>OX382213.1:0-9960000 GCA_947507515.1 Eulithis testata | reverse complement strand
TAACCTAACCTAACCTAACCTAACCTAACCTAACCTAACCTAACCTAACCTAACCTAACCTAACCTAACCTAACCTAACCTAACCTAACCTAACCTAACCTAACCTAACCTAACCTAACCTAACCTAACCTAACCTAACCTAACCTAACCTAACCTAACCTAACCTAACCTAACCTAACCTAACCTAACCTAACCTAACCTAACCTAACCTAACCTAACCTAACCTAACCTAACCTAACCTAACCTAACCTAACCTAACCTAACCTAACCTAACCTAACCTAACCTAACCTAACCTAACCTAACCTAACCTTTTTTTTTTTTTTTTTTTTTTTTTTTTTTTTTTTTTTTTAACGTTGGGAAATCCTCATGGATACTCTTCTGTCGCGGGGGCAACAGAAGAGTTATGTCGGACTCTTACCGACTAAAACCCAACGGGGTCCTTCTCAAGCGTCTGATTAAGCTAGGGCTGTGGGTACACTTTTCGCAATCTTCCATGGCCCTTGCGACGCTGGCTATTTAGGCCTCCTCTTTGCGCTCAAGCTTTGTTTGCTTGACACCATATCTCTAATGAGAGACACGCGGAACACCCGCGCGTGCCGTCTCAGGGCTTGTAGTAGGGCGACGGACACCCCCGTGTGCCGCCGCCTAAGCCTTTGTTATGGGGGTCGAATTACATGGAGCTGTCTCCTCCGACGCCCCGCTCTCCTGCTGCGGATCGGGTCTGCGGTGGAGATCTCTCTTTCCCTTTCCGCAGCTTCCTTTTCCAACAGGACACCCTCACAGAATGCCATAACAGCTCTCCATGCATCTTCACTACTAACCATAGTCTCGACTACGGTTTGAAGAGACAGATTGTTGCCCACGCGTCTAGTGAGCTCTTGCCGCTGTACAACCCAGGCTGGGCATTCTTCTAGCGTGTGTTGTGCCGTGTCCTCTTGGCTCACACAGTGGTGGCACGCTGCACTCGGTTCCCTTCCGATTCGGTGTAGGTACTTCGAGAAGCAGCCATGCCCAGTCAGGATCTGCGTCATACGGAAACTTAAAGAGCCGTGCTCTCTGCTTATCCACTCTTCTAGGACAGGACAGATCGCCTCTATCGTTCTAAGACCAGCAGTTGGTTGTGTTAGTCGCATACGCCATTCTTGCAGTAGGAGGATGTGAATTTGACTTCGCTTATGCTCCACCTCTTTTAGCGCCGGCCTTTGGCCTTGCCCAATCTTTTCTTCTCGCCAGCAATAAACTGACGCAAGGCCTTTTGCATCGAGGTCCCACGGTAATGAGCCCGCCAGTACACACGCTGCCTCAAATGAGATGGTGCGGTATCCCCGTACTACCCTGATTGCCATCGCTCTCTGCGGTTTTCGCAACAGAGCGACGTTCTGGCTGTTCAGGGCGTCGGCCCACACAGGGGCTCCGTACGTAGCCATGGAGCGTACAACACCCATGTACAGCTTCCGGCATCCTACTCCTGCTCCATTTATGTTAGGCAACAATCCTCCTAGGGCTGCTGCCGTACCCATAAGTTTGGGCACTAACCTCTCAAAATGGGCCTTGAAATTCCACCTGCTGTCGAGGACGAGTCCAAGGTACTTCATCGTTGGCTCGACAGCAATGCGGACACCACCAACAACAATGTGAGATCCTGCTGGGGGCTTGTTTCGTGGCCCATGAAAGCACACAGCTTCACATTTGTTTAGGGCAACCTCAAGCCCAAGACGCTTAATGCGGGCTACTGTCTGGGCAACCCCGGCAGTAGCAAGCATAGCGGCCTGCCTATGCGTCTTGCCCCTTGCTAAGACAAGAGTGTCATCTGCATAGCATGTGACACTTACACCCCTGAGAGTGGCTCCTCGAAGGACCCAATCATATCCGACGTTCCACAGGAGCGGTCCAAGAACCGACCCCTGTGGGACGCCGCATGACATCTTGTGCTGTCTCCATCCTGCCTTATCCTGATAGGATATAAAGCGCTCCCTAAAATAGTCCTCTATTGTTTGACAGAGATATCGAGGGACTTTATGAAACTTCAGCGCCTCTCCAATGCAGCTCCAAGGCAAAGTGTTGAAGGCGTTGGAAATGTCAAGAGACACCGCCAAGACCACCTCACCGCGAGACACTGCCTCCTCTGCAACAGCTTTAACTTGGAGCATTGCGCCAACCGTTGATCGGCCCCTCCTAAACCCGAATTGGTTGCTGTCCAGATTAGGAC
This sequence comes from Eulithis testata, assembly GCA_947507515.1. Taxonomy (NCBI): domain Eukaryota; kingdom Metazoa; phylum Arthropoda; class Insecta; order Lepidoptera; family Geometridae; genus Eulithis; species Eulithis testata. Next base: position 9,957,790 of record OX382213.1, on the reverse strand, counting down.
CAACACAGTTTAAATGACCATTGAGGCGAGTGGCAATTATTCGCTCCAACAGTTTGCCCACCTCGTCCAAAAGAACAATTGGGCGATAAGCCGACGGAGAGTCGGCGGGACGCCCATCCTTTTTTAGTAGGACAAGCCTACCCGTCTTCCATTGCACCGGGAAACGGTTCTGCATTAAGCATGCGCTATAGAGGCCTTGAAGGCGAGGAGCCAGAGATTTTAGGGCTAGCACCCAGGCCCTACCTGGTATTCCATCTGGACCTGGGGCCGTGTTCTTCGCGCTGAGGCGTCGAACTGCCTCCCGCATCTCAACTTCGTTCACCTCCGGTACTTCATCGTCCATGGCCACTTCCTCAAGAGGCGGTGCCATAGTCGGTGGTGTATACTCGTCTCTGGTTGGAAACAAAGCTGTTACGACAGTCTCTACAAACGTAGGCTCAAGGGTCTGAGTCAGCGGTTGCACCCAAGGGCGAAGTTTGTTCCTGACCGTTTTGTAAGGTCGCCCCCATGGATCGCGATTAAGGCTTTCCAAAAGATCATCTCGAGCTGCGTCTTTAGCTTGGGCTATGGCAAGTTTCAGCGCAGTTTTACGTTCCCTATATGTGTTATATAGAAGCTCCTCTTGTTCCTCGTCACGGCGTCGCCTTCTACGATATCTCGTGTACTGCCGCCTTGTAACAACACAATCCACCCGGAGCTCTGCCAATTCTGCTGACCACCAATGCACCTGGCGCTTAGAGGGCTTGAGTCCAACTCTAGGCATTGACGCATCGCAAATGTGCGTCATTGCTTCTCTAAACCAAGTGGCTTCTTCCTGAACCTCTATTTCTTCTGACGACTCAGACATGGGAATCCAAGCCTGCACAATAGCGGCTACCTCCAATGCATCCCGATCGAGGTTTCTCAGTGCCCATCGCGGGCTATCTTGGCCAGCATTATGTTGGCCAGCTCTGCTCGGAGAAGGTGGCAAAGGTGCTAGTTGGAACCGGATGTACCGGTGGTCTGATAGTGTCTCTACCTCTGCCATGACCTCCCAACCTTGTGCACGCCGTGATAGATTCGGGCTTGCGAACGTCACATCCACAATGGATCCTCCATGTTGACGCACGCAGGTATTAACTGACCCCTGATTCAGAAGCAGTAGCCCAGTAGCCAGTGCCCACTCCTCCAGCGCCTCGCCTCGTGCGTCGGTGATAGGACACCCCCAAGTGACCGATTTGGCATTGAAGTCTCCAAGTACGATCACTGGATGGGGGTGACTTTGCCCAACAAGAGCTCCCACGTCAACAAGAAAATTCTCAAATTCAGCAAGAACTCTGTTAGGCGAGAAGTATGTAGCCACCACCATGACACCACCTACAAGAGCCGCGACACATCCTCGGCCCTTTATGACCTTGTCGAAGGCAACACCTTGGCATATAATTGCCACGAGCCCTTCATCATCGCCAGTCCAGTTAACTCTGGGGGGGATGAAGTAGGGCTCGGAAACCGCTGCTATATTGATCAACCACTCCGCCATGGTCTGGATCATAAGATCCTGGGCCCTGGCGGAGTGGTTGAGATTCGCCTGCAAGAAGTGTAGAGCCATAACTAACTGGTCTCCATATGCGCCTCCTGAGCTCCCGTTTGGGACGGGGGACAGCTAGTAGCTGCCGGCGACGTCGTTGCCGACGAGGTTTTAGGCCCTGGAGCCCTTCTTTTCTTTCCTTTAGGAGCGGCGCACACTTTACTGCCTAACCTATGTGCTGAAGGCTTATTAGCCGCTGCACAAATCGAGCACCTTGGCGTGGCAGAACACGCGGACGACTTGTGACCAGCCTGACCACACCGGTAGCATTCCTCGCTGCGGTCTATTTCTGCGGTGCATTGAACACGAACATGCCCATTTTGAAGGCATCGATAGCACCGCAATGGTCTGGGCTGCACCATTTCAACTCGGGCAGACATCCACCCAACCAAGAGACGACCTCTTTCTCCGACCTTCTTGGCAGCGGCAACTGGACAACTGACCAGCGTTACTCCAGTGCCCTCATAAGTGAGCTTTATTTCGCCAACTTTAACTGTCTCTATTTTACAGCCCCCATGCTCTGCAACGGCAGCAGCTATGTCTTCACGAGATACCGAATCGTCAAAGCCTGAAACTCGGAATTCGGCACACTTTACGGGTCTTGACACTCTGGCCAAATTCTCGTCCAAAACTACTCTTATTTTTTCGGCTAAAGAGTCCGCTTTTTCATTGCTTTTATCTCCAGCAGTTACCTCTAAAATGTGGGCCCCAGTAGCGGCTTTACGGAACCGTAGGCTGGCAATACCGCAGCTTTCAAGGTTCACCTTAGCCTTGGCCTCCTTCATCACTGTGGCGTATGTTACACCATTCTTCTCGGCTTCCGGCTGCAATGTTATAACTACTGCTGCAGTCCGGGGAGCGCGCAACTTCACCTTGGGCGGACGGGCCGGAGGCTTAGACGCCGCTCTTGCTCCTGCACTTTCCGTTGTACCCGTTGGTTTAGGCACTGCTTTGGCTTTCTTGCCTTTCTTGGTCACAGTTGACCAACCCTCATCTAAAACCTCAGGTGCAGGAGGCAAATCTCGAGGCTGACTCTGAGAAGCCTCTGGTACCTCTGTAGCCACTCCTTTGTTGGCTTTTGCTTTCGCCTTTTTCGTGCTCTTAGGAGGCTGAGAAGCTTGCTGCTTGGCCTCGGGCACATTTGCTTGCTTAGAAGCAGCCTCTTTGCGCTTATCTGCTGCTAGAGGAGGACGAATTCGCTTCTCAGGAAGTAGTCTATCCTCCACTCCTTCAAATCGAGCATTTATCATGCTGCCCACCTGCTGCATGATCGAGCGCGCCAGATCATCAGCTGTATTGCTACCCATTGCAGGTATCGTAGCTGACTGACTCCCTCTTGCTTCAGTGACATTAACTGATGGCAGATCATCTTCCATACGCTCTTGAGTGCGGGAGAACATACCTCTGAGCTCACACAGCTCCTTGCGGAGCTCTGCTATCTCTTTCCGCATGCGAGTGTTTTCTGCCTGAAGTTTCGCAGTCTCCTCCGAGACAGTACTAGCATATAGCGCATTGACTGCCGCTTTTATGGATGCCGCCGAATCTTTAAGGGCCTTGGTGAACGTTCCTTTAAGGTTGCCTGACTTCGTAGCAACTGTTAAAATTACCTCCGATGCTTCGACCACCTGCTTAACAAGGTCGGAAGCTAGCCCATTGTCCTCTTCGATTGGTGGAGGAGCCACTGTGCAATTGGTTTTGTGCCTAAGCACCCGTGCAGCTACCTCTTCTTCTGCTTTTTGTTGAGCATCTTCTCGAGCTTCCTCTCGTCTGAGAGCGTCGAGCTCCGCTTGTGCTTTTGCAAGCCCAACGTACTTTCCTGAAGTCGGCGGACGACCTCTTCCTCGTCCTTTCCGCACTGACTTTTTAGCTGGGAGTGCCTCATCTCCCGAAGCAGACTCAGATCCTTGGTCGTCCTCATCATGCGGTCGCTTTGAACCGATTGGATCCTTCATCCAGAACTTAGACGGAAGGGGTTCCAATGCCACCCTACACGAACTCATAATTGAGTTATCTGATTGCACACTTACAATCGATTGACTGTCATCGCAAGACTCGCGATCAGTCTCCTCACAGTACGCCGTCTCGGCGATCGCCAGCGCAGAAGCGCCACCACATTCCTCTTTACGCTGATTTTTACAGCCTCCTCTTCTTTTAGTTTTGATTTCAAGTTCCATAATTAGTCCCACGAGTAGTGGGGAAAGTGGTCGCCCCGGGTAGAGCCCCTTACACCGGGGAAGGTATATACTGCGGAGGTCCCAGGTATCCGCAGGGTTTTACGTGTTTTCTCACGGGTTTTGTATCGAGATTTTCCTTTCTCAGGCCGGCCAATTAAGGCAAGCCCTCGTCGGGCCCACACAACAACGACGTACCCTCTTAACGCCCGGAAGAGGGTCTTTGAAGTCGAAGTGTGGACCCGGTTGGAGAGTGGCGTAACTCCCCGGCGACCCTGAGCGACACGGTAAAACCGTACCTCCCAGTCCGCCAAAACCACCACACGAGCTCTACAGCCCGTAGCCCATGCCGGGCTACACCAAATGCGCTGCACTATTCCCTCCCCTCAAGCCTTTCCGTATGGGTATTCCTGCGGTATAGCCTTGAGGATCATTGGGATTTGCGCGCCCACCGCCGCCTACTCCGCGGCCTGCGTCGGGTTATTGGCCACCGCTAACAAGATCCCACGAGTGAGAAGTTATTAGCGGTGTTTACCAGGGTGCACCAATCCGCGACTGCTACCGTTCCCCCAGGACGAATCCCAGGGGACAAGTAACAGCGCAGACCTCTTGGAGGTTACCCGACCTAGCACCCCAACCTAACCTAACCTAACCTAACCTAACCTAACCTAACCTAACCTAACCTAACCTAACCTAACCTAACCTAACCTAACCTAACCCTACGAAAACACCGCACTACACTCAGTGGTAGTGAGCGCTAAAGATGACCAAGAGACAGGGGAAGACGTACTAAATAGGATCAGGAAAGCGGTGAACGCAAAAGAAGGAGGGATAGTTGTGGAGAAGATCAGGAAGGCAAAGGATAGGAAAGTGATAGTAGGGTGTAAAACGGAAGAGGAAAGGGAGAAAATCAAGGAAAGGTTAAAGCAGGAAGAAAAACACCTGAACGTGGAAGAGATGAAAAACAAAGACCCCCTAGTAATCCTGAAAGACGTACTGTCCTACCATAGCGACGAAGAGATTCTGAAAGCCCTAAAAAACCAAAACCCCAATGTGTTTGAAAAGATTAATGGGAAGGATAAAATGGAGATAGCATTTAAGAAGCGCACTCGAAACCCGCATACTCACCACATTGTTATGAGGGTGTCCCCCAGGATTTGGCAGTTGCTGGTCCAAGCAGAATCCGTCAAGATCGACCTCCAGCGCGTGAGAGTAGCGGACCAGTCACCGTTGGTGCAGTGCTCGCTTTGCCTCGGGTACGGGCATGGTCGACGGTTCTGTAAGGAAACAGTTGAAAAATGTAGCCACTGTGGGGGACCCCACATGAAGGCTGAGTGCGCGGACTGGCTCTCAGATGCACCACCGGCGTGCTGTAATTGTAAGCACGCAAAACTCGACCGGGTAGACCACAACGCGTTCAGCAGTGAATGCATCATCAGAAGGAGATGGGAGGCGCTGGCTCGAGCCACAGTGGCTTACCAGTGCTGAAGTGGTCCCGGGCTCAACATCTTCCTCAGTTAGCAAAAAGGCATACCTCGTGGCACAGGCGAACCTACAAAGGAAACAATTAGCAACGCAAGAAATCATGATTGAGGCCGACAAAAGAGGTATTGCTTTTGCACTGCTCCAGGAGCCATATGTCGGTGCAATAGGCAGAATGAGGGATTATCGGGGAGCCAGGGTCTTCCAGAGCACAAATGTGGATAGCGGTACCGTCAAAGCAGCAATCGCTGTTTTCGACAGTGACATGGACGTTATCCAATATCCGGATCTCACCACAAATAACATCGCCGTGGTGAAAATCCGAACAAAGGCCTGGGAGATCGTGGTGGTCTCGTTGTACTTCGAGCCGGAGCACAGTGACATCGAAGGGTACCTTGAGCAGCTGAGGAGGATAGACAAAAGACTCAAACCAGCGTATGTGGTGCTTGGAGGTGATGCCAATGCTAAAAGCGCCTGGTGGGGCAGTAGCAAAGGTGATCAAAAAGGTGAAGATTTGGCTGGAGCCATAGAAGAGATGGGCCTACAGGTCCTAAACGAAGGCGACACTCCTACTTTTGACACTATAAGAGGTAACAAGCAATACACCAGCTTCGTCGACGTCACGGCCTGTTCATCGGATATGCTGAACCTGGTGGAGGACTGGAAGGTAAACATTGGTATGACAAGCTCGGACCACAACACAATAACATTTAAACTTAGATTAACAAAAGCTAAAGGAACAAACATTAGTAGAACAACAAGAATTTTTAACAGTAAGAAAGCTAATTGGAACTTGTTTCATGAGAAACTGGCCCAATTGCTTGAAGAAGAAAACCTAAAGGCAGAAAACATCAATAAAGTAGAAACTAAACTAGAGCTAGAAATGAAAATAGAGTCATACATTCAAATAATAACAAAAACATGTAAAAATAGTATCCCAATAAAGAAATCAAAAAGTAAACTTACCTTGCCATGGTGGTCCGAAGAACTTGAAGCAATGAAGAAGGAAGTCACCACCAGGAGACGTAGAATCCGATGCGCAGCGCCAATTCGCAGGGAGAAGGTTGTCAGCGATTACCTGAAAGCAAAAGAAAGCTATGAACAGAAAGCCAAATTAGCACAAATAGAAAGTTGGAAGGAGTTTTGTGGGAAGCAAGAGAAAGAAGGAATGTGGGAGGGAATTTACAGAGTAATAGGAAAAACAACTAAGAGGGAGGAGGACCTACCTCTTATTGCTGAGGGAAAGGTTTTGGGAGAAATGGAGTCCACGAAATTGTTGGCAGAAACGTTTTATCCAGTTGACGACAGGGAAGAGGATAACACATATCACCAACAGATCAGAGAGGCAGCTGACAAAGTAAACGAGTTGGATCATGATGCGAACCATGATCCACCGTTTACCCCGGAAGAGCTGAAGTATGCGGTGCATAGTTTTAGCGCCAAAAAAGCCCCGGGGTCTGATGGCTTCACAGCCGATATCTGCGAACATGTGATAACGCAAGATCCCGAGTTATATCTGTCGCTGGCCAACAAGTGTCTGGAGCTCGGTCACTTTCCGGACATCTGGAAGGAAGCAACGGTGGTTATTTTGAGGAAGCCTGGGAAAGAAAGCTACACTAGCCCCAAATCTTATAGGCCGATTGGACTTTTACCAGTGATGGGGAAGATACTGGAGAAGTTGGTTATGGGCAGAGTTAAGTGGCACCTAGTCCCGAAGCTTAGTACTCGCCAGTACGGATTCATGCCCCAAAGAAGTACGGAGGACTCCCTCTATGTCTTGATAAACCATATACGCGATAAGCTGAAACAGAAAAAACTAATAACTATGGTTTCTCTGGACATAGAGGGAGCCTTCGACAGCGCTTGGTGGCCCGCCATAAGAGTTCGTCTGGCTGAAGAAGGGTGTCCTCTCAACATTAGAAGAACCATCGACAGCTATCTGGAAAATAGAAAGGTTAGGATCAGATATGCAGGCAAAGAGGTCACCAGAGAGACGTCGAAGGGTTGTGTCCAGGGTTCCATCGGGGGGCCAATTCTTTGGAATTTGCTCCTCGATCCCTTGCTCAAAGGACTCGAAAACCGTGGTGACTATTGTCAGGCGTTCGCGGATGATGTGGTCTTGATCTTTGATGGGGAAACAGCGACCGAAGTCCAAAGTCGTGCTAATGCCGGTCTCGCATATGTTCGGGAGTGGGGTATCATGAATAAATTGAAGTTTGCACCACATAAAACAAATGCGATGGTCATAACTCGGAAACTTAAATATGATACCCCACTCCTGCGCATGGGCGGGATCGACATTGGTATGTCAAAAGAGATTAGGATCTTGGGGCTCATTCTCGACGAGAAAATGACATTTAACACCCATGCGGCCAACGTTTGTGTAAAAGCGCTCAACATCTACAAACGTCTTTCAAGAGCTGCTAAAATTAGTTGGGGCCTCCATCCGGAGATCATAAGGACGATGTACGTGTCGGTGGTTGAGCCCATTATCCTGTATGCCGCCAGCGTCTGGGCTCCGGCAACTAAAAAGATCTGCATACAAAAGCGACTCAATGCAGTTCAGAGAGGATTTGCTCAGAAGTTATGCAGAGCCTATCGTACTGTTTCACTGAGCTCCGCACTAGTGCTGGCTGGAATACTTCCTCTGGATCTTCGTATACAAGAAGCAGCCGCCCTGTACGAAGCAAGGAAAGTGCCAAGGCCGGTACTGGGAGACAAGGAGGTGGAAAGGATGGTACCTTTTGCAGATACACCGCATCCCGCCGAGCATATGGACCTTAAATTCGTTTGTCTGGTAGACCAAGATCAAGTGGATGGACACAGTAACCAAGCAGTGCGGATATTTACGGACGGCAGCAAAACTGAGGATAAGGTTGGAGCGGCACTGTCCATATGGAATGGTGACACCGAAATCAAAACCCTCAAGTTGAAGCTGTCGTCCCACTGTACGGTTTACCAGGCTGAATTGTTGGCCATATGCCAGGCGACAAAGGAAATCCTCAAGAGCCCTGAATCTAGTTTCGGCATCTACAGTGACTCTAGGTCGTCGCTTGAGACGATTTCTAATCAGGGTTCTGTCCATCCTCTTGCAGTGGACATACGCAAGAACATAAAGGACTGCAAGCAACGGGGCAAAGAGGTATCCCTCTTCTGGATAAAAGCACATGCTGGGTTGGAAGGGAATGAGCGTGCAGACCAACTTGCAAAAGATGCAGCCCTGAAGATCAAGACAAAGCCAGTGTACGATCAATGCCCGATATCATTCGTCAAACGACAAATCCGAGCGCAGTCGCTTGACGAATGGAATCGAAGGTACATGTTAGGAGAGACTGCATCAGTAACTAAAATGTTTCTCCCAGATGCCATACAAGCCTTCAGCATAGTTAGGAAAATACAGCCTTCTGGAGTCCTGACTCAGGTGATGACGGGGCACGGTGGGTTTTCTGAATATTTGACTCGCTTCAAATGTAAAGAAAACCCATCGTGCATCTGTGAACCGGGAATGAGCGAAACCGTGCAACATATTTTGTTTGAGTGCCCTGCCTTTGGTTATGAGAGATACGAGTTTGAACAAAAACATACATAGTTTAACTCTTGAAGCTAATACGGCAAATGAGCTGATAGGTAATAAAGAGACTAGAGATAAGTTTATAGCATATTGTGTGAACGTAGCAAGTAAAGTAATAGCAAAGAATAAGCAAGATAGATAAGTTTTGTTGTATATATATATTGAAATATATATATAGAACCAGCAATAAATAAAACCTAGATAAGAAAACGTAGTATGTAAAATAAAGATAAGAAAGTAGATTGAAATAAGATGTGAAATGTATTTAGCTTTCAAAATAAAAATATAGATATAATTAGAATAAGCTCCTTGTAAACCCCCAGAGGGCAAGTAAACATGTATCCCCCCCGTAGCTAGAAATAAAGAGAAAAAAGTCTTTGATTACGTCAGAGGTACGAGTCTATGGATAGGGGAAAAAAAAAAAAAAAAAAAAAAAAAAAAAAAAAAAAAAAAAAAACCTAACCTAACCTAACCTAACCTAACCTAACCTTTTTTTTTTTTTTTTTTTTTTTTTTTTTTTTTTTTTTTTTGCGCTGGGAAAATGCATCACGCATCCCCCCTCCACGGAGAGTGACAAGGGGGGTATGTGGGACTCCCCGGCCTCCCCAAGGCCGGTATACCCACTAAAAACCCAGCGGCGCTCCTGCGTCCGTCTTAGTGGGGGGGACTGGGAAACCGGCAGAGCCTTTACATCCAGTCCCTCCCCGACGAAGCCCGCCATTACAGCGGGGCCCGCACGCCCCTCCCCTTGCAGGGTGGGGCCTGGGAACGGCAAGCGACTCGGCCGTTCCCGTCCGCCCGCAAAGGTGGCGAATGTGTGCAATGCGGGGCCGGGGCTCCATGTCGGTCCCGCCATTCGCCACCATGCGTCAGAGCGGCGCGAGACAGTTCCGCGTCGTCCCGCGCGCTCTTCCCCGCTCGGGGGCCCAAGGCCGCCCCACGAAGCGGCGCAGGAGTGTTCCGCGTCCTCCCGCGCGCGCTTCGCCGCTCCCTTCTGGGACCAGGTCCCAGAAGGTCGTCCGGGCCATCAAACAAGGGGGCCCGGACCCACCTGGGTAGACCGAAGTCTACCCTGCCTCATCACGCAGTGCCCTCTGTTGATCAGAGGGACACGCAGAGAGGCCCTCCGTGCCGGGTTATTGGCCACCATGAAACACGTCCACAGTACTCTGCGGGCGTGTTTCATGGTGTTTCCAGGGTGCACCGCGTGGAGGTTACCCGGCCTAGCACCCCAACCTAACCTAACCTAACTTTTTTTTTTTTTTTTATTTTTTTTTTTTTTTTTTTTTTATTTTTTTTTGCGCTGGGAAAATGCAAATGACGCATCCCCCCTCCACTGGAGAGTGACAAGGGGGGTATGTGGGACTCCCCGGCCTCCCCAAGGCCGGTATACCCACTAAAAACCCAGCGGCGCTCCTGCGTCGTCTTAGTGGGGGGGACTGGGAAACCGGCAGAGCCTTTACATCCAGTCCCTCCCCGACGAAGCCCGCCGTTACAGCGGGGCCCGCACGCCCCTCCCCTGCAGGGTGGGGCCTGGGAACGGCAAGCGACTCGGCCGTTCCCGTCCGCCCGCAAAGGTGGCGAATGTGTGCAATGCGGGGCCGGGGCTCCATGTCGGCCCCGCCATTCGCCACCATGCGTCAGAGCGGCGCGGGACAGTTCCGCGTCGTCCCGCGCCCTCTTCCCCGCTCGGGGGCCCAAGGCCCCCCCACGAAGCGGCGCAGGAGTGTTCCGCGTCCTCCCGCGCGCGCTTCGCCGCCTTCTATGGGACCGCTCGTCCCCCACGAAGCGGCGCAGGAGTTCCGCGTCCCCCCGCGCGCGCTTCGCCGCCCCCTTCTGGGACCAGGTCCCAGAAGGTCGTCCGGGCCACCAAACAAGGGGGCCCGGACCCACCTGGGTAGACCGAAGTCTACCCTGCCTCATCACACTGTGCCCTCTGCTACTCAGAGGGACACGCGGAGAGGCCCACCGTGTCGAGTTATTGGCCACCGCTAACAAGATCCCACGAGTGAGAAGTTATTAGCGGTGTTTACCAGGGTGCACCAATCCGCGACTGCTACCGTTCCCCCAGGACGAATCCCAGGGGACAAGTAACAGCGCAGACCTCTTGGAGGTTACCCGACCTAGCACCCCAACCTAACCTTTTTTTTTTTTTTTTTTTTTTTTTTTTTTTTTTTTTTTTGCGCTGGGAAAATGCAAATGACGCATCCCCCCTCCACTGGAGAGTGACAAGGGGGGTATGTGGGACTCCCCGGCCTCCCCAAGGCCGGTATACCCACTAAAAACCCAGCGGCGCTCCTGCGTCGTCTTAGTGGGGGGGACTGGGAAACCGGCAGAGCCTTTACATCCAGTCCCTCCCCGACGAAGCCCGCCATTACAGCGGGGCCCGCACGCCCCTCCCCTGCAGGGTGGGGCCTGGGAACGGCAAGCGACTCGGCCGTTCCCGTCCGCCCGCAAAGGTGGCGAATGTGTGCAATGCGGGGCCGGGGCTCCATGTCGGCCCCGCCATTCGCCACCATGCGTCAGAGCGGCGCGGGACAGTTCCGCGTCGTCCCGCGCCCTCTTCCCCGCTCGGGGGCCCAAGGCCCCCCCACGAAGCGGCGCAGGAGTGTTCCGCGTCCTCCCGCGCGCGCTTCGCCGCCTTCTATGGGACCGCTCGTCCCCCACGAAGCGGCGCAGGAGAGTTCCGCGTCCCCCCGCGCGCGCTTCGCCGCCCCCTTCTGGGACCAGGTCCCAGAAGGTCGTCCGGGCCACCAAACAAGGGGGCCCGGACCCACCTGGGTAGACCGAAGTCTACCCTGCCTCATCACACTGTGCCCTCTGCTACTCAGAGGGACACGCGGAGAGGCCCACCGTGTCGAGTTATTGGCCACCGCTAACAAGATCCCACGAGTGAGAAGTTATTAGCGGTGTTTACCAGGGTGCACCAATCCGCGACTGCTACCGTTCCCCCAGGACGAATCCCAGGGGACAAGTAACAGCGCAGACCTCTTGGAGGTTACCCGACCTAGCACCCCACCCCAACCTAACCTTTTTTTTTTTTTTTTTTTTTTTTTTTTGTTAACGGGGGGAAATCTGCACACAGACACCAATACCGCATTTGAGGGATGCGGCAAGGTAGTGTGGGGATGGTGACACTCACCGACCCACTAAAACCACCCCGGTGGCCAGCCTCGATGCTTGACAAGGGACTCTGGGACCTCGAAACGACCACGCCAGAGCCCTCACCGCATATCGCCAATAAAAAGCCCGTCCCGGGAGAACGACACCCACAGTCGCGATCCCAGCACCAACGGTGCTACGGCTGCACACGCCACAATGTGCCAGCCGCCCTCCCGGAGTCCGCTATTGACCAGCCGGAGCCCTCACTCCGACCGCCCACGGACCCGAAAGACTCCCTGTATGGCAGGGAGAACCACTCAGCCCCCTCACGGGGCAGGCAGTGCGGAGCGGCCGTTGCCAGCACCCCGCCGCCGCCTCCTCCGAGCGGGATCGGCCCTCTCCCGATCACGCTCGGCGGCTTCTTTCCGGACTAAAACCGTCTCGCAGAAAGAAGCCACAGCCATCCAGGCTGTCTCATCTGCCAGCATAGCCTCGACTACGCTAGGCAGAGAGAGGTCCTGCCCGATCCTGTCGACCAGAATTCCGCGCTCCTCGCACCACGCTGAGCACTGCTCCAACGTGTGCTGCGCGGAATCTCGGTCCCACCCACAATGGTGGCATTGTGGTGTACCCCAACCTAACCTAACCTAACCTAACCTAACCTAACCTAACCTAACCTTTTTTTTTTTTTTTTTGTTTGACGGGGGGAATCTGCTCACAGACACCTCACCACACTTCAGGAATGTGGCAAGGTAGTGTGGGGATGGCGTACCGACCCACTAAACCACCCCGGTGGCCGGCCTCTCTGCCTGTCAGGGGGCTCCGGGACCTCTAAAGACCAACGCCGGTGCCCCCCTCGCAGTTTGCCTGAGCACATCCCGGGAATGCCACCCATTGACACCCCCGTGCTCACGGCGACACCTGCCACCAAGTGTCGCCGCCCTCCCGAGATCTGCATACTGACCGACCGGAGCCTGAACTCCGGCCGATCGCAGACCCGAAAAGGCCCCTGTATGGCAGGGGCTACCACTCGCCCCCTCTCGGGGCAGGCAGCGCTGGGCCACTGTCAACAGCAACCCCTCGCCGCCTCCATCCCGGGCGCATCAGTCCCACCGATAGCGCCCTGCGGCCTCTGGAAAGCTGCGAAGGCGGAGGTACATCCCATGCACCAACCGCCTCATCGCTCTCCTGTGACACGGGGGCTGCGGAGACGGAGTTATGCATTGAGGGCTACAAAACATCCGTCCCATCGCCCCCGGTGCTCCACCGCGGGTAATTTTTTATAGAGGTTTTCTTCCTCGCAGCCCGGGCGGCTAAGCCAAGGCCCTCAGTCCCGCATGCCTGAGCACGCGGGTTTCCGAGCTCTGGGCGCTGACAAAGAAGATCCCATCTCCAGTGTCTACTCGGTGGCAGTGTGAGTGCACGCCGAGCACGCCCCGCTTCATCCACTGCGCCCTTTGCTCACCAAAGGGACGTGCGGGGAAGCCTCCTCCCTGACAGGCTATTGGTTATCCGAGAGTAATCCACAAATTGACTATGTGGGTTATAGCCAATCTGCGGATTAGTCTCGGACGTAACAGGGTACACCGTCCTGTTGAACTGAAGCTCGCTCGGGACAAGCCACCAAGGTTGCCCCTAAGGCACTAGGACGCCGAAGCGCCCGCCCGAGTATCCCGAGAGATCAATAGTTTTTTTTTTTTTTTTTTTTTTTTTTTTTTTGATGCCCAGGAAAACCCTAACCTAACCTAACCTAACCTAACCTAACCACCTCTGCCCGACGTCCCCGCACGTACCTGCAAAAGAAAAAACACGATTATCGACAAAAATCAAGAAAAAAATCGACCGCCCACCCACCCAGATTGCAGTTACTAAGGTAAGAAAAGTGGATTCTCACAGGGGAAGCACTTTCAAACCTCAATAACTTTTGAATTATCCCTTATAAATTGACCCGGTTTGCGAAACTGACATTGTATTACGGTACGCTTTTTGATTTTTATCATCAAAAAGTCTTAAATTGACCCCACTTGTTTTTGACAATTTTATTTTTGGTTTTTACCAAATCTATGTTTCAGTGCCTCTTTAAAGGCAATATTTCTACATAAGACTGTTCTTCCAAGGAACAATAAAGCATTAGGTTAGTTTTTGTTAGAATAAGTTAGGAAATAATAAATATAATTATCATATACATTTTACTTAATTTTATATAAATCTTAATTAATCTATATTTACAATTTTTACAAATTTTTTAATCTAATTTTACAACTTTTACAAATTTATTTAATATATTTACAACTTTTACAAATTTACCTTAGATATAAAGTGTGTCCCTCAAACTTCCACCCAAAATGTTTGGTTTCCGCACCCCTGCTAAGAGCAGCAAGACGTCGACCGAGTTCTCCAGGAGAACCTCAACTACACCACCAGCAGTGCACGAAAACGACAGGCCTTCAACTTCAAGCGTCCGCAGAAGTATCGGGGAGTGGGAAGCTGGTAAAGCAGACCCACTTACCCCAACCACCCCAAAGAAAGTTGCGCTGGTGCACCCCCCGAAGACAAAAAAGGTGCTTTCACAGGGCAGTAGAGTGGGGGTGAAAGCGCCGATTGAGGCTTTGGGGAGCCCACCAGCGCAGCCTAAATACACCAGCCGGCTTGCAGAAGCGAAGGCCTGTCTTACCAAAGCCAAGGTTAACCTGGGGAACTCGAAAAATATGAAGACGGAAATAAAGACGGAGGTACTCCGAGCAATCGAAAGATTGTATCAGTTAGTTAAGGAATTGGAAAGTGAGAATGAACAAGGAGAAAGGAAAGTGAAGGAACCGGAGAAGGAAAAAGAGCCAGAGAAGGAGGAAAGGCAAGAAAAGGAGATGAGAAAGGAGGAAAGAGAGCTTGTTAAGAAACTGGAAGAGCATGCGAGGTTGATAAGCGAGAATAGTGCAAGGATGGAGAAGTTACAGGAAAGGATGGAACAACAGCAGGAAAGGATAGAAAAGCAGACGTACGCGAGTGTAGTAGCGGCGCAGCCCGGGAGGCAGTTCCCTGAGCGCGCCGCGCTATACTCGGTAGTCGTAACCTCTAAGGACGATCAGGACACGGGAGATGAGGTCATGAAGAAGATACGAGACACGGTGAAGGCAAAGGAAGGAGGAATAGAAATAGAAAAGATCAGGAAAGCAAAGGACAGGAAGGTTATCGTAGGATGCAAAACAGAGGAGGAAAGACGACTAGTTCAGGAAAGATTGAAGGGTGCGGAAGAATACCTGACTGTTGAGGAGGTCAAAAACAAGGACCCCCTTGTTATACTCAAAAATGTCTTCAGCTTCAATACCGATGAAGATATAGTGAATGCCATCTGGAAACAGAACGAGAAAACTTTAAAAGATTTAGACCAAATAGCAAATAAAATTGAAATACTGTATAAGAAAAAGACGAGAAATAACCACACACAGCACGTGGTCATGAGGGTGTCCCCCGCAGTGTGGCAGAGGTTGGTCCATGCTGGAACCATCGTCATAGACCTCCAGCGAGTAAAAGTGGCGGACCAGTCCCCACTTGTTCAATGCTCGCTGTGTCTCGGCTATGGCCATGGACGACGGTTCTGCGTGGAGACCACCATAAAATGCAGCCACTGTGGGGGACCCCACATGAGGACAGAGTGTGCGGGCTGGCTCGCTGGTGCGACCCCTTCCTGCTGCAATTGCGTGCACGCAAAGGCTGAAAAAGCAGATCATAGCGCCTTCAGTCCTGAGTGTGCAATCAGGAGGAAGTGGGACGCACTGGCTAGAGCCACTATAGCCTACCACTGCTGAGGTGGTCCCTGGCATAGGTGCATAGGCATAGGTGCAAACAAGCGCTACCACCGAAGAGCCACAAAAGTAGCTATCCAAGTAAACGGTTTGGGTCATGTTGATCATGACCCACCGTTTACCCCTGAAAGGCGGAAAATATGCACTCGGTGGGGAACTTTTAAGGGAACACTAAGCGGAACCTTGGCCTCTAACTTAGACAATAGTGAAAACATTAAAACAAGTAAACAATTAAAATTTAAGGTATATAAGCCTTGTTGCGTCTATATATTGATATATATAGGATACAACCAGCAATAACTTCATAAATAGTATATAATAGATAATAGAAGCAGTTAAATAGAAAAAGTAAAATTACACACAAACCAAAATAATAAACCGTTAAAAACAAGTAAAATAGTTAGAAAAATTAAATTTCAATAGATTACAGTAAATTTAAAATCATATTAGTTACACTCACAGAACAGAAACAGAATAAGAAAGTTAAAAAGAAGTAAAACAGTTGCAGGATTCCAGGTGGAAAATATTATTATTACATTAAGCATTAAGAGAGCATTGAAGCAAAATGTAGGAACGAAAATAATATTTATGTTGAAAACTTAACGCATAGACGAAAAAGGGTAAACCAGAAACGAAAACGGAACTATTAAATTTCTGAGCACAAATCATTTGCACTAATCGGCCAAAAAATAAAAATTTGAAAATGATATAAATTACATAGCTCTTTTTTTTTCACACAATATAAAAAGAACTGTAAAAAACTTAAAAAAATACGAAATACAAACGTCTCGGACCACCATGTCTGAGGGACACTTAGGAAAAAAAAAAAAAAAAAAAAAAAAAACCTAACCTAACCTAACCTAACCTAACCTTTAGAAAGGAAATAACAGTCTCGGATCATCACGTCTGAGGGACACTTGACACTTAGGAATTTAAAAAAAAAAAAAAAAAAAAAAAAAAAAACCTAACCTAACCGAACCCGTTAGGAAACGCAAAAAGAGCACAAAAAGGTCTCTGATCCTGTCAGAGGAAAGGTAGTCTCCACTTAGTGCCATTTCGAGATAGTGGTACGGGTAGGGAAAAAAAAAAAAAAACCTTACCTAACCTAACCTAACCTAAATGATGTTGTAATATAACAGCAACAGAAGAGTTCCAGTAATAAAAAATAAAAAAAAAATAAAAAAACCTAACCTAACGTAACTTAACCTAACCTAACCTAGAAAAAGAACTAGAATAAAAAAAAAAGGAGCTAACCTACCACAAAAAAAGGAGCTAACAGAGACTATGTCCTCCCGTATAACACAACCTTGTAGGAAGTCGCATTAGAAGTATAACTTCAAAAACAAGGAAAAAAAACAAACCTAACCTAATTTTCACGTTGTACTGGTTTTAAAAATAAGGTAAATTGGTCAAGGGGTCGTAAAGGTATGGGTCCAAAGGGAGTAAAAAACATAACGAGAAAAAAACTAGTAAAAAAAAACTAACATAACCTAACCGTGATCAACTAGATCTTACAATAATTTGTAATATTTCATTGTTTCTAATATTATAAATTATATATCCTATAGTAATTGAACTTACCATAAAATCATAGAATAGCCTCATGACTGGTTACAATAAGTATTTGCGTTGTCGCGTAAATATAAATAAAATAAACAGTTTTTGGGTCATTACACGTTTGAAGAGCGATAATTAAAAATAACTGACCTTTCTTAAAATAACCAAAAAAAAACTAACCTAACCTAAGTTACTCAATTTTTTTCAATAAAAATCATCTAGTACTACTGACACTAAGGCCTAAAAATACTAATTTCCGACAGACAACCTTGTTTTTTGTCAAAGTTTCGATGTCCTATAACTCAAAATCACCGGGAATACTACCCGGTGATTTTTAATAAAGTTATTACTTCTATTAAGACCCTATTGTAAAATACAATCTAACGAAGCAAGTTTCATTCGTTCAAGTTAAAAAAAACGGGACCTGGGCTCCACGGACTTTTGCGCCTTGTCCTTTAACTAAAAGAGCCTCATACTTAGAATTTTAATTAAAAAAACTTTGTTGAAGAAAAACCCTTATTATTATTTATTTATCTTTCGAAAGTTTTTTCCGGACTGATTTTTCCTAAAGTACTTGTTTAATTACAGGTATTAATTTTTTAAAACCTGATTCATTATTGTCTTAAAGAAAACTATAAAGTTTATTTAACTCGAGATTTTAAAATAAAAGACAATTATCAAATATTCCAGCCTAACCTGCATCGCAACGTCATTAAAAACGTTAAAAATGGGAGCTCATGTTACATTGACTTTGTCTCGGAACACTACGTGCGTAAGTAAAACTTGCGCCTTGCCTTGTCCCACTTATACATATATAGGGGTTAAATAAAACACGACTTATGTATGTGCTTAGTTTTAATTAATACTATTTAACCTTTAATTCTACTATTCTTCCTACTAATATTATAAATGCGAAAATTTATATGTATTTAGATGTTTTGGTTTCAATCACACAACGTGGTCAAACCTTATACCACCCGAGGCTTTCGAACCAATAATGTATACTTATATTATTATGTTTTATACTTACAAAGTAAGAGACTTGGTTATATTTTTCTTGTAAAATTCCGGTATTTTTCTACATTATAAGTTGTACATCATTATTTTAAAAATTTCGCACCCGAGATGGGCATGGTCATTTTTTGGACTGTTTTCAATGGTATTGGTCAATATAGTTGCAATTTATGTAAAACTTATGGTAAACTAGATGGCGCTAGTAAATTTATCCGTAGACTTAATCGCGCTATTGAATTGAACCGTTTTGGTGTAATGTTGTGTTGCGGCTAATGCATTGGCATGCTCTCTTCCGGTTATCGGTTGAATAAAGTACTTTTGGACTATTACTGGATGTTCGCAACTCCTCGTGGGAACGCGACCTCTTACACTATGCATTCAAGCAAATAAATAAAAATTGACCAATTAAAAAGATTTATAATTTTGTGTTTACAAGCAGTTTTGATAGAATAATATTTATAAAGTACTTATTTCAAGCATGAATCGAGTTTAGTTTAACTTAGGTATAAAATGAGTTTTTTTTTAGAACTTTTGATTTTTCAAAGTTACAGATGCCTTCGCCGTCGGATCTCGTTGTCTTCCGCGTCAGGTGTCGGGGGCGCGGTGGTGGTGGTGGTGGTGGTAGTGGTGGTGGTGGTGGCCGGGTCTAGGCCCTTGATCTCGAATTGACCCCGAAACAGGGGCCGGAACAGTCGCAGGAAAGTCTGGTAGCGCACCGCCGAGTTCTGAAAATTAAATATTGTGCAATTACACATTTTACTATGAGTTATGTAAGTTTTTGTTACACAACACACATGAAATAGTTGAGCTATCGATTAACAGTTGCAAACGATAGATAGATAGCTCAACTGCTCCAAATCAGATTGATTGGAAGATAGTCGTCACGTGGTCGTATGTCACCTATTCTAACAATACGTATACATTCTACAGTAGTAGTAGTAGTAGGTATGTAATCCTTTACCAGCCGCGCTGCACAGTGATGATCGCAATACTGTTTTGCGGCTGGAACGGTATGTCTCAGAGTGATGGACGCACTGTCTCACAGAGCACGTCCTCTGTTGACGAGCTCTGTGAAGGAATGCATTGTTATGGGCAGAGGTTACCACTTAACATCAGATGGGCCATTTGCTTGTTCCTTCCTATTATTTATTTGTTATATTAATGAGGGTTGCTTGTCTGCCCTAGGGTTAATAAAATGAGTAAAATGTGATTACCTGGATGACATCACCGATGACCTTAGTGGTACGGATGAGAAGGGAGACGGACGGTCCAAACAGGTTCCCCGGGAAGTCGAGGCTGACCTTGTTGCGGTCGAAGGTGGGGATATCGTCCGCCTGCCTCGTGTCCCGGCGCCGCGACGACGATAGCGCCGAGATGGCCCGACCCACTGCCGCTTCCCTCCCCGTACTGAGAGCCTCCGGCTCCGGCTCCGGCTCCGGCTCCGGCTCCGAACTCGGCGCCGTGCGGCCCCTCCACGTAGTGCCAGTGCGGCTCTGAGGTAAGCAAGTCATCTCGCATCAGCGCGCCAGATAGCGAACTGAAGCGCCTCGATGCCCTCGCCTCGCCTTGCCTCGATATCGATACTCTACCTATCCGGAGTCCCTAAGCATCCCTGAACGTGTGAAAAACGCATCTCGATCCTACCCACAACTAACACGTGTTACGATTTGCTAAAAGCCTCTGACTGATCGATACTTACCCTATAGTCAGGAGTATAACCACAATAAATATAGTCGTCGGGCTGTCGCCTGTGGCAGACTTAACTCCGAGCTGAATGTGCGACATCGAGAATGAATGTCTCGTTAAATAACATTAGCAAAGCGATGCGCAATGTTACCTTTACGAATGTAATGCTTCACAACAAAAGCTATCCTTGAGACTTACTTGTTTGCTGTTTTTTCCCCACAAAGAGCGTAATGACTTGGTGAGTAGAAACTACTAAATTTTAATTTAAATTAAAATCAAACCAAAAGTTTTTCATGTTTGAAATTTTCTTTAATTTTGGCACGAATTCAAACTAGGTACTTTATCACAATACAGTTTGGTCCAGAAAAGTGAAAAAGGATTTGATCGGACTGAGGACTGAGAAGGAAAATGACTGAGAACGCTAGTTAGCCTCACGGCTAAATCTACTTCTACGACTCTAGCAAATAAAGACTACAGTGAGAGTGCAAACAAATAAAACAAGTGTTCATAAATAAATATTATGTAGGTAGTTGCTAGAGATACATTTCAAAATACTGAAATACCATCGGCCATGGGAATTGTACTAGACTCGACTGCAACTACTAGCGCAAATGGTTATCTTACTCATGCGTTCGGTGTGTGTTTTGCAAACTCTGGATGTGTGTTGATCGACATAATGTGTGCGAGACCGGAACGAGTGCTACGGGCTGCGGGCTACGAGATTTACGAGAGCTACGAGTGCTACGAGAGCTACGAGTGCTACGAGTGCTACGAGGGCTACGAGCGCTACGCCGCTATTCGATCCTTTGAACGCATCTAATTAAATTCTTAAACTGAACTAGTGTTGGTCTCGAGTTCATGAGATCCAGTAAAGAAAAAAGAAACAAACCCTTTCTACACAATAATTACTTACTGAAGATTAACTAACATGAGTTTTTACAAAGCTTAATCATGCAAAATGTCGTGGGTAATTAGGGGGACCTATACAAACTGTTAGTATAGTAGAGGCTAATACGCACGCGGTATGTTCTAGAAGAACAATAATTATGATTCCAAATTTTACAAATAGTTTGTCATGAAACGAATACTTATAGCAGACAAAACTAATATTCTTCACTGGAATTCTAAATAGATGAGATAAGCAATTTGTATAAAGCAATAAAATGTACAAAACATGTGTGCGTGCTAAGTAGGTATATGTATGTATGTGCGAGGTAGGTAGATACGTGGTGCAGTGGAGGCGAGCGGCGGAGTTGTGCAAGAGGCGCCGCTCACACGGACGACGCTCGAAAGGAGCTCACCTTCGACTTAACCCGACTGTTTCTACTAATTTACTAACGGAAACCAACACTAACTACAGCCGTCGGCATTGCTTGTGAACCCTCAAAACCTAGCTATGTATAAGTTATACTGGTTACGTCACAGCTGTAATGTTTAAAATGAAATGAATGCCTGTACATTATTAAATTATAAAGTACATGTGTTTCGCCGCTCATTTGTTTTTGTGAGTAGTTAATCGCGCGCGTTACACATTCACAAACCTTGGGCTGAATACGAGTTAACTAACTCGTTTTGAAAGTTCACATGCGCGCGCAAGACGCGCATGCGCACTATGAACTGAACACCTTCTCCACAAAGTACATACATACAAGCGGAGACTACGATAACTAACATTAAGCTATGGACTAGAGCGACTAGAAGGAAAAGGAATAAGTACAAGGGACTAGAGTTTGCTTCAAATGTTGATGTACTCCCGTCGAGTGACAAGCTGCTGTCCAGTACACCACTACACTATACTACACGTACAATACGCTACGTATGGATGGGTGCAGCGCGACGCGCGGGTGCGACAGGTGCAGTAAAACACTCATTTACATAAAAATATTTAATATCACCATCGCGCACCTAAACCTATTTACAATATAAATACAAAGGCGAAGGGGTACGGCACTCCGTACCGGAGGAACACTGGGAGAGGGAGAGGGGTCGCGGACTGTACACTCGACCCGAGGGGATTGGGGGAGGGGAGGGAACCCACGTCGCACGCCCCCTCGAGGCACACGCGGCGCTACAACGAGCGCGAGTGAAGGAAGCGCGGGAGGTGGAGTCGAGGTGGAGGGATCACGAGTCGTCCTCCTCGTCGGAGTCGATGGTCTCGACAGTGCCGCCGGAGGTACCTCCACCGCCGCCGGACGAGGAGCCCGACAGTGACGTCACGAGGGAGATGATGGAGCCGAGCCCGCCGCCCCCACCTGAGCCGCCGCCAGACGCGCCGCCCAGCAGACCCGTCACCGCCTGGATCTTGGGGCCGAGCAGCTGCAGCTTGGGTCCGATCACCTGGCCGATGACGCCGGTCAGCGAGGCGAGACCACCTTCGGACGGCGCCTCGATGCCGTACTGCTTGTTCAGCTCGATGTTCTGACGGTCGAGCGTCTCCACGTATCGCGTCTTAGCGTCGATCAGCGAGTTGATTTTCTACGGAGGAGAGAGAGAGCCCGGTCAGAGATGGTGGGTGGATGGCGTCAGGTTGGCACGCTGCGCTGCCCGAGTAGAGAGAGACTCACCCCGAACACGAAGCCGAGCACGGCGTTCTTGATGCCGAACTTGGCCTGCGTGACGCCCTCCAGCTTGCGCTTCTCGCGCGTCTGCTCCGCGCTGCTCGCCTCCTGCACACAACACGACACGTGAACACCGCGACCCGACCCGACCCGACCCGACCCGCCACCACCATGCCGAAGCCGACACCGTATGAGTACGTAACAATAGTCCAAGCAAGGAGTCAACATGTCGCCGCCGGACACCATTCACAGTAGCACAAGCTCTAAGCGGTTAAGCGGTTGAATATGTCGTTCAAGTATCGACGTATCGAGGTAGCGACTCGTGGAGGTCACGCGAAGGAACCTCACTCACATTCACACGCTTATTTCATAAATTGAGGGTCGATTGCTTTCAAACTACCATTTTAAGACTCAATCTTGGCATAATCTGGGTCAAAACTGTGTCATTGAGGTGTCACCGCCGATTCAGAGAGTTGAGTAATGTCCACTCATAGTTTACGATGCGGTCGGAGCAGCGCGTTTCAACTTTGCCAAGTTTACGACTTGTCAGATCTCGCGATGTTCTACAATAATCTAAGTCTGACCATGAAAGGCTCTTTAGGTCTTTTTCATATTAGCTGGTCATCGTCAGACGAATACGGACTTTTGTCCATTTTATATGAAAAGGAAATGTTTCAAACTGCAATTACTTATAGGTACCTGAAATTCTTCGAAATTGGTTTTCAGAGCTTATTAATATCCTCCTATCTTGAAAACGGCTTCACCAATCCTCACCGAACATGGCTAAATATGTATGATCCAAGATAAATAACTTTTTTTACGAACGCCATCAAACTTATAACACCCCTTTTGTTTTTCGGTCGGAGGTTAATAAAATCCAAAGCCTTTTTTTTATTTTTAAAGTTTTTTTACTAGTTTATCTAATCTCCTTTTACATAAGTATTTGTCCGTCATAGTGCACACTGTGTATAGAGCACACAGTGTCATGTTCATGGCTGGTTTGCCTGCAGACTATTAGCATTGCGCGGGTGCAGCGATGCACGCAGGGCATGCAGGCAGGCAGGCAGGCATGCAGGCAGGCAGGCAGGCAGGTGACACAGCCAAGCCAAACGTGTAACCATTACATTATGACGCCCGCACGCCTTTGTTGTTGTTGTGACGCACTTCATAACAAGAAAGTAAGAAACCGGCGTTATCTTGCCACCAGCACGTCTAATCATATGTATACTTTCATAAAATTCTCAAAACAGCGAGAGAAAACTACTCAACTTAATTAAAAGACTACGAAACATTTTGAAATAAATTGATATTCAAAACACTAGCCAAGTCTTTTGCAAGAACTCATCAAAATATGATACAAATAGAACCAAACATTCGAGAGAACTGTTGCGCCTTTGCATCGAGCTCCGAACAGCTGCCGTACTACGAGTAGCCTTCGCAACACAAGTGTTATCAACTTCAATATGGAACTCAAGTATTGAGCTTGAATTCAGCAAAGTACTAGGTGGCTACTAAGTGCCAGTAGCCATCTGTAGAAGACAAAGTTTCTCAAAACTGGACGACGTTACTTTCAACATTTTCCAAAAGCTGAGTTTATGTGAATCCGCCAAACCAAAATGTGATAGACATTGTGAAGAAGAAAACTGTGGTGTTCGATCACAATAGCTCCTCGCAGTGCTTACTTCCGTTGGTCATGAGAACATTCCGACTAATCTAATCGACTAGACGTCACGTCGCCCATCATACTACCCCATACTAATTAGCGTCCAAACCAAACTAGAGTTGCTTGCAAAATACATAGAGAAAAGACTAATGTATGTGTCAAAAATTGCACCTTTCACCTGTAAATATACCAATAAATAACTATTCAACAATTAATAGAGAGACATCTTTCCAGTTTTTGGTAAATTATTTTATTCTGATAAACCGAGGCACAGATTATATAATAATATACCGAGGTGTATAAAATAAATAAATAAAAACTTTATTGAGGACAATTACAACTTATAGTTCTTTACGTAAGAACAGGCAATGCCCTGCAAACGGTGCTCTTATCGTATAATACGATTTCTTCCTTTTACTAAAATATCTAATACCTACCTTTACTGAGATGTCATTTTAGGAATATTTTATTAGAATGCTAATATCATAGGTACTTCTGTCAGTGCTGCTGTTTATGTGCGGCATTGTGAGCTGCGCTGGGAACCCGCACAAGAACCCACCGCGTTCTACATGTACATTGTACACACCAACTTGAGAACTGATTGCACACTTACAAAGATCGCAAAAAGAGTGCATTAACTAGATCGATTCCGACTTAAAACAATGGTCCATCTCGAGCCCTGAGATAGCTTGCGTCACACTGCCGCGCTAGAGCGGCCGGGTCCCAGCTTAGCACCCTCACCATTTCATTTTTACCGTATGAACCGGAAAACGAACAACCAGCCCTTGAACGAAAACGACGCGGCGGCGCGTCCGTCTTCAGATAGTCGTCGTGTCACTCGTCAGTCGATAGCGAGTGACCTCTACGGGGTTTATGAATGTAAAGCGTGTCTTGAAGCTTGTTATGTGTGTTATAAGCGGAATACTAATAGTGTTCCCTGACCGAGTCCGTCCTAGCTATAACATAAATGTACGACTCCTACAGTAAATGTGAACGATACATTTGCTGACGTTTGCTATTTAAGTTAGCAGAGGCGAGGGCTGGGAGGCGCTGTAATAAATAGCGTTATACAAAACATAGAGCAGAGCCTAATTATTTATAAAGGAGACGATACTTTTAATGTTGCTTGAATATAATTGGACTCTGCTAAACATATAAACTGCATACATAAATATATAGCACGCCCTACGAAATGTGAAGAAAAATGATAGAGAAGGTAATAAACAATTGATATGTACCTTAGTATTTATTATTACTTACATACAGAAATGTTCAACAGCATGCCCCTTAGTTGTAAACCATTTACTTAGTGCTGTATTATTAACAGTTGTACTTAAACGATGGTAGAGCATTATCTAAGTACCTATGTAGTGATTCGATCTCAAGTGGAACAGTCGGCAAAACATCTCGATCTCATTATTATTGTTATGCAAGTGATTATATTATCTGTGTCGCGGCGGCGGCCGCGCTGCTTGCTCTACATTACATTATGTATGACATTTAATATCATAAGTTCGCATACTTATTCAAACAAGGGGCATTTTTAGAATTCAAAATGATTGATTTGAACATGACAATTGTACCAAATCATACTTTAATATAGCGAAGACTACTATCGGCAGTAAGTAGATATAAAATGTATCGCGCGCGAATGTAGTTTACTTAGCCCAGCACTGTGTGGTTGTGCAACAGTCCTGCGCAGACGCAGCGCAGCCCCGCGCGCACCATTACCTACCTACTTGCACAGCCGGTGACCTCGGCACATCTAGTATACTAACTACAACTAGACCTACTGCCCACCAACAACTAGCAGTCATTTCCCAATGCCCACTTTTCAATTCATAAATCCTGGTTTAGCCTTGACTATTTAGACCGGAGAGACTGTCCAAGGATAACAATTATAAGATTTGGTTGATAGTGCCATGTGTGTGTGTGTGTGACCTTCAAGGTATTACACACTATAAAGTACATAAAGTAATATCCTTGTATTCATGAAGTTTTCAATTGCACTTTCTAGTCAGTGAGTGAGCGAAAACGCGAGTTTGTTAGAAGTTGCGTCGACTACAAACACGAACACGCTAACTTCCATATTGATTTGAACGAGAAAGATAAACATAAACCGTGCTCTTGAACTGGAAAGCTTTCCCGAGAGTCTAAAGAAAAGATGAACGCACGACCGTTCCACTTTGTGATTATCCCACTTCATAATAATCTAGCTCATATTATGCATCAGATTGTGGAAAATTTCAAAAAGAAAAGAAAAATATAGAGAAAATAGAAAGAAAAGAATAACAGAATGTTAGTTGGTGATATGATATGAAGACGAAACAATTACAACTGTGCTGGTTAGAACACTATTCAATATTGCCAGCAAAGTGGTATAACATGGTAGAGTATGCTAATAATGACCCTGTTTCGGAACCCGCACGCATTGCATCGCATCGCTCGTTCCAAAACAAATAATCTAAGAACAATCTACCCAGCTACATTGTGCTTGAATCACAATTGGTATTAAAATTATGATTCTTATTAACATTTAACTAATTACCATGTCATTTACAGACACTAAATGTACTTAAGTAATGTACGAAAGTGGAACGATCCGAATGACATTGCAAGTGCCGAATTAGTCAGCAAACCATGATTAAGTATTACTTATGAGGAAATATAAATTAATGATTGTTGCAAGAAAGAAGCCCGCATCTTAAACCTTACATGATAACGTCACAGCTTCACCGCGGTACTGTGCACCGGTGCAGGCCGCAAGCGCAGGCGCAGCACACGGGCCCAGCTATCGTGCAAAACTATGACGACAGACATGATACTGGGACCTCTCGGTCTATCAGCATGGCTGGATCTCGAAGATGTTGCGACAGTATTCATCAGAAACAATTGCCGGATCAGGTACCTATGTTACGAGGACAAGGTACTTGTATAGCGTCAGTTGCATAACCGATGAATGCTGCTGCATGAGACATCTCCGAGCATCTCAGGTGTACAGTCAGCTGCACAAAGGCTACTATCAAAGTCGTTGAAATCACAAGGTAATGCGAGTGCCGCCGCTACTGTGTCGTATGACATGTGAGGCTGACTGTACCGGTTAGTAGGTAAGTAGCACATCGGCGTGACCTGCGTACCGCGACAATGAACTTTAACAGCGTTTTACAATATTGTGTGCAGTTTGGCAACTCATACATCACGCACAGGCAATTTATTAAAACATTTGAAGGTCACTCACAACAAAAACTTAAATATACAAATTCAAAGTAGAGTCGTATTACGCAGGTCTCGGAGCGATGTTTATGTTTAGTTCGAATAAACAACGTAACGCGGTCGACAGCAACTCCTTCACCACTCATGTGGTAATCGGGATGACACAATGCTCAACCAACTTTTAGATGGCAGCGGGTCAAAGGTCCAAGTGATGTACACATACCGACAGAAAAACCAAAGGAGCTTACGATATTTCGTAAGGCATGCAATCAACTTGAAACGCTTTCAGGCCTATAAACGACTTGGAGCTAGAATTGAGGATGTACCACATTAAAGTGTTGAAGTGGTCGGTGTTCATACCTGTAGCGGCTGCAGCGTGTCCTCATCGGCAAGTTGTCTGCGAGCGCGCGTGAGCGAGCGCGGGAGCAGCGCGGGCGCGACCAGCGGCGCGACCAGCAGCGCGACCAGCAGCGCGGCGAGAGCGGGCGAACCACTGCGTGCGAACACCATCGTGCGGGAGAGAGGACTGCCGCCAGCAGACACTCACTCGCACGCAGCACACACCGCGCCGCGCGCCGCAGGGAGGGGGCCGCCGCACTCGGTGACGTGAGGACCTCACCAACTGGAGGTCACGGGTCCCGGCCGGCGGATCTCATGCCGGTGGAGCTCCTGGACCTATTACATCCGTCCAACTCAATCAGCGGCCGATTGCAACATCCGACAGCTGCAACACATGTGAAGCACTCA
Source organism: Eulithis testata (assembly GCA_947507515.1). Taxonomy (NCBI): domain Eukaryota; kingdom Metazoa; phylum Arthropoda; class Insecta; order Lepidoptera; family Geometridae; genus Eulithis; species Eulithis testata. The sequence continues at coordinate 9,929,656 of OX382213.1, read as the reverse complement.
CAGATCCATACTAATGCAAGTTTCATGTTGCAATTAGCTACCATAAAGACGCGAAGAGTAGTAACCACTGCGTTGAGCACAAACCAGAAAGCAAAGTGCTCCCCGACCAAGAAGCAGTGAACTTCTACAAACCAAAATGACGATGATATATAATTCAAATGATTACACTGACACATTTTGTTATACGTAAGGTACGAATGGGCTGTAACCCTATGTATTACCAATAATTCTGATGCTACGTAAACGTAGCGCACGCATCCAAGACGCGTAGACGCCACGATCGGCTACGGAGTAAAACGACATTTGAATGAAAAGGTGCTAATACACCATCGCATTGTTGGGAGTCAATGTACGACACTTTTGATTTAACATTGCATCGCATTCGTGGGAGTAACCCTAAACTGCTACCATGCTGTGTCTTTTCCATCATGTTTGTAACTGTCATTTCAAATGACAAAACGCGCTGTAAGTGTATTCCAATCGAAGCTTTCATCAGGTTCATTGGTAACATTTACTGTAAGTATGTAAGTACATAATATAAGTACAACACAATGAACAATGACATAACGTTACCAGTTAGTTACCTATCTATATCCATATTATTGTGGTATGGCATAGTTGCACGCATCCATTACGTATACAAACACATCGCGCCTCATGCGTGTACTGTATGAGTCCGGATCATTTAGTTCATTCAATATAGAACAGGTACTGCACTGCACATCGCTTACTTCAATAAATATGATAGGTGCGAGGTACACGTCGATCGTAATTGCCAACAGCCTGGTGTCACTCATTTTGAATCAGTGACGCGAGTCTTTTCTACATATTTTGAAATCTCACAGTTAAAGTTCCCCTCACTGATCCATCTTAATGAAACACCCTGTACTTATATCTGACTAACAGTTTAGCCAAAACTAATAATAAAGTTTATTATGTCGGCCAGCACCTACCTAACTTCAATAATCTGGGGGCACTGCTTTATAGTAACGTCATATTTTTATTTTTCGTTGGTAAAATTGGTAACAGTCTTGACGAGAAAAAAAGCTCCTAGCATAACGTTCGGGCAACCGGCAAAGTATCTGCTAACATTAATTTTACTCGAAAGCTTATGCGCAGGCAGAGCCAGATCAATTTACTAGTAGGCATTGGGTTATACGTGGTTTTTGAAATTCCTGTTCAGAATATTAAGTACCTATGGTACATACTCAAACAATACGAAAAAACTTTGACGAACTGGCAGGAGCGCGTTTATGTCTTTTGTATGAGAGTGTACGTCGTGCGAGCGACACTTCACTTCTGAAACAATGTCCAATATATTAAACAGAATACATGGAACTTAATTATGTAGTAACAATCGTATTTAATAAGTTAAGTCAGCTGGACCAATTTGGTCGCATACGGATGTGTATGTCAAATAAATATTCGTTTTTATTTATCTTAGTTCTTACCCAAAATTACGACTAATACAGTATTTATACCATTCCCAACATTTACAAAATACACTTTTGAGCTATCTATTAACCGTAACAGTTATTTTGTTCTTAACTAAGTACGCGGATAAATAAACAATCTACAAATGAATTCGAAGAATGATGGAGAACAGTCCGCCGCTCGCTGCCCTCGCTGCCAGGAGCGCGCTCTTCCCATTCAATATTGTAAGAGCATCAGTTTCTCATCACTATCTACTATGTAGCTAAATAATATAATACAATGGTTATTAAAACTAACTATAATTATGTAAATAATGATTAGTTTCTTAAAACGGCCTTTACATACAAACCGCGGCATGAGGTCGCGTCAGAGGGCAGAGGAGGCACGAAGGAGGGGAAAGGGGGCGAGGTCCTTGACCCCGTGAACATGCCTAACATTAGTACATTATGTTATGTGCGAACAGCATTCATTAGCGGCAAGGCTGCCTCTCGGCACTCGCGCAAGGAAACCCTTTCTAAACACGCTAAAATAAAACGAATGTGCGTTATTGTTGATCCTGCGTGTTGAAACAGTCGTTCGCCCTGAACTAACATCTCGCAATGTGTTACACTTACTTTTATAAATTATATTATTCATTAGGTAATTATTGAGCAACCGAGCGAACCATCTCTGCTGGTTCAAGTCTAGCAAAATGTGCATTCCTCTGCCATTTCCTACTCCTAGTAGTACTAAAAGTAGGCTTAGTTCTAGGTTAAGCCACGAGTACCAACCACTATGGAGCTCTAGTGTACTGTGCAAGTGAATACTGTGCATAATGTAGGGCCAATTACCTACCTACATAAAGGCTGAGTAAATCTCAGTATGTGAATTAGCGATATCTGTTCTAGATATACTACAACTTAATATTTAGAAGAATAAAGATGTGGCTTCTTATGAAAAGTGTGAAATTCGTAGCCACGACCGTGCTGACCGTGCCTTTGAAAAAATCACACTTGAGAAATTTTATTTTGTGATTTCGATAAAAATACCAATTGGCTGTGTACGAAATTGATTTCCAATGTAGTAAAATATGTAGTACCTTTACACCTGAGGTCACGCATTGCAATATAAAATATATAATAGTGCACATAAATGTGCACATAGATCAATGATTGACCTCTTGTTAACATCTTGAATAGCTGACGAAACCTCTTTTGCGGTTTAGCTTGTAATGTAACACAGAGACAGTGGCTTGTAATTACTATAAGAAAAATAACGTATACCTACTTACATAAGCACTCGTAAGCACAAAAGAAACTAGTTGCTACTTGTTATTTGAATTGTAAATCTCACGATTGAATGGAAATAACAATTGAAAGTTCAAAAGTTCAAAATTATATTTGGCGAGCGCAAATGTGCAACATTTAAATTTTTAGCAAAAATGCAAAAGCACTACTAATGTCTTTAAATTTGTACCAACGACGAGTACCAACCAACTAAAAGAGGAAAGCAGACTTGATGCAGAAACGTTGAGCGAGCGAAAATAATTATTATTAGAAACTAGACTAGTCGCCTAGTGATTCGATGAAATATTGAGAATAAGTATTTCACATCCAAGATGAAGGTAACGATGCTTGTAATGTTAACCCGCTCGGTTGCTGCCACCACCGCCACCGCCACCGCCACCGTCACCGGTCACTGGTGTGCTGAACCACTGCTCTTTGACAGCGCACACCAGACCGTCCATAACTGCATTATTATGACTATGTGTATCAATCCTTATGTAATTGGTTGCATGTTACTTTCCCGCTCGATAGTTGTGATTGTGTGAGTCATTTGATCTGCGAATGAGGACGACGCGGACGATGCAAAATTGCAACTCATTGTAATTTGTTATTGTTACGCTAATTTGTAATTTGTTGAGTACATAATCACCATCACTATTATATTCGTGTAAGTGCCTCTCGCTCGCGCTCGCGTCAACAGGCAAAAGTTCAATTCAAATAGCCTTAGTTTACATTTGTGGTGAAAAAAGTTGATTTATTTATTTATAAGTTAAATTAAAAATACAATTAGATACGTTTGGAAGGTTCAAGTAAGGTGTTTGGACAAACAATTACAACCTATACGTACGCCATGCCAGGCGCGTCGAATCAATCAACGGACATCATCCAGTGTGTGTAGATATAGTCTGTGTCATACATAATATGGAAAAAAGACAAAAGTGCAAGCACGTCGTAACTTAATTTATTATTTCATTTTGTATTTTGGAAGAGCAAAGTAAAACTAGGTATAATAGAAAAAGAAGATTTTCATTAAACCTACCATCATCAACAATTTGGCGACCGTGACAGGACCTAATGTAAGGATATCGACGCTAAGACTCATGTAGCATTATTCCTATAAACCTTGTGGTTTCCTTAGTACTATAGTACAAAATAAGTTATTATGTATTTTTAAAACAATAAATGAAAAAAAAAAAAAAAAAGTGACTCGCTGTTCTTTGTTATTTTGTAACAAATTATAACATCTTCACAATAAATTCAATTTTTTGTAATTATAGTTAGGAGTACGTGTATTAGTGCGATCTCGTAACACTACAATAGAGGCTTTCAATTCGTGATGTTATTAACAGAAGTGAGATCTGACGATAACACTGTTCTCTCAACAAACTTGCAAAGATGTTCTCAAATCGCACATAAACTTATCCAACACTATGATTAGGTTATACAAGTGATAGTTAGTACTATATTGCTGCACTCACGTAACAGCGCATTGTGTGAGTCTCCGCCGGCTCCCGGCACCTACCTACCTACCAGTACTACGGTAGGTACCTACTTACTAGAGCGTCTAAACACATCAAAGCGCTTCTAATTGCCATATTAACATAGTGTGCAGACTGAACACATAATCTAAATTTAATCTTACCTACATACATAAGTTAGCGTTACAAATATCCTGGTGCTAGCGAGTTTATCTGATGATGACTTCTAACCAAAGCAGTGTGTTGTTATATTTACACAATAGTTACTATATTTTTTAAATTATGAATAATGAATTTTTAAAAAGCTTGAAATTATTATTTTTATGATGCAACACACAATGTATAAAACTGCCTGTCACTTTCTGTATGTGAGCGTAAATGTATAATTATTCGTGTTGTTCCCATCATTGATCGTAGTTCGATGTTATTTGAGCTGTCGCTGTTTTTAATATTCTAAATTATTGGCATAAAATCTTTTTGATTTCCACTTTGTAACTGTTACAGGTACAGCAGGTGGTAAAGTAACTATTATTTATGATAGTGTGACTTGTTCAGTGGATATGATATGAGTGCGTCGCGTCGCGGCCGCGGCCCGGGGTGTCGCAAGCCTCGCCCGCCACCCGATGCGATGCTCCCAATATACTGCAGTGAAAGTAGTTCCTGTAAGCTTCGCCTGCAGCACAGCACACAGCACACTGCACACTGCACACCTTCACCACTCACTATACACAACAAACATTAAATAATTTATTTTAAATGTATGTTTATTTTTTGAAGAATTCATTTAATTGTCGGACTCTGTAATTTCACGTAAATAATTCAACTTAATACAGAAATTAATGTAAAAAGTTGTAACTAACGAAGTAGTTGTATAAATAGAAATAATGATAGGAATGAGTAATAGCATTTGACCCGATGAAACTGATAAGAGCAGTAATTGTATATAGAAAGGATAAGCCCAAGACATTGTACCAATTCACCGTTGACTTAGCGGGTGGAACGTTTGTACTCCGAGGAACCGAGTACTTCCTCGGATTGTGCAACCGGCGCGGCGCGGCGCCATGACACAATATCGCACACAACATTCAACTTGTTTACGTTTGTAATACACTTAAGTACTTATTTGTTTGATCTAGAGTAGAGTACCTAGGTACTTAGACACTTGTGCGCAGACATGCAAATCAAGGTGAAGCTAGACGTAGGTAATTACCCCCTATCACATGTGCATTAAACTAAACCGTGAACCATCTAACTACATAGATCCTTCAAAACTCAAACAAGTAAGTACTTAGTGATATATTATTTTGTAAAGCCCCTGAATTGAAAAGTAAGAGCAATAAACTGACTCAACGAGGAAAATAGCTATCGATGTATTTCGTAATAGCAAGCACCAGGAAACGGTAATAGTGACGACAATGTAATTTTTCAGGATACTGCATGCATGTACTCGTATGTGTGTGCATAATATGCACATGCACGTACTTACACTCTACAGACGCATGTGTGAGTGAGGGCAACATTCACTTCAAAATAACCTCAAGGCTTCAACCGTTCGAATGCTAACCACAATATTATCAAAATTGGTTAGAATTAACGCAATCAGGTTAACTGTACGCCCACTCGCTGACTCAGGGCTAGGATACTTCAGCCTCAATAGAGTTAAGACACCGGCATACTAATCTCTCTTCTATCTCTCCTCGATCGGTTCCAGTTCATGTAACTTTTTATCCAACATCCTGATTACTAAGTATTTAATATATAGCGGAAGGCGTGCCGATGATAATCACCAAATAACGATAGTCCAGTACAAGTAATCATTACAATGTAGACACGTCCTGCGATATATCCTGCGATACACATGTTGCGAGTTATCCGCTCCATTTCGACAAGCGCTATCTGATGAACTATTCTGATTCATTCGAAAACTATTTTCGAACCGATATTAGAAACTTTCGAAGGAGATTCCAAATATCGAATTTGATTTTTTTGCGTTATTGATCCGACAAGGCTTTCTGAATAATACACTAGATAGTTTTTATATTTGATTTGATTGTTTTATCTCGAGATCGAGTTACGAGTAGTCATGTAGTTTAACAGTAGTTTCTATATTGCCACGTGTAATAGCATGAGAGTAAAAGTGATGCTGCAACTTGTAGAAGCTGGCCGTAAGGCTCCGCTGACCGGCGCGCGCCGTGGAGACGCCTGGCCAGTACCAGACTGTCTTAACGGAGCTTTCCCACCTCGCAAATCTCGCAACATGCTTGCAACCAGCTAAGGCGAATCTGAAAGTAGAGCAATGCTTTCCGAATAGTGAATGCAGTGGGCGGATGTTGTCGACACCAAATAATAATATTGAGTGGCCTGAATCCGGTATAGTTTAGCCGATACACACATTTGTGACACATGGTGCATGCAGGAGGAGTGCGACAGCACACAGTTTGTTGTACAATATCGACAGCCATCGTACTACATTATAATTTGTGCTACAAGTACTTTAGAGAAACCAACTTATCTAAGAGCAACATTTGTGTTTCTATAAGTTAACCTGCTGCAATGCGATGTACATAAGTGACTGAGCTACACTTACACTTTCAAAATGTTTTTTCGACTGAAGTAGTGTATGTCCTACAGAAGTGCTCATAGTACGTACAAAAACAAATGGAACACACGGAGCCTCCCCCCCCCCCCCACCGAAAATGGTTATAACGTTGACGTCGTTGTGCGTCTGTGTCCTCGTATCTACGAACTGAATCGGTTTTTTTTTTCAGAAAGCTGGTGGATTTGAGATTATTTTTAGCTATATTGGGTGAAAATTGGTGAAGCCATAACATAAGCTCAGAAAACTTGTATAAAGGAGTCTCAGGCTTACCTGATTGCAGTTTGACATATTTATTATATTTATTTCAGGTCAATGTATATTCAGATTTGATCAAATTACGTACTTGTTCGAAAGTCTGATGACCAGCAATGATGAAAAGGACCCAACGAGATTTCATGCGGGGGCATTTGCGGGGGCTTCAAATTGTTGTGTTGTGTCTATATGTCATTCCTCCTATGTCATTGATTGCTTAGCTAGTCGAGTTTCGTCACTTTTGTGTCGCCTTTTTATAAGCATTTAGTGTGATTCGTATACTTATTGAGGAACGACTAGTTATCCTTCGAAGAGGGCGACGTCTCCGTTTCGTCAGCATCGGGGCTCGTGTGAAACATATACATATTATACATACACTAGGTGCCGCCCGCGACTTCGTTAGCGTCGCGTTGGATCCCGTTAATTTTTCGGGGTAAAAAGTAGCCTATGTGTTAATCCAGGTCACGGACAATATATATTCCAAGTTTCATCCAAATTGGATCTGTAGTTTTTACGTGAAAGAGTAACGAACATCCATCCATCCATACTTACAAACTTTAGCGTTTATAATATTAGTAGGATATACAGTCAATTATATAGCAAAAACATTTTATGATCAGTTCACGTGAGCAACTCGCAATCCCTCATCCCACTATAAATGTCAATTGACATGTTTGTAAGTTTGTGTTTCAATCACGATGCAACTGCTGGTCCGATTTGGATGAAACTTGGAATAAGTATGTATGTAATTCTAATACAATTCTAAAGATTAGCTGAATGCGACAAAAATGTTGCAAAAATTGAAGGTTTGTCTCAACACAACTGCTTTATATTATCTCTAGTCGGTGCGGTTTCGTAAGGTCTCCTTCAGCCGCGAACTGCGACCCTGCTACTTGACATAGCTCTACAATCCTAGATACTTCATCTTGATGGCAACTTGAACGAATCAGCGTTGTATGTATTTTAGAGCATAACTTACGAACCACTTATCTGATTTGCATGTTATCAGATTCATTGGTAATTATGACCTAAATCGGTCAAGGCCCCAAAAAATGTAGAAAAAAGTCGTTCATAAAATCAAAGAAATTTCATATGAGAAGTCTTTGTTATATATATTCTTCCAAAACTGTTACATAAGTTTTGAGTTAGTGAACATTTAAAAATTGGGAACACTAGTATAACGTGAACGTTCCATTCTATAGAGTTTCAATGGTTTTGTAGTTCAGATAAGGCTGGTAACCAACTCTAATAATTAAAGGTAATGATAGCACTAATTTTGAAAATGACATACATAAGGGAATTCTTGACATTGTGACTTGGCTCAAAAATAATAATCTTAAGCTAAATTTGAAAAAAACTAAAATAATGCAATTTCATTCAATCAGACGTTAAATCCATTAAAACTTGACATTAAATTTAATAATTCTAAAATTAAAGAAGTCTCTTCTATAAAATTCCTAGGAATACATTTAGATACAAACTTTAGTTGGAAAGTACAAATTGATAAACTTTGCGCTAAACTCAACAGATATACATACGTCTCGAGAAGACTGCGCGAAACTGCTTCTGTAGAAACAGCTCTCAGCGCATACCATGGTTATGTAGGTTTCGCTCTACAATATGCTCTACTTCTATGGGGTAACAGTGTGGACTTCGAAAGAGCATTTAGAGCTCAAAAAAAGTGCGTTCGTTCTTTGTGTGGTGCGCACTTCCTAAAACCATGCAAACCCCTTTTCAAAAAATATAACATTCTTCCTCTCCCATGCCTTTACATCAAGCAATTGACAGAGCTTGTAAGACAGCATCCAGAACTCTTTAAAATAAACACAGATTTTATGTCTAGACGACTAAGGGATGCCACAAACAGCAGATTGCACAATCCAAAATATAAATTAAAAATGACACAAAATCAAGCCTTCTATATGGCAATAAAACTATACAATCACTTACCAAATGATTTGAAAATTTTATCAGTTAATCTGTTTTACTTAAAATTGAAACAGTATTTGATCTCAAAATGTTATTATTCTATAGAGCAATATTTAAAATACAGAGACAATGACCTATGAAATACTTACGTGACACCTAATTTGTAGTGATTTTTATTACTAGCTATATGATTATTATTGTAAAATTAATTCATCTTATAAGTAGGTACCTACTTTTATTTAAAATCCTATTCTATGTATTTGCATGCCCATTAGGTAGAATATAATGCACTATTTATACACTTAAGACCTAATCTGTAACATATATTCTTGCAAATAAACATATCTTATCTTATCTTATCTTATCTTAGTAGTGGTATCGATGCAATTTGCAAGATCCAGCCATAAGTGAAAAATAAAATCTTCACGCTTTATTTAATTTTTTTTATATAATTTATTTATTTATTTATATAGATTTTTATTTTTTGAAACTTAATAAGTAATTACTAGTGGACAAATTTGTGACTGTATGAGTAAAGGGTTTATCTTGGAACAATTTAACTTTTAGTGATGTACTTAGTGTAAGTATTCAGTTCCCTATAGTTATGTAGTTTACTACCGATCTGTAACACACGGAGGCTGGTCTCGTTAGTACAGACAGTTTACTACCGATCTCTAACACACGGAGGCTGGTCTCGTTAGTACAGACAGTTTACTACCGATCTCTAACACACGGAGGCTGGTCTCGTTAGTACAGACAGTTTACTACCGATCTCTAACACACGGAGGCTGGTCTCGTTAGTACAGACAGTTTACTACCGATCTCTAACACACGGAGGCTGGTCTCGTTAGTACAGACAGTTTACTACCGATCTCTAACACACGGAGGCTGGTCTCGTTAGTACAGACAGCTCTTCATACCTTTTGCAAGTTTATTACAGCTAATTTTGTCTGTCTATTGCATAGAGTGTCGAAATATATAAATATATTTCTGTAGTAAGATTACTTTATTGCCAATTAACAAGGTTTGTCAACACCTCTAGTGGCGCAAAGGCATAAGAATTAGTAGTTTATGGGACTTCACACTCAGAGTACGGTCCGAAATTACGCGACACTAACAAAACTAATACATTCAATGAAACACACACTTTTACCGTACCTAAGTATACTGAGGCCTTATTCACTATGACCAATACAAGCGCGTTACGCAGCACGACAAGACAGCGGCGTGAAATCACCCTATGCCTATGCCGTATTTCCTATGCCATAAATGTCATTCCTTACGGTGACGTCATACGGTTACGGCAAGGAATCTCCTAAGTCATACAGAATAATGCCCCTGAATGTTACCACTTCTTGAGGTTGGTTTGTAGGAGCACCGGCAGCTGGCATAGAGCAGAATCTCTTTTATCTTTAAAATGATAAAATCTGGTAGTCTTCTATAAACTGCAGGTCGCGTCAGTTGCGCAATAGCTTATGAATCCATTAGTTGCGGCGCGGTGACAAATCTACGGTCTAGGACATAGACTACTTTTTGCGAACGAAACGTTTCGCAAACATTAGGGCCTGGATACATCAGCACGGCGCCGGCTCACAGCACCAACCATTGCCTGCCATTTGTTAGGAAGGCATAATGGTGGATATCTCAACAATGTAATCCAAAGATCGCTGAGTTTGTAATGAACGTTATACGGATATAAATATTTTGGTGAGCATCGGGAAATTAGAGTTTAGAGCTTGGGGACCCTTGCCTTGTGCTGAATTACCGGAGGTATGACGTTTATACATTTTTGATTGAAGGATATACTGTTTCCTCATAATTCGTGTGTAATCAGTAGCTAGTAAGTATGATTGTATAATCATCATAATCAGTGTAATCACCGTCTGATTGTCGCACCGCATCGCTTCCACCGCGGTGTCGCGGAAGAGTCAACCATCAGTTAGTCAACTTCAGGTAATGAGGGTATTGTGTTCCCACAACGAGCCTAATCACTATCATTATAACATATATATGCACATGCACACACACAATATGATTAAAACACAATACGTAACATTGCACGATATAATTATGTAGTGATCAGTGAGATAGTGACACAGTGGTCGCAGCTCGTCGTGCCTGCAGCATCCTTCGACAGCTCACTCACTAACACATGCACATCTAAACACAATAGGTGGGTATGCATCCTGTCGAGCGCGCGTTTATGTCTTTTGTATGAATCAAACGCGCCGCACTAACCTCATCTTGAACTATCAAACAAGTTTAAACCTATCCATCCAGCAAACACATAACAAACCAAATCAAAGAAGCTTTTGGGACTAACTCATTTTGATTTTGCAACGCTGTCCGCTTCGTGGCCGGATCTGAAGGAAGTGAATGTATGAAATATTCAACAAAAGTACAACTACATAAACATAGTTGCAGTGAATATGAAGGAGCGTCGAGAGGAGAGTGCACCGCAACGCGGCCACTCGCAGCTTTCAATTATTCTAATGAGTGGTCTGACGGTCAGACCGCTAGATAAACTATTAAGTAACCATTTCATAATCTTTGCATAATATTGGAATTCATTATTCTGAATGTAGTCTGATTTGCAAGAATGCACAAGGGCTCCGGACCAGCGGGTACGGGAACCCTTATGACGCGTCTTTGTCAATCTGCCCAGGCACAGCTTTGCCTGCGCCGAGCGGCGTCACTCGAAGCACTGTGTATCTACTCTGTGCCACATTACGTACAACTTGCAGTAGGTCATCTTTTTAGTACTAATAGTTACAAAAACACGATGTTTTAACTGGTATCGATTCACATACATAATTATATATTTCATCTGTGTATTTCTCACAGCTCATTTGAGGGCGATAAAAATGACTGAAACTTTATTTATTTTTCTACTTATGTTTGGACCTCGGTTTACCTGATACTAATTGTCTTTACTGAGAGAATGATTTACCTTGTCAAACACAATAAAATGCATAAGTTATCGTACTGTAAGTGCAGTACTCGGTGGTCCTAATGATTCGTTTCGAAAGTTCATTACAAGAGATTATACTTAATGTTAATTACGTAAACACAACGCGACAACCGCGCTCGGGTGCCACAACTAGTGATCTGCAATCTTTCTACTTTTGCATTTTGTAGAGAGCCTTAGCCTTAATTCTGACATAAGCACAAGAATTAAGTAGTTTTAAATTAAATGCCAACTTAGAAACGAATAAATCTAATTAGTAGTCACATAAAATTAACTCTGCCCCAATAACTAAAACTATAATTGACTAGTTTCCGCCCGCAACTTTGTCCACGTTCCGTATAACCCTGGTGATTTCCCAGGATTATTACTAGCCTGCGTTAATCCAGGTTACGAACTATAATTATACGAGCTTCCGCCCGCGACTTCGTTCACGTCCCGTTGGATCCCGTTAATTTTCTAAAATAAAAAGTCACCTATATGTTAATCCAGGTCACGGACAATATATATTCCAAGTTTCATCCAAATCGGATCAGTAGTTTTTGCGTGAAAAAGTAACAAAGATCCATCCATACTCACAAACTATCGCGTTTATAATATTAGTAGGAAGTAGAATATTCCGAGTTTCATCCAAATCGGACCACCAGTTGCAGCGTGATTGAAACACAGACGTTCAAATATCCATATATCTAAACATTTATAATATTAGTGAGATGCATTGCATAGGTCAGTAAAAAGACTTTTTGCTCCTCGAGTCGAGCGCGCCACGCGCCGGCCGGGGGCTCGATGGGAATAAGCCTCGGTAAGCGGTGGCAGCTTCGTTAGGTCACAGATATCATATAATAGGTACCTACTACTATACTAGTAGTTAGGTTAAATGAAAAAAATCTTCGGTTAAGTGTTACATTTTAGTTTTTTTTGTGCTCTTTGTATTTTTACAGTTATTTTAGCGTGGACGAATTAAAAAACTATTTCCGCATAGTTTTGGATAAGGTTTTATAATGAAACACTCGAGCGATGTTTTCCAAATGCGTGTCATGACATTTGAATTTGATGCAACCAAATTTATGATAGTGTCACTTGTGACTGCGCCTGCGCAGCGAGAAAGTAATCAATATCCAGGTCAAGGTATCTGGTGCGAGTAGTTCACAGTAAACTGTGAAAACTATAAAAATGTCAATTAATTAGTGTGCGACTGTGGCAGTGAGGAGGGAAGGGGGGGTAACCTTTCTACAAATTTGACCTGTGTGGAGATCTACTGAAATTAATATTTTAAGAAACCCCTTGTTTTTTCTTATCAGTGAAACTGCCCCTTGTTGCCATCAATGACTTCTTCCTGAGTGAGCCTGACTTGGCTGGACTTGAGTTTGCGCATAAAGTTCCACATATACTGTTGCAAAAGTCACAGCAAATATTAAGTCCAAAGCTCCCTAAATATACTTAGTTGTAAAATCTTGAAGTGATGCCGCTGACTGTACATAACATGATATTTTGTTCATTGATATAATATGAACCGGTTATCTACTGAAGGGTATATAATGGAGTATATACTTGTAATTCAAAAAGTTGTGTCATAAATGATTACCTTTACATGAAACTATTTTCTGAATTAGTCTTGTTCATACTTCAGTAGTATTATATTATGTGTGCGTCAGTCATAGATGATGATGATGTTTGTTGTAAGTGGGATGTCACCGGACGGCAGGTACTCGCGACTGTCATTAGAGATATTAATTAAATTTAAACACAGCAGTAAAGTTAATTAGGCATGAGACATGAACTCCTCTCCGCACAGAGGAGCCTTGACTTTGAACTCAAAACCACAGACAATGGTGCGTACATTTATCTGAATGATAATTCTCAGATTCACACAATTATATTTCCCACAATATTATGTTACCTTTTAGTTAAGTTATAAAACTAACGTTATTAATAAAAAGAAGAAACATAATATTTTATTATGACATTTAAAAACCATCATAAATTAACATCTATCGTACTTAAGTACAAAATTCAAGTAGACATAATACTAAAGTTGACACGAGCACGGCTGCCCTCTGAACATCACTATCGCCCGAATACTAAAACGTCACTCAAAATACTACTTAAAACTGCCTTTTCTAATATAATTTTTTAGTTTATACTTTGTGTCCTCTAGTCTAGCCTCTGTCATAATCTATTTAATGTGACGTCACATAGTCTATAACCAGACGGCAATAGCGACGCGTATAAAACTTGTCAAATTAGGATTACTAGTTTAGGAGTTATGAAGAAGCAGATGAACATACATACCTTACATGTATAGTAAATATACATAGCCACATGCATGCTTAATATACAGGTCCGTTTCGCTTCGACGTAGTCAGACTCCCAGTTACTACGCCGTAGCGTGCTACGGCGCTACGGCGTAGCGTACGACGTAGCAAGGATTTATTGTTGTAAGTAGTTTCCTAATTGTGTAAACCTCTTCCGTTCGCTGCACTTAGTTTATTTCTATTATGACTTCATTGTTCTTACAATAATGTCCTTGTCACATCATAATGTTTTATTAAATTAGGCCTACTTATCCTAAAAAGTGAACACGTGAAAACGTATAGTTACATATTGTGTGTCCCAAGTCCTACGTAACCTTAAATTATTGAAAGTAAGTTGACAGGTTGCAGCCAACACCCCGCTTGGTGACCCTCGACCTCCACAATTACCAGTCAAAAGCAACGACCCCGACCCTCTGTGTCGATGCTAATTAGCACTTCTCAATACTTTGCGTCGACCCTTACAACTGTTAGTTAATAGTTTTGTAACCTTACTAATAACAGGCGATGCCAAAAGTCAAATCATTATTTTTTTGCTCATTTTGAACCCCTAAAATCTCAAAAAAATGATTTATTAGGATCAGCAGGTTCGCTGTACAAAAATAGCATGACCTTTTCGACAAATTACTTTTTTCGATGGTAGTCGAATACAACATAACCTGTTGCATCTCATTTCAAACTCTAAGTCGAAGCATACTTATCTAATCTGTAGATGTCCGCTGCGGTAAAAGCTCCCGGACTTTGAAAAATCCTCATAGAAAAGTGAAGTGGGGGGTGTGTGCGGGGTGTGCGGGGGTCCGGGGAGAGTCGGGTGCGGCGGCTAGAGGCTGCGGGCGCGCGCGCTGGCCGCATTGTGCCGCGCGCGCTCGCCTCGCACGCACCTCTGTGTCGGATCCCACGCTCACCGCGCAACCACGCTCCCGTCAGTACTCCACTACTCGCAGCACTCGAGTCGACTCGACGCCGCGCCGGCTGGTAACGTACCGCACTCACCCGGTGCAACTCGACGCACTGATTCACCCGGATCTGTTGTTTACGCAGTGAACCATTTACATCCTTCGGGAAAAGTGAACCGACACCTCCGAGGATGAATCACTGCGGAGGGTGCCCTGCACGCGCAGCACGGCCGCTCCTTCAGCCGCCGGCGCCGCTCCGCCAGGCGGTGTCGGCGGCGGGAGTTGCCTCACACAACCTCGCTTCGATTTCGCCACCGCGCGCCGTTGACTGCGATTTCGATAACATTGAAAGTTACAAGTTACACAGCACACATAATTAATTTTTCCGACAATATGATAGCGTGTGATTGCGTCACGCTCGCACCACGCCACGTCACGCCCGCACCACGCCACGTCACGCCCGCAGCGCGCGTGTTCTTCCCTCGCGGGTCACCGATATCTTCGCGACCTCCATCCGTCGGCTGCTCTGTAAGCCGATCACTGAATGACACGCTGACCTGACCTCATGCTACTTAGTTTTCGTTTTATTGTTAAGGTGACGTGCTTTTGGTAGGTAATGAAGTACCTGCTTAGGTAAATATAGATTTTTCCTCATTTAAATTATTGTATTTGCGTTGATTGCGCTACGAGTGGCCGATCTGGTTTACCACTTAGTTCCGGCTCCAATGCAATTGGCGCGAGGTTCCGATCTCGCGGGTCACCTCGCCGCCGCGCCGGGGGTAAGGGGGGTCAAGGCTAACCCCCACCCCCACTTGCGACGACAACCGAAAACGAAATAAATTAATTCATTACCGTAAAATTAATTATAATATTCGATCGACATTGGTAATGGAAAGCGTGCTTGCGATCGAGTTGTTGCAACAGCGCTGCGCTGGCGCAGGCACAAGTTTGTTTTCAATAGCGACGGCGGCGGCGGTGGCGGCTCGGCCTGCGTTACGTATTCGGCATACATTCTCTAATTTCACTTTCGAGTGTCGCTCCCTATCGGGCTCTATATTGACGACCGTTTGGCCGGCACGTCGTCCATCACCGGCTCGCCACCGTCGGTTACTCGTCGGCTCGAGCCCGCACCGGCATGGTCGCTGCACCACGCCTGGTGTTGTGACGTCATGTGACCGAGGTGCTGTTATGTCAGAGACGTAACTCGTTGTCGTCGCGTCAACACAACATTAAACAGATGTCAATATAAGCGGCTACCTACTTAGAGAGCAGCTTACAGATGAACTAGTTTGTTAATTTTCTAGTGTTGAACGACCTACTAGACGAACGAACGGATCAAAATAACATTTTCAATATTCAAGAATTCTATGAATACCTATAAATTTATTGATCAATAACTCGCTACGACATCTTGATCAAACACGCATTAACGTGATATTTCGGTGACCATAAAGTAGATAAATGACAAATGTAGTCTGACGGTGGTCCTTGACGACATTTCAAAATATGTTAAAAGCACTTGTTCAGTTAATAGTTAGTAATGTACATTGCGTGCTTGTGCACATTGTGTAATAGTGCCCTGCGACCCGTCACACGACTCAGCACTCATTCATGCTATTGAGACCGACAATTACCCACCAAATGTAACCCGCCTCGTGGCTAATTGCACGTCCGTGCCTCGCTCGACCCAACGCCAGAACATAATATCAACGCACTTTTACTTTCCTGCCTCATGTTGTCACTGACCATTAATACGGAAACGTACTTTTAGGTCACCTCCACTTATTTTCAAGGATTATTTTGAGTCTGAAACAGTTTGGTAGTTGTACTTGTAATGTTCAGATTGTTCAGTTTACGTCCCTTCACACACCGCCTCTGATCTCTATTATACAATACAGTACTGCTTGGTCAGTACAAAAGACATAAACGCACGCCCTCGCCAT
This sequence comes from Eulithis testata, assembly GCA_947507515.1. Classification (NCBI taxonomy): domain Eukaryota; kingdom Metazoa; phylum Arthropoda; class Insecta; order Lepidoptera; family Geometridae; genus Eulithis; species Eulithis testata. Next base: position 9,912,583 of record OX382213.1, on the reverse strand, counting down.
TTTCCACTTGATATTGAGATACGTTTTAAAGCGTATGTAATTTTAATTGATCGTACGAACAACATTCTTAGGAGAATTATCCGACTTTATGACAGTCAAAGTGTGTAGAGCCTAGAGGTAGAGTCGACTAACAAAAGTATTAGTAAAATAAAATTGTTTGTGTTAGATTAGAAATCGTGATTTGGAGCACATAGGTAGTTCAAGTGAATATTATTGACCAGCAAGGTAAACAGTAATGTATGTGAGGCACGTCGGCACGTGCCCACCGCTATACTAAATGCAGTGCAAATACCAACTCACTTATTGAATATCCTCGCATCATGACGCAAAGCAAGCCAACTAACATCTGCTTCAGTAGCGCAGCTCGAGTGTGTAACTACAATAACAATACGGAACTTACATAAACTTCTTCAAAATATAAATATCACCAAACCATATTATTTGGTGAACAGGAAAACAACCAATTTTTGAAAGCCAATATTATAAAGGTTCAAGAAATTATAACAATCCGTATAATTGCAGAACAAGATCAATGCAATGACCTAGAATATTTTACCAGAAAGTACAGATACCGGCACGGTTTAATAGCGCTAACCTAGAATGCGCAGAAGTTGAATTTGAGATCCGTTTAGTTCTATTCTAGTGATGGCAACTTTGACACACTCTGTCCTTAGCTTCTGCCAACATCTTCTTGATGAAGATTGATTGAAGTGAAGGGTTTAGACCGGCCGTGAGGTTATTACAAATATCAGTGTAATTTACTGCACGATAATAAAACGCTGACTGCGCTATTATCCTGCAAAAACTGATGTAGAATATTTAATTCTTGAAGGAATGAAACGTAATGGGATAAAAGCAATGTAATAGGTACACATGTAAACTACGCAAATCATAGTTTGCAGAGTGGATCATCCGTAGTTGTATGCACATTGACGTGCTCACAATAACACAAGCCTCAGCGCAAGTTCAAGGTTGCTCTATAATACGGGAGCGCTTGCCAAGAGAAATATACAATTATACCCCATGGAATAGGGACGGTAATTGCTTGCCGGATGACGGATTAGCTGCAATATCAAGGGCTGGTGAATCTCGCGGCACAGTTTATGATGCTGTGCCAAAACCATATTAGAAAGCTTATTGTTATCGTTAAATATATGCAATGAAAAAAAAAATACTATTTTAATTACATATTTCATTCAACTAAGAGAGCAATATAGAGAGTTTCGTCTCGCCAAAATGCGATATTTGTAACTGCATTTTATTCATTATTTAGGTATTTAATGGTGCCATTGCATTAGAACGTTGCCATGTAGGAAGAATAAATAACCTTATTAGGGTTAATATATAATCTGAAAGCTTAGGTAACCCGGCTCTGATGTCGTTGCATAAGGAACCCGAGACCGATCTTCTATACGTAGGTAGGTACTTTGCCTATAATACCGAGGAGTGTTGCGTGAGGTTGCATCACAGCCCGGCTTGGGTACAGTGGGCGGCGGAGTGGTGACCTTTGCCCTCTACTAACTCAAGTAAACTTGTAAGGCGCACTCGTGCGGTATCCTGTACGGAAGTACGCTGACGCTTATGTAACGCGTCCTTGTCAATGCCGCACTCGCAGTTTTGCCTTTAATGGCTACACACACATACAACACACATATACCTAGTATACGAGTAAAGAGCAATAGCAAAGATGCTTACCTAAACGAGGTACAAAACGTAACAGGTTCAAAGATGCTTACCTAAACGAGGTACAAAACGTAACAGGTTCAAAGATTGATTGCGGAATAGCACTAATAGCAGGCACAACATTGTTATTTTACGATCAGATATTATATTCATAGAGTTTATTACGTATGGCTGTACTATTAGTGTTAATTATCTTTCATTATTAAAAATGACAATAATTTGAAAAATAACGTAGCTCATTTAATTATTGGCTCTGCACTTATCCCAGTGCATATTGGAAAAGTGCATTAGAGAGAGACATTTATTCTGACACTTAGTGGAAGCGTGAATCATTTTTGTACACCATGATATTATTAAGTGAACCTATTAATAAAAACAACATAAAAAATATAAAGTGCGAGTGGTCACATCGCTACTGTTCTACGGTTGCATCACTGCACTCCCAGCCGTCACACCACACACACAACACACTCACCCACACCAGCATGGCACACACACAACATACTGTTGGTCGGTGTTACTAAATAACTCATCGAGGTCACACAACCAGCAGACAGTTAGCCAGGCGTCTTCCGGACAGTTTATTTTAAAATCTCCAAATGAATGACATTGCTCGCTCGTTTTGATTATTTCCTGCGCATGCGCACGATACATTGTAATCAAAATTGTCAGACAGTCCTCGAGGCGGCCTCGTCCCCGGCCTTGTACAGTCAGCAGCCGCAGCCGGTGTCAAGTACAGTCGGAGACAGTGTGTTGTGTTGTGACACTTGTCAGTGCACTCTGGAAGTAGTAACGTAACCAACCACCCTCCCTCCAATCTCAATGTAGGACGGAAATAGTTTAATTAGTGTATACAACTTTATAGAACGTGTAACTTTGGTTTTTTTTTTTCCCGTTTAATTTGGTTTCAAAACTATATATTTCCGGAGTTACTATTTAATCTATACTACTATAAAACTGTAAAAAAGCCAAAAATTCAAATTAAAGGTATGGATAAACTAAATATGCAGATCTACTATTCTAATTCTGAAAACCGAGTTTGTCTGTTTGTTTGTTCACGGATCACGCCTTAACTACTAAACCAATTTTAACGAAACTTATACCATTCGGAAGCCCTTTTTATGGATCGAAACATAGGCTATATTTTATTGAAATGAAAGACGTGGATTCTTAGCTTGAACTTTCTGAACCAAAAGCAGCAATTTGCTACGAGGTTCATCGTATGCTGGTTGTCAAATATATTTTGGTGGTTAAGTTTCACATGCGCAGGAAGTCACGGGTATCAGCTAGTCAAAAAAAATATTATACTGCCTTTAAAATTCAGATAATGTGTGAATGATTTATTTGAACCACTTAAAATAATATTAATCGCTAGCTTAATAATTATGTGTTCGGCATCCGAGGCGCATGGCGGCGCGCGGCGGCGGCGCGACCTCAACTCAGACACGCATCTTATTAAAAACTACTCTGAAATAAAAAATACATTATAAAACTTATTTTCATAGCTTCAATACCAAAAACACGTGATAAGTAACCTTGTTGAATTTAAACACTCAAAATACTTTCAATTGCAATAAACATACAAATACGATCAGCTATCGAACTTATGTATTTGTAGTGAGTGGGATAATAAAATAACCAGTAGAGAGTTGATCACCCATTGGTTCCACATTCAGAACAGAGTTGAACTCTCATCGGTTTGATGTTCACTAAAACCAAAAACATGGCGTTATATGACCGACCTTTACTTAGTTTGATTATTCAATCGTCACTCGAGTGACCGACTTCCCAACATATCAGCCTTTATATGTAGTTGCTCAAATATTAACTTCAAATATTATTCAAAGAAATAAATGACAACTGGTTTTAAGAAATACTTGTTTCAACACGACGTGCCAATACATCGTCTTATAATGAACAGTTTTTGAAAAAAGTCGTATTAAAATTAGAGTTTCTGTAGCTTTCGTTTGGAAAAATGCTCCCACAAAGTAACGTAACATTCAGGTAGAGGCGCGTTTAGTAAAGTCCATGAAAACCTTTAAATGGCAAACTATAAAACAAGGTGCTTATCACAGTTTATGTAATAAGCACTTCGTTTTATAGATTTTACTAGTGATAGCTAGTGACATGCACTGCCCAAGCTTCTCCAATTCTCAAATATAATATGTTAGTGTTAATATAATTATATAGAATATCATAGAACTGAACTGATTAACGAGAGTGACGTGGTGTGACGTCACGCACGGGCACGGCGCGCGCGGGGCGAGGAATACTTTCGCTGGCGGAAGGAGGTTGCCGATAGCGAAAGGAAACGCACACAAACACAGATCTGTACTGTACACCTCGCCACAGCTCTAATAGCAAGATGGTGCATCGCAATACAACAAACATTTTAAATTTAGGAAAATCCTAAATCATGGGTAGTAGGCGGGAATAAAAAAAAAACACATTGTTATAATTATAACCATAGTAAGAAAAAAAAGTTAGTACCAAGTCTCCCTTGTTTTTTTTTTACTTTTCGAAACATGATAGTTCTAGGCTAAAGCTTAGTTTTAGCTTATAAGAAGCTGTGCTTTAAAACCGAACGTAAATTGAACAACGAGTACCTAATTAACTTGTAAAATGTTCCAATATTTATGATGAACTACAAAAAGTGTAGAGTGCCCCAGCTGCGCTGCGTGCACTGTGGCGGCGGGCCGGCCACGGTGCGCTGTCCGAGTGACATAACACCCGCAGCACCGGTCACACGACTTCTTAACTCGGACACATTTATGAGTCCAACTACCACTTATAATAATATACTTTAATCTAACGATTATTAGGGTCAATATGAATAAACATCAACTGCCATTTTAAAATCACTTTGTTTTCTGTTTTGGACTTTAACATTTATTTATTTACCATCGCGCATATTATGTACTTGTGTGTTTGTGTGTTAAAACATTAAATTCTATTACCTACCTACAGACGGCAGACATGACAAATTTTGAATATGGTGATGTTACATCGTGGTATAATAAACATTGCAAAACAGTACATTATGATACAAGCACCGCCGTAGATACATTTCACGTGGTACATCACACTACGTCACTGTCATGTCATGACAGACATGTCAAGTGCAGGACATCACTGACAGCGGATGTCACCGCTTTGTCAATGGCATTGTTCCACAAACATTAGATGGTTAAGTGAGCTGCAGACCGTGACTGTCATGCATTGTTCTAGTTTGCTCACTAAATTAATTTGACAAGACATTCAGATGTCTCATTTCTTCTTTATTCACAAAGAAAATTACAACTAATACAGTATTTACAATATTCACATTTCATTTCTCATTTCTTTTAGTGTTCAATTAAATTACATACTCCTTTTGAAACTGTGTCATAGTACAAATTTCTTCAGGAAGTTTGTCACACCATAGTTAGTTTGGTATATCAATAAAAACCCAGTAATTAATTAATTAGAGCTAGTTTATTTGGCACCAACAATGTACGTGACTACGTGTAAGATCTGAAGAAAGGAAGGAATGAGATGGAGTGAACGTGAAGCGTTCAGAGTATCTCACAGTTAGTAAATAGTAAATTGTATCACAAGGGCCTAAAATATTGACTTCAAAACTAAACGAATAGTTCTGAGTTCATTGTGTTATTTATACGCTACTATTGAGATAAAATATTTGTAGTGCACGCATTAGTATTGCCATCCTAAAGGTTATTCATGTTGTAAAACGAATTTCAACATAATTCATATTTATCTTTCAAAACAAATACTAAACATAATTAACATAAATTAATACATTCATGTTAATCAGATAAAACTTTTAATCAAGATAATTGACTATGCCATTCACATTTATTAATTTGATGTTTGACGTGTGTAAGGGTGTGTGTATGTGTGTGTGTGCATATTTCAAGTGAAGGTCGACACAAGGAAGGCCGCTTTAAATGTAAATACCTATATAGTTTCAAAATGAAATCAATTCAGACACTTCAAGTTTTCTCAGCGGAAACAATTTCGCAATCGACTGGCTCAATGATAAAAATAAACATGTCAATGTTCTCTAATACAAATAGAACTGTCATTAATTAATCGTCCGGTTTATTATTTTACGCTTGTTTTTATGTGGTTTTAATGTTACTCAACTCTCAAAACGGCCCAATTTGCTTGGATAATTCACTGTAATACAAATGTTTAGATAAATAAGCGCGGCTTCGCATTATCTTACATTTTGTTGAATAAAACAAAGATTATAAAATTGTACTTCTAAAAAGTGACCTCGCGACTTTTTCCACCTTGTACTAAATAGTGCGAAGTGGTCCGGCGCAGGCGCATGCAAAACCTCCGCCAAGCTGCCATTAGTTGCGCAACACAGCCTTCGTCATAAACAGGCAATTATAATAATATTGCAAAACTGAAGTCGCCGCATTACTCTATACCCTATCTCACTGAGATATTTACCAACATCTATCACATCTAATGTCATGTCTAGTAGTGTAGGCGACACTCACAGCAACTAACGTAATTGAAACTATTTATAATGTTATTCCACTCATAAAGCATGCATATATTTTTTATATGACAAGGAATGTAATTTTTTATTATATTAGTTATCCAAATGAAAGATACCCTCTTTGGTTCGTAGCATCACCGTAGCGATGTGCTACGAGGGATCTACGCGAGCGCGTTTATGTCTTTTATATGAAAACTAGTTTTACAGTTTTACAATTTTTTTTATTATAGAGTTTATGTTTGTACTGTTATTACAATTTAACCAACACTTTTATTAATAAGTACACTTTAATTTAACAAATGAACAGTTAATTAGACAGTACGTTATAGTCAATCCTGGTAGATAATTACAATAATGTTTACAATGTGATTTAGTAAGAAGCTGAAGCAATAGTTCACCACGTGAACGTTTCTTGTGCGCAGGCGCATGTTCGCGAGACAATGCGTCTCACGACTGTGAGTGGGTGCAATGCGCGCTGCAATATAGTGCATGGGAAATCTAAAATATCACACCAATAGGTAATGTTCAGCTTAGACAACATTATTTTGCATATTTCTATGTCGATCAGTGCTGGGAGTTTAGTCTTGTATTTCTGTTGTTTTCTAGTTTTGGTGGCGCAATTAACTCAGTGGGTACATACATACTAAGTGTCTTTACTACCTTACTTACTACTTACCGATTTAGTGTGAATATCGTTTGATACATTACCAACAGATCCTTTCTTCGGTTAGATCTCTTAGTGGTATTATGCTAATTTCTTTTTATTTGTAGACAAGTAGGTGCCGCAAGCGCGTAAGATAGGTAAGGACATAAAGTACAAAGTAGTTACAATAGTACACTAATTACTGAGTAAGTAATAGCGCAGGGGTCAACGCTCGCGGCCGTGTTGTAAATGTTCGGTGTTTGGAAACATCACAAAAGTGAAGAAACTCGTGAAATAATTGAAGATGAAGAGTAACCTTGTATTGTTTCGTAAACGTTTACTTTGTACACAATGTGTGTGCGTTCCGTTCCGGGTTCTAAAACAAAACATTATGTAGTGCGGTTTCATAACCGAATGCACTCGCTCCATGGACTCTTTTGTAACACATTTAACTTATAAATAGGTACGTACGTACCGCTCATTCATTTAAAAGGTGCCAGTCTCAGAGCCTAAGAGAATGAGCAAAAAGCCTGTTTTTTTTGTATTTTAATGAGTATTTTCCCCATGAAATGTTACAAATAGTGAGATGTTGGTGTGGTGTTTGCGCGGACTCCATTGCGAACGGGTCCGCTGTGGCCGGCGTCCTTGCACGCCGCCTCTCACCTCTCACTACTCGGTACACGCCCAAATCTATCTCTCGTAACATTATTACATATTTTTACCATACACCCAAGAGTTCTAAAAAATAAATGTATAAGCCATTTTCAACATCAATAGTGACATTTCCAGTTTTTTTTAGTGTTGCTGGAGCCAACACACTTGCACCTTTACACATTGCTTTTGCCAATATCTAGTATTTAATAGTGTTGCTCTCAATAATAGTTACATAAGCGAGCATCACTTCACTCGGTGATGAGATCGCTTCCTTCATCTGATGTGAGCTAGTCGGTTAGAAAGTCAGCATTCCTTGCAAGTATTGCTTGCTTAGTAGTTATATTTGAATATATTTAGTTATTGAACTATTAATAGAGTGGTAACCTTTTGTAACCTAAATACGTAAGCAGCAAAATATTGAAGTACCTAAAATTATAATTTAAATATAAAGGTTAGCAGCGCTGCCTTTATATTTAAATTATTAGTCAACGATAAATTTTTGTATAAATTTTAAAGTACAATCAACTGTAGAGGTGACATGCCACCTCACACGGATAAACCTGCTACATGTTTATTTATGGCACAAAACGTGAAAATGCTCAATCCACCGCAAAAAAGGTGCAAAATCTATGGCGCAATCCCATATTAAATGTAGAAAAAAAAAAAAATGTAGAAATGTAGAGCTCGAAAAACTTGTAGTTATTCTCGTAGATGTGTGTTTAGTATAAACTTAAATAAACATCCGACCTCCTCAGACTTTAACCTCTAACTATTTGAATATTTGGCAGAACGTTTTAATTTACCTTGAGAGCGGTTATATGGATTTCTTAACATATTCACTCTTAGAAATATGTTGGGTAGGTACTTATTTATAAATTGAACTGCACAAATATAAAATGTATATATAGCATCCACTACTGGATGTGCAGATTGTCGAGTGCAATCCAACTGATTCCACACGATCAGAACGTCTCCGTCATGTTTAAAGGTTTTCATACTTTCAAAAGTCTTTTACTTTATCCAAAGGGTCAATTCATTAAGTGACGTAGGTAATTATTATTACTTAGGAAGTAGTTATTTGTACGAACCTTTTAATTGTCAAGTGAGTTCAGTATGAAGGGCGTATCCGAGGTTTTTGGGTATTTTCCACAGTGAGTGCGCCCCACTGACACATTCGTATTGCCAATCACAATTACTTTCAGTGAGTTGAGTCAAAATATTCCACCGCAAAGAACTAGTTCCTGAGTAGTTGAATATTATACGATGTTTAATTTCATCACAGTGTTTGTAAAGTTTTATTAAGCGCGTATGTAGAGAGGTTGTTACATTTTCAACGTGATGCAATATCAATGACGTTTATTTACTTGTGAACATTACACGGTAATCACGTACCTGAGCCCTGTGTGCGGTGAGCTCGGGCGAATCATTCACTCAACTCATTTAGAAGGCTCCACGTCATTAAGTATAATACTTTTTGTGAGATTTAATAAGCAATTGAAGAACTGCAGATGGCTCCTGCAGAGGACCACAGCTCATGCGGCATCACGGCCTTTGTTTTTACTTATGATAACTAGGTATTGAAACCCACCTGTAATTACATTCTTTACAATTAATGCTAAAAATTAACCCTGTAATATCTCGAGGTCTGGTAGTGTGCATCGCTAGGCAAAAATAGTGCGTGGAGTATAACTTCAAAAACCGACAGTTACAAAAGTTTGTCAGTGTGCTACGGTATAGAATGGTGTAGCCGTTTCCTTTCTGAGCTGTGTCTGTTTTGCTACCACAGTGATGACATTATCAATGTACGATTTAGTAGCAACCAGGTAATTTTAGTTGCGCGGTACATGTCATCTTATGTGCTGCGTTGTGCAAGCCCTCCGCAAGTCAACGCGCATTGTTTATGAAACGGGCAATTGGCTCGCACGTGACCGGTGATGGTTATATTCTACTGTGACCCGTATGACATAAGATTATTATCTTTGCAAAAATAGACAACTGTGTCCAAGGCCATCTTTTTATGGTTTCTATTACGTTGAGCAGGTTTATTATATAGTCGTTATTCAAATTCAACGTTTAATAAAAATGTATGAATTCAACCGAAAATTAAATCATTTTTTTCCATAAATATAATTCAGACCTTTTCATTTCATTAAAACTACCTACTTAATATCACGAGCTAGATCTTCATTCGGTGAAATGTTTTGCAAAAGACGGGAAAATCCACTTTTCTGACCTCCATCGACCGATTATGTAACAAAACCATCCGTTTTCCTTGTCTTGTTGAAACCGGTGATGATTCACGCCGTCCACGACAGATCGACAATACTATGACTCTACGTTTTACATCTAGATATTGTTTAGATATAAACTAGTAGGCAAACCGGTGAGGTTCACTGACCAACTCGTTACTTGCGCAAAGCAAACTATTAATAAGTAGGTATTACAAATACTAAATGGATTTGATTATGTTACTCTACTTCTATACATTGTAGCGCTTAGCGTGCTACTTATGAAAATAAAGCTATCAATATTAACAAATTAATTCTTACCATCGACTACTTAGTTCGAAATAATTTTTAAAAACGTGTATTTATTTGAAATGCTCTACATAAAAGCAAAACTACATAAAACGAATACAAACACTCAGATATTGACTCACGTTTAAATAGAACTTTCTCCGGAATAAGGACGTTTTAGAAAGAGTAATTGAATCAGGGAAGTGAGGAGAGTGCCCAGGAGGTAGGTGCTGGTACCAGCCGCCGCATTAATAACAGTTTGCAGTGCTCTACCAGCACTCGCCTCATTGATGACGGTGACATTATTTACTGCAGTACAACTGTGTCTAGGTGCCTATACATCCAGCTTCAGGTACACACACCTATATTTTTATTAGTTCGACATGGGTTATTATAATTTGTTCAAAATTCAGGCTTATCTCATCGAGCAGTCGAAACTAATATATCGGGATAATGTTTTACTTTAAGTTAAATCGTTAATACCATGTACTGTAACATTATTAATTTTAAAAGACGCTTTAGTGATTGATTTTGGTATTTGTATTTGTGTAAGTGGTAGCGGTAGCCTAGCGCAGTAGGTACAGTGTGCGCCCGCGCCCGCGCCGCCCTCTACACGGTAATTAGACGGGGCACGCACTTGTGTTTACACTAATCCATGGCATTTGCTTTAGATTAAAGATTATCATTGCAATAGGTTCTATTGCAATGATAATCTTTGCATAAACGAGACCCGTACGCTCTATTGTCCATAATAACTAAGCACTGGTCGTCATAATAATTAAACGAGCAGTAACATTAAATTACAGCAATAAGTTTTTATAATAGTGATACACATAATGTACGTACGTATTAAGTTTATCTTCTATTCTTATAATACTGTATTTCCTCGCCAAGTTATTTCGTAACTAGCTGAGCATTCTATTGTTAAGCGTGTATAATCTCAGTGGTCCATTCCTGGGCACGCACCGTGCTCTACCGTTGCGCACGTAACTAGCGAGCGTACGTTATCAAACTCACATTGTTTGTGAAACAATCTTCTTTATTTAATTCCATAATTGAGACAGCTTTTCCTACATTTTGTGTAATATCTGAAACTCTTCGCTGGTGGGCTAACTTCCTCGATGAAGTGATGAAGTGAACTTCTTTTATAACTTCTGCATATTTATAGTGGGTTTAGTGATGGTAACTGGGTTACATTATTCACGTACGTTACAAATGTGTTTTGGTAGTTAAACTTTAAGTAGCACTTTAGTAGTGCGGTTATAACTAATACATAGCCAGTCGCTAGGTAGGTACCACATCACATCAGTGTGAGGTCGTCGGTCCGCTGAATAGTAAGTTAACAGTTTAGTTTCGGTGAACAGTGAAGGCCGCGTCAGTAACTCGATAGAATGGGCAGTTTCGCGAACGAGTTGCGGTCCAAAGCTAAAGTGGTTTGTATTGAAACTGGAGTAAAGCTTATCACCGTCATCTGACTCATAACTGTGAGATAATTACCTACATGTACGTATTCAGATTGGGATTATAATTGACAGCGGTTTGTTTTAACAACTTTAATAACGCATATCCAAATGATCTAAGCCTGCTTAGGTAAAAAATAAAACCAATAAGTTTACAGTTGATTTTTCAAACTATAAGTTCACGTCAAATCAAACTTTTTTATAAACGTAATATCTAAGTAGGAAGTAATTTTATTGTTCGTAAAATTATTTCTTATTATAAAAATCAAATTATTTACGAGTCACGAGTCAGTAGTACTTAACACTGCGTAACGGTAGGAAAACTCAATGACGACGCAGCTTAAAATAACATTTTAGCTGGAGTCTGGAAACTCTACGAGTTTCTTTGTTTTGTTTTATTTTGTTTTATTTTTATTTAGGATAACAAACAATTACACTCAAATGTTACAATAAATAGGTACTAAGTATATAATGTAGTTCTTCAAGTGCAATCAGCACCGTTATCCGCAGTTAAGTTCTGTAACTATGTTCAGTGTCACCGTACTTAGTACATTGCTAGATTGTCAAGAAGGACATTAGGCAACTCCTTTTAACAAGGTCAAGATCCTGACGAACACGAACTTACAAATAGTTAGACAGCTGGTGTGGAGAGCCAGCCGCGCGCGATGCAGGAAGTCGTTTGTTTGCTGATGATGCTCACAGCTTTGCATGTTAGGAAATAGTTTTGGGAAACATTTACGTAACAAATGATGCAAACACATAAATATTAACCGCTATTACGCTGCAATAAGATGGTATCAGGAGTCAAACGGTTAATAAACGCCGCCAATTTAATGATTATCATCGAACTAATGAGCTCTTGTAATTTGGGAAACAAGAGTTAAACTCGCATCAAGAAGGACATATTGTGAAAATAATTTTGATAAAGTTTAGTTTCTGATTTCTGAGCCCTTGCTACTGTTGTTTTGGAACAGCGTGTCCTTTTGACACATAGGCCTTCTCCAGTTCTCTCCACTGTTTATGTCGTCTGACCATCTTTTGAGTTGTCTGCCACGCTTTCTTTCGGTTCCTACTCGAGGGGTCCAGTTGGTAAGGTAATACCGGGTTCATTTTACGTTTTGCTCTCGGAGCATGTGCCGCATGTGCAAGTTTAGTTTATTGATCTTTAAGTGTAGCGAATATGGTTTGAATAGATTATGCAGGCATTCCACTTACAGCACCTGTGCCATTCCATTGAGTACCGATCGATTTTGAAGCTTGAGGTTTTTGTATCGTTAATATTCATAATCAACCTCTTGATGAAGAAACTAACAAGTCGAATAAAAGTAGGAAACAAAAGCAGAATCAGGTGATATGAAAGTCTTGCCGATAAACTATATCATAAACCGCTGGGTCTAGTAGATAGAGGTGATCAAAGTCTCCGCAACATCACTCGTTGTCACGTTGTTGCTAACCTCTATCTTAAAAACCTTTAGAGTAGACATTATGTGCTGATTACGTAGGGCATACAAGATATAATATTGTCTACTTTAACTTTTTATAAGATAGGGGCTAGGTATATCTATTCCGTAACGTTGTTATAATACGAGTGTGTACATTGCGTCAGTGGTACAGTACATTAGTACTCGTATGTTCTTAGTACTGAGCTACGCACGTCTACCACTCATCCGGTATGTCCAGCAACGTCATCATTCATCTTACATTCATCGGCCACCACTTGCATATCCATCGCATTACATTGTGTTCTGACGTACCTAACTATTTCAGAAAGCGCAATGCTTACACAACTGAAATAAAGCAAGGTACATCAATCAATCAATAAAATATTATCTTTCGAATGACGGTTTAGCAAGACTAAGTCACATTCACGCAAAGTTAGTAACATGTGGTAAAACATGTAATTGACCATTCGAGCTCTGACAACATCATGCGTATGGATTCAATTGATCTGCGTGTTGCAAGCATCTCGCGCAACACCATCCATCTCAGCGGGCCACGCTGACGGTGCCGAAGCTAATCTCAGAGTATTGTAGTGATTTCGGCTACATTTAACGATAATGTACTTGCTTAATGTATTACACTGAGATTAAAAAGATAGGAGATTAGAAATATGCCTCCAGAAAACTCCTTATCATCATTTCGCAAAACCGGCAGCTTTAAAAATACCTTTATAATTGTGGGCTTAGCGCAACAATATCTGAGGATATACGAATGGTTGACTCAACAGATACGGTTACCTAAATAATTATTATCCGGTAGATAATGCCTTGTTAAGTAATTTGCCTTAGTAGATGTTTGCACGGCGTCGTCGCGTCGTGACGCACTTCACGTGCCACTCGGCCCTCTCTCACGTGGAATCGCAATTATAGCTTTATAATAATCGTCATAATTGTACGTCTTATGATCGACGGCTACTTAAATTAAAATACCTTGTTTCTTTAAATTGGTTTTGATCGTTCTCACACTTCCAACATAATTTGAACTAGGTAGGTACTTATAACAATGAAGGCTGAAGGATATCCGCGCAAAATGCTCTATTTACCGATACAGTGTAAACACTAGCGCAATAAAATACAACCGATAACCAAGGCTACGTAAACAGATCAAAGGACCATTATCCAGGGCAATGGGACGGTGTCAACGGTCTTTATGCTATCAGTGAGCTCGGATGAAGATCGAAATGAACGAGATTTCCATGTGATGTAATGAGGAGCAAGGCTGTAGAAAGGAGCTGAAGGGTCAGAGCAGATGTGAGCCTCGGCTGCCGACAATATCCACTTAGTTGAACCACAGATTATATAATACTATACTAGTAGTTGAACGCACGATTTGCCGAGGCCGAGCAAGTGAGCGACCGCATGCCGCATAAGGCGAGCGAGTGCTTTTGAACTTTGCGTTCTTTAAGTACAGTATCAAGGTAAACAAGCACTCAACCAAATAAACCATGTTTTAAAATGCAAATTATGTTTATTAAACTTGCATGTTTACAGCCAACACCAAAAAATAAAACATAACAAAACTAATTACGACGTAAACGTGTTTATACAATCTATGAATGTAGAACGCAATATTCTCGGCCAAAACGCGTCGCCTCGTGCGCTCGATGACTCGCATTGCCGACGCACAGAGCAAAACAGCAAAGCTCAAATAGAAGTGGGCTGGCCACGTTAGCTGGATGCCAACCGTGAAGGCAAACATCGTCACTCATTGAGTACCGGAGGATGTGAGGCGAAGACCGGGTTGGCCGAGAAGACTTTGGCGAGATGGTGTTCACGTCCAAGAGAAGGATTACTGGAAAATCACCAAGGATTGAGGTGGATGGCGATAAATGGAGGAGAGCTTTGCCCAGCAGTGGACAAACTAAATATGTTAATTGTAGAGCTCACTGATATTTTAATTTAATATTATTTCTGCAGTTGATCTACTTAGGTATAGAGAAATTAAAAAAACAAAATACAAATAAAAGTGCTGGTTTTCTATAATTAAGTCATTCAATTGGAGACAAACTTCGCGTGAGTAGAAGCTAGCTAGAATATGTACGAGTAGTTAGATTACTTTAATAGGACTATTATTATCCTTCCGCATTGTCCCGCTTCTTCCGCCGCCGACAAAAACCTCCACGTGCTACAACTCATTGTAAATAATGGAAAATTCACTGAATTGTCAGTTAATTCGCCATTATATGACAAGCTACTTCTGTACGGTTTTGTAATTAAAAGGCAAACCATTTATTAGTTGAGAAAAGTCTAACTATTTGATTATTTTACAGTAGGTATGTCCTTTTCTCCTGCAGTTCCGTTGTCCACAGCGCGCCTGCTGCAAACTGCAGTATTAATTCAGTAGCACATAATAATTGCGAATAATTGGCGTCTTACGTCAGCGGCGCGCCACGGAACAGATGATGAATATTAATGTGCTCACCTAAAACTCAGATTAATGTACGTACCTACGTAGGTTAGGTACAGTACAGACCACTTACGATTCGCCTGTAAAGAGAGCTTTTTGTTAAACATAATGTTTGAACTACCTGCCTCCATCAAACTTAAGGATTTATTTACATATCATAGTAACCCATTGATCCAAATAACACAGAAAAGTGTCAGATCATTCACAAGGAGGCATAAAGGTCGCGTCACACCGCGCGCTGCAACCTCGCGCGTTGCTCAACATCGCGCGGCCTGCATATACATCGCGCATTTACATCGATAGCCGAGATACGCACTGACCACTGGCGACTGATAGGCTCGCAAGATTATTTTAATTTTATTTTCTCTAATATCAAATACTCGCGGACACCATACAATACACTATAATATCACACAATATTGCTTGTGCAGTGCGGTACTTTATCATCATAGAGTAGCTTTTTGAAATCACTATCTACGGGGTCATTCGAATCGTTAGACGCTGTAAAATGAACTGTAATGTGAATTTAAGCGTCTGCGAGATCGAAATCTCTGATCCCCGCTGTGCTATTACTAATTTGGCTTTATCTTATTGCAGGTGACGAATAAAGTTTGCAACGGAGAGATCGAATCGGTATTTACGAGTATTAGTGAAGTAGTAAAGAGAAGACTGTAACAGAATGAGGACGTCAGTGTATATAGTAGCTATTTGCGCGTTAGCGGCGACGCTAGCGGCACCCGCACCCGCACCCGCGCCGCAACCGGACCCACAGCCCGCCGGCATCAACGATGACAAACCAGAGATTATTGAAATCATCGCACCAGCAAACAGTGCACAGGTATGTAATGTGGCATAACATTGTAATGAGCATTCATTTAATAACGATATGTACCCTGTCAGTCAGAACCTTGCAAATTTTAATGTAAGATACTATTAAAATTAATTATCTGAAATGATAGTAAAGATGTAATTAAAGCACTGATGGGCAGCTCGACCGCAGCTGCTCAGGCTAGGTGTAGGTAATAAAGACGCGGCCTCCTTGTGCGCTCGCGCGTGCGCATTCTGCGTGCGACCCATTCTCGCAGCACCCGCTGTAATACAAACCTAATTTTAAACATGATCGATTTGAGGTCATCCGGGTTATATTTATCAGCCAGAAAGCCATGTCTTTGCCTAATATCAATATTCTGACGTAGTACGGTTATATGCGTAGTCGTCGCGTCGCGTCGCCGAGGCATGGCATCATACATCGCGTGTAATGTAAAAATACGCTAATTGCATTTACAATTCATATAAACACTACGTACTTACTTAATCGTAGGTACGTATTTAATGCGAATCAATTATTCTCGCCTTTGTGTTGTGCCACCGATGACCCCATAGGCTAGACCTCGGTGACCCCTTACAAATATTTTGAAACTGTGAATGTGACCCTAATTTGCGAAGACAAAGAGAAATCGGTAATGTCTAAGATCAAGGGATTGGGAACAGAGGTCGTTGTTCCGTGACTGTCGCAACTCCCAGCTCAATGCAAAGGCACTTCAATAACACCTTCACACAACCTTTTAACTAAATAAATCTAAGCTGCACACGATGTCATTGGAACACTTTGTCGAATACAAATTTATTTATTTTATGGAAAACCAACAGCTTAAATTAACTAGATAAACATTTTTATAGCAGTAGAAAGCCAATTACAGGTTTTCACGGATACGTTGACATAATAACAAATAGCAAATAGCGAAAAAACGATTTGTATTCTGTCATAAAAAAATATTAGAAGAAGAGCTAAGGTATAAGCTATGATTGGGTCTTGCCCTAGTCGAACATGATAAAATGGGCACCCTAAATTAATTAGTTAAATATAGACCAGTGGTAAGTTAAGCTGCAGCTGGAGTGGAGTAGAGGCAGGTGTATTGTTGATGAGTAATGACAGTGCGGTCTGTCGGTTCCAGGAGACGCTAGCGACGCTGAACCTGGGCGCGCCCGGCTCCGAGCTCAGCGAGCGCAACAAGCGCACCATCGGCATCCTGCGACAACTCTTCCCCACGCTCACGCAGGTAATGCACACCTCCTGACATACATCCTACATGAACAACTCGCGCACGTGGGACTAAACCATTATAAAGTCTCGTGCTTGAACATCGGCGTTATTATTACAACTCATTGTCAAACTCGCTGGGATGGAACCCTATGCATCGTAAAGCCGTCTACGGCGTAGACTCTACCCAAATTGAATGTTTCTACTTCCCTCTTTCCCAGAAATTGTGATGAAATATTATGTCAAATAGATATCTGACATAGATAGGTATCTAACTTACCTTGTAAAATGTGTACCTTCCAGATATTGAGATCAGCTGATGACTATGATCAAATGACTATCACACTGTCCAGCTTACTCACTAGTACATGAGCTGAACAATCATAGCCCGCGCCATATGCACTATATTATATTGTTCATAATACTCGTATTATCACTATTGATATTGATACGAGTAATTACCTAGCATGCTGTGCATGTGGATAACCTTATGCAAATGTAACACAAATTCATGTAAAGTGCTATCAATATTATTGAAACAGCCTTCGCTTACAGATCTGCAAAAACACGATTCAGACACGAAATAGTCTGAAATATCGAAATAGTACTAGGTCGGAATATGTTCTAGATAATCGAACAGAAGGTACAGCAGCTCACGAGTATGATCCTCACAACGTTCGGACCCGTCATCCTGCGCAGCTTCCTTGGCGGCGGCCGCAGCGCCGCTGGCGGCGGCAGCGGCGGCGGCGGCGGTGGAACCGTCGAACTCGACGACGACGACGATGATGATGATGAGGAGCCGCTCACGTCAGCGCCCACCTCCACCACAGTCGGTGTGAGCGTCAGCACGGCCAGCACGGAGGCCAGCACGGAGTCTTCCTCCTCCGAGGAGCGACGACGTCGCAAGCGCGCGCTATTCTTCCTGCCGGTATGACGTCACGCACGTCACCCTCACCAGCCTGCCAAGGACGGCAGCGCGCGCGCTGACCGCACGCCCATCGCCATTCATTGTCACGTCACGCTCACGTCGATCACCGATCCAGCGACTCATGTCATTCGCCTTCCATCATAGCATCGCCTGACGTGTCGCTTCCGTTTCAGAACGGCATTGAAGAGAACCAGCTGCTGTCGGGCGCGGAGTCGCAGCAGGCGGAGGTGCGCGTGGCGTTCGGCGAAGGAGCTCCGGCGGCCGCCGACCAGGCCGTCGCCGCCAGCGAGGACCAGCCGGACCAGCAGACCGCCGCGCAGACCGCTAGCCTCGACGAGATCTCGCTCGACGACGCGGACGGCAGCGAGGAGAACAGAAACAAGAGGTACTTAATTTTCTGCACATCGCCCCCGCCTAACTTCCTCGGCTACATCCCGGTCCGGGCTAAAAAAGGTAGAGTTGGTAGTTGATATAGCAACTCTACCTTAGCAGACAGTTATTTCATAAAAATAATCAGTTTCCTCAATGTCAAAATAATTTGCAGCTAGCATTGAAACTGATTGCGACCGCAGCATTGATTCGATTTTATTTCCTTAACGAGGCGTGGTTCATTTAATTTGCCAAAAGTTGGTAGCGAAAACATTTTACAATGTTTTTGCAATGCACCGCTATTTGTTACTTCTAATACCTAGGTAGTAAATAAATACTGACGCAATTCAAGGTATTAGTTGTATCTATGGCACGCGATGAAACAGATTATAGATCTACGCTGGAGGTATCCGACGACGACGACATTGCGCGCCTCGGCACACTATCGAAGTACCTATCTAACAATAGTTTGAGAGTGCTTTTGTAGTTTTTGCTTCACTTTTCGTTTCGCACGTTTCGATTTCGCTTTTACTCGTACCTAGTCAGCCTGCGAGCGCTCGGCTAGAAACGCGTGGATCATGTAATGAGACTTGCGTGGAATAAATTACTGTTACGATGCAATATTGCGGTACAACTGCGATGCTAACAGACGCACACAACTATCTAGATTTGCCCACTTACTTAGATATAAGTACTTAGGTACCTCTCTAGCATTGTTATCACGAAAGTACCTAACCATTTGAGCCCATTTATTGATATTATGAAGTGGCCAATTGCCCTACATCTAAGTTTATATCTATCCATCACTGTAGATACCATCGATTTGTTACTTAGTATGGCATTGCACCTAATATTTCAGATTCCTGAGTTTCGGAGGGCAAGGCGGCTCGTCCGGCGGCGGCTCAGGCAACTTCCTCTTCGACATCGTCAGGGTAAGAACATCTCTCACTGACTTTACCAATCGCTAGGGAGGCACTTCTCTACCAAAACCATTCTTTATCTTACTTTAATATCTGACATCACTTCTTACCTTCTTACTCTTTCCAATCTTTTCTATTACTCTGAATCTTGAAAGCAACACCTTGTTTTTCAACCTCTAAGCAATTTCATCTTTCGTGACACGAGACGCGACAAAACTGTCAATCCGATTATACATTGAGTACCTACGGTCGCGGGCTGGTGAACCGCACGTACCAGAACAAGGAATCCAGGTCCAGGATCACCAGAAGGGGATGCAGGATGTGAGGTGCGAGTTAGAAGGGTTGTGTTTCAGCGCGCTCCGGAAGCTATGGCGCGCGCGGCCGGGACCGCCTTCCGCCTGTTCGCGGGCACCGACTCGCTCAACGTGGGGCTGACGGCCTCGCACACCGCCTCCTTGGACCCCAACGACCCACAAGTACACACATGCACCACGCCTCACTACTTACACATACTACAGCACACATTTTGTTTTGTCGTAGCTTTTACGTAGTAGCTTGTAAACAAGGTTTTCGATCATCGTACAAAGGACGACGGCGGCGCCTGTATAGAGCTACTTACCTATGTGCACCGTATTCGTAGGACTTGCAGACCTGCAGCGTGTTCAAGTCTTCATTTCGTATTGCTGCGTCACCCACCGCCTATCGAGGTCGATGGAACGCAACGGTTTATATCGATATTACCGTACCTAATGACTGGAGTGTCAAATATGTAAATTGAATGTTTTAGTGCTGAATGTTAGGCAATCTGTTAAAATTATTGGCTTCCATCGACCTCGCTATGAATAATCCTCTCGAGAGCCTTGAGACAACGATCGTTATTTTGTAACACTTGTTTAGTTGTAGAGTTTTTAAGTAGGTCCGTACGTTTTTAACACATTATCCGACATAATAATATCCTCTGTAATAATTCCCTATGTACCTTTTCTGATCCTCTTTACCTTTCTTACTTATTCTTCTTGTAGATTAGAAAATGTTTACTTACCCACAACTAAAATGTACCTAGGTAGTTATTGTATAGCAGGTATAAATTTATACCTACCGCACAAAGTAGGTACCTAGTTATCTCTACTGCCTCTGCTGGCTATAATTGCACTGTCGTTATTCTAACTTGGTTCTTCGTAGGTAAAGTAGGTCAGTAGTTACCTACTAGTTAGCTAAAAAGAACAGATTTCATTAATTTGTCGTCCGACCGTTGATTAATAGAGATAACTTTGTAACGTTTCCAGCTGGTAGCGGGTTCATCGTCGGGCTCGCAGGCGGACGCGGGCGTGGACGGCGACGATGCGGGTGCAGGTGCGGGTAAGGGCGACAACCTCACGGAGGGCGTGCCCGGACCCATCACGAGACTCTTCATCATCGCCAACCGCGGCATCGCCAACCTCATCCAGGACCTCATCCTGCGCATCGCACAGACCTCCGAGAGGATAGTCAACTTCAAGGCGCGACTCATCACCTCCATCATTTAACGCGGACGTGCTTAGGAATTAAACTAGTGTTAGGTAGTGTAGTAGTGTAGTGTAGGTAGCGCCGCGGCGGGCAGGGGGCTCGCTGCGGACTGCGGGCGCGAGCGGCTCACTCAGGTACCGAACGCTGCCGACAATCTATACCGAAAGCGGTGCTCGCTTCGCTAGTGCAGCGTTAGTGGCCAGGTGCTCTACCTTGGTGCCTATCAATACTATAATAGATGTCGTGAGACGTTCAGTGGCCGAGTGGTCGCCGAGCTCGGGCCGGGGTGCGGCGTCAGGGACTGCGGCCGCGGAGTGAGTGCTCAAGCTTTTTATACCGTGACAATCTCGATTCGTTTTACGTTTGTAAATATGTATTATAGCGGAATTTGTGTTAAATAAATAGTTAAATTATTGTCTTAAAAGTACTTTTTCACTTTCATCGAGGACGCGACACGAGAGCTTCTGGTATTTATGGCTGTTATCGTAGATTCATAGATCGAATATTATGTACAACATGATCATTTTTATTTTTGTTAATATTTTTTACCTAAGCGACTCCTAAGAAAATAAAAATAAATTATAAAAATTCTTACTTATGTACTCTGATCCTTTTAATTTTGCTTAGGTGCCTACCTACCCACCTATGTACCTACCTACCCTGCCCAAAACGGTAGGCATCATGCGGCATGCATGTAGCTATGGCATAGGTACCTACTCTCCAGAATAGCAGGCGATAAGATAGTAGGTAGGTATGCACAATTAATCTTCAGCATAAAAGTTTTTCTAGTTCATAATGATAGGTACCTACCTAGGTAGGTAGGTATACCACTGCTGGTATCGGCACGGCACGTAAAGGTTACTAATGTAGGTACTGCAGCTATATTAGTTAGGCATTAATAGGCACATGCACTTTGCTCAAAGGTGATCCCTGAAACCTAGGAGCCAAAAGACCTGTTTTTACTAGTGTTCGAAGTTTAGTGCTAATGCTAAAGTACTTACCTGGTAGGTACCTACCTACAGTGCACCTAATCTAAATACCCAGGTATGTAAGGTGCATAGTAAATTCCTTACTCTATAAACCTTTACGGTCTTACCTAGAATCGTCTGTCAAAAGTCTCAAACGTCTCATAAAAGTTGAAAGATGGAAAAACTAAACATTAGCATCTTGAGGGTGGTTTAGTTGAGAGGTGGCTAAGTAATGAATGACCAACGATTTTTTTCAAGTAAGTAGGTAGGTAAGACTTTCAATTTAATCAAAAAGAACTTAGGAAGCGTACTTAGGTAGGTACCAAAAATCACGTTAAGTTATTCATAAAGGAATCCACCAACTTGGCAACGCATCCGACGCAGCAGCGGCGACGCGACGACAAGCTAGCGGCGCGCGGGAAACGGACCGCTGCTGTCGCTGCCAGCTCCACTTGCACTGGGACTCGCTGCGAGCGCTGCGCCCTCGCCGGAAGTGACGGCACCAGCACGGAACTCGGACTCACGGCAGGGATGCAGGGAGGGTGCAGCGTACATCTAGCTGCCAAAGCTGTTGTAGGCCGAAAAAAACTCATATCCTTTCACCACAAAATATCTAGGGGTTTCGTGTTGGGCCGACTTTCTACAAAATAAAATGAAACACATTTTCTAATGCAAGTCAAATAAAGATGCACTCGAACGTACACTCATCAAAAACAAAACTCACTTACTTATAAGTACGTGTTGTTAGTAAAATGGAACATAATAATTTAGCATTGGGCTTGTGAATAAAAAAGTAAAAATAAATAAAATCCGTGATCAAAAAAATTCAAAACTTGACATCACTCGACCCGGAATCCACGTCAATTGACGTCAATCCACTCCACGACCAACCAACCAAAAAACGCAAAAATATGCAATACGGCCAGAATAAGAAGGCCATGATACACCATAAATCTAAATGTCTTTTGGCAAAGAGTTCTTATTACTATTTGAAGTTTTAATAGATACTTCTAATGCGACTTCCAAAACATAAACAGTAAACGTTAAACGTTAAGCGTTAGAGGTAATAGAGAGAGACAGAGCGAAAGTGAATGCGTGGAATAGAGAGAGACAGAGAGAGTGATCACATACGGAGACCCCCACAAAACGCAACACACTGCGATAGCGCGTTCTAGGATCCGACCAAACTTAGCAGTGCCATCTAGTTCTGATTTAGGCAACATGAACCTTTTCTAACTAAGTAGGTACTGCATATTGGTTATGTACCTACATAAAAATAAATAAGTACTAAATTAATTTCAAATTAAACACCGAGCGAGAGTGAATGCGTGGCACTCGAAGTATAACTTCTTCCGCGCGGAGGAACTCCACGCACTACTTTTTATTTTTTTCTGGAGACTGAGCATTAGCACGCATTTAGCCACATTTAGCTAAGGTTTGATCGTAAGAAAGATTTTGAATCGTGATTCGTGTCTGAAATCCGGAAGTAAGTTTGTTCCTAGAGGTGAAGGTAGGGTAGGAGCACTAGCTAGGGAGGAGCCACAGACGAAGTAGACGAAGTACTTCGTCTGTGGGAGGAGCCCATATGGCCCATAAGCACGCACGGTTGGCAAATGTATGACACTTATGACAGCGACAGACAGAGCACATCATTGAAGAAGAAGAAGACAATGACGAAGACAAACGAACGAGCTTGTCTTTTGATGTCATCACTACGACAAGCTCGTTCGTTTGACGTCTCGTAATGTTTAGGTTGTGATACTTCGTCTCTCTAGCATCAGCGAACTCGACATTGGCAGAATTGTGACAACTAGCCACAAAAGCCACAAACAAAACAAAGTTCGTTTTTTTGTTTTGATAATTTCGTAGAATAAAATAAAACTAACGTGTAATTATGTTTATATAGTCCACTCCGTATGTATCAGACATGGCGTTATATGAGGGTATAGCACTGATTCAGGAGAAGCAAGCCGTAGTCCTGGACCTGGGCACTGACTATACCAAGTAAGTTTATTCCATTTCCAGCTAATATACTTGAAATCTGTACAAATGCATTGTTATCGTCCGCTAGACATATTCGTATAGGTACCTACCTATGTAACTACATTGCTACATAACTTTTATTGTCTTACACATTGCTGTCATTCATCATTATTTTGCACCTAACCCACTTTGTGGTCCACTGGTTTTTTAAAATACCTTTAGGTAGGTATACTTACCTACTTGGCAAGTAGAAGTAAAGCTAGGGAACAAACTTTGTAACAAATTTATAATTTTGTGCAATAAAGTATTAGGTAAAATAAAATAAATAAATAAAATAAAATAATTACTATCGACATTGAAGAGTTCTAAGCTTCATCTCAAAGAACTGGCTGGAGTTCACCAAGTAGGTATATCTTTCAAAGTAGATATCCCGATTGATGCATAACTTTGGGATGTTGGAAAAATGTTTATAATGTTTCCAAGTAATCCTGGTTTACTAAGTTATACAATAATTGTATTTGTGTTATTGTGAATGATTAGGTTTGGGTTTACCGGTGAGGCATCCCCGCGCTGCATTGTTCGTTCAGAGTTTTGGGATGCGTCTAGACGTGCGTACAAGCGGGTGCATGACTACTCCTCCCCTGAGGAGCTCTATGACAACCTCGTCAACATGCTGCATCTGCTTTACTTCAGGTACCTTTGTTCATGGACTATTTTATAAGTAGACAACTTCAACCACATTATTATGAAGCTAGTAATAAAACTAAACTCAATAGACCAATTTTCAAGTAGGATTCTGGTCGAAACAATAACATTTTTATTGTAAATACATTAGTAAGGACTTGTGACTGTTCCTTAGATATATTGAAGCATCCAGGGAGAATTTCATAATATTTTCTAGTAACATTATAGACATGTGTTGGTGAACCCTAAGGAGCGCAAAGTGGTGGTGGTTGAATCTCTACTGACGCCCACACTCTTCAGGGAAACACTTGCTAAAGTACTCTTCACACATTATGAGGTAACTGTACCTATTGATCTTTTAAAAATGCAAAGCAATCCAATCCCATTGACACTACTTACTTACCTGCCATCTTAACTAATTGTAAAAATAAATATTAATACACAAAATGGTTGTTAACAAACACAAATAAATAATAATTTATAAGTTTAAAAAACTCGAAAAACCGACTTCAATTTGATACGCCTTCATCATCAAATGATGATGATGGCAGTTCGGGACCAACCTGGAAGCATACCCTATCAGGTGAAAAAATAATTTTTCAAATCGGTTCATAAATGACGGAGTTCTGAGGTAAGAAACTGTAGGGTCTGTATCCTACAATCTTATAAGTTGATTTGTTTGTAATTAGTAAAAAGTTAAAATGTCCAAGTTCTTTATTTGTTAGGTAAATGTAAGTATAGTTATGATCGCAGCGACGTGCTGTCGATCTGAGTGATCATTGTCAACTAGAGTGTTGGTCACGACAGCACGTCTGAGCGTATAAAATGCTGACCCGCGGGAACATGTGCGGTTTGTATAGAACGTACAGAAACATTAATTTTAAAAAAAAATGGGACCAATCTGGAAGCATACTCTTTCAGATAAAAAAAGATTTTTTCAAATCGGTTCATAAGTAATTCTGAGGTAACAAACATAAAAAAAAATACAACTTAATTGAGAATCTCCTCTTTTTTTGAAGTCGGTTAATAAATAATAAATAAATAAATGTGATGGTATGGTAAGGTTGTATTGTACCTATGTGTATGTATGTGTGCGTGCAGGTGTCGGGAGTGATGTGGGCGGACAGCGCGCGGCTGTGCGCGGTGTCGCTGTATTGTATTGGATGTGTGCGTGCAGGTGTCGGGAGTGATGTGGGCGGACAGCGCGCGGCTGTGCGCGGTGTCGCTGTATTGTATTGGATGTGTGCGTGCAGGTGTCGGGAGTGATGTGGGCGGACAGCGCGCGGCTGTGCGCGGTGTCGCTGTATTGTATTGGATGTGTGCGTGCAGGTGTCGGGAGTGATGTGGGCGGACAGCGCGCGGCTGTGCGCGGTGTCGCTGTATTGTATTGGATGTGTGCGTGCAGGTGTCGGGAGTGATGTGGGCGGACAGCGCGCGGCTGTGCGCGGTGTCGCTGTATTGTATTGGATGTGTGCGTGCAGGTGTCGGGAGTGATGTGGGCGGACAGCGCGCGGCTGTGCGCGGTGTCGCTGTATTGTATTGGATGTGTGCGTGCAGGTGTCGGGAGTGATGTGGGCGGACAGCGCGCGGCTGTGCGCGGTGTCGCTGTATTGTATTGGATGTGTGCGTGCAGGTGTCGGGAGTGATGTGGGCGGACAGCGCGCGGCTGTGCGCGGTGTCGCTGTATTGTATTGGATGTGTGCGTGCAGGTGTCGGGAGTGATGTGGGCGGACAGCGCGCGGCTGTGCGCGGTGTCGCTGTATTGTATTGGATGTGTGCGTGCAGGTGTCGGGAGTGATGTGGGCGGACAGCGCGCGGCTGTGCGCGGTGTCGCTGTATTGTATTGGATGTGTGCGTGCAGGTGTCGGGAGTGATGTGGGCGGACAGCGCGCGGCTGTGCGCGGTGTCGCTGGGCGCGGCAGTCGCGCTCGTCTGCTCGATCGGCGCGCAGGAGGCGGAGGTCACTGCAGGTTAACACTTACTCTAACACTGTTTTATATAATCACATGTAAGTTGCAGCTCTAATATGTAACGTGTGGGATGTAATATTGCAGTAGTGCACGGATGCGTGGTGCTGCAGAGTCTAGAGGCTCAGCCGCTAGGCTCGCACGCGCTGCACGCGGAGCTGGCGCGCCTGCTGGATGAAGACAACGGAGCCGCGCTGCATCTGCCGGAGCACGTCATCGAGGATATCAAGGGTATCTGCAATGCGAATCCATCTAGGGTAGAATCAGACGATGCGAGATCTTGTGATCGTGAGAAATGAGGTTGAGATGATCAGGTCCTGTGAGGTTCTGCATAGGTAGATGCAACCGTTGCTCCATTTGTTATTGTTACCCGAGCCATAATTGACCTTGTTTTATTCCAGTGAAGACATGTTTCGTGACAACGCGTGCCCGCGCGGCGCAGTGGTCGCGCGGCGCGCCCCCCTCCCCCGCGGCGCGCCCCGCGCTCGTGCCGGTGCCGGGCCGCGCGCCTGTCGCCGTCTCCGGCAGGACGAGGGAACTAGCCGCAGAGGTAACTCTCCTCGCAAGGGAACTAGCGCCCCGCGCTCGTGCCGGTGCCGGGCCGCGCGCCTGTCGCCGTCTCCGGCAGGACGAGGGAACTAGCCGCAGAGGTAACTCTCCTCGCAAGGGAACTAGCGCCCCGCGCTCGTGCCGGTGCCGGGCCGCGCGCCTGTCGCCGTCTCCGGCAGGACGAGGGAACTAGCCGCAGAGGTAACTCTCCTCGCAAGGGAACTAGCGCCCCGCGCTCGTGCCGGTGCCGGGCCGCGCGCCTGTCGCCGTCTCCGGCAGGACGAGGGAACTAGCCGCAGAGGTAACTCTCCTCGCAAGGGAACTAGCGCCCCGCGCTCGTGCCGGTGCCGGGCCGCGCGCCTGTCGCCGTCTCCGGCAGGACGAGGGAACTAGCCGCAGAGGTAACTCTCCTCGCAAGGGAACTAGCGCCCCGCGCTCGTGCCGGTGCCGGGCCGCGCGCCTGTCGCCGTCTCCGGCAGGACGAGGGAACTAGCCGCAGAGGTAACTCTCCTCGCAAGGGAACTAGCGCCCCGCGCTCGTGCCGGTGCCGGGCCGCGCGCCTGTCGCCGTCTCCGGCAGGACGAGGGAACTAGCCGCAGAGGTAACTCTCCTCGCAAGGGAACTAGCGCCCCGCGCTCGTGCCGGTGCCGGGCCGCGCGCCTGTCGCCGTCTCCGGCAGGACGAGGGAACTAGCCGCAGAGGTAACTCTCCTCGCAAGGGAACTAGCGCCCCGCGCTCGTGCCGGTGCCGGGCCGCGCGCCTGTCGCCGTCTCCGGCAGGACGAGGGAACTAGCCGCAGAGGTAACTCTCCTCGCAAGGGAACTAGCGCCCCGCGCTCGTGCCGGTGCCGGGCCGCGCGCCTGTCGCCGTCTCCGGCAGGACGAGGGAACTAGCCGCAGAGGTAACTCTCCTCGCAAGGGAACTAGCGCCCCGCGCTCGTGCCGGTGCCGGGCCGCGCGCCTGTCGCCGTCTCCGGCAGGACGAGGGAACTAGCCGCAGAGGTAACTCTCCTCGCAAGGGAACTAGCGCCCCGCGCTCGTGCCGGTGCCGGGCCGCGCGCCTGTCGCCGTCTCCGGCAGGACGAGGGAACTAGCCGCAGAGGTAACTCTCCTCGCAAGGGAACTAGCGCCCCGCGCTCGTGCCGGTGCCGGGCCGCGCGCCTGTCGCCGTCTCCGGCAGGACGAGGGAACTAGCCGCAGAGGTAACTCTCCTCGCAAGGGAACTAGCGCCCCGCGCTCGTGCCGGTGCCGGGCCGCGCGCCTGTCGCCGTCTCCGGCAGGACGAGGGAACTAGCCGCAGAGGTAACTCTCCTCGCAAGGGAACTAGCGCCCCGCGCTCGTGCCGGTGCCGGGCCGCGCGCCTGTCGCCGTCTCCGGCAGGACGAGGGAACTAGCCGCAGAGGTAACTCTCCTCGCAAGGGAACTAGCGCCCCGCGCTCGTGCCGGTGCCGGGCCGCGCGCCTGTCGCCGTCTCCGGCAGGACGAGGGAACTAGCCGCAGAGGTAACTCTCCTCGCAAGGGAACTAGCGCCCCGCGCTCGTGCCGGTGCCGGGCCGCGCGCCTGTCGCCGTCTCCGGCAGGACGAGGGAACTAGCCGCAGAGGTAACTCTCCTCGCAAGGGAACTAGCGCCCCGCGCTCGTGCCGGTGCCGGGCCGCGCGCCTGTCGCCGTCTCCGGCAGGACGAGGGAACTAGCCGCAGAGGTAACTCTCCTCGCAAGGGAACTAGCGCCCCGCGCTCGTGCCGGTGCCGGGCCGCGCGCCTGTCGCCGTCTCCGGCAGGACGAGGGAACTAGCCGCAGAGGTAACTCTCCTCGCAAGGGAACTAGCGCCCCGCGCTCGTGCCGGTGCCGGGCCGCGCGCCTGTCGCCGTCTCCGGCAGGACGAGGGAACTAGCCGCAGAGGTAACTCTCCTCGCAAGGGAACTAGCGCCCCGCGCTCGTGCCGGTGCCGGGCCGCGCGCCTGTCGCCGTCTCCGGCAGGACGAGGGAACTAGCCGCAGAGGTAACTCTCCTCGCAAGGGAACTAGCGCCCCGCGCTCGTGCCGGTGCCGGGCCGCGCGCCTGTCGCCGTCTCCGGCAGGACGAGGGAACTAGCCGCAGAGGTAACTCTCCTCGCAAGGGAACTAGCGCCCCGCGCTCGTGCCGGTGCCGGGCCGCGCGCCTGTCGCCGTCTCCGGCAGGACGAGGGAACTAGCCGCAGAGGTAACTCTCCTCGCAAGGGAACTAGCGCCCCGCGCTCGTGCCGGTGCCGGGCCGCGCGCCTGTCGCCGTCTCCGGCAGGACGAGGGAACTAGCCGCAGAGGTAACTCTCCTCGCAAGGGAACTAGCGCCCCGCGCTCGTGCCGGTGCCGGGCCGCGCGCCTGTCGCCGTCTCCGGCAGGACGAGGGAACTAGCCGCAGAGGTAACTCTCCTCGCAAGGGAACTAGCGCCCCGCGCTCGTGCCGGTGCCGGGCCGCGCGCCTGTCGCCGTCTCCGGCAGGACGAGGGAACTAGCCGCAGAGGTAACTCTCCTCGCAAGGGAACTAGCGCCCCGCGCTCGTGCCGGTGCCGGGCCGCGCGCCTGTCGCCGTCTCCGGCAGGACGAGGGAACTAGCCGCAGAGGTAACTCTCCTCGCAAGGGAACTAGCGCCCCGCGCTCGTGCCGGTGCCGGGCCGCGCGCCTGTCGCCGTCTCCGGCAGGACGAGGGAACTAGCCGCAGAGGTAACTCTCCTCGCAAGGGAACTAGCGCCCCGCGCTCGTGCCGGTGCCGGGCCGCGCGCCTGTCGCCGTCTCCGGCAGGACGAGGGAACTAGCCGCAGAGGTAACTCTCCTCGCAAGGGAACTAGCGCCCCGCGCTCGTGCCGGTGCCGGGCCGCGCGCCTGTCGCCGTCTCCGGCAGGACGAGGGAACTAGCCGCAGAGGTAACTCTCCTCGCAAGGGAACTAGCGCCCCGCGCTCGTGCCGGTGCCGGGCCGCGCGCCTGTCGCCGTCTCCGGCAGGACGAGGGAACTAGCCGCAGAGGTAACTCTCCTCGCAAGGGAACTAGCGCCCCGCGCTCGTGCCGGTGCCGGGCCGCGCGCCTGTCGCCGTCTCCGGCAGGACGAGGGAACTAGCCGCAGAGGTAACTCTCCTCGCAAGGGAACTAGCGCCCCGCGCTCGTGCCGGTGCCGGGCCGCGCGCCTGTCGCCGTCTCCGGCAGGACGAGGGAACTAGCCGCAGAGGTAACTCTCCTCGCAAGGGAACTAGCGCCCCGCGCTCGTGCCGGTGCCGGGCCGCGCGCCTGTCGCCGTCTCCGGCAGGACGAGGGAACTAGCCGCAGAGGTAACTCTCCTCGCAAGGGAACTAGCGCCCCGCGCTCGTGCCGGTGCCGGGCCGCGCGCCTGTCGCCGTCTGCGGCAGGACGAGGGAACTAGCCGCAGAGGTAACTCTCCTCGCAAGGGAACTAGCGCCCCGCGCTCGTGCCGGTGCCGGGCCGCGCGCCTGTCGCCGTCTCCGGCAGGACGAGGGAACTAGCCGCAGAGGTAACTCTCCTCGCAAGGGAACTAGCGCCCCGCGCTCGTGCCGGTGCCGGGCCGCGCGCCTGTCGCCGTCTCCGGCAGGACGAGGGAACTAGCCGCAGAGGTAACTCTCCTCGCAAGGGAACTAGCGCCCCGCGCTCGTGCCGGTGCCGGGCCGCGCGCCTGTCGCCGTCTCCGGCAGGACGAGGGAACTAGCCGCAGAGGTAACTCTCCTCGCAAGGGAACTAGCGCCCCGCGCTCGTGCCGGTGCCGGGCCGCGCGCCTGTCGCCGTCTCCGGCAGGACGAGGGAACTAGCCGCAGAGGTAACTCTCCTCGCAAGGGAACTAGCGCCCCGCGCTCGTGCCGGTGCCGGGCCGCGCGCCTGTCGCCGTCTCCGGCAGGACGAGGGAACTAGCCGCAGAGGTAACTCTCCTCGCAAGGGAACTAGCGCCCCGCGCTCGTGCCGGTGCCGGGCCGCGCGCCTGTCGCCGTCTCCGGCAGGACGAGGGAACTAGCCGCAGAGGTAACTCTCCTCGCAAGGGAACTAGCGCCCCGCGCTCGTGCCGGTGCCGGGCCGCGCGCCTGTCGCCGTCTCCGGCAGGACGAGGGAACTAGCCGCAGAGGTAACTCTCCTCGCAAGGGAACTAGCGCCCCGCGCTCGTGCCGGTGCCGGGCCGCGCGCCTGTCGCCGTCTCCGGCAGGACGAGGGAACTAGCCGCAGAGGTAACTCTCCTCGCAAGGGAACTAGCGCCCCGCGCTCGTGCCGGTGCCGGGCCGCGCGCCTGTCGCCGTCTCCGGCAGGACGAGGGAACTAGCCGCAGAGGTAACTCTCCTCGCAAGGGAACTAGCGCCCCGCGCTCGTGCCGGTGCCGGGCCGCGCGCCTGTCGCCGTCTCCGGCAGGACGAGGGAACTAGCCGCAGAGGTAACTCTCCTCGCAAGGGAACTAGCGCCCCGCGCTCGTGCCGGTGCCGGGCCGCGCGCCTGTCGCCGTCTCCGGCAGGACGAGGGAACTAGCCGCAGAGGTAACTCTCCTCGCAAGGGAACTAGCGCCCCGCGCTCGTGCCGGTGCCGGGCCGCGCGCCTGTCGCCGTCTCCGGCAGGACGAGGGAACTAGCCGCAGAGGTAACTCTCCTCGCAAGGGAACTAGCGCCCCGCGCTCGTGCCGGTGCCGGGCCGCGCGCCTGTCGCCGTCTCCGGCAGGACGAGGGAACTAGCCGCAGAGGTAACTCTCCTCGCAAGGGAACTAGCGCCCCGCGCTCGTGCCGGTGCCGGGCCGCGCGCCTGTCGCCGTCTCCGGCAGGACGAGGGAACTAGCCGCAGAGGTAACTCTCCTCGCAAGGGAACTAGCGCCCCGCGCTCGTGCCGGTGCCGGGCCGCGCGCCTGTCGCCGTCTCCGGCAGGACGAGGGAACTAGCCGCAGAGGTAACTCTCCTCGCAAGGGAACTAGCGCCCCGCGCTCGTGCCGGTGCCGGGCCGCGCGCCTGTCGCCGTCTCCGGCAGGACGAGGGAACTAGCCGCAGAGGTAACTCTCCTCGCAAGGGAACTAGCGCCCCGCGCTCGTGCCGGTGCCGGGCCGCGCGCCTGTCGCCGTCTCCGGCAGGACGAGGGAACTAGCCGCAGAGGTAACTCTCCTCGCAAGGGAACTAGCGCCCCGCGCTCGTGCCGGTGCCGGGCCGCGCGCCTGTCGCCGTCTCCGGCAGGACGAGGGAACTAGCCGCAGAGGTAACTCTCCTCGCAAGGGAACTAGCGCCCCGCGCTCGTGCCGGTGCCGGGCCGCGCGCCTGTCGCCGTCTCCGGCAGGACGAGGGAACTAGCCGCAGAGGTAACTCTCCTCGCAAGGGAACTAGCGCCCCGCGCTCGTGCCGGTGCCGGGCCGCGCGCCTGTCGCCGTCTCCGGCAGGACGAGGGAACTAGCCGCAGAGGTAACTCTCCTCGCAAGGGAACTAGCGCCCCGCGCTCGTGCCGGTGCCGGGCCGCGCGCCTGTCGCCGTCTCCGGCAGGACGAGGGAACTAGCCGCAGAGGTAACTCTCCTCGCAAGGGAACTAGCGCCCCGCGCTCGTGCCGGTGCCGGGCCGCGCGCCTGTCGCCGTCTCCGGCAGGACGAGGGAACTAGCCGCAGAGGTAACTCTCCTCGCAAGGGAACTAGCGCCCCGCGCTCGTGCCGGTGCCGGGCCGCGCGCCTGTCGCCGTCTCCGGCAGGACGAGGGAACTAGCCGCAGAGGTAACTCTCCTCGCAAGGGAACTAGCGCCCCGCGCTCGTGCCGGTGCCGGGCCGCGCGCCTGTCGCCGTCTCCGGCAGGACGAGGGAACTAGCCGCAGAGGTAACTCTCCTCGCAAGGGAACTAGCGCCCCGCGCTCGTGCCGGTGCCGGGCCGCGCGCCTGTCGCCGTCTCCGGCAGGACGAGGGAACTAGCCGCAGAGGTAACTCTCCTCGCAAGGGAACTAGCGCCCCGCGCTCGTGCCGGTGCCGGGCCGCGCGCCTGTCGCCGTCTCCGGCAGGACGAGGGAACTAGCCGCAGAGGTAACTCTCCTCGCAAGGGAACTAGCGCCCCGCGCTCGTGCCGGTGCCGGGCCGCGCGCCTGTCGCCGTCTCCGGCAGGACGAGGGAACTAGCCGCAGAGGTAACTCTCCTCGCAAGGGAACTAGCGCCCCGCGCTCGTGCCGGTGCCGGGCCGCGCGCCTGTCGCCGTCTCCGGCAGGACGAGGGAACTAGCCGCAGAGGTAACTCTCCTCGCAAGGGAACTAGCGCCCCGCGCTCGTGCCGGTGCCGGGCCGCGCGCCTGTCGCCGTCTCCGGCAGGACGAGGGAACTAGCCGCAGAGGTAACTCTCCTCGCAAGGGAACTAGCGCCCCGCGCTCGTGCCGGTGCCGGGCCGCGCGCCTGTCGCCGTCTCCGGCAGGACGAGGGAACTAGCCGCAGAGGTAACTCTCCTCGCAAGGGAACTAGCGCCCCGCGCTCGTGCCGGTGCCGGGCCGCGCGCCTGTCGCCGTCTCCGGCAGGACGAGGGAACTAGCCGCAGAGGTAACTCTCCTCGCAAGGGAACTAGCGCCCCGCGCTCGTGCCGGTGCCGGGCCGCGCGCCTGTCGCCGTCTCCGGCAGGACGAGGGAACTAGCCGCAGAGGTAACTCTCCTCGCAAGGGAACTAGCGCCCCGCGCTCGTGCCGGTGCCGGGCCGCGCGCCTGTCGCCGTCTCCGGCAGGACGAGGGAACTAGCCGCAGAGGTAACTCTCCTCGCAAGGGAACTAGCGCCCCGCGCTCGTGCCGGTGCCGGGCCGCGCGCCTGTCGCCGTCTCCGGCAGGACGAGGGAACTAGCCGCAGAGGTAACTCTCCTCGCAAGGGAACTAGCGCCCCGCGCTCGTGCCGGTGCCGGGCCGCGCGCCTGTCGCCGTCTCCGGCAGGACGAGGGAACTAGCCGCAGAGGTAACTCTCCTCGCAAGGGAACTAGCGCCCCGCGCTCGTGCCGGTGCCGGGCCGCGCGCCTGTCGCCGTCTCCGGCAGGACGAGGGAACTAGCCGCAGAGGTAACTCTCCTCGCAAGGGAACTAGCGCCCCGCGCTCGTGCCGGTGCCGGGCCGCGCGCCTGTCGCCGTCTCCGGCAGGACGAGGGAACTAGCCGCAGAGGTAACTCTCCTCGCAAGGGAACTAGCGCCCCGCGCTCGTGCCGGTGCCGGGCCGCGCGCCTGTCGCCGTCTCCGGCAGGACGAGGGAACTAGCCGCAGAGGTAACTCTCCTCGCAAGGGAACTAGCGCCCCGCGCTCGTGCCGGTGCCGGGCCGCGCGCCTGTCGCCGTCTCCGGCAGGACGAGGGAACTAGCCGCAGAGGTAACTCTCCTCGCAAGGGAACTAGCGCCCCGCGCTCGTGCCGGTGCCGGGCCGCGCGCCTGTCGCCGTCTCCGGCAGGACGAGGGAACTAGCCGCAGAGGTAACTCTCCTCGCAAGGGAACTAGCCGCAGAGGTAACTCTCCTCGCAAGGGAACTAGCGCCCCGCGCTCGTGCCGGTGCCGGGCCGCGCGCCTGTCGCCGTCTCCGGCAGGACGAGGGAACTAGCCGCAGAGGTAACTCTCCTCGCAAGGGAACTAGCGCCCCGCGCTCGTGCCGGTGCCGGGCCGCGCGCCTGTCGCCGTCTCCGGCAGGACGAGGGAACTAGCCGCAGAGGTAACTCTCCTCGCAAGGGAACTAGCCGCAGAGGTAACTCTCCTCGCAAGGGAACTAGCGCCCCGCGCTCGTGCCGGTGCCGGGCCGCGCGCCTGTCGCCGTCTCCGGCAGGACGAGGGAACTAGCCGCAGAGGTAACTCTCCTCGCAAGGGAACTAGCGCCCCGCGCTCGTGCCGGTGCCGGGCCGCGCGCCTGTCGCCGTCTCCGGCAGGACGAGGGAACTAGCCGCAGAGGTAACTCTCCTCGCAAGGGAACTAGCGCCCCGCGCTCGTGCCGGTGCCGGGCCGCGCGCCTGTCGCCGTCTCCGGCAGGACGAGGGAACTAGCCGCAGAGGTAACTCTCCTCGCAAGGGAACTAGCGCCCCGCGCTCGTGCCGGTGCCGGGCCGCGCGCCTGTCGCCGTCTCCGGCAGGACGAGGGAACTAGCCGCAGAGGTAACTCTCCTCGCAAGGGAACTAGCGCCCCGCGCTCGTGCCGGTGCCGGGCCGCGCGCCTGTCGCCGTCTCCGGCAGGACGAGGGAACTAGCCGCAGAGGTAACTCTCCTCGCAAGGGAACTAGCGCCCCGCGCTCGTGCCGGTGCCGGGCCGCGCGCCTGTCGCCGTCTCCGGCAGGACGAGGGAACTAGCCGCAGAGGTAACTCTCCTCGCAAGGGAACTAGCGCCCCGCGCTCGTGCCGGTGCCGGGCCGCGCGCCTGTCGCCGTCTCCGGCAGGACGAGGGAACTAGCCGCAGAGGTAACTCTCCTCGCAAGGGAACTAGCGCCCCGCGCTCGTGCCGGTGCCGGGCCGCGCGCCTGTCGCCGTCTCCGGCAGGACGAGGGAACTAGCCGCAGAGGTAACTCTCCTCGCAAGGGAACTAGCGCCCCGCGCTCGTGCCGGTGCCGGGCCGCGCGCCTGTCGCCGTCTCCGGCAGGACGAGGGAACTAGCCGCAGAGGTAACTCTCCTCGCAAGGGAACTAGCGCCCCGCGCTCGTGCCGGTGCCGGGCCGCGCGCCTGTCGCCGTCTCCGGCAGGACGAGGGAACTAGCCGCAGAGGTAACTCTCCTCGCAAGGGAACTAGCGCCCCGCGCTCGTGCCGGTGCCGGGCCGCGCGCCTGTCGCCGTCTCCGGCAGGACGAGGGAACTAGCCGCAGAGGTAACTCTCCTCGCAAGGGAACTAGCGCCCCGCGCTCGTGCCGGTGCCGGGCCGCGCGCCTGTCGCCGTCTCCGGCAGGACGAGGGAACTAGCCGCAGAGGTAACTCTCCTCGCAAGGGAACTAGCGCCCCGCGCTCGTGCCGGTGCCGGGCCGCGCGCCTGTCGCCGTCTCCGGCAGGACGAGGGAACTAGCCGCAGAGGTAACTCTCCTCGCAAGGGAACTAGCGCCCCGCGCTCGTGCCGGTGCCGGGCCGCGCGCCTGTCGCCGTCTCCGGCAGGACGAGGGAACTAGCCGCAGAGGTAACTCTCCTCGCAAGGGAACTAGCGCCCCGCGCTCGTGCCGGTGCCGGGCCGCGCGCCTGTCGCCGTCTCCGGCAGGACGAGGGAACTAGCCGCAGAGGTAACTCTCCTCGCAAGGGAACTAGCGCCCCGCGCTCGTGCCGGTGCCGGGCCGCGCGCCTGTCGCCGTCTCCGGCAGGACGAGGGAACTAGCCGCAGAGGTAACTCTCCTCGCAAGGGAACTAGCGCCCCGCGCTCGTGCCGGTGCCGGGCCGCGCGCCTGTCGCCGTCTCCGGCAGGACGAGGGAACTAGCCGCAGAGGTAACTCTCCTCGCAAGGGAACTAGCGCCCCGCGCTCGTGCCGGTGCCGGGCCGCGCGCCTGTCGCCGTCTCCGGCAGGACGAGGGAACTAGCCGCAGAGGTAACTCTCCTCGCAAGGGAACTAGCGCCCCGCGCTCGTGCCGGTGCCGGGCCGCGCGCCTGTCGCCGTCTCCGGCAGGACGAGGGAACTAGCCGCAGAGGTAACTCTCCTCGCAAGGGAACTAGCGCCCCGCGCTCGTGCCGGTGCCGGGCCGCGCGCCTGTCGCCGTCTCCGGCAGGACGAGGGAACTAGCCGCAGAGGTAACTCTCCTCGCAAGGGAACTAGCGCCCCGCGCTCGTGCCGGTGCCGGGCCGCGCGCCTGTCGCCGTCTCCGGCAGGACGAGGGAACTAGCCGCAGAGGTAACTCTCCTCGCAAGGGAACTAGCGCCCCGCGCTCGTGCCGGTGCCGGGCCGCGCGCCTGTCGCCGTCTCCGGCAGGACGAGGGAACTAGCCGCAGAGGTAACTCTCCTCGCAAGGGAACTAGCGCCCCGCGCTCGTGCCGGTGCCGGGCCGCGCGCCTGTCGCCGTCTCCGGCAGGACGAGGGAACTAGCCGCAGAGGTAACTCTCCTCGCAAGGGAACTAGCGCCCCGCGCTCGTGCCGGTGCCGGGCCGCGCGCCTGTCGCCGTCTCCGGCAGGACGAGGGAACTAGCCGCATAGGTACGTGCTTTTCAGGAGAGACCGCAACTCTACTATTTCGTCTCTAACAAAAAAAGAAGGAGGAGGTGTGTGTATTGCAGTTCACAAGCGACTTGAAGCTAATCGTCGGCTCTCTTGGGAATCTGATTATGAAGACTTATGGGTGAGTGTACTAGTTAGAAACGGAACTCGTAAGCAAACTTTGAACCTATGCGCAGCTTACATTCCCCCTGCGTTTAGTCAGGAAAACATAGAATCTTTTTTCTCTAATTTTACAAACGTGTTTAATAATAAAATAAAAAAACCTTCAACGATTTTGATAGGCGACTTTAACATGACAAATATTGTTTGGAAATATAATTCTAGCCTATCCGCTTGCTCTCTCTCAAATATAAACTGTAGTAAGGTAGAAAACACATTCATAGATGAAATCGTGTTCAACAATTTAAGCCAATGTAATCACATAACAAATGAGAAAAACCGCACTCTAGATTTGGTACTAACAGACTCTGCTAATAAAGTTACAATCACGGAGTGCATATCGCCGTTAACAAGTCCAGATTTGCATCACCCTGCGCTAGAAATAAAAATTACTCAACCTAAAAAGTGTAAAACTATAGGAAGAAATAAGGTCGCAGTACTTAACTTTCGCAAAACTAATTACACTGAGTTAAATGAAGAATTATCAAAAATACAGTGGCCAAAGGTATGGGAAAACATAGTTAATATAGATGAAATGGTAGACACTTTCTACTCAACACTTAAGCCCCTAATAGAAAAGTACACGCCACTTTGCGCACCAAAGAACGAACGCTATCCTGTTTGGTTTAGCTCAGCTCTAATAAAATGTTCTAGAGAGAAGCTCAAATACCATAAGAGGTATCATCTTTATGGAAACCCTCGTGACAAAGAATCATTTGATATCCTTAGAGATAGGTACGATAGAATGTTAAAAGAATGTTTTAAAAAATTTAAGGAGAGTGCTGCATCCACAATTTGCACACACCCAAAATATATTTGGTCCTATGTAAATAATCTAAAACGTAATAGCAGTACAATACCTAATCAACTGTCATTAGGAAGTGAAACAGCTAGCGAAGGCCAAGAAATTTGTGAGCTTTTTTCTGACTATTTCCAATCAGTCTATAGCATAATAAATAACACACCGCAGCAACTCTCACATACTGATTGGAAAGGAAATTGCTCGACCTTTAGTAATCTTTACCTAGTAGAGTCTGAAATTATTACTGTTCTTAACAGACTCGACATCCAAAAAAGTGCCGGATTAGATGGAATACCTAATATTTTCCTAAAAAGCTGCGCAGAAAACATATCGAAGCCACTATTGACAATGTTTAATAAGTCACTCCGTGATGGGTTGTTTCCTTCTAAATGGAAAGTAGCGCGATTAACACCGATACATAAAAATGGCGATGAAAATATTGCTTCAAATTACCGCCCAGTATCAATTCTTCCAGCTATTGGTAAAGTGTTCGAGTCACTAGTACAACAAAAAATATATTGGCACGTAAAAGAGAGTATTCATACAGAGCAGCACGGTTTCCTACCCAAAAAGTCTACTACTACCAATCTCCTCGGTTTTGTGAACGATATATCCCAAGCTATCGATGACGGAGAGGAAGTACATGCTATATATACAGACTTTAGCAAAGCCTTCGATCTAATAGATCACGCCCTACTGCTAGAAAAGATTTCAAAAATGGGGATCCATGGATCATTATTAAGATGGTGCTCATCGTACTTGGAGAATCGATCGCAACTGGTGAGTATCCGCGGATACTCATCTAGGGCAAAGTTTGTGCCCACAGGAGTTCCACAAGGATCGCATATAGGTCCTCTGTTTTTTGTCATTTTCATAAACGACCTTGCAAACCAACTAGAATGTAAATTTAAAATGTACGCTGACGACCTCAAAATATATACGCGAGTCAATAGTGACAGCGACACAAAGTTGTTACAGTGCGAGCTGGATAAAGTTGATAACTGGTGCTCTAATAATAAAATGGTTTTAAATGTCAGTAAATGTTACCATATAAAATTTACAAAGAAAAAACATCCTTTGCCTGTCAAGTACTATCTAAAAAACACTGAATTGAAAGAAGTAAGTAATATTAGAGATCTTGGAGTAATAGTGGATAGTGCTCTCAATTTTAGAGAACACATAGACAAGACTGTTAAAAAAGCGTCTCAACTCTCCGGTTTTCTCTCTAGGCAAATAAAGTCTTTTAGAGACCCAAAAGTCGTTATGCCAATTTATAATTGTATTGTTCGCAGTGTTCTAGAGTTTAACAGTAATGTCTGGTCTCCTGGGTACGAAGTCCACTCTAATAGATTAGAACGTATACAGAAAAGGTTTCTGTATCAATTGTCATATGCAAATAATAAATGTAGAAAATTACCTTCTTACGAATTAAGACTCGCCGATTATAAAATGAAATCCCTCAGTGATCGCCGAAAGGCCTCAGATGTTGTGTTTTTATACAAAATTGTGCATGGTTTAGTAAACTGTCCTGATATTTTAAAGTGTGTGAATATAGATGTTCCTCGATCAGGTAGTCGGTTATTAAATAGGAAGACTTTTAAGCCGCCTCACTGTAGAACTAACGTTGGACAGCATTCTCCACTAAACAGAATGTTTAAGTTCTACAATGGGATCAGGTCAAACTTTGATATTTTTAGTGGTTCTCTAGCCTCCGCAAAGATAAGCATTTCAAAGCACATTTAAATTTAGCAGGCAACCTTTTAGATTTTTATTATAATTTTTTGTTTTTCTTGCATGCCCTTTATTTTACTTTTTTTCTTTTTGTTTCAAAAAATACTTTGTAGAACTTTGGACGTTTCGTAAAGCACGCTGTGTTCACTGTTTTTAGCAACTACGCCGTGAATGATCTATGTACACCATGATATAATTTTTAAGGTTTATGCGTAAGTTTCAATTTGTGAACCTATTAATAAAAAAAAAAAAAAAAAAAAAAAAAAAAAGAGGTAACTCTCCTCGCAAGGGAACTAGCGCCCCGCGCTCGTGCCGGTGCCGGGCCGCGCGCCTGTCGCCGTCTCCGGCAGGACGAGGGAACTAGCCGCAGAGGTAACTCTCCTCGCAAGGGAACTAGCGCCCCGCGCTCGTGCCGGTGCCGGGCCGCGCGCCTGTCGCCGTCTCCGGCAGGACGAGGGAACTAGCCGCAGAGGTAACTCTCCTCGCAAGGGAACTAGCGCCCCGCGCTCGTGCCGGTGCCGGGCCGCGCGCCTGTCGCCGTCTCCGGCAGGACGAGGGAACTAGCCGCAGAGGTAACTCTCCTCGCAAGGGAACTAGCGCCCCGCGCTCGTGCCGGTGCCGGGCCGCGCGCCTGTCGCCGTCTCCGGCAGGACGAGGGAACTAGCCGCAGAGGTAACTCTCCTCGCAAGGGAACTAGCGCCCCGCGCTCGTGCCGGTGCCGGGCCGCGCGCCTGTCGCCGTCTCCGGCAGGACGAGGGAACTAGCCGCAGAGGTAACTCTCCTCGCAAGGGAACTAGCGCCCCGCGCTCGTGCCGGTGCCGGGCCGCGCGCCTGTCGCCGTCTCCGGCAGGACGAGGGAACTAGCCGCAGAGGTAACTCTCCTCGCAAGGGAACTAGCGCCCCGCGCTCGTGCCGGTGCCGGGCCGCGCGCCTGTCGCCGTCTCCGGCAGGACGAGGGAACTAGCCGCAGAGGTAACTCTCCTCGCAAGGGAACTAGCCGCAGAGGTAACTCTCCTCGCAAGGGAACTAGCCGCAGAGGTACCTCTCCTCGCAAGGAAACTAGCCGCAGAGGTAACTCTACTCACAAGGACCTCGCCCTATCTCTAATATTTACACCGCGCAGTAACCTGTGTAGGATTCAATACATTAGATTTTCGCAATGCGGAGACTGGGTTGGTCGTGCTTACTTCTCAGCTGTTGAAGTTGTAACATTACAGTGAAGATGTAATGCTTTGAGATGACTCATTCCTCCTGCAATACAATATAGAAGTGACCTAGCTGCCGAGGTCACTATCCAGCTGTTGACCGAGCATAATTACTACAGCATTTTAACTGTTAAATGAACCCATTGAAATACAGAACCAGAACATATAAAGTTTAGATATAAATATTGTAAGGTGATGTTTGTTCGTGACGCTGAGCTGTGTGCACTGCCGGATGTGATCCTGCGCGCCATCTCGCGAGCGCCGCGCGACGCTCGCAAGGCGCTCGCCAACAACCTGCTGGTCACGGGCGGCGGCTCCATGCTGCTAGGCCTCCTGCCCCGGCTCAGGGACGAACTGAAGGCACTCATCAACGAGGTATGTCACCTATACTCTATGAAAGATTACTTGTTCCAGACCTCTATGGAAGGTTTGTTCAAGAAAGTACTTAGAAACAGCCTTTTGTGGATTTTAGTTATTGAAGATGGTTTAAAATACTTAGGTAGCTCTAAAAGCATTTGGCTCATATCTGTACTGACGATTCTTGCGTGCCTACTTAGAACACGTTTTAATGGATTAGGTTTTTTATTTAACAAAAAATTAGACCGTTAGTTACCATTTATTATGAATTGGAATTCATAAATGTGCATTTACGTAACATTATTTTCAAATGTTTCAATAGTTTGACAGCACCATGCTGTCAAACTATTGAAACGTTTGAAAATAATTCCTATACATAATTGTATTCCCCCACGATTCCTATACATAATTGTAAATGTTTCAGGAGCCGTACAAGTCGCAGCTGTTTCTGTCGGAGTTGAAGTTCCACTCGACGCCGGCGCGCGGCAACACCGCCGCCTGGTGCGGAGGCGCTGTGGTGGGCGCAGGCCCGGGCGCCGCTAGGGCTCTGCCCCGAGACGTCTACACCAAGGAACCGAGGCTCAAGGACTGGGCCTGTCTGCTGGACAACACGCCGCCTGACCATCCACATCGCACTCTAATGGACATGTAGTCTCTCTACCAACACCACCTTGCACAATATTGTTTATTAAATATAGTGATATGCCTACTGCCTAGCCTACTAATAAATTAAAATATAAGAAATCAAAAATTATGGTCATTTCACCCAAATTAGTCCCCAACATAGATGTAGGGTCTGTATCCTACAATCTTATAAAGTTGTTTGTTGTAGTAAAAAAGTTAAAAATGTTCTGTTGTATTTATTAAAGTTACATACTATGTGAGTTATGATCGCAAACGTGTTGTCGTGGTGATAGTTGTCAACTTCAACTGGTAGGTAGGTACGTATGCGACAGCACGTCCATGCGTAGAAATGCTGACCCACGGGAACATGCAGAAATACTGTGCGGTTTGCATAAACCGTAAAGTAGATGTAAACAAGTAATCCGTGAGCTTTGAGGAAGTTGATATAATGTTTACTAGGATAACAGCCACCTCGGCTACAT
The DNA here is from genome assembly GCA_947507515.1 of Eulithis testata. Taxonomy (NCBI): domain Eukaryota; kingdom Metazoa; phylum Arthropoda; class Insecta; order Lepidoptera; family Geometridae; genus Eulithis; species Eulithis testata. The sequence goes on along the minus strand of OX382213.1, from coordinate 9,869,845 downwards.
GTTTAGATAACATCTTTACCAACGTAAAAATAATAAATAAAAATGTAATTAGTCACATCTCATCGGACCACCTTGGTCAACTTATTAAAATAGAAGCTCAAACTAGAAATAATGAAACAAGAAAAATTACTTTTGTCCCATTGACCATGCATCGCCTGGATAAGCTGAAGCTGGACCTTAACTCCAAGCTTTCCACATTAACTTACAGTAACTGTAATTCAAATAACTTGTATGAAACTTTTTTCTATAAATTCAATAACATCTTCAATTCTATTTTTACATCCAAGTCGATTGTGGTCTCTGGCAGTTCTAAATTCAGTGAGTGGGCAACAGCGGGTATTCATAAAAGCAGGCAAACATTGTACGATCTTTATAGTGAAAAACAATATAACTTCAGTGAAGAGTTCAAAGAAAAAGTTAGAAAATACTCGAAAATTTTCAAAAAAGTCTGTCGTATTGCTAAATCTCAATATATACGCTCAAAAATCAAAATTAGTCAAGACAAAATCAAAGCAACTTGGAAAGTAATTAATAGTGAGACCGGAAGAGTCAAAACACATAACAATGTATTCAATCTAAATGTTAACGACACAATCATTAACCAAGATGATGATGTGGCCAAAGCATTTGAAACATTTTTTACCGACATTCCAGTCTCTACTACAAAGTCTTTGAACTCTTCGCACATAATCGCAGAGTCACTACTTAAAGAAAATGTACCTGAGTTCAAAACATTGTTTAATTTCGATTATGTGCAACCAAATGACATTGTCAAAGCTTTTAAAATGATAAATGTAAAAAAAACCACGGACCTCTGGGGCATTTCTGTTGCCGTTGTAAAATCCGTAATTGATCTTATCGCACCAGATCTAGCTTTTATATTCAACCAATGCATTGACTGTGGTGAGTTCCCTGACTTAATGAAACATAGTAAAATAACACCTTTATTTAAATCAGGTAGTCATTCTGACCCTACTAACTTTCGACCGATATCAGTGCTACCTACATTTAGTAAAATCTTTGAAAAACTTATGCTTAATCAACTGCAAAGACATTTTGAACTAAACAACTTACTAGACAATAAACAATTCGGTTTTACAAAGGGTCGCTCAACCACCGACGCGGGTGTTGAGTTAATATCACATATTTTTGAAAATTGGGAACAGTCACATGACGCCTTAGGCATTTTTTGTGACCTATCTAAGGCGTTTGATTGTGTGCACCATGAAACGTTAGTCAGGAAACTAAACCACTATGGTGTGAAAGGGATTGCTCTTGAACTTCTTAATTCTTACTTAAGTAACAGAATTCAAAGAGTTGATGTTAATGGAAAACGTTCTCCGGGGTCAATGGTAAAAATGGGTGTACCACAAGGATCAATACTAGGACCGTTCTTGTTTTTAATTTACATTAACGATCTACCACGAGTGGTTAGAAACGATCATGAGATTGTACTGTTTGCAGATGACACTTCACTTGTATTTAAAGTGAAACGACGACAAACTAATTATGACGATGTAAATAATGCAATCTCTAAGGTTGTAAACTGGTTTAATGTAAACAATTTATTACTAAACGAAAAGAAAACTAAATGTATTCGGTTTATTCTACCAAACGTCAAACAAATAAATGCCAATGTAAAAATCAAAGAAGATAATATAGATCTCGTGGACACCACAGTATTTTTAGGCATAACTCTAGATAATAAACTTCAATGGGGCCCACACATAGATAAATTGTCGAAGAGACTTAGTTCTGCAGCATATGCAGTCAAGAAGATCCGCTTCCTTACAGATGTGGAAACCGCAAGACTAGTCTATTTCAGCTACTTTCATAGCATTATGTCGTACGGCATTTTGTTGTGGGGGAGTGCTGCAGACATAAACACCATATTTGTGTTGCAGAAGAGGGCTATTCGTGCAATTTATAACATGGGTCCCAGAGAATCACTAAGAAATAAGTTTAAGGAAATAAATATAATGACAGTACCTTGCCAGTACATCTATGAAAACTTATTGTATGTTCAAAAAAATATCAATCTATTCAACAAAAAAAGTGATAATCATAATGTTAACACTAGAAATTAAAATAAATAAAAAAAAAAAAACTCGCTGTTCCCACCACTAGGCTCACAAAAATTAGTAAATCTTTCAAAGGGCAATGTGTACGCTTCTTTAACAAAATCCCAAGTGATGTGTCTCAGTTGTCGATTGGCAAGTTCAAAAACGTAATAAAACAGAGACTTCTTTTAAAAGCATACTATAAAATATCTGATTATTTAGAAGACAAACAAGCTTGCGACGAACTAGCTCCAACTCATCCAATAAAAAAAATATGTAATCATACCTAATCATACAAAACGTAATGACGATTCAAAGTGATCAGTGAGATTTTATTGAATAAAAGATTTTTGACTTTGACTTTGACTTTGTTTTTTTTGCTGGTCGTGACGAATTCCTCAGCCACATCCCTCCCGTTCTCCCGCTTATCTTGGTGCTACTGATTGAACTCACTGAACTGGCCATGGTTTTAAGTTTCAGAGAAAAACGTGGCCACTGTGCCAAGATGATTCAGCGTAGGGTGCTGGTAAGTGATTTTAGCGATTTTTTGAATTTCGAGCAAAACATTTTTGTTCACCCTTTTAATGAATGAACGTTACTCTCTATGGTTGACTGTCATCCATTGCTTATGTCAACGTCAAATCATCCTGTCTTACATGTGTCATGTTTGTTTGTCTGTCTGTCTGTCTTTCCTTTACTAGTGTTACCAACTTAGGGTCTTTGTCGCTAGAAGTGGCGACTTTTGCTTATTTATTTCGAATTTCCAGAGGGCCTTTTCTAGCTGGGGGGCGGGCATACAAGCGATTTTCACATTGTTGAGTAGTTACAGGAATAGTTTCACAATGTATTGAACCGCTCCTGAAGCAAATGCTAAAATATTTTTATTAACCAACTTAAAAATGAGGGTTTTATGTTTATTTCCTGAAATCTCCGTCATTTATGAACCGATTAAAAAATTATTTTCTGATCTGAATGGGCAGGTATGACTTCCAGATTGGTCCCTTACATTTTTTTCCAGTTTTGTAACTTATATTTTATTTTTATTATCAAGTCCTTTAGCTTGGCTTGGTGAGTCCATTTTCTCCTGACTGGTTTTGCTTTTAGTAGAATCATTTTAGCGACATTCTAGCGACTTTAATCTAAAGGAGCTGGCAGCATTGACTCGCTATCGCTACTGCTCGCAATCTACTAATACGTAGGGATGTAAGATTAGTGGAAAAGAATCGATTAAATAAAAATCGATTTCACTTTATTCAAAATTAATCGATTTTTTCAAAAGTCGATTTTAATAAAAATAAATCTATTATTGCGAAAAAAATCGTTTTTTTGTATTATTTAAAAGTACATGCTTTTCATATTCCAATAATAAACCCAAGAGATTCGTATTAACAATTTATAAGATTAAAAATAAAATAAAATAATAGGTACAAATAAAAAAATAACCAATTCAAAACTAAGGCAAAGACAATGTTCCTTTAAAATTTAAAGGTCAGGAAGAAGGAAACCAAATACACAAATGTCCAGTCCTATTTTATTAAATTTTTTCATCCATCGCATAAAAACGCGCTGTTTCTCAAAATGGATAATATGAACATGTAATTTATATAATCGATTTATTAAAAATCGATTAATATTAAAATAAAAATCGACAATAAAAAAATCGATTATAGGAAAATAATAATCGATTTTAATAAAAATCGATTATTTTTAACATCCCTACTAATACGATCGCTCGTGTTGTAACTGTTGTAAGTAATGTGATTTTTTAGAAAATTCTTGATAAATCTCGTCCCCCAAAGTAAAAAGAACCGCTTCGGATCGTAGATCTTGAGCTTTTACATCGATAGGATGGCCGACGAGGTGAAAACCGTCGCCGCGAGCATCGTCAACTTCCTGAAGCAGCAGCTCGAGGGCGACGCGCTCGGCGCCGAGTCGCGCGAGAGCGTGGAGGTCGCCGCGCAGTGCGTCGAGACCGCCTTCGAGCTGACGCCGGCCGACGCGGCTCGCGGCGCCGACCTGCTGCAGCTCCTGCGTGCCGCGCGGCCTGCTGCGCCTCCTGCGCCTCGCGCCGACGCCGAGCGCCTCAAGCAGGAGGGCAACGACCTCATGAAGGCGGAGCGGCACCGCGAGGCCCTCGAGCGGTACTCGCGCGCCATCGAGCTCGACCCGCGCTCCGCCGTCTACTTCTGCAACCGCGCGGCCGCGCACTTCAAGCTGGCGGACCACGAGGGCGCCGTCGCCGACTGCACGGCGGCGCTGGCGCTGCAGCCCGACTACGGCAAGGCGCACGGCCGGCTCGGGCTGGCGCTCACGGCGCTCGAGCGGCATCGCGAGGCGAGGCAGGCGTTTGCACGAGCCGCGCAGCTCGAGCCGGACAACGAGTCCTACCGACAGAACCTGCGGCTCGCGGACGAGCGGCTCGCGACGCGCGGCGAGCGCGGTGCCATGGACCTCGGCGGCCTGCTGCAGAACCCGGCGCTGCTCAGCATGGCCACCGAGATGCTGGCCGACCCGAGCATGCAGAACCTCATCTCGGGCCTGATGAGCGGCACGGCGGCGGGCGCGGGAGCGACGGCGACGGCGGCGGAGGGCGCGGCGCCGGGCGGCATGTCGGCGCTGCTGGAGGCGGGACAGGCGCTGGCGCAGCACATGCAGGCCTCCAACCCCGAGCTGGTGGAGCAGCTGCGGCGGCAGGTGCGCCCGCCGGGCCCGCCGCCGCCATCCGACCCGCCTGCTCAGTAATCGCTATACGTCATCCATTAATGGTCCTTCCCTTTACTCTGATTTGAAAGGATGCAGTCTCTTTGTGAAGCATTGGACTGCTTTCAGTGGTTTTAAACGAGTTCCAATTTTATATGTATAGTTTGCTATAATGGCATATGGGTCTTTTCTCGATTGGTGCAGTGAGTGAGTTGGTGCAGTTTCATATTTCTATCAATTTTGTTAGGGCCCAGGTTATATAGATTGCATTTATTAACTATTATTTATTATGGCCTAACCACAAGTGTTTGCACGATGATAATTATAATTTACAACAAATTTACAAAATCCTGAGTTCTTTGTTTGTCATTTGCTTTAGTCTAACTAAATACTATCTAATTGTAATCATGTTAGTAAGAGACAAACAACATACATACATAATGTTGGAAGTTTGTCTTTTTTTAACAAAATTTATACTTAACTAGTAAGGTTTGAATTTATTCGTATGGTATTGTTAATAAAATGTTTATAAAAAACCCTGCATTTTGCATAATACCAACAACTACAGCACAGGGTACCAACAAGTACAGCACAGGGTACCAACATGGTTACTCAACGTTGTTTGTTTGCTCTTTTAAATTATATATATTTTATATATATATATATATATATATAGGCACAGATCATGATAATACTAAACTAGGTATAGGTATTTATTTTAGGTTTTATGTATGTTTATTATATAGACACCTACTCGCTGTAAGAATCATTTTACCATTCATTCAAATTATATTAATTTACATCCCATCCCTGTTTTGTGTACATTCAAAGGGTGCCTAGAAGAAATTGCTTTTAGGAATAAGGCCGCCCATTGTACCTACATCCTAAAACTTAGTTTTTATTACCAACAAGCTGATACCCGCGACTTCGTACACGTACGCAACTTTCCACAATAAAATCTGTCAAGCAGTAGGTATACGACTGACGATTAGCAAATGACTGCTTTTGGTTTAGAGAGTTCAAGCTGTATCAAAGAATCCACGTCTTTGATTTGAATAAATAATAAAGTATAGCCTATGTTTCAATGTATGGAATCAGAATTGTTTATTTAGTTGATCTGCATAATTAGTAATCTTTAATTAGTACATTATTTGGATTTTTTACTGTTTTTTAATACCTAGTAGGTACTAGGTATTAAAAAACTGTACCTACCACCTAAATAATCAAAATACCAAAACCTATAGGTATAGATTTTGGTATTTTGATTATTTAGTATTTTTATTATTATACCAAAACCTATAGGTATAGATTTTGGTATTTTGATGTGTACAATAAAGAATATTTCTATCTATTTATACCTAGGTCCCAGGTATATTATCAGCTTGCGACAAGTCTGTTGTTGATTCTCTTCTCTGTAGGTATGTCTGTTATTGATAGGGAGGCTGTGGTGTAATCCAAAAAAAACCACTTGCTTTCTTAACTATTTATTACACACTATGTATAATTTATTATGATTATTATAATCAATTTACATATCTTTATGTACACATAATGTTGTAGCAAATTGTAAAAACATGTTCGACAAATGCGCCCTTTTCTGCCTCAACAATACTTCTCGAAAACTGCAACGTCACGGCGCGCGCCGAAACGCGCCAAAATACAATCCAAAACATGTAACCATTATAAAATGCTGTATTTACACACGCAAACCCCGTGAGAGGTGCAGCTCTAGTACTGCTCCACTATTTCACAAAATAGTGGGATGCTCTCGCTAAATATCCTATCCAATGTCTTATCCAACCCTTACAAAATATTAATAGAGTAGGTAAAGGCACCACAGTTTAGTTAGGTATCAGCTCACACATAAATGCAGATATAACACATGCAGTTACAAAAATGAATCCAGATGTAGGTCTCACAATCATTATAAAGAATGCTCTGAACAAAAATTGAAGTAGGTATTCTTTTTCATGAAAAATAAGATTTTAGGATAGTTTTCAAGAAACATCAAAACACAAAAATGTAATAAGTGTATGTGCATAACTACTCTCTGGAATTCAGTTTAGGTTCAGGTAAGTAAGTTACAAGATAATTTTGAGAATGATATAATGTGTCTGATCGAGACCATAAACTAAACAACATACTTAGGTACCTAATTAAATCTAATAATTTTGAATCATAAGAAGTAAAATAATAACTATGTTTAAGTGTATGTAAATTTTATTGTAAATATAAATCTGACTCTGAAATAATAATCTAGTATGATTAATTCAATAAATAATTCTTAATATTCTCTGCCTACACAATCACTCAGCATTAGGTAACCTTTGTCTTTTGAAACTTTGCATTACAATACCGAACGATAGTTGCTTTTATTTCCGATGTATGTATATAGGTATCTACAATATCTAGTAGATAGAAACATAATGTCTGAAACATTGCTCTCTCACAGCGCGATGTGCGCGAGTTGACGCAGTATGCTTAGCGCATCATACATTACATAGGTAGTTACATACATCTCGATTACGGGAAACTGCTTTCCAATGTTACACAAGGTGAAGCGAAGCGCTTGTAATGTTACATGCACGAGTGCGAACAACAAAGTTACAATCAGAAACAAAACGTAAACCAATTCCGCGTTGGGCGCCAACATAGAGGGGCTCCATATTCACTATGAAGCAACGCGGACGCAGGCCGCTTTCATCAAAGCTACACACATTAGCTTAAAAACATTAGGTAGGTACGTAGTTTGATTTAGCAGATATAAAATACAGCCTCAGAATTTAAAATAAGTTAAGATTTTAATAAGAATTTTAGAAAAAGTTAATGTTTTCTCAGTTCCTTTTCGCCGCGGTGAGGCGCAAGCTCATTATTTGGATATTCTTCGCTTCGTAAACATTAAACAACACACGTCTTATTAATTAATAAACAGTGGGGTTACTCTTTCGTTTACAAAACAATTCGATGTTACACATCGCACGCGCACTACGCGCAGCGCACTGCACTGGACGAATTATAATTGCACATACATTACAAACATAAACTTTTCAAAATATTTTAACGTCAATACAAAATGTAAGTACCCAAAGCGTTGCCAAGCTGATATAATTTTAATTACAAAGTACACTTTGAAGAGCAAACCCACCGCAATGCATCACATAATGAGGAACATCGTTGGTAACACTCAATATTCTCGTCTCCATTACTATCGAGCGAACCAATTTAACTCCTCGCAGTAGACCAGTCTACCGATTCAATCACGCAAACAAAAAATCACTCGCACCAATCCTCAACATTCAAAAACATTCATGTGCAAAAAGTTAGCCTGAGCGGGGATCGAACCCTTACTTCCCGCGCACGCACACCTCTACAAGTGGCGCTGCACTATTGTTATGTTAGTTTAGTTGCGTTTGGTAGGCGGCATGAGATGGTTGGGTAGTTCGACTGGGAGGTCGTGTCCGTCGGTCTTGACGCGGATGAGATGCATCGCGAGTGCAAACTCCTCAGCGTCGAGGAAGCCGTCCTTGTCGACGTCGGCGAGCTTCCAGATCTTGCCGAGCACAGAGTTGGGCAGCTTAGACTTCACCATCTCCGTCTTAGCGGCTGTGGAGAAAGGGGCCGTGAGCTTCTCTACTAGTTATTACAGACTAATAAGATAAGCATTGCATTGCGTTTGGGCTAAAACGGGTAACTCCCATTTGTTCTATAGGACTGTTTCTAAAACTGTTTTTATCTCTGTAGTTCCATGGTAGGACTATTGAAACTAGCCCATTAGGGCTAGTTTTCGTTTCAATAGTCCTACCCAAATGTAAGTTACCAGATATTAGGGATAAAAAAAGTTTTAACAGTTGTAGACGTAACAGTTCTATAAAAACAAATACAAATGGGAGTTACCCGTTTTAGCGCAAACGCAATGCAATGCTTATTTTACATTTTATTAGTCTGTAATAACCAAGTCGTAAGTTGTAGTTTTTATTTCGCTCAATCGAAAGTATTGAAGTACGCGATGAAAGGTACTGCAAGAGAAAAGACTGAACTCTTGTTTACAAAATAAACACTGCATTGTTTACTCTCTCGTTTATAACGGAGGGTTCTTTTAGAGAAACAAAAATAGGTACATACGAAAAGGTTGAGAATTAAGTATTAGTCAGCAAGCAGATAACACGTCTTGAAATTCACCAAATACCTAAGTACACCACAACAAAAATGTACATTTAAATAGTTACGATTGTAATGTAATGGTTGGATGTAATTTGCAAGTATCATAATGCTTAAACCTAGAGAGTATCCTTATTATAATTAGTAAACACTTATCAAAACAGTTAATACAACTAACAAACATAATACGTACGTAGGTTAAATGTTTCGAAAAGTAAATTTCAAAACGTATTACAAAACCAAAACTCTCACTAAAAGACTAGAAAAATAGACGCTGCGAAAATTGGGCAATAAGAATTTACGAATGAGAAAAATGTGAGTTCGACTACGGCTTGCGGAGACAGCTGATCAAATACTTGAGGATGTTCACGAAATTGTGGCGGTAGAAGAGTTCTACCACTGATTGAATCCTAACCGTTTCTTCTTCGGGACCGAACGCTACCAGCTTCGCTTTATCTACCCACGAATCTGCAGATTTTTCAACCGTAAACTCAAGGAAATGCCGACCAGTCATGGCGTACACCATAACCCCAAATATAAACTCTACCGTTATAACAGTAGCCAGTACATTCAATACTAGCAATACTAGAAACTTGACGGTATTGTATAACTGACTGAAGAAACCTACTTCTATAGAAACCATGTTGTTTATATTCCGTGCTGGCTCCTCATCCGACTCCTCGCCGGAGCCGGCGGAACTTTCTAAATCATCATTGAAATGGGGTTCATCGAATTCGTGTTTGGATTCTACTTCATCGCCTTCTTCGTCAACGAGACACTCGTAACCTTTGTAGCTAACATCATCGTCGTTGCGCTTGCGGCTCCGACTATGGCCTTCGATTGCCAACGTATCTAAGCTATGAATTGAAACAGACGACATCGTGTCGTCCGCTCGCGCGTGGTTCAGAAACTGAGCGATCACGTTACCGGTGTCGGCGACTAGCGACAGCGCGTTTACTATCTTGTCTCTTTGATCCGGACCGTCTTCCTCCTTATAGTTATGGTAGAGTTCGGTTAGTTGAGCGCAGTTCCGCGTGGAAGAGAGCAATGCTTCTATAGTTTGGTGAAGGAGTAGAGTGTGGGGGTGTGAGTGTGTGAGTTGGTTCGTACCGGCGCCGGTGACCTTGCCGTCGATAGGGTTGAGCGCTTGGAACAACTGGTCATAGTGCGGCTTCTCCTTGCTGCAGATCCAGTCGGGGTCGCCGTGGCCCGCGTCTGCGCCCTCGCCGCGTCCGTACCCGAACGGAGACACCTTGTCTTCAACGCCTTCGAATGCGCCTCCTGGAATTTACACATTCAATTTTATTTAATCGTGTGACAGGAAGGAATTTACAGAAACAACGTTTTAGGGGATCGTCTTCTCTGCATAACATGAGATATTGGTAGAACGAAGATCTAGGCTCATTATTTTTGAAACACAATTATTGTAATTGATAAAAACCTTAGTGTCAAATATTGGACGAATCAGCGTTGTATGTTTGTCAGAGCGTAGCTTATATCTTTATAGAATTTGGTAGATCTACGGAAAGTACTCCCTAAAGAGGTTGTGTAATAAGGGTCCAAAAGAGAGTAAAAAAAGTCGAACAAAAAAATATAATAGTTCAAGTAAGAATCGAGCGAGACACGTACCTTTGTACGCTACGATCATAATGTTCATTATTATTAAGATCGTTCAAAATCTAGTGGGAACCTAGAGTAGGTAAGTAAATCCTTGGCATCAATGTAGCAAGTTCAAAGGTGAATGTTATTGTTTTAACATAGGGATAAATATTGCATAGCAATGTCGGAACGGTACGTGCGCTTAACGGAAACAATAGTCGAAATAACCTATCACGGCTGTGCGCGTATATACTTCTAGATATGAACCTTATACACTCATACAATAATAACTAGACGTAGGCTATCAATCATAAGGGAATGACAAACAAAGTTGATGAACAGAAACATGCTAATACATAATTATAGAAAGCGTGAGCAACCTACAAGGTCGTGAGTGACGTAAATCCAATTTAGTGCGAGTGAGGCTTTTAACTGAAGATTTATTGGTATTTTTGTCTGTCAGTATGGAACCAATGAATACTTAGGGACCTTAAAATAATAAAAACTTTAGACAATAGGCATTCAAAATCCATGCGTCTTAGTTTATTTGCAAACTCAGATTTAGTATTCAGTCAGTCAGTATGTAATACATGGTAATACATAACAACGAGGTTTTTATGACATATCCACAAGATAATAGTCGGGCTTCGTTGAAGATATCCATTCACCTCGCGTGCAGTTCACTCAGTCAACCAAACAGAGATAAGGTCCGACAGACTCCGGTGACCAGCGAGCCAAGGTCATCTATTCATTTCACTTTAGTTTAGAGCCACTGGAGCGGTGCGGTTTAATTTGACTATCATCATGAGAGCAATCAAACCTTCACTACCAATGAAAAAATTTGGTCGGGGCTTTAAAGAAGTTGATTGGAAAAAACACAAGGAATTAAAAAAAGTGCATCTCGCTGGAGTGTCCGGAGAACTAATTTAAAGTACATATTTCGCCGACTTGCGATGGTATGCACGAGTTCAATTAATTTGGTTACGATGACGTTAGTAAGCTAAGTATAGAAGTTATTATAGTGAAGAAAGGAAATTGTGTCCAAATTACCTAATTTGGTCGCAAAGAACTGATCATAATTAGGCATAATTCACTAAATTGACGTTTCAAAGGTAATTAATTAAAAAAATAATTTAATTGTAATTTAATTGAATAAATGCGATAAATGCTTATTAATTTGGCAATTATCAAATGTGGAAAATATACCCGTCAAATATTACAGACCTACATTACAATATTAACCACAACAAAGTAAAAGAGGAAAAACAGTTTCAGAATCAGCGGAGCCACTAAAGCATAGTTTTTACTGTCGAATGATAGAACCTTGTCGAGGTCGTCATGCCTCATATCAAGAGATAATATTAACAGCTTTATTTCTATTGATTTAGAAGGAGCTATTGTTAGTTCAAGGATTGTATTTGATGCAATAAACGGAAGTAGGTCATTGATTTACCAAATAGCGGAATATGCTAACAAAAAGAGCAAAAACGCGAGGGTCGGTCTTAGCTAATACTCAATCTGCTAATCCAACACTCCAAGCAGTAATTAGGAAGAAAGGAAACAAAATACACGATTTTGATGTAGTCGTGTATATTCTTAGATACATTACGAATATATGAAGGTCAGTGTTGAGGACACTAGCGGTATTAAATTGAGAAATATGGTGATACCAATAACTGAGTGTGGCGAACTTGACAGGGAAGCAATAAATAACTATAACGCGTTAGATTAATAACACCTATACTGTCAAGCCTCTAGTCCTCCTAGCACTACTTGTTTGTGTGAAATTTTAAATAAGCCTTCCCTATTACGCATCTAAAGGCCGAGCACACTTAATAATTTAGCCAGAAAACTAAAGGATCTAATTGATTTATCAGTTATAAAGTTAGGTAGGTAGTGGTGTGTGACTTTTTCGAGAATAATGAGTCAGAAGTAAAGAAAGTTTAATCAGTTGCAGCTCGATTGATATTGATTTGTGAATCAACCAACAATCAACACCAAATTATTTGTTTTGGGATTTCTACGAATTTAACGCATACTTTAGTTTTCAACACAAGAGAATTACCAAGTTCAGATAAAGGGGATATATAATCCATAGCTAAAACTTCACAGGAACAAAAATCGTCGATTTGTTCAATTGTAGAGGCACTAGATACTTATAATGTGAGAAGAGTACAGAGATCGCGTAACGCCCATTAAACTGTAAAATATACCGCTGATGGAAGCGACCACGCGTCTTATTTCATAATCGCAGTGGACGTGAGATGCATCTGTTCCACTTACACCGATGAGAAAATGATTAGGTACAGTGTACAGTGTGAAAATAGAAGATTACCTTAGGATAAGTATTTATTGTTAGACAGAAACAACCAGAACGTATAGAGCCAAGGTAATGTTTATACAAACGGAATTGAATAGGCAGTTTCTTTAGGAAATAATGACACATATCGACCTATTCGAGAGCACCGTAAGCAATTCTACAATAACATTCCTTGAGCATACGATTACGAACATGCCTGCATGTGTGTAAACTGAACCAGGACATGAAGTCTATATAGTTATCGCATTGTTTGTTTGTGCACATCTTTGAGTGTGTTTACTGCATGTGAAGATTATTGCTACATTTGTCAACTTACAACTAACGCTATTGAAATGCATGCAAGCACACATGCAACACGTCTTGTAATTTGTAAATCATGATTAGGTAGGTAACTAATTCGTGAAATTACCTTCAGAGCCTCGAGTTTTATTTTGTTGACTTGCGAAGAGTGATTCGCAAACGTACGGAGTGGTTTTTGTTTCACCAAACGATTTGAAAATTGTAAATATGTAATGCACAATGAATAAAAGCCGAACAATATAAAGGTAGTCAAGGAGAGGTAAGTAAATGAATTAGTTGTGTTATCGATGCAGCTCGCACCTGCGCGCTAGACTGCATTAACTATTCACCATCCAGTCGGAGAAGTAGCCAAGCCGATATAACTGTGCTACGGGTCGGATTTGGTTGAAACTTGGAATATATATCGTTCATAACCTGGATTAACACATAGGTTACTTTTTGTCCCAGCGACTACGAAGTCGCGTGCGAGAGCTAGTATACAATAAAGTCACTGAAGAAAGTTAGTCTATTATCAGTATTTTGGTGTACACTGCAAAGTACATCTAGATTGCAAATGACTAAAACCAGATTCATGCCACCATCACTATTCTAATGACGTGGGTTGACAAAATGTAGCAGCTGTGCTGTGACATTATTGTCGGTCGGTGATCATCAACAAACACGCTCCAAACAAAATTTCCCACGAGTAATGGGAAAGAAAGCACAAAATGGCTTCACATAGTATTAGGAGCCATGCATGCGTATGCGCATGCGACACTCAGTAAGGTAATCTAATACAACGCGCAGCCGCAGAGTGACGGTCTGATGATAACCTGACGACTGTCAAATTGATAACATTCTGTTGCGTTATTTATGAGTCATGTTAGAGTAAGTTAGGTACTACTGCTGGTACTAGGTACGTATACTTTCTTAGTAAATCAAACCACACTGCTGAATTTTTGTCCACTTATATTTCACCTATCCTAAAATTAAGTGTAGGATTAAATTAACATAATATGAATACATTTTCCTTCCGCACGCGTTCCATCCAGCGATAAATATAAAAAATAGTTTTTTTTTTTTAAGTTGTTATACATATACCTACCTACTACCTACCTTAGGATAAAAATCTGAACCATACGCACCTAATTGTTAGACGATACCTAACCTACCGACGTATGTTCATATGTATATCCGAGAATTTCGAGATATGAAAACAAGTTAATGGTTGGGTGTTCTCGTGAGTGCACGCGTATCATCTCAAGGTGTTGAGAAGCGGCAGGATACCCTATATCCTCATCGTAAGAAGGATGCACGTCCGCCCCCGTCATGCCCACGCGACAACGACACTTGCGACCTTGTTCACCGCTGTGCCAAAACTGCTCGCTAAATCGCCCTCCGGCATTCAGGGACACCTTTAAAATTCGTTTCAAACAGTAAATAAGTAGATCTATGCAAACCACTGCGCATCACCCTAATTTACAGTTTGTATTAGTAAGAAGTTTAGTTGGTTCCATCCAGGAAAAGAAGATCATAATAATAATTTAACACTAAATTAAAACACTTGACTGGCGCGTACTTTTTTTTTGCAAAGCAGTAGATGAGGTCACCCAATGAAAGAAAATAGTTAAGGCCAGACGATACAACGAATAAGACTGATTGTGCATTAAAGTGTGCAATGATTTATACCTAAAGTACCTATTATGATGACAATGCATAGTCATCATAACTGGTAAGTGCCTACACTAAAAATGTATTTAAATTTTAGGAATGTAAAAAATAATAAAAATTTACTTCACAAAAACTCTGCAAACACTTAAAAGTGGATATAACTCGATGTACATTTACTTATAAGTACAGTACTTATATCACTTTTTTGTCTTATATCACTTATAAGTGTTTGCAGGGTTACCTTAATCTAACCCAACGAAGATAACCAGTAAACGGTAAAACCATAAGCTTCCCATGGACTTCGTAGAAAGCTCTAGTTCTCAATTACCTATCAGGTTGATATGATCAAATCTGTCAACACCACTCATATTTATTGGAACCGACAATGTGTCACTCTATCGACAAGTAGTACTGACGGCTCTACCCAGAAAGTGTGAAAATTAAAACTAGTAATTAACCTAGTAATTGATATAAAGCATTTCACACATATCCGACGCTACATAAAACCTCTAAGAAGTGTTGTAATCGGTATGTGCAGGAAGGTACTTTGTTTTAGAAAGCCACACAGGCCATAGTAAACAAGCAATGTCGATTCCGCGCTATGATTTCTCGATTATCATCCCGTAACGGTACAATCAGGACGCGGAGGTGGGAGTACAATGGCTGCATTGATGCACGTCCCCATTCGAGGCACGTCCGCGCCTGCCTGCACCCATACCGATTATTAAATCCAACGCCATTCACATGGAAACGTGTCATTGCCTCAAAGTATCGACGCAAACAAAGAGGTAATCAAACGTTTATCCGATGCTCCAAGTCTTTCGCCGAAGAGGAAGGAGGATATATTTGTATCATGGGCATTAGGCAAATAGATCCATTAAACAACCGAACCACTCACAAAGACTTGCTGACCATTAGGTTGGCTGCAAACGACCATTAAGTACTTGTTTATAGCGCGTGCGCCTCAACTCAAGTGTTCATTTATATCCAACTCGACGCGGCACCGCACCGCTCAGCCGGTCACACCTAGGAGCCTAGATCTACGAACCGACTGCGAATCTATCGATGACAATCGTTTTGTTTGCATACGAAGCCGACAATTTTATGATGCGCGTCATATATACGAGTCACTGGGTCAAATGGTTGTGCTAGAATGTAGAGTAGACCTCGATGATTGGAATGATTCACGGGCGAGTGGTGTTGGTATGAGCAGAGCAATGAACCAACCGACATCCATTTGAGTTTTGGGCCAATGAAGAGTTTCAAATACAAAGAAATAATACAATTGATGTACTAATTGTCAGTTAAATCCTTACTGAATTTAAGAGTGCGATCTCAATATGGTTGAAGAGTAAAGAAAGAGCTACCCAATAACAAGATTCGTATTTATGGGGCCGGTATCGACCCGCTTCCCTTGCGTATGTAACAGTCGCTTAAAGAACAAACGATCCAATTTCGATCCAATGCAAGTCAACATCATGATGCGCGCACAATAGCGCCCTATTCAGCGACAAGTGGGCCGCTCACAATGGATGCTGGATGCTCTCTCAATGGACACTGGTACAGTGGATGGACATGATGTCACGGCGGATGCAGGAACAATGACCCGCCACAATTAAACAAGTATATACGTACAACCCAACCCACTAAGTACGCTATACTTGCGGACGCAGATCGATGATCCATCGATCCATGTACGCTACCGATTGTCATTATTTTAAACTTGCTATTAATTTATGATGTACTAAACAGAGCTCGTGTCGGACGCAAGGAAACATGAAGTGCGCCACGCACGAGGCAAATTCAATTCAATGATGGATGTGAAGCGTTGCCATAGCAATCGCAGAGAAATCAGGCGATTATATTTCAAAATACTTGGCTGGCGGGCCGGTGGATCTCAGATTTCTGATAATCCTATAACTTCTAAACAGTGTTTAAGGAGTGACCCAACCAAACGAAGTACCTCCGTTGCGGATAGTACCTATCTCGGATGTGGCAGAGTAACCGGCCAGCTGTGATAAACAACCACTTTAGTTCTTTATTGCAGTCTATCAGCAAAAGTTGTGTTTATAAGCATCGGTGATTTCCAAATTGCGACACGTCCACACGCGGACACACGCGAATCACGCGATGATGGAACGATGATTACTGTAACGAGTACCTACTTAGATTTAGAGCCACAATTAATTGGTACTTCCTAACTTGCTACAACCGTTTGGTCAGTGAACTTATGGAATTTGTGTTGTGCAAAGATTCATACGCTCTGTAATCATTTTACGCCTCCAGGATGTTGTAGATTAGAAACGACAAGCCACTCTAATTTCAACACTTTGGTGAGAGCAATCAGTCAGACCATACTGTCAACTGTTACACCATTTGCCGTAAATGTCGCACGCTGTGTCTTTAAAGACATATGTATAGGTACTAGGTTAGGTACTTGATGCTAATGATGGTATTGTATCTCAAATACCCAATACACACAAATCAGAACATAATGTAGGTACTTAGACCAAAGTTCATAAGCAAGAATCCACATAAAATCTTTTACTAATTTCATAGTAAAAACGCATTTTGTATGGCTGTGAAAATATTTAATAAGTTGCCTGACGAATTTAAAGAATTGCCGTTATCTTTGTTTAAACGTAGACTCTCCAAATGGTTGCTGCTAAATTGCTTTTACTCTACTGACGAATATTTTAGTTATAAGTGACATTTTACTAATGTGATACTGACATGATTGTAATTTGTAATAGGTATAGGTATTTGAATTTAATTTTGTTAAAATGTTTGCACACCAGGACAATAACTGGTAGGATGTATAGATCTCTTTTAATACATTTAACATCAATGTTACCTAAAACTTACATTCAGCGAATAAATGTTTCTGATTTCTGATTTCTTAAATTGACGATCCTAGCACAATAAGGCACCACGGCCATGGAATAGAACTTAATGAAAATGTAAATGGGAACAAGAACAATGTTAGGAGCGAGTGCTATGAGTGCGATGCTCAGCGTGCGGCCAACAACCCCGCCAATTAGACAACGCATGCACTTGATAATACCGCGCTAATCTGACCGGTAATACAGACTTAGGTACTTATCTTGCCACCAAATTGACCAAACCCGTCCACAACGTAAAAGTGATGCTGGGTGTCTTCCTGCTGTACTAACACGTACCACAACATGTTAGATTCTGGTTTGATAAAACCAGAAAGAAAATCAATGAATATAATAAGCGAAAGATCATATATCAGGCATTGTATGTTCAAGGATAAAACCACAATACAGCCAAAGATAGAATCTAATCGGATTGTCGAAATATTTGAGCTGGTAACAAAAACAAAATGATAAAACAGCAGCAGTTGCCTGGAGGCGGCGAAAGTATCCGTTTCGGTCTCATAACCGCACTCCCTGCATGAAACCAGCCATTCAGTACCATTGTACACACTCACACACCAGACAGCCTTGACACCAGCTCGATGTCATGTCACTAGGGAACTCATCTTACGCTCTCTACACATTCACTCAATTAGTAGCTTGAAATATTATGGTGCCGAGATCATCGGTATATTTTCTAATGTCAGGTAATAGTATTGCTTTGGAGTAGCCAGATGTATAAAGATCAGATTGTTCGAATAAAAAATTCATATACTTAAGCTATAAAGCAGCTATCAACAAAATACAGTTTCTATTTGAAATC
The DNA here is from genome assembly GCA_947507515.1 of Eulithis testata. Lineage (NCBI taxonomy): Eukaryota > Metazoa > Arthropoda > Insecta > Lepidoptera > Geometridae > Eulithis > Eulithis testata. The sequence continues at coordinate 9,851,356 of OX382213.1, read as the reverse complement.
TAGAGTTATCAAATTGCAATAACTAACCTAACCATGAGAACGACCTATATATAATCAAAGAAAACAGAGACAATGATACATTCCTTCCGCTATTGAATGAAACACTGTATGTATGCGTTGCGAACTGGAGAAAGTATACCTAATACATTACTAGTAAAGATTTGAAGAATATCCAATAGGTTCTATAGAAATGCCTCAAGGAACAGTACCTTCTGTAGATCCTAAAAGGAATATTGTAAGAAACTACGCCTAAGCTTCGAAACCTGTGACTCGCAGTTCAACAGGAAACTATTAAACATTTCCTGGTAGCCAGTGAAAGTGGTGTTTTTGATTGAATTGCAACTGTACGTGCAGTAGACTCCGTATGGAGATTGAGGCATTGACATTAGCGAGCGGTGCCACAAACCTACTTATCAATTGTTCTTTCGTTTGTAACTGATATGTATAATTCTACGTACGCTTGTGATAGCTATGACGGAGCTACAGATTACATTTTTCCAATCGACTGTGTCAAGTACTGTACTGTATGTACCTAGTACGTACCTTACCTTATATATATTTAGTTAGTTGTGATGGTTTTCTCTGCTTTTATCTGGATTTTCATAACTTTGCATAAGATCAAAGTGCTGGTTGATAGCGCATCCCTCTTAAATGCCAATTTCCGCATTAGTGCGCCACGTCATAAACATCAACGCGTGCTTGCGCGGGCGCTAGAAGGCATTTTTTATGATACTCGCAACTCGGATGTTGATGTATCGTGGTCTGTGGGACTTATTGTAATAGGTACCAGTACTTCCGGTCTTACATAAGTGTACACACGAAAAGGATTTAGAACACAATGCCATGGTGAAGTTATCAATTTAATAGTATTAGAATAGAGCATAATAATTGCGATTTCTTATTTAGTATTCTAAGTCACCGTCTAAAAACGGTACAAGAGACAAATTATCTTCTTTCAAGGTTTCTAAACCGACCTCAATAAAATTAAACAATCAATCCGACAAATACAAGCATTGTGTATTGTAAACGCAGTACGTGAACAAATTGCTGACACAGAAGACAGTATCGCTGAATCAATAACGGTGGATATGAACGTACGAGCTCTAGAGGATATGATGAGTAACCGGCACTCGATGACGAAACGCACAGTTTGCAGAAATGTGGCAAGCTAACTGCTGAAGTATTCTGTGTCTGTGTACTCATGTTGTTAGAACACGTTGCCTGGAAACATGCGGGTTAAACTTGAGGTGAAATTAGAACAATGAACTTAGATTTCATTAGAAGTCTTCAAGAGAGTTTCTTATTCAGACTTCACGCCGAATCAGAACAGAAAGATGAAGATGTAAGTAATGGCATGTTTAGCTGCGTAAGAGATGACTAGGTAAGTACTTGTCTTTTGTACAGCTAGGCTCTATATTTGGCAATTATTTCAAGTCGAACGAAGTTTTACAATAATCGATTACTCTTCAGTATAATTTGGTAACGGAACTCCCCAGATTTTAATTTAGATTGTCATAAAGTAATGCTTGAATTACATTAACTTTTTTATGACTTACCCTGACATTGCATCACAGTTATCGATAACTTGCATTGTGTGATGCAAGACTCTACCACTACATATTTTAACTATGTTCATTATTCAGCCTGTGTTCTCCTCTTTCGTCCAGTGCCAGTCTCTCTATGGATGAGCCTCATTATAGTAACATTCTATGTAGATGTTCTAATACTCATCGCAGTTACAGAGCTGGTAGCGAGATAGTACAATCAACACTTAGCAAGATAGCAGATTGTTTGATAAATGCCTCCGCCTGTTGGCATATCTGGTAGTTATTAGCAATTAGTCAGTCCACGGCTAGTTACGTAACATAACTACAAATGGAAGTCTATTGTTTTCAATGTAATATTTAAATTAAGTAACATGCAGAATCAAATTGATTATAATTTATGTGATGGAAAGATAGATTTTATCGAAAAAACTAAAAAAGTAGCTGTAAAAACGATATAGAGGATGACCTGGTGGAACCTATTATAAGACGCAAAATAAAGTTAAACAAACCTGCACAACCAAACCAACTGGCTAGGAAAGGAGACACAAGAGGAATACACTAAATAAAGCAATACACACGACCCCGGACGAAACAGAAGGCGTCGGACAGTCTAGTAGTTTATAAGTCAGTCATTTAGAAATTGTACACTGACTATCGGGAACTCTGCTAAATCTATCTCTACGAGGAATAATAAATTAGGATAAATTAGAATGCTATACGAACTACATTAATACTAATCTACATTAATATTAATGTACGAAATGAAAGTTTTTGCATGCTTTCTGACAAAAATTATGGCTAAAATAATAAAAGAGACTTCAATATGATAAAGCATAGCCGGGCATAGCGTAATAATTATTTAAATAAGTTATTCACCAGAAGCAAACGATTTCCGTTAGAAAGTGAGAGGATATCGGACATACGACGACCAGACAATTAATTTTTGCGGGAATTTGGAGCGTAATCATTGGCCGATTACGCGCCTTTTTATGCTATAACCATAGACAGATGAAAGCAATGGTAACAGAACCATAGAGCCTAGATAACAATAAACCAAGCACCAAGGTCGTGAACACACAGGTGCGGCCTATTATCAGTGACTCATGTACTAGTGACGATATTATGTTCTGTACTGATGGCAATATTGCTGTCTGATGAAAGGCGGAGAGATTTAACAGCACGTTACAAACTTCTGCGCTTCACGTAAAAAGGTTTTAAGCATTCTAATTTTGCAAACAAAGATGCAGTAGGTATGACTCATCAAAGGTTCACAGCACTTTGTTAAGTTATTATTTTGTCTACTACTTCGTTCGTAGTAGAGTTAAATACAAAGGAAAAGAAAGAACCATATTTACTGTCCGACACACGTTTGGTGAACCAATTGTAGGAATTGTGCAGTAAATTCGCTTTAGGTTCAGTTTCGACATTGTGATACTGTAATGGCAGAAATGAGGTCCCAGTGGTTGATTGTTTCGTAATTTTCACCTTTAATACGACGCGATGCGACGCATGTTAACAATACCGCTGCTGTAGACACTTTGCGGTAAGAGTTCATGTTAATTATCACCCAATCATACCTAATCAAGTACCTACTCCAAAGTAGATTCAAAACAGAATTCAATAAGATTGCCTTGACTACAATGGATTCTGCCTCCAGTCTCCACTTTCGACCCAAAAACGAGATTCGAACGAGACGAGAACGAAAAAAAGAATTTCTTGTAGGTACTAAAACTATTAGAGAATAAAGAATAGCAGACAAATAGTACAAACCTAGTCATGATGGAAAGGAATCACCGATCTCTGTGAAGTGCAAGACAGCAAATGAGTGGATAGTTAATCACAACATTGCTATTTAGTGACTTGTTCTATTTATAAGTGCAGATTATGACAATGGAATGTGAAAAAAACCTGCAGGGATATTAACCTACATGCCAGCCGTTGAGATAAAGTATTTGTTTATTTGTTTATTTATTTGTATTGAGTAACAAGACAAGTTAAGCTTTGGTTTCGCGATCGTAACGCACAACGCTGCGGTATGCGGCTCAAGCAGCGTACCGCGTTTGCTCCTCGCTGCTGACGCATACTGCGACGGAACAAGGGACCGTTCTAGACGTTTTCCATACGATTACATATCCGGCGCCGCATGTCGCATACAGCAGCGTCGTGCGTTACGATCGTGAGACCAAAAGCTTTAGGTAGATGCCGGGCCCTATTTTGCTGGTGCATTTTGTACTGAAATGATAGTTGTCTTTGTTGTGCCACGGTATGAGCAAGGGATGGCAACAATTTTAGTGCTGCCAGGTTACTTTAGGTAAAGAAACAGCATCGGGGGCACTACGCAATGAATGTTTTACTGATAAAATGTTCAAAGTACATTTGCTGTATTAAAGAGACGTATAAATAAATAAGAACTGGCAGGGTTCAATTAAATCACTAATGACGCAAAGATCAGTGTGCCGCAGGAAACTCGGAATAACGAGGGTCAACCCCTGTCTGACCCTTCATCGAGTCAGTCGACCAACAAACTATTTACACCTGAAAATTAACACCAGGCAAGGGGTGAGTTGTTCTATGATTCCATTTGAAAGCTAGCAATTGTCTTAATTACAGGGTTTTTATATGCAGCTATGATGCAGCTATAGGTACTAAGTAATGTGTGCCTTTAGACATTTTTATCTAACGAACGCTATATACCTACTTCGGTACGCTATATACTTAGGTGGCGAAGTTAGAACGGGTTTTCTAAAAGAATTGATTTAGACAACAATAAAGGTCATACGGCGACCCTAGCGGCAGTTAGTACATGTAATATACGTCGAGTGACGCTACATGCCTTGTTCACGCGTTCACGATATTGTAAGCCTTGTGCATATTATGATATTATGATAAACGACACGCACGACCCTTCTTGAGGTGAATCCATTTATTTAGTGAGACATTTCATCAATACCTAGCAAGATCGGAGTTATTCATGTTTTTTTACTCAAGGTATTGAGATTTTATGAACCGTACTCCAAGGTCTGATGATGACCAGCAATGGAAAGAATCTCCAGCGATTTTATTAATCGGCGGTTTTTTATTTTTTGTTAAATTAACTTGCTTGCAGAATATATAGCAGTAGTTAGAGAAAGAGCGTCTATCGAGGTGCGTTGGAAAGAGGCCCGTCGACACTTTCGCCGACAATGGCGTTGCACCAACGCTGCTTCCTCGCTCTCATTATCGTTCGCCTATGGCTGAGATAAACTTTACATCGATACAGCGATCTAGCTCAAGAAATGGCAGCTCACGTTACACTGGTTTTCCAACTTTACAATTTCATATTCCCAACTACCTATACCTAAAAAGAGACACCTCACATGATGGTTTGTAGATAGGTAACCTAAAATAAGGAAGTTTGTAAAACAAGCAATGAAGTCAGACATCATAGTGTAATTCTAATTATAGTGGTGCTGTATGTTACTTCAGTTAATAGTAACACTGCATTATCACCACAGATATGATAACAATGATTATTCAGGTCAATATCTGAAGATAAGATGAACGCTGGGCGTTTACTCCATAGCTTGTGTCTTTGAGATTGTAGTTTTTAGAGAATTTAGTACATTATGCTTACCTTGCTTATTGTATATTCAGAATATGTCCAGTAATAGCAGAGAACTAATGTACTAACAGTACTAATAGATAGGCTACCTAGACAGTAGTCAGTAAAGTACCTAGGTACCTATTTCTGTGACCTTGTTTAGTGATAACTGGCACTCTTTAATAGGACTTGCAATATTGATTAGAGCACTTAGATGATTTATTAGGTTTTGTCACACACAAAATTACATTGAACTGAAAATTCCAACTGCTTGGTATCAGATAAACATTCATGTTGAACAAACTCTGAATTTGTGGCTGGAATAGGCATTTATCAAAAGTTATTAGTATTAGAAAAATTCCAGCTGAAATGTATGCACAGATTTAGATGCCTCAAACTTGGCTGAAATGTGATACTCTCTTATATTGGAAACTCTGGCCACGTTTCAGAATCAAAACTCGACTCAAATCACTGTTCAAGCATTGATCCAGGCTTTAGTAATAATTGAGCATACAGCCCCGAGTGCTGGCTAGAATAATTACTTCCCTCGGATAATAATGTATTGTTGGTAATACATAAAAGCACTTACCCTTTATTAGTGGCTCATTGACAATGTTGACATCCTCCTGAGGGATCATATCCATCAGTTTGGCAATGTCTGTCGCCAACATCTGGTCCACAACCTCCAACAACTTGGGCTTGAGCGGATGGAACTTTGTGAAGTCATGATTCGCTAATGACTCTTGCATCTTCTTGATGTCGGGGAAGTCACCCGGTGAAATTTGCATCTCTCTTTGGATTCTGTCATATACTTGACCGAGGTTTTTTATTAAATCTTTCTTTTTACCATCCTTGCCGAACACCGACGGCATCTCTTTCCGGAGTTCACTGACAATGTAGGCGTGAACCTTGGCGAGACGAGCCCTCTTGATCAAGTCGTTTAGTTTGCGCAGAGCCGCGTTCCGAGGAAGAGATTGCATGTCTCTGAATAGATCCTGCTCCTCGTCCTCGAACAGACGGCGGTTGACGTCGTAGCGCAGCGGCTGGTCCCAGAAGGAACCAATGTAGACTCTCGCCACCTCTGGCGTCTGCAGCACTTTGCCGAGCGACCACATCAGCGCACCATAAACTCGCATCAACTGCTGGTGGTCGATCATATCAGCCTTGTTCAGCACGATGCGAATCTTGTCATCGTGTCCGCGCAGAGCCTCGATGCTGCGCCGGAACTCATCGGATATGTCGAGCTTGTGCGCATCAAATAGCAGGATGATGCGATCGACACGCTCCGCGAACCACTCCAGCACGCCCGTGAAGTCGTAGCCGCGGTCAACGCGCTGCTTCTCGCCGGAGAGAATGCCGGGCGTGTCCACGATGGAGATGCCGCGCAGCACGGGCGACGCTACTGTCGAGCACTGGAAGCGGTTCAGGAACGCGTTGCCGAACTTGCTGAGCGGTCGGAACTGTTTTTTAGGGTCGACGACGAGCGCGTTACCGGGGATTACGCCCTCTTTTTCGTCAAACATGACCGCAATGAACCTGTCGGTGGTGGGCTCCGGGCCGATACGGATGCCGGGGAAGTCCCGCTCAAGGAGGTATTTGATGAAGGTGGTCTTGCCGGTGGAGTACTGGCCCACCAGCAGGATCATCGGCTTCGCATCGAAGTCCGGCTCCTCGAGCTGCGGTGAGTGGAAGTCGTGGAACTGGTAGTGCTGCTCGAGCGGTAGCAGCTTTGTTCTGTAGATCCTTTTGAGTCCTTCCACGACATTTTCGATACTTTCGGTTTTTTCACCTTCCTTTTTTAGCCAGCTGAACATGTTGGAGGTAGCTCACTAGGACACTGTTACATAAACTAAATTGAACTGCACGAACATTTACTAACTCGCGCACAATACCTACAATATGTACAACTTTTTGGACTATTTTTTTAACAATTTTAGCGAGACCACCGTGATCATCCTCCTCCACTTCACAAAAATGAAACGAAAACGAACGAACGAACGATGAACCCTGTGACAAATCCGTCAAATGACGTGTGTGATGTGAATTTGACATTTGAATAAAATTCAGTGTCACATGATGTGACGTCTAATGAAATGTGTTATGCTGACAGCGCATAGATTTTGACAGCGGCTGTGGTGTGTTCAGTGATACCAACATAGTTACTTTACTAAGTTGGTATGGCTGTTATTCAAATTCAAATTCAAATCGTTTATTGCACTTATGTTGTTATAAAGATGTTGTACAAAAGTAGTGTAGCAAACATAAACCCTGTTAGGGCACAGCAATTTGTTGAGGTGTAGGTACATAGGCACTAGGTGGCATATTTAGGTATCTGAGATACAAGATACAATTTGCAAAAATAATTGTTACAAATTAGTCTTAACTGTAGGAGGCATTTTACAACTTATATATCTTTTACAGGTATCATAAAACTTAATACTTAATATTTTGTATGTCTAAGTTTATCTTACCTATATAATAATTTAATATTGTACTTTTTATAATATCCACAGACGAAGAACAGTTTAGTGGTTTATACTTGCTTTCACTCCCTACTACTGTTTACTCGTGGTTTACTCTCTCTTTCTCTCTCCTAAGCACTTATTATTCCCATCTGATGGTGGGGTTTGCTTTCCTCGTTTTACTGTTTACTGTTGAACAAAAATAAAGTATGCTAAAATACTGTTTTTTGTATTATTTAAAAATACATGCTTTTCATATTCCAATAATAAACCTAAGAGATTCATAATATTAACAATTTATCAGATTAAAAATCAAATAAAATTATACGAATAAAAAAAACCAATTTAAAACTAAAAATCAAAGCCAATGTTCCTTTAAAATTTCAAGGTAAGGAATTAGGAAACCAAATACAAAATGTCCAGTCCTTTTTTGCAAGATTTTTTCATCCATCGCTTATAAACAAGCTGTTTCTCAAAATGGATGTAATTTATATAATCAACTAATATGAAAATAAAAATCGACAATAAAAATCGATTATAAGAAAATAATAATCGATTTTAATCAAAATCGATTATTTTTTAACATCCCTACGGTGATCATTCAATTGCTCATGCTCATCTCATGCTGCTATTGGTATGTATTCTATAAGATGTGTATCAGTAACTGATATGATTTCTACATAAAAAAATATATTTACTCGAGACATACACATATACAAACTGACGTATGGGAAAATAAATAAATAAATATTCACGGACACTCATAACGTAACACTAGGCGGTATGGTTCTAAAACTATAGCCTGCTCCGAGGAGCGAAAAAAGAAAAAAAAAATCATCTCATGCTGCTGCGTGCGGCGCCTATGAAAGGCGTGTTTATTTATTTTTGTTTTGTATCGTCTTTCCCGGCTTCTTTCACAATGACGATATTCCACGATGAGGTAGAGATTGAGGACTTCGAGTATGATGAAGACGACGAGATGTACTACTATCCGTGCCCCTGCGGAGACAGATTCCAAATCAGCAAGGTTAGAATATTCCAAACATTTTACTTTTGAATTCTTTACCCATAGTTTGTAATTGAAACTATTTGTTCTAGGAGGAGCTAATGGCAGGAGAAGAAGTGGCTACCTGCCCCAGTTGCTCTCTTGTCGTTAAAGTTATCTATGACTTGGTAAGTTGAGTTGATATTTTTATGAAGAGATGCAAGATGAAAGTTTGTGCATTGGAAAAATGAGAATGGAAGAAACGAACAGTGTTGTGCCGACCGCAAGTAGTGGGATAAAGGCAGGAACAAGAAGAAAGAGATCTAAAACAAAAGTATTTTTACTACTGCACACCCTTTGCTCTACTCTGACCATATGTTGTCTTCATTTCAGGAGAAATTGAAAGCTGAATCTGTAGAGATGGTGAAAGAGGACAGTGACAAGGAAGCTGTGAAGGTATAACGTGGACTGGGTCTCTGCCAACAGCTGATGCTGTCTGATTGTTGACTGAGAGGAAACCTTTTAAAATGGTTGGACTCTGAAGTTCAGAACTGAGTTCTGATGCTGTGATGTAATATTATAAGTTCAATAAGTTGATATTAATAAAAATCTAATATTCTTTTTACTTATTTTTTTATTGGCAGTTTCCTTAATCATATAAAAACTAATTCGTCCATGCAAGTTCTTATAAATATGTACCTACTTTAGAAGATCTGATTGCCTTGAGATCCTGGTCTGTGTCAGAACTTAAAAACAATAAAAGAAATCAAATGAAACAATGAATAATTTGCAAGTGATCTATATTACACTCCATAAAAAACTTGATAAACACATTGTTACTTATTCCAAATCTAGGATTAGTAAAATTATCTAAAATAATAAAGAAATTAGTTTCAACTAAATGTTTGACTAGCTAGAAAATATCTTGTATACATACATACACATCACACCCACATAGTAAGTACATAGATTATTGAGAACATTTATATTGTCACATAAAAAATAACTTTAGCCATAGTTTTATCTATATGTATGTAAGTAGAAAGTATAATTTTAACTACATATACAAATAACTGGCTTCATAAACTATACATGCTTCACAAGTATTATTATTAATGCTACATACAAAAATTTGATCAACTGATTCTCAAAACCATGAGGTACATACTATAAAGGTAGCTATAATTAGAAAAACATACAATAGATTCAATGTCATGGCTAAAACCAGTGTGTTATATTTCAACTAAGTACCTATATGAAGCCAATATACAAAGATTTAGAGATAGAGTAACATAACATCCTTATAGAGTACATTCTAAATATGAGACCTTAGATGAATCTAAAATAATGTAAACATTTGATTTGAATCCATATAAAAATATTTACAAACTAGCTAAGCATAAAGCAATATAATACTGGAATGAACCATAAATACAGTACACAGCTAAAAATAATTTTATAAAAATAATTTGGTCAGGCTAAGATAAATTAAATTTTACATAAAGAAATACCTATTTACATTATGGTAAATAAGAGTGAGAACTTTCAATAAATGCGTGTCCAAATTGACCATTCCTTCTTTCAGCCGACACAGCCAGATGTCGGTAAGACTCCCTTTTGCGGCTACACGTTGTCGCAAGTCGTTGTCATGCTGCTATTGCGTCAAATATCAGACATAAATGTGCCAAAACTGCATAATGAGTAAATAAGAATATTATAATATACTAAATGAGCTAAATTGCGTCTAGGCCTATATGTATTAGTCATGAAAGGCTCACGCCACATTACGTGCATAGAAATTACAATAATTTGAGATTATCGCAGCTAGCTATAGATCACTATACCTACCTATCAAAATATAACTGAAGTGGCTGTTGTACACAATGTAACAATTCTATTATACAAAAGTCGGTTAGGTTTCGAAAGGGAATTTCCAATGGCAGACATGTTTCAACAAACTATACACAGTTAAAAATATAAACATAGATCCACTAGTTCACTTTTACATTGCAATGAACCAATAGGGTGGTTCCTTTATACCCAGCATCCGACCTACGAGCGTCCGCTAGTAGTGCTACAAATTGTCCATCAGATAATCTCACCTGCCTAGGAAACTGTAATCTGTCCAAATTCTACTTTTTCTACTTATGATTGCGCGATCGCTCCTAGGACTTTAGATTCCCTAGGTAAGGATCGACCAATCTACCGGTGAAGCGATGGGAAATGGAGCCCCAGCTATCTCCCGAGTCCATCTCATCGGATCGCATCTCGGAGCGAAAGCTACGTAGCTTGATCAGATTCGGTCGGGCAGCCTACAACAGACCGAAGCTCGCATCGAATAGTACTAGGTAGATTGAATTCCACGACGCTCCTGGAGGATGCAACCGTCCCATCGGACGCAAGGCACTGGTCGTGCGGGCACTTGTTGCGTTACGAGTTGGTTGGGGAGCTCGGAGAGTCGGAGTCGTGCGGCGCGCCCCCCCCCGCGGCGGCGGCGGCGGCGGGGGCGGGGGCGGGGGGGGCCGCGCGGGTGTTGAAGTGCCGCACGGCGGCCTCGAGCGCCACGTTGTTGCCACTGAAGTACGCGGACACCGCGTTGTGGAAGAGGAGGAGTTGCTTGTTCATCACTTTTATCTGCAAATGGAAGAGTAAAAGCTATCAAATGTGAAGCCAAGTTCCCGATTGAGCATTGGTTGGTGCAATAATCGGTTGGCGCGGTAACCCACTCAGTTCCGAGCGCGCCTCGAAGGGTCCTAGGAGCAGACGTTACGAGCTAAGGAAGCTCCTTAGCCCGTAACGTCTGCTCCTAGTTAATTTTGATCAAGAGCACCGAGGGCAGCCCGGGCAGCAAAGCCCGCGGAGCAGTAGGATACGGACCCGGTTCTGATGAAGCAGCTGCAGCTTAACGGCGGAGTCCTGTCGCAGGCGCTCGTGCTGCTGCCAGAGGCGCTGCGTGTCGGCCGCCAGGGCGCCTGCCGCGCCGCCAGCCCCGCCGCCGTCCGCAGCCTCCAGCTCGCTGCGGTACGCATCGTACTCCACCCTGAAGTAACCACCGTTAAACGATATCTGCTTCACGAGTACCCAAGGGATTGGTGCTATAGCTTCGAGCGAGTTAGCACCCAGATATTTTTGTAACCCGGAAAACGAGCAGGTTCAGGCGAGAGGCGAACGAGCTCTTGGGCGGAAGCTAGTACCGCATGTAAGTAGTTATCGTGGCGGTCTGACCTGGCGGCCTCGTACTGGCGGATGGTGAGCAGCGTGTCCTCTATGGTCTTGTTGGCGAGCGTGCTCAGCGAGCTGTTGAAGAAGTGCAGCGCGCCCAGCAAAGTCTCGCCGTTGCGCGTCAGCGAGCGCTGCGTGTCCGCGTTGTACAGGAACCTGCAATAAGAGGATGCTTCTTACTTGTCATTGAGTGCAGTTATTATTTTTATTTATTTAATACTTTATTGCACAAAATTATAAATTTGTTACAAAGGGTGGACTTAATGCTGAAAGCATTTTCTGCCAGCCAACCCAAACGTGGTGGTGTAATGAGGAGGTTGCCGTGCGACATTACAGAGAATAATATTATTTATCTTACATAAAAACTAAGAGTTATACACTACATAATTTAATATAACATAACAAATCAATAGAACATTATGTCTATCTATCTATCTCGTATGAGCTAGTGGCCAACTCTGGTGACGGAGTTTTTAGGCCGCCTCTAGGCCTCCGTCGTGCCTTAACGACTACTAGAGCCGGGACCGACAGTTTAACGTGCCCTCCGAAGCACGGAAGCGCTCAGATGTAAATGCCACTAACGGTCACCCATTCATATAGTGACCGCACAGAACGTTGCTTAACTTAGATTATCGGTTAAGATTGGCTAAGTAAGCTACGCCACGAGCGCTTCACAGAACATTATGTAACAAAACACAGAGGTAGGTATGGTAAAACAAGGTGGCATCTACCTATATCAAAAGATAATGTTGTGAGAGGTGACATCATGCATACAGCTGTTTAAGGAAAAGCTCGCGGGTAAATTTTTTGAAGCGTTGCCTTGTCTCTACTTTTTTGATCTCGTAAGGCAGTTCATTCCATAGCGTGACCCCTTCGACAGAAAAGGAGTAACCGCGAAAAGAAGTTGAATGTTGAGGGGTTTCTAAAAGGAGGTTGTCATGTGTATCTGAAGTTATAACAGGATGTGCAATGGTACTGACTGGTCCCGTAGCTCAGGTGACTTCTGTGCGAGATCTGCGAATGCGTCCCCGAGTGCGCGCTGCGTGGCGTGCTGCGCCGCGAGCTGTGCCGCCAGCGCGCCGCTCAGGCGCAGCACGCCGAGGTACTTGCGCTGGGTCTCACGGACACTCTCGATCTGAGCCTCCAGTTCTGCAACCAACCTCAAACGCTTAACAGATGCTTTGATCTCTCTAAAACTCACTTCCAAGGCTTAAATCATCTCTAGCGAGCACAATACAATCCTTCTCTCTAATGGTATATGACGGAAGTATACCCACCGGAATGCTTATGCAAGAGAATGCATGAAACAGTTTCCTATCGTCTTATCAATTGACATAGTATAAGCTTACAAATCATAACAATATGAGAAAAAAGTGATATTTAATTTTAAAAGTGGTGTTTTCCAAATGAATCAAATAGCATTGACTCTTCAACACCATGCATGATTTACATATCAACAAAAATATATTAATAAATAAATAGATTCAAAAATAAAATTGTCTCCTCACCAGTGTCAACAGTCCTTGAGCTCTTCCCAAGCTTTTCATAGAGGATCTGCTTGGTACACTTATAGGTGGACACGCCCCAGCTACGGATGCTCTCCAACTTGGAGCCCCCCGCCCGCAGTAGGGTGCTGGGGCCTGCTGTACCATTCTGAGAGTCGGGTGCTGGAGGCAATGTGCTTTATGTTTTAAACTGTAAGTTCTTCATGTATCTGTTTACTACAATACAATCATATGCATCACTTTAAAAAGTAGAACAAGAATAAGCATGATAGTTTCATTTATTTACACAAAGCATTTGGATATGCTTTTTAGGGAACTTTGCATCGTATAACATGCAATATTGCTAATAAATACATAATATTAAAATTGAACTGGCCGAAAGTTTACTTGATTTGTATTTGTTCTACTTATTGATTTGAGTACCTATGTTACCAGTGGCCAATACCTAATAACTAATGGTCTACAGTATTTGGGCCACACTAATAGACCATGACTCAAATCAATTATTTCCAATTAACCCAGAGAGTATTTTTTTTAGATAATGCAGTCCCAGACGTTTTCCTTCTGACGTTGCGAGGCTACCTCCGCCTAAAACTGCGTTACCTTACATAGGCCGTCCACCGGGTCGTGGCTTGCCTGCTAGGTAGACTAGGTACAGTGAAGGACTGACCGTATGTCGGCGGGAAGGGCATGGAGTGCGAGGTGGGGAACTTGGGCTCCGTGCCCGACGTGATGGAGTCCGAAGACTCGCGGATCGGCGGCGTATCTTTCAGCATTTCGTGGATACTTCGCTCAGACTGCCTGCACAGCACCACACCCAAAATATAGTATTATCTAATTAGTTATTTATTAAATAACGGCAAAGCAGTTCCGGAAAAGACGTAAAGATGCTAGCAATACAATTATCGGCAAAACTTTACATTTTTAGATTGATTCACACTGGATAAAATATTACCACTTGGACATCTTCCCGGCGGCGGAGCGTAAGAATCAGTAGGTATCTGTCGACACAAAACGTAATTTTGTAGTTTCAGCAGCCACTAGAACTTCATGTAAGCATTTTCAGAGCAGTTTTATCGAAAACTCGACATGACGGCTTACGTTTTTCACATTCACATTTCACAAATGACAAATGAATCAATGAATGGAATGACCATTTGTTTGACATTTTGTTTTGCTCGGTGTTCGGTCCACCGAACATCTATTCGGTCGGTCGTTTCCACAGATTATAATGAGATTCCGTTCCGTATTGTGATGTGACTTTTGTTTGGCATTGTGACAGGTGTCACTTCTTTCAACTTCAATCATTTAACTTTGTCCATGGGCGTAACTCGCGCACCCTTGAGAGGAGAGCCTTGGGTATTTCGCCATTACGCATATTATGGTACCTACCTAGCTGTAGCTGTAACTTGATGTGTCACCACACCACACCATACCTACTATGGTATGCTATGCAGGCACTTGTATAGGATATCATCGTATGTACTGACCTACCTTTACATACCTAACCTACCACTAACCTACCCTTACTCACGCCCGTCCTTACCCCATTCATGATTAGTAAAGAAAAAGCTATGTAGGCAATCTTGTAAAATATTTTATTTCGGAAAAGGTTGTGCCGGCACGGCACGCGGCGGCGAGGCGGCGACGAGATACAGTAGACAGACACCCGCTTAGAAAAATAAAATACCTACCTAGTCTACCTACCTAGTTAGGTAATAATTATCTTTGGTTGTTAGATAAGGTTAGATATTATACTAAATACCTACTTAGTAGGGATACGTATACCTAGATGCCTAGGTGTAGGTTAGCCTACGACCTACTACTATTTAAAATGTGGGGAAGTATATACCTAATATAAAGTAGGTACAGAACTAGTTACGTTACGAGTTAGATAGGTAGGTACCTACTACTCTACCCACCTAACTGCTTGATAAGAAATAAAACTTACAATGTACTATACCTAACTACCTACCTAAGTACTTCTAAGGACTTATAGGTACCTAGTTTATTCTTTATTGCCTACCTACATCATAAATCATCGATAAATTGTTTGTTTATTGAGTAGAATATTTCCAATCGCTGATGCCCAGCATGCGTAGGCTCATGGCAGGCACGCGTATTGCACCACTTGTAGGTACCTAATGCACCACCTTATGTCTTTCACGATGACGACGGGTAGCTGATAGAACGCAACGATTGCAGCGGCCGAGCTTCCGGTAGTGAGCAGTCGCTGATGACCACCGTCTCTGGCGCACCTGACGACATCTTCATCGACATCGACTCTTCCGATGACTTGTGACTCTGGAACAAACGATTTATAACCTTAGTTTACATCGTTATTCGGATCGTGATGGCGTACACGTTTACCTACCTAATTATAGAGATAGTAATAAGTTTATAAGTTTATTATTGGAAAAGAAACAAGGCACAAGTTAGTAGAAAACGATAACATCCGCAGAAGTTTAAAAAACTGTGTCGCGAATATTAACGCCCTCCTCCAGTTTACAATATCCAAAGCATAAACAGGTAGGTATAACTAGGTTGACTCTAAATTTAAACAATTATGACAAAAGTAGATAAAATAAATTAAGTGTAAGTGTAGGTATATGTGGAGGAGGTACGAGATATGGTGTGGTGTATGTTATGTATTGTAGTGTAAAGGTAGGTATAACAAACTGCAAGGTGACACTAAACTCATGAGAGCCTAGGTTTCATAAGAGTAGCTTTTAGATGTTTCTAAATACTCTAAGGAGGGTGTGATGATGGGTGTGAGTGTAATGTATGTGTAGTTATTACTAAGTAACAGTGTGTATTTTATGGTTTGCGTACAAAGATTTTTTATAAGATCATTTTAGGTAGGTATACCTATCTAAACGTAACATAGTAGGTACCTACCTACCTACCGACTTTTCACCTAGGTACCTACTTAGTAAAGCAAGCAAGCTCATTGAAGTAGGTACCTACCACTATCTTACCTTCAAAATCATCAATTTGATGACCCATTAGGTATACTACATAGGTAGGTTAGGTAGGTACAATACCTATTGCAGACCAAGAGTCAGAACATTCAGAGTAGGTAGATAAATTTTATCAAAATGGAAGCGTTCAATGATGTGTGTCAAGGACACCGGGTCACCGCGCACCGGCCCGCGTGTCACAGCTAGGAAGGACGAGTCGGTCGGGCGGGCGGCGCGGGCGGCGCTTCTCAAAGGGCGAGCGGGAAGCGAGCGGAGATAGCTATCCCTTTCATTCATGGATCTTTGTCTATTACCGCTAATTGTATCGAGGACAATAATTTGGCAACGTCGCAATTTCGGGTGTCTCATTTACAATACTTCTTGCTCTTCATACTACGATGTTTATGACCCGTGAACCCGACAGGTTACCTCTGCGCTACAGCTTTTTACGTACAGGTTGCTCCGAGGTGATATTTAAGAAAAATGATTTATTCAGATGAATCTTATGTTTCATTAAATAAAAAATAGTTCTATATTCTGTAAACGCGACACCGGATAAGTTGGTTAATTTAATGTCGCCATTGTAGCGGCACTACGCTGTTTAAATACCTATATGGCTCTATACTACATATTATAAAACAGTAAAAAAGCCAAAAACTAGATCCGGATAAACAGAATATGCAGATCTACTAAATAAACGATTCTGATTCTAAAAATCGAGTATTTCCACGAACTTACATCTACCATTCGGAAGCCCTTCTTCCGGATTGAAACATAGGCTATATTTTATTGAACTCAAAGACGTGGATTCATAATACAGCTTGACCTCTCTAAACCTAAACCAGCCTTTGGCACGAGGTTCATCGTATACTGGTTGACAGATATTTTGGTGGAAAGTTTCGCACGCGTACGAAGTCGCGGATATCAGCTAGTATGGTTATATGACAGTCAAATCTACCGAATGACATGAAAGATGAAACAGAAATAAAAATATTTACAAACGATTAAAATCATACCTAGTCAATAATGCCTTTACCTACTCAACCATCGGCCTAAGCACTAACACAGCTAAATAACAAATCAGTGGATGAATGGTGATGATCACAATGATGATGATGAACACAGTATGAACACAGAAATGACGAAGTGTTATACCGCGTACTTCAAGCCACGTCAGCGAGTGCCGCTAGCTGGGCCTGCCATCATCAGTTCTCAGTCTGTCCAGCTCACCGTCCAAAGCCAAACAATCTCCTTTCACTTCTTCCACATTCATTCTCTGAAAAAGAAATCCATCACGATCTAAACCAAAAAATGTTCCATACAAACTGTGCATTTAAACATGATTTTAACGAAGAACTAGCGTCTTTAACCTACCTAACCTAAACAAAAGACCTACCCAGGTATTGTACCAAAGTTCTTGTGATTATAACTGAATAAGCAGATGCTGTCTCATTTTGGCCACAGTTTGTCGCATGTAATTTACATAATAATTAGTGTTTTTATTGTAGGATATTGTTTTTATTGTTATTTAGTGCAGAAACTGGTAGCACTTGGAGGGTTTCTTAATTGTTAATGCTAAGTATTGATGGGTAGAGCATTCCTTGGGTCGGGATGTAGGTACGTGATGTCAACAACACTGGCTTTAGCAGAGAACCAGCGCTACTGTATGGAAACATACTCGTACCGTAGCATTAAGCTACCACCACACAGAGCATAACTTATTTCTGTATTTACAATTAGTTTGCTTTTCTTTTCCTTTAGGTACTACATTATTTTTTCTTAAACTTTGTTAAATTTGTGGGGGTTTGAAATAAATGTATCTATCTATCTATCTATCTATCATGCGTAAATAATGAGGCGTTCCGTCTCACCCGTTTGAAGCAGGTGGCGACGGAATGGCAAAGCGTGGCGACCGGCTTGCGACGCTGCATCAGCACGTACAGGATGGGGTCCAGCACGTAGTTCAGCAACATCAGGATATCCGACATACGCGACACAGGCTTCAACCATTCGTGCTCCGTCTCGTCGAGAGCTAGGTAAAATGTTGACGTCACCTGGACACATAAAAATAAACAGATAATGTCATAAAGGTAATTGAATCTGAAAACATCAAAAATAAAGGTCTTCCCTAGCTGTAAAGTAGGTATTGGAATGTAAAAATTCCATTTCCTTTGCTTTTTATGGTTCGCCCAAGAAGGTGCTCATAAAATTGCTTCTAGTGTTAGCGTTTCCCTTATTTTAATACTTTTGGAGTGTGTTTTGAACAATATTTGCTTATCAATAATATACCTATTTTATGCATTGATTTGGCCATTCAATGTAATGAGTGCATTGCCTGACTGAAGTTATTGATTGAATCTTTATTGTTAATATAATCTGTATTTGATGTTGGACATCACTAAAATAAAAATGTCGCGTCTCTATGAGTTGTGAGTAAAAATAGCACTGGCCGGCGGCAGCCATTAATTATGGGAGGCTTGTCGAATTGTGGAGACAAGATATGGGATTTCTTTTGTAAAGCCTTAGCATTTTCTAATTATTTCTGTGCCTATATCATAATAAACATCAAAGTTTGTATTTAATTTATCTATCTTTTATTGGTAAAAGTGAGTATGTTAATACTAGGTTCTAGAGTGCAAGAGTTTCGTGGTTCAGCCAAAGTTCATTCGCCATAAATAAATATATAGTAAAATATAAACACATAAAGGCACTGCACAGAGACACATTTGTAAATTAAATTAAATCGGCAAGCAAGAACACCACATCCAAATGAAAACAATGAAATATGTTCGCGGATTGACACTGTCTCCTGCATACGAATGAACACCACGAAACGCACATTATTGTCTGGCCATTGTAAACAATAAAACGAGTTGACGACCAATCAACAAACTAACTTCACACCCAAGGGTAACAAGAGTTCATCATTCAATAGTTAACCCAACATGAATGAGAATTCTATGAGGTAGCGCTAGGTAACCAGAGAACTTGATTTAAAGACGCAATAAAATTGGCGCTCTCATCGAAAACCAGCGAAATGGTACCAGATATGTGGGTAAATCAGACAAAATAGTGAGTGCTCGAAGGTCGCCAGATTTCAAAAACTCTTGTATGCTCACACTTAGCTTACAAGGAGGCACTACAGCCTTTGCATACAAATGCTGCTGATTGCGACGTGGCCTGTCATGTCAAGATTAGCAAACAGTTTCATGATTAACAAAATCTATAGGTATAAAAAAGATGTAGGTACCTAGGTACGCAATGACTGATGATGAGTAGGTAACAAGGTGTAAAAAAAATGTACCCAAAAGTGTAGAAGAGGTCTTTTTTTTAAATTATGTTTCGTTAATATTATCAGTTTAACTAGTGTAATTGGCTCAGGCCGTTCTGGTTATATACATAAATAAATAAATAAATAATTTGCAGATTTATCACCACTATTAATTAGTGTTTGTAGGTATTTTTGTATTATGCACTTAATATGGAAGCTGTCTTTGGTCATCATATGTATCTATGTGAGCAGTTAACTCTGCCATAACACTGAGATCGTGCTGCCAGGGAACGACCCATTCTGTAGTCAATTGTGAAGTGCTTTATGATAGGCCATTATCAGTTTTGCCACACATGGCGCTTGTATAGTATACCCTGTTATCTATTTAATTTGAATCTGCTTGACAATGCTAAAACACAAAACACGGTGTAGGTAACTAACTATTCCAAGCTCACATCCAGTTTACCTAGTAGGTAACTTACCTATCCTACTTTAGATAAGTAATTTGCATAAGACCTGTCGTACTGTATGGATCTGAGTGCTGGGCTACCAAGGTAACGGATGAAAAAAGAGTGCATGCGACAGAGATAAGAATGTTGAGATGGATGT
The DNA here is from genome assembly GCA_947507515.1 of Eulithis testata. Lineage (NCBI taxonomy): Eukaryota > Metazoa > Arthropoda > Insecta > Lepidoptera > Geometridae > Eulithis > Eulithis testata. Next base: position 9,831,215 of record OX382213.1, on the reverse strand, counting down.
GCGGAGTGACAAGGATGGATAAAATTAGGAATGAGTACATTAGAGGAAGTCTGAAAGTAGCACCAGTGACAGAGAAAATGAGGAGCAACAGGTTAGCGTGGTATGGGCATGTCATGCGGAGGGAAGAGAGTCATGTAACGAGGAGAGTGCTAAGAATGAATGTGGATGGATATAGAGGAAGAGGTAGGCCCAAGAAAAGATGGATGGATTGTGTAAAAGATGATATGCATATAAGAGGAGTGAACACTGAGATGACGAATGATAGAGGAGAATGGAAGAAAAGAACATGTTGTGCCGACCCCACCTAGTGGGATAAGGGCAGGAAGAAGAAGAAGAGATAAGTAATTTGCATGGTTTTGTCAGAAAATTAGAGCCTACAGTTCTAGAACAAAACCTGACCTAGGTAATACGCGCTACCTCTACGAGATTTTGCGTCGAAACAGACAGATGGACCCCGGAGTGAGACGGGATCGTGTCGGGACATGGTGAACTGAAAAACAACTTACCATTTGAGGAAGCCAGCAGATCATAAACAAGACGGAGAGTGTAGACATTAGTCTACTGAAGGCGACCTCCTCCGCCGTGGCCGCATTGTGGTGCATGAGAGAGTCTGAGCGCGGCAGACGGTGCTGCCTCTGGCGGCACGACATGCGCGACACGCGGCGCACCAGCGGCGCGGCGCCGCGCGGCGTCGTGATCGCGTACAACGCGCGAACCACTGCCAGGTTGCAGTATACTAGGACTACGCATAGTAATGTACCTGAAAATGTAAGACAACATCTCAACCTGAATCTGCAATAGGTACCTGACTGGAATTATTGGTGGAGCTCTTTGTGTAAAAGTTCATTGAATCCAGAAAACACCGCCTTATTTCTACGATTCTGTATTCTAGCCACGTGACGGTCGCGTTGTATTTCTTTTCTCTAAGATGTTATTCTCGTAAAAACTACTTAGTAGGTATATCTGTTAATGGTCGGTTGATGCCTCGATACAGATTCTCATTAGAAGAGCATAAAGTTGCATCAAAAGCTACTCAGCTAGGTACTTAGTAAAGTGATACAGATAACAGATGCAAATAATATTAAAGTTGATTATGATAATAATTTTGATGCATGGAATGACCGTAATGGTTAGTATAGAAGCCAGTCCTTTGATTATGTCAGACAGAGCCTATCGACAATCGCCTTGAGAGTGCAACGACCGGTGCAACGCGGTAGGTAGGTAGGTACACTCACCGAAAAAAGTAGAACGACTTTGAATGCAAGTTATTTATTTTGACAACAGTCAAATGTCATGAGTCATGATCAAACTCAAAGATTTTGTTACCAGTATAATCAAAAAAATATTCATCCAATTGTTTTGAAATCAAGATCGTTGTCCAGAAGCATTACCTACGGCAGTTTTGTGCAACATAGGCATTATATCAGTTATTTTATACCTATTATACCTACTCTCTTGGATCACTCAAAGTAATTAGATCAAAAACATTTATCTCGGTACCTACCTAGGTACCTACTTAATTCTGTGTGCCTTCTTTACATAATGTCTACATCACTTTGGCAAATGAAAATTACTCTATCAAGTGAATGGTTCCACAGTTAGGTACCTAACTAAAGTAATAATTTCGATAGATAACGTACTAATAGAACTAGTATACCTACCCACTAACTAGTAAACACTCGAACAGCATAGGTACCTCATTAAGCGGAAACTGCGTGTCTTACGACATGATTCACTTATATTGCAAATTCTAAAATAAGTACCTATACTATTTCTAATAAGTATACTTATAGGTTTTCGTGATACCTACCATATAATATAATATTATGTCAGGCTACACCTGGGAAAACTGTATTGTACTACTGGTATCCATTACATTAAGCACAGGCTATTCTATCGGATGGTCAGAACTTCAGACCCACAATATGGTCAGGTGGCGTGAATAGATAATCTCTTACCACAGACTATGTAAACGATAGCATATGCGAAGTTCAGAGTGTCCTCTCGGGTGGCCTCTCGGTATCGCGGGCACGTGGGCTCGAGGCCGCTGTCGTTGTAGTAGAGCCCCACGCCTATCAGCGGCGCGCAGGCCAGCACCGCCGCCAGCAGCCACGAGATCAGCAACACCCAGCTGATCCGGTTGTACGTCACTTGCTGGAATTCACAAATTAGCATTACAAACGATATTGTCAATATAGGTAACTAGTGGCTCTGGGAGCTCTAGACCTCGCGACGTTTTATGCTGATGCTCTCATTCAGTGAAGGAAAACATCATGAAGATAATTATCAGTTAGTATTCTAACAGCGACGAAACGCTTGCAGCCTGTCACGTATTGAAAACTAACTATAATGCAAAATGTTGTGTGTGTGTGTGTGTGATGTGATGTTTTTTCTATTTAATTTAGTAAATTTTTGAGGAATGTAATGTGCAAGTGCATTTTCCGTTTTTTGATTTTTTTGATCTTTTTGATTTTTTTGCATCATCTTGTGTAGAATGAGGTCCTTTGTGTTTCTCTCAAATTTGATTGAAAACCATCGATTGTTTGATGAGCTATCCTGTTCATCATGCTGAAGATCCTTATCAGATCTTCGCCAAACTTTTATGAGACCAACTTATAAAAAAAGAATAATCGAAATCGGATCTCATTTGGTGGAGATATCCAGTATATCAAATAGCCCCCTATTTGCCCTTTTTTTGGGGGAAGTAACCCTCCAATCAAAAATCCCCGACGACAAAAAAAATCTAATAAGTCATATAACCTGTGTACCAAGTTTCGTCCAGATCGGTTGAAAAATGCGACCTGTAGAGGAGAACAGACAGACAGACATCCGGACAAACGCATTTTTGGCCAATGTGGAAACTGAGACGCTTCGCTCGCTTCGCTCGCTCGGTCAACAAGTAAAACTGTCAAATATGTATCAGTCCACGTTTTTGTTCCCGATCCGTTGATTCCTTTTTTGATGGCGGCCATTTTGTCACTTTCTCCAGCACCACTTCAGCAGTATGCAAGATGGCCACTCCTACTTTCAAGGACGTATACCTTCGATCATGCGTTATATCCAAATCCACCAAACTTTGGGACCAACTTTCAATTTAACCATTGGTATACCCAGTACCCAACCTACTACCTGGTGGTTTTACATCATAACATTGATTTTGAAAAGAGGCCAGTGAATATAATAAGCAAGCTGCAGAGGTTTTGATCCCAATATTCGCATGCTCAGAGAAAATAACTTCGATCAAAAACATTTTAGCAACAAACTTTTTTCATTTCGCGATAGTTCCCAAACAACACACAGCTTGTGACGTTAATGCACTCTGCGCAGTAGTGTGCAGTCCTACACGCTACAGCACTTGTGAGGTTCTTTTGTAGAGTCCATCGTAGAGCTTCGCTAGGTAAGTCTATGCTACTAATATTATTTGAAACGCGAAAGTTTGGTGTATGGATGTTTGTCAGTCATTCACGCAAAAACTACAGATCCGATTTAGATGAAACTTGGAATATCAATAGTCCGTGACCTGGATTAACATATAGGCTACTTTTTATCTCCGAAAATCAACGGGATTCAACGGGGTGCGAACGAAGTCGCGGGCGGCCACTTCACCTGAAACCAGTTTTCTGATGTCCAATTATGTGCCTTTTCAGTGAGACATAGGTAGATACTCAATTACCAAGACACTTTGATAAATTTATGGTGAAAGATGCAATAAGCATAAATGTATGCAAAACACCTTACCTAACTGGCTATTATTTCATTCTAACGAGCCTCTGGGTAAATAAACAAGTGAAGTGCAAGGGTATTGCAGATTTGCAGCAAATCATTCCTTATTTTTATTTTTATATTTCAGGCGTGGTTTTCCCACTGCAGGGCATAGGCCTCCCCTCCCTCCTTCCACTCTTCGCGATTTAAAGCTGGAACAGGCCAAGATGTTAAATATGTATCGAGTTCATCGCGCCATCTCCTCGGGTCTTCCACGTCCACGATATGTGTTTTGGAGCGCAATGTACTGTTCCGCACGCGGTCCGACATTTTAATTTAATCCCTTACCTACTTGGTATTTATTCATCTGCTCGTGCACGTATCTGAATAGATTTGGAATTGAAATTGAAAAGATTTTAGGAATCAGTCAAGACGTCACCGACACGGATTAGACATTCAGATCTCGATGATATCTACGTTGCGACCCATTTAATGCATTGCGCAATGAAATTTCAACACGTCTGTACAGTCGGCATCAAAAAGTAAACTGTGGTTTGATTTTCAACCCTATTTACATCTCGGAAATTTCGAACAAAGGTTACACTCACTCACAAATCAAGACAAATTACTTAAGGCCATGTCTTCCGAAGATTCGGTTATGTTCTTTAACGCGTCAAACCTTTAACGTACCATCCCAAGTAAAAGTTACATAGGTACGGTATCAATAGCAAACTACGTGTCTAAGTGGGTACAGGGTGTTTTAGTTTTATGTGGCAGGATGCGCAGTCTGAGTTTAGACGTTTAGACCAGTGAGATCGGCTTATTCCCATCGAGCCCACGGGCCGACCCATTAGTGGGCCGGATGGGAAAAAAAATCCCATCGAGCCCACTCATTTGCATAGTGGGCTCGATGGATGTCGTTCCAGATAAGTATAATTAATTAGCATACTTATTGATTGGTCAACAACAAAGACATCATCAGCATTGCCTCATTGAATTATTTCACGTAAGTTTTGTTATCGTGCATTTCCGGCGCACAATAAAATTAGAATAGCACTTCCTCGGTATGCGGCGCACGCGCAGCCGAGGGCTTACATTGTTTGCTAGCGGCTGCTGACAGTGGTTGAGTCAATCTGTCGGTAGCTGGTGCCAAAATAGACATTTTAATCCAGAAATGGCTTAGTACGGTGATTTAAATATACTTAGGTACCTATCTACGTTTAGTTCGACCACAATATTAGGTGGTACCGAAACAGTCCAACAATGTGGTACATCTGAAAACTAAATCCAGAGTCTTTAACGGTGCAGTTTTGTATCATACGAATCGCTCTCAAATGTTCAGGTACCTACCTACTGTTTTTTCAGTTTTCATGTCTTGCAACGATGCGTGTGTATCAATAGAATGTAATTTCGCGGTCGAAGCACTCAAAAATATATTTTAGTTTATGGGTTTGTTTTGACGCAAATCGTGTTAAGATTTTCGCGAATGACCCAGTTAGTATATTTATAAGGCCGAGGTTCTTTGCTCCTTTTGTTGATGACGGTTATGCGCAGCGTGAACAATAATTGCAGGTGACGACGTCGCCGTCTCTTGTGATCAGCCAGAAGACCAGGACTGTTATGTGCAGGTGCTGCCTTGGACAAAGTGAACCACAAAAGAATAGAGAGGACCTACGACCTTCTTACTCTGACTAATATGAATTACAGCGTATACCTAGGTACAATACACCTTGTTCTACTTTTAATGTCCGCGAAAAGACAGGTGACTGACTTATGACAGGAGCCCTTAGGGACTACCTAATATAATACGAGTAGAATAATAAAACATACCTATTTAGGTACTATAATAGATTCCTAGGTAGGTACTTATAAAGCACCATGCCATGTTATCAAGCGATATGAAAAAGGCAGTAAGTAGGTACTGGTACCTTTTTATTAAGGTAGGTAAGTACATCGGCATCAGTAGAAGTAGTTAGAACAATATGCTATTTGCCATTCATTCCTCATTTGGCAGACAGTCAGCCATCGCAATGACAGTCGACTTCATCGGGCTGTTAGTCACATAGAGTAAGGGAAAAAAGAATAGAGATGACATACCTACGAAAAAAACGTGCATACCTAATCTGAGTCTGGCACAAAGATGGAGGCTTGCCGTAGAGCTGCGCGCACTATTATCGATATCGATAGTTGAATCGCACGGTGTTTACAGAATTTAAAAAATTCGCATATGAGTTTCTTTTAGATTTCTTCATAAAGGCTTCTACGAGTAGTACACACACACAGTGCCGCCGGCTTAGGTTGCCGCGTGCGGCTCAAGGTTACTTAGCTTATTGATTGAGTTTCATGCGGACTGCCAGTTTTTGCGGCTTGTGCCGGGGCATATGTGTAGGAGCCTTAGTAGAGTATCACTATTACTGATCAGCATACCACGCATTCATAATTACCAATGGAACTAATAAATAAATAACTGCTACTACAGATTTTTTCTGGTTTGTCGGACTATACCTACTTATTCTTTCTATTATTTTTCTATATAATATATCAAAATGAATCCTATTTCGTTGTCACTCAATAGCTCGAGAATGGCTGGACCAGTTTAAATAATTCTTTTTTTTTATGTTTTCTAAAAGTTCGTAGATGGTTCTTGCATTTAAAAAAAACTATGGTGGTACGTAGTGCGCCCGTGTCAACTTGTTACTAATATTATAATACTTAAGTGTAAAGGGAAATTACTCAGGTATAATTATTTATGAACTACTTGGCACGATCATTCCTAATAAAACGAAAATTATCATTTCAAACAGGTTTAATAAAAACTGTAAAAGCCGTTCCGGTTATAATCAAGTTCTAAAAATGCCTTTTACAAGTAAAATAATTATGTTCACAATAATCAAATATAAGGGTTCATCAAACCGTCGATCCCAGTCACCATCATCGCGCAGTCTTGTTACATTTAAAGTTCGGTTAAAACATGTCTCTTCAAAATGCAGGGAACAAATGAAAATATGTTTCGTTGATCTATTTAAGTTTTCCAACCCAATTACATCCAGCCACTGTTCTTTTTTTTTAGATGTCGGCAATCTAAAATAATAAAAAAGAAATCCGAGTTTAATTATATTCACCTGTCGCTAAGTTATCGATATCGATAAAAATGAAAATGCCGTACTACCGAAACTCGATTTACAAGGGAGAATTATTTTCTTATAAAATCACATAATATTAATGGTAAAACAGTAAATGATTACAGAAAAGCAAGAATATCATTTTAAACATTCCCACTAATAGCAAAATCTTTCAAAATAATAGGAAAAACAAGATATTTTGAATGAATTCGGTAACTTGCCTGTGCAACGTTATAATGGGATGTTTTTTATGGTGTTTCATGCGGCAACCTAACACACTGCACCTACCCATAATAAATGCAGTATTCTGCAATTTCTAGCACTACTAACAAGCACAATTTTCGCGTAGAACACTAAATTTTCTTGAGAACACTGAAAAAAACAAGTCGCTATGACAACTGATGTACTTGATGTTGGCTGTGCTAAAACATGGCGACCGGCCGCAGGGAGAACTGTTCATAGAGATGTATAATGCCTGGTCCATAGATTCCTAGGTTCATGGTTAGTCAGCAAATGGCGTAATTCATTGTTTGTGCAAAAATAACAGACATTCATGATCATACTGTTGATAAAATATCACCTCTACTCAGTAGTAAGGCTGCACGCGCACTTGGCGGCAAAATAAGCGACCAGTGGTTTAGTTTTTAGAAGTTACAATTTTTTCTTTGACATAGATTTATAGATTTGTGCATATGGTAGAGGCGGAAGATAGAGCACATATTTTTAATCACAACTCAAACTAATTTCTGAGGTCCGCCGCATCCTATACCTAGCGAATAGCTACCTAAATAAAATTAAAAAAAATATAATAATTTTCTTAGCTAAGTATAATTGTTATAGTCATTCTTTTTTTTTGTGTTAGTTGTTTTTTGTTATATTGTTATAGTAAAGGAATAAATGAAATGAATATGAGCATTACAGAGAAGAAAAGAAATCATCGATTATTTTTTTACTGTCACGTAAATTGTAAATGATCTCGTTGAGGAAGATCATTGTGATTCTGATCAGGGAACACGAAATTCGAATTATCAATCAGGCCATTTGTCGAATCTGTACTTGTGCTTTATCGGGCTCAATGAGCTCATGCTTTATTCAAAGGAGAATACCTACATTACCTACCGTATTATGCACGAGTATATCGACACCTGTTGAACCACGCATAGGTACCTTACCTATAGGTACTCAGTATCTAAATACATCGGGTCGGAATGGTCGCAATACTTGTATACATATTTACACTTGACTGTACTCTGACGATTTGAAAGTCTGATCTTATGACAATAAAGGGCTGGTTCGATATGCTAGCCTCACTAGATCCTTCTGTCATTAGGATCAGACAAGCATTTCTCTAGGGTGTCAGCGACAGCGCGGGTGTTTACCGGACATCGATCCTCACGTCGTCGTCGTCGCGTCGTCACCTCCCTCGCTCGTAAACGTCAATCGCATGAGCCCACGTACATGGAACATACGACTCAACAGTGAATACTTAGTGATCATCTAAAAATACTTGTAGTAGGTATAATGTAGAGCACCTACTATAACTACATATTTACTCAGTATTGTACTTTCTGTATTTGTCATATCTCAAATTCAATTGAACTGGATCCAATTTTTCCGCAATAAATGTAGGTAAAACAATTTTTGGTAGGTTCATGCTAAATTTTTCCTCGTAGAGGTAGATGGCTACTGCGTAAGGGTTGCCTGTCATAAAACTACGAACAAACAGACAAAACAGCATAAAAAGAAAAATAAAAGTCATCGAATTCGTCAAACAAAACCTTGTGACCGCAAGGTACCGTGTTATCTATAAGATCCCAAGCAACAACTGAAGCTTACCTTCTGGTAGAGGAAGGGTCTAGTGAGCGCGAGGTACCGCTCCAACGCCATGGTGACGGCGATACACACGCTGCCGATCCCGAAGGTGCGCAACACGACGCGCGTGCCGCAGTACACCTGCGTGTGCTCCACACCCGGCACGTGCTGTGACACCACCATCGAGCACAGCATGCCCACCTGGGAGCAAACGTCTTTACTAACTAGTAAAGTAGGCTTGTGGAAGGGTCGAGTCAGAGAAGATAGATCGGAGTAGTACTATCATTATATTTTTGCCACCAAATAGTGGTAAACTATGCTTCGATTTTTATGTGCTGTATTCTCAAAAGGTAAAACGCAATGCAAGTTTACAGTCGACCCTTAAAATAAAAGCGTAGCACATAAAATCTCGTAGCACTTTCGTAGCATTCTGAAGCGTCACAGAATAGATAAGTATAAGTGCTACGCGGAACTGCGGAATGAGCTGATTCAACCTTTTATTGCGTTTATCGTGATTGTGTTATCAATGAATCTCGTATCTCGTAAGGAAACTTGTGCCTTCAGCTGGGTGAAAAAGGCTGTATAAAATCTTCGACAATCAAGACATTTTACTATGAAAACTCAGATTATTCTCAGTACGACACACTTACCAAAGCAACAAGGTCATTAACCGCCAGTGACGTCAACAGCAGCAGATGCTTTCGGTTCCGGACCCTCCTCTCGCCCACGCGGAGAGCCACGATGGCCGCCGCATTGCCGATGATCCCGATCACATACACCACTTTAATTAACATCGCCATGCTCTTTTTATTGACGATGGTGGCATCCGTAGCGTTGGCCGCATTACTAACTAATGAACTATTCGTTGAAGTTGGCATAGTGGTGTTGGCCACATGATTAACTGCTGAACTACTCGTCGTAGTGGCCATAGTGGGGTTGACCGTTTCACCAAACACCAAAGTACTCGACAAAGTGACCATAATGGTGGTGACCACTAGCGCAGAAGCCGTTGTAAAGGCAGTGCTATACATGTTGTAAGAATTCTTGTTCTTTGTAAAGTTAATGCAGTTTCTGTATTGAATTAGTGTGTCGATCGAGTTTTGAGAGGTTCAGGATGCTGGTTGACCATCGTGCTTTGTGCGTATTTCTGAAACAAATTATTTTTGTCTATGCAAACAAATTCTTTATCAGATGTACGATTCACAATGTTTGTAACTGGTTGAAATTTTTATTTTCTATCGAGTCACTCGTTCGTAGCCCTCATTACTTTTGATTAGGGCTATGTTACTAAAGGGCCGTATGCCGTAAGATCAAAAGCAGTTTAAACTATGGGTTTCGCTAACTACGATTACATTTGATCGATGGATGATTAATCTTCTGTCAGTTTAAGCTACCGATGGTCGATTGACTACCATTGGATCTTATGAAATAATCGGAGACTGGAGGTTAAACTCTATTTCGTGGTTTAAACCACTATTGATCTTACGGCCCTTGTTTAAACTGCTTTTGATCTTACGGCCCTAAGTAGGTGAGAAGAAAAAAGCTCTAAGTAGATAGAGGTCTATAAAATTTCACTAAGTCATTTTTTAACGCAAATAAAGGTAATATAAACATAAATTGAAAAAAAAGCCCTATCTATACTACGAGCTAGCACTCATACAAAACCAATCAAAGCCCCAATCAGCCCCATATTATCGTTACTGTTCAAACACCGTAATCGCTTGTTATGAGCATTTACGAGGCCCTACCATGAAATAATGTTTTCATCATCATCTACTGCACCGCGAGTTATACGCACCGAGTAATTACTATAGCAATAAAGTTTATAGTGACGGTCTATCATATAATGTGTAGTCTTTAGTTCATTTAAACGCTTAGTTCCCTACTTTACATGAATAAAGAAATATTATATTTAAAAAAAAAACCAATCAAACCAGAAATATGAGGTCAGGTCTATTCAGAAATATGAGGCAGTTTGGATTGAATCAAAGTTAGCATCGAAAACTCATAGTAATAGGTATACTACTGTTTGCGTAGGCGTTCGAGTATTGATAACCAACTCATTAAGAGCTTCACAAAGCTACCGGCGCGGCGGCGGCGGCGAGATACTAACTGTAATGTCGTTTGTGTATTTGAAGTGTGTGTCACGCAATAAACTCTAGTAAACAGACTAAAATTGATTGAGATCTCTTTTATTTTCTGACTTTCATTGAAAAATACATGTAATAACGTGCCTCAATTCTAGCTTCAGCGCACGAGCTTTAGAGATTTAAAATTTTTATCGACTGCAGCTCGATTGAGTTGAGATAAATACCACATTCAAAGCTACTCCCATAAACAATACCTTAGTAGGTCTAGATTTTGTATGAATGGATGTGGTTTTAACAACTTGGGTGTACCTAGAGGTACCTACTACCTTGTCGTTTGCGGTTCTGTGGTAGTAGGTACGCCTAAGTAGGTCTCAGTAGTTATGTACCATACCACATACCGGTATGTGGTACAGAATGGTAGCATCTGAGTTGGGTCTTATTGAGCTCTTCATCTTCGTCCTTATAAATGGCTCTCTATTCATCGGTGTTTCTATGTATTACAAGTATGTATTTACAAAAAAAAATGTATGTATGTATTCTATCAGCCATCTAGTTTCCATCGTACAAGCTTTGCTTAGCAGACTGGCGAAACTCTAGAACTAGACTCGTGCTTTCGAAAAACGAACAATGTATGAAACGGGCGTCAAGAATCACGTTTCATACAAAACGAGATTTTCAGTGTGTAATTTTGGTAGAATGGGAGTCCCGCTTCTTCTGTAGGAACTACGTATTACATATTCTTTGTTGCTTAGTTTGGGACATAGATTATACAATACTATGTTTGGGACTTGAAGGCGTCGTGTTAAGTGTCCGTGAATATTTATTTATTACTAGTTGTCGCCCGCGGCTTTGCTCGCGTGCAACCCTTATCACTAAGGGGTATGAAAAATAGATGTTGGCCGATTCTCAGACCTACTCAATATGCCCACAAAATTTCATGAGAATTGGTCAAGCCGTTTCGGAGGAGTACGGGAACGAACATTGTGACACGAGAATTTTATAAGATTTATTGATTGTCCACTGTGACTATTAGTAAAACCCAGACGTTACATTTCTAAGCCTTGGACGAATAAACACTTTATTAGTTCAAGTTCTAAGCACGAGACATCACAAGGTGAGGTACCTACCGGTATATGCGTCACAATAAATGTATTATTGTTATACGTTACGCTAACTGATAGAGTTAAATTTACTTACTCTACAACCTAAACTTCATATTGTAAGGAAAGTAGTAGCGAATTTAAATGATAATGAATTTATTTAATAATTATTTCGTTAAAATATTTGTAGGTACCTACATAAACCAATGACTACCTACCTGAACCGCAGCCACAATACAGGATAAAAACTTACGAAACAGGATAAAAATAGATCACTATGATGATTTTCAATTAAGTACCTATGTATTTAATTTTCCTAATAATAGAAAACGGGCAAACATTATCCTGAAAAGCTACTGCGAGTTTGTGGCAATTTTTGGGGTCGCCATCGATTTTAAATTCAAATCCAGATTACTTTTTACATAAGTACATTATACTTAGGGCCCTAAGATCAATAGTGGTTTAAACCACGAAATAGAGTTTATCCTCCAATCTCCGATTATTTTGTAAGATCAATGGTAGTTAATCGACCATGGGTAGCTTAAACTGACAGAGATGACAGTAGATTAATCCATCGATCAAATGTAATCGTAGTTTATGAAACCTATAGTTTAAACTGCTTTTGATCTTACGGCTCTTAAGTATACCTAATTCGACAAACGGAGATTACCTGGAGCAGTTAATGGTTCAATGTTTCAGTTCACTCTCTGTACATAATAGTTCAGAGAACTGCAGCTCTACATTTTTATTAAGGTTGTTAGTTAGGGCTACGTTACTTGCAAGGAACTAAGTTGACCTCTAATCAGGTTACTTACGTGATTACAATAGGTTCAACAAAATAAAATATACCTATGTATGATTAGCTAATTGAGTATAAGTAGGTACTTAATTCTGATTTTGCGTGATAGGACTGACTCGGTCTGGGGAGTATTCGTTCTGGACTATCATTGACAAAAATAAAATACAGTTGACTAGCATTCCGTTAAAGTGCTTTTTGATACTTACAGATTTTATTCAAAAACTTTGTTATTAAATAATTACTGCGCACAATAAAACTTTTTTTCAACACACTAAGCAATAAAATATTAAATTAATTTTCTTTAGTTATTGATGATTTTTTATTGGAAAGCTTTCGTAAGTACATAGTGTCTATTTATTTATTCGTGCGTAGTGTTGCCGGCTACGCGCGACTGGTGGTGGCGTGCGTATTCCGAGCGTGTCCGCGCGACTGTGCGTATGGTGCGCTGTAGATACCTCTATCGCACCCGAAGGACGTGGTGGTCACTACTGGCATGCCATGTAAACGTAATCACCAACAAGTACAAGCACTATATAATGTACAAGGAGCACGCACACCGACTCAAAGGCTCCATGCTCCTCAAATCTAACAAAAAAACCAACAAGTCTATCCAGGTACCTACTTTTAATCGTGTCCGAATCGACAGTAACAAAATTATTAAAATCAAATAGTGTCAACTGGGACATTGCGTCCGAATCGACAGCAAGTCAATCTAACGAATCTACTGAAGTATCTTCCCTATAAATCAGAGCTTAGTGTATGCAGTTATCCCTACTTACCTAATGATAGCATTGCTACTTACTGCTTGTTGTTACACTAGCTTTTGCCCTCGACTTCGTCCGCGTCCCGTTTGATCTTGTTGATTTTCCGGGATAAAAAGTAGTCCAGGTTTACGAGCTATATTATTCCAAGTTTCATCAAAATCAGACCAGTAATTGTAGCGTGATTGAAACACAAACATCCAAAGATCATCTATTCATTGTCCGGGGGGTTATAGCCAATTTGTACCTACTATTGTAATTGTTATGCTAATTTCAAATTTTCTTCCCGATTCGTGCCCTAAGTAGTACTGTTGTGTTATTCTGTGGCACAACGCAGGTCAGTACAGTCGAAATAAAAGGTTTAAAGGTACAGACAGATTAGTAGGTAAATATTTGTCATTTTATCATTTTAAATTATTAGTATTAAAGCTATTTTGTTAGTTAAACTACTTACTCATAGTAGTTAGTCTAAGCACTGCTCGCCAGGGATTCTGATGATGATGATGATGATGATGATGATGATGATGATGATGATGATGATCGGATTGGTTTATTCAAACACATCTCCTTACAAAACAATCAACAAATTTAATCGCATTCTGCCATCGACTGTACATTTCTTTAAGTTTTTCTGTTTAAATTTGAACCGTATAGACCAAGGTACGAATTGGATATCAATGTATGGGATTTCAAAATTCGTTTTTGTGATTTGCATAACAATAGTAGGTACACATTGGCTATAACCCGTCCGGGGTGGTAGATAAGGTGGTCAAAATGACTCTACCAATTTTTAGTGTTCAGGTTCAGTGTTGGAAAAACAGACCACTTATTTTTATTGAAATATTGTCATAAGTACAATAAAACTTATCTTACCATCTTCCACTCCCATATCAACTAGAATGTAAATTCTCGGCACAAAAAATGCCCATTTCGGTAACTGACCTCCAAAAAGGACAGTAACTTCTCCACAGAATAATACACAGTACCTACATACAACGAGAGATAGGTAGGTAATGTAGGTACCTACTCTACAAAATTACAATAGATAGTACTTCGTATCTTATCGGGAACAAACGCTCTTTATGCAGTGCAATGCTGCATGCATGATAAATAGGATAATTACAATTATTTCGGGTACATATCATGTTCCTATTATTTTTATAATGACAAACCAATACTAAGTAGGTGGGTATCACAAGGCTGCAGGCGCACTCGTGGTCACTGCTCAACCTACATTGTATTGTAAAAAATAACGACTTGACTCATTTTTGTTTTTCTATGGCTCAGGACACTAATCTAGCTTCTAAAGGCTTAAGTATCTAGTTATACGTAAGTGATAAACAAATACACAGGAACATAGCATTGTAGTAGGTACACCGTATACAGCACCATATTGAGCACATGCACAAGCCATAACTAATAGAGGAAGTCTACTAAAATGGAAGACGCCATTGTTCTTATGTAAAGTTTTACTAAAATAAATTGGTACCTATACTCAGTGGCATTTTAACCCCCGACCATAAAATGGAAGGGGTGTTATAAGTTTTTTTTTAATTCTTGGACTTTACACACAACGCCCTCTAGTCCCAAACTAAGCAGAGTTTGTACTATGGAAACTAGATTGTTGATATAATACTTATATACTTATATTTTGTAAATACATACTTATAATACATAGTAACACCCAGACACAGAACAAACATATATGTTTACCACACACAAATGTTTGTTCTGGTGGGGATCGAACCCACGAGCCACAGCACGGAAGGCAGAGCTACTACCGACTGAGCCATGACGCCTGTCAATTGACTGCGCTGTGTGTCTGTCTGTGAGATTTTCATGTTTAGGAGTTTCTAAATTTTTGTAAAATGACTTACTTGGTCACAGACTCACAGTGCAGTGATCACATAGCCCAAGTTGTTATGAGATCGCTACACTGTGACCAATGACCACCGAGCACTACAGTAGTTACACTACACTACTCAGTAGTTTTTGTAGAATAAACAATGGTACTACGGTCCGGCCACTTCTATTCTAGTGTCGAATTTTAAACCCAATGGTTATGATAATCGATGGTCAGTGCGTTGGTAAACTGTGGCGAAGTCACTGTGGCCCTAACTATTGGACTGGTGTATTATTATTAACACAATGGACAGTTTGGTGTAGTAGGTACCTAGGTACTTGATCGAGCCAGCTCTTTTCATAATAAGCTCACCTACTTCTATAAAAGTCTGCAATGCCTAAGTTATGACGTTCGGTTTGAGGTGCTGTCCGGATGATTAGTAGTCCCAACCTTACAGTACCCCTACTTTCCCTATTTCAGTAAAAGCTTTGAATGTCCCCAGTATTCTGGGGTAAGTACTTTACTTAAGTTCTTATTTTTCTAAAAGTCATCACGGTCGCCGCCCACGCACGTCGCAACTCGATTATAGGCCCAGCGAGGTGCCAACACATTAAATTAATTAACTCCAATAACAGCAACAAAGTAAATAGCTTCCACGAACCCCAATAGAGGTATAGATGGGTTCTTTTACCTCATTACACTTACCTTGCTGATCGGTTTTCAACAGATATTTAATCAACCACTCCTTGCTATCCAAACTGTCGCGCTCGTCGTAGATTAGAATCCGTTTTTGTATCATACAGTAGGTACAGGGTTAGTCGGATAAAGTTTTTCCCCAAGTATTCTATTTTGTTTATTTCAGAATCGGTAATAGTAGATTATCCTTTTCATGATTAATTGTAGGTACCTCGGCTAAAGTTGTCAATAAAGTAAGTAGTTATTTTTTCTGTATAATATCCTCATTTTATTTAAGTACGATTGACCTTACATAACAAGAGCCTAGGTACCATTTACTAAGAACTAAGCAACATGCTACTGTAATATACCATTCAATAAGCAGGAAAACTCATCAATGAAAACCACAAAATGCGCAAGAGCACGTCACAGATCATATAATACTATACTACGTCCACAACTTGAGTAGGTAGGTATTTACCTATGTAATGTACGTATTATAAGGGTATAAGTTTGGATTGCAAAGTTTATCTCAACCATTGTCGAAATAATTGTTTCAACGTGATTATTTTTGGGAACATTGCGGTCTCAGTTCGGGGGAAATTACTAATTACCTACCTACCTAGGCAATTATCGATCAGATATTTTCTAAGCTCAGATCTTTGGTATGGTTTTTCATTGGGGGATCAAAGATTTTCGTTTAAAGAGGGGGCTTACCTATTTATAATAAACCATTTATATTTGTATTCAATTTTGTAAAAGAATGTAGCGGATTCAGCTCCATACAATTTAATTGGTTGACTGTACATACCTGTGGCTCACATGTACTGAGTGTTAATTTGGCAAACAATGCTTCTTTAGCAAAGCCATATTGAATACGTACTTGTAAGTACTAGCGCATGGCGCCTGGTTACGACTGGTGATGACAGCAGCAGTACCTCACATACCTCTGAAGCTTTGCCTCATAACTGTGATGTCAGAATAACGATACCAATATCATTTATTGCATCTATTTATTAAGTAATGCAGAACACAGTATGGTCGTCTGGAATAAATCGCCTGCGCGATAAAACCGCCAATTGTAAGGCTGAATTTATTTTATGCAAAGTGCATTCTTCATTGCGGGCTAAAAATAATTGATTTATTTTTGTGACCACTTGTTACTCCTCTAATCTATTCCATACGACATCGTCACTGTATTGGTTGGGTGGGCCGTCCTACGCTTAGTCATCCGGTTCGTGATCACCGTTTGTAAACCTTATTCCCCAGCGATTGCCAGGTCTACGAACAATTGCCTGACCTTGCCACTTTCAATTGGTAATTCTTCAAGAAAGTTATAAAAACTCCGAGGAGCGCTAAACTTTACCATATTCGACCTTGTGCGCCCAATTACATTAATTATAGGCACTATTTGCCTGATACTTGTTTAGATAAAGCATGGAATTTTCTGTATATCTACGAAGTTTTTATACATAGGCACTAGTATAGTATTATATAATTTGTAACATAGGTTATCCCCATTGCTACGTTGTAGACATGCTACGTCATAGCAGTGGAGAGTTCTGAAAAAAAAAACATCTGAAAACCCCACTGGTAGGGATTTCTTGGTGGGGATTTCTGGAATATATCAACGGAACGTAGTCTACCTACTATAAACTTAAACGAACTATTTAGCGCCACACAATCAAATTATGCTATCAAAGTCGGTGCTACGAGTGCTACGAAGTGCTATTGCTTTTCGTAGCGCTGCTTGTGTATCTTTCTCTTCCAAGCTTCCAAAAACGCTGAAAGAAAGAAAATGCAAGCAAATTCTTGTAAAATGCTACGGATATAACTTGTTTCGTAGAGTCTCGTAGAGTCGTAGCGTAGCACTACGCAGCCCGGCGCAGTAAGTCTTAGAGCTACAATTGCAGT
The DNA here is from genome assembly GCA_947507515.1 of Eulithis testata. Lineage (NCBI taxonomy): Eukaryota > Metazoa > Arthropoda > Insecta > Lepidoptera > Geometridae > Eulithis > Eulithis testata. The sequence goes on along the minus strand of OX382213.1, from coordinate 9,813,397 downwards.
TCAAAAAGGTTACAGCAACTCACCTCTTTTCTTGAATTTTTATGAACATGGAGATTCGACAAATTAATGTCAGCGTCAGCAAAAAGTCTACAAAAACAATGAAAAACCCGAAAACTTTGTGTACAATAATCAGCAAAAAGCAAACTCAATGAAATAACCAAAGCCACAAATCTATAGAGCCATGTAACAGTGCCTCAATCGGAGCGGAGCAGAGCAGTGCAGCGTGGAGTGGAACAGAGCAGAGTGGACAGAAGTGGAGTGAAGTGGAGTGAAGGCATTATGATGAAGCTGCTGCACGCCTGCGTCGCCGTGTTCACCGTGATTCTATTCCTCATGAGGCGGCACATTGGCGCCGGAAGAGTCTGTTCAGTTAGTTTCTGCCTACTTAAGTAGGTATAATTCCTAACTTGAGATTTCTTAACCTAGTATAGTAACGTCGATTACATTTTTTGGCTACAAACATTTAACTAAGGAAACCACTATCATAAAAGTAGGTACCTACTACCTAAAGTACCTGCCTATTGGTGGAGAACTGATGACTTAGTGAAGATCGCGCCTTCACCTACTGTACGTAGCTAGGTAGGGCTATTGAAATAAATAAGTACCAGCATTCTGCGGACTATCAGCCTTTTCAACTGAAGGTGTCTTTTTACAGACAAAACGTAGCAACTATGAACCGGCATTCTGCTTATACCGCGATGCATCTGAAACATCACTGCCACGCCCCCTAGAGGAATGCATGCGCACGTGCAGTGTGGCGACCAATGACTGCAGAATGCCCAAATACAAACGCGACCCTGACATCCAGATCGACAACGAAGACATTGGCGTTCGTCCTCGTGGATAGATATCATACAATAAATTCATTCCTCTTACTGTACCTAACCGTTCTAATAATGTTTTGTACTACTCTACATTAAAACCACAAATGCCTCTTAGTTCTTATACCATCGTGCCCTCAGCACCCTAGGATAAAACTATGGTACCTAGGTAGGTAATTGTATGTTCCCAGATATAGGTCTATTCGTTAGATCTACAGACATAGACACAGCAACGTTCCAAATCTATATTAGGTACCTAGGTATTTATTTAAAATATTCAAAACTAAACCAAGATGGGATATGCTGTAGGTAGGTAAGTATTCAGGTACCTACCTAAGTAGTTTTAAAAATTGCTTTGCCGAGTTGGGGATGTGTATGTCCGTCTTCTTGAAGCCGGCACCATCAGGAACTTGACATTTCTCTTGTAGTAAGGACAGTTTGGCTCGTCGCATCCTAGGACTTCCGCTTCGTGAACTGTGTGCCCTTTCTGTAGTAATTCATCCCCTACTATGAGTCTTCTGGCGCATGCTAACAAGCCGGGCCCACAAAGAGCCACCGCGCAAATTGCTGCTAAAAATTCCAGCAGTAGCATTACAGAGTCACTCCACATTTTTCATTTGGGTAAGTAAGTCCTAATGGACTGAAGTTTAACTGGCTTAGTTTTTATCTAGGTAGGTATCTACCTAGCATAGGTACCTACCTGATACTTAGCTAGAGATTTACCTGGAACTTGGAGTACCTAATAATGTTTACAAAGGTATACCTAATCAAATCAAAACTAAAAAATATTAGTAAACGGAAACACAAAAAATATTTCGAAACATGGAAAAACTGGCACTGTCAATCCAAGAGTATAATGCTACCTGTCAATAGTGTCAAAAGCATAGAAAAGCGTTAGGCACACCGTTAGGCACCTACTACCAACCATAGAAAAAAATAATACTCTACCCTTCTTTCTACCCATGAGTTTAGAATAGAACCACTTCTTTCTACCCATATCATGGAAGGTACCAACATGGAATCGTGTACTAATTCCTTTTGGGCAGTTTTGGGTACCAAAAAGTACACATAACTAGACTAGCTAGGTAGACCGTAGGTCCCTACCTCGTTTACCACGTACAAAATTATGTACGTACACGTACGCGTCATTGATGCTATTGTGTAGTTTCTCAGTATAAAAAAGTACTCTGTATAGCAGGGACAGCACTAATTGGCCATCACGCATGTCCGGGAGGTGAGGTGCAGTAAAGAGGTGAGGGTATGTGGGCATAGAAATATTTAGAAGTCAATATTGTCAAAGTCATGGATGTTTTTGACGTGACGTGACATGATATTTGACAGTTGGTGGACGTTAATCTTGTGATCATGCGGGCGGGACGGGAGCGGGAGGGACTGCCCAGTGTTTCCACTTTTAGAAATTTCACTCTGTTTAGGGAAACATAACAATAAATTATATGAGAATATATGGAATATAGGAGAATATATATTATTATGGGCCTTAGGTAAAAATCGTACTTAAGGTGGTAACTGGTTTTATAGGAAAGTAAATTTTATTTTCCACACAAAAATTAGCCATACCAATAAAATCTTTACTGGAATGTTTCTCATCTATTGTAAAACTGTGTAAATAAGCGATCTTAAAGAGGTGTAGTGTTTCAACACTTTACTCATGCCAGGCGTACAATACTTTACTATTTTTAACCGACTTCAAAAAAGGAGAAGGTTCTCAATTCGGTTGTATTTTTTTTTATGTTTGTTACCTCAGAACTCCGTCATTTATGAACCGATTTGAAAAATTATTTTTGTATACGAAAGGATATGCTTCCAGATTGGTCCTATTTTTTTAATTTGATGTTTCTTACCTCAGAACTCCATTATTTATGAACCGATTTGAAAAAATCTTTGGTTGGTCCCGAACTGCCACCATCATCATCATCATTTGATGATGAAGGCGTATCAAATTGAAGTCGGTTTTTCCAGTTTTTTATATTGCAAGTACTTACTCAAACAAAACCATTTTTATACAAAACCAGTACTAAAAAACTCAAACAAAACCATTTCTTCATTTGGGCACCATGAAAAGGTACAATAAGAGTGCTTTAGCTTCTGACATGGCTTTTATGAATGTTTCGTGGGTAAATCGGTTTCGGATAATCTTTTTAGGGAAAATTTGAGATCAGACTAGGGAAAATCGAAAACTGAAAGTGGAAACACAGAAGTCGTGTTTGAAATGAAATTCAATGGAATTGCATTGCTTGCCGTGCCGTACCGCAATTTTTTTAAAACTATGTGAAATTCATGAAAAATGACGTGTTTTAAAAACAACATATCTTTATAAAGTGTTTATTTATTTGTTGGACATACAATTTAAAGACGAAGATGCGCTCAAATATTGAATTTGGGTAAGTAAAATATATTCATCATTATGTATCTACCTAGGTATGTATTCAGCTTTCTAATTTTATTTGCATGGTTTTTGGATGAAATTACGATGAACTAGGTATTTTATTAATAATACCTGCTGCAGTTTAAGTCCTCTACTCCTATTATTAAATTCTGTTGTGTACCTACTCACTAACTATTTATTTATGCTTACGTTAGAAGTTGTTTGGCTGCATGTCGGTCTTGCAATATAATGGTAAAATACCTGCTCTGTCATAATCAATAACGCGGTTCAGGAAAATTGCAATAACTGATAAAGTATGAAAGAGGCCCTTGATAGTAACCACCTGACTTATCTGGTTATCTAAACTGTTTTATAACATCCCTGTAAAAAATTAGTAGGGTTGACAGGGGAAGCGTTAGCAGGAGGACTATGCACAATACCACCCAATAGATATCAGCTGTTTTTGCAAAGCAGGGTGTACCGTACCCAATAGATATCAGCCGTTTTTGCAAAGCAGAGTGTACCGTACCCAATAGATATCAGCTGTTTTTGCAAAGCAGGGTGTACCGTACCCAATACATATCAGCTGTTTTTGCAAAGCAGGGTGTACCGTACCCAATAGATATCAGCTGTTTTTGCAAAGCAGGGTGTATGGTACCCAATAGATATCAGCTGTTTTTGCAAAGCAGAGTGTACCGTACCCAATAGATATCAGCTGTTTTTGCAAAGCAGGGTGTACCGTACCCAATAGATATCAGCTGTTTTTGCAAAGCAGGGTGTACCGTACCCAATAGATATCAGCTGTTTTTGCAAAGCAGGGTGTACCGTACCCAATAGATATCAGCTGTTTTTGCAAAGCAGGGTGTACCGTACCCAATAGATATCAGCTGTTTTTGCATTGCATTTTTGGATTCACAATGATTTTATTTATTTATTGATTGTTTATGCAGAGCGGTGGGCGCATCATGTGTCTGCACAGTGTTCCTGTTTGTGTTTCTTCACGGCCACTTGCAAAATGTTTACGAGCAGTCGGGAACACTAACCGATCTGGAGTACTCCTGGTAAGTCATCATGTTGAAGATATCATTCTTAACCTTTTACCTACTGGAATTCCAGACACAATAAAAAATCTATTGTTACCGACCCGATATCGACGGGACGTCAAAGGTTAATACAGTAAAAATTAATAGTATCTATAGAAGAGCTGATCGGGTCTCACTCCTCGGCATCCACAACACCATCGGGGATGCTGGAACATTGCTGTCATCAACCCAAAGTCCTTCTCCGTTACTTTAAGGAGTTGGGCTGGCTGGGGTGAGGTCAGCAGGGGGACAATGCACAATACACCCCAACACGGGACGTCAGTGCAGATCTTATTCCCCCACGACGAATTAGAATTAGAATTAGAAGAACACAAATATTAGAAGTAATTTTGGTTAACAAGCCAGCCATTGTTTCCTAGTCTCCGCTATCAAAATAACTAGCAAATTAATTACATGATATCAAATAAATAGTTGTGTGGAAAATGCAATAAAACTCTTATCAATAGTGAATAACATTGTTTCAGGGTATTCCGGCTGCTTCTGAACCTAGTGGGCTATAGTACCGTCATGGTGCCCGGCTTCATTCTCTACAAATATCTGTACAAAACTAATTACTTTGATAAAATAAGTAAGTAGCTACCTAACGTTATAGAATGTTATGATTTGTACTTTTGTATGGTATAGATAGCATTGGCTGGTCGGTAGTAACACATTTTTCATGATAAGAAATGTATTTAAAAATGTTGGAATTCGACTTTCCTACTAAACTATATTTTGTAATTTTAGTTTTATGAGCTAAGCTGACTAGTACTTGTGTGTGATTAAAAGGAACCAGTAAGAAATGAAGTTGCGAATGCCACTCAAATAATAATAATAATAATAATAAATAAATATTCACGGACACTTAACACAACGCCTTCTAGTCCCAAACTAAGCAAAGCTTGTACTATGGAAACTAGATGGCTGATAGAATACATACATACATTTCTTTTTGTAAATACATACTTATAATACATAGAAACACCCAGACACAGAGCAAACATCTATGTTTACAACACACAAATGTTTGTTCTCGGTGGGGATCGAACCCACGACCCACAGCACGGAAGGCAGAGCTACTACCGACTGAGCCATGACGCCTGTCGAAAATCAGTTTGCAATATACATTCTAGTATCACTTGATTTGCTGTTTAACAAATACAATTTATTTATTTCACAATGTTATCATGACATTTTTAGTTAGTACCACTGGGTCGTGGGTTCGATCCCCACCGAGAACAAACATTTGTGTGTGGCAAACATAGATATGTCTGCGTGTTACTATGTATGCTAAGTATGTATTTACAAAAAAAAAAATACATAAGTATTCTATCAGCAGTCTAGTTCCTATAGTACAAGCTCTGCTTAGTTTGGGACTAGATGGCGTTGTGTGAAATGTCAATAGATGTTACTTATTATTAACTAGCCGTCGCCCGCGGCGTTGCTCGCGTTCTAGACCCTTAGAGTGTGACTTTTCAAAATTCTTTTCTTAGTGCACCCCTACACTATATAAGGATACTACCCTCCAAATTTCATACCTCTAGGACTTATAATTTAGGCTGTGCTTCGATTCTAAGTCAGCTTCAGAAAATCCTACTTCTTACTAATATTATAAACGCGAAAGTTTGTAAGTATGGATGGATGGATGTTTGTTACTCTTTCACGTAAAAACTACTGATTCGTTTGAATGAAACTTGGAATATATATTGTCCGTGACCTGGATTAACACATAGGCTACTTTTCATCCCGAAAAATCAATGTGGTCCAACGGGACGCGAACGAAGTCGCGGGCGGCACCTAGTTTTATATATATTGATATCTGACGGAAGTATGGTATGTCAGGCAACAAGGCCCCGACATGCGTGTCTGGGTTCCTGTACGCGTGCTTCGGTCCGTACTCGCGCCTTGCCCCGGTACCGACGGACACGGCCGGCAGCTCGGCACAAGAGGCCAAGCGCCGTACTGCCGAGCTCGCCTTCTGCTTCACGGGACTCATGGCCGCGTACCTCGTCTGGGGCCTGCTGCAGGAGAAGATCATGACGCAGGTCATATTAATAACTGCTCTTATGGCGTAGGGTAAAGTCAGACAACCCTCTCGCTCGCACATTTCAACATTTTTGAAGATATAATATAGCTAAATGTAATTATGTGAAATTGCAGAGGTTCAGGGTCGAGAGAATAACAATGCAAAGGTTCAGTAAAAATATCACATTGATCCAAACAAGTTTTCCGACCAAAAAAATAGTATCAATGTAATAAATTAAAGTGCCTGCTCATTTTTTGGTTAGAAAACTTGTTTGGATCAATGTGATGTTTTTATTGAACCTTGGCATTGCTATTCTCTCGACCCTGAAGCTCTGCAATTTCACATAATTACATTTAGTTATATTATATCTTCAAAAAATTTGAAATGTGCGAGCGAGAAGGTTGTCTGACATTACGCATCGCCCTAACGTATTCATTACAATGCATTATACATTATACAAAATTTGATTCAAATCACAGAATAGGTTCATATTTTATTCTTCTGTGAGATTTATTGAAGTCTAAACTAGCATTTATTTCATAATGTAAATCCATCCTCAAAATATCGCTCATTATCTCCTTGGAAATCTGTGGGAATATTACTAAGAGGTTAGTCTAAGCCCACTAGAGGACTTAGACAAACCTCTTAGTGTAAAAAAGGTGTACACATTCAAATCAAATCAAATAATTTATTCCATTTAATAGATTTCCGGTTGGTAAAGATCTTAAATAAATTATAATTTCACTAAAAACTGCCTTTACAGGCGTATGAATAGGTGTTGTGTAGGTAAACATTAATCATTCTCATCACTACATAGTATAAAGCAAAGTCGCTTCCCGCGTTTGTGTGTATGTATGTATGCTTACATCTTTAAAACTACACAACGGATTTTGATGCAGTTTTTTTTAATAGATAGAGAGTGATTCACGAGGAAGATTTATATGTAATACATCATCATCATCACTGCATTGCACCCGTGCGAAGCCGCGGCGGGTCGCTAGTTGCAAATAATATAGATAAAAATGTCAATAAATCAAAAGAAAATAAAAATAGTGAAATGTGAAATAGAATGTGATTATGTGGTATGGTATGGTATGGTATGGTATGGTATGGTATGGTTGTATTGTAGGATTACGTGTTATCGGACGGGTCGGTGGTGCGGTTCACGGAGGCGCAGTGGCTGGTGCTGTGCAACCGGCTGGGCGCGCTGGCGGCGGCGCTGGCGCGGCTCGTCAGCACGCGCCGCCCGCTGCTGGCCGCGCCGCTCTACAAGTTCTCGTACTGCGCGCTCTCCAACGTACTCAGCGCCTGGTGCCAGTACGAGGCGCTTAAATACGTCTCCTTTCCAACGCAGGTACCTACATTATCTACATTATACTTTCTAGAAGCCTTGCTACAACGCACGTACCTTTCATAACTACATTATACTTTCTAGAAGCCATGCTACAACTTTGGAAGGCATGGGCTGGAATACTCTAAAAGTCATTCAAATTTGAGCACCACTTAAAATTGCTCTGCCTCTGTTTGACATTACTCATTTGCAAGAGATGGCAATAATTTAAGCGGAACTTAAATTGAGTGGGGTTTGAGTATTCGGCCAATGGCCAATGTCTGTCCTTCCACGAATATCTTCTACTCAGCGGTATTTATTATTTACTTAGCTCAAGAGAAGGTCCAATGGATGGTGTTCGGAGAAACCCATTTTCACTACTTAGTCAGTATAATGTGTGGTAGTGAGAGGGTGTGTGTGTGGGTGGGTGCTACTGATAGTCCCAGTCTCTTAAGAGTCTGGTTATCTCAGCAGCACCGCATATGTGCAAGGGTGTGTATGTGTGGATGATTGTGTATTCACACAATCATCAACACACACGCACCCTCTCACTATCTGTTTGTTACTACATCCTTAGACAAAAGTCCTACAAGTTAACCGCCTCGTATCATTTAATATAATTTGAATGTTTTAAATAGTTAGATATATATAATTAATTGCAGGTACTATCGAAGTCGTGCAAGGTGATCCCGGTGATGTTGATGGGCAAGTTGATATCTCGCAACAAATACGAAGTGTATGAGTATGTGACGGCGGCGCTCATCTCACTGGGCATGGTCATGTTCATGTTCGGAACCCACGACGACTACACCGGTGAGTGCCTCAGATAAGTTTTTTGCAAGTGTTGCGTGTATTTTTAGTTATAATTAGTTCCTTTTATCATGTCCTAGCGGCTCTTTCCCGCTTCGCGGGGGTATTCAACATATAAATCAATTTTATACCATTCCCCCTCTAAAAAGCTTATTTTATTCACTGAAAACAGTCAATAAAAAGCATTGATGTTTGAATTTAGAACACACTAGTATATTTGACCTCCATCTAATTATTGTTTTTGCGCAAGGAGAAAAAGCTCCAATCTTTCTTTTTATCGTAGTCATGGTATAAAGTATAGTATGCAATTCTTGAATAAAAGGGCCATGAACCACTCACGTCGTTCAAGATTCTAACACTTGAATCATCATGAATCACTCCCTACGGTCGTGATTCAGTCGTTAGAATCCTTCACTTACTCGTGATTAATTTATGGCCCTCGCTTTAAGTCCGTGTTTTATTCACTAGTTGCATAATATACTATTTTTAGACCTTTGGTTTATTGGAGTAAGGATCCCAAATTTTTTTTGAAAATGTAAAATGTGCCAATGGTGAAAGAATTTTTCAAATCTGTATAGTAGTTTTGGAGCCTATTCAATGAAAACAAAGAAACAATCAAATCTTTCCCCTTTATAGTATTTATTTATTTATTTATTTATTTATTTTTTGGAGAACCAACAGCTTTTACAATCAGAATAGGCAATGGTTAAACTTTGGAGAGCCAATTAGAGGTTCTCACGTATAACAGTGTTACTGCATAGCAAAGAATCTATGCAGAAAACTATGGTAATAATAACTAATTAATGCAAACTAATATAACAACGTAGTAATTAGGTAGGTCATTAAATCTAAATAAACACTTCAAGTAAAAAGGTCGTCAGTTATCCGCCATAAAGAACTCCCTGTATTAGTATATGTACTGTATTACCATGGTATTTATAGTAAGAAAGAAGGGGCAACACTGTCCGCAGAAAGAAAGATGGAGTCCTTACTAACTGCGATTTGTAAAACGTAATAAAATAGTGTTCATCATATAAAATTTGTTTTTCACAAACATGCTTGGAAATTAAAGCATTATTTTGACAACCTTCTTCGAGATAAATCGGAATTGCAGTACTGTACTGGCCAAACACATGCGAGCAGCGGCCAGATAAAAATGTATGAAAATCCATTGCTGGCGTGTAATTTAAAAATGGAACGATCTTTTACTCCGTAACATCGCAACCAAGGAGGTAACTTATCAAAGGTTTTATTCAAATTTCGAACAGGCTTTCAAATAGAAAGATGATTATGGAAAAAAAAAACAAATGAACACTGTAACTTCGTTGTTCGTTATTGGTTTTGAAAAGTATTGTATTTTCAACTGAAAAGTTTTGCCTAGGTACTTAGTTTTAATTTCCTTGCATTATTTGAGAAAAGTACTATACAAGCCTTGGCCACAACTAGGCAATGAGGGACTCACGTATATGTGCCTCGACTTCGACTCGGCCCACATTTACACGTTCGCACCTCATTGGCTCTGTTGCGTGCCGCTGCAGTAATGTTTGTCGTGTATATCAGGTGGCGCAGTGGCCGGTACGGCTGGGTTGCTGCTGCTCGTGTTGTACTTGTGGTGCGACAGCTTCACGTCCTCGTGGCAGGCGGCGCTGTTCCGCACGCACGCGCTGCATCCGCTGCAGATGCTGTGCGCTGTCAACCTGTGCTCTGTCGCACTCAGCGCCGCCTCCATGCATCGCGGCCTGCCACATCATCCCTTGCTGCAGGTAACCTTATCAACAACCCTTGTAGTAGGTAACGCACGGAAACCATTTGTTACAGGTAACACACAAACTACACCTTGTTACAGGTAACACACAACCTACACCTTGTTACAACTGTTTCAAACTTGGAATATATATTGTCCGTGACCTGGATTAATACATGGGCTACTTGTTATCCCGGAAAATCGATGGGATCCAACGGGACGCGAACGAAGTCGCGAGCGGAAGCTAGCAATCCATATGTATCAAATCTTATTGCTGTTTGATATGAAATATCAACTAATAGAGTTAGGGAAATATTGTTGACCGAATCATATTATATTCTTGACGAAGCACTCGCTGATAATTTAAATACGACATCGAATTAATTTTAAGGCGTATGTATGAGACAGACAACCCTCTCGCTCGCACATTTCAACATTTCTGAAGATATAATATAACTAAATGTAATTAAGTGAAATTGCAGAGCTTCAAGGTCGAGAGAATAACAATGCAAAGGTTCAGCAAAAATATCACATTGATCCAAACAAGTTTTCCGACCAAAAAACTTGTACCAATGTAATAAATTAAAGTGCTCATTTTTTGTGCAAATTATTTGGTTAGAAAACTTGTTTGGATCAATGTGATATTTTTACTGAACCTTTGCATTGTTATTCTCTCGACCCTGAAACTCTGCAATTTCACTTACTTACATTTAGTTATATTATATCTTCAAAAATGTTTAAATGTGCGAGCGAGAGGGTTGTCTGCCTTATACATACGCCTTAATCGTTAACTTTATGCTATTGCACCAACATGTACCTACAATAAAATTGTACTATAAATTTCTTTTTTTTTGTAACCAGATTGTAACAGCCTAATATTCAAATTATTGTAACCAGACTATGACTTTTCCAAGTGTACAACCAATGTATCTTACGGAATAATTAAATTGAATTGAATTTGTATTGCAGCACCCGGGCTTCCTGATAGACTGCGTGGTTCTGTCGTTGAGTTCCGCGTTGGGCCAGCTGTTGATATACCGCACCATCGCGGCATTCGGAGCCGTCGTATTCGCTATTATCATGACACTCAGACAGGTACGCATTACAACACACATTCACACTCACCCTTACACACCCTTACAATTATTAAATTACACAAAAGCTACAGCACACATTCATACAAATTCTCACAGAACTTACAGATATTACACAAAAGTCCGCGCAATATGTAATTGGATGGGTGTGTAATTGTGAAATATGTACTTTCAAAAATGTTAAAATGATTAATAAGTAATCGAATAAATTTTTTATTCAGTATAGTGTATCTGGTAATTAAATGCGCTAAAAAGTGCAATAAAAAATTTAATTATAAGTATGTATTTACAAAAAAAGTAGGTATAAAAGTGTTCTATCAACAATCTAGAGTTCCCATAGTACAAGCTTTGCTTAGTTTGGGACTAGAAGGCGTTGTGTAATATGTCCAAGAATATTGATTGAAGTGAAAACTTCTTTAGCATCGTTGTGATTTGAAAGTCGATGAAAGGAAAAAGCGCAAACAAAAAGAGACATAGCCGTGTAATTCCAACCATCGCAGCAGAGCTACTGTGGGTCGAACAGTGATACCGTTGGACTGCGGTCAGACCGCCAACGGGAGCAAGTTCAAATCCATTGCGACACCAGTAACTTTTTGCAACTTTTTACTTTTTATTTTGAAGTGAAATTTAGTACTGTATATTGGTTAAGTATTTTTTGAAAGTTTCACTTCTACTACATGTGAATTTCACACGTTTTTTCATTTATGTACTTAAACAATAGCTTAGTATATTATGCAACCAGTGATAAAAGACGGATTATAGCGAGTGCCATAAATGAATCACGAGCAAGTGAAGGATTCTAAGGACCGAATCACGACCGTAGGTAGTGATTCATGTGTTAGAATCCTGAACGACGTGAGTGACGTGGCCCTCGGTATAAATCCGTTTTATTCAAGAGTTGCATACTATACTTTATACCATGACTATGGGGGAATGGTATAAATAATGTAATAGTGTGTTGTGTGCAGGCGGTGTCGATCCTGGTGTCGTGCATAGTGTACGGGCACGAGGTGTCGGCGGGCGGGTGTGTGGGCGTCGCGCTCGTCTTCTGCGCCGTGTTGCTGCGCGTCTACTGCGCACACACACACACACGCACACACACACACACACACACACCCCGACACACCTGACAGGTACACATTCACGCGACTGACAATGTCTGACAACACTCTCGCTCAAACATTACAACCTTTTTGAGGATATACGGTAAACTACCCTAATCTTGGCACCCCCGCCAATTGTTGGCACTTCTCTGATTTATCCTATTTACTAAGAAAAAGCCAGACCTCACGATGTTTTTGTATAAACAACAACTTAACGTAATAATAAACATCGTGAGGTCTGGCTTTTTCTTAGTAAATAGGATAAATCAGAGAAGTGCCAACAATTGGTGGGGGTGCCGAGATTAGGGTACTTTACCCTATGTGAAATTGCAGACCTTCAGAGTTGAGAGAATAACAATGCAAAGGTTCAGTAACAAATATCACATTGATCCAAACAAGTTTTCTAACCTAAAAATGAGCACTAAAATTAGTTGCATTAGTACAAGTTTTTTAATCAAAAAACTTGTTTGGATCAATGTGATATTTTTACTGAACCTTTGCATTGTTATTCTCTCGACCCTGAAGGTCTGTAATTTCACATAATTACATTTAGTTATATTATATATTAAAAAATGTTGAAATGTGCGAGCGAGATGGTTGTCTGACATTACCAGTCGCCTTAAGCACGTTCATTCCCGTTCGTCCCATGAGTTCTCCCAGGTGGGACGAATGGGAATGCAACGATATTACTGCGCTACGTAACAATGGAACGAATGAAGCGCTCGTGGTTAGACTTGCTTAGTCAATCTATATCTAAGTTAAGCGGCGTTCTGCGCGGTCACTACTTGGATGGGTGACCGTTAGTGGCATTTACATCTGAGCGCTTCCGTGCTTCGTGCACGTTAAACTGTCCCGGCTCTAGCAGTCGTTAAGCCACGAAACTGTTATTCTTAAAACGTAAAAACTACTGATCCGATTTGGATGAAACTTGGAATATTATATTGTCCGTGACCTGGATTAACACGCCATGGGCTACTTTTTATCCCGAAAAATTAACAGGATCCAACGGGACGCGAACGAAGTCGCGGGCGTAAGCTAGTTTATAATATTAGTAGGATTTGTGACCAGCATTACAATGAAGACAGTTTAATTATGTTAGTGTATTTGTGAATAGGTAGAGTCCCGCCGCAAGGGAATGTCGAGAATGCGCAACAAACAGGAAATATTTGCCGCTTTCTTCAAGCACAAGCAGAAACTCAAACAAAAGTCAACGCAGTAGAGGCTCGTCCACTCTACAACCACGTGATCCTATATTATTATACATACTGATTTCAACTTAAGTATCCATAAACTGAGCAGACTCATTATTGTCGATTCTGTTGTTGCATGTTTCTAAACTAGCCTAATTTTATTTTAGATTATTTATTCAGACAACTTGGTTCATGTAGGGTTAGTAACCGAAACACTTAAAATTGATTTCAATTAAGTTGTATTTCAACAAAAAACATTCAGGATGACGGTATTAAAAATATTGCCGTCCCGTTCTCATAAATTGAAACGATAAGGACGGTTATAATTTGTGTGCTGTCAAATTAGGTTACTTTAGAAAAATGCAACAACAGAATCGAGACCACTACCAACCAACCAATCCAACTCGGTCAAACGGTATATATTGAAAAAAAAAACCAGTTTACTGAACAATCTCAACCGACAAAGAGCACACCATGATATCTAGGTCCCGATATGGTTTAATAGCTCTAACCTTGAATAGAGGGAAAGAAGATCTAGGATAAAAAGAGATATTCTCCTTGTTGTAATGAAACGAATTCATTTACCAAGATTATGGCTTTATCAAACTAGTGCAAAGAATCACAACTGTCACAATCTTATGACATCTGATATAACCAATAATGACAACTCTGAAGGAGTATTTTACACAGATACAGCACACTCCTCCACTTTCGCCGAGAGGTATTAAACCGTGTCGGAGCCTATACTAATCAGACAATGTGCTTTCAAGAGCGTTTAGTTCACCTGATGTTAAGCGGTTATTTCTCTGCACGTGTCACTTGTGTCAAGAACGTAGTGTAAGTACCTATGGTTGTAGAATTCCATGAGTGAGAGAGTCCAGTGATATTTAATTGCGTAAGAGTAAAAGAGATGGAACTATAGCGATACTTACAGAGGTCTAAATTGTATATTAGTATTGTGTGCATTTCTAACCAAATACTGAATTATTAGAAAAAAATATACGTAGATATTCGTAACTATACTGTTGCATTTTTGACCGGCTTTAAAAAAAGAAGAGTATTCGTTTTTTTTAAGTTGGTTACCTCAGAACTCCGTCATTTATGAACCGATTTGAAATTCTTTTAAGAAAAAGTATATTTCCAGGTTGGTCCCATAATTTTTTTATCAAAATTGATTCAGTCAGTTATAAAAATCACTTCACAAAAAACATTCACTTACACGAGATTGCGTATTTTGCTTTCCTGTGACTTTTCTGTTGTGTTTTCGACCAATAAATAGAACAGTCATAATGAACTGCCATCATTATCATCATTTATTTAGTTCCCATAGTACAAGCTCGGCTTAGTTTGGGATTAGAGGGCGTTGTGTGTAATGTCCAATTATATTTATTTATTCTATTTATTATATGATGAAGGCGTATCAAATTGGAGTCGATTTTTTCAGTTTTTAAACTTGCAATTATGAAGAGGCTCCAACGAGATTTTCATGGGCTTTTGTATGAAAGGTCAGTTTTTGTTTTCACTGAAAACTAGTAGTTTTAGGATTTAAAATAATAAATGAAATACTTTTCAATAAGCTAGAGTTAACTCGAATATTATGCTAAGAATATCCTACTTAATAATTATAAACGCGAAAGTTTGTGAGTATGGATGTTTGTTACTCTTTCACGTAAAAACTACTGATCCGATTTGGATGAAACTTGGAATATATATTGTCCGTGACCTGGATTAAAACATAGGCTACTTTTTATCCCGGAAAATCAACGGGATCCAACGGGACGAGAACGCAGTCGCGGGCGACACCTAGTAGAAACATAATCTGAGTTTATTTGCTTGGATCCAGGTGAAGCCTTTCCAATAACTACATCAATCTAATAATGGAAGGCTCGCTTTAATGAGTTAAAGGCGAAATAATACCTATTTATACATGAACAAGGATCATTTTGGTGTATCCGAATGTGCGTCAATGAGATGAAAAGGCGATGGATGGTTTTCGTTTTTAACCGACTTCAAAAAAACGAGGGTTATTCGGTTGTATTATAAATTATAGTCTACAGTACTAAGATAGTGAGAGAGAGCGTATTATGATTATTGTGAGGGAGAGGGTGTGTGTGTGTACACACCCTCACACACCCTAACGGACTTCGTGAGATAGAACATCAGTTGGCGTTGATTGATATTCTTAGCTTTCAATTCATTTAGAAATTATCTATTAAATTAATAAGCAAATTATTATTGTAAAGTATGGGCGTAGCTAAATGTACATAGAATACGTGCGACTCTCTATGGTACTAGGTTATAAAAAATAAAAAAAACTGTGAGAATATCTACCGTGCCTAGGAACTACAAACTACATTTTATTGTATTATAAAAAGAATCAACTTATAGAAATTTTTGTTACTATCTTTTTTACCAATGACAGGTGAATGGTAGTATCGTAAATAACGCACAAAAATATTGATGTACGTATTGAAAAATAATATAAATATATTACCTAGTATTTTGTAAGTAGATTATAGTATACTGCATAGTCATAAATATAATAGAATAATTAATATTATGTGTGCTCGTAATAATCATAGTAATTGGTGATCAGAGTGTTTACGTTCTAGCGAGATTCATGTACTCTAAACCAATAAAGTGTCTAAACACGAGTTTCACTTGAGTATGTTTATCCTGTTAATATATTTAAGTTTTGTAAAAGTATTTTATCTGTTTTTTTTCTTTTAATTTAATATTTATTTAGGTATTTTTATGATATTTTAATGAACTCCACTATATCTTAGTAATCTAAAGCAATCTTCGGAAAACTCTGTCTACGGATATTTACGTAGCATTACGTATTGTATTTTGTTAAAAATTCTGCAGCTGTAACCGATACATACATACACCCTGTATAAATTATACAGGGTGTGTGTGACTACTCTCGAAAACTTCTGGAAACCGAAAACAAAGTATCCATAAAACTTCGCGCTGGCGCTGACTGTTGGTTCCCTAAAGGAAAAGTGGTTGATATTCATTACGAAGATTTCAGTAGTAGTCTTAATTACACCCGGTATTATTTGACATTCCTCTTTCACACGTAGGTGTGGCTATGTAAAAGTTCATGTAGATAAATTGACCATAAAATTGTGTTATATCGAAAGTGAAAAATCGCGATGAGGCATAGAAAATGAGTGTTGTGCAATTAAATGTATCCACCAAGATTTTTAGTTTTCTTCCACCCCATTCCACTAGATGTACGGCATAATATACAATGCAGGGAGTCAAAAGAATAGGTATATTCCCGAAAACCTAAGGTAGCCTTTCGAACTAAGCGTCACAGACGCAGCGTTTATCGCGTCACCTTTTGATTGGTTGGCGCCTCGGGACAACTAATCAATAGGTAACGCGATAGACGCTGCGTCTGTGACGATTAGTTCGAAAGGCTACCTTCAGGTTCATAGGTATATCCTTTCCCGGCGAAGGGGGGGGCTCTTATCTGATTCAGAACCTTTTTGTATTATTTGACAGTTAATTTATTTGCCACATTTTTGACATTAGGTATCAGGTTGGTACTTTTTACGTCAAACCTAAATAATAATATGGTATCAAAATAATAGGTATCGATTTTGGCTGATAAAATCTACTGAAGTGTACTAAAGTAATGTTGTGGCTGTCGAACCCCATTCGCGTGAACAGCTTCTTCGAGTTCAAGCACTTCCAGAACGTTATGCTCGAGAAGTAAACGGAAAACGGTAAACACATCAACCACTATCCTTTAGGACTCTTGGTTTATTGGACTCCTTGAGCTGTTTGTTATACTTACTGACCCTCTCGAGGATGGTTTACTTAACAAACAAAATACCTAGTTCACGACGAAAAATATGACTTGGTAATCTGTGGTAGGTAACATAATTGAACAAACATGGCCTACGTGGTCAACTCAGCCTAGCAATGCATTAAGTAGTACCTACCTGAGATCACAGTGATACTCAGTGGGGTTTATATTGTTATAGGCAGGTAATGCAAACCTCAGAGCATGTCCATTAATGACGTGAAGTGCAGCGGCTTCAATCGGAGGAGGCCCATATTACACTCCTTCGACTGATGCGTACTACTTTTCCATACATCCGTAGGCTTCCAATCTATGCCAATTTTGATATGAGAGTTGGCAGGGGTTACATACACCAGAGGACCCCGTGGCTCGATCAGCATTAGCATTAAGGTGAATACAGGCACATCGGTCGACAGGGAGGCCAGGCCAACATAGGTACCCTCTTACTCTCCCCGAGTGAGAGGCATGCGTAAAGCATTTCCCCCTGTAAAAAAAGGGGTTCCACCAGGTAGTGTAGTACTAATGTAGTGAGTGTTGTTGTCAGCATGTTGGTGCAGATGGCGCTGGTCATGTTGTTGAGCGCGGGGTTGTCTCCCTGCGTGCTGCAGCGGCTCTGTCCATCGCGCCCTGCACGTCCGCCCTCCAGTGTCTGCATGCATTGCCTTGATGACGTCACCCAAGGGTACACAACACATCTATGTGTTAAACGATATATTCCAGAAATCCCCACCACTACGACGTAGCACGTCTACAACGTAGCAGTGGGGAAAACAGGCCTAGGAATATTGTAGTGAGTAATAACAGCGTCATTGCAGGGACTGCTTTGTCAACCACGCATAAACAGGACGCTGCTGGCGCTGGTACGGATTTCGGTTTAGGAGAGGCTGGATCCAGCTATTTAGGGCTTTCCCTGACAGAACCTGGTCTAGCCTTAGGTAGGTAGATATAAACACCTGAAGGATACAGCCAGGGGGAGAACTTGAGCTCCTTAATCCACAACGTTTGAAGGCACATAATTTATCAAATTAAATCTTCGTTTTTGAAATGACTACTTTGTTAGGAAGGTAGAGTCGCTTGCTACAACTCGCACTGTTGCTCTTTACCACCTAGAACCTGAGTGCTTGTGTATTTTTGCAGATATCCTACAAAAACAATGAAGTCAAATAAATCAATGAAGAAGTAATAAGAACGCATCAAACTACATATTTAAGCTATTGGTAAGTGCATCTGTCAGTAGTACCCCATGGCCTCGGGATAAAATCCTCCAACTCTATTCGAGTAGGTGTAAGTGTGTTACGAGTAAGTGGTTGGTTTGTCAGATATTTGGCGTGATTCGCCGTGTTGTGACAGCGCATCCGCTCGGTTCCGTGTTGACAAAACAACACTGTGTTGTGCTGCCATAATAAAACAACCTCTACCACGACACTAAACGATATTTGTTTCGTAAAACCTGGAATATCTTGATCTTTACTTACTACGATACTCAACAATTTTAGCTGCCAAGCTTTAGAAAAGTCTTTTTCTTATTTGGTTTGGTGGCTCGCTTAGCTCTGCCCATCTTTTAGTCATGAAATGAAAATACATTTCCTTTTCCGGCTGGCCGCCCTGGCTATGACCGTTCCAAAAACTATAACTAATCTCATATTCTAGAAAACTCCAATACCTACTCCGAATCCAGTATTATCGCTAGTGGTAATAACTGTCACGGTACCGTGGTACGTGGTCCGACATGCACGGTGGTATAAAGCGCGGCGGGCGCAGAGTTGCGCGCGAATGCAACTGCCGCCGTTGCTGCGGCTGCCGCTGGTTGACTTGCTGCTTTGCATGCCGCTGTGCTTGCACCAACACTGACTCGCGCGATGACTAGACTGCTTATGATTGCTGCTGCGTGCATTCAGGTACGTGATTTTGCTATTTGTAAAGATTTCCAACCCTGAACAAAATATAGATTGTTTTTATATGGAAAACCACCATTTTAATTTTATTTTATTTTCAGGTCGTATCAGCATGCACGAACTGTGTGGTGAGTTAATTTAACTTCACATTTTGGTTAGATAAAACACGAGACAATGGGAGCGCGTTGATGTCTTTTGAACGGAAATTCAGTACCTACTGAGCATCTAAGCAAAATTAGGGGAAGTTCACTGCTTTGGTCTCGCAAACAAGCGTTCAAAATCAATAGCACAAGCATTCAACTTCTTCTTGTAGCAGGTTTGGCAAACGTTCTACTTTACGTGGTTACCAAATAGTCCCATGTTTCCAGAGCAGACTGCTGTATTTTAGTAATTCTGAGTATTAGGTACATTATTGTGTTAGTAACCTGAGTATTATACACATAGATCGCCAAGGTCCAGAGCAGAAAATACGAGTGTAATTTAAAACTTGTCCACCAGATGCTGGGCAAGGAGGAAAAGGCGATGTTCCGCGCGCACTCGGAGGCCTGCATGCCGCAATCGGGCGTGGAGCCGAGCCTAGTGGAGGCCCTCCTGCGAGGCGAGCTGAGCGAGGACCCTACACTGAAGAAGCACGTGTACTGCGTACTCCTCAAGTGCAAGGTGGTGGGGAAAGACGGGAAGCTGCTGAAGACGGCGGTGTTTGGCAAGCTGGCGGTTAGGAGCGATGGCAGGAATGCTACCAAGGTTAGACATTTTAATTCAATACACATCTACGTAGGTATATTATCTTTCCTAATAGTTTGGAGAAAGTCTAGGTAAAGTCAGAGGTGTTTACATTCACACAGTGAAGCTAGAGGATTATTATGACGTCAAACCAATAGGTACGCAGTTGTTTCACACGTCTCGTATTACACCATAGCAGTGAATACATGGGGTTCATTGTGTTCATTTTCATATTTGCACCAAATTGTATCAAATTGACATGCCAAATGTTATGTAGGTAGGTACGTAACGAAATCCTATTAATAAAAACGCGAAAGTTTGTAAGTATGGATGGATGGATGTTTGTTACTCTTTCACGTAAAAACTACTGATCCGATTTGAATGAAATTTGGAATACCTATATATTGTCCGTGACCTGGATTAACACATAGTGTTGCCGCCTACCATATTCTACGAGCAATGCCTTCCTTGCGGAGTTGACGCGGTTTAAATAGGCTTCTCTTTCATTTTCGTTGTTACCTCTAAGCTGTGAGAAAATACACACGTCATACTAAAAAGATAAAGCTTTTATTTTTCAAAATCAAGAAAAACCCTGATAGAAGGAGTACCTCCATAACATGGTCCTACGAGCCGCATACCCAGGATACGAGGGAAGTGATCAGTGATTGGTTTAGGAAATTAACCCAATACTCTTTTATTCTCAGGTTACTAGTACATACCACTGTACAGTTTTCATGTAATCCCTAAGCAGAAACAAGGTTTGTGTGTTGTATTCAGCACATTTATTATTTGTAAGTACGTTTCATTAGCCTAGGCATGGTATGTATTAGATTATTTTGACAAGAAAAATAATTGTATTGTAATTTACCGGTAACCTCAAAATTAATTTCTCCAACAAGTTTCACATTTGCGTTTGCACAAAGTTTTGTCAAAAATCATTCAAATTAGTCTATTGGTTGTTAGTTACATAAATTAGCAATAGCCTAGAACCTCTTCAAGTACTTGTTTTATAGAATAAGCTTCATTTTAGTCCATATTTTGCAAAATCCAACTTGTCATTTTATTGTAAAATTGTTAAAAAGTTGAATCTTAGTTTTACATTTTTGGTCTAAAATTCTAAAAACAAATTGTAATTCAATACCAAAGTTATAAAGTACAGCTTTCCTTTGCCTTATTTGTTATATTACAAGATTGTAAATGATGTATTCACTTGAGTATTTTACCTTTGTGAATCATACCAATCACCCTTTGATATTGTGATTATTTTTGGTTCATTGTATAAATTTCAATTCCAGGAAGTAGGCTGCTCCTAAAGGCTCCCTACCATGTCTGAGAAAGAGGAAAAGGAACTTGTCAAGAAGAGATCCAGTTACAAGGGCCAATTAACTGCTTTTGTCAAGTTCATAAATGAATTGAGTGGTACATTGAGCCCGCAACAGGTGAATGAACTGCAGATACGAATAGGTAGAATAGAGAGTTTGTATGATAAATATGACGAAGTGCAATTAAGAATAGAATGTCTTGTCGATGATTTACCTGCACAAAGGTCAGAACGGGACGAGTTTGAGTCCATATATTTTATGTCACTTGCCAAGGCACAAGATATTCTCTCTTGCAATCCAAAGTCTTCAAAAAGTGAAACATTAGAAAGCCCTCGAGCAAGTAACTACAAGCTAGTTAAGTTGCCTACCATTAATTTACCCAAATTTCATGGTTCTTATGATAATTGGCTCGAGTTTCATGACACGTTTTCTAGTCTTATACATTCGAACGACGGCATGGATGAAATAAATAAGTTTCATTACCTCAGAGCCTCACTGGAAGGCTCAGCTGCGGTGATCATACAGTCAATTGAATTTTCTGCAAGCAATTACTCCGTGGCCTGGCAGTTACTGTGCGACAGATATAATAATAAGCGTTTACTTATCCAAAACCATGTTACTAACTTGTTTAATGTAGACTCCATTAAAAGTGAGTCTTCTATTAGCCTAAAGCGGTTGATTGATCAGCTCAACAAAAGCCTACGTGCACTGGAATTACTCGGTGAGCCCACCAAGCACTGGGACACTCTGCTAATTCACGTCTTGACTCGGAAACTTGATAATAAAACGTTCCGTGAATGGGAGGAGTGTAAGGGCCGTCTGGACAAGGAGAAGGCCATAACATTGGCAGTCTTTCTAGAATTTGTTCGCGATCGTGCTGATCTGTTAGAAACGCTGGAATTGTCACGCGGTAATGTATCAAACCAGCCCCCTAAGAGTATAAATAAGCTTAAAACTATGGTCTCAGTGGCTAGTCCACAATCGCAGGTAGTGTGTGAGGATAATAATAATAATGTTTCGCCTATCAAGCCATGTCCGAAATGCACAGGTGACCATCATTTGGTAACATGTCCTCAGTTTCTCGGCCTCAGCAACGAGCAGAGATTAGAGTTAGTCCCAAAGTTTAAGGTGTGTTACAACTGTTTTCGCACTGGTCATTACTCGAACCGCTGCAAAAAGAACGGTTGTAAGATATGTAAGCGCAAGCACAATACCTTGATTCATGTGTCCGATCCTAAAAAGCCGATTAATTCTGATTCGGTAAATGTAGGCGACGGCGACGGCAGCGGCGTCAAGCCGCACTCGACTGCCCCGTCTCATGATCAGACACCAACGCCTGCTAGCTTGACATTGACCACCTATTGTGTGGATACGCCCGTAGAAGCGCAACAAGACGTTTTACTATCGACTGCTCTGGTAAAGGTAATGGATGCGAATGGTCGCGAGCGCATTGTTCGCGCGCTGCTAGATTGTGCCAGTTCATCTTGTATTATTACAGAGAAAATGTGTCAATCATTAAATTTACCCTATGTAGATATTGATAAACCGATATTCGGTATTAATAAAACTCAAACAAATACTACAAAAATGTGCCGAGTCTTAATAAACTCATTGAGTGAGATTTATTCTCAAAACCTACTTTGCTACGTGCTGCCGTCAATAACTGATGATGTACCTTGCCATTCAATTAATATTTCGCACTTAAACTTACCTGATGATATTGCCCTCGCCGATCCTCAATTTTACAAGTCGTCTGAAATAGACATGATAATCGGTAGTAATGTATTTTGGGAACTACTTGGGTCGCGTAAAATTAGTTTAGGAGCTAATAACCCGATTCTTTGGGAAACCCGACTTGGTTGGTTGGTTTCAGGTCCCATTAATGGAGGCCATGGATCGTCTCCTATTAAATGCAACTTCACGAAAGTAGGTATTGATCATGATAATGACTTCGGAAATGATGACGTTCAAAATATGTTATCTCGGTTTTGGCAACTAGATGAGGTTGGCCCTAAGTCCTCATTTTCCGAAGAGGAACGATTGTGTGAAGAACACTTCGTCCAAAATACAACCCGTCTGCAAGACGGTCGCTTCTGCGTCAGAATACCGTTAAAACAGTCTCGTAAAGCTTTAGGTGATTCATTGCAACGAGCGAAGCGTTGCCTTCTCTCATTAGAGCGCAGGTTCAACAGTCAACCTACCTTTCGCGATAGGTACGTCAACTTCATGGCTGAGTATCTTTCACTTGGTCACATGTCGGAGTGTGAGCTAAATTCCAATCTTACTCCGTACTTCATTCCACATCATGGGGTATTGAATGAAAATAGTACTACTACTAAGTTAAGAGTCGTCTTTAACGCTAGCAGTCCCTCGACATCAGGCATCTCTTTAAATGAAACTCAGATGGTAGGACCTACGGTTCAAGATGACCTACTGTCAATACTTCTCCGATTTAGATTTTATAAGTACGTCATCATTGCTGATGTGGAGAAAATGTATAGGCAAGTGGCTGTGCATCCTGCGGACAGACACCTGCAGCAAATCGTCTGGCGCGAATCTGTAGACGCTAAAATCAAGATGTACCAGCTCAATACTGTCACTTACGGTTGTTCAAGTGCCAGTTACCTCGCAACGAGGTGCTTGAAGCAAGTAGGTCTTGAATGCAGTGATAAGCAGGTATCAGAGATTATCATTCATGATTTTTACGTCGATGACTTATTGACGGGATCTGATTCAGCTCAGGAGGCGCTGGATATAAAGAACAAGGTAACCGCTGAGCTTGCTTCAGCTGGGATGCCTCTTCGTAAGTGGAGATCCAACAATCCCCAGCTTATTTGTTCGTCCGCAGCCGATTCGTCTCTAAATTTAAATATTGGGTCGATTGAGCCCAGCAAGACGTTAGGCATAGGATGGCAAACAAACACAGATGAACTTTGTGTTAAAATTGATTCTTCAATTTCAAGGGAATCAACGAAGCGAGAATTGCTTTCTGTAATCGCGCAAATATTTGACCCCATGGGTTTGGTTTCCCCTTGTGTCATTTCAATGAAGATCTTGATGCAAAAATTATGGGTGCATAAATTGTCATGGGATGAGCCATTACCATTGGAGATTGCCAAATCTTGGCTAGATATTGTTAAAAATCTACCAGAATTAAATAATTTGCGCATTCCTCGTCTTGTTGTTTGCGATGCCTATAACTCCTTGGAATTTCATATATTTTGTGACGCGTCGCAGAGCGCTTATGGCGCCTGCCTGTATGTGAAAAGTGAGAACGCTTGCGGTGAGGCAACAGTTAAGTTGCTTTTGGCCAAAAGCAAGGTAGCCCCTTTAAAGCCAACCACGATCCCCAGACTCGAGCTGTGTGGAGCTCTGGTGGCTGTACGTCTGTTTGAAAAGGCGATGTCATCGCTTCGTGTAAAAATCAGACATACCACTTTCTGGACAGATTCTACGATCGTGTTAGGATGGCTCAAAATGCTACCTAATAAGCTTCAGCCATTTGTTCGCAATCGTGCGGTTGAAATCTTAGAGAAAACTGAGAATTGTGCCTGGAGACATGTTCCCACAGACGAAAATCCTGCTGATTATATTTCACGCGGCGTTGATGTTAGCGTGTTACAGGATTTGGATTTGTGGTGGTCAGGTCCTAAATTTTTAATACAGGACATATCTCAGTGGCCTCCTAATCCAGCCAGCGCACCTAAGCTTCCCGAAGTTCAGAGTGAAGTATCGCTCCACTTGTCACTTACACGCGACAGCAAACTAATCGATTTCAGTCGGTTTTCAAATGTTTTACGACTGAAACGCACTGTAGCTTACGTACTAAGATTTATTAATTCATGCAGAAAACTCACCCCAAAGACCGATTATTTAAGTAGTGATGAATTACAGAGCGCATTGCATCTTATAGTTAAAACTTCTCAGTCAGAGTCATTTCCTGAATATAATGTGTTGCATAAAAAGGAAGCTTTATCTCCTAAAAGTAAACTGAGCAAACTTAATGTATTTGTTGATCAAAACAATGTAATGCGAGTCGGCGGTCGTTTGGATAATGCCTCAATGTTTTCGTATGCTAAAAAACATCCCATCGTTTTACAGTCCACTCATCATTTTACCCGACTTTTATTTAAAGCTGAGCACATTAGGCTTATGCATGCTGGCCCTCAGTTATTGCTGGCATCTCTACGAGAATCTTATTGGCCGATCGGGGGCCGTAATTTAGCTAAATCTACCTATTATCAGTGGGTGAGATGCGCTCGCATGAAAGGGAAAGTTGCAACTCCTCTTATGGGGAACTTGCCGCAGCAGCGTCTTATTCCAGGTCGTCCGTTCGAATGTGTAGGAATAGATTACGCCGGTCCTATCTCATCTGTGAGTCGTCAAGGCCGAGGTTGTAAAGTTGTTAAGGTTTATATTGCAATATTTGTTTGTTTTACAACCAAGGCCATTCACATTGAACTGGTAGGTGACTTAACTAGTAATAGTTTTCTATCTGCTTTACGCAGGTTTATGTCTCGTAGAGGAAAACCTACCGATATCTATTCTGATAATGGCACTTCGTTTGTTGGTGCTTACAATGAAATTAGAAAATTTTTAAAAGGTTATTGCAGTTCATTGCCTGAAAGTTTGGCCAATGAAGGTATTAAATTTCATTTGTGTCCGCCCTACTCTCCTCACTTCGGGGGCCTTTGGGAAGCGGGAGTTAAATCAATTAAGTATCATTTGTACAGAGTATTGGGAATTTGTAACCTAACCTATGAAGAGCTGATCACGGTCCTGGCTCAAATTGAAGCTATTTTAAACTCTCGGCCGCTTACTCCACTCTCCAGCGATTCAAATGATCTGTTGCCGCTCACGCCTGGACACTTCCTCATCGGAGCACCTCTGACTGCACTCCCAGCTCCTAATTATCAAGATAGCGTTGCAAGCCACCTGACCCGATTCCAAAGACTGGAACAGCTTCGTCAACATTTTTGGACCCGATGGTCTAAGGAATATATAAGCGAGTTGCAGCAACGAGTCAAATGGAATACAACCAAGTCGTCCTTAGAGGTCAATACCATGGTAGTTGTTAAAGAAGATAATCTTCCACCATTGAAATGGAGACTTGGCCGCATCGTCGCTGTCTACCCTGGTAAAGCTGATGGGATTAACCGCGTGGCCGACATCAGAATTGGTAGTGGTGGTACAGTCAGAAGATCCTTCAGTAAAATTTGTCCACTTCCTAATGGTTGTTGAAAGACAAGCTTTCAACGTCCGGGGGCATGTTGCCGCCTACCATATTCTACGAGCAATGCCTTCCTTGCGGAGTTGACGCGGTTTAAATAGGCTTCTCTTTCATTTTCGTTGTTACCTCTAAGCTGTGAGAAAATACACACGTCATACTAAAAAGATAAAGCTTTTATTTTTCAAAATCAAGAAAAACCCTGATAGAAGGAGTACCTCCATAACACATAGGCTACTTTTTATCGCGAAAAATTAACGGGAACCAACGGGACGCGAACGAAGTTGCGGGCGGCACCTAGTGGTTAAATAAATAATCAAATATTCACGTCGGTAGTCAAAAGTACACTGTGCTGCTATATTTTTGACAAAAATGTAATAGGTGTCATTGTCTCCAGGTGCTGGAGCACTGCGCAGAGCAGTCAGGTGACTCCGGCTCGTCTCCTGAAGAGGTCGCCTGGAACCTGTTCCGCTGCGGATACGACCGGAAGGCAGTGCTCTTCCACTACATGCCGACCAGCGGCAATCAAGGCCTCTAGTGCACAAGGTCACGTATAGATGGCGCTAATGCTAACATTTGTACCACAAGCATTTACTTTGGTTTCTTTTTGTAAAAATTATGTGTATTAATTGTGATGGCAATAGATGATTCTTTTACTGAATAGCGTTGATTTTTGATATATTCGAGGTTTGAAGCACAGTTTAGACTTTTGTTTGTCCATCATTAATGATCCGATTAAAAAGTTTTTCACATCTCGCTAAATATCTTAGTATTGCAAATACATTAGGTACCTTTAGTAACATAATATATTTTTAAGTAAGTAGGTACCTACTCCTACCTATTAGCACTCCGTTCATTGTTAGTAAGTTAGGTAGGTATGTATGATGAATGTTAAATTTCGGTTGTATCTAATATTCTTGGAAGGCGAAAAAAAATTCCCGTTTTTACATTCCGCAGTGACGATCACGCCAGCCTAAGTAGCTAGAGCAACAACAAATAGTAAAGTGATGAGCAAGCAGATGACCCACGTAATGTTAAGCGGTTATCATTACCTATAACTATGCAGTACATCACACTACATAATATCTGCCAAGGATGTTTAAGTATTTGTGGTTAAAATATTACCACTAATACTCAGTCATCATACTTTTTATTTATAAAAGTTTTTGACTATTTATAGTCAAAAGTTATTACATTGGATAAACCATACGGCTGTAGGAGTCCTACATGTTTGTTTAACCTTGTTTACTCTTAGCTCTCTACAAGTACTCAGAATATTCATAAATGCAACATTCACTTGCATCGGCTGCCTACACCACATTTCTATTAACATATTGATAGGCAAAGTAGGCTGTAGTTGCAGCTTGAGTGTAAATTATAAGCAGTTTTGTGATCTCATTGCGATTGTGGGCGGTGACCCACAAGCACAAGCCTCCGTCGCTGGCAGTATGTCCGCGTGTGCCTTTGCCACGAGCAGTGTTCAAATTTATTTTTAATTTTTGCGCGCGAGTCGATCTCTTCCGCGCGCATTTTAAGAAGAAACTCGTTACTTTTCAAACTTATAAAATTAGCTCTTGTGTTATGAAAATGCACCATATTATAATATCTAGTGATATTACACTGAAATAAATGAATACTCCGTGAAGTGAATGCATAGTATTTTGCTACCTATCTAATGTGTGGACAACCAGGGATCGGCGAAGAGGATATAAATAAACGTGAGTAGATCACAACTAAGTATTCTGCATAGTTAGATATAGATAGGTATTTAGGATGTACAGTTTTGTGACTGTACACATTGGAGATCTTTCTGTGAACAGAGATTGAACAATTCCAACATGAGTGAGTTTAAAAAAAAACTTCAGTCGTTCACACGACTGACGCTTTGCTGAGTAACGTTAATTTTGCGTAAATTAAATGGGTAGGTAAATACTAAGTAGGTAGTAAAAGCCTTATTTAATATTTATTTAATACTTTATTGCACAAAATTATAAATTTGTTACAAAGGGTGGACTTAATGCAGAAAGCATTGTCTGCCAGCCAACCCAAACGTGGTGGTGTAGTGAGGAGGTTGGCGTGCGACATTACAGGGAATAATATTTATTCTACAAACTAAGAGCTATACCTACTATATAATTTATATATATATATATATATATATATATAACAAATCAAATAGAACATTACGTAACAGAATACACGTAGAGGGGATGCGAACATTTGCATACAAGTCAAAGGTCACCATCATTCAAGATCAAAGGTCACTCAAGAAAGTGCCCTTTCGGGGAATGTGTAGCCATCATGTACTTCTACACTAACACAGTGTACAAGAAGCCAGGTATCATAGAGAATGAATAGTCTTGGAAGAATGTTAACCACGAACGGCACAAAGGTATTTCATACTGCGTTAGAAATCCTTGGGCTGCGATGCGAATAAGCGAATTTATTGCCATTTGCATAACTCGTCACGATATCTGATCTCTGCGTAGGGCTGGTCCATTCGTGGAGCCACTACCTTACCTGTTTACGAAGAAAGCAGGTTACTACCGTTTCTAAACTGAGTACAGTGAGCATCTTACGTAGAGCCGTGAAGGCTCCTTACTGAAGAACATTATCCTTCACTGAAGACTATCTTTTAATGTTCTCTGTAACTTCTTTGCTTTGTAGGTAACTGATCAGCCCGAGTAACCACTGCTAGGTATAGTAGGGCTCCATGTCTATCACTCTTCGCGATCCTGAGTTATCGTATACTTCGTAGGTATTGTCCAGATTTTTTGTTGCCATCGTCTGCTCATGTTTTGAACAACAGGACGCTTATATCTTGTAATTTTTACAGCAGTCTTTCAATCCTCTCAAAGATTGTTATAACATCCCAAAAGCTATGAGTTGAGCGGGATTCGCACCCGACTCATGTTTTTATTTTCGTTCCTTGGAGCATCCTGTTTATACCGTAACCGCAGCGATCTCGGCTCGACGTGATTCATGGACTGTGGCACATTAACACCTAGGTACACGGAGTTTATAACAAGTAATAAACACCTAACACGGATCTGATGGAAAGAGATGCCAAGGATCGTGGGTTCGAATCCGGTCGGCATACATACCTGGATAGACAGGTCGAAGTAAGTGCCTTGGATACATTAGCAGATTTCATATTAGAACGATTCCGGATCTACAGTTCAAGCTCATTATTGAAACATTGGTTTTATATTGTTATGCACCGAGGAAAGAATGAGTAATAACACAAAATACCGGGGGCAATAATGGGATAAGTAATTTATATAATTTCCTAAACAATCTATTGTCATAACTCCTAATAAACTAACATCATAACGATCTTACGAAATGGCCCATAATCGTTTTTGGCAATAACACATTAGAATTAGGCGTCTTGTTATAACTGCCGATTGGTCCCTCCTACACAGGGGTGGGGGGGAAGTCAGAGGGGGGACTGAGGAGTTACTATTAATTACACATAATTACTCACGTCAGCAGTTGACGAAGAATTGATGGAGAGCCTTGGAATAGTGGTTCACGCCATAAAAGTAATGGTCGAAAAAGTCGGTGGGCTATCATAAATTCATTGGAATTTATTCATTTTCATTTGTAGGACATCCACTTGACTGATAGGGCTCTTGGTGAAAGAAGGTGTCATGGGAACAACTTAGCTATTTTGTATGTCGTGTTCCAGGCTGGGGCTGTTAGTACACATAGGAGCTAGGTAGGTATGCATACATTACATAGGGATCGTGTCACCTGAGTCGTCCTGTGTTTTTTTGTTTAGTCGAGTAGGTACTTCCTGAATTAGGCACAGAAAGTAGAGTATGAAGAGAGTATGTCTTTATAGAACAGGTACAAGGAGATTTGTTTCATAGATTTTATTGTACGTACCTGTCGACAGCGTATTAAACTTGCACGTAATAAACATTCATCGTAAGCCATCGTACTACCAAAAAGCCAATTTTGTCTAAATATGCGACATTTAGTCACAATGCTCTGGACATGGGCATCGGTAGCACGTGGGCCGCTGCTACTAATAATGACATCCTACGTGGTGGCTTTATTGCCAGGAGATTAGACACCTCGTAGAGTTTACATACTCGTGATGTGAACTATGAGTACCTACCTCGGTACCTAGCTATTTTTTTATTTAGCGAGAAGCTACGCGTCTTTAGCTCTCGGGGACGTCCTCCGTGTGGTAAAGCATTTATAGAGTCACTTAATTTCATAGAAAAAACTATTTGTTTATGAGACCTCTCATGTTGGGGTCAGATGGTGTACAATACAAACACTCATACCTATGTGGAAGCTTTGACTTAGAGGTCAGTATGCGTCTTGGTGCTATCAAGATAATGATATCGTGGTGGCTAAGGTGGAGATAAGCTCTGTGTGCCGTGGCTGCAGCCAATTTAAGTAAGCAAATGCTTAGATACAGCTGTTTTTAAAGATTTCTCAATGTTGCTTGATGTTTTCATTCTTTTGCTCTACCATAGTAGAGTGAAGAGGATGAACCTAAAAGTGATCACAAAAACTTGCGAAGTTAAATTAGATATACGATTCTCAAGGCTCACTTCTTTTCTTTAGCCATCAGATGCAATTAGCCGCAATCATCGAACACAAGTCCTCGACCACAAAAGCACAATCATTACAGCCAAAAATACCTACGTAAGCCCAATATGCAATGCAAATGCATCTCAGTTCCCACGGTGTGTCATAAAATGTCCTTATCGCGTCACAAAAGAATGTCGAAGTGCCATCAGCGATGCAGCCATATTCGAAGGAGTAAGTCGGTGACCGGTCGAGCAGGAACCGATAAATACTGAACGTTTTAGTGCACGCCGAATCAGGCCCAGCGGCCTCGCTGATATTTCCTTACAATCAGGAGATAGCACGGTTGGACTGTTAGCGAGTTTGATAGGATAGCAAGATCATTATAAGATTGTTTATAACTGAAAGAAAAGATCGCTGTCATGTCGTATAAGGACATCAAGGAAGCTGCACTGGAAAGGGACAAATGGCGAGAGCTGCATTATTACACCGACAAGACAAGTGCTGAGCTCTTTAGTTAGAAGAAGAGGCTGGCTTGATTCATTCCTTACACCGTGCTTTTACTTGGTAGGTAAATATCATCGTCATGATGATGAGCTATACCAAGTACTAACAGTAGTATTGGTTACTTAAAGTGTAGAGTCACCTTTCAGGTTTTTCGTCGTAATCGAGTTGTGGTGTTTCGTCAGAACCTAGCATAACATTTAGGTTGATTCAGAATATTAATTACAACATATTTTACCTGTACCGAAGATATTGACAATCTAGAAAACTTTAGTCTACAAGGCCAGTAGGCCTTGTAGACTAAAGTTTTCTAAAGTTTTCTGTCTCCCATAAAGTGCTGAGTATATCGCTTGTATTGAAACCACGCCCTCCTTTTATCAATATCGACTTATCATGTCATTGTCCGTTATGGTTTACAGCCATTCTGTATTGTCTCCATCTAAGGGAGCTCATTAGCTCCGAAATAAACAGAACCGATACTGACAATGCGTTCAAGATAACGCTAGGACGGCAGTCTTGCAATAGATCGCTACGCTTATCGCCTACATCGGCACCACACCTCACTTTTGCTTATCGACTTAATATCATTGTGTCCTGTTATGGTTTATATGCGTTTTGTCGCCTGCCAGTTGCCATTTTCGGGGGCTCGTTAGCTGAAAAGGCACTGCTGACCAGCGCAACAAGCCCTTCCAAGGCAGATTGCTTTTGGTGAAAAGGAAAATATTTTTTAGCCTTTCTTGCATTTTGAGAATTTATCTGAATTGAAATTCTCTACCTCAAAAGCATTGGGTTTAGCAATTATTATAAAAAAATCTACGGTGTTTTCTAGCACGTCTAACCATGTAGGTACAATCATGTTAAAAATGTTGTACGTTGGTAAAGTATAATGCACGCGGCATCCAAGTTGGTTTTGATGTCCTGCGGGCATGGACCGCTCGCCCATACCTATGAATCCAAGAAGGCTATCTAAAAACAGTAAATCTTTGCCTAAACTTATTCATTCGGAAGTAAATTAACGTTAGCCCATCACTTTGTAGTTCCGTGACAAATTACCGAACGGCTGTTTTAGGATTTAAGCATTTATTTCAAGAGATTTCACAAATAATCTAATTCACTTAATTGATTAAAGTCCTTTCCTAATAGGTAATTCCATTAGTTTAACAAATTTTCACGTAAAGGTTAGTGTCCACTGAATCGCGTCGTGAACTCTTCCAATTCCAAGTGAAACGGCCACTGAATAATATTTCTGATGTACTGTGATAGCCATTTAGTGTTTTTTTCTTTTTAAAGGACAGGACCCTCGTTTCTTGGGTAGAATTAGGCACGATACGTTGCTTTCCTTGGAGGAAGCAAAGGCAAACGTGCAACAACTAAAGTTTATCGACGTTGCTAATGTTCCTATACTTTGGTTGGTTTGGGTTGCAACATCTACGATCGATGAAAACGCTATGATCGACGGTTATCTTTAAAAACATTAAGATAAAAAACCTATTGAATTCAATTTGTCAATGTGCCCGCGGCTCATATTACACGCCATAGGCATTAGGCACCGTAATGGCGTGTTAGAGAATATTATGGACAAATGCGCTGGTTTATTATTATAATTATTATTGTGGACGTAGGCGGCTCCCACTACGATGTGATTCACTGACACAGACGCAGTTAGGAAGGTTCGTTCACTCCGTGTAAACAAATGGTCAAGTGATATAGCTCTACCAAGTTAATGAGGAGTCTACCAAGTTGACGAGATGGAGCGAACTGAATGAATGAAAAGAGAGAAATGCGCAAGATTGAAGTACCTTACCCTCTCACTCGGTGTCTTTTAAAAAAAGTAGGTACTAGATATATATAGCACAACTTAACGTTGTTCTAGAGTCCTTTCCATGAAAGAAGTCCCGCAGACGCGGCGCTGTAGTCGACCTTAAGTATTATTTCTCGGGCAGCACTTTTAACAACTTTAGGCATTGAAAACTAGACTTTGATCACAGAAACCAAATAAAAACGCACTAGCATCCGAACACATTAACAGCACCTGACAACTAATTTAAAATTTAGTTTTAAAGTTTAGTTCCGGAAATTTCCGCGGGACTTCTTTCATGAAAAGGACTCTACGTTAGAATTTCATAAAAAACAATGTCATAATGTCATTATTATTCACTTTTCACCTCCACTAGGAGGTGATGCTTTAGTCAGGTGGGGCAACGATCTGTAAAATAAAACGCAAGCATTAGATGGGCGAATGATTTAAACGGTTTGGCGTACTGTTTAGTCTCTGTTTATGAATTCAGAGGTAATATTCAGAAGTCTGATTTCTTAAACTGCGCCAGCCATACTAATCTGCCTGTGGCGAGGCTCGTGCTTCCCAGAAAAGGTTCGTGAATCTCGTGCAAAAAGCTGCGATGATGGATCGCCGCTGTGCACGTCCCCACCGTGTTAATGTCGTGTAATTGCAGACCATCATCACTCTTCACGGTCGTGGGAGGGACGGATTCCTTGGAATAGTTTTTGAGATGTCCGATTTTGGGGAAGCTAATGGAAATAGGAGCACCGTAAGACTGATTGCGTGTCTTTCGTACCTTCGACTTGTCATCCTCCTCCGTAAGGTTTAAAACAAAACAGAAGACCGAATATTTCTTCTTTTCTGGACCTATACCTACCTAATAATACCTATATAGATAGGTTTAAT
The DNA here is from genome assembly GCA_947507515.1 of Eulithis testata. Taxonomy (NCBI): domain Eukaryota; kingdom Metazoa; phylum Arthropoda; class Insecta; order Lepidoptera; family Geometridae; genus Eulithis; species Eulithis testata. Next base: position 9,779,089 of record OX382213.1, on the reverse strand, counting down.
TAAAATTGAATGCCTGTTAAAAATTAAATGCCTCTTCCTGTTATTTAACACTATATTGCACAAATAATAATAAAAAATACACAAAGAGTGAGCCTAATGATGAAGCATTATCTGCCAGCCAACCAAAACGTGGTGGTGTAACAAGAAGCTAGTTAGGCAGCTATGTAGACATAACAATATAATACGGTGTTCTAATTGAATTTCATGGACTAGGTACCTACTGTCTTGTAGTGTACCTACTCGTATTTGTCTTTTTTGTAAACTGTCAAAAATCTATACTTTTTTTAATTTCCCGTTCCGGTGAACGGCGAACAACGGTGAAATTTCTTTCGGCTCGTTATAATGAGAAAAACAATTCTTACTGATGACAAAAACAAAAACGGTAAAAAGCAGTACCCTAAGTACCTAAGCCATGCTACAAACGTGGGTAGAGCACATAATTAATTTCATCCCGCTCTCAGTATCGCATTACTCGAGGGTGTAGGTTCGAAGACCGGACATCCACCAGCTAATTATACAAACTTTTTCAACCTTATTGTAAGGGTTTCAGAACTGAAATTGTAATGTAGCGTGTTTGTAAAGTCTTGGCTAAGTGAGTAATTATTTCGAAGCATTATATCTATCTTATTACAAGCTATTAAGGACTAAAGCGGAAAATTTTTAGAAGACAGTTACCTACTAGATAGTGTTGTGGGCGTTTTTGACAAGTTGATCAATAAGAACGGTCTATACTTGGCGCGTATCATGTTCTATTGAGTATTGTTCGTTTGACATGTCTTATCTATAGCATAAGAAAGAACCAGTTAAATGCATAATAATTGACTGAAGAAAAAACTGCTCTGTGACCATGTAAGGAAAGTGCCTATCTATACTTTGCGTAGCACTTTGGCTTTTGTGTACAAAAACTGATTTCCTACTCTTGAAAAACTATTTTAAACTATTTATTTATTTTAAAGAAAAACCGACACATATTACTTTCATTCTTGATATTAAAATATAATACAAAAATATATTTTTGTTTTTGCTCTCAAATAAGTTCTTGAACTATTGATATTTCATTTTAATTTGTGTTTGTAAGAGCCACTTACCACCAGCGAAAAGGAGAAACTTGGCGAAGGTGTGTTAAATGTTAGTGGACACGCCCACACGCCCAGCAGTGAAAGGACAAACAGTGCTCACGCGCAGATTGACTATACGCACTTCTTCTAATATTACCCAGTTGTTATTTTAATAATCGATGCCACGTGCGTCGTGCACTGCACTTGCTGTTCATTTCGGGGATGCCAACACAATACATTTTTCATTTTCCCGGACGCAAGGAGCCAGTAACTCTACGGTCAATGAGCCGTAGAAGTACCGTGGTGAATTGCATAAGGAAAGTAGGTACGATGTCTACTTCAGTGTACTCCATGCCCATATTCTTAGTTGTTCTCTCGAATAACTCTCGCCTCTTCCTCGAAATCGTGCTTTGGTAGTAATTTTCATAGCTATGCAAACTAAACTATGCAAACCACGATTTTGAGGTGAGGATTATAGGAGTCGCCATAACCGCTGAAATACAAACCAAGAACGAGTAGTTTCTAACCAATCAAATTACAAGGACCATACTGCTGGCTACTAGAAGATAAAGTCTTGAAGATAAAGACAGTTTCCAAAAAAAAACAAAACAAAATGCTCATATTGGGCGTTTTCAAGCAAGGAATCGAAGTAGGTAAGTAGCTCTTCAGATAACCATTACGTGAGTATTTAAATCATAGTAAAATGCATAATAAACATGTTGGTGAATGTAGATGAAGTACTCCTACGTACTACGGCAGGGATTGGGGTCAGCCTGTGTGGGACACCACGCGTGGGCGAGCGCAGCTGTCTACCGAACCCCACGGCTGGAGACCGAGAGTAATGTAGCGATCATAGAGCATGGTGGTATAGTGACCCCGGCTTCCATGGTGACCATGGTGACTCTGCCACTGTAAGATGTAGTGACCGTACTAGAGTATGGCGGATCTTACAGTAGTGGGTCTCGGTTTGAAAGTTTCAAGTATTCTAAAATGCAAGAACTCGTCAAGAGGAAACCCGCGGTTTAGTGTAAAATGTGGTATGTGCACCGTTTGCGGCAATCTCTAGCTCAAAATCTCAGCACAGAAAGCAAGCAATTCTGCTTACTAAAACGGTAGGTACATGTAATGTAACACACAATACTTGGATAGATGAACACGGTTCAGCTGTAACAAGAAAGCCATAAATAGTTTTCTAACAATCGAGCGATTGGGCGACAGTGCGTTCTATGTTATAAATAAATCCGTATTTTTGTCGCATAGTCTTCTTGAACTGGTATTTTATTTACGTGTGGGTACAGCTATAAATTGTTGGAGTTTTCTAAGAAACTGTTACGAAACTATTTGGCAAGTGTAATTTCCCCACGAAAATCGTATTAGGTAAGTACTGTATATTTTCGTAAACTGTAAAATTTTTCTATTTGAGATGTTTTTAAAGCAGTTGGAATGTAGACATACCTACATACACGTCTTCCGTCATGGGAGGATACATACAGACCCAATACATACCTCTCTCATTAGTTTACCTACCGCAGTGATCCTCTCTCCTCCTCTGGAAACAGGCCTTTCAAAAGCTTTCTATCTCATGACATCCTCAAGGTTATCTCAGAATGGAAGAACCCGAACTGACATTATTATGATCGCTTAAACAACTTCAATGTTTATACTTGGGTTGTATTTTATGTAAACTAATATGATTTCTAAGAACAAACTACATAGAAACGAAATGTTTAAAAAAGTAGGAACATAAATTTTGATAAATTTGGATGCCCAACGAATGTTTTGGCGCAAGACGCTAATAAAAATTTCAGAAAGAGTCAGATACACTCTTCGGTACTAACCACTAATCTTCCTGCGTAGAGCAAGGCAATAGCCGCTAATCAAAAGAAAAGTAATTTGAAGTGCAAGCAGACATGTTTTTATTTGAGAAGCGAAACCAATGCATGCATGTTCTGAACATTTTTTATTGGCCCAGAATGATGTATTGTTAAAGCATTACAGTTATCCAATTCCAATGTTTTGCTCGAGCTCGGTGCTCCACAAACACATGAGTTCGATATTTGAAGTGTTATTGATCTTAAATATCGTAATCCTTTCCGTGGTAGGTACATATTCATTTTCCTGGAAAAGGTTTCAGCGGCAGAAGCGTGCGCTAGGTAGATACACCAGGAATAGAACTTTACTGCAGACCTAAACAAAGATTCCAAAATGGGTCATCGCAGTGAGATCATCAGTATTGCGAATATTGTTTAAATTGGGCGTATTCCGGGAGGTAATGCCTTGTAGGGCAGCAGGCAGGTGGTGCAGCGAGCCGTGCTGGCCGGCGGACGGAGTCGTGCGGCGGAAGCGGCTGAAATAGCCGCGCGTCGGTAGCGGCTCCGAAACTAAATACCCAAAACCGTTGTGTGCGCGGCGGCGGCTGCCAAATACGGCAGGAATCTCAGGTTTCGCGAGCGCGCGCGCTCTGGCACACAACCAGACAACTGCAAAAACGCCCCGTCTAAAAACACGTAAAAAACGTTTTTATTTCTGTTGCGAGCGCCCTCTAAATTTAGGCCGTATGGAAACCGAAAGTGATACGAGCGATTTTGGTTGCGGCCGCGTTGTCTGTATTTAGATTAGAGCGAGTCGCGCGCAGCGAGTGACGGGCCTCGCGACCTCAGCTCCGCCCGCACTGTGATAACGAGTGCAGCGGTCGCACGCGCCAGCGCCGGTACTGCAGTGGAGTGACATTCACGATGCGCACGCGGTCCGATACTGCACCTTATCAATAAAAAGTTTCGTGTCTAAAGTGCGTCATTAAAGGATTTGGATGTCACAGATGCTGCCTGAAGGCGGAGGTGATTATCTTGATGTCAATTTATCTCGATGACATAATGCCACATTATTTGCGCCGGTATTCTCTATCACAATATCGTCTTTTACTTTCTTACTTTTTATTTGCCTTCTTGGAATTGTAGTAATTTGTTCGATGCCGACGCAAAAACTGTGACATTATAAATCAAATTGTTTTTATCTAAGGTTGCTTCACCGCATGTTGTTATCTAAGTAGAGTGTCGTGTTCATCGCAACGGTATCTGTCTCTCACATTTATTATAATCGATGTTATGTTATTGTTATTTGCACTTTAACTGTACCTAACTGACTTGTGCTTAATGGAAATCCTTTGTAGTAGAATTAAAACCTGAGTAGGTAGTGTAGGTACTTTTGATTACAATTTGCTTAACCATTTTCCTGTTTTTATGGTTTTTTTGTTAGTTTATTAATTCTGCAAACGATTTTTTATCAATTCATTACTTGACTGTCTAACTATACCTAACTGCTTCACGGCTGGAGAGTTGACTTTATCCTAGTTGTGGCATTTACCTAGTGCAGACCACCCCAGCATTTATGTATTTGTTTTCAACCTTTTCTTTTATCTATCTACACATTGTTATTTTAACCAAGAGGATCTACATTTTGTAGGTATCTGTATTATTTACATTTTAAATTGCAATTATGTCATATTATGTCAATTATACCTAACCTCTGTACCTACTCGTAATATGGAAGTGTTTATTGTGAGAACGAATCTCGAACTTACGTATAACCTGCTGAGTTGGACAAGTACATACAATTTTATATACATACAAACCATGCTAGCACACTTTACTACCTACTTCACTACGACACTTCACACGACTAGCTCCGTATATGTATTCCAAGTTTCATCCAAACGGCTTAGTAGTTTTGACGTGATTAAAACACACACAAACTTTCAAGTATACAAACATCTAAACTTTAACATTTGTGTTATTAGTAGGATATACATGCGCGTAAAGTAATACAAAAGCAGGTAGGTGCTGAACCGCTTTCCGCCTGCATCTACCTTCCACCGTTTGCCGGAATGTGCAAGGTTCACATAAAAATACTTTGACCTATCTGCCTAATGACGAACGATTCGTAGGTAGGTGGGTGGGTATTAAAAGTAGTTAGCTACTTTTAATGTGTTACTTCCTTAAACTCGAATTGCTTAGCTTATCTTGTTTGGGTCATTGATTGATTAGTTAAGGAAACCTACTTCACTAAACGAAGTTTAAATAAATAGCTACCTAAAATTATCATTTAACAAATTATCTACAAATATGTTTTTGTGTAAAAGCTGCCTATCTTTTGTATGTTACCCACAATTACTTACTTACCTATAATTAAGACTACTAACCTACCATTACTTTTTTTACCTACTTACTAAAATCATAATTTAAGCTCATTTTAAGCGGACTGTAAAGTTCTTTTATGAGTATTAATAAAGTTCTTTAAACCGAACTTCGAGTAAGCATAGGAATTCTTAAAAGGCACCTTCAGACCTTTCCTCTGCTGTTGAATTGAATTGTCAATACCGATTGAAACGGCGAAGTGTGTCATGTTTGTCTGTCTATTTAACATAACTACTCACTACTGCAAGAAAGCTTCAGCCCACTCCGTACAAGGAGGGTGTCAAATTGACCAAATTGTTTTTCCCAACTATATAGCGAAATCGTTACAAACAGACATACAGTTAGCAAACACCGAGGCACATTCTGTTATCACTAGCCCGTATATGGGCACATCGAGGTAATGTTATTTTGAGCAATTATTTATTTCGTGTTGTTTTTCGAAGTGCTAATATCTGGTATTTTTAAGGCTAGGGATATATTCCTGTTTCACTTTTCGATGTGTATTGAAAACGGACAGTCTGAATGTATTCACCAATTCACGAATAAATGTATTTCCTTATAGGGTAGACAGGCAGAAGAAGGTTCAAATCGATAGCATTACACCACGAGTGGAAAAAGATAAATTATAGTATAGGTAAAGATATTTTCTGTTAGACAATGCATCCATATAAAAACCTAACCAAATTAGATTCCTGTCTAGAGGAAACTCGTATCTAGGTAACAATATAATAGTCCATTAGCACTTACTCATAAACCTATTGAAATCTATCACAATAAACTCACTGTTATGTCAAACAATATTCATATCTACGTTTGTTTTGTTTACATTCAGTTTCCATATAACAAGACGTAAATCCTACGCCTCTGCATGAATCATTTTGCTCTCCGTATACCTAAATTGGTAGCTATTAACATACCCTTTATGTCAATCGTTTAATATTAATAGTTGGCATGTATCCCTACCTAAGGATACACCGAATTTTGGGAAGCCACCAATAATAATCTCCATATACAAATTATAGGTCGTTAAAATACTTAAATGTTGAGAGAAACGTCATGTTGCTTATTAAGTTAGGGATATTTTTGGTTCTCTACTTATATGGAGTTTAAGTTAACCGATACGGAATCGTTATTTATTGCCTCTGATGCTGGCTTTAAGTTTATTGTTATGATTCAAGTCCCTTCCTATATCCATAAGAATATGACCAAATGCGATTCTTTGTTATGTCTCAAGAATTAATTTGCATTGTTGTGGACTGCTTTATTTAATGTTTATTTTATTACCTTTTGGAATTTGGTTGGAATTTTCAATATAAATTAGTTTTATGATGCGAAGCGTTGCTGCCTGTTGCTATCCTGTTGTAGCAATAGGAATACGTAAAATATCTCTCTCAGTCATCGCTTTTACAAAAATACGCATTTCAAAAATATGTACCGGAAAACTCAAGGTGAAAATCCAACGCATGCCATCAATCTCCACGACACAGTTATAAATTGTCATTTTCCATTTTCAAGGTCCTATCTTCCTGGATATTAAACATTAAAATATATATTACACTTTTCACATTCTTGTAAAGTATGTGATGCCACCAATATAATCAAGAAAAGCTTTTATGAATTTCTGCCTTTCGGTTTCTTTGGCACATGTTCATCGAAATATTTAACCAAAAACTTTTGTAGTTCACCCAATTGTTGATCTGTACATTTACCTCTTAGCCCAATTGTGAGCACATGGAGTACACATGCCCGTGACGTCACAGACAGTTGGACTGCCGCCAAGCTGCTCCGTAATGATTACTCCACGATGGAAATGATCACAATGTTTAGTTTAGGTTTTGACTGTAGAATGCCTACTGCTGAATGTACCCCGTATTGCTTTGTACAGAGCAGGCATGCTAACATGCAGAATTTAGTTTAGAACAAGTCCAAACTTTTTGGATGGGAAGTGACGATTGTCAAGTTTGTTCTGTTTTAAAATAACACTTCATTTAACATTGGATAGTAGAGCGTAGAATACCTTTAATTTAGACTCGCATCAGGAATATTTTTTACATTTTTAAAATATCTCATTTATGTAATAAGCAATGAGTATGTTAAATGAACACGGATATTTAATGCAGTATCCACCTTTTGCTTCGTCATGATCATGACTCAGTATAGTACGCATAGTGACGTCAACACATTTGAAAACAATAATACTTGACTAGTAGTGCAAAAAACTGTGATTTACCTACATACTCTAAACTCTGAATGTATGGCACTCATTCGATTATTACAGCGGTTTTCCTCAATACCTAATTTAATTTACCTATGAGCAAACACCACTTTTTCCCTTTCACTATCCTATTTCTTAGGTCTCGTTGTCAACTGTACACAAGAGACTTGGAAAAAATTACAGGATTGTGAAAATTTATCACCTGTTAGGTGCCTACCTTATATTTAAATAATTTTTCCTGGAATACAAACATGCAATAACGAAGTAAATGTAAAAAATAACAATACTTACCTACCTAGTTAACCTATAAGTAGGCAAATACATACGTACTTACCTAAAGTTACTTATTACTTATCTACAAAGATTATGATTGCTAAGCAATCGAGAAGTAGGTAATGGCACATAATGACTTCCTACATAGCACTAAATCATTTCGTATTTATAGTCACGACGCGACGCATCTGTACAACCTTATATGGGCAAAGATGATCATTATTTTGACACAATAGTTAGGTACGTTTTCTGTTTTTCTATTGTAAATAATAAAAATGATAAGACTCGTATAAAATACAAATATTTACAAAACCAAGTCTGACGAGATAAGTTCTTGAGTTGATAATATTTTCGTTGAAAAGAAGCACATATTTGTAAGAAAAAAATTTGCTATTTTTAGCGACCATCACTCCAATCTGTCGATGAAAATTGTATTTTCGCTGTGGTCTGTCATCTGTCAAGCCAATTGCAAATGCCTAGTAAGATATGTATTTGCATTATTTTTATTGTATTTTCTAAAGTTACCCTAGGAAAGCACCTAACCTACACACGAGTGTCGTTCTATTGTATGTTAATTTTCATCACGATTATAATTTGCTATCATGATTGGATAATTTCCAAATTGATAAGTAGGTACCCATGTTTTCTATCAAAGTCCAAGCCAGTGAAACATTTTTCATTCGGTACTGAGAGTAACCGTATTTAGAGAGGAACCGAGAATTAATTTAATAAACAAAAGCCTAATATTGGTCAGCGAGGCAAGCCGTCTACGGCCTCACCTTTATTTGGGGAACAGTTTTTGTCACAAGTTTGTATCTTTTATTGTTTCTTTATAAAGCTGAATCGGTTTTCCCTGAAGCGTATCTTGAGGTAACCATATCCAGCGTTGCGAAATGGCACGACTCGGCCGCGAGCCATGCGCGGGGTATTTCGAGCAGCGAGCTCGGGTTTCAGCTTTCTGTGCCGATTCTCTGCTTTAGATCCATTTGTTCAACCACGCAAGCGTTAGGTATCGTGCGAGGGGTTACAAGTGTTTGTGCATCTGTTCTACCAAAGCACTAGGAAAGAGTTACGAGTGCTAGAATGTATGAATGAGGAAATGTGCCGATCTTGGCGATGAGGACAGAAAAATGAGTGAGTTAATGACAATCCTAGGAGAGTTTGAGGACTGTGGCCTAAGTCATACCGAAAGTTAAAAAACTAAATTGAGTTGGCGGCGGCGGCGGCGTGCTGAAAATCCTCTAATCCTTCTCTATGCAGTTTCTAGCTCTAGTACTATTGTCGTTTAACTTTTTACAAGAAATGTGATTTTCCGAGTATAGTATTTCCAGCTCATGTACTTACGTAGCTCTTTGTCGTGTAGTTTAGCATATGAATCGCTATTGAGTACGTACGCGGAAAATAGAACCAGATTACATTATTTGCATGAAAAAAGTAAACATAGTAAGTACTTTCAAGGACTTATACGTAGGCGGCTTCCGGAGTTGATGATTTCCCTCAGATTTTAACAGAATGTTCATTTCTTGATAATGCAGCTGGTAGATTTGTACTTTTTTGTTGACGCTATCTGAAAACTAGACATTTATAATAATAGTAACTTTTTAAAAGGTTATCATCACCATTATCAACCAGAAGACGTCCTATAGGTACTGACACCCCATATCTAGAAAGAACCATCCATCGTTTTCCCTCGAGTGGGTCAGGATTGCAAAAATGTGTTGTCGGGTTGTTTGTTCATATGTTATCTCATAGGTAGACAAGGTAGGTGCAATCAGATTGCACGCATTCGGCGCGCACAGACGTATCGTAAACAAACTATTATTTACGAGCATTGTACGAGTTCGTTACCTGCAGTATTATTTTGATTCAAAAATCCTGTTACAAATTTATCGATGTAATTACTAAGAGCGCTTCCAAATCTGTTTTAACATCTTCTATGCCTTCGTTAATTTTAGCATCAATTCATCCAATTATTACTCCGCGCAGTTTCAAATTAAATGGATCAGTGCGAACTAAACTCGCGCCGTGAGGGTTGCGTACTCCCAGTGCTACCAACCCGTGACTGATTTCGAAATCTTTAGTACGATACAATTCTATAGCTTGATGAGTTGTCCTAACACGTTGTTTGTTGTTTCAGAAGTGATGCGGCGCGCCATGTGCGGCGACGTATGCCCCGCCCCGCCGCCACTCGCATCCACCAGGTATGTACATACATACACCAAGTCTTACATTATATAAATAAAAGTAGATAGAGATCCCACTTATGATATTAACGTGCGTTTCCGTCATTCTTAAATGAGGCTTCTAAGATCCAAAGCCTAGCAGTCACTAAACACAGTTGCTAATCGATGATGTCTTCGTTCCAGGTCAGAAAACAAGGAATTACTTCGTCAGCAGCTGCTGTCGACCAGCAAGGAGCGGCTGGAGAAGGCTGAGCCGCCGAAGCAGAAGCATTGCCGCAACCGACAGAAGAACCGATGGAAGCTCAAGTTCCACCACCAGGCCCTGCCGCAGGAGTATCTTGACCACTACGAGCAGAGCCTCCAGAAAGCCAACGCGAAAGCCCCGCAAAAACACAAAACGGAAAAGCCAAACGAGCCCAACTTTGACCTCAACAACATCACCAATGAAACCTTCAAAATCTGGGCGCAAAGATTAGCCGGCATCCAGAATGAAACCGGAACACTGACGGTGCCCAACATGGCAACGAAACCCCCTACTAAACCAGAAGATAAGAAAAAGAAGCACCCAGCCATAGCTCCCAGCAAGATCATTACCTACGACGATCTACCGTACATGGGCGAAATGACGCTCAACAACTCTAAACCCAGACGAGGTCGTAAGCCGAAGAAGGCCGACATCTGTCACCTTATCTATGAGAACTACGGAACAGTGGTGCCGGGCCAGCCTCCACCTCAAGACAGACTCAACCCGCTGACCATGTGCCCGCCCTTCAGGGGTGAAAACCAACCGCTGTCCAGCTCTAAGACTGACTTACAGAACAAGATCATTTCGAGCTTGTTGGAAAGAAAGCTGTCGCAAGAGAATAAACGAAGACTAGAAAATCTGTCTCCTCCCAGGTTAAACAGTCCAGACGCCCCGATGCCGGAAGCTCCCCCAACCATCGCCGGACCATTGCACAGCGACGACGAACCATTGAACCTCTGCATCAGGGACCTTCACGACCTCAAGATCCAAATCCAGAAGAAGTTTGGAAACATTTACACCTCTCTACCGGATGTCAAAAACGAAGAGATCGATCTGGACAGTCTGAAGTCGGAGCAACCTAACGCGATATCCGTCATCCAGAGGAATACGAATCTCTTACCAGCTACCGCCAGTAGTTCGCCAGATCTATCGCGACAGCAGAGGACTATATCTCCGACGCTATCGGAGCCGGCGCAATCTACTACCAGCCCTGATGGTGAGGGGAAGTTCCCTGGCTACGTGTACTGGCCCAATGCTGGCGTGTACATGCATCCTCTGGCGCTACAAACCCAGCTCCTGTACTACCAAAGGTTAGCGGCCGCTGGACAGCTGCCCGGAATGGGAGAGGATAAGGGACCATCAACCCCCAACAGTGTCACCGAAAGCGTGTCCACAGAAAACTCACTAGAGGACAGCAAAAGCAAGCTAGTCCTAAAACAGATATCCGAGCTCCTAGACCCTAAAGTTATAAAGCAGGTGGAAGAAGCAAAGAAGATCCCGGAACCGAAGATGAAAAGAGCATCCCCTAACCCCGTTCAAGGTCCGGTCAAACGAAAACGATCTGCAATTTTCATCCCTCCCATTCCGACCAAAACCAACTCAACAACCCCTACAACCGAAGTCAGCATTTGCAAGTTTAAATTCACCGGGGGGTCCAAACCTTCCTTACAAGAGAAGAAAATGCTGTCCGTGGATTCGGGAGGTAATTTTAGGTACTACAGCGGAACCGGTAACAAGGGTAACAAAAGTTACGACTTCTTGCACAAGGACGCCAGCTCAGCGCCGCCAGAAACCGGAGAGTCGTCCCTCGCGCACGCGAAGGAAAGCCAAATCGCGATCAAGGAAGACTTGACCAAGAAAAAACGGAAGTCCAAAAAAAGCCTGCAGAGGGAGAAGCTAGAACAGACGTTCAAGGAGAAAGGATTCTTGATACAAACGCAGCAACTTCAGTCGGCTGAGGGAGCCACTTACTGCAAGTTCCGGCAGCTTAGGAAGTTCACTAGATATCTATTCAGGAGTTGGAAGGACTATCTCCCTGGTGAGTTGGAGAACCAAGCGGGTGCGGTTGAGAACGCGCCTTCCCAACCCGCCCCGGGAGAAGGGACGACCGCGGGCGAATGGGGTTGAATAAACCAAAGAAATCGTCTCTAAAGCCCTCAAGTATTAATTCGGTGCTCACAAATTGTATATTGTTTCGTTAGATTTATATTGCCTTACCTTTACCTTGCTATTATGATTGAAGCTAGTAATAAGGGGGTTTGCGAATGGGAGTATGCAGAACCTTGTAGGTGGTGCGTTATATGCATTAAAGAACAGTCCATATTGGACAAAGATATTTTATATTATAGAAGAAAAAAATATTTGGCAGCAAATGCCTACCCAAGCTTTTTAAATAAGTGACTAAATTATGTTAGTGTAAAAATTGTGAAATTAATAAGCTAATAAATAAACGTGTGAATATAAAAACTCGTAAGCTAGTGGCCAAATAATGCATTTAAGTTGCGTAAGTGAGATTAACCGAGGTTTGTTTGCCGCTCCGTCCGATTATATTTCTTCTTGTACAGTTCTATCTCAGGAAGTCTTTTTGTCTATGATTGTGGTTACACATACACACCTTTCGCACACAAGCATAGCTAAACGGTCTTCGTAAAATAGAAACTGATCTGCTCTGTTGTGTATTATATTTAAATGCTAGTTACACCTTTTTATACTTGTGTATCAAGACTGTGCAAGTGTGAAACGGCTTTAGTACAGTTTACTAACCAAACTAGTCAGTTGACCTCTTAATATAGGTAGTAAATTGGAAACTGTACATACAAGAAACGAGTTATTCTAGTCATTAATGTAAGTTTTTATACTTTGTTATAATGTTAATATAACGTATGTCTAGTCTGGAGACGTCCGTAAAGTATCTCAGTGGTCAATGTGATGATATGTTCAGATTCTATAGTGAGACCAAAGCCAGCATCGCCGCTCTTTGCGATGAAAACAAGCAGCTTCATGAAGAGCTATATACCATGAAAAAGCGCACTAAGGCGCTTGAGGATGCGCAGGCGCGCCAGGAACAGTGGTCAAGAGCCCAAAACATAGAAGTGGTTGGGGTCCCAGAATCCAAAGATGAGTCACCGGTCGACGTTATCATCAAAGTGGCCGCGCAAGCTGGGGTCTCCTTGCTGAGCAGCGACATCGAATACGCGCACCGTGTACAATCACGGCGCCCTAGCAGCGCCGGAGTCAGCGGCACCATGGCAGCCGGCACGTCCCGCGTCATCATAGCCCGCTTCAAGAACCGAGCTGCCAAGGACTCCGTTGTTGCGGCGGCACGAAAGAATCGTCATATCACTTCTAAAGACATTGGTTTTGGAGGCGAAGTGAGAAAGATTTTTGTTAACGAACATCTAACTAAAGAAAACAAGCAACTTCTAAAATCATGTAAAATAAAAGCGGCTGAATCCAACTATAAACATGTATGGACAAAAAACTGCCGTATTTATATGAGAAAATCAGATACTTCGCGTCCAATCCCGATAATAAGCTCCTCGGACCTGGCACAAATAAACTAACAAATATACTGTTTGTTGCAATGTACTTCATTGTTTACATGGTCATACGAGTGTGTCAATATCGTTTAATTGTAAATCAGTTCCTTTTTATCATTAGAAGCATGCACTTTTTCCTTTTTATATTTAGTTTATTACAACACAATAACAAATCAACATCAACACCTTTTAACACAACTCAACACAAAACAACATATTATTATGATTGTTATACTAATACGTTTTATTACTACATGAATAATGTTTGTTACTTGTTTACTAGCCATATTTGGTTGCTACGCCCTATATCAACACAACTAACATCACTATACGTATGTTCGATAAATAATTTAGTTTGCTTATATGAACGATTTATACAGTTCACTATTTCACTCGTTCACAATGATGTCCTCAAGTAAATTACAACTATTGTACCAGAACGTGCGCGGGCTCAGAACAAAGACGAATGAATTTTACAATAACACACTTTTATGTTATGCTGACATTATTCTTATAACAGAATCATGGCTTCACGATGGGATCCTAGACTCAGAACTGTGTCGTAGTGAAGACTACGATGTGTTTCGATGCGACCGTGCGTCACTGGGTGGTGGGACAATGATCATGAGTGCATCGCATCTGGGAGCACGCGCGCGGCCCGAGTGGCAGTGTAACGAGTTTGAGGGCGTCTGGGTGACTATTCCTAGTTCCTCACTTAAAGCCTGCTCACCCGACCCTACCTCTAACCACTCCCGAGATATTCATATCGGTGTTGTATACCTACCTCCAGACAAGCAACGACCTATGCGCATATCTAAACTAATCGATGTACTTTCAAATATAATATTCGAGCATCCAAATGAAAATATTATTTTAACCGGAGATTTTAACCTGCCGTGTATTCAGTGGACATCAGGTGATCCAGTTATACTGAAGAAGGGATCCGTGGAAATTCAAGATTGTGCCTCTCTGTTAATTAATAGAACTAACTTTGCTGGCCTTACACAATATAATACCCTACCTAACTCATGTAATAATACACTCGATTTAATTTTCTCAAACTTCCCGGTCGGACTGTGTAGATCAGACTTCGTGTTGGTAAAGGAGGACGTACTTCATCCTACAGTTATCATGGATGCTACCGATATTCTTATTCCGCCTTTAAAACCACGCCGATATAGCAAAAAGCAGTTTCGAAAAGCAAATTATACAGCTATAAACAATTACTTTCTACATACAAACTGGGATTTTCTATTGCAAAATAGCAACATCAAGGATGCTGTTGATAATTTATATGCTATACTAAATGCTGCTATTGATGATCATGTCCCATTACTAACCATATCTAGCACATACACATATCCTGTTTGGTACAGTCGTGAATTAATAAAATTAATTAAAGAAAAAGCTAAAGCGCACTCTAACTGGAAAAAATATTCCAATAATCTTGAGTATGAGACTTTCTCTTTCCTTCGGGCCCAAGTCAAAATTCTACAAGATAGTTGCTACAAATCGTTTATTGAATATTCTGAGGAAAAAATTAAGACATGTCCCAAGTTGTTCTGGTCTTATGTTAAATCTAGAAAGAAGAATAAGTCGGATTTCCCTAAACTAATGTTCTATAAAAATAAGGTACTTACTAATAACGAAGAAATCTGCTTATCTTTTAATGATTTCTTTTGTAATAATTTTAGCCTGCCCACAACGGTACAAACCCCTTCTTCCTGTAACATAGTAAGTTCTGAGACACTACACACAATTCATGTTGATGAAGATTTCATAAAAAAGTTACTTAAAAGTACTGACCCAAACAAAGGAAGTGGTAGTGATAATATACCATCTTTATTCTTCGTTAACTGTGCTGACACTCTTGCAAAACCTATAACTACTTTATTCAATCGTTGTTTTCGGGAAGGTTATTTTCCAATGATTTGGAAATCTGCACATATTATCCCAATTCATAAAAAAGGCACAAAAACCTTGATTGACAATTATCGCCCTATCTCAATATTAAATACCCTTAGCAAGTTAATGGAAAAAACGGCACACCATTACATTTACCCATTTATTTATAAAAATATCCCTTCTCAACAACATGGTTTTATTAAGGGCCGTTCAACAGTCACAAATCTTTCTATTTTTACCAATGATGTTCTCCGTGATATGGATAGTGGATCGCAGGTTGATGTAATATACACGGACTTTGAAAAGGCCTTTGACCGAGTGAATCACATGATCCTGCTCAACAAGCTTCAGGAGCTCGGCATTTGCGGCGACCTCCTGAGGTGGCTGGAATCTTATTTACGAAATCGCAGTCAAGCTGTAGTTGTTGGTGGTCACCGATCTGACTTTATGGAGATCCCCTCCGGTGTCCCTCAAGGATCTATCCTTGCTCCTCTTCTCTATGCAGCTTATCTGTATGACATTACTAGCTGTTTCCACTTCGCCAACTATTTGATGTACGCAGACGATACAAAAATTTACTACACGATCAAATCCTTAAACGACTGCCATAAACTGCAACAGGACTTAGACAGGCTCAATTTATATTATAAAGCTAACAAAATTAACATCAATGTAACTAAATGCATGTTTATAACATTTACAAGGAAAACTAAAACAATTAATTTTGATTACAAGATCTCTGACAAGGTAATTAAAAAAACGCAGCAGGTTAAGGATCTTGGAGTTCTTCTTGACAGTAAGCTTTCCTTTAATGATCATATAGCTGACGTTGTTGGAAGAGCTTATAAAAATTTAGGTTTTATTTTGCGAGTCACTAAGCCTTTTTCTGATACCAATTGCATTAAAATGTTATACTTTGCATTTGTAAGAAGTACACTTGAATACTGCTGCAATGTTTGGAGCCCCCAGTATATTACACATAAACTGGAGATCGAAAAAATTCAATGTAAATTTATTAAACACCTAAACTACCGCTCTCAACATAGATACGGTGTTTATGAGGAATCATGTGATCAATATAAAATATTAACTCTTCAAAACAGGCGCAGACTTTTGGAAATGTCCTTCCTACACAATATCTGCCTCGGTAGTATTGACTGCACTGCGCTTATTGAACAATTCCTAAGATTTCGCACGCCTTCCACCCGCACTAGACATACCCCTTTGTTTTATATCCCGCGCACAAAGACTAACTACTATGAAAATTCCATTATTTGTCGAACTCTTAAATCGTATAATACACTCTTTAGTTCAGTAGATCTTTTTAACACAAGTAAGTATGTGTTTAGAAGAGGTGTAACCGATATCCTTTTAGAGTTAAAGTGTTGATTAAGTTTGTTGTATAATTTTCAGGTTCATTTCTTATAAGTACAAGTACATAACCTAAGTTATTGTTATGACTTGGTATGACTGCTCTCTTATATTAAATCTTTTTATATAAAGTAAATCCGTTATTGGATGTAAGGTTTATCTTTAAGTTGTTAAACAATTCGCCTTTAAGATCTGTGGATTTTGTGATTCTAAATAAAATAAAATAAAATAAAATTAATACAATTAATGTTTTGTAATATTATTGAAAGATGTTTTTTACTCAAACTTTTATTAAGTACACAAAAAACATATTCCGTGAAATGCAACAGGAATGTACCAATAAAACATTTAACCAAATTCTATTTTGTGTGATTTAACAGGACGCCCTTACTAAATTGAGCATATATATAACAGTTTTAGTCTATTTGACCGTTGGTTCCTTCTATATGATACAATATAAAGATATATAGTTACCGCAAAATAAACTTATCGACTAACCTTTTTAAATCCATCCAAAAAGGCGACACTAGTGTGCGTATAAGGCACTGATTCACAACACATTATATAACATAGTAAGTATAAAATATAGAAAACAGTTATATTGTATAACAGACAACTATAATCTTATAACGATTATTCTTAGGAACTAAGAAATTGTGCTGATTGTCCAATAGGAATGTTCTAACTAGGAATGATTGCCGGAAAATGCTAGTTACGTTAGAATTTTGTGAGGTTTTAACCCTACGAGGGTATTTGTGTTTTTTACCCTTGAGGGTAAAATTTGTGTTTTTTACCCTTGAGGGTAAAATTTGTGATTGAAGACAATTTGTCCCTCTGTGTAGATTAGTATAGAGCAGTGGGTTTACCCTAAGTTCAAAAAATTTGCATTCAGTAATGCCTTAGCATAGATTTTAGAGGGTGTCTAGTCAAGGGGGTCTATGTTGAGGTGCCTAGTTACCACTACGCCAAGTTTCCAGGTCTATGCGTTAAGCAGAGCCTTGGCAGCCTTCACAATATGCGGCGCGGATATCCCGTACTTGTCGAGCAGTGCAGTCGGCGGCCCCGAGCGTGGCACTTCCTTCACGTACACGTGACTCACTACCACGTCACGCTGCAGTGCCAGGGCAGAGAGCACTGCCTCGCCGAGACCGCCTGGAACAAACATGTTCAGACTATTGGAAACATAAATATATGGGAAATAGATATATGTTTTGAATGGCGATGACGAAAACTCCATAGATCTTCATCATTGCTGGTCATCATCATAACTCAGAAATTGGTGTACAAACTCGAGATTATCCAATTAGAATGTTTTAGATACAGATTCTGTTAAAAAATAAATGTTTTTTTTTTATACAATATAGGCAACCGTTTGACCTTAATCTCACCTTGGTGCAAATGTCTCCAAGTAATGGAGACATTTGCACCAATTTTAAACAATTATATATATACAGACTAGCCGTCGCCCGCGGCGTTGCTCGCGTTCTAGACCCTTTAGAGTGCGACTTTTCAAAATTCCTTCCTTAGTGCACCCCTACACTACATAAGGATGCTACCCTCCAAATGTCATACCTCTAGGACTTATAGTTTAGGCTGTGCGTTGATTCTAAGTCAGCTTCAAAAAGTTTTATATATATTGATATTAAGAACAAACTTAGACAGCCCTTTAAAAAAAACCGTAATATTGATATACTCTCACAGTAATACCGACACACCCTGTCAAACTCATACACTCCTTTTGAATTCGTCGGTTGTATACTAGTACATACCAGCTTGGTAATGATCCTCAACGACTACAACTCTGCCGTGAGCTGCCTTCGCGGCCGCCAGCACGGCGACCTCGTCCAGCGGCTTTATGGTGAACGGATCCAGCACTCGAGCATCCACACCTGGACAGTAACCAACCAATCACTATTAGTATTAGTTACTGGCCAACGACGGTCACGGACATTTTAGGCGTGACAAGTCGTGGCCAACGACTTGAGCAGTTATAATGAAACATTACGATCATAAACGGGGCCCCCCTAATCTGGCTACTAGAGCAAAAGTAAGTAACTAAAAATATTTTTTAGGGCTAATATTTATAAATGCTGGATATACCATCCTGCGTGGAACTTCATCCAACTGTGTTACTATCCAGGATTGTTTTACAGTTGACTGTATTTCTAGCTATTCTATCTTACTGTTAAGATTACTTGTTAGTCATTTTTGTTTATTAGTAAGAGACAGCAATTTGAAGATAATAAGAACAGAATGAGATGGTATGGACATGTCAAAAGTCAACCGCGACATGAAGGAATGCAATGTTTCCGATGACGACGTCATGGATAGGGCGAACTGGAGGAACAATGTGAGGAAGGCTGACCCCACCACCGTGTGGGACCAATAGTCGGGAAGAGAGAGAGAGTAAGAGACAGCAATTTAATTTTAAACGGGTGTTTAAGGTAGTTACTTTTTTATTCACAAAGAAAACTACAACTAATACAGTATTTACAATATATTAACATTAGACACATGAAACAGTGGAGCTATCTACAAACCTTTGCAAACGATTTATAGATGGCTCATAACAAGGCTATGCCACTATTTTTTACTGGTACTTCCAGTTGGCTCTGGTTACTAATTAGTTAAGTTTTGGTCTATTATTAAGTCATTCTGTTATCCTTAGTTTTCATTCACAGTTATTATCTACATAATGCATGTAGTTTTCGCCTGTATTAGGTTTGCGGACCTAGTTTTAAGACCACTAGCTCTAGTTAAGATAGTGCGGTGCACAAATTGTTGGCTTACCTAAATAAATAAATAAAAATAAACATTAAATACCAAAATTAGTCTGGTGATGATACTTTTGAATGTAAACAAAAGTAAACATTTGGTTTACTTTGGAATTAAATAATTTTAAACCCACCACGTTTGGGTTGGCTGGTAGACAATGGTTTCAGCATTAAGTCCACCCTTTGTAACAAATGTTATAATTTTGTGCAATAAAGTATCACTACATAGTATAAAGCAAAGTCGCTTCCCGCGTCTGTCCTAATGTCTGTCTGTATGTATGCTTAGATCTTTAAAACTACACAACGGATTTTGATGCAGTTTTTTTAATAGATAGAGTGATTCAAGAGGAAGGTGTGTATGTACAATACATAATCATCATCAGTGCATTGCGCCCGTGCGAAGCCGGGGCGGGTTGCTAGTAAATGTATATAATAGGATACCTTGTTCGTAGAGTTTGTCGGCGGCTGCGATGGCCTCGTGCAGCGTGATGCCGGCTCCAATCAGCAACACCTTGTCCTTAGACGACTGACGGATTATCTTCGCTTGTCCTACCTAAACAACAACACACTTCGGTAGGTCCCATTTTTTCTATGGAACATGAGGTAATAAAACAATTTGAGAAAATACTGTTTGTACTTTTTGTCTCAAATTGTTCCGTAAAACAAAACAACAAAACTTCTTGAAGTTGATATGTAAACTGGCCACTCGAGAATGATTTGCTTATATATCTCATCATGGAAGAATTTGGGAAAAGCGATTCCCATTTAGTTCTGTGCATTCACAGACAAATAAAAACAGGAGCAAAAGTGTGTAGTTTTATAGTACAAATAGGGACAATATTTTCTCAAATTGTTTTATTACGTCATGTTCCATAGAACAAATGGGACCTCCCACATATTTAATCTTTTCTTTACTTCTAAATTCTAGCTCGAACAGATATCCTATCTTACTGATATTATAAACGCGAAAGTTTGTAAGGATGTATGGATGCGTTCACTCTACTAGTAGTGCCAAGCGGTAGTGCCTAAGAAAAAAAGGTATGAATGGATGTTTGTTTCTCTTTCACGTAAAAACTACTGATCCGATTTGGATGAAACTTGGAATATATTTTTTTCTATGACCCTGATTAACACATAGATAGATTAGTTTATTTGACACACACACAGAAAATACAAAGGCTACTTTTTATCCCAAAAAATCAACGACATTTAACGGGACGCCAACTTTTCAGAAACGCCTACAATATTTCGCATATCAAATTGCACTTCTAATCCTGCGTTGACGAAGTCGCGGGCACCAGCTAGTTAAAGGATACTTTTTTGTTATAACTATTTTGCTTCGCGTTGCATCGGTCAGATAATTATTAACGAAGCCTTACCTTGAATGGTTCATCGCTTTCGTACAAGATGGCGGTATTGGGTCTCGAGGTGCGAATGTAACAGATTCCCTTTGTATTGGCGGCCAACTCTACTGCACGCTCCGTTGACACGGCATCACTGTTAACATACACATTACACATCAATACAACTATATACCTATTAACTAATTCTCTCAGTTTATGGTGAACTATGGTGAACGAAATAGCCTAAAAACATAAATTATTATACATTCACCGTAGGAATTGACTGTAGGAACTTACAGCAAGGAGCAAGAATGGCCGTTTGTGTGTTACTATTAAAGGTATTATTAGTCTAAGGCTCGTATGCTGTTTTACTGATCCATACTCAAGCATCGATTTTTGTATGAATCTGTATTCAATCGGCGTACGAGCCTTAGGCTGTAAGAATGCCGATTAACTGCTCAAGTAGTGATCCGGACTCAGGCATAGATTATTGCATATTAATTAGTTGTAGACATGTGGGTACCTGGCGAAGATAATATCAACAATTACCTCATATGTTCAATTCTGATATACCAAATTCATTAAAAAATCTCTACTCAAATCTATGCTTGTAAATCGGTAAATCGGTACTCGCATACAGGTTTTATATTAACAAGTGTCTGATGAGAGATTATATTGTGTACACTTCAAACAAGCAAGGTATTGAGTACCCTAGCTGAATGGTAATGTCACCATTATCTGCCTTCCCTGAAATAACTCTCTCAAGTGGTATAAGACAGCTTTGGATGGAAGGGACAGATTCGCTTTGGATGTACAGATGCAACAAGTAAATAGTAGATTATTATACAAGGGGATAAAGCAGTGTCTTCTGTCGCGGGTGACGATTTAAATCGCGAGCGTAACGAAGGACTCGAAGTTTACTCCCGAGCGTAGCGAGGGTGTTAAAAACTTAAATCACGAGCGAAGCGAGGGATTTAAGACGAGTCCTGAGGGTAGCGAGGGATTCAAGACGAGTCCTGAGAGTAGCGAGGGATTTAAGTTCACCCAAGACTAAGACAGCTTTATCACCGAGGAAAATACTCTACTTTTCGTACCATTTGCGAAAAAATTAACACAATAATAATATGAGATAGCATTTTAGAACATTAACTTATTTATAAAAATAAATTAAAATAAACTTAACGTTTATGTATTTGAAGAAAACAAAAACGCGGCATTTTCCTAGACTAATATTTTTTTGTCGGAAAAGCAATGGCATTAAGCTCATACGACCTGCATAATAAATGCGTATTCCTTTTTCAAAAAGATGTATAATGCTTTGTATACAAACTCAATGGTGTAAACACAGATGTAGTTCAGTATAAATTGTATTCCAAATTTAAATCACTTTCTCCCCCTAGAGGATGAAAGAAATCCAGTACAATTTTCTCTCCCTGTTTTTAACAGATTAAAAATGACTATTGTTATGTTCGCTTTTTGTGGCATAGAATGTCACTTTTTTGAGCAAGTGGCACGAAAAACATATTACTCAAACATGCTTGGAAATTAAAGCATTATTTTGACAACCTTCTTCGAGATAAATCGGAATTGCAGTACTGTACTGGCCAAACACATGCGAGCAGCGGCCAGATAAAAATGTATGAAAATCCATTGCTGGCGTGTAAAATAAAAATGAAACGATTTTTTACTGTATAACATGGCAACCGAGGAGGTGAATTATCAAAGGTTTTATTCAAATTTTGAACAGGCCTTAAAATAGAAAACTGATTATTGAAAAAAAAAAAAAATTAACACTGTAACTTCGTCGTCCGTTATTGGTTTTGAAAAGTATTGTATTTTCAACTGAAAAGTTTTGCCTAGGTACTTAGTTTTAATTTCCTTGCATTATTTGAGAAAAGTACTATACAAGCCTTGGCCACCACTAGGCAATGAGGGACTCACGTATGTGTGGCTCGTGTTCGACTCGGCCCACATTTACACGTTCGCACCTCATTGCCTCCGTTGCGGGCCGCTGCAGTAATGTACTAATTTCTTCAACAATTACAATGCCTCATAGAGCACACCATACTCTTCACTCTAAATTGCCATGACATTTTACATAGTAACTTGTCGTTGTCAAATAGTTTTCGCTCGACAGAGCGTGTTTCTAGAGGTTATGTAAGCGCTTCAAAGTTGTCGTGGTCCGAATGTACAAAATAACGGTGTGGTTTGTAATAGTAGTGAGGTACTGACGAGGGATAGAAGACGGTGGCCGTGGGCACAGCCCTGAACAATGCGATGTCTTCGAGTCCCATCTGCGAGGGACCATCCTCTCCGATGCTCACTCCGCAGTGAGATCCCACCAGGTTTATGTTGGACTGACTGATGGCACCCATGCGGATCTAAATAAATAAATAAATCAATATTAACACAACGCCTTCTAGTCTCAAACTAAGCAAAGCTTGTACGATGGAACTAGATGGCTGATAGAATACATACATACATTATTTTTTTGTAAATACATACTTATAATACATAGAAACACCCAGACACGTATACAAATTCATTTATTACCAAACCACTAATTACTTAATCCTACTAATATTATAAGCGCGAAAGATTGTAAGGATGGATGGATGTATGTTTGTTACTCTTTCACGCAAAAACTACTGATCCGATTTGGATGAAACTTGGAATATATAGTGTCCGTGACCTGGATTAACAGCTAGGCTACTTTTTATCCCGAAAAATCTACGGGATCAAACGGGACGCGAACGAAGTCGCGGGCGGAAGCTAGTAATACATAAAATTACCAATAGTCCCCGCATTAGGTCTAGCCTGTGTCGCGGGAGGCCGAGAACAAAACAGATCACTACATAGTCTGTGTACAAAGTTTTGTTACCTACCGTGCCTGCAATAAAGGAATTTTATTTTATTTTTATTTTTTTATAGTATAAAGCAAAGTCTCTTTCCGCGTCTGTCTTAATGTCTGTATGTATGTATTTGATAGATAGTGTGATTCAAGAGGAATGTTTATATGTATAATTTATCGTCATCATCACTGCATTGCACCCGTGCGAAGTCGGGCGGGTCGCTAGTAAATAATAAATAAATCATTTATTTTCTCTCTACAAAATAAGCGAAAACAAATAGAGGAAGATAGGTAAACTTAAGTAGGTACGTATTAGGAGAAGGTAGGTAAGAACATGCTATTGATTATAAATGAACCTGTTTTGTGAGAGACTGGTGCCTGAAATAGGTTAAAATTATGAAACCGTAAGGTAATCAAATTTAAGTTGGCTTCTCTAGTTTTGAAACTTATAAATGATCTTACACGATATTTGGCAGTAGGTAAGTAAGTAAGTGTTCAGTTTAGAGTGCATTATAGTAGGTGCCAAATAACACCGCAATACAGGTCATTCACCCACCTTCAAAACGATGTTGCAAAATTCAATTTATGTATGGCTAATTCTGTCGCTTTCCATACAAACCTGTCGCTAAGACGATAATCGCTCGAATCTCATAGTACTGCTTGTTTACCATTCATAAATTGAATTTTGCGACATCGTTTTGAAGGTGGGTGAATGACCTGTATTGCGGTGCTATTTGGCACCTACTACAGTATAGTATACCTGGTCGAATGTCCTGGTGAAGAAGGCGGCGAATGTGGAGGCGAATACAACGGCACGGTCGCGGCACTATAGTATAGTATACCTGGTCGAATGTCCTGGTGAAGAAGGCGGCGAATGTGGAGGCGAATACAACGGCACGGTCGCGGCACTATAGTATAGTATACCTGGTCGAATGTCCTGGTGAAGAAGGCGGCGAATGTGGAGGCGAATACAACGGCACGGTCGCGGCACTATAGTATAGTATACCTGGTCGAATGTCCTGGTGAAGAAGGCGGCGAATGTGGAGGCGAATACAACGGCACGGTCGCGGCACTATAGTATAGTATACCTGGTCGAATGTCCTGGTGAAGAAGGCGGCGAATGTGGAGGCGAATACAACGGCACGGTCGCGGCACTATAGTATAGTATACCTGGTCGAATGTCCTGGTGAAGAAGGCGGCGAATGTGGAGGCGAATACAACGGCACGGTCGCGGCACTATAGTATAGTATACCTGGTCGAATGTCCTGGTGAAGAAGGCGGCGAATGTGGAGGCGAATACAACGGCACGGTCGCGGCACTATAGTATAGTATACCTGGTCGAATGTCCTGGTGAAGAAGGCGGCGAATGTGGAGGCGAATACAACGGCACGGTCGCGGCACTATAGTATAGTATACCTGGTCGAATGTCCTGGTGAAGAAGGCGGCGAATGTGGAGGCGAATACAACGGCACGGTCGCGGCACTATAGTATAGTATACCTGGTCGAATGTCCTGGTGAAGAAGGCGGCGAATGTGGAGGCGAATACAACGGCACGGTCGCGGCACTATAGTATAGTATACCTGGTCGAATGTCCTGGTGAAGAAGGCGGCGAATGTGGAGGCGAATACAACGGCACGGTCGCGGCACTATAGTATAGTATACCTGGTCGAATGTCCTGGTGAAGAAGGCGGCGAATGTGGAGGCGAATACAACGGCACGGTCGCGGCACTATAGTATAGTATACCTGGTCGAATGTCCTGGTGAAGAAGGCGGCGAATGTGGAGGCGAATACAACGGCACGGTCGCGGCACTATAGTATAGTATACCTGGTCGAATGTCCTGGTGAAGAAGGCGGCGAATGTGGAGGCGAATACAACGGCACGGTCGCGGCACTATAGTATAGTATACCTGGTCGAATGTCCTGGTGAAGAAGGCGGCGAATGTGGAGGCGAATACAACGGCACGGTCGCGGCACTATAGTATAGTATACCTGGTCGAATGTCCTGGTGAAGAAGGCGGCGAATGTGGAGGCGAATACAACGGCACGGTCGCGGCACTATAGTATAGTATACCTGGTCGAATGTCCTGGTGAAGAAGGCGGCGAATGTGGAGGCGAATACAACGGCACGGTCGCGGCACTATAGTATAGTATACCTGGTCGAATGTCCTGGTGAAGAAGGCGGCGAATGTGGAGGCGAATACAACGGCACGGTCGCGGCACTATAGTATAGTATACCTGGTCGAATGTCCTGGTGAAGAAGGCGGCGAATGTGGAGGCGAATACAACGGCACGGTCGCGGCACTATAGTATAGTATACCTGGTCGAATGTCCTGGTGAAGAAGGCGGCGAATGTGGAGGCGAATACAACGGCACGGTCGCGGCACTATAGTATAGTATACCTGGTCGAATGTCCTGGTGAAGAAGGCGGCGAATGTGGAGGCGAATACAACGGCACGGTCGCGGCACTATAGTATAGTATACCTGGTCGAATGTCCTGGTGAAGAAGGCGGCGAATGTGGAGGCGAATACAACGGCACGGTCGCGGCACTATAGTATAGTATACCTGGTCGAATGTCCTGGTGAAGAAGGCGGCGAATGTGGAGGCGAATACAACGGCACGGTCGCGGCACTATAGTATAGTATACCTGGTCGAATGTCCTGGTGAAGAAGGCGGCGAATGTGGAGGCGAATACAACGGCACGGTCGCGGCACTATAGTATAGTATACCTGGTCGAATGTCCTGGTGAAGAAGGCGGCGAATGTGGAGGCGAATACAACGGCACGGTCGCGGCACTATAGTATAGTATACCTGGTCGAATGTCCTGGTGAAGAAGGCGGCGAATGTGGAGGCGAATACAACGGCACGGTCGCGGCACTATAGTATAGTATACCTGGTCGAATGTCCTGGTGAAGAAGGCGGCGAATGTGGAGGCGAATACAACGGCACGGTCGCGGCACTATAGTATAGTATACCTGGTCGAATGTCCTGGTGAAGAAGGCGGCGAATGTGGAGGCGAATACAACGGCACGGTCGCGGCACTATAGTATAGTATACCTGGTCGAATGTCCTGGTGAAGAAGGCGGCGAATGTGGAGGCGAATACAACGGCACGGTCGCGGCACTATAGTATAGTATACCTGGTCGAATGTCCTGGTGAAGAAGGCGGCGAATGTGGAGGCGAATACAACGGCACGGTCGCGGCACTATAGTATAGTATACCTGGTCGAATGTCCTGGTGAAGAAGGCGGCGAATGTGGAGGCGAATACAACGGCACGGTCGCGGCACTATAGTATAGTATACCTGGTCGAATGTCCTGGTGAAGAAGGCGGCGAATGTGGAGGCGAATACAACGGCACGGTCGCGGCACTATAGTATAGTATACCTGGTCGAATGTCCTGGTGAAGAAGGCGGCGAATGTGGAGGCGAATACAACGGCACGGTCGCGGCACTATAGTATAGTATACCTGGTCGAATGTCCTGGTGAAGAAGGCGGCGAATGTGGAGGCGAATACAACGGCACGGTCGCGGCACTATAGTATAGTATACCTGGTCGAATGTCCTGGTGAAGAAGGCGGCGAATGTGGAGGCGAATACAACGGCACGGTCGCGGCACTATAGTATAGTATACCTGGTCGAATGTCCTGGTGAAGAAGGCGGCGAATGTGGAGGCGAATACAACGGCACGGTCGCGGCACTATAGTATAGTATACCTGGTCGAATGTCCTGGTGAAGAAGGCGGCGAATGTGGAGGCGAATACAACGGCACGGTCGCGGCACTATAGTATAGTATACCTGGTCGAATGTCCTGGTGAAGAAGGCGGCGAATGTGGAGGCGAATACAACGGCACGGTCGCGGCACTATAGTATAGTATACCTGGTCGAATGTCCTGGTGAAGAAGGCGGCGAATGTGGAGGCGAATACAACGGCACGGTCGCGGCACTATAGTATAGTATACCTGGTCGAATGTCCTGGTGAAGAAGGCGGCGAATGTGGAGGCGAATACAACGGCACGGTCGCGGCACTATAGTATAGTATACCTGGTCGAATGTCCTGGTGAAGAAGGCGGCGAATGTGGAGGCGAATACAACGGCACGGTCGCGGCACTATAGTATAGTATACCTGGTCGAATGTCCTGGTGAAGAAGGCGGCGAATGTGGAGGCGAATACAACGGCACGGTCGCGGCACTATAGTATAGTATACCTGGTCGAATGTCCTGGTGAAGAAGGCGGCGAATGTGGAGGCGAATACAACGGCACGGTCGCGGCACTATAGTATAGTATACCTGGTCGAATGTCCTGGTGAAGAAGGCGGCGAATGTGGAGGCGAATACAACGGCACGGTCGCGGCACTATAGTATAGTATACCTGGTCGAATGTCCTGGTGAAGAAGGCGGCGAATGTGGAGGCGAATACAACGGCACGGTCGCGGCACTATAGTATAGTATACCTGGTCGAATGTCCTGGTGAAGAAGGCGGCGAATGTGGAGGCGAATACAACGGCACGGTCGCGGCACTATAGTATAGTATACCTGGTCGAATGTCCTGGTGAAGAAGGCGGCGAATGTGGAGGCGAATACAACGGCACGGTCGCGGCACTATAGTATAGTATACCTGGTCGAATGTCCTGGTGAAGAAGGCGGCGAATGTGGAGGCGAATACAACGGCACGGTCGCGGCACTATAGTATAGTATACCTGGTCGAATGTCCTGGTGAAGAAGGCGGCGAATGTGGAGGCGAATACAACGGCACGGTCGCGGCACTATAGTATAGTATACCTGGTCGAATGTCCTGGTGAAGAAGGCGGCGAATGTGGAGGCGAATACAACGGCACGGTCGCGGCACTATAGTATAGTATACCTGGTCGAATGTCCTGGTGAAGAAGGCGGCGAATGTGGAGGCGAATACAACGGCACGGTCGCGGCACTATAGTATAGTATACCTGGTCGAATGTCCTGGTGAAGAAGGCGGCGAATGTGGAGGCGAATACAACGGCACGGTCGCGGCACTATAGTATAGTATACCTGGTCGAATGTCCTGGTGAAGAAGGCGGCGAATGTGGAGGCGAATACAACGGCACGGTCGCGGCACTATAGTATAGTATACCTGGTCGAATGTCCTGGTGAAGAAGGCGGCGAATGTGGAGGCGAATACAACGGCACGGTCGCGGCACTATAGTATAGTATACCTGGTCGAATGTCCTGGTGAAGAAGGCGGCGAATGTGGAGGCGAATACAACGGCACGGTCGCGGCACTATAGTATAGTATACCTGGTCGAATGTCCTGGTGAAGAAGGCGGCGAATGTGGAGGCGAATACAACGGCACGGTCGCGGCACTATAGTATAGTATACCTGGTCGAATGTCCTGGTGAAGAAGGCGGCGAATGTGGAGGCGAATACAACGGCACGGTCGCGGCACGCGGCGCCCGTCGCCACGCCCACCAGGTTCTGCTCCGCTATGAAGCACTCTATGTATCTACAACAACATCAACATCAACATTATGTTTATTCTTTAACTAGGTGCTGCCCACGACTTCGTTCGCGTACCTTTGGATCCCGTTCATTTTTTGAGATAAAAAGTAGCCTATGTGTTAATCCTGCGGGCCTAAGATGCGCACCGCGAGATATTTGTCATGTCGTTCTGTCAAAATGTAAGCATTTTGTACCAGTTTAGTAACTATTGCATTATCTGTGGTGTCGACAAAACGCGCCATAATGTACACTTTTGACACTTGTTAGTCGTCGTACCTCTCTGAGGACGAGATAATAGTCATGCAGAAATGTCAAAAGTTGCAAATTCAAAGGCGCGGTTTCTCGACAACATTACCACAGATAATGCAATAGTTCATAAACTGGTACAAAATGCTTACATTTTGACAGAACGACATGACAAATGGGTGAATCAACTATTTTACCCATAATTTGCTGTCCCCGACCATTTTTTATTACTAGGCACAACGGAGACTTTGACTACGTTTTCGAAAATCTGTGATTTTCATGAACTTTTATGGTAACTCAGTAGACAAAAAACCATACAAAATATTGCTGTCCTGAGATGACATTCACTAAGTGAACTTTAATTTAAATAAACTTTTACTTCTTACTTTCAGTTCATTTTTATTACACAACAAGTAAGTATGCCATAGTTTAACGTGAGCATAACAAAATAGGAATATGCTAAATAACTTTTTCAAAAATAAAACCCTAAACTGTGTCCCTTACTAAAATGGTTTTACCCCCGTATGCTAAGTTACTCTTGTAAATTTTACCTGGAAACACATAAATGGATTTTTTTACCCTGAGTAGCTTCATTTGTGTTTGCTTTCGCTCGCATGGCGCGGCGGTATTTTTTGATAGCGTCGTCAAGCTGACAGTCCCTGAAGAACGTTCGGAGGGAGGGCGTGCCTTTTTGTGTCGTATGCTGAGTTACCGCGATTTCTCGATATAAGTTTATTATTTACTTGATATAATCAGATGTTTTTGTAGTACCTAACGTATGTTTACAATTAAAGTTTACGCGGAGTACTAAAATCAAATTATAATGCGCTCTTTTAGTGAAAATACGCAGATTGTCTGCTGAGTTACCGTATACTGAGTTACATTTTCGGTAACTCAGTATACATTCTTGGTAACTCCTAAGACATTCACGGACTTAGTGGGACCACATAAAGTAAAACTGACTCTATTTTAACTAATTTTTACTTATCTAGGTCCTAAGTACCTCCCTTCCAATAGGTATCAGTTCGAATTAATGATGGAAAATTCTTTGGAGTTACTTATGTCCTCAGTATAAAGATTATATTTCCGATCATAATTTACTAATTTCTTTCCAGTATATCTCTATATGACCAGTATTTTATTTTACCAATTGGCAAGCTTCTATAAATAATTCATTTCCATTTGTAGTTCTTTCATATGTAGTTTTATTAAGAAAATAGCTATTATTTTTTGTATAAAGGTAACGCAACAGACCAATGCCACTTAGTTTTGTACCAAAATTTTAAAATAATATGAAGAGTGATATTGCCAATTTATTTGATTATGCATGTAAGAGTAAATAAATAATAATAAATAATGTTTTCGTGTTTCATTCACTATTTATGTAACGCTGAATGCAGGTAACTCAGGTGACAGTTTTTGAGGGTATGTGTTGTAGTTATTGTTAAAACTATCTAAAAATATTAATAAACGTCGCTGCCCTTCTAGGTTATGAAAATAGATAATATTTCTAAGGCCCTAATCAGATTAAAATAAAGAAATTCAAATATTATTTTTCAAAAAAAAAAATTTGGATCGGTTGATTCACCCAAATATCTCGCGGTGCGCATCTTAGGCCCGCAGCTCACGCACAATATATATTCTAAGTTTCATCCAAAACGGATCAGTAGTATTTACATTTAAGAGTACCAAACATCCATCCATCCATCCTTACAAACTTTCGCGTTTATAATATTAGTAGGACAAGCAAGCAAGCTCGTATGAGTTAGTGGCCAACACTGGTGACGGAGTTTTTAGGCCGCCTTAAGGCCTCCGTCGTGGCTTAACGACTGCTAGAGCCGGGACCGACAGTTTAACGTGCCCTCCGAAGCACGGAAGCGCTCAGATGTAAATGCCACTAATGGTCACCCATCCAAGTAGTGACCGCACAGAACGTTGCTTAACTTAGATAATCGGTGAACATTGGCTAAGCAAGCCTAGCCACGAGCGCTTCGTTATATTATTTAACTGTGTATATAAAGGTATTACAAGCTTAAAATTGAAGCAACAGTTTATCCATTTCGGATGTACAATAACAAAATAGTTATTGTACATCCGAAATGAACTAACCTAACCTAATTTGACAGCACTAAATATGTTGCCGTCCCTTTCTCATAAACTGAAACGACAAGGACGGCTATAATTTTAGAGCTGTCAAATTAGGTTAGTTTAGAAAAAGGCAACAACCGAATCGATACCATTGTCCGTGATCTGGTTTAACACATGGACTACTTTTTATCCCGAAAAATCAACGGGAACGAAGTCGCGGGCGGCACCTAGTATTAAATAATAGGATGTGTGACCGGCATTGCTGAATTTTTGATCACAAATGTACAGAAATAGTAATTTTACCTGTCAGGGTATGCGTTGCGCAGTTTGTCACTGAAGGTTGAGTTCTTGGTGTCTCCGTCCAGCGCGATCACACTATCAACAATAACACACGCTGTTACACTGGACGTACATACACATACATCGCAAGGTGGCCTTACTGCATCAGTATTTGTCTCTAAAGTTGAACATCTACTGTCAAAGACCCTGTAGTGCTACTCTCGCTTGACCATCATTCCACACAGGATCCACGGATCAAAGGTTTCCCCTGCCGGCAGTCGCTGCGGTCGCTAATGGGATTATTGGACAGAAGTTCCAGAAATCGCCCACGCAGGGGACTGACGCAGGGGAAAACTGGAATGAACTCAAAAATCACGTCATTTGACAGTGAAATACGCGACAGATTTTGACACGACGTCTATCAAAACCTGGATCCAGCTTAAGCGAAATTTAGGGCAACACTGCCAAAACCATTCATACAAGAATTGAGCTTGAACATGATGGTCGAGAGATCTTGATTATGAATTTATTTATCGCGATAACATTGACAATCAACTTGTATAACCTAGGAAAAATCCCAACGTGATTATGATGAAGTCCAGAGTAAATAAGTTTTTAATACAGTTGCTCAAAAAGTGACGTATTGCAGGGACGTATAGCGTTCGGGATGTGGACTATTACATACTCGTGCTTTTTTTTTTACCTTTCCCGAACTCGTGCCAACAGAAAAACCAACCATGAAGTTTTTACTAAAAAAATTCATAGAAGTTTTTGTAATTCATGCAGATACGTATATTTCTAAAAAGAAGCTACTAATTTGTTTCAATATCAGATTTAATGATTTGATTGAATGAGTTAGGTTAGGTTTCATTTCATTTCATCTCATTAAATTTCATTTTCATTTCATATCAATAAAAAAATTCTACTGAAGACTTGGCTGGATGGGCATAGTTCCCTTGGCCTACCAGAATGGGTGAAGAAAAAAAAATCTCTGCTTATATTCTACGGTTGGCGCCATTTTTCAGAAATTTTCTTTTTATTAAATTGCTTCATTTTTTCGCAACTGTATTTAAAATAGTCGATCAGTACTCGTGCGGAACCGTCATTGCAACTTGTTCCGACTGTCAACCCTCGCCTTCGGCTGCGCCTCGGCTCGGGTAGACATTTGTCGGAACTCTTTGCAATGACAGCCTTTCCGCACTTGTAATGAAATATACTATAATTGTGTTCAATTAGAAGTGTAGTCATACCGCATGTTAGTATCAGCGATCTTCTTGAGTGCGTGTCCGTACGCGAGCCTGGTGGCCACCAGCTCGCCTGCCTTGTACTGCGGCGGCGAGGAGAGCGTGACGTCACTCAGGTGAACCCGCGGCGCGTCGGCTAGCGGAGCGCGCGCTTTCAACGTTATTGTGGGGCTCTTGATCAGGGCTTGCAGGTGCTGCAATAACACCACTTAGTTTTTATTCAGGTTCTTGGCAAGGAACATACAAAATAGTAGGTGTAGCGACACAGGTTACATACCTACGAATGAACGCAGTTTGCGATTCAGCAAAACATAGGTATGCAGCCAGTCGTCACCCCGCAGGCGCGGAGAGTCGTAGAGTCGTAGCGTTGTAGAGTCGAGTCGTAGGTTCGTAGGTTCGATACTGATGCCAGACGAAATATACCTACCTACAAGTGACAATTTACTCACGTGTTTTCATTGACTCCCTAAATAACTCGCAGGAACTTAGAGACAGAAAATAGGTATGTAGGTGGAGTTATCAGCACATAGTTTCGGTGGAATAAGTACCTACTATGTGATTTTATTTTATAACTAGTGGTTGCGTGGCGCGCGAGCTGCAAGCAGCTCGCGTCTTTTGTTTTAGGCCTTATTTTTATCAAAAATTATATTGCAGTAAAAATGCATAAAAAAATATAAAACCAGTAAAGAATTCCATTCAAACACCTCAATCTCATTCGGATACCCCGTTGGAACGAACACAATCGGTTGAGGTTTCGAAAAAAGATCTACATAGGCACCATCTTGGAATGCCAACCCTTAATTGCAGTAAAAATGCATCAAAAATTAAAAACAGTACAAAATTCCATTCAAACCCCTCAATTTCATTCGAACTGCCCAATGGGAACGAAGTAAATCTGTTATTATTTCGCTATTAAAATCTACATGGTCGCCATCTTAGAATCCCGACCCTTAATTGCAGTAAAAATGCATCAAAAATTAAAAACAGTACAAAATTCCATTCAAACCCCTCAATTTCATTCGAACACCTCGTTGGAATGAAGTAAATCGGTTAATGTTTCACTATTAAAATCTATATGGCCGCCATCTTGAAATCCCAACCTCTAATTGCAGTAAAAATGCATCAAAATTGAAATAATGTGTGAACTTCCATTCCAACACCTCAATCTCATTCGGATACCCCGTTGGAATGAAGTAAATCGGTTAATGTTTCGCTAATAGAATTGACATGGCCACCATCTTGGAAAACAAACCCCTAATTGCAGTAAAAATGCATCAAAATTGAAATTATGTGTAAACATTCATTTAAACCCCTCAATCTCATTCGAACACCTCGTTGGAATGAAGTAAATCGGTTAATGTTTCACTATTAAAATTGCAGTAAATATGCATAAAAAATTGAACTAATTTGTAAACTTTCATTTAAACCTCTCAATCTCATTCGAACACCTCGTTGGAATGAAGTAAATCGGTTAATGTTTCACTATTAAAATCTATATGGCCGCCATCATGAAATCCCAACCTCTAATTGCAGTAAAAATGCATCAAAATTGAAAAAATGTGTGAACTTCCATTCAAACCCCTCAATCTCCTTCGGATACCCCGTTGGAACGAAGTCAATCGGTTGAGGTTTCGAAAACCGGAAATGACACGGCGGCCATTTTGAATTTCTGAAATGTCATATTTTTTCTGAAATATACAGGATACAAGCTACCTGTCAGTGAAAGAACGGTAGTCGTACCTTAAACTTGGTAGAACAAAGTAATTCGCCAAAGTCGGGTCTGACTGAAAAATTCAATTTCCTATAGCATGCGGGGTTGCCAGCTGCAAGGAATAAAAATGATCAAATGTCATTTGGGTGGACCCAATCTTGCCAGCTAGTTGAAATTTTGATTTAAAATGTCGTTATTTCTACTTTTCACGTTCCCGAGCCAAATCTGGGAAATTACCCTAAAAATGGGGAAAAATTTTCTACCAAGCAACACTCCTTTACCAGCTGAACAACCGGTCCATACAACTCATCCAGGTAGGGGGTTGCCAACTACCCAATATTTTGGTTTGAAAATTGCATTTTTTTTGAAAATCGCAAACTTTTTACAAAATGGCCGCCACGCCGTCCGCCATCTTGGATTTTTGAAAAATCAGAATTTTTCTGAAATCTCAAGGATATAGGCTATCGTTCTGCATAATTAGTATTGCCAGTTTTTGAGTTTCGTAGAACAAATTAATTCGCCAAAGTCAGAAACACCCAAAAACTAAAAAGTTGCAAGTCTCTCGGGGTTGCCAACTAAAAGTTACAAAAATGGTCAAATGTCATTTGGGGGAGGCCAACGCTCTTATGCAGTCCAAGTCTCTATTCAAAATGTCATTATTTCTACTTTTCATGTTTTTGGGGAAAATCTCGGAAATTACCCTAAAAATGGGGAAAATTTCAAAGCCAAGCAATACTCCTTAAAGAAACACACAATCGCTCGTTACAACTCAACCCCCTAGAATGTTGCCATCTACCCTAAAAATGGATTCGAAAATTGAGCAAAAACCATCACCATTACAAAATGGCCGCCACAGCCTCCGCCATCTTGGATTTTTAAAAAGTCATAATTTTTCTGTAATCTCAAGGATATGGGCTATCGTTGTGCATACTCGGTGTTGCCAACTTGCAAGTTTCGTAGAACAAAGTAATTCGCCAAAGTGAACCCTAAAAAGTCGAAAAATTCAAATTGAAATTGCGCGGCCGCCATCTTGTTTTTTTTTTTTTTTTTACAAATTTCCCTAATCGTAGCCTACTATCAGTCGGATGAACCACTTACGCGCCCTCTATCTGTCATAGTTTGCGAACGCGCAAATCAACACCGGCGCCATCTTGGATTTCGAAAACGGCTATAATTTTTTTCTACTCCTTCGGTGCTACTACACATTTTCGTAGAACATTATTCTAGTGTGTCTCCACTCCTTCTGCCTCATCGGGCATGTCAATCAGTGAGTCAGTGGTAATCTAGCTTTATATAGTATAATAACTAGTGGTTGCGTGGCGCGCGAGCTGCAAGCAGCTCGCGTCTTTTGTTTTAAGCCTAATTTTTATCAAAAATTATATTGCAGTAAAAATGCATATAAAAAAATATAAAACCAGTAAAGAATTCCATTCAAACACCTCAATCTCATTCGGATACCCCGTTGGAACGAAGTCAATCGGTTA
The DNA here is from genome assembly GCA_947507515.1 of Eulithis testata. Lineage (NCBI taxonomy): Eukaryota > Metazoa > Arthropoda > Insecta > Lepidoptera > Geometridae > Eulithis > Eulithis testata. Next base: position 9,742,835 of record OX382213.1, on the reverse strand, counting down.
AAGTGTCGCTAATAAAATCTACATGGCCGCCATCTTGGAATCCCAACACTTAATTGCAGTAAAAATGCAACAAAATTAAAAAAATGTGTAAACTTCCATTCAAACCTCTCAATCTCATTCGAACACCCCGTTGGAACGAAGACAATCGGTTGAGATTTCGAAAAAAGATTTATATGGCCGTTATCTTAGAATCCCAACCCTTAACTGTAGTAAACTTGCATCAAAATTAAAAAAATGTGTAAACGTCCATTCAAACCCCACAATTTCATTCGGACACCCCGTTGAAACGAAGACAATCGGTCAAAGTTTCCAAAAACAAAATACATGGCCGCCATCTTGAAATCCCAACCCCTATATGCAGTAAAAATGCATCAAAATTGAAAAAATGTGTGAATTTCCATTCAAACCCCTCAATCTCATTCAAACACCCCGTTGGAACGAAGACAATTGGTTGAGGTTTCGAAAAAAGATCTACATAGCCGCCATCTTGGAATGCCAACCCTTAATATCAGTAAAAATGCATTAAAATTAAAAACAGTACAAAATTCCATTGAAACCCTTCAATTTCATTCGAACACCCCGTTGGAACGAAGAAAATCTGTTAATATTTCACTGTTAAAATCTATATGGCCGCCATCTTGAAATCCCAACCCCTAAATGCAGTAAAAATGCATCAAAATTTAAATTATGTGTAAACTTTCATTTAAACCCCTCAATCTCATTCGAACACCTCAATGGAATGAAGTAAATCGGTTAATGTTTCACTATTAAAATCTATATGGCCGCCATCTTGAAATCCCAACGTCTAATTACAGTAAAAATGCATCAATATTGAAAAAATGTGTGAACTTCCATTCAAACTCCTCAATCTCATTCGAACACCCCGTTGGAACGATGACAATCGGTTGAGGTTTCGAAAAAAGATCTACATAGCCACCATCTTGGAATGCCAACCCTTAATTGCAGTAAATTTGCATCAAAATTGAAAAAATGTGTAAACGTCCATTCAAACCCCTCATTCTCATTCGGACACCTCGTTGGAACGAAGACAATCGGTTGAGATTTGGAAAAAAGATCTACATGGACGTAATCTTGAAATCCCAACACTTAATTGCAGTAAAAATGCATCAAAATTGAAAATATGTGCAAACTTTCATTCCCACACTTCAATCTAATTCGGATACCCCGTTGAACGAACTCAATCGATTAATGTTTCGCTATTAAAATCTACATGGCCGCCATCTTGGAAAACAAACCTCTAATTGCAGTAAAATTGCATCAAAAACTATAAACAGTACAAAATTCCACTCCAACCCCTCATACTCATTCGGATACCCCGTTGGAACGAAGTCACTCGGTTAAGGTTTCGCAAAAAAAAATATCATGGCCGCCATCTTGGAATGCCCACTTTTAAATGCAGTAAAAATGCATCAAAAATGAAAAACAGTGTAAATATCCATTCAAATCCTTCAATCTCCTTCGGATACCCCGTTGGAACGAAGTCAATCGGTTGAGGTTTCGAAAACCGGAAATGGCATGGCGGCCATTTTGAATTTCTGAAATGTCATAATTTTTCTGAAATATACAGGATACAAGCTACCTTTCAGTGAAAGAACGGTGGTCGTACCTTAAACTTGGTAGAACAAAGTAATTCGCCAAAGTCCGGTCTGACTGAAAAATTCAAACTCCTATAGCATGCGGGGTTGCCAGCTGCGGGGAATGAAAATGATCAAATGTCATTTGGGTGGGCCCAATCTTGCCACCCAGTTGAAATTTTGTTTCAAAATGTCGTTATTTCTACTTTTCACGTTCCCGAGCCAAATCTGGGAAACTACCCTAAAAATGGGGAAAATTTTTCTACCAGGCAACACTCCTCTACCAGCTGCACAACCGGTCCATACAACTCATCCAGGTAGGGGGTTGCCAACTATCCGATATTCCGGTTTGAAAATCGCAATTTTTTCGAAAATCGCAAACTTTTTACAAAATGGCCGCCACGCCGTCCGCCATCTTGAATTTTTGAAAAGTCATAATTTTTCTGAAATTTCAAGGATATAGGCTATCGTTCTGCATAAATAGTGTTGCCAGTTTTTGAGTTTCGTAGAACAAATTAATTCGCCAAATTCAGAAACACCCAAAAACAAAAAAGTTGCAAGTCTCTCGGGGTTGCCAACTAAAAGTTACGAAAATGGTCAAATGTCATTCGGAAAACGCCAACGCTCCTATGGAGTTCAAGTCTCTATTCAAAATGTCATTATTTCTACTTTTCATGTTTTTGGGGAAAATCTCGGAAATTACCCTAAAAATGGGGAAAATTTCAAATCCAAGCAACACTCCTTGAAGAAACACATAACCGCTCGGTACATTTCAACCCCCTAAAATGTTGCCATCTACCCTAAAAATGGATTCGAAAATTTAGCAAAAACCATCACCATTTTAAAATGGCCGCCACAGCCTCTGCCATCTTGGATTTTTGAAAAGTCATAATTTTTCTGAAATTTCAAGGATATAGGCTATCGTTCTGCATAATAAGTGTTGCCAGTTTTTGAGTTTCGTAGAACAAATTAATTCGCCAAAGTCAGAAACACTCAAAAACTAAAAAGTTGCAAGTCTCTCGGGGTTGCCAACTAAAAGTTACGAAAATGGTCAAATGTCATTCGGGGGAGGCCAGCGCTCCCATGCAGTCCAAGTCTCTATTCAAAATGTCATTATTTCTACTTTTCATGTTTTTGGGGAAAATCTCGGAAATTACCCTAAAAATGGGGAAAATTTCAAAGCCAAGCAACACTCCTTACAGAAACACACCACCGCTCGGTACAACTCGACCCCCTAGAATGTTGCCATCTACCCTAAAAATGGATTCGAAAATTGAGCAAAAACCATCACCATTACAAAATGGCCGCCACAGCCTCCGCCATCTTGGATTTTTGAAAAGTCGTAATTTTTCTGTAATCTCAAGGATATAAGCTATCGTTGTGCATAATCGGTGTTGCCAACTTGCTAGTTTCGTAGAACAAAGTAATTCGCCAAAGTGAACCCTAAAAAGTCAAAAAATTCAAATCAAAATTGCGCGGCCGCCATCTTGTTTTTTTTTTTTTTTTTACAAATTTCCCCAATCGTAGCCTACTATCAGTCGGATGAACCGCTTACGTGCCCTCTATCTGTCATAGTTTGCGAACGCGCAAATCAACACCGGCGCCATCTTGGATTTCGAAAACGGCTATAATTTTTTTCTACTCGCTCGGTGCTACTACACATTTTCGTAGAACATCATTCTAGTGTGTCTCCACTCCTTCTGCCTCATCGGGCATGTCAGTGAGTCAGTCAGTGGTAGTCTAGCTTTATATAGTATAACTAGTTATATAGTATAACTAGTGGTTGCGTGGCGCGCGAGCTGCAAGCAGCTCGCGTCTTTTGTTAAAGGCTTTGTTTTTATCAAAAATCACATTGCAGTAAAAATAAATAAAAAAATATAAAACCAGTAAAGAATTCCATTCAAACACCTCAATTTCATTCGAACACCCCGTTGGAACGAAGTAAATCTGTTAATATTTCACTGTTAAAATCTATATGGCCGCCATCTTGAAATCCCAACCCCTAATTGCAGTAAAAATGCATCAAAATTGAAAAAATGTGTAAACGTCCATTCAAACCCCTCAATCTCATTCGGAAACCCCGTTGGAACGAAGACAATCGGTTAAAGTTTCGCAATAAAAATCAACACTGCCGCTATATTGGAATACCAACCCCTTATTGCAGTAAAAATGCATTAAAATTGAAAATATGTGCAAACTTTAATTCCCACACTTCAATCTAATTCGGACACCCCGTTGGAACGAAGACAATCGGTTGATATTTTGAAAAAAAAAAATACATGGACGCCATCTTGGAATGTCCACCCTTAAATGCAGTAAAAATGCAACAAAATTGAAAAAATGTGTAAACGTCCATTCAAACCCCTCATTCTCATTCGGACACCCCGTTGGAACGAAGTAAATCTGTTAATATTTCGGTATTAAAATCTACAATATGGCCGCCATCTTAGAATCCCAACCCCTAATTGCAGTAAACTTGCATCAAAATTGAAAAAATGTATGAACTTCCATTCAAACCCCTCAATTTCATTCGAACACCCCGTTGGAACGAAGTAAATCGATTAATGTTTCGCTATTAAAATCTACATGGCCGCCATCTTGGAAAACAAACCTCTAATTGCAGTAAAATTGCATCAAAAGTTATAAACAGTACAAATTTCCACTCAAACCCCTCATACTCATTCGGATACCCCGTTGGAACGAAGTCAATCGGTTAAGGTTTCGCAAAAAAAAATTATCATGGCCGCCATCTTGGAATGCCCACTTTTAAATGCAGTAAAAATGCATCAAAAATGAAAAACAGTGTAAATATCCATTCAAATCCTTCAATCTCCTTCGGATACCCCGTTGGAACGAAGTCAATCGGTTGAGGTTTCGAAAACCGGAAATGACACGGCGGCCATTTTGAATTTCTGAAATGTCATAATTTTTCTGAAATATACAGGATACAAGCTACCTGTCAGTGAAAGAACGGTGGTCGTACCTTAAACTTGGTAGAACAAAGTAATTCGCCAAAGTCAGGTCTGACTGAAAAATTCAAACTCCTATAGCATGCGGGGTTGCCAGCTGCGGGGAATGAAAATGATCAAATGTCATTTGGGTGGGCCCAATCTTGCCACCCAGTTGAAATTTTGATTCAAAATGTCGTTATTTCTACTTTTCACGTTCCCGAGCCAAATCTGGGAAACTACCCTAAAAATGGGGAAAAATTTTCTACCAGGCAACACTCCTCTACCAGCTGCACAACCGGTCCATACAACTCATCCAGGTAGGGGGCTGCCAACTATCCGATATTCCGGTTTGAAAATCGCAAATTTTTCGAAAATCGCAAACTTTTTACAAAATGGCCGCCACGCCGTCCGCCATCTTGGATTTTTGAAAAGTCATAATTTTTCTGAAATCTCAAGGATATAGGCTATCGTTCTGCATAATTCGTGTTGCCAGTTTTTGAGTTTCGTAGAACAAATTAATTCGCCAAAGTCAGAAACACCCAAAAACTAAAAAGTTGCAAGTCTCTCGGGGTTGCCAACTAAAAGTTACCAAAATGGTCAAATGTCATTCGGGGGAGGCCAACGCTCTTATGCAGTCCAAGTCTCTATTAAAAATGTCATTATTTCTACTTTTCATGTTTTTGGGGAAAATCTCGGAAATTACCCTAAAAATGGGGAAAATTTTTAAACCAAGCAACACTCCTCAACGAAACACACAACCGCTCGGTACAACTCAACCCCCTAGAATGTTGCCATCTACTCTAAAAATGGATTCGAAAATTTAGCAAAAACCATCACCATTTTAAAATGGCCGCCACAGCCTCCGCCATCTTGGATTTTTGAAAAGTCATAATTTTTCTGTAATCTCAAGGATATAAGCTATCGTTGTGCATACTCGGTGTTGCCAACTTGCAAGTTTCGTAGAACAAAGTAATTCGCCAAAGTGAACCCTAAAAAGTCAAAAAATTCAAATTGAAATTGCGCGGCCGCCATCTTGTTTTTTTTTTTTTTTTTACAAATTTCCCCAATCGTAGCCTACTATCAGTCGGATGAGCCGTTTACGCGCCCTCTATCTGTCATAGTTTGCGAACGCGCAAATCAACACCGGCGCCATCTTGGATTTCGAAAACGGCTATAATTTTTTTCTACTCCTTCGGTGCTACTACACATTTTCGTAGAACATCATTCTAGTGTGTCTCCACTCCTTCTGCCTCATCGGGCATGTCAGTGAGTCAGTCAGTGGTAGTCTAGCTTTATATAGTATAATAACTAGTGGTTGCGTGGCGCGCGAGCTGCAAGCAGCTCGCGTCTTTTGTTTAAGGCCTTATTTTTATCAAAAATTATATTGCAGTAAAAATGCATAAAAATATATAAAACCAGTAAAGAATTCCATTCAAACACCTCAATCTCATTCGGATACCCCGTTGGAACGAACACAATCGGTTGAGGTTTCGAAAAAAGATCTACATAGGCACCATCTTGGAATGACAACCCTTAATTGCAGTAAAAATGCATCAAAAATTAAAAACAGTACAAAATTCCATTGAAACCCCTCAATTTCATTCGAACACCCAATGGGAACGAAGTAAATCTGTTATTATTTCGCTATTAAAATCTACATGGCCGCCATCTTAGAATCCCGACCCTTAATTGCAGTAAACTTTGGAACGAACTCAATCGATTAATGTTGCGCTATAAAAATCTACATGGCCGCCATCTTGGAAAACAAAGCTATAAATGCAGTAAAATTGCATCAAAAGTTATAAACTGTACAAATTTCCACTCAATCCCCTCATTCTCATTCGGACACCCCGTTGGAACGAAGACAATCGGTTAAGGTTTCGCAAAAAAAATTTACATGGCCGCCATCTTTAAATGCCCACCCTTAATTGCAGTAAAAATGCATCAAAAATGAAAAACAGTGTAAAATTACATTGAAACCCCTCAATCTCCTTCGGATACCCCGTTGGAACGAAGTCAATCGGTTGAGGTTTCGAAAACCGGAAATGACACGGCGGCCATTTTGAATTTCTGAAATGTCATAATTTTTCTGAAATATACAGGATACAAGCTACCTGTCAGTGAAAGAACGGTAGTCGTACCTTAAACTTGGTAGAACAAAGTAATTCGCCAAAGTCGGGTCTGACTGAAAAATTCAAACTCCTATAGCATGCGGGGTTGCCAGCTGCAGGGAATAAAAATGATCAAATGTCATTTGGGTGGACCCAATCTTGCCAGCTAGTTGAAATTTTGATTCAAAATATCGTTATTTCTACTTTTCACGTTCCCGAGCCAAATCTGGGAAACTACCCTAAAAATGGGGAAAAATGTTCTACCAGGCAACACTCCTCTATCACCTGCACAACCGGTCCATACAACTCATCCAGGTAGGGGGTTGCCAACTACCCGATATTCCGGTTTGAAAATCGCAAATTTTTCGAAAATTGCAAACTTTTTACAAAATGGCCGCCACGCCGTCCGCCATCTTGGATTTTTGAAAAGTCATAATTTTTCTGAAATCTCAAGGATATAGGCTATCGTTCTGCATAATTAGTGTTGCCAGTTTTTGAGTTTCGTAGAACAAATTAATTCGCCAAAGTCAGAAACACCCAAAAACTAAAAAGTTGCAAGTCTCTCGGGGTTGCCAACTAAAAGTTACAAAAATGGTCAAATGTCATTCGGGGGAGGCCAACGCTCCTACGCAGTCCAAGTCTCTATTCAAAATGTCATTATTTCTACTTTTCATGTTTTTGGGGAAAATCTCGGAAATTACCCTAAAAATGGGGAAAATTTCAAAGCCAAGCAACACTCCTTACAGAAACACACAACCACTCGGTACAACTCAACCCCCTAGAATGTTGCCATCTACCCTAAAAATGGATTCGAAAATTGAGCAAAAACCATCACCATTACAAAATGGCCGCCACAGCCTCCGCCATCTTGGATTTTTGAAAAGTCATAATTTTTCTGAAATCTCAAGGATATAGGCTATCGTTCTGCTTAATAAGTGTTGCCAGTTTTTGAGTTTCGTAGAACAAATTAATTCGCCAAAGTCAGAAACACCCAAAAACTAAAAAGTTGCAAGTCTCTCGGGGTTGCCAACTAAAAATTATGAAAATGGTCAAATGTCATTTGGGGGAGGCCAGCGCTCCTACGCAGTCCAAGTTTCTATTCAAAATGTCATTATTTCTACTTTTCATGTTTTTGGGGAAAATCTCGGAAATTACCCTAAAAATGGGGAAAATTTTTAAACCAAGCAACACTCCTCAACGAAACACACAACCGCTTGGTACAACTCAACCCCCTAGAATGTTGCCATCTACCCTAAAAATGGATTCGAAAATTGAGCAAAAACCATCACCATTACAAAATGGCCGCCACAGCCTCCGCCATCTTGGATTTTTGAAAAGTCATAATTTTTCTGTAATCTCAAGGATATAAGCTATCGTTGTGCATACTCGGTGTTGCCAACCTGCAAGTTTCGTAGAACAAAGTAATTCGCCAAAGTCGACCCTAAAAAGTCGAAAAATTCAAATCAAAATTGCGCGGCCGCCATCTTGTTTTTTTTTTTTTTTTTACAAATTTCCTCAATCGTAGCCTACTATCAGTCGGATGAACCGCTTACGCGCCCTCTATCTGTCATAGTTTGCGAACGCGCAAATCAACACCGGCGCCATCTTGGATTTCGAAAACGGCTATAATTTTTTTCTACTCGCTCGGTGCTACTACACATTTTCGTAGAACATCATTCTAGTGTGTCTCCACTCCTTCTGCCTCATCGGGCATGTCAGTGAGTGAGTCAGTGGTAGTCTAGCTTTATATAGTATAACTAGTGGTTGCGTGGCGCGCGAGCTGCAAGCAGCTCGCGTCTTTTGTTTTAGGCCTTATTTTTATCAAAAATTATATTGCAGTAAAAATGCATAAAAAAATATAAAACCAGTAAAGAATTCCATTCAAACAACTCAATCTCATTCGAATACCCCGTTGGAACGAAGACAATCGGTTGAGGTTTCGAAAAAAGATCTACATAGGCACCATCTTGGAATGCCAACCCTTAATTGCAGTAAAAATGCATCAAAAATTAAAAACAGTACAAAATTCCATTCAAACCCCTCAATTTCATTCGAACACCCAATGGGAACGAAGTAAATCTGTTATTATTTCGCTATTAAAATCTACATGGCCGCCATCTTAGAATCCCGACCCTTAATTGCAGTAAACTTGCATCAAAATTGAAAAATGTGTAAACGTCCATTCAAACTCCTCAATCTCATTCGAACACCCCGTTGCAACGAAGTCAATCGGTTGAGGTTTCGAAAAATGATCTACATGGCCTCCATCTTGGAATGCCCACCCTTAATTGCAGTAAATATGCATCAAAAATTGAAATAATTTGTAAACTTTCTTTAAACCCCTCAATCTCATTCAAACACCTCGTTGGAATAAAGTAAATCGGTTAATGTTTCACTATTAAAATATGCATGGCCGCCATCTTGAAATCCCAACCCTTAATTGCAGTAAAAATACATCAAAAATAAAAAAACCAGTACAAATTTCCACTCAAACCCCTCAATCTCATTCGAATACCCCGTTGAAATGAAGTCAATCGGTTGAGGATTCGAAAAAAAATCTACATGGCCACTATCCTGGAATCCTCACCCCTAATTGCAGTAAAAACGCATCAAAAATGAAAAACAGTGTTAACTTCCATTCATACCCCTCATACTCATTCGGATACCCCGTTGGAACGAAGACAATCGGTTGAGGTTTCGAAAAAAGATCTACATAGCCGTCATCTTTGAATGCCAACCCTTAATTGCAGTAAAAATGCATCAAAATTGAAATTATGTGTAAACCTTCATTTAAACCCCTCAATCTCATTCGAACACCCCATTGGAACGAAGTACATCTGTTAATATTTTGCTATTAAAATCTACATGGCCGCCATCTTAGAATCCCAACCGTTCATTGCAGTAAACTTGCATCAAAATTGAAAAAATGTGTAAACGTCCATTCAAACCCCTCAATCTCATTCGGAAACCCCGTTGGAACGAAGACAATCGGTTAAAGTTTGGCAATAAAAATCAACACTGCCGCTATATTGGAATACCAACCCCTAATTGCAGTAAAAATGCACTTCAATCTAATTCGGATACCCCGTTGGAACGAACTCAATCGATTAATGTTTCGCTATTAAAACCTACATGGCCGCCATCTTGGAAAACAAACCTCTAATTGCAGTAAAATTGCATCAAAAACTATAAACAGTACAAATTTCCACTCAAACCCCTCATACTCATTCGGATACCCCGTTGGAACGAAGTCAATCGGTTAAGGTTTCGCAAAAAAAATTTATCATGGCCGCCATCTTGGAATGCCCACTTTTAAATGCAGTAAAAATGCATCAAAAATGAAAAACAGTGTAAATATCCATTCAAATCCTTCAATCTCCTTCGGATACCCCGTTGGAACGAAGTCAATCGGTTGAGGTTTCGAAAACCGGAAATGACACGGCGGCCATTTTGAATTTCTGAAATGTCATAATTTTTCTGAAATATACAGGATACAAGCTACCTGTCAGTGAAAGAACGGTGGTCGTACCTTAAACTTGGTAGAACAAAGTAATTCGCCAAAGTCGGGTCTGACTGAAAAATTCAAACTCCTATAGCATGCGGGGTTGCCAGCTGCAGGGAATAAAAATGATCAAATGTCATTAAGGTGGACCCAATCTTGCCAGCTAGTGGAAATTTCGATTCAAAATATCTGTATTTCTACTTTTCACGTTCCCGAGCCAAATCTGGGAAACTACCCTAAAAATGGGGAAAAAAATTCTACCAGGCAACACTCCTCTACCACCTGCACAACCGGTTTATACAACTCATCCAGGTAGGGGGTTGCCAACTATCCGATATTCCGGTTTGAAAATCGCAAATTTTTCGAAAATTGCAAACTTTTTACAAAATGGCCGCCATGCCGTCCGCCATCTTGGATTTTTGAAAAGTCATAATTTTTCTGAAATCTCAAGGATATAGGCTATCGTTCTGCATAATTAGTGTTGCCAGTTTTTAAGTTTCGTAGAACAAATTAATTCGCCAAAGTCAGAAACACCCAAAAACTAAAAAGTTGCAAGTCTCTCGGGGTTGCCAACTAAAAGTTACGAAAATGGTCAAATGTCATTCGGGGGAGGCCAACGCTCCTATGCGGTCCAAGTCTCTATTCAAAATGTCATTATTTCTACTTTTCATGTTTTTGGGGAAAATCTCGGAAATTACCCTAAAAATGGGAAAAATTTCTAATCCATGCAACACTCCTCAACGAAACACACAACCGCTCGGTACAACTCGACCCCCTATAATGTTGCCATCTACCCTAAAAATGGATTCGAAAATTGAGCAAAAACCATCACCATTACAAAATGGCCGCCACAGCCTCCGCCATCTTGGATTTTTAAAAAGTCGTATTTTTTCTGTAATCTCAAGGATATGGGCTATCGTTGTGCATACTCGGTGTTGCCAACTTGCAAGTTTCGTAGAACAAAGTAATTCACCAAAGTGAACCCTAAAAAGTCGAAAAATTCAAATCGAAATTGCGCGGCCGCCATCTTGTTTTTTTTTTTTTTTTTACAAATTTCCCCAATCGTAGCCTACTATCAGTCGGATGAACCGCTTACGCGCCCTCTATCTGTCATAGTTTGCGAACGCGCAAATCAACACCGGCGCCATCTTGGATTTCGAAAACCGCTATAATTTTTTTCTACTCACTCGGTGCTACTACACATTTTCGTAGTACATCATTCTAGTGTGTCTCCACTCTTTCTGTCTCTCAGGGCATGTCAATCAGTGAGTGAGTGAGTGGTAATCTAGCTTTATATAGTATAACTAGTGGTTGCGTGGCGCGCGAGCTGCAAGCAGCTCGCGGTTTTTTAAATAAAGTTGTAAATTTCATTCAAAGTCCTCAATCAGAGTTGGACACGCCGTTGGAACGAAGTCAATCAGTTAATGTTTCACTATTAAAATCTATATGGCCACCATCTTAGAATGCCCACCCCAAATTGCAGTAAATATGCATCAAAAATTTAAATAATGTGTAAACTTTCATTTAAACCCTTCAATCTCATTCGAACACCTCGTTGGAATGAAGTAAATCGGTTAATGTTTCACTATTAAATCTATATGGCCGCCATCTTGAAATTCCAACCCTTAATTGCAGTAAAAATGCATATAAATTGTAAAAATGTTTCAACTTCCATTCAAACCCCTCAATCTCATTCGGACACCCCGTTGGAACGAATATAATCGGTTGAGGTTTCGAAAAAAGATCTACATAGCCACCATCTTGGAATGCCAACACTTAATTGCAGTAAAAATGCATCAAAAATTAAAACCAGTACAAAATTCCATTCAAACCCCTCAATTTCATTCGAACACCCCATTGGAACAAAGTAAATCTGTTAATATTTCGCTATTAAAATCTACATGGCCGCCATCTTAGAATCCCAACCCTTAATTGCAGTAAACTTGCATCAAAATTGAAAAAATGTGTAAACATCTATTCATACCTCTCAATTTCATTCGGATACCCGGTTGGAACGAAAGCAATCGGTTAAGGTTTCGAAAAAAGATCTACATAGCCACCATCTTGGAATGCCAACCCTTAATTGCAGTGAAAATGCATCAAAAATTTAAAAAAAGTACAAAATTCCATTCAAACCCCTCAATTTCATTCGAACACCCCGTTGGAACGAAGTAAATCTGTTATTATTTCGCTATTAAAATCTACATGGCCGCCATCTTAGAATCCCGACCCTTAATTGCAGTAAACTTGCATCAAAATTGAAAAATGTGTAAACGTCCATTCAAACTCCTCACTCTCATTCGAACACCCCGTTGCAACGAAGTAAATCGGTTGAGGTTTCGAAAAATGATCTACATGGCCTCCATCTTGGAATGCCCACCCCTAATTACAGTAAATATGCATCAAAAATTGAAATAATTTGTAAACTTTCATTTAAACCCCTCAATCTCATTCAAACACCTCGTTGGAATAAAGTAAATCGGTTAATGTTTCACTATTAAAATATGCATGGCCGCCATCTTGAAATCCCAACCCTTAATTGCAGTAAAAATGCATAAAAACTAAAAAAAAACAGTACAAATTTCCACTCAAACCCCTCAATCTCATTCGAATACCCCGTTGAAACGAAGTCAATCGGTTGAGGATTCGAAAAAAAAATCTACATGGCCACCATCCTGGAATCCTTACGCCTAATTGCAGTAAAAACGCATCAAAAATGAAAAACATTGTTAACTTCCATTCATACCCCTCATACTCATTCGGATACCCCGTTGAAACGAAGACAATCGGTTGAGGTTTCGAAAAAAGATCTACATAGCCGTCATCTTGGAATGCCAACCCTTAATTGCAGTAAAAATGCATCAAAAATAAAATACCAGTACAAATTTCCACTCAAACCCCTCAATCTCATTTGAATACCCCGTTGGAACGAAGTAAATCTGTTAATATTTCACTTTTAAAATCTATATGGCCGCCATCTTGAAATCCCAACCCCTAGTTGTAGTAAAAATGCATCAAAATTGAAATTATGTGTAAACTTTTATTTAAACCCCTCAATCTCATTCGAACACCTCGTTGGAATGAAGTAAATCGGTTAATGTTTCACTATTAAAATCTATATGGCCGCCATCTTTAAATCCCAACCTCTAATTGCAGTAAAAATGCATCAAAATTGAAAAAATGTGTGAACTTCCATTCAAACCCCTCAATCTCATTCGAACACCCCGTTGGAACGATGACAATCGGTTGAGGTTTCGAAAAAAGATCTACATAGCCACCATCTTGGAATGCCAACCCTTAATTGCAGTAAAAATGCATCAAAAATTTAAAACAGTACAAAAATCCATTCAAACCCCTCAATTTCATTCGAACACCCCATTGGAACGAAGTAAATCTGTTAATATTTTGCTATTAAAATCTACATGGCCGCCATCTTAGAATCCCAACCCTTCATTGCAGTAAACTTGCATCAAAATTGAAAAAATGTGTAAACGTCCATTCAAACCCCTTAATCTCATTCGGAAACCCCGTTGGAACGAAGACAATCGGTTAAAGTTTCGCAATAAAAATCAACACTGCCGCTATATTGGAATACCAACCCCTAATTGCAGTAAAAATGCATTAAAATTGAAACAATGTGCAAACTTTCATTCCCACAATTCAATCTCTTTCGGATACCCCGTTGGAACGAAGTAAATCGATTAATGTTTCGCTATTAAAATCTACATGGCCGCCATCTTTGAATACCCACCCTTAACTGCAGTATAAACGCATCAAATATTAAAAACAGTTTAAATATTCATTCAAACCCCTCATTCTCATTCGGACACTCCGTTGGAACGAAGACAATCGGTTGAGATTATGAAAAAAAATTTACATGGACGCCATCTTGGAATGCCCACCCTTAAATGCAGTAAAAATGCATCAAAATTGAAAAAATGTGTAAACGTCCATTCAAACCCCTCATTCTCATTCGGACACCCCGTTGGAACGAAGACAATCGGTTAAGGTTTCGCAAAAAAAATTTACATGGCCGCCATCTTTAAATGCCCACCCTTAATTGCAGTAAAAATGCATCAAAAATGAAAAACAGTGTAAAATTACATTGAAACCCCTCAATCTCCTTCGGATACCCCGTTGGATCGATGACAATCGGTTGAGGTTTCGAAAAAAGATCTACATAGCCACCACCTTGGAATGCCAACCCTTAATTGCAGTAAAAATGCATCAAAAATTAAAAACAGTACAAAATTCCATTCAAACCCCTCAATTTCATTCGAACACCCCATTGGAACGAAGTAAATCTGTTAATATTTCGCTATTAAAATCTACATGGCCGCCATCTTAGAATCCCAACCCTTAGTTGCAGTAAACTTGCATCAAAATTGAAAAATGTGTAAACGTCCATTCCAACCCCTCATTCTCATTCGGACACCCCGTTAGAACGAAGACAATCGGATGAGGTCTGGAAAAAGATCTACATAGCCGCCATTTTGGAATGCCGACCCTTAATTGCATTAAAAATGCATCAAAAACTAAAAACAGTTCAAAATTCCATTCAAACCCCTCAATTTCGTTCGAACACCTCGTTGGAACGAAGTAAATCGGTTAATGTTTCGCTATTAAAATTTACATGGCCGCTATCTTGAAATGCCCACCCCTTAATGCAGTAAAAACGAATCAAAAATTAAAAACAGAGTAAATATCCATTCAAATCTCTCAATCTCCTTCGGAAACCTCGTTGGAACGAAGTAAATCGATTAATGTTTCGCTATTAAAATCTACATGGCCGCCATCTTTGAATACCTACCCTTAACTGCAGTGTAAACGCATCAAATATTAAAAACAGTTTAAATATTCATTCAAACCCCTCATTCTCATTCGGACACCCCGTTGCAACGAAGTCAATCGGTTAAGGTTTCGCAAAAAAAATTATCATGGCCGCCATCTTGGAATGCCCACCCTTAAATGCAGTAAAAATGCATCAAAAATGAAAAACAGTGTAAATATCCATTCAAATCTCTCAATCTCCTTCGGATACCCCGTTGGAACGAAGTCAATCGGTTGAGGTTTCGAAAACCGGAAATGACACGGCGGCCATTTTGAATTTCTGAAAAGTCATAATTTTTCTGAAATATACAGGATACAAGCTACCTGTCAGTGAAAGAACGGTGGTCCTACCTTAAACTTGGTAGAACAAAGTAATTCGCCAAAGTCAGGTCTGACTGAAAAATTCAAACTCCTATAGCATGCGGGGTTGCCAGTTGCGGGGAATGAAAATAATCAAATGTCATTTGGGTGGGCCCAATCTTGCCACCCAGTTGAAATTTTGATTCAAAATGTCGTTATTTCTACTTTTCACGTTCCCGAGCCAAATCTGGGAAACTACCCTAAAAATGGGGAAATTTTTTCTACCAGGCAACACTCCTTTACCAGCTGCACAACCGGTCAATACAACTCATCCAGGTAGGGGGTTGCCAACTATCCGATATTCCGGTTTAAAAATTGCAAATTTTTCGAAAATCGCAAACTTTTTACAAAATGGCCGCCACGCCGTCCGCCATCTTGGATTTTTGAAAAGTCATAATTTTTCTGAAATCTCAAGGATATAGGCTATCGTTCTGCATAATTAGTGTTGCCAGTTTTTGAGTTTCGTAGAACAAATTAATTCGCCAAAGTCAGAAACACCCAAAAATTAAAAAGTTGCAAGTCTCTCGGGGTTGCCAACTAAAAGTTACGAAAATGGTCAAATGTCATTCGGGGGAGGCCAACGCTCCTATGCAGTCCAAGTCTCTATTAAAAATGTCATTATTTCTACTTTTCATGTTTTTGGGGAAAATCTCGGAAATTACCCTAAAAATGGGGAAAATTTTTAAACCAAGCAACACTCCTCAACAAAACACACAACCGCTTGGTACAACTCAACCCCCTAGAATGTTGCCATCTACCCTAAAAATGGATTCGAAAATTGAGCAAAAACCATCACCATTACAAAATGGCCGCCACAGCCTCCGCCATCTTGGATTTTTGAAAAGTCATAATTTTTCTGTAATCTCAAGGATATGGGCTATCGTTGTGCATACTCGGTGTTGCCAACTTGCAAGTTTCGTAGAACAAAGTAATTCGCCAAAGTGAACCCTAAAAAGTCGAAAAATTCAAATTGAAATTGCGCGGCCGCCATCTTGTTTTTTTTTTTTTTTTACAAATTTCCCCAATCGTAGCCTACTATCAGTCGGATGAACCGCTTACACGCCCTCTATCTGTCATAGTTTGCGAACGCGCAAATCAACACCGGCGCCATCTTGGATTTCGAAAACGGCTATAATTTTTTTCTACTCACTCGGTGCTACTACACATTTTCGTAGAACATCATTTTGGCGTAGCACCACTCTTTCTGTCTCTCCGGGCATGTCAATGAGTGAGTGAGTCAGTGGTAATCTAGCTTTATATAGTATAACTAGTGGTTGCGTGGCGCGCGAGCTGCAAGCAGCTCGCGTCTTTTGTTAAAGGCTTTGTTTTTATCAAAAATCACATTGCAGTAAAAATAAATAAAAATATATAAAACCAGTAAAGAATTCCATTCAAACGCCTCAATCTCATTCGGATACCCCGTTGGAACGAAGTCAATCGGTTAAAGTGTCGCTAATAAAATCTACATGGCCGCCATCTTGGAATCCCAACCCCTAATTGCAGTAAAAATGCATAAAAATTTAAAAAATGCATTACCTACCATTAAAACCACTCAATCTCATTCGAACATTCCGTTGGAACGAAGTCAATCGGTTTAGCTTTCTGAAAAAAGATCTACATGGCCGCCATCTTGAAATGCCTACCCCTAATTGCAGTAAAAATGCATCAAAAATTAAAAAAAGTACAAAATTCCATTCAAACCCCACAATTTCATTCGAAAACCCCGTTGGAACGAAGTCAATCGGTTGAGATTTCGAAAAAAGATTTATATGGCCGTTATCTTAGAATCCCAACCCTTAACAGTAACTGTAGTAAACTTGCATCAAAATTGAAAAAATGTGTAAACATCCATTCAAACCCCATAATTTCATTTGGACACCCCGTTGGAACGAAGACAATCAGTCAAAGTTTTCAAAAACAAAATACATGGCCGCTATATTGAAATCCCAACCCCTAATTGCAGTAAAAATGCATCAAAATTGAAAAAATGTGTGAATTTCCATTGAAACCCCTCAATCTCATTCAAACACCCCGTTGAAACGAAGACAATCGGTTAAGGTTTCGAAAAAAGATCTACATAGCCACCATCTTGGAATGCCAACCCTTAATTGCAGTAAAAATGCATCAAAAATTAAAAACAGTACAAAATTTCATTCAAACCCCTCAATTTCATTCGAACACCCCATTGGAACGAAGTTAATCTGTTAATATTTTGCTATTAAAATCTACATGGCCGCCATCTTAGAATCCCAACCCTTCATTGCAGTAAACTTGCATCAAAATTGAAAAAATGTGTAAACGTCCATTCAAACCCCTCAATTTCATTCGGATACCCCGTTGGAATGAAATAAATCGGTTGATGTTTCGCTAATAGAATTCACATCGCCGCCATCTTGGAATCCCAACACTTAATTGCAGTAAAAATGCATCAAAATTAAAAACAGTACAAAATTCCATTCAAACCCCTCAATTTCATTCGAACTCCTCGTTGGAACGAAGTAAATCTGTTAATATTTCGCTATTAAAATCTACATGGCCGCCATCTTAGAATCCCAACCCTTAGTTGCAGTAAACTTGCATCAAAATTGAAAAATGTGTAAACGTCCATTCCAACCCCTCATTCTCATTCGGACACCCCGTTAGAACGAAGACAATCGGATGAGGTCTGGAAAAAGATCTACATAGCCGCCATTTTGGAATGCCGACCCTTAATTGCATTAAAAATGCATCAAAAACTAAAAACAGTTCAAAATTCCATTCAAACCCCTCAATTTCGTTCGAACACCTCGTTGGAACGAAGTAAATCGGTTAATGTTTCGCTATTAAAATTTACATGGCCGCTATCTTGAAATGCCCACCCCTTAATGCAGTAAAAACGAATCAAAAATTAAAAACAGAGTAAATATCCATTCAAATCTCTCAATCTCCTTCGGAAACCTCGTTGGAACGAAGTAAATCGATTAATGTTTCGCTATTAAAATCTACATGGCCGCCATCTTTGAATACCTACCCTTAACTGCAGTGTAAACGCATCAAATATTAAAAACAGTTTAAATATTCATTCAAACCCCTCATTCTCATTCGGACACCCCGTTGCAACGAAGTCAATCGGTTAAGGTTTCGCAAAAAAAATTATCATGGCCGCCATCTTGGAATGCCCACCCTTAAATGCAGTAAAAATGCATCAAAAATGAAAAACAGTGTAAATATCCATTCAAATCTCTCAATCTCCTTCGGATACCCCGTTGGAACGAAGTCAATCGGTTGAGGTTTCGAAAACCGGAAATGACACGGCGGCCATTTTGAATTTCTGAAAAGTCATAATTTTTCTGAAATATACAGGATACAAGCTACCTGTCAGTGAAAGAACGGTGGTCCTACCTTAAACTTGGTAGAACAAAGTAATTCGCCAAAGTCAGGTCTGACTGAAAAATTCAAACTCCTATAGCATGCGGGGTTGCCAGTTGCGGGGAATGAAAATAATCAAATGTCATTTGGGTGGGCCCAATCTTGCCACCCAGTTGAAATTTTGATTCAAAATGTCGTTATTTCTACTTTTCACGTTCCCGAGCCAAATCTGGGAAACTACCCTAAAAATGGGGAAATTTTTTCTACCAGGCAACACTCCTTTACCAGCTGCACAACCGGTCAATACAACTCATCCAGGTAGGGGGTTGCCAACTATCCGATATTCCGGTTTAAAAATTGCAAATTTTTCGAAAATCGCAAACTTTTTACAAAATGGCCGCCACGCCGTCCGCCATCTTGGATTTTTGAAAAGTCATAATTTTTCTGAAATCTCAAGGATATAGGCTATCGTTCTGCATAATTAGTGTTGCCAGTTTTTGAGTTTCGTAGAACAAATTAATTCGCCAAAGTCAGAAACACCCAAAAATTAAAAAGTTGCAAGTCTCTCGGGGTTGCCAACTAAAAGTTACGAAAATGGTCAAATGTCATTCGGGGGAGGCCAACGCTCCTATGCAGTCCAAGTCTCTATTAAAAATGTCATTATTTCTACTTTTCATGTTTTTGGGGAAAATCTCGGAAATTACCCTAAAAATGGGGAAAATTTTTAAACCAAGCAACACTCCTCAACAAAACACACAACCGCTTGGTACAACTCAACCCCCTAGAATGTTGCCATCTACCCTAAAAATGGATTCGAAAATTGAGCAAAAACCATCACCATTACAAAATGGCCGCCACAGCCTCCGCCATCTTGGATTTTTGAAAAGTCATAATTTTTCTGTAATCTCAAGGATATGGGCTATCGTTGTGCATACTCGGTGTTGCCAACTTGCAAGTTTCGTAGAACAAAGTAATTCGCCAAAGTGAACCCTAAAAAGTCGAAAAATTCAAATTGAAATTGCGCGGCCGCCATCTTGTTTTTTTTTTTTTTTTACAAATTTCCCCAATCGTAGCCTACTATCAGTCGGATGAACCGCTTACACGCCCTCTATCTGTCATAGTTTGCGAACGCGCAAATCAACACCGGCGCCATCTTGGATTTCGAAAACGGCTATAATTTTTTTCTACTCACTCGGTGCTACTACACATTTTCGTAGAACATCATTTTGGCGTAGCACCACTCTTTCTGTCTCTCCGGGCATGTCAATGAGTGAGTGAGTCAGTGGTAATCTAGCTTTATATAGTATAACTAGTGGTTGCGTGGCGCGCGAGCTGCAAGCAGCTCGCGTCTTTTGTTAAAGGCTTTGTTTTTATCAAAAATCACATTGCAGTAAAAATAAATAAAAATATATAAAACCAGTAAAGAATTCCATTCAAACGCCTCAATCTCATTCGGATACCCCGTTGGAACGAAGTCAATCGGTTAAAGTGTCGCTAATAAAATCTACATGGCCGCCATCTTGGAATCCCAACCCCTAATTGCAGTAAAAATGCATAAAAATTTAAAAAATGCATTACCTACCATTAAAACCACTCAATCTCATTCGAACATTCCGTTGGAACGAAGTCAATCGGTTTAGCTTTCTGAAAAAAGATCTACATGGCCGCCATCTTGAAATGCCTACCCCTAATTGCAGTAAAAATGCATCAAAAATTAAAAAAAGTACAAAATTCCATTCAAACCCCACAATTTCATTCGAAAACCCCGTTGGAACGAAGTCAATCGGTTGAGATTTCGAAAAAAGATTTATATGGCCGTTATCTTAGAATCCCAACCCTTAACAGTAACTGTAGTAAACTTGCATCAAAATTGAAAAAATGTGTAAACATCCATTCAAACCCCATAATTTCATTTGGACACCCCGTTGGAACGAAGACAATCAGTCAAAGTTTTCAAAAACAAAATACATGGCCGCTATATTGAAATCCCAACCCCTAATTGCAGTAAAAATGCATCAAAATTGAAAAAATGTGTGAATTTCCATTGAAACCCCTCAATCTCATTCAAACACCCCGTTGAAACGAAGACAATCGGTTAAGGTTTCGAAAAAAGATCTACATAGCCACCATCTTGGAATGCCAACCCTTAATTGCAGTAAAAATGCATCAAAAATTAAAAACAGTACAAAATTTCATTCAAACCCCTCAATTTCATTCGAACACCCCATTGGAACGAAGTTAATCTGTTAATATTTTGCTATTAAAATCTACATGGCCGCCATCTTAGAATCCCAACCCTTCATTGCAGTAAACTTGCATCAAAATTGAAAAAATGTGTAAACGTCCATTCAAACCCCTCAATTTCATTCGGATACCCCGTTGGAATGAAATAAATCGGTTGATGTTTCGCTAATAGAATTCACATCGCCGCCATCTTGGAATCCCAACACTTAATTGCAGTAAAAATGCATCAAAATTAAAAACAGTACAAAATTCCATTCAAACCCCTCAATTTCATTCGAACTCCTCGTTGGAACGAAGTAAATCTGTTAATATTTCGCTATTAAAATCTACATGGCCGCCATCTTAGAATCCCAACCCTTAGTTGCAGTAAACTTGCATCAAAATTGAAAAATGTGTAAACGTCCATTCCAACCCCTCATTCTCATTCGGACACCCCGTTAGAACGAAGACAATCGGATGAGGTCTGGAAAAAGATCTACATAGCCGCCATTTTGGAATGCCGACCCTTAATTGCATTAAAAATGCATCAAAAACTAAAAACAGTTCAAAATTCCATTCAAACCCCTCAATTTCGTTCGAACACCCCGTTGGAACGAAGTAAATCGGTTAATGTTTCGCTATTAAAATTTACATGGCCGCTATCTTGAAATGCCCACCCCTTAATGCAGTAAAAACGAATCAAAAATTAAAAACAGAGTAAATATCCATTCAAATCTCTCAATCTCCTTCGGAAACCTCGTTGGAACGAAGTAAATCGATTAATGTTTTGCTATTAAAATCTACATGGCCGCCATCTTTGAATACCTACCCTTAACTGCAGTGTAAACGCATCAAATATTAAAAACAGTTTATATATTCATTCAAACCCCTCATTCTCATTCGGACACCCCGTTGGAACGAAGACAATCGGTTAAGGTTTCGCAAAAAAAATTTACATGGCCGCCATCTTTAAATGCCCACCCTTAATTGCAGTAAAAATGCATCAAAAATGAAAAACAGTGTAAAATTACATTGAAACCCCTCAATCTCTTTCGGATACCCCGGTGGAACGAAGTCAATCGGTTGAGGTTTTGAAAACCGGAAATGACACGGCGGCCATTTTAAATTTCTGAAATGTCATAATTTTTCTGAAATATACAGGATACAAGCTACCTGTCAGTGAAAGAACGGTGGTCGTACCTTAAACTTGGTAGAACAAAGTAATTCGCCAAAGTCAGGTCTGACTGAAAAATTCAAACTCCTATAGCATGCGGGGTTGCCAGCTGCGGGGAATGAAAATGATCAAATGTCATTTGGGTGGGCCCAATCTTGCCACCCAGTTGAAATTTTGATTCAAAATGACGTTATTTCTACTTTTCACGTTCCCGAGCCAAATCTGGGAAACTACCCTAAAAATGGGGAAAAATTTTCTACCAGGCAACACTCCTCTACCAGCTGTACAACCGGTCCATACAACTCATCCAGGTAGGGGGTTGCCAACTATCCGATATTCCGGTTTGAAAATCGCAATTATTTCGAAAATCGCAAACTTTTTACAAAATGGCCGCCACGCCGTCCGCCATCTTGAATTTTTGAAAAGTCATAATTTTTCTGAAATCTCAAGGATATAGGCTATCGTTCTGCATAATTAGTGTTGCCAGTTTTTGAGTTTCGTAGAACAAATTAATTCGCCAAAGTCAGAAACACCCAAAAACAAAAAAGTTGCAAGTCTCTCGGGGTTGCCAACTAAAAGTTACGAAAATGGTCAAATGTCATTCGGGGGAGGCCAACGCTCCTATGCAGTCCAAGTCTCTATTCAAAATGTCATTATTTCTACTTTTCATGTTTTTGGGGAAAATCTCGGAAATTACCCTAAAAATGGGGAAAATTTCAAAGCCAAGCAACACTCCTTACAGAAACACACAACCGCTCGGTACAACTCGACCCCCTAGAATGTTGCCATCTACCCTAAAAATGGATTCGAAAATTGAGCAAAAACCATCACCATTACAAAATGGCCGCCACAGCCTCCGCCATCTTGGATTTTTTAAAAGTCGTAATTTTTCTGTAATCTCAAGGATATGGGCTATCGTTGTGCATACTCGGTGTTGCCAACTTGCAAGTTTCGTAGAACAAAGTAATTCGCCAAAGTGAACCCTAAAAAGTCGAAAAATTCAAATCGAAATTGCGCGGCCGCCATCTTGTTTTTTTTTTTTTTTTTACAAATTACCCCAATCGTAGCCTACTATCAGTCGGATGAACCGCTTACGCGCCCTCTATCTGTCATAGTTTGCGAACGCGCAAATCAACACCGGCGCCATCTTGGATTTCGAAAACGGCTATAATTTTTTTCTACTCCTTCGGTGCTACTACACATTTTCGTAGAACATCATTTTGGCGTAGCACCACTCCTTCTGTCTCTCAGGGCATGTCAATCAGTCAGTCAGTGAGTGAGTGGTAATGTAGCTTTATATAGTATAACTAGTGGTTGCGTGGCGCGCGAGCTGCAAGCAGCTCGCGGTTTTTTAAATACAGTTGTAAATTTCATTCAAAATTCTCAATCAGAGTTGGACACGCCGTTGGAACGAAGTCAATCGGTTGAGGTTTCGAAAAAAGATCTACATGGACGCCATCTTGAAATCCCAACCCTTAATTGCAGTAAAAATGCATCAAAATTAAAAAAATGTGTAAACTTTCATTTAAACCTCTCAATCTCATTCGAACACCTCGTTGGAATGAAGTAAATCGGTTAATGTTTCTTTATTAAAATCTATATGGCCGCCTTCTTGAAATCCCAACCCTTAATTGCAGTAAAAATGCATCAAAATTGAAAAAAACGTATGAACTTCCATTCAAACCCCTCAATCTCATTCGAACACCCCGTTGGAACGAAGACAATCGGTTGAGGTTTCAAAAAAAGATCTACATAGCCGCCATCTTGGAATGCCAACCCTTAATTGCATTAAAAATGCATCGAAAATTAAAAACAGTACAAAATTCCATTCAAACCCCTCAATCGCATTTGGATACCCCGTTGGAAAGAAGTAAATCGGTTTATGTTTCGCTAATAAAATTGACATGGCCGCCATCTTGGAAAACAAATCCCTAATTGCAGTAAAAATGCATTTAAAATTAAAAAAATGTGCAAAATTCCATTCAAACCCCTCAATCTCATTCGAATACCCCGTTGAAACGAAGTCAATCGGTTGAGGATTCGAAAAAAATCTACATGGCCACCATCCTGGAATCCCTTCCCCTAATTGCAGTAAAAACGCATCAAAATAAAAAATTGCAGTAAAAATAAATAAAAATATATAAAACCAGTAAAGAATTCCATTCAAACACTTCAATCTAATTCGGACACCCCGTTGGAACGAAGACAATCGGTTGAGATTTTGAAAAAAAAAATACATGGACGCCATCTTGGAATGTCCACCTTTAAATGCAGTAAAAATGCATCAAAATTGAAAAAATGTGTAAACGTCCATTCAAACCCCTCATTCTCATTCGGACACCCCGTTGGAACGAAGACAATCGGTAAAGGTTTCGCAAAAAAAATTTACATGGCCGCCATCTTTAAATGCCCACCCTTAATTGCAGTAAAAATGCATCAAAAATGAAAAACAGTGTAAAATTACATTGAAACCCCTCAATCTCCTTCGGATACCCCGTTGGAACGAAGTCAATCGGTTGAGGTTTCGAAAACCGGAAATGACATGGCGGCCATTTTGAATTTCTGAAATGTCATAATTTTTCTGAAATATACAGGATACAAGCTACCTGTCAGTGAAAGAACGGTGGTCGTACCTTAAACTTGGTAGAACAAAGTAATTCGCCAAAGTCAGGTCTGACTGAAAAATTCAAACTCCTATAGCATGCGGGGTTGCCAGCTGCGGGGAATAAAAATGATCAAATGTCATTTGGGTGGGCCCAATCTTGCCACCCAGTTGAAATTTTGATTCAAAATGTCGTTATTTCTACTTTTCACGTTCCCGAGCCAAATCTGGGAAACTACCCTAAAAATGGGGAAAAATGTTCTACCAGGCAACACTCCTCTACCACTTGCACAACCGGTCCATACAACTCATCCAGGTAGGGGGTTGCCAACTACCCGATATTCCGGTTTGAAAATCGCAAATTTTTCGAAAATTGCAAACTTTTTACAAAATGGCCGCCACGCCGTCCGCCATCTTGGATTTTTGAAAAGTCATAATTTTTCTGAAATCTCAAGGATATAGGCTATCGTTCTGCATAATTAGTGTTGCCAGTTTTTGAGTTTCGTAGAACAAATTAATTCGCCAAAGTCAGAAACACCCAAAAACTAAAAAGTTGCAAGTCTCTCGGGGTTGCCAACTAAAAGTTACAAAAATGGTCAAATGTCATTCGGGGGAGGCCAACGCTCCTATGCAGTCCAAGTCTCTATTCAAAATGTCATTATTTCTACTTTTCATGTTTTTGGGGAAAATCTCGGAAATTACCCTAAAAATGGGGAAATTTTTTAAACCAAGCAACACTCCTCAACGAAACACACAACCGCTCGGTACAACTCAACCCCCTAGAATGTTGCCATCTACTCTAAAAATGGATTCGAAAATTTAGCAAAAACCATCACCATTTTAAAATGGCCGCCACAGCCTCCGCCATCTTGGATTTTTGAAAAGTCATAATTTTTCTGTAATCTCAAGGATATAAGCTATCGTTGTGCATACTCGGTGTTGCCAACTTGCAAGTTTCGTAGAACAAAGTAATTCGCCAAAGTGAACCCTAAAAAGTCGAAAAATTCAAATCGAAATTGCGCGGCCGCCATCTTGTTTTTTTTTTTTTTTTTACAAATTTCCCCAATCGTAGCCTACTATCAGTCGGATGAACTGCTTACGCGCCCTCTATCTGTCATAGTTTGCGAACGCGCAAATCAACACCGGCGCCATCTTGGATTTCGAAAACGGCTATAATTTTTTTCTACTCCTTCGGTGCTACTACACATTTTCGTAGAACATCATTCTAGTGTGTCTCCACTCCTTCTGCCTCTTCGGGCATGTCAGTGAGTGAGTGAGTGGTAATGTAGCTTTATATAGTATAACTAGTGGTTGCGTGGCGCGCGAGCTGCAAGCAGCTCGCGTCTTTTGTTTTAGGCCTTATTTTTATCAAAAATTATATTGCAGTAAAAATTCATAAAAAATATAAAACCAGTAAAGAATTCCATTCAAACACCTCAATCTCATTCGAATACCCCGTTGGAACGAAGACAATCGGTTGAGGTTACGAAAAAAGATTTTCATAGGCACCATCTTGGAATGCCAACCCTTAATTGCAGTAAAAATGCATCAAAAATTAAAAACAGTACAAAATTCCATTCAAACCCCTCAATTTCATTCGAACACCCAATGGGAACGAAGTAAATCTGTTATTATTTCGCTATTAAAATCTACATGGCCGCCATCTTAGAATCCCGACCCTTAATTGCAGTAAACTTGCATCAAAATTGAAAAATGTGTAAACGTCCATTCAAACTCCTCAATCTCATTTGAACACCCCGTTGCAATGAAGTCAATCGGTTGAGGTTTCGAAAAATGATCTACATGGCCTCCATCTTGGAATGCCCACCCCTAATTGCAGTAAATATGCATCAAAAATTGAAATAATTTGTAAACTTTCATTTAAACTTCTCAATCTCATTCAAACACCTCGTTGGAATAAAGTAAATCGGTTAATTATTCACTATTAAAATATGTATGGCCGCCATCTTGAAATCCCAACCCTTATTTGCAGTAAAAATGCATCAAAGATAAAAAACCAGTACAAATTTCCACTCAAACCCCTCAATCTCATTTGAATACCCCGTTGGAACGAAGTAAATCTGTTAATATTTCACTTTTAAAATCTATATGGCCACCATCTTGAAATCCCAACTCCTAGTTGCAGTAAAAATGAATCAAAATTGAAATTATGTGTAAACTTTCATTTAAACCCCTCAATCTCATTCGAACACCTCGTTGGAATGAAGTAAATCGGTTAATGTTTCACTATTAAAATCTATATGGCCGCCATCTTGAAATCCCAACCTCTAATTGCAGTAAAAATGCATCAAAATTGAAAAAATGTGTGAACTTCTATTCAAACCCCTCAATCTCATTCGAACACCCCGTTGGAACGATGACAATCGGTTGAGGTTTCGAAAAAAGATCTACATAGCCACCATCTTGGAATGCCAACCCTTAATTGCAGTAAAAATGCATCAAAAATTAAAAACAGTACAAAATTCCATTCAAACCCCTCAATTTCATTCGAACACCCCATTGGAACGAAGTAAATCTGTTAATATTTTGCTATTAAAATCTACATGGCCGCCATCTTAGAATCCCAACCCTTCATTGCAGTAAACTTGCATCAAAATTGAAAAAATGTGTAAACGTCCATTCAAACCCCTCAATCTCATTCGGAAACCCCGTTGGAACGAAGACAATCGGTTAAAGTTTCGCAATAAAAATCAACACTGCCGCTATATTGGAATACCGACCCCTAATTGCAGTAAAAATACATTAAAATTGAAAATATGTGCAAACTTTCATTCCCACACTTCAATCTAATTCGGATACCCCGTTGGAACGAACTCAATCAACTAATGTTGCGCTATTAAAATCTACATGGCCGTTATCTTGGAAAACAAAGCTCTAATTGCAGTAAAATTGCATCAAAAGTTATAAACAGTACAAATTTCCACTCAAACCCCTCATACTGATTCGGATACCCCGTTGGAACGAAGTCAATCGGTTAAGTTAAGGTTTCGCAAAAAAAATTATCATGGCCGCCATCTTGGAATGCCCACCTTAAATTGCAGTAAACTTGCATCAAAATTGAAAAAAATGTGTAAACGTCCATTCAAACTCCTCAATCTCATTCGAACACCTCGTTGGAACGAAGTCAATCGGTTGAGGTTTCGAAAAATGATCTACATGGCCTCCATCTTGGAATGCCCACCCCTAATTGCAGTAAATATGCATCAAAAATTGAAATAATTTGTAAACTTTCATTTAAACCCCTCAATCTCATTCAAACACCTCGTTGGAATAAAGTAAATCGGTTAATGTTTCACTATTAAAATATGTATGGCCGCCATCTTGAAATCCCAACCCTTAATTGCAGTAAAAATGCATCAAAATTAAAAAACCAGTACAAATTTCCACTCAAACCCCTCAATCTCATTCGAATACCCTGTTGAAACAAAGTCAATCGGTTGAGGATTCGAAAAAAAATCTACATGGCCACCATCCTGGAATCCCCACCCCTTATTGCAGTATAAACGCATCAAAAATGAAAAACAGTGTTAACTTCCATTCATACCCCTCATACTCATTCGGATACCCCGTTGGAACGAAGACAATCGGTTGAGGTTTCGAAAAAAGATCTACATAGCCGCCATCTTGGAATGCCAACCCTTAATTGCAGTTAAAATGCATTAAAATTGAAAATATGTGCAAACTTTCATTCCCACAATTCAATCTAATTCGGATACCCCGTTGGAACGAACTCAATCGATTAATGTTTCGCTATTAAAATCTACATGGCCGCCATCTTGGAAAACAAACCTCTAATTGCAGTAAACTTGCATCAAAAGTTATAAACAGTACAAATTTCTACTCAAACCACTCATACTCATTCGGATACCCCGTTGGAACGAAGTCAATCGGTTAAGGTTTCGCTATTAAAATTTACATGGCCGTTATCTTGAAATGCCCACCCCTTAATGCAGTAAAAACGAATCAAAAATTAAAAACAGAGTAAATATCCATTTAAATCTCTCAATCTCCTTCGGAAACCCCGTTGGAACGAACTCAATCGATTAATGTTTCGCTATTAAAATCTACATGGCCGCCATCTTGGAAAACAAACCTCTAATTGCAGTAAAATTGCATCAAAAGTTATAAACAGTACAAATTTCCACTCAAACCCCTCATACTCATTCGGATACCCCGTTGGAACGAAGTCAATCGGTTTTGGTTTCGCAAAAAAAATTATCATGGCCGCCATCTTGGAACGCCCACCCTTAAATGCAGTAAAAATGCATCAAAAATGAAAAACAGTGTAAATATCCATTCAAATCTCTCAATCTCTTTCGGATACCCCGTTGGAACGAAGTCAATCGGTTGAGGTTTCGAAAACCGGAAATGACACGGCGGCCATTTTGAATTTTTGAAATGTCATAATTTTTCTGAAATATACAGGATATAAGCTACCTTTCAGTGAAAGAACGGTAGTCGTACCTTAAACTTGGTAGAACAAAGTAATTCGCCAAAGTCGGGTCTGACTGAAAAATTCAAACTCCTATAGCGTGCGGGGTTGCCAGCTGCGAGGAATGAAAATGATCAAATGTCATTTGGGTGGGCCCAATCTTGCCAGCTAGTTGAAATTTTGATTCAAAATGTCGTTATTTCTACTTTTCACGTTCCCGAGCCAAATCTGGGAAACTACCCTAAAAATGGGGAAAAATTTTCTACCAGGCAACACTCCTCTACCAGCTGCACAACCGGTCCATACAACTCATCCAGGTAGGGGGTTGCCAACTACCCGATATTCCGGTTTGAAAATCGTGTTTTTTTTGAAAATCGCAAACTTTTTACAAAATGGCCGCCACGCCGTCCGCCATCTTGGATTTTTGAAAAGTCATAATTTTTCTGAAATCTCAAGGATATAGGCTATCGTTCTGCATAATTAGTGTTGCCAGCTTTTGAGTTTCGTAGAACAAATTAATTCGCCAAAGTCAGAAACACCCAAAAACTAAAATATTGCAAGTCTCTCGGGGTTGCCAACTAAAAGTTACGAAAATGGTCAAATGTCATTTGGGGGAGGCCAACGCTCCTATGCGGTCCAAGTCTCTATTCAAAATGTCATTATTTCTACTTTTCATGTTTTTGGGGAAAATCTCGGAAATTACCCTAAAAATGGGGAAAATTTTTAAACCAAGCAACACTCCTTAACGAAACACACGACCGCTCGGTACAACTCGACCCCCTAGAATGTTGCCATCTACTCTAAAAATGGATTCGAAAATTGAGCAAAAACCATCACCATTACAAAATGGCCGCCACAGCCTCCGCCATCTTGGATTTTTGAAAAGTCATAATTTTTCTGTAATCTCAAGGATATGGGCTATCGTAGTGCATACTCGGTGTTGCCAACTTGCAAGTTTCGTAGAACAAAGTAATTCGCCAAAGTGAACCCTAAAAAGTTGAAAAATTCAAATCGAAATTGCGCGGCCGCCATCTTGTTTTTTTTTTTTTTTTTTACAAATTTCCCCAATCGTAGCCTACTATCAGTCGGATGAACCGCTTACGCGCCCTCTATCTGTCATAGTTTGCGAACGCGCAAATCAACACCGGCGCCATCTTGGATTTCGAAAACGGCTATAATTTTTTTCTACTCGCTCGGTGCTACTACACATTTTCGTAGAACATCATTCTAGTGTGTCTCCACTCTTTCTGTCTCTCCGGGCATGTCAATCAGTGAGTCAGTGAGTGGTAATCTAGCTTTATATAGTATAATAACTAGTGGTTGCGTGGCGCGCGAGCTGCAAGCAGCTCGCGGTTTTTTAAATAAACTTGTAAATTTCATTCAAAGTCCTCAATCAGAGTTGGACACGCCGTTGGAACGATGACAATCGGTTGAGGTTTCGAAAAAAGATCTACATAGCCACCATCTTGGAATGCCAACCCTTAATTGCAGTAAAAATGCATCAAAAATTAAAAACAGTACAAAATTCCATTCAAACCCCGCAATTTCATTCGAACACCCTGTTGGAACGAAGTAAATCTATTAATATTTTGCTATTAAAATCTACATGATCGCCATCTTAGAATCCCAACCCCTAATTGCAGTTAACTTGCATCAAAATTGAAAAAATGTGTAAACGTTCATTCAAACCCCTCAATCTCATTCGGACACCCCGTTGGAATGAAGACAATCGGTTGAGGTTTCGAAAAAAGATCTACATAGCCACCATCTTGGAATGCTAACCCCTAATTGCAGTAAAAATGCATCAAAATTGAAAAAATGTGCAAACTTCCATTCCAACACCTCAATCTCATTCGGATACCCCTTTGGAATGAAGTAAATCGGTTAATGTTTCACTATTAAAATCTATATGGCCGCCATCTTGAAATCCCAACCTCTAATTGCAGTAAAAATGCATCAAACTTGAAAAAATATGTGAACTTCCATTCAAACCCCTCAATCTCATTCGAACACCCCGTTGGAACGATGACAATCGGTTGAGGTTTCGAAAAAAGATCTACATAGCCACCATCTTGGAATGCCAACCCTTAATTGCAGTAAAAATGCATCAAAAAATAAAAACAGTACAAAATTCCATTCGAACCCCTCAATTTCATTCGAACACCCCATTGGAACGAAGTAAATCTGTTAATATTTTGCTATTAAAATCTACATGGCCGCTACTTAGAATCCCAACCCTTCATTGCAGTAAACTTGCATCAAAATTGAAAAAATGTGTAAAGGTCCATTCAAACCCCTCAATCTCATTCGGATACCCCGTTGGAATGAAATAAATCGGTTGATGTTTCGCTAATAGAATTGACATCGCCGCCATCTTGGAATTCCAACACTTAATTGCAGTAAAAATGCATCAAAATTAAAAACAGTACAAAATTCCATTCAAACCCCTCAATTTCATTCGAACACCCCGTTGGAACGAAGTAAATCTGTTAATATTTCGCTATTAAAATCTACATGGCCGCCAACTTAGAATCCCAACCCTTAATTGCAATAAACTTGCATCAAAATTGAAAAAATGTGTAAACGTCCATTCAAACCCCTCAATATCATTTGAACACCCCGTTGGAACGAAGACAATCGGTTAATATTTTGCTATTAAAATCTACATGGCCGCCATCTTAGAATCCCAACCCTTCATTGCAGTAAACTTGCATCAAAATTGAAAAAAATGTGTAAACGTCCATTCAAACCCCTCAATCTCATTCGGAAACCCCGTTGGAACGAAGACAATCGGATGAGGTCTGGAAAAAGATCTACATAGCCGCCATCTTGGAATGCCCACCCTTAATTGCATTAAAAATGCATCAAAAACTACAAACAGTTCAAAATTCCCTTCAAACCCCTCAATTTCGTTCGAACACCCCGTTGGAACGAAGTAAATCGGTAAATGTTTCGCTATTAAAATTTACATGGCCGCTATCTTGAAATGCCCACCCTTTAATGCAGTAAAAACGAATCAAAAATTAAAAACAGAGTAAATATACATTCAAATCTCTCAATCTCCTTCGGAAACCCCGTTGGAACGAACTCAATCGATTAATGTTTCGCTATTAAAATCTACATGGCCGCCATCTTTGAAAACAATTCTCTAATTGCAGTAAAATTGCATCAAAAGTTATAAACAGTACAAATTTCCACTCAAACTTCTCATACTCATTCGGATACCCCGTTGGAACGAAGTCAATCGGTTAAGGTTTCGCAAAAAAAATTATCATGGCCGCCATCTTGGAATGCCCACTTTTAAATATAGTAAAAATGCATCAAAAATGAAAAACTGTGTAAATATCCATTCAAATCCTTCAATCTCCTTCGGATACCCCGTTGGAACGAAGTCAATCGGTTGAGGTTTCGAAAACCGGAAATGACATGGCGGCCATTTTGAATTTCTGAAATGTCATAATTTTTCTGAAATATACAGGATACAAGCTACCTGTCAGTGAAAGAACGGTGGTCGTACCTTAAACTTGGTAGAACAAAGTAATTCGCCAAAGTCGGGTCTGACTGAAAAATTCAAACTCCTATAGCATGCGGGGTTACCAGCTGCAGGGAATAAAAATGATCAAATGTCATTTGGGTGGACCCAATATTGCCAGCTAGTTGAAATTTTGATTCAAAATATCGTTATTTCTACTTTTCACGTTCCCGAGCCAAATCTGGGAAACTACCCTAAAAATGGGGAAAAAAATTCTACCAGGCAACACTCCTCTACCACCTGCACAACCGGTCCATACAACTCATCCAGGTAGGGGGTTGCCAACTACCCGATATTCCGGTTTGAAAATCGCAAATTTTTCGAAAATTGCAAACTTTTTACAAAATGGCCGCCACGCCGTCCGCCATCTTGGATTTTTGAAAAGTCATAATTTTTCTGAAATCTCAAGGATATAGGCTATCGTTCTGCATAATTTGTGTTGCCAGTTTTTGAGTTTCGTAGAACAAATTAATTCGCCAAAGTCAGAAACACCCAAAAACTAAAAAGTTGCAAGTCTCTCGGGGTTGCCAACTAAAAGTTACAAAAATGGTCAAATGTCATTCGGGGGAGGCCAACGATCCTATGCAGTCCAAGTCTCTATTCAAAATGTCATTATTTCTACTTTTCATGTTTTTGGGGAAAATCTCGGAAATTACCCTAAAAATGGGGAAAATTTCTAACCCAAGCAACACTCCTTACAAAAACACACAACCGCTCGGTACAACTCAACCCCCTAGAATGTTGCCATCTACCCTAAAAATGGATTTGAAAATTGAGCAAAAACCATCACCATTACAAAATGGCCGCCACAGCCTCCGCCATCTTGGATTTTTGAAAAGTCATAATTTTTCTGTAATCTCAAGGATATGGGCTATCGTTGTGCATACTCGGTGTTGCCAACTTGCAAGTTTCGTAGAACAAAGTAATTCGCCAAAGTGAACCCTAAAAAGTAAAAAAATTCAAATCGAAATTGCGCGGCCGCCATCTTGTTTTTTTTTTTTTTTTTACAAATTTCCCCAATCGTAGCCTACTATCAGTCGGATGAACCGCTTACGCGCCCTCTATCTGTCACAGTTTGCGAACGCGCAAATCAACACCGGCGCCATCTTGGATTTCGAAAACGGCTATAATTTTTTTCTACTCATTCGGTGCTACTACACATTTTCGTAGAACATCATTTTAGTGTGTCTCCACTCCTTCTGTCTCTCAGGGCATGTCAATGAGTCAGTCAGTGAGTGAGTGGTAATCTAGCTTTTTATATAGTATAATTTTCATGGTATACAAAATATCGCGGTACAAACGATTATCAAATTCTGAAATGTTTTAAATTATGCAAACTTAGCGTGGTTAGTCACTTTATTAATAAAAATTCTGGTATATTTTTCTAACGTTGTTGTATGAGAAATATTAGGAATGCATTACAATTTCGCAGCGTAATATTTCTGTTTTCAACGTAAAATATGAATTTATATTTTATTGTAAACTCAACGATATTTGCAATGCTATGTTCACATTAGAAGGGTATTAGGTAAATGCAAACTGATAATTTTTTTAAATGATTCAGCACATAAATAAGCGAGTTATATTACCTTGATAATCTTCTCTCCATCAGCTCCCAGAGCCTTTCCATGCCAGTTCTCCAGATCCTCAATCCCCGGGAAGCCCTTCCCCTTGAAGGTCTTAGCCACCAATGCCGTGGGTCTGCCGGAAGTGGCGGCAGCAGTGTCCAGTGCCTTCGCCAGTTCCGTGACGTCATGTCCGTCCACCACGATCGAGTTTAGACCGAACGCTTTGAGACGGGCGTCATATATTTCCAACTGAAAACAAGGTAAAGATTAATTACATAAAGATGTAAAAATATTTTTTTTTGTTTTTATCCTAGATACGTGTCGTTGCTATTCTTTGAAGCCATCCAATATACTAGTTGGTTGTGGGTACTGGCTACTGTATGTATAGCTAAAAACGATTTTGCAACTTTTAGCGGCGGTACGCGATTCTATAGCACAATATGTCTACGGACCGGCGTTATCAGCCACCGCTTTTCCTTGTGCAGCTGTAATTTATCACTAACATTATTAATTAAAAAAAAAAAAGAGAATGTAACCCGATTTTCACTAAGAATACATTCACTAGAGCAACTGGGCCGAAGTATCAGGAAGCAATCAAACTCACAAATCCGTTATTGTCTATACTTTAGTCATGCACAAAAGTTCCAGAAATCCCCTACGCAGGGGAAAACTAGAATGAGCCACTAAGGCATACACACATTACACACTAACTAACTAGACACTAAACTAAAGTTTAGTGAACGCTGTGGTATCTTTAGCAAAAGCAACACTAACGACGATACTTGATACTTTTGTTGAATATCATTATAATATCAAAAGTAATGTTACATGATGTTGCAGTGAGGTGGGCTCCGACTGGCCCAGCCTGTTGACGTCGAAGATGACGACCAAGTTGTCTAGTTTGTAATGCGACGCGAAGTGCAGCGACTCCCATACTGAACCCTCGGCTGCTTCACCGTCACCGATGAGGCAGTACACTCTGAAAATACACATTCATATCAAATTCAACTCTATTATAACAGCTCAAGGTTTCTTATAAGTGCTTGTCTGCACGTGCATAGGTATTATGATCATCGTCATCATCATGGGCAGCTTGTGGAGACCAACTTCACTCAAAGGCCACTGGTATCTATATTTGGCCTTTTGCAACCAGGTCTTTCCCAGTGTTCATTGGATAATTTACCTGTAAGGTGCCTGATCGAAGTACTTTCCAACATAAGCCATGCCGGCTGCAACAGCCAGTCCCTGGCCGAGCGAGCCAGTGCCGACATCCACGAAGTTCAGGCGAGGGGTGGGGTGCCCCTCCAGGTCTGAGTCCAGCTTACGAAGGTTCTTCAAATCTTCTACGGGGAAGAGACCGGCTTCCGCCCATGCGGCATATAGGATGGGGGCTGCGTGACCCTGAGAAAAGAATTAAAATGCTGGTGTAGCGACATCTAGCGCGCTACATGAGAACTATCCAAGATCGCGGAAAAGAAGTCATCACGGAGTTTGAACATAAAGTAATACTACCTACCTACTCTATTGTTCTCGAGCCAAAAGTCGCTCGGCAAGCAAAATCTTCCCTTTTCGTAGGACACCCATTCTACCTTGTTCTACTCATTGGTAGAAACACTCATCTAGTGATTTCCGATAGCTTACGCAGGTCACCAACCAATTGTAGGTATTCGGAAGTATTTGCCTATGTTCAAACTCTCAAAAAATTACGTTTGTGCGATCTAAGAGCTAATTACATACCTTGGATAGGATGAATCTGTCTGCAGAAGCATCTCTGGGTGCAGAGATCTTGTACCGCATTGTGTGGAAGAACAGGACCGACATTATCTCTGCCATGGACGCGCATGATGTCGGGTGCCTGAGACAACACAATCGCAAATAAATAAGACAAAGCATTTATTTTCTAAATAAAGGTATTATCTATCTATCTTATTGGTAATTTTGTACCTGTAACTAACAGGTCACATAAAAATGGTTAAATAGGTAAGAGGAGCCAGCACTCCCATATTACATTACATATGTGCAGTAAGTACTTACCTACTGTACTGATGGGGGCTTGTCTAAACCAAAAGGGTAGTTTTCTGCTAAATTACTACATACTTCTAAATAGGGATACTTCAACTCGTATAGAGCACTGAGATGTCAAGTAATATCAGACTAAGCAGGGGAAAAGGTCATTAACCTATAGCCAGTTGACAAGGTCATTAACCTATAGCCAGTTGACAAGGTCTATAAATAGAACTGTACAAGGTCTATAAGTAGAACTTTACTTTGTATGGAGAAATGGTAGTGTAAGTAGTAACTAAGACTTTTACACGGGTTTATTCAAACATGCTCATTATAAAGGTGTTTGAATCAGCTTGTTTATTTGTTCTTCTACAAGTAAGACTTGAATTGTAAGGGCATTTTATACTGTAGAATCTTTAGATCTAGCTGAATAATAATAGAACCTGGCAGGTACATGATTTCATTGCAAGTAATTCATTAGTTACGGTCACTGAGTACAAAAGAGATGTTAAATATGCATTAGATTACAGTGCCTTGTTTGTTTATCCATTTCATGCACTATTTAGATGTTATAATCCTTCTAATCTAGAAACAAAATAGTTTTGTTACTTATCTAAAGTGCCTACCTAATGATATAATAGTAGATTATTATACAAGGGGATAAAGCAGTGTCTTCTGTCGCGGGTGACGATTTAAATCGCGAGCGTAACGAAGGACTCGAAGTTTACTCCCGAGCGTAGCGAGGGTGTTAAAAACGAGGGATTTAAGACGAGTCCTGAGAGTAGCGAGGGATTTAAGTTCACCCAAGACTAAGACAGCTTTATCACCGAGGAAAATACTCTACTTTTCGTACCAGTTGCGAAAAAATTAACACAATAATAATATGAGATAGCATTTTAGAACATTAACTTATTTATAAAAATAAATTAAAATAAACTTAACGTTTATGTATTTGAAGAAAACAAAAACGCGGCATTTTCCTAGACTAATATTTTTTTGTCGGAAAAGCAAAGGCATCAAGCTCATACGGCCTGCATAATAAATGCGTATTCCTTTTTCAAAAAGATGTATAATGCTTTGTATACAACTCAATGGTGTAAACACAGATGTAGTTCAGTATAAATTATATTCCAAATTTAAATCACTTTCTCCCCCTAGAGGATGAAAGAAATCCAGTACAATTTTCTCTCCCTGTTTTTAACAGATTAAAAATGACTATTGTTATGTTCGCTTTTTGTGGCATAGAATGTCACTTTTTTGAGCAAGTGGTACGAAAAATACTTTACTACTCGATTTCTATCGTGGATGTAATCAAAACGCTACCTTTGCAGCACAACACTATTCTCACCAATGTCATGTTAGTTACCTACCTAAGACTGCCTTTGCTATAACTACTGTAACACAACGATATAAAGCTCACTTTGGAAGAGCAACGACGCCCGTCCGTCATACAGTGCAGACTAGTACGGAGGGTAGTCACTCGACTAAACCGATGA
Organism: Eulithis testata; assembly: GCA_947507515.1. Taxonomy (NCBI): domain Eukaryota; kingdom Metazoa; phylum Arthropoda; class Insecta; order Lepidoptera; family Geometridae; genus Eulithis; species Eulithis testata. The sequence continues at coordinate 9,705,086 of OX382213.1, read as the reverse complement.
CTATGCTTACGAATTTACCTACATTTTACAAATTGTGATATCACGCACGGTGTCTTCTTTGGCTATAAAACTGCCTGTCACTGGTAGATTATGTATCTACCTACCTCTAATAGTGTGTATCCTAGTACGTATTTAATTATACCTATTAATCTTATCATTGCACTGATGTTACAGATTAGCTCAAGTTCTTACCTATACGTTATTGATAGTTATCCGATGACTATGCTTACGAATTTACCTACATTTTACAAATTGTGATATCACGCACGGTGTCTTCTTTGGCTATAAAACTGCCTGTCACTGGTAGATTATGTATCTACCTACCTCTAATAGTGTGTATCCTAGTACGTATTTAATTATACCTATTAATCTTATCATTGCACTGATGTTACAGATTAGCTCAAGTTCTTACCTATACGTTATTGATAGTTATCCGATGACTATGCTTACGAATTTACCTACATTTTACAAATTGTGATATCACGCACGGTGTCTTCTTTGGCTATAAAACTGCCTGTCACTGGTAGATTATGTATCTACCTACCTCTAATAGTGTGTATCCTAGTACGTATTTAATTATACCTATTAATCTTATCATTGCACTGATGTTACAGATTAGCTTAAGTTCTTAAGTTCTTACGTTATTGATAGTTATAATAATTATATACTAGTAACTAAGTGGCTACATCAACTTATGTAGTGATACCTACCTACCTAGTTATAAGTTTGTAAAACATAAGAATAAGAAACAAATAAATAAACTATATTAGGTCCGACTATTTCAGAAGTGTATGACAAAATTGGTTCTAAGGGAGGCAACTATGTAAATTTAATTGGGGCAGCTATTTATACTTAATTTCTTAATTAGTTATTGAGGTCAATAAGTCTTAAAACCCAATTGATTGCTACTGTTATCAAATTAAATCAGCACTTGTACATAATCAGTTCACATGCAAATTATCTCTACAATAAAATCTCATACATTCAAGTAATTTTATAAGGTGCAAGATGGTAATTAGTAGTTATATCAGCACTCCGTAGCACTGATAGTGCCATTACTTAATCATGAAGTTGCGTGCGGGTCAAGGTTGTATGGAAGACAAATAGAGGTTACCTACTCATTGGAGATACTATAGAAATCCATCACTATATATATAATAGGCCTTTTACATCTATAGATGTTTTATACAGTGTCCGGAGGCAACCTATACCTACACTTAACGACACACTGTAGTGTCTGAGACAACACTGTGGTAAAAATATTTTTTAATTTGTCTAGGGATCCTAGAAAAGAATATTATGGTAACTGAATGTTTTACTCTCTAGCATTTAACATTTTGTAAGTTAATTTAACGTCTTACAATGCCCATTAAAAGTGTAGTGGAACCCTTCCCTACTATTTGACAAAAAAATAAATTGAAAGTTTGACTTTCAGTCTGAACTGTGAAGTCTTATTGAACTTATTGAAATTTGAAGTCGTGTGAATGACTAAAGCTGAGCAGATTTCAATGAAATAGGTGCTTGTGACCTATAATATCATTACACTCATTCTTAACCGGGTTATCATGAAGCAAGTTTATTATAAGAATCAATTCTTCCTGTGTTATTGTCCTTAAAGAACTACTTGATAGGATAAATCTATATGAATTCAGACCAGTGTTATACTATTTGTTATAGGGATTGTTTACACACAGAAAAATAAGGAAATCATAGCAAATGCACTCTTCTTAACTAGGAATAACTATAGACTAATTAATTGATTAGATTCATAGTCTTAGGGCCTGTGTCACCATCTCTGAGTAATGTCAAGTACCTACCTAGTCTGAAGTAGACACTGAGAGATGGTGAAATAGGAACTTAGAGGTCATTTAGAAGTCAGTAAGTAGCTCATTATCATACAAACATTACTAATAGGACCTAAATTTAACATCTAGATAAGTATACAATATACCTACCTATAGTATCAAAATTAGATCATTGTGAAGATAGGTATCTAATCTACTAAGATAGAAAAATCACGCTATATTACACCAACACAATAGTATATTATGCAATTAGTGAATAAAAGATGGATTTAAAAAGCCAAGGCCATAAATGAATCACGAGCAAGTGAAGGATTCTAACGACAACAACATGATGATTCAAGTGTTAGAACCCGGAACAACGTGAGTGGTTCATGGCCCTTGGTATAAATCAGTTTTATTCAAGAGTTGCATACTATACGTTATACCATGACTACAAAAAAAAGAAAGATTGCAAAAACAATAATTAGATAGAGGTTAAATATATTAGTGTGTTCTAAATTCAAACACCGAAACAGTGAGTAAAAGCTGCTTTTTATTCACTGTTTTCAGTGAATAGAATAAGCTTTTTAGAGGGGGGAATGGTATAAAAACTATTGGTTACTAACTGTGGCATAGCTTATCAGATTAGATGTTTAGATGATGAAGTAAAATCATTGAAATCTATTCCAAGTAAACATCAACTTATTATCACAATGATAAGGTACCTACAAAGTGACTCGGCAACTAACAGCTTGGAGCATTCGGATGATAAGTTACTGCCACAATAATTCATTGGCCTTGAGCTATCAGGTAACGGTACGCGAAAAGTACAAGGTAACTACTTACAAAACAAGTGTCTGAAGCACAGATTTCGGTCAGAGTACAGCAAAGGGTGTGCAGTAGTAAAAAGACTTAGAAAAATTTTGAAGAAAAAAATTATGTATGTATAAGCACCCCTTTTTATGATTGCATCCTGTAGGGGGTTTATAGAGGGATATCTTTTGTTAAGGTCATTGACCTCTGAAGTCAACCATAACAGAACTAGGGGCTAATAACGGAAACTAAGCGGTGGATGGGCTCGCTTCGCTCGCATTTTTTATACTAACCTAACCTAACCTAGGCCTCCCTAGGTCACGCTAGGTCACCTGAGGCTATTCGATCACCCTAGGCCTCCCTAGATCACCCTAGGCATCCCTAGGTCACCTGAGGCTATTCGATCACCCTAGGCCTCCCTAGGTCACCCTAGGCCTCCCTAGGTCACCTGAGGCTATTCGATCACCCTACGCCTAACTAGATCACTCTAGGCCTCCCTAGATCACCCTAGGCCTCCCTAGGTCACCTGAGACTATTCGATCACCCTAGGCCTCCCTAGGTCACCCTAGGCCTCTCTAGGTCACCTGAGGCTATTCGATCACCCTAGGCCTCCCTAGGCCACCCTAGGCCACGCTAGGCCACCCTAGGCCACGCTAGGCCACCTGAGGAAAGGAGGCTTATACATAATAAAAAAAAAAATCTTCAAAATTTTTCTAAGTCCTTTTTTATCGAAATTTCGGCAGAGTCTTTTTTTATCGAAATTTCGGCAGAGTCTTTTTTACCTAGTACTGCACACCCTTTGCTATACTCCAACCCAGATTTCAGAAAGACCTATGTAAGTATTATGGTCAAACTAGGTAAATGAAGAGCCTGTAATACCATCTGGATTTCGGGCATAAAGTCCAACTCAAAACATCTTAATAATTAAATTAACTTGTCGACCTACACTGACCCCATGCATCCGGCAAATAAAAAAAAACACCGATGAACACACTCAACATTTATTTACCTACTTGAGATGCTATTGGAGTAAGTATCGTATTCAGTCTTCCCAGGTGGCATCTAGTACGTCAAGGTAAAGTAAGGTAAGGTAGTCTAGTAGGCAGGCGTTTCGATGAATTCCTTCACCTTCATTAGACCTTCATGCGGCGACAAAAACCGGCATCATGTTATTGAGGTTAGGGTCCACTTACCCGGATTTTGAAGCATTTGTGGCGACGATGCTGTCGATCCTCAGCTTGTTGGCGATGTCCTTCAGAGCCTGGACGTCAATTTTCTGTTCGCCTTTCATTTCTGGAATGTATTTGCACTTGAAAATAAATTTAAAACCACGTTGCACGACCGGCTCGACTCGCGACGCCCAATAAAATAAAATAAAAAAATATACAACTCTAAATTAGGGATGTTGAAAAATACGCGATCGATTATTTGTTTCTTATAATCGATTTTTTATTGTCGATTTTTATTTTAATATTAATCGATTTTTAATACATCGATTATATAAATAACGTGTTTAAATCCATTTTGAGAAACAGCTCGTTTATAAGCGATGAATGAAAAAATCTTGCAAAATAGGACTGGACATTTGTGTATTTGGTTTCCTAATTCCTTACCTTGAAATTTTAAAGAAACATTGCCTTTGATTTTTAGTTTTGAATTGGTTTTTTTTATTCGTATAATTTTATTTGATTTTTAATCTGATAAATTGTTGATATGAATCTCTTAGGTTTATTGGAATATGAAAAGCATGTACTTTTAAATAATACAAAAAGATCTATTTCTTTGCAAAATCGTATTATTTTTAAATCGATTTTTGGCAAATCGATTAATTTTGAATAAAGAATAATCGACTTTTATTAAATAGATTATTTTCATTAATCTCACATCCCTACTCTAATACGTCATTCATATTGTAAACATCAAAATGTCAGCTGTCATGGCAGTGATGTCAAGCTGTAATATTTTAGCGCCATCTACATATTATTTTGTCTAGACTCTAGACTCTACACAGAGTAAACCAATATTCAAAAAGTGTTTCTATATGCCAATAGATGGCGTTAACTAACATTATAACAAAATAACAACGAAGACGGAAATTTACTTATTTACGAAAACGACTAAAAACCGTAGTAAGTACCTGTTCCAGTACTTTACCTAGATGGAACAGTGTTCCATCTAGGTAAAGTACATGGTGGCTAATGGATGTGGATACCTATTGGGTAAGTTAGAGAAAGTATAACATTACTACCTACGTTGGTTCCGGGACTGGGTGCTTGGTCTAGGGTCTAGGTGTCAAATACCTACTGCTAAGGAACCTATTCTCCAAATCTCTAATGCAGTGGTAGATGACAGCACAAGAAGTCCCTAGCCGATCGCAACACAACCAAAAACCTCAATTAGCGAAGTTGACTTGACCAAAAAGCCATTATGGTGGACGCCTGTGGGAGCTGGGATACATTCTAATTAGCATCGACAAGTGCTCCATCACCGAGCGGTTAGAATTGATGCTAATGAGGTAAAAATGTTAAAAATAAGCCATGGAACTTTGTGCATGAAAATTGGCCACTAGTCGTAGGAAACAATAATATTTTGAGAGAACAAAACTGCCCACTTAAGTAAGTAAAGTACCTACCTAGGTAAGAACATAAGGAGTAGGTACCTATATTATGTTCAATCTATTGTATGGATCAAGTAAGTAAGTACCTAAGTATAAAAATATCGCAAACAATACAATTTAGATAAAAGCGCTCAAACTGTATTGCAAACAATTCTATTGTGTCACAATGTCGGCATTTGAGTAATATCTGCAAAACGACGGTTCTGAACGTGTATGTTATTGAATGGATTCGTCCACCATCATACCATCTGATTCTTAGACTAACCTTCACTATCGACCTTATTTCTAGAGCAACAAAGGCCACTTTGCAAGGTGCTGTTGGTGGTGTAAGATGGTCATAGTATAGATACGATAAAAGAGGGTGGCTATTCTAAATCGCGCTGACGTATCATAGTCGGACCTTTGTTTCACCTGACTGTGTTAGATTATTGTGGATAAGCTCTAGACTAGGACTCAAGTCCATTCAATGTTTTCGTATGTTGACAGGTCTAAAATAGTCTCAAGTAGGTAGGTGTACCTATAGATTTGTTGACTGTTTATTATGAAAATCTCTAGGTAGGTAGGTACTTATACCTACTTACTGAAATCGAAGTCTGTCTTCTGTTACGTCTAGATAGACCGATGGAATGCAACGTGATTCTAAGTACTAGGTACAACTTGTTATTTTTTTGTATTGAGGTACGGAACTGGGGGTGCGTTGTTCCAGCGTATTTCATTCTTTCATACTAATTATTTTACTTAATTTGCTATCGTCGTATCTATAGAATGCTGTCGTTTCTAGGATCGTCCTTTGCTACGTCATAAAAGTGCGCGCCAAAAACGATACGGCAGAATAACGCAAAAACACCGGCGGATAAATAAATATAAAAACAATAAAACTCTTGTCTATGGCTGGGAAAATGGCCGCGCTGGGCAGAGGGCAGCTGTGGTGACCACAAAGGTAAGTAATGCTGGGACTTTTGCTATGAAAGGTATACTCGTAGCACGAACTAGTGTTTTATTATGAAACTAATAGTAGATTAGTAGCCAAGGGCTGTAAGGCATTCATTGCAGTTCGAGGGTGCAATTGATGCTTACACCCGAGCTAACTACTCTGCTTTACATCTCGATTGTGAGGTAAGTAGAAAAAAACCGGCATTACAAGAATAAAACATTTTAATTGTGAATTAATATTAAAATTAATATATTAATTAATTTATTATTATATTAATTTATTTAATATTATTAATATTAATTAATATTATCATTTATTTTAATTTATAGTGAAATGAGAACAATTTTCAAATTTTAGGGACAGGTGTTAGATATTTACAGGTGTTGTTAACTCATGCTTTTTTCCTAATTAGCACGTAATTATTAAAAATAATCCCAAAAACAAACAATATTTAAAGTTTTCTATTCCCGCCTTTTTTATATTTTTTTTTATTTATTTTTTTCAAGAACGAAATTGAGCTTCGCCGTTCGATATTTAAAATTGATCACTATTATACTCATACGAAGACAAGGCTGAATAGCGAAGCGACCTCTTTTGTCATTGGGCTGAATGCATTATGTCTATTGCCAGTATGATGGTTAGATGTACGCGAACTGTTTGAAAGAGTGAAGAGTTTTTTTAAATTACCTACCGCCCTAAGGCTTTTCTAGCTACATTATTACCCTAGAGCGCTAATTGGTCACCTACAAGCCCCATTTGGGGGTAATAAGGACCTACTTACCGAATATGAGAGATGTAAAGATTATTATTTTCGTTGTTTTCAGGAAATAGCCGAGGGCTTTGTTTTTAGGCGCTTTAGGGCTTAAGAACTGGTGGAGGTTGTAGAGATACTAGCTAAAACCATATCCGGTCAGTACAGTTGTTTAGATTAGAAAATTTTAAGTAAAACAGATGGCGTAGCAAACTCGTAGTACGTTGCTACGAGATAAATAATTTGTGTTGTATAATCTGCTAACTCCTAGTTCTGATCGATTATTTATACATACCTACCAATTGCTTAGAATAGTGTATTTTACTAGTGGAATGCCCCTGACTTCGTTCGCGTGGGGTGCTTACAACCTACCTAAGAAGATCCAAAACTTTGGGATAATTGAAAATGTTATCTTATTCACATGCATTTATGGTTTACACTGTGCCTAATTTGTTACTTTAGATATTTTACTAAATAAAATAGGGCTTGGTTTACCAAAATCATGGTGCCACCAGTCGAGGGCATCAGTGGGTGGGGAAGGGAGATGTTCTGTTTTCAAATTCAATTGGCCAATGTCCCGAGGCGATCTTTCCCGCCCGAATTGAATATCAATCGAAATATTCCGATCCGACAACAGTTTTGTATGGACATTACTTTTTTAACTGATTATTTGAAATGCGAAATTAAGTCAAATTATAGTGTAACATAATTACCTATTAATATGTAATATTTTAATCCTTACTTCGAACAGTAATCAGACAACCTCTCTATGGCTAATTCTGTCGCTTTCCATACAAACCTGTCGCTAAGACGGTATCGCTCGAATCTCGTTAGTACTGTTGGTTTACCATACATGCATTGAATTTTGCGACATAGTGGTGAAGGTGGGTGAATGACCTGTATTGCCGTGTTATTTGGCACCTACTATAGATAGAATGATAACCAAATAAAACCACGAGCTTTTGAGTGAAATAAATCTAAGTAATGGAGGTTGACTTATGAATAGCTGAAATGTTGCTAGAGTCCTTTTCATGAAAGAAGTCCCGCGGAAATTTCCGGAACTAAACTTTCAAACTAAATTTTAAATTAGTTGTCAGGTGCTGTTAATGTGTTCGGATGCTAGTTCGTTTTTATTTGGTTTCTGTGATCAAAGTCTTGTTTTCAATGACTAAAGTTGTTAAAAGTGCTGCCCGAGAAATAATACTTAAGGTCGACTACAGCGCCGCGTCTGCGGGACTTCCTTCATGGAAAGGACTCTACGTTGTTTTTTCATTGTGGTCGCCTGCCATTTTACAATTACTATTTATTTTTGTACTATGACAATGTAAATAATTGACGTGTATTTCTTTTTTACCAATAAATTGATTATCTGATTATCCAACGAGTAAACAGTTTATATTTCCATAAGATGTTTTTATTAGAATACTCTAATAAGTCTGAACAAACGAATCACAAAGCACATCTAAGGAATTACTTATTCTGCGACAAAGCTTTGATGTTATTTATTTATTTATTTTATTTTATTTTATTTTATTTTATTTTATTTTATTTTATTTTATTTTATTTTATTTTATTTTATTTTATTTTATTTTATTTTATTTTATTTTATTTTATTTTATTTTATTTTATTTTATTTTATTTTATTTTATTTTATTTTATTTTATTTTATTTTATTTTATTTATTTATAACATAACACATATAAAAAACTAAATAGTGCCTTAAAGCCTGGGTAAGGTTTGAAGTTTAAAATGTTTTTTTTGTTATTATTAATTTTACAAATAAATAAGTTTACTGCCTATCGTAACACAAAGTCAAAACAAAGTAATATTTAAGATTTAAAACTCTTTCGAAATCAAATTTCAAACTTCGATTTCAAATTTGATTATATTATGTATGAAACTAACGACTTACTACATTGTAGTAGAATCTAGATCCTAATCTAGATGCTTTGCGAAATAATTGAAGTAAAATCAATCTTATTTTCTACTAAGTACCTAGTGTACCTACCTAACTAGTGGCTCTGGGAGCTGTAGACCTCGCGAGCATACTAAATATTCCAATATTCAACATCATCAATCAACATCATCAATGTCGTGTAAGGTGTTTTCTGAAAGTCTTTAAGTGCACTCTTATTAATTTCTAATTTAAGGCTTATTATTATGCTGATGCACTCATTCAGTGAAGGAAAACATCATGAAGATAATTATCAGTTAGTATTCTAACAGCGACGAAACGCTTGCAGCCTGTCACGTATTGAAAACTAACTATAATGCAAAATGTTGTGTGTGTGTGTGTGTGTGTGTGATGTGATGTTTTTTCTATTTAATTTTGTAAATTTTTGAGGAATGTAATGTGCAAGTGCATTTTCCGTTTTGTGATTTTTTTGATTTTTTTTGCATCATCTTGTGTAGAATGAGGTCCTTTGTGTTTCTCTCAAATTTGATTGAAAACCATCGATTGTTTGATGAGCTACCCTGTTCATCATGCTGAAGATCCTTATCAGATCTTCGCCAAACTTTTATGAGACCAACTTATAGTTACTACCTTTCAAATAAAAAAAGAATAATTGAAATCGGATATCATTTGGTGGAGATATCCAGTATATCAAATAGCCCCCTTTTTGCCCTTTTTTTGGGAGGAAGTACCCCTCCAATCAAAAATCCCCGACGACAAAAAAAATCTAATAAGTCATATAACATGTGTACCAAGTTTCGTCCAGATCGGTTGAAAAATGCGACCTGTAGAGGAGAACAGACAGACAGACAGACATCCGGACAAACGCATTTTTGGCCAATGTGGAAACTGAGACGCTTCGCTCGCTTCGCTCGCTCGGTCAATTAAATAGATCATAATTAAATCGTTTGCAACGGTTTGTAGATAGCTCAACTGTTTCATGTGTATTTTGTAAATATTGTGAAATATGTAAATACTGTATTAGTTTTAATTTTCTTTGTGAATAAATTAAATAGATGTTCAAGCCATACTTAGTTTGGATTTCATTCATATTGATTACGAGCGACCCGCCCCGGCGTCGCACGGAAAATTACAAACCTCTAAAAACCCTTAAAAAACCCCTAAATAAAAAGTAAAAATTCAAAATAAAAAGTAAAAAGTTGAAAAAAGCTTATCGCCTTGGATTTGAACTTGCGTCGGTCTTACCGCAGTCCAATCGAATTACCCTTTGGCCAACAGGAAATTACCTACGGCTGTCTCTTATCAATTTCCAAAATCAAATTTTCAAACATTACGTTTAGGTATCAGTTGTGTTTTGCTATACCATTTCCTTGGGTTACATTATTGTAAATTTATCAGTGTTTCTCTACAATATTATGCATGTAAATTTTCCTCTTGAATCACTCTATCTATTAAAAAAAACCGCTTCAAAGTCCGTTGCGTAGTTTTAAAGATCTAAGCATACATACATACATACTCGGGAAGCGACTTTGTTTTATGCTATGTAGTGATAGAGATAGTGATTATAGATAGTGAATGGTGTTCCTATACCCTGTATTGACAGTTGTCACCACTGCACTGTCAAGCCGAACAATACACAGTTCACACCACTCGATTACTTGTTAATTTGCTAAGCATCGATCATTTGTAATCCCAATGTAATTACAAGATGATACCGTGCAATGATGAGACTGGCTAGTCGCGTGTCGGTCGCGTGTCAGTCGCGTGTCGGTTGCGTGTGAGAGCGTGCGGAGCGCGTGGGAGGTGTGGAGTTAGTTAAAGATGTGTTTGCCCAATTGTGGGTTAAATAGGTTGACAACAGTTATAGTCTTGTGAGGGAACGAATCCATTGGTATTGGTGAAGTAAATGTCAATAAGCACCTACATACTAACCCCTTTATTAATATTCAGCGCTCTATCGTTGTCAGTTGCATGACAACGAAAAGAGATTACAACAGATTTAGCAATCATTTTAGTTAGCTCAGCTTTAGAAGATCATTAGACAGGCGTCATGGCTCAGTCGGTAGTAGCTCTGCCTTCCGCGCTGTGTGTCGTGGGTTCGATCCCCACCGAGAACAAACATTTGTGTGTTGTAAACATAGATGTTTCTTCTGTGTCTGGGTGTTTCTATGTATTAAAAGTACGTATTTACAAAAAAAATGTATGTATGTATTCTATCAGCCATCTAGTTTCCATCGTACAAGCTTTGCTTAGTTTGGGACTAGAAGGCGTTGTGTTAAGTGTCCGTGAATATTTATTTATTTATTTATTATGAATATACACCTTAGTATTTTGTTTCTCTTTACTGCTAGGCTTCAAAATAATCCTGGTACCTTTGTTTTTGTACATGTTTCGATAGATGCGGGTTCAAATCCTGCTCGACTCATTTTGGGATGTTATAAAAATCATTGGATACTCCATGTATCATTTTGGAAAACTAAGTTACTTTAGGTACAGCCTGGTTGACAAGTTTTGCCACTTTGTTAACTATGAACTGAACGTAGGTGTTTCCCGACAGCAAAAACCCAACTTAAACATAACTTAAAGGTAACTTAACGAGTTGTTGGACAACTTAACCGACGGTATTAAGTGCTCATAGTAAATTTATTACCAACACTCATTATTTATCTATTTTAGTTGCGCGTTGGTTTTCAGGGTTGATAGCCATTTTTCCGGCGTTATTATTACGGTGAACGCAGTTTTCAGACATATGTCTAAGCAAAAATAATGTATTTAGTTACTAATACACCTTTAAAAAAATTCTAGTAAAAAATGTTTTACCGTAAACCAAATGGCAAAGTAAATGAAGGCTGATTTGTACTTTTAGATTTGCAGACACCGCTTCAAATTAATTTACAGAAATGGGCCAACCAATACCGCGCAGTGTAACTCAAACAAAATATCAGCTGATTAAATATTCACGGATAAATAAATAAATATTCGCGGGCACTTAACACAACGCCTTCTAGTCCCAAACTAAGCCAAGCTTGTACGATGGAAACTAGATGGCTGATAGATTACATACATACATTTTTTTTGTAAATACATATTTATAATACATATAAACACCCCGACACAGAACAAACATCTATGTTTACAACACACAAATGTTTGTTCTCGGTGGGGATCGAACCCACGACCCACAGGACGGAAGGGCCAACCAATACCGCGCAGTATAACTCAAACAAAATATCAGCTGATTAAATATTCACGGATAAATAAATAAATATTCGCGGGCACTTAACACAACGCCTTCTAGTCCCAAACTAAGCCAAGCTTGTACGATGGAAACTAGATGGCTGATAGATTACATACATACATTTTTTTTGTAAATACATATTTATAATACATATAAACACCCCGACACAGAACAAACATCTATGTTTACAGAAATGGGCCAACCAATACCGCGCAGTGTAACTCAAACAAAATATCAGCTGATTAAATATTCACGGATAAATAAATAAATATTCGCGGGCACTTAACACAACGCCTTCTAGTCCCAAACTAAGCCAAGCTTGTACGATGGAAACTAGATGGCTGATAGATTACATACATACATTTTTTTTGTAAATACATATTTATAATACATATAAACACCCCGACACAGAACAAACATCTATGTTTACAACACACAAATGTTTGTTCTCGGTGGGGATCGAACCCACGACCCACAGGACGGAAGGCAGAGCTACTACCGACTGAGCCATGACGCCTGTCGCTGATTGGAGTCTAGTATTCGATAGGTATGGCCAGTGACTTCTAAGAATTGATATTATGATGATCATGATAGATGTAAAAAACGGTCAGTATTTTGACGAAACCGAACCTTAAGGAAAAGAGAAAGGGGGTAGTTTGATTAATTAATGTGTGTAGTTAAGTAGTTTTAATAAGTAAGACAGCTCTTGATACAGTTTTGATATCGCGTGGCTTTGCTTGTTTTAGAGAAATGTACCTTCTACACTACCTATCTACTGATGGTTAAATTATATAAGACTAATGGCCGAATACTCAAACGCTACTTAAATTAAGTTCACGCTTAAATTATCGCCATCTCTTACAAATGAGTAATGTCAAACAGAGGCAGAGCAATTTTAAGTGGTGCTTAAATTTGAGTGAAATTTCAGTATTCCGGACTATATCCCACTTTGATGTAAAGGTTATGCTGTACCTTACAGGGCCCGTCTTTTGAAGACATGCTCTATGCAGCATTATATCCATCAGTCTGAGGCGCATCTCTACGCCTGTAGTCACATAATGATTGTAATTGCACCAGTCTCCACACCCTTCAAACTGAAACACAGTAACACGAGCATCACTTGCATGGTGCCAGAAATATGCACTGTGGTTACATGTTGAAAATTGGTAGTTTCAAATCAGAGTTCATTCAGTTTTCATAAAAATCCTTAAGAGCACACATGAATAAGATTTCAGAGTTCCGCGGCAGGTGCATGGACTGTAAACTTTAGTGCGGAACCCACCGATTATGACATAAAAAGAAACGCGAGGCCAAGCACCACGGAATTACTGCTTCGAGTTCTCTTATTGGAAATGAAGTGATGGGGTTACTTTTATAGTGAAAACAGGGCAGCTAAGTTATCTAAAACCAGCCATATTACTGTTAAGGTACCTACGTTCTGAACTACTATATTTAATTTTCTATATTAACTTTATTCGGTGTGTCCAATTACTATGTATTTGGTGCAGAATGTTTTTCAACTTCTCTTTAGACAACCACAAAACTTTTGGCAAAGTTCGTAACTCTTCATAATAAGACGCTTCAGTTCAGTCTAAACTCGCTAAAAAACCCGTGCTTCGGTCACGAGCGAAGTCACACGGCTACTGTATCGTCCACCTTGCACTGTACGTATTGTGTACTTTTAATAATCAAAGAAAACAATATAAGTCAGGTGCAGATCGTAAAATAGATGTTTTTGCGCGTTACAAGTAACAGACGTTGGGTATTATTCAAATGTGGACCAATAAGAGCATTTACGGCCTGGGCATAAAACTACAATCGAACGGTACGAATAAATATCCGACCTCTGTAACTTATAACCTTGCGTGCGCGGACCTAGCACTCACTGGAGAGGCCCTTCTAGTCAAGTTCATATTCTAATGCGTGCAAGGGTCAGGTGCGGATTGGGTCCTTGAATTTGTATGGGTTTCACCGGTTTCAACAGATCCGCCCCGGACCTGCACACGCGTTCTGTGTGTTGTCATTCGTATAGACTCAACGCGCACCCGACCCGCGCCTGACCTGCAACAAAACGTACGTCCGTGTGCTTTGATTCGCTTTCTAGGGATGAACACATCGTCGGCGGGGGACTGGACGTAAAGGCTCTGCCGGTCTCCCAGTCCTCCTCCACGTAGACGACGCCGAAGAAAAAAAAAAAAAAAAAAAAAGGGATGAACACATGAATCATAGATTCTCAGTTACCCTATCCCCAGTATACCTAGTGTGTTTCGAAAATGTTATTTTCTTGGGTTACTGGATGAGCTCGACTCTGAAAGAGAGATAACAGCAGATAAGTCTTAGAGGTATGAAATTTGGAGGGTAGGGGTGCACTAAGTAAGGAATTTTAAAAAGTCACACTCTAATGCGAGCAACGCCGCGGGAGACGGATATAGTAGGTCCCAAATAACACCGCAATACAAGTAATTCACCCACTTTCACCACGATGTCACAAAATTCAATTTATGTATGGCTAATTCTGTCGCTTTCCATACAAACCTGTCGCTAAGACGGTAATCGCTCGAATCTCGTAGTACTGTTGGTTTACAATACATAAATTGAATTTTGCGACATCGAGGTGAAGGTGGGTGAATGACCTGTATTGCGGTGTTATTTGGCACCTACTATAGTCTTAATATATTTCTATTCCATGTTATTCAGTTTACAATAACACACATCCAGTAGTGTAAGATCCGTGTAAGTTATAATAATACATGGCATAAGAGCGTTACGGGCCGTAACCCGACCGCCAGAGGTTAATTCAGCACCTGTACTTAGCCGCCTTTATACTTCGTATCGTGATGTGTTGCTGGCTCCCTTGGGGTCGCAACAAGCCCTTTGTAAGTGCTGTAACTATCCCTCTTGGGGTTAAAACATACCTTGTAGGAGGAAACTTATTTTTGGGACTAAGAACACTTTATCCAGCTCTTGTAAAATTAAATTTATAGAATTAAGTTCAATCATTCCTCCACCGCTTACTCTAAGTTGTGTTTCAATACTCAATACTCAATATATTTATTGCTTTCACATGGTTTAGGTAAATTTTACATTGGTGGTGGATGTAGATAGATATGTCTCATGGACCCTGCTTAGGGTATAGCAATATGAAGGCAGGCCGAGGTTTATAGATAGCTAGTAGATCGTTAATTAGTATTACATAATGGGTAGTCATTTTATTTTAGGATATTTTATATAATGTTCGGGTCGGTTAATAAAAAATATTTTAAGGTTTGTGGTTCAAGTGTTCATGTAAGCGTGCGAATAGTGTTTAGTGTCAAGTTTTGTCTTTGTTGTAATTTATTTCTTATATTTAGTAATTAGTTTAACGTTCGTAGATTTAGTAGGTAGGTGTCTTTAGGTTTGTATGTGAAAATGAATGTCAAATTTTGGTTTTACCCAATAATACTGGTGTTACTGGTTTATTTTCTATACTTTTTCGTCACTATGTACGTGTTATCTTGTTTACTGAAAAAAAAAAAATGATTATGATAGAATGAACACACTTACTAGCACTTGGTGTCGTTGTAGAACTTACAGCCGAATACTCAAACGCCACTCAAACCCCACTCAATTTAAGTTCCGCTTAAATTATTGCAATCTCTTACAAATGAGTAATGTCAAACAGAGGAAGAACAACTCTAAGTGGTGCTCAAATTTGAATGACTTTTGAGTATTTCAGCCACTGGCTGAAATTGAGTGGGGTTTGAGTATTTGCCCATTAGACTTATAACTGTTTGTTTGAGGGTAGTTTTTAAATCATAATTCTAATTACTCTTCTCTATCTCAGATGTCCTATGTGACGGCGTTGAATACTTTCATTAGGTCTGTCTGTCTGCTCGTTTGCCAGTTATAGCATAAAAAGAAACATTCTGTATAGCACTGTGTATAGCAGCATCGGAATCAAGAGTCATTTGGCCCGATTCTGTTGGTGGATGTTTCTATAGCACTAAAAAAAGAGCTGTCCTTGTATATACTGACAATGTGATGACAACAATTTTAGTGCTGTCAAATTAGATTATGAAATAACAGAATCTAGGGCATCGCTATAAAACACTACGCCATGCTACGCTATAGAGCCTGGGCCTACGCCGTAGAGCCCGGAGCTACGCCGTAGCAAAACAATATGAATTTAAGATTTCAAAACGTTTTCCATATAAAAATAAATACACCTCCATTATCCAGCAGGTGATTCTAAACACCGGAACATCCTCCATTCTCTTTATATTGTTTTGTTTTTATAGCGAGAGCCTGTGTTGCCATATTTAAATTTTATTCGCCTTAATGTTGCCACACACGAAGCTTGCAATCTCATACCTATAATATCACCACCTTAGTCTTACCTACCAGTTCACCTCCTTAACTCTTATTACAACGGAGTAAGGTTGAGAATCGGTTTTGAAAATTGTAAGTAGGTAGTGGTATAAGTTACAGATGCTGGGAAATAGAAGCGATTTGGTAGCAATGGTTTTATTTAGAACGACGCAGTTTCAATGTAGAAGACTGGAGGAACCATTAGTTAATGTGTTTTCAGGATCAAGTTACAATAAGCCTATTCAAATATCTAGTAAAGGTCGCTGCTACGGGGGTAAGACTACAGGGAAATAAGCAAGCGAAGCATTGAAAAATATTTTATTCAATAATCAGAAATCTGATTTTATTATTGTTAAGTTGTGAATAAAATCCTAAGGATCATTTAAAATCCCTATACGTACTCTTTATGTCGATGCCCTTTCAAGATAGTCAGAGACACAACCAATAACTGCTACTTACTATGAAAATCTCTATCTATTAAGTGTTTTATGTTCATCATCATCATTACCGAAACGTGGACACTGGCAGTAGGGTTGGTCCACAAGCTGAAAGTCGCTCAGTGAGCTATGGAGAGGGCTATGCTCGGAATTTCTCTGAAGGATATAATCCGGAACGAGGTTATCCGACAGAGAACCCAAGGTAGTCGACATAGCTCAGAGGATAAGTAAGCTGAAGTGGCAGTGGGCCGGCCATGTTTGCCGCAGAACTGACAATCGTTGGAGCAAACTAATACTCGAGTGGAGACCGCGTTTAGGCAAGCGTAGTGTAGGACGCCCTCCGGCTAGGTGGGGCGACGATCTGAGACATGTAGCTGGCAAACACTGGATGAGAAGAGCCGAAGACCGGGCTCAGTGGCGCGTCTTGGGAGAGACCTACGTCCAGCAGTGGACTGATATAGGTTGATGATGATGATGATTCGTGGCCCGACTTCACCTACTGCTAGGCATAGGCCTCTCGTTCTTCATGCCACTTTCCATGGTCTTGCGCTAGTCTCATCTTAACATGTTATTGAAAAAATATTGATGTTAGTGAAAATTCATAGTTATGGTTACCCTAGCATATAGGGTTGTTTGATATTTGTACCTGTGTTTTGATTTCAGCAACTACAAGGGCGGGCGGCTGTGGCCTGGGGCGGGCGGGACAAACGCGAAAAACAACACGATATTGTTGTAAATAGCAATCTCTTTGAAATATCAAAGAAAATTTAAAAACAGATTTGTAAAGATAATTTTTATTTATTCATATTACATATTCAATAGATCTTTTATAAAAATAATAGTAAATTGACCAAAGATTTTCTTTATTTGACGTGGACAAGATAAACAAAGATTCTTTACGAAAAACACAAAAAACACTAGAGCAAAAATGTTGGCCCTGATAGAAATTGAACTGACAACCTATAGCGCGAAAGCCAGATAAAACAACTGAGCTGTGATGCCACTCATCAATATTTTCCGAGTTCACGCTCCAAATTGCTTATTTTTAGTTCGTATTCCTTGGTTTTTGTTCATACTTGAAGTGTGCTTGAAGTAGACTCTCAAGAAAATCTGGTATTATAAAAATTCAGTCTGCAATCGTACTTTTATAAATGAAACAGATGAATAATCGCCTCTCACCGTCAACTAGAGGTGTTAACTTTTTCGAACGCTAATTAAGGGGGGGTCCACAAGTGTGCTTGGCGGAACGTAAATCATCTACACTTATTAAAAGAATTCTCTACGAATCGACCTCTTAAAGACGCCAAGCTCTTTTCATCGCACCATGCAATATTACACTTAACGAGTCCAGTAATAAGGTTCAGTTTTCTGAAGCAGGTGAAGAGTACAGTCATCGTATGGTTGTGTATGGATTGGAATCAGAAAAGTAATGCTTTTTAATATAAAGGTGGATTGTGAATGATTTCTGCGTATTAAGTATCGGGGGAAGGATATTTACGGTAGCCGTCGATGTGTTTTGCCATTAATTTTTATATTGTTTTCAAAGTTAAACGAAAAGCGATTGAAATATTTTATTATTTTAGCTTAGAGGTGTTCAACTATTCGTTTTAGTGATTGATTTTGTTTTGACTCTTTGGGTAATGCTATAAAAAATGTCTTTAATGAAAACAACGTGACGATTACCTACTGTATTTTATTAAAATACTTTAGTATCTACTTTTATATTCAAAAAATAAAAAAAACAACATTAACAAAACGTAATGACGATTCAAAGTGATCAGTGAGGTTTTATTGAATAAAAGATTTTTGACTTTGACTTTGACATTAAATATATTTTTATTCTGGGAAAATAAATAAGTGTATATTGTGCCCAATACTAGCTCCTGTATTGTTGTATACGAATTTAGCAATAAAGTTGACACACGCTAAACCATTATTGTAAAAAATCATTAAAAAATAATAAGCACCAAATACTCAATAGTATGCCGAAATAAATATTAAGAAAAATAATAAAATAAGCCGATGGCAACAATATTCTTAAGTAGCAGGAGGAGGGGGTGGTTTATTACAGCCCCTTCATCTGATTCGATTGAACCCTGATCAGAAGTATTGTTGTTAGACACGTACAGGCTGAATATTTTTTTAAAACATGTTTTTTTTCTGTGGTTGCGATTCGTGTCATTTTTGAAGTTTCATCCCCACTGCTACGTTGTAGACATGCTACGTCGTAGCAGTGGGGATTTCTGAAAAAAAAAACTTAAATCCCCACCGGTAAGGATTTCTTAGTTATTTATTCTATATGGTTTTGTCTAGATATAAGATATATTTTAGTTTTTACCTTTATTTCTTGTTTTTACTGTTCACTTTTATTATTGTGGTGGCTGAATAAACGTTATCTTATCTTATCTTATCTTAGTTAATATTTCTGGAATATATCCAACTTTGCTACATTGAAATATACGCTTCCGATTTTGATATGAACTACTTGACGTGTGACTTGACATGACTGATAATATTTCAAATATTTCACTTGACTTTGGCAAAACTGTCTGTTAAAATGACGGAAAGAGGCCATAGTAAAAGAGAAGAAGAAGATCCTGAATGGAATAGAATCTAGCACAAGAAAATTTAGTGTGTTGCCTGTCAAATAAATTGAACCAAATCGAATGACACTACATTGATTTCTTAGTTGTTGAAGTTGAAGTTTTAGGAGACAAAAAGTGCAAAAGCGATGCTCCGGGTCAGGTTCGAACTCACAACTTTAAGGTCGTAAAGCCTTACGCGCTGCCTATTACGCCACCGAAGCTACGGAAATGAGAGGGAAATAGGGAACTGAATAAACTTAGCCATAGGAATTAAAAGCCCGATTAGGTCTTAGTTAGGTTCATAATATACCTTTTTAACCGACTTCAAAAAAGGAGGAGGTTCTCAATTCCATTTTATTCGTTGCTTAAACCAACCTTAATGTTTGTTTATACTTTATTACTATCTACTTCTTAATCTCTTATTTATAGCCTCTGTCCATCGTTTTGTGTCACATCGATTTTGCCAGTCGAATTAACTATTTGAAATTGTATCAACAGTCGAGTCGATTCTTACGTCAAGTCGTCAAGACAAAATGGTGGATTTTTCTTTTAAAACGTTAAAACTAATTATAACTTAAGGAAACATAAGGAAACTTTGTACACTTTATTTCAATGGCTCACATTTTATGCTACGACAACAAATATAAAAAAAAAACACCGAAATTAAAAAACTCAAAATAACACAGGAAAAAAATAAAATGCTGTGTTGCGTCCAAAAATGACAGAACTCGAATGTACTAGTAAGATGCAATTACTTATTTATGTGTCAGTCAGATGAGGAGAGTAAACTATGACATTATTATTTTTATTCTATGTCTTTATTTCTTTGACTTATATGTATAAAGGTACTGTCATTATAACAAAGCAGCTCGTAATGATGCATAATAATTGGATCACCCTGTCGATCGCCCCCTTTTGATTCGAGCATATTTTCATAAATGCAAACATTCGGAAAGAATTTCCTTCGAAAGCTCATAAATATTTGCCACTTTTACTACTTCTTTTCAATGATTTCCATTTTAAAATAAACCTTAGAGTCTCAAATATAAGATCGCTTGTTTGTTTGGAGTTAAAAGTCATCACCGTGTATTTTTTTCTGAAATCGTTTAGTAAATTTTTAACTCTATTTGTTTGGGTATAGGTCGGAGAATGGTGTGGCAGGTAAACTCATAAGCGCGTTTTAAACCGGATCACAGCGAGATTAATCGGGGAGTCCAATAAATTCGGAATGGATTCAGTTTGAAATTGGAATAAGAATTGGAACTTATTTGAGATCCATTTGTAGATGAGCTGTTTTTTGCGATGAGGGACGTCCACTCCATCGGCCGGTTAATGCTTTTTGGTGTTCCTTATCTACATGGAATAGGAAAATATACAATATATAGGAACAGCAGGGCAGCTTTTTGATCTGAATGAAAGTCTTTACAAATCATCTATAAACCCTAAGGCTGTGACTGCCACATCCAAATAAAAATGTGTAAATCTGTAATCAACCTATAAGGTACCTACTTGGTGCACCCTAACAGCTTTATTTTAAAAATTAAATAAAAATAAGAGTAAAAAAGTATGTATGTCAAAAAAGATATTTTTATTGTGGCTAAATACAAATTGTTTAAAATCTTATTCTAATATCTAGATATCATAAGTTTGGGCATCTATACTTTTGCTTCTAAGTGTTGGCCTAATGTGTTTTAAGAGCTGTAAGTTAACAAAAATAAGTTAAATAAATTTTATACGGAACACAGCACAACCCTTTCGCGTTGCACTTGGTAGATTTTTTATAAATTTACACAGCGATTTGCTAATGAAGAAAATAGGATGACTTCTGAAATAGATGGCGTTTCCAATGAATAAGAGTTCTTTCCAATTCTGCAAATTGGTTTTTTGTAAAAACATAGTGAATCAAGTTTTTAAATGTTTTAATTTATGTGAATAACAAAATGTGATGATCTTAGAATTTATCATTTCCTGGCTGAAATATTGATAACTAGCCTAAAAGCGTCATAGAGTCAAAAAGGGTAAAATAAGTTGAAAAGTTAGTAACAATGTTAGTAAAATTATAAACTGTTTGTTCCATAAGTACAAATTAATTCATAGAATTAAAGGTATTATCAAAAAATATCTGATGTCTATATTAAAATTTGCTTACCTACAGAAATACCATAGAAGCCAGTAGGCTAGTTTCGATCAAAAAGTGGGTGAATGTTTCTTACAGTGTAAGCCACCCCGTAGACCAACCTGTTTTGAAAAAAACCTATTTAGATTCGTTAAATCAACTTTACCATAGAGTTATACCAACGTATAAGGAATTAAATAGATATTCGTACGCGTTCTACATTAAAAAACACTCACCACAACTCATGGAGAGGTTCCAAGATTGTTCAAGTATACAGGAGTACAACTGCGAAGGATGTAAAATATACCTACACACAACATTCGACTTTCCTCGTTCATAGTTCATGGTGACTCCTAGTGGCTATTTTTGCTTCGGAAAGCACATTAAGGGTAAATAGGATAGAATCCTTCGTACTGACCGTCATCATTGTTATCATCGGATGTTCATAAAACCATTGGTAAACTATTTTTGCCTCCTATGCTAAGGGAGGAATCTGTACATGCAAGGGGTAGATTTATTACTTGAAATTAGGTAAATAAGTTTTTTATACAAATGTATCTGATGTCATTCGTGGCTACAGCTTGTTTGTACAGTTTGCGCTAAACAGTAGAAAGTAAACGATGTGTGCCAAAGTACTTAGGCGAATAAAGTATACTGAAAATATTTTATGAAAAAGACAACCCTATGGTGAATTAAGTCGAAGGCACCAAGGTACCATACCTTGACAGTTTGCGATAGTAAACTAGGAAGCAAAGAAGCAAAGAATCCTACTTTGTGCGTTCAGAGTAGCACCAACATATTCTATTAGTAAGTAGCATTATAAATTTCAGCTCATTTAGAAGCTCCGTGACCGCAGCGGCGCCGGCGACGCGGAGACGAGCTTTTTAACAATAAATCCCAATTTGTCGACACTACCGCATCGACGTGCTACTGCCATAGACCTAAGTGCTCTAATGCCGGTACCTAGATAAGTACCAGCAACATTATTTTCCTGTCCATTTATGTACGCTGTTAGATACGCTATGAGATACAAGGGTTATTCCCATCGAGCCCACCGGCCGGCCTACCGGTGGGCATGATTACTTAGATTCGTTCTATCCGTGCCACAAGAGTTATTTTTACAATCTATCTTTTTTTCTGTCACATGAAGATGGCCATAAGCCGTAAAAATTAGATTAAAGACAGGTTTTCAAAAGCTTTGGGTTCAGTTGCAGGGATTTTCTTCTTGGTCGTAGCACTTGACAGTGGTTGTGGTTTTCATGTCAAGGCAGTTGCTCGCTTCAGTCTTTTGTCATTAAGGTAGCTGTATACCGTTGCTTTCACAGACTAGTTGGTTACTTTTCTACTCCGCTACGTATCTGCCGAAACAGGTTTGGAAAGCGCATCTGTTTATTTTCCTAGGACATTCTCAAGGCACCAAGGAGTTGTGTTCAAACTGATTTCAAGTTTAGAAAACTGATTATCTATTTAATTAAGCTATTCTATAATCTTCTCAGCTCTATCTGATCAGCTTTTAACACAGCGCGTCCTGTCTCAGATGGTTACAATATTGCTAATTTCACCCCCTGCCTACCCCCTGAGTGCAGAGCGATATAATGTAACGTAAGTGTGTTTTTGGCACGGAAGCCGTCGATAAATGTAAGTAAGTGGTGTCGTGTGCTTCCACGGATTTATGGGGCGTTTGTTAGGAGATAAAAAACTTAGATGTTCTTTAAGTCGGTACGTATAATAAACATTTTCTTGTCTCAGAAGGTAGCTAGAGGCAAATCTTGATATCTTGAACGCTAGCAGCACAACCTTCTACACTAATACACGATTCAAATCCATTAATGGATCCTGCCTGTCTCATCAAGTCCGAGTCAAGAAACCAAGAAACAATCTTGGAAACCAAGAAAACAAACTAAAAATAAAATTTTGATTTGGTTAAAAAATAAAGTTACGCAAAAAGTGATTCTCTCCGGCGGGGAATCGAACCCCGGTCTCCCGCGTGACAGGCGGGGATACTTACCACTATACTACCGAAGATGATGAAAGCCTTGTTAAAATTAATAATCATGTTTTATTTTTATCTGCACCTGACATATTTTATCAGCTTCAGTATCAATGGCATTGATAAGATTGTTTTTACATTGGTATAAATTCATAATTACGACAACATAACACAGTATTTGAAATTGTTAGTATGATTATTTAGGAACCTAGATAATGACTAGGGCTGGACCTAGACATGACCATCATCATCATCATAATGAATAGGACAAAATTTAGGTATATTCTTGCACAAGCTTTTTTTTTAGCTAGATAGACTAGTTAGACTATAGGGACTATAAGTATACATTAAAAATACAAGCCAACAAACAGTTTTACGCAGTGAAAACTATAATTCACGTTCTAGGAGAATAATAGCGTAAGTTCAATTAACAAAATGTTGTCCCATTAAAGCTAGGAGCTCGGACTCGTAAATCCGAGACCGCACCACTCCACATAATGCGCACAGTTAGTTCAGGAGTCCGTCCGGTCAGTTAGCGCAGGGACGCACTTACCAAGTAACTACATTAAAATTTAGGTAATAAACTTATATCGCGGAAGAATCCTAACGCGCTCGCGTCCCCCGGTACAAGTGCCCGACGAACCGTGAGGTTTTAGTCAGTAGAGTCTGACATAGCCTATACTGCTCTATCAAGCATTAGGCATCCATGATGGATTTTTTCACGATAAAAAAAGGTAGTAAACTTATCCTTTTGATGACAGCTGCAGTAGCAGTCGTAGAGGTTCTTGTGAAAGACCTCGTCCGGGGAAGTACTACCACCTATTTCTGCAACGCTCGCGTTGCTGTGTTCTGGTTTGAAGGGCATGCCGGTGCAATTATACGAACATGAGACTAAACACCTTTATGACTCAGAGTGGTAGGTGCAATGCAATGCAATGCACACCCTCAGCGTTGAAATCCGTGCATATAGTCTATGGTAGAATTGTTAGAAAAAGAAGAAGAAGAGAAAATAATACAATTGAAAATAAAGTGAAGATGGTGGATTGAGTTTATTTTATAAAAATCCAATATTATTGAGGACATCCTTTCACTATAGCAAAATGATAGCTGAAAACTCAACAAATAATACTCAGTGGATGTGCACTGTAAGGCAATGAATCATTATAGGCAGTGGTTACCACTAAACATCATGTGGGTTTGTTCCATCATAAGAAAGCTAGTAGAACGCAGGTACCGGGCTACTGACTGACCAATGGTGACGGAAGGGCTTATTACGGAAGGGAGAATTTCTGGTTGTTTTGTCCGAAAATCACCTGAGCGTCCCTCAGGGGATTTGATCTCCACCTTCCATGATCTGATCATTGGACACTTATCAACCTTTAGCAGTACAACTAATTAGTAAGAGTTAGTTTTTTATTTTTTATTTTATTTATATAACAAAGACCACAGCTCTTAGGGTGTACAGAGTAGGTACCTTATAAATTCATCTAATAGCCAATAACGGATTTACATTTTTCATGCTATTAGGTAAAATTAACGACTATCACTCAACGACTACTTCCAAATTTTTAGATAAAAGTGTTGTGTGATTTTTTATTTACTTGTGTAGCCAAACAGTAATGTTCCCGTCAATGGGTGACGCCAGCAGGGGGAATAAAGTCCTGACTCCGATCCTGACCCACAAAAGGATGTCTTCGCCATTTGTCCGGTCAATTAGCACCGGACTAAGCAATTACCGAAACAGTTGGAGCTATTGTTTCGTCAAAGTTTCATCGTTTGCGACTCAGCTAATTGGGATAAAGTGGTAATGTATAGAGCCGTAAACTAGTCTTTTGAAGACATTTTAATGTTAATCGGTTGTTTTCAATATTTAGGACAAGTTAATATAATTAAGTACCTCTAAAGTTTTTTCAGTTATTCAAAAAGGAATCAAAATTTTGGATTGACGCTACTCGAATAAGTTCAAAATCTTTCATCTATTCAAGTTCGTAACTTTTGAAGGTTAGACTTATGTAAAAAATATGTGTGAGTAGTTAATTTTTTTAAGGAACAAGTAGATTACTTCAGACTTATGATCACCTCTGCTTATAACAATACACTACGCAGGGCATGTCCACTGGAGGACGTTACATAACTCTAAAAATGTTTGACTATTCGATTGAGGGTTTTAAATTTCAAAAATAGGTCTCCATTTTGCAAATCTAAATAAATCATACAATTTTAATACAAACCAATATCAAGAACAAAGATTACTTTAACAATTTACAAAATAACAATGAACATATTTCTTTTAAACTTTTTTAATCGTGAACTTTCGTTTCATTGTATTGGAGGTAGAATTTATCGTTTTTAATTCAGGTGTGGTAGGTACCTCACGGCATCAAATCAATGTTTCGATCCTGACTGTACTATTAGAGTAGAGCTACTGTCGATAGATAGGGAATTGTCGATGGTTGCCGACTTTTACGGACTAAGAATCTGTTGTAGGCTTAGGTACTTACAATCCCCTCTAAATTCTGTCTAAAGTTAATCACCGTTCAAGATAGTGCTATTTCGTTATATTTAGATAGTGAGAAAGTGACAGTGTCTAATCTGAGAGGTGATTCAAATAAAGGCCAAATATATTACTGTCAATATCTAAACAAATCGAGATGGGATGACACTATAGTTGGTGATTCACTTTTAGTAGAAGTTGAAAGGCTTTTAGCAGATTTTAAGTAAACCACATTTTTAGGTCATAGGTTTAAATTAGTAGAGCAATACATATTTACAGCTTTACAAAATACTGATCAACTTCTCATGTCATGTGCCACCTATCCTAACAAAATAATACCTAAACTACCGCAAAGTACCTTCAGAACATCACTATGTAATTACAGATGAGAATATTTTCTTGTTACTGATTTTAAGAGCGTGATTTTTCAGAAGTCGTTACTTTAGAACTTTCTGTTTTATCGTATCAAAGTAATCGACGTGGCCCATCCCTACAGCGCTGTTGGTTAACAGTGCAAGTTTCTCAATACATGAGCGCACCTGTGCGGTGTTTATTGCACCGATTGCCGTGCGGAATGAATCTACTGGTTATTAGAACTACCCTCTTTCAAAAAACACCTTACCTAGATAAGTTACCGGTGAAAAAATAACCATGGATACAAAATCATATTTATAATCATATTTTTTTTTTTTTTATATATGTATTGAAGTCTGTTCGTTGCTAACAATCCATTAGTCCACTGACCAAACAAAGGTAAATATGATTAAGTTAAGTTTAAATTCGTTAGTTGAATAGATAGATAGATAGATAGAGATAGAGATAGAGAAATACGAAAATATTAAATAATAAAAAATATTAAATAATTTATAGTAAACGAAAATATTAACCAAACATGTACAAATGCGAGCTTAACCCTAATAAGAGTTTTCTTCTAGTTTATTAAGTCTGAAAAAAAAATCGCTCTGCGATTAAGACTGCCATCGAGCCCACTCATTTGCATAGTGGGCTCGTTGGGATTTTTTTCCCATCGGCCCCACCAGTGGCCAGCCGGTGGGCTCGATGGGAATAACCCCCATTTAATTTTGTGGGCTAAATATAATCGAAGAAGTTGAAGTAGATTGGAACTACGCTAGACTCAGCTTTTGCTGACTATGACTCGCTCAAAAACCAACGGCAATCTAAAACCAAGAGAATAGAATCATTTGCTAACTTAATTTATCGCAAGATCAGTAATCAAGTCATCGTTCCATTAAAGTGATGTTTGCAAAACTGTGAGTCAATCGACTGTTACAATAATATAGGCGAGCGCTACGCGTCACTGGGCATGTTGACCACTGGGAAGTTTTATAGTATAGCCACAGATAATATAATACTATGGTTTAGCCAAAGTTTTCGCATTTTAATTATTATCTTATCATATCAGCTTGCAGAAGTGCAGTGCTGGACATAAACCTACCAGCATTTAAGCGTTCAAAACCATCAATTTCAATTCGGAGATATCACGTCTAATATCAAGTGGGTGGACAATTGGACATCGTCGCTTTGTTTGGATTTACTGCAATTCTTCCATAATGATAATGATAAGTTCTCAAGTACTGAGTTTAAATTTCAGATTGCAGCTAAGTACACTGAAAATTAAGGTTTTAGTGCCAGCAATTCAATTTATCAAAAACTATTGTCTACAACGTGTATAAACATGTTTCTCTCAATTGATTAGTAAAAAAATGTCTTTAACTTGACTTCTGTCTATATTAACTGGTAAGCTAACGATTCGTAATGTTTAATTTCAAATACTGAGCTATAGCATAATATATTCTATCGCGTTTCTACCACACAGCCCTAACGCAAGGGATGCGGAACCCTAACCAAATGTTATTAGAGATCCCCGAGGGGCACTTTTGATTTAATTCCCGTTTGTTTAGTGACAGACCTCGCTATGATTTAAAGAACATTAGAAGATTACATTTTAACTGGATTGTGCTTAGTTCCATTTCATTGTCAGTTGTCACCCTTTTACAGAGAATTCATAGATATTTGGAAAAACTGGGGCATTATTCTGTATGACTTAGGAGATTCCTTGCCGTAACCGTATGACGTCACCGTAAGGAATGACATTTATGGCATAGGAAATACGGCATAGGCATTGGGCGATTTCACGCCGCTGTCTTGTCGTGCTGCGTAACGCGCTTGTATTGGTCATAGTGAATAAGGCCCCTGGTTTGATTTTTCTGGCTAAACTACTAAATGACTAGACTATGTGGGCAGATATAAAATTAGACGTACCTTTGACAACCCTCCTTAGAAATTCGTAAAAAAAGATGCCGAGCGACAAATCTTAGAGTATGTTTAAGTATCATGCCTGCCGTTAAAGTAGAGCTAGTTAGTAGCCCCACAAACTTATAAGTACTATCTTTTGATAGATATAAGAAAAAATGAACAGTTTGAACAACTTTATTTACGCTCATTTATGGGTGTGCCCAGAGAAGCGCGAAGAATAATGTAATTCGTGGTCACCCATATAATTAGTGACCTCGCCGATAAAACCAAGTAGGTAAGTAAAGAGCGAATTTTAAAGTAGGTATAAAATGATGTGTAAAAGTTAGGCATTGGTATAAAGGATGCCTAGCACGCACCTAATACCGTAAACATGTGAAAGTTTCAGGCATCCACCGACACGTCCGCTCCTGGCGCTGTTACAAACTCATCTGACGGCAAAAATTGGTGTTACCAGCTGTCGCAAGCTTTTCGCCATATTCCTCACAAAAGTTTAACGTTTGTTTTTTTTTTAAATAAAACAATTTAAACCTGGATTCGAATAAAGAAATACTCATTAGTGACATACATAAGTACTTACTTAATTTACAATTTAGTGTGATTGATAAAAAAGTCATATTGTCACTCTGACACTCTAACAACCATCAGAGATATTTCATTCGGTTCAGATAAGTTTGAGTGAGGTTGCATTGTCAAATAAGCTAGGAATTTTAACAGCTGTATGACTTCAAACTATACAAAATTATGCTGGTTCTAGCGTAATGCCTTGAAAGTTGGCAACAGTAACAATAACAAGTGACCGACTCAATTCACGAAGGAGGAGCGTTTCATTCTTACCGGCCAATAATAAAGCAGTATTGTTGTCTGTCTCTGTTTTCTTTGTGTAGCATCTCTTTCTTATTCGTAGATTACCGTACTCAATTCTTCATATCGGTAGGTTTATTTTTTATGGCAATTCCAAAGTTGAAGCAATCGGGCGCACGGGAATATTGCTAGATAGAATTTTAAATGTGGCCAAATAATGTGAACGTAAATATACTGTTTTGATTGTAAGAACTCTTTTTGCAAACATTTTAAAATTTCAAAAAGTTACTTTGCTATTTGACTGTACTTTAAGCATTAAAACTATTTAAATTCTTAGGTTTAATTATTTTTATGATTTTTACACAGCACAAACATATCTATTAATAGTTAGGTTAGTATCCCAGTAGCATCTGACCAGTGGGAACTCGATTTAATATCCCAAACGATTAGTAACGGTTTTATAACTCATCCAATTTATATTTAATATTTATAATCCATAAATACCTTGGATGTAATAAAATAATGTGTATAATCCTTAGCCCTTATCAGAGGGGATTAGAGTCGGGGTTCGTGTGATGTTGTATGAAAGGCAAACGTCAATATGTTAGTGTATAATAAACCGATGATAAAATCGGACAAAGCAAAGGTGTCGGCTAATTTGACGGGGGGTTGAATGGGAAGCTGTGGGGAACCGAGCGGGTGCAGCGCCTGTGATAGCGGAGCGGGCAGCGGAGCGGGCAGCGGGGCAGACTGCGTACTAGAATTCAAACTCATTTTTAACCGTTCAGAGTTAAGAATATCATAGGTAACTAAAGAGATACCCTTGTACCATAATATTTGGCATTCGATTTTACTTATTTATAACCTGCTAACTAAATATGAAGGAAAAAGTCAATCTAGCCTATTTATTTATGATGTTTTGATAAAATAGTTTTTTACCAAAACAAGTCTGTTTTCAAAATCTCGACTTTTGTGTTAAAATATTCCTAGTTACAGAACATGCGCAGTATTATGAACTGAAATTTCAGCAGTATTTTGTTTGATAATTAATTCGAGATCTCGCTTGCACTGAGAGCACGCCAGCTTTGACTTTGTTATGTCGCATCCGGCGGAAGGGGACCCGGCATGCTGCGCGCACGCATTGTCACTGACGTATTAGCGCAGTCCATTATACTACGCTATCAATTTCATGCGCAAAAATTCCGCTCAACCATTGTTTACTTACATTTTACTACGATTTCAGAAAAAAGGTTGTTAACCTATTTACGAGTATGTTAACCTTATTGTGTAGGAAATGTTTTAGCCACATATATTTTTTGATGGTTTTCTTCAGAGAAAAATATCTCTAAAACATAAAATCTGATTATTTTTAGTGATTTTAAGTGACGTTTATTGACTGTTTTTAAGTGTGAGTATTTTTTATTTCATAATACTTTCGTATCACATATTAAAATAATGTTATATTCAATAATTAATTCCCTATTTCCTAAACTTGATTATCAGTTTTAAACAGTTTTGAACCAGGATGCCAAAATGTTATTTATAAATGAATAGTTTGAATGGACTCGAATCGTTTACGACGCCGCCGTGGTAGGGGCCATTTTGTATCCATTGTACTTATTATTCAGGAATCAAAGGGTATTAAAAATGTTGTGGTGCGTTTGTTATTTTTAGATCCCTAATGATATGATCCGGATGTGATAAAAACTAGTTTTATTTTTGTTTGAAAACTTCGAGGATGATGGATGTGTTTTATTTTATATTATTTTAATAATAAAATACTTATCTTCTCAAAGCTTCCTTTTTTGTAAGAGTTGGGAAACAATATCAAAATAATATCATGAAATTATAAATTTTTGTCAGTCTTTTACTCACATAATATGACTCAAAGAGATTTTGAGACTAACCAACTTTAAGAGGTGTACTTATGTATATAAAAGTTGTAGAAAAGTTACAAGAATTAACTTTTATGAATAATATCTACAGTGAAGTTAGATTTAGCACTAAAATTTGAGTACCTTCATATATAATAATATAGTATACCTACTCGTAAAAACAGTTTTCCTAAAACAAATAGACCGTGAAATTCACCTTTGAACACAATTAATAACAGATAATAGTCGAAAATGATCGTAAAATAAATTGTACGAGGCAGATGTCCTCTTAATGGTTTATAATTCAATGGGTGTTATATTTCAGGCGAATCGAGTGCCATTCATACGACCTTGTCAATTAATACAATATTTGTCACATAAATAACGACAAATGACTTGAGATTTTGTGATCCTTCCGGAATAGGGATGGGACACGCCGAAGGTGGTGTAACGGATTGTGTCCGGTTTTTTTTGCATAGTTTATTACTTTTTTAAGGGTTTTAAATGCAGGTACAGTTATTTTTCCTTTTTCTTCTATTTTTCATGAAAGTAACCATCGAAGACTTTTTTCTCCTTCAATATTAACAAAAAATTAAAAATCTCAGCTAAGGTTTTTTTAGGTGTCAATTGCAATAGTAGTGTGATAGTAGTACCAATATTCCTCGATGGTTTAATATAAATAAATTAAACTAAGTACTTATATAAGATTCAAAATCTGTTAATACTTTCATTTGTCACACATCTCACAGATTCGCCATAATTCTTACATTTAAAAATATTAAAAGGCAATCGTATTAAAAAATAAGCCATTGGGCTTATTATTGGAAACACAATAGTTTTTGGCGGTGAGTAGACGGGGGGAGGAGGCCGCGGGGAGAGAGGGCACCGCAAAAACTGCACCCGACTTAATTATAAAGAGACAAGAAGCGCCATTAAATAGCGATTCGTTAAATCTACGCTCTCGTGTTAACACCACATGTCTCCTGTCCCTATCACTCACACCGAACCGAGAAAGAGAGAAACATACATTTCGAGTGACGTCCGGCAGGGGGCGGCGTCGACGATATAAGGTTTAGATTGACTGGGCGTTCTCTATTCAACCGTTTTTTTGTTCGCGCCCGGCAAAAGCGTTCGGGAGCTTTTCATTTGGTGTCGGGTCGTGATCGTAAGCACTCGTCCGAATTCAAATATCGAAGTGGACAATGACCGTGTAATTTACGGTTAGTTACGGACAATGTTTTAAGTAACCGGACATAGTGTGGTGTGGATAAAAATGTCGGATTTGCGCGGTTCGTCGCCTCTATCGCGGGGGTCGTTGGAGAACGGGTTCGGGGCTCCGCTGGCCGCGTTGAGTTCGTTTGCTGAGCAGCCCCCGCCAGCTCCAAATCCGCACGGGATCGACCACATCCTGTCTCGTCCTGCAGTGGGGTCTAACGTGGGTGCTGGTCTGCTGACGCCGCGGCTGTCGCTGGCGGCGGCGGCGGCGGGCATGGCGCACTACTTGCAGCACAAGCCGCTGTACTGGCCAGGCTTCCAGGGGCTCGTCTCCAATCCCATGGCGTGGCGAGATCGATTGCAGTCTAGTGAGTCATTTATTGTTGTTATCGTTTTCAGTTTACCATACTTTCAAAAGTTTGTAAATATGTAGGTGTTATTGTATTGCTTAGAGGTCTCTAGATTATATTTCATAAGTCATTCATTACATGCATGAAAGTAAGTAACTATACGTTCATTCATTCATTTCGACTATTTGTGTAAATAACTAATAATATCACACTGGTTCTTTGCCATAAGCACTCTAATCCTAATTTCTTGTTTATCTCTTAAAAATACATTAAACTACATTTTCAAGAAGTTCATACAAAAGACTTCAACGCGTTTCAAGAATATTAATTTTGTATTTGAATTTGTTATCGAGACAAAGATATTATAATATTACCCAAAATATAAAATTGCGTTTATGAATCGCTGTACGTAACTATCCTTCTTTATAATTTTTAATATATCTTTTTGAGAGATGTCCATGTCCTATTTTGTATAAAATTAATGGATGTTTGTCGATACGATATGATACCATAAGATCACGATTAACATGAATACTATATTACTGTCTCATGCAAAAATCGTCTAATTAAAATGTTAAAGAAACAAGAAAACAAATAGATTCAATTAATTATAGTAGTAACATCCATTATACATAATAAGTACTTACTACAATGATTTTTTCAGTTTTAAGTTTGTTCCATCATAAGTAGGTATATTATTAATTGAAAATTTACAATATTGCAATTTCGCTTACCAACTATTTACTATATGTATTTTTTTATCCATCCTTAATAAATCACGCAAGCTTATATAATAGACTTCCGAAACCAATAAATAAAATATAACCACAAAGTTGAAACCCCACAAAAAACAAATAAGGCTTTTTCTATAGAAGGCTGCGTAAAGGTCCCGACGGGCGACGGGCGGATGTGCCGACGGGAGTTACGGCTCTAGGCGCTTGTTACGGTTACGTTCACGTACAACAATACGATTACGGTGCTACTAATGAGGGTTGTTCCTTGTGGAATTGCTTGTTGGCCTTAGCTATAATTGCTTTGCTGAAATATCAGTTGATATGAATTTTAGAATTTAGTCAAAAGATTTTGAAACTTATTCACTTTTTTTGGCCAATTATTTTGTAAACTGCTTTATAGTTGATTATTGCTCGTTGGGATTTTTTTCCCATCAGCGCCACCAGTGGGCCAGCCGGTGGGCTCGATGGAAATAACCCTAACTTAGTAGCAAAATTTTTTTTTGCGAAATGTTTTCGTATTGCTTATAGCTTTGTTTTTGTATAGAATGATTTTTTTTATTATCCTGACTACTTTTCATGCTGAAATAGTATATTATGCAACTAGTGAATAAAGGACGGATTTAAAGCGAGAGCCATAAATGAATCACGAGCAAGTGAAGGATTTTGACGACTGATTCATGATGATTGAATCACGAGCGTAGCGAGTGGTTCAAGTGTTAGAATCCTGAACGACGTGAGTGGTTCATGGCCCTCTTATACTTTGTACCATGACTTAATCCTTTATACCATGACTATGAAAAAAAGAAAGATTGGAGGTTGTATAGCCAATGCTATACAGTGAGTAAAAGTGCTTTTTATTCACTGTTTTCAGTGAATAAAATAAGCTGTTTTGAGGGGGAATGGTGTAAACTGTATTGCAGGCATCAGTTTCAGATTATAGAAGCGCGTAGCTTCACGGCAGTTTTACTAACATCGGTGACATTATGATGTAACCTCACGCAGATACGCTATCATGTAATAAAGCTTGTTACTTGTTACAAGCTTCAATAACCTCCGCCACTTGAAGTGATAACCATAAAAGTAATTGCATTTTATGCTGATATTGTTCTGAGGGCTTGTACCTACTGAATGATTATAGTATAGAACGAATGCTGACATGCGTCCGCTTGCAATATCACTCTTGGAGTTCAGTTCTTCTAAAATACTTTTTAGCTAAAACGCAGCTGAAACGTAGATTTTCTTTTGTTTTAGGCTATTTCGTATCCTACTAGTGAACAACGATCCAGCTGCACAGTGACGTTACAGATATGCTGCAGATCTATCGAATCATAGTTGGAAGTAAATAGAATCTAACCGTTGGTTATAAGAATTGGGCCACCAGCCACACGATACTGACTTGTCATTGACAAAAATATTTCTTTGGCCTTCTGCACACTTGACGGAAATTCCGTCGCGGACCTTTCCCGGCGGAACCTCAATACATGTTATTGCATATAAATTACAAATAATGGGCACACTACGCGGAAGATCGGTCGTCCGTCGCGGACGATCGTATGGTACCGGATTGACTCCCGCGGAAGTTCGGCGACGGAATTTCCGTCGCCGAAGGCCTTAGAGAACTGATTTCACTGACGTTTTTTGAGCAATTCGTGCAATTTTTTCAATATTTGGTCCAAGATCATCAGTTTCGAGCTGCACGCTTGATAGTTTTCCAAAATAAAAACGGTTTTTGGTATGTTTTATTGGCGCTGAATGCATAACATGGTGTTTAAAAATATCCGGTGCATATCTATCCGTGTCCTGAGGACCTCGCCAGCTTAAAATAGATTTTGTTTTACGACTTCTCAAGATTTTTCTCTATCTTCTCGTTCTTTTAACTCATTTTAATTCACAAAACTATCTGGAAAACCTTTTATATATTATGTGTATTTAGTAAAATGTGTACCTTGAAAGTCCGTCAGTGATTTATAAGCCAGTCATGTCTATGAGTTTGTATGTCTGCGCTTACACCGCTATCAAACCTAATTCAAGCATTCATTTCAATAGCAATACTTTCCAATATCATCCAGTAAAAAGGATCAATTTAGTAGGATTAGCATGATAGCCAGTTATCACAATAATTCTGCTAAATTCGATTATATTATCAGAAACAGGTATTAATTCTGTTCGTCACAGGCCACGGATTTTAATAAAAGCATATCTGTCTGTCACTTATTAACTGATATCTGTGATAAGGTATCAAGGATCAAGTAATAATGTGTAATAACTGTAATAAGTTTGTAAGGCGACGGCCACACGGCGCGGAGTGTGGCGAGGCTTAACTCACACAACAATTACATTTCGACAAACATCCAACATCAGGATAAAATAAATTAAATACACGTGTATTTTATAAAATCTATGCAAATACAATTTTTTATATTAATTTTGTGTTTCTCACGCGTTGGTTTTGTATGCCGTAGAGATAGCGTTGGTTGCTAATAGGAGGACAATCATTTCCAAACGATTGGACTTATTTGAACAAAACTTGGCATGGCATGTACAATTGTACATTTCAGATTCTTGTAAAGGTAGAAAGTATAGTGTTTCGTACAGAATCTCTGGTTCAAAAGCAACTGAAGCTGTGGGATTTTCTAAAGAATATGAATAAAACTATTTTTTTCGAAACAAGAGTGGGTGGTATCTTTTACTATGAAATATCAATACTGTGACTCTACCTTCTACATAAAGATAGAGTAAAAGTAGAAAATACGCAAACGCTGTATAACGTTACTTACTATATTTCCTGAAAATATATTTTTTTTATTTGAAGATTCACTCAATACAATCGAGTTCAATAACTCACATGTTTTTAATTTTACTTGTGCTCCCAAAACTTATTCAAAACGATTAGTGTCGATGATTCCAACCCTCTACTCTATTATAAGTCCGCGCTCCAAATATTAGAATCAACAAAAACAGTTTAATATCACAACAAAGCGAGATTATTATTAAAATCCCAAAACCATTAGAACATTCGCGAGGCATTTCGTTCGGAAATTATTAATTAGTTAGGGAGGTACCGCTGCGGTCACACTGGGCGCACGAATGAAGTGGGACACATTTTTTTAATTACAAACCCACCCCTATCTGCCCACTGGGGGGGAGGGGGGACTTTTGGACGGCATATGTTACAGGGAATTAAAATTCCAGTTTTCGGATGCAGTTTTCAATTGGAGTTTTGTTTGGAACAGAAGTTATGATAGTCTTTTTGCGACGACCGGCCGCTAGTAAATTGGTTCGGTGTTCAGTTTCTTTATGGTTATTAGCGCCGAAAAGTTGGTTGGTTTGGAATTAGAAGTGCAATGTTTGTTGGTGGCGTGTGGGCTTGCGTTTGGTTTTGGAATTGTTTCTCCAGGCCTACTTTTTAGTTCTAGCCGCAACAGTTCATGATTGTAAATTATCCCTATTTCCAAAACAGGTATAAATTACATCTCACCGACTCAAAAAACTCTCGATGAATATTTAAGCGCCGAACATAAATAGCAATTCCACAATTAATGGGCGTTTGTGACCAAAGAGTAATAAAAAAAAAAGATTATTTGCGACCCAAAAACTTACATATAAACAATTACTTAGAACTAAGTCATAAGTCATAAGCATTTATTGGTAATTTTTAGTTACAGGTCACATACAAATTAATTTAAATAAGAATAAAATAATAATAACTAACACATTGCATTCGTACATCTTGTGGGTAGAATCACTAAAGCTATGCAAAATTACTACTACGCTAATTTTTACAAAGAAATTTCAATGAAGTAAAAACACTAGCGAATAAAAGCGAGACTTCAACGCCATCATAAAGCTCAAATACAAAATTCACCAACAATTAAGTTGCAGGCTGCGTAACCAGCAATTATACCTCGGTCGACATAAAACCTGCGCAATCGCGGAACCTAATGAAATTAAATTAAGAATAACATAATTCCGACCTGGAAGGGGGAACTGCCCCCCCCCCCGCCGACCCCTACCCCCGCGGGAGGTCCCGGTGGGCCTCCGTTCTATGCCTCCATCTTTGTTTTTCGGAATGAGGTGACGTTCACACTGACGCCGTATTATTATGTTATGCTCCATATTATTATGTTATGGTAGTTCTTGTTTTGATTGTTTGTGGAAAATGATGTTTTTGTGTGAGCGTGTTTGATAGTTTTATGGCGGAGGCTGGCTAAGTGATATTTATGCATCTTTTGATGAGGCAACTTGGAGATGTTTTCGTGGAAATGCGTCTCTAAGACGCCGATGGTTTTACTGAATCACTTGAGGATACTGAATTTATTTTACTTAGCTTTATTTAGTTATACTTTATCCATTTACAAGTATAGGAATACAAATAAGCACTCTGGGTGCATGGTCCGCTCAGATTATTAATTTTTCTTCAATAAAAATTCATCGAAGCTTTAAGAAGTAAAAAACATAGACAGTAAGAGACGTTCTACGAGTCTATATGTACTTATGTATACACATAGACAATATAATTTCAGAAAGAATAAGGCCCAGTTTCACCGAAGTCTTGCTAACAGAGTGTTACGTAATCGGGCGTCAAAATGTCAAGCGACTAAATTAAAACGACGTTCAACGCTGTTTAAATAAAACGCAAGCAGATGTATTTTTGTTTAGCTGGTTTATATGGCGGCCGTCAGATCAGCAATTAGATTTAATCCTTGGTTAGGGCATGGTGAAACACATAACGACCTTAACAGTCCGTTAAATGGCTAACAATCTGTTAGTTTAACTAACAGAGCATGGTGAAACCGTGAGTGTAAGCTATTTTGACCCGACTTTCTATGCGATCTCCACATTGTCGTCAGTCCGTGTATTGTGTGTGTAGTTGTGTACAGTATAGAAGTTGAAATAGAAACAGAAAGCAGACTTTTTATTTTGTGAACACATAGAAGCAGTTGAGGGCAGAAGCTAGTATCTCCAAACGAAAAATAAAGAAAGTAATATAATTTGACTGAATTAAGTTTGATAGTGTGTTGGCGACTCGCCAAATGGAGCCTCTCATACAGATATAATTTCATGAGATTGATGGTGCATTATAGCTTGTTGAAGAGATTTCTTTGTTTCATAATGCTATACGTATTACTGCCCCCATATCGTAAGCTCTGAATTGCTTTCGCTGCCCAGCATAATGTTAAGCAACGTGGCTATAGATATACGAAAACAAGAAGCTTTTGACGGCAAACAAACGCGCTGAAACGCGCTAATATCACTATTTAGTCACAGAACACCTATGATTTAGTAGAAAAACAGTTTAGAAAACATGCCAGGCAGGTTCTAATGAGACAACGATTGCCCCCCTGTACGTATTACTGAGTTCTGTCAATCATAGTAACAAAATACCTAGTTTATGTCCTATTATATAGCTAATGAAATCCTCGTACCCTTTTATCTATGTTTACATTCAACAGAAGTCAAAATGTATAGCAATAAATATCATTTGCAAGCGAAGAGTCACATCAAAACTAAAGAGAAATAACTTTTATTCAGTAAATTCCAAGGGATTATTTAGAATTAATTATCTCTAAAACTACGTGATTCTAGGTGCCAGTTCTTCGAGCCTAGAAAAACGTTCAAGTAACTAAGATTCCTAGCGTTTTTTGTATGATCATTCAGAGAAGTATAAACTCAGCCAATTTCAATGGATAAGGAATGGCTTTTAATATGACCACAAACTTAGTGGGGATTTCTGGAAAAAAATAACCAGAAATCCCCACTGCTACGTTGTAGACATGCTACGTAGTAGCAGTGGGGATTTCAGGAAAAAAAACATTAAATTCCCACTGGTAGAGATTTCTTGGTGGGGATTTCTGGAATATATCGTTCTAAGAAATATTCTTCATCATGCAATACTTTTCTGATACTTAGTCTTTGAGAGAAGTTATGATGCCAGTATTGTAAATTGTATATTAGATTAGGCACATAATATTTTAAGCTATTAGATTAAGTTTCTTGTAAAACAGAGCGCGTGTCGCAGAGGCTGTACGCCACTTCACTCTAGACACTCCTGAAAACCAGCGCTAAAGGAGCCACCGTTTACCTTTAGCATTTGCTGAGCGAGTACCCTTTTTGCGCATCTTTCTTTGTAATTTAATGTTTATTTCATTGTATCTTTATGTGTGTATGTGTTTTTGCGTAAAATAATTAATTTCTATTTCTATTTCTAGTAGACAGTTTACAAACGGTAGACAATATCTACCGTTTGTAAACGGTCTACTAGATAGGGGGTAGGTATCTCCACCCCACTTGCAAACTATATCATTACTGTCCGCTTCAGAACCCACTTGGAGTTAGTTTTTGCGGCGCGACAGCCGCCAACTTTAATAACTGAGCTTTTTGCACACCCTGTAATATCCAGTGCAGTATACACTACAGCCTGTATACTGCCGTATATACAGACCACTATGCAAACTATTTTACAAAGTTATCAATACCAATATTTAGTTTGTAGAAAAAGTTAAGAGTCAATAAGAAATATTTAAATGATCTGGTTTTAACTAAGTTTTAAACTAATCTGTAATTGCGGCTTTAATTTAGGATATTCCAGAAATCCCCACTCAGAACTGACTAGTGGGGATGGCCTATAAAAACAAACCCGAATTGCCATTTGCCATTGCTACAAATATCTAACAAGAAGATAGTTAGAAGTAAAAAAGAATATAAATCCGTTTTATTCAAAGTAAGGATCATTAATCACCATAATAAGAGAACCAAGATAAAACCAGGTACATAAATACTAATATCAGTACCAAATAAACAATTTCAATATCACACCACATGTTGAAGAGTAGTACCACATGTCAGACGTAGATAAAGATCACAATATCGCAGCATACAGTACATACACTGATAACTATCACAATATCATAAGCACAGTACTATCACTACAAACATAAGAGTATAAAAAATAATGTAGTAGCGAAACTGAGCACAAAAAATTCACAAACCTTTCATTACAACTGGCTTATTCCCATCGAGCCCACCGCCTGGCCCACTGGTGGGATGGATGGGAAAAAAAATACCGCCGTCGTATTTTTAGTTTAAAAATAAGTAGTTGGCTATTATTTTTATATTTGCCGCGATGATAAATCATCATCATTTTAAGTAAAGCGAGGAGTGAAACGCACTATACGTAATAATTTGGTGTGCTTCTTGAAACACCAAGAGTCCATACTATACGTTAGAATTATTCGACTATGCTACGGTTTTCATGACACCGCTACGACACATGCTACACATGTCGTAGCGGTGCTACGCCGTAGGCGCAGTGCACACGAGACTACACGACACGACATAATCAATACGAGATTGGTCTTGTACGAATTATCTTGACGCCGTTGTACTGTTTCACTTAGGGTAAAGGTTCGTTCACATTGAAACATAATATTTTAATTAATGGTTTATTATGATCTTTCGTTTTACAAATAACAAAAATATAATATTTTATAGGTTATTACCAAAGACTATAATTAGTAGATAACTTTTTACACACTATTTGAAGTACCAAATTAATAATTTTGTTGATTTTTTTTTCTAACTTTACCGTGTAACCAAAATAAAGAAAAAAAATATATTTTACAAATTCCATATACAAAACACAGACAGTTTTTTTTCTGACTATTTCTCCTAGCAACAGTGACTAGTGTTTTTATAGATTGGTATCCATAGTATCATACAAACTGATAATACACCCAAGAAAAATACAAATCTCACTTGATATTGCACGTGCAAGCTCGCCCTTACGCCCGCTATCTGCCCGACAGGTGTGTCTGTCGTCGCCACATGGCGATACAGCTTCATTACTACGTCTCGTGTGCCGCGCCCTTATCTGTTTAGCAGGCGTGTGTGCGAGCCCTTATCTGTGGTGTAGATGGGACGCGTACTGGCTGTTGGTGAGTTGTTACATTAAAAAGGTATATTCCAGAAATCCCCACTGATTTTCCACCAGTGGGGATAAAAATAGTAGAGTGACTGATTTTAAATTTACATTTTACAATAAAAGATCAAAATTAAATTACTATTTTTTCAAAAAGTCACTGATAATGTTGTCTTTTTAGAAATAGAGTTAGCAATTCTAAGTCATGGTAGTCATCTTGTTAGATTCGAGAAATCTACACATGACTTAGGCTAAAATACTCAAAAGTCATTCAAATTTGAGCGCCACTTAAAATTGCTCTGCCTCTGTTTGACTTTACTCATTCGTTAGTGATGGCAATAATTTAAGCGTGACTTAAATTGAGTGGCGTTTGAGTGGCGTTTGAGTATTCGCTCATTAGAATGTTGTGTCATTTAAGTTTTATCAATTTGACAACACTAGGTTTCATAGTTTGAATAAAATGTAAGACATCAGGGATAGAAAAAAACTGAATAGATAAAAGTTTACATTTCCACCTTCGTCAATGATATTCTTTACACACTCGTGTGTGAACACCTTTATTATCATTATCTAGCAGGTGTGATGTGTTCATTATGCCGTGTGGCGGCACCCTTACGTGTTCTACGATTATTGGTTGTTCTAACACGCGCAGTGAATATAAAGTGTTGGGAATAAGATATAAGTGATAAGAAAATACCTAATAAGTGATGGTGTTTTGCTAGCACTTATTGCTACGTCGTAGCAGTGGGGATTTCTGGAAAAAAACCTGAATCCGCTCTGGTATGAATTTTTTGGTGGGGATTTTTGGAATATATGCTTTTGAGGACCGCTTCCGACTGGTGGTACAACCGCGTTGTTCAACTAGTACTATTAGTACTACTTATGCCTTTACATCTTTAGTAGGTGCCAAATAACACCGCAATACAAGTCATTCACCAACCTTCACCTCGATGTCGCAAAATTCAATTTATGTATGGTAAACAAACAGTACTACGAGATTCGAGCGATACCGTCTTAGCGACAGGTTTGTATGGAAAGCGACAGAATTAGCCATTCATAAATTGAATTTTGCGACATCGTGGTGATGGTGGGTGGATGACCTGTATTGCGGTGTTATTTGGCACCTACTATAGTAGGATTTTTCTTGATTTCATAAAAAACCTCAAAGTGATGGATCGTAAATAACTAAAATATTTTACTCTATTTCGTTAAATATTAGTTCAACTTTCCAAAGTTTCTTAGAATAAGAGCTAAAACAACTGTAAGTAGATAATAAAACAGCTTGTTACATCAATGTCTTGTAATATAATAATCGTTAACTAAACTCGTGTTTGTTAATACTAGTTGTTAGTACGAACACGAGCTTATAGGCACTTCTACACGTGCGACAGTCAATATAAATCAGTAAATCAATAGATGGATGGGCTAGTTCAACTATTGGTGACCTATAATACTATAATGTACCTTATAAATATTTATGCGAAGAAACAGTTTAAAAAGTTTTAGACGATAGCATGAGTTAGTGGGGCTTATTCCCATCGAGCCCACCAGCCGGCCCACTGGTGGGCCAGATGGGAAAAAAAAATCCCATCGAGCCCACTATGCAAATGAGTGCGCTCGATGTGGGCAACTCTGGTGAGGGAGTATTTAGGCCGCCTTAAGGCCTTCGTCATGGCTTAATGACTGCTAGAGCCGAAGCCGACAGTTAAACGTGCCTCCGAAGTACGGAAGCGCTCAGATGTAAATGCCACTTACGGTCGCCCATCCAAATAGTGACCGCGCAGAACGTTGCTTAACTTAGATAATTGTTGAAGATTGACTAAGCAAGCCTAGCCACGAGCGCTTCACTTTAGACGATAAAAATATTATAACAAACTCATTTCTTTAGATAAATAAATAATTCACTCAAATCAAACAAAACCTTTTATTCTCACCTATTCTGTTGAGTAGTTCTGTTCACAGAACAACTGGGATTTTTTTTCCCATTAGTTTTTTTTTTTTTTTATACAACATGGGCAACCGTTTGACCACAATCTCACCTGATGTTAAGCAATGATGTGGTCTACGATGTAGCACGGTTACCTAGAAGATACCTATTCACTCTACTCTTGAAAACTTCCAAATTATAGTCATTCGGGAACACAGACGCCGGCAACGAGTTCCACTCTTTGGCTGTCCGCATAATAAATGTAGACGCAAAGCGTTTAGTGCGGATTGGTGGCATATCAACCATGAACGGGTGTCTCGTTTCCGTACGCCTAGTGGTCCGGTGATGGAATGGGGAAGGGGGAACAAGCTCAAAGAGACTGACTCTGGGACTTAAAAGACTATGCTTACAGCGTCTGTCGTTAAATACTCACCAGAAAAAACTAGTTCGTCAGTACGTGTGGAAGCTCCAAAGCCGCCCTTTTAACCCTCTTGACTGACAACTTTAATCATTGTACACATTTGAAGAACTTTGTCAAACACAAACCGACATTCCCGAAGGAGGTATAACAATTAAAACAATGGAAACTTTACGTTTTCACATGTTCTTTGAAATTTCTTGAATTCTCGGTTTCATACCCCCCCCCCCTCCCTATTCCCCATGGGGTAGGGGGGGGAGAGATTTATTTGTGGATGATGGAGCGCAGATTTCTTGAGACAGCGACGCGTTATTGTGGAATTAGTATTGCGTGTCTGTTTGCTTGTAGATTTTATATGACTTATGGATGAATTTAAAAGACGCGATAAAGATTTTAATTCTCAGGCATCTTGTAATATTTTTTGGAAGTAAAGTCAGACCAATGAAGTAGCACTAGACAGGTAATCTAGGTATCCCTTATGATAATCGTGTTATTTGTAAAAATGTAACCAAAGTGATTTGCAATTTGGTAAGGCAATTGATTATAGACGTATATTGTTAACAAAGAAAATTACAACTAATACAGTATTTACAATATTCACAATATTTACAAAATACACATGAAACAGTTGAGCTATCTACAAACCGTTGCAAACGATTTATAGATAGCTCAACTGGTCCAAATCAGTAGCAATCAGAAGCGTGCCCAAGACACAGATCACCATTCCATGCAAACGTGGAAGGGTAACCACTCCACTGTTTGACGCTGACCAACCAAAACTAAGGATTATATCAAT
Source organism: Eulithis testata (assembly GCA_947507515.1). Taxonomy (NCBI): domain Eukaryota; kingdom Metazoa; phylum Arthropoda; class Insecta; order Lepidoptera; family Geometridae; genus Eulithis; species Eulithis testata. Next base: position 9,660,755 of record OX382213.1, on the reverse strand, counting down.
TTATCTCGTCATAATCTATGTCTGTGTACACCCCAAACCGTAAAAAAAGTATTCATTTAAAAAATACAAGCTTCTAAACTTTCGTATTGAAAGTTTAGAAGGCTTGTATTTTTTAGATATGAATAGCAATGCAATTAGTCAACACTTCAACAAGAAGCAAACTCACGTCACGTACTTAACATCACCCAATGATCATAATCAAGGAAAACCTCAAAAATTTTCAACTTGTTGACAAAAACACCCATCCCAAGCTATAACAATGAAAATTGTGAAACCCTTCACAAATCCGTGCATTCCTTCACGAGACCGCACCCCCCCACCGCCCGGAGGGGTGCCTTGCACCCCCGCGGCTCAATTTGTAGGGGCCTAACGAGGAGCAAAGGGGTTTGCTTGTAACTATGTGCTTTTTAGATAAGGGGCTGGTTATGTGAGGGTATTTGGTACTTAATTTGGGTAGATTTTGTGAGATAAATGTGTTCACCGCATCTTGGAGCGGACAATTAAGTGGGGAATGGGACTTTAAGTAAAACACTGTCGTATTGTTATGACTTGACTTTAGATCTTCTGTCTACACAAGCGTAACTCAAGCATAAAAAAGATATACCTACTATCCTAACTAAAGAGTAAAGATTCCATAGTAAACTGTAAAAAGAATACGCTTGAGTTTCGATTTAGACTTGAGTATTTTATCAGCCTACGAGCCCCTAACTTCTTACTTTTGTTTCTTCCTAAATTAAACATAGGTAGTAAATTCTTAGTAACCAAGCTAAAAAACCTAGGCCATACTTAATAATAGGCTAAAGAAGTTACTGCGTCTTCTTCTTATAAGTCAAGACAAGTAATCATCATAAGATACTGTAGCCACAGTACATTATGCCTTCGTCAAGTCTTCAATCGGTTATTCTCTTGCGTTTGATATGTATCAGATTCAAATAATAAAGTTCCTCGCCAACCGACGCGTCACATTGCAGGCTCGCGTCGGTGGTCATGCATTATGCACGAGTAGTATCGCGATTTGCAACAAATTTTGTGACACTTTGTTGTATTATCTGTGGTATTGTATTTGCAGAGTTTCGATGTAAAAATATCTAAGTTTAACGTAAGAACGTTTTACTTAGAAATATTAAGAGAATACGCGCATTGATTTTGGTGTTTTCAAACAAAATTGGCATTGTAGCTGCAGACAATTAGCAAATTATTCTCCTAGCCATTGCTAGCTCTACATCACGCTGTTCTCTATATCACGAAACAAACACAGCAATGTGTATTAAAGTTAAACAAATGCTACGCAATCACAAATCGTAACCCCAACGACGAAAGTTCTGCCTTATCTCTGGGCGATAAAGCTTAGATTCGCTTAGTGAAATAGCTCTACTGATGTTGTGAATATGAGCTGTAGTGCTGCAGTAATAAGGTTGAGTTTGGCGTGAGTTTAATAATGTTTTCATTTGGTCAATGTCCCAAACATGGCGGCCATTAGTTTTAGTAACGATTGTGTTTAGTGAATAATTCGGCTATTTAGTGTTTGGCTTGAATTAGTGTTTTGGGTTTACTACTATAGATATTACTGTGGTTTTACTTTGTAGACTACTTAATTTTTATTTTCTACCTAGCCTAGGTACATTTTTTTTTAAACAAGATATTATCTAAATATTTATTTTGCAGCCAGTCACATTGTATTGAATACCATCCACCTGCATGAAAATGTAATGTTTGGACGTGCTTCTGCCTACCTTTCTTGGACGTAATCAACCATTTTGTATGCTTCCTATCATGTCAAAGGACAAAAAAATGAAAAAAAAAAATGACGAGAAAAAAAAATGAGGGCGTAAAGACTTTTCATTATACAATAAAATAGAATAATTTTTATTGCCAAAACAACACACGTTATTAGGTAGATTTAACAGAATTAATACGTACCTATATATTTTAGCCGGCGAGGCCCAAACTAGGCAAAGAGCCTGTATCTTAAGTCTCAGGATATAGTTATTTAGATCTAGATTCCCATAAAATAATAGTAGGTACTTAGCTTACACACAATAGATATAACTAAGGTTCTAGGGTTAGATCTGTGACTAGGTACACATAAGTACCAAATAATATAACGAAACTACGAAGCAGTAATCCCTTGCTTCGTACATAGTACAGTTACTATAAGTACAGTCCCCGCCATAACGATTGTCTGAGTGTAGGTACACTCGCCGCCATAATGCACGGGTGACGTCACGCCTCACGCCCCAAGAGTGTCGTCCGCGGAACGCGTTTTCAATTCTCTTTACATGTTCTTCGTGCACATGGAGGTACGGTTGGCAGAAATTAACAAGGAAACAAATGAATGACCAAATAAAATGTTTTTGAATAAAGCTTTTGCATTTCAAAAGTACGAGTAGTTGTTTTCGAAAATCAAGAGTTGCAGCTATTGCTATTAAAAAAGGAGGTATAGTGGTACATAACAGTTTACAATAAAACTAAAATTTTTGATTATTTTTTATAAACAGTATTTTTTTATTAAAGTCAGACTCAGTTAAACTCAGTTTTAAGGTAGGTAATCAATTGACCACTCTTACTAAAAAAAATTAGAAGAAACACTCACTTTGGAAATCTAAAATAAGTAATTTATCAGCATCATTGTTTCCACTGCTCAAGCGATCAGATCATAGCTTAATCAAACCCTTTTCCATAACAGTATTTCATTTTCTGTTTTCCACTCAAAATATCAAATCAAATATACCGCCGGCAAATTCAATTTGGCAAAAACCATTGCGAATCATCCGTCGCCCTCAGGCTTTTTATCATTATTTTCATTTCTCACCCCCTCCCCGAGGGCATTATGTCGCCGACTGTACCGACGCTTCATCTAAACACTTTTATACGCGATGATATAATACCGCTGCTGGTTTTACGCCGGTTTTATAGATATGTTCCGTTTGAATGATCGCAGTCGCTGCGTCACGAGTTCCTTTATGAAGGTGGATCTGCAGTTTCAGCTGATTTTTACCGTAAGGTTATGTGCTTTGGTATTTACCTACACCTCTCTCTCTCTCTTCCCGACTATTGGTCCCACATGGTGGTGGGGTCAGCCTTCCTCACATTCTTCCTCCACTTCGCCCTATCCATGACGTCGTCATCGGAAACATTGCATTCCTTCATGTCGCGGTTTAACACGGCTGTCCAGGTGGTTTTTGGTCTCCCTCTAGGTCTTTTGCCGGAGACGGACAGTTCCAGTACTCGGTTTCCAACGTAATCGGGTGATCTTCTTTTGACATGTCCATACCATCTCATTCTTTACTCCTGCAGCTTGTCTGCGATGTCGCGTACTCCGAGGCTACCTCGCACGTACTCATTGCGAATCTTATCCAGCCTGGTAACGCCGCACATCCACCGCAACATTTTCATTTCTGCAACATGAATGGTATGGACATGCCCTTGTGTGGCGGCCCAAGTCTCGCTGCCGTACATGAGGACAGGTCTTATAATGGACTTATAAACGAGCCCTTTTAATTTGACTGGCATCTTTTTATCGCAAGTTACCCCTGTAACTTCTCGCCACTTAAGCCACGCTGCTGCTATTACTGGTATTTACCTACACCAACATACTATAATTATGATTACTTGCTAAAGCATGAACGCGGGCTCCTACTATGATCTTCTAAATCAGCGGTCGGCATCCTCTCGCCAGGCAAGGGCCACAAGGTGGCAAAATAAACCAAAGGCGGGCCGCAGTCATTATATTCGTATTAACCCTAGAAGCCCAATATACCTACGCATAATTGGTCATATTCCACGGAGAAAATAAAAATGCTATTGAAAATTGTTAAAAGATACGGAATTTAAGTCGTACACGTAATACTTTCGTCGCTCATTTGTTCGTTCGCAGACAGAGCGAAAAGGCGCTTTTGATAATTATAACTTACTAGCTACCGCCCGCGACTTCGTTCGCGTCCCGTTGGATTCCGTTGATTTTTCGGGATAAAAAGTACCTAGCCTGTGTGTTCCATCCAAATCGGATCAGTAGTTTTTGCGTGAAAGAGTAACAAAGATACATCCATCCATCCATCCATCCATCCTTACAAAATTTCGCGTTTATAATATTAGTAGGATTTACAAAACATTCACGGGCCGCAAGTAAGACGTCACCTGGCCGCGTGTTGTCGACCGCTGTTCTAAATGATTCCTCTGATTTTACTGAATTAAAAATGACTTCTGAATATTTTAATAGCACTAATGGACTTAATTATTGACTGTATATCGCGACTACAACAACCTAACCAAAAGATAATGAAGATGTTTGAAAACTGAATCACATTATCACTTCCTATACGACCCCAAATCATTGGCGTTTGTTCTGACCGCCGCCGACTGCCAGAACTCTACACACAACATGTTATCGGAGGCAAGTAACTTGAAATATCTATTTCATGAACCAAAAACTACAGAGACAGCTTAATCAGTATCAGTAGATCCAGTAGTACCTACCAATTCCAAAAGTTCACTTAAGTAATACACATAAATATGAATAGTGGTCCGTAAGGTGACTTATGACCGCATGTACTAAACATATTGCCTGCTATTATCAGCCCTTGCTATGCTGGAAAGAATTATTACTATTTATTATGTGCATGTTTTAAATCACTAGCTATTTATGTTTGTTTCTTATGAATTGCTTCGAAAAAAGATTTTACTCTTTATGTACATAACCTACTTCATTATTTCTGTAGGTAGATACGTGTTTTATTCATTGGTTTGTATGAGGTCATTGATTATGTTCAAAGAAATCTTAGGACCTTGAATATCACTAAAAACCAATGGTGTGTTTGAATCGGGTGGATATTTACACCGTCTTAATTCTATCCACAAGAATGTTAAAGATAAAGATAATTTATTTGCAAAAACATGTGTAAATAAGGATGTTGTAGGTACATAATTTGGTGAGACAACATGTCTTACCGATTTTGGCGTGCAAATAGAGATGGCATGCTACAACTCAAAATGTCGAAGTAATCGGGAAAGAGAAATACAATAATAATCTATTATAATTTATCGTTTAGGAACTCGTCAATATGGTAGTAACATTTCTCAGTTAATATGTTTTTCAATTTGGTTTTAAATTTATTTACATTTAAATCTCTAATACATTTGGGTATTTTGTTAAAAAGGATCGGAGCCATACATATGATACTTTTTCGCAGTAATGCGGTTTTAGAGGCGTGTCTACATAACCTGTCTTCTCGTCTATTTCGAATAACAATATCACACATACGTGGAAACAGATGAGGATTACTCTTAACAAATAGCACTGCTTCAAGTATATATAAGCACTGCTTCAAGTATATATAATAATGTTTGCTTCCACCTTCATAATGCGAACTGCCAAGGAGTGGAACTCTCTGCCATCATCAGTATTTCCTGAAATATATAACCTAGGAATTTTCAAGTAAAGAGTGAATAGGTGGTTTATAGCTAAGCGTGTTCCACCTTAGGCTGCAGCTACACTTACCACCAGGTGTGCTGGCAGCCAAATGCTTAGCTATAGCACATAAAAAAAAAATGTGATTCCTCATTGCATTTGTTATGGTTTTCACTGATTATACATACTCTGCTTATGAAAGCACATAGTTATGTTAAAACCAAATACCTACCTCAACTTTATCATATCAGGCTGCCGAATTCCACAGCTAGAAATAAGTCACAATTTGGTATACGTCAAAGAGAGGCAGAAGCAATAAGAGATGATAGAACATAAGTACTTATTCCATCACCTTTTCGCATAAAAATTTAACAACTATAAATCTACTACACCAGCCATATACCCAATGAGCATTTTTGAACTAAAGCAGTCTACTCTTTCCCAGTGTCGAACAACGCGCTGAGTGCATGCGCGGCGCAGCAGGCGATGGACAAGGATGGAAAGAAGAAGCACACGCGACCTACCTTCAGTGGGCAGCAGATCTTCGCGCTGGAGAAGACCTTCGAGCAGACCAAGTACCTGGCAGGACCAGAGAGGGCGAAGCTGGCGTATGCGCTGGGAATGACCGAGTCACAAGTTAAGGTAAGCTAGCACTTCGCAGCATACCCTGCCGGCAGTCGCTGGGGTCGCTAAAGGGATTATTGGACAAAAGTTCCAGAAATCCTCCACGCGGTGGACTGACGCAGGGGGAAACTGGAATGAGAGTCGTTAGAAATATTGCCAGGCGCCTGGTGCAAAAAAGAACTATGAGGTCTGAGCGCTCTGGACATCCGTTTAATGACCCATCAATTCTCTTGAAAGAGTCATTATTACATTATAGATCACATAATATAACTTGAAACTCAATAATAGACCATTTATATAAACAGCATAACATGAAAACCGATTTGCACAAACCATACCCCAGGAGACAATACCGTACTTAAGACAGTAACCAACCAGACCTTATCGTTCTGAAGTTGCTGTTGCACTCTAGTCAGTTCAGAAGGAATTCCAGCTTTCTTTTTATGAAGTCAAAGCTCGTTATCTACAGTGAATAGAAACGATTGGAACACAACAGTAGGCCAGCTCGGCGAGTCCCGCTAATCCGATTATACAAATTGAAAAGTCAATCACTTACGCGGCGCGGCAGACGGACCGTACCATAGAAAGAGATAATACATGTGCTAGCATTTGGTTTGCTTCCTTGTAAGATCGAACTACCTCGAAATATATCGAGTATTACTAGTCTAGTTCACAATATGATATGGTAGTACCTAGACTTACTTATTTTTGCTATTGTAAAATATTCAATTTTAATTGAAAGAAAAAAACATAGTAATGACAATAAGTACTATTGGAAAGTTCTTTCTATCATAAATATATATATCCTTTCAATACTGTGCAAAGAAACGGGCAGGATAACAAAGCCCTACATAACTCGAGTTAAATATGCTTGTCTAGTCGCCATGGCCTAGGACATCATCATTGATTGATTGATGTCTTCCTGGCCGGTTTCGGCTACGGCGACATTGTTGCTGCTTGATGCCTATGATGGGCTCTAAGGTGACTTGAATAGCCAATTTTGGCTTTAAAGATTCTTGCACACAATGTGCATGTAAGAGCGCCGTTAACGTAGTTATAGTTAATGTTTGAAGGCGGTTTAGCTTTTAGTTGGTCGCGTTTAATATCTAGATCGCGCCTTCGTTCATCTTCAAAGGTGTAGACATTTCGCTTCACGAGACTTCTCCATTCAGGCCGATTTTCTGCCAGTGACTCCCAACAAGAGGGATCTATTGAGCACCTTTTCATATTCCTCTTCTGTGCGTCTTTATATCGAAGGAGTTGGTTTGTTTGTTTGACATCATCATAATCAGTGTGCTAAGGTAAAACAGTACAAGTTATAAAACAAACAAATACCTCCCAATAAAATAAACGTCTCAGTTTCCATCAGCAACAGTAAAATAACTACTGAACTATTCGCTTTCAATTAGAAGGCGTACGCGTAAAAAGACAGTTTTATTCCCTCGTAATTAGGGTGCGACCCTAGCTATGCGACTGCCCCTGCTTCGCTCGCTAAACGACTGAGCGAGGGGTACTGTTTGTGACTGTTGTCAGCCACTTGCGGGATCCAGCATGGAAGATACAGTAGTTTTCATTCACAATGTCTCACTAAGGACACTTTCTATTATCAAACAGGCCCTTAAATACTAGCGCTCAGCATCGGGTAAGCAATTCAATTCTTCCTGTCACTTTTTCTCAAAAAAAAAACTAGTAGGTACGTAAAAACGGTGTTCTTTTTCAGCGTTTCTCCCACACAGACCAGCCGGCCTAAGATACGCACCGCGAGATATTTGTCATGTCGTTCTGTCAAAATGTAAGCATTTTGTACCAGTTTAGGCACTATTGCATTATCTGTGGTAATGTTGTCGAGAAACCGCGCCTTTGAATTTTCAACTTTTGACATTTCTGCATGACTATTATCTCGTCCTCAGAGAGGTACGACGACTAACAAGTGTCAAAAGTGTACAATAAGAAGGCGCGTTTTGTCGACACCATTAGGTACCACAGATAATGCAATAGTTCCTAAACTGGTACAAAATGCTTACATTTTGACAGAACGACATGACAAATATCTCGCGGTGCGCATCTTAGGCCCGCAGTGCTGCAACATTTGACCATCGCATATTTTACGTCGATTGTTCATATGAAATTAAAGCTTATGTAATTTCATTAAAGGTCATTTCACAATGTAATCTATAACTTGGAAGTGACACAGGCATTGATGGACCACGGCTGCACTCGCCCTTCTGTGGTCACGCCGCCGCTTTGAGAACATTCAATTGTTTTCGGCATTGTGCCGTGTGTTGCCTTCTTGAACTTTAAGATTCAGGGGCATTATTCTGTATGACTTAGGAGATTCCTTGCCGTAACCGTATGACGTCACCGTAAGGAATGACATTTATGGCATAGGAAATACGGCATAGGCATTGGGCGATTTGACGCCGCTGTCTTGTCGTGCTGCGTAACGCGCTTGTATTGGTCATAGTGAATAAGGCCCCAGGTGATACTTAACACATACTTAGTATTATATTATCTGTGTTGATACTTACTTAAAATAAAACGAGTTTGATAGAAAAAATAAAAATATAGGTAAACTGCACAGTTTTCCAGACACAAATTAAAGTTTGATTAATAATAAAAGTAAATAAATATTTTAACTTATAAACTAAATACCAAAGTACCGGTTTCTCATGGTAAAAGTTACATATCCTACTTCCATAAAACTCGTATATTTACTATACCAGTTTAGTCATGGTAAGTTATATAAATATCCACCAAAAATATTGTTTCAAAAAAATGTTCCTGAAAATATATTTTTTAATTTAATCTTGCTAAAGTAGTGACGTCACTAAGTATCGTCATAATAATATGTCATACTAAAACTCTTGAACTACATTCCCCAAAGTCAAGATCCATCAATAAGATACATTACAATAGTACAAAGTGCACTAACTCGGTGTTTAGTGCGGAGGGCGCAAATTGTATTATACTAAGTGACGCTTTGTTAGGGTTGGGGTTAGGCGAGAAACACACTGGGCGACTAGATTTCATGTGATATCAATTGGTGGTGGATGTAAATATCTATTTACATCCACCACCAATGTAAAATTTACCTAAACCATGTGAAAGCAATAAATATATTGAGTATTGAGTATTGAGGTTAAGTATTTTGTACTTGGTTGATTGAAAGTGTTAAAATGTAGAATTTTGTTGTTCATATTATATTTTTAACAAACTTTGCAAATATGCCCCTTCCTGTGTTAAAAATAGTTGAAAAAAATAGCAGAAAGCAAAAAAAACGTCAAAAATTGGGCTCATTCCAGTACCCTGCTTGAGTCCCTGCGTGGGGGATTTCTGGTACTTTTGTCCAATAATCCCCTTAGCGATAAATATAACTTACAGCAAAATTTTATTTCAGTATAACGTAAAACTATTTTACTACCAACAATTATCGATTTTTGTATCCTCGTCTATAATAAGCCTTACTCCATTAAGCAAGGGGAAAATCGCGGAGTAAATCAGGCGAATCGAGACTAATGGAATCGCAACAGTCGCGTTGACGCGCGTCATGACGACCGTGACGCATAGTGTAAACCGGGACTTAAGTCTTATGGCATTTTTGAATATAAATGATTTAGTAAATAGTTTCAAACAGTGACTTATAGTTGTTAAATACTTACAAGATAAACAGGCTTAAATCGTCTTAGTTGTGGGTAAGTAGTTTTTTTTAGGTCTAAGATTTTTTTTTTTTTACCAAAATTCTTTGACACAGCTGATCTTGATGGTAATTTTTACAATAAACACCGTTATCTTGTATGTGACATATTGTACACAATTTGTCGTATTGTAAACATTCCGGCTATTCACGAACCAACGGTCTCAAAAACCCAGACATTCAAAGACGTCAATAACTTAAACGGTCACCCATCAAAAGATTTATCGGACCTTGAACAGTAATAATCCTTTATACCGATAACTGCACATCACTTTCATTCACAAATTGAGCTCAAAAGGCAATGGTCTGTGAGGGGATCAATTACCCCCGAGTTACCCTCAAAACTTGCCAAATCATTTTGAACCTTGGTACCTTGAAAATAAGGACAGTGCATAGTGAATGTGTAAATTGGCAGGCTCATTCAATTCCCCTACATGGTGTCATAGCTCATTTGCCATTTGATAAAATTAATCCAAAGAGAAGATTAACTTTAGGAGGGTCGTGTGTTTACACATGTGACATTGCAGCACGGCCACAGCTTATAACACTAATAGCTAGTTCATTTACCTAGTAAAAATAAAAAAATATGTGTTGAGTGAACAATATAATATTTTTTCTCAAAGCTAACTACAAGAATATCTTCTCTTTGTCTCGTATAAACATGCTTATGTAATGAAACGCCAGGATAATCTTGAATAATTCTCACTTTATTCAGGAACCACAATACATGGACTTCTTTTAACACTTGTTATCACCTCGGCTATCAACAACAAACTGAGCTCTCGTTCCACATTATACTTATCGATCACAAAAATGGCTGTTCAAAATAAGGAATATAGATCGTCAGGCAACGCGTTTCCGGTGGATAATAAATTGAGTGTTTTAATAGCGACAACTAAGAAAGTCCAACTAAAAATCTTTTAAATTAAAAATCAACGAATAAATAGAAATTAATTAAGCAAAATATACAAAGTTATTTTACCAAATGATTATATTTATTTTTTAAATCATGGTAGTTGCCACAAAAATATTCGAAATTACGACACTTATAATAAAATTGTGATGCAAAACGGCTATTTTAAAGTATTATTATTATCTTTTAGAAGACTGCACTCGTATACTAAAAAAGATGTAAGTCTTTCACAGTAAAATATTTGTATCATATTTTTTGCTGTGACGTGCGTAAAAATGATAGAAATTGAGGCACGCGTGGTGTGGGCTAGCTGTACTCATCTCGCTGTGGCCTCACAGAGCGGCATAATGCAATTAAATCGTTCTCTGCGTATTCAATAAGTATAATTTAGTGCAATGGAGGATAATCAGGTTATATAAACTGTTTCGCAGTTGTCCTTTCAATTATATTAATGCTTTGTGTATATTTCTGCTCATTGGGTTAAGTGTTGCCATTACGTTCATTTTATGTTCAATTAGCTTTTTGTTTAATAATTGTCACAATTCTGCTAGGCTGTGTACCTTCGAACTGAAGTGCAAATATTTTCAATTAAGTTTGATCAATAAAATAATAACAATCACTAAGGTCCATGTCTTGATAAAGAAATCGTTACTCAAGTAAAGATTTGAGTCGAGATTTTTATATAAAAACGCTTGAGTTCGGATCAGTAAATCAGCATACCGGAATCTAATTAAAATATTTTGGAACCTATGCTTATAAGTATTAAGCACTTAAATAAATAAATCGTGAGGCGAGAAATCGTGAGGCGTGCCACAGCCATTGGTAAAAGTAATACATAACGACCACGACCGCTCTGCCAAGAGTGTAACGAAGAAGAAGAAGAGAAATAAATAAAATATTAAGTTCATAGTACTTCATAACCTCCAGCTTGACTCCTAGAATTTCACTCAATATATTATAGTATATTCGTATTTATGGATTCTTGTACGTACTACACTAGTTTTTTTTTGCTTTATTATGATACGAATATAGTAAGTGCCAAATAACACCGCAATACAGGCCATTCACCCACCATCACCACGATGTCGCAAAATTTAATTTATGAAGGGCTAATTCTGTCGCTTTCCATACAAACCTGTCGCTAAGACGGTATCACTCGAATCTCGTAGTACTGTTTGTTTACCATACATAAATTGAATTTTGCGACATCTTGGTGAAGGTGGGTGAATGACCTGTATTGCGGTGTTATTTGGCACCTACTATAGGTACATCTATTTTATGACGTTGTGAAAGTTTTTCACAGGCGGTTATAACTCTAAAAGTTAAGTATAACATTAACAATAAAATAATAATATTAAATAAAAAAAATAACATAAAAATTTGCTTTTAATAAATTTTCTCTTATGCTGCGTAAATACTTCACGTCCAAACAAAAATTAATCAAACCCAAAAACTTTACATAATCTTTACTTAATTACGAATACATAACATGTCCATAAAGTATCGAAATCTATCGTTAAATAAAATACTTTGAAACGGAACTTTTATCGGAATAATAAAATATTCATATTGTAAGTGGAAATTATAATAATCTGTCGGTGTTGTACCGACGCTAAATATAACGATTACAAATTGATTATATTGAGGTAATTATCCGTTTATTTCTATTAAATATTATTAAAATATAGTATTTATGTTTTGAGTCCGATATTTTTACTAGTATTTTGCTTCAGTTTTTTTTCATTGAAAATACACAACATTTTTCTAAATTATTGTAGAATAAATGATTGAATACAAAAAGTCGTTATGTAAGTTTCCACATTTTTGAAACTATGATCATTTACTTATTTACTTATCTACAGTAATTTTATTACTCTTGACATAAAGAAAATATCATTTTTCTTAATTTTCACGTTTTCAACGTAAAATTTAAGTAACCTACCTATGTAGTTTGCCAGAAGTATGTATATCCATTCATACATAAACGGTATAGTTGTTTTAGCTAAGGTAACATAGTTTTTTTGCTGTAAAATACAAGCTAAAAAAAAACAGTGCGTGGAGTCCCTCTGCGCGGAAGAAGTTATACTTCGAGTGGCACGCATTCACTCTCGCTCTGTGTTTAATGTGAAATTAATTTAGTATTTATTTTTATGTACTTAACCAATATGCAGTACTAAATTTTCACTTCAAAATAATAAGAAAAAGTTGCATGAACACTGCCATCTATTATATTTTGATTGTAGCGTATTAGTCTCTTTCTATTCCTCCCGCTGTCAGTTGGAAGTCGTTTATCTTCAAAAACACGGGCGGTCAAATGCTGAATTACTGAACACTGCCATCTATATTTGATTGTAGCATTTGTAGCGTATAAGCCTCTGTCTCTTTCTATTCGGGGGGAATAGAAAGAGACAGAGACTATGTCATCTCGTAACGCAACGTTGTTGGAAGTCGCATTAGAAGTATAACTTGAATAACATTTTACATTCAGTTTCGAGTTACAGAGTACAAAGGAGTAGCAAGAACGGCGTGACTATAAAATATGCAAACTCGTCACACTTCATAAAGGGCGCTTTAGAGCAAACCGCTCTCCTAATGACATCAAGATAAGAATAACGACACTTTAAACTCGTGTAGATAATATTGATAGAAAAGGGGATGAAACCACCCCACCCTCATCCCCTAGATCGAGCATATTAAATTATTGTGATGGATAGCGCTATGATTTAATTTTAATGTGTTTTGATAAAAATAAAACGTTTTTTTTATAATTTTAGCATAATTGAATTATAATTTGGTTAGTGATGCGTAAAATAGGGATGCGTCTGAATACGAGATTAGGAAACGGCGTCATTTTAAGGTAGACTAGCTGTCACCCGCAGCTTTGCTCGCGTGGTACCAGCATACAAAATCTTTGATCCTAATTTTAGACCCTTTAGAGTGCGACTTTTCAGAATTCCTTACTTAGTACACCTCTACACTGTATATGGATACTACCCTCCAAATTTCATACCTCTGGGACTTATAGTTTAGACTGTGCGTTGATTGTCAGTCAGCTTCAAAGTTTTATTTACTAGCTTCCGCCCGCGACTTCCTTCGCGTCCCATTGGATCCCGTTAATTTTCAGGGATAATAAGTATCCTATGTTACTTCTAATACCTCCAAGAATATGTGTACAAAGTTTCATGATGATCGGTTAAGTAGTTTTCGCGTGAAAGCGTAACAAACAAACTTACAATCACATTTATAATATTAGTATGATAAAATAAGTGGTTTTTATGGATATTGTTTTATGATTTATCTTCCTTCCATGAACAATTTAAAATTAAGTTTTGAACTGTTTTTCGTTTAAACTAAAAACACTTACTATAAAAACGTACTTGGATTATTGCTAAATGTTTTATTTTTCTAAGGATTCCCTTTTCTTAGGGAAATTAATCAATGCTTCTTGGTAAGTATAGTTAAACGCATTGAATAAAAATATACTATTATAAGTCAATAAGTATTTCAAATCAATAATCTAATATCGAAAATAACAAAGTTACAAAAACTACAGGCAGAACCCATTTAGCGTCGCGTATTATTTATCTTGACGATGATTTTGACGTAACTAAATGACGTTGCTTGTTTTAATGGATCTTGTCATTATTCATTATTATCAACAGTCATTTTGAATAGCATAGATGCATCAGTAGTTTATATGATAATCTGTGCATTACTTAACGCATTTAACGAGTCATTTACCACGATTTTAATGTGAATATATCTGTTAAAATTGATTCTTGAATAATGTGAAACTTTCACCTAAATCTCTATCAAAATATTTACCATTTCAGAAAAGGCTTCATAAATAGTACAAATGGAACATTGACTGTACCTATATATCTAATAATAATCTACAACAGAAAAAAATAGTTAACTAAGGCCCGTATGCTAGCTGATCTACTGCTCAGCTCAAGCACTGATCGTGATCTGGACTCAAGCATAGATTTTTGTATGAAAATCTCTACTCAAATCTATGCACTACTACGACGATTTCTACTAACACTAAGTAACGATTTCTGTATCGGCATACGGGCCTAAGTTCTATATAAAATTATCTCTCAATATATTATTTCTTTCCACAGCTTTTCAACATAAGATTTGGGAAATCCGTTTCAGGAGATGCTGAACTTAAGTACTTCTAAAGTTAGTTTTCAATATTTAGAACTATCTTCCGCCCACGACTTCGTCTATGTCCCGTTTGATCCTGTTGATTTTTTGGGATTAAAAGTAGCCTATGTGTTAATCCAGCCGGCCTAAGATGCGCACCGCGAGATATTTGTCTGCATGTCGTTTTGTCAAAAAGTAAGCATTTTGTACCAGTTTAGGAACTATTGCATTATCTGTGGTACCTAATGGTGTCGACAAAACGCGCCTTCTTATTGTACACTTTTGACACTTGTTAGTCGTCGTACCTCTCTGCGGACGAGATAATAGTCACGCAGAAATGTCAAAAGTTGAAAATTCAAAGGCGCGGTTTCTCGACAACATTACCACAGATAATGCAATAGTTCCTAAACTGGTACAAAATGCTTACATTTTGACAGAACGACATGACAAATATCTCGCGGTGCGCATCTTAGGCCCGCTGATTACGAACTATATTACAAGTTTCATTGAAATCAAAGCAATAGTAGCAGCGTGATTGAAACACAAACATATAAACTTTGACATTTATGATATATGTGTGGGATAAAATAGTTGATACAACACAACCAATGAAATCTGACACGTCATTTGTATCGTCTATCAAACGCAGCATTTGTTTAACAGATATATTTGAACTGGTATCGACAGGACACTCGATGACGTATATCCGCCTAAATTCCTGCCTAAATCTATCCGACAGACAGTGAAAACAATGATACACCAAAACAAGCAATTTTGAGCTTTAAAACTTTGAATTTACATTCTAAAATTGATTTGTCATTTCAAACATCTGCTACTAAAATATTTGTGACTTTATGTAGTATGGAATAAGGTTGATTTTGTTGTGTAAAGTTGTGTGATGAATCGATTTTGATGACAGGTCAGAGTGAGCGGTAATCGACGCTCATTAGGGTTGGGTGACTGAATCGCTTCGGGTGAAACATCTGCATTTTGCGTACTATGTTAATGAATTTTATTGGGGAATATATTAATGAGGTCATTATGGCGGACATATAGGATAGTTATCGTTTTTTTTGAAAAAAAAACAATAATTGATTAATTACTGCACATTTTAGAAAGGCTTATGTTTTACGTTCTCCTTACTTATAACTATTACAAATACGTCCATTTCGTAATACTTATGCTTATCAAAATAATTACTAATAAAAAATAAAAAATATTAATAAGCACCTTCTTTTTTCTATTATAGGTTTAGGTACCTTTCTACAACTACCTAGTAACTTTTATTTATTTGCACATAAAATAGGTAGCCAATATATTGTTCATAACATTCTCAAGATCAATAGCAACACCCCAAGGAGTTGCACTCGTATACCATCAAAATAATTTATAGTCTATAAATAAGGAGTGCGGCGGTTGTCGACTGAACCCTAAAACAAGTCGTTAACGCAATTAGGGTTCCGTAGAACCGCCCACAACACGCGCCGGAAGGAAGTTCGAAGGTATTGTGACATCGATTTGGTGCAAGTGCTGCTTTAGGGGTAATTATGACTGTATTATGGGAATAAAGATTTCTTGGTAGTTGTTTAAGATTTCTACTTTTTAGTATAAAAAGGCATTAGAAAAAAATTACTTTAACAAACGAACCATAAACCAAAAATATCTATATCGAAAACACCTATATTTATTTACCTATTTGCGATGAGTTCTCAAATGAGAATTAATATTAGGTTTTATTTTATTTAATTCAGTATGTTGTCAAAATCTTTACATATCTAACATGAAACGCTGAGTTTTTTCTCGCAGTAAAAAGCACATGACTCCCTCTCCACAGCCTCTGAGCCACAAAATAAAACAAAAAGCTTTCCAGATCATTTCTCAAAGTATTGGCGTCAACACAATACACACCACACGATAACAACAACTAAACAACCGAATTTGAACCTTGTTACCGACCAAAATAAAGACTAAACCGGCTCGTGAATTTTCGTTAAAGAAATCCGTGGTAGAGACCAGTTTTAAATAAAACTTTTGGACCTTATTATCAAGAGGTTGGAGTTTAAAATTGGTTGGGAAGACCGCAGCTGATGCCAGGGATAAGCCAGCATGATAGAAAAGGTTCGCGATGCAAATCTGCGAATGTTTTTAAGAAAACAATTTCATTTGTGATTATTTGTATCTCGGGGGAAATTTGTGGGGATTCGGGGAAAGGCGTGTTCAATAAGTTTGCTTCTGTATTGGCTAGAGCTGTCCATTCTAATGTGAAACATTGGTCTCTAATGTATGAGAAACAGACTTGAACCTTACCTCTTCATAATTGAATTTAAAATGGACCTTCAATGATAATACTTAATCTGAGGCAGGTGATTTAGAACCACTAGTAGTATACCAGTAATGTTCGCGTAACTTATATTTACGACACATCACCACAGTACGACACACCGTGCCACGGCGGCTCAGCAGTTGATGGCGCGTGGTGCTGGTGACGGGTCTAAAGACCACAAAAAAACCAGATAAAGTTAATCGATCGCGTTGACAGTACAATCTAGCTATCTTACCTGAACTAAAGTACTGAGAAACTCTAGTAAAATTCAATGAAATAGGGACACGACTTTTTTTCCGGGCTGTGTAAACATCCTTCTATAGATGGGAAAGTTATAGATAATACTTAGGTACTCAAAGTCAAAGTCAAAGTCAAAAATCTTTTATTCAATAAAATCTCACTGATCACTTTGAATCGTCATTACGTTTTGTATACTATACCAAAATTATCATAGCGTAAACGTAGCTTTACGCATAAATCTCTACTCCTACTCCTTTAATATCGCAGACTTTAACGCTCACACTCGACATGACCCTCTTACTACAACATACACTATTTACACATTTACATATTACCTCTCATACTTAGTTTAAAATAACCACCCTAATATCTGTGCCTACATACTTATTCTTGTCTGTTTTCGTTCAAAGCCGTGCTCTATGTTGCTACCACACCTTGACCCACTTACTATATTATTATATAATTTCCCTTCTCTCTTTTTTATATTGATGTATTTTTTGTTACTGTCCTTTGTGGTTGTATAAGGTAATCTGTTTTTGTTCTCGGCCTCCCGCGACACAGGCTAGACCTAGTGCGGGGACCACAGGTAATTTCATGTACTTTTAGCAACTACTCCTTTGGTAAATAAATGAATTTGTATTTGTATGATTAGGTATGATTACAGGTACTAGTTTTAAATTTACAAACGAGTAAAAAGAATACAGTAACTCAGTCAATATGTTCCCTTAATAAAGTACAATGATATTAGCAAACGACCACAGCTTGCATTAGAAATACATCTGTCAAACAAACAAATCGGCTAAGGGTCGGCGCGCACTTGCGTGGGGCGCGCATTGTCATGGTAATCACGCCCACGGCCCGCCCGATGCGGCTGCGACTAATACGCTGTTATGGCGGTGTTGATTGATGTATTAGCTACCAATTGGGGTTTGATTTATAATTATTTTGAATGATCGAAGTGAAATCTACGCGCTCAATACATAAATGACACTGGCAATGACGTGCATTCGACCTCGTGAACGCGCGAAACCATATTTTGATCGGTAGATTTGTTGTATGTGGCATCTAGTACATAAATTGGCTACACATTTATGTATAACATATATAAACACAATGTGTGGAAATCTATCAAGCGTTGGGATTTCCATACACACACATTCAAACTTATTCAGGTTTCAAATAATGCGATTTAAACCTTCTTCTTCTTTTGGAACGAAGTTCCTTATTGCGCGTTGCGAAAGGGGGCTAGACGGAAAAAATTAAGACCAAAAGTTGTCGCGACACTTTTTTCAAACTTTGACAACGTCATTCAAATAAATTGGTGCAGGGAGTTTTTTTTAATATCGTGTGCCTGTACGTTCTCAACAAAAAAAAATGAATGTAAGTATTGTTAGAAGTTTTGTTTTTAGGGTTCGTTAAGGTTCTTATAGAAAATATTATAAGAAAACAAGACTTTAGGGACCTTCGTTCCATCCGGATGTCCCTTGACACCTCTCAAGTTTTTTTTTTACCCATTTAGTTTAGCATCAGCCTATACAAACTACCCCTCTTTATACACGTGGCGTGCTGTCCACGTGAGAAGTGGGTCTAACTTAACTAAGCTAATACCGAAACGGTATTCTGCTTTTCACTTCAAGAAAGAACTATCCTAGTTCCTTCTAAATCAGTTCAGTCGCTTTTAGATATTTTTACATCAGAAATTCAAGATAAGATAAGATTAAAGCCGGTTTACATTATTCCAGTTTAGTGATCCAGTCCAGTGCTGAACTGGATTCGTTATCGTTTACATTATTCCAGTAATTTAGAAGCCGTTGAAACGTGAACACTACAGTGACAATGATTTCAAAAAGAGATCAGTTTGGATTGGCCGTCTACATTATTCCAGTTGCACTGGATTGATCGCACTGGATTCAAAAGTAGACCACGAATCCAGTTACTGGACTGGAATGCTTACTGGATTCAGTTCATTCTAGTGCCGGTTTTCATTTTTCCAGTAAGCAATCCAGCACTGGATCGCTGGACTGGAATAATGTCAAAGTCAAAGTCAAAGTCAAAAATCTTTTATTCAATAAAATCTCACTGATCACTTTGAATCGTCATTACGTTTTGTATGATTAGGTATGATTACATATTTTTTTTTTATTGGATGAGTTGGAGCTAGTTCGTCCCAAGCTTGTTTGTCTTCTAAATAATCAGATATTTTATAGTATGCTTTTAAAAGAAGTCTCTGTTTTATTACGTTTTTGAACTTGCCAATCGACAACTGAGACACATCACTTGGGATTTTGTTAAAGAAGCGTACACATTGCCCTTTGAAAGATTTACTAATTTTTGTGAGCCTAGTGGTGGGAACAGCGAGTTTGTCTTTATTTCTAGTGTTAACATTATGATTATCACTTTTTTTGTTGAATAGATTGATATTTTTTTGAACATACAATAAGTTTTCATAGATGTACTGGCAAGGTACTGTCATTATATTTATTTCCTTAAACTTATTTCTTAGTGATTCTCTGGGACCCATGTTATAAATTGCACGAATAGCCCTCTTCTGCAACACAAATATGGTGTTTATGTCTGCAGCACTCCCCCACAACAAAATGCCGTACGACATAATGCTATGAAAGTAGCTGAAATAGACTAGTCTTGCGGTTTCCACATCTGTAAGGAAGCGGATCTTCTTGACTGCATATGCTGCAGAACTAAGTCTCTTCGACAATTTATCTATGTGTGGGCCCCATTGAAGTTTATTATCTAGAGTTATGCCTAAAAATACTGTGGTGTCCACGAGATCTATATTATCTTCTTTGATTTTTACATTGGCATTTATTTGTTTGACGTTTGGTAGAATAAACCGAATACATTTAGTTTTCTTTTCGTTTAGTAATAAATTGTTTACATTAAACCAGTTTACAACCTTAGAGATTGCATTATTTACATCGTCATAATTAGTTTGT
Organism: Eulithis testata; assembly: GCA_947507515.1. Classification (NCBI taxonomy): domain Eukaryota; kingdom Metazoa; phylum Arthropoda; class Insecta; order Lepidoptera; family Geometridae; genus Eulithis; species Eulithis testata. The sequence goes on along the minus strand of OX382213.1, from coordinate 9,640,451 downwards.
CGTCGTTTCACTTTAAATACAAGTGAAGTGTCATCTGCAAACAGTACAATCTCATGATCGTTTCTAACCACTCGTGGTAGATCGTTAATGTAAATTAAAAACAAGAACGGTCCTAGTATTGATCCTTGTGGTACACCCATTTTTACCACTGACCCCGGAGAACGTTTTCCATTAACATCAACTCTTTGAATTCTGTTACTTAAGTAAGAATTAAGAAGTTCAAGAGCAATCCCTTTCACACCATAGTGGTTTAGTTTCCTGACTAACGTTTCATGGTGCACACAATCAAACGCCTTAGATAGGTCACAAAAAATGCCTAAGGCGTCATGTGACTGTTCCCAATTTTCAAAAATATGTGATATTAACTCAACACCCGCGTCGGTGGTTGAGCGACCCTTTGTAAAACCGAATTGTTTATTGTCTAGTAAGTTGTTTAGTTCAAAATGTCTTTGCAGTTGATTAAGCATAAGTTTTTCAAAGATTTTACTGAATGTAGGTAGCACTGATATCGGTCGAAAGTTAGTAGGGTCAGAATGACTACCTGATTTAAATAAAGGTGTTATTTTACTATGTTTCATTAAGTCAGGGAACTCACCACAGTCAATGCATTGGTTGAATATAAAAGCTAGATCTGGTGCGATAAGATCAATTACGGATTTTACAACGGCAACAGAAATGCCCCAGAGGTCCGTGGTTTTTTTTACATTTATCATTTTAAAAGCTTTGACAATGTCATTTGGTTGCACATAATCGAAATTAAACAATGTTTTGAACTCAGGTACATTTTCTTTAAGTAGTGACTCTGCGATTATGTGCGAAGAGTTCAAAGACTTTGTAGTAGAGACTGGAATGTCGGTAAAAAATGTTTCAAATGCTTTGGCCACATCATCATCTTGGTTAATGATTGTGTCGTTAACATTTAGATTGAATACATTGTTATGTGTTTTGACTCTTCCGGTCTCACTATTAATTACTTTCCAAGTTGCTTTGATTTTGTCTTGACTAATTTTGATTTTTGAGCTTATATATTGGGATTTAGCAATACGACAGACTTTTTTGAAAATTTTCGAGTATTTTCTAACTTTTTCTTTGAACTCTTCACTGAAGTTATATTGTTTTTCACTATAAAGATCGTACAATGTTTGCCTGCTTTTATGAATACCCGCTGTTGCCCACTCACTGAATTTAGAACTGCCAGAGACCATAATTGACTTGGATGTAAAAATAGAATTGAAGATGTTATTGAATTTATAGAAAAAAGTTTCATACAAGTTATTTGAATTACAGTTACTGTAAGTTAATGTGGAAAGCTTGGAGTTAAGGTCCAGCTTCAGCTTATCCAGGCGATGCATGGTCAATGGGACAAAAGTAATTTTTCTTGTTTCATTATTTCTAGTTTGAGCTTCTATTTTAATAAGTTGACCAAGGTGGTCCGATGAGATGTGACTAATTACATTTTTATTTATTATTTTTACGTTGGTAAAGATGTTATCTAAACATGTAGCCGAGGTGGCTGTTATCCTAGTTGGTTCCAGAAATACATTTTCGAGATCAAATGATTTAAATAAAGTTATTAGTCTGGTATTTAAGGAACATTGAACAAGTAGATTTACATTGAAATCGCCGCCTATTATAATTTGCTTATTTGTTTTACTTATTTTATACAAGATCTCTTCCATTGCTTTTTCAAAAATATCAAATGAGGCGGATGGTGGGCTGTAAGCGCTTATAACAATGAACTGCTCCAACTCTACGCATGCTACTTCAATGTGCCTTTCTACAGGCCATGTAATTTACAAAGTGTAAACCGGCCATGTAATTTACAAAGTGTACCTTCTGAAACAATAGAAGGTAGGATACCATCGTGTGATTGATACAATGAAATCCCCTGTCGACACAACCATTTGCATTTTTATGTGCCGCCCGCCCCCCCGCCACCCCGCCCGCCCAGCGGTGTATGAAGGGCGCTGCGATAGAGCCTTTATTCATACCTACAGATACTTTCAGGCTTCGTCGCGCAGAAGTGGTTTAGATTTACCTAGTTTATTGATAGTCGCATCGCGATTTGTATTTATTATACTAGAGCAAAATAGTTCTTGTAAGCTTTTTTGCAAAGAAGTGTATTTTATGTAGGTTTGAATGTGTGTTTCGTTTATATATTCCAAAAATCCCCACTAAGAAATCCCTACCAGTGGGGATTTCAGTATTTTTTTCCAGAAATTCCCACTAAGAAATCCCGACCTGTGGGGATTTCAGTTATTTTTTCCAGAGATCCCCACTAAGAAATCCCTACCAGTGAGGATTTTAGTTATTTTTTCCAGAAATTCCAACTAAGAAATCCCCACCTGTGGGGATTTCAGTTATTTTTTCCAGAGATCCCCACTAAGAAATCCCTACCAGTGAGGATTTTAGTTATTTTTTCCAGAAATCCCCACATGTGGGGATTTCAGTTATTTTTTACAGAGATCCCCACTAAGAAATCCCTACCAGTGGGAATTTCAGTTATTTTTCCCAGAAATCCGCACTAAGTATGTGGTTCTTATTAAAAGCCTTTCTTTATCCATTGATAACGTTGAACTCGTCTCATGGATAGTACAGATCATATAATGCTATACGTATAGACCACGGCTATCCTCCTAACATGTTCAAACAATTTCAGATGATAATATTTTCTTGTTTCGTATTTTTAGAGGTTTTACATTTTTGAAATAACTTTTTTAATCATAGCTATCTGTCCAAATTACTATAGTCTATCAATTGGAAACCTAGTTCTTCAAAATTCACAACTAATTTCTAGCACACAATAAAAAATCGAATTATTTTATAACCATCATAAAATAATTCGTCATCAAAGGTTTTGTAGGCGACTGTATAATTTTTAATTAAAATTTGTCACGCACTCGGTGACATTTCCGGATCAGCTCATTGTATCGATATCACGACAAGAATAATCGATTTGATTTTAATCGATTTTGATCCAACTCGATTGAGCGTTCTCGATTGCTTTTAGGAGATTATTATCTTGTTTTAATTAATTGAAGTGGTATTTTATTGCTACTGGTGCTATCTTAGAAGAACGGATTTCAAATAATGGTAATAAAGGAGAAAACGTTCTACCAAAAACTACCCAAAGAATTAAGATTTAAAGATATAAAAAAAAAAAACTGTGCCATCGGGTGCTACGACACCTCTACGGCGTAGCACTTCGTAGAGCCTCTACGCCCCGCGCTAATGTATCATCAATTCCACCGTTCAAACTAATTCGTCAGTATGTCAGTGCTTAAGGGGTAGTCTGGAGGCTGGCTGGGGCCCTCGTTATCCCAGATTACCAACTTTACCCGGCGTCTTCAAACAATACAACGAATCTGACACTTGACACTCAAATAAACGAGAACACTCCAGTTTTACGCGAACAAACAATTATTTATTGCACTACCTTGAACTTGTAATGAAACACCAACTCTATCACATCGGGTTAAGGTGTAAATTCGCGCGGCGGATCAAGATTTGAGCGAGCAAGATTAATAGGGCATAAAACGTAAGATAATACAATATACAAGAAGACACGTTGTTAACCGTTCTGTTACGGGGCGGTGTTGAGTGATGTGTGTCGTCTCTTTCCTACTTGTTCGATTTTCTATCTCTGTTTCGTTCGCACAGTTTCAATTATCTGAGTAATCCTTCAATTACGCCGGCAGATGTCGCCGTCTTTCAGCTTATGTGCCAGTTTAAAGTACAGTCGGCAACAGCGGTTGATTGCCTGGCTTTAAGTATCGAAGGCTCGTAAATATAATTATTTTGTTTGAATGTCGTTTTATTTGCGAGACAATTTTGTTTTGGGACTAGGCTTAGCATATTTAGAATGTGACACGAGAATGATAAATAAGTTTGAGCACAACTTGGGCTAGAATTTATCTAAATTTTAATAGATATTGAACTTAAACTCGCACTAGACTTAAAGAAAATGATCCATGTAATATTACTGGATGCATTAAAAACTGGATCTTTTAGATTCTAATTACGATGGCAAAATTGCGTGTGCAAAACAGCAGATTTTTGAATAGGTACCACCAAGTACCTATTTAAAGTCTGTAATGTAAGTATGAAGATTTATTTAAAAAAAAACAATATCTACAATATCTAGATCTATGTACCTACCACTCTTCACGCAAATAAATCATTCATTCATTCATACAGTCCCACTTCATAATTATCCCCTCTCTACTTTTTGACGACCTGCGTTGGGTTTTTAGCAGATATCTTCACCAAACCCTAAATTACTAAAGTAATGAATCACAGATATAAATAACAAAAATATTTAAAAGCGCTTTCCTCGACGCCTGTACATTCCGGTCACGTCCCTTAAGGGTAGGGTACACGAGTTAGCTAATAATTAATATTATAATTAATGTTGCCATAACCAACCGCGACGTTTACGGCGGCTTAATGGCGGACCTTCGGCTTCATTCATTAGGTTATTGACTAATTAAATAACGGATTATGTGACAGATTGGAGTTGTCTCTTTGAATATTTAATTACTTAGAATAATATAATTTGTCTTGGAAATATTCTAGGGGATATAAAGATGCAGTTTCAAAAAGAACATTTTACACAAGAAAATTCTACTGGTATAGTTTCCGACACGACTTAATAGCTCTAACATTGAATGGAAGGAAAGTTGGAGGATGCTTTGAGATATACCCCTCTACCTTCACCGAGAGCTATTAAACCATGTCGGGGCCTGTACACCCTTAGGTTTATATTTTAAGCATTTTATCTGCGTACTTAGAGACAAGAGAACGAGTACTTAGGAGTAGAGAGAATAGGTATCTTCTAGGTAACCGTGCTACATCGTCGACCACATCATTGCTTAACATCAGGTGAGATTGTGGTCAAACGGTTGCCTATATTGTATTAAAAAAAAACTATTGCAATACCCATAAACACTATTAATAGGGTTTACGTGTACCTACTAACAAAAGTATCATGAGACAGCAATAAATGAGCATTAACATTACCACATTAATATATTTTGCCTCTAATGAGCGATTCAGTAAAATCACAAGGATTACTTTAGAAGGCCACAGTATTGTATTGTCGTGATTTTTTTAATCTTTGTATCAAAACATGTCCGTCTGTCGCATTCCTCGTTAATGTGCTCAAACCGTATCTCTTCATCAGTAGATAACGTCTAAGCTCACTGCAGTAGCCGCCACGTTCACACGATTCAATATAATCGATCATTTAATCAACTCGATTAAAAAATAAAGGATGTCTCTAGATTTCCTGGCTACTCTACATTTTTTGACAAGCACGTGTGCAGCGTCAGATTGTAGAGTAGGGAAATGCAGAGAAAACATTATTAACCATTTTGAATGCTTCTCTACTCTATGTTATTTTACTGAAAAAAATAATGACTCCCGATAACTTATTGTGTTAAAAAATTAGAAGGTATATCGTAAGCAAGCAAGCTCGTATAAGTTAGTGGCCAACCTTGGTGACGGAGTTTTTTAGGCCGCCTTAAGGCCTCCTTCAGATATAAGGTAGAAAAGATGTTTCTAAATTTTGGATTAACCCTGTATTTTATCAAATGCCTTTAAACTATAAAATGCACATTAATTCGATATAAACGATCTAATCTTAAATCTCTGGTTACATTATTTTAATTGTGACATTAGTTTCTCAAAGAAAAAAGTTACTTAAAGTAGCTAGCACATTAATGCCTACTCTAAATTCTATTAATGCTACTATTATAATTTCTATAAATTAAAAAGCGCCGGAATAAAAAACGCTAATCGCAGTTATCTCACGGCACTAAAAACTCATTACCATGTAATGTTAATGAAATCGTCATAAAAAATCACCCGCTACTGCACATTCCGCTTGTCGCGCCTAATCATTACCGTTTGACACCCGCGTATCTACACTAAGCCTTACTATCACACGCAAAACCACAGCTTTGAACCTTAATTCAAAAATTATAGAGCCGATATTTGATTGAAGTAACTTAGCTGTTATGACGTTTCGGTGGAAGTCCGTGATGAAATCACAGATAGCAGTAAACTTCGATTGCCGATAGAAATGAATCCGTAAGTGATCGGGATATGGTTCGATTTCGACTGCGCGTGTAGATAATTATCGGAGGGTATTTAATTTCTCTGATGAGTGTGTCCGACGCATTCATTTGTCAAAGCGACGGACAGACGGACAGATTGGTCGTGTTATCAATCACAGAATAAATAATATTACTTTACGACGATTCACTCGTCTTGTCTCAGCACTGGTTTCTTTTTGGTCAGACTGTACTGCGGGCCTAAGATGCGCACCGCGAGATATTTGTCATGTCGTTCTGTCAAAATGTAAGCATTTTGTACCAGTTTAGGAACTATTGCATTATCTGTGGTAATGTTGTCGAGAAACCGCGCCTTTGAATTTTCAACTTTTGACATTTCTGCATGACTACTATCTCGTCCTCAGAGAGGTACGACGACTAACAAGTGTCAAAAGTGTACATTATGACGCGTTTTGTCGACACCATTAGGTACCACAGATAATGCAATAGTTCCTAAACTGGTACAAAATGCTTACTTATTGACAAAACGACATGCAAACAAATATCTCGCGGTTCGCATCTTAGGCCCGCTGGTGACCATACTTGTACTGGTGTTTTCTTGGTCGTACTAATTAACCCAACTGAAAATTACCTTGTATAGTTAAGGGTAATTAATTACTTATAGGTTAAAACCTATGTTTTATTAATGTTTTATCTACCAACTTCCCGCAATCTTTGCAATGTCGTCGGTCCATCGATTAAATGCCATCAGAAAGGTCTGTGCTAGAGGTAAGAATTTATTATTATTAAAATAAGTAATTATAAAATTGATACAGGGTACATCGACTATCTACGAGTGAAATATCCGATATTAATAAGTCCAATAATAATAACAGATGGTATTAAGATAGGTGCGTTACTCAGCCGGCTAATAGTACCGTTTGGACACGGTGGCTACACCTCCTCTTAATTGATTCGTTTGTGCTCGACCGTTTTTGATTAGAATCTAATTATTGAAAAGATTATGGTACCTGAGTCACCATAAACTTTGATGTCTTGATTGAAACCATTGAATTAATATGTACTGGAGGTACTAACGTGTTCTAAATATGACGTTTGTGTTTCAATGTCATCTCTATGCATAATTTTTTGATGATTGAAATATTTATTTTAACCTTCTAAAAATCATTCGCTACCACTCAATGCAATTTAATTATGAAAATAAGCAGTGGAAATGATTTTAATTTGACAGCCAATCAACGAGTTTGGAATATTCATGATTTGTTACAACAGTATCTACATTATTATATTAGCAAATAAGCGTACTTATTTAATTTCTAGTAAATTCACTGCTATGCGTTAGCAATGGCAACTCAGAAACGTCAAAATACTGAAGAAAACTGAAAAATACAAACATATCTAAAAGCAAATTATAGTTTTTTGTAAAAAGACAAATACACAGTTGTGTCCTTTTAATAATCAGTTGTAGTAAAACACGAACATTTAGAACAAAAATCGTGAAGCATCATTTGCTCCAAAATATTCCCCAAAAACGTTTCTCTCCCATAAAAGGTTGATGCGTGAACATCGCGATATGAAGCGTCGCAATCGATACCACATTATTCATATCATACACCCGCCGACGGGACGTCTTGACTTCGGAACACAGAATGCGTGGAGTAGTGTGAATTATTTATTTTTGGAAAACACACAGGTGTCAGCTCTGTTGGTGCATTTTTCTAAACGAATTTGACAGCGCTAAAATAATCACCAGCTTTGTCTTTTTAGTTTATGTGAAAGGGACGGCAACATTGTTAGTGCTGTCAATTTAGGTTAGTTTAAAAAATGCAAAAACAGAATCGACACCAATATAATATGTTAGCTTGATTCAAACAGAAAAAATGTACCTAGCAAAAGGCCAATAAAAAGTATTCGTGAGTAAACCCATACCCTGACAATATCTGTAAATTTAAATTCATTTAATAGTCCTACTAATAACTGAAGCCTGATTTGAAACCGGTATATAATTTTCCTAGAGCGAGCTTTGTAAAACCTTATGAAACTTATAAACTTGGTTAGAGCTCCCGGGCAGAACAAATAATTATTTTCCAATAAAATAAAAGTAAGTAAACAGTAAAACTTCGACTCCATCAGTGTTGTTCGGAACGACAGTTACCAACACCCGCGCCATGTCGCGCCGCCCGAGACATCGTCTCTATCCTCGCGATAAACGATGCCGATTACCTTTGTTCTGTACTTAATACTTGTGTTTTGGTTTACAGAGCCGTACAATCGAGTTACGAATCGATTGTGTAATTCGAAAATCGATTATTTGCGACTTGAAAAAACAAAAGAACTTAGAGACGTTTTTACTTTAATTTTATGATAGTATAGGCATGCGTATGATCTTATGTTAGGACGTGCTTCTGACTACACTTTTTAGATACTTTGATAGTGTCCATTGGGTACATGGACGAATTGATTGGGTACCAAAAGACAAAGGAATTTTTTGCGTACACGGAGACATTAATATACGTCAGTATATTATTTGTATCTACTAAGTCTTATACGATATTTATTGGTTTAGTTGGAGGTATTCTATATTAACTATGGTAGTTTAAGAAAGAACCTACTAAATATAAATCTGGTTAAAGCTAAAACACGATCCATAAGTTCCGATTATCAAAAGATACCCACTTACTATTCGCACGAGTCGTTTTCCCCAAATCCAGAACATAATCAGGCTAAGAACAGATATAACGCGTGTTGTTCCCGCAATATATATTCATGAATCGATGCCGGCGATGGAATCGATATGCCTGTTATATCGATATGGCTGTAATATCGATATGATTGCGAATCGCTTTCATTCACGTAGCAAACTGATGGAGTTTCATGTAGTTTTTGGGATTATTTTGGACAGGTTTTGTGTTCATTGTTTTAGGTTTTTTTGTCAGATAGGTTTTATCCATTGGAGAAACTGAGCCCTAAAGTATATTTCAAAATGTAGAGTTATTTTATACAAACATACGCAACATTATCTCTAACCAAATTTATATTGAGAGTTTTATAATAATCCTTGTTGCCTTGTCCTTAGATATATAAAAGCCTCTACCAAAATAAATAGCAGAGCTACAATAAAGATTAGCCCTACGGTCTTATCGCGTGCTGCCATTTCTTCCAGACAACCGAACCATTAACCTAAGAACTAGCCTACAATTAATCGAAATGGCACTAAAGGTGTGCCACTAATGTAGGCACCGTGTTACATTTAAAAACTCAAGTCTAAAATATCATGTTATATTCGCGTTGCTGAGTTGAACTGCAAAAGAGGTCAATAAAGTGCAAATGTTGCTAGAAAGAGCCGCTGCACAATATTGATCTCAACTCGAACATTCTCTAGAAAAATGTTTTGTACTTACATAACAGTAAAGAAGAATCTCCGAGATTCTATGCATACAATAGAAAACCATTATATTTTACTGAGACCTACACTCCGGCATACAATAGACATAGAAAATCTAAGAGTTAATTCACAAAGTCTACCACTTTACGACTATAATGATATCCCAACAAAATACCAATGCTTTGCAACGTGCCTTTACTAGAATTTACTAAGAGAATAAAGAGGGGTATTGTTGTATATAATAAAATATTTGCTAAATAAATGTAGCTATGAAATGAAACAAAACTCAATAAAATAAATCGTGAAAGTAGAGAACACGTAGTATGTTGAACTACTCGGCTCGTTACGATGCTTCAACGATAATGCCGCGATACGTATGCGGGTGGCGCCATCTTTTATTATTATCCACATATTGACTTTACGCTGTTCCTCCCTCCTCGCTTCTTCGGAGAATGGTCTACTTTTATCAGAAGTTTTACCTAATCTTTAAACGAGTGTCCTAAATGGAAAGTATTTTTGTCCTTCTAATGCAAGATGTCGTGGATTTTTTTGTTTTATGTTTTCAGTCTTCCTTCGTTACGTAGAATTTGGCAGTATTCAAAACGTCACTGGACGGATGGAATGTTGCTAAATTCCCAATGGTCCCACCAATTTCCTACACAGTGGGACGAACGGGAACAAAAGATATGAGGCGACAGAGGCTGGTGTTTGCTGTGACGACTTCAAAAAACTATCAATTTGTATGAATATAATTATGATTTTTATTATCTATGATACAAAAATGCCTTCCATACACTTTGTAACCTATATTGAATCTAAATCCAGTGCATTAAAGATCATATTTCTCTAAAAGGTCCTTGCAATGACACGGGATGAGTTGTAGACATATGTACCAACATCGATCGGTAGTAATGCGATTTGGATGGGCTTACTACACGTGTGTTATGTTTGATTTTATATTAATAGTGTAGAAACAGTAGAAAGATTACTGTTGTAGCATAACTGTGTTTGTAAGTGAGCTTTGTACATAGTATAAGGGTACTTTTCCACCAGAGCCCGTAGTCTGAGTTTTGTTGATTTGCGACAAGCGGGAATTGAGAAACTCGCCGTTTTTATGTGGAATTTCCCGCTAGAGGCGCTTATTAGGTTTTCATACAAAATATCTCGTAAGTTGCTTCTCGATACGCGTTTCGATCAACAAAACAAAACTCAGACTACGGACTCTGAGCTAAGCTAAGGCACGTTGGTAAGAATAAAAAAAAAAAGATATCATTGCATTGTGAGCCAAACGATTCCTATTGGCAGATATAATTATAATAATAATAAAACTTTATTCTAGGACCCATATCAATATATACCTTAGAGACTAACATACATACAATATAAAAAAAAACACTTATTTATTTATTTGCCACGTAATCATTGCGCTGCGACGTGGGACGCGATTTCGCGGTGTCGAATATCCGTCCTCGGAAGCGACGATATATCTTAGCAACGCAGCACAGCGTAGCTCTGGTGGAAGATCGCCCTAAGAGTATGCACAAAGCTACCCTGTGTAAAACGCTGTATTACCATGGAAAGCGCTGCAGTGACGTCATGCACCGGCCATCACGTGTACTAGAGCTGTTTTGTAGTTCTTACACAAAGAAAGAAATCTTATATCCAAAATAGGTAAGCAAAAAGTAATTAGGTAGCACCAAATATTACAAAAACCTCAAATCTTATCTGCGTAAAGAAACATCTACTTGGCTTACAATTATTTAATACCTAGTATGTAATTGCAAGCCAAGTTGAAAGTCAAGTTGAAGAAGCTTATCAATTAAACAGAAAAGATTTCTTATAAATAAGATAAATCTAAACCAGTTATAACTTTAAATAAATAAATATTCACGGACACTTAACACAACGCTTTCTAGTCCCGAACTAAGCAAAGCTTGTACGATGGAAACTAGATGGCTGATACAATACATACATAAATTTTTTTTTAAATAACTGGCTTGGATTAATTGTAAGCAACCGGCTTAGATCAACCTCGTTATAGCTTCTAATGCAATATGAATTGAATGTTAAATTGATTTAAATTGGTGTAACACTGTGTGGCACATCACTATTATACTAAGGTATGTCCTGTGGCAATAGTGCTTCATAGTGTTGGCGGTCATACAACTCATGCAGCGATTCAGCGCTACATTGTAACGCACTCAGATACAACTTTTCCAATAACACCACGGTGGGCGACAGTTTTCGTATTGGTGCACTTGAGGACAAAGAAACTGATACTCTAGTAATTTATTGTTATACTGCGGTTTAAATATTTAAGCCCTAGAGGGAGACCAAAAACGACCTGCGGGCCTAAGATGCGCACCGCGAGATATTTGTCATGTCGTTCTGTCAAAATGTAAGCATTTTGTACCAGTTTAGGAACTATTACATTATCTGTGGTAATGTTGTCGAGAAACCGCGCCTTTAAATTTTCAACCTTTGACATTTCTGCATGACTATTATCTCGTCCTCAGAGAGGTACGACGACTAAGAAGTGTCAAAAGCGTACATTATGGCGCATTTTGTCGACACCATTAGGTACCACAGATAATGCAATAGTTCCTAAACTGGTGCAAAATGCTTACATTTTGACAGAACGACATGACAAATATCTCGCGGTGCGCATCTTAGGCCCGCTGGACAGCCGTGTTAAACCGCGACATGAAGGAATGCAATGTTTCCGATGACGACGTTATGGATAGGGCGAACTGGAGGAATAATGTGAGGAAGGCTGACCCCACCACCATGTGGGACAAATATTCGTGAAGAGAGAGAGAGAGAGAGAGAGAGAGAGAGAGAGAGAGAGAGAGAGAGACAGCGGTTTAAATATTTGAGACGTAATAATAGAATTTTTATGAGTGGTATGGGCATGTCATGCGGAGGGAAGAGAGTCATGTAACGAGGAGAGTGCTAAGTATGAATGTGGATGGATATAGAGGAAGAGGTAGGCCCAAGAAAAGATGGATGGATTGTGTAAAAGATGATATGCATAGGAGAGGAGTGAACACTGAGATGACGAATGATAGACGAGAATGGAAGAAAATAACATGTTGTGCCAACCCCACCTAGTGGGATAAGGGCAGGAAGAAGAAGAGTAATAATAAATTTTTTAGTAAGTACCACTCGTATTAATACTGGGGCTAGTTGTTATCGATTTTGAATTATTTATTTGTTACGTCATCAACGATGTCACTTTTGCAATGGCATGCAGTTTTGACGAAAAATACACAATACCTACATCAGGCTTATAGTAACCGGTTTTTTTATATCTTTCTAAGTCCTTGCTATACATTTATAGACTTTTATATCACAAAAACAATGCTCGCTCATTGCAATTTTATAAATATCTCCAATGGTAGAATTTCACTCAAAAATTCACAATTTTAAAGTAATTTTAAGTATAGTCATTTTTATGTCCGCAAGTGTAAGGCAATTCGAGCGGGCGGCGATATTTACAAGTTATTGCGCCAGCGCGGCGTAGTGCCTCTTCCTTATATAAATGTACATACTTTTATGTTTCAGACGGCCAGTTGATGCTTTTGTGTAATTTTCGTGCCATCGAGTGTACTAACGGAAATAATAAAGATTGGTTATTTTTATTTTTCTGTAAAACTATTACAATTGTTTGCATATTTTAAAAAATATGACATTTTAGTTACTTTAAAAACCATGATATTTTGATTAATATTTTTTGAGTACCAATGATTTGACCTGATGAACGATGAAACATAAATCATTGGGTCCTTTAAACTTGTTAACTTAACCACGACTCAAGAATTTAACCTTTCGTCCGTTATGTCAAGGAAAAGTCCATAAAATAATAACTGTCAATGTAGATACTAATCTTGAATCGCGACTCTTATCACGTTCACGTAACTTCACGTTAACATTCACGTGGTCGTCTAAAAATACATATTTGCGAACTATCTAATCCATTATCAGACACAAAAACAAGTTGGTTATCACAGTTCCTAGTGTTATTATAAAAGGTGCATATTATTATTATGATAGAACAACCATAACAAGGCATAAACCGAAGTATGAGCGTCGTAAAACTGACTTCGAGTCAGCAAGTAGGGTGATTCTGTGAGCAAGGGTGTCATGAAAATTCTCATACACATTATGTACTAGTACAATGTGCATAGAGTGATACTACGAAGGTAAGTGGATAAAGAAGTATAGCTAAGATTAACCAGTTTAACTTTTTTTAAACTAGGATTCTTAAATAATAGTTTCAATTTTTTTTTTAAATACTTATACAATACTAATAGATAGATAGATGAACACTTTATTGCACACAAAAAGAAATTACATAAGTACAGGAAATAACATAAAACAGACCGTACAATGTGCGGCCTTATCACTAAAAGCGATCTCTTTCAGACAACCTTTGGATGGAATTACGAAATCACTAATAATACTCATATTGTATTTTTTTGTGTTTCTAAAAAAACCTGTGTGGGTATTGAGAACTTTTTTACAGGGCCTTATTCTCAGAGATGCTGAACCTTTTACAAATTGCAGTGTAATCAACATTTTTGTAAAAATGTTTTAGCAATCGTTCCATTGGAAATGTTTGAAATAAAACATAAAGGTGAGTGTCAACATGAGTTATCCATCGGCGTGTCACGGCGCGGCGTGTGTATCTCAGGTCCATTAATAAAAGAGGCTTATCCCTAATCTGCGCTCATTCCTGCTTTCTGCAAATCTTTTCGCGCCAAAAAACCGACGCCATTTTATGTCCGCGAGATTTATTGCCGGGATTAAACGCTTGATAAATAATAAAACACTGATATAGGTTTTTTTTATTGGTTAACGGTAACCTATACAAGAGAAGTGGTTGCGGCTGTGGTACATTGTTCATATTGCCTGCTAAAGGTGTTTTCTTAATTTATACTTATTTATATCGTAGGTAGGTTGATTTACCTACTCTACTCATATTAACCTACAATAAAAAACGTAGGTAGTTACTTATTTAACATTTTTTATATAACACCTGCTCGTCAATGGCATATTATGTGTCATGCAAACTCAACTTAAGCAAGTCATTTGTGTCCTATGGTCTAGCCGGGTCATTATAAATGTACTGAATTTCATAATCCCCTAGGGAATTATGACATTTGAATTTGGAATGCAATCAACATTGAATATACGAGCTCCTTGCAATCCATGACCATACGTCAAAACTAGAGTATAAACTTTTCATAGAGCCCTACACCAAGAAGAATTTATTCAAAATTAGAATGAAAACTTGTCATAGAGCCCTAAATCAAGGAGAATGTATTCAAAATTAGAATGAAACTTTTCATAGAAACCTGCATGAAGAAGAATTTGCCACTACAAGAAAAAAACAAATGGAACGAAAAGGCGCTAAACTGCAAATCTTTGTGTAATTTTGTAACAAAATAGCGTATTTTAACAAAAATGTCAACTGACAGTGACAAAAGTGATGTGATACCGGAATGCATACAATCTGAAGCAACTGATATCATTGGAAACTTGCTTCCTGAAAGATCTAAGGAAGCGTATATGAGAACCTACAACGATTTCAACAATAATAAAACTTTGTCTTTTCACAATTGGTCCAACGTCTCTCACATTAACTTTTACTTTTAATTTTCTATATTTGTATTCTTTCATTATTGTAAAATTAATAAAGTAAGTACTTTCTTTTTAATTGTATTATGTTTTATTGCCTCGCAGTGTTTATATAAAGTAGAGTATGCATTTTGGGGATAAAGCATAATCTACTATTTTATAATTATGATTTTTTAACAAGTTGAATTTTATTGAAAAAAACATCAAACGAAACGTTACTTATTCATATTTCGAGTATTTGTTGTAAAACTAAAAACCAGAGCAAAGCGTCACCCTATCCGACAGGGTGTTTGTTGGCGCGACCGCGCCGCGCCCCGATACAATGAAATACTGCTTGCGTCGGCCGCGGTTTTTTATCGGTTTTATTCAATTTGTTTCGGATGTGATCCGGCTTATCGGGATTCCTATATCCAGGGGGTGTACCGGGATATGGGGTGTGGGGATTGTGGGTGTACTTCTAACAATGTCTGATAAATAGAAAAGAAAATAATGCAATCTTTGGTTTTTCTATTCTAATTTTAATACTACTTCAGTTTAGATTTTTTTTTATTGTCAAAAAGTATATCTACAATCATTTTGAGGTAAAAAGCAACTAGATTTTAGTTCTACGTGTTGCCTAGAAACTGCAACAAACTTCCGGTTCGGTTTTCGGAGGTTTTTACAATAATTTTTGTCATGATTCTAACATGTTAGTTCACAGAATGAAGGCGTACTGTTTTGTTTATTTTTAATTTGTGAATCTAATTTTGGAATATAATAAACCCACGTCGGTCTACCTCGCAAAAAGCTTATCTCTCAAAAAGTCTTGGCGCGTTTTGAGTAGGCGTACGCGATATAGTCTCACTACGAATTAGGTGTACAAAGATGAATCGTTCTTAACATAATTTGCAGCTTATCTAAAACCTATAGCAATTACAAAATATTCAAATTCCAACATGTAACCAAAACATAGTTTAAAATGCACCCTAAGGCTCAGTGCACACGATAAGGAGAGCCGCGCCGGCTCGCCCGCGTCGGCTCAAAACCGTAATACCTTAATTTAAATTTAAATGACAACTGAGCCTGGGCCGTGATAAAATCGGTCACATCATTACGGTTAGGGCGAATGTGCGTAAATTGTGGGCTGCGTAAACGGTTGTGTAGTCGCTGTCTCTAGTTTAGTTTATGGCGAAATGCCCCTCATTTTAGTTGGCAATTTCGTATATTATTTTAATTCTAGATACCATACTTCCGTGACTTCTTCTTCGTAACGCTCAAAAAACAAGCAAAAAAGCAAAACTTGAATTATTTTCCTTATTTGCAGCATTATAAAAACAGTGAAATCAACTTTCAATATTTTTTTCATTAACCATGGCTAAAATTACCCAAAGAATTTAGTTAAAATCAACCAAAGTTCTAAAAAAAAAAATTGCATCTGATCAGTTACATATTTCAAGTCTACCATTACTCAATATGATTTCAAAAGATGTTCACATTTATTACAAAGCCTAGAAAAACAATGATGAGACATAAAACGGCATATCAACAAGCAGAAGGCTCTGAAACCGTCTCACGGCTCAGAATGACAGCGCGAACGTTTACACATCGCGCTAATGCCGGCTTGATGAGTAGCTTACACGCGATAACGCGGCTTACGCACTCTCTGCACACGCCCTTACTTTAAACTTTCAAGATCTGCTGATACCACGTGAATTGCCGTATTAAGGGGTGAAGCTATTTGATATAAAAGAACTATGATCTGGCGCAGTTTCATTGGTGTAAATATTCGTCAAAAACAGACATCGAAAGCGATGTCTGTTCTTTCTAAAGAGAAAGAAAGGTAACTGTGTGAGTCATTTCTATTAAATTACTGTGGTTTTACTGTGGACTATCCCTTACAAGTTTTTGATTATAAAAACCCGCAATTTAATTACAAAGCTAGAAAAGAATACATTAGTCAGCCGCGAAAAAGTTGAAAATTAAAAAAAATGTCTCAAGGGTCTCCTATCAAAAATCTCTGTCGTTTCATTAACTCAAAGAAAAAAAGTCAAAAAACACTGTCACCGAAAGAGCACAGATTAAATTTCAAGGGTACTTTTCAAAATTAATTATTAAGGGAGGGAAAAAATTAAATGTCAAAATTACAACAAGATTCGCCTTAATTATGTCCAGGGGTGTCGTGGGGCGGCACTAATTACATTTTCTTAATTTGCAAAGTTTCAGTCGTTCCTGCATTCGTACTTGTACGGTTTTTGTGAAACGACCCCTGTGATTTGTATTGGAAAACTTGGACTTCCAATTATGAATTCCGGATTTCCTGGAAAATTGAATGAGTAAAGTCAAATCATTGAGGTGTTTTATAGAAAGTTTTTGCAAAAAATAAGAAATAGGTACATGACAAAAATACAATAATTTGACCAGTTTTTATGTTCAAAAAAATTTCTTTTTAAACAGTAAATTAGTTTCTACGAAAACAATACAGAAAAACAAATCCCAGATGTAATAATCTGTATAGAGTAGGTAACACCCGTTCTTACCCCACTAACTACATTAACATTTTTATGCTTACTTAAAGTAAAGGGGTTGTATTTTTTCATCGTCCTACAGAGACCAGAGATAATTCTTTTTATCGCTTTAATATTTTTTTGTCTTTTCTAATTTGCAAATGAGTTTTTTTAATAACTTCGAATTTGTAGGCTCTAGGGGAGGAGGGGGATTGTTTTAATCCTTTTATGATTTACGACTGAAGATGGTTAATGAAGTTTCAGTTTTTTTGGCTTTTTGTTTATTAAAATACACCCCCTTTTTTGTTTAGCACGGAATCTATAAAACCTGACAATTTGTATCTTTTTTTGTGAATATAATTAATGTAAAGAAAAACTTTAAAATGTACATAAATGTAATGAAATTTTACTTTATTTCTGTAACCGTATCAAGCGGTTACGATTTATTTACAAACAAACACGCATGTGACGTAAATATATTGACTAACATAAAAATGAATTGAATAAACTGCCAACGCATATTTGCATAAACTCCAACATGCATTCAATATTAATCAAACAGATATTTGATTGTCGCAAAAGTAAATAAAATGTACATAGATTGCACACAGATAAATTCTAACGTGGGGCAATAAACAAAAAAAACATTTTTGCATATCAATGCATACATTGCTGGCTACACGGAGTTTTATTCTTTTATCCATTAGCGTGAGCGGCGATCGATCACGCGCGGGCCAATTTACCCATCGGCCACAAATTCTTCAGTGTCCGATGGTACAAACAGATACTCAGAATTGCTGGATTTGTGTTTGCAACTCTATGTCATTTATCTAGTTTGTGTTTGTCATTGTCAAACATTTAAAACTTATTCTTATGCCAACAAGAGAAAAAGCACTACTTTTCTGGAAAACAACATTACTAGTAAGCATCCGATAGTCTGCCCACTACACATTTTTGATATAAAAAAATGTCTAAATATGTAGTCTCGTGGCTATTGACCAATAGGGCTATTTTGATTCATTCGGAAAGATTTTTCAGATTGATATAAGAAACTTTCAAATAACGAATTCTCCTTTCTGATATACGATTCCGGTCCGAAGAGGTATTTCGAATGAATTAAGTATAACCATATAGAATCACTTACAGTGCACACTGGCCTCTTGCTAAATATCTTGGAATCCGAGCTAAAAAATAAGTACTACATGGTATTATATGATACTAGCCTCCGCCCGCAACTTCGTTCGCGTCCCATTGGATCCCGTTAATTTTCCGGGATAAAAAGTATCCTATGTTACTTCTAATACCTCCAAGAATATGTGTACAAAGTTTCATGATGATCGGTTAAGTAGTTTTCGCGTGAAAGCGTAACAAACAAACTTACATTCACATTTATAATATTAGTATGATAATGTGGTACTACGCAGTAGCAGTAAGCAACTTCAACACATAGCATTAGCTCATTACCAAACAAAAGCAGTGTTCCATTGCACACCAGAGCACATCCATTGGCCAACTGAAGCGGCAGCTTATTAATAAAATGTTATATTAATAATACCACAGTACACCTTTCCACATGCATCTGGCTGTGAATTAAACGGCAGCGATATGTTGCCACGGTGAAAATTACTCTACATCAGGCGAACCAATGGCACGCGACACAATATTTTAGGCATGTCACTGATCACAAAATGAAATGCTCTACGAGAAAATAGCTTGAAACATTGCAAAATGTTCCTATTTTTTGTAGTCAGTTTATTTATTACACAGTTGCTTAAATAAAACTTACAGTCTAAGACCAAAACGTTTTATGAGCCATTAGAGCATTTAGATGCTTAAAAAACATGTACAAAGCCTAACGAATTGCCTTTGATTTGTATGGAATATATCCACTTGAGGTGTCTGAGCAGTTGATAGTATTGTTATTATTTTTAACATAGTTACCACGTTGCAATAAAAATGTTGCTATATAAGCAAGTTGTTTTGGAACCAATCGGGTTATTTTCAAACACTTTTGAGATATAAACAAAACACAGTCAAAAAAATTGCTCATGAGAGAATGCTACAAAACTATTTTTGCAAAATTTTTATCGCTACGTAATGTGTGACGTATTTACTAAATGTGCCTTCCAAAATCAGTGTAACAGAAATGGGGTCTATAATTCAACGTTCTTTCAAGATTGGTCTAAAATCATAGTGACACCAACAATCGGGCAAAATGATATGCCGATAATTGCCGCGTGCATTTGCAAAGGCGCTAGTAATACGTAGGTGGCCTTAATGAGGGAATCATCGTCTACGTTCCCGTGTGATAAACTATTGATCCATACAAACGTGATCCGTTACATACAATACATCATTGGCAAGTACTATTGTATGAACTGTATGTTGGTCGTTAATGACTGGATTTTTGTAAGAGACAAAGTGATGCAGTGACTGATGTTGTTACCTCTGCCTTCAACGTCCACGAAGGATGTGCACTGAGTTCATATCGGACCAGTAGTTGTAGCGTGATTGAAACACTAAACATCCACACATCTAAACTTTGACATTTATCATAATTAGTGGGATTAATTAATTTTTTTATGAAAATCTTTAGTAAAATCTATGATTTAGTCAGACTCTTTGAGCAAATATAATCCTTAGTAACATTTCTATAGGATTTTATTTTAGATAACTAGTTATAATAACAAAGCTACAGATCAAGACGATAGATATACAATCCAATAGCATTATCCCGTGATTGAAACACGCAATAAATCGGGCCAATTAGCTGAATAGGCTGGTTCAAGCCCGCGTCCACACGACGCGACAAATCGACGACTAGAAAAGGGTGTGATAAGTCGCGTGACTAATGATACCCGAGTGCTAATGATGTTGTGAGATTCGGCGATTCTGCCTTTCGGACCCTTTTACTGACTAATAGGTAGAGAAGGTGTTATTTTTGTATCAAAGTTGTTTAATAGGAATAAGCGAATTATGGAAATTAGGTGGGTTTTAATTGAAAACGCTGATATAGGTACGCATTCTCTTATAACTTTTTTATTTCGTTAAAATCGTCAAAACTAAGAATTTCATAGCCATTTCGAACAAAATATATTATGGTCGATATAATTTGGTTCACGTTCCCGTCACGAATGTGGAGAGCTCTATATTTCAATGTATAGACTATTTTTCTAATCTAAGAAGCACACATCGGAAAATTTAAAATAACTTTTGAATTCGATTAGCATGCTTATCTACTATAAGCACTATAAAAACAATGTCTAGATACCTACGTATCTGATATGTAGGTACTTGTTTATATCCACAAGCTAATATACTCAGATCAATTTAGTTTTACGATGGAACTACAACATATAAAGTAAATCGGCGGAGTCGATACATCGACAAACTATAAAAAATGTGAGATAACAAAACAAGCGAAAACATCACTATAATCTATGATAGCTAATATACAGGGTGAAGCGCTCGTGACTAGGATTGCTTAGCCAATCTTCACTGATTATCTAAGTTAAGCAACGTTCTGTGCGGTCACTATTTGGATGGGTGACCGTTAGTGGCATTTACATCAGAGCGCTACCGTGCTTCGGAGGACACGTTAAACTGTCGGTCCCGGCTCCAGCAGTCGTTAAGCCACGACGGAGGCCTTAAGGCGGCCTAAAAACTCTGTCACCAGAGTTGACCACTATCATACGAGCTTGCTTGCTGGGGTGGGTTTAGTAATAATCAGTTATTTTTTTATTTAATAGTTTAAAATGTGTTCTTTGCGTCATTCTAGAGTGCTTTACATATTTTTTGCACTTGTATTTTTCTATCGAGTCTGTTATTTTTAATAGCGCGATCACACTGCCGAAGTTGGCAGGGACTTGGGCAGGGACTTGGGCAGGGAAGTGGCGTGAACACAAACATGCCGCTGTCCCGTTTCCGTGCCCAAGTTCATGCCCTAGCTCCGTGAGAATAAAGGCGATGTTGCTGCGGCAATCATGCCGCGATTAATTCCGGAATGATGCCTACTTCCCAAGCCCCTGCCCACTTCGGCATAGTGTGATCGCGCTATAAGGTATTTTCTTTGCATATATTTAACAAATTTTGATGTGATAATAGTGCCGCAGTACCCACTTAGGTACTTCACCTCCTTGGTATTAACTTGTGGATCTTTTATCAGAGTTTTAGTATTTTAAGTTATGAAGATGCTATGATGCTCTTCCTTATATTTTTCCCGTTCATTCAGTAATATTTTACAAATGGAACACCCTGTATAAAGATACAGCGATATAGTAAGTTATTCGCATTATCATTGCTCCATTTGTTTTTATTATGGAAAACTTGATGGCCGGAAAAATGAGGATTATGTGTTTTACGTTATCTTACATAACATGTTACGATACATGGGGCGAGGTCGAATGACGAACGACTATACTGTTTAGTGGCGTTTACAGACAGTTGTGCGTAAAAAAGTCTTGTGTTAAAATAAATAAATAAATATTCTTGAACATTACACACAACGCCCTCAACAAACTAAAAAGAGCTTGTAATATGGGAACTAGATTGCTGGTAGAGTATTTATTAAATGTTATTTTAAAAATGTGCCAATAAGTAAATTATTATAATTTTATTCTTCGACGATGGGGTTTCAACACCATTTACACGACGCCATGTAATTGCCTCTTACCGTACTGCCAATACAATAATTTGAGATGCATCTATAGCAGTGTGTAATATTTATTTTAGCAGCATGCCTAGTGTGCACGTTTGACGTTTACTCGTAAACTATAATTTTGTATGGAGAATCATAAGTTTTATAAACTTCCCGCTAGAGGCGCTGCTCAATATCTATACAAAAATATTCGTAAAACGATCACGCTAACCATGCTGAAGCGGAGTAAATAGTACATTGTTCACCGAGAGGAGAAAGTGACCGATTACCGTCGAGGGTGTCGTTTGAAGCCCGAGCCGTAAGCGAGGGCTTTAAAACACCCGAGATCGGGAATCGCACTTTCTCTCGAGTGATACATAGTGCTTTATACTACACCTACGAGGAAAATAAAAAACTAAAACTGAATCCTCAAACAATACACAAATTGAAAATGGCGCCAATGGCGTTTGCAATTTTCACATGTTCTTTTTTCAAATTATTTATCCTGCCGCCGCAGAGTCGCACTGCCAGCCCGACACCATCCAACACACAGCTAGTGGCCAGTGTCATTTTGCGAACTTGGAGATAAAAACTCACTGTAAAAACTTTTTGGCTTTTGATATTTAGGTTACCGGCGCATAGTCTTACCCAAAATTAAAAAAGAAAAACCACGTAAGAAATGGATTTTCATACACTTTTCTCTCCCGCTCAGATGTGTTTTCTCCCCGCATATTAGTTCGATATGCAATGACGTACTTTCTACCGTAAATTTGATAAAGTATCAAGGTACTTTCCAAGCAGGTGTAGTATAAAAAACTGTAATTGACAAGAGTTTTCTAGAAAATTCCAACACATTCATAGACTGTGACATGTATTTAAACACACCTGCTATCATTTCTTAATTTTTAATAATGACATAGAAATAACCATATTGCAATTGCAGTTACAATTGCCATTTTTCATTTAAGAAACTTATTTCACGTAATTGTAGATGGCGCTTTATTTTTACTTGCCCCAACTGTCCTAGCTCCTTTCAATTACTTAGCTAGGACAAACCGCGAGACATACATCGGTCTCTTTTCAACTTGTGTAATTAGAGGTGTGCTATCTCGTTCTTAGGGTGAGGTAATTATGTATAACTATTATTTTTCACAGGAGTCTTAATAGCTTGATTGAGATAATGCGCTTTCGGCTGGCGGCCATGTTGTCTTCAGGTAGAGTCGGATAACCGGCTAAAAAATAAATTGGCCGGTCAATAATGTACCTATCTGTTGTTCGTGCTTTGAACAACAAAAATAAACGCATTAAATTGCCTATTTTTCAAACTTCATTGAGGATCTAGCCTTGATGCTGCAATGCATTCTCTTTTAGATAGAATTTAGGAATTTCTTACACACAATACCCTTTTTTAGTTTCTCGAATTGGCAAAAGCCAGTGATGCAGCTCCTAAAAGTAGAATAGTATTTAGTATTCTCAAAAATGTCGATAAAGATGAAAGTTATCGGATAAAAATTATCCGCCCCCTCGTGGAACTAAACTATGAATTAGCCGGATAAATAGCCGGAGCTTTCATTCCGAGTACACCCCTAGTTACAGGTAATTAATTTGAATGAGTTGGATAACGGCTTTATTAAGTTTTATGGGGTTGTTCGCGTAATGTATGAGCCGTAAACCTGTGAGGAGGAAATTAATCCGGCACTCGATACTAATCACTTGTATGAGTGTAAGGATGTTACTTGTGTGGAGTGTACTTACTACTGTAATATTGTTTGAGTAATAAGTAGCTATAAAAAACAAATAAATATATTTTTTGTATGAGAATAAAGAGATAGTATTAATTGTTCACCCTACATGCCTTTAACAATTGCTATACCTCACAGAGCACGTCCTCCGTGTAATACAGTCTTGCCATTATTCCGAAACGTGTAACGATGATACTTAGGTATTGAAATCATTTGGAGTGAACCCAAACAAAGGACCTCTCTAAATATTAAGATTATGAATATAATTAAAGTTTAATTAATAATGTTATATATTCGATGTCGGCACAGTGCCAAGAAAAGGCCTGGAGTTGTGGAGACAATGACTTACATTTGTCTTAATTATTTAACTGCTAGATTTACAGATGTGTTATGGAAGCAATATATTAAAATAAATGAATCATTTATATGAAAACATTTTGATTATTTTAACAAGATTCCATTATTTTCTCCATTGAATGGTGAAGTTATTGTCCATAGTCCCATTGCTTTCTCTTAATCTTCCCGTTCAAATACTTCTTGTAAAACATTTTCACAATGCGAGCAAATAACACAGATTCCATACGAAACCGCGCAAAGTCGGTGAAAACACTGTAAAATGTGGAAGCGCGCTACCGAGTTTGCACAGTACGCCAAATATAAGGCGCGTACAAACAGCATGTGAACCTAATCGCCTCGCCCGACATAATAATGCCCTCATTAAATACCGCCTTTTAAGTCGCAACGCAAACCCCCCCATTCTCTCCCTCCTACACTGCCGCAGCCCACACGCAAGACAGAGACGGAAACACTACCTCCCGGTAATTAAGGGTCGTTTTGCAAATTACACGGTACTTAACCACCCATATAACACGCATTAATCAAAGAGACCACTTTCACTTCTCTTTTTGACTCGCAGTTTGAGGTGTATTTTCGTCTCGTTTCTTCGGGCGGTCGGAAGGTGGACAGGAGTTTAATTAGGTCATAAATACATTTTCATGCTTAAAGAATCCTCTGGGGCAGATGTCGAAGTATTTATAAAGGAATCTCGGATGGTTGAATCGGCTCAAAGGTTTTCTCGACGATCGTTACGTTAACAAGTAGATTGTGTTCTTTTCTTTGTAGGTTATGTCCACGAATTTGATTTAAAATATTTGCAACGCAGTATTTTGGCACTCTGAAGAGTATTTGTGACTCAAAACGATCACAATCCGTTTTAATAGCGAAGGCCACATCCCGAGATAATCTAGTAAATATTCTAGAATGAAACTAGTGGGATTTTTAAACTGATGTACCACTCTTTGTCAACAGGTTTGGTTCCAAAACAGAAGAACAAAATGGCGGAAAAAGCACGCCGCAGAGATGGCGACCGCCAAGCGCAAGCAAGAGGAACTCGGCGAGGAGTGTGATGACCAGGACCAGCATGAGAACGACTGCAGTGACGATGATGACGCCAAGCGACCAAGGTTGGATCTTCATCACCAGCACATCAGTCATCACCAGCTGCCGCATCGACAGTGATCCTTACCCGCCGGCAACGAAATGAACGCTCATCTTTTTGATCAACGCGATCAGTTTGATCGTGACCGGTTCGATCATGACCAGTTTGATCGTGATCAACGCGCTCAGTTCGACGCCTGCGCCAGTGATAGTGACGTTAAAAAAGACGATGTAGAATCAGAGAACAATGAAGTGAACAGTGCTAGCACTCGGAGCGATGACTTCGAAGAGAAGACTTTTAGTTCGCATCTTAAGTTCGAAAACGATCGCTACGATAGTGTTGTTTATCCAGAATATTTAGTGCCGAGGACATTTTGCAAGGAAACGAACGATGTGCCATTTGATCTGTCAAACTGGCAGGTCAAGTCTAAGTTTGATCAAAGCAGTTCGAAGTTTGATCAAAGTTCATCAAACGACCGCGAGTTCACTAACGCCAGTGAGACAAGTGAACGTGATGATCAAAATGATCTGAACAATACTGATCAAAATGATCAGAGTGATCAGCCGATCAACTTCGCGTATTATCATTTCTAAGTTTGTGATCGTTCTGTAAATAGTCAGTTTGTGGATAAATTATTTATATAGATTTTACATGATTATTGTTAGATGTAACTCTAAATGTAAAGTTTAACCCTCTGGTGCCAATTTTTATTTAGCAGATTTCTGATAAAAAAATATTCAATTCTATAAATTGATTGGTTTTTCAACCGATTGCAATTCTTAATGACTTTCCAATGACAGGTAATTTATTTTATGACGTTTTTGTACGAATGGTCAAAAAGAACAACATTATAACCATTATGTATAAGTACCATTTCCAACTTCACTTATTATTTGTAAATAAACTTAAATGTTGAACTAATTATAAATAAGTAAGAAGTCACAAACCTATATTAAAATGACGCTAAAACGCGAAATGCAATTTAATGTTATTTGTACATTTTAAGTGTAAATAAATATTTAAACGAATTTAACTACTGTAATTATAACTACGTCTAGTTACGACCACGCATACTTATAGTTCATACTTTAAACTATTAATTATATGAAACAAATATGTGCCAATACATTAGTAATTTTTTTAAAACGTCAATGTGGTGTTTTTCAATAAATAGCAAAACAATTGGTTTCAAGTCTTATAATAATTTAAATAAAATATTTTCATGAGTTTTATTATGTAAAATATTCATGATTTTTAAATAAACAATGATATTGGCATGTATTTGACGTCCTAACAATCTGTAAACACTTCAAATCTTATTTAAAAAGTTAAATTAAGTAATACTTAAAATAGAAATGAGCTTCGAAAGTAACAGAATATTTGCTTGTAATTGCACAGTAAATAGAAATACAGTTATCTGCTTGTAACAAACCCACTATAACATTTAAATGAAATAAATGAATATTTTAAATGAGCCATGTCTGGAGTTGTGACTATGAGCGTGGACAGTCATGTGTTTGAAATAAACGGTTAGTCAAAATATTATGTTTATATTTTATTCTTACACGTACCCCTTTCCCTAACCACATTTGTACTAAATATGAGAAATAATATGGTGGGTAATTTTATTTTAATAAGATAGATAGATAGATAGATAGAATATTCTTTATTGTACACCACTTATATGTAAACAAAATAGCAAAAAAAAATACCATAATTGGTAATACGATCAAAGTTTTAGGAGGTAGGTACAATGGGCGGCCTTATTGCTTAAAGCAATCTCTTCCAGGCAACCTTCGGATGGACAGGATCTAATACACAAAACACGGACGGGACGTACATAAAAAAAATAATTTATAAGGTACCAAACGACACCACTATGTTATACAGGGTTAACCTATATTTATGATCCACACATCCACATTTATTGTGTCCCCTTATAAGTATACAGGGTGAATTTTTGAGACGGGACTAAAAGGGCAGGTACCTTATTCGTTATAGTTACAGGAAAACGCTTTTAGGAGACTATTTAGAGGTTAGAATCTTTTACCTACCCAAATGTATGGGAAAAGTTTTTCGCGATTTCCGACATTTCTAGTACTCAAACCTCAGTCGGTCCGGTAGAGACTTTTGATCCTTATAAGAAACAAGATCGATTGGCATCAAAAAAAGTTTTTGTGTGAAATGACCATTTTCTTGCAGACTATAATTTTTTTTTCAAAATCTGTAAATGCAGTTCGAAATATCTTAAAAATTTATGGATTAGTCTCCTAAAAGCGTTTTCCTGTAACTATAACGAATAAGGTACCTGCCCTTACAGTCCCGTCTCAAAAATTCACCCTGTATAGTTCAAACAAAGACAAGAATTACCTTCACTGTCAAATAACTACCACAAATTCAGAAAATTACTATGAATTTACGATAAAAAAATTGCAGAGTAAAGAAAATTTAACACAATGCACTCGACATAGTAAGTATTACATTTAACTCTACAATTGGCGGTCTTATCGGGCAGGCGATTTCTTCCAGACTGTAAGTAGATAAAATCTGAAAAATAAACAAAATAAATCTATTCTACAACACGCCCCGTTCAATTTAAACCCGTACACTGCATTCAATCCGATACTAACGTACCCTCTTTGTATTCTATCGATAGAACACAAGTACCTATCGAGAGGAGGTGCTCAAGCAAAAATCGCGACGCGCCTTGTTGCCATGACAACTGAATAAATGTAACCGAAAATCAACCTTAAAGATGAGTACGTAAGACGGTTTTAGATTAAAGGAGAAAGTCTTGTAGAGCTTGTAGCTATAAATGTAAAACAGTTTTATGGAGAGGCTCTTGTTGACGACGCTGAATTGCCGTCGTGTTATAGATATAGCTTTTCTAAAAGACAATTTATTTAAGTAAGTACATAGCATAGATAGACGAACAAACATTCGTCTATTCTATGGTACTCATATAATTATGATTATTGAATCGTGATATCGTTTGATTATTTTTTCAGTTGGACGTTCTAAAATCGCTGGAGTATAGAAAACGTCAAAAAATACGTAAAATAAAAGTCTCACAATACCTAAAGAAAACCAAAACCAATACAGTATTTACAAACTAAAATAATGATGCATAGAGATAGTTAATATAGTGGGTGCCAAAGAACACCGCAATACAGGTCATTCACCCACCTTCACCTCGATGTCGCAAAATTCAATTTATGTATGGTGAACAAACAGTACTACCAGATTCGAGCGATTACTGCCTTAGCGACAGGTTTGTATGGAAAGCGACAGAATAAGCCATTCATAAATTGAATTTTGCGACATCGTGTTGAAGGTGGGTGAATGACCTGTATTGCGGTGTTATTTGGCACCTACTACAGTAGGTAGCTTGACGGTCACCCTAAGACTGGTAAGTAGGCATGGCTTAACGACTCATGACCTAGAGTCTAAACAACGTCACAATGCACAGAATGGCTCAATTCACAACATCATCAACCCATCCCAAATTAGGAGCATTGAGACTAACGTTTCTTAATTTAGATGTTAAATTATATATTATCCAGCAATAACAACAGTAGCAAAAGGCTACTTTTAGCTGTTTTGCGGAGTTGATAAGTATAACTTAATTCGCTGAGGTT
The DNA here is from genome assembly GCA_947507515.1 of Eulithis testata. NCBI lineage: Eukaryota > Metazoa > Arthropoda > Insecta > Lepidoptera > Geometridae > Eulithis > Eulithis testata. Next base: position 9,611,415 of record OX382213.1, on the reverse strand, counting down.
TAAAAGTTGAAAAATATGACAGCGGCAGCATGCCGCGCACCTTGTAATGTCGTTTGAAAGCACTGAGTGGGAAAGAGAAGGAGCTTTCAGAGTTTTCAACGATAAGGTGCGTCTACCTTTTATTTATGACTCCATTTTAAAGCGGGGGTGAATCACGTAATGGTCTTACGACTAGGGTTGTGCTAGAGTTGTATAGTGTCCGACTTAGGCTGGAATACTCAAAAGTCATTCAAATTTGAGCACCACTTAAAATTGCTCTGCCTCTGTTACTCATTTGTAAGAGATGGCAATAATTTAAGCGGAACTTATATTGAGTGGGGTTTGAGTATTCGGCCATGAGTCACTAGATATAACGTCACGTTATTTGAAGCAAAAATAGAAATAGAAAATGTTTATTTTGTTATTTTTTTATATACACAATATTACAGAATGTGGCCGGCTAAACAGATGGAGGAAAATTCACAGCTAAAATTAATTAGGTATCACCATTTTTTTTGAGTTAAGTTAGAAGTCGACATTAAAAATAACTTCCGTATATAAAAAAAAAGGATTGGAGTTGCCCCAGAAGAAAGACCAAAGCCATATTAAGTATACAAAAGGAAAAAAACGATATAACTTTAGCTAGCTCGTATTTATCTTTCAAAATAGCAATAATAGATATAAGACGAGATATGGTTTGCTATGAAACCAAACCTCGTAGAATTGGGATCAGCTGGAGAATTTCTTTCAAATATACCGATCATGAACTGGAAGATAAGCATACGCCTGCTAAACACCCGAATTTAGAAAAGGTCTTAAGAACAGATGGTGAATAAAGGAAGCTAAAGCATAGAATAGATAGCAAGGCTGATCCCTTAGACCCCAGCGGGCCTAAGATGCGCACCGCGAGATATTTGTCATGTCGTTCTGTCAAAATGTAAGTATTTTGTACCAGTTTAGTAACTATTGCATTATCTGTGGTAATGTTGTCGAGAAACCGCGCCTTTGAATTTTCAACTTTTGACATTTCTGCATGACTATTATCTCGTCCTCAGAGAGGTACGACGACTAACAAGTGTCAAAAGTGTACATTATGGCGCGTTTTGTCGACACCATTAGGTACCACAGATAATGCAATAGTTACTAAACTGGTACCAAATGCTTACGTTTTGACAGAACGACATGACAAATATCTCGCGGGGCGCATCCTAGGCCCGCAGGTCTAAGAAAGGCCTCTTAGAACATCTTCAGGTGATTAATGTTGATGATGATATTCCGGCCTTTTCTATCAACCTTGTCCCTTCCCTAGCACTAAGGGTATGGCTAATTCTCGCAGATTTATAATGTGTTACACTTTCTAAGGAAAAGGAGAGCATTGTATGTGAGGAAGGGAACATGGAACATGTTTTACAAAGTCCTGTTTTTGGGTTATCGCGGAGATGTGGGGAATTAGGGTTATTTTGTAACTTAGGATGGGGAAAAGAAGTAAATAAAGTAAATACCTAGACGAATTTTTTTCAGGATTTTGTGCTGTTGTCAAAGAATAATGTTTAAACTGTTGGAAATTAGGTACTTCTTTGTGTAAGTAACATACTTAATATACGAAGTATTTGAATGTATCTAGGAGGCAATCGTTATCTCATGAAAAACCTGCCAGGTTTAAGTTTGGCAGCTTTCTGAACTGTTTTCATACTAAATCATAGGTATTCTGTGACTTCATAGTGATATTATCGCGTTTCAGCGCGTTTTTTGCCGTCAAAAGCTTCTTGTTTTCGTATATCTGTGGACACATCGCTTGACATTATGCTGGGCAGCGAAAGCAATTCAGAGCTTACGATACGGGGGCCGGACAGTGTTAGTATGATAAAATTAGGTTAGTGTATCGTCTCGAGATACTAGTAGGTAGTCCAAACCGAAACTAGAAAAGCTCAGCTATAGCGGAACTTTAGAAAGCCACATTTAAACATAACAATTATTACTTTGAAAAAACTCAAAAAGTATTTAAATATACAAGATGTAATAAGATAGATAACTCCTGAAAACTTGGGAGTTTTATGTCGGTAGAATTTAAGCGTTAGATTCTGGGTAAAAACAAAAGCAAATTAATCATCATCACTACCCACGGAGTGACAGTAGAAAACAAAGAAACATGGTCACAAAACTATAAAAAAGAACATATTAGTTCAAACATTCACCGCTAGCTTACAAACAGTTTACGAGATCATCAAAACATAAACCCAAATAGAATCGTCAAGGCTTCGATTTCGAAACAAAGCTCATTTTGATGGCTCTAACAATAAATGTAAAATAAAATGCGTATAAAAATACAGTATTAATACCAACATGGAGATACACGAATTATTAATTATTGCAGCGTGTACGGCCACACAGAAATTATCTTATTCTGAAAATTAGATAGATAGATATATTCTTTATTGCACACCAAGAAAACAAGAAAAACAAAAAAAAGAGAAAAAAGTTTTAAGTATGAGGTACAATGGGCGGTCTTATCGCTATAAGCGATCTCTTCCAGACAACCTTTGGATGGACAGAAGCAGTACAGTTAGTGAATTAGTACAGTTTTTTGATGGCATTCAAAGTCTTGAAATGATGTTGGAATTTCTTTATAAATCGTCTTCAAATCGGACGAATATTATCCAACTCCACGCTAATCCAGCCCAAAAAACTGATAAGAAACTCACTATTTCATTCATTAATCCATATTTTAGTTCTGCAAAACGTTTTCTAAGTAGTTATTTAAGTAAATTAGTTAAACATTTTGAACTATCTATAAATTGCTAGTATATAAATTTTTTGTAGTAAGCTCAACTGTTTCAAATTTATTTTGTATTTTTTTTAAATATGTCCTTTATTAGTCGTTATTTTCTTTGTGATTAGATATTTTGCTAGTAGTAAAAAATATTCAACGAAACAAATCCAAAAGAATCTACTTCGCTTCAACCTCGAATCAAAATCGTCTATGTCCAGAATACCGCCGTAACTAGTGACATAGCTCAGGCTGCATTCACACCGCACATTGAGTGATTCACCATAGATTTACTGCGGTGTCCGTCTCTGATTTATGAATTCACCCACATCGGCGTCGGAATTATGTTTTATCGTCGAAGATCACGGCTCGCACAGAACTGTGGATATATTTGTGACAATAATCGTCAAGTTTCATGCTGTTGTGAGATAAGTGTCGTGTGCGAGATTGATGGCAGTTAACCCGTAGGTACTGCACCGTTTCTGACGCATAAGTACTTTGAATATGAGTTGTAGTTTAAGTCAGCTAGTACGAGTGAATTTGGATTAGACACATTCAAAGTTTTTTTGAAGTAAAAACTTCTTTAGTTATCACCGTTGTGATTTGAAAGTCGATGAAACGAAAAAGCGAAGAAACAAGAAGATAGATAGGTATATTAACTTGATCCAAGAAAAAACATTTGGTGGAAACACTAACTCCCACCCTAGGAATACCCTGTGTTGTGGGTAGTTAGTCTCTTTTATCTTGCTTGGTACTTTTTATGTAATTTTACATTGAGTAGATAATTATAAAATATTATATTATGCTAGGTACTTAATTATACTTAGAGTTATTATTAGATTATGTTTTAAAGAAGTAAGAAAAGAGAAGAGAAATCCCTAATTTTCGTACGCATTCTAAGGAGACTGCTGGCCAAGTGGTCTAACGGATTGGATTGAATCGAGACTAGCTCGTAGTGCGTCAAGTCTCGAGCAAACTCGTTCACTTTTTGCAACTTTTTTGAAGGGAAAACTTCTTTAGCATCGTTGTGATTTGAAAGTCTTTTTGAAGGTTTCATTTCTACCACGTGTGAATTACACACATGTTTTTTTTATATAGTATAAGCAAATGTTTTACCACAATCTCATCTGATGTTAAGCGATGATGCGGTCGACGGTGTAAGTAATTTCATAATAGTTACTATTATCAAATAGCAGATCCATTCGCGTGATAGCGACACGGTTTCTTAACCTTTGGTACCTTACTGAATCTAGAATTTAGGCAGATTATCCAAGAAGTTTAGGATGAAGACGTCTAGATGGGCACGGGGCGCGAGCGAGCGAGCAAGGCGCGAGAACCTGGACGGGCTGAATGTATAGATTTTAATAGTTTTCTTTCAGAGAGATGAATAATAACTAAATCATAATAAAAAAAAAAACATTTCCCTAGTAAATAATAAGCCCTATCTTTTGATATAACTTTGACGTGATTTCAAGAAGAAACATCGTAGTATGAACTGTTTGAAATATCGATTTAGTGTCATCTTTACGATTTTTTTATCAAAAAAATCATTATTATTCACGTTTCTATCTTTACAAAGTTCTAGGATATATGTTCAATTTTAATTTAAAAAAAATTCGTGCAACTTTTGCACTTCTGTAGAGATACAGTTGTTAAAAAACCAAAAAGTTTCGAATAACCTCGCCTTAATTTTTAACTATCCTTAATTTCATATAGCTTAATACTTTATAAAAAAAAAACTTTAAAACTACGTCATCGTATCCAAACAAACTCGAGAAGCATTGTAATTGATGACCCATCCGACTATAAAGACATCAACTGGATTGATTGTAAGAGACAATGGCTCGTGAATCAAGCACCTTGTCTCTGCTCACATATCATTGAGACGGTCACCATCAAGTGGGCCGTATTCTCTCCAATTGCACTAAAATAAACCATAAACATTGTATCGGTTATTTTAGTATTCTGTTGTTTTAAAACCGTATCTTTGTTTCGAGTAAGTACCCAAGTAACCATGCTTTTTTACACTTTTAAACACAGCCGGTAAGTAATTTCATAATTTTGAGAATGAAACTTTCTCAGACGCGCTTTAGGAGATAATCAAAATAAATATAGAAGTTTTTTTTTTACCTATTGTGTCCCACTGCAGGGGAAGGTCTCCCCCAAGATTTTCCACTGTTCCCAGTCGTTGGCGTTGTTCCACCACTCTCTCATATACTTAGAAGTTTTATTCAGTAAAAATCACAAAGTTCGCTGTGTATCAACATAAATATAAAAAGATTATATTGACCCCGTTTGTTTTATTTTTTCGAAAACTACCAACAGACTCTATTTATGACGTTCCCACGTGATATTTTACAAATTGCAGTGTCAATCGCATAGTATTATTGGTTCACTAAATAACACTGTGAAAGTGCCAGTCAAGAAGGGAAATTAAGTCATTTTTTTATCAAAAAGACATATAAGTACTTCTCATAAATTAAGCAAAGACCACCCGTCAATACGTTAAAATTAATTTGACAATCGACAAAACTGTACAAGCAACATTACAAGATCAATAATCGTAAACTGCATCAAAATTGGCTCAGCTAAGTGACAATTGACTGTCAGTTCGGGTTGGTTTATGGCACTGTAAATGAGGGTAGAGTTCATTCACATTCATTTGTTAAATTCACTTACTTGGCTATGGTGCTAGGATATAGGTGTTCTGTGCTTTGAATGAATGAATGAATGAATGAATCAATGAATGAAAACGCTTTATTGTACATAAATAACACCAAAACATATTCCAATGATATAAAACAAAACAGGTTGCATTAAATGTACAATGGGCGGCCTTATCGCTCAATAGCGATCTCTTCTAGGCAAGGTCTTTGATGTTTCTTAACATAATAAAACGGAGTGATGACTTCAATGGTCATCGTGGTTAAGTTGCCAATTTAGCAAGAGCAAGTCAGCTGAGCCTTGGGCCTCTACCTGTGAATAATGATTACCGAAGATTCGGTAGTGACGTTTGTGCTACACTGCGTAGTAGTGCGTAGTAACGCTGTGACTTCGAAAGAGCCTAGACCATCGCTCGGGGCGACCCCGCAGTGTAACACAAACGTCCCTACCGAATCTTCGGAAATCATTATTCGCAGTAGAGGCCCTGGATGTTGTTGCAGTAAAGAAGTTTCTATACATTTTCAGGACTAGATAGGAGGTCTATCTAGTAAGTTCTTACGCCATAAATACGGTCATTTTGTCCCACATGATATACAATATACTAACAGACGATTATGTTTGTAAGAAAATCTAAATGATCCTTGCCATTTTACTGAATTACAAGGAGTAATGACTAACCATGGACTAAAAATTAAATGAAATACGTTTTTTTAAAGAAAGTGGATCACCAATTTTTCGTCATAAAAATCTACAGGTGAGATAAAGTTCTTACTGAGACTCGTGATACTATGACGAAGGTCTTGGAAAAGAGGGCATAGAAGACAAAATCATCATCCATGGAAAAGATTAACCTATGTCCATCAGTAAGCTTCTTCGGCCTGGACCATGATTATACCTAGTTAGACAAAAAATGGAAATTATGTTCTCCAATTAATACTGACATCAAAAGCCAATTACGATATGAAGAGCCTTGCTAATTACGAGTATCGTTGCTACCTGATGTACCGTCAGTCATGTGAATTGATAACAAGATATATTTATTTTTACTGCAAAGAATAAATATATCTTGTTACCTAAATCTTGCTCATAGACGAGTGGCCTAGCTACTGAAATGAAACATTACATACGTTTGAGCGCCGTGGTAAGGTAGTTGTCACTGACTAGATAGATAATAAATGACGTATGCAAGGAGGTTCAATTCTCATTTGTTTTGTTAGCAGGTAACAAAGCATTTTTATACTACACCTGCTTGGAAAGTACCTTGATACTTTATCAAATTTACGGTAGAAAGTACGTCATTGCATATCGAACAAATATGCGGGGAGAATACGCATCTGAGCGGGAGAGAAAAGTGTATGAAAATCCATTTCTTACGTGGTTTTTCTTTTTTAATTTTGGGTAAGACTATGCGCCGGTAACCTAAATATCAAAAGCCAAAAAGTTTTTACAGTGAGTTTTTATCTCCAAGTTCGCAAAATGACACTGGCCACTAGCTGTGTGTCGGATGGTGTCGGGCTGGCAGTGCGACCCTGCGGCGGCAGGATAAACAATTTGAAAAAAAAAAAACATTTGAAAATTGCAGACGCCATTGGCGCCATTTTCAATTTGTGTGTTGTTTGAGGATTCAGTTTTAGTTTTTTATTTTCCTCGTAGGTGTAGTATAAAGCACTATGTATCACTAGAGAGAAAGTGCGATTCCGGATCTCGGGTGTTTTAAAGCCCTCGCCTAATCGGTCACTTTCTCCTCTCGGTGAACAATGTACTATTTTTTTTTTGCGTTTTCATACCACATGCTTGTAATTTTTTGGATTGTCTCTGTCATTTGACAAAAAATCTTGCTAGTTTCAACTGAATTAAATAACCCTTCTCTACAATTGAGTTTGTTGAAATACCCAAGAGTATCTTTTTGTGGTCACACACTTTACGCGATGTCTTTCAACCGGTAAGTAGCTGTTGGAGGTGAGTGTACTTGCTCCGAGTAATCTATCAACAGCAATCGAGGAGGGACGGGTACCGGGTTATGGCTCTTATTGCCAATTTTATTAAAATTAATGACGCCAATGAGTTATAAATGTTTACTTGGAACTGTAGGAGAATGTGGAAGAAAATGTTTGTTTGGGAGTTCATAGTCGGACTTCTACACTTGAAAAGTCCATCAAAACTAAATAGTAACTATGCCAATTGTATCTATTGCTTGAATGTACTTGTAATTACGTGCTTTTTGTTAATATTCTGAAGGATTTTGATTAGATACCATAGTTTTGTGGGGATGTATAATTTAATAAAAAAAAAACATTTAATGTTTTTTTTTGTAATTAAATTGTTAAGTATTCTTATTCATTGTACACTTAAGTTTCATATTTTCTCACCAGATTTTTTTCACAAATCGTCTATGTGTCATGGAAATAAGATTCGAAACACTTGCATAAACCTGTATGTTATTAATGCAAATAATGCAACTGTAAAAACCTGCGAGTGTACCCAGAAGCCAGCGCTAGTGCACCAGCAAGTATATTGGCCAATAAAGGCGAGGCGTCGGGGTTTGATAGCTGCATTACTATCGACATTTAATTCGCACCAGCCCGAGAAATACCAAACCCTTGCTGCGGTGCACTAAAACATCATTTTTATTGACTAATAACAATAAAGCTTTTAATTTTGATGAGGCATCGGTAGAGAGAGTAGGTATTGTTAATGCAAAGACTGTTCTGATTGGTGAAGCAGTAGTTACTCTGGCTAGGCAGTACAGTACCTTTTTGAGAGCCTCTTCTAGAAGGTCCTCAAGTACTGCGCTAGGCGAATGCTTGAAACGATTTGTGGGACTGTTCTATGCTTCAGTTTACGAATTCAGTGGTTAAAGTTCCACCAGAGATGTGCTAGGAGAAATAATGACTGTTATTAGACTGCGACGACTCAATATCGTCCGATATGCCATCAATCATAACCTCAGTTTCATGAGGAGAAACAGAATAAAAGAGCTATTAAAACTATTGTCCCCTCTAAAATCAGCTCAACTTTCCTTTAGTTGTGGTTCATGTGTAGAGCTTCTCAATAAAGTTCCCAAACGACGGCAAAAGGCTACGTACACGCTGGTTTTGGAGAAAAGAATTTTTGACAAATGAGTGGGCTTAATGGGTTTTTTTTTTCCCATCCGGCCCACCGGTGGGCCGGCCGGTGGGCTCGATGGGAATAAGCCACCTTGAAAAGCACAACAAAATCTAGAGTAATAGGTACCTTAGTACTACCTAAGTGTTATAGTAGGTGCCAAATAACACCGCAATACGGGTCATTCACCCACCTTCACCTCGATGTCGCAAAATTCAATTTATGTATGGTAAATAAACAGTACTACGAGATTCGAGCGATTACCGTCTTAGCGACAGGTTTATATGGAAAACGACAGAATTAGCCATTCATAAATTGAATTTTGCGACATCGTGGTGAAGGTGGGTGAATGACCTGTATTGCGGTGTTATTTGACACCTACTATTAGTAGATTTTTTTCTAGCACGTAGCTAAGCCTTGCACATTATGCACAGTGACTTATTTCATCTAAGACCATTTTTCTTGGCATGAACGAGAGGTCTTCGACCAACTAACATCTCACAAGTAAAGTTTTATTACGTTTTGAACGAGTTTGATATCAATCAACCCGTTATCAGCCATGTCACCCCCAAATCAAGCCACATCAAGCTACAGCCAATAACTCAAGTTTTATTGACAAGTATCAAGTTGATATAATGCTCTTATCGGAGGTATAAGGCATCAATTTGATTTGTGCTCTTATCGATAAGGGTTATCGATACTTATCGACTTTTTTTCAAGTTAATTTATCGAATGTCTCGTAAAGATTAGACCAAAGACATCATTAACTTGCAAACTCCTAAAAAAATCTAAAATTAAATATTATTATTTTTAGACAAGTTAACATTTTACTGACTCTACATACTTTACATTCTTACACTTACTTTACATACTTTTATACCCAAGTAGATAATCATGGTTATTTTTCGGTTCGTATCGTATAGCTTGGAATGGACGTCCAAACACCTATCTATATGTTTATAAAATTACTTTTTCATAGAGAAAGTTTCCATTTTCCACAAAGTAATAATTTTATATAATTAAATAATTTTAGCAAAAACCATGGTTTAAAAACTAGCTCTTTTGTATACTTAAAAATAGCTCATACTCAAGCGTGACTCACGTTTTTCAAGCTTCCTAATGGACATTTTTAAAATGCGTATGAGTGTAGATACCAACTTGAGTATTGTTTCAGGATACGAGCCGATAACGCAAATAAAAGCCAAATCTAACAAACTTTATTTTTGAACAAAACTCATTAAAACTATGTTGTCATTCCTTCATCTATTAAATCTCAAACACAACTATTTACTACCAACAAATTGTTTTATACTATCCGATTTTTCTATCCGAGTTTATCGTAAGACATTAAGGCGGTTTAAAGTGCAATAAATAACGTCATTTAATGAGTACGACATGATCCGACATCAGTCATGAGCTCGCGCGGTCTTACTTTTTTATCGCATGTAAATTAGTCCAAGGTTTTAGACGATGCGACACGACATATTTCAAAGACCGTGTATTGCGCACAGACAACATTAGAGGCAGTTGAAGTTATTAGTTTTACTATCTATTATTTTCATGATGTCTGATAGGACACGTCCTTAGTAGACGAGAGCTGCGAGGTAATGCTTGGTTATTCGCTGATCAAAATTGCCTAATATGGTAGGTCATATTTTTCATACATCGTTTTATTAAACAGAGATTTATTACAAAACAATAAATAGTCAAGACAGGCGTCATGGCTCAGTCGGTAGTAGCTCTGCCTTCTGTGCTGTGGGTCGTGGGTTCGATCCCCACCGAGAACAAACATTTGTGTGTGGAAAACATAGATGTTTGTTCTGTGTCTGGGTGTTACTATGTATAATAAGTATGTATTTACAAAAAAAAACGTATATAAGTATTATATCAGCAATTGGGTTTCCATAGTACAAGCTCTGCTTAGTTTGGGACTAGAGAGCGTTGTGTGTAATGTCCAAGAATATTTATTTATTTATTTAGGAATGTTGTAATTGCAAAAAAAAAACGAAATTATTAAGTAGATTTATATGTAATCGGTTTTTAATCTTTACTTAACAGGCGTGTAAATTTTGACGTTTTGAAACAGCTGTCACTGTCACAGGTTTTATACTGGAGCTTTCACAATCGAATGATAATATCGGAAGGTATAACTAACAGTTCCAAGTAAATTATACAAAAAGCTAAAAACTATAATCTTGCTGAAGTATCTTCAATCTAAAACATTGCAACATCTTTATTTCTTGAATCTTCAATTTAATTATTTAACCTTTAGTATAGATTCCAGACACAATGGAAAATTTATTGGGTAGATCATTTCAGCATGTTAAAGGTTAAAAACTACTTTCCAGATATTGGGAATTTACAATTATTATACTTAATGTGAAAGTTTTTATTTTTTCATATTTATGACTCGATCAAACTTCTAAAATCGACTGGGACAATTCGGATAATACTTCAAGGAGGAATAGCAGGCGGAAGTAAGTGATTGCATAAAAACTTTTAAATGAACTTATTCAACCGTACCCGAAGGCTCGTACCCTACCTTTGGGAGCCAAAAGGACCCTGGTACACCATAAACTAATCTATTTATGGCACGCTTAATCCCTAAACGACTTTTTAATCTTAACAAAATTAATATGAAAATATAAAACTTTATTGTACCAAAAAAATAAAGACGCGACCAGGCGGGGCAATAAAAAAATAAACATATAAATAAATAAATAGAGGAATAAATCCGTAGTTATTTATGTGATTGTGGACGATGGCGATTTAATGATGGGTACGGACAGACGGACTGTTCGTGATATTAGTAATAAACCACAGCACGACGGGCTAGGGGTGGGAGCATTCCGCTTTTACGGATCCGGACTTTTTACCGAACTTTTGTACTCGAGGAGTAGAGTGGAAATGCACAAGAGAAAATGTCACGGGACAAGCACATGAGAAGCTGGTCCCGTTCAAAGGTTAACCTCTACTTATTTAATACGATGTACATAATTATCTCGCAAAGCATGTGTAACGAGAAGTAAAAGTTGATGTAATAATTGATAATAGTTTCTAGAGCTCCCTAAATGATTTAGAAAAAGTGTACATGTATACTGTATAGTATAAATATTCATTTACCGTACTTACAGAAGGCTTACATTATTATTACTCATTGCCAAAATTGTGAAACTGGTCAATCGGAAAAAAAACTCTAAAATAGCACTGTAGTGTTTGCATCTATTCAGTATATGTGCTACCCTGTCTCGCGTGCACGAGTGGTTAGGTAACTGTCAGTGTCAAGCTCCCGACCTGTCGGGAGCTTGACACTGACAGTGACAGGAACACGGACGGACACGGACACACTGACAGGAACACGGACGGATGGACTGTGGAAACCAGCTCGATGTACCAGTGAGCCAGGGATATAACACAGTATTTTACAAGCACATTATTACTTGTGGCGTTTAGGGTTTTGTCCGTAACTCCAGACTTTCGTACATCCCTACTGCCTTGTGTGGTAGGCTGTATTTTATAAAGCCATAATAGCCCATAAAATAGTGGGTACCTATAACCAAGGACTTTACTCTTTACGCTGTCGTTTTGGGGCTAGGCTGAGGCGGAATGTCGGTGTGATGGGTACATGTCATGACACAATTCACCTATACTTACCCGTTTTTGTATAATAGTGTAATAAAGAGGAATAGTATGGTAGGGGTCTTTGTGATAGACCTCGTCTAGGGAAGTACTAGTAACGTACCTATTTCTGCCACCAAACAGTGATCCTCGCATTTCTATGTTCCAGTTTGAAAAGTTGAAAAGCCGGTGCTATTACACGCACATCATCATCATTTCCCTGCCCTTATCCCTCGCTAGGTGGGATCGGCAGAACATGTTTTCTTCTTCCACTCACTCCTATCATTCGTCAACTCTGAATCTACTCCTCTCAAATTCATATCCTTTTTCACACAATTTAGCTACGAGTAACAGTCAAATTGTTTTGTTCCAGTAAAATCACGCGGATCATTTAGAATCATTTTACAAACTAGGTATAATTCTAGGTACCCGGTTCCACGCGACTATAGTCTGGACGAACGAGCAAGAAACTACAGCCTGGTTTCTAGTGCTAACATCAGTTAAGCTACCATCACTTTTCTCATTAAAAAATAGGCTAAATGTGATTGATATAGGTCCTAGATAAACCTTCATCTAAATACGTCAAAGTGGCCGCTTGAAAAGTTCTTCAGTGTAATTATTCATAACCAAATAATACTCGAACTAAGGCTTAGTTCGAGTATTATTTGGTTACGAATAATTACATCGAAAAGCTCGCAACATTTGTATGGAAAGTAACCGTTTTTGACTGACGAAAACGAATTTCTCTATGCAAAGACTAATGAGCTCCCTATAATGTTGATAACACTTACTAAATGCAATTTAGATTGACGGAAATTAAGGAATTTATTTATTTGGAAAGGAAGTTCGACTATAGACCTGTCTGTGGACGTTGTTATGTTAGGATTCTTCAGTAGCAATTTCAAATTTTATGCTTTTAGAGCGGTATTAATATAACTGTCAGCAAATGCATATTTTTTAAAAGCAAATTGCGTTAGCTATAACCAAATGTCTCCATGTGGTTAGGTAAAAAATTCAACAGGAAGAGGAAACAAAACGCATTTCGAAATTTGAACTTGACATAAAATTTTTTTTCAGCACGAGATAAATTTATTTTAATATATTTTTGTATGAGTTGTTCTTATTCTGAAAGACTTTTTGGCAATAAGCATAGTGGATTATAATGATAATGGAAAATAATGATATACGTATGTTTAGTTATGTATAATAAATACCAAAGTTGACTTTCTCCAATCGCTATCTCCGAATGAAAAGTCACGTGACAATTTCTAAATTTTTTTTTGTGATCATTGTAGTTACATGGCTAGCAAGAATGAGGTCTATTTAAAAAAAAAGATCTTATATTCTAATGCTCAAAAATAATATAGGTATCCTTCTCTCATAGATTTCAATAAATGCCATCTTCACAATAAATCAATTAATCTAAACAGAAAGTCTCATTAAAACTCACATCCGGTCATCCAATAATACTGTAATAATTCAACTGACTTCTAAACTATTAATAACTGATTTTACAACTTTATGTCCACAGGTAAAATGTACCTTATTGCTAGGGTTATAAGTGTTATATTAGTTGTGTGGGAGGTTAAATAGTGATGGGTTTTAACGTGTAGATGTGAAATATAAAACGGTAGCCAAAAAGGATTACCAATAGGTTCTGTGAGAGCGCTGACGGGGCGGCTAGTTATGGGTCAGTAGATTAGGTTTATCGATATCGACTTTTAAAGGGTTAACTGGGACACGATTAAGCATAACTTAAGACGTTTGTTTGAGTTTTTTTAAATCGAAACCTTTTTTTTATACAACAAAGTAGACAAACCAGCGTACGGCTCGCCTAATGGGAAGCGGTTACCGTAGCCTATGGACGCCTGCAACACCAGAGGTGCGATACGCCATTTCCAAAAAAAAAAACGATTCCTTGAGATTTTAAAGAATGTTTTTTGAATAACATAATGTATCTGAAAACCTGGTAAAACTAGGTACCAGGTGTCTGTAAAACCCATAATATTTTTTTTATCGATATCACTAAATCCCATCACTAGTAAAGTAATATTATTTTTAATAATGATCCGTACGTCATTAGCGCGTTCCAATGATGCGTCGTCTCACTCGCACATTGCCTCTCTCCCTCGCACGATACCTGAGAATGTTATTGTAACGCGAGAGTACGCGTGAGATGACATTGAGTAACAAGACGACTTTGAAAGTACAGGGTGATTCAAAATGACTCTTTCTTGCCCAAGGAACATTTCTTGCCAAACAGCTACGAAGACAATCACTCAGGGCTTACCCAAAAAATCTAAAGAATGATAATAAGTTATGCTCCACTAACCTAACCAAACTAAAATAGAGTCTTGTAGTCTGGTCTAGTAGGTATAGAAGTCGTTGACTAGCTTTTATACTAATATTGTCTGTATGTATTTAAAACTATAGCATACTAATGTATACTTTTGAAATATTTTTGGTCCTAGATAGGCGTTTTACGAATTAGGTACCTATATCAGAATGAAAATTAACAATTTGTATTAAAATACGTTCTTTTTCATTGTGTTTTACAAATCCATACTTAGCACTGTGGTGTCAAATTAAAAAAAAAACATCCTCCTTTTTTTTGAAGTCGGTTAAAAGTAGGTAATTTATTAGCCCAGTCATAAAACAAAAAAAAAACATCAGATAGAGCCCACAGGACCAGCCTCTTCTTGCGCACAAAAACATGTCAAAGAAACGGTCATTTAGTTTTTTGTATTTCTACCTGCAACTTCCTTCCTATAACGATCTATCCGACATTCCGGCTATTTTGACAGTTATATAGATCTTGACACCTCGAGATGAGATGGGAGGTGAATTTGAAACTATCGACTTGAAGGAACAATCTGTTACCGCTACTCTACTAAAGACTTTCTAAAAATTAGGAAAATATGTTTGTTTTAGTTCCTGAATTTTATTTATTAGGTTATTTCTACCTTTGAGAAAATATCCTACACCTATCCTACTATTTCTATTAGCTTTCACTTTTTGAGTGCGTATTTTCAAAAGGTAAATTTTTTGCCCGTGCAAAGGAAACACTGCGAAATAATATTACCAGTTACACTATTCAACATTATTCTTGCGATATCAATGACAAAATTCTCGGAATATTTTGCGGAAATACTCACGATCTAAAATTACTTGACCATATCCTCATCAAAAACTTGACAACCATCTCCTATTAAACTTTCAAGGTCTGTAAATAGAGTAAAAAATCACCTAAATGAAAGGTGACTTTATGACAGAGTTTCAAGTCCTTTATTATCTGTACAATAGAGTTCAAAATTGGTAATCAAAATAGAGGTTCGTTTAGGACGCGCGCGCATTGAGTGGTGCCATACTGTCTGGCGTGGTTCGTTTTTGTCCAATTTTAGACATTTTTTTGTCCCGTTCCTTCCCTAAATAGTGTTAGTATAATGATACTTTTGACATACACTAATGCCCTGTCAACTGTGTGTATCAAGTTAATTGGTTTTAGTTTTGGGGTTCTGCCGTAAGGGGTGTCCAAAAATTGTTGGGTAGAAAGTAATATTTTTTTATGGAGGTATTTATACATACCTCCTTAAGAAAATATTACCTACTTTCTACCCAAGGATAGGAGTACAATAATATTCAATCCAAAAAACAAATCTGTCATCTTTACTTAGTTCTAACAATTGTATTTTTTTTTAACAAAAGAAGTCAGAAAACTTTAGAACTTTTTTTCAAAATATATACCTAAAAATAATTGCATTTAAAATATTTGCTATATTATGAAGAGAGTTTTATACTCTCTCTCGCTCTCTCTCTCTCTATATGCAAAATTGAATGATATGATATTCACACCAGCAAGTTCATAATATGATTAAAACTCTTTCATACATTTTTAGGATAGAACATTAAAATTGACACAATACAAAAAATAATTAAACCCAAAAAAAAAAAAAAATGAAAAAATTCAATAAAAGTCAAGCCAACAGAAATCGATACTGCCATGAATGGCGTAAAGTGGCGTAAAGCGACACCATACAAACTATTACAAACTGACACAATAGGTATGCGACAATAGAAGTCCATCCGGTAAGCGGTTCCGCACTCGTGTGCGCACGTCGCAAACTATTGTTGAATTGTTCATTCATGGATTTGCACCTACAGACACACAGAATACTTTGTAACTACTACGACAAATCTTAAGAAGCTCGCTGAGAAAAACCAAATATTTTTTTATTGAAAAATAATATTTTTAAAAAGTAGCTTATATTTTTGCTTGTTTTAATTACAAAGTTTCATTAGAACCTGGATATTATAAAGTCCTTGTCAAGACGAATCGAGCCCAATTCGATGGGCTTGCGTCGGTGCGTCGGTGGTATAGCAGAGTTCCCATGGCCACCTTCCGGAACCATGATCTGCGGGCCTAAGATGTGCACCGCGAGATATTTGTTATGTCGTTCTGTCAAAATGTAAGCATTTTGTACCAGTTTATGAACTATTGCATTATCTGTGGTAATGTTGTCGAGAAACCGCGCCTTTGAATTTTCAACTTTTGACATTTCTGCATGACTATTATCTCGTCCTCAGAGAGGTACGACGACTAACAAGTGTCAAAAGTGTACATTATAGCTCGTTTTGTCGACACCATTAGGTACCACAGATAATGCAATAGTTCCTAAACTGGTACAAAATGCTTACATTTTGACAGAACGACATGACAAATATCTCGCGGTGCGCATCTTAGGCCCGCTGAACAACTCGCTGTCACCATATTATTGCATTGTCACCGAAGACTTTCAGAATTTAACCTAAACAAATAAATATTGCAAGTTGAAATAAAAGCTAGTATAAAAAGTTTTATCCGGAATGTTGACATTGGTCTGAAACAGTTAGTGAAAACATCGTAAGGAAATAAGTATATGGCTGACCAGATTTTAAGCAATTGCTTTTGATAATAACGATGCTACCTCACAGTGTGCATCCATCCACTGTGGACGAAGCTTGTAAGGCATTGCACTGTCTTCATCACTATAAAGTGTCATTGGGTCTTTGTACTCAAAATCTAATATCTGCTTACGTAATAAGTAGTTATTCAATTCTAGTTTTGTAATTTTTAGTGATTCCAACTAAAATGGTGTAACCAAACCCATAATGTGCGATTCTTTAATCAAATAAAACTTTGCATCATTGTGTTTTATAAAGCAAAATACTATGACAAATAGAATTTACAGGCAATTTGAATACCACTAGGCAATTAGGATACAGGAAGATCAACAACCGCCGATGACAGCTGACAGCTTCCTGTCAAACTGACATTAGTCCTAACACAACAGCGACCTGTCGATTCTGTGTTTGGATTGGCTTATGTGGCGTTTTGGAACAATCACCGTGATATATTGATCAAAAAATGTTCTGGGAATGTGTTTTATGAATAAAACTAGTGATTTTTTATGTTCTTCGACAGTGATTGTCAAGTAATAAATATTTCTATACTTAGAATATATCTGTGGCGCCACCTACACTGTCTTTTGCATTGACAAGTAAATTCAAATTGGTTCGAAATAGAGAAAACACGATGTATCTACCTAACTACTTACAGATTATTGGTTACGTCAGTAAAATGTTACGTGTTGGTAAAAGTATGGTATCTTAGAACTCCTAAGATGGCTCCTACTAGGCAGGTATAGATCTTTTCCTACTTGGGAGAGGCGTCTACCTAATAGCAGTGAAAAAATATAAGATGATTATTTATTATTATACTTTATACATATATACATTTTTTATAGCACTTCATTTTAATTACTTACATCCAGAGCAAAAAATATTTTCTTTCTACGCACAATAAGTTTAATACCAACAAGTTTTTTTTGCAAAATAAAGTAAAAATAGCAGTATTATTCCGCCACTTTGACAATCCCATTCAAAGCCCACGTCTCCGTAATCCGATTAGCTGTAATAGATCGGCTGCACTTTTCGCGACTGTCCTACTGCCCATTCAATAATGAAATTCATTTAAATTAAACCGTAATACAAAGAACGAAAGCTTAATTTCGATTGGCATGTTGTACAGAAACTTTGAATGTTATAATCAAATGCTAAAGCTAGTTTTTTTGATTCTGATTCTTTTAGACTTTATTTCTTGAACCTTAAAGGTCATTTTATTTTTCAATAGTAATAGTAATGATCACAAATGAAATTGATACAAATAATGTGATTTGTACCAAACTTAAATGTTTGACGGTTTTTGATGAAATGTGCGACTGACGTCAATATGTCACTTTTTGGGGAATTTTTGTCGATTTCGTTCGATTGGATAGTGACTAATCTTTGGATATGACATGCTGGTACCGAATTGAAAAGGTTTCACATTCACATTTCAATGGATTAAAAAAAACAAGGTTGTGAGGAAAATAAAAATATTTGATTGTACATAGATTTATTACAAATAACCTATGATAGAGCCAACGTTTTCCTGAACCGTACTGAACCGATTTTGATACATTTTTATGGGACCAATCTGGAAATATATCCTTTTAGATAAAAAAAATATTTTTTCAAATCAGTTTCTAAAGGAAGGCTGAGGTAACAAACAAAATTTTTTTTTACAGAATTGAACACCTCCTTATTTAAAGTGAGTTTAAAGTGAGTTAAAAATAAACGAATTACGCCAAAATGTAACAGTTTTTCCTTCCTGCCGTAGGGGAAAACTCAGGCAAAGAAGAAAATAAGTTTAAAAACTCAAAATTACAAGAATTTATTTATTCCAAGTACATAGTAACAATTAGGTGTAAATGCTATGCTTTATAGTACTTAAAATTAAGTAAATTAGGTAGAAATTGCCTAAAAGTATACTAAAGAGATGCTATAGCTGAATGGTGCACATCTGACGTCTGACTCGGCGGAAACTTTGATATTTTTACAATATGATACTCGAGTTAGTAGTAGTTAGGGATAGGGAAAACTCTTGATCCGGTAGGTGAGTAGTGGTGAAGAACGGGTTTTAGCTGCCTTTCTTCCTATTCTAACTAACCTGAGCTACTATTAGCTAGCCGTTTTGTTTTGGGTATGCGAAGTGAACGTGCTCGGATCTTTAGGTATGGTATCGACCAGCTGCTAGGCTCGTTCGACGCGGGCGTTATGTGGTGTGGTTCAGGAAGTCTGATCGCCTCACTGTGCAACTTGCTAAGATACCAGTTACATGGCGCTGGACTGATTTTATTTAGCTGACAAAATAAATAAATGTAGTTTAGTGGATTTCTAGGAACTTTTAGAAAGTGTTCTTTTAATTTTTTATATTGAATAGACCATCTGGTCCACCAGTGGGCCCGTACAATAAAATTATCATCATCAATATTTATATAAAATTCTTTTGAAGCTGACATAGAATCAACGCACAGCCTAAACTATAAGTCCTAGAGGTATGAAATTTGGAGGATAATATCCTAATATAGTGTATGGGTGCACTAAGAAAGGAATTTTGAACAGTCACACTCTAACGCGAGCAACGCCGCGGAGACGGCTAGTAGAGATAATATTTCCATAAAATTCACAAGGTAAATATACTGAAGAAACGAGGAAGTTTTTTTGAAATACTTTTTGACCAATATCTACTTACTAGTGGATTTCAAACACATAATGCAGACAAGCATTTACAGCCGTACAGAACAGTCGCCATGTAAACCAAAGCTTAAGATTAAATGCATTTGTAGGTTTAATGCTCGGGCTCGGTTTGACCGCGTCTTCATACTTATTTATTCTTCATACTTATATTATTCATACTTATTTATTCACTGTTTTATTTGAATGGTTCTTTAATTCTGCTCTGCATTTATGAACTACTATTTAGCTATTGAACACATCACTTATTTCGTGAATAACTTATGTGATTTTTCCATATTCACAATAAGTATTGTAATCATGAAGCGATCAATTTTCTGGCCGCTTCCAGTATCTTTGTCCAGTGTTGTTTTAGTGCTAATTTATAATAAAAAATCAATATACAATCATCTTCTTTACGTGCTAAGTAATAATTACTGGGTAAAATTTAAGAACAAAAAAATTAAGGTAATGATTGTTCAGAAAATAATGATTATTGTGGCTGGGCCGCGACTTTTTCCGGTTGTCGGATGACTTGAATACCCTGTATAAAGTAGATACTTATTATAAGCAATGATTCACAAGGTTGCATGCGTCCATTGGGGCTAACGAACCGGTAGCGGGTTCGAATCCTGATTAATGAGGGTCGAGAGCTACCGGTTTTAACGATAATATTGTACGAGCTTTGTAAGTCTAAATATACCTAACCTATAAAAAGTTAAAATAATATCATCAATAATATTATAATTATTTTTGTATTTGACATTATATTGACTCTTTGACATTTTATTTTTATGAATTAATTTTATTGTATTACTATTTATTACTTATGACTTTTGACTGTTTTAATAATAATACCTTGTAAATTTGTATGTACATAATATATTATAGTTCTATAATTTAATGTGTATGTTATAATAATTCGTGTATTTGGTTTATCACCGTGCTAGTTATTAAATTAAATAAATAATACATTTTATATAATAATATATATAAAGTTTGTAATATATTAAGTAGCTATAAAGTTTTTGCTATAACAATTAATGATTAAATAATACTTAAATAATTTCTTTAGTTTTTCACTGAAAATAAATATTGATTGCAAGGTGGTGTTTCGTCCCAGGGGGACGAGATATCTGTAGTCCAAAACTAGAATAACTCAAAATTAACTTTGAGTTCAACTGCCACTGAAGTCTGTATGGAAGACGGTTTAGAATTTTCTTTTATAAGCATTGCTCACTTCCAAATATTTCGTTCAATAAAACTCTTAGCGTATTTCAAATGATGCCATCTTCAGTCCCGGACTCGAAGAGTGATGGGACGATTACCGGCGAGGTGGAGATTAGACCCAATTTTAAATTGTTGATTACTTTTCTACCCGCCACCCCTCAGGATTGACATTCTGGTCTAAGGGAGAACATGCTCCTTTAGCTTTCCCGCGGCGAACATGTACTAGTGTACGTAGTATCGGTAGCTAGCTATAATAAAACCAATTTTTTCTTGTTAGCAAAATAAAAAAAAAACTATGTAGGTAAGCATTGCTGTGGAAGTATTTCTATAATTATTAGCTTTAAGAATAGGCTCTTTTTATGCCAATTTGATTTCGCTTTTCTTCAATCTCACGATTAAAACAATACTTATACATACTTATAACAAAAGTAGAGGGAATATTTGTAACTATGGTGTAATAATTAATTAAATAATATAATTGAGATAGGAAAATGTTTCAAAATCTACCTACCAGAAGCTCAAAAAATAAAGCACGTGACTCATTCACTCACGTGAACTATGAAGGAATGTTTGAATACTATAACAGGTAGGTGGATTCTCGCCCTCCGCGGAATGACAGCTTGTTAAATTTTGCAAAAATCTATCTTTCTTAGAAGTAGGGTTAGCATGACAGACTCCAATATCCTTGAGTTTCTTCAAATTTGGGCATACCTATTGTACCGCGTGTACACTATGCCCATTCCGCTACCGGCATGTATGCCGCTTAGTGAGAATAAAGGCGATGTTGCTGTGGCAATAGATTTTGTTTGATGAAAGAAAACACTGAATTATGTATCTATCAGCTAGTTCCTTGGACGCTAGTTCCCATAAAATTCCTTGTTTTACGGTTAAAATGCGTAAACTATCAAGGTCTACATTATTATACGTATTTTGTTTACTGTTAATAATCTAGCTGATCTATAAGATTTATAGAGCACCTTCAGGAACCACTTTAATTTGTCCCAAAATATTTTGTCCGAAACGTCTTTTTACCACTGTTTCGGACATGATTTTTATTATGGAATTGGATACCTCCTCTCAGCGTAGTTGGCCTTAGTTTACTTACATGCTTATATAGGTACACTGTATCTATTCATTTTTCTTTAATGGTACTAAGGATACAAAGTTGTGTCACTTGTACCATCAATGGTACAAATCAATGGTACTACTGACACTAAGGCCTTTAAACACATCAAAAATATTATACACAGAAGTGTAGGATGGCCTCCCAGCCGATGTACCGACAACATTCAGATTGCAGGGAGTCGAGGGATAGAGAAGGCCCAAAATCATTTTTTTAAAGCTATTGCATAGCTTCTATCGCAGGCCTTGAGCGTGGGGACCGAATCCAGAAATTCCGTAACGAAAATAACCTAACACCCCCCACTCCGACCGGCACAGCGGTGATACGATAAAAAATGCTATGCAATAGCTTTACCGCGGCAGTCTCCGAGTGACAGTTTTTTTTTAATTTTAAAGTCTAAATCAGTAGATTTTTTAGGCTGATGATAATAATGATGGTTATATTAAATTATTTGATTGACGATTGTTTTGCTATCGCTACGTGTCTCATTCGATGTGATAATATTAGGAAAACGGCTCGAAAACACTTTTATTACTTTAAAATTCTAGTTTTAGGTCATTTGTATATTTCGTTTTGAAATTAGATGATTTTGTTATACTGAAGGTATACTTATTTAGATACCCACATGAGTAGGAAGCTCGTGGCTAGGCTTGCTTAGTCAATCTTCACCGATTACTAAGTTAAGCGACGTTCTGTGCGGTCACTATTTGGATGGGTGACCGTTAGTGACATTTACATCTGAACGCTTCCGTGCTTCGGAGGGCAACTCGGCCCCGGCTCTAGCAGTCGTTAAGCCACGACGGAGGTCTTAAGGCGGCCTAAAAACTCCATCACCAGCATTGGCCACTAACTCATACGAGCTTGCTTGCTTGATGCATGAGTCTAAAAATTTCATTCATTTATAATGTCTAAATAGGTAAATACAATGCGCAATATGCGCACAACATCTGCCTGTCGCGAGTTCGATTCTCATTGTTAGGAGACGTTTTGCGACAATTTGTCGCACTTCAATGAGTGTAGCACGCATCATTTCACGGCTGTATGATTTGTTAGTTATAGAAAAAGCTGGCTATTCAGGGACAGACCAAAATTTTATCAGTGTCGTTAATGTCCTAAACTCTAGGACATTAAAAATACTGATAACATTTTGATGACAAACAAAAAAAAGGATTATGTCTAGGACCTAGAATCGTAATAATTCACAAGTATTTTTTTTAATTTAGTAATTTTATCAGACGTAAAAATTTTAATTTATTTAGGTATTACTTGTTTCAGTTTTTTTTTCAACTCAAATTAAACAAGTCTACGAATAAAATGCTTAATTAAAAAAAAGAAAAATGAAAGCAAAATATTATAATAAAAAATAGGCACCTAAATAATAAATGGCTACTCACTACTCACTTGATTACAATTTTAAGGATTTATAAATAAAATATATTTGGATTTTTTTATTTATCGTTGGTATCTTCACAGAACATACCTCTAAAACTCTACAGTCACAGTTACGGCTGGTCTCTCGGTCGCACCGTGAATAGCTAGCTTTACCCAAGCAATAGTGACATTGTATAGCAATAAAGCATTGCAAAGGTGCCAGTCGACGAGCACTGGCTCGGAGGTGAATATTTTTATTGCTAACTAAACTGTTAGTTCGGGTGTGGGTGATAAATGAATATTATAAAACATCATTCAAGTTTAAAATGTTGAATATTTACCAATTTTTTCATAAAGAAAATTAAGACTAATTCATTATTTTCAATATTTAAGTAGGTACATTAAAATAATACGACCGATTGAGAACCTCCTCCTTTTTTTCAAGTACGTAGTTTTTGTATAGATAATTTAAAAAATCAGCACCTACATTCTAATTTGAAGTAAAGTTGTGAAGTAATACTTAACTATTATGAGAAATTATGTATTATACATAATGTATAATACTTATGTATAATAGGCCTTTACAAAACTTTACATCTATTGAAGATGATCTAAAGAGCGTCAGGAGGCAACCTATGCCTACACTTAACGACACACTGTAGTGCCTGGGACAATGTTTAGATGGAGTAGGCCCAGCACCTATACCATCCTCTCAGCCTAGTCAGCCATATCCACAGGAAAGACAAGGTCAATACGTGCCGAGCTGACTAAACCCAGAGTTTCCTCACGATGTTTTCCTTCACCGTTAAGCTCGTGTTAAGAGAATCAAAACACGATGGAACCATTCCAAGTTAACAACAAGTTTGTTATTAACATGGAAGATGTTTAATTAATCATCACTGCCCTTCAGCTGTCATCATTAACTTAAGAACATCTGTTAGAATTAAATTTTCGTAACTTTCTTAATGTTTTTGGAACATTGACAAGGATTGGGCAAAGTTTTGCAATTTGTAACCGAAAGACGAACCAAGGCCAATGTCATTGGAACTTATTACAATTAAAATACCATCAATACATTTATACAAAAAAAAAATAAGTAAAACCCTTTAAAAAATCTTTTATTGGTACGTATAAGTGCAGAACACATTCTAAAGTAATAAGTAGGTATACCTAGGCTTGTATTACGACTCATCAAATTAGTTTTTTATGTAGGTAAGTGCTAATATTGTGTTATTACCTACTAACAAAGCGTATAAAATTAGTTTGGCTATGTAAGAGCGAGCGTATACCATTATGATGAAAAGCTATGATTAAGATTAGAAAATAACAATTTGAAATTCTACAAAAGGATCAGCTTCTCACGCCGACTGCTAAGCTTTCACTGGTAGTAAAGACTGCTATCGCCATCTGTTGCACAAATACAAAACTAACTTAAAAGCTTATGAAAGCACACGCAAACTTTTTATAAACAAACCTTCTAAAAAGTGCGCGTGGTACAGAACAGATGGCGCTGACTTGAACTTGACTAGTTTTCAGTAGAGTATGTTGGTAGCTAGTATTTTAAGGATCTGTGCTACTAGTAGTAGAGTAGGTACGGCCGGTTTAAATGGTGTAAAATGTCTGACGCCCAGCACACCGTGGGTGCTGCTAGTGCTACGGGCTACTCGTAGCACTAGCTCCATTGTAGCACCGTCGTTGTAGAACTTAGTAGTATTGAAAAGAGCAAATTATCACACATTTTGTCATAAAAAACCTAGGTCATAAAAATAAATACCGTTATGTACCAAAAACCTAAATAATATTATTGGTCTATACTATTATAAAACTAGTAAAAAAGCCAAAAACTAAAAGATAATATATGGATAAACTGCAGATCTACCTACTAAATAAACGATTCTGATTCCGAAAATCGAGTTTGTCTGTTTATCTGTTTGTTTGTTCGCGGATCACGCCTAAACTACTGGACCAATTTCAACGAAAATTATCCCGTTCTGAAGCCCTTTATCCGGATTGAAACATAGGCTATATTTTATTGAAATCAAAGACATGGATTTTTAGATACAGCTTGAACTCTCTTAACAAAAACCAGCCATTGCTACGAGGTTCATCGTATACTGGTTGACAGATATTTTGACGGAAAGTTTTTCAAGCGTACGAAGTCGCGGGTATCAGCTAGTATCTCATATTGCGCCATTTCACGGTAATATAGCTTCCGCAGTGATGTCGTCGACGTCACATATTAAATTAGTTAGGATCTAACTAGATGTCGCTACTAAACAGTGACTTTTACTGAAACGCGCTATCGTTGCGTTTTGGCATCGTAGCGACTCTACAAAGGAAACATTACAACGCTCATCTAAGATTGATTTTTTTGCAATCTTGCTGCGGTACCATCGTGAATATTAATTATGTGGTTAACAAGGCGCTGATTTAATTGTATGTAGGTAGTTACTCACCTACTTTACTTCTCTCTCAATGCAACAAAATTGGCCAAAATATCATAACTATGAAAATATTATCATTTATATTTGTAGATGGCTCAACTGTTTCATTTGTATTTTGTAAATATTGTGAATATTGTAAATAAGTAGGTAATGTATAATAAATAATTATGATGCTTCACTTAGCAGCTTTTTCATAAAATTCTGATTGGTAGAGCAAATTAAATTATTTTGAAGACTAGAGGTAGTTTTGGCCACCGTTCATATTATTATTGGCTATGTGGCATTTAATATGCGAGCATTTAGTTATATTTATAACTATTCTTCGAACTAAGTCATAGATAAACGGTTTATCTCACGAAAAAAAAAAAAAAAAAAAAAAAAGCTCAAAGGTTAGCTGGTAGAGAATGCTATTTTAGCATTAAGTTCACCTGTATACACTACTTTTAAGTTGTGCAATAAAGAATTTTCTATCTATCTATTTTCTAAAAAAAATTTCTGTTGTAAAAAACCTACCTAACCTAAGTCATAAAAATAAAATCCTAATTAGTATCGGTGTCTTACATTGTACATTTAAAATTGCGCCATCTCACGGTGACAGCTTGTACCAATCTGCAGTGATGTCAGTCATCAACGTCGTAATCTTTCAATACATAAATTCGTGTCATTCATCCTACCTACCTCTATTCTTAATATCACAGTGTTTCTGATAGATGGCGACACTCGTATCCAAAGAGCTACATTAATACATCTTTATTGTTTTACGAAAAGGTTTATTTAGTTTTTCAAATTTATTTTTGGGTGAAAAAACCGTTTGTCTATGGTTGTTATATCAAAGAAGAATAGCTATAACTACAAAATGCTTCTGCATACTTAATTGCCACAGGCAAAAATAATTTAGTTCGCTCAACAAATCAAAACTTTATGCAAAAGTTGCTGAATGAGAATGAAGCAACATATTTCCATAGTTGATTGAGTTTTGCTACCTACTTTCTATTGTTTTACCACATTTGACACATATCAGTCATTATTTTATTTTCTCAAGACATTTATTCTGATTTTAATTATATACATTTTCATTAGTTTTCTATTCTCCAAGTCTAGCTTCAACTGAGGCTCCAACTTCGACAATCGACTGGATTTATGACATGCATGACACATTTGGCCATTTATTATAGTTATGATGGTTAGGTAAGTAAGTATATACTATAATCAGTTTAACAGATACATTATTACGATGTCGAAGCATCATTTCAAAAATTTGAAAAATTTGCAAAGTAGTATCCTTAAAGTATCTTGAAGTTAAATGTCTGACTGAACTAAAATGCCAAAACGCAACGATAGCGCGTTTCAGCCAAAGTTACTTTTTAGCAGCGACATCTAGTTAGATACTTTTAAACTAACTGATTTAAATTTATATTTAGTAACTAGAGGTGATTATGAAGAAATATGACATCCTGACTAGACAGATAACTAAATAAATGAATAACTTATAATATTTAGAGAAATTACTAAATAAATTACTATTTATTTAGGAGGAACAGACGAAGAAGAAACTTACATTATAGTAACCTACACTATATTAGGTCTCTTCTAAAGATATACTTAAGAATTTTTAATAGTGTGTAAATAAAAAACTGCAAAAATGGAAAACTATTTATTCTCATTTCTCAACTCACTATTCGTAACTAAAACTACATTATTTTAGCTTAATTTTGTTCGATTGCCTAAACCTAAATTTGTATTGATTTCTTAAAAATAATGTCACTACCAAGTACCTACTACCAACGTAAGTTAGTCTCTTTTTTGATATTTACAAAAAACAATCGTTTTGTTAGATTTTAGCAGCACTCAAGCTGCACGTCAGTAGCTAGTTAGGTATTCACTAATTTAATACTAGTATTCGTATACATTTCTTTGATTTATAGAGTAAAACATAGTTAGTAAGCACACCTTTGATACAATGACAATTGTTCAGTTTGTTGAAATTGACGATTCGTTGCATAGGTACATAAAATAATATAAAACTAAACTAAAAAAAACTGTAAATGAGGAAACAACTATTGCACAAAAATACTAAAGTTACAACTCAGATTCAAAAGTATCTTAAAATAGAATCATGACTATCAGAAAATAATACCACTATTGTAAACACCCCTTGTAGTCTCAAAAGACCCCTGATTCAAAGTAAAATAAACCTTATATAGAGCCTTCTAAAATTCAATTCAACGTAGTAGATCATTCGTCTCAGATTTGAAACTTCTTCGTATACAACTTGTTACAGCACCGATTGTCTATGTTGAGCTCATTGAGCACCGGTGGTCTAGTAGTGGCGACCAAGCCGACCGTTTCTAAAGTCAAGGTCGTAAGGTCCGGTCGTGCACCAATGGATTCTTCAACACGAAAAATTGTGCGTTACCAGAGGGCCTAGTACGAGTTTTGGTGTGTAAACTTGGTGTGAAACGTCTGACGCCCAACACTTCAGTGGGCGCTGATTTGTATGGAGACACTGAGCGGTTTTTTTGAGAAGCTTGGTCTACACCAAGCCCGTACTTGCCATGTCGAGCTTCTCAAAGTATCCGCTCAGTGTCTTCATACAAATCAGCACCCACTGTTGTGCTGGACGTCAGACGTTTCACACCCACACACTATACACTGAAAACTCGTAACAGGCCCTCAGTGTTCTCAAACAGCGAAGGAAAACATCGTGACGAAACCCGCGGCTTACTCAACTCCGCACGCATTGAGCTTGTCTTTCCATGTGGATACGGCTGACTAGACTCAGAGGATGGTATAGATGTTACAAGCCTACTCCATCTAAATGATGTTCCAGGGTTTGCAGAGTCCGAGGGTATGGATTAAAAAGCTGTGTTACACCCAGTAGTAGTTCTAATATTGGGACGTGAACACAAATAAAGATCTATTTGTACAATATGGCAAAGACAGTTTTTGTACTTTTACAATTTCGATTTTAATTGGTCATGTTTCACGAGCTCAAGAAAATTGACAGTCTCGTAGACATTTTGTTTATTGCCAAAATGAATTAAACTTTAAAAAAAGTTATGGAATCACTTTCAACATACTCATCATCATCATTCATCATTTCAGCCCGTTTGGACCCACTGCTGAGTATAGGCCTCCTCTTTATTACGCGATTCTTTTCGGTCCCTTGCGAGTCTTGTCCAGTGATTCCCAGCTAGTTCTACGATGTCATTTGACAATCGGGCGGGTGGTCTGCCTCTTGGTCTACGGGCATCCCTTGGCCACCATTCTGCGACCGCCTTCGTCAACATATTACTGAAGATTATTTACAAAGTATTTACCTATTAGATAATATTTCAAGAGCTCGCAAAAATAAACCCCCTGAACATATCCTCAGATTCCTCGTAGCTTCATATAACAGTTCCCTACATTTCCACGTCTCTACTAAGAGCATCAAACTTAAGTTCCTTCACCTCTTCAGGACTGAAGCTTTTAACTGAAATCTTAACATCCGATAGATCTGTACTTGACAGTTTATTAGTAATTTTAGTTATCGAAATTCTACTCTCAATATCGTTTGAATCACATATCGTTTCTAAAACTACCCCCTTGTCGACCTTTTTGAGTTTTGGGGGTGCTTTTGAGTTTTTGAGTTTTTCGCTGAGTATTTTACTGGTTTTTTTGGACATGTCTAAGGCTAGTGGATCTTCTTTGGTCTCTGGTTTGTCGTCTGCTGGCTTCTGTTTCATCTCGGCGACTTCTGCGTTGGTTATGTTGTCCTTTTTCTTCCATTTCGTTCTTCTGTTTTGGAACCATATTTTCACCTGGAAGAAAGAGATGGGTATACTTTAGTATCGAGAGAAAAAAAATTTTTTAGTTGTCGCATTCGAGGAAATCTTTATTATTGTAGATTTTTTATAGCTACGGATGCTAAAGATAGTTTGTAAGAACTAAAGGGTATTTTATTTTGTAGACTGTACTCTGAAGTTGCTATAGACAGAGAAATCTTAAAATCGGTCGGCTATTGGCTTATTTGTCTCTATTTCACAGATTTTTTAAAGCTTCAATATTTTTTGGTGTCATTAAATTAGAGTCTACTAAAAACAAATGAATGTATACTCAAAAAACGTACGAGCATTTGTAAAAAGTAATCTTACGAGTAAATTATTTCCTAGAGGACCCCGCTAATGAGTATGTTTGTGTAGGTTTGTGTGTGTGTGCGACAACACACAGAGTGTATCGGTTAACAGTTAATTACCTCTGATCGATTCAACCCCGCGGGACATAGGGATGGAACGTTGTCGATGAATGAATATCGATAAAAATAATTAATCAAACAAGTTTGTATAAACTAGTAGAGATGAAGTTGTACATACCTATAGTAAAAAGATAAACCGAAAAATTTACATTTGAGGCTTTTAAGACTGGAACTTATCCACGTATCCTTTATAACAAAAATAACAGCTGAACTAAGCGCGATTGATATAAAAATCACGTGAATCTATCGAAAGAATGCGTTTATCTCGTAGTACATTGCGCTGTGAAAATCTTCTAAACTAAATTGATGCTTTACTTAGACGTCAGTGTGCTTTTACCCTTAGAATAAAGCCATTTTGTTAATGTAGGTGGTTTTGGTAGTAGTTTTAAAAAAGTGAGGGGTGTATGAAAAATTTGATCGTTGATAGACGTATAGGTACCTACTTATATTGATAGGTACTTCCACCCTGTTGAAGTTTTTGGAAAAGGTCTTATAGGTAGACCCTTTAATTATACATTTTAGACAATAATTTTGCTATTACAATAATTATCCTAAATATAGATTTACTTAATGTAGGTACGAGATAATTACACCAAATGGATGAGCACTGATAATGGTCGTACAGTCAGTCAGTCACCCTGAAGATATATTATTTGGCTATGCATCGTATCTCAACCTAGACAATAGATTATCTCGACTACATCGATAGTATAGATAAGATAACAGGGTTGTCAACAGCGTGCGAAACCAGTTGAAGAAAACTCTTAGAACCAAATAAAGTATTTATGATTATGATTATGATTAAATCTCAAACAGTATTTTAAGACCACGATGAAATATTTATTGAGCACGGTGAATTCAAATATGATGGATAAAAATATCGACTGAAATAATAACTTTCTTAGTGTTTTTCTACTTACGTACGGACGTTTTGGATTTACCAATCAAAACACCTTAGTAGGTAGGTATAAAAGATTTACGCACTCTCATTTTCAAACCACATTTTTCAACCATGATGCGTTAAAAACTACATAAAACATTTTCTTAAAGGATTACGTATTAATAAATAATAAATATTCACGGACACTTAACACAACGCCTTCTAGTCCCAAACTAAGCAAAGCTTGTACGATGGGAACTAGATGGCTGATAGAATACATACATACATTTTTTTTTTGTAAATACATATCTATAATACATAGAAACACCCAGACACAGAACAAACATCTATGTTTGCCACACAAATGTTTGTTCTCAGTGGGGATCGAACCCACGACCCACAGCACGGAAAGCAGAGCTACTACCGACTGAGCCATGACGCCTGTCACTATTATTTTAGAAACGTGAGTTGGAAGCTTCTCAATTTAATTTGAATTTAACTCTTGCTAGTCGTTGCCAACCCTACATTGCAATTAGTCCTGTGACATGTAACACATAACCCCTTTGTGTCAATCCAGAGTCTGTCTCATTCTGGCGCTACCTGTCTCACTAATGCGCAATCAATAATAATTATCTTTGTGTTTGCAAGCAACATTGCACTGAAGTTAGCGAGTACGCATATAGGCCTAATGAAGTCAATTAATTTCTGATTTGATGGCCTATCTGCCGTTACATAAAAAAGAGTTTTTAGCAATAGAATTGGTACCTACCTCTACTGTAAGAGAGATCACGTACGAGCGATTTAGTTGTCCAAAAACTTTTTTTTCTTTGTCGATTTTTGTCGGCTGTCGCGTCACTACGTACACACTCGTAGACTTGATGTGAGAGACAAAAGTTGCTCTTTCTCCCCCTCTTTTATTAAAGCTGGTCTCATAGTCTATTCCAACCAATTTAGGTAGGCTGACTGCTAATAGCAGTTTAGTGACTAGTGCTGCGCATCAACAGAAAAACATGACAGAGTTTATTTTAACCGACGATATTTTCCTTCATCATTTCCGCACTAGCATAATATGACATGTGAGTTTTTAGATTTGTTTAAACTTATCTACTCGCGACAGCGCTTTTTGTGCTTCATCTTTCTCAGAGGGCCTATTACGAGTATGTGTGGTCGTGTGAGACGTTTCAAACCCACACTATACACTGAAAACTCGTACTAGGCCCTCTGTTAAGATGCGATGCTGCGTAGGTGAAATACCTAATATTCTAAGTGGCGATACACTGAGATACTTCTAAACATTCAGTTGAATTTCAGTCCTGATGCATAGATTAGCTAATGCATGCTGTCATATGTAATGTAATTAGTTACATTAATATACCTAACATGTATAAGCCAAATGCGCTATGTGTGTACGTGTACGTAACAAGTCATATGCGACAAGTCCCGGATTAATTCGCCAATTACATGCGCCATTGTGCCGTGATGTACTGCGAGTTGCAACGTCACGGGAATACAGTTGAGTTAGCTGATTATGATTGCCGCTTTTTAAGTTACAATTTAGCTGCGTATCTCTCTAGCTAGATACGAATTACCACAGAATTAGTAGCTTCAATTCGACTTTCGATCCGAATGTCGCGGGTTCGTTTACCAGCCGTGCATTCATGGATTTTTCGTTTCGGAAAATATAGATGCGCATCGACACGAACTTAACGGTGAAGGAAAACATCGTGAGGAAACTCTTGGCTTAATCAGCTCCTTACGTATTGACGACGTATTTCCCGTGGATATGGCTGACTAGGCTGTGAGGATGGTATAGGTTATCACGAGATAATTTGGTATAATCCTTAGTTTTGGTTGGTTACCGTCAAACAGTGGAGTGGTTACCCTTCCACGTTTGTATGGAAAGGTGTGCGACTGACTGCGACTTGTTCAACCTTAAGTGTAGGCATAGGTTGCCTCCTGACGCTCTATAAACCATCTTCAATAGATGTAAAGGCCTATTATAATAGTAGGTTATAATAATTAGACTTTTTTTTATTTTTAATCTATATTATTATAGTCTATACAGAGGGGCCAATTTTAACCCATGCATCGATGAACGAGACGTTGCTGGCCTGGGACATAGTTGTAATACAAATGTGGTATTAAATTCATGTGAGCTAGTGACCTTTATATGTCAAATTGATGGATGCAGTGTGATACCTAACAGGGGACTGCCTCAGTGAGTATTGAGTAGATACTACTAATATATCAGCTTGTGTATGTATGCTATCTATGCCTGTAGATAGGTAGATGCCTTACTTAGTCATCACTTTAGCCCGAATAGCAAACACAGTGAAATCTCATCAGAGCATTACATAATTAGCTGGGAAAGCCATTAGTTCAGGATAGTTATACACGGTGTGCAGGGCCGGTAGGGCTAGCACACGGGCAGAGCTCGCATGAGTTATTCTAGTTTGAGATAAATTGTACTGGCAGTGGAGCATGTGTGCAAGCGTAGAGAAAATAGTGTAAAATTATGTCCAAAGCAATTTTATAGTTTTGAAAATATTTTCAAGTGTCTTTTATGAATTTGTTTACAAACTAAAAAAAAAGTATGAAACACTTTTCACCAGTCTTTTTATTACTTTTTCAAACCCTTTACTCACTTACATAAAATATTTTTGTACTTTTACTTAGCAGCTTTACAATATTTTATTCTCTACCTTTCTACTTTCTATCCTTTCGCTTTACAACCATTTAGTCTCTACTTTTGTACTTTTTACTACCATCAGAAATATCAAGATCGTCTTCATTATTTTTC
The DNA here is from genome assembly GCA_947507515.1 of Eulithis testata. Lineage (NCBI taxonomy): Eukaryota > Metazoa > Arthropoda > Insecta > Lepidoptera > Geometridae > Eulithis > Eulithis testata. Next base: position 9,577,604 of record OX382213.1, on the reverse strand, counting down.
AACATCCGTTTATAAACACTTAATACATCTCTGTTCAAGCAATAAAGCTAGTTATACACGGCAGCAATCAATACCGCGGTGCTCTTTGTTCGCGAGCGTGTACACAGCCCTATTAGTGCCGACTGCTGCTAGTGATGCGACATGATCGATGATTCGTGCTTTGTGAATCGATAATGTTGATTGGTCGGTAAAATGTGATTGAGAAATGTTTTTTTTAGTCTAGGGCCCGTATTCCGAGACAGAAATCGTTATTCAAGCATAGATTTGAGTACAAAAATCTATGCTTGAGTACGGATCAGTGCTTGAGTAAGGCTACGAAATACGGGCCTAACAATCGTAAGTAGTGGTATATAAGGTTAATAGTCCTTTGTACGCATTTGTACGTGACTTAAATCGGTATGTTTCTCGTAGTAGTATACAAAAAAAAGTAAGTAAATTAAAATTGTTGATTGTCTAATGTAGGTAACTGTAGTCAAGCCTAAAATTGGGTCAATCATATATGTTTATGTCATGGTACAGTGAGTGTTGGTAGAGCGAAAAGCGAGCAGTGAAAAACTTTGTGATCGGGTTTTAATTCGGGTGTTTTCTTGTAATCCCATTATTTTGTCCCTCGTAGTACCAGATACCACTCTAACAATACGGTAAGATATTTAGGGTAAAAACATCGATATCGATAAAAATAATAAACCTTTTTTTCTCCCTCTATCCTTATCTAAGCGGCTACGATCGAAGCCGATGAGTGAGCCTCGTTAATCTAACAATTATTCATTGAGATCCCCCAAGCACTGATCGATTCTCTCTCTCTTTTTCCTGATGCAAGAAGGAGACGAAAGTCGAAGATAATACGCTTGTGGTCAGCGATACTGGGACTTAATTTGTGGGTCGTTGGGGATTTAAATAATAGATATTTATAGCTATTGCGGGGATGTCGCGAGATGAGTTGTCAAAACGTGTTTGTAATAGCCATTCTGAGGGGTAGGCACGAACAAATGTGTCGTAAAACTGTATTCCAGTCATATTACGTGTCAATGCCAGTTCCGCTGCCGAACGTTCCAGCACCACCACGCAGTGTATCTCGGATACGCTATCGTTACGATACATTTAGAACTGTCACATTCATTCGTCCTGAAGCCTCTGTTCAATAGACTGCGAATATCATGTAAACTTGTCTGGCCTCAGGGTCAGAACCCGTATTCTTGTATCTCGAGGACTTACTTTTAGAGGTCATGTGTAGATTTTTATTGCTCCACGAAATATTTGCAATCATATTGTACGTAGAATAATATGTAGTATTGTTTTGTAAAAAATTTTTGTTTTGTTGAATAAATAAATTTAAATATCTACGTGCTAATGATATAAATATCAGTAAATTTCTATAATCTAAATTGTACGAATAGGTATGTGTCTGACTGTCATCATTTCAAAACGAAATCATAGAATGTATGTAAAAGTACCGTACCGGCTAGCAGATCCAGAGCCTCCTTAAAAACCCAAAGATAGACCAGTATTTGTAACAGGAAACTGTAAATAGCTGGGTCAAGTCTCCCCAAACCGAAATCCTAAATCCGATGATATCGGTTCGGAGATAAATCCACAGGAAAACGTACAAAGTCATAAACAACAGCTAAATCTTTGTCATCCATATTAGATAAAGAGTGAAAGAGAAAACAACTTTCATACTATTAGCGAGTTTATTGCTAATTGGTGCTTAAAACGTGCTTTAAATCGTGGTGGAAAGCGAACGTGACACATTATTACTTACACCTCATCTATTGCATACAGAAACGATAGTTTCATTATGAAATCGGTATGAGACTAACTGACTAACAAGAACGAATACTTACGTAGGTAGGTACTACCAAAGTCTTGAAAAGAATTGAGTCACCTGAGTTTTTTTACGCCATTTTTATATCAATTTGCAGCAAATAGTTTGATTTCATTTATAATATTGTTTTAATTTAATTTTTTATGCAATATGTATTGATCAAATTTTTGTAATAATAAATTGTTTTGTTTATATTTTCACGTTTTTAATTAAAACTATTTACTGCCACATTCGAATGAGCCTCGACAAGTTTCATATTTCATTTGATTGGGGTCGTATTATTTCGTCTCATTAGAGTTCATTACACCCCAATGGGTTTAAATTAAACCATACACGTGATTAATTTACGCTATTACCGACGCATGCCTATTAACGTTATAAATAATGTAGTAGGTAATCGTATCTGGCTATCGATATTCGATAGTTGGTTATGTCCTCACTAGTCTCAGATTTAAAACTTCTTTGTTTTCTGTTCTATTTTTGAAGATTTTGTTTTTTATTTAAATAAAAGTACGTTAAGTAATTGTAACAGGACCATTGATTAGGCTGTTCAAATTCAAGCATTGGAATATTTTTTATTGGAACGTTTATCGACTTTGTCTATCGATAAAAAATCTATCGACATTATTAAAACTCTACAGCTGTAACAGCCATCATAAAGGCTTTACTTTCCATGTGAATCAATAAACCTGCCACGGTTATTTCTAACCTATTATTTTTCTATCAATGTCATAGGTTTAAATATTTAAATGTGCTTACCGCTTTTACGGCAGTGGCTTTACGGCCACTTTCCCAACAAGAATAATGATATTTTAATTGAAAAATATAGCTTATTTTAATACGGCACATTTTATTTATTTTACTGTGTACCTATAGTTAAGTTTATGGAAAAACCACAGTGAGATGTTACCTGTGCCAAAATAAGTACCAAAATCATGTCTTGTTGGTCTAAAAATTGCTCTGCTCTTGACAGTATTATATCTGAAATAGGTAACCGATCTCTTTTTACTACTAAACTGTCTAGTAAATCTACTGAATTTTACTGTGTAAGGTACCTAGGTATTATCAATGTTTGTGGCAATCGCTCTATTTCACTCCGCTGGACGTTTATTTATGCGGTTTACGATTGGTTTAGTAAATTAGAACCCAATTCCGAAATCACAGTAACATTTATTACGGACTCAAAATGGTAAACGGAGAAACGTTTTTATTGATAAATTGTTAAATACTTTAAAGCTTCGTGGTTTTGATTATTAGATACAGTTACATTGGTATAAAGATAAGACTTGATTTATTTCAAATATTTTGATATATACCAAGCAATGTATAGCGAGCAATGCAGCAATGCAAAGGTACTTTTGTAAAAATCTTGAGAAAATTTAAGTAATTTATAAGTAAACTTATTAGTTGACTGAACTCTTTAAAAATTGATAGTCATGAGTTTACTTCTTCGGAACGTAGAGTACCTACTCGGACGTTATAACTCTAATTGGTAATTTCGAGTTTACGAAAATACAATTTGGTCTTACAAAAGCTTCTTGTTTTGCAACACTTCTTATCAACTATTGCGTCTGCTAAAATAAAAGTTTTAAATATTTCAATAGATCGAATATTGTTGTTGGCTGTTCACCAAAACTTTCAATAACTGGTTACCTAGCTTAAATTGAAACCCTTTCAAAAAGATCAAATTGAGCTGAACTTTAGTATAACTGTATGTTGGTAACTTTGGCTATAAAATGATTCAAGACGCAGCTGACTACATCAAAGCAGCGGCACGAGGGAGCCACTTGAAGCCTGCGGATGCGATGCGCGGATCTGCTAATATCACTAGATAAGGCAAGTAATGTGCCGTGCTAACATTAGCCCAGACTGGATCATAAATTTATAGCTTTGTTATCCTAAATATTTGAATTGATTCATTTTCAAGGCTTTGTGTGGAATGTCCATAAACTATTGATATATTCTAAACTGTAACCATAAACAGTATTCCTTAAGTCTTAGTTAAATAGCTTTTAATATTTTTCTACACAATCTGAGACTTGTATTTCTTTTCTTTTGAAATTGTAGCAATATTAAAAGCTAAGCGTAAGTCATCAAAATACATTGAAAAACATAAAAAAGCGTTAGTTACAGATATAAATTTTATGATGGCGTCCAAAACTAATGCGTCTTAAAGTCAAAAAGTGCAAACTATACTTTGTCACCTTCAAATCTAGAGGATCTGCAACCGTCAACTCCATCTCAATATCTGCAGCACTATGCAGTTAGGTTTTGGCATCGCCCCGACTGAAGTTTGGCATTAAACCAATTTATATTTAAACCCTATTAAATAAAACGGCACTTCGCGGGTACTTAGATAAATCGGCCATTAGGGATGAGCCATTGGATGTATAAATAGGTGTTTTTGCTTTGTGAGTGCGAATTCTAATGTATTATGAGCACTTAAAGTCTTTGGGGTAGATGATTGACCTGCGTCGTACACTGGCAATGTTTTCTTTGTTTTGAACGAGCAAATAATTATGTAAATAATAAATATAAATATTCTTCGACATTACATTACACACAACGCTCTCTAGTCCCAAACTAAGCAGAGCTTGTACTATGGAAACTAGATTGCTGATATAATACTTACATATCTTTTTTTTTTTGTAAATAGTATATACTTATAATACATAGCAACACCGAGACACAGAACAAACATCTATGTTTGCCACACACAAATGTTTGTTCTCTGTGGGGATCGAACCCACGACCCACAGCACAGAAGGCAGAGCTACTAAACGACTGAGCCATGACGCCTGTCATGTAGGTAGGTATAGGTACATATTTTTATTGAAGTAATGTTTTTAATATTTAGAAGATAACTTTATTATGACGTACTTAAATAAAGAACGTTTCTGAACAATGAAAGGAATTAGTCTTAAAAATGTAATTTACAAAAAAAAACAGATTTATTTATGGTTTAAAAAAGTTATACCTACAAAATATCAGTAACTTTAAAAACCCTAATATAGGTAAGTAACTTGCTATGTCAGCCTGAAATAGTCGCCTTAAAGAGAAAACTACTTTTATTAATACGGTATCCGTTAACCTTAATTAAAAGCAAGGAAACAAACGAACATAACGGAGAAATCAAAGCAGTAATACCTTGAAATAACTATAACTCACATCGCCTTTACTAATTCAACTATGATCCGAACATAAATCAAACACATTAGAATCTCATTAAAGTTAAATATAAATACATTTCATCAATGGAGCGGCAATGCCAAGCAAAACAAGTAATTAGACAATCCATTGAAATGGCAAAACGAAAATATGCGCAAGCGCTGCGCCGCCATTGGCGGGTTGTAATCTCAGTAGGACGGAAAACTCGCTCTGATTGGCTGGTGGAATAATTTGGCAGTTATTCAATGGGCGTGGTTTGTTCCATGAGTTTCTTTAAAACTAGTTGTTTTTAGTTGTATCGACGGTTATTGAGGTCAACTATATCTAGTTAACTTTGGTTCGAGTGATGAAATATAAATGGCGTTGAACCGGTCTGGTTGGTCGACTTTAAATTGTTTCTAGTTCCGTCTGTCTGTTTGTGACATTTTATGTCAGTTTTATGACAAGCTGACTATGGATTCTGTATATTTAAAACTTTAATATATTGAACTGTGTATTTTTGTACAGTCAATCACAACTTCCTAACTTTAAACTAACAAAGAAAACGGAAAATATAACTATTTACTTTTATTTAGAAACAGGTATGTTTCCACCCAAACCTATCCTATTAATTAATTATGATAAACGTAAAAGTTTGTATGGATCCTATGTTTGTTCCTCTTTCAAGCAAAAACTACTGATCCGATTTGAATGAAACCTGGAATATATATTTTCCGTGACTTGGATCAACACATAGGCTACTTTTTATCTCGGAAAATCAATGCAATCCAGCTGGACGCGAATGAACTCGCGGGCGGAAGCTAGTTGACAATATGACGCTTTTAGGACAATATGTCATTTTGTAAATTAACATTGTATTTTGAAACAATAGATCAAATATAAAATATACACGTAGTTATAAAACGAATCAACTGGCACGTTAACAGAATTGGAATTAGGATAAATAAAAAATAAAAAATATTCACGGACACTTAACACAACGCCTTCTAGTCCCAAACTAAGCAAAGCTTCTACTATGGAAACTAGATGGTTGATAGAAAACTTACATACATTTTTTTTTGTAAATACATAGGTACTTATAATACATAGAAACACCCAGACACAGAACAAACATCTATTTTTGCCACACAAATGTTTGTTCTCGGTGGGGATCGAACCCACGACCCACAGCACGGAAGGCAGAGCTACTACCGACTGAGCCATGACGCCTGTCAAAAATATCACTATAAAACAAAAATCACTATCGCAAATGAAACCGCACATACCAACAGTCCGACGAACAGCACTCATTGCATACCTAGTGTGGCTTTTAATCATTCAAGAGCTTTCAAATTTGACTCTATTTTTCTATTGCTAGCTGTAATAAGGCTAACTTAGTCGCTAAGCGACTCGATAAAAGAAATATTTATGACTCGAGATGAGATCTAATAATTAAACCCATGGTAAGTAGAAATAGGTACTTTTTATTCGATAGCAATAGAAATCACGTAGGTAAATCATTTTAGTCAACGAATACATGCATGCTGTGTTTAATATATTAAAAATTACACCGAAAATGATTATATTACAAAGCATGTTTTAAGTCAAGTTAGTGTATATTCAACTTGGAATATACACTAATAACCAAATAATAATAAAAAACCTATAGGTATAGATACCATCTAAGTAATCTAAAATTAAATACACCACTAAGTACCTATATTCAGTCACCCACGCAGCATGATATTATCATAAAAAAGTCATACCAATTCAGGTACCAGGATCATTATCATACCTTAGGTATACAAGAGGAAATCGCGGAAGAACTTCAGTTTAGTAAATTATTTTGAATATTCAATTCTTCACAAATTCAAAGCCAATATTGTGCAAAAAATATATTGTTCTTAGATCTTTATGCAGAATCGGGGCATCCACACGGCTGGTAATCGCACTAGCATCACATCCTAAGTCGTGAGATAACGATCTCGAGACGACGTGATTTCCTACGGAACCCAGCGCGGGACCACCGGCGCTGGTCCGAGGGCTGTCGCTAATACAAAAACATAATATATTCAGGGTTCAAGACGGTAAGTTCATTGCGGGTGGAAGCCAATTTTCATAAGCTTAGTATTTACCACGTCTTCTAAGGTTTTGTCCGGTAACTCCGGTATGTCCAGCAATCGTCAGACGATTACAACAGCATTTTTGTCCGTTGGAAAAACAAATCTTTTAAGGTTTTAAGATTTTAATGAAAATAGGTATTTTTACCTTTACAATGATTTGCATTGATGATATTAGTAACTACAGATCCGGAAGGAATCTATTGTCGCGTGAATCGAACCAGCTCTCGCGTCTAAGCGCAGTTAGTCACCCACTGCGCCGCACAGGGGCCTTATTCACTATGACCAATACAAGCGCGTTACGCAGCACGACAAGACAGCGGCGTGAAATCGCCCTATGCCTGTGCCGTATTTCCTATGCCATAAATGTCATTCCTTACGGTGACGTCATACGGTTACCGCAAGGAATCTCCTAAGTCATACAGAATAATGCCCCAGATCATTACTATAAGAAACTCTCCAGTGCCAACCCTACCGACCCCAGGACATTTGCATAAAAATGTCCGGACACGCGCCTTAATTGATCGCACGTACTGTACAGTCGGCGACAAAAGCAAATAGCATAAATTAATTTTAAAACGTCTTTAATTAGCGGCGGCATCGTCTTTTATGTCCAAGGGTGGCAGCGATTTTTACATTTATCTAAATGGGTAAAACATTTATTTAAATGGACTTTAATTGTTACTGCATTGGTGCTATCTTTTAAGGATTAGTTGGGAGGAATTATGTTAAGTTAGTAATCCATATCGGGATTTAAATACATAATAGATTTATAATTAAGTGCTCTATAATTGGATACCTGTGTTTTACTGTAATGATTTCTTGAGGATATCTCGATTCGTTCCGTTATAATAATAAACTAACGTAAAAAGTGGAATTTGAGACAAACGCCACTTACCTACTACGATTTCGCTAGTAGGTGCAGTATCTTATCTATTTATCCATTCCATACTACCACACTATACCTACATACCACATTACCATACTATTATTATTACCATACTTTGCAAATAAATCCATTTCATTTCATAACACAACAAACAAACAATTTTATAAAAACTCATTTGTTTTTTTTTAAACAAAACATTACACAAATCTATGCAACAGTTCTTATGCAATCATTTTAAACGTCAATTAGCGTAGCACTTTTGTGCTCGTCAGTACTCAACAGCGAAGTCCGCAGACAATTAGACCCCACTCGCTGCGTAATTGTCGACGACTGTACATTCATTGTTGCACCTTCCAGCGCTGTATATCTTTGTGCTCTCAAATTGTTACCCTCTTGGGATTTTGCAAATGGTATTTAGTTCAGTACATAGGCACACACAAGTACATATTTTTAAAAGTGGTGAAGGGCCCACCCTTTATAATTTCTTACACAGATGTTGCCATGGTAAGTATAATTTTTTAGTACTATAGTCGTATGGTAAGATTGGTATCGTTTTAGGTACCTAAGGCCCGTATGCTGATTCTCTGCTCGAGCACTGATCTCAAGCAATGTATTTGTATAAAAACTCAAATCTATGCTTGAGTGGTTTCTGTATCGGCATACGGGCATTAGTATTAATGCGACCAAACCCACAGGCAAACACTAATCAAACATATCTTAGGAGTCAGTCATGGCATGTGTGTAGTTAACCGCACGTCAATCACGTAAATGCGGTTACTAGGTACACCACATAAATACATAATGTATAACACCTACTTAGTACATAATGCATACCTCGTGCTATGTAAATTAAGTCTGATCACACTAAGATTGCACTATTTTAAATAGGGTTAAATTTGAAAACCTGTAAGATGGAAACACCGTACATTAATTTGTAAGGTTTACTACCTACAATAAAGTATTTCCATTGATTCATTCCTTCATTCATTCATTCATTCATTCATTCATTCATTCATTCATTCATTCATTCGCCGTCTGTACCGCGAAAACTATTTAACAACCTAAATACAAAAGGTGCTATTGGGTACATGTACATACTATGTCATTGTATAAATGATACCATAATAAAATATTTTTTCGGTTTATATCAATCTAACCCAACCATAAAAACAATTAATAATAAAAAAAGTCGTTTATTGTGAAAAATGTTCGCATCCCTTCAGTTTACATAGCACTTAAACCTCCATAATAATCATTATTATGGTACTAATTAACGAAACATGACAAGGGATGAAACCGTCCCAAGGGTTAACGTAAATTCTTATCACTTCACACTCAATTTTCTATCTTAAACCACTACCAATAAGACTAAAAATTGCAAAAATTATTCGCTTGCGACTATTTTAGGAAAATTGACAAGGTTCTTATGATTCTGAGATAGAGTTTAAAATCAAACGTTTTCGTTTTCAGGGGTTTAATTAGAGAGTACTGTCGCGCTCAGTTGACATTCCGAGAATGGCAGTGATTGAATCAAGTATTTATATAGGCATAACCCTTTCTTGGCGAGTGCGGCTTGTTATTTTATTACAGAAAGGTCCTTTCATAGCTTTACCACGCTTTACTTAAAATAATGACCGGCAACAAAGACCTATATTTTACTAGGTTTATTGTTTATATAATGCACTATTTCTACACTTAAGATCTAATCTGTAACATATATTCTTGCAAAGAAACAATTGATTGATAAATTGTAAAAAAAATACAGCCGAATGGAGAACCTCCTTTTTTTTGAAGTGGGTTAAAAATTTACTTTTATTCCGTAAATACGGCTGAACAGTCCCGTTACTAATAGGATCCTCACAGAACTCCCAAATCATCATTTTCTCAAATTACGCCCCTACGTGTGCTATCATCGCGCCATCGCCCGAGGGGAGCGGAGATCAATTGCAAGGATTTAGGGGAGGCCTTTTGTCGCCGATTCTACGCAGTTTTGAAACAAAGAAGACTCTAAGGAAGAATTATCTCATTCTGTGGAAAGTTTGTGAAAAAGCATTTGGAAAAACGCATTTAACTTTGAGTTCATTGTTCATTTGCATTTACAAAAGGTGCTAAAACTTGCCTTTTCCAACCTAGATAGACTAAACTAATACCTACTTATATTTAAAGACGTTCAGCAGTGGACCGATATTTTATTTATTTAGTTTGGGACTAGAGAGTGTTGTGTGAAGGATATTTATTTATATATATTTAATTTTTTATACATAAGTATTTACACTTACTATTTTTTATTATTTTTACATATTCTTTTATTTATAGAAGGTTCCAGCCAACTCACTTGTCTTTTCAATCACGATAAAATTAGCTACCTAAGTATTAACTATACGTTGAATTCTAATATAAATAAAATAAGATTACGTTTGGTATTTCAGCTTTATCAACTAGAATATAAAATGTTATTTAGTAACAATTTATTACAATATCTCACATTGTCATTACAAAACTCTTCGTTTTCAAAATATCACAAAATATTATAATAATGTTCCTTAAGTCTGTAGTTTCGTGTTAGCTGTCACCTTAATACCATCAAAGATTGAGATAAATCCCCAAAACTCCCAGATATTTAGTAAAATAACATATCAAGCCGAAAATCTCATATTTATCAACAAGAGACATGATAACATTATTATTATTGCCAACAAAACTTTGTTTTTTTTCATCACTAAATTATAATCACTGTGACATTCTTTTTAAACGAAACAAAGCAATGGGAGACGAGATGGGACCAGAAAAAATAACTTCACACGTGGTTCCATGTTCCATCAATAGAACCAAATAATATGACAAAACTGTCTATCTTTATTTACAAAGAAAATTACAACTAATATAGTATTTACAAAATACACAATGAATCAGTTGAGGCATCTACAAACCGTTGCAGATGATTTACAAACGACAAAAATGCACAAATTGATTATGGTTATAATATAAATAGACTCCAAAAAACTCTAAGGGCCGTAAGATCAAAAGCAGTTTAAGCTATGGGTTTCGTGAACTACGATTACATTTGATCGATGGATTAATCTACTGTCATCTCTGTCAGTTTAAGCTACCGATGGTCGATTAACTAACATTGATCTTATGAAATAATCGGAGACTGGAGGTTAAACTCTATTTCGTGGTTTAAACCACTATTTATCTTACGGCCCTAAATAAGTTTTTCAAGCTGAATCTGAATTATTCTTCCATACTCTTTTAGCCAAATTTAGAGCCAATTTCACAAAAAGTGAAAAAAAAAATTCTTTATTGCCAGACATGGTCCATGTAGTATCATTACAAAAATATACGCAAATGAAATAAAACAAAACTAAATAGACGCAAACCGCTTTTAATTATTTTTATTCCGTACTTTTTAGTGACATTACAAAATCCATAAACTCCATAAGGATTCTCCAAAAACTTTAATATACGATATTAAGTCGAAGTACGTATACCTACGTCTATACGATGGAGTAACTCTACATTTCCCTCCTACAATAAGCTACGTGCTGGCAACACGTCTGTGTCCTCACGTCTGAGACTTCCCCCACTCGATATAGACAGCGATATATTTCACTTTCCTAATGTAGATTTGCTACGATTTGTTGTGTATATTGAATTTAAACCTACAGCATTCGAATTATAATATAAAGTGACTTTTTACTGAAAATTACGTTTTATGGTGGTTTTATTTAGTCAGTTGATTTGAAAGCTTCGGGTTAGATCTACTATGTACCACTCTTCACGCAAATAAATCATTCATTCATTCATTCATTTTCGTAAAAAAAGTTTTATAAAATATTGGGCTCGTTGGGATTTTTTCCCATCTTGCCTACCAGTAGGCTCGCCGCCGCCCGGTGGGTTCGATGAGAATAACCCACATGAATATCAAAGCTTTTTGCTAAACACCCCGAAATAGAGAAACGTAAACGAAAACGTAAAAGATATCGATGAAATTATTTTTTTTGCATAAATCTAAACAAACGAGTTCTACTTGTGTGAGTGTTTGTACTATACTGTTCATCCATTAAAGGTTAATGTGCCAATCTTCGTGATAAACTAAAATTCTTAATATAACATTTTTTTTATTAATTGTCTCTACGTTTTGCTCTTTCAACACGATTAATGTATGGTCATTCCATTTTCGAAATTCCTACGAACCAGTAATTCAGTCAGCGACACGCGACATATTACTCAACTGTCACTGTCAAGTCGATTAAATACTTTTCGGCTTTCGACCACTTTCGACTCTTTTCGCCGAATTCGATATTAACACTTTTCTTGTCACTTTTTGTTGTGGAAATCTGTCATGTAGCTTCGCTTACGAAGAAAGTGTGGAGTTTCGTAGAATGATTATGTCGTTACCATTTTCTAAAGAATTTCAACCGTTTTTGTCCACAAAAAGAATGCGAGAGAGCATTTGAGTCGTGGATTATTAGTATTAAATATGTCAAGCTAAAACCTGTTAAAAACTAAAAAAAAAAAAAGGATTTTATTTACTGATCAAAAATTAATTAGAATAATCCGGACAATAACAAGTTTTAAGTAAATAGCCGGATGGTTGTCCGGCTATTCACATCATTCCAAATTCAAACGCTGTTATTCCAATCAAGTCTGTCATCCAGAGTATTATCGGTATTCTAACTATATCCATCTGGGTGTATCCGCGGTGGAGATCACTGGGGTAACCCGATCGGAGGAAATGCGCAATTAACGCGATGGGACATCGAACGTCTGAAAGGTTAAGTTATTGATAGACTAGAGATTATTTTTAACGAAAAGTTACAACAGAAATATTAGTTTATTGCATTGTTTGGGTCGATAAGATTTTGATATCGTGTTTTATTTAATAACTTAAATAAACTGTGTTCATTCTTTAGTTGCAGCTTTTTTAACTACTTACGAATGATGATGATGATCATAAACAATCTGGTGTTTACGAACATCATCATCATTCGCAGCTTGACTGGTGGTCATAGGCTTCCCTGTGTTTGTGCTGATTTCCACTTTGTACCATTGATTTAATTATAATTTTGTTATTAATAATATCTAAGAGCATGTTACACGTGTAAGGAGGAAGTAAATAAATATAAAATCATATAAACTATGCATAGTGTTCGATTTTTAACCTGCTAGTGTGCACAAACCCGAAGCACGAGAGTTCAGTGTTCAGTATGTTTTAATTAACTAACAGGAATTCAGTGGAATCGTACGACAGCGTCCTTTTATACGTTGCCATCCGACCCTCGGACTTAACTGACATTTAATAAAAATAATTGTACAACGATAAAGCAGTTGAAATTGTTTACTTTAAAAATTCAATAAATAAATTCACATTTGGCTGAAATAAAACATCAGACGGCTCAGTGATTCAAAACTCAAATTGTATTTTTTATTATTTCGTATTGAAAGATTCACAATAAAACGATATGAAAACGGTAAGATAAGCTTTATGTTGGCTAGTGATGTGGTCCTGTACCGATGTTTTAAGATTTTTTTTTTTAATCTTTGTCTTTGTCCTAATTTAGTTTAAAACTAACCTTGTAATTAAATTTAATACAGACTAGACTAGACTATGCACATCTTGTCATTGACTGCAATCTTGGTTCTAACACAAAGTCATTGCAGCAGAGAAATATTTTAAAAAATGCGAGACTAGTAAAAAGTATAATAAACATGGTAGTAAATAGTAAGTTTACGCGTTTATTAGACAGGCGTCATGGCTCAGTCGGTAGTAGCTCTGCCTTTCGTGCTGTGGGTCATGGGTTTGATCCCCACCGAGAACAAACATTTGTGTGGCAAACATAGATGTTTGTTCTGTGTCTGGGTGTTTCTATGTATTATAAGTATGTATTTACAAAAAAAAATGTATGTATGTTATCTATCAGCCATCTAGTTCCCATCGTACAAGCTTTGCTTAGTTTGGGACTAGAAGGCGTTGTTTTAAGTGTCCGAGAATATTTATTTATTATTTATTTATATTTATCCTAAAATAATCGAATCATTAATTTTTACCTCAATAGTTACTTCATATTAGCATTAATTCACATTACCTTTTATTTAGTCGATATCGATAAAATGTATCTGACCCAAGTGTCCCATCTCTAATGATCTTTACCAATTTTTAAAATACACCCTTCAGAATCTCGGAAGCCTCAGCTTAATTTCGTCAGTTGAGATGGAGAATACTAAATTATACGGTAAAAACAAGGACGGGAATAAAACAGGATGATGTACGCTTTTATGAGACAATAATGAGTTGAATTGGTCCTTTAATAAGCGTTGTGTTATAGGGTTGACTCTTACTAACATCCAAAAAGACGGATAAAAGTAATCTACTTATTCAAAATTTATTTTATACTATATGCCGCCCGCGATTTCTTTCGCGTCCCGATAGATCCCGTTGATTTTTCGGGATAAAAAGTAGCCTATGTGTTAATTCAGGTCACGGACCAATTATAATATTATTATATATTATTATTATATTCCAAGTTTCATCCAAATCGGATCAGTAGTTTTTACGTGAAAGAGTAACAAACATCCATCCATCCATACTTACAAACTTTCGCGTTTATAATAATAGTAGGATACATAATATCTTTTGCGTATAAAGAAGAAACAACTAATTAAGAGCTACGTAGTGCCCTAAAACAAAGTCGGTATGTTTGTCATATGAGAAATAAACTAATTGAAAATGACATAGGTATTTGGTTAGATTAAATATTCCTAAAAAAATTCTTTAACCTTAGAAACACCAAAATAAAAAAAACGGGTTAATAATAATTCGCCAAAGAAAATCCTAAAAAAAATCTCATGTAACTTTTCAAACTATTAAAATAGCCGGACATGGACTTAAAAGCCGAATTATTTAAACTCCAATCATAAAGTGTTTCGAATAAAACTGTCAACTTGCAATTGTTTACGGTGATGTTGAACGACCAGTGTGCCGAGAGCCGCAGTTATAGCCGTCCGTCGCTATTGACTTACGGCGTGTAGGGTTGGCGAGTTCTTTTACGGGTGGGTGGTTTATGTTAATTTTCATCATTTATAAGTTTATTTTTTATGTTACCTAGTTAATTATTTTGTAATGTTTTAACTAAGTAAGTGGTATTATTTCAGTGGTCTGAACAAATTGTTCCTTATTTATTCTACAAACCGGACACACACCAACGTTATGAAAAACAAACCATCTACTAGAAAAACGGACGTATCTCTAATTACTCCGTAAATAGGAGGTTTTTATGAACTCACAATAAGCGCAGATAGCGAACGAATTTCGATCCTCGATATTTGAGAGTGACAAAAAATAAAACTCAGACTCGCTACTTACGTAGCGAGTTTTACCTTCCAAAAAAATAATAATAATAAAATAGATAAATTAAAAAAAAAACGCAAATTTCATAGAGATAAAACAAAAAGCTTCTCGATTCAACCGCCAGGGGTGCTTAATGTGACTTGGTGTCAAGATGTACTCGATTTTCGATAACCAAAACTCGGACTCGACACATCTCAACTAACCGCCGTCGCTACTGGTCTCAACTTAAGTTGGTCGATACAAGTCTCAAGTTATACTGGCCGATGTTAAGTCAATTTAGGATTCAAATAACGAGTCTCGGATGCTTTGAAACGTTAAATGGTGTTTGTTATGCTTTATTGTGTAATCGTGATAAGAATATTGTTTAGAGAGGTATTAAATTATTAATTACATTGAAATGTACGTGAACGCGGGGCACGAAGTTTGTGTTCTGCGAAGAGCAATGTACGGTAAATTATAAATTATGGAATTGTTATTATTATTATACTAAATTAATAGTTTTTTTTCTACTTATTTGCTTATACAAGGTAATTTGATTTTCTGAAACATTTATTAGAAACATTCATTGAATTGATATAAGTACCTACTGAAATAAAATCAAAAAAAAATTCAGTCCTATAGTTGTGAACCAAATCATATTTTTCCTACCAAAGTTTGAAGACAGCCATATTCACTCATTTTCCCCAAAAGTATCCACAAAGTCGTTTATTGCCCTTTTACGCCCTTTTGACAACCCTAACCACCTTATTCAAAAACGATGTGAGCGTCTGATAACTAACATTATGTTATTATAATTTTTACCGTTCATTCCCGTTCGTCCCACTGGGTTTCATCCCACTACTGGTGGGACGAATGGGAATGCGAAAATAAGTATTATTCCCGTTCGTTTCACTTACAGCCTGGAAAAGGTTGGACCTAAAATGTCTGACTTGCTGACGTTTCGGACAAAATATTTTGGGACAAATTGTCCCAATTGTCATTTTTGATTTTAATATTTTTGTTACTGACGTTTCGGACACCATCAAATGGAAGCTGTTGAGTACAGTCAGGTAAACAATTTTTAAGCAAAATATGATATATATAGGTGCCAAATAACACCGCAATACAAGTCATTCACCCACCCTCACCTTGATGTCGCAAAATTCAATTGATGTATGGTAAACAAACAGTACTACAAGATTCGAGCGATTACTGTCTTAGCGACAGGTTTGTATGGAAAGCGACAGAATTAGCCATCCATAAATTGAATTTTGCGTCATCGTGGTGGAGGTGGGTGAATGACCTGGATTGCGGTGTTATTTGGCACCTACTATAGCTATTTAAATTGCTTTGCGAGCGTGTGCTGACATTAAGGTGGTTCGATTTGATAGCTAACAGCACTTTACCAAGCGGTTATGAATATGGCGGTTAAGATACCGCCATAACTCCTCCTAAAATAAAACGCTCGTAACCCGAAATAATGACAAAACAGCAACAGTTTGCGAAAGCCTGCCATTTCTCGGCAATTATACTCGTGTCAAAAACACTCGTCCTCATCCACAAGCAAAAACAGACCTTACACCTCTAATATAAGCATCAAAATCGAGCAACAATCATCGCCAAAGCCAAAACGATAGACTACGACTATAAAATCAGTGCCGATTGAATTCCAGCGCTATTTATGAAACGATAAGGTTCTATATTGCTCGTGTTGTAGATCAAAGAGTAGTGTTGTATGAGGTATGCGACAATAATACAGCGATTCGAAAATGGCTGTTAAGGGGAAGCCGGGAATTATGGATAAATATTTTAATACTATGGCCGGAATCGGGTCGAACGATATTGCGGAGTTAAGGGGATGTGGGATATAGTTAAATCGTTTATTTGCAATGCAGTTTAGAGTTACCGACGAAATTAGTTTAGTTTTTATGTCTACTCACTGGTTAGAAATTAAACTTAATGAGCTCACAGTATACTTCAGGCACGGTAGATAACCCCAAGTTACGAGGAACAAAACCAAAGTTTAAAACATTAAAAGAAATTGTAACTTTAAACTATGAGTAAAATCAGGTGATTTAATAAAAACCGGAAATCTTAAAAATTATTCATTGCAAAGAAGTAGATATTGCGTTATGATAAGTAGAGCCAAATAATAAGAAACATTGAAATTCAAAAATGTTAATAATTTCTGATACTGACTGTACCACAGATTATATAATACTTTTTTTTTACTTTGACAAGCGTCATGGCTCAGTCGGTAGTAGCTCTGCCTTCCGTGCTGTGGGTCGTGGGTTCGATCCCCACCGAGAACAAACATTTGTGTGTTGTAAACATAGATGTTTGTTCTGTGTCTGGGTGTTTCTATGTATCATAAGTATGTATTTACAAAAAAAATAATGTATGTGTGTATTCTATCAGCCATCTAGTTTCCATCGTACAAGCTTTGCTTAGTTTGGGACTAGAAAGCGTTGTGTTAAGTGTCCGTGAATATTTATTTATATTTATTTATAAAACAAATATTATGTAATTATTACGTAAATAACATTTATTTAAAAGCAATTAAGTTCATCTCAAAATTGATATACGAAATGTAAGTACAGGGCCGCATTCAGCGCGTAAATAAAGCAATGATTACTAGATCCGTCCCGCGCACATTAGCGATACAGTCGACAAAGGTTAATTAGAGCGCCCCCACCACTCAGGGCTGTCACCAACCTACGTACAATAAATGGAGTTTTTTATCTGTTTTTATTTAGTTAAGTCGCAAATAAACCATTTTGATTTGATTCGATTTGAAAGTGACTCATTATAGGTCAGTCAACTAGTTAATAATAATAATAATAAATTTATTATTGGAAAAAGAAACAAGGCACAAGTTAGTAGAAAACGATAACATCCGCAGAAGTTTAAAAAACTGTGTCGCGAATATTAACGCCCTCCTCCAGTTTACAATATCCAAAGCATAAACAGGTAGGTATAACTAGGTTGACTCTAAATTTAAACAATTATGACAAAAGTAGATAAAATAAATTAAGTGTAAGTGTAAACTAAGTGTAATATTTTAACGATTTGAATGATTCTTGTTAATGTGTACGTGTGAATAAATGAATAAATTTAATAGTCTAAGGCTGAAATACTCAAAAGTCATTCAAATTTGAGCACCACTTAACAGACTTACAGACAGACACTCAACACTTAACAAACAGAGGCAGAGCAATGGCTCTGCCTCTGTTTGACATTACTCATTTGTAAGAGATGGCAATAATTTAAGCGGAACTTAAATTGAGTGGCGTTTGAGTATTCGCCCATAAAATTAGTAGTTTTATATTTTATCCTTGTATCTTTACAGAATAAATGGTTATTGACTAAAGCTTAGTGCCTAAGATCTTTGAATTAATATTTGAGTTTAAAAATATCAAACGCATACTTTTTTATTTTGAATAGACCACCTTTTCACTTTAATCTCACCTGATGGTAAGCGACACTAACACACTAAGATACCTTTGCCATTGCGACACAATTTATTTTTCAGGGTTACCACCAAACCGATCATTAACCTAACAGGGCGACCCAAAGAAATCTAGCAACATGCAAAATAAATTACAATGGCAATAAATCACTTAGATTCCATGACAGCCCTACCCCCCCCCCGACTGCCGCCCCCTCCCACCCCCCGGGGAAACAATTATAATAACCACCGTGGAGGGAGATTACGCAAGACTACTAGATTAAACCGGCAATAACCAAATGAATTTCCATGTATCATATCCGAACTCACTTGAGATTATCTGACATACAGTATAGGTCCACCTAAATTACCTGCCAGGTTTATCTAAGACCTAACGTACCTAATTATCCGATAGTCATAATAATATAATATTATCATATAAACCTTAAGAAGTCCACTGCTAGACACAGGCTTCCCCCCCAAGTAGCGGATTCAGGACTTCAATTCTGGTTTGGGGGTGGGGGAGGGCTTGAACCAGCTAATTAGGGTTTTGTGTGATGAATTATGATCCACCTTTTGATAAAAAAAAAACATAATCATGGGTTTATTTATTCATATGATTATTTTAATATTATCAGAGATTTGCCGACTTTAAAATATTCATGCCATCGTCACTTTTGAATGTCAACGAAAAGAGATGGCTGTAGAAGAATTTATTTTTTAGAAGCTACTTTGTTTAAGGCAGATATTATTTCGTAGGTAGGTATTATTTCTGTGATTATGATAAACAACGTCAAGTTAGTTCGAAGCTAAAACGTTGGGATTATTGTGAACTTAATTCCCGTACAAAAGTTTTTTTTTACTACCTTTAACTTTTTTTTCTATTCATTTCACATTGACATATCGACAGCCCTAACAGCCTATACAGTTCAAGAGCTCGAGACGTAAGCCGTACTTCATTGAGGGAGCAATAAAGCAGTGTCGATAGAACTACTCCCTTAATTGCTTTTATTGAATGACAACTTGACAAACTGTCATTCAAAACATTCAAAAGGAGGAAAGAATTGGCAGGAAATTGAAATATTTCCTCTCGCCAGCTTTGCGTTTTCTAAGTTAAAATATCATTAAAACCAATTATGATTCAACTTAAAATACCGGACTCAATGGTGTGTCTTGGAAGTAACATACATCCAGCAGTGGACCCATATAGATTGATGATGATGATGAAGAATAACAGGTAGAAATGTTCTTTTAACAATTTTTATCAAAACTTTCTAGTTGGGCTCTGTTCCTTTAGTATTTGTGTATTGCTTTGTTCCTTCAGTATGTTAACCAAACTCTTTGTAACAAACATCCTTCAGTATGTTAACCAAACTCTTTTTACCAAACATTCTTCATTATGTTAACCAAACTCTTTTTACCAAACATCCTTCAGTATGTTAACCAAACTCTTTTTACCAAACATTCTTCAGTATGTTAACCAAACTCTTTGTAACAAACATCCTACAGTATGTTAACCAAACTCTTTTTACCAAACATTCTTCATTATGTTAACCAAACTCTTTGTAACAAACATCCTACAGTATGTTAACCAAACTCTTTTTACCAAACATTCTTCATTATGTTAACCAAACTCTTTGTACCAAACATCCTTCAGTATGTTAACCAAACTCTTTTTACCAAACATTCTTCAGTATGTTAACCAAACTCTTTTTACCAAACATCCTTCAGTATGTTAACCAAACTCTTTGTAACAAACATCCTTCAGTATGTTAACCAAACTCTTTTTACCAAACATTCTTCATTATGTTAACCAAACTCTTTTTACCAAACATCCTTCAGTATGTTAACCAAACTCTTTGTACCAAACATTCTTCAGTATGTTAACCAAACTCTTTTTACCAAACATCTTTCAGTATGTTAACCAAACTCTTTGTACCAAACATCCTTCAGTATGTTAACCAAACTCTTTGTACCAAACATCCTTCAGTATGTTAACCAAACTCTTTGTAACAAACATCCTTCAGTATGTTAACCAAACTCTTTTTACCAAACATTCTTCATTATGTTAACTAAACTCTTTTTACCAAACATCCTTCAGTATGTTAACCAAACTCTTTTTACCAAACATTCTTCAGTATGTTAACCAAACTCTTTGTAACAAACATCCTACAGTATGTTAACCAAACTCTTTTTACCAAACATTCTTCATTATGTTAACCAAACTCTTTTTACCAAACATTCTTCATTATGTTAACCAAACTCTTTGTACCAAACATCCTTCAGTATGTTAACCAAACTCTTTTTACCAAACATCCTTCAGTATGTTAACCAAACTCTTTTTACCAAACATTCTTCATTATGTTAATCAAACTCTTTTTACCAAACATCCTTCAGTATGTTAACCAAACTCTTTGTACCAAACATCCTTCAGTATGTTAACCAAACTCTTTTTACCAAACATTCTTCAGTATGTTAACCAAACTCTTTTTACCAAACATCCTTCAGTATGTTAACCAAACTCTTTGTACCAAACATCCTTCAGTATGTTAACCAAACTCTTTTTACCAAACATTCTTCAGTATGTTAACCAAACTCTTTTTACCAAACATCCTTCAGTATGTTAACCAAACTTTTTGTACCAAACATCCTTCAGTATGTTAACCAAACTCTTTGTACCAAACATCCTTCAGTATGTTAACCAAACTCTTTGTACCAAACATCTCCTAGATAGGTAAACCCCCCTAGCCCCACACCACACCGGACTATAAAAGAGCCATTCTCTTTATAAACGTCCTAATTGGTCACTTACCGGCGCCAATACAGTATGATAAACATAAACCAACGTCTGTTCACATCGCAACGGGACGGGGACGACACGGGACTTCACCCGGATTATTTAACTTACGCCCGGTTTGCGATAAGAATAACAATAAGAATAAGTTTATTTTCGGAACAGAAACAAGGCACAAGTTAGTAGAAAACGATAAAATCCGCAGAAGTTTAAAAAACTGTGTCGCGAATATTAACGCCCTTTTCCAGTTTACAATATCCAAAGCATAAACAGGTAAGGTACAACTAGGTTGACTCTAAATTTAAACAATTTATTAAGACAAAAGTAGATAAAATAAAAAGAGTGTAAGTGTAGATATGTAGAGATATGAGATATGGGTTTGAGGGTGTGTATATTATGTATGTGTGCGAGTGGGTGAGTGTTTGTGTGCTGGATGGTTCTCCGGTACGCCAGTCTCTTGAGATAAGTGAAAAAAGACAAAATGTTTCTGTCTATAGCGACTTCATTTAATCTCATTTGAAGACTGTCAATGTCATAGAATTAATTTCATAATTGCAGTCCTTTCTTCGGCGCCAGTTTCTCCGGTCCCAGTTAATTTACTTGATTCCGAGCTCGTTCATTGATGTTATTGGAGCAACGGGCATGGTCTTCCTCGGTTCATAACCAATGAGCATACCTTAGTCACCATTTTGTGACTGCCTTTGTCGTCCCTTTATTTATTTATTTAAAAATTTCGTATAAACAAGTAGTGCTAGGAAGACAATGCTAAGAGCATTGTCTACCAGTCTTCTTGGGCGTGCAAAAAGGTACCTTTCTTGCCAAGTACTTTCACAATGCAGTACACAGACATATAGATAGAAATTTCTTTATTGTACTTACATAAATCATATCGTATACAAAGACAAGCTTAATGCTAGGAAGCATTTGCTACCAGTTTCTACCAAAGTCAAAGTCAAAGTCAAAAATCTTTTATTCAATAAAATCTCACTGATCACTTTGAATCGTCATTACGTTTTGTATGATTAGGTATGATTACATATTTTTTTTATTGGATGAGTTGGAGCTAGTTCGTCCCAAGCTTGTTTGTCTTCTAAATAATCAGATATTTTATAGTATGCTTTTAAAAGAAGTCTCTGTTTTATTACGTTTTTGAACTTGCCAATCGACAACTGAGACACATCACTTGGGATTTTGTTAAAGAAGCGTACACATTGCCCTTTAGAAGCGTTAAAGAAGCGTACACCATTTTCAAAACTTGTGTGTTCTTGTGTTTAAAGATTTGCCGCGTTTCACAGACTTTGAACTACTACTATTAACCATCGTCTGTCGGTTTTTCAAAATAAACCTCAAGATTTAACTTAACCCGTCGCCGTCACGTTGAAAATTATAAGCTTTATAAGTTCCTTTTACAATGTTTTTAAATGTCAGCAGAGGGCTATACCGTGATAAGTCACGCGCGGTGACTATACGAATGTTATAATTATTGTCTACCCGAGCTGTCTAATAAAATAGCAGATTTAAAGCTTTGTCCACGATATTTATGTATTCATTCCTGTTTTTATTCAGTTTTAAGTTTTGTTAATATTTAACATATATGTTTTATATGTTTTGTATTTTTTCTGTGGTATAAGTTTTTCCCGCGTCTTTTCTTACGCAAAATTAGTTATAAACGTAATACAACGGTATATTATAATATAGTTACATTGATTTTGTCACTCTACAGGTAGTTTGAAGAACTGGTAAAACGGTATTTTTTAATTTATACAACTACGTCTTTTCTAAGTAATATTTCTAAGCTTGTATATTCAGTCATATTTTTCATGCAAGCAAGTTCGTGAGTCAGTGGCCAACTCTGGTGACGGCGTATTTAGGCCGCCTTAAGGCCTCCGTCGTGGCTTAACAACTGCTAGAGCCGGGACCGAGAGTTTAACGTGTCCTCCGAAACACGGAAGCGCTCAGATGTCAGACTAACGGTCATCATTCAAAAAGTGACGGCGCAGGCGCAGTGAAGATTGACTAAGTAAGCCTAGCCACGAGCGCTTCACCACCATTTCAACCGGGAAATCTTATTACAAAGCTATCTTGGGTTAGGCTCATAATCTCCTTTGAGTCGTCCCCTTCAAGGGGATTATGAGATTTTTTGGCTCATAATCCCCTTGATTTCAAAATTTTAAAATCAAGGGGATTATGAGAGTTTTCAGTCTCAAGATCCCCTTTGGTCAAAATTACACCGTAATAGCTCAAGACAAAGTCATAATTCCTTCACCACCCAACGCTGTAATTTCCACACGTGAGTAAACTTTACATTGTTTTAACATAATAAATTATCGGCAAAACGCCACTGACGCAAAAAAATAACAGAATATGCCCGATGGCAGGCCGGGAGTCGGGAGGGTTGAATTAGGGTTCCGGACGTTTTTAGTATTATGTAAACGGATAGTTAAATAAATATAACTGATTTTTTTCAACAAAACCCACGAGCAAAAAAGATTTGTAGCAAAGTAATACACTCGAGAGCGTCAACTCCAAGTCACCTATAAAATGTTTAATGTTGGACACCATGCTCATCATCATCATCCACCAACGTCACCCGTTGCTGAGTATATGTCTCCCTTCATTTAAGCTATCCATCACGCCTTTGCCATTCGCATTCATTTTAACCCTGCGAGTTGCGACAACTTTAGTGTCTGTAAAATAAACTTTTCTCAAACATTCTTGGAAATTAAAGCATTATTTTGACAACCTTCTCCGAGATAAATCGAAAATGCAGTACTGGCCAAACACATGCGAGCAGCGGCCGGCAATAAATGTATGAAAATCCATTGCCGGCGTGTTTAGCGGCCATATAAATTACATACAAAACTCATACTGTCGTGTTATTTAAAAATAGAACGATCTTTTACTCCATAACATGGCAACCAAGGAGGTAACTTATCAAAGGTTTTATTCAAATTTCGAACAGGCTTTCAAATAGAAAGCTAATTATTGAAAAAAAAAACCAAATGAACACTGTAACTTTGTTGTTCGTTATTGGTTTTTAAAAGTAAGTGTATTTTCAACTAAAAAGTTTTGCCTAGGTAATTAGTTACCGCGCATTATTTGAGAAAAGTACTATACAAGCCTTGGCCACAACTAGGCAATAAGGGACTCACATATGTGTGGCTCGTCTTTGACTCGGCCCACATTTACACGTTCTTCCCTCATTGCCTCTGTTGCGGGCCGCTGCAGTAATGTACTAATACAGCATGCTTATGTAATTGCTTAGTTAGTGATGGTTTTACGTATACTACAAAGTTGACGTAATCTATATTTTTATATAGAGTTTGGGAAGCGCTTCTAGCGGGAAGCTTACATGACTGATGATTCTTCTTCTTCTTTTTTTTATTTCTGACGAATGACATGACTTTAATATTTCACTTGACACTGGCAAACTCGTCTGTCGAAATGACGGACAGAGGTCATATAAGTAGAAAAGAAGAATAAGATATTTGAAATTTTACTAATCAAGTCAAATGATTCTCCATACAAAATTATTGTTGTTGACTTTGCAGTAAACGTCAACTAAGCTTGCAGGTACCAACTCTATAGTAGGTGCCAAATAACATGTACTGCGGACAGGTCATTCACCCACCTTCACCACGATGTCGCAAAATTCTATTTATGAATGGCTAATTCTGTCGCTTTCCATACAAACCTGTCGCTAAGACGGTATCGCTCGAATCTCGTAGTACTGTTTGTTTACCATACATAAATTGAATTTTGCGACATTGCGGTGATGGTGGGTGAATTACCGGTATTGCGGTGTTATTTGGCACCTAGTGGTAAAACTACAGTCTCAATTATAACAAAAAACCTCTGTTTCGGAGCTATAAATAAAGTGTAACATCTAAAAACAAAAAGGTAACATGTTAATATCCTCCGTCCTGTCCCCGCCGTACTGTCATAAATCCATTTTGATTTCAACTATATTATTTTAGTGGTCTCTCCTTTATTGTCTATGGTTTTAACTATTCTTTTTAATGCTCATTTATTTGGATAGATTAAAAGATGTTGATTTGTTTGTTGTAGTTTTATAGATGGGTATATTTTTGAAGTATTTAGTTTATGGGTTTTTTATTCAGTGATCTCTTAATTGTGGGTTATTTGACTTTGATGTTGTTATGGAGATTAAGTTTGTAATTAATTTAAACAGTGTTACAAAGGTGCTTTATGTAGCTACCAAAAGGTTTATGTATTTAGATTAAGTTGGCTAAAGAAAGTTTATCGTTAAAAAAAAAAAAAAAAAAAAAAGATTCGCTAAACGTAATGGAGACTAAATTTTGTGGGCTAGTAGCCCAATTTATTTTATCTTCATAATCCCCAAGTACTGATAAAATATTTAGATAATTACAAATTAAATTAATTGCTGATAAACGTTATTCTAAAGTGTTACTATTAAAAAATGATTGAAATCTAGTGATTTTTCAAAAATTGCCTAATTTTTTATACTCAATACTGAATATATTTATTGCTTTCACCGTGGTTTACATGAATTTTACATTCGTTGTGGATGTAAATAGGTGTCTCATGGACCCTGCAAGGTATAGCAATATGGAGGCAGGTGGAGGTTTATAAATAGGTAGTAGATTGCTAATTAGTATTACCTAGTAGGTAATCATTTTATTTTAGGATATTTTATATATTGTCCGGGCCGGTTAATAGTAGTAATATACTTTTTATGGGTTACTTATATTATTATAAACCACTCTGTATAAATATTATAATTTAACATAATCACATGGTTTTTTTTCAAGTCAACTGTGAATCGTACAGTTTCACGCGTTACAGGTTAAGGATCGTCTATTTATAAGTAACTAATTCCGTTAAACTGGCACTAAATCATACCGGTTTCACATCGTGTGTGGGGTTAATAGGGCCCTAATTAACGGTGTTTACTCAGCTTCGCGTAATTGCAGATGGAGGACTAAGATTTATTTAGTCGCTCGTGTAAATCAAATGTATGAAGGGTTAAGGTCGAAGCTAACTCCACGTTGCGGCACTAAACAAATTGATTGTTTTTGAGTTTGTTTTTTCACATTATTGTATTATTAATATTTTACAATATCATGTTCGTTTTCGTGTAAATTTAGACAACAAAAACAGGTATATCTCTAAGATAGGTAGGTAATTAAAATATCACGTTTAATTTTTATTTTAGTACCTATAGAGTAGTCTATTTTATCTTAGTATCTTGTAAAATCATTGCTCTAGAGTAATGGCAATATGTTTTAATTAAACTAAACGCTTACTTGCCTTAGTAACCATAATATATCGTCTGGAAACTGTACGTACCTACATGATTACTAATCGTTTGATCTCCCGCTAAGTGTAAAACGAACAGATTTGTTTAATGTAAGTGTATGGTATAAGTAATAGATACATCTAATTATAGTCTACGGAGAACATCTTAAATAGTTACTTGAAGAAAGTTCTATAAACTTGAGAACAAAATAAGGTGATGCTAGTGAGACGAACGGGAATATATATATTTTTTAATTAACCTATGTCGTCCCACTGCTGGGCAAAGGTCTCCCCCAAAGACTTCCAATGTTCTCTGTCCCAAGCTTCCTCCCACCATCCTCTTTGAAAGGCGTCTAGTTCGTCGCGCCAACGCTTCCTTGGCCGACCCCGATATCGCACACCGTCAGGGACCCAAGGTGTGGAGATGTTCGCCCACCTATCGGGAGGCATCCGGCTGACGTGTCCCGCCCAGTCCCATTTGAGACTAGCGCTCTTGTTTCCAACATCGGTTATTCCCGTCATGGAACGGAAATATAGATTTTTTTAATTCTCTATCGTCCCACTAGTTCTACTATAGGATGAAACCCAGTGGGATGAACGGGAATGAACTCAAAATTCCAGTCAGCATGTTCATTACATTTGATAGATAGTACCCCACGTCATAATGTGACCATTAGGCAAAAACAAGCACTTGGTTCACCCAGCTGAACATAAACAGTAGTAGGTACGATAAGTGGCCGCGCGCGGGAGACTACAAAAAAGTTCTTAACAAATGACATATGGTGAGAATGACATTATACAGGTTGTGGTAAATTCATTGAGATAAGTAGTAAAGATTAAGGAATTAACATTGACATAGTATGTAAGTATATATAATATGTAGCCATAAAAACAAAATCTTTTAGTTGTGTTGTGTTTCTTGAATTTTCTCATAATTTTCCTTGGATCCAAATTCTCCACCGAACATTACCTGTCACCACCGATCATTCTCCTTCGTGCAAAACAAACGAGAAAAAAGGTCTAACAAAACGTGACATTGCCGAAATTGTGGGCAACACTGCAAAAGCCATTCAGACAAGAATTGAATTGAGATTTTTGTGACAGTTTTAGATAAAAAAAATCAAATTAGTTTTATTCAAAAACTTCAAGTCACTTTAAATTTGATTCAAAATAAATCAAGTCCATGTGATTTACTACGCCTAACAATCAAATCTAACAAATTGCTCAATGTTTACAAGAATAACGCGGCAAATCTGTTCATAATGATTCCTAGCACGTATCGTTCCACCACACAAACAGATATTTTTTCCATCAAAAAGAAGCAACTCATCTCAAATCATCAAAAAGGTTTTTCCTCTTACTCATTGCAAAAATAACCTTAAAATATAAAAGACTGGCTTGCGCCTGTGACTTCACCCGCGTCCTATTCATTTTTCAGCATAAAAAGTTACCTATGTGTTAATCCAAGTTATATACTATACTTATAGCAAGTTTTATCTAAATCGGCGCAGTAGTTACAGCGTGTTTGAAACAAACATCTAAATACCTAAACTACGACATACTATTAGTAGAATAGGATAAGATTAAATAGTTCTAAGTATTGCTAACTTACGCCGCCGCCGGGTTAATTGATATCAGGGTTAAATACACATCAACATATTTGTAGTAGAGAAGCCAGTAGTTAAATAAACAGTTATAATTTTCCCGGAAACAAAATATTTTGCAATATTATCAAAATGGGTAGGTACAACAAAAACCAACGTTTCATTACACCGAGCCTGTCCCGAAGCTATTTTAAATCCACCACAAATTAAATCATCAAAACATCCACCCTGTATATAAATCCCAGTAGACCTAAAGATCAATAGTCATTTCCATGCGGGATAAAAACAACTTTATCTCTATTGATATTGATCACATTTTTCTTTAGCATTGAGCTGCTCTAGCTTAAACGCTACGGTAATTTTTACTTAATCGCTTTATATATAGAGGCTATATTTGCGTAGCAGTGTGAATTGGATCTCATGTAGCGTCAATTAGTGGATACGCAGTTATAAAATAAAATTTTATAAATGTACGCTTGAGCAAACAGTTGGGCTTATTGGTGTAGGTTAGGGCTGGGGGCCTTATTTTAAATAAATATTAGAGGTATCAATTATATTAAATATTGTTTTACCTGTAAAACATCAGTCTTACCTTCAAAGACATATTTTGATAACGAAATCGCTACTCTAAATCTATGCTTGAGTACGAAGTAATTAGATTAATTCAGTTCCTATTTGCGTTTTTTCTTTTTCTATAACATTTATTTTAGGAACGTTACACAAAGGTTAGTATATAAATAAACTGGCTGAAGATTAATGTAGTAACTATGTAGTATATATATATTCCTAATATTTTGTTCTTGGGACAGCACCAAATTATTTTATTTCGTTTCAAATATTAACGTTTTTGTCTCAAATAAGTACTATAGTAGGTGCCAAATAACACCGCAATACAGGTCATTCACACACCTTCACCACGATGTAGCAAAATTCAGTTTATGAATGGCTAATTCTGTCGCTTTCCATACAAACCTGTCGCTAAGACGCTATCGCTCGAGTCTCGTAGTACTGTTTGTTTACCATACATAAATTGAATTTTGCGACATCTTGGTGAAGGTGGGTGAATGACCTGTATTGCGGTGTTATTTGGCACCTACTATAGCTAACGTTTTATCTCTCAGAACCAGAAATAAATCTATTTTAAACAATTTTCAAGCATCATCTTTTTACACTTATCTACAAAGTCAAACACAGGTCACTAACATTTTAACACGTTCGGTCCCATGGGTTTTTTCGCCCCATTTTTTGTCCAACTTTTTTTGCGACTTTTTCTACTCGTCAAACAAAACATTCTAGTAAATTGACTTCCTAAAATTGGGGCCACGTGTCCCACCAGTCATTAGGCGACGAAACTCTAATGGCGTAAAATTAATTAATATTTGGGTGTTCCAAAATAGCTGTTAAACAGCAGTGATGAAAAAATAATAGCGAGAAAATGAAGAGTAGTTTTAATCATTAGGAGTTCTTCAAATTGATGATGGGACAAAGACATTTGTTCCTTAAGTTTGGGTTATTTTACAATTAATGGTTATTTTTTGCGAGCAGATCTCTGGCTTCCGGTTTCTTTGTTGGAGAAGTTTTCTTCAGATTTTGAACATTTAAATATGTTCTAAATGTTTTGATGTAATTTTATAACAACATACTAGGGGTTAAATAACTAAGTGTGAATTTCTGGTCACGTGGCTTAGATTCATTTAGTTCAACATTTCTGTAGGTATCCTTGTGATGCTTAATGGCTTATACTTTGTGACTTTGGGAATTTTCAAAGATATTAAAGTATGGGGTGCTAGGTCTACCAATTTCGTGACTGAACCACGAGGGCATCGCTAGTATCACGAAGCATCCCTCGCGGCCGCTCTAATTAGTGCCGCCATATGTGACGGATCACGTCGCGGGGGACGATCGTATAATTATCTCGCACAACGCTTAACCGCCGACGTGTTAGCTATAGACGGGAGAGGTTTTAGTATAATTTGAACTCGTAGTGAAAAATATCCGAGTCAGAAGTAAAAATGTGGTGGGTGATTATGACCACGGTTTGCATTACCGGGTTGAATCTGCACTTGAGATCAAAGTACTCTTAAAACAATGGTTTATCTAAAACACTATTAGACGTACTTACGCTCTGATTTTATTGTGTTTTTGTTAGAAAATGAAGTAAGTGTCTGTAAATAAGGTTGTAAAAGAATTTGTAAGTAAGTAAATAATTTCATAGCCCAAGTCAAGCAAAGGACTAACGTGTGTTTCATCTTCGAAAGCAAAATATTAAATCCAGAGTGGAAATATTTTAATTTCTAATCTTTTTGAGGAGGATTCACTTGCCAGATTCAACTTACTCACCGGTATTATGCAAATCTATGCATATTATAGTGATAAAACGCTACAGCTTGTAACTTATTCCGGTCCCCAAACGAAGAATACAGCGGCGTCGTGTGGCACTCTCGAAAACGTTTAATTCGGGATGTTCCGGGAACGACTAAGTGATTTGTTCCGCGGGTGTTATTGCGTTACACTGACTCGATGATGAGAGCTGCGGGCCTAAGATGCGCACCGCGAGATATTTGTCATGTCGTTCTGTCAAAATGTAAGCATTCTGTACCAGTTTCTGAACTATTGCATTATCTGTGGTAATGTTGTCGAGAAACCGCGCCTTTGAATTTTCAACTTTTGACATTTCTGCATGACTATTATCTCGTCCTCAGAGAGGTACGACATCGTCACTAAGTCCGACTAACAAGTGTCAAAAGTTTTGTCGACAACATTAAGTACCACAGATAATGCAATAGTTCCTAAACTGGTACAAAATGCTTACATTTTGACTGAACGACATGACAAATATCTCGCGGTGCGCATCTTAGGCCAGATGGTGATTTGAATGACTCAATGATGGAAGAACTAGTTTATTGACTTTTGATTACGTATAGCTTAGCCAGTACTGTCGATGGTATAGGTGCTGGGCAAACCTACTCCATCTAAACACTGTCCCAGGCACTACAGTGTGTCGTTAAGTGTAGGCATAGGTTGCCTCCTGGCGCTGTATAAATCATCTTCAATATATGTAAAGGCATATTTAAGTCAGTACTGTGCTGGGTTCTACTCATGAGTGTAACAGAGATAGATACCATAGAGTAAGTAAATCGATCAACGATCTTACTTTCTGATCATAACCCTTGCTGGTCACTCGGAACTGGTACCTATAACCATCTAGTTTTTAAGATTTTAAGGTTTTTAAGGATTCTAAATGATCCTTGTGGTTTTAATAAATATAAGACTTTTGATTTTGACTTTGTGATGCTGAGTTATTATCTCCTTATAGCAATTGCATTACCTCACCCACGTCTGTCTACTGAGGACTCTTCAGATTGTTTTATTTTTATTTTTTATTTTATTTAAATAGGACACGCAACTCTTTCGAGTATTACTCTGTATTCCTGAGTTCTTAAATTTTGTAACATTCGACACGATTAAATAGTCACTTTTAGGAAGGTGTTAGGTCTCATGAACCTTCTGTTGTACCGGAACCCTAGCCTCAATGCAAGGATCAACAACACGTGGACAAAATAAGTAAGGACAGTTCTTCCCAGCTTCCCCTACTAGCGGGGATATCTGAAATATACCATCAAAAGTAGGTATCTCCATAGTAGGTGCCAAATAACACCGCAATACAGGTCATTCACCCACCTTTACCACGATGTCGCAAAATTCAATTTATGAAGGGCTAATTCTGTCGCTTTCCATACAAACGTATCGCTAAGACGGTAATCGCTCGAATCTCGTTTTGTTTACCATACATAAATTGAATTTTGCGACATCGTTGTGAAGGTGGGTGAATGACCTGTATTGCGGTGTTATTTGGCACCTACTATACCGTTATTGACGTGCTACTGAAATATCTCTACAACTTCTTGTGAATAAAAATCTCACCTGAGTTTCAGTGACATTAAGCAGCTTCGCCATATCCGCTCTCTCTCCTGATGAGAGGTACTTCTTCACTTCAAACAGTTTCTCCAGCTCGAAGATCTGTCTGCCGGTGAAGGTGGTTCTTGCCTTCTTCCGCCTGGTGCCAGGGTCCTCTCCTTCTTCTGATGTGAGTGATCCCTCGCCACCCAGGGGAGAGCGCACGTCATCTGTCGACTTCTTTCTTTTCACCAGCTTTGAGGGGTCTGGGGGAAAGAAAGAGATGATGTGAAACTGGTCTAAGACTTTAACAACAACTTTATTTAATAAATAATATAACAATAGTACATTGTTCACCGAGAGGAGAAAGTGACCGATTACCGTCGAGGGTGTCGTTTGAAGCCCGAGCCGAGAAGGCAGAGATATGGCGTCATGGCTCAGTCGGTAGGACTGAGCCATGACGCCTGTCATCGAGGAGTAGTAAAGCTTCTTGTAAAAGAGATCGTCTTGGAAAGTATTTCTACTGCCAAGTACTGATGCTCGCGTTGCTGTGTTCCGGTCTGAAGGGTATAGGTGCCGGTGCTACTACAGGCACATGTGACATCTCCGAGTGGACGCAGTGCGATGCTTCACAGAGCACGAACTTAGTGGACATGCTCAGTAAGGGCAGCCGTACACGGACTGCTTGAAGCCGCGACCGCGCGGTAACTGTTAACTGCTTGAAGCAGTCCGTGTACGGCCGCCCTAAGGCAACGGTATCGATTCGCTAGTTGCATTTTTCTAAACAAAGCTAATTTGACAGCTCTCAAATTATAGCCGTCCTTGTCGTTTCACTTTATGAGAAAAGGACGGCAAAATCAAATTAGGTTAGTTTAGAAAAATGCAATAAGCAAATCGATACCAATGTATTGTTATAGGTAGAGGATACCATTTGACATCAGGTGGGCCATCTTCTTGTTCCATCACTTACAATCGTAAAAGAAAATAAAATGTACGTTTGAATACTTTCGAGCGGCTTGAGAACTTGGTCAGATTGGTCATTTACCTCAAAAATAATCGAATTTATAGATTTTATAGATATTAAAAATAATGTAATCATTTCCAATATCGATTATGCATGATGTAATCAAGTCAATAAATGCCAATAAAAATCAGAAGTGTCATAAATCTCTATTAAAAAAATAGTTACCTACTGGTCAGCGTTCTCACAATGTATGATACCGATAACTAAACGATATTGACATGTGAGTGCATCGAACAAAAATATCGATGGCATAACGATAAAGCCCTCTATTTACAAATGACTTTTTATTTCGACTGTACTTAACATAGGTCTCCACAACACAGTACTAACAAAGGTACTATCGGATAGAAAACTCGAAATTTGCATACCAATAGCAAATACGAATTGGCCATAACCCGACATTATGAAAGCTTCTAGAATTAAAGTGTATAAGATTTGAAAAATGTATACACAAAGGAAACTACAACTAATACAGTACAGTATATAAGTCCTAGAGGTTTGAAATTTGGAGGGTAGTATCCTTATGTAGTGTAGGGGTGCACTAAGAAAGGAATTTTGATAAGTCGCACCCTAAAGGGTCTAAAACTAGGATCAAAGATTTTAACGAAATAATGCGTATTCTGCTACTACGCGAGCAAAGCCGCAGACGACAGCTAGTTCACATTATTAGTGTATAATATTAGTTCCCAGCCGATATCGTGTCGGTGTCGCATAGTAACAACAGTAGCTACTAGGATCCGGTTCCAGAGTCAAACCCCAGTCAAAGTTCAGAACCGCTCAAACGATAAAGTAGGAAGTTACCAATGCCTTTTTCTATCATCTATATTATTTAGCTACAGATAAAAAAAAAGATAAAAATGTTTATTGCATAGTCTTAAAGTTAACACTACATCTTACAGTAGAAATAAGTGGACAGTGGAAAGTACACTAGGCACCTAATTTAGATACCTACCAACCATTTGCTACATTTTTGCAAGACCTCGGGTTAGTCATAGTATTGAGTTCCTCGCTCTAACTAAGCACATGCTTGTATGTAGAGACGAGGGCTCCTGCTCTGGCTAGCTCAAGGCACGACGTGACGGTGTTCTCGGTACGTGGTTATACCGTATACCGTATCTACATGAAAGTTACAATGTATTACTGTTCATGGTAACAAAGTAAGACTTACAAAGTACAGCGTATTGTTCTGTAGCTTCTCTAACTTAAGATTACAGTCACCTATGTTTGTTTGTCTATATCTCTTGCCGTCGGCTTAATAAATAAGTAAGTATTTATAAAAACTGCCACTTAACGGGTCAACAATCCGTTTCGATAAAATGTAACACACAGAATCTGAATTATTTTGAAAATTATCTTTATATTTAGTCATTTGTAAAATAAACGCTCCTAAAACTTAAAATAGGTTATCTTATCATGTCTCTATACATATTTTTTGCTAAAAGTATATTAGTATACCAGCGGGCCTAAGATGCGCACCGCGAGATATTTGTCATGTCGTTCTGTCAAAATGTAAGCATTTTGTACCAGTTTAGTAACTATTGCATTATCTGTGGTAATGTTGTCGAGAAACCGCGCCTTTGAATTTGCAACTTTTGACATTTCTGCATGACTATTATCTCGTCCTCAGAGAGGTACGACGACTAACAAGTGTCAAAAGTGTACATTATGGCGCGTTTTGTCGACACCATTAGGTACCACAGATAATGCAATAGTTCCTAAACTGGTACAAAATGCTTACATTTTGACAGAACGACATGACAAATATCTCGCGGTGCGCATCGCAATTCGTGAACAAGTATGTACATTTCAAAATTAACCTGCATATTTTTATCTCGATTCTTTTGAGCTTTCACACCTTAGCGCTGAGCTGTAATTTTTTCAAAATTATCCTTTCGACATTGCAAATAAGTACCATTTCCCTTTTAATAATGCTTAGACTCTACCTTTGTATAATATTGTCCTTATTACGCAAATATTTTCACAAAACAAAATGCGTGTGAAGTCAGGTGCAACAACCGCTGGTGCTATTAAGAGCCTGTCGCTGTGTGATTGACTGCCGCGCGTTAATTGACGCGGTAATGTGGCTTTGTGTGTTTTACGACTTATTATTTATTGCTAAATACCCAGGGAAATCAGGGAATAGTATAAATACAAAGACCATGTTGAAAACCAGCTGCAACTATAGAAAAGCTTTTGACCTGGTAATATAGGATGTATTTTATTAAGTTTACTTGAACCATCTAAAAATAGTCCCATAGGCACTACAGTGTGTCGTTAAGGTTGAACAAGTCGTCCACCTTTCCATACAAACGTGGAAGGGTAACCACTCCACTGTTTGACGCTGACCAACCAAAACTAAGGATTATACCAATTTATCTCGTCATAATCTATGTCTGTATACACCCCAAACCGTAAAAAAAGTATTCATTTAAAAAATACAAGCTAAAATACTTGTTACATTTTTGTGAATACATTATAATATAATTTTTAGCTTGTATTTTTTAAATGAATACTATTTTAACGGTTTGGGGTGTATACAGACATAGATTATGACGAGATAAACTGATATAATCCTTAGTTTTGGTTGGTTACCGTCAAACAGTGGAGTGGTTACCCTTCCACGTTTGCATGGAAAGGTGGGCGACTGACTGCGACTTGTTCAACCTTAAGTGTAGGCATAGGTTGCCTCCTGACGCTCTATAAACCATCTTCAATAGATGTAAAGGCCTATACTTAGGAGGTCTGTGTTCCCGAATGAATATAATTTAACATCGTCGCTGTACATCTGGTGAGATTGTGCTCAAACGGTTGCCTTATATTGTATAAAAACACATAGTACCAGGGAATAAAGACTACTTCTGAAAAATTCGGGAGGTTGCAATACCTATCTATAGTATAAACAACTTATGGAACAATCAGTGTAAGCTCGAAAAAATATATATACATCAACTTGGCTAAAGTAAAAAAATTAAACATGCTTGGAGATTTCATACAACGCCCTCTATATAGTCAAATATAGTCCCAAACTAAACAAAGCTTTTACTATGGGAACTAGAATGCTGAATTTGATGATAGATTACTAAATTTTTTCATTCTAATAACACCCAGTTATAAGACAAACATCTATGTTTGCCACACACAAACGTTTGTTCTTCGTGGGGATCGAACCCACGACCTGCAGCACGGAAGGCAGAGATATTACCGACTGAGCTGTGGCGCTTGTCAAAACTACGCGCAACAAAAGGTTGTACTTATCAATATCAAATGCGTATATTTTGCTTACAGTATTGTACAGTCGAGTACA
Source organism: Eulithis testata (assembly GCA_947507515.1). Taxonomy (NCBI): domain Eukaryota; kingdom Metazoa; phylum Arthropoda; class Insecta; order Lepidoptera; family Geometridae; genus Eulithis; species Eulithis testata. The sequence continues at coordinate 9,540,942 of OX382213.1, read as the reverse complement.
GTCCCAATTCGGCACATCGCGATCGAACAAGTATAATTGCCGACGCTCACTAAACTGGCGAATTGATTGCGGACTCATTGCGACGTACAGACGACGACACAAGTGCTTATGTCACTGTACATATTTTGCTGGAATGTGTTCGGAACAACCGCTTTAGGATAAGTGCGTTTGGAAGGAGTATAGCGGTGGGTATAGTAAATAGCATATTGCTTGTCTGTTTTTGGACGAAGCCAAGATGCTTAATAGGTTAGCAGAAGTAGGTTTAGTTAGGGATTAAGTTATGTTTTATTTTGTGTTTATAGGTTGTTTTTAGTTGATAAGTTAAGTTGTATATTATAGGGTAATATAATCGCACAGAGATTAAACCCTTTAAATATTTTTTTTTTAAAGTGCTTATAAATGTCATTTGACATTTGACTCGATACATTCTAATGACGTCAAAAAGCAAAGTCAAAGTCAAAAATCTTTTATTCAATAAAATCTCGCTGATCACTTTGAATCGTCATTACGTCAGTACGCAGAATTGAAAAGTTATTATGCTTGTCAGTAGCGAGTTTATCATGCACTGCCGCTTTACCTTCACAATTATTATCACAGAGGGGATGTTACACGGTAAGCTACACTAATTAGATCCTTCCACGTTTTTGATCACAACAGAAACACGTTAGAACGATTTTTCCGTCATACAGCGGAGAAAATAGGGACATAATCTAAATGGTATATAATTTTGTTTTCATTTATTTATAAATGTATGTTCGATGTTGATTATACTTAGCTCAGTGTTACTTGATTTTTTTCAGATGATGACTAAATCTGGGTGAACTTAGTCTGCTGTTCTCCGCGACTGTACCTGCCACCATTCAATATTTTACTTTATCACCGCGTCACTAGGTTCAAACTCGTTTACAAGAGTCATTAATAGTACTACTGATGAATAAAGTGATGGGCTTACAATGTAGAGCGTTGCATTGATGCTGTATAGGACTGTTATGACGGGCTATTAACTAAAAAAATACTTAAAAGTGAATTATCAAGTGCTTTTAAATTGTATTTTATGTAGTTCTTAAAACCCTACCGTAAGGAAGTATGTACTCAATAAAAATAAAATTATGATATAATGTAGGGTCTTTCTACTTGACATGTTTTTTTATTTATAAATTAAGACTCATTTTCTCTTGAAAAACTCAGAAATCGCTATTTTTTGTATGAGTCATGATGAAAAACAATGTACTTTGCCGAAATGTATTTTTTCACGTTGAAAAAATTATAAAGTATCTTAAGTACAGACAGCAACATAAGTAGCTCAACAATTTTTTGTCGCATTACCTTTTGAGAGTTTTTGACTATTTGTTTTGTAACTTTTGCAAAGAGTTTTAGCTCTATACCTTCTAATTTCAAAGATACTGCTGATTTTATTTACTTAAATCAACTTGTTATTCGACTTTTGTTATTGATTGTACTTATTTAACTTTAATTCGTAAATGACAAATTACTACAAAGATTTCGTTATCCAACTGATTAGGTACCTCCCTAGGAATCGATTACACTCCTAATCGATTACCAACTAGGCCAGGCTTCCTAGAAGACAGTCCGGTCTAGCAATCGGTTCCCATTAGTCAGTAAGTAGTTAATAGTTACCTGTTAGTGACCGCACACGATTACGTGAGAAATGAGAGGCGAATGAGTTTGATAGGGTGCGGATGTGGTGTATGAGCGAGCGGTGAGCGGAAGCGGAATTTAGTCACTGAAAGTACTAACCAACCAACCAACTTAAATCTACTTAAATGTGTTAGTTTTATAACTAATAGTTTGCCCCGAACTAAGATCTTACAAAGCTCCCAAAAAGTAAAAAAATCATAAGTGGTCATCATCAGACCTTGGTGTATGGATCCCGTTCATGAAATCTCAATACTCTGATATGAACTAAATGTTTCAAACAGCAATTATCCCTGATTCCTCAAAACTGATTTCAGAGCTAATGAATATCCTCATAACTTGAAAAAAGCACCAATTATTACCAAAAATGACTTCTATTCCAGTTCCACCACAATTCTTCTTGCATAAAACCCGTTTTCAAACCGGAGCCTTAAATGATCGCTTCTCGCTTCGCTCGCGGCTTACTTCCGCCACAAGATCGCTGACGGTTCAGTTAAAGGATCACACGTCATATCAATTACATTGCCGTCATTACGAAGAAGTATTGCGATTCGATTTACTACACCACTGTACTTGCCTTGTATGTACATTCATATACAGAGGTACAATCAGTAACACAAGTTTTGTTCTCTTCACATCTGGTATCAGTATGATTTTTTGACGGTATTTAGTGAGGTGCAGGTCTGAACTCTAGTGAGTGTATTTTTTGTTCTCTTTTCTATCTAAGGACCTTTGCGTCTAATAAGACGATGTTAGTTCTATCGTATCTTCGTATCTTCTTATTCTGACAGGCGTCATGGCTCAGTCGGTAGTGGCTCTGCCTTCTGTGCTGTGGGTCGTGGGTTCGATCCCCACCAAGAACAAACCTTTGTGTGTTGCTAACATAGATGTTTGTTCTGTGTCTGGGTGTTACTATGAACTATAAGTATGAATTTACAAAAAAAAATGTATATAAGTAATGTATCAGCAATCTAGTTCCCATAGAACAAGCCCAGCTTAGTTTGGGACAAGAGGGTGTTGTGTTCAAGAATATTTATTATTTATTTATGCTATCTCACGGGTCTAGTGAGTGTAGCATCTGATGAGATTTGAGGTAGACGTGAGATTCATCATGATATTTTATGAATTATCAATGATAAATAGCTTTTATGTTTCTATAAGTTTGCCTGGCAGTAGTCTGAGGGTCTAGTCCGAATTTTGGTGTGTAAATCTGGTGTAAAACGTCTGACATGCGATTACCAGCTTGGTGTAGACCAAGCTTTACAAAGAACCCGATGTGTCTCCATACAAATCAGCGCACACTGGTGTGCTGAGCGTCAGACATGCTAGGCCCTATGGTTGTTTAGAGACAACAACTAAAAATTCAAACCCGCACCGACATTACACTGACAATCAGTCAAAATGTTTAAACTCACAACACAGCCCCCCGGCCCGCGTCGTAATAGACATTTTAAAAGTGTAATAAAACACTTTTCAGTGTTACCGTGGCAACCGCGACGTTTGGTGTAAATCTTACTTGTACAAACAGACGAACGGATAAATCTCTATATAACTGCCGCAGCTGGAGGATGAGGGACACCTGCGAATGACACAGTGAGTTCTGAACATCTGGGACAAATGCCCATCCGAAATAGATCTTATCTAAAAAAAAAGACGCGCGCTGTAAATGAAAAAGGTTGGTCGCAGTAAAGAACAAACTTAGGTATGCCTATACACTTACCTGTCCTTAGGTATGCCTATACACTTACCTGTCAGGGATATTAATGATGATGTGAAAGAAAATTGCAACTTTTTGATAATCGAAGCTTGAATTTTGACCTTGAGATTTTACTGAACGCCAACACCCTACTATGTAGGTTTTATGACAAACTTTTAGGATGTCAAGATACAAGTTTATACGAGTTTATAGCTTGGTATCTCAAATTCCGAGGTGAAATGCTAATTTGACTGGGCTAGTAGTTTTAATGCTGAAGCGAACCTAAACATAGTAAAATTTGCTGGTAAGCTGTTTTAACAACACATGTAATTAGCTTGATTTTCAACTACTTTTAATAAATTCGTTCATATAGAGTCTATTTCCCCAGCTGCAGCGGTGACAGGCTGCGCCAGAGTTGATGTTACACCGGAAATTTTAAACTTTTAATGAGGAAACTGTAAAGTGGGTGTAATTAATGACGGCGACTTCACACAGATGGACGGATTGATGTCAGCGCTGATTGACAGCTCATCTGCATACCGACCACGTAGGGAACGTCCAATCTTAAACTGCACGCTCACAAATATTTATAAATAGATTTTGATCCACTGCTCTCCAGTTCTCCATCTGAAATGGTAAGAGAAAAATAGTAACGCAAAAGAACCGCCCCCGTATCGTAAGCTCTAAACTTTTTCGCTGGCCAGCATAATGTCAAGTGACGTGGCTACAGATATACGAAAACAAGAAGCTTTTGACGGCAAAAAACGCGCTGAAACGCGCTAATGTCGCGCTAACCTACACCACGATGTCGCAAAATTCAATTTAATTATGTATTATAAACAAATAGTACTAACGAGATTCGAGCGATATCGTCTTAGCGACAGGTTTGTATGGAAAGCGACATAATTAGCCATACATAAATTGAATTTTGCGACATCGTGGTGAAGGTGGGTGAATGACCTGTATTGCGGTGTTATTTGGCACCTACTATAGTATGGATTCCAGGCGCAATCGAAAATATTAAATCTCTAACTTTAGCTAATACCTACTAGAGTAGTGGTCCTGCGCTGGTCACCAGAACCGCAGTACTAGAACCGACATTCAAGAGTACGTCTAAACAGCTCAAGGCGCTTTGATCGCAACTAATCTCCCATAAACTCCAATTGACCATGTCCTACGCCAACAAGGACTACAGCCATAAAACCACGGCCTGGTTGTTTAACGCGACTTCAAAGAACTTCCTCATCCCAATGGTGGTCCGTTAATGCGTATGTATAAGGCAGACAACCCTCTCGCTCGCACATTTCAAAAAATTTTAAGATATAATATAACTAAATGTGATTACTTATGTGAAATTGCAGAGCTTCAGGGTCGAGAGAAGAACAATGCAAAGGTTCAGTAAAAATATCACATTGATCCAAACAAGTTTTCCGAAGAAAAAACACATACCAATGCAATTTTTTTTGAAATCAGAAACATTTATTCGCTGAATGTAAGTTTTAGGTAACATTGATGTTAAATGTATTAAAAGAGATCTATACATCCTACCAGTTATTGTCCTGCGGGCCTAAGATGCGCACCGCGAGATATTTGTCATGTCGTTCTGTCAAAATGTACCAGTTTAGGAACTATTGCATTATCTGTGGTACCTAATGGTGTCGACAAAACGCGCCATAATGTACACTTTTGACACTTGTTAGTCGTCGTACCTCTCTGAGGACGAGATAATAGTCATGCAGAAATGTCAAAAGTTGAAAATTCAAAGGCGCGGTTTCTCGACAACATTACCACACATAATGCAATAGTTCCTAAACTGGTACAAAATGCTTACATTTTGACAGAACGACATGACAAATATCTCGCGGTGCGCATCTTAGGCCCGCTGGTGTGCAAACATTTTAACAAAATTAAATTCAAATACCTATACCTATTACAAGTTACAATCATGTCAGTACCTATCACTTTTGGTAAAATGTCACTTATAACTAAAATATTCGTCAGTAGAGTAAAAGCAATTTAGCAGCAACCATTTGGAGAGTTTACGTTTAAACAAAGATAACGGCAATTCTTTAAATTCGTCAGGCAACTTATTAAATATTTTCACAGCCATACAAAATGCGTTTTTACTATGAAATGTCGAATGATGTTTTGGTAGATAAATTCTAATTATATGTCTAGTATGTCTTGCAAGCATTTCTTCGTGTCTAATAAAATAATTGGGTTATTGTTTGACAAAAACGCAGATTTCTCTTATGTACATGCAGGGCAAGGGCAGTACTTTAGTTTTAGGAACAGAGGTTTACAGCTATCTATTTGTTAGAAAACTTGTTTGGATCAATGTGATATTTTTACTGAACCTTTGTATTGTTATTCTCTCGACCCTGAAGCTCTGCAATTTCACATAATCACATTTAGTTATATTATATCTTCAAAAATGTTGAAATGTGCAAGCGAGAGGGTTGTCTGCCTTATACATATACGCCTTAACATGATGTCGTTGATTGTGAACCAGTTATACTATACCCCAAAGGTATTCGATAAGCTGTGACTCATCATCATCAGCCTATAGAAGTCCACTGACATAGACCTCCCATAGAATTTCAGGAACAGCAATTTTAATAGGAATAGGACATTTTTTATCCATGGATTTCAGTCAATCTGGTGGAAGGCCATCGTATACTTCGCTTTCCGGTTCGTGGTCGGTGATGGTTGCCGTGACTGGGCGCAATGAACTTAGAAAAACAATTTGACTAAGTATAGATACTTTGGTTCTGAAAAATAATATCAGTTTTGTAAGTTTTACGCATCAATATTCTCAAAACCAACTAAAGTAAAAGCTAATATTATACTTACAAATCGATAACTAATCGATTATAAATTATCCATCGAGTCACGAATCGTTACACAAACGATTGCTATCACTATCATCACCAATTTACATTCAATTTTAAGCCTACAGCTTTTGTCTTAGCGATCAAATTACAATATCACTGTAGTATTGTAATATTACAACCACTGATTTGGTATCAAATCAAATGATCCTTGTTGCTTCAGTGTTAGAGTTGAATTTTCAATTCAATTTTATTGATTTGAAATCAATTACTGTCCATTATAAAGGTGGGTACTTAATCGTGAATATTCGACCTTAAATTAATGTGAATACAATGATTAATTGGGATCAAAGTGTAACAAATGGAAAGGTGATAGATATAAACATTTTGCTTTACTATAGCTTTTAGTTAGAACTTTGTCAAGTTGTTAAGTGACTTATGCTACTATAAATAAATAAATAAATAAATATTCACGGACACTTAACACAACGCCTTCTAGTCCCAAACTAAGCAAAGCTTGTACGATGGAAACTAGATGGCTGATAGAATACATATATACATTTTTTTTGTAAATACATTCTTATAATACATAGAAACACCCAGACACAAAACAAACATCTGTGTTTACAACACACAAATGTTTTTTCTCGGTGGGGATCGAACCCACGACCCACAGCACGGAAGGCAGAACTACTACCGACTGAGCCATGACGCCATGACTATAGTATTATAATGATCTGTGCCTATGTCCTTTATATTATTATTGCTTTGTTTTTCTATTTTATTCTTTTTGACTATGTAATGACTGATTTGACAGGCGTCATGGCTCAGTCGGTAGTAGCTCTGCCTTCTGTGCTGTGGGTCGTGGGTTCGATCCTCACCGAGAACAAACATTTGTGTGTGGCAAACATAGATGTTTGTTCTATGTCTGGGTGTTACTATGTATTATAAGTGTGTATTTACAAAAAAATAAAGTATATAAGTATTATATCAGCAATCTAGTTCCCATAGTACAAGCTTTGCTTAGTTTGGGACTAGAAGGCGTTGTGTAAAATGTCCGTGAATATTTAATTATATTTTATTATTTATTTTACATTCCGAGAGTTACGGAAATGTGTAGGAATTACAATTAAATACCTGTGATCTATTAAAAACCCGCATTTTTAATTCTCTTGCAATATAATACCAAAGTGATGAGGGCCAGAACTATTTAAACCGTCTCAAGTAGCGTAGACCAATAAACTTAGTAACTAAAGTAACCTAAATAAGTCTAAAAGTCGTAACCTGCTAGTAGACTGCGAAAAAGGCATAAAAGGGTTCGACAATAAAATCTGCGAACGGATATAGCACTATAATCGTAGTCTAAACAAGGAGACGGGACGACAGCGAATTATGCCATTCCTAGTTATCGATAAACTTAGACAACACAAAATGACTCGGATGTAGTCGACATGCCTTGTTCGTATTCAATTTTATTTAGGTATCAAAGGATATGGAACGCGTAGTTAATACGTAAGAAGAAGTGGGACTCCCATTCTACCAAAATTACACACTGAAAATCTCGTTTTGTATGAAACGTGATTCAAATTTTGACCCCCGTTTCATACATTGTTCGTTTTTCAAAAGTACGAGTCTAGTTAGAGAGTTTCGCCAGTCTGTAAATTTAAATTAAAAAAAGTCACAAGGAGGATAACTGGATAAAGTTGACTAAGTAGTTTGACCAGTAAGTAGTCCGGAAACGCTGTCACCAATCGTCAGACGATTACAACAGGATTTTAGTCCGTTCGAAAAAAAAAAAAAAACACCAGCAAAGCAAGGTTACCCTACTGAAGTGTAGCTACTGTAATGCTTATTTCGTCTGTGCTCCATTGCGATTGAAATAGGACTATAATCGCTTCTAAGAAGGTCCGGAATAAGTTTAATGCCGATTGACAAATAGATGGATAATGCTTTGCTTTTCAAGTATATGTCACCGACAGTTGACGGCCGACATGAGAAATTCCAACTTGATGTTTATTTTAGAAACGGCTTAAATTAAATAAAAAATAAATATCCTTGGACATTTCACAGAACGCTCTTTAGTCCCAAGCAGGGCTTGTAGTATGTTAAAAACTAAATAATAATATATGTTGGTTTACGACATAAAAAATTCTAATTAAAAAAAAATACACAGAACATAGGTTCCTACTTGTATTAGATTGGATTACATTTTTAATAGGTACATACTTATAAATATATTTTTATCATCACATGAGCATGAAGAAGTCCACTGATAGCATTCAGTCCACAAGTTTCCAGAAGGAACCGTTTTGAGCCTTCCCTATTTACTAAATTCCGACAATTTAATTTAAATAAAAAAAAAATACAAATCTGTTGGTAGTTTAATATATCATTTTGTTTTTTTTTGTGATTTTACTTTCTAAGCTTATCTTCCTGTATTTTTAACATAAGATTTAAAAAGGTTTTTCCAATATTCAGATCACCGTCACTCTATTACAAAGCGGTGGCCGTATTTTAAGAAATCAGAGTAATCAGTAGGCGTGCTGCCAAACAGCCTGTTATTAACCGCTGAAATACATTGAATGGATTTAAACTAATGGTTTGATGCTATCTAGCATGAAATGATCGCAATACAATTACCATTAGTATGCTGATTAACCCTGGTTTAAATAAGTTGTTGACTTATCGCGACCGAGAAATAAAAATACATGCAAAAAGTTTTTTGTGGTCACGTAGATTTGAACTCACGACCTCTGCGCCTACCACCTTTTATTAGTCGCAAAAACTAACCGCCAAATACTCAAACGCTATAATTATATTAAGTTGATGCTTAAATTATTGCCATCTCTTACAAATGAGCAATGTCAAACAGAGGCAGAGCAATTTTAAGTGGTGTTTAAATTTGAGTGACGTTTCAGTGATCGGCTCTAAGTACCGTTTGTCGCAATTTGAACTCGCGACCTCTGAAATCGCTTTCTTTTTAAACGCACAATAAGAACAGCTGGTTATTATCCTCCCAAGGCAAATAGCACTTAGCAGTAATTGACGCTGATTTACAACATGGTCGGTTTATAGTCTTTGGGGGAGCCACAACTTTTACCGGTGGTCGTTAATTGACCACTTTGACTTTCGACGGCTATCGGCATTGTTGTGAACAATACGTTAATGCTTAAGAAAACTTTTAAAGCAGTCTTTTTTAAATAAATGACTCGTGGCGTAGATTTTGTCTAAAAGCAGGTAATTATGTATTTTGATAGGACACTTGACACAGAATAAGAAATATTTATTTATATAGTACGTGCCAAATAACACCGCAATACATGTCATTCACCCACCTTTACCACGATGTCGCAAAATTCAATTTATGAATGGCTAATTCTGTCGCTTTCCATACAAACCTGTCGCTAAGACGGTAATCGCTCGAATCTCGTAGTACTGTTTGTTTACCATACATAAATTGAATTTTGCGACATCGAGGTGAAGGTGGGTCAATGACCTGTATTGCGGTGTTATTTGGCACCTACTATAGTGGGTTATAATTGAATATGCACCAACGCAGTTTCGCAATAAATTGAACTGTATTTTCAATTATAATAGGATATTTCTTAAAAGCCAGATGTTTGAGTAAAATAACGCATTGCAGTGCACAAAATTGCAGCAGAGAATTCCGAAACACTTTGAATAATATAAAGTCACTCTCTAACTTATATTACGCGGCATGCGGCAGGTGGAAAGTTTTGGACTGATCTCTTGAAGAAACCGTATGTAATGCATAGTATTATTAGTATTTAATCTACTTTCAAAAAGAACTCTGGTAAGTAGGTACTGGCAGTTTTTAGGATTTTTTTTCTTAAATAATCTTGTCTAGTTTACTATATATTTTTTATTTCATAATCTAAACTGAACAATAACAAGTTTGCAGATTTTTTGAAACTTTAACTCATTACTATTTACTGAAGTTGTTGACTGTACTGAAGTTGTTGTGTATCGTGCCCTAAATCATAAACATCAATTTGCATTTTAATTGATCAATGTTTTTTCAAGATGGCCTTGAAGTGTAATTAATTTAAAAATACAAAAGAAATTCTTTTAATCGACAATTAAAGTTATAGATTAATGTCTATTTCAGTTGATAAGAAACATAATTGATTAAAATGTTAGATTATGATAAAGGTTATCAAAATAATACTCAATGTTTTGTTCATATCTTTCTAGTAGGTGTATATTTTCCTTCAAAATATTTTTAGAGTTACCTACTGGTTAATCTTTTTTTTTTTAATTTTAAAAGTAATGGATCAAGCTGATTGCTTACCTGATGTTAAGTGGTAACTTCTGCCTATAATAATGCATTACCTCACAGAGCAAGTTCAATGAGGACGTACCCTGTAAGGCAATGCACTGCGTCCATCACTTTGAGACGTAAAGACCTTGAAGTCTCATGTGCCTGTAATTACACCGGCGCCCTTACCCTTCAAACCGGAACACAGCAATGCGAGCATCGCTGCTTGGCAGCAGAAAGAGATACGGTGGTAATAGTTCCCCGGACGAGCTCTCACAAAGAGCTCTACTACCTACTAATAAAATAATACCTACTTATAAAAAAATTCAATAATGAAGGCAAAAAATGCTAGAATTTATTCCTTCGTCGTGATTTTGTATAAATTCAACGAGTTAATACTGAAAAAATAAATCAGATTGGCTAATCATAACCTAACCAGTCGTTAAGCCATGACGGAGGCCTTAAGGCGGCCTAAAAACTCCGTCACCAGAGTTGGCCACTAACTCATACGAGCTTGCTTGCTAATCGGTCTTCAAAGCCAGGACAATTCCTTACCTTTGCTATTTTTCTCATCCTCCAGCCACTCCTTGGTCCTCGGCACGGAGAGATTCAGCGGCTGGTCCTCCTTGAACCCAAACACCTTCTCCAACTCCCCCTCACTAGTCCTTACTCTCTGCAGCAACTGTTCTTGCAGCCTGTTCTTATTCGACTTCCTATCCTGGCACTTCACTTGGTTCCTATCCTCGACTTGAATATTCTTCTCTTGAAAGTTGCGTTTGACTAATTGACTAACTTTTTTTATACCTAGAATGTATTCTATTGTGTGAGGAGTTGGCTTTTTAGGTGGTTTCCCGTACACGTGGGGATGCCATGACGGTTCAGTGTTTTCTTCCGATTTTGAGCCATCACGGGTTTCTATTTCGATGTTTTGCGACTCATCATCGATGATGAGTTCCTTTTCATCATCATCAACACTGATTTTCGGTTCTGGACTTCTTTCGCAGTCGTACCCAGAGTCGTTAGCCAGATTCTGATCCAGCTGGTCCTCGATCAGGTCGGAGTAGGAGACCACGGTTTGCATTTCTTGGCCACTCATGGGTACAATAAGTTCCTAGAATGCCATGTTTATTTTTATGATTGGATCATTTAATAGCCCACTTTGGATTGATGAAGTCTTTGAAGTAGTCCACAGCTTTGAACTCGCTTCCTGTAACAAACAGACAGACAGTTCAGGATTCACTGGGATTTGCCTTTGATATGTAATGGTTGAAATTATGGAAATAGATGCGTAATTGAACAGTTTTGCTAGAGATTTAATTGGTCAAAACGTTTGCAAGCTCATTCTAAAGAGAGGTATACCTATAAATATAGATATTTTTAGATGCTGATAGCTAAGGTTAACTTGGACCAGCGACTTTGCAAAAATAAATTCATTTTTCGTGATTTTTAAAATTGATGAGAATAAACAAAATGGTGAGATTTTGACAACTGAAATACATACTTAACCATTCTTACCGATCATGGGACCTACCTCCAATCAAAAAGTATTAACCAAAGTTTGTCTGACCTACAAGCTTATGCATGGAATACAAAGTTTAGTACAATGTGCGCAAATCATGACTCCAGCGAACGATAAAGAAATGTATCATACTCGCTATAAAATTTAACAGAACCACCAAATTGCATCGATAAACAAAATCCAAACACCCTCACACAACTTTCAACTTTTTCACCACTTTATAAGGTTTAAAATCAAGTGTAGTAAGCTCCCCTCTGATTCTCACGCACACATGGATAAAGGATCAACTCTCATCGCCGCTGATTGATTTTTATTGGAATGACAAATCAGGGTTATCACTGAATCATGCCGGAGTGAGATAACATACTTTATTTTGTCATTTTGCAATACTTTAAAGGGCAACAACAATCGCATCTTGAATAAATACTAGGTACCTACTTAAGTATCTTATAAAAAGTTATATAAAAGTACTTTAGAGTTAAAAATATTGGTTCCAATGTAACGATTCGAACCGATATCAATAAGTAGTAGGGATTGATTCATTCTGGCTCACCCAAAAAAAGTTGCGATTGGGGTGGTCTTGCCAGGGCGCCAGCTAAAAAAAAAAAAAAAAAAAAAAAAAAAGTTTAGACTCTTTTTGTATGTTTTCGCACACGCCTGATCGATTGCGCTAACCCATTTTAACGCACCCCGGCCCATTCAAAAGTTACGAAGCCACTTGTATAGCGTTTTATTGAGGGTCGAGCCATTGTGTCCGGCTTGCGGGGCAGGTACTACAGATAAGCAGTCTCCATCCGTTGACGAAAATAATTTGTGTGAATTAAATTAGTGTAATGCTTGTTCACATCATTAGGTATTAAATCGAGAACTATGTAGGTCAAAAATTAACCTCCAACTGAACTTTTTTTTATGTGACATCTCTCAAGCCGAAAACTTCCCTGGCGGAGGGCGGATGCGCGCGCATAAAGGCTGCGTTCCGAGCACAACCCCTAATATTAAGCCCGCGTTACAATAGGTAATTATCTATAATATCATATTATTATATTATGATAATATGATAATCAATATTTATTATTTATTTATTAGCAATACACCAATATATTTTTATTTTATATGTATATTATTTAATATTGTACGGCCCCCCACGATACATATAATATGAAATTATTATTTAAGTATTAATTATTTAACCATTATTAATTATTTTTATTATTTAAATAAACTAACCTAACACCTTCACTGTGACGCACTGTCCGTCGCCTGATTAACCAGCAGTGGGCATTAATTATAAGCTGTGGATGATGTAATTGCAAATAAAATTTTCATGAAGTTCATCTTTTTGCGTCATGTTATATCGCGATACAATCAATGCAAATATAAAAAACAGCCGACAGGTAGTGGCCACCCAAAAAGGCATTTTGCTTGTCGGGACATGACGCGAGTTTATTGCTACGTGAAAAGGGCGTCAGATAACAATGTTATGCGACGCTGCAAAAAACTAATAGGCACCCATCACAAACCAAGAAAGTTTACCTGTTGAAACATGTCATGAGTTTTTTGCGATATTTCTCTGCTATAAAGGTCTAAAACCCTCGAGTTACTATCACAGTCTTACGCCATTCGTGCAGTGAACTACAGATAAATATTGTTATAACGTCTAATAACATCTGCGTGTATTCTAAAATTATTCGTTACTCAACACACAGTATTTGCCACAATAAATAGTGTTTCCGTGTTCTACCGTATAAAATGGAGGTAAGTTGTTATATTACGTATTTACTTTGAACCGATTTCACCTTTGCACTTAAACGCTATCAATATAAGCTAAACCGAGTTCAAGATACCCTTGATGACAAACTTTTGTAGCAAAACTTTGACTTTATTTGATCTATGATTTTGCATTTATGTATTTTTAAAAGTAACATGTCGTTACAGGACACGCCAAGTTACTCCCCCGTGGAGGAGGTTGAAGAACATAACACTTTCAAGCAATTCTATTATAATGCTATATCTGATAAAGAGGACATATATATATAATGAAGAGAAGACGGTCAGAGGAACAAAACCATTTGGAAACACCATCAACATCGCGGGAAGCATTTGACTCAATTTTCGATAATGAATTACTCAATCTTTGTATGGAAGCTGAAACTGGAACTGTGGATTGCACTACCTGCAATTTGCCAATAAAAAAGAGGTATTTAAACAGCCATTTCAATAGTAAACAACATAAATATAACTCTGTTAAAATTCAACATTCTTTATCGAATGTTGATCTTATACAATCAGGTTTTGGAAACCGTGTTTATACATACAAAATAACATCTAAAATAGATAAAACGAAAATAGATTTTGAAACTCCTGAATTATTTGTAGAATCAATCAATGAAACAATTTCAGTTTTAATCAATGAAGCTATCGAAGAACTAACAATTTTTAAAGTTAACTTTATATTGTACGCTGATTTTGTACAACAAACAAAGGAAATAAAAAACTCATTTGACTTTCAAACTAGTAACTTTATAATCATGCAAGGTGATGATTTAGATATATTTTTAAAATCATTAAAGGACACTTTGTCTAGCAAAATAAGCGAATTTGAAAAAAAGGATAGTGGCTGGAGTTTATCTAAAATTGTGAGCATTGATATGAATATCAATAAATTTAACCCCCTACGTGGTACATCATACATTGAATTACCACATGATATACAAACAAAAAAAGCAGTAGTCAATGTTAAAAACGCAGACGTTAAATGTTTCCAATGGGCATTACTATCGGCATTGTATCCAGTTGCAAAAAATGCTGATAGAGTTACATCATATGTAAGAAATGAAAATAAATTAAAACTTGATGGGGTTTCTTTCCCCGTTAAACTATGTGACATCTCAAAAGTTGAAAAATTAAACAACATGAGTGTGAATGTTTTCGGATTAGAATATGATGATGTTAAAAAACAAAATTCTGTTGTTGGTCCCTTATATTTCACAAAGTGTCGAAAAAGTTGTCACATTAACTTATTATACATAACAAATGGTTCAAATGGTCATTATTGCTATATTAAAAATATGTCACGTTTAATAAGAAGCCAACTCACCTCGCGACACGCCGCAATACATTTATGTGATGGCTGTTTATTGTATTTTTCAAACCACGAGCAGTTATTGCAACATCAAAAGCGAGATTGTAATCAAGTTCGTACTGACTTACCTTCCGAAAAACCATGCTTAAAGAATTGGTTCGGTGAAAATGTTTCCAATAATAAGGTTTCATTCGATAAATATCAAAAACAACTCAAGGTTCCGTTTGTTATATATGCGGATTTTGAATCATTTCTGAGACCAATCACATCCTGTTCAAATGATCCAGATTTACCTCATACTGAAAATGTTCAAAGACATGATGTATATAGTTTTGGGTATTACATTAAATGTGCTTATGACGACAGTCTTTCCAAATACAGAACTTACGTGGGCGATGACTGTGCAAAAAAGTTTATGGAAAGCTTACAGAAAGACATTGAAATAATTACCAAAATAAATAATTTTCAAAAATGTCCATTACCTTTATCAGATATGGACAAAGTTAAAATAGCTGTAGCTACTACATGCTACATTTGTGGGAGAGATTTAAAATGCCAACAAATAATAGACCACGATTGGTATACAGGCGTTTTTCGAGGTGTTGTTCATGAAATATGTAGCAGTAAATTTAGAAGTCAATGTTTCGTTCCGGTTATCTTGCATAATCTAAGTAATTATGATGCTCATTTTATTGTTCATGCCTTAAATTTTGCTGAAGGTGCAGTGGAAATAATTCCCCAAAACAAAGAGCGTTATATATCTTTTTCAAAATTATTAAAAGTTAATAACCATCGAGTAAGTTTACGGTTTATAGATTCTCTGAAATTTTTGTCATGTAGTTTGGAAACACTAGCAAATAATCTAAACATCAATCAATTCGATGAATTGAGGAAACATTTTCCGAATGAGCAGGATTTTAACCGATTAAAAAGAAAAGGTGTATATCCTTATGAATTTATGACCGGGCTAGAAAGTCTTAAACAAAAATCTCTTCCTACACAAAACCAATTCTTTAGCTCAATAACGGGTACAAACGTTTCAAATGAAGACTATGAACATGCTAAAGATGTTTGGCAGCATTTTGAATGTCGTTCTATGAGTGATTATTCGGATTTGTACTTAAAGACAGATGTTTTATTGCTAAGTGACATTTTTGAAAACTTTAGAACTGTTTGTATGAGCACATATGGTTTGGATCCTGCGCATTATTATACAGCACCAGGTTTAAGTTGGGATGCGATGTTAAAATACACAAAAATAGAGTTAGAGTTGCTAACAGATTTTGATAAAATTGCCTTTATTAAATCTGGTATTCGAGGTGGAGTATCACAGTGCAGTCATCGATATGCCAAAGCAAACAACCACTACATGAATAATTACGATAGAAATCAGGTAACATCATTTTTAATATATCTTGATGCTAATAATTTATATGGTTGGGCGATGTCACAGTATCTCCCCGTTGGAGGTTTCCAGTGGGTTGATATTGAGACAAATTTCAAAGTTGCAATCGATTCTGAAATCGGCTATATTTTAGAAGTAGATTTAGAATATCCTGATAACTTACATGATTTACATTCTGATTTTCCACTCTGCCCAGAAAATGTTTGTATAGGGAATACAAAAGACTTTAAACTGGTTCCAAACCTAAATAATAAAAGTAGCTACGTAATACACTACAGAAATTTAATACAATGCTTAAATATGGGGTTAAAAATAAAAAAAATTCATAGAATTTTAAAATTTGATCAAAGTCCATGGTTAAGCAAGTATATAGAATTAAATACAAATCAAAGAACCAAAGCCAAATCCGATTTCGAAAAAGATTTCTATAAGCTTATGAACAATGCAATCTTTGGAAAAACAATGGAAAACATTGAGAAACGGGTA
Organism: Eulithis testata; assembly: GCA_947507515.1. Classification (NCBI taxonomy): domain Eukaryota; kingdom Metazoa; phylum Arthropoda; class Insecta; order Lepidoptera; family Geometridae; genus Eulithis; species Eulithis testata. The sequence goes on along the minus strand of OX382213.1, from coordinate 9,523,988 downwards.
AATGTTAAATTGCTCACTCACTGGGAAAATCGAGGGAAGATTCAAGGGGCTCAAAGTTTAATAGCAAGACCTGAATTTCATAGTCTTTCCATATTTTCAGAAGAATTAGTTGCAATACAACTTCGTAAAACAAAATTGGTTTACAACAAACCCATCTATTTAGGATTGTGTGTTTTAGATATATCCAAAACTTTGATGTATGATTTCCATTATAATTACATGAAAAATAAATTTCAAACCAATATCAATCTGTTATACACAGATACAGACAGTTTGGTTTACCAAATATTTACAAAGGATTTTTACAGAGATATTAAAGACGACATTCAAACATACTTCGATACATCTGATTATCCAACAGACAATGTATTTAATTTTCCACTTGTCAACAAGAAAAGAGTAGGGTTATTTAAAGATGAAAATAACGGTAAAATCTTTACAGAGTTTGTGGGCTTACGATCGAAAATGTATGCAATGCTGGTTGAAAATAGAATCATTACAAAGGCTAAAGGAGTAAATAAATGTGTAACTAAAAAACTTACAATGGATAACTATAAGACGTGTCTCTTTGATAAAAGTATTCAATTTTCTCACATGTATAGATTTAAGTCAATGAAGCATGTAATTTTCACTCAAAAAATTAACAAAACATGTCTTTCATATAATGATACTAAACGTTTTATTTTATCGAATTCTGTAAATACTTTAGCATGGGGGCATTATAGTTTAAGAAACTAAGTTTAAGTAATATTAGAATTTAAGTATCTAGTTAGGTACCTACCTCACCGCACCTTTGTAAAGTACCTAGCTGTTAATGTAATAATATATTTATAGAGTTAAGACATAATATAAGACATAATTTGTAATCCTATTTTAAGTTTACATAAATATATATATATTTGTATCTTTCAATACATTGTTTCATTATTTTCATTTACCTCATACCAGAAACACGTGTTGGTAGTCAAAAATGTTTCATTTCAATCATCCATTTACTGCAATAGTGGCTGGTCCAAGTGGGTGTGGAAAATCCAATTTTGTTACAAACTTTATTAAACATGTAAAAGAAGTTTGTAGTGTGAATTTTGTTCAAACTACATGGTGTTATGATGAAATGCAACCGTTGTATAATTTGAGAAACGTAAATTATTTTCAAGGAATACCAGATCTTAGTATGTTCGATGGAAAGGATCCTCAACTTATAATTATCGATGATCTCATGAGGGAATCCGATGGGCGCATTGTTGATATTTTTACAAAAGGTAGTCATCACAGAAATTTGAGTGTTTTCTACATAACACAAAACTTATTTCATCAAGGTAAAGGCCAAAGAGACATATCACTAAACTCTAGTTATATCATCTATTTCAAAAATCCTCGTGATAAGACTCAAATTCGATACCTAGCACGACAAGTTTCGCCAGAAAATATTAAGTTTATGGAAGATTCTTACAAAGATGCGACTAATGAAGCTCATGGATACCTAATGATTGATTTAAAACAGGATACTAATGACGTGTGCCGTTTTAAGACAAAAATATTCCCTTCAGACGGATATTGTACTGTGTACATCCCAACAAAAGTGTTTAAATATGCTAAGAATCAACAAATTCATATCAGTCATAAATAATGCATCGAAGACTAAAGACGCATACGGATTTACTTAGAGCCCTGCATACACTTAAACCAAAATACATAAAAGCTCTTTTAAAATCGTGCGATGAAGAAGAAATAAATTGTATTTGTGAATGCATTCATAACGTTTTAAAAGGAAAAGTGCCCTTAGAAGAAAAAGCTAGAAAAAAATTGAAAAAGTATAAAGACATACTTCGCAAACTAGTACGTAAAAGTACAAACAGAATTCGCAAAAACATAATCATTCAAAAAGGGGGTGCCTTTTTACCAATGATACTGGGTTCAATTTTAAGTGCATTAGTTGCCTCTTTTGTTTGAAAAATGGAACATGCCAAGAAAATGTTGCTTGTTGATCCAAGTGTAATAGAAAAACTTAATCAGCATAATACGACTGATAACCCCCTATCACGATTAGATATGGAAATGCAAGACATTTTAAAAAGTGATATGGAAGAAAGAAAAAAGTGCACTCTATACATGCAAGTTTTGCAGCGATATTTACATTTTGCTGAAGAAGGACGTCGACCAATTCAATTACCCATCGTATCAAATATCGAAGTATCTGATAGGGATAATAGTGGATATGACACAGTTGATAATAAAAACAATGAAATCAGTGTTAAAGATTCAGTTACTGTTCAGTCTCCAGACGAAGGTGAGGAACAGGTAAATATTACTGTTTCTCATGAAAAACCAACTCCTTACACCCCAAAACACATACTCAGCTTGGTACCTAAAACATATATAAGGAAGGGTGAGAGATTATTGTTTTTGTTGGTATCGAACAAAAATAAAATTTATTGGGATGCTGATGGTATAATTACTGTAGACAAAGAAAAAATCCCTGGGAGTAATATCGTTGACTTAGTAAATGATTGTTTGAGACCGCTAAAAAGAAGTGCTCCAATAGGATGGGAGAAATTTGCAAAAGCACTGAAAGATATTAAAATACCAATGATTTATATTGGAAATCCACAAAGAGTCGACTATATGCAGCAGCTTCCGATCACACCATATAAAGAGGAGGAAGAGTTTTCAACACCAGTTACTAGCAAAACCAGACAGAAGATAGATTGGGAAAAATGGAGTCCTTATTAGAAATAAACAATATCTACTATAACCCTTCACACCCAGCGGGATATGCTAGTATTGATAAACTGGCTAGTGCTATGAAAGGTAAAATGAACAGAGAAGATGTTAAAAGATGGTTACAATCACAAGAAACATACACACTACATAAACCGGTTCACAAAAAATTTCCACGAAACAAATATGTCTTATCTAATCTTAATGAACTTTGGCAGGCTGACTTAAGTGACATGAGAACTTATTCAAAATATAATGATGGTGTTAATTATATACTTTGTGTTATTGATGTTTTCACCAAATTTGCCTATGCTCGATCAATGAAAAATAAAAATTCTGAATCGATTAAAACATGTTTTGAAAGTATATTTCGTGAAGCCGATATAACACCAACCCATATACAATCCGACAAAGGAACCGAATTTGTTTCGAAAGATGTTCAAAAATACTTTAAAACGAAGAATGTCAATTACTATACTACAAACAACCCCGATATTAAGGCTAGTGTAGTTGAAAGATTTCAAAGGACACTCAAAATGAGGATGTGGCATTACTTTACTCACAAAAATACATATAAATACATTGATATTTTACAGGACTTAATATATTCATATAACCACAGTTACCATTCCAGCATCAAGATGTGTCCTTGTGATGTAAACTCAAAAAATATAATGACAGTGTGGAACAATTTGTATACACGTAAACATGTTCAAAATAACACCAATACATCTCCAACACTGCCAAAATTTCATATTGGAGACTATGTAAGAATAACAAAATATAAACATATATTTCAAAAAGGATATGAATCTAATTGGAGTGATGAAATATTTGTAATATCTTCAGTGATAGATCGGGCTCCATGGATTGTGTACACACTAAGAGATTTACAGCAAGAAAACATTGTTGGAACCTTTTATGAAAAAGAATTGCAAAAAGTGACGTATGACCCCTCTCTAAATTATAAACTAGATAAAATAATTAGTTCCCGCTATTCTGGCAACAGAAAGCAAGTGTTAGTGAAGTGGAAAGGTTATCCAGATAAATTTAATAGTTGGGTTCTAGTTTCCGATTTAAAACAAATATGAATAAAGAAAGTTTTTATTTAACATTACCTAGTAACAGTTCTATGGAATATTTTCCAGACAATGTTACTACAAGATTTTCAACTAAATTACCAAAACCCATAAAATTGGAAGGGCAATGGACCGTCGGAGTTGTTGAATTTCAATATCCATGTACCATGTTTACTGTTCAAGAACATGAAAATATTATTTACATAACTAAATCGATGGTGATGCCAAATGAGAAAAAACCTTCATTGGTTTATTATAAAAAACACATTCCAGCTACAAATTACGATAACATTAATCATATTTTAACAGCGTTGAATAATGTGAAGGAAAAAGTAAGATTTCGCTATGATGAAATATCAAAGTTTGTGTCAGTTTCAGTGATGGATGATTCAGTAAAATCAGTGATTCTAAAACCCAAATTGGGTGTTCAACTCGGTTTTGAACCTAATAGGAATCTTGTAGATAATGGTCTTGGAAAATGCCCCGCAAATTTGCATTTAGGGTTACCATCACAATTATTTGTCTATTGTGACATAATCGATCCTCAGATAGTAGGAGATGTTATGTCTCCTCTCCTGAGAATCATTCCTTTAGATCCAGCAAAGTATATATATGGCGCAAATAAAATGCATGTTTTCTCACCTCCTCACTATTTACCAGTTATGCGTAGAGAGTTTGACACCATTGAAATAGATATAAGATCCAGCACAGGTCAAAAAATACCATTCCAGTTTGGGACAGTGTGTGTTAAACTTCATTTCAAAAAATTATAATGTATCCCCGTGACAGCATAACTTGTCCATATGAACATTATTATTCTCATCAAGCTGGCTCTGGTATTGGAGTGATTTATAAAGGGGCGCCTTATCAACGTGGTCATGGGATCGGTAGCTTTTTAGGAGGACTGTTTAGATCAGTTTTACCCTTACTTTCTAGTGGCGCTCGCGTTATAGGCAAGGAGGCTCTAAATGCTGGTGTCGGTCTTCTATCAGATATGGCTAGTGCCCGCCCCATGGAAGAATCAATTAAAAGTCGGTTAAAAGTAGCTACTTCAAACTTGAAAAGAAAAGCTCATGATAAAATTGATGGATTGAATATGTCTGGTTCTGGATATATAACCAAAAGGAAGCGTCTTAGTTCAGTCATTCCACCGTCGACTACCAAAGTGAAAGCTCTAAAAAAATTACGAGTTAATAATCAAAAAGATATATTCTCATAAATAATTTTTAAAATGTCATTCTTACATAGCCATTCCTGTGAATGTATAAAATCAGAGTTAGATTTATTTGCTCTACCATCCACGCAAACTAGTATAGAAAACGGGTTATGGATACACTACAAACCCATCTCATCTCTAGCTGATGATGGACCCATAGAATTTCAAGTACCTGGAACAGGTGATGACTACATGGATTTATCCCATACATTGCTGCACATAAAAGCCAAGATACTAAACCAGGATGGTACGAAATTAACTGAGTCAACTGTTGTGGCTCCAGTAAACAATTGGCTCCATTCTCTTTTCACCCAACTAGATATTTATCTGAATCAAAAGCTAGTATCACCGCCAAACAATACATATGCCTATAGAGCTTACATGGAAACTTTATTAAATTATGCTCCTGCAGCTAAGGAATCTCATCTGACTTGTGGTCTTTGGTATCAAGATACGGCTGGGAAAATGGATTCAACTGATGAAAAAAATGATGGATTTGTTAAAAGACGAGAATTAGCATGTGAAAGTAAGGAGATAGAAATGATTGGTCATCTTCATGGAGATATATTTAATCAAGAAAAGTTTTTAATAAATGGTGTTGAAATGAGTGTTAAATTAGTTCGTTCGAGAGAAACATTTAACCTAATGGCTTCTACATCCGACTTGAAATTTAAAGTATGCATTACAGATGCAACACTTATTATACGTAGAGCACGAATCAATCCTACTGTATTACTTGCACATCAAAAAGTTTTAGCCTCTACTACAGCTAAATATCCTATCACTCGAGCTGAAGTCAAAGTTTTAACTATTCCTTCGGGGATTCAGGGTAAGACTCTAGATAATATTTTTTTGGGGCAAGTTCCCAAAAGGTGTATAATCGGTTTTGTGAACAATGCAGCGTTTAATGGGGGTCTAACAAAAAATCCATTCAATTTTGAAAACTACAATATAAATACATTTTGTTTATACATTGATGGTCAACAAATACCTTCGAAAGCTTTGCAACCATCATTCGATAATAATATTTACACAGCAGCCTATCACACACTATTTTCAGGGACAGGTATACATTTTCTGAATGAAGGTAATGGTATATCTAGGGAGCAATATGCAAAAGGATATTGCGTGTTGGCGTTTGATCTAACGGCTGACCTCAGCTCAAATTCAAACACTCATTGGAATCTTATAAAACATGGTAGCGTTAGACTGGAGGTTCGTTTTGAATCTGCTCTGACTCAGACGATAAATTGTATTATTTATGCAGAGTTCGATAATGTTATTGAAATTGATAAGAATCGTAATGTAACTGTAGACTATAGTAGTTAGAATGTAATAAAATTGTATTCAAATTCACGGACTATTAAATTATATTGTTTTGAATGTACTGAGACTATAAATTGAATTATTCATGCAAAGTTCGATAATGTTATTGAAATGTAACCGTAGACTATCAATTGTCAAGATTGAATAAAATTGTATTTAGTTATATAATAAATAAATAAAACATTGATGTATGCATACCTACATATAGTTTTATTTCCTGAAACCTCTTCTTTACTTTTTCTCTATAAAAAGTAATTTACATATTTTCTTGTCACATTCTTGGTTTGAAGATTGAACTTGACACAGCTTACCTTATTAAGAATAATGGATACAATTGATATTCAAAAATATTTACACTACATTCACCCAGCTTTACACAAAAATGTGTATGCTGCAAACAGGCTACCACTGCATGTAAAAAAACCGGTGTATCTAATAAGCAATTTGGATCCGGACAACAAGCCAGGGTCACATTGGATTGCCTTGCACATAGATAAAAATGGAGTTGGTCAGTATTTTGATTCATATGGACGCGCACCTAAAGACTACCACAAAAACTTCTTGCGCAGGAACTCAAGACAGTGGGATTTTAATAGATATAGATTGCAGCACGACTTAACTACAGTGTGTGGAGAATATTGTTTGACATATCTGTATTTCAAGTTTTACGGTAATACTATGACCGATTTTATTGAATTATTTAGTAACAATACTATCAATAACGATCTATTTTTACACAAGTTGTTTAATGAATGCTTTAAAAATAAAAAGGACTAGATAGAAATAGTTAAAGTTAACTAAATTAACTAAGTTAACTAATCGATAAATGTGGTTAAAAGTGGATCATTAGACAAATAAAACAAAGTTTAATGAAATTAAAAAGTTTTTTATTTAAGTATAAAAAGAAAATACCTGATATACAAGAAAATATTGACAATGTTATTACCTATTCTAAAAATCATTATTTACATATTTAGTTATTACACCTAGCTAGTTATTGATTTTTGAAAGAATATATTTTGCTGTCTTCGGATTCCGATATCTCCTTGGTGATTTGATAAACAATTTTTTTCAAATTTTCATAATTTTTGTTATTCAATTCCTTGCAGTAATATTTGACGCGAACGTCAGCGTGTTTCCAATGCTGGGTAGGAGGAATCTTGCTCAGCTTTTTCATATCAAACACATCAATTTTTATAAGATGTGTTGCATTAACACTGTCGTCTGTGTTTGTTGATATGTATGATGTACCACCCTCTTTGTTCATTCGTCCAACGTTTGATGAGTTTTTTGCTTTCTTCTTTTTTGGTGGCACTTCCGGAAAGAACTCATCTATGTTGCTGAGACTACTGCGGGGGCGCTTCAATATAGATTTCTTTGCAAGGTAGTATGGTACGCAATTGGTGGTGTCCTCTTCATCAGATATATTATAATAGAATTGCTTGAAAGTGTTATGTTCTTCAACCTCCTCCACGGGGGAGTAACTTGGCGTGTCCTGTAACAACATGTTACTTTTAAAAATACATAGATACAAGTAGACATACAACATAAATGCAAAATCATAGATCAAATAAAGTCAAAGTTTTGCTACAAAAGTTTGTCATCAAGGGTATCTTGAACTCGGTTTAGCTTATATTGATAGCGTTTAAGTGCAAAGGTGAAATCGGTTCAAAGTAAATACGTAATATAACAACTTACCTCCATTTTATACGGTAGAACACGGAAACACTATTTATTGTGGCAAATACTGTGTGTTGAGTAACGAATAATTTTAGAATACACGCAGATGTTATTAGACGTTATAACAATATTTATCTGTAGTTCACTGCACGAATGGCGTAAGACTGTGATAGTAACTCGAGGGTTTTAGACCTTTATAGCAGAGAAATATCGCAAAAAACTCATGACATGTTTCAACAGGTAAACTTTCTTGGTTTGTGATGGGTGCCTATTAGTTTTTTGCAGCGTCGCATAACATTGTTATCTGACGCCCTTTTCACGTAGCAATAAACTCGCGTCATGTCCCGACAAGCAAAATGCCTTTTTGGGTGGCCACTACCTGTCGGCTGTTTTTTATATTTGCATTGATTGTATCGCGATATAACATGACGCAAAAAGATGAACTTCATGAAAATTTTATTTGCAATTACATCATCCACAGCTTATAATTAATGCCCACTGCTGGTTAATCAGGCGACGGACAGTGCGTCACAGTGAAGGTGTTAGGTTAGTTTATTTAAATAATAAAAATAATTAATAATGGTTAAATAATTAATACTTAAATAATAATTTCATATTATATGTATCGTGGGGGGCCGTACAATATTAAATAATATACATATAAAATAAAAATATATTGGTGTATTGCTAATAAATAAATAATAAATATTGATTATCATATTATCATAATATAATAATATGATATTATAGATAATTACCTATTGTAACGCGGGCTTAATATTAGGGGTTGTGCTCGGAACGCAGCCTTTATGCGCGCGCATCCGCCCTCCGCCAGGGAAGTTTTCGGCTTGAGAGATGTCACATAAAAAAAAGTTCAGTTGGAGGTTAATTTTTGACCTACATAGTTCTCGATTTAATACCTAATGATGTGAACAAGCATTACACTAATTTAATTCACACAAATTATTTTCGTCAACGGATGGAGACTGCTTATCTGTAGTACCTGCCCCGCAAGCCGGACACAATGGCTCGACCCTCAATAAAACGCTATACAAGTGGCTTCGTAACTTTTGAATGGGCCGGGGTGCGTTAAAATGGGTTAGCGCAATCGATCAGGCGTGTGCGAAAACATACAAAAAGAGTCTAAACTTTTTTTTTTTTTTTTTTTTTTTTTTTAGCTGGCGCCCTGGCAAGACCACCCCAATCGCAACTTTTTTTGGGTGAGCCAGAATGAATCAATCCCTACTACTTCAATATAACAGGAGGTGCTGGCACGACCGAATAAAATTCAAATTCATTTATTTCTGAGGCGTCTAGATTCATATTTTGTTAGTTCATAAATTATAGGCAATGTTGTTCTAGGTCACTCAGAACTATACCATGATTTAAATCGACGATTTGACTGTTCGCGTGCGTCACACACCTCTAAACTTGTGCAGTGTATCAGTAGGATAGACTAATAACTTTATTGCAAATATTTACGCAATTTTGCACCTTATTGCTCTGATGTTAGGTTTCCTGCCCACCAGCTCGCAACATTATTTCTGCAGTCATTTGCAGCGGTACTAAATATAAGGTGACCTTAGGTAGATGAACTCTACAAACTACACCTAAGTAATAGGTACGTGTGTAAAAATACAACTAAAAACTGAAGGCACAATTTTTCCTATACAAGCCACAAAATATTGACGTTTTTTACAAAATGGAATTAATTTACTATACAAAAAAGTGTACAAAATAAATACTTAATTACCTATAATTATTACCTATAGCCCATCTTGCGTTGCAAATATTTAGGTAAATAAATATCCTTGGACATTATCAGTATCTTATATCCATCATGATTTTTATAATAATGAATGTTGTAGCTACTGTAAGGTTTACTAAATTTCTTATACAAAAGATTATTACCGTATAACGTAAACAAACTATCCTGATGGCTGTGAGGCGGCGGCGGTGGAACGAGGGAGGGGCATTCGGAATCGGGACACTCGTGACTAGATTTTGATAGCGTTTAAAGATTGGTTTTTGAATTAAGTCTAAGTTAATGTACTGAGTTAATTTGCTGTTGATTGTGATATGATGATAATGATGATGAATATAAGTTTTGAGTTATTTCACTGGTTGTTATTTCTGAGATGGTTCGACACTACTGACCTTTAAAGTACATTTGACTAATAAATGCTTATATGACTTATGACATTTCACACAGCGCCCTCTATATTCCCAAACTAAGCAGAGCTTGTACTATAGTACGCATTTAAGTTCAAATAAGTTGACGAACATCATTAACTTAAATAAAGCATCACGAGACAGCCCTAGCAAGTTTAATTGAAACAAAGACTACACTAGGTACAGTTACATCATACGAATACAGTTATTACAACGCAACGCGTGAAATAACTCTACTAACAACAAATTACATACGGTTACAGCTTGCTCTCATAGACTAGTACAAACTGGAACAGTTTGTAGATTACAGGTTTCTTCTTTGGTATTTTTACTTTAGTTTTCATTGTTATTTACTTATAATTCATATTGATTTATACATTAGGCTTCATGGTTAGGTAATCGGGTCTATCAATAGAGGGTTAGTCGCAGATTTTTTGAGAGTTAAGTAAGTGCTTAGGTATAAAAGCTCAAGAAAGAACCAATGCGTGTCGCAGAGGCTGTACGCCACTTCACTCTAGGCACTCCTGAAAACCAGCGCTAAAGGAGCCACCGTGTACCTACCTTTAGCATTTGCTGAGCGAGTACCCTTTTTACGCATCTTTCTTTATAATTTAATGTTTATTTCTTTGTATCTGTTTTTGCGTAAAATAAATAATTTCTATTTCTATTTCAATGGCTTGCTAAATTTATTCATCCCTACCTTTCGCCCGCGGCTTAATCCGCGTCCCGTTTGATCTTCTTGTTGTTCCGGGATAAAAAGTATTCTATGTGTCAATCCAGGTAAATAATACATTACAAGTTTCATCCAAATCGGACCAGTAGATGCAGCGTGTTTGAAATACAAACATCGAAAAATGTAAACTTTCGCATTTCGGTATAATATTAGTAGGATAGGATATGATAAGAAAGCAAGCTCGTATGAGTTAGTGGCCAACTCTGGTGTCGGAGTTATAGGATACGATAGTCCTGTGCCATTATGTAGAGTGTAGACTATGGCATTGCGACTATCTAAGGCCCGGTCCACCAACAAAACAGCCAATACATTTATTACATTTACATTTATTTTAGACACACTATACATACATAACATGGTATGGGCATGTCATGCGGAGGGAAGAGGGTCATGTAACGAGAAGAGTGCTAAGTATGAATGTGGATGGATATAAATAAATAAATAAATATTCACGGACACTTAACACAACGCCTTCTAGTCCCAAACTAAGCAAAGCTTGTACGATGGAAACTAGATGGCTGATAGAATACATACATACATTTTTTTTTGTAAATACATACTTATAATACATAGAAACACCCAGACACAGAACAAACATATACAACACAGATATAGAGGAAGAGGTAGGCCTAAGAAAAGATGGATGGTTTGTGTAAAAGATGATATGCATAGGAGAGGAGTGAACACTGAGATGACGAATGATAGAAGAGAATGGAAGAAAAAAACATGTTGTGCCGACCCCACCTAGTGGGATAAGGGCAGGAAGAAGAAGAAGAAGATACATACATTACAGCACAACAAAAAGAAAACAACATAGGTAGAAACTACATAAAATAGAACAAATATAGGTAGGTATATATAATTTATATACCGAGCCAGTCGCAGTACCTTTCAGCAAGTAGGTACACAAACAGCCCAAGAAAATCCAGTGATCTGCTAGGTTATTCATCATATCCTGCACTACAACTAGACGTTCCGGCCAATTATGCCGGCGATCGAATTCGACATTAATCGATCAGAGCGGGCCTACAAAGCAGCGGAAGTCAACTAGGGTGGTCAGGCTTCCGGCTTTTTACTCCTAGAATATGACATCTGATAGATGTCAACTACAGTATGTGGACCTTTCTAATTCACGAAGACGTTTCAGAATGATTTCTTCATAAAACAGCAGAAGACTAGGGCGGTCACTGGTCAGGTTTCCGACTTTTCAATCCTAGACTAAGATTGAAATATTTAAGATTCCTAAATATGTCAAGTTAGATTTGAAATACCTTTCAAAACCTGCATATATGTTTATGACTAGCTTACGCCCGCAACTTCATACGGGTCCCGTTCGTCCGGATTTTTTTTCTGAATAAAAAATATAACGTTTTCTTGGTTATGAACCATACCTATTCAAAGTTTAATCAAAATCGGACCAGTAGTTGCAGTATGATTGAAACAAAAACATAACTTTTTTACATTATTTATAATAGTAGTAGTAGAATTTATAAATCTGTGATTTCACTTGTAATTCAAAGAATATTATAAGATGCGACACACACCTAAAAATATCCGGTTATTTTGAGATAAACACAAAAGCCGGTTTCTGTGTCCCTAATCCTTACAACTTGTGTGGCCTTTGATAGCACCGCCTTACGAATTAAAACCTAAATCATTATAATAAAACGTGTTTTTCATCTCGGAAGTATCGCGAAAACTGCTCCAATGTTAATATCTTACATTTCCTGGACGCTTTTTGATGTGCTTCTTTGATTCTGTCAATTTAATTTACTGTTAACTGTCTTGCGATGACAGCTGGGTTCAAACGACTTTTATTGGACGACACGATGCGTTTTGTTGATGCCGTGCTCTTGTAGAAATATGAAAACACGATGATACATTGCTGGTTTTACATGGACCCGGAAACTGCCATTGCAATAGTTTACAATGTTCGAAAGAAACTTTTTTTGTTTCGATTACAATAATTGAGGAATACCACAGAGAAGATTTAATAATAATTTCAAACTAATACTGCAGAAATAAAGTGATAATAAATCACTCGTGTAATTTCTTTGCAACTTTCAAGGTGTCAATAGGAATAATAATAATTTTATAGGTAATTCCAGTTAGCCTTATTTGACTGCCAAACTATTGAACCGAGTTTGATGGTGGAAAAAATGATGGTGGAATCAATCTGCAAATATGCTCTTACAGATTTTTTTTTTCAAGTCGACTCATAAGTGACGGAGTGAAAAAAAATATAACCAAACTGAGAACTTCACATCACTTTTTGTGAAGTCGGTGGAAAATAAACACCTTCGTCTCTTACCTAGATGACTTTTATAGTCAGGGGTCACTTTTTACCCAAAAGGATAGATATTCCTTAGTATGTTTCCTATTAGTTCTGATTTATCGAACCTTTGCAAGTCATATGATTAAGTTTAAAACGTTAAACCATCCAAGATCAAATCTTTGGTAATGTTGAAAGGGTAAACTAATAAGTTTCACAAAGACATACCTACTAAATCTACAGATAGCACCAAGGGAAGTCGAAGGCGTTCTACTAGCACAGTTATGCTAATAACGATCTCAGCTAATTACTGCTTACACAGTGCCTTCCATTGACGTCAGTCATCGCCCTACATACACACTGCAAATCAAGCCATTATCAACCATATATTAATAGTAATAAGGATCTTTTAACGATCGGTGTTAGAATGTTTGATGTCTAAGCAAATTTAAAGTTGACTTGCACAGCTTTAAATAAATAGTTTCACTATATTTTTCTTCATTTAAGTGTTTATCTAAAGTATTAAGTGGAGGAATTAAACAGTTCTGTTGGTAATTAAGGTGATTTAAATAACCTAGTATCAGTAGTCCGATAATTTAGTCCTATGATCGGACTGATGAGACTTTTTAGTCTCATTAGTCCGATGATGCTGATCAATACAGATCATCGGACTACTGAGCCTTTTAGTCCGATATTCACACATTTCGACTTTCCCAAAAAAAGAAATGCATTAACTTCAGTATTCACCTATTGAATAGTTCTTAATCTCAAGTATTTAAAGTTAAACAGGGTGTCGCGAAACTACAGATGGATTTTCGATTCAGTTGCTCAAAAGTGTAGTACCTACGTTGTACCAAGAGAGGCGGATCTCGACGCGAAAGGAACAAATGTTCTATCTACGACTTTGCAAATTCAATAATTTTAATTTTTTTAAATGAAGTAATATGCAGTAAGGTTTCGTCGAATTGCGTACTTATTGTAATACCTAAAATACATAATATGGAAGATTTATGAAGGTAGGACAAGTATGTGGCGATAAATGAGGGTACTTACCTACCAATAAAAGTATAAAATAATAACATACAAAGAATACGAGTTCTTGAAAATGTTACACGTGAAACTTTTAACTTTCAGGGTTTGAATCACCCTATTCAGGATTAGACTAGTTCCGAAACATACTGTATAATCGGTATAGGTACCTAGTAACCAATTAAAATAGTATTCTGCCAAATGATTCTATCATTGCCGATAGTAAGTAGATAACAGTCGTCGATTGAAACAATTAATCCTGCGAAGCTGATAAATACCTGTTTTATATCAAAGCCAGGTTCAAACAGTACTTCGACACAATTAATAATAATAAAAATATTTATTTTCAATAAATTCACGGACACTTAACACAACGCCTTCTAGTGTCAAACTAAGCAAAGCTTGTACGATGGAAACTAGATGGCTGATAGAATACACACATACATTTTTTTTTTTGTAAAATACTTATAATACATAGAAACACCCAGACACAGAACAAACATCTATGTTTATAACACAAAAATGTTTGTTCTCGGTGGGGATCGAACCCACGACCCACAGAACGAAAGGCAGAGCTACTACCGACTGAGCCATGACGCCTGTCAATAAAAAGGTTTAATTGCATTTCATTTATTGATTGCATACATGGTCTAAATAAATAGGTAATTAATGGTAAATAATGGTAATAGTTACCTAAAAGAACAGTCAAGGACAGTCAGAACAGCTAGTGATTGCGAAAATCGAGTTTGTCTGTTTGTTTGTTCGCGGATCACGCCTTTACTACTGGACCAATTTTTACGAAACTTATACCATTAGAAGCCCTTTTTTCGGATTGAAACATAAGCTATATTTTATTGAAATCAAAGACGTGGATTCTTAGATACAGCTAGAACTCTCTAAACCAAAAGTAGCCATTTGCTACGAGGTTCATCGTATGCTGGTGACAGATATTTATGTGGAATGTTCACTCGCGTACGAAGTCGCGGGTATGAGCTAGTAATATGTCTATTTTGTTGTAAAAGCTTGGTAAATCTAAACAAAACATTTAATCAACCAATTCAATTAAAATCATTAGCTACTTATGTTTTCTTATCTTTTACTGATTTTGCAAATGTTAAGTAGTGTAAGAAGAGAACCTTGTTTTTTTAAGTCGGTTAAAATAAACTTTACGTCCTTTAATTTATATACCTATATATACATCATGGATGTGTAATATACAATGCAACAGTACACCGTGTAATTAATTACCGTAATTATGTCCAAACTCACATCTTTCATAACTTTTATCGATAATTAGCTAAGATACTTACATTAATATGACATCAACAAATTCTTTTAGATAAGTAATTGAAAGTTTTTACGAATAACTTAATAAAACATTTTCACTGTTAATATTAAGCTCATTGTAAACTTGGAGTAGTTAAACCGTGTTTTAACTTGTGCATTTTTTTTATTTATAATTCCCCTACATAAGGGTCACGCAGGGGAAAACTGGATTAAGTCCTACTTAATACCGGTAACTCCCTTGTTCAATAGGACTGTTACGTCATAGAACTGTTCAAATTTTTTTTATCCCTAATATCTGGTAACTTCCATTTGGTAGGACTATTGAAACGAAAACTAGCAATAATAGGCTAGTTTCAATAGTCCTACTATGGAACTACAGGGATAAATTTTTTTTATGTACCAGTCCTATAGAACCAAAGGGAGTTACCGCTTAATACTAGATACAAATAGTTTATCGCACCTTCAAAACATTGAGAGCTTTGTGTATATAGGTACTCAATTTCACCGTAATATTATATACAGAGTAAACCCTTACAATATGTAGGTTGATAAAGCTCTGAAGGTCATCATGATTCATCATCATCAATCACCAATATATATAAAACTCTTTTGAAGCTGACTGACAATCAACGCACAGCCTAAACTATAAGTCCAAGAGGTACGAAATTTGGAGGGTAGTATCCTTATATAGTGTAAGGGTGCACTAAGAAAGGAATTTTGAAAAGTCCCATCCTAAAGGGTCCAAAATTAGGATCAAAGATTTAAACTAAATAATGCGTTTCTTTAATATACCGTATGATAGACCCTTCAAAATTGGTACATAGATTCGTCAAATAAATTGACACGACAAGTTTAGTGTTTCAGAATTTTCAAAAAATTTCAAAACTGTTTGTACGCTGCTACCACGCGAGCAAAGCCGCAGGCGCCAGCTAGTTACATTATATTAGGTGATTAAAAGCATGACTACAAGATTATAGAAGCATCGGATCGAAAGAGACAAAAGACGGTTTAACTATTCCAACCTTACATACAGTTTATTAATAAGGTCAGGAGATTTTAAAATTTAAGTATTATATGCCCCCGATTCTATTGTTTCATTTTCGTTAACTAACCTAAGACAGCACTTTCACAGGCGTCATGGCTCAGTCGGTAGTAGCTCTGCCTTCCGTGCTGTGGGTCGTGGGTTCGATCCCCACCGAGAACAAACATTTGTGTGGCAAACATAGATGTTTGTTCTGTGTCTGGGTGTTACTATGTATTATAAGTATGTATTTACAAAAAAAAAATTATATATGTATTCTATCAGCCATCTAGTTCCCATAGTACAAGCTTTGCTTAGTTTAGGACTAGAAGGCGTTGTGTTAAATGTCCGTGAATATTTATATTTATATTTATTATATTATTGTTACCATTCCTTTCTCATGAACTGAAACGACAAAGCCACAGCTATCATTAGTGCTGTCTTTAGTTTATAAAAATGAACCAACAGAATCGGACCTAATTTATCTGGATGCAAATAACTTATTTATACTCAATCAATTAGGTATTAAAATATTTTGAAGGTTTACCAGTAGGGTAGGCGAGAATTTAACGTTTGCGTCGGCTTTTGTATACAAAATGACCAAATTGACCAATCAAACTTATAAACGATAATTAGCAGATTAATTACCGCTTATATTACCCATATAGACAACTTACCTACCCATTCGTATAGACAAAAATTAAAACGGTTTTAGAATAAACAAAGCCCTATTTATGCCGTCCAATTTTATATTTTATATTTTAGCCGGATTACGTCACAATATGCTTTATATTGTGACGTAATCCGGCTCTAAAAAAGCCGGATTTTCAAAAAAATATTTATTTTCTCTCCCTAACTACACGACGCGACGTCTTGCCTTCTAGTGTTGTTTGACGCTTAGTGTTGTCGGTGTTTACCTTAGTCTCGTTATATGTACTTTATACATTTATGTAACTTTTATAAGTATGACAAAATCCTTTATGTAAAATATTGCAACGAGACAATAAACTCACAAAATCATAACTTGTCCACTTCTGATACTCGCCCATTAATATTATGTAGCACTACTTACTACCAATAATTTTATTAGCCCTTTCGTATCTCACTGCTGGTCACAACTTCACCTGGTCCCAATAATAATTGATCAATCACAAAATTACAATGTTTACAAATTAATCACAGTAACACCTAAAGATTAGTTCATATTTTAACCCTTAAAAAGTCGGACACACTTACCGTAGGGTAAATAAATCCGTGACAAACCACTTTACAACACTTTTCAAAATCCCGAACGAGCGAAACGCGTTTGACAGTTCGTCAAATTTGAACACAGAACACTATCCGCGCGATGTAACGTCCAACTGGCGGGCTTTCGATGCCCGTTCTAAGTGTGCGTATCACTACGCCTACACGGTGTAGCCGTGTGTGGGTGTGCGAGGGAGACAGCTAGCGAGCTGTTAACGCGGCGATTCTCACAGTTAGACTAACTCACATCCAAATCGCTTAATTTTATGAGTTGTTGCCTTCTCCACCCCCTCTGGTGCGGCGATGTGACTTTGTCGCGGGGGATTGAGAATTGAATGATTTAAATTCTCTAATCTTTCTAACTTAGATAATCACGCATATACAAATACAAAGTATCAATAAGATGGCAGGCGTCATGGCTCAGTCGGTAGTAGCTCTGCCTTCCATGCTGTGGGTCATGGGTTCGATCCCCACGGAGAACAAACATTTGTGTGGCAAACATAGATGTTTGTTTTGTGTCTGGGTGTTTCTATGTATTATAAGTATGTATTTACAAAAAAAAAATGTATGTATGTATTCTATCAGCCATCTAGTTTCCATCGTACAAGCTTTGCTTAGTTTGGGACTAGAAGGCGTTGTGTTAAGTGTCCGTGAATATTTATTTATTTATTAGATGATACTACCAGCTAAACAGGCTATAAACTACAACAAGATGTCTTTAGTAATATTACGTTTCAACAAGACCTAGTATATTATCTCTCAAATACTAAATATCAGAAATATTCAAGTCACGTTGCCTTTTCAAATATTTTATGCTACTAAAAATCATGATAGGATCTGAGTAATTATAATTTTATGTAGGTTTATCGAAATAAAGATTAACTATATTTAATGGCAGAAATGATAAATTCAACAAGCAAATAATAAAAACCAATTAACGATAAAAACAAGTAAAATACTGCGTCAATGTGCTGATAATTCGATAAATTAATTGATTAACAGCAATATTTCGATTTGTTATCATTCACATGGAGGATAATATGGGCGATTTAGTAGATTGTAACAATATTAATCATTTGATAGCCGTACTACGTGCACTATCAGAATATAGTATCATTTTTTGCCAAAAGAAAGTAATGATATTGAATCTCTCTAAGTATTAATTAAAAAATATTATATATTATGATAACAGATTTGGCCACAAGTTCATGCTTTACTTTAATTTTCATTACTTGGGCTATAGTATTATAATATGATATGTGCTTGGGTCAATTATATTTTATTCCAAATTATATCTAAAAGACAAATAAAAAAACCAATCATATCATTTTCGAATTTAATTTTTGGTATCAATATTATTTAGTTTTATGGCCACCTTGTTCTAATCTAATAGTAGGTGCCAAATAACACCGCAATACAGGTCATTCACCCACCTTCACCACGATGTCGCAAAATTCAATTTATTAATGGCAAATTCTGTCGCTTTCCATACAAACCTGTCGCTAAGACGGTATCGCTCGAATCTCGTTAGTACTATTTGTTTATAATACATAAATTGAATTTTGCGACACCGTGGTGTAGGTGGGTGAATGACCTGTATTGCGGTGTTATTTGGCACCTACTATAGTAAACTTTTAATTACTTTCAATTAAAAGCGTTTACCTTTTTTTACTAACCGACTTAACTGAACTTACCTACTTACCTTATAATAACTACCTCTTATATGTTTGTACGCTAATGAGCAGGATCTAGTGATTCCCTTTTCTTTACATAACACCTTTATTGTACCTACCTAGATTCACAAACAATACAATAATTTATGATTTATGAAACCAAGGCTGCTTTAATTTTAGCACTCAAATTAACTTGCGAAAAAATACATTAACTTTGAGGTAATTCGATAGTCAATGTACCCCACGACAAGGTCATAGCGTGCAAAGCATTTAGCGCCGGTACAGTAGCAATAACTCAGCGCAGGAAATCACGTCATCGCTCTATTACAACTCGCTGCGTGTGTGCTCACTCACACATGCAAGCTGTGCTGTACGATAGGGGGTGGAACGTACGACTGAATAAGGTACAACATTATAAATGGTGTGAAAATAATTACTTCTAAAAAAAATTTTATGCAATTCCATTGTTTCTCAAAAGTATAAAAAGATATGTCTGTGTGCATAAATTATGTATAAATACAGTCCACGTACTTTTAACAATGGTCCTTTGTACTTGTTGAACAAATATGTCACACTGGATCAAGTAATAGGCTAACAGCCGAATACTCATACGCCACTCAAACGCCACTCAATTTAAGTCCCGCTTAAATTATTGCCATCTCTTACAAATGAGTAATGTCAAACAGAGGAAGAGCAACTTTAAATGGTGCTCAAATTTAAATGACTTTTGAGTATTTCAGCCTAAGTGTGTGAAAAAGAATGTGACAATGTGTGTTCCACCTTAGGTTGGTACACTTACCATCAGGTGTGATGGCAGCCAATACCTTAGCCTCATAGGTACTTCATGGAAAAAAAAACCTGTGCGTGCAGTCCCTACGCGCGGGAGAAGTTATACTTCGAGTGGCACGCATTCACTCTCGCTCTGCGTTTAATGTGAAATTAATTTAGTATTAATTTTTATGTACTTAACCAATATGCAGTACTAAATTTTCACTTCAAAATAAAAAGTAAAAAGTTGCATGAACACTGCCACCTATTATATTTTGATTGTAGCGTATTAGTCTCTTTCTATTCCCCCCGCTGTCCGTTGGAAGTCGTTTATCTTCAAAAATACGGGCGGTCAAATGCTGAATTACTGAACACTGCCATCTATATTTGATTGTAGCATTTGTAGCGTATTAGCCTCTGTCTCTTTCTATTCGGGGGGAATAGAAAGAGACAGAGACTATGTCATCCCGTAACGCAACGTTGTTGGAAGTCGCATTAGAAGTATAACGTCAAAAACTGAGATTTATCTTGTATAGCAGGTATAAGGCAAAGGTAATTACCAGAGACTGTCGAGAAATTGATCTAATTTGTCGCACCTTTACTTATCGTGTGGGTTCCTGTGTGCGTTGCCATCACATGGCATTGTTATTACACTGTATCCATTTGAAATATTAACGTTAGGCCGTATTACGGCGTATAACGGCAAATAACGTAATTAACCTCTCGTCTGTTTTGTCAATCCTAAATAGAATATCATGTTTGTGATTTTGGCCGTTTATAGGTTAAGTAATAGTGATTGGTATTTATATTTAGGAGATAGGTTATGTCTTGGTTTTGATTACGATGCGGTTGGTGTGTGTTCGATTCCTGCAATGTAATACAATTTAAGTATTTGGTGTTTTTCTACATTTTTTTTTGGCCGTTGGCCAGCTGTGGCACAGGAACGGCTAAATAAACAAATGTTTTTTTTCTGTAATTTTCTCTGTAATTTTCTCTGTATCTGTACTATGAAGTAAGTAAACTACTAGCTACTTTATTGAAATAAATGAATATTATAAATATTTACTCAAAAAATTTTTAGTTAGTAATATAAATTGCAATTACGTAATCAATTGCAATATATTTGGTACTAAACAGATACTATAATGTGTTATTTATATATCACAGCGGAGTTACCCTTCTGTACGTAACTATTACTCTGTGGTATTTTTATTCGTAGATCGAAAACACTCAATTCAAAGGCAATCGCCTACGGCGTAGCGCCCTGCTACGCATCAGTGCTACGCGTCAGTGCTACGAGAAGTGCTACGGTTTTACTAGAATTACATTATTATAACTTTTTGAGTAGGTCATTCAACCTAGATCCAATTGAATTGGCAAATCGATTATTTTTCTCGATTTCATGTATTAGGGTTAGCGACCACGAACCGGAAAGCGAGGTGTACTCGACGTACCAACGTATTTGTATGGGGTAGAGCTGCAATGGACTTTTAGTGATTATAATGATGATGATTAAGGCCAAACTGTCATACAAACTGTTAATAACCTAAAAATAACCGACTGATTTAAAACAATGAACTCTGAAATTATTATTCCAAGAAGCAGAAACGCATTTGTTTACGAGCATATAAAGCAATGTCGTAAACTTAAGTCGTACTTACTAAAGATACACTTAGTTAATAGTGCTATATTGTATGTTGTGTATGATATTAATGTTTTTAATAGTACTTGAATACAGGGTGCCCTAAAAACACAAAAGTCTCACGTAACTAACAACTAAGCCTAAGCTTAGTTTGCAACTCTATGACGTTGTATGAAATGTCCATAAATTTTTATTTAAACCATTAGTAATTAGTAAATCTTTCAAAGGGCAATGTGTACGCTTCTTTAACAAAATCCCAAGTGATGTGTCTCAGTTGTCGATTGGCAAGCTCAAAAACGTAATAAAACAGAGACTTCTTTTAAAAGCATACTATAAAATATCTGATTATTTAGAAGACAAACAAGCTTGGGACGAACTAGCTCCAACTCATCCAATAAAAAAATATGTAATCATACCTAATCATACAAAACGTAATGACGATTCAAAGTGATCAGTGAGATTTTATTGAATAAAAGATTTCTGACTTTGACTTTGACTTTAAAAAATTTGGAAAATTTAGGAAATTTTTAAGAACATTTGGCCTAACTACCTATTAGTGGGTTAATCCCAATATTTCCATGAGTTTATAAATTCACCCTGTATAGCGTCAGTCAGTAGGCTGTATAACACCCTGTGTAACGTCAATAAAAGAAGCATTAAACAACAAACAGAGGGCGAATGGAAAGTCAATCTCTATACAATATTATAGGATTAAGTATTATTACTAGCTTCCTCCTGCGGTTTTAGTCACGAAGTCCATCATCATTATAATTTAATTAGCCAGAAGAAGTACACTGTACAACAGTAATGTAGGAAAATTTTTTTGGGCCTTTTCCATTCAGTGAATGTCGTCGGTCCATTGAAATAAGTAAGTACTTATAATGAGGCATATCTCAAAAATATATCTACTTAAAAACATAATATTTAGAAATGCTGTCTTCCTAATTGGTTTAATATCTTCATCCAACACCAAAATATGCCATCAAAATACCAGTATCCGAAATAACGTTCTAAAACTCCAAATTATTCCATAAACATCCATCTCATTTAAACCCATACGATACCAAATAAAAAACCTAATCCCCTTTTTCAAACAATTAAGGCGAAGCAATTAAAACACCCATTTAGTTAATCGTCGATTCTCCGACAAAAAAGGTATAAAAAAAAATCCGAAACCGTTCCGAAGATGTCTTTATAATGTGTACTTAATTTTTTGTGGCTATCCTATACAATGAAGGCATTCGGCTCATATGTTGTTTATGTCTCTCAATTCCGTTCAAATGTGGAACGTGAACGTGAACGAACCCGGGAGAGATCTGCTTTGAAGGTCAAATGAATGAACGAATGAATAATCGATTACTTTCAAAAGATTTAATTCGTTGAATCAGAAAATATTCAACCCAAAGCAGAATGACTGATTTATCTACAGAGGATTAGCGCGGTCCTTTCCATCGCTCAAGATAAAACTAATTATAAAAACAAGTTATCAGTGATTATTACTTATTTTTATGATGGAATTACTTAATTCGTATTTTTATTTTTAATAATTAACACCAGCAACCGGTGACGACCATATCACCACTTAACATCAAGTGAAATAATGGTCAATTGTTTACCAATAAACCTATAAAAAGTACAAAACAGAATGAGCTTTGCCGAGGCGCTTACGAAACGTGAAAAAAAGTTTTGTAAAAAAAAAAAAAAAAGATTCTGTTAAAAAGAATCAACTTAAAATATTCTAGATGAGCCTTGTAATTTTACTGAATAAAAAATATTTGACTTTGACTTTGAATATAATTTATTTCCCTCGAGGACTGGGCCATCGTTTTGTGTCAGCCTTAACATTTTTATTTGTCGGTTCTCGTAACTACAAGCTCAAGATATTTCAGTCCCAATCTCACATTTCTAACTGACATAAATAGCTTTTGAATTAATTCTTAATCCCGGCCCCAAAATACCTTAAAATTCGACTAATTTTAATAGCTTAAAACTACCTGAGGATGACGACATTACCTATGCAATCAATTTAGAAGACTCATGCCAAGCCAATTTAGTCTTTAAACTATTGAGATAGGGGTCAGTAAATATTTTGAGAGATGGCATTCTAAATGTCAGAGAACTATTAAGCTTCTAGTCTTGCCAGTAAGTATAAAAAGTTAACAATGTGATAAAAAATAATCATCCGAGCAACATTGGTTGAAAACTTGATCGATGCTGGGTCAAAAGCTTTTTGGGATAAAATTGAAACGTTTGTATTTTAGAGAATGTTTTGCCTTGAACATTTATAAGTTTGTTAACTGGTATAATATTGCCAATACAGTTATTGATTTCTGAATCAAAAATGGTACTTATTTCGGTGCCAAAGATACCTAATAAGTATTTAAAACTAGTTTGTAAGTTACTAGTTGTCGCCTGAGGTGTTGCTCGCGCTTTACACCCTTTAGAGTGTGACTTATCAAAATTCCTTTCTTAGTGCACCCCTACACTATTTAAGGATACTACCCTCCAAATTTCATACCTCTAGGACTTATAGTTTAGGCTGTGCGTTAATTGTCAGTCAGCTTCAAAAGAGTTTTATATATTTCGAAGATTTATTTCTACTGTTCCCTAAGAAAGGTGAAGCCGCAGGCCATAGTCTGTCTAAGACACTTACCTCATTATTAATAAATACCTTTGTACTTCTGGCCCTTAATAAGTAAATATGTCCCGAGGCCTATAAATAAAGTATCCACTATAACAATATAGCTTTATATCAATCTTTAATTGCTAGTGTAATGGGGTCTTTATGGAGGTTTTATAACGCACTCGGAATGTAAAATACTACTTAGTAATATACGGTTAATAAGTATAATGAAGTGGGTTTTATTTTTGACGTCAAAACTTTGAAATTGGTATAGGTAAAATAAATAAATTAAACATTGGATTGTTAAAAATACAGTATCTCACTTTGTCAAAAATGAGGTCTTATCTATGATCTGTAGGGCTATCCAGGAGGGCTACTCTTGACCACCGGCGGCGTTCCAAATTGGGTCCAGATTTTGACAGATTTCTTGTCATTTTATACTGAAAAATGATACGATTTCTGTCAAAAGCTATGGATCCGAATTGGAACTGAGGTCGAAATTAACCCACCTGATTCATTCGGAAAGCCTTGTGGCTCAGTATCCATACGTTCAAAGGAGATTTCAAACATCAAACATCAAAATCTCCTTCGATAGTTTCTGATAATATTGAACTGGAATAGCCTACAAACTCTGACACTCTTATCAGAGTTCGTTCTGTACATGAAGGACACACACTGTAGGTAGACGTTTATTAGGTTGTACCTTTCGAAAGGCTTTGCATCCAAGTAGGAATTTTCCAACCAACTTTATTAAAATGTACCTATTTTTAGAGCATCCGCCTACTTAAAATTTAAGGGTTGATTCATCAAAGACATTTTATTTATTACAAAAGGTCGTACTAATAATACATTCTTAAAATAATATTACCCACACACATTGAAAAAAGATTTTTTTTTTCATTGAATTCCGATAAGGTCAATGAACCTCTTTGTCATCAATCCGTTGAACTATTCAAATATTTTTAATATTAATTGAGTTATCTACATTGGCCTTTGTTCTGAGCCGATAATTAAGAAAATTTTGCTCTACCTAATGACAGATTCTGGTCTCCAAATCCATTGGGAACTTCGCTTTATCTTTGACAGCGGTTCAGAATTTACATTCTGACTATTTCCGACACTTCCATCTGTCAAAATTTACATTATGTATTAGGAAGTGCACACAATATGTATGTCAATAGCAGGCATCCATCCAAACGTGGTCTAAACGGTTGGTCTAAACATGGTCTCACAGATGGAATGCCAATGAAAAGCGGACATCTTGGATCGTAGTCTGCCCATAGAAACGTAAAATAACTATAATTTTGACTTCCAAGCATTGTGCTAACAAAATAAGAACATACAATAACATAAGGGCTGGAAAATGATGATGATGATGGTGATGATAAACAGTTTCACTGTGGTTTCAGTAGGGTTTTCCCAAATTAGTTTTTTTTATAAAAATGAAAATTATCGTCTAATAATCCGGAAATTAACAAAAAGGGGGGACATTCGAACGGCTTTGCCAAAACATTTGAATTGGGATCATAAGGTACGACGAACGAAAATAGACCCGAAATCAATACGAAAGCGGTGAGATATTTGTAGGGATGGCACTTCCTTTCAATGAGAACCTTCGACTAAAATCAGACGAGTTATAAGTTTGACACCTACATGTTTATCTAATGAGGGCCACACAAGCTCCAACACAACTGATGTGATGATGCCTGGGTTAGATTAAATTCATTTCCAACTTGTTTTGGGACATTTTCTACGCAGACAGAAATCTTTGTTGTTTTTTCTGAAAAATAATCGACGTCTGAGCCCCGAGTCTGTGCATTTGTTTTGGCTTTCGACTCGAGTGTAGCACACGCAAACGCATTCGCATAGCAAGAAATTTTGTATGAAAACCGGATAAGCGCTTCTAGCGGGAGATTTGGGAATTGTGCAATTCCCAACAAAGCTTCTCGGTTTGCGAATGCGTTTACTATACTCGAGTCGAAAGTCAAAACAAATGCACAGACGCGGGGCTCTGCTTCTCCGTTAGGCTCGGGAAAAAACATTTACAAGATTGAACCGATCAGTAAGACCCATCCCTATCGGTCCCTTAGGGTTGTCAGCTTACTAAGTAATCGGCCATTATCTCAATCGATTCTACCCACTGACTGTCCACCGAATCAGAATTAACTTCAACAACCCTAAACTACGATATCTCGCGAGTGTTCAATATTCATTGATGCTTTTAAACACACTGTTGTTAGAATGCTAGCGCTTATACAGCGATGGTTATCGTTCTGCGGTGTTGGCTCGTTCGTTCTTGGTCTTGACAAAGACATTAACATGGCTAACCTTTAGGGCAATGTTACGGAGTATAATTGATTCCAAAAAGGTTTTTAGGGGTTCCCAAAGTCTACAAATAAACCTTCCTATTAAAATCGTTACTTTGAGGACTTATTAGAATAAAATACGGAAGATCAGTGCTGCGACATATGCTGCGGCAGAAGATTTACGAGCAGATATTATGGTGCGGGTTCAATTCTCAGACTGTGATTTTTTCTGTATTTGTGGTGTCTTATACTTTGCTACCATTTCTCATCTCGTACGAGTAGTGGTGATAATGATAAGATTCACGTTAGTAAGATGCTTAGGTTGTTACTATCAAGCAACGCTTATGTATTTTATTTATTTTATCAAGGTATGAATAAACGCAGATTTTGTTCACTTATGAAATGCTTATGAATAAACGTAGATTTAGAAGAGTCGCGACCCTCGGGCTAGGGTTGACAAACTCTTGGCAAGTTTTTTATCGTTATGTGGCGCGTCATAAAGCGATCCTCATTTTGTGTGACGTGGGTAAAGATTGGTTATTACTGCCAGTATTATAAAGAATAGTTCGAAAATTAATATATTAAGTGTAACGTGTTTAGTGTCATAATCTAAATAGATATGACTCCAAACAAATTATGAAAATGTGGGTAAGAGTAACGAAACAACCAATTAATTTAATTTTGTTTTAAGAATTTTATTAAAACTAACAGCTAGATAGTTAAACAGTAGGACGATGAACATAATATAGGAATCTATAAAGATTCAAGTACCTACACTGATGGTCAAATAAAAGTTTCCACAGATTATAATTTCTATCTCTAGGGCTCCTAATTTTTATTCTATCATTTTGAGGAAACCCGTGGCTCCCCATATCAGTTTTTTGTTACTTACCATGTCTTTCGTTTAGATATCTATCATTTAAGATATCTAAAGGATGGTATCCAACTCCACCTCAATACTTCCTTAGGCTCTACCATAGTCCAATAAAATAGACATATTATTTTATGAAAAAACATTCATAATTTTTAACCGAAGACAAAACAAAACTCAAACAAAGAATTTACCGCCACCAATTAACCACCAAAAACTTAAATGTGCGCTTAACTCAATTGTGGACTATTTGAGCTAAACAAAGGGTAAAAACGGGTAAAAATACGCCCAGCCCTGATTAATTAGTCACAATTAGCCACCCTTCCTGAAGACACAAAAGGTAGAAAAACTCCTCTCATTAATTACGGTAGGGCAAAACAGGAAAGTACTCTCAGAGATAAACTAGCAAGCTATATGCGTACCGATACGAACTATGCCGCAGTCGGCAGGGACTTGGGCAGGGAAGTGGGCACGCGCAAAGTGTAAAAACGATCATGCTTTTTCTCGGTTCCCGGCCGAAATTAATGCCCTTGCTAATGAGAATAAAGGCGATGTTGCTGTGGTAATAAGTCTGCTAATGCCGGCAGCGGCATGAGCATAATGTGAACGCGGTATAAAGTATTGTGGTCATTGTGGACGATTGTGAACTAGTATGAACCAACTGCCAGCAGTTGAAATCACGTTGGGGCCAGCAGCATGTAGAACAGGGAAAATAGATTTATTTTTAAAGTAACCCTCGAGTGGAGACCGCGTTTATGTAAGCGTAGTGTAGGACGCCCTCCGGCTAGGTGAGGCGACGATCTGAGACATGTATAGCTGGCAAACACTGGACGAGAAGAACCGAAGACCGGGCTCAGTGGCGTGTCTTGGGAGAGCTACGTCCAGCAGTGGACCGATATAGGTTGATGATGATGATGATGAGATTTATTTTCAGAAAAGGTTCTGCTAATCTAGATGATTTATGCAACATCAGGAGCTACATTTTACAGTTTTTACTATTATGAAGGGACGCTAGTGCCCTTATACCATCATCAGAATGACTATAACGTGCAGATGGAATCTTGCGGATGAATTTTTGAAGTCTCTAAGTTTGTTCGTACCTACTCGTACGTTCATAGTGGCTTATAAGTATGAATATCGTGCTTTAGCTAAGTAGTTATTACTCTATTTGGAACAGGAAGGCAGTTCGCTTAGATCCATTCTGGAGACACGGGTTGTGGAAAGCGATGCGTTTGTTTATCCGAGTTTATCTTTATTTTTATACAGTAGGCAAGAAATTCAGAGCTCAATATATTTTTTATACAACTACGAGTAGGTACATAACGGAACAAGCCCGTGTTCCACCTGATGGAGTGGTAACCACAGCCTATAAAATTAATATTATTTGTCTATTGATACCTATGAAAGAGGGCGGCACTTTTGCAGGGTGTTTTGCATGCGGTGACTTTGTTACTAATATATTTCTCTACATATTGTTTATTAGAGGCCGCTCGCGACTTCGTTCGCGTCCCGATGGATCCCGTTGATTTTTCGGGATAAAAAGTACCTAGTCTATGTGTTAATCCAGGTCACGGACAATATTATATTCCAAGTTTCATCCAAATCGGATCGCTTGTAAAAATTTCATCTTTGTACACGTAGCATAAGAATGAAAATATTGTTTTCTTAATTTGATTATTTACGGCCAGGTTGTGTACCCACCAACATAAAAAGGTTTTATTCAAGCTGTCAGTTGTTCTATGTCAGTTGTGTTTTGCTTTAGGTACCATTTCTAACAAATGAATGGCTGCGCTGGACTGATGTTTTTTTTTTACTGATAATTTTTTTTTATGTTCATCTTTTCCCCGGGAACGGGATAAAAAGTATCCTATGTGTTAATCCAGGTCACGGACAATATATATTCCAAGTTTCATTTATATTGGATCAGTAGTTTTTGGGTGAAAGAGTAACAAACATACATACATAGTTACAAACTTTCGCGTTTATAATATTAGTAGGATTAACATACACGCAATGAAAATACCTGAAAAATAATACTATTCTTTAAGTACAGGTAGGTATACATTTACCTTATCTATACATATCAACGAAATAACAAGCACTCACCAAGTTATCAATATCCGTATACAATTAATCCGATGATGGTGTTGGCAAACACCGTCATAGTGTTTTTCGATTGAAAACATTTTGCCTGTCGAACGATAGATATCACTAATTCACCTGTCTTATGAAATGGCCAAGCGCGTGTAAAGCTCTGTTTAAGAGTTCCGTGTGTTATGGAACGTCAAGCGAAAAAAGAAGAAGAAGCGAACAGAAAGATGACAGGTGTCACGTGACTACGAAAAACCTAGACGACACGTCCGAACAGAATTTTTGAGAATAAGAATTTTAGATTATACATGTTCTAAGCAATCTAAAACCGAAATAAAAGGATATAAAAGTTGAAGAAACCTTTTATTCACAACACCGTGCAAATTAATTTACGAATTTTTGTGCAACAGTTATAATGAGGTTTGTATTGTCAAGAACGTGTTTTAAGTTCGATCGCGTTCCGTATTGAGGAAATAAACAGATTTTTTTACTTACTTACGTCAATTCAAACTACATTATAACTACATATCGTCGTCATAAATATAATATTCGGATCATATCATTGTAATATTGACAATGAAAAATTTTTATAAACAAAATAAATCGAAAGTTGAATGAAAACCTACCACCACACATATAATTAAAGTTTAGTACTTATTGGTCTCTATCGCGGATTATCTTTATTATTTTTACGTTTTCACGATCAATATTAGTTTTTTCAATAGTTTCAACCACGAAAATTCAGTCTCTTCTGTTAATATGCACATACTTCCGCTTGCTGCCACTCATCATGCTCCTCACTCGACTCCTTCTCTTCTTGACCTCATTCTTGTTTCCGACATGGACCGCGTGGCCACTCATGGACAACTAACTGCTCCTTTTTCTTATCATGACCTTGTCTTTCTTTCATATAAAATTCGTTCGCCTAAACGTAGGTCAAAGTTTATTCTTCTCCGTAGTTTCAAGGATATAGACCTGGAACGCTTGAGGTTAGATGCCATTGGCATTGACTGGTCTTCTGTGATTGACGCAGTTAATACGGATGAGAAAGTAGAGAATTTTAACTCCATCGTCACTACTATTTTTAACATCCACGCACCTTTGAAGCGTGTTAAAATAAAACATCCACCTGCCCCGTGGCTAACCCCAGCTATAAAGAAGTTGATGGCCAAGCGGGATAAGGCTAAGCGATTGTATAAAAAGACACCGTCGGCTGAAAACCTGGCCACCTACAGGAAGTTACGAAATCGTTGCAGCAAGATGTGTAGGGATTCTAAAAGACACCACATTCATAACTCCATTGATAATTGTAATCCCTCTCAAATGTGGAAATTTCTTAAGTCTCTAGGGTTTGGAAAGAGGACTGGTGAAACCTGTGTTTCTTTTGATTTAAACTCCATAAACTCTCACTTTTCAAAATCTCCTCTTATCTTAGATCCTTCTGTCAAACACTCCACGCTATCTAACCTCTCTCATCAAACTATTCCTGATTGTCTCCCATTCTATTTCAATAAAGTTGCGGAGTATGATATTAAGAGTATTCTTAGCTGCATATCCACAAAAGCTGTGGGCACTGACGGCATCAACATCCAGATGTTACAACTTCTTTCCTCGGAGCTCACTCCTGTCATTACTCACATTATAAACTTCTCTCTGGCGTCAGGCTCATTTCCGTCAGCCTGGAAAACTGCCTTTGTTATCCCCCTTCCTAAGATTCCTAACCCAACCTCTGTTTCTCATTTTCGACCCATTTCTATTTTGCCTGTTCTATCAAAAATCCTTGAAAATGTGGTTCATAAACAGCTATCTCTTTTCCTTTCTCAGAACAGTTTATTGAGCCCTTTTCAATCAGGATTCCGGCCTGGCCACAGCACCGTCAGTGCGCTTACTAAAGTGTCGGATGACCTACGTTGGGCCATGGACAATAAACTCCTTACCGTGTTAGTTTTATTAGATTTTAGCAGTGCATTTAACTCCGTCGATCATGACATTCTTTTATCCATCCTCTCCACTCTTAATATCTCACCCTCAGCAATCGCCTGGTTCAACTCGTATCTTTCTGGCCGCTCGCAGTGTGTGCGCTCTGAAGAGTCTTGCTCAGATTGGTGTAACATTACAGCGGGCGTACCTCAAGGTGGTGTTCTTTCTCCTTTACTTTTTTCTATTTTTATTAACGCCATTTCTCATGTAATTACTTCTCCCTACCATCTTTATGCGGACGATTTACAGATTTATTGTCACTTCAAAGCTAGTGAAGTTGCCGAAGGGATCAGCCAAATCAACTCAGATCTTTCGCATATTAACGCTTGGACGAAAGTTTTTGGCCTCTTAGTTAACCCTTCTAAATCTCAGGCAATGCTGGTGGGTAGTCCCTATATGTTGAATGTTGCTGCTCAGAGTCCACTTCCTCCTGTGTTGCTGGATGGTGTCCCGATAGCATATTCTAGCAAAGCAAAAAATTTAGGGCTTACTTTTGACAGCCAGTTATCCTGGTCTGCGCATGTGAACGATGTCAGTAGAAGAGTCAATTTTAGCTTCCAGTCTCTCAAGCGTCTCCAAAAGTTCCTGCCTATTGAAACTAAAATTATCCTCGCTCAAACGCTTCTTTTACCCCTTCTAGACTATGCTAATGTCTGTTTCCTGGACGCCACGGAGGAACTTCTGAACAAGCTTGAGCGTCTTCAAAACTTGTGCATCCGATTCATCTTCGGCTTGCGCAAGTTTGATCACGTCTCTGCTTATAGATCTCAGCTGAAATGGCTCCCTATCCGTCGACGACTTGATTTTCACATTCTATCTTTTCTGTATAACATTCTCTATAATCCTCTCTCTCCTTCTTACCTTCGTGAGCGTTTTGATTTTCTTGTCCCTCGTGGTGAGCCCTGCAGAACAGCCATGTCACTTCTTCTAAGAACTCCTACTCACTCTTCCTGTCGTTACGGTGGTTCATTCACAGTCCACGCTGTGAATCTCTGGAATTCAATCCCCCACGCCATTCGCGCTAGCCCCTCACTTAACATCTTCAAAACCAGAGTAAAAGAGCACTATCTGTCTTTGTAAATTATAAGTATATATTTATATATGGGTAGGTATATATATATATATATATATGTGTATGTGTATATGTATATATATATTATGTCAGGTTAGTATATATTTTAGTATGGTACATATATTTATATGTAATGTTTATGTAGTTTATATTAGTTTGTAGGTTTAATCTTACATTGATAATAGGTAATCCTTATAGTTTCATAGTACACAATACTACCTCTTTATTTTAATCCTCTCCTATGCCTCAAAGGTTTGCTGGAAGAAAACTCTTATTAGGGTTAAGCTCGCCTTTGTACATATCTTTAGTTTTAACTTGTTTGTTCATATTTTTCTGTGTGCAATAAAGAATCTAAGAATCTAAGAAAATTTAAACAAAATAGACTCCTTCCTTTGGAATCGGCTATAAGGGCAAAGTTCGTCATGTAGTAGGTACTATCTATATTTTATACCTACTGATGGGAATATAGGAATAGTTTGTCAGTTACATTATCTACAGTATCGTGATAAGCCTTTCTAACAACATAGACAATAAGTACTACTCGAAATACTGCGTTGTGGTTCCGTACAGAAATTAAATAAAATAGGTTTTTTTTTTTTTTGTATTGTTGTTTTAATATTGATAATTAGTGTCGGTAACTCACAAGCCTATGGATCGCTTTATATCGCGGTAACATAATTGAATGGATGCCTTATTAAAGGTTATTATGGAAATTAGATAAGTAATGCTATGTTTATAAGTACCTTCTAGTAATGTTCCGAGCCAACAATGAAATTTTTGGAACGAAGTTCCTTATTGCACGTTGCGAAAGGGGGCTAGACGGAAAAAATTAAGACCAAAAGTTGTCGCGACACTTTTTTCAAACTTTGACAACGTCATTCGAACAAATTGGTGCAGGGAGTTTTTTTTTTAAATATCGTGTGCCTGTACGTTCTTAACAGAAACAAATGAATAAAGGTATTGTTGGGAGTTTTTGTTTTTAGGGTTCGTTAAGGTTCTTATAGAAAATATTATAAGAAAACAACACCTCAAGGAACTTCGTTCCATCCGGGTGTCCCTTGACACCTCTCAAGTTTTTTTTTTATTAATACTTTTTTTAAATTTTATAATAATTAAACTAAAAAAACCATGATTAGAGTTCCGCGAAAAGCTCTAATTTAGAATATCCCACGACACGTATTTTAATCAGATAATAGCTACGTATCCATTAAATAAGTAGCTATCAATTACAAAGCTGATAATTTTTATTGCGATAACGTTTCGGCAGTACTGATTAGACCGGCATCATGTGCGCTTGTAGGCAAAAAAAGTCCTTCCTCATCGAGGATATCCTCAGCGATACCACCAAGAAGAAGCCTTACAGGAACCTCAGCTATGGCCCTACCAAACCTCTTTACTGCAGGAAAGAGACTAAAGTAGAAGAGAAGCAAGGAGACAAGAACATTGAAAAGGCAAAGGTACATTCTAAAGTTACGGACAACCTGACGAGATTCAACGTGGTGACGGAAGTGCAGCATGAAATTGAACTGAACAAAGTGAACTTGACAACAAGAAGGAACACATACCCTCTTCACCCGACTGCTTTGAAACCTAACTACTGGAACTACAGAAAAGAACCTGTGGGCTATCTAGAACCTAGGCAGTTCAATTATTACAGTGACCCTATTATGAATACTAGTTTAATTCGGAGTCAGTTGGCAGCAAACAGATTTATATCACATCCACTTTCAATACAGCAAGCTTATGGATTTGATAGAGGTAAGGCACTTTGATCATGAATCTTTGTTTTAGTCCTGATGGCTCCGTTGGCAAAGAAGAAAGTGGATTGTTGTCGTGGAAATCTATGGGGATGCTTGTTGATAGTAACTTTGTAGCGATATAATAAATTTGGAATCGATTTATCATCGGGAACGAATGTTTGTGCGCTCGCCTAATATTTGGATATTTATGCAACAACTACTGACAATTATGATTATTTTGTAAAAAATATCTCGTATAAAAGGTTTAACTTTATGTATGTTAAATCAGTTATGTATTAGGATGGTACTGTGTAATGTAATAGGTACTTTATTATCGCTAAACAGACTAAATGGTACGCGATTAAATGCCAATTATTCGATGAGCTGATAAAATCCTCATGATCACAACTGAATCACCCAATTTTCGGGTATCTTATCTGAATTACCTGAAAACACTTTACAGAAAGAATTACTTAGGCAGGTACTATATCTATTTGTTACTAGATAGATAGTACACTCTACAACTTTTTGGAAGATAATACCTAAAGTGACCATTAATACGTCTGTATCTAACTGAAGTTGTACCTACCGCGGGTTTTCATCAAAAAATATTGCTGCTTTAAAACCTATACAAAATTTGCCTTTTTCATTTTTCCTTTAAACCTATTAGATAACCCTAAATAGATTTTTGGAACCCAAAAAGAATGAAAATGATAGTTATGATACAATCACAGCATAGGAATGCATAATAACGTAAGCATGTAGATTTTATTTACTTGTGTTGCAAATTAAATATTTTTCTACATCTATTTACCTCCCTTATCCTTGCTAATAATTCTATGATTAAAAATAATAAAAACCACAAATACATTTGTAGGCAATTGCATATCTATTAAACTCATCATAACAAATTAATCAGTTTCAATTATCTAGTTAAATACAAATAATACATAATTAGATAACCAAAAAAGTTAAGTTTAATACTAATTAACGTATTGGCATTGTATTGTATACGAATATAAAATGGCTTTGACTTGACGTGTCCGTCTGTCTTTGACAGCACGGATAGACGGACACGTCGAAACTAATAAGGGTTCTTTCTTTGACGTCGGAACCCTAGAAAACTGTATCATGCTGTAATGTAACTCGGTTCGAAGAGTATGGGGTGGTTGTCGGTGATGGACGCAGTGCATTGCCACGTACAGCACGTCATCAATGGACGTGCTTCACGAGATATAATGCAATTTAAGTGCAGAGCTTACCGACAATTTAGAAAGGAAAATGAAAAAGGAAAGTGGTTTACTTCATCAGAAATTTGAATAATGCCTGGTTTTATGGTGAATGCTGGTTAACGTTTTAGGGGATTGTTTAGACTCTTTTCGAAATGCACTACGCTGCGGTATGCGGCTCAATGCTGCGTACCGCGTTTGCTCTTCGCCGCTGACGCGGACTGCGACGGAACAAGAGACCATACTTACCGTTTTCCATACGATTAATGTCTGGAGCCGCATGTCGCATACCGCGTTACGATCGCGAGACCAAAGCTTAGGGTATACGTATGTAAATAAAAATATACCTTTGACAGGCGTCATGGCTCAGTCGGTAGTAGCTCTGCCTTCCGTGCTGTGGGTCGTGGGTTCGATCCCCACCGAGAACAAACATTTGTGTGGCAAACATAGATGTTTGTTCTGTGTCTGGGTGTTTCTATGTATTATAAGTATGTATTTACAAAAAAAAATGTATGTATGTATTCTATCAGCCATCTAGTTTCCATCGTACAAGCTTTGCTTAGTTTGGGACTAGAAGGCGTTGTGTTAAGTGTCCGTGAATATTTATTATTTATTTATGTAGGTAAAGTAAGTAGGTAAAGGTTACTTGATGATGGTTGTTCCAGTAAGCTCATGCTGCAACTGGTGGGGTTTGGGCGGGCGGCGCAAGGGCGGGCAGGTGCGGTTCACGGCCACGCAGACGGGAGCCCTGGAGCGCCGCTTCGGAGCCAGCAAGTACCTCAGTCCGGACGAACGACGCTCGCTGGCTTCGTCGCTGCGACTTAGTGATAGACAAGTGAGTCATCCTGTTTCTTGACTTCGGAGCCAGCAAGTAGGTATGTAAGGTAGATACCAACCTCTGTCCTGATGATACTTTACCTACTGGCTACAACGCTGCGACTTAGCGATCGATTAATGAGTGATTCGTTCAACAGAAAAGCAATGCAAAAGTTGCAGCGAATGCTGTCTAATTGTGTTCGAAATTAGGAATCTTTTTTAAATAAATGATGAAGAGGATCTAAAGGCGATTTTTATTATTTATACACTAGGGTAACTTATATTTTTTCACATTTTAGTCTTCAGAAATTCGAAGATGACGAATGCCAATACCTTCCACTAGCGCCTGGCAACGCATGACACGGCTTCGTTGAAACTGGTTTTAGTCACATGTTAGATTGGAATGACTTGCATAATACGTAATTTGGCAGTTTTCAAGAGTAGAGTGAATAGATATCTTCTAGGTAAACGTGCGTTACAAAAAAACATGTAGCATGTAGGTATTAGGCAGGTACGACCAATCGAGCATGTCCCTCAGGATGCTCCTAAAGTCAATGAATGTAACAACCTCGATAGGTAGGTACGTACGTACGTATCTCACCAGATTTTTCACTCTCCAGGTCAAGACATGGTTCCAGAACCGTCGTGCCAAATGGCGCAGAGCTACACCCGACAGTGCTGACGCTGAGAGTCCAGGGTCCATCGACGACGGTTCTGATGATGATATACACGTCGCAGACGCGTGAACCTACTGCCCGTGAACCAACCTGATGGGCTGATGATCTGGACTTGATTATATGGACTGCTGAATGTTACTTGATTTTTTATTCTTTGCTTATCGAACTTGGGAGTAGAAGCAGTATAATCTGTATAATGAATGTTCGTACTTCCCATCATCATCTGTCTACTGCTGGACAATTAGGACGTGATTAGTTCCAAGGTACCTACGCTACTGAGTTCGGTTCTAAGTTGCATGTTCAGGCGTCTATATTTTTAGCTCGTTTGGTAGAAGACCTGCATTATTTTAATGCTCTGGGTTTATAAGCTATCAGGATAAACAGGTTCCGATAACAAAACATAGAATAATTTAAAAAATATTTTATTTTAAAAAACAATCAAGGGAAAACCTCAAAACCAACAAACTTCAATACAAAACGGACAGAAAAGGTATACCTTTGTTTTTATATACATTTAAATAAATATTTAGTGGTTAAAAAGGCCTCGAGCGTCACCACCTTACTTTAGGATTTAGTTTTGAAATCTGGACCAAAACATAGCCAACATTAAATTGTAATAATCTCAGATCAATCTTTGCAACATAGTGGTATACTGTTACCACTTACACACTTACGCCTAAATACTGAAACGCTACTTGGATTAAGTTTATGCTAAAACGATTGCCATTTACTAAT
Source organism: Eulithis testata (assembly GCA_947507515.1). NCBI lineage: Eukaryota > Metazoa > Arthropoda > Insecta > Lepidoptera > Geometridae > Eulithis > Eulithis testata. The sequence continues at coordinate 9,485,985 of OX382213.1, read as the reverse complement.
GGGTTATGTAAAGAGGCAGGGCAACTTAAAATGGTGTGACGTTTCAGCATTCGGGCGCTACACAAGATCAAATAAAAATATTTGGAGCCGAGGTAAGCATTTTTCTTCAGGAATCGAATTTGCACCTCTTACGCCTTAACAGACCTCCCTTTGATACATTACCAACATCATTATCATGTAACATTGAACTATGTACCTAGCACATGCAAGTTTACAAAAGTAATAAATAAGGTAAATAACTAGATAGTTCTAAAATATTCTAACATTCATAAGTTTAATAACAATATTATTATTTACAGCAGGAAACACATATACACAGAAATTATTAGTTATACAAAATAAATGTCATTTGTGCTTCAAAATCTAATTTTCAAATAAATAATATGGTCTTCTTCTATAATAAATAGGGTCTTACGCAGTCATTTCTTGAATTATTTTTACTTAGAAAACCTACATGTATATATATAAAATCTGAACATGACTTCGAAAATAAAAATCTAAATATTACACGCACCATTTCTCTATACCATGTAGATTTTAAATAGATAGATTTTAAATTGACGTCTGACCTAGATATTAAAATCCATAGCATGAGCGCCGTAGACAGCATTTTGTCTATCGAAGAGAACACAAAGCTAGATCCTCTTTCTATCAAACAAAGGAAAGAGATGAAAGTAGGATTTGTCTGCTTTTCGGTAGAAAAACTATTGTTATACAAGGTGTAACATAAATACCCTGTAAGTCTGTAGAGGGCGTAATCAGACCGACCACCTGAGTGCTTGGCCATGTGCAAAGGGTCATTATATAGTAATTGAAATTTTCATACAAAAGTACATTTATTATTTTAGAAATTTGCGACAACCCTAAGTGTTTGTTTACTAGTTGCGTTAACCCGTACACACGCATGCACACGCAGGTACATTTTAAGTAAAAGTTACGAGCTCATTTCATGAATGAAAAACTTCGAAATCTCAAAAGTCGTAGAACAAACACTGTTCGCCATGGCCTGTAAAATACCCCCCCTTCGGGCTTATAGGGTATTTATGTTACACCGTGTATATTGCCCTAGATAATCGTTTATTTAGAATAAGGGCCCTAGACTCTAGGGCGTTTAATCTAAGCGTAGAGTCACTGTGTCATGGGTGTTAGAACAAGAAACTTGATACCATAATTCCCACTATTCTGAATCAAGGATATGTTCAAAAAAACTGAAATCTATGGAATCTTTATGTTTAAAGGTATAACATTATATTGTCAACTATGCTCTAATATTTTACACTAATAAGTACATTCAAAAGTTAATAAAATATCGGATATTTGACAGGTATTCTAAGTTCTAACATCACAATTCACAACATTTATCTACGGCATTCTATATCTATGGTTCACGGACACAATACCAAATAGTTACCAAATATGTAGTCGCAATGCCAACAAAGTAAACGAAATCGTTCTAGGTTAAGAACCACTTTTGTCCAATGCACAACATTTTGACTTAGTTGCTCAGAAACTTTTTTATTTGTATCGGCTGTCGCGTCGCAAGAGCACTCACTTTCATTCAAACCCGTACGCTTGAGGTGAGAAACTAATTATTTGAGGAGACAGAAGTTGCTCGAGTCAACACAGAAAATGTCGGAGGCAATACTTGGCATAAAGAAGCACAGATCTGAAGTCGCTGCCAATAGTAATGTACTTGACAGTGAGTAGTTATTTTGTACAAACCGACTGTTTACAATTCTAGGCATTCTGTAGCAGTCTGAATCTATCTATGGTACTCTGTCTCCAATAGTATTCTAATCTCGTCTTTAAAAATTTACAGAAAGATCGTACATAGACAAAAAATCTTTGTGTCTATGATTTTCGGTGTCCATGGTTGCCCTGATCTGAACTACTCTTATCCTACCTCATATCCTGTGTCCTCAAAGATTGTGGTCTAGTGTACCGTCTCTGGTCTTTTATTGCAGCCTGATCCAGTCCCTGGTTTCAAAACTTGCTATCCTAGTTAACGGTCTTTGTGTAGGTCTCCGGTCTCTAGTCTTGGAATAGTCAGTTTAGTCGTGCTTACGAAGCGCTCCACGCGCCCGCCACGCTGCCAGCAAGGCGCGACTGAAGTGTAGTTGGAACAGATGGACTTGAGAAGCTAGAAGTACAAAGGCATACCACAGCAGGCCATAGGGGTAGCCCTGAAAATACATTCATAAACTGAAACTTGGTTTGGAAGACAATAACAAGACTGTAACATTTTTACTTGGTCGCACACTCTTGCATGTGCCAAGAAACCAAGTAGGAAATTAGATTTTCTCTTGGTCAAGTTTTTTGGTTTAAATTAAACTTAATACTAATTTCGGGTGTTTGTTGCTCAATCACATTGTAACAACTGGACCAATTTAGATGAAACTTTAATGAATTTCAATGATTTTTATTTTATTAGCATTTTGCAGTTATGATATCACCCGATGGCCTATTAATCTAGTGATCGCCATTTGTGTAGTTGTCAGCCCTACTCAGGGCCTTCATAGTTGACCACTAAACCCTGCAGCTGATAGAAACTGAAGGATTTTCTTAGTGGTGAGGTTTCTTAGCTCATCTGGGCTCAATTGTGACCAAAGTGCGGAATAGCGTGAAATCATTCAATTCAAATACGACACAAACAAAACACAGGCATCATGGCTCAGTCGGTTGTAGCTCAGCCTTCCGTGCTTTCCCTCGTGGGTTCGATCCCCACTGAGAACAAACATTTGTGTTGGCAAACGTAGATGTTTGTTCTATGTCTGGGTGTTACTATGTATTAATATAAGTATTTATTTACAAAAAAAAATGTATATATGTATTCTATCAGCCATCTGGTTCCCATAGTACAACCTTTGCTTAGTTTGGGACTAGAAGGCGTTGTGTTAAATGTATGTGAATATTTATTTATTCATTTTTATAAAATTACAGGTGAATGCGACAGTTGTACATACCTGCCAGCTAACAATATCCAACTCAGCGGACTCCGTTTCATCATAAGTAAGATATCTCCACACATCTGCACAGTAGTACAGCACACAGTACAGCAGAGGGCCAAGCCCGAGCACCGTCACTCCGAGCATATACCTCCGAAGGTGCTTGATGTTGTTCCGTTTAATGGCTGACAGCCCGAGGAATGAGAGGAGTAGGGAGAGGCACCAGATGTACTCCCACCAGAGGGGCTGGAAACATTAGTTAGATGGTATTAATAAATTCAAACGTTTTAATATAATTAAAATGTAGGTAATGTTATGCCTATAATCAGTTTAGGGCAGATTCTGCTTCAGACAGATTCTATATAGGACATATTCGATTTAGGACTGATTTTGTAAAGGACACATTCTGTTTAGCACATATTCTGGATATGGCAGATTATTATTGCTGTGAATATTGTAGGTAACTTTTTTCCCTGTACCTAGACTGGTTTGGATAAAACTTGGTATAGATATTAGTTGTTGACCAAGAGTATGAGAATCAGCATTAACAGACATATTTAAAGATGGAATAAAAATGTCCTTTTTTATTTCCATAGATAGTATTGGAAAACAGGAACTGATTTTCATTGGATTAGTTAATAAAGAAGAATTAAATGGTCTGTTCTCACCGATGGTATTTGTAACTCTTCAATTTCCAGTATGAATATATCAAGCTTATCGAGGATGTCTGCGGAGAGCTTTGTCATCATCACCAGGAACATTACATGGTGGAAGAACATGCAGTACTTTAGCCGAGACTTGTTCAGTGCACTGGAAAGTAACCAATTTAATTCCAACCATGATAAAAAAAATATTATACTATATAGGTAACTATTTGACCACAATCTCACCTGATGTTAAGCAATGATGTGGTCGACGATGTAGCACACTTACCTAGAAGATACCTATTCACTCTACTCTTGAAAACTGCCAAATTATAGTCATTCGGAAACGCAGACGCCGGCAACGAGTTCCACTCTTTGCTAATAAAATATGCTAATAGAATTAAATATTTGTTTTGGAGGGAGTTCTGACTGGAAGAAACTCTCAAGAAGTTTCGAATGTTTAGTAGGTAGGTAGTAGGTACCTACTGTGTTCTAGAATTTGATATGGTACCTTGGGATTTTTTAAATAATTGGCGCGAAACACTTCTCTACAGGATGGATTGCTATCGTCTAAAAATAATTCGACGGAACTTTGATGAAGTCTACCAACCTTCAATTTATAGGTTTATTCAACCCTTGTGGATATCTCATGTAGCTCATATTAGCTCACAAAATATACATAAACTCACCTAATTTGATACTGTGCAGCTATTTTCTCTCTGTGTTCGAAATCTGCTCCATTGGTCCCTGTGACCATTACTCCGCCTCGTGAAGCCATTTTATCACTAAATTATAACAAAAGCCTACTAGGAAAACACTCCACGTAAATAACTTCACCTATAGCACATTCTATGGTAACTTCGGTAAGGTGTTTACGAGGTAATTTCGTTAAAATTGATAAAATCCAACAAGAAATCAAGTTTCACAAATTCAGACAGATGGACCGGAGGGGCGGAAAGGAAGGGGAGGGAAGAACGGAGAGGGCACGAAAATAGGAGAAGTGGCCACAGTGGTTGCCCGAATAAAATCACTTCTGCAGTCAGACTGGCGAAACTCTCGACTAGACTCGTGCTTTCGAAAAACGAACAATGTATCAAACGGGGGTCAAAATTTGAACCACGTTTCATACAAAATAAGATTTTCAATGTGTAATTTTGGTAGAATGGGAGTCCCGCATCTTCTTACGTAGGAGCTACGTTTTACGTATATTATTTTTTTGAGGTGGTGATAGTACTAATGGTCTATTAAAATAAGCAACCCATCCACATCCGAAAAATATTACATTAATATCACATTAAATTAGTCCTCAAAACTCATAAAAAAGCGCTAGATTTGGCAATTTGTTTACCATCATGACAACATTGCAAAAGGTATTCGACCTAGAAATGTCATCACAACTTTTACTATCAAAGTCAATGTAATGCCAACACGTCTGCCACGCAACATTTTCATTGCGTTTCGATTCACGCAATTTTAAGTAACTATATTTTGTAACGAAACGCAGACAGGCAAGTTGTTGAGTTGACTGGATGTGGTAGGTGCATGCATCTCAGGTATGTAGTGGGTTCGAATATCAGTCGTCCCACTCTCAGTATTTTCCTGATTATGAGAAAAAGTTTCCTAGCTAACAATTATTATACCTACTTACATACGTAGGTACCTACCTATGTATCTACCTACCTACCTATTATTAGTTGAGTTAGGAACGAAACTAAATAAGTATAAGTACTAAAAAGTTTTTGCTATTTTTATTTTAAAATAAAACTACTAACCAACAGAATTAAAAACTAAACAATAGTCTAGGTAAATGGCATTTAGGAATATTACGCTTTCCAATAAAAATCACAATGTTTATATGCCTTGATTTAGTGCCTATCTAGGCTGATGCTAGATATTTTCAGTAGGTTGTCAGTGTCCATTGTTCAAAACAGAAGCTTTTCAACGGTCACCTATCGATATCCGGGGAAATTTCTTCCATGAACGGTCACTTTTCTTCTTCGCAATCTTCGTCCTCTTCTTCTGCCTGCTGCGCAGCTTGTGGTTTTTCCTCTTCTGTAAGCAGATTCATCTTAGTAGCATCTGAGTCTGTCTGATCGCTTACTTATAGTATGCAGAGAGCTTAGATGAAACCAAGCTAGGCTAGGCGTTAAAAGTCTTTTATACCTACCTACCTACCTATTTATTTGACTGCTGCAACTCATTCAATAAAAAAATAACCATATACTAATCCTCACTTAATCATACAATAGGTAGGTACCTTGTGACGATACAAAGTAATCAGTAAGATTTTAAACTGGTAAAACCGACTGCAATTTGATACGCCTTCATCATCAAAATGATGTTGGCAGTTCATTGGGAGTTGGGACTGTTCTATTGATCGTAAACACCACAGAAAAGCAACATACGCAATGCCGTGTAGGTACGTGGATGACGTATTATTTATTTACTGAGAAAAAATAGAACCAACCGAATTGAGAGCCTCCTCCTTTTCTGGAGTCGGTTATGACTAGAATTATTTACATATACTACACACAGCGTAGGTAGGTAGGTACCTATACATATAATTAGTAGAGCGTCTTCGACTAGCCTTTTTTTTTACATCCTGTGTTCTATTTCTACAGTGAGGTATTATGTACCTTACGTGGTGATATTTAAGACCCACCTTGAATTACCATCCGAAAAACTGCGCAAGAGCGTTACTAGACGCATCATGATTATTGCCAAAGCTGTCTAACTCTACGTATGTATCAGGGAAGGCTTTAGAACCTTGACTTTGTTGCAGTGTTGGTTGATTTCTCTGTTTGTGCGAATCCCGTGCATGTTTAAAATGTGCAGTCTGGAAAGCCTTTATTGTAAGTGATGTAGGGTTGATTTTAGATTGTGCAGTTAGTTTTTCGTTCGTTAGTGGTTCGTTGTGCTTGAGAAACTCAGCAGGGTTCTGCTCTGGCGCCCTCTTCTCTGAAAGTGGAAACACTTGCTATACGATTCTTCTAGATTCGTCTAGAAGCATGGGAGTTTGAAGAGCTCAAATGTCTATTGTAGTGCATATTCGATTTCCCCTGATAGAACAAATGTTTCTGCAGCGATTCAAATATATATTTGAGATTCATTTGAGATTAATCAAAGAGGTAGGTGCATGCCACTCAGAAAAAAAAAGAGTTTGTCGCATTAACAGTTAAATAATACTGCATTCAGTTTTACAATATTAACAAAAATGTTTACCCATTAGGTACTTGCTATACCTATTTTGATAATTACATCAGGAAAAACTGAAATAATCCATTTGCAGATTAAAATTTGTCAACTGATTAAACCTCTTAGTAATACATATACCTAAATAAGTTAGAAGTACTTACCTACCTACAGTATTTTCAGTGCACTATGTTTTTGATCTTACAAAACTAAGGTGATGGTGTCGAGTCCAAATAGTCAAGTTAAACCAGTTAGTCAATTGGTAGTCAAGTTAAACCAGTTAGTCAATTGGTAAGCAAGTTAAACCAGTTAGTCAATTGGTAGGCAAGTTAAACCAGTTAGTCAATTGGTAGGCAAGTTAAACCAGTTAGTCAATTGGTAGGCAAGTTAAACCAGTTAGTCAATTGGTAGGAAAGATAAACCAGTTAGTCAATTGGTAGCCAAGTTAAACCAGTTAGTCAATTGGTAGTTCTTTTTGTAGTTAGTCCATTGGAAGTTAGTCAATTGGTAGTAAGTGAGATGTCAAGCAGAGTCAAGAGTCGAAAGAGTCAGAATAGTCAAGTCAATATTAAAATAACAATTAATAACGAACATTTTATTTTTCGTAACAATTTCATATTGTTTCATAAGACATCACACTTAACTCTTGTTAGTAGGTATTCAGGAACGTGTAACATGTAACGTTACATTACATTACATGTTACACGTGTTGTTGCTAACCAGTTGTACTCCCGCTTTCATTAATAACTATAACCTAATCTATGTTATACATTGAAAGCTTTTTTCATAAATATCGTGTTTCGTATAAAAGTATAAAAATATCACAACTCGTCAATTGTCGAAGTGAAAACGCTATCTATACTTATAATATTAATTACACATTGCAGTTTTTAAGTTATTATTGGAATACTGAAATAGAGGAGCTTTTTTTAATATTTTCTTTAAATATTAAATATTTTATTTCTCCCCTTCCTTAATGTTCTAGAATTTGTTATATTCTAGCACTCAATTTGGTTCCTACCAACCCTTAACTAGTACCTATAATATTAAAAACAAACGAACCAAATCACGCGTAAAATATCACAAATCTCAGAACTAAATTCGACTAAGTTGCAGTGTAACTTGGTCGTTAGACTCGTATGCTCAAGAGTAATATTACTTGAACAATGTTTCAGCATACTACCTATATTTCTATGGAAACTTAATGGATTTATTTAACTGCAGTTTCGTGCACCAAAATCTAGAGTACAGTCAACATCATTAGTAGATGATGAGTCAAAGTTTCAATAGAGTTTGACTGAAAACTACAAACTTTTTATTTTAGTTTAGTATTCAAGTTCGTATGAATTAGCAGCCAATTTTGATTACATACTTCTAAGGCCGCCTTAAGGCCTTCGTGGCATCGACAGTTTAACAATATTCTGATGTAATATAAGTACCTAAAGCCAAACATAAAAAAAAATTAACTCAGATAAAGTGATTTACTTCTGATATTGTACTGTACGTAGACCTAGTTATTCCGTTATCCTGCATTTGATAAATCGTTGGTATATCCTAGCTACTGGTTCTGATAGTCCGACTGTAGGGGGTAATACTCGACGCTGCTTTCTTCCTGGCTTTGCTGTGGAGGTGCTACTTTGTACTCCTCGTATGCCGTACCTTCGTAGGAGGTATCCTTGTGGCTTCCGAGACCAGCGGCGGCGGCTTTGGCAGCGGCCTCGGCTGCGTTTGCTTGAGCTTGTTGAGCGGAACTCTGGAAGAAGTGTATAATTCTAGTGGGTTTGAAATAAATTCCGGAGTTTTGATCGTGAGACAGTTTTTATACAGTTTCTTTTAGTTATAAGATAGGTACTGCGTTCTACTTAGGCCTTGTAATTTTTCTAAATAATAGTCTGAAGAATGTTTTAAAACCATGCCTTGCAATATTTTTGATATTGATTGCAACCAATTTTAAGAAGGTATATTGCTCCAATCAGATATGATTGCAATCATCTTAAGACTCATCTAAGATTTGTTCTAAACAATTGCAATTATCGCTTTATTCATACACAACTGTCATTTTAGCGCGGTTTTAAAAAATGCTCTATCATTGTCACTTGCATGACAACGAATGACAACGAATAGAGATGACAACAGATTTAACAATCATTTTAGTTAGCTCAGCTTTAGAAGACCAATATGAATATACCCCTAGAATGATTTACAATAAGTTCAAAGTAAAATCTTAGCTATCCACTGAAGAGTTTAAAAAGGTGTATCAAAGAAAAGATAGAAAAATAGTTAAAAAGCATGTGTTTATTGACACACAAGTAATAAAGGAAGTCCCGAGATGTTAAAAGAGCACGTCTATCTTTATGTTCTCGAGGATGTAGATCTTTGAGTTCGTCTTCTGTTCCTGAACAGGAAAATTAAGTCATGTCTTGATTTATTTACTAGCAGAATATGTATGGTCAAAAAATATCGATATTAGCAATCTAGTTCCCATAGTACAAGCTTTGTTCAGTTTGGGACAAGAGGGCGTTGTGTGATATATCCAAAAATATTGATTTATTTATTTATATACCTACCAGGACTAAGTAGATTAATGTCAGGAAAATATTAAAAACAGGATCTTTGCATAATATGCAATCAAGGTGATTTATTCAGAGCTAAAAAAAATTCAAGAGAAAATCAAAAATGGATTGACTGCTTGCTTACTTGACATTAGTAACATACAGGGCCTCTACTTTAAAAAATGACTAACGAAGATTCGGTAGCGACACTTGGTGTTACACTACGCAGCCGCCTTGTGTGTCGACGCGGGCTCTTGCGAAGTGACAGCGTCACTGCGCAGTGTAACCCAAAACGACACGACGAACCTACGAATATAGATTTTCGTGGTAGCCACTCTGGTACGAACACGGCAAATGACACCGTGTTCATACTAGTATGTCTACGTTCATACCTGCGCTTTCCTGGCAGCAGACTGCGTCGCTTCGAAGTCGATCCTCACGCCGTGCAGTTGTTCCTGTAACGTGTTCAGTCGTTGTCTCGCAGCGCCAACCATGGCTGTCTGAGCTCCAAGTTCACCAGCGGCCTGTGATGCTGCTTCGTTGGCGTTCTCTGATGTGGCCTGTGCTGCGTTTAGTGCTGCTTGGATCACGTTCACCTGTTAATCATATGTTGGTGATAGATGTCAGGGTTCCCCGAAGATATCTGGCAGTTACGTAAACCTAACGTACTCGAGTCATAATAGTAGTTCGCCCCGAACTGAGATCTCGTGATGCTCGGAGGTTAATAAAACCCAAACAATTTTTATTGACCAATGGATGCAATAAACTTTGCAAATCGCATCGAAATCGCCGTCTAGCTAAGTACCAGTCTTACTTGAACTACAAAATCATTGAAACTCCAAGAAATGTTAGTACACGTTATAATGGGTTTTCTAATTTTATAATTTTTACAACAACTTAAAAATTATTAGGACTAGAATCAAAATAAAAACGGTTTTGGAATGTCTAAACAAAACCTTCTCATGTGACACCCCACTTGATATTATTGTACGACTTTTTTTTCTCTCTTTGGACCTTCATAACTTCACGACCCCTAAATTTAAGAAACCAGTAAAACTTAAGAGTACTATCCGTATACCTACCAAATTCTGTGAAGATCGGATAAGCGGTTCAAAAGATCTCGAAGAACAAACATACAAACATACAAAGCATTTTTGCCCAAGTTGTCACTAAGATCTCGTTCGCTTCGCTCACTCGATCAATTACGCGTCAAGGCTAGCTCGACTGCCGAACTTTGGTCGTCACCACGCAGTGTATCTCGGTTACGTATCGATACGCTACGGTAATGATACGTTACTGATTGTTAGTGCTGAGGCCTCGAGCTTTGGTCTCGCGATCGTAACGCACAACGGTGCGGTATGCGACATGCGGCGCCGGACACAATCGTATGGAAAACGTCTAGTAAGGTCTCTTATTGCGTCGCAGTCGAAGAGCAAACGCGGTACGCTGCGTTGAGCCGCATACCGCAGCGTTGTGCGTTACGATTCCGGAAACGCTGCTTCAGATGTTGCTAAAATGTGTTTTAAAATGAGTTTCAAATAAAAACTGATTTACTTGACATTGTGGTTGGTTATTCGATACTTAGTGAACCGAACCGGAAGGAAGTACTTAGAGTTCAATGCTATAAGATCAAGTATCACGGGGCTAGGTGCTACTATGTAATCTCTACCTAGTAGGTTATAATTACAAGAAAGTAATACGGAAACGACTCCATCTTCTAAAGTAATTTTTTTTCTGAAAATAAAATTAACAAGGTACCTACCGAATTTTTATACATTCAAATACTTAGGTTAAAACATAGTTTGTGTAATTTCGGCATCACAGGTATAGGTGTGTATTTCATGAACGGTTTTAATTATAAAAAGCAAAAGAACTGACCTTCCAAAATGTCACAACTTCCTAAAAATGCAAATAGTTATCTTGTGACAAAAAGTAAGTTAGTAAACTTGAGAGAGCAAACGCTGGATTCAGAGCGTGACAATCTCAAAACATGTCGTAAACAAATAAAATAACGTTGCAATTATGTAAAAACTTAATGGAGTTTTGTGATTGCAAATTAAATTAGGTCAATTGACTGTAAGTACGTATATTTCTCACAATAGTAGCTCTTTGGAACAATTGGAACTTATCAAATTCAACTATAGGACAGCGGGAAAGACTTCACAGGAAGTTAAAAAAAAATTATGTTACTTACAAAAATGCTCTGTAGACTTGTTCTTATTGGAAAAAAATATCGCAATGAGTAGTTTTATGCGCGTTTTATGAAGCAAAAGACATCAACACGCTCCTCAGCGTTAGGTTTCTTTGAATGAATGAAATTATTTATTTGCGTGAAGAGTTGAACAGTTGATTTGATAAATTGGATTTAAAGTTCCTAGTTGTACGAATGGCGATGACGAGCTGAAAGTGTAGCGTAGGATTCATGATGATTTATTCATGACATTATCAAAATCGCGGAAAACCGATGGATAGACAAGATTTATAATCGCTCATTGTAATATTTGGTTATGATGAACGTTTCAACTGTATTTCACAAAGATTTGAGTATCAAGAGTTAAGAGATCTAGGAAATGTTTACTGTGCCTTGGGATTTAACAGTTATACGCGACGCGAAAGAGTCTATTTCATTTCTTTACTTTTATTTTATTTTTTTTACTTTTCTTTTTTTGCAACTTTATTTTCTTTTCTTTTCCGTTTATACTGACACTTGTTATTGGCGGGACTCGATAAAAGTATGAAAATAAGATCTATAAGTATTTGCAAACTGTATTTCAATATCGTCAGGCGATCGGCTACGGTTTTGCCAACCTTTTCGTAAGGCGATCCGCGGTTTTTCACGTTACTAAAAATTTTGTAACAAATTACAAGTAAGAGGTGAGAAATCGATTTCAAATTGAAATAAAAAGATGACAATCAGTAGTAAAGCCTTTATACTTTTTTGAGAACTTTAATAGCAAGATTGAATATGTACGAGATGTAGGAATTGTACGTTTTAAAAATTAACTGTAAAACTTTTTGCGGTATTTGGGTATTTCAGTAGACATCTTTTTTTTCGCAACTCGTCCATGCTTCCATCATGAATTTTACCTTCTGTGCCCATAAAGTCACGCTGCAACACATTTTTCACAAAAACTTGATTGTCTCTACATTTTTAGTGAAAACTATGTGGAGCTTGTAATTATGCGTAACATTTCTGAAATATCTAACTAACCTGGTGCATGGCCTGTTGCGCCGCCTGAGCCGCCGACTGAGCAGCCCTCTTCGCTTGCTGCAGCTGCATCTCCTCGCCTTGCAAACCCACTTTAGCATCCCTGACCTGCTGTTCCAACCCGGAGAGAATGACTTGCTTGCCGGCCAGCGCTGCCTGCGCCGTCGCACTAGCCTGAGCCGCTGACTGAGCTAAAGTATTCTTCGCTACATACGCTGCTTGGTACGCAGCCGCTGCTTGGTTACCAAGCGCTGTTTTCGCTTGATTGGCAGAACCTACAGCGATGGTTCTCAAACCGCTGCCTCTTGAGAAACCCTTCTTGCCATCATTCGCTGCTTGGACTTCTTGAATGTATGCGTCGTAGTGGCTGGCGGATTCCTCTGGCTCCGCCGCTTGGAGTTGTGAGTTGTCGTAGTCGTACTCTGAGTATTCTGGTTGTTGTTGGATCTGTTGGTGCTGTTGGTGATGCTGTTGGTGTCTTACCGGGGCTGCTGTGGCGAAGGTCAGCGAGCCTGGAAAGGTGTTCGGTTTTTCTTAGAAAGAAACTTGATATCCTGGTGAAAGTAGGCTCATTTGCTCTTTGTGCCCTACCACCTGCACAAGGGATGAACTTATAAATGCCACCGAGTTTAGTTGTTATCCAGCCATTTGACACGCAAGAAGAAGAAGATCCAGGAACTTACTGAGCACCAAATACGTACATTGTAGAATGCTATAATGTTAGTCTACTATTAAGTTACAGTTCGCTATATAATTATAATAGCTAATAATGATTATGAAACAAATAGATACATAACGATATAATTAAAGAAAGTAATCATTGATGCGTACCGGAAGTAGGTACATAGCGTGAGGAAACACCCTACACTAGTTATATACAATACTTGTTTATGTAAAGATGATTCAATGTTGCATGTTTTCATGCAGATTCGTTTCAGCAATCATTATCATCAGGCTGAAGGAGTCTACTACTACACATGGGTGAATTTATACGCAGTTAGTATCAAATAATTATGTTAATTGGATATTTTGTTCTTCTCAGTTACTGATATTGTTAGAAGTTATGACCCAAAAATTTAAACTACGAGGCAAGCTAAACTGTTCATGATTTTGCATATTAAATGATGGAATTGAAATAGTGGATGAATAAATAAAACTTAGATTAATAATGCATCTGAAAGTCCACTGCTGGGCACAGACTTCTCCTGAAGAAATATAAATCTGAATTAAATTAACATTTTAATTACAATGTATATTATTTTAAATAAATAAATGAAATCGACTTACCTATGCAAAACAGTATTGTCCTAAAGGTCTTCATATTTACTACAGTCGAACTGAAAACACAACACAGAAACACTTAGAATTTAAAATACTTTAGAAAAATCTAGAAAACACAAATATAACTTCTAAAAATTTTCAAAAAATTTACACATTTTCATTAAGCTGTTTATTATCTAGAAAATATTTAAAATGACACTTTTTGGTAAAAAATAGGTACCTTTCAGTACTTTCACGAAAGTTAAGTTTTGTATTCGGATTTATCCGGGGGCTAGGTGGCCCTTGCTCGGAGTTCAATGAAGCAATGTACGAACAGACCAACAGTACTTCTATTTATAGTGAATGCCTATTGAACCAGAGTGCTAAGAAAGCACTGCTAGATAACTCTATAGAGCTGATACAGACCATTGAGAAATAGAACAATAGGATTCTTGTCACGATATTATACAATTTGTAATGAATTATCCAACTTAGCATTGTAAAGAATAATAGCGAAGATTGAAATAAAATTATGTCACGGTTTTGAAAGGGCAACATCATCTTCAAATACGAGGTCAAAACAAGGGCCATTTTTGATCTATAAAAAGTTCATAAAAATACTGTCTATAAATAAAAACAAACAAACTTACAAAAACCAATTAATATCTCGTTTCTGGTTCTACTTTTACAGATGCCATCTTTATTGGAAATTCTGACTAAGTTCCATTATCATATGTTAGTAGTTGAAGTTCCTATCGTATCGACTTGGACGAATATTTCTCCTAGCGTAGCGAAGATCTTCTGAAAGATAACTGAACAAAAAGAACGCTGTACTCATAATGTATTAGACATTTTTCAAATTTCGGGTCAATTTAATTCAATTCTTTGAGTGGGACTATAACGTTTGACATTTCACAGTGAGTAACTGTCAAAAATGCTTGAGTCTTGATTCAAACATCGGTATTTGTATACTGATGTTTGAATCTTGGTCTTTTTTGACTCAAATTATTGGGAGTATTAACAGCTCTACATACATTCAAAACAGAATCGCTTATTGAACCGGGGTGTACTATGGATTGGACCACTAGTGCACAGATTAGCAAAACTAATTATACGAAGTCAAGACTGTGTTGTAGGGGTATTAGCAGCTCTACACACATTCAGAACAGATCGTGCTTATCGATTCTGAGTGCACTATGAATTGGACCAATATAGTGCACAAATTGACAGAATTGTACCGAATTCAACTTATGAAATGTGTTTTGTTATAAATTAAATAACAATGTGTATTTTTTTGAGAACTTATCTTATTGCTGGTTGTTTTAAAAAATGCCTAAGATTATGAACAAGAACTTAAAATTCTGAAACTCGTGAGGTACCTAAATACAAATTCATTTATATGTATTTACCAATAAAAGTTTACATGGATGACTAAATACCCTAACTAGTACCTAGTTCGCTCGAAACTAATATCTCGCGATGCTCCCAAAAAATTAAAAAAGTGTAAAATTAAAATTTTTACAAATCATTGCGATCATCGTCTGACCATGGAGTACCTACGGACTCCAGTTTATCAAATCTCAATACATTAATATCATGAACTAAGTAAATGTTTCAAACTGCATATCTAAAAACTGTAAGAAAGTTTATTTTCTCAAACATGCTTGGAAATTAGAGCATTATTTTGACAACCTTCTTCGAGATAAAACGAAAATGCAGTACTGGCCAAACACATGCGAGCATCGGCCGGCAAAAAATGTATGAAAATCCATTGCCGGCGTTTTTAGCGGCCAATTAAATTACATACAAATTTAAAAATGGAACGATCTTTTACTGCATAACATGGCAACCAAGGAGGTAACTTATCAAAGGTTTTATTCAAATTTCGAACAGGCTTTCAAATAGAAAGCTGATTATTGAAAAAAAAAACAAATGAACACTGTAACTTCGTTGTTCGTTATTGGTTTTGAAAAGTAATTGTATTTTCAACGAATAAGTTTTGCCTTGGTACTTAGTTTTAATTTCCTCGCATTATTTGAGAAAAGTACTATACAAGCCTTGGCCACAACTAGACAATGAGGGACTCACGTATGTGTGCCTCGTCTTCGACTCGGCCCACATTTGCACGTTCTTCCCTCATTGCCTCTGTTACGGGCTGCTGCAGTAATGTTAGGATAACTTCTTAGCCATGTTTGCTGAAAACTATTGGTGGAGGCGTTTTCGAGTTTTGAGAAATTTGAAGAATCAGGCGTGAATGCAGTTTCAGATTTTAGTTCATCTCAAAATATTGAGTTAAAACTACTTGAAGTACATACCCCAAGGTCTGATGACCAGCAAATAATATGAGAGATCTAAAGAGATTTTCGCGGTCGGGGGTTCTAAACTTTTTGTAAAATTAACTTATACCACAGAATAATAAAACTCTCAAAACTAATAGGTAGACATTTAAGTTGTAGATTTGCATATAACAGAATAAATCAGGGTTTAACCCATATCTGGCTAATTATTCCACTCGGTTGAGTGATCGCGTTATTTGAATAGAGCCGGCTCTTCGTGTGAAGTTCTATGCTTTCATGCGAAACCACAAAGCAGTAACTTGATTTGTAAGAGACCAGCGGAGACGAGAGGTGCAGGTTCAATTTTCATGAACAAAATATTCACCTAATGATTACGTGAATATTAGATACAGTACAGATTAGGATCTAATCTGTACTGTACCTAATCTTACAGATTAGATCCTAATCTGTACTAATCCTTAGGAACACTTTTTTTACAGATTCTATTTATTCAGACTTGTTTACCAATCTCCAAAAAGTGTTCTAAAGTGAGAATATTGCCATTGCAAGATAATGATAGTACACCATCTCACTGTGCTTAAAATGGAGAATTTGCTAGACACCATCCCCGCGACTGATGTCCTTAAGAATCATGTATCTAAGGGCATGTCTACATAACTGAAATCGTTGTGAGAACTTGGATTTATTTTGCATACCGTCAGTCGCTTTGGTCAATACCTTTCACAGCCCTTTCAAATTAAGCAATGTTAGCGAGTAGTTTTATGTCGATACTTATTACACAATGTAGGTATACATTAATTAATTGTTCTTACATTGAAAGGTCAATGGTAAGGCATAAACCTTTTTTGACATTCACTGGGTAATGTTTTACTAGTTTACGCGAGTGTCTTTCTAAGTAGCGGAGTGTAGTTTTAGCCCTAAACCTATATCTAAATACTAGAACAAAGGTTTATTTGTGTTTCTTTTTTTATTAAATCGCATTGAAACTTGTGCAGATATGAATACAATTTTAGGGAAAGTATCAACAATAGTAAACCTTGGCCTAGCATTGTATTTGTACGTTACTATGACCACTGAATACTTGAACCAATGGTCATTATCATTAAATAAATAACGCATAACAAATGATTATCTATACTTACGAGGAAAGGTTTGATTTTTTGTTTGTTTGTTTGTTTGTATGAATTGAATAGGCTCCGAAACTACTGGACCGATTAAAAAAATTCTTTTACCATTAGAATCCTACATTATCCCTGATGAACATAGGCTATATTTTATCCCGGAATTCCCACGGGAACGGGAATTACGCGGGTGAAACCGCGAGGCGCTGCTAGTTTAACATATTTACTATTCGCTACTGATATTGATAACTAAGTATATAATAAGTCGAAATAAGGACTTTCTTTAAAAAAATCGGTTGTAGGTACCTACTGTATACTTTTGACCAGACCAATGACAGCGCGTTGAAATCTTTTCTCCAATGGCAGCGCGTTGAAATCTTTTCTATGCAAAATTGGTACTACCGAGGTACACACTACACACATTCTACTTTTACACTGTGATTTTGACAAGAGACACGTTCACTTGAGTAAATCAAAGCTTAGGTACAAGCCACTATTTTCAAACAAATAGGCACCTAATGTGCAATCATTTGGTCATTCAAATAGAACCTAGTTTAACTTTTACTAATAAGTTCATTTTTCAGGGCTCGTGTGCTTGAGTTTGAATCGAAACAAAAAACACAGAGTGCACTCCTCGATTGTTCAAAGAAAACTAAGCTATTCAATAAAAAACCGTAAAAAAATATCTCGTGTACAGACTTGAGCAAACTTGCAGCATGTGAACCAAAGTTCCTGCTTCAGAAGGATTAAGCAACCACAAAATAAGTCGACAGAAACTAGCAACTTTTTCTGCGCGTGCTTCATTTTCAGACACGAGGTGAAACGCCAAAAAACCACCCGAAAGAACTACGTAAACTGTGAACGCGTGCGCATAATCTTTACATCTAGCTTCTGCTCACAACTTCGTCCGCACTTAGGCGACAATTCAATAAAAAAGGGATAGGTATTTCAAGAGTCTCACGTTCATTTTCCCGTAGGACTTTTTTTTAAATTTATTTTCAGGGATTTGTTGCTGAGCGATTATACCAGCATGTAGAATTTGGACTGCTGGAATGCCTCTCCACAGATTTTTAAATAGAAAGCGTTTGGGCTTTCTCTCTGTAATTTAATTTAGGGCTAATCCCCAATTTGTTGATGAGAAAAAGTCATGAATTAACCGTGTGACCCTCTTGATGCTGAACGATTACCTATATGACAACTGCATTACCAAAGCACGTCTAATGAGGACGTAACCTGCTAAAATCCGATACTCCTAGTCCTAGAGGGTACCCTTCAAATCGGAACACAGCAATGTGACCATCACTGCTTGACATCAGAAACAAGTTGGTAAGTAGGTAGGTGCACGGAATCTTTTTAACTACCATCCACAACCCAAGTCATGCAAGTAAAAGATAACCTAAAACTAGTTACCTACCTGTTAAGGGTTAAGGTCACCCAAAGAAACCATACCAGTCTCCAACTCTTACGGAACGTCATAACCCAAGTGTTTCATAAAGAGTGACCAACTGTCACGTGACCAGCCTACCGTGAAGATTAACACACAGCATAGATATAGCTCTTATTTTAACCGAATAAGGTTGCAAAAAAAATGTACTGGGACTAAGGAGTTACTGCAGAAACGTGACCAAAAATATATTATTTCGGTAAAAGTTCGGTTTTGTAAAGGATGAAACACGCTTCTGAAAGTGATGTTGAACTGTAAAATTGAGACGAATTGTTATAAATTCAATAGATATTGTGTTATGATAGTTTTTACTGCAATTTAGATTTCTTTTTCTATTTGCACGGCGGCGGTGACGTCACGACTAACTATCGTAATGTTCCCTCCCTTTAATCTTCCTCTATATTCTATGTCTAATAATTCATTACAGAAACATCTTTCTTTGTACTTTTCGAATACTGTAACATCTCATGTTGATATTGATACTATGCACTGATTTTTTAATTTATGGAATGTCCAGAGTGTAGTAGGTCCCTAGGTATTATTACAGAACAAAGCCGGGGCGAGTCAGCTAGTTTTATATAACTGGGATAAAATAAAAACAGTAGTGGCGATTAGGCTATGCCTAACAGTTAGATAACAAGTGCAATGAATGAACGCATACAATAAAACGATGTGGCTATGGAACTAGCGAGAACCGATCTTGGATGAAGCGACAAAAAAAAATCGCTCTAATGAAATGTGTTAGAAAATTCACACAGTGTCATCCGAATGAAGGTTAACTTAGTTCATTTTTAAACCGATTTTAGAATAAAGTAAGAAGTTATCAATGTGGCTGTATTTTTTTTTATCTTTGTTACCTCAAATCTCTGTCTTAAATGAACCGATTTAAATAATACTTTTTTTTATCTGAAAGGGTATACTTCCACATTGGTCCCACAAATTTTACATAAGTAGGTAAGTAAGTACTTGTAATGATATACCACCAAGACAAAAACAAACAATACTAACACCACAAATAGTTTGTTCTCGGTGGAGCGAAACCATACAGCGTGGTAGGTCAAATAATTTCTACAGACGAACCTAGTAAAACCCGCTAGTTTCGTCGCCTGATCAAAACTGCATAATTTCCGCAAAATAAAATTAAAACGAATCGTACGCCACAGGCAAACCCAATTTCTGCATTTCAGTAGGTAACAAGCTGTCTACTGAAACTAGGTACCTACTTTGTTTATTTGTTAATTAAAAAAAATTAATTGAGTTTACAGATCCAGTAGATTATAAAATAGTACCTACCTATTTAGATCATACAAAAAAGTGCTAGCAAGAAAGCAAGTAGGTACACAGTTACTTACTTTCTTGCTAGCATGTACTAGCGAAGTCTAAAAAACTGAAGTGTTTTAAAATTATATAATTTGATTATATAAAAATAGGAACAGTATCAAGAGAGGTCTTGTCTTGGATAAGACTAGCGCAAGATAGACGTGAATGGAAAAAGCGTATTGAATGAAAAGGGAAACTGTAATGTAATTTAAAGTTCAGTCAATGAAGGCTGAATATTAATAATCAAGAGGAACGGGGCATTGTTAGGAACAGTAACAAGAGATGACAGGGGCATTCTTAGGAACAGTATCAAGAGATGACAGGGGCATTCTTAGGAACAGTATCAAGAGATGACATGGCCATTCTCAGGAACAGTAACAAGAGATGACAGGGGCATTCTTAGGAACAGTATCAAGAGATGACAGCGGCATTCTCAGGAACAGTATCAAGAGATGACATGGCCATTCTCAGGAACAGTATCAAGAGATGACAGGGGCATTTTCAGGAACAGTATCAAGAGATGACAGGGGCATTCTCAGAAACAGTATCAAGAGATGACAGGGGCATTCTCAGGAACAGTATTAAGAGATGACAGGGGCATTCTCAGGAACAGTATCAAGAGATGACAGGGGCATTCTCAGGAACAGTATCAAGAGATGACAGGGGCATTCTCAGAACAATATCAAGAGATGACAGGGGCATTCTCAGGAACAGTATCAAGAGACGAAAGGAAACTTACAGATTGTAAATAAAATAGCAAATAGTAAAATCTAATTTTATTACAAACACTATTTTGTACTAAACAAGATAATACAAGAATACCAATTACAAAACATCGCACGTTGCCGCAATCACGTAAGACATTTTAATAGTTACAAAAATTAACTTACATTTGGCAAATCGTTGTTGTAGGTTATCGGTACTATCAAGGAATTAGATTGTTGATCGTCTCTTAATAAGTTTATTAAGATTATTAAAAAGAATCATGCTCAAGAACTAAGCCGTAATTGAACAGTCCAAAGGGTCCACAATCCGATACCTTCATAGTGAAACATGTCCTTGTATGGCAAACAATTAATGAACATAGAATGGCTGATTCACATAAAAAAAAACTTAAATCTAGAAAATATTTACAAAATCATATATACTAAGTGATATAAATTGGTCTAAGTTAGTGCTTAGGCCGAAGATACTTTTTTTTTTAAAAAGCTGCATTATGAAAATTATCAAAACTATAGCGATATTTTTGTATCTATTACTACTATTGTAATAGATAATTAATCTATCAACTCATATTTTTTTCTGAAATAATCTACTTTTGACGATGACTGTATTTAAATAAAAGTTTCATATAAATATTTAGTACCAGTATTTTATAAATACTTATGTGATTTGAACCAAATCTTAATACTGAGATATTCGTGCTTGTGTATACTAAGGTGCAGTTAGTCACAGCGTGTTTCAGTTTGAAGTTAGATCAAAGGGGGCGTCCATAAATAACGTGAGGTGTTCTAGGAGTGGGGGCTGGAGGGGGGAGCTAAATCTTTCCAAATCTCACTTTAGAGGAGAGGGGGGGGGTCTTGGCCAATATCACGTAACTATTTTTCACGTAGTAAACGTTGTAAAATTGCATGAAAAATTAGAATTAGAATAAATCTTTCTTAATTTTTGATATTCATTAATCAAGAGTGACCACTGGAACCAACATATCCTAGTGTTATTTAATTTTATGATTGTGATTTCAAATTACGGTAATATTCACAAATACTAGTCTTTGCTAGTCTTCAATAAAAGTAATATAACTACTTAACAGTTTTTTTTTTTCGATAATCCAACACGTTCACAGCTAAAATGGAAGTATACCAGTCTTGAAGAATCTCGCGTGAGATTAAGGGAGGGGGGAGGAAGTTGAGGAAAATCTTGCGATATCTCACCGGGGGAGGGGGGGGGGGACGAAAAATTCGCAAAAATGCGAATGCCTCACGTAATTTATGGACGCCCCCAAAGGACACTGATTCCAGAATTTTTAGTACCTACTTACGTATTACAAGTAGGGTTGTATTTAAAAAAATGTGTATAAGTCTTCTAACCGCAATCCAGTTTCCATAGTACAAGCTTTGCTTATTTTGGGACTAGAGGGCGTTGTGGGGCATGTCCATGAACGAACCCCTGGGTTAGGTCCTGTGATTCTCATGTTCAATGCGGGTTAGAGAAGGCTAGAATGATGAGATAAATACAGATCTTGCAACATCCGCTGTGACTGGTTAACTGACTAGATTTTTTAATGAAAAAAATACTAAAATCACTCTTCAATCACACCACAAAAATGTAAAAAATCCAGTTCAACTTATTAATAATTTAATTTATCCGCCCAAGATTATCGAAAATGTCGGAAACGTGTTAGGTTGACGTTTTATTGATTCGTAAATAAGTTTGGGGTAAAAAGTGTGGGTTCGAGTCTCGGCTATTCGATAATTTTAGGCAGTTATTTTAAAGTTCAACCTAGTAATACTATTCTTACATGGTATATAAGTACACATCAATGTTTTCGCCAATAATATTTTTTTTCAAAAATAATATTGTAAAACCCTAAAATATAAAATGAAAAAATAGATAAAAATTTATATCGAATCAAATATTTAATTCATAATACAGAGCTACGGACATTTTGAATTCATCAGAATAATTTGAGTGAAAGTTACAAAATGTAATTTGTACTTTCATACTTTTGCCCTATGGTTGCAATATTTTTTTTTAAATATCTGATACAATATTTCGCAAGTAATTATTAAAAATCAGAAGATTCATTTGTTATGTAATTCGAATACGTACTGTAAAAATAAATACAGTACGCAAGGAACCTAATTACAATAGCACGCTTCAGTATTCCAATAAAAAATGCCACGTGTCGTCACACAAAACAAATGTTTTGTATGTAGTGATATACAAAACACGATTCAAAAGAACGACACAAAAATCGCATGCTGATAACTGGCCTGATTTTTTATCAAAATAGAATGATCATTAAAAAAAATCTAACAAAAAATCTAACTAAAACTCAAAACTATGTACAACTATTTACAAAAGCTCGATTGTACCAACCCACTGTCAGAATTGACAACTAAACTGTCACAGTTAAACTGTCACGTGGATTTTTATGATAATTTCCAAATATTCAATCTGTTTCAGTATTTTCTTACGGACAATGTTACGTACTGATTTGCGTCAGAACACAGTAGGATCATTGGCTCGGGGTCAGAGGACTAATAAATGGTATTCGGTAGTATTACATTATTATAACTCCGTGATAACATCATCTAGGATTTGTCGACGTCGATTAGCGACAGTGCCATCTATCGGGCGCAGTTCTGATTAGTTCTCATGTATTATCTAGATGGCGCTGCACTTTACTAAGGCAAAACTAGAGAGATTATTTGGAAATGGTCATTGAGACAGATTACTATAGCAACATTGTTTAATTGTCAACAAATCTCTTTCTAACACGTAACCACGTTGCTATGCTAATTTACATACGGATATCCGTTAGTTGAAAACACCGGCCATACGCTGATATTGGTGAGTTAATCGTAAGTTACAAATTTAGTTGTATCCCTTCTATTTCTTTATCGATCAAACTGTTTGAATCTACTTCAGAGTTTACTACTGATTTTACGATAGCTGTTTGATCTTCCTCGATTTTCACTTCAGTCGCTTTAGGACTATCTTTAGATGCGACCTTTTGACTATCTTTAGGAGATGCGACCTTTTTAGGACTATCTTTAGGAGATGCGACCTTTTTAGGACTATCTTTAGGAGATCCTATCTTTTTAGGGCTAGATTTAGGAGATTCTGCCGTTGTAGGAGTAACCGGAACGTCTGGATTTACCTTCTTCGGGCTTGGTAAATCGTTAGATTCAATCGGACCGACTTGATTTTCTTTCTTCGGGCTTTCTAACTCTTTGGCTTCAATTACACCATTTTCTTTAGTACTGTTTGATTCTGTAACTAAAGGTTCAGCAGTAATTTCTTCGACTTTAGCTTCCAAAACTTCCTCAATAGTCATATTATTGTCTGCAGCGTCTAAATCGCATAGTTTCACGTCAGCTATGTTTATCGCTTCCATGAGACTTTCTAGAACATTCTCGTCTGCTTTTTCTACTTCCAAATCAACTTCTGTAGTAGTTTCCACTGAAGGTGTCTTAGGGTTTGTAGATTCGTTGGTAGATTCTGAATTTTTTAGTTCTGCAACGGGTTTATCGTCGGCTACGATTGTAGTAACTTTAGTTTTCTCATCTACAACTACTGCAGTAACTTTATCATCGACGGCTGCCTTCTTAGACTTCTTTTTATTCTTGTTTTTCTTTGGTTTCTCTACCTGGGCGGGTTCCTCAGTTTGTTGCGTTGTCAGGACGTTGAGTTGACTTTGCAGATGCGCCAGGCTTTGCCTGAGTTGTGCGCAATTTACAGCCATCGCGTCCACCTATCGATATTGATTGAATTACTTTTTTGTCTATTGTAATTTTATTTCGCTGGTTATTTTTTGAAAGGTTTGGGGTTAATTATGCGCAAATAAAACAAAGCACTGCCATCTTTTAGAAAAAAGTAAATATAAGCGTTTTAGACTGGATTCTTATTCATTAAATCCGTACAGTACACATCCTAAGTATTTATAAGCTTTACTTTCATGAACTTAAAAAAGTGTTCATATAAAATCTAAAAAATACTAAGAAAATTATTCAGATATCTTTAAACGTTTGCACGCCAGGACATATTACCTGACACGGTTCAACTTGTGGAATAAATCAAGTATTGAATTTAGATTCATTGATTTACTTTGTAGTTTGCATAGTAAATCAATGAATCAGACGAAACTAAGGGTGCTTTTTCACCAAAATACAAAATTCATTTATTTACCAAAGGAGTAGTTGCTAAAAGTACATGAAATTACCTGTGGTCCCCGCACTAGGTCTAGCCTGAGTCGCGGGAGGCCGAGAACCAGGCCAGAGCTAAATCAAACAATAGGGATCGTTTGTTTTCATATTAAACGATTCCTATTGGTGCATGTCAAACACATCCTTAGCAACTTAGCGTAGCTCGGGCGGAAAAACACCATAAATCGTTATGAAACTGGTATAAGCTAGATCTAAGATTGATTTGTTCTGTAGTTAGCAGTTTATGCAGGATGTGTAAGTTTATGCAGTGTGTGTATGTTAATGCAGAATGTAAGTTTATGCAGTGTGTGTGTAAGTTTATGCCATATGTGTAAGTTAATGAAGGATGTAAGTTTATGCAGTGTGTGTAAGTTTATGACATATGTGTCAGTTAATGCAGGATGTAAGTTTAGGCAGTGTAAGTTTATGACATATGTGTAAGTTAATGCAGTGTGTGTAAGTTTATGCAGTGTGTGTGTGTTACCTTGGCGTCTGATGCGGCGGCGTGCGGAGCCGGGGGTAGAGGCAGGGGCTCGGCCGCAGGCAGTGGGGGCCGCTCTATGTCGTGCTCCTTCAGTGTACTCACTAGCAAGGCACGCTCCGACTGCAACACAACACTATACTCAATACATACGTACAACTGCAAGTTCCATGTACCGTAAGTACTTATATCTAACAAGAGGTTATTCTGCACTGTAAGTGCCTCGAAAGTAAGTACAACTTGGCTCGCACATAAGAATAGGTTGTTGTAGTCTTCTTTTTCTTTTATTTATGGCCTCCGTCATTTCCTAGTCAACAAGCCTCCCAGCTTCAAAGACAAAGTCAAAATGCTTTTTTTTGTGGAAGACCAACAGCCATGGTACTGATTAAGCTACTTAAAATCTGTCTGATAGTGTTCAAAAATGGATCCAAAGTTGAGACAAAACGCGATAGCAAAAGATCCTGTCAAAAAATGGTCAAGTTCGTTCCGCCATCTTGTTTTAAGGTGGGTACTGACCAAAGTTACGAGGTGTAGTGTAATGTCGTTCGCTTCGAGCATGTACGCATTGCTCGCTGGTTTGCCCGTAGCACTACGTACTGACTGCATGAATGCTCGCTGTGTAACATGTTACATTACATCTCGTAACGTTGGTCAGTACCCAGGTTTAGGTCTGCCGCGTCGCCTTCTTGCTAATACATTTATTTATTTATAAAAAAATTCTAAAGATACATGAAGTAGCTTGCAAGTGATCTGTGTTACCTGCAAGGTACGGCAGAGGCTTTGCATATGCGCCAACTGGCGCTGCACAGCCGCGAGCCGCGAGTCGGAGGATTGCCTCTCGCTGCACATCTCCAGCAGCGCACTCTGTGAGCTCTCCCAACGCTGTTTCCATGATAACGACTCTTTTTCTAGAGTTTTGATCTTTTTCGACATCTGGAAAAGAAATGTTTATTTGATTAGTTTATTTGTTACTAGCCGTCGCCAGCGGCGTTGCTCGCGTTCTAGACCCTTTAGAGTGTGACTTTTAAAAATTCCTTTCTTAGTGCATCCCTACACTAAAGGATACTACCCTCCAAATTTCATACCTCTAGGACTTATAGTTTAGGCTGTGCGTTGATTCTCAGTCAGCTTCAAAAGAGTTTTATATATTTCGAGATACGGATATTTAGCACAACGCCTTGTAGTCCCAAACTAAGCAAAGCTTGTACTATGGGAACTAGATGGCTGATAGAATACATATATACATTTTTTTTGTAAATACATACTTATAGTACATAGTAACACCCAGACACAGAACAAACATCTATGTTTGCCACACACAAATTTTTGTTCTCGGTGGGGATCGAACCCACGACCGACAAATAAACGACATAAAGTTTAATTAAATCATTTATTGGTTAATTTAAACTATTTTGAAGTTACTCAGACGAGCACGCAATATTTATATCTAGGGATTAACACCATACAATCATAATCGCTTGTAATAGTCAACGGTTGTCTTTGGAGTACCACAGACAAGAAGACAATACCTAAGAAGGTACATTACTTATACATGGGGCACCAACATAACAACTCATCACAAAGTTTGCTGTTAAATGCCCCAGAGAATGATGCAATATTTCAGAATAGATCATGTATACTAATGCCTAGGATAGCCATAGGTAAAGGTCCCGACACGGTTTAAAAGCTCTTGACTTTGCATAATGAGCAAGTGGAAGATTACAGAGAAAGAGATATAGGATAGAAAGAGATATCCCCCGCTACTTTTGCCGAGAGCTATTAAACGGTGTCTATACATTGAAGTAACTAACCTTTTCCATCTGATCCTTGAATCCCCCAAACACTTGGTTACTCTTCATCAGAGCTGATTGGAACTCATCATACTTGTCTGTGTACACAGCCAACTGGCCACGGAGTCCTGAAAAACACTGATGATGATGACGTTCTCAATGATTTTGGCTACAGCAACTGTATATGACTGGACAGCCATGATCACCTCTAAAACTTAAAACTAATTAGGAATTTGTTGGTTTGTGAAATGAAATGAAATGAAATTTATTGAAATAACAACAGACATTAATATTCCATATTAAATATTGTGAATCGGTTAACAGTGTAGTGTTTCCTGTTTGGACAACATTGATACCCAAACTAGGATTAACCTGTGTTATGGCATATCAATGCCCTCAGCCAAATAAATTTGGTTTTAAATTAAATGGTAGTATTTTAAACTTAAGTTGAGAAGCTAAATACATACAATAATACATTTGTTTGTCATTTCATTCGCTATTTGATGACACGTAGCCAATTTTGTTGATGAAGATACTATAATAGGCATGTAAGTACCGATCTGACGTAATTGTAAGCGATGAAGTGAATACTATGTTCCACTAGCTTCCGCCAGTGACTTCATTCGCGTCCCGTTGGATCCCGTTGATTTTCCGGGATAATAAGTAGCCTATGTGTTAATCCAGGTCACGGACAATATATATTCCAAGATTCATTCAAATCGGATCAGTAGTTTTTGCTTGAAAGAGGAACAAACATTCATACATCAATTAAGTTTTTTTTATGGACTTACCTGTCTCAGTGCCTTGCATCTCGTTAACCTTGGATCTGTACTCCACCACCGCCATCTTGAGGGTTTCCATCTCAACCTGGAGCCGTTCCCGCTCAGCTTGGTGCTCTAAAGCAGCCTTTTGCATCTTGGCTGCGTTCAGCTGCGATTCCAATTCCATTTGCTTTGACATCTTGTCCACCTGATAACAAGAAATACTATATTTAGTTACAACTTAACTCAAAGTATGTTATACTAGATGCCGCCCGCGACTTCGTTCGCGTCTCGTTGGATCCCGTTGATTTTCCGGGATAGAAAGTAGCCTTTGTATTAATCTAGGTCACGGACAATATATATTCCAAGTTTCATCCAAATCGAATCAGTACTTTTTGAGCCAATTCGTTACAAACATACTTACATACAAATCTTTCCTCTTTATAATATTAGTATAGATTATCTGTGCTCTTTGTTTAGAATTCAAGAGTGAAACAAAATGGACAGAATCGCTTTGTGTGGGACGTATCTTGCGCATACGCAGGTCGTGGATTCAAACGCAAATGAAAATATTACTATTTAACAGAGCTTCCTCCATGCACAAACATAATGCCAATCAGTTAGGAATAACGTAAGTTGTTGTACCAAATCTAAGCCTATAATTCCTACTTATATTATAAACGCGTATGGATGTGTTACTCTTTCACGCAAAAACTACTGATCCGATTTGGAATATATAATGTCCATGGCCTGCGTGACACATAGGCTACTTTTTATCCCGGAAAATCAACGGGATCCAACGGGACGCGAACTCTTCAGAAGCGCCTAGAAGATTTCGCATAGCCAATTGCACTTCTAATCCTGCGCAGACAAAGTCGCGGGCACCAGCTAGTGTAATAATATGTTTTAATATACTGTGACATACTTGGTCTTCCCTCATCTGGTACTGCTGGACCACTGTTTTAAACTTCTCTGTCATGCTGATGTTATCGTCTCGCAGCTTGGCGTTCTTCTCATTATTCTGCTGCAGTAGCGCTGATATCTCCGCGAGGGTGCTTTGGAACTTCGCCTGGGTTTCTTTACGACGCTCTTCTTCTTCACGGATCTTGTGGAGGGATTCATCCTGGAAGAAAGAATAATTTAAGTTATGAATCTGCCAGTGTTATGGTCCTCTTTGTGAACAATTAGACGGGGAAATACAATCATTGCCCTTATTAGGCGCTCTTGGCGCAGCTTGCTTAGTCAATCTTCAGCGATTATCTAAGTTAAGCGACGTTCTGCGTGGTCACTATTTGGATGGGTGACCGTTAGTTGCATTTACATCCGAGTGCTTCTGTGCTTCGAAGGGCATGTTAGAACTGTCGGTCCCGGCTCTAGCAGTCGTTAAGCCATGATGGGGGGCTTAAAGCGGCCTAAACTACGTCACCAGAGTTGGCCACTAACTCATACGAACTTGCTTGCTTATCGCCCTTATTTATGCTGCCAAGCACTTTGCTCAGACAGAGACAGAGGTCTAATAGAAAATAAGACTAAGGCCGGTTTCAGAGCTCGACCGACCGTCGGTGCGTACGTCGGTCGCGCTTGCCATTTGTATGGAAACTCACGCGCGTACCGTCAGCGTAGCTGTGTACGCATTCATAGACTTGCATAGATATAGCTACGCCGACGTACGGTCAGCGCTGACTGTCGGTCGAGCACTGTTTACAGCCTAAAAGAGGATATTTTGTAAACCTTTTGCTGTAGAGGGTCTGTGTGACTGGGTAAATTGTCCAGACAATTACTAGCCTATTGCTACCTATTGGTTTCATCAAGAAGTGATCCACATAGCTGTGTTTAGGTTTGAAGGAACAGTCCCGTTCCCAGGATTTAGAGCCGATTAACATCGGTCAGACAGTGGCATACGTTACCTTGATGGATTTATTCTGCTTCTGCAACTCCCTGCATAAATTTTCCAGCTTTGACTTCAGCAGGACAGTCTTATTGAACTCCAATTGCAGTTGTTCCTTCTCCTTTAAGATGATAGCATGCCTTTTATCCGACTGCTTGATGTAAAACTGCATTTTCTTATTCTCCTCCACCATGCTGACGTACTTCTGGGTGGCGATCTGCAGCTGCTGGTTAGGGGGTGCTGCGTTCACAGCTTTCATGAACAACTCGTAGTTTCTATCCTCTCTGCGGTTGCGATCGTCTCTGCGCTGACGTTTGTCCTCCCTGCGTTGCTCCTGAGGCTTCGATGGTGCTGCTGCCTGTGACAGAGACCTATGAGTATTGTGCCATAACATGGTGGACTCAACAGTCCTTAGATAATATTGGTTATGTTTACTTGTTGAGTGGACTAGTATCGGCAACTAACCCTAAGATTTTATTTTATTACCAGTGTAGGTACCTTTTCTAATAGAAACATGATTGATTGCAAACTGACTTTTGCTTCAATACCTACTTACTCTGGTTCTGGTTTTGCCCTACTCAAGCCTGTATGCTTATAAAAAAATCATTACTACAGCATAGATTTCAGTTGAGATTTAGATATAAAAATCCATGCTCCAGTCTGGATCAGTGCTTGAACAGTTAATCAGCACACAGTAAATTACTATAGCAACTTTGTTTTGAAACTATGCAACAGCATTGTTATGGCAGTTTTTTAACTAACTGGTTACTAAAACGTTCTCCGGGGTCAGTGGTAAAAATGGGTGTACCACAAGGATCAATACTAGGACCGTTCTTGTTTTTAATTTACATTAACGATCTACCACGAGTGGTTAGAAACGATCATGAGATTGTACTGTTTGCAGATGACACTTCACTTGTATTTAAAGTGAAACGACGACAAACTAATTATGACGATGTAAATAATGCAATCTCTAAGGTTGTAAACTGGTTTAATGTAAACAATTTATTACTAAACGAAAAGAAAACTAAATGTATTCGGTTTATTCTACCAAACGTCAAACAAATAAATGCCAATGTAAAAATCAAAGAAGATAATATAGATCTCGTGGACACCACAGTATTTTTAGGCATAACTCTAGATAATAAACTTCAATGGGGCCCACACATAGATAAATTGTCGAAGAGACTTAGTTCTGCAGCATATGCAGTCAAGAAGATCCGCTTCCTTACAGATGTGGAAACCGCAAGACTAGTCTATTTCAGCTACTTTCATAGCATTATGTCGTACGGCATTTTGTTGTGGGGGAGTGCTGCAGACATAAACACCATATTTGTGTTGCAGAAGAGGGCTATTCGTGCAATTTATAACATGGGTCCCAGAGAATCACTAAGAAATAAGTTTAAGGAAATAAATATAATGACAGTACCTTGCCAGTACATCTATGAAAACTTATTGTATGTTCAAAAAAATATCAATCTATTCAACAAAAAAAGTGATAATCATAATGTTAACACTAGAAATAAAGACAAACTCGCTGTTCCCACCACTAGGCTCACAAAAATTAGTAAATCTTTCAAAGGGCAATGTGTACGCTTCTTTAACAAAATCCCAAGTGATGTGTCTCAGTTGTCGATTGGCAAGTTCAAAAACGTAATAAAACAGAGACTTCTTTTAAAAGCATACTATAAAATATCTGATTATTTAGAAGACAAACAAGCTTGGGATGAACTAGCTCCAACTCATCCAATAAAAAAAATATGTAATCATACCTAATCATACAAAACGTAATGACGATTCAAAGTGATCAGTGAGATTTTATTGAATAAAAGATTTTTGACTTTGACTTGGACTTTGACTGAAAGTTGAACATAGAAACTAACAGCAACCACCAACAATTTTATTTTGCTGCAAGGTTTATTTGTTACTAACCACAGCTGCCTATTGCCTATGGGTAGGCCATAGTTAAACTACAATAAAGCTAAATGAAAACTGCTACAGAATCAATTATTGATAAAAGGAGCATTGTTCTAAAATATTTCATTATGCCTACCTAACTAATTATGCCTACCTAACTAATAACTATCTACTTTGCAGTTTTACATTGTAATTCCTGTAGGAAATTTGACTCCAATGCTATGCCTAGATAAGGAAATACTTAGTATAAGAAATTAGCCAGAGAAACAGTACTTAGATATATCATACCTACCAACTGGAATTTAAAAATGAGAGTGTATTACAATGTTCATCTAATTCATGATGTAACAGAAGCATTTCTTGAGCACCTTGGCATCGCTTTGTCGTCAACCGTAAAAGAAGGAACCACCTGAATCGAGCTTTCGTACAAAAATAGTAAACATTCCCACAATTTTGGCCTAGAGCCAAATACTTTTAGGTTAACTTATTTCCCGAATTTCACCGCTTTTACACCAAAATATCGATCACTGACTTCTATGTTTAATTCGATCGACACTTGCGCGTTGGATCGTACTTATTTTTCCTGAAATAGGCAAAAATTCGGGAGAAAATACGGATTTCAAGAAATCGCCGATACCCGATCGGTTTCTATTTTTAACGGTTGAGAAAATACGAGGTTTTTGACTTACTGCAACTCCTTGGTTGGAGGCACTTGCAGCGCCTTCGTTTTGGGTATCTTCTTTTACTGTTTCAGCCTCCATTACTATAGTAAAACAGTTCAATTTTACGAAAATTATCCAAACAAAAGGTAGAAAACAAGTCGCAAAAACGTGAGTGAGTGAGGTGAGATGAATGAATGAATGGATGAAATAATCAGAATGAATGAGATTGGGAAAGGAAAAATGAGCGAGTTGTGGAATGAGTGAATGGACGAGGGAATGACAGCCCAATTTGCATTTTTATTGCCAAGTATAAAAAATAATGAAATAGAAAAGTACAGTTTCTACTACATACATACCTACTGTAAATAAACATATTTTATTTGATGCGTTTAATATAAAATTTTAATTAATAATTACCATAAGGCAGATCTATTAATCCTACATCCTAAATTATAAACGTCAAAGTTTAGATGTTTGGTTTCAATCACGCTGAAACTACGGTGTTCTAAATGTTCTAATACCTATACAAACTATATTAGATATAGTTCGTAGGTATTCAAACATAGGATACTTTTTATCCCGGAAAATAAACGTGGACGAAGTCTTGGAGAAAAGCTAGTCTATAATAGATGCTTTTTTTATTTGAAGAAAGATAAGGACTCGTCCATCTATTGCCATGCTTGATGATCTTCAAACATGAAAATGGGCACGTTAACGTGGTTGCCGTGGGATGCCGCAAGTTTTTTTTATGTAGTAGCCATTTCGATAACGAGTCTGGTAACACGAATGACCACTACCTTTTCATTCATTCTTTCATTCATCCATCTCGGTTTTTCCTTCTTTCTCATTCAATTCAGTCGTTCATTTCATTCTGTGAAAAAGAAGGAAAGCGAGCGGTGGTGAGTAATTTTTTTCATCGCATCGATAAAAAGTTAAAAGTTCGCCTTTGATCATCTCTCTTTCTTCGAAAAAGTGCTTTCATCTTTTCAAGTGTAACTGCAAGTGGTGCTAAACGGTGAGTAAATGAAAATTACATAAAACGTGATAAAAAATGCCGGCCAGACCGTTTTGAGGCCGTTATTTTTCAAGATTTTGCTAGGGTCAATGTGCTTGGTTTGTCGTAGGACGAGACTTGTCTCGCCGGCATAACCGGCATTGGGCGTGCGATATTCCGCAGCACGTATTTGCGTTGGGATCGCGATAATCGGTTTTTACCGGATCGATCCATGTGCTTATACACAAAAACGCCGTTAGCTTACTGCATGAATGGTTTGGTTTGACCGCAGTCGCAGTATGGATGGGTGGACCCACTCGTTATAAACAGTTACATATCTGAAATAGCTCCGTAATTATACGCGATATGGTACCAACCTATCATTGTCATGGTATTTGATTATTACCTACGGCTAATGGTATCATACCTACCACCAGTAAAAGATCTAAAATGTCTTTGTTTTTAACCACTTTCTTTGTCTATTGTTGTAGGTTTTATCTGGATATAATTAGATGCACTACAAACTCGTAAACTGTATGTCTTTGTGTGTTGCATGCCTTCTCATCATGCTACCATATTGAGTGACTCATCTGCAGAATTTCATTTTGTTCTTATTCTATCAACGTGCCCTAATCTCCTTGTTACAAAGAAACATCCTACCTGACCTTTTCCAAGGACAATCCTTCTGAACCGTGAAGAATTTAGACAATGCAAAAAATAGTAGGTAAAATATTACCTAAGTATGTAGGTGTACTTATTAAAACAATTGAGCCATAAAATATAAGTTGTCATTGCAGTAGGCTTGCCCGAGTCATACTTGGATTAGAAACAGGAACCAAGTTTATGTTGTGAGGGGCGTAACTCTCTGATCAATGAAATGACATTAGGAGTATTTCTTCTCTCAAACTTGCTGTACCTACGTATAGTTGGTCACTTAGGTCATACAAACTACACATACCTACCAACATCAAAGATAATTTAAACATCAGTATTGACCTATTTTCATATCATGTTATATAAAAAATGCTATTAGTCGGTACAATGAACCATACAATGATAAAATGTAAGTACCTACCTACTTCTAAAGTATTTTATCTATAATTGGTAATATGTACATACTGTCTTTTCAATATTTTAATTGCAATAATAAATTAATAACAAAGTTACACTGTGTGTGAGCGCACACTCATTACTCATATTACCTACATAATAAATACAAATTCATTTATTTTATTTTTATTAGTAAAAGATTTATTTACCAAAAGAGAAGTTACCTAACTAGATTCGAAAGTAGGATTAAATACTAATGTAACTGCATGTTTCGACTAAAAACATTGACAATAAAACCTTCACGACACAATACTTACAAACGATTTGTTTTTACAATCAAGAAAATCCTTAAAACCATCTGCACAAGATTCAAAATGTCAAACATGCACAAGGTTTGGCGGTGGAAACGCAAATCGATATCTTTACAGAGTTGTGCATGTTTTATTGTGAATGTTTTGCAGTGGAAACTTACGGTTAGCACAAACAATAGCAGGGTATAGTAACATTACTACCTTTGTACTTTGTGTGTGATAGTCTGGTTGGTGCCTGAAATATCTAAGAACTAGCTATTTGTAAAATTACTATGTTAAGTTAGGTTAGATATGTTTAAATATGTTTCATCAAGGTAAAATTACCAGAAACTAAAAGGAAAAATTAAATATTTCACACAAATATAGTCAAATGATGCACACAAAGAATTAGCATCCTTGTTTTTGCATACATTTTATATACCTACTTATAATACTTGAACTACCTAATTGCTCGGAACCAGGCCACTAATAAGTTATCAATCAATACTTCAATCTTTATTGCCTTGCATTATTGATTCAGTTAGAAAAGGCCTATTCTTTTTGTCTATTGCCTCTACCTAGGACTAAGTACAGTCAGCCAATCTGAGTTGTAGAACACTTTAGAATATTTTAAAACTAATTAGTCAATCAATAGACATCAATCTCGATGCATTGTGTTAGTAATTCAGTTTGAAAAGGTTCCTCAGGGGCCTTCATTTCTGATTGGATGCCTGTACCACCACATAATTACTATACCTATCTATTAGTACGGTGTACTACCTACACAAGAAACCCAGTAAATAAGTTGCATAAATACATAAGTACAACATTCTGTGGTTTTGCATCTGGGTCTTACATTACCTAACTTTATCATGCCTTTAGTAGGTACTTTCTTGGACTCTCGAAGCATCTCACTTTGACCACTTTGTACTTAAAATACAGTGTGGTCTAAACAAAATAATTATAGAATTACCCATAAGAATTCTTTTTTGTCTTACAGTACTATAAAAGAAATCCTGGAAAGAATATAATCAGCAATTTTGAAGAAGTTATCTGATGGACCTTAGTCTCCAGTAAAAAAGATATATCTACTATCTTTTGGGGAGACTACGTCACGGCTTCAAGTTTCTTCTGTCCTCATGGGTCGGCATTCTAGAACCATCCCATCTCGTCTCGGTTCTACAAGCGCTGAATATTGCCAATTTAAATATTTGATTCTAATATTTCTAAGTGCTTTGTCGATGACATTGGTTTTACGAAATTCCTCGTTTCCGACCGATTTATCACGTAGCGAAATTCTTAGTAGGTACCACAGTTTAACACTCTCCATAGTCGGCTGCGTGATTTACAACTCGTACCTACCTCATACATGTACCTGTCCATTACCTAGGTAAGTATGATGATAAATAATGGATTGAGCGTAATAATCCCACCTACATTCATCATACTATGTGTAATTTGGTGATTGACCTTCAGTAGATGACCCTTATGACGCACGCACCTTCGACCTCTATCAGTTCAGGTACCTTAGACCAAGACTACGGAGTACCAACGAGTAAACCGAAAGTTACCTTAACCATCAACTTGTTTAAAGGAATACGCGTAGTTAGGTTTGTCAGACAAACTGGACTAACCAGCTGTTCAAAATTATGGTGAACAATGGGAGTAGAATAGAAATAAGTACTGTTTAGGGCACCCCTAGTTTGGAATAACAAATTAGTCATATCCCTAAAGCTGTTATTTCATTGTCTGAAAAAAATCCGATTGCTCTTTGTCTTCCCTAATAAGTTGTGTGACTAATATCTATGGCCATTAATTCTTATTCGGTCGGCTGGCGCCGTTTCTTGACTGCTCGAACTCAGTACTTATCTACTGGAGTAGTTGGTATGGTACTTCAAGAAGTATAAGAAAGTAGCACTTTATATCTGACAAGAAGAACCACGCGCTGACTTCGAGCGGGTTAAATTGTAACACTGAAAGTGAAAGGTCTTCTGGAAATACAAGAAATAATATTCATAAGACAAAACTCCGCCAGCTGGTAGATTAGATAAAAACGGATACCCTAAGGATTACCCTAGGCGTCGGTTTGGGTTACTAAGTACTCTTTCTGTCTGAAAGAGTCTAATAAAAATTGATGCATGAGGTTATTCAAAAATTTCTAAACCATCACAAAGAAATAGTTGATCGAGTGAGCGAAGCGAACGAGATCTTAGTGACAACTTGGACAAAAATGTTTTGTATGTTTGTATATTAGTTCTTCGAGATCTTTTGAACCGCTTATCCGATCTTCACAGAATTGGTAGGTATACGGATAGTAGGTACTCTAAAGTTTTACTGGTTTGTTAAATGAAGTAAATCGGTCAAGGGGTCATGAATTTATGAGGGTCCAAAAGGAGTAAAATAAAAAGTCGTACAAAATATCAAGTGGGGTGTCATATTATGATAGAGTTTTGTTTAGACATTCCAAAACCGTTTTTATTTTGATTCTAGGTCTAATAGTTTTTGAGTTGTTGTAAAAATTATAAAATTGGAAAACCCAGTATAACGTGAGCTACCATTTCTTAAAGTTTCAATGATTTTGTAGCACAAGTAAGACTGGACGGCGATTTCGATGCGATTTGCAAAGTTTATTGCAACCATTGGTCAATAAAAATTGTTTGGGTTTTATTAACCTCCGACCATCACGAGATCTCAGTTCGGGGCGAACTACAAGTCATAAAGAAAGGGAAAACCGGGTCATTAACCTATTGCCGTGCCGCTATCCCAGACCACGAATGTACCATTGCCACGGCCCCCGCAAACTGCATTCGGAAACCGAACTATTTGCGTTTTCCTTGTGTCATTCGATGTGGGAGACCAACTCTAGCGAAGGACGTCCTCCGCCTGATGATAATGGACTTTTACGACGGTTTCATTGCACGGCATTGTTGGTCAAGTGGTAGCGCAGCACTTCACCTGGCGTTGCCTGTATCTGAGAATTTTTATTTCGAGATTCTAGAGTCGGAATTACCGGCATCTCTTACGGACCATATTATCTATGGATAACGCTGACTAGACTTCAAAATTCGCCATCTAAAACCATGTCGCAAGCACTACAGACATACCGTAAACACGTGGGTGTTTTCCCCTGACGTATAAATAATATGAAATAGATGATAGCCTAAGCGCTGTGTTTAAAAAACTTCCACTCGTTGCTATCATACCGAAACATCAAACATTAGTGGGTCGATATCGCCTGTCTGTGGCACGGAACGTACCTACATCAAACTTTTTAATGTAATGGGGTGATCGTAAAAGTATCCAGTTTTCATACATTACTCATGACTACCCCGAACAGGTATACAAGCAGGGGTGAGCATTGAGCACTAGTTTTATTGCTTGATATTGTGTCGATATTGCGACTAGTTCTTGGTAAAAGGTCTGCTTGTTCGGGTCGGCTAGAAATGTATACCTAGACTGGTGGTCTGATAGTCGTTTAGGCACAGCGATCTCGAGAATATCCTATTTTACTGTGGATATATTTTCCTTGAGGTATGTTGGGTTATGTATTCGATTCAATTATTTCTTTATCTACCTAGCAACTAAAATTACAAGTCTTTTATACCTACCATCATACCAATTTGTCTACCCCCTCAAACAGCGAGTAGATAATTATACCCACATAGGGTATTTCCTCGTTTATTGTCGATCGCGTGATTGGTAACCCTGTATTTTGTGACTAGGATGTTCGTGCACCCAATGGTTTTAGTTTTTACATTGTTACGTACGGATGGAAACAATATTTCACGTTACAGGCTACATTTGAATATTAGAGCTTCTATCACGTAAGGACAATGTCTGTTCGTGATTACACCGTTCCAAGCCCCAGGAATTTATTTTGGGGCTAAATAATACCCTTAAAATGCTTTAAACACGCTTATGCGATAGATTTGTGTATGCAAGCAGTTTAAAAGATTATACTTACGTCTTTGTAAAACAGCGTTTCTATTTTCCACTGACTCATTAACCCTTTAGATAACTCGTTAGTCTTTTCCTTTGAAACCACTAAAACCTTCGCAAGTTTGGAGTATTAACATAACCAAGTTACCATTGAAATAAAAACCGTCCCCATAGATGGCTCGTGGTGTTCGTGCCAATAAAAACTGGTTGTACCACGTACGATAGCAATCTAGTAAGGTACACTGCTACTTTGCTGAACTCAACTAAAATTTTAGCATATTCTGAACCAATTACCCATAAGAGTACAGCAACTATCTAACCTAGCTTCTCATGATGAGACAAAACCGGATATTAAAACCACATGGTAGTATTTACCATACAGACTAGTCTTTTCTTTAGCATAAACCCAGCCAACTGGTTGTAAATGTGGAAATAGTTTAGTCATCAAGTTATTGCATAGTATCAACTGATTAGTAATCTCGGTTCCCCTGCTGGTGTCTAGACGTGACCGATTACATGGCGACGGAATATTCGGCTTCAATTTTTCGGCCAAAAATAAATACTCTTTGTTTTAACAGCAGAACTGGGTAATAGTCTACTCAT
Source organism: Eulithis testata (assembly GCA_947507515.1). Lineage (NCBI taxonomy): Eukaryota > Metazoa > Arthropoda > Insecta > Lepidoptera > Geometridae > Eulithis > Eulithis testata. The sequence continues at coordinate 9,446,696 of OX382213.1, read as the reverse complement.
AAAAAACATAGCTGGAAACATCGTTCAGCTTCAACTTCGATAGCATAGGTACAACAAAATTAGGCTTCCTTCTGGCACAATTGGTTTACGAATTGTCTTTCTTTGAGAAAATTCCTGGCAAAAACAGCCGAATAAAATACAATCTGCGTCTAAAATTGGCCGAAAACAATTCGATTCCAAATGTCCCTTGTTTCCACTCCAACGCTTATTTGTCAACTCCATTGTAATCACTAGCTGTGACTGTCTGTCCTACTCGTAGTTACATTCCGCAATCAGTCTGTGTTTGCATTTATATTGATTTAAACAAGGAAGGGCGACATATCGAATGGCAGACCGACAGTAATCCTTAGATGGTCATGGTACACGACTCACGACCTTGATGCATCGGAATAAGCTTCATTTGCGATGATATTAGAGTAGATAACCTAATAAGGTTGAGGTTTATGGAGAAAATTGTCGTAAAGCCTATTTGTTCAAGTAAATGAGTTTAATAAGCCAGAAGGCCAATTTGTGTGGAGTGGAAGTAGATTTAAAACATTTTTAGAATATTTAACTTCTACTTGCGGATTCGTAAGCCAGATCTTAGAGAATTTGGTTCAGCCTATGGAGTTTGCTTTAAACTTTGTTGTTCCCCCTACTGGACCAACCTTAACCTCATCAATTTAGGAAACCTTAAAAACGTAGTCAAAAAGTAACGTTTGACGTATCGAGCACGTTACAGACAGTTCGACCCCGTTTCAAATAGTTTCAGTTCAACTGGGCTGCGCAAGATTCTTTGGAAATCATTATTTGCGCTTTGCAAATAGTTTTCTGTAGAACGATACATATAAATAGGTAATATAATCATTTCACGCGTGTTAGGTTCTATTGTAATCCGACATGCTTGGCCAAATTCGGTTGTTTAGTTAAGTACCTGCCTTAGTTGGTAAAAGGGTATCTACATAAACTAAGCATTGAATTGATTAGGAAACAATATATAAATTCTGTCACAATCATTTACTATCAACTTTCCGGTGTTATCGTTATCGTGCACAAGCGATATCGTTATACAATAACATGAAAGCAATAGGACCCAACGGGTCTATAGAACGCGCAACGTTTGGTACAAACGAAATTTGAGGGCAAAAAAGCTCGTGCAGCTGACCCGCTGGTTACAATAACCCATGAGATGGTCAGACCAAAGATTGCCACTGATGCTGATAAAATGAGTGCACCTGAAGAGTAGCTGAGAATAAATATATATTTGTCTAGACACGACAACCACGAGCATTCAAAAGTTAGGTACTCTTTGTCCAGACTCTCATCACACCGAAATTATTTGACGAATTCGCATTAGTCACACACGTAATGAGAAATGTATGACTATTCATTTTATCAGTTCGATACTGAAATTCGTCATTCGTTTTGTGCTACGTCTACGTGCATTGTGACGCATCTCGACGCAGATTATTTATTTTCACCAATGACGCAAAAAACTGAAGTAAAAGTCTACAGTTATGTACATAGTGGCAATTGGCCTGTATTTCAGCACGTTGCTCTCATGCACACAATAACGGTACGCCTGAGACATAGTCAAGTCTAGTCTCACTGTTTTCGAGATGTCACGGACTAGGTAGCTTTGTGCCAAATCTTTATTGATCGGCGTAACACGAGGTTAACGCACCTAACTTACCTAACCGCCGAAAAGTTACGTAGGTTCAGACTTCCGCAGTAAGCACCGCATAAGACACACCCTTGCAGACAAGTGGGAGTGGACACGAACCCTATAGCTTGAGTATCGTGTGTACAGGAATTGCTGAGCGATCTCTTCTCGGACATGTGAACGTGGCTTGTCTTAAACTGGGAGGAATTCTATAGTCGTGCCTAAAAATAGCTCATTGAAATATCAACTTCAAGAGAGTTGAATGAGAACATCATCATATAAGCCTGCCTTCCTGGGTAGTACCAAATAACCCGTAGCAGCGGTACCAGTCAAATCAGATTTAAATATTGTTCCTAATGAGTCTCTTGTTTGATTGATTATGGTTAGGTTATTGTTCGTCGTACATTGTTCTCTCGCGCCATTTTGTAGGCAGGATGTGTGAACTATTGAAAAGATAATAACTTTCTACGCCCGCCATTGCAATTAATATTATGAATGAATCATTGTGCCGTGTCTAGCATAAAATTGAAATAGCCGTGGTTGCGTTTACACTTTTCTGGTATGTCTGAGTGGTTTCAATATTTTTTAGCCCACAGTTTTGTTATCGACCAACTCCATTCTTTCTTGCGTAACTTTCAACAGGTACACAACGCCACTATTTTTAGTCATAAAGTACCTAAGGCAGGAAGTGCCTATAGTTTCGCTTGTCGTAAATCTGTTTCCAGTTACGTAATACAGGAACGTTGGGAATCGAACTCACGGTCTTCTATCTATATTCAAGTAGGTGTCGCAACCGGCCCTAGTACCGCACTGCAGTAGTAAATCTGATTAATTTTCCCTTGTCAGACATAAAAATAAAAATAAACATATATCTCTTCTGCCGTCAAATTATCTCAGTAAAGTTTATTTACCTCTGCACGATACCGCTATTTCTGTCTGTTCTCATCCTCGTACGTAACGGACACTTGAACTTATTAATAAAAATAACATAAAGAACTATAATAAAAGTAAACTTGAACATTTAATAGTTTCCTATCTATCATGCATAATATGTATTTCTTAGTCAGTGAACTCGGAACATGACTTATCGTAGTGTGATCACCGATTATTTAGTATGCGATCTCGACCTTTGCCTCTAGTGACATTTTCGTTTATAGCTAGGTAATCTAATCATACCGATTCCTCAGTGTCTCTTAAAAAAAACGGTTTGGGTAGCCATGATGACCTATATCCTCAATCTCACTGTCAGAGTTTGACACTAGCTAAATCCAAACCGGAATGTTTTTGTACCATTGACCTTAATGAAAAAATGGCTTAATTTGAACTGACGCACAAATAAAGATGGCTAAAGTTTTGTAACTGTCGCATACCATCTGGCGAGCCATCTGCCCGCTGTTTTTTGTAAAAGTGCGGTACGCGCCGTTATTTCACACAACACGTAGGCGTATAAAGGACTTTATTGCAGAAATTTTGTCCTTCCAAAAACATTTAGATACGAATTTTGTAATGCACACAAAAAAATTATACAACCCATCATCATCCTATGAAATGAACCAGCGAACAAAATGAAATTCTGATGACATCTTTTCACCTTTCTTGCCTTCATTTAGCATGTACTCTGAGATATCTTACTTGTCATCTTTGTTACCATTACATTCTTCTTCATGTCATTACTGTACTTATTTATAGATAGACTCGATCATTAATCTGACGCATTACGACACACTCCAACAGTAACTTGTGATTTTATTGTCTTACTCAGCTGGTAGTCCAAATCGGTCAGAACTGAATTTTCCTTATGTAAAAAATTTGACATTTGAATCAAAGCGTTCAGAAATTGCTTGGTTATACCTAACTGATAAACTAAGTTTAGCAACGTTCAGTGCAATCATTCGCTGGATAGGCTTTTACATCTCAAGGCGTTGGAAGACATGTCATGTTAAACTGTAGTTCGGCAGTCTCGTGATCGGTAGGTCCAACAGGTCCAACTCTATTGTGGTGCGCTACGACGCATGCCGATACAGCAAAGTATGGTTGGCTTTATGCGTTCCTCTAATTCCAAATACCAGCTGAGTTAGACAAGAAAAACCGCTGATTTCCTGCCACTAAGCTTAAAAACCTCTTCTGCTACAGCACTCCCGGAATTTTAATGAGTATGACGTCAACCGAGTTCACCATCGGCCTGCAAGGCGACGGAGCGCGGAACTCATCGCGCGTGCTTCGCCCCCCGGGCGGCGGGCACACGGATATCTTCGGGGGAGAGCCCGAACCTACCCGCGGCCGTCGTCAGGGGTATGCGCAGCCTCAGTCTTCCATCGGTAAGTCTTGATTGGTAACCACTTACCATCCACATCTTGTCAGTAGTAAAGTTCTTTGAAAAATAGTTAGGTATTTCTAATGTTGAGTGTGGGTCAGGCCTAGCTGACCAGGAACATCTTATTTGGTAGATAATATAATTGAAAACGCCCTCAACCTTCGAGGTAATCATAAATCCAGTTCATTAAGTGGTCTTCTTCGATTCCAGGGCAAGGTGACGAGCCTAAGCCTAAGCCGAACGGCGTGGAGCCGGCCCGGAACGGGAACCTGACTCCGGAACAGCCTTCTGCCCCGGACTCTACTCCGGAACCCCAGCAGCAGCAGGCCAGCCCCGTCAATACTGAGCCTAAGGTGATGCACCCTAGGATACCTTAAAAATTAATGCTTCGAATCTACAGGTTCTTTGGGATAGTAAACCACGATTAGTGAAGTACTAGGCATTTTTCAGTTAGTCCTCGGAAGGAGTAATGTTATAATTTTGAGGTTGTTTTTTATTTCTGTTTGTCTGTGGTCTCGTAGCTCCCATTTCAATGTACGCGCTGATTATAAGAAATCTGGTTGATCTGGGATGGTTCTTCGCTGTTTAAGTATAAATCGAGGCAGCTCTTCTTCTTAAGTCAAGAAATTTATACTCCAATGTAATGATGATCAGCATAATTATGATTAAGAGGATCTAAGACTGTTTTCAGAGTCAGGGGTTACTAAATATTTGTAAAATTAACTTGTCAACTACCTTTACTGAGGTTTTCTTTCATTTCCAGGTGGCCAGCCCCATCAAGGAAGCAACAAGCCCCGCCAAGCCGGAGGGCGGCACCCAGCCAGACAGGGCTGAGCCGCCGAAGCGCGTGCGCGTGCCTCCGGGCGGGTTCTCCTCAGGGCTCTGGTAAGACTGGTCGCGCAACGCACGCTGGGACCAGTTACGTTTATTTGGCGGGCGCATTGGTGCGGACTTTCTACTTACAACGTTAGAACGACTCATCATTATCTGGCGAAACAACAAGCTGTTTTGTATATCTACATTTTTCGTCTCAGAAATTTCTTGTGTTTCGACGTGCTCTGGACTACTTTTTGCAGACATTTGGAGAAATCATCATCAATAACTGCCTGTATCAACTACTAACAGAATCCCAAAGTAACTCGGCGATTTGTTTATTCAAATTTTTCGTCTTTAAGTTTCTGACTACCTCTTTTTATACATTCTAAAAGATCTTGACTATAAAGAGATCTGATGATGTCTACCGTGCATAGGGATTCCAGTGAGCCTGTCGTTCCCACAAATTTCAAAATGAATACCGCAAAAGAATACGGCAAATTTGTTAAATAAATATGTCAAAATTGCTTGGAGTCGTCTCCACCGCGCTAGTGTCCCAGCTTTTTGTGGAATTTGTGCCTTTGTTGTGAAGCTAGAAGCTAGTTCGTTTAGTCATTGTTTTAAGACGTGAGCTTATTTAACTTTGTTATTGGTATTGTGAGTCTCCAAGCCGTCACAAAACACTTGCCTGAGAATTGGGACTCTGATTTTCAAATCTGACAAGTCAATTCCAACTGAACCCTAATAATAGGGGTTCCAGACTACTACGGAGTGTCTGGAACCCATATTTTAGGTTTGGTGCATCACAGTACCATATCGAAGTATAGCTTTTCTCGTCTCTGGTCCTAGTAGTGCCGCTTTGAAACAAAGATGGTCCTTGTACTCGCAGGATTTTTATCGTATCCTTTTAGCTGTAGTTTTTATACCTATTTTGAAGCTCGTCTCGTCTCGTCTGGTGATCGAACACTCCGCAGCGTACGTCGAACCATCAAGTATACTTCCACTTAATAACATCACAAGAATCTCTTTAAAACTGCTATAAACTTCAGTTTCACCTATAAGGTTCAGTTTCATGCTAAAAATAACTAACAAGAAACTTACCATTTGGTTTCTATCCTAATGTTTATGTATGATCCTTCTAAGACGCTGCGTTGTACGCGGTCACCAGACTGCAGCTTCATGCTACTTTCAAACCGACGCGGAAAAACAACAGCGATTGATGTGTGTTTGTCAAAAGTAATCAACCCAAGTTGAAGAAGCCTTGACGGACATTCTAGCGTCGCAATTTCTTTCGCGTCCGTTTGGCCGAAGCTTTAGATTTCTTTCGTCAATTATTATTGACGCAGCCAAACTCTAGACTTGGTCACAATTTGTAATCTTCTTCACCTTTTGAAATTATTGTAAATGGATATCGCAGTTATTATTATTTTTTTAATAATAAGTTAGGTGAGTGTTTCTGAATATCGCATTTAAAATTGGGCTCTTCCACCAAAGATAGATAAATATGAAGTCTGATGACTAGTGTTGCTTGTATTTACCTTATTTTCATAGGAAGGCCCCTTATTCTCACCTAAAACAACTTGAGTAGCCAATTGCCAAAGATCTCAACTTGGAAATTAAAAAATAATAATAAATTATGATTCTCCATTTAAAATTCCTGTTTCTCTGAGACTGTATTGTGAATATTGGGACTTTTCTCACCGAGTACTAATAAGTTGAAGAACAAAATTACTTGAACCGTAATGCCGTACGTATTAGTTGAAACTTTCTGGTTTTCAATAAGTTTGTTTTAGCAGTGCACAGTGAGAAAGGTTCCAAGTTATTTTAACAAGAACTGACTTGTAACTATCTTCACATTATTAATAATGTTGTACTTAATCGCATTTGATGTTTTGCAATTATTGTATTTTATTGAAAACTATGTGTATGCGTCGCAGGAAAGCGCGATTATGTATATTGATAATTATAATTGTATTTTTATACGAATTACAATTTCGGAAAATGTATAAAATGTGGTTTTATTTGCAGTAATTGAATTCTTACTTTCCTAAATAAGGGAATAATTAGTGAAGGTAGGATCGGTTTGTCTATTCAACATAATACGACAAAATTAAATAATTTAATTGCCCTACTTTTCTGCAGGCATTCGTTTTAGTGGTTATTGTTATTAAAGCTCGCCTTCACTGAGGTGTACGAGTACAGCCTCTTTGTTTACAAAAAACAATCGATTTAATCTATGGCTTTGACCATCGACTTATGGTAATCTTGACAATTGCTTGACAATTTTAAATCAAGACCGCTGACCGCTATGACAAAAATGGAGGAAATATTCAGCTAACTGAAAATAACATTACAATGTACCATTCCACCTATGAAACCTGAAATGTTAGTGCAAAACTAGTGCTTCAACTCAACACTGCCAGGATAACAAACAATGTGAGTACCGCTCTCAATGTATAACCAAGTACTGGTTTCAATATTCTGAAATTTAAAATATACTTTTGGTATGTATGTATACATACAATACAATGGGCTATTCATCAATTACATGTGTGCGTATTGTTAACGCAATGACATGTAGGTCCGCTGTATACCTATCAAATAAACAGGGTAATTTTGTAAAACGTACAAACATGGTTTACGTTTTACAAACTACCTACTTACTCTTTTGAACAACAGTTCAGTTTAGACACGCTAGGTAATTGTTGATTGGTAAAGCATCATCTTACCCAGCAAGTTCAGGTAAAAAGGTTAGCAAGTACCTACTGCCAATGGGGTCATTAGAACTTTTCCCATGGGTCCCAATAGTGTGCCAGTCAATGGAATCGATGGGAGAAAGCCTAACCTGAGATAGAGAGATTACCGACGACCTCTGTAGTTCACAGGAATCTGGAACAAATAACTAGGGTTATTACAGAATGTAGATAACTAAAGTTGGTTCCAGTCCAGTCTATCAGTTCAGCTAATGGAGGGTGGGGGACGATCGCGCCTCGGCCGTCTGCTCAACAAGCTGCGCGGAGATCACCACAAGTTCTCACTGGACAAGGGAATCTCTTTCACTTCTACCGCGTAAGTTTTTATTCTATTGAGCATTTTACTCACACTAGCAGAACGCTTTGCACTAGCGCTAGTGTTTGTTTAGGGAGTGAAGCTACCGTTCATGTGGTTTAGTTTCCATATAAGAAATTACTTTCTAGTGCATCAGTAGATCAGGAAAAAAACCTCTAAATAGTCCCCAGCAGGACCCTATAATATTGGTAGGTAAGTAGCCTAGGTAGTCTAGGTACCTAGGTCGCCCCTGATTTTGTGAATGTCAGATCCTTACAGCACCAATGGCATCTAGTTACGTAGAGGTAAGACGGTTACTACGTAGACTATATCTCACTGGTTTTTTCATCATTCATCACAAGATATTTTCATGGTTCGTCTTCGATCTTTAGTGGTTCACAAAAACTGAAGGTAATTATCTTGTGATTACCAGCATGAGTGAGAGCACTGGCTGCGGCAGCAACGCGAAGGTATACGAGGATACGAAGGAAGCTGAAGATGCAAAGTCCTCTGAAGATGAGGAACCGACGCACACCTCGCCTCACGCAACCAGCAGTATTGATGATGACCAGTTTGCTGCTAACATGGACCTCAGGTTCGTGTTATTGACTCGAAAGGACACCGATATCTATTGACCTATATAAATAAGCAGGTTTCGCGATATGACTGCAGGCTGTCACAGATAGTATTGAAGCTATCTGGTTTTCTTTTACCTAACATAATTCGTCCCACTACTGGGCGAAAGTCTTCTCCAAACACTTCCAATTTTCTCCTATGCCTTTCCGTGATCTCTTTTCTATTAAGCAGCTCCCAGACAGTCCGTTGGTCTGTCTGCAAACTATCTGACTGTCTAGAATCCACATTAGACTTGTACACCTTGTAGATAAATACTGTGTAAAGAGTCTGAGAACTTATAATTTTTTGATGGTTTAGATATGGTGGTCAATATCTAACTCCAGAACAACTCCCAGCGTTCTGCGAGCAGCTCCATCACCTGGTGGAGGTTATCAGGAACATACAGTCCTACGCCAAGGTCACTGGAGAATATCCTACGTAAGTATGTCCAGATTTAACCTGCGGAGTCATACCGTAGGAGGTAGATCACCTTGAAGTAGAACTATGAAGCAGGTACTGTCAGAATTTGTATTTTAGGGGATTGAAATGAAATTTTGGTAGCTAACATGTTTAGTGAAAGAACTAACTAGGTAGGTAAGTAAGTAGGTACTTGCTATGGGAGCCTACTCTGGTGGGTGGACGATTTAGCTGCTATTTTAGCCACCTAATGAAATCTATCGCTGTGATTATTGTGGACATTATCCCAGATCTCTAGGTACATCATCAGAGTAATTACTTCGACTTATATTGTAATCTAGTGAGCTAGAACGTCGCCTGGAGCGCGAAGCACGCGAAGTAGCCGCACTAGCAGCTGAAACGCGCAACGCGCGCGACGTGCTCGCCCGCACGCGCGTGCAACGACGTGCATTGCGCGCGCATCGAACCGCGCTGCAGATGCAACTCACCAGTCTCAAGGACACTGGTTACTATGACTTCATAATCTCTCGTCTTGTTTTGACTCTACCCTTAGTGAGCAATACACTGGTGACAGAACTTTTGGGCAGTCTATTGTCTAGGCGACATTAACAGCTAACATAGCTAAGGGCATCTCGTAATTTTTACCTTACCTACCTCATGAGTTACCTGACTTTACCGACCTCTTACATGATTTTATGGAAATCAGGTTTCCACAAAACATGAAAGAGCCATGTCTCTTGTATAAAAACTATATTGACGTCATAGCTTTCGTTTCGGAGATAATATTCATCCACAAACAATGAGGAACGAGACTAACTAAAGCTCCAAAAACTGCCCCATGTGGGGTTTGGATTTGAACTGTCAGTGGTATGTTGGATGTTTAATTTAGATTTCTTGCACAGAGATGAGGGAATTGGAGAGCACAGTGAGGCTATCAGATAGAAAGCTATTCAAAACCTGGGAGTCCCTAAAGGAAACCAACGACCCGGCCGCCTTCGAACCACTTCTAGAGGAAATTAGGGTAATTATCACATTTATCAACCTATCACAAACTTAAAAGCCATTGAGAAGAGACTACCGACTACCTAGTAGAGCTCGTTGTAACTCTGCCGGGGAAGTACCTAGTTACTGTCGTGCATATTTCTGTGGCCAAGCAGTTCCAGATTGAAAGGTATGAGTGCTGGTGCAATTTCGTAGTGCATTACTTAGCATGGAGCACTTCCCAGCTGTAAATGGTATTTGGACTAACGCATTCTTTTAATGTGCACATAAAAAAAATGCCTAAGTACTGTCTAGTACCTATTGATGGTACGTAACGACTTACCATCAGTAGCAAGGTCAATGGCAAACGATCAAAGAAACCACTATTATCTTATTTCCAGAACAAACAGACAGCGCTGGAATGCCTACTGAGACTGATAGAGGGTCGTCGAGCGACCATTTCAAAACCCGCCGCGCACCCGTTACCGCCGCCGCCGCGACCGAAGGACTCTGATGGTAAGAAACAAGTGTGGCTCTTATGGGTATGAACATAATCGACCATGCTACCATCACATGCTGACAGAGTTTTTAGGCCGCCTTAAAGCATCCGTCGTGGGTTCCATTATTCAATTCTCTACATCTTACGGACATCGTATACTCGATGTGAACAATCTGTGAACGTGCAGACACCTCAGTAGGTTGGTTCAGCCGGTCCGACTTAAAATTTCTGAAAAACCAATTGTTTTCTAATACCTACTGATCTAAGGTTGTGAACTCATATCACCCAACAGCTCATATAGTCCGCTTTCGTAAAGAGAGTAACGCTCCAGGGTAAAAAATCTCTTACGCGGCCATGGTACTCAAACCACTTATGTTACGTTTAAGCCAGTTACCAGTAGTTGTTGTATGTTATAAGTATCTGAAACTTACAGAAACATTGCCATGTCGTAAACGCAATGACGCGCGGCGAAAACGTCGACGCAAAGAGGCGCGCTCCGTGCCGCTATCCGGCGAGCCCAGCGAGCACGCGCAGCCTACGCATCAGGTGAGCGAAGCGAGCCCCTACTTGTTTACTAAACGCTCTCCAGCAAAGCTGCTGAAACTGGGCAAGGGATAGGATTCAAAGCCAGGACCTTGGCAAATTATTTTTAAAGGTCTACGCGACCTTATCCTTCGATCTTAGTAACCTTAGACTGTCGTGATTCCGAACAGTCGCTTCTCTAAAACAGCCTTGACAAAACAGAGGTTAAAACACCTGTAATTTCCCAGGTCCGGCTTTACATCCAAGGTGCAGAACCGCCACCTTTACCGGCGCTGGAGCTGCCATCTGGCGGCAGTGTTAGAGACATACTCTTTTTCACTACCAATACTTCTTGACTTCTGTACCATACCACTTACCATTCTACCAAAACTGTTTACTTGAAACCATCTTGAAATTGAATAAATAAGCTGTAAAGAATATGCTGTATTATTAATAGTGCATCCACATCGCCCCGCGGCATTGATTTCTTTCGGAACTAGGTTTTGTGCAGTTTAACAGAAAGCAATATTGTGGTTGACATACTATTTAATTTTTGCAATGATATCAAATTAAATTTTAATTTTTAAATTAATAAATAGGTGACCAATTTAACTGTAATTTAGTTGCCAATATTAAACCTGTTGCTCATTATTTTAAAATAAATAAGGTATCGGAACCCGCTACCGCCAGAGGTGTAGATAAAGAAGTTCGCATTCAGAACTGAACCTGAACCGAGATGCGACCATCGGTTCTTGAAAGATCTTTCCGTTAGAACTAGTTGGTGGTTCGCAGCCAACTTTTCTCATGGAGTTTTGTAGTCGCAAAGAGAACACTGCTTAGTTGATTGAGTCTTGAGTTTGGTTCTAGAATACGAGTCTATTTTCAGTAACTTTGTTATTCTTTCTTGTCTTCCGGGGGCGCCACTGAGACGTCTACTTTTGCAGCTGCGTCAGGACTGGCTGCTTCTGACTTCACCTGGAAAGTAAAACTATTTAGGAAACCAGCAAGTTCTGGTGGAAAAGGTTTACCTATGGCTTCGTGGTGGGGTGAAAGCTTCTAGCTTAGAAAAGTGTCAAAAAATTCTATGCTTGAGTCTCGAAGACTTTTTAACACGTTCCCTGTCCCCATACAAAATGATTAAGTAATTGACAACTTCATACGTCCAAGTGTCATATTATTTCCATTGTGGGGCCATTGAAGTTGTGAACGCATAGTGGAAGCACGGACTCCTAAAAAAAAGCTTCATGGCCCCACGTTGGGGGCACCTGGACAGGGAACGTGTTAACAGAGGCGATGCGACAATGGTACACCGCGAATATTTGTTTTAGGGTCTGCCTGTTCTACGGATCTTCCGACACGACACAGGGAAACTTATTTGTGGTCTACTCCGAAAATCGGTTCACTTGAAAATCAGTTTTATAAAAGTGTTACATACCTCAGCAACAGCAGCTGCGGGCGGTGCGGCTGGAGGAATTGCCGCCGCCGCTGCTGCGTCTTCCTTCTTGTCATCATCAGGCCGCGGTGCCGCTTGGCACAGCTATAAATAACACCAAATATGTTATATACGTTGAACATACCAATACCTTCGTCCAACCTAAAGCTATGGTGCTTCGTACCGCACACAATAAAATTATGAAATTCCCCCAGGTTGCAAACTTAGTAACCTAGGTACCTAGTAGTAGCTGAGTCGTTATGGCGTTTCGTTCGGATATTTGCGAGTTTTGACGATATTTTTTTTGTCACTTTTGTTTGCATTTGTAGATCTAGGTAATGGATTTTAAGCGAAAATTTCAAAGAAATAAGATCATCTCATTAATTTCCAATCGCGATCATTACAATACAGTTAATTTTTCAGTAAATTGGAACTGAATGAATTGGAAACAAATGAAGATCTTAGATTACTCAAATTACGTGTGTATAATAAATCTATAAAATATAGGTAACTCAGGGCAGCATTATGCTAAGGATCAAAGTTGGAAAACCAGGAAACCATAAAAAAATTACTTTCCTTGAAAATTGCTGGATTGTGACGATGGTCAACTCATGACAAAGTGCTCTGGAGTCTCCGATATCGTAAATATTTCCATAAATAGCTGCACGATTCTTACCGCGCTAAGGTGATATGGTGGTTATATGGTGGTAGCTGGATTATTACTGGACCCATGGAAATATACCTAGATACTATAGATTGTTCGGATATGAATGACGGTTTTCGCTTGGCAAAATTAAAATTTCGATTATCGCGCGGTTGCATTTTTTTTATAAACTAAAAGACCTATACTAATAATATATTTCTTGATTGTTTATTGGTCTAAACAATTTAAAATATTTGGAAATATATGAAAATAAAGTACTGTAAAATATTATCAAACTCACTGATGGGTCGTCTGGACACGGAGACATTTCGATGAGTTTTTTCTCAACTAATTTCATAATAGAGCCACGTAGATCTTTGGTACTTCGTGGCAAACAATAATATTACTGTATACTCAGTTTCCTAAAAAACCTAATCCGAACGAAACGCGACAGCGACTCTAGTCTAGACCTTCGTCCAATCTAAGTTAAAAGCTGGTACCGCGTACAATAAAATTACTAAATTCTCTTGTGCAGATGCGAACTTAGTAAGCCTTAGGTAGGTATCCTAGTAGGTACATACCTACCTACCTCCTAAACAAGATAAGTACAAAAACTAATTGAATTAACTAGGCTAGTAAAAATCAATGAAGTGCTGGTATAACATTATAAGTAAGCCAATAAGCCATAATTACCTGAACAGCGACGAAGGCGAACAGAGCTACCACCACAATAAACTTCATTTTGATACTGGCCGAGTACCGCTCGCCTCATACCTACTTATAACCTGGCGGTCTCCAAAACAATCACGAGAAATGTTTATTAAACAAAGATTAATTACCTACAAAGGCGGAACAATCACATTGTTATCGGATAGCTAGATTGGATAGGTAGGTTGAAAATGGAAGGGAAATTACTTTCATGATTGTTATGATCTTTAGTACTTAGGTAGGTAGGTAGTTGTAGGCCCTGCTAGGTACTCCATCTAACCATGGTGCCTAATTGCCTAGCCTACCTACTGTAGTAGATTATTTATTTATTTAATTATTTATTCAATAGGCAACGCCAACAGCGCACACAGTTTACATTACAATAATCACTTATGAATACCTTATTCTATAAAATGTGTGCCAATTACAGGCATGCACAGCATTTGCAATAATATTATAGTGGCTACTACAGACAACAGCAAAAAGGAAGCTTAAGATAAGTATTTACAATTAAATAAAAATTAATGAACACACAAAAAAAAAAACTTCTAAAAATAAAAATAATAAAACTAACAAAAACTAGGTACTTATAGGTAACTAGATTACATTTTTTTTAGTCGTCGGACTGGGGATTTTGGATATTTAAAAAATATTTGTAAAGTTTACTCTTATATATCGAAAGTGAGTCGCCAAACGGATCTAAATCTGGTATTTTCTGCAATATTAAACTGTACTGTTTACACATCCTAGTAAGGGGAGAATTGAGACCAAGGTTCGTTCGTGAGAAAGGGGTATTAAAATTGTTACTAACGGGTTTTCTAGGATACTTGAAAGGGACTGAAAGAGAGATTCGATCTATTAAACTACTGCATCTGGTCTGTCCACTTATAATTTTGTGCAGGGAACACAGGTCATGGGTTATTCGGCGGTTCCTTAGTGACACCATTTTAAAATGACTCAGCCGTTCAGCGTACGGGGTTTTGTGGAAGATATCAGGTGAAACGAATGCAAGATGTCTAGTAAAATGTCTTTGTATATTTTCAAGTCTTTGAGAATGAGCAAATTATGGTACCCTTCTCATCCAGGTAGCGTAGATAATGTAGATATCCTATCCATAGGTATCCATCCTAACCCGTTTACAGGAAACCCTAAGCGTAAGCGCTCGTGGCGGTGTTGGCGTAGCTTGCTTAGTCTTCACTGATTATTCTGCACGGTCACTATTTGGATGGGTGACCTTTAGTGACAATTACATCTAAGCGCTTCCGTACTTCGGAGGGCACGTTAAACTGTCAGTCCCCTCTAGCAGTCGTTAAGCCGCGACGGAGGCCTTATGGCGGCCCAAAAACTCCGTCACTAGAGTTGGCCACTAACCCGTACGAGCTTGCTTGCTAGGGAAACCCGCGGATGAGTTAGCTAATCTGCTTGCAACCTTTACGCACCTGCCGGTATTTCCTGCGGGCTAGACAGAGAATAGAACTGATAAGAAGTAAGTGACAGAGATTCTTGAAAGGCGAGCACGGTCTGAAAGGCGCAGCGTGAAGGCTCTCAGCGATGGACCGACGACCATAGTAAGGCGTTATGATAGCGTTATCGCCGCGTCGTGGTAAATATCGGTAGATGGAAAATCCAGATTTTGTTCTTGAAAATAGGGTAGGAGTACAAGTTACCTGTCTATCAGGCCCAAGATCAATACGGAGTTGACTAAGCCACGGGTTTCCACACGATGTTTCCGTTCACCGTTTGAGAGTGTAACTGGGTATTTTCTAAGCACAATGCACTTATCCGAATAGAAAATCCATTTATGGTGCACGACCGGGTTTGAACCCAGGATCTTAGGATCGGAAGGCGGGGTGGCTACCTCTAGGCCACCAATGCTGCGCAGAAGTCTGCTGCTGATTATTACCTACTATTGAGTTAGTTACGTAGGTACCTAACTCAGTAAAATGGTATACTCAGGTCAGGATGACGAACTCTCTGGCACTGTTTGTGCGGGAGCCGGTTCGATTCCACTGGTGTTAGGCTAAAATAGTAGACATAGACATAGACATAGACATAGACAGGCATTTATTTGCTTATAAAGTAACACACAAAATACACCTACAGAACTAAACTAACAACACTACAAAGAAACAAAAATTACACAGAAAAAAACGAGATGAGTGGATTGAGTATAGGTAGGTAGCTAGGTAAGCTGGCAAGTGCTTGTGTGCTACAGCAGCAAAAGGGTTTCGACTCAGCGTATGCCTCACCACCCAAAGGTAGTTAGGCGCTGTTATTCTGTCGAAACCATCAGCCAATAGACCCTGTGAAAAATCATTGTGTAGTGTTCATGAAGTAATGTGTGTTGAGGTATGAAAAAAGTGTCAGGATGTGAAAAGTTACAGTGTGTCTGGAAGGCTCTTCTGGTACGCCAGTCTCTTGAGAGTCTGGTTATAGAGAAGAAACCTCCCAGGGTGTGTTAAGGCATGGTATTGGAATGAGGGCGAGTGTGTGTGTGTGATTTGTGTAGAATGTGTGAAGAAGGGTGCTCCTGGTACGCCAGTCTCATGAGAGTCTGGTTATAGGGGAGAAACCCTCCGGTTTGTTGCATGTGTGTGTGTTATATAATATATTAAAAAAATACAATAAAATTAAAGATATGGATGGGTGTCGTAGGCACCTTTTACAGAATAAAGTTAATCATGTCCAGTGGTAGGTCCACTAGACGTAACCAACCCCACTCTAACAAGTAAACGGTGCACCGTAGCTGTTCACACCAGGCAACCCAGTTTTCTGTTGATCCAGTAGAAAAGCTTTAAATCGTTTTTTTAGAGTGAACTTGGATTTCAACAGTCGAAGTGGTGGTGGAATATTATTCCAACACTTGGTTGCCTGGTAGCGAAAACTCCCCCGAAAGGCTACAGTTTTTATTTTACTATAGTGCAGTAGATTCCTTGTTGACCTTTGACTGTACTTGTTCCCAGAACGATTCAGTTTTCTATAAAGATAGTCTGGCTTACCGGACATCAGAATACAGTGGACTAGTACTGCCATATGTAAGTGCCTGCGCGAGGCCATGTTCAAAGTATCCGAATTGTTTAGGTATGGCGTGATGTGGGTTCGCGGGGGGATGTCATAGCAAAAACGGCAGCATGCATTCTGAACTCTTTGAACAAGACGAGCCGTTCTTGACAATAAACGTGGCCCATACACAACATCTCCGTAGTTCAACTTGGATAAGATTATAGATTCGCAAACCTTAATACGTATTTCTTCTTTTAGAAAATTTCTTATTTTATAGAGAAGCTTTAACCTAAAGAAACAATTTCTAACCAAATTCAAAACGTGCTTCTCAAACCGAAGTGAGCTATCAAAACATATACCTAAATTTTTTGCTTCCCTTACATGTTCCACGATTTGACCTTGAATGTTTATATTAACAGTTTGTTTTGCGATCTCGTTGATCATATTCTGCGACCCCAGCACCATGAACTTCGATTTGGTTGGGTTTAAAACAAGAGCATTTTCTTTTGACCAGGTTGATATCCGATCCAGGTCGTCATTGATCTTATTTACTTCGCTATGAACATTTTTGGGGTTCATGGACAGGTACAGCTGAACATCATCAGCATAAAGGTGGAATTTGCAGTGCTTTATGTGCCAGCAGATGTCTGCACTATAGATGATAAACAGGAGGGGTCCGAGAATTGAGCCCTGTGGAACACCGCGATTAATTGGCTTCTGTGACGAAAATAATTGCGAACCATCCTCTCGAGTAATACGTACAAATTGGAAACGGCTGCTTAAGTAGCTGTCGAACCACCTTATTGCTGAATTATCAACACCATAGTACGACAGCTTAGAAAGAAGTAGTGGAACACTTATTGAATCAAACGCGCGAGAAAAATCCAGCAAAACCAAGATCGAACCCAACCCATTATCTTGATCTACCAGAACGTTATCGACTACATCCAGGAGAGCGGTTGTTGTACCTCTCATTTTTCGAAAGCCTGACTGAACATCTGGTAAGATCTCGCTACTCTCAACAAATTTACTTAGTTGGTTATAAACTACCCTCTCAATAACCTTAGAGAGTACCGGAAGAATACTAATAGGCCTCAAGTCTTTAATTTCAGTCGGTTGAGACAGCTTGGGTATTGGGTTTATTGAGGCAATTTTCCATTGTGTAGGAAATGTAGAAGAGGTGATCGATTCATTAACAATATTAGTAATTATTGACAAAGTGTGAGGCAATGTCAACGAGACCATGTCCATGGACAGCCCGTCCACTCCACGTGCGTTCGTTTTAATTGCCAAGAGGATCTTGGCAACATCCTGATCACTCACCGGTTGTAGCGAAAATAAAATGTTATTGTCATTATGTCTGTTAAATTCGAAAAATGACATATTAGAAAAAGAAACGGTAGTATCGCCTGGGACATCCAAAAAATAGTCATTTATATCGTCAGGTTTGTGTAAGTGGTCAGGTAAGTACATTTCATTTTTGCCAGGTAAAACATCTTCTTTCAAATTCTTCCATAGCTTCTTTTCATTTTTAATTTCTGAGTTTATTCGAAAATTATAATAGGCGCGCATTTCGCTATTTATGCTCTGCGTGACAAAGGATTTTAATTCTTTATATTGCTTTTTATGCGCCTCCAGCTTAGTATCGCGGTATCTGTCATGGGCTTCATTTCGACACTTCATCATTATTTTGACTGGATCAGTAATCCATGGGACATGCTTATCTTTTAATTTTATTGTTTTAAGTGGAGCGTGTTTGTCAAATAGAGTAACAACAAGGATCGTAAAAGCATTCACCAGTAGGTACCTATCTTAACATTATTGTTGCAGAATTGTTTAGGCTTGTACCGTATCAACCATGAGTGTTTGTATAGTACCTATCTCAGAATATTGAAAACTCATCTGAGTGTATGCGGAGGTGGTGTATGTCTAAAATTGCCTAATTATATACGTAGGTATATATAGTACGATTTGCCATAGACATAGATACAAAATAGGTATTTACGTACTACTAGTACGTTACGTACATACAGTACGTACATACCTATTTTGTATCTATGTCTATGGTAAATGGGGATGTCCGAGGTACCTACCTACTTTAATATTAAAAAAACAAAAGTAGGTACCTATTTTAGCACATATTTTAGGATGTGTGCCCGAGGTGACGTTGATTGCACTAACTAAATTGACAGTGACATCTATTGATGTTTTAGTGAAGTCAATCTGTCAACCACTCACAAAAGTGCTACCAGCTAAATACATTTTGTACCCGATTTGGGGTCATTTTTTGTTGGTTGGTTTGTAATAATATTACAATGACATAGACAAGACATAGTTAAATTTATGTACTTCTGCGTAATAAGTTAACCTCTTGAGCCCCGGTACTTTATAACCTATAATGTACTTTTTCGATAAATATTTGAATTCAAGCACCACTAGCACCATCCATTGTATTCCACTGTCTGTGGGTTGAAAAAACCTACCCACAAAACTCATTTGTTGGCGAACATAAAACTCTTTATAAAACGTAAACAAAAAGTGACGCGTGTAATCCGACACCGCTCGGGTACCTGAGACGGGCGGCCCGACCGTATCCAAGGTCAAGTGGATTGTTTACATTGTTTCAGTGTGTGAGTGTTGGGTCGAGTGATTTATTGCGTCATTCTCTGGTGAACAAACAAGGTTGTTTATAGTAAGAGGTCTTTGATTTTGAATGTATTTTTTTGGAAAATCATTTTCCGGAAAATGGCGGAAAATTCGAAATATTTTCAAATTTGAATTTGGAACTACGTAATTCCAAATATTATAAAGACAGATAGATAGGTTGTTTATTCTAAATCCTGAGCCGAGATCATTAGAAACAAAAACAAGGTATTTATAAAATCTGTGGTCGGAAAAGCGTCGAAAAAATGGCTCGGCCCATAAGGGCCGCGCGAGGCTCTAGAGTTGGCTAATAGCAAGGCTAAAGAATATTTTTTTGTACAATATTTTATTTTAAAAAACTTAACCGTTATTTTGGATATCTACCTAAGTTTTAAACATAATTTGCTGACATTTTTGTTAGGTCGGGTTTTTGACTTAGTAATTATCTTGACAGTTTAAGCATATTTTGGGTAGCACAGCTGGCAGCACTAAATATAATTTCCTGTCTTTAGACCATCATGCCCGCAAAGAAAGTCGATTTAAAAATGACCGTCCCAAAGAAAAAGAAGCACGTTTCCAAAAAGAACAAAAAGGACTGGCGGAAGCATTGTGATATACGTGATGTCGAAGAGTTTCTCGATGATCAAAGATTGGAGGAAAGGCTAGGGTAAGGTTATGTTTACATGCTTGTTTACAATATTTACCAAGATTTTTTACTCTTTACGAGCATTATTGGTGCGTAATTTGTATAGAAACAAAGCTCGAGTTTCAGCAGAGTACCAGTTACAGTATAACTACTCATACCATCAATAAACTTACTCTATTTTTAACAAACTTTTTGAATTTTTCAGTAAATTCGATACAAAACCTGATAGCGAGTTATTCGTAGTAGATACCGCAGGCAATGACGCCCAACCAGACCCTGAAGATAAGCCCCTCTCAGCCAAATTGAAGAAACGGCAGAAGTTAGCAGAGGGACCTAAATGTTTTGAGATTCTTAGACCGGACTCAAAGGTAACACAATGTCTTCACCTGCTCACATTAGGGCAATACAACTGCCCTTTTAATGTGCCTCTAAGTAGGCACAGGCAGGTTTTCTTTATGTTATACATTAAAAAATGAAATCATTCCCACATCTCAGGTGCAAGACCCAAATGCAAAGCGTAACCACGTAAACCCTGTGGGGTCCAAGCCGACTTCACTCAGCAAGCTCACAGACAAGCGTCGACTGGCAAAGGGAGTGTACCAGAGGAAAGTGGAGCAGGCACGCACCAACAGGCAGATAGCCAGAGACAAGAAGAGAAAGAATAAACTTGTTCGGCAGACGTTTAATACTGATCTGTGGGATGTGGATAGCACATGTAAGTTTATTAATTCATCATCAATTCAATTGTATTCTTGTCTGAATGGCTTAAAGTCGTTAAGCCACGACGGAGGCCTTAAGGCGGCCTAAAAACTCCGCCACTAGAGTTAACTCATACGAGCTTGCTTGCTTGTCGGAATGGCTTTTGCAGTGCTGCTGGCAATTTCGCCAATGTCACGTTTTGTTAGACCTTAGCACGATGGAGAATGACCGGTGGTGAGAAGTAATGTTCAGTTGAGATATTCATCATTAATATACCAGCCTGTGTAGTCCACTGCTGGATGTACATAGGTCTCCCCATACATTTCCGGAAAGTATTATTTTAGGTAACCTCCATTTGTCCATTAAAAAAGGTTCCTATTATGTCCTAATTGTCAATAGAAACACATTGTTTAGATAAGTATTGTATATTCAGCTAGGGAGCTGTGTTGACTGAGTGATGTCAACCTTGTACCAACCTACCCACATATATCTGCTTTATTATACCTCAACAAAATAGACTAGTAAAAGTAGGTCATACATCACAGTTCCATTGGTAGTTAGTTCTTGTTAACTTAACGTTGGCTTAAAAAATCTTCAGTGCCGGAAGCCAAAGGCATCCCATCCACCCTGATCGATGACTTCATATCCACGGAGGCCCAGATCCACAATGTGCTGCCGGAGCGCCGCCTGAGGGCCAGGCCGCCCGCCGCTCACACCCTCACGAGAGCCGCCATCGAGACTCCTCATCCGGGAGTCAGCTACAACCCTACATACCAGGTACTTCTTCACCATATCTGAAAACCAGCGCCGCTTTGCTTCTGCAGAGCTGCATTAAGCTCAGACAGGACCTTTTTGGCTCATATCAGCGCTGGTCAGCACCCACTAACATACAACTACCTAGTAGCGTTCATATTACGTATTCTGTGTTATCCTGTTCTATTTTTATTTTATTTTATTTTCTAATTCATTATGTATTGTTTTCTTATTGTGTAATTATTTTAATGTGTCGTACCTGTGTTGTGTGCCGAATAAATATTTTTATATCAATAGCTAGGTACAGTACAATTTTGTGTTCAAGAAAATCAAGTAACCCTCATTTGAGACAGTGCAGATATCACTGACATAGTAGGTACTAAATAGGGTGTTGTGTTATTTTAATAGTAGTAAAGATCTCGACACAGTTAATAGCACTAAAAATTTAATCTTCTAAATTTATAAAACTTTTTTGAAGCTGACTTAGAATCAACGCACAGCCTAAACCATAACTCCTAGAGATATGAAATTTGGTGGGTTGTATCCTTATATAGTGCAGGGGTGCACTAAGAAAGGAATTTTGGAAAGTCACACTCTTAAGGGCCTAGAACGCGAGAAACGCCGCGGGCGACAGCTAGTATAGAACAACTCTAAATAGTTTAATTATTATGATTGACTTCCAGGAGCATCAAGAGTTGCTGCAAGAAGTTGTGGAGCATGAACAGAAAATGATGAGCAAACAGGCGCGACTCTACCGCCTCACTACCGGCATGTTTAGCAAAGTCACCTCCGCAGAACGAGAGGTAAGAACCAGTATCAGTAGTTCCCATATACACCGACTTCAGTAAGGCCTTTGATATAGTAAACCACACAATACTACCTTGCATGTATTCTCGAGATAATTTTACTAGACTTTTTTGGTTTGTTAATTCAAACTTGCTTTATTAAGTTGACAATCGTTGTAATCGGTTGTATATCTCATCCATTTTGCTAGTTCTAGAGTTAGAGTCCCTCAAGGCTCAGATCTTGGTCCACTATTGTTTTTATTAAATAAAGAGAGTTACACAGCATTATAACATATCTTTTCAAGGACCAATGGCGTGAAGAGATGAGCATCGGCCTTCCCACTCCCCATAATCCAGCCACAGACCCTGACCCTGACTCGGACAATGAGTACAAGCCCATCAACCCTCCGGTCAAAAACAAGAAGAAGGATCACAAGGCTCGCAGGAAGCAGAAGGAACAGCTCGTGGAGAAGGAACGCCTGAAGAGGAAGAAAATTGATAAGAAGAAGATATCTGATATTTACAAGTGAGTGATATGATTAAAGATGTATTTATTTCAAGTTTGAAATGTTCGAAAACAGAAAGTTTAAGCCATCTTAAAAAGTTTTTGTCATATAAATGTTTATGATAAATTGATTATTAACTGATGGATGATCAAGGCTCTGGTTTGTAAAAAGAGATGCCTCCAATTATTTTTACTACTAGCTTCTGCCCGCGACTTCGTTCGCGTCCCGTTGGATCCCGTTGATTTCCCGGGATAAAGTATCCTATGTTACTTCTAATACCTCCAAGAATATGTGTACAAAGTTTCATGATGATCGGTTAAGTCGTTTTCGCGTGAAAGCATAACAAACAAACTTACATTCACATTTATAATATTTTTTACTATGTCGTACTTTTACTCAATGATATATTTTTATTTGTATGTTATCAATAAAATTGTTATTGACATACTAGGTGCTGCCCGCAACTTCGTTCGCGTCCCGTTGGATCCCGTTGGTTTTTCGGGATAAAAAGTAGCCTATGTGTTAATCCAGGTCACGGACAATATATATTCCAAGTTTCATCTAAATCGGATCAGTAGTTTTTACGAGTAACAAACATCCATCCATCCATCCTTACAAACTTTCGCGTTTATAATATTAGTAGGATTTTGAGTTACTTTACCTATTATGTAATCTTTTCCAGACTTCGCAAACTCCAATCTTCGATCCAGACCCGCGAACAGAAGCAATCGAAGCTTCGCGCGAAGCGTAAGGAGAAGCAAGCAATAGTGGCCGCCACAGCAACGCCCGCGCTCAATAGGAACAAGACGCCGGTCAAGGAACCTGACTTTGTGGACCCCGCTACACTTAGTGGCGATCTGAGACATGTTACTACTTCTTGTAAGTACCTACTACGTATACACGGTGTAACATAAATACCCTATAAGGCCGAAAGGGGGGTATTTTACAGGCCATGGCGAACAGTGTTTGTTCTACGGCTTTTGAGATTTCGAAGTTTTTCATTCATGAAATGAGCTCGTAACTTTTACTTAAAATGTACCTACACACAGCATGCGTGTGCGTGCGACGCGGTAGGATGGTACCTACGTGTGCATGCGTGTGTAAGGGTTTACGCAAATAGTAAACAAACACTTAAGAGTTGTCGCAAATTTCTAAATTAATAAAAGTTGTACTTCTGTATGTAAATTTCAATTTCGATTTATTGACCCTTTGCACATGTCCAAGCACTCAGGTGGTCGGTCTGATTACGCCCTCTTCGGGCTTATAGGGTAATTATGTTACACCTTGTATATGATCAATATTATATTGTTAGTCCGTGTATAATCTTGTCCAAGCTTCTGTCACAAATCATATATACTGTCAAGCAGGCTGGTATATGGTTTTGAATGTATTGATCATGGTAGAAAAGGGTACCGCGTGATTTTGAGGTATTGTGAGTATAGGTATGTATAGGTATGGTGATGGTGGTATATTTAACTTGCACAAGGTCTTTCACAAAGAACTCTGCTCATACTAAAAAAGAAAATACCAGTTTTGGGAAAATACCATCAAACTTTTATTACCACTGAAGCGCTCGTGGCTAGGCCTGTTTAGTCAATCCTCACCGATTATCTAAGTTAAGCGACGTTCTGCGCGGTCACTTTTTGGATGGGTGACCGTTAGTGGCATTTACATCTGAGCGCTTCCGTGCTTCAAACTGTCCCGGCTCTAGCAGTCGTTAAGCCATAACGGACGCCTTAATGCGGCCTAAAAACTCCGTCACCAGAGTTGGCCACCAACTCGTACGAATCTACTACCATGGCCACTTGCAATCTGTTATCAGTTTAAACTCTATTACTCAAAACATACGTGTTATTTTCCAGCGAATCTGCTCAGAGATCGCTTTGAATCGCTCCAGCGTCGCGGCGCTTTAGCGGCTTCCAAGATCATGATGAAGAAGAAACGAAAGGTCAAGTCCTATTTCAAACAAGGTCATAAGGTCACTGACCAAGACATACAGAGATACGTCAATAGGACCGCTGGAGCTGGTCAGAAGTGAACTTCGTCTATGTGACCTTTGACGGAAGTGACCTTTGTAACAAAGTGACCTTTGAAGTAAGAAGTGATAGAGTAAGGTAAATAGAATAAATTGTATTCAAAGATTATTTTTTGACTCTTATTGATATCTGTAATAAAATGACCTTTGACATTAAAATATTTATTTGAATATGTTTTTTAAAAACCCAAATAAAAACAATGTTTATTTATATAAAAATTTACTAAAAAAAATCTCCCTTACAATATTATATTACAACTAAACTATTTTACTTACAAAAATATATTACAATAAGAATCGTGGCAGTGTAACAAATAAAAACTAGACCTTACCACAAAGTACTGTTTAAAGTTAGGTAATTCTAGGTACCCTAATGTCAGAAAAAGATAGAGCCATGTATTTGACTCAGGCAATATTTTGTGGTAAAATCTAAATTACTTCTAAATAGGTAACTGATGAGTATAACTAGAAATTTCCTACAAATAGGAAAATATCCTACGAATACTATTCAAAGTCTATAAAATATTAATAACAAAACATAATAAATTAAAACTAAGGCAAATAAATCTCCTAAAATACGAAGCGTTCACATCCTGTGAATATAAATGATGTTCTAATGCAAATATTTACAAAACTCCCAAGTAATATCGATATCAGAATTTAGATTTGAGAATTTTATAGTATACATTCATATCACTCTTAAAATATATGCCGTTTTTACTGTCTTGTAATAAACTGGTGAGACGTGTCAATAAATTATGTTGTATTTTACATTTCAGAGTTCTTGCTTGAAAATTTTATTTAATTTGAATCAATTTAGTCAGTTTATGCCACTCGAAACTCAAAACACAATCACTTTAAACACATCTCAGCCCCATCTTGCTGCAATTGTGTATAACGACCTTAGTAACTCCAAAGCTCTGGTATCTGATGCCGTTTTAAGATCTTCCTTCTCCGCTGTTCTGGCTTCGGCTTTAGGGGTGTCAATAAATGCTGCTTTAGTACTCCTGGCTTCTAACGGAGTTGTTCGCGTTCCAAACTTTCTGACACCCCTGCGGCTTGCAGTGGTCCTGACTGGACTTTGAGTAGTAGATGACACTGTTGTTTCTGGTTCTGGTGTCGTCTTTACTTTTTCTGTTGTGGAACTTGTTTGAACTTTTTCTGTGGTAGGACTCGATAGTGAGTTTATTGCGCTGGGATCGAAGCTCAGGCTCTTGCCTCTCCTGTCTTGTCTTGGTCTGACTTCTATTCTATCTGTTCGCCGAAAACTGTCGTACTCGGGCGTTGATGCTTCTTGTTCCTTCGCTATTTCTTCCATATCTTTCTGAGACACAGCCATTAGAGCCTCTAGAAGAGCCTTCTTTGATGCTTCAGCAGTCGAATTATGATCGTCATCACATGTTTGTACCAGTAATAGAATCAAGCGCTTCACTGTTTTCGATTTCGTTTTCTTCATGACGTTCATGAGTTTCTCTGTTGTCGTTGCGTTCATTCCACCCATGATTTCTTTCGCCTTTTCCACGACTGTGTCGGTAATCGCTGATAAATCTTGCGCAGGTTCTGTTGAGACATCCTTCAAAATCCTTCCTCTTCTGTTGTCTTTACCGCCGTACGTAGTAAGTTCAATATTGCTTGTCGACGATGCGGCTTGCTCAGTAGTACCGTATTCTATCGTCGGTGTTGTAGCAGTGTTATAACTGTATGATGTTTCTTTTATATTGGTTGATATATCTTCTCCTGATGTGTGACTCAAACCATCGTTCAAAGTTATAGGATCGATGACGGTACTCTGCCAGTTATCGAAAGTGCTTGACCATTGGAATTGGTAGGTGGTTTTGTCAAAGTCTGGGGAAGTAAACACGCTGCTCGGCACTTGAGTGGTAGTTGTGGTTTCTTCTTGCTTGTATGTGGTGGGTTCTGGAGTGGTTTGGATGGTTGTTGTATCTTCATCACGTATAGTGGGAGCTTCGAGGTCTTCCGAGGGTTTTTTGACGGTGGATGATTCTTCAATGTTGAGCTGTTTCCCTTGTCTCGAGTTGGTGTTCTGGGGTCCGACAAATGACTGGCTGTGAGCTCGTTGCAACTCTTCCTCATTTTCTAATTCTATGCTATCCGTTTCAGTGAAGTATACTGTGGTGGTTGTAGGAATGACTGTTGTTGTTCTAATTTTCTTGCTTTCGAAACCTTGCGTAGAGACTGATGGTGCAGCTGTTGAAGCTGATGCGTCTATTCCCCATGCTGTAGGTAAATTGGTAGCTTCTACGTATTCACTTAGGGGCTTACTTGATGATGCAGTGGAACTGATTCCAGCGCCGTAAGGGTCGTTGACCAGAGCATTGTTCTGGAATCCTCCGTACCTCGGTCCAGAATAGGTTTCAGTTGTTGAAACTTCGCTGTTATTGTTCGCTAAAGTGTTGACGCTGAATGCTACGGTGTTAGTAAAAGGTATGGGGGTTGTGGACGGTGACACGGGGGTAGAAGCCGATGTGTATGAGGCTGATATTTTCCCGCAGCATCTGAATGGATTCCTTGCCGACGTTCCTCTGTAGTTAAAGGTAGTGGACGGTTCTGTTGGCCTGTGAGTGGTAACCTTCACATCGTCGTATGCAATTGTCTGGTACTTGCTAGATATATCCAAAGCCTTAGGTTCTCTTGAATTAGCTAGCGGAGCTTTGTTGTCCTCGGAGAATCCTAGTATTTCATCGTCGTCTTCATTTATGGTTGTCGTTGGTTCAGTATTGGCTGTCTCATCAGTAGTGATACCTAATTCTCCGAAAGTAGGATGGGTCGGTCTGATGTCAGACAGAACTTTCCTAAATTGAACCGGGTCTTGAAGGTAAGCGGATAGAGCATGTGTGAAGACTTGGGCTAGTTCTCTGATTTGCGGAGAAGTCGCCAGCGGACTTTGGCTCTGCTGAACCATTAGATCTTCCATCAGTTCGTTGTACGTTCCATTAGGATCCTCCCTTATTTCCTCCAGTAATTCAGCATTGTCTGCTCCGTGAGCAAATAGGTTGCTGTATTTGTTGATAGTGTTGGTACTGAATAGTGCAGGCAAAGCCTCTTCCATAGCTTCATAGTCAAATACAGGAGTGGTCACTTCAGCTTCATCAGGAGTTGGAGTAGTAGACAGGTTATCTAAAGCAGTTGCGTAGTAAATGGCTAAGCTGTGAAGAGTTTTTGATGACGATGCTGGGACGACTAGACCTGACCGGCTCTGATCTTCATAGTGCTTCTCAGCTAGGGTTTCTGAAACAGTCGGCGTCGCCTCGGTAGCTGCGAAAGTATCGAAGTTCAGTTTCCTCATCAGTCGTTCTCTTCTCTCCTTATACGATGGTTCTGTAGTACCTTCAACGTGATTCGTTGTGGAGTACACGTCGTATCTATCAGATGATGCTGTTTCGGAGAATTCTGGTCTTGTAATGGGTATTTTAGTAACAGATTCAAAGGTGGGTCTATCTTCTACTTTATGAACTTGTTCTGTGACAGGACTGATCTGTTGCGTGGTTGTGGTTATGGTCTTGTTTTTCTCCCTAGCCAGGAAGTTCCTAAGCAGAGATACGCCAGGTCTAGTGTAGGGATCATTAGCGGTAGTGTAGCTCTTCGTGTATGGAATCAGAGTGGGGCGTTTGGTTGTTTCTTGCGTGTTCGACGCGTCGGGGATTTTGTCTCCAATGTTGTACAATGTCGTTAGATTCGGGTTGCTCTTCAGTTTGGGTTTAGGAGTATTAGGGGTGTATACTGGGTACGGACGGTAGTTCTTCGCGTTGTAATCTTGGAGGAACTGCCTGTTGTTCTTGTTAGCAGCAAACGACGCGCTTTCAGCTGCTATTTGCATTTCTTTGAAGTTATAATCAACCGGAGTAGTTCTCAGGGTTGAAGCTTCGAAGAAGGTCGGCTTAGTGCTTCGGGATGGGAACGAAAAGTTGTTAGAAATCAGCTGAACCAGATTCTTCCTTCTCTTTTCAAATGCCGTTGTCAGTTGGCTTCGTTGGGTTGGGTTGAGGTTGGTGTCAGGGAACAGGGCTTGGTAGCTCCTCGCTGTTGCTTGGACCGTGTATGGGATATCAGTCTGGCTCTGCAGCCTTTGTCTGTGCCTCAGGAGCCTTTCTGTCGTGCTTGGAATATTGACAGAAGACCGCCTCGACTCCGCGCGTAAGGTTCCATCGATCAGCTGCAGATCTTGGTTCTTGCTTAGACTTTGGGTCACTTTCTGGGTTTTCTTCTGCTCGTTGGAGTAGTATTCTGCGCTGGACTCGTATAAGGCTGGGGCGGAGGCGCAGTCCACCTTGAACCACCAGTCGCAAATGAGGTGGGACTGGCTAAAGATGGTGCCGTTGGGGCAGAGGAATGATATCTTCCGAGAGGTGTCGCAGATGTGAAATACCTGAAAGAAATAAAATAAAATCATGTCAGGAAATGGCAGACATCACTTCAATCACTTAATAATATTATGTCGAATTAGGAAAGAAGAAGAGTTTGTGATGTTTACCTGGCAATCGGTCTCCAAGTCAGCATAATAACCGGTCGGCACGTTCTTGCAGTTGAAGCCCGTGTTCGGTATGTTGGGGTAGGCAGGGAAGTCCACGCCGGCCTTGCCAATCACGCCTGAAACATTACAAAGATCTTTTACATACATCTTCGTATTTAGTCTGCTTCTTTGCACGTTAGTTTACGCGGTATGCGGAAATTCAGCGGACAGAGAAGGCTCAAAGTCATTCATCGTAGAAATCTATCGAGAATGCCAATATCGAGCAGTCAGGGACCTACATGTCAACATTCATTATAGCAAAGTTTTTTGGAACCCGATGCAAAAAACGGCTGCTCCATAGATTTTTGACAAATAGGTAGGCCGGTACACTAGCTGTACTTGAGTAGGTACCTTGGTGCTCCACAATATCGAGATCAGGCGAATCAGCGGCTGCCGGAATCAGCCTCTTGACCAGAGGTTTTCCTTCCGTGTAGTGCTCGAAGCCGGCGGCTCCCATCGCCTGCGCTATCACCTGCAGACTCTCAGTGCTCGGCACTGGTGCGTATAGCTCTGGAGCTGGAGACGTGTCCTGGAATAATTTTCGTTAAATTATAAATGTAAAATTTCATAGACTTCCTTTCATTTAAGATGCTATGTTATTTGGAAAAAAATTGTCCTTACGATTGAGCCTTTTAATTGGTATCATAAAATAACGGGTATTATGTGTTTACAATTTAGTGGGTTCGATTCCTGGTTCAGACAGGCGATTATTCAAAATTTTTTGAATGCAGTTTAAATTGTTTTTAAAATCTAAATAAAGTCTTCTTTCAGTAAAATGTTCATCTACATTATTTAAGATACATTAATATATCTACATTATTTAAGATACTTTCCCACCATGTGGCATGGCCGTGGGACACCCTGTATAAGGATAC
Source organism: Eulithis testata (assembly GCA_947507515.1). Lineage (NCBI taxonomy): Eukaryota > Metazoa > Arthropoda > Insecta > Lepidoptera > Geometridae > Eulithis > Eulithis testata. The sequence goes on along the minus strand of OX382213.1, from coordinate 9,416,586 downwards.
TACCCTCCAAATTACATACCTGTAGGACTTATGGTTTTTCAAAAAAGTTTTATATTATATTGATGATAAATTAGGACTGATACTGCAATTTGCATCGACGTGGGTGGACAAAGACAAATTTCTTGACTCAATATAGTGCTTGAGACGTGTGTACTAGCATCCTAGTAGTCTGTGGTGTACGTGTAGCATGCTTTCTCAAACCAGCCAAGAGTAAGCTGTCAGCATGTTATCAGTTTTCTAGGAATGAGTCTGGCAACATTTATAATTGATGTAAAATAATGGTACCACAGCTAACCAATATGTTAAACATACCTTTCGCCGTTGCGCCGTCCGTCTTGCTCCATCGCATACTCCTGTAAAAACAAAGAATTAGTTACAAAAATAAATACCTATATATATTTATACAAAATAAGCCATCATTAGTTTGTTTTGCCTCCATTGTACTTGACTAGATTTAAACCTGAGACACGTCCAACTAAGCTCATCTTGGAAAGTGTAGAACTAAGCTCATCTTGGTAAACGCGAAGTAAAAAAACATATTTCCATGAGCTCTCCATTTTCCTGCCTTGTCAAAGATAAGTCTACATAATTAGCAGTCGATTTAAAACTCCATACAATAGCCGATACAATAAATATCCCCATACAGCTCAATGGGAGATGGGAGTTGTATGAGATAAAGATTACTTTCTAGTACCGAGTTGTATGGTGTCGTGGATCATTATTCATTTTGTCACTCACTCCTGCTACAGAACAAGTGAAGGCGATGGTGTAAGTTCAACACTTATGGTAGGAACTAGCTGATACCCGCGACTTCGTACGGGTGCGAAACTTTCCACCAAAATATCTGTCAACCAGCATACGATGAACCTCGTGCCAAAGGCGGCTTTTGGTTTAGAGAGGTCAAGCTGTATCTAAGAATCCACGTCTTTCATTTCAATAAAATATAGCCTATGTTTCAATCCGGAAAAAGGGCTTCTGAATGGTATAAGTTTCATTACCCACGATCATGCGCCAGCGCATCTCGTGAGTCAACTCGACAAGATCGTGCGTTTACCATCCTTTATGCATAGTTAAATCTTTTGTAAATCAATTATGTAACATTGTTTTTGCCACTTCATCAGTCAGATTGGTGATCTCTTGACCGGTAATGACGTGCCGACCAGCTGATAAACAATGAAATTGATGCAGCTTGCGCAACCGCTTCGGTTTTCATGTTAGGGTGTGTTAAAGAATGCGCGTGAAACTGAAAATATCGTGTATTTGTCGGTTTTGTTCATAGGTTTAGAAGAAAATTGGTACTCGAAAAATACCGCATAGTTCAGTAATATAAATAAAAGTAGGTAGGTAATGAATCGCCTCAACATAACGGATATTTTTACTATGAAACGGAAATAAGCTAATAAGTTAATACTTATATTACAAAGGCAAGTGCCATTTTATATCTATAAACCTCGGCCTGCCTTCATATTGCTATACCCTAAGCAGGGTCCATGAGACATATCTATTTACATCCACCACCAATGTAAAATTTACCTAAACCATGTGAAAGCAATAAATATATTGAGTATTGAGTATTTTCACATGTTTGATTTCACCTCTCAGTGATGGCGACAATGCCAGGCTGCATTTCGGCAATGTGCTCTGTGCGATAATGCAATTATCATAGTCAGAAGTAACCACTCAAAACGCTGATCCATCTGCTAATTCTGCTACTATTACTTTTTCTCGTAAAAAAAAAACTGTGTGCATACCGCCGTACAACATCGTGAGAATAGAAGCTAACATCAGATTACAACACAATAACAGCCCCTAGCGTGCTATTGTCTACTGTGCTATCAGGGCAAAGCAGGACACTGAGATATTAGTTCGGAACTCTATTCACACCAGCTTAGGGTTCAGAGGTCAACAGCTGTTTAACCCGAAGCTAGGGCTTGTATAAAATACAAACAAGCACTCAACAATCTTAGGCACACCAGTTGCATCAAAATATTACTCCCTGATTTTTAAAATGTGGGGGAACAGGCTTAGGGCTCATCTGATGTTGAGTGGCTGCTTCGGCCGAAGTTATGTGTCGACCACTCTGAGACATTATCAGACTTACCTACCGATTTTGACACCTCATTTAACGATAACCGCTTACTTGTGTTGGTGAACATTGTCTTCAACGCATTAACGATGTGGTCTACCAGTGTTATATTGTGAGCTAAACCGCAGTGCAGAGTTCCTCCATTACCTGTTATGTAGACCAGTGAAAAATGGCTTCCATATTTTCAATTTTGCGTTTTTGTTACGTAACTAGCTTACGACGGCGAACCGCTTCGGGTTGACGAAGGTTCTTCGTTGCTAACTATGTGGACTATTTTTGTGTATCTAGCTAGCTCATCCGATGACATGAAGGTCAAAAGTTGTGAGGGTACTGCTACTATTCTTGCCCCTTCTAGATCCTGCAACTTTTCTGAGGCTGAATACCCCTCCAGTGCATTTTCACAAAATATAATCTACTTACCTACAACTTTACAAGGTATACGTCTTGCGCCACAGAAATAGGGTACCAGGTGATATTCCTCTATAGTTATAATTTGTATTTCCACAGCCTCTCAGCACATTTAGTCTCAGCGGAACTTGCAACACCGATAAAACCCCTTTGCTGTTGTGAAGACAATATTGCAGTAATTGCAGACTTGTTGAAGGCTCTGCTCTGATAAGACTGTCATTTTCGTTTTGAGATCAAAATTATAGGCATTTAGAAGTTCCTCTATAGAATAGTCCGCGTCCATGCAGATAGTTTTCGCTAAGAACCTTCGGAACTAGGTGTTGCTACTACTGATAGTAGGTATATATTTCTTCAATGGGGTCCCTAGAGGCTTACAAGAGGGCACACTGAACAGAGTGACCATTCAGTTTCGGCAGCCAGTCGCTACTTCAGAGAGATGTATGAAAAGTAGAATCCCTGGTCATTAGTGAGTAGCCCGTCGTCCGTGGGAGTCCCAAGACGGACTCCTGTTCCATTGATGGGTAATACGTAAGCTCAGTAAGGTACTCACCTGCCGTAGCCACAGTCAGCACCAAAACACTCCATAGTATCTTCATTCCTGAATCTCTTCTCCACCTCATTGTTCTGCAACAATAAAACACAAATGTAAACTTATGCATGTCAATCCACAACCATATACATTTCCCTATTATACTTACCTACATATTATGTATGTAAGTATAATAGGGAAATGTAGGTAGGTATTATCTGCTCCGTGGCATTATTATGGCTATACTATGCCACAGGCTTTTGGCTTTACTCGAGCGACTTGAACGGCACTACATGTATTGTGTTATTTGGTTGCCTGAAAGAAATCCGTCTCGGAGACAGATTGGAATCGGATCGGGTCGGAATGATTTACTAATAAACACTAGTATACTATTTCTACTATTTCAATTACCCAACCAGATACCTAGGTAGCTACTTATAAAATTATGTTTTGCCATCCATTTAAAATGAAACTGCACATAAAGTCGTGAAGTTTCTAGATCAGGCTTATGCGCACGCGCATCGTGACCTCCGTGCGAACTCGCCTTTACACCCGGATCTTATGAGGAAAGTTAGACATAGGTGTGAATGTGAAATTCATAAAGATAAATCTCTCTCCAGACAAAAGTCACCTCTAAATTCTGATGAAACCAGACTGGGGGCTGTCCAGCTTAGCGTTGGGGGGTAACTCAGCTAGATTGAATTACGAAATCTCACGCATTTCAGCGCGACATAAGTATCTATAGCAATAATTATACCTACTAACTCATTTGACATTCATCATGAACTAACAAAATATGGATATAAATAAATGAATTTGAATAAACCCTCAAAAAATTTAAGTACAAGGAGAGCAATACCAACCAAATAAAACATGATTTAAATCAAAATACAGACTTTTATCACGTAGTTTTTTTTCAGACATTTAGGTATATGAAAAGTCTCATGCGCTCGCGCCCGGAAGTCGTGCGAGCAACATGGCCGCCCTTCCGCCTCCGATTGTCAACGAGATTTATTCATTCTCGCTGTGTCGTGCCACTTTCTATGACTTTTTGACTTGCAAAGTATTTCCAGGGTTCAAAACAACCATTTATTATTGAGATTTAGTAGGTTCCAAGTAGGCTTAGGTACCTACATACTATGAACGTAATATTTCTACCTACGTAAGCAAACTGAGGAACACTAAAATTTCTGGTGTTGTGGGTGTCATTCAGAAAATATGAGCATCAAGGCTTACACCCTCACATTGGGTATTAAAATGTGACATTGCCTCTTGCTTTGGGTACATCTGAATTTCGGGCCAGGCACCAACTAGGTAGGTATATACGTCTCTCAACCTCCAAACTCAGAAAACTTTGGCATGCAAAGTGTTTAGACTGAGTCAAAACATAACAAAGGTCCCTTTTGATAATAATAATACCTTTGTTAGACTTCCGGCATCGGGAAGATAGATCTTGATAAAGCACACGCCACACTATCGCTCATAATCGCACCGCGTCGCGCTTTGTCGCGTCGTGACAGTCGAAAGCCTGGGAAGTCGCGAAAACTCGCGTTTCGCAAGAGATCGCGGCGATGCCCGATGTCATCATTAAGGGACATGCCACACGTTGCGATGAGTTCGCATCAGCCACACTTTCACAGTACAACCTTTACTTGTAGAGTTCCAAGGACGATGCAATGCATAGTGTGACAAATACTAAAGAAATCTTGTGGGATGAAGGATCTCGGTATGCGTGATGCCCACCATGGATGTTTTGGTGACAATTTGATTTGTTAATATTTATTGAATGACTCAAACTAATTTGATAAGACCACTTCATTCGTCCCACCAGTAGGACAAAATCCAGTGGGACAAATCGGAATGAACATGCAGGTCTAGTTGAAAAAAAAATGGGATCACACTTTTATTAATGAATAGAAAATACTGCAAATTCCGGCAAAGCTAGGTAAACCGCGGTTCTCTTTCATGTAGGTACTGGTTTGTCGATTAGCTTGATCAGAGCCCGTAGTCTGAGTTTTGTTTTGTTGATCAAACGCATATCGAGAAGCGACTTGCGAAATTTTTGTATTAAAATCCGATAAGCGCCTCTAGCGGGAGATTTGCTAACTATTCTTCTCCGTACAAAGACTGCGAGTTTCTCGTTTCTTGAAACGAAACTACCTACGGGCTCTGTAAAATCTCCAGTATCCATTATTTGCAATCGTAAGTGGTGACCGATACCACCCAGATCGTCCAATTGCGAAGCCTTCGTTCATCTCATACATCAACAGTGCTTACTTAACTCATAATTATTCAGTGGATTCAACTACCGGGGTTGCTCTCACTTCTTCAAACTATACATTATCTCTTTCATAGATTATGTGTTTCGCTGGTTGGCCCCGTCTGATCGTAAAAGCAGATGAAATTATTGTCTTTCTTGAGTACCTCATCTTCGTCGACTGATACCTAAAGGAATACTTATTATTCGCTGTCAATTTATTGAACGAGTATTTCTTGCATCTGAAACTATGGGATTGGTTGAGAAGTCATAAAACTCTATGTAAGATTTTCTTATAGAGGAGGCCACATGGTAAAACATAGTATTATATAATCTGTGGTAAAACTATGAAGGGTTTTTGTTGAACGGATGAAACCCTAAAAGCAATTTATGTTATTTAAAACATACATGACTGTTACCTATGGGCTTCCATTGGGACCTAGCTTTTAAAAGACACTAGTTATGGGACGGGACTTGCGAGAAATCTCATTAACTTTTTTCCCATGGAAAACCATGACCTTTGCGACGCGGTCAAACTCTACGTGCAAGCATTTAGATCCGATCCGGCTACCCCCGCTTCCCAGAGGTCATTACAAAAATCTCTATACTCATCGTTACGCAAATCAAACAATTAATTGCGTATACTGACTTAAACTACTCTACTTTATGCTTTAAACTTTTAGACCTAAGGCTTAGAATACTTTCGAAGTTACCAATGTAGAGTTATTTTTGTTTGATTGATTTTGCATCTTATTCTCGTCAGTTATGGTCGGAAATCGCTAAAGTTATAAATATTCACATATTATGAGCTTATAATGATGTTCGTGAAGGTTCTCAGAGTTTATGGGTTATGCTGGCTACCGAAACAAAGTGTTATATCTTATTCGATTTAGCTAATCTATTCGACGAAGTGTTTTGTTTGGAATAATGATAGCTGTTCAACTCAGATTATCAAGCAGAAAAGTAACCAATGTATCATTCCACGGCTTGTATTCTTAGAAAGATATTATTTCATGTTGGTAGTATATATAAGAAATCGTTACTCAAGTAAAGATTCTCATGCAAAAATGTATTCTTGAGTCCGGATCAGTGCTTGAGTAGTAGGTAAATGGGAATACCGGAAAAAAATTCAAAAATGTATGGTCACGTGGCTCGCTTATTTTTTAGATCTATTTGGTTCCACGGTTTGATCTTTTCAGCTTACCTGAAACGTCACAGTTAGCTGGAACGTTGTTCAATGAAGTTTGTCTATACATCTATACAAATATTATAAAGAGGAAAGGTTTGATTTTTTGTTTGTTTGTTTGTTTGTATGAATTGAATAGGCTCCGAAACTACTGGACCGATTAAAAAAATTATTTTACCATTAGAATCCTACATTATCCCTGATGAACATAGGCTATATTTTATCCCGGAATTCCCACGGGAACGGGAATTACGCGGGTGAAACCGCGAGGCGCTGCTAGTTGAAAATATAATTAAAAATAGCCCAAAATCTACACAAAAAACTACGGTTCAGTTGTGTTTCAGCAGACAAGCTTTTTATTCAGATCAACAGCGTATCGAAACGGTTAGAACTAGTGCTAGCCTTCGAATAAACAATGAAGAATTGTGAGTATGTCGGCAATCCTTAGTTCAAACAAATCAGTGGTTAGTCTCGCGAACAAATTGAAGATTTAAGCAATACCTCATTAAGTTGTTTTGTAAGCTATGCAAGCGTTTATATACTGTTATCAGCGATCTACGATCTACACTTAGGGTTGATCTCGATTGAGATTCCTTTCTAGTTCTAGACTAGCCCTAAGCTTTGGTTGGATGAAACTGTGCCTAGGTTCACCTAGTTTATATGGTCTTTGAAAAATTATCCTTTGGCATCTATTTTACTAGAGACTTGACTATTTTAGCCAACTTAGTATACGGAATTGCTTTTCTTGACCACCGAAGACCCACTAAGGGCCGGATCAGACCAGGATAAGCACGGACACACTCATTCTCTACCATGTATACCATCACAAAAATCACAAAAACCATTACTAAAAAACCAAAATATCTTTGTCGTATTTTTGGAAAATTCTTGACCATGCAAAAAATCTCGGGGCGGTAGATGAACCCGCACCTGACACTACTAGATAGAGAAACAGTATTAAATCTATAAATAATAGAAATCTCTATCTCAAAGCCAAGGTCTTAGAACAATAAAATTGATACGTTTTGTTCTAAAACAATCGAAATGTTGTAATCTTTTAATATCCGGACAACCTCCGAAACGTGTTAGCCTAAATTCCTAGTGTTAGACGATTCTGACCTTTATGCAGTTACTATAAGTACCACGAGAATAGGTCAAGTTCGCCGGTAAGGTCAACTGACTTGCAGTTCAAACGCACTAGCACTATTAAATCTGTAGTGAAAATATAACTCAAATATCTGACAGTCGTCATAGATGAGTGATGAATCCCTGACTGAACTACACCTACCTACTTACCCTGTAGGTATTTATATGACATACTTTAATAAGTACCTACCACAGTGTTACCACAACATCCAGATCCAAAACTTTGCAACGAGATTCGAGCTGTTACCAGCAATGTCTCAGAAATGGGCATATCATGATCAACATCAATATATATAAAACTCTTTTGAAGCTGACTTAGAATCAACGCACAGCCTAAACTATAAGTCCTAGAGGTATGAGATTTGGAGGGTAGTATCCTTATATTAGTGTAGGGGTGCACTAAGAAAGGAATTTTGAAAAGTCGCACTCTAAAGGGTCTAGAACGCGAGCAACGCCGCGGGAGACAGCTAGTCGCCTATAAACTCCTCAAAACACAGAATATAAACTTAGCTCTTATTTTAACTGACTTCAAAAAAAGAGGGTAAGGTGCATTGGGGTAATTGCGAAAATGGGTATATTCCGAAAATCCATAAAATCTAGTAACATAATGCGATATTTTCCTGTTGGCACGAGGATATATAGGACTGTCACGGCGATGCCAATCAAGATGGCGTCTAGACCAATGTTGCCAACAGGAAAATATCGCATTATGTTACTAGATTTTATGGATTTTTGGAGTATACCCATTTTCGCAATTACCCCAATGCACCTTAGTGACTATGTTAGTCGTATCGAGTGGTCGCGAATGAGGATCCATATATCAAGAGGAAAGTCTGAACTGCGGGTCAAATGCAGCTTTTACCTTTAGACGCTGAATTTCTCTGTTATATTCAATGCTATGCAAATGCCAGCCCTTATTAGGAGTGATACTAATTTCGATATGTCTATGGAACCGTACGTGGCTTTGATTTGAAACTATAAAGGAAATTGACCTCTCAAGTCGTGGCCGCCAACTCGGCGGTCAAGAATCATCATTTTTCTTTCAAAACCGATAGCTGTGACCAGGCATATCACACAAGTATGGCAAACAGACGTCAGACGGCCAGAGCATGGCCAGAGCGATCGAAGCATTCCACTTTTGCGCACCAAGGACTTCCGCACCTACGCTATTCCACTTAAGCGCACCAATCGATTTGCTTGGTGCGCAAAAGTCGATCATCCGCGATAGATAACTCACAGATTTAGAAAAAACACTTTATTTCAAGGTAAAATCCTTGATATAGGTGATATAGGTAAGTGTGGTCGGTATAATAAGCATAGGAATGCAACGTAATGACGATTCAAAGTGATCAGTGAGATTTTATTGAATAAAAGATTTTTGACTTTGACTTTGACTTTGTTGTGGCATCCTAATATTAGAGAAACACCTAGATTTAAGACCTTTGATTATCTTTCTTGTATTTAATATGTTATCTCTGTTGGATACTCTTATTAATAAATTAAATTAAATGTACTTTAATAAAACTCGTCGCGTAATACTATTACAGCATACAAGTTATCATAGAAGACGCAATGAAATATTTTCTGAATCGATTTCTCGGTTGGACGACTCCTGCGCATCCCGACTAGTAGTGAAAGTGTAGGCGCAAGTAACAAGTGCCAGCGATTCCACTGAAACAATATAGTACGTCTGTAATAATTTATAAGAATAGGCAGGTTTTCTCAGCCAAGTTTGTTGATAACTGCCTTTGAAGCCAAATTTACGTTTCAGAGAAAACGTAAAAAAGGCTAAAGTATTTTCCCTATTTTTTTTTATCTCTAGCGATTTTGGAAGATCAATTAATTGGAGTTGTTTTACGAGGGACGCTTTGTGGTCGTAATCCAAAATAATTTGAATTGATTGGTGTATTTCAATAAATAAATCAAAGATTAATTTTCATCCTTGGCAAATTGGGCATATTATGTTTGAATCGTATTAAAATTAGTAGGTGTTTTTTTTTTAGTTTATCTGTGGTTCTGGATAAGTTTACACCTTACACCCCACACACTAGAATATGCGCACGCGCCGACGGGTTAGCGACTTCACGGCATCATTACCCCACGAGATCAACACAGCGTAATTACCCCTCGCTCATATTATGTAATGTTAACTAACTATAGATTTTAAATATAATTACGAGCGCAATATTATAATTTAGGTCATGATAATACTCGCCCGTCTATTTAGAAACAATGCTGGCAGAATTGAAATGCAAGTAGGTACTGATATTTGGACAGTTTCGAGAAATTAAAATAAACACTTAGGCCTAACATTCACTCAAACTGCTTTTACGCAAAAAGTTGCAAAATCTATTAGTGGCAACACATTTATTTGATGAAGGGTATTCCCCGTCTAGTGGCGCCCTCATCAAAGATTAATTATTTGGAATGGAAAATAATGTCCGCTGTTGGCGATTTTTACAATCTACTATAAAAATGAAAATGTACAAAAATTAAACGATAAATTCTTAGTATAGTACAAGCATTGCTTAGTTAGGGACTAGAGGGCGTTGTGTGACATGTCCAAGGATATTTTATTTATTTATTCCTCTTTAGTGAGGGCGCCACTCGACCTAAAATAAATTATTTATTTGCAAGTTTTTTTTTATTGATTTTTTTATTAAGGAACAAGCAGTATCATAATAACTAAAGACATAAAACTTAAAATAGCACAAAAACCAGTGAAGCTTCCGCCATAACATCATACATACAAAGCATGTGAACAGACTTTATACAAAAAAAGCATTACCCTAAGTTATGAAATGAACTAAAAAAAAAACCAGGAAAGTGGATTAAAAATTTAAACTAGAAAACAAACTGGGTAAGTAAACTAAACTAAACAACGACTAAATATTGGCCAAACTACCTACAATGCTCTTGCGGAACTCAGTAGCAGTTATGTGGAAAATATCAATATCCGTGAATCTGGAATTGTATGTCTCGCAAACTCTATTAATAAACATAATTATAAACACATTATAGGTACCCTTTCACATATTTGATTATATACAGTCGGAGGAATGACCTCGACGTCTTCATAACCAGTAGGTTAGATATCTAGATAAAGGTAGTGCTGTGTAGGCAAGTCTGTTGTCTGTTATGTAATTATCGACTTATGATTCCTAGAATGAGAGCGCCTAGGTGATTACTCTTCTTATCCGCGTAAGTTCGCCTACTTTTTAAGATTATTCAATGTAATCTTTCTGATTTTACCAAGACTTCATTCTCTTACCGCTTACCTTAGGTAAGCGCTAAAAACTGGGCTACGAAGACCTACATCCAGCAACAGGCTGATGAAAATGATGATTCACTCACTTGAGTAGATACCTAAAGGTAGTAAAAGTAAGTTCCTTGTAACATCTGAGAAATATATGAATTTGAATAACGCGTGATACCTCTGGCATAGTATTATATGATCTGTGATGCAGTCTAGTCTTTCCTCACCCGAATATGAACCTTATTCCATTGTGATAGGTTTTTATGCTCCCACATTCATATTTAAAGTTAGAATACATACAGCCAGTCTGCATAAATCTGGGTATATCGAGAAACACGACAGAGATCTTCACCATAACTCTCCATTACTTCAGGTACAGTACGCGGCAAGTACACACGCACATGCCATGCGTGTGAACTGTACAGCATGTGTGAATTACGCACGACTGCTTATTTCCACGCTCATTCGTTAATTGTGTGAGATGTTTGAACATATTTGCCAATCATTACCAAAATAAATGTCATCATCCGAGTTGGATTCGTCGGTTGACCTCTCTGTCGAAGTTGAATCTACCAAGTTGGAATAAACAGTATATGGTCATGTAAAGCCAAGTATTTCTACCGGTTAATCATTCATCGTTAAAAAGGTCAGAGAAAAATTGCTCTTTTGGTTCTGGCAGGTTGTAAGTAACAGAAGTCGCTTAAAAATATCAACAACAAAAAAATTGCATTCATTTTAAATAGTTTTGACAACCTATTATATTTAGCAGCATACGCTCTTTGTTTTATGTGCGTATCCAACCCCCGCATACTGTATAACCCGATGCTATCTCCCGTGTTGTGACACGAGAGAAGCCGGAGGAATGGTTTATAGCAGCATCACTGCTAATTAGGGCCGATTGTGGTGTACTTGGATTGCATTCGCTGAGATTGCTTGAGGTTGGAGTAAAAGAGCTGTATTACAGCTTATTTTGCACTTAATATGCTGCAAATAAGCATAAAATAAGCTTAAAAATAAGCAGGTAAATATCCATCAGTGGACTTTTAAAGGCTGATTGGATGATGATGACGCGACAACTGGCTTACGAAAAAACTCTTAAATAACGTAGAAAAAGATCAAAATAATCATGCACCTATTTATAGAATAATGCAATAGAAGGTACAGACTCGAGACTTTATATTTATTTCTTTTGCACTATAATGCAATGCACAATACACCCCAACGCGGGAAGTCAGGATCTTATTCCCCCACTTTGAAGGCACTTGGCCATGAAAATAGAACTCGATTAAGAAGTTAAAATACTGTTTTTGTCCAATTCAATGTCTTTTATGCCCAATGCCAATAGTTACATCCCCAATAAATTTTTTAACCGTTTTTATTTTATTTCTAAACAATTTAATTTGACAGTACTAAAGCTAACAGGGTTCAGTCTCATAATCCCCATAACAGTAGCCGTTCTTGGTTCGTTCGTTCGTTGGTTATTTTCGTTATTTTAATACAAAAAATAAACAGCTAGGTACATTAATTAGTTTAGAAGCAGAAGAGAATGCCAAAACAGAATTGACACCAATAATTATTTTATTTAGGTCATAACAACACATAAAAAGACGCTCGAGTGAACACAAACGTTATTTTTATTCTAAACAGCATTTTTCGGACGAAAGTAATTGGATTAAAACGATTATGCATAAAATTACGGCTTATTACATAAGTTATGCAATAGAATTATGCACAACGAAACATTAATCATAATTTTGCAGTGAACGGAATTTTTTATTTTTGCTTAGCCCATTTGGTATGCTATTTTAATCAATTTATGTTTTAGTCGTTTTATAACATAATAAATAAACAGATATATTTGAGTGGATATTCTGGGTTTTAAAGTATTGTCGAGTCAAGAGCCATATGTCCCAACAGAAACCAAGAGGAGGTTTCAGAAATAATCGAATCTGACCCACTGGAAATCGAACCCACATTTTACATTATTCAATACATACCCATCGCGCAACAAGTAGCAATTAAGTTATCAAGTAGGTAATCAAATGAATGATAAACTTTTTTTCAAACTTCTCATACAAAAAACATCAACGCGCGCTTCGTCAACGGTACAATTTTCATTTTTAATGTAAGCTGGGATGCGTACAGATATTTTAATCGGGTTATAGAAATTTATTCTCATAAAAACGGGAGTCACTTACTTTAAAATAACGTAATAATAGGTAGGTCAGTAGATCGTTCTTATAAAGTAGATTCGTAAAAAATCATTGGTATTATTGGTAGGTACAAATTAATTCTATAGGTAGGTAGATTGGAGTTGGGAGTAATCAACAGTAATTCCTGCTTTTGAGTATTGGAGACGACGCTACAAGAAACTGAATTGAAAATTATCTATTAATGAGTTTTTAGAATTTAAATGTAATAAATAATCTACCTAACTGTAGGTATGTACATGTGAATTTGACTTATAATGTAATATTATCAATAAATTTCTATTTGTCTAATCCGCGATGGCAGTGGTTTATGATTAACATGGTTTCCAGAGAAACCTTTGACAAAATACCGTGCAAAGGAGACTAGGTCAAAGAACCTATATCATACTAAAATTCAATCATTTGTAATTCATTCAAGTTTATTTACACAAAAGTATCTTTGACACAGTAGTTTCCGCATAATCATTCACGCACAATTATCTACAAATGGCATATAAAAAAGCTATTAATTCGTACAATAAGATGCGCGCGCGCATAGGAAGCACGCGTGAAAACTGAGTTAATCATAAAACAAAGTGTATACTTTTCAATGTACATTTCTTACTTCGTCTTGTCTGTCTGTTTTACTAGTAGACAAAAATTCTGACAGATTAACTAATGTTAGAAACGAAATATCAGAAGCTTATTTTAACTTGTCCTTTGGAATGTCGACCGTGCCTGAAGATCAAATAAAACAAATATCTTAAGCCTTTTTAAATTCATAAAAAATTGCCTCTACTGAAATTTATTTACTGAAAAGTACTTACGCCAACCACGGCCAAAGCCAGGGCGAGTTGTTAGTAGTGTGAAGTATAAAGTAGCGCGTAAAGATTGAGAATGTAGTGACGTGGGACGAAACGTGAGATGATATAACTACGAGCTCTGAAACAATTATGCTAAACCCTAGAAAGTTACACGGTTTCTTATAACTAGGCAAATCTATGAAACTATAGGCGTTTCACACCGATATCGTGATACAACATTTACATTTTTGTTGCCTTAATTCCCGTTCATCCCACTAATGGGAAGAATAGGAGTTCCAAAAATGAGTATTATTAAAATTAAAGTTATTGTTTCGTTCCAGTGGGACGAGATAGTCCGAAACTAGAATAACTCTTTTTATGAGCATGTTGGTCGGACCAACGGGACGTTATTTTAAAATCTTCTCAATCGTCCCACTACACTACTGACATATCGGTATCGGCTAGTGTGCAAAGACCCTGTAAACCAAGCTCGTATGAGGCCAACTCTGGTGACGGAGTTTTTAGACCGCCTTACGGCCTCCGTCATGGCTTAACGACTGCTAGAGCCGGGACCGACGGTTTAACGTGCCCTCCGAAGCACGGAAGCGCTCAGATGTAAATACCACTAGCGGTCACCCATCCCTATAGTGACCGAGCAGAACGTCGCTTAACTTAGAAATCGCTTCAATAAAAAGCCCTATAATAAGAGAACATAGCTATTAAAATAGACGTTATGACATAACGTCTATAGCTGGAGAAGATTGGATTAACGTAGGAAAGAATAGGGAGACATGGAAGCAGCTGGAGGAGGCCTTCACCCAAGGAGGGGTCCTTAATTGAACAAGCGCAGATAATACGAAAGTTCAAAAATGTATTAACACTAAATTTATTTCTTATTCTGCTTACTTCTACTTACTAAACGATGTTTCTTAGAATTAAGGAAATAAATGGCTTTTTTATTTTATTTATTTATTTTAGCTATTAAAAACAAACCTCCACTTACAAACAATGCGTGAACCAAATGACCTTTGATTTAGAGTTCAGCCAGTTTAAAATCGATCGAACAACATTAAATTAAACTAATAGCGATACTTAGAGGCATCTTATAGTTTAATGCTTCATTGAACAGCTCTTTTTAACCGACTTTAAAAATAGGGGTCATTCTCAATTCAATACTCAATACTCAATACTCAATATATTTATTGCTTTCACATGGTTTAGGTAAATTTTACATTGGTAAATTTTAATTCGGTTTTTTGCTACCTCAAAAATCCATCATTTATAAACCAATTTGAAAATTCATTTTTTATCTGAAAAGATGTACTTTGAAGGGTATGAATGGTATACCTGATTGTTCCCATAAAAATTTCATCAAAATCGGTTCAGTAGTTCGGCTTTTAAATAAAAATAAATGGAAAAATATGTCATATCCAAATCCGACTAATAAATAAATATAATAAATAAATATTCTTGGACATTACACACAACGCTCTCTAGTCCCAAACTAAGCAGAGCTTGTACTATGGGAACCAAATTGCTGATATAATACTTATATACTTTTTTTTTTGTAAATACATACTTATAATACATAGAAACACCCAGACACAGAACAAACATCTATGTTTGCCACACACTAATGTTTGTTCTCGGTGGGGATCGAACCCACGACCCACAGCACGGAAGGCAGAGCTACTACCGACTGAGCCATGACGCCTGTCTAAACTAGTGCTGCGATAATCCGTTTATCCCATAAATTCCAGAGGAAAATATCATTTTCCGTGAAACAACGATTTTCAACAACTGCTTGTGCCTAGTAGCTCAAAAGTAACTTAGATTACTTCTGAAATGTATCCTGGCAAGAGCGAAATTTCGTAATACAAGTATTTCAAACTAAAAAAGAGATTGTCAGCACATTATTGATCGAGTGAGCGAAGCGAACGAGATCTTAAAGACAACTTGGACAAAAATGCTTTGTATGTTTGTATGTTTGTTCGTCGAGATCTTTTGAACCGCTAATCCGATCTTTACAGAATTTGGTAGGTATACGGATAGTACTCTTATGTTTTACTGGTTTGTTAAATGAAGTAAATCGGTCAAGGGGTCGTGAAGTTATGAGAGGCCAAAGGTAGTAAAAAAAAAGTCGTACAATAATATCAAGTGGAGTGTCATATGATAGGGTTTTGTTTAGACATTCCAAAACCGTTTTTGTTTTAACTCTAGGCCTAATAGTTTTTGAGTTGTTGTAAAAAATATATAATTGGCAAACCCAGTATAACGTGAGCTACCATTTCTTGGAGTTTCAATGATTTTGTAGTTCAAGTAAGACTGGTACTTAGCTAGACGGCGATTACGAAGCGATTTGCAAATTTTATTACAACCATTGGTCAATAAAAATTGTTTGGGTTTTATTAACCTCCGACCATCACGAAATTTCAGTTCAGGGCGAGCTACTAGTTATCTTTTGGAATCAATAAAACATTTGTATTTGTTTGTATTCCATACATAAAAACGGTAATTTCCCGTGGTTCAACTTAATTTTCAGCCGAAGACTGTGAATACGACCAATTTGCTAATACTTACTGGCACTTAATCGCAACCTTCGTTCACCTGTACACTGCGTTGCACACGAACGGCACAATAAAAGGTTTTCTATCTCGTTTCACGGTGTTGGTACTGATTGCGATCTCCGGGGAACATCCTCCGATATAAACCGACTAAATAGACTGTGACGTTTATTTGCACTGATGTGTAATTAAGCAATGAGATCTGCTTTGTGATTGTTTTGAACTTTTACGAAATTCTCAGCTCGAGAATATAAAGTTTTTAGTCTAGTTGTGATGGCTTCAGATTTCATATATAACTTTCTCAATATTAGCGATTTTGACTGGTGATGGAAATCAACAGAAAAAGCAAAAACTAGAACCAGCATCTGTGTTGTAATGAGTTTTAAAAATTTCTCACCTTTGTCGCCTTGTCGGTGTTGACTAGCTCTTTACAAACAAAATATAACTTCATTTGTAACAAAAAACCGTTAAGGTACGAGTTGGCAGCGGGCGACATGAGGCGGCGGCGGACGACGTGTCGCGGCGACACTATTGGTTTCTATGTATTTCTATGAAATTCCCTTCGTAGTTAGCGACACGAAGCTAGCGACGCGTCGTCGAGCGACAGACGTCAGTTTCATAGAAATACATAGAAAATGACGTAACGACGTGTCGTGGCGACATGAAGCGACGACACGTGGTCTGCTGCCGCCTCACGATGCCCGCTTCCAACTTGTACCTTTATTATGAATAAACTCTGCATTCGTCTAACTAAAATAATAAACTTTCCGAAATACAGTTTATATTACTTCGGGGTCCTATGGATTCAAATACTACCCATTTTGTAACATTTTTTATGTCAAAGTAAATAAATTTTTATTTTAATTTTCAAACTTCTACCCCTCACCGTTTATCCGTCAAGTGCGCATGCAGTCTTAATAAAAACTGATCAATAATAACAAGGTTACGGTATTAGTACGTAATTATTAGGAAATCAATAATGCTAATTCGATAATACAAATGCTTTTGCTCTAATAATCTAATTCATCTCAGTCGTGACGAGCTGATTAGCGATGGGTCGTCCTTGCTTTCTTGCAGCCGCGCTCAGCGCGCCAATTATATATAACAAGGGACGAACTACAACGCACACATCATTCAGCCATCCTCATCTATCTTCAGATTCATGAATGAATGAATGAATGAATGAATGAATGAATGAATGAATGAATGAATGAATGAATGATTTATTTGCGTGAAGAGTGGTACATATTAGGTCTTAAATAAATTATTGATTCTCACACTTCGCCAGAGAAACCCAGCATGCAAAATTAAGATTACGCTTATGATAATATAATTTAAATTTAAATATGGTGTAATAACAATAACAATAATCAATAAATTAGGTAAATGGTAATAATAACATATTTCAGATTCAATAATAATTAGTTAAAATTATAAAAATAAATCATTGACTTTATATAAACATTTATCAACTAACCATGTATGTAATTTTCTTTTAAATGTATTGTATGGCAGTTCTCTAATAGACTTAGGAATCCTGTTATACACCTTTATTGCCATTAAGTGTCCATTTTTGTGACTTAAAGCAGTTTTCCGAGTTGGAATTAGCAACCGTGTAGGATCCCTTAATTTTACTTTAGAATCTAGTTTGTCTTCATACTTATCAAAAAACTTGTTATGTTCAATGACAAAACAACATGCCTGAAATATGTAGAGACCTGGTAAGGTTAGTAATTTCAACTTTTTAAATAAAGGCCTACATGAGTCAAGTGGTGCAGCACCACATACAGCTCGAATACATTTCTTTTGTACAATAAAAGCCTTGTTGATATCAGTTGAGTTACCCCACAGCATAAGACCATACCTCAAAACCGATGCAACGTAGCCATGGTATGCCATGAGAGCCGTTTTTTCACCTGATGTTTGACGAAGCCTCTTAATTGCGAAAACGAAACGGTTTAGTTTCTTACATGTGTAGTCAATATGCGACTTCCAGTTACAGTTTTTATCCAGTTTTAGACCTAAGAATTTTATTTCATTTACTTCTGATACAGACTCATTCCGGCATGTCAGATTGATATTAATATTATTTTTATTATTATAATTTTGAAATTGTATAAATTTAGTTTTTGTGACATTAGCTCTTAAATTATTACATTGTAACCAATTAACTACAACACTTACTTCCGCATTCATGGCGTCTTCATATTTTATATTCTTATTATTATCAGTAACAACTATAGAAATATCGTCAGCAAAGAGAACGCACTGACGTGTGGTGACTAGAGGCAGGTCATTTATGTAGAGTAAAAACAATAAAGGCCCCAAAATACTTCCTTGGGGGACACCAAAATTATTCTTGAGAGATACAGATCTATAAGCAGTTGTCATAAGATCTTCATTTAAACTCTTTATTTCTACATATTGTGTACGATCTCTAAGGTAGCTTGTAAGCCAATCTAATACAAGGCCTCTGATCCCATATCTCTCACATTTATCAAGTAATATGTTGTGATCCACAAAATCAAAGGCCTTACTCATATCAAAAAAAATTACTGAAGTAGGAATACGCTTATCAATGTTTTGAATAACATTATTAATTAAAGCGAAAGCTGCCAACGTCGTTGATTTTTTTTTCTGAAAACCATTCTGCTCTTCTTTTATTATATTAAATGTATCTAAAAAACTACTAAGACGTGTTTGCATCGCTTTCTCAAACAGCTTTGCAAAAACAGGGATGAGAGTGATAGGTCGATAGTTAGTTAGCTCTTTTTTGTCATCTTTTTTATGTATTGGTCTTACCACTGAAAGCTTCAGTCTTTCGGGAAAAACTCCATTTGAAAGTGAAAGATTAAGCAGATATTTCAAGATAGGATGGAGCAGGAATAGACATTCTTTTATAACAACTGTTGATATTCCATCAAATCCTACGGATTTGGTGTTACTTAGAGAATTTACAATTTTAACGACTTCAGTGTTTGTAAGTGGTCTAATAAACAAACTGGCATCACAGTGTTGTATTTTTGTAGGACAATGACCTTTTGTAGCAAAAGTTGGTACATTATTAGTTAGTTCCACAAAAAACTTATTAAAAGAATTGGCTATTTCAAGTGGTTCTACAACTGTTTTACCATCATAATTTATAGCTTCGATACCATCATAGCTTTGCTCGTTATCAACTTTATCCTTAATGATCTCCCATGTCGCTTTACATTTGTTTTTAGCTTTTAGCATATGAGTATTGTTTACATTTGCTTTAGATTTGTTAATGCACTGCCTCAGAGTTGTACTATATTTGTTATATTTCATTTTTAATTCAGGTGTTTTGTTTCTGTAACACAGGAATCGCAGTCCTCTTTTATATTTAGTGCTTATCTTGATCCCTTTGGTAATCCATTTCGGAGATTTGTAATTACACTGAATCCTTTTTTTTTCTAATGGGAAGCATAAATTATACAACAGACAAAACATATCATGAAAGTTGTCAAACGCTTTGTTTAGATCACCTTCATTTAAAACCTCAGACCATGTCAAAGACGCCAAATGCTCCATGAACTTATTCATGTTATCTCTACTATAGTTCCTGATTTCAATGAACCAGTGTTGAAGACGTTTATTTTTTTGGGATATAGGTATAGCAAGCGTTTGGCAAGTGTCATGGTCAGATAGATACATTGTATGTGTACTACCCTTAGCCTGATCCATGTTGCTTATGATGTGATCAATACAACTATTTAATCTTGTAGGCTCTTTAATGTGAATTGTAAGATGATAATTCAATGCCAGCTGCTTTAAGCGGGATGCTGCCGAATAATCTTTCAACAAATTTATATTGAGGTCACCAGCAATTATAACTTTTTTAGTTGATTTTATTATAAATTTATTTAAAAGTATTTCAATTTTCTCAAAGAAAATTTCAACATTACTACTAGGGATTCGATATATACATAAAATTACACAGTTTATGGAAGGTATTTGTATGCCGCACACTTCAAAAGACTTTTCTAGTGCCATAACTGATTTTCCGATATCAATATTTAATGTTTTGTACTCTAATGTGCTACGCACCATAATACATACACCTCCACGTTTTTTAAACTTTCTTGAGAAGAAACTAGCGAGCTTGTAGTATTTAAGACGAATGTTAGCTTCGCTACCTGATTTAACATTTGTTTCTGTGAGACAGATAATATCGGGCTCCTGATTTTTTTTGGAACGAATGAATGAGTGAATGAATGGTTTATTTACGTGATGAGTGGTACATGGTAAGAACTTTATTAAATAAATTTATTCTCACACTTCGCTAGAGGAACTCAGCGTCATTATTCCGTGTACTGCGTATGAAATTGAGCACATAAATTTTTCCGAATATAAATATCCATCGGTGCATGGCCTGATTTATAGAGGCAACCTTTGGATCGGAAGGGAGGTACCAATAGAACAATTTTCTGCCCTATAGTTAATTATGTCGAATCCAAGAATCTGCCCTACACCGAACATGTCTCATTATTTTCACCTAGACCCGCGACTTCGTACGCGTGCGAAACATTCCACCAAAATATCACCAGCATACGATGAACCTCGTAGCGAATGGCTGCTTTTGGTTCAAGCTGTATCTAAGAATCCACGACTTTGATTTCAATAAAATATAGCTTAAGTTTTAATCTGGAAAAAGGGCTTCTAAATATAAGTTTCATTGAAATTGGTCCAGTAGTTAGGGCGTGATCCGCAAACAAACAAACTAACGAACAAACTCGAGTTTCGGAACCAGAATAGTTTATTTAGTAGATCTGCATATTTAGTTTAGCAATATCTTTAATTTTAGATTTTGTCTTTTTTACAGTTTTATAATAGTTTAGTTAAAAGACGTGGCTGGTTGTGGCGAGGCTGTAAAATCATAGCTCGTAAAAATGTTGAAAGTGAAATGGCCACAAATCACCGAGGTATCTTCTATCTCGACGACAATGTCTCGTCTCGACAATAGATACGTAGATAGATAAGCCAGCGACAATTAGATCACGTCCACAGTATGAGTTGCACTATGTCTTTGTTAAAAGTACGGACAACAAACAAATTAACATGTAAGTTATGTTAAAGAACGGTTGTTTTATCTCAGGTGCCAAAGACTCTGAAACAATACGGACAGATAATGAAAAAAATAATTATAATTACTTCAACTTTTTTTGAACTAAGGTATATAAGCTACATATTCTAATGATCTTCTATCTATAAAATGTTTGAGGTATTCCCATAGTGAGACTATGAAATCTAACCAATACCACAGTTTTAGTATAACCACAGATCAAATAACGTAATATACGTATAACCAATACTTGCTACGTTTTATCAACGAACCCTACTATTTATAATCAAATATCCTCATTTTTCTAGCTCATAAGTGGTGCTTTAAAGTGAATTTATTTCAAAATAATTTATTGAGATATAAGCTTCTGAACCCAGGAGCTCAGCCCCTTGGCTACCGCTTCTATTTGCAGTTTCATTAAGCTTAAAAAAGCTTTATAAGCTTCAAAGCTTTTTTAAGCTGCTTTTTTAGAGCTTTTTTTATTTATATTTTTTTAAGCTTTAGAAAGTTTTTTCTGCGATCGGTACGGGAAGCCTTAGAAGATTTGAGGCAATTTGTGACGTCACGTTTGTAGTTATGTAAAGATGAGCCTGACTTAGAAATAGAAAGGATAATGGCACACGTCAATAGTGTAGCGTCGGCCTAAACGTAAGCGATTGTTGAACTTTATAGAATAAACTAGCTGTCGCCCGCGGCTTTGCTCGCGTGCAACCCTTATCACTAAGGGGTATGAAAAATAGATGTTGGCCGATTCTCAGACCTACTCAATATGCCCACAAAATTTCATGAGTATCGGTCAAGCCGTTTCGGAGGAGTACGGGAACGAACATTGTGACACGAGAATTTTATATATAAGAAGATAAGATTTATTCTTTACTGTACACAAAGTTTAATTTATTAGTTTTGTAGACACGAAATTTTTCAGTACAACTAAATGTATAGACATCAATACTGCAGCGCCCCCTATACTTATATTTAAATAAATATACACGAGTAGGCCAGATGCTTCTGACCAAGCTGGTAAGTAATATTCAATAGCGATGACTAGAATAGACGAAAACCTCTTAGCTTTCTGAGAGCCTAAAGATTAGTTTTTAAAAGCGTATGTTCCTAAGGACATGCTGATAAAGAAATAGTTACTGAAACATAGGTTTGAGTAGAGATTTTCATATAAAAACCTATGCGGAGAGAGTCCGGAGTCCATGAGCAGTAGATCAGGATACGGGCCAGTTATTCGTCAAGTGGAATTTCGAGTCGATACCTTAGTTGGTTAACGCGTTTATCCCTGTATCAAGGGGAAAGTCGCGGGTTCAAATTTCGCTCAATACATCTCTTTTCCGATATTATAAAAATCTTAATTGAACCAAATGGTTCAATAATGCAAAAATAAACGATTAAATAAACGTTTTCGTACCACTTGCTCAAAAAAGTGACATTCAATGCCACAAAAAGCGAACATAACAATAGTCATTTTTAATCTGTTAAAAACTTGGAATACAATTTATACTGAACTACATCTGTGTTTACACCATTGAGTTTGTATATAAAGCATTATACATCTTTTTGAAAAAGGAATACGCATTTATTATGCAGGCCGTATGAGCTTGATGCCTTTGCTTTTCCGACAAAAAAATATCAGTCTAGGAAAATGCCGCGTTTTTGTTTTCTTCAAATACATAAACGTTAAGTTTATTTTAATTTATTTTTATAAATAAGTTAATGTTCTAAAATGCTATCTCATATTATTATTGTGTTAATTTTTTCGCAAATGGTACGAAAAGTAGAGTATTTTCCTCGGTGATAAAGCTGTCTTAGTCTTGGGTGAACTTAAATCCCTCGCTACTCTCAGGACTCGTCTTAAATCCCTCGCTTCGCTCGTGATTTAAGTTTTTAACACCCTCGCTACGCTCGGGAGTAAACTTCGAGTCCTTCGTTACGCTCGCGATTTAAATCGTCACCCGCGACAGAAGACACTGCTTTATCCCCTTGTATAATAATCTACTATTATTTGTCTGTGACTTTGTGTGGAACAGCTGTTTTGTGATTAAAAGCAACTATTCAAATATTTTCGACTAAGGTTCAATGTAAAATCTCTTCTCCTCTGATTTGGACCACAGTCGAACGGTATCGCACTATAAGTTTGTATTCTATGGATATAGACCTCTTCTAAAATATAAAACTCTTTTGAAGCTGACTGACAATCAACGCACAGCCTAAACTATAAGTCCTAGAGGTATGAAATTTGGAGGGTAGTATCCTTATATAGTGTAAGGGTGCACTAAGAAATGAATTTTGAAAAGTCGTACTCTAAAGGGTTTAAAATTAGGATCAAAGATTATAACCAAATAATGCGTATGCTGCTACCACGCGAGCAAAGCCGCGGGCGACAGCTAGTAAGCACATATAGCTGAGTTGATTGAAGGTATATTGTATGTAGGTACTTTATTATCAGCTTTCTTCTCATTTAGAGACAACCCAATTTTACTTAATTAAATAAATTACACAACTATCAACCGTATTGACAGTATTTAATTATTTTTTTAGTAACAATAGTACATGATTGGTAGAACTCAGTTGGTAGGACCTCCGTCTTCGCTGCTAGTTGCGGGTTTGAATCCCGCTCAGGACCAAAACGTGACCTATTTTTAAATGTACCGGCTTAAATAACATTTGAAACCAGCTTTCGCCCGCGACTTTGTCCGCGTTCCGTTTGTTCCGGTAGAATTTTCCGAGATCAAAAGTAGCCACAGGTTACAAACCATATGTATATTCCAAGATTCTTTATCCAAATCAGTTGCAGCCCGATTTAAACACAAACATCTAAATAGATTACACTCAAACTAGGTACGTACCTAAATTACACCTTACTTAACTAAAACAACTATTTACTTTAATTATTCAAAATTGTCGCAAACTAAAGTAATGATGTACTTGACCGATATAAGTCGTAAAGTCAAAAAAATAATCGTAATGAAATAAAATTAATTAATGGCCCAAATGTATTGTCTGTGTGGAGCCCAGCCGTGGGAAACTTGCTAAATGTATTTTCGCGCAATTCTTGCCTTTTCATTGATGTTATGTGGGATTACGTGGTCAAGGAGCTACAGTCTGTGACTGTTACTGTGGCACATGCGTAGAAAAAACCGTGCTCAATCTACGAGGCGCTTTTTCCTTTTTACAAGCAAGCTTGGCGGTATGCTTTTAGTGAAACATATTGAAAGTTCGACTTAAAATTACTCTAAAGGTTATTTTAACAAAGGGGGTAATCGTGGGGTTGACGATCTGAGACATATAGCTGGCAAACACTGGATGAGAATAGTCGAAGACCGGGCTCACTGGCGCGTCTTGGGAGAGGCCTACGTCCAGCAGTGGACCGATATAGGTTGATGATGATGGGTAATCGTAAATCAACAGTTCATTATTATTCGTACTTATACAAAATCTGATACCAAGTATTTTGCAAAAATCGTACAAGCTTTGCTTAGTTTGGGATTAGAAGGCGTTGTGTTAAGTGTCGGTGAATATTTATTTGTAAAAAAAAAAATGCGGCGTTTGTCAGCGCAAAAGTCGGAAACTGTACTTATAACATTTTTTTTTAAAGTTACCCTTGCATGTGACTTCAAAATACGTTCAGTCTCAGGGCATTGAGAGATATGAATTTAGTTGAAAAAAATAAACAGTAGGTACCTAAGTAGGTCACTTTAGGTACACTCTGATACCTTACTTAGATTAAACAACTGAACGAGCAAAGTACACTCAGCGTTATGATCACTTTTTCAAGATTTTAAAATAAAAAAAGTGGTGCTAATCAGTGTTTTATTTTCATCTTAGCATATACCCTTTAGTCCCGTATTTACTCCGGACTCAAGAATAGATTTTAGTAAGAAAATCTCAACTCGAAACTATGCTTGAGTAAAGAATTCTGTATCGGCATACGGGCACTTTATTTTCTCACATCATAATGAAAAGTAGAGCAAAACACGCGGCGCTAGAAACCTATTATCATTTTCGTGTCTTCAAAAAGATAAACTATTTGCTTAGGCTATTTTAGCTGGTGAAGCACTTAGAGATTGCTATGAATATAATTTAAGAAAATGTATGAACAACGGCCAATGCTCTACGCAACTCTGTTTTTCAACTCACAACTTAAAAACTATATTTTTACTACAAATCGCTGTCAAAAATGTTACTGACCGTATTTAGTATTTATTTATTTATTAGAAAAGTAACTTCACAGATTACTTACTTACATCTAAAGCGTTACTTTACACATATTTACAAAAAAAGATAAAACTAATTTAACACAGAATAATTCTCATAATACAAACAAATATAAAACAGACTATGGGTATACATATGTAGTAAAAACTTATAACAAAAATTTATAATAACAAACAGCGTAAAACATTTTGCCCAGCAAGGATTGGACAATAAAGATAACGTATGATACCTTTCTCTCCAAAAATGGCAGCCGATACAATAACTAACAAAAGGCATCGCCAATCAGTTATCTAACATTTTTTTACGATACTAGTTAGTACCGCTTAGTGGCGTGCCCGTGACTTTGTTCGTGGAATAATTCAAAAACTTGTCTGAATCGAAACTTACTATGATCACCATAAAACTCCAGGGGCGCGATCGGTGTGCTGCCTTGCATTAAGCCTGGCAGGTTTTCCGAACTGTTTTCCTACTAAATCATAGGTATTCTGTGACTAAATAGTGACATTAGAGCATTTCAGCGCGTTTTTTGACGTCAAAGCTTCTTGTTTTCGTATATCTGTAGCCACGTCGCTTGCCATTATGCTGGGCAGCGAAAGCAGCTCAGATTTTGCGATATGGGGGCTGTAACATCTAAGTATGAGTCTTAAGATCGTAAAAGTAATTGTTATGATCAAGCTAAGGAAGTCCACAGTTGTACTTAAAGCCTCCTCCATAGATAGGTAGCCAATAACGAAACGTGTGGAAACCTCAATAATCGGTTTACGCGCTTTTTGTTTTTTTTCTATGTATGTTTTTTCATCACACAAGGAAAATATTCTGCTGTTTTGCTTCTAGCATTTTTCATGCATTTTGTAGAGACTCGTCGCCAACACATAGTACACACTGGCTATGTAATGTAATTATTGAAAAATGGCTATCGATAGCCCCTAGTGGCCGTTATCCATGTGCGAAAGCTTTTTAAAAAATCATTGACTGTCAGTCAGCATCGAAAGATCTTTTTATATTTAGATTTTTTTATAATGGTTGTAAAGTCACGAGGTTATGTCAATAAAGTCATTTGTCATGTTGGTACTCCGTTATGTAATTTGATCAAATTGTTCAGATATTGATCAGCTCTGATATTTATAGCTCTTGTTATTTTTGGGGCACCGTGACGAGACAAATAATATATAATGTCAATTTTTATCACTAGATAACACACGACTTCATTTGTTAACATTCGATCACAAAGGAGATAGAAAATTGCGTGGGGCTGATTTCGCGGGTAACTCCCATTTGTTCTATAGGACTGTTTTTAAAACCTTTTTTATCCCTTTAGTTCCACGGTAGGACTATTGAAACTAGCCCATTAGGGATAGTTTTCGTTTCAATAGTCCTACGCAAATGGAAGTTACCAGATATTAGGGATAAAAAAGTTTCAACAGTTCTAGACGTAACAGTTCTATTAGAACAAATGGGAGCCAACCGATTTCGCGGGCTCGCTTCGAAAAAAAAAAGGTTTTTGGGAAAGAAACGCATCAATTAATAAAATAGATTGACATACATGACAGCGCGGTTTTTAAACCACTATAAACTCAAAAGGAGATTTTAATCAGTATTAGGACAACCAAAAAAATTAGTATTGTAAGTAAGTAACATCGAATGAGTTAGTACCCACTTAGTAGCACAATTTATGTGACAGTATATTGATATCGATTCGCTTGTTGCATTTTTCTTGACTAATCTAATTTAACAGCACTAAAATTATAGCCGTCCTAGTCGTTTCAGTTTATGAGAAAAGGGACGGCAACATTTTTAGTGCTGTCAAATTAGGTTAGTTCAGAAAAATGCAACAAGCGAATCGATACCATTGTCTGTGAGCGCCAGCACGTCTAGAAGCTCTACCTATTGTTAAAATATCAATAAAATTACTTTACTACCTCGTGCTTGTAAGATGCGTGAGTCTGTACATAATAGATTTACAATTCTACAACTGATTGTAGAATTGTAAATCTATTGTATTATCTCACAATAAATCAATCAATAATCATGTAATCATTTACAATTGATTGATTTATTGTACGTTACGTGTGGAATTGTCTTTATGGATGACTGTGTGATCTGTTCCAACTGGAAGAAATGTACAAAGAGCAATAAACTACACATATAGAATGGGAAAAAAAAATAGAAAAGGTAAGGTATTTTAATACCTGAGGTAGCCTAGTAGGATACCGTCTCACCAACTGATATAGTCAGTACTTAGATGTATTTAGAAGTACTTAGAGATACTTAGAAGTACTGATAATTTTAATAATTTTATTGCAAAACTACTGCGGATGCCAGTTAATATTGTGGTTTACAAAGCAGCTAACAGTGGCCCAAATCTACTTTTTCAAACGTCTCAATCAAAGTTCATCAGTTGTTCCAATCTGCTCAGTTTTTACTATAAACAGAGATCTTCACACGACCCAAAAATACTCATCGCAACAACGTACCTTCAGCACGCGACGTTATATAAGCGCCATCTCTGGCGTGTCGTGGGAACTCATTGTGATCCAGTTATTGGCCCACTGATAGGGAATTCAAATTGTTGGACTAATTACAAAATAGAGGGTGACGTGCATGTGATGGTGGTGCAGTTCCTGGGTCGCGACCCGCGACTTGAATCTGACACGAGACCGGTGGTGTGTCGGCTCATTTTTCACTGTGACGGAGCGTATGCTAATTTGTCCAAGGACGGAGGCAACTATAGACCACTAGATTTGGTAATTCATTTTTTGACATCAAAAGTTTCAATTTCTGGCACGCAACAAGTTTTTTTTTTTTTTTTTTTTTATGCCATAGCTGGCAGACGAGCAGGCGGGCCACCTGATGGAAAGTGGTCACAGCAGCCCATGGACGCCTGCAACACCAGAGGTGAGGCTAGTGCAAGTCAGGGGCACAGATCATATAGCTAATACTAGAGTCAAAAATTTATCTAGATTCTAGCTCTGACCAAAACATGAGTCTCAAAAAAATTTATTTGAGTTGAGCTCAAATAGATTTTTTTAATTAAATTTTTTTGAAACTCTTATTTATTGATCTTATCTAAGACTTTGAAATAAAAAGATAAGAGCTAAACTGCCAAAAGCTTCAAACCAAAATCATTTATTTGTAAACATTTTTTAAACAAATTTAAAGAAGCACACTAACATTCAAATTGTTATTGTGCGCTGTGTTTTGCGCTAAGCTAGTGTACTTGTCACAGATTTACTATAATCTATTTAACATTTGTATGTAACAATTGTAACAATTTCTTTAGTTTTTAGGCAGTGTGGTCGCACGTTTGGAAACCGGCCCTTATCCCTCATTAGTAGAGCTACTTGCGATGCGTAGGCCGTGAGAACAATTCCTGTACCTATTGTGGAAAATACTGAATGAAATATTAGTAGCGAATCTGTTTCACCAACATTTAGCCAACAACTTAGTTTATTTACATCCAGACGTGCAAAATGGTGGGACATTTTGGTCCATTCCATTTGATAGTCTGATTGTAAGTAGCACATGGTAGCACTGATGCGATGACGCTCGTTTTGTATTATCTTGTGACCCATTTTGGGACGACGGCCACGCTCTTTTTAGCTATCTATTTGAATTTACATAATAATATCTGTAGCTAAATTATATTTGCAAAATAAATGTCGGTTGGAGCTATATATGGTTGTGTGCACCAGCGTAGTACCTACTAAGGAACTGAAATGTATATAAGAAACAGAAGGGTTACATTTACACGCAAACGACACACACTGGTATTGTATACCTTCTGTAAAGTGCGTTGTGACTCACAACTTGCGAGGCAGCAAGTAGCTATAATTTTTTTTTAAATTATATTCAGCTTTATTTTTCACGGACTTCAAAAAAAGGCCTTTGCACTTGCTACGTAATATGTAACCTAGTTCTAAGGTTTTTGTTTTAATAAACCTGTTTTTTTTTCTAAAAAAGCTGTTCTTAATTCGGTTGTTTTTTTTTGCAATCCAAATATCGACACTTTTGACATATTTGAGGTTATAAGCTGAACTATCAAAAACAGGCTGTTTTGGTTCAGCTACAGATAAGTACCGTGATGGGAAGATGGCCTTTGCAATCTCGGCCAGTGCCAAAAGTATGGATAACAAAAAAGTGTAACACACAGCTTTCAATTTAGCTTCAATAGTTCTTGATAAGGACGAAAATTATGATAATTTTGTCTGAGTACTTCTGAAACGTTTGTTATTTCTCTGTAAATTCAGCATGTCAGCTTCTTTTCTTCTCTCCAAAAAATATAGAGAAGTCCACTAAAATCAGCTTTAAAGATAGATTCAAAAGTAAATTAAATAATGTTTAATCAGAAAACAAAATAGCAGCTTTTCTGTCCAATTCGCGTATTTTTACATTTTCTATGACAATTAGTTAGAACAATATATTTTCACAGAAAGATATTTATTTTGTTAATCTTGAGAGAAAGAGAATGAGAAATAAATGATCCTTTTTCTGCCATCATTACATTAATCCGATCCGTCCTTGAACTTTCTCAGTTGGGCAAGCACGCACACATACACATCCATACATACATACACGTATACATACACGGTACTTATAGAAGAAAACAATACGGTTTGATATGATACACTGTTATTACTCCGAGATAGTATCAACTGGAACATCTATTATTTCACGCCCTTATGGAGTAAGTGGACCTGTAGGATTGACATGAATTTTGTTGCAAATATAATTACACCTATCGTGCAGTGGAACCCTCGGCTGTGAAGTTGGGGGTTTGGTTCCCGCGCTGTGATGAAAGAAGCGAAAAAATCAAAATAATCACAGGGCGCGTGTCCTTGATTATTGGCAATGCAATAGACAGTGGTTACCACTTAACATCAGATGGGCCATTGGCTAGTTCCATCATTTAGTTGTATGAATTTTTTTTTAAGAATCCCGTGCTTTTGTAAGTATTTATGTGATATTTTGAAAACTAAATTGAAAACTAATCAAACTTTTGAGTTTGAAGCGCGTTGAAGTCTTTTGTATAAGAAAATACCAAAATAAGTTTTGTATATTTTTATATTTTTAATATTTTGTTAGTCAGAGACAGTTTTGTCTAAATTACCTATCAAAATGGCTAATATATTTTATCATAATGTTAGAAATATCTAACCACCTACTAGTACGTGTGTAAAAGTTATTTCTACAGAGCTATAATTCGTACATAGATTTCGGCTAGGCAGTAAAATTTTAATTACATTTTGATTAAAGAGCAAGCACTTTAATGTCATGAGATAGTTGACCTAAATGTAACGCGTGTAAAACTAATTTAATATCATTTAAATGCTATCTGATATTAAAACCAAGTGCACTGATTAGTTTTAAATGTCGACATGTTAATCTATAATTGATAAATTGTATTGTGAATTAAACTGCTACAATTTCACACCCGGTTCACTTTTATGACAGCTGTCATAAATAATGTAAAATGAAATCTTATATTCGAAATGACGGATAGAGGTCATAAATAAAAGAAGAAGAAGAGGAATAACCTCAGCATTCCGAAAGTATTCAGAATTCTTACGTTATTTTAATCATTTAGGAGTTTTGACAACCTCTAATAATTTTGAGGTTATCAAAATCATAATACTCTATTTAATTTCTTTACGTACGTAATAAATCCTACGTGATATCATCCAATGATAATCAAATAGGTACATAACTAAAACCACGAAGACTGAAAAATTAACGAACACCTACTTTTGCTGGTGATGTTGTTTGTGCCCTATTAGAGTCCCTATTAAGGCACATTGGAAGCCTACATTATTCATCCTTTGTAAAAAATAACAGTAAAGAACTTAAACTTTACACTTACAGTAGGTAGGTACTTGTAGTGGTATTAGTTAGTTAAGGGTGAACGAGTCCCCCACCTTTCCATACAAACGTGGAAGGGTAACTACTCCACTGTTTGACGCTGACCAACCAAAACTAAGGATTATATCAATTTATCTCGTCATTATCTATGTCTGTATATACCCCAAACCGTAAAAAAAGAATTCATTAAAAAAAAATTGATATAATCCTTAGTTTTGGTTGGTCAACGTCAAACAGTGGAGTAGTTACCCTTCCACAATTGTATGGAAAGGTGGGCGACTAGTTGGACCTTAAAATAAAATGATAGAAAGGAATAAATACATTTCTTTATTTATTTTATTTTATTTTCAGATAAAAACAAATTGAATTTGATGATAATAATGATGTACAATTGCGGTGATAATCTGCTACTAACTCAATACACGGAAAACAAGATGGCACAGATCAACATTCGGCATTGCATAACGCACAAAACCGGATAATTAGACATCGTAACAAACAGACGACACGTCGCAAAGTTCTCAAACATATTATTGCAATAATTGGCAGTTCAGCACTTAGGTACAGTCGGCTACAAAAGTTGATAGAAGTTGTAGATGCTCTTGCCAACATAACGTCAGTTTAAGAGTCTACTTAGCTCAACTCTGAATCGAGACTCAAGCACAATAGTTTTTTGACGGATTTTATTTGAAAAGTGTTTGAAAATATGTTGAAAACTAGAGCATCATATTATATGATCTGTTACTGAGCAAACGAGTCTCATAATCGTAATCTTGACTGATAATTATATTAACATAATAAGCGTAATCTTAATTTTGCATGCTGGGTTTCTCTGGCGAAGTGTGAGAATCAATAATTTATTTAAGATCTACTATGTACCACTCTTCAAGCAAATAAATCATTCATTCATTCATTCATTCATAAATTGAAGCTACTTTTTTTAAATAAATTCATCTTCTTCTTCTTCGTTACACTCTTGGCAGAGCGGTCGTGGTCGTTATGTATTACTTTTATCAATGGCTGTGGCCTCACGATTTCTCGCCACTTCTCTCTATTTATAGTCATCCGGGAGCATTCTTGTAGGTTTCCACCTACCGCCGACTTTATCTGGTCGGTCCATCGCATAGGCGATCTGCCGCGCGGTCTAGTACCTTCCACCTGTCCCTGAACCACAAGGCGCTCAATCGAGTCAATGTCTCGCCGTGAAACGTGTCCAAAGTACTTTAGAATGCGACATTGAACCAAGCTGGATAGACGCTGTTTGACGTTTAGTTCTTCGAGTATCGAAATATTGGTGCGGAACTCAGTCCATGACAACCCAAGCATTCGTCTCCAACACCACATTTCCAAAGCGTCTATCTTCTTTTTCTTAACCTCACGTAGAGTCCAAATAAATGCATAGTAACCTCTCAAATTGAAAGTCTACTTTTCTCACTGACTGTACTTATTATGAAACAACATTGATAAAGCAATGTCTTTTCGATTTGAGAAAAAGCTAAATCTCTAATAATGTCGTCGGTATAATGGCGCTAAAAACTGTTGTTCTCTGTCTTTGTCAATTTTACTAATGAGGTGGTAAGATGACGTTTACCACCTGTCATAGTGATTCCCACAAGAAGAACCGTTTTACTACAGAATACTTACTGAACTCATATTAATTGTATCAACTCTTGTAAAAAAATACTTAGATAAAGCACTATACTGATTCTTAACCATAGAAATAAATCAGTCTAGAGCGCGTTGAAGTCTTTTGTATGTAAAAATAGTTTCATAACAGTTTTAATTCATTTGTTTTGGCAAGCATTATGTAGAACTTTTGGGGGTTTAAATACCATCAAATTATTAAGTATTCAATAACGCTAATACTCTCCTTTTCTTGATGCGTGGTTAAATCGAAGTAAATACATAAGTTTAACTATTTGGTACAAAAATTTCAACAAGAACAATATGGATTCAAGTACTTAAATTTTGACGAATAAATGTGACATACATAATACATAATATGTGTATCCGAGATACACTGCGCGGTGACGGTACAACGTTTCGGCAGTCAAGTTGTCGTTGACGCGCAATATGACTTGAATACGGTAGGATTACGTAATGCGGTGACTGAAATTCATTCGTGATGACCCATTTGTGTAATTGTGTAAGTATTATTACATGTTCTAATAAAGTAAATAAGATCACAATCTTTCGTTTCCACAATTATTTCACCCTCGAAAGTTCAAGTCAATTTTCCCCGCGCCAGTACATCTTTAGAATTACATGCAACGCAGAATTAGTGCGTCTTACTCAATGGTACCTCAACTCGACTCATCATAGTCATTATGTACACAACTATACCAGCATCGATCAACGAGATCATGGGAAAGATCTAATTCTAGTATTGTCGGTGATGTCAAATGATCAAAACTTTTGACAAATCTCACTGGGTGAATCTCAGAAATGGCCGTGAATTTGCCTGTGACTATATTTCACGAATCGACCATAATATACCTAGTGCATAGTTAAATAAAATGATAGATATGATATAGATATGTTTATTGTTATGTTATGACTTACCTCGTGACTCGAGAGGCGCTTTTTGTATCCGGGTGTTCCAATCTTTAAAATAAAGAAAACAATAAAATTAATTTTATATGTTACTCATATTTTATTACATACAAAAAAAAATGTGTGTTTCAGCCAAAACTAAGTGAGCCATTAACTTTTGCCAGTTACATAAATAAATATTTAAACAAGTGAATAACAGCATAGTTAAAACCATCATAAAAGTGTCGTCATAATAAAAATTTGAAACTCATGAACTATTTCGTTCAAACGATGAAGACACTCATTGAATCTCAAAACAGATAAAAATAAAAGTCACAATTTGAATATTTCCTCACTGTTGTCACGAACAAAGATTCGAACCTGCGACCTTTGCTAGTAAATAATATCCTAGAGATGGCAGTCGATATTTGACGTACTTACGCAATAAGCACTAGATGAAAAAAAAGAAAGACTATAGATTACTAGAATAGTATTTATTTGCTAAGTAGAGTACCTTAGTATTTTGGGCGAGATGGAAAAATATATGTTTTGCTAATTTTTTTATGATTTTAATCTCAAACTACGAACTCAATGGTCCCATAAAACCCCAGTCTCACTATTATCATTCTTGTGGTAAAGCAAACGTGTTAACCATCGTAGAAATTGAACTCGCACTTTTTGCGACTCACCCACATTCAACAAATATCAAGTAAAGTAATATTTTTTATAACACATTTGCTCGTAAAGGGTCTCTTATTTCACCAATTTCAGTATCGTAATGTATGTCATTACGCACTCGTGCGTTATGGTAATGTAAAACGTACGGTTTATCAAGATGCTCCCACTAAAACGAACGGAACCTTTTTTAAATCTTAGCAAAGAGTTTTTATGTCAGTAAAGTGGTCAACATTTTATGAATAAAATTGACTTTGGGAGATAAAAAATAAGCATTTAATTATTTTACAAATTGGTAAAAATTTTCTAACTACTTTAACAAGTGATTTAATCGTATTAGAAAGTAAGGTAAAACGTACGGTTTATCAAGATACTCCGTCTAAAACGAACGAACCTTTTTTAAATCTTAGCAAAGAGTTTTTATAGCGCTGATGCGCGCGCATCGCTAATTTGTGATCAAGTAAAAATTATTCCCACGCTTTTTACTTTTATAAAATTAATAAGTTAATTTTACTTTTTAACAACTTTTATAACGAGTTTTATTTATTTCCTCGCAAATGTGTTATAAAACGTCGCATGACATACGTGCGCTTTGAAAATTACAGCCTCTGCTTTCTTGTAGCTCGGGCTGGCAATATCGCCTCGGCTGTAATTTTCAACTTACCGCACTCAATCATAATGTACTATACCGTTCGACATCAAATTTTATCACAATTTTGATTTAAAAACTCAGACAATTTTATCTACATACTGATGATAACGACCCACTTAGAACAAACATTTTTATCTGATATGATCAATTAAAATATAATAATTGTAGTTATGTACACAGATAGTTATTATTATTATTATTATTATTATGGACTCCCGTTTCCGCATTTAGACTCAAAGTTGGTCCATTATACGTGGGGGGGTGAACTGGCTATGCGTGTAGCCAGCCTAACTCCTCCCAAAAGCACAGAAGCTTCCTGGGGGCTTCGCAGGCTTGGAGGAGTGACCTAGGGGTGCTTAGGATTTCTTGTCGTTGTGTAGCTACGCTCTCGCATTCCAGGACTACGTGGGCAGCTGATTCTTCTTCGGTAAGACAGCCTCTGCAGAGTGGACTGTCTGTGGCTCCGATGTTGTATAGATGTTTGTTTAAGGGACAGTGGCCTGTCAAGGTCCCTACGATGATTCTAAGGTTACGTCTATCCAGGCTCAGTAGACGGCGTGTTAGTCTTGGTGTGAGGGCTGGAATTGCAGCTCTTGACTGTCTGCAGTCGGTAGTACGTGTCCAGCGTAGGTTGTGTGCGTTTAGGGTGTTTAGACGCACCCATGTGCGTAGCTGGGAGAAGGGTAGGGGAAGGAAGGGTGCTGGCCCTTCCGATATAGTCTCTGATCCCCTTCTTGCCAACTCATCAGCAGCGTCGTTTCCCAGTGATAACACAGATAGTTATAAAAGTGTTACATATAAATGCAAATGGTTTCACCATATTAAGCATTGAACTTTACAATGTACAGATATCAATATTAGATCAGAAAGTGAAGATGTCGTTACAAAGTCGTAAAGATTGTAACAAGGTGTACAATTATATTTATTTATTTATGAAATCCTTAGGTAACACAACATACAATTTACTTACAAGGTAGCAGATAAGTACATATCGTAAGCTCTGAACTGCTTTCGCTGCCCAGCGTAATGTCAAGCGATGTGTCCACAGATATACGAAAACAAGAAGCTTTTGATGGTAAAAACGCGCTGAAACGTGCTTATGTCACTATTTAGTCACAGAATACCTATGATTTGAAAACAGTTCTGAAAACCTGCTAGGTTTTTATGAGACAGCGATAGCCCTCCAGATAGTAAGACAGCAAAGAACAATTTCTAATAATACATAATTATAAGTTTAAAAAACTGGAAAAACCGACTTCAATTTGATACGCCTTCATCATCAAATGATGATGATGACGATGATGGCAGTTCATTGAGACTGTTCTATTGATCGTAAACACCACAGAAAAGCAAAATACGCAATGTATCCGAGATACACTGCGCGGTGACACTACAACGGTTGGCAGTCGAGCTGGCAGTGACGCGCAATGTAACTCGAATACGCTAACGCGGCGACTATCAGATTTGTTCGTGGGTACTTACTGTTTTATTGCTCGAAAACGTCACAGAAAAGTCACAGAAAAGCAAAATATGCAATATTGTGTACGCGTATGACGTGTTTTTCCATTATTCTTATTTAACTGCCTAATTACTAAACCGATTTTGATAAAAAATTTATGGGACCAATCTGGAAGCATACGCTTCCAGATAAAAAAAGAATTTTTTAAATCGGTTCTTAAATGACGGAGTTCTGAGGTAACAAACATTGAAAAAAAAAACAGCTGAATTGAGAACCTCCTCCTTTTTTGAAGTCGGTTAAAAACAAAGAAATCGTGGATCCGGCAGTAGTCGCCACGATTGTAACCTCAGAGCCCGTAGTCTGAGTTTTGTTATGTTGACTTGCGACAAGCGAGAATCGAGAAACTCGCAGTTTTTGCATGGAGAAAAATAGTTTGCAAATCTCCCGCTAGAAGCGCTTATCGGATTTTCATACAAAATATATCTCGCAAGTTGCTTCTCGATATGCGTTTCGATCAACAACGCAGACTACGGTCTCTCCATCGGCTCTAATAAAACGTCAGTATTGCTCTACTCCTATTTCTCTCACAATAGCTAATTTACGTATTCACACAATTCTGCCTGTTTTATAGAGTTTCGAACAACTTTATTTATTTTATAGTTATTGGGGCTTTGTTCCAACGTTATGTCACTTTGCCATAACCGCTGACAAACTCGTAACGTGGCTTCTAGCTTAAGAAATGAGTTTTCTATACTGCGGTAATAATACTATTTATTTACACGGGGAAATATATTTTTATATATTTTATAATGATGATAATGAACAGTTTATATTCATGACTAAGTATACCACAAAAGTAAGAAAATAGGTAAGATGCATTGGCATAATTGCGAAAATGGGTATATTCCAAAAATCCATAAAATCTAGTAAGGTGCATTGGGGTAATTGCGAAAATGGGTATATTCCAAAAATCCATAAAATCTAGTAACATAATGCGATATTTTCCTGTTGGCAACATTGGTCTAGACGCCATCTTGATTGGCATCGCCGTGACAGTCCTATATATCCTCGTACCAATAGGAAAATATCGCATTATGTTACTAGATTTTATGGATTTTCGGAATATACCCATTTTCGCAATTACCCCAATGCACCTTAACATAATGCGATATTTTCTTGTTGGCAACATTGGTCTAGACGCCATCTTGATTGGCATCGTCGTGACAGTCCTATATATCCTCGTGCCAACAGGAAAATATCGCATTATGTTACTTAATTTTATGGATTTTCGGAATATACCCATTTTCACAATTACCCCAATGCACCTTACAAGTTTATTCAAGATTCTTTGCACTACTGTGTCTCACATTTAAAAACTTAGGTGCTATTTTTCTAAAATGGTGTCCTCATCAAACATTAGTTACTCACCTAATGTATACAATTAAATGAAGGTTATTTAAATATGTAACATGACAATGTATATGTAGAAGTATTTGATGTAAATACATTAGTATTTTTCATTTGAATCTGATATAACTTACTCTTGAAGACAATACATTTAAAAACTAAATAATCACAGTTATTTACATCAACCTAATTTTGGATTGAAAAACAAAAGAGCTTTAAAAAATAAATTACCCAGTCTATTATTTTAGTTATGTTTTGTGAATGTTGTATATCTACTTACAAAATTACACGGGTATTGCAATAAATAAAACTATCATCAATTTATACGCATTATAGCAATTAGCCGACAATGAAGCAGGTACTTTCGATGCGCGCGCGCAGTCGGCATGCGAGGCTTTCACTCAGATCAACGATTATTAAGTAACTATTGTCTTATGAAATCTTTCTATTTGAGGAATAATTTCATTAGTTATGGAAATTTACGGTACTAGGCAAATTATTGTAAAGGAGATGTGTCTAATTGGGATTATAATTTGTCTAAAGTATTTTTGTGCCTATTTTGAGAAATGTCTAGAATGTAAAGTGCTTGATTAGGGTACTTGGCAACATTTAGCGTATTTTACCCAACATTTAGCAGATTTTGTGCAACATTTTGATGTAAAACGCTAAGATTGTGTTATAATTGGCGAATAAATGCCGTGACAATTATGGTCTGTTTATGTGTTAGGTCAAATGTGTGTGAGCTAGGTCGTAGGGCTTAATTAAACGTGGGTTTCATAATGTTCTTCTAAAAAGTGCATAGCTCCTTAGTATGTAACCAGTAACTAGTCGGTTAGGTAGGTAATTTTAAATGGTTAAAACTCAGACGGTCTGCAAATCTAAGATACTCTAAAGTACTCTCTTGCTCAAAATGTGTCATATCAACAGACCTAACTTATAGATAAAGAAACTTATTATAAACGAGTGTTTATATTTAATCAGTTTAATTATTATACTCTCAAATCGACGTCAGGACACAATCTGACAACTGCGGACCCTGACCTTTCCCAACTGTCCATACAATAAGACGTTTGAATACTGCCCGACACTTACACGATACGATATCTGGTAAGACTCGAAAAAAATATAGCCGAATTGAGAACCTCCTCCTTTTTTTTAAGTCGGTTAAAAATAACTCAGTGCCGACATAGTGTTAAGTGTACCATTTAATACCTACTATACCAAAGTGTAGTAGGTACTAAATGGTATAGCTCTCCCACAATATCGTGTAGATGTCGTGTCGTTGGCAATGATAACGGCCATACTCTACATATGGAAAGATCAATCTTGATCCTTTCGTTTTGTGACATTTGATACCCATTCTTGATACTCCAATTATATCGTGTTTATGCATAAATAAGTACCTATAGAGATAAAATTATAATTCAGACGACATTTTGAGTATCATTTATCTACTCTACTTTAGTCATGTAAACTAATCTAAAGTGATTCTTATTTGATGATTTTCGATTCTTTTTTTTCTCAAGATGACGTTATTGAGCATATTGCTTCAACTCTTGCAAAACGACCTCAGTTATAGCTGAAGAACGGATTTATTCCCATCGAGCCCACTGGCCGGCCCACTGGTGGGTCAGATAGGAAAAAATTCCCATTGAGCCCACTCATTTGCATAGTGGGCTAAATTTGAAATTACCATAACAATGCAACCCGTTAGAACGGCTAGAACCAACTGTTTCTCGCAGACTCGGAGCTCAATGAGTGGTAGCGTGGTAGTAGCTCCGTGGGTTCAATTCCCACCAAGGACAAATATTTTTTGCGACTGTTTAATATTATTATTATTTTTATTATTTTTTTCTGTTTTATTTTCTATGTATAACCCTTTCTACGTAATTATTTATACCTCATTGAAGTAACATAGCTCAACTGTTTCTTGTGTATTTTGTAAATATTATGAATATTTTAAATACCTACTAGTATTAGTTTTAATTTTCTTTGTGATTAAAGTCGCAGTAACTAGTACAAAGTAACAAAGTAAGTTATATAGAGGGGTTACTTACTAGGCACTGTTACAAGTACCTCTCTAAAACATAGGTTCAATGAAGCAGTCTTGTACTCGTAATGCGTGAATGTAGTGCATTGACCTTGCCGAACCGAGATGGTCACGAAGTACTGATGATATGCGATCGAGGTCGAACTGCATACAAGATCCCGATATCTACCATTTTACGTAATATTCCTAGAACTAAATATAAAATACACTAGATAGCAAAAATTCCAGATTCCGGGGTTCCGGGGCTGTGATACGTTATCATTGGAAAATCCACAAATTTTATAAAGATAAAACTAAGTTGGTTCGGTTTGAGTTTCGTTTTAAAGTTATGGCTTAGTCTCATAATCCCCTTTGTGCTGTCCCGTGTTTTTGATTTCGAAATTTTAAAATCAAGGGGATTATGCGACTGAAGAGTCTCAAAAACCCCTTGATTTTAAAATTTATGTCTCATAAGCCCCTTTGTATATTATTCTTTGGCAATCCTAATAAAAAAATACAATTATAAATAAAAAATAAAATAAGTTTGAAATAATGACTTTGTTAAGGCTAATAAGTAGGTACAAGTATATTGCACGTATTCAATAGGTAGCTATGTTAAGGTAGCGTCTTGCCAAACAGTCCCCACAATGTATGAAAAATAAAGGTCAAAGAAAATTGCTTTACAACACAGAACTGTAAACTTTATTGTGTGAGTACTAAAGGTTAGTTTCCATTGTGCAAAGAACAATTATTTTTGGCAATTGGACTAATTATAAGATGTGTAGTAAGCGAATACCATTATTGCAAACTAACTGCGATGTCACATTCCGAAAATGCACCTAGGTTCGCAATAGTCGCACATTTTACAGCTTATTATTATTATTTTTTTATGATAAAAGTAATGGAACAAGCTGATAGCTCACCTGATGTTAAGTAGTAACTTTTGCTTATAACAATGCATTACCTCACAGAGCAAGTCCAATGAAATAATGACTTTGGCATTATTACGGCCCACACCATACCATTTTCTTGTACGCACCAGTGCAATAATTGAATGCAATAGTTGAAGCGCCATAATTGACTCAAGAATTGTAAGCAACTGTTTACACGCGGATTTATTAAACAAAGTTGAATGTAATTATTGACCACCACCAAGGAAAGTTTTGAAGAAAAACTTGTATACCAGCGGGCCTAAGATGCGCACCGCGAGATATTTGTCATGTCGTTCTGTCAAAATGTAAGCATTTTGTACCAGTTTAAGAACTATTGCATTTTCTGTGGTAATGTTGTCGAGAAACCGCGCCTTTGAATTTTCAACTTTTGACATTTCTGCATGACTATTATCTCGTCCTCAGAGAGGTACGACGACTAACAAGTGTCAAAAGTGTACATTATGGCGCGTTTTGTCGACACCATTAGGTACCACAGATAATTCAATAGTGCCTAAACTGGTACAGAATGCTTACATTTTGACAGAACGACATGACAAATATCTCGCGGTGCGCATCTTAGGCCCGCAGATCAAAAATGTTACATGTTGTTGACACCATGCAATTAATTTATTGCATTCAACTATTGCACTGATATGTACAAGAAAATGGTATGGTGTAATTGGGCCTATATAGAGCTTTGAAGGTAAGAAATGTTACTAAGGGGAACATCATGTAGAATAGTCCGCTACCGGTTATTATAATAACTTAGTTTAATGTAAACAATTTATTACTAAACGAAAAGAAAACTAAATGTATTCGGTTTATTCTACCAAACGTCAAACAAATAAATGCCAATGTAAAAATCAAAGAAGATAATATAGATCTCGTGGACACCACAGTATTTTTAGGCATAACTCTAGATAATAAACTTCAATGGGGCCCACACATAGATAAATTGTCGAAGAGACTTAGTTCTGCAGCATATGCAGTCAAGAAGATCCGCTTCCTTACAGATGTGGAAACCGCAAGACTAGTCTATTTCAGCTACTTTCATAGCATTATGTCGTACGGCATTTTGTTGTGGGGGAGTGCTGCAGACATAAACACCATATTTGTGTTGCAGAAGAGGGCTATTCGTGCAATTTATAACATGGGTCCCAGAGAATCACTAAGAAATAAGTTTAAGGAAATAAATATAATGACAGTACCTTGCCAGTACATCTATGAAAACTTATTGTATGTTCAAAAAAATATCAATCTATTCAACAAAAAAAGTGATAATCATAATGTTAACACTAGAAATAAAGACAAACTCGCTGTTCCCACCACTAGGCTCACAAAAATTAGTAAATCTTTCAAAGGGCAATGTGTACGCTTCTTTAACAAAATCCCAAGTGATGTGTCTCAGTTGTCGATTGGCAACTTCAAAAACGTAATAAAACAGAGACTTCTTTTAAAAGCATACTATAAAATATCTGATTATTTAGAAGACAAACAAGCTTGGGACGAACTAGCTCCAACTCATCCAATAAAAAAAAATGTAATCATACCTAATCATACAAAACGTAATGACGATTCAAAGTGATCAGTGAGATTTTATTGAATAAAAGATTTTTGACTTTGACTTTGACTTTGACTTTGAGTTGTTTCGGTGGATTGATAGAGTGGTGATTGCAACCCTTTTTAACTACATGCGTCAAAGTCTATTTACAGCTGTCGCAAAACCATTGCCAGTTACGTAATCAGAGGGCTGAAGTACGAACGAGTTTTAGAAGCTTTCTGAAATATAAATGTTCTGTATTTAATTGTTAAATTATTTAGTTATTAGAATAAAAATCTTTCTATAACGTTAGTAATAAACACTACGCTATCACGCATTTGTAAGTAAGGCGAACCCATTTTTTCTACAATTTACATACATTTATTTGTGTTAGTGAACTAGGCCTTACCTACTTTTAAAAGCTCAACAGTTAATATAGTCAAGTATTCGTAGAAAAATATGCAATTCTCTGTAAAACTTATATAACTTATATAACAAACAATTAGTTTTTATAACATGCATCAGAGGTTAATTGTCCAAATCGAGAAATGTCCGTTTCTTCGTACAACATATTATTATACACGATTGTGAACTAGACTCATACACTGAATGGGTTAAATATATGTTTATGTATTTCCTGTGTCTTATGTATATTTCTGACGGATATATTGTTACTTCCGAGATTATTTTGCTCATTAATTTTCTTCCCCAAACAAGCTAACTAATATAGACATTTTTTTTCCATCGAGCCCACTGGTGGGCCAGAAAAAAATGCCATCGAGCCCACTCATTTGCATAGTGGGTTCGTTGGGATTTTTTTCCCATCGGCCCCACCAGTGGGCCAGCCGGTGGGCTCGATGGGACTAACCCTTAGATTTTGGAACTAGCAAAGGGGTCATCCATACATTCCGTCACACGTTAAGGGGGGCGGGAGGGGGTCGACGAAGTGTGACCTTGTGTGACAAGGGGTGGTAGGCGTCCGAAGTTTTGAGACGTCACATTTCAAAATCTTATACTATTCTAACTTATTCTTATCTAAGCGTTAAAATATATATTAAAAAATGATTTATATGGAAATAAAATGAATTTCGGAAGTGCTGTTATAATTTAATAATTTCTAGATGTAAAAGAGACGAATGTGACCGACTGTGAAAAGGACGGGGGAGGGGTCCAAAGAGCACGAAATTAGTGTGACGTAATTTATGGATGACCCCTAAGAGTGTATTATAGTCTGAATAATTTTACAGTGTCAGGGGCCAATTTTTACCCATGCCGCGATTTACGAGTCGTTTTGTAGTGCCTTACATATATAGGTACCATCCTCTCAGCCTAGTCGGCCTAATCCACTGGAAAGACAAGGTCAATAGGTACGTAAGGAGCTGACTACACCATGTCTTTGAAAAAATCGCAGGAAGAGCATTACACTGAGACAGGTACTCAGATGCTTCCAATCCTAAAGTTGTAAGCTCAAATCTTATCGTGCAGCATTGGATTTTTTAATAAAAAAAAATAATTGTTCACCTTGTTTCTTTACGATTGATGCGTGCGTGACTATGACAGTAAATACATAAACGTATGTAGTAGGTATGTGTGTGTATGTATGGATATTACTACGAGAGCGTACGAGTGTCGTGTCCAAGCCTCAGTCAATCACCCTGAGGTGTGTCGGTGAACCATCTCCTCATAGAAAAATAGCACAAGGTAAATCATCAATATTATATAAAACTCTTTTGAAGCTGACTTAGAATCAACGCACAACCTAAACTATAAGTAATAGAGGTATG
Organism: Eulithis testata; assembly: GCA_947507515.1. Classification (NCBI taxonomy): domain Eukaryota; kingdom Metazoa; phylum Arthropoda; class Insecta; order Lepidoptera; family Geometridae; genus Eulithis; species Eulithis testata. Next base: position 9,371,992 of record OX382213.1, on the reverse strand, counting down.
AAATTTAGAGGGTACATCCTTATATAGTGTAGGGGTGCACTAAGAAAGAAACTTTAAAAAGTCACACTCTAAAGGGTCTAGAACGCGAGCAACGCCGCGGGCGACGGCTAGTACAACCTAGTAAAAATATAATAGGTAATTAGGTTTTTTTGGAATGTCACAAAATCATCAACTTCAACTTCATTTTTTGCAACTTGTCACAATTCTGCCAGTATCTGTTTACTCCATGAACCTAGGAATCTATGGACCAGGCATTATACATCTCTATGAACAGTTCTCCCTGCGGCCGGTCGCCATGTTTTAGCACAGCCAACATCAAGTACATCAGTTGTCATAGCGACTTGTTTTTTTCAGTGTTCTCAAGAAAATTTAGTGTTCTACGCGAAAATTGTGCTTGTTAGTAGTGCTAGAACTTGCAGAATACTGCATTTATTATGGGTAGGTGCAGTGTGTTAGGTTGCCGCATGAAACACCATAAAAAACATCCCATTATAACGTTGCACAGGCAAGTTACCGAATTCATTCAAAATATCTTGTTTTTCCTATTATTTTGAAAGATTTTGCTATTAGTGGGAATGTTTAAAATGATATTCTTGCTTTTCTGTAATCATTTACTGTTTTACCATTAATATTATGTGATTTTATAAGAAAATAATTCTCCCTTGTAAATAGAGTTTCGGTAGTACGGCATTTTCATTTTTATCGATATCGATAACTTAGCGACAGGTGAATATAATTAAACTCGGATTTCTTTTTATTATTTTAGATTGCCGACATCTAAAAAAAAAAAGAACAGTGGCTGGATGTAATTGGGTTGGAAAACTTAAATAGATCAACGAAACATATTTTCATTTGTTCCCTGCATTTTGAAGAGACATGTTTTAACCGAACTTTAAATATTTTTCGAACTTGATTATGACTGGGATCGACGGTTTGATGAACCCTTATATTTGATTATTGTGAACATAATTATTTTACTTGTAAAAGGCATTTTTAGAACTTGATTATAACCGGAACGGCTTTTACAGTTTTTATTAAACCTGTTTGAAATGATAATTTTCGTTTTATTAGGAATGATCGTGCCAAGTAGTTCATAAATAATTATACCTGAGTAATTTCCCTTTACACTTAAGTATTATAATATTAGTAACAAGTTGACACGGGCGCACTACGTACCACCATAGTTTTTTTTTAATGCAAGAACCATCTACGAACTTTTAGAAAACATAAAAAAAAAGAATTATCCAAATTGGTCCAGCCATTCTCGAGCTATTGAGTGACAACGAAATAGGATTCATTTTGATATATTATATAGAAAAATAATAGAAGATAGATTAATAAAGAATAAGTAGGTATAGTCCGACAAACCAGAAAAAATCTGTAGTAGCAGTTATTTATTTATTATTTCCATTGGTAATTATGAATGCGTGGTATGCTGATCAGTAATAGTGATACTCTACTAAGGCTCCTACACATATGCCCCGGCACAAGCCGCAAAAACTGGCAGTCCGCATGAAACTCAATCAATAAGCTAAGTAACCTTGAGCCGCACGCGGCAACCTAAGCCGGCGGCACTGTGTGTGTGTACTACTCGTAGAAGCCTTTATGAAGAAATCTAAAAGAAACTCATATGCGATTTTTTTAAATTCTGTAAACACCGTGCAATTCAACTATCGATATCGATAATAGTGCGCGCAGCTCTACGGCAAGCCTCCATCTTTGTGCCAGACTCAGATTAGGTATGCACGTTTTTTTCGTAGGTATGTCATCTCTATTCTTTTTTCCCTTACTCTATGGTTTACTCTAGTATCATAAACGAGATGAAGGTAAGGAAAAATAAGAAAATAGCCAGTAATATTTTGAAAGAATCAAACGAATAATACACAAGTAAGATCTAAATGATTATTTTTACTAGATTTTCAAAGATATCTCATCATCCGTAAGAAGCAAACAGGTCACCATAATGATCGGATACATCGCAACATCAAAGTTAATCCAATGACCACACAAAGAGCATGATGATCATTACAATACATTCTATACATTATACTATGCACTAAGAGTACCGGCATCTTGGAAATCATCAAAAAAGTCATTTCATATTTTATTTAAACCATAGGGACATTATAAAGAACACTAATGGGCGAATACTCAAACGCCACTCAAACCCCACTCAATTTAAGTCCCGCTTAAATTATTGCCATCTCTTACAAATGAGTAATGTCAAACAGAGGAAGAGCAACTTTAAGTGGTGCTCAAATTTAAATGACTTTTGAGTATTTCAGCCTTAGTTACTTCACAGAAGAATAATGTTTTTGGGAAAACATTAACCAAACTAAAATATGTCAACCATTATTTCTAATCTTAATATAATAAGTATAGTCGCTAAAAAGCTAAGTAGGTATCTAATCAGTTGGATTTTTATGTCCCTAATATTATTTGGTCCAGTCAACGAAAGTTCCCATTTTCAACTTACCATTATGAATGGAGGCTAAGACATCTAAACCTGGCTTTGAATCATATTTAATACGAACGAAAAAAGATTTATTCAATAAATCGTACAGATATAAGACCTTCAAAGCCTTGAATAATAGTGGACTACTGTAGAGACAGACTTATAACTTTCTGTCAATATTTCAAAACGTTGCTATCAAAATCAGCACATCTCAACAAATTGAACAGATGAACCCAGAAACAATACGAGCAAGTCATCAGATCGAACACGGCACTCACGTAACTATTTACAGAGCGCGGCTGTTGTAGTGGCACAAGAAGAAAACTGATTGAATTACATTTACCACTTATTTAACTATGGTGAGCCGTTTGCGGCTTTAGCAAGCTGATCACCATCTCTACCTTATAATGTGGTACTTAAAGCGTAAAGCTTCAGGTTAAAAGTAAAAGTTTGCATGTGCACCACCAACGGCCGGTAACTGTACGTACTTAGTTATTTATTTTTGTGCTCTATCTTTACAACCTTTTTGTACCTAATTAGCTTACATAACTCATGGTTAGCGTTGCTGAGCTTGCAACCCGTCACGTATAGAACACTAACATCTCGGTGTGGAGGTTCAAATTTTTCAAAGACTAATTTAATAAATGCATTCTTCCACGCATGCTTCCGATTGGGACTTATTTGGACCAGTTGAGCTATCTATAAATCGTTTGCAACGGTTTGTAGATAGCTCAACTGTTTCATGTGCATTTTGTAAATATTGTAAATACTGTATTAATTGTAATTTTATTTGTGAATAAAATATTAATAACTAGCGACCCGCCCCGGCTTCGCACGGGTGCAATGCAGTGATGATGATGATTTATTATACATATAAACCTTATTGAATCACTCTATCTATTAAAAAAAACTGCATCAAAATCCGTTGTGTAGTTTTAAAGATCTAAGCATACATACATACAGACATTAGAACAGACGCGGGAAGCGACTTTGCTTTATACTATGTAGTGATGAAATGAGTACTTAAAATAATTTAAAATTGCATACTAATATGATAATCCAGGCCCAGCGACGCGTGCATTTGTGTCATGTGGAAAATTTAGACGAGTAATCAACAAATATAAAGCATCGTAAAGTTTTATTTTTACTCAACAAATAATCGCATTCTGTCACTCGTAAAAGAGATATCATTAGATTTTTTTTAAATGTATTTTTTAATTAGTCTAATGCGGAACGCATTTTGTAATAAAAAAAATAGTTTAACCCTTTGCAACCCCACGCTCCAAACTAAACAATTTTTAAGTTTCTTACTGAAAATAAATAAACACACAGAAAAATTTCATGTTTGTTTCATCTCTGAAAGTTGGCGTAGAGACCAAATCCTTTAAATAAACCTACTTATATATTAAGTATTGAGTGCTTAAAGTTCCTTTTCTACCAGAAACATCGTCAAAATTATTAATTTTTTTTATCTTCACGAAAGTACTAGGTAGGTGCAATTAAGGACATGTGAATATTATAAACAAGTGATTGTACTGCCTGCGCAGAAGCAGCCCAAGGATACAATAATGTCACCGTGAAGTTTGTAAACAACTGCGTTTCCTGCTCGATGTCAAAAACAACAGTAAAATAAACATGATTTACAATTGTTTTTTTTTACAAAAAATTATGTCTCCACTTTTTTTTAAGTATTTTGTAGATGCATTCTCTGATAGTAATTAGCTTACCTACTACATAACCAAAAAAATTTTGGAAATGTTTTAGAATTATTTAGACAGAACAAGAAACATGAGTTAATTATTACAAACATTTACACAATTGTAAATTCTCAGTATAAATAGTTAATGCCATTGTGAAACTTGGGCACCACCATGTCAAAAATATAAGTAACGAATAAAGTAATAATGTAATCACTTGCCTAAATCAAACCTTCTCACAGCCGACGCGTACACAATTAAGTTATGTCACTTGTCACACGGCCAATGAATTTATTCTTATTTTGTTGACTTTCAAACTGTTTAATTGTGCTTGAAATGCGGCTAAGTTACATATGAAATTCTTTTTATTTTGTAATGTGGAAAATTTATTGTACTTTGCAATTTACTTAAAATTTTTATTAAGTAGAATGGAATGTTTGCTTATAATAAATGGTTGTAATGAGGTTAACAAATACATTTTTTTATACCTTTACCTTTTAATATATTTTTTATTACTTTCTTGCCTATAAATATTAGAAAAATTGGTAAGAAATTTTAATAATATTGGATTAATCTACATACTTATGAAAGTGTAATAATTAATCTGCATGAATGTGAAATAACACTATATGTACCACTTATTTAAGTTTAAGTTTGGAATAAATGGGCTTTTTTATTTTTTTATTTATTTATTTATTAATCTACATACTTACGATATTTTTATTTAGTATGTTTTTTATTGTTGATTATTACTTATATATCTCAACCACATTAATTACTTTTTATTTATTCACAAAAAAAATTACAACCTATGTAGTATTTATTTATAATACCTATTTATAAAATATTTTGAAATTATATAGGTATCAATCGAATTAAATTATTTTTAAATTAATATAATAATAGGTAGACTTAATTATACGATTGCAACAAGTGGGTACCTTACCTACAAACCTTTGTATGTTTGATGATGAGACTATAGAGTAGTACTTTTGATGTCAAAACCATCAATTTTAATTACATTGTACATCGGGTGTCAAATAGCACAGTTCCTATATTGTATAACGGATTCATAACTGGGGTACAAAAAGTATCATCTCACAATGCTGTCCCACGGTGGATAAGCGATATATATCTTACGCAAACTCTACGTAATTATACTCAGTGTTTTTCTAAACTTTGGACAATGGACTTAATGGCGATAATGCTAGTTTTGCTATCTAGCTAAACTTCTGCAAATAAAAACATCTAAAATTATGAGATGGCTGTGTTTTTTTGTGAAAAGAGTAACGATACAAGAATGACATTTTCTTAGTGATTAATGCTTCCTACAAAATGTAGCGCACTATACAAAATTTGAGTAAAAATCAAATTATTTCTATTATCTAATATTTACTACTTTTATACAAAAAATGTACCTGCACTTTCTCAAACTGTAACAAAACTATGGTTCATATCAACTATAATTAAGGTTTAGGTACATAAATCTCAAAATAATGTTATTATTTTAAGTAAAAATTATAAAATATGACCTAAATTATAATCTAGAAAAAAATCTTATTGTCAAAACGAAGGTGACCCTAGACACGCGACTTGTGAAAAATAAAACAATTAAACTTAAAACTATTGTTCAGTGCGCGTTCGGTGAGAGGGACTGGTTAAAGGTTAAATAAACTGTTGGTCAGAGGCCATTAGATACGCTGAAAATAATGAAAACACGTCGTGCGAGTACAATGATTGATTCCTCTACACGAATTCCGATGTAATTTATCGTTTGGGAAATCGTTTCACGTAATAATGCATAGTTTTATGATTAAGCTGGTCCTAAAGTTGTCCTATGTGATTTTTTGTTATTTTTTGTGCGTTGCTCTATTTTTTACCATGTAAATACCAACATTCTAGAGAATTAACTTATCGTCGCTGTTAACCAACGTAAGCCGGCGGGTGTATTGGGGTTAAATAGGTAGGTACACATTTTTTTTTTGTTTTATAAAATTTTTCCTTACCCTTAGCAGCCGATGCCAAATTTGCCGGAAACAACTCTAGAAACGAACGTTCACATTCAAAACCAAAACTTGCGAGTTTCAAGCTTTCAAACCGGAAGTTAACCCTTAGGTACTCTAAAGCACAATATAAAAATTTACTTAAATTTTAAAAAAAAATTACGAAAATATCTTTCAGTGCCTGAATATTTTTTAAGTCTTCTTGACTTTTTAGTGACTAAATAATATATTTACAGTAAAATAATTTTTAAATTGTGTTTTGAGAAGGGTTAAAAGTACCGAAGAGCACGCGTGGATGCGCTCGGTTCGCGGACGATGACTGGCGGGCTGCGCCTGCGCATCGCGAAGGTAGCTCGGTGGGGCGGGGTGGTTGGCCAATTCGGGAGATAGGTGCTGTTCTTACTTCGCTAAAGGTTTTAGGTGACGATGTCAAGACGGAGTTTAGACGTGACGAGTGACCTTGAGATGATGATGAGACATGAGGGTCGCTGGTTCCGGCGGACACAAGGGCCTAGCACGAGTTGCAATCAAAAGGTAAGGAACTAATTACATTTCTAAAAAAAAGGTGGCCATAACAATTCTGACATTTTCTGTTCCCTACTGTAGTATGGTTTGAAGAAGGAGAAGAACTCAATAAGATGTCAGCACCATTTTCGTTGTCGCTGACGAAATAAGCAAAAAACTTGAATTTTTGCAAAAGCTCTAGGTACAGTCTACAGGCGATACCTAAGACCTATCTATAGGTTTCATTCAGATAAAAGTGTATAATAAATTAGTACTTAAATACCTAGGTAGATTTATCTCGCGAGGTACCTACTATAGTACCTAGATCAGAATTAAGTAGTTTCTTCGTGTAGGTGCGTAAAGTTTCAACATGATAGATCATGTCACTTAGAAGTTATTTCGAAGTTAGAGAACCAAATAGGTAATAAGATTAGGTACTTCCTCTTACATGCTCTGGAAGGACTACTTACCTACTGGTTTATGACTGTGTAATCATACCTACATAGTGCTATCTCCTAATTTATCGTGAGAATCCAAACCATTAGATTGTCCATAGATGGTTCGTGCAATATTTTGGCAAATGAAAGTTTAGGCAAACTTCAGTGGGCGTTCGCTACGTTTTATGAGAAAGGATTTGTATTTATGTTGTATGATGTACTAGGTGCCGCCCGCGACTTCGTTCACGTCCCGTTGAATGCCGTTGGATCCCGTTGGTTTTTCGGGATAAAAAGTAGCCTATGTGTTAATCCAGGTCACGGGCAATATATATTCCAAGTTTCATCTAAATCGGATCAGTAGTTTTTACGTGAAAGAGTAACAAACATCCATACTCACAAACTTTCGCGTTTATAATTATAAAATCGTTCAATAAAATATTTGGCTTTCTTACATTTAGCTTATAGTGAGCTGTGGATGTAAATGTAAAATTGTATTTTTGTTAGGATGTCACAATAAACGAAAGCTGTCATTTTGTGACTTCATGACATCCCAACAATATCCAAAGATATTTTTTCTAAATTTAAGATTTACCCTTCTGAGCATGAAGAAAGTCACGATTTAAAATTTCTTTTCTATAGTTGTAGGTTTGGCGTATTCCCGAAATTCCTACTAAGCAATTCCCACTAGTGGGGTTATTAGGTAGTTAGGAATATCGCTGATGGCTTGTAGTAGGTACCTACATCAAAGAAATATCCAATGACTGTGTTGAAAATCCATTACGGCAAGGTCTAGATGATCGGGGTAGATAGATATCTAGACAATGTCCAAGCTAACGGTCAGCGCATTCGCTAAGCACCGAATGAATGAAAACGGGTGTAAAGGGTCGCGTTCTCAAGAGGAGTTTCAAATGAATGCAAATCCAGTATTAGTTCAAAATTACTTTATTGAACCGATAACTAGAAGAGAACTTCACAATGTATAAGCCGCAACACCACATTTCACCAAAACGTTTCGATAGCGCGATTCAGCTTACGGACAACTTTACTAGCGACAAATGAGACATCAATAAAATTATACAGTTTAACAATAAATGATTCTTATAGGTACATTGTACACTTTTACAACCTAATATAGGAAAAACCTTATACACCAAAAAGTATAGATTTTATTACTACGTACAATGACCGGTCTGATTATATGTCTGGTCTGATAACCTTTGGATGGAGAGGAGCATTTAAAAAATAAAGTTGGCTAGCACTATAGACTAAAAATAGCGTCCTATCCTATCCTAGATACTAATATTATAAACGCGAAAGTTTGTGAGTATGGATGGATGTTTGTTACTCTTTCACGTAAAAACTACTGATCCGATTTGGATGTAACTTGGAATATATATTATCCGTGACCTGGATTAACACATAGGCTACTTTTTATCCCGAAAAGTTAACGGGATCCAATGGGACGCGAAAGAAGTCGCGGGTGGCACCTAGTTATCTATATTTTACCTTATGAGCGTTTTCGTCAGCGCAATCCACTTGTTCTCTACAGCTGATGACCACCGGAAGCACTTTACCGGACTATTGATTAGATATAAATATACCTAACACTATATTAGCCTGAGTAGGTAACTAGCATAGTATATAAGTATGTAACTACTTAGCTTACGAAACGACAGCGCAGTAGGTACGCACCGCAAACGCATTTCTTGACATTTTCATAATAATACATTTACCTATTCAAAGACTGATTCAAAGCATTGATTTAAATAATTTGCTTTGGCTGACTTCGACCTATGAAAATGTGTATTGAAAGTACGTAAGTAGTAGGTACCTACCTAGTAATCACAGTTTGTTACTGCCATAGGTCAGTTTCTGAAAACAGCGAGTCATTATGGCAACCACTTGTAACTACAGGTGGGTATTCTAAGGTGGGTATTCTAATGTGGAAATGATGTCCAATTTTTTTAAGACGTACTCTACCTAGGTAGGTACCTGCTTAGATTTTTTTTTTCTAACGGAGTATTTTCTTAAAATAAACCATGAACATTTAAGTTTTCAAAATAGTCTATGGCGACTCTACAAAGAGAATGCAAAAAAACACTTCATAAAAAAAAACTAAATTACTAAATTTTTTTTCTTCAGAGTTTTAGAGTTTGTTTTTTGTATTTTGATTATAATATTTAGCCATAGTTAGGTAGGTAGTGTACCTAGACTCTTAGATAAATCTTGCGCATTGTAAATCTAGATATCTAGATTTAGAATGCATTTTAGGTTCATGCAACCATTAGTCTTGATAATTTCCATCTATAACACGCCGTGACGGAACACACCAACCACAATGAATATCAACATTGCATTTTGCATTCAGTTTGATGATGTGCAACATTACCCTGTTTGTATGAAGTTGTATGGAGCTGTCGATCACTGAATAGGCTGTTGCAATGTTGTATGGTAGTAATTATAGACATCTGAAATGTTTACTGTTTACTGGCTGCGAACAAAGCAGTAAAGGGAACTCACCAAAGAGTATTTTAACGACTTTTTTTATTTTTTGAAATAGTAAGGTCAACCTGAAGCTATAGGTGCACTTGCACACAGACTGGCGAAACTCTCGAACTAGACTCGTACTTTCGAAAAACGAACCAACGTAAGAAACGGAGGTCAAAATTTGAATCACGTTTCATACAAAACGAGATTTTCAGTGTGTAATTTTGGTAGAATGGGAGTCCCGCTTCTTCTTACGTAGGAACTACGTGAGAAGAAGCGGGTTGCACAAAACAGTTTTATTTCTAACGGGTTTTTTATTTTCTAAACTCGTATGGTCAAACTAAAACTAGCTATCTATAAACCTCGGCCTGCCTTCATATTGCTATACCCTAAGCAGGGTCCATGAGACATATCTATTTACATCCACCACCAATGTAAAATTTACCTAAACCATGTGAAAGCAATAAATATATTGAGTATTGAGTATTGAAAGCTTAGACTGGTTAGACTAGCACAAAACAATTTTCAACCTACCGATAGTGATGGGACACTGATAGAGTTGGAACCTTTTAGTAATGCTTAAAAATAATTTTAAATTATCAAGGTTAATAAGGATCCACAAAAAAGTGATGATGGCTCAACCATATGGTCCACACGATTAGCCGATTACTCCCACAGCAAACGTCCATGACTGAGTACGTGCCCTGTTTGAGGCATCGCATTGCGTCCATCAATCTGAGACGTAATGCATGAAATTGTACTGGAAGCAACCATCCCCTTCAAACAAATGAGACTGTTGAATTTTACATTTTCGCTCTAGGTTTTTTTGCATTTGTCTGCCAGCACACCTGGTGGTAAGTGTAGCTGCAGCCTAAGGTGGAGCACGCTTAGCTATAATCCACCTATTCACTCTTTTCTTGAAAAGGTTATATCTATCAGGAAATATTGATGATGGCATAGAGTTCCACTCCTTGGCAGTTCATAAGATACATAAGATTTCTCCCAGATTAACATCGATAGCACGAACATCTCGTGTTGTCGACGACAAATGCTGTAGATACAGAGATTTATTACGTAGATACAACAATAGAGAGCAGGTACCCTTACGTATATATATATAGCCATGTGGGAAACAACTGCTCTTATGTACCTACTTTACATACCAAAGTCTGAACACACAACGAGACGAATTTTGGATTTTATTGCTCAATTTTTTGTTAGGTATTTTATTTTCCCACGTATCTCTGACTATTTATTTGTGTAGCGCTATGGTAGAGGTGCTGGTTTGATTCTAGCTGCAAAAAAACCTAGATAAGCTACCATGGTTCCACAGTATGGAACCCCTTCTTGGAATCCCGTGGGGATAATGGGGTTGAGGTATATTGTTATGTCGGAGGTGTCACGCACCCATACAAGCGTTTGCATCGTTAATTCTGGGTAACTGGGTCATCATATAGTTACTTCAGTATTGGTGACACCCAGATACCACTTACAGTTACGATACGACCGATCACGCGAACTCAAAATCGCCATTTTGAATATGCAATAGACCAAACCTTTTTACTGTTTATTTTATTATGCTGTAAACTATAGATTAAGGAGATTTTTATATATATAAAGAAAGTTTACACAATGGTTGTATTGTGTGTAATTCTATAGTTCAAGGGCAGACAGACGGACAGGCATTGCAGTTTGTTATTAGCTATGGGCAATCACAGTGCTGACGGCTTGTCGCCTGTCCATCATTTTTGCAACGTGTGGGTTCATTTGTTTGTACTAGTAAGGGCGATTTAATTAAGTATCATTAGATAGGTATTCTTGTAGTATTGTCAGAGGTTTCTACTCTGAGAATGGTATTATTGGTGGTAGGTACTCTATAGATCGGAAGGTGCCTACTACACCTACACCGACCTATTCTCTCACACGCATTATTTTCTCTTCTTGTATCTCTGGCTGAAGATGCATGCTAGGTTCAACTTTTTCATTATTCTGAGGTTCAACTCTAAACTAGGTAGGTACAATACAACTTTACATGTAGATATTTGTCGAGGTTTTCCCATGCATTTTCGATATTGTTTAGAAAAACAAAGTCAATTTAGATTACTTTCATGATAATAGTGATTATCAAGTAATTTACACTTGGAAATTAAATTATTTGGTTTGTGGTTGCCCGTCAATGTCAGTAGATTAGGTGCTAGTACAAAATGACAGTTATGAAAATAATATTAAAATTGCGATATCTGTCCTTGCAGTTAGAACTATTCGTGACTGTTTTGGTCGCATTTTCTTATAATTTTACCAGTTTAATTAAAAACACATCTCAGTGGTAGCGAAATTCGTCTTTACCCTGCTGACAATAAAGGAGCTTTTCCAACCAATTCCGAAAAATTTCAGCAAAGTTTTGGTTCGTGCTTTTAAGTTTTTGCTCGTTATTTTGTTTTGTAATCTAACTCACATAAGGATGAAATTCCCATAGCAGAATCCAGAAGCATTGAATTAATTTTGGTAGCCGTTGAAACAGTAAACGTGGGTTTTGAAACCGATGGGGAAAGAAAAGCTCGGCGCAACGTGATGCCTTTGACAAATTTTGATGAATGGGGTTGAATACATTATTCTTAGCGTGAAATATTTGATAGATGAATAATTCCATTGATCTGCTCCTCAGGCCCGCATCGCACGCATCGGACGCATCGCACGCAACGGATTTTAGTTTGCCTTGTATAAAAACTCATACAACTGCGTCCACTGATCCGCACCGTACGGACGAGTTTTTATACAAGGCAAACTAAAATCCGTTGCGTGCGATGCGTGCGATGCGGGCCTGTGGACGCTGAAAAAAGCAAGGCTTCTTTAGTGGTCTAGAGAGCTTGAGAGTATTTTTAATTATTTTATAAATGAAAGAGTTGTGTACACACGTTGACGTTTTTATTGAGAGAGAGAGAGAACAGCATAGAAGGAACGAACACTAAAATATTTAATGTTTCCAACATATTCCACTACAAGGAACAAGTACTATGTATAGGTTTAATACCTAATAAATTGTTACACGGAAACCAGTGTTTTATTATTACCTACTTGTTAAATAGCTCCTTAGTTACACAATATTAGATAGCTTGAGAATGGACTGTATGTTTTTATTTTAAATGAATATAATATTATGTTTATGAATACTAGAAACTATCTTTTGTCTTAGTACCTACTTATAGTGCTAGTTACATTTCGCTTTTACTAAATCCTAAGCTTGAACACATAGAGCATTATTGAGTAAACATGACTCAGAATGACATGGTATGCCATTAGGATATTACACTATGTTAAGGGAGATAGATATGAAACTCATAGCAATAATTACACTCTCAGGTTGGTATAGCTACAGAATGAATTATCATATCATCCTACAGAAATAATTCTTTGCTTCATGCCCTTATTATATATATTGATGGGACTTAGTCTAGCTTTACATTTCAAAATTACTAAATGTAAAAAAGGATATGCGCTTCTATGCTATTAAATAACTATTACTGACTATGCAGTTCGCATTGTTTTACTTAAATTAAACTTATTTAATCTATAGGAAGAATACAGATTTTTGTTATGGATGTCTTATGGACATTACCATTGGCTTTCTTAACTTCTAAAGCCCTAACGAGGCCATCCGCGCCTTCAAAAACTCTGGTCACCCTAGCCATAGGCCAAGTCATGGGCGGAGTATCTAACTCGCGCAAAATGACCAGAGCACCTACTTTTACATTAGGTACACTATCCTTCCATTTAGGACGGTTTTGTAAAACATTTAGATATTGTTTTGACCAATATCTCCAAAAATGCTGCTTTAAGGCCGTGCATTTTCGCCAAAAACTGAGCCTGTTATCTGGAAGATTTGTAATATCCTGCTCAGGGATACAATTTAAAGGAGCACCAGTAAGAAAGTGTCCTGGCGTCAAGTAGGAAAGGTCCTCTATATCAGATGACATTGGAGTTATTGGTCTTGAGTTCAATATACCTTCTATTTGAACTAATACAGTATACAGTTCTTCATAAGTTAGAACATGAGAGCCTAGTACTCTTTTTAAGTGATATTTAACACTTTTTACAGCGGATTCCCAGAGCCCAGCAAATACAGGGGAGTAACTAGGAATGAAGTTAAATTTAATACCTAACTTTGAGGCCATATTTTGAACCTGTGTCTGATGATTTTTTGAATTATTTAGTTTATAAAGTTCTGACAACTGGGTATTCGCTGCTTTGAAGGTGCCTGCATTATCACAATAAACATCAGATGGTACATTACGCCTTGCAATAAAGCGTTTGAAGCTTGACAAAAAAGTTTCTGTTTCTAGATTAGACACTAATTCTATGTGAATTGCTTTTGTGACAAAACATACATAGACACAGATATAGCCCTTGGTTGTTACAACACTTCTTAGTCTAGATTGCTTAATCATTATTGGCCCTGCAAAATCAATGCCTACTTTCATGAAGCATCTATGTACATTGACCCTATCAGAGGGCAGTGACCCCATCAGCTGTTTGGCAGTTACACCTTTTTGCCTAAAGCATGTTGTACATTTGTAAACCAACTTTTTTACTAATCTTAAACCATTAACTAACCAATAGCGTTGTTGAAGGCTACTTAATACTAGTTTTTGACCTGCATGAAACAATTTCAAATGCTCATTTTGAATAATTAGATGAGTAACCGTAGACTCTTTAGGTAAAACTATTTGGTGCCTTTTGCTGTATGGCAAGGAGGAATGCTGCAACCTACCACCTACTCTGAGGAGACCCTCAGCATCAATAAAGGGGTTTAGGGATTTTAAATAGGATGCTGCTTGCTTACCTGCTTGCAACAAAGCTATATCATGGTGAAAATATTTTTGCTGTTCATTTTTGATTAATAAGTGCAATGCCTGATTTGCCTCTGCATACCTTACAAAGTTTTCTTTGATCTTATCAGACCCTGATCTTGCATTCTTAAGAAATCTTAAAATATAGGAAAGAACATTTACTATCTTGTTTATATCAGAATATTTTTCTAATAGGGAACTAAGAAATGACTGTGGTTTGTCATGTGTAGCTGCACACACAAGTTCGCTTTTCATGGAACGTTTGACCTCAGGTAAGTCCTGGGGTATATCATAACTACAATTCTTATCAAAGTTATAATCTGCCTTGCATAGAAAGGATGGTCCATGCCACCACAGTTGGTTACATTGCAGCTCAGTAGGGTTTATACCTCTACTTAGACAGTCTGCTGGGTTTTGGTCAGTTTTTATGTATGCCCATTGATATGATTTCGAATATTCATTTATCATTTTGACTCTGTTTGCAACATAAGCATTTAACAATGCTGGATCAGTCTTTTGCCAAGCCAATACTACTTGTGAATCACTGAATAGGTTTACACTTTCTATTTCTACTCTTTTGCTCAATGTATCATGTGCTCTCATACTTAACTTTGCTAAGAGCAGCGCAGCATTCAGTTCAAGACGAGGAATCGACAATTTACTGGCTTTAGGAGCAATTCTTGATTTTGAACAGAGCAAAGACATTGTAGTTTTTTCTTGTTTGTCAGTAACTCTCAAATAAATAGCACAACCAAATGCTGTGGTTGAGGCGTCTGCAAAGCCGACAATTTGGATGACTTTACTGTTTTCTGGGCAAACATTTCTTGGAATATTAATTGGCGCCATCTGTTGCAAGTTGTTATAAAACTGTAACCATTCTTTTTGCAAAATAGGGGTGGGTATAGTATCCCAATCTACATTTGACTGCCACAATTTTTGCATGATTATCTTAGCTTGAACAAAGACTGGCCCTGCAATACCTAAGGGGTCATAAAACCGACTTACATAACTCAGAATCTGTCTTTTTGTTTTAGGAATTTCATTTGTTGGAGGACATGAGATTCTGAAGGAATCTGTTTTAATACTAAATTTTAAACCTAAGGTTTTTATGTCCTTGTTTAGCTCTAAATCTTCAAAACTCTGCTTTTGCTCTGGGGTGTCTATCAAAATAGACTTGTGATTAGCTGACCATTTGTGCAACTCAAAACTTCCTTTACTTAGTAAATCAATCAGTTGTGATTTTATTGCAATAATATTAGTTAAGCTATCATCTGAGAGCAATATGTCATCGACATAAGTTGAATTTAACAATGCAGGAGCAGCTAATGGGTATTGTTCCCCATACCTTGTAGCCAACTCGAGCAAGCATCTTGTTGCTAGCCAGGAAGAGCTTTTAAGTCCATAGCTAACAGTGGATAACTGTATACACTTGATTTCCTCATCTGGGGCGTCCCTCCAAAGGATATTTTGCAAAGGTCTTTGGGATTTAACTAGGTTAATATTTCGGAACATCCGTCTGATATCGCAAACGAAGAAATATCTATGAAGCCTGAACAACAATAGGATATCAAACAATTCTTGTTGGACTATAGGCCCATTTAACATCAGGTCATTCAGAGAAACTTTGTTACTAGTCTTCATAGATCCATCGAAAACAGTTCTTAATTTTGTGGTTATTGCATCTTGCTTTATGACTGCATGATGAGCAAAAAAGTATACTGGATCTTTTGTAAGATCATAGAGAGAAATGTCTACATAGCAGGCATGGCCTAATTCAATGAATTCGTGAATAAAGCTTTTGTACTCTCCATGCAATTGAGTATCCTTTTGCAATTTCTTCTCAAGATTATAGAATCTTTTTAGTGCTAGACTGAGAGAATCTCCTAATACATTGTTCATATCACAAAGGGGTAGTTTTAGGGGCATTGAAACCTCAAAGCGGTTGTTTTCTAACTTAACAGTGTCCGTGAAATATTTCTCACAGTATTGCTGTTCAGACGCATGTTCCGCATATGTTTCTGGGACTTTTTCTGTTTGCCAAAAGTTGGATATTGTACTACCTATGTCAGTTTCACATTCCTGACAAAAAAGAGCAACAGCAGAGCCTTGTATAGAAGAGCTAGGGACACTACCAGCTACTATGTAACCAAACTGTGTATGGACGAATCTTGGTTGTGCAGCATCACTTTCTTCCCCACCTTCCTCTACTAGCTGGTCATCCCGCGGCAACAGCGTCTGGAAAAACACATCGGCACCCAGTAAGATATCTATATCGCTTGTGATATGAAAGGAGTCATCGGCTAACATTATATTTTTAGGCACTTTAATTTTTGAGAGATCAAGGGGGCATTGAGGTAACTTTGAAGTTATCTGATCGACTACTAGCAGATTGGCCTCCACCTTATATGGGTAAACACATGAAAAGATGTCAAGCTGTAAAGAATGACGGATTGTCTTTTCAGTATTGGCTATACCCACCACTTGAGTGTGGTTGGGCAATAGCGGTCTACCTATCACCCTAGCAACACTAGTTGTGACAAATGAAGATTGGCTAGCAGAGTCTAATAAAGCCTTGACAATAATCTCTTGGCCTTTGTTTGAGATGAGCTTGACTTTTGCCGTTGGCAACATAACTTGAGTTTTTGCACTCAAACTTGCACCTACATTGGCTACGCTTGTACTTACCTCACTACATTTTTCTGTTTCACCTTCGGTGTGTAGCAAGGTATTGTGGTTCGATTTACATTTCTGACATTTGAAGTGAAATTTACACTTCCCTGTGTGTGAATTTAGACAGATTCTACATAACTTTTTACTCTGGACAAAATCTAACCTCTCCTTTGTTGAAGACAACATGAAATTGGGGCAAGCAAATATTTTATGATTTAACTTACCACAGAAGAGGCACTTTGCTTCCTTTACATTGACCACATTAGACACCTTCCCCGTAGAACCTGTTGACTTGCTGTTGCATGTAGCTTCTTTGCCTGCTTCACTATTTTCTAAGGCAAGGGCACGGCCCTCTAGAAATTGTACAAGCATGTTATAGGTTGGTTGCAAGCGAGGCAGGTTATAAGTTTGGTTTAAGGCAAGGTGGTATGCATTGGCAGTGATAGGATCCAGCTTTCTTACAAGCAGGCACACTAGAAGACTGTCCCATTGATGAATAGGCTCACCTAGATTTTTAAGCGCAGCAAGATGTTGCTTGCTGTTTGAGATGAGAGAACGCAATGATGTAACGGTGGCTTTGGTGGTTGAAGTTAAGTCAAACAGAGCACACAAATGATCATGGATAATCTTATACTTATTATCATAGCGTTCAGACAGAATTTTCAAAGATTCCCTGTAACTAGACCCTAAAGTAGGAAGGTTTTTAACCAGATCTAAAGCTTCTCCTTGGAGAAACCCTCTCAAGTAGAAAAATTTCTGAATATCAGTAAGTTTTTTATCACTGTCTATGAAAGCATTAAATAGTTCAATAAATGGTCTGTATTCCACATATTTACCATCGAAAGACTGAATATTGACGTGCGGAAGCTTTAGCTTAGAGGTTGAGGTATGCGCAGTGCACTCTGGTAAAGCGTGACCCTTTTTTGAAAGTTCAGAGATACGAGTGCGCAAGGCCGCAATGCATTCGAAATAACATTCTTCGGTAACCTCGGGATCCTCGCTTGCATCAGTCCCCTCTAACTCTATGTTTAAGGATTCGTACTCACCATAGGCATTCATAGCTTTGTCCTCTAACAAAATGAGCATTTGCATTGACACCTCTGAAAAACCGGCACTTTCAATTCTCTTTTGTATTCTCGTTAGTGTACCTTTTAGGGCACCTCTTCTCGCGATATTTCGCTTGAGATCGTCCTGAGGCTTAGACTCAGACATTTTGTAACGTGATATACTATGAAATACAGCACTAAAGGTATATTATTATTACTAAAATACTAAAGTCTCAAAATTTTCACACAATGCAATGTAGTTGACACAAAATGGCGCCGGAGTCGAAAATTTCTATGTAGTCGAAACGTAACGCGCAGCCGCGTGGCAGGTGATATTCGCTTGCTCCCTCGCTCTAACGTGAAAATAGGCGATGCTCGATGAGTCGAACGAACTCTGTTTCCGTTTAAAAACACGCCGTCCAATGGATGCACCGATGTTTGACAGCTTGACTTTTGGCTGTGGCTGTGTAGGTACCTTGAGTTGAGACAGCAGAAAATTGTAGGTAACGTGTCCAAGATGGCCAAATCCAACCCAAATCCAGATATCGAGACGTCTTGTACTATCTTCCTGTACACACTTATTCCACTCCCAGGGCACAAAAATTTCCGCTGAAGGACCAATGAAAAAAGCAAGGCTTCTTTAGTGGTCTAGAGAGCTTGAGAGTATTTTTAATTATTTTATAAATGAAAGAGTTGTGTACACACGTTGACGTTTTTATTGAGAGAGAGAGAGAACAGCATAGAAGGAACGAACACTAAAATATTTAATGTTTCCAACAGACGCTAGCCATTAGGGCTGTAAAATGGACTAAGGCCCGTATGCCGATTATTGCCGAATCTGAACTCAGGGCGTAGATTTGAGTAGAGATTTTCATACAAAAATCTATGCTTGAGTCCGGATCAATGCTTGAACAGAGATTCAGCAATCAGCATACGGGCCTAAGTTCCTACAAAAAAAAAAATATAATATCAAACAGAGAATTTTTTTTCATATTATCATGACATGAGAATCAATAATTTATTTAAGACCTAATATGTACCACTCTTCACGCAAATAAATCATTCATTCATTCATTCATTCATGTCTATGACATTCTATGAAAAACAAGCCCGTCTTGAAGAGGAGGCAAGCATTGAATTGGATGCACCTCGTTTTCCATGGAAAATGGCCTAAAATAAAACTTAATAAATCTTAATAAAACCATCCTCACTCGCTGACACATTCGCGTGTTAAAATAGATATATCGGATGAATAAGAAACAATGATCTCGATTCGACACCAGAAAAAGGGTGTTTGATATAATTTTACCTTCGTTTGAGATGAGGGAACCTTGTAGTGGCGTAGTGTTGTGCGATACCTGCATATCTATGACCGTACTTCTTACCGTCAACAACTCGAGACATAAGCTTCTTGGCATTTTTACTACAATCTCATACTACTAATAGGTACTTACGTACCTACTAGTTTCATAAAAATTAAAGACATACTGGGGCGCGATCGGTATGGCAGGTTTTCTGAACTGTTTTCATACTAAATCATAGGTATTCGGTGACTAAATGACATTAGAGCATTTCAGGCGTTTTTTGCCGTCAAAAGCTTCATGTTTTCGTATATCTGTATCCACGTCACTTGACATTATGCAGCGAAAGCAGTAGAGCTTGCGTTATGGGTACATACATGGCAGCGGCGATACTTTTTTATTTACTTGGAGTGCTTTTACCTACACCTAAGTTACGTTGCTAAGTGTGTGTTTAAAATCCACCAATAGGCATCGTTTGTTTTCATATTAAACGATTCCTATTGGCGGATGTCAAACACACTTTACACTTTGATCACTTAAATAATGTACGGAAATACAATACTATAGTACAGTTGAACATGCCTAGTGTTGAAGGCTTCGCGAGTTGGGTGACACGAATCGCGCATGCGCGTAATCATTGTTATTATGACATTTGTGACGCAAGCCAGCGCCATCTTGCGGGAAGCTGCGGTTTAGCTTAGCGTTTTTATATCGATTGGGGTGCGATTTACTGTTCTATCGTCAGTTTTAAGTATACCAATAAATATGAGTTTTGTTTATCTTAAAATTTGACTAAGCTAGCCAAAATCCTTGGTTGCAAACTTTCCAAGACGTAACGTTGTTAATAGATCCTGGATGGAAGAGATATCACGGTTACGTATTCCAGTTCTTATATTTAGGTACCTACGTAACACTCAGGTACCTAATAAATATAATATTCACGGACACTTAACACAAAGCCTTCTAGTCCCAAACTAAGCAAAGCTTGTACGATGGGAACTAGATGGCTGATAGAATAAATACATAATTTTTTTTTGTAAATACATACTTATAATACATAGAAACACCCAGACACAGAACAAACATCTATGTTTGCCACACAAATGTTTGTTCTCGGTGGGGATCGAACCCACGACCCACAGCACGGAAGGCCGACTGAGCCATGACGCCTGTCATGGCTCAGTCGGTAGTAACCTATACCTACCTACCTACTGCTTTACCTATAGGTACTTACATCTTTCACAAAAGCGATACCTGGTTATAGTAGTATTGTGTAGCACTGTGAAAGAGGCCTTAGTTTTTATAACAATGCGATATGGATTCGTTGTATAATAGTAATCGTCTATCGGATTAGATTATACCGATCAATCGCTCACCGCCACATTATCTATCTAAAACCTAGGTAGGTAGGTAGGTACCTACCACTTACTCTTCAGCTATGCTATAGATACCTAAGTAGGTTCTTTTTTACCAACCTAATAGTACAAGCTTTGCTTAGTTTGGGACTAGAAGGCGTTGCATTAAATATCCGTGAATATATTGAATATTTGAATGAAAAAAAAAAACTTACATTTAAGAAGAAAACGATTTATTTTTTATTT
Source organism: Eulithis testata (assembly GCA_947507515.1). Classification (NCBI taxonomy): domain Eukaryota; kingdom Metazoa; phylum Arthropoda; class Insecta; order Lepidoptera; family Geometridae; genus Eulithis; species Eulithis testata. The sequence goes on along the minus strand of OX382213.1, from coordinate 9,350,944 downwards.
TATTTTAAAACTATAGGTAAATCGACACGGCTGTAAATCCATTCCCGTAGATATCCATTTTTAGGGTTACGATCCCGTAGAGTTTCGAAACCCTTATGTTTAACCTCTTGGTAGGTACCTACTATAGATGAACTCCACATTTCTACTGGTTTTACCACAGAATGTGGGTCTAAATTTTGAACCACGACCTAGGCTAGACCAAAATGGTTAACTCAAATTGGGCTGCCCAACGGCATGTACTTAATAAGAATAACGGTAACATCATCTACAATGCTCAGGTTTATCATTGCCCAACTGTTAGTCCACTGCACTGATGCAAATGTTTCAATTTGTTCAACAACACAAAGCAGAGTAATGAGCTATCCTACGGCCCATTGGAGGCAATCCATTGTTGGCACCCAATTTCATTTCGTGTAGGTGGCCTACAAAGACCACTAATTACAAGCTCGCTTTTATAGTGCGTTATTATTTTATTGCGATAGGTAAGTAGGTACATGTAGGTAACGCATGCGCTACATTTTATAGAAGACGCATTATTGCATACTGTTTATCTAAGATCGATCACAATAAGTAGATAGGTATCTACACTAGGTTAGGTAGGTACCTTTGTGAAGATATCTTTTCTGATATCTCAGAAACTAGAATGGACATTGGACGGCTAAGAAAATACATACTAAGTCCTCTGCATAGGTAGGTAGGTACCTACCTACCAAATTGGTTTAGTTTATTCAACTCAACGGCTGCGTATTCGCATTTTTTGACTCAAAGAATTTACAGTAGGTTACATTACATTAAACCCCCTGAATTTTTCTTTGATTGATCATTGACGTCCACACTTAGGATGAAAGTTAGAACTAGAATGGTTAGTTTTACCTAGATTATTAGGCTCGTATGCCGATACTGAAATCGTTAGGTACTCAGCTCAAGCATAGATTTGAGTAGAGATTTTTATACAAAAATCTATGATCGAGTCTGGATCAGTGCTTGAGAATTCGGGCATAAGTGATAGAATCAGCAGATGGCCTACCAGATGTTAAGTAGGTATTACCTCTTATGGACTAAATATGGTATGGTATTGCCTACCTCTGCCTATCACAATGCAAACCTCATGGAGCACGTCCACTGTAAAAATATCCTGTGTGGCATACCTACCATACAGTGTCCATCACTTTGGGACTTAAACGGTTGGCATAAGGCGTATGTTAAAGGCAGACAACCCTCTCGCTCGCACATTTCAACATTTTTGAAGATATAATATAACTAAATGTATAATTATATTATATCTTCAAAAATGTTGAAATACTTGAAATAAATAAATAAATATTCTTGAACATTACACACAACGCTCTCTAGTCCCAAACTAAGCAGAGCTTGTACTATGGAAACTAGATTGCTGATATAATACTTACATACTTTTTTTTTGTAAATACATACTTATAATACATAGTAACATCCAGACACAGAAATGTGCGAGCGAGAGGGTTGTCTGCCTTTTACATACGCCTTATCCATTACAATGAGACTGATTTCGATTTAGGTACAATTATGTAAGCGTCTGATATTGTAGTAGGAGGCAGATATTGTTTAAAAGTTGCACGTTATATCAATCACCTGCTGTAACAATTAATACAGCTTTTGTAAAACTTCATTAGGATCCGCCAGTCGATATTGTCCGATCGGTTACATAACAAATCACATTGTTCCTCCCACAAGACTTATAATTCTATTTCAACTTAAAATGAACCCTAACTTGTTGAATATATGAGCTAGAATGAAAGTGTTGTAGTAGAATTGTTGAACAAGACAAATTATAGATGTTTTGCGACTCTCGAATCAAATTCGAAAGATGAGAAACAGAATATTCCCACGGAGAATGGTCTCTGATTGATTTGATATTTAGAGTTGGTTGGATAAGCTGCTGCCCTTGGCTTTACTCGTGTGTGAATCGGATATTTTTTGAAAATAGTACGAAATTTGATGGACTACTTGATGTTCAGCGGTTGAACTTTAAATATGCCGAAAGCAATAAAACCGCGTACTTTTCTTCATCATAATCGTATGTATTCGCAAAATCTGCGCTGATTCCATCTATTCATGGATTTCCATAGACTAGTATCAAGGCCTTAGGCGGCCTAAAAACTCTGTCAACAGAGTTAGCCACTAACTCATACGAGCTTATTTGTTTGTAAGATGCATTTTTTTCCTAAACTAGATTTAGGGTAAACTACCCTAATCTTGGCACCCCCACCAATTGTTGACACTTCTCTGATTTATCCTATTTACTAAGAAAAAGCTAGACCTCATTTTAGAGCTGTCAAATTAGGTTAGTTTAGAAAAAATCAACAAGCGAATCGATACTAATACTCTCTTCGCATTAAGCTTAGCTATATGTATTGTTCAATATGTACCTTTGAGATTTCCTTGTACAAGTAGACGCAGCGGTGGATATTGCTCTATTGAAATTACAGTGAAAATACCATGTTTGGTTCCAATATTTTATTATCTACAAGGTATCTCAATAAAATTAACTACAAATTAACAATGTAACAATCACAGCTAAAAGTATTTGTACCTATTTGTACATTGACACATCAATTTGACACACAACGACAACAATTTGACTAAAGAGCACTATATACGGACTAGGGGACACATTGAAAAAACTAGGGCATTGGGGCATATAAGGGGTACTTTAACTATAGTAGGTGCCAAATAACACCGCAATACAAGTCATTCACCCACCTTCAAAACGATGTCGCAAAATTCAATTTATAGCTAATTCTGTCGCTTTCCATACAAACCTGTCACTAAAACGGTAATCACTCGAATCTCGTAGTAATGTTTGTTTACCATACATAAATTGAATTTTGCGACATCGAGGTGAAGGTATTTGGCACCTACTATAGGAGGTTATTTCAACTATCTGTAAACGATATTAACCATTAGTATTATTTCTAAATCATTCCTCAGATATATAAATAACATTTACTAACACACTAGTATTTTATGCGACCCTACAAAGTGAAATGATCCGGGGCGCCTAACGACGTCACAAAATAACACTAAATTATATGTTTATATTTGTCTAGACTGATATTATAAAGAGGAAAGATTTGATTCTTTGCATTGAATAGGCTCCAAAACTTCTGAACCAATTTGAAAATTCTTTTACCGCTGGGAAGCTACCGCATCCTCAGGTGAATAGATATATTAAAAAAAAATAGGGATCCTTATTTAAACCCTAACAATGTAACCCAAAGAGACCTAAAAAAATTAAATTTTCGTTAAATACCCGTGCGCAGCCGAGACGGTTGGCTAGTTATTATATAAAGTAGAAGGAATGAGGTTGTAATTCCAACTGCGCCATCTTGGCCAGCAGTCGATGTAGCCGCCGTTGTTGTGGCGATGCAGCCCCCGGAGCCCCCGGAGCCCCCGCGGCCCCCGCAGCCCCCGGCGGCGGGGGGCCAGCGGGGGGGGCTGCGGGGGCACAGGCCGGCTCGGGGGGGATCTCACGACACTGCGCCAGCCGGGACGACACGTGCCGCGGCATCTAACACAATGTTACACATCCTTGGTAAACTACCCTAATCTTGGCACCCCCACCAATTGTTGGCACTTCTCTGATTTATCCTATTTACTAAGAAAAAGCCAGACCTCACGATGTTGTAACAACAACAACTTAACATAATAATAAACATCGTGAGGTCTGGCTTTTTCTTAGTAAATAGGATAAATCAGCGAAGTGCCAAGAATTGGTGGAGGTGCCAAAATTAGGGTAGTTTACCCTATATCATTATAATTTCATGGGTATTTACTATTTACAGGGACCAATTGAGCTATCTATAAATCAGTTGCAACGGTTTGTAGATAGCTCGAATGTTTCGTATTTTGTAAATACTGTATTAGTTGTAATTTTCTTTGTGAATAAAGTTCCTTATTACGACTGTTCAATGTAGCTTGGAGGTTTTCATTTTTGGTGATAGCGCTCTCGTACAACATTCAAATTTGATTTGACGTATTTCCCTGATAGTCTGTAGAGCGCCAAGATTTCCAACAATTTTTTTTAAGTTACTACGATCAGATTATTTCTAAGAATCTCGTGTAGTCATATTTTGTCCTTTTTCTAATGCGCCATTATTTAACGTCGTCCATCTTGTTTTTTAAACCTTCAACTTTTAAATGAGTTTCTAAATGTTTTTGCACAGAAATGAATGAACAATCAACAACATTATAAATGAAAAAGATATACACATGATCTTACATTGAATAGCGGTGAGTAGAGGATAGGAGTCCACAGAGGCAGTAACTTGTTCAGTACCGTGGAGTTACACTCCAGCAGTGATTCCAGCAGGGACAGGAAATGCAGGTTTACGGTCTCGGCCAGCTGCAAACAAAAAAAATTGGTAGACATTTCACACTTTTTTCGACCAGAAAACTTATACCAATGCGATAAATTTAAGTGCACATTTTTTGGTTAAAAAACTTGTTTGGATCAATGTGATATTTTTACAGAACTTTTGCATTGTTATTCTCTTGACCCTGAAGCTATGCAATTCAACATAATTACATTTAGTTATATTATATCTTCAAAAATTTTGAAATGTGCGAGCGAGAGGTTTGTCTGCCTTTTACATACGCCTTAAGGCGGCCTAAAAACTCCGTGACTCATACGAGCTTGCTACTTGAGTTTTATGTAGACTCTAATACAAACACAACTTTAAAAGACCTATTTACTCAATAGCACTTACCACTTTAGAATGCGTAGTTAGATGTAACACAGTTGGCACCAGTTTGCACCAGAAGTCCAGCAATACAGAAATGGCAGCTGCATGGGCATCGCTGTGAGGCCCACAGGCCCCGCACAAGGCCTCTAGGTACAGGGTCCACAGCTGGCAGAGCACGAAGGCCCCCAATAGGGCCCCTAGCCGGCCTCCGCTGGTGGCCCCGGACTTGTTGCTGGCGGTGCTTGGGCCCCCTTCCACGTAGGATGACATTATAGTCTGTGGGAGTAATGACATTGCTAATCTACTTGCGTTAGTGACATGTGACAAATGTACATATTTGACACATTTATTATAGGTAGTCAAAGAATCCCACTTCCTACTTTTTCTTTTGTTTAACGCTGTCAGTTGAAAGTCGTATAACTTCAAAAAATGCTGAGCACTGCCATCTATATGTTAGTTTTAGAAACAGAGACATGTCCTCTCGTTTAACGCTTGTCAGTTGGAAGTCGCATTAGGGCCGTAAGATCTAAAGCAGTTTAAACTATGGGTATCGTGAACTACGATTACATTTGATCGATGGATTAATCTACCTACTGTCATCTCTGTCAGTTTAAGCTACCGATGGTCGATTAACTACCATTCATCTTATGCAATAATCGGAGACTAGAGGTTAAACTTGAGGAGAACATTGTAGGATAGGTGTCCTCCTAGGAAAAGGGAAGATCTTCCACGCCGAGCGACCTTTGGCTCGGGGTCCGAGGACCGATGGATGGTATTCGGTTGTATTACTTATGTTCAAACTCCGTGATAACTTCGTTTGCGCGATCTAAGATATTTCTCATGTTAGTTCTTATGTAGCGAGATAGATGGCGCTACAAACTCTATTTCGTGTTTTAAACCACTATTGATCTTACGGCCCAGAAGTATAACTTCAATAAAGTGTTTAATAAAGCTAACCTGTATATGGTCGGTGATGTGGCAGGTTGCGTCCTGCGGCACACAGGTCTTGATAGGCGTTCCATTACGACAGTTACACAACGCACCCACGACCAGCCACGACACAAGTCGCACGCGAGATATGCACTCCGACACTTCTCTATTACTGATCATAATAATACACATTTTAGTTATACTAGACTTAAAACAATAAAATCATAAGAGATAGTGTGGTAATAATTATACTAGACTCAAAAGATATTAATAATGCTACTAATAAAGAAGACATGAACAGTCTTCCCTTAATTATAGAGTTATGAACTCTACTCTATACTAAATAAATCCTACTAATATTATAAGCGCGAAAGTTTGTAAGTATGGATGAATGGATGTTACCCTTTCACGTAAAAACTACTGATCCGATTTGGATGAAACTTGGAATATATATTGTTCGTGACCTGGATTAACACATAGGCGTCATGGCTCAGTCGGTAGTAGCTCTGCCTTCCGTGCTGTGGGTCGTGGGTTCGATCCCCACCGAGAACAAACATTTGTGTGGCAAACATAGATGTTTGTTCTGTGTCTGGGTGTTACTATGTATTATAAGTATGTATTTACAAAAAAAAATGTATGTATTCTATCAGCCATCTGGTTTCCATCGTACAAGCTTTGCTAAGTTTGGGACTCATAGCATTATGTCGTACGGCATTTTGTTGTGGGGGAGTGCTGCAGACATAAACACCATATTTGTGTTGCAGAAGAGGGCTATTCGTGCAATTTATAACATGGGTCCCAGAGAATCACTAAGAAATAAGTTTAAGGAAATAAATATAATGACAGTACCTTGCCAGTACATCTATGAAAACTTATTGTATGTTCAAAAAAATATCAATCTATTCAACAAAAAAGTGATAATCATAATGTTAACACTAGAAATAAAGACAAACTCGCTGTTCCCACCACTAGGCTCACAAAAATTAGTAAATCTTTCAAAGGGCAATGTGTACGCTTCTTTAACAAAATCCCAAGTGATGTGTCTCAGTTGTCGATTGACAAGTTCAAAAACGTAATAAAACAGAGACTTCTTTTAAAAGCATACTATAAAATATCTGATTATTTAGAAGACAAACAAGCTTGGGACGAACTAGCTCCAACTCATCCAATAAAAAAAATATGTAATCATACCTAATCATACAAAACGTAATGACGATTCAAAGTGATCAGTGAGATTTTATTGAATAAAAGATTTTTGACTTTGACTTTGACTAGAAGGCGTTGTGTTAAGTATCCGTGAATATTTATTTATTTATTTATTTTATAGGCTACTTTTTATTCCCGAAAAATTAACTGGATCCAACGGGACGCGAACGAAGTCGCGGGTGGCACCTAGTAATAAATAAATATTCTTGGACATGTCACACAACGCCCTCTAGTCCCAAACTAAGCAAATCTTGTACTATGGGAACTAGATTGCTTAGAGAACACTTATAAATATTTTTTTTGTAAATACATAGTAACACCCAGACATAGAACCAACATCTATGTTTGTCAAACACAAATGCTCGTTCTACTCGATAATAGCTCTGCCTTCCGTGTTGTGGGTCGTGGGTTCACTTCCCATCGAAAGTAAACATTTGTGTGTGCCAAACATAGATGTTTCTTCTATGTCTGGGTGTAACTATGTTTTGAGACTGGAGGGCGTTGTGTATAATGTCCAAGGTTTTTTTTTCTTAGTGGGAATCAAACCCACGAACCAAGGAAGGCAGCAATAGAATCAAATACTCACCCAGGTAAACTAGAGCTGACCCAAGGCGTCAAATGGCGTCCGGGTTGGCCCCTATCTGCGCGCACGCCGCCGCCGTGCTCTAACGCCAGCTCCATGGCGACGTATTGTGCGATCCCGCCTTTTACAATCGCTCCTAGTGTGTCTTCGTTCAGGCAGATTAGATTACGATTTACTATTGATTTGGAAACTGAGCCCTGGAATAATATAAATTAATGTTGGAATAAGAAGGTCAAATTATACCGGTGATAAGTCAATTTCCGAAACCTTGAGGTTTAAAGTGTTTATGGGCGAATACTCAAACGCCACTCAAACCCCACTCAATTTAAGTCCCGCTTAAACTATTGCCATCTCTTACAAATGAGTAATGTCAAACAGAGGAAGAGCAACTTTAAGTGGTGCTCAAATTTAAATGACTTTTGAGTATTTCAACCTTAGAGTTTAAAATTAATACGATTTTTTGTAAATAAAAGAAATATTTTTTATTCATTAACTAGCTGATATTCGCGACAACGTAGGCGTGCGAAATAATCCACCAAAATATCTGTCACCAGCATACGATGAACTTCGTAGCAAATGGCTGCTTTTGGTTTAGAGAGTTCAAGCTGTATCTGAGAATCCACGTCTTTGATTTCAATAAAATATAGCCTATGTTTCGATCCGGAAAAAGGGTTTTCGAATGATATAAGTTTCATTGAAATTGGTCCAGTAGTTAAGGCGTGATCCGCGAATAAACAAGCCAAGAAACCTGATATTCGGAATTAGAATTGATTATTTAGTAGATCTTCATGTTTAGTTTATCCATATCTTTATACCATTCTCCCTCTTAAAAGGTTATTTTATTCACTAAAAACAGTGAATAAAAAGCACTTTTACTCACTGTTTTGGTGTGTGAATTTAGAACACACTAATATGTATATTTATTGAGCTCCATTTAATTATTGTTTTTGCGCAATCTTTCTTTTTCTCGTAGTCATGGTATAAAGTATAGTATGCAATTCTTGAATAAAACGGATTTATACCGAGGGCCATGAACCACTTACGTCGTTGAGGATTGTAACACTTGAATCAGAATCATCATGAATCACGACCGAATCTTTCACTTGCTCGTGATTCATTTATGGCTTTCGCTTTAAATCCGTCTTTTATTCACTAGTCGCATAATTTTGGTTTTTGGCTTTTTTACAGTTTTATAATAGTATAGAAAATATCATAAAAAAACTGTTATGTCACGAATTTTTAATGTCGCGACGGTCACAAGCGCTAAGACAAAGCGCGTGCGATTTAGAACCTTATTTCCACTTATGAGGTAGTTTGAAATGACACACGCTGTGGTAACATTCAGCTGCATACCTTGATCTTGTTGAGTAGATGCGGGTCCTGCAGCAGTTCGATCATGTCGGGTAGATGCGGGCGCATGCAGTCGAGTGCGCCGGCGCTGTACTCCTTCACGTCGTTTGTAATGAGATGGAGCTGCATACCTTGATCTTGTTGAGTAGATGCGGGTCCTGCAGCAGTTCGATCATGTCGGGTAGATGCGGGCGCATGCAGTCGAGTGCGCCGGCGCTGTACTCCTTCACGTCGTTTGTAATGAGATGGAGCTGCATACCTTGATCTTGTTGAGTAGATGCGGGTCCTGCAGCAGTTCGATCATGTCGGGTAGATGCGGGCGCATGCAGTCGAGTGCGCCGGCGCTGTACTCCTTCACGTCGTTTGTAATGAGATGGAGCTGCATACCTTGATCTTGTTGAGTAGATGCGGGTCCTGCAGCAGTTCGATCATGTCGGGTAGATGCGGGCGCATGCAGTCGAGTGCGCCGGCGCTGTACTCCTTCACGTCGTTTGTAATGAGATGGAGCTGCATACCTTGATCTTGTTGAGTAGATGCGGGTCCTGCAGCAGTTCGATCATGTCGGGTAGATGCGGGCGCATGCAGTCGAGTGCGCCGGCGCTGTACTCCTTCACGTCGTTTGTAATGAGATGGAGCTGCATACCTTGATCTTGTTGAGTAGATGCGGGTCCTGCAGCAGTTCGATCATGTCGGGTAGATGCGGGCGCATGCAGTCGAGTGCGCCGGCGCTGTACTCCTTCACGTCGTTTGTAATGAGATGGAGCTGCATACCTTGATCTTGTTGAGTAGATGCGGGTCCTGCAGCAGTTCGATCATGTCGGGTAGATGCGGGCGCATGCAGTCGAGTGCGCCGGCGCTGTACTCCTTCACGTCGTTTGTAATGAGATGGAGCTGCATACCTTGATCTTGTTGAGTAGATGCGGGTCCTGCAGCAGTTCGATCATGTCGGGTAGATGCGGGCGCATGCAGTCGAGTGCGCCGGCGCTGTACTCCTTCACGTCGTTTGTAATGAGATGGAGCTGCATACCTTGATCTTGTTGAGTAGATGCGGGTCCTGCAGCAGTTCGATCATGTCGGGTAGATGCGGGCGCATGCAGTCGAGTGCGCCGGCGCTGTACTCCTTCACGTCGTTTGTAATGAGATGGAGCTGCATACCTTGATCTTGTTGAGTAGATGCGGGTCCTGCAGCAGTTCGATCATGTCGGGTAGATGCGGGCGCATGCAGTCGAGTGCGCCGGCGCTGTACTCCTTCACGTCGTTTGTAATGAGATGGAGCTGCATACCTTGATCTTGTTGAGTAGATGCGGGTCCTGCAGCAGTTCGATCATGTCGGGTAGATGCGGGCGCATGCAGTCGAGTGCGCCGGCGCTGTACTCCTTCACGTCGTTTGTAATGAGATGGAGCTGCATACCTTGATCTTGTTGAGTAGATGCGGGTCCTGCAGCAGTTCGATCATGTCGGGTAGATGCGGGCGCATGCAGTCGAGTGCACCGGCGCTGTACTCCTTCACGTCGTTTGTAATGAGATGGAGCTGCATACCTTGATCTTGTTGAGTAGATGCGGGTCCTGCAGCAGTTCGATCATGTCGGGTAGATGCGGGCGCATGCAGTCGAGTGCGCCGGCGCTGTACTCCTTCACGTCGTTTGTAATGAGATGGAGCTGCATACCTTGATCTTGTTGAGTAGATGCGGGTCCTGCAGCAGTTCGATCATGTCGGGTAGATGCGGGCGCATGCAGTCGAGTGCGCCGGCGCTGTACTCCTTCACGTCGTTTGTAATGAGATGGAGCTGCATACCTTGATCTTGTTGAGTAGATGCGGGTCCTGCAGCAGTTCGATCATGTCGGGTAGATGCGGGCGCATGCAGTCGAGTGCGCCGGCGCTGTACTCCTTCACGTCGTTTGTAATGAGATGGAGCTGCATACCTTGATCTTGTTGAGTAGATGCGGGTCCTGCAGCAGTTCGATCATGTCGGGTAGATGCGGGCGCATGCAGTCGAGTGCGCCGGCGCTGTACTCCTTCACGTCGTTTGTAATGAGATGGAGCTGCATACCTTGATCTTGTTGAGTAGATGCGGGTCCTGCAGCAGTTCGATCATGTCGGGTAGATGCGGGCGCATGCAGTCGAGTGCGCCGGCGCTGTACTCCTTCACGTCGTTTGTCATGAGATGGAGCTGCATACCTTGATCTTGTTGAGTAGATGCGGGTCCTGCAGCAGTTCGATCATGTCGGGTAGATGCGGGCGCATGCAGTCGAGTGCGCCGGCGCTGTACTCCTTCACGTCGTTTGTAATGAGATGGAGCTGCATACCTTGATCTTGTTGAGTAGATGCGGGTCCTGCAGCAGTTCGATCATGTCGGGTAGATGCGGGCGCATGCAGTCGAGTGCGCCGGCGCTGTACTCCTTCACGTCGTTTGTAATGAGATGGAGCTGCATACCTTGATCTTGTTGAGTAGATGCGGGTCCTGCAGCAGTTCGATCATGTCGGGTAGATGCGGGCGCATGCAGTCGAGTGCGCCGGCGCTGTACTCCTTCACGTCGTTTGTCATGAGATGGAGCTGCATACCTTGATCTTGTTGAGTAGATGCGGGTCCTGCAGCAGTTCGATCATGTCGGGTAGATGCGGGCGCATGCAGTCGAGTGCGCCGGCGCTGTACTCCTTCACGTCGTTTGTCATGAGATGGAGCTGCATACCTTGATCTTGTTGAGTAGATGCGGGTCCTGCAGCAGTTCGATCATGTCGGGTAGATGCGGGCGCATGCAGTCGAGTGCGCCGGCGCTGTACTCCTTCACGTCGTTTGTAATGAGATGGAGCTGCATACCTTGATCTTGTTGAGTAGATGCGGGTCCTGCAGCAGTTCGATCATGTCGGGTAGATGCGGGCGCATGCAGTCGAGTGCGCCGGCGCTGTACTCCTTCACGTCGTTTGTAATGAGATGGAGCTGCATACCTTGATCTTGTTGAGTAGATGCGGGTCCTGCAGCAGTTCGATCATGTCGGGTAGATGCGGGCGCATGCAGTCGAGTGCGCCGGCGCTGTACTCCTTCACGTCGTTTGTAATGAGATGGAGCTGCATACCTTGATCTTGTTGAGTAGATGCGGGTCCTGCAGCAGTTCGATCATGTCGGGTAGATGCGGGCGCATGCAGTCGAGTGCGCCGGCGCTGTACTCCTTCACGTCGTTTGTAATGAGATGGAGCTGCATACCTTGATCTTGTTGAGTAGATGCGGGTCCTGCAGCAGTTCGATCATGTCGGGTAGATGCGGGCGCATGCAGTCGAGTGCGCCGGCGCTGTACTCCTTCACGTCGTTTGTAATGAGATGGAGCTGCATACCTTGATCTTGTTGAGTAGATGCGGGTCCTGCAGCAGTTCGATCATGTCGGGTAGATGCGGGCGCATGCAGTCGAGTGCGCCGGCGCTGTACTCCTTCACGTCGTTTGTAATGAGATGGAGCTGCATACCTTGATCTTGTTGAGTAGATGCGGGTCCTGCAGCAGTTCGATCATGTCGGGTAGATGCGGGCGCATGCAGTCGAGTGCGCCGGCGCTGTACTCCTTCACGTCGTTTGTAATGAGATGGAGCTGCATACCTTGATCTTGTTGAGTAGATGCGGGTCCTGCAGCAGTTCGATCATGTCGGGTAGATGCGGGCGCATGCAGTCGAGTGCGCCGGCGCTGTACTCCTTCACGTCGTGCGCCGCGCCCCCGCCGCTCCCCCCGCACGGCGCGCCCCCCGCGCCCCCCGCACCCCCCGCGCCCGACAGCAGGTCGCCCGTGTTCAGCTGCGGCGGCAGCAGCAGGCTGCAGCCATGACCTGGACAACCACCGACATATCTGTCTAGCGGACCGAACCGGCTTCGCACGGGTATTTCTAAATAGTATATTATGCAACTAGTGAATAAAAGACGGATTTAAAGCGAGGGCCATAAATGATCCGGTGCCCAAAAAGGGCGATAGATCAGACCCATCAAATTACAGACCAACCGCTATAACCTCTCTTCTCTCTAAGGTCATGGAGCGTGTCATCAACAACCAACTATTGAGATACCTAGAAGAACACGACCTGATCAACGATCGCCAATATGGCTTCCGCCATAATCATTCCACTGGTGACCTTCTAGTGTATCTCACACATCGGTGGGCCCAGGCCATTGAGAGTCAAGGAGAGGCACTGGCTGTTAGCCTAGACATAGCGAAGGCCTTTGATCGGGTGTGGCACCGGGGTCTTCTATCGAAACTGCCATCCTACGGACTGCCCGAGGGCTTGTGCAGATGGGTCGCTAGCTTTTTGTCCGGCAGAAGCATACGGGCCGTAGTTGATGGCAGTACCTCTGACTGCATGCGCATTAATGCTGGTGTCCCGCAAGGCTCCGTGCTGTCTCCAACATTGTTTTTGCTGCATATCAATGACATGCTGTCCATTTATAGCATTCATTGCTATGCGGATGACAGTACTGGAGACACATGCTACACGGGTCGTGCTGGTACCCCTCGATCCATAGTGGAGGAAAGCCGAAAGCAACTTGTGTCTGACGTGGAGGGTATATTAACCAGAGTTTCCGATTGGGGAGGTCAAAACCTGGTTCAATTCAACCCTACTAAGACGCAAGCTTGCGTGTTTACCGCTAAAAAATCCCCATTCACTGTAGCTCCCCAATTCCAGAACATGCCTCTTACCATCTCGAAAAGTATTGGGATCCTAGGTATCGACATCTCCAGCGACGTCCAGTTCCGTAATCATTTAGAAGATAAGGTCAAGCTGGCATCCAAAAAGCTCGGTGTGCTCAATAGAGCGAAGTTGTACTTCAGTGCGGGGCAAAGACTGCTTCTTTACAAGGCGCAAGTTCGACCCCACATGGAGTACTGCTGTCACCTTTGGGCAGGAGCACCTGGATACCAGCTAGGACCCCTTGATTCGGTTCAAAGGCGCGCTGTAAGAATTGTTGACGATCCCAAGCTTACAAGCGGTATTGAACCCTTAAGTCTGAGAAAAGACTTCTCATCTCTCTGTGTGTTCTACCGCTTGTATAACGGGCTGTGTTCTGAAGAATTATTCAATATGATGCCTACAGCCACTTTCTACCATCCCACTGCCCGCCAACGACAAGGAATTCATCCACACACCCTAGAGCCAGGGTGGTCGCGCACCGTCCGGTTTCAGAGGAATTTCCTCCCGCGAACACTCAGGTTGTGGAACGATCTTCCTGTCGAGGCTTTCCCTAGTGACTACAATATGGGGCACTTCAAAAAGGGTGTTTAAAAATTCTTCAAGGGTCGGCAACGCGCAGTTGATACCTCTGGTGTCGCAGGCGTCCATAGGCTACGGTAACCGCTTCACATCAGGCGGGCCGTACGCTTGTTTGCCTACTTAGTAGTATTAAAAAAAAAACACGAGTTAGTGAAGGATTCTAACGACTGAATCACGACCGTAGGGAGTGATTCATGATTCAAGTGTTAGAATCCTGAACGACGTGAGTGGTTCATGGCCCTCGGTATAAGTCCGTTTTATTCAAGAGTTGCATACTATACTTTATACCATGACTACGAGAAAAAAAAAGATTGGATACAACCTCCTAGCGCAATAACAATAATTAGATGGAGATCAAATATATATTAGTGTGTTCTAAATTCAAACACCAAAACAGTGAATAAAAAGCACTTACATCAATATATTTAACCTACATCTCAATGCAATACAACCTTGCGAAAAAAAAATCTCGATACAAACTTCTTTTGCAAAGAATGCTCGACATAGAAACTCCTTGTGCAAAATAACTCTTCGAAATTTGATTGGTCTTTATTTACAATAAAAAGTTTAGCATTAGAATAAAACGAATTTAAATCGAGGGCCCTAAATCACTCGCGTCATTCAGGATTCTAACATCATACAAAGTAGAACGGATAGGAATCATCATGAATCACTTCCTACTGTCGTGATTCATCTAAAGTTTTCACTTTAAATCCGTCTTTTATTCACTAATTGCATAATATACTATTTTTAGTTAATTATTTTACACCTCGGTTATTGGAGTTGAGGATCCCTAATTTATTTAAAAATATAATGTTGGGAGCCCCTCGAAGAAGCCTGGATTATGTGACGTCACTTGTTTACGCACTCCTTTATAAGGCGATGCGCGCGGAGCGACCGGCCAGTCTTGGTCGGGCTTTCGTCCGAGGCACATGTCTTTATAGCGCTCTAGGGTTGCTAATTATTGTGCGAGACCAACTGATTGGTCGGTAACGATAATCAGTTACGGAGTTAGTTAGATTGTTTAACTAGTCAACGCTGTTTTGTTGGTTAAATGTAAACTGTGAGGTTATTTGTGTAAATTGATGATTTCTCGTCATTTTTAGTGCCATATCCTGATTTCTGTGAACATTTTTACTATAAATGGAAGTTATCTGTTTGTCAACTGTTAAAGTTCTGTGTTTTTACCACAAATACTACTTCTTATGTTTTTTTTATTTGGAGCCGCTTCTGATTCTTAACAATAATATAACCTATGTCACCCGGGGATAGTGCACAAATTTTTACTAAACACGGCTAAGAACCATCTCAAATAAATCCTTTTTTACAAACAAACCGGATTCATATCGAAGACTTACTTTTACTACGAGGGCACAGACAAACTTATAACACTGTAGGTATCCTACAATCTTATAAGTTGAATTGTTTGTAATTAGTAAAAAGTTAAAATGTCCAAGTTCTTTATTTGTTAGGTAAATGTAAGTATAGTTATGATCGCAGCGACGTGCTGTCGATCTGAGTGATCGTTGTCAACTAGAGTGTTGGTCACGACAGCACGTCTGAGCGTATAAAATGCTGACCCGCGGGAACATGACGATACTGTGCGGTTTGTATACACCGTACAAACACCCTTTCTATTTTTTGATCGGGGGTTAAAAACATACAAACTAGAACAGATGAGTTACCCACATTTGTTGTTGTAATACCTAATTATCTATAGCTGTTTCTGTTATGTACTTGTACCTACCTACTGTATATACCTGCACGTTGGGGACAAATAAAGATTTATCTTATCTTATCTTACCTAGTAATATAAACTGTATCAGAATGAATAAGTTGTCATCCGGTACTGTTGTCTTCGTCCGAAGTGCGTGAACTAACTCGTACACCAACACACGAGATATCAGCATCTAAGCGAAGATAATATTTTTAATTAGGTTACAAAAAGTACCTAAGATTTCAAAGTGTACCCTAGATTACAAAGTGTACCTTAGATTACAAAGTGTACCTTAGATTACAAAGTGTACCTATCTTAGGTTACAAAGTGTAGTTTAGGTTATAAAGTGTTCCTTAGATTACAAAGTGTACCTTAGATTACAAAGTGTACCTATCGTATGTATGTGTGTGTGTATGTAACGTTGTACTAAACATCGTTCAAAAAAAAAGAATATAAATATAACTAAATATAAAAAAAAATTAAATAAAAGGTTTATTTACAAAAAAAACTAAAACATAAACTAAGTCTAAATATTTACAATTAAAAGCTTAAAACGTATATAAAATATACTATGCAGAACCCACAAACTATTAAAACTACTCTAAGAGCTTTCGTATTGCGTAACTAGGCAAAAGGAACTCCAAATACCTTAGCGCTTCACGCGTACTAACTATGCCCTAAGCTGTGGCGCGGCACTCAGTGCGCGGCCCTATTCCCTCGCTGGTCGCAGGCTACAGCGGACCTCTCTGTTAATAAGGACGCTCTTACTTATTCTATTTTTTCAAAAACTACCTAAGTGTGCCAGGAATCCCGCTAGGGTGAGTTCACAATTTATTATAGCTATCTACCTAAGCGCCTACTTAAAATTAGCCCTGTAAAGCTGTCTGCTTAAGCACACGCTAGCTGAATATTTTAAACGTCACTCTAGTCGTTGGCCCTTGTACCTATCTACCCTCAGCACGTGGCTTGGCAGCTGGCTTTTGGACCTAGAACATTTCCTAAGGCCTGCCGTATCTTTCAGGATTCTTCTTCTTCCTCTTCTTCTACTACCTTCCACCATCATCCTCGTTACAAGCTGGGACAGCTGCTTCTTCCACGGCTGGATGATTGGTGCTGGAAGTCTACTGGCAACATCGCTTACCCATACATTCCTCTGCGCGCGGATGCGCGGTGGTGCTTCCTCAAGCTGGAACTGCTGGACTTGCGGCTGCCTACTCTGTGGGACATTAGGACAAGGCCAGTGACGATTTCAATCTACCATTCTAAGTGTGCGGCTGTGCAATATTTTATGGACAAGTAAAGGTGTGGTCTGTGAAAAGCTGGTTTCATTCCACATCCTTACAGGACCCCGTCTATCCCTAATCTATCTGCGGCCCAAACGCCGCAGTGGCGCCCAATTTTTAATTTAACGTGGTTAATTGCACAGCCTAGCATTTATTTTGTTAAAACTAATAATTTTCAGCTAGTTGTGAAAAATCTAGGAACGTGTAAGCGAAGCGGTGAATTATTTCTCAACACAGCGAACTGGTACGTACGTTCACTCACTTTGTATGCTATCACTGTCGGTTGATTTTTGCACTAAAATATTCACCAATCAATCTAATTTGTAAACTGTTACGTATTTTAGGATTATACTAATTTTGAACCAAATATTAGGTACTGTAATTTCAAGCTAAAAACAAAAATTTTCTAAAAGTTTTTACGCTACCCTCATATTACGTAACAGTTCGCATTAGTCTTGTAGTTGATTTTGCACGTATTTTCATCAGAACTATTAAAATAAATCAATCTAATCACCAATTCGTAGTAGGTTATTCTATAAATTGTAACAGACAGCTATTTAATTTTATCTTTAGCGCTCGGCAGTTTTATGCAGCTTGCCGTAAACAGGTGGTATATCTAGATACAATTAATTTACTACGTTGTGATTTTGCTACTGTTATTAATTACTATTTTGCCATATTTACTGTGTTCTTGCTATACATTTATCATAATGGGAACTCACCCTATAAAATTCCTACTACTAAATAAAAATGAGTTGTCTTATGAGGTCCTTATCAGAGGCGAGGAACCAGCTGCTACCGTACTAAAACTACGAAATCAAATAAATAAACTAACTATCACGATTCCGTCTGAGGATATCCAGGAATCAGGCATCGAGTCTGAGGTTGACTTGGAAGGCGTTACGTTATCTATAAAAGAACTAATTACTAGAATCAAATCTCTCCTAGAAAAATATGATCTAAATCTTTTTGAACGTACTAGAGCGTTAGCACATCATATTTATTATCGGTTAAGTCGAATAGATAAAACTAACATTGTAGAAAAACTAGAAAAATTACAAAAAGAATTTAATTATCAATACGCGCTGTTAGCTAAGCTTACTCCAGCTAGTTCGTCACTATCATTTACTGAACAGTCGAGTTCTGGTCAATCTATTAGTGTACCGGTAACTGACACTTATAAATGCGAACGTAATCATATTAATGACCTACAGAAGTTGAAGTTTAATGGAAAGTCGTGTGTGAGAGTGTTTATACAGAGAGTGAATGAGTTTTGCACGTCTAGATGTATCTCGCATTCTAAATTGTTGACTTATGCAACTGAGATTTTCACAGGTCAAGCGTTACACTGGTACCGTAGCGTTAAGACTGAAGTAGGTAGCTGGCAGGATCTCACTAAATTGCTGATAGCTGATTTTGGTCAATTTGACTACGACTATAGACTAATATCTGAAATTCGTAGCCGTACTCAGGGTGACTCAGAAAATATAATAGTATACCTAGCTATTATGTCGGAACTTTTTTCTAGGTTGTCAAAACCCATGTCTGAGGAAGAGAAGTTAGAGATATTACTACACAATATTAGGCCGTGTTATGCGACTATCCTAGTATCGCATGGTGAGAGCATTACTTCTATCGAAACTCTTCGGTCGCTGTGCCGTAACTACGAACGAATACAGGCATTGTCTGCACAATTTCGTGAACCTCCTAGGGTCACTACGGAAACCTTGGCTCCTGATCTAGCTTTTACTAAAACACAGGAAACTTCGAACTCTAAACCCTACTATTATAATAAAAATTCTAATGCTAATTATAATAGTGCTAATAATTCGAAACCGTACTACAATAAATCTACAAATGTTCAAACTGCTACCGGTCAGACGAGCGCTGCGCGCACTACCGTAGCTGTTATCAATGCAAGCTCGCAGGGTCATAAAAAACTCTATTGTCCTCGGTGTCGTAATGACTCACATAATTTGCGCCAGTGTAAACAAGAACATTTTCTAATATGTTTCAAATGCGGAAAGAAGGATACTAAATATCCTGATTGTACTAACTGCAATCCCACTACTAAAGGTTCAAATCCAAAAAACTAGATAGCTCAGATTGCTGCAATACGAGTTCTATCACTACTGTTCACGCTAAAACTAGTGAAAAGGAGTGGAAGGAGTGGCTACAATTTGTAAAAATATTTTCATCTAGTTACTCTATTGCATCAATCTTAACTTCTAAACCCACTAATGATGTACGTCCGTATGTTACAATTAAAGTAGGAAATCTATCTATTTGTGGTTTACTCGATTCAGGATCTGCTGTCTCCATCCTAGGAAACAATGCACACTTACATATTCTTGCGTTGGGTCATACCCTAGTAAATGAAACTACTCTAAAAACATTCACAGCTGCCGGTGGTCAGTCCTTATCTGCCATTGGATACATAAATCTACCAGTAAACTTTGAAAATAACTTTCACGTAATTAGAGTTTATGTAATACCTGAGGTAACATCATCGTTGATATTAGGTGTCGATTTTTGGCAAAAATTTGAGCTATGTCCTAGATTTTTACAATCTATAACGCTATCTAACAAAGCTATGAATAGTATCGCTGAGGTCAATAATTCTACAAGTACACTACAATCTTACGATGAATTGAATGAGTCTGAACGCATTACTGCTGGCAATGTGGTAGATCAATTTAAATCTATTTCTTCTCAAAAGTGTGGATTAGGTCGAACTCATCTTGTGGAACACTGCATTGACACAGGTACTTCTGCCCCTATCAGGCAACGTTACTACCGGCTCTCACCGGAAAAACAACGCATATTAGGAAGTGAGCTAGATGAAATGCTTCGCTTAGGTGTTGTCGAGTCCTGCGAAAGTCCTTGGTCTTCTCCTGTTTTACTTACTCCTAAAAAAGATGGTTCGTTACGATTCTGTCTAGATAGTCGTAAATTGAACGCAGTAACTAAAAAAGATGCTTATAAATTGCCTTACATCTCGGAAATATTAGATAACCTAAAAAATGCTCGTTATCTATCTAGTATCGATCTTTCTCGCGCATACTGGCAACTACCTATTGCCGAGCAGGATCGAGACAAAACTGCATTCTACATACCTAATCGAGGTACCTATCGATTTGTTACCGTTCCTTTTGGCTTGACTAATGGTCCCGCTACACAACAACGGTTAATGGATTTATTATTCTATGGACCCGAGTTTGAGAACTCTGTCTTTGTCTTTATTGACGATATAATAATCGCTTCCGCTGATTTCCAAACTCATATTGCACTTTTACTAAAGGTTCATAAGAAGCTAGAAATGGCTAACCTAACTATTAACTATGAAAAATCTAAATTCTTCAGAAATGAACTAAAGTATCTTGGTTTTGTGGTCAACTCTAAAGGTCTCCACGTTGATCCTGGGAAGGTCGAGGCTATCCTTAATTTTCCTATACCTACTAATAAAAAAGAGGTAAAAAGATTTCTTGGTACCGCTTCGTGGTATCGGAGGTTTGTACCAAACTTTAGCGCCATTGCTGGCCCTCTAAATAGCTTAACTTCTACTAGTAAGAAGGCTAAGTCATTCTTATGGACTAAAGAAGCCGATGATGCTTTCTCTAAATTAAAGGATTGTCTGGTCTCTGCTCCGATTCTTTCGTGTCCTAATTTTGATTTACCTTTTGAGATTCACACTGACGCCAGTGATTATGGAGTCGGTGGTGTACTTACACAAACTATTAATGGTGTGGAACATCCTATCGCTTATATGAGTAAATCTCTTACTGCTCAAGAGAGAAACTACAGTATTACCGAGAGAGAAGCACTAGCTGTACTCGTAGCTCTTGAACACTGGAGGTGTTACATTGATAATGGTCGTAAATTTATTGTCTATACAGATCACTCTGCACTAAAATGGTTCTTAAATCTAAATAATCCTACAGGTCGTCTCGCTCGCTGGGGTGTGCGATTATCTGCATTCAACTTCGAAATGAAGCACCGTCGTGGCTCAGACAATGTAATACCGGACGCGCTATCGCGTGCTTGTCCTATCACTGCTATTGATACTTCTCCTAAAACTACTAATACTAAAGATGAGTGGTATCTAAACATATTCCACGGCTGTCAAAATTCTGCAGTTTCATTTCCTAACTACATTATAAAAAATGATAAGCTATACCGTTTTATGAAAGGTAAATGTTCGCTAACTAAAGAATTTGAATGGAAGGAAGTTGTGCCTACTGAGGTTAGAGAAGCTATTATTCTAGAAAACCATGCTGAACCTATAGCAGGTCACCTAGGTATCTTTAAGACATATAAACGTCTTACTCTAAAATACTACTGGCCTGGGATGCATTCTGACGTGGTCAAAGTAGTTACTTCTTGTGACATTTGCATCGCTCATAAGCATCAGAACCATGCTACCTTAGGTGAAATGGGCCGACCTAAATCGTGTTCTAGACCATTTCAAGTACTAAGTATTGACCTAGTTGGACCCCTACCTGTATCCAGAAAACAGAATACTTTCTTGTTAGTGATAACCTGTTGTTTCAGTAAATATTGTCTTTTGTTTCCAATTAAACGTGCTACCGCGGAAATAGTAACAAAAATTCTAGAAGAAAACGTATTTTTAATTCACGGTGTTCCCGAAACTATCATATTAGACAATGGAAAACAGTTTGTTAGTGCTACTTTAAAACAAATGCTATCTAAATATAATGTCCCTCACCTACATTTTACTCCTAAATACACGCCTCACGTAAATACAGTAGAAAGATACAATAAAACTATCATGACTGCAGTTTCTACATTTATCACTACTGATCATCGCATCTGGGATACTCTAATACCTAAAATACAATTTGCTGTTAATAATTCTGTGAACGAAGTAACGGGTTTCACGCCCTCATTTTTAGTTTATGGTCGAGAGTTGGTTACTTGTGGTTCACACTACACAAATAATAAACCCGGTAACGTGGCGGACCTTATCTTCCAACCACGTGATCAATATGCCGAGAATCTAGGTATTCTTTCGTCTATATTTAACAAAGTACAATTAGCACTATTACAAGCGCACAGTAGAAACTCGAATTCCTATAACTTGCGTAAAAAACCTATGGAATTCCAGATAGGTGATGTCATATGGAGAAAAACATTTTTTCAAAGTGACAAAGATAAATACTTTAATAAAAAACTAGCACCTAAGTATGTACAATGTAAGATTATTTCTAAAAAGTCTCCTCTTGTTTACGAGCTGAGTGACATGAGCGGTAACAACCTAGGCTCATGGCACATAAAAGACTTTAAATTAACAAACTACAAAGATTAAAACTGATATTTAAATTATTATGCAGTAAGCATCTATGTATCATATTATGTATTATTTATATCTACCCAGGATGTAGTCGCACATTCTCTAAATAAAATGTGTAGTTACAATAGGTTTAGGTACTTATTAGGATAATTATTATACTATTACAGCTGATGCAAGCTAAACTAATTACCTACTGTTTTTTACTTACTAAACAGCCGGGTAAGCATAAACTGGAACGCGCTATTGTTTCAATGCTCGCCGTACGGGTAGGTATTTAAGATTATCGGTGCTATAGTATCTCTCTAACCTAATGATTTTTTCATGCCGCGTTGAAATCTAATTGGTAGGTACTTTATCTAGGTTAACATTATACTGTATCTATAAATTTTTTATGCTGCTATAAGTTCTAACTGGATAACTTTGTTTAAAAAAAATTAGCTATCTAGCAAACAATACTTCAGTACCTATGCTTATATATAATTAAACTATATACCAGCTACCTATTGTGAGGTGTCGTCGTGCTAAAACGATAAACTTCGCCTAGACTGTTTTGAGTTTACCTTGTTACTAATGCAAGTACACTCTGTGTGTAAGGGTCTGAAGAACGCTAATGTTATAAAGACTAGATGGATGGATTAATGAAAGAGGAAGTATGAACGAATATGAATGGGATTATGAAAGTAGGACAGTACTATGAACTATAGGTAGTGAGTCGGATTTTTGTATAGGAAAAATCCTACGCTTTTTGGCGGGGTACTGTAACGTTGTACTAAACATCGTTCAAAAAAAAAGAATATAAATATAACTAAATATAAAAAAAAATTAAATAAAAGGTTTATTTACAAAAAAAAACTAAAACATAAACTAAGTCTAAATATTTACAATTAAAAGCTTAAAACGTATATAAAATATACTATGCAGAACCCACAAACTATTAAAACTACTCTAAGAGCTTTCGTATTGCGTAACTAGGCAAAAGGAACTCCAAATACCTTAGCGCTTCACGCGTACTAACTATGCCCTAAGCTGTGGCGCGGCACTCAGTGCGCGGCCCTATTCCCTCGCTGGTCGCAGGCTACAGCGGACCTCTCTGTTAATAAGGACGCTCTTACTTATTCTATTTTTTCAAAAACTACCTAAGTGTGCCAGGAATCCCGCTAGGGTGAGTTCACAATTTATTATAGCTATCTACCTAAGCGCCTACTTAAAATTAGCCCTGTAAAGCTGTCTGCTTAAGCACACGCTAGCTGAATATTTTAAACGTCACTCTAGTCGTTGGCCCTTGTACCTATCTACCCTCAGCACGTGGCTTGGCAGCTGGCTTTTGGACCTAGAACATTTCCTAAGGCCTGCCGTATCTTCCAGGATTCTTCTTCTTCCTCTTCTTCTACTACCTTCCACCATCATCCTCGTTACAAGCTGGGACAGCTGCTTCTTCCACGGCTGGATGATTGGTGCTGGAAGTCTACTGGCAACATCGCTTACCCATACATTCCTCTGCGCGCGGATGCGCGGTGGTGCTTCCTCAAGCTGGAACTGCTGGACTTGCGGCTGCCTACTCTGTGGGACATTAGGACAAGGCCAGTGACGCTTTCAATCTACCATTCTAAGTGTGCGGCTGTGCAATATTTTATGGACAAGTAAAGGTGTGGTCTGTGAAAAGCTGGTTTCATTCCACATCCTTACAGGACCCCGTCTATCCCTAATCTATCTGCGGCCCAAACGCCGCATTAGGTTACAAAGTGTAGTTTAGGTTATAAAGTGTTCCTTAGATTACAAAGTGTACCTTAGATTACAAAGTGTACCTATCTTAGGTTACAAAGTGTAGTTTAGGTTATAAAGTGTTCCTTAGATTACAAAGTGTACCTTAGATTACAAAGTGTACCTATCTTAGGTTACAAAGTGTAGTTTAGGTTATAAAGTGTTCCTTAGATTACAAAGTGTACCTATCTTAGGTTACAAAGTGTAGTTTAGGTTATAAAATGTTCCTTAGATTACAAAGTGTACCTATCTTAGGTTACAAAGTGTAGTTTAGGTTATAAAATGTTCCTTAGATTACAAAGTGTACCTTAGATTACAAAGTGTACCTATCTTAGGTTACAAAGTGTAGTTTAGGTTATAAAGTGTTCCTTAGATTACAAAGTGTACCTTACGTTACAAAGACTACCTTAGAGTACAAAGTGTACCTTAGATTACAAAGTGTATCCTAGCTAGATTACCGAGTGTAGGTACTTTAGGTCACAAAGTACCTACACTCTGCTACTCACTCTGCTCTGCTTTCTACAGTCTGCTCCGATTTCCGGTACCTCGGTTTATTATTCCAGAACGACGGCGAAATAGACCGTGACGTTAAGAACAGAATGAATGTGCGATGGATGAAATGGCGACAGGTCACTGGAACAACATGTAATCCGCGTATGCCCCTTAAGCTTAAGGGGAAAATATATAAGACGATCATAAGACCTGTCGTACTGTATGGATCTGAGTGCTGGGCTACCAAGGTAACGGATGAAAAAAGAGTGCATGCGACAGAGATGAGAATGTTGAGATGGATGTGCGGAGTGACAAGGATGGATAAAATTAGGAATGAGTACATTAGAGGAAGTCTGAAAGTGGCACCAGTCACAGAGAAAATGAGGAGCAACAGGTTAGCGTGGTATGGGCATGTCATGCGGAGGGAAGAGAGTCATGTAACGAGGAGAGTGCTAAGTATGAATGTGGATGGATATAGAGGAAGAGGTAGGCCCAAGAAAAGATGGATGGATTGTGTAAAAGATGATATGCATAGGAGAGGAGTGAACACTGAGATGACGAATGATAGAGGAGAATGGAAGAAAAGAACATGTTGTGCCGACCCCACCTAGTGGGATAAGGGCAGGAAGAAGAAGAAGAAGAGAAGAGGTACTTTAGGTCACAAAGTGTAGGTTGCAAAGTGTACATTAGGTTTCAAAGTGTACCTTAAGTTACAAAGTGTACCTTATCCCGGTCCCGTGGGTAAGCCCTAAAGCAGGCGACGCTGAGCTCCGAAATAACGGATAGTTTCAACACGAAGTTCTGGATGCCGTAGCTGATGATCTTGGATATCGGCTCCAAAATACTCTGTAATGGAAAACCCGCTTATAATAATGTCGCCTTCATGTCAATTTGACAAGATATTGACATTACTTTTTATATTAGTGTCTTCACTAATTTAGAAATCATTCTTATGTTAGATAGGGAATTGATTTTAATTAGTTACGCTAAAAATATATCGTCATTTCTTATTTCTACTTGGACATTTAGCATCGAGCCTTTATCAAACTTTGTTAATTAGATTTTTTTCGTATGATATACAATTTTGCAAAAAGCCTAGAACAACGGACAATAAATTACCTGGTTTCTAGTTCTTTTTTTCAAGGTATACCTTATGTTGTGAAGCAGCGGGTATCTTGAGTGCAGCAGTAGCGGCGCGCAGCAGCGGCAGCACGTCGTCCAGCTGCGGCAGGTGCAGCGCTACGTTCCGGAACAGCGTCTCCAGCTGCTGCAGCAGCGCGCCGCACGCGGCCGCCGGACCCAGCACTTCCGGCGCCAGGCACTCCAGGTACATCGCTATGTTGCCTGCTATCACTGTTATTTGCTGGAAACGTTTCATAACTATACAATATATGACGACAGGTCTCAGGGACGATATGAGACCCGCGAATGCCCGTTAAACTTAAGGGGAAAATTTACAAGACGGTTATCAGACCTGTCGCGATGTATGGATCAGAGTGTTGGGCAACCAAGAAGACGGATGAAAGGAGAGGGCATGCTACTGAGATGCGAATGTTAAGATGGATGTGTGGGGTTACGAGGTTGGATAAAATAAGGAATGAGTATATCAGGGGAAATGTGAAAGTGGCGCCTATTATTGAAAAGGTGAGGAGTAGTAGATGAGCATGGTATGGACACGTAATGAGGAGGGATGAAAGTCATATAACGAGGAGAGTTATGAATATGAGTGTGGCTGAGTATGCAAGTAGAGGAAGACCGAAGAAGAAGTGGTTGGATTGTGTGAAAGAGGATATGAATGTGAGAGGAGTAGATTCAGAGTTGACGAATAATAGGAGTGGAAAAAGAAAACATGTTGTGCCGATCCCACCTAGCGGGGGATAAGGGCAGAGGAATGATGTTTGATAACTATACAAGTTACACATTGTTTAAAGAATAATGGTGATAATTTATAAAAATGTTGTGCAAAATCAAAACTAGATGTCGCGACTAAAAATAATCAATCCTGCATCGCGCTGACGAAAACGCACGCCTCTGTGTTACCTAGCTCTAAGAAACTTTGGCAGTCGAGTAATATACTCATGATTATGATGATGATGATGATAGCTACGCACAACTGTATTGTGTTTTATATTTTATCCACATAGTCTCCTTCACTGGTTGTGCTAGCTACCTTATTGAAGGCTCCGATTGTACCTGGTGTACACACGTAACGTTTTTTCTTTATCACTATAATATAGATGTCTTCAAGGCAAGATAAGATAAGATAAGATAAGATAAGATATGTTTATTTGCAAGAATATATGCAAGAGTGAATAGGTGTTTTCTAGACCGTTTCGTACCATCGACGGTTACTATCAGGTGAGACTAAAGTTAAAGGATGGTCTAGTAATTTATTACAAGGTACGTTTTCACTTCAACAAGATTAGGCCGCTTCGTCAGAATGTTATGACGGATTCGCTATGATTTTGGTATAGGCCATAGCATTCGTTAATTTAAAATATCTCAAAAGCTGAATATTAATAATATGCTTCTATTCAACGAATAAAAATTTTAGACAAACCTAGCTATATAAACTTGGCTAATACCCTATATTCTGCGACCTATTCGTCAATAAAACCTACATCCAAAGGCAGGGTCTTCTTGCTGTTGAGATGTTCCACCACCAACTGTAGAGGGCCGCATGGATACAACTCGTTGAAGTCAACGAATGCCTGTGCTATGCTCTTGAAGAACATCTGACGTTGCTTCTCTGTAAAAATACCATTAAAATAAAATCATATCCACTCACCAGGATAGTTACCTAGTTATATCCAGTTATATCCATAGTATGTACCACTTTGTACCACATGTACTCACCAGGCTGATGATGCAGGAATATCTGCAGGAAGACGTTATGCGGCGCTAGTTGGTGCAGTACGCAGCGTAGGAACTGATGCGCCACAAATACTGCGCTGCCGGGCAGGCGAGTGTTCGTGTCCGCCTGCCACGAGTAGTTACCTAGTTGGACCACTCTGGAACACGGAAGCAGCACAAACATCAGAAGAATCACATTCGTTCGTTCGTTTGAGTTGGCCAACTCTGGTGACGGAGTTTTTAGGCCGTCTTAAGCTCAATATGATATTAATATTGAGCTTAAGACTTGAAGATATCTGATATTGAACTGCTCCTCTGATATTGAGCTGCTCTTAATATCAGATGAGCAGTTCAATATCAGATAAGCAGCTCAATATCAGATGAGCAGCTTAATGTCACACGAGCAGCTTAATGTCACATGAGCAGCTAAATATCAGATCAGCAGCTCAATATCAGATGAGCAGCTCAATATCAGATGAGCAGCTTAATGTCACATGAGCAGCTAAATATCAGATCAGCAGCTCAATATCAGATGAGCAGCTCAATATCAGATGAGCAGCTTAATGTCACATGAGCAGCTAAATATCAGATCAGCAGCTCAATATCAGCTCCATATCAAATGAGCCAGTTTGGCTCAGTTTCCTCCACCTATTCTGACAAATGTTTTTTTTAATACCTAGTAACGTTATGCAGTAACGCAGGCAGTAGCGGTGCTGCCGCGGCCGGCTCTCGATGTACGAAGGTGGCTAGTACTATAACGCACAGCCCTAGCTCCTCGTCGCTGTACTGTTCCACTGCGGTGCCGCATTCTCCACCTTAAGTTCATTAACATAAGGTCGACATGAGAAAGTTTGACAATCGTACTGGCATCGTAAGTTATCAAGTGCACACGAACAAGACGATTTGTCAATTTGTACACTAGCTTTCGACCGCGAGTTCGTCCGCATCCCGTTTGATCCTAGTTGAATTTACGGGACAAAAGTAACCTTTGTGTTAATCTAGGTTACGATTACTACGTCCAAACACCCATACATCTAAACATTCGAGCATCCAAATATCTAAACATCATAAAGTCCAAACATATTAACTGCCAAACATTTAAACATCCAAATATACATAATATACAAACGTTTATTGCTTCATTTAGTGGGAATATAAACTGGCCAAAAAAGTTTAAACTGATACCTAGTGAGCCAAACATCCAACCATTATTATTTTTACCTTTTTACTTGAAGTTTTTATTTAGATTTAATCACCTAATTACTACGTTGTTATCATTAGTTTGCATTAATTAGTTATTATTACCATAGTTTTCTGCATAGATTCTTTGCTATGCAGTAACAGTAACACAGTTATACGTGAGAACCTCTATTGGCTCTCCAAAGTTTAACCATTGCCTATTCAAATTGTAAAAGCTGTTGGTTCTCCAAAAAATAAATAAATAAATAAATTTATTAATAGTGTATTAATAGTGGTAACATTATTGAAGAACAGATTTCTTGGTGGGGGGAATGTTTAATTTAGATTTAATATTTTCATACAAGCCAATAGTGTGGCTGTTTTTAAAACTAGATGGCGCTAGTAAAAAAAGCATAATCCTAGAACGCGCTATCGTTACGTTTTGAGTTTTGTACAGGTATCCGAGACGAGTTTCAAATACATGATGGTTATACATTTTACTGTGACAGTGTTTTATATTCGCCAGTGAAAATGTTTCATGGTATTCTAGTTTATAGGTGTTTTATAGTATATGTTTATTTTTAATTTTTATATATATTGTAAAAAAACTTAAAACTAAGATATTTATAAATATGTGGTAATGTACTTGTGTAATAGCTTTGTTTTCGTCTTCATCTTTCTATTCAACTTGCGTTTGACGCTTTCAATAATTGAATGCGTTAATGAAAGCAACACCACTAGTTCAGTCGTAGTTTCTTCTGTCTATTGGAAACATGTGCGACGAGAATATTTTACTTGGTGGAATATGTGCAGCTTACTTGGTTATAAGAAATTCCAGAAAAAAACAACCAAGAGAAAGTTTTGGCTACGAGGTTATTATAATAATCGAAGTAGTTATTTTGATCCCAAAGTTGTGGAAAGCTTCTGTAATCTTTAATAAACATTAATGTAAATCTTTTTCTTCGTCCGCCATCTTGTTATTGAACGCTATAAGGCACAGAAATCCACCCGAGCAGGAAAACGGGAATCACAGCGCGCGCTTCGCTTTCAACTCACATCGCGCATGCACTAAGGGCATGCCTCACGTGCGCTGTTGACTTGCGCTATGACGCATGCCCCTATTGAACAATAAATCACTTTATACCTTCAAAAAGCTGCTAAAGTATCTTGAAGAATCCTGCGTTTTTTAACTAAACTTTAACATAGTTTTAACTTCTTACCCCATCCCTAGTCTCTGTTACAACTTGTAGTATAATACATTTTTGAGGGTAGGTACCAACAATCCTACTCATCGTGCGCTTGCACGGTCGCGTTGCCTAACACTTGCCTTCTCAACTACCTACCTTATGTCTACGCTAATCGAAGTAATATTTTTTTAGTTATAACTTGTATTTTCTCTCTAAGAGATTTTTGTAAATCTTTTGAGGAAATAAATGTCTTATACCAAAACCAAAAATGCAGAGTGTGGAGATAGGTAATGTGATGTGTATATATATTAACATCTGTAACAGAGGGTGGTGTCAGGCCTGGGCGCGGCGTCGCCTCGCTGCCGCTCTCGCAACCTACGTACACGTACACGTACACGTACACGTACACGTACACATACACATACACATACATCTGTAACAGAGGGTGGTGTCAGGCCTGGGTGCGGCGGCGGCGTGCGCGGCGCGGCGGCCGGCGCGCGAGCCGCGCTCCCACCACGGACCCGTCGCCTCGCTGCCGCTCTCGCAACCTACGTACACGTACACGTACACATACACATACACATAAATATACACATGCACCACACTATATTCTGAGGGCCTAGTACGAGTTTTGGTGTGTAAATCTGGTGTAAAACGTCTGACGCCCAGCACACCAGTAGGCGCTGATTTGTATGAAGACACTGAGCGGATTTTTTGAGAAGCTTGGTCTACACCAAGCCCGTACTGGCATGTCGAGCTTCTCAAAGAATCCGCTCAGTGTTTCCATACAAATCAGCGCCCACTGGTGTACTGGGCGTCAGACGTTTCACACCCACACTATACACTGAAAACTCGTACTAGGCCCTCAGATAACGATACCCGCGACAGTAACTATCAACCACTATATTTCATATTATTTATTGATTCCATACATGGTTTATACACGGTGTAGCATAAGTAGTTACCCTATAAGTCCTAAAAGGGGGGTATTTTACAGGTCATGGCGAACAGTGTTTGTTCAACAACTTTTGAAATTTCAAAGTTTTTCTTTCGAGATGCTCTCGTAACTTTTACTTAAAATGTACGTACATGCGTGTGCGTGCGACGCGATGGGAGGGTACCTGCGTGTGTACGGGTTTACGCAAATAGTAAACAAACAGTTAGGGTTGTCGCAAAGTTCTAAAATAATAAAAGTTGTACTTTTGTATAAAAATTTCAATTACGATTTATTGACCCTTTGCACACGTCCAAGCACTCAGGTGGTCGGTCTGATTACGCCCCCTTCGGGCTTAAAGGGTAATTATGTTACACCTTGTATTAAACGTGTTACATAATATTTAAAACACAACCATTGAACATATGGCTTATTATGCTGATTTACTGTTCAAAGTCAACCCTATTAATTTACGGTTGCTTGGAAGAAATCGCTTTTAGCGATAATGCCATTCATTATACTATACTAAGTTAGTTTTAAGATTTATACGTACAAATCTTTATAAAGAATTATCTAAGGACTTCAGACTCTCGCATAAATTTTTGTATGAAAATATCTACTCAAATCTCTGCTTGGGTAACCACTTCTTTATCAGCATATAGGCCTATGACCTATGCATTATTTTAATCTGTTTCCTAAGGTTTATTTCTGGTTTGGTCTTAAAACTCACCCATATTGAAGGGTGCGTTAGGGGCCGGTGGGGACCCTAGCTGTGCGGCCTGACGGGCCAAACGACGCGGTGATACACCTCGCTGTCTGCTCATACAATAAATAAGCGTTATTTATACTAGAATTAACTTAAAGGTGACCAAAGATTCTGTAAAATAAAAACTGCTCACACAAAGACGACGGCATTTGCCCAATGCGTACTAGGTAGGTACTCATTTTTGTTTGTGATACTAATATTGCAAATGATTATTAGATAGTTGGTTTCGTCCGCGCCCCGTTGATACTATTGATTTTTCGGAATAAAAAGTAGCCTATGTGTTAATCCAGCGGGCCTAAGATGCGCACCGCGAGATATTTGTCATGTAGTTCTGTCAAAATGTAAGCATTTTGTACCAGTTTAGGAACTATTGCATTATCTGTGGTAATGTTGTCGAGAAACAGCGCCTTTGAATTTTTAATTTTTGACATTTCTACGTGACTATTATCTCGTCCTCAGAGAGGTACGACGACTAACAAGTGTCAAAAGTGTACATTATGGCGCGTTTTGTCGACACCATTAGGTACCACAGATAATGCAATAGTTCCTAAACTGGTACCAAATGCTTACATTCATACAAACATTCATATACAAGTATTATATTAGCAATCTAGTTCCCATAGTACAAGCTTTGCTTAGTTTGGGACTAGAGGGTGTTGTGTGTAATGTCCAAAGATATTTATTTATTTATTTAATTTATATTCCAAGTTTCGTCCAAATCTGACCAGCAGTTGCAGCGTGATTGAAACACATACATCGAAACTTTCATATTTATGATATTAACAAGTAGGATTCCGACACTAAGATCATTCCGGCTAAATAACACAGTAAAAGCTGAATCGATTTGGCTGAAATCTCAACGGTGTATTGTACTTAGTATCGGTAACTTCCTACTTTAATATTACAAACGCGAAGGTTT
Organism: Eulithis testata; assembly: GCA_947507515.1. Lineage (NCBI taxonomy): Eukaryota > Metazoa > Arthropoda > Insecta > Lepidoptera > Geometridae > Eulithis > Eulithis testata. The sequence goes on along the minus strand of OX382213.1, from coordinate 9,318,504 downwards.
GTATGAATGTATGTTTGTTCCTCTTTCACACAAAAAACTACTGATCCGATTTGGATGAATTTTGGGATATATATTGTCCGTAAGCAAGCAAGGTCGTATGAGCTAGTGGCCAACTCTGGTGAAGGAGTTTTTAGGCCGTCTTAAGGCCTCCATCGTGGCTTAACGACTGCTAGAGCCGGGACCGACAGTTTAACGTACCCTCCGAAGCATATTGTCCGTGACCTGGATTAACACATAGGCTACTTTTTATCCTGGAAAATCAACGGAATCCAACGGGACGCGAATTCTTCTGAAACGCCTAAAAGATTTGGCATAGCAAATTGCACTTTTAATCCTGCGTTGGCGAAGCCACGGGCACCAGCTAGTATTTAAAAAATACAAATGTTTAAATATTTGACGCCATTACAGCTGAAACTTAGAATGTACGTAATCTACTTTTTATCCTATTACACGCAAAAAATAAATATTTTACTTACTTTGCGCTACCATCTGGGGGTTTCCTATTGAGCTCCTGTGGCCTAGTGGACGGTGTAGGTGTGGGTTCCTGTTCCGAACGACTCGAATCGGTCTTGTCTGTGGAATCATCTGTCAAGTGTCATCGATTAAATAATGAACCGTATTCAGATACAGAAATCGTGACTCAAGCATAGATTTGAGTAGATATTTTCATACAAAAATCTGCGATTCAGTTTGGATCAGTGCTTGAGTACTAAATTAGCATACCTTATAATATCCCATAACCCAAATCTTATAATTCTTGTCTTAAATCATCAACATTGTAAATGGAACTTTTAGTACTCCGTAATAGGGTAAAATTTTATCTAATTTTAATGCAAATAAACATTGTCTTTGCTGCAATGGAGGGAGAAAAACTTAATTTTAAATGAATATTTTATTTAGAGACTAGCTGTCGCCCGCGGCTTTGCTCGTGTGGTAGAAGCATAACGCATTATTTGGTTAAAATCTTTGGTTTTAATTTTAAACCCTTTACACCACTTTTAGCCACTTTTCAAAATTTCTTTCTTAGTGCACCCCTACACTATATAAGGATACTACCCTCCAAATTTCATACCTCTAAGAGTTATAGTTTGGGCTGTGCGTTGATTGTCAGTTAGCTTCAAAAGAGTTTTATATATTCAGAAGAAGAGAGGAATAAAAGTCAGAAAGGCCTAAGAAACTAGATACTGAAACCAGCTCTTATATTACCTGGTGGTAGACTCAGTGCTTCTCTGACTCTGTCGACCAAAGCGTTGAACACCGGATATTGCTCCTTGTTCGGCTTAGGACCGATCGGAAGCAGCCTGGAAATAAAATCGACTGATAGTTTGTGAATAGCCGTCAGTGGACGTTTGGTATAGCGCCATTTAGCCACAAACTAAGCACAGATAGATGGTTCTATGCGGACCATATATCTATTAGACTTAAAACGCACACTACAACATTACCATAGATAATGAAATAGTGCAATAATTTGTGCAAAATGCCTTCATTTTAACAGAACGACATGACAAATATCTCGCGTGCGCATTCTAGCCCCGCAGAACAATAAGGTGTAAGAGCAATATGTAAAGTACCGTTCAGTGGGGGGTATGTGTAAGTGTAAGTACCGTTCAGTGGGGGGTATGTGTAAGTGTAAGTACCGTTCAGTGGAGGGTATGTGTAAGTGTAAGTACCGTTCAGTGGAGGGTATGTGTAAGTGTAAGTACCGTTCAGTGGGGGGTATGTGTAAGTGTAAGTACCGTTCAGTGGGGGGTATGTGTAAGTGTAAGTACCGTTCAGTGGAGGGTATGTGTAAGTGTAAGTACCGTTCAGTGGAGGGTATGTGTAAGTGTAAGTACCGTTCAGTGGAGGGTATGTGTAAGTGTAAGTACCGTTCAGTGGGGGGTATGTGTAAGTGTAAGTACCGTTCAGTGGGGGGTATGTGTAAGTGTAAGTACCGTTCAGTGGAGGGTATGTGTAAGTGTAAGTACCGTTCAGTGGAGGGTATGTGTAAGTGTAAGTACCGTTCAGTGGAGGGTATGTGTAAGTGTAAGTACCGTTCAGTGGAGGGTATGTGTAAGTGTAAGTACCGTTCAGTGGAGGGTATGTGTAAGTGTAAGTACCGTTCAGTGGAGGGTATGTGTAAGTGTAAGTACCGTTCAGTGGAGGGTATGTGTAAGTGTAAGTACCGTTCAGTGGGCGGTATGTGTAAGTGTAAGTACCGTTCAGTGGGCGGTATGTGTAAGTGTAAGTACCGTTCAGTGGGCGGTATGTGTAAGTGTAAGTACCGTTCAGTGGGCGGTATATGGAAGGGCTGTGGTAGGGCTGCATGCGGCGTGGGGACGGCATGCCACGCCACCTCCATCTTCGACAGCGGGGACTCGGGAGACGCATATGCACATACACCCTTCACTGTCAACAAATGTTATGCATTACTAATTGGAACTTGACATGTAGGTTAGGTAGGTAGGATCGTATGAGTTAGCCAACTCTAGATGACGGAGTTTTTAGGCCGTCTTAAGGCCTCCGTCGTGGCTTAACGATAGAGTTGGGATAGTTTAACGTGCCCTCCGAAGCACGGAAGAGCATGTAAATGCCACTAACGGTCACCCATCCAAATAGTGACCGCGCAGACTTAGATAATCAGTGAAGATTGACTAAGCAAGTTACGCCACGATCGTTCAAAGGGACATATCCAACAACTAACATCTGTTTGGACAAAAAAAAAATTCATATTCTATGACATTTTCATACAACGCCCTCTAGTCTCAAACTAAACAAAGCTTGTAGGTACTATAAGAACTAGATTTATAGAATACTTATACATTTTTTTATATTATGATAATGTACCTGGGCTTTTAATATGATGATGTGTGGGTGACCGTGGATGTGTCCAGCCGACGAACTGACCGTCACCGTTAGATGACGGCGCTGTGTCTGGTGACGTACTACTGCCCACTGGAATAACATACACATTTTGATTAACTACTTTATTAGTATCGATAAACCTAAACTACTTTTTTCACCAACTTCTGAAATGGGAGGTTCTTTCGGAGTTCAATTCGGCAGATTTTTTTTTTAATTCTCAGGATTTATTTTTGTTAAATATTATTTACTATTTTTTTCTGTATTACCAAGTAAATTATAACCCGGCTAACATAAGATGTATTTTATTGCCAAGTAACTTATAAGCCGGCTAATATAAGATGTATTAATATTGCAAAGTCAATTATAACCCGGCTAATATAACATGTATTTTATTGCCAAGTAAATTATAACCTGGCTAATATAAGATGTATTAATATTGCCAAGTCAATTATAACCCAGCTAATATAAGATGTATTAATATTGCTAAGTCAATTATAACCCGGCTAATATAAGATGTATTTATATTGCTAAGTCAATTATAACCCGGCTAATATAAGATGTATTTATATTGCTAAGTCAATTATAACCCGGCTAATATAAAATGTAGAAATATTGCTAAGTCAATTATAACCCGGCTAATATAAGATGTATTAATATTGCTAAGTCAATTATAACCCGGCTAATATAAGACGTATTAATATTGTCAAGTCAATTATAACCCGGCTAATATAAGATGTATTTATATTGCTAAGTCAATTATAACCCGGCTAATATAAGACGTATTAATATTGTCAAGTCAATTATAACCCGGCTAATATAAGATGTATTTATATTGCTAAGTCAATTATAACCCGGCTAATATAAGACGTATTAATATTGTCAAGTCAATTATAACCCGGCTAATATAAAATGTAGAAATATTGCTAAGTCAATTATAACCCGGCTAATATAAGATGTATTAATATTGCTAAGTCAATTATAACCCGGCTAATATAAGACGTATTAATATTGTCAAGTCAATTATAACCCGGCTAATATAAGATGTATTTATATTGCTAAGTCAATTATAACCCGGCTAATATAAGACGTATTAATATTGTCAAGTCAATTATAACCCGGCTAATATAAAATGTAGAAATATTGCTAAGTCAATTATAACCCGGCTAATATAAGATGTATTAATATTGCTAAGTCAATTATAACCCGGCTAATATAAGATGTATTATTTACCAATAATTCTCTTCTGTTTGCCGAGTATCTTAGCCCTTGGGGAAGTGGTACCGTGCAGTTGATCCGGCCATATCTCCACAGACTGACCACTCATTGGTGTTGATTTCCTAATAACATTATTGTATCACTTTGTATTTTTAGCTTCTGTTTGTGTTTGGAAATTATAGATAGATAGAAGATAGAAAATACTTTATTGCACACCTTAACCTAGGGATTACAAGAAAAAATAAAAAAAACAAGCTTAAAGTTATTATATTGATAATAAATTCAATGCTGGATATAACTTACAAGTTAGAAGAATCGCTTCCAATAGATACAGAGGAACTTGTAGACAGCTGTTGTCCCGAACGTGAACTAATCGTGGGCTGGGAAATATTACATTTAAAACACCTTATTACACTATAATTTTAATGTATCTTGTACAAAAAGAATATACTAAATCACAGAATAAAATAAGCAGTAATTATTCTTTGTTGCGTAAGAACATAGATTTAATTGGTAAAAAAAAAAAAGAAAAAAAGAGAAACCATTTATTCAACTACCACATAACAACAAAGAAAATATTTCTTAGAAATAAGTAAAGAAGATTATAAAAGTAACAACAAAGATAATTAGATTTCAATAAAGATAAAAGAAATATTTAACACCTAATTGGAAGTGGTTACCGTAGCATATGGACACTTGTAAAGCCAAAACTCTTTAAAGACTTTTCAAAAATTTTAAAACGCTCTTATTAGTACTGCAACTGTGTGTATTTTATTATCCACTTAAAACTCTCAACTTGGAGAGGTACTAAAACCAATCCAACATTCACATCCATAAATCAAAAAAAAATATTGAGGGTAGTTTGAATGAAGTTCACACTTCAGACTACCCTCAAATTTTTATTTTCTATTGTTTTATTTTAAACCGAAGCTCACCATTTTGGTCAATGGCGGATGTGTTGTGGAAGTAGCTGGGGTTTCAATCTTCGGCGGATCTTCATAGTGAGATGGATCGTCAAACGAACCCTGCGAAACCAAAGGTTTTAAGGCCTCGTGTAACTATCTATTTTAAAAATAGATTTTGAACTAATTTTGAAGAATATTATTTTTATTTATTTCTTTTATTTCTCGCGTTCTCATATTACCAAATCGCATTATTATTATAATATTTTTGACATGTAGTTAGGTAATACTAATACTAACACCTACTACTAACAATTTGGCTAAGAATCTTACGTGATCTTAATAATATAATAGTAAAGAAACCGTAATAAATGAATGAATATGCGCCTTAGGAATATATGTGTTCATGTCGTCGCTAGACCGGCATCGGCTTCGTCTGAAACTCAGCGCCGACCTAAGGTAAGTGAGCTGCAGGATTATACAGAGACAGGGCCAATTTTCCCCCATATTTATTGTTGTTTTCCTACCTACCTAATTATTTATAACTATCGATGTCATTTGTCATGTACTTGTACCTATTGCATATACCAGCGGGCCTAAGATGCGCACCGCGAGATATTTGTCATGTCGTTCTGTCAAAATTTAAGCATTTTGAACCAGTTTAGGAACTATTGCATTATCTGTGGTACCTAATGGTGTCGACAAAACTTTTGACACTTGTTAATCGTCGTGCCTCTCTGAGGACGAGATAATAGTCATGTAGAAATGTCAAAAGTTGAAAATTCAAAGGCGCGGTTTCTCGACAACATTACCACAGATAATGCAATAGTTCCCAAACTGGTACAAAATGCTTACATTTTGACAGAACGACATGACAAACATGTCGCGGTGCGCATTTAAGCCCGCTGGGGACAAATAAAGATTTATCTTGTCTAATTGTAGGTATAATAATTACCGGTGCAGTGCTGCCGTGTACTGTGGTGTCGGACTTGTCGCTGGTTTCCGGAATCGCAATCAACTCGCTCTCTGAAGACTCCTGCTCCAAACTCCATTGCTGGTATCTGTTAGAATTGTGTTTCAGATATCGATTTGGATAAGTCACCATCAATTAGTAACTAAGGCCGGAATACTGAAACGTCACTTATATTTAAGCACCACTTTAAATTGCTCTGCCTCTGTTTGACATTACTCATTTGTAAGAGATGGCAATAATTTAAGCGTGAACTTAATTTAAGCGGCGTTTGAGTAAGTATTCGGCCGTAAATCCGTCAGATAAAAATATTTGTTTTTGACAAGTTTAAAGTAGAAACGGAGATATTTATAACTGATTACCATCCGCCCGCGCCTTTGTTCGCTTTCCGTTTGATTCTGTTGATTTTACTGGGTAAAAAGTAGCCTATGTGTTAATCTATGTAACGAACTACTATAAATTCCAAGTTACATAAAAATCGGATTAGTAGTTTTTGCGTGAAAGAGTAACAAACATCTATACATTCTTCAAAACTTTCGCGTTTATAATATTAGTAGGAGGTAGGAAAGATTTGACACTCGTCTAAACTATACCATAGACTAGCAAGAAGTACAAGTGGTATAGAACATACTTAGTGGTATGTTCCTCCCAGTGCGTGTGCATATGTCCATTTGACCCTAGTCTAGTGTAGACCATTGTTGTCTATACCATAGACTAGCAAGAAGTACAAGTGGTATAGAACATTACTTAGTGGTATGTTCCTCCCAGTGCGTGTGCATATGTCCATTTGACCCTAGTCTAGTGTAGACCATTGTTGTCTATACCATAGACTAGCAAGAAGTACAAGTGGTATAGAACATACTTAGTGGTATGTTCCTCCCAGTGCGTGTGCATATGTCCATTTGACCATAGTCTAGTGTAGACCATTGTTGTCTATACCATAGACTAGCAAGAAGTACAAGTGGTATAGAACATTACTTAGTGGTATGTTCCTCCCAGTGCGTGTGCATATGTCCATTTGACCCTAGTCTAGTGTAGACCATTGTTGTCTATACCATAGACTAGCAAGAAGTACAAGTGGTATAGAACATACTTAGTGGTATGTTCCTCCCAGTGCGTGTGCATATGTCCATTTGACCCTAGTCTAGTGTAGACCATTGTTGTCTATACCATAGACTAGCAAGAAGTACAAGTGGTATAGAACATACTTAGTGGTATGTTCCTCCCAGTGCGTGTGCATAGTATGATGTGGGGGCGACTTGTGCAGCTTGTGCTTGTGCTGCAGCGGCGAGGTCGGCAGCACGGAGCTGCACGGCGGACACATCGACTCTGTCCTTACATCCTGCTGCTCCGCCTTCAGGGACGGCTGGCTTACATCTGCAAATCGAATATAACTTATCATTATATATGTCGTAGTCAAGTTGGTAACACGGTCACTTATTTGATTATTCGGAACGCCAGCGCAACACAGATGGCGCTAGACGGAGTCTACGTCACCAGCGACGGCGCGCTGCGTGCGGAGGCGGCGCGCAACACATTCTTGCTTCATCGGTCGAACTGTGCGGTCGCGTACAAACTGGCCGCGTTGTGTAGCTGCGAGTACCTACCTCAAAATCAAAAAATCAATCAAAATATCTTTATTTCTGTAACAAGATGTACAAACAATTTTAACAAGGTTGGGACCTTCCTGTAAGTAAAAAATACTTGTGTTGGAAGGACCCGCTCTTCCATATCCATAGAATGTTACAGTATAATAATAAGCAGGGTGTGTGGGTAAATATGTGAGAGTGGTTAAGTGCGTTAGGGTGTGTGGTGTGAGGGTGTGTTTCTGTTCTGTGTGTCGAGGAGGGCTCTCCTGGTACGCCAGTCTCGTAAGAGCTTGGTTATAGAGGAGAGCCCTTCTAGTTATACAGTCGTACTATATTAAATAGTAAATTATGCAACTAGTGAATAAAATACGGATTTAAAGCGAAGGCCATAAATGAATCACGAGCCAGTGAAGGATTCTGTGATTCATGATGATTCAAGTATTAGAATCCTGAACGACGTGAGTGTTTCATGGCCCTTGGTATAAATCCATTTTATTCAAGAGTTGCATACTATATAAATACCATGACTACGAGAAAAAGAAAGATTGGAGGTTGTATAGCCAATGCTATACATTATACAACCTCCTTGCGCAAAAGCAATAATTAGATGGAGGTTAAATATATTAGTGTGCTCTAAATACAAACACCAAAACAGTGAGTAAAAGTGCTTTTTATATACTGTTTTCAGTGAATAAAAAATAAGCTTTTTAGAGGAGGAATGGTATAAAGTGCTATTCCTGTTTGCTTAGCTCGTAGCGATTTTAATTTGATTTGTAATTATGCGTTTTCATTTGTACCGACTCTTCCCGCATTACGCCCACTGAGAAAAGCAGTCTAATCTAACCATATCTGATGATGGTGATGAAAAATAACCGTCCGCCGTCATATATAACTTATGATATGATTATATTAATGACTAGCTGATACCCGCAACTTCGTACGCGTGCGTAACTTTCCACCAAAAAATATCTGTCAACCAGCATACGATGAACCTCGTGTCAAAGGCTGCTTTTGGTTTAGAGAGGTCAAGCTGTATCTAAGAATCCACGATTCAATAAAATATAGCCTATGTTTCAATCCGGAAAAAGGGCTTCCGAATGGTATAAGTTTCATTGAAATTGGTCCAGTAGTTTAGGCGTGATGCGCGAACAAAAAAAACAAACAGACAAACTCGATTTTCGCAATCAGAATCGTTTATTTAGTACATCAGTATATTTAGTTTATCCATATCTTTAATTTTAGTTTTTGGCTTTTTTACAGTTTTATAATACTTAAATTAATAAAGTACAATTAATATTATAAAAGCGAAATTTTGTAATGATGTATGGATGTTTGTCATACCGCGTTCACACTATGCCCATGCCACTGCCTCACTTATTGCCACAGCAACATCGCCTTTATTCTCACTAGAGAGCTAGGACAGGGGCATGTTCGTGTTCACACTATGCTCGTGCCCACTTCCCTGCCCAAGTCCCTGCCCACTGCGGCATAGTGTGAACGCAACATTACTCTTTCACGCAAAAAAGACTATTCATAAATCAGACCAGTAGTTGCAACGTACTGAAACACATACATCTAAACATCCAAACATCTAAACTTTGACATTTATAATATTAGTAGGAAGTAGGACAGGAAGTAGAATAAAATGTAGGATAGGACGTAGGATAGGAAGTAAGATAGGAAGCAGGATAAGAAGTAGGATAGGAAGGAGGATAGGAAGTAGGATATGAAGACGGATAGGAAGTAGCATAGGACGTAGGATAGGAAGTAAGATAGGAAGTAGGATAGGAAGTAGGATAGGAAGTAGGATAGGAAATGGGATAGAACGTAGGATAGAAAGGAGGATAGGAAGTAGGATATGAAGTCGGATAGGACGTAGGATAGGAAGTAAGATAGGAAGTAGGATAGGAAATAGGATAGCATTAGTAGGATTTTCATTATCAAACTTAATAAATCTACTGTGGGTTATATTGACGCTTTTATCACGAATCATTTAATCATTTACCCCGAGGTCTGGACATGACGATCATAGGCGGAATCCGCTTGCACTGGTGGTACTGCGCCTCGACTGAGTTTAGCACTATTCTGATGAGGGACTGGATCTGGGTGCAGAGAATCCCAGAGCCGTAGTGGTACTGTAAAATGGTACGGTAAAATCACGTTAACAAAGGTACGGTCCACGGAATATACATTTAACAATAAATTAATTATTCTTGATTATTGCGAACAGTATTTTTTAATACAAAAATTGTTGCAAGAAATATTACTTTTTCAGAAAATAGATTCAGATTCATGAAAATAGATTAATCACTGAAAAACCATTACAAACGTGGTTCAAAAACTTATTTTTCCGCGAAAATAATAAAAACCGCCTCAGATTAGACATAAAATAACAATTTTATATTTTCCTTAAAAGAATTAATTTCTAACAATTACTTAAAAATGGCATCTTCTTAGACTGTGCTCACAACTAACCTTATACAAGACGACTAGTAATGCCATCAGCCAATGTCGTCTAACATGTGGCTCAAGGCCGGCCAATGAATGTGTGTTCGTAATATGACTGCCGTTACTGTTAGCGGCACCGCTGCAGTACTGCAAAAATAAAGTAATGCAACAAGCAGACGACCCATCTGATGTTAATAACTCTAACATCCTTAGAGGACGTGCTCAGTGAGGAAAAAGGGGGAGAGTATCTTACTTGCAATACTTGTAAGGTTGGTTCAGCAATCAATGCTCCCATGATGTGGTTTTGGTCCAACACTTGCGGTAGATTTGCCATAAACGCGTTGAATATTGAAGATTGTCTGGAGAAATATAACAATTGTAGGTATTGTTTTTGTAGCTGATTCTTCTAAAAAATACATCTATTTATTTGACACTAGGCAGTTCACTCCAAACTGAGATCTCGCAATGTTCCCAAAAAATAATCTACCTATGTATGTTAACTTTACAATAAATTAAAATTCGCGACCATAAAAGTCTCCTTGGATTCTTTTTATAATTGCTGGTCACCATCAGACCTTGGAGCATGAACTCCGCTTAATCTAAAATTCGTTCGCTTCGCTCACTCGATCATACACATCTCTTAAAAAATTAAATGACAGTAGATGTGAAAAAGATGTGTTCTATACAAAATGCATGGAACAGCAGTTTTTTTTTCGCGTTCACTTTTTGGAAAAGGTTTTGGAGCATTTCAGGTCCCGATTTACATACACTTAATAATTTTTTAGATTTTGTGTTTGGTTTTATCATAATCTTATAAGCAGTAGCAGTCACGAAAACGTAAAATAAAGTAATTATTTTGATGTAAACACCTGTAAATAGGATAAACAACATTGAAAAAGACGCATTTTTCGAAGTAAACTGTCTAATAACTAATGATTCCCGCTGCTTTATAATGACATTCTTACATTATTAAAAACTGCATTGTAAGTGTATTGTAACAAACAAAGTTCCAACATTGCAAGTTTTAAACCAAATGTGTGACCTGCGGGCCTAAGATGCGCACCGCGAGATATTAGTCATGTCGTTCTGTCAAAATGTAAGCATTTGGTACCAGTTTAGGAACTATTGCATTATCTGTGGTACCTAATGGTGTCGACAAAACGCGCCATAATGTACACTTTTGACACTTGTTAGTCGTCGTACCTCTCTGAGGACGAGATAATAGTCATGCAGAAATGTCAAAAGTTGAAAATTCAAAGGCGCGGTTTCTTGACAACATTACCACAGATAATGCAATAGTTCCTAAACTGGTGCAAAATGCTTACATTTTGACAGAACGACATGACAAACATCTCGCGGTGCGCATCTTAGGCCCGCAGGGCTTCATTCAATTTGCCCCAGACCCTTCGTTCTAAACTCTGCGCTTTGGGAATGGTTTCATAACTTGTATAAAAAAGACCTTTGAAAAATCAGAACAGCGTTTTTTTTTAATGAAAACTCTATAGTGTTTTCATACTAGTTCGCGTACCTCAGTGTGTACGGCGAGAGATGGAAGTACTTCTCAGAGATGTTGTATCCGAGTAGTAGAAACAGATGTTTCAGTACCATCTCCTGAGGTTTGGCGAGAGTCTTGTCCTCGATTGGATGTGCTTGATCGGCTCTGAAACAAAACAATTCAAATAATTAAACACCATAAAAATAATAAATAATGTAAAAAACTACGCAATCTTGTACTCGTATGCTGATAGTTTAAATAAATATTTTTGGACATACCACACAGCGCCATCTAGTCTCAAACTAGGCAAGCTTGTAATATGGGAACTAGATTGCTGATAGAATACTTATACATGGTAGCACCTAGAAAAAGAACAAGTATATATGTTTACCACACACAACGTCTATGTTTGTTCTTGGTAGGATTCGAACCCACGACCCACAGAGTAACTAACATAACAATAATAATAAAAATACAAGTTCAAAAATAAAAGAACAGGACTTTAAAATTAAAGAAAATGTACATTGTATTTGAAAATAAAAATATTTTATGTGAAACCTTTTAGCTAAACAGTAAATAAATAAATATCTATTCTATACCTAAAAGTTGTAAGCTTAATCGTTCCCGGAGCAAGTATAGCACAAGACCCACAAGAGACTTGCTGCATTACTCCAAGCACTAAACTGTGGCATTCAGAGGCAGTTTTAGGTACCAGGCAACCAAGTCTTGGAACAACATACCGCCTCCTTTTCGTCAATTAAAATCAAAACACTCTTTTAAAACACAATACAAAAATCATTTAATTAAATTACAACAAACTGGGTTGCCTGGTACCAGGTAGTTGTAGTGCACCCTTCACTTGTTAATTAGGTATGAACTTATATAAACGTTTTTTGCTTACTGGAGTTTTAGTTTTGTTTACTTGTTTCTGTTTTTAAATTATACACACACACACACTGGAGGGTTTTTTCTCTATAACCAAACTCTTAAGAGACTGGCGTCCGCGAAGAACCCTCCAGATACACACACGCACCCTCTCTCACCCTAACACACCCTCACCCTCACACACACCCTCACCCTCACACACACCCTCACCCTCACACACACCCTCACCCTCACACACACCCTCACCCTCCCTCACATGCGTATGGTGCTGCTGAGATAACCAGACTCTTAAGAGACTGGGACTATCAGTAGTACCCACCCACGCACACTAGGTACTCTCACACATATCTTTTATTATCTCTGTCGCACTTGCGGCTATTATTTTTTATGTATATTTAAATTTAAGTAATATTATGGTATCATCTTTTTAACATCGACACTGCTTTTCATGGGGTTGAGTGACTGAACCGTAGGTTACGGCAGAATGACGCGTCAGCGCTGACCTGTCTTCGGATGGCGAAGCATAATGCTGAGCCGTGACCTTTTCGCTGCTATAGCATACATTTTTTTCTTATTATGTACTATTGTTTGTTTAAATTAATATTATATTATGTTATACCAATTTAATTGTAACTGATCTATTGTAATGGTTTCAATCTAAAGCGAATAAATGATTGTCTATGTCTATGTCTAAGCATTCTTACCTAGATAGAAACTGCATCAGTAGAAAGACCAGCAAATTGGTGGTTTCCTTATCTGTCTCCTCCAGTTCCATCTTAGGCAGAGCTGTTGATATCGTCTCTTCTGTTGAACGCGACACCGAGTGGAATGCTTCTGTTAAAAAGTGTTATTTGATTAGTATATTGTATATTGAGCCGGGAAAGTGAACCCTAGTTTTAAGCCCTGAATTTTAATTTCAGACTAGCTAGTGCCCGGGACTTCGTCCGCGCAGGATTAGAAGTGCAATTTGCTATGCGAAATCTTCTAGGCATTTCTGAAGAGTTAAAAAGTAGCCTATGTGTTAATCCAGGTCACGGAAAATATATATTGAAAGTTTCATCTAAATCGTATCAGTAGTTTTTGTGTGAAAGAGGAACAAACATTCATACATACATCGATACATCCTTACAAACTTTCTCGTTTATAATATTCGTCGCGACTAAGCCTATTTTTCTCTCTATCTATTTTTGTGTGGACGTAAATCTTTTTGTCTGTAATAAACAATCTTTACTTTTTCTATCTATATATCTAGTTACCATTGAGTTTATGTGGTTGTGTATGTGAGTGTGAATGTTGTGCAGCCAATAGATGTCCCAGTCCGAATCGTGACGATTTACGCTTCAGTAACGGCGCAGAGAACTGACGGGAATAAATGCGTTCGCGTTCTGAAACAATGTCGTTAACTAAATATTAAATAGGTACCAACTCTATTGATAATGTTTGTACACATGTATGTTACCGTGTCTGCGGCGGTCTTACCGTGGGTGTGGGTACGTTAGCGTGTGTGTAAGTACGTTAACGTGTGTGTCTGGGTACGTTAACGCGTGCCTGGGTAAGTTAACGTGTGCGTTTGGATACGTTAGGGTGTGTGTGTGTGTGGCTACGTTACCGTGAGTATGAACAAGTCACAGTTTTTGTAGTCAGCGGGCATGGCGCTGACGGCGAGGGCGCTAACATAGAATGGTTATGTTACTGTGTGTGTCTTTACTGTTTGTGTGGTTACGTTACCGTGTGTATGAGCACGTTGCAGTTTCTGAAGTCAGCGGCGTTGAGAGCTCTAATATAGAATGGTGATGTTACCGTGTCTGTGGTTACGTTACCGTGTGTGTGGCTACGTTACCGTGTGTATGAACACGTTAGTTTCTGTTGACAGCGGGCACGGCGCTGACGGCAATGGACATTAACATAGAATGGTTATATTACCGTGTCTGTGGTTATGTTACCATGTCTGTGGTCAGCAGGCGGCGCGCTGACAGCGGCAGGTGCTGACACGGTGCGCTTGTACGGACACTTGCCGCAGAGAGACGCCGACACTGAATGTGTCCCACCACTCGGACCTCTCCGTCTCTGTCCGGAACCGGACACCAGATCTATACGGGAAACTTGCCTCTGTACACACTATACGACGTAGGAACTAGATAGATACATTCTTTATTGCACACCAAGACAATAAGAAAACAATAAAAGTTAAGTTTTAACTATGATGTACAATGGGCGGTCTTATCGCTATAAGCGATCTAGTCCAGGCAACCTTTGAACTAAAGAAAATTATTTGTTGCACACCTTAACCTAGGGATTATAATAACTACTATATGTAAAGACAGTGCTGTAAAAACCAACCTAACTTAATGTTCGATGTTTTCTTAAACTAGCCTAATTTGACAGCACTAAAATGTTGCTGTACTCATAAACAACATAGAAACATCAAAGACGGGTATAATATTCGCGGGTATTATATTTTTTTGTCAAATTATGTTCATCATCATCATTCACAGCCTGGCTTCACCCACCGCTGGATATAGGGATATATTCCAGAAATCGCCACCAAGAAATTCCTACCAGTGGGGATTTATGTCTTTTTTCCAGAAATCCCCACTGCTACGACGTAGCGGATTTCTGGCCTCTCTTTTTTGGTACCACTCCTTACGACCCCGTGCTAGTCTCATTCTTTTTGCCCGCTAATGTTAAGTTAAGGAAAATTCCGTATGAAGTCTGGGGTTCAAAATATTACACCAAAATATTCTTAAATTTGTAAATGCACTAGGGTGAGCCAAACAGTGAAGGAAAACATCATAACTAAGTCCAGAATTAAGAACAGTTCTTTGGTCAAAAGACCAAAATGAATTTGTAGTCCCACGCCAGGGTATATATAAAGTTACCAACCTACCTTACCTACATAGTTGAGACGAGAATATTACAATATTTTATAGTAATTAGCATAATATTATGTGCAGACAAAATTAGTGTGTATATGGAAAAGTAGTGCCCGGGTGGAAAGTGCGTGGGTAAACTAAAACCATTAGTATTTTAACATCACAGACACGGCAACCAACACATTATAGTTTCAGATAATCAAAGGTTCTAGAGGTATATTTGATCATGCAAAAAAATCTACTAAAAATAAATCATTTTTTCAGATATACAATCTAGAATAAGTACATAAAACTTGAAATTATAGTTTTTTTAGTATTGAAATCTAGGTACGTCATAAGTCATGCACAAGAATCTAATTCAGAGGACTAACAAGGGCAATAATTGTACCCATTAATTCTAGGAATACTACAGAAATAAGGAATGAACTTAAAGAGTGAATGAAACCGAGCATGAATGAAACGTGCAAAATCATTCATTCAAATTATTTTAGCCTCGTCTTGGAAAACAGAACTTTTATTTTAAATAAATCTAAGTATAGAAAAAAACTACAATAAGTAAGTATACCTTCTTTTAGTAGTTTTATACGTTCTTGAATTATGAAAAAAAACTAAACTATATTTTTTTAAATACATCTAAATATGGAAAAAACTACTATAAGAAAATATACGTTATTTTAGTAGATTTATATGTTCCAGAATTATGAAAAAAAAAACTAACGTTTACTATAATTCTATCAGAATTAAACATACCTCTTAAATTAGTCAGATCCACGGTATTATTGGAGTGTATCTGAGCTTCCATCATGAGAGCATCGAACCTGTTCAGGAAGAACTGCCAAGTGAGGATATTTCTGTCGCTGAGAGAGTTGTGCAGTTGATAAACGCATTGTAATATCATGGGCCGATCCACTACTACCAGATCGAACTGACTTTCTAGGCAGTAGAGTAGCATCTGAGAACAATATACAAAAAATGCAATGATTAATACATACTTATACAATAAAAAAGTAAATATTCTAGGACATTTTACACAACGTTGAAGAATGGTTATAATTTTTTTTCAGAAAAGAGGCCAAAGATAGCCAGATTAACAGTATACAATAAATAAATAAATATTCAAGGATATTTCACACAACGCCCTCTAGTCCCAAACTAAGTATAACTAGTAGTATCTCTTTATTTTTATACAGCACCCCTTGTATTATACCTCAAAGTCCATTCCGTCCCAGGTTGTCTGGAAGAGATCGCTGTATAGTGATAAGACCGCCCATTGTACAATAAATTTAAGTTTTGTTTTTTATTTTTTCTTGTAATCCCTAGGTTAAGGTGTGCAATAAAGTATTTTCTATCTCTTTTCTATCTAGTAGTATGGGAACTAGGTAACTGATAGATTGTTTTTTTTTTTGTAAATACAGACATTTAAAAAAACCCAGACGTAGAAAAAACATTTATGTTGGCAACAAAAAATGTTTGTTTTTAGTAGGGATCGAAGCCACGACCCATAGCACGGAAGCAGAGCTGATACCAACTGAGCTGTGACGCATCTCATACAAACAATCACACATGACTCGCTTAGCTCGTCAGTTTATACAGAACAGAAGTGACCATTTCTCCAATTCATAGATGCAATAACGCGTATTGACGATGTCTTTCATGTGGATATGGCTGACTAGGCTGAGAGGATGGTATAGGTGCTGGGCCTACTCCATCCAAACACTGTCCCAGGTACTACAGTGTGTCGTTAAGTGTAGGCATAGGTTGCCTCCTGACGCTGTATAAATCATCTTCAATAGATGTAAAGGTAGTATTTAGATGCAATAACTACCCAAAGTTACACTGTACACCTCTGCAAATACCTGAGAAATTTTTACTCTTAAGTTTTACACTTAAGGCGTATGTATAAGGCAGACAACCCTCTCGCTCGCACATTTCAACATTTTTGAAGATATAATATAACTAAATGTAATTATGTGAAATTTCAGAGCTTCAGGGTCGAGAGAATAACAATGCAAAGGTTCAGTAAAAATATCACATTGATCCAAACAAGTTTTCCGACCGAAAAACTTATACCAATGCGATCAATGTGATATTTTTACTGAACCTTTGCATTGTTATTCTCTCGACTCTGAAGCTCTGCAATTTCACATAATTACATTTAGTTATATCTACAAAAATGTTGAAATGTGCGAGCGAGAAGGTTGTCTGACTTTACCCTACGCCTTAAGTTTTACCCTTAAGCACAGACCTGTATAGCGTGGTCGTGTATAGTGCCGAGGTAGAGTGTGGCTCGCTGCGCTACGTACACGCAGGAGTCGTCCATACTGCAGATAAGGTAGCAGAATGCGGTCGCCATTGCTGTTTGTAACGGCAGGCTTGACGCTACTGGCGCTCCGTCCATGAACCTGGTACATAAACATATACCTGCTTACTTTGAGGTGTAGTATTACGATAGATACTAAGATTCAGCATACATCTTCATTTTGTAGTCAGTATTAAAGGAGACTCGCTAAAGAATACTCGTTTCAATCGAATCCCTTCCCCTCATGGCGACCCTGCCATATTTGGGGTTCGTGACGCGGTATCGAGTTGGTTAGGCGTTGCGGCTCCAAATATGTAAAGCGAATCTATCTTAAACAATATAAAATTTTTTAATGTCGTGATTTGATTGGAAACTAATAGTGAAAATGTGTCAGCCGAATATTGAAAAGAAACCGAGTTCCAAAACCAAACCTCAGTTGGGGCAAACACAAATATGTGGTGCTGATGATGGGGCTCGGCGCTGTATATTTGCTGTATCAGCAATATAAAAAGTGTCACCATTCCTGAATAAACGAGGCGACGATGGCGCAAAACTACTTCAGGAGGGCTTTCAGCCGTTCCCGAGCTAACCGGGAGGATGAGCGCGATGCCGTTATAATACAAATTAAATAAGTGTTTAGTGTGTGATCGTTATATAAGTATATAAGTATGTGCTGTGCAGTGCAGTGCGATTCTAAAAAAAAATAAGTAGTTACGGATTTAAAATAAAAATAATAAAATACACAGTCGACCAGTTCAAATATTAATTAAATAAAGACTGTAAAAACATGATGAACTATAAATAAGAACTATAATAATCATCGATAGTTAAGTGAATGAATATGAGTAGTGGATATTAGATCGATAGATTAGATTCGTAAAATGTTATTTTATTCAAGTGTAATTGTTTTTGCAAGTGAGTACGTTTTAGTGTATCAGTTTACATTACTCGAGAGGCCCTACTACTCTACTACTCGCAAGCTAAATGGTATGTTTTAAAATGTATTATTTTAACTTTAATTATGTATAGAAGATTATGGAAGAACAATTGATACAATATTTACAAGATATTAAGCTAATAAGAGGATACTTGGTAAAAAAAAGGTAAGTATAGTTTTCAAGGAAATGTTATATAAACTAACTGTCAGAAACTGAAGTTATTTATGAAAAGAGTATAGAACTAAGTAAATTGATGTAAGGAAAAGCAAGAAACTGATATAGATATGGATAGTGACAGTTTTAGTGAAGCAAGTTCAAATCAAGATACAAACATGGAGTTTGATCTGAAAGCAGCGTGTAGTTTGATTCCTGTAATGAACGGAAATGAAGATAGCACCAAAGGTATCATTGACTCCATAGAAATGTATTCAGAAATGTTATCAGAAGTGGGGAAAAAATTGCTTATTAAGTTCGTATTGAAGAGTAGGTTGAGTGAAAATGCTAAATTATACATGTGTACTGATTACACATCTATTAACAATTTGTTAGCAGATATGCGAAAAAATCTTTTGACTAAAAAGTCATTTACTGCGATACTATCGCGTTTACAAAATATAAAACAAGGCTGGCGTACGATCGAACAGTACGGCACAGAGGTGGAGAAGCTTTTTACGAATCTGACAATATCCCAGGCTGATGGCAAATCGGAAAGTTATGCGGTGCTAAAACCCTTAAACGAAAAGCTGGCGACTAAAAGATTTTCAGATGGTTTACGTGATTCCCGACTTAGTACTATCATTGCCGCGCGTGATTACGATAGTTTGAAGGACGCGATCCAGGCAGCTAAAGATGAAGAGCATGAAAAGGTCATGCAGTTTTCAAATCACGGTAGAGGTAATAATGTACAATTCAATTCCTACCGAAGGCAAATCAACAACCAGGTAAGAGGACAGCGAGGACATTATCAACATTATATATCTAATTCTCGTGGTAGATCACCGTATTATTCACATGGTAATGGTCGTGGTTCATATAACAACGCATACCGCGGTCGAGATTATAAAGTGAGGAACGAAAACCGATCGAGTTATGAAACTCGTGGTAGAGGTTACAACCATCGTGTATTATATACAGATCAATTAGATGATTACAATGAACCAGTGACCTCAAAACCAATCGAGACGCAGTTTTTCGTTCTGAAACATAATATCCAAGCATTAAATGGTAATGCAAAGTTTATAAGTTTCTATATTGGTAGAAGAAAGTACTTTTGGTTAGTTGACACGGGAGCATCATTATCTGTTATAAAAGGTGATGCATTACCAAGTAACATTCCCATAATTAAGGATGAAACAATCATAAATGGAATTGGGGGTCAGATTCAATCCAACGGATTTGTAAATCTTTGCTTGACTCATCATGATGAGTTCAACAGTATTGAATTCGATACTAAACTTTATATTTTCAACAACATTCCATTAAAGGCAGATGGCATATTAGGTTTAGACTTTTTGAGTCACTATGCTTCGAATATCAATTTACAGACTAACATTATTTCGTTGTCCAAATCGGGAATAGAATATTCCATGGCGTTACATGATACATTAGATTATTCAAGTGAGGTATTAAATATCCCAGCGAGAAGTGAATCCATTCATTATTTGTTTATAAATGATCAATTGAAAGGTGACTACGTCGTGCATAGTAAACAGTTAGCGGATAATGTTTTTCTTGCAGGTTGTTTAGCAACAACAAAAAATAATAGAATAGCGGTAAAAATTTTAAACACAAACGAACACGACGTTACTTTGCCAACATTTAAGCCTGAGGTTAGTTCACTTGAAGAATATGATTTATGCGATTTCAAGTCAAATCCAAATACTTTGGAGAGAGCAGATAGTTTATTAAATATTTTAAAATTAGATCATCTTAATTCAGAGGAGAGAAAATCTATTCAAGGATTATGTGCCAAGTACTCAGATGTTTTCTTTTTACCCGGCGATAAGTTAACAACTACAAACATTTATGAGCAATCAATAACTTTAAAACCCAATGTAAGTCCAGTCTACGTCAAACAGTATAGACTGCCTCATTCTTTGAAAAATGAAGTCAACAGTCAAATTCAGAAAATGATAGATATTGATATTATAGAAGAAGCTAAAAGTGAATGGTCTAGCCCAATTCTCTTGGTACCAAAGAAAAGCTCAGAAAATAATAAAAAATGGCGTTTAGTAGTAGATTATAGAAAACTTAATGACAGTATTGTGGACGATAAGTTCCCATTACCAAATATAACAGAGATTTTGGATTCATTGTCAGGCTCGGTCTACTTTTCACATTTAGACCTTAATCAAGGATATTATCAAGTAGCATTAGATAAACAAAGTAGGGGCTATACAGCTTTTACAACAAATACCGGACAGTATCAAATGAAAAGATTGCCAATGGGACTGAAAACAAGCCCAAGTGCTTTCAGTAGAGTTATGTCGGTAGCTATGTCAGGATTGACTTACGATAAATGCTTTATTTATTTAGATGATTTAATAGTTTTTGGAAGAAATTTGTATATTCATAACAAAAATTTAACAGACGTTTTAGAGAGATTGAGAAAAACTAATTTGAAATTAAATCCAGAAAAATGTAATTTTTTGAAGAAAGAGATTCTTTATTTAGGCCATGTAGTTACCGAAAATGGAGTTTTACCAGACCCAGCAAAAATTGAAGTATTACAAAAATATCCCATACCAACCAGTACAGATGAAGTAAAAAGATTTGTAGCGTTTTGTAATTACTATAGAAAATTTATTAATAACTTTGCTAATATAACAAATCCTTTAAATAAACTAACTAAGAAAAATGAACCATTTGTTTGGACGAAGGAGTGCCAAGCAGCATTTGAGGCTCTTAAACATGCTTTGACAACGCCTCCAGTGTTAGAATTTCCAGATTTTTCTGAAGAGAATGAATTTGTTATTCAGACAGATGCGTCAGGTACAGCGGTAGGTGCAGTCTTATGCAATAAAAATATGAAACCTGTGGCGTATGCTAGCAGACCTCTTAATAAAGCTGAATTGAACTATCCAACTATCCAGAAGGAGTTAGTTGCGATTGTGTGGGCTGTAAAGTACTTTAGACCTTATATATACGGTAAATTATTTACAATTATGACAGACCACAGACCATTGATTTATCTGTTTTCAATGAAAGACCCATCAAGTAGACTTCTTAAATTTAGATTAGCATTAGAAGAATATAATTTCAAAATTACTTATGTGAAAGGGAAAGAAAACAGTGTTGCAGATGCATTATCTAGAATTTGTATAACATCAGATACTTTAAAACAAATGAATAAAGAAATTATATTGGTTATGACTAGAGCGCAGAAAAAAAGAATAAATGAAATTTCAGACAAGTCAAATAATTCAAACAAACCTAATGACGAGTGGCCAGATCAACCAAAAGTTGTAGAGGTGTTGAGAATACCTAGTGACTCTGTAGAAATGAAATTTATAGGAAATGAGGACTTAAATAGATTGAAGAAACAAAACAACGTAAATGAAATAAAGGAATGTTTTGTTTACAGTAAAACGCAAAATAAATTATTTATTGATCTTAACTTTAGGGCACAATTAACGCGAGCCGAATTTGTGACTAAGTTAGGACAATTTTGCAAACATGCGAATATAAACGAACTATGCATAGTAAGAAGTGAAGAATATAAAAGTTTTATTGAAGATTTATTAAAGGAAATAAAAAGTAATAAGGATTGGACCGGTCCACGAATTTTCGTATTAAAAGGAGTTAGGAGAATTGATAATGCAGAAGAGAAAAAATATATTTTACACGATTTTCATCTACTACCCAGTGCGGGTCATGCAGGTGTACGTAGGATGACAAATAATATTAAGAGAAAATTTTATTGGCCAGGTTTAGACAACGATGTCAAAACTTTTGTAAGTAAATGTGTAAAATGTCAAACAATGAAGCCTTGTAAATACGTAAAAATGCCCATGGAGATAACAACAACAGCTTCGTATGCTTTTGAAAAAATATACCTGGACATTGTAGGTCCATTAGAAAAAGATTTTGAAGGTAATTGTTATATTTTAACACTACAATGTGAATTAACTAAGTTCGTAGAAGCTTATCCATTAAAAAATAAGGAAACGGTAAGTGTAGCTAAGGCATTAGTTGATAATTTTATTTTAAGGTTTGGTGTACCAAAAACAATAGCAACGGATCGAGGAACGGAATTCGTGTCTTCAGTAATGGAACAGGTATGTAAACTATTAGAAATAGATAAATTAACATCGACGGCATATCATCATCAATCTATTGGCGCTCTTGAAAATTCACATAAAAATTTAGGTTCATTTTTGCGAATTCAATGTAATGGTGAAAAAGAAACATGGAGTCATTGGTTACCGTTTTGGTGTTATAGTTTTAATAATACAGTTCATACAGAAACAAAGTATACACCGTTTGAATTAGTATTTGGTAGAGCTAGTGTAATACCATGTAGAGTTAGTCAATATAATGTTGAACCTTTGTATAATCCAGATAGTTATCCTTTAGATCTTAAGTATCGGTTACAAGTAGCACACCAAGATGCTCGTAATAATTTAATTTTAAGCAAATATAATCGTAAATGTGATTATGATAAAAAAGTGAATAATGTGGACTATACGAACGGACAATTAATATTAGTAAAAAACGAAACGGCAAATAAATTAGAGACTAAATGGGAAGGTCCATTTACTGTGTTAGAAGATTTAGGTGTTAATGTTAGCATTGTAAGAGGTAATAAGGATTATTTACTCCATAAAAATAGAACTAAACCATTTATTGCATAAAAATATATAAATATATTAATTTTACTTATATTTAACATAAAAAAAAAAAATTATAAGTATTATTAATTTTTTTTTTCCTTTCACCCCCGAGGTGAGGTGTAGTATTACGATAGATACTAAGATTCAGCATACATCTTCATTTTGTAGTCAGTATTAAAGGAGACTCGCTAAAGAATACTCGTTTCAATCGAATCCCTTCCCCTCAACTTATAATTAATCTATCTATCTATACTTACTATACTAAATTAAAATTAAAGATATGGATAAACTAAATAATGCAGATCTACTAAATAAACGATTCTGATTCCAAAAATCGAGTTTGAAGTAGGTTAAAAAAACGCACAGACTCCGGGCTCAGTTGCGAGTACTGACCGGATAATGACGGCGACTGGCTCGACGGCCGCTAACCTAACGCTGGGCTCAGCATGATGGAACTGACCGGATGATGACGGCGACTGGCTCGACGGCCGCTAACCTAACGCTGGGCTCAGCATGATGGAACTGACCGGATGATGACGGCGACTCGCTCGACGGCCGCTAACCTAACGCTGGGCTCAGCATGATGGAACTGACCGGATGATGACGGCGACTCGCTCGACGGCCGCGAACCTAACGCTGGGCTCAGCATGATGGAACTGACCGGATGATGACGGCGACTCGCTCGACGGCCGCGAACCTAACGCTGGGCTCAGCATGATGGAACTGACCGGATGATGACGGCGACTCGCTCGACGGCCGCGAACCTAACGCTGGGCTCAGCATGATGGAACTGACCGGATGATGACGGCGACTCGCTCGACGGCCGCGAACCTAACGCTGGGCTCAGCATGATGGAACTGACCGGATGATGACGGCGACTCGCTCGACGGCCGCTAACCTAACGCTGGGCTCAGCATGATGGAACTGACCGGATGATGACGGCGACTCGCTCGACGGCCGCTAACCTAACGCTGGGCTCAGCATGATGGAACTGACCGGATGATGACGGCGACTCGCTCGACGGCCGCGAACCTAACGCTGGGCTCAGCATGATGGAACTGACCGGATGATGACGGCGACTCGCTCGACGGCCGCGAACCTAACGCTGGGCTCAGCATGATGGAACTGACCGGATGATGACGGCGACTCGCTCGACGGCCGCGAACCTAACGCTGGGCTCAGCATGATGGAACTGACCGGATGATGACGGCGACTCGCTCGACGGCCGCGAACCTAACGCTGGGCTCAGCATGATGGAACTGACCGGATGATGACGGCGACTCGCTCGACGGCCGCGAACCTAACGCTGGGCTCAGCATGATGGAACTGGTCGCGTACGAGTGCACAGAACACGTCAGCGCCGCCCGCCAGCGTCACGCAGTGCAGCAGCACCGGCACGCCAACCATACTTATGTGAGACGCCGACAGCGTACATACATTCCATAAACTGGAACGAAAACACATCTCTGATTGCCTATTCCCATTGTAAAATGTAATATTCATTTGGGTATACAAAATGGTTTTATTCAATAAAATCTCACTGATCAATTTGAATCGGCATAAGGTTTTGTATAATTACATTATATTAGTGAATGAGTTGCCAATTGACAACTGCGTACACATTGCCCTTGGAAAGATTTAGTAGTGGTAGGCACAGCGAGTTTGTTTTTGTTTCTAGTGTTAACAAAAAAAGTGATAATCAGTTGAATAAATTGATATTTTCATAGAATAGATGTACTGGAAAGGTACTGTCATTATATTTATTTTTTTATGAAATCCCTTATTTCTTAGTGTTTCTCTGGGACCCATGGTATATTTATACTGCACAAATAGCTTTCTTCTGCAACACAAATATGGTGTCCCCCACCACAAATTGCCGTACTACATAATGCTATGAAACTAGCTGAAATAGACTAGTCTTGCGGTTTCTAGCTCAACCAATCAAAATTAACACATTTTTTTGATTGGTTGAGATTTTTTGTTTATTGTGTAATTACTGTGTTATACCGTGTTGTGTTGTGTGCTAAATAAATATATGGAGGACCCAGAATTTTTTAATAAAATTAGAAAAGGGTTACTTGTCAATAAGCAGGTTCTCCTGACACCAGATAAGGAAGCCCCTGTGGTCAGCCAGTGCGTCTGCATTCAACACCAGCACTTGCAGACATTGCAGCAGGTGGTACAGCACATCCGGACGGGACGTGTTCTTCAACTCCTGTTATACACATGAATAGAATAGACATAGAATAGAAATTATTTATTTTACGCAAAAATACATACAAAGATACAATGAAATAAGCATTAAATTATATAGAAAGATCGCTCAGCAAATGCTAAAGGTGCACGGTGGCTCCTTTAGCGCTGGTTTTCAGGAGTGCGTAGAGTGAAGTGGTAGAATGAAGCCCATTAGCACAGATCATATAATACTACTAGCCATCGCCCGCGGCGTTGCTCGCGTTCTAGACTCTTAGTGTGTGACTTTTCAAAATTCCTTTCTTAGTGCACCCCTGCACTATATAAGGATACTACGCTCCAGATTTCATACCCTTTGGTATATATGCGCGGAACGCAGATCCACGAGAGAAACCAAATGTATTGTGTCACACATTTTCTTTTACGTCTAGAATCCAAGCATACTATGAGCATACCATCAGTCATCAATCAATATTATATAAAACTCTTTTGAAGCTGACTGATAATCAACGCACAGTCTAAACTACATAAGTATAGGTATGAAATTTGGAGGGTAGTATCCTTATATAGTGTAGGTGCGAAAGGAATTTTGAAAAGTCACACTCTAAAGGGTCTAGAACGCGAGCAACGCATTGAGCAAGTTATTGATAAGTTTCTACCAATGTTGTTTTTTTATTTTTGTTGTGCTTTTATGTATATATAGCGTTTAAATACAAACTTGCAACAGCTGATGGATGTACTGCAACTCCTGGGGCAGATCCTCGATGCAGAAATGGAATTTACCAGCAGAAGTCGGCCAGAAGTTAGTCATGTCTTCCTCAACCGATTCCGATTTGCCTTCATGATCGCACACTAGGTGTGGAGTCGACACCTAGGTTTAAGATTAATGTTTACAAACATATATACCAGAGTTGGCCACTAATTCATACGAGCTTGCTTGCTTTTAGAAACATAATTTTTTGAGTTTATTTTTTCATGTAGCCAATAATGTGCTTGACAAGGTGAAATATTGGACATTTAACACAACGCCCTCTAGTTTCAAACTAAGCAAAGCTTGTACTATGGAAACTATATTGTTGATAGAATACTTTTATTTTGTAATACATAGTAACACCCAGACATCTGTTTGCCACACACGAATGTTTGTTCTGAATGGGAATCGAAGCCACGACCCACAGCACGGAAGGCAGAGCTACTACCGACTGAGCCATGACGCCTGTCATTTAGGTGCTGTCACACCGGCTTGTTTCACAATTGAATTGAATATATTATATATTGTTTGACAATTATGGTATTTTTTGTTATTTAGTTTACACATAAGTGGTGTACAATAATGAATATTCTATCTATCTATCTATCTATGATACTAACATCAGCAGTAGCAGTGGCGACATCTGTGTCGGTCAGTGTGTGCGAGTGCGCGTTGCAATGCGCCGGCGCATCCGACGGAGGCAACGATACCGCCATGTCCAGCTGTTCCGTGATCGTCTCCACCGTGGCTGTCATTATCTGAGGGGGGTTGTATGTTGGCAACACTGGCGGGTGATACTCTACTGGATTTAGTTTTTTTTTTTTTGTTAAGTACTACGTTGGCAACACTGGGATTAACTAGACTTAATTAAATTTATTTTTTGGTAAATACTTATCTCTATATTGGTAGGTACGATTTAAACTGCATAATATTATGTCAGGATTTATAGATCAGTTTTTAGATAAGTCGACGAAAAACAAACGAAGCACTGAAAAGATTAAAGTAAAATAAAATTTTACAGCGTTTTTATCGCGGATTTTATATGAACAATGGTTCCCGAGTAGCCCGCTAGAGGCGCTTCTCGTGACTTCATACAAAACCGAATTAATATGTACTGAAATGAAAACACTACAAAATTCCTTTTTTTTCAAGCTTTTCGGTGGTTTTTAAGTTTTTGTTTTTTGGGTTATTAAATCATTTATTTACGTGTTTGTATTTTTAAAGCCGAGTGCAATATTTCCTCTAGTTAAAAAAAGTCTAGTTGCATGCTTGTGTGTTGTGTAGTAAAAACTAAAGATTCCCAATTCGAACTGAAAATGATGATTTTGGAACTAAAACATTCAAAGCAGTTTAACAACTTCACTGTCAATTATCTGTAAAGTTGCTAAGCCGAGTTTACACTGTCAAAATGTTGCCATTCAAAGAATACTGCCGAAGCCAATATAACTTGTATGACCAAATAAAAATTTACATTATGAGACATTAAAAACCGCCATTGGTAAGTAAGTCTATTTCTAATTGGCTAATAATCAAAGACACTCTACGATTTAAATTCAATTTTCGAACTTCCTTTGCATTTTATTATTTGGATTCCATTTTCAAAGTATACACCTGCCTGGAAGAGACCACTACTGAGCGATAAGGCCGCCCATTATACATTTAATGCAACCTGTTTTGTTTTGTTTTATAAATATGTTTTGGTGTTTTTTATGTACAATAAAGCGTTTTAATTCATTCATTCATTCGTTCATTCATTCTAAATGTAAACTTTGACAGTGCAAAACCAGCCATCTAACACCGACAAAAGAAAGCACAACACACACGAAAGAAGCGGCACTACTAATAGAAGGAGATAGACGTACTTGCGTATCGTTGGAGGACTTTGTCGTGGCGTCCGAAGCGACATCGCTTATGAGTGACAGTTGCATGAAATGAACAAACTATACAACTATTATACAGGGCGACTGGCAACACTGAAGTTTCACACCTAAATCAAGAGCATTAAGAATGAAAATTGAGTGTAACGTTTAACAAAACGTTATTTGCAAATGTTCTTTGCGTATTTTTTTGTTTTTTATTTTAAAGTTCTTAACTGACCTTATGTTTTTAATCGATGTATTCTGATAGAGTATAAGTTTAATTTATCCGTTCACTTCTGACCATAGTATTTTATTTTAAATAGTCACCCTGTATAAGATAAAATAAAAATATCCAGAT
Source organism: Eulithis testata (assembly GCA_947507515.1). Lineage (NCBI taxonomy): Eukaryota > Metazoa > Arthropoda > Insecta > Lepidoptera > Geometridae > Eulithis > Eulithis testata. The sequence goes on along the minus strand of OX382213.1, from coordinate 9,290,050 downwards.
ATATGTATTTTTATTTCACCTGTGAAAGACACATTGATAGACATAGTTACGATATTTTCAATGCTTAAAAAAAATCGTAGCATAAGATGGCAATATTGTAGTTTTAAAACATTGAAAACGTCTGAAATTAAGAAATGAAGGGTTAAAAGTGAGTTGCCAGTATTTTAACTTTAGATTAGAAAATAGAGTCACAGAAAACCACTGATATTCAAAGATTATCTACAATTATAAAAACCTTTAAAAATCAATGATGCAGTAAAATGTTAGAATATGAAAAGACTTGAACAATATCAAAACATGGATTAGTTAGAACATGTAAAACACATAAAGCAAAATTCGCAAAACAAACATAATTAAAACAAGGAACCTACTCATTTACATAGAATATCCATATCTATGAAGAACTAGACTTATTTTTATTTTAAAATCCCATTTAAAGTTTATATTTAAAACATGCAAAATGCATACCACAGAAAGAAATAATCATCTACTAACATAAAGGCTCCTATACGTAAATCATTTATTCGCTACCCTTCGCTTAACCTATAATTTTCACTCCTTTTACTATTTCCAAAGTGGGACCTTTAAAGAGCCACTAAATCTCTCCCCCTCCCAGCGACCCTTAAGTTGACCCCCCCTAGCCACTCCTTGACCCCCAAATGATAGCACCGCGACTCTTTCTCTCTCCAACTAACCAACAGTGAGATACCTAACCTACATGCAACCCCCACTTGACCCCCCGAATAAACCCAACAGTGTGATACCTAACCTACATGCAACCCCCCACTTGACCGCCCAATAACTAACAGAGTGATATTTTACCTACATGCAACCCCTCACTTGACCCCCAATTAACTAACAGTGTGATACCTAACCTACATGCAACCCCCACTTGACCCCCCGAATAAACCCAACAGTGTGATACCTAACCTACATGCAACCCCCCACTTGACCGCCCAATAACTAACAGAGTGATATTTTACCTACATGCAACCCCTCACTTGACCACCAAATAACTAACAGTGTGATACCTAACCTACATGCAACCCCCCACTTGACCACCAAATAACTAACAGTGTGAAACCTAACCTACATGCAACCCCCACTTGACCCCCAATTAACTAACAGTGTGATACCTAACCTACATGCAACCCCCCACTTGACCCCCAAATAAGTAACAGTGTGATACCTAACGTACATGCACCCCGCCACTTGACCCCCAAATAACTAACAGTGTGATACCTAGCCTACATGCAACCCCCCACTTGACCCCCCAATAAATAACAGTGGTACTTAATCTACATGCGACCCCCTCCCTCCTGCCCCCAATAACCAACAGAGTGATATCTACTAGCCTACATGCGGCCCTTCCACTTGATCCCCCTAACTAACAGTGGTTATGAACCCCCCCCACCCCCCTTCCACTAGACCCCCCAATAACCAACAGAGTGATACCTACTAGCCTAAATGCGGCCCTTCCACTTGACCCCCCCAATGACTAACAGTGCTTATGAACCCCCCAATAGTAGAGCCGAGTGATACCCACATGCGGCATATGCACGAGCACGCCTCCCACAGCAGTGCGTTCCTGCAAGTGATGCGATGCTAGCGCCAGTAGGGCTTCGCCCCCAGCGCCGCCGCCGCCGGCGAGGGCGCCCGAGACAGCGGCCGCTATGCCGGACGAACACATCTCCTCTTCTGATTGCGACTTCTTGCAGGACTCCTTCCACGGCTCTTCCGGTGGCTGGGAATATGATCGTAGCTGTTTCACGTTGAGTTATCTATTTTTTTTTTTTCAAATGGACTAAAATGCTGGTCTAACTGTCTGGAGTCATCAATATTTTTTTTCCTTTTTTTTTTACGGACTAAAATGCTGTTGTAACCGACTTACAATTACGTTACCGTACTGAGATAGCTATCAGAGTTCTATTGTGGAACAAGATAGCTGATCGGGTAGTTAAAACAGCGCCATCTACCCTTAAGGATGAAAACTAGTCGCTCACCTTTCCATACAAACGTGGAAGGGTAACCCTCCAATACGAAAGTTTAGAAGCTTGTATTTTTTAAATGAATACTTTTTTTACGGTTTGGGGTGTATACAAACATAGATTATGACGAGATAAATTGATATAATCCTTAGTTTTGGTTGGTCAACGTCAAACAGTGGAGTAGTTATAGTTACCCTTCCACGTTTGTATGGAAAGGTGGGCGACTAGTGTAACCTTAAGATAAGAAGGAGAACCAAATGTACTCGACGAAGGCGTGAGCACATTCTTTAGTTGTACATTACTGTTCGATTATGGAATACTTACAAGAGCTAGAATATAAGACTGTAATGTATGACAAACTCCCTACTAACAGCGTAATAACATTACATTACAAAGTTGCCAAATTTTAGCGTTTTTCATAGTGGAATGGTGAGTCCATTGTGTATGTCAATAGCTTACCTCCATAAAGTTGGGCTTGTCCGGGACGAGAGCCCGCACCAGTTGCACCGCCAGCTGGTGCCACAGTGCAGCCGCCTCGCAGTACGAACACGCACCTTGCGCCAGACACGATGCTGCGAGTTGTACACACATTTACAAACACTATACCACCAAAAAACATTTAAAAAGTACTTGATATTCTTATAGATAACAACTATAGTAGGTGCCAAATAACACCGCAATACAGGTCATTCACCCACCTTCACCACGAGGTCGCAAAATTCAATTTATATACGGCTAATTCGTGCATTGGGGTAATTGCGAAAATGGGTATATTCCGAAAATCCATAAATTCTAGTAACATAATGCGATATTTTCCTGTTGGCACGAGGATATATAGGACTGTCACGGCGATGCCAATCAAGATGGCGTCTAGACCAATGTTGCCAACAGGAAAATATCGCATTATGTTACTAGATTTTATGGATTTTCGGAATATACCCATTTTCGCAATTACCCCAATGCACCTTACATAAAGTGACCTGTATTGCGGTGTTATTTGGCACCTACTATAGCTGATACTTCGTACGCGTGCGAAACTTTCCACTAAAATATCTGTCAACCAGCATAAGGTGAACCTCGTAGCAAATGACTGCTTTTGGTTTAGAGAGTTCAAGCTGGATCTAAGAATTCACGTCTTTAATTTCAATAAAATATAGCCTATGTTTCAATCCGAAAAAAGGGCTTCCGAATGGTATAAGTTTCATTGAAATTGGTCCAGTAGTTAAGGCATGATCCACGGACAAACAAACAGATAAACAGACAAACTCAATTTTCGGAATCAGAATCGTTTAGTAGACCTTCATATTTAGTTTATCCATATCTTTAATTTTAGTTTTTGGCTTTTTTAATAGTATATAGATAACCTCAAGTATTGATATAAAAACTATTGGAGTAAAATCTCTGCGGAACTGTTCATACTGTCCCAGACATCTTAGTAGAATAGTTCTTACCGTGTTCAATAGTATTGGAATAGTTCTTACCGTGTTCAATAGTATTGGAATAGTTCTTACCGTGTTCAATAGTATTGGAATAGTTCTTACCGTGTTCAATAGTATTGGAATAGTTCTTACCGTGTTCAATAGTATTGGAATAGTTCTTACCGTGTTCAATAGTATTGGAATAGTTCTTACCGTGTTCAATAGTATTGGAATAGTTCTTACCGTGTTCAATAGTATTGGAATAGTTCTTACCGTGTTCAATAGTATTGGAATAGTTCTTACCGTGTTCAATAGTATTGGAATAGTTCTTACCGTGTTCAATAGTATTGGAATAGTTCTTACCGTGTTCAATAGTATTGGAATAGTTCTTACCGTGTTCAATAGTATTGGAATAGTTCTTACCGTGTTCAATAGTATTGGAATAGTTCTTACCGTGTTCAATGGTATTGGAATAGTTCTTACCGTGTTCAATAGTATTGGAATAGTTCTTACCGTGTACAATAGTATTGGAATAGTTCTTACCGTGTTCAATAGTATTGGACTGGTTGGATTTCAGCATCAATCTAAGTAGTTTAGTGGCTTGGCTGCTAACATTTTGTATGTTGATCCTACGCTGTTGCAGCTCCATCTAGCGGATAACATAGACTAGATTATATCTTTATTAGACACTAAAGTAAAAGAAAAAAATACAAAGAAATAATTATTGATTTCGATTAGATAAGACATAGAATTGTGCTTATTTCAAGCTGAGTTTAATGTGGCGCGTTTTATGTGAAATGAATAATTGTTTTTTTTTTTCATCTGATGTTAAGCGATGATGCGGTCTACGGTGTAGCACATTTGCCTAGAAGATACCTATGTGTTCACTCTTGAAAACATTCAAATGGAAACACAGACGCCGGCAAGGAGTTCAACTCCTTGCCGGTCTTCAAGATGAAAGTTGAGGCAAAGCGCTTGGTATAACATGAAATATAATATGTAATATGTAAGGTATAATATGTAACGCCGAATATACCTGTTTGAGTAATATATCAAGCATTAATATACAGCAGGTGAGGTTCTGTGGTTTCATCTGATCGTCTCGATCCTTCTTCTCCTTGTCGTTGGCGGTCGGAGAATCCCTACTGTTCTTGGATTTTGTGCCATCTGCAATTTTATTTATTCATATTCATATCATTTATTGCAATTATTATGTTACATCATGATAATAACATAAGGTTTAAAATAGTAGTACATAATAAGCCCTCTAAGTTATTTGATATTATATCACTATGACATCGTAAAGGTAGCAGGAAACACCAGATGGGTTAGTCTCGAACACAGTTCCAATCCGGATTCATAGATTTTGACAGAAGTCCTGTCATTTTTCAGTACAAAATGACACGAGATCTGTCAAATTCCGTGAATCCGGATTGCTACTTTGGTCGAGAGTAACCCACCTGGTTGCGGCAGGCACAAGACAGAGGAGGCTGGCATAACATGAAGGTGGCCTATACCCAGCAGTGGGTGATACCGGCCTGATATGATGATGATGACTATATCACTAGCTGATACCCGCGACTTCGTAACTCTCCACCAAAATACCTGTCACCAGCATACGATGAACCTGCTGCAAATGGCTGCTTTTGGTTTAGAGAGTTCAAGCTGGATCTAAGAATACACGCCTTTGATTTCAATAAAATATAGCCTATGTTTCGATCTGGTAAAATGGCTTCTAAATTGTATAAGTTTCATTGAGATTGGACTAGTAGTTAAGGCGTGCTCCGCAAACAAACAGATGAACAGACAAACTCGATTTTCGGAATCCGAATCGTTTATTTAGTAGATCTGCATATTTAGTTTATCGCTTTAATTTTAGTTTTTGGCTTTTTTACAGTATTTTAATAGTACTTATAGATGAACCTCGAGTTATTTAGATAGATAGTTTGTATATACCAGCAGCATGTGGCGGCTTGAATATCTTCTCCGGCATATTGACCACGCAGTGGCTGAACAGATCGAACAGCTGCGTCAATGGCACTTTCACTTCTAACAGAGATATTGTCTGAAAAACAACACATTAAGCATTATATATTGTTTAGAAATATTATTATGGGCTACTAGCCGTCTCCCGCGGCGTTGCTCGCGTTAAGGTGTGACTTTTCAAATTACATTTTCCCGTTTTTCTGTTGAAATTTTTCCTGAATTTTCTTTGCTATAAACCTCACGGAGCCCGAGACCTTTCCAACTAATGCAAAACCGTGGAAATAGGTTCGTGCGTTCTGGAGTTATAGCGTCAGGAAGGAAAACCCGACTTATTTTTATATAGTAGATGACAGGAGTGGCTGGAGTTTCCTTGCGAAGTTCATTATTGATCGAGTGAGAGAAGCGAACGAAGATGTTAGTGACAACTTGGACTAATATGCTTTGTAGATTTGTTCGACGAGATCTTTTGAACTGCTTCTTCCAATCTTCACAGAACTTGGTAGGTGTACAGATGATAACTCAAATAAATAAATTGTTTATTTACCAAAAACACATAAATTATTATTAAACAAGTCTCAACATTAATTAATTTAAGTTATCCGTTGAATAGGTACAAATAATTATTACAGTAGAACTCCAATTATCCGAATTAATGGGGACCGGGACTCATTCGCATAAACAAATATTCGGATAATCGGATTTTTTTTTAAAAAATTGCCATTGGAGAGAATAAAAGCTACGTTTTGATATTGCACTATTTTTTTATTGAATTAAATGAAAGAAACATGAAATTTTCACATGTTTTAAATATAAATAAAATGTACTTATGTACAAGTTTAGAAATAAAAATCATTGTTTTTTAAACATCTCCGTCAATGTAAGCTGTTTTGCGGTCTTCAACCGGTTCGGATAATCGGCGATTCGGATAGTCGGAGTTCGGATAATTGGAGTTCTACTGTATGTAGGTTTGCCAGCGAAGACCAAACTAAGCGTTAAGCTTGACTTACACAGATGATACTCTTAAGTTTTACTGATTTGTTAAATAATGTAGATCGGTCAAGGTGTTGTAAAGTTATAGAGGTCCAAAGGGAGTAAAAAGAAATAAAGTCGTAGAAATATATCAAGTGTACTTACCTAGTACTAGGTATACCTGAAACCACTCGAGCACCGGCAGCACAGACTCGGGTGTGGGTTCGTCCATGACCCGTGCTGACGCGAACTGGTACAGATTCTTCTCGTCCACGCCCATCATGCCTCCGTCCGGCTCCAGGATCTTGCCGAGAGGCACCTTCAGCTCGATCAGCTCCTACGGAAGTTAAATCACACATATACAGCGTGTATCTACAATGGCGACATTAAATTGACACACGGGTAGAGCTACTTATTAGTATTCATAAAAAAATAATTAAAGTACAGTCAGCTGCACTAGAATGTGTACTATTCGTAAAATTAGTATTCATAAAAAAAAATATTAAAGTACAGTCAGCTGCACTAAAATGTGTACTATTCGTAATTTTCAATGTAGGGCCATAGCATTGTTATAGACTTTCACGGTCCCAATACTAAATAAATAAGTAAAATTATCAACTGTGTTCATATTTTTTTAGTTTTTATCCTGTAAATGCCTATTGCAATACAATGACACTAGTTTGAAAGTTACGAATAGTACACATTCTAGTGCAGATGACTGTACTTTAATTATTTTCTTATGAATACTAATAAGTAGCTCTACCCGTGTGTTAATTTAATGTCGCCATTGTAGATACATGCTGTATACAAATCACACACCCTAGCAGCTTATAGTACAGTAAGAATCTTCCTATAATCTTCTACATAAGAACTCAATAGATAACCGGACAAAAATAAATTTACTTTGTAACGCCATCTTGGATTCTGATCAGTTCTTATGTAGCGAACTAGATGGCGCTATAACTCAATTCCTCATCATTATCGTCAATAATTAATAGTAAAATTTTCTCTACTTAGATACATCCAAAGTATCTGTTACCTTTTCCGGTACATCAGTACAGATGGCTTCCATCCACGCCGGCATTATGTAGTCCCAAATGGACTGAGTTATGATGCCGTACGGAATCAAGCAATATAATCTGAAATGAAATCATTTATTAGTACTAAACAGAATTGCCAGTCAATATGAATATCAGTATCGAATGAACAAGATTTTATCTATAAATAAAAGTTTTCATTTTAACGTCGTGGTCCAAAATTAGTCCTTGCACAGACGAATCAAACAAGCCCGAACTCTATAAAATTCCTTCGAATCACTATGGTCTTTGTCATATTATCGAAAAAGAAATACACATACCTACAGAATAAATAATAATAAATAAAATTTAAAAAGAACAGAACTAAAACTAATTATTTGTGTAGCAGCTGTAAAGAGGCTTTGTTATACAGTGTACAATAGTATATTATGCATCTAGTGAATAAAAGACGGATTTAAAGCGAAGGCCATAAATGAATCACGAACAAATGATGGATTCTAACGACTGAATCACGACCATAGGGTGTGATTCATGATGATTCAAGTGTTGAATCCTAAACGACGTGAGTGGTTCATGGCCCTCGGTATAAATCCGTTTTATTCAAGAGTTGCATACTATACTTTATACCATGACTGCGAGAAAAAGAAAGATTGGAGGTTGTATAGCCAATGCTATACAACCTCCTTGCGCAAAAACAATAATTAGATGGAGGTCAAATATATTAGTGTGTTCTAAATTCAAACACCAAAACAGTGAGTAAAAGTGTTTTTTATTCACTGTTTTCAGTGAATAAAATAACATTTTTAGAGGGGGAATAGTATAAATAATTATAAATATATGAGTTAGTGTATGAGTGACCTGTTGAGTCCGTCCTTGAGATGTTGCGTCTTGGTGGCGAGCGTGTCCCAGTGTCCCGCGTGCCGCGTGTAGTGCGGCGGGTGCGGCAGCAGGCACGCCACGCACATACCTGTTGAGTCCGTCCTTGAGATGTTGCGTCTTGGTGGCGAGCGTGTCCCAGTGTCCCGCGTGCCGCGTGTAGTGCGGCGGGTGCGGCAGCAGGCACGCCACGCACATACCTGTTGAGTCCGTCCTTGAGATGTTGCGTCTTGGTGGCGAGCGTGTCCCAGTGTCCCGCGTGCCGCGTGTAGTGCGGCGGGTGCGGCAGCAGGCACGCCACGCACATACCTGTTGAGTCCGTCCTTGAGATGTTGCGTCTTGGTGGCGAGCGTGTCCCAGTGTCCCGCGTGCCGCGTGTAGTGCGGCGGGTGCGGCAGCAGGCACGCCACGCACATACCTGTTGAGTCCGTCCTTGAGATGTTGCGTCTTGGTGGCGAGCGTGTCCCAGTGTCCCGCGTGCCGCGTGTAGTGCGGCGGGTGCGGCAGCAGGCACGCCACGCACATACCTGTTGAGTCCGTCCTTGAGATGTTGCGTCTTGGTGGCGAGCGTGTCCCAGTGTCCCGCGTGCCGCGTGTAGTGCGGCGGGTGCGGCAGCAGGCACGCCACGCACATACCTGTTGAGTCCGTCCTTGAGATGTTGCGTCTTGGTGGCGAGCGTGTCCCAGTGTCCCGCGTGCCGCGTGTAGTGCGGCGGGTGCGGCAGCAGGCACGCCACGCACATACCTGTTGAGTCCGTCCTTGAGATGTTGCGTCTTGGTGGCGAGCGTGTCCCAGTGTCCCGCGTGCCGCGTGTAGTGCGGCGGGTGCGGCAGCAGGCACGCCACGCACATACCTGTTGAGTCCGTCCTTGAGATGTTGCGTCTTGGTGGCGAGCGTGTCCCAGTGTCCCGCGTGCCGCGTGTAGTGCGGCGGGTGCGGCAGCAGGCACGCCACGCACACGGCCCTGCGCGCCACGCACACGCCGCGCACCCACGCACATACCTGCTCCACCTTCAACTTCTCACAACTCGCTGCTGTTTCACCTGTGTAGCGTTTGCATCTATTCAGTAAGTGCGTTCTTCTTCTTCTATACCTATATGGCCTTTGTCCGTCATTTCGACAGACAATTTTGACAGTGTCAAGTGATGAATTTCAAATAATATAATTCAAGTCATGCGTCAAGTCGGCTGTCGTTTGTTTTGAAAAGAAAATGGTGGATTTTCTCTTCAAAACCTGAAACGATTTTTCACATTCAGAGAAACCACTTTACAAACATTTATTCCAATTGCTCACACTTTATGCTACCGACCTAAGTATTATTTTTTAAAATTCCACCTAAATTAAACAACAATACTCACAATAACACAAGAAAAACTATTAATAAAAGTGCTGTATGTTGTTTCAAAAATGTCAAAACTCGAATAGTAGATGCCACAGACGAAGTATCACAATAGACAGAGCCATAGAGATGTTGCCAGCCCACCCGTCATGTCAACGCATTGCCTTGTTTCCTTATCTATTACTATGATAATCACGTTGAGTAAAAGAGAAAGCTATAGGAAGTTTGGCAACTCCGCGCTGTCTGTGTACTTCGTGTCCATTTGTGACCGACTAGTCGGTCACAACATTGCTACCGGTGTTCGTAAAAAGGCTAAAATAATTACAAACGAATATTCATTAGTCTAAAGAAATATGTCGTGTTGTGCTGTGTTCTGTCCATCAAGAACAACCAAAGGTGGAGTAAAAGACCCAGAATTATCATTTCACACGTAAGTTTTTTTGGTAAAAAAATCTTAATTAATGAAGTTTTAAAGTGATATAGGTATTTTACATGAAAGATATACGTCTCTGGCATCGTATAATTACCAAATAGTCGTAGTTAACTGTGGATTTAAAGCTTTAATTCATGATAAATAAATACATTGTTTTACGCCTCCTGGCTAGTGATGTGCCTGCAGCGTCCTTAAGATTTAATCGATATTTACAACCATGTTGATTTATCCTTTGTTTATATTTAACCCTTGTTTGTGTTACCTATATTAAAATTCTATTTACCTATATACGCGGGCACCCTAAAATGACTGTTTTTATCATTATTTAACATTTCGCATCGCGTCAACCGTTTTATGCGTCCCACTGCAGGGTACGAGTTTCCCCCATAGAAGTCTCCTATTTAATAGTTACTAATAAAATATTTTGTTTTAGGTTTATTACAACCATTGGTCAATAAAAATTGTTTAGGTTTTATTAACCTCCGACCATCACGAGATCTCAGTTCGGGCCGAACTACTAGTTTTAATTTATTATTACAAGTACTGAAACGATCAAGGCACTCTTGGTGGTAAGAGATCATGCCTGCCCATTTTAGTGGTATAATATAGGTATAACTTTTTTATCGTCAAATCTAAAAATAAAAGATACCTAACTTTAGACTGTACATCTATGTTCCTACACATAAATGAGTATGTAAATATTTTATGACTTTATTAGTTTCCGCGAATTAAACCTTCTTTTCTTGCCCTAACTCGTGTTTGATTTATTTTGTTTTCCTGCAACTTAATTTTCTTGATAGGTAGGCTATGTACGAGGATCCAAGCGTTCAGCCAGCAGTAGCTAAATTATTACATTCACTTTTCTTTTTTACTACTGACAACATAGGCCATTTGCCCACCAGGTCACCGGATGTTAAGTGACGCTGTAGTCGAAGATGGTAGCATGCCTAGTCTGGAATGGAGATCGGCTCACAAGTGAGGCTGTGGGAACACACCGTTTGATGATTGGCGACAGATTAGATTCACACATAGTTTTTTTTTTTAGTTTCGTGTGATATGATTTTAATATTCAAATATCATAATTCATAGTTGGGACTCGGATTCTCGGACCTTTAATAACCTAAGATAATTCCTTCTACAGAATTGAATGTTTTAAGGATGACCCAGGGTTAAGAACTTTCAATTAGACAGGATTTAAGTCATCGAATACAAAGAGTAAAGTTAAGTGTGTTTCGAGATTAGTACGAGTATGCGACCATTTTTTATCGATATATTTCGTAATAGTTTCTCTTTCCTACTCACGCACACTAATGTAAATTTAGAAACTCAACCAACATAAAACTGACACGCTACCAAAGATTTCACTCCGTCCATTGTGATACTTCGTCTGTGGTAGATGCGTTACCCTGTCTCACGTGCACGAGTGGTTAGGTAACTGTCAGTGTCAATCTCCCGACCTGTCAATGTCACCCGTACGTAAGGGCGGGGGACGCGGGGGTCGGGGGAAAGCTGACGGAGGAACACGGACGGAAGGACTGTGGAAACCAGCTCGGTGTACCCGTGAGCCAGGGATATAAAATCGAGTATTTTACAACCTGGAATACCAATACGAACATCTTTCAAACGTACAACACTTTACCATTGTTGTTTCTTCTACTATACAAATATTTATCTCTGTTAGGTTATTTTCAGGGGTGTCGGATGTTTGGAGGAGTCAGACACTTCACACTAGACCCAAATTAAGCACAACTGATACCTACTACGGAAACTAAATTTATAGAATACTTAAATATGTACATTTTTTTGTAAATAAGTCATGCTTGTAATACAGAATCCGGCACGAAAGACGGATCTATCACCGACTGAGCGGTGACCCATGGGGAATTTGAGACAATAAGTCTTAAAATCTCCTTAAAGGGGACAGCTCAAAAGAGATTATGAGACCAACCCATGTCGTATAACATCGTATTCAAAGGTAGTTGTGAAATCTCTAAATCTATGTCTAGGACTTTACAATTTATTTAGAAAACTGCATTATTTATAAAAACATAAAAATATTCAAAGTTAAATCCCTTACCTTGATAAGCGTAAGAAGTGACATGAAACCAGTGGAACAACACCGAGAGCAAGCGGCCCAACACCTCATCAGGTGTATCAGCATTCGGAGTACATAGCCCCACCATCAGCCATACTCCATACCTTCCAACAAATATACCAAGTGATTTTGACGACACAATGCAATAAATCGTTTTATTAAAGATAACATAGATGGCTGGGAAATAAGAGCTTTAACTTTGATAGAACTTATGCTCATTTCTCATGTGACGTTATATCTCGACCGAAAAAAAAAGTTATTAGAACCCTATTAGAGTAAAACCAAACTGAACATAAAACACGTTCCCTGTCCAGCGGGCCTAAGATGCGCACCGCGAGATACTCGTATTTGTCATGTCGTTCTGTCAAAAAGTAAGCATTTTGTACCAGTTTAGGAACTATTGCATTATCTGTGGTACCTAATGGTGTCGACAAAACGCGCCATAATGTACAGTTTTGACACTTGTTAGTCGTCGTACCTCTCTGAGGACGAGATAATAGTCACGTAGAAATGTCAAAAGTTGAAAATTCAAAGGCGCGGTTTCTCGACAACATTACCAAAGATAATGCAATAGTTCCTAAACTGGTGCAAAATGCTTACATTTTGACAGAACGACATGACAAACATCTCGCGGTGCGCATCTTAGGTACGCTGGTGTCCCCAATGTGGGGCCATGAAACTTTTTTTCAGGAGTCCGTTCTTCCACTATGGGTTCACAACTTCAATATAGCCCCACAATGGTTTGTCAGTTTTTGGACGTATGAAGTTGTCAAATCATTTTGTATGTGGACTGGTAACGTGTTAAGGCCCCTGTTCAAGACCTGAATATTTTAACCAGGTGGTCTTGAAATGAGTCTTAATTTTTTTTTTTAAATGTGTGACAGAAAAATATTGTGCACAAACAATTTCAATTTGCTAAAGACTTTATAGACAACTTTTTCATTCATTCTAGACTGCTAGAAGTCCCATTACCTAGCAAGATTAACTAAGATAAATTGTCGAAGAGACTTAGTTCTGCAGCATATGCAGTCAAGAAGATCCGCTTCCTTACAGATGTGGAAACCGCAAGACTAGTCTATTTCAGCTACTTTCATAGCATTATGTCGTACGGCATTTTGTTGTGGGGGAGTGCTGCAGACATAAACACCATATTTGTGTTGCAGAAGAGGGCTATTCGTGCAATTTATAACATGGGTCCCAGAGAATCACTAAGAAATAAGTTTAAGGAAATAAATATAATGACAGTACCTTGCCAGTACATCTATGAAAACTTATTGTATGTTCAAAAAAATATCAATCTATTCAACAAAAAAAGTGATAATCATAATGTTAACACTAGAAATAAAGACAAACTCGCTGTTCCCACCACTAGGCTCACAAAAATTAGTAAATCTTTCAAAGGGCAATGTGTACGCTTCTTTAACAAAATCCCAAGTGATGTGTCTCAGTTGTCGATTGGCAAGTTCAAAAACGTAATAAAACAGAGACTTCTTTTAAAAGCATACTATAAAATATCTGATTATTTAGAAGACAAACAAGCTTGGGACGAATTAGCTCCAACTCATCCAATAAAAAAAAATGTAATCATACCTAATCATACAAAACGTAATGACGATTCAAAGTGATCAGTGAGATTTTATTGAATAAAAGATTTTTGACTTTGACTTTGACTTTGACTTTAAGATTAAACAATAATAATAAGAAGGTGGACTATACCTGCCCAATAGCTGCCTGTCTTCAACGGATATGGGATCGGGAAGCTCTACACTTAAAGGTGGCTTCAGGTGCTCAGTGGAACTGTCAGGGTCTTCCATACTTAGTGGTTTAGCATCCTTAAGCAGGCTGTATCATAAACATGTCTTGTTCTGATAAGAGAAAATTGGAAATCAGTAATTTGTACAGAAGTGATAGGGTATAGCTCTTAGTTTGTAAGATAAATATTATTCCCTGTAATGTCGCACGCCAACCTCCTCACTACACCACCACGTTTGGGTTGGCTGGCAGACAATGCTTTCAGCATTAAGTCCACCCTTTGTAACAAATTTATAATTTTGTGCAATAAAGTATTAAATAAATAAATAAGTACTTAAGGTGACGGAAAGTCCCTTAATGTTAAGGGTTCGTTCTGAAAATCTTATTAGACCTAAAAACAAATTACAGCAGTTTTCAATCTATTGAAGGTCCTTCGAGACACCAGTTCATAAAATCGGCAATTCCGGCAAACTTATAGTCGTACCGTTTTTCCATTGGGGGTTAAAAATTATGAGGACTTGGGTTAACAGATGATGTACTTCGTGATGACGTTATGCACGTATATACGTATGCAAGTATGTACGTATGCACGTAAGTACGTATGTACGTATGCACTATGTACGTATGCACGTATCGTATGCACGTATGCACATATGTTAGTATGCACGGATACACGTATGCACGTATGCACGTATGCACATATGTACGTATGTACGTATGTACGTATGTACGTATGTACGTATGTACGTATGTACGTATGTACGTATGCACGGATGCACGGATGCACGTATGCACGGATGCACGTTACCTGAGCACGGCCTCGACGAGGTTAGTGTGCATGTCGGCGTGCATGTGTGCGGCGGGCGGCAGGCGCGCGTGTACCACGTGATCGCCGCCACGGCGACTGTTGTGGCGGTTGCCGTGACATGCCACGCAATATCTACAAACAACATTCAATATATATTAAACTAGCTGATACCCGCGACTTCGTACGCGTGCATAACTTTCCATCAAAATATCTGTCAACCAGCATACGATGAACCTTGTGCCAAAGCCGGCTTTAGGTTTAGAGAGGTCAAGCTGTATCTCAGAATCCACGTCTTTGATTTCAATAATATATAGCCTATGTTTCAATCCGGACAAAGGGCTTCCGAATGGTATAAGTTTCATTGAATTTGGTCCAGTAGTTTAGGCGTGATCCGCGAACAAACAAACAGACAAACTCGATTTTCGGAATCAGAATCGTTTATTTAGTAGATCTGCATATTTAGTTTATACATATTTTTAATTTAACTTTGTGGCTTTTTTACAGTTTTATAATAGTATAGAAGATAATTATAATGTATATATGTTATATTTTTACCTGATGGGATGATTTCCATTATAGCTCGCACACTCATTGGAGAAGCAAATGGAATATGCAGCCTTGTCCGTAGAGCGACAGTTCTGAACAAACAGGACTTTATAAGCCGCAACTTAGATTTAAAACCACATTGTACTACTAAAAATATAATTCTAATAGTTATTTCTACTTTTTTTTTCTTCTGAATATAAGTAAAAACTCAATAGCTACATTTATGGGGTTTAGTTTGACCTATAGTATTATAATATGATCTGTGATTTGACTGTTTTAGAATAGCAACTCTAAATAATTACATTTCAATGTTACAGACCTTATTTTCACAGACCATCGATACTTGTTGTTGAGGATGTAATATATCAAAGAATCTTTGATTAGGGTGTTCTCTGAAAACAATTAGCCATGATTACTACTTAGTTTACAAGATAATACTAATGACTAAAATAAAAAGTTTGTATGGAAGTGTGTCTTTATTTACCTCTCTCTACCTAATTTTGTGTATGTACGTTTGTATGGAACTGTGTGTATATTTACTTCATTTTGTGTACGTTTGTATGGAAATGTCCCTATGTTTACCAAAATTTGTGTACGTTTGTATGGAAGGGTGTCTATGTTTACCTCATTTTGTGTAGGGGTGTATGTAATTACCTGTGAATCTCATTAGCACACTCAATGCAAAGATACAAAGGCGGCGGCGTGTCAGACGCGAATGTAACGCTGATGCAGTGATCATAGCACACCTTGGCCGCTTCAGCTGAACCCGCGTTAGGACACATGTCGCGTTGACACAGGAACGGGACAAGGTCATCTGTCAAATGAAATATATGATGTTTTAGATGCTATTTTGGCAACGGGAAAGACAAAGTGAGAGGATGACATCTATTGAAGATGATTTATACAGCGTCAGGAGGCAGCCTATGCCTACACTTAACGACACACTGTAGTGCCTGGGACAGTGTTTGGATGGAGTAGGCCCAGAACCTGGTATAGGTTCTGGGCCTACTCCATGCTCCAGGCTGTGAGGATGGTATAAGTGCTAGATAATCCAACACACACTAAAATATTTCACAGGCACTACAGCATCCCGTTCATCGGGGCATTTGTAAAAAGTGGCATTGTTATCTTAAGACAAGGTGGTATTTTTGTCGCCATCTTTGATTTTTGTTTACTTTTCTTTTGTTTTTTTATTCATACACTTTCTGGATTGACTAAGGAGGTAAGTAGTTTCTTCTTGACGTCAATCACCTTGGTGTCAAATGGCGCTAAGTACCTATTAAAGCAGTTTTTTTGGTTATCGTCGCCATTTTGAAATAGATAACATTTTCCGCCATTTTAAGCATACACAATACTTCTGTTAAATGATAACTTACTGGAGAATTTACATAGCAGTCCTTTTCTATCAAAGAGCTTAGCATCGAACGGCGGCCAGTAGTAGAATAGTAACTTTGCAGCGGAGAGGCGCGCCCCCCACGTGCCGTACGCAATCACACATAGCACGTCTTTGACGACCGATTGCTTCATCGACATTAAGCATTCGAGGAGCTGGCAGTGGTGAGCTAAAAAGGACATTAATTTAGGTCATCATACTAATATCATAAATGTGAATGTAAGTTTGTTTGTTACGCTTTCACGCGAAAACTACTTAACCGATCATCATGAAACTTTGTACACATATTCTTGGAGGTATTAGAACATAGGGTACTTTTTATCCCGGAAAATCAACAGGATCCAACGGGACGCGAACGAAGTCGCGGGCGGAAGCTAGTAATTTGTAATTGAAAAACCGACTTCAATTTGATACGCTTTCATCATCAAATTATAATGATGATGCCAGTTCATTAAATAAATAAATATTCACGGACACTTAACACAACGCCTTCTAGTCCCAAACAAAGGAAAGCTTGTACGATGGAAACAAGATGGCTGATAGAATACATACATACATATTTTTTTTGTAAATACGTACTTATAATACATAGAAACACCCAGACACAGAACAAACATCTATGTTTGCCACACGAATGTTTGTTCTCGGTGGAGATCGAACCCACGACCCACAGCGCGGAAGGCAGAGCTACTACCGACTGAGCCATGACGCCTGTCATTGGATTGTTCATTGTTCATTGGGACTGTTCTATTGATTGTGAACACCACAGAAGTCACAGGAAAGCAAAATATGCAATGTCGTGTACGTGAATGAATTCCAGTTATTCTGCCAAAAATACTAAACCGATTTTGATAAAAAAAAATATGGGACCAATCTAGAAGTAAGTACACCATTTCAGGCAAAAAAATATTTTTAGTAGTGGAGGATATGAGGCAGACTTACCAGGGTTATTAGAATGTTGGAACACCATCATGATGATGGCAGCCACCGATTGTGACGCCTGACTTTCCTCTTCCTGACCGGCATATTTACGGGCTGCAAAGTACATATCACAATAATACTCATTAGACCATTCCCCCTCTAAAAAGCTTAAAACAGTGAATAAAAAGCACTTTTTTTTACTCACTGTTTTGGTGTTTGAATTTAGAACACACTAATATATTTGACCTCCATCTAATTATTGTTTTTGCGTAAGGAGGTTGGATAGCATTGCCTGTACAACCTCCAATCTTTCTTTTCTCGTAGTCATGGTATAAAGTATAGTACGCAACTCTTGAATAAAACGGATTTATACGGAGGGCCATGAACCACTCAGGTCGTTCAGGATTCTAACACTTGAATCGAATCACTCCCTACGGTCGTGATTCAGTCGTTAGAATCCTTCACTTGCTCGTGATTCATTTATGGCTCTCGCTTTAAATCCGTCTTTTATTCACTAGTTATATACATAATATACTATTTAAAGTTAAGTAATAAGGATTTATGTGCGTATTGCCAGTGCTTTTAATCGGTGAATGAAAACATCGTGAAAAACAAAACAAAAACCTCTTAACTTTCACATTTATAATCCTACTAATCGTTTGTAAGGATGTATGTATGTACCTTTGTTCCTCTTTCACGCAATAACTACTGATCCGATTTGGATGAAACTTGGAATATATATTGTCCGTAACCTGGATTAAGATATAGGCTATTTTTTATCCCGAAAAATCAACGGGATCCAACGGGACGCGAACTCTTCAGAAACGCCTAGAAAATTTCGCATAGCAAATTGCACTTCTAATCCTTCAGACGACGTCGCGGGCACCATTTAGTTAATATTAGTGGTATGAGATTACTTACTGATAGTAAAAGGCAGTATGTAGTAGCAGAGAAGGTTCAATATCTCCTGATGCAGCGCCACCGGGAACACTGCCACGCAGTACGCCACTAAGTACGGCAAGTTGTCTATCATGTCGTACTCTAGGAACGGGAGTAGACATCCTAGGCATTGTAGGACTGCTTGTCCGAATGCTGGAACATACAATTACAGGTTTTTAGAGATATCAAAACAAAAGAAAAAAAATACAGAGAAATAACGAACAACAAATATGAAGCACAAGGGGCAGTCTTATCGCTGTAAGCGATCTCTTCCAGACAGCCTTAATCAATCAAAGAATTTATCACTCTCCGAAAACAGCACACTTAAGACAGTCACAGAAGGACCTTACCCTGGATGCCGTACTGCAGATGCGGTGCTGAGTCCACCAACTGGGAGATGGCGTTGAATAGTCCCTTATAGTCCAGGTTCGGGTACAGAGCCATCCTATCCCCATCGTTGTCAGCATCACGGATCATCTCGAGTGGAGAGCGCGGGACATCCTTCAGGACGCCTGGAAGTGCACCCAACACTTACATACAAAAATTAAGACTTCATAGTACAAGTACGAAATACAAAAAGCTCTTAGCTTACTTATAATTACAACCATAGGACAAACAGAGAGTAGGTACTTTTATGTCTTCAAACCTACAAAATCCTGGAAATCTATCGGGGAGGCCTATCACTAGATGTTGACTTCTACGGGCTAGTCATTGTAAGCTTCGCATCTGTGAATTCACTTCAATTCGAGCTTCAAAGAGCTCTTCCAGTTTTTAAATGCTGTTACATAATATAATTAGTAGCCTTGCTGGGTTCAAAACAAAAAAAATCTACTTCTCTCCGTTTGTCACTATTTTAGCAGCAGTTCTGAAAGTAGGTAAGTATAGGCCATATTGGGCAGGTAGTATACTCACTAAGTAAGGTCTGCGAGAAGTATTTGACGGTGTTGGCGATGTCGACGCCGGATGGCAGCGGCTGGATGTTGTGCATCAGACGCAGCTGGCAGTCGTACAGGCTGCGGATCTTCGCCGTGACTGTCAGGGCAGAGTTTTAGTAATCTGAACCTTCGTCGTAAAGTATTCAAGGTTTAGATTAATTTGAAGATTGGAGGAGTAACTGGGAGGGCACAGCGTTACTAGTAGGTAAACTCGTTAGTCATAGCAAGGCGCATAAGTCTTGTTTGACTAACATGGAAGAATTAGATATAGAAAGGATGATCAAGCCTACATTTGACTATGAGAGTCAGTATTTACCTACAGTCCGTGGAAAGTACTAAACATTTGGATATATCATAATATCATCGCACTTTAGCGGTGGTCGATTCGTAGATCAGCTGGAAAGTAGCGCTTAACTTTGGGGACTAACCAGTAATACTGGCAGTACCCAAGTATAGTAATATAGGTACCTATCTCAGACTTAGAAAGAA
This sequence comes from Eulithis testata, assembly GCA_947507515.1. Taxonomy (NCBI): domain Eukaryota; kingdom Metazoa; phylum Arthropoda; class Insecta; order Lepidoptera; family Geometridae; genus Eulithis; species Eulithis testata. Next base: position 9,270,125 of record OX382213.1, on the reverse strand, counting down.
ATAATTATGTGAGGTAGGTTAGGATACTATTATTCTATGGGTACCTAGGTCTATACCAACATTACCAACTACCTATGGATCACATCCAATATAATCTCCAGTACAATGAAGGCATGTTACAAAATTAAAGAGATTAAATTATATTTCTACAAATAAAACATGAACTGAACAGTCAACACAACATATAGAAAACCAGAATTAACACAAAATAAAAAGCATGGGTAATACACAGATATACAGTCAGCCTATGTAAGAAAGGTGAGCCACACAGGGACACGAGGGTACGGGAGACGGTTCTGCTAACTCATGAAATAAAAATTAAACGCTAGGGTCTGTTTCACCACCCATCAGAAAAAGAATATCTACCCATCAGTCAAAGAAGAGTCAGAGATATTTATAACTGACGGATCATGAGTCATGAGATAGTGAAATAGGCACATATTTTAAATATTTTCCGAAGATTTTTCCTAAACCCATTGAATGTATTTAAAGTTATGAACCCAAATCTTTGTTATGCAGTTCCAACTCACAGAATATGCATCATCAGATTGGTTATTGGATAGAGCGTGAATGACTTCTCAGAGTGAAGGACACAGTGCTTTGCCGCAGAGGGCATGTCCATTTCCTTTCAAAAAAGTTTTTATGTAGATAAGAGTTAGTATTTTTATTTATTGACGGCTATATAAAGATTTTAAAAACGAATAATAATAAAAATAAACAGTTAGCAGAACCAGAAAACATTCAACATCGAATACAATTGCATAAGGGTTCAAACAACTAGAAACACCAATATACATAGAGGGACAACCAGGAACTTGAATCACAGTGCCACACACATTACAGATATTGAACACCGAGGGTTACCATCTCCTCGCACCAACTGCATTATCTTTGTTTAGCCCTCCAGGCTGACTCCATAGCGGATCTTTGTAGGTATTACATAGATTATTCAAGTAGAATTCTAGAATTCGTAACTATTCGTTTGACTATCAGGAAAATTAGTAAAATTGGAACGTATTTTAAACTACTTGAAATAAACTAGAAGAAAAACCACTCTAGGTGATTTGTAGTGTCTAATATCAATAGGATTACTCCCAAAAACTCTTCAGGGGTGTTAAAGTACCAAGCCAGCTCAGCGAGCTGAAAGACTAAAGCTTATTTTAACAATACATTTGAATATGAATAAAAACTAGATCTATCACTGTTCTGCTTGTACAAGGGTAGGTAGGTACCTAATTTTTTTTTTTTAAATGTAGGTAAAAAGAAATTATAGTTATTTACAAAGTTATTTTCTATAGAGCTATTAGGTACGTAAGAAGAGGGTAGCCCTATAGTCGAGGAAGCATTATAATCACAGTATAAAGATAACAAGTAGGTCATCTTCAGTCACTCAGAAGGCTCTTGAGTGTGTAGGTACCATTGCTCACAGGGCAGGTAGGTAGACTAGTGAAGAAATCGTGTTTTCTAAAGAGGAGTGACCATGAAGTAGACCACTTTTAAACTGTGTACAGGACAGGGGTCGTGCGACAACAGAACACAACCAAACGAATGTTGTAGTTCACCTTTCTGATACAACGGCTCCGAGGTCTGCATATCGCATGAAGGCAGCATTTATAACACAAAAGCTTTCTAACCAACGACGGTCCGATTGTAACAACTCTGAAAAATAAACGCGTTTAATGACCATGCAAGCGGCTTTTTATACAGTTCAACTATTCTACGCAGATAATTAAATGGTACTCACAAGCTGCCGCCCTCGTCCCCATGTTTATAAGTTGAATCTTGAAACTGCCCTGCATTGGCGCGCTGAATTACACCCACCGATAACATGAACACAATCGATCGAGGTAGGTCCGAACGCTGGGCGAAAGAGATAAGACCTAGATCTAGATTTTTCCTTCCCTTTCAGATTATTGATCGGCTCGTTCGTACGTGGATGGATACAGATGCTGTACCTATGTAACTGAATTTCAGAATTTTCTGAGTCGATTTTATTTCATTGTTTTGAAATCAAACCGCGCGCGCATGATCAGAAACTGAGAAAACAGTATTGACATGACAATGACAGTGACAGTAGCACATTTCTGGCACAGACGGTGGTTCGAAAAGCGTTATTAAGCAGCGTTTAGATTTGGTCTCGCGATCGTAACGCACAACGCAGCGGTATGCAACATGCAACGCCGCCGCGCCGGACGCATAATTGTATGGAAAAGGTCTGGTATGGTCTTTTGTTACGTCGCTGTCTGCGTCAGCGGCGATATTACCTATAAGCATAATGTGAAAGGTAAAACTTTAATTTTGTAAAAGCATATAAAATAATATCATTATTATTACTTACAGACCTGCTTAAACACCTTAATAAGCAGACGTAGCAGTGGCTCACTACAAGCTGTCTATGATGTTGGTTATGTTATGACCATGTGGCGTGGTTAAACTGTAAATATTAATAACGCATTTCGAACTTATACTTACCACAACAAAATGCCACCGAACCGCACTGTGCCGCCGAAGTTGCGCATGTCCGGGTCCGGTAATAATATTGATTTCCTGTTCTACTCAGTCCTAGGGAGGGCTATTCTTTCTAATTCATTCGGAAAGCCTTCTCGCATGAATATCGGAAACTTTAGAAGGATATTTCAATGCTAGAATTTAATTTTTCTTGGAAAGTTTCCGCTAGGTATCTATCCGAATAAATCAAAATAGCCCACGTCCCGAGCGAACATAGAAAATCGAATGTACTCTACAGTTCGCATATTTACCTAGTTTCTTAAAATATGTATTCGTGCATTCGCACATTTACCTACATATTTTTTACTAGAACACATGACGTGGCTCAGCCTTTGGGTAGGGGTAGTACCTACATAATATCAACTTCATGAATAGAACTACAAAAATAAAAGACGTCATAGCTAAATTCGTTTTTAAACGTTTATTTGCCACAAAAGATTTTCTTAACTATCACATAAATCTTTAGGTAAGTGCAACTTCTTAAATAGGTACTTATCGATAGTTTAACCTCTAAGCAATCACAGTATCCCGTTCCACGTGCGTCTTAGTTTATCTCGCAAAGTTTATAGCCGGTCTGAAAGTAGGCAGGAACTTTTTGCAAAAGTAAAACGTGCCTATGTTCAAGTCGGTAACATCGATGCGATTAATTAGATATCAAATAATTTTACACCTACAATAAAAAACCCATAGTTAATCTAATCATAAGCCTAGTCCATAACCTAGTCCAAACTAACCACGCGAAATCAAAACCCTTCCAGCTCAGCCGCTGTCGGGAAAAAATATGACTGTTCTAAATTAAGTTCGCAAATCTACAATAGGGTCCGAACGGGCACACATACATGCTCAAAAGTATGAGTCTCGCCCGTAGTTTGTTGACACAAAGATCGTCCGCACTACGGCACAAGTCGCAAAAGTATCGCGACTTGTCGCCTATAGTTCTGAATGCCACTGTGCCAAAGTTATCGATACTCTACTAGTTATTGGCCGGAACAAATCGCGACAAATCATGTTGATGCCATCATTTTAAAAGTCGCACAATGACCGCGTATCACGACACGACGCGACACTCAGGTATTTCAGGAAACTTATAACAAAATCTTTTAATATCTTTAACTGGTTTGCGTCTTGATATTTTTGTCTCCCGAGTTTGCGACTTGTAGGTATCATAGTGCGTGCGAGGCTTTAGTCCCGCTGGCATTGAAACTAACTGGCTGCCGGCTATTATATCATCAACCGTCCATCACGCCGGACAGTGCCTGTTGGATCACTAGCTGCTGAGCGCTTATCAGCTTCTTTAACTCCTTCACCTCTTGCGTCAACTGCTTCACATTCTCCGACGTTTCATCCACTTTTGACTGCAAGCTCCCGAGTCCAGAGGAGTAACCATATTCTCTATACCCAGAATCATTGTTATTCTCGTACTTTTTGAAGCAGGAGTAGGCCCCTGTCGTCGACCCGTTTGATGAAATCGTATGTCCGTATTGCTTCCTCATTTTAGCGATGTCGTAAGCGGCCATCATTATGTCTCGAGGCAGTCTTTTTTCGCTAGGATTCAACGGCTTCACGCTCAGTACGACTCTATACGCTTGTGGAGATACCAATGCAGACGAATGTAGTATTTTTAGAAGGCACTTTGGTAGATATCCATTGAATAGAGCCATCTCCATGTACGATATCAGTTTGGTTTGTCGAACAAGCTTTGACAGTCCTGCAGTTTTCCTCAATCCTTGGATATCATGAACTGCTATACCAACTAGAAGGTTCATAAGCACCACTGTGACAAACATCAGGAAAAGTACGTAGGTAACTTGTGCAGAAAATTCCAATAGTACCGGCGGATCGTTGCCATCCGGCTCGTTTAACAAGAGATCTAAATTCAATTCTCCAATCATCATCGTCAGGACTGTTATGAAGCCCATGAAAGGATTCGCAAACGATGACGAATCAGGAAATATAACACAGAAGCTTATCGTGAAACCGATGAGTATACACGAGTAGGCCATCAGCAGCTTAGCGAACTCCTTCTGGACTTTCTGGTACATCGCGACGTAGGTTCCGAAGACCGGGAGTTGGCCGATCATCATCATCAGGTTCGTCCAGCCAGCGAGGACGGCGAACGCGCCCACGTGGTTTTGCCACGTGTAAGTAATGTTCGTGTAGATGTACGATATCAGAAATACACTAATGATCACAAACCACTCTATGATGTTTTCCGATTGCATCAGGTATTGCTTCACGGTGGAATATCCAGCGATGCCGTACACTTTTCTAAATATCTCGAAAATTGTTATCCCGGCCAGAACCCACCACTGCATTTCGATGACGAATGGGTTTTTTCGCAACAAATCCCCGAGAATGGATTGCTTTTGACAAAGCTCCTGCTCCTGAATGGTTTCCTCCATATCCTTGCTTCCGTTATAGCAGTTGTGCGCCAGAGCGGTGAGAACGTACAGCGTGAGACACATTATGAAAATAAAACTTAAAAACAATCTGGCCACATAATATTTACGTATTTTCTCCCATTTTATGTAAAGAAACGCCGAACAAAGCGGATGTTGCAACACTTCCTTCTGCCCCTCGTCAACGAAGGTGTTCAAGTAGCTGATCTCGCGTGGGTAGCAATGTTGCAGGATGCTGCGAAAGTCAAGTTCTAGTTCGACTTCTCGATTGCTCGTTTGTGAATGATGCAGCGTAATTGCGCAGTCCAATTTTCTCGTTATCATCGCGAGCGAGGCGGGCGTTTTTCTCGCGATCACATTAAGAGCAGAGTTTCCTTTTTTAGATCTCGTGGTTACGTCAGCGCCGTGATAGATGAGCGTCTCCACGCACGAGGAGAGCCCGTCCAGCGCGGCCAGGTGCAGCGGCGTGAAGCCGTACTCGTCTTTCTGGTTTACGTTGGCACCCCAGCTGATCAGCGTCTCGATGATGTCGCACGCTGAGTCCGACTTCCCGATCGCGGCGTGCAGCGGCGTGCGCAGGTCGAAGTCGAGCGCGTTCGGATCCGCAGTGCCCTTGCGCAGCAGCGACTCCACGCACTCCAGACTCGCAGAACGTGCCGCAAGGTGCAGCGCCGTGAACCCGCGGTGATTCTTCAGACTCGCGATCGCCCCCTTCGCGAGCAGCAGGTCGACGCACTCGACGAACCCTCCGTCGGCGGCGAGGTGCAGCGCCGTCGACTCGCGGTCCCCGACCCGCGTGCGCGCGTTCGGCTCCGCGGCCGGCGCCTCCAGCAGCAGCGCGAGGCACCGAATCATGCCGAGGTCGGCCGCGAGGTGGATCGCGTTCGTGCCGCCCGGCTCGATCAGGTTGACGTCGACGCCGTGCGACACGAACAGCCGCAGGCACTCGACCGCGTCGGCGCGCACCGCGCAATGCAGCAGCCCGCCCTCGCAGTTCACGTACTTGACGGGCGCGTGCACCGCGGCGCCGCGAGCTATCAGCAGCTCGGCCACCTCCACCGCGTTCCCGAAGGCGGCGCAGTGCAGCGGCGCGAAGCAGCGCGGCGCGTAGTCCGGCGCCACGCCGCACGCCAGCAGGTAGGCGGCGCACTCCACGCATCCTCCGAAGGCGGCCGCGTGCAGCGGCGATAGGCCGAGCGCGTCGAAGCACAGCGGGTCCGCACCGAGCCGCACCAGCCCCGGCAGCAGGCCCGGCAGGCGCAGGAACGCCGCCCAGAACAAGCACACGTTCCGCTCCGCCTCGGAGGCGGCGCCGAGCGCGGCGTCGGCCCCCTCGGGCCCGATGGCGCCGGACTCGAGCTCGTCCAGCAGGCGCAGGCGGCCGCCCACGGCGCGCATCTGCTCGTGCGCGCTCTGCCGCAGCGAGTCGGCGCAGATGTGCGCGGCGAGGTCGAGCGGTGGCTCCTCGAAGCTGTCGTACATGTTGGGCGCGCTCTCCGCCGGCGGCGACGAGCCGGCCAGCACGTACTCCAGCTGCGCGGCACACGGCCCGCGCTCCAGGGCTTCGCCGTCAGGCGGCAGCATGGTGGCGGTGGCGGTGACGGCGGTGGCGGTGGCGGTGGCGGTGGCGGTGGCGGTGGCGGTGACGGCGGCAGCAGGGCGGCGGCGGCGGCGCGCGCGCAGCCAGCGCGGGGACAGAGTTCGCGGCACCGAGACCATGCGGGCGGCGGCCGGGGGACCACTGGCGCCGACCTATTGTGCACCGATTGTGACGTCCGCGAGCGAGCACCGCGAGGTAAGGCTGACCGTACACTGGACCCGGTTGGTTTCGATCGCTGCCATCTGAATCGTTTCGAATAATGACGATGCGTTGAACGAGGACGAGACGTGACGAATTATAGTACGTAACTATTAGGCCTATGTAACTAGAAATATACCAATGTATATTTCTAGTTACATAGGGCTAGGCCCAACCAATTGATATTGAATTAGGAGTGTCCGAAACGATGACGACGTAGCGTAGCGCAACGCCATGCGCCAGCCGTCTCGACCAGGATTGTAGACTCCCCTTTACAGAGCGGTCAGAAGCGATTATCTCAAGAGGAGCGGGGTAAGGAGACTGTCGTCGCGTCTTGTTCAAAAGACAATGCCGAAGTTTTTGTTTACAAATATTTTAGGTGATCTCATTTTACGGCACGCACTATCTTACAATTAATCTAAATGTTTATTCCTTATTTTACCAAATATCATTGTCAATTAGCATGACCTTCTATTGTGAGTGTGTGAGAAGAATTCCGATTGTTCGTCAGATAGGTCATCTAACTCACTGAAAAACTAAAGCAGGATGTGTTCAATTAGAGGAAAACTCAGGCATAGACTCCTATCCTACTTAGATTATAAGTACCTACTGTAAGCAAATCTACGTTTTATTTTAGTAGGGCTTCGTACCCAGGTATTGTAAATATTTTCACAAGAAATAACTCAGAGATGAGATGTGATAACTTGTAGAGTAGGTCCTTATATATACCTAATATAGCCAGGTAACTGCAGTTAGTATACCTACCCTGCCAAACTATGCATTAGAAGATGATAGTCAAACGCAGTCACGAAGTCACGAACATCGCAAAATCACATGACAGTAGGTAATTCACCGGATATCCGGCTTACTGGTTCACAATAAACCCCATCATTGGTTCCCGTAACCAATTGGATTTAGATCGCCATTGACGAATGGACCATGAATAGCATGGCTCTCATGGTGAGCACAATGGGGTCAAAGTTTACATACTCGTTAGGTGTCTGCCTACCTACTTAGAGGTTTCGATTCTTCTGAAAACACGAGTAAAGCAAAACTTCTTCCAAATTGGGAACACTCTATGCAGTACTTATAAGCATTGGAAATTCCAATATCTACATATTGTGCTTAGTTAGTTAGGTAGTACACTAGGTACCTACGTACAAAAGTTTTTGTTTTATTGGAGGTCACCTACTCAATTCCCACGCTACAATTCGCAAGATTGTATTAGATAAGTATCTAGGTACTTTATTACCTACAATCTTGTTTCCAGGATTTACCTTATATTACCGCGTGATTTCCAACTTCGCATCATACCTACTGAAAATGTAGTACCTACTAGATTGGTACCTATGTACTATCTAATGATCGTCTGTTTTAAAAACCATAAACTAGGTACCTACCTACATGACTTGGTTAATCAAACTCAGTATGGATATTCACTCCAAATTTTTGTTTTATAGATTTGCACAAGGCATGATGAGTCGAAAATCGGGCCTAGTATCAGTGGTCCGATGATCGGACTGATGAGACTTTTTACCTAGTCTCATCAGTCCGACGATGCTGAAAAATACAGATCATCGGACTACTGAGCCTTTTAGTCCGATATTTACACATTTCGAGTTTATTTTTTAGCAGATTTGATGGATGGGCTCGCTTCGCTCTCATTTTTTATAAACAAACCTAACCTACTCATTTGGGAAAGTCGAAATGTGTAAATATCGGACTAAAAGGCTCAGTAGTCCGATGATCTGTATTTTTCAGCATCATCGGACTAACTCATCGGACTACTGATACTAGGCCGAAAATCGAAGCATTCCACTAATCTGCTGTCCGGCCTAACATCGTATGTAAGAGGGACAGATGGCTTGTATAAGAGTCCGAGTGTAAAAGCTCGTTGGCCCCACACTTTGTTATCAGATCCTCCCTCTTTGCGTCGATATGCTCATAATTGGGGGTCGTGAGCTTTATGTAGTATCTTTGGGGACGAGCGGGAATAACCCTCTTATTCTGCACAATACTGCTCGAAAAGATCTGTCTCTTGAAGAACGATGGCATCACTCTCGGAAGAATCGTAATTGTATTTTCGTGGACAGGGTCTAATAAAAACTCGTTGTACATCAGAATGATATTAATTTTTTTTTATTTCCCATTCATTATTACCGGGTTACTATTTGTTTCTGTGCCGAAGTATTTCTCATACAAATCGCGGTACTTGGCATACACATCGTCAACGTCAATCTTCTCGTTGTTACTGTGTTCATCGTACTTGTGACCGCAGTAGCATTTGTGGTCTTTGCCGCAGAACGCTGGTTTACCAACCTATAATAAACAGGCAAAGTGAAACACAACACTACAAAATAAAAAACAATCGTCTTTTTTAGAGATTTTTCAGTTGGTTTAGTCTACATTATCTGTGTCACGGTAAATGAATAAGAACCTCAACTATCCGAATTGGTAAAAATACTTGAAGATCATGCAAGCGTGTCAGGCAGTTATGACCCAGTAAGTCTAATCCTGTCACAGGACTCAAATGGCTACAGTCAATCAACTTGGATGAACTCTAAAATAGAGGCTACTAGGTGCCGCCCGCGACTTTGTTCGCGTCCAGTTGGATCCCGTTGATTTTTCAGGATAAAAATTAGCCTATGTGTTAATCCAGGTTACGGACAATATATATTCCAAGTTTCATCCAAATAGGATCGGTAGTTTTTACGTGAAAGAGTAACAAACATTCATCCACCCATCCATCCATCTACCCATACTTTATAAACTATCGCGTTTATAATATTAGTAGGATAGGATAATAGCATTTTTTCACACAGCTTTCAGCTACACTGGCAGAAGATAAAAAGAAAATAATGAAACGACTCAAGGTGACAACAGTTTGGTACCTGCATACAAGTCCGAATACATTCCCTAGCTATTTCTAAATCGGGACAGAAATGTGCGATGTGGTGGCGAAGTGCTGGCCGCTGTTCTTCCACTTGTTCCACGTGGTCTAATTGTCTACGTAACACTTCTGTAAAGAAAACCATTATCTCTACCAAAACAGGCTGCAATAGGTACTTATAATAATCTTTTTTATTGTTGCGCTAAGGTATGCCAACCAGCCCCTCCAAGCATGGTAACACATTTTAGTCCTCCCATACATTTCTGACGTTCTCAACTATCCAGTTAGTGACTGTAGAATGCCATCTTGGTTCCGCTGAGCATCGTACATCGAAAAAGAATACTCTTTGCATCGTATTTGTGAGAATAACCCGATCAAAATGGAGTAGAAATACTGAGTTGCAACTTTTCATATAGAAAAGAACCTACCCCTTAGGTATTAGTGGTTTACCCATCACCGAAAACTAACAAATATATTCACACGTACCAATTAAATCTTCAAAGTCGTTCAGCAGCTTTTTAATGTCCTCCTTCGATGGTGGCAGGTTTTCATCTTTCCTTGGTTTTTCTGAAAAAAAAACGAATAATATGTAGTTCTGGATTCTTTTTATATCTGTTTCGTTGATTATGGCTCTTTATGAAGGTTCTGTCTGACCACAATGTGTTGAGTTTGAGAAGTTGTAGTCTACTGCGAAAACCTATGTACCTACCAACTACAAAAGCAAGCGACTACTTTAAAAATGGATACCAAGTATATTTGCTTTGGGGTTCCCCATGAATTCCTATCCAAATTAATCAGACATGTTTGACTACCATTTGATAATATTGTTAACATGTTTACCTTTCTCTGCTTCACGACCCAGACACATGCATTGATCGAAAATGCATTTGTAGTTATCGGCTCCACACATCTTTCTACATTCGATTTTGAGCTCATCGCCTTTACAAGTACTTGCACTACTACGCAGAGCAGTTTCTCCAAAAAAGTAGTCCATTTCGAATTCAGCTGCGGAAAAAAATAACTGGCTTTCTTCAATGTTTTTCAGTTCTTTATTAGGTAGTTGCTTAAAACCCTTGTCTTATAAAACTACTTTTCTATCAAGTGTAATTACAAGTTTTTGCATTGCCACGGATACCGTGTGTTCGAGCCACTGATATTGTATCGTGTAGGTGTCAGTATGCTATGCAAACGCCTTAGATCGCAATATTTTTTTATCGCCAGTACTGAATAGTCTAGGATTCTTAATGTTTTATATCAAACCTACCTGAATGATGGTTTGGCACGGTCTCCCCTGCTTCCCATCCCGAGAGTGTTATCATTTGACTTGTCCTCACCGAATCACGTAAACCTTATATTTAGAAATAACTTTTGTTACAATATACGCTATTACGGCGCTAACTACCATTTGTTTTGTGGCTTGTAAATTAAATGACAATTGTAAATGGCCATAAAACTTCTTGAAAAACCACTTATCTGCTGGTAAGTGGTACAATAGAGTCCTTGCAGACTGCAGACTTTTTATATGCCGATAGTTTGGTCAGGTTGGACTGCTAGTGCGCACTTGATCGAACCCGACCAAACTATCGGCCGATACAAAAACTGCAGTCTGCGAGGGGTCTTACTTTAGTAAATATAGTTATGTGATTCTACCTGATATATTTGATAGAGATACAACGAAACCGAATATAATGACACAGATTTTTTTTATAAATGACATTCTGCTTTCAACTTCACACTACGAATGTGTGTATTCGATGCAATTTATCGGCGTAAAATGAGATGCGTAATCGATTTTCGATTCGTGTCTTTTGTCGATTTAACAACAAGGACAGTAGTTAATTAAAATGCTGAGGCAGATGCAAAACTGAAAAGAACTAAAATTATTTCTGAACATGTCTGAAATTTGAAAAAAAAAAATTGGGCTTTTACATCTATGGAAGGCATAGATGTATACTATACAGCGTCAGGAGGCAACCTATGCCTACACTTAACGGGACACTGGTAGTGCCTGGGACAATGTTTAGATGGAGTAGGCCCAGCACCTATACCATCCTATCAGCCTTGTCAGCCATATCCACAGGAAAGACATCGTCAATACGTGCGAAGCTCACTAAGCCAGTACAATTTCCTACAAGTTGAAAAACCGATACAGCCAAAGTTCTAAGAACTAAGTACCCTTGGCAGATGCAGTGATGATAAGATGAAGGAAATGGCTGATTATGGTCCACGTGCTGCCAGGATCGCTTCCATGACCTTATAGTCACATATTAACCCGACTTCCTGAATCTGTTTACTAGATTTATGAACGTAGGTACACCTACTCATCTAGATCAGATTTACATAGTCTGTCATGCGCAGTTTGACTAAATAGTAGATTAACCATACAACTACTTGGAATAACCAGTTTGTATACTTAAGGCCTTTTGCACATTATAAGATACTAGCTGACCCCGCAGACTTCGTACTGCCTTAATTTTCATTTTCAATTTCAACAAATTTCATAATATTTATTTACCTTTTAAACCTTCTCTGGACTTCCACAAATAATTCAAGACCAAATCGGTCCAGCCGTTCTCGAGTTTTAGCGAGACTATGAGACTAACGAAGCAATTCATTTTTATATACTTACTAGCAGCGCCTCGCGGTTTCACCCGCGTAATTCCCGTTCCCGTGGGAATTCCGGGATAAAATATAGCCTATGTTCATCAGGGATAATGTAGGATTCTAATGGTAAAAGAATTTTTTTAATCGGTCCAGTAGTTTCGGAGCCTATTCAATTCATACAAACAAACAAACAAACAAAAAATCAAACCTTTCCTCTTTATAATATTTGTATAGAAAAGAGATTTTTCTTGTGTCTTATGAGAAATGTCTGAAGACAGTCTTACAAGATATTTTTTCTTATGTCGGATAAGACACGCGCCATACAAAAATTTTCTTGTCTTGTGTTTGTGTCATATAACGTGCAAAAGGCCTTAGTCTAAAGAAAACATGAGTAGGTACTTGGACTTATCACCGAGGGGGGATAATAATAATAATAATTCTTTATTTCAGAAAAGGGACTTAGTACAAAACACGAAATCAAAAAGTCCTTATTATAACGAATGCTTGATAATGTACATAGATTAGTGGTATAGAGCCTACACCAAGATATAAATCTTGTGTCGTAGGCTCTGCAATCCCTATGGGATGGGTTGGGGAAGATATAGTTTCTAAAAAAACATCACTTGGTCAATGGACGACCCTGTGAACGGGCATGATAGAATAGAATGTTTTTAAGAATAGAATGTTTTTGTTTTGTTATTTTACAGAGGTATTACAAAATTAAATCTTAGAACTATAATTAAAAATAACAAAAATGGCCACCACTCAGCATGGTGCCAGGGCAGGATATGTTAGTACCCTGCCTAGGCGTTGGCGCTGATAAAAGAAATCGCGAGTGGTCTTTTACTCCTTGTAGCGAAATCATATCCTGTAGCAGATCATTTTATACTAGTCACGAACACTGCTCAAGACTACCTGAGCTGTAGAATGATTTGGTCACTTTTGTCGTATAGATATACATACTTATATAACTATACGACAAAAGTGACCAAATCATGTGTACGCAGGTACTCTAGCTAAGTAGCTTAGTACTATTACTTTAGCTTTTACATCCCAAATGCTTTATTTGATTTAATTTAATCTATTAATCGAATAATAATATACCCGTCGTATCTACATATTACATTGTGTAACTACTTATTATATTTGTAGCGTGTAGAAATGGTTTTATCAATCAAGTGTATTGCATTGTATTGCAAGACAATGCAACTGGTTTCGAAATATAGGTATTAAGTACTTATACATGTACTTCTGATAAATACTAGTAGATAGGTAGGTATTTTTTTACCAAAGTATTTTCAATTTATATAGGTAAAAGAAAACACGAGTGTAGTTGAAAATGTTTATTGTTACACATTCAGGGGCTTACACACATAATGTACATATTGTTCAAAATTAACACAAGTAATTACGACTGTGGAATTCAGATCACGAAGAACTAATTTATTGTTATACAAAATAAATCTCTCGATACAAAAATATGTTAGCGTGATGTAATTATAAAGAAAAATAACATTTACAATTAACTAGTTTCAATAATCATACACATTTTTGGATTAAATGTTTCTATTCTAAAATATAACTATTAAAGCTAAAGTAACACGAATATAAATTAATATCTATTTACAAATATTACAATTCCCCTTTATCATATAAAACTTAGAGACATGTACTTTGATATAACCAGAAAATGAAATGGCACAACACAGACCAAATTAACTTATTCGAGCATAATCACTGCTTACTCTTAAAGTCGGCTACAAACTCACCACGGAATAATTATCTTGATATTTTACACAAGTGTTTATAGTTGCCAAAAATATCCGCTAGGAGCGCTTTTTACTTGTAACACTTAGGCCGTGCTCACTTTGGATACGATTTCATCCGAATTTGATTCGTACGACTACGCACGAATGATCCCGACCTTCCAAGGACTATGGGAGCGCTCACACTGCATGCGATCAGTCGTACGTATACGTACGTTTACTTACGACGTCCGAACACAATGCGAACTTGTTGGGATTTATCACGCAGTCTTACTATTTGACGGAGAAAAACGTATTCAGTGTGAGCACTCAGTTCGTACGAACATTACTCGTACGTTTACGTACGAACAAATTCGTGTCCAAAGTGAGCACGGTCTTAGAAATATATATGATTGATAAAACGTAAATATTATTCCATCGTGAGTTTGGAACGGCTTTAAAATTAGGAATAGTGTGAAAAACTAAAATGAAACAAAGCGTGCTGAAGCTTACTCAGACAAGGCTGAGTCGCCGAGACGTTTGAAATAATACATTCACGATTTTGAAAGTATCAAAATCTTAAATCTATGTTTAAAATACAAATATAGCATTTTACCGCACTTTATATATTTCCAAACACAAAATATTAAAGATTTAAAAAAAAATACGAAAATGCCTTTATCTTAGAGCAAGTGTGTACTTCAAGTAGTAAAATATAGGTGTTTTAAAAACTAATCTAAACAGACATTTTGATAATTCTTTAAAAATATTAGGCAGTATTTATTTACATATTTTTATTTGGCTATGATTAATATTAATAATGAGATTTACTTAGGCATTAGATCTTGCCTCCGACATTGCTTGCGTATCATAGGACAAGAGTAGTCTATGCCATAAAATCACCAGTTACATCTATCCCAACCATTAAAATCAGTTTGGCAATGTTTACAAACATTTGTATGTTGATTAGTATGATATTAGACACAAAATCAGATAAGTCAACGAAATATAACTTTAAAACTTCTTTAGCTTTCTCGTAAAATCCATCACAATAGTATTTTTTTTTTCACTTCAATACAAACACAAAATAAACTCACTCAGTAAAAGATGACGTGTTAATGAAGTAGGAGTAATTGGTGCTATCACCTCCATGTTTTCAAGTCCTGTAGTCATTAGGCTCGTTGAATTGGAAAAGAGACTCACTGACACGACAGGAGATTCGTGTGTTCAAAAGAGAGAGACACTGACTCAGCGAGGAGACACTGACACAGCGAGGAGACACTGACTCAGCGAGGAGACACTGACTCAGCGAGGAGAAACTGACTCAGCGAGGAGACACTGACAGCGAGGAGACATTGACTTAACGAGGAGATACTGACTCAACGGGGACATCTTGATTCATTGGGGAGACATTGCCTCCGATCTAAAAACGACATCTTTAACACACATCGTTTGATAAACCACTGACTTTAAACACATCTAATCTACACAGCATACTTGATGCAAGTTTTAGCAGTATTACCCCGGCACACTCTGAGCCAGAAGAAAGGCCCATCGAAGCCGCAAAATTTCCCAACAAGTTTCCCCGACGCACGCTCACTAAGACTCACTCACACTCATTTATCAGTGTTGCCCCGGCACACCCTCTGAGCCAGAAGAAAGACCCATCGAAACCTCAAAATATCCCCGACGCACGCTCACTAAGAGTCACTCATAGATGTAAACATTAACAGTAACATTTGCGATACCTGGAAAAGGTGAATAAGTTCTGAAGTGCCTCCTACAGTTAAGACCAAATTGTAACACTTATTTATGCAAATAAACATCTTGTATCTTGTATCTTTAACAGTTAGTTCTATACAGCGGAGTACTTGGTGCCGTCGTCTCCGTGCTTGCACGTCCGGCAGTGCAGCCGGCCGCGGCGCATGCGCGCATCAACGCACGCTCACTAAGACTCACCCACACTCACTAACACATGTAAACAGTAACTGAGTGTAGTTAATGCGGGTTATTCCCATCAAGCCCACCGGCTGGTCCACTGGTGGGTCGGGTTTCTATACGGCGGAGTACTTGGTGCCGTCGTCTCCGTGCTTGCAGGTCCGGCAGTGCAGCCGGCCGCGGCGCACGCGCACGTCGACGCCGCGCGGTGCGCCGAGCCGCGCGCCGCACACGCAGCACGTGAAGCACCACACGTGGTAGCACAGGGACAGGGATTCTATTATCATGGCGGCGCCGCGACCTGGACACATACATAACGGTTTATACAGATTCAATACTATTCTGTAGGAATCTTGCAAGAGGTTTTAGGCCGGCCACACAGTGGGATATAGGCAGGGAAATGATGATGATAGTAAGCTGTGAAGAATGGTAGGTGTCTAATAAAAGTAAAACTGAAAAATATTACAAAAAACGCTTCTTTTTTTAGACAAAAATCTAATCTAGTCTCAAGCATAGCTTGAGAAGGAACTAGATTGCAGATATGATACAATATACTTTTTTAAATACATACGTATATATGTACATAGTAACACCCATACGTAGAACAAACACCCAAGTTTGCCACACACAAACGTTTGTTCTATTTTGGGACCAAATCCACAACCCACATCACGAAAAGCAGAGCCTGTTTAGTATAATGTTCTATTTGGATTATACCTATTTATAGATTAGTGATTTGATGTATCATCAGGAAATAGTACAAAGAGGAAAGGATAAAGGTAACTCACCGAGTTCCTCCCCGCAATGTGAACACTTCCTCTTCCCGCTGACGGTGAGCACCTTCTCCTCTGGAGACGGTACCTTCACCTCCTGCACCAGGTGCTGTTGACTGCAAACACAAACACAAAAGACTTGCTGATATAATTTTGGCCGTTTTCACAGGGCCGAGCGGTAAACACCGAAGCATATGTGTTTTCCAATTGCTTCAGTGGTCTTTTGATAAGATCGACCCTTGGTGTCACAATTCTTTCACTTAATTTTTATTTTTAGAAACATGAAAAATCTTCCCTGATAGGAATATGATAAACTCAATGTAAGAACACTAAAAAAAGGTAGAAAGACAAATACCAACCAACCCATACGTGCCCATACAAAGAAATACTATAGGTACTAAAGAAAAAAATAGATAACCTACCTACCGCAATGCCAACACAACGTCAGGCGTGCCGAATAATTGCTCAAGGAACGCCTTGCTTTTGGGACACTACTTAAAAATAAGTCAATAAATACCATAATTATGTAATATGTATGTTAGTTGCTTGAAGGAGCTAAGAATTTAAAAATGTTAGTTTTATCTTTTAGTTAAATCGGCTGAGTGATATGAATAAGAGTAATATAACAAAATCACCTGCCGCTAAGGGACTGCATAGCGAGCGCTGAGTGCTGCATGTCCTGGTGGTACGAGTGTCGCTGCGTGCTTCGCATCTTGCTTCGCTGCTCCTCTATCCTACGCTGCTCTGCTTCCTGTAGTATACAGATAACTAGCACATTAGTTACAAGTTGTAATAGTGTTATGAAGTAGGTACTATGTCTACCCCGTAACAATGTGTCAGTTACAGCTCGTAGGTTGAATGAATGCATGTCTAAGTTTAAATATTTGGATGTTTAGATGTTTGGATGGAGTTTTGACATTTTTTTAAACAACACCTGCCTAGCACTTTTATTTTAATAGTTTTTCTTGTGAGTATTGATGTTTAATTTTGGTAGAATTTTAAAAAATAATACTTAGGTCGTGACATAAAGTATGAGCCATTGGAATTAATGTGTGTAAAGTGGTTTCTCTGAATGTGAAAGTTCGTTTGGATTTTCTCTTCAAAACAAACGACAGCCGACTTGACGAATGACTTGACTTGACTTATATTATTTCAAAAATTTCACTTGACACAATGATGGACAGAGGCCATATAGGTTTTAAAGAGTATTTTTTTTCTACGTTTACAGTTCAGGCAATCAAACTTTGGAATGATTTACCTGTTTCTATAAGGCACGCAAAATCTCTTCCTATTTTTAAAAACATGATTACTCAACATTATTTGTCTACACTTTCTCTAGCGTCATCATCATCATGAATCTTATTTCTTCTCTTTTAAATTATAGTATTTATTTATACAGGTATTTATTTATTTATCTAGGTTTATGTATGTTTATTATAAATATTTAATAATATATTATGTATTAGTTTATGTAGGTATCACTATGTACTTTTTGATTATATTTATTAATTAATTTTATTTTAATAATACAAATTATTTTTTTTATGTACGCCCCGTCCGTGTTTTGTGTATTAGATCCTGTCCATCCAAAGGTTGCCTGGAAGAGATTGCTTTAAGCAATAAGGCCGCCCATTGTACCTACCTCCTAAAACTCTGATCGTATTACCAGCAGGGCTAGCATGGGCCGGGGACAAATTGTCTTTCCACCGTTTTTATCTACTTGTCGGTGGAAATAATTCTCTTCTCCACCTTACATAGCATGGCAACAGGGAAAAGGGATAAAATGTTTCCACTTGACGTTTTTCGTGGACATTATATCCCGCTACTCCCGCTTCATAGCATGGACTAGGGAAAGAGTGGATAAAATACTCTTCGATTGACATTTGACAGGGAATAACTATCATCTATCTCGAAGGTGGGTATAAAAGTAATTCTCCTTTGCTTACAAAATGTCTCGATCATATTTTTTCATCATTACGTCTCAATCTATACAAATATTATAAAGAGGAAAGGTTTGATTTTTTGTTTGTTTGTTTGTTTGTATGAATTGAATAGGCTCCGAAACTACTGGACCGATTAAAAAAATTCTTTTACCATTAGAATCCTACATTATCCCTGATGAACATAGGCTATATTTTATCCCGGAATTCCCACGGGAACGGGAATTACGCGGGTGAAACCGCGAGGCGCTGCTAGTATTCAATATACAATACATATATATACAAATATTATAAAGAGGAAAGGTTTGATTTTTTGTTTGTTTGTTTGTTTGTATGAATTGAATAGGCTCCGAAACTACTGGACCGATTAAAAAAATTCTTTTACCATTAGAATCCTACATTATCCCTGATGAACATAGGCTATATTTTATCCCGGAATTCCCACGGGAACGAGAATTACGCGGGTGAAACCGCGAGGCGCTGCTAGTTCATTGATAAAAATGAACGGAAAATACACAGGAGGGTTATAAGGGATGCAAGTAATCCGTTCCACTTGCCAGATACCGAATTTCGCCGACTTTTTCGCGTCCACAAAGAAATGGCGGTATATCTGTGCGAGGAGCTGAAGGATGCCTTGCAGCCTCAAAATTCACGAGATGGTTTGCTGGTGCATATCAAGGTTATTTTAAAAATATTACGCTGTACCTACTTTGCTACATTCTGTGAAAACCTTATGCTACATAGAATTACTAACCACGATAACCTACCTACAATTGTTTTTCTATTATGTATAGATCCTTGCATCTATACGCCTAATGGCAGATGGTAGTTACCAGAGAGGTACCGGGCAAGACCATGGTTTGCCAGAACAGACCGCAAATAGTCGCAAAAAGAACGAACTATTACCATAGATTTAATATACTGATCAAAATATTGAAGGTTGATGCGTCAATATCTCGTCAGTATTGTTTATTTTCTAGTAATGGCAACACAGACGTAGAGAACCGTCGAAACGCTATTCCCCTCGCTATTCCCCGTGGATAAAGCTTTCCACAGGCGAGGCCATGCTCGGAGGGTGGATAAAACTGACAACGGGGAAATGGTATTTATCCTTTCCCGGAGACAATTTGTCCCCGGCCCATTCTAGCCCTGCTGTTATGGTATTTTTTTTGTTATTTTGTTTACATATAAGTGGTGTACAATAAAGAATATTCTATCTATCTATCTATCTATCTATCTTTTTTTCTATGCCATATAGGTATAGAAGAAGATGTTTGTGTTTCAATCACAAACTGCTGGTGCGATTTGAATGAAACTTGGAATTAGTTCGTAACCTGCGGGCCTAAGATGCGCACCGCGAGATATTTGTCATGTCGTTCTGTCAAAATGTAAGCATTTTGTACCAGTTTAGGAACTATTGCATTATCTGTGGTGTCGACAAAACGCGCCTTAATGTACACTTTTGACACTTGTTAGTCGTCGTACCTCTCTGAGGACGAGATAATAGTCGTGCAGAAATGTCAAAAGTTGAAAATTCAAAGGCGCGGTTTCTCGACAACATTACCACAGATAATGAAATAGTTCCTAAACTGGTACAAAATGCTTACATTTTGACAGAACGACATGACAAATATCTCGCGGTGCGCATCTTAGGCCCGCTGGATTAACACATAGACTACTTTTTATACCGGAAAATCAACAGGATGAAACGGTGAGGTAGGGAGGCGTTTAGTACAAGATACAAGATGTTTATTTGCATAAATAAGTGTTACTTATGTAGTAATTTGGTCTTAACTGTAGGAGGCACATTAGAACTCATTCACCTTTTCCAGGTATCGCAAATGTTTTGGGCGCTTAAACTTAGGTAGGTACCTAATTATTAAAATTTATAATTTTAGTACTGTACCGGGCCACTTCTACTCGGTACACAATCAATAAAGATACATAATAGAAATGATTTGTTACCTGCACGAGCCAATGTTGGTTGTAGTTGGTCGGCTTGTTGCGGATCTTGGCTTGCATCCACTCGCTGTTTGAGATCAGTTTTGGAGTAGGAGCGGCGCTTAATGCCTGCAATTTATAACATAACTAGTTATTTATTACTTACTGCGATTTCGCTCGCGTGGCTCGATGCTATACTAATATTATTCTTGGTATTTTTATTCCAAGTTTAATAAATACAAACTGATTTCTGCTGCCTGAAATCGTACCTACCTGTAGTGATTGCCGTGACATCGGATGGTATCCGTTACCGTTCACGTGCGAGTTGTTTACGTGTACGTTGTTTACGTGCACACTGTTTACGTGTACGTTGTTTACGTGCACACTGTTTACGTGTACGTTGTTCCCGTTGACAGCTGGCTTGGGCCGCATTTGCACAGTTCTCTCCACGTTTACGTATTCAACTGCTGAAGGTATTCGGCTACTTCTGAAAAATTTTAACAAGAAAACCAAACTGTATTTGAATTTAATACTTAGGGCTTACAATTGTAGACATTCAGACGTATTCGTAGTTCGTACTTATAAACTTAAAGTTAGAGGGGGGAGAGATAATTTGCAGCGGTCGGTATTCCATACGTGTAAATCTGCAAACTAACCAAATTTCTCTAGTTATTTTCAGATTTGAGCCCATAGCACTGAGCTTAAGAACAGAAAGTGTCACTTCTCCTCACTCTCTTTTCCCCTTCATCTTCGATATCTGTCTCCATGATCAGGTATGTTTCCTTTAAGCGAGAAAGCTCGTATGAGTTAGTGGCCAACTCTGGTGACTGAGTTTTAAGGCCGCCTTAAGGCCTCCGTCGTGGCTTAACGACTGCTAGAGCCTGGACAGTTTAACGCGCCCTCCGAAGCACGGTAGCGCTCACATGTAAATGCCACTAACGGTCACCCATCCAAATAGTGACCGCACAGAACGTTGCTTAACATAGATAATCAGTGAAGATTGACTAAGCCTAGCCACGAGCGCTTCATTTTTTCTTTGAAATTCAACTAACCTCATAGTGATCTCCCTCTCAATAGACTCCCTGGTCTTCGGTTTAGGCGGCAATGCGGGCTGCACCCGTCGTTCCTTCCGTTCCTCATAAAGCACTCTGCGGCTTTCTTCCACCCCGAAATGCCTCTGAATATGCTCCTCGGAAACGAACGGCTTCCGTTTCATGTTCTCGTCGTACGGCGGCAGCTCTGGGACCTGGATAGAAAGAGATATAGAATAAGAGAGAGAATAAACAGGTTTGATAAGTACCTAATAGTGACTCTAGACAGGACGGTTGTGGTCTGCCAGACGTCGCAGTGTATGCGTCATCGGATTGGTTATTAGATGGAAAGATGGAAAGTAAATAAGGCTCCATCCCGACCAACCCCTATAAATATAATTCAATCCTTTATTGGTAAATATCACATTTGAAGATTTGACTTTTAAGACCTGTGGGTTTTGGTAGAAAGAATTGTCTTTAATAGCTAATGGATTTAGATAGTATTACAGAATTTTGTCAGAAAACGTACAACGCTGTATATCTGCCACCGATCAGTGATGTCAAGAGAGAAGAGAGTGAGTGCCAAGCATTGCTGTGCTCTGTCTCTAGAGTATAGGTGCCAGTACAATTACAGGTGCAAGAGACCTACCATACGTTTAAACACCTTTTCCATTGATGGATGGAGCGCCATACAACACTGATAATACAGCTGCTATAGGTAGAAGTAACTCTTCAAAATCAAGTAAGACATCTGATTATTCTGTCATTTGTTTTGTTTTTGGGGGGTGGGGGGGTTCAATAACCGTTTTACCTTAGGTATAGTGTAGTTTTCACTAAGCGCCAGATTTGGCATTGAATGCCTGTAACTGTTGTTCTTCGGGCGGCTTAGAGGCGGCTTGTCCATCGCTGATACATCCTGTACCGACTTCTGGATGATGCGGCTCTGGTCTCGGAGCAGATTCTCTCTCTGTCTCCTCAATTCCTCTTGTTCCAGTTGGAGTAGCTCTCGTTCGAAACGGAGGACTTCCTGATTTGTAAGGTTTTGTAATGTTACTGTTTTACTTAGCCCAGTATCCAAAAATGATATCGCTAGAATCGACTTATTGAAATTTTCATAAAAAAATCTGTTAGGAAATCTTTGCTTGAGACTATATTCAGTTTGGATACAAAACTTCGAAAACTACGTTATGTTAGCATTGAAATATTAGTTACAGAAGCATTAAGTGCTAAGCAAAGCCTAACTAGCGTGATATTAACATATAAACACGATCTTTAATGATATTTAGGTTACAGGTTAACAATAAGGGTTCAACATTTTATTAGGTTTCAGTTCTGTACAAATAGAATTCAAAACTTGAATTTTGAATTACGCTATTTAACTTTAAAAGTGTTTGGGATTTAATTAGGCAAGGTTGTGATCCCAGGACTTTTAAAGCAATCAAAACTTTAATACAAATTCTCGTATTTGCACCGATATTGTTAACGAAAATAAGATATAAATGATTCACCTTTGTTTGCGAGTCATCGCAGTGCCCGTCAGGCCAATCCTCGTTAGTGCGACACTGAAATCCGGCACGACGGCCATCTTGTTAATGTTATTTACACAAAATGGCGGATGATTGGACCATAATATTAGAGGTTAGTGTTTTATTCACAACTAATAAACAATCTTTAATCTTTTCAAAGAACTTGCACGATTTCAAAATGGGGAACCAGATTTTAATGGAAAATAATATTATGGTTCCAATAATAAAACAAAATCGAATGTCATCAAAATAAAAGAGCAACATTTGAAAATAGCACATTTCTAACTAGGTACTTATACTTCGTGCTATAGTGCGAATCTAATCTACTATGAAAATACTATCCTGCTCTAATCATGCAAGTGAGAATATCTAGTGAATTTTGTGCAAAAAATAAAAGCCAAACTACGATATAATTTAAACAACCTTTATTTATAAAAAAAAAACTATACCAACTAAACAGCTACTTTACTATGAAACTACTACGTAAATATGTATTTTTTTTTCTACGTTATAAAAATAAGATATTTTTTCATTATTAACTGTTTTATTTATAGAAAATACAATAAAAGCGTTAGAAAAGCAGTGCAGGTGGATACCTACTAGGTAATATACAAATATATAGAAGCTTTTCATTGGTTTAAATAATAATATATACCAAAATATTTATGATTGTCCTATATTTTGGAATATATTATTCTTTTTTCATTATAAAACCTTATATCCATAATTCCATACATAAATTGGTGCAATCAAACCATTACCGGTGCATAACTAACCCCTACATATATTATATAATTATAGTTTACATTATAATTAGTAAAAGGTACATTTAATAACTAGAGGAAGTGACCACAACCCTAGTAAATTTAGTTATGTCTTACATACTTAAATATAAATAAGGTAGCTTAAGTAGCATGTATATTTATATATTTCGAGAATATATCGTTATTTCTAATTTCTACGAGATCTACATAATTATCATTTTTACAAAAAAACTATCTAACGCCTTCAAATATGTAGCATTTTATATATTTTTGAACGACTGGAAATATAACTAGTGATGTTCTCATATTTAACATTTCACTGGATATGAAACGAATAGAAGAAGTAAAGAAAGGAGCTTTAAAAATATAGATATGTATTTACAAAAAAAAAAGTATATAAGTATTATATTAGCAATCTAGTTCCCATAGCACAAGCTCTGCTTAGTTTGGGACTAGAGAGCGTTGTGTGTAATGTCCAAGAATATTTATTATTTATAGATATGATAGCTTCTAAATCTTTATACTAATAGCTACCATCACAATCATTGATACATGTTACTTTAGCGCTTACAACTTGGAAAGAGAGTAAAACGGTGCTGTGATTGGCCTCCACTTAAATATTTGCAGGGCGAAACTACACAGAAAAAAATCTGCCATACTTCCAAAATCAACAGACGTAAAGCCAAATAATGCACTGGCTGTTTCCACACTACCTTCAACACAAAACCTACAAGATATTGACTGAGAGCTGATCTCATTGAACTACCTATAATTATGTTCTAGTTACTGATATTTCAATAAAAAATTGTAATCATACCTAATAATCACACAAAACCTTACGGTGGACGATTCAAAATAATCAGTGAGATTTTATTGAATAAAAGCATTTTGTCTTTTGACTTTTTCATTATCCAGAGGGTGTCGACATTGGCCAGTGCAAACGCCTACGTTGATTTGAAAAGATAGATCGTCGCATGGAAGAAATTGTACTCCGCGTAAATTCACCCCCTACTTCCCTCTATTTGTGACCAGCAGTGTCAAACCCTCAACCAGTGCTACCGTTCTCTCACAGTACCTGCTGCTGCTGTAGCTTCTTGTCGAGGTGCTCCACTTGGTCTACCTGCAGGTCGCCAAGTTTGGACGCGAGGTGGTGGGAGAACTCCTTCTTGGACTCTTCCTCGTCGGAGGTCAGAGTTAGCTGCGTGTATGGCTGGAATTGAGGAATGATAGATTTCAAACCTCTCTTTTGACAAACTTCTTGGAACTAGTTGAAACACTAGGTAAAGTAACATATAGCTAGCAACTGGGCTAAGACCGGTTTCATGACTACTGAGTCTGGTAGGTACCAGTAATAATAATAATAAGTTTATTTTTGGAAAAGAAACAAGGCATAAGTTAGTAGAAAACGATAACATCCGCAGAAGTTTAAAAAACTGTGTCGCGAGGTAGGTTAGCCTTCTACGCTTGCTCATTTTACTATTACCCCAAAAGTATCCATCATCTTTAAGAACACAAGCACATAGGTTTTACACCTATCAGTAAAATTAAAATGGAATTAAAGAATCTCACCTCGCTGTTCTGTCTGCTGTGAGGATTAGACACATCAGGCGAAGACTGACCCTTGTACCAGGCCTCCGCTGAAGGCCCCCTGTCTACATCCACTCCAGAGTCCCGACTCTCTCGGAGCTTAGCGTCCATGTCATGAGACAATGTCTTCTTATAGAGCAGCTTTTCGATCTTGGTCTCTTCCTGCAATATTTAGAAGTAGTTTGTTCAAAACTGGGAAGCAAATTCAGTAAAAGATTCTCTGATCGTGATTAGGTCTACCGCAGCCTAGAGTACGTGTTATTTTCAAGCTGGTGGGCAGGTAGCACGAAAAAAGCACCTGCTTCTAGTAATTCGTACCTACTCCTTTGCACAAAACTGCGCTCATTGCATATTAATATAAACACAGTAGCAACTCATGGACAGACGAACCTGTAGGAAAGATGTGATATCCGGCCTGGGAACCAAGTTGAGGTCTACGTCCAGGTAGCTGTCATCCACCTGACCCTCGATGCCAAGGAAGCTGGTGCGCTTGTTGCGAATCTCCTTCTTGATGCGGCGCGCTGAGCTCGTATGTTTAAAGTTACCCTGGATGAAAAAAAAAACATTGGATAACAACACAACTGGTTCAGGCTCTAAAAAAGATTGATTGCTCTTATTGTATACTTACATTTCCAAGTAATTCGTCTTCCACATTATCGTCTGTAGGCGGCGGGGGAGGTTTCTCTTTGGGTGGTTCTAAGACATTCGTCGGCATATCCAGTGGAAAGGCATCGGACTCATCCACGGCGTTCTGATAAAATAGATCGATATTCTCATACAATGGCGTCACAGAGATCTTCTTATTAAACTCTGGGTCATCGTCGATTAGATCTTCTGTCTGTTTAGTTTCTGTTTCAACCAGATCATCCATATTGTTAGTTATATTGTCTTCAGAGTCCAGCTCTTGGAAGGCTAGTTCTAGGGCATCAATTACCTGAAGATTTAAATCAAATATTAAAGCCTATTAAAAAAGTTAACAACTGCTGAGGCTCAAATTAGAACGAAAAGCTAACCAAATTAATTCGACAAACATTTATTTTGGAAAAAATATCTAAATTGCAGTTTATAAAAACAGTAACTCTTTCTGAGTACTTGAAAAACAAAGACACAATTACTATTCAAATTATTAGACCCAGATACCTCAAACAGAATTTTATTAATATCGGCTAAAACTGAAAATAAACACAAACAAGAAAACAAATAAAAGTGACTGTAATACACAAACAGAAGGCAAAAATACAAGCCAAAACAAGCGTTATGAACACACCATGCAGCAAAATGGAGAGAATTATAAAGCGACACGCATCTACATAGACGTTGACGTCTTACCTTGAGGACCCATCACCAGTGCTGATGAAACAGTATCTAATTAAAATAATTTAAATTTTAAATGCAAAGAGGCCTACTCTTGGAGCAATGAATTATCTAACTAACCGTGTTCAGGTAGATAAGACGTGTTTATCTTAGATAAGGCTCATTGAGATAACAGTCCTTCCCCCGATTTACTTCCTTTTACGACCATGAATATGAATTCTATGATTTTTATGGCAAGGATAATAGATTATCTTGATGATTTGGTTTGGCTGATGACGATACAGAATTTTACATAATGCACATAAATAAAACCCATACAAATAACAGTGTAACATATATTTTTCAATAAATGAATTTACAGATATCACGATTTCTGGATAAATATACTACTTGGACACTAGATGAAAGGGCCTAAGATCTACATCGTTATGTTTAAAAGACGATCTATTTATACATAATGTTGGGGTACATAAACCCTGTGTACAAGTCTAATGAATAATGTAAGAGCTAAGTGCTAGGAATATGACGGTTTAGCTTTAAGTTACTACATGGGACATCGATGTTACGAACAAGATTAGTATTTATTTAACTAGACACTAAAGATTGGACAGTGGACATGTGATGTTAAAGACATAATTAGTGTGATGGATAGACTGGTGGGTGAGATCAATAGATCATAAAAATTCTAAAAAAACGATCCCAAACTATCTCTCATCTAACTTGCGACCGGCAGCAATGTATGAGAAATGTTTGCACCGTAAACATTGATATATTAGGCCCTATCGTTTGTATTGGAATTAGTTGATTTCGTTGTTACTTTGTTATTTATAAAAAGTATAGTCTTCCTTCTATTTGGTTCTATAAAACGCTTAGACCGTTTCTCCCAGAACGGATTAGAATCCTGAGTCGTACTTACCACTTCAGATTTCGGGGCTGTGGTGTTACAGTTTTGAGCCACGTCATTAGTTTTAGTATTACATGTTACATTATTGGGTGAATTATCTACACATTTAATAAGTGAACACTCAGATGTACACGTTACATCAGCAACATTATTAAGCTTGTTATTTTCTAATGTTTTTAGCGATTTAATGGAATTTTTAGGTGAAATGTTAGTAATAGTGGTTATATTAGAAACAGTTACCATCGGCATGCTCTTCTTGTTAGTAGAAACGTTAGAGGTTTGGTTAGTATTCCCAGCACCAGCGTTCAGATTGTTGCATATTTCATTCAAGTTCAGGTGAATAGTCATCTTGCCCTCAAAAACTACTGTGTCACCTTCTGATGCAGTCGAAACGGGATCATTCAGACTTACACTAGTGTCTTGATTATCCAAACTTTTTAAAGTATCTTCGTCGTCTTTGTCCATTTGTATTTCTGTTACTTCTTCAGTGATGCTCATTTCTTCTGGTTGAGAGATAGCTTGAGCGTAATGACTTGCACTATCATCATCCGCCTTACTGTATTGTTCTTCTTCCTCCTCCACTATTATATCTTGTACAATAGTTTGCACTAGAGGTTCCGGAGTCTTCACCATCTCAATAGACTCTTCAATTTTGTGGTCCATCAGGTTTCCATCTTCATTTGAAGATTCATATTCAGAAACCATAGATTCTCCAATGGGAGATGCTACCTGGGTTAAGTCAGCGATATCGTCAGCAGGAGCTGAATCTCGGGCTGTATGTATTCCACTATCTTCAGTCTCGATATCACTTGGAACTGTGTTGTTTTGCAAATCACCGCAGTCAAAATCTTCGAAACTTTGGACTCTTTCAAAGGAGCTGGGAGACGATTGCCCATTTATGTCAAGACTATCGAGCGAACGACAGAAGTTCTGCATTTGATTTTCAATGCCCGAAAGGCTGGACTTCAATGAACTGTCATTGAGCTTGTCATCTGCGTCGCTAATGTTAATTTCCATCTTTTCACAGCGAGCGATCTCCTCTTCCACTGATATTTTGGGGATTTCTTTATTTTTGGCAGCATCAAGGCATGATAATCTTTCTTTCAGACTCATGGAAACTTCTTTAACTTCAGTTTTAGTAGCTTTCATCTCTTCCTCAGACGTCTGCGACTTTAAACTTGACAGGCGTTCTTTCAATGATTTTGAATTAGTAATATCGCCATTGGAAAGCCTTTTAACTTTTTCTGGTTCAGAAGAAGCCGATTTAACCTTCTCAAGAGAAGAGAGGCGTTCCTTCAATGGTTTAACTTCTGTAGGTAGCTTTGTTAGATCGCTTGTGGACTTTTGCACGTTCTCTTCTGTGAATTTTTCTAAGCTAGACAGTCTTTCTTTTATCGACTTTTTATTTGCGATTTCTGGCAGTTTTGGCTTCGATTGCGATTCCTGTGAGTTTTCTCTTTCAAATTGTTCCCTTCGTTTATGAATGTTGACTTTCGGCAAGTCTTTCTTCAAGTTATTATTTTTGGTGTCGTTTGCTCTTTCTTGCTGGAAGGACGAGACTTTCTCTTCAATTTTGTTGCTTACTGACGTTCTAATTCGATTAACGTCTGACTTTTCTGGTGATTTCTCTTTGTTATTGTTGACGAGTGTTTTGACCATGCTGCTATTAGTTTGAGAGATTATTCTGGATTTGTAACCTTCGATAGCGCCTTCATAAGTGTATTCTTCTGGCTCTGGCGAGCTAATGGTCGTGGTCGTGCAGGTATCGTATTCGTTGGCACTCGAGCCCAGTTTCCGATTCATGTCGCACATGTTATCGACGTCTGAATGGTTCTTATCCAGGTCCATGCCGTCGCTCTGAAAGGAAGCCATTGTATACAAGTAATTACAACACATTCAGAAATACCTTCCAGGTGTAATGTTTTCACTTACAGCTAGGCTATGTGTATCACAGTCCTCGCTAAGGCTGGACTTTGTGCTGGAAGTGCCGATCCCCAGGTCACTGAGGTCATGCGACTCGTCTTCCGAGTACAAAGCTAGCGGGTTCCGCCTTCTCTTGCCAGCTCTGGAAAGATACAAAATATAAACTTAGAAAAAAACTCGAGGTATCAGTCATCTATAGTAAATAATATTATGAATATCAGGCCAATTATTAACCATTTAGTTTGTTATATAATATCAATTAATCAATTAATTCTGAGAGATGTTATCAGTTTAGTTTTTAATTAAAGATGTGTCTATCAAAGTAAGCCCAGCCGACCAAGAATAGTATAATTATGACGTGCTAATAATAGCAAGTCTATGGATAGATCGGATTGTCACGGAGTCATTGTCCGACCTCAGTCACGGTGTGGCTATGTAGGTTGCGCATACGCATAAATGCAATGTTTTAATTATAGAATAAATGATTGAGACCGATAGTCTGCCATCTGGCCTTAGATCTAGATAACGCAACAACTTAAATATAATATTAGATGTTGCGTGAATACAAATGTTAGATTTAATGAATTATGACGAAATCTTTCGTACGATTGAGATATAAAATCTACCTTTTAAAATGTTAAATAATGTTTGCAACTTAATAGTATCTTCACACAATACACCTACATAAAATAGCTAACATCTAGAACTCGAATAATAAATATTCATGGCCATTTGACATCAAATTTAGCTGTCTTTGTCTTTTTCTGTTGTTTTGAAAAACTATGATATCACAGCGTATTATTTGTAACAACAACAGCAATATTGAGTCACTTGCAGATATTAACCACTCGGATGTGGTTATGACCATTTCGAACAGTCGTAACAGTATTTTGTGTTGTTCGTGGGTTGACATTTTGGATTATAAAGTAGATTGATGCTTTTGTCAAGCTGTTCTACATGTTTATGGTTGGGATAAAACTGTTGTAATAAAACTATTTAACAAGACATAAACCCATATTAAAAATGGTCTTGGTCCAGTCAAAAATCATTGGGCAAAAAGCTAGTAAATATTTTCTTAATTTAGAAAATATTCACTAACTTTTGATTTATCTCATCCAAATTGTAAATTAATTCATAGAATTATAACACTTCTAAAAATCCAAATGTGCACAACACAGTTAAATAATGAAGTGCACAAATGCTTCACCTTTCAGCATGTGTCCCGCGTCTCAAGACACATAAACTACAAATACACTAACTGCCCAAGCTACATATCCGTCGTCTATGTTGTCCTACTGAATCATTCCTATTTATTCTGTGTCACTACTATAATTATCTGCAGATTCATCACGACTATGTTTGTTGGTGTTAGTCACACTCATTGGTGCAGCGTTTATCATTCTGTCTTCGCGGATTACGTGGAACTTCTGTTGTGGGGTCTTGTTACTTTTGTATGACGTAAGGAGTTGTATGTTGCTTATAATTTGCATTTTACTTGCACAATAGTGACCTTTACAGTTTTATGAATAACCAAGAGCATATAGTTCATGCGTGAGGTATATACGCTCTTGGTTAGTTCATGAAGTACATATTGTTTATATAGATGGCTTTATTTTTTTCAATACAACGTTTATTTGTATTGTTCACTAGCTGACCCGGCAGACTTCGTACTGCCTCAATTTTCATATTTATTCACCCTTTAAACCTTCTCTGGACTTCCACAAATAATTCAAGACCAAAATTAGCCAAATCGGTCCAGCCTTTCTCGAGTTTTAGCGAGACTAACGAACAGCAATTCTTTTTTATATATAAGAATAAGGTTTCTTCAATTTCCATCTTTCTCTAAATTGTGTGTTACATCTGATAACCTTTACGGTTTCAACTCTTAATTCCACTGGTTTAACCTCCGACCAGACCCCATCTTCGTGCATTAAAAACACATTGAACAAATCGCACACGTTTGAGGTCTCACAATTGACCTTACCTTAAACCATTACATAAACCATCGGTTTAAAATGGTTTTCAAAATAAATTTGAACTATACATAGAACTGTTTTCATATGATTTTATTTTATCACTAAATGCTTTTTTTTATAATCTACATAATGTACTCTAGGTAATTTTGAACTATAGTATAAGTGATTTTTTTATTTTTTACTTTATTTCTCCAACTCATTTACAAGAAAACAGACGTGGGATGTGACTACATACCAATGCTCAATATCAACTTTCAGTTGAAGGTTAAATTGTAGAAAGTACGACCGTCTTTGATGCAAATTGAATTTTCTAAACCCCATATACAGTTAGTTTTAATGGTTCAGTTAAACTACATCTTCCAAAAATAGGCCTTGTGTAATTGGCGATTAAATTAATCGTTATTCTAACTAAATTGGTTAAGAAAATATAGCAATGTCTATTTATAAGCATTTAAAAGATTTACAATATTATTTTAGTTAATTTGGCTAAGTAGAGAGGATTTAGGACGGTTCTCAAATATACTAAAATACAAATATACTACAACAAAAACAATAATATACATCTAACCTTTGATATAATGTATAATGATGTTACGTATACAAAGGCGCCTACGAGCAAAGCCGATTTCTGAAGCCAAGAGTTTGATGTAAAGTATTTGTCCAAGGTGGGAACCTTAAAGAACACCACTTTCTATTCTAATGTTACGGCGAAAGTAACAGATGCTTGACAGATGTTACATTATGCATCTTATTTGCATTATTTAGGCTGTATATATCATTATTTTGTTAACTAACATAACATACATAACATTTTTGATATTTGATAACAAGAATATTTAATGAATGGTGTTAGTAATGTATATTTTGAATGGAAATATTTATACTTGTATATTGATCGCTGAATCACAAAAACAATTGATATTTTCCAATATATAAATGCTCTGTAGCGGTTATACAGTTATATATTGACTGAAAATCTTACAGAAGGAGAGTGAAACATTACTATGTGTTTACAGATGTGAGTAGATAAAAAATCGTAACAAAAAATACAGGCTACATAAAAGCGCGGTTGAAGGCAAAAACTAGTATTGAACAATGCATGGACTGAACCACACAAGACTGACAGCTTCCCGATTCCCCGCATTCCTTGTAAATTCCCTTTCAATTCCCTAACCCGAAGGTCGTGAGGCAATTTGCTCGTGATGAGAGGCACGAGCGAGGTACAGGATTCGATTCCTGTGAAAATTGCACCTACATATTCCCAGGCTATTAGGATATCAGTAATTTATCTGTTAGGAACAGGAAACGCAATGTTCTTGAGTTGAACTGCAATTTTTTACAAGTTGAATAACGCCGCAAATATTTTAGTCATAATTGTATTTGGGGAAAGAATCCAATAATCAAAATAAATGGGTTGTATTTTTTGCCACGGTAGACATTCCACCGTATCTCTGACTAATTGATGAAAGGTTGATACGAATACATAATCGTCCAAGAATTGATTTTAATAGTCATATCAAATTCTATTCTTGGACGATTATGTATTCAACACAATTTGCAAAAACTGCTTCGAAAATTATAAACTAGGTGAATTTAGGCGCCATTTCATAACGTCAAAACAGACTCAACACGTTACACAATACGAATTTCTAAATTATATATTTCTAAAGGTACTTAGGACATCCGACTTTCCTCACTAAATCATCCAAATTGCAATAAAAATGTTAAAGAGGTGTGAATACGCATCAATAACTCACTATCGATTTTTCGAAAGCTCTCAGTTCCCATAGACGAGTTTGATTTTAACACTACTGGTTGTGTAGTGGCAGACACTGGTACTTGGGATACTCCTATAGATAGTGAATTTAAAGAGATAGTATCTATTTATGTAGTGTCAACATTGCGAATAGACGTGGAAGACTTAGATCGAATGATAAATTATGATAAATGAACCTCGAGGTGTGCCAGCCAAATTATTTGTGTATAGAAAGAAAAAAAGAACAGTAACTATAGAAACAAGGAATACGAGGGCAAAGACAGAACAAACATATCCATTTTTTAAGGATTCAAAGGCAATGAAGACGCTTTAAGAAGAACGCTTTCACCACTCAAGGCTATAAAATATGGCAAAATCAGTCATTTCAAGACCATTAACTTTGGTCTTAAGGAAATGGTACCTACCTACTCGTAGACTCACCTCAGTTAAATTCACTCGTTTGTAATGAATGCCTTTTCACTTGATCATTGACCTTACGCAGGATAACCATGATAGAGACACAAACGAAGGTGAATGTCTTGTTGCCCAAATATGTAAATATAATATCGATTATGTAATGCGTAGAAAGTGAAAACTCGTCTGGCATGAATTAGCGATCTGTCATATCTTCGATGCGCGTGCGCAGTATACCTACTAAAAAGTCTGAGCCACTTTGATGCAGCGCTAATAATTATTACTGCACAAATAGTTTGTATACGGACCAGCTTAATGCTTGGTAGCATTTTCTCTGAAGCTAACCTTTGTGTAGTATTAAAATATTGGGAGCAAAGGTCAAAATTTGATGATTGTCTGCTTCCCATTACCCTTTTCCTCACAAAACCTTCAAATTCTTATGGCTAAAGCAGACATGTAACGATAAAGATTCCATCATCCGCACTGATCATTGCCTTACTGTACCAGTTGTCAACGCTGCTGATTCCCATCTATTAACCCCAATGGTTTTATGGAAATTCTAAATCTATTCTATGTAAATGCCAGTCAAAACGTGCTTACGATATTTTGTCGCCGCTAACCTCTAACCCATTGAATGTTGACTATTGTATCTGTTCTATATTTTCCATATCAATGTCCCTGATTACCTTTTTAAATGGCTATATATCAATCATTTTATTCTTTAAAAGACACTTTACTTTGCTTGGAAATTCAAGGCCAAGGTTTCTTTCTAGTAAAAATGTTATCGCGAAACAATCACAAAATGTTAACAATACCAATAGGTAATTATGAATGCACAGCATGCACTGTTGAAAGAATGTGATCTAAATCGCAGCGATAAGGTCTATAATGGTACTGTAAGCACGAACTTGGGGTAAATGTATGAATCGTGGAGTTTTGCACGAAAAGCCACTCATGCGCATTCCATAAACTGCAAAATAGTAAGGCGTGTTGCTAGTGACGGAGGTAATGAGAAGGGTGCGGTGCGAGTTATGGTGATAGGCGATTCGCGTGTCATAGCCGCACGCATCGCAAATGAAGGTAAATTGACCAAGGTTAGAAGTTAAATAGGACAAGTGCTGATCTCATTGAAAGTAATAGAACACAATATATTAGTAAACTAAGAATAGATTTTATTGAAATACAATAATGGATTGCATCATTGTAACTACTACACATAAAGATAAACTTATTGATTTTTCATTCAGCGGACCTAGCTAGTTATACGAAGATTATACGAGGTTTATATCGATCTCTTAAAAGTACGCTCAGTGCGCTGCGTGTCCAGTACAATAATGGTTTCAGGATGCTGTTGGGGCTGCCTCGATTCGGCAGTGCATCAAATATGTTTGCTGAGGCACGGGTCGATGGCTTCCATGCCATCGTCCGCAAGAAAACTGCCTCACTGCTCAGCAGAGTGCGAGACAGTACCAACACCATCCTAAAAGTGATAGCAGACCATTATGAGGTCTTTCGTTCGGGTTCTGATCAAATAGTACAGACTTTTCGATTGGGGCTCGAACGAAGGATTTCACATCAATAATCTTGTAATATGTATATTAAAAAAGTGAAATACGTTTCTACCTAGCTATAATAATAATCTCTATACTCTAACCCATTTGACATGTACCGTGAACTAACAAAATATGGATCTTGAAATCTGAGAAATAAATGATCTTAATTTAATTTAAATCTGAAGAATACAGTCATGACGATACCTATCACTGTGAAGTGAACTATCAAACAAAACTTAAATGTGATTAATAGGTCACATCACACATTATTATGCATTTATCTATGCTCACATCTGAGTCTATGGTAACTTCACTTTCATCTGCGATCATAATCGCTTCACCCACCACCATGTAATATCCTCAACAATGGGAACCAAGAACCAGCGTGTTGAATAGGTATTGTTCGCTCACGTCACCTTCTGCGTTTAACTAGACATGTGGGAATTTGATAATGGCCTACACGCTACGCTGCATTGTCACTTTCATAGGGGCATGCATGCAGGTGCACATTGTTCTAGTAAACTAGCTGACCCTCCTGGTTTGGCACGACAACTTTGTTTTATTCCCCTTACTTCATTAATTGACCAAAATCGTGACAGCTCGGCATAATGGCGGACATATTATTATGGAAATAATTTAGTGAATAACAACTGCGGCAGGGATTATACTGCACCATCATTACCAAAATACATTTTCGAGTAGTGAATATTTGACGAGTGTTCGGGTCTAATAAAAATTTCTAAGCTATATTCAATTAAATCAAAAGTATCATTTGAAGTGTCTGAGAAACCAAGCAAATCAAAGCCATTTATAGTTCGACCGTAACCACAAAGTATCTCGTGATTTGTCTAGATAGACCGACAGAACTCCTATTAGCAAACAAATTAGTAAGGTATACTTCCACTTCAGACAACAAATTTCACCACAGATACGATGTGGAAGAATTAAAAGCACTTGCTCTGTCCATTAGAGACATGAATAATGGAATAGTCGACAAGAAACAAAGATGTTTAGTGCTTGAAGGACTGATTGCTCCAGGTCACTTTCAACGAGGCTTTCAACTAGTTTGCATAGAGATTGCAGTGTCGATGAACGTAGTAAGGGACACTCCATATTATGTCGATGGTTGCAGCGTTCGAGAAAAACGTGGAGATAATTGTTCAAAAAGCTGGCAGATTTGATAGATTTCAGAAGCGAAAATGACATCATCGTCTCGAGTCTCGATAATACAATAAAATGTATTGTATTATCGAAACTCTAGTCACTTTTTGAGCTCCACGGTTATTCCTCTGGAAATTTTTATCGGTAGATATTTTATGGAATAAAGTAACTGCAAATGAAATGAAAAAATACACTGTGGTGTATATTGCCCCGTCACTAAGCGATGCTATAGGTAGAGGATAGCTTTCAAACGGCTCTAACGCTCCCGACGTAATAGGCAACATGCCATTGGAACCCGCAAGACGGGAAGCGAGGGTTTTTGCGCACATTTCCAATAAAGCACTGCACAGCTACTTCGAGGAACCATCGATAGCCCATCCATCGGTAACAGTTGTTTGGACATAACTGCAATTTTTGTAGACTACAGAACAAAAACAAAAGAATAGGAAACTCGATATACAGAATAAAGAAGGACAACCAACCCATAAAATAAAAGATTTATCTAGATATACCTATTTCACATGTAATGCACATCATGATATACCGATACCTGATAATGTCAAAACGTATTATACGAACGCGACAGTATTACATTAAGACTGGTCTAGTTGCACAGGTTGTAACGCGATACCAGAGAAGTAGGTGCTGGACTGAGGGTAAGAATAAAACAGGTTCAGATATAGGTGACGCTGAAAAGGATATTAAGAAAAACTATGCAGAACAACAGGCATGATTGAACCCAGTTACCTAAAGTTGAGCAACGCCATTTGAAATATTTTACACATCACGCCTCACTCACTTGCAACGATTTAAAATAATCTAGTAGAACTCAGTCAATTGGCCTATCCAAAGGCCAAATGAAATTAATGACTACAATATACCCAGATATTACCAACGCAACATAATATAGAAGGTAAATAATGACCAATAAAACATTGTATCGCCTATTTCTAAGATCAATTTAAATTTTAGTGATGGTACAATCGATTATGTACGTACAGTGTACAAAGCGAATTGCAATAGCAACCTTGGTCGTAATGCGGGTTTTTGTAATAGCATGGGAGTTTAATTATAAGTATTTCACAATGTAACGGCGGTTTTACACCGTATGAATGAAACAATGTATAGTTCAGAGTACGTAGGAGTCGCACATGGATATATAAAGCTGATCGTACATCAAACCCACGCTGTGGACGTGAAGCTCTGTTCAGCGAGCGATGACACAATACGTAAAGTCTTGGATGATGTAGCTATTAATCATTCTGATAACGTGAGCATGTATGTACTCACTGATTTCAAAACGCATGCATTCCAAAGTGTACGCTTAGATAAAATGGTTTATCTAGAATGTGGAGAGGCTTTCATAGATAACAATAGACAGTCTAAGATGCTATATCAATATTTGATTGACAACAAAGCTAACTGAGCCCTTAAAGATATCGGCAACAAGGCGCACTGGCTTGTGTTGGAAAAGTTTTATTACGATGGTAATAAAATTGAGTGGGTAATAAAAGAATATGTAACGAATTAATGGATATGTGGGCAAGTGGTTTAGCAATACGCACGTTAGAGTCGCTGAATAGACATAGAGATCGTAGAAATGAACCAAGGCAAGTGTTAAAACTGTATTTTAAGACACGTATAATTGAATTGCAACTAGGTAATCAACCTTCAGTTTTATGCAGTAGGTCTTATGGTACAAGCCTGGTGAAATTTCAACTCGACCAGAGGGAGAGTATCACCAACCAGGTACGTAAGTTTCTTGCCCGTTCTTCTAGACTCTTGTGGCGAGGAACTGGTGCTTAGAAGCACCTAACGATTCTAAATCATACTTGTGTTTTCAATGAATAAAATATTTTTTCGTACCACTTGCTCAAAAAAGTGACATTCTATACCACAAAAAGCGAACATAACAATAGTCATTTTTAATCTGTTAAAAACAGGGAGAGAAAATTGTACTGGATTTCTTTCATCCTCTAGGGGGAGAAAGTGATTTAAATTTGGAATACAATTTATACTGAACTACATCTGTGTTTACACCATTGAGTTTGTATACAAAGCATTATACATCTTTTTGAAAAAGGAATACGCATTTATTATGCAGGCCGTATGAGCTTGATGCCTTTGCTTTTCCGACAAAAAAATATTAGTCTAGGAAAATGCTGCGTTTTTGTTTTCTTCAAATTGTAACCTTCGATTTTTAACACTTTACATATAATCTACACGTTAGAAAAAATCATAGCAATTACCTAGTAAAACGTACCTAGTTTGAATCTCCCGCTAAAATATTTCAAATTTTCCTTTCATCGAGATAGAATCATTATCATAAGAACTCAGGCCTAGAACGGCCTGCTGGGGCGATTTGGCACCGGTGCGATGCTTCGTTATTGTTGGCATTATTTTTACTTCAACTATTACTAAATTTCACATAATATTTCTCATGAACAAAATAATAAAAGGCATTCGTTCGATACCGATTCGGTGGTTGGTAGAGAGTTGAGTTACCGAGGCGGCAACCCCGATACAAAGAAAAATAAAAAAGAAACACTCTGTGGTCCATGCCGAACGGAATCGAGAATAAAAAAAACCGAGCTCCTTGTCTGTGGCAGAGGAGATTTTGAAAATTGTGGAGTATCATCTCGAACCAACGAATTTTAATTTTATTTCGGTAAATAAGCCACATTTATACTCGAAAAAGAATACCGAAGTTGTTTCTACAATACATTTACATGAGATACGAGTTTCCAATTAGTTTGGAGTGCGAATAAGCGAAACACAAGATCGCTGAGCGCAAAACAGTCATACGTTTTGAATCACCAAACTTCAGGTAATTTTATATCGATTTCTACTGTGATCCTGGACAAATCCGATAGCGTTATGACTACTCAAAGTTGACCCATGCATTCGTATCCATTTACTTCAGGTCGTACCGGCGTAAACGCGATTTGCGAAGTCAAGATTGGACCGGAACGTCCGTAACCGTCTTCAAGCATTTCCATACAAATACAACCAGCGTATCCCACCATACCAGCCTCAAGGTAGATATCTTTAAATAACGGTAAAAACCTGCCAAAATTTCACATAAAACTACCTACTGTACCTCGATGAAGAAATTTCCCTACTCAGTAACTAATTTATTTTATTTATAATCTTCAGCGAGGCTGTCAAGTGGCGATCAGACTTCCTGAACCACACCACAAAACGCCCGCGTCGAACGAGCCTAGCAGCTGGTCGATACCATACCTAAAGATCCGAGCAAAACAAAACGGCTAGTCAATAGTAGCTCAGGTTAGTTAGAATAGGAAGAAAGGCAGCTAAAACCCGTTCTTCACCACTACTCACCTACCGGATCAAGAGTTTTCCCTATCCCTAACTACTACTAACTCGAGTATCATATTGTAAAAATATCAAAGTTTCCGCCGAGTCAGACGTCAGATGTGCACCATTCAGCTATAGCATCTCTTTAGTATACTTTTAGGCAATTTCTACCTAATTTACTTAATTTTAAGTACTATAAAGCATAGCATTTACACCTAATTGTTACTATGTACTTGGAATAAATAAATTCTTGTAATTTT
Organism: Eulithis testata; assembly: GCA_947507515.1. NCBI lineage: Eukaryota > Metazoa > Arthropoda > Insecta > Lepidoptera > Geometridae > Eulithis > Eulithis testata. The sequence goes on along the minus strand of OX382213.1, from coordinate 9,230,102 downwards.
GAGTTTTTAAACTTATTTTCTTCTTTGCCTGAGTTTTCCCCTACGGCAGGAAGGAAAAACTGTTACATTTTGGCGCCCGAACATTAGGACAAGGTGACACATGACGAAAAGGTAAAGAATTTTGTCTTTTTTCTGGTCAATTTATAGCTCAGCGATTACTGACCTCTGGCGCGGCGAAAAACTTAATATTCAATATATCTTCAGTTTTATTAGGTATTAACTTTAAAATCAGTGCTAGGAAGCATTGTTATACTATTTTAATACTAATCTCGTTAAAATTCCTGTAAAAATTGTCATATTTTAACATTTTTTTGAGTTATTTTACTTGGTTATTAGAAAACTAAAATTTCATTTTATTCTTAACTTTTTGTGCTTATTATCTTTAAAATTGTACCTTAGCGTTATTATAATATTATTACCCTACTACTACTACCAAAATAACGCAAAGGTTTGCATTTTTTAAGCATTTTTTTCTTATTTTTATTTGTTCTATTGGAAACTTATTTTTTATTTTTGTGAAGAAATCAGTTGTTGTTTAGATGCAAATTTGATCTGGATTGGTGCTATATCTGCTCTGCATTCGCCTCCTTACGATTCATAGCTAATTTCATAACATTTATTACATAATTGTAATTTTTCTAACCCTACCTACCTACATTCCTACCTACTTACTCCAAGATGCTGGAAGAGAGACCAATAGCGTTTAACGTCTTGGCTAAGGATGAGCTTGAATATGAGGTAAAGATTAGGGGCGCGACGCCAACATCAGATACATTGACGGCTTTGAGAACTCAGGTTCGAACCCTGAACAAGGAAATTCCCTCGGATGAAGTTGTAACATGTGACTTTGATTCCGGATCTGAACTTGAGATTGTCCAGGCTAAGCTTGATAGCCTAACTGATCTAACGACAGGCGCAGCTCTTAAACCTTGTTCTCTAAAGGTACTTAACCGTGTCCAAGCATTGGGCCACCACCTATTTCATAGATTTGGTCGTATACCAACTCCCAGTAGTGAGAGTAAGTTATTTTCCCTTCATAGTAATTTGCAAGAACGTTTAGATCGTTTATTGAGAAAGTTAGATGGTATCTTGTGTAACTTCAAGAGTAGTATCTCACCTCCCACACCTGAACCTGAACAGGAATTAGAACCTGCAGGAGTAGCTAGTACTAGTAACAAACATTCAGCAGTTCACACTCTAAATGTCAAATTCAATGGTAAAACATGTGTAAAAGCCTTCATACAAAGATTAGAGGAGTTATGTTTATCTAGGTCGATCTCTAATTCTAAACTTTTCAATTCAGCGGCTGAACTATTTATTGATGAGGCACTCTGCTGGTACCGAGGAGTCCGTTCAGAAGTCACTAACTGGGAGGAATTAAAGTCTGTACTGCTAGAAGAATATTTACCTTTTGATTATGACCATCGGTTGATGCAAGAAATTAGAACACGGACCCAGGGTCGTGATGAAAGTATTATTAACTATCTAAGCATTATGCAGAACTATTTTACTCGTTTATCTAAACCTATATCTGATGAGGAGAAGCTGAATATTACTTTATACAATGTTAGACCTTTCTATACAAACCAAATGGCCCTGAATCCAGTTACCACTTGGAAAGATTTGAAACAAAAGTGTAGGCTCCTAGAAAATGCTAAACAAAGATCTGAATTGTTCTCTGAACCTCCTAAAAACACTACTGCTTGTTTAGCACCAGACTTATGCTATAAAAATCCATCAGGCGCGCAAATATCTTCAAAAGTTGCGGCGATGCACTCTAGGGATAGTGAATTCTGCGTCCGTTGTAGAGTCAATGGCCATAGCCTCACCACATGCCCGGCACCATTCACATTGGTTTGCTATCGTTGCGGCGAGAAGGAAGTAACCTTCAAGACCTGTCCTAAATGCAATAATAATAAAACTTCGTTGTCTGCGGTCCCAAAAAACTCCCATTAGTGGACCAGCGACCAGTGACACCAGCTAGTTGCAATCGAGCTGGTGATGGTGAACAGAGGTCCCGGCTTCTGCCCACCAGAGATTTTCCGAATAGGAAGTCTTCCGCCCCGCTGGTTCACGAAATCAGGAGTGATGATAAACGTCCATTTCTTACTGTCTCCGTTTATGACCTAAAAGTGAGAGGTTTACTAGACTCCGGCGCTGATATATCCATCATAGGCAACGATGCTTTTAAGCACTTCCAAAACCTAGTAACCATGCATGAATCCGATGATTTACATTACATACGAACGGCCGACGACTCATTTTCTCCTGTTTCAGGTTATGTTTTTTTACCTGTAACAGTTGGTGAGAATAATAAGGCCATAGTCAAATTCTATATCGTACCTGGTGTTACCACCGATTTAATTTTTGGCATAAATTTCTGGAAACAGTTCAACATCGCACCCGACGTGCTTGCGTTACTTGATAGAAGAGAATATTTTTCAGAAACGGACAGTGTAAATACAATAGCTTCGGAAAGTAGGTTTTTACATGATTTCGACTCTTTAACCGAGTCGGAGCGGGAACAAGCTCAAGAAATCATATTACAGTACGAAGCAATTTCAGCAGAGAAGAAGGGCCTTGGAATGACCCACCTGGTATCCCACAAAATAGATACCGGCGACCATTCACCAATAAAACAGCGCTACTACCCCATGTCCCCTGAGAAGTTGACAGAAGTAAACAGGCAGGTCGACCAAATGTTGAGAGACGGCGTCATCGAACCAAGCAACAGCGCGTGGAGCAGTCCAATTACTCTCGCTCCAAAGTCGGATGGTACATACAGATTTTGTTTGGATAGCAGGAAGTTGAATGAAGTCTCTAAACACGATGCGTACCCACTCCCCTACATCAACAACATCCTGGATCAGCTGGGAAACGCAAAATATTTGTCATCCATCGATCTGAAGGCTGCCTACCACCAAATACCTCTGGATTCCATGGAATCAAGAGAGAAAACCGCGTTCACAGTGCCAGGACGAGGCTTATTTCATTACACACGCATGTGTTTTGGTCTTACGTCATCCGGCGCTACCCAACAGCGCTTAATGGATAGGTTATTTGGCCCCGAGTTCGACAATAAAGTATTCATTTACCTAGACGATATCATTTTATTTACCTCTACTTTCGAAGAACATGTAGATTTGCTAAAACGAGTCAAGAATCGGTTAGGCGATGCTGGACTCACCATTAATATGGGCAAGTGTCAGTTTTTCAGAAAGAAATTAAAATATCTAGGTCATGTAATTGATGAATATGGTCTCCGTACCGATCCTGATAAAGTAAAAGCTATCATAGACTTTCCTACACCTGTTACTCGTAAAGACCTGAAGCGATTTTTAGGTACAGCTTCTTACTATAGACGATTTATAAAAGACTTTAGCCACAAAGCGGGACCCTTAAATAGTCTCACTTCCACCCGCAAAGGGGCCCCTCCTTTCGAATGGACGCCCGAGGCCGACAAAGCGTTCCATGAGTTAAAATTATGCCTTACTACTGCTCCCGTTTTGACTTGCCCCGATTTCTCAAAGCCTTTCGCAGTACACTGCGACGCATCAGATTTTGGAATAGGCGGTACACTAACACAGGAAATCGACGGACAAGAGCATCCAATTGCATATTGCAGTCGCTCACTAAATCCAGCAGAACGTAATTACTCAGTTACGGAGAGGGAGGCGCTAGCCGTAGTACATGTAGTCGAACATTTCCGTCCGTATATAGAAGGTAGCAAGCCGGTCCGAGTAATAACAGACCATGCAAGCCTAAAATGGTTCTTCAACCTTAAGAATCCTACCGGTCGCCTAGCGCGATGGGGTTGTAGACTTTCCCCTTATAATTTAGTTATTGAACATAGAAAAGGGACTGAAAACGTTGTACCTGACGCTTTGTCCAGATCAGTACCAGTTACTGCTATAACTACTTCTCCTCTAACGACGACCGATACTTGGTATAAAAATATCGTAAAACGTTGTATTGCTAGACCCCGCGCATGTCCAAATTACCAGGTGATAGATGACCGACTATACCGCTTCTCTAAGTCGAACAATAAACTCAACAGTGACTTCCAGTGGAAAGAGGTAGTTCCATTAGAGTTTAGGGAAAGTATAATATCAAAAAACCATGCTGAACCAATTGCCGCACACTTAGGAGTAGCTAAAACTCATAAACGCATAAAACTCAGATATTTCTGGCCTGGCATGCATAAGGATATCTTAGAATATGTCAAAGCTTGTTCCATTTGTAATGCATATAAACATAATAATCAAGCAACACCCGGCTTCATGGGTGAACCCAAAATCTGTTCTCGGCCTTTCCAGTGCATCAGCATCGATTTAGTAGGTCCACTGCCAATGTCGAGGCAACAGAATACTTATCTCTTAGTTGTAGTATGTTGTTTTTCTAAATATTGTCTTATATTCCCTCTAAGACGCGCTACCGGGAAGGTTATTGCCCAGCGTCTAGAGAATAACGTATTTTTAGTACATGGCATCCCGCAAACTGTCCTATCTGACAATGGTTCCCAGTTTGTGGGCCATGAAGTTCAGGCATTATATGCCAAATATAATATTCCCCAAGTACATTTAGGTCCAGTTTATTGTCCCCAAGTGAATACAGTAGAGCGTTATAACCGTACCGTGATGACGGCTCTCTCATCTTATGTAGAAGCTGACCATAGGACTTGGGACGTAAATGTCCACAAGGTTCAATTTGCAATTAATACTTCAGTTAATGATTCCACTTCATATAGTCCGTTCATGTTAGTACACGGCCGAGAAGCTGTCACAGACGGTAGCATTTATAAAGACTTTCAAGATATAGACGAACTCATTTTTAAGCCCCGTGATAGCTATGCTGCCAATTTAGGTACACTCAAAGACGTATACAAATCTGTACAGGACAGCCTCAAAAAAGCACACAGTAAAAATGCCAAATATTATAATAATAAACGCAGGGATATAGCTTTTGAGGTAGGCGATGTAGTATGGAAGCGTACCTACAAACAGAGCGCAGCGCATAAGTATTTTTCGGCTAAATTAGCACCTAAATATGAACGTTGTACGGTCATTCGTAAACTTTCCCCTCTAGTATATGAATTAGAAGACGATTCAGGGAAATACATCGGAAAGTGGCATATCAAAGACTTTAAAAACCTAGATTACCATATAAATAACTAGCATATGTTCCCCGCGTTGGCTCGGGGTAAGAATAGCCAACCACCGACTCCTACAGGTGAACCGTAAAACCCGGCTTAGGTATAAAATGTATTGTACAACACAACACCAACCGATGCTTTCCTCGGGTGTGCAATCCAATGTCGTGCAATTTTGCGGAGCATAATTTTTTTTTTACATCCTATCACTCCAGCCGTAGAGATTTTAAACCTGCGTATTTGCTATGTTGCATGCAATTACTCAGCTCCCTATAATTTCGGGAAATCTTTCACATAACGGAGAAACAATCAATCCAATATTGCAAAATTTTTGGCAAGATCCGATCTGGTTGATCTGCGATCTTCTGACCTGGAATATCTAACGATATACTTTGTCGATCTGAGGATCATCAAATATCACATTGTGCACCCGCAAAACTGCAGTTACGACATTAATCTTAGCTTTATTACATTTAGGTTATAATTTTTTTTTCTTTTTACTTTTTCTCTCATACTTTTCATTATTAATATTATAAAAAACAGGTGTAGGTTAGGTAACTTAAATACAAATATTACGACGAGGACGTCCGGAGAATTCACTACGTGAATTCTTCACCGGGAAAGGGGGTGCTGTAACCTTCGATTTTTAACACTTTACATATAATCTACACGTTAGAAAAAATCATAGCAATTACCTAGTAAAACGTACCTAGTTTGAATCTCCCGCTAAAATATTTCAAATTTTCCTTTCATCGAGATAGAATCATTATCATAAGAACTCAGGCCTAGAACGGCCTGCTGGGGCGATTTGGCACCGGTGCGATGCTTCGTTATTGTTGGCATTATTTTTACTTCAACTATTACTAAATTTCACATAATATTTCTCATGAACAAAATAATAAAAGGCATTCGTTCGATACCGATTCGGTGGTTGGTAGAGAGTTGAGTTACCGAGGCGGCAACCCCGATACAAAGAAAAATAAAAAAGAAACACTCTGTGGTCCATGCCGAACGGAATCGAGAATAAAAAAAACCGAGCTCCTTGTCTGTGGCAGAGGAGATTTTGAAAATTGTGGAGTATCATCTCGAACCAACGAATTTTAATTTTATTTCGGTAAATAAGCCACATTTATACTCGAAAAAGAATACCGAAGTTGTTTCTACAATACATTTACATGAGATACGAGTTTCCAATTAGTTTGGAGTGCGAATAAGCGAAACACAAGATCGCTGAGCGCAAAACAGTCATACGTTTTGAATCACCAAACTTCAGGTAATTTTATATCGATTTCTACTGTGATCCTGGACAAATCCGATAGCGTTATGACTACTCAAAGTTGACCCATGCATTCGTATCCATTTACTTCAGGTCGTACCGGCGTAAACGCGATTTGCGAAGTCAAGATTGGACCGGAACGTCCGTAACCGTCTTCAAGCATTTCCATACAAATACAACCAGCGTATCCCACCATACCAGCCTCAAGGTAGATATCTTTAAATAACGGTAAAAACCTGCCAAAATTTCACATAAAACTACCTACTGTACCTCGATGAAGAAATTTCCCTACTCAGTAACTAATTTATTTTATTTATAATCTTCAGCGAGGCTGTCAAGTGGCGATCAGACTTCCTGAACCACACCACAAAACGCCCGCGTCGAACGAGCCTAGCAGCTGGTCGATACCATACCTAAAGATCCGAGCAAAACAAAACGGCTAGTCAATAGTAGCTCAGGTTAGTTAGAATAGGAAGAAAGGCAGCTAAAACCCGTTCTTCACCACTACTCACCTACCGGATCAAGAGTTTTCCCTATCCCTAACTACTACTAACTCGAGTATCATATTGTAAAAATATCAAAGTTTCCGCCGAGTCAGACGTCAGATGTGCACCATTCAGCTATAGCATCTCTTTAGTATACTTTTAGGCAATTTCTACCTAATTTACTTAATTTTAAGTACTATAAAGCATAGCATTTACACCTAATTGTTACTATGTACTTGGAATAAATAAATTCTTGTAATTTTGAGTTTTTAAACTTATTTTCTTCTTTGCCTGAGTTTTCCCCTACGGCAGGAAGGAAAAACTGTTACAAAATACATAAACGTTAAGTTTATTTTAATTTATTTTTATAAATAAGTTAATGTTCTAAAATGCTATCTCATATTATTATTGTGTTAATTTTTTCGCAAATGGTACGAAAAGTAGAGTATTTTCCTCGGTGATAAAGCTGTCTTAGTCTTGGGTGAACTTGAATCCCTCGCTACTCTCAGGACTCGTCTTAAGTCCCTCGCTTCGCTCGTGATTTAAGTTTTTAAAACCCTCGCTACGCTCGGGAGTAAACTTCGAGTCCTTCGTTACGCTCGCGATTTAAATCGTCACCCGCGACAGAAGACACTGCTTTATCCCCTTGTATAATAATCTACTATTTTCTGATCCTTGAGTACATTATAGGTATTAGAAAAAGATATATTTTTTTACAATAGAAATTAACACATATTTATTAAAAATCTATAGAAATTACCTGCAAAAATGACGTAATTTATATATTAATGTTCAAAACAGTCTAAAAAACACCTACACAGAAAGTATTTTGCATATAAGTAGCCACTAGCGAAAGGTGAAGGCCAGTATGACTATTTGCACATGTGATTTATGGAATAGCTTGGGGCTAGTTGAATACTGCGAAGTATAATCTATTTTGGGAACCATAATATTTAGTATTGCTTGCTATATAACCCCCCTTTCCGAATATTATGTTACACATGTAATCCGTTGGTCATGGGAAACCACATTTGAACGATTTTAGAAACAATTAATTTTTTATTTGGGAAAGGCTTCTTCAAATTTCCTCCATCATCATCATCTTATATTTTGGTCCACTACTGGACGAAGATCTCTCCTAAGACGCGCCATTGGTCCCGGTTTTCGGCTCTTCTCATCCAGTGTTCAATATTACATCATCAACATCATAGGCAGCCTGTAGTAACCCACTGCTGGGCATAAGCCTCCTCCCTTAAACGCCACTCGCGTCGTTAATGCTTTTTGCATCCAGGTCTTGTCCAGTATGATAACGACATCATCTACCCATCTGGCTGTTGGTCTGCCAAAGTACATGCCAATACTACATGGTTGATATTATAACATGTAACTTCGTTTTGACTTACATCTTTTATATTACAAGTACTTACTTTACAGCATGCATGTAATGCAGGCCATACACGCTTGGTTGTGCATGATGGTTATAACCTTGCATGCATGTGTTTAAAACAAATAATTGCACGAAAGCCACTTATTTCTTATTCTGGTTTGCATTGCCTGCTAAAATCCTTCATATTGCCCGAGGAGTTATATACAAACGAGTAATGCTATAATTTCTAGGAACATTGCATAGGCGATAGTAATTATTGACGCACGGTACATTCCTGGCTAAGTATTAAAATTAGCTGTGCATAATCAGTTGGTTACTGATACTTTCTTGACGCGTACACTGCTGTAACAGTTTAGAGGTGTGTGTAAAATGTTGGTGGCTATTTGCGTAGATGTGGAAGCTACAAGCAATAATTGTAGAGGATATAATTTATGAGAGACATAAATTACGCAATATACGTTTAATATCCTCGTAAGTAATAACTGGCATCCACTTTAACTTGTAATAAGTTTATTTAATCATACGTGTAATATTTCTGATATTTTTATTTAGTTGTAACGCCTATTGCATGTCATACGATTAAATAAATCTATAATGAAACTACTTTGTCTTGTCTAGACATAATATTTGATTTAGAATTCTTTACTATCAAATATCTACAGGAAATTGAAGTCAGTATCTAAGTATATAACTATTATAATTAAAAAGTGTATTGTAATGATGTAAACGAAATCAATTACAAAATCATTATATTACTATGAGATTACTATAACAGCAATCAAGACACTCGGAAACTAAAATTTTGTAAATCATTCCTTGAATTCGCCATAGCTCAGTTCTTGTCCCTAACTGCTGTCCCTATAAAGGCATGGTCCTTCGTATATGGTCAACAATCATAATGGAACGACAATCATAGCTTAGACCTATTATATAACTAGATCACTTGGTAGTCGGTAGGTCATGCATTGAGTCAAAATTCAGATACCTATATTATTAAACAAACCGGTGGTGGCAGATTCTAGGTACTTTTACGACAACGCGGCGTTTTTTTCTCGATTATATGATGTCTTATTTAAAAAAATCTTCCTACATGCCAAGAATTTAACCAAGAATTAAACTTTTCTTTTTATTTTTGTTTGTCATCGTAACACCGTTCGAAATACGGCCTAAGGCTGCTTTTCCACCAGAAATGTGGATGTGAGGGATGTGTTTGATATCCCTCGCTACGCATCCTCGCACATCTCTGGTGGAAAAGCAGCCTAAATGGTCCAAAACCAAAATACGCAACAAGAAGAGTACTCCGATGTCTGGTAGAGATCTTTCAAGGATATATTTCGCTTCTCCAAGTATAAAAGCAAGCTCGTATGAGTTAATGGGTGACAGAGTTTTTAGGCCGCCTTAAGGCCTCCGTCATGGCTTCGCTTAACGACTGCTAGAGCCAGTATAGCAACGGCTCTCCAAGTATAGCTAGCTATATTTGTTGCAGAATGATCTAGCTATCCAACATAATCTGACACAGATTGGCTGCAAGAATGACGCGTAAGAACCGCAATAAAGTTTAACCCATAAATTGCAAGTACAAGTACGTGATGTGGAACTATTATGTTACGTGGCTTATGTGGGAAAAAACAACGCAGCTTACCTATTGTAGGTACGATGGTTTATTCTATGCTAGAAAATGCATTTAATATGGTACCTATGTTATTGAATGGTAATGCTGGTGTATGAAGAAGTTGGTTTATTCAATTGTTGATAAGCATTCTTCTGTTTTAGCCAAGTTTGATAAAGATTAGGTGTCAAATAAATAAAAATTAAACCGAATAGAGAACCTCCTCCTTTTTTGAAATCGGTTAAAAACTAGGCTAGTGAATATTTTTCATGAATGTTTGCGTATAGGAAGGTTTTAGAAGCAATTTGATATTGATCCTTTAGCATAATGACCGAATTGAATATCGAAGCTTCAATAAAACAGAATCATTGTAATGTAACAACCTCGTTCAGCCTGTCGATAGTTCGATCATGAGAGAATAATTTTAAAGCCTCCAGGAACCTTATGCTTACTTCACCAGAAAATGTACTCTAATAGAGAAATGAAATGACGTCGAAAACTTAATCACCAGTAGGTGGAACAAGTTTTAGGCCGAGATATGAAGTCATCCCTATTTGCCAAAGTGACCATAAGACGCCAGATTAATTACTCCAATGTCGTTTAAAAAGTTACAGACGAAATGAACAGATCTACTTCATAGACAAGCAGGAAACCGGGGTACAGTGAAAGTGGCTGTCCCGTGTTATCAGACATCATGATTACAGGGTCCCCTCCACCAACAGCCGGGTAATCATAGTGCTGGTAGAAAGCAACGGGGCTCGTGTTGGAGATCTGTTTTCTGTAATGATCTCACATAATATTTAAAACGTGTCTCATAAGGCATTGCGAATGTGTATGTGTTATGCATGTGGTGTGGTTTACGTCAAAGACGACGCGTCAGATAGAGCGAAGTGGAAGGAAAAACTGAAGCAGACCCCACCATCAGATGGGATTAATAATTATTATGATGATGAATGCATAAGAGAGAGTGTATGTGGTCCAAGCTCACGAGCACTGTGGACTGTGGAATTATCATAATTTAGTAAGATTTCTAAATCATTTCTTGAAATGCGGTTTTCCCTCGGGAGTTTTGAGATGGGGTCCTTCAAAAGGCGGGTTTATCTCCTCTTAAAAGGCCGGCAACGCACTAGCCTCACCTCTGGTGTTGCAGGTGTCCATGGGCGGCGGTGACCACTTTCCATCAGGTGGCCCGCCTGCTCGTCTGCCAGCTATGGCATTAAAAAAAAAAAATGGCTTGAATAGTTCTTCATGGAAATGTAGAAGGGCCATTGAAACTTTACAGGCAAAAAATGATGATGATCTTCACAAATCAAAGGTAGATCGATGGAAAACACGTGTACTGCACATAACATGTACAAACACGTGTACTTACTGCACATAACATGTACAAATACAAACACGTGTACTGCACATAACATGTACAAACACGTGTACTGCACATAACATGTACAAACACGTGTACTGCACATAACATGTACAAACACGTGTACTGCGCATAACATGTACAAATGAAACAGAAAAACGATTGCGTGATATACAATAGGCAATCTTATTACTAAAGGCGATCTCTGCAAGATTTTCAGAGCCTTTGGAAGAGCGCATATTAGAATCAGTGGCCTCTCAATGTATTTATTACCTAATTATAAGTTTCTACCTAGGTATGTTGTTTTTTCTTTTTGTTGTGTTGTTATGTATGTATAGTGTGCCCAAAATAAATGTATTTTCTTTCTTTCTTCTTCTTTCACTTGTTTAGTCTTGACTGAGACATAAAAGCGAAAGTACAGATATGTAACAGAGTCACCTACAATTTAAAAAAATCTGGGAAGCTTGCAAATTGCAACAGTTTACGAATCAATCGGTCAGACAGACAGGCAGATGGTCTTTACGCCGTCAAGGGTTGGCTTTCTATTTGATTGCGCGTTTGTTTGGACATGTTTTGACCCCTTACTGTTGATCTAAGATATCTTTGTTTCTGAATGTCTATACTAGTTGGTTAGCAGACCGAAAACAAAAGATTATAATTGTGTTCTATGAATAGAAAAATCCATCGGTGTATGCCACGGAGCCTTAGTGATGTAGCGCCATCTAGCGCGCCACATGAGTACTATCCTAGATCGCGCTAACGAAGTTATCACGGAGTTTGAACAGGCCCATAGCACACGGCGTATTTTATACGCGCAGGCGACGCGCAGATGACGCGCGTGCACGCGTTTCAAACGAGATTTGGGCGCAACCTTGCAACCTAAGCACATAAGGCGATCGTGAAACGCGCTTCTACTGCGTGTATACGCGCTGTAGTCGCTCGTAGCCTTTGCGTTTTGATCAGAGACTCCTCCAGTCTTCAGTTGTACAATGGCGTCAGTTGAGACAACACTGCTTACGCTGGCTTTAGTACTTCTTTTAAAAAGAAAAAAACATACAAAAAACCGAATCTATTGGATAGATGCGCGCGCTTGTATCATCAATGCAAACGCAACAATCAGCGTTTACGGCGCCGAAGACGTGCGTTCCTAATACGCGCGTCGACTACGCGTATAAAATACGCCGTGTGCTATGGGCCGTAATACCGAATACCAGCCATTGGTCATCGGACCACGAGCCGAGCGACTTTTGGCTTGGGGTCCGGTTTCTTTGTACCACTAAACCACTGTCATGTGTATGTAAGAGTATGTATGTATGGAAATGACTAAAAATGGCCTTTGGTGATATTATTATAAATCATCTTGGTTGTCTTACAAAGAATATAAATTGTATTTGATCAAGTTTGTTCAGAACAGTTCAAAAAGCATAAATCTTAGCCACATTGACTAGATCCTGCCTGTGGATCCATTCCAAGTTACGAACTCAATTAAACTTATCGCCGCAGTTAACAGAAACACTTAACACCTCGATGGCTGAGCCGCTAAAGATAAAACTCTGACACATGGTTATTATAATTTACAGGAAGCTGGTCTCTTTAATTTCCTTCGGACAGTTAAGATTGCATTATCTGAACGAATTAAATGGATTTATCACGTTATGGCACTATTATCAGGGTATTCTGTTATAACATGGCATTTTTAAGATACAATAACTGTAACTTTACGTCCGTAAAGTGTTCGGCTGTCGTCATCCTTCTCCAAAAATAACGGTGCATTTAGACTATGATCTTTACACCCTTATGAACGGGTCGATATTGTAACGCCTCGCCATGTCATCAGCCAGCTTTGTCTCGCCATGCCAAGCCAGCCTTGAAAGCCGCTATGCCAAGCCTAGCCCGTTAAGCCAAAAAAGAGCAGTTGCCATAGATTGAGATTCGATTTTCGTGACTGATGGCTCGAGACGTCATCGTCGTTGGTGATAAAATTACCACCGGGTATTTTCTGAATTCTTTGCGGTACGGTGATAGCCTGCACGATACAGAACCTAAGCAAAAAGATTGTTACAGAAGAAGGAGAGAATAAATTGTTGTGCAAGTCATTTTGTCTCCGTTTCAATATAGTACCTAAAACATGATACCTAAGTAATCCATCATCATCATCATTGGTTTTTTTCTTTGACGTGTCTATGTGGACCATCCTGTATAATAGTAGATAAAAATTATGCCACAACTAGATTGGTACTTATAAATACCCGCCCCATCTTTTTGCACGCCCAAGAAGACTGGTAGACAATGCTCTTAGCATTAAGTCCTCCTAGCACTACTTGTTTGTGTGAAATTTTAAAATAAATAACTATCATTGAACATCTCATCCTTATAACAAAGTATTATTACGGCGGCCGCTATAATAAAAAATGAGGACTGTTTAGTAAAATAGGTGCATAACGGAACGTACTTTATGAAAAGGGTTTATGCACTTTATGCATATAAATAATGACTTTATATGCACATAAACAGTGAAATTACACACATCAGTCACAATAAACTGTAGTCTTTTACGAACTTAACTAGAGTTGCTTTAATAGGGTGAACCGGGGCCGTTGTACCCTTGTACTAGTTTTAGGTGTACTATTACTTCTGCGATATAATACTCGTATATAAAAAATGTATGTAAACTATTTGATTTATTATTAAGCGGGGAAAACCTCATAAGTTGGGATGGCATAAACTTATAAAGACTGCCATTTGTGTACCTTTTACCACCCCAAAAAGATATTGATATAAAAGGTCCGCAATCCGCACCGTATGATAACATAAATTTAATCAAAGTAGTATCCATCCATACCCATCTTTGACATTAGTATAAGACCAAATTAAGCTTCCTTACTCTGAAACTTTCAAACAAATATATACCTACCTACTTGATTTTTCACGATAAATCCTAAAGAAAAATATTCAATGCTCGCAAACGCAAAGGAACAATAATAACACGCTACGAGTTTTTGTAACAAATAAAATAAAAACTCTTGCATGTAAAATGTTCCACTTTATCCGCTCAATTGAGTTTAGCAATGAGTTGTTGCTTGTATATTGTACAACGTTCTGAGATAATATCGCTCTTTATTGGACCATCTTGATAATTTGAATCATGTCATCTCGATCACGACTTGATTCAATTTCATAACTCTACTTCGGTCGGAGTAGAGATAAGGTATAAAATGGTAGAGCATAGATAACATAGTATGAACTTAAAGAGAAGTAAGCATTTATTATGCCCTACCTACCTTTGTTTGTTCTACCTTGTTGTGTTAAGAGAAAATAAACGATTTATTTATTATTATTTTTTTTTAATTGTCTGATAGAGCACAAATATATTTAGAAGTTAAAGCGATATTCTAAATCAACATTGAATTTACCGCCAAAAAATCTTCGGCCGGACGGACATGACCTCCCCTATTCATTTCTACTAAAACTATTTCGAAGCCCAAATAAAAATAATACTATGGCACCAAAAGTGGCAAATACTGGATGAGAAGAGCCGAAGATCGGGTTCTTAGGAGATACCTACGTGCAGCAGTGGACCAATATAACCTGATGATGTGGCACCAAGGATCTTATCTTACCTATCACCTTTTAAACCGAGGGATATCACCACTATCTTGTTATTCTGAGATCTCAGCTAATAAAGGTTTATTGGTGTTTATGGGATTACGGAATAAGACCAAGCTGCAGTAATGATCGCGGTAATCATTGATCATACTTGCATAACGCAAAATTCATATCAATTTGACAGAATTTGTAGAGCGCGACTTCAGATTTATTTAGATGATTTGATTATGATATTGCAGGGCTTGAAGACGGCAATTTGACTCTTGCTAAAGTGGTTATAGATACACGATTATATTGCTTAGAAGATATATTGCTTGCCTTCGTTATTCCTAATCATTCCATAGTAGCAAGATGAAGTCATCCTCCTACTATGGGATAATTAGGAAAATGAACATAAACTCATTAAAAATGGGAAATTCAATTACATTGAACTACGAGTACTTAAAATCAATGGATATTTAACGTGATTTGTAATTTCGAATATTTTAAAATCATGACGCATGCTAAGTACCATCCCGAAATATCGGGTAAACAATGGAACTAAAAAGTCTAAGGCAATTTTTTATCGAGCCTGGGGATGGAAACTGCAGTGTAGGTACTAGATAGTGAACAAGCAAAGTACCAGGAGATTTGAGAGGTGGCTGGGTATTTAAACTCTCAAATCTTTCATTAATACTTTGGGTAAGTCCAACAGACCGGGACTTTAAATCGTGGCATCACATTACTTTCCGTTCCGGTCTGTCAGACACCCCAAGTATAATAGATCAGCCTAGTCTGTCTGTCTGTCGTGTGTGGTCGTATGTGATCATAACTGGGTCATGCCGTATTGATTGCAACTACTTGCTAATGGACAATGATGTTTGTTTAACCTCCTTGATTGCTAGAATTCCAGAGACAATAAAAATCTATTGGGTGTGTCACGTCTAGTTGAGATCTGCGTTTCGCCGTGCCAAAGGTTAAGTTTTACTTTTCGCTACTGACAGCCACTGGAATAGTCCGAAGAAATTAACCATTCTGATGAACTGAAGCCTCTATATGCCGAGCAAAAGATTTGGTACAGCCTCCAGCCCTTCATGAGTCACCTGTAGAGCGATTACTTCAACCTATCAGATTACCAAAGAGGTTTCAATATTCTGAACCTCCTCTATGCAAATTACATTATCTTACAGAGCATGTGCTTTGTATTGTACTGAACCCTAACTCTGAGACTTAAGGTGGTAAGTTAACTAGCAAGAGCTTGTATTTTTCTACATGAGCAAAACTTCAACTTCCAACTTCTACTCGACAGTGTCACCGCGTCATGTCGGTGTCGTGTCATCCGATAGTCAAGAAAACTCACCACAGATTGTGAAACTCTATACGCGCGGCTTTCTTGCTTTATTCACACTGATAGACCGCTATGTAACCACATCCTTTTTGTCTGTTTTTAACCCCTGACCGAGAACCGAAAGAGGTATTATAAGTTTGACGGCGTTGTGCGTCTGTTTGTGTGATTGTCAGTGCTCTCGTAGCTCGGAAAGTGGGGATAGATAGATAGATAGATAATACATTTATTTGTCACTAAAACACACACATAAAACTTACAACATAAATAAGAAGCAGTACATTGCGTAAGTAATAACTAAAACAAAAATATAAACTATACAACCATAAAAGGACCATAAAACAATACAAAAATACTACCTGCCTGTGTTTCTCGGACGTGTGTAGGTATTATGTGTGTTGCAGTAGACAAACAGGTTATAGCTCAGTGTAAAATTGCTCGAGAGCAACACTGATTTTCAGCTATCACCTTCGAGAAGACAAGTTGAACGAGGCAACATAAGGTAAGTTAGGTAATTAATTTAGACGTGTTTATGTAGTGTGTGATGCAGCATGTACACCATTTGGAGAGGGACAATAACAAAAGTCAATTATAAAGACAGCCATAGCGAAAATAATAATAAAATATGTACCTGCGGGCCTAAGATGCGCACCGCGAGATATTTGTCATGTCGTTCTGTCAAAATGTAAGCATTTTGCACCAGTTTAGGAACTATTGCATTATCTGTGGTACCTAATGGTGTCGACAAAACGCGCCATAATGTACACTTTTGACACTTCTTAGTCGTCGTACCTCTCTGAGCACGAGATAATAGTCATGCAGAAATGTCAAAAGTTGAAAATTCAAAGGCGCGGTTTCTCGACAACATTACCACAGAAAATGCAATAGTTCCTAAACTGGTACAAAATGCTTACATTTTGACAGAACGACATGACAAATATCTCGCGGTGCGCATCTTAGGCCCGCTGGTGTATAAAGGGGGAAGAAAATAACAATACCGGGTGTAATATAATAAATAAATAAATAAGTAAGTAAGTAAATATACAGCTATTTCACATACATACCCACCCATACACGGAAAAAACAGTCACTAGCAATTCCGATGTTGTGGTTGGCAAACGAAGTGTCGGGGAATACCCTCTTTTTGTTTGTCTAGTAATAAGGTTTTTAGTTTGATTTTAAAGTTGAACTTATTTTGAAGATTACGTATTGGTTTTATATATTATCCTATTTAAACGCGGTTTTTTGTAATAAAGCTGGTTTATCCGGGACGTTTCTTAGCTATGTTTGGTTAAAATTGGTGCAGGCGTTGAAGATATAATGCTATGAAGATATTCATCAGATCTGAAAACCAGTTTTCAAAACTACCTATAAGGTGTCGATTTTCAGGTAGAAACATACTAAACCTTGTCTAAAACGTGTCGCTCATCCAGTTCCGTGCAGGCTGTTATGATGATGATGAGTAGTCCATACAAACGGTGACGTTGTACGACTAATTTGAGTTTTTGGAACATCCAAGTAATAAGCAATTTACTCCATGAGTGGTTTTTCAATTAGCTCCGCAGACCGCAATATAATAATTGTTTTTTGACACGATTTATATGATTAACAATTAGTAAGAGCCAATATTATTGCATAAACCTAATTAATTGTACTCTATAATGGTCTGTGGTCTTATTAAGTTGAACTGACGACATTGTTTCGATTGAGTTGCGTAATAGAATCAATTTAACAAACTTTCACACAATAGGTAGGTTTCTAACTATACCTAGGTATGCTATTGGTTAGGTTGTACGCGGATATCCGCTAACACAGCCTTCGGTATGATCAATTAATTTAGATACCTAAAACTGCACCTGCCTAGATTAGATATACAGGGTGGAGACGTACTGCACGATATTATGTCGTCCGCGCATCTCAACCCTGTAGTGATAATAAGTTTTGTTTGGTGCGTCTTTAACCAAGTTGTTAGACGCATCAAACATACCAAGCACACTTTTATCGTAAAGAACAATTTTTCCTTTGGAAACAATCCAAAGGAAAAATTGTTCTTTACGTATGAGTATGGGTACTTTAACTCGCCGAAGTTTTTGCAAGCGGTTTCATTACACCATCAAAATGAGTTAGTCTCAAAATCCCCTTTGAGTTGTCCCCTTTAAGGGGATTTTAAGCCTTTTTGTCTCAAAATTCCGTTGAAATCTCAATAAAGTGGATAGGAAATACGTAACTAAATCAAGAGGCGGTTTAAAACCAACACCAATCCAATCGAAACTGAAATCAATCGTCGCACACGCACAGTAACTTAAGTAGGGAGGTACTTAGAGCACTAGTTTCCTTGTAATCGCTAGTGTGCATAAAAGGAATCAAGAAATGTGCTAATTAGTTGTACGTACTCATGTTGGCTCAGTTTCAGTTAACCCCTGCGAGTTCCTGCGAAGGGGATTTTTGAAGTTTTTGACCAAAATCCCTTTAGCGTCCGCATGTGAGATTAACTCTCTGCCGATATCGTGTGGTTTAAATGTCGTGTCGGTGAAACAGTGTGAAACCAACCTTGGTCGTAACCAAGAAGAAGAAGAAATCAATGTCTAAACTATCAGTTGTGTAGAAACTAGTATCCGGCCGACATCCGCTCCGTAACCGACACCTCTCGTGACTGCACGAAAGCTGATTTCCTTTGGGGAGAGTCGGGACTTGTACTATGGAAACAGTCGATGAACCCTTACATAATTTAACATAGCTTGAGTAATGCGTACGTTACCAGAATACGAGAAACAACACTCAAGCCTAAATGTTAATATCAGAATACCAGCCATAATATTCAGAAACATTCAGGAGCCTATATCGACACAAGATTAGATTATTATATTTTCGTAAAAGATACATGCTGAGTTAAGACATATTTGAGCGCTGTTCTCATCTAGGGTTGCCTCTCTTTTTTCCCACGAACATGTCGAACATAGATAATTTGAATGTTTACACCTGTCTTGCGATAGAAACATTAAAAACATGCAATCTAGCTACGAGATACTATTTATTTTAATACTTAAAGAAAGAAACCGGTTGCTCACTGCATAGAATAAACTAGAAGCAAACCATAGTACCTACGCCTCTTTGCGATCAACATGAGATGTCTTATTGTCTTATTTATGTCTTATTTCATGTCTTATTTACAAGGTTTCTCAAATATTTACCACTCTAGTATGCATAGTATCTCTTAAAATGACTAGTATACTGTACAGTATTTACAGCATTTATTATTCCTACTAGGTCTTAAAAGTCGGCTGTAGATAATCTAATCGTGTTTTTATAGCATGTTGAGATACTTGGACGTAAAGTGACTATGTTAGCTAAGGATTACGGCTCTAGATACCATTTTATGACTCAATCTTAGGCAGAACTTACACTTATAAGTGGCGTAAGTAGACGACTCTACATCTGAGGTCGCAGTCTGAGTTTCGTTCTACCAATACAAATATATACAAATTCATTTATTGCCACAAGAGTAGTTACATAATAATACTTAAAACTATATACCAATGCTCTTTGCACTAGGTCTAACCTGTGTCGCGGGAGGCCGAGAACAAAACGGATTACCATTTAAAAAAACTAACGTAGGCCGTAGGGAAAAAGTTATTCGCAAATTGTGTATTGAGTTGGAGATACGTAGATTCGTTTCACCAAACGATTTGGTCACCAAAAGCGAGGCTCACTTTACGAAAAAAGAAACTCAGACTGCGGGTTTTGCTCTATGGCTCGACTGCGGAGCGCTATTGCTGATCGCCACTGTACTTATGAGTGTCTCTGTGTTAGTTAAACTAACAGCTTGTTAGCCATTTAACGGACTGTTAAGGTCGTTTTGTGTTTCACCATGCCCTAACCAAGGATTATCTTCATTAACAGTTAAATCTAATCGCTGATCTGACGGCCACCATATAAACCAGCTAAACAAAAATACATCTGCTTGCGTTTTATTCAAACAGCGTTGAACGTCATTTTAATTTAGTCGCTTTACGTTATCATTGACATAACGGTTGATTTAGTAATCCTTTGTCAATTTGGTTTCGTGGGACGTAAAATACTTAACAATACTTTAACATTCTTGTTAATTTTGACGTCCGATTACGTAACACTCTGTTAGCAAGACTTTGATGAAACTGAGCCTAAATCGGCCATTAGATGTCGTACGTTTCTTTAGTACCTATACTGACTGGTCGTGAAGTACCTACCTATCAACTAGCGATCCTACATTTTGATCTGACGTCAGCTACAAGGCGTATACGTCACAAACTTCTCGTGTCTTGTCATCTAAATTTTACACCGTGTATACTAACCAGTGCCGTGCCGGCTAGAGTTTTAGCTATATGATTATCGATAATATCGATATCGAAGTCAATGACATCGATATAGTATTACCGACGTTTCGAATCGATACCCAGCCCCTGATTCTATTCATATAATTCGACATCATCAGTTCTACATAGTTTATTTGGCTCCATATAAGCAGCTTAAAGTATTATCTTCAATATTCCAGGGTTCATGATTTTGAGGCTGATCCTCTACTGATTTTCTTTCTGCATCTTCAGCGGTTTGTTGCCGAGCTCATTCTAAAAACTTGCCTATATTTGGAATTCCTTTGACCACAAAGCTGCCAGCTAATTAAATCGTCTGCAGAAGACGCAAAACGTGATGATGATGATGATGATGAACTAGCCGCCAAGTAGAAATGCTGGTATTGCTGTTCCGATTTGAAGAAATGCATTTTGTGATTTTCCTAAGGTAATAGAATAGATACTTATCGTTATGGAAAATGGGCCGAATCGTTAGATACTGAATCGGAGGCTGACCACTCTACCGCAAGTAAATCAACACACATGAGCCTTCACACATACGAATTTACATCCTATTTCTATACACATAAAGTTGAAAGTGCAAGTCAATGGACTGTCGTGAACCTAAACAAATAGAAATTAACCTTAAATTATTGCATTACCGTTCAAAGTTCAGTGCATTGATTCCAAGCTAAATAAATTGCAATTCAACCCTTAAAGTTACTGGAGAAAGGTTGAAAGTTCAAATCAGTCAGTTTATGTATTGATTTCCGTGCAAGTAATTGCTGCCATGTGTGACTGTGAACGTGCATTTTTGCGAAAATGAGTTTTATTGTGTTAGTAGGAAAGGTTCAATTCAAAAAGCAGGTAACGTATGCAACGAAACTAAGAGATACCTATCCTAAGTAAAGTTCTTTAAAAGTTCGTTAAAAGACAAGGAATCCATCAAATGGAAAATCCAATCAGACTAGGTAGAAAGGCTTCTTAAATCCTATTACGACCTATCGTCTGGTCGAGTCTTGTTTCACAACTTAGTAAAACCCTAGTTTTTAAGTCTTACAAGATCTATGCAAGTATGCCTTCATTCGAGAAGATTTACCTAAAACACCGGGACGCGAATGAAGGCGCGGGCGGAAGCTAGTCGATCAATACTTCCGCACAAGAGTTTTTCAATAAACTGACTGAACTACAGGCTTAATTTTTCACACTGTCCTGCATAGACTTACCGTTCCTCCAGCATCTCGTTGAAGGTCTTGGACTTGGCGCGCGGCTGGCTGGGCTCCTGTTCCATTTTGCGCAGCTCCACGCACCGCTCGATAATCGGCTCCACGCGCTTCCGCCGGGATGACTTCCAGTTGTCCAAATTCTGGGGGATAACGACATCATGAGAAAATTTGAAGTCTAGTAGGGTTTTGTAATTGTGCTCGACTTGTTCATGGGTGCGCTCTGATGGGTGAATAAACAGCTGGATGCTAGAAAATACGAGCATCATGGGGACCATAGTATCCAGGCCCAGAAGAAATCTCATACTCATACTCGTTACAGATCATACAAACTTCTCTATCGCCTCACAAATTTTGGCTATTTTTGATCTACAGCCAGTTTACCAGCTGCCTGAACCACAAAAGACAGAAAGAAACATTTATAGGACCAAAACTCAACACAGCTCGTTTACCATGCACAATACTATCACACAACAAGAGCACTGTGATAAGTACACGTACGTATGAGTACTAAGGCCCCTGACCTATTCAGCATTGTGGCAAATGCAATAAACATGACAATAGGAGCAGACTGATTGGCATCGCGGGCGAGGGCATTACTGCTGATGACCAATGACTCACACGTGATAATGCGCGAGAGTTTGTTGTTTTACGTATGTCACACCACTGGGTAAAACCCCTGCTACTCCAGCCAAGACATTCTATATAATAATAGACCTTTACATCTATTGAAGATGATTTATACAGCGTCAGGAGGCAACCTATGCCTACATTTAACGAGACACTGTAGTGCCCGGGACAATTTTTAGATGGAGTGGAGTAGTCTTGCCCAGCACTTATACTATCCTCTCAGCCTAGTCAGCCTTACCAGAGGAAAGACAAGGTCAATACGTGCGGAGCTGACTAAGCCGCGGGTTTCCTCACGATGTTTTCCTTCACCGTTAAACTCGTGTGAAGGAAAACTTGAGGAAACTAGAAACATCTATAAGCTAGCTAGAGAATCGACCGAACCGGGTTAATTTGGATGATCTGAGTATACTATCTAGAAACAAAGCCATAGGTATAGAATTAGATAAACAATCGACAGTATACTAAGCAATCTTCAAAGAACCTAATCTTTAGTAAATACGTAGCCGATACGAAATAGCCTGTGTAAAAGAGGCGTTTGCCCGCGACACGGTACGCAGACTGGCGTGTTCGCAAAACAAGGTTTTTTGCAATTTCGCTCGCAATTGAGATAAGTGCCGCTATCTGTCTGTTTGGTTCAAGATATAAAGCGAAGAGGGTAGCGTAAGGAGGTCACGATAAGCTGTAAATCACTATAACTGTAGTCACTGTAAAACAATGGATCTCAAGCAATCTAAGAACTTCAGCAGAACTGCCGCATCCCAGAACTAAGATTGCTGATACTACTAATGCATTTGTCTTTGCGTTTCAGAGTGATGGACAGTTAAATAACGTGCAATACCACATACATAGCATAAGGCATATCCACGGGAGATCCTCTAGCAGCTAGAGGAGAGTCTAGCTAGAGCAAGGACAACTGTAAGGACAGAGAGCTACAACAACTGTAAGAAGAGGTAGCCGTTTAACACCAAAAGCCATATCGTGTTCCAGAACTTCTTTCTAAATATTACAGTCGTGATGTAAAATTCCCCGTCCCGCGATTTCTTTTCGTTTGGACCAAACCCAGTAGACTGGATTTAATAGGTCTATTGAGTCGTATTACAAATACCTATTCGACAAACACTTGGATTGCGCAACGCCTAAGCACTTTAATGACAACTTATGTCTCTTAATAGATCGTAAACCAAGGAAAATGGTCGACAGATGTGTAAAATTAATTTTATTGATCTTTAGATTGTTTATTGAATACTTCAAGTGAAATCAGGATAGCGGAAAAGTTCTAAGAAATACTTAGCTGTTATTATAAGCTTCACCAGCTGATGCGATACAGTCTTTGGAGGATCCGAATGTTTCTAGTCTGCCAAAGACGCGCCACTGAGTCCGGTCTACCATACTTCTCCCAGTGTTTTATCATTTTGCTGATCGTCTTCCCCCAATTCCGAAGAGAGCACGCTAACCTAGACATGGACTCCATCCATTCCAGTATCCGTGCTCCAAGTCGGTTAAGTTCATATGACCATTGGAAAAACCTGCATAACCTTGGCACATCAAAAAAGCAGACAGCAACGATGGTAGATATTGTCACTGGTTTTTTTAATTGCATGTAATTGTCAGCCCATCCGCCTACTGGCTAACTATTTATCATTGAAGACAATTACGATGATTAAACCGAGGACGCCAACGAGAATCTATGGTGTAATGACAGTCTTGGAGTCGGTACCATCTTTTGACCATTTGTTTTCACAATCACAGCTAAATCAGCGTGCAAGATATATGACAAAGGGGTTTGAAGAACATTGGAACTTACTTTTGAACCCTCGATTTCAATAGTGTTTGATGCTCTTTCCACTCTTCCATTAGTTTGTCCGGTCTGAATGTCTCACTGTATAGGATTACGTCCCAATTCCCAATAGGATAAACACACCAGTCAACAATGGATCAGTCTCGAAATGAAGGCGGACTTCCACGCGAGAAAGTTTAGAAGTGGCTCCTCCGCCATCACCATTGGCCTCCGAATACCAACATCCTCCGTTTACAATTACCAGCGTTGTTTATAAAAGCAGCTGGATAACGGAAGCTCGTGCATTCTTCGGCTTCGGCGCGTTTCCGGCGTCAGGAATAACAACGTTTTTGTTTACAACTATTTGGTGTATATTTATAGAGTTGGGGAATGGGGGATGTGTTCTGTTAAATAGTTTTCAAGCAGGTGTGGTTACTGACAATTCTATTTTTGATCTAGCAAACCGGCATGTTCAAGACCATACTATAAAAATCCCGTCACACAACCAAGTTAGGCACGCAGGCATTTGTAGGTATGTATCTGAAATTATGAGTAACTGGGAATCAACATTTGGTTTAGTTAAAAATTAGTAGCAAGACCTGAAGAGGTATTCCAGGTCATATAGACCCTTACTGCTCATCAATAAGGTCTTAAAACGTTATCATAAGTTTACATGTTTAGGACTCAATCAGGCCATAGCTGCTGTATCGATTTGGAAACAACCAGGAATGGGGTCCCTGCCTTGGAATTGGCCTTTTTCGCACATATTCGAAGATGAGACCGTATAACTATATTTTGTGTAGTTCGGAAGCAGAGTAGACATTGTAGATTATCTAATCGATAATTTTTTGACAGGAAAACCAAATCTCTGATAAGATAGGACGCACCACTCTGATAAGATTGACAGAAATAGAATGAGTATCTGGAGAGCCTCATAAGTCTCATAACAATATATCACGAACCTGATTAATAACAAAAGCCATGATTGTATGTGACCGATACTATATTTACGACTCATAAATCTATACCCACACTTGGGAGACTAAAAGCGTTACTTTCAGAACGCGGCGAATGTTATATGACGGTAGAATAGTGAAAGACAGGAGAAACAGCGGCCGGCGATGGTGCATGGACCAGTTTACTAAAATTCCACGTATCAGAGAAGAAAAAGAGAGAAATCACAAAAAGTGTTTGGAATTTACTTTCATACATTTTGTTTGTCATTTTGTTCAATAAAATTGTATCGCTCGTTTAGAAAGCATGGCTTAACACAGAAATCGCCGATAAATCAGATAGGCAGTAAAAGGAACATAAGAAAAAGCCTAGAAAACATCTGCCAATTAACCTGGTTCCAGGCCTCATCAGTTTCCGAGGAATCCGGTAATTAAGGTCGTGGTGACAAATCGCGGCACGTGGGAGAAAACTGTGAAAAGCATGATTGATAGACTGACCGACCAATAATAACATGGCTTTGAAAATCTCTTATATAGATGTCTCGATTACAAGATAAGTCAGAGACAACTGGTTTTACATCGAGAAACTTGTTTCAGGACAATGATCAGAGCCAGCCATATCCACAAGAATGGGTACGCGCGGAGCTGCTTAACCCTTGGGTTGAATCCATAGGAAGCAGTATAAGAAGAATAGTATTCCTCCTGGTTTTTCAATAATCTAATGCAAACTCAGATGGAGTCAATGACGACTAGAAGACAGGGTTTGGTCTTCTAGTCGTCATTGACGAAGGTCGACAGGGAAGGGAATGGAAAAACTATCAGTTTACAACTGGCCAGCATGCACAACTTTTGTGACTTCCTTAACACTTCCTCATCCGAAAATAGCCGTCTGCGGCTCGAGAATTTTTATAATGCTCGTTTCAGTTTTGATTGCATCGTTTGCGCGTGGTATTTAGTAGATTTATGACAGTCGCGTTCTCAAACCCAAATCTTCAGCCGTTTCAAGAATCCTCAAACTCTCCAGAGACTGCATTTACAGTGGATATACCTTTGGATTTAGGATGAGATGAGCAGACTTCAGATACGGCGGTAAGCTTTTGAGTCTGCGACGAATTGGGAAATTACTCATTAGTATCATTCGCCGAGGAATGCTTCAGTGCCCTTTTCATATTAATGGTGGTCACAGTACTAGAACGTGACGCGACCGGTCTCATTTTTTCTAGAGATAGGTTTGTATCGTCCTTTTAGTTAGTGATGCTAAAGATCCCTACATCTAGTGAAGAAATGCATGGGGCAGTTCACAGCGTAGCGTAGGGTCCATAGCACTGCACTACTTAGCCTTTGTTACAAGAAGCTGCCGCAGTTTAGAGAGTGCCAGATGGAGGAATCGTTTACTCATCTGAGTTTTAGAAGCAACTTTCAAGGTTAACATGAAGCGTGCTAGATATCGCTACATCTCTATCGCTTTTAAATTTCAAAGAAAAATATCTAAATACACGTTCAGCTAGTTTTCATGGCGCTAGTACGTAACATACTAAATGGATGCAGAGTATTATCACAGAAATTGTGTAAGTTGGTGGTTCTTCTTGTTCTGTGATAATCAACTGTCAGTCTCCCTGCCCGTCTGTACATACCGACTGCCAATCCTCCTGCCTCTCTATCCGCGCCGGCTCGGTCCGCTTCGCTAGCTCGGCCCTGCGTAGCTGCTCGCGCGCTCGGCTGCCGAGGTCAGCTGGGCCCACACGGACGAACTGTAGCGGGTTCCCGGCCGGCTTACCGGGCAGCACCGCGGTCGTGTGCGGGCGGACGCCGAGGAAGTCCGCACTGTCTGTTGTCTGCAACAAGAGGAGGCGATTCGAATTTTGACATTTTTTGAAACAACACATCGTTTTTATTTTAATAGTTTTTCTTGTGTTATTGTGAGTATTGTTGTTTAATTTTGGTGGAATTTTAACCAATAATACTTAGGTCGTAACATAAAGTGTGAGCCATTGGAATAAATGTGTGTAAAGTGGTTTTTCTGAATGTGAAAATTCAATTCCGGTTTTGGAAGGAAAATCCACCATTTTCTCTTCAAAACAAACGACAGCCGACTTGACTTGACTTATCATTTACGCAAGACAAACGTACATAAACAAACTAACATAATGGGAAAAAACATAACGTTAGACTAGGCGGTATGGTTTTAAAACTATGGCCTGCTTCGAGGAGCGAGAAAAGAAAAAAAAAGCAAGAGGAGGCTTTTGTTAATAAGTTAGGTAACCTTCATGATAAATAAATAAATAAATAAATATTCACGGACATTTAACACAACGCCTTCTAGTCCCAAACTAAGCAAAGCTTGTACTATGGGAACTAGATGGCTGATAGAATACATTTAAACATTTTTTTTTTTGTAAATACATACTTAAAATACATAGACACCCAAACACAGAACAAACATCTATTTTTGTCAAACACAAATGCTTGTTCTCGGTGGGGATCGAACCCACGACCCACAGCACAGAAGGCAGAGCTACTACCGACTGAGCCATGACGCCTGTTATGATAATACTTATTAGATTGTTTGTCATCATCATCGTCACGGGCATCTTCGCAGGAGTCCCAATGCGTCCTATAATTTGGTTTATTTTTGAAAGTAAAAGCAGTCGTTTGGTGGAACGTATATGATCCCACCTCTTATGGTCATTTAAGTACGGTAAAGCATCAATGGTTTTTCGTAAGTGACTGGGTTCCATCCAGTAGGTGAAGTACTAGATGGGTGGTATATTAGGCGATGTCTGTTTACTGTGCTTGTGGACTGCTTACTGTCGTGAAACTCTTTTCTAGGGTTCAGTTTGTTTAGTCATCATCATCATCATCATTTCAGCCGATGGCACTCACTGCTGAGTATATAATAAATAAATAAATAAATAAATATTCACGGACACTTAACACAACGCCTTCTAGTCCCAAACTAAGGAAAGCTTGTACGATGGAAACTAGATGGCTGATAGAATACATACATACATTTTTTTTTGTAAATACATACTTATAATACATAGAAACACCCTCTTTATAATATATAGGCTACTTTACTACTACCATTCTTTCCATCCCTTGCAAGTCTTAGCCTGTCTTTCGTTTGTTCACTCGCTTTATTTGTTGGTAATTAGTCAACTTTCTTTGTATAAGTGGTTAAGTTTGGTTAAATCTAAAGAAAGTTGTCAAAATTATTGACAAACCGAATAAAATCAATCTACGATAAGCTAAACGGAACTTGACAGTTAAGTAACTGTGCGCGAAAATTAAGAAAAAGAAAAAAATCATTATGATAGTCAGTTAATGCATAGTATACGCAGAAATAGTTGGTTCAATCCAGCTAAGATGTGGCTTCTACTAGAAACATTGAACAAATATGAATATTTCGAACATTAACTATACATTCGATAACTTGTAACTCGATTACAAAAACTTGATGAAAGTAGAGAGCAATACTTTAAACATGGAAGTAGATAGTTCAGTAGCGGTTACGGCGTAATTTTGCATTAAGAGGATTTTGAGACGTGAAGAGTATCAAACTCCCGTTGATTTTAAATTTTTGGAGTCAATGGGATTTTGAGACAAAAATATCCCAAAATCCCCTTAAAGGAGAAATCTTTAAGGGGATTTTGAGACTATCCCGAAATAAATTATCATTTTGGTACAAGTACGTACCTCAGGAGCAAATGCTCAGACAGAAGCTAGTTCATTACTATTGACTCAGTAGAAAAATATAATAAGATTTTTTTTTAATAAAGCCTTATTTATACCTACTCCACTATAACAAATTATTGTTCTACGGAAGATAGTGCAATCGTACATGTTTAGTGCGTTTTATTTACATAACTATTACATAATGTATCTCTGTTGCATTGTATTGCAAGTCACCGATAAACGGTCAGTGACCTTTGACCAGCGTATATTGATCTGAGATTTTTGCAGCGGAGGTTTTTAATTGGTTACAATCCCTGGAAAATAGACAATCAGAAAATTAGCTAGAAAATGGGAATTTCAGAAATATATTTTTTCTTTTCCTCTTCCTGTGCTTCTCAGGTGACATAAGTATGCAGTACACCAGCTGTCGTCTAGGGCTGTGGCACAGCCTAGATAGGCTGTCACGGTCGCAGTTTTGAATAAATTAAGCAGATAATTAAAAGATCTTTACTTAATCTGAAGGTACTATCGTTTATAATTTCTAATTAAATTACTTCTATACTATTATAATATTATAAAACTGTAAAAAAGCTAAAAACTGAAATTAAAGATATGGATAAACTAAATATGCAGATCTACTAAATAAACGATTCTGATTCAGAAAATCGAGTTTGTCTGTTTGTTTGTTCGCGGATCACGCCTTAACTACTGGACCAATTTCAACAAAACTTATACCATTCGGAAGCCCTTTTTCCGGATTGAAACATAGGCTATATTTTATTCAAATCAAAGACGTGGATTTTTAGATACAGCTTGACCTCTCTAAACCAAAAGCAGCCTTTGACACGAGGTTCATCGTATGCTGGTTGACAGATATTTTTTGGTGGAAAGTTTCGCACGCGTACGAAGTCGCCGGTATCAGCTGATAAGTAATATTAGTACAGGTACTTCAAGTTTCGATTTAAATTGTATGGAGTGCAATGACTGTTTTGTTTATTTATTGTGCGGAGTACACTCTGCGTCATATTCTCTCGCACATCTAGTAATCGAAAGTGGAGGAGTTATCGTAAAAGTCGCATAATTCAAACGAACACCTATTCCGTATGTTATTCGCGAGCTCTACCATTATGTTATCTAGTTTGAATGTTGTTGTAACTTGTAGAAATGGTACTTGGGTTTCCGGTTGGCCTACGACCGTATTTGCGAGTGTGCTTTCTGTTCTAAATATTTATCTGTTCTATGGAAATATTATTATTATTAAAATGTCTTTAGATCCGCGGTAAAGTTTTAACACTCAAAAATAACCGTTATGAGAAATGAATTTTTATTTTGTATCATAATCCCCACTAGTGGGGATAATGAAACTCCAGATTATGTTAAAGTTTCTCTTATTCAGTTTTACAACGGTCGTTTAGAAATTGATCAGTAACACAAAATAAATCTAACGTCTACTGATTAGTCTCAAAATCTCCTTTGAGGTTTTCCCCTTTAAGGGGATTTTGAAACTTTGTATGTCAGGTTAGATTAGTCTAACCTAACACGTACGTAATACGTAGATCTAACAGTTAGGTCCACTGATGGTTTAGTCTCAAAATCCCCTTTGAGTTTTCTCCTTTAAGGGGATTTTGTATGTCAGGTTAGGTTAAGTCTAACCTAACTCGTACGTATCAGCACGTCAGTACAGTACACACATTGTACTATTTGTACTATAATCTATTGCAAAATGCTTTCATTTGCACGTGTAAGTAGTATTCCACAGCCTGCATGACCCTTCCTATCATTATTGTACCACTTTCCATATAATCAGTAGTTCCACAAGGAAACAATGGTGATTTGGAGGCTGGGCCAATCCCGATGTGATTGTTGGTTTACCGCCGTCTCAAATCAACACGTTATGTCAGAGTTTCGTAAGGCCGTGCTCACTTTGGATACGATTTCATACGAATTTGATTCGTACGACTACGCACGAATGATACCGACCTTCCATGGAGTATGGGAGCGCTCACACTGCATGCGATCAGTCGTACGTATACGTACGTTTACTTACGACGTTCGAATCCAATCCGAACTTGTTGGGATTTATCACGCAGTCGTACTATATGACGGATCAAAACGTATTCAGTGTGAGCACTCAATTCGTACGAACATTACTCGTACGTTTACGTACGAACAAATTCGTGTCCAAAGTGAGCACGGCCTTACTTTATAGTAATAGTTATGTTATTTGTGACAAACGATAATGTCACCAACGGCATTAGATTGTTTCTAGTTGTCGTCAACAGTTTTCCGCAAATATTAATTTAAATCTCTCCTGCCTATCCAAAAGCTTGTCTTTTCACTTCCTTTTTGTTAGCTTTAAAATTCGAGTGAGTACGAGTGAATTTATTAGAATTATTAGTGAAATATTGACATTATAATTATATTGATTAACTAAATGATGTTTATTATACACTAGATGTATGAGAACCTCTACTCAATTCTATGCTTAAGTAATGATTTTTTTATCAAAAGACCTCTCCAGCATGATATTTTCAGGGCCAAATAAAAACAATAGTGGCCAGCATATTTATTTACACAATAGATGAGTGGTATTGATAGAACCAATAAAGATAAAAGAGCTGAATAATAAACAACCGTCGATGAATTCATCAGAGCATTGACAAAATTGATTTCCATGTTAGATAATATCGGTAATCTCAGCGTAAGACATAATCAAGCATGCATAAGCGAACTCAAGACCGGTTCCTCTTTCATCGAACCATAATATATTCAAAATAGTGAAAGTAATGACAAAATAAAGGGTATAATGGCCCCGACATATTATCTCCGAAATATTTACCTATACGACACGTCAAACACTTTCACTGTCAATGCCAATTACAACAATCAGCCGAGCACGCCCCGAGCTCACGATCGATATAGCGTATGCGTACTTTTACTAAAAGTAGATACTATACTATCAACAAACAGTCCGTAAAACGGAACGCTTTATAAAAAGAAAGCGGAATCCCTACGGACAAAGTTCACACTGGCAGCTGCACTCAAAATTAAAAATAGACCGTGCAATACGTTGGGCGGTCTACATTTCCGTACGGTATGCGAGTTTAAATTTAGAACTCGACTTAGTTCAATTCGACACTGTCGTTTGTCACGCGCTCGTTCTATATTCAAAAATGTTTCTGTTAGGAGTTTTCACGTTTCGTTTCACTCAGACAAGATGGTAGATTGGCGCGCGCGAGTAAACTGCTCGTTGAGTTAACTTTCGCAGTTTTCCACAGGTCCAAGTCCCCAAGAGAGGGGAAAGTAACGTGTTGGGATAATTAATGCATCATTTTAACGGTGGATAGCCCAAGCATGTAATTAAATTCAGATACAAGCAGTTAGTTTCTTTCAAATGATGAATTGAGTAGTTTTTTCTCGCATGTCTCAGCTCCGTTAACTTTATATTTTGACACATTGTAGACGTGTGGTCGTTTTGTAATTGTGTCGTTTAGAATAATAATTGCTCCAACACTGTGAGATTATGTGTTGATTGATGGTTATCACGCGGTCGATTGTTCTTCTCTGGTTTGCGAGTTAATTCGATCAACAAAACAAAACTCAGACTACGGGCTTTGAGGGTAGAGTATGAACAAATCTGACAGTCGCCGCATTAGGTATTCGAGTAATGTAGTGCTCGAGTGGAACGCCAGCTACACTGCTGTAAGTTGTAAAGTCACCGCGCAGTGTATCGCGGATACGCAACCGAAACGATACGTTTACGATTGTTATTTTTAATTCGTAAAGCCTCTGGTGCTGTCATTTTTCAGTACAAAATGACACGAGATCTGTCAAATTCCGTGAATCCGGATTGGTGAATCCGGAATGCAATAGTTCCTAAGCTGGTACAAAATGCTTTTGACAGAACGACATGACAAATATCTCGCGGTGCGCATCTTAGGCCCGCTGGTCACTTGTTCGACTTCGGATAAACAAAGATAATATATATCTGTTATTTCGATCGGGCATGAAAAAAAAACATTTCAGACTGACAATGACATAGGTAGAGCTAATTGTATGCAACTATTCGGCGTGCAAATATTATAATACAAACAAACGATACGGTAATAAATTATCGTCATTACAAGTATTACAAAACACTCGTAAACTGCACCATTAATATAACTTAGTCAGATGTTACCTTTCTAATTACATCTTTATGCCAGATCTCATCACGACTTCATAATACTGTCGACATTTTGACTAAATGTCATTCTGACAGTTACGTCACTTATGCAACTTATTGGTGCATCTTTGTTTGCTCTTCGTCACTGTCAAAAATTGTGTATAGAAGTAACTCACGTTCGCTAGTACCATTTAACATAACAGCTGCCATTATAAATTAAAATTCCAGATATCCCCACTAAGGTTATTCCAAATATCCCCACTGAGTCGAGTGACGTTTTGAATTAAACTCTTTTATTTTGCTAACTCAAACAAAACAGAGACGTTCTTTTTATAAAAAAGATTCATTATTGTTTGAATTTGTTTTGTGGCCTAACATCGTATAATAGGTACGGAGTTGGTACAAACATTTCTAAAGCAAGCGGTCTCTGGAATCTGTTAATGTTTCCAATCTCAACATGTTTACATTTACAAATGGAAAGTGATATAAAACACGGAAAACAATCACAGACCGTGATCGTCGAAATGAGCTTAGCAAAGTGTTTGCACTGCGCACGCGCACGCGCTGATCGTAAAGATTATGATTTACAAGTTTAATGAACTTAGCTGTACTGATTATTCTGTGGTCGGACTACCGTTTGTGCCTTGCTCTCGTTATGCAGATTGAGACCCCTGAAGCTCACCCGACCAGCACGGTTTTAGTTGTAAAGATTTTATAGAAAGTTCTAAAAACTGCGTTCTAGCTTTTGGTATGCCAGATTTTGTATTGTGTCTGGACTCATGGCATAATAATAATAATAAGCCATTTATTTCCCACAGTTACAAGACATTACAAAGAATTAAAAAAACTGTGCACACTTAATAGTAGGGGAGCCCACGATGCTAAATGGGGATTTACTCGAGCGTCCTAGAGACCTATTGGGATGCAAAGCTTAGATGATATGAAGAAAAAAATGTTATATGATATATACCTTTACATCGGTGGGGGAAGCGGCTATAGATTTTTAAATATGTTAAAAAAAACTGTTGCATGGACATCCTCGAGCGCGTCAGATATTGATAGCATCAATGCCCTACGTATTTTTAATAATGTACGCATGTTTATCTGATCGTTTGCATGATGCGGGTGGTTGTATTTAAGGGTTGAATATGAAAAAAAAAAAAATTTAATCGAGCGCGTCAGATTTTCTAACGGAGTGTTAAGTGCACCAAAAAAAAGCTCTCATTCACTAATCTGATGATTTCGATGGGACGCAAACTCGCGGCCATTTTCATAATGTGCAAAAAAAATTCGCCATTTTGAAATACTCAAGCGCGTCAGATTAAGATATATATGGTTCATCTTTATGTTCTAAACGTACTGTCTCATAATCTGACGATTATCTAGAGGGATTGGCCTGATCTGACAAAAAAAATTAGAAAAACGGTTCACCTTAAAGCTTAGGCATCGAATTCCAGGGCTGTACATTCCTTGGTTGTGTTTTCCATGGCTGTGAAAGCTCAGCACGTGTCGGGAATGCCCATCCACAGAATGTACAACCTGGGAATTTGATGCCAAAATACGTCATCACCTATGCTTTGTTTACACTTACTTGCCTGACTATGTGAACGATTGAACGATTCAAAGGGAACGTAAACAGAACAAAATATTTCATTTTTACTTAGGTAGGTACCTATATTTTTTATTAGTGTGTATATATAGTCAACTTCGCAATCGGTAGGTAGGTTAGGTTTGTTTATAAAAAAATGCGAGCGAAGCGAGCCCATCCATAAAATCTGCTAAAAAATAAACTTTGTTGTTTTTCTCTATGCTTTTCAATCGTTATATTTCTAATCTGTTTAATACCTTTGATAGCCTGTGCTTTACTAATCACTAAATTCACACTAGTACCATTTTTACTCTGTAGTTACATCTGAACGAAGCATAGAATAAATCGACTAATCAGGAGCAAGTACATCAATTCCATGGTTGTGCTTTCTACGGGCGTGACTTCCCTACACGTGTCGGGAATGCACGACAATAGAATTGATGTTTTTTTTTTTTTTATACATGAATTCCATGGTTGTGTTTTACCGGGCTGTGCAAAATCGGGCTGTACACACTCAGCACGTGTCAGGAAAGCACGACCGTGGAATTCATGTATAAAATACATGAATTCGTATCGGCTTCGGTCGTGCATTTCTGACTGCGCTTTCCACGGCTGTGTTTTCACAGGCTGTACATTCCATGGTTGTACAATAACCGGACCCTAAACAGTATGCCACGAGTCTTTATGATCAGCTGTGATGGCATCATGGCAACAGAAACCAGAGTGCGGAGTGAGAGAGTAATAGATAGAGAAAGAGTGAGAGAGGAATAGAAACGCGGAGAAGGAAATGTAGGCATCACGCAACTGCACGCATTTAACTTTATCGACGAATTTTTGTTATTTCGGCTTGCGGAAATCGTCAGATTATATATTTTTCATTATTCTTGAATTATTTCCTTCAAAATAAAAAAATATTTAGCTACGCTCGAGAATGTCGAGATGACGTTTTTTTTTTACAACTTTGTTGCCCTCCCCTTTTTTTACGTCACTCTCAAATTGTCAGATTAGTGGAATATACACTTTTTAGGATGTAATTAACTCACCCTACCTTAATCTGACGCGCTCGAGAATTTCTGATGGTCAATTTTTTTTTACTAATCTGATCCTGTATCCTTCACGGGCGGCCTTATATATGGGCCTCATGTTTTGTGGAGGTACTTAACCGGGTACAAGGTATCCCCCTGTATATTAATCTGTCGCGCTTTGGTAAATCCCGAAATCCCCGCTTGGGCTCCCCTACTATAATTACTATCACTGTTGGGCACCCAATGATGGGTGTAGGCCTCCTCCATGCGCTTCCATTTATTCCGATCCTGTGCCGTTCGGGTCCATGCATGTCCCGCGATCTCCACCACGTCGTCGCTCCATATTTTTCTCGGTCGACCTCTTGTACGTCCTGCGTCTCGTGGGTACCAATGTAGGATACGTTCGCTCCAATGCCCATCACGCGCTCTAGAGACGTGGCCTGCCCATTTCCACTCATGGCATACTAGAGGTTAATATTTACTTTTTCATCACACCTATTCGAAAAGAACGACTTGGTTCACCTTTATGTGCACCCAAAGGTGGTGTTTTCTATAAGAAACAATAAGTGCGCGGCAAAGTTCATTGAATCGGCATCGAACGAATAGAAAACATAAGAAATAAGTGGTTTTCATTATAGATACTATTTATTTTCATTTTAGTTGTTACTACATATATATATGTTTTATTAAATAATAATATTACAATAAAATATGAGGCGCCTTTTATTTTCTCATAGTTGATAATGAAAAGTAGAGTGTACCACTCGGGCGCAAAATATATTTTTGGCTCGGGCGAAGTACTTTGAATCCCTCGCCGTAAAAATATAATTTTGCTCCCTTATGATACAATCTACTAGTAACTTCTAGTATGCCTTGAGTCACGGAGTTGGTCGGGTTAAAAATCTAACGGAGCTGTTAGATAACGCCTTTTTTTTCTTTATGTAACTAAATAAGTACCTACCTAAATAGTAAATGTATCCGGTCCTTACCTTACCTACTCCTAATTCATATTGCTTGTTATTTTCTAGCGAGTAGGAATTAAGGCAATGGCGCCCTCAGACAACAATATTACACAAATAATGAAATGTTCAAATTACTTAGCACTTACTTAGCGAGTTTAACAACAAATCCCTAAGAATTTCACAAAAAGCTCACAATATTACACCAATGCACTTTTGACCAGCTCAAAGATCCGACGCACACTGCGCGACTTGCCGCCGACCGACGAGTCAATAGCGCGACTTTCTCCCAAAACGTGAGGGTTTTGCCAAAGCGTTTCCATCGTCGTAATCGCCTTATGCCTTGTTATGCGGAAAACGCGACTGTGGAATGACAATCGAGTCGTGTCGCAACGACATGTTTGACATTTTTATATCAAAGTTGCATGTGAAATGGATTTTTGTGACGAACGTGATCGGTTTATCTAGTGGAAAACGGGCCGTGTGTAACAAAACACCTATTTAGTTTTCAGCCACCCTAAACCAGAAATCCCGAAAAGTTAAAAAAATAAATTAGCCACTATCCTCAATCATCTTAAACCACACCAATCTCTAGTTATTTTTACAAAAGGTAAAAATAACGAAATATTTAGTTTTCAGAGCTATCCAGTTATTTTAACTAAAGATAAAATAATTGTGGCAATAGGTACGTTTTATTTTTAGGCGTTTTGAGAACTTCTACCTAATAGTACTTTACCAAACTTTAAATTCATAGCAAAAAGAAAGAAAATAAATTGTTTATTAAAAGAAGCACCAAAAAATAATCAATGAACCGGAGAGAGCATTCATACAACACTACAAATATTTACAGTGTTTTTTTATTTGCGTTTATGTTACACAGCACGATTAGGTACCTCAGACATAGTACACACAAAAAGAAGTAACGCAAATAGATAGTTGCATCTTTGTTACACAGAACATTTTTTTATGTAAGTAACATTAGGTTTGGTCTAGTTTTTGTTAATGAGAAACGTTGCGGAATATCCGGTGGGTGATGGTAAGTGGTTACAATATGCATGACCACATTAACCATAACTCTAGTTGAGCTATGGTACCATTACCATGAATACAATGAGTGCAGAGACAGACCGAGCAAGGCACAGTAGATTGGTGCTTGACCTTTCTGAGACAAACTCTTCATCATCATCATCAACCTATATCAGTCCACTGCTGGAGGTAGGTCTCTCCCAAGACGTGCCACTGAGCCCGGTCTTCGGCTCTTCTCATCCATTGTTTGCCAGCTACATGTCTCAGATCGTCGCCCCATCTTGCTGGAGGGCGTCCTACACTACGCTTGCCTAAACGCGGTCTCCACTCAAGTATTCGTTTGCTCCAACGATTGTCGGTTCTACGGCAAACATGGCCGGCCCACTGCCACTTCAGCTTACTAATCCTCTGAGCTATGTCGACCACCTTAGTTCTTTGTCGGATAACCTCATTTCGGACAAACTCTTGTGCTGTATTATTTGGGTCCTAATTGATCCCTGAAAGAGTTTTATCTAGTACCTAAAATACTTAGGGACTAACTCCTATTTAATT
This sequence comes from Eulithis testata, assembly GCA_947507515.1. Taxonomy (NCBI): domain Eukaryota; kingdom Metazoa; phylum Arthropoda; class Insecta; order Lepidoptera; family Geometridae; genus Eulithis; species Eulithis testata. The sequence continues at coordinate 9,192,002 of OX382213.1, read as the reverse complement.
GTAATATGTCTATTATCTATCTTTCTACCCAGCCTATGTGTTGTGTGTACCTATTGTTTTGTATAGGCCTTTAATACGGTTTAGTCTCAAAATCCCCTGAAAGTTTCCCTTAAAGGGGATTTCTTAAAATCCCCTGGATTTCAATAATTTAAAATCATTGGGAATATGGTACTCTTCTGTCTCAAAATCTCCATTCGGAAAAAATACACCGTAATAGCTGTATTTTAATTTTACTTGCCAACCTATGCGCCTCCGCCAGTCTCATCCACTGCCCACAAAATCATATGACCATATTGTACGTACGTAGGTATATACTACCTATGTTGGTACAATGTGGTCATATGATTTTGTGGACAGCAAGGTAGGTAATAGTATATTTCATTACAAGTGCGGAAAGGCTGTCATTGCAAAGAGTTTCGACAAATGTCTACTCGAGCCGAGGCGCAGCCGAAGGCGAGGGTTGACAGTCGGAACAAGTTGCAATGACGGTTCCGCATGTGTACTGAACGACTATTTTTCAAAGAGTTGCGAAAAAATTAAGCAATTTAATAAAATATTTTGTGCAACAAACAATTATACTCGCAACAAAAATTTCTGAAAAATGGCGCCAACCGTAGAATTTAAGCAGAGATTTTTTTTTCTTCCGCCATTCTGGTAGGCAAAGGGAACTATTCCCATACAGTTAAGTTTTCAGTAGATTTTTTTATTGATATGAAATGAAAATTAAATTTAATGAGATGATATGAAATGAAACCTAACCTGCAATCAAATCATTAAATCTGATATTGAAACAAATTAGTAGCTTCTTTTTAGAAATATACGTAGGTATTTGCATGAATCATAAAAACTTCTATGGTTTTTTTTAGTAAACACTTCATGGTTGGTTTTTCTTTTTAATAGACATTATTTTGACAGTTAGGAAAGAAAACACACGAGTTCGGGAAAGGTAAAAAAAAGCACGAGTATGTAATAGCCCACATCCCGAACGCTATACTTCCCTGCAATACGCCACTTTTTGAGCAACTGTATTAAAAAGTACTTATTTGAAAATAGCTACACTGTTCACTACGAAGTAACAGGTAACTCTCACTGTAACGACAGACACGCAAGTAAACATATGTTACGTCGGAGGTGGGGTAAGGGGGGAGGGTGTCGGTATTTCTAGAAATAAACAAAGGTTACTTGAACCCGCCGGTTACCGATTCGTTTTGTTAATTACCTGTTAGTGCCTTTTCACGTGCACTTGCTTATTGCTTTTTTGTGCCGCTCGAATCATGCCATCATCGTTATTTTAAGCTTATCGTTAGAGATTTTACGCTAGCTTGTAATGGATAGAATAAACTAAGAGTGATCATTAGCAGAGTACAGAGTAAAAGAGTTAGTTAGGATTTTTCGACCAGCAGATATTAGAGTCATTCTTTCAAGCCTAAGCTTGTGCACTGGGTATTAATTGAAGTTCATATGTTTGAATCCGTTATTTACAACTGTGTGCATGTGATAAGACGCTAGTACATGTATAAGCTGTAAAAGGATTATTTACAAGTTGATGTGACGGTAGCTTAGAGTGGGTTTATTATTGTTTTATGGCGGGATTACATAAGTGTTAACTAGTCTCAGCAAGTCCGGATTTAATTGTGTGCAAAACGAGGTGTTCTTCGTTCTGTCAAGTATAATCAGGCCTTGTATCTATTCTAGACTAGCTGATACTTTTCCGACTACGTACGCGTATGAAACTATCAAAATATCTGTCCAGCATACGATGAACCTCGTAGCAAATGGCAGCTTTTGGTTTAGAAAGTTCAAGCTGTATCTAAGAATCCACGTCTTTGATTTCAATAAAATATAGGCTATGTTTCAATCCGGAAAAAGGGCTCTTGAATGGTATAGGTTTCATTGAAATTGGTCCAGTTGTTATGGCGTGATCCGCGAACAAACAAACCTATAAACAGACAAACTCGATTGAATCGTTAATAATAGTCTGTATATTTAGTTTACCATATATATTTTTTAGATTTTGGCTTTTTTACAGTTTTGTAATAGTATAGATAGATAATCATAATAAGATTCAGATAATATTTATTTGCAAAAAATGCTACCAGAGTCTGATAACGGTATACCTTGTGTTGGTGACTCCAATTCAATTCAAAGTTCTCAAATGTAGGTACCGTCTACGGTCCATATTCATAGAATATTTATTGCTCAAGCACTGATCCGAGCTCAAGAATTTTAAGTTGTGTATGAGAATCTCTATTCAAATATGCTTTCTGTAGCAAAATACGGGCCTACGTTCATAACTTACCGGGAGAAACGTTGTAAGAAAAAAAAACTTATCAAGAAATCAAACAAAGCGGTGACCGATAGCCGGGGTCGGCGACCTCTCGTGAACTTAGAACCACAGCGCGTGTAGAACATCTATGTCAATGTAAGCTTTTAAAGATGTTTTAAACTTTATGCTCTCATCAGTGACCTAGCTGTCAAAAAATGTTTATCTACCACTTAGAGATGTCGAACGTTTTCATAAAGCCGCTGGTCAAATGTCATTGGCACTCGCATTCCTATGCTTATGCAATATTTGGTCACAGATCACAGTTCAATTCTAAGTCGTCACCTCGTAGGCGGACCGAGCCCTATTTGGTAATCTGAACCGAACCTAACGGGGACCACTGACTCTTATGACTTAACTAGCTTGAGTGTTAACCGACTTTATAAAAAAGAAAGAATTCAGTGTGCTTTTTTTCTCTGTATCAATGTTCTTGGTTTTTTCATCGATAGTCTTCGAATAGCAGCTGGTCCTCTTGCGGCTTGGCACCCATTATCTAAATATATAAAACTCTTTTGAAGCTGACTGACAATCAACGAACAGCCTAAACTATAAGTCCTACAGGTATGACATTTGGAGGGTAGTATCCTTACATAGTGTAGGGGTGCACTAAGAAAGGAATTTTGAAAAGTCACACTCTAAATTGTCTAAAACGCGAGCAACGCCGCGGGCGACGACGGCAGGTGAATCCATAAGCCTCCATACCTTTCAGGGTTCTATGGTCTCGGTATTAGAATGAAGTAAAAACCGATCTCGTATTGTTTGATCCTCATTCAGATCGAAAGACATTTTAAACGCGATTTATATTAACACGTTCCCTGTCCAGGTGCCCCCAATGTGGGGCCATGAAGCTTTTTTTCAGGAGTCCGTGCTTCCACTATGGATTCACAACTTCAATGGCCCCACACAAAGTGGAACCACACTTGGACGTATGAAGTTGTCAAATCATTTTGTATGAGGACAGGGAACGTGTTAAGTTGTCTGAAATCAATGATCTTTTACATAACAAATCATTGCCTGATATCAAATTAATTGATTGACTGGATAACGAACACGCCCCTCGCCGCTTGAAACACTGATGTGTTTCACTGTGAGCAAGAAAGGACCACAGATCATAATTACTATACTAGTCACAGATCTAACAATTCAATCACTCAATAGCTCCTCATTATCTAATGTTATGAATGAACAGTAGAAATCGGACTGTGCACCTTTTGATAGAACTTTCTTTTGAAGATGGCTGTAATCTTTACGATGTGGTTTTATTGCATCGTGTTGTGAATGAAAGTTGTGTTGTGCATGTACTTTAAGGGCAGAATAATCTATTTTACGACTTTTATTCATAATCCCCTGATAAAATATCTCTATAAACAGCTCTATAAAATTCTATGTCAATCTCACACAAGAAATAGATGCCAATAGACGTATCAAACATTTAGGTTAGTGGATGAAATTCTCAGTGAGTAATATGAATAAGATTTAGTATTCAAAGGATAGTCAACAACAAAAATAAGTGATGATAAGAACACACGTAAGAAACAAACTTGTAACTCCTTGCCGGTCTCTGTGTTTCACAATTTCTATGTTTTCAAGAGGAGTGTGAAAAAGTTTTGGTTGGAGTATAGCAAAGGGTGTGCAGTACTAGGTAAAAAAGACTCTGCCGAAATTTCGATAATAAAAGACTCTGCCGAAATTTCGATAAAAAAGGACTTAAAAAAATTTTGAGGATTTTTTTTTATTATGTATAAGCCTCCTTTCCTCAGGTGGCCTAGCGTGGCCTAGGGTGACCTAGGGAGGCCTAGGGTGATCGAATCGTTCGTTCGAATCAAACGTTCGCAAATGTAAAAAAACACGTTCAAGTAAATTAATGAATAGATAAAAAAAAAACCGATATGGAGATAGGTAGGCTACCTCAAAGTACATAAGACTAGATAGAACTCAATTACGAAACTCAAAAATAGGCATTACTTAGGTGGGTAAGAACAAGTATGTCACAAATGCACTCGGATTACAAAAATACTTACCACACTAGCTCACGTAGCAGTTGATAAATAACAGTGACCAAGAAGGAACTGAAGTGGATAGTCACAAGTAACAGATATCACACACAAAACAAAACCTAGACCTATCAGGTCACACAAATACGAGAAACTCCGTTACATTACTCAAGTTCCTTTATGTAGTACACGCATTGTATCAACAGTTTTCCGAAAATAACTCTGCCCTCTTCTAAGTGTGAACTGTGAATAATATTATTCACACATAAATGTCCCAATTTTTTTTAAAATCTATAATGTTAATGAAAATTGAAACAAAATAAAAATCTTTATTGTTTCTTTCACTAGACACTAGGTATGCACTCTTTGACTTTATTTGCTAGACTGAACTATGCAAGCCTATAGTCGTATACTCATAGCCCATGGGAATCCCCCATGCGTGACGTTACCGGTGCAGGTCTTCAGCCGTCACAAGACACTGCTCCTCTTCACGCTCATGCTTCATGGGCTTATACCGCGTTCACACTATGCCCATGCCGCTGCCGACATTATTGGCGCGGACCAATTGCCACAGCAACATCGGCTTTATTAGAGAGCAAGGGCATGAACGGCAGAGGCATTATCGTGCCCACTTCCCTGCCTCAGTCCCTGCCAACTGCGGCATAGTGTGAACGCAACAATAGACAATGTTTCTTTCTGAAGAGAATACCATTCGACTCTTTCTTTTGCTAGCGGAAAAAGTTCTTTTTTTACAAACTACCTTTCGCCCCGACTTCATCTGCGTCCCGTTTGATCCTGTTGATTTTCCAGGATGAGAAGTAGTCTATGTGTTAATCCAGGTTACGGACTATATATTCCAAGTTTCCAAGTCGGACAAGTAGTTGCAGCGTACGTGATTGAAACATAAACATCTAAACATCGATAAATGGAATTTTTGACATTTTCTAGTATTAGTGGGATGGGAACTATGGGATGGGCTCACTGTTTCGGGTGATTCCAGTCTGTAAGGACCAATTTTTGCTAAAGTTTTGTGCGTTGCAAGTACATGCGTTTTTGGAACATCCATTTTCTGGTGACCGTAGCATTTCAACTTTACTAGTAGAGGTAAATCTTTTATTTCGGACACGTTTAAAAAAGATTTATCGAAAATCTGTTATATTACGTGACTGTATCAAGCGATTGTGAATAGGGCGTAACTGTTAAACGGTAGTGTACCGTGAAAAGCCTATTATGGACAAGCACTTGTAAGTATTGACCGCGTGACTGTACGTAATTAAAACTGTCATGTTGTGACAGTTAATCTGTTAGGAACGCAAGGTCAATTTTATTTCCTGTTTAGTCAAAGTTTTCCAGGGAAAATCCACCATTTTGTCTTTTAAAACAAATGACAGTAGACTTGACGAATTTACTGATTTGACTAAAAACTATTTAAAATATTGGCACTGGCACAGTGGTCCGCCGAAATGACGACGGACAGAGGCCACAAATAAAAGAAGAAGAAGAAGGATATAACAATGAGCAAAACTCAGATTACCAACACAATAGCTGTAGAAATCACCGCAATAATATACTGCCGAAGACGGTGCATAAGCACAGAAGAAATAATAGTACCAACAAAGTACCGAAATCTTCAAGTACGTTCAGCTTATCATTTCAATCAGCCCACACGTTCCCTAATCTCTCTGAGCTGTTCCCACGGTTACCAGTTGCCAGCCCCTCTTGAGTCGTTGACTGACAGTCCACGTAGTCTGTTAGAAATACTTCGTGTAAGTTACCTACTGGTTTTTATTAGAACTATGTACTGGTTGTTTCTTAGTCGTACGTGGAGTTAACGAGCGCTAAAGTATTTTTACGCTTTTAAAGAACCAAAGGTTCTGAACCGTTAATCGAACATTCTTATCATTTATAATCCAAAAAAAGTTACATATTGAAAAGTTTAAGCGTAGATGCTTCGATTTGGATTTGCAAAAATGACTACATAATACCTAAGAACGTAAGTATCTAATCTTCAAGCTACTAAAACCCACATACGAAATAACCTACTTCAGATAATGTACAAAACATACGCAATGATATTACGTAATATAAACTCCATGACAGTTACAACACCATGTAATTCAACTTAGTTTCGCTCATTACGGTTTCTCTAGTCTTTATGGACAGTGAAACCTTCAAATCCCATAATCCCTGGGAAAGTGTGCCAGTTGACTGTTATAGAGCCATGGGTTGAATAACATAAAAGACATTGCATAGAAGCGTATCTGCTATGAATATTTCCGTGTGACGGATTTATATCAAACCGAAAAATAAGTTGCCTTACGCCTTAGGCACGATACAGATATACAATGACAGGTTAAAAACCCACCGCTGCTACTATTATAGTAATCGGTTCTAACATGCCAAAGATGAATATTTGATCTGTGGGTAACATACAGCTAATAAGAGCACCGGAATGTCCCGCATCATACTTTGACATCGGACTGTATCAGGCAGATGGAGGCCAAAAACTATAACCAGAATTAGTTATTACCTCTTACGAACTTAATTTCTGACCTATCACCTCAACAGAAGTATCCACGGTAGATTGCTCTCGAATCTAAAAGCAAGGCGAAAGAGCTCAAATTACGTTACAGCAGAATTTTTGTGAGGCTTAGTCATAGCTGTCAAAAGTGGAGCAGTTTAGTGCGTGAACGCACGAGGTACAGTTACCAGCAAGGTCTACTTGAGCCGTGAGGCCCACGAGTTTTGGAGTGATCGCAAGTTGGCACGTAAATGGAGAATATCGGTACTATGTCTGTGAAGAATTAACCATGAATAATGGAAAACCGGAGTTTTGCTTGTTGATTTGAAGTAACACATCGGTGAAGTGATAGGTACACCTGTTAGATGAAAGACCTCGTAATAAGTAAGTGATAAGATAAGATGGACTAATAAGTAATCAAAATAATATAACTTGGAAATATAAACATCACAAGAGAAAGAAATGAGATGATGATAGGTATCAAACTGGAATTAAAATAAATCACGATATTCTAGACCTCATCAAGACAGAATTTGAATACAAAGAAATTAGCAATTCTATATCACAGCCATTAGTGTCGCATTTCGAATAAATTTATAACAACGAGTGTAATGTACGGGCGAAATATGCAAAAAGGTGGCAAAGGTGAACGAGGTGACCACTCCTTTGAAACTGCATTCATATTTTTGGAATCGAGGATATTGGTATACATTTTAAAAGGCAGCTAATAAATGTCACATACCACACTAAGACCCAGTTGAATTAGTACGGTCCAGATACTGCGCGTATCGTGTTACAAAGATTATGACCTTAGGTATATATGCACAAGGTATCATTACCTGGGGTGATAATCGTACACGAAAGACCTAAAGGATCACCTAGATAAGACAACAGGACATGTAAAAAAAACGTGTAGGAAGTAGACACGAGATGCCGATGACGATGGTATAATAGAGATCTTAGTGACCAGGAACGAAAGCCTCGTTCAAATTGCAAGCGCCAAAGTGTCTATCAAAGGTTTCCTTCAAAGATGAAAAAGTAGTACTGTATAATTTTCTACCGTTTATCGAAAATGACCTGACTTTCACCGTCCAAGGTCGACTAGTTCAATTGTTCATTGTGCCATTGTGATTTGTGTTTGCATGAGTTATGGGAAGCTGACAGTTCAACACGACTTTTGAACGAGTGTTGATTTCCTTGATGTTGGTAAGATTCAAATTATAGGTAGGCAGGCAAAACAGAATTACGGATTTCCTTCCTAATTTTCTTCCTACTTCTTTCCTTCCTTCCTACGATCCCGCCGGACATACGTTCATTGGTTATTATTGTTCCCCTTGAGAGTAGGCAGAGATTCACAACTGGTTTCGATTTGCTACAATCCTGACATGCATTTATTCATTATTCTTCATTGCTTCCTTCACTTCAATTCGTCTGCTACAGAGTAGGCGTTAGACGAGATAACCAGTGTAGTTATAGAAAAAAAGTAGCATAGCAGAGATGAATCAATAGGAATGGCAGTTGTCTTGGTTCACACGCGCAATAAGATACGAGTACATTGATGACTTCATTATAATTATCTCTAGATTAGGTAAAACATGTTATCCCAATGACAGGTTGGATTATTCCACTGCACTGGATTCCAATGCGGTCAGACGTCAGCCGCCAAAGGTCAGGGGTGGCTAGTAAAGACAACAGTCATAAATTACTAAGTAATAATGTAATAGTTTGTTTATTTCGAACTTGCACGTTTTGTTAGCAAATCGACCGTCGATCGTGCTGCGATGACTATTTGCTTGTGGTCAGTTTTGATAATGTACTAATACTGACGAATTTGTCAAATATAAAAAAGACTGTATAAATATAGTGCACGCAGTATGTTGACATAAGCTAACACAATGTATCTAGCATGCACTTTCTCACAGCAAAGTCACTTGAAATATGGATACAGTAATAAATAGATACGTAAATGTAATAGACATCGCACGTAGTATATCAACATCGTCGAAAACACAGACTGTAGGTGCATTTTCCACACCAAAGTAGCCAAAGTATCGATCGAGGTGATAACAAGCGTGATGATAACGAATAGGATGCATGAATGGCAAAACATACTAAGCGTACAGATAAAAAATAAACCATTATTACTCAAAAAGTAGATCATACCAAACTGAAGCAGAAAACAGATGCATACTAGTACCGTCGACGGAATATACAGTAGAAATATATAGAAAAAAGAAATGAGAGATGAAACGTACTAAAATATCGTAATATACTGAGATTATAGAAACAGGAGAATATAACTCTCAGTTTCACTATTCCCATTAATTATCGATATTGCTTAATCAACCTTTGTCTTCGCGCGATCACAATAGCATGAACAAACATGATTACATACATAGCAGCTGTTAATACAGGTGAATTGGTTTACGGTGTCAAGGGAGCCGCCTGAACTAATATTAGATTAGAAAAAGATCATTACAGTGTTACTACTAGGTAGACCATTAACACAGATTCTATAACTGAATCTCTGAGTCTCTTTTAAGTAAGAGTCTTCTAAGTCTTGACCTTCAATTGGCACACTTTAGCTCGATATGGGTGTTCAATACTTTGACAACTTACTTTACAATCGTCATTACAGTTTGACTGCTTCGCTGATTCGTGGCACCGGGTTCATGCGAACTGCTTACTTTCGTATTCCTATATTCCTAGTTGATAACCACACATTGCAAAAAGAATCGTAATAACAAAATATCGGCATTTGGCTTAATAAAAAGGACTTTTCTAATGTAAATGGTACATGATATTTGCGGCCGATTTCTTACAAGTTTTCTTATAGTTCATGTTTAAATCGAAACCAAAATTTTGACCGACACCATTTTTTGATTTAATAAAGATTGTTACTATACCTACGTAGAACTTAATGCAAATTAAGTAAGGCAAATTCAGAGATGATTTAATATTAGGAATGTCAACATTCATAGAGATACAGAAATATATAAAACATACTAAACCATTTACAACGATAAGTTTTTATTTTTTAAGATAGTTACTGAAGTTACTATCGCGTGATAGGATATCGTAACCCTTGCTTGTAATTTTATGTGTGTTGCAAATAAATGATTTACTTACTTACTTACTTATATATATCATAAAGAATCCAAATAAATAAAATAGCAAATTGATTGTAGTGCAGTGTTCTAGTTTTGAAAACGAATATTATAAACAGAAGATTACTGTTATCGTCATTATCTATAGCAGAGATATAAACAATATGGTTAATGGAATTATTCAAAGTTGTCTGTTGCTAATTGTTGAAATTGTCCTTATGTGATTTTGTGTCGGAGTCTCGGGGTAGGTTCGAGAATTTACAATTGAGTTGATCTGACAGTAGGTAGATTATAGTCTACATTAACTCACACATATTTTGCAGAACGACAGCTGTTGTTGGCAGCAGTTGGTATGGTACATCATCTAAGGTTGGTGGTTTGGTACATTCCATGTTTTTGTAAATCACAGAGTTTTTCTTTGTATTTCGTTTCCACCCTCCTCTTTCCTTTGCTTCCATTTGTTACGTACGATCCTAATACCTCTTTTGCTTTATTCACTCTAATAACAGTATTTTTATTTTACTTTACTCACGTCGTCGATTAAAAGTAAAAAAAATCTTCAATTAAGATGTTGACTATTTAATTTCTTCCGCTATACCAATTTTTTTTACCAAGATTTTGTTATCGGGTTGTAGAAATCAATGAAGCAATGTACTTAATTAACTGGAAATGCACTTGGTTGCAAGGTGAAATGTGGTCCTTCGACCTAGCTCTCGATTTGGACATGCTATTCAAGTAACCAAACAGGATTCAAAAATGCATTTCCCTTTCAAAGTTTTTGCCACATTGAACCTTAAACGTGAAAAATTTAAACTCGTTAATTCTGATAACGATGGAGAGTTTTTAATGAGTATTGATGGAACATCGGATAACAAAAAAATTAATGGTATAAATATGATGGTAGTGAATATTAATTGTTGCTGAGCGATATTTTTATGGTTGAATAAGTATGTCAGTGTGTCATATAATTATTATAAGTGTTGTTATTGTTATTCTTATCAAAAATCTCATTTTAAAAGCATGTTCTTTTCTTTATATTCCTTTCTCTGTTTTCGCTTAATGTTTTTGCTCTTTAAGCAGTACCCGTAAGATTCACAAGTGTATTTTTATTATCCAAGAATGCTATACCATCTGTCTCAATTGCGAGATTCACATGTAATCCAAGGACTCGGCTCAACGTTTTTATCTGAATGTGCGTGTCCTGATTAATTGCAAAAAGAAAGGCAATTGATGCCGGCGCTTTGAAGACGACGACGTCAATTGGTCGAATTAGCCGCTTCCTCCCAGCTGGTGCTTGTAAACAAAAACATGGATATTTATGATGCAATGATTCTTAAAAGGGCTTCGGCAAGGAACTGTAGCGGGACCAATATCTTATTAGGTCTCCGGTTATTATTCGTTTCACAATAATCGGCGGGTTTCTTGCTTTGCTACTACGGGAGTTTACTAGTATTATTCATTTGTTCTATGTGAGGTTCTATTTTATTAGGCGTGCTGGCGACGTTCTAACCATCCATTGGTCTAGCCTATCTTATTTAAAGAATTGTTGTGCTTAGTTCCTCAATAGTTTTTTTATCCATCTCATCTCAAGATCTGATCTCACATCCCTGAACGATAATTATACTAGCCTTCACCTCATTATTTCCGTCTGCTATTGTTTGTTTGTCCACAACATCCATTCTTTTATTGAATGAACTTTAATAAAGTTTTGGGGTCCTTGAGTGAACTGACAGTCTCTCATTAATATTTTAATGAAGATTGTAAAAGATCGCTCCGAGCGGACAGTGATTTTTATGAAATTTTAATTGGCTGTCATCAGACTTATCAGAAATCTTATTTTTTTAATCTACATAAGTTCCTACATCAAATTCCTGAGTATGCAAATTAAAACAACTGCGGAGAATGAAAATAACTTTAAAATCTTTTACGATACTTGCAAAAATAACTTGGATATTTCAAATACACTTAAAATTGTTATGGATACCATTTGCATCCACTGCTTCCAATCAAAATGCTTCAGAAGCCAGAATTCCTGGGTCGGTATTCCTTTAATAAAACTAACTACGTTTTATATAAAAAGTATTTTATATGACGGGACGAAACTCCATAGTAATAATTGAACAATGCTTGAGAGAATACAAACAATGAACCGCCACTACAAATGAAATGATAGCATCATAGAACCTGATCTTGAAAAACCCTTAAAAATCATTACGCTGGTACTTTAATTGATTGTTGACCTTATAAGGCTATAATGCCGTCTAGATACCAGAGATATCGATCTACAGATTGAATTCCATGAAGGCAAAAAGTTACCTTGTGATTTTTTGTTAAATCTATTGTGTCTACTTACTGCTTACATACTTAGTATGGAGTTTTTTATTTCTTGTGAACAGTACAAGTACTTGGTATAATAGAAGATTGGTTTAAAAATCGCATTAGGTTTTCTCAAGTAACTTAAGTCGTAAAAGACGTCGATAATAAAATGAAACATTAAAAAAAAACATTCAAAATCTATTCAAATGAATAAACAAAATTATCATAATCAATACACAAAGCCATTCTAGTGATTATGATTAATGGATTTTAGTGCGAATAATTGGCGTAACAGAAAAGTTATAGAATATTATTCAAATGAAGATGATGGTAATTATCACAAAACAAACGTTTATTGAAGTCATACATAAACTTAAGATTGATATTTGTTATGACTTAAAACATTTATCATGAGCCTAAATAAAGGAAATGAATTAATTAAAAATAATATGGATAGATAGATAAAAGATAGAAAATACTTGATAGCTCATTACAACTAAAAACTAAACATACAGGAAAGAAAAATAAGTATAGCTTTAAATGTAAAAAGCCAGGAAAAAGGATATTCAATAATCTAAAATATTCATAGAAAATAAGGAAGAAAACAACATATTTAACTAGACTAAAACAAACATGGCTAAGTTGATACAGCAGAAGACTTTACTCAGCCGTTACCTACAGATAAGATTAGAAAGATAGTAACTAAAGGAAGGTTACAGTTACAACATAGGGCGCTTGCACACCTACACGACACCGACATGCTAGTTGCTCGATCAAAAATAGTGTCGGTGCTGAGACGGTGTGAAAGCGTCTAGTAATATATGAAATTCGCTCCCCCAAATATCGAACCGGTGTCGTATCGGTGGCAGTGTGAAAACACCCATCCAGATGGAAGTTTTAATTATAAACATTGAGATGCAGAAGCTCAAACAGATATAACTTGTTATGCAATTCATATAAAACGAAATACTACGATTTTTTTTTAAGAACTAACGTTTTATATATGCTGTGAGTTTTCATTGATGATGTGATAACGAATGATATGTACGAGAATAAAAGTAATAGAGGATTACAAATTCTATTGCGTTTGCATAAAGTATAAAACTTTATTATCTTGTGAACAGTCACAGCCTGTGCTTGGTTAATTTGATGGTAATATGTTATTAAGATAAAACACCTGTCTTTTATGTTTTCCATTCCTCTCATACGCTCATTAGAGAAATGATGCTCTCTTCTATTGCTTAACTCTTGCGATTCATGTATTTCAAGCTATATTCACAGATCTTCTAAATATATAAAACTCTTTTGTAGCTGACTGACAATCAACGCACAGCCTAAACTATAGTCCTAGAGATATGAAATTTGGAGGGTAGTATCCTTATAGTGTAGGGGTGCACTAAAAACGGAATTTTGAAAAGTCACACTCTAAAGGGTCTAGAACGCGAGCAACGCCGCGGCCGACGGCTAGTCATGGATATAAATACAGTAGGGAAATTCTACAGGCAGTTATAAATATTTTTGGACATATCACACAACGCACTCTAGTCCCAAACTAAACAAAGCTATATAGGAACTAGATTGGTGATAGAATACAAATACATTTGTTTTTATTTTAATATAATGATGATAAACACACGTAATAAGTTAATTATCTTTTCATACAAATGATACAATGAAAGTGATCATGCAAAACGGACATAACTCATGTACATGCTTATTGCCCAGACAGCACAATCAGCGTTAATTATGAGACAAAGAGACATCGTCATGTAAATTAAGTTAGCTTGTATGAAGTAGATTAGGCGTTTCATTGCAATTGCAACACAAAGACCATACCACAATAGCTGGTTAGTGTATCTAGTAATGTTTTACATGCAAATGATCAGTGGAAATATATATTAGTCTTTACGCGAAAACTAACGTTTTCTAGTTTAAGATCGGTTTCTACATTTGTTTGTATTAACTTTAAGTCTACTACGCCGTCGACAACAAATATAATTACAAATTTTATCTTCTATGTAAGTACATATTTCTCTGTATTTCAATTATCTTTTTCGTTCCCTTTATTTAGTTTCTCTCGTTTCGTTTTCAACTGATACTTCATTTATTTTCTTTAAAACCATGTATGCTTAATATATTTGAAAAACACCGATAACCGTAACCCAAATACGACACAATGGCTCATTACCATCTTGTTTTGCCGCCAGTTTGACTACCATTGTTTCTAATTGGTCTAATCATGGTCCACAACAATAATTACCTATAATTATAGGAACAGGTACCTTCTCGCTGTAAGTCTGTCACGATTTTTCGTGAATTGCTAATGTTCTAGAGACGTTGCATACGTTTTCAAACAGTGGACTAATAACCCTGCACGTAATAACTGTTTGTAAAATCAAATTGAGTCACTAACATTTTCTACAATTTAAAAAGATGTTGTCATGACTTCCTGACGCAACAGTGATCTCACACGTTGCACAATGGCGCGTAAATGCACTAGTTATTATTGTTCTGTAATTACGAGTATGTTCTAAGAAATGAGTTTCAATTCGATTTCCCTGGAAAAAAGAATATCTATGATTTTTATAAGTTTTATTGTTTCGCAATAAGACATTTCACATTTCACATTAGATATCATATTTATAATGACGATTCATAACCAGTTGCCAGAAAAAAAACAATGAATTATTAAAACAAACTCGTATGTGGCTACGGAATCTTGAGGCCTTTATAATAGTCATAGCTAAACGAAATTGTTTTCCATCCTTAATATGCCCTCTAGACTAGAACGCAAAACTAAGGTCTAAAGAATGTCACCCCGATTTAGTTAAAATATCGATTTTATCTCGTATCGTTTATTACAAACATTCCTTATCTCATACTAATTAATTCAGAAACGATAATAAGTGAATCAATCGCACATCTCGAGCACATAACTAACGTGCTATCAATATCATACGATCGTAAAATTTTATGTCTCTGTTTATTGTGAACGTATTGATAAGTTGTAATAATACGCTTAGATCAGACACGGAGTATCTAGGCAAATTTGTGATAAACCTTAAAGAATTTTGGGTAAAAGCGTGATCCTTGGACAACACCCCAAAATATTTCATGACATGAACTATAAACACAGCATCAATCTCGCATAGGTTTTGACAAAGCCAAATTTTATACCCAGTAGGAGATTACTTACTTGTAGTAACATGGCATTACGTTTCTTTTTAAGGAATATGATCATGAGTGATCTCGAAAACTTCTTAAAAGTCAAACTATTACGCTTTAGAAACATTATATTCTTCTTCACCGACTTAGTAGTAACTACATGGAATGTGAATGCTCGATTGTAAGTCCCTTGGCAGTTGCTCCATTAGACGTTATTGCACTATAGCTTTATACTTCCTTGTGTTAATTGGAGTAAGCCGCCTAACAGTTCTAAAGGCATCTGTACTGAAAATCTTTATTACGCCCCAGATTCTAGAATACAGATAGTAGGTTTTATGTCCGGACAAAGTACATTTACATTTACGAGTACCTAAAAGAGATAAACTGTACCACAGATCATATAATACTAGACTAGAAAAAGCTTCTAATGTTCCCGCTAAATAATGTCCGTAAGTATGCAATGGTAGCAATTCTGCTGTTATTTCATTTTTCTTTTTTCTAGTAAGAGAGAAAATGTGGCTATAAAAAACCAATGGTTCAGCATTACATATAAATACAACTATCTAATCTGCTAACAATATTGCCTTATCTTTTTGATCATGTTTGACCACAAACCTTGCAATTGAACTTCAATGTCCCACGTACGCAAAAAAGGAGCAATTCGTGCGTAGCTCTCGATCATCTGATTTCACATTGCGGACAGCCTCTAGACTCTGCAATCGCTACAGAAAAGAAAACGTCAAAATGTATGAGATTAATCTATTAGTCGATTAGTCACGTATGTTATCGTTCAGATGTCATTTTCATACATTCTGATTAGATTTCCATTCTTTGCCGATTGTAGAATATCTACTTGTCTTGAGGGACAGGCACAACTTACAATGCAAGAATTGCGAGTAATGCTTGTCTTTCCAAAATGATATATACATTCTAGCACACTCTGTATAACTCAACTAGGCTAAACCAGTTTAGATATGGACGTGCCCACCGTTTTGTAAATACATAAATACCGGTCAAAATCATAATACAATACTCACGAATAAAACTATTTCTATAACTAAACCAATCTAGGTATAATATGTCAGTACCTCTATCACGAACAAATCTGACAGTCGCCGCGTTAACGTATTCGAGTTATATTGCGCGTCAATGCCAGCTCGACTGTCAACTGTTGTAGTGTCACCGTGCAGTGTATATCGCATACGCTAGCGTTACGATACGTCTGCGATTGTCACATTTATTCGTGACTAACTGATACCCGCGACTTCGTACGCGTGCGAGACTTTCCACCAAAATATCTATCAACCAGCTTACGATGAACTTCGTAGCAAATGGCTGCTTTTGGTTTAGAGAGTTCAAGCTGTATCTTAGAATCCACGTCTTTGATTTCAATAAAATATAGCCTATGTTTCAACAGTACAGCACAGTTCTACAGTAACCTAACTACAAAAAGCAGCACTACCACTAATCACTATGTCAACTCGCAAAGTCTTCTTAGTGCAATGTTTACCAAAAGTACATTGACACTAGTGAGGTGAGTCAAAACTAACGAACAAGACATGCTCTATATTTCTAGCCAGCTGCTATATTTTAAGTCACATTCAAGTCATTCAACACTTCAACTCGAATCACAGAATATTAGTAGGTACAAGTACTCAAACGGAGACCTTATTTTTATTTCTTTGAGTGAGACAGGATTTCTTCAGGAATGACGAATGAGAGTTTTCTTGAGGATGTCTTAAAATAAGAGTTCAAAATGTCCTAGTTACGAAGTCATGAGCTTAGATTCTTGGTGGTAATATTTCTGTGAGAAACGATTTTGAACTTTACGTCAAAGGCATAAGGCGAAAGCACTGATGCGCTACTTAGCAGATGAGATGCCTTAGGACGTATGTGACGTGACCTAAAACATTTTAAAGGATAGCCCAGTTCAAAAGCAGTATCTTAAAAGCTCGGCGGCCTCTTTAGTACATTCTAAAGGACAATGGGCAAAAGTGGCACATCGGCGGGCTCATGTCCTAGTTACAAACTATAAAGACCGAGATGAGTAGAATCCAAGGAATTTCTGATGCAGAATTGTGCTAAGTGAGAGAGACTATGCAATACCTAACTATCCTACCTACTTACCTACATATAAAATGTTACATTATAGCGTAAATATAATGTACTATGCGTTAGTAGGACGAACAGAAACTGGTCTCCCTCGTGGTCCTACTAGTAGGACAAAATAGTAGGACCACGAGAAAACGGCAGCATTGATCCACACATGTATGAATAGCTTATATCTAAGTGTGCACGTATAGTATACAGCTTGGGTTATTTAAGTCCTGGCTAAATACGACAAGAAATAAATATTGTAAGCTATGTATATTCAAATGGTTTCATTTAAAATAAATATCTATTTGAAACCTTGAAATTTCTCTTACAATCACGATCTGAAACCAATTTAATTCGAAGATAATCCAATAAACTGTACGCTAATATTGACAGTAAGCCATTAACCGTGAAACGTATTGCACTGACAATAACTGTCACTTTCGCTTGTCAACCGAACGTTTGTACTCAGTACTGTTACTTTATTTATACTGGTCTAAATTCGAGGTCAAGAGTGGCTGTTTTCCTTTGTAAAACCGGTATCGTTTCAGATGGAATTAGGCATTAAGTATTTAGGATAGGGCTTAAATTAGATTGTAAATAGAGGTTTCTTGTAGTTCACTGGTTTTGATAGAACTTGTAAGAAAATTATGTTTATGTTCCGTATAGGTTTCAATGCTTGTGTTCAAAGTGTTCGATTAGATGTTTGTGGTCGAATATGTGGTAGAAATACTAATTCATTTATGTATGCGTATTACCTACATAACCTACTAGTTCTGCCTTGGGCACATTGCTAAGTGTTGCCTAAATCTACTTTGTGACTAATAAGTATAACAAATTTTCAAATATAAATTAAAATTTATTCACAAAGAAAATTAAAATCAATACAGTATTTACAATATTCACAATATTTACAAAATACACATGAAACGGTCGAGCCATCTACAAACCGTTGCAAACGAATTATAGATAGCTCAACTTTTTTTTCACATGTCGATGTCACCATATAACAGTAAATTTAATACTTTTTTAAATAACTTCTTGGGACCAAATTTTCCCTACTTACTTTAAGATTTCGACAAAAAACTGCCTATTATAGAAGAAACGTCATTCGTACTTCTGAACACTGCCCAATTTAAAACTCATACATAACTTTAGAATTTGGTTAGATAACAAGTAGGTACCTACTCTACTCACACGATCTGCCTTTGCTGTGCAAATATAATCTCTCTCACAATGGCGTAAGGTTCAATCACGTGTATTTGATTATGACGTAACATACTTTCTTCAGTTAGCCGAAAAGAAACTTGAGTTTTTTATAATGTTCGTAATTTAATATCCTAAGCATGTGTATATTAATTTTTGTATGGATTTGTATAATTAATGAGCATGAAGATTATTTAATTAATTATGTAAAAGTTATTGAACTTCCAACGTTTATTTTTAACTAAAATAGTTACATATTTGTAAAAACTATGTAACTAAAAAAGTGATTAAGATCCCGTTAAAATTTATTAAAAATATTTCCAAGAAACTAACTTGGAATAAAGTTAACATTCAAGATGAAGATTTGTTGCGTAGGTTGAAATATTATTAGTTTAATTAAAGAATTAACCTAGAAAAAATAAACTTTTGACTTTTTAAAATAAAAACCGCTCTGGTTCTTCAATTGTTATGCATTTTCATAAATCAGTAACTTAAATTGCATAATTATAATTGTGACTTACTTGGACAAAAATGCTTTGTATGTTTGTATGTTTTTTAGTCGAGATCTTATGAACCGCTAATCCGATCTTCACAGAATTTGGTAGGTATACGGATAGTACTCTTAAGTTTTATTGGTTGGTTAAATGAAGTAAATCGGTCAAAGGGTCGTGAAGTTATGAGGGTCCAAAGGGAGTAAAAAAAAAGTCGTACAATAATATCAAGTGGGGTGTCATATGATAGGGTTTTGTTTAGACATTCCAAACCCGTTTTTATTTTGACTCTAGGTCTAAAAGTTTAAGAGTTGTTGTAAAAAATAAACAAAGTGGCAAACCCAGTATAACGTGAGCTACCATTTCTTTCAGTTTCAATGATTTTGTAGTTCAAGTAAGACTGGTACTTAGCTAGACGGCGATTTCGAAGCGATTTGCAAATTTTATTACAACCATTGGTCAATAGAAATTGTTTGGGTTTTATTAACCTCCGACCATCACGAGATCTAAGTTCGAGGCGAACTACTAGTAAATAAATTAAGTTCAAAAAAACTAAAGCCCCGCCTACTGAAAATCACACTCTAAAAAGTATGAAACAACATACATACATACATAGCGGTCAAAATCATATACCCTCCTTTTTGCTTCACCGCAGTCGGGTAAAAACACATTTAATTCCCAAACAAGATATTGTCTCATTCGTTTGGTATTTCTAAAGCTACAAAAAGGATAAATTGCACCGTCCACGAAAATAGCAACATAAATTCACTAAAACGACTATTAGGTGTTTTTATTCTCATTTATTACCAGAAAAACTATCCGGATATTATTCTAGACTTTATATTCTAGACTTAGGTATGCTTATTTAAATAAGATTTAATATTTATCTATCAGCATTGACCCACAGGCAAAGTGACCCCTAACATTTTGGAAGAAGTTCACCAACGCTTAATCATCAGTTAATACCTATTGGTATTCTCTTGTTGCATTTTTCCTAATTTGACAGCTCTAAAATTATAGCCGTCCTTGTCGTTTCAGTTAATGAGAAAGGGATGGCAACATTTTTAGTGCTGTCAAATTAGTTTAGAAAAATGCAACAAGTGAATCGATACTATTGTGTCAGTTATAGATAACGCGTCCTGTATAACACGCTAGAATAGGTTTAGGTTGCAAGCAGTCGATGTATAGAAAAAATTCAAAATCAATCGTAGTGAAAATCTAGCTTCTGTATAGATATAAGAGGCTCTTTGTTCATCAATTCAGAGAATTTTAGGCCCGCACCCGTAAGCCAATACAGAAATCTTTACTCAAACATAGATTTGGGTAAATTTTCATAAATCTATATGAGATTTCAAGAACTCCTTAAATCCTCATGATGGCTAAATTCAAGTGACAATTGGAAAAAAAATTGTTTATAGTCCTATTGTTTTAAACAGCTGTTTAACCACTCGGTTCACATTGGACCTAGCACTCGATAATGATAACCAGTCTAATAGTAATAGTTTATGATAAAGGTCAATACAAATATCAGCGTCAGGTGCATTCCAACAAATATCGACTAGTTTTTATAAACCACTTCTTTCTTGGTCACCCTACGTTTGTACAGTGACCATAATTTGCAAAAGTTCTTAGCTGTCATGCCATCGACTATATACCATGTGATCATAGTTCAGGGATTTCAGGGTACGTAAAAAAGTCAGTTTTAAGTCAAAAAACCTAAATACTATAGGGTGAATGGTCATCCTATACTATGGTACTGACAGTCTTTTTGAGGCGACTTTTACATATCCCGAACTATGGAGTTGGGGATATGTAAAGTCGCCTCTAAGCAACATAATCTACGTTTTCAGTAGAATGACCAAGAAAATACCGATGGGACGATCGAACGGGCGTGCTGAAGGTCATTGCAAATGTCAGATTATCAGGTGCATACCACATACCAGTACCTTTAGCACTAGTTTGGACTTTGCACGTAGGCTTCTGCACACTGACGAACCAAGTAGGTTCTAGAGTCGTACTAGGTTATTTTTTATTTATGCCATCGTGAGTTGTGATACAATATTTTGGACCATTACTTTGTTAGTACATTTTTTAAACTAACCTAATTTGAGAGCGATAAAATATAACTGTCGTTGTCATTTTAGTTTTATGAGAAAGGGACGGCAACATTTTAATGTCATATGTTAGCTTAATAATTATATAGCTTTTAGCGTATTCGATGCGATAAGATCTTAAAAAATTAAAGTTGCTCAACGGAAAATAGAGCGCGCTATGCTAGGTATCTCACTGATTGACGAAGAACTAAAGTCGTGGATGTGGGTACGAGGATAAACCAGTTAAAGTGGAGATGGCAGGTCACTTGGCTAGGCGGAACGACGGAAGATAGACAAGGGCAGTGACCGAGTGGTGGCCTCGCAAGGGTCACAGGTCACGAGGCAGACCACCAGCCAGATGGGCGGATGACATTGTGAAAGTGGCAGGAGCACACTGGAGCGCAAGATCAGAAAAAATGGCATGACAAAGAGGCCTATAGCCAGCAGTGGGTGAGCATAGGCTGATTAGATAGATAGATAGATAGATAGATCTTAGAAGGAGCTTGGTGCTCTTCTAGCAGAGCTATGCTAAGCTACGTTGCTGTGTTTGAAATCCACCAATAGGAATCGTTTAATATGAAAACAAACGATCCCTATTGGTGGATTTCAAAACACATTAGATTAGCTCTGGATAGCATTAGAAAGCTTTTAAACTTTATAAAAGCTAAGAGTGTGAGTGAGAACGAACTATTCTACTCACTTCCACTAGTTTTATGGGCTAGCTCGCTCATATGTCGATGACGTTAGATACCAGTGCTAACTCAGATTTACCGGGCGTGGTGTGAACTGCTTTAATGGACAATATTCTCACGATAATGGTAATAATTGTGGTATTACAAGACGTATGGCAGGCGGTAGATCATTTCAAGATCTAATGGCACTTTGTTATATTTAATGTTTATACTTTTGTATTTTTTTAACCTTGCAATATTATAGTTACATATTCGTCATTTATATCCTGAATCTCAATTTTTGATAATAAGGTAGGTAATTAATTAAAAATATATACAAAATCACTAATAAGAACAAAATTTAATAGTCACTTTTACTTGATACAGATGAATAAAAACTTACTTCTACGAGTAACTCTCAACATCAAAATATAAAAAAAAACAATAATAACAAAATGGTTCCAATGGATATTTAATGACGTGTTTTTTTTTTCATTCAATACTGTCCTCGTCATTCTTGAGGCGAAAGGAAACATATCTGGTACTCGTACTTGTCGACCTCACACTTTTATGGTGACAACAATTTTTGAGTAATTAGGAAATGATTAAGATTTTAAAATAAACGAAAGCCTAATTACAATAATGTTAGTTATTTTTTTCTCTTTTAAATAAATATACTTATTAAAATGTAAATTAATCAGATACAAACATATATTTAAACTAGTTGGCGCCCGCGACATCGTCCGCGTGGAATAGTGTCTTTAAGTAGCATAGCTTTTACAAACCTTGATTTTATATCGAATCAACAGCTTAAAAATAATGTACCAAATTTCATTCAAATCGGTTCAGTAGTTTTGGCGTGAAAGCGAGACAGAGTTACTTTCGCATTTATAATATTAGTAAGGATGTTTTGTGCAAATGCGAAAATCAACGCTAAATGTAAAAATTTAGTACAAATAACACATTCTACTAATATTATAAATGTGAAAGTTTGTAAGTATGGATGGATGGATGGATGTTTGTTACTCTTTCACGTAAAAACTACTGATCTGATTTGGATGAAACTTGGAATATATATTGTCCGTGACCTGGGATTAACACATAGGCTTCTTCTTCTAACTTAAGAGCTCAGCTCTTGTCGGTGTAATTATGCAGTTCTCGCCATTTGTTCCTTTCCAGTGCAGCTTCCTTGACGTCCTTATACGACATGACAGCGATCTTTTCCTTCAGCTGGCTCGTATAGCTTTTACGCGGTCTTCCCCTTCCTCTCTTTCCTTCTACCTTTCATTCAATGATATTTTTAATCAAACTGTCATGTCGTATGAGGTGTCCTATCACACATAGGCTATCCCGAAAAATTAACGGGATCCAACGGGACGCGAACGAAGTCGCGGGCGGCACCTAGTACGGTATATATGTAAGAGAAACATCTACATTTTCCATTCACAAGAAATAATACCAACGGCAAGGTTGAAGCGAGTCATACTACCAGTATTCTGTGACTTCACTTGCACCGTGAGAAGAGAGGGATATGCTAATTGTGATTGATTGGTAGCATCCGCCATTACTTGCTTGTGCAATGATAGTGCTTGCAATTAGGTGTTTTGCACTACTCTTGATAAACTTGAGTGTATGCAATGATATTTATTTAAAATTATATGGCGCCAAGCAGAAGTCCCGATCAAAGCTAGTGAACCACGGTAAGTTTCTTAAGATTTGGTTCGACATAACCAAATCTTAAGGTTGGACGAACGTATAGGTATAACGTAGTGCATGAAATGTTTGAAAACTGTTTTAATATTTAGAAGTTTTAGATGTTTCTTTACGGATCTAAATCCAATAATCAAATACACATCAGCTTTTTCGTTGTGGAAGGATACTACAAGACTATTCATCCAATCCCCGGCAAGATGGGGCGACGATCTGAGACATGTAGCTGGCAAACAATGGATGAGAAGAGCCGAAGACCTGGCTCAGTGGCGCGTCTTGGGAGAGACCTACGTCCAGCAGTGGACTGATATAGGTTGATGATGATGATTCATCCAATAGAAATATGTAAATATTTATTTTTAAAATCTGTTTTTGGATGGTTGAGTCTGACGGTGAACTTAGAGTACCCACAAAAGCCGGAATCAGTGTCTAGCCGGGTTTAAACACTTCCATGTCTTCTTCGAAAGGGTGAATGTAACAACTTCTAACGAGTCAGCAACAACCGCAGATAATGCGAACATTTTGCTAATCAAGGTGCCCAAAACAGTATCTGTTTCAAACTTAAATTCGGAGTTGACCTAACAACCAAACAGTTCTTTATCAGAAGTTTGAATTATTCATATCAGATAGCCAGACCAATTCACCCAATATTATAGATCTACGAGGCTTGTTAGCATTTACGATACCGAATTTGACGATAAAGTCACCTGTTATTTTAGCTAGACTGTTTATGAGATATACAGCTACTTTAGGTAGTTTCAAATACTAGTTTGCAAATTTACCTCGAGTTTTTGTAAATATATTGGAAATCTGGAAAAAAATATGGTAAATGGAAACACAGTGACCTTAAAGTTTAAACAATTCAGCATCCATGACTAATAGAATTGTGAAACTACATCAATTCTTGAAAAAAACCTGTATAACTCATAAGATTGCAACAGTTTCATAACTTGCTATTTGACCGATTGTTTTTTCAAGGTGAAACACCCACAAAGAGACTGGTAAACAGTTCCATAATAAAGTCTAGGAAAATAGAATTATAGACTTTCAATACAGTGTAGCAAAACTACGAAAGTTATGGAGTGGTAACTGAAAAGTGAAAGCATTCTCTTAACGCCTGACTGGACGCCTACACTTCGATTTAAGTTTATTTTCAAATTAAATATTGGCTTAGTTGCACAGGACCATCGATAATCGATGCGAGTGTAACAGATTGTTTGTACACGCTATTTCGCGCATTACCATTTAAGCGTATATTGAATGAGTAAAATTTCGAGCCTATTTAAATTCAATTATGTCTGCTGGTTTTACCAAAATTTCATTAACCTACCTAAAGTTCCTGTCACTACAAACTCGCTATAATTACTTGTACTAGTTAACAGATTTGTCAAATCTCTCCAACAGCTGTTGTAAACTTTTCATAGTACCTACATTATAGTTGTCATTATGGTTGTATCTCATTTATTAACGTCGATATTAGACACGTCAGCTAAATAGTCACTTAATTGTTCTGTTTGATTCTATGTCGCATTGTCTTATTGTATTTGATTTCCGCATGCTTTAGTCTATTAATCTGTTCTTAGTATTGTAAGGATATCTAGTTTGTCATCAACTAAAATATACACTTCGTTAGTCATGGCTTAATATTACTGCGTTGCGACTGTATTTCAAAGACGAAACCTTCCCATGACACTGAGTCCGCGTGCTTGAATTTTAATTTAGTACGCAATGGGCATGTCCAAGGTTGGACCCTTTTTCTCTCATGTTTTAGTCATATCTGTCGGCTACCTAAACAACAAAGACAAAATCTTTTTCTATGCTTCCGTACGGCGTCTATTATCGTGTAGTTGTATGCGTGGTTCATCAGTCAACTTATTTAGACTCGAGTATATTTGGCAAATCTACTTACAGCTTTAGAGTACCCGCTTCCGGCGCTGCCATCTGACGAGTTGCTCAACCTCCTCTCGCTGTTGGACGCCGGCGGCGACCACGCCGAACCACTGTCTGAGGGCATTTCGTCACATCCACTGTCTCACATCATAACCAGACGGTACACTAGCACAACACTATAACTTCACTACAGGCGCGGTCCATTTTCGAGTCCCATTTACCTGGGGATGAAGAAAAAAATATATGAAAAGGGTTGACATGATATTCTGCGATGTTGCATAGGGTTCATCAAATGCAGACTTGTTATTTGACAACAAACTTATCGATCTAAATGAATAAAACCGAAATCGCGAAAGCCTTTCTAACGCATTTGGTTCAGTGTTTCGGTTCTTGAATTCTCGACAGCAGGTAAAGCTGGTTTATCTCAGTAAATTATAGGCTCGGATGATCTTTTTTTTTCACTATCTCCCGATCCGACTCAGGTAGCTCCGATAGTGTTAGATGGAGATAACACATGTCCTGCATTTCAATGATTGCAAATGTTTTATCAAAAGATAAAAGTTTGATAATGCCTGCAATACCATTTGTGTAACTAATTCTTCGTATAACGCGAAACACAATTGCAGTTAAGGTACATAAAAACAACTATTTCGTAATGGTGCTTGAGGTAGCTAATTTTCGCATGGACATAACAATGGGATCCGCTAATTACCTGAGCACAGAACGCGCGATTTCCAACAATAACACTATTACAATAAAGTTTACAATCGCTCGGGTATTGAGGAATAGCCGTGGTTGTAACGCACGTCCGCTCGGGCAGAGACCGCGGTCGACACTGCCTTTGCCTGCCTTCACTTCACTTCACTCCGCTTCCCGTCGCGCGTCAGATAAAATATCATTTCTTAATCGATAACCAGTTGTATTTTGCACAAGACTGTTTTATTTCATGTCTTTTATGTGTCTTTTTGTCTGATTTAGTTTTTACTGCTGTCACTGTGTTTTATGTCAAGCTGTAATATGAACGGATTTTAACGATTCCTATAATAAATAGTCACTTCTACGACAGTATGCTATCTATTCGTTTTTATGATTCGGTTTATTTTAGAGGTCGTTTATGTCTTATCCAATTAGGACAAAGCGTATCTCGACTCTACTAATAAACGAGACTGTAAATGGATTATCTTTATTGTGTTCAGTACAACTATGTGCTTTAAATTAAATAATATATTTGCTTAGATATTTCGTTGTTCTAATTTTGTTGATCATATCATTGCCTTCCAAGAAGGTAAGTAACGATTGATTATAGTTTTTACCGCTGCTTTCTTTTATAAAACTTGCCAACTATTTATCACTTTTCTATCATCAGTCAACATCGAAAATTCAACACCCCATGTCCTACATACGTATCTACGATCAGACCCAGTTTAAACTTGCAGTGATCAATTACCCATTCATGTGACATGGTAAACCCTGTAATACAATGGCATAACAAAGAAGAAACCATAGTGACATGGAGAAATTTCACTCCAGCAAAATTAAAGTCACACTGTATGATCTAGGACTCAAAGCCATTCTGAGATCCTTCATAGGACAGTTTTGGGATCTTCGTAATGTTAAAAATGCTTGTACTCGTACAAATAATAATGAATTGATCAACATGGTAGCTTATATTTACCATAGCGATATTATAGAGTGGCACAGGATAGCCAATAGGTTCACGCTTGACGCTATCGCTGCGCACGCGCACCAGAGAAATGGCTGCATTGTTGTTGACGATGTGGCTGAACTTTTGAAAATTGAGGACATCAGTTTTAATATTTGAACTGTAACCTAGTGAAATTCATCAGGCAAAGTGCTACCTATGACCAACTATTAATTTGGAACTGATATCTAAATGTATGTCGTCGAACAATTTTGAGAAGGCATAAAAGTTAAATAGGTAAGTAAGTAGGTAATACAAGGACTCATATCTATACTGCTCAACATAGCTATGATATTTAACATCTGGGTAGAAACTATTATTGTATTCTCAATTGAGGCCAAACTAATTCTGAAATTGCATTAAACCATTACCTACTTACTCCCTTAAAATTCTATTATACAAAGGAATGAAGTTTCATTACGGTCCCTGGCTTTATTGTTAAGTTTATTAAACATAAACCTAGCGGTACATAATTTTCTAGGAAAGGCTGTGAATTCTTAACTATTCCCTTAAACATTGTACTTCTGATTACAGTCGTAAGTTCACGGCATTTGCTCTTTAAATGAGATAAAAACTGTTATATCTTATGGCATTTTTATTGCGTAATTTCGTGTCCATTTACTTAGATGAATCACGCGTTTATAAGGAATTTGTTTGCCTAAGTTGTTTAAATAAAAATAGCTCTGTGTGTGTATTGTTATTAATGTCAAGGTTGAACTAGTAGTCTTTTAAATGCTTATTGATTCAAGAAATCAGCTAATCTTCTCAATATATATAATCTCTTTTGAAGCTGACTGACAATCAACGCACAGCCTAAACTATAAGTCCTAGAGGTATGAAATTTGGAGGGTAGCATGCTTACATAGTGTAGGGGTGCGCTAAGAAAGGAATTTTGAAAAGTCACACTTTAAAGGGGTCTAGAACGCGAGCAACGCCGCGGGCGACGGCTAGTCATCGATAAAAATCAAAATTTACAGTATCTTCGACATTTTTTTATCAGTGCCTTGTTTAACATGTATTTTTTAACTGCCATTAGTCATACAAACAGAAAACCACAGAACATTTAGCTTTGCTACATTGTTGACACTTGGTTTATCAAGAATGTCCTACTTATTCCCGAGTCATGGTCACCCGACAACGGGACACTTTCTACGCGCGCAGATAACGGAATTGGCGCGTCAAAAATTGGAGTTAGCACCCTTATTACTAGTAGCATAGGGTATAAAGTCGCCGGGTCGTGAAAAGGCCAAACAGTAGCTTGTAAAATTTGTATGACAATGAACGATACTTTTATTCAGTGCTTATCTGATTGTAATAACAATGTCAGTAAAAGCTATATTATATGGAACTAGCAGCTCGCCCTGGCTTGGCTTGTAATTTATTAACTTTCTATACTAAGTAGGGTGTGGTATTGTATGACCTCAGATTATCAGAGGGCCATTATTCTGTATGCTCCGAAACTTTAAAAAAACCCTTACATTTCTTCTTATTATTCTTTTATCTCTGTCAGTCATTTCGACAGACATTTTTGCCAGTGTCAAGTGTCTGAGAGAATAGAAAACTCGGCCCTAGGAAGAAGTATAGAAAACTCAAAATGTAATGAACATGACATTTTAGAAAGTCACGTGACTATTCCTTTAAATTTCCTTACAGGCGTCAAGGCTCAGTCGGTAGTAGTTTTGCCTTCCGTGCTGTGGGTCGTGGGTTCGATCCCACCGAGAACAAAAATTTGTGCGTCAAACATAGATTTTTGTTGTGTCTGGGTGTTATGATGTATTATAAATATGTATTAACAAAATATACCTATCTAGCGATTGTGGAATGTCAAGTTGTCCAGCAGGCCTAAGATGCGCACCGCGAGATATTTGTCATGTCGTTCTGTCAAAATGTAAACATTTTGTACCAGTTTAGGAACTATTGCATTATCTGTGGTAATGTTGTCGAGAAACCGCGCCTTTGAATTTTCAACTTTCGACATTTCTGCATGACTATTAGGTATCTCGTCCTCAGAGAGGCACGACGACTAACAAGTGTCAAAAGTGTACATTATGGCGCGTTTTGTCCACACCATTAGGTACCACAGATAATGCAATAGTTCCTAAACTGGTACAAAATGCTTACATTTTGACAGAACGACATGACAAATATCTCGCGGTGCGCATCTTAGGCCCGCAGGAGGTACCTACTACGTACGAGTATAACTAAATATAACCGCGGCCCGGAAAATATTCGAAAAGTGGTCCATCATAAAGTGACGAACATATATGCTGCATTCACTTCATCCTTGAGGCGTGAATGTCAGTGGTCGACCTCCAGCCTCCCTGCAGATTCCTTAAATGTCAAGTGTATTCATTATTCGGATTTATGCATTAAAACTGTTGCATTCGGAATGTTAAATATACCTAGAATATTTATAATGATAATTAATTATTTTAGAGTTTTAATTTTATGACTTTTATCATAATAGAGTAGGTATAGGTAGACATTTGCATCCTTTTACGTATTTGCTAGGAATTTTATTGTGAACCTCATTGTTTTCCTCTGTCTGTGCTGTAGGTACTTGTGTTGCGTGTGTGTTAAATAAATATAGCTCTATCTGACTTAATCTCTTTTCGTATCATATCGCACGTTTCAAAATGAAGTGAAAAACAAAATCTCAAAAGCAAAAAAGTTTTCCTACTTTGGAATGAAACACAAAAAACAACTTCTAAAAGCAGTTTTACTTCTTTAAGCTATGAGGTTTTATTTCCAGTTTGAAGTTATTTGCTGCACACGTTAAAAAAACATTAAAAAATTATTTAAATCTTAATGAGACTATCAAATGACTGCGGTACATCCCACACAGAAACAATATAATTTCACAGATGAACGAAATAATAAACGAAATAGTTCGAATAATAAACGATTCACACGAATGACGTGACTATGCGCATTCGCTTATCAAGATTATTGACTATCTAAGACCTTTGCCCACTAGTGGGATGTTAACAGCCCGTAACTTGTAAGGTTCATTATAATTTATAAGCAAAGATTTTAATAGTTCACGTAAAACCCACGCAACTCATTTCATATTTAAATCGAAACAAGACAAAGAATTCGTATTCATTAGAAAAGATTATTTCGATTATCACTTTTAATTAGAGGCTACTTCGGTTTTGATTTAACTTGCAAATGCTGTGGAAAATATGGCGATTTTCAAAGTTTCAGGTGGGGGCACCAAAACATTTGAAAGACCATAAGTACCAACCAACTAAATAGACACGGCCTTTTCTGTGGCCCAGACAGATCTCTGAAAGTTAAAAGGCTCATGCCAAGGGTGTCGATACGACTCAAAGAAAGAACGACAAAGAAACAGAAAGGCCGATAATTTTTTCAGTACAGGAGTTTGCAAGAAAATAATCTATAGTTTACGGGAATCGAACCATCTCCCGCCTAAGAGAGCCAGTTGAGCACTACGCCGTAAAAGTCATTAGGAAATATTCTAAAATGGAGTAAAAGTGTGTGGTTACGATGCGGAATCGTAAATTTTATCTCGTGGCGTGGAGTCATAAAACGTGAAAAAGTCCATAAATACTTTGGTGAATACAATGCTGGATTTCGAAAGCATTAGAAACATGATTTTTGGGAATAATAATACATTCCTTTAGGAGGTCCGGTATCTACCTAAAATGAACGCAACAGACAGAGGTATTAAAAGAACAACGATGGAAAAGATAACGGTTAACTTAAAAACATTAGTAAACCTAAGTCCAGTGGCAGTTCGAGACGACCTAAAAAACGTGCCAAATAAAGCGCTTGCCCACATTCCAGCCGTGCCTCGACTTGCCAAACCGAATGAACATGTCGCATTTAAACCACCATAAACGGCAGGCATATGCCCTCTTATCCGGTAACTGCAATATCTTATGGCGAAATTAGATCCACCACCAGATGGCAAAGCCAATGAAGCAAGTAACGCTGAGATTGAATAATCTAGTAACGGGATAAACAGAAGACGGTGATGACAATTGAGGCAGAAAACCAGATTCGCTTCCAGGAATAAGAAACGAGATGAACCTATCATTCGACCGAAAAAAAGCATTCGCAAAAAAGAACACAACACATGGCCTGCGCGACCTTTGGAATTCCGAGCGGATCCGCTCAACGCAACCGTATAATGTGAACTCAATATCGATGACAATAAAGTTGAGGTTGCAGATGAAGGCGGTTACTTACGACATGACTGACTCTGGAAGGAAGAAAGGTAATACAAAAAAGAGAGGAATAAAATTGTAAAGCGGTACAACAACGACCTTGGGTTATACTGTAGGCCACATGCCGGCTGTTGCTCCTACGGGCCGAGGTATGTGTAGCCGGTTCTGGTTTTGTAGAACCACTTTTTGGGTCGAGTGTTTTGATGGATGGATTTTGGGGCCCTCGATTTGAAGTGGTCCGAACGCATTGTTTTTGAAATTCTATACGGTTGTAAAAACGCGCAAATATGTATTTTGATATTTTAATAACCTGATGTTATTGGAATCGAAAACTGCTTTCAGAAATGAGAGTACCTTGAATTGGAATAGTTAATGCAGGGTATAATATGGCTATGTATAAGGTAAGGTAAGAGTGCGAATATATTTTGAATAATCTCACTTATAAGATCCGAGCCGCGCCTATGCCGTCCAGATTGGCATATGACTGTGGACAATTATAAACTTTTACTTTTGCTGTTTATTTTTAAATATTTATGATGGGAGAAAGTTCCGGGATCGTGGGCATGTGTGGTGAAATTTTTAAACTGATAAGTATCTTTCTATGTTCTAAACGTGAGTTCGCGTATGTCGTAGTAATAGTAGGGTTTGTTCTTTATTGCGATACCAACTTCGATCGCGTGCTTTCTGTTTTCGCCTAGGAGTTCCGCAGGGTCATACCGTAGGTCCTATGCTATTACATCGGCATGCAGAGTAATTTACAGTTATTGAGCTATTAGATTAGATAGCTACACAACAGTGAATTCGCCTCTCACCAAAATTTTATAATTGTTGCAATTATTGTAATTAGAGCATGAACGAACATAATTGATACTTTTGTGGTTCAGATGTAAATCTGTTATGTTGAGATATATGAATGCTTATATGTTGGAATACAAAAGAAATCATCTTTTGCCATTGCACAATCTATAGTACAGTACAGACTGACTGTGACTGATAAATAATAATAAGCACCAATTATAAAAAAATATATGAATAAAACATTTGCAGATATAGGAAATAACTCCTTTAAATGGCAGTTGTTCAAGTTTTAAGATCAGTAGCCAAGTTACATGACTAACATACACTTATTAAAATGCAAACCGAGTATACGAACATAAAATAAAATAAGAACAATATTGAGCCAATAAATCATTCTGAGCATGCGCCGCGCACCAAATGCTTTTTTTCAATAAATGTACGACACATTTCAAATAGGTACACGGAAAGGGCGGATGGATGGTTGATGGTAAGGTAGATAGTACGATAGATACAAGTGCTACCATATGAAGGTTTGCAGAAGGCATTTCAAACACTGTCGTTCTAATGATATTTCAACAAAATGAAGAAAAAGAGAAGGCGATCCATAAACTATGTGAAATTGTAGTCAACATGTCTAATATTAGCAGGATGATATATCTATCAACGATTTAACCCGGAACTGGTGATAAATTTTGACCAGATCATCTTTTACCCGAATATTTCTACGCATATTTCATTTTACTACTTGTGTATTAATTATACACCTGTCAACATTTGTTATTCCCTTCACCGTAACTTGCAACACCACATTAAATTCAACAGTAGCAGCTTCAATTTCGAAAACCTGTTAAATCCGACCAATACATTAGAATCATTCAAATCCAATTTAGCTTAACCTAATGATGGCGCCTCATCTCCTAGCTTATTCCCTTTTAATAAGGTCTAAATTGCTATGATAGTACTTTCAGTAGTGGTGGTAGATATCTGGTTTAATTTACAACGCCTGACAGCCTATAATCATGATGCATTGTGCCTGTGAGTACAAATTTTAATCTTATAAAAAACACTCCGTTACTTGCTAGTCTTGCCACCGTAATGGTAAAGCAAATATATTATAGCTTCTTGAACATTGTGTGTAGGTTTTGGTACGTGGTACAATTCAACCTTTACAAATTCGGCTTTGTCTATTTCATCTGTTAGCTCAACTGTAGTTCGTATACCTACCTTTTGACTCAATAATTATGCGCTTGGGCTAGTTTTTAGGCTGAAATATCAGTTTTTTTTTCAGTCACACTCAACTTTTACTGTGCATAATTATCTATCTATCTTATCTCTCTATTTGTTATTATTTTTATAAAGTAAAGTAACATCCAGTAAGTATTCTAGGTCGTATAACTTGATATGTCGATCACAATCACAACTACACTAAAACTAAAATCCAAAATGGCGTCATAAGTTTTGTCATATGTCTTGTTCCAAATTCCTTGTGAATTTCGTAAATTGCATAACAACACGTCACTTGGGAACATTTAATGCAATATTCAATTGTTTTATTAGTATTCAGGGTACGATTTGTGACGAAACCCACTTGAAATGGCAAGATAGTGGCCTTGTTTGCATTCTTGTATACTCTAACCCTTCGAGATGATAATCTCAAGTCACGTCATCCTAGGATATCAGCTTACGCATCTTACGGAGCTCCATAGAAGAATCAAATATCTATGTAGAAAATGTCGCAACCATCAGAAATAAGGAGCGGACGCAAGAGGAAGATAAACCGTTTACGTCAATGACGGTCATCGTATTTTGAGAAAACCTGGTCCAAATAACCAATAATTGTATTCTTGTCTACTAGGTATGTATGTAGGTATGCATATTTCGTTTTTGCCTGAGGGAGTTATGTGCCAATCGACATTAAAACAGTATTTACTTACATACGAGAATTTCAAAACCAAACTGTCTAATTGCCAGCAATTTAATCCAGATAATGACGTTAAAATAGCCATAGTGAATGTTAGTTTTCGCCTCCAAAGAGTTCGTCGACCTTCGTCCGCCATATTTGACCATAGACTATGGAGCGTTAACAGAGCATGACCATAAACTACAAAACCCTCCCATTCGGCTATTTGTCCGTTTCGTGACGCATCACCGGTTTTTATTTGCATCTACAATTTTTTTCGTATCTACGGAATACAAACTACAGATTCTATCGATTTATGATTTTTTTATGGTTATACAAGCAATCGCGTAACGAGATGTTTGAATTTGAAACACTAAATTGGTTCGAGTAAGACTTCCGAATAGAAACAGCTTATGAAACATTTCTTGGGTGCTCAGAATATTGAAACCTACTGACAGAGTTTTTTGAAAGCTGATCAAGTAAGGCACCGGTTTCTTAAATGAGGAAGATGTCATCCTCTTCCTCATTTAAGAAACCGGTGCCTTACCTAGAACCTACCTATTGAGCTAATTACGACCGTCATATCATTATGACGGTCGTAATTAGCTCAATAGATACTCTAACCACCATCCATATTTGTAAATTCGTTCATAGGCGAAAGATGCATTAAGGAATTTACTATAGATCAAATTCAAGAACTATAGACATTGGTATCGATTCGCTTGCTGCATTTGTTGTAAGTCAGGCCGAAAGATCAAAATCAAAGTCAAGAAGTATGAAAATTAATTAGACTACATATGACTTTCGGATACGAAGGTGAGGAACTACAAAAACAAAGACCAAAAACAACACAAATCACTAAGTGCAAGGTCCGATAACAAATAACGAAACTAGAAGACCACATTATCCTAGTTGAAACCATGTTGGAACACGGCGTGGGATCCCGTATTCATTAGCATGTACCTCTACACCCACATGTGTATGAAATATCACAGAGGTCGGATATGTGACGGGTAAGTTAAGGTTAGGTTAAGTTTGCAAGACAGGGTTTACTATTTGCAAGCCTTAAGTTGTCTATGACAATGTATGACAGTCGACCCTGTCCTGTGGCACGGAATAGATACCGGGTGTAATTTTTCCTAAGGGTTGGATTTTATGGAACAACAATTTTTTTTATCGCTCAACCTGACATGAACCAACTAGCTATCGCCCGCGGCTTTGCTCGCGTAGTAGCAGCATACGCATTATTTGGTAAAATCTTTGATCCTAATTTTAGAACCTAGAAAAGAGTTTTATATATTTAGAAGAGAAGATAGAAGAAGATTGTTCGAACTAAGCAAAAAATATCAGTGTCGGCGGCGACATGGTTCGAGAGGATCGAGACTAGAACTAGTGTAAGATGAGCTCTCCGCTGATATCGTGTAGATGACATGTCGTGTCGGTGGCAGTCTGCAAACAGCCATAACTGACTGCGGTCAACAATCCTTGAGGAAGCAAACAGACGCATACCAACATCGACCTCGCAGAATTTACATTCAAAGTGTTTCTGCGGCACGAGATACATACAGAATCCTAATCCTGTGCCACTCAAACTATTTCAAAAAGGTTGTATGTGTCTCTGTCGGTATGTACTTACCTCTCAGACAAGGTTTATCTGTGACTTACCTGTGTCAGATCATATAATACTGCTTGTGTGTTATGTATAAATGGACCTATAGAAGGGTAATGCCCAAAATGTACAATTTGTATACCCTAGTATTACTGGCTTCTAGGGACGAATTCTGTATAAATCAGGACCCAGTTTGGTACTGTGGTGGTGAATAGTCACGTGATTTATTAAGTCTGCAGCTTAACCAGTCACGTGACTAATCTCATAATATATTTTGACGTTTTCTATTCTCTATCTGGCTAGAAGAGCCAATACCACAGAAGACATAGCAGTTCAGTATACCGAGTATAAGTGAAAATACATCCAACTTCTTGGACCAGTCCTGCAATAAAATAATAATATGTAGGTCACAGTATAATCTGTTATCTTTAGTACTGTACGATAATAACATAATATTATCCAAGTTGGCAGAGTATACTTACTAAACAGAGTTTTATGGAATTTTGCAACGGGAGCTTAGGTAAATTGTTTGTGACTCTAGAGTAGATACTTTAGTTAAACATTTTTAATCCAGCAAGTGCGCTCGTGTAAGTAGGTAATTGTTTATTTTTAATTTTACGCTGGAAATTTTTGTGTCGCAAATAAACAGGTTTTATTCTGTTCTCTCAGACAGTAAAGGAAAACTCGCAGCCTAGCGCCGTACGTATTGATTGACGTAAAATGTTGTAACGTTGTCCGGAACGTTGTATAATTGAACTAGAACAGAAGTGGAAGTTCACTTGACCCCCTTAATATAATCAAATTCATACAAAGCACATTACAACTTCAAGGAATCCATATTAGAATATATTAAGTATAGTTATCTCGGCGTAAAACAAGAAGCCGTGTCTAGTTATGAAACGTTCGTTCTTGCATGCCTGATGAGTTTTGTAATATCAAGATATCAAGATGAAAAAGTGCTCGCAAACGTTAAACTTCTAATCCTACAAAATGCAAAAGGCAAAAACTACTTGGCACAAAAACGAAAATTTCAAATCAGATTTTGTGCTGAGCTGACGCCATTTTGGCACGAAACCGTTTTGGTTGAATAGTTAAGGTTCGTAAATAAATAATTGTGTATTGTAAAAATGGTCCATAGAGTTCACACCAGTCAAAAGTGCGTAAGTAAGTTTTTTGTAATTTACATTTCCACTCACTTGTGTAATTTTTTGTGATTTTCTGTAATTTTTTTCGTGTTTAATATGTTTTATTTTTTAATTGTCAAAAATGGATGGAGCTACGACTTTTTTCGCTCTTACACTTTTGGTTCCATAGAACAAATTGTTCATATTTACGGATACCCTGGTCTGTATATTCGTAGAATGCAGAAAATATTATTTAATCAAAACAAGGATTAGCAACGCGACAATTCCGACATCCTATTGCAACATTTGCAACACGGAGGAATTTGCTGTTGCTGTGGCCAAGGTCGGTTCTATACGCCCGCATAGAACCGTATTTAGGAACTTTTTTGCTGCTGTACACATAAAAGCTGTCGAAGTCTTTACTTACATTATGTTTGTAGTGTTTATATCTATTCAGTAGATGCTCTACCCTGTCTCATGTACACAAGAGGTTAGGTAACTGTCAGTGTCAAGCTCCTGACCTGTCAATGTCACCCGTAAGTTTGGGCGGGAGATGCTAGAGAGAGCCGACAGATAAGGTCACGGACAGCGGTGCTGTGGGAAACCAGCTTGGTGTAACGATGAGCCAGGGATATAAAATACAGGATTTTACAATGGTGATTCCTGGTTTTGATTCTATTCACAAGGTCCAGGCCTCATCCTCAGTTCGGCTGAGATCTTTGTCTAATAGAGATGACGTCATGTCTCAGCCGAGAACTCGCTTCACTCAATGGTAAAACGAGCGCTCGACGTTATCCCTTCAGGAGTAAGATCTCTCCCGAACCACAGATCATATAATACTATACTAGCCCGAACTAAGGACCAGTCCAACCATTACCAAACAAATGCTAGTGAGG
This sequence comes from Eulithis testata, assembly GCA_947507515.1. NCBI lineage: Eukaryota > Metazoa > Arthropoda > Insecta > Lepidoptera > Geometridae > Eulithis > Eulithis testata. The sequence goes on along the minus strand of OX382213.1, from coordinate 9,154,199 downwards.
TAACAGGAACTAAAAATCTGTTCTAATCTAACCCCTTTATTCATATTCAACTGTCATTTAAGCGCGGCTTTGAAAAATGCTCTAACATTGTCACTTGTATGACAACGAAAAGAGATGACAACAGATTTGGCAATCATTTTAGTTAGTTCAGCAGTATTATATGATCTGTGGTTCAGCATAGTATTATAATATGATCTGTGGTTCAGCTTTAGATGATCAATATGAATATACCCCTAAAATTGGTACTAAAGTGCAACGCCATGCGCATAAAAGCAGTCGAAACCTTAATATTCACATGGTGCAAACACTCCAAAACATCTTACTCAACAACATATCGCATTGCCATTCATGTGAACATGAGGAAACCTACCATTATGTCTAATTAATCGTTTAATTTGAATAATAAATTATAATGTGACTGATTGCATACAGCTTTGCATAGTTTTGACGTTTAGATTAGAGTATGAACGCACTAGGCAGCAAGGAATGGTCGCAGGAACCCCCTAATTATTAAAATTTGAAATAGTACCGCGTCAGGATGGTTTAATTGTCATAAACTAGACCAAAATAAGGTTTTTGTCATTGATTCAATTTTTGGAAGCGTTTGAGATAAGAAATTGTGGTTTTGGTGATAAATAAAGTAAAAAATACGAATATAATCTTTTAAAAATCATTGAGCTGCACAAAAAAAATAACAAACATACAAGTTATAATACAGATAAACATAATATCGTCTTTTTATATAATAATCTCTAATGCTTTGAATAAACAGACGATAATAAATGAGTATGATAATCAGCACTTAAAGATTTACGTAAAAACGAGATTTTTTAACTTTTATGTTATTAATATTGGCTTGGAAATGATTAGAGATTCACAAATAGATTTTTATTGAAGGTTTCTTAACCAACGATAAAAAAATCCATTATTGATATTGAATTGACAATCACAAGTTACGTTCCTTTATATTTGATATTTAAATTTATGACGATGAAGACAATTTTTTATTACAGTGGAAAATCAAATATGCTCAGTTGTGAGCTTGTGAACCTATTTCAGGTTAGCCTCGCATGAGCTTATTTTGGCTTAGCTCCGATCAAAGTCAACATGCATTTATTCAATGAAAACTCACTAACCACTTGGAATCGTTATAGGGTATTGTATGATTGATTAGGTATGACTATTTTTGCAATTTTTTATAGAATGAGTTGGAGCTAGTTCCGAAGCTTGTTTGTCTTCTATATAATCAAATATTTAATAATAGGTATACTTTTAAAATAAATCTTAGTTTTGTTATATTTTTGAACTTGCCAATCGACAACTGCAACTGGGACACATCACTTGGGATTTTGTTAAAGCGTAAATCTTTCGAAGGGCAATGTCCCTTTGAAAGATTTACTAACTTTAGTGAGCCTAGTGGTTGGAACAGCCAGTTTGTCTTTGTTTCTAGTGTTAACATTATGTTACTTGCTGAAGAGATTGATATTGAAGAAGATTCCAACCACTATTTATTCAGGCAAACGAAGCTACAGCACAGAATATTAATACTGTGCTTGCTATATGCAGAAAATATTTTATCCTCTTTGATTTTTCGCTTTCCTCTTGAATTGCATTGACCCAATAATCCAAAATCACAAGATATACCGTAAGATGGCTGCAGATGTGTCGAGTCAACAATATTAATGACGCTTCCTGCTCACCAATGTCGGAAGTGTCCGTCCGTTATGTTCAGTTGAACTCTGGTATTTTTATGAGTCGGGAAAGTAAGATCAATCTTTGACAATGTGACGATGTTTTTACTAATAGATATAGCATGGAAGATGATGTACGGCAGACAATAGATATGAGTATCTATAGTTTAACCGCATTATGTGATCTGTGGTTTAACCAATGTCTGTGGTGAAACTTAAATAAGGATAGAGTTCAGGTTAGGTTAAAACAAACGTACATTAGGATATAGTTGATCGAGAGAGAGCGAAGCAAACAAAGTCTGAAAAGATAGATTTATCTGGGTGGTTAGTCATGTTTAGTTGAATTGAAATTGGGCTTTGTTTCCAAGTTATGATGATATTTATCAGCTCTTAAAACCAGTGGAGAAATCTTAATCTCATAATTGCAGTTTGAAACATTTCGTTCATCTTAAAGTAACGTACCTACTTATTGAGATTTAATGGATTGGAGTCCATACTTCAAGGTTTAATTTTTTGGCAATCACGAGATCTCAGTTCGGGGCGAACTACTAGTAATTTATGTTCACCTGACTTGTAAATATTTTAATTTTTATCGATTATTTGTTGATATTTAATGAACTATAGTTTAGGTTGCGAACTCTTACGATTATTAAACTTTAGGATAGTATTAATCTCGTTTATGTATTCGGAATAAGATAGATATGAACGTTATGAACCCCATGTCCACTATCATTTAGATTTCGCAAATCCTGGCAGTAATGATAGCATTCGGGTTTGCACAATTGTCTCTTATTTACGGCTGCATTGTCTATGTGTTGCAATCTGCATAAAACGTGATAAAACTAGGAAATAGGATTGAGTTCTTGCAGATTTAAAACTTTGAAAGAGTTTCACAATGGAATAAATCGCTCAATACCGAAAGACCGCTTATTGTACATAGTAAGCAAGCAAGCTCGTATGAGTTAGTGGCCAACTCTGGTGACGGAGTTGTTAGGCCGAGGCCACCGTCGTGGCTAATACATAATAGTTAAATCTTATTTTCTGTGTATTTGTAAGGTGTACTTACGTACAATAAAGTATTTTCATTTATTCATCTGACGTACCTACCTAAGGCACAGAATAGATATAGTACTTCATTAGTCCATAAGGCTGTGTCCACAGTAGGCAAACTGTTAACGGCTTACTGAGTTTGCGGCGTATCGGTTTATTACGCCCTTCCATATATTTGAAACGGAGTGTCAGTTTGCTGTTTTGTGCTCACTTTACGCAGTTTGCAGCGTTACGTGCGCCGACAGTTTGCTTGCGACGCTTGCAGCTAACTCAAATTTCAGTTCGCCACAAATTTGCGGCTCACTCACTACGCCGCTCACAGTTTGCCTACTGAGGACACAGCCGGGTCCAAACATCATAAGAGGAGTCCGTGTCTAATCAGTACAGCAGTTGCGAAGGGTGAGCTGTTCTCAATCGCCCTTCATCTTGCACGAGAGGAGCCTCTTCGGGGGCGCTAGTTACCCAATCCTCTCACCGCACACATAACATGGATAATCGGTGAAGATTGACTAAGCAAGCTACAGGCACTATAAAATGGAAATTCGTACGTTTTAAATAAAAAATGTTGATATAAATTCTTGCAAATATCTTAGGAAATTCTATAGGCCACATTTTATCTGAGAGGTCAATCGATTTAAATTAATCGCTTCTTTAATTAAAATGAAGTCATTAGTTTGTCAAACGTGATTAGTTTGCGTTGTGCAATAATAAATGGCGTATTCCAATAACCACAGATTATATTGTAGTAGGTGGATGTTTTTTTTTTGTCTAGAAAGCAAACAGATAATATAAAGATAGTGTTGACAGGAACAAAAGACCGAAAACCCACCGGTTTGACCGTACGTCTTCCAAAACCGGAGACGCTTTTTGACCAGATACCATAAATATCGCTTTCACGGTCAAACCATAAAATATAATTTTCAATAAACTAGTTTCCGGTCTTCTATCCTACATATTAGCATAAATTAAATAAAATGGGCAGCCCCCTAGCATTTATACAATCGCTAGATAACAGAAAACGCTAATTTATGCAACTAGTCACGTGATTATATCATCATCATCATTTCTCTGCTCTTATCGGTCGGCACAACTAGCCACGTGACTATATAAATTCCATTAATTTTAATTTCGAGTATTCTCTTTCGATATGTAGCGATAGTTGACAGGCGTCATGGCTCAGTCGGTAGTAGCTCTGCCTTCTATGCTGTGGGTCGTGGGTTCGATCCCCACCGAGAACAAACATTTGTGTGTGGCAAACATAGATGTTAGTTCTGTGTCTGGGTGTTACTATGTATTTACCAAAAAAAAATTATATATATGTATTCTATCAGCCATCTAGTTTCCATAGTACAAGCTCTTCTTAGTTTTGGACTAGAGAGCGTTGTGTGTAATGCCCAAGAATATTTATTTAATATTTATAAATTTGAATTTGGCTAAAAGAGCGGAGTGTAAAAAGACATTAGAAAATAGCCTAATTTTTGCTTGAGGAAAATCATTCATGGATACCTTCCACCCTCGGGTAGGTGAAAGGTTATGTCAGACTCGTACTGACTAAAAACCTCAAGGTGTCCTACGGGACGCATCATCGCGGACTGCGGGTATAAAACTGGACTCGAACTAACACCCGATACGCCACTGCGTCGCCGTATAAATATCTTCTTGACGCAAATGCCTGTTTATTAGTTTTACGGGAACAAAACAGCATCCAAAATAGTCACGCCGTTTGTAAACATACAAGCTAATGTCGTTCATCTACCAAATATATAAAATGCTTTTGATGCTTGACTGACAATCAACGCACAGCCTAAACTAAACTATAAGTCCTAGAGGTATATGGAGGGTAGTATCCTTACATAGTGTGCACTAAGAAAGAAATTTTGAAAAGTCGCACCTTAAAGGATCTAAAAATAAAAATCTAAGATTTTAACCAAATAATGCGAGCAAAGCCACGGGCAACAGCTAGTTTAGTACAAGACGGTTTAGCACTGTCAGCGTCGACACGGCACCGATGTTTTTGTTCGAGCCACTGATATTACAGGATTCCAGTATCGGTATCGGTTAGTGTGGGAACGCCCTCTTGTGTCATAAAACGTGACATTTTATAACTATAAACAATATAAATCCGCATTCTGTTTATTTTACTGCGATATCAGGAAAATTACTGTAGAACAAGTAAACATAAAATCGCAAATCATAATTTCCTACCGCGACATGGTCCGAAAGGTTATCGGATGGAAACGCGAGCGGAGCCGGGGGCGAAATGTCAGTGTTACGCAATTTCAATTTGTAACCGTGTTCGATACTTTCGCCATGTTTATTTCGCTGCCATTTGTCTAAGGCTGTTAAGAGGGTTGCACGTGTTTAGTTGTATTCAAACTCACGGAGAGGAATTTTCGCGCAATTTTTGATGTTACTTTGAATTTTTTTACAGTATAGATATATTCAAAGGGTTTATTCCCGGTAGTCCCACTGGTGAGACGAATGGGAAATTTTCAAAATAGACGAGATCAACGAATCAGATACATACACAAAAACTAGGTTAAATAAACATTAAAACTCACCGTATTTATTTTCTTTGCAAAAACTAGTCCGCTCCCAAAATAATTCGGTACTTTTGTAACCACATGACCTCTAATAACAATAGCATATCAAATTCACGTCACAGATGCTGGGTAGCACCTACCGTGACGGCGGACAACGGTTGGCCACCTCTGACTCGTTTGTACTTTCGCTTGCCGCGCCTAGTCGCAGCCAATCACAATGCGCGATGACGTCAAATGTTCAGTCAACGTCAACATTTTTAGATGAGAATCGGATGACACTGTACAATAAAAACCATGGTCTATTTATGTTTTGAAAATACTATTTAAAAACTTGTATGAAATAAAAGTTTCTAAGAACGCGGCAATCTTTGTTCTGCCATAAACGTACCCTATTATGATATAATCAAATTACCAAGTTACTGAGATATGCAATGAAACTATGCTAATTTCTTAGACGTTATTAAAACACTCATGTACGTAATTAATAATACCTAATTATGTCATAAGTACACTTCCGGTCATAACAAACCTTGACGTACTGTTTCACTTTATTTCATAACTGTACATAGGCAGATAGGATGTTAAAATCATAAAGTATTGAACTAGTTTAAGTTCTGTAAAACCGCATAAATTATGTCTGACCGTGATTTTATGCCATTTCCTTCGGCATAATCTAAATCACATCTGAGAAATGTTATTTTACAAGATTTTTAATTATCAATCAAGTTATGGAGTTTATTGGTTAGATTCCTTTGATACGATCACACAAACAAACTGTTTGAAATGTTTTCCCAATATTATCAAAATTCGAAAGTTTGACTAAAAACCTTTTTGACAAAGTATCTAGTAGAAATAGCGCATTGGCTTTCTTCAGTTTAAACCTTCGTAACTCTAAAAATAACTCTTTGATGATGACCCCTCATTATCGTCATCATCATCAACCTATATCGGTCCACTGCTGGATGTAGGTCTCGCTCAAGACGCGCCACTGAGCCCGGTCTTCGGCTCTTTTCATCCAGTGTTTTCCGGCCGGTGTTTTGTAGTTACCCCTGCGAAGGGGATTTCAGGAGTTTTTGTCATAAAATCCTCTTAGCGGCCAATGCGACTACCGGCAGGAGATTTGTGGAACCGCCCCCTTAACTACATCACAGATCATTATAATACTGACTATATCTAAATTATTCTAGATGCATGATTAAATAAAACAAACACTAACCGAGTCACGATAAATTTAATTAAACATTTATTGCTACAAAAGCTTTGAGTTGTATTTCTAAATTACTGTGTAAAATGGTTACCTACTTAGTAATCTAAATGTAACAATACGGAAATTAAAACGATTGGCAGGCATAAAACGAGGATTATGTTTGAGGTACAAGTAGGTATGTGTGACGGTCTGTATAATAATTGAACTCTAATCTGATAAAGATTTAAAAGAAGGGGAAGTAGGAGACAGTGGAAAAGAGTTAGCTGTTCATTGATCACGAATAAAAATGACAATCGCAAACATATCGTAACGGTAGCGTATACGAGATACACTGCGCGGTGACACTACAACGGTTAGCAGTCGAGCTGGCATTGACGCGCAATATAACTCGAATACGTTAACGCGGCGACTGTCAGATTTGTTCGTAATGCGCGCTTTATGCGAAGTGTCACTATTGTATACATAATTTTTTTATGCCAAATCAGATAATCCGATAATCAATTTATTGGTAAAAAAGAAATACACGTCAATTATTTACATTGTCCAATTAAAATATGGTGTAAATCCTTGATCAGTTAGTAGTTTAGAAGAACGGCGAGGTACAGAATCCAAAATGACAATACGTGTGTAAAAATAGTGGAGTTGAAATCAGTGGAATACTATATCTTTTGCTGCGCAAAACACCCTCCCACTTCTCCTCCCTTCAAAATCAAAGCTATTAAACGTATCGGAACCTATAGGAAGGTACTTATTGACAAACAAAAGTTGAATGTCCTAAGAAATTATCGTAAACATTTAGGACAATAGATATAGGACAAAATAAATAATAGTCTTGGGCAAACTAGTTTAGTAAACATTCATGAGAAAATAAATATAAAAAGGTGTCAGGACAGTTTACAACGATAAAGAATGAACATAATAATATACACAATTTAATATTGTGGTAATAAATACAACTAAAATTGAAACGACTGCACCTGGATTAAACCTAAAAATAATGTTGTAAACTATTGTTTGTGGTCAGGAAAAAAGCTAGGCTACATTTAACAGTATACGGGTTAAACCGCAGGCAGAAGCTAGTATTCGATAAACATTAATACATCTGCTTGAAATAGTTCTTCTTTTCAATATGGTCTCTGTCGGTCATTTCTACAGTCAATTTTGCCAGTTACGGCGTAGGGTAAAGGTAGACAAACCTTGTCCCTCGCACTTTTCAACATTATTGAAGATATAGTATAACTAAATGTAATTATGTGAAATTGCAGAGCTTCAGGGTCGAGAGAATAACAATGCAAAGGTTCAGTAAACATATCACATTGATCCAAACAAGTTTTCTAACTAAAAAATGTGCACTTTAATTTATCGCATTGGTACAAGTTTTATGGTCGGAAAAAAAAAGTGCTATGTGTTGTTTAAAAAAATGTTAAAACTCGAATCCCTTGGAATAGTTTCGTCACTCTCAATCTAATTTGAATCTGCTTGTCAAAGCCAAAGACGAAACCTCGGTGTAACTATTCCAAAAGTAATAAAGTTAAGAGGGTAAGATTAGCTCTCGGCGATATCGTGTAGGTATCGTGTCGGTAGCAATGTGAAAACAGCTAAACCATTATCATTGTTCATCATAATAACATGTTTCTGAGCTCTCTTTAATAATAACGGAAAGACGCAAGAAATCACTTGGTACGTGACCTGACACCGATTCTGATATAATTGAATGGCATTACTTAAAAGTACAATTTGTTTTAACTTAACATTCGTTTGTTGTATTGTATAGCGGTGCCGTCATAATTACAGCTGTACTTACAGTGACTGACTAGGTAGAGCTTTATCAAGCAAAGCAAAAGCAGGTTAGGTATACCTACCTATATGATCTTCTTGCGTGTCAATGGTCCGGCGCCAACTCTTCTAGACTAGGTTCTAATAGAACGTCGCCACTTTCACCCCATCGTCCGTGGCGTTCATTAGGTCATCCCTTGTACAGGTGGTAGGGCACAAGGTGCAAATGGGACATCGATTAGATAGGGACCCCGCAGTCATATAATTATGATACCAGCAGGCCTAAGATGCGCACCGCGAGATATTTGTCATGTCGTTCTGTCAAAATGTAAGCATTTTGTACCAGTTTAGGAACTATTGCATTATCTGTGGTACCTAATGGTGTCGAGAAACCGCGCCTTTGAATTTTCAACTTTTGACATTTCTGCATGACTATTATCTCGTCCTCAGTGAGGTACGACGACTAAGAAGTGTCAAAAGTGTACATTATGGCGCGTTTTGTCGACACGATTAGGTATCACAGATAATGCAATAGTTCCTAAACTAGTACAAAATGCTTACATTTTGACAGAACGACATGACAAATATCTCGCGGTGCGCATCTTAGGCCCGCAGGTCTTCACATCTAATCTAGATTAGATTTATATAGCGTCAGGGGCAAGTGGCCCCATGCCTTTATCAACAGGACGCTCCAGTGCCTGATATAAGCAACACGCAATGTGCTAAAGTCCAATAATGAGCTTGCGACACAAAGCCTTTGATAAGTTTGATATAACGGACATTGTTCTTTAAGAAACCGCGGCTTAACATAACATTGTGAATTCAAGTAGTATTCCGGTACAATTCGATAACGAGAGCACTTACGCAATCAAAATATTATGCTTTTGATCCGAAACTTCTTGACAGATCCCATTTCGGATTTAAATGTATGACTCCGTAGTCGACCGCACGCATCAGCAGGCGACGAGTAGCAACAGAAGGTATTTCATAGATATACATAGAAACCAGTACTGTCGCGACATGTCGTCGTCGCCTGCTGTTTCTGTCTGCAGTCGCATGTGACTGTCGCTAAGTGGGTTCATGAACTTTGATAATTTCTAACCTAATGAGGAACAAATGTCTCGCATGACCTTGAACTAGAAGGCGTCGGACATCCCCCATAGGAGGAAGCCTATATCCAGCAGTGGACCCCTAGGTACAGGGATTGATCAATCCTCTAGTTGCGACGTTATACGCGGTCTTGGATATTTGCACTTTTCAACTTTAAACCCGAAACATACATATTTATAAACACCCAAAGACGATCTTGGTGACCGAGTATATGCTCGGTCCATTACTGCTTCAATATCGTTATCTGCTCGAACTTCTTTCAAGACATTTTTGACTCAGTTGTCCCATCCTCTAGCCTTTTAGATGACCCGTATAGTATAGTTCATAAGCAGAAACTTTTTGATCTCTTCAGTCCAACAGTCAGGGCGTCAAATATTACTGAACGTCTTAGCAGACTTTTGGTTCATCGATCGTGCTTATCGAAGGCAGTATACCATCCTACAGTATGGGCATTACCAGCCTCGCGCCTATTATTTCCCACACCCAATCAAAAAGTAACCTATTACACAACAAGTAGGTATGTCATTATACGCTTTCCTCCGAGGCCCTATCTGGTATCATCTGTCAACTTTCTATCTAGAACTTTCTACGATAGGCAAGGTCGGCTATTATCGGGCTTTCGCAAACACCGCACTACTGTCCACCGGTGTTAACTTTTTGGAGATTTCTGAAAAATCATTTTATCTCTATGGAATATGATATGATAGGTTGGAGAATATAGCGAGGCGGCGGCGGCGAGGCGGCGTATGAGGTGGCGGGAAAAGCTGGACGCCTATGAGAAAGACTAACGAATTAGGGCTCAAGAACGTGGAGACTGATGAAAGTGGGGGGAGGCCTTTGCCCAACAATGGGACAGTATGGGCTAGTAGTAATAGTAATAGGGTAGAGAATGATAGGAGTGAGTGGAAGAAGAAAACATGTTGACTCTACTTAGCGGGGCATAATGGCAAGCAATGGTCATCTGATGATCTCTATGCAATTTAGTCTTTGTAGGCCGCCGCCCGCGCCGCGCCGGCGCCGCCGCCGTCGCGTTGCAAAAAACGTACCGGCGAAAACCTAAGACGGGCAACGTAAACGATGCACGGCCATTACCTTGGTATATTCACTCAGTCTTGTCAGCCTTGCCCACTGGAAAGACATAACATAACATATTAGGCATGGTCGATTCGTGAGCTAATACCGCGTTCACACTATGCCCATTGCGCTGCCGGCATTATTGCCACAGCAACATCGCCTTTATTCTCATTAGAGAGCAAGAGCATGAACTTGGGCCGGGAGCCGGGACAGAGGCATGATCGTGTTTACACTATGCTCGTGCCCACTTCCCTGCCCAAGTCCCTGTCGACTGCGGCATAGTGTGAACGTAACATAAAGAGTATGTTCCATTCAATAACGTAAGCAAAGTCACGTAAAGTCGTCAGCTGTGATCGTTGCGCCATGCATTAATAATAAAAAAAATACTAAAAATAATTATATGTATAGGAACGTGCGCTATAAAAATAGGAAACCTCAAGGCAAATTGCATGATTTCCGCCGGGAAGTAGGTGAAGTACCTAAACTACCTATACCGTAGGTACGTACTTATTTTATACTCTTAGGTAATAGCACATTACTAGAATACTTTTTTGGAAATAGAGCGATATAAAACCTTACTATAATGGCTCACACTGCCACCGACACGACACGACACGACTCCTACACGATATCGGCACGAGAGAAATGTCATAGTTGTCCGAGGTGTTAGTATCGGCCGGAGTGCAAAGGCCCAATAAGTGTAATATAAAAATGTATAAATTGAAAGTTATCAGTTTTAAAACGACCTCATATACGGTTTATGGATTCTTAAATTGGGTTTATCGTACTGTAACATAACAGTAGGATTACTTAGTGACCGCATAGGTCTGAGTAAACCTCAACCAGTGGATCTGAACGTTCAAATGAATCATTTATATTATAGTCAAAACCGTGAATGGAGCGCCAGCGCCCAGCCCACGTCTGACACCTTACCTAACCTTTGCCTTTTGCACATTATAAAACACGAACACAAGACAAGAAAAATTTCGTATGGTCTCATATAAATATAATCAAGCGATTGAATGTCTTATCGACATTTCTCATAAGACACAAGAAAAATATACAACACAAAACTGTACAAAAGGCCTTAGCTTTCAGGCCAGCTTCCTGGGCTTCCTGTAATTTTATAAGCAAACCATTGAAATTAGCCAGTGGATCTATTTGCGCGTTTCACCGACGCGCGGGCGCCGGCCGATAAACCCGATACTGTAATGGGTTCAGCGTTTATTTTAAACCACCTGCCTTGAGCCTAGCGCTGGTATTCTCAGGCGTGAGATATCCACTCAATCCAATCTGACTAGTAAACTGTCGATAGGGACAGTTTGCTATTGAAAAGTCTAATTCAGGCAAAATCAGGAGGATATTGACACTCTGAACGTGTATTATTGTGCTGCTGGTAAATTTTGAGGAAAGAGTTTAGGCTTAATAATAAAAATCTTGAAACTGCTGCCAAAATATCTGCTTGTTTCTATTACGAGTACCACGAATTTCCACAAGCTACCTCACGCACGAATTTCAAGTTCTTAGTTTAATGACAATCGAATCAAATCGGAATTCAATCGAACCCCTAACTAAAGTAATACAAGGCCCGTTATGCACTGCACTATTAGCGTTCTCCTAGATTAAAACTAGAATTGTAACCAGTCCTATTGTGTTGTCGGAAGTGGCTGAATAGTGGTATGCACTGCCAATTTCAAATGAAATGGCGGACTACTCAAAGGGCCCCAGTTTTGAAACACTTCATACGAAAGTGATATATTACCAGAACAATGCTTCGATTCTGACGTTCACTATGCATTTATTATGAGGTTAAGTAATGCACAAGACTGCTTGCATGATATTTAATTTATAAGCTTTTGTCATCTTGCCCAGTATAGCGACAGTAGTCTACTAACGACGTGGCCGACCTATGAAGAATTTTAAGCAGCCCTTTTTGAAAAGCTCCATACTTTCTATTGAAGATGATTTATATAGCGTCAGGAAGCAACCTATGCCTACACTTAACGGGACACTGTAGTGCCTGGGACAATGTTTAGTTAGATGGAGTAGGCTGTAGTAGGACGTGTTCGCAGAAGAAAATTTCTCTGAAACTGGACGTTACCGTCGAATAGCTTAAAGATTTCTTTTCCATTCTCTTGTACCTGCAGTCAACGTTGCTAGAGCCTCTCGATAGGTTAGGGTAACTACTGTTTGTTTGCCAATATAGTAGTATAGTCCCGTAGTATAATGCCAACACCCCATGCCATAACTTCGGAATTATTAAGTTCGTTCAGCTCCCAGCCACTGTCTAGCATCATATCCAAACATAGAATGGAGTTAAGGGTATCCAGAGTATTTTGGTGAATGCTATTATACCCAGCCATAATGATATCGAAAGTAACGTCAGAGTTAAAGATATACCAATCAAACAGAGGCGCCAGACAGGTATTTCAAGAGTACTTCTATTCTATGCAATCTTGAGCTTTTGTTTTCTAACTATAGTATGTAAAAGAATGTGATTCTGCCCTTCATTTAAACCTATCCTACAAAGAGGACGTAGGGCGACCCACCTCCTCCCTTGCAAACGTATCAGTAAGGCCATATAGAGATTCTGATTACTCATCGTTATCATTACTCATCGACAATAAACACCCGCCTGGGACCATCGTGCCTGGGAGTCTCCCCGTGGGGACTACATTAGTAACATTCCCTCTTCTATGCTTCAGCTGTGCGCCTCTTCCGTGTTTAAAATATTAGCTTTGCCTGCATCACTAACCAAAATAACTCTGACGTCACAGAATTGCCAAAGCCTCGTAACAGCTAAAGATAGGACCATTGATGGCCAAGTGTCTTCTGGAGTCTGCGCCTGATTTCTTAGCCATCAATGACTTTGGCTTACGAGGCTCTGTGGTCCAAACGTTCAAGGTCATTGCACTTGGCAGCTATATTTAACACGCAACCGCAAATGTTCGTATCTACGGGCTTTTTATAGCAGAGGCACTGTTGAACCGACTGATTTAGAATATTTCGTTATCATAAAAGTCTTGAGGAGGTGAGTTTTAGCACATTAAGTAGATAGACTCTTAGATTGCCTGGATAGCACTCATAGTAGTCATAGTCTAGGAGGTACTAGCAAAATTCGTAAGTATTGAATCCTTATGCTAGTTACTAAAATATACTATTTTCACACCCAAGTCGAAACGGATCCGATAAAAAGCCGTATTTTTTTTTCTAGACGAGTGTTTATATTTTCACCATGATTTTACACAAGGTAGCAGAAATTCGCTTGCAAAGTAAAAAAAAAGTTTATCCTTCGAACTGGTTCTCAGACGCATTCAATCATTTCAATCTAGTCCACTAAACTCAATAAGTGTTCGGTTCGACAAAAGACCGTCCATAAATCTTCATTTATCTGGCCTAGTGCAACCTACATAGAACAATCTCTTTACTTTATCACGCAGCTCTGCCTGTTACAAATTAAATGCTCGGTTGTCTCCACACTGCGACCGACACGACACCTACACGATGTCGATGGAAAGCAAATCTCATTTTAGTACTAGACGCTTTCCCACCGTTTTGTCGCCGATAGCGATATTTTGGTCCGAACAACTGACATGTCGGTGTGGTGAAGGTGTCGTGTCGGTACCGGCCAGTGCAAACGCCCGTTACTGGTAATGAGATTAGTAGTTTAAGGGTACTTTACTAAATCATATTGAATGGGGAGTTATTGTTTGAGGATTGTGATAAGTTTATATCTGAGTTTGCAGCAACGTAATTGAAATTTCTAGTAGATTTGGAACGAGGTTGATTTAAGGCCGTTGTAAGACAGATTTAATAGTTACGGTAAAGTTAGTGGATATTGTGATGACAATAGTTTCTATTCTAAGAGCATACCATAGATCATAGAACTGCGTCCTCAGTTGGTCTATACTATACATATACCTACGGTGTATACCTACTTTTTAATTTCATATAAGCGTTTATGTACAATGTTCCTCGGTAATGCGTATGTTTAGTAAAAACCGGAATAGGATTTTAAGTTCAAAACTAGAGCGCCGCTGTTCCATCCAAATATTTAAGGTTAACATTCAATAAGAAAATATTATTTATTCATATCATCACAAGAATAATTTTGGAACATCCGACTGTGAAGAAAACGTGTTGAAGTGTTAATATGCAATTAGTCATCTCTAGGTAGGGCCCTACACACTGGCCGATACCGATATGTCAGTACCTACTTCGAACATGAACATCGTGGTCGGCGCTGACACGGTGTAAGCAAGCAAGCTCGTATGAGTTTTAGGCCGCCTGGAGGCCTCCGTCATGGCTTAACGACTGATAGAGCACTGCGGGACCGACAGTTTAACGTGCCCTCCGAAAGACGGAAGCGGTAACACGGTTTGAAAAGGTAGTACCAAATAATGTGACATTACGATATCGTATAGATGTCGTGTCGTTAGCCGTGTAAAAACAGCCTATGTAGCTGTCACGTATCAGTGACAGAATAAACAGGTTTTCACACAAGCAAGCTAATAGCGCAGGCGCAAGGTGCAAAATTTCAGTTGCGAATGGTGTCATGCACAAGACTAATGATTTTAATGGAACTTGCACAAGAAACGGATGCTTTATATGGACTGCCAGGGTCTTAGAGTGTGGGGAAATCTAGAGTCTGAACTGAACTATGTCATCATCTTAAGTATCATCATGTATCTTGAAGTCCACAAAACTGCAAAACGTTGGCTTTTTCCATACATTTTTTGGAAGGACTCTCTCCATAGTCTCCAACTCCACTGACTTTCCGTTAACTTCACAGTGAAGCGCTCGTGGCTAGGCTTGTTCAGTCAATCTTCACCAATTATTTAAGTTAAGCGACGTTCTGTGCGGTCACTGTTTGGATGGGTTACCGTCAGTGGCATTTAAATCTGAGCGCTTCCGTGTTTCGGAGGGCACGTTAAACTGTCGGTCCCGGCTCTAGCAGTCGGTAAGCTATGACGGAAGCCTTAAGGCGGCCTAAAAACTCCGTCACCAGAGTTAGCCACTAACTCATACGAGCTCGCTTGCTTTACAGTGAACTACAGTATAATCTACTAAAGAATGACTATCAATATCTATACTAAATAAGTCCTCTGATCTAAGCGTCCTCGATTTTTCAGGAAGAACATTTCTGAGCACTCCTTCTTTATCCAACGCCTTTAACTCAGACGTTGACAAACACTTCGTCATCATTATTAAACGCTTTCACACTTCAATTTAAAACATTAGCATCGTTTATGTCTCAAATAGATGAAGCAGAAATATGGTCAGCATTTATCAACCCAAGGGCTATTGGCCATGACCAGTTCTGGCGAAGCAAATGAGTTGGTATCCATCACAATCTGCCCTTGCACCATTTGCCATCATTAAGCTACTTCATCCGTGGTAACCGATTGTGATCGATCGATTATGTACGCACTACTACGACGTACCTACAAGTACCTACCTATCTAGTGATGGTTTGGTATGTTAGTAATAAACCGGACACATAAAAAGCCGGACACATCAAATGATGAAATACTTTGGGTTGGATGTGACTATCAGTTAAGTGTGTTTTCTTAGAAACGGCTAAGTATTGTCGTTTTGAAGTCTAAAGTAAAGACATTTTAAAGTTTGAAATTTCATTTATCAGGTAATATAGTATGTACTACATTTACACAGCTATACAGTGCAGCCTGCACAGAAACTGCCAATAAAGCCGGTTAGGTCTCTGAAAAGCCGGATTCCACACCTTCCTATTCGGACATTTCATGATGGATAGATACGAGCGCTAGTAGAGATGTGAACTATCGGGATCAAGTCAAAGTTTAGGAAAGTCGGCTGATACATTTCTCTGTCAGAAACGTCAAAACAGTTGGAAATGACGATTTGTTTGAAGTAACCTGAAGTTAGATAGAAAACAAAGATATTATCTTAGCTATCGGTGAAGTAATAAATGGTCAAGACATAAATGGAGCTAATACAGAGTTTAGGGGTTAATATTTTAACCTATGTGAGGCTATGTTGCACGGCATGCGAGAGTTCCAGGCTCTGTGCGAACCACAAGCTGATTTAAATTTATAGATGCGACAAAAAAGTCATTAGATGACTCTTTTGATAGAAGAAACAGATGCAGACAATTCAAACATACAACATACCTAAGTAAAAGAAAATTTTCTACCTTATACTTTGTAAAAACGTAAACTAGAAAACGTTCTAAAAATGGTCTAAAAGAATCATAATGTTGAGACGTAAATATTCAATGGACCAGTATTCCAGATTCTGGTTTCCATTTATTTCGATCTGGAATTCAGATCAAGGTAGGTAAAATTACTAGGCACATTAGAAAATTAGTACACCAATCGCACCATTTTCGGATAAAATCCAGTGTACGCTAAAATTAGCACGATTGATTTTAGGGAATCTCAGTGGGGACTGGACAATGAAGATCCTACAACGAAATATTGAGCACAGAAGCCAAACAATGTAGGTCATCATCTGACTCATCAACTTACTAGTCCACACATGTAAACTAGCGTAGGAGTTCACCAAACTTAAACATTAACACCACACTTGCTAAACAAACAGACAGAGCACGTTATTCTATTGTATGACCCCATGAGCCCATGAGTGGGGGTTTACATATGTTTTGAAATCTTTTTTTGTAACGCTGAAATACTGTTTTGATGTTAATAATAAACCATTCCATTCTACATTAGTTTTACATTGTAAACAAAATAATGGTAATATCAATAGAGTCAATAGAAAGGTAAACTGTACTTACCATTGAGATATAATTTAAAGAGATTGGCCTTATTACAAGTGCTGTGCCCTCAATGGTAGAAATATTTATGCTAAAAGACCCATTCGTGGAACAGTGCATTGATAACATTATGTTCGTCAAGGCTGCGTAATGTTCAAGTATTTGCAAAGACAGCCCACGCCCCACCTGCCACTCCTAGCGCCTCCTACATTCTGCAGGCAATGACCAAGTTTGTTTACAAATTCCTACCGAAATAGTCTTTAAGTTAACAATACTTGGTTATATTTCGTGCTTGAGATGAACACAAAGGATAAGGATTAAGAAGAATAAAGAGGCCTAAAATATAAGGGAGTACCTCAGGGACCTACTATGGTGCACCTATTTCATACTTCATATGTTTCGAGAGTCGAAATACCGATCGATGAGATAAACTGATTTCGTATATTTCGTCAACTAGTTTGTACTTATACTGGTGATAGACTTTTCAGGCCGCTCAATGCTTCTCCTGGTATGTTTTCTGGTATTCAATGACTACTTGAACGACAGTAACGAAAACAGCCGGTTTAGCGAAGAAATATACATTACACACAAGTGACACAAAACAACGAGAAATGTTATAGCAACAACAAATACTCAGCACAGGAGAAGTCACAGGAAAAGGCTAATACCACGAATATTGGTGATTATGATAAAATACCTTCAGTAACACCTAATTGGTATCCGGTGCGCGACCTGAATACACGAGTATATCGTATCGGAAGAACGGTTCAGTGCGTTTTGTGCGATAGGATATGTTACGTTGCAAATAAGTGAAATTGAGTGGACATTATTACGAGAGTTAACCTACTTGCAAACTGAGATAACAAAGACAGGTTCTGTACAATAAAATATGAAAAAAGTATCTTATTATTGGATTTTACTAAAACTTTTGACACTACACTTTTGAGCATTGGTTTTTCTAAATACCTATTTTCTATATTCACAGCTCTTATTCAATTTACAGAAACAGAACACCAAGATAAGATTGTACGTTATGCAGGTTTCAACTTTCAGGTAAAAGTAGGAGTGCCTCAGGGGTCTACTTTGGTGCACGTATTTCATACTTCATACGTTTCGAGAGTCGAAATAGTGATTTATACTGGCATATCATAGCCGTGCCTTGTAACAGAGTATATAACAAGCGGACTAGTATACAGCGTTTGTGTTTTACGGCGGGCAAGGTCGAGCCGGCAGCGTCACGCATTCCGTAAGTTATTATTTGTAACAAGTTATGAACTATAGAGAGTTTAATTATTAAGTGTAACCAGAAACTATAACTTAATATTAAAACACAAACCTATACTTTGAAAAGGTAAGACCGAGTTATTGCAGTAAAAACTTTAAAGACTCCGGCAATAGAATGCTGTGTTAATCATGCTATTTCTTTCTATACCTAGACTGGATTCAGTATGTGACAGTATAAATCAAACTTGACTTTTCAGAATGTCTAAACGTAGTAACAAGAGAAACAGAGAAAGAAAACATTGGTGTTTTATCCTTGGACCAGCATACCACTCCAACAGAGCTAAAACTGTAATAAATAACAGAATGAATTGCAAATACGGCTCTAGATTTGTCATGATCTAGTGAGGCCTTGACGGCTCACTGATCTAGATATTCGATCTCATTTTTCATGCATAAACGATTTTATTGGCGATCGACTGTGATTTATGGAGATGAATGAAAGTATTCTTGATATTGCTATTAAATGTTTTTAGCGGAACAAAACGAACAAAGTAAAGGGTACACCAAAAACTATTATAATTCTATCAACATAAATAATTAAAAACCAATACACACAAGAGGAAAATAATTTCTACAAGGCATAAGATTCATCTGATCAAGATAAGGAGCTAAAATTAACTATACGTCAAGCCACAGAACGAATTATAGAAAAACTCAGATCAAATCCTGCACGCTAAAAAGTACATACCATGGATGTAAGCCTCGAGAAAAACATTCCAAAACGCTATAGCTTGCGCATGCTAGATGATGACTATTAAACCACTATAAAGAAACTGCTTAATGAGCCTTTCCATATCAGTAGTTGCAATTACCCCGTCATATTCGGAAACTAGAAAACTTGCTTGACCCCTCTAATTATGGTGCATATGAGACTTGACCGTTACAACGGTAACTTACTTCATTGTCATACTTAGCCATTCAATTAAGCATGCCTGAGTAGGTTTAGTTAATTAGCATGAGGCGGTGCTTTTGATGTTTGTTGATGTTATGACGCCTTTTGGTGATAAGAAATAAAGTTGGATGGTTGACCTTTGCTTCCAGAATACAGAATAGAAGTAAGTACAGCAACAATATCTTCAAATTATTATACTTTACAGTAAGAACTTTTATATTTTCTGAGTAATGCAGAGCAAAATCCTTCACAATAACCGAGAAATGTAATATTTATGTTCAAAAGATGAACATTTAGGGACCAAGCCTTAATAAAACCCACACGATAAATGATTTTTTCCTTCAGATTATGACTAACGATGTTGTTTCAAATCTGTCAGAAATTTAGTTAATAAATGTAACAAGTATAGGAGAGTTTGTTAAAACAAAACAAGTAATCTAAGAACTAAATATAAGCCAGCCCAAGCTTAGCTATCCCCATCCATCAAAGAAAGCAAACTGGCTAGACCAGCTCAAGATTTTGCTGTCAAGTCCTTTCAAATTACGCACGGTAGCAATTACTGTAGCATCCAGTCACTCTAGTCTCCAAACGGGACGAGACAAGAGCCTGTGGCCAAATATTTTCATCTCTGAGGGTAATTTGAATTACAGTCATATTATTCAAATTCAAATTCATTTATTCATTTGTAAACACAGGTTATAACACATAGGTAGATGGTGAACAACAGATGAACCTCTGTGCTTCGCCTAGCGGCATACAAACATTACATAGGATGGAGAAAATAACACAGATTTATAATTTAATAGGTACTGAGATTTTATGTTATGATTAAGCTAAAACTATTGTCAGCCAAGAACTCAGAAGCACTGTAGTAGGCTTTTTCTACAAGCATTTACACATGTAGAAACGTTAAAAGATTAGACGATGATGAAGTAAATTCAGTAGCAACTACCTAAACGGTAGATATTGTCATATCTACCTCAGATATGAACAGTCAGCCAAGAACTCAGAAACACTATAGTAGGCTTTTTCTACAAGCATTTACACACGTAGAAACTTTAAAAGATTAGACGATGATGAAGTAAATTCAGTAGCAACTACCTAAACGGTAGATATTGTCATATCTACCTCAGATATGACAATATCTGCCCTTAATATACCTTACCTACCATCAAAACAGAAATCTTTGAATATAGATTAAAAACAAATGAAGAAGTTAATTCATATAAAGGTGGTAAGCAACAGGTGGATAGATGGAGAGATATATACGACCAGAACATAAAATTTGGAACCACAGTAAATTATGGCAATGAGAAACAATAAAGCGAATCCTACTAGTACTGAATTCACAATTGCTATAACACCTTTAGCTCTGGCTCTTGGTCTACGAGTTATTAATAAAATAATGTATCAAAGACAAACTAGTTTAATTCCGATCTTATCGGCTATTTTAATATGAAATTGCAGGAAGCTTAGATTGTAGAATATTATGATATTAATAGTTTTGAGCTAAATCTAGCCGCAGTCTTGTCTGGACTCTGGAGTGATTTAATAAGCTGATGAAAGATTTATGGGTACCTAACTGAGGGAAGCAATAAGATCATTGGAAGGAAGTGATAAAAGTTAAATAGTTTGCAATATATGAGAATGTTATGAAGGATCCTGTGGATAAGATTACACACACTCACGACCAGTTCGATCTAAATTTCAAACGAATCTCATTACACGTTCAGATCCCAATGAATTCTGACTTTAAATTATTCTACAGCACGTACTTCGTTTAGAAATCCCATAAAAAGGTCGTTGCTACTTATTCAATACTGTTTAGTCCATAAATAGGCTAGATATAGAAGAAATGATAGTATTGACGGATAAAAATTTCACTTCAACATGACTGGTCGATTAATAAATATTTATACCATTGATTGAAGATTCGTCATCAGATGCAAAACTGACATTCTACAATCTATAGAGAAAAGAAAAATGGAAGTGATATTTCTAAATAAAAAATCACGTGATTATTCAAACTTGGCTAATGGGGCAGATACGTATCAATATTCAATTCAAAGGTAACAATACTCTAAATTTCAGAGTAAATATTGTCCCGTATTAGGCACAGATTTCTGAAATATATTTTTACTAATGTACCTCTATTTCTGAAAACAGAAACAGAGAGAAGTTTGCAAACCTTACCACAAACGTAAAGGTTCACTAAGCTTCGTTTTCTTCGGTCTATTTAAAGCTGAAGTAATGAATTTGAATGAAATGCTGATGCGAAGTGATGCAGGCTATCTACGATGATGAGGGTATTCCACCCCAGATAAGTCAGTCCAGTAACGAACACCAGATCCGCACTATAAAGGTCGACGCACACTGGACACGCACCGTTAGAGGTGGGTATTTGGGTCGGCGCGCGCGCACGCCCGCTACAGTATGCCACCAAAACATCCCGAGCTACTGACGACAGCGATTTAGTAAGCAAAGTTCTGTTACACAGTATCATTATTCATGAATTTACCAAAAAACCAATTCAGGCAAAGGAAACAATATATGGTCACAACACAATGTTGAACCTTGAGAGACACCCATTACTTTGGTCGGATTGGACCCTAAGTAGGTACATAACTTTTATACATTAACTTGTGCAATACTAAATCAATATCTGCAAACAATTCTGAGATTGGATTCCATTCTCAAATCATACAAACTACATTTAAAAGTATACATGGAAGATTAAACTAAAACCATTACTTAGTTAATGTCTTGGACTTAAAATATCTGAAACTGATACTCAAAATATGGAGTATATTGAATTATTCTTCATCCTACGCTATTTGTTTATGTTTTACACCACATTGGAAGTACCAGTAATCTAGGATGTTATGTATGTGTAATGTACGTGACATCTCGACGCTAGCGACGGAATGTTATCGATTTTATAACAGCTTTGCGTCGGAATTATAAGAGATCCGACCATTCCATTGTATCTTGATGAGAGCAATTTCAAAATATGCTGTATATTGCATTATCACCTGCTTATCCTGGAAGGGGTCATTGCCATCTATGTAGACTAATATCAAATCGTATCTTATAACGTTGAAATTTACGGATTTGAGATTGACAATGATGAAATTATTGATGGAGTTGAAACAATAACTCACCATCGGCTACAAACTGTTCATGCCAATGACACCTGAAACAGAAAACCTCAAATTAGTGTCTAAACTCAATACCCCAGCAATAAATTTCGCAAATGCGTCAAATAAAATGCTAAATCAGGTTACGGTTGTCGTGTCTCAGTCTAATTTATACGGTCATCAATCGAAACCGACATTGAAATATGGAAAGTGCGAGGCCGTACGGACAGACACTTCAATCTCTCAAACACTAGTAGATACATGCGTTTTAGCATGTGCATCTACATAGACAGGTGTGCTACAGGTTTGATGGAATGTAGATTGAAACAGCGAACGCAAAATCAACATAATTTGTGATGAATTGCCAATGCATTGCAAAAACGCTGCACATATAAGCGTAGTTTTAGAATTAGATATACAGTAGGCACAATACTGGTTAAAAGCGAGTCGGAATCCGATTTCTAAGTTATTGCTTAAGATTGAAATACAAAAACTACTTTGCTTGCACCAAGAAGTACGTTTATAGGTATTAATAGCGAATGAAAATAACTTTCAAAGAATGCGAACCTGAGAAGTCATAACATTCAGATAAGGCAACAATAGCTGTTTACTTGGGAGGCGTGTCGGATAGTTTCCGTGGCGAAAACATTTACCATGCACAATGACAATTGCAGAATAATAACAGCACTAATGTATATAATAGTTTCACTCCAGCGTCATCGAGAGGAGACACTATGCACTGACACGGCTGTGAATGATATTAATCCTAAAACGATAGAAGTGACGGCTGCTTTTCTATTAGTCACAATAAGAAATACTGTTTTTAAAAGGTCTTGCTATCTTGAATCTAAGGACTACGAGATAAAACTAATTTTACATTGACAGGTGATTTAGAGAGACCAGTATAACAACGGAATGTGGGTCTGTAGGAAGCAAAACACTGACGACGGCAAATATGAATATAATGGTAACGTAATCAGTGTCTGTTCGGCCGAAATGCGATATAAACGAGATATGAAAGTCAGAAAAATTGGGTACAAACAATTGAGATTTTACCCAAAAATTCTTGGGAAAACAGATTAGTCCCTAAAAGGTACGTATCGTATCAGAATTTGAATTTTTCTTGAATTCTATCTATAAAATATACGTTCAAAAGGATGTAGCTAAGTGAAGCTTATAAAATGTACATATGTAGCCATGATGAAGAACTCCTGGAGAAATCATAAAACGATTCCTGCAAAGCCAATCAAATCACTAATTATCCATCCATCACCAAGGTCCGGCAAGGTAACCCACAAAGCGTATAGAATCCACATGATTAAACCAATTACGACGACTGTCACTGACGGGACAAAAAAGAGGCTGGTCGATGTATGCCACTGGGTGACGGTGAGAGTGAGAGAAAAAATGATAGGAAAGGTCAGCGGAAGAATTCCAACCATATATGCTAAGCTGCGGATTCTGTGGGAATAGGGACTTGGGAAGGAGAAGCAAAGTAAATAAAATCGCGTCTTTTGGAATGTTCATATATAATTATTATATCAAAATGATACCAAAATACTCTCCTTTCTCCTCAAAATATAGAATGTCAAATTGTTTCCCCAGTGCAGTAAAGAAATCTAGGCGCAATGAAACATGCTCTTTAGTAGGAAGATAAATGAAAGTAAATTACAGCGATATAATACAAAGTAAGATAAATGTTACAGATTAAGAAAGTATTTAATATCAACGTCGCATTAACGTTATTATTGTGACAAATGACCATATCGCGAGTTTCACGAGCCCAATGTTACAGGATCGTTATGATACCCATTAAATTGGATGTTAATTATAAACATTATTTACTCGGAGCGTCTATTCTGAACACGCAATAAACCACTATGTAGTTAATATGCCAAAATGCTAAATATTTATGACTGGTACGCGAAAAGTTGATACTTATAGCAAAATTGAAAAAAATACATTTTTTTTATGCGAAAAGTCTTTAGTCAAGATCACAGTTGCAATCACTGAAGCGGAAGTTTAAAATAAAATACAAGAAACAATGCATGCTATGTACAAAAATGGCAAAAAAAACTACTGCGACGATTAACAAAACAGTTTAGGAGAATAAATGACATCACGTGGCACAAAAACAATAAAAAACCAGTAGTAGATTCAATGTAACTACTCCTTTTGCGAATCACTTTGAATAATCGATCATAAGCCTGCCATAGTAGAGTGATACCAGTTACATATCTTGCAATGAAATGGTCTCTCTTCTCATTTTGGTAAATGAAGATGGCAGACGTGTTAAGCAAGTGGTCAACAGATATAGCTGGAACTAAAGATTATGCAAAAAGAAACAAAGCATTAATGATCCAAATACACAATAACTAAAACTAACACATCTAACCTGCTTAGGAAGCCTCCTAAGCGAGCTCTAAGAGGATCCATTTGACATCGTATAATTCGGACATTTTGGGAATTTCAGATGACATTAAAACCTATGTTACAGCGGAGGGGTTCAACGAGTGCAACAGTCAAGAAGAGTGGTAAAATCCTTTTATGGTTCAAAAGACTGCGAAAAGAGATTCACTGAAATGTGAAGTACTGTGAATCCTTACACTAGTCTGATCGAAATACCAAGTACAGTCGATAGCACGCGCCAGCTGTAGGTCAATGTGCGTGGCGAATCGCGCGACACGACTGCCCCACAGCCCCGGTTAATAATAGTTATGACTGTTTTCACACTGTCACCGACACGATATCTTCACGATTTCGACGTAGATCGTAGAGCATCTCATCTATATATCATTTAATCTTCTGGACTTCATTGTGTCGGCACCGACACGACAACTATATTTCTGTTCGAGCAACTGTCATATCGGTTGTGCCGGTATCGACCAGAGTGCAAACGTTTTATAGAGGAAGCTGCAGGCGATCCAGATGATTGTTATTTAGGAATTATGATGGCTAAAGCGTAAGAGAAAGCAGTAATCGAGTTTCATAATGTCCTGGCTGATTATACAGGTGGTTTTGAAGCTGCTGATCGAGCGGCAAGCAAAACTATAGATAATAGAAAGCCTACAAGCCAAAATAACGTTCAGCTTGAAAGAGTGAGAATTTTGTATAATAAGGTGGTGATGCCTTATGAAGGACTTTTGGATATACTATACAGAGCCAATTGACTCAAACTAGCTGGATTTATAAAATAGAGAAGCTCTATGATAAAAACTAAAAGTGACTTAAGAACCAACCCTAAATGAAACAAATTCCATGATGACAGTCGAACTAATATCAAGCCCACTCTTGTCTCTAAATCTATCACTCTAATATCAGACCACAATAAGTAACAATAAATTGAATTCCATTAAGATTAACGTCTATCTGATGCAAATGCTGTGTTCTGGCTAAATGTTTGTTTGTCACGATATTGAAATATGTCAGTAAAGCAGAATTTTATAAGACTGCATTTCCACCTCTTTCAAAATCAAGGTCAGTGTTTGTTACCAGAATTTATTATTAATATGCATTCTACGCAAAACTAATAAAACTACCTACTCTTTTAAAGTATTTGCAAGATCAGCTACCTAATTATAGCAATTTGACTTGATTGGTTTGCTTTTATCAAGGTTGAAGTTTGACTAATCCTTATTATGACAATTTACAACTTCAACTTCTGGGTTTACGATGATAACAATAACGAACACATCATTTTCAAAAACAAATTCCTGTAATTTCATAGCGGATCTATAAACTCCTCTTTCATTGTCAGTTAAATGCCAAAGAAAAGAAATCGCACCAGAGGTATAGCTTTAGTTTTTTTTTAGCTAGTAGCTATAGTGGCCCAACTGGCCCAACGACAAATATAAATAAGAAGGTACTTAAACGTCACTAATCGTTCAGAATGTCAACAACGACAGATAAAGATTAAACTTACTTTCTTTTTATAGGCCTAAATATTTTATTTGAATTCTCCATTACAAAGCACGTGTCTATAATCAAAACAACTGTCAGGCTTATCAATCTGATTTGATAGCCGGTTTTTGAATTAGCAAAAACTGTCACGAATGCCCTACATCTCTTTTTCCACCGAATATATTTAACAGAGTTTGATCAATTAGGTTTTTCTGTCGACGCGTGCCAATCGTGACTTGTATTGTTAAAAAAGTTAACGTGTTTAACATTTAACTTATACTTACGAGTACTTACATAAATAAATTGTAGTCTTTTTATCCTGTCTTGACCCTTATCAGTAGCTTTTTTTCTTTCCCTCCACATTATTCTTTTCTCTTTTATCCACCATCATCTCCGTAGACCATCGCAGTAGCATTTTAACTTGGTTAAACATTGAGCACTTCCTTGAATAAACTATCTTAACCATCATTTCTTCAAAGACGTTGAAATCGCCAAGAGGTTTTTGATTACACACAAATCCTATTAAATTAATTTACAAACAGGAAACGACATCTATCGGTGCCAACACGTTATTTATTATCTTCGGGACCTTAACCGCGAATAATGGTTCTGTGAGAAAACATAATTTAGGACCAGTAGTAAACATAATTAATACAGTATAGTATACTAATGCTACAGTATCACAACTCAGGGGGTTCACAACATCCTTTCTGCAGTTATCCTACTAATATTATAAACGCGAAAGTTTGTGAGTATGGATGGATCTTTGTTACTCTTTCACGTAAAACCTACTAATCCGATTTGGATGAAACTTGGAATATATATTGTCGCGGGCGGTAGCTTGTTAGAGATAAATTGTTTAAAAGAAAATGAGTAAAAGGAGGCCAAGAGTGCCGCCCTGAAAAAACAACCGGTAACATCAATTACATGGATGATGAACCTTACTGTCAAATCAGAATCATCATCATTGCTTAACATCAGGTGAGATTGTGGTCAAACGGTTGCCTATATTGTATTAAAAAAAAAAAAAAGAACAAGAAAAGTTGTCATCTTTGGTTATAAGTAACATATACAGAAGGGTACGTTATGCAAGGACATGCCTTTCTATGTCTGAGGACATTGTAGGTAAGAGTAAACTAAACTGAACAAAAGAGTGCCATTTGAATGTCAAAACTGTTTAAACCGTATAAAAAGAGTAGACAGTGAAATATTAGCACAATTAGTTCGTTGCAAGAAATTGAACAGTTGAGAATAAGGACGGTCAACTTAGCCGAAGTGCGCCAATTGAATAATGTTGTAAAAGTAACTCAGAGTTGTGGACTGTTCACTGGACAGTACCGTGGGAGATGCGATGTGTCAACAGTTTGACGTACGGTAAAAAATGCTAATCCATCCGCAGATCGACCATATCCGTCTAAATTAGAACGAAACTAATCAGATTAAACCAACAGTATACCTATCGTCAGCTTTAATTCTATCTCTTTTTAAAAAGAGTCTGGGAGAACTTATTTATAGTGGAACTCAGTATAAAATGATTTAAATAACTTACCTACTTTTTTGAAATGGTGATTTCGTGGCTTTAATTTCTACAGCAAACTAAATCTTTGCCATACTGGTTTGAAACTGTGTTTATTTCTTTATTAATGAGAGTAATAACCTCCAAAACTCTAAATATTTATTAACCTTCAATATGGATGGTTTAGTTTAATAACCAACACGTCAAAACATTTACCGCGAATCGATTGCTTGCAGATTTCTCTAAAGCGTACTTTCTTTTAGGTTCCTTAATATAGGTCAAAATATTATTTTGATATGGTTTAACCTTTAAGTACTCCATACTTATAAATATACCCCATATTTTGTCTAATTGATATTAATCTAATTCATTGAAATTCGCAAATAATATTTTCTAGTCTCTTTTCTAAAAAGTAAATACTTTTTTACTGTTAATATACCTACTCGTAGTACTATGACTTCTTCCATTTGGCGAATGAAAAGATAAGCATTTATGAATGTAGAAAAAAAAGAGATGAGTAGCTAGGTAAGATGAAAGAGTTACTAAGATGGACATGTCTGAGTAGTTGAGAAACTGCTACCGACCAAAGCCCTCTTGCTTATGCAAATCCAGATGTTGTGTTGTTCTACATGTTTCTATGTAAAATAGTATTTCAGAACTTCTTGAATACCACAGCAATAAACCTGCATGTTTCTACCTCCGTCAATTACTTGCAAATGTCACAACAATTTCTCAAATACAACTGCTTTATTAGAGGCATTGTGTTTAGACGAGAAATGTGGTTTTGGGGTTTGTTCAGTCATGTCATTTGAAAGACTTGAGATTATTATAACCGGCTGTTTATTCAGCTTTATCCCGAGTCCAAACGTATTGGTATTGACCATATGGATAAGGCCATCAAGGTTACAGTATAGGTTTTGGAGACGCAGCAGTCAACAGCGACCCGGAATTAAAGGCAGGTAGAGTAAACTTCACAACGAGATAAAACTCGCCATAGATCATTTGAGTAAACATGAACCCACAACTAAAAGACCATTAAGGTTAAGGTAGAAATAAGCGAGCTACAAGATATGATCAGCCAATAAAAATCGATGCTAGACTACGGATTAGAATTCTAAGCACAGAGAGAAATCATAGTGAAATTATATCTGTCAAGAAAGTGTATCGTACACTTCATTAGCATGCCCAGGACGGCGTGAATAGTATTAAGAAAAATACGAGCAAGATTGAACGATAGGCACCACGAACTAAGAAACCATTAGAATAAGATCAATAAATTCGACGTTTTACTAAGAGGTCACGGGGTCAAAACCGTAAATAAACCACAGATATTAAGAAACCGAATTCCAAAACCAAAGCGCATCCCAAGACGTAACATACTATAGTAGGTGCCAAATAACACCGCAATACAGGTCATTCACCCACCTTCACCACGATGTCGCAAAATTCAATTTATGTAAACAAACAGTACATTCAGACAGAATTAGCCATTCATAAATTGAATCTTGCGACAACGTGGTAAAGGTGGGTGAATGACCTATATTGCGGTGTTATTTGGCACCTACTATACATACGATGCAATCAACGCGTTGTCACATTTGTCACACATAGGTACACACGTGGTCAAATCAAAATTGGAATAAAAAAAATGGTAAAGAAAATTCAATGCCCACGAAATTACCATTTGCTAAATGCCTAATAAGAAAATCATAGCAAACTGTCATGGAATCTATTTGGATCTCAAGATATTTTCGAAGATATCCAATCGAAGTGAATTTTGAGGGGGTATCTACGGTACTACTAATGAAGAAAGTCACGACACCAATCTCTCGATCTATTAATTCTTAAGATATATTTCAAGATGTCCAAAGAGTATCAATTGAAGGAAACGTTTGCCTGTCTACCGTTCTACTAAAGCACAATGTAAACTGGATCGTTCCCACGCTCAGATCACAAATAAGCACCATCAATAAACGCGTACGCTGTCACAAGGCAATAATCGTATGTCTCCGAAGTTGCCAAATACCAGTAGTGTTGCCTGTTGGCAATGAACCTGTAATCTGGTTGTGGAGACAGTTATGGGTGATGAGAGCGGTGGCGTCTATAGTAAAAAGATAAGGTTCTGTTCACGATGTCCACATTTGTTTTAGTTTTAACAAATATTCAGATCTTAAATTCATAAACGATGTAGGTTCTTTGAGAGGCGGAATCAAGCACTGCGAATATTTGTTGAAACTGGTTTGGCACTATCGAAGCCTCTGTTTATGAAGTCGGGGCTTAGACACCAAGAATCATAAAGTAGTTATTAAAACTAGGTAGGTACTGCTCGTATACCAACGCGTTGATATTATAAGTATCCGTAGGTATTTGAATTGGTATAGCAAATAGCAATACGTCTACGAGAACATTTCCATAAATATAAATCTTTGAGATTCGACAAGTTCCAACCAAAATTTTCCACATTCACGGAAATTCAAAGAGACCTTGTTCAAATTCAAACCAACGGCGAGCGGATATTTTATCACCCACAGAATTAAAATTACCTACAGTTATTGTTCCACAACTGGCATTTCGAATCAAATCGTGAATGGCCATTGTGTTGAACAGTTACAGCGATTTTTATGCAATCGTTGACTGACAGGGGAATTTATTGGAATTGGGAACTATGAGCAAAGGTTGCCTGAAATACAATAGACGTAGAGAAGTGTTCAGTTGCATAGAAGATATTAGCAAAGTCTATCTTCAGATTACCTAAAATGAACCTTATGATTTTACCGACCAACTTGTATTGCTAGCATACTTGAGCATCGTGAAATAAATATCGGCTGTGCTTGAGACGACAGAAATGGAAGAGTTTGACTGGAAGGAAACAAGACCTGTTCTGATCTGACGACTAACAGGGGTGACGAAATAAGTATTTTGGATTGAATGATGAATGTATTTAGTAAGCAGGAAGCGGATCCAATGTAAAATTGGTTTTACGGCTTGTCATGATGCCAATTTTCAAAATGACCGAAAAGTCCAGGTGAAGGTCAGTGATTGAGTAATTTAAAAATAAAACGTGTTTTCTGTACCTGACCTTGCCCGTTTAATCCAAATATTTTGCCGTCGTGACGAAAGGCAAACTAATTAATAAGACTGGCGGATGTGGCGAAAACATCGAGGGGTTCGGATGGCAAGATTTGTAAATATTTGGAGCAATTTTGACTTGATAATAGCAGATTATGTTAATATTATTATGATTTGATGAGACAAAGCTGTTGGCGAAACTGCCGCTTTCGCAAACGTCGTAAAAATATTACGACATCCGAAATAATAACTCTAGAAGCCTCCAGGATTTTTTATTTAGACAAATTGTTCGGAAATCACTGAATAATTTGAATAATAACACAACTTATTTTGTTGATAATTATATGAATGTAAACGGTGCCATCAGCAATTCAATCACTGGCTATGGAGCTACGTGCAATTTCTCTGCTGTTGCTATTGATCTTTGACAGCAACTAAGAATGAGAGAGGTGATCAAGTGATGACTAATGACACTGCACCAAAAAAAAACAACCAGACGTTCAATATTCATGTCATCCCCATGTTCACAATAGCCATATAATAAAGTACATTAGCGATGCGACTGACGAATCAGTCATTATGCATTCTACAGCCTTTGAAAATGTCCTTCCATCTTCAGACAAAGCCAATACAACGCACAAAGATTTCAAAGCTCTTATTTCAAAAGCAGTACGAACTATTTTCGTTATTGTTGATGGCACAGTTAAAGTTGTAGAAGTACCTTCAGTTATGCATGACAAGTTAGTCATAATAACGGAGCAATTTAATGGCAGTGTTAGCAGTTGTATGGAGATTGCTGGTGCAGGTAAGAGGTAACAACTAGTTTACTCTAAACAGTCGGTGAGGTTAATATACTGAGTATTGAAAGTATTAAGTAAATAATGGCCAATACTAAGAATAACATTAAGTTTCATTTGATATGCCAAAATCTTTATACTATAGTAGGTGCCGAATAGCACCGCAATACAGGTCATTCACCCACCTTCACCACGATGTCTCAAAATTCAATTTATGTATGGTAAACAAACAGTACTACGAGATTCGAGCGATTACCGTCTTAGCGACAGGTTTGTATGGAAAGCGACAGAATTAGCCATTCATAAATTGAATTTTGCGACATCGTGGTGAAGGTGGGTAAATGACCTGTATTGCGGTGTTATTTGGCACTTACTATAGGAAATGCAGACGTTAATGACCAGTGGTCACCGGTCACCAGTCACCAGGATCTGATAACGTGACGGGATCTTTAAATCACGCGGCTCGTCAGAAAACTCAAGAATTTGCAAAGGAAACCAACTATTAACGCGTCAAAAGATTGCATCTAATTAATTTAGTAGGAAGCAAAGAGATCACTTTTGTCAGGAGCAAGGAGTCAGCAATTGATATCAATGTATCCTGAACCTATCTGATTAGACTTAATGATCTTGAGGATATGATTAGCGAATACTTCCAAACCACTCGTGTCCTTTTGGTTACCATGGTTACCAATGATATGGAAACAGTCGAACATCATACAAAACAGACATCAAGACTTCTTAGTTTACCCGATTTTGAGACTCTCTAAAATCTTCTAAAATGAATATCATACGTAGAACTGTTTTAGCAGCAAGGAGTTAGCAGAATTTCTATACTGTTTAGAAGGCTTTTATTTCAAGAAGACGATGACATAGATAACTTTAACTGCTTAGGTATCATATGACGATCTCTAAGCAACTTTAAAAGAGTTAATATGAACGGATTATGCTTTAGAAGAATGAAAGTTGTCAAGATCATGAATATTATCGTGTCGTGCGAAAAGTTTTCCGTTTTATTGATGAGAAAAACGCGATATATTATGCAACACCTCAGACGGTTAATGAAGGGTTTTATCTAAGTTAATGTGGGAATCAGAGACAATGAAAGAATCAGGAAGGCACGGCTCATCGGTCTAATGACCATTTACCAACCAGTGTGTGAGACACCTCGACTTGATGGTGTACGATGGGACTGGACATTTTGAATTCCTATTTCTAGATATTAGTAGTCTTCTATTTATTTTCTGTTTCGTCTTGTCATGTCCGTTATTTTGATAGACAATTTTGCGGCATCCATCGATGTTGATCGATTTTTGTGGTAGCTTTAATCGATCGACGGATACCGTTCGACTAACCAATCGATCGATGGCCGGTCGATAGCTTGGCATCGATGGCGCGCGGCGCTGCAGCAGCCCGATCGACATCGTCTAATCGATTCTACCATCGATCGATGATCGACCGATTGGTGTAGTAACACCCAGGTTTCTAAAATAATGCCTCTAAATTCGGAAACCCTCAAGTATTCCAAACACGGTCGAACTATACGCAACGACAGTTTCTTTCATACCGCGTGCACACTATGCCCATGCCGCTGCCGGAATGTATGGCGGCATCAATGCCGCGGGCTGATTGCCACAGCAACATCGCCATCCCTAAGCGGCATTCATGCCGGCAGTGGCATGAGCATAGTGTGCACGCGGTTTCAGATGTATCGGCCGCACTAGAGCTCTTCTTACGATGGTCTCCAACTACACAAGTACAAGCGTGATTACTTTTTAACCTCTGGGAACTATAAATAGGATATGGTGTAATTTTAAAAAGACTGGAAAAAATCGAATTATCTAATTTTTAGAAGTCACGAGGTTTTGCGAAATGAAGTAAATGTTAAAGTTGTAACAATTTAGTACCTATGTGGTATTTTGAGATTGACATGGAAAAAAATACAGGTAGCCGTAGGAGGTATCTATCTGTCTGGTTGTCTATGTAGGCACTCCATCTGATGTAGGGTGGGATAAGGGTAGGAAGATGATTATGTACACTAAATTATACCGGGTGTCCCAGAACTAGTATGTTGTCTCGAGAGGGAGTAACCGACATCGGAATAACAAGTCAGCAAAGTTTGTTCCACATTATATGACGCAGATAAATTTCGTTCCTAGAAATATATTATAGCTGTTTATTTTCATGCTCTGACTGTATCACACGGTTCAGGCTTTACTAGTTCTGGGACACCTTGTATGGTCAAAGACTCCACTTCCTAACGACATAATATTAGGTAGGCAGCGGGCCTAAGATGCGCACCGCGAGATATTTGTCATGTCGTTCTGTCAAAATGTACCAGTTTCTGAACTATTGCATTATCTGTGGTAATGTTGTCGAGAAACCGCGCCTTTGAATTTTCAACTTTTGACATTTCTGCATGACTATTATCTCGTCCTCAGAGAGGTACGACGACTAACAAGTGTCAAAAGTGTACATTATGGCGCGTTTTGTCGACACCATTAGGTACCACAGATAATGCAATAGTTCCTAAACTGGTACAAAATGCTTACATTTTGACAGAACGACATGACAAATATCTCGCGGTGCGCATCTCAGGCCCGCTGGTGAGGTTTGTAAGTTAACCAAATAATACAACTGTATAAGCAAAGCTTTGAACTAATAAGTTCCTTATTTTTTGTCCACCTATAACCAAAACATCATTGTACACTAATGTAAATCTACAAGCAAAAACCAGAGTTAATTTGACATTTTCACTTATGCAAAACTATCTAACCTCAAGTCAGTTACACTAACAAATAACCGAGGTTGGTGTAACTAAGGCTTATCTAAACAAGAGTCCTTTGTCCTTGGCGTCTGACGAGAACTGAAACAAAGGTCTAAACCAGACAAAACAGCTGTTAGGCACGTATAACCACTAAACCACTCCATTTTCCACCTTAGCTCATGAGCATACAGCTCATAATACAAAAACATAAACACGTACCTTCAAATTGCTACAGGATCGAACTCTAAAGTAAGGGAGATAAGGGTTAGTTTCGTGTGCGTGTGATTTTCTTCCCAGTTTCCTGGAAGGGGGATAGGATGATGGGATTGTCTGTCTGGGTTTGAATTAAAAATGGCGACCGGTCGATAGTGGCTTTTTTAGTTGTGTACGTCTGATACTGATACCTGGATCATCACAGGAGCTACTAGTTTGCCTTGATGTTCAAAAAAACAGAAGCACATCCTTACAGAGGACGTCCCTGTATGCAGATTTTAAAATAACTTCCCGTTCGTCCCAGCAACATGCTGAGTGGGACGAACGGGAATAAAACACTAGTTATTTTTAGTTTAGTTAGTGAAAAAAGAGTATAAATAATAAATAAAATAAATAATAAATATTCACGGACACTTAACACAACGCCTTCTAGTCCCAAACTAAGCAAAGCTTGTACGATGGGAACTAGATGGCTGATAGAATACATACATACATTATTTTTTTTGTAAATACATACTTATCCCAGACACAGAACAAACATCTATTTTTGCCACACAAATGTTTGTTCTCGGTGGGGATCGAACCCACGACCCACAGCACGGAAGGCAGACCTACTACCGACTGAGCCATGACGCCTGTCATATATAAACTGTATAAAAAAAATCATAATTTTATTTTCAATATTTGCAATTGATACCTAAATTAGTGGTTGTTGTAGCTTTTTGTATAGGTAATAATTAAAAGTGCCATTTTAATATTATTGCAAGTGTTAGAATTTTGGTATTTATTCATAGCTGTATAGAAAACAGTCGTTAAAATTTCCTCAAATAATATGTTCTACAATATAGTATAGTTTGTATATTATTTTTAATTTCTGTGGTTAGCGACAAAATATTAGTACAGTACCTATGCTTCAAGTGTATGTCCAGCGCTCGCCACTAAATTGGCATATTTATACTAGAAACTTCCGTCAAAAAAGCAAAAAGTGAAAAAAAAACAATCTATGATCCGTTAAAGGATTAAAGCCCGGGAAGCTATAAAACATCAAACTATAACAAACAAGTGATAAAGTTCAAAATCGCTTAACTGTCAAAGTTTTACGATCAATAGTGGCAATGACCTGCGGGCCTAAGATGCGCACCGCGAGATATTTGTCATGTCGTTCTGTCAAAATGTAAGCATTTTGTACTAGTTTAGGAACTATTGCATTATCTGTGGTACCTAATGGTGTCGACAAAACGCGCCATAATGTACACTTTTGACACTTGTTAGTCGTCGTACCTCTCTGAGGACGAGATAATAGTCATGCAGAAATGTCAAAAGTTGAAAATTCAAAGGCGCGGTTTCTCGACAACATTACCACAATCAGATAATGCAATAGTTACTAAACTGGTACAAAATGCTTACATTTTAACAGAACGACATGACAAATATCTCGCGGTGCGCATCTTAGGCCCGCTGGACAGGGCAGTATCTGATTCGGTAACATTATACTAGTGACGGTAACACCTACCATTTTAAATCCTTTTTTCTGGTTTAAAAAAACTGCTTGCGACTATTTATGGGTCTAATAGGACAAATTGAATTGAGTATTACGTGGTATTATTTCTAAAACACTGAACATTTGGAAGAAAAAAGACATAGACATAGACATATTTATTTCTGCGTTAGCAAACAATACAATACAATACAACATACAGAAAATTTAAAACTAATAACAAAATATACAAGCAGGTAGACTAAAAAATATATAAGACTAAAAAACATATTTATAATTTTTAAAAGAAAACAAAAAAAAAAAGAGAGCGATGTACGTATGTAATGTGTGCTACTGCAGCAAATTGGCTCCAGGCTCAGCATTATACTTCACACAGGTAGCTCAGCGCTGTTATTCTAAAAAAGGTTTACCACGGACTCCATTATTACAAATTACAAATTAACCGGTGAGCGGAGCGAGCCACGAAATATTTTATTCGCAAAAAACGGTATACTACTAACGCAAAATAACTTTTTTTAGTGGATTTCTTAGTGGGGATTTCTGGAATATATCAAATATACGTACAATCGCGTATGTATGTAATGTATGTAGTTACGTACATCTACAAAAGTTTAAAATCAAGAAGCCATTGTTTTTTTGCAATACAATTCAAAACACACAAGTTTTTGTCGTTATACGAGGTGTGAAATTACTATGATTTATTACTCGATTTATTTGTTTGATTGCATACGTAATCAAACGAATCAATATCAAAAACTGGACAAATAGATGAGAGGCACAAAAACTCGAATACTCTTAAAATGTAATAAAGCTATGAATAACAGCAAAAATACACCTTTATAAGATCGAAAGGATGCAGTCATCATCAGCGTCAGCGGGCTGAAGTCAACTAGTCCTAAGTCTTCTGGTTCGTGGTCGCTATTCCAGAACCTTTTGCAGGTTCTATGAATTGCAGTAACTTCAGCCAACTTTTTTCATATTCCGTAATTTAGTACTTATTTTAAGTACTTTAAATTGTCAAGGAAACGCCACACAAAGACTGCTTTGATTACCTCTAGGTGAGGTACTTAGCCAGGTAGGTAATGTGGGCGTGTACGCAGGTACCTACATTAATAGTATACATAATACAATACACGGCATAAACTATGGCACATCGATCTGTGTCTGAAATAGTCTGAATATCCTTCATTTTACACGGTTCTAGCGTGCGCGTACGTGTAAATATAAATAGGTATGTTAAACTAAATGGAAGGAAATGACGGACATTTTTTATAGCTTGGAGCTTATGCTCAGTTCGGCGGTTACTCTAATGGAGATGACGTCATCACTATTATCTACCGAACAAGGCTCCAAACAAAAAAAAACAAAAAAAACAATACAACAACATGTCACTTCGGCAGAGATAGATGACGTCATTCGTATTACACTAAAATCTCTGCCTAAGTCAGTATAAGGCCCCTCATTTTCTCAAGCGCGTAATGTTAGTGTTGCGCATGAAAGAGCGAGTGTATAGATGTCACATGGGCCACAGCAACAGACGGTATCTGTAACAGGTAGAGCAGCAAACCAACTGACCTTGCCATTAGTGCCTCTCACCTCACTGGTACAATAATTTATACGAACCAACTCAGGATAAACTTACTCGGACAAACAAAAAAATGTCTGCCTGCACCCTTAGGTATCGCAAAGTCAAAATGGTAACGGAGTTCAAAAGAAAGAATTACTTAGTTTTATTCTTTACGATCTAGCTAAATATGGTTTTTACGTATTTGGTACTCTGAGAGCTCGTTCCCACTCGTCGGGTGTCGGATACATATATTAATCGGAGGTTCCAGGAGGTTCCAGTAGCAAAGCATTTTGTCGGCGCCGACACAAAATCGGTTTCTAACAAGTGTGAATAGTTTAATATAAAATGCTTTGGAACCTGGAACCTCCGATTAATATACGTATCCGACACCCGACAAGTGGGAACGAGCTCTGACTCTGACTGTGAGTGGGATACAAACCATATCTTTCAATCCCACCCACCCAGGATTCAAATTACCTATTTATTCCCAAAGAACCCACTGACTGGTCCAGAAGTGGGGTCATTAAAAAAACAAATAAATACTCTTGGACATATCACACAACGCTCTCTAGTCTCAAACAAAGCAAATTTTGTACTATGGGAACTAGATTGCCGATAGAATACTTATATACATTTTTCAATACTCAATACTCAATATATTTATTGCTTTCACATGGTTTAGGTAAATTTTACATTGGTGGTGGATGTAAATAAATATGTCTCATGGACCCTGCTTAGGGTATAGCAATATGAAGGCAGGCCGAGGTTTATAGTGTAGAACCATCTCAGAAATAACAACCAGTGAAATAACTCAAAACTTATATTCATCATCATTATCATCATAACACAATCAACAGCAAATTAACTCAATTCATTAACTTAGACTTAATTCAAAAACCAATCTTTAAACGCTATCAAAATCTAGTCACAAGTGTCCCGATCCCATGTCGGGTTCCGAATGCTAGCCCTCCCTCGTTCCACCGCCGCGGCCTCACAGCCATCACGATAGTTTGTTTATGTTTTAAAGTAATCTTTTGTATGAGAAATTCAATAAACCTTACATTCGACCATCCTGATGACGTGTAATGCCCTCATACACGTACCCGGTGGAACCTTATTATAAAAATTAAAACAAATATTTAAGTCGTTTATCTAATTATAACTTGGTTAAAATTTATTATCTATGTATACTAAAATTTAACTAACCATATTTGACATTAATTTAAAAATAGTTTAAGAACCCATAATACATTTATAAATTGGTTAGCAAAACTCTGATAAAACCATTTATCACCTACTAAAACTACAATTATATATTTAACAATTTATAACAATCCAACAATACATTCATTGATCCTTCAACAATTCAATAAATCTTCCATCAATGACTCAATCGACTGTTCTACCACTACATCTTTAACAATATAATATACAATTCGACTAATTGAATGGTTTTTATCAACCATTTAATCAGTACAACAACTAGTTGAACTTCATTAACCAATTACCAGTCGGTCAATTCAAAAGTCTAACAATCTTATGGTGTGTTAATTTATTACCTATTATAATAATATAATATTATAATTATAATATTTATAATTGATGATGACAATGATTTCTTTTATATTCTGGTGAATCCTTCTTTTTTTATATATTTTACAAATACCTACCATAATATTATGACGTAGATATTTGATATACAAATTTATAACTGCATACGTCTTTATACTATACAACTTTAACAGCTCACTGATATTAAAATTTCTCATCGACTTTTATTAATCACATTGAACAGTTAATCAATTCAATCGTTTAATAAATGAATAATTCTTTAATTAACCAATTTAGCGATTTACCACTATATAATAATGTACAACATTCTGTTCATTTATCAAAGTATCAAAGTATCAAATATATCAAAGTATCAAAATATCAAAGTGTCAAAGTGTCAAAGTGTCAAAGTATCAAAGTATCAAAGTATCAAAGTATCAAAGTATCAAAGTATCAAAGTATCAAAGTATCAAAGTATCAAAGTATCAAAGTATCAAAGTATCAAAGTATCAAAGTATCAAAGTATCAAAGTATCGAAGTATCGAAGTATCGAAGTATCGAAGTATCGAAGTATCGAAGTATCGAAGTATCGAAGTATCGAAGTATCGAAGTATCGAAGTATCGAAGTATCGAAGTATCGAAGTATCGAAGTATCGAAGTATCGAAGTATCGAAGTATCGAAGTATCGAAGTATCGAAGTATCGAAGTATCAAAGTATCAAAGTATCAAAGTATCAAAGTATAAAGTATCAAACAATCAAAGTATTCAAGTAAAGTATTCAAGTATCAAAGTATCTATTTAACAATTTAACGATTCAACTATTTAATTATTTAGAAATTAAACAATTTGTCAATTTATCCATTTAAGCATTAACCACTTAATAATTTAACAATTTAACCATTTAACCGTTTAACCATTTATCCATTTAACCAAATGGTCAAATAACCATTCAACTATTTAACCAAATAGTTAAATAATCATTTACCCAAACGGCTAAATAACCATTTAACTATTTAACCGTTTAACCATTTATCCATTTAACCAAATGTTCAAATAACCATTCAACCATTTAACCAAATAGTTAAATAACCATTTAACCATTTAACCAAACAGCCAAATAACCATTTAACCATGTAACCATTTAACCATCCTTCAGGTCAAATCACGGATCTCCATATCATCCGTTTGACCTGAAACAACACAAACCAATTTTGTAGTCACTTAGCATCAAATAACAATCATTCGTTAGATAGAAAACATACTCGATCATGTTAACAATCAAAAAGGCAACATCTATTCATAGGTGCGGTCTGAGAAAGATGAACTTAACTTCTGCAGAAAATTTAGGTATTTAGCGTATTTGGCCCATAGATATACGTGATCATCAAAATGTAGGTAATACGTAATACGTATTCATTCTAATCACAGTTATCCCAGACTTTTTTATTTTTATGCATATCTTCTCTAAATATAAAACTCTTTTAAAGATGACTGATGATTAACGCACAGCCCAAACTATAAGTTCCAGAAGTATACAATTTGGAGTGTAGTATCCTTATATAGGTAGCATAGGGGTGCA
Organism: Eulithis testata; assembly: GCA_947507515.1. Lineage (NCBI taxonomy): Eukaryota > Metazoa > Arthropoda > Insecta > Lepidoptera > Geometridae > Eulithis > Eulithis testata. Next base: position 9,113,227 of record OX382213.1, on the reverse strand, counting down.
CCAAGTAAGGAATTTTGAAAAGTCGTATCTCGCACCCTAAAGGGTCTAAAATTATGATCAAAGATTTCAACCAAATAATGCTTGGTACTACTCGAGCAAAGCCGCGGGTGACCGCTAGTTAGATATATAATATTTTATTTTATTTTAGCATGTCTATATCGACAATGTTAAAAGTATCCTTGTTTGAAGTAGCAAGTCTCCTATATTTATTTATTTTGTCGTATTTTGTTGCAAGTGTACCTATTAGGTATTATCAATCAATCCATAAATAAGCAAATTAGCCAATCCTTGCAATAAAATTATTATAACAATGTAAATTCTGTTCATCCATTGAATTTCTTGTAGTATCTTGTTTATTATTTAACTGAGACATTACATTCTATGTTCAGTTGGGAGCCACACTTCTTCTTTATAATCTGGTAGTGCCTTCACCATCCGATTTCATACTACATGTTAATGTCTGAGCATAAACTATCAAGCATGATGTAAAACTAAACTAAAGGCAAAATCCTTTTGAAGCTGACAAAAACAAATTAAGTGGTGGTTCTCAGTCGCACAACAACAAATAAGTAGTGAATCTATAGTCAATTCTGAATATATTTTTTTTTTTTACTCAAGATAACTGTTGTTTTAAATCCTTGGAAAACAATAAATGGTCTCAAATAAAGAATAAAAATAAATTGTAGTGTAGCTAATCTAGTTTTCGTGTACTCATAGTTATTTAGTCAGACTTCGATATGTAACGCTTTAATAGGTTGGTAAAGCAAAAAGTTAGGTAGGTACCTTCCGCCCTACTTATTTTAGATCCAAACTAAGTAGGTGTACATTTACCGCAAACTCCAAAAATTAACTTTCTAATTGTGTAATCATGCATTGATAATTTTTATAACTTTACTAGTAGTTCGCTTCACTCACTCTTAATAAAATAGTTTAGCAGCTTCTCCGAATTAAAACTTTTTGTTTATTTAAAAGTGCTCATACTTCTCACAAATAAATTATTCTGTTGGTAATTAAAGTAGAATTTAAAACAATTCTATTAATTCAGATCCTGGCAATCTGTTTACAAGTAAAACTGATAGTCAACAACGGAACCGCGAATTAATTAACATCCCGATGATTGTTTGGGCCGCAACGCAACACATTGAAGATTTACTAATAACGAGATATGATTAAAATAAATTATGACTGAAGATGGCCCAAACTTGGTTTAGGACATACCTTGTCACAAGTTAGTCCATTTTGTTTTCCTTTCTTTCGAACGCAATTTAGTCCATAATATCTTTTATTGCCTTTTTTTTATTATTATTACAATAATTTTACTTGTATAGTTTAATCAATTACAGCTCTGGCTGGAAGAACTAGAAAACCGCTATTGACAAAGGACTGAATCATAGATAATCGGAAATATTAAAATCAAAAGTGTAAATTGGGGCATTGCGTCCCAATACATTTTGCCCGAATGGACAGCAAGTCACGTGTACAATACCTAGTATAGTATTATATAATCTGAGACTATACCTACCCCGTGTAACCACTTGCTTATAATTCTCTAAACTTTAGAGCCTAAAGGCATTACGTCATAATGTTATGCACTTGTTGCATTACAATAATTATAGACGACTATTATTCAAGTTTGTATCAAAGGTTTAGGTACTGATAAATAATAATATTTTAGCGTCATGTTTATCTGTATACGCTACTTTTTAAAGTTGTACAGTAATCTTTGTTTAGTCTGTTTACAGGATACAATTGGCTCAATAATCTTTGCCATAAAATAAATTTCGCTAATAAAATCATGAAAACTCGCGTAACCTTTTAAACTATGCTCGCACTAAATATATCGTAGAATATCTTAATTGAATTTACAATTCCTATGGTTTTGCGTAAAGAGATTTTCATTGTTAGCCTAAGAAAAACTTTTAAAACTTACTAGGTTTCTTAAAACGTACCTAGTAGATATAAATATATTAAACCTCGTAGTCCTAATAACGAATTCCGTTGTCATAGTGTTACAATAATTATTTCGCGTAAGCTGTAGCATTACAAGATTTTGTGATTTTATCGCGACGATCGAAATTGATATTCCATTGATAGTCCTTTACTATCGCTTAAATTCAACGTCAAGTCCGAATATCCTAACATTTTATCAAGGTAAGTATAGGTACTTATTTAGCAATCACTTTTCTGACCTTGGTTCACAAAATAAACCATTTTTCATCTCTATTTACCACATCTACACAGGTAGAGTTAAAACTCTTGCACTGCATTTTTTTTTATAGAAAAACGGTTAACAATCCTTACCTTCCAGCCACCAACTTAGTCATACTCGTTTATCCCTTTTTTTATCCGGACAATAATTCATTGATTTATTTATAACAAGTTAACTCTGGTAGGTATCATTATTAAACTTATATAATTTACGAATGTGCTTTACTCTATCATATTTTGTTGACTGCTACAGTAAAAAGTCTTATAAAAGAATGTATAAATTTTGTGATATCTTTAAGTGAAAAAAAAATACTCGTAGGATTCTTCTTCTTGCGGTTTGATCAACAACTCTAAACTAATTAGGTTCAAATATAATTTTGCTACTGTTACCCCATTATCTGTGGCGTTCATAAGATCATCCCTTATACAAGTAGAAATGTTATTGTAACGCAAAATAAAATTGAATTGAGTACATGACCTTTTTCAATGTTGTCGCGTCACATTTCAATTCTCCCGGCGCCGGCCCAGCACCCGGCAGCGCTCGAAGCTGCGGGTCACCCGGTGCCGACCAGTACCAGGCAGACGTCACGACTACGGCTCGCCAGGCAACGCCCAGCGCCAGGCAGCCCTCGTGACTGTAGCTCGCCCGGCGCCGCTTAGCACCAGGCAGCCCTTGTGGCTGCGGATCGCCTGGCGCCGCTAAGCACCAGGCAGCCCTTGTGGCTGCGGATCACCTGGCGCCACTTAGCACCAGGCAGCCGTTGTGGCTGCAGATCGCCTGGTGCCGCTTAGCACCAGGCAGCCCTTGTGGCTGCGGATCGCCTGGCGCCGCTTAGCACCAGGCAGCCCTTGTGGCTGCAGATCGTCTTCACGTGGCATGTCTTAACTTGATTGCACCACGAAAACCAGCCATCCATTGTTCTGAAAAACTCGCGCAAAACAAAAAGAAATGAGTGTAGGTACCCATAACCTAATAATTTTACAACAAACTACCATTATTAATTATCTTTTTGCAAATCTTACTTAGTATCAAGTAATCTCAGTACCTAAATCTATTTTTAGAATGAGTATTTGGTTGCGACGACATACCACATAGGTACCTACTACATGGCTAGCGATAAGGGGCCCTGTAACTCAACCTTAAACACAATACAAAGAACACCTTGTGAAGTATAGCGACGTAACGTAAACAAAACTGTAATGTGTTGCTGGAATGTTCAATCTTTAAGCGTACATATTATTATATACATTTAATTTAACATTGCGTCATCTTGAAAATAATTAAACCAGTATAATATGAAAGAAATAAACAAATATTAATCATTCATGAATATTTAACATAACGCACAAAATGCTATCGGTGCTAAACTAAGTAAAATTAATAATACATAATACGCAACACACATTTTGTTGTGCAGGTACTTTTATACATACATAAAGACAGCCAGACACATAGCAAACATCTATAACAAGTAACCAACAAACTGCAAATTTGTTTAATGTAGAATCGAACCCACAACCTCATCGTACAAAAGGCAGAGCTAAAACCAACGAAGTAGTGGCAATTTTACAACTACTTTTATTTTATTTTCTTTAAACCAATATAATATGGACATTATGGACGTGTACTTACGTAATTTTCGGTAATCCCACTTCTGAGATGTAGAACCATCTCAGAAATAACAACCAGTGAAATAACTCAAAACTTATATTCATCATCATTATCATCATAACACAATCAACAGCAAATTAACTCAATTCATTAACTTAGACTTAATTCAAAAACCAATCTTTAAACGCTATCAAAATCTAGTCACAAGTGTCCCGATCCCATGTCGGGTTCCGAATGCTAGCCCTCCCTCGTTCCACCGCCGCGGCCTCACAGCCATCACGATAGTTTGTTTATGTTTTAAAGTAATCTTTTGTATGAGAAATTCAATAAACCTTACAATAGATAGCTAGTAGATCGTTAATTAGTGTTACATAATAGGTAGTCATTTTATTTAGGATTTTTTCTTTGTAAATACATACTAATACATACGAGGTAACACCCAGACACAATAAACAAGATTAGGAATCCAACATCCCTGCCTTGCATCTCGTAGTTCAATAGATAAGAGACTGCATTCGTTAGATACAGCTGATCGACGTTTATTTTTAAACGGTCTAACTGGCAGACGGCCCAGTAGTTACATCGGAGTCCCACGCGTGCGCCGGCGCCGCGGCGCACCCTACATGGTTATACAAACTTTTTTTTAAGGTACCACATATTGGGAAACAGAGACTGGAGTCTGAGTTTTTGTTAATAGTAAAGAAATATATTTTGTATTCATGAAAACTAGATGAGCGCCTCTAGTAGGAGGTTTGCAAACGATCTTTCTCCATACAAAACTGCGAGTTTATCGATTCTCGCTTTAAATAATTGTAATTTTCTTTGTGAATAAAGAACTATATTGCAACGATATATTATATACAATATTCCAGGGGAATGTGGTGTGTGTGGCCGCGATGAAATGAAATGAATTAATTTGTGAAGTATGTTAATAATGTAGGATAGAATAGGCTAATAAGCATATAAGTCTTGGCACATACTTCGTCGGAGACTGACATGCAAAGTTTTGAATGAATGAATGAGATGAATATTGGCGAAATTAGGCGATTAGATCATGAACACGATAGAAACACTTATCTACAAGCCATAATAATGTAAAGTTTTGTTTTAAATTGAAAAGATGTCATATACAAATTTAAATGCTAATCCCTAGCGACAATAAAAGGAAGTTCAAGCTTTTGGATAGATTTTTACAGGATATCGGATGTTTATTTAAACTAGTTATTTTCGGGGCCCCGATAGATCAAGGAATTAAACAAACATTACCGTCTTCGTAATGTAAGCTGTCTTTGATTCCAAAAAGGGTTATAAGTTTTACAAATCGAGATGCAGTCATTTAAGCAAGCAAGCAAGCTCGTATGAGTTAGTGGCCAGCTCTCTTGACGGAGTTTTTAAGCCGCCTTAAGGCCTCCGTCATGGCTTAATGACTGCTAAAGCCGGGAACGACAGCTTAACGTACCCTCCGAAGCGCTCAGATGTAAATGCCACTAACAGTCACCCATCCAAATAGTGACCGCGCAGAGCGTCGGTTAACTTAGATAAGCAAACTCGTATGAGTTAGTGGCCAACTCTGGTGACGGAGTTTTTAGGCCGCCTTAAGGCCTCCGTCATGGCTTAACGACTGCTAGAGCCGAGCCCGACAGTTTCAACTTAGATAATCGGTGAAGATTGACTAAGCAAGCTACTCCATTTGACGGAATCGCTGCCAAAACTAAACATTATCCAAACGATTTCAGAATCGATGGGTATATTACGGCCGTCGCTTTTCAAAAAGGCTTTTGAGTTTCCACGATTTGTGTACTCATCGGGCAATCACGTATATAAACATTAAGGTTTGTATGTTTTATTGAGTGAGAGGAAGTTCAATTCAAACTTCTTGGTTATTATTAGCGCCACCTGGCGCCGACTGAAACGTCTGAAAGCTTGTTTGTAAACAGAACACGGGATTTTAAATACCTTACCTACTAGTTTGAGAAAATCCGCCTTGTGTGCGCTCCAAGCACCAATTTTAAAACTTCCGACCTCCTATTTAATTCTCCTACGAGAAAGACAGCCAACTGAGGCATTGCACTATGCGCACCAACGCGATTCCACTTTTGCGCACCAATCTATTTTAAGCTAGGTGCGCAAAAGTGAAATAGTTTCAATATTAAAAATGCTTCCATTTCGCGCACCAAGGATAAAGTAACGATATTGATGGCTAAGAATTGGCTAAGAAGCTATCGTTTTGAAGTAAACACTTCGAACCTGCACTTCTCGCGTCACTGGCGGCCACTCATCATCAAATTCGTCGATAAGGGTTACTTTACGTAAGACTTAAAAAAAACTAAACAACATTATTCTGATTTGTGACCATCTTGCATAACGCCATTACCACAAGTACAAGATGTGTGTCTGATTGTACTTGTGCACAAAATTATGTAAGTACTTACCTAAACATTAACATATTCGAGTACCTGCTTATACATATTGTAGGTTTTTTGTCCTACTAAGAAACACAAGCAGCCTGTAGGCCCCTGTGTAGTTAGTGGTACCGTTTATTCCTCGTGACACTTTTTCTCAAGAAAAAATAAGTGTTCCAAAATGGCCAGGAACAGTAATAACACTATTATAATTCTGACGTCATAATGACAATGCCCTGTGTTGCAAAGCCAAATGTACAAATTTCGGTAAAGTCCCGGAACTAGCATTTCACCTCTGGGGTGCCCCGATACCCCTACTAAGTTCTACACGACCATTAGCTGCTGAAGTATACATTTGTGCAGGCACGGCCGACACACACTAAATAGCAAATTGTATGCAAAGTAGTGGTCATTCGTGCCGGCCACTAGTATCTGCCACTAGCCACCAGTGGCTGACCCAAGAGGCGTGTTTGCGAGAACTCATAATGTATTCTATGGCAAGGTGTTGAAAGAGAAGTCATTTCTCACCACTGAACAATCAGTTACTTACGTCACAAGTGTGCTAATTTTCACCGCGATGCTTCAATTACTTGCACTGCGTGTACTGTCTATTGTAGTGTGCTGTAGTAATGGGGTATAGTAAATTAGAAGTAGCGCAATTACTAATGTGTGAAAAAATCGTCAGAATTTACGCTCGATGAAGAGAGATGGCGCTAAAACCGACGAGAATCACCAACCAGCCTTTATATTACATACCAATCTGTAGTAGCAACACAGGTAATGGTACGGAGAGCCTGTATTTTTCTAAACTAACCTAATTTGACACCTCTAAAATATAGCCGTCCTTGTCGTTTCAGTTTATGAGAAAGGGACGGCAACATTTTTGGTGCAGTCAAATTAGGTTAGTTTAGAAAAATCCAATTGAATTGACAGCTTTGAGTTGTCATTTGTAAATCACTGAAACCGATCTCTCAAAGACGAACTGATTTTACTCCGATTTTCTTTAAAAAGTGATCATTATCGTGAAACCGAACAGATTTTGATTTGTTTACCCCCGATCGAAAAAAGAATGGTGTATTTGCTTGTTTAGTAACTATGCTTGAATTCCTGCGAAAATAATAAAAATACAGAAGCCAGCGAAGTCAGCTAGTTAGATAAACATCTGATTGTATTTGTACGTTGTCACAGTATGGTAGCACCGTATGTAGGGTAAATGTTTTGCTTGCTTTGCTGAGCGTATTGTTGTGATTCGAGATCGTCTTGTTTTACTGCATAACTCAGTTATTGTGTCACTGTTGTGAGTGTTGTGACTTGTGATGTGACATATTCGGGTCAGGTTCTTTAGAATGTTAGTCGAATGCAGTCAGCTTGACGGACAGAGGCCAGAAGAGAAGAAAATGTAAAATATTCAGTAGGACTTTTTTGGGACTAAACCAATCTTTAAAGCAACACAGGTAAGGACTGAGGACGTGTCCTGTGATGCATTGCACTGCGCCCACCACTCTATAGACAAAAAGTATCAGAATCTTCATCATGTCAAGGGACAACTCAGGGACAAGGGGCAGATTTTACAATTCACGGCACGTACATACTATATGAGTTAGTGACCAACTCTGGTGACGGAGTTTTTAACCCGCCTTAAGGCCTCCGTCGTGGCTTAACGACTGCTAGAGCCGTGCCCTCCGAAGCTCGGAAGCGCTCAGATGTAAATGCCACAAACGGTCACCAATCCACAAAGTGACCGCTGAGAACGTCGCTTAACTTAGATAATTGGTGAAGATTGACTAAGCAAGCCTAGCCACGAGCGCAGACCACTCGCGAGGTACGTAATCAGAGTAAGCTAGAGTGTAAGTAGGGAGCCTTACACATTGATATACTTACATATTTAACCCCGTGCATTCGCCACAAACTGTCAAGTTATCAGTTCCTTGATCACGAATAAATGTGACAATCGCAAACATATCGTAACCCTAGCGTATCCGAGATACATTGCGCGGTGACACTAAACGGTTGGCAGTCGAGCTGGCATTGACGCGCAATATAACTCGAATACGTTAACGCAGCGACGACTGTCAGATTTGTTCGTGATAGAAGTACAGATAACAGCCCTATTGTTTTAAGTTTCTCTTGTACATTTAGTGCCAGCAGTTGACGACAGTATTTTAAACTTACTTTATTAAAATTGAAAGCACGATGTATTGATATTGGGAAGATCGCGTACCCGGGTGGAGATTAAAAATAGTTTTTCTGGGAAATGAGTGGACTTCTTCAGTCATGCTGATGATGATGAAGAAAGACCAAGTCTTCGCTCGCGTTGTGACACAAACTAAGGCTTCTTACTGCACTCGTTTATTGGTACGGTCTATCTTGAAAAGTGATTTACATTCACAAATGAATAATACAATTTTGACCAACTTGTGAAGCTGACCGTACCGATTTAAACACTTTTCAATTGGCCCAAATACAAGTACAGGTTTAATTTAATCCATTAAAGTATTAAAATGATCTCTTTTTGATGGAATTAAGAACGATTTCAAATTAATTTCGTTGACAGTTACATGTAAAATCCATAATGACAGTGTATTATAATATTTTGATCGACATAAAATAAAATTGTTCTAGTTTTTACCCGACTACGGCGAAGCAAAAAGGAGGGTAAGTATGTTTATCTATTATGATCTCGTTTTGGCATTGTTTTCTCACGAGATGCAGTCCGCGGGTTGCTGTTATAGGTAGGTACCATAGGTATTGTTGCTACGTATATTTTTGGAAGTTTATCCGGTGATTGTAGGTCTGATTTTGGAGCAAATCTGGACTTAGTTTACCTAGATAAGATAATAGTAGGTCTTCAGCCTGTTTATAAATTCGGAGGTAAGTGTGGTAGGTTCGAGAAAACAGCAATGCTACATTATCGGCTTATTTCCATTCAGCCCAATAGCTGGCCTTTTGCCTACCCAGCAATTTACAGGCAATTTCATTACCAGTGGGCCAGTTAGTGGACCCGATAGGAATAAGCCAAAATCGCATGAGAAAATCTCATCGCCTGCACATAGAAATAGAAATAGAAATTATTTATTTTACGCAAAAACACATACAAAGATACAATGAAATAAACATTAAATTATAAAGAAAGATGCGCAAAAAGGGTACTCGCTCAGCAAATGCTAAAGGTACACGGTGGCTCCTTTAGCGCTGGTTTTCAGGAGTGCCTAGAGTGAAGTGGCGTACAGCCTCTGCGACACGCGCTCTGTTTTACAAGAAACTTAATCTAATAGCTATTATGTGCCTAATCTAATATATAATTCATAATACTGGCATTAACCAAAATCATAACTTCTCTTTTTTTTAAACATAAATTAAACAAAAACAAAACAGAAAACATAATCAGATACAACTAGAGAAAACAGATACATAGGGATGTCGAAAGTGAAATAAAATATCGATATAGTATCGATACTTTTCAACAAGCCTAGCACATTCACGTCACAAAACTTGCGAGATAGGTACCTATCTACCTACTCTCCCAAGGGTTAGGCCCGTTCTCACCCGGTCCGTTCTACCTCGATTGGAATAAAGTTTATTTAAGAGGTAGGTAGGTAGGTAGGTAGGTAGGTAGGTAGGTAGGTAGGTAGGTAAGGTACCTCCCTATGTATGTGATGCAGGAAGGAAGTGTTAGGAACTGTGATAAACATTCCAACATCGATCGATGACCATCCTTCCGTGAAATTATGGATCGATCAATTAGAAACTTGTAACAGAATGGCTTAGTTATCAGTTCCACTCGATGATCCCCAACAGAATGTAGACTTAGCTTTTGTTCTGACGAAATTACGACGTGAGGGCTAGCTTACCTACCTAACCTTAACTTACGCTCCTCTGAAACGTTGCAATTGAAAACTCCCTTGCACTCTTCTACCTTTTATGGACATTCTTTTACGGTGCAAGCCATTCGCCTTTGGAATGCTCTTCCTGTTGATATCAGGAAAGCCAAATCTCTTCCTATCTTCAAAAAGCTTTTACACAGTCACTTTTCATCATTATAAAATTATTTTATTTTACTATCTATATATATATTTTTGTAGGTGGGTGGGTAGGTGTACCTAGTATAGATATGGTTATTATAATGTATTTATGTAGTATTGGTATCATATTAGTAGTTTATATATATTTTAATTTATGCACATAGTTGGTGAAATTAGTTAAATGTAATCTTTTTATTACACCGTCACTTTCGTTCATATAAAATCCAGTCAATCCAAAGGTTGCCTGGAAGAGATCGCTCATAGCGATAAGGCCGCCCATTGTACTTCACATAAGAATAATGAACTCTGTGTTTATTTTATAATTTCTGTCAAAGTGGTGTACAATAAAGAGTTTTCTATCTATCTATCTATCTAACCTAACTAGGTAACTATGTAGCTAGCTAAGTAGGTATACCTACAGTACAGCTTATGGCAGATTTACCTAATTATGTAGGTGGGTAGTGTAGGTACCTAGGTGCCCACTTTACCTACCTATCTATGGCACTGCAAATATAGGTACCTACCTACCTACATGTAAATCTGGCAAGAGACGAGAAAGTTATTCAAACTAAACTTTCGTACGTTTGTACCTACCTGTTTGGACTAGCACAGGGTCTGAGTACCTACCTCCAGGTAGAAGGTAACTTACCTATTTCTTAGGACTAGAATAACCAAGGAGAATAGACAAGTTTTTTCCCGCAAATAACTCGGCCACAGCTCAGAAGTACAGTTAAATATATACAACTATGTACTTACACGGGAGAAACGAGCGTCTATCTTCAAGAAATCGTTGATTGAAACACTTTGCACACAAGTTCCGTCCACTGTGATACACAAAACAGTTTTTATTCACGAGTTTTGTGTTGTTTTCACAAAGTTCAGAGTATGAGAGGAGTGACAGACGCGCGTCCTAACGACACGGCGCGACGCGGCGGACTGAGTGAATGAAATGAAGAATGTAGTGAACGAAACGCACTGACCGGTGAGTGAGAGCATGGGGAAATGAATGAACAAAATTCGGCAACTTTCAATACTAGCATATTGAATAGTCACGGAGATGGCGCTTAAAAACTTTCTTTAAAATTATTGTTTGGTTTGACTGTCCGTTAGGTGGTGCCTTGGGTCTACTTTCCATTTTTGAAATTCTCTATGTTTTCAATATGCTTTCAATAAGTATTTGACATTAGTTTTTATTACCTAGTCTATGATATCAGGTAGGTAAGCAGCGGCAGGGACTTATACTTACCTACTAGCAAAGAGTAGGCACTAGTCACCTACTAAAGAAAAATCTTGATTTAATTTGTCCATTCGATTCCATCTACAAGGTGATCGAACAATCTAGATTCTAGAATCTGTTATAGGTACCTACATATTTGTAACTGTATTCATGGCAGTGGTTAGTTGATTTTTAGCTGCGTAGTTTTTAGGAAAAGTGACAGATAGGTCGGTCAAGTAATATAAAATTGTGGCCATTTATAGCTATATACTTCGACCACCGGACCCGTATAATAAAGTAATTTCCTAGTGCTTTTTTATTAGCTCTTTGTCAGAGACTAGCACCATTGTTACCATCTACGGGTGGTGACACGTCACAGGTTAGGGTTAGAGTGAGGACATTAGCATTTCCTTCTATGGAATTACATTCTTTGAAGATCTATGGTATGTAATGTACCCTACTCGTTGCATTCATCTGAGCTCGGAAAACCTATCTATATTAATCAAAATTATGCTTGAGAAAAAAGTAAAATTACATATCCTGCCAATTACTATCATTCATCTGCAGATGTATCGAACAGGTGATTGCCTTTCCCTTAGGAACCTTGGAATTGAATTGGAGCCACAAAAGCTTTCTCGCCCACGCACGCTGATTTGACAACTGACAGTGACAGTCAAGGTCATGTGGCTGAGTAGCTCATTTCCTGTCTTTTGGTTATTCTTCAGGTATACCTATGAACTTACTACTCTACTGGTTTTACTGTCTAGGTTAGGTTAGACATTACATGAATTACGACCTTCCTAGTTCACAAAAGTATGCTTGTAAGCCCTAGTGGGCCAACTAGATTGTATGAACCTTTTAATGGTACGTAGCAGTTATGTGTCAACTAACCTTGGTGGTAATAGACATGTTATCCGGGGGGAAGAAAGCCATGCAACCACATTAACGACCATCGCGTCGTTACCGATCGTAACGATACTAGATAATCTAGGTAGGTAGTTGTTTACCTACCTAGATAATAATGTATTTAATCCTCAACATTTAGAGTAGATTTCTACAAACGAAGAGATCATTACATACCGACAAACTGTATAATATTTTGCATTTATTCGAACGATCGCATTACAAGACCGCTAATCTGACTGGTTTTAAATTAGCCACATACAAACCAGAACTCACATCAAGTCAATGGGACAGTTTTGTAGAGTGAAAAGTATTCATATTATTATAATCATGAATTCAGTAAAATCACAAGGATCATAATTTAGGATCATCTTATTTCCGACTCAAATGCCAGTCTTTAGTAACCAGTTCCTGAAGCTTGCGACTAGATTCCTATCAGTTTTTGTTGTAACAGAATAGCTGATATAGAAGGTACTTTTTTTTGGTAAATAACTAACTGTCAGTAGTTCGAAACGAAGCACTTAAAAAATAAACAAGAGTCAGTTCACCATATAAAACTTACAAATACTTACCTGTGAAACTACAATAGTTTACATCACAATAGTTTTCTTTTTTAGCTTTGCTGCCTATCCATTAAAAGCACCTTTACTTACTATATTATTATTTCTTGCTTAGTTTATCACTTCACTCTCCTCATTCTCAGTAACCAGTTAACTATCTCAACCTAGATGTCAGTTGATCTTATTAGGGTATTAAGGCCTTCAATAACCACCACGACCACATCGTGGTAATAAGGAATTAGAATAGTTACAAGCTGGCTATCTTGTTCAATTGGAAGAGATATAAATTGTGGAACTTATGATGCTGAGCTGATTCTTGTGGGGTACTACTTTGTTGGCACTTGGAATGGGATACCTAAGTCGTTTATAGGAACTTAGGAACTAAGTTACTGCTAAATTGATAGGATACATTTACGAGTTATAAACTTTGGTAGCTAGGCTACAGTTTATTTGTGGACCGACGACATTGATCCGACTGTTCCGAATAGGAAGTCGAGGAAAAGGGATAAATCATTTTGGAAAATTGCAAGCAGCCCATTCCCGTGTACGTTTTTGGTTGATGATAATAATATTTACCTAGTCTTTATTGGTGAGATGCTATGTTTACTATGTATCAAAATTCAAAAGTTACTTAAGTTTGCTCTTGAACAATTCAAGTAAACGCAGCAAGCAGGCTGCTATGACCGGATTTTATACCTAGAAATATTCGGCCTTAACTTAATGTTCCAATCAATGCCCACTTACATAATAATAAATAGCTACCCAGTTACATAATAAAACACAAGGCAAACGGCTGTCCCAAGTCCTGCTCTTAAATTATAATTTTATTACAAACCGTAAGTATCTGTAATAATCTATAGGTAGTAGGTATCGTACCTACAACTCTGTAGGGTTAGGTCTTTCTAGCATAGCCGAGTTACTAGTATAGTATTATATAATGATCTGTGGCCGAGTGAATGATGTCTGACTTTGATGGAAGCATGCATAAGCTCGTATGAGTCAGTGAGCAACCCTGGTGATGGGGTATTTAGGTCGCCTTATGGCCTACGCCGTGGTTTAACGACTGCTAGAGCCAAAAGCTTTACTTAATCTGCTCTTTTGTTTGAAATTCTTAGCAATCAATAAAATAATTTTCATTTACCAATCACGAATGTTTAGGGTTTAGGTGCAGTATAAGCTTCTGTTGTGTTTTTAACCGACTTTAGGCCGACCTTAGTTGCGATGATGAAAAGTTACAACTAGCTCTTTGTCTATGTTTCGAGAATTCGCTAAAATAATGCATGGATGTCACCTGTCACTTTATCGAAGTAAGTAAAATTTTTTGCATGATTTTTCGAGTTTTTAGTATCTTCTATGACGACCGACGACGGTTTGATGAATGACGTAGCCTACCTACCTATCTAGTACCTACTTATGTAGGCAATGGCACATGACATGACATGCCGGTGAGTCTGAGGATACACGAACCTTTGCTAGTTCGATTTCGTAGGCGTTTTATACAAAATGTCGTGTTTCAGAAATCACAATGAAGGAATGAAAAGTAATTAAAAAAAAAAAAAAAATTTTGCTTGGTAGGTAGGTAAAGGTACGCATACATTACCCTACCTATAGTAGATACCGGTCTACTTACCTATACCTACTTACCTATCTTGTTTCATTTACACGATAGCTACCTTACCTAACTGCCAACACAACACAACACAACTGACAGTGTAAGTAGGTAGGTAGGTACCTATATCTAGGCACCTATCTAGTTTGCAATTGATTGCAAAGCAACTGAATTTCCCGCTGATTATGATAGGCAGCAGGCACAATGCTGCGGGATTAGGGCGTGCCCTATGAGATCGCACAGAGCGCACGCGCCCTTATTGTAATTTGCAAAACGTCAGGGTTGCCACTTCTCCGCTAGAGTCCTTTTCATGAAAGAAGTCCCGCGGAAATTTCCGGGACTAAACTTTAAAACTAAATTTTAAATTAGTTGTCAGGTGTTGTTAATGTGTTCGGATGCTAGTGCGTTTTTATTTGGTTTCTGTGATCAAAGTATTGTTTTCAATGCCTAAAGTTGTTAAAAGTGCTGCCCGAGAAATAATACTTAAGGTCGACTACAGCGCCGCGTCTGCGGGACTTCTTTCATGGAAAGGACTCTAGCTTCAGTGACCCAATCCAGTCAGTCTTTAGTCATCGTGAGATTGTGGTTAAACGATAAAATGTTTATTTAAAAAAAATATTGGCCTTTTATAAGAACCTCTTGCCAGTTCTTCGCTTGCAGCGCAAGTCGGCCTAGCACTCCAGCAGCCTGACATCCTTCGAGCCAGCCAGCGGTAGCCTGGACGCAGAGCCCTCCACTCCACTCCACGTGCCAGTACTCTGAACTAAAGCCACTTGCTATGTTCATAATAAAGAACATTATTGAGAGAATATATTCAACGTTTCAGGGAGAAAAAATTTTGGGAGAAATTCTCCCAATTGTCACTTTTGATTTTAATATTTTTGTTACTGACGTTTCTATACCTAGTAGGGATTCGTTTAGATCAAACATTAAAAAAAAACATAATAATAAAACCGTATCTGTTTTATGGTAAACTATCTTCCATCCGCGACTTTGTCCGCGTCTCGTTTGATCCTGCTGGTGTTGATTTAGGACCTAAATCTTAGGTGTTTTACAGGGCTACTATCACCCCAATTATCTAAATTTCACTATCACCTAAAGTTTAGGTGATAGTGGTAGCCCTGTAAAACACCTAAGGGGCGTTACTAACTATCCACCGAGCTGTCCGAATAACTGTGAATAATTTACTGTGTGTCCGAGGCTTTAGGCGCGTTTCATAATCAGAAATTAATCATTGCACATTTATCGTTTGCAATGGCTGCTAGCTCCTAGTGTGTTGTGTAGCTAATGTACCTAACTACCTACTACCTACCTACTGTAGGTATGCAGTCCAAAAACGGTTTTGGAAAGCGTTGTTGTCAGCTCAAAAATTTGTAAATTTCCACGGGTCTGCTATAAGGTTCTACGCAAGAACCTAGCTGAACCTACCTAACTACCTATGTAGCGCCATCTATCTCGCTACATGAGAACTAACATGAGAAATATCCTAAATCGCGCAAACGAAGTTATCACGGAGTTTGAACATAAGTAATGGGTACTACCGAAAACCATCCATTGGTCCTCGGACCCCGAGCCAAAGGTCGCTCGGCGTGGAAGATCTTCCCTTTTCGTAGGAGGACATCTATCCTACAATGTTCTCCTCACCTATATAATGTATACTACCTATCTACCCAAAATCATTTCTAAGTTCATTTAATATTTTAGGTAAACATCCAAATTCGGAAACAGACGTCGCAACCGGAAAAGAGCTGCCTCCCGTGTTTGTCTTTAGCTTAGGTACCTACCATGTCTTTATGAAAAAAAGTGACTGGGCAGAAATAGGTAGGTAGGTACCTATGTAGACACGGTGATCAGAATAGTACCTACCTACTTCCGCAGACAAAATCTATCATAAAGAACTCTACTTACTACCAACCTTTTAATTTATCCACAGAAAAAATTAAAACCATCTCATATAAGTACTTTCGATAAAACCTTTTTTACGGCTACTTAATTATTTTTTAGTGACAGTGGAAAATTAATAATATGACATTTTATTACATTTGATTAGATTTTTTAAACGACCTTCCATAAAAGTTTTTAATTAGATGCATGTTAACAGCAACAAAATGTTGTTTTACTCCATAATCTTTGTACAATGTAAGTTTTAAATAAGAAACTAAACGTAAATATAGCTGTTTATGCAATAAGTACGCCTAATTTTATAACTCTTCATAAGTACATGATCGCACACTTCTAGCCAAAATCAAAGCAAAATCTAAATGAGAAACTAGCCTGTATAAATAATTCCAAAATTTAATCCACAGTGGTATTTTCGTCTCTATGCTTCGATTTGGAATTAGAGGGTTCAATCCGCTTTGGTAAAGACGTACTGAGAAGATTCGGGAACGAAATTCTTCCGCTGCAACTCGATGCATTAGAAGGCCCAATATCAAATGAGCGACTACTTCAACTTATGGAACTATCTGAACAATATGAACCTTTCGAAAAAATTCACAGAAACAGAATGTCTAAAGAAAATGTTGATAAATTGAGTAATAAAGACGGTAAGGTACCAAAAACACTTAAATTGGGCAAAAAAAATAAATATAAATCGGCTAAGAACCAATCAACCAATAAAATTGATGATAAATTCAGACCCGACTTGAGAAATCAACTATCAACTAAAGGAGCTCTTAGATTAAAAATACTAGCATATTATATTAAAAACCACCTAAAATCGTACACAGACATCACGGCCATTATAAAAAATGCTACTGAAAATTACTTGTCTTCAGTTCGAGAGTATTATGAATTTATAATTAGAAAACCTATTATTTATGACATAGATAAAGAGTTTATAGCACTTGATATGGTAGAAACAACCAATAAACTATTAATGGACGAAGCTAAGAAGCTACTACAAGCTATTACTAAAAGGATAAGCACTGATACTTCAGGGGTAGATATGCTGCATCTGTTGGAAAAGATAAAAAACACAGTTTCGGATGAAAAAAAGGAACAATTGAGACATGTTTGCCAAACGTTAGATGTTTGTAGACCGTTCCCTGGCTTTTGTGACCATACAGCTGCTTTATTGGACGAGTTATTACAACTAAATAATGCCAGTTTCATGGAGATCATCAAGGAGTTCAATAAAACTCTTGCTATAAAATACGCTTTCTTCAAAACTATAACAAATGATATTGTTTATGATGTAGTTAGTTCAAAACTAAAACCTGAGTTGCATAACACTGCTACCATGAGAGAAGTTGTGTCAATACTAAGGACAGTAATCACTCAAAGATACAAGATATTTAAAAGCGAGACTTCGGTAGTTAAAACTAAGGCTGTACGCATTCTCTTTGACATTATTGATAAAGCATTTGAAATAAATGGTGATGATTTGAACAGTATGGAGATACAAAACACAATAAACAGCTATAAACAATGGGCGACAGGAGAAAGAAATGATTTGGACCTGATAACGAAGAAGTTTGTTTACAATGCAATCGAAATACTAAACTACGGATGGGGTAAAAGAACTAAAGAAGAGGTTAGAGTTCTGACAGATGTTATTTTTGCAGGGACTACTGAAAACAGGGCAGTGTACGATTACTTGTTTAAGAATGGATCAACTCTGATTCGCAACAAAGAAACAAACATACATTCAGATATGGTATAATCCGAATTTAAAGCAACTTGTATGTATAATTTGGTGAAACTTAAGAGATCGGTTGCAAAAAATGCATTAATAATTTGCTTGATTACTTACATTCATACGCTTAAGGCTAGAAGATCATCCAAAAAAAGTGACCAACTAGGTCACCTAAAATCGTTAGAAGTTTTAGTAGGTTAGGTATTGACGATTTATGACAGAAAGAAAAAATCGTAGCGGACGTTTCTAGTAGGTTTCCTAATCCGACAAGTTTAGGAAGCGATTTCGGAGTAGATACGGTTGGCAAAAAAACGGCAGTGATGAAAATCTTCAGCAGGCGGATACAGAAAAAAGATCAGTAATATCACGAAGCGTTCAAATAGGTCAACTAACTTATGGTTCGTTTATGACGAAGATGCTGGTGACGCTAGAGTCGCTGTCATTGAATATGGCAAAATGTAACAATGATTATATCGATTAATATTAGACTTTATTGTCATATCTCCAAAGTGTTTTAGGTTATTTCGTTAGATCCGTTTTTAATCACTGTGAGTCATTAAAATAGGGATATTCTTATTTATTCAGCAAGATTTTTCAGATCACTTTCTTATAGCTTACGAAAGAGATTTCAAAAAGCGTGCTTTGAAATCTCTGTCATTCGGAATCGGAAAGGCGTTGGGGCATTTCAGATGGGCATTGCATTGATTTGGTTATTTTTTAGATTATTTTTCTTATTTATTACTTCTGTTGGTTTTATCATAATTTATTATGCAGTCACGAAAACGCAAAATAAAGTTATTATTTTGACGTAAACAGTTGTAAATACGATAAATAACATTGGAAAAAACCCTTTTTCGAAGTAAAATGTCTCGCTGCTTTACAAAGTTCCATTATCGCAAGTTTAAATAAAACGTGGGACCTCGGCTCCATCCAATTTGCCCCTGACCTTTCCGATATCGGTCCGAAAACTTGTCATTTGAATCAGACAGAATAGCTCTGCTGAATGCTTTTACTGACTGTACCGGAGTCGAATACGTAGACGTTCCGATCCGAATTCCGAGCGGAAACCCCACAAGTCCCACAACGGAGTCCAAGGACTCGTGACGTCACTAAGCCGTCGTCGTCGCATCGTCGGTCGTCGTCGGCAAACTAAAATAGGTATATTTACTAGAATATGTATTATAGGTATAGACACACTTACATAGTGAAACGAGTTGAACAATACTGAATCAGTTTCAATCAGTAATACTTTTATCTGCTGTTGTACCGTCCATTGACGACGTAGTAACTATTTGGTAATCAACATCGGGGACAGGCCAGTATGGGGTCAGACAATTCTAGCCCCAGTTTGCCAGTCACGAAATTCAGAACTTTACGACTCTGACCACTGGCCACTTGCCTTATCTTCGAGTGCGCATGTTGAACTAGACTGAACTTTTTTTTGAAACGAAGTAAGTTAACAACTTTTTTTGTCACCCAGAGCATGTACCTAGGTAGAAGTTCACTCCTGGACATACCCAACCCATTCTTTAGTGTGCTTTAGGATTCCACAAGCGTGCCACAACGAATGAATTTGGGCCTTTTGCTGACTCCATCCATTCTCCATTAGATTCTTGCTATCCCTATACCGTCGGTCCATCCGGTGGGGGGTAATCAGAGATAGATTTGAATGAAACCTCGGTTACATTACGGTCATCTCTCGATGGACACTTTAGAATATCAAGGCTATAAGTGGGTTAGGTACCTAAGTATACCTTCTTTATATAAAACGCATCCTGAATGCCATCCACCCACGCAGTGACCACATCTTGTGAATCAGCAGTCGCCTTGGAACTTGGAACCTGTTTCACCTTAAAAAGGATCTTTCTCTGTTGACTCATCAAATCGCAGGGGTTCGGTGGAAATTACATAAAGTAACTGGTTTTGTATAAAACTGAGGATATCTCTGCTAAAAATCTCTCGACAGAGAGCTATGACCTTGTCCTCTGTATGTCCTACTAGGTTCTTATTCGCATTTTCTGGTCAAGTGCTGATTCGGACTCAAGATTATTGGACTCAAGCATAAATTTAAAGCAAGCTATGTAAGAATTTCTTCTTAAATATAGAGTCTGGCTTGTATTCTGATATTTCTGATAGCGAACTTGAGGTACCTACCTACATACATTTGAGTACAGATTCTCATACAAAAATCTGATGCTTGGCTTGAGTCCGGATTACAAATACGGGCACTAGACTCCTGGGTGGCGGTGATCACTTTCTACTTTATGGTGTTTATGTGTTCCAACTTCCATTCAATTGCCAGTTACGACATAAGAAGAAAAAGGAACAATGCACCACGGTAATCAAACCTGGAACTCTTGCTGCTCAGTCACCCATTTACCTAATCATTTCCATAGTATACCTAGTTCTACATAGCGTAGGTAAGTATGAAAGGTGGTAATCCACTGAAATAATGTCGTTTCAGCAAAGAAACAATGTCGGATTAAAAACCTCGTTCGAAACCATTTCGAAATCAAATTAAATCGAAGAACAAAAACTCAAGGCCAATCATTTCTGGCTAAAGAGTAGGTACGGAGAATGGCACGTGCCCAACAGTGATACTTACAAGTTGTCATGTAAATGTGGTATAAAGTACATAGCTTACAGTTTACATTGAAGCTAAACAGGGGATAAAGAGGGATTAACTGAATTGAGGTAGAGTAGCATTACTTTTGGCAAATTGATTGAACAAGATCAATGACCATTTATCTTGCCTTGCGTGTATTTAAAGTAGCGAGATCCGAATTAAAACGTGAGAAGTATTGAAGAGTCTTTTAGTTAAAATATTCAATTCAACTATTCTCCACCACCTCCTGACCGCCAGTGTTGCCTGCCACACACCACAGACTCTTCTTCTTCTTCTTCCTGCTCTTATCCCACTATGCACAAAATGTTCTTTTCTGCCATTCTCATCCGTCATCTCAGTGTTCACTCCTCTCCTATGCATATCATCTTTTACACAATCCATCCATCTTTTCTTAGGCTTACCTCTTCCTCTATATCCATCCACATTCATACTTAGCACTCTCCTCGTAACATGACTCTCTTCCCTCCGCATGACATGCCCATACCACGCTAACCTGTTATTCCTTATTTTCTCCGTCACTGGTGCTACTTTCAGGCTTCCTCTAATGTAAGTACCTACGTACTACTCATTCCTTCCAATTTTATCACGCACCACAGACACTACAGGGATATTTTGCGTTTTCTGTTATCCACACGAACATGTCATAGGTAGTACCTACTTATCAAGCGCTGATAGGTAGGTAGGTAGGTAGGTAATCTAAAGGCACGCCCAACGCAGTTTTAGGCCTTTTATTTTTATTTAGGTAGTATTTAATTTTCTTGGTGCGCAAAGTGGAATGCCTCACTTTCATTAGCAATTCCGAATTTACTTATGTGATGTGAACAGAGCCTTGATCACGAATAAATGTGACAATCGTAGGTAAACGTAACGCTAGCGTATCCGAGATAGAGTCCTTTTCGTGAAAGAAGTCCCGCGGAAATTTCCGGAACTAAATTTTAAAACTAAATTTTAAATTAGTTGTCAGGTGCTGTTATTGTGTTCGGATGCTAGTGCGTTTTTATTTGGTTTCTGTGATCAAAGTCATGTTTTCAATGCCTAAAGTTGTTAAAAGTGCTGCCCGAGAAATAATACTTAAGGTTGACTACAGCGCCGCGTCTGCGGGACTTCTTTCATGAAAAGGACTCTACACTGCGCAATGCAACAGGAATGTTGTTTGATTGCGATTTGATTTACAACCGATTGTTTGGTTTGATTGCTACTAGGCGTTTGATTGCTTGTTGTTTTGACCTTTATATTTTTGGAACAGGGACTGCGTTTATATTTCGGCTATCTACATTGTTTATACTACTACTTACCACTTAAGAGAACACAAATACCATTGTTCCTTTGAGAAAAATAATAGCAAAACACACATCGTAGTTATTTCTTTATCTCATTGCCGTTTTATCTAACAAATGCCTCAAAAATCAGCGTTCGTCAACCTTAAAATTGAATTCGTAGTAAGGGTTCGTAGTGGGAAGTAGGTACACAATTCCCAAATCTCCCGGTACACGCGCTTTGCCGGTTTTCATACAAAATCTCTCACTTTGCGAATGCTTTTGCGTGTGATACATACGAGTCGAAAGTCACAACAAATGCACAGACTTGGGGCCCTGCTTCGAGTAAAGTTACACGACTTGAAGGGCCATTTACACACCTCCGATTTCGGTGGTTGGGACTAGGCTAGGGGCTCAAAAATTATTGTATACCAAGATAGTACCTAGTAAATACCTACCTAGAGTATACCTATTAGAAAGAGTAATAATTACCTAGGTGTCTCTGAATCAAGTTTACAAGGTTAAACTACATTTTATTTTGAATAGGGCATTTAAATTTATGAATCTAGAATAGGTACATACTACATATTATTATATACATACTGAGACTTGTTTGTGATCTAGAAACCCGTTCTATCACAGTCACAACATTTATTTATTTATTTTTTATTTATTTATTTAAACATTACATCTATTATTACAGATTAGACCTAATACAATAGAGTAGTCCTCAAATTCATATAAAATCAAACAGTACAATTACAAATGTCATACATAGAACAACATAAATAATAAGAGTAAACTGAGTAAATCACATGATTGTGTCTCATGTTCTAATTGATATATACCTATAGGTGATTCAAAAGTAGTTTTCCTAGTTAGGTAACTTGTAAAAAACGTTTTCACAGTCCTAGAGCTATTCCGAAAGCCTAGTCGGATCGATATCGGTAACTTTCGAAGGAGATTTCAAATTCGATATTTTAAATCACTTTCGAGAATTTTCGATCGAATTTTGAATCTACGAACGGTAGAGTCATAAAATTGAACACCTACCCACAGATCATAATAGAAAAATAGATTTTTTTTATTTTGTTATTTTTACAAAATAGGTACTACATACCTACGAAGTAAGTATTACAGAATTAAATCTTAAAATAACAAAAGTAGCCACCACTCAGCATGGTGCCAGGGCAGGGTACTATGTATGTGAGGACCCTGCCCAGGCGCTGGTTTTCATTTTCATATAGGTACCTAGTACTAGGTACTTATACACCTAGGTAAGTATGTAGGTAGGTAACAAGTAGGTATACTTGAGTGAGGTAAATGTTATGAGTGTATCACTGCATCACCAAATAACAAAGAAATATTTTCGTATTGTTGTAAACTACAAAGAGTCATTCAGGGGTCGTAAATCAAAAGAAAATCAAACCAAAATCTGAAAGAAATTGCTCACCTAATGAAATCTGACGATTGAAATAACAATTTCGCTGAAATTCAGTGAATTTATTAATCCCAGAGACCACCGATGACAGACAGACGTAAACACTCATCAAATAATGTTTATGAGACATCAAAGTGCCTCTATAAAATTTTGAGTTTCATTGTCTTTGTGAGGTTTCCAATTTCACTGTTGTTTTCAAAAGCCAAAACAATGTGAAAAGTTGGTATCTTTTGGATGCCAAAGTCTTTATTTATGAGGCAGTAAAAGTACCGATAGTCAGTGCCGGATTAAATCAGCGCGGGGCCCGTAGCAACTTCTATCAAGGGCCCCTTGGACTGCTTGAGCTTTACCGAAAATTGTGATTTTACAGTACATTGTTGTTTGAAAGCTAAAAGAGAAAAGTGTACTCACCGGCGAGCAAAGCAAGCCGCGTTTTTTTGTGTTTTTGAGCAATATGATTTATAAAAGTTGATAGATTTTACGTTTTACAGTAAGGAAGCGTTGGTGCGCGGGGCCCCCAAATGCGCGGGGCCCGTAGCATTTGCTACACCTGCTACGTGGCGAATCCGCCACTGCCCATAGTGTACCGTGGACTGAGCGTGGACTAGTAGGTCTGTACAACTAAAGTCCAGACATAGCTAGTGAGCTACTAGCCAACCATCGATGAACCGTTCTTTCGGCGAAGCGTACTTATTTCGGTGACAGCAGTTTTCCAACCAAAAAACTTGTACCAATGCGACCAATTTTAGTGCACATTCTTTGGTTGGAAAACTTCTTTGGACCAATGTGATATTTTTACTGAACCTTTATTTATTTATTTTTATTTAGATTATTTATTCAGAAAACTTGGTCCAGTTTGGTTAGTAACATAAAAACACTTATTAAACTAGGTTAGTAATTTTTAACTAACAGCGATGTTGTCCTCTGGATGAGGTTCCAAACCAAAGGACAGTTATGTTTGTGAGCAATAACATTTAGGATGCTGTTGTTATTCTCTCGACCCTGACGCTCTGCCATTTCACATAATTACATTATATCTTCAAAAATGTTGAAATGTGCGAGCGAGAAGGTTGTCTTAAACTTACCTAAACAACTATAGGTACCTACCTAAAACTAGTAAATACAACTTGCATAGTTGGCGCGGAAAGATAGAGAAGGAGTGGGTTAGGAATACCTGTGATTCTGCGCGGTCGGATGATGATGACGCGATGGGAGCTCCCACTCGGTTCTTGCACGCTGATGATGTGCTTATGTTGGCGGAAGGCACTGATTTTCCTTGATACGAAATGCGATTTTTCCGGGGTTTTGATGAGGAGAAGTAAGAACTCTCGACTCTTGCGACCGGCCGTGAAAACGTTGAGATTCTTAATGGCGGTTTTACTTCCTACCCACAGGTTTTAGGTAGGAATGATAGGGAAAATGAGGGTAGAATAAATATATAAAAATGACAGATAAAGTTTCGTTCCAAAGTGGCTATCTTTACGAATCAATAGTATTTTAAACACTAATATTGGTTGGATGGTTGACCGCTAAAAGCATGTGCCAACTATAAAACATGATGGGGACTTTCGTTCGATTCCCGTCAACCATGCTCCAATTTCTAAACGTAATCAAGTATTTTCTAACAAGGAGTATCAGATTTCCGTACAACGGTGCCTCACGGTCGTCGGTTTGATTCTCGGTACGGTAGACATGTCTGATTTTATCGGTTTAAACCAGACTTAAAAATAATTATAGCCATTAGCAAAGATTATTTGTACAGAAGGGAAGGCATAGCTAGAAGGTATGTAAAGTAAAAATATAAATTTTTTCTAGCGAAGTGAAGGCATAGTACCTTGTAGTGCTTGAACGAATTAGGCGCGTTTGATCAACCAAAGCGACCCTTACCAAATATTCTGTGCCCCTACTAGGATAAACTGCGTACTGTACGGGTACCTAAGCATAGTCGACCAAAATAGAGTGATTGGGAATGGATGGATGTTACTGGATGAGTGATTACATTAGTGACTAGTTCTCGCCGCGGCTTTGCTCGCGTGGTAGCAGCACACCCACTATTTGGTTAAAATCTTTGATCCTTACTTTAGACCCTTTAGGGTGCGACTTTTCAAAATTCCTTTCTTAATGCACCCCTACACTATATAAGGATACTACCCTCCAAATTGCATACCTCTAGGATTTAAAGTTTAGGCTGTGCATTGATTGTCAGTCAGCTTCAAAAGAGTTTTATATTATTTAGATAGGTAAAAGAAGAAGAAGATTGGAGTAGGTTGAACAGTTTTGTAAGAAAGCTCTAAGCACCTGTAGCGCCATCTATCTCGCTACATAAGAACTAACATGAGAAATATCCTAGATCGCGCAAACGAAGTTATCACGGAGTTTGAACATAAGTAATACTACCGAATACCATCCATTGGTCCTCGGACCCCGAGCCAAAGGTCGCTCGGCGTGGAAGATCTTCCCTTTTCGTAGGAGGACATCTATCCCTACCATGTTCACCTCACACCATTATTATCATAATTTTCATTGTTATTTTCCAGTGTTGGTGAGAAAGAACACGTCCAAACAAACGTTAGGCAAGCGTACGGTGCTCAGTAAATATTGAATTACAAACATTAACATTGTATTGGGGTTGACGTACTGTCACTCATCTCAGTTTCAAGGAATACCACATCACAATGAAGAGGTACCAACGGGCCTAAGATGCGCACCGCGAGATATTTGTCATGTCGTTCTGTCAAAATGTAAGCATTTTGTACCAGTTTCTGAATTATTGCATTATCTGTGTTGCCTAATGGTGTCGACAAAACGCGACGTAATGTACACTTTTGACACTTGTTAGTCGTCGTACCACTCTGAGGACGAGATAATAGTCATGCAGAAATGTCTAAAGTTGAAAATTCAAAGGCGCGGTTTCTCGTCAACCACAGATAATGCAATAGTTCCTAAACTGGTACAAAATGCTTACATTTTGACAGAGCGACATGACAAATATCTCGCGGTGTGCATCTTAGGCCCGCAAGGGTGGTACAAACTTATAAAATTAGAACTAGAACCCGCCACGCCACGCCACAACACGCTACGCCGCTGCGCCGTTAGAATAAAAGAAGTCATATTTTTACCTAAGTACTTGCATAGTTTAAAAGCATCTGACTTATTTACCCTATTATGTATTTATTTATCCGTTTACTTTTGTAATTATTATGATAACAACTAGCAAATACAGTAGGTATTTGCTAATTATAGCTACATAACATTTAGCTAAATAGAAAATTAGATTAGAAAATTGTTGTAGAAATAAAATAAAATTAAACGAATTTTCTTTAGAAAACAATCATACTAATATTATAAATGTGAATGTAAGTTTGTTTGTTACGCTTTCACGCGAAAACTAGTTAACCGATCATCATGAAACTTTGTACACATATTTTTGGAGGTATTAGAAGTAACATAGAATACTTTTTATCCCGGAAAATTAACGCGATCCAATGGGACGCGAACAAAGTCGCGGGCGGAAGCTAGTTAGAGAATAAAGACATCATTACCCCTGTTCCAAACCTGGCACTCTGCACCACCCGTTCTCAACCATTGCATTGTTTTCACATTTACAAGCATTTCAGAAGATAGTGTTTTACTAATGGTAAGGTGCTTTTTCACCAGAGCTAAGCCCGGTTCGATTACGTGTCACAGCAGAGAAAAAGTTTTATTGCGATCACGCCCGACTAAAACCAAATAAACATTTCAGTTATCACGAAATTACATTCAAAAACTGCGCGGCAATTAAAATAGCCTAATAAATCACGTTGTCAAACAAATCTCACCTGTCTTCAGATCTTATACAAACCAAAGATAAGATAACAAGAGGCTGCGGCAGTCAGTTGCGTCCGGGCTATGGACAACTTCGGATACCGCGAGATGGGGTGGCCGTCCCCCCTCCAGACGCCTTCTCAGACCCCAACCCGCTCTCGGCTCACCAGCAGTCTCCGATCCAGAATCAGGGAACCTGAGGAATTCCCTCTAAACAATTACAAAGTCCGAAGCATCGACTTGCTTGAATCAGCCCGGGAACCCCCTGGCAAGGCTAAAGAGTATCTCTTTGTAGGGCCATCACCACCTGCCGAAGATGCTCCGAATATGCACCACAGTTTTGACATCCTCGCACCGGACCCTGAAGCCCGATTGACAGAAGAAGGAGCGAGAAGAAGCATCTGTGAAAAAGCTTTGAACTTGGGTGCGGGAAGGTTTTTTGATGATGTGGAGTGTGGAATGATTACAGCTGATAACATCGAGGAGCACCTTTGTTCGGCCCCGGAAGTAGTTGTTAACCTAACTTTACTTTGGGCTGCGTTTTTAGCTCGAGATGAGCTTCTACCAGGTATTTTAGATGCCGGAGGCGACATCCACTATTCCGAGCCGGCGGGACTGACAGCGCTCCATATGGCTGCGTTCAGCGGAGCAGGCAGAGCGGCTGTATATTTACTTTCTCGAGGCGCAGATGTCGACTTTGCCCCAAAGTATTTCGCTCCTCTTCATTGTGCCGCATTCGGTAACTCATTGGAAGTCGCTGAGGTGTTGATAGCCAATGGAGCGTCACTTCACGCAGTGGTACAACGAGCTGGATGCGAAGACAACTTAGTTCATTGCGCGGTGAGAACTGACGCTGTTGAATGCATGGAGCTTTTCATAGAGCGAGGAGTCGACCCAGCCTATTGCACATCTGGTGGTCTTAATGCACTTCATTTAGCTGCAGAGCTCGGAGCCCAAAGATGTCTCCAGTTTTTGCTGAAAGAGACAAAGATAATTGTGAATGGCGCTACCAAACAACGAGATAAGGAGTGTACGGCGCTGCACCTCGCCGCCGCTAGAGGTTACGCTGAATGTGTAGAGTTATTGCTATCGGATGGAGCAAAGGCAAATGTGAAAAACTACAGAGGATACACTGCTCTACATCTTGCCGCAAGATGTTCCAGTTTAGAGACAGTTGAAGTTCTTCTTCGCGATGGTAACGCAGATCCAAATGCTGAAGATCACGACAAAAGGACGCCGCTTCACGCAGCAATTTGTCGGTCGGAGAGATCGTGTGACATCATTGATATCCTAGTGAGCTGGGGAGCCCAAGTTAACAAAAAAGATGAGTACGGATACTCACCTCTCCACCTCGCAGCAATGGACGGTCTGCCGCCGTGTGTGGAAACGCTAATATTTTTAGGAGCAGATGTGACGTCAAAGTCTAAAAAAGGTCATACTGCTTTAAGCGTCATTGCTAGAAAGACACCAAAGTCACTGGCTATATTGCGACATAATTTGGATTGTGGCATATCACTCAGCCGGTCTACAGAAGCCAACGAGGAAGTACAGATCGAGTTTGATTTCGGCAAACTGTTGAAATTTTCATACCCCCGTGAGATAACATATTTGAACAGTTTGATCGATGAAGGTCAGAAAGATATCTTACTGCATCCGCTTTGCTCGGCATTTTTATTTATGAAGTGGCGAAAGATTAGAAAGTTTTATTTAGCGAGACTTATCTTCTGTTTCCTCTTTGTGTCTTTTTTATCGATATACGTATTAACAGCTGTGGTCAAAGCTTGCAGAGGCAAGCACTCAACGAAATATGGCGTCCCTAATGAACTTTGTCAGACACAATCCATCTTGGGAGTTATGTTGAAAAACAATCCGATTGAATTTGAGAGATGGGTTTTGATCGCAATCACTGCCTTTGAAATTGTCCGAAAGTTGACAGGCATTACTGGGTATTCCAGCATTTACCAATACTTTACGACCTTTGAGAATCTAATGGAGTGGTTTGTCCTGCTTTCTGTGTTTTCCCTATACAACATCCACAGTGACTACAGTTGGCAGAACCACGTTGGAGGGTACGCTGTGTTGGGAGCTTGGACGAATCTCATGCTAATGATGGGTCAGCTTCCTATGTTTGGTGACTACGTAGCCATGTACCAGAAAGTATTAACAGAATTTCTCAAGTTGCTACTTGCTTATATCTGTCTCCTTCTTGGTTTCACCATCTGCTTCTGCGTCGTGTTTCCTAACGAGGAGATGTTTTCGAATCCTCTTATGGGTTTCATCAGTACATTATCCATGATGGTCGGAGAACTGAACCTAAATATTCTCATAAACGATCCTTTACAAGAGGATCCTCCGTTAATGTTCGAGCTATCATCACAGATTATTTTTATCCTATTCCTTATGTTCGTGACTATAATTCTAATGAATTTGCTCGTCGGTATAGCAGTTCATGATATCCAAGGTCTGAGAAAAACTGCTGGGCTTTCCAAATTAGTCAGGCAGACGAAATTGATATTGTTTGTTGAGATGGGAATGTTCAGCGCTTGGCTACCAAAATGTCTTCACAAGTACGTGTATAGAACTGCGCTGGTGTCGCCTGAAGCTGGAAAAGTCATATTGAGTGTGAAGCCTTTGAACCCTCGCGAGAAACGACTTCCCACGGACCTAATGATGGCAGCATACGAGCTCGCACAACTAAACAAGGTAAAGTCCGGACGGTCCTTTAAAGAAATCCTCTACAAAAATAAGTACCATTCAAAACTGAAGAACGAGGGTCAATCTACGGATCATAATTTTAACTTGGAAATAAAAGGTATGCAGGAGAAAATAGATCAAACAACTTTCAACCTTAAGAAAATAGATCAGGAGATGAGGCACCTTAACACGCTTCTGTTGGAGCAGCAGAAGTTGCTGCAAAACTTCTTCAAGTTCGTAGAAGTGCTTCCTCACCAGTCATCCAGAACTTCTCATGTGGCCACACCAGCGTACACCCCAGAATCTCCGGTTTTCTTCACGAGTAGTGGATCTGACAGTAATAAGTAGGTTTTAAAATATTATTTAAATGTTTGCAGCCATTGTATATCAGTAAGGGTAATTATTTCAGTATGTGTAAATTCAACTCAATGATATTTTTTTTATTAAGTAAGCTTAGTATTTAAAATGCTCATAAACGTAAGTTTTTCAAATTTTTTGCCAGTTTTTCGCATATTTGTGAGTTGTTATGTAAAGGTGTGATAAAATTTTATTTTTGTTGGTTTTGTGATAAAAGGTTTAAGTGGTTTTAAGGTGCTTTATTCATTCTGTCTTTTTACTAAGTCTTTCTTCGTATCCTACGTGTCTATCCTGAGCAGGTAACATCTACTGATGAGTGAGGACCTCGTCGCTACCACATGCTATCACGTCATCAGCTATATTCTTTTCATGATTTACACATGCATAGTAAGCATGCATGCATGCATGGTAGGTAAGCCTACCGACCAAGATTATGTTTTGTATCTTTTTGATTTTATTGACAAAGGTAAGCTTGGTTCAGTTCGGGGCAAGACTTGGGCAAGATGATAATATAGGTATCATCTTGCCCAAGTCTTGCCCCGAACTGAACAGGTGAAAAACAAAATCTTTGTTTATCACCTGAACCAAGACTTTGACTTTGCATAAATCCAAAAAGGTTCAAAACAAAATCGTCATCACTCAAAAAAATAATTTTGAGTGGGAAAGGAACCCACAACCTGCAACGCGCATCGTGCTCTGAGTCTAGTCAAAACCAGTTACATAATAACACCAAAAATTACGTTAGCCCGTAATATGTAAACATCACAATCTTGTGTTATCTACTACATACAAAAATTAAAGTACCTACCTGTAGATAAATTAAAATATGCATATTTCTCGCAATCTCGGCAGAAAATGAAATTCCAAGTTTTCCATGCGATTGAATTTTCTAGAAATTTTGTAGGAAGTTGGGTACCAATAAGTACTTGTGGACATTTTGTTAGGTAGGAGCACATACATAAATATAATTTTATGTACATAGGGAGGGAGTAGGGGTATTCCAGCCCTACTCTATGTAAACATGTAAACTAACATTCTGAGTTTCTGAGCCCCGAGTCTGTGTATTTGTTTTGACTTTCGACTCGTGATAGCACACGCAATCGCATTCGCAAAGCGAGAAATTTTGTATGAAAACCCGATAAGCGCCTCTAGCGAGAGATTTTAAATAAACTAAATAAAACTCTCGATATATATCCCCTTACAAAAACGAAATGTAAAAAAACAGTCAGTGAATGGCTTAAATCAATGACTTATGATGAAACTGAACGTTTCTTAATCCCCACTAAATAAATAACAACTTGAATGTTCATTGTCCTTTATTCTTACACTAGCTTCCGCTCGCGTCTTCGTTCGCGTCCCGCTAGATCCCGTAGACTTTCCGGGATAAAAAGTAGCCTTGTGTTAATCCAGCCCAAGGACAATATATATTCCAAGGTTCATCCAAATCGGATCAGTACTTTTTGAGCCAATTCGTTACAAACGTACTTACAAACAAATCTTTCCTTTTATAATATTAGTATAGATTTACACTTTAAGGCTCTTCGTTCAATCCAACACCACGTAAAGTTTTTCCCGCACCAATTCACAAACACACACACACTCACCCTCACCATCTCTCTTTAGTTTTTACACAACTCGCATGTTCATCCATTACTCATACATCACTCACACATTCATCACCGTACATGCTCAGACACACTTAAATTTTTCGGACTCACTTGCATGCCCCCAAACCTTCACAATCATTAATAACACTACTTAACTCACATAATTTAGTACAGTAAGTTTAGTAAATATAAGTACCCATCAAGGTACTTGTCTCATACAGATAAATTGTTATCTGATCCAAGTAATCAGCGGAGTGGGGTACTGGTGTCCTGTGGCACAGGTTTATCAAACCTATTTCAGGCACCAGTCTCTCACAAAACAGGTTCACTTAAAATCAATAGCATGTCCTTACCTACTGTCTCCTAATACGTACCTACTTAAGTTTACCTATCTGCCTCTGTTTGTTCTACCCTGTTTTGTAGAGAGAAAATAAACGATTTATTTATTTATTTATTTATTTATTTCGGAATTCCCAACAAAATTTCAAGTTCGAGAGTCTGGATGGTGGGTGAATTACACCATTTCTGGTTTAAACGATCACGATAGATAGATAATACTAACATTGACGTCTTGGAACTTATCTCTGTATAATCTATTACAAGAAAAAATATTTTTAATTTTTCCGTGACAATAATAATTTCTAAGTAGTTTTTTTAATGAAATGATAAAAGTCGTAAATAAATTAGGCTCTACTGCTCTACTTTATTTCTTTTTAATTTTTTTTTTCGTGAGTCTTTCCTTCATCTCAAGTAAAGTGAAGTGACTCACATCTCTACCCACAGTGCCACCGAGGCCGTGTTTAGGTAAATCTGTGGCGTACGTAACTATGCTGATTCACTGCTCAAACACTGATCCGGACTCAAGTATAGATATATGAAAATCTCTCTAGTCAATTCTATGCTTGCTATTATTGTTTGAATGGTCTTTGTGGTATTATCCTGAAAGCAAGAGAAAAGAAAACGTCATTTTCTATAGTGTGAATTTTCATAGAAATATTAAGTAGTTTTATATTCATACCTACCTTCAACATTTTCTAAGTTCCATATTCCTTTCTTCTATTGATTCTCTATCGATTGTGTAAAACGTCAATCTATTTGGCAGCAGGCGCTAAATAAATTATGGACTCTAATTTATTGTCTGAAACAAAAATTATTGAATTAAATTGAATTGCTTTTCGAAGTATGGGGACTTTACTTACCTATATTATAGGTAGTAGGTACCAGACTAGCATTCCAGAAATTTGTCCTGAACCATAATAATCTAATATCTGCTGCAATTCCTGGAATTCCTGAGACTTGACTGAGATCTATTTTAGCACACCTGCCATCGAAAATAACAGACTAATTACTCTGTACCAGGGCTGTCGTGTGTTAATCCGTCCAAGGCTGTCTTGAACCCAGTATTATGTAAAAGCTGTGTTTGTGCCGGTTAGTGGTCAAACTAGGGTCAAAACCATGGAGCCAGGCAATTCCAACCAAAATTCCTTAGGTCTCCGAAGGCCTGACCTATTTGGCATCTACCGGTGCAAGTTCTTGGTGCTTAAAGTGGAATGCTTCACTAGCATTACTAACCCAAAACCATAAACATTTTGTTCGATCTCACAGAAATGGGCAATCGGTACTTGCAATGTTTCGTCGGTGTTCCCAGTTTAGTTATGTTAGTTAGGTTTGAAATGAAATGAAATTTATTGAAATAACCACAGACATTAATATTACATTTTCAATATTGTAAATCGGTTAACAGCGTTGTGTTTCCTGGTTGGACAACATTGATACCCAAACTAGGATTAACCTGTGTTATGGCGTATCAATGCCGGATTAACCTGTGTTATGGCGTATCAATATGAGGTTTACTAGTTAGGTCTTGTAGTAGCCCTAACTCCACATATCTCACCCGTTCGTCAATCGCACATTCCTAGACTACGCCAGTTAGGTTAGGTACAGGTTATTTGTGTGCACTAATAAGCAGGTACACGCCTAGCACTAGTTTTTTCCTACGAGAGCAATGCTACCGTGTTCTCCTTGATATTGAGAATCCTACCGACTCGCTGCCGACAGGAATCGTCAAGTTTTGTATTTTATTGAGTCTAGATGACGCAAATGTCAGAGGGAAGAGATGAAAGAAGACAGTGAAGTGAATATACAAAAAATAAAACCATGAGGTTAATTACCCCTCATCAGTTTTGTTCAAAATCCACCCAAACAACAGAAAAGCGTACATATTACTGATACTAATGACTGGTTACCCTATCTGCAGTTTTGACTAGCTAGAAAACTCAACATGCTTGCATCTACAGAGCATATACCAATATGCTGAGCGTCATACAAATATGTGTTTGATGTAAATGAACGACACTGCAAATACATATCTTTGGAATATTTTTGTGGCGTTTACTAAAACACTAGAAACTAATGTATAATTTACCTATTTCCAACACTGTATGACAAATACCAGTATTACGATTTGTAAAGTACTAGTTTGGGCCAATCAGAAAAAAAATTTGACTATTCTCATAATTTTTTGTATTTTTTTTCTAGCGATTGTAGAATGAAATGCGTTTATTTTGCTTGAAGTATGGTTCGGTAACAAAAGGTAAAAAATTACGCTTGACATTCTCACATACTAATTTATGCCAAGTTAGCTACGGCGGCAAGCACATTACATTGGAGCCATGTATTGGAGCATGTAGGTACTGAAGCCACCACAATGCTTGCTGGATCCACAATTTTTTCTATCTTTG
Organism: Eulithis testata; assembly: GCA_947507515.1. Lineage (NCBI taxonomy): Eukaryota > Metazoa > Arthropoda > Insecta > Lepidoptera > Geometridae > Eulithis > Eulithis testata. The sequence goes on along the minus strand of OX382213.1, from coordinate 9,078,532 downwards.
TAGTAAACGGTACAGCGAGATTCTCACAGACCGTGGCGTTTTCTATTTCTGAAGCCTTGGCATCCACATCAATGGGTTAAACGCACGATTTCTTGTAGCGGTAAATCGGAGTCATATCTCTCAGTAGACTATCCACAGTGTCCACCAAGACTTCTACAGGCTCAGGCACTCTTGGCATCAATTTGTCTAGCCTGGAGTCAGCGCCAGGGTCGATTCCTACACCCACTAGATCTACAGCTGTTTAAAATTTTGCTATAGAATAATGACTAGTGTCGATAAGTAATAAGCTACTGAGTTTCTTCAAAACATATTTTTAACTAGATTGATAAGCTTGTAGAAGTTCATAAAGAGTTCTTAGGCCCGTATGCGGATTTACTGCTTAAGTACTGATCCGGACTCAAGCATAGATTTTTGTATGAAAATCTAAACTCAAATGCTTGAGTAACGATTTTTGTATCGGTTTACGGGACTTACAGCCGAATACTCAAACGTCTTTCAAATTTGAGCACCACTTAAGATTGCTCTGCCTCTGTTTGACATTACTCATTTGTAAGAGATGTCAATAATTTAAGCGGGACTTAAATTGAGTGGGGTTTGAGTTGCGTTTGAGTATTCGGCTGTTAGAGTCATGTTGATCCGACTAACAGAATATATAAAATCACGTAGGTACCTTACCATAATTGCAAGAAACAATAGCTTGAAGGTGGGTAGGTACCTATGTACTGCCATGAGGGTGTAAAGTTTTAAACTATATAGAGATTCAATTTATCCATCCATGCACTATCAAATCCTTCAGATTGTGACATACTGCTCACCAATAGGTACATCCCCAAATTTTTTTTTAAGATTAAGTTTTTGGAACACGTTGAAAACATAGATATAGTGTTATGGAAACAATTAACGAAGTTATAAGCGTCACAAAGAGCAAGACAAGACACGAACAATAAAACATTATCAATATCATTTTCCATAACATTATCCATCATTATATCATTGATTTGTTATCTCTAGGATTACTACTAATGCAGTAACAAACCATGATAACTGATACACATTGTGTGCTTGATAACTTCTAGTGAGTCTGGTCATAAATTCGTAAATAGATTACTGTGGGATTATGTAGAGCATTTAAAACATGAATCGTCGTCTTATTTGGATTGTATGACCACCGGCAGTAGCATCATGATTTTCGTTTGGGCACTCCTGGTAGCAGGTTGGTAACTGTTCTGTCTTGGTCGTTGGTTGGTTTCTTATTATTGTCTTTAATTCTTATCATTCCGTGCTAGGTGTATGTGTATATCGATCGGAGCTTAAATAATGTTTTTATGTATATATTTGACTGTCTTCATTAATTGAACATCTTTTCAGCGGTGGTCACCAATGCCAGCGGCGCTCGCATCGTTGGTGGTGAGCCCACTACCATCAACCAGTATCCCAGCATAGTGCAGGTGGAGTTCCGCACTGGAATACTCTGGAGTCAGTCCTGCGCTGCTAATATCCTCACTCAAACGTACCTCGTGTCTGCTGCACATTGCTTCGGGGGAATGTAAGAGAAACTCAAAACAAAAATAGAAAGATACAATAAGCTTGCTCACTGGCGAATGGCTAACTCGCTGAAGCTGCCTTACCATAGCTTTAGCGAGTGAACCCTGGCTACAACCAAATAATGTGGAGACTAGCAGGAGTTGAGATGTGTGTGTGGAAATAGTTAAATGTATGATGGGTGTGTTACGTATCATAATAGCTGATTTACACTTTGTTAAGTGCAAGTGCGAAGTGCTAAGTGGATAGTTAACGTGTTTTTTGGTGTCAAGTTTTAAGTGTATTCAGAACGTTCTCACAGTGTTTAGTTGATTCTGCAATTTATTACTCCAGATTGATCCATTAGTGTTGCCGAGCAATTATTGCTCAAAAAAATGTAGTATACGTATAAGCGCACCAAGTTCGGGCGACGCTCCGAGTGCGGGGTGAGCGCGGGTGTGCGTGGGAAGCTACTTATCAGTTAAAATAGACACGGCTTCTAATCACTTTACTTCGCACTTGTACTTGTTACCTGCACTCATCACTTAACAGGTATGCGTTTACACGCTGATTTTACTTATCGCTTAACACTTGCACTTGTCACTCGCGCTTGATACTTTACAAAGTGTAAACCAGGTATAAGCCAAAGTATATTTTTTGTTCGGACTTTTGGTTTTTAAATGAAGACCTGGTTTCACTTGAAATGTAAACCCTGTTATGTCCGTAGTTTCTTCTCAGTTAACAACCGGCGCATCCGCGCCGGTACCTCCAACCGCAACAGTGGTGGCACTGTCGTCAGCATCTCCCGTCGGGTCAACCATCCTAATTATGGAAGAAATGGCATGGATGCTGATATCTCTGTCATTCAGCTAGCATCTAGGCTGACCTTTAGCAATCTGATCGCGGCAGTGCCGATTTTTTCGCAAGGGTTTGAAATACCGGATAATCTGCCCGTAGTGCACGCTGGATGGGGAACTACAAGAGTAAGCTTGAGACGAAAACTCTTTTAATTTCTGATTTTTGCTTGCATAAACTTTTATCAAACGAATAAACTATCTCTTTAGGCTTACTTATGATTTTTGTGATTCCATTCTTGCTGGTGAGTGAACTTTATGCTTTATACTCGTAATCATCTGTTTTGTTCTATTTCCAACTCGTTCAAAATGTCTAGTGACTATTCGTTTGTTTTCCAGTCTGGAGGCCTATCATCGGCCATCTTAAGGCACGTAGAGATCTCCACAATCAACCGCAATCTCTGTGCTGCTCGCTACCAGCAACTGCCCCGCCCCGCTGTCGTCACTGAAAACATGATCTGCGCTGGTATTCTCGACGTCGGTGGCAAGGACGCCTGTCAGGTAGGTAAAGCAGAGGACACTGGTTAATGATTGAGACAACCTTTCCTGGGAGCTTAGAGAGATGATGTTGCGACAAGAAATTCTGATTCTAGTGCTGTTAGATTCTTCGATACATCACTGGGTCTTTACCTAGTCTTTATGATATTTTGAAGTGTTCAACTTGATCAGGGATGGGTCTTATCTCTGGCACGGTATCGGAGTGGCCAATATTCACTAAGTATACAATATTCTGAGTATAGAGCATGACTACATTGACCACGGAACTCGAGCCTCGTGGGGCTTGTGGATTGTGGTGCATTGTAACAGTTCAATGCACCACAATCCACAAGCCCCACGAAGCATCATGATACTTGTAAATTTCACCAGCACCCTCTTTTTAAATGAATGAATTTTGACTTTCGTTATTAGTTAGAATCGCTTGTGTGAGTTGAGTACCTAATACTTATTTTTCCCAGGGTGACTCCGGCGGCCCCCTTTACTATGATAACGTTCTGGTCGGCGTCGTGTCCTGGGGCCAGGGCTGTGCTGATGCGTTCTACCCTGGAGTCAGCACCAGGGTCTCCTCTTACACCTCCTGGATTGTAGAAACTGCTGTCTAGTGGTGTTACTGTGGATGAGTCTTCAATAAAAATACAGTTTATTTTCGTTTGTTGTTTTTGTTCTCTAGCGATTCGATTGTATAATGTGAACGTGAATAGGGCTTCAGGGCCAATTTAAACTGAAAAACAGTTCTAAGCATCTAGTTCATCGTAATGATTTTTAAATCTTAATTTCATTAATAATCTCGTTAAAGAAGAATAAGATTTACCTGTAGTCTTACTCAAAGGTCTGATGATGACCAGCAATTTTAAGGGAAGTTTCATGAAACCATCAGTTCATGAGACCATGATTGTTTTTTAATTTATTGTTTAAACACCACAGACAAATCATACAACAAATCGATTTTCATTTATCAATGCCAGTATGGACCTACCTACCTGCTAGGCACTGGCTGAACTTGATTTGTTCCTGCGAACTGATTACGATCTGTTAGAGGGAGATAAAAAATATATATTCTGATTAAATAAATTCGCAGAATATCGATATTTAGGCAGGATAAAATTTTTTGTTTGTTGTTATGTACCTACGCTACCTAGACATCTAACAATTTTTTTTATTTTAAATTATATTCTTTAACATTTCACACGACTCTTTCCAGTCCCAATCCAAATTAAGCAAAGCTTGTATATAGTACTATGGGAACTAGATCGCTGATAGACTACCTACCTAGTCAAAATATTTTTTTGATTAAGGCGAAGGGTAAAGCCAGACAACCTTCTCGCTCGCACATTTCACAATTTTTGAAGATATAATATAACTAAATGTAATTATAAGTACTTTCAGATAGGCTTCAAAATATATATTTTTTGCTTTCCTGTGACTTTCCGGTGGTGTTTACGATCAACAAAACCATCTCAATGAACTGCTATGATCATTATCATATCTGGTGATGACGTTGGAAAATGACGGAACCGTCCCCAAAGATTTTTCCTTGCACTGAATTAAGAATCTCCTCCTTTTTTGAAGTTGGTTGGTAAATAATAGAGGACATTATTAAGTAGTACCTAGGTAAGGCGTCCGTGCGAATGTTCATTGATAAGTTTGTACCTACATTGTTTAGTTTATCAATGATTAAATACTGATTTGGTAGGTGAGTACTGTTTGAATCAACAAACAGTGGCGATAGTGGTACCATTGTTCTAAGAATCTACTGACTAACTAGGCCAGCGTCCTACCCTCTGACTCTCTACGCTGGCCTAGTTACTGAGTATGAAGTACCAACCACTAATGAAAACTTTCGTTTTCACAAAAATATGACGTACCTAGGTACCTAGATATTCATTACTTTATTGCAAATATTACTTAATTTAAATGATAAATTCTTAGTAAGGTGCATTGGGGTAATTGCGAAAATGGGTATATTCCGAAAATCCATAAAATCTAGTAACATAATGCGATATTTTCCTGTTGGTAACATTGGTCTAGACGCCATCTTGATTGGCATCGCCGTGACAGTCCTATAAATCCTCGTGCCAACAGGAAAATATCGCATTATGTTACTAGATTTTATGGATTTTCGGAATATACCCATTTTCGCAATTACCCCAATGCACCTTATAACATACATGTGGGGTATAGTTTTATATGATCTGTGATATGGATCATACTTAGGTACTTAATTTTTAAAATAAAAAGTGAGTTGAAAATAAATATTGTTTATTCAATTTAAAAGCAGACATACTACTACATTACGTAGCATTTGCAACGATCCAGTCGGTGAAGGAAGACACAGAGGTGGCAACGACCGGGAAGCGCTGGTTACCAAGAGGGTTACCCCAAGAGGCTACTCCTATGATGATGTTATCGTAGTAGATAGGAGCACCAATGTCCCGGAAGTCGAAGTTGCGGCCTCCTGTCTCAGGGATAGCTGCGCAGATCATGTTGGGGGTGACCTTGATAACTCCACCGATGGGAATCAAACTGCTCCAGAGGTCAGAGCAGGCGCCGTTGTCGACGGAGGTCAGGTCAACCGAGTAGAGGTCGCGGTCGCTAATCTTACTGCCTTGCTGTATGGAGAAACAGTTTATTCAATTACCTACTAAATTAGTTGCATGTAGATTTTTTATTTTTATTTCAGTTAGACTCATAAGTGAACTAAAATAATTCAGAAACCTTAGTTTCTAGGTACCTAACCTACCTACCAGAGAAACCTACAAGAATGCTCCCGGATGACTATAAATAGAGAGAAGTGGCAAGAAATCGTGAGGCGTGCCACAGCCATTGATAAAAGTAATACATAACGACCACGACCGCTCTGCCAAAAGTGTAACGAATAAGAAGAAGAAGAACCTACCTACCTAACTTATTTTATTAAGTAACTTAAGTATTATGAGTGTTCATTTTACAATAATCAAAAACGTTAGTAGGTAGGTACCTACTTATAATAGACCACTTAAAAACTGTAAAACACAATAGGGTACTTACAGCAGTTGTGCCCCAACCAGCAAGCTTAACTGGCAAGCCACCGAACAGGGTGAATCCAGAAGCAACGATAGGGCTCTGCTGGATCGTGGAGCCGAAAGGCAATACGGACCTCAACCTTACAACAGCAATGTCAGAATCGAAGAAGTTTTCCACGGTGTCGCCATAAGTGGGAGGGATTACTGCGTTATCGACATCAGTGATGATGCCGTCAGCGGAGCGGGTTGAGGAACCAGCGCGGATGCGGCGGCGCCGAGCATCGTACAACCTGAGGAAATACAACGTAGGTAGTTGAGCTCTGGAGCTTTGAGTAAACTATATTTTAAGTTTGAAAGTGTCACGAAAGCAAGTGGTAACAATACAAATGAACACTTTGTTACCACTGTCTCGAAAATAAGTTACCCTCCAGAGAAGCAACGCGCAGCCGAAAGAATATGAAGAGAAGTCAACACGCTGCCCGCACAGCCCTGAACCCAGACAGGTCCTATGCCGATCTCAATTTGGACGATACCAGGGAACTCCTCAATCGTGGCTACGGTTCCACGCACTGCCTCATTATACTCGGGTTTTGGAATCGCCTCCCAGTCGATATCAGGGACCCATTCAGGATGGGGGGGTATACTGTCGGGCCACCAATCAGGCTTCTCCCAGTTAATATCAGGGACCCATTCAGGATGGGGAGGTATGCTGTCAGGCCACCATTCGGGTTTCTCCCAGTTAATATCAGGAACCCATTCAGGATGGGGAGGTATGCTGTCAGGCCACCATTCGGGTTTTTCCCAGTTAATTTCCGGCCACCATTCGGGTTTCTCCAAGTCGATATCAGGGATCCATTTCGGAAGTGATTTCTTATCTTCCACAGGGGTGCAGGTGACAGATCCTGAAGAAAAATAAGGAGAATTTTTTTCTTTCCAATCTCTTTCAACTAAATATAGTTTAGTCATGCCTACCTAAGTACCTAGTTACTTAGTGGATATTTTGTCAACGCTTGTCCTTTCCTTAGTAAATTTAAAATGACTCTACAATTTGATAGCTTGAGTTAACGGTTTCTTAAAACCCTGTTTAGGCAATTCAACAGTTCCAAGATTGGGATAAGGGGCTGCTAAAATGCGAAGAAAGTCGACTCTTGCTCAAAGACATAGACATAGACATAGACATATTTATTTCTGCGTTAGCAAACAATACAATACAATACAACATACGGAAAATTAAAAACTAATAACAAAATATACAAGCAGGTAGAGTAAAAAATAAATAAATATAACACTAAAAAACAACACAGAGAAATCGAACCTACCCTAAATATTTATAATTTTTAAAAGAAAACAAAAAAAGAGAGCGATGTACGTATGTAATGTGTGCTACTGCAGCAAATTGGCTTTAGGCTCAGCATTATGCTTCACCACCTAATGGTAGCTCAGCGCTGTTATTCTGCCGAGAACGTAAATAATAAATAAATAAAGGTAAAGATAAGAAAGGTTTGAAAGATATTATAGTTGTGTGGTGTGTGTTTGTGTAAGAGTGCGTGGGGATAGTTTTGGTTTCTCCTGATTCACACAAGTCTCTTAAGAGTCAGGGTATCACAGGAGAAACCAAAGTGTTTATTGTAATATTATGTGAATGTAGATAAGCTTAGTTGAGTGTGAATGTTTAATAATTTATGATTTACAAGTGAATGGTGTGCCAGAAAATATTTATGTGGTGTATACCTAATAGTGAAAGAGGGAATGAAGAATGACGAATGAGGGTGTGTTTTGTATGTATAATGTATGTGTGTGCGGAGGGTTCTCCAGGTACGCCAGTCTCTTAAGAGTCTGGTTATAGAGGAGAACCCTCCAGTGTATGGGAGGACGTGTAGGGTGTGGTTTTGTGATTGAGTGTGGATGAAAGTATATAATGGTGTGTGTTTGCGATTAACAAGTGAACGGCCCACTGTAGCTGTTAGTACCAGACAACCCAGATTGCTGTCTTTCAAATATATACTTTTTGTAATGCTTTTTAAATGTGAACTTTGATTTTAGCAATCGAAGAGGTGGTGGTATATTGTTCCAGCATTTGGTTGTTTGGTACCGAAAACTGCCCCTAAACGCAACAGTTTTAAATTTACTGTAGTGCAGCATATTTCGAGTTGGCCTGCTGTCATATTTACTTTGGTAGCGGCTAAGCTTAGAGTAAAGATACTCTGGCTTCTCAGATGTCATGATACCATGTACCATCACTCCCAAATGGAATACGCCCTCCGCGACGCCATATTCAGAGTTGATGAGCTGTTTAAATATGGTGTTATGTGTGTACGCGGTGGGATATCGTAACAGAATCGACAGCACGCATTCTGTATTCTTTGTACGAGGCGGGCAGTCTTCGAAGTCAAACGTGGGCCATACACCAGGTCTCCGTAATTTAATTTAGATAAGATCAGTGCTTCACATACTTTGATTCTTACTTGTTGATCTAAAAATGGGCGTATTCTGTAAAGTAGCTTTAGTTTAAAAAGACAGGTTTTCATTAAATTTAGAATATGGCTCTCGAAACGAAGAGAACTGTCAAATATAATTCCAAGATTCCTAGCTTCATAGACTCGTTCGATACTCAGACCATAAATGTTCACATTCAGTGTCTTGCCTGGCGTGTTCTCAATAAATCGCTTTGATCCAAGTAGCATAAATTTTGACTTGGTGGGATTCAAAACTAATGCAAGGGTGAAGGCTTAGGCTGACAAAAAAAAAGGTTACTGTATGTTTGAATGTTTCTTACCTGCCAGAAGTAGTAGACTCCACACAGTAGCTGCCTTCATGTTTGTGACTTCGCACATGCAACTGAATGTGCTCTATGACCACTCGATGCAGTTTATATACTGAAGTTCAGTGCACTGTCTGTGTTATCATGTAGGTACCACATTACCTAATCGTCTTCAAAGATACGATGCTGATTGATTGCTAAAATTGTTTTTGCAAAATGAAAACGGTCCTTGCCATAATACCTCATTGGAATACGTTGGTGGTCTAAGTGGAATCTTCTTGGTTAATAATATCTTGAATGTACCATATCGAAGCGAATAAAGTAGCTGTATTTATTATTATAGTAAGTACCTAGTTTTTTTTCTGACAAAACCCTACTCACTCAAATTCTAAGTTATTGTGGTTTGACCCTTGCAAGATCCACTTCCCGATGTCCGATTTTGGGGGTGCTTACATAAAGAAGCACGTTTCCGGTACAGACAAATTTATGTGGGTCGGTGCCGGTCGGTGCAGGGTTAACACCTGACAGTGAGCGCAATATCATAGAAATTATTACCTGCAGCGATCGGTGCAGACCCCGCCCGTACCGGGAACCTATTTGGGCTGTTTGTTTATGTAAGGACCCTTCTTAGTCTTCGGTGACAATGCAATAATATAGTAACAGCAAGCTTATCTGCTAATGGAGCTGGAAGGTGGCTACGGGAGTTCTTTTATAAGACGACGCAACCCTATCGAGTTTGGGTTCATTTGATTCGTTTTGTCAAGGGCTATGGTTCTAGATGATTTCCAGGATTAGAAGATAGAGCTCTTGAAAACTCTGTAATTAAACGTAATTAAAAGCTACTTTTTTAAATTCGTTGGAACTCTACTTGCAGAAGAAATAATAATTGATAACAAACATTTTGTAGGTAAACCAATATTGTTTTATCAATTTCTGCGGACGCCCAGGTGCATAACTTTAAGTATTATTTGAGATGTTATCAACGGAAATAAAACATACGACTTGCATGATTATCAGTTTGTAGGTAAGCGTAAGGTATTTAATGCATTGTTAACAAGTTAATCTAAAGTATCTAAGTACAATAAATAAAAAAATATATAAAAGTAGGTAAGATTTAATAACAAAACACACAATGACTACAATGACTGAGCAGTATCAACGATCCACTCCGTGTAAGATCCAACATTGGTAGCCACCAGAGGCAACTCATCATCAGCTTCCTCCCCGAAGATCAAAATACCAACGAGCGTGTTAGAATAGAACAAAGGGGCACCAAGATCTGTACTGTAAAAGTTACGACCTTGGGTGTAGGTCAAACCTGCGCAGAACATGTTCTCCGTGACTATCTGGTTTCCGATATACTTGACCATGCAGTCCTCGTTGTCGTGGACCTTCAGACTGAGGCTGTAGAGACCAGCGTTGGAAGATTCACGACCTTGCTGTAAGTAAAAGTGGTATTTATTTTATAGGCAGATCGTCATAGTAATATACCAAAGACGGAGAGTGGTAGAGTGATTTTGTATCCATTAATAACACCACTCTAAGGAGTAAAGAGTTTAATATGCACTTACGTTTTAAGAATTGAATAACACTGACCATAGTAGCACCCCATCCAGCGACCAAAACCTCAAGTCCAAACGGCAGTTCGATTCCCTGCCCAAGTATCGGCGCCTGCTGGATCTTCGAACTCAGAGTCAGGTAGTCATCAAGCTTTACCAATGCCAGGTCAGCTTCTAAGCCCAGGAGACCAAAGGAAGGGTGGAGCTGCAGGGACTCTACGCCAAGGACGACGCCACCAACACCACGGTAGGAGGTTCCAGCTCGGATACGACGGTTTCTCAGGCGGTAAAGGCTGGAAGGTCAGCAGAGAAATGATTATAAGAGGGGTTTTAAATTTCTAAATAAGTGAATCTCTGTAAAAGAGGTATCTTAGGGGACAGAAGGAACCTACAGGCTGATATACCGGCGAGAATAAGAATGAAAGAGCTATAATACATCCTTCAATCGCAGATATCTACCCCCTTCTCTGAATAGCATGTACTAGCCCGTTGCTTTCTCGAATCAAGATCGGAAAACCGAGTATTTCTTGGTGCCGCAGAAGTCAGACAAGAGACAGAGACACTTACTCTCCACTGAAGCAGCTGGCAGTGGAAAGCACGTGACGGTTGGTAAGAACAGTGGCGATACACTGCAACAACCACACCGCCCCATTGTTCACCTCGACCTGCGCAAGGCTGGGAAACTCCTCGATTGAAGCTACATTCCCGACGCTCTGCGATGAGGCAAGTCCTGGAAATAATGGTTTTAAACCAAACGCCGAGTGCAGCGCCTGAATTAGGCTCTACATCTAGAAGAGCCTCTACATCGTTTATAAAAAAAACATCTGTATAATTTGGCTTACCTGCCAGAAGCACCAGAATCCAAACCAGTTTCACGGCCATTTTTGATTAGAATATTTTATTCCGTTGATAAACTTACCTTTTATTGGCCGACTCCAGGCTGCCCAGTGCCCGCGACTTCGTCCGTGTGGTCTTTGCCTACGAATATGTATATTCTCCAAGTGGAACATTCAAATTACGTTCAGCTGTACCTAATTCATTGTAATTACCGGTATCCGCTGGTGACAATCCTGTGAGTAACCATTTTTTTCAGTAACTGTTAATTTTTTTTTACCACATTCACTGACTTAGCTACTACTAAAAGCCAATGTTAAAAAAAATAATGGCATTTTGTATTATTTTTGGTAAGTAATGGCCCCGGACCTCAGTTTTGGAAAAATGAAAAGACCCCGAGAAACACGTATAGACAAAATAAAGATAGCTTTATGCATTCTACACGACAATACCTAGTTACCTATAATATTCTAATGCACCGTTTTGAAGAAACATATTGACATTTTATAAAGCTTTCGGACCCGTTTCAAGAACTCCTCTACGTACACACTCTCTTTTACAAGCAAGCAAGCTCGTATGAGCTAGTGGCCAACTCTGGTGACGGAGTTTTTAGGCCGCCTTAAGGCCTCCATCGTGGCTTATCGACTGCTAGAGCCGGGACCGACAGTTTAACGTGCCCTCCGAAGCACGGAAGCGCTCAGATGTAAATGCCACTTACGGTCACCCATCCAAATGGTGACCGCACAGAACGTTGCTTAACTTAGCTTATCGGTTAAGATTGGCTAAGCAAGCCTAGCCACGAGCACTCTCTTTTTGTCTCTAGGACCAGTGGTTTAGGCTGTGTACAGTATGACAGGGATCAGTCAGTCAGGACTTGGATTCTTTATATAATTATTGTACTTATTTTGACGATTGGTTATCTCAGTATTTTACAACATTTTACAGCACCACTTGATGTTGTTGTAGGCTACTTCTATTAGTTGATTATGGTATTAGTGATTATGATGGGTTCTTCTGATTATTAGGGTGGTTTTCCACCAGATCTAAGTTAAGTTACGTTGCTAAGAATGTGTGTTTGAAATCCACCAATGAGGATCATTTTGTTTCCATATTAAACGATTCCTATTGGTAGATGTCAAACACATCCCTAAACCGCGTGCAGACTATGCCCATGTTGCTGTGACAATAAGTCCGGAATTAATCGCGGCATTCATCCCAGCAGCGGCACGGGCATTGTGTGAAACGTGGTAAAGAATAAAGGCTTGGCTGTGGCAATAAGTCCAGAATTAATCGCGGCATTAATGCCGGCAGCGGCATGGCATAGTCTGCACGCGCTATTATAGCGCGATCACACTATGCCGAAGTGGGCTGGGACTTGGGCAGGGAAGTGGTGTGAACACGAACATGTCGCTGTCCCGTCTCCCTGCCCAAGTTCATGCCCTAGCTCCTTAGTGAGAATAAAGGCGATGTTGCTGTGGCAATCATTCCGGTATTAATCGCGACAATCATTCCGGCAGCGGCATGGGCATAGTCGGCACGCGGTATTAGGAACGTCACTTAGCCTTAGCTTTGGTGGAAAAGCACCCTTAGGTCCCTATACTTAGGAATTTGTTCATATTAGTGAACTTGAGTGAATGAATGATATTTTTATTGAAGGTATCGTACACCAAAATCGATTTTATAGGCGATCCAATAGGCGGCCTTATTGCTGCGCGTTGAACGTGATTTCTACAGCATCCCTGGATTTTTTGTGGGTAGTTTTTTCCCTGGGACTTGATAGGTAGTATGCTTGGTAGTCTAGCCTACCCACCTACATAAATAATCCAATTGTTTTGGAAACATTGTTATCAGACCTATCGATTTGTGGATTAGCACCACATGATATTGGTAAGTATGATATGGCGTGACTAGACTGACTAGTTACTAATTATGTTTTAGGTAATAAATATATGTTTTTAACCCCTCCGCCGCCGCACCGCTGTCGTTGCCGACGACGGCTAAACGACGCTGGTAGCGGCAGCTGGCGTTATCAAGAGACAGATTGCTCATCTCGTTATTAAGTCCTGATGGTCAATTGTTAGGTACAATAATCTTGGTATGTACCTACCTTACTAACTATGAGCTCGGTGGAGGTAAGAGGTTTGGGCTAGGCAAGCAGGTTGCTCACTGTTCGGCTTAGAACCTTACCAAATACAGAAGGTATGTACCTTTCTTTAACAAAATCCCAAGTGATGTGTCTCAGTTGTCGATTGGCAAGTTCAAAAACGTAATAAAACAGAGACTTCTTTTAAAAGCATACTATAAAATATCTGATTATTTAGAAGACAAACAAGCTTGGGACGAACTAGCTCCAACTCATCCAATAAAAAAATATGTAATCATACCTAATCATACAAAACGTAATGACGATTCAAAGTGATCAGTGCGATTTTATTGAATAAAAGATTTTTGACTTTGACTTTGACTTTGGCGCTTCAGTCGAAATACTAATATTGCTCTGATGACGTAACAGTAGGCTAAGCAAGTAGGCCTTATTTTTTTGATAAGTAGCACTTTTATCTATGAAATAATAAGGATTTAGATTAAATATTAATGAATAAACACGCTTTGTTTTTTAGTGAATAGGTGCTACTGTTTTTTATGATTTTGATGGAGTTTTAGGTACGCCCATCCGCGCGTGATGATTATGAATATTCTCAAGACTTAGAGGAACAGGACCACCAGGGAACGCCCAGGAACCCACAACCAAACATTCTTTTCAGTAAGAATCTACCACACAAAGACTTGATATACTTTTGACAGTTTTTTTTATCGTGAGGAAATCCATCATGGATACCTTGCACTGCTTGTTATAGGTCAGACTCTACTGACTAAAACCTCACGGTCCGTCGGGCACTTGTACCGGGGGACGCCAGTGCGCGGGATTCTTCCGCGATACATGCTCTTGACCTGAAACTGTTTTTCTGGATATGTTTTGGACGAGAAAGAGGCCTTATTCCAGCAGACTATAAACTGAGTTTTAATGAAGGATAGAATCCAATGTCTAATTCTGTTTTTTGTTCCAATTCAATCTCACCTTCTGATTCGGACGTGCGGCTTATACCGCGTTCACACTATGCTCATGCCGCTGCCAGCATTTGTCGCGAATTTATTATAACAGCAACATCGCCTTTTTAGCAAGGGCATGAACTTGGGCCGGCAGCCGGGACAGGGGCATTATCGTGTTCACACTATGCTCGTGCCCACTTCCCTGCCGACTGCAGCATAGTTTGAACGCAACATTAGTAAGCTTATACCTACCTACTGTGCGTCCTTGATTATGGAAATGTGTGTTTTTTTAATGCTTTTTTTTATTTTTTAACTTGCAATGTATGTATGTTTGTTCGGGTGGAATTGTTCGGGTGGAATCTTTGAACTCAATTTTGAAGTACCTTCTCAATTTTGATATCTTCAACCGATTGAGCTGAAATTTTATATACACGTTTAGTTTGGATGACAATGCACGATATGTCGTGTGAGATCATTCTAAATCCAATATGGTGGACCATCCAAGATGGCGGAATAATTATTTTTAATGCATTTCTACAATATGTATATCAAACTAGCAGCGCCTCGCGGTTTCACCCGCGTAATTCCCGTTCCCGTGGGAATTCCGGGATAAAATATAGCCTATGTTCATCAGGGATAATGTAGGATTCTAATGGTAAAAGAATTTTTTTAATCGGTCCAGTAGTTTCGGAGCCTATTCAATTCATACAAACAAACAAACAAACAAAAAATCAAACCTTTCCTCTTTATAATATTTGTATAGATGAAAGGGCTTGTTGAGAGTAACTCGAAAAATAATTTGGCGTCATTCTAAATCCAATATGCCGGACCATCCAAGATGGCGGAGTACTTAGTTATTTTTAATGCACTTCTACACTATGGTATCAAATGAAAGGGATGGTTGAGAGTAACTCTAAAAATAATGTGACATCATTCTAAATTCAATTTGGCGGACCATCCAAGATGGCGGAATAATTATTTTTAATGCATTTCTACAATATGGATATCAAGTGAAAGGGCTTTGAGAATAACTCGAAAGATAATTTGGCGTCATTCTAAATCCAATATGGCGGACCATCCAAGATGGCGGAGTCGTTATTTATGTCTACTGTTTCTGGATTAGAATCGGAATCTGCGTGCCACTGAATAGGATATATCTACCTCTAGTCATAGATACGATACGTAGGTAGGTATAAGCAAGTAAGCCTTAGAGGTAGAAGCTGTTGTATAAATTACAATAATCTTTGAATTATACAGGATCTAAGCGTTGCTAATAAACACATACCTACCTAATCCATTTATTAGCGTTCAATTCACTTATCGCGTGGTTTTATTCGGTATCAGTAGCACTAATCATAATCAACTGAAGTGTTCTAATGTTGCTATGTTTTATATTTAGAATAGGGTTTCTACTACCACAAACATACTACAAATTATAATAAACCGAATACCTTTATTATGACCGGTAGAGTAGGTACTAGTAGTTAGTAGGTAATTTTTTGGTAATATTTGAAACAGACAAAAAGCCTTGTTAGGTAAGCGTATAGTATTATATAATCTGTGGGTAAGCACAGAATAATACCTAATTTACTTCCCAGGCTTGGAAACGATAGTAAAGAATTTCGTGCCTACTAATTAGGAGTGTCATGTAAAACGAGCAAACTATGCCACTAAATTCAGCTTTGAACAGTTATGGGTAAAGGTTAATAGATGTCGCTGTTCTTCAACTTTTAGCAACGAAACCAAGGAAAAGTACAATTAATCCATACTAATATTATAAATACGAAAGTAACTCTGTCTGTCTGTCTCGCTTTCTCGCCAAAACTACCGATTTGAATGAAATTTTTCCACAGATAGTCTAGAGCCTGAGAAAGGGCATGGGCTACTACTATTAGGCTGTTGGTTCGATATAAATAAATATGATATTCAAAGTTTGTAAAAATTGTAAAATGCCCCGTGGGGATAATTAGCCTCAATAATTTAAGATGCTACCCAAAGACACTACCTATTTCACGCGGTCAAAATCGCGGCACAGCTAGTCTATCTAAAAAAGTTGTGTAGTGAAATAGGAAAAACATAGAAATAATTGAAAGGAAGGTCCCGAATAGTTACTTGTTAGGTATAATAAGTAGAGTATAACTTCTCATAATATCCTAGTTTACTGTGGTGGCTCGTTATTCAATATTTGATAGAACTTTATCGATGGGCCAATAATAATTCATTTTACTAGCTAAGATATAAGAAAAAATTATGCCTAATGCATATATTCAAATTACTTTTGAGTTCCGACCTAGGTAATTCGGGAATAATAGTAGATTATGCATTAAGGGGATAAAGCAGTGTATTATGTCTCGGGCGATATTTTGAACCCCAAGGACGAGGGATCCTAGGGTTAACTCACGAGCGAAGCGAGGGAGTCACAGAGTTAACTCCCGAGCGAAGCGAGGGAGTTAAAGCTAGAATCCCGAGACCGAAGGGTTCAAAAACGCCCGAGACAAATACACTGCTTTATCCCCAAAATGCATACTCTACTTTATATAAACACTGCGAGGCAATAAAACATAATACAATTAAAAAGAAAGTACTTACTTTATTAATTTTACAATAATGAAAGAAGACAAATATAGAAAATTAAAAGTAAAAGTTAATGTTAGAGACGTTGGACCAATTGTGAAAAGACAAAGTTATATTATTGTTGAAATCGTTGTAGGTTCTCATATACGCTTCCTTAGATCTTTCAGGAAGCAAGTTTCCAATGATATCAGTTGCTTCAGATTGTATGCATTCCGGTATCACATCACTTTCGTCACTGTCAGTTGTCATTTTTGTTAAAATACGCTATTTTGTTACACAAAATAACACAAAGATTTGCAGTTTAGCGCCTTTTCGTTCTATTTGTTTTTTTTTTGTATTGGCAAATTCTTCTTCATGCAGGTTTCTATGAAAAGTTTCATTCTAATTTTGAATACATTCTCCTTGGTTTAGGGCTCTATGAAAAGTTTTCATTCTAATTTTGAATAAATTCTTCTTGGTGTAGGGCTCTATGAAAAGTTTATATTCTAATTTTGACGTTTGGTCATGGATTGCAAGGAGCTCGTATATTCAATGTTTATTGCATTCCAAATTCAAATGTCATAATTCCCTAGGGGATTATGAAATTCAGTACATTTATAATGACCCGGCTAGACCATAGGACACAAATGACTTGCTTTAAGTTGAGTTTGCATGACACATAATATGCCATTGACGAGCAGGTGTTATATAAAAAACATTTGGTATATCAAACTGAATGCGTCTAATTCGTAAGTACACGGGATTTGAATTTATAACACAAGTTAAAAATGTTATGTGAGTTAGGTAGTATGTTTATTGACACGAGAGGAATATTAAAAAAATTAAACAGCAGTCTGCACGATCCAGTCGGTGTAAGAAGCGACCCTGGTGCTGACTCCAGGGAAGTCCGCTTGTGCGCAACCCTGGCCCCAGGACACGATGCCGACGAGGATTTTCTGGTAGTAAAGAGGACCACCGGAATCACCCTGGGAAATTAAGAATACTGTATTATTTTCTTTCGAACGGATATGCGAGTGGAGAGAGTATGCCGAGGTAGGCCTAAAAAATATGGCTAACACATGATGTAGATGATGATAAAGTATCTACAGATATGACTGCTGACAAAGGGAAATGAAAGAGGGTTCCACAAAGTACTTGATAAGGAAAGGACAAGAGAATATAAATAAAATCAAAAATATTCTTGGATATGTCACACAACACTCTCTAGACCTTATCCTAGACCTTATCCTTAACCTATCTATAGTCCCAAACTAAGCAAAGCTTGTACTATGGGAACTAGATTGCTGATAGAATACTTATAATAACTTATGTCTCTAAGTTTTCTTTCATTGCAGGGATCTAAACTCAACCGTTGCTCGAATCCACTTCTAGAGCAGTCTCTACAAGTTTTCCTCATATTTTTACCCACCGCTTCTTCAAAGGCGTCGAGCGAGGTTAGTGTTAGTTCTAATTTTGGTTGGTTACTGGAAAACGTAGCCTACTCATACCTGACAAGCGTCTTTTCCCCCAACGTCCAGGATACCAGCGCAGATCATGTTGTCAGTGACGACCCTCGGGACGTAGCGCTCTCTGCAGAGCTCAGTGTTTACTGTGTAGATGGTGACGTCACGCAGCACACTGGACGCTGATCCACCTTGCTGTAAAATCCCCAGTCATCATTAAGGTCACAGCTCATTAGAGCCACCCGGCACCCACTCCGCACCGCTTACGCTTACGATAGAGGCGATCCGGTGACGCTACGGAGTTGATGTAGTGAGCGCATACGCATACCCATACAAGTCCATATCAAGAATACTAACCGCACGAGGCGAGGCGGTGCGGAGTGGGTGCCGGGTGGCTCTAATGAGCTGTGACCTTTAGAATTATTTGAATACTAAGTAAGGAATTCAGTTGTTTGATCTGTATGGCTGTCAAACTCAAACTTTTTAGGCCATCTATTGAAGATGATTTGTACAGCGTCAGGAGGCAACCTATGCCTACACTTAACGGGACACTGTAGTGCCTGGGACAGTGTTTAGATGGAGTAGGCTTGCCCAGCACCTATACCAAAACTTTTTTAAGACTGATGCTTATCAATAATCTCAATAAGAGACAGTGGAGCCGAAATCCGAATACCTACATTTATTTGTGTGAAACACTCAACAGCAAGACGCTGCGCCGGGCATGTCCACGAATCACTTTGTGGAGAACGAATTTATTGAGTTACTAGATATAAGTAAAGTACCAGTATACCTACACTACCTAATTTATTCGCTGTTTGAAGAGTCGCTGTGACCTCGCTTTACAGGCTTTATGTCCTAATGTGAGGAACAGAGTCACTAAACGGTAGATAGGTACTACTTGTTACAATTATTATTATATCGAATAAATAATTAATGTGCTTTTAAGTGTACCAGCAACAGTTTTTCACAAATAAAGAATTTCTACTTTTTACTTTTACCTACCTATATAACTAGCTGATACCCGCGACTTCGTACGCGTCCGAAACTTTCCACCAAAATATCTGTCAACTACATAGTTAGGTACGCGCTGAACCTCGTGCCAAAGGCTGCTTTTGGTTTAGAGAGTTCAAGATGTATATCTAAGAATCCACGTCTTTGATTTCAATAAAATATAGCCTATGTTTCAATCCGGAAAAAGAGCTTCCGAATGGTATAAGTTTCATTGAAATTGGTCCAGTAGTTTAGGCGTGATCCGCGAACAAACAAACAGATAAACAAACTCGATTTTTGGAATCAGAATCATTTGTTTAGTAGATCTGCATATTTAGTTTATCCATATCTTTAATTTTACCTTATTGCTTTTTTACAGTTTTATAATAGTATGATGGTATTTTTGTATTCTTTTTTTTGACTTACCGAAGTCGTTCCCCAGCCAGCATGCACAACTGGTAAGTTATCAGGGAGAACTGCCCCATGACTGATGATAGTTCCCTGTTGCACGACAGGGTTGTAAACAAGCGGTGAACTCAAGAGCACCACGGTGATGTCATGATCCAAGCCGTTGGTGCCATACCCTGGGTGGTTGATCTCTCTTTCAACGTTAATTAAACTGCCTCCAGAGTTGCGGTAAGTGGTACCGACGCGGATTCGGCGATATGCAGGCCTGTAGAAACTAGAGGAAGAAAATTAAACCTATTAAATATACTGACCGCACCACGATATCTGTATTTACCTACCGTTGAGTTAATTTCCAAAGTTAATTAAAAGATTATTCTAAAGTCGAATGTATAAACAACTGTTTCATAGTTATAATAGAGAGGTAAACATCTTGTAACTGCAAGACTTTTCTAACTATGAAACAAGCGCACGTACATGCCATAGAAGCAGTGCGCAGCGGACAGGACATAACGAGTGTTAAGAATGTTGGCAGCGCAGGACTGGCTCCAGGTTCCGGAGAAGGTACCGAGAGAATCCACCTGCAAATAAGAAAGTTGTTGAACTTCACTATGGCATAATCAACAAATTGCCCGATAGATACCTAATAATATAAGAATGTCATTGCCTAACGTTTATAAGAATGTCATTGCGTTCGTTATTTTTACATGTACATATACGGATTGGTTATCCATCCAACGTATAGTATTATATAATCTGTGATCCAACTAAATAACCAGACATTGACGTTCAGTTCGAGAAGGCAAACATCACACATTACAAATGTACAAAGACAAATTCAAATGTTTCTATTGCTTCCAAAAGATAACACATTGATGATTTCGATCCTTTACTCTGTACTGTGCTATACTTTTGCTGTGCCATACCTGTACGATGGAGGGGTAATTGTCGATGGTAGTCGGCTCTCCCCCCACAATGCGGTTGGGGATACTGAACGCCGAAGCGGCACCTGAAATCAAAATTAATATGAATACCTATACCTTGTTAGTGGTTGCCTGAATTTTTGGTGTAGTTTCAATTTCAAAGACAGCTGAGGAACGATTTCGGTTTTCTATGCTGCGTCACAGATCATAATACGCTGCATGCATGTGGCTGCTTATTTTGTATGCAAATATGAACTTTAATTCTATAGTAGCAAACTTCAAATTTAGTCTCCTTAGGCCTTACTATAACCGATCAGGCAAAGAACTTCGAAAATATAAGATAACACGCACCTGCAAACAACACAACAGCCAAACCCCAGAACGCAGTCATTGTTTCCGACTAAGCAGGGCCTTTTAGTAAATTTTCAATTTATATATTAAATTTACATCTAAAATCGGTAAGACATTGTAAAGATAATCTATTCACGTACCTAAATACTTCTAACTGATAAGTTTTTGTTTGGATGCAGGGTTCCATTCCACAGAAGCACAGAATACCAATATAACAAAAGTAAAGAGATCTAATAGACTACGTGCAATATGGGATTTAAACCCCATTCAAACGGTAACCTATGTGTTGCGGTGGGCCCTGACAAAAAAAAGAGTTTTTTAGAAAAATAGCCGCATGAACGCATTTCAGTGTTGTTACTAATTACCGGCATAAGACTGTTACAATAAAGTGTAAAGACTTTTCTACGGGTGAGACGCAATAAAGAGACAGTATTACATTTCCTCGTGTTTTTTTTACACATTGTCACACGTGGTCAGGGCCCACCGCAACACTATGTTTGAACAGATCATAGTAAGGAAAATATCAGTAAATACTATCGCAGTAGCGGTGTAGCAATCCATGACAGGTGTGAATTAGGTGGTTACTGCAAACTGTAAGCTTTCTGCAAATATTTTTGTGCTGGTTTTCTGATTCTCAAGGATCTGAGAGAATGTTTGCCTGAGGATTACAGCCTAGTAGTTTTGACCTACGGAACCACCTAGTGTATAGATACAGATACCTCGTCATAGATAGGTATCTAAGTAGTTACTTTAGACGCAGTTGTAAAAATTATAATAATCTCGGATGATAGGACACTAGTTTATCTAAAGTTTTTTATGGCTGGTTCGGTCCACTAAATTGTTACTATACCTACTCGATATAATTCGGTACCTAGTAATTTCACTACTACCTAACTTAGTCTTATTATGTAGGTAGAGTATTATACCGATATTCTTTCGGTAGCTGCTTTAATGTTGTATCTGGTATAGTAGGTGCCAAATAACACCGCAATACAGGTCATTCACTCACCTTCACCACGATGTCGCAAAATTCAATTTATGTATGTCTAATTCTGTCGCTTTCCAATCAAACCGGTCGCTAAGACGGTATCGCTCTAATCTCGTTAGTACTGTTTGTTTACCATACATGTGGGTGAAGGTGGGTGAATGACCTTTATTGCGGTGTTATTTGGCACCTACTATAGGTGGGTTTTTTGTGCTGAGTCACGACCTAAAAATACTTTGACAGCGCCACCTATTTAACACCAATAGAACTAATGCCAATACAGCTAGTGCTAGCCCACAAAAGTTTTGGGAAAGGTTACAAGATGGCGCTACTCTTAAAAATCCGAAAAAATAAAGATAAGCATGCCGAGGTACATTAGTAATATCATAAAAAAACCGCCCTGCTTCGTAAGTAGGTACTAAGTACGCAGAACCCGTTGTTAAGTTAAAAAAAACATTCGACATTGGTAGAAGGGCGTTCATTTTTATATTAGTCTCTTATCTTCTTATGGTTTCATTCATGATTTTGTTTAGGTACTCAAATGAAAATTGTATTTCGACAAACTTTTAAATCGTACTCCTCTATCTAAGCCCACTCAGTAGGTGAAGATATCTACTTTATTAGTAAGTATACTAGTCTGTGCCATTACAAAGGAGTTATTACCTACTAATAACCCTGTGTCACAGAATTCTGTTTTCGAGTCATTTGAGCAAAGGTTTTCTCTAACTTACCTTTTCCCCTGAAGACTTGTAGGTACTTTGATTAAGTAGAGTAAAAAGTGTCACGTGACAACTTTGTAAGAGTTGAAACCGGAGCGCACGTGAAAAATACAGGATGTAGAGAAATTGAGCCCAAAACTTAAAGGAGATATTCGATGATAAAAATACTTCTAAAAATTGTACAGTAAAATTTTATTGTTAAAATTGTAATTGTAAATAGGTATGTATTGTAAGTAAATATTGGTAGTTTCTGGAATAAAATAAATTTTGTATTTAAATATTTAATTTTTTAATAAAAATAATCTTGAGTTGATAAATAGGTAGGTACCTACATCAGTAGCACTTTTGATAAACTCGCTGGTATTTACTGTTATAAGTTTAAGAAGGATAATTGTATTGACCCTACCCTACTTCAGTATTCCCATAAATTCGGCATTTCGACAAGTTGAACTTCTAGAGATTTATACTATCTGGATAAAGTCAGGCTAGATGAAACAGTGCACGCCTACCTTCACTTTCCAAAAGTATTTCACACCCTGTATAATCCAGCTACAATTTTAAAATTGAAACATTAAGACCAAAGTCCTAGGACATATTCCCGGGTACCGATCAATACCCTCTCTCCAATCCTGAGGGACTCCTCGCGCATGCGCATATAACCACATCCTTCTGGGAAGAATTGTAGAATTCTATTTACGCGCAAGCGTGAACTAACAGCCAGGATTCTAGTAGAAACAATAACTCTCTAAAACCATAATACATTTTTGTATTTATTGTGATAAAAAAGTGATAATATGAGTAAAGACATGAACGAATGTAAGTGTACACTGGTTTAACTTTCTTGGTGATGAGTGGGTGTGTGTAGGATGCAGCTGTCGATCGATATTATTGTAGGTTAGGGATGCTGATTGCTGGTGCAATTTCTTGTGTGCTTTAGATCTGTTTTATCTTGCTTTTTCATGTGTAAACTAGATCAATTCTTTGGGTATTTGTGATTTTACGTATATAGGTCCTGCAGTAGAATTTATAAGTACTAGGTGGATAGGTTTCCGATGTAATTAGGTCATAGGTAGGTATGTTCATTGCTCTTTACGACTATATTTCGGTTTTCTTGTCCATTCCTGCGTTTCGCAAATTATTTTTTATTATTGATGAACGTAAAATAAAGACTCGAAACCCGATTCTCCTAAAAATAGTCAAAACAAAATTCCGACCTTACAAAAAAAAATATAAAAAAAAACCCGTCAATGTCTCCAAAAGCAATATTCTCTGTGATCATCACTTTTAAAATGTGATTCACATAAGCTAAATTAAAAAAAATGCGATATCTGTAAAGAGTGAATAAGTTTTAAAGTGGCTTCTATTTTAAGAATTATTACATTTATATATACATATAAACCCATCTTGTACCTTGATCAAATTTCCAGTAAAACTCTTTTTAGTTTCTTAATCTAACAACCCTCATAAATCAAGTTATACACTACCCACCCTTACCTAATTAATTAATTAGCTCTCGTATCTCTAATAATTAAATAATACATGGTTAGACTATAGTTTCCTACAGCCGGCAGTGTTAATTAACCTTCGTAGAACTCGTACGAGGATTATATTCTTCTAGAGAATATTTCACTTATAGGTTTCTAAGTATTTTTGTTATTAGAAACGATTTTACTATGAAACAGTGCCTATATATTAAATTTATTGTAACTTTTGTGCTAAGCGTTGTCTATAATAAATATCTTCATTATTTTATTGGCAAAGATTTATTATAATTCGTTGAGATTTATTATAAATAAAGTCGATTAGTTGATAACGTTTCTGTTATGAATAAAAACATTGTTATTTTCCTCTCTTTATTTATTTTCTTTAGAGTTTTTACTATTATCCAAAAAACTAATATAAACTTACAAAATTCGAGCGAGATGTCAAGTCACGTGGTCCCGTTCAAGATAGCTTCTTCTTCTTTTTATGCTGCTATTCTATTACAGTGACTGACGTTGGCAAAATAAAAAAAAAGTTATTTTACCGGGACCAAAAATAATTCAGCTATTTTTACAGTGTCAGCGGACATGTCGGAGTCCATCGACGAGCTGAAAGAGCGCCTCACCTCCATGAAGAGACTGATGGAAGAACGCAAAGCCAAAAACCCCAAGGACATGTTAAAAGGTCACGCCAGGAGCCTCAAAGGGGCTTGCATCATTGACGGAAACTTCCTGGCTTTCGTCTTTGGATCATCACTCCTGATCATCATCTCTGTGTCTATCTATGCCTTCTATCACCTCTACAATGCTGTTCTAAAGAAGTTTCCGTCGACTCATACCGAACTGTGATTCGAAGAACCGAACGTGACGCAATTGAAAACTCAATCCAACCGGACTGGGTTTAGTTATGGTTTGACTGATAAATTTTATACGGAATTGATGGACTCAGGCTTCAAAATAATCGACAAAAACGCATTAATAATGGACTCAAATTTCAATATAACTGACAAAAACGCATTGATAATGGACTCAGATTTCAAAATAACGATCAAAAACCCATTAATAATGGACTCTAACTTCACAGTAACGGACAAAATCGCATTACAGATCAATTCTGCTTTCAAAGAGTCTGATCCAAATGCATTACAAGATTCTAGTTTCAAAATAACTGACGAAAATGCATTAGAAATGGATTTGGACCTTGAAATGAGTGATAAAAACGCATTAATTGTTGATTCAGACTACCAACTGACATATAAAAACGCATCGCAAATGGTACTGTATACCAATCATACTGTCATAACTAAAATGGGAACGTCGCCCACACATTGCAAGTTTTCTTAGCGCACAAAATGATTGGTTGAAATTTTTATTAAATTTTTACTCAATTTTTTTTTTCCTTTAATCATAATTACTGGTATTGGAGATGTTAGTAAAGATAAGTATTTAAAAAGTAAGTAAGTAAATGTCTTTCTGTATAGGTACCTACTTCATTTTTTTAAATAACTATTGTGAAATCTGAATTATCCCTATCAATACAGTTTCTATATCAGCTGTTTTTAATATTAATAATACTAGTAGAAAATGATATAGTCTGTAACGTTGGTAATTGTAATTTTAAGGATTATTTTTCTGTCAGTAACAAAATAAAAAAATCCGATAAATTCTTCGATTATAAGAAAATGATTTTTTGTTACAAACATTCGATTTAGCTACATATTCTTAAAGTTTTTATTATAGTAAAAAAATAAACTAAACCCAAAAATACAATTAAAATAAACAGTATAAATAAAAAATAGCAATAAATTAAACAATAATGAACCAGCGCTACATCAGTACCTTGTAGATAGATGTTTGCGGTGCGTTTTGGCATGTGTAAAGGTAGCCTTAGGGTTCTCTGTATTGCGATTGTGTAATCAGCAGTATAATGAATACTTCTATGAATAAGATGGTGTTAAGGCCTAGTCAAACGTCCGCGGTATTCACTGCCGCTGTGGGTAGCGGTACCTATACCGCGCGGATTTCGCTCAAGTATTTTGTAATTATGAAGTTCCGCGGCTAAAGCGGTATTCACTGCCGCTGTGGGTAGAAATGCATATAAAGTCCTTTTCATGACAGAAGTCCCGCGGAAATTTCCGGAACTAAACTTTAAAACTAAATTTTAAATTAGTTGTCAGGTGCTGTTAATGTGTTCGGATGCTAGTGCGTTTTTATTTGGTTTCTGTGATCAAACTCTTGTTTTCAATGACTAAAGTTGTTAAAAGTGCTGCCCGAGAAATAATACTTAAGGTCGACTACAGCGCCGCGTCTGCGGGACTTCTTTCATGGAAAGGACTCTAGGCACCGCACGGGTTTCGCTTTGGGCGAAACAACTGATTTCGCCAGTCGACGCGGCTCGGCGCGGTAATATTCGGTTATAACTCGCGGTAATAACGACTCGGTTTTCTCTACCCACAGTGGCAGCGAATACCGCGTAGGTTTGAATACGCCTTTACATGATGGTAAATATAACAATTATATCTTGTCAATAGAATAAGAGCGGAGACGGAAGCGACCTTTGTGAGTAGGTCACTTAATCAAAATAGATAGGTATTTCGATTGGTTTATTAAAATGTTAATTTTATTTTATATTGTTACTTTTTTGGATAATTCTTTAGATAATTAATAATAGCATATAGGTATAAGTAATTTTAAGATTTATAAGAAGCGTTGACCGTTTGACGGCCGTAATAAACCGGTACAAAATGAATCTACTGTCAATGGAATAAGGAATATAATATACCACGAACACCGGTATATGACGGCTGTCGGTGAACGTTTCAGCTCTGATATTGAATGCGTAGAATGAGGTTTCAGTTCATCATCATCATCACCAAGAACTTTATGACCATCTGTCACCCACCGACCTTTGACAGCCCATTCGCAAGACCATCGTAAAGTTCCATTTTCCATTTTAAGATACATAGCGCGGTAAAGTTTGACCGCGGATTTACGGAGCTACCAATGACGCGCAATGTGACGTCAGTATTTTATTTTTTAATCGTGCATCCAGTTCACAACCGCATTAGTATATCAGAGCTCTTATTTAATAAACAAATGAAGTTTGGTATTCTAAAAGGGATCATTCGTTCCTTGCCGCTGGTGCACAGTTTTCTGTACAGTAAATACCTGTCTACATTAACATAAGAGCCATTTTGCCATAACCAAGTCAAAAAATTATAATCAAGACCATTTCATGAAAATCTGTAGAGGGCATCTACTGCGAATATTGATTTCCGAAGATTCGGTAGTGACGTTTGTGTTACACTGCGCGGTCGCTTCGAGCGATGGTCTAGGCTCTTTCGAAGTCACAGCGTTACTGCGCAGTGTAGAACAAACGTCACTATCGAATCTTCGGTAATCATTATTCACAGTAGAGGCCCTGGTTTAGGTCTAGTCATCTAGTCTACAAATGTCTACATTGGTAAGTAGGTACGCTACTGTGATACTATACCGTTTACTCATTTGCACTTCCTCAGTGGACGTGCTCAGTGTGACAACTCACGCTCTTGAGGATTTTTTCATGTAAGAAAATGCCATACAGTTTTGTAAAATCTTTGGTGACGTAAAAACAAGGGTTGTAACCTAACTACAAGATTACTGTGTACTGTGCGAAAAGACGAGACACTAGATAAGTTCACTATAAGTATAATTCTAATTATAATTTAGGCATTTAGTCATTTATTTCGAATATATTATCAATAAATAAACATGATTTGGTTTTATTTTATTGAAATAAAGTTTAGACTAAAGAGAGGTTTTGAAAATAACGGTAGTGACGTCATAGATAGATAGGCAACGTACTAGTATAGAATTAATTATGATCTGTAGCAACGGTAACTGCTTAGGCTGCATACGCACTTGCAGGGAATACTGCGGTGACGTCACCGCCTCTACGAAAATCTTGTTTTTTTTTGTTACTTTGCGAAGCCCTGGCTATAGTAGGTGCCAAATAACACCGCAATACAGGTCATTAACCCACCTTCACCACGATGTCGCAAAAACCAATTTATGTATGGTAAACAAACAGTACTAACGAAATTCGAGCGATACCGTCTAAGCGACAGGTTTGTATGGAAAGCGACATTAGCCATTCATAAATTGAATTTTGCGACATCGTAGTGAAGGTGGGTGAATGACCTGTATTGCGGTGTTATTTGGCACCTACTATAGAATCTTATGGCGTTCTTATCGGATATTAATTAAAATAATATAGGTACTTAAATATTTAAGTGAGTGTATATTTAGGAAAATCAGGCAAAGTATTTTATTCGTATTTTGTGCCTCGAGCACAATAATATGAGCACACTACTCGTACATACAGAGCACAGTAAACAGTAGTCCGTAAAAGACACGATAGAAATTTAATTTACCTTAATATTTCTTTTATTTTTAATAATTAATAATGGATGAGAGCGTCACTGGACCAAGATACCAGCCATAAGCAAGGCTTTGCAAAATGACTAACAAATACGAGTGGGTGTATACCAAACACTCAAATACAAAATGTTTATGTTAAACATGCTTCACAACTGATATAATCAACTCTAAAGCTTAGCTTGCAGAGTCTATAATCCTCTGACGGAGTTTAAGGCTACTGAATACTGAATAATGTATTTTGCAAATTGGGCAAATGCATCCGAACAAGAATCGCGGTTTTGTTGATATTTACGTGAACATTGCAAGTTTCTGTGAAATCTTGCAAAGGTTAAACTATTTACGAGCGGGTGAATAATTTTACTTATTCCTAGCAGTTTTGAAAAGATTTTTGCTTTTGTGATTAGGTAAAGAACAGGCCCAATTATTACTTACTTAGGGCCGTAAGATCAAAAGTTATCTACGATTACATTTGATCGATGGATTAATCTACTGTCATCTCTGTCAGTTTAAGCTACCGATGGTCGATTGACCATTGATCTTATGAAATAACCGGAGACTGGAGGTTAAACTCTATTTCGTGGTTTAAACCACTATTGATCTTACGGCCATTAGTGTAAATTTTTGAGTTGTGTTTTTTTGAGTAGTACAATTTTACTAGGTACAATTATATCACGCAAAAAGGGCCCATCTGTGGCCTAGTTGCGGAAACAAGTCCGCCAAACAAGCAACTAGGTACAATTTTACGATTTTACACGCTTTAAACACTTACCAAAAACAATCCAGCCTTTAAAAAAAATCCACTGATGGACAAAGGCTTCTCCCCTAATCGTAATATACATACTTTGAGAAGGTAGGAAGAATAAATTCAAATTCAAATCATTTATTGCACTTATGTTGTTTTATCTCCCTATTCCTCTCCCACACGGTATCCACACCCTTCTCCAAACCGTCCTAATCACGACCTACCTCATCCATTATTTCCATTCTTCCTAGGTACTTTGTCTATAATTCAAGTTTTTTTCTATATTGTACATCTATAGTGTAAGTTTAGTTATAATTAACTGCCACAATTTTTGTAGTTCATGTATTTTTTTTTCTTGTTTTAATACTTGCGTGTTCTCCTCCTTACATAACTTTGGCTGTAATCAGTGGTGTGAAGTCCTGGTGACCTGTAGCACAGGTTTTTCATAAACCTATTTCAGGCACCAGTCTCTCACAGTACAGGTTCTCTATTAGTTTTCGTGTAAGTTAAACATGGTGTAAATAAGAACCTTTTTTGTGATGAGAAAATAAATGAATTATATTATTATTATAGATGTTGTACAAAAGGTAGTGTAGCAAACATAAATCCTGTTAGGGCACAGCAATTTGTTGAGGTATAGATAGGCATTAGGTAGCATATTATGACAGGCGTCATGGCTCAGTCGGTAGTAGCTCTGCCTTCCGTGCTGTGGGTCGTGGGTTCGATCCTCACCGAGAACAAACATTTGTGTGGCAAACATAGATGTTTGTTCTGTGTCTGGGTGTTTCTTTATATTATAAGTATGTATTTACAAAAAAAAATGTATGTATGTATTCTATCAGCCATCTAGTTCCCATCGTACAAGCTTTGCTTAGTTTGGGACTAGAAGGCGTTGTGTTAAGTGTCCGTGAATATTTTATATATTTATTTATTTATTATATTTAATAATTTCAATAGCAATAGCAATTTTAACTAACGAATTATCAGAGGGCCCATCGGCTGTACACTTGGTCCTCTGTATTAAAAAAAAATAAAGTTTGTACCACTGAGAAATATTTTAGTTAAAAAAAAATCTTCGACCCAGTTGCAGAACAAAGCCAAAGAAATAGCAAGTTTTTATCACATCTGTTCTGTCTCTGCGGGGCTATTCTTCGCCTAATCTCTGGCTTTTAGTTTCGTACACCAAGGACAGTGTAGTTTTCATCATCATTAGGCCCAAGAAGTAACCATACTGCTAGAAATACCTCGCTAAAAACATTTTGTCAAAGTCGCAGGCCGTAAATGGGAGAGACTTGCTCAGGACCGCAGTGGATGTCACAAACTTGGGGATGCCCAGTGCCCAGCAGTGGGTAAAGTTGGGCTGTGGATGAGGATGATGATTGTAGACGATGAAACCTCCTTAAGCAGGCGAGTGACGGCTGGCAGTGGAAAAAGTGGGAGAGACAGTTGAGTTATAGAGTTATGTGACATAGGAGAAAAAATAGATTTGTTTTTCAAAAATAATTTGCAATTGAATTTACTAGGCCACCTTCCCTTCCCCATAATTAACAATGATGATGAAAAATATTTTGATTTTCTTTAATCTTTGTCGTCTCCATCGGTCCCGATGAGTTCCCGACAGTCATGTCATTTCCATGGTTGCTTTTTGGTTGGCCAAGCTTGCTAAGTTTGGGACTAGAGGGCGTTGTGTGAAATGTCTATGAATATTTATATTTATTGTGATTGTGATTTTACTAAACTAGTAGTTCGCCTCGAACTGAGATCTCGTGATAGTCGGAGGTTAATAAAACCCAAACAATTTTTATTGACCAATGGTTGTAATAAACTTTGCAAATCGCATCGAAATCGCCGTCTAGCTAAGTACCAGTCTTACAGGAACTATAAAATCATTGAAACTCCAAGAAATGGTAGCTCACGTTATACTGGGTTTGCCAATTTTATAATTTTTACAACAACTCATAAACTACTCGACCTAGAATCAAAATAAAAACGGTTTTGGAATGTCTACGCAAAACCCTATCATATGACATCCCACTTGATATTTTTGTACGACTTTTTTTTTTACTCTCTTTGTACCCTCATAACTTCACGACGCCTTAACCGATTTACTTTATTTAACAAACCAGTAAAAGTTAAGAGTATACCTACCAAATTCTGTAAAGATCGGATAAGCGGTTCAAAAGATCTCGACGAACAAACATACAAAGCGATTTGCCCAAGTTGTCACTAAGATCTCGTTCGCTTCGCTCACTCGATCAATAAATTCGAGTATTCACTGGCTCACTTGCTCATCTTCTCTGAGTAATGTTTCACTCCACTGATTGAAAAAAAACCTCTATTTTGCAAACAGGATCGTAATCTGATCAAGATGTCGTTACTCAAGCGTAGATTTTAGTAGAGATTCTCATAAAGCAGTAAGTCACAATAAAGGGCATAAGAAAATGCTTGGGTAATTTTAACTCTAAGCTGACACGTAATGAGTTCATGTTTGCGTGACGTCACTAATGGGGGCAATCCAGAAAGGGGGTAATCCGCAATAATCCCCAATACTACCCCGTCATAGATTCATACTAAGCTCCGTTTTAGACACGTGTACGTGTGGAACTTTTACACGTTCATTTTTCATAAAGAGGACAAAAATCTTTGAACCTTGCTAGCTATCTAAATATAAAACTCTTTTGAAGCTGACTGACAATCAACGCCTAAAATTCCTAGAGGTATGAAATTTGGAGGGTAGTATCCTTATATAGTGTAAGGGTGCACTAAGAAAGGAATTTTGAAAAGTCACACTCTAAAGGGTTTAGAACGCGAACAACGCCACGGGCGACGCTTAGTTTCAAAATAAACGGTCAGAAGACTGATCAAGGCTGGCCTCAGGGCCATTTTTAAGTGGGTAAATAGTTACCTACTTTAATTATCTAACCCTTCTAGGGTTAAAACGTTTTTTTTTATTCTGTACCTAATGAAGGAGCCTAAAATAAGTTACCTAAAATGAATTTATTTTATCTAGGATAAAACCAAATAAAATATTTTTACTTTAAAATCTAAGTACTTTCTGTTTACTTACATATAAAAGTGATCTGTTTGACAAACTAATAGCCGAATACTCAAACGCCACTCAAATCCCACTCAATTTAAGTTCCGCTTAAATTATTGCCATCTCTTACAAATGAGTAATGTCAAACAGAGGCAGAGCAATTTTAAGTGGTGCCCGAATTAGAATGACTTTTGAGTATTGCAGCCGAAATGTTATAAATAAATAGTACATTGTTCACCGAGAGGAGAAAGTGACCGATTACCGTCGAGGGTGTCGTTTGAAGCCCGAGCCGTAGTCGAGGGCTTTAAAACACCCGAGATCGGGAATCGCACTTTCTCTCGAGTGATACATAGTGCTTTATACTACACCTACGAGGAAAATAAAAAACTAAAACTGAATCCTCAAACAACACACAAATTGAAAATGGCGCCAATGGCGTCTGCAATTTTCACATGTTCTTTTTTCAAATTGTTTATCCTGCCGCCGCAGGGTCGCACTGCCAGCCCGACACCATCCAACACACAGCTAGTGGCCAGTGTCATTTTGCGAACTTGGAGATAAAAACTCACTGTAAAAACTTTTTGGCTTTTGATATTTAGGTTACCGGCGCATAGTCTTACCCAAAATTCAAAAAGAAAAACCACGTAAGAAATGGATTTTCATACACTTTTCCCTCCCGCTCAGATGCGTTTTCTCCCCGCATATTTGTTCGATATGCAATGACGTACTTTCTACCGTAAATTTGATAAAGTATCAAGGTACTTTCCAAGCAGGTGTAGTATAAAAATTATTAGTAGTTATGGATATAATTTACAAAATATTGAGATTACTACCCAACGCACAGCTGTTTTGGGTATATTGTAATCTCACGGTATCTCAGTGAACCATCTGTGTTTGATATAACGCCATCTAGCCTCAGATCAAGTAAAGCTTATACCATAGGAACCGGAAGTTGTAAAATAAATAAAACTATGCGAGCAAAGTCGCTGTCCCGCGTCTAGTATTCTTTATTACAGTTTCTTTTGTAAAAGTTTCAAACTAAAGAGGAAACTGAGATTGTGGTGAACTTTGCGACATAAATATTCTTGTATTGTTTTGAATTATTTTATGTTGATAGTTGAACACAGAGGTTTCGTAAAAGTACTTCTATTTTGTTATTTGGTAAACAATTTTACTATAAGTACATACATAAAAAATCTTCTACATACTTACTTAACGAATTATTTTCTAGTCTGTAGCACTTGGCAGCCAAAAGATTCTTTTGGCACATTCAATGGCTTCTACTTACTTCATATTTTAATAATTCTAATTAAAAAAAAACCATTGAGTAAAACCTCAAGCAACATATTCAAACTGCGCAAAAAATGTTAGAAAAACAAACATAGTAACCTTCCTTTTGCTCCGCGTAGTCGGGTAAAAATTACATACGTCTGGACAACATCTAAATACAAAAACTCTGGAAATACAGACTAATGGCAATACTGACTATTACTGAAACGGCCGCCTGTTAGACTTCTATCTCGCTCACTCTTATTCATAACTGTGGATATTGGTGCGCGTGGGAGGGAGACGACGATGTGATTGAGTGAGTTGTAACGTGGCGAGAATAAAAATATGGCCGGAATGATGGAATTGCGCTGATAATAAAAGCTCTCTAGTGATGTCACTGTTTTGGAAAATCTAGATTTTTATAAATATTGATCCAAACAAGTTTTCCGACCAAAAAACTTATACCAATGCGATAAATTAAAGTACAAATTTTTTGGTTAGAAAACTTGTTTGGATCAATGTGATATTTTTACTGAACCTTTGCATTGTTATTCTCTCGACCCTGAAGCTCTGCAATTTCACATAATTACATTTAGTTATATTATATCTTCAAAAATGTTGAAATGTGCGAGCGAGTGGTTGTCTGCCTTATACATACGCCTTAATCATCATCATCATCATCATCAACCTATATTGGTCCACTGCTGGACCGTAGGTCTCTTAAAAAACGCGCCACTGAGCCCGGTCTTCGACTCTTCTCATCCAGTGTTTGCCAGCTACATGTCTCAGATCGTCACCCTGATTGATATATAACTTTTTTCTAAGTAGGTTTGTGATTGGTCTGTGATGGTTCTCAGCTATGTTTGGTGAAAATGGATGCATCAGTTTCCAAGTTATGAGGATATTCATTAGTTCTGAAAACCGGTTTTTAGAAATCTCAGGCTCATGTACTTCAACAGCTTATGCTTACTATTTCTAGTTTTTGAGAGATCTGCGGGGATGTCTAATATACGATGTTCGTAGAACTTTCGTCACCTTTCGTAGAACACTCGTAGACGTTTTTAGAGCTGTCGTAGACTTTCCTAGAGCTGGCGTAGCTGTTTGAATGTAGACTTTCGTAGCTCTCGCTTATGACTTCTAGTACTTCTCGTAGACTTTCCTAGGGCTCGCGTAGACTTTCCTAGAGCTCGCGTAGACATTCGTAGAGCTCGCGTAGCTGTTTGTAGAGTTTCGTAGCTCTCAAGACTTCTTGAACATCTCGTAGACATTTTTAGAGCTTTTGCATCGAAACTATCGATATTTTATAAAAACGATTCCAAAAGCAGGTATCGAGTTATCCCATCCCTATCACCCCCCCACCCTTAAAATAACAAAGTAACAGGTACAGGTGCCCGTCGCTTCAGTGAGGCTCAGTATCGCTCGAGCGTCCCAGTAGAACGGTCGCGACAGATGTTACATAAAATAATTGTGTAATTGTCTGACTGTACCTGACGCTGTAACAACGAGAAATTTTCAGGTTAGTCACTGTCTTTGGTATTGTTAAATAAAATAAAAAACAAATTCAATTTTGCAATATGAAAAAAATTTTGAACTCAAATACCAGACTGCTGTACAGAACAGTAATAAAATATGTACGCAGTTACTATACACAACCATCGTTTAGCCGTCGGATTTTGTATGAAAGAAACAAAGAGATGTTTATGATGAATTTTTAATGGCCGGTTACTGTGTTGGTTAACTTTATGTTTTTGCTATATTAATGTGTTATGAAACATTAGTTTTTCAGCTGTACGTTTGCTATTTATTTATTACAGAATGAGTTTAATACGATATATATCTTTCTAAATAATATAAAACTCTTTTGAAGCTGACTGACAATCAACGCACAGCCTAAACTATAAGTCCTAGAGGTATGAAATTTGGAGGGTAGTATCCTTATATAGTGTAGGGGTGCACTAAGAAAGGAATTTTAAAAAGTCGCACCCTAAAGGGTCTAAAATTAGGATCAAAGATTTTAACCAAATAATTCGTATGCTGCGAGCAAAGCCGCGGGCGACAGCTAGTAGGTACATATTTGTAAATAAATTTTGTATTAAACCTTTGTCTTTAGTTTCGTATTTTTTCGAACAAAGAACTGTTGCGCTTCTCAACAAGTTGAGATATATTTGTCGAATACAATATTATACTCTAGGGAGGTGTTTTTATTGATTTTATGTCTTTTTTCTACATAAAATGATCACAGTTGTGCGATAAAGTTGTACATTTTACTTGTACTGTGTATTTTACTTACTATTTTTGTCGGTGTATGTACAAACATATATTTCAGTCATTCTTACGTGCAAAGGAACTGAAGCGCTGGTTTTTTCATACATAATGACAAACAGGAACTCGTCAAAGGTCGTTGGTATGATTTGGTGTGTTTTTAAGCTTTTTTAATGACTTCTACGAACATTCACAATATATTGAAACCTTTGTATAACATAGCCTGTAAGCCTGTTGGTACATTTACGTTCAGGGGAACCAGTCAGACTTCCAATCAAAATTATTTAAATTCTACGAATGACCATAATTTAAAATGCGTTAACACAACTTTCTAAAATATTAGTTTTAAAATATTAGTTTTAAATAATAATAATAAATAAAAACTTTTTATTTCAGGCATGATACCCATAGTATTAGCAAACAAAACTTAAAAACACTATATTAGTAGGTATGACACAATACAAAAGAACTTAACCTAACGAATGGACATTGATTACTGAGACACGAGTTGAGCGACTGGTTTATGCGCCTGAACCCAATGTCTCATATAGACCCCCGCATAGTCTGCACCTACCGGACGGAACCAAACTAACATATTTTAAAATGTTACTTTGGTTCCGTCCGATATTCGTCATTGGTTTGACATAATATTTGGAATCACTTTGGACTCGAACACAATATTAGCATAAAAATCATTGAATTTATCAAAAGGAAAATAATTATAAGCTTCGTTATCAATCTCTAGGCGTTAGGCCCTTAAGTGCGCGTGTGGGCTAAGAAGACGGTTGGTTTGTTAAGATGAATATTGAGAAGAAAATTAGCCCAATAGACTTACCTCTGTTGATTTAATTTTATCCAAAATTCTCGGGATAAAATTATAAATATAAAATGTAACGCTAAAATCTATATAAATTATCCCTTATTGAAAACCTTCGAAAGAAACATCTTGACATAATAATTAAATATTAAACAGATATATTTATTGAAATATAAGCTTCTTCTTTTATAATGAGACTTTTTTCACTTAAGAACAGAAAGTTCATTGCCAAACGTGCGGAGCTAACAAACTGCGGGTTCGCTCGTAAAAGATAGACTATAAAAACTTCTAGAAATATGTATTTTTAAACAAAGGCCTTATTTTCCGCTATGGGTGTTTGCACACTACCTGACACCGATACCAACACGACTTCAACATATGACTCGAACAAAAATATCGTTGTCGCGACACCGGATCTGAGGCCCGAGCCCGTAGTCTGAGTTTTGCTATGTTTATTTACGACAAGCGAGAATCGAGAAACTCGCAGCTTTTGTCTGGAGAAAGATAGATTGCAAATCTCCCGCTAGAGGCGCTTATCCGGTTTTCATACAAAATTTTTCGCTTTGCGAATGTTAGCACTCGAGACGAAAGTCAAAAAAAATTTGCAGACTCGGTGCTGATTTCATAGATTTTTGTATGCATGAGGAACGATTTCTGTATCGGCATACGGGCCTGATTGCACTAAATATCTTTCGATATCGTGTAGGTGTCGTGTCGTTAGCAGTGTGAAACAGTCTATGATTGTAGACACTTCGATAAAAACACAGTTTCCCTGGATAATATAAAAGTTAGTTCATTTTTCTGGGCTTTGCCGACGGAATATTTATTCAGTAGAAAGGTTACGCCTGCGAACGAAGTTTGGATTTGAAAAGACTTCGTTTCATTGTGAAATGTGGAAAGTTTCGGATCTAGTTAAACTAAGTCATCAATGATGTGGGTAGGGTCCGATAGCTATAAAATATATCAAACCCTTCCACCCCTTTCTTAGTTAATCCCTTCCACAAGTTATGTTTAGTGCAAGTTTTCAATTAAGTACGCTTCGTATAACTTTTAGTTTCATTGCTTAGAAAATTGAATCTCTAGGTAATATGAGTTCCATGGTATAATTTATTTATGTAGGTACTAAGTGGTCTAGATTATATAGGGTTATTCCCATCAAGCCCACCGGCTGGCACATTGGTGGGGCCGATTGTGGCAATAAATAGGCCATGTTTTACTATATAGCTTGCGAAACTGACATTGACGAAAAAATAGTGCGTGGAGTCTCTCCGCGCGGAAGAAGTGAAACTTGAGTGCCACGCATTCAGTCTCGCTCTGTCTCTTTCTATTCCCCCTCCCCGGGAGCGTTAAACGTTTAACGCAACCTTGTTGGAAGTCGCATTAGAAGTTTCACTTCAACAAAGATTTTTGAGTGACGAATGCAATCGAAGCAATCAAAAAATTCGTTGAAATTGTAAAGTCATTTGTAAAATAAGTTACCTTTGTGGAAATAAAACTAATATGTTTTATGAACTTAAAGATATGAATAAAACCTTAGCCAGTTTTGGTACTTAATCTTAAATAAGTATAGATTCTTAAATCATCAGAAATCATCTTCTTACATTTCAAGGTATAATATACAGAATATATACTCAGCGTAGAGCACATTTTTCTTAAAAGAACTCGCACCCACGCTATATTAAGACTAAAACCAAATGCGATAAAGCTCTTTTGACGGTGCCAGGTCTTCAGCAATAGTCGTATAATGATGTGTCGGTGTGTCACGCTGAATGAAATTATTCATACTTTACCCAGCGAGTGACGTCACAAGGAAAACCCAGAGTTGAAATTACTTAGTCTAATGTTTATGTATCCTCTAGAGAGGTCCTTTTAGTTATGCCTGTGCTTTTAGGGGAGGGTTGGTGCAATTGAAATTGATGGTTCTCCTAATAGG
This sequence comes from Eulithis testata, assembly GCA_947507515.1. Lineage (NCBI taxonomy): Eukaryota > Metazoa > Arthropoda > Insecta > Lepidoptera > Geometridae > Eulithis > Eulithis testata. Next base: position 9,040,106 of record OX382213.1, on the reverse strand, counting down.
ATGGTCACTCTAATTTTTACCTACCCGGGAGAGTGGACATAATGATAAAAAGTTGAAAAACTGGAAAACCCGACTTCAATTTGATATGCCTTCATCGTCAAGTGATGATGATGATGATGATGATGACTGTTCTATTGATCGTGAACACCACAGAAAAGTCACAGGAAAGCTAACTACGCACTGATACGTGGATGACGTGTTTTTTTCAGTTGGTCTTATTTAACTGCCAAACTACTGAACCGATTTTTATATTTCTAAGGTAAAAAAAAACAACAACCGAATTGAGAAGATCCATTTGTTGAAGTTGTTTAAAAAGAAAAATAAATATTTTTTTAAAACCACCTTTTTTTATCGGAGTAGGTTAAAAATACAACTAAATTTAGAACTTCGTCCTTTTTTTGAAGTCGATTAAAAATATTAAGTGTATGGTGCATGTAAGACGATCGACGTGAGTTTTTGTTCAGAATATCATCTCCAAATCTTTTTTGTGTTTAGATTTCTATTGTCTAAACACAAAATAGATAGATTATCTTGGTTAGATTATTATAGATTATTAGGTTTAGATTATCTTGGCTGGAAGGGCTGCACAGAGCCTGTAGCCATTTGCACTGGCTAAATCTATCGCTCGAGTGCTTTGTAATCCAGGTCGATCAATACCTATTTCTGGCTTTAGCTTTGGCTGCGGGTAAGCCTAGATTCTAAAACCATTTAGGTCTGTAAATTTGATCAGGAATTTATATATAATCAATGTCTGTTAGAGAAGGTTAGCGTGGTATGGGCATGTCATGCGGAGGGAAGACAGTCATGTAACGAGGAGGGTGCTGAGACTTTTAGAAGAAAACGGTGTAAATGGGCCACTAAGGGGATTTCTGGAACTTTTATCCAATTTTTCCTTGCCGGCAAAAAAAAAGTTCCAAAAATCCCCTACGCAGGGGACTTAGTCAGGGAAAAATTGGAATGAGCCGAATGTGGATGGATATAGAGGAAGAGGTAGGCCTAAGAAAAGATGGATGGATTGTGTAAAAGATGATATGCATAGGAGAGGGGTGAACACTGAGATGACGAAAAGAACATGTTGTGCCGACCCCACCTAGTGGGATAAGGGCAGGAAGAAGAAGAAGAGTCTGTAAGAGCATCTCGAATGTTCACCAATAATGGTTAAACTTTATATTCTGTAACTTTGTTACCAGATTCAAATTCCTGGTGGCTTTTATTATATGGACAGGCGTCATGGCTCAGTCGGTAGTAGCTCTGCCTTCCGTGCTGTGGGTCGTGGGTTCGATCCCCACCGAGAACAAACATTTGTGTGTGGCAAACATAGATGTTTGTTCTGTGTCTGGGTGTTACTATGTATTATAAGTATGTATTTACAAAAAAAAATGTATATATATGTATTCTATCAGCCATCTAGTACCCATAGTACAAGCTTTGCTTAGTTTGGGACTAGAAGGCGTTGTGTTAAATGTCCGTGAATATTTATTTATTTATATGGACAGATAAATCGATTATTCGTTTTATTTCTGAGAGGCGTGTAATATAATTGATATCAATATTATATTAGTTCAAAATTAGATTGCTTAGTTATGTAATAATTGATATATGTTACGTAATATCTATCTGTCTACCCCCAGCAGTTATTTGCCATGACATGAGTGACATTTGTAACTTGTGTATAAAGGATCCGTTTTGACTTCCTGTTGTTGGTATACAGTTGCTGATTTGATTTAAGTTAGTTATATATATAAGTTTATTTCGCTACCATAAATGAAAATGAAAAAACAAATATTATACTAAATTCTAAACAGGCTTACTAGTTAGGTAAGTACTTAGGTTCTATTAATTTAATCCATACAAGTTTTTACTCCACTTAAATTAATTTTTTATTAGTATTTTCTTGATTACCTACGTAACTAAGTTAGGTACCTACATATAAAAAGTTGGACTCAGAAACCCGTGCATAAGCGGCTTAGTTGCCCAGAAACTTTTTTGGCCCTATCGATTTTTATCGGCTCGTTAGATGCGAACACTTTGGCACAAACCAGTAAGATATGTTGGAGAAACAAAGTTCTTCGTGTGCGCCCTCCCTTAATTCCAAAGATACTGAACCTCTTTTCCAAGAAAGAAAATAAACTCGTATAGGTTCTTTGTTCCTTTATTTTCTTCACTTTATCTTTGTGAAATCTCAAGATGGTGTTGGTGTTATATTTCAATAAGATTTTTTCTTTGTGAATTTTTCTTTCTTCATTGTTTTGTATTATATTCGGCCACGAAAATAACTTCTAGAAAATAGAAGCATTTGTCAAACTGTAGACATTAAACAATGATGTCCGTGGGCATGTGTGCAGGCACTGTAAAGCCGTTTCAGGCCAGTGGGCCAAGGGCGTGGGCCATAGTTCAATAACAATACTTTGAATTCGGTTTAACTGAATAGTAACTATAGAGAGACTAGTGACTTAGTACCAAACGAATTGTAGTGTATTTTGATATTCTTAGAACAGTTGTTATGTAATAAAAGACCATATTACGACGGTATAAGAGCGTTTCATTCATGTTGGTGATAGATGTGTGAAAAGCCTGTGCCTTGATCACGAATAAATGTGACAATCGCAAGCGTATCGTAACGCTACCGTATCCGAAATACATTGCGCGGTAACACTACAACGGTTGGCAGTCGAGCTGGCATTGACTCGCAATATAACTCGAATACGCTAACGCGGCGACTGTCAGATTTGTTCATGATAGAGGTACTGTTCATTTTTATTTAAGGTGCATTGGGGTAATTGCGAAAATGGGTATATTCCGAAAATCCATAAAATCTAGTAACATAATGCTATATTTTCCTGTTGGCAACATTGGTCTAGACGCCATCTTGATTGACATCGCCGTGACAGTCCTATATATCCTCGTGCCAACAGGAAAATATTGCATTAAGTTACTAGATTTTATGGATTTTCGGAATATACCCATTTTCGCAATTACAAAAAAACTTTTAGCGAGTCGATACTTATTTATGCCTGGATTGGTCAGACTTTTAGTGGACTTGAATTTTATTGGCTAGTTTAGCAGAAAGAACTGTTCCCAGAATATAAGTAGGTATCTACTTGTAGTTTGATGTTTAAAAAAAAAGCTGTTTCGCTATTGGCAGCCTTATAAAATTCAACTATCTATACATGCCTTGGTTTTCTGACAAACTATAAGACCGTCTTCTCACCATATTCGCAAATTCAGAATGGTTCCTTCGGGTCCTAGTTAACTGAATTAGGTAAAGAGGGTCCACGTAATGTTATTAAAACGTACGGACGTAGAAAAAGAGTGTGAATCTCTATTTAGCTCTGCGGAACCCTAAAACGGCGTAATCAAAACTACATTTTACGAGTTGGTGATAAAGTGTAATTTCGAATCTAGCGAATCAGAGGCCCAAGAGTGTATTTGGATCTTAACGACCTAGAATGCTTAGTAGTTGATCTGAATAGCAGAATAGAAATAATGCCAAGTGACGTTACATTATAATATACTAGGTGCCGCACGCGACTTCATTCGCGTCCCGTTGGATCCCGTTGATTTTTCGGGATAAAAAGTAGCCAATGTGTTAATTCAGATCACGGACAATATATATTTCAAGTTTCATTCAAATCGGATCACCAGTTTTTACGTGAAAGAGTAACAAACATCCATCCATACTTACAAACTTTCGCGTTTATAATATTAGTAGGACGTTACTTGTAAACACCATTTAAAATTATCCTGCCTCTTTGTTACCTTACCATATTTAGTAAGAGATGGCACTAAAAGCATATAATTAATCCAAAGCATTTTTTTTAAATTTTTTTTTTACTCTGGAAGCTTGCAAGTGACAATGATGGAGCATTTTTTTAAGCCGCGGGTAAATGACAGTTGAATATGAATAAAGGGGTTAGTATTCGGGTGATACGTCTACTTAAAAATGTTGAACCTCGTTACTAATAAACGCAACGAAGATAAAGATAAAGATAAAGATTGTTTATTTGCTAAAAACATGTGTACATAAGGTGGTATGGTTTCATAGGTGTAACACAAACATGTCTTACCGGTTACAGTGTGCAAATTGAGATGGCATGCTACACTAATGTCGATGCTAATAATTTAATACATCATTGCAAAATAATAAATTTGTTTGATAAATAGACACACAGTAGGTAAAATACAATCAGATCAATACAATCGAAGACCTAATATAGAGAAAATGTCAACTTGGAGTACGGCAGGTAAGTTTGTAGAGCTGGCATTGTTTACTTAGGCCTGTCAAAGCTATAGTAGAAACATTGTTGACGCAGGACTGAAAAAACCTTTTAGGGAAAATTTGAAAATGAGTTTCTGAATTCTAGAGTGAAAATATTCGTTTTTAACCAACGACGACTTCATAAAAAGAAGACGTTCTCAATTTAGTTGTATATACATTTTTTTATGTTTTTCACCTCAGAAATCCGTCATTTATGAACTGATTTGAACTTTTTGTGTCTCTCAGATTGGCCCCATAATTGTTTTATCTAAATCGATTCAATAGTTTGGCAGTTAAATAAGAATAACTGGAAAAACACGCCATTAGTTATTTTTCTGTAGTGTTTACGATCAATAGAACAGCCGCAATGAACTGCCATCATCATCATAATTTTGATGATGAAGGCGTATCAAATTAAAGTCGGGTTTTCCAGTTTTTAACTTATATCTTAGGTCCATTCATCGATGGTTCTCGAATATTCTCGATGGTAGGTAAAAAATACTTATGTTTCTAAGACCCGTTGTAATTATACTGAAGCTTCAACATGGAGAGGTCTAAAACGAGAAACAAATACATTACTCTCTACAAAAAGAACTAATTTAGAAATACGTAAGTATGTAACGAAATACAATAGAGTAGGTAATTATCTTTTTCTGCTTCGTTTGATCTACGTAGCTTGTTTTAATACATTCTTTTTATAAAAAAAGTGGTGTGCTTTCAAACGGCGAAGGAAAATATTGTGAGATAAATGGGTAGGAAGGTGGGTGGTAGGTTGAATTAGGTATTTCATTTTACTTATAACCAAGCGGATAAAAATTGATAGGTATAACTGATACCAAGATACTTTTTACGACATAAGTTTTCATGTCTAAACTTATTTTTTTCTTTTTCTTCTTTTTTCATTTTCATAGTTGCACACATGATTTTTACTTTAGAATAAGAATTACTTGCCAAATTGCCAGTGACATGCCAGTGTATCTATACAACGAAATGGTTAAATAAATAATTATCAAATATCAGAACATGTAAAGAATCTGATAAAAACGCTAGAATTGGAGTTTTAAGTTAACGGTATTTGGTCTGGAATGTTCCAGCTCTGCTGAGCTCTGTAGTATGAGGGATGGTTTGCTGAATAATGTATTTCCTAGTATTGTGACAGATGTTACAGAAACCGAAATGAATATGTTATTGTGTTTGGTGATTTATGTACATAACTTGTAAAAGTTTTTCTTGTTTTTAGATGAAGTTGTGATTCTTTTAGCCTTGTTCTAAGCGGAGAAGTAGGTATCTAAATAAAAATAATCACAACAAATTGCGATTTACTGGCAGAATTTGTAAGCATAGCTAAAAGTGGAAAAACCATTGTCATAACAGAGCTAATGCTCGACCAAAGTTTTTGAAACTTAAAAGTGATAAATAGATATTCTTGGACAAATCACACCGCGCCCTCTAGCCCCAAGCAAAGCTTGTACTATGGAAAAAGTGCAAGGAAACTCATAGGTGCAAATAATATCACGCAAATGAAGTCACGTGCACTCGCTAAGTAATACAACTTCAGTAAATATTCTATACAAAATCCTGTCTCTCAGCAAATTAAAGAAAAATAGCTTGAACAAGTTTCCTTTCATATCGAGTTTCAATGAAAATAATGTCATACTTTAGAGATCGAGCTAAATTAATTGAAACTTCTCTGGTACAGAATACGTAATAGGTACCACGAAGAAAATACCAATTCCACTTCAGAATCAATAGCACTCCACCGTAACCATTGACATTCTACAGTCGCTAGAAAACAAATACGTACTTTAATATTATAAATGCGAAAGTAACTCTGTCTGTCTCGCTTTCACGCCAAAACTACTGAACCGATTTATATGAAATTTAGTACAAAGATAGTCTAGAGCCTGAGAAAGGACATAGGCTACTTTTTAATGCGAAAAAAGGGTTGTAAAGGGTTGAAAAGGGGGGGGTTGAAAGTTCTTTAACCTTTTCCATAAAAACTTTTTTAACAAATAACTGTCAGTTGTTTGACAATAAGAGTTTGAATGACAGGACAACGTCTGTCGGGTCAGCTAGTAATTTATAAGTTGTAAAAACTAGAAAAACCGATTTCAATTTGATACGCCTTCATCATCAATTAATGATGATGATAGCAGTTTATTGGGGACTGTGAGAAAAGCAAAATACGCAATGTCGAGTATGTGGACGACATGTTTTTTCCAGTTACACGTATTTAATTGCAAAACTACTGAAAAAAATACCACCGAATTGAGAACCTCCTCCATTTCTGAAGTCTTATTTTTTTTTTATACAATATAGGCAACCGTTTGACCACAATCTCACCTGATGTTAAGCAATGATGTGGTCAAGTCCTAGTAGTACCTATCTTGTTGTTATTATTTAAGTTTTGTATTAATAAACTATTCTTATTCTTATTCTTATAAGTCGGTTAAAATGTATGAAAATAGTCACGTGAGTTATCGATCAGATTACCTTGATAAGTTAGGTACTTCCGTCTTTCCCATTCTAAGTCTGTAAATATATCGATCTGGCTGTAAGTATGGGGAGGCGACGCGTGCTTGTTATATGTAATAATTTTGGTATTGCTAAAGCTTGGTATTGTAGGTAGGTTTTTGTTTAAAGTACCTACGCACTAAGGGACCTATGGCCTCGACAGACCCGACTGTCACGTATTGTTGTGTCTACATAACATAGCGCATGATGACGATATAAAAGTATTATTCGTATTGTTAGATATATTTATAACTAGCTTCCGACCGCGACTTCGTCCACGTCCCGTTTGATCATGTTGATTTGCCGAGATTAAAAGTAGGTAACCTATCCAGGTTACGAACTCGGAACTAATAATATGTATCTCAAGTTTCATATAAGGTGCATTGGGGTAATTGCGAAAATGGGTACATTCCGAAAATCCATAAAATCTAGTAACATAATGCGATATTTTCCTGTTGGCAACATTGGTCTAGACGCCATCTTGATTGGCATCGCCGTGACAGTCTTATATATCCTCGTGCCAACAGGAAAATATCGCATTATGTTACTAGATTTTATGGATTTTCGGAATGTACCTATTTTCGCAATTACCCTTATATAAATCGGACCAGCAGTTGCAACGTGATTGAAACACAAACATCTAAATATCTTTGTTATTTATGTAATATTAGTGGGATCTAGAAAGAGCTAAAAACCTTTTATCTAGTGAGAAAGGGCTTGTCACGTCTCTGTTAATTGGCCGAAGCAGACCCTTATTTAATTAATCTCTAGACTTTCTAAATTGAAATTGAAATTGAAATTCCCTGTAGAGAAATAAGTGGGTATATGGTACGTCTTTTGTAGATTATTCTGGAAGAGAAATACACAAAAATAAACACATAGAGCCATATAATAACTGCATGGTTAAGCAAGACTAGTCTATTTCAGCTACTTTCATAGCATTATGTCGTACGGCATTTTGTTGTGGGGGAGTGCTGCAGACATAAACACCATATTTGTGTTGCAGAAGAGGGCTATTCGTGCAATTTATAACATGGGTCCCAGAGAATCACTAAGAAATAAGTTTAAGGAAATAAATATAATGACAGTACCTTGCCAGTACATCTATGAAAACTTATTGTATGTTCAAAAAAATATCAATCTATTCAACAAAAAAACTGATAATCATAATGTTAACACTAGAAATAAAGACAAACTCAACTCGCTGTTCCCACCACTAGGCTCACAAAAATTAGTAAATCTTTCAAAGGGCAATGTGTACGCTTCTAACAAAATCCCAAGTGATGTGTCTCAGTTGTCGATTGGCAAGTTCAAAAACGTAATAAAACAGAGACTTCTTTTAAAAGCATACTATAAAATATCTGATTATTTAGAAGACAAACAAGCTTGGGACGAACTAGCTCCAACTCATCCAATAAAATAAAAATGTAATCATACCTAATCATACAAAACGTAATGACGATTCAAAGTGATCAGTGAAATTTTATTGAATAAAAGATTTTTGACTTTGATTTTGACTTTGACTTTGACTTTGACTTTGACTTTGACTTTGACTTTGACTTTGACTTTGACTTTGACTTTGACTTTGACTTTGACTTTGACTTTGACTTTGACTTTGACTTTGACTTTGACTTTGACTTTGACTTTGACTTTGACTTTGACTTTGACTTTGACTTTGACTTTGACTTTGACTTTGACTTTGACTTTGACTTTGACTTTGACTTTGACTTTGACTTTGACTTTGACTTTGACTTTGACTTTGACTTTGACTTTGACTTTGACTTTGACTTTGACTTTGACTTTGACTTTGACTTTGACTTTGACTTTGACTTTGACTTTGACTTTGACTTTGACTTTGACTTTGACTTTGACTTTGACTTTGACTTTGACTTTGACTTTGACTTTGACTTTGACTTTGACTTTGACTTTGACTTTGACTTTGACTTTGACTTTGACTTTGACTTTGACTTTGACTTTGACTTTGACTTTGACTTTGACTTTGAGTGGATTAGAATCTAGCTCTGTCGCTGTTTGACATAACCTGTTAGTAGGAGACAGAAATAATATATGGAACGATCATAAGTAGGTAAGCAGGATATTTTCTATAAAAAAAGAAAAAAAAAACGTAAAACTCTGAATCTAACCACTCTGAAACCCTTTTGTTGTCGAACTCTACAAAAGTCGCGAAGAAAAACGAATATTTATTTATGTATACTTTCTAAAATATGCAAAAATATTTCTATTCTTTTTATAAACAATGTAAGTACTTACACCCTTCATATTTTACGGAAAAAGGGTGTTGTATTAAATTACATCCTTGAAGGCTTTACTTTACCCCTTCTCAGGGCTGTCAAATGCATACTCTTAAACTGCTTTCTATTTTTCCATCGTAGAATTCAGCTTATATTGTCTGGGTTGTTCGTCCGATCTTTGGAAGATAACTGACAGACAAAATCCTACTATTATTATAAACGCGAAAGTTTGTAAGTATGGATGGATGGATGTTTGTTACTCTTTCACGTAAAAACTACTGATCCGATTTTGATGAAACTTGGAATATATATTGTCCGTGATCTGGATTAACACGTAGGCAACTTTTTATCCCGAAAAATTAACGGAATTCAACGGGACGCGAACGAAGTCGCGGGCGGCACCTAGTCTTTCATAAATTGTTTACTTAGGGGTATATATTGGTCTTATAAAGCCGAGCTAACTAAAATGATTGCCTTTTGGCTAGCGTCCACAGGCCCGCATCGCACGCATCGGACAATCGCACGCAACGGATTTTAGTTTGCCTTGTATAAATCATAAATCATCATTTATTCATATTGGGTTAAGAGTAGAAATATTGATATTGGTTACTTATTATGAATAAGTACAAATAAGAATTATAATAAAAAAATTCGAATAAAATTAAATGTCATGTCAATACAGCAATTAAACAACACTTAGAATTTTACTCAGTAGGTATCTCATACCTTTAATTTTAAAAATTCTTCTACTGTATAGAAGGATCGCTTGGTAAGCCAGGTTTTCAGCCGTGATTTGAAGCAGTTAAGGCTGGGTGCATCAGCAATGTATTGTAAACTGCTGGGCCCATGGCGCAAAAAACTCGTCCGTACGGTGCGGATCAGTGGACGCAGTTGTATGAGTTTTTATACAAGGCAAACTAAAATCCGTTGCGTGCGATGCGTGCGATGCGGGCCTGTGGACGCTAGCCTTTTGTTGTCATCTCTTTTCGTTGTCATGCAAGTGACAATGATAGAGCATTTTTTAAAGCCGCTCTTAAATGACAATTGAATATGAATAATTCTTCAGGCTTCTTATAATTCGACACCACCGAGAACAAACGTTTGTGTGTGGCAAACATAGATGTTTGTTCTGTGTCTGGGTGTTTCTATGTATAAGACTAGTATAGTATTATATAATCTGTGGTATAAGTATGTATTTACAAAAAAAAATGTATGTATGTATTTTATCAGCCATCTAGTTTCCATCGTACAAGCCTTGCTTAGTTTGGGACTAGAAGGCGTTGTGTTAAGGGTCCATGAATATTTATTTATTTATTTATGAATAAAGGGGTAAAGCTTTAGCAATACTTTAATTGATTACTCAGATAATAAACGTTTTACTATTCATAGATTTTTATATATATTTTTTTCATTTAAAATTGTGACAACCCTATCCCTATCGAAGTTTTCGTTATTTCAGGAAGATTTTGTTAACTCCGCGACGAAAACACGTTTTACTTCGGTATCAATTTAAACTTTATGTTTATGTCTCATAATTATTTATGAAATTCATCACAATTAGCCAAAAGAGCTGAAAGTATGTCTACAGTGCCTGGGGATAAAGCCGTTACTAGTTTGTCTTATACCTGGTTTACACTTTGTTAAGTATCAAGCGCGAGTGACAAGTGAAAGTGTTAAGCGATAAGTAAAATCAGCGTGTAAACGCATACCCGTTAAGTGATGAGTGCAGGTAACAAGTACAAGTGCGAAGTAAAGTGATTAGAAGCCGTGTCTATTTTAACTGTTAAGTAGCTTCCCACGCACACCCGCGCTCACCCCGCACTCGGAGCGTCGTCGCCCGTACTTAGTGCGCTTATAAATACGTATACGGGCAATTTTTTGAGCAATAATTGCTCGGCAACACGAATGGATCAATCTGGAGCCATAACTTCTACTTCTTAGTACGGTGACTTATTCTTTTTTTTAGATAGATAGGTAGATAACACTCTATTGTACACAAGAACACAATGTAAGTACAAAACTGACATAACAAAGTACAATGTGCGGCCTTATCGCTTAAAGTGATTTCCGCCAGGCCACCTTGGTTGGACGGTGGTACACAAATGTTTTCGTGAAATACATCAATAATTTAAGATGCTACCTACCCAAAGACACTATTTCACGCGGACGAAGTCGCGGGCACAGCTAGTTTATTTATAATTACCTCAAACCAATACCTCCATACTATCGGCCAGTGTGTAGCACCAATTTGCCGTCATTGGGTATCGCATCGAAGTCCCTTCCGGTCAGTGGTCGGCGCACGGAAACGGAAGCGAACTAACAAGGCCGGTGCTGGCTCTGTGACGACGTGTTTGATTATTTGCCTTTGATTTTGCGACACGAAATGTACGCTATAAGCATCGGGAATGTTCCTACTTTGTACCTACCTATTCTTAAATGTAATGTTATTGACAATGTGTAGGATTTAGTGGGACTTACCATCTATCGCGGGTAGGCAGGCTCGGGCTGTAGGAATATCTTGAGTTTTGTGTTTCTTTTCTTATTTTTTTATTTTGCGCGCACGACCGGTGAGAGTTTTTCGAAGAGTGAATGAATGGAGGGGAACGAATGAAAGGAAAGAACGTAAGGATAAGGATGGGACACGACATTAGGGATGTCCCTTCAATCAAACATAAACTGGCGAATCGGTCATTCGTGAATACTTAACACAATGTTTAGTAGGTACCCTCATTAGAATCTCGCGTTTAAGGTAACTCGATCAAAAGAGATTTCCTTGGAGAAGATACCTGACCAAGGTAGGTATGTAATGAAACAAGTAGGTATAATAGAAGCAAGCAAATTTTATTGTCACATACGGATAGACCCCCACAAAACTCAAAACGCATCGATAACGCGTTCTAGGATCCGAACAAATTTAGCAGCGCCATCTAGTTCTGATTTTAGGTAAACTTAAGCATGGAACCTTTTCTAACTATGATGATGTGGTAGGAGTATTCCATGTAAATACATTATTTTTATGTGATCCAAACCAGAATCAATCGGAAACGTGCCCAAATGATGCTATTTTCACAGTAAAAAAATCGTAAAAATAAAAATAAGTTTGACTACGTGCACCTACCTAGCCTACCTACTGGTGTTTGATGCTATTTGACTATAAGTCGGATAAAATATTATCTCTTAGTAAGGTAATTATGTACATTATGTGTAGGCCTTCGTTTGAGATCATAAAATTAGTCTAATTACCTAATATTTTACGTTGGTTGTAATAATAAACATTACACTGGTGAATTTGTTGGTAATTTGCATTCAATTCTAGTCAAAAAATAATCTACTAATCTGTTTTGCGTATTAAAATATCAACAAAAAGAACACCGCGTTGTTTTAGTATTAGAAATAATGTTCTCGCCAACATCGAAGCGTCCGCAACCAAGCGTTCTCAGTATGCTAAACCGGTTACCACAAAATTGCTCAGCCAGCACCAACTCCACTTCCCAACTCGTTACAAGCAGCTGTTGAAGAAACCACTTGCTATTCTACCCGGCAGCAAGTTTTAACAAGATGTGGTTTAGGATTCCACTTGCGTACTTCAGTATTGTTGTCGCCTTTCTAGACAAGTTGACATTACAATCACTAGGAGATTAAAAAACTTCTCAAAGCTGTAGGCATGACATTTTGTAATCGATAAGTCACCCATAATGTGCCTATGTCCATAGCAAAGCAACTAGTAGAAGTAACTGTAGATCTACTTGTCTAGAAGTAGGAGATTTTTTGAAACAACATTAGAACTTTTTTTTTAATAGATTTTCTTGTATTGTTGTTTAATTTTGGTGGAGTTTTAACCAATAATACTTGATGTCGTAACATAAAGTGTAAGCCATTGGAATAAATGTTGTTTCCCTGAACGATAAAATTCGTTTCCAAGTTTTGAAAAGAATATCCACCATTTTGTTTTCGGCTTGTCAAATTAATACAAATTATTTAATTTTTAGCATACCCTAATTTTAACACACATTTTTATACCTACTATTATATTAACATTCACTACCTATTTATGTATTCTATCGGCAATTCAGTTACTTCAATGTGTGACTTACGATTTTACTAAATATTAGAAATCTATGACTTTGACCATTTTTCTATATCGTCGCACTGCTGGACTAACATCGCCACTAAGCTCAGTCTTCGACTCTTCTCATCCAGATTGCTCTATATTTCGTAAATTGTCTTGAAACTTAAACTTTGAAAATATTTAATTGGTTTTCTGTATTAATTGTTATTTATTGTATTTATTTTTAACCATTTGTCGGTTGAAGTCTGGTGTAACAAATTAAAGCAATGACTGTTGTTTGAAAACGCTGGTTAGATTGGGTTTGAATTACTAATGAACTTGAAAATTTACACGATGTAAATAGAATAATTTATAGCATTGGAATTGCGAAATCAAAATTGCTAAAGTGTTGGTTCAAGATAAATAATTAAATTAACTTTGTACCGTTAACATCTAAAACAGTTAGCGGTATAAGTTAAACAAGTACTACTTAGATTTTTTTTGGTAAAACGAAGGTCGGGGGTTTGAATCCCGTTTCTAAGATGTTATAAAAATCTTTGAAATTTTGCTTTATCTCTAAATATATAAAACCCTTTTGAAGCTGACTGAAAATCAACGCACAGCCTAAACCATAAGTCCTATAGGTATGAAATTTAGAGGGTAGTATCCTTATATAGTGTAGAGATGCACAACGCGAGCAACGCCGCGGTCGACGGCTAGTAAAACATAAATTAATTATTAGTAGTGACTTCATAGCGTTCATAACTAAATAACCAACGATGGTAGCTACTCAGACATTCACTACTTCAATGAATTTTTTATGTTTTTATAAAAATACCTTTAAATAAGTAAAAGCTTATTGAAATAACGTGGCGAGCTCACGTTTTTGACATGTTGAAATTACACAAGTTTAAAATAAAATGAAATGGAATTCTGAAAGGTTTCTTAGAGATCTTTACAGACTTGGTTGGGATAACGGTGCGACTGCGGTGCGATTCATTTCATTTCCTTTATTTGATAGCAATTTTGAAGTGAAATTTCTTTAGCACCGTTGTGATTTGAAAGTCGATGAAACGAAAAAGCGAGAAAACGAGAAGAGAGATCCCTAATTTTCGTATGCATTCTAAGAAGACTGCTGGTGAAGCGGTCTAACGGATTGGATCGAATCAGGACTAGCTCTTAGTGCGTGGGTTCAAGTCTCGAACAAACTCGTTCACTTTTTGCAACTTCTTTGGAGTGAAAACTTCTTTAGCATCGTTGTGATTTGAAAGTCTTTTTGAAGGTTTCACTTCTACCACGTGTGAATTACACTTATTTTTTTTTACATATTTGAGTTTCATATCTTCCCTAAGAAAAATGTAGGTGCGTAAATAAGTATTTTCTACAACAATAGCAGTCGTACCGCTGCCATATTAAGTTAAATTTGAGTCTGTTTTATAAGAATGTAAATCCACTTTATAACTTTTCAGTATTCACATTGCTACTCTTTCTAAACACTGACATTTGCACGTGTGTAGATAAAACACGAGGTAAATAGAATGAGGTACGGCCGCCAAATAAAGGTAGACGTTTATTAAAGAACATACATTCTGACCCGACCCCGACCCTTTGTAATTTAATTTTAATAAAAGTTCAATGAAACCAATCGAAAAAATTTAATTATTCTGTCAATCTGAAGCTGATATTTGATTAAAAAACGGTAGTAATGGACCGTTTTTCATGGAAAATATGTATTGGATAAATAAATAAAATAGAACACAGAATCTAATCCTTCGTAGCCTATTTATTATGAAGTAGTCGTCGTCCGCGGCGTTGCTCGCGTTCTACACCCTTTAGAGTGTCACTTTTCATAATACCTTTCTTAGTGCACCCCTACACTAAAGGATACTACCCTCCAAATGTCATACCTCTAGGACTTATAGTTTAGGCTGTGCGTTGATTCTCAGTCAGCTTCAAAAGAGTTTAGATAGATGTACGATGAAAGTAGGTAAGTTTTATTTCAACTTTTATCCCCTAGCTTAACACCCTAGCTTTTCTCTGCTACTTAATTTTTCCACAGAGAAAGTAGCTTCTACCTATAATTCATAAATCAATTAAAAATTCAATTTTCTAGCACAAAAGCCACGTTCCAATCTAGCTTTTGCAACGTCAACACCGCCACAAGTTTGGAAGATTGCACACTGGACCGACACCTACACGATAGCGACATGGCTCGAACAAAAATATCGGAACTTCTGATCTGAAAAAAAATTGATCAACTAATACTTTCGTATATTAAGTTGCATGCGCGCATTTTGCGCTAGCAGCCTATTCCGACAAAACTATCGGCCAATCAGAAAGTCAGTCTACCAGACGTCGGTTAGTTCTTCCGATATCGTGTAGAGGTCGTGTCGGTAGCAGTGTTCAAACAGTCACTGGAAGTACGACAAATCTAAAAAGGTAAAACTATACGAACAACCGCCCACACATCGTGTTTCACATCGATTTTCCGCTTTCCACACTGAAACACGTAAACTGAGTAATAACGAGCACATCTGGTATTCTACCAACTGTCTTTACACTGCGCTTATTACTTACCAGCTCACTTACCAGTCACTGGAAAGTAAAATGTCTTCGGATGAAGCGACTAATTACTGTCCAACTTCACATACGATAACTTAAGTGTATTTTACCTTAAAATTTTATTTAGTAAAATCACATACTCTTACTTTACTAGCGTTAGTTACTCAGTCTCTTGTGCGGATATATATATATTGGTAAAATCAGATAGAATCTACAGTAAATAACTCTGTGTCAATAAGTTTTGTTAATCTAGGCACAAAACGTAAACAGAATTGTGGATTTTCTAATAAGTATCTCTCTCTCTGTAAAATTAGTTCTCGATAAAACGTTTTACATTGAAATAATTTGTAACTGTCACTAAGTAGCTGCTCTGCAAGCTCGCTAGTCCAGTGTAAACGCAGCATTTAGTTCCGTTTTTAATGAATAACACATAATATTTTTCTCTCTAGGGCATGAATGGAAGTTTATTTAAATTTCGTTTGCAGTATAAATTGCCTGTTATCGAAACGTAGGTACCTACTATGTAAATTTTAATTATTTTCAGTTGTGTTATTATTTGAGTTCGTGACTATTCTTTAGTAAGTTCTTATCAGTCGTGCGTGTAGCTTTTGTATGCCGTTGTTATTCAAATATAACGCTTAACGCCATCCATCTATATTCTCCATGCTACTTTAGTATTTATAGAGCACTAGCTTCCAACTGCGACTTCGTGCGTGTCAGATTAATCTTTTTTTGGTGCGGAAACGGAAATGCCTCGATTTTCCGGGATGAAAAGTAGCTTATGGTGTTAATCCAGGATACGAAGTATATGCATATAGTCCAAGTTTTATCCATTATGGACCAGCAGTTGCAGCCTGATCTAAACTTTGACATTTAACTTTATAATATTAGTGTGATGGGATGTATTGTATATGCGCTAAAACAAACTAGCCTGTATACTTTCAAGTTATTTATCAGATCTGAATTTACATTGAAAACTGTTGATAAATTACGTCAAAAAAGTTTTTTTTCAGCATACCTGCGGGCCTAAGATGCGCACCGCGAGATATTTGTCATGTCGTTCTGTCAAAATGTAAGCATTTTGTACCAGTTTAGGAACTATTGCATTATCTGTGGTACCTAATGGTGTCGACAAAACGCGCCATAATGTACACTTTTGACACTTGTTAGTCGTCGTACCTCTCTGAGGACGAGATAATAGTCATGCAGAAATGTCAAAAGTTGAAAATTCAAAGGCGCGGTTTCTCGACAACATTACCACAGATAATGCAATAGTTCCTAAACTGGTACAAAATGCTTACATTTTGACAGAACGACATGACAAATATCTCGCGGTGCGCATCTTAGGCCCGCAGACGTCGTTATCCATTATGGTTTCTGTCGACCGATTTCACGATCGGATCAAATTATCAACCGATAACACTAAGTTCGATTGACAGTCAAATCTATTGTTCTCAACAAATGGACTATAATCCTTAGGCGCATTAGAAACCCGCAGGTTTTACATATGATAAGAACTCAAAATCCTTGAAAATGTCTAAAGGGGTAAGATACAACTTGAGAAATAACTTTATCTTAGGTAAAACAACGGTTGGTTTACCGCTGAGAGCTATAAGCTCGGGAGAACGGAAAACCCAAGTAATTCAGTATTTTAAGTGCTTATTTCAGAACTTGGAGCATTTATGTCAGAAAATTGACAGGCGTCATGGCTCAGTCGGTAGTAGCTCTGCCTTCCGTGCTGTGGGTCGTGGGTTGGATCCCCACCGAGAACAAACATTGGTGTGTTGTAAACATAGATGTTTGTTCTGTGTCTGGGTGTTACTATGTATTATAAGTAGGTATTTACAAAAAAAATATGTATGTATGTATTCTATCAGCCATCTAGTTTCCATCGTACAAGCTTAGCTTAGTTTGGGACTAGAAGGCGTTGTGTGTAATGTCCAAGAATATTTTTTTATTTTTTTTTTTATTAAATTCACGTGAATGACAGCTTTCAATTTCAACTTAGCTTTAGTGAACTCTAAAAATGTCTGTCAGTTTAATAATGGAATGCGACTGAATTAGAATTACATCAAAGGCCATAGACAAGAATTGAATTGAATAGAATTACATGACAGATTATCATTTTTGACATCGGACATGACATCTTTTAGAACATAAACTTTTATACACTGTTTTTTCTTAGAACTGGGTTTCTTATATCAGAAGTTCATTGCGTGCCGACCCCACCTAGCGTGGGATAAGTCCCACGCTAGGTGGGGTCGGCACAAAATGTTTTCTTCTTTTACTACGTCATTCGTCCATTCTGAATCTACTCCTCTCACATTCATTATCCTCTTTCGAATCAGAAGGTCAGTAAAAGTGCTAAATTCTAAAAGTTCCCTACATAATAATAATTCACGAACATTTAACACAACGCCATCTAGTCCCAAACTAAGCAAAGCTTGTACTATGGGAACTAGATGGCTGATAGAATACATATAGATATATTTTTTGTAAATGTGTATCGTCCATTTTCAAAGCTGGCTTATAGCACACATGTCTAAGGTTACATAAAATCGATAGCTATCGTGAGAATGGCACCCGACACGTCATTACAGTACTGCCACGTGCATTTCAATCATACCTCAAGGTTCATAATTGTCTGACTAGTCTTTCCATAGGTAGGTATAGTATTATATAATCTGTGGTATGGCCTTTGCCAACAAAATAGTTACCTAGGTACATTTTACGTAACTATAGAGTAGAATAAAATAAGAACCAATTCTTTACAAAGTTTACAAGAAATACTAACTATAGTTTTATTGTAAAACAAAGTTTTGTTGTAGTCCAAATTAGAATAACTATTTTATTGTCATAAAGCAGAAGCTGTTTTGTTTAAAACAATGTATCTAGAATGACCGAATTACCAAAAATCTGCCAGCACATTGTGGTCTTCATATTACCGTGTTCACACTATGCCCATGCCGCTGCCGGCATTATTGCCGCGGACTTATTACTACAGCAACATCGCTTTTATTCTCACTAGAGAGCTAGGATAGAGGCATGATGGTGTTCACTCTATGCTCGTGCCCACTTCCCTGCCCAAGTCCCTGCCGACTGCGGCATAGTGTGAGCGTAACATTTGAATCGCAGTAAGCGGTCATAGCGGTCAAATTATTTAGTAAACATTTGAATCCGTCTATAATTTATGAATGCGATTGTAGCAGGTAGGGTAAGTGTAGGTAGGTACCTACTGAAACATCACATGATAAACCCTAGCAATGCATCACAAACACTACATAATTAATACAATTTACGTATTTCTATCTATCTATCTATTCAGCCTGTATGCACCCACTGCTGGGTATAGGCCTCCTCTTTAGTACGTATTTACAAAAGAAATATAAGATATATTCTAAATTAGCCATCTAGTGCCCATAGTACAAGCTTTGCTTAGTTTGGGATTTGAGGGCATGGTGTGAAATGTTCATGAATATTTATGGATATTTACACCTCAACTTTTGCCTTCGTAATATTAGTTTAATAAAACAAATATAATATTCATAAACAGAGTGCTTGAATACAATGAAGGGGTTGATGAGATTCGCCCTGTAAATCCACACGCTATTGTTCGAGTTTGAGCATTGTCTAACAAGTTGTTAATCTAGATTTAGGTGTTATAACACTGAATAATATAAATATAAATTATGCGATTGGTTGGTGGTTGAACAAACATTTATTTCTGTAGAAGATATAACGAAAGTGCTTTTATTACAAACATCAAACGATATCACAGAATAGAAAATATTATGTAAACATCTTTCTCTTTTGTGATACAAAGGTGGTACAACATTTCGTTTGAAGACGCCAAGCTACCTCAATCTGTCGCGCTCTTGGACGAATAAGGTCGCGATGTGAAGATTTCTCGACACCAATTTCCTAGCTTCAATAAAATATCAATCTGACAACCTTCAACTTTCTTCGTGGGAGAGCGTAGCTAAATTGTATAAGCTAGTTATCCCCAAGCGCTAGGGGCAGCACTAACTTGACAAATCTAACTTAATTCAGTTCTAAGAGTAAAGCACTGTTTAGTGCGGGGAGCTCAATGAATTGGGGCTGTGGTAGAGATTATTTTGATGAATGAAGCGTACAAAAAATGCTAAAAATGAAGCAGCAGATTGCCTGTTCTAGTTTAGGATCACGAAAAATGTGAGCTTAGATTCACCTATACCACAGATTATATAATACTATACTAGTACCTATACTTATTTTAAAGCTTGTTCCTATACGCATGCGTTGGTACGCTTTATTCTATAAATTCACCTTGAATTGTGTAGTTAAACCTGAGTTTGGTATAGGTACATTTTTCAAAAAAAAATGTGAATCGCTTGTGTGTTATTCTATCCAGCTAGTTTCAACTCATTCGCCGCTCCTTGTCCGAAAAAATCTAAATTTTCGCCCGCTAAAAGATAGAGTACCTTCCTACGTATTTTCCTCACAACCTAGTTGATCAACAGGAAGTAAATGATCAATACGTGTGATGTTTATAAAGGCGTCAGTGATATAAAGCCACCTACCAGTACTTACTAAGAGCGTGGGCGATATGGGGAACCCACCACCGCCTTTTGATCAACATGTATCGGATTACCTTTGAAGCTGCGGGATCCTAGTTGCTTTACGTCGAGTCTCGATTACTGGATCAATAGGGGTGATACTTGTTACATAAGATCACATTGAACGAATCTTGCTTTTCCTGCTCAAAATGAAATGAAATGAAATTTATAGAAATAACAACACACATTAATATTACATTTTCAATATTGTAAATCGGTTATCAGTGTAGTGTTTCCTGGTTGGACAACATTGATACCCAAACTAGGATTAACCTGTGTTATGGCATATCAATAATAATAATAATAAATAAATAAAAAATAATAATAATAAATAAAATAAAAACAATTACTGAAAAAATACCTAAATACACTGAACTTAAAGAAGAAATAATACGAATTTGGAAGTTAAATAAAGTATATATAGTACCATTAGTGGTCTCTAGCACAGGAGTGCTTCCGAAATGTATTCACCAATATCTCAAAGTAATTGATATACCTAAGAACACCTATATTACAATGCAAAAAGCTGCTTTACTAAATACATGTCGGATTGTCCGAAAATTTCTGCAGGAAGACACAAATGCTAAATCAAATTTTGATTCGCACTTGGCTTAGGCCCGTGAGCTTCATTATTACCGAAATATTTATATTTCGAGAAAAAGAAACCTTTAAAAAATAATAATAATAATCAAAAATAATATTACTATTTCATCATTATCATCATCATTGGCCTTTTCGTCTTTTACAGACGATTTAAGTAGTATCTGTATTCGGCCGGGGTAAACATTTATAGTACTAGTAATAAAATAATTATAATGGGGTGACGATCTGCGAAATGTATCTGGCAAACACTGGATGAGAAGAGCCGAAGACCGGGCTCAGTGGCGCGTCTTAGGAGAGACCTAAAAAGATGTATAAATCATTCTAGATAAGATGCAAAAGCCTTATTGATAAGGGTACCGCAATCACCGTCATATATAGCTAAGTTTTAAAGAAAGACTAACTATTCTCTACAAAATCTACAAGCGACGTCACACTGCTGGCTACGCGGTACAATTGAATTGTTGGTTCTGTACTTACCGAGCTGTGTAGATCAAAATGTCAATGCGAATTTTTATATCCATTTTGCTTGTTTACACGAGTTTGAATAGATGACACAAAATTCACCTCTAAATAAAAAAAGACGGATCATCTATATGTTCTTACAATGCAGCCTTTTTCAGTCATTAATTCATTCATTCAACTTAATTCCCACAATATTACAGAGGGCGTTTGTTCAAAGCCTTACTTAACGGGACGCATAACACAGGAACTAACGAACAATGGTAGATTATTCTCCTTTCATAAGCTTAGTCGCAGAATACAGAATACAGTATAATTACAGTAATTGCTGAAGTTATTTAGGAGTACATTAGTAAATGGTTTGAGTCATGAGGAATTCGCACTAGGCTAGTATTCTGCTAAAGTAATTATTACTCAAGCATATTTCAGTAGAGATCCCATAAAAAAAACTTGAGAGGTTGTAGCCTTCTTACTAATTTTCTACCCTACCTAGTAGTAGATGAAGTAGGTAAGGAAATAAAATATTGAAAAACTAATTACAGAGTATATTAAAATTAAATAAAAGAAACTAAATTTACACAGAGAGTTCAGGGGGGGTCTAATTGTTTCCAGATTACGTTACGAAACCTTCGGATAGATATGCCACTGGCCTTAGCAAGAGTAGGAATCGCTGTCGGCTAATGCTGCCCGTTGGAGACACTGAGTGCTCGAGACATTCAACGATGGCGTAGCGTAGGGCGTAGTAGGTGGTCCGGATGGTGTAGTGCGTCTCACGACAGACTCGCCGATGGGTGAAGGCCGGTTACAAAAACCCTGAAACCCCCATCCGGATATTTCAGAAAAAAACCATTTTTTCTGTTTGACTGCGACATCCCTTTCTCAAGTAAAAGCGCAATGGCTACTAGCATAAAGCAGTGATCAATGATGAGGCAGCCAAACAGTGATGGAAATGAGCAGTTACACATAATTATATAAAAGTAGGCAATGTAGTGATTCTATTGTGAAAGAATTGACCGAATCATAGGTAGTAGGTATCCACTAATTTATATAGGTACATTCAAAACTTTACAATTTAGTTTAGTGTAATGTGATGAGGATATAATATTATATCAAAGCGTAAATGGCCGAAAAAGCTAATTAAGTAGGCACTTAGCACTACAGAATGTGTATAGGTGGGTACATTACATTCTGACCATTACAAGGTGTGCTATCGAAATGTACTCACCTGACATCCACTAACTACAACTAAATACAACACATTTGCAACACTCACCCAATTTGGGGTTTTACACGTCACTGAATAGAGTATTTCAGATTTATAATGAACAACTAGTTGAGTAGGTAGGTAGGTAGTATCTTGGCGCTAAAAAGTACGTGCTCGCTCATTCGTAGCAGCGCATCGCCTGATCCAGTGACCGTTAGAGAACGCTTCG
This sequence comes from Eulithis testata, assembly GCA_947507515.1. Classification (NCBI taxonomy): domain Eukaryota; kingdom Metazoa; phylum Arthropoda; class Insecta; order Lepidoptera; family Geometridae; genus Eulithis; species Eulithis testata. The sequence goes on along the minus strand of OX382213.1, from coordinate 9,017,382 downwards.
TCATGCTCGCCTTCCCCACTCGCTTGTTTAGCAATGCTACCAACCGAAAGGCATCTGACACTTTACACTGACGTATTTTAAACATGCGAGCGCGCATTTACGAGGTTGATTTTATAGTTTGACTAATGAAATTTTTGTTAATAATTAGTTTGTAAGAGAGGCTAAAGTAAGAACCGTTACAAGGTGTCAAGGGACACCCGGATGGAACCAAGTTCCTTGAGGTGTTGTTTTCTTACAGTGAGTACACAGAAACGCCTAAATTAAAACAAAAACTTCCAACAATACCTACATTCATTTGTTTCCTTCCTGCACCAATTTATTCGAATGTCAAAGTTTGAAAAAAGTGTCGCTACAACTTTTGGTCTTAATTTTTTACGTCTAGCCCCCTTTCGCAACGCGCGATAAGGAACTTCGTTCCAACTGTTAAAAAACCTATGCTTGAGTCCGGTTGCTTGAGCAGTAAATACGAATATGTAGGTATCTTAGAATTAGAATCACCTAGACCTTTAAGCTTTGATATGCCGGCCGATTTACGCAAGACGATAGATTTTTCTATTCTGTCTGGAATTCAGACATAGAGGTTACATCTATTTTACTGAAAAATCCATAGGTACTGAGTTTCATTTTTCTATTTAATTATCTGTTTGCCTACAGTACCCTCACAGTCGCGGACACACTTTTATTTTTCATTAAAATTGTGTATGACAATAATGTTAATACAAAAGCAGATGCTCACATCTTGTAAGATCCTTGAGGAGCTAGTCAGAGGAACATCCAGCGTTACTCGATAGAACATGCCCATGTTTCTTTCAAATATATAGATAAAAAGCCGTATATTTCCTTATTTCTAAAAACCTTTGTTTAAAAAGTAGAAGTAAGCAGAATAAAAAATTAATGTAGTGGTATTACATTTTTGATTTTTGGGTGTTATGTGCTTGTTTAAATAAGGACCCCTCCTTGGGTGAAGGCATTATAATATACCTACTTATTCAGGTATTATAAAGTATTCTATAGTAGGTGCCAAATAACACCGCAATACAGGTCATTCACCCACCTTCACCACGATGTCGCAAAATTCAGTAAATCTACTTCCCATAATACAAGCCTAGCTTAGTTTGGAACTAGAAGGCGCTGTGTGAAATTTCCATGAATATTTATTATAATTATTAAGAATTCGAAGTAATTTTCAGCATCCAACGTAATTTATGTCCCAACTTCAGCCCTAAACATTAGCAACAATCCTTTTTAACTACAGCGGGCCTAAGATGCGCACCGCGAGATATTTGTCATGTCGTTCTGTCAAAATGTAAGCATTTTGTACCAGGTTAGGAACTATTGCATTATCTGTGGTAATGTTGTCGAGAAACCGCGCCTTTGAATTTTCAACTTTTGACATTTCTGCATGACTACTATCTCGTCCTCAGAGAGGTACGACGACTAACAAGTGTCAAAAGTTTTGTCGACACCATTAGGTACCACAGATAATGCAATAGTTCCTAAACTGGTACAAAATGCTTACATTTTGACAGAACGACATGACAAATATCTCGCGGTGCGCATCTTAGGCCCGCAGGTCGAAACAAATCTCGAAAACTTAGTATGATTTAGTATTATTGCAGAGGTTACAAAGATATTCCAGTATTTTCACAAGTCACCGACACGATATCGTCGGAGAGCTTCATTTAGTACTAGACATTTACTACACTAGAAGGCAAGACGTCGCGTCGTGTAGTTAGGGAGAGAAAAGAAATATTTTTTTGAAAATCCGGCTTTTTTTAGATCCGGCTTACGTCACAATAAAAGCATATCGTGACGTAATCCGGCTAAAATATAAAATATAAAATTGGACGGCATATATAAGGCTTTGTTTAGCCATTCTAAAACCGTTTTTATTTTTATTCTAGCCTAAATAGTTTTTGAGTTGTAGTAATAATTATTAAATTTTTCGAATCGTATATATCTCGTTATATCTCAGAAACGGTGGCTTGTAAGAAAAAAAGTATTGAAACATTTTTTATAGACAATTTTATCATCTACAATCAAAAACTATTTAAGCTGGAATAAAAATAAATACGGTTTTAGAATGGCAAAACAAAGCCCTATTTATGCCGTCCAATTTTAAATTTTAGCCGGATTACGTCACAATATGCTTTATATTGTGACGCCTAAAAAACCGGATTTTCAAAAAAATATTTTTTTTCTCTCTCTAACTACACGACGCGACGTCTTGTCGTCAAGTGTGCGCCAACGCTTTGTTCGAACCACCGACAATGTCGGTATTGTGTACGTCGTATCGGTCAGTGTGCAAATGCCTTATGCTTTATAGCTACAGGTACAAATCTCACGAACTTGGGTAATATAATTTAGTATTATTGTGAGGATTTCTAAGTGTTTCAGTTATTAGCATTGTTTTTAATTATGAACACTTGGGAATATTGAAGAAAAAGCAATAAAGGGCTTAGTATTAAAAGATTTTTAGGAATAAATGTATTTCTATAGTTCTATGAAAGCTTCTAACAAAAACTGTAATTAAAAGGGTTTTATGGCGCAGTGGTAATAGTCCCACCACGGAAATCGAACCCAAAACCTACAACACAAAAGATGAACTTCGAAATAGATTAGTAATATTAATATAAATCCAACTTTTTGAAGTTGCATAATTATCCACGCGCTTCTTCCCGATAGGCAGCCATCTTTATTTTATTATATTTTCAAAATATCAGGATAAAATAGTGCTACGAAAGTGCTACGCTGCTACGAAAGTGCTACGACGCTACGAGTTACCGTAGCAAATACAATTTGTCTTGAGTTGTTCGTTTTGAATGAGAAATTGCTTAACAAATTATTGTTTTAATATTCTTAATTTGGTTTTAATAACTAAAAATTATTTAGATCTTATTGATTCAAAATAATCTTTGTTATTTTATTACCTATTTTTATCTCAGAGTGGTAGACGTAGTGCAATATCTTACATGGTGCGTCCTCAGTTAATGTTCTCTGTGAAGTAGACTAACTTTTTTTCATAAAAAAAATTATATAAATCGTTATTTTACAAATCTACTTAATACAGTGTTCAACATTTACCATATTATAAAAAGATAAATTTTGGAGTTTGATAAAACAGATTTGCGATTCTGAACCGTTTTTGTACAGAATAGGTATCATTTTCGAGTGAAAATAGGTTCAATTTATTAAAGAGATCTCAAGATGAAGCATCCATTTGAGATATAATAAGATGTGCTGTAACTTCTTGGGTTTTGTGATTTTATTAACTTGTTGGTTATGAGAGATTGTATTAAAAAGACAGAGGGAAAGTTATTTTAGACATTTTTTGAGTAAAAATAACTGAAACGAATATATTACTTGCTTACTTAGTTATTTATTTATTTTATTTATTTATTTATTTTTTGGCAACAAACAGTCATTAAGGTACAATTATTCTTAAAGTAAAAGTATAAATTTAAAGACAAAATAGTGCCCAAAACTTCATTCATATAATAATTGCTAATTTGTTATGTTTGACTCTCAACCTAGAGACTTAAGAGACCTAGAGTCCTAGAGCCCTAGAGCCCTAGAGCCCTAGAGCCCTAGAGCCCTAGTCCTAGAGCACTTGCTCTATTTTATATTTTTCTATTATTATGTTTTTGCTTGCATTTGCAATGCAGTTAGTTCTAAGAAATTATAAAAGCGTGGTGTCAGCCGTCTCTGTATCGCCGGCTGCATCCTCTCGCTCCGCGGGAGCCACATTAGATTAGTGCCTACAATTCGGCATAGTTTTAATTATAGTTTTAATTCAAAAGAATAGTTTCTTCTTAAAAAACCCGTTTTACGTTCCCTAAACTTGAGTACTTTGTCGAAATTCTTAGAAGAAACGGCTTATAATACCACTGACGAGTTCTTCAATGACAAGATTTAGTTCAATTAAGTACGTAATTATCATTTCTACAGTTTATTATTAACTGGCTGTCGCCCGCAGCTTTGCTTGCGTGGTAGCAGCATACGCATTATTTGGTTAAAATCTTTGATCTTAATTTTAAACCCATTAAGGTGTGACTTTTCAAAATTCCTTTTTTAGTGCACCCCTACACTATTAAGGATACTACCCTCCAAATTTCACACCTCTAGGACTTATAGTTTAGGCTGTGCTGTCAGTCAGCTTCAAAAGAGTTTTATATATTTAGAAAGAAGAAGAAGACTTCTTCAGTGTGCGATGTTTGTAAGCCTTAGGTTACACTAGAAATTGTATGATATTTTAATTTAAGACCAATTTGATCTACCTACCTAGTTCTATAAACAATAAAATATCATTTATCTTTGACATTTTTATTTTGTAAAATCGATTTCAATTTACCTATACGATGACTGATGAGAAAAACGTATAAGACTAGACTAGACATGTGGCTTATAGTTTAGAAATTAATGTTATTATATGAAACGATTAGAAATTCAATGACACAAACACATTTGACGGGCTATAGTTACCTATGTATCCACACATATGACGTATTCGATTCGCTTACTATGCAAATAGGTTTCCACTATTTGCATTGGTGCTGGTGTTCCCACTAAATTGATACAATATTTATCCACGACACGTAAACAAATAGATTGGGTTGAGACATGAGAACTTAGGTTCAATTACATTGCAATAACATAATTAAACTAGAAGTTCGCCGCGAACTGAAATCTCGCGATATTTAAAAACTGAGATACATTTCAACTATAACTGAAATAAACTTTTCAAATTAAATGTAGACCTTTAATCTTCTAAATAATGTAAAACTCTTTTGAAGCTGACTGACAATCAACGCACAGCCTAAACTATAAGTCCTAGAGGTATGAAATTTGGAGGGTAGTATCCTTATATAGTGTAGGGAAGCACTAAGAAAGGATTTTTTTTAAAAACGCACCCTTATTGGTCGAAAATTAGGATCAAAGATTTTAACCAAATAATGCGTATGCTGCTAGCCGCGGGGGACAGCTTGTAATACAGAGACAGGTAATACAGAGACAGGTAATACAGAGACGGCTGACATCACACTTTTATACTCAAACGTCTTTCAAATTTGAGCACCACTTAAGATTTCTCTGCCTCTGATTGACATTACTCATTTGTAAGAGATGGCAATAATTCAAGCGGGACTTAAATTGAGTGGCGTTTGAGTTGCGTTTGAGTATTCGGCTGTAAGGCTGAAATATTCAAAAGTCATTCAAATTTGAGCACCACTTAAAATTGCTCTGCCTCTGTTTGACATTACCCATTTGTAAGAGATGGCAATAATTTAAGCGGGACTTAAATTGAGTGGGGTTTGAGTTGCGTTTGAGTATTCGGCTGTAAGGCTGAAATATTCAAACGTCCTTCAAATTTGAGCACCACTTAAGATTTCTCTGCCTCTGATTGACATTACTCATTTGTAAGAGATGGCAATAATTCAAGCGGGACTTAAATTGAGTGGCGTTTGAGTTGCGTTTGAGTATTCGGCTGTAAGGCTGAAATATTCAAAAGTCATTCAAATTTGAGCACCACTTAAAATTGCTCTGCCTCTGTTTGACATTACCCATTTGTAAGAGATGGCAATAATTTAAGCGGGACTTAAATTGAGTGGGGTTTGAGTTGCGTTTGAGTATACGGCTGTAAGGCTGAAATATTCAAAAGTCATTCAAATTTGAGCACCACTTAAAGTTGCTCTGCCTCTGTTTGACATTACTCATTTGTAAGAGATGACAATAATTTAAGCGGGACTTAAATTGTATTCGGCTGTAAGAAATGCAAACAAAACATACAGCCGAATACTCAAACGCAACTCAAACCCCACTCAATTTAAGTATTTGGCTGATAATCATACAAAAATATAAAATAGAGCAAGTGCTCTAGGTCTTTAAGTCAAACGTAACAAGGTTCATAATTCAGGTTATTATAACTTAATTTGACTAACACATCACTAAGCAGATTTCATGTCCGTAGTTAAACTGTAAGGGAGCGCTTGGGAAATCTGCTTCCCAACGTTACTGCGTCATTAGCCATCCTATTTTAATTAGATGAGACATTTTCTTAATTAAAATATGTCTAATAACAGGGAGGTAATCGCGTACAACTTTACATTATAGGCTCAGAGCCCCGAATCTGTGCATTGGTTTTGACTTTCGACTTGAATGTAGCACACGCAAACGCATTCGCAAAGCGACAAATTTTGTATGAAACCCGGATAAACGCCTCTAGCGGGAGATTTTTCGCTTCGCGAATGCGTTTGCGTTTGCGAGTCGAAAGTCAAAACAAATGCTCTGTGCATTTGTTCGTTTTGTCTCGGGGCTCAGTAAAAGAACGGACGACTAACTTACATGAACAATTAGAATGGTATTTTATTTGTTTATTACCAAAACGAAAACTCAAAAAAAAATTATAAATCTTTTTTTTGTGAATCAAGAAAAAAATAAAAAACAAGGCCTTTTAAAAGAGTAAATAGGCATTTTGACTCAGAGATAGGAGCGCTTTGACATTTCAATTTCTCAGAATGCCCTTTATTATTCTTGCCCCGCTGGCTGGTGGCGTGGCGTGGGCGTCGTCGCCTAGGCAAATTGATTGTTTCAATTTGAACACGTGAAGCGTGACTCAATTTGAAATGGAACTGCCTGAACGTAGGAAGCTAAAACTGAGGCTCACTTTGATAAACAAAGCTAGATTTTAGCAAAAATAGCTTATTTATTCATAGAGCAAAACAGATCTAGGCTTTAGGTAGATTTACCTACTTAGTTATTACAAAATTGGAATGTTTCGTAACGGAAAATGGGAAATATGGACAAACAAAAAATTGTGATAAATAAAAAAAAAAACAGAAAAAACTCGATTTCTGCAGGATGGATTTTTGAAGTGAAAACTTCTTTAGCACCGCTGTTAATTCGAAAGTCGATGAAACTAAAAAAGCGACAGATTACAGATGTGCTACTAGTTACTATTACACTTACATTTTGCGTAACAGATTATCTTAATGTTAGTACAAGCTTCCCGAGGTGCTTCTAGTGACACAGATTCAAGTATAGTCACAATTGACTACCTAAGTAGAATGTTTATTTTAACTTGCAAGATTTTATACTTACCTACCTACTTACTGCATTGCATAGCGTACGTTTATCTACGGATGAAATGTTACATTCGTCTCATTATCTTGAAGCCAAAATTTTTGAAGGTTTCACTTCTACCACGTGTGAATTGCACACAAGTGTTTTTTTTCTTACGTATAAAGAATGGAAGCCTTTTCTAAGCCCTTTCAGGCAAACTACATATGTGTCAACCCTGAGGTAACTTTTTTAAATCTTGGTCCAGGATGACCATTCTCCTTACTATTTTATAAGCGAGGAAGAACTAATTATTCAACATTGAGGTAATAAAAATGTGGTGACTCTCACCGCTCGACGTAGAGGGAATCGACGTAAAGGGAACAATTCGTCTCCGAGACCAAAAAATAATTAAATACATACATATTACATAATTAAATTATTTACGTCTTCATAGTTGTGGGTAGGATATTACCTACCTTATGATTTGGATTATGTGGACATGCGGACATTCTTTTACCGGTAAATTGCTTTCCACAGATTATATCGTCCAAAAAAGAATCTTAAAAAGGTTTACTTCGTTTTTTCTGTTTATAAAAACCTTCTCCAGTTATCAGATCTTCTGTTAAGGACCTAAAATACGAGCTGCTTCAGCCGTCACCCTTGTTACGAGGCTCATGTGACATACAAAACGTCCGTCCCACGAAAAGGAATGTCCCATTCTTTATTCAGAGCACCTGGTAAATGAAAGCCAGATGCGACGTTTCATTTCAGGGGCGTGTCATCTGTCTTTTGCAAGGTGTCACAAGATATTTATTTTCTTTTTCTATACAGGGTGTCTTAATAAAACTACTCTTGGAATCTTCAGGGGATTAAAAAATATACCATAAGGGTTTTCTAACAGTTAACCGCCTGATTCGTAAACCTTTGGGATGTTCATAGTGAAGAAAAGATATAAATATATATCATCGACAAATCACATAAGTCTTGTTCATCTGTGTTTATGTCAAAAAAATTATATGAAAGAGTGTAAGCGTGCAAAAAAATGATGGGCTATTTTTTTTTTCATTTTTACCCACTTTTCTAACACATTTTATATTTACACGGATAGACAGGCAGTGTAAATACTTTATACACATCACTGTAGCGTTATTTTTCCCTCAATATTACGAGTTCATTATGTTCTAGCAAGGTACTACCACGAATCCATAAAACCGACCGCCACTAATACAATAAACGTCAGAATATCAGATCACAATTTAGTAGTAAAATATATTTCCACATAGAAAATATCCCAGTTTTACGCCCAGTAAATATAGCTCTACATATTCTGACGCCTTGGGCTATGCGTACCCATTGTTTTACATAATTTAATATTTAATCTGGGATGAATAAATCAATTGGTTGATAGTTTTTCCAGGAAACTCAAAGTCATTGATTTTTTTAAGTAGCTAAGCGTTTGTCTGCTAGCACACCTAATGGTACGAGTAAGTGTACCTGCAGCGTAAGGTGGAACACGCTTAGCCATAATCCACCTGTTCACTCTTTTCTTGAAAATTCCTAGGTTGTAGCGTCCACTCATTTTAATAGGCCCTAGTTTATATCATGTAGTTTACTTTACTAAAAATATCATGGTCATAGAGCCATAGTGTTGTATTGCGAGGTCTATTCAATGGCTTTTTCGGCATATTCAATGTATTCCCGTCCATTTTAATTCATAATTTTTGTCAAAAAACCCGATGACTCATCTGATGTTAAGTGGTAACAACTACCTATAACAACACTCTGAGCATGAGCACGTTTGCCGAAGGCATCCTTGATGCATGGCACTGCATCCATCTCTCTGAGGCGTGCAATTTTTTAATTATAAATAAATCAAATGGATGAAAAATAGAATATTCATAATTACCTATACTCACTCATGCGATATTTTACTAATTACTTACTACTATAGTAGGTGCCAAATAACACCAATACAGGTCATTCACCCACCTTCACCACGATGTCGCAAAATTCAATTTATGAATGGCTAATTCTGTCGCTTTCCATACAAACTTGTCGCTAAGACGGTATCGCTCAAATCTCGAAGTTACTGTTTGTTTACCATACATAAATTGAATTTCGCGACATCGTGGTTAAGGTGGGTGAATGACCTATATTGCGGTGTTATTGGGCACCTACTATAGTGTTTTTAGTATAGACTCGGGCCGATCACGTCTGCCACCTAATGTGTCCATGCCAAAAATCTCAATCTACTTCTCAAGTTCTCATTGAGCCAGGTTTTCAGGAAACGGGTGAAGGCTGGCAATGCATTTAAATTATCTGTTAAATAACATGAGCTCAGCTCACGTATCTAGCTCATATGCTATCTATTAGGTACTACGAGCTGTTTCCTTCTAATCATTGTCTTTGATGTGGAACGTGCGGAGCGTGTGTTAGGTAATTGTTTAGTAAGATTTTACTTCATTGTATACAATACCAAGGCGTTTGCTAAATCTTTAGGATATTCAAACGGTTATAAATAACTAAGAATTCAGCGAGCGAATGACCTATAAAATATATGTGTATTGGAACCGGTAAGATTCTGGGTACAAAGGAACGCAAGGACCGAGTGAGCGGAGTGAAATCGATGAATGAGTGGAAAAGAACGGAGTGAAAGGGCACTATAGAAGCGGTGATCGAATGGAAAGGTATAGGATTTTCTGAGATTAGATAAAAGAAGAATAAAACATCCCCCGTCCTACATATATTTTAGTAAAATGGCCGTTTTAATATTAACTACATGTTAATACGATTAAAACGGCTTCAGTATTTTATAACTTGTAATAAAATGGCGCCGCCGAGCGTGCAAACTTTACACTTATACTTATAGGTTTAGATTTGACTGCATGTTCGAGCATGCTTTCTTTTTAGTGAGTGATAAATGGGACTAGAAAGTTCAAACATGCAGCGGCCCGACCCTAAGCCAGCGGTTAGCAGTTTTAGTTATTATGACGTGTACCCTAGCTTGACTTAAAGCTGAATTATACCGGGGTAACACTGAGCGGCATCGCGGAATGCCACAAGGCCGCTTGCTACAAAAAAAAGGCCCACATTGTGGCAAGAACCGTAGGACATGGCAACACCTTGCGTCATGTGGCAGACTGTGATAATTAACGATGTTGCCTCGGCGTAAAATAGGCTGCCGCATGCCACTCATGCCGCAAATGCTTTCTATTTGTAGGCCGCCCATTGTACATTTAATGCAACCTGGTTTGTTTATATCATAGGAATATGTTTCGGTGTTATTTATGTACAATAAAGCGTTTTCATTCATTCATTCATTCATTCATGCCACAAGCTGCCGCATGTCACAATATGTAGCATGCGGCACTGTCGCACGTTGTTGCCCCGGTGTAATTCAGCCTTTAGGTACTGCTGTGTCGTCAGAAATGAACCACTCAATTATTTTTTCCTAGTGAGTCACACTGCTGCCGGATTTAGTGTGGCTCGTTGGAAGCCCATCTCTATAGCCAAACAGAAAATCGAAACGAAATCCCAATACCACTTTATCTAATCAGACTGCTTAGTATGTTCCAATTTTTACATAATTATGTAAGTGAATTGCGGGCGTATAGACAAAGCATATAAGACAAAGCATGCTAGTAAATGTGGTCGCCGCAACGTATAAGCACTAGAGCGTGCCCAATCCACTAAAAGCATTGAACCTAAAAGAGGAGTATGGATAGAGTTCGTAAAAGAAAATGTCCTCACTCATATAACACATCTTATTTAGCACTAGTTGGTACAAAAACGTTGAGATGAATGTCTCGAAGTACTAAAAGCATGAGAAGTTCGTGACTGTTTCAAAGTATAGATATCTATCTAACTTTTAGCGAAGTAGATGTTTGTAAATAAAATAGAAAACAGTATTTCAGTTGGCATTTTTGAAGCGTGACATCACATTCTTGCACTTTTGCGACAGGCGTCATGGCTCAGTCGGTAGTAGCTCTGCCTTCCGTGCTGTGGGTCGTGGGTTCGATTCCCACCGAGAACAAACATTTGTGTGTGGCAAAACATAGATGTTTGTTCTATGTCTGGGTGTTACTATGTATTATAAGTACGTATTAAAAAAAAAATGTATATAATGTATTCTATCAGCCATCTAGTTCCCATAGTACAAGCTTTGCTTAGTTTGCTTAGAAGGCGTTGTGTTAAATGTCCATGAATATTTATTTATTATTTTTAAAATAAGTTTTTGACGACGTATTCTCGAGCAATCACTCACAAGTCACAGTACTACGTAGGTACTTAGAACGTTAATTTGGATAAAAGGGCTAGCGGCTAGCTCTAACTCAAATGCTACTTATATTAAGTTCAGGCTTAAATTTGACGTTTCAGTATTCGGCCCTAACTCTCATATGCATATAGTTGAATATCATATAGACATAGACAGGCATTTGTTTGCTTCTAAGGTAACACACAAAATACACCTATAGAACTTTTTATTTTTTATTCACTATGACCAATACAAGCGCGTTACGCAGCACGACAAGACAGCGGCGTGAAATCGCCCTATGCCTATGCCGTATTTCCTATGCCATAAATGTCATTCCCTACGGTGACGTCATACGGTTACGGCAAGGAATCTCCTAAGTCATACAGAATAATGCCCCAGGTTTGTATGGAAAGCGTATGCCTCACCACCCAAAGGTAGTTAGGCGCTGTTACTCTGTCGAAACCATCATATGCAGTTGATATTCAACTAGAAATCACTAGAAATTAGTAGAACGTCAACTTGAGTTAAAATAGTTGCGGAGAATTAGAAAACGTTAATGTACTTTGCAAAAATATAGCAGCTATTTCACGCTCATACAGGATTAATCGGAAGGTGCCAACTCGCGCCTATTCGCAAGTTTGACTTGCGCGTTGGCGAATAAGTCTTCATTTTAATACAATCTGATTTACTGCTGGCATTGTTTAATGTCAATGAACTTTTTCCGGAAACTGAATTTCAGGATTTTCAGTCCATAAACAAGGCTTTATTTTCACGCGAGTAGCGTTTGCACTCAAAACATTAACACCAGCACGCAGTAACATAACCATTGCGAAGGTAGCTGTTTTCGCACGGCTAACGACACGACACTTACAGTGCCTACACGATATCCGCGGAAGAATCACATTTAGTTACTAGTATAGTATTATATAATCTGTGGTACCGGACACTTTCACACCGAGTTGCAACTGACATGACGTAAGAATTATAATACGTTTACTAGCCGTCGCCCGCGGCGTTGCTCGCGTTCTAGACCCTTAATGTGACTTTTTAAAATTCCTTTCATAATTGCACCCTTACACTTTATAAGGATACTGCCTTCAAAAGAGTTTTATATATTTTAAAAAAATGCATAAATAAGTGTTACAACTTGGTAATATTGATGAGACATACAAACAAAGATTAGTTCGCTGAGTGACTTTTATTTAATATATTGAACTATCTAATCTTCAAATACCAAGATTAAGTAATTAATGTAACAAATCAAGCGTATAACGGCGTGCAATGTGTGCTCTTTGTTGTAGTGTGGCGGTTCAGGTATCGAAATTCGAGCGCAGACAAATTTGTGATATGCCTCTTAAGGCGTATGTATAAGGCAGACAACCTTAGAAATATCACATTGATCCAAACAAGTTTTCTAACCAAAAAATTTGCAACTTGTTTGGATCAATGTGATATTTTTACCGAACCTTTGCATTGTTATTCTCTCGACCCTGAAGGTCTGCAATTTCACATAATTACATTTAATTATACTATATCTTCAAAAATGTTGAAATGTGCGAGCGAGAAGGTTGTCTGGCTTTACCCTTCGCCTTAAGGTAGGAGGTACTTTTAAACATATTCAGCCATTTCGGGTATCGCAAAATGTATCACATAGGTTAATATACACACTTCACTATTTATTGGAAAATCTGACGACTGACGTCGTCGGTCTCGGCAAGTGTGCAAGCCCCTGTTAAGCCGGGTACAGACTGCTGTAACGTAACATGCAATGTAACACGCAATGAAAGAATTTACCGTCCACATTGTCGCAATGTATCATGCAATGTAACAAAATTCCCATAGTGTGGACGCCTTGCGCGCACGAACCATGCACACTACGCGCACGAACAGAGCATTTCAACTCGTGCGCGCCGCGATCCACCATTTGTCGGTTTTTTCGCCGAACACAAAGGGGCGCGCAGTTTGCACGGAGCGCCGGTGTGGACGGGTTGTGTGTGTCTGTACTGCAGAACGCGCGCGAATCATGGAAGAAAACACAGCTTCGGCAAAGCCTACACTTGAATAATGGAGTGAAGAAATATAAAGACTGAGCTATGTTCGCCGCGCGCATGCCGGAAACAGATGCGAGTAGGTACATGCTCGGTTCGTGCGCGCGCTGCGTCCACACTTATGAAATGCTCCTTTCATGTAACATTGCATGTTACGTTACAGCAGTCTGTACCCGGCTTTAGTTAAATTAATTAAGCCCAGGTTCAAGCGTCCTGTGGACTCTCGCTATTCAATTAAGTTTGGTTAGAGCTGAATACATACGAGTATGTTGCTATAAGTAAAGATGATCTAGTGTGAAGCTCTTTTCTTCACGCTTAATCGAATGTTTTAAAATTATTCTTGTAGTGTAATAAAATTATATTCCAAATGGTAAACTACTGAAGGCCACCTCATTATGACTAAGCGTCTGCCAGGGTATTAGCATGTCCCTCTAAAGCAAACAAACGGTCACCCATCCAAATTATGACCGCGCTTTCTTCTTCTTCTTTGCCGTATCACTCTTGGCAGAGTGGTCGTGGTCGTCATGTTGGAGCAGTGGCCCGTCTCACAATCTTCCGCCATTCCACCCGAACCGCTGCTTTTCTGGCACATTCGTTCAGAGGAACATCAATTGCAGCCTTGACTTGGTCCGTCCATCTCATCGGTGATCGGCCGCGCGCTCTTCTGCCCTCGAACTTCCCCTGCACCACCAGACGTTCAATGGAGACTTCCCCTCGACGCGACACATGTCCAAAGAAAGTGAGAATGCGCGACTGCACTAATATGGATGATAGACGCTGCTTGATGCCGAGCGCGCTTTACGTTTCACAATACTTTACGTATAATTATGACCGCACTGAACGATCATACTTACATTAATGCCGGGTTCAGACCAGAAAACTTTTGACCGGCATAAACGTTTTACGTTTCAAAAATGCATTGTCTTGGTTAAATAGCTTAAATCCTAAACCTGAAGTCTAGACTTCACAATCCTGAGTGTCTTAACTTTTTAGTGCCCACTTAGTTTAGGTAAGTGTCTCTACAGTGTGCTTGGTGGTAAAACTACTTTGTAAGATTTTGTAGTGCTGCAAAGTGCCTAAGTTATTTTGTTCTGCGGTAATAGACAAAGTTTTATCTAACTCTATAGCCAAAGCAGATCCTCTGATTGGCTTTGGTTACTCTGGGGGATAATTGCACTATTTTGTGTTTTACTGTCACTGACATTTTGAAAAAGGAATATGATAGGGGAAGCTTGCGGATTGCGACAATCGGACTAAAATTGACCTACCTACCTTTGCATTGTTTTACAGTATAAAGTATTGATGACGTTGTAGTGCAGTGTAACTTGCTTTTGATTCCATTGTAGTGCATCGTATGGAAGTCCTGAACCCCGAGTCTGTGCATTTATCTTGACTTTCGAGTCGATTGTAGCACACGCAAACGCATTCGCAAAACGAGACATGTGTGAAAACCGGAGAAGCGCCTCTAGCGGAAGATTTGGGAATTGCTATACTCGAGTCGAAAGTCTCCGGGGCAAATGCACAGACTCCGGGGTCTGAGTGCAAATTTCCTTACCCTCTAACTCTCACTGGTTAATCTCTTAGATACTGGACCTACTTTCACTATACCTAAGTGTAAAGTGCCTCTTATCAGAAGCTTAGTTTCTTTCAAAGATAGTCTCTGGGGCAAAGCTTAGTCGACTATTCCCCCAGGCTGGTCACGGTACAATAAACTCATTTGGATCATTACGCCCCCCGGGAACCTGTAATTAGTGAAAGTTACAAGGACTGGCGAACTAAGACATTTCTAGATAATGAAGTTACATGTAGGTTTTTTTAGGATACTGAAGTAGGTATTTAGAGGTTGTCTAGAATAGAGGTAGAATAGGGGCGATATGTACACAAGTGTCAATCACAATAGGCCTTTCAGGCCACAGTGATAACATAGCCGTAAAAAGCTAATAAAAAAATAGAGGTAGTCTATAGTTCTGACAAAAACACACAAGTATGCACACATTATGTCTTAATTATGTGT
The DNA here is from genome assembly GCA_947507515.1 of Eulithis testata. Classification (NCBI taxonomy): domain Eukaryota; kingdom Metazoa; phylum Arthropoda; class Insecta; order Lepidoptera; family Geometridae; genus Eulithis; species Eulithis testata. Next base: position 9,002,009 of record OX382213.1, on the reverse strand, counting down.
GTGTATGTGACATCATGTTATATCAAGAAGTAATTTTACAGCCAGCGTCATAATTTTTGGCAAACACTCATTTTCTTAACTTTAACCTTTAAACGTATACTGAGAAATAGTTACACACTACACATACGTTAGGACAGTATAACGAAAGGCTTTTAATAAGGACTATATAATTAGTGGGAATTTCTGGAAAAAAAACCATAACCGCTACGTCGTATGTATACGTCGTAGCAGTGGGGGTTTCTGAGAACCAAACTTAAATCACCCACTGGTAGGCATTTCTTTGGTAGTCTTCCACTGGTAGTCCCCACTGGTAGGCATTTCTTAGTGGGGATTTCTGGAATATATCAATGTCAAACTCAGCTTGCAATGCGAAATGAGCTTCAGATATTAGCTACGATATTACCGAGCACCAATAAGAAAACCAATTAATAAAACAGTTTTAAGTTAATTTACCGCGAAATAACGTCCTATTCCTGCAACCTCTGGAGACCATAATCTTGGAGTTTCCTTGGTTTTCCAAGAACATCTTTGTTACGTATATTTGATCTGAATCTCCTTTTTTTTCTTATTTGTATTTAATTGTTATTAAGGTAAGTAAGTAATTACCGTCTCAACTGAAACTGATATAGACCTCATACTGCAAGAAGTCTGCAAGCTATCTACTAACCATCTCCACCGCATTTTCTCTCAGACCTTTCGTTTAGATCGACGCCCAACCCGCTGTTTGAAAATGATTCTTGTATGTTTACTTAGTAGATACATTTCACTTTGACTTACTAAAGTACTGGGGTGTGTATTAGATTAGTCGTTACTCTACTGTTGTTTTTTTATCCCGACTTCCGAAAGGTTATGTTTTCTTAGTATTCCTTTACCAAGTTAGGAAAACGAAACATTAATTCAGTTTTATGTTTACCCTAACATTTTCCTTATAATGGTTGCCTGTGTATTCTTCACGTAGCGTCACTTTGTAAACCCCGTGTTTCTTTTTATTTTCGTTCCGGTGGCTGCCTTGCAATATTTTAGCATCAAACAAATAGCATCGTAGTAATTATCTACCTCGGAGCTTAATGTTAAATGTAAACAGCTTTCGAAATTGATCGACAAATTATCATCAAAATAATTTACTAATTTTAGCACCTTGGTGGACGGAATTCCCCCGCTTTCCCTTACGTTAATTGAGGCCTCTATACCAACAGAGCCAAATTTTCTAAGAAACAAGTCTTTTGGGAAGTCTCAGAAGTACGCCTGGTACAGTTCTAATGCATTTGGTGTAACGAGAACAAAGATTGGATGCGGAGAAGTAATCTTACCGTCTTGCCTCACCGCTGAGTTTCCTCGTACCTAGGTACTTCTTACTTGTATGTACTTACTCGAAGCTCTGCCATTTGAGGTTTGGGTTGTGGGCCACAATCCACACCTGAGGGCCTAGTACAAGTTTTCAGTGTAATGTGTGGGTGTGTTTTTTTGAGAAGCTTGGTCTACACCAAGCCCTTACTCGCATGTCGAGCTTCTCAAAGAATCCACTCAGTGTCTCCATACAAATCAGCAGCTACTGGTGTGCTGGGTGTCAGACGTTTCACACCAGATTTACAAACTAAAAGTCGTGCTAGGCGGGTCGTACACTGGTGTACATGCTTTAATAACATCGAAATCCAATCAAAAGCTCCCAAAAATCATTCCAAAAAAATTCTTCAAGCGTTTTGAAGCCCAGGCTTTATAATAAAAATCATGAGTCGTGGGATAAAATAATGTCGCGCGATCAAACCCGCTGAAAGAAGCTAGTAGACCGAAACTAGTTCATAAAGTATTTAATACTTATCTTGTACGTTGTAACTTATTGCTACTACTTATGAAAAAACTTTACTTATGAAAAAAAAGAAAAAATCCATTTTGCCGTGCGCCCCGAAGCTATTTCTTGTACAATTGAAGAAAGCCTACACAACTACACAACCTCCAATTAATTTCTTTGCTACTGAATTATTTGTGTTACCCTTGATATTTGATACTTACTTTACTCTCTTTTTGTAAGTATAGCTATAATTTTTACGTTAAATCGACGACTATGAACCTGGGGCCATAGCCATGTTCACCTTCTATCGCTTTAAGAAATTAATGTAAGTGATATTTTCTGAACAAAAAGTCCAAACTTTAGATGGATGGGACAGTAAAGTTGTTAGGTGAATGTCGCGCAGAACATTGCACTACAATGGATCTCGTCCATGCAAAGGTTGTCTGGAAGAGATTGCTTATCGCTCTAAGATCGCCCCTTGTTTTCCATTATTTCTTTGTATCTTTTTTTCTTTTATTTTTGTGTACAATAAAGATATTATCTATCTATCTATTTACCATGTAAGACAACCTAGAAAAGGAAAAACAGAATCATAGATTTCAAGAAAGACTATAAGTATAGGAACTAAGTTTACAAATAGATGTTACTATAGTAGGTGCCAAATAACACCGCAATACAGGTCATACACCCACCTTCACCACGATGTCGCAAAATTCAATTTATGAATGGCTAATTCTGTCTCTTTCCATACAAACCTGTCGCTAAGACGGTAATCGCTCGAATCTCGTAGTACTGTTTGTTTACCATTCATAAATTGAATTTTGTGACATCGTGGTGAAGGTGAGTAAATTACCTGTATTGCGGTGTTATTTGGCACCTACTATAAGTTTAGGGGTCTATGATATTATGTGATGGCTTCTAATCTTTATACTAATTATTCGGGATGTAGGTAATGATAAAGTTCAGTGTTCCACATAATTAATTATTTATTTCACCAACGAAGCTACATGTTTATATTGTGCGAGCGGGGAAGACGACGGCAACGCGGGACACAAAAACATCGCATCAGCCCGATTTACTTACTTGTGGCAGGCCGCCACAATACTCCTACAAAAAATATCTATTACAAAAAATTTGAAAAAATTTAAAACACTAACAAATAGATTTTCAGTACAAATCCGCTGCTAAAACTTGTTTTACGGCCGCCATAGCGCTAGCCGCTTCTCTAAAACGTATAAGTAATACATATTCGATATTAGACCGTTCCCGAAAAGCCTACTAAGTTAGGGTCTGTTTATGTGGCCCATAAAACGCTGGTCCGTTTCACAACGAGCTCATAAAAGGCTTGCGAATGCGAGTTTGTACACTTTCCAATACACACGGTACGATATTGATACATGTCTTATTATACATGTCGATATTGACAGGCGTCATGGCTCAGTCGGTAGTAGCTCTGCCTTCCGTGCTGTGGGTCGTGGGTTCGATCCCCACCGAGAACAAACATTTGTGTGTTGTAAACATAGATGTTTGTTCTGTGTCTGGGTGTTTCTATGTATCATAAGTATGTATTTACAAAAAAAAATGTATGTATGTATTCTATCAGCCATCTTGTTTCCATAGTACAAGCTTTGCTTAGTTTGGGACTAGAAGGCGTTGTGTTAAGTGTCCGTGAATATTTATTTATTTATTTATTTATGTCTGGGGCACGAAAACCGTCACCCGGGTCTTCTACTTACTCATACGAAATCGTTTACATACTAGAAGTATGGTTCTTTAAGATGTTATACAAAAAAACAATCTTGGTCTTGGTGTCGTATCGTTGGTAACCCTCATCGGGGAAGCATTTATTTATTAAACTGTACATTGCTTTACTAATGCCCGTGGTTTTATACGTTATTGTGGTTTTACATCAATTTAAAGTAATCGTGCTGAACGGTGCATTTGTTAGGAACGATTAGGTACGCTAGTGCTATCAATAAAGCTGTGGTTTTAGAAAGTTTGAAAAAAATGTGAAACGCACCGGTTCTTTTAATTTTTTTTTTAATTTGTATCAGAATTTCCAGATGGAGAGAGAGATCTAATGAAAATATGAATCGTTCTTCTTAATCAGGTTTATTTCAGTGCAGGCTCGACTCTACCACGACTGGTTTAAAAATAACTTATTACAAAATAAGATGATAGCCCCTTTAGCCAAGTTAATATTCTAAGACTAGCTGATACCCGCGACCTCGTACGCGTGCAAAACTTCCCACCAAAATATCTGTCAACCAGTATACGATGAACCTCGTGCCAAAGGCTGCTTTTGGTTTAGATAGGTCAAGCTGTATCTCCGAATCCCGTCTTTAATTTCGATAAAATATAACCTATGTTTTAATCCGGAAAAAAGGCTTCCGAATGATATAAGTTTCATTGAAATTGGTCCAGTAGTTTAGGCGTGATCCGCGAACAAACAGATAAACAAATAAACTCGATTTTCGGAATTAGAATCGTTTATTTAGTAGATCTGCATATTTAGTTTATCCATATCTTTAATTTTAGTTTTTGGCATTTTTTACAGTTTTATAATAGTAATAGATAGATTCCCAAAGAATAGAAAACAAATTAGTTTTTCTTCGAAAAAAGATACGCATCTTTGGAGCCTTGCTAAAGTGCCAGTGTTTGTAACAAACTAAATAGTGAAAACGTCAGAAAATGCAAAGCAAAAGCCGAGACTGTAACAGCCGCTTCAGAGGCTGTAAACAGTCTCTATAATTAAAATCACCTCCTAAAACCACAATTCCCACAATCCGAGTGCAAACCGCGTAATTACTAACGGAACTTTGTCGGTAACAAAGCTTCGATTCCATTATTTCAAACTCAAGTTGAGAGCTAATTTAACTTCTCGCAGTGTGCATCCCTGAGGTATTCCTGAACAAGTTGAATGGTTCTTGGATAGATTCTGGCCTCTAGGTAAGAAGTGGGTTCGAGTCCCAGTCACAGGCCAAAAGATTCGCGGTCGACTGTTTCACACTGTTTTGTCACACTGGTGTGATGGTTAGGAAATTTGTATACGTCACTAATGGTTTCCTAACCATCACAATTTTTACGAACCAGAGACAATTATCATTTAGATAATATTATGTCATTAATTGTCATTTCCATACATTGATTCTAGCCATTTCAGAATGTTAACTTCGGTAGAGACTTAATTAATTAAGAGAAGAAGAAGACTTAGGTAGGTAGAGACAGTAGAGACAGTAGAGACACGGGGAGTGGGTTCGATTTACGTCAGTGGCAGTGGTGGCTTAAAATATCATCATGAAGTGAGCTGTATTATAGGTACCTAGGATAAAAAGAATTTTATAAATAAAATAAATAAATATTCACGGACACCTAACACAACGCCTTCTAGTCCCAAACTAAGCAAAGCTTGTACGATGGGAACTAGATGGCTGATAGAATACATACATACATTTTTTTTGTAAATGCATACTTATAATACATAGAAACACCCAGGCACAGAACAAACATCTATGTTTGCCACACAAATGTTTGTTCTCGGAGGGGATCGAACGCACGACCCACAGCACGGAAGGCAGAGCTACTACCGACTGACCCATGACGCCTATTATTTTATTTTCTAGTTGAACAATTTATTTCTGGTTCTGAACATAGAAATGTTTAGACAGTTTCAAAGTTGTTCACCCGACAAATCATATATGGAACTTTTGTTTGATCACAGTAACGAGTAAAATATTTATCAAAAACCAGCAGCCTGGTAATAAACACGAATAATATTATCTAGTTTCGGTCCAGTTGATATTTTTTTATTTCACTGATCACGAGATCACTGGTGGGTACAGTCAAAAACATAAGTCAACTAACAAATTGAGTTTTTAAAATCCAAGTAAATGCAGTTGCAAAATCTTTTAAGCACAGTTCTATAGAAGAATTAGCATAAAAACAAAGATTTAGGTACTATCTTAAGCTTTTGCAAAAGTAACAAAACTAATTTCTTATTTCTAAGTGTTATTACTCTGTTGACGAATTTCTGTCCGATAAATTGTAGCGCATAATATAAACTGACATTATTCTAATTAAATTACAACTTATTTTTGACATTTAAATAATATTGTAAATACGTAGATAATGTTATGAATTTATGTTTGACTTTGCATCCGCTTGATAATTGTATAAGTACCTCCCATTATTATTGACATTCATTCAACTTTTACCATGACATTATCACTATTTCATTATGCAGGTAATCTATAATATTAATTGACTACTGCTATCTACTTTAGTACAATTGCTGCGCCCTCACAGGGTACATGACTGTTCTTTTAGCTAAATAAGACCTAAGCTATATATATAAACCATGTATGCAATAAATAAATAAATACTTAAATAATATACCCGTATGCCGATATGATCTTTGCTCAAGCATAGATTTGAGTAGAGATTTTTATACAAAAATCTATGCTAGAGTCCGGATCAGTGCTTGAGCAGCAGCAAGCCTAAGTAGGTACGTAGCTAAAAGGTCTAAAAAAAAAGTCGAACAATCTTAAATTGTTCATCACCTGATGTTGCTGACAGTACTAATATTACGTAATGCCTACTGACTAGGGCCAGTCTAGTTAGATATTCATGAGAGTGCCGTGTCTAGAGGTTTGGAGACATTTGGAGCAAAGTGATTTTGTCCTACCCTCTGTATTTTTATTCAAATGTAGATGGGGTGGATAAATAAAGCCGCAGACTGACGGTTCAACCTTCATGTTTTAGCTTTTATTCTAGAACCCACAGATAGCTGATATCTTTGAGGTCCTAAAGGATGAGTCACGTAATAACCAATTTATACAACACCAAATATTTCTACTTCCCATCGAGCCCACTTAAGTATTTGCATAGTGGGCTCATTGGGTTTTTTTTCCCCATCGGGCCCTATCAGTGGGCCAGCCGGTGGGCTCGATGGGAATAACCCCAATATATACTCGTACCTACCTACATAATACGCTGTATTCCGGTATTCCGTACAAGTACTAAGATACGTGTAAAATCCTTCTCTATTATAACCACTAGCGTCTAATTAATCCCGCCTATAAGGCTTTGAATATTATCTGCGTGATGAATGAATGAACGAATGAATGAATGAAAACGCTTTATGGTACATAAAGAACACCGAAACATATTCTTATGAAATATAACAAAACAGGCATTAAATGTACAATGGGCGGCTTTATCGCTCAAATACGAACTCTGATGTGATCTAGGAAGATCATTTATCACCAGATATCCCGGCGTTTATGCCTATGCTAAGAATTCCTCATGTAAGGTAAGACGCTCGCGACTTCGTTCGCGTCCCATTGAATCAGGTAGATTTTCGGGGATAAAAAGTAGCCTAATATGTTAATCCAGACAATATATACCTATTCCAAGTTTCATCCAAATCGGATCAGTAGTTTTTGCGTGAAAGAGGAACAAACATACATACCTACATCCATACAAACTTTCGCGTTTATAGTAGTAGGATTTACATGCCTCCGAAAAGCGGAAGGGGTGTAATAAGGTTGACGACGTTGTGTGGTCATCTCTTTATCTCAAAATTGTGAGAATGAAAGAACTGGAGTCCATACTACATGGTCTGATGACCAGAGATGATTAAGATGTACTTCAACTTGAACACCTTGTTCCCAGCATGTCGTCATGTCGAGTGGTAGCGTGCGTGGCAGCGCTTGCAGCAGTCAGCTGCGCGCTTCCCCACACCGTGTCCGCGCTGGACCTGAACCGTCTTTATGGACACCACACCAAGCGTTCTGGTAAGTCACACCAGAATCCACTATAGCAAATAATTGGTAAAAACTCAAAAAAACACAGCGGGATGTTCCTATTTACTTTCAGTAGGCCTGTTTACTTCAGAAATTGAACATCTATCATTATATATAAAATTCTCGTGTCTCAATGTTCGTTCCCGTACTCCTCCGAAACGGCTTGACCGATTTTCATGAAATTTTGTGGGCATATTGAGTAGGTCTGAGAATCGGCCAACATCTATTTTTCATACCACTTAGTGATAAGGGTTGCACGCGAGCAAAGCCGCGGGTGACAGCTAGTACTATTATAAAACTGTAATGAAGCCAAAAACTAAAATTAAAGATGTGGATAAACTAAATATACAGATCTACTAAATAAACGATTCTGATTACGAAAATCGAGTTTGTCTGTTTGTTAGCACATCATGCCTAAACTACTGGACCAATTTCAATGAAACTTATATCATTCAGAAGCCCTTTTTCTGGATTGAAACATAGGCTATATTTTATTGAAATTAAAGGTGGATTCTTAGAATTTTCGGGTATCAGCTAGCTATCGAATAAAATAAATGATTCAATATCTTTGCCTCATGTAAGTAATTAGAAAAACTAATTGGGCCAGTGGCCGATACATTTACGACACCGACATGTCAATATCGGTGGACTTCGAGCAAAGGGTCTAGCATAAATGTATATTACGAGCTACAACTTCGCAAATATCGTGTAGGGTCGTATCAGTGGCTCATGTCATGTGACTCTGTGTACGTATTTCACAACCTTCAATTGAGTTTAAATTACACACTAGCTGTAATATTTATCCATAGAATATTAAATCAAACAACTCCCAATAATTACTGTTTGCGGGAAACTAGATTATGTTGTATAGTAGAGGTTTGAAACTGTTTGTACTCTACCGCGAAAATGATTGGACAAGCGTGGGTTTGAATAACCACGGGTTTGAACATAGCCTATATTCGGGCGACCTTTACACGAATAATAAAGAAACCGACCTTTGCATTTAATCCAGATGATTTATACAGTGTCAGGGGCCATTTATTTAGTCATGCTCTGATGAATGGGACTCTGTAGTGCCTGGGGCATGTTTTAGATGAAGTACCTAAGCTTGCTCAACATACCTACACCTCTACACCATCCTCGCAACTTAGTCGCTCTTATCCACAGGAAAAACAGAACCCATAGGACACGTACTTTCGTAATTAATTATTTCCGAAAAAGAATTAATTTTGCGTTCGTTTATTTGTTTTAACTTTAAAATTCAGTTTTGTTTGTGTAAGAAGTGTTTTAAATAGTAATTTAATTTGTGAGTAATTTTATCAATTTAAATATTTGCTTAAAAATAATTTTAAATAATTCTTATGGTGTAAACTTTACTCTTTTATTGATTTTGTTGAATAAATTTAATAATACACTTAATTCAAATATTCTCTGTAGTTAAAATATCTAATAATAATTTAAAGTAAAAATTTTCATAAAAATAATACAAAATATCAAATTCGCGCGTTAGAAATCCAGAACGGGCTGGTGGGTGGCTGGACACCTAACGGTGACAACTGTAGGTCAACCCTGCGTTTGATAGGTCCAGGTACCTTGGATCGGGCTGGATGTTGATTATTCCCTTCGTAGGGGTCAATACAGATCCTCAGGTTAGTTTGATTCTGAGCTCCGTCGTGAGGATATCAATTTTCGTGTATCACGTCAGTAGACACTTACTTGTCTGAGAGCAGGATCATCTAATTTGAACCTTTATTTATATATGTATTTATACACACACTTGTATTGTCTTTTGCCCGTTATGATGCACCAACCCAATCCCCTCGGTGCTGACTGACAAACACACGGTTATAGTTTTAGGTCAAAGTCGAGATTTACCATCTCGCATTCCCTAAGTAGAGTAGTCAGGGAAGTCCATCATTGCACTTCGATGGACTACACACACGTTTAAATGTAAATAAGAAGCTTGCTTCTAGTTTTGTTCAAATACACACATTTAACCAGAATAGGGGGAAGTTAGGTACACATTGTTAGGTAGGATGGGAACCTAATTAGGGAGGTAGAACATTAATTATCTTATACATTTAAATACCTACACAAATCTTCATTATTTTGTAGGATTGTTATCCTACTAACATTGTGAAATATATTTTTTTATCAATTGGAAACTCTTGAACACATTTAATATTGAAACATAAATGTTTGACTTATAAGCCAAGTTTTATTACTTATTACAAAATTATTATTCTTCTACAGTATATTATACTGACAGGTTGATAAACCTATCTACCGTTAACGTTAATATTTTGGAGTGAAATTTGAACTCAAGTGAGTTATTTATTTTATTGTAACAGAAGGCCACTTGGCTGATCAATTGATCTAAAATCTAGAAGGAATAACTTTTGGTAAAGCCTACCAATTATAATCTTCGAACGTGTATATCAAACTTTGTGAGCGTGTGTCTCGGTATTTATCCGGAATCTATGGAAAGAGGAAGGTATTTACCTACAGAGTTTTGATTGCACTAAAAGTATCTAAAATGATACAAATTATTTACCAAGTGGTACCATTCGGTCTAACTAGCGACACAGTAGTTGTCAAGCTAACCCGGACTTATAAAAGCGAGGAAGGCTTATTCGCATTCTAGTTATATGACCAAATCTACTACTTTTATCTACATATTTGGGAAAGTTCCCGTGGCTTTTGCATTGGTTATCCAGAAGGATTGGACTCAATTGAAACGACAATAGTTGGACTTAGTTCTAACGACTGTAATATTGCAGTCAACCCCTAGGGGCTGTCTTGATTTTGAATAAAAAAATATTCAAGATGGAGATAGTTCCAATGTACAATTTATCCATAGTTGGCGTTGTATGAGTAGGACTTGGAAACAGTAATTTAAGTTATTTGTTTTTCTTGTCTTATTCATACTGATTCTGATTTTGCCGAGTACTATGAAGAAGAGGTTTTGTTGTATACACTGTTTGTATGCGTAGGTTTACGAAACGTGTACGAATTGGTGTATGCATCCGTATGGTGACGAAAACCATTGGCTGGCACGGGTTGAGGGGTGTCTAAAGGAGCCCTGACATTATAATGTCAGCTTCATAGTACATATTTAATATTTAATCAACATAAAAATAATATTTAATTTACGTGTAATTACAGTTTCAATACAAATTCTTATAAGTCAAAGTAAGTCTAACCGGATTCTTAATGTAAGAAATAGGATTATTTTAATAGTAATTCGTATTGCGTGACACTAAAACATTAGCTAATTTTAATAAAATAAATAAATAATTGAAGTCTCAACATAAATCCTTTAAGTTCTTGAGTTACTAACGCGACACATTGTAGGATCCTAAGACGAACCACTAGACGATTACATGGCCATTCTTATATTTTATTAAGTAGGACGGATATTTAGGGGTGAGCATAAGTAGGTAAGTCAACAAATTAGTACGTTAGGTAGTTATAAGTAGGAGGGGTGATTTGTTAGGGGGGGTGTTACAATTTTTAGATGATCCTGCTCTCAGACAAGTAAGTGTCTACTGACGTGATACACGAAAATTGATATCCTCACGACGGAGCTCAGAATCAAACTAACCTGAGGATCTGTATTGACCCCTACGAAGGGAATAATCAACATCCAGCCCGATCCAAGGTACCTGGACCTATCAAACGCAGGGTTGACCTACAGTTGTCACCGTTAGGTGTCCAGCCACCCACCAGCCCGTTCTGGATTTCTAACGCGCGAATTTGATATTTTGTATTATTTTTATGAAAATTTTTACTTTAAATTATTATTAGATATTTTAACTACAGAGAATATTTGAATTAAGTGTATTATTAAATTTATTCAACAAAATCAATAAAAGAGTAAAGTTTACACCATAAGAATTATTTAAAATTATTTTTAAGCAAATATTTAAATTGATAAAATTACTCACAAATTAAATTACTATTTAAAACACTTCTTACACAAACAAAACTGAATTTTAAAGTTAAAACAAATAAACGAACGCAAAATTAATTCTTTTTCGGAAATAATTAATTACGAAAGTACGTGTCCTATGGGTTCGGGGGTCCCAATCTGAAAGTCTCCTCTTTGCTTGGCTTCGCGTCGCGTCGCCTGCGCAAACCTTCTCTTGCGGGGTGAGGGAGGTCTCCTATTTTTTATAACTAACTCAAAATCTTTTGTCGATACAGTTAGGGGGATTCTTGTAAATCATGGGAAGTCCACGAACATGTACAATGCTAAGAGATATTGCGTTCACATGTTTTATTTTTTTGCTGTTAAATTTATGAGCCTAGCTCAGCCACTTAGAAACAAAAGACCTTTTAACAGACACATTTCTTTAAAATATTGAGCATTCTTTTGTTATAATGCAATAACCAAAATATTTCCTTTTTTAAAATCGAATCGATGTATTTCAAATATTATTTATAATTAGATTATGATTTTAATAATAATTGTGAACAGTGACGAGTTTGACCTCGTTCTGACTCGTTACAAAGGTCAATAACTAAGCCGTTAGTTTATTCGCGATTTTTCCTACCCAAAAAAAAAAAAAAATTCACGGACACTTAACACAACGCCTTCTAGTCCCAAATGAAGCAAAGCTTGTACTATGGGAACTAGATGGCTGATAGAATACATACATACATACTTATAATACATAGAACACCCAGACACAGAACAAACATCTATGTTTACAACACACAAATGTTTGTTCTCGGTGGGGATCGAACCCACGACCCACAGCACGGAAGGCAGAGCTACTACCGACTGAGCCATGACGCCTGTCAAATAAAAACTCAAGAGCCTTATTATTGCTAAAAACTAATCATTTTCAACTCAAGGCATGTGCCAAATTTAGTATTGGTCGTGCATTTAACTACACCCGTATAGTTATCTAAATAACTTTTGCTAAAAGATCAGTAGAAACGTTGACCATGGCCACTAACGATCACAACAGACCTCATACTACATAGATACTACAGTGTATCAGAAGTAGAATCCCCTCCACGAGACCACTAGTAGTTTATACAAAAAAAAAATACAACCGCATTGAGAACCTTCTCCGTTTTTGAAATTGGTTAAAAACTAGAGCATAGTTATCTTGCTTCAGCATTACCCTGATTAGTTTATTCAAAATCAAACTATCTAGTTAGTTTGCTGGCCTGTATGTAATGTATTCAAACGAGGTTCGAACTCAATTTGCGCAATTACAATCGCTTTGGTGAGCAGATGAACAGTATTCAGGCTTTGACCTCATACCTATGTGTATGGAGCCGTACTTAACTGACTGTCACCCCACATAATTTCTACGGCCGGTGGAAGGCTGCACCCGCATTTGGCGACAAGAGATCGCTTACCTACAAAGTTTACGGTGAATGACAAAAATTACTTATGACTTCGTTTGACCACTTATTATTGTGAAATACAAACTTGTGATGCGACCATTACGATATTTAGAGAATATTGCACTGGACAGGCGTCATGGCTCAGTCGGTAGTAGCTCTGCCTTCCGTGCTGTGGGTCGTGGGTTCGATCCCCACCGAGAACAAACATTTGTGTGTTGTAAACATATATGTAGATGTTTATTCTGTGTCTGGGTGTTTCTATGTATTATAAGTATGTATTTACAAAAAAAAATGTATGTATGTATTCTATCAGCCATCTTGTTTCCATCGTACAAGCTTTGCTTAGTTTGGGACTAGAAGGCGTTGTGTTAAGTGTCCGTGAATATTTATTTATTATTATTTATTGCACGTGGGTATGTAAGGTCGAATCCTCAGAGCCCTGGTTGGCTTTGGTTCTAATTAAACTGCACAATGCAAGCTTTGGGCTAGCATTACCTACCTAAACAAGACGCTCGTAATTGCAAGTTTGCTTTGACTAGGTATTATTTAACAACATGTTTCGTAGTTAACATGGTATAACACTGGCAACTTTGCATACCACTCTCAGCACTAGCTCTCTCACAAGACTCAAGTGATTCTTTGCATGCTATGGCCACCAAAAAGCGTTTGTGGCTAGGCTTGCTTAGTCAATCTTCACCGATTATCTAAGTTAAGCGACGTTCTGCGCGGTCATTATTTGGATGACTTTTGTGGCATTTAAATCTGAGCGCTTCCGTGCTTCGAAGCGGGCATGTTAACTGTCGGATCCGGCTCTAGCAGTGTACACATAACACATAACGGAGGTCTTTAGGCGGCCTACAAACTCCGTCACCACAGTTGACCACTACCTCATACGAGTTCGCTTGCTTGCTGGCTTATGACAACCAAACCAAAACGGACAATTTTTTGTAGTAACTGAAATCCTGAAATGATATCTCACGATAAAAGCTCACTTCGCTGTAATTGTACTACCTATATCCATTGGTCTTTTATGAACTTTTAACATTACTTTTACCTCTATAAAAGCAAAAAATTCTATAGTTTATTCATTGATACCGGCATAATTTAGGTCTAATATTCTCGTGGGTTGGTATGCAAATATCGTGTATATTGTATACATACTAAAATCCACTGAAATAGCGGCTCGTTCAGTTTTTATTAGACTTCATCCCTCCAATCTTTGTTTACGATATCTACCTATTCATTTTCATGTCGATTCTCGCAAGGGTGAGTTATAGATTCAATCATAAAAAAATATTTATTAGTCTGGAAGAGCAAACGCTTTCGGGTTTTCCAATAATGAAAGGAATCTTTGAAACTCCAAACAGACGCGGTAATAAATTCAGCCGTGATCCTTCAAAAACCGTAGTAAAACCCGTTATAACACCAGCCAGAGACAAAACATACAAAAACAATGAGTTACAGCGAGATAGGATATGCCAAAAAATATAAATTATTCAACAAGATTTAAGGGAATCATATTTCAAAGCAAAATGTTGAAATGTTTCAGTTTCATTAGACAATTTTGAATCTGAAAATTGTTTTTGCTCCATATGCCTTGTTACAAACGAGCGTGGTGTGAAACCCAACTTTTTTATTATAATGTACCTACCTAGATAGATAGATTATGATAATGTTTTTATCAGGGTTCGAGGATATATATCAATGGATAGATATCATGATATATATCCGATATATATCCGCTATATATCAAGTGATTTTTTGTGATATATATCAATAGAAAAATAATTTAAATTTTTTATTATAAGTCATTTTTGGCGTTTGTCACTGTATTTCTACTTCCCAAATGTAGATGGCGTTGGAGTAGAGGTAAAACATTTTCCCTAATAGTAAGTTCTAATCCGTAAATGGCAACACTTCTGCCGGGATTAATGACGTCAGTCGTGTCAGAAAAATTTCGTTACGAAAGAGTTAAGTTTTTTTGTGTTTTACAAAGAAAAAAATTAGTGCAGAAACGATTTTAGCAAACAGTATACATAAATAATACAATAAAATAATCATATGACTTTCATACAAAATGGATATATATCAAACTTTGATATATATCGGATATATATCGTAAACATCCGATATTTTGATATTTATAATAAATATCGGATATTTTCGAACCCTGGTTTTTATTGCACACCAAGAAAAGAAAACAAGCAAGCTCGTATGAATTAGTGGCCAACTCTGTTGACGGAGTTTTTAGGCCGCCTTAAGTCCTCCGTCATGGCTTAACGACTGCTAAAGCCGGGACCGACAGTTTAACGTGCCCTCCGAAAAGAAGAAAAAGAATGTAGTATATTATTATTCGAAATAGAAATACATAATTCGAAAAAGGGTTCTGATCAGAAGTCCGGTTTCTGTACAAATGGACTTTGCCTTACATTGTTTTTTTTCACTAGCTAGAATATAAACTTCTGCAATTTTTCTTGCACTTTGTTTTCATAGCCTGTACGAAGCTCTACGCCGTAGCACCAGCGTAGCTGTAGAGCTACACGAGCACTTGACGGCCAAACAAGTGAGACAGGTCAATTATAAAGGAACATTTTCTTCAATGAATTTTATATTATCGTTTAAAGTTCATTATAATTATGGAAGCTTTTTGAACCGACTACAGAGAATTAGAAATCAAGAAGTTTTGAAAGAAGTCAAGAAAGATTGATATTACGAACAACAGGAGTTCAAATAGCCACAAATGCGCGTGTATCCTAAGGCAATTTATCATAAGTACCTTGAGCTAGATTTCGTTCTTAAACGTCGACATAGCAATTTGCTATTTGTATTCTACTGCCTACAATTTGTATTGTGAAAAATTGCTTCTCTTTATCTTGATACGTCTGCCTTTTATTTGGTTTTTATAGACATTTTAAGGTCTTTACAACTTTAGTACTACCATTTTTATGAACGAATCACGGGTGGGCCACCACATAGCCCACCTATATGTACCTGATGTTGAGTTTGAGTTTAATTAGTGTGTTTTGGTGAAGAAAACCACATCAAAAACACGTGTTTTCTTTGTAAAATTTTGCACTTGTAAATACAAGTGCAAAAAAAACATAAATATGAAGTTGGATATGTTTCAGATATTTCATTTATTAACCAGCTTGTTACATAATATAACTTTGGCATGTCCAACTAATACAAATTATTTACTTAATCTTATCTAATTTTAACACATATACCTATTATGTACTTATTTATGTACCTATTCTATCAGCCTTGCTGTCTGGACTTAGTTATTGATCATAGTCTCGATAATAACTATAAAACTAAAATCCAACCACATTTTGGCGCAAAAACAAAACCGTGGGAATACGCCAGCGCTTCAATATAAATATTAGCATAGCTTCGAGCTCAGTTGATGTATGCTCTCTATGTAGCTCCAATTATTTTCGCGTTCAAACACAAACCGCAAACTATTCGTGTCACAGTAATATTCCCAGCTTGCTATCTACACACTGCATAACTAGAACAACCTAGGTGCAGTGTGTATTTTTAGAGTTCATTCGTATTCTGAGTTTTAGTTGTTTAATTCGAGTTATTCTGCGATGATAGCGTCATGGATAGGGCGAAGTGGAGGAAGAATGTGAAGAACGCTGACCCCACCACCATGTGGGACCAATACCTAGTCGGGAAAGAGAGAGTGAAAAGTGATGCGGAGTTTATGTAGAAAAAAACCGGCTACCGAAAATCACGCTTTAAAAAGTACGAAACAAGAAAATATTCTCATCTAAAATTGTTCTAGTGATGTTAACAGGATAGTCGTGGTCATTTTGCTTTTCGCCGTAGTTGGGTAAAAAGTTTTTTTCAATACAGTTGCTCAAAAAGTGGCGTAATGCAGGGACGTATAGCGTTCGGGATGTGGGCTATTACACACTCGTGCTTTTTTTTTACCTTTCTTGAACTCGTGCGTTCTCTTTCCCAACTGTCAAAATAATGTTTATTAAAAAGAAAGAGCAACCATGAAAGTTTTACTAAAAAAAAATCATAGAAGTTTGTATGATTCATGCAAATACGTATATTTCTAAAAAGAAGCTACTAATTTGTTTTAATATCAGATTTATTTTAATGATTTGATTGAATGAGTTAGGTTAGGTTTCATTTCATTTCATCTCATTAAATTACATTTTTATTTCATATCAATAAAAAAATTCTACTGAAGACTTGGCTGCATGGGCATAGTTCCCTTTGCCTACCAGAATGGGTGAAGAAAAAAAAAATCTCAAAATTAAATTGCTTCTTTTTTTCGCAACTGAATTAAAAATAGTCGTTCAGTACACGTGCGGAACCGTCATTGCAACTTGTTCCGACTGTCAACCCTCGCCTTCGGCTGCGCCTCGGTTCGGGTAGACATTTGTCGGAACTCTTTGCAATGACAGCCTTTCCGCACTTGTAATGAAATATACTATAGTCGAAGACTATTTTTTAACTAGTGGGTGAATCGACATCTGTTTTCGAAGTCAATAATTTTTGTACATATTTATTTATTTAATTTAATAACTAGCACGGTGATAAACCAATTACACTGATTAAATCATAACATTAAATTACACTATTACATTATTATTACTTAAAAAATTTACGGTAAATTTTATGGCACACCTAATGGTAAGCGGTAACTGTAGTCTATAGATGATTGTGACGATTGATATGACGACATCGATACCGATATTTGTGTGAGCCACTGTTACTCACAATTCACTGTCGTTATCGTGTAGGCAAATATAGAGTCGTATTCGGAAATCAAAGTTCCGAATCTGCAGCCAAAATTCAGAAACTTTGTTTTTCTAAATTTTGGCCTGAATTTCACTCTCGAGAAACAAAAAAATACTCTGGAGACTGCACCACGGTCGTCGCGAAATAATAAGTTCTTTATTTACTTTTGTCAACTGCTGAAACTCGGTAAATGCCCAAATGGTCAAGCTACATACCAGTGAATGTTTCAGGAACTTTCATGTTACACTTTGTTTTATTTTAAATTCGCTATCACACGAATTTTATAAATAAATGGAGTCAATTTTACGATGGTAAAAAGACTTGCTGACGTTTTGGAGAAATTATTTTGGGACAAATTCTCCCAATTGTCACTTTTGATTTAAATATTTTTGTTACTGACGTTTCGAAAATCAAATGGAAGCTGTTGAGTACATTCAGGTAAACAATTTTTAAGCAAAATATGATATAGCTATATAAATTGCATTGCGAGAATTGCGAGCGTGTGGTGACATTAAGGTGGTTCGATTTCCATACTAATTTATTTTACCAATTTTGGGGGAAATTATATTATTATACTTAGCAAGCAATTTTTATTTCTTTCTTGAATCATAGAACTTATAATCAAGATCTAATTTTTTGATGACAGCTGTCAAACTTAAAACGCCCATATCTCGGAAACTAATCACGCTAGGGTAAAAAATGGTGCAATATGTGTGTTAAGTGGTAAAATACACCTGCAAAAATACTACTAAGTAGACGTTAAACTTTCGCAGCCCTGATGAAAATGTCACAGGTCTCGGGTCGGTCTGCAGAGGACTGATAGGTATAGGTAGATGATGAAGATATATAACAAGGTGAAAACTATGAACGACGCTATAATCTGTTGAAAGCTAGCCCTCTACCTGTTATCTGATCTGATGGTTCTATTAAAAATACCATTACATTTGATGAAATGTCAAAGTCACAAAGGCTGCCCTTCTGTAACATTTATGTCACATTTATGACACCCCAACAATTTTGGTATAATCTGAGCAAGATCCTAATGGTACATTTATTTTTTATTCAGAGAATGGCCCCTCTGATTATGGCAGAACATTTCATAAACGAGCGGAGAGAGACTGCGAGCTTGATTTCATATTTATGATATTTTGTTCATCATTACGATTCTCAGCAACCTTCGTATTCATTTGCGAAGTTTTTTCTCTTAATATTCAGGAAACACGAAGATTTTATTTTGAAAGTTACAGACTCCGCGTTGAAAGTTAGGAAGATGTGTGAATTAGAGAACATTTATGAAGGACGAAGCTACCGGATACTAACCGAGGCAAGAGGTACGGGTTCGGCTACCACACGGACTCGTCAAAGCGTCAAATGCAAGAGCGATGACAAGTCACTTTAAAAAAAACACTGTCAATAAATCACTTTGTTTTAAAGTACCAAGTAGTTACTTAGCTGTGATATTTTCTACGAAACAGTCTTACAAAATGTACTTATCAGATTTCTGAAATGTAAGGGTCCTAGCACACTGACGCCAGATCGAAGAGTCAATAGCCAATTGTTACACGAGCGAAGATTTCTACGGTTTGAATTCTAGGTTCGGGTATTGGTAGTACCTACCTAGCCTAGTTACCTAACTGCTAACTACGACACAGGGTAATCTGGCTAACCACACCAAGACTTTTATTCAGAGAGGTGTCTTGTCAACCCGTTGAAAAGTCCACAAAAAATTAATTCGCAACGTCAAGATTATACAAATAGAATAGAATGTTTTCAAACAAAACAACTGCTTTTATTTTCATCATCACAGCATCGTTACGCGATAGAGCTCACTCTTATACAGTGTGGAAGATCCGAGGAACTCGTATTTCCAGAAATAACATCGACAAGCGCTCTCAAATAACAACTACCTGGATATTCCTAGGAAACTCCGGTTTTATTACGGTCACAGTGAAAATAAAACAGGTGAAGCAAAACGGTCCTTGTGATTTTCTGAATAAATAGTACCTACATTACGGCAGCGGCCTGCAACGAGGCAATGAGGGAAGAACGTGTAAATGTGGGCCGAGTCGAAGACGAGGCACACATACGTGTACTTTTCTCAAATAATGCGCGGAAATTAAACTAAGTACCTAGTCAAAACTTTTTAGTTGAAAATACAATTACTTTTCAAAACCATTTATCGAACAACGAAGTCACCGTGTTCATTTGTTTTTTTCACCTGTTCGAAATTTGAATAAAACCTTTGATAAGTTACCTCCTTGGTTGCCATGTTATGGAGTAAAAGATCGTTCCATTTTTAAATAGCACGACAGTAATGAGTTTTCTATGTAATTTATCTGGCCGCTGCTCGCATGTGTGTTGCCAGTACTGCATCTTCGATTTATCTCGAAGAAGGTTGTCAAAATAATGCTTTAATTTCCAAGCATGTTTGAGAAAATAGATTTTTATACGATTAAAAAATTACTCTACAACAAAGTAGAGAAAAACGACGTGCAGTAGGTACGTATTCTGATATGCTTTTTAACCAGAGGGTCTACTGGCCTAGTTCTACGAGTTTTACAAACAGTTTTACAAAACAAGTACTATATACCCTCAGTTACCAAAATGTGGGTCGTAACTTGTTAAGCTGTTATCTAAATAGACTGTGGCGCAATTTTCGCGATTGAACTATTTTCGGAGCGAGATATAATTTACATTTTCAACTTTAGAGTTCGTTTTTAGTTCGTGAGAAGAATGCGGCTGTCAAAGCGTACTTATTATAAAGGTTAACTGGTAGAGAATGCTATTTTAGCATTGGGTTCGCCTGTATACACTTTTAACACACTTTTAAGTTGTGCAATAAAGAATTTTCAATCTATCTATCTATAAATAGATAAATTGTTAAAATCACTATTCAATTCAATTCATTTATTCTTCCTTCGACATTTTACAATGTTCTTAGAGTAGTCATAGCACAGTAAATAGGTATACATTTCAATAAAAAGGTACACAAACACAAAACAAACAAGCTAAAAGTCAAGAAGTAATTCTACTTACTATTACTGAAATCTTACAGTGTTTTTAACTTAATAAGCTAAAACCAGACGGTAGCAACTATCCCTTAATTGAGTTTTAAATGATTTATGATAGTTGTTAAAATGATGTTCAAAGTTTTGAACTCCATTACCATATCCATTACTGATATCGTGTAGGTGTCGTCCGTGACCGTGGAATACAGCTATCGGTAGGTAGATAAGTAATTGAAGGATGACCTATCAAATTTCCAATAGGTATCTACCTACATAAAATATTGAAAAGGCGTGTAGTCTGACCTTTGTACCTTTGTTTCAGTCGACTGCGTGCTCCACTTTGAACATGAGCCCAATTTCAAAGTTAACGATGTTGAAAATAAACGAAAACAGGGTCTGTTTATTATAATTAAAATATTTAAAAAACGATTTTCGAAAACTCGCTTCAATTGACTCATTCCAGTTTTCCCCTTCGTGAGGCCCCTGCGTGGGGGATTTCTGGAACTTTTGTCCAATAATCCCCTCAGAGACGCCTGCGACTGCCGGCAGGGGAAAATTTACATGGAGAGGTTGTAGATATAGGTTGCATATCTTGAGGCGCTTATCGGGTTTTAATACAAAATATCTCACATGTCGCATTTCGATAAACAAAACTCAGATGTACGGGGTAAACGTTTAAAATTCAACTTCAGGTACTTATTTATTTATTTACAACTTCATTTACTATTTAAAAAATCAACGTCAGTGAAATAAAGTAGGTTATATGAGGGTGTAAAGATAGTGTTACGGTACGAGGTATGGAGGATAGAATCGAAGTTATTTATTTTCACCATACATGTGTACGTCAAATCGAAATATTTTTAAGGAAATGCACCCCTCCGCCCCCTCATTCCCGCGAAGCTACGCCAATTAGAGGCGCGGAGAGAGTGCATTACCTTATTTGGTGGCTAATATACACTCGAGAGCAATGATTCCGGGTCACTTAAAGAATGTTAAAAATCTCGGAAACTAAAAATGATAGGTTAATGCAATAAATTGTATTTAATAGACAATGTAATACTCCTTAAATGAAAGTAAAAAAATATGAGTCACCATACATTTTATTAACACAAAATTACATAAAGAAAAAAACTGCTGATCTCTCCTTAAAACAAAAATAGGAAACATGAAATTTTTGAACTTTATTACAATTTGACTTGAATTTTAATACTTCGTATTGCCTCCTGGTGCTTCCATTACTGCGTTTACGCGGTTTGGCATGCTGTACACCAAGTTCCTTATACGATTTTGGGGAATATTCTCTCATTCCTCTGTAAGAGCAATTTTGAGCTCACGAAGCGTGATTGGGGGAGGGTTTCGTTGTTTTACGCATCTGCCTAGCTCGTCCCAAGCATGCTCGATCGGGTTGATATCCGGGCTGCGCGCTGGCCACTCCATACGAGTAATGTTCATCTCTTGAAGGTAGTCATTTACAATCCTACCTGTATGAGGTCGGGCATTGTCATGCATAAATATAGCATCCTCACCTAAATTGACCATAAATGGACCAACATGATCATTGAGGATTTCTTCCACATATCTTACGCTAGTTAAAGAGCCGTTTTCTATGATCACCAGCTCTGTGCGACTTTCAGAATAAATTCCGGCCCACACAAGTACAGACCCACCACCGTAGGCTACTTTTTCTTCGATGCATGCTTGCTTGAATCTTTCCCCTGGTCTTCGATACACTCTGTGTCTTCCATCGTGCTTGTAGAGCATAAATTTTGATTCGTCGGAGAACATAACTTTTGACCAATCTTCAATACTCCAATTTACGTGGCTCTGGGCATATCTTAGTCTTGAAATACGATGCCCACGCTCCAGTTTAGGGCCGTTTGCAGGTCTAAGGGGTTTTAAGTTAGATTCAGCAAGCCGACGTCTTACTGTCCATGCACTTGGGTTACTTCCTCCGAGGCGTCGAAACTGATTTGTGAGTTCAGTTCCTGTGAGAAAGCGATTTCGAAGCATGGTGTTCACCAAGTATCGGTCTTCTCGTGCTGTGGTACACCTGGTTCTGCCCGTTCCTGGTCTGCGTAGGTTAGAACCAGTTTCTTCGTAACGTCGGAGAACTCTTTGTACTGTTGACAGCGACACACCGACAGTCCTGGCTGTATCGCGCTGACTCCGGCCGGTTTCCAGCATTGTAAGTATTCTGGTGCATTCTTCAGGCGTAAGCGACATAATTTCAGCTTGAATAATGAATATAGAGCACTATCAACATGGTTTATATACCCACATAAATGACAGATTACAAACAAAAGCAAAACCAAATGCTGTAATTTCGTAGTTCCATCTTCGAAAGTGGCCCTTTTTCAAATTTGATTTTTTTAAGATATAACTTTACAATAACTAAGAAGTTTTAATACCTTCATTTAAGGAGTATTACATTGTCTATTAAATACAATTTATTGCATTAACCTATCATTTTTAGTTTCCGAGATTTTTAACATTCTTTAAGTGACCCGGAATCATTGCTCTCGCGTGTACAACAGATAGAGAACAGTGAAGTCAGTTTCGAGAAGGAAGATCACGATCAGAATAAAACCCACGATCTTAATCAGAGTGAAACCACTGACTATACTTTTCTCCTATACTTAATTGATCTGTGGATGATCCATTAAGAAAATTAAGAGTAAACTTGAAGCTAAAGTTAACTTAGAAAGCTTTCAAAACAATCCAGCAGTGAGCTGAAATCAAGTTATGCAACTTAGAAACCTTACTTAAACAATGCCTTCTCACATGAAATCTCAAACGTTGAAAGAAAACATTAATTAAATAAATAAATATTCTTGGACATCATATTACATTGGGTATTGACTAACGGATTCACATAAGTAATACTCAGAATGGTGTACGCAGTGCAATGCCTCGCAGAGAGTGGACTGGACATGTTCAGTGAGACAATGTATTGTTGTAATCAGAGGTTATTACAATCGAGTGGGCCATTTGCTTGTTCGATCAGTAATCTGTAAGGATTATTCATGTATACTTTATGCCCTACCTACTTCTAATTTGAGTGAGCTTTATAATTGGGTAGAATTCAAATTAATTGCTACTCACGAAGCTGCAACATCTTTGTGTAAATCTTCGTCTGCCCATCTCGCTGCCGGAGACGGGCAGACGACATCGTCAAAATCAAAACCTTAATGTGCTCATAATTGTACCAGCAACAGTTTTTCGCAAATAAAGAATTTTTTTTTTTTTTTTTTTAACTTTAAGCCGTAAATGGGAGAGATTAGTTCAGTACCGCAGTGGATGGCAGAAACTTGGGGAGGCCTATCCCCAGCAGTGGGTAGTCGAGCTGTAGATGATGATGATGAATGCGACCGTGTGAATGTGCCCAGGCTATTTACTTGAATGTCTGAAGAACTTCAAAGTAATAATTACAGAACTTCAGCATCGTATCGCCGCAAATACGTCTTAGTTCTTTGAAATCTATCGGGTTATTTTATTTCGCGTTTTTTTAAAGAAACCTATCAAGTTTCTTAAATTCTTTATTGCACACAGAAAAATTAGAACAAACCAGTTAAAACTAAAGATATGTACAAAGGCGAAAGATGTAGAAGAATTTTCCAATTTTTTTGATGTATATAGGGCTTATTTTTGTTATAGACTTCCATTACCAATAGGTAGAATAGATTTTTCAAAATTTCAAACTGTTAATTAAGAGCATGAACGCACTAAGCGACCAGCATAATGACTATGTAATAGAAATGCGTATTCATCATTGATAATAATGAACTATATCACAACAAAACGACGTCAAAGTCATTGAATGGCATAACAGACCGATCCGCCTACTAGATGGCTTAGTGCGCACATTTTTATCCCATTCTATAAGCGAAGCGTAATTTTCCTAGCTAATACCATTATTAATATAATACCTATTATCTCCGCTGCGCCATTAAAGAGTAAGAAACTTTATTTTACGCTCAGTTGCACTTTACAAACGAGAATACTTATACTTTCTTGTTAAACACGGTCTATTTTAAAGCTGTTATTTCGCAGATACAAAGGAAAAACTCGCTTCTTTATGTTGATGACGTCAAAGGTATTGGCTACTAAACAAAGTACAGGGTGCTTCGGAAAATTCGGGGGTTAAAATACCCGTCAATACAACATCCGGTATAATATTCTTACTTCTTAAAAAACTTTTTTAGAAAGTAAATTCCAAAAGGTGCTATAATTCAACTGATTTATTTATCTTAGAAACGTTAATTAACGCTATGATTTCAAATTCAAATTCAAAAGCCTATAATTCACAACTTAATACTACACGTAAAACTAATCTAATCTAATAATCCTATTATATTATGACAACGGTAGTGTTGAGGTTGTTTTGCTTTTCAGCATAGGCCTCCCCCAGGCTCTTCCAAAGTTCGCGATCGCGAGCCTTCCTTCTCCAAAGTGCACCAGCTGCTTCTTTGAGGTCGTCCTCCCATCTTCGGAATGGTCTTCCTCTCACTCTTTTCCCTTCTCTAGGGTACCATTCTGTAACGTCTTTTGCCCACTTTTCATGTTTTGTCCTAATAAGATGGCCAGCCCATTTCCATTTTAGCTTTTTGATTGTGTAAGTTATATCTGTTATTTTAGTTTTTGATCTTATTATTTTTAAATTTGTTTTATCTTTTATCTTTATGCTCAACATGCTTCTTTCTATGCTGTGTTGACATGTTTCAAGCTTACTGATTGTTTCTTTTGTCAGAGGCCATGTCTGGCAACCATTTGTCATTATAGGGAGGATACATGAGTTGAATATTCTTCTTTTCAATTTCAGTGGCACTGTGGGGTTTTTGTAACTTCCTTTAAAGACCAGTACCTTTTCCATGTTGAGTTAATCCTGGTTTGAATTTCCTTGGAAGTGAGGTGTATAGGGGATATGATTTGTCCAAGGTATGTGTATTCTTCAACATATTCAATTTTGTTGTTGTTGATCACGATGGGTTGTTTGGTGGAGTTGGTCATTAATTTAGTTTTCTGCACATTCATTTTTAGTCCCACTTTACCACTTTCCATTACTAGTTGTTCCAACATTTCTTGTAAGTGATTCGGGTTGTCTGATAGTATTATAAGATCATCTGCGAATCTCAGATGGTTGAATAATGCTCCATTTATCTTAACTCCATATTCTGTCCAGTCTAGGTTCCTGAATACTTGTTCCAGAGTAGCGGAAAAGAGTTTAGGTGAGAGTGGATCTCCTTGTCTTACACCTTTTTTGATATCGAACTTTTCTCCTAATCTTTCTGTTTTGATTCTAGCTGTCATATTCCTATAGATGTTTTGGATTATTCGAATGTACTTGTTATGTACCCCTAGGTCTGCTAAAGCTTCCCAAATCTTGTTATGTTTTAAAGAATCAAAAGCTTTGTTGTAGTCCACAAAAGCTATATAATGTAGATGATTATGTAGATTTATTTTAGAGGGTTCCAGCCACTGGCTTTATAAAATATAGGAATTCGAATAACATTTAAATTCACAAAATTAAATTCAATAAACCTTGAAGATCTATGTACCTACTAGGTACCCTGTTACTTACCCAGGTACCTATCTAATTGAATTTATTTTTGAATAATAACTATTAGGCAAAAGATGAAAGTCATATAACGAAAAGAGTTATGAATATGAGTATGGCTGAGAATGCAAGTAAAGGAAGACCGAAGAAGAAGTGGTTGGATTGTGTGAAAGAGGATATGAATGTGAGAGGAGTAGATTCAGAGTTGACGAATGATAGGAGTGAATGGAAGAAGAAAACACGTTATGCCGACCCCACCTAGCGTGGGATAAGGGCAGGGAAATTATAAACTATTAAGCAAGAAGTTACCACGGAGTTCTAAAAATTTGCTAAAATAAAATTTGTTTGAGAAAAAATACAAAACAGCTGAGTTTGGATCTAACAGGGGTTCCGCAACTAGCTATGTGGTTATGCAACTGTCTCTTCAGTAAAATGCTACCTATATAACCGATTTTAAAGATGAGGATGTTCTCAAGCCGTCTGTATGTTTTAGGTCTCTTTATATTTCTTTACCTTGGCAGTTAAACAAGATTTATTATTTTAAAGATACGGAACCCCAAAACGAGGGAAATTTCTTTTACAGTTTTAATTCACGTAATAGCCACCAATTAGGTCTGTCCGTTTATACAGGCTGAACGCTTCCCTTTTCATTTAAGGCCTTATTACCGGGTGTGATAAGACCACTCCTGAAAACATCGCGGTGTTAAAATACGTATACCTAGGTATACTCATCAATATGAACCACGTTGTAACCAACTTTAAAAAAGGAAGGAGTCCTCAATTCGCTTGTATTTTCTATCTGAAAGGGTATAGGTACTTCCAGATTGCTATATAGGTAAGTACCATTAAATTTTAATCAAAATCGGGAAAAACTATGGCGTTCACGTAGGCCTACAAGACACTGCGTAATTTGCTTTCTTGTAGGTAGTGTTTACGAACAATAGAACTACTCCAACGAACTGCCATCATCAATACCATCCGATGATAAAGACGTATCAAATAAATTGGGTTTTCTAGTTTTTAAACTTAATTATTTCTACGGTAGATACCGACCGTGTCAATGGAAAAAAACCCAGCATATAATTTAGTGATTAGGATGGCCCCATGGAAAAAGTTGTTGACAATGATGGGTAGGTAGATAATTTAAGCTCCCGAAGTTTTCCCGAGCATTCTTAAGACACCCTGTATTATTTTGAATGTACTCAAGGTGATTAGGGATGTTGGGCCGGCATAACAAGGCTGAATCGACCCTTGGTGATAGTCTTACGAAACTTCGTTAGCGAGGGTAGCAGTTTTGGATTGTATTAGGGCTGTCATTGTTTTTAAGACTTTGGTAGGTCGAAACGTTAGCTGCAAACTATGGTCTGTAGGGAGTCCCTACAATATTTCTAACTCAGTTTCTAACCTAGCTATGGAATAGAAACTACCTACCTACCTAGCTTTTAGAGTTAGTTATGTACCTACTTACCGATAACGGACACACACGTTCAAATTGACCATGACAAGTTTGATCATTAACATTTAACGTGCGTTGCCGTCATATTTTTTAGGCGCTGATTAACTTGGAACTTTCCTACCTATATCGGTACCTCAACCGCTTCGTCTTGGTAGATTAAACGCTGATGTTTCAACTCTCCGTTTTCCAGAATACTGTCACCCATACGAGCCGTTCAAGTGCCCAGTGGACGGCAACTGCATCTCGATCCAGTACCTCTGCGATGGAGCGCCAGACTGCATCGATGGGTATGATGAAGACTCCAAGCTTTGTACTGCAGGTGAGAATTCCCACGAGACTTATAACTGCCTTAGAAAGCTCGAGCCGGACGAAACCTTTTAGCAAGAGCTACTTGAAAAAGTTCGTCCGGGGAAGTGGTATCTCTAATACGGCCGTACCTTGTCGTCAACCACCTCGGTTGGCCTATTTGATGTAGGTAATGTTGTGTTAAAGATATTATGTGGGTGTGTTTTCTTATAAATTATGGGTTAAAACGGTTAGGGAAAAACATCCGGAATAAACCCGCGGCTTAGTCAGCTCTGCACGTATTGACGATATCTTTCCTGTGGATTAGCCTAAGCTGAGGATGGTATAGGTGCTGGGCTAATCCACTTCATCTAAAATCGTTTTCTAAGCGCTGCAGCTTCGTAAATAGGAGCACAATGATAAAATCTTCTTCTGATAGGTACATAATACTTGAGCGTGATCTACTAGTCGCTATAGTTTAGCGTAACACGACCTCGGCGGGGTTTAATATTGGGAACATGAACAGAACACGTCAGGGACGAAACTCAAGTAGGTACGTAACTAATCCTCCCTGAAGCCTTTGGCTGCAGCTTTGAACCAACTTCAATACCGAATAGGTACGTAACTTCATGCTCTTAAGCCAGCAAACCGCGAATCTTTCCTTTGAAGTCAGCTTAGTTTGAATTTAATATTATATTTCCTGGGAAAAGCTGCGTTAAATATTAATAGAACATTAACATTTGCAAAACTGCAGCACTGGTTTTTCTCTGGCACATCCTGTGTTTGGTTTCAACTTCACAGACGAAGATTTTCTATAGAAACATCCGTTAGTTCTCTTCTTTACATCTAATCTGGATGATTTACTAGCGTCATGAGCCACTTTTTACCCATGCTACATCGTAAAATATTAATACTTTTGGTAATCTGAGGCTCCATTATCAGGACGCTGTAATAACTGCGACATTATTTAGATGAAGGCAAAGATTTCCTTCACAAAGATCAGACTTCAGATGTAGGTAATTAGATGAAATAAAAAGTTACAGCCCGTAAGCCCCATTCTGCGATATCTCCGTACGCCATCGGACCATTTAAAAGCATAGGTACTGCGCACGTCCCACGTTCCCTTTATGTCCTCGCTCGTAGATTGCTATTTGCAAAGTCAATTCAAAGGCTCCATTACAAAACAACCCTCGTGTAATAGCTTCTTTGATGTGCCTTTTAATTATGTTCGTAGGGTTTTATTGGGCACCTTTGTTTTGATACTCGTATCAGATTCATTTCATTCATTATGTGAGAGTTGGTTTAAGTTTGCAAAGACGTTTGCTCTTATATAAAATTAGGAAAGGAATAATATCAGAACTTTAGGATTGTTGCTGAAATGAGTTCTTTCAACGAACATGAATTTTTTGTTTTTCTTTTTTCAACTTTGTTTCCCAAATAAATATTTTAGGAATTCTATTTCGCAGGTAGAGGCTAAATACAAAACTTAGGGCCGTAAGATCAAAAGCAGTTCAAACTATGGGTTTCGTGAACTACGATTATACATTTAATCGATGGATTAATCTACTGTCATCTCTGTCAGTTTAAGTTACCGATGGTCGATTAACTACTATTGATCTTATGAAATAATCGGAGACTGGAGGTTAAACTCTATTTCGTGGTTTAAACCACCATTGATCTTACGGCCCTTAGGCAGTCGTC
This sequence comes from Eulithis testata, assembly GCA_947507515.1. Classification (NCBI taxonomy): domain Eukaryota; kingdom Metazoa; phylum Arthropoda; class Insecta; order Lepidoptera; family Geometridae; genus Eulithis; species Eulithis testata. Next base: position 8,972,287 of record OX382213.1, on the reverse strand, counting down.
GGTTTGGTTAACTTTCTGTTTTTTTTTTAAGTTTAATTGTTGTCAAAGAAAGCGTAACAGGTCAGTTGTTATTTCACAGCGAAAAGACCACCTGTAGAAGAAACGGCGTCCTTCCTGCAATCCCTGCTAGCGTCCCACGGCCCGAACTACCTTGAGAAACTCTTCGGCAGCAAGGCCCGCGATGCACTCGAGCCGCTAGGTGGCGTTGAGAAGGTTGCCATTGCTTTATCAGGTACGTCACTAGATGGCGCTGTTTTAAATTGGTTGAGTTTGATTGGCGCCCAACGTGGTAGTGATTTTTTCTACTTTTTTTTCAGAATCTCAAACGATTGAAGACTTCGGCGCTGCACTTCACCTGATGCGATCCGACCTGGAACATCTCCGCTCCGTCTTCATGGCAGTTGAAAATGGCGACCTCGGCATGCTCAAATCCCTCGGCATCAAAGACTCTGAGCTGGGAGACGTCAAATTCTTCCTCGAGAAGCTTGTGAACACCGGTTTCCTCGACTGAAAAGTACTGGAGTCTGCCTCTGTCGTCCAATTCGCACCACTAAGCTCCTCCTTCTACTCCTACCTTCCCTACGACTCTAGTAAATATGGGTGGAAATAAAGACCTCCATCCTTACAAATCCTGAGAGAATGTTGTGATAATACAGTAAGAAATGGCTGAAAGAATTGCATCGCGTCCGGCCACTTAGCGGTCCAATCTTCTCACTCATTTCTGAGCTTTCAAGCTTCGGCTAAACAGTTATTAATTTTCTATGTAGAATAGGTGTTAGGTCTATTTTTATAACCCATTCATCATTTTAGATTACTTCGGGGTCGATTCTCGCGTCTCGGACGAAGCGCTGACTACGAAACGATGGGCAGAGAATCTGTGATGTGTTTTGGAAAGTTTGAGTGTATATTTCGCGATGCGCTTCGTGAAACCCTGTTTGTAACACCAATCGTGAGGAATGACTGATGAACGAGTGAATACCGCCCTTTGCACCCTTCCATGACTCATTGCTGATAATATCAGAGGCGACTCCATAAACGATTGAAAAGATGCGCGTCCATTCTAAGCGAGATATAAAGCTACAGACGGACGATTTGAAATGTCCTTAGTATTTAAATGTGAATCGTTAAAAGAATGCATGCGCTTTATATCTGGCTTTTGGAAAAATCCAGAATAGGACCACGAAAACATATCATAACTAGCCTTAGGTGAAATAAACACATATCATAGATTTAATCAGTAGTTGATAAAGTACAATTATTTTATTATGATCGGTATTGTAGTTTAACATTTTATAGACCCTTTTAGTAGGACTTTTAAACGTCATTTTTGAATCAAGAATAGTTTAACGGTGCTGCACCTACCGAGACATATCAAAATTATGTGATTAAATGTTAGATTATCATATGTTTATTAGGAGTAAGGTAGTTTCAATATATTATAGAGAGATTTTATCGTAGTGTTACTCTCTTCATGTTCACGACATTTATATCCATTTCATGTTAATCCTTCACTATTAGAGAAGTTTTGTAAATTGAACTTTTGTCAAATGCGGGCTAGGGAAACAACGAATTAACTTGTAATGCTAGTAAGTACTTAATCGTAACTGGGTACACAGAATGTTACTGCAGTATTATTAATCTTTTAAATCGAAAACTCAGAAAGGCTGGCTCTTAATTTTTGATATTATCGCTTCAGAACAAATTATAAGTACCTATTAAAAGATGGATGCAATGCTTGGTTACTTTAAGATTGGTATGAAAGCAGCCTGTATTTGCCAGAAGTTAATCCCAAGAATAACCCCTTTATCTTTATGCCAAACCTTGAATATCTGAGTGTACCTGTAGAATATATTCTTCTGTAGAGTAGGTTCTTATCTATCACATTGTCCTGTTGTGTGGACTTTGACATACCGATTAAAAACATTTCTTTATGAGTGTCGTAACATCTCTGTATGCGTTACTTCCTTGTGCATTCGAGTTAGAAGTAACTTTAGTAATTCGACGAACTTTTTGATGCCAAAAAAACATGTGTTTGATGCAGAATCAGTAGAGTAGGTATGAATACCACATGACAGGAGCAATGTGAAAGGCATTGAGCTACCTACTTATAATTATAGTATTTCTTGAATTAATAAGTAACTCGATTGACTATATAATCTAAACTTAGATAGTTGGTACCTTAAAACTTGTATGTTTTAATTTATCTTGCGACAGATCTATAAAATGTCTATGAACGTCTGTTAGAATGTGTTTTAAAACTAAGGCTTATCTTCTTAAATAACCAATCAATAAATGAATTATCTCGAAATGCTGTTTTATTTCTAGATTATTATTTTATTTTTATTACAAAATATTCAAAACTGAAGGTTAATCATAACGAAACGGCGGTTATTCACAACTTACTTAGTACATACATCTTAATACAATTTTGTCAATTATCTAGTGTCCATGTAAATCTATGTTTCATTTTAATACCATACTATTATTTACAATTATACTATACCTACATAATGTACGTAATCATGTGGTCTGAGTAGTGATTCCGAACTTGCTATACTTAAATTCGGTATTTTTAGGTTTTTTTGTCTTCAACTAACATTAAGATTGCGAAATTGAAAGTAAAATAAGAAGTACCTACTAAGGAGTAGGTTTGTAGGTAGGTACCTACAGAAATGGTAGACTGAAGGAAGTAGGAAAGGCATGTAAGTAGACCTAAAAAGCGTACCTACATACTTTCGAGTGGTTATTGTATAATAGCGCCATCTTTTGGTTCAAACAAATTATAATGATAAATTGTCTAAATAGCCCACATATTATGGCGGCATCAATGCCGCGGACTTATTGCCACAGCAACATCGCCTTTATTCTCACTAAGCGGCATTCATGCCAGCAGCGGCATGGGCATAGTGTGAACGCGGTATTAGGCACTCTGTAAAGTTTTTTACCATTGTGGATAGCGACATTTTACTAACAATACTACCTACTGGTTGTGAATGGCCATTAGGTAAGTAGGTATAGGCAGTACCTATTTATTTTATGTAAGTAATTTCCATACAAAAGCGCAGGAATAGCTAGTCACATTTACTACATAAAAATCAGCGCCATCTGTTGATAAAAAAAATACTTAATTAAATCAACAGTGAAAGCCCATAAACTGCAAGTGTCTTACAAACAATAAAATGCAACAAATATATATCAGAAACACAACTTATAATATACCACTTATAATAGTCAATACAGATAAGTATAACAAATGCACCAGAAAAGTCGATGCGGCATTGAACAGTCACACACATTACTCTCTCACATAACGCTATTGACATCTCTTACCAATGCAATGACAAACAGAGACCCTGAACATTTTAATTAATACTTCTGAGTGTGACTTTTACACTCGAATAATAAAAAAAACCGCTAACACTGTACGCTATTATCCAGTGTGTTCGTCTTGTGCCGTTGACTGTACTTTTGCCTCGTAAATACGTCTCCTAATTTTACTCATAGAATGAGGTTCAAAAATAGCTTGACATCATACTACGAGCAAGATCGAAAAATAATTAGATATCTTAAATCAATCACAATTATTCCATGCACTTACTTTATTCTTAGATAATCTTAAACTAAGATAAGATTCGTACGGTAGGTACTGGTTGAGAGAACTTCGTAACTCGTAATTAAATTCGGAAGGAATTCGACAAATCACCTTAGTCAATAGATCTGCCGAAAACTTCTAGAAAATCTATTGATTATCTACTGAAACTATTCAAATCTGTTATTAATCTACGGATATAATAGAGAGTCTATTGATAATCTACTAAAACAATAAAAAAACTATTGATAATCTACTGAAACAATAGAATAACTATAGATTATATGCTAAAAAAAATTTAAAACCGGGTGATAATCTGCTGAAAGAATACATAATACTTTGATAATCTACGGAAATCTATTGATAATTTCTGGAAATAATAGAGAATCGCAATAGATTATTATAATTGAATTCGCAGCTGTGCTTAATAATTAGTGTAAATTGGTAATGCATGACAAACTGACATGTTCAATATATTTTTCAAAAGGTGCAATTATTAATTGCCAAATTAGTGTCTGGAATCCCAGACTAGAAATTAACATTAGTGACAAATTCTAGGTTTTTGGCAGATCCGAATACCAAATCTAGTTACTCGTGCTCCCTCAACCAATTATCAAATAAACAGAACAACTTCGACAAAACTTAATAACAAATCCTTATATTATTAAATGCTATCTTTAGGTTTTCTCGTCTTTCTTTTAGGTCCTGGTTTCCCTACCCGTTTTTCGTCTTCTTCGTCCATCTGATTGTAATGAGACTGTATATGCGCTAGTAACTTCTTTTCTCTTGAAAATGACTCACCACACATATTACAAGGATATTTATCTTTCTCTTTGTCTACTACCGGCTTAGAACCAGGAGTAGACGTCGTGATCTGCGACTCTTGGATGATATTATCAGTTGGAAGAACATATGACGGTTGGAGTAGGGGATCTAAGCTCACAAACGTGAAGAAGCCAGGGTCTTTTGGAGGTGCCGTGTCTTCTAGGGTCACTTTATAAGGCTCTTGTTCTTTAACTTCTGTTTTCTTTTTGGACTTTTTTTTCGGTGGCTCTTCAGGTACTGGTTGGGGTTTTGTGGATATCAACAGCTTGCTTGGATTTCCAGTTTGCACTATGGTATAGGAATGTTTCTTCATAGCAGGAGTTGTGAAGGGGACAGGTGGATGTGACGGAGGGTAAACACTGGAATGATGCGGGACAGGCTGGAATAGCCCAACGGGATATGGTTCTGGCTTTTGAGATTCATTATTATCATCTAAGTCAATAACTTCAGGACTAGATGATTTCTGTGCTACTTCTGTATGTCCCAATTTGGAGTTGTTCGATTTATTTATACTAGGATAAATTTTACGTTTACTGCTCCTGGTTGGTGCTGGTTGAGGTTTTTCCACAACTGGTTTTTCTTGGACCGGCACGGGGATTTCCTCCGGTACTGGTTCTTCTACTAATTGGAAAGTGTTATTGGGTCCAGGTACTAACTTATAACGACTATTCAGACTTGGAGCAGTTGGGAAGCTGACTAAGGGCTGAGCTGGAGCTGGAGTGCTAGGAACATCTAGGGTAGGCTTTGGTGGCGTTGGTTGTATAGGTATTTCTTTAGGAGGGGTTGGCTTGGGTCTGACTCGGCTTGCCGGGCCTACTTTTGGTCTAGGCTTTACTTCGGGTTCAGCTGGTTTAGGTGGAACTACTGGAGCTGGAGGAGGTGGGGCTGTGGGTGGGGTCAGTCTTTCCACAGTTTTGTCCACTAGCGAGGCCAGTAGTTTTTTTGGATCCTTGTCCATTTTTATATACTTCACAGTGGGTGCTTTAGGTGGTTCGGGAAGGGCAGCATTAGCTGAGTTTGTTTCTTTTGGCGGTGCACTGTTTTTAGCACAGCCATGGTTCATGACCATATCTTTTTTGAGGAAGTTTCTTACACAAAGCTTGCATTGATATAGAATTCCTACGCCATTGACTTTGATTGTGGAGACATGGTCCATAATGTTGAACGGAACTGCTGGTTCCTTTTGTGGTGGTGGTGGTGGTGGTGGAGGCGGTACTTCTTTTGGTTTTTCAACTACAGGCTCTATTTTATTTCCTACAGCTTCAGGCAGGCTAGTTCTTACCATTCGTGTTTCGGGGGGCTTATCTTCAACTACTGGGGTTCTACTTTGAGATTTTTTTGCATATGTTTTAGCTTTCCTTTCTCTAGTAAGTGGTTCTAGTCCATCATTTAAATCACTGGGTTTTGTAGACCTGGATGATCTTGAAACGGGTGGCTCCGCATCAAGTTTGGCAATAGTTAGTTTGACCTCCTTGAGACTGATGTCACCATCACCATCTCCATCATCAGACTCTGAGTCTGAGGAGTTTGATGTTGAAAGATCCACTGGAGGTTCTACTTTAGAATTTTTAGTAAGTGCTTTTTCTATTAGTGACTTATCCTCAGTGATTTCCTCCAGAGGAGCATTTAGAGGTATACCTTCCATGGCTCGTTTGATCAACACATCGCAAATATCATCATTAGACAACTTTGTTTTATGCAACTGTTGTTCCCAGCGAACTCGAGTTCTAGATTTCATAGTAAGAGGACCTTCCTTACCCATTGCAGATCGCAGGTTTTCTTGAGTCTTGATACACTTTTGGATGAATTCATGCAGCTCTTCAACTTTTGCAGAGCACCGAAAGCAGATTTTGTGTGGTAGATCATCATTTTCAGCAATCTAGAAAGAAACATAGTAACCTGTTACTGAGATTTTTTTGACACATGTTTATTTACACCACTGCATCCTTTGTATAAAACGTTTTGTAGGCTGTACAATGAAGAGATATTGCCTGAGTTTCTCATCCTGAACTAATGAATATATTATACAATCTGGCATAAAAACAAAACGTCTGACTGAGCTAAAAAAGCACTGTCCTTGACTCAGATATGCAAAAAGCGTACCCCAAACGGCATTAGCTCCTCAATCTTTCTTGCAGTCACTTTGTCAGCGTCGAAAATGTTGAGGAAAGGTCCATCTTTCATCTCACAGAGCCTGCAGACCTTCAAGAGAACAGGCGGAGGCGCTTTGCTTATAGCAGCCGCTATCACGTCCTCGACGTTATTGTTACTAAATGGTGGTGCCATCGCAGCAGCAGAATGTTTAGATGTTTTTGATTTCGACTTCTTTTTTGCCATTTTGTTTCAGAAAATAAGTTTGATTGGAACGAGGAGCACTGGCCGCCACTAATACAAGTCGGAGAGAGGGCCAGTTTCACTTCTAGTTTCCGTTCAATAGCAGTAATCTGCAAAATACATGATGATCTTTTCTTCTTCAACGAATCTTCAATCGACCAAATCAAAATAATTTCGGGAACGCTATCTAGCCCTCTCAAAATATAAAATTCCACAATACGCAGAAAAGTTTTTATTCATTTTCAAAGAAAAACATGGCCGACGGCCGTGTGTGTGTCTCTCTTCTCTTCTCTCTTCTCTTCTCTCTTGCTTGGTCGGTCAGCATTCAGTCAGTCATTCATTTCATCAACGTCATGAAATGGTCATGAATTCTCTCGCATGAACTTTTCGATGCCATAGACAAAAAGCTCATTTTCGTGTGCGAGGGCCCTAAATAGTGAAAAGAAATGGTAGATTTTGGTAAACATTTTTAGGATAGCTGGTAGCACTTGCTGATTCCGCCATCTTGAAATTAGTATTGTGTCAGTTGGGGGGGCGGTGACATATTTTCCGTCATCGTCGTAATTTTGTGAATTTCGTTTGTAAAAAGCGAAAATTTGTGTTGTTTCGCCGTGTAAATATCTCATGTCAGGACAGAACGTGAAGATGGCGGGTCAGACTATAAACGATAGGCTTTTAGCTGCTCGCCACAGCATAGCCGGGCAGGGCTTAGCCAAGTCCGTATGCAAAGCCACAACTGAAGAAATGATAGCTCCTAAGAAGAAACATTTAGATTGTGAGTATTCTATGCATATTACTGAGTATTCTTTTTGTTGAAGCCTCTTCCCAATCATTTGCGATTCGCGGCGAAGTCGCCACAATGACAATTTTTGACAGCCGATGGTCGATATCAGAGTACCTACCTATGATTTGAATTCCATACCTACTTACCTATTACATTGGACTGTCTCCGGCTTGATATCGTGCCGCTACTGTACCTAGCTATTCATATTCAATTAGGTTGGTAATTTTTCCGCCAATATCCACTACGTTATTCCTCGAATGCTTTCTCTCGTGTCTCGCGAAATTGTTCTTACTTGACATAGGTTACCTGCCTACCTTTACATTTCATTATTATGACATAAAATTACACATTCTTTGACTTCAGTAGGCACCTTCCTCAGGTTGGTGTAATATTGAATAAGACTTGATTGCTGACTACCCACCTTGTAATAATAAAACTGGTTACCAGAAAAACAAGAATTTTGTCCAGAAAGCTAAGAATCTCACTGAACAGGTGAACCTACCACTGGCCCATCAAACATTTTGGTTTTTTACTGTAACTATTGAGCATATTATAAATAAAATCAGTAAAAACTATCATGAACCAAAACCATACAGTAATTTAATAATTACTGTATGGTTTGTAGAAAACCATGACCAAAGTAAGTATCTAGGTAATCCTAGATACTTACTTTGGTCATGGTTTTCCACAGACAGAGCACTACAGTGAACTCCCAGGCCACTTTTTGACCAATGCCCCTATGAATAACACACTACAGTGTGGAATGATGGATACTTAGATCCTTGTCTTTCCTGTGGATAAGGCTGACTTAGCTGAGAGGATAGGTGCTGGGCAAGCTTACTTCCGTCTACATGAGCTGTATAAGTAGGCATAAAAGCTGATATAAAAAAACAGCATTATACTGTGTATTTCAGAAGAAAATAACTGTAAGCTCATCCCCACTGGTCATTATGCCCAAATCCTCGTTAGAGTAGATGAATTCTTTGAAGCATGACTAGATTTGAGAGTACCTTAAGTAGGTACCTATCTATAATGTTGTTTTACTTTTGACAAAAATTACGGGGAATTCTACCAATTAATTTTATTTAAATGACCTACATTTTTAGCTTAGCTACCTCAACTCCTAAAGTGATGAGCATATGGAAATGATACTAAATACATTGTAGTCATTATCAGCTTAGTAACATGGGTAGACGAACATTACTGATAATATAATATTATGATACTCTAGTTATTAGATACTCTCATACATATTTACTGCTGTGATTGCATTGAAATGTGATAAGCTTGACAGAATGGTTTCCTGTGATATTACATTATCATCTAACTAAAGAGAGTGACCCCAAATCCACAAGTCCAGGATCAGAGGGCCTAGTACGAGTTTTGGTGTGTAAATTTGATTTGTATGGAAACAGCAGATTCTTTGAGAAGCTTGGCCAACACCAAGCCTGTATTAGGTTCTCAAAGCTTCTCAAAGCTTCTCAAATAATTCGCTCAGTGTCTCCATACAAATCAGCACACACTGGTGTGCTGGGCGTCAGATGTTTTACACCACATTCACACACCAAAACTCATACTAAGCCCTCGATGTCAAATAAAATAAAAATCATTCTTTATTGTACACAAAAGTAGTGACATAAAAGGGAACTTAAAGATAGGTCATGTACAAAGGTGAGCTTAACCCTAAAAAGAGTTCTCTACCAGCAAACCTTCCACGATAGAGAGGAGAAATAAATTATGATGGTGATGTGATTATGATGGATCATCACAGGTAGTTTTTGAGTTTTTCTCATGACTTACCAACCAGCACGCCATGAGCATGGGTGGTCTAGTGGTAGCGGCCGCGCCTTAAGATTCTAAGGTCGAAGGTTCAATACCAGACATGCACCTATGGGTTTTTTTACTCGTAAAATTTATGTGGCAATGCCAGTGCTGTCAACACTGGCAATTTCAGTATTCATTGATATGGTTGTAAAACCATGCATATTTAGCAATAATGCTACCTAATAATACAACCAACATACCAAATACAAACCACACACCTGAGTAAACTAAACATTAACATTCAAAACAGTGTTAGTGAGCTCTTTTGTGAAGATATTGTACATTTTTAAATAGCTAATATTTCACAGTTAACCATATCTATGGAAAATAAGTCTACAGTTACCAACCTAAATAAATGGTAATTGCAGATTGTAGATAGTTATGGATGAAGTGGTCAAAAACATCTACCAAGAGAAAAGCGATTTTTTTAAATTAGCATGTATGTAAATAAAATAAATAAATAAATATTCACGGACACTTAACACAACGCCTTCTAGTCCCAAACTAAGCAAAGCTTGTACGATGGGAACTAGATGGCTGATAGAATACATACATACATTTTTTTTTTGTAAATACATACTTATATTACATAGAAACACCCAGACACAGAACAAACATGCAAATAGTTCTACCTATTTTAGCAAAACTAGAACCATCAATTTATTTTTGTTACTGACTGTCAAAGAATACAGTTAGCGGCCATGCACCCGTCAATCAAGACAAGTGTTTTCCAGGAAGCGGGCATAAGGGCACTAATCAACATGCTACGTCACAGGCTGCGAACATCCATCTTTATTATATTGATTTTATATACAACTGTAACTGTTAGGTGTAGGCATAGGTTGCCTCCTGTCGCTATATCATCTTCAATAGATGTAAAGGCCTATTATTTATATACGACTGGGACCAAACTGCAACCTAGTTTTTTTTTACCTGCAACCATTTAGAATACGCTTTCTTGAGCGTCGATTTAAGAATACGATTGAGTCGATGAATGGACGCCACAGCTCAACAAGAGTTACGCAACGCAACAGTAGGTCATTGTGTCAAGGACTCGAAGTTGCGCTACTGAAAGCTATCGATGTTCTATGTCGCTGGCAAGGTTGGAACTTTGAAAGCTTCGGGGTAATTAGAATTACCTATTTATAGCCTTGGAGAAATCGTAACCAAACTTATAACATGTTTTTTCAGTTCGCATTGCGTCTTTGAATTTAGAACACAAATTAAAAATGCCAATCATTTTCTAATCTTCCACACTGCTTGGGTATATGCCGTTCAATACTACTACTATTTAGGTACTTCACTTCGATCTTGGGCTTCATTCAGAAAGCACAAGAGTCGAGCCTCGGTCTATGTACCACGTTTTGCCGTGTCCCGCCTACTTACTCTTCGTGGCGTAGCTTGCTAGTCAATCTTCACCGATTATCTAAGTTAAGCGACGTTCTGCGCGGTCACTTTAGATGGGTAACCGCTAGTGGCATTTACATCTTAGCGCTTCCGTGCTTCGGAGGGCACGTTAAACTGTCGGTCCCGGCTCTAGCAGTCGTTAAGCCATGACGGATGCCTTAAGCCGGCCTAAGAACTGCGTCACCAGAGTTTGCCACTAACTTATACGATCTTGCTTGCTCTTTGGGGGTTACAGTTGTAAAAATATTTAAATTTTTGACGTGATATCTAAAGTTCCATCTTCATACACCACGTATTTTTATAAAGCCATCTATAATAAGCAACTACTCGAAAAGTAAAAGGTGCTCTTAACTCCAAATTGAGTTTCGATCGATGTTTGCAAAAATCCGGAATGAGGGATTACCTAATACATCGCACGATTATAAAAAGTCACACCTCTTAAACCGACGATGGACCATTCAAGCAGATTTGGACCTTATTGGTCTAAAACAAGTTGAACAAGCTATACAATTTTGTTTGTTTTAAATAGCAATCAATTGGTATCTTGTAACCTTTGCAATATTGTAGCAATATTATGTCTAGCGGTCAGCCATCACCTCAAAACACGCATATGCGTTTTGTATTGTTCAATAATACGACTTTATACGACTGGTCAAATATCTGTAGACTCGGTGATAAAACGCAAACTGCATGCGGGCATATGGGTTCAAATCTCAAGCTGGGAAAATCCCATGAGACTGGTTTTAGCATTATATTATCATTTTCATTTCATTTTCATTTTCATTTTCATTTATTCTTCTTTCGACATTTTACAATGTTCTTAGAGTAGTCATAGGTAGCACATTAAAAATAAGTATACATTTCAATAAAAAGGTGCACAAACACAAAATAAACAAGCTAAAAGTCAAAAAGTAAAAGCAATAAATGTTGCCAACAAAAGATATAAAATTCTGTCAGCAAAAGCGTCGTCAAGAGTACAAATAAAGAAATAAGTGATCAGCAAAAGCATCGTCTAGGGTAAATAAATTGGTTACATAGTAAAAATTAGAACAACATTAAATAAATTCTTTCACAAATATAGTTTTGTCTGTCATTGCTTCATTAATTTTATAATAACTTTTTTGGATTAGCTGATTCTTTATAAATGTTTTAAATTGTACATCACCTAAATTTCTCACTTCTAGTGGTATTTTATTATACAGTTTGATTGAAATGTGAGTGTAACTATTCAAGATTTTTGAAAGTCGTGTTTTACGAATAACTAAGCGGTCCTTATGTCTAGTATTATAGCTATGCGTTTCTCTTACAGTCGTCATAACATTTAGATTTTCTCTTACATAAATTAAATTTTGGTAAATAAATTCTCCTGTCATGGTCAAAATTGAAAGGTCCCTAAATCTATTTCTGCAAGATTCTCTTTGTCTTATGCCTAAAATGTATCGTACAGCACGTTTCTGGAGAATAAACACTCTATTAGAATCTGCGGCTATACCCCAGAACAGAATACCATATGTCATTACAGAATGAAAGTATGCGAAATATACATCCCGAGCCGCTTTTTCTCCTCCTAACTCTTTAATTTTTTTGATTGCGTATGTTGCTGAGCAAAGTCTTTTTGTTAATTCCTCAAGGTGAGTAGCCCAAGTTAGTTTGCTATCTAGCCATATACCTAAAAATTTTACATTATTTGTAGGAGTAACTTCTAAGTCATCCATGACATCTGCAATACTTTTTGGTATTTGTTTTTCGGATCTATCGCATCTTGCTTAAAAAAAAATCTTGGACATTATGCTGATAGAATACTTCAACATATTTTTTTGTAAATACAGATATAGTAACACCCAGACACGGAATAAACATCTATGTTTGCCACACAAAATTTTGTGTGGCAAACATAGATGTTCTCGATGGGGATCGAACCCACGACGCACGGAATGCAGAGCTACTAGCCTATGACGTCTGTCAATGCTACTAGATATTCTAATGGACAGTTGAATTCCTAGGTCTGTAGCAGACTTCAAGCAGTAGGTAAACAGTCATTATTCTGTGGTATGAAATGAAGTCTAAAGTCTATACGGATACAAAACAATTAGGTACGTATCAATGTGAACGTTACCTTAGTATATTTCCTGCTATATAATATATATCGTAGCTATTTATATGAAAGCCTTTAGTAAATCGAATCTCCCGAGAGATTACAAAGTGCCCTAAATCTAATCAAAAGGAATGAGTATCTAAAACCTTATTGTTTATTCAATTTGTATACGACGTAAAACAGGTTGGGCTTTTAACCTGTCATGTGTGGAATAGGTATCAAATACTACACAATATACAACATATTATTATTTTCTTTTAAAACATGTTTCAGAAACTCGTAAACACTTGTAAATTATATTATTGTTTGAGGATTTTTCTGTTGTCATCTGATCACGGCAGGAAAAAAGTCAATTACATAAGTCGACATAATAAAGGTTGTTGCTTGAGGCCCGGTCGCTCTGTAAATCTATAGGAATTACAGCAGTAGCTATCCTAAGAAATGTTGATAATTACAGCGCCAATGAGCTTTCAAGCAACATAATTGCATGACACATAAATGCACTTAAGCGTATGCAGACAATGCAATGCAGTAAACTAAAACAGTAGCAGTTGGCCTGTATTACCTAAGTATTACCACCGTACCTATTTCTATCGCCAAGCGTTTCTGTGTTCCGGTTTGAAGGGTGCCGATTACTGCCGATGCAGTTACAGCCACATGAGACTTTAACGCTTTTATGTCTCAGAGTGATGGACGGATCGCCTTACAGAGAACGCCATCAACGGCCTTAATCTGTGAGGTGTATTACAAAACAAACCATATTTTGACGCCTCTGTCTAATAGATCAGGGCAATCACATACAAATTACAGCGTCAGTGAGGTCAGTCAGTCATCGCAGATTCATTGTTACGTCGTTCTTGACCTGCTGTGGTGAATTAAGAACTGAGAGCTGGGTCAAAGATCGAACATTGACTTGTTGTTTTACGAACAATTTGTTTATTGTTGGGAAATGTGGTGGAACAAGATGCACCTGATGTTAGGCGGCTACCTCTGCCTGTAGCATTACCTAACAGAGTACGTTCATGGAAGACGTGTCTTGAAAGGCAATGTGTTCATAACTCTTGAGACATTGTTAGTTATGTCTCATGTGTCAGTATAATTCCATCGGCAACTGGAACACAGCAATGCGAGCATCACTGTTTGGCGGTAGAACTAGGTACACAGTGGTAGTACTTCCCCGGGCTAGCTACTTTAGTAATATCTTCTTGGAGATCTTTTTGAAAGATCAAAAAGATCATTACTATTACTAAAGTGGAAGTAGGACACTGAATATCATCGTTTTATCAAGATTTTTGTAAAATACTGGCTTCCACTTAGAAGTCACACGATTGTAATCGTTCCTAGGCACATACCCGTACTTATAAATCCATATAATAACAATTAGGTACAAAGTTAGAATATAATAAAAAAAACCTGTGCGTGCATTCCCTACGCGCGGAAGAAGTTATACTTCGAGTGCCACGCATTCACTCTCGCTCTGTGTTTAATGTGAAATTAATTTAGTATTTATTTTTATGTATAACCAATATGCAGTACTAAATTTTCACTTCAAAATAAAAAGTAAAAAGTTGCATGAACACTGCCATCTATTATATTTTGACTGTAGCGCATTAGTCTCTTTCTATTCCCCCCACTGTCAGTTGGAAGTCGTATAACTTCAAAAAAACGGGCGGTCAAATGCTGAATTGCTGAACAATGCCATCTATATTTGATTGTAGCGTATTAATCTCTGTCTCTTTCTATTCTCCCGAATAGAAAAGAGACAGAGACTATGTCCTCTCGAATAACGCAACCTTGTTGGAAGTCGCATTAGAAGTATAACTTCAAAACTATAAGCAATTACGCACACAAGTTTAGTAACCTAGTGGTAAATTAATAACATGTTTGGTGACCATAAGGATAATTAATTGAATATTCAAGAGGTTATATCATTAATAGTTACTTGACCTTAGGATATAATGTCATAACCTATGTCAGATTAAGTAAGTTTTCGACTGGGCCCGGTCCTGATGGCCTAAATGGGCCCAGTTAAAACAATTAAATAAACAGATTCAAGAATGTTGCTAGGTCAGTTGATGATGATGGATGGGTAGCCGCCGAAGGGTGGAGGGCACTGGAGGGGTACTTTGCGCTGCCAAACATACACTGCGCGCTAACTTCAACTAAAGCTCTTGTAGCTGAAGCGCTCGTGGCTAGGCTTACTTAGTCAATCTTTACCGATTATCTAAGTTATGGCTAGCGTCCACAGGCCCGCATCGCACGCATCGGACGCATCGCAAGCAACGGATTTTAGTTTGCCTTGTATAAAAACTCGTCCGTACGGTGCGGATCAGTGGACGCAGTTGTATGAGTTTTTATACAAGGCAAACTAAAATCCGTTGCGTGCGATGCGTCCGATGCGATGCGATGCGGGCCTGTGGACGCTTGCCTTATTAAGCGACGTTCTGCGCGGTCATTATTAGGATGACCGTTAGTGGCATTTACATCTGAGCGCTTCCGTGCTTCGGAGGGCACGTTAAACTGTCGGTCCCGGCTCTAGCAGTCGTTAAGCCACGACGGAGGCTTTAAGCCGGCATAAAAACTCCGTCACCAGAGTTGGCCACTAACTCATACGAGCTTGCTTGCTTACTTCAACTCATCAACTGCGAAGAGCTGCTGTGTTGCCGCGACGTGTAACTACTCGCTACTTTACTATTACCTGTACCTTCAGTAACAATAAAGCCTAAAGTCCATCTTTTCCTTTGTCTCCAGATCTAGTCCACTGCACAAATGAACCGAACGTCTCTATACCGCAGCTCGCCAACTTGCTCGTCGAGCGAACGCAGAATACCAACTGGGTGGTGGTGTATAAGGCCCTAATAACAGTACATCATCTACTAGCATATGGAAATGAGGTAAGAGTTTTTTTTGCAATTAACCTGCTTTCTTCTGCAAAGGTTACTCCAGGTTTTTTCGCTCATCTCAGTGACCTTCCGCTAATCTTTCTCGTAAAGACTTGTTCGCCTCACCAAGCAAAACGAGTGACTACATAACCCTACTTCTGTAACTCTATGAATATCTTTATCGTCGTGCCTTTATCAGGTGTAGTCTATAACCTTTTTGAAGGAAATGTTTTCAAAATCTTATGATTAATGGTCTCCCTTGTAATGACTTGGTCTGATGTACTGCTTTCGGTATCTGGTTCGACCAAATTTTGGCCTGGATCCTCGGACTTTCGCCCCCTGATTTGTCTATTGTGTATTTTGGTAGTAATCACAGTCAGTATTAGTACGACAAATGAAATTCTTCACTTCACACAGGAATTCTTTACTCGTAAAGAATTTAAAATGTCTATCCAGACAAGTTTACCCATATCGACGAAGTTCAAAATATTATATTTGCTTCCAAGCCTAGAAAAGTAATGGGGCGGGCGAGACGCGGGCAATATTGAAATGAAACTCTTCCCTGGCCGGTTAGAGCCAGGATAGTGTTTTAGTCAAGTGGCGAGTACATTTCTTCCTGTATAGAAGAAATCTAAAGACAGTTTAACGCGCTCCATCCACCTACTCCATTTTTTGTGCCGGTCTTAAGGCCTTATATTGTGCAAGATTTGAGGCAAAATTGACGGACATCGTTATATTACACTGCAATTTTGCACCACATGCACAATATACATTTATTTTATTGTATTTACTAAACATGAAAGTGCAAAGGTATGAGGTAAATCATTTGCAACATGACTAAAATACTGGTATTGTTTGGACACAGCCTTAACAGCCTACGTGATACTAAAAATATCCGAGAACAGCTTTATACATACTACTGGTTCAATTTCAAATGCAATATAGGGGGTGATAAAATCTACAGACGACGCGACGAGGACTTTAGTAGGGTTACAGGGTAGTTTGCGTGAGGGGGAGCATTGTGCGTGTATTTGATTATAGTATATCACATCCATCACAGTAAAGTATCGAAAACTTAATGCACTGGTACTTTTACCATAACTTCCTAGGCCTTTAGTATAGGATTATTTTCCAGACAGATTTTCCAGAATTCGACCCAGATTCAGACTAATAAATAAATAAACAAAATCGTGCTTTGATCTTGCCTGAATACCGCAATAGCTTTGTTTATGGTGAGTTCTGATTCTCACTACGAACGAAAGCAAGCTAAGGGTATCGCGAGCTTCGCTATCAATCTGTCTGTAGTCATTAGAAGCATAAAACGTAGTCAATGTTCGACTCAAAAAGTCGTAAATCTCTATTTACGGCTCAAAAATATTCTCTGAACTCAATTTGTCGCAACCAATTAACCGTGGATGTCCCGACGCGTGGGTAGAGTAGTGAAAGGACTGAGTTCTCTGTATCTGTATTCATTCGCCTTTGACCTTTCAGGGTGGATAGTGGGCGTTTCTATTGGAAATAGATTTGGTAGTCGTTGGAATTTTCTTCAGTAAAATTGCAAAGATTACTTAGAATAGCGAAATAAACTTGAGTTTAAGAATAGTTGGTTCTTAGACCTTTGCATTTTTAATGAGGTAAGACGTTCATGGAAGAACATTCAGAGATCGGCCAAAAGTCAAACATTGAAATTGACGTGATACAAAACATGACGTAATAAGATGCATAAAAATACTGTAAGTAGATGTCGCAAGTGTCTTCAATAATTGACTAACTACTCGTAGTCCAGAATACCCAGGTCGTTTCTTCGGTCCTCATATTTTCCATAATATCTGGCCTCTATTCATAAAGAGACATTTGCAAATCAAGGTACTTAATTTTATCGTTAGGAGCCACTTTTTACCCAAGCCCTTGTGAACGAGACTCTGTAGTGCCTGGAATAATGTTTGTCGGCTTATCCATATAAAATTGCTATATGCATAAGGCTGCTTATGTTTCCTCACAGAATTACACATTTTTCTTCCAAGTATATTATCCGAAAGAAGGTAGTTATAGACGTGTTATATACATCTAAAGGAATGAGATCTCGAAACGTCCTTTGAGTAAGCCACAGGGGAATGAAGCCTCTCGATGGGGATTACTGGAGGATGCAGTTATGGACTGAAGGGCTTTTTTCACTCGATTAGCCGATAAAATTGTAGCGATGTGCACAATCTCTGTAATCCTGTATGGATAGATTTGTTTCACTGTCTCAGTCGGTATCAGTACTACGAGTATACCATGGAATCATAACAAAACCAGTAACAATTATCAGATCGTAAAATCTATTGTCAAATGGCAATAAAAAGCATTTTTGAACAGTTTAGTAGTTGCCGTATCCATAGGAAGGTCGAAGTTACTCTGAAAATAAACACGTGGAGACCAATGCGACTTATGCATTCATGGACAGTTGAGAAGTTGTCTTGTAAGGAGGTCAAGGAGGTTGCCCTGGATGATACACCTGGAGCGCCAAGAGCCTATTTAAATAAGAATAAGAGAGGAAGCACAATTATGCATTCATGGACAGTTAAGAAATGATCGGTTTACGGAAGACGAGCTTGCACTGGAAATAAATTCCAGGAGAGTACCTAATAAAGGCATCTACTACGCCAGGAATCCAGGATCCTATTGAATAAAAAAAAAATATAAGGACAGTTTAGAAACGAACATAAATAAGTAAACTAACCAAAAGCATTCTTCGTATATTTTTATTTCTTTTAAAACTCTGTGTGAGAAATCGCCAGTGGTAAGACAAACTAACTGTCATCTGAAACAGAGTGACGCAGGGCTTTACTGAGTCTGATATCAAGTGGGCGTCTGCCTACTTCGTTGGGAATAAGTGGAACATTATGCATTATGTATTCCTACTTTCTCGTTCTGTGGAAGACGTCTGTTAGTAGTTATTTGCTTAATCTCTGGAGAGCTCTACAAGGTAAGAACACTAACGATTGAAAGAAATGGTTACGATACGTCGTACGAATTGTTTCAAGATAGAATTATCTTGCTTAGTAACAAAGGGAGAAAAATACTAGCTTACGTCTACGCAAGCGTCGATTCATTATCAGTATATCAGCAAGTTGAAATCCACATCAGACCACAGATCTTCTTCTTCTGTACGTTTCCAAAACGAGCGAATTTGGGTATTCTCCATTCGACGGTTTCTCGCGGTTTTAGCAATGTCGTCAGTCCATTGGTTGAGAGACCGGCCGGTCTTACGCTTCGTTTTTGGGATTCCTCGATTAAAGTAAGACTACCTACCTAGTTGTTTACTCCATCAATAGTTAGGTACTACATAGCTGGTACCTTCCATGGAAAAGTTTTAGAGGAATCATGAATACGTATTTTACTATTTTATGAGTATTCCACGAATAAGCCAAAATATTGATAAACGTTTTTCGTGGAATAGCACTGGTGCTATCAAATAGATGCTCTTCGCGAAATACGGTGATCACCGGAATAGCAAGGAGCTTGCTTAGTTCTTCACATAATCAACAAGTATGACCCACGTTTAGATACAGTCATGATTATAAAATTGGTGGTACTCGGATAATTTTCAAGTCCAGTGCTTCGAGCAGTAGGTACTTAGAACTTTCAATGTTGGCTTTAGCAGGCATAAAATTGTCTGTACAATCGTCACCAGACAGAAATGTTGAACGTGCAACGTGATGTTAAAATATCTCTTAAGATTTGTATTTGACGTTCTTTAACACCAATTGAGAATCACGCGTACTAGTGTCAGCTATCGCTAAAGGACGCGAGGGTCAAATTGCGTTCTTGACCGCCGGTCAATCACCTAATTGGGCACCGTACTACACTCACTACCGTACTCACAGCACTCGTTACGTGTGCAGAGGCGTGCCTTATGGCCGAAGCCCGGCGTGTCTTCACGTGCAATATAAGCGCAACCCTACGTCCTTTTGAGTCACGTAATAAATGATCAACGTAAGCTAAACACGCACCGTAACTCACGTAATTATAGACGTACACCGGATTTAGAGCTGTGTTGTTAAACCAGGACTGAGTTTATCGTATCGTTTTGACAGGACACGTTTAAATATTTATTTCTATACACAATACAACTACGGACTTGTAGTGAGAAACCTCGCGGTAGGGAGGGAAGGTTAAAGGTCGTGCGTTTGTCATGATGACTTCGCAGCCTCTGTAAATGTCTGGACCGCCTTCCTAATAAAACATTGTAGGATTTTTGGCAGAATCCACCGTCTCGGCAGCTCTCCCTCCAGTTTTAAGAATTGTTTATCACTGTTTGAACATACCTACATTCATTAAAATCATAAAAACGAGCACAAAATGCAATGTCAAACATTTTTATCGCAAAGTAATTTTACGCGTTGCTATCACGATATGCGTTGCGTGTTACTAACATAATGTACTCTCACTTATAGACGTACTAGTACATAAACATAAGCGAAGCACACCACAATCGCCCCATCGGCATGCCATCAACATGTCTTGTAAGAAGGGAACATCGCTTCTTCCCGGTGTACATCCCTTCAGAAACTTAGGTACTTAATAATTCTGGAGGAAACTCTAGAAAAAGGATTCATAGGCTATTTTTGATTTTTGTCTAGATTTCCAACTTTTGATTACTATGGGTATAGTATTATATGATCTGTGCTATGGCCTACCCTTGACATGCCAAAAATACCTATATCATTCACTTTCGTTTTACATGCTAGTAGGACATCTGATTTGGCATAGTCGGTTTGAATCTCAACTCGACATCATGTATGTACTGTATAGAATTAGTCCTTTGGAAATTTATGGAGGAATATACTATTAAATTTATTATTGTAATTAAACACGTCCGTCCATTTTACATCTTTATTAGCAGAGAGCGAGCACAGACAACTTTTGCATAGACAAAAACATTCAACGTTCACACGAACGGTCCACAGATAATAAATATAAGGGCATCCTACATAGGTTTAGTTTTCATATCTCAATACAGCCCCTCAATTTAAACAGATTTATATCTATAAAGATTTTAAATTGACTAACAAAAATATATTTTACTTTAACAAAATTAATGGTGGCTCTACAACTCTATATAAAAAAAAACTCTATTTTGAACAACAAATTATACAAATTATTTTGACTCTACTGTATACAAAGTTATAAAATCTGACTCTACTACTCTACTGTATACAAAGTTATAAAATCTGACTCTACTCTAATATGCAACTCTAGATTACATGCAATAAAATAACTGAAAGTTATTTCAAATAAACAAACAATAAATAAATTTTTAACAACTTAAACAAGTTAGTTTTCCTGACACTAACTTTTCCTCTTTTACTAATGACATGCCTTTTATTATTTTAATTAGCCCTACGACAAAGTCTTGGGATCAGTTAGAAAAACTGCTAATTAGAATTACATGTTATAACAAAACAATGTTTTATGAAAGTAGCCCTGCGACAGTGTCTTGGGATCAGTAAATACTGCTACTTGAACACAAGGTACCAACGAGTACCTTCCTATCACATTAAAATTTCTCAAGTTAACCTACCTACCTAATAGGGTTATTTAGGTGTTTATGCTAAGTTGAGTTTGTTACAAAAATACAGGTGTTTATTGGCTGGCAAAGCTTTGGTGAAAATATCAGAGATATTTTCATCAGTAGGTACATATGATATAGATACAATTCTCTTATTTATGATATCTTTTATGTAGTGATATTTAATTGCAATATGTTTAGAAGCTTTTGTATTCATCTGATTTTGAATAAGTTTAATTGTACTTTGGTTGTCAATGAAGATATGAGCATACACAGTTTTATGATTTAAGAATTCAGAGAGTAGGCCTTTTAAATGGATAAGTTCACTTATTGCATGTGCTCCTGCTATGTACTCTGCCTCAGCTGTTGACAACGCTGTACATGTCTGCTTTCTAGAGAACCAAGTTATCAAATTATTTCCATGAAATATTACACATCCGCTTGTGCTTTTTCTGTCAACCTTGTCAGCTGCCCAGTCTGCATCTGAATAAGTATAAAGCCTAGTATAGTCCCCTGTCTTCCGATAAGTCAGCCCCTGATCTTGAGTTTCCTTGAGGTATCGTAGAATTCTTTTACCTGCTATCCACAGCTCTTGTGTTGGTTTGTCTAGGAATCTGCTTAAGTATGAGACTGCATAGGTGATATCCGGTCGAGTATTCGTCGAAATGTAAAGTAAAGACCCAACAAGTTCTTTATAAGGTACTTCTACATTTGCTGACGATGATGTTGCACTGAAGTTGGTTTCCATTGGTGTTTTATTTCCTTTACAATCTTGCATTTTGAATTTCTCTAGAAGTTTTACTATCATTTCTGTTTGTTTTATTTTCATTTCATCTCTGTTTCTTGTGACTTCTAATCCTAAGTAATTCTTGACTTCTCCTAAGTTTTTCAATTTAAATTCCTTCTCAAGTTTCTTTATTATTATATTATCTTCTCCAAGGTATAAAATGTCATCAACGTATAGTAATATCCAAATGTTTTCTTTTCCATACAAGCATGAATCTTTTCTTGACTGTGTGAAACCTTCTTTGGTTATAAATTCATGAAATCTTTGATTCCAGCATCTAGGTGCTTCTTTTAACCCGTATAATGCCTTTTGCAATTTGAGAACTTTGCCTTCACCAAGTTTCAATCCGTTTGGACACTTGATGTAAACATCCACATCTAGGTTCCCGTTCAAAAATGCAGTCGGTACATCAAACTGTTTCAATGGTAAATCTTCTTGTACTGCTAGACTCATCATTAATCTTATAGTGGATATTCTGGCTACCGGGGAGTAGTTGTTTTCCGAGTTTCTTTGCTGAAAACCTTTAGCTACTAGTCGAGCTTTCTTAGTACCATCTTGTTTAGTTCTGAAGATCCATTTTGTGTCTATAGCTTTCTTTCCCTCTGGTAAATCTGATATCTTCCAAGTTTCCATTTGCTCATGTGCTTTTAATTCTTTGTTTATCTCATTACTCCATCCTTTTTCCATTGCTTCATCATAATCTTGTGGATCTCCTGACAGTAGACAATATGCTGTATATAATTCATTATTATTTTCTTGATATCGGCTTGGTTTCTTTACTCTTCTTCCTGATTTTGTCTTATATCCTGGTGACATTCCTTCTTCAGTATCTTCATACTCGCTTTCGGTTTCTTCTTCTTGATGTTTTTCTTTCTGTATTTGTTCATATGTTGTCTCTTCAATTATTCTTTGATCTGAAGTGTCTTTTTCATCTTTGCTTGTATATTCTTCATCTTCAAAGTATTTTGTTTCATCTTCTTCACTTTTCTTTTCTTCATATTTAATTTGAGTTTCATCAAATCTCACATCTCTTGACACTATCATCTCGTTACTTTCAGGATCCCATAACTTGTAACCATTCTGTTGGTATCCCACAAATCTCATTTCTTTTGCTCTTTCTGATAATTTATCTTGTTTTGGTAAGATATGAACCCAGACTTTTGATCCGAATACTCTTAGTCTTGATAAGTTTCTGTTTCCTAACATCTTTTCCGCTGGTGTCTGAAAGTTTATAGCTGAAGATGGGCACCTATTTATCTGATAAACAGCACATCTGACTGCTTCACCCCACAGCATCTTTGGTAGCCCTGTGTCAATCAGCAATGTTCTCGCTCGATTGTATATTGTTCTGTTCATTCGTTCTGCTACACCATTTGATTTTGGACTATATGGAGTCGTGTACTGAAATATTATTCCTTTTTCTCTGCATAACTTGAAAATTTTCTCATTCTTGAATTCACCGCCATTGTCTGATCTTACCTTCTTGACTCTGTTACCTGTTTGGGTTTCTGTTCTATTGATGTACTCTATTAACCTGTCAGTTGCTTCACTTTTTCTCTTTAGCAAATAAACCTCACAAAAATGTGTAAAATCATCGATAATTGTATGGTAGTAAATTTCACCTGCAGAAGTGGGTGTGGTTACTGGTCCAGAGATATCTGTGTGTATCAGCTCACCTATATGATAAGAACGTGGTTTGGGAGTAGGCTCGAAAGGTAACCTAGTTGACTTACCTTTCATACATGGTTCACACGGTGTCTTACTGTATGGTAGCTGCAACAACCTCAGCTGTTTCCTATTAGCATGACCTAACCTTTGATGCCACAAATCTCCTGATATTAACATAAATTCATTATTTTGGAGTTCCATCTCTATCACATATAGTCTACCTTTTTGCCTGCCAATAACATTTTCTTTAGGAGTGACTATTGAAACACATTCATTACAAAATTGAACTTTTAAACCTCTTTCTAGTAATTTTTTGACTGATAACAAATTGTGAGTTAGCTTTGGAACGATTAAACCTTCAATTTCAATGGGGTTATTGTTGTAGTTGAGTGTTAATTTACCTTTTTTAAAACATGTTAAATATTGTCCATTCGCTACATAAATTTTCATTTCCTTGGGTAGGATCTCAATGTTCGTCATGTACTTCTCGTACTCAGCCATGATCATATGATGCGTTGCTCCAGAGTCCACAATAAGTTCCACTAAATCACTTGCACTTCCTACATCACTCACACCACTGAAAGCCGTAAACATTGTCGGGTTAGCCTCTTCTTCTCCTTGTGCCACCTGGCTGGATTGCCAAGGTGTCCGGTATGTGCTCGAACCTCGTCCTCTGGATTGGCCGCGTCTTCTGGATAAGCCCCGTCCTCTTGTTGTGGTCCAATCTCGTTGGTTGCCGAAGCCTCGTACGGAAGATTGTTGCCCTGTCCGGCACTGGAACGACTTGTGTCCTTTCTTGCCACATCTATAGCAAGTCATGAAGCTTTGCGAGTCTGTTGTGGTACTATCTTTTTCTTGACCTTTCATTTTGAGTTCAGCATCGAGTAATCTTGATTTGACAAAATCGATTTGGAGTTCTTTGTCAATCGTTTCTAGCGTTGTTATGACTGTATCGTACTCACTAGGTAAAGTCAGCAGCAAATGACAAACTTTGTCAGTGTCTTTCAGCGTGGCTCCAGTTGACTCCAACTCAGCAACAATGTTGTCAAATTTTAGAAAATGATCTTGTAAATTATCTGCCGATGAGCACTTCATAGTAAGAAGTCTTTTTCTTAAATAAAGTTGGTTGAAAACACTTTTCCTCGCAAATATTTCTTGTAACTTTTGTAACATGGCCGCAGCCGTTTTACAATTTTTTATTATTTCTATAAACTTGTCGGAGACGCATTGCGCAATAATGCTCTTAGCTTTTGCTTCTTGATCTGCTTCTGCTTTAGCTTCTGAGTCTAAGACAGATTTAAGCCCTCTTTCTTCTAATATGAGTTTGACGCGAAATGACCATGTTGAGAAATTCGCTCCATCCATGAGTTTGGGAAGTTGTACATTCGTGCCCGCAGACATCGTCGATATTTCTGATTATTTCTTACTTTTTCTTCTTTATTTCTTTTGGTGCAACTGCTCTTCGAAGCGCCAACCATTTATTTTTGTGGTTGCGCAGTGGAAGCGTATTAAATTTATTATTGTAATTAAACACGTCCGTCCATTTTACATCTTTATTAGCAGAGAGCGAGCACAGACAACTTTTGCATAGACAAAAACATTCAACGTTCACACGAACGGTCCACAGATAATAAATATAAGGGCATCCTACATAGGTTTAGTTTTCATATCTCAATATATACTCGGTAGCGGACGTCACATAACTGAAATAATAAGTGTCGAATACACTTGTGTCAATGTTAACATTCATGGCTTTGTTATACCTGTTGATCATAGCTGCATGTGTAGACTACGTCCTTGGGTTTCAATTCAATAGTCGGTTCAAGTTTAGTGTGATCCTCTTTATCGTATTCTTTTCCATTGAGTAAGATGGACTTCGTTAACCAACGTTACTCTTTGGGTTACTTGACTTATCACCATCATCTCCTTGCCCTTGTCAGCACAACATATGTTTCTCTTCTATCAGCCGTCGTCTCAGTAGTCACTCCTTTCTTATCCATGTTATCTTTCACGCAATCCATCCATCTTTTCTTTGGCGTACTCTTATACCCATCTACATTCATAATATGAAATACTCTTCTTGTTACATGCCATTCTTCCCTCCGCATGACATGACCATACCATGCTAACCTGCTGCTCCTCGTCTTTTCAGTCACTGGCACCACTTTCAAACTTCCTCGGTTACTTGACTACCAAAGCTATTTACGACCTTACGAAGTTACCTTTACGTCTATGAGTAGAAAAGTGGCTATGGAATTTAAAACCTTTGATTTATTCCCAACGAATTCTCATTTCTAAAGTTATGAGAAAGATGACCTTGTCGTGTGTAAATTTTTAGTTAAACCACGTACATTCCTAAAAGCAATCTCGGTCTGACCCATTTCAATCAACATCCAATTGCGTGCCTGTAGGTAAAATAGCTACTGATTTATGTATTTTCTCATTTCAGAGGTTCACACAGTACTTAGCGTCGAGTAATTCGACGTTTCAACTAAGTAATTTTCTGGATAAAAGCGGGGTTCAAGGTATGTATCTTTATATTTTTGAGATTGGCTATAGTTTTTAACGTAAATATACAAAATTTCGCAGTTCAAAAAGCCAAAGAAAGGTATCGACCGCATAAACGCAAAGCGACATAAACCGGTTATTTCCAAAGATTAAATAAAATATTTTACATTTCCTGTTAAGTATTTATATCCTAAAATTAGTTCGTTATGAAAAAAAATATATTAGTTAATTTAGATATTTTTCCTATGAATAAGCATAGCATAGCGTTAAGTCGCGAGGAGTGGAAAGAGGGAAGGGCAATGCCTTTGCCCCTGGGGACACCAGCGGCTGAATAATAAAAAAATAGCATAGCGTAACTTTTAACAGTCGTATCTTAAAATAAAATTGCTGCATTGAATGAAACACGTAAACACAGTAGTGCATATCAACTTCCGAAGTCCGATCTTTGCGGATGTGAGATTATTGAGAGCGGCGCGGCTGGTTGCCCTTCTTATCAATGCTGCGCTGCGTGCGAGCATGACTGCACCGATAACATATTTATTGTTGCTCGTGGACTGCCGTATCGGTCATTCAAGTTGAGACAGATTCACGTGTTTCCAATGAGTTTCTTAAAGCCAGCCGATGGACTCGATGGGAATAATCCACAGTTTGAGGCGCGTAATGATAATCTCTTGATTCACAAGAGCAGCCCGAAAAGACGCATTTGGACGATATAAAAGCATTGTTACAGAGTTATTATGTATTTGGTTTATTATAGGTATTTCTCGTTACCAAAGAGTTATTAAAGTTCTGCAGAAATATTAGGTTTTTTAGAAATGGAACCAAAAAACATGTCCTAATACATTTTGTGCTTTATCAGATTTTGGTAAAAACCTCTGAATAGTTTTACCATTACAAATAAGTATAACAATCTCTTCAAGCGTCATGCACAAAATCACAACGTTAACATTGACTTTCATGTAATCACATGTGTATAAATGCACTTCAATTACACATAATTGCTATTTTCCCTATAGAAACAGCTATATTGAAGCAAATTTGTGTTTTTATGTGCATAAAATGTGCCTTTGACTTGTCAATATAATTGTCTGATGAGAATTTTTTACATAAAAATGTAGTTAATTACTCTTCTGTTGACTTTCGTATTCGGTTTCGCGAAATAAAGTCTTGTTGATCTACAGATCTTGAGTGACGTCGAATCGTGCGTCGTAGAATACTTATTTATACAATCGAACACGTCATTTTGATAAGATATTATGACGCTGGATTCGTTTTGCAGAGATGAATGAAATAAAATGTACTGTTCCTATCAAAATGCAGCGAAACTTATATTGATGCCCAAAGACGTACAGACAGGCTCGGTGACGATGAAGTATTCACTAATACCGACTACAGTAAATTGGTAGCTTATGGAATAAAATCAACATAGCGCACTTATTACTTCCATTGTTCCACTGCCAAGTAATCTTGGCGCACATGCCCCATGCCTATGAACTGTGAAACAGGGTCACCAATCTCGTAGGTTCTATTTATTAGTTTTCGCCCGCGGCTTCACTCGCACTATACATCCACGTGAAGCCTCTTTGGAAATCTAATAACAACTACTATGAAATGTCATACGATAATGGTCTAATGACCAGCCGCGTAGATTGATGGATTGATTGACACATTTTGTATTTGACACGTGCTTGTTGATTTTGAACCGATGCGTGTTGCTTCAACTCATTATGCATCTGTCATGCAAACTTGTACAAGAATACCTACCTACCTGTGTATTCATAGACGTAAAGATGACTCAACTAACGGTCAGTGCCCATCATAATTGCAATACCTGACCTAGACAACTTGTAGGTGACTGAGTTTTACGTAGTTTTGTTCTTGTCACTTCCTGTGTTCATTAGACTTATGATAGACGTCTTATGTCTTCTAACACTTTAGAGCTGTCAAATTTGGTTAGTTTAGAAAAATGCAATAAGAGAGTTGATATGAATGACACAGCTAGATTTTAATCCACTGTAACTATCTATACTATTATAATATTATAAAACTGTAAAAAAGCCAAAAAGTAAAATTAAAGATATGGATAAACTAAATATGCAGATCTACTAAATAAACGATTCTGATTCCGAAAATCGAGTTTGTCTGTTTGTATGTTTGTTCGCGAATCACGCCTAAACTACTGGACCAATTTCAATGATACTTATACCATTCAGAAGCCCTTTTTCCGCATTGAAGCATAGGGTATATTTTATTGAAATCAAAGACGGTATTTTACATACAGCTTGACCTCTCAAAACCAAAAGCCGCCTTGGACACGAGGTTCATCGTATACTGGTTGACAGATATTTTGGTGGTGTCGCACGCATACGAAGTGGCGAGTATCAGCTAGTTCAGTGTTTATAAGTTATAGCTCAGAAAGTTTTTATTTGAAACTACAAATAGAACAATCTATATTGTATTGTCAATAGCATCGTAAATGATATACTCGTACCTACTACTGTGTGTACTTACAGTACTTCCACGCATGGTGTTACGAGTTATTGACCGCTGACCTCGAGGTTCGTCGACTCGAACGTCCTCGATGTTTCCACTTTTTTGTCCTAGTTGCATTATATTATGTAACACTATGAAGGGTTAAATGTTCATGCTACGATAAAAATGATTTTTTTGGGGTTATATCACAAAGCATTAGAGTAGTTGTTATATTACGTTGGGAATAGAGGCCATTGTGAAATGTGTCCATGAGATTTATTTCTAACTGTTATAACCAACCATATTCGTAATTGATTTTATTTGACGCATTGTTGATGCGTTTAGTATCTGTGTCAAGCTAATTGACTGATAGTTTAAAATTATACTGTCTGTTTTGATTTTAAAATTCCATTTTTAACCTATTTCCCATTTAAATTGAATACAATATTGTCCCAGAACCAACAAATCTTTGTCCTAGTACTTTTAAGGTGCTTTTTCACCATAGCTAAGCTAAACTACGTTGGTAAGGATGTGACATCCGCCAATAGGAATCGTTTAGTATGAAAACAAACCATCCTTATTGGTGGATTACATCCTTAGCAACGTAGCTTAGGTCTAGTGGAAAAGCACCCTTAAGCATGTGTACGGTCAATAACATCATAGATAGATAGATAGATGGAATATTCTTTATTGTACACCACTTATATGTAAACAAAAGAACAAAAAAATACCATAATTGGTAATACGATCAAGTTTTAGGAGGTCAATCATAGTCGACGATAGCCGTAAAGTAGGACTATTTTTACAAAGTAATCGTATTTAATTCCCAGCAGTGAAACTACATACGTTATCAAAACAATAACAGTTTATGCGGCGTAACAATAATTATTTACTGATAACGGGCCATTGATATCCCGTTCTCTTTACTATGTAATTCAATATTTTTTCATACAAATTTTACAAAATTGGTGTGTTTTTGTTATCTTTATAATGTTGTCATCGTGTCGCCGGCCATATGGTAGACCTGTCTGATATATTTGACCAAAAACTAATTATTATGTAGCATGCCGTGGAATGAATGTAAATAAGGAATATGGAATCATAAATTACGTGCATGATTCTTCCACATACCTACCTGTCGAATGTACATAAATACCTTCTCTGTAACTTGTTTATTTTCTCAATGTTTTCATTCACCAAAGATGGTTTTTTTTGTCTATTGTTTCTTATATTAGTCATTATTTAGTGACTAACAGCTTAAATGACCCTTAAGTACACTCTTGCAAGTAGGTAGCTACTAATTAGGTAACTACAAAATAAATATTCTCACTGGTATTTCAAAATAAACTGTACAACCTACAATGTTATCAATTCTGCAAATTTACTGATACACCTTATTTCTTTCGCTTACTGAAAGGCGCGGCCGGTGCCCGGATTGGTGAGTTCAAAATCAAAATGGCGGCTTGTGTATTGTCTGTCTGTCTGCACATTTGCGTGTACACGCTTGAAATATTTGGTTGCAATTTGTAGTTTACCTCGCACGTGTTGCTTCGAATTTTCATTGAGTTTCTTTTTTGTTTTTTTTTTTTTTTTGTAGGCATGTTTGTGTTTGCAATAACCTTTCTTGGATATGGTATCACAAGAAAACAAGGAACTGATGAATTGGGTTAGAATTTTAGAAGCCATTTTAATAGATCCTTAGACGTTTCATTTTTGTTTTTATTTGAGTTATCACATTTTTTTCTCTTTCATGCACAACATTTTTTTTGTCTATTTTTATAACATTTTATTTTATGAATTAAATATTCTGGATGTAAATTACCTTCATAAGTCACAGAAAGTCATAAAAAATACTTACATTGTTAAAAATACATTAAATTTAATTTATCGCTAAACAAACACGTAAGTATAATGTATAATTAACCACCTGAGAGCTATCCAACCTTGTTATTGTAGGTAATTAATATTATTTAGTAGATTTTCTGTCTTCACCTCAGCACAATGCACTATTGAATACCTTCACACTTAAACACGGCAAAAACAATACCTACTTAGGTATGTTTAGTGCCTAAATCACATTGGAACATCTAAGCTACCACGTAATGTTACCTACGCTATAAATCTTATGCATTGCTTGCAACGTGTGAAACTGAAGATGTTAATGAACATATTTAGCAAGCAATGTATAGGACAAAACGCACTGCATGATAATGCTGCACGGTTTTACCCTGCGTTTTGTGTTTTGTCTCGCTTTTCACCTAAAATCTACACAAACACCAATTAGAGTAGACCTCATTTTAGTTCCCTTTGAAAAATGTAGTTTTTGATAACTACATATTTAAACAAATATACCTAACCTAACTGTATCTACGCTATTTTGTGCTTTTAGCGTTTAGCTACTTGTCGAGTATCATTTTGTGGTTTTTGCAATACAAATCATTCAGTAGGGCTCAATACAATTGAAAACTTTTCATTTAGAAAGGTCGAAAATCTATAATAATTATTATGCTTGAGACATAAGCGTGTCTTATTTAGAATACAGTCTTAGGACTTCGTAATTGTCAGCACTACATACATTTTTTAAATTAGTACGAAAGGAAAAACACAGTAAAATATTTGATACTATTGGAAAACCACAAAGCTACTTGCCAGGAAGCTAAGCCCTCTTGCCGGGTACTAACGAAGGTTGAGGAAAAGCATGATGGATAATCGCACACAGAGCAGCGAGTCTTGACTTTAGTTTGGTTTGATTCTCAAAAATCGACGGTTCTTTGTACGAAGTCACGATAAAACCCCCTAGCGGGTAAATGTTTCTATCCTTGATTTTGGAGAGCAAAACTCATACTCGTCACTCACCAATTACCTCACCTTCGTTCGCACTCGACAAAGAGTTTGCCTAATGCGAACCTGGTGGGTTACTCTCGACCACACACAGTTCTAATCCGGAATCCATAGATTTTGATAGAAGTCGTGTCATTTTTCAGTACAAAATGACACGAAATCTGTCAAGATCCGGATCCAATTTGGAACGGTGCTGGTCAAGAGTAACCCTACTGCTTTTTGCCTTTGGATCTGTTCACGTGATTTCTCCTTACATGTCCAGGATATGACATGTCCCCGTTCATCCGCCGCTACGCAAAGTACCTCAACGAGAAAGCTCTGTCCTACAGGACTGTTGCTTTCGACTTCTGCAAGGTTAAGAGGGGGTAAGTTGGACTTTTTTTTTTTTTTTTTTTTATGCCATAGCTGGCAGACGAGCAGGCGGGCCACCTGATGGAAAGTCACCGCCGCCCATGGACACCTGCAACACCTGAGGTGAGGCTAGTGCGCTGCCGGCCTTTTAAGAGGAGATAAACCCGCCTTTTGAAGGACCCCATCTCAAAACTCCGAGGGAAAACCGCAGAGGGAAGTTCGTTCCACAACTTACACGTACGAGGCAGAAAAGACCGCGTGAAACGAGAAGTTGTGGAAAACCAGCCATCCAGGTGGTGTGGATGAAATCTGGTTTTGCGGCGTGTGGTGCGGTTGTGGAAATCGGCTGCAGGCACCAAACTGAACAGCTCGTCAGAACACTCTTGTCTTACCTATAAATAAGGGTTATATTTGCGTGAGCCTAGTCATCAGGACTTCGAGTTAGCTGCCATGATTAGGGACCAAAAATACTGACAACACTGTGAGTGGCTATCACTGGATATTTTAGGTTTTATGGCTGGTGCAAAGCAAGCCTGGTGACGGACTTATATTACCAGTTATTGTTCATGATGCAAAAGTCAGAAGTATGACCACAGCAGTCTCTACTTAGCTAGGAGAATATGATAACCAGGATATGACACCAATTTTCTTTCAATCTTCTTGACTCACCAATTCTAGCTGACCTACATACTTTTCTTAGGAGATTGCATTTTCGTTCAATACTGTTATGAGTAGCAAACTAGAACAAGGTGACTTTTAGGAGTAAACAAACTTCTTGACTTGTAGACGAAGGCTGAAGAAGAAGTCATTGAATTGTTTGAATGATGATATGAATGTGAGAGGAGTAGATACAGAGTTGGCGAATGATAGGAGTGAGTAGAAGAAGAAATGTTGTGCCGTCTCCACTTAGGCTTCGGTAGGCCTTTACATCTATTGAAGATGATTTATACAGCGTCGGGAGGCACCCTATGCCTACACTTAACGAAACACTGTAGTGCCTGGGACAGTGTTTAGATGGAGTAGGCTTGTCTAGCACCTATACCATCCTAGCGAGGGATAAGGACAGGGAAATGATGAATTTTCTTGACTCCTCAATTTGTCATATTACAGCAAAGAAGAAGGCTCCCTACGCATGATGAATGCTGAGAAACTCCTCAAAACGCTGCCAGTGCTGCAGGCACAGTTGGATTCCCTCCTGGAATTCGACTGCACATCAAACGATCTCACCAACGGAGTCATCAATATGTGCTTCATGCTTCTCTTCAGGGATCTGATCAGGTACCTTCTACTTCCCAGGATGAACTAACACGATGTAAACTAACTACAAAAAAACTAAAAATACCAGTACTTTTGTTTGATGAGAAAAAAACAGAAGTTTTTTAGATAAATCGTTCCCGCTCTGTTGCTGTGAAATATGCTGGAAGAGATTAGATCAGGCTTTGAGATATTTTCGTGCCATTTGTATCAGCATGAACAAATATGACAATCGTTGCGTTAAACCTAACATATTTGAGTCACATTGCGCGTCAACATCAATTTGACTTCCGAACGTTGCAACTTTACCGCGCAGTGGTACGTAAATACGTGTTGTAACCTTGGTACCGGAATTCAAATTCAAATCGTTTATTGCACTTATGTTGTTTTATAGATGTTGTACAAAAGGTAGTGTAGCAAACATAAACCCTGTTAGGGCACAGCAATTTGTTGAGGTGTACATAGACACTAGGTGGCATATTTATGTGTCTAGTTTTGGAGAATTTGATATCACCAATGATAATTTGTCAGATTATTTGCGTGCTACAACGACGGCATCATCAACCTCTTGGAGAAGTACTTCGACATGAATAAGAAGAACTGCCGCGATGCTCTCGACCTCTATAAGAAGTTCCTCATCAGAATGGATAGGGTTGGAGAGTTTTTGAAGGTAAGGCCGGACATACACGAGTAGCCTGAAACTGCTGTAATCGAATGCTTCATCGGATGGACTATCAGCGTTATTTACTCCTGAGTATATCATTATATTCATATCCAAAACTACACTCCTATTATACGACATAATTAAAGTCGCTGCTTTCTTACAAGCAGTTTTACCATTGATGTCTCATAATGCACTATATTAGGTGCCAAACAACACCGCAATACAGGTCATTCACCCACCTTTACCACGATGTCTCAAAATTCAATTTATGAATGGCTAATTCTGTCGCTTTCCATACAAACCTGTCGCTAAGACGGCAATCGCTCTAATCTCGTAGTACTGTTTGTTTACCATACATAAATTGAATTTTGCGACATCGAGGTGAATGTGGGTGAATTACCTATATTGCGGTGTTATTTGGCACCTACTATAGCTGTCTGTCCGCGGCTTTGTGCGCTCATATAAATAGAATAAGGAATTTGTAAAGTCAAATTTTATACACCTTTGGTTACATTATTGGAGTTTTAGTAAGCATTCCTAATTTTTTCAAAATATAATATGCCACCCGGGGTAGTGCAGCTTCCCAACGGTGAAAGAATTTTTCAAATCGGTCCAGGAGGTTTGGAGCCTAGTCAATACAAACAAACAAAATCTTCTGAAATCTTTCCTCTTTATAATATTAGTAAAGATGTCGAGTAGTATTGACATCACTCAACCATGTTTTTTTTATATTCCAGGTGGCAGAAAACGTCGGTATCGATAAAGGCGACATTCCCGACCTGACGAAGGCTCCAAGCTCACTGCTGGACGCTCTAGAAGGTCATCTCGCTTCTCTGGAGGGGAAGAAGGGATCTGCGGCTAACACGCCCACCCAAACCGCCAGGTAAAGTGCCTGGCTGGACCTATACTCCGAATAATGATAAACGAAGATATGGTAACGTTTGTGTTACAATGCGTAGCTGTCTACAGCGATATCGCGGGCTTTTGCAAAGCGACAGCGTCACTGCGCAGTGTAACACAAACGTCACTACCGAGTCTTTGTTAATCATTATTCGGAGTAAAGGCCTTCATTATCATCAACCTATATTAGTCCACGACTGGACGTAGCTCTCCCAAGACGCGCCATTAAGCCTTTTATTCTGTAAAAATTAGCGTAATAATAAATAAATTAACCAGACTATCAAATTCGGTGCTAGACTTTTGACACTCGGATACTACAATAAAATTCAGACTATGGGCTAATGGATTAGTTCTGCTAAATGTAAGCTTAGCTTAGCTTTGAGAACATTTAAGTTACACTACCAAAGTACCAAGCAACGTGGCAATGCATAGTCAAATTCAGTAGTCATTTGTTCAGTAAAATCACAGGAATCATTCAGAATTCATGTCTTTTTATACGGTGACTCATAAGTTGCAAGTTTCTTGCCACCAGAACATAAACCTTGTGGAGTCGAATCAAATTCCGTGTCACACCACATTTTTAATCAATTAATTAATTAGCGTTCATTTGACGTTTTCATTCAACTTTTGCTTTAATTAATTAACCGAATGTAGCATTTAATATATTACGTAAGACAAACTTGTACGCCTTAGCGCAAAACACAGCGCACACTAACAATTTATATGTCACCTTTCTTCCTAAATACTTACCCCTATGTATACAAATAAATGATTTGATTTAATGATTATTTATTTTTTCACAGTGCTCAAAAGAATGTAGCGAGCGTGATGGGTGCTCTCTCATCCACATCATCATCATTCGGTAACGTGGCCTCTTCATCTCGCCTGGACAAGGCCAGCAACGGCGCTCTGTTAATCGACGACTCGCTGAAGCAGCAAGTGTTGGCTGAAGAAGAGGCTGCTATGAATCAATACAAGGTACCGTCTTTTGTGGCAGACAAGCGATCATGAAAATCTCCTTAGATCTGCAGCCTTATTGTGTAAGTTCAGTGGTAATCGACATCGGCTTCGTTTTTGACATTTGAAACCTAGACTGGACTTCAACTGTCACTTTCGTATTTGTTTTGTATACGATACCGAAAAAATTCTGACAGAGTCGACCGGTGGTAATGGGCTTGAACTTCACTGGTAATGGAATTCAAGTTACACAATAAGGGTACTGGTCTGGTACGAAGCGCTCGTGGCTAGGCTTGCTTAGCCAATCTTCACGCGTTCTGTGCGGTCACTGTTTGGATGGGTGACCGTTAGTGGCATTTACATCTGAGCGCTTCCGTGCTTCGAAGGGCACGTTAAACTGTCCCGGCTCTAGCAGTCGTTAAGCCACGACAGAGGCCTTTGGCGGCCTTAAAACTCTGTCACCAGAGTTGGCCACTAACTCATACGAGCTAGCTTGCTATTGCTGCGGGCCTAAGATGCGCACCGCGAGATATTTGTCATGTCGTTCTGTCAAAATGTAAGCATTTTGTACCAGTTTAGGAACTATTGCATTATCTGTGGTACCTAATGGTGTCGACAAAACGCGCCATAATGTATACACTTGACACTTCTTAGTCGTCGTACCTCTCTGAGGACGAGATAATAGTCATGCAGAAATGTCAAAAGCTGTAAATTCAAAGGCGCGGTTTCTCGACAACATTACCACAGATAATGCAATAGTTCCTAAACTGGTACAAAATGCTTACATTTTGACAGAACGACATGACAAATATCTCGCGGTGCGCATCTTAGGCCCGCAGGTCTTCATTAGACCTTGGAGTATGAACTCTAGTTCAGCATATCTGAATCAGATGAGCTATGTGTCAAACTGCTATTATTCCTGAGATTCTTCAAATCTGGTTTTCAGAGCTGGTATATATCCTCATACTTTAGCAATGGCTCCAAGAATTTATACCGAACATGGCTAAGAACTATGCCAAGATAAATCACCTTTAACCACAAAAAAATGAACATTTAAATCGAAGGTCAACTTTTAGAGGTACGAGCGCACAGCCAAACAGACAGACATACAGACACAACGCCGACAATTTTATTACACTCCTTCCGTTTGCGAATGGATGTTTTTTTTTTGTTAACCCATATTGTCCCACTGTTGGGCAAAGGTCTCCCCCATATCCCTCCAGTCAGTGCGATCCGAGGTTAAAAATGCAATATCGTATTTGTAAGGTTTTACGAGATGTTACAGCTAGTACTATTGAATTACGAAAATACACTCACTCTGCCCAAAAATCACCGTAAACCTGTTCAACGTAGTTCGACCTCTAAAATCGTTCACCTGAATATCACAAGCAAAGCCATAGGCAGAAGTTATTCTTACACTCAAGAGGAACTTACCAGATAGTATTGAAGTACTTTGTTTACATTTAAAACGTTGACACAGGTGCATTTATTGCAAGGATCCGAGTGGACCGGCGAGGAACAAGTCTCGGAGATCGTTGTAAGGCAATGGGCTGGTCTTGTGTTGTTTCATCGCTTTATGTGACTCCCAGACAATACAGTCGTCCGCTGGACACAGAATATTCGTTATATTAGTTGGATAAATAAATGTATAGCAAAATCTACGCTTCTATAACAAAATCCCAACTGATGTGTCTCAGTTGTCGATTAGCAAGTTCAAAAACGTAATAAAACGAAGACATCTTTTAAAACTATAATGTATCTGATTATTTAGAAGACAAACAAGCTTAAGACGAACTAGCTTCAACTCATTCAATAATATAATGTAATCATACCTAATCAAAGAGATCGGAATAGGTAGAATGATTTAGGATCAATGACCTCAAACGATAGGTTAGTATGGATATGCTGCGGGAATTCCGGTATTTTAAAATTAACAAGAATTGTTTTCCGTAATTTCACAAATATCATAGGGAGGCGTAAATTGAGAAACGTATCAATATCATCATCATGATCTCCAGCTGAACTTCACCCATGTGACGGATGCTATAGAGTCAGCCCAACGCGCCGCTGTCGAGCGACTGGTATCAATTCAAGCATGTATTTTTTTTTCAACTCTAGGAGCGGCATAGGTGATTGGCATTCAATAGTGAAAAACCTGTGTTATTGAAAGAATTGAAGTAAAAAAACTCGAACTAACAGTAACATATACAACAAAGCTTTAAATCAATAGGATAAATTTTATGGAAACGCATACGGCGGACACTACATTTTTTTTTATTCGACAGGTTAATAAAATGTATTTTCCTACAAAAAAGTTCCACAATCTCTTCCTTTAAATTTCAAATGTAGTAGTTACTAAATTACTACTTTAACTATAATATTTAGCTCAATCCGGTTAATATCGGAACTTTCCGGAAGAAAAGCCATATCCATGTTATGAAACTCTGATGCAAGTACATAAAATCATTCTACCTATTCCGATCTCTGCCGTAATCATAGAAAACGTTATGACGGTTAGTGATCAGTGAGATATTATTGAATAAAAGCATTTTGATTTAGAATTTGAAATAATAAACAAATATTCATGGACATTTCACACCGTCTACTCCCAAACTCAGCAAAGTTTGTACTATTATGGTAACTAGATTCTTTGTAAATACATACATAGATACTTTTATTACATAGTAAAAGCCAAGATATAAAGTGAATAACGCATATTCTGTGTTGATCTGTCCGGTGGACAATCGTACTCTCTAGAAGCCTCATTAGGGAAGCGGGAATGGTCACCAGGCCGGGTGTCATTGTTTGTTATTGTATATTTATGTTTTGTGTTATAATTTGTATTTTATATATTTTGTGACATTGTTTTAATTTTCAATGATTATCGGCGACTTTTACAGTGTTAAAATGCGTGTGTTTGTACTATGCGTACACAAACCAATATCAGGGGCATTGTCATCATAGAGATGATGTCAAAATGACGTCGAAAACTCGTTTCAACAGTGGATGAATCGAATTTTCGGTCGAGATATAATGTCACCCCTATTAGAGTAATACCTCTGGCGAACTGAGCATAAAGCCCCACTACTGTAAAGCTTTGATCTCGCGATCGTAACGCACAACGCTGCGGTATACGGCTCAAGGAAGCGTACCGCGTTTGCTCTTCGCCGCTGACGCAGACTGCGACGGAACAAGAGACCATACTAGACGTTTTCCATACGATTATGTGTCCGGCGCCGCATTTCGCATACCGCACCGTTATGCGTTACGAGCGCGAGACCAAAGCTTAAGACAGATGCAGCTTAGCAACGACACATCATTTTAATATCGCGTGGAATGTCACAATCAAGTTTCTTTTGCAATACATTTTATATTTTATTTGGGTTTATATTATACTTATCATATCACATTATAAGTTTTATTACACGCGTTTCAAACAAGAAGCTCAATCAAAACCCATATCACTCAAAAAACACCTCTATCTGTTCCAGAACAAGGTGCAATCACCAACAAACGCGGCCAACAATCCCTTCCTATCATCGGCACCGACTAACAACCAGCAATCTATTGTGGATCTCTTCGGACCTACTCCAACAGATAACGGTGCTAGTGCCACCAAAGCGTCCGACGATCTGCTCTCATTAGGCAATCCCTTTGCTGATATGTTTGGTGGTAAGTGGCCTTTACTTCACACTTCCTTATCTTAGGCCGCTCTCACACTTGTATACTTACAACTACAAGGCTAACTTACAAATGTAAGGTCGCCCTTACTCTTGTAAGTACACTTGGAAGTGTAAGACCACCCTTACACTTGTGAGTATACTTACAACTACAAGGCTAACTTATATTATAAGTGAAAGACCACCCTAAGGCCGTGCTCACTTTGGATACGATTTTATACGAATTTGATTCGTACGGCTACGCACGAATGATACCGACCTTCCAAGGACTATGGGAGCGCTCACACTGCATGCGATCAGTCGTACGTGTACGAACGTTTACTTACGACGTCCGAATACAATCCGAACTTATTGGGATTTATCACGCAGTCGTACTATTTGACGGAGAAAAACGTATTCAGTGTGAGCCCTCAATTCGTACGAACATTACTCGTACGTTTACGTACGAACAAATTCGTGTCCAAAGTGGGCACGGCCTTAAACTTGTGAGTACACTTACGACACTTACGACGGCTAACTTACAAGTGAAAGGCTACCCTTACACTTCATTTACATCCAAAAAAATACTAGTGGTAAACTGTTTACTAAGAACACTTTGTAAATAACTGTAACTTGTACAAAATTAACTGGATAATAACAGGGTGTACTAAAATTAACAAAGACTGTAAAACCAGCCTGTATTTTGAGCAAAACTTTGCTTCTCGCAAGACTTGAGAGAAGAGTTTTATGGCAGAGGTCTTTAGGGCAGATTTTTTACCCCAAAGGCATCTTTCCCATTGATCTCACCAGTGGGTCAGGTGGGACAAAAAAT
Source organism: Eulithis testata (assembly GCA_947507515.1). Lineage (NCBI taxonomy): Eukaryota > Metazoa > Arthropoda > Insecta > Lepidoptera > Geometridae > Eulithis > Eulithis testata. Next base: position 8,932,100 of record OX382213.1, on the reverse strand, counting down.
CCCAACGTGCCCACTATGCAAACTGGGCTCGATGTGATTAGAGTCCCTAGAAAGAACAAGTGACACGGAAAGATTATTTTGATTATTCACTTTTGTATGTACACAAAAGTGAATAATCAAAATAATCTTTATATACATTACATACACATGCTATAAACACCACTGTAAGATTTATACACACTTAACATACACTTAGAACAGCACTATTAGAACACTAATGGGCGTATACTCAAAAGCCACTCAAACCCCACTCAATTTAAGTCCCGCTTAAATTATTGCCATCTCTTACAAATGAGTAATGTCAAACAGAGGCAGAACAACTTTAAATGGTGCTCAAATTTGAATGACTTTTAAGTATTTCAGCCTAACGTTTGTATTCCAAAACATCTATTCTCGCTTGATGATTGAAGTTTTTGAGTATGGACACAAAACTGTAAAATGCACATAATTAGAGATTAAAATAGTGGGTATGAATCTTCTAAATCTAAAGTATTTCAACATAATTAACAATATAAAAGTACATACTGATAAATTTCAGTGTTGCCAACAATTACAATTTGATGCAAAAAAAAATAAAGCAAATTTTCAAGAAAAGAGTGTATAGATTATGGCTAAGCGTGCTCCACCTTACCTGCAGCTACACTTACCATCAGGTGCGCTGGCAGCCAAATGCTTAACTATTAGTTCATAAAAAAATTACAACCACCTATCCATCTGATATAATTTTTTCAGAACTGTGATGGGTAAAAAATACGCAAGTTAATGTTATGTTATAGGCAGAGATAACCGTTGAAATGAAGTAGCATTTGTACCGTCAACCTGTACAAACAAAACGAACAGTGACGGGGCAAACTAATTTATATGTATAAAAGGTGTAATAAGACTACTCCATATAGAAGGTGGCCATGGAAACTCTTAAAACTATGCAAAAATAATTTATTTAGTATTCTTGAAACGTCTTAATACACCCTGTATAAATATTTAATTGTAAGTAACACCAGACTGACTCGTGCTTTCGAAAAATGTATGAAACGGAGGTCAAAATTTGAATCACGCTTCATACAAAACGAGATTTTCAGTGTGTAATTTTGGTAGAAAATCAGTTTCGCACGAATTGTTATTGTACAATAATATTTTTAAATAAAAAAATCTGTTACATGATCCAACTTTTAGGCAAATGCTGTATGGGACGATATTGTAGGAAGCTACACGTCAATTTTTCTTAAAACGTCTTAATACACTGTGTATAAGTGTATAATATTAAATAATGTAAGTAACATGTTGGGGTCTATAACAATAAAACGTATTTAGCCGCCGCGCCCGCTCCTGCGCCGACCAATCAGATGTGGAGCCAGCCCACCAACGGATTCTCGGCGTTCCCGCAAAACAACACATTCGTGCCGGAGGCTAACTTCTCTAACGTATTCGATAGCACTGACAACTCGGCAGGTGAGGCGCTTTGCACGGTCGGGGTTGCCGTTTGCTGCGTTTCTACCAAACTGGTAGAATTATAAACAAAATAGGTCTCTATTTCTACCAAAATGGTAGAATTAAAAACAAAAACGTTTTCTGTGTGTAGTTTTTTTATTTTTGTATTATATATCTTCGATAGTCAAGAATAGTATGCAGCTTTAGTAAGAAAATCACAAAAGTTACATTAATTTGGTCATTTTTTTCACAGAGTTTCAAATAAATATAATGCTGATTTTTCTAGTAACTTAACAAAGCAGTTGACTAAATCAAATGGCAGCCCCATCCTAATCAAAATAATTATCTAGTAATATACTTATTTTCATAATTGATTTTGATAGCATACAAAAAAGTAAACTTATAAATAATTGAGTTAACGCCGAAAAATTGTATGCTGTCAGAATCTATAAAATTGTGTTTAAACCTGTGCTATTCTTCTATCACGGTGTTGGTAATTTGTAAATGATGTATAGATAAATAAGGGCAGCTGTGTAACGTGTGTTTATTGTGCAAGCTGCCGCGCCGAACCCATTCATGGGTATGGGAGACCCCACGCACCCTATATCCGCGTCCCCCGCCCGACCCCCGCCCCCTAACCCCCCGAAATCAGCATTCGATGACCTCGAAGACGTCATGCGAATGTCACTCGGAGGCTCGCCGGCCAAGTCTCAGCCGATCACGCAACAGCCAATGGCGTCGCAGCCGTTCAGTGACGTCATGTCGATGCCGATGTCACAGCCGATGATGTTCGGCTCCCCCGCCCGCCAGCCGATGATGCCGATGGCCGGTTTGAGTTTAGAATAGTTGACGGTGTGCTTTATCATGCTAGGTTTATTTTAGTACCCTCACAATGCACATTGCCTAACTTTGTACAAAGCTGTTTTGTTTCCTAATAGGTTTTGTGTAACACTTTTGTTTTTTTCAGTTTATGGCATGTTTTTTTTTCTTCGTTATTCCGTGTCGTCGTTTGAGTTAGCTTTTAATATCTTCAGTTTTGTCATTTCATATCGCTGAGTTAACTTACTGAGCGAACTAATCGTGTCATCAGCCATTATTCCAGTTTTGGGTTCAAAAATTCATGCTCGGTCAGCAGATCGGGTACTTCATTTTGAATGTTTACAATTTACTAGTTTTTATTTTCATCACTTTTAAGTTTAGTATTCTTACACGTTTGTGTATACAACAATCGTCTTGCAATCCTTTTATCAAGTAAACCATGAAATATTATATAGCATCTATAGCGTAGTATACGACTGCCATATTCTTTGCTCTTGCAATTTAAACCATATCTCTACATAATAGCTCCCAATATCCCAGGTCAACCGCAACAGCAGCCCGGCAAAGTTCTGACCGGTGATCTCGATTCGTCGCTCGCTCAGTTGGCCAACAACTTGAGCATCAACAAAACCGCTGCCACTCAGAAGTGAGTTTTTTTTAAGGTTTTTTTCTTGTTCCGTACCTAAAATTGTTGAATTATTTTGATGATTTGTTAATTACTAAAAAACTTACTAATATGCAGAATAAGTAAGTGGGGTATCATGAACCCCACACATTGTTTAACATAATTGGGGTACCTCGCACCCCACATATTGTGTGGTGTGTCTGTAATTTTGGTTGGAATGTGATGGCAATACTAGAAAATATAGCGTAACTAAAATGCACGTGCCTAAATAAGTGCTAGCTACTACAACTAAAGGCTTTAGATTGTTTTTTTTTGTTTGGTGGAAAAATTAAAATGGACAAAAACAAAATAATTCAATAGTTTGTTTAAAAATAATTTGAGCTTGAATGATATTTATTAGATTAAATTATGCAAGATATAACCCATCTTTTTTTCAATTGTGTGGTAAATAGTAATGTTTGACAAGTTTCATACTTATACTGAATGAAACTTAATGCAGTTGTGAGTGAAGTATTTTGTAGTACAACAATAATTAATAGTATTTTCAAAATTATTATAAGTTATGCTAATCCCTTGATATTTCTTTTACATCATATCCAATAAAATATTTTCTGCATGTTTTTGAATTTATTCCCAACTGGCCCCAAAAACGTCCCAACTCGTACAGTTTTCCCAACCGCCCACTTTTAAAGTTGCAATTTGATTTTATTCCCAACTGTCTCCATAACGTCCCAACTCGTAGAAAAGTTTTCCCAACCGTCCACTTTAAAATTTAATCGCAAACGCGAATAATGAATATGATGTGAAAGAAATAAAATAATATTTTAATGCCAATTTGATTATTAACCTGACTTTTTAGTTTTACGAAGTACAATATTAAGCTAAATAGTAAACTTATACGTGAATGAAAGCTTAATTTCTTTGAAATAAAGCCACACTGCCTTACAAAATAAAAAACATTTATACTAAACTACTACGATCTTTTAGCAGCACTAAAAGTTGAGACATTTTAATAAGCAATAATCCTGTGCAATTGAAAACACTAGTGAATGATTGTAGCAAATAATCGCAATTTAACTGTACATACACCTATTCAACAGCTTGTCACTAAATAACACACACAATTTCTTATCACACCAAAATGGTCTGGTAGTTTTTAACTATACTGTCATGTCACATCAGCTACGATATAAATACCCGCTCTTAGTACACCATGTAATAAAAATGGCGAGTCGAGCTAATACCGGACATTATCAACAAGAAAACTAAGATTTTCCCATCTGATCCCATTGGGAGTGGTTGGGAATAACCTAAGTTCCCTTGATGGGGCATGGGCAGTTACAACTGTACCTAACTTGAGTGTCGGTTTTTTCTAGAAAATTATTCCTCACAGCTCTACGGTAATATAACTATGCAACTAGAGATCATTTAATTGTTATAAATAAACAGACAGTTGTACGATTACGTTAAACATACTCAATCCTAAACATATCTCGGGCACAACAGCATCACGTTTATAGAAGCACTAGGTGCCGCTCGCGACTTCGTTCGCGTCCCGTTGGATCCCGTTGATTTTTCGGGATAAAAAGTAGTCTATGTGTTAATCCAGGTCACGGACAATATATATTCCAAGTTTCATCGAAATCGGATCAGTAGTTTTTACGTGAAAGTGTAACAAACATCCATCCATCCATCCATACTTACAAACTTTCGCGTTTATAATATTAGTAGGATTGGTCAAAAGTGACTCCTTAGCGCGTTATTATTAGATTGGCAGAGACCTGCTTTTGGTTATTCCTATAAAAAATACGAATGATACGAATGATATTACACAGTAGTTAACTTTGGTTTTACCTCGACTCCCAAACACAAAGTAAAGCTTTCATTCACGTACGCTACCTTACACCGACTGACGCGTCGTTGTCAGACCGATGCAATGGAGTTCGCCGAAGAACGCTCAGAAGCAAGGCGGCGCTGCTTGGAGTCCTCAACCAATGCAAGCTACAACGGGCGCGGGTTACCGACCTATGGTACGTACTCTTGAACTGATGAATAGAAACTATGACCCCTGTGTCTATGTTGACATTCTACTATCGCTAGAGGATTTAAAACGCCAAAAGTGTATGGGAGTATGGTAGGTTTCAGCACTATCTGAGCTGTAGGTTGTGGGTTTGATTAGAATATACATTTTTGTGATGAACATAGATGTTTATTCATTGTCTGGGTATTGATAAAAAAGTATATTATTATGAAGTATTGCTATCTAGTTTCTATAGCATAAGCTCTGGTTTTGGGTTTGATAGCGCTGTGTGAAATCCAATATTTATTATTATCATATTTTATGGTCCCGTGATTATAAAATCGATTGCATGACACATTTTTGATTAGTTTTCTCTAGCTATTGTAGATTGTCAATTTGGTCAGGAGGGGCTGACTAGAAAAGCGTTCTGCAAAGCGTGTAGCGTGTGTTATTGGTCGTGGGACGACTGCGTTTGACAACTAAAGACAAACACCGCACGCCTGACAGTTTCGTTGTTAGTTCTATCTAGATATTTGGTTTAGGCTACTGATTAGTTCAGCAACATTCAGAAGATTGTGCAGATTGGTCAATGCCCTGCCATAAACACAGCTGTTACTTGTTCTATTCTTCAGTAAATATCTTTGTAATTACTTGAGCTAGACCTAAGTAGATCTTAGCTTTTCAAAGCTTTACACGTTGCAATTTTATTTCTATGCTAGATAACACAATTTTTGCTTACCTAGTTTTTGTAAATTTCTTAGTACTTGTTACCTGTTTTTTGAGATCTACAGGAATTGTGCACTGAACATTTTGCCACTGTACTGTTTGTAAATAATTATTAGTTAGTGGTTCATACTTGCCAAACCTGAATCAATTTAAATATGTTCTTAGTTTGATTTAATCAATCGACTTTTAGCAAACTATCTCTCTTTCCTAGTAAAATCTTATAATGAAACATAACACGCCGTTCTTTGGATGCGCAGTTCCTGTAGTTATAAATACACCCTATACACTCTGCAATAGAACTGTATCCTCTATCCCATTTTTATTTGCATATTTTGTTTTCCTCGTAGCATGCTTTTATTTTGCGTTACAGGGCCCCGGCATGAATCTGCCCATGCCCCATACTATGCCACACACATACCACCCCCCGCATTTTGTTGTGGTAAGTCGTGCTATTGGTTTTTATTTTGCTTAGTTTTATTGCTCCTCACATTTTCTGTAACCGTGTATGTTACTTGTAAGATGATCAATTAGATATTTATTGTCACGAATGAAAAGATTTGCATGTACCTATTTAAATAGTGTTTGCATGAGTACATTGTTTTCTAAAACTTGTTATCTTCTCTGTAATCTATCTGTAGGTTCAAATAATACTACCTCAAATAGTCATTCACGAATTAAAACTAAAATACTACCTTGATCACAGCGAGATGACTGCTGAAGATTCACCTACAAGTTTTAACTAATTTACAATATTCGTTCCATTATGATAGAACTTTAGCGACAGGGTCATCGATTACAGCTCTAACCGTGTGATTCCCCTTTTAGCAACAGCCAATGGTAATCGGGATGGCTGGAGCCCCAATGATGCCGATGGGCATGCAAGCGCCCATGCGGCCTGCGGTACCCCCTCAATCCACCAACCAATTCAGTTAAACATACCCTTTGATAACTTGTCGGTTATAGCTTATGAAATATCTAGGTAAACGTAACTCACCCGTTACTGTTCAACAATACCCTAGATTTATGCCTATAAAGTACTGTAAAGTTCCATTGTAGCTTAGACATGTTAGTTATATTAGTTTCGTTAATGAATTAGATGCTGGTTTTAGGATACGTTACGTCAAAGTACTAAAAGTATAATAGATATTTTGTCATAGTGCTGTAAAGAGAGGAGTAGCTCAGAACCTGTCAAAGTTGCGTTACCTATTGGGTTCGGTTTCATGCTCATGAATAAGTATTTTTTAAACAAGAATACTTTGTTTAATTCTCTTTTATAATGCGTGTCGCTGTTTTGTCGAATTACGGGAATAGTTTTCGTTGAGTTTACGGAATGCTTGTATACGATTGTTGTAAAAACATAATTATGATCTTTCAACAAGTAGGTACATGCTTTATAAACGTTTATAAAATTCCTAAATACCCAACAGGCACATAAAATTTTGTCAAATGAAGTATTGGAGATTAGTTGATTGATTTTGGAGAAATATTATATATTTTTATTTTTTTTTATTTATATTTTGTTGCATCGCAACGTCTTTTTCAAATCTTATGATACATACATTTATTATTTTAGTAAAATCCTATATGTAACTATTATTTTATGTAGTCAATATAATATAATTTAGGTAGTTGAATGAGCGGACTTATTGGTTCTAAAGCTACCACGATATTATGGCATGATTTAAAATAAAATGTACGTGTGAAACATAATAGGCCATATTTTTGTATTCCTTTATGAACATATTCCGCAAATCTATCATGAATTGCTTATGATTATTTATTTATTTTAAATGAAAATTCTTATGAATATGGTGCGGATTTTATAAAAAAATATTTATTTTGATTCAATAGACATCACATTCCATAATTTAAAAATGGTCTCTAACATTTAATTTATTCATTAACTCTCTTATTACCTATACCCCATTTTCAGAAATGAAAATGACTATTAGATTTCTATGTATAGTATACTACTTAGTTTCTTCACGATAAAATGAAATATAGATTCATAAAATATATACGGTACTTTATTTTCTGTCCTATTCATACATTATATAAATGTTTGGTTGACAGGATAACAGATAAAGCTTAGTATCTTTACTTACGTAAAATAATTGTATAGGTACTACATATTTGTATAGATATCGTACTCGTCTATCTAGCTTGAAATATTTATGTACCAGTTATTATTCATAGTAATATTTTAATCGTGTACCTTAAAATGATGTTTGTCACTGTATAGTTAGATGGTTAACGCATTAGATTGTTATAAAGGTTAATATCAAACGCTGTTCAATATGTCTAACCGTGCTTATGTTATTACGACATAGATGTTTAGGTAGGTACTTCCGTGTACTAAACATGACTGTACAAGTCTTAACGATCTCATCACTAGTTCGTCGAGCTCTAATACCAGATGGCAAAATTCGAAAGTGTAAACAAAAATACAATACTACTTGAAACTACCCGTGTTTCAGATTTATACTTTTTATCATTATATCCTGCATCAAAATACGCCAATTACTTATGAGTTTCAAAATTACAATACTTTGTACAAACACGATGCAATCGCAAGTATAACAAAATGATTATTTGATGTGATAATTTCGAATTCAAAGTATTAAATCATATGCTTTAAAAGTCTTACTATATTTCTACAATGGTTTGGACAAAGTATTGAAAACAAATGTTGCCATTTTATTATATTTATGATATATCAGTAGATGTTGGGCGTTTATGCAACCTTATCAAAGTTGTTGCACTTTGTTTCTTGTAGTAAAAATATAATATTCACAGATAATAAATAACATGTAGTCGTTTATAAACAAGAATTATTATAAGAAACTATAATTGTAACTAGTTCGAGTCCAAAATTCATCAATATAATACAAAAATAAGTGTAAATAATGAAGAGTAATAGATATTGACATAGTACATAGTGCTAAACATACCATTACGCTAAACAACCGCTAAACTTTATACTAAGGACATCTTTAGAGGCCTCAGAATCTAATAAATAATTAATTTGTATAAAGTTGGCCTTAAGGTGTCCTATATTGCCCATAGTGCTGCATGTTATTGTGTTTTACCCGTTAGTTTAGTATTTAAATTAATGATATTTAATATCATTTGCGAAGTGTGAGTTAATGTTGATTCAGTTTTCTTAGTTGCTAGTATTTATAATGTGCAATATTTTGTTTGTAAACATTATTAATAAATGGCAACACATCTAGTTACACATTATTGATTGGGCTTGCCAGTTAAATCCAGTGTTTGGTCTGTAGACATTTGAGTTGGCCTTAGTGTACTTTTGAACGCTGTGATGCGTGGTTTCGACTGATTTAATTTGAAATAGTAGAATTTGCTGTAGGTTAAATTTTTTTAAGGGAAAAATGTAATTATGTTTTAGTAGGTGTACCTACTCTACTCATAGCCCTGAAATTTTAAGTTGTAAATTTTTATCCCCTAAATTGAACCTCCTGCGAAGTTATTTTTTATGTAAATAATACTCTGGTATGTTATTTTGTACATCGCATCTTTAGATATCCAATTTAGTTTATTTATTCAAATAAATCAATTACCTAATTATTTTTTTATTTGTAATCCTGCCGTGCATAATCCAGAATAAACCTCGATATACAAACCTGTTCTTTCACTCAAGATAACTAGATGCGTAAATTTAGATACCTATTTAAACTATATATTTACTAATCGGTGTCTGTGTTAACCTCTTATTCTAATGACAATACATATAATCATCACAAACTTGTGACACGTGACTCGATGGTGAATCTTCCGAATATCACATATCTAGTTGTGCCCATTAATGTGTGGAAAATGTATACTTATCTAAACTCAGTCGAAATAAAACGGGAAAAACTGATTATTCCCAACTGATCCACGTTTTATGTTAAGGGGGGCCTTAACATAATCAAAAACCTCACATTCACACCACGGATAAATCAAATTGTAATCTGTTATGGAGAGTATAACATTTATACTTGCTATAAACTTTCCTAAGTGTAAAGTAGGTATTTAAAAGTACCTAGGTCTTGCATAACAATAAATTGGTGCATGTTACACGTTGATATGGGTGTGCGCCGCTCCGAAACTAAACAGGTATACTTTGTTGAGTCGCAAATAAATAATACATAGTGGGGCGATCTGTGTTTGTTTCAATAAAGTTGAAATGTTTTAGGCACAGTTGTTTTATTTTAAAAAATCTATAACCCACAACGTATCTTCATCCCTGTTACAAGTATTAGGTAGGTAGAGATACCTACCTACAATGACCTACATGCCTGCCTAGGTAGCTACCGTGAATGCTCAAGTAAAGGGTTTAAACCCATTTACGCACAGACATAAGATTAGTATGGCGATAGGTAGGTTCACCATGCGCCATGCACCATTTTCATTAGCATACAAGCAAGTAGGCAAGTCTAGGGCCCGTATTCCGTAGCCTTACTCAAGCACTGATCCGTACTCAAGCATAGATTTTTGTATGAAAATCTCTACTCAAATCTATGCTTGAGTAACGTTTTCTGTCTCGGAATACGGACTTAAGTAAGTACCTACATGGCTAAGTATTTTTTTGGTAGGATAGGCAGTGATATTTTCTGTGGTACACACTTCTACCATTTTATACCAATAAAGGCAGCTGGCAGCACCAAGGCAATCGATGACAGGCGACGGATTTTTGCATGCACAGGGTCAGTGTCTACAGGTTAGGGTATTTTCCCCTAAATTTAGGGTATTTGGGAATGTCTAGGGTAATAATTTTTAGAGCATTTATTATAAGCAGAAGAGAAGATAGTATGAATCTAACAAAACCTTTGTCCGTCATGGGCATAACTTTTCGCTATGAAAAATGAAACTTGGCTTGGAAAACGAAGCCAACGGGGGCGCAACCATTGCGTCGAACTACGGTTTTTATACTGCCAAAAGATTTTTTTAACTTGTAAAATATAATTACATAGTTGTTTTGAACTGCGTTTCGATATACCACTCCGTGGTATTTTCATATCTACTTAGGTACTTACATAACACAAACGGATAAAAAATCGTTAGCATACTCATAACCCAAGAGTAAATTAAATATTTAATGGTATTTTTCATTACGGGAAAATCTAATTTTAGGGTTGGCAGCACTGCACAGGGCTGACGACATTTTGTCAATAAATTGGAGTATTGGAGTGAAATTCAAGAGGTTTCTGGTGTATAAGTGTAATTTGGACAGTAAAAATGGCAGATAATGAGCAGAAAGCGTTGCAGTTAATGGCAGAGGCGGAAAAGAAGCTGAGTTCGTCTAAAACCTTCCTCGGATCTCTCTTCGGGTAAGAACAATGACTTGTTCACTAAATCGTCGATAATTTTCCCAAATGAACGCCTAATTATTGCTAATTTGTTGCCCTAGTACTAATGACCAAGTTCAATTTCTCTTGGTAATACAGAGAGCTATTTGTTGGAAAATATGTTTTTTGGCATACCCATGTAGGTACCTAGCATGAGCTACATTTTGCTCATTCTACTTCCCGTTTTAATTCAGTTTGTTGTGATGATTTTAATCATGCGGTACCTACTATGATTCATGTTATAGGTTGGTACATTTCAATATCTGCGATTACTATCATCATACTCGCCTACGGTAGGTATATAATCATGGTAATTGCACATTGCACTAGGTAAGTAGGTATGCTACCTACCTACTTACCTAGTGCAGCAAGGTGCTCACTGCACCCATCTCTTTAATTCTTCCATGCCAAGTACCTACCTAGCTCCTAAATCAGTATTCAGCAATAGGTACTCATAATGAAAAGAATGTAAAATATAAACTTACCTAGTAAGTACGCTTATCACAAGAGAAAAAGAAAATTAGGCAAATGAAATGTTTTATTTGGCACAGAAGTTTAAGCGCCCAAAACATTTACGATACTTGGAAAAGGTGAATAAGCTGTTAAGTGCCTCCTACAGTTAAGACCAAATTGTAACACTTATTTATGCAAATAAACATCTTGTATATATCAGTAAGAGGTAGTAGGTACATTGATATTTTACCTACAGGTAAAATAATATGGCCTCTTAATGGTCTGTTATGTATGTACTTACATAGGTTCACCAGTTCACCAGGGTTATATATAGTAAAATGCTGTGTTATAACTTTCTATCCAACAGATTACTTCAACTTTCACATCATTTGTTGGAACACTTTTACAGCCAGTAAAGCAGAGGGTCTCCAAATAGAACCAAGTTTTTTTTTTATTTATTTCTATTTGCTTGAGGTAATTTTAAAATTTGTACCCTAAAAATGCACAAGTCTCTTCTTGAAGGGATGAAAACCCTATTATACACAATGTATTCATTACTGGTGGTTATAGAGATAAAAAACTAGTTTAGTTGTAGTGTAGTAGGTAGTTCAGTTGCCTAGACATAAGAAGCAAATCCTCTGTGAGAGATATAATACCTACAGAATGACATAGATAAAAAAGTAAGCTTTTATTGTAAAAAAAACTTCTTCCTATGTCCATTGGTAAATGAAATACTTTTTTATGAAAACTCCCAATCAATCAGTATCAAAATATGAACCTATTCAATTAAATAAAATGCAATCCTGCTGATTATGTATGGTTATAATAATAATCTCAAATTCAAATTCAAATCGTTTATTGCACTTATGTTGTTATAAAGATGTTGTACAAAAGGTAGTGTAGCAAACATAAACCCTGTTAGGGCACAGCAATTGGTTGAGGTGTAGGTACATAGGCACTAGGTGGCATATTTAGGTATCTGAGATACAAGATACAATTTGCATAACTAATTGTTACAAATTAGTCTTAACTGTAGGAGGCATTTTACAACTGATATATCTTTTCCAGGTATCATAAAACTATACTCTAACCTAACCCATTTGACATCTAAGAAATAAATGAATTTGAATTGGAATTATGACATTTTGACACCGGTTTTCATTCTTTGAACAGGGGCTCTTCCAAAATAGAAGAAGCCGTCGATTGTTACCTCCGAGCAGCCAACCTGTTCAAAATGGCAAAGAACTGGTCGCAGGCTGGCAAAGCCTTCTGCTTAGCGGCTAACCTCCATCAGAAGGCAGGAGTGAGACATGATGCAGCCACCAATTTTGTAGACGCATCTAATTGCTACAAAAAATGTGATGCTTCTGGTAAGTTTTTTTTTACAAGCCCGATGTGACGTCATCGCCCAGTAAGCCACAGGCTAACGATTTTTTTAAGGAAAGAGGACAAGTTAATAACTAAAGGCTGGTTTTTACAGGATCAGTAACTGACTTCGATTTCGAGACAAGTCAGCGCTGACCCGAAAAATACCCAATGTAAACTGATTTGAAGTCAGTACAGCGGCGGGAAGTCAGCGCTACCACGACTACTGACTCCATGTAAACGAATGAAGTCAGTGTCGGCGGCAGTTTCGGCGCCGATACTGACTTGCGCACTGACCCTGTAAAAACATGCCTATATCCTCTGTTTTTAAAAATTGAAGCATGCTAAACTTGACTTGTTTTGCCTGATTCTCGGAGGCCTTTAGGGATTCTTTGACAGGCGTCACGGCTCCGTCGGTAGTAGCTCTGCCTTCCGTGCTGTGGGTCGTGGATTCTATCAGTAATCTAGTTCTCATAGTACAAGCTATTGCATAGTTTGGGACTAGAGAGTGTCGTGTTATATGTCCAAGGATATTTTATTTTCCATACTATTTTTTTTTTTCACTTTAAACTTGGAGGCATTGTTTAGAGATTGAGGCATAAGTACCAAGCGGCTTAGTAAAATTAATCTTGTTTGAATTGGTCTTATCTCTCACATACAAATGGTTACCACAAGTAAACACCACAATGGATTAGGGATTTCCAATTATGTTCAATACTTACAGTCACTCAGAGCATACTCAGAGTCAACCTATACTGCACTCATCTACACTACACAAGTACTACTCGTATCATTTCTTGTGTGCTAAACACCTTTATCACACACGTAAAACTGAACTAACATTAATTTTACGAAAATTATAAAACCAGACTCTGAAGGCTGATCATCATTAGACTCTGGACTGTGAACTTGAATTCCTTCTATTTTCGAACTAAACCGATGTTTAAAAATATACCAATAACCAAATGGTGAACGCATGCGGGTCGTAGAGGTCAGACGCCTTAGCTTACAAATTTTCTAGCCTATCTAAGTTTTGGCTTCAATCCAAGTCTACATCGCTAAACATACATTACATTTTATTTTACTACTCTCTAGTCGCCTTAAAATATGGTCTGAGCAAGCTGTAAAAAGTCAAAGTTTTGAGACAAAACCTATATAATATAGACATCTCAGAATTTGAACTTACTCAAGGTCTTTTGTGAAGGTCAGAAAGAACTAAGTTAAATACAAATTTTAATGGTTTTCTGGTGATAAAACTATCTATGGTTCTAGGCTTTCTAGCTGCCTAGATAAGTATAGCATGTTGTCTGTACATAAGTTGTTTATAAATAACAGAAAATTTTACATTGAATGGTTTGACATCCGCTGAAACAAAGCGGTTGTGATTATCACTACTTTAATGTTACGTTGGTTCACATTAAATAGGTAAAATTGTCAGATAATAAGGATAAAGGTTCTCGAACGACCAATAACAGGGTAATATAATGTAAGTTGGCGTCGCACGAAAATAAATCAGCCGCACGAAAATAGTCATCATAGCCTGACTTCACCCACTGCTGGGTGCTTCTCTTCGTTGGTACCATTTGTCTTCGACCCCGTGCCAGTCTTATCCAATTTTTTGATATCGTCTGCCCATCTTGCCTCATGCTTGGCTAATAGTAACAGCAGTAAATTCCATAAGACATATATCCATGTTCATTGCCTCAAGCCGAGAAGGCTCGACTCGAGACATGGTGGCGCTGCTCACTCTGAGGCAGAGGGTCCAAGCTATTTTATCTTTTTCATCACACCTATTCGAAAAGAACGACTTGGTTCGCCTTTATGTGGTGTTTTCTATAAGAAACAATAAGTGCGCGGCAAAGTTCATTCAGTTTACTTTCCCGCGCACTCTTTGAATTTGGAATATCTTCGCTTTAAGTTCGCCTATGTACTTCATTTTTGTGCAATAAAGAATGTTCTTATCTTATCTTATCCTATCCTATCCTATCCTATCCTATCCTATGTGCCTTTTTTTTTCTCATAGTGGGTGATGAAAAGTAGAGTGTACCACTCGGGCGCAAAATATATTTTTGGCTCGGGCGACGTACTTTGAATCCCTCGCTACGTTCAGGATTCTCCTAAGAATCCCTCGCTAAGCTTGGGATTCTACTCTAGAATCCTTCACTTCACTCTGGATTCAAAAAAGCGCCCTCGCCGTAAAAATATGATTTCGCTCCCTTATAATACAATCTACTATTATCTTTTTATATGGTAGGGGGTATACTTTTGAGAAATCAGTTAATTGTTACAGAGGCTGTCAGCTGTATCCTGAAGGCCATTGATATCTACACTGACATGGGACGGTTTACCGTCGCTGCTAAACAGCACCAAGTATGTATTCATTACACATATCTATAGACCTCGTGCCAAAGGCGGCTTTTGGTTTAGAGAGATCAAGCTGTATCTAAGAATCCACGTCTTCCATTTCAATAAAATATAGCCTATGTTTCAATCCGGAAAAAGGGCTTCTGAATGGTATAAGTTTCATTGAAATTGGTCCAGTAGTTTAGGCGTGATCCGCGAACAAACAAACAGACAAATAGACAAACTCGATTTTCGGAATAAGAATCGTTTATTTAGGTCTGTATATTTATTTCATTCATATCCTTAATTTTAGTTTTTGGCTTTTTTACAGTTTTATAATAGGATAGATATGATCCAGTCTCAGGTTGTTTTTCCACCAGAGACGTTCGAGGCGGATTAGCGAAGAAATAGTCAACCAATTGTATCACTTCTTTTGTGATGTGATTAGTGGGGTTTTTCGGGTGGAAACATAGCCTAAATATTAACGATTTCTTTACATTAACACAAACCGGACTGCTTCAAAAGTAATATTTTGAAAGTTAAAATCAATTATGTTTTATTCAGTAAAGTCACCAGGATCATTTCAATAATTTCACTTTGAAGGGCATAACTACTTATGGGGAGTTATGTTTTAGTTACATGGTTGGGAGAACCATGAATCCTTTTGATACTCTTCAACATCGCCGGTTACTTGTTCGGCGGACTTGTTTCCGCAACTAGACCACAGATGGGCCCTTGGCTTTGCGTGATATTCAACATTGCTGGTTCTCTGTAATTTAATGATAGTTCCTTTTTCTCTTACTTTTTCTTTATTGTTTATGATTTTTAGATACCTAAGTACCTCCCTACCTACCTAAATGTGGATAGGTAGTTCGCTCTTACTTATTCTTTATTGTTTACATAAGTATCTACCCATGATTTTTAGATACCTAAGTACCTACCTACCTATATTGTGGATAGGTACCTGTATGTAAGTGTGGGCAATAAAAAGTTTTTCTTTCTTTCTTTCTTCTCTGTTGTTAAAACTGACATGTTCTTATTTACAGAACATAGCAGAGTTGTATGAAACAGAATGCGTGGACCTCGGCCTAGCGATGCAGCATTACGAGCAAGCGGCGGATTACTTCAGAGGTGAAGAATCTACGTCATCCGCTAACAAATGTATGCTCAAGTTGGCTCAGTATGCCGCTCAGCTGGAGCACTATGACAAGGCTATTGAGATCTACGAACAGGTGAGTGGGAACGAGACGAACCATCAGAATTCTTTCTTCATTAGATCATCAAACCCCGAATTAGGTCTTTTCAACTCTAAGCCATCTGCGTTTAACGCCTCTCCAATCACTGGTTTGAAGCGGTTCAATAACTGTCTGGCTGTGTGTGATTATCAGTGTTATTTAATTCATGTTATTTAAATAAATAAATAAATAGGCCTTTACATCTATTGAAGATGATTTTATTCAGCGTCAGGAGGCAACCTATGCCTACATTAACGGGACACTGTAGTGCCTGGGACAATGTTTAGACAATGTTATTTAAATGTTATTTTTTTTTCCTTACCCTTTTAGGTAACTGTTTGCTTAAACCTGTCGAATTTTCTTTTGTTGATAAACTAGTTTTACTTAGAAACGTATATGCGGAAACATTTAATTGGTGATTAGTTTTTTAAGTTGATATTATATCGAATACTAGCTGTCGCCCGCGGCTTTGCTCGCGTGGTAGCAGCATACGCATTATTCTTTATTTTATTTATTTAATACTTTATTGCACAACATTATAAATTTGTTACAATTATTTGATCCTAATTTTAGACCCTTTAGGGTGCGACTTTTCAAAATTCCTTTCTTAGTGCACCTATACACTATATAAGGATACTACCCTCCAAATTTCATACCTCTAAGACTTATAGTTTAGGCTGTGCATTGATTGTCAGTCAGCTTCAATCTGCTCTTCTGTCAGAAGAGTTTATATTTGGATAACACTGTTTGTTTTCCAAAAAAAATTAAAAATCAGCAAAATTTGAAGGAAATTATTCATTTCCAGATTGCAAAGTCGTCTCTCGACAACAGTCTACTGAAGTACAGCGCCAAAGAGTACATGTTCCGTGCGGCTCTCTGTCACCTGTGCGTCGACATACTGAACGCTCAGCACGCGTTGGATAAGTACTGTAATCTGTACCCTGCCTTCGCGGACACGAGAGAATGTAAGCTGGTCAAGGTATGTAGTACATATACAGATTATATAACTACCCTGTTCTATTAAGCTAAGAGAAAGCTAATCATTATCGATAATACTTTTTAAGCAACTACAAGTAATAGGTTAGAGTGGTATGGACATGTCATGCGGAGGGAAGAAAGCCATATTACGAGAAGAGTGCTAGACATGAATGTGAACGGATGTAGAAGTAGAGGTAGGCCAAAGAAAAGATGGATGGACTGTGTGAAAGAAGATATGAGTAAGAAAGGAGTGAACACCGAGATGACGGCTGATAGAGGAGAGTGGAAGACGAAGACATGTTGTACCGACCCCACTTAGCGTGGGACAAGGGTAGGAAGATGATGATGATGACTTTTTAGGCAACTACTAAAAAAAATATTGCGTATTTTGTTTCCTGTGACTTTTCAGAGGTATTTACGATTAATAGAACAATCCCAATGTACTTACTGCCATCATCATCATCTGACGATGAAGCCGGAACGTAGTCAAATTAAAGTTATTTCATGTTTTTAAACTTATAAATTATTACTAATACAACTAAGTGGAACAAATTAATGGCCCATTTGATGGTACATGGTAACCGCATGTAACGATGCACTGCCTCACTAGGCCCGTCCACTGCGGACGTGCCGCGCATACTACAAATAACATCATGGTTATTTGTTAAAGGAACTGATCGAACACCTCGAAGAGCAAAACGTGGAAGGTTTCACCGAGACGGTGAAAGCATACGACAGCATATCCCGTCTCGACCAATGGTACACCACCATCCTGGTTCGTATCAAGAAACAAATCAACGATGACGCCGATCTGCGTTGAATGAGCCCGTGTGTTGTCGTCGCTTGACCGAGTTGCTTGTTCCCACTATTATGTATTTGTATAGTTAGTAGATTTGCGCATTACCTTACCACCTTATGTAACCTCAAAAATATAACCTCAAATCATCGAATGTTTAGATGTTTGCGTTTTAATCACGCTGCAACTACTGGGCCGATTTGGATAAAACTTGGAATATATATAATTCGTAACCTGGATTAACACTAATGAAATGAAATGAAATACATTTATGTGTTAATCCAGGTTACGAACTATATATATTCCAACTTTATATATTCCAACATAGGCTACTAGCTTCCGCCCGCGACTTCTACCGCGGCCCGTTGGATCCCGTTAATTTTCCGCGATAAAAAGTATCCTATGTTACTTCTAATACCTCCAAGAATATGTGTACAAAAGTTTCATGATGATCGTTTAAGTAGTTTTCGCGTGAAAGCGTAACAAACAAACTTACATTCACATTTATAATATTAGTAGGATTAAATGATCCCTATTTCTGGATGTCAAACGCACATCCTTAACAGGGGCATTATTCTGTATGACTTAGGAGATTCCTTGCCGTAACCGTATGACGTCACCGTAGGGAATGACATTTATGGCATAGGAAATACGGCATAGGCATAGGGCGATTTCACGCCGCTGTCTTGTCGTGCTGCGTAACGCGCTTGTATTGGTCATAGTGAATAAGGCCCCAGCGTTGCTTACTTTGACAATGATTTTACTAATAGTGATGACGTCTAAATTACATCGAAATTACGCTTCGGCCGAGATATGACGTCATCCTTATAGTAAAAGTCTGCTAAAGTGAGCGGCCCCATTTCGTCATTTTGTTAGATTGTGAACATTTGAAGTATAATCACAATAAACTAAAATGATATAGTTTTTTTCTCGTGCAGTTCCTAGGAACTGCACCCTTATTGTGTAACTTGAAATCCATTACCAGTGAAGTTCAAGCCCATTACCACCGGTCGACTCTGTCAGAATTTTTTCGGTATTGGTATCGATTCGCTTGCTGCATTTTTCTAAACTAACCTAATTTGACAGCTCTAAAATTATAGCCGTCCTTGTCGTTTCAGTTTATGAGAAAGGGACGGCAACATTTTTAGTGCTGTCAAATTAGGTTAGTTTTAAAAATGCAACAAGCGAATCGATAGCATTGTATACAAAACGAATACGAAAGTGACAGTTGAAGTCCAGTCTAGGTTTCAAATGTCAAAAACGAAGCCGATGTCGATTACCACTGAACTTACACAATAAGGCTGCTGAGATGGTTAAATTGTTTTATAGTAAATCCTATTGTTTTGATGGTTTGAGTGTTGAGTTGAGTGATATATTGCTTCATTCCCTGTTGAACAAACAAGGCTGTTTACAGTAAATAGTCTTCGATTCGGCGAAATAATTTTTTGAAAATAATAATGGCGGTTGGTGCGAATTATTTGAAATTTACATTTACAAACTATGTAATTGCAAATATTATTTATACAGATAATTAGGTTGTTTATTCTAGATCCTAGATCATAAATCATTACTAACAAAAACCAAGTTATTTATAAAATCTAAGGGTTTGGGTTCCGAGATCGCTAAGTAGCAAACTGTGGCCTGACAGGTTAATTCACATAAGTTCGGCGAAAACCTAATTTTACAAAACAAAGCTATGTACTTCGTTTCATTTTATACCGAGTATTTATTTGCATTTGTCGGTAGGTATTTATTTTGGCAATATGCTTGACATCCTGCGAAACAATACAAAACGATTGACTTATTCAAACTTTCTTGAACAGTAAACATACCTAATTGTTCAGATTTCCACACAATTATTTAGTCAGTTTTATACCGCTGAATAATTGTAAAGTATTCGTTCTGTACTGCATAGTTATTCAATTTCCTTAATATTAAAAAAAATATTCACAAAGAATATTCACAAAGAAACCAATACAGTGTCGACAATATTCACAATATTTACAAAATACACAGGAAACAGTTGAGCCATCTACAAACCGTTGCAAACGATTTATAGATAGTTATTTGATTCTTCTAGAAGAGTTACTTTTGTTATTACTTACCTACAAAGAGGGATTGAACTTTTCTTTAAATAATCTCTATGAATGACATTGCTAATTTAATTGAAAATTGCATTTATTAACATTACAAGGCCTCTGGGCCGCCAAAGTTAAACATTGGGTTAGCAATGTTAAAGTTTACCATGACACTTTGTTTTCAAAACTCGGTAGTAGGTAAGAAAAAAATCTTTTCTTCACTGATTTTTTCTTACTACCATAGGTTAAGAGTACATATTAGCAAAGTTCGTCTCACTATTTATGTAGGTATCTCAATTTATTTGGTTAAAACCCGAAATTTTTGAATATGTATGTAAGGTTGATGGTCCGGTAACTTTCAACAGAAAGTTTTGAACCTTATTTATGTCACTAGTTTTCTACGTAGTTCAAAATGTACTTATTAGAATTAGACTATCAGGTCAATACAATCTACGTTATTGTATGTAAAAACGAATGCGCACGAATTATAAAAGCGGAATTTGCTCAAAATCGATAGCCAAGCGACGACAGGCGTTCTAGTTATAAGTATTCTTTTATCATTACCTTATGTAGTATTTCACTATGCCTATTTAATATTAGATGGATTGTTACAGTATTGAAATAGTTATTTGGTCTAGGTCGAAGGAAAAAATTTTGTTAACCAGTCTGCGTAGTGTTGTGCTTGTTTAGATTTTATCGATAAAAATTATTCCATGTTTATCGATAGAATGAGAGTGTGTGGTTTAGTCGGGTAATGAAACGTAGTGAATGTGACGTGAAATTACACTGATTCGTCAATGGAAGGTAGAGATAATCGATAGTGTAACAATCTTTCGAGTATCGATAGTCGGATAGGCTAAGTTCGGCGAAACCATATTTTTTCCTAAAGCAGATATTTGTGGAACGTTCCATTTAATGCTAAGTACACTAATTTCAAGTTACGTTATAGATATACTCGTTATTTATATTTATTATTCGTATTTATTGAGCCATTGTGTAGTGGCTTACTGTATATATTTATGTTAATTTTAGCGTGTATAATTGTCCCTCTTTATTTTAATATTCATTATAAATCATCGTGCTACTAAAAGTTGAGTAATTTTGAAACATAATGTTGGTTTATAGAACTTGCAGTTCATGTATAAGACTTATCGATATTTTGTTGTTTTATCGACGTAGAACAACACTATTTCATGAAGCTAGATAATATTGTGCTAGATATCATCGATACATTATTTTTTGTTTAATGGGGCCTACTCTCATTTAGATTTAGTGAAATAATATTTTTTAACATTTATTTTGTTTTTGTACATATATTTGTTTCGTTTAAATAAATTTTATATTAATTTATTTTTACATTTTATTTTTTTAACCTTTTTGTTCCGTAATTAAGATGCTTCATTCACTTTGTATCGATACGCCTTGTGTCCACTGACATCAATTCAGCGTAATAAAATTAGTAAAAAAAAAATTTTTGTAAAGTCATTTGCATTTTACTTTTCCTAGGTACATTTTTGTAATCTTTTAAAATGATATAAATAATTGGTGCCCTAAAGCATATAATACAAATACGTACCAAAGTTTTTAGTAAATTCATTTAAGTTAAATTTCTATTTTTAAACATACCTAGTTTCCAAATGCCACTTACTACCGTTTTTGAACCATTGCCAGTGGACAATGGCTTAATTGACCATACCGTTGTAAAACTGGTATAAATTGTATGTTAAGTACTATTCGAAACATATACGATAACCATTAACATTAAGACACACACCATTAGACTAACTTTGTAACGAATTCTGTAACATGCCACATTCCCGCTTTATGCTTTTTACTCGACTACGGCGAAGCAAAAAGGAGGGTTATCAAAAGCTACACATGAAACGAGATATCGGTGTTGTCTGACTGTTCCGTTCAAACTGCCCCGTTGATGTAACGGTTCTTGTTAGGACCCAAAAATCCTACAAAAAGCAAGCTCGTATGAGTTAGTGGCCAACTCTGGTGACGAAGTTTTAGGCCACTTTAAGGCCTCAGGCTTAACGGGAGCCGGGAGCGACAGTTTTAACGTGCCCTCCGAAGCACGGAAGCGCCCAGATATAACTAGATATAACTGCCACTAACGATCACCCATCCAACTAGTGACAGCGCAGAACGTCGCTTAGCTCATGGTCCAAGAAAACAAGGTCTGACATTCCGAGATCTTCTCTTGCCTACGTCACTGTCCAGTTGCCATTCTATTGCAACAAAATATGGAAGTTGGCAGTTATGACGTAGGCAAGGGAAAACCCACGTGACCATTGTTTCTCGGAGTGTCATACCTTGTTTTCTTATACCATGGCTTAGCTTAGATAATCGATGAAAATTGACTAAGCAAGCCTAGCCGCGAGTACTTCGAAAATCGTACACAAAAACAGTTCAACGGTCTATGAGAAGTCAACAAACTAAAACTAAATATGTCATGATAAAATCAGTTATTTTGAGCGAATGATTGATTTGATATCACATTAGTCATATTAGCCGCTCATCTACTATTAAGTTTTTATGAAAAAGCGGCAGCACTATCTGTCAAAGTTTCATTATTTTATAGGTACTAGGTATAGTATTTGACAAAGTAAAACCATTCATTTGAACAATACATTTCGACAGTCTGAACAGTTTATGAGCGTAGCGATATCTAGTAACATGTGTAGCACTATTACTTAGATTAATTACAAAATAGTGATACCTAGACATTTTTAATCAGAAGAGAAAAATTATCCGTTTTTGATATTAGCTTAGGAACTTGTAATCTTCATTTTTGTAATTACCCCACATTTTTTATCATTATCGTCAACCGGTAGACGTCTTATAATATCAAACAATTAAATCTGATCAACATGAACCTATGTTTCTAAATAAATTGACTAATAAATGCCTAATACCTAAGGGTAAATGCTAAGGGTGTTTGTCCATCAGGGCTAAGCTTAATTACGTTTTAATACCGCGTGCACACTACGCCCATGCCGCCCCTGCCGGCATGCATGCCGCTTAGTGAGAATAAAGGCGATGTTGCTGTGGCAATAAGTCCGCGGCATTAATGCCACAGCAACATAGCCTTTATACTCACTAAGCGGCATACATAAAAAAAAATCACGGACACTTAACACAACGCCTTCTAGTCCCAAACTAAGCAAAGCTTGTACGATGGAAACTAGATGGCTGATAGAATACATACATACTTTTTTTTTGTAAATACATACTTATAATACATAGAAACACCCAGACACAGAACAAACATCTATGTTTACAACACACAAATGTTTGTTCTCGGTATACATGCCGGCATGCGGCAGCGGCATGGGCATAGTGTGCACGCGGTATAAGGATGTGTTTGAAATCATTTACAAAAGATCCCTAATTGGTGGATTTCAAAAACATCCTTAGCAACGTACTTTAGCTTTGGTGGAAAAGCACCCTAATGCTGGAATGAACCAACGACAAGCGGTGATAAAATAAATAAATATTCATGGCCATTTCACAACGCCATCTAGTCTCGATCTAAGCAGTAAAATGACCAATGGTACAGTTTTACAGAGATTGGAGAACATTCTCAGAACATCACAGTATTTTTAATCGACTAAAATGAGGAATGATCTTTCTTACTTACTTATAATCGTTGCATAACTTTGTTCAACTGTTGAAATGATTGCTGTCTCTTACTGACAGGCAATGTCAAGGGACGGAGCTAGATTTAAATCAACTGTAACTATGCAGCGTTTATAAGTATACCCGATAATCTAAACTGTACCTACCTCTATTCTATCACTAGCAAATCTGACAGTCGCCGCGAGGTATTCGAGTTATATTGTGCGTCAATGCCAGCTCGACTGTCAACTGCTATAATGTCACTGCGCAGTGTATCACGGATACGCTACCGTTATGAATCGTAGCCGTAAACGTATCGTATAACTTACGATACGTTTGAGATTGTCACATTTATTCGTGATCAAGGTACTGAGGTCCTAATGTGCAGTAGATTTTGGTAGCAAAAATGTGATTCACCATTAAAAAAAATCTTATAAAATGTGGCGTGTAATGGTTTAGTAAGTTTTCGCTCGTATGCAATAGAGTCGGTTTATCTCATTGTACGGCACTGATACTCTTATTGTAAAGAAATAAAGGTTATTATCAAACTTGCGTGTTTTGTTATACTCGTACCTACCTAGGCCTTCAAACAAATTACTTTAGTTATAGGTAGGTAGTACATTACTGTTTAATCATCGAGCACTTCAAAGGGCTAACGTATAGAACTGTAACGTATGACAAATTATCTGCTGACAATCGTGACGTTTTCACGGTTATCTGTACCATTATTATTATGATCTGTAACTTACATGGAGATGGAACAATTTCTGTAGGTTACCTACCTATTGAACTTAGCCTTCAATTTAATTATTGTAATGCTTGTATTACATCATTTATTTTTATTTTATCAACTAGGTTCACAAAAACAAATCCTCTAGCTTTACAAATTTTTCTTCAACTGACAAGCTGAAAAGTTCTTTGGCGGGGGCGCTGGTGTCGCGCGCATGCGCGCGCATAAAGGCCGCGTTCCGAGCACGACTCCTGAATGTTAAGCCCGCGTTACATTATTATTATTAATAGTATAATAGGATTTTTTTTGCTGTAGGACTCAATTTGATTTTAGTATTTTGAATATTGATTTTTCTCCTATTTTATTGTTGATACGGACAGACGAGAGATTAGTAGAATGCTAAAATATAGTGTACCTACCTACTAAGATCACTCTCTGAAGGAAGACAACTTTTGAAAAGGAAATGAAAACAATTTACGTTCGTTTCATACTTTACAAACATTTTTTAGACCTCAATAGAATTCTCTGCGGAGGATTTAACGAGTTGAGAATCATGGTGCCCATAAACATGCAGTCCCTTATTTGAAGGTCGTTGGTTCATCACCGGCTTATATTTATCAGTGCTAAATCCTTGGAAGGGTATCGCTTGATGGCCGTTGGCGGTACCACGTAGGAAGGCGTTGAAAATGTCTACCAATTCTTTGCCGATCTCCACCTTGCCTTGGACTTGGACTTTGTATTCGGGCGGCGCTGGCGCGGTTTGGATAATTTTGGGTAATACTGAAAAATGACACATTTGACCATGGTCTCGAAAATAATTATATACCTAGGTACCTACTTATGTACCTAGTTCCTAAGATTTTGAGACATTTGAATGTTTATGCCGCGTTCACACTATGCCCATGCCACTGCCGGAATGTATGGCGGCATCAATGCCGCGGACTTATTGCCATAGCAACATCGCCTTTATTCTGACTAAGCGGCATTCATGCCGGCAGCGGCATGGGCATAGTGTGAACGCGGTATAACACCCACTTTCAAACACTTATGTATCTGTATTAGTTGGACATGCCAAAGTTATATTATTTAACAAGTTGGTTAATAAATGAAATATCTACATTTGAATGTAGGTAAAACAACCAGTTACTGCGCACAGCTTTGAAATTTTGAGTTTTTTTAAATTCTGATCTACTTCTAATGCTGACTATACTTACCTATCTAGTTAGCAAACCGCTAGTAGGTAAATTATTTAAATAGACCGTTGGATATAATTATCTATTCTATTCTGTAAAAGCGACATAATTGTGCAAAAACACGTGATTATAAATAACAGAGTAGGTCCATAATAACTGTAGGTACTTACAACACAAAAGAAATAGTAGAGGATAAAACATGTCGTTAGAAAGGTTACCTACGATTATATTTTTACGATAATAATCGATAATATTTTTGAGTTGTCGTTAATTCATTCATAATGGTTATTTAATTAAAGATTGATTAAAAACTTAATGGTTAAACTGCAGGCAAGTAGAGTATAGGTATACCAAAACCTACTCTACCTAGGTACTGGTAGAGTTCCGAAACCATTATGTTTGATGTAGGGTTCAGTTAGTGCAATTGACTGTACTTACGGTACTTATCATTAGGCCTCAAACGCACTAAGCGGTTAACAGCGGGGGCGGCTAACCTCGCGTGTCCAGTTTATGTAACCGGTTGTCAACCGCTTGTGCGTTTTAGGCCTTAGGCTTCTGGCCTAGATACGTTTGCTTTTGACCGAGTGAGAGAAGCGAACGTGCCAATTTGGGCAGATTGGCGTTGCAGTTTGTTCAAGCGAAACGCTACGATTTTCATACAATTCAGTATTGAAAGGAATCGGGAATGATAAAGAGGATCAAAGATAATTTCGAGATTTTTTTTTTATTACCTAACTCGATTTGCCTCGACATCTCATTGGTGTCGGCTAGGCGGCACGGCGACGGCGGCGTCGAGATCATGACACCAGTGAATGCAGATGTTAATAGGTATATTTTATAGCTTAAAAAAACATATTATTAAATAATTAAATGCTATAATAAATGGTTCTAAGCACTCTGTTTATTTATGAGTACAATTCTCTGAAAAAAAATTACGTTTATATAGGGGTTCCGTATCACAAATAATATAAACAAAATACACTGGAACTATAAAGCACCTAAACAGTTATTCATGTCAGTAGAATACTGAAAGTGAAATTCTTATTTTCTTAGAACTTTTTTACGTATTATTTGTTTTTTGTATTGGATCTATGTCGAGTAGATAGCAACTGCGACGCAAGAGAAGCAGGTTCGATTCCCATACCGAGACAAATATGTAAAAAAAATGATTTTGAGATGGGAAACCGTGTGTGTAGCGGGTCAGGGTTACCTATGTGTCAAACTTACCACGTCCAAGGATAACATATAGGGTAAACTACCCTAATCTTGGCACCCCCACCAATTGTTGGCACTTCTCTGATTTAGAAAAAGCCAGACCTCAGGATGTTTATTATTATGTTAAGTTGTTGTTTAAATAACAACATCGTGAGGTCTGGCTTTTTCTTAGTAAATAGGATAAATCAGAGAAGTGCCAACAATTGGTGGGTGTGCCAAGATTAGGGTAGTTTACCCTAGGTACCAACGAAGGCTTTGTCCAAAACACCAATAAGCGACTCGCATTTGTTTCCAGTCATCGATACGTATCAGCCATCACGTAATTCTTTGAGCTGCATCCATTATTCAGTAAGTTCATAGGTCCTTCTTTGTTACTGATACAGAATTAAATTACAATACCATTAAACGTTCTAAACCGCTACAGTTTAGCCCGTAACTTTTAAGGAACGACAGTTTCGTTTATTCACGCTTCGAAAATGTACCAAGAAGAAGCAGCGAAGCCTGGAAAGAATAAGTTTGAGTCATCCATCAGTGAGTTGAAGAAGAAAACCTTCGTGTCTGCGGCTGACATCGAAAGCTACAGTAAGAATAATTTTACACAGTAATTTGATGCGCAAACTGGATTAGGCAATGACTAGCGATTAGTTACAAAAAAATAACTAAATAATATTCTACCTAGGTACCTACTAGTAGATTATTATACAAGGGGATAAAGCAGTGTCTTCCGTCACGGGTGACGATTTAAATCGCGAGCGTAACGAAGGACTCGAAGTTTACTCCCGAGCGTAGCGAGGGTGTTAAAAACTTAAATCACGAGCGAAGCGAGGGATTTAAGACGAGTCCTGAGAGTAGCGAGGGATTTAAGTTCACCCAAGACTAAGACAGCTTTATCACCGAGGAAAATACTCTACTTTTCGTACCATTTGCGAAAAAAATAACACAATAATAATATGAGATAGCATTTTAGAACATTAACTTATTTATAAAAATAAATTAAAATAAACTTAACATTTATGTATTTGAAGAAAACAAAAACGCGGCATTTTCCTAGACTAATATTTTTTTGTCGGAAAAGCAAAGGCATCAAGCTCATACGGCCTGCATAATAAATGCGTATTCCTTTTTCAAAAAGATGTATAATGCTTTGTATACAAACTCAATGGTGTAAACACAGATGTAGTTCAGTATAAATTGTATTCCAAATTTAAATCACTTTCTCCCCCTAGAGGATGAAAGAAATCCAGTACAATTTTCTCTCCCTGTTTTTAACAGATTAAAAATGACTATTGTTATGTTCGCTTTTTGTGGCGTAGAATGTCACTTTTTTGAGCAAGTGGTACGAAAAATATTTTAATTGTCTACTCTAGGTAAGTAAAATCGTGAACACGTGATTAAAAAGAGATGCTCTCGATGTGTGCGTGTGAGACGGCACGTTATGTAGTCTCTGTAAAGTAGCCTCGATGGTAGAAACATTTCAATTATTATTCTGTATCTTCTTCTTGTTCTTCTTCTATCGAAATAATATAAAACTCTTTTGAAGCTGACTGACAATCAACGCACAGCCTAAACTATAAGTCCTATGGCCGAATACTCAAACGCCACTCAAACCCCACTGAATTTAAGTTCCGCTTTTTTAAATTATTGCAATCTCTTACAAATGAGTAAATAATGTCAAACAGAGGCAGAGCAATTTTAAGTGGTGCTCAATTTTGAATGACTTTTGATTATTCGAGCCCTAGAGATATGAAATTTGGAGGGTAGTATTCTTATACATAGTGCACTAAGAAAGGAATTATGAAAAGTCGCACCCTAGAGGGTCTAAAATTACGATCAAAGATTATGCGTTTCTTTTATATACCGTACATAGAAGACCCTTGAAAATTGATACAAATTCCTTAAATAAATTGATACAACACGTGCTTCAGGATT
Source organism: Eulithis testata (assembly GCA_947507515.1). NCBI lineage: Eukaryota > Metazoa > Arthropoda > Insecta > Lepidoptera > Geometridae > Eulithis > Eulithis testata. The sequence continues at coordinate 8,903,192 of OX382213.1, read as the reverse complement.
AAAAAAAAACCTAAACTTGTTGTATGCTGCTAGCACGCGAGCAAAGCCGCGGGCGACAGCTAGGGAAAAATAAATCATCAGTTAATTTTAGATATCAATGTGGGGTTACCGCCACCAGTTTGCATATTTCACAAATGCAAGGCGTTGTGTTAGTGTCCGTGAAAAAAAAAAAAAAAAAAAATGACCCCTCTATGAATTTTCCCTGAATATATCCATAATGTTATAGGAACGTCTGTCTATAGAACTGTTCTAATATTGTAGGTACTACGAAATACGCTTAGCATTCATGGTTCTCCAAGATATTAAAGTTTTTATAGATGACCCAAAATTTTTGGGATCGAGCGTATTTACACGTATTAACCACTGCTAATATTGGAGTGGTTAATACGTGTAAATACGCTCAAGATAACAAGTTAATACGTGTAAATACGCTTAATATTACAAGATAGATAGATAGATAGATAGATATATTCTTTATTGCACACCAAGAAAAGAAGAAAAACAAAAAAAAAGAGAAAAAAGTTTTAAGTATGAGGTACAATGGGCGGTTTTATCGCTATAAGCGATCTCTTCCAGACAACCTTTGGATGGACAGAAGCAGTTCGACTAGGTAAGAACGGAAGTTTTCAAGAGTAGAGTGAATAGGTATCTTCTAGGTAACCGTGCTACATCGTCGACCACATCATTGCTTAACATCAGGTGAGATTGTGGTCAAACGGTTGCCTATATTGAATAAAAAAAAAGGCAGAAATTTTAATTACCTACCCTTTTCGGGTATCGCAAAAATATTATTTAAAGTTAATAACCCTCTCACTTTACCTACTTAAGTTAAATCTTAACTTAACCTATAAAACCACTTCAAAATTTAGATGTTCGTCACACGAGCAAAACCGCATGTGACGGAAGTAAAATATATTTTACTCTTTATGTAAAGTATACCTAGGTACCTAACCTACCTAGGTCTAGGTGCCAATTAAAGGTTAAAAGAAAAGGATTTCTATATTAATTATCTAGATGTAGGTACTTAGGCGCCAATTAGTTACCTAGGTACTGTCAGCATCAAAGACTAACCAATCAAAGACAGAGTAAAAATTCTATGGTAAATAATAGTCCTGGTAAGTAGGTTTTTTTTAATACATAGAGGCGCAACCGTCTGACCACAATCTTAGTCGACGATGAGCACGGTTACCTTTAAGATACCTAGATACAAGATACAAGATACAAGATGTTTATTTGCATAAATAAGTGTTTACTCTTGAAAACTTCCAAATTATAGTCATTCGGGAACACAGACAGGTGTTGGATAAGCATTCAATGTAAGTAAATATTGTCCCAGGCGATAAGGCTACATCATGTTAAGTAAATAAAATAATGCATGTGGGTGTAATGTAAAGACAACTCCAAACTGTTTCAACCAGCGGAGGGTTCGACTAGCGTAGCGCACCTGGATCTGCCTCTGGAGGAGTTCATGAGCTCTATTATTATTATTATTAATAATAATGTAGCGCCATCTATCTCGCTACATAAGAACTAACATGAGAAATATCCTAGATCGCGCAAACGAAGTTATCACGGAGTTTGAACATAAGTAATACTACCGAATAGTGATGTAGCGCCATCTATCTCGCTACATAAGAACTAACATGAGAAATATCCTAGATCGCGCAAACGAAGTTATCACGGAGTTTGAACATAAGTAATACTACCGAATAGTGATGTAGCGCCATCTATCTCGCTACATAAGAACTAACATGAGAAATATCCTAGATCGCGCAAACGAAGTTATCACGGAGTTTGAACTGTAATACAACCGAATACCATCTATCGGTCCTCGGACCCCGAGCCAAAAGTCGCTCGGCGTGGAAGATCTTCCCTCTTCGTAGGAGGACACATATCCTACAATGTTCTCCTCAATAATAATCATCATCTTCTGATTCAAACTGTACCTACCATTGTTTGATTGCTGTTGTGTAGGAAATAAAGATTATTATTTAAGTACTTTATATATAAGTAACTTATTTTTCTCACAGCACTTACAAATGAGGTCTTTATATTTATATCGAACCAAGCGTCTGCCATTTCGAACCATTTTATTCTGTGAAGTGTAGAACAGTGATTCACCATGAAGTTTCTGAACGAAGAAATAAATAGTACGTATTCTTCATGCCTTCTTCAAGTATTAGTAATTTTAAGATTCATAATACTACGGGAGCCGACAGTAAAAATATCAACGCTATCTGATAGGTACAAGGATGAGACCCATGGCAGCAGATCCTTAAATATAATGCTAACCTCCATAAAATCAGAAAGAACAATCAGAACAAGAACAACAATCAAATTTGGCCGAAAGCACCAGATAATGCCGAAAGTAGTATAGGGTCAAAAAAGGGTATATCAAAAGTATAACTTGGTTATACTTTGGATATACCCTTTTTTGACCCTTTTGATATACCCTTTTTTTGACCCTTTTGATATACCCTTTTTTGGTCATTGGTACTGGACCACTTGCATAATGTTTGCGAATGCTTCTGTATACTACACTATCGGTGTTCCTTTTTAATAGATAAATGCCTTTCGGAGTTAAGAGTTTTCTTTCATGGTTCATAGGGTAGGTACAAGATCTAAAATGTCTATTTATGTTGTTGTTAGTGTCGCAAATAAAAAAAGGATACTTAAGTACCTAGGTCTTCACAACTACATACGAAATTGGTACCTAAGTTATTACTATAGATTTTGTACATGAAGTAGTACTTATTTTTGACTTTGACTCGCTGGTAATTAATATTCATGGTGCTCTGAGGACGTAGGTATACCGGTGGAACGCCAAATTTTACATCCTATGTATGTGGGTATCAGTAGATAGCGAACTGCGTCAATACTGTTTTAAAAGAAGTAAGCTGTTTATACCTTTGTTACTAGTATTGTACTTTAAGATCTGTGCCTTTATGTTAGGCAAAACCAGACGAGAGAATGATTGAATGTTGGGATAAGTGACCTTGCTTTGCGATGCTACGATTAGAAATGCCTTACGTAAGTTAGGTAAATAGCATTACCTACACAAGATTTAACAAACAAAAACCGGCTCTATGTAAAGGGCTACGAATGTCTACGGAACTGCTACGCTATAGTAGGTGCCAAATAACACCGCAATATAGGTCATTCACCCACCTTCACCACGATGTCGCAAAATTCAATTTATGTATGGTAAACAAACAGTACTAACGACATTCGAGCGATACCGTCTTAGCGACAGGTTTGTATGGAAAGCGACAGAATTAGCCATACATAAATTGAATTTTGCGACATCGTGGTGAAGGTGGGTGAATGACCTGTATTGCGGTGTTATTTGGCACCTACTATAGTGCAAGTTATTCATAATTTTGTTTTGTTTTTTTTTCTTGAATTCACAGATGAATTATGTCCTGCACTCTACTATGGTGGTGAAGTAGTAAGCATATAAATGGGTGGGAGTAGGTAGTCAGATAGTCAAATGCACGTTTTATACTGCGTTCGAAGGCCCAACAATATTTTTATGGTCTCTGTGGTCATAGATGAAAGCAGTATCACCCCGGAATGTCAGCAAGCGCTGCAGCGCTCTTTGGAGGAGCCTGAGGAGTTCTGGGGCGAGGTAGCTCAAGAGCTGGAGTGGAGCAAGCCGTGGGATAAAGTACTGGATAACACCAACCCACCTTTTACTAAATGGTACAAATACATGTAAAATTGTTTAGTATTGGCAGCGCATTCAAAACGATATCGCTGGGTAATGCCACTGTTACTTGTCTTGTGACTACCCAGTTGGATGCTCTAAATAAATAAAGGGCCCTTGGGTTCAACTGACTCGATGGTTTTGGCTGTAAAGTATTCTTATTACTCCCAGACTTTGGTCTAAAATATGACGAAAGTCTGGATTATCGTCATATCAGCCTGTAAAAGTCACATAACCAGTTATATGTCCCTATACGCTTATCCAACACTGTAAAAAGGCACTCCAGGAAACCCCTCGCGATCAATACGAACAAACTCTATTATGAAATCGAAAATAAACCAGTTTTTCCATACAATATGCAATATTTGGTACCTAGGTACTTGGCAAAAATGTGGGACTACAGCTGGTTTCTTAACGCTCAAACTTGTTGTAACTCAATTCCCAGGTGGGTAGGTGGTGAAATGTCAGTGTGTCACAACGCAGTGGATAGACACGTGAGTAGCGGGAAGGGAGATCAACTGGCACTCATACATGACTCTCCCATCACGGACACTGTGAGGCGGATTACGTATAACGAACTGAAAGATCAGGTTAGTGGGTAGAAGTAAAACATTCATGGAATTCATAGTTGGGTTCTTCAAAATTGTGATCGTAACGCATAACGGTATGCGGTTCAACGCAGCGTGCCAAGTCTGCTCTTCGCCGCTGACGCAGACTGCGACGGAACAAGAGACCATACTAGACGTTTTCCATACGATTATGTGTCTGGCGCCGCATGTCGCATACCGAAGCGTTGTGCGTTACGATCGCTACTGGTAGCGGTGGACATGTCACCAGAATGGGCCACCACATAGTGCATCATATTCAACATTTCGGTAAATGAATACTAGAAAAAAATTACAATTTGTTTATGCACTGATTTCCAGCGTACAACCACCATACGCTTTGTGACATAATTTACCAACTTCGATTAATTCTCCCCAGGTATCTCGACTAGCTGGCAAGCTAGCATCGCTAGGTGTGACCCGAGGGTCCAGGGTGCTCATCTACATGCCTCTAGTCCCTGAAGCAGTGATAGCTATGCTGGCCACCAACCGGATTGGAGCTATTCATTCAGTTGTTTTCGGAGGTAAGGTCACTTTTCCCGACTACTGGGCTTGTATGTTTGTGGGTAAAATGTTACTCTACTTTTTCATTTATTCTTACGAGAATTGGTCCTCCGAGCAGAAAAATTAGAGTATACTTACTAAGTAGTGTTAGGTATTGTGTTTGAATGCTGATTTTACTAACAATTGTTTGAACCTGCTTCCCTAATTTTCCAATCTGGCGTGTCTTAAGGCATGCTAATACTCTCCTAAGCTGATACCCTAGTTATAGAGTTTCAACCTGTTTTGTGATTTTTTTAAATCTTAATCTTTATCTCAGGATTTGCAGCGCGAGAGCTCAGAACAAGGATAGAGCACGCAGAACCCACTGTGATTATTGCAGCCAGCTGTGGCGTGGAACCAAACAAAATAATTAGGTGAGTGGTGTTCTCAGATGAGCGTCAAGGTAAAGAAAACGCAATATTTATTATATTACAGTCCATTTTTTTTTGACACGTCTGAAATCGAGGAGGAACTTCTTACCTTCAAAAGTTCAAAGGTATTTAATGCATCTTCCCATCTAGATACAAGGAGATCCTCGATGAAGCCCTAAGCCAGAGCAGCCATCAGCCCAACACCTGTATAATCTACCAACGGCGGCGTCTGCTCGAGTGTCCGTTGGAAGCTGGTCGGGATATCACTTGGGAAGACGCACAGGCGGCTGAGCCTGTGCCTTGTGTATCAGTCGAGGCTAATGAACCATTATATATACTGTATACTTCAGGTAAATGGTTATATCCTCATACAGATTTATCTTGTTATGTAAAAAGTGATAGAACAGGTACAAGGTCCAAAAATGTTAAGCTTTGCCTATAACGATGTATTACTTGATATTATTAGGTCCATTGAGGATGTAAACTACGAGGCAATGCACCGCGTCCATTACTCTGAGACATAAAGATAATTCTTCTATTTTCATGACATAAATGACTTAGATAATACAAATAGCTTCGATTATCTAACTACGCATTATGCGACACCAATATAAAAAAAGAAAAAAAAAACTACGCATTAAAAAGATTCTACCACCAGGTACAACAGACGCCCCAAAAGGTATCCAACGGCCATGCAGTCACGCCGCCACGGTCTGCTGGACCATGAGAACTGTATACGGTCTGAAGAAGGGGGTCTGGTGGGCCGCCTCTGACCTGGGTTGGGTGGTCGGACATTCCTACATCTGTTACGGACCCTTGTTAGCTGGAGTCACTTCTGTGCTGTATGAGGGCAAGCCGGATCGGACTCCTGACCCTGGACAGTATTATAGGTCTGTATCTTGCCTTCCCTGAGCATAAGGCCGACAAGGCACCTTACAACCTAGTCGGCCGTATTTATAAATAGGGCAGGCTTACTATCTATAAATTACTCGCTATTGCCCGCGACTTCGTAGCATTAGTAGCCTATGGGTTCAGGTTACGAACGATATATATTCCAAATCGGACCAGTAAGTAATCCATTAGTTGCAGCTTGATTGAAACACAAACATCTAATCTTTTCCTTTGATCATAGAATAGTTAAAAGACGGAACTTTTATTAAAATTACCTACCTACCCGGGGCTTGGTAGTACCTAGCTAGCTGGTCTTTTTATTTTATTGTGAAAAGAAACACCTACAGGATTATGTACCTACAGAAACCACATCATCGTGATATTTTTTTTTAAATCACGTCTAATATTCTTCCAGAATAATAGAACAGCACAGAGTGAACGCGTTATTCACAATTCCCACAGCAGTGAGAGTTCTAAAACGAGCTGATCCTAACGCGAAATACGCAAGAAGGTATTGCAGTAACTCGCTCAAAACCGTCTTCTTGGCCGGCGAGCACTGTGACCAGGATACTAGGGTAAGTGATCAAATTTTACATGCTACATGTAGTGTTTGGACTTGCCCCTGGCTACGCATCTTCAAAATACATCCTACTAATATTATAAAATAGCGACCCGCCCCGGCTTCGCACGGGTGCAATGCAGTGATGATGATGATGTATTAAACATATAAACCTTCCCCTTGAATCACGTATCTATTAAAAAAGCTGCATCAAAATCCGTTGTGTAGTTTTAAAGATCTAAGCATACATAAATACATACATACATACAGACATTAGGGAACGTACCCATACTACGTGACCCGTTTAGGGGGGGGAGCGGAGTCTTTAAAATACTACGGTCAGTCACAGGAGCGGGGGGGTGGCTCAGGTTTTTGTCACGTAGTCGATTTTAATGAGAGAAATCTCGTATTTTTTCGACCTATATTCGAATATAGCGCGGTGTTTAGCGCTTTGTAAACTCACAGTTGGTGGCGCTGACGCACATATGCCGAGCGTCAGCTGATTGAAAACAGACACTGTTTGTCAGTCAGTTTGTAGTTCAGTGAAGTTGTCAAGCAAGTCGACAAAAGTTCGTACTGGCACAAAAATGTCGTTGTACGATCGGCTGTACAAAGCTTTTATTAAATGTTATAAAGATTCCTTGTCAATGCAAGCAATCCAAAAGAAAACAAACGAATTTTGGGTACCATTAAGAGATGAACACAAAAAAAATCCAAAAGAGCTAGAGCGCCTTACTTTGTTAAAAGTCGAAGAACTCTGTCAGATTGGAACTAAAAAAAATGCTCGTCTTCTCAATTATTTCGTTAAGGTGGGTATTCTAAGTGTATTTTGTCAAATTCTTCAAACAGTTAATTTTTTTGCATGTTAAAAATCATAATTATGAATTACTACGTGAAAACTAAAGGGGGAGGGGGGGTCTTGGCATATACTACGAGTGGTCACCGATGGGAGGGAGGGGTCGAAAAATCTTAAAAAATAGGTCACGTAGTATGGGTATGTTCCCTTAGGACAGACGCGGGAAGCGACTTTGCTTTAGGCCCGTATTCCGTAGCCTTACTCAAGCACTGATCCGTACTCAAGCATAGATTTTTGTATGAAAATCTCTACTCAAATCTATGCTTGAGTAACGATTTCTGTCTCGGAATACGGGCCTTAAACTATGTAGTGATAGTGTGTGAATGTAAGTTTGTTTGTTACGCTTTCACGCGAAAACTACTTAACCGATTATCATGAAACTTTGTACACATATTCTTGGAGGTAACATAGGATACTTTTTATCCCGTTAAATTAACGGGATCCAATGGGACGAGAACGAAGTCGCGGGCGGAAGCTAGTAACAAATAATGGTCCTTGCTACATTTAACAAAAAAAACGCACGCTCAACCATGACTCAAGCCCGTACGCCGATACAGAAATCATTACTCAAGCGATTGATTTGAGTGGAGATTTTCATACAAAAATCTATGCTCGAGTACTAAATCACGGGCTCTAAATTTTAAAACAGGTAGTGAAAATCTGACAAAAAATACTTTACACCATTCCCCCTCTAAAAAGCTTATTTTATTAACTGAAAACAGTGAATAAAAAGCACTTATACTCACTGTTTTTGTGTTTGAATTTAGAACACTATATATTTGACCTCCATCTAATTATTTTTTTGGGCAAGGAGGTTGTATAGCATTTGCCATACAACCTCCAATCTTTCTTTTTCTCGTAGTCATGGTATAAAGTATAGTATGCAACTCTTGAATAAAACGGATTTATACCGAGGGCCATGAACCACTCACGTCGTTCAGGATTCTAACACTTGAATCATCATGAGTCACTTCGTCGTGATTAAGTCGTTAAAATCCTTCACTGCTCGTGTTTCATTTATGGCCCTCGCTTTAATTCCGTCGTTTATTCACTAGTTGCATAATATACTATTATTCGTCTTAATTCAGGACTTGATTTTGAGTATTTTTTTATACTTAAGGCAACCGTTTGACCGGAATCTCACCAGTAGATACCTAGTAGCTAGGTAAGTTACGTCCAAGTTACTTAAATAGGAATATTTTTTATACAAAATACCTAGTTCGTCAGTACTAAATCAATGACCCTCTATCATAATGACGTAATTACACACGTCATACCAACCTGCGACCTTACCACGAAGCGTAATGGTAATGGACTAATGGAATTAAAAAATTCTACCACTAGGTATACTTATTAGCATGGACTCTTGATATATTTAGTCCTGGTATCATCATTATCATCATCAATCAAAATATATAAAACTCTTTTGAAGCTGACTGATAATCAATGCACAGCCTAAACCATAAGTCCTATAGGATTGAATTTTGAAGGGTAGTAGTATCCTTATATAGTTTAGGGGTGCACTAAGAAAGGAATTTTGAAAAGTCACACTCTAAAAGATCTATTTAGAACGCGAGCAACGCCGCGGGCGACGGCTAGTTAGGTATAACTTGTGAAAGTTTAGATGTTTATGTTTCAATCACGCTGCTATTGCTGGCCCGATTTGGATGAAAATTGGAGTATATTTTCGTAACCTGGATTAACACATACGCTACTTTTTATCCTGGAAAATCATCAGGATCAAACGGGACGCAGACCAAGTCGCGGGCGGAAGCTATTTTACAATGAATATTCCTTAATATTTTCGTCGATTTTTCAGTCTACAATATTTTGAATTTGATACTTACTTAAAATTAAAACTAGCTTGAGTAAAATGTGGCATCTGACGCTGTATAAATGAATAAGTTTTAAAAAATTACGACCAAACAGAACTCCATTACCGTTAAACTTCGCGGTAAAGCTAGTCTGCTCTATTGTATATGATCGATTATGTACTTACCGCCAGTTACAGAATGGAAATGTTAATCATTTGTTACCGTATTCCGTACCTTTGACTTTTGACTTCACCTCGACTCACCGTTTATCCTGTTAATCGCATTAAACTATCTATTTATCTACCTTCGCATTATTTATTATATCTATTGGGATCACATGCAAAATGACACTTAGGTAGCCAACTATCTATTTATTATTCAATCTTATCTAATTAGTTATGCTAGGGTGTACCTACTTACTACCTGCCTAATAAAACTCAATGCCACGGATTTTCTTATGGAAGGTCGCATTTTTCTTTCTTAATAATTTTATTATTCTAGTAGGTAGGGACTCTGTGTTTTGGACTGAGTTTTGAGATATTATGCCAATTATACTTTATTTAGGCGGCTACCCGCTTCGGTTGGGTCCCATTGAATCCCGTTGTTCCGGGATAAAAAGTAGCCTATGTGTTAATCCAGGTCACGGACACTAAAATATATTCCAGTTTTTGTGTGAAAAAGGAACAAACATAATTATATATCCATACAAACTTTCGCGTTTATGTAGGATTTGCATGCCTCCGAAATGCGGAAGGGGTGTTATGAGGTTGACGGTGTTATGTGTCTCATCTTTTCATCTCAAAGGTGTGAGAAATAATGAACCAAGGAGTCCTACTCCTGGTTTGATGAACAGCAATGATTAAGAAGATCTAAAGAGATTTTCACGTTGGCAGTTTTCAAATTTGTGTAAAGTGAACTTGTATTTCCAGCAATGGGCCGAGCGTGTGTTCTCAGTGCCAGTGCTAAACCACTGGTGGCAGACAGAGTCGGGTTCGCCGATCACGGCGCCTTGTCTCGGATACGGCGTCAAGGCAATACCTCCCCATTCAGCTGGGTATCCCGTTCCTGGATATGACAGTAAGGAATTGACGTAAACATAATTTTCATGATCATTTTCCATTGTTATTTTCGGAATTAAAAAATAGGCGTGTTATAAGTTTGAAAAGTGTGTACTTATACCTATGTCTTTGACTTCGTAGCTCTGAAAGTAGGGCTCAGATTCTAATACGGTTTTTCTATAAAAAGCTGATTGTTCTGAAATGGTTCCTATGTTTGGTAGAAAATGGTGCATTCGTTTCCAAGTAATGTGGATATCAATTAGCTCTGAACCCCAGTTTGTAATCACTTAAGATTAGAAAAATTGAAGTCTCTACTCTAGGTTTCGAATATGATCAGTAATTATGATGAGAGTTACGTATAGTATGTCTAGGTAGAGAAGTTTCTCGGGGGTTTTAAATTTTGGAAAATTAACTCGTTGATTAAAATAAAAGAACATGGTAAACATGGTAATTCACACGTGGTTAAAGAAGTTGCTAAAGAAGTTTTCACTTCAAAAAAGTTGCAAAAAGTGAACGAGTTTGCTCGAGACTTGAACCCACGCACTAAGAGCTAGTCTCGATTCGATCCAAAAAAACATAAGAAGGTACTTACGCTCCTGGTTACCTTTTGTTTTTCCAGGAAAACCGATTTTGAGCCTTGTCATCAATTTATCAAGCGACTTGACTCTACATACCTACTACTGACTCTACATAAGGAATCGGCTCAAAGTGATCAGTGATATTTTATTGAATAAAAGATTTTTGATTTTGACTTGACTTTTAACTACTTATTATTTTTCTTATTATTTGTCTTATTATTCCAGTTCGTGTGTTACGAGAAGACGGCACAGAATGCCAAGCCGGAGAAGTAGGGAGGTTGGTCGCCAAGCTACCTCTGCCTCCTGGGTTCGCCTCTACACTGTGGCAAGCGGATGAACGGTTCAAGAACATCTACTTTGACTCATATCCGGTAAGGCGAGTTGTTTTTTTATAAGAATGTAAGGTTGAAAAAAAAATTATTATTTTCCTAATACCACCAGACCAGATCGTATGTAAAATATTTTTACTAGGATTACTACGACACCCAAGACGCCGGCTGGATAAGCGCTGAAGGCGCAGTATGGGTGGTAGCGAGAGCCGATGACGTCATCAACGTGGCCGGCCACAGACTATCCACAGCTGCTCTTGAGGACGTCGTGCTGAGACATGCAAGAGTCGCTGATGCTGTGGTGGTCGGCGCACCGGACTGTACAAAGGGAGATGTACCACTCTGTTTGTATGTTATGAGACCACCTTTGGATGGTAAGTAAGGATATATTAGTAGCTCTTATATATAATATTACCATACCTAGCTTTCCATAGTGACTACAAAATGGGGCACTTCATATCGGGTGTCTTAAAATTCCTCAAGGGTCGGCAACGCGCATGTGATACTGATACCCCTAGTGTTGCAGGCGTTCATAGGCTAAGGTAACCGCTTCCCATCAGGCCTGATGGCCTACGGCTCTTTGTGAAAGAGCTTGTATAGAGAAGTACTAGGTACCGACATTATTGTTTCACAGGACACGTCCTCAATGTACCTACTAGATCTGTGAGGGTGACAATCTGTGGAATGTATATCGGGTAAACACTGGATGAGAAGAGCCGAAGACCGGGTTCAGTGGCGCGTCTTGGGAGAGACCTACGTCCAGCAGTGGACTGATATAGGTTGATGATGACGATGAATTTTATTGTACTCTCACGTTCTTCCACAGATGAGGAGATAGTAGCAGAAAGTACAGTAACACAAGAACTGATCGCGCTCGTCCGTCACCTCATTGGTCCTATCGCTGCGTTCAGAAAGGCCGTCGCAGTACCCGCGCTACCCCGCACCAGATCCGGCAAAGCACTTCGTGGAGCTATAGCGAAACTTGCCAGATCCCAACTAGTGAAACTACCCGCGACTATCGAAGATCCTACCGTTTTTGGGGAGATCAAACTGGCTTTGCAAAAATTGGGATACGCTATCGACGCTCCGGACCCTGAAATGTAGTTTTAGGAGTGTGAAGATTTTGTACCTACTAATGATGTGACAGCGTCGTTATTTTTAGACTGGCCACACAATATTGAATAAAAAAAAACAAAAGGTCACTGTACCAACCTATACCTACATTTTTCTTAGAGAAAATTAGTGTGCGGCTGGCCTAAAAACATTGTGCTATGTGCTGGTAAACTTAAACATACAAATTAATTCTAAGAAAACTAGGTAAGTTGTAGGTATTATAATTTATTAGTATCAATAATACGACCTAAGGTCAAGAAATAGTACATTTTAAGTTAGGTACTGTAAGTAGGTACCTAGGTACCCACACTATCTAACCTACAAAGTACGACGGTACACAACTAAAATAGCATGCTCTATGTTCTGTGGGTGGGTATATAGGTAGGTATATAGGTACCTACCTAATACATATATGTATATTGTTATATGAACTAAGATGGCTAATTAGATAGAACAATCAAGTAGACCATAAGATTAGCACTAAGCACAAGCAGTGATAATCACTCGCATTACCCATTTGAATTATTTTTGGAGTTTTAATTACATTGTACTTACTTACCAGTTACATAGTGATAAATTAAAGTAAAAGCTACAGGAAAAAACTTGTTTTTATTTGCGTGGAATCACATTGACTTGAAAGTTGTTTTGGCGACCGACAGATTAGATTAAATTGGGGACTAGCTAGTGGGTAAGTCAACTGGGCCTCCGGCATTGTGTGGGTTGGCAGAAACTCGGAAGAATATGAATAGGCAGAAAACAGCCGCAGTTCCTTCGGCATGCGTAACCAGTCTCTAAATTATAGGAAGAACTCAAGCAGCCCGCTTCGATATAATCTCGAGATTCATGAAAAGCACCAAGAGCCACATGCCTGAGGCCCTTACCTGCAACTTCCAACGGATTGAACTGTCAATGCCCAAAGTACCACCAAGTGTCAATGAGATTTTTCCATCAAAGTCAAAATTTCAGCAAATGTCAATGTCATTTGACTGTGACGCACGTATCACAAAAAGGCGTCGTATAGCTCTATAAAATTAAAAATAACTAAATAAATACCATTACAACCTAGGAAGGCCCTGAAACATTTGTAATTTTAGTGATATAATATCGCTACTATGTACCAAGTGACACAAAAATAATAATGCTAAACTAAATCGAAGTATCAGAATAGTGTGTGAAAGTTTCCTGTAAGTTCGTGACCGACCGGTAAATAAAAGGTAAATCCAACTTTCCAGTGAAATAAAGTCTAAATTCATCAACATTTTAGGCATTTTACAGTAGGTAAAGGACAAAGTACTCATCATTTTTTTCTAAAATAGCGTAAGGCATCCTTTACAAAACAAAACTGAGTCATCATCGGTACAAAGGTAGTAAGTACCTATAATCACATCATACACTATCTAAGATAATGGATGTATTGGTTTTAATTATCTCTTTCTGATGTACTAGTTAGTCTGATAAAACAGAGGTTTTGTCAGTAGAGCAAAGACTGTCATTCTCATAATCATGAATCAATACTGGACTGACTATAAGCTAACAATTATAATAGTAGGAGTATTTTCAGGCTTATTATTATTATTATTTTATACACAGGCAGCTTAAAGCTGATACATGTATATCACTTAATGTCTGTGCACTTGGTTTATCTAGTCTGTTTTTAAATGTGTTAACTGTTGGAGCACTAATTATTGTCTCTGGCAGCCTATTCCAGGCTTCGACCACACGCTATACTCAAACATACTTACTCAAATACTCGAGTAGAAATCATGCTTAGGCAAGTATAATGTAAGATACCCTTGGGAAGGGCTACCATCTGTGAAATGTGGCACAAACAGTAGATGAGAAGAGTCCAAGACGGAGCTTAATGTTGAGTTTTGAGAAACATTTGTCCAACAATGGACCAATATAGAAATAGAATAGAAATAGAAATAGAAATTATTTATTTTACGCAAAAACACATACAAAGATACAATGAAATAAACATTAAATTATAAAGAAAGATGTGTAAAAAGGCTAAAGTTACACGGTGGCTCCTTTAGCGCTGGTTTTCAGGAGTGAATATAGGTGAACGATGCTGCTCTGATGATGATGATAGATATTATACAGATCTTTTCAAACTATTTCAAAAGGCTTATGAAAATAGTATAAGACCAAGGGGGATATTGGAACATTGCTGCCATCAAGTCCTTCTCCGTTACTTTAAGGAGTTGGACTGGCTGGGGTGAGGTCAGCAGGGGGACAATGCACAATACACTTTAACACGGGCTGTCAGTGCAGATTTTATTCATTCCCCCACTATGAATTAGAATTAGCATGACACTAGCATACACTAAGTATATTCCATTCGCCACAGATGTGGAAAGCTTCGATAGACGTAAAGGCGGCAGAGCCAGTGGAGGCTGACGACTGGGACACGGATCCCGACTATATGAATGATGTCACGGAGCATGAGCAGAGGTGGGGCCCGGGAGGCAGGAATGTGGAAGCTATTGAGTAAGTACTTATTTTTTCAACTAAATCTTTCTTTGATCTTTGTTTTTTTATTGAAGATGATTTATACAGCGTCAGGAGGCAACCTATGCCTACACTTAACGACACACTGTAGTGCCTGGGACAATGTTTAGATGGAATAGTCTTGCTCAGCGCCTATACCATCCTCTCAGTCTAGTCGGCCATCCTTGTTTGTAAAGATTTGATTAATAATTCCTCCTTGATCAGTACTGATCCGAGTGAGGAAATAAAATCAATAACTAAAATGTAAAACTGAACTCAATTTAACTACTGACGTAGCATAAACATTTATAAGGACATACTTACACATAATGTATAGTACATAAATAAATATAGGTACTATGATTCGTAAAGGAAATTGGTGCGTGTAAATAAATTAAGTTTAAACTCAATGCCGGGTTTTTGTGATGCAAAATAATGTCAATGACCTTTTTCGTAGCACAATTACACCTGTAGACTAAAGTAAAATCATGCACATTTTTTATTATCATCTTTATACACTTCAGAAGAATGATTTCAATCATTCTAGATACCATACTCTTTACAATGTCGTAGTTCTATCGGGTTGCCAATGTATTAATTATGATTATTTTAGTATGGCGAAGCTCAGGGAAGAAGTATTTGAAGCTGACAAGCAAGCCAAACAGAAGCAGATGGATGCAGGGCCTAAGTCATCCTATGGGTATGTTTCATTTATATAACACTAGCTTCCCCGCGATTACGTTCTCGTCTCGCTTGATCCCGTTGATTTTCCGAGATAAAAAGTAGCATATGTGTTAATCCAGGTCACGGAAAATATATATTCCAAGTTTCATCCAAATCGGATCAGTAGTTTTGCATGAAAGAGGAAGAAACATATATACATACATCCTTACAAACTTTCGCGTTTATAATATTACTTACGGAGGTCTTAAGGCTGCCTAAAAACTGCGACATGAGTTGACCACTAACTAATATACGAGTTTTTATTCAGGGGATATTCCAAACACATTTTATTTCGCTTTCCATTCAGAATTTTCTTACTCTATTTCGGGATTCGAATCTAAAGTAATCTAAACATATTATACTCTTAGATACGGTGGTAAATTTGGTGTCCAGCAAGATAGAATGGACAAGTCAGCGGTTGGACACGACTACGTTGGCACTACTGAAAAGCATGTCTCACAGAAGGATTACTCAACAGGTAATTTACTATATCTGGAAGAGATTGCTTTTAGCGATAAGGCATTGTACTCAATACCTTAAACTGTTTCTCTTTGTATTCTATTTCTTTGTGTACTATAAAGAGTTTATCTATCCATCTTATTAACCAATCAACTGTTTTATTCGTTGACGGGATTACGGAAAAGACGCGGGAGTTCTGTTGATCGAACCACGGGAAATAAATTACCTGCTGTTCATTCAACCGGATTAAACTGATTATACGACTTGCAACGGGTTAAGTTAAACCATATCTTGTCTGTTTTTTAAAGCATTGGTCGACGGAAGCTGGCGCTTAGATTTACCTAGTTTAAACAATTGTTCCAAAGTAATCTTCGTAGTTTTATTCAGTAACCGTAATTTTATATGATTATTCTAATCATCCTGTTCAAAGACGGTATTAGACGATATCTCTTAAATAAACGTCAATATCGTCTTACCAATGTTTTCGAAAAAAGTAATAAAATTATAACACATTATTTTCCAGGATTTGGTGGCAAATTCGGTGTCCAAAAAGACC
This sequence comes from Eulithis testata, assembly GCA_947507515.1. NCBI lineage: Eukaryota > Metazoa > Arthropoda > Insecta > Lepidoptera > Geometridae > Eulithis > Eulithis testata. The sequence goes on along the minus strand of OX382213.1, from coordinate 8,886,541 downwards.
GCATGGACAAGTCAGCGGTAGGACACGACTATGTCAGCAAAGTGGAGAAGCACGTCTCACAGACCGACCACTCGGTCGGCTTCGGGGGCAAGTTTGGCGTGCAAACGGATAGGGTAGACAAGGTAAAAGTTTGTAGGCGCCACAGAATGCGAAGTTAGGTAATATTTTATTAACCTAGGCTGAAAACTGGCTCTGAAAAGTTTATTGGACAAGTTCAATGATATATCAATGTGAATAAAGTAATTAAAAATATTAACTTATATACTTACCTAGTCAAATTAGCCATAATAAATTTAAGTACATTAGTAAACCTAGTAAAAAGTACCTACCCTAAGTAAGAACTAGTTAAGTAGTAGATAATGAAAAATGTTTAAAAATTTAGTGCATGCCCAAAGGTGTGTACCTACCCAAAATTAATGTTATTAATTACCTACCTAAGTTTAAGCGCCCAAAACATTTGCGATACCTGGTAAAGGTGAATAAGTTGAAAAGTGCCTCCTACATATAAGACCAAATTGTAACACTTATTTATGCAAATAAACATCTTGTATCTTGTATAAGGTGCTAATGGACGTCTCCCAGACCGACGCCACATTGTAAGTAAAGTACTAAAGCACGTCTCGCAGACCGATAACTTTATCGTAACACTATCGTCGACGCAGCTTAGGGGGCATAGTACTTGACCATGAAAGATAACAGACTTTAAACTTGCATTACATATTAATCCTTGGACTGCAATACAAAAATGTTCGCTCTGTTTTTATTGAATACTAGCAGCGCCTCGCGGTTTCACCCGCGTAATTCCCGTTCCCGTGGGAATTCCGGGATAAAATATAGCCTATGTTCATCAGGGATAATGTAGGATTCTAATGGTAAAAGAATTTTTTTAATCGGTCTAGTAGTTTCGGAGCCTATTCAATTCATACAAACAAACAAACAAACAAAAAATCAAACCTTTCCTCTTTATAATATTTGTATAGACGAGTATGTCACGATCATAGAAAAAAACATGATAATTAACTAGGTACCTAACCTACATTTTTTTTTTCATTTTGCATTCACCTATAATTTTATTTGCAACAAACTACCAATTTCATTAAAAAAAAATGGTTTAACCTACCTATTGTTTCTTCTATCTGCGGGCCTAAGATGCGCACCGCGAGATATTTGTCATGTCGTTCTGTCAAAATGTAAGCATTTTGTACCAGTTTAGGAACTATTGCATTATCTGTGGTAATATTGTCGAGAAACCGCGCCTTTGAATTTTCAACTTTTGACATTTCTGCATGACTATTATCACGTCCTCAGAGAGGTACGACGACTAACAAGTGTCAAAAGTGTACATTATGGCGCGTTTTGTCGACACCATTAGGTACCACAGATAATGCAATAGTTCCTAAACTGGTACAAAATGCTTACATTTTGACAGAACGACATGACAAATAACTCGCGGTGCGCATCTTAGGCCCGCAGGTCTAACAAATTTACCTACGCTTTATGTCTTTTATTTTTCATTTCTTAAATCTACTTTTTACACAAATATTGTTCAAATAACCACAGAGTGCGGCAGGCTGGGAGCACCGCGAAACGATAGAGAAGCATTCCTCACAAAAGGACTACAGCGCTGGTTTCGGCGGCAAGTTTGGAGTACAAACCGACAGTCAGGACGCAGCAGCACTCGGCTGGGATCAATTACAGCATACCGCTCCACATGACTCACAGAAAGGTATTTCTCAAGGCTGTATTACACCGGGGCAGCACTGTGCGGCATTGCGGCATGCCACAAAGCCGCATGCTACACAATAAAAAAATGTCGCACATTGTGGCAAGAACCGTGCGACATGACAACACCTTGCGTCTTGTGGCAGACTGTAATAATTAACGATGTTGCCTCGGCGTAAAATAGGCTGCCGCATGCCACTAATTCCGCAAATGCTTTCTATTTGTAGCATGCCACAAGGTGCCGCATGCCACAATATGTAGCATGCGGCACTGTCGCACGTTGTTGCCCCGGCGTAATTCAGCCTTAACAAATAAAAAAAAATACGATCTTGAAAAATACTTCTAGAGCACACTGACATCAAATCAGAGCGTCAATTAATCGAACTACACAAATTTTTACAATTCTTTCTTTTATGTTACTCTTTTGTTTCGATATTTTTTTTTTTTTTTTAAGAGCAATAGCTAAGCCTTTGGCTGCCAGCACACCTGGTGGTAAGTGTAGCTGCAGCCTAAGGTCGAGCACGCTTAGCTATAATCCACCTATTCACTCTTTTCTTGAAAATTCCTAGGTTATATCTTTCAGAAAATACTGATGATGGCAGAGAGTCATCTTAGAGTTATCTTGTGAGAGATATCTTCGAAAAACACAATTCGCTCCATTAGAAATTTTTATTAGGAGCCCATTCTCATATTAGTAAAATTATATACTGTGTATTGTAAATATTTTTGATTTAATTTCCGCCCTTGACTTGTGGTACAATATAAAAAGCTATTAGGAAACACAATGTACTAAAATCATCATTCGTTGCCTAATAATCTTAACCCATGGACTACTATGGGTTATTGTTAAACTGGCAAAAGTTTACCATAAACAGAACTAGATGGCGCTGCTAAAAACATACCGATCCTGCATCGCGCTATCGTTTCGTTTCAACAAATCGAGTGCGTCAAAAATATTTTAGTTCGGAAATCGTGCCTCAATCTATTGAGTAAGGAAATTATTGGGCCCCGGTAACGCGGGGCAATGTCCGTGAAGGGCGATACGGTTTTTGTAGGGCTCAGGTCGTCCCGTGGCCGGCACCTACTTTGTGCTGGCTGCGGTGAAGCGATCTGCCTAACTATGTAATATTATAATCTAAAATATTAACGGACATTCAACACAACGCCTTCTAGTCCCAAACTAAGCAAAGCTTGTACGATGGGAACTAGATGGCTGATAGAATACATACATACATTTTTTTTGTAAATACATAATTATAATACATAGAACACCCAGACACAGAACAAACATCTACATGTATGTTCGCCACACACAGATGTTTGTTCTCGGTGGGGATCGAACCCACGACCCACAGCACGGAAGGCAGAGCTACTACCGGCTGAGCCATGACAAGAAAAGAAACTTATTTAATTTGTGATAAATAAGAAAAGAAACTTATTTAATTTGTTATTGCGTGATTAATAGATTATTAGTATAATGGGACGACCTCGGGTTGCGTAAGGGTTAAGGCAAGGGGTTACTTCAAATAATCTCTCACTTGCTTATTTCAAATTTTTTGTAAGTTATAAACTCACTGAATTATGCAAAATTCTTCAAAATAGCTTCACTTCAGACAAAAAATTACAATGCAATACAGCAAAAATATAATTTGAATACAGAACAAAAAATACACAAAAAGCAAAAAAATAGCTTATTCTTTTGTCAGAAAACTTGTTTAGATAATGTTTTGTTTTCAGATTACGCTATCGGTTTCGGCGGTAAATTCGGCGTACAGACAGACAGGCAGGACGCCTCCGCTGTAGGATGGGACCATCAGGAGAAGACACCGGCGCACGCTAGTCAAGTTGATCATAAGAAGGTACCTTTACACCGCTTTCCTAATTTCATCACAATTGTATCAGCCGATGACTTTGTGATGGAAAAGGCTCAAAATTGTTCTTAGAAATCTATGAAACTTGTCTCACAGTGAAGTTCTTCATTTTTGTTAATTTTAAAGTTTTCATTTCGCCAATCAAAAAAATGTTTTCAAAAGTAATTGCTTTTTGCTTTATACGGTTTTTAAAAAAGATTTCCTTTCAGGGTTTCGGCGGCAAATTCGGCATTGAAACTGACCGTGTGGACAAATCAGCGCATCGTTTCGACGAGGTCGAGAAAGTGGGAACCAACTACACGAAGCAGAAACCTGACATCGGCGCCGCTAAGCCATCCTCGCTCAGAGCCAAGTTTGAGAACATGGCGAAGGAGAAAGAACAGGTAATCAACAGTTGGTATATATATATATATATATATAATGAATGAATGAATGAATGAAAACGCTTTATTGTACATAAATAACACTGAAACATATTCCTATGATATAAACAAAACAGGTTGCATTAAATGTACAATGGGCGGCTTTATCGCTCAATAGCGATCTCTTCCAGGCAACCTTTGGATGGAGAGGATTTGAATAAATTTAGAGAAGGGGGTCGGGGTGCTAATAACAGAAATTTCGTGATTTAGTAAATACATATTATATAATATACGTATATATATTATGTATATACATGTTATACATAATATAATACATATACAATTCCAAAAACTAATATACCCATTTAAATATAATTTAAAAACATATATACAATATATACCTCACTAAGAACAAATATTTATTTTTGTTATAATGTATTTACGAAGTCCGTGCTGTGCGTCGTATGTTCGATCCCCACTGATAACAAACATTTGTCTGTTTGTTTGTTCTATGTCTAGGTGTTATATTATAAGTATATATATATTCTATCAGCGATGTAGTTCACATAGTACACGTTTGGCTTAGTTTGGGGTTAATCTCGTTGTGAAAAAAGTCTACAAATATATTATTTTTAGCATAGTTTAGTTATGTGGCCTGTTTTATCATACAAATATCACGCCGGTAATATTTGTTTCATTATGTTTTGTAAATATCATTGAACTATTTTAGATACTTTCTTTCACAATCACGTTTTTGAAATGAATACCTATGTTATAAAAAAATATATATAAATGTATTCTATCAGCTATCTAGTTCCCATAGTACAAGCTTTGCTTAGTTTGCGACTAGAAGGCGTTGTGTTAAATGCCTGTGAATATTTATTACTAGTACCTAGTTCGCCCCGAACTGAGATCTCGTGATGGTCGGAGGTTAATAAAACCCAAATAATTTTTATTGACAATGGTTGTAATAAACTTTGCAAATCGCATCGAAATCGCCGTCTAGCTAAGTACCAGTCTTACTTGAACTACAAAATCATTGAAACTCCAAGAAATGGTAGCTCACGTTATACTGGGTTTGCCAATTTTATAATTTTTACAACAACTCAAAAACTATTAGACCTAGAATCAAAATAAAAACGGTTTTAGAATGTCTAAACAAAACCCTATCATATGACACCCCACTTGATATTATTGTACGACTTTTTTTTTAACTCTCTTTGGACCCTCATAACTTCACGACCCCTTGACCGATTTACTTCATTTAACAAACCAGTAAAACTTAAGAGTATTATCCGTATACCTACCAAATTCTGTGAAGATCGGATAAGCGGTTCAAAAGATCTCGACGAACAAACATACAAACATACAAAGCATTTTTGTCCAAGTTGTCACTAAGATCTCGTTCGCTTCGCTCACTCGATCAATTATTTATTTATTTACGCATCTCACTTTCAACAAATTCTGGCTATTATCGACTCTAAAGGAGCTTGTTCATTCATATCATTTCACTATTACATTCGTAAGGAAGCGAAGAAACCAGCCGGCGCTAACGTGATCGGGGTGAAACCATCCTCATTGAGAAACAAGTTCGAGAACATGGCGAAAGAAAAAGAACAGGTATGTACAGGATTATAAGATCCACAATCCCAGAGCCTAGAAATACGGCCAAGAAACTACGGCCAGCGGAGCTAGGATGCGGACTCGAAATATTTTAAGTCGTCTGGAAGAAATCGTATTAAACGATAAGACCGCCGTTTGCAGGACTTTTGCCAGTCCTTACGTAACTGTAAGTTGTACCTGTCCTCAATAAGCTTATTTTTCTTATTATTTTGTTTTCTCGTTCTGTCAAAATGTAAGCATTTTGCACCAGTTTTAGTATTGCTATCTGTGGTAATGTTGTCAAAAAACGGCTTATTCCGCAAATCCCCGTTGAAAATCCCCGTCAACGGGGATTTGTGAACTAAAAAGTTCACAGATTTCCGTTACGTTAAAAATAAAATAGAGATAGAGAAATATTTATTTGGCACACAACACAACACAGGTACAACACAGTAAGAAAACAATACATAATTAATTAGAAAATAAAAAAAATACTAAGAATCCTCTTTTTAACTTTTTATAAGGTAAGGTATAGCTTATTGATTATTTTTATAATCAAATTAAATTGCCTTGGCAACTATAAACGCGCATTTGAATCTTCAACTTTTGACGAATGACTTGACTTATATTATTTCAAGTACATCGGCAAAATTGTATGTTGAAATGACGGATAGAGGCCATATAGGTAGAAAAGAAGAAGAATAAGAAGAGATTTCAGCGTGACTATTCCACGTCGTACCTCTTTACGAGATAATAGTCACGCAAAACTGACAGTCAACAAAATATCTCGCATGCCTAGTCCAACTATACTTATCCACAAAGAAAATTACAACTAATACAGTATTTACAATATTCACAATATTTAGAGTCCTTTCCATGAAAGAAGTCCCGCAGACGCGGCGCTGTAGTGGACCTTAAGTATTATTTCTCGGGCAGCACTTTTAACAACTTTAGGCATTGAAAACAAGACTTTGATCACAGAAACCAAATAAAAACGCACTAGCATCCGAACACATTAACAGCACCTGACAACTAATTTAAAATTTAGTTTTAAAATTTAGTTCCGGAAATTTCCGCGGGACTTCTTTCATGAAAAGGACTCTATCTCGGATACGCTAGCGTTACGTTTACGATTGTCACATTTATTCGTGATCAAGGCTCTGTTCACATCACATAAGTAAATTAGGAATTGCTAATGAAAGTGAGGCATTCCACTTTGCGCACCAAGAAAATTAAATAACATATGAAACAGTTGAGCTATCTACAAACCGTTGGAAACGATTTATAGATAGCTCAACTTATCTGTATCTCATATTATAAGCTACCTTTATGCTTGTATGTGAAGAATGAATATTTTTTTCTGGAAATATGTTATGGCTCAGAAAGTGGACTTTTAGCTGCTAATATAATAATCACTGGTATTTTAATAACAGAAAGCAACTGGGCAAGCTGATAGCTCACCTGATGTTAAGCGGGTACTGTCTATTAACAATATAATTTGTCACAGGAAGCTCTGCAGTCAGTGCAGAAGATAAGGGAACAACGACAACAGATGGATAAGGACCTCTCGCAAAAGGTATGTAAAACAAACCGTTTACTAGCTGATACCCGCGACTTCGTATACTCGTACGTGCGAAACTTTCCATCAATGTATCTGTCACCAGCATACGATGAACCTCGCAGCAAATGGCTGCTTTTGGTTTAGAGAGTTCAAGATATATCCAAGAATCCACGTCTTCGATCCCCACCGAGAACAAACATTTGTGTGTGGCTTAGATGTTTGTTCTATGTCCGAGTGTTACTATGTATTATAACTAAGTATCAAAAAAAAAATCGTTGGAGCAAACTAATACTCGAGTGGAGAGCGCGTTTAGGCGCACGTAGTGTAGGACGTCCTCCGGCTAGGTGGGGCGACGATCTGACACATGTAGCTGGCAAACACTGGATGAGACGAGCCGAAGACCGGGCTCAGTGGCGCGTCTTGGGAGAGACCTACGTCCAGCAGTGGACCGATATAGGTTGATGATGAAGATGATGATGATCAAAAAAAAAAACTGTATAAGTAAGTATTCCATCAGCAATCTAGTTCCCATAGTACAAGCTTTGCTTAGTTTAAAACTAGAGTGTTGTGTGATATGTCCAAGAGTATTTATTTATTAATTAATTCATACATAATACATACCGGTCAAAAGCATATACCCTCAGTTTTACTTCGCCGTAGTGGGGTAAAAATTATCCTTTACTAGCAGTTGATTTTTCAGTCTAAAAATAAATAATAATAAAAAAGTGGGGAAATCAATATAATATATAAAACTCTCTTGAAGCTAACTGAGAATCAACGCACAGCCTAAATCATAAGTCCTAGAGGTATGAAATTTGGAGGGTAGTATCCTTAAATAGTGTAGGGGTGCACTAAGAAAGGAGTTTTGAAAAGTCACACTTTAAAGGGTCTAGAACGCGAGCAACGCCGCGTGCGACGGCCAGTTCATACATAAATACATACCGCTCAAAATCATATACCCTCCTTTTTACTTCGTCGTAGTGGGGTAAAAACTATCCTATACTAGCATTGGATTAAATCTAATATGATAATAAAGTAACAAAATCTGATATAATAATATCTTTCACAGGAAAAAGACAAGGTAGACACAGAACCTGAAAATATATCCCCGGAACCTATCACAGAAGAAAGAAAAATCAACATCCCGCATAAGATAACTGCAGTGGAAGTCACGCAGGTACAAGAGAAAACCAGCCAAGTGGTGGAAGATATAAAGCAGGAAGAGGAAAGCCAAGTGGAGGAGATTGAAGTCAATCTGCCCGATGTCACGAGAGTCGGAGCACCGAAGGAGGAGAAAGAAGAAGTGAGTTACTTTTACGTTGTGACAAACCTTAGTTCTGGTTAGTTTGTTAAAAGGGCTTCTAATGGTATAAGTTTCATTGAAATTGGTCCAGTAGTTAAGGCGTATGTATAAGGCAGACAACCCTCGCGCTCGCACATTTCAACCTTTTTGAAGATATAATATAACTAAATGTAATTATGTGAAATTGTAGAGCTTCAGGGTCGAGAGAATAACAATGCAAAGGTTCAGTAAAAATATCACATTGAGCCAAACAAGTTTTCTAAACAAAAAATGTGCACTTTAATTTATCGCATTGGTATAAGATTTCTGGTCGGAAAACTTGTTTGGATCAATGTGATATTTTTATAGATATCATACAAATGTTAAAATATCTTTGCTCAGTTCCAAATCTTATAGCTAACCTATTCTGTCCACTAGATAACTCGTCAGCCGACTATAGTGGTGTCCCCTGTGGGGTGGGAGGAGGCTGGCGAGGACGTGTCCTGCGAGGAAGAGGAAGGGTACACAGCACGTGCACTCTACGACTACCAAGCTGCGGCACCTGACGAGATCTCATTCGATCCACAAGACGTTATCACGCATATTGTCATGGTAAACATATTTACAACTATACTAGGTGCCAAATATCACGGCAATACAGGTCATTCACCCACCTTCACCCACGATGTCGCAAAATTCAATTTATGTATGGTAAACAAACAGTACTAACGAGATTAGAGCGATACTGTCTTAGCGACAGGTTTGTATGGAAAGCGACGGAATTAGCCATACATAAATTGATATTTTTTTTGTATTAATGTGTGGTCTAAAAGCTTGATCAATTTGTAAATCGATATTTTCCATCACCAGATTGACGAGGGTTGGTGGCAAGGCCTGTGTAAGGGTTCCTACGGACTGTTCCCCGCCAACTACGTGCAACTTCAGGACAAGTGAGCGTGCACCTTTACATTCCCATACATTAGGTTACACGTTACAAAATGACTACTGGGTCATCTGATTACTTATCTTGCGACAGAGTAAGCGATTATGGCTGTTAAACATTAGCCTGTAACTGAAAATAGATGGTGTTGTGTGGAATGTTGAAGATGGGTTACATATTTAAAAATAAAAAATCAACCGGATTCAATCAAACCTTTTTGGAAGTTGGTTAAAAATAAGTTTCTTAGATCAAGAATAAAAACTTAATGTTATGGTGAATTTAATATCTAAATATTGTTTTCTTTCGGTTGCAACACACTGTTGTTAACAGAAATTGATTTAAATTGGTTTCACGAAATATACGGACAAAATTAGCAATCTTCTTTTGTTCAAAAATCACGCCACTATATAGTAGGTGCCAAAAACCATCGCAATACAGGTCATTCACCCGCATTCACCACGATGTCGCAAAATTCAATTTATGTATGGTAAACAAACAGTACTACGAGATTCGAGCGATACTGTCTTAGCGACAGGTTTGTATGGAAAGCGACAGAATTAGCCATACATAAATTGAATTTTGCGACATCGTGGTGAAGGTGGGTAAACGACCTGTATTGCGGTGTTATTTGGCACCTACTATACCATTTTTCGCTATTCGCAAACTTATCGCGTTGTACGTAATCAGAGGTGTTGACAGTCCCGATGTAAAACAGAGTATTTTTTTATTTTTCAAAGACTTTTTGCATAATCATTACTAGACATCGGATTATATGCAATATCAAAATGCCAAAATATGCATGCAAATATACACTAAAAAAGGGCGAAATATGCATAAAATATGCACAATCAAAAAACATTTTTTTGATGAACGTATTCGCTTTTCACAAACCATGCAGAAAATCACAGTACCATCAGTCGTAAATTGACCTGGGTAATTTGTAACGAAGATTCCATTAAAATCTGGGTATTTTTTTTTCACTGGCGGCAATATTTCAACAAAAATAAATAAATAAATAAAATAAATAAATATTCACGGACACTTAACACAACGCCTTCTAGTCCCAAACTAAGCAAAGCTTGTACGATGGAAACTAGATGGCTGATAGAATACATACATACATTTTTTTTTTGTAAATACATACTTATAATACATAGAAACACCCAGATAAGATTCAAATACATCGAGACAAAAACAATTGAATTGCGTTAGGCGCTTGAGTGCAGCGCGAGTGCCGTATGCCCCTCTCCCGCGCACACCGCACCCCGCACCCCGACAACGCCTTCAATACAATATCTAAGCTTTATCTAGCATTTTGTTGTGGGGGAGTGCTGCAGACATAAACACCATATTTGTGTTGCAGAAGAGGGCTATTCGTGCAATTTATAACATGGGTCCCAGAGAATCACTAAGAAATAAGTTTAAGGAAATAAATATAATGACAGTACCTTGCCAGAACTTCTATGGAAACTTATTGTATGTTCAAAAAAATATCAATCTATTCAACAAAAAAAGTGATAATCATAATGTTAACACTAGAAATAAAGACAAACTCGCTGTTCCCACCACTAGGCTCACAAAAATTAGTAAATCTTTCAAAGGGCAATGTGTACGCTTCTTTAACAAAATCCCAAGTGATGTGTCTCAGTTGTCGATTGGCAACTTCAAAAACGTAATAAAACAGAGACTTCTTTTAAAAGCATACTATAAAATATCTGATTATTTAGAAGACAAACAAGCTTGGGACGAACTAGCTCCAACTCATCCAATAAAAAAAATGTAATCATACCTAATCATACAAAACGTAATGACGATTCAAAGTGATCAGTGAGATTTTATTGAATAAAAGATTTTTGACTTTGACTATTGAAATAAGCACTATCAATGAAAAAGTACCAAAATATGCAATAACCCTATAAAAATAGAATTATATGTATTTGCATATGCAAACATGCAAATGCATATAATCCGATGTCTAACCATTACTCTAAGCAATGGATTTGCTTGACTATGAGAGTGTTAAGAAAATTATGTAAAAAAAATAATGAATTGAAGTTTTGGAGTATTGATTGTAACTTATAAATACTTGAGGAATTAAATACGAATTGACATTTTATTATCGCCTAATGTTAAGTGTTATAAATGTATAACTAAATAGTTTTAAGAGTTTTCTGACGTGTTTTCTGGGAGTTTCGCATTCTAAAACTGAACTGAAGCTAGACTTTCTAACCTTTGTCGGTTTAAAAGTAAATTACAATGAATACAGTATTTACGATATTTACAAAATACACATGAAACAGTTGAGCTATCTACAAACCGTTGCAAACGATTTATAGATAGCTCAGCTGGTCGAAATCAGTAGCAATCGGAAGCGTGTCCAAGATACTGGCTGCATTGCCGCGCTGAATAGCATTGCTGATACGCTGGCCAATAGCAATGCTGATACGCTGGCCAATAGCAATGCTGATACGCTGGCCAATAGCAATGCTGATACGCTGGCCAATAGCAATGCTGATACGCTGGCCTAGATAATCACCAGACCTCGGGTCACGCTAAAAGTTAAAAGTTGATTTCGATTCCTGATTCATAAAAAAACGTGGAATATTATATAAAATGTGCTGAGACCTAGCTGCAAGCACATTTAGTTACGCTGATGATGATGACGATGTAAAATTAAGAAATAAATGCAATCAGTGCTAACATTTTACAAAAAAATATTAATTTAAATTTTTTGAGACATTTAAACTGTCTACAAAATTTTGTGTATAGATTCATGCTTGACCATTTATTATTCGTTATTTTAGAATGCGGCTTCTAGGAAATCAAAATGTGACGTAATGTCTTCCTCGAAAAACCTACCTCTACGGTCACCCATCAAAATGTTCGAGGAGCGATGTGCTTGGATAAAGCACACAATAACTTAGCACTGTATCGTTTTATGCATTTTCTTATTTATAAGTACATTCTTTCACGGCAAATTGAAATGCAAAGTCAAGATAAATTAGTCTGCAAATCGTACGATTTTAAATTTTTCATTTTTTTATTAAATAAGAAACAGTCGTATTTTCAATTTAATCTATGTACCTACCTATTTTTCTTTATATATCTAAGTATAATTTGGTTTTAAGAAAAATATGTAATAGTCAATATCTATGAAACATTAATATCGATCGATAATGTATTTTTAGCTTATTATTTACTTATACAAAACTGCATTGCTCACATATATAATAATAATATGTTACTAGATAATAATAAAAAATAGTGTGACACAATGTTAATATTACATGAATTTATTTTATATACAATTATTTACGTATTTGTATATAAAGTAAGTTTGTAGCGCGAGATTTATTATAATTAATATTATAGTAAATTAGATGGACATTCTTGCATGGTATTTAATGCCAAACTATGTTTTATATGGAACAATTTATTGTTTAAATGATTTAATAAATATTTTATAGCTACTTTTGGTATTTTATTTAAGATATTGAGCTTTTTCTGAACGTAGCTTAGTTGAATTTTAATTAATCGCATGTTGTGGTATCCTATAATTAGAGAAACACTGAAGACCTAAGTCCTTAGTTTTATAAATTGTATTTCCAACGTTTTTTCCCTGTTAAATACCCTTTAAAGAAAAAAAAAAAAAAATCCTCCAGGCTTCTGAAGCATGTTCCGAAGAACGAAAAGTAGGTACTCCTAAAATCAGGTAGGTAGTAGGTAAAGCATCTGGTAAAAAAACGAGTTTGTGGGCCATATTTTAGATTGTGCTTGAGATACTTTAGTTGAAACATCTGTGCTAGTTGATCAAAAGAGGAGACAGGAATTTTCTTCTTCTTTTCTTGTGGCTAGGGCTTCACGAATTTCCACGAATGTCAGTGTTTATTAGCGTTTACTAGGAATCTATCCTTCAAGGAGGAGACTGTTCTCTTATCTGTTAAAGCAATGTCAAAGGTGTCAATCATTGTCAACATGCAAGAAATCATTCCGTGTTTACTTTCCGAAATTCTAAATCCTGATGCAAATTCTTCTCATCGTCACAATGCTACTCAAATCCACAGAACCCGGTTATGATAACCGAGTTATCACCTCACTAAAATATTCTCACTACTTCGTAAAACCGGTGATAGTGAACGGAGCACCAGCATATAGAGGTCAGGTGCCATACCTCGTGTCTATCAAGGAACCTGTCCAGAAACTCAGCCGTACTAGGATAGCCTATGAGAACTTATGCGGAGGCAGCATTATAAGTAACCTGAAAGTACTTTCAGCCGCTCATTGCTTCGAAGGCCACCATTTCTACTACTATAAATACCCCGAGTCACTCAGACTGGTAGCTGGTGCCCTTAAGAACAACTTAGTTCATTCTGGCGATACAGAATCCACAGAGGAAGCACAATGGAGGAAAATAGCAAAGGTGACCCTTCACAGGGATTTTACCTTTCCACACAACGACATAGCCTTAATCGTCGTTGATTTAAGCTGGAAGTTCACGAGCTCTGTCGACTACATCATCCCCGCTTCCCGACAGACTGACTACGCCAAGTCTTGCTACTCAGCTGGGTTCGGAAGAACAGGCTACAGTTTAATCAACACCATATCTCCTGTGATGCTGATAGCGAATATTGACGTGATGACGCGTTGGAAATGTTCACTTCTTTGGGAGATGAATATGGATACTTTTATTTGCACCAGTTCGGTGATAACTGATGTAGCTATGGGTGATTCAGGGGGGCCTTTGGCGTGCTCTGGGACCTTGGATCCTGACGAAAGACCAGGGAAGGATATCCTAGTTGGTGTTGTGAGCGGAAAGAACTTTGATAGGACTACTTTATACACGCGAGTTTCAGCGTTCAAGGATTGGATGGATAGGGACTCTGGGGTTAGTGTGAAGTTGAATGGTTATCTGTTGATTATTACATGGTTCAGTTTAATATATCTTTTGTTTTAGTGCTGTTTCTCAGGTAAGACTTTCATAAGGGCTAAGAATTGTCACTTTTATCATAATCATAATAATATCAGGCTGTCAAAGTCCTAGAGTTTGATAAAAATTGCATTTTGTTAGGTTTTCTTCATTCATTGACTTCTTCGGTCCTTCGGGTGCTGTCACCCGAAACAGGATCGATTGGCATCAAAAAAAGTTTTTGTGTAAAATGACCATTTTCTTGCTGACTGTAATTTTTTTCCAAACTCTGTAAATGCAGTTCAGAATATCTTAAAAATGTATGGATAGTCTCTTAAAAGCGTTTTCCTGTAACTATAACGAATAAGGTACCTGCCGTTACTGTCCCGTCTCAAAAATTCACCCTGTACCTATATCCGAGTTAGAAAACTAGGTTAGGTAGGTACCTACCTAATTGTGATTCTGGTACTTACCACGAGAGCAAAGTCGCGAGTGGAAGCTAACAAAATACTAATTGGCCAAGATGAAAGTAAAACTTCTTGCAAGTACTTATTGATTTCCACTCGTTTCTTTGAGAACAGTAAAAAGTTAATGAACATCTTTGCATAGTATTCGACTATTATTATATGCAAAACGTTTCCTTCTGAAGGATTCTTTAGAAAGAGCAGAAATTTTATGAAATAAGTGAAACGACTTGGTAAGTAGGTACCTTACCTATCAATTGAGTCTATTTGAAACCGATAAAAGTTTCGCTTGCGTTTTAGTTGGTATATTTATATTGTTATACTCGGGTTCGAATTTTTAGATAGGTGGGTAGGTAAGTAAATACATAACCTACGAATATTTGTTCATCATCATCAACCTATATTGGTCCACTACTGGACGTAGGTCTATCCCAAGACGCGCATCTGAGTCCGGTCTTTGGCTCTTCTTAACCATTGTTTGCGCTACATTTCGCAGATGGTCAACCCACCTAGTCGGAGGGCGTCCTACACTACATTACGCTTGTATCTTATTTTCTGTATTTTCTGTCTCTTCTCTTCTTCATTAATTAATTACGCTGATATTTCATAACCTAGTTTTAAGTCTGGACATAATTATTGTATTTAAGGAGGTAGGTAGTATATTGTTTTTATTTTATGCCTTCCATGGCAGACGAATGTCTGATTGATTCTGGAATAAGGCTGTTACAAACACACATCACATCGATTATTGTGTGCTGTATGTTTTAACATATAAATTAAAGCCATGAATACCAATGTGAAACGTTAGATCATGTATGATGGAGAGAACCGTAGAACTTTAATAAGCTTGAGAAATATTCCTTATGACGTGGTTTACTTGGATTCCTTTTAACCAATTAAGTTTAGGTTTTCATTCTTCTGGGTCGCCTTTTAAATGCTCGCATTTTCATCATGCTTTAGAGGATCTGGCTACATACAACTTTGAAAAACCACTCAAAATTAAAATCCGTAAATATGGCTTCATTCCGGACGACCACGGTTTCGGAGGACCACGGTTCAAAATTACCTAACAAAAAGTTCCGCTGGACCACTATTTTATAAAATGTATACTGTTGGAAAAAGGAAAATGCTAGGCGCTTAAAAATACAATATACATATTTTTGTACAACTCATCACACCTTATAATATAATCTCCTACCATCAGGATGTTTAAGTAGTGGGTATGATCATCATCATCAAGGTCAATATTGATACACTATGGAATACTCAAACGCCACTCAAACCCCACTCAATTTAAGTTACGCTTAAATTATGAAAACTCTTACAAATGAGTAATGTCAAACAGAGGCAGAGCAATTTTAAGTGGTGCTCAAATTTGTATGACGTTTCAGTATTCCAGCCTTAGCATACTTGTCAACCTACTTAGCATGGAGTTCTAGAATCTATATGTTAGAATGTACCTAACTAGGTAGCATAGCTAAATGATCTCAAAACCTACATAGGTACATGTAAACGTCCGTGAATTGAGTGAATTTATTTCTTCAGACTTCAATCCCGGTGAACTCCCTCAGGCGAAGTACATCACCGCAGTATTTCGGAAATTGCCTTACGTGTTTATGACCAGTTTTAGGATGTGCGTTGATTATCAGCCACGTAACAGCTTAAGCTAGTGAAGTCCCTGCGACTTGGTGCACACTGATAGTTTTTTTAATTCTTATTAGGAACCTCCCCCTCTTTTCTCCCTCGCCAAATTAAGTCAGTAAAAGATTTGGAACCTTATCCAGAGAAGAAAATCGATATTAGTTAATAACCTACTTGAATATGTTTTCTGTTACACCTTATGGGTCTAGTTATCGGAATAAAGAATCTAAATAATAATTATCAAAAAGACAAGGTCGTTTCTCCATTTTTTGACTCCGTTTTGGACCTCTGCGGCTTATTCTCACCAAACTGTAATCTCCATG
The DNA here is from genome assembly GCA_947507515.1 of Eulithis testata. Taxonomy (NCBI): domain Eukaryota; kingdom Metazoa; phylum Arthropoda; class Insecta; order Lepidoptera; family Geometridae; genus Eulithis; species Eulithis testata. Next base: position 8,869,867 of record OX382213.1, on the reverse strand, counting down.
AATACCTTTCTAAAGTTCACTACATATTTATGTTTTTAACAACTAGGAATGGTTGCTATGCTAAAGGAACTATAGTTTGGACGCTGTAGGTCACCTTCGTAATGATAACTGCAAAGGAGCGAAACTCTACCATCAAATATTTTCTGAACGATATATATTTTTTTTTTTAAATTAACCTATGTCGTCCCACTGCTGGGCAAAGGTCTCCCCCAAAGACTTCCAATGTTCTCTGTCCCAAGCTTCCTCCCACCATCTTCTTTCGAAGGCGTCTATAGTTCGTCGCGCCAACGCTTCCTTGGCCGACCCCGATATCGCACACCGTCAGGGACCCAAGGTGTGGAGATGTTCGCCCACCTATCGGGAGGCATCCGGCTGACGTGTCCCGCCCAGTCCCATTTATACCTAGGAATTACTGAACGATATAACCTAGGAATTTTCGAAGAGTGAATAGGTGGATTATGGCTAAGCGTTCTCCACCTTAGGCTGCAGCTACACTTACCATCTGGTGTGCTGGCAGCCAAATACTATTGGTCATTAAAAATGAATAAAAAAGTGTATTTTGTCGTGACCTAACAATTTGATATAGATAATAACTTGCATCACGGAAATCTCGCATCACTCTTATCACGATCCTTCATTTTTCCATTAAATAAAGTGGAATAGTTAATTGAGTGGGTTGTCACCGTGAAGAGTTTATTGATAAAAAAATTACACGGTACTTCATGAAAATTGTTTTAAGAGTAATGTACCAAATCAAATATGCAACTACAGGTACAGACTGAGTTATGATTGCCTCGCAACCTCTTTAATTAAGACAATGTGGTACACTTACCCCCGTATTCATAAGCAGATGCTGAACAGTCCTCCAAACCGTTTCAACCAGCATTTGCTTAGAGAAGTCTGAAGCCATCTCTACAACTATGAATGTGACTTACAGTAAATTCATTGCTGGATTCATGTTTTCAAAAGAGAATGTGGCTTAGTGTAAATTCATTGCTGGATTCTTTTCTCCGAAAGATTTGAAGTAAGTGAAGCACTGCAAACAGTGTTGATATTTTACACGCGTACTTTATGCGGAAAATCAAATAGAAATATAGGTTGGTAGCATCGCGCAGATCACAGAATCTCATTTTACCTATAGCGATACATTTCACACATATTTTACAGCAAGATTCAAAGAATTCTTAATAACATATCCGCAAATGTGTTGCGATTTAATAAACCAGAATACATAAAAAAAAATAAGGAAATACATACCTAAGTACCTAAATCTTTGTATTAGGCAAAAGACCAGAAAAGGCTTATTTAGTAATTCCGTATTTTATGATGTAGCAAAATACTTTTGGACTGGGTAGGCAGAGGCACGTCCGTACCTACGTTTTATTGGTTTTTACAAAATCTACGTGGCATGTTGCAAGCAGTACTCATTATATTATTACGTACATATTTACGTTTTGCAACGTTGTGCTGCGTCGTGGTGCTACGGCGTAGCTTTCGTAGATGCTATGAACTGAAGCTAAATATACCTAACTAGCCGTCTCCCGCGGCGTTGCTCGCGTTCTAGACCCTTTAGAGTGTGACTTTTCAAAATTCGTTTCTTAGTGCACCCCTACACTATATAAGGATACTACCTTCCAAATTTTATACCTCTAGGACCTATAGTTTAGGCTGTGCGTTGATTCTATGTCAGCTTCAAAAGAGTTTTATATATATTGATAATAGCAATTTTACGTAATATTTTTTTCATACAACTAAACTATGGATCAAGCCGACGGCCCACTTGATGTTAAGTGGAAACCTATGGATTTCCGCATTAAGCACGCAAACGTTGAAACTTATCGTAAGAGTTTTTTCTTGTCGACTTTATGGATTGTAAATTGGTAGGAATTTCTTAGTCGAGATTTCTGGAATATTCCAGAAATCTCGATCTCAACAGAACATGTCATGGCTGGTGCTTATCCACTAAAGGCAACCACAGCTTATTACAGCAGAATTTATTACCCCTATCTTATGATGGTTATCTATAATACCTAAGTATGTATTTGCAATATATATATATATATATAATTTATTTACGGATATGTTATTTATTATATATATATATATAATTAATGTATTCTGATTTGAGTAAAATACTTTTACGAGTTCCGCAAATAGTAACAATATCTGGGAATGAGCTAAATTTTTCTCACTTATAGAAAAATTCTTCAAGTAATTGGATATCATACCATGCTCGAAGATATGGCATTATAAAATATTGCAAATACATACTTAGGTATTATAGATAACCATCATAAAATAGGGGTAATAAATTCTGCTGTAATAAGCTGTGGTTGCCTTTAGTGGATAAGCACCAGCCACTACATGTTCTGTTTGGTTGTGTATTATTCTTTGGCAATCCTAAAAAAATAAATATAATAATATAAAAGATCGGAAACTTTTCAATCTTTTGTTTTGATCTAGTTTCACGAAGGCGGCTAAAGTAGATAGATATTGTACACAAAGATTAGGTACGTACAAATCTTAAAATTAACTTTGTATACAATCGAATGCCTTATCGTTGAAAACGATTTCTTAAAGTACGCAGATACTTACAAATAAGTATGCATGTTTTGAAAATGACAAGTCAATTTTAAGGTTTTTATTCTTATAAGAACACAGTTCACTAGTAAAGCACTCAATAAAATCAAAGCATGGTCTATGGTTTTCGCTCTTATTTTTAAAGGTCAAACAATTTTTATACTTGACCGAACTGAAGATGAACCTATGAATAAATAAATAAAATATATCACACGTATGTGTATTCATTGAATATTTAGGATGGTTTCTATTTGAAAGCCCTGGTTTTGGCTGTGGTTTTGGCCACATTTAGATAGATAGATGGAATATTCTTTAGTGTACACCACTTATATAAGTGTTTTTTTTTGTCTTCAGACTATGAGCAGGTTTGGTGTAAGCAGTCAGGCATGTAGGATGGGAGCTCAAGCGAGCACTTCTCCTTTTCTTGGGAATCATAACCCATCTAGTTCAATAATGTGTGTATAAGTATATGTAACCCAAATAACAAAAAAAATATTCATCAAAAAATCAGTCAAGTTTTAGGACGTAGTTACAATGGGTGGCCTTGCTTAAAGCAATCTCTTCCAGGCAACCTTTGGATAGACAGGATCTAATACACAAAACATGGACGGGGCGTACACATTGAGTTCCACTAACGCGAGTGAAACTGGAAGAAGATACTAGCTAACAGTAATACTAGCTAACAGTAATACTAGTAATACTAGCTAACAAGGCAACACTTCAAAAAACTGACCCGCGAGCTTTTCCTTAAACAGCTGTATGCATGATGTCACCTCTCACAACATTATTTTTTGATAAAGGTAGATTTCCACCTTGTTTTACCATACCTACCTCTGTTTCTGTTACGTAATGTTCTATTTGATTTGTTATATATATATATATATATAGTTATATATTAAATTATATAGTAGGTATAGCTCTTAGTTTGTAAGATAAATATTATTCAATGTAATGTCGCACGCCAACCTCCTCACTACACCACCACGTTTGGGTTGGCTGGCAGACAATGCTTTCAGCATTAAGTCCACCCTTTGTAACAAATTTGTAATTTTGTGCAATAAAGTATTAAATAAAATAAATAAATAAACAGTTATTTTAGTGGGTTGCCCAACAATTGTTAGTTAATTACGCAAGTTTTGACGGATGATCGCAGCGACAAATTTTGAACGAGTTGGAAACTTTTGCATTTAATATGCATAAGATTTACTCGCTTATTAAACTTATTTTCCAAAGATTCTCAAAACTTTAACACAATCATAGTATTTCTTAGTATAGGTACTTTCATTGAAAAAAAAAAAAATTATATAAGCGGTCTACCGTAGACCGAATCAGCTAGCTTAGTTTAGCCTAGCTCGCTTATCTAATGCAGTTTTTCAGGTCTAATTACGCGGCTCAGTTTGCAGAGAAAATCTTTTTTTTTTTCGGTGTCTGTACAAACTTGTCTTTCCTGTGGATATGGCTGACTAGGCTGAGAGGATGGTATAGGTGCTGGGCCTACTCCACCTAAACATTGTCCCAGGCACTACAGTGTGACTCACATCCCCGACTTACATCTTTACACAACGATCACGCCGCTATTATGCTAAACCTAATTTTATAATCGGTAACCCTTCTTAAATTAACCCATAATTAATTTAAGTATTCTTGATATTGTTTAGAGATGCATGAAATTATTATTGAATACTTATTACGCTGTTGTGTTTGCTATTTAATGAATTCTGTATTGTATTCTATAATGATTCTTTTTTTTTTTTCTTAACTTCTTTTCTTTATAATGTAAAATGATCAAGATACATAATGGCGTAACTGTAATTCCTTGGAAGATTCGCAGAACCTACAACACAAGTCTTACGACTTAGTGTAGGTTTTGTATTAAAATATATAGATATCAAGCCGTTAACTTTAAGACACCTATATTATATACATGTAATATAAGAGTGTGCTTTTAATGAAATAAATAAATTATCTTATCTTATCTTATCTTATCTTAAGTGTAGGCATAGGTTGCCTCCTGACGCTGTAAATCACCTTCAATAGATTTAAAGGCCTGTACAAACTTACTTATTTCTCTTTCATCAATATGTATATAGAATTCTTTTGAAGCTGACATAGAATCAACGCACAGCCTAAACTATAAGACCTAGAGGTATGAAATTTGGAGGGTAGTATTCTTTTATAGTGTAGGTGTGAACTAAGAAAGGAATTTTGAAAAGTCACACTCTAACGCGAGCAACGCTTCGGGAGACGGCTAGTGATACCATAATTTCAGATAATGATAATCGTTTGAACGAAGTATTTAACTTTTGTAAGTCATAAGCCAAATTTTGGCTTAGTGGTAAGTGATAGGTAATTCCGTACGTTTTTTTTAATAATGCTTTTCTGGATTATCATTTGTGTGTGAGCAGCAAACTCAAACTTTGATGGTCACTGGATTGTGTGTGAATATTCATAATTTCATAATTCGTACGAGATTAAACAAAACTTAATTAGTTTTAGCTTTGTATGCAGAAAGTTACACTGGTTTTGTGCACTCATAGAGTCTGACCATTTTAACTCTGCAGAACTTAAAGCGGCAGAAGCACACACAAGTCTGTACTAAGAAAATGATTTGACAAACAATGTATCACCACCAGTATCACGAAGGTACCTATACCTACGTATAATGATGCAATGTACTTTCTTTATTTTTTTTATCTATTCCACTGCAGACCTAGTGTGGAGATAAGTATAAGACTCGAGATAAGTATCAATTTTTTTTCGCTTTATAAAATTAGCCTTACGGTACGGGATCCTAAAGGTAAAGGTATGATTATAACAACTTGGATTACCAAATTATTTCGAGGAATACCTAAGCTACTATTTAGCCCTTTTTTGACTTCCTGCCACGCATAAAATATGTTGGTGAATATTGTCGTGCCCTAACAGGGTTCATATTGAAAGCTATTATACTTTTTTAACATCTTATGTACCTACCCACAATATGAATGCAATAAAGAACTTGAACTTGAACTTGATAAATATAGTAAAATTACGGAAATAATCAAGGTTTGTAGTACAAGTAGCCCTTACCTCAAAGCGGTTGCCTACACCACGAATTACTTGCATACGATGATATGGGGTTGAAGCCGTAACCGCTTGGTAGTGAAGTTGTTCAATTGAATAAATACTATGTAGATCTTTGTAGTTTGTCTTCATCAGACTACTCGAAGTCTAAATCCACCTTTATACAAACCTATTTTAGGAATCACTGTAGGAAACTAACTTAACATTGATCTATTTGACTTTAGAGTTTAAAAATAAACTCATATAAATAATTTATTAAAATAAGTATTGTAAATATTTTTTTTACTTCACATGATATGTGTTTGAAATGTGTCCCACATATGAGTAATACTGTGTCGTAATTTTGACAGATTCTAACCTATAATTTAAATGGTTCTGTCCATGCAAAGGTTGTTTGGAAGAGATCTCGGATAGCGATAAAACCGCCCATTGTACCTCGTGTTTTAACTTGTGATTTCTCTTGTATTGCTTTCGTCTTCTCCGTGCACAATAAAGATATACTTATCTTTAAAACCTGCATGTATCTATCTACATATGCAGATTTAGAAGATAATAATTAGCGCCATCTATCTCGCTACAGGTACTTAATTATGACAAAAGTATTTATAAGTAAACGCACATTTTGCTCTAAGGCAATACTTACAATCAAATTCTAAATACTCCCGAGACCTAATAAGTTCAGTTCTCACTCATAAAACAATATTGTTAAACTTCACGAGCCCTTGCCTTTAGGACATCCTCAAAGGTTCCAGGTCACCAGGAGATCTGGGGATGAAAACATACCTGATAGACCATCCGTGAGGACAGTCGAATGTTTATTTGCATAATTTTCTAAAGCACTCAAATATTACCAAAATTACCTACTAGTATATCGGTCAAAGTTTACTAAAAGGTTTTCTCGCAGAAGTCATTGTTAAGTAATAAGTCTGTTATTTCTCATTATTTTGTTTGGGTGTCCATACAATCCCTTTTTATCTATCTGCGTGACCAAACCGTACATAAAAATAAAAAGCTATTTTATCTATCTTACAATTAATTGCCAAAATATTGTTTGAACGACATCTTGATTGGAGCACACTGAGTTATTAACTTTATAGCCGATCTGTTGAAGAAACGATACAGTTAGGCACATGTTTCTTAGGCCTCTGGCTTGATGGACCGATGATATTGTGCTGGTCACTTTACGTAACTACAAAGTTTAAAAATAAATACAAATACAAAATGTTTATTTGCAACACAAACTTAAAAATAAGGAACACAATTAATTAAACACGTTTGAGGACACGAATTGTGCCTAAATATACAGTGTTGCAAAAAGGCCCCATCTCAGCATGTGCAGGTTTTACAACCTGCGCTGGTTTACGTAAATTATGTTTTTGTATGACGAATCTTATGTGTTTAGATTTGTACTGAAAATCTTAATAATAAGTAGGATCATTATTGCGTAACAAAAAGGTAACTGAAACCATGAAATCTTGCATCTTCAAAACCAAACTGACTAAGCAAAATTATGAGGATGGAAAAACAGCCAAATGTCTAAAAACTTATTTTTCCTTTAGCGCGTAAAAAAACAATAAAACTCCCAAATTCCTTTCAAGCACGTTAAGCCTAAAGAACATCCGGTTTCACTAGCTTACCTCGTGAAAGAACAATTAGTTTGGACATTGCATTGGGCGGGCGGAGGGCGGTTCTGTGGGCGCCGCCCAGGATATAAGGCGAGCGTAGCTCCGTAGCAGCCACAACTTGCAAGCTCGTAGCGGCGTAGACACCGTAGCATCAAACAACACAGAAAAAATGGCTTTGGGGTAAGTTTTTTTTAACTCTAAAACGGTGGAAGGTATTTTATCTTACTTTTATCTTCTACTCGTATCTAGCAGATTTTATTATTGTTGATGTAAAGTTACTTATTTATATGTAAAAAATACTAATTAATTAAATCACATAAAATTAAACGTCTTAGGAAATGTTTTTTTAAACTAAAAAATTATTACATGGCGAAACTACTTTCTCTGTTATGCAAATTATCTATATCTATCTATCTATCTATACTAATATTATAAAGAGGAAAGATTTGATTGTTTGTTGGTTTGTTTGCATTGAATAGGCTCCGAAACTACTGGACCGATTTGAAAAATTCTTTCACCGTTGGGAAGCTACACTATCCCTGAGTGACATAGGCTATATTATATTTCCAACAAAATAAGAGATCCTTAATAAAACTCCAATAAGGTAACCGAAGGTGTAAAAAAATACCTAAAAATTGAAATTTTGTTAAATACCCGTGCGAAGCCGGGACGGTCCGCTAGTTAAATATAAAAACTGTATAAAAAAATCAAAATTTTATTTTCAATATTTGCAATTGATACCTAAATTTGTGGTCGTTGTAGCTTTTTGTATAGGTAATAATTAAAAGTGCCATTTTAATATTATTGCAAGTGTTGGAATTTTGGTATAGGTTATAGAAAACAGTCGTTAGAATTTCCTCACATAATATGTTCTAAAATATTTATACGGAATGAATCTAAACACATGTTCATTGTTCAGCTTCAATTAGACAAAATACCACATTTCATAATATTTCGTGTCATAGCGATTTTAGAATAGAATAGAAAACGTTTATTTTGTGCCATAAAAAGAAACATACACAAAAATCAAAAAATAAAAAAAAATCAAAATAGTTTTTATTGTTTAAATACAAGTTTTTTAGCTAATAGGCTTGGGATCTCTTCTTTTAAGTTGATCTAACCTGTGTTAAAAGAGTCCCCTCTTCTCTGTGGTCACTAAAAACACACAAACTTGTATAACTTAACTTAAAGTAGGTAGGTACAGCAATATTAAAGTAACTATAGGAGAAAGATCTACCTAATGTAAGCATATAAGTACAGGTATCATTGTACAAATAGGTAGGTACATATACCTACCTATTTCTACAAGAATAGCTGATACATGGGTACAGCAGAGTGATCAAAATAAAAATAGGAATCTTATGGCCGAATACTCAAACGCCACTCAAACCCCACTCAATTTAAGTTCCGCTTAAATTATTGCCATCTCTTACAAATGAGTAATGTCAAACAGAGGCAGAGCAATTTTAAGTAATGCTCAAACTTGAATGACTTTTGAGTATTCCAGCCATGGGTCGTCACTCTGCATAAGTTGTAGTAGCATGGGCACAACTACAACGCTGGTATTCTGGTATTTTATTAATAAATTTGCAATTATCTGGTTCACAAAAGTTTCAAAACGTCGTAGAACTTATATCGAACTGTAAGTTGCTACCAACTTTAGAACAAACACTCAGCAGATAATATTATTCGTATACTTATATAAGCTTTAGCGGTCTATAATCATATAACTTATGTAAGAACAAGTTGTAGGCGAGTTTGTAACAAGGGTGCATGTTGCTGATGCCCTCTTATTTTCAATAACTTTGCGCCACGTCTTACCTTATTTCGACGTTAAACTTTTTTGTCTCTGTAATCATGGTTTTTGCCTCAAAGTTTGAATAACTCTAACACCCGAATTCATAAACAGAGGCTGAACAGTACTCAAAACTGTTTCTTGCGTAGCGTAGCGCCAGAATAGATAATTATTTATTTTGCACAAGGAATTACGTACAAACCTTAAAACTAATTTATTATAGAACATAAATAAATAAAACATAAATAAATAAATATAGAACATAAACATAAATAGATAATAATAAATATTCTTAGACAACGCTCTCTAGTCCTAAACTAAGCAAAGCTATGGGAACTATATAGATTGCTGATAGAATACTAATATAAAATGGGTGGCTTATCGCTGAAAACGGGTTCTTCCAGGCAACCGTAAATAATCGGCATCCAGAAGAGCCTTAACAGCGTTAGTTTCTCACCGAGGTACATCCATCTGCAAAAGCTATCAACTGTAACAAGACTAAATTAGTGTAAAGGTGTTGTGGCTGTAATCCTACATTCTTCCAAAGCACTTTTCTTTAGCAGAGTCAATGTAATTTTCTTTTACGCACTTACCTGATGGCAATTAAAATACTTACCGTGAAATTTCTGGCTTGCCGCGACTAAAGAAACATTTCGCAAGATTTACTCTCTAAAAATTTCAGAACAATTTAGACATTTTAGACTAAATACGTACCATCAATCTAACTTGGGGCACAGAATGACACCGACACTACACGACACGACGCGAAACATAGAGACGATTATTGTCGTACATCGCTTTCCCACTGTGTCGGCCCCTACAACGATATTTTTTACGAGCCACGACATATCGGCGATGCATTTAAATAACACTTAGTCAAAATTGAAAAGTGTTGGATTTCAAGTGAAATATAATATTCTGTGAACGCTTTTACTGAAACATAATATTAAGTGGTTTACCTACTTTATTTCGTTTATAGTTACAAAGACAAAATTAGTTGTAATATTTCATTAATTAACCTTTGGAAGGCTGAGAACCGGTAATGAGAACTGTAATTTGCTTTTAAAACAAAATAAGTTTCTTAATAGGTTATTATATTTTGGAGAATGCAATTATAAAAAAAATTGTGCACGTTTTAACAATAGTAACAATTTTTTCACTTAAAAAAAGAAAAAAAAAGTTGAAAAAGTCGAAGGCCCGATCACAGATTAGTAGATTATTATACAAGGGGATAAATCAGTGTCTTCTGTCGCGGGTGACGATTTAAATCGCGAGCGTAACGAAGGACTCGAAGTTTACTCCCGAGCGTAGCGAGGGTGTTAAAAACTTAAATCACGAGCGAAGCGAGGGATTTAAGACGAGTCCTGAGAGTAGCGAGGGATTTAAGTTCACCCAAGACTAAGACAGCTTTATCACCGAGGAAAATACTCTACTTTTCGTACCATTTGCGAAAAAATTAACACAATAATAATATGAGATAGCATTTTAGAACATTAACTTATTTATAAAAATAAATTAAAATAAACTTAACGTTTATGTATTTGAAGAAAACAAAAACGCGGCATTTGCCTAGACTAATATTTTTTTGTCGGAAAAGCAAAGGCATCAAGCTCATACGGCCTGCATAATAAATGCGTATTCCTTTTTCAAAAAGATGTATAATGCTTTGTACACAAACTCAATGGTGTAAACACAGATGTAGTTCAGTATAAATTGTATTCCAAATTTAAATCACTTTCTCCCCCTAGAGGATGAAAAAAATCCAGTACAATTTTCTCTCCCTGTTTTTAACAGATTAAAAATGACTATTGTTATGTTCGCTTTTTGTGGCATAGAATGTCACTTTTTTGAGCAAGTGGTACGAAAAGTACTTTTTTCTATGACACCGATGAACCGATACCACATGTTAAAATCGCAGGAAAACGGTAACCCAGAGAAAGCTCAAAGTAATTCTTCCTAAAAATGCCTGTGGCTTATGAAACGCGTACGTCTCGCTGTACATCTTCAGACTGATAACTATTATCATTAGAATAAACTAAGACATACTTATATATAATCATTACGTTTATGGAGACCTAGGTTCTCCGTTCTAAGTCGTAGAGCCCAGGAGTTACTAAATACCTATCACATCATTTAAACTTTGCAAATTTCCCGAAAACAAGGGTAAACTGCGAATTAGTAGGTACACATTGGCAATTCGGATGGTTCGAAATTCAAGCTAGCACCTATTGGGGTAAATTGCCCGTTAGGTTAATGTAACTTTAGTGCCAGTAACTTTGTTGTGTTGGAACTTGATATTCAGCCATTCGGTCAAGATAGACGATTTTTTAATTCTAACCGTTTGAATTTTTGAGACCTAACCAATTATTTATCTCTTCTTCTTTTTTTTCATGTGGCTATTCGGTGAATTATTTATCTGTGAAAATCTTTTATCTAAAGAAAACTGTATTGACGTTAGACTTTGGGACCTACCTAGCTACTTTGTGAAACGCATAGCTACCATAAGGTAAAAGCATAAGTAGAAAAAAATACTCCAAAAAGTAGACTATCTATGAAACGGTGGCCAAAATAAAATATGCATACGTTTCATACAACGAGAATTGTAGAGTTCCGCTTCTTTGAACGTACCAGTTATATCGTTTTTGGAAAAAAAAAACGGAAAGTAGGTACCTACAGTCCTTTCCATGAAAGAAGTCCCGCAGACGCGGCGCTGTAGTCGACCTTAAGTATTATTTCTCGGGCAGCACTTTTAACAACTTTAGGCATTGAAAACAAGACTTTGATCACAGAAACCAAATAAAAACGCACTAGCATCCAAACACATTAACAGCACCTGACAACTAATTTAAAATTTAGTTTTAAAGTTTAGTTCCGGAAATTTCCGCGGGACTTCTGTCATGAAAAGGACTCTACTACCATTGCACTATTTCAGCCGCTAAATATTGCTGCGTTTGAAGGGTCGCCGGTGCTGGATGTCCGTTGAGCACATGTCCATTATCATGTGAGCATGTGCTCTTTGATGTAAGGTGCATTGGGGTAATTGAGAAAATGGGTATGTTCCGAAAATCCATTAAATCTAGTAAGGTGCATTGGGGTAATTGCGAAAATGGGTATATTCCGAAAACCCATAAAATCTAGTAACATAATGCGATATTTTCCTGTTGGCACGAGGATATATAGGACTGTCACGGCGATGCCAATCAAGATGGCGTGTAGACCAATGTTGCCAACAGGAAAATATCGCATTATGTTACTAGATTTTATGGATTTTCAGAATATACCCATTTTCGCAATTACCCCAATGCACCTTAACATAATGCGATATTTTCCTGTTGGCACGAGGATATATAGGACTGTCACGGCGATGCCAATCAAGATGGCGTCTAGACCAATGTTGCCAACAGGAAAATATCGCATTATGTTACTAGATTTTATGGATTTTTGGAATATATCCATTTTCGCAATTACCCCAATGCACCTTAATGGATGGTTATAGGAAGAGCTTCAACTTCTTAATTTGTGGCTTTTGTGGCTAGTTGTCACAATTATAGGCAAAGAGCTTAGTTCATAGTTCTATTCATAAATACAGGTTACATGTCGATACAGATTACAGTTACATACTCATGGGTACCACTCAATATCACTCATTATATTATAATAGGTACTATCTTGAACCTGCATGGTCCATCATTTGTCAGGAATTTTGACTAGTTCAGTATTATAATCATTACGATGGTAATGACTTGCATTATTTAACTGAACGTTATATTTTTTATATAAATCGAAATTATGAAAAGTTAATTAATGATTTATCAATGTATTTGCGATGAACATCGTTCGTCCCGTGTCGTGCGTGTCTACTATTGGCTAGTTTTAAACAAAGGCTTTGTCTGATATTATTTTAATTAAAGCCGTGTTGTTTTTAACCATTGTAAAACAGGAAGCTCTTTAAATAAAAGTTATTTTCAAAAAAAAAAACCAGGAACTTATTTAAAATTAAATTATTTTAAACACCACCGTCACAAGCTCTAGATATGACACCAGTGAGACTGAAAAGATCCGGGTTTGATGTCCAAGACTGGACAATTATTTGTATGATTTTCCGTCTAACAAAAACATTTATATTATTGTGTAAGAGTCCATATTTTGATACAGTTATTGGGCCTGAAGCCTCATGTACAATGTTCCTAGACTGGTACACCTACCATTGTTTTTTTTTCAATCCTATTCATTTTGTCTGTACATAAACATTAGTTTTAATTAACACTGAAAACGGTAAATTTATTAACGTAACATTGTTTGTGAGTTTGACTTGTTTCATCATGGTAAATACCTATTCCGTTCTTTGTGAAAATTAGATAATTTAACCATGCCAGGAAATTTCAACAATTATACATTAGTAGAATTGTGCTCCGTAATTTTGTTCATGGGTTTACAAAAGAGGTACGTTACATGCCTACTTGAAAGATATACACCGGGAAGCCAAAAGATAGTAGCCCAAAACTAACATTATTTTACCTCTCGAAATGTGTACATTAAAATTATACGTACGAACCTCTAGCCTGCGGGTTAAAAAGTCAATTATATAATGATTCCAGTGGCACAAAGGGTCCAGATTAATATCTAAACGGTACTAGACAAATATATGGAAATTGGGAATGGTAGGTATAGATATTATTATTATGTTTGTGGGGAGATCCCTCTAAGGTAGAGTTGAAACGTATGAAATACATTTTCTTTAATTTTTATGCGAATTTCGTGTACTAAGCAATTTTCAGGAATCTACTTTAAAAAATTAGCATGGAAGCAATTTTACTATAAACTCTAGTATCTCTCTTTACTTAAATCACAAATAGCGAAAAATATCAATATCATACGATACGAGGTGTAACAAAAATTCCGTCGAAAAATTAATGTGCATTCTTACATAACATATTATGATGACAGACTAGGTAGGTATGTACATTATTGTACCTATTATGTACGCGAAGCAAGCAAGCAAGCTCGTAAGAGTTTGTGGCCAACTCTGGTAACGGAGTTTTTAGGCCGCCTTAAGGCCTCCGTCGTGGCTTACGCGTGATGTACCTACCTACGCGAAGAATGTGAACTTAGCTAGGGGGCTGGTAACAAGTGTTACAACCTGACGGTATCCGCGTGCATGTGTAAAGGCACTATTTACCCGAGATGATCAAACAATGGTAGGTAGGGCCTCCCGAAGGAAATCCACCAAGATTGGTTTTGTTTCAATATTATCCAGCATTGTAAACTCTACCTCGCGTCAGAAATAACAACTGATCGAGTATAAAATTGAAGAATAGTACATAGTGCTTTATACTACACCTACGAGGAAAATAAGAAACTAAAACTGAATCCTCAAACAACACACAAATTGAAAATGGCGCCAATGGCGTCTGCAATTTTGACATGTTCTTTTTTCAAATAGTTTATCCTGCCGCCGCAGGGTCGCACTGCCAGCCCGACACCATCCAACACAGAGCTAGTGGCCAGTGTCATTTTGCGAACTTGGAGATAAAAACTCACTGTAAAAACTTTTTGGCTTTTGATATTTAGGTTACCGGCGCATAGTCTTACCCAAAATTAAAAAAGAAAAACCACGTAAGAAATGGATTTTCATACACTTTTCTCTCCCGCTCAGATGCGTTTTCTCCCCGCATATTTGTTCGATATGCAATGACGTACTTTCTACCGTAAATTTGATAAAGTATCAAGGTACTTTCCAAGCAGGTGTAGTATAAAAGAATTTTGTACCTACTTAATTGTAATTTTATCATCATCACCCACAGCCTGGCTTCACCCACTGCTGGATATAGGCCTCTCTTTTTTGGTACCACTCGTTACGACCCCGTGCCAGTCAAATCCAATTGTTGCCCGCTATGACAGCGATATCGTCTGCCCATCTTGCTGCAGGACGACCGACATATCTGTAACCGGTTCTTGGACGCCATTCTTCTTCTTCTTCTTTTTTTCTACTTATATGACCTCTGTCCAGTAAGCGCCTTACTTCACCTGTCACACTTGTCATGTAATTTTATTTTATCAACAATGTAAAAACTATAAATAATATAGGTATTGCTGTCCCTTAAAATTGTCTCAATAAGGTCACTGCATCACACACAGCTGTTTCAGCCATTTCAATTTCATTTCGACAACCCTAAAACGTCACACCAAAACATCTTGTTCTCTGATATTTTAAACATAACCGTAGACTCTTTGAAATTAGGTTCAAAATTGCATTAGTTTATTTACTTCTGCTAAAGGTGAAGCAACGCTGACTGGTTGGTAATTATTTGGTTTGTTGCGCTTTGAAATGATGAATGAGGTTTCGAATTAGTGTTGACCAAAATTGTTACCATCGTAAGTCGTCGAAATAATGTCTAAAGTTCAATGTAGGTAAATCACAGGAATCTATATAAACTCATGCGTAGTTTTTCCGGTCAGTCGGTTCTAGGTACAATTTACCATATATGAAACTCTAGAAAAAACAATTTCTTTCAGCCGGTTATTTTAACTCTTCAACTCTTTCCCGCCATTTACATTGTAAAAGTAATTAGTGGCCAGTAGTAATTAACAAAGGCCTGCGGTCGTGCG
Source organism: Eulithis testata (assembly GCA_947507515.1). Lineage (NCBI taxonomy): Eukaryota > Metazoa > Arthropoda > Insecta > Lepidoptera > Geometridae > Eulithis > Eulithis testata. Next base: position 8,854,195 of record OX382213.1, on the reverse strand, counting down.
CTTGCATAATTTGAAATTGAAATCCATCATGGCGGCCCAACTGTCATCTGTCAAATTTTGGAACTCGCGCCGACTCCTAATCAGATTTTGAACGCATAACTTCTGCGAGCTTGCGGAATAAACAGACTGCAATCAACACTATACCTAATAAAACAGGGCTGATCTGCATTTATGATTTAGCTAGTGAAACGCCTACGACTTGCATTGCTCATTTAAAAAACTCGGGACCATATAAATTCGTATAAGTTAAGTAAGTATTCAAAGACACAGTCGGGGTACGCTGTGATTTTATCTGACCGGTCTGCACATTCGAACTGCATTTATTCAAAAGCTCCACTTTTAGAGGATAGGTACGTAAAAGTTCCAGTTTTTAGACTGCAAACTAATTAGTGAACGCCGACGCATTTCTGGTTTTTTGTTCAAAACGGACTCCCAGTACCCAAACGTCGAATTATAAAAATACTAGTGATGCTCATTTATCGATATTTTTTTATCGATATCTAATATTTTACTCCATAGCATTTCACTCTAATTTTATTAAAAAAATGTTGTACTTGGCGAGTAAATTTTAGAAAATTATTTAACCATTTCTTTTTTGTGGGAATATGATTACTATGTTAATTACCTACTTTCAAGCGTTGGTTTCTCATTTGACCATTTTGTGAAATATAAATTGGTAATCCAAACCTACCGCGAAATTACCATTTCAAAGAAAACATTTTTATATTCCATATTTTTACAAGACGTGTGCTCGTATAAGCTTTACTTTGAAATAATTATGTTTTAGGTGCAAAAAATATATTATAATTTTGAAGCCTTCCTGAAAAAACAACATTTTATACTCCGGAATTTATTAGATGGGGTATTATAGTTTACATCTAGATATTTATTTTAAAAAAAATGGTATTTTAAGTGCCAGATAATGTTTTTATTCATAGAATTCTTCCACTAGTCTAAACATAAAAATATTCGTAATCATTTTACGCTCAAACAAAAAGCTGATTTGAAATTATCTTAACAATTTCGACATTATCATGTAAATGAGGAGATGCGGGCCAAGACATTGTTATAATGACTGTCGTAGATAAAACCCTGGAGGATAGCTATATGTAGGTAGTAACTACACTAGCTATAACTTTCTGGAACATTTAAACTGAGCATAAAGTTTATTGTATGAATTGTAAGTTTTTATAGCTGTCCGGTATTTTTTAGACATAAGGTACCTACACCTACCTACATAGAAAATATATACGTACCTAGGAGATAATTATAATCGGTGTAAATAAGTAATACAAGTTAGGTAATTGAGGTTACCTATCTGTTAGGTATATTAAAATATTTTTGCACGATATTGTGCATCTGATAAAATAAAGGAAGTCTACGCACCTAGTGATATAATACCAACTGGTTCACGTAATAATGAAGTTTGGTGGATTTATTTGTTTTCCCCGATACAGCGTGGAAAGGATATTGTCCAAATATATTCTCATTTTGTTACCTGTTTAATTTACCTCGTAAGGAGCACCTGAATGATTCTGTAAACACCTGTTTGTGTATTTCTGTCCCTGAAGCTTTAATGAGGTTCAGTAAATTTGAATGAAAATAAACTCCTACGGTAAAAGGATATCTACTAGGTACGTGAGATTTTATTTAATTTTCTGCGATCATGTGATTAATAAATTTACATAGTTAATACGGAGTAGTTTAATATCAGAAAAAAACTTCGTTGTCTCTTATTTTCTAATGAAACTTAGCGCAACGATAATAGCATAAAACCTAAAGAATAAAATGAGATTGATCCTATGACACCAGTTAACCCTAAATACATTCTAATTGTTAAAATCGATAAACAGAGCAAAAAATTGGCAATAAATATCAAAACTGCATCGTAAGATCCAACAGGTGACTTACCTATCCCGCTCCGTAAGAATTCCCTGAAAAATTCAACAAACACTCCGACATTTGTTTACATCCACATAAGCCACCTGTCCAATAGCTTGCATCTGATCTTGGATTCGGTTCGTAGGCAGAGGGTGATTTGTAACTATTACGTCGACAGGTGTCTATTGCGTGCCATTCGTCTTCATGTTCGAATGGTGACGCCATTGGTAGAGTGGGCTCAACTGATTTGGGGCTTTAAAAATGGATCGTTTAATTTTTACTAAAGAATTACAAATGTAGGTACACTTTTAAAAATCATATTTTTTCTAACTTGGCGATAATGACACTAAAAAGTTACTTTTAACTTGAGACTTTTGCTTAGACTAGGTACCTTTACGTAAGTATCAACTTTAATTCTCATTAGCCACAAATAACGCCATTTCAGTCGTCACATATCAATTAGAGGTCTCTACGACCGGCGACCGCAGGGCTATTTATCGAATTAAACTGCAAGCAACTGTACAGGGTTACCCAACACTAATTTAAACTTATTGGAACCATTTATGTACATTGGTATAAATTGTACCATTCTTGGTTCAAATATCGCTTTTTAAGTATAAAAAAATAATGCCAAAAGCTTTAGATGAAAAACGTCCTAAAGGGGCTTAGCGGAGTTTTACATCTTTGTTTTAATAAAATATTTGCAGACAAAAGGTAAGACGGTAAAATAAATATTGACTGTTACTTTCCTGTAAAGGTGCGGTGACTCATTTAATTTATAGTGAAAATTGTTGCCAATAAAGCTTAAAATCGCACGGTCTTTGGTTCTATTGTCTGCGAGATTTACTCACATCACAATCGTAATGCATCTAATTTTAAACCATACCGTTTAAATTAAAAGCTTCGTCAAACCTATTGCATACGAGATACGTGCACGTACGCACCCTAACTAGTGAAGTTTAACAACTAAGGAATTCTTATCGATTCAAAATTTAATAAAAAATCACTCATTGATTTACACATTTGCGAGCGGACGAATCGACTACTATTTGGCCATTTTAGGGTTTAACCATTTGATTAATCAAGAATTTGACGAGCTCTACGGAATCTCTTGTATCGACACCAATAAATAAATAAATAAAATAAATAAATATTCACGTACATTTAACACAACGCCTTCTAGTCCCAAACTAAGCAAAGCTTGTACTATGGGAACTAAATGGCTGATAGAATACATACATACATTTTTTTTTGTAAATACATACTTATAATACATAGAAACACCCAGACACAGAACAACAACATTTGTACGTGAAAAAATTAAAAATTATCCAACTGAATCATAATAATTTCATGATACGATGACAAACTACCTATAACGCAACATTATGCGAGTTGGTACCGACTTTTTGTGATATTTTTACCTATTCATCCCATAAAATTGCTTTAAAATCCGTTTCAAAATAGCGATACAATGATTAAACCAAACTTCCCCATGGTCACATTGCTCATTCGTAAAAGTCGATGAACCACATCAAATGAAGTGCATCTCTAATTTTCTCCGAAGTTTACGAGATATATTGATGAGTATCTCGGCCCATGCTTCAGTAATAAGTGGTTGCGTGCGCGCTTCGGTTGATGCAGTGTCGTTCAACTATCGATAACTTTAGAATTGGCGCGGCCAACACTATTTTCAGTGCAATTCTAATTTTATAATTGAAAAAAAAATAACTTGCGGAAAGTGATTGATTGTGTCTAGCTAAACAGTCAATTAGTTTAATTACAAAAATAAATTAATTTAAATGACTATGTTATTTAGAAAACTTTCGAGTGATTTTAGGTTTTGTGTTCCGAACTTCGGACTTTTTTGATATACTTGGTGATGATTTCATGATTTGGATTCATGTCGTTAATGTACATGTGAGTATGTAGTACATTATTTTAAATAAACAATAGCTTAAAGTTCCTTTACAACCATCAGAGCTTCTGAATGAGTTTTTCTTTATGCACTAGTAAAGTTAGTTATCTGACAGCTTTTTATAACATTATTTTGATAAAAAGTGATTGAACAAGCACATGGCCCTATAAATGTTACCTATATATAATAAATGTATTTACGAAACAAATTATATAGGTATACCTACCTAAGTACGTATTCTATTAGCAATCTAGGTAGTTCCCATAGTAAAAGCTTTGCTTAGTTTGGAACTAGAAAGCGTTGTGTAAAATGTCCAGGAATATTTATTTTTATTTTATTTTATTTAGGTGCCTAAACATTGGACTATCTCACAGAAAACGTGTTCTGTGTTGCATGACACTGTTCCCATCACTTTGAGACACAAAATGTAAAGTCGGATGTGCTTTTCGCCATGTGGCTATAGGTATTTCTAGTTTTACTAGATACCTACTGCCTTTGGAAGCATTGACTTTGGCCCGACACGCGCTTGACCAATTTGTTTTTTACCAAATAATATGACATTTCGTATTCCCGTCTTACTTCGTTTATTTGGAGAGCTGTGCGGAGGTTGAATAAATACGGGTCGATGTGATGGTATTTCATAGGAGTACCTACGTACATGAAAAACATATGAATATCGAGGCAAAACATGAGACTTCTTTATGCATAACTGTGACGTGACATCATGATATAAGCGTAAATGTGGTTCCGTTTTGTGCGGGCCGGAACAGAAGATATTTCATCATAATTTCTCTAAGGTGCCTAACATGCGTCATTTCAAGGGCATTATATCCGCTAAAAAGAGATGGAAGAGGCTGCATCTTTCCTTGTATTTTGTACCCGGGGCTGTCCCAGAATGACTAGGACCTACAATGGACCGTAAAAGTTACCTACTTACTACGCCAAGTATAACAGCTCATCTAATAGTTCTGACTGGTGTGCAATTTAGTCACCGAACGAATAGATGTTACCTAGCTAGTGATTTTTATCATGTACTAGCCGTCGCCCGCGGCGTTGCTCGCGTTCTTGTCTGTATAAGGATACTACCCTCCAAATTTCATATCTCTAGGACTTATGATTTAGGCTGTGCGTTGATTATCAGTCAGCTTCAAAAGAGTTTTATACAATATATTGATATACATTTGTACGTTTACATTTACTTGTAGATAAGTTTATGCACATCAAGAACGCAGGCCTGAAAGTAAGCAATGACATTCTAGAGGCCTAAGTTTCAACTTATTTTCCAAAATTCATTTATCAAATTCTCTTGATATTAGATACAATATCAGGAAAAAAATAAAGGAATACCTTCGTCGACGATAAGTCTGTCAACATGTACCGGACATCAGTAGGCTTAGGTACTTATCCCTCCCAAATATTTTCCGCCAAAACCCAATTTACTCACCACAAAGTTATAATACTTCATAGCGATAGATTACAGTTTGTTTGCGGATTTTGGATGGACGATGGAGGCTTAAGCCAATAAAAACCTTAATGCCTCTTAATATGAAATAATTCTCTACAAAATCTTTTGAAGAAGCTTGAAAGAAAGAAGAAATAGCCACCTATTTTATTTTAGTTAAACGTTTAAATATAAACTGCTGAGAAAGGAAGACCACGCACGAGAAAGCTTAGCGTATAGAACTGCCCCACTACTGCATTGAAGAAATAACCTAGGAATGGTTACCTACTGAATCCTCTTGATCCCAAAAACAAGATCTCTTACTCTGAAACTCAACTTTTTAAATTTATTACTCTGGACCAAACGATTTTTAATGTTTGTGTTTACTGTAAGTATTGTACGGCATGGGTAAACTGTTGAAACACTACATAATATCTTTAAGATCTCTTTTTTACACAGTTTTACAATAAATGATTCTTATTCTTATTCTATACTGAAATAAACCCAAAAATAAATACATTTCTGACCTGTAGATCTTCACCTATAGGATATTATCTAAAAACTTTGTTCTAAAGCTAGACTAGATCAGCCAAGTAACATTTTGGACCAAACGAAAGCTCCAAAAAGTTTTCGAGCTAAAATAAATCAAACAAAATACAAATATTTAGCGAGCATTGGTATTCGGAGGGTTCCCTTAAAGTGTGACCTCTCAGGAATTCCCACAGACGTGTAATATTAAACTTATTGGTTTGGTTTCCCGCGAACTTAACCAAATAACGCATTCAATATTCTTTCAAAGCTCTTTTCGGGCGTGAAATGAAAAACTACGAAATGAAATAAATAGGTTCAATGTAAGTAATCCTCTTCTAGTGCCATAGTTAGGTAAAGCTTACCGACCTTTGTAGTGATAAAAGTTTAGGAGATAATAGTTTAGGTCTACTTAGGGCAGACACCGGTCCAAATATTTTACAATCTCGCTAGCCTTGACGATGGATTCATAATCTCTTTTCCGGGTATTCTGAATAATTGTATGGTACTTGCTTCGGCAGTAAGTACATAAATACTTTTATACTAAAATTTGAATTAATGAATTAAATGTTGTAGAAGGACGTTTGGAGTCGTAAGTTTAAAAGTAGTTATTTCCGTAATTTTTGATTCATTTGACAACCTGACATGTCTAATTATGGCACACGGCTTGTACTATACCTACATAGGTACGCAGTGTAAGTAACTAATTTAATCTGAAAGTTATAAATAACAATTCCACATCGACATGCTTCATTACAAATTATGCAAAATTGTATCCAGAGAGCAAATTGGTAATAATATCTACACCCTTGGGTATAATACATGAAAATAACTCCATTTTGCATAGGATTAACCTACAGGTTACCTATTTAAGCTTCAAAGGTATTTACGCGTTTGCGTAAAATAGGTAGGTAGGTATACCTACTGAATTTAATTTAGCAGTCATCACTACTATGGCTCCCTGCTAGAATAGAATGCATGACGTAAAAATAGCTAATATAATCGGAGATAGCAGTCAAATTTAAAATAATCCCTAACTTTGAGTTTGGGCCAAAGTTGTCACAGAAAAACTTTAAACACGTTTCGGAAGAAAATAGTACCTACTTCGAATTGAAAGGCTTCATGAAAATTAAACCTTCACATTGAAACTTTAACGCATTTTACTTCTTTTCTTTTTTGTGGCATCCAACATTTTTTGTAACTCGTAATGCCGTTACAACTAGCCAATAGTTTAAACTAACAGTTGTAGCAACCTCGTTAAAGCAGTAACACGAGATGCAAGCACTCACAACGGTGTAGAGATGCAGTGGGGGATCCAGGATTTCAGTTGGGGCTGTATCCATCTTTTGAGGATTGGTGGAACCCTTGGGTAGACTAGTATTCCTAGAAACGTTTTATTTTATAAACGGGTGACTGCATTAGTGAAGCCCTCCCATGCTTCCAACCGATATCATTAATCCGACAGAGGATGACGTGATCCAGCTTTGGTGTACCTAGCAGGTTTTTGTCAGTAGTGACTTGAAAATCAAATGGTAACACTAAGTATAGCCGGGTAAATAATTAATGTGTACTAATAATTTATGCACACGCATAAACACATAAACACGGCACGTTAAATCGTCGGTCCAGGCTCTAGCAGTCGTTAAACCATGACGGAGGCCTTAAGGTGGCCTAAAAACTCCGTCAACAGAGTTGGCCACTAACTCATACGATCTTGCTTACTTTGCACACGCGTTATGCTCCACTACTACCTCTAAATATTGAGACTACAACTTAAAAAACGCCCTTTTACTTTTCTATTTTGGTGACAGCGAAACTCCTAACTGAGTTTATTGTTATTACGAACTTTTAACCCTTTATTGGTGTTTTACAAGTTTTTTTCCGCCCTCACGTAGGTGAGCCGAGTTTAGTAGTTTTTGTACGCGACTACGTATGCGGACTACGTAAATAGACAACAAACTTTGACAAAAAGACAAAAACCCAGTAGAAAGTACCTATGTACTAAATACTAAATAATGACGTGAAACGCTAAATACCTCCATACGAAAATTAAAAAGATTTGACTAGGGTTCTAAACAAAGTTTTGAAAAATGGAAACCTTTGAACAGGAATTCTAGTCTTGCTCTACAGAACGTTTTAGCAAGAAATGACACGAGTAAAGATTATTTACAAAACACAGTTTTAAATCAAAGTTATCCAGATCAAAATATAAAAGTCAACTACGTGTTCAATTTACGAGGCGTCGAGCATCTCCAAGATGATAAGTTGTGCTTAATATTCTGGGTCAAAACAGCTTTAAGTCTTTGTAATTTTAAGCAGCCAACAATGTCTGGACCCAACGCCGAAATGAATTTGAAAAGTTTGTGTTGCGTAGGTACACTTCATGCTACAATCCTGATTTACTGGTCTCTGGGACTACATTATTATTTTGAAGGAGTTTCAAGGCTTCGAAGCCATTTTTGAAGCCATGCAGTTCTCGATTTTGTCATCTAGATAAGTTCCATTTTAGGACGGTCTTTGGGAGCGATTTGATTAAACAAAACTTTTTTGATGTTGGCTAACCGAGACACAATGATAAGGCGCATTGTTAGGCCATTTCTTTTAACTCGACTTGAAATACTTTGCCAAATAGTTACCTACTAGGCAAGCACCAAACTGATATTATTTACCTTTCAACTAAAAAACAAGTACCTAACGCTTTTGTCGCGAAGAACTCGTACCTAAGTTACGTCTACTCTAGATAGATCCTTTGCGATGTTTATGTACTTTCTACAATCTAGGTTAGGGCGGTTGTTTTTGATAGTTTTCTTTACACCTTCACATTGTTCCAGTGCTGAGTGTTACCGCCTGGCGTGCGTGTGCGCACTAATAGCGGTGTGCGGAGCGCGAGCGGCGCCGGCGCAGCTGTGCGCAGGCGCAGGCGACGACGACCCGCGTGCCGCGAGATTCTGTCAGGCATTGAATACCTTCCTCGAGCTGTATGCGGAGGCGGCTGGCGAGCAGGTGCCAGAATATCAAGGTGAGCTCGATAACGGACACTGATTGGACTTACAATCAGTCTTACACATCCAGCGAGCCTAGGATGCGCACGCGAGATATGTGTCATGTCGTTCTGTCAAAATGAATTTGAAAAGTGTCATTTTGATCTGTCATTTTGCACCAGTTTCTGAACTGCGCCTTTGAATCTTCAAATTTTGATGTTTCTGCCTGACTATTATCTCGTCCTCAGAGAGGTACGACGAGTAAGAAGTGTCAAAAGTGTACAAAGAAGGCGCGTTTTGTCGACGACATTACCACAGATAATGCAAAAGTTCAAAAACTGGTGCCAAATGCTTACGTTTTGACAGAACGAAATGACAAATATATGGCGTGCGCATCCTAGGCCTGACTCTACATTTGGTACACAGACTCGTAGATAGTTGATAGAGCGAACGCGAGATCTGTATCTAGCAACTTGGACGATTCAGCGAAGTAAGTATGTTAGTGCGAGCATAACTTTTCAACTGTTCTGTTCATCCGATTTAAATGAAACTTGGTAGATCAGCTAGGAGTTGAATCGGCTAATGGTTGCAAAGGTATGAAAATCCAAAAGGAGTCATATCATGGATGAAAAAGCTTTGTTATACAATCTAAATAGTTTGGAAAGTGAGTCGTTTAGCGTTTGGGCATATCCCATTACACAGTAAGTTGTAGGTACACACACTTGTAGGTACGCCCGGCATCGGTAAACAGTTGAAACCATCTTTTTTTTAAATCTCTTTTTACAGTTTTACAATAGGCTAATGATTCTTATTCTTATACACATCATACTAATATTATAAATATGAATGTAAGTTTGTTTGTTACGCTTTCACGCGAAAACTACATAACCGATCATCATGAAACTTTGTACACATATTCTTAGAGGTATTAGAAGTAACATAGGATACCTTTTATCCCGGAAAATCAACGGGATCCAACGGGACGCGAACGAAGTCGCGGGCGGAAGCTAGTGTAGATACCTAGGTATAAAAACAATGACAAAGTAAGGTAAGGGTTTCCACTACGCCGGACCGGCAAATCTGCCGGGCCGGTAAAATTGCCGGAAGGGCTAGTGGCTGTACAAATTTATATAGAGCTATTCATATTATCCCGGATCCGACATTTTTGTCCGGCGTAGTGGGAACCCGGCCTTACCTTACTTTGTAATTTTTTTTATACCCACACTAGCATCCGCCCGCGACTACGTTCGCGTCCCGTTGGATCCCGTTGATTTTCCGGGATAAAAGGTATCCTATGTTACTTCTAACGAGAAAAACCCACCATACGAAAACTTCTTTCAAAAATCTTTTTCTAGCGTTAGTTTTTGTTCCAGCTCTAGTCCGAGACTACCCGCAACTCCTGGACTCCGGTATGAAGCGACAGGACGTGGTTCACTCGTTCCTTCGTTTCGGACGTCGCCGCTGACGCGTCACAACACAACCCAATCGCACTCCGATACTAACATGATTTAAATTAACCTGCTAAGTTATTTCGTCCAATATTAAGGTTCCATTCAAGACGTAGAATCCTGTGGTGGTGGCAATCGACAGCGAAAAGTTGTAGAAAAGTTTTGATCATAAAATATCTCCATAATTATTTCACGCTACGTAAACAGTCCAGACAAGAAATCAAAGCCATCGTATTTGGATTCCCTTTTCAGCCCAGTTGTAAAATTGTAGGTACTTATTAAATGCATATAGGTAGGTACCTAGCTAAGCTCTATGGGTCGATAAGCATTGTCAACAAACGACGCCATTGTACCTACCTTTTTTGTAGGTATTTTTTTTTTCGTTCTCGTTTGCCACTCATCATGATAATCTATCTAAACCTCTCTCTCAAATTTAAACTAAGATTAGAAATAATTATCGAAACTATTAATTTAGAGTAAGTTACGAAGTTGTTGTCAACATTTTTGGCGTTTGATTTGTAAAGTAAGATTATTTAATTATGGTGTTTTAAATAAATATTGTATTTATGACGAGCCAATGGTGTTTTATTTCAAATAGATACCTCTAATAAGATCTTAAGAGTCATTTTTGACAAATTTACTGATATGACCTGTGGGTCTACTAAACTACTATTATTTTGACTATAAAGCCAAGTTTGTCCAGTTTTGAATAACATAATTGAATAATTAAAATAATATTAGTCTCTACTTTAAACTTGACAAAAACAAAGACGGAATATTTTAATCTAAAGAACAGCGTTATTCGGTGTGGGTCAAACCCGGCTTAAGTTGTGTAGGTATTCATCTGCTTAACTTTGGGAATCGGGTAATTGTCCCCGAAAAGATTTAAGTCTAACAGGAAAATGAAGACCGCGCTAATAAGTCGCGGGCAAAAACCACTAGTAAAAACATAATTTCGTAATATGAATAAACTAGCTGTCGCCCGGGGCTTTGCTCGCGTGGCTTTGCTCGCATACGCATTACTGGGTTAAAATAAAGTTTTTTTTTATTTATTTATTTATTTATTTTAAAATCTTTGATCCTAATTTAAGACCCTTTAGGGTGCAACTTTTCAAAATTCCTTCTTAGTGCACCCCTACACTACCTATTCTCCAAATTTCATACTAGGACTTATAGTTTAGGCTGTTCGTTGATTGTCAGTCAGCTTCAAAAGAGTTTTATATATTTAGAAGAGAAGATATTTTAAATAGATACGTGGAACTTCTTAGGTCACATCTCTATAGTGGCATCGTTTCGTCCCACCCTACCCCCAGGGGTATGGTGGGTCCTAAGTGATTTTATTTATTTATTTTATTTTATTAGGGAAACAAACAGTACAATAATAATTAAAGATATAAAACTTAAAATAGCACAGAAACCAGTGAAGCTTCCACCATAACATCATACATACAAAGCATGTGAACAGACTTTATAACATTCTTATTTCTTTCAATGACTTTATTTATTTCTTTCAATTATGACAAGCACCTTCCGATTAGCCAAAAGGTACCTCCAATGTAATATGGGAGTTTTATAGCCTAAAAGCTACTAATTTTAGTGATACCATAAAATCCTTTTTGAATGGATAATCGTTAATTTTATTCAATTGAAAGTTAACACGTTAAAACTTTAACTAAACTTACGTATCAATATCATTTTATAGTATTTTCTCATAGCCAATAACGTATACTTTTCATTTACATTTTGAAAGTTCTAAGTACCTAATTAATAATGATAATAGGCCGTTACATCTATTGAAGACGATTTATACAGCGTCAGGAGGCAACCTATGCCTACATTTAACGACACGCTGTAGTGCCTGGGACAATGTTTAGATGGAGTAGGCCCAGCACCTATACCATCCTCTCAGGCTAGTCAGACATATCCACAGGAAAGACATCATCAATACGTGCGGAGCTGACTAAGCCAAGGGTTACCTTACGATGTTTTCCTTCACCGTTAAGCTCATTGTACCTAATTGGTAGCATTATTTTCGGATATGAAAAAGATTTCTTCTTAGCAGTGGGACAACTGAAAACTTTTAGAACGTAGAAGCTTACGAATGTAGACCAGAGGGCCTAAGATGCGCACCGCGAGTTATTTGTCATGTCGTTCTGTCAAAATGTAAGCATTTTGTACCAGTTTAGGAACTATTGCATTATCTGTGGTAATGTTGTCAAGAAACCGCGCCTTTGAATTTCCAACTTTTGACATTTCTGCATGACTATTATCTCGTCCTCAGAGAGGTACGACGACTAACAAGTGTCAAAAGTGTACATTATGGCGCGTTTTGTCGACACCACAGATAATGCAATAGTTCCTGAACTAGTACAAAATGCTTACATTTTGACAGAACGACATGACAAATATCTCGCGGTGCGTATCTTAGGCCCTCTGGTATGTTTTCAATGGATAAAAAAAGGCTTTTAATATGACCACATAGAGGGGATTTTTGGAAAAAAAACCAGTAATCCGCACTGCTACGTTGTAGACATGCTACGTCGTAGCAGCGGGGATTTCTGAAAAAAAAACATAAATCCCTACTGGTAGGGATTTCTTGGTGGGGATTTCTGAAATATATCGTACTTGATAAATATTAAAAAACATAATAATATGATTATTATTATTTTGATTTATTTTTCTTCTACCACACACAATGTAGACACATCTTAAAGATAAAAATACACTTTCGTATTATTAAAAGGTACGTAATATTACAGGTGGCAGATTTAAAACATTTTACTAGAGTCACTTATAATTACGCAAGTTGTATTTAATACATTATTTTAAATTCATATATAATACTTTTCATAGAGATATTTTTGTAAATATTATCTAAAAAAATTCAAATGATTTTTTTAACATGATTTATAATGCGAAAACATTTAATTGGCGATAAGTTTTTTTAAGTTATTGTTTACAGATTGTAAGATTGTTTTGCGAATAAAATAAAATTAAAAAAATGCAGTGATATAAAAAAAATCGAAGAAATTAGTATGAAATACACGCGAGAGCAATGATTCCGGGTCACTTAAAGAATGTTAAAAATCTCGGAAACTAAAAATGATAGGTTAATGCAATAAATTGTATTTAATAGACAATGTAATACTCCTTAAATGAAGGTATTAAAACTTCTTAGTTATTGTAAAGTTATATCTTAAAAAAATCAAATTTGAAAAAGGGCCACTTTCGAAGATGGAACTACGAAATTACAGCATTTGGTTTTGCTTTTGTTTGTAATCTGTCATTTATGTGGGTATATAAACCATGTTGATAGTGCTCTATATTCATTATTCAAGCTGAAATTATGTCGCTTACGCCTGAAGAATGCACCAGAATACTTACAATGCTGGAAACCGGCCGGAGTCAGCGCGATACAGCCAGGACTGTCGGTGTGTCGCTGTCAACAGTACAAAGAGTTCTCCGACGTTACGAAGAAACTGGTTCTAACCTACGCAGACCAGGAACGGGCAGAACCAGGTGTACCACAGCACGAGAAGACCGATACTTGGTGAACACCATGCTTCGAAATCGCTTTCTCACAGGAACTGAACTCACAAATCAGTTTCGACGCCTTGCACTTGGGTTACTTCCTCCGGGAAGTAACCCAAGTGCATGGACAGTAAGACGTCGGCTTGCTGAATCTAACTTAAAACCCCTTAGACCTGCAAACGGCCCTAAACTGGAGCGTGGGCATCGTATTTCAAGACTAAGATATGCCCAGAGCCACGTAAATTGGAGTATTGAAGATTGGTCAAAAGTTATGTTCTCCGACGAATCAAAATTTATGCTCTACAAGCACGATGGAAGACACAGAGTGTATCGAAGACCAGGGGAAAGATTCAAGCAAGCATGCATCGAAGAAAAAGTAGCCTACGGTGGTGGGTCTGTACTTGTGTGGGCCGGAATTTCTTCTCAAAGTCGCACAGAGCTGGTGATCATAGAAAACGGCTCTTTAACTAGCGTAAGATATGTGGAAGAAATCCTCAATGATCATGTTGGTCCATTTATGGTCAATTTAGGTGAGGATGCTATATTTATGCATGACAATGCCCGACCTCATACAGGTAGGATTGTGAATGACTACCTTCAAGAGATGAACATTACTCGTATGGAGTGGCCAGCGCGCAGCCCGGATATCAACCCGATCGAGCATGCTTGGGACGAGCTAGGCAGATGCGTAAAACAACGAAACCCTCCCCCAATCACGCTTCGTGAGCTCAAAATTGCTCTCACAGAGGAATGGGAGAATATTCCCCAAAATCGTATAAGGAACTTGGTGTACAGCATGCCAAACCGCGTAAACGCAGTAATGGAAGCACGAGGAGGCAATACGAAGTATTAAAATTCAAGTCAAATCGTAATAAAGTTCAAAAATTTCATGTTTCCTATTTTTGTTTTAAGGAGAGATCAGCAGTTTTTTTCTTTATGTAATTTTGTGTTAATAAAATGTATGGTGACTCATATTTTTTTACTTTCATTTAAGGAGTATTACATTGTCTATTAAATACAATTTATTGCATTAACCTATCTTTTTTAGTTTCCGAGATTTTTAACATTCTTTAAGTGACCCGGAATCATTGCTCTCGAGTGTAGCATTTTGGGCAACAAATAGTTAAAAGATAAAAACAGATTAAATAATTAAAACTACAAAACATGGCAATAGTCAACTTCTATTTTTGTGCGATGGTAACCCTCACGTAATAGGTGAGTCTAAGGCCCGTATGATGATTAACGGCTCACGCATAGATTTTTGTATGAAAATCTCTACTCAAATCTATGCTTGAGTAACGAGTTCTTTATCAACATACGGGCCTATCTATGGAGGTTAGTTTTTAGTAAAAAAAGTATTATAGTATTCTAAAAATAAGTATTCTAATGAATATTAGAAGTTTTATTATAGTTTACACAGTTGTCATTCTGTTAAGACTAGAATAGGTTAGTTTTATCATAAACTAAAAATATTGACTTATCAAATTAAAAAATAAATTAATAGTATTTTTAGCTTAGTAAATAATAAAATCGCTTGAAGTCATATTTACCAACCAATCAAAGCATTCAAAAATATAAATATTCTTCGACATTATAACACAACGCTTCTCTAGTCCCAAACAATGCAAAGCTAGTACTATGGGGGCTAGATTGCTGATAGAATACTTATATATATTTTTGTAAATACATACATGATACATAGTAACTCCCAGACATAGAACAAACATCTATGTATACAAGGTGTAACATAAATACCCTGTAAGTCCGAAGAGGGTGTAATCAGACCGACCACCTGAGTGCTTGGACACGTGCAAAGGATCGTAATTGAAATTTTTATACAAAAGTACAACTTTTATTAATTTAGAAATTTGCGACAACCCTAAGTGTTTGTTTACTATTTGCGTAAACCCGTACAGACGCATGCACACGTAGGTACCCTGCTACCGCGTCGCACGCACACGCTAGATGAGTGTAGGTACATTTTAAGTAAAAGTTACGAGCTCATTTCATGAATGAAAAACTTTGAAATCTCAAAAGTCGTAGAACAAACACTGTTCGCCATGACCTGTAAAATACCCCCCTTTCGGACTTTAGGGTATTTATGTTACACCGTGTATATGAAAAATGAGTTTTTTTATAGGGTCAAAAACTGATGAAGCGCTCATAATGTAAGTTCATTTCAAAGCAGTCATTTAATTTTGTTTAGTTGTTAAATTAAAATAGAGTGTTGGTTGGTATAATGATATGTCATGGTTTGTTTAGTAAGTAACGTGAACGACGTCACCGCCTACAGACAGGAGACATTGACCCTGAAATCAAATATAGAAGTCAAAAAAAAAAAAAAAAAATATAGTATAAAGAAAAATCACAATCATTCTAGTGGTTTTTCTGAATGTCTTAGAATCGTATCACTACATAGTATAAAATAAAGCAAAATCGCTTCCCGCGTCTGTCCTGTCTGTATGTATATATGCTTGGATCTTTAAAACTACACAACGGATTTTGATGCAGTTTTTTTAATAGATAGAGTGATTCAAGTGGAAGGTTTATATATATATAATGATGATGATGTCTTCCTGGCCGGTTTCGGCTACGGCGACATTGTTGCTGCTTGATGCCTATGATGGGCTCTAAGGTGACTTGAATAACCAATTTTGGCTTTAAAGGTTCTTGCACACAATGTGCATGTAAGAGCGCCGTTAACGTAGTTATAGTTAATGTTTGAAGGCGGTTTAGCTTTTAGTTGGTCGCGTTTAATATCTAGATCGCGCCTTCGTTCATCTTCAAAGGTTCAAACATTACGCTTCACGAGACTTCTCCATTCAGGCCGATTATATAATACATATATATAATACATCAATTCTGAATCACGTGTCGAGTTAATTTATTTGAGGAATCCATGCACATTTCAAAGGTCTTCGGGTGCGACTTTTCAGAATTCTTTTCTTAGTGCACCCCTACACTATATAAGGATATTACCCTCCAAATTTCATACCTCTAGGACTTATAGTTTAGGCTGTGCGTTGATTCTAAGTCAGCTTCAAAAGAGTTTTATATATTTAGATTAAAATACTTGAGGTCTTACCTGATTTTTATGTGCATTATCCTGCAACATGAGCTGCGTTATGTAGAAGGATGTGAGCGCATTGCCGCCCAATGCTGCCGTGTACGCACGCAGTATCGCCAACACCTACACATTATTTCATACTAACATTATAAAGAGGAAAGATTTGATTGTATGTTTGCATTCAAAAGGCTCCGAAACTAATGGACCGATTTAAAAAATTCTTTCACCGTTGGAAAGCTACACTATCCCCGGGTTACATAGGATATAATATATTTTCAAAAAAATTAGGGTTCCTTTCTAAAATTCCAATAATGTAACTCAAGGTGTAAAAATGTAAATTTCAATTTTTTTTAAATATCTGTGCGAAGCAGGGACGGGTCGCAAGTATTTTTTTTAAATAGGTAACAGGTATATGTATATATATTATATTATATGATTGGTACATATTTTATTTTTGTTGTTTTCATAATGGTTTTTTAACATAATATGTAGGTAGTTACCTCGCAAGTGAATGTATGTAGGAATCCGCTCAGTCCGCCGAGTTCCCTGACGGCGGTAGTTACATATGTAGGTAGTTACCTCGCAAGTGAATGTATGTAGGAATCCGCTCAGTCCGCCGAGTTCCCTGACGGCGGTAGTTACATATGTAGGTAGTTACCTCGCAAGTGAATGTATGTAGGAATCCGCTCAGTCCGCCGAGTTCCCTGACGGCGGTAGTTACATATGTTGGTAGTTACCTCGCAAGTGAATGTATGTAGGAATCCGCTCAGTCCGCCGAGTTCCCTGACGGCGGTAGTTACATATGTTGGTAGTTACCTCGCAAGTGAATGTATGTAGGAATCCGCTCAGTCCGCCGAGTTCCCTGACGGCGGTAGTTACATATGTAGGTAGTTACCTCGCAAGTGAATGTATGTAGGAATCCGCTCAGTCCGCCGAGTTCCCTGACGGCGGTAGTTACATATGTTGGTAGTTACCTCGCAAGTGAATGTATGTAGGAATCCGCTCAGTCCGCCGAGTTCCCTGACGGCGGTAGTTACATATGTAGGTAGTTACCTCGCAAGTGAATGTATGTAGGAATCCGCTCAGTCCGCCGAGTTCCCTGACGGCGGTAGTTACATATGTTGGTAGTTACCTCGCAAGTGAATGTATGTAGGAATCCGCTCAGTCCGCCGAGTTCCCTGACGGCGGTAGTTACATATGTTGGTAGTTACCTCGCAAGTGAATGTATGTAGGAATCCGCTCAGTCCGCCGAGTTCCCTGACGGCGGTAGTTACATATGTTGGTAGTTACCTCGCAAGTGAATGTATGTAGGAATCCGCTCAGTCCGCCGAGTTCCCTGACGGCGGTAGTTACATATGTAGGTAGTTACCTCGCAA
This sequence comes from Eulithis testata, assembly GCA_947507515.1. Taxonomy (NCBI): domain Eukaryota; kingdom Metazoa; phylum Arthropoda; class Insecta; order Lepidoptera; family Geometridae; genus Eulithis; species Eulithis testata. The sequence goes on along the minus strand of OX382213.1, from coordinate 8,836,024 downwards.
GTGAATGTATGTAGGAATCCGCTCAGTCCGCCGAGTTCCCTGACGGCGGTAGTTACATATGTTGGTAGTTACCTCGCAAGTGAATGTATGTAGGAATCCGCTCAGTCCGCCGAGTTCCCTGACGGCGGTAGTTACATATGTTGGTAGTTACCTCGCAAGTGAATGTATGTAGGAATCCGCTCAGTCCGCCGAGTTCCCTGACGGCGGTAGTTACATATGTAGGTAGTTACCTCGCAAGTGAATGTATGTAGGAATCCGCTCAGTCCGCCGAGTTCCCTGACGGCGGTAGTTACATATGTTGGTAGTTACCTCGCAAGTGAATGTATGTAGGAATCCGCTCAGTCCGCCGAGTTCCCTGACGGCGGTAGTTACATATGTTGGTAGTTACCTCGCAAGTGAATGTATGTAGGAATCCGCTCAGTCCGCCGAGTTCCCTGACGGCGGTAGTTACATATGTAGGTAGTTACCTCGCAAGTGAATGTATGTAGGAATCCGCTCAGTCCGCCGAGTTCCCTGACGGCGGTAGTTACATATGTTGGTAGTTACCTCGCAAGTGAATGTATGTAGGAATCCGCTCAGTCCGCCGAGTTCCCTGACGGCGGTAGTTACATATGTTGGTAGTTACCTCGCAAGTGAATGTATGTAGGAATCCGCTCAGTCCGCCGAGTTCCCTGACGGCGGTAGTTACATATGTTGGTAGTTACCTCGCAAGTGAATGTATGTAGGAATCCGCTCAGTCCGCCGAGTTCCCTGACGGCGGTAGTTACATATGTTGGTAGTTACCTCGCAAGTGAATGTATGTAGGAATCCACTCAGTCCGCCGAGTTCCCTGACGGCGGTAGTTACATATGTTGGTAGTTACCTCGCAAGTGAATGTATGTAGGAATCCGCTCAGTCCGCCGAGTTCCCTGACGGCGGTAGTTACATATGTTGGTAGTTACCTCGCAAGTGAATGTATGTAGGAATCCGCTCAGTCCGCCGAGTTCCCTGACGGCGGTAGTTACATATGTTGGTAGTTACCTCGCAAGTGAATGTATGTAGGAATCCGCTCAGTCCGCCGAGTTCCCTGACGGCGGTAGTTACATATGTTGGTAGTTACCTCGCAAGTGAATGTATGTAGGAATCCACTCAGTCCGCCGAGTTCCCTGACGGCGGTAGTTACATATGTTGGTAGTTACCTCGCAAGTGAATGTATGTAGGAATCCGCTCAGTCCGCCGAGTTCCCTGACGGCGGTAGTTACATATGTTGGTAGTTACCTCGCAAGTGAATGTATGTAGGAATCCACTCAGTCCGCCGAGTTCCCTGACGGCGGTAGTTTCCCGCACGAACAGAAGTCGCAACGCGCACAGTCTGCGTGCACGACCGCCCGATACCTGACTCAACGTGCTCAGGGATACTGCACTGCCAACCTGGACAATATTATAAATATTTAATTCAAATATACCTCCTATGTAAAAGTTTAAATGTTTGGATGTTAAAATTTTTAGATTAGATGTTTGGGTGTAGGAATGTTGGGATGTTTAGATGATCGGATATCTAGATGTTTAGATGTTTTTATATTTGAATGTTTGGATGTTTAGATATTTGGACGTTTGGATGTTTAGATATTTATATGTTAAAGTGTTTAGGTGATTGGATATTGGAATGTTTAAACGTTCAAAAGTTTGGATGTTTCGATGTTTAAATGTTTAGATGTTTGAATGTTTTTGATGTGTGGATGTTTAAATGTTTGGATGTAGAGATGATTAGATGTATAGTTGTTTGGATGTTTAGATATTTGTCAATCACACTGCCACTACTGGTCCTATTTGGACGATACTTGAAATATATACATACAAGCTTCCGCCCGCGACTTCGTTCGCGTCCCGTTGATTTTCCGGGATAATAAATAGCCTATGTGTTAATCCACGTCACGGATAATATATATTCCAAGTTTCATCCAAATCGAATCAGTAGTTTTTACGTGAAAGAGTAACAAACATCCATCCATACAAACTTTCGCGTTTGTAATATTAGTAGGATATTTCATAACCTGAATCCCTAACGCACAGGCTTCTCTTTATCCCGAAAACCAACTGAATAACTTTAAAGAATCCAAGTCTTCGTAATAAAAAAATTATAACCTCACCTGTCCATTAACCACCGATTTGTCTTCCACCATCTCCTGCGCCGTCAGCCCTGGCTTCATCTGCTCCTCATCCAGCTCGAAGATGTCGTCATCAGCCTGACTGGCTTGGCTGCTGGCTTGCTGGCTGGACTGACTGGACTGGCTGGCCTGTGAGTGACCATTCTCAGGGTCTGGTTTGGAAGGATCGGCGAGGGGAATCGCTGTGCCAGATACTACTAGTTGGATCTCGTCCTGTGGACAATAATATTATTTACTAGCAGTCGCCCGCGGCGTTGCTCGCGTACTAAATAGACCCTTTAGAGTGTGATTCAAAATTCCTTTCTTAGTGCACCCCTACACTATATAAGGATACTACCCTCCAAATTTCATATCTTTAGGACTTATAGTTTAGGCTGTGCGTTGATTCTATGTCAGCTTCGAAATAGTTTTATATATATTGATAAATAATAATAATAAATAATATGATTTATGGACATTTCACACAACGCCATCTAGATTTTACATTTAGTTTGGGGTGGACTTCCTTTTATATAAGATAATATGTTATCTGGAAAAAAAAAAATACTTACGATAGAGCCTTTGGATCGGTATCATAAAATAACAGGTGTTTTGTTTTACAATTTAGTGAGTTCGATTCCCGATTCAGACAGGCGATTGATCAAAATTCTTTGAACGCAGTTAAAATTGTTTTTAAAATCAAAATAATGTAAAATGTTCTATCTACATTATTTAAGATAGTTTCCCTCCATGTGGCACGGCCTTGGGACACCCTGTAAAAGATACCTCAGGCAGTTCTAGTTGGAAGTTGGCGCAGAGTGCGGCTGGCGCTAGTCGTCTCAGTTTGTATAAGATACCTCAGGCAGTTCTAGTTGGAAGTTGGCGCAGAGTGCGGCTGGCGCTAGTCGTCTCAGTTTGTATAAGATACCTCAGGCAGTTCTAGTTGGAAGTTGGCGCAGAGTGCGGCTGGCGCTAGTCGTCTCAGTTTGTATAAGATACCTCAGGCAGTTCTAGTTGGAAGTTGGCGCAGAGTGCGGCTGGCGCTAGTCGTCTCAGTTTGTATAAGATACCTCAGGCAGTTCTAGTTGGAAGTTGGCGCAGAGTGCGGCTGGCGCTAGTCGTCTCAGTTTGTATAAGATACCTCAGGCAGTTCTAATTGGAAGTTGGCGCAGAGTGCGGCTGGCGCTAGTCGTCTCAGTTTGTATAAGATACCTCAGGCAGTTCTAGTTGGAAGTTGGCGCAGAGTGCGGCTGGCGCTAGTCGTCTCAGTTTGTATAAGATACCTCAGGCAGTTCTAGTTGGAAGTTGGCGCAGAGTGCGGCTGGCGCTAGTCGTCTCAGTTTGTATAAGATACCTCAGGCAGTTCTAGTTGGAAGTTGGCGCAGAGTGCGGCTGGCGCTAGTCGTCTCAGTTTGTATAAGATACCTCAGGCAGTTCTAGTTGGAAGTTGGCGCAGAGTGCGGCTGGCGCTAGTCGTCTCAGTTTGTATGCAGCGCCATCTAGCGCCTTGCCCACTTGTCTCTCCGCCGCCGTGCTGGCGCCCACTCCACTCGATACCACCAGTCTCGCTCTAGACACCTACAACATATACCCACTACAGTATATACCTACTACAATATATTTCCGGATTGAAACATAGGCTATATTTTATTAAAATCAAAGGCGTGGATTCCTAGATCCAGCTTGAACTCTCTAAACCAGAAGCTGCCTTTTGCTACGAGGTTCATCGTATGCAGTTTGACAGATATTTTGGTAGAAAGTTTCCCACGCGTACTAAGTCGCGAGTATCAGCTAGTGAATAAATACTCAAGGATATTCCACTCAACGCTTTCTAGTCCCAAATTAAGCAAAGCATGTACTATGGAAACTAGATTGCTATAGTAGGTGCCAAATAACACCGCAATACGGGTCATTCACCCACCTTCACCACGATGTCGCAAAATTTAATTTATGAATGGCTAATTCTGTCGCTTTCCATACAAACATGTCGCTAAGACGGTAATCGCTCGAATCTCGTAGTACTATTTGTTTACCATACATAAATTGAATTTTCCGACATTGTGGTAAAGGTGGGTGAATGACCTGTATTGCGGTGTTATTTGGCACCTACTATAGAATAATACTTATGTACATACATTTTATTTCTTGTAAATACATACATAAAAGAAATAGATACACCCAGAAATAGAATAAATATCAATATTTGCCACGCACAAATGTTTGACCTAAACCAACATTTCTGTGATACAGCTAAACTACCAAAACGAATGACTCCACAAGATTTTATCTATATCTATACTAATATTATAAATAAATAAATAAATATTCTTGGACCTTACACACAACACCCTCTAGTCCCAAACTAAGCAGAGCTTGTACTATGGAAACTAGATTGCTGATATAATGCTTATATACATTTTTTTTGTAAATACATACTTATAATACATAGTAACACCCAGACACAGAACAAACATCTATGTTTGCCACACAAATGTTTGTTCTCGGTGGGGATCGAACCCACGACCCACAGCACGGAAGGCAGAGCTACTACCGACTGAGCCATGACGCCTGTCGATAAAGAGGGAAGATTTGAGTGTTTGTTGGTTTGTTTGTATTGAATAGGCTCCGAAACTACTGGACCGATTTGAAAAATTCTTTCACCGTTGGGAAGCTACACTATCCCCGAGTGACATAGGCTATATTATATTCTTTAAATATTAGGGATCCTTACTAAAACTACAATAATGCAACCCAAGGTGTAAAAAATGACCTAACAAAATTGATTTTTTTGTTAAATACCCGTGCGAAGCCGGGACGGTCCGCTAGTTATAGATAAATTGAAAAATTTACCTTCCATATAATAATTCTAAAAAAAGTGTAAATAAATACCTGTGTGAATGCAAGTGGTTGCGCCCCTGTGGCAGCTCGCAGCGAGTTATTGTACGCCTGTAGGTACATCCTTCGCTTTGACAATGCACGCGCCGTTTCTACCTATAAATATATTTTTCATCACACCTATTCGAAAAGAACGACTTGGTTCGCCTTTATGTGCACCCAAAGGTGGTGTTTTCTATAAGAAACAATAAGTGCGCGGCAAAGTTCATTCCGGCGCACTTATTTAAATAAGTGCTATTATAAAACTGTAAAAAAGCCAAAAACTAAAATTAAAGATATGGATAAACTAAATATGCAGATCTACTAAATAAACGATTCTGATTCCGAAAATCGAGTTTGTCAGTTTTTCGTTCGCGGATCACGCCTAAACTACTGGACCAATTTCAATGAAACTTATACCATCCAGAAGCCTTTTTTCCGGATTGAAACATAGATTAGATTAGATTAGAAAATTCTTTATTGCACTTTTAAAAAATCGTACAGAGAGTTTAATGCTATTTAGCATTATCTACAAACTAACCTGGGTGTAGTGCGGAGATGATGGTAGTGCTTCAAAACAACAACGCCTTTATAACTACATTAACCTACAAAATATACTAAAACACATACATAACATACATGCTATATTTAATTGAAATGAAAGACGTGTATTCTTAGATACAGCTTGACCTCTCTAAACCAAAAGACGCCTTTGCCACGAGGTTCATTGTATGCTGGTTGACAGATATTTTGGTGAAAAGTTTCGCACGCGTACGAAGTCGCAAGTATCAGCTAGTTCTGTAAATAATTGAAGGAACTCTACCGAAAGTTCGAGAGTCTTTACAGCTCAAAAGAAATGCATTCGCGCAGTATTTGGTATGAGATGGACTGAGTCCTGTAAACCTATATTTAAAAGCCAAAAACTTTTGACTGTGCCCGCTCTGTACATTTATGAGGTCGCCAAATTTAAAACAACGAAAAATCGTAACATAAATAAAAGACTAGCAACTATTATTCGTCTGAAGATGCCAGTGCCTAAGCTGGAAACTTACAGAAAAAACTGTGTTTATATGGCCCCCCTAATTTACAACCCCCTAACAAAAAATATTGTTGATCTTCCTTATAAAAAGTTTTGTACTGAGTTGGAAAAATGGTTGATATTGGAGAGCTTTTATTAAGTTTCTGACTTTTTGAAAAAGGGTTCGTGTCGCTTCTACAACTATTAATAGGTAGGTACTTTTGTTGTTAGGTACAGTGACTTATAGTGTGTTGTTTTATCGAACCTAGTAGTTAATTGATGACCTAAAAACTTTTGCACGCCAATCACTTTGGTAAAAATATGCGGCACTTATTTATACTTTTACATCTTTGTACTTATATTACCATATTTTTATGCAAATAAATGAATTGAATTGAATTGAATTCTTACATCTTCGGCTTCGTCCAACTCCAAGACACAGGCATCCTTATCAGCGCAGAGGTCCAAAGCCGGCGGTTCCTCGTGGTCCAACTCTGGTAACGTACCATTTGTGGTCAGCTCGGGTATACCAGCTGAAATATAATAGTTAATATAATAGTTAGTGGTAAGTAAGCTCGGATAAGTTAGTGGCCAACTCTTGTTACGGAGTTTTCAGGCCGCCTTAAGGCCTCCGTCATGGCTTGGCTTAGCGATTGCTAGAGCCGGGACCGACAGCTTAACGTGCCCTCCGAAGCACGGAAACGCTCAGATGTAATTTCCACTAGCGGTCACCCATCCAAATAGTGGACGCGCAGAACTTTGCTTAACCTAGATAATCGGTGAAGATTGACTAAGCAAGCCTAGTCACGTTAGTGGTATATTAGTTAGATGATAATCTTTATTAAAAGAAGAAAAATCATAAAAGCGGAATAAGTTAAAATATGAGGTACAATGGGCGGTCTTATCGCTATAAGCGATTTTTTTCACGACAACCTTTGGATAGACAGACGTATTTCCATTAGGTTCTTACCTAATGGAAATACTTCTAGGTTGTCTGGAAGAAATCGCTTATAGCGATAAGACCGCTCATTGAGCCATTTGTGCACCTCGTTCTTACGAGATGCACATAACAAATATATACATAAAGGTGTTTTTAATGGGTATAATTTACGTAATCTTCTTCTATCTAAATATATAAAACTTTGAAGCTGACATAAAATCAACGCACAGCCTAAACTATAACTCCTAGAGGTATGAAATTTGGAGGGTAGTATCCTTAAATAGTGTAGGGGTGCACTAAGAAAGGAATTTTCAAAAGTCGCACATTGTCTAAAATTAGGATCAAAATTTTAACCACGCGAGCAAAGCCGCGGGCGGCAGCTAGTAAACAAAATACTTCTTAATTTAGTTACATATTAAAAACAAGGAACCGAATTAAAAAGTACCGTCCCCAGAGAATCATACAATAAGGGCCATCCCACACGTACAACCACACAACGTGGTCGGGTTTTTGTATTGAAAATGAATAGTCCATTCACACGTACCACATTTTGCAGTCGTTATCGACCACTTGTGTAATACCGACGACACCGCAACGACAACGCAACCACAACGCAACCACAACGCAACCACAACGCAACCACCAGCGACAGCGACTAATAGTGGCCAACCACATCGCAGACACAGCGTTGCGACGACGCAATAGTACGGGAGCCGACAACAAAACATCGCAACCACATCGCAAATTACTGGCGACAACGCAACTAGCGGGCCTAAGATGCGCACCGCGAGATATTTGTCATGTCGTTCTGTCAAAATGTAAGCATTTTGTACCAGTTTAGGAACTATTGCATTATCTGTGGTAATGTTGTCGAGAAACCGCGCCTTTGAATTTTCAACTTTTGACATTTCTGCATGACTATTATCTCGTCCTCAGAGAGGTACGACGACTAACAAGTGTCAAAAGTGTACATTATGGCGCGTTTTGTCGACACCATTAGGTACCACAGATAATGCAATAGTTCCTAAACTGGTACAAAATGCTTACATTTTCTGAAATGTCTGGGTGTTTCTATGTATTATAAGTATGTATTTACAAAAAAAAAAATGTATGTATGTATTCTATCAGCCATCTAGTTTCCATCGTACAAGCTTTGCTTAGTTTGGGATTAGAAGGCGTTGTGTTAAGTGTCCGTGAATATTTATTATTATTATTTATTTATATTTTGACAGAACGACATGACAAACATCTCGCGGTGCGCATCTTAGGCACATCGTAACTACAAAAAGCGGTAGCGACACTATTCACACGTACACTACGGCCGGCGGATCTAGACCGGTCTGAAGTTGCGCTTTCGGAAATTGTGCGCAGGTACAGGCGAGACAAACCACCTATTCGACCCTAAAAGTGACTACTGCGCAGCGTTCCGAACGAACTTAACGCCGGTCTAGATCCGCCGGCCGTACTGTAGCCACTTCTTGAGTACATTTTGACGTTGCGATGTGGTGTGGTTGTAGTACGTGTGGGATGGCCCTAAGTGAACATACCGACGTCATAGCCGTTGGCGGCGCGATTGGCTGTGAAGGTATCCCACAGAGCTTTTTGCATTTCTAATGCGTCCTTCTCCTTTTCTGATGCCTGAAACAAGCGTTGGATAGATAGATAGATAGATAGATAGAAAACTCTTTATTGTACACCACTTTTACAGAAATTATAAAATAAACACAGAGTTCATTATTCTTATGTGAAGTACAATGGGCGGCCTTATCGCTATGAGCGATCTCTTCCAGGCAACCTTTGGATGGACTGGATTTTATATGAACGAAAGCGACGGTGTAATAAAAAGACTACATTTAACTAATTTCACCAACTATGTGCATAAATTAAAATATATATAAACTACTAATATGATACCAATACTACATAAATACATTATAATAACCATATCTATACTAGGTACACCTACCCACCCACCTACAAAAATATATAAATAGATAGTAAAATAAAATAATTTTATAATGATGAAAAGTGACTGTTGGAGTTGGATTACATCTGCTGTGTTTTTAAGTCATAGGAATGTGAAAATAGTATATTATGCAACTAGTGAATAAAAGACGGATTTAAAGCGAGGGCCATAAATGAAACACGAGCAAGTGAAGGATTCTAACGACTGAATCACGACCGTAGCGAGTGATTCAAGTGTTAGAATCCTGAACGACGTGAGTGGTTCATGGCCCTCGGTATAAATCCGTTTTATTCAAGAGTTGCATACCTATTATGTATACTTTATACCATGACTACGAGAAAAAGAAAGATTGGAGGTTGTATAGCCAATGCTATACCACCTCCTTGCGCAAAAACAATAATTAGATGGAGGTCAAATATATGTAGTGTGTTCTAAATTCAAACCCCAAAACAGCGAGTAAAAGCTGCTTTTTATTCACTGTTTTCAGTGAATAAAATAACCTTTTTAGAGGGGGAATGGTATAAAAGTATATTACCTTGATTCTAGGCGGAGTGGGTGGCGGCAGTGCAGTTAGTTTAACAGCTGTTCCACTAGCGAGCGCCATGACACATCGCTCGCCTATCGCTATCTGAGTTTGTAGGGAGAATATCGCGTTTGCACCCTGTATATATTGACATATTCATTAGTTTCAATACTTTTTATTCGTATATTGTATATTGGGGGGCGTTTCACACAATGCAATATAGTCCCAAACTACAAAAATGCACGGGCACAGGACTGCTTCAGCTTAGTAATAGCTCTGAATTTTGTACTGAGGGTCGTGGGTTCGTCTTCACCGAGAACAAACATCTATACTACGTATTATAAAACTGTAAAAAAGCCAAAAACTAAAATTAAAGATATGGATATCAATATATATAAAAGTCTTTTGAAGCTGACATAGAATCAACGCATTTATATTTAGATTCTATAAGTCCTAGAGGTATGAAATTTGGAGGGTAGTATCCTTATATAGTGTAGGGGCGCACTAAGAAAGGAGTTTTGAAAAGTTACACTAGAACGCGAGTAACGCCGCGGGAGACGGCTAGTACTAAATATGCAGATCTACTACATAAACGATTTTGATTCCGAAAATTGAGTTCGTCTGTATATCTGTTTTTTTTTCATTACGGATCACGCCCAAACTACTGGACCAATTTCAATGAGACTTATACCATTCGGTAGCCCTTTTTCCGGATTGAAACATAGGCTATAGTTTATTGAAATGCAAGACGTGGTTTCTTAGATACAGCTTGACCTCTCTAAACCAAAAGCAGCCTTTGACACGAGGTTCATCGTATGCTGGTTGACAGATATTTTGGTGGAAAGTTTCGCACGCGTACGAAGTCGCGGTTATTAGCTAGTGCGACATTTTACTTTGAAAAAAATGCGTCTTTTTCAATGTTGTTTATCGTTTACAGGTGTTTACATTAAAATAATTACTTAATTTCGCGTTTTCGTGACTGCTACTGCATAATAGATTATGATAAAATCAACAAAAAATATAAATAATAAAACTAATCTAAAAATTAACTAAATTATGTATGCAAATCGAGACCTAAAATGCCCTAACACCTTTTTGCTACATTTTCCTAGTACATTTTGAAGTATGAACATACCTGCATTCTTAGTTTAGCGAGAAGCAGCTTATGCAGTTCATACTCTAAGAATGGCAGCTGGTCGGATATGTCTCTGGCACCGGGTTCCGCTGACGGTGGCGCTCTTCTTATGCGGGCCGCTAAACATTATCAAAAACGGTACAGCAGAGTACATTAAAACTCGTCGAGATTAATAAATGAGTGGTCGCTAGGGTAGGTATAACACTGTCGAAAATGGTACGAATAGATTACAACTTGTCGAGATTTATATTAAGAGAGTGGGCACTATGAAACTACCATATATATGATGGACACTATAGTAGATAACATTATAAAAATTGTTCAGTCGAGTAGATTGAAACTTAGCAAATCTGATGGTCAAGTCTAAAAATTAAACCAATATAAGCGCCCCTAGCGGGCGAGTTGAAAACCATTTTACGTCATACGAAATACGAAAAATACTCGGGCGCTTTCCCCCAAAGATTAGGGCCTAAAGGTCAAGGTCAACATTTTCCAAAGGTCAGTTGAGGTCAAAGCAATAGGAGTTATGACCTACTTTTAAGAGGTCATCTGAGGTCATTGACCTTCGGGATCTACGTGTTTTGATGGCCTGTTTGCCTTACTCTAACCGAAAATCTAATGTATCACACTTTCCTAAAGGTTCAATATAAGTGATACTCACCAACTGCAGTCAATGTAACAGATTTGGGGTAGGCAGCCAATTTGTTGGGTTTTGCACACGCAGCCAACAATACAGCCGGAACTCGAGCACGTCTTAAACAATATAACATAACATTAACAAAAACATATGTAACATGCAACGCCATATACAGGCGTCATGGCTCAGTCGGTAATAGCTCTGCCTTCCGTGCTGTGGGTCGTGGGTTCGATCCCCACCGAGGATAAACATTTATGTGTGGCAAACATAGATGTTTGTTCTGTGTCTGGGTGTTACTATGGTATTATAAGTATATATTTACGAAAAAAAATGTATATATATATTCTATCAGCAATCTAGTTCCCATAGTACAAGCTTTGCTTAGTTTGGGACTAGAAGGCGTTGTGTTAAATGTCCGTGAATATTTATTATTTATTATTATATACTAGCTGTCGCCCGCAGCTTTGCTCGCGACCATACGCATTATTTGATTAAAATGTTTGACCCTAATTTTAGACCCTTTAGAGTACGACTTTTTAAAATTCCTTTCTCAGTGCACCCCTACACTATATAAGGATACTACCCTCGAAATTTCATACCACTAGGACTTATGGTTTAGGCTGTGCGTTGATTCTAAGTCAGCTTCAAAAGAGATTTATATAAATATTGACTAGCTGATACCCGCAACTTCGTACGCGTGCGTAACTTTCCACCAAAAAATATCTGTCAACCAGCATACGATGAACCTCGTATCACGCACCTCGGCTGCTTTTGGTTTAGAGAGGTCAAGTTGTATCTAGGAATCCACGTTTTTAATTTCAATAAAATACTGCTATGTTTCAATCCGGAAAAAGGGCTTCTGAATGGTATAAATTTCATTGAAATTGGTCCAGTCCAGGAGTGATTCGCGAATAAACAAACAGACAAACTCGATTTTCGGAATCAGAATCGTTTATTTAGTAGATCGTATATTTAGTTTATATTGTTAGTTATCAGAAGCGGTTCCAAATAAAAAAAAACATAAGAAGTAGTATTTGTGGTAAAAACACATAACTTTAACAGCTGACAAACGGCTAACTTCCATAAATCGCATTAATGCTCATAGAAATCAGGATATGGCACTAAAAATGACGAGAAATCATCAGTTTACACAAATAACCTCACAGTTTACATTTAACCAACAAAACAGCGTTGATTAGTTAAACAATCTAACTAACTTCGTAACTGATCATCGTTACCGACCAATCAGTTAGTCTCGCACAATAATTAGCAACCCTAGAGCGCTATAGAGACATGTGCATCGGACGAAAGTCCGATCAAGACTGGCCGGTCGCTCCGCGCGCATCGCCTTATAAAGGAGTGCGTAAACAAGTGACGTCACATAATCCAGGCTTCTTCGAGGGGCTTCCAACAATATATATATTGTAGGAGATATTTTGGCTTGCCGATGTCATGACATGGCGTAGAGGACATCTAGACGTTAGGCCAAGACGTTGACGTTGACAGAAACATCGCAGTAGTTTCGTTCCATAGAGTTATACGTTCGAGATTGTTGGTCTGTGGTTCTACACCATCGACATCACGGGGAGGAGGGAGTGTTGGTGGTTAGGTCTATGGTTTTACGAGAATCTATGGAAGCGATTGGGGATATTGTCGTCTTGTGATTTTTGGGCGCACTTCTGAATTTGTAATTTGATCGTTTTTATGTCTATTCGAGTAAAATCAATAAGATTTTGTAGCTCTGTTTCTCTTTTTGAGTAATGTCTGATCAAGTTTCCAAAAATATAGTTTATCATTAATTTTAATTTTTGGCTTTTTTACAGTTTTATAATAGTATAGATTATTAGGATTTTTACATAATATGTATAGTGAAACTTCTAGTATGGGTAGAATACCTGCAGCCGCCACATGTATATAGTTCCGCTCTGTAAGGCCCCGCGCCGGGTGAGTACGGCACGTGCGCGATACAACATGACTCCTCATTCTCTTCGAACGGACTCTTCAATACATTCGGCACTGAAACAAACAACACATTATATATCTTGTATCTATCTATCTTATTGTTAAGGCGTATGTAAATGGCAGACAACCCTCTCGCTCGCACATTTCTAACATTTTTGAAGATATAATATAACTAAATGTAATTATGTCAAATTGCAGAGCTTTAGGGTCGAGAGAATAAAAATGCAAAGGTTCAGTAAAAATATCACATTGATCCAAACAAGTTTTCCGACCAAAAAACATATACCAATGCGATAAATTAAAGTGCACATTATTTGGTTAGAAAACTTGTTTGGATCAATGTGATATTTTTACTGAACCTTTGCATTGTTCTTTTCTCGACCCTGAATCTCTGCAATTTCACTTAATTACATTTAGTTATATTATATTTTCAAAAATGTTTTACATACGCCTTAAGCGACGTTCTGTGCTATCACTATTTGGATGGGTGACCGTTAGTGGCATTTACATCTGAGCGCTTCCGTGCTTTCCGTGCACGTTAAACTGTCCCGGCTCTAGCAGTCGTTAAGCCACGACGGAGGCCTAAGGCGACCTTAAAACTCCGTCATCAGAGTTGGCCACTAACTCATACGAGCTTGCTTGCTAGTTGACTATGGATTGGAGGCTTTGGAGATTACCTGTTATTGGAGCTTCGATGTCTGCGTTGAAATCGCAATCCAAGTTAATAACAACCGCCGTACCCGACGCTGACAATACACAAACGTCCTCACTGTAATGAGAATAACACATTTAGGAATGGTTATACGACTGAGCGCATATTTATCGAGTTGGATACAAATTTTACAAAAATATAAATAAATAAATATTCATGGACACTTAACACAACGCCTTCTAGTCCCAAACTAAGCAAAGCTTGTACGATGGAAACTAGATGGCTGATAGAATACACAGATATTGGAACGAAGTTCTTTATCGCGCGTTGCGAAAGGGGGGCTAGACGGAAAAAATTAAGACCGAAAGTTGCAACGACACTTTTTTCAAACTTTGACAACGTCATTCGAATAAATTGGTGCAGGAAGGAAACAAATGAATGTAGGTAAAAAAAAAAATGTTTGTTCTCGGTGGGGATCGAACCCACGACCCACAGCACGGAAGGCAGAGCTACTACCGACTGAGCCATGACCCCTATCATATTGATATATATATATTGATTACCATATAGCAGCAGTATCCCTGTATGCGATAACAGCGTTGCACCTCAATGCGCGTGCATGCGCGCGCAGTTCAGTTCTGAGTTCAGTCCACCAGGCGGCGCGCGCGGCGCTCTCGCCGCCGCCGTCCACCAGCTTCACTGAACGAGCGCACACAGCGCCACCTTGCGAACACATACAACAAACTCATGTCTACCACGTAGCCAGACCAAAACAACAGGCACTCAAGAAATAAATAAATAAATATCCTATGACATTACATACAACGCCCTCTAGTCCCAAACTGAGCAGAGCTATGGGAACTAGATTGCTGATATAATACTTATATATTTTTTTGCAAATACATACTTAATACATACATACAAACACCCTGACACAGAACTAACATCTATGTTTGCCACACACAAATGTGAGAACAAACATTTGTGTGTGGGGATCGAACCCACGACCCAGAGAGATTACCAACTGAGCCAGGACGCCTGTCAAGTGTAAAAGTCCTATTAATATTATAAACGCGAATGTTTGTGAGGATGTATGTATGTTTGTTCCTCATTCTCGCAAAAACTACTGATCCGATTTGGATGAAACTTGGAATATAGGTTGTCCGTGACCTGGATTAACACATAGGCTACTTTTTATCCCGGAAAATCAGCGGGATCCAACGGGACGCGAATGAAGCCGCATGCAAAAGCTGGTAAATATATAAAGATGAGAGAAAGGGTTTTCCGCCAGAGTTAAGATAATGTACATAGCTGAGAATTTTTTGACTACCACCAACAGGAATTGTTTAATATAAATAAATAAATATTCTTGGACATATTACACAACGCTCTCTACTAAGTCCCAAACTAAGCACTTGTACTATGGGAACTAGATTGCTGATAGAATACTTCTGTGGTATTCTGATAGAGTACTTCTGTCTATTTGGAGCCCTAACTTCAAAGCAATTTTGCCACATCGCGTACTCTTAGTTCTAAAACTGACATTTTTAAGAACGCTGGAAGTCGATGAATGGATTGATGGAGAAGGTCTATAGTAGTTATTTCTGGAAATCTATAGAGGAGGCCTATGTCCAGTGGACATCTACAAACTGATATAATGAATATGAATACTAAAGTCAGATAAGGAGAACACGGTAGGATATGTCTCCTACGAAAAGGGAAGATCTTACTAGCCGAGCGACATTTGGCTCTAGGTCCGACGACCAATGGGTAGTATTCGGTAGTATAACTTATGTTCAAACTCCGTGATAACTTCGTTTGCGCTATCTAGGATAGTTCTCATGTAGCGAGATAGATGGCGCTATACAGACAATCAAGATATTCGATTAATTGGAAGCATATTTCCAGAAACAGCTTACCGATATGCACAATAAACCCAGGCGGAAATTCAGTCATAGTCAAGAACGGGTACTCCAACAAATCCAAGTTATTGCTGTTCATTGACGGCCGCAATATGGCGCCACCGCCGCTGCCTACGTTGTTTGCCGTCGATGTGTTTAGTGAACCACCTAAAATGTACTACTAGTATATAAAAGTACCTAATCAAATATAGTGCCACAAACTTTACAAAATACAAGTATAGGTCGGTACATTGCGCAGCCGCTTTGTGCATTGTGTCAGACGGGTGTAAAAATTTACCGTGTCACCGCGCAGTGTAAAACAAAAATCAATAGATATGAGATTCTTTTTCAATCTCTTTATGAAGTACACCTCTTAGCCCGGTGCAGTGAGCGCTGACATTGTCATTGAATTACGACTCTAATGCGTCTGTAATAGAGTTCTATGGCGTTGTCAGTAAGTTCGTGGCACGCTACATTTCTTACCAAGTGTTGTGATTTTGTTAGATATAGAAAACACACACAGTAAGCACATTTACATATAGAAATCCATGCATTGCTTATTTTAGAGCACTTGTTGTTAGTTAAGTAATAATAACCAAAAATTCTTTATTAGCAAACGACTGTTGCTGGTATATGTACAAGTTAGAATTAGGGTTTTGTATTAGTAAAGTACAATCTATGGACTACATTTTGTACCAAAACCAGCGGGCCTAAGATGCGCACCGCGAGATAATTGTCATGTCGTTCTGTCAAAATGTACCAGTTTCTGAACTATTGCATTATCTGTGGTAATGTTGTCGAGAAACCGCGCCTTTGAATTTTCAACTTTTGACATTTCTGCATGACTATTACCTCGTCCTCAGAGAGGTACGACGACTAACAAGTGTCAAAAGTGTACATTATGGCGCGTTTTGTCGACACCATTAGGTACCACAGATAATGCAATAGTTCCTAAACTGGTACAAAATGCTTACATTTTGACAGAACGACATGACAAATATCTCGCGGTGCGCATCTTAGGCCCGCTGGAGTGATACTGTGAATAAACTGATTGCGGAAGCTAATCCTTATTGCAACTTAAAACACCCAGTCTAAATGTATTTTTAACCGACTTCAAAAAAGGAGGAGGTTCTCAATTCGGATGTATTTTTTTTTATATTTGTTACCTCAGAACTCCGTCATTTATGAACTGATTTGAAAAATTCTTTTTTTATCTGAAAAGGTATGCTTCCAGATTGGTCCCATAAATTTTTTATCAAAATCAGTTCAGTAGTTTGTCAGTTAAATAAGAATAAAAAACACGTCATTCACTTACACGACACTGCGTATTTGCTATCCTGTGACGTTTCTGTGGTGCTTACGATCAATAGAACAGTCCCAATGAACTGCTATCATCATCATCATCATCATTTGATGATGAATGCGTATCAAATTGAAGTCGGTTTTTCCAGTTTTTTAAACTTATAAATTATATTATATAATAGTTGTACCTAACATAATAGTATACATAACCTGTCCTAAATCTTTACTATTATAAAACTGTGAAAAAGGCAAAAACTAAAATTAAAGATATGGATAAATTGAAAATCGAGTTTGTTTGTTTGTTTGTTCGCGAATCACGCCTGGACTGGACCAATTTCAATGAAACTTATACCATTCAGAAGTCCTTTTTCCGGATTGAAACATAGGCTATATTTTATTAACATCAAAGACGTGGATTCTTAGATACAGCTTGAACTCTCCAAACCAAAAGCAGCCATTTGCAACGAGGTTCATCGTATGCTGGTGACAGATATTTTGGTCGAAATTTTAATACGCGTACGAAGTCGCGGGTATCAGCTAGTATTCTAATAAATAAAGAAAAAATACCTTTAGGCGTGACACTAAGATCGGAATCCGAAGAACGTCTATGGATCCCCATCGGTGTGGACGAAGCGTTCAGCGAAGAGTTCTGTCCCGGAGGTTCACGACCGCTATACGACTCGTGTCGGGAATGCTTCGGCGAACACTTCTCGCTCTTATCTCTATCTCTGTCCCTCTCGCGCTCCCTGTCAAAACGGCACGCTGCATGCGAGTTATCACACACACTAATGTTAGTCTCACCCGTAATTTTTACGCCCTCGGTAGCACCGCTAGGGTCGACGCTGCCCTCAATGGAAACCCCGCTAGTACGTGCACTATCGTCGACGCTTTGGTCGAAGCTGTCATTGCAATCAACAGATGGTATGGTCTCTAAACCCCCGCTGAGTAATGGATGGAATTGTTGCAACAGAGCTTTGGTCACTTTGCGCGTGTTAGGCTCGTTGGACATTTTGTTCGACGTGACTGAATGGACGCTGTCTTGGCGCGTGAAGTGCTTCTTTCTCTCTTCGAATGCTTTCTTTTCTTTTTTCTCGTTGCGATTTTCAGTGTCTTTTCTCTGTTTTTCTTTAGTTTCTTTCTGTTGAGAAATGTCTTGGTCATTTGTATCTTTTGTTTGGTCTGAAATATTATCTTTACTGTCTTGAGACCATGATTTCAATTTTGAATCTTTTTTTTCAGTATTTGTATTAGACGTAGCTATGTCTTGTTCTTTTACTGCTTTGTTGACATCAAGCTCAGATCGAACTTTTGCTTCGGTTTTCGTGGATTCAGATGTATCGTCGTTTTGGTTATTTTTACCGATTTCTAAAGGAACATTTTCAGATCCAACTAAAGGTTTGCCAACCAGAATTGTTTGCATAACTTCTTTGACTAAGCCTGTACTTTTAAGTTCAGTATATTTATTTTCAATTTCGCCAACACGTGATTCGTTGCCTTCCGTAGGTTTATGAAACATAGTTTCCATTCTATCAATAAGCATTGTTTCCATAGCAGTATTGACCAATCCTTTTTTCTCTTCCGTATCCACTTGGGATTCACAGTTGTTTTTAGACTCTACGTCCATAGCTTTAGGGCTGATTAATGACTGTGCTTTATCTAAAAGTATTGTCTCCATCGCAGAGTGAACTAAGCCTGTAGAGGTTATTTCACTATCTTTTTCTTCAATATCTGAATCAATATGAATAGGTATTGGTTCAGATGAACTCGGTAAAACTGATTGAACATTCTCTATTAGCATAGTTTGTAATGCTGAATGTATTAGTCCAGTAGATTCTTTACTTCCATGACTCTTTTGAGATACTGTGTCATCAAAGATTGGTTCAGTTCTTATAGGAATCGGTTCATCTGAATCTGGAAGAACTGCTTGGACATTATCTATCAGTATTGTTTGCAATGCAGAATGAACTAAGCCTGTAGATTCTTTTTCTTTTGCATGACTATGACTTCTATGGGATTCTTCTCCGAAATCTGGTTCAGTTCTTATAGGAACCGGTTGATCTGAATCTGGTAGAACTGCTTGTACATTATCTATCAGTATTGTTTGCAACGCAGAATGAACCAAGCCTGTAGATTCTTTATTTTTATGGTCATGTTCTTTTGCATGTTCATGATGCTTATGATGTTTACCTATTTCTCCAAAATCTGGTTCAGCATGAACAGGGATTGGCTCTGGAGTATCAGGGATCATAGATTGGGCTCTATCTATGAGCATTGTCTGCATTGCAGCCTGGATGAGCCCTCCAGATCGTATGTCGTGGCTTGAACCGTCCTTCTTATGATGAAAAAAGTGAGGATGAAAGTGCACTTTATCCATCAAAGTGCTGATGGATCCTCTAGAATCTTTTTTCTTGTGCAAATCTTTCTCGCTGTGGAAGTCTTCACGGAATTCGGTAGAGTGAATTCTTCCCGTAGCTTCAGGAAAAACGTTTTGGGCTTTATCTAAAAGGATAGTTTGCATGGCATCGTGCACAAGACTTTTAGATTCTTCTTGATGTTTTTTCTCGATTGATTTATCAACCTTTGCTGTCAGATCTTCTGAAAGCCTTTTTGGTGTAACAGCAACAATCCTAGGGGTTGTTGAAGCGGTTGTAGACTGAACTTGCCTCATAGTCGCTCCAGCGTTTTTGTGTTCTTCCAACTTCTCACTAACATCATCAAAAAACTTTGTGTTAACAGTTATTTCAGGTGATGTGGGTATGAGCAACGCCTCAACTTTATCAATGAGCATGGTTTCCATGGCAGTATGAATCAAACCCGTAGGCTTAAGCGAATTTTTGTCCTTCTTATGCTCATGTTCGTCTCTACTATGAGGGTGTGATGGGCCACTAATGGAGCACCTAGATGCTGGTTCCGAACCAATGTACATCGAGAACTTTGAGCGACCGATTTCATCGCTTTTACAAAGCTTGTTAACTTGGATTCTGTCTTTATCCAACCCTAGCAGATCAGAGTAGGACAAAAAGTGAGATCCTAAAACCGTCTCACTGGGACATTTCGATGGACATGACGGGACGTCTGAGGTTGAGCCCGGTTGGCTCAAAGTTTTCGGTTCCTTTTTCTTTGGGAATAATGTGATGTGAGATATGCTTTTGATCATATTGCTTTTGGACAACAAGGAGAGCTTGTCTTTTATTCTCTTCGATGAGCGATATACAAAATTGTGCTTTTCTACAGGGGATGAAGGACAACTAATGCTGGCAGATGTCTTTTTATGAGCAAAGGGATTGTGGATTTTGATGTAATGACTGTGAGACTGTGATACACACATTTCGGCATCTTTGGAGGTAGACAGATCATTTGTAGCTTTCGATGGCTCCGTCTTTTCGGCATCTTCATTCGCTTTTTCGACTTTACATTCAAACTCTTTGATTTCTTTTTCTGGAGTTTTAAGTTCAATATTGTCAAGACCAACTTCTAGAGAATGAGGAATTCTCTTATCAAAATCAGCAAGAATATTTTCGCCGATTTTAGGTGGAGTATTTTGAATGACCGTTAGCTTGCGATCCATCTGGGCGATAAACGCTGGATCCGATTCAATTTTCATAACAGACTTAACGATAGAAGATGTAGTTTCAAGTGCATCGTCTGTGTCTGTCTTTAGATCGGAACTCTCATCTTCGTCTTCGGAACTGGAGTATATGGAGCTTTCTCCAGATAACGCTGACGAGACCGAGCCAAAATAACCCTTATCTCCAGGGAGTTTTAGTAAATTATCGCTTCTGCCAGCCATCGGACTTGTAGGACAAGATTCCGATATCCTCCTAACCCTGGGTTCATGACCGGGCTCCTCCGAGCTGATGTTTTTGAGCGAAGAAAACTGTATTTCTGGTACTTTCTTTACTTCTTCCTCATTTTTCTCTTGCTCTGGGATATTTTTTAAATCTTCTTTAGCGTGTACGTGAACATTAGGATCAGATTCGCTTGTACGTCTCAAGGTAGAACTAGGAGAGTTTTCAGCTTGCGAGTCTTGTGTTTCAGTTATACATGCTAGAGTTGTTCTTGCATGGATGACGGATCTCGCTAGTATTGACGCCATGCCTTCCCCTTCGTCTTCTTTATTAATCGATTTGATGAACTTCGGTTTTTTTAATCGCTTGAACTTCTTTATCTCGTTTTTAATATCGTATAACGATATCCGCGAAGTATCAGATGAGTTTGATTTTATCGATACGGCGTCATCTTGCTTCTCGTTTTTCTTGTCTCCTTTGCGTTTCGTGAATCTCTTAGTAAAGAAATTTGTTTTCAGCTTCTTTATCTTTTGTATAGGTCCTGAAGAGTCGGATTCCTCATCTTCTTTTCTGCTGAGGAGTCGGTTTAGATCTGTTTGGTCTTCAGAGAGATGCCTCAGGCTGTTTCTTGAGGAATAATCGTCTTGGTACAGGGAAACCGACCCAGCGTAGCTGTTGAGACTTGACTGCCTCACTAGTTCCACCTTCTCTTCATCATCATCAGGATTTTCTTGAGTATCCAGCATGGACAGTCCTTTCGGATTGAGCAAATTAAGCATTTTCTGCAACTCTTCTTGGTGATGTTTGTAGTACTGACTGAGATCTGTCACACTTTCGTCGTCAGTCGCCAAAATGTCCAAGCACTTTTTTAATTGTCTATTTTTAATGGCACAACACGACACACCATGCAAACGTATTTCATGAGTATTTTTCTCTATAAGTTTTCTTATACTTTGGGCTAATTGGACAACATTGAAAATATAAGACAGGCCTTATAGCTTCGGCTATTTACAATTTTTTTATTGCACATTGATCTTCAGCCTAAAGTCTAAATAAATAACATATTCATACAAGTTTCTATATTTTATACACATACTAAGTACCACATCATCATTCGTCCTACAGCTGGGTATGGCCAATTCCGACTTGGCAAGAGCAACCATCAAATGGTACAATGTAGATATATCTATCCCCAATTATTTACTTGGCAAGAATATTTTCATCGCCTTAATTGCAACTGGCAGATAACCCACCTTAATAAGAAGTGCGTTTTTAAAATAGACTTTATATCGTTACAGATAAGGTGAATTATTATCATCAGTCAAATGACAAACCTATCAAAAGGGAATTTAGACTTTAAATAGTGGGGAATTTGGTTCAAAATGTAATGTGAACTCACTGTTGCGTGCAGCATATCGAGTTTACTGGTAGACTTGGAGTTGGCATAGGTGTGATACTGACAGCGGTGCCTAGAATAAAGGTTTTCAGAATATAATCACACTAATATTATAAAAAACTAGCCGTCGCCCGCGGCGTTGCTCGCGTTCTAGACCCTTTAGAGTGTGAATTTTCAAAATTCCTTTCTTAGTGCACCCCTACACTATATAAGGATACTACCCTCCAAATTTCATACCTCTAGGACTTATAGTTTAGGATGTGTGTTGATTCTAAGTCAGTTTCAAATGAGTTTTATATATATATTGACTAGCGACCCGCCCCGGCTTCGCACGGGTGCAATGCAGTGATGATGATGTATTATACATATAAACCTTCCTCTTGAATCACTCTATCTATTAAAAAAAACCGGTTCAAAATTCGTTGTGTAGTTTTAAAGATCTAAGCATACATACATACAGACATCAGGACACGCGGGAAGCGACTTTGCTTTATACTACTCGTATGTAGTGATGTCTAAGTTTAGATCACGCTGAGAATCGGTCCAAATTGGATGAAACTTGGAATATATTATAGTTCGTAATCTCGATTAACACATAGGTTACTTTTTATCCCGGAAAATTAACAGGATAAAACGGGACGCCGACGAAGTCGCGGGTGGAAGCTAGTAAGAAATATACCAAGCAGATGGACTCCTTGATGTTAATCAATCATTATCTCTCATAGCACGTCCACTGAGGACGAACCCATGTGCCTAGAATCACAATTAAGCTTTGGAACATACCGATGGCTCGAGCGACCACACCCGCTTCGCCTTCCAGATCGAACTCCTGTTGGTATCCGACCACGGCGTTAGCGCCCAGCTCTGCTGCTTTCAGACCTACTAGACGTTGGACCTGGAAAAAAGGCAAATTTTAGAATTAAGTATGGATATTTGTTACTCTTTCACGCAAAAACTACTGATCCGATTTGATTGAAACTTGGAATATATATTGTCCGTGACCTGGATTACCACTTATGACTGAATACTCAAACACCACTCAAACCCCACTAAATTTAAGTACCGCTTAAAATATTTCCATCTCTTACAAATGAGTAATGTCAAACAGAGGCAGAGCAATTTTAAGTGGTGCTCAAATTTAAATGACTTTTGAGAATTCCAGCAGTAGGCTACTTTTTATACTGGAAAAAAGCAGCCGGCAAAAGTTGGATGAAAATTCATTTCTGTCGTGTTTAGCGGCCAAATAAATTACATAGTACATTACTGCAGCGGCCAGCCTAAGAGGCAATGAGAGACGAACGTGCAAATGTGGGCCAACTTGAAGACGAGGCACACATACGTAAGTCCAACAGGATCCAACGGTACAAGAGACGCAGAGTCGCGGGCGGAAGCTAGTTTTCGAATAGCAAGAACCTTGGTTACCCATATCACAGGGAATCCTAGTTTGGGGACCAAGAAAACTTTACTCAGCTCTTGTAAAATTAAACATTAAGAATTGTATAGATTTAAGTTCCCTCATTCTTCCACCATCTACTCTATAAGATTGGCTGTATCACTTGTTTGTTTTCTAAACTTTCTCGTCACTATGTATATAATTAACTTGGTTACTGAAATAAATGATTATTATTCATATATTATTATAATAACTTTACCTGATTGCTAAGTTTGATAAAAGCCACTTGTCTAGCCTCATTGGAAGCCCGGGGAGTCCTGATCTTATCGATCCACTGGTACTCCGGGTCATCATTCACCACCAGCTCTTCCACGAAGCCGTGGATAGATGTTGCTTTGTATCCTGGAGGTATCATTGGACCTGGTGAAATCAAGAGAAGTTTTAATTTAATTATCATACTAATATGATGATGTTAGGGGGCAGATTGGATGGTCTTCTTTCTAAAATTATCACATTTTAAATGTCGTAGTGGTTATAAGTGCCACATTGGAGCATATTATGATATTTTGAACCTTATCCCAAAACTCTTATTTTTTATTTTTATAAGAATGGATACTCAACACAGTTTTACACTACACAGTTCGAGTGCATTTAAATAATAAAACTAAGTGCTCCCAATAAAGGGTACCACAGCACGCGTAGGTATAGGAACAAGCAACAACTTATACAATAGTAAAACTAAACAAAGTAGGACATAGGACTAACAAAGTATTGGTTCACATAAACATAAGTTAGCATAAGGCAATTACGTAAGTAAACAAATAATTAATTAATGCAGTTTAAAATGCAAGCAAATTGCTTTGCTTTCTTGGTTCACATTTTTTTTCTACTGGGTTCATACTGTAAGAGCAAGCAAGCTCGTATGAGCTAGTTGCCAACTCAGGTGACGGAGTTTTTAAGGTCACCGTCGCGGCACCGACAGTTTAACGTGCCCTCCGAAGCACGAAAGCGCTCGGATATTAATGCAACAGTCACCTATCCAAATAGTGCCCGCGCAGAACTCTGTAATGAAACATGTGCATACTGTAATGAAACGTGTGTCTTACAATGAAAAAATTGAACTCCACAGCTAGACGTCTTGTACTTGTTGAAGTCTGAGAACAGCTCCACCTTCACGATGATGTTCAGCTCGCCGCGGATGCCGTGCATCGTGTCGAACACCGGGATCCATCCGGACAGCACCGCTCCTGGAAACAACTGGACATTCAAACCAAAGAACGTAGTTGCGTAGTTCCTACGTAAGAAGAAGCGGGACTCCCATTCTACAAAAATTACACACTGAAAATCTCGTTTTGTATGAAACGTGATTCAAATTTTGACCCCCGTTGCATACATTGTTCGTTTTTCGGAAGCACGAGTCTAGTTAGAGAGTTTCGCTAGTCTGATTCATACCTAGAAGCTTGTACAATAGGTAGACTGAAGTACTTTGTTTATGGCTGGTGTTTGTCTTAACTTAATCGTGCTGGTGCCCGCGACTTCGTCTATGTAGGATTAGAAGTGCAATTTGATATGCGAAATCTTCTAAGCGTTTCTGAAGAGTTTGCGTCCCGACGGATCCCGTTGATTTTCCGGTATAAAAAGATTCCTATGTGTTAATCCTATCCTACTTATATAATTAGGTATTATAAACGCGAAAGTTTGTAAGAATGTATGTTTGTTCCTCTTTCACGCAAAAACTAATAATCCGATTTGGATGAAACTTGGAATATATTCTAATTCTAATTCTAATTCGTCGTGGGGGAATAAGATCTGCACTGACGTCCCGCGTTGGGGTGTATTGTGCATTGTCCCCCTGCTGACCTCACCCCAACCAGCCCAACTCCTTGAAGTAACGGAGAAGGACTTTGGGTTGATGACAGCAATGTTCCAGCATCCCCGGTGGTGTTGTGGATGCCAAGGAGCGAGACCCGATCAGCTCCTGCAGTCCCGTTTTGGATCTGGCTTCTGCTGTGGCAGAGCAATGTAGCAAGACATGCTCTACTGTTTCTTTTTCCTGAAGACAGCCACGACAGAGGTCGCTGTCTGTCGCTCCGATCTTGAGGAGATGGTAGTTCAGATCACAGTGGCCCGTGATTATACCCACCATCATCCTCAAGTCTTCGCGTCTTAGCTTTAGTAGTGTCGTTGTGATGTGCGCGTCCGTTGCAGGAAGCATTATTTTTGTGTGTTTGCAGTCTGATCTGCGCTCCCATTGTTTTTGATGTTCCTTCTTGGAATATAATTTTCAGTCTGTTTCTTATCTCTGCCGAGGTGGGTCTGCAGAGACTTGTGTTTTCTGCAGTTGGCGTTTGTTTGGCGCCTTCTCTTGCTAATGAGTCTGCCTTATTGTTGCCTGAACATGAGCCGTGGCTTTTTGTCCATCTTATCTTGACAGTGTGTTTATCAGATAGATATTAGGTGTTAATCCAGGTCACGGACAAGATATTGGAATATATTGTCCGTGACCTGGATTAACACATAAGACTACTTTTTATCCCGGAACTTTTTATCTCTCTATCTTTTTATCAACGGGATCTAACGGGACGCGCAAGAAGTCGCGGGCGGAAGCTAGTAGGGAATAATATCTCATGTTAACCCTGTACGTTCATGATGGATCTTACAGAGCGGCAGCAGGTACGGAAACGAAATACTGTAACATACCACCAGGTGGTCCAGTAGTCCCCTTAGCATTGATGGCTTCTCTCGCTAACAGGGGCGCTAGGCTTATGACGACCTTCCCGATCGCGTCGTTCGCCGAGTAAGTGTCGTGGTCCATCAGACGGAGCTGAAGTGGCTCATCTTGCAGCTCAGATTCGTCTACCTGATGGATGGAGGAGGAGATCGAGGGTTTGAGACTAGTGAAGAGTGCAAATGTGGTGCCTTGACAGGAATTATTAGGCTTGACAGGCGTCATGGCTCAGTCATAGGTCTGCCTTCTGTGCTGTGTCATGGGTTTGATCCCCACCAAGAACAAACACTTGTGTGTGGAAAACATAGGTGTTTGTTCTGTGTCTGGGTGTTACTATGTGTATCATAACTTCATAGGTATGCATTTGAAAAATATGTATATTAGTATTCTATCAGCAATCTTATTATCATAGTACAAGCTTTGCTTAGTTTGGGACTAGAGTGTGTTTTGTAAAATGTCCAAGAATATCTTTAATTTTATTTTAAAATACTTTTACTGATGTTGACTGTACAATGGAAGCATAACTCTGCAAATATTAGTCCCACTGTGGGAATCAAACCTGTACCATTACTCCAAATGGTATCTACACTAGATGTCTCTAAAAGAGTTTGTGTATAAACAAAACTAGAGTAACAAAAAATTTGCTATTGAAAAAGCATTTTGGCACAATTTCAAATGATTCATTTAGAATAATGTGCACATATTGGAAATAATAAACAAACAACAGGCAGACGGACGCCAGACTTTGGTATATAAATACTAAACACATGGTATTATGTTTTGTAACAGTGCCAGATTATATGTGATGATGTGAGGTATATTCAACCTTGTATATGATTACATATTATTCTTCTTTTCTGTATCTCTTAACACTGGTTATTTTTAAACCTATCCCAGGCACCTGTTCTTCACTAAACATGTACCTATAAAGGTTTGCTAGCCCTGCGATACCAACCTGTTTAGATGTATGGGAAAATAAATATTCTTTGACATTACACACCTCTAGACCCAAACTAAGCAAAGCTTGTATTATGGGAACTAGATTGTTGATAGATTACATAAATACCTACATTTTTTTTTTTAAATATAAAAATATATTGTGATTTCTTTCAGTTATTAAGTTTATACTCCACAGAGTATAATGGCATAGAGGAGAGGACTCTAAAATAATATTGTAATAGATTAAACCTTCAGATTGATAGGTTACAGAATTATGTCCAGCTTTTGTTGTGACAATTCAGTTCCAAAACTATAGCAATCAATAAAAAAATATGTGTTTACCTCAAACCTGTACCACTCGGTGCTACTCCAGTGTGGGTTCAAAGACTTCCGGCACACATCTGTCTTGTGTGTGACCCCTCCAAACTTTATCTCTACAAACGCATCAGTAGTGTCACTTGCCCGGTCCATCACAGGCAAATTCCGACCCGCTAACACTTTCACTTTTATTTTACCTGGCATTCTGACTGTTTACTCAAAAACTTACAAGAGTTGGAAATGTTATTGACACAGCAAGTTATCGATTCTATTGAGTCTACATTATCACCATTTCACAGACTTCACACCACATGACACACAAAAACACTAATCACATGAAAAAATATTGGCTATTGTTGTTATCTTATCAAAATATTGTTTTATTTGCCACAGCAACTCGATCTAAGCTCTCAATCTACGATCTTGCGGCATTTTTACGAACACATTATCACAAAAAACTAGTTTTTATTGAACGTAAACATTTCGATTTGAGTACATCAGCCTGCGATTCTTTCAGCGCATAATACGCTGTTGTATAATAAACACACTGCACCTCCGAGCGCCTCTGGAATATCTAGACGATGTCTAAAAGTATTCTCTTCGTTTATTTATAGCTAAATGCGAGGATTTATAAATAAAATACGAAATGAAAGGACACCACAAGCGAGACGATCCCACAACAAAACAAAAAACTGACTGACACTGACAACTGACAGACACACAATTTTAATGTCAATGTCATTATTCATGTGCTGTGCGTTGTCAATGTCAATTCAATGTCTTTGGTTTCAGGGTTGCCAGATAATTCTAAGACCCAGATTTTTCTGGTGATACAAAATGACATTTTTTACAATATGTATCGCTTTCATGTATATTGGATACAATTTGAAGTCATGGAAAAAGTCTTAATTTCGTTCTAACGGAGAAAAACTAAAACTTTATTATTTAGGTTTCAGGGCTAGATCTCCCAATTTTACAGGGGATATCCTGTTCTTCCGATTTTGACACGGATCTCTTATTTACGACAGGCGTCATGGCTCGGTCGGTAGTAGCTCTGCCTTCCGTGCTGTGGGTCGTGGGTTCGATCCCCACCGAGAACAAACATTTGTGTGTTGTAAACATAGATGTTTGTTCTGTGTCTGGGTGTTTCTATGTTTTATAAGTATGTATAAGTATGTATTCTATCAGCCATCTAGTTTCCATAGTACAAGCTTTGCTTAATTTGGGACTAGAAGGCGTTGTGTGAAGTGTCCGTGAATATTTATTTATTTATTATTTATTTTTTTATCAAGAGAATAGAGAAAAATGAAACGTAAAACACGACTTTTGTTTCCACCTGTGCCTCTCTCTTATTTCTTATTGAGAATACATTTTTATAAATACTATCTATTAGACCTTCTGTGTGCACAATAAATATGATTTTGTAACAAAAAAGTTTTACATAGCTACTGTTTTATCGTCACAGTTTTAAATCCCGATTTTTCTTACAGCTTACTATCTCCAGATTTTTTATGTATCGCCTCTAGTTTTTTTGAAATTTGGGTCTGGCAACACTAAAAGTTTACAAAAAAGACTTGGCAAAAGGACAAGCCTCCAGTGCCAGAACAAAATTAAAAAAAAAAAAAAAAAAACCGGTTTAGATTTTGTAGTTTTTGTTTGTTTTGTTTGTTTTTCTGTATGTCGAAAATTTTTATTTGATTCGTGTTCCTAGGTATACATACCTACTCAGAATATTCTGAGATTCTATACTTTAATATTAATGTTTCTGTTTATTTACTGCTTCACCCAACCCAGCAAAAAATAGGTTAGGTTGGTAGGTAGGTACCTAATGTTTGTAAACTATTCTTTTCTTTACTTGTATAAAATTTCGTTGACTGTCCTACATTTTATATGAGAATAAGTGGTGCAGATCATCGACCTGATGTTAAGCGGTAACCTCTGCTGATAACAACACATGTCATTGTCTTACCGAGCACGTCCATTGAGATGTGCCCTGCGTCACGTCCATTGACTGCGAGCACGTCCATTGAGATGTACACTACGTCCACTCTGGGACAAGGATGTTCCTGTATTTCCTTTACCATAAGCCCTATTACCTACATAATATCTTACTGAACTAATTACAGAATATTGAACTCTTCATATCCTTAGTTTTTCAGTTCCTGTCTTGTACTGTCAGGCAGGGTGTGTCATCAACTCAATCTGTCACTTTTATGCCGTATTTATCTAGGTTTAGGTTTAAAGAATTTATTCTCAGAAAGACACATAAATGAGAACATTATTTTATAGGTAGGTTGGTTAGTCGTTTAGCAATATTTTGAAGATAGGTGTCGGTACAGTTTATCCACACATTAATTTATCTCTAAATCTCTAAATTTACTCCGCTTATCTACAGATTTCACCACAATCTTCCATGCTTAGATATGAATATTATGATTTCAGAAAAATGCATATATTATGTACCATCTGCAGTGACCTGGTGAATCAAGCAGAAAATATTTATGTGACAAAATGTGGGCACATCTTCCATCACCATTGTCTGGCACAGTGGATAGAGAGGTATTCATATTGTTATTATAGATTAATGGTGTCGATTCCCTGAATGGTGGTGGATGAAAAACATTATTAAAAAAAATGTATACATATAAGTAACTCATATTCTATTAAGGTGTCTACACACCAAAGCCGCCGGCCCGGCCCGGCACCGGCAGCAACCCGCCTGGGCCGGGTTGGTCCTGGCCGGCGGCTTTGCCGGCGGCTTTGGTGTGTAGACACCATTAGGAATCTGGTTTTCATAGTAGGTACAACCTTTGATATTTTGGAAAAAAACAAAGTATCTAAGTTATACTATCAGCTATCTGGTATGGTAACCACACAAACTTTAGCCAAGTTTAGTTATGGCTATTGAAAACTATCTATAAGTTCGTTTTGCATTTACCATGCACCTATGAGAATTATCTTCTCATATCCTTGCTTAATTCTTTAGCAGAATATGAGCGTAAAGATAAATAGTTTTTAAAAATTTTTGCAGATCAAAGTCCTGCCCACAATGCAGACACAAAGTGACAGAGAAGTGTATGTTCCGGCTGTTTCCGACCATCTCCAACGAGGCCACAGGAGATGACGCAGCCACCCTTCAGTCCAGACTGGATGATACCACATTGCAATTACGACAGCAGAAAACAGCATTTAAAGAAAAAGAGGATAAGCTTGCCAGTATAATTGCTGATTTAAAAAGAAATGAGTGAGTAGAATTTCTTTCAACATGTTATTATTTTTAAATATATTTTATAAGTTTTGATGATAATGATGTGTCCTAACAGATTTCGGCCATGGC
This sequence comes from Eulithis testata, assembly GCA_947507515.1. Taxonomy (NCBI): domain Eukaryota; kingdom Metazoa; phylum Arthropoda; class Insecta; order Lepidoptera; family Geometridae; genus Eulithis; species Eulithis testata. The sequence goes on along the minus strand of OX382213.1, from coordinate 8,805,089 downwards.
GACTGTGTTTTTATCTGGACAGGCATATTTAACCAGAGAACTGGATAGGCGTATTTATAAACTTTAGTGGGTTACCAACTATGCCAGTTCCATTGTCCATAATTCTAATTCATGGTGGATGAATGAGATCTGAAGTCTTGCGTTGGGGTGTATTGTGCATTATCCCCCTCCCAACTCCTTGAAGTAACATAGAAGGACTTTGGGTTGATGGCAGCAATGTTCCAGCATCCCCGATGGTGTTGTGGATGCCGAGATTGTGCGTTATTATGTCTAAAAAGACAGAGTTGGAGTCTTCATCTATCAGTGATCTTTAAAGAATCTTTGATCTTTGAATTGCTTGTGGCTTGCTTACTTAGTCAATCTTCACCGATTTATTTAAGTTAAGCGACATTCTGTGCTGTCACTATTTGGATGGGTAACTATTAGTAGCATTTACATCTGAGCGCTTCCGTGCTGCGGACGGCACGTTAAACTGTCGGTCCCTGCTCTAGTAGTCATTAAGCCATGACGGAGGCCTTAAGGCGGCCTAAAAACTCCGGCACCAGAGTTGGCCACTGACTTATCATACGAGTTTGCTTTAGCGATCTTTAAAATGATGGACCCATAAAATACTAACATAATAAATAAATTATTATTGGTATTACTAACAGAGAACTCCTCAAATCTTATGAAAAGAAGCTCGTGAACCGCGACTCTGCAATCTCAGCCCTCAAGGAGCAGATGGAATACCTCAAGGTCCAAAACAAGGAGACCGGAAGACTGAAAGAAGAAAATGAAGGGCTAACAAAGAACTTGCAGACTTTAAATGGGTGAGTTTTAACAATAATATTTTATTGTATATCATCATCATCAATATAAAACTATTTTGAAGCTGACATAGAATCAACTCACAGTCTAAACTATAAGTCCTAGAGGTATGAAATTTGGAGGGCACTATCCATATAATATAGTGTAGGGGTGCACTAAGAAAGAAATATTGAAAAGTCGCACCCTAAAGGGTCTAAAATTAGGATCAAAGATTTTAACCAAATAATGCGTATGCTGCTAACACGCGAGCAAAGCCGCGGGCGCCAGCTAGTTATACATAACAGGCGTCACCGCTCAGTCGGTAGTAGCCTGCCGTGCTGTGGGTCGTGGGTTCGATTCGAGCTATGTAAGTGGCCTTGGTTCTGCTACGAATTTCTTTGTCAGATTTTATCACTTAAATCTCAAATAATGCTCTTAGCATAGCTCACTCCAAACTCGATATGCGACTTTCAGCCTTTTCTGACCAATATTTACCAGCCACGTTTCAGTTCCAAACTCATCACTTGCAAAAGTATAATAGTACCTATTGTGATTAATTAATTGTTTTTTTTTTGTAGATTACAAAAAGTTCTCAATGCTACTAGTGAAGAGGTCGAACAAATGCTGCAGGGCTACACCGATCTGAAGACTATAGCTACATTCGCGACAGCTTTGAAAAGGTACATCTGACTATCGAGTGTTACACTACGCGTTAATAACTAGCCGACTGTTGAACGCTGCATCGTCACCGCGCAATGTAAATCAGTACCTAAATCACGAACGAATCTGACAGTCGCTGCGTTTACAGTCACACCACACTGAATACGTTTTTCTCGGTCAAATGCCGTGCTCACTTTGGATAAGATTTCATCCGAATTTGATTCGTACGACTACGCACGAATGATCCCGACCTTACTTATGCTTACTCCAGCGTGATTCTTACTTTATCTTATTTTGTTTGCAGAGCCCTCTGTGAGTCGGAATCGAAGAAGAACGAGTCACGTGACCGATTGCACGCCGCCAAACAACAGATTGGCATCGAGAAGAACCACGTGGCTGAGTTACAGAGCAAGCTGATGTGAGTATACCCTCAAACGGTGATGGAAAACATCTTAAAGAAACCTGTGGCTTAGTTAAAGTTAATAATTAAGTATTGTATCAGCAACCTAGTTCCCATATTACAAGCTTTGCTTAGTTTGAGACTAGAGGGCGTTGTGTTTAATGTATTTTTTTTTCAGCCATCTTGAAGACAGACTAGTGAACGCAGAGCGCAAGTACGAATCCCTGAAGAAGAAGCGAAAAGCTTCTGAAATCGTCGACAAATCCATCTCGGAGCAAAACTCGCCAAAACAAGCGCGGATGTCGAACTCTTTTGATCTCAACACAGCCATACTGAACGATAGTGATAACAGTTTGGTTAGTTGCATTATCGCTAGATGGCGCCATGAAAAAATATACAGGGCCGCACTTGCGGATTTCAGGAGGACACGATAGGATGTGTGTCCTCCTACGACAAGGGAAGACCTTCCTTGCCAAGTGACCTTTGTCTCGGGCTCCGAGGACCAATGGATAGTATTCAGTAGTACTTCGTTTGCGCGATCTAGGATAGTTCTCATGTGGCGCGCTAGATGGCGCTAAACAGTAATTCTACTAGGCCTTCAAAATAACACCAGGATTTGAGTATATTTCTTTGTAAGAAAAACGCTAGGAACCATGCCGTTGTTGCCCGTTCTTCTAGACTCTAGTCACGAGAAACTGGCAATTTATTCTTATTCTTATTCCCTATTATATATTCCATTTCTCTGTGTTCGTTTTTAACTCTGTGATATTTTTTTTACTCTTTTTCTACCTAACTGCTTTTATATTTTGTTATTCGTTTTTAATTTTCTGTACCTGTATTGTATTGTGTGTTGAAGGGGAAATAAATCTATGTCCATATTTCAGAACTCAATGGTACGCCGGATAGAAAACGCAGATTCCCCTTACTTGAATCTAAAGCAAGGCAGCGTGGCGTTGTCTGCGTTACAAATGAAGCCTATCATTATACCGGATGGAAACATGAAGGTAAAACATTTGCCTAATATTATTTGACAAACTAGAATCTACTCCAGGGTCTGATGATGAAAATGATCTATAGATTTTTTGGTTCTTGTTAAAACTTACGGCGTCATGGCTCTGTCGGTAGTAGTTCTGCCTTCCGTGGCGTTGGTCGTGGGTTTGATCCCCACTGAGAACAAATATTTGTGTGGCAAACATAGATGTTTGTTCTGTATCTGGGTGTTACTATGTATCATAAGTGTATTTACAAAAAAAATGTATATAAGTATTCTATCAGCAATCTAGTTCCCATAGTACAAGCTTTGCTTAGTTTGGGACTAGAGAGTGTTGTGTTATATGTCCAAGAATATTTATTTATTTGTTACAGCCATCAGAATTCGCCATATTGAACGCAGCCCGCAACGCTGCCCTAAAACAAAACATAACCAGTATATTCCACAAAAAGCAACCACTGCAGCCTGAGCCCTCAGAAAAGCAAGCCTGCATTGACCTAGATATATCTTACGACGGCTTGGGAGGTCATTCTAAACTGGACACCTTCCCTGTACCGTTGAGGAAGGTCAAGAGTTGCGTACCTAAGCTGACTGCTAAGCATAAACTTAAGCGCCCGACTCCGCCTGGATCGCAGGACATAGGGAAACTGTTAGAGCGAATACGGGATAACTTAACTTACCCCCAAGAGGGATAATGTATTGACTATTGATTTTGAACTGGAAATTATTTTGATTTGAAGTAATAAAAGTGTGACTATTATGTATTGTCATTTACGTCATTTGTAATTCGTAAACATACATTATTGAAAAAAAATCACAGCTATTTTTATGATTACGTTTTTAGGTTTCGCTGAAACATGCAATGGGGAGCGAAGCGAGCCACAAACATTGTGAAATAAATTTAGATGATTCTTTTGCTACCTCTTACACATGGAATAGGACCTTGTATTTCCCACCTATTAATATTCTTCGGAATACAAGTTACATTCTAAAAAGTTAAAATACTAATAAGTTGCAATCTACAAACATCACAAAAATGTAAAAAATCCACCATATTAGTTTGTAAGCATTTGTTTGTAAATAAATAAAGATAGCGCCTAATATATCTTTTGTTATTGAAATTTTCTACATATTAATAATAATGTTAAAGACTCATCAAGACAATAAATGAACTGATTTTTGATTTACACAAGTATTTTATTTTAGCTTAAAATTAAATAGATAGGTAGGTACAGATCGCGACACGGTTTAATAGCTCTGACATTGAACTACGGAGAAGTGGGAAGGTGCTTTGGGCAGCGAAGAGATAATATTCCCCTACTCTTTTGAGAGCTATTAAACCGTGTCGTGCGTGACCATTACAGCAACTCTTAAGAAATATAAAAAAAATTTAAATATTTATTTATAGAACCATAGGAATGTATGACGACAATGGTTGGTATATTTCAATCAAAACATATTTGAAATTTTATTTCATCATCATTTAAATTGTACTAAGATGTTGACTGTACGACTACTTAGTAAGATGGTATGGAAACAAACAAATACAAAGACAAACGAGATGGCATAAAAACTATTTCTTCGAGAGTTTACTCTGTCTCCAAAGTCTGGTAATTCCTTCAAGAGTTTACTCCTGACTCCCTTCCAATTCCTCCATCTTCTTGTAAGCAATTTTCAGTTGCTTCAGCATGTCTTTAGCCTGAGAACTCTCGATTAGAAGATCAGTTCTACTGTGTTCTCCTGCTGACTGAGATTGTAGAGTCAACTTGTAAGTATCACCAGCGCCCTCTGGTGCCGCCGATATCGAAATATCGGTTAACTTGTTCACTGTGGATGGAAGAATAGAATAAACTTTATATGAAATAGAAAACAAAGGACCAACTACCAGAACTGGAAGTACCTAGTAGTGGGCTCGTATGAGTTAGTGGCCAACTCTGGTGACGGAGTTTTTAGGCCTCCTTCGTGGCTTATCGACTGCTAAAGCCAAGACCGACAGTTAACGTGCCCTCCGAAGCACGGAAGCGCTCAGATGTAAATGCCACTAACGGTCACCCATCCAAACAGTGCCCGCGCAGAACGTCGCCTAACTTAGATAATCGGTGATGATTACCTACGCATCGAGCGCTTCTGAACTGGAAGTGTCACCAGTTTCTAGTAGTCGCTAGTTCGCCAGAGACTTCTGGCCTTCAGCGTCTTTCTGTCCCTGCCCCTTCCATGTATCTTACCTCCAAAGCCATTAGTCTTCAGCCCCTCAATATACGCCTCTCTATGCTCATCCACGGCATCGGCCAGCGCTAACGCGTGCGCGCGAGGCACGGCCAGCACGGCCAGGTCCCTCGCCAGCGCTGGCCCTTTGCACGCGCAGCTCCACGCTGAGACCAGCACCCAGCGGATAGCGGCGAACGCGCGAGCTGATTCTGCTCTAGATCCTGGAGCATATGCATTTTTTTATCCTTGCTGATAACAGACTGTCTGCATTCGCCCACGACTTCGTTCGCGTCCATTTTGAATCCTATTGATTTTTCGGGATAAAAAGTAGCCTTTGTGTTAATCCGGGTTACAAACTAGGTATATGAGCCTATATATTCCAAGTTTTATTCAAATCGGACCAATAGTTTTAGCGTGATTGAAACACAAATATCCAAACATCTAATAATTTACATTTGTAATATTAGTGGGATGGGATGGGATATCAAAGCTCAAACATCTAATAATTTACATTTGTAATATTAGTGGGATGGGATGGGATATCAAAGCTCAAACATCTAATAATTTACATTTGTAATATTAGTGGGATGGGATGGGATATCAAAGCCACTCTGACCTAAGCCCTGTAACAGCGAGCTTTTTATCATCCGTATACCCACACAGGCTGTCTGTAACTTCTCTCTACATAAATATAGGTAGCCTAAATAATATCCAGACTTTAATACCCAGTGGATGACGATCACCGCGCGAGCAGATTCCACACGAGATTTTGTGACAAATCACCTTTTTATCCTGGTCTCATTCTAAACGCCAGCGGTTATCACATTTGTAAACAATGTACCTAAGTACCTACTACCTACTCTGAAAGTAAATTCAACATAATATATGCACGTTTACTATAGAGATTCTTAAAAATAACCTTACCTAAGCTTGTATCTTTCAAAAGCTCCATGGCCGCATCATCCTGAAAACATTGAGATGAACAAATTAACAGAAGCCTTCATCGCTACTTGGAATTTAGTTATGTACACCTACCTAATATATTATATAGAGGAACTTATTAACTTTAGGGAATGAAATTAGAGTACGTTGTAGGTACCTACAAATTAGCACATAGATTGCTCGAGCAAAAGCCGGTAGTACTTACTGTTAGTAGGAGATATCTGTACGATTTTGTTGTTGCATTTTCTATACTAACAAAATGATGGGTCTCCTTGTTCTAGGAGAAAGCAACAAAAGAATGGAATATACTGCTGGTTCCAGTTTATTAGGGTTTCGCCTAATATCTACAGATCGGGGTACGAGCCTCCTAACGCCTTGAGGGGCGTTCAGTTTTAGATTAGGCAGGATATTCTTCTACTTTAGGAAGAGGTAGGCCTAAGAAAAGATAGATTGTGTAGGTTGGCAGAGAATTTATTTTTCTCAAGTAGTTATTAAATTACACGCATAGAAAAACTAACGCCGTGCTCACTTTGGATACGATTTCATCCGAACTTGATTCGTACGACTACGCACGAATGATACCGACCTTCCAAGGACTATGGGAGCGCTCACACTGCATGCGATCAGTCGTACGTGTACGTACTTACGACGTCCGAATACAATCCGAACTTGCTGAACTAGTACGACTGCGTGATAAAACGCAGTCGTACTTTTTGACGGAGAAAAACGTATTCAGTGTGAGCACTCAATTCGTACGAACATTACTCGTACGTTTACGTACGACCAAATTTGTGTCCAAAGTGAGCACGGCCTAATAGGTAGGTTTTTAAGAACATGTTGTGGTTGTGCCACCTAGTGGGATAAGGCCAGGAAGAAGAAGAAGGGTATTTTTCTTATTTTGTGTGTCAGAGATGCTTTTATATACAATTACCGATCTGAAAGGATAGTGGGCGAGTTACCCTAATACAGAGTACAGTCTCAAAGAAAATGCTAATGTACAAAAATAAGTAATGGCACAGTGGACGAATTCCGATATTAGATTTAGGCGTTTGTTTTTGTAGGAGTGTTTGGTTCTTGGTTTCAATGTACAGCGGTCAGCAAAAGTGTAGAATGTTTTGTATAAGGTAGCTTCAGTATGAGGATATTCATCAGCTTTAAAAACCAGTTTTGAGGAATTCCAATTGCAGTTTGAAACGCTGAACTGGGGTCCATACTCCGTGAACCTACGTAATTCTTCTTTCCTGCAGTCGTGTGTACGCGGAACTCTATGGCCTACGTCGTAGCTAGATCTGCTACGTCGTAGGCACATCTGCTACGCTGGAGCATAAGTCGTAACTCGTAGAAGACTATGTTTTGTTTGTTTGGTCAATCTCTATCTAATCTACAAAGTGGATGCATCTCCACCACGTTTTCTGGATTGTGAATGACGTCACAGCCCGTTGTGGTTTGATAAACTATTGAAAAATTGCTTACAATTTATAATACAAGTACTTACACACACATTGCACTAAACCACGTATTATTCTATGCTTTTACTAAAGTTAATCGTTTATATAATTTCCAGCATAAAGTAATAGATACCTACACTTTGGATATACAATTGAATTGTCAATAGATGCGATACGAAGATGTATTCGTGACTCTATTACCATAATACATGTAAAAGTTCTACAACCTTTTGTTGTAACCGGTAGGTATAAAGGCTGAATTACACTGGGGCAACATTGTGCGGCATTGCGGCATGCCACAAGGCCGCATGCTACAGAATAAAAAATGTCGCACATTGTGGCAAGAACCGTGCGACAAGGCAACACCTTGCGTCATGTGGCAGACTGACAACTTGTTACCCAAGCACGATGTTGCCTCGGCGTAAAATAGGCTGCCGCATGCCACTAATGCCGCAAATGCTTTGTATTTGTAGCATGCCACAAGGTGCGGCATGCCACAATATGTAGCATGTGGCAATGCCGCACAGTGTTGCCCCGGCGTAATTCAGCCTTAAGTACCTAGACCGTAAGGTATTTGATTTTTTTTACGAAACTTGTGGCGTTATCGTAGCGATGAGTTTGGGTACTAGTCACGGTTGAAATAATTACTAGGTTACTAAGCATTTTGAATTATGAGGAATTATAAAATAAGAATTATAGGAATTATAATCTCATATTACTTAGTAAAATTCAAATCAAATGAACAGATTTCTTCAAACAACCCAGTAACGTTAAATGAACAATTTTCTAATAAGAGTACATCTATACATCTATACAAATATTATAAAGAGGAAAGGTTTGATTTTTTGTTTGTTTGTTTGTTTGTATGAATTGAATAGGCTCCGAAACTACTGGACCGATTAAAAAAATTATTTTACCATTAGAATCCTACATTATCCCTGATGAACATAGGCTATATTTTATCCCGGAATTCCCACGGGAACGGGAATTACGCGGGTGAAACCGCGAGGCGCTGCTAGTACATAATATAAGCTAAAACATCACGCAACAGGAACATTATTGCACAGACAGATATCAGCGTCCTATGTAAGACCCTTAAGTGAAGGTCTAGACGAAAAAATCATCAAAATGGATACTCACGTCGTGATCTAACAGCCGCTGCAGCAGCGCTCGGAACAGCTGAGCTGGCAGCGAGCCCAGCGCGTGCAGCGCTGCCAGCGCCCACAGGGGACAGTCACCGTCGCCGCAGAACTTGAACTTCTGTTAATGTTATAGAATGGAAAATCTTTGACGCCACATTACAAACACAAATAAATCATTCATTTATTCATTACAAACAGACCCAGAATAGATACGTTAAAAGTACCTACTACACTCATTGGCGGCCTTCAGCGCTGAATTTGAGCGGCGGCCAGTAGTGGCGTATCCATTTATCTTACTGGACACGTCCTCAGTGGACCGGTCGTGTGCTGGTAACTGGCTAATGTAACCGCTTAATTATTATGTAGGCACTAGCCGTCTTCCGCGGCGTTGCTCGCGTAGGGTGTGACTTTTCAAAATTCCACATTCCCGCTTTTCTGTTGAAATTTATACTGAATTTTCTTTGCTATAAACCTCACGGAGCCCGAGACCTTTCCAACGAATGCAAAACCGTGGAAATCGGTTCGTGCGTTCTGGAGTTATAGCGTCAGGAAGGAAAACCCGACTTATTTTTATATAGTAGATAGATTGTAGGCCATCTGATTGTTTGATCCCTTTTTTTCTCGTATAAGAAACAGTTCAGATACACTAAACTGAAAGCCTAAATTGTGTTTTTATTAATAAATCTAAATATAAACGCCGCCGCCGGCCGCCGCCGCCGCAGTGATTGGGTCCTAATTTAGAACATAGGAAGTTTTCCAAAATATATTTAACCCCTTGACCTTCACAGACACTTACCATGACAGTTTGGAGTCAGCGATCTGCGAACAAATAGTGACATTAGATAACATGTTGCTAGCATTAGCATGAGAATGACAAACGTTTGAGTTATATGGCCCATGAAGTGTCTCTGTATGACGTTTATACCTACCTACTTTTGTGGGTAGAACCCGACACCCATAATTTATAGGCCATTATACTTGTAGGTACTTTCAATTTTTACTTTAAACTTCTCAGTGTTCAAGTTGTTTCAGTTCAAAAAATTAGCTAGGTAGGTACCTAATTAGAAATAGATCTTTACTTTTAAATTGAACAATAAAAAAGCGTAAGGTTTCACCTCAGAACGATGCCTCTTTTAGTGCTGAATTCAGTTGGAACTTAGATATTATGACCTTAGTCTACATACAAGATTTAGTTACAAAGTACCTCCTTACTAAATAAGTACTTAATTTAACTGGCATTAGCAACGTTTCAGTTAAAGTCACATTATGGGTAAGTTTGCGTACATTTAGTTTTCTCTAGATAGTAGGTCTATCCATGTATCTATTTATCCTAAGCCTAGGAAGGTATATTAATTTTCAATAGAGTTCGATATAATCCTGCAATACTGGCGTATTCTAGCGGACAATAGAAGCAAGTCTGTCGACGTCTTTTCCTGCAATATCAGCCACTTTCAATGGATCAAAACGATATTGGTACCAAGTAGGCGGATTCACTATTTATAATATAAACCTATTTTCAGTTATTTAAGTAGGTACCTAAATATACGACTAAAAAAGTAATGCTTTTTTGACTTCACATATCTTACCTACTGTCACACTCAGAGACGACGTCTTTGGTAAGAGATGTCAGTAGACTAAGTGTTGATTATCTTCAATGTACATCTCAGAGTGTGGCAGATATAGTTGTTAAGCAATCAAGAGGAAGGCAATCCTTTTATCGTATTTGTCCCATGGCCCTACTTGAAACAATAACAGTTTAACTTCCTTTTTTACGATCTCTACAAAAAGGTTCTTTATTAAAACATCCTAATAGGTAACCTCCTATAATACTTCTGTATTTCAGGAACTCGAAAATAAGCGGTTGTTTTATTACACCTGACCGTCGAGTTTATAAACGACTAGTTGGTGCCCGCGACTTCGTCCGCGTGGAATAGTGTCTTTGAGTAGCATAGCTTTCGCAAACCTTGATTTTATATCGAATCAACAGCTTAAAAATAAGTTTCAAGCTTCTAGCTCTAAAAATGACGATACTTACATACAACTTTCATCCTCCCCTTTAAACCCCTTACAACCCTTTTTTCGCATTAAAAAGTAGCCTATGTCCTCTTTCAGGCTCTAGACTATCTGTGTACCAAATTTTATTTAAATCGGTTCAGTAGTTTTGGCGTGAAAGCGAGACAGACAGAGTTACTTTCGCATTTATAATATTAGTAAGGATTAGGTAGGTATAAGAAACAGAATTTTATACAATCAAGTGACTACAACGAGATAAGCGCACGTAAAAATACTCTGTTTTCATTTTAATTATACAGTGCCGATACCTACAAAAACTAAACAGGTTGTGCAAAGAAAACTCTGAGAAATAAAACTCTCTCCATGTCTCTACATGATAATAATAGGTCTTTACATCTATTGACGATGATTTGGCTGACTAGGCTGAGATGATGGTATAGGTGCTGGGCCCGCTCCATCTAAATATTGTCCCAGGCACTACAGTGTGTCGTTAAGGCGTATGTATAAGGCAGACAACCCTCTCGCTCGCACATTTCAACATTTTTAAAGATATAATATAACTAAATGTAATTATGTGAAATTGCAGACCTCCAGGGTAGATACAAAGGTTCACTAAAAATATCACATTGATCCAAACATGTTTTCTAACCAAAAAATTTGCAAAAATTTGCCTTAATTTATCGCATTGGTATAAGTTTTTTGGTCGGAAATCTTGTTTGGATCAATGTGATATTTTTACTGAACCTTTGCATTGTTATTCTCTCGACCCTGGAGGTCTGCAATTTCACATAATTACATTTAGTTATATTATATTTTCAAAAATGTTAAAATGTGCGAGCGAGAGGGTTGTCTACCTTATACACACGCCTTAAGTGTAGGCATAAATGCCCTGAGGCTGCATAATATATAAATAATCTTGAATAGCGTCTCTACATAGGTATGAGTGAACTATTGGGGTAACGATAACATCAAACAAGTAACAATAAATGGAAATAATTATGGATTTTGACCAAAAAAGAATAAAAAGCTTAGAATAATTGTACACATTTTAACATTGAAAAGGTTTTCTGGTTTATTTCCTATGTTGAATTTAGTGTATACCTTGTAGATAGGCAATTCTCAATTGACGACATCAAACACCTGTTACCAAGAGGTTAATTGAATGAAAACAACGTCCGAAAGGATAAATTCCGGGGCGATGAAGGAAAACATAGCCGTGACGAAAATTCACGTAAACTACTTTACTTGGACGAATTAATTTGTCCAAGTAATCTTAAGTAAGTTATCTTTGTAATTTTAGATTATCATGAGATTTGATGAACTGGGATCCATACTCCAAGAAAGATCTGATGATGACCAGGAATGATAAAAATGTATGATTTGACGGTCACAACTTGCGAGTTTTTTCAAAGGTAACCTAACCTCAGATTAACCAATATTTTGAGTATATAATTAGTACATATTATATAGATATACATAATACGTAATATAGAGTAGTAGAATTTTTACTCCAGTTGTCCAGAGTCCTTAGATAACATCACAAGGCCGACTTCCAGTAATTTTTCAACTATTTATTGCACTATTTAGGTTCGTGAGGCTTCGTCAGTACTATGAAAGATAAAAGTCGATACTAGTTGGCATTTCTACCCGGTTCTAAAGATCCTTGTAGCTTTTTATTTCAATTTTATTTTAACTTTTTATGGCTTGTTAAAGTTCACGTTTTTCGGTACTTATAAATAGAGTTTAACCCATGAGTTACGGAGCCTTTAGAAAAACACTAACAAAGTAAATATAGTTCTATGTACGTAGGTACAACCTAGTATATAATTAGGTAGGCAACTTACATATTTACGTAATAACCAAGTTGGAAATACTTTGAGTTTAATATTACGCTCAATAAGTTATGTTTTCTTCACACTGTAAAAACATTTCGGCTTCTTGTTATTCTTACAAAAACAGTTTAGAAGTTGTGTGTTGATTCCACCGAAATTTGGGAAGTTTTTAGATCAAAAAGTTTGTTTATTATCAGTTATTATCATCATCAGCCTGAAGGAAACTAGGAATTAAAGATTGTCTATACCTATACCATCTCTAGAGCGCGTGATGGGCGTTGGAGCGAACCCATCCTACATTGGTACCCACGAGACGCAGGACGTACAAGAAAGAGGTCGACCGAGAAAAAGATGGAGCGACGACGTGGTGGAGTTTGCGGGACATGCATGGACCCGAACGGCACAGGATCGGAATAAATGAAAGCGCCTACACCTATCATTGGGTGCCCAATAGTGATAGTAATTACGTGTGTTTAGTTGTTTAATTCTTTGTAATGTCTTGTAACTGTGGGAAATAAATGGCTTATTTATTTATTTATTTTATTTATACCTATACCATTAAGTGATCTGTGCCTATACTCTATCTTTGGGACGCTGATGGACATGATTCTATATTTAGTGCGTCCTCAACCAAGTCGATTTTTCTCCAGAAAATATCATACATACAATACCATACATGGTTTAAAAACTTAAGATATCTACCAACCAAACAGTATTTTCTGTTAAAAGCATAGCACAACTAAAAGCATAAGTTGTGTACACCTTTTTTGTTTACCTAATGTAAAAGTGTCTTAGAAATAGCTAAAAACCATCTGAAAATTTTGTGAGCGAAGTCGCTGGCACTATACTAGTTTATAACATTGATATAGTGAGTAATATATGATTGTATCTGTAATATTGAGTTATTGGTTGCTCATTAGATCTTGTCAGTATCACGTTGCAAATATAGATCAAGAAAGACTACAACGCACGCACATTTCGTGTTCAAAATACCTCTATATAACCTACAACCTGTCTAAAAATATATGTTTGTATTGTTCTTCTAAGATTGATTGTACTGTAAGCAGCAATTATATTTGATCACCTCTTTTTTTGGGGTAGATTAAACGAGGCAAAACACCGCACCAATTTATATTACGCTAACACTGCAATTTGTCAACCTTTTTTTTTTTGTTTTTTTACAGTGTTAATTAGATGCATGTTTCTCAATCACGTCACAAGTGAAATGACTTGGATAAAACTTGTATAATATTTATTATAACATACATTGTACTTGTGGAATATTTATAGTCCATAACCAGGGTTAGAATATAAGCTACTTATCCCGAAAAATCAACATGGAAGAAAGGACGACTTGGACGCGGACGCAAGCTAATTAATACACCGTCATTATATACCACTTTTCCCCCATGCCCCATGCTGCTGTAAGTCTTTCTTAGAATATTTTGTAGGTTTGCTCCAGTGGTAGGTATACCATTCTCTCAGCCTAGTCCTAGTCAGCTCCACACATTGACCAAGCCTGCTTTCCTGTATTCACAAGAAAGCGATGGTCGTAAAGTCCCGGTTTTCTATGTTTTCCTTCACCGATAGTACTTTGCACATTTTTCCAAGGTGGATAATTCATAAAATGCGAAACGCAGTTATTCCCAGAATGGCAGAGTCAACACCATTGTCATCTTTCTCGTAATCAGATGTTGACAAATTACGAATTAGTACACGATGTTATGAAATACGCCGCGTGCTAAAAATGGTACAAAATAATTCAGAGTCAGAGGGGAAAAAATCCCGAGCCCACTATGCAAATGAGTGGGCTCGAAGGGATTTGTTTTTTCCCATCGAGCCCACCGGCGGCCGGCGGCGGCGCACTGGTGGGCCAGATGGGAAAAAACAAATCCCTTCGAGCCCACTCATTTGCATAGTGGGCTCGGAATAATACGTTCACATCATGAATAACATAGGCTATTAGTAAAATGACAGGTAAATACTTACCTAAGTACCTACCTAGTCTACCTACCTACCAAGTGGATACATAAAACAATGTGTGCCTATACTCGTACCTATAAAATTACGTGTTTTTTTTCACCGTTTGATTTGAGATGCGGCATTACGAATATTCTCCGAATAGAAAGCATAGATCTCTTTTCAAATAGTGCCAAAAAATGTTTGGTTTCGACCCCACGACCATAAGATCAGAAGGCGGGCTCGCTACCACTAAACCACCTGTCTACTAAAGAACCGGATATTCAAGATAATAAGGTTCTATTCCTGTCACCTAAGAAACCTTCCACCATCCGGGACATAACTGCAACAAGTAACAAGCCGCGGCAACAAAATGTGCCATTGCAATTCAACAGCCGATTTTGTAGCGACAGCAAAGTCATGTGTTGTCGTTCCTAAATTATTTATTGCACACAGAAAAATATGTGCAAACAAGTTACAACTAAGGATATGTACAAATAAGAGTTTTCTTTCCAGTATTTTAGTTGCATAGACTTTTTCTAAGAAACAAGAAAACAGAGACCGAATGGTTTGGCTGAGTGGCCTTCTGAACGTCAGGTCATGGATTCAGATCAATCCATCTTTATATCAAGAAAGACGTGTCTTGTGAGGCATCGCACTACGTCCTGGTACGTAAAGGTATACGGACACTGAAATAACACAGAGTTTCGGAACAACAATTGTATGAATTTATAATAATTCAAAGTAATAAGCGGGTTTTGTAGAACTAATCCTGGAGACGGAGATTTACAAAGGTACCTGACGCTTTGGGAGGGTGAATAATTTTATATAAGCTATTTTGGTTAAAAAAAAACAAAGGTAGTCTATTGGGTGACTAAAGTATGGGGCACTTCAAAAAGGGTGTTTTAAAATTCTTCAAAGTGTCGGCAGCGCGCGTGTGGCAGGCGTCCATAGGCGGGCCGTAAGCTTGATTGTCTACTTTGTTGTATACAAAAAAAAGGGTTATTGGATTGGCGATCTATAGAAAACAGAACTCAACAAGTAGATGAATCCAAACTAGTGATCTCGACACTTTTAACACAGACTGGTAGGGATCAACCGTAAATCCAAGAAAGTGATGATCGTTGCCCAGCATTGCAGTTGTAGCAAATTAAAAAAAAATCTGTTCAAAAATTGTATAACCTGGGAATGGACGTACTGAGCACGGCTGAAATGTATTATTCTGTGAATTTCTGTGATAAAATTAGTTCGACTGATTTGAGAGGGAATTCAAGAATGGGCCATAGGTGGCAAACGGTCTGCCGACTGGTTTGATTAAATCTAAATTTGGTTTAGATCAAAGATACAAGATTCAAATTGCTTACCTGGCTTATTTATAATACGTGGCTTATTTCTGTAATAAAAATAATACAAATAAAAATAATCAAGAACGTGTGTCATGAGCGATTTTGTGATACGTACACAAATATAGGTGTGCGTAGCCTACACATAAGAAAATGATAGTAGCAATAAGTTTTAGATATTTCTAATTTAGTGATAGTGATTTAGTGACTTCCACATAAAACCTTGAAGGGGATTATGAGCCTAACCCGAATATCTGAGGATGTCTACCGTGCCTGGTAATTCAGTCAAGTACTTTTCATTTTCTCTACATTACCTACTTCTACAATATGTTAGGTAAACAAATTTTTTTTATTAAATAAATAAATAAATATTCACGGACACTTAACACAACGCCTTCTAGTCCCAAACTAAGCAAAGCTTGTACGATAAAAATGTAATTTTTGTAATTATAACAGTTTGCCGTTTTGTAATTATAAAATAAACAAGGAGGCTTATTAAATATACATTATGTATATATGTACCTATGTTATAGCTTTTATATGTATGTAACTTATATAACAAACAGTATGTACTTAACTGTAACATGTATGTAACTTAATCTTTCCTATAAAATATAAAGATCAGGAAACTCTTTTCACCGCCTATTTTGCCAACGCTACATAGTCCAGCGCGCCGCCTTGTATAAAAGCCGAGACGTGCACCCCCCAACACCATAACCACTTCATCTGTCAAACGGTTACCATCAAAGATCAACAGCACATGTGGTAGTGACAGTGCCATCTAGTTTGTTATGCTCTATTTATTTTGATTGGGTAAGTTCATTTTGTGGTGTTGCTAATGTTGCGTTTATTGTTTATTTAAATAATTCAGTGTTGTGCATTGTTGCAATTTTAGGAACTTTAAAACTTATTTATCCTTTTCGGATATCCCAAAAAAAAAAAAAAAACGATTTTGGCGCACAAACTTACCTGCTTACTTATAATCGTTGCATAACTTTATTCAGCTGTTTAAATTATTGCTCTCTCTTACTAACAGGTAATGTCAAACAGTGACAGCCAGCTTTTAATCAACTACTTAACTATTAAGCGTTTATAAGCCCTTAATTATTAGTGTGTCACTTTCGTTGGATTTTCTTTTGGTTACCTCCTTTTAGACTCTCGTTTTCGCGTGATACAATGTAGCCCAATAAATATTGGAATACGAGCTATACTTAATAAAAGATTCATCTAATTCAGTTCAGTCGTGTCAATATTAGTAAACTTTAAAACTTTCGCAAGCAGGTATAAGGTACAATTCTAATGTTTGCGTGGTAGTGTGGTGATAAGTAGAGTAGCAAGACGCGGAAAAATGTCAAAAATGTTTAGACAAGATCGATTTTTATATGAATATTTAATTAACCTAATGGAGTAGAAAGAGTGACATCTGAAGAGGTCCCTGGTGTTTAAAAACAGCGAAAACGGATATATTGGTCGTTCCATTATTTCACAAACTTTTTACTAAAACGAATCTATCTATTCTATCTTCTATCTATCTATATATACTATTATAAAACTGTAAACAAAGCCAAAAACTAAAATTAAAGATATGGATAAATTAAATATGCAAATCTACTAAATAAACGATTCTGATTCAGAAAATCGAGCTGGTCTGCTTGTATGTTTTTTGTTCGCGGATCACGCCTAAACTACTCTACTAATTTCAATGAAACTTATACCATTCGGAAGCCCTTTTCCGGATTGAAACATAGGCTATATTTTATAGAAATCAAAGAGGTGAATTCTTAGATACAGCTTGACCTCTCTAAACCAAAAGCAGTCATTTGCTACGAGGTTCATCGTAAGCTGGTTGCAGATATTTTGGTGGAAAGTTTCGCACGCGTACGAAGTTGCGGGTATCAGCTAGTGATTTCATAAACTTACGGTGATATACAGTCAGTATCAATTGATAACTTTTTTATTTCATATTTTTTTGATCACTAATTAAATTTGTGTGAACTTTAGATTCAAATGATTTATTTCCAAAAATGTGGTTACAAAGTTATTATTGATAATAAAATTTATGATTGCGGTTTTGGTATAAAAATTAAATAAGTAGGTAGGTACTTACCTATTTTATTTTTGCATCTAATAACCAATTTGGTGTAAAATAGATAGTGGCTACTAAAATACGGAAGGGTGTACATAAAAAGTTATCTACAAACCCAAGCTGAGAAGAATCCACTTCCTAAGAATAAAAAGAACATTAAATTGCGGTTAAATAAAACTAAACCTTTGTGTAATTAAGAGACTCAGAGTTATTTATTTCTTGAAAAAACTTTAGAACATTCGAATAACAAGAATAGCCTTATTAAAACATTAAAATGAGAAGTAGGCACCTACACTTACACCTTATTAATTAATTAATTATGTCCTTAGAGATCTCCGCTTAACATCGGGTTGCTTATCTGTTAGTGCAGTCAAAACTGTACCACAGATTATAATTAGAAACTGTACTGTACTAATATTTTTAGTGGGTTTTGTACGTTGATATTATATACGGTGTAACATAAATACCCTATAAGTCCGAAGGGGGGGTATTCTACAGGTCATGGCGAACAGTGTTTGTTCTACGACTTTTCAGATTTCGAAGTTTTTCATTCATGAATTAATGAGCTCATAATTTTTACTTAAAATGTACCTACACACAGCTAGGGTGTACGTACGTGTGCATGCGTGTGTATGGGCTTACGCAAATAGTAAAAAACACTTAGTGTTGTCGCAAATTTCTAAAATAATAAATGTTGTACTTTTGTGTGAAAATTTCAATTATGATTTATTCTCTCTTTGCACATGTCCACGCACTCAGGTGGTCGGTCTGATTACGCCCCCTTCGGGCTTATAGGGTAATTATGTTACACCTTGTAGTAGGTACCGAACAAAAACCTAATTTCCTAATTTTTTTTTTCTGGTATGTCGTTTCGTAAATAAAATTATTCTTATTCTTATTCTTAATTTAGTATGGTTGCCTACATCTGACGGTTGAGGAGGTACTATGTGATCTGAGGCTAGATTAGATATCTACTGTGCCTGGCTACTATTATAGTCGTTTATCTCATACCTATCTTCTAATTTTTCCCAGAAAAAAAGTTCCAAAAAAAAAATAATCTAAAATCTAAATTTGAATTTGAAATTTTGACAAAAAATATGAAATGTAAAAAAAAAACTAATTAAGCGGCCAACTCTGGTGACGGAGTTTTTAGGCCGCCTTACGGCCTCCGTCATGGCTTAACTACTTCTAGAGCCGGGACTGACAGTTTAACGTGCCCTCCAAAGCACGGAAGCCACTCACGGTCACTTATCCAAATATAGTGACCGCGTAGAATGTCGCTTAAGTTAGATAATCGGTGAAGATTGACTAAGCAAGTAAGAGCCCTAGATAATAGTAATATTTCTTATGCTGGGCTCTAATCCATGCATAGATAGTGGAAAAGTCTACCCTAATCTATAAATCTTCATAATATCGCTCCACTATTTCATAATGCCTTCTTTGCAGCTTTTATATCGAACCTGTGCGATTAGGTTTTCTTGAAACTCTCTTTGTAAGAGCAGGTACAGTCAGAAGTTGATCACTTTCAAAATTTCAAAATAGTGTTTTTATGGCTTCTAAGCGTCTAACCTAGAGTTTATGTGGCTTTTAGTGGCAGTTGATCAAAGCATGTTAAAGAAACGAAAAGTTGCCAGGTATAAATAGTCTTGTCACCATTTCATTATTACATTTTTGAATCTTTTTTCATGCCAAGAAAATCTTAATAATCAGTTCAGCCGAAATCGGATTTTTTTAGAAAAGTGTAATAAAATCCGATGCCGGCTGAACTGATTATGTAGGTACCGATTAGGTAGGTACCGATTATAATTTTCAATATTTTAGACTTCGTATGTATGATCTCCTTTATTTAAATACCTACCTATTTATTTCATCCGTTGCTAAGTCTTTCCCTTACCTTGGTAAATACTCAGTAAAAACTACCTACTAAAACATTCCGTAAGAACGAGGTACCTCTTACCTATGAACTTTGTGTTTCAATCACTGAAAGCAAAGCAGCGAATCGCGACACAGCTTTGCAATCATTTCCAAAGCTATTTTACAACACAAAGGTGCGGATAAAAGCGTTCCTTTGTCAAAAATGCGTTTACTTTTTATCAAATTTTAAATACCAGAGTGCAGGGCATAGAATAGACAATAGTTCTGGCACACAATGGAGCTAGGTATATCGTATGGACCTATGGTATGGATAGAATATGAACGTACCTTTGGATGAATATATAGCAGAGCTCTTTGATACCTCAGTCGAACATTTTGTTTTGAACAATCTACCGGTTATGAACAGTACTCTTTGAGACATTAAGTCATTGCATCATGGGGCATTATGTGGAAAAAGCTATCTACTCTGACTTTACAGGGTTTAAACTTTTCTTTTGAAAACTGGAGGGTCAAGCCTTACCATGTACCTAGTATAAAGACAAGGCGCTTATCTCTGACAGTTTTATAATAGTCTTGTGTTATAGGTATACCACTCGTTTTTTTTTTCTAAAAATACTTGCATATCTGGGAATCACTCGACAAGGCTCGATAAGGACCGAAAATAATGGCGTAATAAAGAGACCTATACTCAGCAGTGGGTGCGGGTTGAAATGATTATGATGACGATGACTTGCACTACTTTTTTCGGTGGTCATTGTTTGATGCATGATCTGGAAGGGTTATTGAGAGTAGTATTTTTACACCTTTTATTTCACAAACTTACTATCGTGATAAGTCGTGCGTGATTAGGACATTAATTCTGAAAACATTACCTATGCATGTATTCTATTATAAGCCATACATAACAAAGTAGATGTCTCAGTCCCGTATTAAAACATTAATCATAAGGAATATGATTTCATAGGGTACAATTTATGAAGGATCGACTATTGGTGTTTGTTCAGGACTGTGCGGAGGGAATACCTATCTAAAGGCAACTGTTCATCAGTACACGTCCCGACATGGTTTAATAGCTCTCACCTTGAATGGAGAGTAGTTCGGAATTTTTAATCTATTATGGTTATGAACATAATAATTACAAAAAACGGGATATTTTCTATGATTTATGAGTTTGATCATTTCCCGATATTTCGACAAAGTTGCGTTCATAGAAGTTGAACTTTTTCCTAAAGAAAATTACGAGAATAACTTACGAAATAAACAGTTTCGTAGCTGTGTTCCTCCGACCACTGCGGCAGATACAACTTTTCTTCAGTGAGTTTTACAATATTTTCAGTGTTACGTAGGTAGGTACCTAGTTCGCGGGCGACAGTGTACCTACCACATTTGTCTAGAAGAAACTTATTCACTATCCTCTTGAAAACATATCTGTAACATACCTAGCTACCTAATATACGACAAACAGTGAAACTCTTTGCCTGCGTTTGTGTTTCCGAATAGTTTATAATTAGTAAGGTATCGTATTGGATAAATTTTATCATGGTAAAACCCTCATCAAGACAATATAAGCGTGAAGGTATAAAGAATTTGGGCATGACGAGACTACTGTCTAAACATTTCCTAAGAGGGTTTGAATGGAATGGACTGAGATAATAAAATAGGACGAGAATAGAATGGCACAGATGTACCTACTACACGGAAATGAATTTGAAATGATAGTTCTATCGATCGTAAGGGTTTTTCGGCAAGCAAGTACACTATAGGTACCTGGGTGCCTAAGCTTTGTTATTTACAGGGTGTACCTATATACCAAGGTACTCTATTCATTTTCTAAAATCTAACAGGAAAATGTAGATTCGATAGAAGAAACTCCATGTTATTTTGTCGATAGGGTCTCAACGACAAGAAGTGCCCACTCGTACGTTTCTCTATTAGGTACGAATGATCATGTACCTACTTATGCTCTTGTCTCTAGGTACTATTGAATAAAAAAAATGCCTGTCCTATTACCTACCTCCCTACTATTTTTTTTGTGACTCCCACGTAGCGTGTACAAAACGTTTAGTTACAAAAAGTCCATTAAAGCGTTTTCAAAAGCTTTTTACATTCGGTACCCACTTACCTAGTACTTATAATACCTTGTAGAAAGCTCTTGTCAGGATAGTAAGGGAAGATTGTCTTACGACTATGGTTTTGCTTTGATAGAATCTTTCAAAGGGCAATGTGTACGCTTCTTTAACAAAATTACAGTGATGTGTCTCAGTTGTCGATTGTCAAGTTCAAAAACGTAATAAAACGAAGACTTCTTTTAAAAGCATAGTATTTAAAATATCTGATTATTTAAAGACAAACAAGCTTGGGACGAACTAGCTCCAACTCATCCAATACAAAAAAAAATGTAGTCATTCCTAATCATACAAGACGTATAAATGACGATTCAAAGTGATCAGTGAAATATTATTGAATAAAAGCTCTTTGATTTAACTTTGACTTTCTGCTCTGGGTCAATCAAGAGAATCAGACCTTTGATCAGAAATGACTCTACGAATGCATGGTTGATAGATACGGGAGCTAAGAAAGTACCTACCAGATTCAGAAGTAGAAGGCAATTTTTCAGGACTTTACCTACCTACCTACGTACCTATATCTAAATAGTCTCATGATAATATTTTTCCAGAATGATGTCGCACCACTGGCTCCTGATCACATGCTCCTGGTTCGGCACCGCAAGCCTCCAGTATATTAACACAGGAGGTCCTGGCCCGGACACAATTCTCGACCACCAGGACTTCAGTCTACAATACCCCCTACCCTACGTGAACTACCTAGCCCAACCACAAGACCTTCCAACCTTCCAAAGCGATCCGCTTGACTACTTCCACGAAGTGCAGAGGAAGCGACGAACAGCTGATGACGACGAACGGAGCTGGGTGCCGAATTTAATCGACAACGACAAGACTCTCTACCTCAGAAACGAAATACCGTTACCTGCGTACGACGATAACAGCACAGATGTCGACAAACGGAACTTCAGCCCTTGGGGTGGTAAGAGAGCCGATAGCAAAGCCAGTATCGAGCACATGTGGACGTGGAAGCGGGCAGCGGCCATCCGCGAGCCCAGCATGCCAAAACGCGTCCGCTTCAGCCCCTGGGGAGGCAAGCGGAGCGGTCAGATGATCTACAAGCCCGGCTCAAAAGGCTCAAAGATCATCTTCTCGACTTCCATCCCAGAACTGACCAGGATAGTCTCTAACTGGGCCAGTGCCGGCAAACGGTTCGATCTAGCTGGCTTTCAGTTTATTCCGAGCATGGACAAGCGGCACCCGATGAAAGTTCTAGCGTTGAGCACGCAAATGGATGAGAGGAATCTAAGAGAAGCGCTACCATTTAAGAAGTTTCTGGAGTCGCTGCCGAAGAACTTTAAGCCTGGACACCCGTACACTGACGTGCATTTGAAGGACGGTAAGAGAAAGGTGAAGTTCAGCGCTTGGGGAGGGAAGCGGTCTCCGCCCATCATCGGCCCCATCTGGACCCCCGCGCCAATAGACCAGCAGGAGTCTACCCTCAACACAATACTTATGATCAGAAACAGCCCAGACAAAGAAGAGAAACCCATCTAAACAATTTTTCTGTTTCCTTCGTACATGTGCCATAGAAGTTTACAAATCAATACAAACTTTGATTTGATCTCTCAACCGATTACTTGAGGCTATTCTAAGGGCTAGCGATGTTTGTACAGTTTAAATAAAGGACTGTGTGTATATGCTACTGAACTTGTAAATTATTTGCCTAGGAACAAGCGATTATGTTTATAGAAGCCTACCTAATCATTAATTGAAAGCCCCAGTTGGGTATTATACCTACATCATAGATAAAATGTATAAGTTGAACTGTAAGATTACTGGTACACCCTCATAACAATGCTCGAGTTTTGTAGGCTGGTGTACATAGTACATACAAATACCTTAGCGGTGTTAAGAGGGTGTTATATGTCTCCATTTTGCAGGTAGCTAGTACTGTAATAGGTCCTTGGTCATAACAGTATAGCAAGCATGCTAGAAATACTTATTTTGCCAGTCTGTGAATGTACCCTATGTACCTACTATCTATTTATTTTTATGTTATTTTGGAAAGTGCCTGTTTTATGAATTTTATGATCTTTACATGCAAGTCATCCAACTAAGAATAATCATTATACTTATTGACTGGAATATTTACAACGGATGGCTGGATACGTTGGAATATTGTAGTCTCAAGACTTTGTTATTCTTTATAACTTGTTTGTAAAGTAAGTCTTACCATGAGTCTATGGTGGACAAGGTAATTAAATAAATATTATCTTGAAATGAGTTTATTTTTGTCCTTACAGCAGATAGAAATAGATTATACAATATTATAGGGTACAAAGTACATAATATAAGTAGCAAGTTATGATTATAACACATAATGAATGCAGTTATAAAGAAATTGTTTCTTTCATTATGGACAGATATTGGTAGTTAGAAGACATAGTAGATATATGATAGTGGGCATGGAAGTTGAATTATGGAAATTAGCAATTTGTATTGAGTACACATTTAGTTTCTATGCCAGTCAGTATATCTAATAGATAAAGTTTCCCAAAATTAATTTCCCAATATTTCGGGTAAGATTAAAACGAATACTTTTCCTTAGGTACAATCGATAACAAATACAAGTCAAACTAACAATATTGTGGCATGCTTAAGCAATACCTTTGTAAGAGTGAATTTTGCATCGAATTGTATGAGATTGCATACAAAGAATACAGACATACAAAATGAGTACAATAACAGCTCTAGAGCGGACTCACATAAAGCTCAATCTTTATTTTCAGTACTTAGTCGAGCAAATTACACCGATAAATGCATATTGTTGGCACCAGCCGAAAAACCCAAATATTCCTACAGGCAACAACTTAGCCCAAAACATTAGGGATGGGATCCCTTGCAAAATAAAAATTACATCCAATATATTTAGCCGGTTCTCAAAATGATATGCACGCCTGAATCAGTCTCCACCGGCTTGCTCAGCTGTCCAGACTTCAGTTTAAACGCCTCCTCTTCAAAAGCTGCTTGCATCTGTCCACGTCCAAAATGTCCCAAATCGCCTCCACGCTTAGCCGATGAACAATCAGAGTATTTCGAAGCCAATTCAGCAAAAGTGGCATCATTAGCAACAATTTGCTTACGGTAGTTTTTTACCAGCTCCATCGCTTCATCTTTGCTGCGAGTGATGTTCTCCTCGCGCCAGGACGATGGTCTGCGGCTGCCGGAGTGTTTGACTAGCAGGTGGCTGCAGCGGACTTCACCGGGGTCTGCGGGGGCTTCCGGGCGCTCCCATTGCGACTTCTTGGTGTAAGTATTCAGGTAGTAGGTCATACCTGTGGAGCGGCTCGTTCTCATCTCCCATCCTTCGGGCAGCGGCGCGTCACTCTCCTGAGTGGACATTCTGCAATGGGTTTTGAAGGTTGATGCCGTGGAACGACGTAGAAACTTAGAAACTAAAGTTGCGGTAAACATAAGTTCGGAACGCTAAGTAAGCATCCGTATTCAAAATAGATGGAAGTAATCAGTAAAATAAGTGAGGACAAAAATAAAGCCAAAACAAATAATGTATGTTCACCATAGAAACACGGAAAAATTGCAGAATATATTTTGTGGTCGATTCGAATGTAACCTACAAAAGAAAGAACAGGGTTGCTCCTTAATTGTAAGGATTATGGAGATTCTGTCAGGAACTTACCTGGAGAATAAACTGCACTTGGTTATTTATGTAGCACTTTTGGAATTACTTTAGAAATAAACACAAATAACACAACTTCACATAATTCGGGCGGCTGTAAACGATTTTCTGGACGCGCGTGACGCCCGGGCAAAAATGTGTCAAATTTAGTTTAATTTGATAGATGACAGCTGAAATAAGTAAAATTACGACTTTGACTTTGACATAACCAAACAAAGTGATAGAAAATATAGGAAACAAAACAGAGGTGGCGCTCTACGCGTACAGTGTCCTCTTTGATTCATTTTCCAAACTAGATAGTATAGTAAGGTCCGCTATGATATTAGTGTTCCGTGAGTAAGGTTCTCGATATAACATAATAACTACCACGCCATCTTTCCGAATAAGGCAAAACGTTCTATTTTAGAAGTTGCAATAATAGTAGGTACATGGTTTTTACAAGGTTTTTCAATATTTCAGAACCACTTGAAGCTGTCCTTTGGCTTACGAGAAAATGTAGATGCCGCTGCCTATCTTTTGGCTCTTGGCGTTGTCGAACGGTCACCCATCCAGCACTGCAAACGCAGTTATTTTAATCTTGGTAAGTTAATGCAAATGCAAATAGGTTGTTGCAATATACCTAACTGAGTACATAATGTACAGGAATTGTACCTACCTGTTTCGATTGTGTATTATATAATCTGTGGTTAGAACATAAACAATGTTTTTTTTCGTATCTTTTACTTTTACTTTTACTACTACCTAGGCTTAAATAATCAAAGTACCTAGGTTTATCTACTTCTAATATTTTGTGCTTTTACTTACATAGAAACTTTGATTATTTACTTGTCAATAATCAAAGCATAGAAAGTACCTACCTTAATCTCTATGTAGCTACCTACAACGGCTACTGCGGTATGCCTACATAACAAGAATAAAATTATTGTAAGTTTGTAGAGGTACAAGCTCAAGGAACTGTCATCGTAGGTAGCTAGTCTAACCTAAATAGGTATGTAGGTACCTAATGCATATCAGAGTAGGTACTAGGTATGTACCTATGTCTGTGATCCATCTGCTAATGTATTCTCCCCGACAAGTAGAAATGTTTGTCCAAGAGGCAAACAAGGCTAGGTAATCCAGGTATTACGTGGGTACAACTCCTACAAAGCCAGCAGCAGTACAAACAAGCACTATTTGTACACTGCACTAAATGAATCCTAGTTCGCACGTCACAGCTACCTAGTAATTTAGTAAAGAGCAAACTTTGGTTGGTGGTCAGTGGTGACCGTAGGTATGCCCGCACACAATCGCTTCAGTAGTTGACATTAATTATTTATTGAAGTGAAACTTCTAATGCGATTTCCAAAAAGGTTGCGTTAAACGTTTAACGCTCCTGGGGAGGGGGAATAGAAAGAGACAGAGCGAGAGTGAATGCGTGGCACTCGAAGTTTCACTTCTTCCGCGCGGAGGGACTCCACGCACTATTTTTTTTATTGAAGTGAAACTTCTAATGCGACTTCCAACAAGGTTGCGTTAAACGTTTAACGCTCATGGGGAGGGGGAATAGAAAGAGACAGAGCGAGAGTTAATCCGTGGCACAAGTTTCTTCCGCGCGTAGGGACTCCACGCACTATTTCTTTTTTTTTTTAATTTTTAGGCCATCCAACGGAGAAATCCTATCCTACTAAATATACTACTAACTTAGAAGTAGGAATCTACACATTCCCACCTAAAAATTGAGTAGATTTACTGCAGTCTAGCTTACTAGGTGCCTTATTTTATTTCCCCTTCAAAGCTTCGTCTTGATAGAACTGATTAGCAGAACTCCAGATATTCTATAAATTGAATGTACCTGTTTATAAATACCTATATGACGCTTTTTTGTAGCCTCGATTACATTCCATACCTAATACCCTTTGGCACTTATCGAGTTATAAACAATTGGATTTCTACTATGTCTATCATTTTCACTTCCCTATTTATTCTATAGTGAATTAAACGCCCAAATCCTACATAAAATTTTGAGACCAGTGGGACATGCAAAAGGAGGGTGGGAATAATAACCCTTAAATTCAAATACTAATGATGGCAACATTTTAGATTGATTGGCGTTAACATTGTGTTTATTAGTCATTGATTAACGGACCAGATGCAGACACTAGTGTATTCAGAAGGGGGGCTAGAGGGTTCAACCCCCCTACAAAAGTTGCGAGTCTAAGTTTTTCCAAATTTAACTTGCGAAGTAAAAAGCTCATACCTACTGAGTTGGATCGAGCTCCCCCCAAACCAAAATCTTGGGTTAAATATCACCCAAACCAAAAGCCTCTGCCGACAAAATCCTGGGTTAAAGCCTCTCCCAAACTAAAGTCCTGGGTCAAGCCCCTCCCATACTGAAACCCGAGATCCGCTACTGGATACAGAGTCATTCGCAATGTGTTTGTGTAGGTAGAGTTTATGATGCATGAGATTTGGACCATTTTCAAAGACTGGCGTGGAATATCACCCAATATGAATGTATGAATATACCTAAGTACAGGTTTATACAGGTTGTAAGGGTATTCAAATCTATAAAATTAGTGTACTTAATTCTCTGCAAATCACCTAAGAGTATTTAACAGTCGAATACTCAAACGCCACTCAATCCCCACTCAATTTAAGTCCCGCTTAAATTATTGCCATCTCTTACAAATGAGTAATGTCAAACAGAGGCAGAGCAATTTTAAGTGGTGCTCAAATTTGAATGTCTTTTGAGTATTCCAGCCTAAGTCTACTAAATAGTATACTTTATTCACCTAGGTGACATAGCCCTGGTGAATTAAGTCGACGGCACCTAAAAATTGGTAAATGTATGGCCAAACAGCATTGTACAATCTTAAAAAGATACTTTGGGAGCTGATGGCTAAGAACCTCTAGCACCTAGTACCTACCTAACCAATTCATAAAACATTTAGCGATACCTGAAATAAATAAGTTTAAAATCATAATCATAATCATAATCATAATCATAATCATAATCATAATCATAATCATAATCATAATCATAATCATAATCATAATCATAATCATAATCATAATCATAATCATAATCATAATCATAATCATAATCATAATCATAATCATAATCATAATCATAATCATAATCATAATCATAATCATAATCATAATCATAATCATAATCATAATCATAATCATAATCATAATCATAATCATAATCATAATCATAATCATAATCATAATCATAATCATAATCATAATCATAATCATAATCATAATCATAATCATAATCATAATCATAATCATAATCATAATCATAATCATAATCATAATCATAATCATAATCATAATCATAATCATAATCATAATCATAATCATAATCATAATCATAATCATAATCATAATCATAATCATAATCATAATCATAATCATAATCATAATCTTAATCATAATCATAATCATAATCATAATCATAATCATAATCATAATCATAATCATAATCATAATCATAATCATAATCATAATCATAATCATAATCATAATCATAATCATAATCATAATCATAATCATAATCATAATCATAATAATAATCATAATCATAATCATAATCATAATCATAATCATAATCATAATCATAATCATAATCATAATCATAATCATAATCATAATCATAATCATAATCATAATCATAATCATAATCATAATCATAATCATAATCATAATCATAATCATAATCATAATCATAATCATAATCATAATCATAATCATAATCATAATCATAATCATAATCATAATCATAATCATAATCATAATCATAATCATAATCATAATCATAATCATAATCATAATCATAATCATAATCATAATCATAATCATAATCATAATCATAATCATAATCATAATCATAATCATAATCATAATCATAATCATAATCATAATCATAATCATAATCATAATCATAATCATAATCATAATCATAATCATAATCATAATCATAATCATAATCATAATCATAATCATAATCATAATCATAATCATAATCATAATCATAATCATAATCATAATCATAATCATAATCATAATCATAATCATAATCATAATCATAATCATAATCATAATCATAATCATAATCATAATCATAATCATAATCATAATCATAATCATAATCATAATCATAATCATAATCATAATCATAATCATAATCATAATCATAATCATAATCATAATCATAATCATAATCATAATCATAATCATAATCATAATCATAATCATAATCATAATCATAATCATAATCATAATCATAATCATAATATTTATTTGCAAAAAATGTAGGTACAATAGTTGTTATAAATATATTAGGATGAGTGCCGTTCCTTACATTCTGCCTCGTCAAGGCGTGCAAAATTATAATACACACTAATTAATGGAAAGATATGTCATTAATAAATAAAATACAAATAATAATCATAATAATATTATAGGTAAAAGTGCCTAATACCCTAAGATAAGACCAATTTGTAAACACTTATGCAAATAAACGTATCTTGTATCTTGTATCATCCCAGATAATTCCGGCTAGTATCAGTAGTCCGATGATTTAGTCGTATAATCGGACTGATGAGACTTTTTAGTTTCATCAGTCCGATGATGCTGATCAATACTTCACCTTTCAAAGAAAATAATCATATTAAAATTGGAGCCTTACTTTCAAAGCTACGAGGGCGTTTTATGTCTGACAGGCAGACACAAAACGCTGTCACTCTTATAACACCTATGTTTTTTCGGTCGATGGTTAAAAATTAAACTAACCACGCCACGTTTGCGCGTTTATCTACTACTCCATTATGAACATGTTATGCGAAAGTTTGCGATAAAATAATGTCTGAAATAGAAAGCACATCGCAGTGCCAGCCAGCGAGTACAACTTTATTTAAAACTGCAAGTGACATTGTCGACATTGAACTGAATAGTCAGCAGTACTTGGTCATTACTTTTTCATACCAATACGAAAGACAGAAAATTAAAATAAAATAGGTACATTTGTTTTGGACACACTAAGTAGAAATACTTATTTTTATTTTAATTTCCATTGCTGGCAGAAAAAAATGTATATAAGTATTCTATTAGCCATCTAGTTCCTATAGTACAAGCTTTGCTTAGGTGGGGCTAGAAGGCGCTGTGTGATATGTCCAAATATTTATCTTATATATATAAAATTCTCGTGTCACAATGTTCGTTCCCGTACTCCTCCGAACCGGCTTGACCGATTCTCATGAAATTTTGTGGGCATATTGAGTAGGTCTGAGAATCGGCCAACATCAATTTTTTTTTTATTAGGCGTTGCACGCGAGCATAGCCGCGGGCGACAGCTAGTTTATTTATAGATGGCAGATGAGCAGGTTGACCACCTGATGTGAATTACTCATCGCTGCCCATTGACACCTGCAACACCAGAGGACATAAGAGGACTGTGAGATATGCCTACATAACCACAATAATAACATAAAAACTTAGCATAATTGCAAAATACTATGGGTAGGCAAAAATACCGGTGGCGGAGTGAATACCTAATAGGTACAATAGACAAGTGGGTATGGTAACTATTTGGGTACTAAATGAGGTAAGCAGGACCAGTCACGTGGGCAAGACAGGTGCAAATATTTTGTCATCAGTGACCCCTAATAATCGCAGGCATAGTGATTCCCATAGCTGAATCACAGAGCTGAATTCAGAGCTTGTCCACGTCTTGCCTTTTTTAGGCTTCAAACTTGATAGCCGTTTGCGCTCGCCGCCGTTCAGTTTTCAAGTTCAGTCACCAGTGGAACAAAGTAAATTAATTCTACGTTTAGATACAGAAATTATGAAATAACTATGCGTTAATGTATGTAATGCAAGGACGAATTAAGACATCTAAGACAGTGTCGCAGAGGCTGACGCCACTTCACTCTAGGCACTCCTGAAAACCACCGTGCACCTTTAGCATTTGCTGAGCGAGTACCCTTTTTACGCATTTTTCTGTATAATTTAATGTTTATTTCATTGTATCTTTGTATGTGTTTTTGCGTAAAATAAATAATTTCTATTTCCATTTCTAAGAGAAATGCCACACGAACGCTGCCGCTGCGCTGCGTCGTCGCTGCGACGTCGCAGCAGTTGCGTGTAGAATGTTGCGTTGCGTTGCGTCGTCGCAGCGCTCGTGTGGCACTCATTGCGTTGAAGTCACTGCGTTGCGACGTCGCAGCGCAGCGGCAGCGCCCGTGTGGCATCTCTCTTAGTTGTAATGACACACTCTCGTAATAGCTCTACGAAGTCTGCTACGCCGTAGCATCCCGTAGCAAGAAGCTCGTAGCACCGTAGCTTGAATGATACAAGTTGTTTTTTTGCGAAAATCAGGGTTATTCCCATCGAGTCCACCGGCCGGCCTACCTGTGGGACAGATGGGAAAAAAATCCCATCGAGCCCACTCATTTGCATAGTATAATAGGCTCGTTGGATTTTTTTTTCAGATAGGTTTTTTAATTCATCAATAATTGACAGTTATTTCACTGCACATTATAGTAATTGCAACAGCGACAAAGTCGCGACAGTGTCAGTTGATTACGTACAAACGACGGACTAGGTAAACGGACACCTTATTAGAGACTTGTTTGTCCACGTCTTGCTTTTATGAGAGAACTGTGGAAATTCATTACCTTCTTATTGTTTGCAGTTTTAAACCAACTTTGGAATTAAAAAGGAGGTTTTGAGTTCAGTGCTTAAAGGTACATCACATGACTAGATTATTAATATTTTAGGCAGGTAGGTAAGTACTTATATATTTTTAAAGGTACTAGGTAGAGTCATGGCTTTGGTTCTTAGTTGGTAGGTAAGTTTTTTTTTACTATGCCAAAAAATTAAAAACTTATGCTTATTCTACTGGATTTAAACCCGAGACTTTTCCCCAAGCGCTATGAAAGTATATATGTACTTATGCGCAACTAAAATAAATCTTTCATAACCTGAAAGAATTAAGAGGCTTTTCAAACTATAGTAGGTGCCAAATAACAGCGCAATACAGGTCATTCACCCACCTTCACCTCAATATCGCAAAATTCAATTTATGTATGGTAAACAAACAGCGACAGGTTTGTATGGAGAGCGACAGAATTAGCCATACATAAATTGAATTTAGCGACATCGTGGTGAAGGTGGGTGAATGACCTGTATTGCCGTGTTATTTGGCACCTCCTATAGTAAGCTAGACTGCAGTAAACCTACAAGTATTTTGGGTGGGAATGTGTAGATTCCTACTACTAAGATAATAGTAGGTATATTAGTAGGATAGAATAGGATTTCTCCGTAGGATGTCCTAATTAATTAAAAAAAAAAAAAAAAAAAAAGTGCGTGGAGTATTGCGGTGTTATTTGGCACCTACTATAAACACTGATTGGAACAAGTGACATTTACAAAACATGAACCCACGCAGACTGTCTACCTAAGTAACATAATGATAACTAATTTGTAGGAACCAACTATACTAACCAACTACTGCCCACCTAATAATTAGGTATGTCCTGTACGCGGCACCTTTTAGTAATTTTATCAACGTAATCTACTCAGTATTAGGATGTAGATTTATCCTTCAAAAGCTTCACCGCATGCATAATTAGTACACCTATTAACTTAACGATAATAATGACTGATATATATATATATAATACTAGCAGTGCCTCGCGGTTTCACCCGCGTAATTCCCGTTCCCGTGGGAATTCCGGGATAAAATATAGCCTATGTTCATCAGGGATAATGTAGGATTCTAATGGTAGTAGTAGGGATTGATTCATTCTGGCTCACCCAAAAAAAGTTGCGATTGGGGTGGTCTTGCCAGGGCGCCAGCTAAAAAAAAAAAAAAAAAAAAAAAAGTTTAGACTCTTTTTGTATGTTTTGGCACACGCCTGATCGATTGCGCTAACCCATTTTAACGCACCCCGGCCCATTCAAAAGTTACGAAGCCACTTGTATACTCAATGAACAAACAATAGCGTTTTATTGAGGGTCGAGCCATTGTGTCCGGCTTGCGGGGCAGGTACTATAGATAAGCAGTCCCCATCCGTTGACGAAAAGAATTTGTGTGAATTAAATTAGTGTAATGCTTGTTCACATCATTAGGTATTAAATCGAGAACTATGTAGGTCAAAAATTAACCTCCAACTGAACTTTTTTTTATGTGACATCTCTCAAGCCGAAAACTTCCCTGGCGGAGGGTGGATGCGCGCGCATAAAGGCTGCGTTCCGAGCACAACCCCTAATATTAAGCCCGCGTTACAATAGGTAATTATCTATAATATCATATTATTATATTATGATAATATGATAATCAATATTTATTATTTATTTATTAGCAATACACAAATATATTTTTATTTTATATGTATATTATTTAATATTGTACGGCCCCCCACGATACATATAATATGAAATTATTATTTAAGTATTAATTATTTAACCATTATTAATTATTTTTATTATTTAAATAAACTAACCTAACACCTTCACTGTGACGCACTGTCCGTCGCCTGATTAACCAGCAGTGGGCATTAATTATAAGCTGTGGATGATGTAATTGCAAATAAAATTTTCATGAAGTTCATCTTTTAGCATCATGTTATAACGCGATACAATCAATGCAAATATAAAAACCAGCCGACAGGTAGTGGCCACCCAAAAAGGCATTTTGCTTGTCGGGACATGACGCGAGTTTATTGCTACGTGAAAAGGGCGTCAGATAACATATTCGATAAATCAATGTGAGTTATGCGACGCTGCAAAAAACTATTAGGCACCCATCACAAACCAAGAAAGTTTACCTGTTGAAACATGTCATGAGTTTTTTGCGATATTTCTCTGCTATAAAGGTCTAAAACCCTCGAGTTACTACCACAGTCTTACGCCATTCGTGCAGTGAACTACAGATAAATATTGTTATAACGTCTAATAACATCTGCGTGTATTCTAAAATTATTCGTTACTCAACACACAGTATTTGCCACAATAAATAGTGTTTCCGTGTTCTACCGTATAAAATGGAGGTAAGTTGTTATATTACGTATTTACTTTGAACCGATTTCACCTTTGCACTTAAACGCTATCAATATAAGCTAAACCGAGTTCAAGATACCCTTGATGACAAACTTTTGTAGCAAAACTTTGACTTTATTTGATCTATGATTTTGCATTTATGTATTTTTAAAAGTAACATGTCGTTACAGGACACGCCAAGTTACTCCCCCGTGGAGGAGGTTGAAGAACATAACACTTTCAAGCAATTCTATTATAATGCTATATCTGATAAAGAGGACATATATATCTAATGAAGAGAAGACGGTCAGAGGAACAAAACCATTTGGAAACACCATCAACATCGCGGGAAGCATTTGACTCAATTTTCGATAATGAATTACTCAATCTTTGTATGGAAGCTGAAACTGGAACTGTGGATTGCACTACCTGCAATTTGCCAATAAAAAAGAGGTATTTAAACAGCCATTTCAATAGTAAACAACATAAATATAACTCTGTTAAAATTCAACATTCTTTATCGAATGTTGATCTTATACAATCAGCTTTTGGAAACCGTGTTTATACATACAAAATAACATCTAAAATAGATAAAACGAAAATAGATTTTGAAACTCCTGAATTATTTGTAGAATCAATCAATGAAACAATTTCAGTTTTAATCAATGAAGCTATCGAAGAACTAACAATTTTTAAAGTTAACTTTATATTGTACGCTGATTTTGTACAACAAACAAAGGAAATAAAAAACTCATTTGACTTTCAAACTAGTAACTTTATAATCATGCAAGGTGATGATTTAGATTTATTTTTAAAATCATTAAAGGACACTTTGTCTAGCAAAATAAGCGAATTTGAAAAAAAGGATAGTGGCTGGAGTTTATCTAAAATTGTGAGCATTGATATGAATATCAATAAATTTAACCCCCTACGTGGTACATCATACATTGAATTACCACATGATATACAAACAAAAAAAGCAGTAGTCAATGTTAAAAACGCAGACGTTAAATGTTTCCAATGGGCATTACTATCGGCATTGTATCCAGTTGCAAAAAATGCTGATAGAGTTACATCATATGTAAGAAATGAAAATAAATTAAAACTTGATGGGGTTTCTTTCCCCGTTAAACTATGTGACATCTCAAAAGTTGAAAAATTAAACAACATAAGTGTGAATGTTTTCGGATTAGAATATGATGATGTTAAAAAACAAAATTCTGTTGTTGGTCCCTTATATTTCACAAAGTGTCGAAAAAGTTGTCACATTAACTTATTATACATAACAAATGGTTCAAATGGTCATTATTGCTATATTAAAAATATGTCACGTTTAATAAGAAGCCAACTCACCTCGCGACACGCCGCAATACATTTATGTGATGGCTGTTTATTGTATTTTTCAAACCACGAGCAGTTATTGCAACATCAAAAGCGAGATTGTAATCAAATTCGTACTGACTTACCTTCCGAAAAACCATGCTTAAAGAATTGGTTCGGTGAAAATGTTTCCAATAATAAGGTTTCATTCGATAAATATCAAAAACAACTCAAGGTTCCGTTTGTTATATATGCGGATTTTGAATCATTTCTGAGACCAATCACATCCTGTTCAAATGATCCAGATTTACCTCATACTGAAAATGTTCAAAGACATGATGTATATAGTTTCGGGTATTACATTAAATGTGCTTATGACGACAGTCTTTCCAAATACAGAACTTACGTGGGTGATGACTGTGCAAAAAAGTTTATGGAAAGCTTACAGAAAGACATTGAAATAATTACCAAAATAAATAATTTTCAAAAATGTCCATTACCTTTATCAGATATGGACAAAGTTAAAATAGCTGTAGCTACTACATGCTACATTTGTGGGAGAGATTTAAAATGCCAACAAATAATAGACCACGATTGGTATACAGGCGTTTTTCGAGGTGTTGCTCATGAAATATGTAGCAGTAAATTTAGAAGTCAATGTTTCGTTCCGGTTATCTTGCATAATCTAAGTAATTATGATGCTCATTTTATTGTTCATGCCTTAAATTTTGCTGAAGGTGCAGTGGAAATAATCCCCCAAAACAAAGAGCGTTATATATCTTTTTCAAAATTATTAAAAGTTAATAACCATCGAGTAAGTTTACGGTTTATAGATTCTCTGAAATTTTTGTCATGTAGTTTGGAAACACTAGCAAATAATCTAAACATCAATCAATTCGATGAATTGAGGAAACATTTTCCGAATGAGCAGGATTTTAACCGATTAAAAAGAAAAGGTGTATATCCTTATGAATTTATGACCGGGCTAGAAAGTCTTAAACAAAAATCTCTTCCTACACAAAACCAATTCTTTAGCTCAATAACGGGTACAAACGTTTCAAATGAAGACTATGAACATGCTAAAGATGTTTGGCAGCATTTTGAATGTCGTTCTATGAGTGATTATTCGGATTTGTACTTAAAGACAGATGTTTTATTGCTAAGTGACATTTTTGAAAACTTTAGAACTGTTTGTATGAGCACATATGGTTTGGATCCTGCGCATTACTATACAGCACCAGGTTTAAGTTGGGATGCGATGTTAAAATACACAAAAATAGAGTTAGAGTTGCTAACAGATTTTGATAAAATTGCCTTTATTAAATCTGGTATTCGAGGTGGAGTATCACAGTGCAGTCATCGATATGCCAAAGCAAACAACCACTACATGAATAATTACGATAGAAATCAGGCAACATCATTTTTAATATATCTTGATGCTAATAATTTATATGGTTGGGCGATGTCACAGTATCTCCCCGTTGGAGGTTTCCAGTGGGTTGATATTGAGACAAATTTCAAAGTTGCAATCGATTCTGAAATCGGCTATATTTTAGAAGTAGATTTAGAATATCCTGATAACTTACATGATTTACATTCTGATTTTCCACTCTGCCCAGAAAATGTTTGTATAGGGAATACAAAAGACTTTAAACTGGTTCCAAACCTAAATAATAAAAGTAGCTACGTAATACACTACAGAAATTTAATACAATGCTTAAATATGGGGTTAAAAATAAAAAAAATTCATAGAATTTTAAAATTTGATCAAAGTCCATGGTTAAGCAAGTATATAGAATTAAATACAAATCAAAGAACCAAAGCCAAATCCGATTTCGAAAAAGATTTCTATAAGCTTATGAACAATGCAATCTTTGGAAAAACAATGGAAAACATTGAGAAACGGGTAAATGTTAAATTGCTCACTCACTGGGAAAATCGAGGGAAGATTCAAGGGGCTCAAAGTTTAATAGCAAGACCTGAATTTCATAGTCTTTCCATATTTTCAGAAGAATTAGTTGCAATACAACTTCGTAAAACAAAATTGGTTTACAACAAACCCATCTATTTAGGATTGTGTGTTTTAGATATATCCAAAACTTTGATGTATGATTTCCATTATAATTACATGAAAAATAAATTTCAAACCAATATCAATCTGTTATACACAGATACAGACAGTTTGGTTTACCAAATATTTACAAAGGATTTTTACAGAGATATTAAAGACGACATTCAAACATACTTCGATACATCTGATTATCCAACAGACAATGTATTTAATTTTCCACTTGTCAACAAGAAAAGAGTAGGGTTATTTAAAGATGAAAATAACGGTAAAATCTTTACAGAGTTTGTGGGCTTACGATCGAAAATGTATGCAATGCTGGTTGAAAATAGAATCATTACAAAGGCTAAAGGAGTAAATAAATGTGTAACTAAAAAACTTACAATGGATAACTATAAGACGTGTCTCTTTGATAAAAATATTCAATTTTCTCACATGTATAGATTTAAGTCAATAAAGCATGTAATTTTCACTCAAAAAATTAACAAAACATGTCTTTCACATAATGATACTAAACGTTTTATTTTATCGAATTCTGTAAATACTTTAGCATGGGGGCATTATAGTTTAAGAAACTAAGTTTAAGTAATATTAGAATTTAAGTATCTAGTTAGGTACCTACCTCACCGCACCTTTGTAAAGTACCTAGCTGTTAATGTAATAATATATTTATAGAGTTAAGACATAATATAAGACATAATTTTTAATCCTATTTTAAGTTTACATAAATATATATATATTTGTATCTTTCAATACATTGTTTCATTATTTTCATTTACCTCATACCAGAAACACGTGTTGGTAGTCAAAAATGTTTCATTTCAATCATCCATTTACTGCAATAGTGGCTGGTCCAAGTGGGTGTGGAAAATCCAATTTTGTTACAAACTTTATTAAATATGTAAAAGAAGTTTGTAGTGTGAATTTTGTTCAAACTACATGGTGTTATGATGAAATGCAACCGTTGTATAATTTGAGAAACGTAAATTATTTTCAAGGAATACCAGATCTTAGTATGTTCGATGGAAAGGATCCTCAACTTATAATTATCGATGATCTCATGAGGGAATCCGATGGGCGCATTGTTGATATTTTTACAAAAGGTAGTCATCACAGAAATTTGAGTGTTTTCTACATAACACAAAACTTATTTCATCAAGGTAAAGGGCAAAGAGACATATCACTAAACTCTAGTTATATCATCTATTTCAAAAATCCTCGTGATAAGACTCAAATTCGATACCTAGCACGACAAGTTTCGCCAGAAAATATTAAGTTTATGGAAGATTCTTACAAAGATGCGACTAATGAAGCTCATGGATACCTAATGATTGATTTAAAACAGGATACTAATGACGTGTGCCGTTTTAAGACAAAAATATTCCCTTCAGACGGATATTGTACCGTGTACATCCCAACAAAAGTGTTTAAATATGCTAAGAATCAACAAATTCATATCAGTCATAAATAATGCATCGAAGACTAAAGACGCATACGGATTTACTTAGAGCCCTGCATACACTTAAACCAAAATACATAAAAGCTCTTTTAAAATCGTGCGATGAAGAAGAAATAAATTGTATTTGTGAATGCATTCATAACGTTTTAAAAGGAAAAGTGCCCTTAGAAGAAAAAGCTAGAAAAAAATTGAAAAAGTATAAAGACATACTTCGCAAACTAGTACGTAAAAGTACAAACAAAATTCGCAAAAACATAATCATTCAAAAAGGGGGTGCCTTTTTACCAATGATACTGGGTTCAATTTTAAGTGCATTAGTTGCCTCTTTTGTTTGAAAAATGGAACATGCCAAGAAAATGTTGCTTGTTGATCCAAGTGTAATAGAAAAACTTAATCAGCATAATACGACTGATAACCCCCTATCACGATTAGATATGGAAATGCAAGACATTTTAAAAAGTGATATGGAAGAAAGAAAAAAGTGTACTCTATACATGCAAGTTTTGCAGCGATATTTACATTTTGCTGAAGAAGGACGTCGACCAATTCAATTACCCATCGTATCAAATATTGAAGTATCTGATAGGGATAATAGTGGATATGACACAGTTGATAATAAAAACAATGAAATCAGTGTTAAAGATTCAGTTACTGTTCAGTCTCCAGACGAAGGTGAGGAACAGGTAAATATTACTGTTTCTCATGAAAAACCAACTCCTTACACCCCAAAACACATACTCAGCTTGGTACCTAAAACATATATAAGGAAGGGTGAGAGATTATTGTTTTTGTTGGTATCGAACAAAAATAAAATTTATTGGGATGCTGATGGTATAATTACTGTAGACAAAGAAAAAATCCCTGGGAGTAATATTGTTGACTTAGTAAATGATTTTTTGAGACCGCTAAAAAGAAGTGCTCCAATAGGATGGGAGAAATTTGCAAAAGCACTGAAAGATATTAAAATACCAATGATTTATATTGGAAATCCACAAAGAGTCGACTATATGCAGCAGCTTCCGATCACACCATATAAAGAGGAGGAAGAGTTTTCAACACCAGTTACTAGCAAAACCAGACAGAAGATAGATTGGGAAAAATGGAGTCCTTATTAGAAATAAACAATATCTACTATAACCCTTCACACCCAGCGGGATATGCTAGTATTGATAAACTGGCTAGTGCTATGAAAGGTAAAATGAACAGAGAAGATGTTAAAAGATGGTTACAATCACAAGAAACATACACACTACATAAACCGGTTCACAAAAAATTTCCACGAAACAAATATGTCTTATCTAATCTTAATGAACTTTGGCAAGCTGACTTAAGTGACATGAGAACTTATTCAAAATATAATGATGGTGTTAATTATATACTTTGTGTTATTGATGTTTTTACCAAATTTGCCTATGCTCGATCAATGAAAAATAAAAATTCTGAATCGATTAAAACATGTTTTGAAAGTATATTTCGTGAAGCCGATATAACACCAACCCATATACAATCCGACAAAGGAACCGAATTTGTTTCGAAAGATGTTCAAAAATACTTTAAAACGAAGAATGTCAATTACTATACTACAAACAACCCCGATATTAAGGCTAGTGTAGTTGAAAGATTTCAAAGGACACTCAAAATGAGGATGTGGCGTTACTTTACTCACAAAAATACATATAAATACATTGATATTTTACAGGACTTAATATATTCATATAACCACAGTTACCATTCCAGCATCAAGATGTGTCCTTGTGATGTAAACTCAAAAAATATAATGACAGTGTGGAACAATTTGTATACACGTAAACATGTTCAAAATAACACCAATACATCTCCAACACTGCCAAAATTTCATATTGGAGACTATGTAAGAATAACAAAATATAAACATATATTTCAAAAAGGATATGAATCTAATTGGAGTGATGAAATATTTGTAATATCTTCAGTGATAGATCGGGCTCCATGGATTGTGTACACACTAAGAGATTTACAGCAAGAAAACATTGTTGGAACCTTTTATGAAAAAGAATTGCAAAAAGTGACGTATGACCCCTCTCTAAATTATAAACTAGATAAAATAATTAGTTCCCGCTATTCTGGCAACAGAAAGCAAGTGTTAGTGAAGTGGAAAGGTTATCCAGATAAATTTAATAGTTGGGTTCTAGTTTCCGATTTAAAACAAATATGAATAAAGAAAGTTTTTATTTAACATTACCTAGTAACAGTTCTATGGAATATTTTCCAGACAATGTTACTACAAGATTTTCAACTAAATTACCAAAACCCATAAAATTGGAAGGGCAATGGACCGTCGGAGTTGTTGAATTTCAATATCCATGTACCATGTTTACTGTTCAAGAACATGAAAATATTATTTACATAACTAAATCGATGGTGATGCCAAATGAGAAAAAACCTTCATTGGTTTATTATAAAAAACACATTCCAGCTACAAATTACGATAACATTAATCATATTTTAACAGCGTTGAATAATGTGAAGGAAAAAGTAAGATTTCGCTATGATGAAATATCAAAGTTTGTGTCAGTTTCAGTGATGGATGATTCAGTAAAATCAGTGATTCTAAAACCCAAATTGGGTGTTCAACTCGGTTTTGAACCTAATAGGAATCTTGTAGATAATGGTCTTGGAAAATGCCCCGCAAATTTGCATTTAGGGTTACCATCACAATTATTTGTCTATTGTGACATAATCGATCCTCAGATAGTAGGAGATGTTATGTCTCCTCTCCTGAGAATCATTCCTTTAGATCCAGCAAAGTATATATATGGCGCAAATAAAATGCATGTTTTCTCACCTCCTCACTATTTACCAGTTATGCGTAGAGAGTTTGACACCATTGAAATAGATATAAGATCCAGCACAGGTCAAAAAATACCATTCCAGTTTGGGACAGTGTGTGTTAAACTTCATTTCAAAAAATTATAATGTATCCCCGTGACAGCATAACTTGTCCATATGAACATTATTATTCTCATCAAGCTGGCTCTGGTATTGGAGTGATTTATAAAGGGGCGCCTTATCAACGTGGTCATGGGATCGGTAGCTTTTTAGGAGGGCTGTTTAGATCAGTTTTACCCTTACTTTCTAGTGGCGCTCGCGTTATAGGCAAGGAGGCTCTAAATGCTGGTGTCGGTCTTCTATCAGATATGGCTAGTGCCCGCCCCATGGAAGAATCAATTAAAAGTCGGTTAAAAGTAGCTACTTCAAACTTGAAAAGAAAAGCTCATGATAAAATTGATGGATTGAATATGTCTGGTTCTGGATATATAACCAAAAGGAAGCGTCTTAGTTCAGTCATTCCACCGTCGACTACCAAAGTGAAAGCTCTAAAAAAATTACGAGTTAATAATCAAAAAGATATATTCTCATAAATAATTTTTAAAATGTCATTCTTACATAGCCATTCCTGTGAATGTATAAAATCAGAGTTAGATTTATTTGCTCTACCATCCACGCAAACTAGTATAGAAAACGGGTTATGGATACACTACAAACCCATCTCATCTCTAGCTGATGATGGACCCATAGAATTTCAAGTACCTGGAACAGGTGATGACTACATGGATTTATCCCATACATTGCTGCACATAAAAGCCAAGATACTAAACCAGGATGGTACGAAATTAACTGAGTCAACTGTTGTGGCTCCAGTAAACAATTGGCTCCATTCTCTTTTCACCCAACTAGATATTTATCTGAATCAAAAGCTAGTATCACCGCCAAACAATACATATGCCTATAGGGCTTACATGGAAACTTTATTAAATTATGCTCCTGCAGCTAAGGAATCTCATCTGACTTGTGGTCTTTGGTATCAAGATACGGCTGGGAAAATGGATTCAACTGATGAAAAAAATGATGGATTTGTTAAAAGACGAGAATTAGCATGTGAAAGTAAGGAGATAGAAATGATTGGTCATCTTCATGGAGATATATTTAATCAAGAAAAGTTTTTAATAAATGGTGTTGAAATGAGTGTTAAATTAGTTCGTTCGAGAGAAACATTTAACCTAATGGCTTCTACATCCGACTTGAAATTTAAAGTATGCATTACAGATGCAACACTTATTATACGTAGAGCACGAATCAATCCTACTGTATTACTTGCACATCAAAAAGTTTTAGCCTCTACTACAGCTAAATATCCTATCACTCGAGCTGAAGTCAAAGTTTTAACTATTCCTTCGGGGATTCAGGGTAAGACTCTAGATAATATTTTTTTGGGGCAAGTTCCCAAAAGGTGTATAATCGGTTTTGTGAACAATGCAGCGTTTAATGGGGGTCTAACAAAAAATCCATTCAATTTTGAAAACTACAATATAAATACATTTTGTTTATACATTGATGGTCAACAAATACCTTCGAAAGCTTTGCAACCATCATTCGATAATAATATTTACACAGCAGCCTATCACACACTATTTTCAGGGACAGGTATACATTTTCTGAATGAAGGTAATGGTATATCTAGGGAGCAATATGCAAAAGGATATTGTGTGTTGGCGTTTGATCTAACGGCTGACCTCAGCTCAAATTCAAACACTCATTGGAATCTTATAAAACATGGTAGCGTTAGACTGGAGGTTCGTTTTGAATCTGCTCTGACTCAGACGATAAATTGTATTATTTATGCAGAGTTCGATAATGTTATTGAAATTGATAAGAATCGTAATGTAACTGTAGACTATAGTAGTT
The DNA here is from genome assembly GCA_947507515.1 of Eulithis testata. NCBI lineage: Eukaryota > Metazoa > Arthropoda > Insecta > Lepidoptera > Geometridae > Eulithis > Eulithis testata. Next base: position 8,761,039 of record OX382213.1, on the reverse strand, counting down.
AGGATGTAATAAAATTGTATTGTTTTGAATGTACTGAGACTATAAATTGAATTATTCATGCAAAGTTCGATAATGTTATTGAAATGTAACCGTAGACTATCAATTGTCAAGATTGAATAAAATTGTATTTAGTTATATAATAAATAAATAAAACATTGATGTATGCATACCTACATATAGTTTTATTTCCTGAAACCTCTTCTTTACTTTTTCTCTATAAAAAGTAATTTACATATTTCCTTGTCACATTCTTGGTTTGAAGATTGAACTTGACACAGCTTACCTTATTAAGAATAATGGATACAATTGATATTCAAAAATATTTACACTACATTCACCCAGCTTTACACAAAAATGTGTATGCTGCAAACAGGCTACCACTGCATGTAAAAAAACCGGTGTATCTAATAAGCAATTTGGATCCGGACAACAAGCCAGGGTCACATTGGATTGCCATGCACATAGATAAAAATGGAGTTGGTCAGTATTTTGATTCATATGGACGCGCACCTAAAGACTACCACAAAAACTTCTTGCGCAGGAACTCAAGACAGTGGGATTTTAATAGATATAGATTGCAGCACGACTTAACTACAGTGTGTGGAGAATATTGTTTGACATATCTGTATTTCAAGTTTTACGGAAATACTATGACCGATTTTATTGAATTATTTAGTAACAATACTATCAATAACGATCTATTTTTACACAAGTTGTTTAATGAATGCTTTAAAAATAAAAAGGACTAGATAGAAATAGTTAAAGTTAACTAAATTAACTAAGTTAACTAATCGATGAATGTGGTTAAAAGTGGATCATTAGACAAATAAAACAAAGTTTAATGGAATTAAAAAGTTTTTTATTTAAGTATAAAAATAAAATACCTGATATACAAGAAAATATTGACAATGTTATTACCTATTCTAAAAATCATTATTTACATATTTAGTTATTACATCTAGCTAGTTATTGATTTTTGAAAGAATATATTTTGCTGTCTTCGGATTCCGATATCTCCTTGGTGATTTGATAAACAATTTTTTTCAAATTTTCATAATTTTTGTTATTCAATTCCTTGCAGTAATATTTAACGCGAACGTCAGCGTGTTTCCAATGCTGGGTAGGAGGAATCTTGCTCAGCTTTTTCATATCAAACACATCAATTTTTATAAGATGTGCTGCATTAACACTGTCGTCTGTGTTTGTTGATATGTATGATGTACCACCCTCTTTGTTCATTCGTCCAACGTTTGATGAGTTTTTTGCTTTCTTCTTTTTTGGTGGCACTTCCGGAAAGAACTCATCTATGTTGCTGAGACTACTGCGGGGGCGCTTCAATATAGATTTCTTTGCAAGGTAGTATGGTACGCAATTGGTGGTGTCCTCTTCATCAGATATATTATAATAGAATTGCTTGAAAGTGTTATGTTCTTCAACCTCCTCCACGGGGGAGTAACTTGGCGTGTCCTGTAACAACATGTTACTTTTAAAAATACATAGATACAAGTAGACATACAACATAAATGCAAAATCATAGATCAAATAAAGTCAAAGTTTTGCTACAAAAGTTTGTCATCAAGGGTATCTTGAACTCGGTTTAGCTTATATTGATAGCGTTTAAGTGCAAAGGTGAAATCGGTTCAAAGTAAATACGTAATATAACAACTTACCTCCATTTTATACGGTAGAACACGGAAACACTATTTATTGTGGCAAATACTGTGTGTTGAGTAACGAATAATTTTAGAATACACGCAGATGTTATTAGACGTTATAACAATATTTATCTGTAGTTCACTGCACGAATGGCGTAAGACTGTGGTAGTAACTCGAGGGTTTTAGACCTTTATAGCAGAGAAATATCGCAAAAAACTCATGACATGTTTCAACAGGTAAACTTTCTTGGTTTGTGATGGGTGCCTAATAGTTTTTTGCAGCGTCGCATAACTCACATTGATTTATCGAATATGTTATCTGACGCCCTTTTCACGTAGCAATAAACTCGCGTCATGTCCCGACAAGCAAAATGCCTTTTTGGGTGGCCACTACCTGTCGGCTGGTTTTTATATTTGCATTGATTGTATCGCGTTATAACATGATGCTAAAAGATGAACTTCATGAAAATTTTATTTGCAATTACATCATCCACAGCTTATAATTAATGCCCACTGCTGGTTAATCAGGCGACGGACAGTGCGTCACAGTGAAGGTGTTAGGTTAGTTTATTTAAATAATAAAAATAATTAATAATGGTTAAATAATTAATACTTAAATAATAATTTCATATTATATGTATCGTGGGGGGCCGTACAATATTAAATAATATACATATAAAATAAAAATATATTTGTGTATTGCTAATAAATAAATAATAAATATTGATTATCATATTATCATAATATAATAATATGATATTATAGATAATTACCTATTGTAACGCGGGCTTAATATTAGGGGTTGTGCTCGGAACGCAGCCTTTATGCGCGCGCATCCACCCTCCGCCAGGGAAGTTTTCGGCTTGAGAGATGTCACATAAAAAAAAGTTCAGTTGGAGGTTAATTTTTGACCTACATAGTTCTCGATTTAATACCTAATGATGTGAACAAGCATTACACTAATTTAATTCACACAAATTCTTTTCGTCAACGGATGGGGACTGCTTATCTATAGTACCTGCCCCGCAAGCCGGACACAATGGCTCGACCCTCAATAAAACGCTATTGTTTGTTCATTGAGTATACAAGTGGCTTCGTAACTTTTGAATGGGCCGGGGTGCGTTAAAATGGGTTAGCGCAATCGATCAGGCGTGTGCCAAAACATACAAAAAGAGTCTAAACTTTTTTTTTTTTTTTTTTTTTTTTTAGCTGGCGCCCTGGCAAGACCACCCCAATCGCAACTTTTTTTGGGTGAGCCAGAATGAATCAATCCCTACTACTAATGGTAAAAGAATTTTTTTAATCGGTCCAGTAGTTTCGGAGCCTATTCAATTCATACAAACAAACAAAAAATCAAACCTTTCCTCTTTATAATATTTGTATAGATGTATAGATATATCTCTATCTATACACGGTGTAACATAATTACCCTATAAGTCCGAAAGGGGGGTATTCTACAGGAGAACAGTGTTTGTTCTACGACTTTTGAGATTTCGAAGTTTTTCATTCATTAAACGAGCTCGTAACTTTTGCTTAAAATGTACCTACACACAGCTAGCGTGTGCGTGCGACGCGGTGAGAGGGTACGTACGTGTGCGCGCGTGTGTACGAGTTTACGCAAATAGTAAACAAACACTAAGGCTGTGCTCGACCGACGGTCAGCGCTGACCGTACGTCGGCGTAGCTATATCTATGCAAGTCTATAAATGCGTACACAGCTACGCTGACGGTACGCGCGTGAATTTCCATACAAATGACAAGCGCGACCGACGTACGCACCGACGGTCGGTCGAGCTCTGAAACCGGCCTTAGGGTTGTCGCAAATTTCTAATATAATGCAAGTTGTACTTTTGTATGAAAATTTCAATTAAGATTTATTGACCCTTTACACATGTTCAAGCACTCAGGTGGTCGGTCTGATTACGCCCCCTTCGAGCTTATAGGGTAATTATGTTACACCTTGCACAGGTACTATTATAAAACTGTAAAAAAGCCAAAAATTCAAATTAAAGATATGATAAATTAAATATGCAGATGCACTGAATAAACAATTCTGATTCCGAAAATCGAGTTTGTCTGTTTGTTTGTTTGCGGATCACGCTTTAACTACTGGACCAATTTCAATGAAACTTATACCATTCGGAAGCTCTTTTTCCGGATTGAAACATAGGCTATATTTTATTGAAATCAAAGACGTGGATTCTTAGATACAGCTTGAACTCTCTAAACCAAAAGCTGCCATTTGCTACGAGGTTCATCGTATGCTGGTTGACAAATATTTTGGTGGAAAATTTCGCACGCGTACGAAGTCGCGGGTATCAGCTAGTAAATGGTAAAGTACTGATAATTTTTCCTGCGACTTCACATTCAATAGTGTCAACATGTAAAGCCTATTAAAGTTTTCGAGTGGCGAGCCTTTACTGTGATTGGTCGGTTGATTTTGGCGGAGGCGTACGAGGCTTCTGATTGGTCGGGCTACAGCGTAAATAGCTGAGTTTTCGCGCGTTTTCCATCAGTCCTCGGCAACTTTCCGTGCACTGAGCGCCTCGTTCTAACTTAGAACAAAGTTGCGTTCGGAAGTTATGAAGAGTGCTTAGCTGTTCCTGTGTATCTACTTCCCGCTGCGTGAAAAGTAAGTCTTTTTTATTATATAAAAAAAATTGACGTTTCATCGAATCGATAAAAATACACAAAACACCGAGTACAAAAGAAAACTCAATTGAAAACACTTGAGAAAATTAAGCAATAAATTACACTCCTTGCCTTGTTAGTAAAGAATACCTCTACGTAGGTAAATCCTTTTTTTATATCCAAAAACACGCACTACTTACTTAAATACTTTGGTATTTAAATAAATAAAATATAAATAAGTTTTAAGATAAGTACAGTATTTTTGGAACGAAGTTCCTTATCGCGCGTTGCGAAAGGGGGCTAGACGGAAAAAATGAAGACCAAAAGTTGTAGCGACACTTTTTTCAAACTTTGACAACGTCATTCGAATAAATTGTTGCAGGAAGGAAACAAATGAATGTAGGTATTGTTGGAAGTTTTTGTTTTAATATAGGTGCTTCTGTGTACTTACTGTAAGAAAACAACACCTCAAGGAACTCGTTCCATCCGGGTGTCCCTTGACACCTCTCAAGTTTTTATTATCAATATAAAGCAACTAAATAATTATAGCTATAAAAATTTAATGAACTATTCCAATTAAATTAAACGATTCAGTTGATGAAATACTAACAATATTATGCACCTAAACTAATCGCTTTCCGACCCGGCTACAAGCCAGTTAGATTTCCTTGGAGTAAAGAAGATTTTCCTGCCTCCAAATCCTACTACTTTGCACGAAAAAAGAAATACTTTAACCCCGTGTGCAATTTTACTACGTACTCGTATTTCTATAATATACATAAAAAATGTTACTGTAAAAAGCAATTTCAATTCTTCTTCTTCTTCTTTTCTACCTTCTTCTTCTTCTCTTCAATAATGGCCTCTGTCCATCATTTTGACAGACAATTTTGCCAACGTCAAGTGATATAATTGTAATAATACATAAGTCAAGTCAAGTCGGCTGTCGTTTGTTTTGAAAAGAAAGTGGTGGATTTTCTCTTCAAAACCTAACACGAATTTTCACATTCAAAAAAACCACTTTACACACATTTATTCCAATGGCTCACACTTTATGTTACCCACCTAAGTATTATTCTTCAAAATTCCACCAAAATTCAACAACAATACTCACAATAACACAAGAAAAACTATTAAAATAAAAGTGCAATGTGTCGTTTCAAAAAATGACAAAACTCGTGTCCCCTTTTCTACCTTTAAGATCTCTGTCCGTCATTTCGACAGACAATTTGGCCAGTGTCAAATGAAATATTTTAAATAATATATCTGTCAATTCAACTTCTTGGATTATTTTAGTTTTTTTTTATGGTAATCGTCCGGAGTTTGACATTTCTGCCAGCGTCACGTCATTATTATTATTTTATTTTGTCTGTCGAAATAACGGACAGAGGCCTATTTCAGAGTAGACATAATATTCTTTTTTATGACTCCACAAAAACGTGATTTAGGTACACGAATAGAAAATTAATTTGATGTGTCAAGATGAACCGGATGCTATAATGTTATGCTTTTAAGACATAATAATATGCCCGCATACAATCGCCACTACGGTTGAGGAGAACTAAATATCTTACTCTGGTCTAATTAAATATGTGAAATTTTTTTGCCACGATAAAACCTGCAGGCCTAACATTTCTGCGTGACTATTATCTCGTCCTCAGAGAGGTACGACGAGTAAGAAGTGTCAAATGTGTACATTATGGCGCGTTTTGTCGACACCATTAGGTACCACAGGAAATGCAATAGTTCCTAAACTGGTACAAAATGCCGTGTTAAACCACGATACGAAGGTATGCAACGTTTGCGAAGACGACGTCATGGATAAGGCGAAGTGGAGGAAGAATTTGAGGCAGTCTGACCCCACCACCATATGGGACCAATAGTTGGGAAGAGAGAGAGAGAGAGAGAGAGATTTTGTAACTACGGTTCTTTGTGCGTAGATGTGGTTGAGTCCTAACGCGACTTATATCGTTTTATACCTCATTACAATGTTATAGGTGACCCGAAAGGTAATCTAAAATTTAATTTGCTATTCGGAAATTGAATGTCAAGTTATGACAAGAAATGAGCGTAAAAAATCTAACGAGTCTAAAAGTTGCTTACAAGGTAATAAGATTTGAATCTTAGTGGTCATATCTACTTGGGGTAGGAACATCTATGGCTCTAGGTGTCATGGTCATAGCGATCAGAAAAGACCCCTAAAAATATCATAGGGTACGATACGGTAAAAACATCTAGGCAATCGAAAAATTAGACGACTTTGATGCGTGAATACAAAATTTGTTCGAAAAAGCTCCATCACACATTAAACAGTATCAAAAGTCTCTTTGAGTTGTCCCTTTTAACTAATTTTAAGACTTTTTGTCTCAAAATCGTGGCGATCGTGAAGTTAGCCGATTTTATCGGCTAACTTCACTGTACTGTACTGTATTGTACTGTTAGTAGTGATAAGATGCCATAAAATATGAACATCAGAGTAAAAAAATTATGAAAAAAAAATATTGGACAAAAAATACAGTAAGATATAAGAGATAAAAATAATGGTAAAAACGGACAGGTAACGAAACCAAATAGTATAACTAAATTATCATAGCTTTGTATACAGTTTATCGTTATTGACCGATCTTATTAGAAGTAGCAACAAGTAGAAACTTCTAGATAATTATGTACGAAGCAGGTCGATATAAAAAATTCTACAGGCTAATATCCTACTAATTAATATTATAAACGCGAAAGTTTCTAACGATGTATAAATAAATAAATAAATACATATTCTTGGACATATTACACAACGCCCTCTAGTCCCAAACCACAGATTATATAATACTAAACTAAGCAGAGCTTGTACTATGGGAACTAGATGGCTGATAGAATACTTATATACATATTTTTTTGTAAATACATACTTATAATACATAGTAACACCCAGACACAGAACAAACATCTAACAGTTTTTATTTGGTTTCTGTGATCAAAGTCTTGTTTTCAATGCCTAAAGTTGTTAAAAACATCTATGTTTGCCACACACAAATGTTTATTCTCGGTAGGGATCGAACCCACGACCCACAGCACGGAAGGCAGAGCTACTACCGACAAAGCCATGACGCCTGTGTATGTATGTTTGTTACTCTTTCATGCAAAAATTACTGATCCGATTTGGAGGAAACTTGAATATATATTGTCCGTGACCTGGATTAACACATAGGATACTTTTTATACCGAAAAATTAACGGGATCCAACGAGACGCGAACGAAGTCGCGAGCGGCAGCTAGTTTATGATAATGATTGAAACTGGACTCTAGTCGAGTTGACATTCGACAGATAAAAAAGATTCAACGAAGTAATTGCTAGAGTACAGGTACTGTTACACATCCTAATAAAGCATGCTTTTACCGAGCACGTGCTCATTTAGCATGAGTATCGAAACCTTGCTAATAATTAGCATGCTAGAAATACGCACGACCGTCGATTTCTGAGCATGCTACCTGCAGCGCGGGTGAAGGGGGGCGTGCTTTTAGCGCAACAGGTTTGCTTATTGAGCATGCTAGTACCGATCGATCAGTCGTTTGCGACAGGTGCGCGTGCACAGAGAGCGTGAGAGCACGCTTTAAAATAGAGTCCTTTTCATGAAAGAAGTCCCGCGGAAATTTCCGGAACTAAACTTTAAAACTAAATTTATATTAGTTGTCAGGTGCTGTTAATGTGTTTGGATGCTAGTGCATTTTTAATAATAATAATAATAAATATTCTTGGACATTACACACAACGCTCTCTAGTCCCAAACTAAGCAGAGCTTGTACTATGGGAACTAGATTGCTGATATAATACTTATATACTTTTTTTTTGTAAATACATACTTATAATACATAGTCACACCCAGACACAGAACAAACATCTAACAGTTTTTATTTGGTTTCTGTGATCAAAGTCTTGTTTTCAATGCCTAAAGTTGTTAAAAGTGCTGCCCGAGAAATAATACTTAAGGTCGACTACAGCGCCGCGTCTGCGGGACTTTTTTCATGGAAAGGACTCTAGCATGTGTATTGGAGTGTTTGCTTTTAGCATGCTTATTCAGAAGCATGCTTAAAACTAGCATGCTTATTGCTAGCAAATGTAAACTACTCACTAGCATGCTAATATTGAGCATGCAAATTAGCACGCTAATAAGCATGCTATTTGCTAGCATGTGTAACAGTAGCTTATACCTAAACACCGCCAAAAATAGGTTTAATACGAGTAAACCCGCGAGCAACAGCCAGTTTAGCTATAAATTACAAAAACTCAGTATCATTTTATACTCATCATCATTTGGTACGTTTTGGCGGTATCTGGACCATTTCTCCTTCTGTCTGACGTTTGAGAACTTTGTATTCATGTTCAAGCTATGAAACTTATCTATGACGTCATGATAAGTTAGGTACTTTTTAAACTTCACTGTTGTTTTCTTCATGAAGGAAATGTTATTTGACGCTTTTTCTTTAAGGTTGAACAAGTCGCAGGCAGTCGCACACCTTTCCATACAAACGTGGAAGGGTAACCACTCCACTGTTTGACGGTAACCAACCAAAACTAAGGATTATATCAGTTTATCTCGTCATAATCTATGTCTGTAGACACCCCAAACCGTAAAAAAAGTATTCATTTAAAAAATACAAGGTTCTAAACCTTCGCATGGAAAGTATTTTTGGCTTGTATTTTTTAAATGAATACTTTTTTTACGGTTTGGGTTGTTTATAGACATAGATTATGACGAGATAAATTGATATAATCCTTAGTTTTGGTTGGTCAACGTCAAACAGTGGAGTGGTTACCCTTCCACGTTTGTATGGAAAGGTGTGCGACTTGTTTAACCTTAAATAAAATATAAAATATAATAAACACGTCATTAGGTTCACGATATTTTCTTAAAATAATAGTACTGAGATTCATTAGTTTATTTATATGTACAGTTAGCATCAGAAGTGGTCGCCTTTTTCAGGATTTCAAAATTGTTAAACCAGTATTCAAATATGTACGTAAAGTGACTAGTTCTTCAAATCCTACTTCCTACTAATATTATAAACGCGAAAGTTTGTAAGTATGGATGGATGGATGTTTGTTACTCTTTCACGTAAAAACTCCAATCGTCAATCAAATACATAAGTCTTAAAAAAAGGTTAGGCTCATAATCCTCTTTGAGTCGTCCCCTTCAAGGGGATTAAGAGATTTTTTTGGCTCATAATCCCCTTGATTTCAAAATTTAAAAATCAAGGGGATTATGAGACTTTTCAGTCTCAAAATCCCCTTTGGTCAAAATTACACCGCAATAGCTCAAGACAAAGTCATAATGCTTTTATTGAATAAAAATGCCACTGATCACTTTGAATCACTTTGTACACACAATTTCACTTTACCTACCGTTTGAAACTGTACCAGGTTCATCAAGTTATCATGTTGACTGTACCTAAGCAACAGCTACTAATAAATTATTAAAAAGCAAACAGACAAAGCTTCAGTTTATATTGAAAAGCACAAACAACACTGAAAAGAAACATGAAGTACAAAATAAATAAAAATTCTGAATAAAACGTTTATTCTATCTCCTAAACAAACAGTTTTATTTATATTATATTGAAACGGAAAGGCACCAGGAAATCTGGTTTCTGAATATAAACTAGTTAGCTGGCCCTGGCTTTACACGCATTAAACCTTTATCATCAGAAAATATATTATTTCCTACTAAACTTAATTACTCACTAATAAGTATTATTTTCCACAGAATATTAATGATAAAGTCAGGAAAAATAAGTTGCGATAAGTGAATAATTTTTTTTATATAATTGTACAGCCCCCTTATCGTAAGCTCTGAACTGCTTTCGCTGGCCAAAATATTGTCAAGTGACGTGGATACAGATATACGAAAACAAGAAGCTTTTGACGGCAAAAAATGAGACGGACTCGGCACTCGGCGCTCGAGCGAGTAACAGTTTTTGTCAAAATTTAATTCGTATTTAATGTCTTTAAGTGCTCATTCGCAGTGATTTGTTTGTAAAAAGTTAAAAGAACGATCATCGACTTAGTGCCAATAAAAATAAGACTGAATCTTTAGAAAACAGTGATAATAATCGTAATTAGTAGTGAAAAACCATCGCTAGCGAAGATAACGCGTAAGTGACGCGCTTTGCACGGCGGTTACGACCTTTTCGCCGCGAAGTACATCGTGAGCCGGGCATTCCTTGAGCGCTCGCATGCATAAAACCTCGAGTCCTACCCCCAACATTCGAAGCGCTGCTACCGATTATCAAACTCATTATGAATTCACTGAAATGCTCTGGTTGTCCCAATCAACTGAAAGGAATTCTTTTCCTTCAATGCTGTCGATGTGTAGATAAGTATCACTACACGTGCATGAATTACAGTAAGGACGAATTTGTGGCATTCTCAAAGGATTTCAAGGATAACTGGGTGTGCCCTACGTGTCGGTGCAAGGAGCCTAAGCGAGGCGATAATAGCAACACGCCAGTGCGCTGCTCTGGATCGATTGCTCCAACAAAAGCAATTGGCACCGAAACCTCGTATTACGACAACGTCACTTTGCGCTCGAAGCCTCGCGGCGGCAGCGGCACCGGCAGCGGCACCGGCAGCGGCACCGGCAGCAATTGCAATTGCATTTCAGCGGACAGCATACGCGAAATAATCAGGGAAGAATTAAAACGACAGTTCAACACGCAGATTAGTGACATTCAGTCAAAAGTAACTACATTAAGTGAGTCGTTGTCATACTTCAGCTCCGAATTTGACAGGATCAGGCTTGAGAACGAAGCTCAAAAATCTACTATTGAAGATCTGAAGAAAGACAACGTAGAGCTACGGTCCTCTACCCAAGAACTGACCAGCAGGCTGCATCAGATCGAGCAACTGTCTCGCACAAACAACATCGAGATTCAGTGTGTGCCTGAACATAAGAGTGAAAACCTGTACAGCACTGTACAGCAGTTAGCAAAAGTGGTTAAATGCCCTCTTGTAGAATCCGACGTCCAATACTGTAGCCGCATCGCGAAGTTTGACAACAAAAGTCCGAGACCTCGCTCTATTCTGGTGAAATTCTCCAGCAGGCGTCTGCGCGACACATATCTTGCCGCAGTTGCGAAGCACAACAAGTGTAACCCGGCCGACAAGTTGAACACTGGCCACCTGGGCATCGGAGGAACCAAAAAGACCGCGGTGTACGTCGCCGAGCACTCGACTCCAGAGGTCAAGGCCCTACACGCTGCCACGCGACGCAAGGCCAAAGAGCTCAACTACAAATTTGTGTGGGTGCGCGACGGCAAGGTCTTTGTCAGAAAGACTGAAACCTCTAGTTACACACTCATCAAGAGTGCAGAGACCTTGAACAATCTATCATAGGTTTTTGTTTTACACTGTGTGTCTGTCTTAATTTTTTAACTTTAATTTATTCTTATTTTTTAACTGTGTGTGTATATTTTTTACTTAATCTAGCTTTTTTTATAACCGCTTCATATTTTTGTTAACTTTATAATGATTACCTTTTATTATCAAAATGTTAGAGGTCTAAGGACTAAAACTATCGAATTTTTTAATAATGTTGTATGTAATAACTATGACATCATTATACTGACCGAAACATGGCTCAACAGCAGCGTCTTCGACTCCGAACTCTTTGATAGTCGCTACATAGTGTATAGGCGTGACAGAGAAACCAGCGGGTTTCATAGGAAAAAAAATGGGGGAGGCGTGCTTATCGCTGTTTCCAAGCGTCTTCTTTCAAGGCGTTTGCAGAGCTTTGAGTCGCAATGCGAAGACGTCTGGGTGAGTGTACAGGTTCGAACGGACTGTGGTAAGCCTGAAGAACTGTACCTATGTGCAATTTACCTTCCGCCACCTATACAAAAACATATACTGGATGAGTTTATACATAATGCGAACAGAGTTCTTGAGGGTCATACTAACGCCCAAAACGTCGCTTTCATTGGCGATTTCAATCTAAGCTCAATCTCATGGAAATTCGAAAACAAAACGTATCCGTTAAGCGGTGCCATCAATAATAGTTTATACTCAACTATGCTCCTCGATTTTGCTACTATATACGACCTTAAGCAATATAACTATATTCCTAATGTTAAAGGGAAACAACTGGACCTACTGTTAACTAACATGGGGGTGACAGCTCTACAAGAAAACCAATCTCCTTTATCGACCGTCGACTTCTTGCATCCACCGATGCAATTCTCTGTTGTACTTAGTTCTGGTCGTTGTCTCCCTGGTAGTAATAATTATCGTATGTGCTTTTACAAAGCCGATTACGATAAAATTGTAAGCGAACTTAGCAATATATGTTGGCATGAGGAGTTCACAGACTGCAAAACGGTCAATGAGATGGTGACAGTTTTTTACGGCTTTATTCGTGAAGTTATAACTAAGCACGTACCCGTCTCTAGGCCACGCTCGAAGAAGTATCCTGTATGGTTTTCCAATGAGCTTATCAAGCTTTTACGTGAGAAACACAAATTTCATCATAAGCTTCGTAAGTTCAATTCTAACCCGCGTGACATGCTTTCATTCGAATATGCGAAGGAAGGATCACATAAACTTATGTCACAATGCTACAAAATATACATTTCTCAGCTTGAACGCAGTCTGTGTTCCAATCCAAAGCTCTTCTGGTCCTTTATTAAAAATAAAAAAAAGGGTCACAGTCATTACCCTGCCCAAATGAGCTTAAATGAAGAGTCAGCATCCAGTGGTAACGATATCTGCAACCTTTTTGCTAAAAACTTTGCATCGGCCTATAGCTACAGCTCAGTCCATTCCAAGCCATGCTGTTCCGCTCATCTCTCTGAATCTACTAGCAATTACTTGACTCTCGTACAGTTTCAGCATGGCCAGGTTTTGAAAGTTTTAAAGAGACTTGATTGCAGTAAGGGCGCGGGCGCTGACGGCATTCCTTCGTTTTTTGTAGTCAAATGTGCGACAGCACTAGCAATGCCATTATGCCTCATTTTCAATGAATCTTTACGACAGGGATCGTTCCCAGACGTGTGGAAAGAGGCACTTGTCGTCCCGCTGCATAAGGCTGGTGACACAGGTCTTATTGGGAATTACAGACCCATATCGATACTACCTACATTCGCCAAAGTATTCGAGAAAATGCTGCATCCCGTACTGTCTTGGCACTTTAAATATATCATTGCAACCCAGCAGCACGGCTTTATGAGGCACAGATCTACCATCACGAACCTGGTCTCCTTCGTCACAGAAGTGTCCTCTATTATCGATCGGCGTTCTTCGGTGAGTGCAATATATACGGACTTAAGCAAAGCTTTTGATAAAGTTAACCACACGATCCTTGTTCGTAAGCTCTCCTCGCATGGTATCTGCGAGCCTTTGTTGAGTTGGTGTAGTTCGTATTTGCTTCGGAGAGCGTCAAAGGTCGTCGTGAACGGTTGTGCTTCCGATCCATTTCCGGCCTGCTCTGGTGTCCCCCAGGGTTCTCATCTTGGCCCATTGTTCTTTAACATCTTTATCAATGATATAGGCAATTGCTTTATGAACTCTAAACACTACCTCTTTGCCGATGACCTTAAGTTCTACCGCACGATCGATGATAGTTCCGATGCTACCCTGCTACAGGAGGATCTGAATAGATTGAATGATTGGTGTGACATAAACGATATGGTTCTGAATGTTTCAAAGTGCCACTCAATCTTTTTTACGCGTAAGAAAGCGATGGTACATCCGCTCTATTCTATCAAGGGTCGCACTTTGGAAAATGTTCGTGAAATACGAGACCTAGGAGTCACTCTGGATTGCCAACTACGTCTCAACATACATATAGATAACATCGCTTCGAAGGGATTTAAATGCCTTGGTTTTCTTTTACGTAATTGCAGGGATTTTAAAACTCCTAAAACTAAAATGTTACTTTTTAATGCACTTGTGCGCAGCGGTTTGGAGTATGGTAGTGTGGCATGGAGCCCTTTCTACGATGTTCATAAGAAACGGGTGGAAAGTGTGCAGAGGCGCTTTCTGTGGCATCTGACATTTTCCTGTCATCTTGGCAAAGTTTTATTGAGCTACGAAGATAGATTAATACATTTCGGGGTCTCTACTCTTGTGGATCGTAGACGTATGCTAGATACCGTATTTCTTCATAAACTAGTGAATGGTATTCTCGACGCTCCTGATCTCCTATCTCTTGTTTCTTTTTGTGCTCCTTACAAGCTGCCCAGAGCATCTAGGTTTAACCTGTTTTTTGTAGACGGATCTAAGTCCAATTTGGGATATCATGCGCCACTATCTAGAATTGTTAGGCAGTATAATGCATGTTCAAAATCAAATAAAATGGATGTTTTCTCTGAAAATGTGATGAAACTGAAAACATATTTCAAACGTGACAACTCATTTTGTCAATTAATTGGTGACACTTAACTACGATTTTAATATTTTAATTGAGTTATTATTTTTATTATTATTATTTTTTATGTAAATATAATTATTATTATTTTTAAGACTTGTTTTGTATAATTTTTGTTCAATGTTTTTGTATGTTTTATTAATTTGATTAAGTATTATTATTCGATATTCTCTCTGTTACTCGCTCAAATTATTATTTTTTTTATATACCATGCTGTCTTCGCCTGTAATTGTGGTGGCATTTGATCTAATACTTTTTAAACTTTATCTCTTAATTGTAATGGTGTGCACTGTGTTGGTGATCAATAAATAAATAAATAAAATAAATAAAAAACGCGCTCATATGCTCTAATGTCACTATTTAGTCACAGAATACCTATGATTTAGTATGAAAACAGTTCAAAAAACCTGCCAGGCACCGATCGCGCCCCAGCAGATTCCAGTTCTCCAAAAATAATGATTTAGGCCAGGTCTTGCTAACAGAGTGCTACGTAATCGGGAGTCTAAATGTTAAGCGACTAAATTAAAACGACGTTCAACGCTGTTTAAATAAAACGCAAGCAGATGTATTTTTGTTTAGCTGGTTTATATGGCGGCCGTCAGATCAGCGATTAGATTTAACAGTCTGTTAATTAACAAGCTGTTAGTTTAACTAACAGAGCATGGTGAAACCGGCCCTTAGTCTGTTAAATTCTGCTTTCATCAGATAAACCATCATCTTCATCAGCCACTGCTGGACGGCCTATGGAAATCTATGGAGTAGGTACATAGATTTCGAAAGAGAACAATTTTCGGCTATCTCCGTCTACCTTCTCGCATTTCAAACAATGTTATCGGTGGGTCCTATATACTTATAAATAAAGGAATAATTAAGGCATATATTGTCTGCCTTTTACATACGCCTTAATGATGTTTCACGTAATTATACAAGTAGGTAGATAAGTAAATGTATGATTATGTTATTGTTATGTTAGGCATTGTTTTCAACAAACAAATATTAATGTTTAGAAATGTTAATGTTAATTTCTATCTCGTACCACTCGACTAGATGCTCTTCATTATTGCTACTCATCATCAAACCTTGAAGAATGGACTCTATACTCCGTTCGCGGAGACAAGCTAATAGAGCGCGCGCTCTCTTGCACTATTGTATGAAAATGAACAGGATAGAGCGCTCGCTCTCTTGCTCTAATTGTATGAAAATGAACAGGATAGAGCCTTGATAGAGCGCGCGCTCTCTTGCACTATTGTATGAAAATGAACAGGACGGGACGATTTCCCTATTAGCTTGTCTCCGCGAACGGAGTATAGTTCATAAGATCTCAATACTTGAGATAAACTTAATGTTTGAAACTGGTTTTCTAAAGTTGATGATTCATAACTTGGAAACGGCTGCACAAATTTTCACAAAGTAGTTTCGAAGAGCATCTCGGATCAACCAGCTTTCTTACAAAAAAAACCATTTCAATCGGAGCCTGGCTTAAGGAGCTGCGTACAGACAATGAGATATACAAAGAAACAGACACACAACGCCGCGGCGTCAAACTTATAACACCCCTTCCTTTTCCGGTTGGCGGTTATTAATATACGAGACAGACGAACCAGAGACAATAAGATAAGAATGATTTGGACCAGTTGAGTTATCTATAAATCGTTTGCAACGGTTTGTAGATAGCTCAACTGTTTCTGTGTATTTTGTAAATATTGTAAATAGTGTATTAGTTGTAATTTTCTTTGTAAATAAAGTAGTATAGTTAATCGGCAGAATAACAGCGCTGAGCTACCATTAGGTGGTGAAGCATAATGCTGAGCCTGAAGCCAATTTGCTGCAGTAGCACACATTACATACGTACATCGCTCTCTTTTTTTGTTTTCTTTTAGAAATTATAAAT
This sequence comes from Eulithis testata, assembly GCA_947507515.1. Taxonomy (NCBI): domain Eukaryota; kingdom Metazoa; phylum Arthropoda; class Insecta; order Lepidoptera; family Geometridae; genus Eulithis; species Eulithis testata. The sequence continues at coordinate 8,744,450 of OX382213.1, read as the reverse complement.
ATCTAGGGTAGGTTCGATTTCTCTGTGTTGTTTTTTAGTGTTATATTTATTTATTTTTTACTCTACCTGCTTGTATATTTTGTTATTAGCTTTTAATTTTCTGTATGTTGTATTGTATTGTATTGTTTGCTAACGCAGAAATAAATATGTCTATGTCTATGTCTATGTCTATGTCTATGTCTATGTCTATGTCTATGTCTATGTCTATGTCTATGTCTATGTCTATGTCTATGTCTATGTCTATGTCTATGTCTATGTCTATGTCTATGTCTATGTCTATGTCTATGTCTATGTCTATGTCTATGTCTATGTCTATGTCTATGTCTATGTCTATGTCTATGTCTATGTCTATGTCTATGTCTATGTCTATGTCTATGTCTATGTCTATGTCTATGTCTATGTCTATGTCTATGTCTATGTCTATGTCTATGTCTATGTCTATGTCTATGTCTATGTCTATGTCTATGTCTATGTCTATGTCTATGTCTATGTCTATGTCTATGTCTATGTCTATGTCTATGTCTATGTCTATGTCTATGTCTATGTCTATGTCTATGTCTATGTCTATGTCTATGTCTATGTCTATGTCTATGTCTATGTCTATGTCTATGTCTATGTCTATGTCTATGTCTATGTCTATGTCTATGTCTATGTCTATGTCTATGTCTATGTCTATGTCTATGTCTATGTCTATGTCTATGTATAGGAGACAAGTGACAAAACTACTATAAGCATAAAATAAGTCCCAACCACGAGCTTAAGTAGTATTTCTGGGAGAGTGGGACAAACAACGATGGTCCCCATAAATTTGCAATCAAGCAAGTTTGCTTGAGCCTCTCCAAGTTGTAACCTCTAGTCTAACCACGCTACGTCTGCACGTTCATTTGAAATATCAACACAATTATAAAACCTACCTACTTGGAAGCATTGTCTGTGCTGGAAAGACGATTTGACAACCTATGTACCACAAGTGGGGCTGCCATAAATGATATCATGTACAAATTGTACAAATCTTTAGCGTTGCCTTATATATGCGTTATATGCTTATGCGTTGTTTATATTGCAGTTTTAGTGTGGCCATACTCTACGTCTATCGGAACTGAAACTACCATGAAATTTCTAGAGGAAAATTAAATGGTAGGGTCAAAGTGTACGCTGAAGGCAAAATGGGCGATTTTTGCAAATTGCTTGAGAAAATTATTAATTTACTATATTGGTGCTATGAAGTAGAACTTGTTTATTGATTCTAGCAGGTACTTACGAAAAATTTTCTTTAAAAAACAATTATTTATTTCCATTTTGATTTTACGTTTAAATAAAATACAAAACGATATTTTAGAAGGCTATTTGAAAGATTAAAGAACTTTTGAAATAATACAAAACGAAAGAAGTACTACTTAACAAGTTGAAATGTGGACTGGCAACAGCATAAACTAATAAAATTACTTACCTAAAATTCAAATTCAAATCATTTATTGCACTTATGTTGTTATAAAGATGTTGTACCAAAAGGTAGTGTAGCAGAGATAAACCCTACTTTTAGTGTTCTTCCTACTTAAGGAACGAAACGGGAAGATTCGTTGCGTATTACTCTTCAAACATATTGTCGTTTCTACGTAAGTTAGGGCCGTAAGATCAATATTGGTTTAAACCACGAGATAGAGTTTAACCTACAGTCTCCGATTATTTCTTAAGATCAATGGCAGTTAATCGGCCATCGGTAGCTAAAACTGACAGAGATAACAGTAGATTAATCCATCGATCAAATGTAATCGTAGTTCACGAAACTCATAGTTTAAACTTCTTTTGATCTTACGGCCCTAAGACGTTTACAACTAAAGTAAACATACTTTAAAAAAAATCACGCTTTCTCCTTACAATCAGAAAAAGTTATAGTTTTCTAGCTTTTACTTATTCTATAAAAAATATCTAAAATCACCTAAAAATTATGCAGCGCAACGCTGCGACTGGTATTCCGCGCCTAGCGCTCGTAGGTGGAGGATATGTCGAAATCGAAAAACTAAATTAGTTTGACCTTTGTGACTCGCGCAGTAAAAATCAATTTTTAAAATCGAAGTCGTCAGACGTAGAACGGACCCTTAGGCCGTGCTCACTTTGGATACGATTTCATCCGAATTTGATTCGTACGACTACGCACGAATGATACCGACCTTCCAAGGACTATGGGAGCGCTCACACTGCATGCGATCAGTCGTACGTATACGTACGTTTACTTACGACGTCCGAATACAATCCGAACTTGTTGGGATTTATCAAGCATTGACGGAGAAAAACGTATTCAGTGTGAGCACTCAATTCGTACGAACATTACTCGTACGTTTACGTACGAACAAATTCGTGTCCAAAGTGAGCACGGCCTTCGATTATAGAAATTATCCAATTAAAAATAAAAACACTGAGTTTGAAAGTAATCTTTTTGTAATGGCTTTTTGTAATCTACGCTCTATGATAATTAGGTACTGTTTCTTTTACGGTAAAAATAAATTTTAATATCTAGTCGAAATATTTTTTTATTTACTTTGGTAATTTAAAATTACCTATCACAAAGAAAGTTTGTTACAATAAAAGAAAAAATATATTCAGCTACTTAAAGAACCTTTTATACCATTCCCCCTCTAAAAAGCTTATTTTATTCACAGAAAACAGTGAATAAAAAGCACTTTTACTCACTGTTTTGGTGTTTGAATTTCGAACACATTAATATAGGTATTTGACCTCCATCTAATTATTGTTTTTGCGCAAGGAGGTTGTATAGCATTGGCTATACAACCTCCAATCTTTCTTTTTCTCGTAGTCATGGTACAAAGTATAGTATGCAACTCTTGAATAAAACGGATTTATACCGAAGGCCATGAACCACTCACGTCAAAACCAAAACTGAAACTCAATCATCACGAATCACTCCCTAAGGGCCGTAAGATCACAAGCAGTTTTAACTATGGGTTTCGTAAACTACGATTACATTTGGTCGATGGATTAATCTACTGTCATCTCTATCAGTTTAAGCTACCGATGGTCGATTAACTACCGTTGATCTTATGAAATAATTGGAGACTGGAGGTTAAACTCTATTTCGCGGTTTAAACCACTATTGATCTTACATGCTCGTGTTTCATTTATGGCCCGCGCTTTAAATCCGTCTTTTATTCACTAGTTGCATAATATACTATTTTTGAAATCTTATTGTCGCTTCTTTTCAAGTATTTTTAAGTTTTGCACCAATTTTTACACCTATTTTATTTTAAAGTACTTACTTAGTTCAAAATCTCTAGATATTAACGAACATAGACCCTTGATATTAGGTCTTCGAGTAGGTTAGTGCAAACCCCAACACTGCCCACCACTAATGAATATCTTCACCTTACAATAAATTATGATTTAGTCAGTTTCTGACTGGGATTAGTGATTAATGGTCACATCACTTATAGATCCGTATTGAATTCACTGCTGAAGTACTGACAAAACCATCATCTACTTTTGTCGTTGACTGTCTACACTACACTTTGCAATAATCCGATGCAGTCCAAACTGGTTTAACCAGATATTGGCCGCAGTCGTTCACGCAAATGCAGAGCGGAGGAACTAATCACGGATTATTAGATACAGTAGCTTATAAACAGTGGTCAAATTACACAATAATATTTTTTACAGTAGATTTTTAACAATTAGAAGGTATTTTATCGATTTCTCGATTGAACTTAGCAATTTACATGCCTACAAAATGTTGAACCCAAAAGAATAGTTCAATAGACCAAAACCGGCCAGTAATCTTAGTGACCACTTGGACCAAAATGCTTTGTACGTTTGTATGTTTGTTCGTCGAGATCTTTTGAACCGCTTATCCGATCTTCACAGAATTTGGTAGGTATACGGATATTACTCTTAAGTTTTACTGGTTTTAAAAATAAAGTAAATCGGTCAAGGGGTTGGAAAGTTCCAAAAGGAGTAAAAAAAAATAAAGTCGTACCAAAATATCAAGTGGGGTGTCATATGATAGGGCTTTGCGTAGACATTCCAAAACCGTTTCTATTTTGATTCTAGGTCTAATAGTTTTTGAGTTGTTGTAAAAATTATAAAATTGCCAAACCCAGTATAACGTGAGCTACCATTTCTTGGAGTTTCAATGATTTTATAGTTCAAGTAAAATTATTTCGGTTTTATTAACCTCCGACCATCACGTGATCTTAGTTCGGGGCGAACTACTAGTAATAATTATAGCAATAACATAAAACAGCATCATCCCAATTTTTTTCTCCGAATCGTGCACTAAGTCCAAAAGCGGTGTCTTGGTCGTGTTAATCTTTCACGAATATAATAATTCTATTATAATCCTTGCCAACCGGTGCTTTATATATTTTCCATAGAATATTTAATTTGACGTTCTTTTTCTACTGATGAAGTGGGAGTTTTAAAGAAAATAACCTAATTCCAGGTTCTATACTAAATAAGTAGGTACTTCAGTTTTTCCAAACCCCAAAACGGATCACTACCAACTTAATTTAGTACAGTACAAAGGGCGGATGGACCGTTATCCGGATTGCGGGTCAAATAAAGTTATTGGAAATAACTTTAACTTACGTAGCGATTTGTATTTCGTGCATAAGTTCAGCCCCGGATCTAGGGGCAAGCCGGGGTCTATGCCCCGGGCGGCAAGTTCAGAAGGGCGGCATAAAAACACTAATTTAAAGATGAATTGACAACTCATCATTTAGGTACTTGACTTTGACCACAGATTAAATAATAGTACAAGTACCTATAGTCCTTTCGCCGTTATTATGGCTGCATGCAAATTCCTGTAAATTATTTGCGATCTTCTATTTATTTATTTATATTACTTTAATTAAAACGGATAACCTATTACATTAATTAAAGAATAAAGAATAATAATAATAAAAGAATTAAGTCAAACAAAAATTACACAAAAAATAAAAATACAGCAATACATAATAATATGTCAATAGGTTAACATCACAAAAATTACGTACAAATCAAAGGAAATATATTTCAAACACACATTCATACATAACGCTCGCAGAACCTCAAACACTGTGAGAGTTCTATGAGCCAGGAACGCTTATCGAGTCTTGCAATCTTAGCTATAGAAAATCGAACTGCACACGAGTTAAATTATGACAAGGCCGTAGATTTATTTGCTGAACAAAAAGCTCTAAGAGTAAAATTGTAATTTCAATTCCCAAATGCAGAAATATAATTATTATTTGATTTTTTATTTTTATTTTAAATCCTTTTCTGTGCTGTGTATAAAATACTAGCGGGGGCGGCGTTTTTCAGTTTTTGCCCCCCCCCCCCCCCCCCCTAAAGAATTGAAGATCCGGGGCTGATAAGTATACCTAGATACAATCACAATGGCATGTCCTCTAGATTTAAGGGGTTAAAGTGAAAAAGAAACCGTTTTGGCTCAGATTTTCTTTTTCTTTTCTTTTGCTTGTCAGATAATATTCCGATGTTATTTTTAACGAGAAAGTAATGGAACAAAGATGAATCTAGCTGGTGTCAGCGGTTATCTCTGTCTATATGCACTAAGTACTATAGTACAAGTCCGTTGAGGACGTAACTTGTGAGGTAAAACTGATATTCTAATAAAACACTAGTTTTCACATGTGATCGCAGTATATTAATCTATATTAGGTGCCAAATAACACCGCAATATAGGTCATTCACCCACCTTCACCACGATGTCGCAAAATTCAATTTATGAATGGCTAATTCTGTCGCTTTTCATACAAACCTGTCGCTAAGACGGTAATCGCTCGAATCTCGTAGTACTGTTTGTTTACCATACATAAATTGAATTTTGCGACAACGAGGTGAAGGTGGGTATTTACCCACCTTCACCTGACCTGTATTGCGGTGTTATTTGGCACCTACTATACTAGTAATGCTATCTACTAACTTTACATCAACATTAGGTGATTTACACAGGCGTCAAGTTTTTATTCCTTTAGTTAATAAGTGTATTTACGTAACCAAGACTCGTAACTAGTTACGCAGGATTTTTTTTTACTTCACAACCGGGTAACAAACTAATATACCATGCCTTCACATGTGGAACATTCTGATATGTAGAGTAAGATTTACCTAGCACCATCCTCTCATACTATACGATATTGTCAACAGAAATGAGAAACTGTAGGTAGAGCTAACATACTGTATCATGTGATACTGTGGAAACCAGAGTGTGCGGAATGTCTCATGAATATTTTGCATAGAATTTCTGGGTTAGTTGTGATTGGTCGAATTACTCATCTTGCGTGGTATTGTTTGTCTATAAAAACTGGTTTCATGGCTTTTACAATGGTTTAATCAAGTATAATTTTTAGCACTTAATACAGTACATTAAAATAGATACTTACCTACCTAATTTATTACGTATTTTAATGTTTTTGGTGGGGGAATTCGTTTTTCTAAAAGAACGTATAAATAAGTAGGTACATTTGATATCACTTTTTTTAAGCAGTTAAACGGAAATTCACACAAACAAAGTTTTTTAATGGTGTGTTATATCTGCCTAGCCTTTTCGAATCGTCATAGGTTTTCTGTATTCTCATAAAAATCGTGACTCAAGCAATGACCTGAACCAAGCATAGATTTAAGTAAAGATTCTCATACAAAAATTAAAAAAAAAAAACTGTATGCCTGAGTGCCGCGAGTACCTAACTAACAACCGGTGCAAAACCACTGACCTCTTCAAGTCATTCATCGTCATTTCACATATCGTGTGTGAACTTTCAAAGATTAAAAAAAATCCTAGATTTGGTATTTATTATTGGCTAACGAGTATTACTTTTGAAAAGCATTCGCAGTGCTGACTCACATTTCATATTACGTATCAATGAGAGCGTCGATTCCATTGGAGCGCGTTGCACTTTTGATTTTGAATTCAGCTGAAAATGAATGGTACACGTATGTATTTATGCATTTACGTTATATCTGAGAGCTTGCTTTGATATCAAACCTCTAGATATGAACATACTGTCGCACTCAAAGTCCTACAAAAGATAATAAGGCCCTTCGCGCACTAGGCAGCCAGGCTGCGGCAGCCAGAGCGTGTGTATGCGAATGTATGTGGCTGCCGTCAGTCTCCGCGCACTAGGCAGCCACGAATTCCCATATGTTTTACTGGCTGACGCAGCCTGGCTGCGCAACCAGGCTGCCTAGTGCGCGAAGGGCCTAAGGGTCTTTAGTTGTTTCGCACCACACGCGATTTGAACCACGGTGTGAAAAACCCAAGCACTGTTTCTTCTTTTGAAATGGTTTGTTTCGAACCACGAGAAAAAACGACTCGATGCTCAATTTGTGAGTCCAATTTAGACACGCATAAAAAAATTTAATTTTTAATTTGAGCATCGCTCAATCAAATGACATCAATAAATGAGAAAAAGAGACTTCGCTAATTTTAAGTGACGTCTCTGAGTTTGTGGTTCGTCAGGAGTCGTGTTGGACGTCTGTGGTAGTTAGGTGTGGGTGTGAGGTATAGAGGTATATTTTCTTTTACGTGAGTCGACCATGAGGTTAGAAACGATCATGAGATTGTACTGTTTGCAGATGACACTTCACTTGTATTTAAAGTGAAACGACGACAAACTAATTATGACGATGTAAATAATGCAATCTCTAAGGTTGTAAACTGGTTTAATGTAAACAATTTATTACTAAACGAAAAGAAAACTAAATGTATTCGGTTTATTCTACCAAACGTCAAACAAATAAATGCCAATGTAAAAATCAAAGAAGATAATATAGATCTCGTGGACACCACAGTATTTTTAGGCATAACTCTAGATAATAAACTTCAATGGGGCCCACACATAGATAAATTGTCGAAGAGACTTAGTTCTGCAGCATATGCAGTCAAGAAGATCCGCTTCCTTACAGATGTGGAAACCGCAAGACTAGTCTATTTCAGCTACTTTCATAGCATTATGTCGTACGGCATTTTGTTGTGGGGGAGTGCTGCAGACATAAACACCATATTTGTGTTGCAGAAGAGGGCTATTCGTGCAATTTATAACATGGGTCCCAGAGAATCACTAAGAAATAAGTTTAAGGAAATAAATATAATGACAGTACCTTGCCAGTACATCTATGAAAACTTATTGTATGTTCAAAAAAATATCAATCTATTCAACAAAAAAAGTGATAATCATAATGTTAACACTAGAAATAAAGACAACCTCGCTGTTCCCACCACTAGGCTCACAAAAATTAGTAAATCTTTCAAAGGGCAATGTGTACGCTTCTTTAACAAAATCCCAAGTGATGTGTCTCAGTTGTCGATTGGCAAGTTCAAAAACGTAATAAAACAGATACTTCTTTTAAAAGCATAGTATAAAATATCTGATTATTTAGAAGACAAACAAGCTTGGGACGAACTAGCTCCAACTCATCCAATAAAAAAAAATGTAATCATACCTAATCATACAAAACGTAATGACGATTCAAAGTGATCAGTGAGATTTTATTGAATAAAAGATTTTTGACTTTGACTTTGACTTTGAGTCAATGGTCCAAGCCAAGGTTTGTAAGGGTACCCTTGCGAGTACTAAAAAAACTAGATTTTATTGCTATTAACGTGGGTAAACTGAGTATTTATTTTTAAACTTCAGTAGAATAGGTAGATATTTGTCTAGTTTGGGAACGGTTACAAATATCTATTTATTTCTTCAAAGAAACCGTTATCAGTAAACCCTTCAATAATGTGAGTGCTACACTACAACCATTGCCTATAGCGATAAAGAAAAACCAATTGCCTTTCTAAATATAAAGCTATTGTATGAGTTTCATCAATGCAAAACCTAAGCCACTATAGCAGGTGCCAAATAACACCGCAATACAGGTCATTCACCCACTTTCACCACGATTTCGCGAAATTCAATTTATGTATGGCTAATTCTGTCGCTTTCCATACAAACCTGTAGCTAAGACGGTATCGCTCGAATCTCGTTAGTAATGTTTGTTTACCATACATAAATTGAGTTTTGCGACATCGTGGTGAAGGTGGGTGAATGACCTGTATTGCGGTGTTATTTGGCACCTGCTATAGGTAAGTCATGAGAGCTTCATTTACATTGGGTAGGTATCTTGGAAATACCGAAGGATTCACAGCCATCTCTTCTTATGAATAATACCAGAATCTAGTAAGAGTCTAGTATCATTGGGCTGAATATTGAGATGACGAATGATAGAGGAGAATGAAAACATGTTGTGAAGAAAAGAACATGTTGTGACGACCCCACCTAGTGGGATAAGGGCAGGAAGAAGAAGATCATTGGGCTGAATAGTTAGGGTCCGTTCACACAGGCCGGATCGTATACGCTTGGATTGGTCGGAGCGGAGCCGCTAACTATTTCACATAGACCGGCTGGAAGCGATCTGAAAGCGGATGCGCTCGGAAACGGCTGCGCGAACTAGAAAAGTACGCGATCAGAACCGGTCAGCTCCTCTTATTATTACACACCAAGCGCGTTCAAGCATTCTTAAGGTTACACAGGCTGTATACAGACATAGATTATGACAAGATAAATTGATATAATCCTTAGTTTTGGTTGGTCAGCGTCAAACAGTGGAGTAGTTACCCTTCCACGTTTGCATGGAAAGGTGGGCGACTAGTGTAATCTTAATGACAAAAGCAGTGCACATGCAAAAATAAACCTTACTACAAATACTAAAAACTGTTTTCAACGTGATAAGAATCTGCTCTCTTCTCCGAGCCGGTCTGCGTGAACGGATTCTTAGGTTCATAACTAATGTGAATTTTTTGTTACTCTTTTTTGTGTCATATAAAAGTTTTCATTTTAATTTTGTTATAAAAGTCGTGCTTTTACATTTTCTGAACCACGTACCTAGTTCATACCTTGATTTTACTTATAATTGAGCACACGTCTACGTCCAAACCAAAATCAATTTCCATCGGCTTTGGGACATAATCGGCAATTATTTCTCGTCCACTATCTATACAAGGTGTAACATAAATACCCTATAAGTCCGAAGGGGGGTTATACTACAGGTCATGGCGAACAGTGTTTGTTCTAAAACTTTTGAGATTTCGAAGTTTTTCATTCACGAAATGAGCTCGTTTTTTTTACTTAAAATGTACCTACACACAGCTAGCCTGTGCGTGCGACGCGGTACGATGGTACCTACGTGTGCATGCGTGTGTACGAGTTTATGCAAATAGTAAACAAATACTTAGGGTTGTCGCAAATTTCTAAAATAATAAATGTTGTACTTTAAATTAAAATTTCGATTACGATTTATTGTCCCTTTACACATGTCCAAGCACTCAGGTGGTCGGTCTGATTACGCCCCCTTCTAGCTTATAGGGTAATTATGTTACACCTTGTTTATAAACATGTTGCAACTGACTGACTGAAAGTCTGACAGAAGGAAACTTTTGTGAACATAACTTAACAATTGGTAACGCTATTTTTTATCAGGTACATTTGACTAGGTACTAATTGTACACATGTGGTCTACGGATTTGTTAAAAAGATATGTTTTTTAAATCTTTTTTACAATCTAGTTGAACAAAAAACCGTATTTACCTACATAACTTGTAAACTCATTATTATTGCAATCGTTTGCACCATCGTTTGGACTAGTTGAGCTGTCTATAAATCGTTTGCAACGGTTTGTAGATAGCTCAACTGTTTCATGTGTATTTTGTAAATATTGTTAATCGTAATTTTCTTCGAGAATAAAAATATAAGTAACAGTATTTGTATATTAATTTAATATTTTTGCAACCTGACATTTGTTATTTCAATAACAATCTGTCCTTGACTCAATTTTTGAGAAAACTTTTAGTTACGGTTACATAGTTCCTACAGCCTTTTTTTATACTCCTTACAAAATAAGGTGATAAATGCGCAATGAATGTTAAAAATACCTACTAATGAAGGAGAAACACGTTTGCCTACTAATTGGGTCAAAACCTTGTCTCCCAGAGACTGTCAGCTTGTAAAAACAATTTACAGATAAGACAAATTTAGAAAAGTACTTTCCTTTTTAGCTACGCCCAAAATTCACGTTTTTTGAAACTAACTGAATGCATAGTACCTATATGTTTGACGCTATGTAAAGTTCCCGCTAGTCTAAGGAAGCTGGTAAATCAAATGCCAAAAATATGATTGCCTAATAGCAAGTAAAAATTATAGTTATTTTTACGTAATAGTTGTCTTGAACTGACAATAAAAATTGATTGATATATTCCAGAAATCCCCACCAAGAAAACCCTACTAAGCGGTGATTGTGTCACTATAGTAGGTGCCAAATAACACCGCGATACAGGTCATTCACCCACTTTCACCTCGATGTCGCAAAAATCCATTTATGTAAGGTAAACAAACAGTACTACGAGATTCGAGCGATTACCGTCTTAGCACAGGTTTGTATGTAAAGCGAAAGAATTAGCCATTCATAAATTGAATTTTGTGACATCGTGGTGAAGGTGGGTGAATGACCTGTATTGCGGTGTTATTTGGCACCTACTATAGCTACATATTATAATAATAATAATTTATCGATTAGTTTTTGTGTGACTTTGTAGAGATTGTTCTCTTCAGTAGTTTTCAAAAGTTTCCAGTTTCAGTCAGCTGCCTTTGCATACTCATTTGAGATTTCATACTTTCACAGCGTCTACTACACAAAACTATACACAAATATTTGGTTAAAGATCCACTTACTTATGAAGTGAAGCTTCATCGTTGCCTGCCTATAATATAGGCAGTGGTAAACACTTAACATCAGGTGGGCTATCGGCTTGTTCCATCATTTAGCATGTATGTGCCCACTGCTGGGTATAGGCCTCCTCTTTAAAAATAAATTGTTTTGTATAGTAGAAGCACTGATAACCTCACGTCGACTAGAGTTGCCAACTCAATTACCTACAATGTGGGTAGTTATAACACTGTCGATGCGAAATGACAATATGGCGCGTGTACTTCAGTAACATTTTCAATGAGTTTTCACTATTTTTAGTGGTAGTGTTAAATAGGAAAGAGTTCGTCTGGGCATACAATTACAGTTACGTCCGGCGTAATACTACCCAAAAATAGAGAATACTTTTTTATAAGTTTTAGGCCGCCTCAAAGCCTCCAAACTTGTTCTGTGCTGGGACCAAACGCTTATTTTTCACCAAAAAATAGATTGCCAATGATTTTGTGAGTGTTATTAGTAGCATGCTACGACGTAGACCGTCTACGCCGTAGCAAATCGTAGATGTTTGTGTATTTTTTCAAACAGAAATAAAACTTATTTTAAGTATAATGTTTCATAAAGCAAATAATTTATTGTGTAAGTAATATCTGGGAAAAGAGTTATATTTTCTCATCAGTAACGACTAAGAACAATGTTTGTTCTACGACTTGTAGGATTTAGATGTTTGGAGCTCAAGAAACAACTAGGAAAGTTTTCATCATAAAATTGAGCCTATTATGTCTAAAAGGAAGGGCTAACTATTTATTACAATCAGTCAGTCTTCGCTAAAATTGGTTGAAAATTCCCAACGACAATGCAATAGATTTTACGTGTTTGGAAAATAGAACGGTACAATTGTACTCAGACGAGGGCTTCAACACATTGTTTTAATTTTAAATCAATGTTTTCTTAACGAACCCTAGGGATAGTTGGTCAATCAATAAAAACCCAACCGGCCGATATTGCGCGCTCAAATGGAATGAATTTATAATTTTTTTTTCTTTCGGCGGTTGTCAGTTGTACATTTGCTACCCGCCTCTGTTTCTGAACGAAGCGTTTTTACTAGTCTATGGCAGTGTAGCACTAGGCTAAGGCCATTAATTTCGTTCAAAAACAAAGACGGTCATACGGACTGCGCATCGGCCAGGAGCTGGCCGATGCGCAAACGCGTGAAATTTGACACCAGCCAGCTCCTGGCCGATCGACAGTCAAGGAGTATTTCAAAAGTGCCAGAAGAATTTGAAGCATTTGGTTTTGACCTCTATAAAAATCCTACTAATATTATAAACGCAAAAGTTTGTAAGTATGGATGGATGGATGTTTGTTACTCTTTCACGCAAAAACTACTGATCCGATTTGGATGAAACTTAGAATATATATTGTCCGTGACCTGGATTAACACATAGGCTACTTTTTATCCCGAAAAAATCAACGGGATCCAACGGGACGCGAACAAAGTCGCGGGCGGCACCTAGTACCAAATAAATCAAACAGTCAATACGCTAGTCTCTCTGGAAATGTCTTAATTGACAAGTAAACACAATTCTTAATTGATAGTACATATGTACCGCGGGGAATGGGGATTAGCCGTGTTACATGTGTGGGGAATTGGGGCCATGTTAGGATTTATATTCATATTTTTATCTGACTACGGCGAAGTGAAAAGGGGGTATATGATTTCTTGCTAAGATACGAGTATGCTTTCTTTGTCATATAAGTCTCATGTAGAATCCTAAGCAGAGCTTAAACAGTGATTCTATAGTAGGTGCCAAATAAAACCGCAATACAGGTCATTCACCCACCTTCACCGCGATGTCGCAAAATTCAATTTATGAATGGCTAATTCCGTCGCTTTCCATACAAACCTGTCGCTGAGACGGTAATCGCTCGAATCTCGTAGTACTGTTTGTTTACCATACATAAATTGAATTTTGCGATATCGTGGTGAAGGTGGGTGAATGACCTGTATTGCGATGTTATTTGGCACCTACTATAAGACCATAATGTCCAGTACTTACCTATATGGGGAAATATCTTTTATTTTTCATATTAAAACCAATAATCTGAATATTCTATTATTTTAATCCTTATGTATAATTGTGAAGAAAAAATCATACCTTTCTGTAGGTATGATTTTTTTCTTCAAATTTATACAAAACTTACAAAACTAAACCATAAAGTTTCATTTTCATCGCATCCTCAAGTGATCCATACTAAAAACGTGTCTACTATCCGCAATGAAGAAACACAAGAAAAATGCTTACTTATAAGATCGAAGGACCACTTGATGACAGATCAGTCAGGCTGTCTCCCGCTAACCTACTATTAGTGCTATTAGTGCCAATCTCCGCCCGTTAGTGGTTAATAACTCCTAGCTCTGACTGATTGCGTCTAATGCCACGTAGATTAAGTTGAAGTGAGAGAAACGGCTACAGGCAAAAACAGTCCCGTCCCGTCGCATTATTTTAATAAGAAGGGAAACTATTCTTCTTCTTTTATTTTTATGGCTTCTGTCTGTCAATTTGACCTTGACCACAGATCATAATACTATACATTTGACAGACGTCAAGTTTGTCAAGTGAATTGTTTGAAACGATTCATGTCATGTGAAGTCATTCGTCAAGTCAGTCAAGACAGGCGTCATGGCTCAGTCGGTAGTAGCTCTGCCTTCCGTGCTGTGGGTCGTGGGTTCGATCCCCACCGAGAACAAACATTTGTGTGTTGAAAACATAGATGTTTGTTCTGTGTCTGGGTGTTTCTATGTATTATAAGTATGTATTTACAAAAAAAAAATGTATGTGTGTATTCTATCAGCCATCTAGTTCCCATCGTACAAGCTTTGCTTAGTTTGGGACTAGAAGGCGTTGTGTTAAGTGTCCGTGAATATTTATTATTATTTATTATTAAGTCGGCTGTCGTTTGTTTCGAAAGCAAAATGGTGTATTTTTCCTTTAAATGAATCTTTATACACATTTATTCCAATGGCTCACACTTTATGTTACGACTTCCAAGTATTATTGGCTGAAATTCTACCGAAATTAAATAAAAATATTCAAAATAACACAAGAAAAAGGATTAAAATAAAAGTTCTTGACTCGGGCAACTCTGTAGTTGGGATATCTTATAAGTCGCAAAGAGGTAGCCTTTGTGACCTTATGACATCGCAACAAAATCTCAATGATATTGTTACCACATTTTATAAGGAGAATAACTGTTGAAATATTAAATTAAAGCCTTATTACACAGTAATATAGCGTACCTAATAGAACCTATGTGTTTAGCTTTGTCTATGTACCTATAACAAACTGTCTGTGTCACTTCTGGTTCCGACGAAAAATGTGAAAGATCTTTTAGTATACCAAATCTAAATAACATATAAATTCCGCTGCTCCAATAATAGTTTTTTATTGATAATCTCAACAGGTTATGGGCCCAGATAGTCCTGACCGATAAATCGTTAAAAATAATGTGAAAAAGTTGTGCAAAAATCAAAGTGTCATACCAGTGTATTCCACACGGCAAAATTCAGTTGCGGCAGCCATTGCAAGAAAAACAATTGCCTTTTGTTTTTTCCGCAAAGTTCCGTGGTGACATTTTTTGATGGACTCGAATTACCAGTGTACCGAAAATGGATTCAAATTACTCGTTATGTAGCATTCAAAAGCTAACGGGCCGTGAAAACTATTATACCTGGCAATCCGCCGTAAAATCCTATCTCCAACAAGAAGGGCTTTGGGAGTGTGTTGAGGGATCCGAGAAAGACATCAAAAAAGAGAACAAAGCCAGAACAAAAATAATTCTCCTGGTTGACCCCATGAATTATATGCACATTGAAGAAGCTAAGACAGCAAAAGAGGTATGGGAAAACCTGTCTCATGTTTTTGACGACTCGGGACTTACACGACGAGAGGGTTCACTGAAAGATCTCCGTACTATCACATTAACCGGATGTCAAAATGAGAAGGACGACGTCAGCGAGATAATGTCAACAGCGCAGAAGCTAAGTAACCATGGGTTGAAAGTAGATAATGAGTGGCTCCGAACCATGCTGCTCTCCGGTCTACCCGAACAGTGCGAACCCATGATGATGGCTAACAATGGGTTACAAGTAGATAATGAGTGGCTCCGAACCATGCTGCTCTCCGGTTTACCCGAACAGTGTAAACCCACGATGACGGCTGTTGAAAGTTCTGGCATACCGATAACATCAGATGCTATGAGAGCACCGGTACTTCAAGACATGACCGATGAAAAAGATATAAAAGCATTTACAGCAAATAAAAGAAGTCAATCCAGCTATGCTGCCGTGTTTCTAGCTATTCAAAATGTCAAAGATGACAGGTCATGGTTTGTTGATTCTGGAGCACCTTGTCACATGACGAAACATGAAGAATGGCTCCGAGAAGTGATGACTCCTTCTATTAAAAGTATAAAAGTTGCTAATAATGATGTATTGCATGTAAAAAGCTGTGGTCAAATAAGTCTTGAAGTGATGGATGAAAAAGGACACCGAAACAAAGTTCTATGTAAGAATGTCCTGTATGTGCCAGAACTGGCCACTAATGTATTATCAGTGAGCCAGATTATCAGAAACGGTGGTCAAGTAAAGTTCAACGGTGAAGGCTGTGTCATTTTAAACAAATTGAACACAGTCGTGGCTACAGCGAGTTTAGTCAATAATATGTACCGACTAAGCACAGCAGAAGCTGATGCATGCATATCCAATATTGATAAACAAGATGCATATGTGTGGCATCAAAGAATGGGCCACTTGAACTTCCCAGACCTAGAAAAGCTGAACGACTGTAATAAAGGAGCTGTTTTCAGGAAACAGGTTGACGTACCCTGCCTGACAGGCCTTGAAGGCAAACAGACTCGCTTACCCTTTAACCATGAAGGTACAAGGGCTACACAGTTACTAGAATTGGTTCACTCCGACTTATGCGGACCAATGGAAACAACATCTCTTGGAGGAGGGAGCTACTTCCTCACATTGACCGATGACTTTTCAAGAAAAGTTTTTGTGTATGCTTTACGTAGCAAAGAACAAGTCCTAGAAAAATTCAAAGAGTTTAGAAATGAATCTGAAAAACTATTGGGAAGAAAGATAAAATGCCTCCGTACTGATAATGGAACAGAATTTGTAAACGAGAAATTCTCTCAATACTTGAAGAGAGCTAGTATAATTCACCAAACAAAGGTTCCATATACGGCACAGAACAAGATAGGCCTGGCAGAGAGAATGAACCGTAGTCTAGTCGAGAAAGCAAAATGTATGCTTCAAAACGCTAAGCTCAACAAGCATTTTTGGGCAGAAGCGATTCTAACAGCAGCTCATGTTTACAACAGATCGCCATCTCGAGCTCTTTCATTTAAAACGCCAGAAGAAGTGTGGAAAGGAACCAAGCCAAGTGTGAGTCACCTCAGAACCTTTGGGTGTGAAGCAATGGTTCATACACCACAAGGGAAAGCCAAAAAGTGGGATGCCAAGGCGCGAAAAATGATTTTCATAGGATACTGTGAACAATCAAAAAGTTACAGATTCATAAAACCAGATACAAGGACTGTGGTCAAAGGTAGAGATGCCGTGTTTCTAGAATCCTCTATGGAACGAACCTGTGTACCGGTGAAGTTGACAGAATTGTCGAACGAGATTGACAGCATTGACGACCGCTGCAATAAGACGTCAACTTCAATACAGACAGCACGTCAGTTAGACAGTGTTGAAAAATCTGATTATTTATCAGCGGAAAGTTTTGATTCTACGCGGATAGTGGTGAGATCAACGAATCAGTCGGCTTCTTCAAAAACAAACCGAAAAGAGGGAATCTCTTATTTGTCCGTTGAAGAGGAAAGTGTTAGTATAACACCAGAAACATACATTGAAGTTGTTACATCAGCAGATGCCGAAAAATTAAAAAATGCACCTGATTTGAAATTGGTTGTTTGTAAGTGGATGTTTAATATCAAAGATGATATATCTAGTCTCCACTACAAGGCTAGACTGTGTACAAAAGGATACTTACAACAAGCAGGTACCGATTACAGCGAAACATTCTCACCAACAGTCAGGTATGATTCTATTCGTTTATTACTGTCAGTTACTGTTCAACAACATAACCACTTTATTCAAATTGATATGAAAACTGCATTTCCTAATGGTGTTCTGCAAGAACTTATTTTCATGTCAACTGTACTTGAAGATTTGAAAACTACATTTACTCATGGTGGTGTTCTTCAAGAACGTACTTTCACATCGACAGTCCTTGAAGGTTTGAAAACTGTATTTTCTTATAGTGTTCATCAAGACCGAATTTTTACGTCGACTGTACTTGAAAGTTTGAAAGCTGAACCTAATGTAGTATGTAAAGTGGTGAAATCATTGTATGGCCTGAAACAGCCAGATAGATGCTGTAATGAAAAGAGAGAGAATGTAAATCAATTGTTGAACAAGTTTAATATGACTGATGCCAACCCCAACAGTGTTCCTGCCGACCCACATTTGATGTTGAAGAAATGTGAGGCCCTTTCTGAGACGAGTATATGCTACAGAGAGGCAGTGGGGTTCCTGACGCATGCAGCAACAGTAAGCAGACCTGACATTAAGTTTGCAGTGAGTCTGGTGAGTCGATTTCTGAATAATTATTACGAGAGTCGTTGGAATGATGTAAAGAAAACTTTTAAATACCTGAAAGCAACCGAAAGCTACGAGAGGTGCTACCAACGTAATGAAAGCGATGATTTGGTTGGATACAATGCATATTATGCAAGTGATATAGAGAGCAGACGCTTTGTCTACGACAGAGGCAAAATGTATGGTCGCCTGCGTCGCTACTCGCTACTAAGGGACTAACGCGCTACCAAGGAAGCGTGAGTAAAGCAAATATTGTTACGTGTGCGTGAATTTAAACAAAAGTTAGTGCGTTTAAATATTGACAGACAAAGTGATATTACTTAGTGTGGTACAAAAACATTGACTTTCATCTGTGCCTTCGTACGGTGCAAACTAAGTGCTAAAGAGTATTTTAACAAAATAATTTATCTCAGCTAAGTATGTGTGCTCAGAGAAGTCATACGCTGACATGTTTTTTTTTTATAAGCCTTAAGCGAAGGATAAGTTTTAATTTAACAAAAGTATATTAAGTATATGGTCAGCAAATGAAATGTTAACTATAGCTTTCTGAATCTTCATACAAGTATGTGTGTGCATGTGTACCCATCTATGTGGAGGTCCACGTTTTTTTAAATTGTAGAGTTGAGTCCGAAGGAAACTATTTACGTTAGTTGGGTAGAGTTTCTTAAATGTTATTTTGTTTTAAAATATTTTTATAGGATTGTATTTCCGCTGTGTTATGTTAAAGCACAAACGTTAGAAGGTTTTAATTTGGTGGGAGTGTTGAAATATTAAATTAAAGCCTTATTACACAGTAATATAGCGTACCTAATAGAACCTATGTGTTTAGCTTTGTCTATGTACCTATAACAAACTGTCTGTGTCACTTCTGGTTCCGACGAAAAATGTGAAAGATCTTTTAGTATACCAAATCTAAATAAAATATAAATTCCGCTGCTTCAATAATAGCTTTTTATTGATAATCTCAACAATAACCATTCTGATTTGAAAATAGAACGAAACAGAGCCTATCTATTTTTATTTTCATTAATCAAGTTGCAGTCGTTGAAACAGGCGGCTTGAAAAAAATTTTACTTTGACACCTTGAATGGGGTATGTCTACGAATGAACCACAAAGGGCTTGTTCAGCAGCTAAGCGACCGAACAAGGTGGAAAACAGGTAGACAGTTAATTATGAATACGTTATCATTATTCTGAATCTAAGCCGAAGCCCTAGAGAATCGCTTTGTTAGGCTTTGCTAAATTATAATTATATTATCTATATTACGTTAAGTACATTACCGGAATTTTAGTTAAAACCAATATCTAAATAAATATTGCATAGTATTTAGAGTCTAGACCTTGTTTAAATTATTAACTTTTAATAACAAGTACATATCGTTTATATTATTACTAAAGAAATAGCTTTTTTCTCAATTGAAAACGACGAGACATCAATAAAGCAAAAGACAGCGTATGATGCAACTGTCATTTCCAGACCAATGTCACTGTCAAAGGTAAATAAATATTGTTCGCTCATGCATTGCAAAATGCCAACTAATTTAGAACTAAATAAGGTAACTAAACTGAGACTCTTTCAATTTTTTACCCAATTCAACGAAAGAATTCAACATAATATTTTAATATTAGGTAACGCCCAAAGCAAATCAATGCCTATAACCTGTGGGGTGCCACAGGGCTCGATACTAGGTCCCCTACTCTTTTTAATATATATGAATAAAATAAGCGAGCTAGGAATCTATGGTGATATAACCTTATATGCGGATGACACCTGCTTATTCTACTTTGGACCTTCTATATCCGAAATCATTTCTCAAGCTCAAGAGGACCTTCACACCCTGCACTCTTGGTTCCAACACAACCTGATGACAATAAATACTTCAAAAACATGCTATACCATCTTCAAAGCAAAAAATAAAAAAACTCCTCCCTATAACCCCTTACACATTGACAACATGCACTTACAAGAAAAAAACAACGAAAAATACCTTGGCTTGCTTATGGATAGCAAGTTGACGTGGAACGCTCATATTGATAAAATTAAATCCAAACTATCATCACTTATTGGTTCATTGCGTAACATCACCCGGTGTATTCCCCACAAATTGCGCCATACTATCTATAATACTCTAGTTAAACCACACTTACTATACTTAATCGAAATTTGGGGTAGCGCCGCAAAAACTAAACTAGCTGAACTTCAAATAGCACAAAATAAAATAATAAAAACACTCTTTAATTATCCCTACCTAACTTCTACTACTCAAATCTATAAAGAAACAAAAATAATGAATCTTAAACAATTGTACATCTATTGCACATGCTTACTAGTCAGAAAAATCTGCCATAAAACTATCCATACTAACTTAGCCTTCACCAAAACAAACCAAATAACAAAACGAAATACTCGACGAGCTAGTTTCCTTGTTCTACCTAAAACACGAACGAACTTCGGGAAAAAAATGGTTACCTACGAAGGGGCACAGCTTTTTAATAAACTACCCGCAACGATAAAACAAGCAAGTTCATACAACTTATTTAAATTGAAGCTGGGCCAACATGTACTTCAAGACCATACGCTCCTGAACAAATAAAATACCTACCTAAATCGCACGCTTTACAGCTATAAAATAAACCAAACCTACCTACTATTAGGACGACAACCGCTAACAAATAGTTATATCTATTTACCTTAAGTCTGTATTGTTCTCATATAAGTGACTGTATTTGTCTTTTTTGAGAATAAAGTATCTTAAACCAGATATTGTGTGTACTATTAATAAACTGTCAGTATCCAACTTCATTCCAACATATTCTTCCGAAATCAATTTTATTCCAAAGACATTTCTAAGCTTTTCTATGCTGTCAATGTCAACAAAACCCGAATTTCTCCGCAAATACCTACTCCCGACCAATAAAGAGATAATCTCACGTAAAAGCTGAAATCTGACAGGTACGGAGCCACTTAGCAGTGTGAACTGTGTAAGTCCCGGGGGTACCGGAGACCCGGGTTTACGGAAATTGCCCAGCGGCCAGTGTTATACAACTTTTTCGAGGTAACTTGGATTTTTCATCGTAAAAATAAATTACTTTAGTGCTTGAGTGACATGAAGGTAGGATAGAACACACTAGCTTACTCCTAACCCTAAGTGTTCTAAGGTAACATGACACGTTCACACACTTTACACGTATTCATGATAATCTTTTATCGGGAGTCTATTTCCACATTTATAAGTCTGATGTTACACAACTGCAAACAACAACTTACTTTTAGTGGTATCTCATCCTGCTAGTTTAGAGTGTTTGTATCGTGTTGTGTTTGGTCTTTTGAATTGACAAACATTCAAATTCGATCGAAAGAGACAAAACACGGTGTAACTATTCTGAGCTTACACGGGTTTATTTACAGTAGGGTCAGTGATTAATATCAACTTTCTGACCAATGGCCACATTGGATGCGGTATGCAAGATCGGTACAGTGGGAGATCGTTGTCTCATAAAAATCTGCCGCATGTTTTAAGCCTGGCAGGTTTTCTGAACTATTTTAATACTAAATCATAGGTATTTTGTGACTAAATAGTGACATTAGCGCGTTTTAGCGCGTTTTCTGCCGTCAAAAGTTTCTTGCTTTTGTATATCTATCTATGGCCACATTACTTGACATTATGCTGGGCAGCGAAAGCAGCTTAGAGCTTGCGATACGGGGGCAGTCTTTCTATTCCGTCAATCGTTATTTCATCCACACAATGTGTCATTGCTCACACCTTTCTGCGTAATGTCATCTTTCCAACCCCATGGAGAAACGTCATACAAAAAAAAACTCTTGAGGAAGTTCAAAAACTAAACCGTTGTGAAATTTCAAATTTCAATTCAAAGAAGACCACGAAGAATTCATCCCGACAAAAGTACACTTCATAAGTTTTTTCACTTCACAGTCTTTGGTTCATTTACCAGTCGTAAATGTAAATGAACGATTCACTTCACGTAAATCTAAAAACACGCGAAAAAGTTAGCAAGTTGTAATTAAATGTAGTTTGCTGGTCCCTGTTTAATGTCATTATCCAATTTGTGAGTCGCCATTTTATAACAGCTGAGTGTTAAATTACAGTTAACCTTTGGATTGCGGAAGGGAAAATGGTGTAACAGATTTACAGAGTAATTACATAATAACTCCTGTCTACGCGTCACTACAGAGGGCGCTGCACCGCGACCTTATAAGGCGTTGCAAGCGTCACTCGCTCTCTCATTTGCGCATTCTCGCCAAACTCATAGGTGCTCTGCTAATGATTGTATTTTGTTGTTGAAATTAAACTGATGTACTTTTACCAGTATTCTCAATTATAAGCTAAATACGAGGGCGGGTCAATAAGTCCGTGACTTTTGGAATAAATCACAGATTTTTTGATAAATAAATCATTTTATTTTTCAACGTAGTCTCCCTTGAGCTCTATACACTTAGTCCAACGCTTCTCCAATTTATTTATCCCTTCCAAAAAATATGATTTGTCAAGGTCCTCAAAATAGGCGTTTGTTTGCGAGATGACTTCATCATTGGAGTCAAATCTTTTTCCACCAAGCCATTTCTTCAGGTTTGGGAACAAGAAGTAGTCACTCGAAGCCAAATCTGGAGAATAGGGCGGATGAGTGAGCAATTCATAGTCCAATTCATGGATTTTTGCCATGGCCATGGCAACTGCGGCACAACGCAGTGTACCGCGTTTGCTCCTCACCGCTGACGCAGACTGCGACGCAACAAAAGACCATACTAGATTAGATTAGATTAGAAAATTCTTTATTGCACTTTTAAAAAATCGTGCAGAGGCGAGTTTAATGCTATTTAGCATTATCTACCAACTAACCTGGGTGTAGTGCGGAGATGATGGTAGTGCTTCTAAGGTAAAACTTTAAAAAGAAGCAACAACGCCTTTATAACTACAATAACCTACAAAAATATAATACACATACATAACATACATGCCTAACCCAAAAAAGAATACATATATACCTACTATATAAAATTATATACATATAATGCTCAATTTTGTTGAGAGATCTGAATTGACAGAAAGTGGTGATATAATTTGGATTTAAAAATACCCAAAGATGCAGATTCACGGATGTCCACTGGAAGGGAATTCCACAGGCGTATCGCACTGACAGTAAATGAGTTAGTGTAGAAGGAAGTTTTATGAACAGGAGTTTTCAGGTACATACTAGACGTTTTCCCGATTATGTGTCCGGCGCTGCATGCTGCATACCGCTGCGTAGTGCGTTGCGATCGCGAGACCAAGGCTTTATAGCAATATTGCAGTACGTTCATCACCGTGAGGCGCAAAGGGGTTAAGTTATATGCGCTTGTAATTGCGTCGGTATTTCAAACTGTAGAAAATGATGAAAAATGCATACAATTTTCTTTAATAATGTACAAAACATATGATATGGTATATATTACTAGCTGGCGCCCTCGGCTTCGCGTGGTAGCAGCATACGCATTATTTGGTTAAAATCTTTCATCCTAATTTTAGACCGTTTAGGGTGCAACTTTTCAAAATTCCTTTCTTAGTGCACCCCTACACTATATAAGGATACTACCCTCCAAATTTCATACCTCTAGGACTATAGTCTAGGCTGTGCGTTGACTGTCAGTCAGCTTCAAAAGAGTTTTATATATTTAGAAGAAGAAGCTGTAAAACTTTTTATATGGAACCAGCGTCGAGCGTTTGTCGAGCGTGAGCGCGGATAAAAACAGCTGCTCTATTTTTCCATATTTTAACACTTTCGCCACCTCTAAGTACCTCCTACATTTTTTGTGAAATAAATAACGAGTAAAGTTCTCCCGGTTTTGTAAGTTTGTGCGAAAGCATCGACTTATTTCGTCAAACCTCCTTTTACAATGACAGATCCTAAACAAAGTTTAAGCGAAATGTTGATCACACCTGAAGAGTTCAAAGGACTCAGTTTTTTGATTAGCACCAGTTTTTGTTGCGCAAATATTTTGCTAAAATCAAGTTTAGAACAATTATAAAAAAAACTCTCCTTTTCTATAGTTTGAATTTTTTTATGTGGAAAAGTATACCTACTAATTTTATATATCTACTCTTTATTTCAGCGTAGGTATAATTATGTATCTATATCAGAACATTTTATTTATAATAGTAATAATATTCACAAAGAAAATTACAACTAATACAGTATTTACAATATTTACAAAATACACATGAAACAGTTGAGCTATCCACAAACCGTTGCAAACGATTTATAGATAGCTCAACTGGTCCAAATTTATTTATAAATCAAGGTTAACCTAACTTAACCCTAGTATGTGAAAACTGTGCTCTTTGTCATCGCTTATTTTAATTCGTCTTCAGTGGCTAGATGCTCTATTTATAATGTACTTACAACATCGCTAGAGTTTTTTGTAAGCAAAACGGCGGCGTATTTTTACTAAACTTTAGGCTGCTTTTCCACCAAAGCTTACGTTGTTGCTAAGGATCTGAAATCCACCACGAGGGATCGTTTGTTGTCATATTAAACGATTCTTATTGGTGGATGTCAAACACTCGCGTCAAACTACACTAGAAGGCAAGACGTCGCGTCGTGTAGCTAGCGAGAGAAAAGAAATATTTTTTTGGAAATTCGGCTTTTTTTAGAACTGGATTACGTCATAATATAAAGCATATTGTGACGTAATCCGGCTAAATTATAAAATATAAAATTGGACGGCATAAATAGGGCTTTGTTTAGCCATTCTAAAACCGTTTTTATTTTTATTCTAGCTTAAATAGTTTTTGAGTTGTAGTAATAATTATAAAACTTTCCGAATCCTACATATCTCGTAATATCTCAAAAACGGTGGCTCGTAAGAAAAAAAGTATTGATTTTTTTTTATAGCTAATTTTATGATCTACAATCAAAAACTATTTAAGCTGGAATAAAAATAAAAACGGTTTTAGAATGGCTAATCAAAGCCCTGTTTATGCCGTTCAATTTTATATTTTAGCCGGATTACGTCACAATATGCTCTATATTGTGACGTAATCCGGCTCTAAAAAAAGGTGGATTTTCAAAAAAATATTTCTTTTCTCTCCCTAACAACACGAAATCAGAAATCAGAAACATTTATTCGCTGAATGTAAGTTTTAGGTAACATTGATGTTAAATGTATTAAAAGAGATCTATACATCCTACCAGTTATTGTCCTGGTGTGCAAACATTTTAACAAAATTAAATTCAAATACCTATACCTATTACAAATTACAATCATGTCAGTATCACATTAGTAAAATGTCACTTATAACTAAAATATTCGTCAGTAGTGTAAAAGCAATTTAGCAGCAACCATTAAGAGAGTCTACGTTTAAACAAAGATAACGGCAATTCTTTAAATTCGTCAGGCAACTTATTAAATATTTTCACAGCCATACAAAATGCGTTTTTACAATGAAATGTCGAATGATGTTTTGGTAGATAAATTCTATTTTTATGTCTAGTATGTCTTGCAAGCAATTCTTCGTGTCTAATGAAATAATTGGGATATTGTTTGACAAAAACGCAGATTTCTCTTATGTACGACGCGACGTCTTGTCGTCAAGTGTGCGCCAACGCTTTCTTAGCAACGTAGCTTAGCTTAGCTCTGATGGAAAAACAACCTTAGAAATGGAAAGTCTAAACAGCGACAAACGCACACAGTCCTTCGAAATTTTTAGTGTGCCGTATCCACAAGCACACAAAATTTTTATTATATCCCACCACTAGAAAAATACTTTTTTAAAGGAGTTTTTTAGGTAAAAAGATGTTTATATTTATTCACAAAGAATATTACAACTAATACAGTATTTACAATATTCACAATATTCACAATATTTACGAAATACACATGTAACAGTTGAGCTATCTACAAACCGTTGCAAACGATTTATAGATAGCTCAATTGGTCCAAATAAGTAGCAATCGAAAGCGTGCCCAAGACACTGGCTGCAGCCGCGCTGAATAACAATTTAGTTTTAGTATTTGGTACGCAAATGAAACGTTTCAAATACTCAAGTATTTGAAACATTATATTTGCGCACTCGTGCTAGCCTGCCGCAGTGATGATAGGTTCTACCATGAGAGTGTTGACAAACTACTTCGGAACATGCAATGCTCCACCCCTGAACTAAAACAGTTTTACTTGTGCCAACAGTTTGCGAGCCCTGGTCTTAAGGTGCTATGCACTTGTTTGTCTTTCCGTGAAAGAACAATTTTAGAATAAGAATAATTTTATTTACGACACGACACTAGATACATACCAGAACAGAAACAAATGCAAACTAATTAAATACTAACTATACTAGAAACTATGTACTACATAATAGGTAAACTAAGTATGAAGGTAAACTAGTGTGCTGTAAAAACGTACCCTGGCTCAGCATATGTTGGATGACTGGCAACCAACGCTGGTCTTCCGCCAGGGCCAGGGTTGGTGATGTCACGGAAAATCTATCCACCAGCTAAGATTAAAAAAGAAGACAAGAAAAATAGTAGTAGTACGAGCCTTAGTGCACTACTTGAGAGAGATAAGGGGAAAGAAAAAAAAAACAGTGTGAAAATCGTGAAAATAACAATATCAAGAGGGAAAACTGCCAGAATAAGTATAAGTGTATATATGAGTATAAAAAGGGATACAAAACTTCTGAACCTGATACAACAAGCAACTAGCACTGCAGAGCAATTATCAGTAAGTTTTTTACATAAGCATATACCTACCTAAGTGTAATAAAGATAAAGAAATAAAAATAAAATAATAATAGTACATTATGATATGAGTGCGGTAAGTTGAAAATTACAGCCGAGGCGATATTGCCAGCCCGAGCCATAGGCGAGGGCTACAAGAAAGCAGAGGCTGTAATTTTCAAAGCGCACGTATGTCATACGACGTTTTATAACACATTTGCGAGGAAATAAATAAAACTCGGACTTTATTCAAAGAATAAATCTTTATTCACTTGTTGAAGCAGTTAGAAAAATTTGAAAAATTTGTAAAAGAACTAAATGCTTATTTTTTATCGTAGAGCGCGGCGTGCGCCCCCCGCCGCCGCCCCCTCCCCCGTTCGTTTTAGTGGGAGCATCTTGATAAACCGTACGTTTTACATTACCATAACGCACGAGTGCGTAATGACATACATCACGATACTGAAATTGGTGAAATAAGAGACCCTTTACGAGCAAATGTGTTATAAAAGTAATAATACATTCAGGCGCCATAAAGACGGACAGCCAGTTACAGATGTCCCTCGCTTGTGTCGTGTTTATGATTTTCTTGTTTCTCCTGACTATCAAAAAGGAATATTTTAAGTTTACCTACTTCTAAAGCTATGCAAATTTTGCAGGTTCCGTATTGGTGGTGGTATATTATTCCAGCACTTTGATGCAGCGTATCGGAAGCTACCCCTGAAAGAGGCCGAGTATCGAGAGTTGCATCGAGTGCTGACGGGAACCACAGCCTCTAGAGCTAGCAACCCATGTAAGCTTCTCATAGAGATATGAAGGCGCTTCGTGCTTCAGTACACCAAACAGAAGACAAGCGAGATAAAGCAGATTTTGAACTTGGTATTGTGCTGACTTTTTTGCTAACGTATAGCACGACCTTCATAATATTAAAAAAAAAAAAAATCTCTGACACTTAACACAACACCTTCTAGTCCCAAACTAAGCAAAGCTTGTACGATGAGAACTAGATGGCTGATAGAATACATACATACATTTTTTTTTGTAAATACATACTTATAATACATAGAAACACCCAGACACAGAACAAACATATATGTTTGCCACACGAATGTTTGTTCTCGGTGGGGATCGAACCCACGACACATAGCACGGAAGGCAGAGCTAGTACCGACTGAGCCATGACGCCTGTCAATAATATGAATATTTTATATCTAGGTTTAGACTATTATGTACCTAATACCTATACATGAAGGTCCTACAATTTTTTTTTTTTTTTCATTTATTGTTTTAAAAATACATAATAACTTATTTTGTACTAAAGCACTAAGGAAACCACAAGGTTTATAGGAATAATGCTACATGAGTATGGGTAGGTAGCTGTAAGTACTTACAGCTACCTACCCATACCTATCTAACCTAGTTGCTATACCTACCTATGGCTATCGACGCTAAGACTCATGTAGCATTATTCCTATAAACCTTGTGGTTTCCTTAGTGCTTTAGTACAAAATAAGTTATTATGTATTTTTAAAACAATAAATGAAAAAAAAAAAAAAAAAAAATAGGATCTATCAAAGTGCATTCCAATTTCTTAGGTAGGTAGCTAGTTTTAGTTACAAATTTATTCACTTGCTAGTTAGTTAGGTAATTAAGTAGGTAGATTGATTTGTTTTTTTAGTATGTTAGTTCAAGGGCAAGAACTTAATGATTTTCATTGAAGAAACTAAATGTTCAAGAAACGGCAAACAGCAACGTAGGATTTTGTTAAATAATATCAATTTTATGTAGGTAAGTTATTCAATTTAATAATAAAACTAAAGTTTCAAAATTCGAAACCCTTTTAGCCGATCGTCTTCTTCAATCACCCTGTTTAGTCTGCTCAGAGTAAAGAACAGCCTATATTGATGTTTTATATTTTTGGTAATATACGACTTGAAATTGAATAGGTTGCAAAGTCACATACGAAAGTAATTTTAATTTTCCCAATCAATCACTGCCCGTCAGTCACACCTAAAATTAATAATTGAAAAAAAATGTATACAAATCTCGTCCTTTCATTTTGTTATCAGGCCGAATAGCTTTCAGTAAATAATCAAAATGGCGTCAGTGGGAAGCACAGTCAATTAACCACATGTTCAATTATCAATCGGCAATATAGCTTTGTGAACTGGGTTTGTCTCTTGTGGCGTAAATGACCGACCTTACAGCTCGTTGGTTTATCGCTTGCACGCTGTGGGTGGGTTCGATTCCCAAAAAAATACTAAAACTATACTGTTTTTGAAGTTATACTTCTAATGCGACTTCCAACAACGTTGCGTTCCGGGATGACATAGTCTGTCTCTTTCTATTCCCCCCGAATAGAAAGAGACAGAGGCTAATACGCTACAAATGCTACAATCAAATATAGATGGCAGTGTTCAGCAATTCAGCATTTGACCGCCCGTGTTTTTGAAGATAAACTACTTCCAACTGATAGCGGGAGGAATAGAAAGAGACTATAATACGCTACAATCAAAATATAATAGATGGCAGTGTTCATGCAACTTTTTACTTTTTATTTTAAAGTAAAAATTTAGTACTGCATATTGGTTAAGTACATAAAAATAGATACTAAATTAATTTCACTTCCAAATAGATACTAGAAAATAGATACTAAATTAATTTCACTTCTCACAGAGCGAGAGTAAATGTGTGGCACTCGAAGTATAACTTCTTCCGCGCGTAGGGACTCCACGCACAGGTCAAATATAATCTTATGATTTCGGCGCTGAGTGCCGACTTTCGTACTTTGCTAACTTTTGCAATATTCAATGTAAGTATTAGCGGAGTGCCGACTTTAAAAAAATCCTATTAAATTAAGTTCACGCTTAAATTATTCCCATCTCTTACAAATCAGTAATGTCAAACAGAGGCAGAGCAATTTTAAGTGGTGCTTAAATTTGAGTGACGTTTCAGTATTCCGGCCAAAGAGATATACATTAAAAGATAATCAACGCTTCTGTCAATAGTGATGTCTATCATCAACACCACCATCTGCAAATACCATACAACAGTAATTTTATGTAGGTACCTACTAAGTAATGTTTACATGATGTCTCTGAGTGCAGCAGGTTCCTATCCAGCACATTGAGCATTTAAGGTTGAACAAGTCGCAGTCAGTCGCACACCTTTCCATACAAACGTCGAAGGGTAACCACTCCACTGTTTGACGCTGACCAACCAAAACTAAGGATTATATCAATTTATCTCGTCATAATCTATGTCTGTATACACCCCAAACCGTAAAAAAAGTATTCATTTAAAAAATACAAGCTTTTAAACTTTCGTATAGAAAGTATTTTTAGCTTGTATTTTTTAAATGAATACTTTTTTTACGGTTTGGGGTGTATACAGACATAGATTATGACGAGATAAATTGATATAATCCTTAGTTTTGGTGTAAACGTCAAACAGTGGAGTGGTTACCCTTCCACGTTTGTATGGAAAGGTGTGCGACTTGTTCAACCTTAAAAGTGATTGTTGTATAAACAGAAGATAGTCATGAGTTCTTAAAAAGGCGCTTAAATTTAATTCAAAATAAAACACTTACATCGCCACGTTGCATTTGACTAAAAGCGTTTGACTGAGTAAATAATTCAGATACTCGCGCCAGAAAGAGATAGCTACCTGTTTTAATTAGTTTCGACTTTGAAAGAAAAGGATGAACAGTTTTTCCAGTCACAGCTTTGAAAGTACATTATTGCACAAGCTGTTAATGGTTTGATTCCATAGACAATTTTATTCAAGTACTATTTATCGGAAGACAATGGATCAACAATATTCAAACTAAAGAAGCACAGGTAAAAAAAAAACAAGGTAGGTACGGTAGCCATTCACTGCTGTTTTGTCTCACTGCTACAGTGCTGCATTTAAGTCTCATATTAATTTTTTTACTATCATGGCGATTTTCTTTACTGTTTGAGACATCTCTGTAATACTATGTCGAACATAAATAATCTGTAACGCGTGAGAAAAGTTTAGCGTGAAAAAAAAATCGCATCGAGTCCACTGTGCAAATGAACTCGATGGGTTCGATGGGAATTTTTTTCCCATAGGGTAACAGGAATATTCCTGTAAGCCTAAAAGGGGGTATTCCACCGGTCACGGCGAAGAAAGTTTGTCCAACGAGTTTAGAAGTATTTTGATTGTAAGTCAAATTTTTTTTTCCATCGAGCCCACTGATGGGCCAGACGGGATTTTTTTTTCCATCGAACCCATCGAGTTCATTTGCACAGTGGACTCGATGCGATTTTTTTTTCACGCTAAACTTTTCTCACGCGTTACAATGTTATCACGTGATAGTTTAATTACCATCGTCCCATCGTGTACAATAACTTATTTAATTCGGGCTTCCATAGACAATGACAGTTGAAATTGATTATTATGTAGAAATCTTCCTAAACCTTTAATTCAATAGATAAATCATAGTTAGGGCGGTTTAAGTACCTACGTTGTAGGACATTTTGATTTATTAAAACCATTGAATGTAACATAAAAGGGTTAATAAAAGAAAGTTATTTAAAAATAAATTTATTTAAAAGTGGTTTTCAATTAGAGCTATATTCTGAGCTGTACTTTTTAATTCAGAAAAAAATACCCCCATTTAGAATATTTTCTTTGCCACTGACGCCCGGACACTGAAACGCTACTTGGATTAATTTCATGCTGCAATTATTGCCAGAATACTAATAAGGTAAAAATGAGGCACAGCAACTTTTTAAGTGATGTTTCAGTATTTGGTAATAATTACCAAAAAATAATACTAAGAGGGGTTTGAAGGAGCTAATTTTTACCTCAGTGTAATACGAGTTACCAGAACGTAGAGTTATGTATTTTCGTCAGTGAACATACTTTTACTTTCAAGTCCAAAGGTTGCCCTGAATTACGTTGATTTATCTTTTAAACTTACCGAGCAAGCAACCCTACAACAAGTTAACCCTAATAACGGTAGATCTAAGTTGGGATGTTGCAGACTTGTTTGTAACTTAACTTTGTCGGGTTAACTTAAGTTTCTTACTTTTCCGGAACTTGACATGAAGAATCGTTATTAGATAGCATAATAGCTGTTTACTAGAGGACATTTTAACTGACATTTATGTTCCAAAAATTGAACAATTACGGGGAACTTTAACTCTAAATTGTGCATAGTTGTCAAAATTACTTCCAAAGCACGATTTCGAGGTTGAGTCGAGGCGAGGATAATTCGATTAGCTTATTATACACCAGATTTTTTATACTCTATGCAATTCTAAACCGACTAGAAAAGTGGGTGTTATAAAGTGTACATAATGTTTTTTACTAACTCATATTAGGTATTTGATCTTAGAACTTTTCTACAGCTTACACCAATTTTACGTTTAATAATGAAACCAAAATAATATAAAACGAGCGACTATGAAGAGATGCCTTTTTTTATTGGCTCAGCCTTTTCAGGGATCGTAAAAGTTGTAAATATTTTGTCGACTAGAGCCTTCGCCGTTGAAATGTAATAAAATCCCAATGTAAAACATCTCGTAACAACATAATAGTATTTTGTTTTATTGACAACGAGGTGATTACCATTTACCACTAAATTGCCAGTTGATTTCATGTTTATTCAAGGAAAAGCTGTCCTCGGAGACAAACTGAACTAGCCAGTACAGTCCCAATGGGAGCAAGTGGAAATAAAATTAATTTATTATCTAAATGACTATAATTTGGAAGTTTTCAAGAGTAGAGTGAACAGGTATCTTCTATGTAGGTCGACCACATCATCGCTTAACATTAGGTGTATATTATACTGTAAATGGGCATATTTTTATAGTTAGTTACTTAAAGTATCTACTTACCTACGGGTACCCCAATTTTCTAACATATTTTAAATAAGACCTATAAATAATAAGATTTACAATAGAATTCAAGAATCAAATCAGTAAAAAACTGTTTTGATACCATCGCTAATACATATCATAAGAAAAATAGGTAGGTACCTATAGACATACAGAACAAAAAATTGAAAGTTAAAGTTTAATTAAATTTTTTGTGTTTTCCTAATTCAATTAGGTCCATATTTTCACCCCTAGAGGTTGGGGTGACATGTCAAATCTTGCGTGACATAGGGTCTCATTGTTATTTAAATATCTACAGATACTTATCTACGTACATTATCGATCGTCGTATTACAAAAGGTGGACTTTTTTGACACCAATAATTTTGAAAACGAGCCAAAGTTCTTTTATGTTCAATTACCAATGTTTTAAAAATGAATCAAACGTAGGTACTTATTATAAATTATAAATTATAAATAAATATAGGTAAATATCCTTTAACACAACGCCTTCTAGTCCCAAACTAAGCAAAGCTTGTACTATGCGAACTAAATGGCTGATACAATACACATACCTATACATTTTTTTTGTATAGACATCTATATTATATCGCAGAGGCGCTTCACTCTAGGCACTCCTGAAAACCAGCGCTAAAGGAGCCACCGTGTACCTTTAGCATTTGCTGAGCGAGTACCCTTTTTACACATCTTTCTTTATAATTTAATGTTTATTTCATTGTATCTTTGTTTGTGTTTTTGCGTAAAATAAATAATTTATATTTCTATTTCTATTTCTATATATATAAAAATGTTATGTTGGTTTGTGTACGCTTCGAAAACTCAAAAAGTTCTGCACCGATCGAGCTGAAATTTTAGCATGATATATAATCTGCATCAAGGATTGTTTTTGTCTCTTTTTTGCACACCGAAGCGTGGCAGGGTAAATAAATACCCGTGCGAAGCCACTAGTTACTTATAAATGCTTATAATACATAGTAACACCCAGACACAGAACAAACAATCTATGTTTGCCACACACAATTATGCCTCTTCGTTTCTCCCTCAAGTCACAAAATCCTAGAAGATATAAACTAATTACCATTAATAAGTTTTTATGCACATTCTTTTTCATGTTAGTTTCAAGTTGGTGATGATACTTATACCGGTAAACGTTTGATGAGTGAACTCCAGCAAGAAGCCCGGTGATGAGATGAAAACATTATTAAGCATTAGCCCGGGGAGGCTTCATCTTATAATTCTCGACTTCTTTACTTTATTTCGCAAGATTAACTCAGTCTGTAAGTCATGAATAATTTTTAATAATTCAGTGTATCCTCATAGTAGACATTTTTCAGTGATTTCTGGAAAATTTCACGGGTCTTAGTGAGGCAGTAAGGTAGGTTTGAAATTAGGCACGTCTAGGTGTCTCGCCAGTTTTTTGCCATTACCACAGATATAACACAGTATAGATATGGTTATTATAATGTATTTATGTAGTATTGGTATCATATTAGTAGTTTATATATATTTTAATTTACATAGTTGGTGAAATTAGTTAAATGTAGTCTTTTATTACACCGTCACTTTCGTTCATATAAAATCCAGTCCATCCAAAGGTTGCCTGGAAGAGATCGCTCATAGCGATAAGGCCGCCCATTGTACTTCACATAAGAATAATGAACTCTGTGTTTATTTTATAATTCCTGTAAAAGTGGTGTACAATAAAGAGTTTTCTATCTCTTCTATCTATCTAACACAATACTAGTACCATTACCTGGTGGCTGTTTCCGACTACTTGGCCAATCCCATATTCAGGCACTGGATCTCTGTCCATCTGGACAAAAACAAGAAATGACCAACCGGTAGATTTCTACTGGTGTTTTTATTACGTATTTGTGTGTTTTTATTTCCATTTCTTTTATTCTTACTTAATTTTATGTGATATGGGTATGTGTACAAAGTTCTGTTACCTACCGTGCATGCAATAAACGAATTAAAAGAGAAAAAAATTACCAAGCTAAAAGAATTTTCTATTCGTAAAAGTACTTCAGTAATAAGGTTTGTCGACATTTAATAAATAAATAAATAAAAAATAAACATTCACGGACACTTAACACAACGCCTTCTAGTCCCAAACTAAGCAAAGCTTGTACGATGGAAACTAGATGGCTGTTAGAATACATACATACATTTTTTTTGTAAATACATACTTATAATACATAGAAACACCCAGACACAGAACAAACATCTATGTTTGCCACACAAATGTTTGTTCTTGGTGGTGATCGAACCCACGACCCACAGCACGGAAGGCGGCTTAATACATTGTAATGTTATTTTTAAAACGCTAGACCTTGTTCTTGCAAATAATTTATTTTCTTAAAACGGAGACAAAATATCTCGTAAAGCTAAAAAAGGGTTGCCACCGTATTAATGAAATCTTCAAACATAGAAATAACATTTTTATAGGAATTCGCTACCTCTTATTCAAACAATAACAGTCCGTGCCGAAAGAGACGTCTCTATCAAAATATTATCGGAAGGCGCTAGATAAAACCCTTGATAGATGTTTTGAAATCAAATCATAATACATTTTTTTGTTTCAAGGGATATTACACCACCCAATATTTTAGTCTCGCCAACTGATAGTGCTGTGACGTTTTTATTGCGTTTTTTCATGCTCAACACCTCCAAATAGCTTTAAAATAATTTGTTCCTATACTCACCAGCATCAGTCAAGATTGACCAAAGCTGTGAGAATTTGTAGTAGTAGTGACGAGGTCGATGAAATTAACTTTCTTGGTATAAAAATCGGTGTAATCCATTTTTATATGACTGTACTTAAAATATCGTAGGCGCGAGTTGGCGAACAAAAAAAATAGGTAAAATCGGAAGGTGCCAACTCGCGCCTATTCGCAAGTTTGACGTTCGCGAGTTGGCGAATAAGTCAAACATTCGGTCATCTATAAAAACTTGAATGTCTTATGGAATGTTGTCTTATGTCTATGGAATTTTGAAAAGTCGCACTTTAAAGGGTCTAAAATTAAGATCAAAGATTTTAACCAAATAATGCGTATGCTGTTACCGCGCGAGCAAAGCCGCGGGCGACAGCGAGTAGAAAATAAAATGGTTTATCAGGAATAACAAAAGCATGACAGTGTTTCTCCACAGCGTGTAACAAGAATTACAAACGCAGTAACTCTGTGTGTAATTTATTAATTAATAGGTGTTATATCATTAGGAAGGATGATCAGCGAGTTTGCTTTTGAAAAGACCGGGTATCTTTGTGGTGGGGTTAAGTGTCTGTCTACACCTGTTGTTTATATTTATAAGACAAGTTTTTTCTACTGCTTTTCT
Organism: Eulithis testata; assembly: GCA_947507515.1. Taxonomy (NCBI): domain Eukaryota; kingdom Metazoa; phylum Arthropoda; class Insecta; order Lepidoptera; family Geometridae; genus Eulithis; species Eulithis testata. The sequence continues at coordinate 8,708,166 of OX382213.1, read as the reverse complement.
ACTAGATAACAGTTAAACATACTAGAAACATACTGTGGGGATTGGGAGTTACTTTTTGGAAAACACACTTTTAAGAATTGGATTTTTATTATGTTTCCCCTCTTACTAAACGCAACAACCGCACCGATCGCCCGTGCGCAGTAACTGACGACCGCTCGTTCATACCTTTCTCATGCACTCTAAATCGCTGACATACACAATTCACATTCATACCTACATGTCCCTACAATACTTTTTCGTTAAATAATAAGTTGAGAGATAGTATAAATGTATAAGGGCAGTATTTGTATACTTTTTTGTAACATAAACAACGCGAACCAATGTCTACGTACACGAACACAAGGTTCTACGGACGTCTACGAATGTCTACGAAAGTCTACAAATGTCTACGAAAGTCTACGAGCGTCTACTAATATAGATAAGTGTCTACAAAATATGTCTATAGTAGGTGCCAAATAACACCGCAATACAGGTCATTCAAGTCATTCAGTCAATTTATGTATGGCTAATTCTGTCGCTTTCCATACAAACCTGTCGCTAAGACGGTATCGCTCGAATCTCGTTAGTACTGTTTGTTTACCATACATAAATTGAATTTTGCGACATCGTGGTGAAGGTGGGTGAATGTCCTGTATTGCGGTGTTATTTAGCACCTACTATACGCAATTGCTTTTTAATGCGAGCGAATAACAAAAATTTTTTACGCTAATTCGTAATGAGTTTAGTTAAATTCATATTATTATTAGAACTTTTATTATATGTATTTGCAATGATCAAAAATCTCTAAAAACGTTCACGCTTATTGAAATGTAAGTGACTATTTGACAAGGTACAAATCGAACACTAGACAAAATACTTTTTCATCCCGCCATCTCGGAAAGAGTATTTTTGCTCTTCAATATCTGAGTGCAAAAGCCGTTTTTATTCTCTAGAGGATAAAGTAAATTGAATTTAGAACATCGTGTGCACTAAGTTTGTGAATTAAAAAAAACATTAAACCTATTTACTGCTACCTTTATGGTGCCGAATATATCATACAACTTTTTTTTAATTTGTTAAAACCTTGACTCGGAACCTTCTTGGTGTTCTTTTTTCAATTTGCTTTGTACGCTGTTCTTTACGCGGCATTTTTTCACGTCATTGTTAAACCTTATATTAAAAACAAGAAACTTGAAAACAAGTGAAAAAACTAAAATGAAGTGACTAACACCAATATTACAGTACCAAACAAAAATATTACACTCAATTTAAATAACTGTAGCAACGTTACTTTCAAATTTTCTTAATTATTCCTTAGTATTATTTTGTTATAATTTAAAGATTATTCTGTAATACTTACCTGTCATAATGTAGTAGTTAATACCTAAACTGAAATAAAAGTACCTATCTTGTGATTGTAAACGTTTTTTTTGCATTAAGTCATTTCCTCGCTGAGGTGGAATGAAAAGTTACGTGTTGCACTCGAGTGCAAAGATTTTTCACCTCGTGCTCTTTTGATTCCCTCGCTAACGCTCAGAATTTTCGGTCATCAAAATTGAACACGCGGTTAAAAAGCAACTTTGCACTCTTGTATAACAAATAACTATTACTATCATGATCATGTCCTTTAGTAATTTTCGTAAAGTCGTTCTAAAATAAAATATAATGTTGTGCTTGTGCAATATAGAATACACATTGTAACTGGATTCTTTGAAAGCAAACACTATTATAAAGTTTTCGCATTAGTGTAAAATTATTTTAGATTTGTTGACTCTGAAAGTTTATGTCAATGAAATTACTTTTTCAAGTAATATTTACATTCACTTAATAGTAGAACTTTTTAAGTTAAAAAATCTCGCTATGAAAGTATTACTTTATGAAAATACTAGCGACCCGCTCCGGCTTCACACGGGTGCAATGCTGTGATGATGATGATGTATTATACATATAAACCTTCCTTTTGATACATAAATTCTTCAGTATGTAGGTAGAAATATATAGTATAAGTAGTTTTATAATTACTCGTGTAATACAACTTGTTTGGTACCTGTAAAAACACGCCACACCACCTTTTTGCACGCCCAGGAAGACTGGTAGACAATGCTCTTAGCGTTAAGTCCTCCTAGCACTACTTGTTTGTTTGATTTTTTTTAATAAATAAATAAATCTCAAAAGTCGTTAAACAAACACTGGTCGCCATGACCTGTAGAATTTTTTCCTGGTATTATAGGGTATTTATGTTACATAATATATATTTATATTTATACTGCCAAAGAAGAATCGCCTATTTTTTTTAATTTTGAATAAAAGTCACGTTAGGTTATCTTAAACGGATTAAAGTCGATTCACATATATCAGTGAAGTCACAGTTCCGACACAGTACCGGCACAGTGCGAAATTATTCTTCTATACATTCTCTATGAACGCATCCCCACTTGTCAGTGTTAGTGACGACACAGTGCTCTCAGTGACCTTCATAGAGATTGTATGAAAGAATATATCTCACTGTGTCGGTACTGTGTCGGAACTGTGACTTCACTGATATGTGTGAAATTGACCTTTACTCTTTTTAACACTTGCCAAAATTCTATTTTCACTTAAAATCAAACGGACGCATTATTGTGATCAACTCCGCAAATGATGAGAACCGGCGGATATCCGCGCGCCTTTGACCTCGGTTATAGTACATGAGCGAAAGCGAGCGCGGACGCGGGAATAAACCTCTGCTAAATAGCGTTTAAGGTTATTTGCATAGAGTGCATTTGCTAAGACTTATGTAGCGTTATTCTTATAAACCTTATGGTTTCCTTAGTGCAAAATAAGTAGTCTATTTTTTTAAAACGAAAAATAAATTTAAAAAAAAACTGTGTCACACGTGTTAGAAGTGAAACCTTAAAAAAAAAAACCAGTGCGTGGAGTCCCTCCGCGCGGAAGAAGTTATACTTCGAGTGCCACGCATTCGCTCTCGCTCTGTGTTTAATGTGAAATTAATTTAGTATTTATTTTTATGTACTTAACCAATATGCAGTACTTATTTAGTTAAAAGGTTCTATGCTCATGTTGCCTAAATCAGAACTAGATGGCGCTGCTAAGTTTGGTCGGATCCTAGAACGCGCTATCGAAGTGCTTTTCGTTTTTTGGGGGTTCACGTATGTGATCACTCTCGCTGTCTCTTTCTATTTCCCCGAATAGAAAGAGACACTATATAATGCTTCCTATATCATTTTCTCTCACGTTAAATCTTATGAATTTATTTGTCTGTCTCTTTTTACTGTTGCTTTTTCGTTTCGACTTTCAAATCACAACGATGCTAAAGAAGTTTTCACTTCAAAACAAAAGTAAATAAAATAAAAATAAATATTCACGAACACTTAACACAACGCCTTCTAGTCCCAAACTAAGCAAGGCTTGTACGATGGAAACTAGATGACTGATAGAATACATACATACTTTTTTTTTGTAAATACATACTTATAATACATAGAAACACCCAGACACAGAACAAACATCTATGTTTGCCACACAAAGGTTTGTTCTCGGTGGGGATCGAACCCACGACCCACAGCACGGAAGGCAGAGCTACTACCGACTGAGCCATGACGCCTGTCAAAGTCGCAGGTTGTTCGCATTCAGCTTGTTTCCACAAGTAGGGTTGCTATATTTGCTTAGTTACTTAAATTACGAATCCAATAAGATAAGAATCGTCAGTTGTGGGTTGTGAGGTGACAATGCCCTGAGCTAGTATTGTATGTGTCTGCTACGAGCTCCTTTCTACATAATATCTAGTTATTGGTACAGTTTTTCCTTAGGTTTTTGGGCCTGAAAACAAAAAAAAAATAGTTTATACTACACCTGCTTGGAAAGTACCTTGATACTTTATCAAATTTACGGTAGAAAGTACGTCATTGCATATCGAACAAATATGCGGGGAGAAAACGCATCTGAGCGGGAGAGAAAAGTGTATGAAAATCCATTTCTTACGTGGTTTTTCTTTTTTAATTTTGGGTAAGACTATGCGCCGGTAACCTAAATATCAAAAGCCAAAAAGTTTTTACAGTGAGTTTTTATCTCCAAGTTCGCAAAATGACACTGGCCACTAGCTGTGTGTTGGATGGTGTCGGGCTGGCAGTGCGACCCTGCGGCGGCAGGATAAACAATTTGAAAAAAGAACATGTGAAAATTGCAGACGCCATTGGCGCCATTTTCAATTTGTGTGTTGTTTGAGGATTCAGTTTTAGTTTTTTGCCCGATCTCGGGTGTTTTAAAGCCCTCGCCTACGGCTCGGGTTTCAAACGACACCCTCGACGGTAATCGGTCACTTTCTCCTCTCGGTGAACAATGTACTATTCAAATGGGTAGGTATAATATTTCTGCGTGGGATGAGCTTTTTTTATTCAGACTTTCAATACAAGTTTGTCCTCTTTATCGCTACCGCGTCTGCTTATAACCATGTACAATCCTTAGCCCAGGCAGCCTCAGGCGAGGTTAATGGCGGTGTTGTCACTTTGACGTAAGAGGGTTCACATTAAAAAGCCTCCAATGGCGTATTTTCTTAAATATATCGCTTAAACTTTCTGCATGCTTCAAAAATAAATATAATTTTAGATGTAACCTACTCTGTGTCGGTATAACTGTCACGTGTGTAGTGTCACATTTCGAAGGAGTGCTTTATTTATACCTTTTAGAGCCGAATACTGAAACGTCACTCAAATTTAAACACCACTTAAAATTGCTCTGCCTCTGTTTGACATTACTCATTTGTAAAAGATAGCAATAATTTAAGCGGGACTTAACATAAGTAGCGTTTGAGTATTCGGCCATTAGATTAGTTATACCTAAAGGTCTGGGTTTAGGCAATCCGAGAGAATATTTTTTTATCTAAAACGTAAACCGTGTTTTTATTTAAAACTTGACACCTGTCTATTTATGTTGACTGGTTTATTAACTCCGTTGGTAGAGGTCTCCTTACTGCGCTTTTATGTCTGCGAGACTGCGAGTAGGTCTCATTGTAGGTCCATCTTTTGCTATGCTTAGGGCTAGATGGCCTTGTATGGAATATCCAGTAATATTTAATTTTCCTGTTGATTTGTTACCAGTTAGGGGCATGATGGTGCTCTACTTATATATATTTTCTAGTCATATTATATTTACTAGTCGATTCGTGTAGGTAATGGCACAAAATATATAATTATAGTAATGGTAATTAAGGTACCTAATCCCCTTAAACTAAAGGGGACAGCTGAAAGGGGATTATGAGACTAACCCAATGCAATTATATGCTTAAACTTATGTACGTGCCATTTTGTATGCAAGTGGCAGGTTAACTTCATGTTAGGTAAAGAATGCACCTCGTTAACGTTGGGTTTTTAAAAGTTCCGAAGTAGGCAACAGGTGCAGTTGGGAACTTTTTAGCGTAAGTTTAGCCCGCGCTTCGATAAGTTATACGAAAGTACTTATTGCAAGGTGCACTTAGGTATTCAAAAGTTAGATGGTCTGAGATGGCGTAAGAGATAACAAATACAGATGCATCACAAGTCGCATAAGTCACAAGTGATACTTATATAAGGTACAGTTATTGACCTCATTTATGAGTGTGTTGTCTTGTCGTTTATGGAAAAGAATGCTAGGAGTTTCACGCGATAAAATTTGAAACAAGAAAACCCAAGTATAAAAATCGATATCAACGAAAAAGCTCCCAGAATTTTTTAAGTCACAGAACCGCTGATAAATTAAGGTTCTTGAATACTAATACTAGTATAGTATTATATATAATCTGTGCTAATACTCACCACCTTCCCGCGATATTTACAATGTCGTTGGTGCACTATATCAAACAGTTTGCACATATTTCCTTTTAGGATGAAGTATACCTATATATTTTATGCATAGTTTTTGGTACATACCTACAAAAACCCGACTTACAGTGACGCAAAAAGAAGGGTTATGGTTCACAAAACCGCGTACAAAAGTAAAATATTAAAGAAAATGTTAGACCCAACTTCATTAATTCCTATTTCGAGACACCCGAATACAAGATTGTATCTCCAGTCCATATATCAAGTCTGACCCGGGGGTGGGCAGCCGCATTCAATTTTACACTCATTCCGGCGGCGACATTTTTCAACGTCGGTTTTAAATCCGATTTGTACAAAGGCGTGTTGATCAATTCTGTGGTATGTGAACTTATGAGTTATGCGGTTTTTTAGTTCGTACTGGACCTAGGTTGAAAATGGTTTAGGATTTTGATGTTATGGTTATATTGACAGAAGTAGGTGGTAGTAGGAAAATGCAGGAGAGGAAGATGAGAATAACCCAATTTAAACATTTTGCTATGTGTTTTTATTTATTTTGTTTATTTATTTATTTTATTTAATTAGAACGGTCACATACAACGAATTAATTAAACACTACCAATTAAAAATTTCAAAACACAAAAATTAAATAGATATAAATAATAAAATTGTTGTCCATAAATTATAAGTCAGATAGTTTAATTATATTATACGTAACATTCATTCATCATTCTCGCAATATCTCAGGCATACCAACATAAGTGTCTTCCAGTCATCCGTGAATATATAAAGTGTTAGCCAAGTTTGGAATTCGTAAAAGTTCGAACGTGCCGCGTAACTTTTAGACTTAACTGACTTAACTGAAAATCTTACTGAGGTTATATCTACCGTATCAAATATACCAGTGCAGTAAATCGTGAAATCTACTTAAATACATTTTTAAACCAAAAAAAAACTATAGACCTCTTACCAATGCCTACAAATCATATTTGATGCGGTTGCAAACAGTAACTGCCGTAGGAAAACAAATCAGTTAAAATAAAATAATTTACCTGGGGCAAGAGTAATCTTATCTTTAATTACTAGAGATTTTATTTTATATAACTTGCACTCAACAAGACAATAAAAAACCCACTAAACTTAATTGCAGCGACACAGCTTGACAGCTATTTTATAGCTTCCCTTTAAGTAACGTTTAAGTTACCTTTAAGTACTTAAAAGCTGTGTTTCAGTTTGAGAGACGTAGCTGTCGTTGTCTTGTGTCTTTCAAGAAAATTACTTTGGTTAAAGGTTTGAGGGATCCTAGAGTATCTTGAAGAAAGTGATCAGTTATTCTAGACCTACATTGCATTTGATTACTATCAAGCTAATTTTACGTGAGTAGCTTCATTTTGATGAGACGCCCAATAATTTCCTGTAAAAAACTCTTGATTGTTGTAGCTAACAGAGTTAGCAAGGATACAATATGTCGATTTGATGATTCTCAAATTACTAACTGTTTTTTTTTAATCCTACAAAATCTATGGTTTGATCAAGGAGTCCCATCTTTAGTAATCTTAGTTTAATGGTGTTGGCAGCCGTTTCCATGTAAGGAGGTATACTTTTTTTGAACGTTATGGCAGCTATATTTTTTTTCTAAGTTGAATGTTTTACACATTCAATTTGCCTTATCAAGTTTTTGGTCTCAAAATGTCTCTTTACCAGCCACAAAATTTTACATTCGCAAGCAAATTTTGCCTTAGCTAGGATTATTTTGCCAGGATTATAATAATTTGCAGGTGAAAACTATTTACGAAGATAACTTCTACTACCAACTAAAAAAAAGCTCGATTTTCAACTTTTTTACTTAAAACGTTACTTGCATTTAACAAACTGCTATCAAATATGGCTACTGATAAGAAAACACGATGCTCAAGACGCAAATTTTTTTTTACAAAGCGCTTTTTATTTACTATATTTATAAAAAATAACACCATGGAAATCTTTTGAAAACGCAGCTGTAAGTAAATCTTATCGGGAAAGTTTCGCATGCATTGATGTCTAACACTCAAGTCCTTCAAATCATTTGACGACCAAGCAGTAATGTATTGCACAATCCATTTTGAGAACGGCGAACAACCAACAATTTGATTTGCCGTGTTGACCTACAATTATTGTCGAATTTAGGGCATTATCTTTGAACCATTAACGACACTCTAGCGTTATTAAAGGATAGCCTCCATTAGGCAAGGTCATAAAATGGCTTGTTTCAAAGTTTTTTACTCGTTACGATAATCGTGATGGATAGAGTGTGCGGTTATCTGAATCCAAATATTGTCTTATCTTGTACAGTTGTGGAGATAAAAGTTGATTACATGTGCCTAATATTAACGTAGAAATAGATCCTTACAAAAATAATGTAAGGAATTAAAATAACTTCTGGCTAGATTTCAGTACAAGTTTTTTTTAAATTTTGGACTAGAGGGAATTTCCGTTTGCTGTGTGATATGTCCATAAATAAACAAAAACTAAAGATACAAATTCAATCAAGAAAATACAAAACGAGCAAGGTGCCTAAATTATAATAGACCTATACTACATCACAGAGATATCAACCTTACTTTACAACTTAATTTTATTATTGTTTAATTTTTGCAGAAACAAAGCTAATCAATTAACTGCTTGGACTGGTTATTTTTATTTTATATAAATTTTTAAATTTAAATTATTTTTTTATTTACTTACGTAATCATGTCGTGAGGTAAACCCAAACTCACCTGTGATTTTTTTTTATTTAATTATTTATGTAAGTAAAATAACAGTTTTCCAAAAAAATATTATGATAACTCCTAATTATTTTTGTGCATGACAGTACTGTGTTGTGTTCATTACAACAGTGTAGTAAAGCTCAAGTGGCGTACTTGTGTTGATGAGCTTACACGAACGCTGTGACTAGATCCCAAAATAATAGCTTTATATGTGATTTTGGAAGGAAAGTGCAACGGACCATAGCAGGTAAGAAAATAAATATTGGTAGATATTTAAAAACTACGTCATCTGGCCGCAAACTAAGCAAATATACTATGGCAACCGAATAACGGAATTATCGTTTCTTTTTAACCGACTACGGCGAAACAAAGAGGAAGGTTATGATTCTTTTTTTTTTTTTGTGTGTGTGGAAAACATAGATGTTTGTTCTGTGTCTGGGTGTTCCTATGTATTATAAGTATGTATTTACAAAAAAAAATATGTATGTATGTATTGTATCAGCCATCTAGTTTCCATCGTACAAGCTTTGCTTAATTTGGGACTAGAAGGCGTTATGTTAAGTGTCCGTGAATATTTATATTTATATTTATATTTATTTATTTATATATGCTACTTGGGTTTTTATCCAAAGTGAAACACACCTAAACTAAGAGTATTTATTTGGACCAAACCCGCTTCAAACGGGTCAAGTGTTCTCCGGATTACATTAGCTTAGTTTCTTTCAAAAACTAATAAAATCTGCGCCAATTTCTCGGGTTTCTTCAAGCAACAAGCCCCTTCAGGTCGCTCATAACCGCTGAAATAACATTTTCTTACAAAACTTTGCCATGCGCGATGCAGCACTCTAGGTCCGCGTAATTGCTACTTTTATCAAATAAAATTTTAAATGGCATGGCTGTGTAGTACTAGAATAAATGTTCACACTTACTTATTAAAATCCGGGCATATTAACGTCAGTTATTTTTTTCACTTTGAAAACCTTACGACAAAATACAGGCTAAAAGCTCGTTTTACTCAAAATACTGATCTAATGATCCTGAGTGTATAAGTATTTTGATGTCAATCGTGCCTGGTCATGCAGTCTATTGAATTTAAAGTCATAAGCCTAGCTTTTTTCAAGGAAACATCAAAACAAAGGCTCTCATGTTTTACTCGTAAATAAAACATGATAAAACTAATAAAAGTTTCACATTCGTTCATAAAATGGATACAAATAGCTTGTCAAAAATTGCATTACCTACGATACGAAGTTGGATTCGTGTCCGGTACACCGCCGGCCAGCTTTGCACCAATCAAATGTTTTGTAAAACAAACTGAATTGGATGCAATCAAACAAAAACTCAGAATTAAGCGACTAGCTACGAATAAAATCGCGTCTGATAGTTCTGAAGTTTCATAACATTGGTTTCTGGCTGTAGTTCCACTCGCGTGTAGCACAGATAACTTGGTAACCATTCGGTCGCAGATCTATTCCAAGTTTTATCGCAGTTAGTCTGGTCATAAATTGATTTAGTGATGTGAAAACGTCTAAACAACTCTGAAACGATTTTTATTTTCTATCAAATGAAGAAACGTGGCTTCTAGCAAAATGTATTTCGCTTGAAAAAATAAATAAAATATAGCCAAAGAAAGTCCCAATTAAAGAAGCTGAAAGACAATTAGCACTTTCCACTGTCCTTCGTGTGTACGGGCCGGAAGCTTCGCTTCTTCTCTACGTTTCTCGCCAAGGCGCAGAGAAGTAATGATCTGACATCACAATAAAAACCCGTCCAAGATAAAGGTGATAAATGTGGTTTAACTTTAAAAATATTGAGTTGATTTTAGAAGCTGTTAGTGGTAATTGTTTACTGTTAGCTAGGTCATGACCACATATATATAATTTAATATAATTCCAGTCATGAGTCTGATATAGTTTTGAATAATTTCCATATTTTTTTCTTTACAAATATCGGTGGTTTACTAATGTATTTCTATAAGATAATTTATATACCTACTTAGTTTATATTTTTTCTTAGCCCTTGAGTAGTTTGAAATATTGAATTTTTAAGAAGATTATAAGAAAATAGGCTCATGCCTATAATTTCCATGCATCCGGTCTTCAGGTTCTTAAGATCCCTGGGGATATGAAGGGGAAAGCACATTAAGTAATTTACAGCCCGTACACGAAATGACTAGGTATCAAACTACGGTTCTGAAGCATAATGACCAATCATTGAAAATACTAGGTTACATAAAGGAGGTGAGGATTACTTATCAATTTCAACTTGAGTCTGCCTTGATCATGAATAAATGTGACAATCCATCCCTGACCGCTGTTTTGCACTGACGTATCAATAATGTGTAAAACGTAATGACGATTCAAAGTGATCAGTGAGATTTGAATAAAAGATTTTTGACTTTGACTTTGTAATAAAAAGTAGTTTTTTCACACCCCGTAATAAAATTAATCTTCCGTATGTAAACCTACAGTATTATACTTTGTTATAATAACTCGTACTCGTACATAGATAGGTTCTAGTGTGGTTCTAGTATACCCTCGGACTATAGTTTCATAATAATCCGAGAACGTATGTTTTTCATAACGCCGTACGTGAGGGGACAACTAATTCGGTGCAAACGAATTTACTGCTAACGATATTGAATCGGAGAAGCAGTATCTCTGGATTTAAGTTGTTTATGAGTAGCCTTTTTGAGATAATAGATCTGATGTTCCTTTCCAAAAAAGAAAATATTTCTGTGAATATAATAGGTACAGGCACCGTAAGAAAAAAAAATAGTGCGTGGAGTCCCTCCGCGTGGAAGAAGTTATATACTTCGAGTGCCACGCATTCACTCTCGCTCTGTTTAATGTGAAATTAATTTAGTATTTATTTTTATGTACTTAACCAATATGCAGTACTTATTTAGTTAGAAAAGGTTCTATGCTCATGTTGCCTAAATCAGAACTAGATGGCGCTGCTAAGTTTTATCGGATCCTAGAACGCGCTATCGAAGTGTTTTGCGTTTTGTGGGGGTCTCCGTATGGGCTAGCGTCCACAGGCCCGCATCGCACGCATCGGACGCATCGCACGCAACGGATTTTAGTTTGCCTTGTATAAAAACTCGTCCGTACGGTGCGGATCAGTGGATACAGTTGTATGAGTTTTTATACAAGGCAAACTAAAATCCGTTGCGTGTGATGCGTCCAATGCGTGCGGTGCGGTCCTGTGGACGCTTGCCTTATGTGATCACTCTCGCTCTGTCTCTTTCTATTCCCAGGAGCGTTAAACGTTAAACTTGTAACGCGTTAATCGCTTGGAAGTCGCATTAGAAGTATAACTTCAAAAAAACTTGCAAATCTTTCAAAACCTGCTACCTATACATTTTAGTAAAGTACCTAGTTAGTTCTCACCGGTGCTGGGACTAAAAGCTTTCGAGTAGCGACCACGAACCAGATCGGAATGCGAACAGAAATCAGTGTGAATATTTTGAGCTATGAAGAGCAATAGAATGACTTCCCAACCGATGGATCAAAGACGTGAAGGTCACAGCAGAAATGTCTGTGGAAGACTCGAATCTTTGTCTAATTATAGATTGACTTTTTAGAATGATACGATGATGATGACATAAATCTACCTAAAATCAAACGATTAAGGGCCGTAAGATCAATAGTGGTTTAAACTACGAGATAGAGTTTAACCTTCAGTCTCCGATTATTTCATAATGGGGGCACTTTGACACACGACTTGACAGTAGATTAATTCATCGATCAAATCCATCATCTCAGCCTAGTCAGCCAAATCATCGTCAATAGATGTAAAGGCCTATTATTATCATGTAGAGACATGGAGAGAGTATGTAATGTAATCGTAGTTAACGAAACTCATAGTTTAAACTGCTTTTGATCTTACGGCCCTAAGAGTATAATATAGCAAGCAAGCAAGCTCGTATGAGTCAGTGACCAACTCTGGTGACGGAGTTTTTAGGCTTTTATCATGGCTTAACGACTGCTAGAGCCGGGACCGATAGTTTATTAAGATTATGTGAGTATGAGACTACTAGTAGGTAACCTGATTTAAAAACTAGCTTGGGTTATATGACTTTTAAGATATTGACTGTATTTCTAGCTCTCTTACTGTTAAGATTACTTTTTAGTCATTTTTGTTTATTAGTAAGAGACAGCAATTTAATTTTAAACGGGTGTTTAAGTTAGTTACTTTTTTTTTATTCACAACTACAACTAATATACAGTATTTACAATATATTAACATTAGACACATGAAACAGTGGAGCTATCTACAAACCTTTGCAAACGATTTATAGATGGCTCATAATAAGGCTATGCCACTATTTTTTACTGGAAGTAGGTTGGCTCTGGTTACTGATTAGTTAAGTTTTGGTCTATTATTAAGTCTTTCGGTTATCCTTAGTTTTCATTCACAGTTATTATCTACCTAATGCATGTTGTGTTCGCCTGTAAATGGTTGACCTAGATTTAAGACCACTAGCTCTAGTTAAGATAGTGCTGTGGACAAATTGTTGGCTTACCTAAATAAATAAATAAAATAAATAAATAAATATTAGACTTGATCTATAGATAACTTTTGTTAGCACTTATACTAGCACACTTAGCAGTCAATAAATGTGCCAGTGTGTGTACAAACGCATAATTCTGTTTATTCCGGAGCGCTGGGCCATTACCGAAAGTGTCCGCGGTCAAATTGCATTCGTGGCTTGAAGTGGTTACAAGTGGTTGAACTCAGCTCACAGCTTTTAGCAAGGAAATATTGCATGCGAAATTCGAGAGCGCTGAGGGAGCTTTCGGAGTTTTTTTTCTTTCAATTTTATAGTAATGAAATTAACATGATGAAAGAGCTATGTAGAATGGCGAAAATTGTATACTATAGATACTAGTAATGAGCGAAGAAAACTTAAACTTAAAAGGGTTATAAGTAGGTAGTTATCATTTGTAAGTAAGTTATTCCTAATGCCAGACATAGGTACACTTTCCAATAAATCTGATGATGTCTGGGATTCCTCGAATTTAGTTGCCCATGTAGGCCGCCACAAGCTACAATTAGATCTGAGGCGTTGGGTAGAAACCTGTCTCAATGCTGGGTGACAAAAAACGACGACACGACACGACGATCTATAGATAGATAGATTGGTATATTCTTTAATGCACACCAAGAAAGAAAACAATAAGAAAAGAAATAAGTTTCAAGTATGAGGAATAATGGGTGGTCTTATCGCTATAGGCGATCTCTTCCAGACAACCTTTGGATACTTATTTTAAATATATTATAAACGTTTTAAATTTGCGAAATATTATGTCTTTAACAGATGTATGGTTAGATAGAGACTCATAATAAGAACATAAAAGCTTCAGAAGTGGGCAGCCTCATTAGTGGACCACCCTGTTTCTTTCAGACATAAGCCTACTTATGTTCACGTCTTCATGCACCGTAGGTACGTAGTTTACAGAATATATATATACATCATCTTGTTTTACTGTTTTTATTATGACAGTAAAATGAAGGGGAAAACACGTGGTCCACTCAGATTTTAAGCGGTTATAACCAACTAGCTTCCGCACGGGAGTTCGTGCGCGTCCCGTTGGATCCCGTTTATTTTCCGGGATAAAAAGTATCCTGTGTTACTTCTAATACCTCCAAGAATATGTGTACAAAGTTTCATGATGATCGGTTAAGTAGTTTTCGCGTGAAAGCGTAACAAACGAACTTGTTTACCAAACTTACATTCAAATTTATAATATTAGTAGGGATAATAATTTTATAAAAATAAGAATAATAACAAAATTAAAAAAAACAATAATGAAGCAAGCTTTGAGAAAAACCGATATTATGCTACGCGTCCTATCCCGGTTCACATTCCTATAGAAAAGGTATCAAATTCAAACAATTTTAACCTTATCATCCAAAATATTTTTTTTGGGTGAAACTTCAGAGTGAGCGTTCCGTGCAGAGTGAGCAAAAAAGCTAGGTACGTAAAAGAGCGAATTGTTTTAATTCACAGGGAATCATCCCTCCCCTCCAAAAGCTCTAGTTAGGTATATTCAAACCATAAATATGTAGATGGGTCAAGCTCCCAAAACCCTCCCAAAACAAAATCCTGAATCTACAGTAAAATGGCTCTACTGTAACGACAGTAGAGCCATTTTGCCTACACAAAAAAGTTATCAAAATACCTCTTATCAAACCAAAATGATAATGCTAAGCTTCATAAAACGTAGTCTATCGTGTCAGTTTGTTGGCTTAGTGACGAGTTATAGGGCTCGGATATATCTCGGATTTCTGACGTTAAGAATAGTGTATGGTGAAAATTTTTCTTTAAAAATAACTGAAATAACAGGCATATATTCCGCATAGGTACATCTGCAGTAATAGCTGATAAAGCATGTCCATTGAGGTTGTGTCCTGTGAAGCATTGCACTACGTCCACTACTGTGATACGATCAAATCGAGAGCGCGAAGAAATAAGCTAGCCCTAACAACGACGATGTATTATTCTACGAGTATCCGTTAGTAGAAGCAGCGGTAATCTGTCATCTCATTGTTTAAAGAATAAGTAAAATTTTACATCAGCCAATCAGATGTGGAATAGAAAATGACCCCGCTATGACCTAAGTTCTATAAAATCGCTCGGAGCTGAAAAAAATGATTTCTATGCAGCGTATTTTATTCAGATGTATGAGAGTCTATCTCGTTTGCATACCTAGGCATGATAGAGGAGTCAAGTTGCGTATAATGGATGACAAATATTTAGGCAGACTAACATTTGTGGCGTATCTGCGATAAGTCGTGTCTGTTGAGGGAGATTGCGAGAGCTTTGATTCCTGAGGGAGGATTATTTTAGGACTTATTAACATGATTAATAATGTTGTGAAAGCTACTTACGTATTTATGACCTTAATAATTCGTTTTATTTCTGATATTACTACTCTTTGCAAAAAATAATATAGGCCCCTACATACCTGCTGTTCTCCTTACAGTATAAATTATTATTATGTACCTAATTTACATACGGAAGCTTAATTATTATCTTAAAAAAGCGAATACATAAGCATCCCAAAAAGATTTGAGCATAGCACAATTTTATTGTCGAATCATTTTCGCGGTAGGTACAGAAGTTGATTTCAAAATTATAAACAGGGCTTTGCAATATAGATTAGCAGGGTACCTTATATTCCAATCAAACTATAGGTTTTCAAATACTGCTATATTCTAAGTGATGTAAACTTGGCGTGGTCGGACTCTATATTCACTCTCTCTTCCCGACTATTGGTACATAGAGTCCTTTTCATGAAAGAAGTCCCGCGGAACTTTCCGGAACTAAATTTTAAAACTAAATTTAAAATTAGTTGTCAGGTGCTGTTAATGTGTTCGGATGCTAGTGCGTTTTTATTTGGTTTCTGTGATCAAAGTCTTGTTTTCAATGCCTAAAGTTGTTAAAAGTGCTGCCCGAGAAATAATACTTAAGGTCGACTACAGCGACGCGTCTGCGGGACTTCTTTCATGGAAAGGACTCTAGTGGTGGGGTCAGCCTTCCTCACATTCTTCCTCCACTTCGCCCTATCCATGACGTTGTATTCGGAAACGTTACATGCCTTCATATCGGATTAACACGGCTGTCCACGTGGTCTTTGGCCTCTATGTCTTTTACCGGAGACGGACAGTACCAATACTTGGTTTCCAACGTCGGACTCTATTTACGACACGATAAATTGTAGGATCTATCTCAACCAGTAATTTAGCAAGGCTTTGAGTAATGCGTATAAAATAGTTTCCAGTCAAACAAACAAAAACACTAAAATGTTCATGACGACTTGCCCTTGGTTTTACTGTTCTGTACAGTCACATATGTAAGGTTTAATGTTTTTGAAATAAAAACTAGGCAGACCTACCCAATTAGTATAAAGGTACCTAGTGTACTTTAGGTAGGTACAATAAATAATATGATGAGGTCGAGATCCTTCAGACAAACCATTTGATATGGTCGAGAGTGCCTTCGGCACTCAGCAGTAGTCCAACGCTGTTAGCAATCCTCAGACGATTACAATAGCATTATAGTCCGCTCAAAAAAAAAAAGGATGTACCTATTCAGTATTCGGTGCGTCATAGGCTACAGATGAACGAGAGTAGCCCGTGTAAAGACCACGTGTAATGTCAGGAGCAAAGGGGCAGTTAGGCGACTAATGATGATGATGAATGGTCGATATGATAGGTTCTTGGAATCATTTGTCCAAGGATAGCTTTAGTGAAGTTTGGGCGACTGTACGTGTGTCCATCATCACGTGATCTAGTACGATACAAGCTTACATATAAGGTCCCTGGGGAGGCACGCACGCCGACTGTGTCCATTGGGTATTGCTGAGTGGCAGTGTTGTGTAGAGACCGGTAATAACATGAGGTGCTATAACTAGGTAAGGTATTCAGGTGGAATTAATTTTATGTAGCCTGGCGTTACTATTGATTTAACGAAATTATGGCATGAGTTAGTTGAAGAGTATAGAAAGTAGAGCAATTGAAAAAATGTCCCAAAAGTTTATTCTTACACGCACCTTCAATAAAGACTAATAAAAGATAAGTGCAATAACAATAAGTGCATATTTCTAAACAATTCTAAAGTTCTAAAACATCCGACTATCGGTCTATGATTTTTCGCCCTTGAAACATCAGATGCATAAAATTCAATTTCTTCTTTTCAGACTTAACCACAATGTCTCTGATATCAAAAACCGTCATCATCATCGTGACCATCCAACTGATCGCCGCGGTTACCGGCCAGGAGCTAGAGAAGCGAGCTCCACAAGGGTTTCTCGGAATGCGTGGCAAGAAGTACGAAGACGGCCCAGAGCAGTTTTGCAAAAGGAAACCGCATTTCTTCGTCGGAGTGAAGGGCAAGAAGGACGCGTATGATAGCTTCGAGTACCCTGAGATGTACTACAAGCGTGCTCCGATGGGATTCATGGGCATGAGAGGAAAGAAGGACATGTTTTTTGATGATAAACGAACACCAATGGGCTTCGTCGGTATGCGTGGAAAGAAAGAAATCATCTTGGAGGAAGAAAAACGAGCTCCGATGGGCTTCGTTGGCATGCGAGGCAAAAAAGAAATGTTTTCTGATGAGGAAAAGCGGGCTCCAATGGGTTTCGTTGGAATGAGAGGCAAGAAACCGTTCTCAGAGGAGGATTATTCTCCAGAAAGCTTCGAGTACGCGCCAAACTACGGCTCTCTCATCGGGCAGATTGACTATAACTCTAACGAAAGACACAACAAATTCCCGCTTCTGAACGAGATCATAACCGAGTATTTGAACAAACTGGAAAGCCAGTCCAACGAACCCGCTGCTGAGACTGACGAGCACACGACGAATGAGGTGGAAAAGAGAGCGGCCAGTGTGCACCAGTTCTTCGGAGTCCGCGGTAAGAAGTCTTTACACAACAAGCCTCCTTACGATGTGTCGTTCCGGGGAAAGTTCATTGGGGTTCGCGGCAAGAAGGATCTGAAGAACAATGAAGCGCAAGAGATTAAGTTTTTGCTTGACCAACGCGGGCCGTTGCCGAAAAGGAAGGGTGCGGTGGGATTCGTTGGAATGCGCGGCAAGAAGTGGACTGACGGTAAGGTTTTATAATTAGATACACATTAGCCTGGCGGATCGAACTTAGTCATGACGTGAATTTTGAATTCTCAAAAAATTGCACTTCAACCCGATTTTTCAGTACATTTGTAGGTACCAAGTGAAACCAGCTCGTGGATCTATTTACTATTCAAAGCAGAATCGTTGAATATATTTCTAAAAAAAAACTAATCGCAGTAAGATATTATTAGTTGAAAATTGCCGGATTTCATAACTTAAACGATTAGGATTGCCTATCCTAGTTAACTACGAGAGGGATATTCAAACTACTGTCGAACGATTGATGAATTTCGTGAAAGAGTAACAAACATCCATCCATCCATACTTACAAACTTTCGGATACTTATAACTTAGTAGGATTTACTGTTTACCTACGGATTTATCTAATCTGCATTTTGCTATGTAGGTTAGGAACATAATAGCCCAGTCAAATTAGCATTTCACCTGGGAATTTGAGATACCAAGCTATAAACTCGTATACCTAAACTTGTATCTTGACATCCTAAAAGTGGTCTCAAAACCTACATTAGGGTGTCTGCGTCCATTAAAATCGCAAGGTCAAAGGTTACAAAAAGCGACCTTTTGCAAATATCTCGTTTCCTATGGGTTTTTGGCTACTTGTATGTATGACAAATATTGTAGAGGATTAACTTCACTACAACTTTTGTCTCAATAAATTTTTTATACGTTGATACGTTTTCGAGATAGAGGGCGGAGAGCGCGTTTTATAGTTTTTAATAATAATACTACAACTCAAAAACTATTTGAGCTAGAATAAAAATGTAGGTTTTGAGACAACTTTAGGAGGTAGAGATACAAGTTTATGCGAGTTTATAGCTGGGTATCTCAAATTCAGAGATTCTTACCTAATTTTGACTAATTTGACTGGAATAACCGGACACAGTCACAACTGAAATCTTCGAAATTGCAAAAATGTTCCAACTTCTGGATCATCACTGTACCTACTCTATTTATCATGTAGGCCACGTAGCATCAAACAAAGGAACGCAAAAAGTACAAATTATGAAGTAATTTTACAGTAAAAAGTTTTTGCTATCAAAAGGTTTCTAATTGATAATCCTGAAAGCTATTACAACTAATTAATAAATTATTCAACTCCCATCAACTTTCACAACCTTTTTCTAACATAAAACCTTTTTGTTTCAGAATCGAGTCCCGAGACAGAAACCTTATATTAAAAAAAATGGATTACTACATTAGTATAGCCCTAGTTATAGTACCTTCTTGTTGAAGACTTCTTCGATAGCATATCTCTAAAAATGTAAGGATTTCTGGCCAATAAATTATATGAAGGCTTATTTTAGTGTATTTTCACGTGATTTTAAATCGTGGACTGGACACTAAGATTTCTAGGTAGGTACATACCTACTCGTATCTATCTATCTACAGAGAAAGAATATATAAAAACGATATATGTACCTAATACAGGTTTGTGTTGTAAAAGACGACAAATTTCTTACCGTGTCGTCGTACGGGTCCCTGACGGAAAATATGAAAGGTTGAATTCTCATTCACCCCTGGAAAACTGTTTAAAATGCTGTAGAAATTGCTGTTAGCGATAAGCTCAATAGTTTATTTCGGTATTTGTAACATACATAGATACCATTTTTTTTTCTTTATTCTCGAATGTTCTCCTTAGTTTTTACTTCTTTATTTGTTTTGATATTTACATCTTTATTTGGCACTTTATTAATTTAATTGTTATATAATATACCTACTATAATATACTATCTACTTTTAATTTTAGGTTTGCCGTATGAATACTTTTGCAAGTTATAAATATGTAATGTTAAAATTATAGGAATAATTGTTAAAATAGTATTATAGTAGCTAGCTTCAAGATCTGTTATAAAATTTG
The DNA here is from genome assembly GCA_947507515.1 of Eulithis testata. Classification (NCBI taxonomy): domain Eukaryota; kingdom Metazoa; phylum Arthropoda; class Insecta; order Lepidoptera; family Geometridae; genus Eulithis; species Eulithis testata. The sequence goes on along the minus strand of OX382213.1, from coordinate 8,688,129 downwards.
AGATGTATCCAAATCATTAGGTATTAGAATATTTATTCAAATTATTGCAGAGTTTATTTTATTTACCCTTAAATATTATTAAGTAACTTCTATACTTAATTTGTTATTTTTATTCTTAGACATTTTGTGAAGGCTGGCAAAATGAATAATTATTAAATAAATAAATTAAAAGAATAAATAAACGCAGTTGCCAAACAAAAAGTTGTTTCATTATTTAGAGGGGGGTTATATTATAACCAAAAACAGAACTCTAAATACCATGAGTCAATACAATGAATATAGTCCAATAGGTAGATACCTGTATGTATCTTATTATACAGGTAGCTTATTGAATAAACCTAACCTAATTTGACAGCTCTAAAATTATAGCCGTCCTTGTCGTTTCAGTTTATGAGAAAGAAACAGCAACATTTTTAGTGCTGTCAAATTAATTTAGGTTATAAAACAGTCAGGCGTTATAGCGCGATCACACTATGCCGAAGTGAGCAGGGACTTGGGCAGGGAAGTGAATGATTGCCGCAGCAACATCGCCTTTATTCTCACGGAGCTAGGGCATGAACTTGGGCAGGGAGACGGGACAGCGGCATGTTCGTGTTCACGCCACTTCCCTGCCCACTTCGGCATAGTCTGCACGCGCTATTACGTACTGGCCTTGTAGGGTGCGGAAGTTGAGAATGCCCAAAATAATGTGTGAAATAAAAGACTGACTCACCTAGTTTTCTTGATAGCACTCACCCTAGGTTCCCTTTTTCTTGAGCAGCTATCTGGAACACCCTTGTAGTTCAGTTTTCACGGTTTTTTCACTGATAAAATAGTAGACGACGATCCAGTCTTGAGACCTATGCCTACCAGTGCGAAGTCGGGCTTAAAATTGTAAACGGGGGCATTATTGGGTATTCACTAAATTCATTTTATACATTATGAAAAAAAAGTAGGTTTAAATATGTAGGTACATAAACATAACCAATAGGTTACCTACTAACAGTAGGTAATTGATTTTCTCGTAACTAATGTTTCCAAATGAAACTCCTGTAAAATTTCGTAATATTTTTTATTAAAACTTCTCCATATAAATCCATCGCTAACATATAAAGAACGTATAGGAAGCAATGTCTGTGATACATATACACTATCGCATAAAGGTATGTACCTATGCATGATAGCCAACAACCGAATGATCATTCCCATTAGTTCCATCGCACTTTGTTCAATAGAACTCATGATCTGAATTAATTATTATGCACGTAACCAAATCGAAACTATACGTAGAACTTTAATAATTAGTGATATTTGTTCAATTGGACACAATGCAATAGTAGGAATGATGGAATCACCAAGCATTTTCTCGTTAGACCTATCGCGCACTAGGTAATAAAGTATATTTCCAGGTGTTTTATATGTACTAACATTTTTGAATATTTTTTTTATATTCTTCTTAGTGCGCTAGTAAACCCCTTCTCCCATTACGATACGCACAGACAATTCAAGTATCCTGCAAGTCTCGGAGACTAGTCGCCGCCAACTGCCAAGTACCTATCTCACATAAATTTGAATGCAGGATACCAGTATCGTAGTGTGCGAGCCTGCATTCAAATGTATCTATGCGAGATACTTGGCGGCGACTAGTCTCCGAGACTTGCAGGATACTAGAATCGCCTGTGCCTATCGTAATAAGAGAAGGGGTTTAGTGTGCCAGAACGACTAGTGACTGGCGCCTAAGTTTATAGGTATCTAGTTTAAAAGAATGGCGCATTTAAGAATCGTCAAAGTTATTTTGTGTTACCTACCTATGTAGGTAACTAAGAACCAATAAAGATTATGTGAAGGTCTCATCGTATGAAAAAAATATTCGTCAAAAGAAAAATTAGATGCAAATAAGTAGTTACGTAGGTACCTAGTTCTTATGTTCTGATCGAGCAAAGAGCAATAAGACGTTTCGGTTTAGACATAGTCCTTTTCATGAAAGAAGTCCCGCGGAAATTTCCGGAACTTAATTTTAAAACTAAATTTTAAATTAGTTGTCAGGTGCTGTTAATGTGTTCGGATGCTAGTGCGTTTTTATTTGGTTTCTGTGATCAAAGTCTTGTTTTCAATGCCTAAAGTTGTTAAAAGTGCTGCCCGAGAAATAATACTTAAGGTCGACTACAGCGCCGCGTCTGCGGGCCTTCTTTCATGGAAAGGACTCTAACAACTTGTTTTGGACGGTTCCTTGATAGAACAGACGATAAGTTATGACAGATCATTCAAAAAATTGGTTCTATATCGGTATTTTGATGGAACCCTATGTAAGTATGTTATTTTCAAAGAATTTTCAAGTATGTAACAAAAATAGTAATAAGGAATGTTATTTTAACCAACTTCAAAAAAGAAGGAGGTTCTCAATTCGGTTTTTTTATTATTATTTTTTATTATCTTTGGTCCATATTACTAGTCGTTCTGTCACGCATCCTTTTCTCCAAATACAAAACACCAAACGTATCAAATCATTCGTGACAAGGAACCACGTCAACCAAATCAGTCAGATCTCGAACTACTAAAGAGAAGAGCGATCCAACTGTGACATACCTAAAGTTCCATGATTCAAGTGAAAAATGTATTAGCAAAATTATTATTAATTGTGTATGGTCTACAAGCGTTATGTCAAAGTTTATGACATAACAAAATAAGTTCTATCATGATAAATATAAGGCATAAAATAGCGCGAATTCCAATAGTGATTGTTATAACTTTATAGTATAGATACCTTTGCTTATGAGAAGTAGTACATAGTGCTTTATACTACACCTACGAGGAAAATAAAAAACTAAAAACTGAATCCTCAAACAACACGCACAAATTGAAAATGGCGCCAATGGCGTCTGCAATTTTCACATCATGTTCTTTTTTCAAATAGTTTATCCTGCCGCCGCAGGGTCGCACTGCCAGCCCGACACCATCCAACACACAGCTAGTGGCCAGTGTCATTTTGCGAACTTGGAGATAAAAACTCACTGTAAAAACTTTTTGGCTTTTGATATTTAGGTTACCGGCGCATAGTCTTACCCAAAATTAAAAAGAAAAACCACATAAGAAATGGATTTTCATACACTTTTCTCTTTCGCTCAGATGCGTTTTCTCTCCGCATATTTGTTCGATATGCAATGACGTACTTTCTACCGTAAATTTGATAAAGTATCAAGGTACTTTCCAAGCAGGTGTAGTATAAAAGCATTTTCGATGAAAGCACTAGATTTTAACGCGATATTTTTTAGTTTAGAATAGTAAAATAAAATAAAAAGTCCCATTTTACGATTTATTAATGGTTGTGAGTGACATAGATGTGAAACTAAATACTATAGTTTAGGTGAATAACATTAACAGGAGTATGGATGCCCAAAATATAATAGTATTTCATACAATGTCCAAAACATAACAAGAAAATACTTTTATGTAAAGACGTTGGATACTAAAGCGAATGTTCATATAATTTGTTACAAAACCTAATAAAAATAATGTTAGTTTATTGGAAACATTTATATGATACAGAATAAACCCCAGACATTTTTATAATTATTCTGTTTCGATCTCAGAAAATCTTGATTTTCTTTTATTTGGGGCGAAATGGTTTCTCTTAACAAAATACTACCTACTTGCACCAACAGATTCACAGTATTTTGCATAAATTTAGCGAGTTTTTAAATCCGTAAACAAAGTATTGGTGCAAATAGGTACAAGACGGCTATATAACAAACAGTATAAACATAATGATTATCGTATAAAAATGACATCAAATATAATTAAATAGAAAACATAGATGTTGTTGATTAGATTTGACGCCATAATAATACCAAAATTAATATTTATTATTTAGTTGAACGCTAACTACTTATAATACATGTTTTTATGCAAGTCTCTAAATAAATTAATTATTATAATAATGTGTTTTGTTGCATATTTCATAAACTAGGCATCGGCTAGCATTTTTTTCAAAAACTACTCAAAATAGCTTAATATACCGTTACAGTCGAGCGTAAGTTCATTTCTATATAGATAATATTTTTTTATTATTGTGTATCACGCTATAGAATAACCTCTCGAGTTTTTTTTTTATTTCGTCTACTTTAAGGCCCGTACGCTGATTTACTGCGCCGACCCGGACTTAACCATAGATTTTCGTATGAAAGTACTGAAATCTACGCTTGAGTAACGATTTCTTCATCAACACACGGGCCTTGGACTACATTTACATCAAATGTTACTCAAATTATCGTATCCCAAGAAACGTAAGCATGAATAACTAAGCCAAAACCTTCACTAGACATTGTCCACAATAACCGGGATTATTATTTGCTCACAGCGTTGCAAGGCACATCAGCAAAGTCCTCACAATGTTTGTACAGTGAACTATTCCGGCCCAAATCGCATCGAAATGGACTGTGTACACACGGCGACAGACCAACTTAGACTGAACTTTGAACTATTGCGTGTTTCGACTAAAAACATTCACAATAAAACCTTCACAACACAATACTTACAAACGATTTGTTTTTACAATCAAGAAAATCCTTAAAACCATCTGCACAAGATTCAAAATGTCGAACATGCACAAGGTCTGGCGGTGGAAACGCAAATCGATATCTTCACAGAGTTGTGCATGTTTTATTGTGAATGTTTTGCAGTGGAAACGCACGGTTAGACTACCTACCTTCTATGCCAAGTATGTACCACATTCTGTAATGTACATAGATATGTACAACAGGTACTTACCTGACTGCGGTTTTTGCCTTCACCTATCCTTGGTTGAATGACTACCTAAGTTTTAATTTTAATGTTTGTCTCATTTCTCTTTTATGTACGTAGGTAAGTATCTGTTACTTAAGTTGTCTATGTTTTTTAATTCAATAAAATTTGTATTATTGTTTTTTTATTATTATTATTAGAAATTGAAAGTTGCGAATGGCACGAGGGGCGATATGTTTTTGTGTGGGACGCCTAAACTCATTTTATACAAGGTGTAACATAATTACCCTATAAGCCTGAAGGGGGCGTAATGAGACCGACCACCTGAGTGCTTGGACATGTGCAAAGGGACAATAAATCGTAATTAAAATTTTCACACAAATGTAAAACTTTTATTATTTTAGAAATTTGCGACCACCCTAAGTGTTTGTTTACCATGTAAACCCATACACACGCATGCACACGTAGGTACCTTCCTACCAGGTCCCACGCACACGCTAGCTTTGTGTAGGTACATTTTAAGTAAAAGTTACGAGCTCATTTCAAAAACTCAAAAGTCGTAGAACAAACACTGTTCGCCATGACCTGTAAAATACCTCCCCTTCGGACTTATAGGGTATTTATGTTACACCGTGTATAGCGTAGTTATAGTTATACTGAATGTCTATGTCTAACTTGATGTGTGGCCGTGTGTAAAAAACTCAAACATCCCTCTCACCTTTGATTAGGCAAGAGATTTTTATAAAAAAACACTATCAAACTTAGTTTTCGTAATCACGTGCGCAAGCGCATAGGTTCGCGCGTAGCTCTCGCGAAGATATCCGTCTCTTTCGCACGCGTTGCTTGTTGTATCTCAGTCGCACTAAGCAATAATTCATTTTAGGTTGAATGCGATGTTTCATACACCTTTACCGTGAACGATACAGAACTAGACGAATTCAAAACTTTACTTTCTTTAGTAATTCAAAGCAAAATGATACTTATTTATATGCATACAAGGATCATTTGTAACATTATGTGCATCAACGTGAAATGGAATCAAGAGGCGTGCAGTTCTAAACAGAATCACTGCTATAGTTTTTATATATCATATCTTTTATTGAAATATCGACGATAATTTGATATATTTTTCACGGTAAAAGTAGAGTTTATCCAATGATATGTTACATCCAGTTACAAATCAGCATTTAAAATATAAAATTATTAATAATTAAATCACAATAAATAGAAACTTAAATAACGATACACAACCTAAGGTCATAATGTTGACCAAAAGATGAATTCACTACAAAATATTGAATTAATTATTAATTTTATGTCGTTACCTAATTTATTATTTTGTTAACGTACTAACTAGCATTGGACTGTATGTATAAGTTTGCTTATAACATGATTTAAGCGATAACTACGAAGTTTTTTTTAAAGTTCTTATTTTCAAATACTGTTTACATCTTGACAGTTATTTTTAATGAATAAAACCATGAGGTTTGCAATAAAATCATCAGAACAGCGAACATAATATACACTCATACATACCAAAATGATCTAAGTGCCGGAGATATTTCAGTTTTTTTTTGGTAACAAAACTGATATTTTAATCTCCTAAAGTTTGTATGAAAGGAACAGTATTTAAAATTAAGAATAACGTACAAAATAAGCAAATTACCCAAAAGCTATTCGTAAAAAAAAACTATCGAATGAGCCGCGAATAAATGCATTACAAGATATAATTTTTTTAATGTCTTACACACAACTAACTCTTCGGAGTAACGCATCTCGCTCACTCTCTATGAGAATGACAGAGCCAGCTTTTATATCAGTGCCTTGATCACGAATAAGTGTGACAATCGTAACGTATACGTAACGTAAAGTACACGTACCGTAAAGTATACGTAACGTATAGTAACAAGGTTACCCGAGATACACTGCGCGGTGACGCTAACGTTCATTTACGTTACTCAAATTACGATTCGAATTCGTTAGGTTTACGTAACCTATGAAAAACGTCGCCTTACGTAATCCGTTTTAGTGTTACACTGCGCGCTGATACTGCACCGATCTGCAATCGTGCTGACATTAACGCGCAATGTAAATCCACATTAGGTAACATAACGATTGTAAGATTCATTCGTTCTTTTTATTGAAGGTAGATTTCTCAGCGTTCTAGAATAATCTTATTCATAAGACCCTTAAACCTCTGATAGTTATAATATATTCTGTTGATCTCTTTTTGGTGACATGATTTTGACAACTAGAGAATATTACAAAGCTGTGATTAATATCATCAAAGTTCTATACAGGGTCATGTCTAAAATACTCAAAAGCGGTTTAGATATAAATCGGTTACAATAGAAGCAATTTTTGAAGTGAACATTGAACTTTGACTATTGTAGGCAAATTTTCCAGTGAGCGTTAACTAGGTAGGCAAAATTCTGAGTTTTAACACGTTCCTTGTCCCCATACAAAATGATTTGACAACTTCATACGTCCAAAAACTGACAAACCATTGTGAGGGCCATTGAAGTTGTGGACGCACGGACTCCGGAAATACAGCATCATGGCCCCACATTGGGGGCACCTGGGCAGGGAACGTGTTAAAGATCTTCAAACATAACTCAAGCTTTGATTTTATAACACATCACAATGAAATTTCAAGTACTGTCCCAGAATACGAGTGTAGTAACATAAGTAGGTAAAAAATAACTCAAACGTGACTCAAGTAAAAGATTTTTGACATCTCTCGATGAAAATCTGTCAAAAAATTCTATGCTCGAGTTTCGATTCCTTGAGCACTGTCCCAGAATACGAGTGTAGTTATTATTAGTAAGTATTTAGAATTCATTATAGTAGAAACCAGAACATCTTTGACCGTAAAACCTTAAGACACTTGAGAAATGGCAAAATAGCGATTAACTCCAGACTATAAATGTTACTACGCTTTGTATGTATTTATTATATTGATAGTAATGATAGTAATAAGCAGTTTTCATTCCTGAGTCTTAAACCCACACATATTGGCTGTAAAATATGGACAGAGTTTTTGACTACTATAAGAACAAAATGTAGAGAAAATAACTGTAAAATTGGTTTTCGTTTGGATTGATAGATCATTCGACTCTATTTGGTTTGGGAGTTTTGAGTATCTATTTATTGTCAATATTCAACTGATAAAAATAAAATTTAGCACCAATTATTGTGTGTATAAACAGCTTAATTATCCGAATGACCTATATTTTATTCTCAAACATAATTTGTTATTGCAGTAACAAATTCATTGGGACTACGCTTATTTTTTGACAAGTAATATTATCTCGCGGTTGACTTACTAGCTTTTGCCTGCGACTTCGTCCGCGTCTCGTTTGATACTGTTGATTTTCCGGTATAAAAAGTAGCCTATGTGTTAATCCAGTTACGAATTATATATTCTAAGTTTCATCAAAATCGGAACAGCAGTTGCAGCGTGACATTTATAATATTAGTGGGTTGGTACCTTGCCAATAATTCGGCGGCCATTTTGGACAGTTTCAATATCTGATATATTCCAACTGTAGTCGTCCAAAAATCCAAACAATAAATACTCGTACGAGTATATAAAGTCAGGTCAAGCAGGGTGAAGCTAGCTAGCCAATAAAAACACTATCAAAGCAGTTTCACACCTAACCAGTTGGTATAGAGATCGTTTTGAAATATCAATGTGCGTAATGAATCGTAGTGAAATAAGCCTTTGAAAAACTCCGTGATACTACAGCCAATACGTTCTTATACCAGCCTATGGTACATTCAACCAGAAGCAGAGCTATTTGAAGTTCATTTTGAACCTTATTCAGTTGTATTAGATAACATTTAAAAACTTCCTTGATACTACAGCCAATAATCTCATCCTAGCCTAAATATTACATTCTCTTTCCAACAAGAAGCAGTAACTCTGTAACTTTTTGAAGTTCATTTTGAACCGTATTATGTTTTATTTAGATATCATTTTGCAAGCCTACATAAAGTACTCTTTCCAACCAGATGCAGTAACTGTTTGAAGTTCATTTTAAACTGTATTTAGTTGTATTAGATAACATTTTGCAAGCCTACATAAGGTACTCTTTCCAACCAGAAGTAGTAACTCTTTGTAGTTCATTTTGAACCGTATTAAGTTGTATTTAGATAGCATTTTGCAATGTCAGCGGATGGTTGTGGTTATGTCCGTTGTGCGTGGTGAAGTCGTCGTGCTCCAGTTTAGTTTGTTGTTCGTGTTGGATCTCTGTTTGTATGAAGTTGGCTGAGAGGCCAGCGAGTGCGATGTGACGGCCGTCGCCGTTGCCGTTTCCATTGTTGGAGTGTGCTTCCACTGCCTTTGTTGGCTGCTCGACTATTTTGTCTTCACTCTGTAAGTAATATTAAAATTCAATTATCATGGATCATCGGTCGTGATTCAGTCGTTAGAATGCTTCACTTGCTCGTGATTCATTTCTGGCCCTCGCTTTAAATCCGTCTTTTATTCACTAGTTGCATAATATACTATTAGTTAGTTATAGTTTCATACATTGTGTTGTTGAGACATTCCCAGCAGGTCGGCAGTATGGTTTCCGTTGTTAGTGGCCGGTACCGCAGCCACTGCACCCGCCACTAGTGGACTGCTCGCTACTGGCATCTCCACCTACAATACATTATTATTTCATAATTTTAAAAACATTTGTAGTGTTTTCTCTGCTATAAATATACATTTTAAGGTTCTGTTAATAATATGCACACGTCGTCTAAGCACACTTTGACTTTTATATTTTCGAAAAGCTAATACTAGAGGATGATGGGAGGAAGCTCGGGACAAAGAAAATTTGAAGGCGAGACTTTTGCCAAGCAGTGGGACGATTTAGGTTAAATAAAAAAAAATATAAAGACCACTATATGAAACCAAGTTGGAAAGAGCAAATAGTATTTTTTTTAATTGTGGCTCCTATGATGTAGAAATCGTTACTCAAGAATAGATTTTTCATACAAAAATCTATACTTTAGTCCGCAGTGCTAGAGCAATAAATTAGCATGCGGGCCTAAAAAACGTCATTTCAGAGTGAAAATTTAAAAAAAAAACTATATTTTGAAGTGTAATAGTACATTGTTCACCGAGAGGAGAAAGTGACCGATTACCGTCGAGGGTGTCGTTTGAAGCCCGAGCCGTAGGCGAGGGCTTTAAAACACCCGAGATCAGGAATCGCACTTTCTCTCGAGTGATACATAGTGCTTTATACTACACCTACGAGGAAAATAAAAAACTAAAACTGAATCCTCAAACAACACACAAATTGAAAATGGCGCCAATGGCGTCTGCAATTTTGACATGTTCTTTTTTGAAATAGTTTATCCTGCCGCCGCAGGGTCGCACTGCCAGCCCGACACCATCCAACACACAGCTAGTGGCCAGTGTCATTTTGCGAACTTGGAGATAAAAACTCGCTGTAAAAACTTTTTGGCTTTTGATATTTAGGTTACCGGCGCATAGTCTTACCCAAAATTAAAAAAGAAAAACCACGTAAGAAATGGATTTTCATACACTTTTCTCTCCCGCTCAGATGCGTTTTCTTCCCGCATATTTGTTCGATATGCAATGACGTACTTTCTACCGTAAATTTGATAAAGTATCAAGGTACTTTCCAAGCAGGTGTAGTATAAAAAATATAAAGACCACTATATGAAACAAAGTTGGAAAGAGCGAATAGTATTTTTTTTTATTGTGGCCCCTATGATGTAGAAATCGTTACTCAAGCATAGATTTTTCATACAAAATCTATACTTCAGTCCGCAGTGCTAGAGCAATAAATTAGCATGCGGGCCTAAAAAACAATTCATCATATCAGAGTGAAAATTAAAAAAAAAAAAATCTATTTTGAAGTGTAAAAATAAATTTTATATAAAGTTAACAACAAACCTGACTAGTGTTGAATCCTAGCAGATCGTCAGTGGCAACGTTTCCATTATCCACGGGCGCGGTACCATTGTCCACTACTGGGGCAATACCGTTGTCCACTACTGGAGTACTCTCGTTGTCCACTACTGGAGCACTGCCATTGTCCACTACTAGCGCACTGCTGTTGTCCACTGCTGGTGCACTTCCGTTGTCCACTACTGGAGCAGTGCCGTTGTCTACGAGTGTAGCAGCGCCGTTGTCCACGACTGGGGCAGGCGTGGGTACGGTTGGTTGGCTTTGTTTGTTTTCTTGTTGCTTTTTGTCTTCTTCAGCCTGAAAATAATTACAGGTACTTAGAGTTCATAAGTATTCGTGATAGAAGACAAAATAAAGAACGAAAATTAATAAAAAATAAACGCTTTATATGTAATTTATTTTGTAAATAGGGTGTACTATAAAAAAAATAAAACGCCGAAAAGGCACGACAATATTTAGAACCCGCGTCGAGTTGTCGTGTAAAATGTCTAACGATATTTATTTACTACTAGGTGATACCCGCGACTTCGTACGCGTGCGAAACGTTCCACAAATATCAGCACACGATGAACCTCGTAGCCAATGGCTAGCAGATCTGCGTAGGTATTTAGTTTATCTTTAGTTTTAGGCTTTTTTAACAGTTTCTACTGTCGTGTGAAATGTCCAAGTTTATTTATTTATTAAAATTTAATACTTAAAGACCTATTTTGTAAAAATAACAAAATAAAAATTTCTTTAAAACCAAAAACTTTTTATATTACCTACCAATTTTGGTACTTATTTTGAAGTTATTTTGATTTTATTTAAATAGTGTAAAATAAATATTCTATCTATTTATTTAATCTTTTACTTGGCGATAAGAATGATGATATACCTTATATCTATCTATACTATTATAAAACTATGCTATATTTTATTGAAATAAAAGACGTGAAGCTTGAACTCTCTAAACCAAAAGCAGCCTTTGACACGAGGTTCATCATATGCTGGTTGACAGATAATTTGGTGGACTGTTACGTCATAGAACTGTTAAAACTTTTTTTATCCCTAATATTCGGTAACTTCCATTTGGGTAGGACTATTGAAACGAAAACTAGACGTAATGGGCTAGTTTCAATAGTCCTACCATGGAACTACAGGGATAAAAAAGGTTTTAAAAACAGTCCTATAGAACAAATGGGAGTTACCCGAAATTTTGTATCCACTGACACATTTATTTATGTACAAAAGTAACATACAGGCTGTAAAAGAAAAAGTGATCACAAAATAGTTCTGATTTAGGCAACATGAGCCTTTTCTAACTAAATAAATATTGGTTAAGTACATAAAAAATAAATACTAAATTAATTTCACATTAAACACAGAGCGAGAGTGAATGCGTGGCACTCGAAGTATAACTTCTTCCGCGCGGAGGGACTCCACGCACCGGATTTTACATCATAAGACGTATCATACCTTCCTAAGTCGAGTTCTCGCCATGATTGCTTCGACGCGTTGCTTCCTGAGCAGTCGTTCCTTCTCCTCTCGCTCCGCTTCTTCTCTTCGCTGCTTCTCGGCTTCCTCAGCGGCTCTGCGCTTCTCCTCGTCGTCGCGAAGCCTGGCTTGCTTCTCTGCTTCTTCGCGGAGTTTGCGTTCCGTTTCTTCGCGCTCGAGTAGCTGTTGCGCCTGAGGGTATAAATAAACTCTTTTAAATATAGCTTTACCCACAACCATATAACTAGTTAATATTTCGTATTCTGTGCTATTTTTATTTTTTTATTTTCTAATTAATTATGTATTGTTTTCTTACTGTGTGATTATTTCACTGTGTTGTACCTGTGTTGTGTTGTGTGCCAAATAAATATTTCTCTATCTCTATCTATCTCTATCTACACTTTACGAATACAGTATTTACGATATTTACAAAATACACATGAAACAGTTGAGCTATCTACAAACCGTTGCAAACGATTTATAGATAGCTCAGCTGGTCGAAACTTTAATAAATAACTTGAACTCAAAGGTACGAGTTGGCAGCGGGCGACGTGTCGCAGCGACACTACTGGTTTCTATGTATTTATATGAAATCCCCTCCGTAGTCAGCGACACGAAGCTAGCGACGCATATTTATTCGCGGTTACCAACTAGTAAATAATAGTATATTATGCAACTAGTGTATAAAAGACGGATTTAAAGCGAGGGCCTTAAATGAATCGCGAGCAAGTGAAGGATTCTTACGACTGAATCACGACCGTAGCAAGTGATTCAAGTGTTAGAATCCTGAACGACGTGAGTGGTTCATGGCCCTCGGTATAAATCCGTTTTATTCAAGAGTTGCATACCTATTATGTATACTTTATACCATGACTACGACAAAAAGAAAGATTGGAGCGCAAAAACAATAATTAGATGGAGGTCAAATATATTAGTGTGTTCTAAATTCAAACACCAAAACACTGAGTAAAAATAAATAAATATTCTTGGACATTACACACAACGCCTTCTAGTCCCAAACTAAGCAAAGCTTGTACTATGGGAACTAGATTTTGCAAATACATACTTAATAGTAGATTATTATACAAGGGGATAAAGCAGTGTCTTCTGTCGCGGATGACGATTTAAATCGCGAGCGTAACGAAGGACTCGAAAATTACTCCCGAGCGTAGCGAGGGTGTTAAAAACTTAAAACACGAGCGAAGCAAGGGATTTAAGACGAGTCCTGAGAGTAGCGAGGGATTTAAGTTCACCCAAGACTAAGACAGCTTTATCACCGAGGAAAATACTCTACATTTCGTACCATTTGCGAAAAAATTAACACAATAATAATATGAGATAGCATTTTAGAACATTAACTTATTTATAAAAATATGTTAAAATAAACTTAACGTTTATGTATTTGAAGAAAACAAAAACGCGGCATTTTACTAGACTAATATTTTTTTGTCGGAAAAGCAAAGGCATCAAGCTCATACGGCCGGCATAATAAATGCGTATTCCTTTTTCAAAAAGATGTATAATGCTTTGTATACAAACTCAATGGTGTAAACACAGACGTAGTTCAGTATAAATTGTATGCCAAATTTAAATCACTTTCTCCCCCTAGAGGATGAAAGAAATCCAGTACAATTTTCTCTCCCTGTTTTTAACACATTAAAAATGACTATTGTTATGTTCGCTTTTTGTGGCATAGAATGTCACTTTTTTGAGCAAGTGGTACGAAAAATACATAGTAACACCCATGACATAGAAAAAACAAGTTTGCCACACACAAATGTTTGTTATAAGTGGTGTTCGAATCCACACCCAGCGAGACAGGATACAATACCTCGATAGCTTTCCTCAATTTCTCCTCGTCCATTGTGCGTTGTAGTCGCGCCAGTTCGCGCGCTTCTTCTTCTTCGCGACGTTGTCTCTCCTCTTCTATCCGTTGTCTCTCCATTTCCTCCTCGGCTTCGCGTTGCAGTCTGTGCATCCAACATTACTTTTACTATACTAGGTGCCAAATAACACCGCAATACAGGTCATTCACTTACCTTCACCACGATGTCGCAAAATTCAATTTGTTAAGTATTTGTATTTCGTTCGCGACTTCCCCCAATTATTTTATAGATTTCAAAGAATTTATTTTAGTATAATAGAACAAATAATGGTCTGGCCATTCAGCCATGGGCCGCTTTACCTCACAGATTAAGTTCATTGAGGATGTGCTCTGTAAGACAACGCGCTGCGTCCAATACTCTGAGATGTAAATAACTCAAATGTCATGTATGTTAATTTTGAACCCACGATATTCAGATTCTTGTTCATAAGCTTAACTCATTGACCAAGTCCATTGAGGACGTACACTGTGAGGCAACGCGCTACGTCCTTTGAAACTTAAATATCTCAAATCTCATGCGTGTCAGTTTTGAACCCACGAAGCTCAGACTCTTGTTGGTGAATCGGGATCGTCTTCCAGCTCATGGTTGTTACTATATAACTAATACTTACCTCTGCCTCTCTAGTTCAGCTTGCCTCTCGAGTTCCTCTCTGGCGCGTCGTCGTCTCTCGGCTAGCGCGGCCTTCGCTTCTTCTTCCGTCGTGATCTTACGACCTATCATTGACGCTGGAACACACAATATAGGCCATTTCATATATAATATTTAGGAGATTGAAATCAGCCACCTATTATTATGTCCACTGCTGAACGTTTAAAAATATTTATAAGTAGCCATCGCCCGCGGCGTTGCTCGCGTTCTGGACCCTTTAGAGTATGAATTTTCAAAATTCCTTTCTTAGTGCACCCCTACACTATATAAGGATACTACCCTCCAAATTTCATACCTCTAGGACTTATAGTTTAGGCTGTGCGTTGATTCTATGTCAGCTTCAAATGAGTTTTATATGTCTGAACATCATCATTGCGAAGAACTGTTTCATTTTAGTTTAGCGCCATCTATGAGCTGTTGATTAATTATGGGAACGTCAAGTGTTACGTCACTTGGGTGAAGTCGATAGAGTCCTTTTCATGACAGAAGTCCCGCAGAAATTTCCGGAACTAAACTTTAAAACTAAATTTTAAATTAGTTGTCAGGTGCTGTTATTGTGTTCGGATGCTAGTGCGTTTTTATTTGGTTTCTGTGATCAAAGTCTTGTTTTCAATGTCTAAAGTTGTTAAAAGTGCTGCCCGAGAAATAATACTTAAGGTCCACTACAGCGCCGCGTCTGCGGGACTTCTTTCATGGAAAGGACTACAAGGTGTCCTTGGCGGGTATCATTCGTTCGTTCATTCGGAACGGAGCGAATGATAATTCCTGACACGTCATTGGTTCGTTTGTTCTAAACGGAACGAATGATAATTCTTGATGAGTGAGATTCGTTCATTCGGAACGATACGAACGAACGAATGAGAATTGAGAGAGAACGCATTCACGGTCGGGGACTTTTCCGTGGATCTTGGAACAAAACGGTTGTACAAGACACTTTGTATCGAAATCACCGCGCTCCCAATCCAATCTAAGAATATCAAATAAACCTCTGAACGTGAAATAAACCTCTGATCTATATTAAGAGCCTTGGATTTTGATCTTCCACCATGTCCGATCCTCCTGATGACGTGCTCCTGAATCAAGGTTCGTCATATATATATTGATTGATTCTGCGGAATATTGATTTTAAGAAAAAAAATAATTTCGTATTATACCTGTCATTTCTGAATCATCATTCTTCTCTTGAGACGGTTCTTTCTTCTCAATAGACTTCTGCTCCTTCATTTCAATCGGTTTTTGTTCCTTCACTTCGACCGGTTTTTGTTCCTTCACTTCGACCGGTTTATCTTTTTGTATTTCAATGGTATTTTGTTCTTTTATTTCATTGGATTTTTCATTTTGTGTTTCATTCGTCTTCGCTTCGGGTTTCAGTTCTGACGCTTCGTTATTCGTTTGCATTAGTTCTACGGTTTCTTGCGTTTCGATTGTTTGCTGCAAATAAATAAAATAAATATTCTTGGACATATCACACGAGTCCCAAACTAAGCAAAGCTTGTACTATGGGAACTAGATTATCCAAAGAATACATTTACATACATTTTTTAAATACACAATTGTGATACATAGTAACACCCAGACAGTAAAAACATGGTAGATTTGCCACACACAAATGTTCGTTCTCGGTCGGGATCGAACCTACGACCCACAGCATGGAAGGCAGAGCTACTACTGAGCCATAACTCCTGTCATCGAATAAAATCGTATATAAACCTTGCAAAGTTGATTAAGCCGTGGGTTTCTTCAGAATGTTTTCCTTCACCGTTTAAAAACACTGACATTGCGTATATAAATTTTCAGAGTAGAAATTTTTCTACTATTGTAGGTGCCAAATAACACCGCAATACAGGTCATTCACCCACCTTCACCACGATGTCGCAAAATTCAATTTATGTATGGTAAACAAACAGTACTACGAGATTCGAGCGATTACCGTCTTAGCGACAGGTTTGTATGGAAGGCGACAGAATTAGCCATTCATAAATGGAATTTTGCGACATCGTGGTGAAGGTGGGTGAATGACCTGTATTGCGGTGTTATTTGGCACCTACTATAGTACTTTCCCGTAGTTGGCCGCATTTGAAGCCACGACCTTAGGCTCGGAATGCAGGGTCGCTACGACTAGACCACCAATGTTCTATAGCATAATGTTTACCTTATCAGTGTGTGTGTGTTCGTGTTGATTCTGTACCTGCAGAGCTTGTAGCTTGTGTGTCACCTCGGCCGCGCTCACTTGACTCACTAGCGGAGTGGGCTCTATCGGCACCGACTGGAATATAACACACTAATTGTATACAACGCCCTCTAGTAACCAACCAAGCAAGCTCCTATTTAGTGGCCAACTCTGGTGACGGGAGTTTTTAGGCCGCTTTAAGGCCTCCGTCGTGGCTCAACGACTGCTAGAGCCGCGGAGCTGAAGTGGGTAGGGAATTGTTTGTTTCTCCTTGGATACATTTAATCAATGGTGTAGTGAATAGGTATTTCACAAACATACTTGGAAATTAGAGCATTATTTTGACCACTTTCTTCGAGATAAATCGAAAATGCAGTACTAGTCAAATACATGCGAGCAGCGGCCAGATATAAATGTATGAAAATTCATTGCTGGCGTGTAATTGAAAAATGGAACGATCTTTTACTCCATAACATGGCAACCAAGGAGGTAACTTATCAATGGTTTTATTCAAATTCGAACAGGCTTTCAAACAGAAAGCTGATTATTAAAAAAAACAAATGAACACTAACGTCGTTGCTCGTTATTGATTTTGAAAAGTAATTGAATTTTCAACTAAAAAGTTTTGCTTAGGTACTTAGTTTTAATTTCCTTGCATTATTTGAGAAAAGTACTATACAATCCTTGGCCACAACTAGGCAATGAAGGACTCACGTATGTGCCTCGTCTTCGACTCGGCCCACATTTGCAGGTTCGTCCCTCATTGCCTGTGTTGCCGGCCGCTGCAGTAATGTACTATACCTTGATGGGTAGATCTTTATCTAGACTGTGTTCTTTAGAAGCGCGCGGTGACGGCGACAGCGCACGACCGGGAGACGCCGACAGAGATTTACCGCGATGCGTCTGCAAATAATAACAAAAATAGTTATTTAAGAATCGATTTAGATAGAAAAATATTTATTTTACTTACACAAAAGTCGTATATACAAAGAAGAGGTTGCTAGAAAACATTTTATACCAGCTAACTTATGTGTATCGTAGATTAATGTACTGATGTCAAAGTCAAAGTCAAAGTCAAAAATCTTTTATTCAATAAAATCTCACTGATCACTTTGAATCGTCATTACGTTTTGTATGATTAGGTATGATTACATATTTTTTTTATTGGATGAGTTGGAGCTAGTTCGTCCCAAGCTTGTTTGTCTTCTAAATAATCAGATATTTTATAGTATGCTTTTAAAAGAAGTCTCTGTTTTATTACGTTTTTGAACTTGCCAATCGACAACTGAGACACATCACTTGGGATTTTGTTAAAGAAGCGTACACATTGCCCTTTGAAAGATTTACTCATTTTTGTGAGCCTAGTGGTGGGAACAGCGAGTTTGTCTTTATTTCTAGTGTTAACATTATGATTATCACTTTTTTTGTTGAATAGATTGATATTTTTTTGAACATACAATAAGTTTTCATACATGTACTGGCAAGGTACTGTGTACCTTATCGTGTTCTTTGGCTGGCTTTGGTTTTCTGTGCACGGGCGGCTTGCCGTCGCCTGGCGCTATCGGCGTCGCTGAAACAAATACATTATGCTAAGTATACACTAGTATAGTACAATAACGTTTTTTTTTTTTTTTTTCATTTATTGTTTTATACATAATAACTTATTTTGTACTATAGCACTAAGGAAACCACAAGGTTTATAGGAATAATGCTACATGAGTCTTAGCGTCGATAGCCATTAGGTAGGTATAGCAACTAGGTTAGATAGGTATGGGTAGGTAGCTGTAAGTAGGATCTAGCAAAGTGCATTCCAATTTCTTAGGTAGGTAGCTAGTTTTAGTTACAAATTTATTCACTTGCTACTTAGTTAGGTAAAGTACGTACACATTAATGTACAGAATAAGGTACATATTAATGTATTCAATGAGATACACATTAGTGTACACAATTAGGTAGACATTAATGTCCACAATGAGGTACAAATTAGTGTAAGTACACGTATAACGTATACATAAGTGTACACAATTAGCCCAGTCAAATTAGCATTTCACCTCGGAATTTGTGATACCAAGCTATAAACTCGTATAAACTTGTATCTTGACCTCCTTAAAGTTGTCTCAAAACCAACATATGGTAGGGTGTCTGCGTCCATTAAAATAGCAAGGTCAAAGGTTACAAAAAGCAACCTTTTGCAAATATCTCGTTTCCTATGTGTTTTTGGCTACTTGTATGTATGGTCAATATTTAGTTTATGCGAGTTTATAGCTGGGTATCTCAAATTCCGAGATTCTTAGCTAATTTTGACTAGTTCGATTGGACTAAATAAGGTAGACATAGTATTTAGTACTGAATAGGCTGAATGAAGAAAGAGCCCTTATGAGGGTTATTGAAAACCGGAGAGGAAAAATGATGGGACACCTCATACGACATGACAGTTTGATTAAAAATATCATTGAAGGAAAGGTAGAAGGAAAGAGAAGAAGGGGAAGACCGCGTAAAAGCTATACGAGCCAGCTGAAGGAAAAGATCGCTGTCATGTCGTATAAGGACGTCAAGGAAACTGCACTGGAAAGGAGGTACACTTTCGTACGTAGTAGAGCTTTTTGTGAGAGCTCGTCCGGGGAAGTACTAGCACCGTACCTATTTCTGCCGCCAAGCAGCGATGCTCGCATTGCTGTGTTCCGGTTTGAAGGGTAAGGGCGCCGGTGTAATTACAGGCACATGAGACTTCAACATCTTTACGTCTCAGAGTGATGGACGCAGTGCATTGCCTTACAGGGCACGTCCTCATTGGACTTGCTCTGTGAGGTAATGCATTGTTATAGGCAGAAGTTACCACTTAACATCAGGTGAGCTATCAGCTTGTTCCATTACTTTTATCATAAAAAAAAAGGAACAAATGGCGAGAATTGCATAATTACACCGACAAGAGCTGAGCTCTTAAGTTAGAAGAAGAAGAGTAGTTAGTATTAGTGTATATACCTGCGGGCCTAAGATGCGCACCGCAAGATATTTGTCATGTCGTTCTGTCAAAATGTAAGCATTTTGTACCAGTTCAGGAACTATTGCATTATCTGTGGTGTCGACAAAACGCGCCATAATGTACACTTTTGACACTTGTTAGTCGTCGTACCTCTCTGAGGACGAGATAATAGTCATGCAGAAATTTCAAAAGTTGAAAATTCAAAGGCGCGGTTTCTCGACAACATTACCACAGATAATGCAATAGTTCCTAAACTGGTACAAAATGCTTACATTTTGACAGAACGACATGACAAATATCTTGCGGTGCGCATCTTAGGCCCGCAGGTTTAGTATTAGTGTATATAGCAGGTTTAGTATTAGTGTATATAGCAGGTTTAGTATTAGTGTATATAGCAGGTTTAGTATTAGTGTATATAGCAGGTTTAGTATTAGTGTATATAGCAGGTTTAGTATTAGTGTATATAGCAGGTTTAGTATTAGTGTATATAGCAGGTTTAGTATTAGTGTATATAGCAGGTTTAGTATTAGTGTATATAGCAGGTTTAGTATTAGTGTATATAGCAGGTTTAGTATTAGTGTATATAGCAGGTTTCGTATTAGTGTATATAGCAGGTTTAGTATTAGTGTATAATATATAGCAGGTTTAGTATTAGTGTATATAGCAGGTTTAGTATTAGTGTATAATATATAGCAGGTTTAGTATTAGTGTATATACCAGGTTTAGAGTTGGCGTGTAGCGATGCGGGTCGCGGGCGGCGCGGGGCGGCGGCGGGCGCGCGCCGCGGCGTGTCTGTGAGCGCCGTGCTGTCACGTGACACTGTCGGCGTACTCACTACGCTATGCGACATCCACTCTGTATCAACAAATGGTAACTATATTACGCCATCTATCTTGTATATCAAATTCTCGTGTCACAATGTTCGTTCCCGTACTCCTCCGAAACGGCTTGACCGATTCTCATGAAATTTTGTGGGCATATTGAGTTGGTCTGAGAATCGGCCAAAATCTATTTATCATAGCCCTTAGTGATAAGGGTTGCACGCGAGCAAAGCCGCGGGCGACAGCTAGTACTATTATAAAACTTGAAAAAAAAGGCAACAACTAAAATTAAATATCCGGATAAACTAAATATGCAGATCTACTAAATAAACGATTCTGATTCTGAAAATCGAGTTTGTCTGTTTGTTTGTTCGCGGATCACACCTTAACTACTGGACCAATTTCCACGAAACTTATACCATTCGGAATTGACATGGATTCTTAGATACAGCTTGACCTCGCTAAACCAAAAGCAGCCTTTGGCACGAGGTTCATCGTATCCTGGTTGACAGATATTTTGGTGGAAAGTTTCACACGCGTACGAAGTCGCGGGTATCAGCTAGTTACTGAATAAAGGACGGATAGATGAATCACGAGCAAGTGAAGATTAGGGAATAATTCAAAAATCCTGATTCATGGCCCTCATTTAAATCCGGTTTGTATAATAAATATATTATCCCCAAAAACATAATATAGGTACAAATTATGTTAAAAACAATAAACGATGTAACATAGAAAGCGTTTGGCTACAATACAAATATGACAACATTGAGATGGCTATTTATAAAATTTTTACAATCGAATGCTCCCTTTTAAATTAACAAGAAAGACTATCTGACAGAATAACTCTCAAAACTATGTCAACGAAAGTTACTATGTAAATTTTGAATACATATATACAATGTAAAATCTCATTTGGGCTCATTCGGGGTTATTTAATTCAGTGCAAACTTAGCAGCTAGCCAGACTCTTAATCTTATCCACACTACCCAAAGGTTAGCTGGTAGAGAATGCTATTTTAGCATTAAACTACTGTACCGTCACTGGAAGCTTTATATTGAGAAGGCGTATCCGGTTCCGTCGTATTTCCATTCGTTTTAGTACTTTTTACCCGTGTGTATCCGGTCAAGTGGCGCCACCTGGCGGGTGCGATTCATTTTTGCTTCGTAAAATGAAACACGCCATATTGAATTCATTGGCGTTTTGTATTCCGTCGAAGCAACTTGTGCCCAGAGCTCTCTCTGCCACAACCGTTGCAAAAATAGTTTAAATATTATATTAGTATTATTTTATATCATATAAAGTAAGGATTATTTCAAATAGTGAAATTCTCCATACCTTTGTTCAGTAAAACTGTGCAAGTAAACTAAGATTAGCATGGCCCTGCAAGGACACGCAAAAGAGGAATAAACTGTAAGTACTACCCTCTATTTTTAATGATTGTACGTGATCAATTATTTTAACGGTTTTCCGTTCGGATCATGTACCCACATAAGTTATTATTTTAGAAAAGTTTAGTATCCGGTATAATTTATTGTGCAAAAAATTTATTATTTATTTAGAATGGATAGTATGAGTCCGCTTTGGCTGGTAACCCACAAGTTGTGGCTGATCCTAAGCGAGTTCAAAGCTGCTCCAGCAGCAACTCCTCCAGCAAATAAAGATTTATCTTATCTTATCCCTTACAGCAGTAGCTCATCGAGCTCATTTCCTTAGGTACTTTAATATTTTAGTTTTAATAAGCTTACCTTTTCAGCAATTCTTTCTTTATGGTGGTTTGAATAAATGTTTATCTACCCTATCTATGGACTGTGAGCCACCAGCCTGGCAGAAACTAGTCCAGAATATGGGTGAGTTACAAAACATTTTTACCAATTTTATTACCAGCTATTCTGATAATGTGAATACAACTTGTCTTTATGAGGCTTCTATTTACTCCGAAGTTAGTGGAGAGCTTTATGAAAACCACAGACTACATCGTTACCTACGGACGAACTGTAGTAATTTAGTACCTAGGTGTGGGTAGTTATAAAACTGTTTGTAGATGACCTCTACCTACGAATGTGAATAAACTAGTGTTCAATCAGCAAGCTGTGTTTCACTACACGGTGGTAGCGATGGAACTGTGATGACGGTCAAAATCAACATCAACTTCTTGGTTTATGGCTTTGCAACTTGTTTTTACAATTATGCATTGTCGGTTCAGTAGGACAAAGCTGAAGAACCGAGAGTTTCTAAAGCTACTAGAGGTCCAGTGTTTAGGTAGTACCTCTTGGTCCGAGGTTAGATAAGCTGAGGTGTTTAACCATACTCCAGGTTTCATAGACTTGGTAACAAACGAAAGGGGGTAAAACGTATGACACCTTACGTCATCTGGCACACACGGCACTAATTAAATTAATCAAATATAATTAAATTAATTAAATTAAATTATATACCGTAAACTTTGACAATCTGGTTTATTTATTTTATTTAAAGTAAAGTTGATTTGCTTATTATAGATGAACATACCTAATACTTCATCAGATCTTTTGTGATTAGTTTGCGGCCACTGAGCCGAAAGTATCGAAATGCGCATAGTCTTTTAGTGGAAGCGTCACTAAATAGATTACTTACCCCTGTCTGCCACTTACATATTTGAGTCAGAGCCTTTCACCGCTGCCCTGGAAAAGCAGGGGGTGTCCCGCAAAGCCACTCAAATCTGATGGTTTCTCACAGGAGAAATCTAATCCGTGCAACAGCCGCCCCTCGCGGGGGCAAGGCGTTCGATCAAAAGTCTATAGTCTATAGAAATGTTTACCCATGATGAGCCTGGTCTCTTAATGCATATGCATGGTTATAGCAACACACCCTCGCGGGGTGGATGTTATCAGTGCAACAGCCGCCCCTCGCGGGGGCAAGGCGTTGATGGTCTATAGTGCCGTCGCGAGGAACATGCACCCATAAGCCTGGTCTCCCAATGCATATGCATGGTTGTAGCAACCCACCCTCGCGGGGTGGATGTTATCAGTCCAACAGCCGCCCCTCGCGGGCGGAAGGCGTTCGATTCGAAAGTCTATAGTTCCATCGCGTGGAATATGTACCTACCAATAACGAGCCTAGTCTCCCTTTGTATAATAATATGCTCTGTTGTAGCAAGCAACCCAACCCACCCTCGCGGGGTGGATGTTTCCATAACAACTTTCAGTACAGGAGTCAGTTGTCCAATGTTCAATACTAGAACTATAACTATGTACAATCATGGGAGAGGTTCATTTCACAACAGGGCTCGCGGCCCGACCGTGAAAACAGCTGAGATGAGGACGCTCGAATGCTCCGAGAGGAAACTAGAAAGGTAAGTACAATGAATAAGAAAGCAAGCTCGTATGAGTTAGTGACCAATTCTGGTGACGGAGTTTTTAGGCCGCCTTAAGGCCTCCGTCGTCTCTCAACGACTGCTCTAGAGTCGCGACCGACAGTTTAACGTGCTCTCCGAAGCACGTAAGCGCTCAGATGTTAATGCTACTAACTGCCACCCATCCAAATAGTGACCACACAGAACGTTGTTTAACTTAGATAATCGGTGAAGATTGGCTAAGCAAGTTATGCCACGAGCGCTTCTTACAAGGACAATGAATGACTCAATGTTTTCGAGCAGGTCAGTTAGCGCACTACCACTCACAGTGGAAGAAAAGATACACTGTTATCAAATACCATTTTTTCGAAAATATAAACATCTTTTCACACGTCTGGCTGCAGAAATGTCTGCCAAAGAGCTGCCAGAAATGACTTCAGCCCCCAAAATATTTTCTATACTAAGAAAATTAGGTGGCTCAAGCATTGCGATAAAATTGGAATGACAGAATCGTTGTATATCTTGAAGATTACCTGATAGCATACCAAAAAACCGACTTACTTCACGAACATGTCAAGGTCGCAGTCCAAACGTTAAATGGGTAGTCAATGTCGAGAAATCAGTCCTCAACAAAAGAGCATAATATATCTCGGCATATGTACTTGGAGTCCCTGGGACAACCTAAAATCTCTACCCAAAGAAAAATCTATAAAAATATTTCAGAAAGTTGATCAAGTTTTCAAACAAACAAAGGTAACCGTAAAAGATTTGCAGATAATAATTTAATAATTAATTTTGCCAGCCTTGTTGTTCCTCGAGAACGACTCAACCATCGTCAATGATAATGTTCATGAACCGATTTCCAGATCTGTCGACAATGACCTACCTACACTGGTTTGGTGGACTGAATTGTCTTTTATCATACCCGCATCCGGCGAACTTTTTGACAACAGATGCCCTATCGGGCAATTGGTCACAGGAAGAGCAAGGTCTACACTGCAACCGAAATGAGATGCTGGCTATTCTATATGCCCTTCAAAGTCAAATCAATCTTGCAAACCATCTGGCACGTCATCGTCGCCTCCTCATCGAGTGGCATCTACTACCGGCCTGTGTGGACGTAGTGTTTGCAAAGTAAGAAACATAGTAAGTACAAGACCGGAGACATGTATGTCAACAATTATATTATGTCCCGAGACCTAACAGACCGCCAAACTTTGTTTCACGACGTGTTCAGTGTTCTATGGAATTACCAACTTGCGTGGCTGTTTTCACCACGGTTTCTAGTCCTCAGAGTCTTTGCTCACCTAAATCAGTCAACGGGAATATTTCTCGTAGTAGTTCCCCGGTGGGCAATGGTATTTTGGCGAGCCGACTTCAAAGCTCAAGCTTTGGCAGCACCATTGACACTGAAAAATCTCCAAAAACGCATCGACAGGGCTTCCACCTCCGCTGGTTGACAACATAACTCTCGATGTGTGGAAATATAGGGTGGTCAGAAGCAATAACAACATGGAACACTGAACAGTTATCGTTGCTTAAAAATTCCTGGCGGAAGCCTACTCTAAAAACATATGAGGTGGCTTGAATCGTTGGATTTCTTGCTGTAAATCTAATAAAGTTGACGTAAAAATGCCTACGGGGTCACAAATAGATTTACTTTTGATTAACAAGTAATCATACAATACTATTCTTTTACATCAATTTGTAGTCTCTACATCTACATTATGTAACGCTAGCACTTTGCTTTCATTTTTTGGTTAAGCACACTCTAAAATCAATAGCTCTATTAGCTAGAAATCCGAAAACTTTCAAGCCACTGGTCTAGGAAATTAGTGAACTAACTTCGCTTTTTAATGGACTATACAGTAGACAGTAGTAATTTGTTTCAAGTATCGCGTCACACTAGTATAGCACTAGTATTACTTTGCTCAGGAATTCGCATCCACGACCTGAACTTATTCTTAAATATCGTTATCACTGCGTTAGATCAAATAGCAGTATCACATTTTGGCCGATAATCCGTTCAAAAACCGACTGCAGGTAGTTATAGACAGTCTGGCTGGGCTGATCATACTAACTTAACCTTGTTCACAGATCATATAATACTTTACTAGCACTCCGTTAGTATGGGTTGAAATAACTATTAATCATTACATGAAAGACGTTGCACAACCAAATCATTTAATTTGTTTGTTACGGTAAGAAGTATCGCTAAACCTACATCATGCACTGTCATAGCAGTCTAGGTTAAAACGTTGTTTGAACAAGCAGGTATTACAGCACTTTCACGAAGCGTTCGATCTGCGGTTTCTCGGAAGAGTTGGTTGGAGAATCGTTCTCTTGACGAAATCTTGGCTGAGAAAATTAGCGATCAGCTAATACGTTCCAGCATTTTTACAGGCGAGAGATATGAGCAGCAGTCAATCTGAAAGTAGGTGTAACACAAATATTTAAAGCATTAAATAAGCTTGGTTAAATAAACAAATGTATGTGTGAAATAAGATTATGATCATTACATTACTTTTGATTTTTGATTGTAGCAAAATGATTAAGCTTATTATTACATAAGTAATTAAAAATAGTAAATGAATATTTTACACTTACAGGTTCAATTTTGGTTGATTCGTAAATCACTTTTACCACAGATTATATAATACTATACTAGTCTTTTACTAAGAGTTAAATTGTATTATTGTATACTTGTTGCTATAATATTTAAATGTCACATTGGCGCTAGGTTACCTAATTATACAAGTGGCGACACCAGGCGATAACAAACAGGTCTCAATATAAAGCTTCCAGTGACGGTACAGTAGTTTAATAGCAGCGTTTTACCTGAAATAAAACGCATATTAAAATACTTACCTCACTGGAAGCTTTCACTTTAATCTCTGCCTGGTGAAATTAAGCCAATGAATTCAATATGGCGTGTTTCATTTTACGAAGCAAAAATGAATCGCACCCGCCAGGTGGCGCCACTTGACCGGATACACACGGGTAAAAAGTACTAAAACGAATGGAAATACGACGGAACCGGATACGCCTTCTCAATATAAAGCTTCCAGTGAGGTAAGTATTTTAATATGCGTTTTATTTCAGGTAAAACGCTGCTATTAAGTTCGCCTGTAAACACTACTTTTAACTTGCGCAATAAAGAATTTTCTATCTATGTAATCTTACCTCTAGGCGTGTTAACCCCCGTGCCAGCAATAGAAGCAGGCCTAGGTTTCCTAGGCGCGGAGCTAGGCCGCCTAACCACTCCGGTGGCGTTTGATAACGCACTGCCAGGCCTCGAACCAGGTGTCGTTTCGCCGCTTCTAGTCTCTGTGGTATACCAAGCCTTGTTACGAAGCAGTAGGGTTTATTATTCACCAACATTGATAGACCAAAAGCGTTTAAACAAAAGTAGTCAGTTTACTCCAGTGGTGGCGTTCAGAAACTACTTTTTCATTGAAGTAACATTTTTCTATCTGTTGTAAAATTTTGCCTTATTACGAAGCAATAGGGTTTATTATTCACCAGCATTCACAGACTATAAAAAAACTTTCTAGACGATGGGATGACCAACTGTCATCCCATTTTTTCTCAAAATCCAATCCGTTTTCATCAATATTAGCTTGTGCTATAGCAAGCCTTGTTACAAAGCAGTAAGGATCATTATTCACTAACATTTAGAGACATTCATTATGTGTCAGAGTTTGGCCATTTCACTAATCAAATACCAAAAAAGTATTTAGACAAAAACATTCACAAAACAGGGATTAACAAAATGTTGGTGAATTCGGTCAGAAAAACTTGCCAAAAAAAAATGTTCTGGTAGACATTATTAGTAATCTGTGCATTTACCTTTGTGCGTGTATAACTCCCGAGAGGTGGCGGTTAAGCTCTTACCTTTTAAAAAGAAACAAGTTTAGAATCCGTACCGAAGTCAGCCAGCCACCAGTGAATGAAGGAGATGGGTAGTTTGACCGGAAAGAGTAAGAATTATGTGAAATTGACTATGACTGTCATGACGGGTTGAAATTTGCACGTACATAAGTGTATTTTTTTATAGTATGCTTTTAAAGGAAGTCTTCGTTTTATTACGTTTTTGAACTTGCCGATTGACAACTGAGACACATCTCTTGAGATTTTGTTAAAGAAGCGTATGCCCTTTGAAAGATTTACTAATTTTTGACAGCCTAGTGGTGGGAACAGCGAATTTGTCTTACGACGATTATCGTGAATATGAATAGTTTCCGAATATATTCTAGTTCAGTTTAAGAGTAGCTTCAGTTCATTTACTCGTTCCAGCCAAGCATTTTACCTTGAACCATAGATGAATCCGTCCAGCATGTATCCACTTCTTAGTAAACTAGTAAAGCGTTCAATCACCAAATAGTTTCTGCTGTTGACATTAGCATTGAATACACTGTTAGTGACAGAAGCAGAAGCCCTTTCAGAGGAACCATTGGAAGCTTAAAAAAAATCACTTGATTTAAACGCTTGGTCTGAAGAATATTGATGGTTATTGAGAATGTATCAGCCTTTAGAAAGTCTAGAGGGCAACATTGGAATGGACGAAGATGACTTTCTGAGCAAGGCAGTTGAAATATGAACACCACAACTAACACATTGCGAATATCTTCAGGGCGAAGAGCAACGAATCAACCAAAACCCAAAGCGTCACTGCAAAGCCAGGTGGGTAGTTATCTGAGTGTTCTAGACTAGTCTTTACTGGTCCGACTGAGTTATTATTGATCAAATGCCAGCGAATCAAATCAAACCATGGTATATCACACCAAAACCAATGACTCAAAGACCAAAAAAAAACCAGCGCAAGCCCGCAGAAGCATCTGTTAAGAGCCCGTCACAGCAAAGCCCGGTGTGTAGTTATCTGCTGAGTATTCTAGACTAGTTTTTACTGGTCCGGCTGAGTTATTATTGATCAAATGCCAGCGAATGAAACCAAACCATGGTATATCACACACTCAATGACCAAGAAACTCCAGCGCAAGCCCGCAGAAGGATCTGTTAAGAGCTCGTCACAGCAAAGCCCGGTGTGTAGTTATCTGCTGAGTATTCTAGACTTACTGGTCCGGCTGAGTTATTATTGATCAAAAGCCAGTGAATCGAACCGAAACGTGGTATATCACACAGCAAAATCTACGACACAAAGACCAAGAAACTCCAGCGAAAGCCCGCAGAAGCATCTGTTAAGAGCCCGTCACAGCGAAACCCGGTGTGTAGTTATCTGCTGAGTATTCTAGTCTTACTGGTCCGGCTGAGTTATTATTGATCAAATGCCAGCGAATCATACCAAACCATGGTATATCCCACACTCAATGACCAAGAAACTCCAGCGCAAGCCCGCAGAAGCATCTGTTAAGAGCCCGTCGAGCCGAAGAACAACGAATCAACCCAAAGCGTCACAGAAAAGCCCCGTGGATAGTTATCTGAGTGTTCTAGACTAGTCTTTACTGGTCCGGCTGAGTTAGTGAATCAAACCAAACCATGGTATATCACATACTCAATGACCAAGAAACTCCAGCGCAAGCCTGCAGAAGCATCTGTTAAGATCCCGTCACAGCGAAGCGCGGTGTGTAGTTATCTGCTGAGTATTCTAGTCTTACTGGTCCGGCTGAGTTATTATTGATCAAATGCCAGCGAATCATACCAAACCATGGTATATCCCACACTCAATGACCAAGAAACTCCAGCGCAAGCCCGCAGAAGCATCTGTTAAGAGCCCGTCGAGCCGAAGAACAACGAATCAACCCAAAGCGTCACAGAAAAGCCCCGTGGATAGTTATCTGAGTGTTCTAGACTGGTCTTTACTGGTCCGGCTGAGTTAGTGAATCAAACCAAACCATGGTATATCACACACTCAATGACCAAGAAACTCCAGCGCAAGCCCGCAGAAGCATCTGTTAAGACCCCGTCGAACCGAAGAGCAACGAATCAACCCAAAGCGTCACAGAAAAGCCCAGTGTATAGTTATCTGAGTGTTCTAGACTGGTCTTTACTGGTCCGGCTGAGTTAGTGAATCAAACCAAACCATGGTATATCACACACTCAATGACCAAGAAACTCCAGCGCAAGCCCGCAGAAGCATCTGTTAAGAGCCCGTCGAACCGAAGAGCAACGAATCAACCCAAAGCGTCACAGCAAAGCCCGGTGTGTAGTTATCAGCTGAGTATTCTAGTCTTACTGGTCCGGCTGAGATGTGCGGTAGGCGTCTGCGGCAGACGGTCGAGGCGTGTCATGGAGTACGCCCTACCTGGCGCTCGCGGCGCTGGCACGGTCGGCACCAGGTCGGTGCGACGTCGCGCTACAGATGACCACATCAGCGGCGCTAGCTGCCGGTCCGGCTCGTCTGGAAGTTGCAGATATATGATGTACATAGGTGTTTCTATACAGTCCCGATATGAAGACGCATTTTTTTTCATTAATAATGACTCGTTTGTTCTGTCTGGGTGTAACTATCCTACTATATTCCACCGAGAACAAACATTTGTGTGTTGTAAACATAGATGTTTGTTCTGTGCCTGAGTGTTTCAATCACCATGTATTATAAGTATGTATTTACCAAAAAAAAAATGTATGTATGTATTCTATCAGCCATCTAGTTCCTATCGTACAGGCTTTGCTTAGTTTGAAGGCGTTGTGTTAAGTGTCCATGATTATTTATTTATTTATTTTATATATAAACACGAAAGTTTGTAAGTATGGATGGATGGATGTTTATTACTCTTTCTCGTAAAAACTACTGATCTGATTTAGATGAAACTTGGAAAATATATTGTCCGTGACCTGGATTAACACATAGGCTACATTTTATCCCGAAAAATCAACGGGATCAAACAGGACGCGAACAAAGTCGCGCGCACCTAGTGTATCATAAGTATGTACATATTTTCAAAATAAACTATTAAGTATTCTATCAGCAATCTAGTTCCCATAGTACAAGTTTTGCTTTGGGACTAGAGAGCGTTGTGCGATAATTATGTCTAATAATATTTATTATTTATTTTTTCATAAAATGAATTTATTTATTGCTTATAAAATTTTGGTACATGCACCCTGCAAAGACACCTAACTTGACACTGGCAAAATTGTCTATCGAAATGACGGACCGAGGCCATAAATACGAGAAGAATATGACTTAGTTCCTGAACTGGATACGCATAACGGGGACTTTATATCCGGATATCACGTGGACTAATTCATATAAAAGTACTATCAACTCGTATAATTTTGAACACTTTTTTGCTCCTTTTCAAACTAATCTACAAACTTACACAGACTCCGGAACATAACTCCTTTGGCAGCAAAAAAATATAAAAAAAAATTTACTCTACCATAATTATAACTAAGTACTTCTTGCGACGAGGCGTGATTCAGACTGGCTGGATCCATATAGGACACAGAAGTATTAACAGTTTCTATAGTGTGTAGACGTTTCACTCTAAGGGTATACTTATAAACGGTGAATGTGTGTGTTAAGGCGACGGGTAAAGTCAGACAACCTTCTCGCTCGCACATTTCAACATTTTTGAAGATTTAATATAACTAAATGTAATTATGTGAAATCGCAGAGCGTCAGGGTCGAGAGAATAGCAATGCAAAGGTTCAGTAAAAATATCACATTGATCCAAACAAGTTTACCGACCAAAAAACTTGTACCGATGGGACCAATTTTAGTGCACATTTATGGTTTAGAAAACTTGTTTGGATCAATGTGATATTTTTACTGAACCTTTGCATTGTTATTGTCTCGACTCTGACGCTCTGCCATTTCACATAATTACATTTAGTTATATTATATCTTCAAAAATGTTGAAATATGCGAGCGAGAAGGTTGTCTGACATTACCCATCGCCTTAAATAAATGTATTTAATTCAAACATCATTCATAAAATGAAGACCACGAACCGAAAGATGGAGTGTAGAACTGGCCTAAAATATATTATGGAGAATCTATGGAGATCTGTCTGTCCATAAAGGGACTTTACAGGTTGATATGATGATGATCTCTTGGTCAGCGTGACATTCAGGACAATACGATAGTGACTAGTGTGGTGAAAGGTCTTGTGCTCTGAACAGCTTCGATCAGTAACAGAACTGTAATTGCAAAGCATTTTCAACTTCACCCGAAGGACATAAAGCTGACATCACATTGAAAGGTCTTGGTCAGCTTGACATTCAGGACACAACATAATAATGTCTAGTGTGGTGAAAGGTCTTGTGCCTGGAACAGCTTCGATCAGCGACAGAACTTTAATTACAAGGCATTTTCAACTTCAACCAAAGGACATAGAGCTGACATCACATTGAAAGGTCTTGGTCAGCTTGACATTCAGGGCACAATACGATAGTGACTAGTGTGGTGAAAGGTCTTGTGCCCGAAACAGCTTCGATCAGCGACAGAACTGTAATTGCAAAGCATTTTCAACTTCACCCGAAGGACATAAAGCTGACATCACATTGAAAGGTCTTGGTCAGCTTGACATTCAGGACACAACATAATAATGTCTAGTGTGGTGAAAGGTCTTGTGCCTGGAACAGCTTCGATCAGCGACAGAACTTTAATTAAAAGGCATTTTCAACTTCAACCAAAGGACATAGAGCTGACATCACATTGAAAGGTCTTGGTCAGCTTGACATTCAGGACACAACATAATAATGTCTAGTGTGGTGAAAGGCCTTGTGCCTGGAACAGCTTCGATCAGTAACAGAACTGAAATTGCAAGGCATTTTGAACTCAAACCAAAGGGCATAAAGCTGATATCACATTGAAAGGTCTTGGTCAGCTTGACATTCAGGACACAACATAATAATGTCTAGTGTGGTGAAAGGCCTAGTGCCTGGAACAGCTTCGATCAGCGACAGAACTTTAATTACAAGGCATTTTGAACTCAAACCAAAGGGCATAAAGCTGATATCACATTGAAAAGTCTTGGTCAGCTTGACATTCAGGACACAACATAATAATGTCTAGTGTGGTGAAAGGCCTTGTGCCTGGAACAGCTTCGATCAGCGACAGAACTTTAATTACAAGGCATTTTGAACTCAAACCAAAGGGCATAAAGCTGATATCACATTGAAAAGTCTTGGTCAGCTTGACATTCAGGACACAACATAATAATGTCTAGTGTGGTGAAAGGCCTTGTGCCTGGAACAGCTTCGATCAGCGACAGAACTTTAATTACAAGGCATTTTGAACTCAAACCAAAGGGCATAAAGCTGATATCACATTGAAAAGTCTTGGTCAGCTTGACATTCAGGACACAACATAATAATGTCTAGTGTGGTGAAAGGCCTTGTGCCTGGAACAGCTTCGATCAGCGACAGAACTTTAATTACAAGGCATTTTGAACTCAAACCAAAGGGCATAAAGCTGATATCACATTGAAAAGTCTTGGTCAGCTTGACATTCAGGACACAACATAATAATGTCTAGTGTGGTGAAAGGCCTTGTGCCTGGAACAGCTTCGATCAGCGACAGAACTTTAATTACAAGGCATTTTGAACTCAAACCAAAGGGCATAAAGCTGATATCACATTGAAAGGTCTTGGTCAGCTTGACATTCAGGACACAACATAATAATGTCTAGTGTGGTGAAAGGCCTTGTGCCTGGGACAGCTTCGATCAGCGACAGAACTTTAATTACAAGGCATTTTGAACTCAAACCAAAGGGCATAAAGCTTATATCACATTGAATGTATGTTTAAAGTGAGTTTGGCTCCGTATCAAGGGCAAGGCTGTTATTCCACCTACATAGCTGACCTCCAAAACTTATAAGCATTTGAAGGACTGGTTTGTGCTTTGAATAAATTAATTTTAGCACAATTTGATTGATGTAGTTTTCCGGTTGAAGGTAACACTCAGTACTGCCAATCATATGGCGACCATTGACGGTTGATTTCGGTATCACTGTACTCTTAGATACGTTAAACGAGCAATGTATATTGCAAAAAAATTGAACACTTGCAAGGTGAATGGAACCTTACATCTATAGAAATAAGAATTGGTTTACAAATAAGTGTTATTTTACCTTTGATGTCACAGTCTGATACAACTAATTTATTGCAAGCGAAATAGAACTTTAGACATATAGAAATAAGTGTTACTTTACCTTTGTTGTCACTGTCTGATACATCGAGCTGAAGTGCGGAGGCGCGTCTCGTGAGAGGCGCAGACGCGAACATCACATTTGTTGTTGATGCCGCCCTGAAACGTTACAGGCAACTTTTTAGAAAATTCAATACAAATTGCAGTGAATAGAGGTTAGTTTCGCATTCGCGATGCAAAGCGTTAGGGGTGTTAAGTTAGAGATTAGCCTAAATATTTTTTCAATACAAAAATATAAATATTTTATTTTATTTTATTCATAGGTCTGTCTTCATTTGTTTTTGGCTACCAGCCCGCTTAGCATGGGAAATGAAAATGAAAAATATATTGGTCTCTTTCTTTTTGTTTATACAAAAAATAAAAAAACATTTTCTTTCGTAGACAAAATGTTGCCTTGTGTGCTTTGCTTATACTAAGCGGGTAGTAAGAAAGAAAATGATTTACAAATAGGTATATAAATAAATATACATATATATTATATACAATATACATTCCAAGTTCCATCCAAATCGGATCAGTAGTTTTTGCATGGAACAAACATACATCCATACATCCTTACACACTTTCGCGCTTACAATATTAATAGGATCTTCTCAGCCTAGTGACAGCAAAGACATGGTCATTACGAGTAAATGTACTATCGAATTAAATAATGTAATCCTAAGCTATTATCCGTAATTTCCATAATCCCGGTGACGTCATCTTCCTTCCTACGATTGTCTTGCTAACAATAACCTTTCAAAACAGAATTATATGGAATTATGCAATGTAGGTCAATGAGCTATGGCTTAATTGTGAAGTTATTTAAATAAGCCGATTTTTTTTATATAAGTATGAAGACAAACAAACGTACGGCCCGCCTGATGGGAAGCGATTACCGTAGTCTATGGACGCCTGCAACACCAGAGGTGCCACACGCACGTTGCAAACCCTTGAAGAATATTAAAACACTCTTTTTGAAGTGTCCTATACTGTAGTCACTACGTACTAGGTAATTCAGATATTTAGCTACTTGTGACGTTTTACAACAAATACGTCTATTGACTACTAGCCGTCGCTCACGGCGTTGCTCGCGTTCTAGACCCTTTAGAATGTGACTTTTCAAAATTCCTTTCTTAGTGCACCCCTACACTATATAAGGATACTAACTACCCTCCAAATTTCATATCTCTAGGACTTAGAGTTTAGTCGGTGCGTTAATTGTCAGGCAGCTTCAAAAGAGTTTTATCTATTCACTATTATTTTGGGTTGCAATTTTATTGACTTGTACAGTCAATACTACTTATTGACTTCCCCTCTGCGAAGTCCCTTTGGGTTTCTACGAGGTACTTTTAAATTGAGATTCACTTATAAGCGCTTAAACGCTTAAGCGAGAGTCCGTTTATCATGCGTGGGGGGGAGTCGTTAGCATAATTTTATTTTTGCATACAAGTCCTTGTAAAGGTCGTCCAAAAGCCCATTACCGTCTGCACACTACATAATCACTCTGACTCATGCTAGACAATCCTAAACGTATCAAATAGACATGCGATTTTAAACCATAATTCAAGGTTAATAAGAACTTTGGCACCTTTTAAGATAATCTTTGTGAGTCAAATTAACAGGATTTGATGGTAAAAAGTGATTACTTTAAAAGCGATACTAGCGTAACCACTATTACATAGAAAACAGACATTGGTGTATTATTATGGACATTGTGTAGGACAATGGACATTAATAACTTAGTGGATTTTATGGATGTGTTATTTTTTCCTACCACCGTACCGTAATATCACGCAATACCATGTTTATTAGGTCCCTATAATTATTAGCGGATACATTTATTAACAAACCAAAACAAAGTAATTTTCACAATAAAATTACTACCCTGTGGCCAAAAGTCCGAACATTCTTTAATATTACTTCACTGATTAGCACTTAGCACAAATACCTCGGTAATATGGCATGAAGGCTTTTTTCTAGACACTTTGATCATCAAACATTGAGGAGCAGTCAGAAAGTTAAAATGCTTTATTGAAACTTCACAACTGCATATTGTGTAAATACCAGCCTAATCATTCCATGATAATTTCCACGAATAACTCAACAGTATAATTATTGTAAAGGCAACATTCTCTTTGCCCTTTGAACGCGAAGATTGGGGAGTAGTCTAAATGCTTTAATAAAATTTGAAAACTGCATATTGGATAAATACTAGTCTGCCTACTCATTCAATGAGAATTTCCTGGTTTCTTCATCAATTTAGCTAGCCA
Organism: Eulithis testata; assembly: GCA_947507515.1. Taxonomy (NCBI): domain Eukaryota; kingdom Metazoa; phylum Arthropoda; class Insecta; order Lepidoptera; family Geometridae; genus Eulithis; species Eulithis testata. The sequence continues at coordinate 8,651,797 of OX382213.1, read as the reverse complement.
CAACCATAATACTGATCAAAACTTGGCAGTTACGACTAGGCACATCATTAGATGTTTTCAGCTCGATAAGAAACTGACAAAATTAAAGAAAAAAGAGGTGGTGAAAAATATGTCAAGAGTGTATTCATTCATACATAATTTTAGGTTTTCAATATTGACTGGCGACGTGGTTAGGCGGCAAGGCGGCTGTGCGACCTACATTTACCAGTTCAGTCTAGGTATTGGAATGTCAGAGTTGAATACCAAAATAAACTGCAGGAATGTAGCACTATGAAAACTTTGGCCTACCTTATCTATTACCCACTGTTTTCAAACTCAATTTAATACTTGAAAGTATGACACTCTTCCCATATTATGTTAAGAGCTGACATGATACCAACCACAAAAGGAGAAGACATACTGATATGTACGGTTGCCTAATTCAGACCAGCCAAGCGTTTCATAACAGATGTTATCTTTTGTTCAGTTATCTTACAGAAATAGAAAATATGTATTTTGTTATTTTTATAAATACACAAGACATTATTATAAAATTGAAACATAAAATTAAATTGAAATAACAAAAATACCCACCACTCAGTATGGTGCCAGGGCAGGATAATGTGAATACCCTGCCCAAGCGCTGGTTTTTAGTGGTGATCTTACGCCTCTGTCGGGTGTGGTGTGGTGATAAACCGGCAGTGAAATTAGGGTGGTACATGATTTTTGGAGTTAGAGGTTGATCAATCGGCATTTATTTTACTGATGAACTGATCAAGATGGAACCTGGTTGTGATCAGCGTCTAATAGCCACGAAGCTAACGGTATTGTAGAAGGTACAAGAAGTCGGAGAATAAAATAACCCACCCTTTCGCTTTGTCATAGTCGGGTAACACATATTTGACTTTTTACCACGTAGCAGTGATTTTGAACTAATAATGATGATGGTACTAAGAATACGTCAAAAAATGTATTGTGCATCAGTGGGTGGATCTACATACCTACTAGACTAGACACAAGTAGGTAGGTATTGTATGTGAGTAGAGGCTCATACACATTACACACGGTATGGACGTGTATTATGTTTTGTTTTGTAGGTTAATGATACTGTATCTAATCAGAAATAATTGCACAGATAATTACAGCGGAAAATTTTATTTTACCTTTCTATCTAAATAATATTTTCCAAAGTACTAAAATGACCTCTAAAATAGTTGCTTCAAAGAATCATAGGGAGAAATCTTCGTCAAACATCGAACTACACGTCACTATTAGTACTAAAACTTGACATGGCGTAAGTCAATGGAGCCCGCATATAATTATGTCTTCCAAGAAATCTTTGGGACAGATTTTAATCCAGCAGTGAAATACTACAGGCTGATAGAAAATTACGAAACCTAACAGCTGAGAGATGATGATGATGTCATGATTCAGCGTCAATAAATGAGTCAGTAAGGTAGAGGAGGCGTACGATATAAGTGCTTGCACATAATGCAAAACTACAAAAATATCCAAACGGACTTCGTGAGATAGATTTAGGGCCATTATGCTCACTTCAGCAGAGATTTTTATCTAATAGAGAAGACGTCTCGATTCACCAGTGGGTCAAACGAGCTTTCGGCTAAAATGTGACGTCAGAGGGATATAAGATTAAAATCTATGCCGAACTAAGCATAAAGCTCCTATACCCAGGACATAGAATTACCCATGGGTGATTTTGAAATTGGTATTGTTATCAGAATATAGTGCACACTTATCTCTGTAATCATTATTGCAGTGTACGACTAAACGATCAATAACAGTATGATGTCATACTCGTTATCTGTATTAGCTGTATTTAGCTATCTCCAACATATTGGCTTTCAAATTTCGCATGAAACGCTTACTGAACTTGGTATACAGCTCGGTCTAATAGAAATGATTTGAGGGTACAATATTTAGTTGCTCTATAGGCTTGGTTGCATTCCCTCGGGCCCTAACTCGGATACCCAAAGCACCAGACATTTTTTGACCATTTTGGTTAGTAGCTGGTGAGATATTATTCTACGGTCTCCACGCAGCCATAATTCGGGATGAATCGAAACTTATAACTGTCTTTATTTTTATACTGTCTTATCGTATACCGTATAAAAGAGAAACCCGTTCGTTTGAATTTGAAATTGTGATTGGCTTCTTGCCAAGTATGATCAAATCTGTCTGTCAAAGTATGGCTTTCTCTTAAATTGTTATCACCCTAGAATTTTGCTGATATAGTAAACGCTCTTTCATAGTTATTGCAAGCAGGCTAAATACGCAAGGGGCATTACGATGATGATTTAACCAACGTATACTTGGTCCACAAACCGGCAAAGATTTTTCTAAAACTCAAGCTGACCTAAATCTGGGCCGAGGTCTAAAGAATCAAGCATAACTCCTTTCATAACGTTCATACTATTCGCTCTTACAGAATTTATACACTGAAAAATAGTGGAATTAAAAGAATAGGTAATCTAACTAGAACAATAAATAAATAGGCCTTTACATCTATTGAAGATGATTTATACAGCGTCAGGAGGCAACCTATGCCTACACTAACTGACTAGAACAACATGAGCACTAAACTACGTACCAATATACCATGCAATGCAACCAAAAGCATAACTTAAGTTGTACCACTACAGCCAAGCTTGTTGTATCCAATGCAGAATTTAAATATGTTATGATACAAGAGTACTACTTAGAAACTAAACCAAACATAACTAAACTACATAGGTCATTAATCATGCCATATAAATGGATTAATAAAAAAAAACATGGGACATAACAAAACATACAAATTAGTAACCAAACAAAACAACAAAAAGTAGGAAAATGTCTTACAGTGATTCAAAAAAGTTCATCTGATCTATGGGGTTGGTACTGGAGGTGGAAAAAAAAACAAAAAAATATTAACACATAACTTAAAATAAATAAAATCAATGGAGGTTTTTAAAACGCACCGTATCCTTCACCATAATAACCTATATCAAAAGCAAAGCTATTATAATACCTAATCAAAGATATTTAGATTAGATAACATGTAAATTAAGTGCTGGAAAAAAAAAACTGTGATAGATAAAAGATTATCCCATCCCGAAAATTGTTCTGCTAAAGTAAAGGCATGTTTACACGAAAGAAAGTTCGGCCTATTGAAAGAGCGAACACAAGTACCTACAGATTGCTCGCATATAGTTTTTCAACTATAACTAAGCATGAACATTGAACGCATAAGCGAGTCCAATTTGTATAAAGTGATTATAAGATTTAGTACTACACAGACGCTAGACAGTCTATCTTTGACAATCAGTGATCTGCATATGAAATATTCTATACTTATGGCATTGAATTCTCACAAGACCGACAATTCAACGCCATAAGTATGTTCGTGTAATATCATCTGTATGAAGAATTACCTGCGCGCTGCCCAGAAGAATCCCGCAGAGTCGAGAGGCTCAAGCAGCCGCGGCGTGGACGAGCCGAACGCGAACGCCGGCCGCGGCGCCGAGCGAGCTGCTCGCTGTCGCTCGAGCCGCTCGGATCGGTCTCGTTCGCGTTGCAACAACGCTTCGCGTCGCGATATAGACGCTTCCCATATCGCGCGTTTACGTTCTTCTACCTGTGGAGCGAATGTCAAGTTACATATTGTAATTTGTACCTCATTATCTTGAAATCCTAGTTTGCATTAGCACGAAATGTTTTTCGTTTTTCACTTAGGCATGTTAGTGTCCAAAAGGTGCCCTACAGTCAGAGCAAGGAGGTTCTTGCTGGCTAGTTTAATCTAGTTACTTCCCATAACGTTCAATAGGATAAGGAAGAATATAACCTTCGACTTTTTTTTACAAGATAGCTCAGATCATAAAGTCAAAGGCCAGCTTAATAAAATTTTGGCACACACGTTCATGTAGCGCAGGCTTTATCGCAATTATTTTTTGATCTCAGTTTATTGATCCACGCTAACTACTAGCAGGTGTTTGCCCAAGGCCTGAATATAACAGGGCGATGATCGCACCAAGTAAATATTAAGTGGAATTTGGTGATTGGATAATGGAGATAAGTACCTCCTTCGGTAACCATGGTACCAAAAAAAACAGAAATGTAAAAAAATCATGCACATTTAACTCGCAGAATTCAGTTTGCAACCATAACGTCAAAATTTAGATAAAACAAAACAACATAAAGATGTTGTGGCTGAATCAAACGTGAATCAAACCCAGAGGCAAGCAGATAAGAAGTCCCAAGAAGCCAGACGCATAGATAAGGAAGTGAGCATGACGATATCTCAGTTCAGCTTGACCGGGTCCGCGAGTATCGATATCTTGCTATAGTGGCTTCAGAGGCGTTTTCGTAGGTTTAGTAGCAAAAATACTAAGCTAAAGAAATATGGTTTAAATAATAAATCTAACGTAGATGTTGTGTGAGATAAAGTTTTATGAAACACGTGCATTAAAACAGTACTTCATTACATAACAACTGAATACTGATGAGCACAGGAAGGAAGTAACTCAACCAAGCAAACTGAATCATAACTTTATTTATAGTTTAATTTCGTCAAATTATCGCGTCTCGCACGGTCAATGTCAGACACATGGCGTGGCCAATATGTCAGCTTACCATTTAGCCAATTACCATCGTTCATACAGCGGTTTTACTCACGCATGTCATGAGAAAGTCCTACACCTCTATACTTGCTAGATTCTAGCCGTGGCTTGGCTTAAAAATAGCTTAACTACATATTAGGCTACCGAGTACATAGTTGTACGTTACGTCACGGACTATCAATCTATGTATTTAAAATGTATATCACCTTATTCGCACTTTTCTATAGTTTATGTTATAATCTTTATCCTCCATTGTTTCATATTTGTACATCGTCTAGTGTACTTTTCACGCGTAGCTAGATTTGTGCAAGTATAAAAGTCGCGCTTTGTACGATTTTTGCAAAGACCCATGTGCTGTTTTCTTAAATATGTAAAGATATAACGCAAATAAATCAATGAATGTCATGCCTCTTTCAAAACTGTGTAAGAAATGTTCAAGACTTGTTATTATCACGGTTCCTCTATTTTCGCTGCCACATAAAAGCGGCCAAGTGTGTCAGTGTCATGCTTCCTCGTCCATCACCGCTATTTTTCAAGTGCCAGTGCTTTATAAAGTGGCTGACTGACCGTTACTTACAAGCTAGTACAGCGTTTTCACCAAAATTCCAAAAAAATTATCAATCTAAAATGTTTTAAACAATTTGCTCTAAATTTTCGGTAACACCGTGTCTAAGTCCAATTTGAAGCACAACAATTTCAAGGTCGGACAATGACGTTCAAGACTAACATAACGGAGTGAGAGCAGACAGAACAGCGCCTTGGGTGGAATGGCCGTCTAGTATAAGACTGAACCAATTTTAACAAATAAATTGAATACAATAAGTATGAAACAATAAGAAAGCGTATGTAACCACCCAACAGTTTTTTAGTAAGTCGTGATTGTTGATTACGAAATCATCGCACATTGCACACGAATACTCCTGCGCTCTTACCGCAGGAGTATTCGTGTGCAATACATAGTAGATGGTCATCAATATTTAAATGATCATTTTTCTTAGCATTATGTACCCAAATTGAATTAAACTGAAATAGGGGATAGTTTATATCGAGATGTTTTAACTTACTAAAACATTGGAAAGACGACTAACATTTCTGGTATATTCATTAACCATTAAAGTTTCACAGCAGCCGATAAGAAACCATCTTCAATAGCATTAATTGCTTCTCTATCCACTATTTACGAAGCAGCTTTAATGAATGAACCGGTGAGTGTTGAATCGTGAACAGGAAGAGCACTACCGCGTGTTTATTTATTTATTTATTTCACAAAGCTTTTAGATAAATCAACATTCCTTAATGGGAAGAATGGAATAACAACCGATGAAAATATTTACTAAGAATCACTAGAAGCCCTGAAACATGATAAAACTAAGACTACGATAAAGGCTGAAAATTTTATCCAAGAAATTGTATAAACTAAAGAAGTCAAGATAACTTAAAATGCAGAATATACGAAATGTTTAAACAACACTGATGATGACGACGATGATTAATTGTTTCTAGTCATCTGACGAACAAATATATGAGACATCGTTGGTATTATAAGACTTGATAGCGTTGTCCTAGTCACTTATTACGCTGCATATAAGAATAATAAAATAAGAATAGATAGTTGAGCAGCATGTTTCGAATAGACTTCCATATTCCAAACAAATGCAGAATAATAGTGAAATTAATACGGTAACTGAGCAGGAAGATTATATTGAGGGAATGATTTGAATAGCACAGCGAGCCGCCCACCTGGACGGGTGAATGACTTGACGTCGAGCCTCGACTATGTTGCGGATAATGCCAAACTTAGATAAATCTGGAGATGCCTGCTTATTGTTCTGCAAAATATTTATATATAGCCTTACGAAATACTTTGTTTGAGACAGATCCTAGGTAGGTAATAAGAAGGAAAGAACGCTGCTTTTTGCTACAAATGAAATTAATTTATGATTTTTTAGAAATGTCTGATAACCACGACACAAAAAAAAGTAGCTCACGATATAATAATCGATAACTTTTATGATATTGGTTTAGCTTTTAATAATTTTATCGATATAATAAAACTAGTGATAGTATAATAAACTTACTGAATAAGAAATCTAAAATTCTTATTTCTCAGTCTCACCCAAATTAATAACATCCTTGAAACTTTCTTCTTTATCGCAGTCTAAATTAGCCTTATCTTTTAAATTCATATTCAAACTTGCAGTGTCAATAAACTGTAAAGGAAATTTGATAACAAATATGCTCGTGCATTTTAAGACACTTGAATTACCTTCATTTCTCCAACTCTTTCTTCAAGGAATTCTCCACTTTTCACCACAAAACAGTTCATTTACATTTATAGCAACAAGAGCGTGCCTATCAAAAGCATTTCAGATTTTTTTTTAATATTATTTACTCTAATATCGAATGTTGGTCTTAGAACTCCCACTTTTGTTTATACAATACTAATTTATATGAGCTTCATCGTCGATCTACGAATACTTTCATCAGTATCAAAGTCCTGAAGGAAGTGAGACTATTTTTGTCGCGCCTCCTTGAGTCGGCGTGGGATAATTTTAAACATTTTTGATGCACTACTCGGCGATCCGAAATGTATTTGTGTATTTCACAATTCTTTGGATGCCTGCAAACGCTGCCGGTGCGGTTTTTCCTTATTTAGTATGATTACTAAATTATCTGCTATTTGAATTTTGATCAGGCACCGAGGAATTTTCAACGCATATAGCGTACTTTTAGTTGTTGCAAATCAAAGAAACACATTGTAAAATCACAGAAAACTGATAGACATGTCAAATTTTAACAAGTGCAATTTGAATTCCCTAACTCTTCCTATGAGCAAAAGCGTCGCGAGATAATTCTCACAAGAGAAAACAGTCATATTGACAATGAAATTGATATCAGCGGATAACAATGCTATTGTACAAATTAACACAATGAAAATGAAGACAATAATCAAAATCTATAAATACATACTCGTTCTGATTGTAAGATCAATGATAGCATTATCCGATCCTATTTACTGATAATATTGGTGACCAAGAGAAAAGATATAAGGCGATATGACTGTGGGGCCTCACGCTCACATCGACAGGGCTTTACTCTTATAGGGATGACGTCACCCCTATTAAATTTACAGAACTATAAGGCCACAAAACAGCCGAAAAGATTCAACAGCTTCGCATGTTACAACGGAAAACAATTCTGCTAAACTAAACAAACGAAGTACATTAACATAATTATTAATTACATATATCTATTACCATATAAATAGGCACATTCCCCTATTATCGGTGCTAATATAGAAACACGTAGGATATTACAGATCGTTGTATACCAGCACCGCAATTACACGCATTCCGAAATACCTAAGAGATCTGACGTCACACATTACCACAGAACAAAATTAAAGCGAAGTGTAGGTAAACATCTCTACAAAGAGTACATTACATACGTTATTTCAAAGTGGTTACATTACATACGTTGTCTGTTCAGAGGACTTTTCCGACTTTATATTTTACTAGTCGTCTCCCGCGGCGTTGCTCGCGTTAGAGTGTGACTTTTCGAAATTCCTTTCTTAGTGCACCCCTGCACTATATAAGGATACTACCCTCCAAATTTCATACCTCTAGGACTTATAGTTTAGGCTGTGCGTTGATTCTATGTCAGCTTCAAAAGAGTTTTTTTTATATATATTGATGATATTTCATATGAAATTTATGTATTCTAATGACTAGTGTCTCACCTTATATATTATAGCTAGTTTTACTGATTTGTTTTCTACTAATACTGTAGTATGTACTGCTAGTTTGATAATAGGTATTCTTTATGTAGAATGAAGTTTGCTTGTTAGCCTTAGCGTGCTTTCATTTCTTTTATCTAAATCAGTTTGATCCCATTAAGCTAGGCATTTGCCTTACAGGCTGTTAATTACTTTCATGATAGACTCTGATTCATGAATACTTACATGAGTGGTCGATGCGTGCTGATTTATATAAAGTTACTTTATACCACGAGCGCTGAGCAGAATTGAAAATAAAAACTTACGTGTTACTGTTTTTCATTGTTGATTAATATTAAATACTTGAAATGACCAATCAGACAGTCATTCACCCTCAAGTTAATGCACAGGGTGTGGTAGGGGTGTTAGTAGGTGTGCCATGCCAATAAAACAGCAGATTACAATTAGCAGATTGACAAGTTTTCACACAATCTCATCGGCTTTTCTCAGAGTAATTAATATGTCCCACCCACACTGCTGACTTAGTTGAGATATATTTACTTTAGTTTGCTAAGTTTGCTTTTGGATCTTCGTTGGTATTCAGATTCGAAGTTTATGCAATTGCAAACTTATCAAACTTGAAAGGAATAACAAAATTGCCTGCAAGCCATCCAATTACTATTGTACTCAAAGCACCACACAATAGTATTTTGAAAGATTTAACTTTCTCAACTAAACTAGGGTGTGCAGTTCATGCATGTGCTCAACTGTGATTTTACATAGCTTTTCTTCTGCTGATATGATTCAATTTTTAACTCGTTTACAACGCATAATCTAGGATCAACTATCTCAATAGTTCACGCTCTTGTTACGTATCTATTTGGAGTTGTTTGTCACAGTAATCTAATCTGCCTACGCTTCAGAGAGCAGGCTAATCCGTCTGTCATATCGCTCCAATATTTTTGTTCGTTCTAGCCTAGAGGTTTTTAAACGACGTAATTTATTATCAAAAGATTTTGCTTCGTATAATTCGTAACGTGACTTTGATTTTAGATGTATTTGTCATTTATCTGTTTGATGTCTCCAAAACTGTATTAAACTATTTTCTATTTCATGAAAATGTTCCGTTCACGCGACCTGCCTTATATAAAGTAGCTTAGGAGTTCTCAAAGTTTGTTTTAAAGAGGCAAATGTATGAAGACGAAAGCTTTCAGGTGTATGAATTCCACCATCATCATCGGGTTTAACTTTTACCCTTAAACTTATACAAACTTTTCTTGTTAGTATTGAGAGTTATGCGTCGTGGTGTGACAGGTTTTTTTATATTGCATGAATATTTGTCTTGTGGCTGAGTGACGCAAGGTTCATACGACAAAGTTCATATTAATGTTGACCTTGCTTTTAAAAGTCAAAGGGACATTGGAAAACCAATCGCAATTATCTGTTTTTCGGGTAACTTTTAAAATTATACTATACATCCTTCGAAATTCAATACAATTGGAGGAATATTTAAAAGACAAAACAGAAAACACCATGAGTTTCATTGTGTTCTTTTGTTACATTTTCAGTCTCGTACGAGGCAGTTATTTCTGGAAGAATCTACTGAATGCTGTCCAGCGATCAGATAGTTGTAGATCCAAGGGCAAATGAGTGCTTCAAGAACTATTGTGATACAGATAGATTTTTCTTAGAAAATTACTGTACGTATCAAGACTAGTCTTCGCACAGTTGACGTAGGTAACCGCTTACGCACGCCAACATGTAGGAAGGCTGGGTAAGTACCATGTAGTATGACCTCATAATCGACAATAGGACGGTGTTATGTAACCCGTGACCTGCTAACCTGGCCATTGTGATGATTCGGAATCTGGCGTGTCCATTGTCAGCCAGATTTGAGATATGAACAATACTGGCGTCATTTTGAGGCGTCATTGAGAGCAAGGTGATTAGGGAGTTTTCACTACGGAAGTAAATAACAAGATACAATATACATTCTACCTGTATTATAAACAACTTTACTTGAATTGTAAATATACAGAATTGTAGGTTATTGGATGTAGCTTGTTTTACTATTCAATCACACCATATCAACCACTGAGCTGATTTAGGTAAAAAAATCTTGGTTAGCACAATCTGAGCAATATCCGCAAACTTGTGTTCCTATTAGGAGTTGAATAGGAGTATATCAAAGGTTTGATATGAAATACCTACGTACCATTATACGACTGCTGATCGTTTTTCGTGTCACAAAATGAATACTTTCGTAAGATCTGTACGCAGGTTAGGTAAGAGCTATAACAAATACATCAGTGAAATAAGAAAGTTTTGAATTAATTACTTATCTTTGGAATCTTAAAACCATGTTGTAAAGTAAAACAATATAAAATCGGAATGTAACTGCATGACATCATCTAAGCAAGGTCGCCCGATGACGACGGTCATTTACATAAGAATTGAAAATATTCACTCAGTAGTTAATACATTCGACACGCTAAAATATTTAAGAAATCTAGAAAACGTATATGGACTTGATGCAAAATATCTTCCGGATGAAAGAGGAAAATCTAAGATAGAACACATCTGTAACTATAGAAAACTAGACCAAGGTATATTAATGAAATAGAAACCTAAAAGGAAACAAGATGCTGAGGCGGAATATTACAAAGATTACGTTTCTAATAGAACTGTTATCAGCAAATATATGGCTATGAAAGTTACTTAATTAAATAAGGAATGCAAAACACCGCCTTTCTTGGCTGGCAATAATCCAGTCGCAAGACAGTCGGTAAGTCTAGATAGTCTAACAGACAGTTCTAGAATATGAACCGTAATGGCAGGTCGGAGAGGTGCTAAACAATTGCAATGCAACGGGGATGCTAAATGGTGTGCGTAAGAGGTCCTAACAAGCTTTGAATGCAAGCAAGATAATCAATATTGCTACTAAACTGAACTTTTAGAATTTAACCTAAATAGAAAAATCAATTCTATTACTATCGCGACTAATTTCAATTCACATTATGAGAATGTAGGCATTAACCGTAAGCTATTGATCGTATTTGGTAAATTTGAGATCAACATAACGTATTGTCAAAACACAAAGACCGAATGTAAGGTTCCACCGGGTACGTGTATGAGGGCATTACACGTCATCAGGATGGTCGAATGTAAGGTTTATTGAATTTCTCATACAAAAGATTACTTTAAAACATAAACAAACTATCGTGATGGCTGTGAGGCGGCGGCGGTGGAACGAGGGAGGGCTAGCATTCGGAACCCGACATGGGATCGGGACACTTGTGACTAGATTTTGATAGCGTTTAAAGATTGGTTTTGAATTAAGTCTAAGTTAATGTATTGAGTTAATTTGCTGTTGATTGTGATATGATGATAATGATGATAAATATAAGTTTTGAGTTATTTCACTGGTTGTTATTTCTGAGATGGTTCTACATCAGAACATAAGATAGATCAGAACAAGTAGGCATCCTATAGTATAGAAATGATAAACATCCGAGAAGGAAGATTGAAGAATAAATAGAAACTTTAAAGTCTCATAAAAATTGTCTGAGTCATTGAATCGCTGCAAATGTGATCGATACAAACTTCTGTTTCTTGAACCTCATCGATAGTCAAGTTGCAAACAAAGGAATCTTTCAAACTCAAAGCCATATTTGCCAAATCATTAAAACAAGGCTGCGAGGAGGGTAATAAATTATTTGAAATCGTCATTTCATAAATACAAAACAGAACTGCTTTAATAGAAAAGAGATTTTGAATAGGCAAGAAACGCACTAGGAAAAAATCATCATGAATGCGCAAATACGAAAATCAATATACACAAACACGTAGATCTATAATTTATGTAGACGCAGACGCGGACCTTGGACTCATTTGTACATTCAGATATCTAGAATTGTTTTCCATTAGACGTGGAGTTTTGTTTTCGCGTCGGTAATTTCTAATTTTCACCGTCCGTATTACGGTAACTATTATTTTACTCTGGAGAAAGTGAAGTCGGACTTGCCGGCCTGATGCAGCGGACATCGCGCCAAACGATACGAAAACTGAGGTCGTAGTAAACGCGGACGCGGCAGCGATTAACTGTGCCTTGGTCACGAATAAATGTGACAGTCGCAAACGTATCGGAACGTTATCGTATCCGTATCCGAGATACACTGCGCGGTGACACTACAACGGTTTTCAATCGAGCTGGCATTGACGGGCAATATATAACTCGCATACGCTAACGCGGCGACTGTCAGATTTGTTCGTGATAGAGGTACCTGCTGAGCATGAGCTGAGCAACAGCACCCTAGCTATCAATTTGCTTTCAAAAGAGTAGTCTCGTTTCCCACCTACAAAAAGGAAGGGTTGAAGTATGATATTATTTCTTCCCTTCGGTAGAAAAAAAATGTTATCTAAGGCTTTATTGCTAAGCGCGCTGGACAACATGTCCGAGCAATGATCCCAAAACGAATGCAGAGCAAAACTGATCCATGAGAGGCTTACATACAAAATCAATTACCTAGCTAACCTTTTCATATATCTGCGTTTTGCGTCTGCCGTCACCGCGCTATTCCCGTGGCTAATTTATATGCAAACGATGTTTTCATATGTGGTGTTTTGGTGTTTCTTATCATCACATCCTTTTAATTTACTGGTTTGCTTGTTAATACCACATTTGTTCTGTGTGTATATATCTTCTAGAAAGACAATTAGCATTGAGTTTTTTTATCCGACTGCCACATTATGCACTTTACGGTATTGCTACACCTTGGGAAGGTGACCAAGAACGAACCAGACGAACAAAGAGCGAACAGAGATCGCTGTGCCTCGCACTGTGGCCAAGCCCGAACGGTCGACGGTCGAGAACAATTACTTCCAGAGTGATTTGCAAAAGTAATGCCTTGTGGAAATTGTGAATGTTTTGACGCGCGCCAACATCACGAACAAGGCGGATGCCTTGATGATGATGTGAATTTTAAATCAGCAAATGATATCAGCATAGTATATCGATTTGCACACCTACGCAGTGATTTCCGATATTAGGATAATCAAATCGTTTTTTTTATGATTTTTATAGTCACCTGGCGCCGAAAGGTAACGGTAGTCACATTCGATCGAGACGAACAACAATCAAAACTAGCACGATGTACTTTTGATTATATATTACCTAGTTAATATCTCTACTAAAGGTGAAAATACGATTTGTATGATAAATGATTTAGATTTTTTGTCAACAACAAGAAACGCTAGGCAATGTAGCTTTTAAAGGCGAATAGCCACGAGTATCTTATCTAAACGAGTGCGTAGACCTACCATAAATGAAGTGGATCTAGTGCCATCCTATTATTCTCACCGTTTGATCCGTCTCGTACACAAGAGACTAACTACTTCATAAAGTAGACGGTGACAAGGTCGAAACGTAAGTGTGTATTCCGACGTCGCCTACAGCGAAAGGCACATAACAATCTTAGTCATAGGCAATCTGCCACCTACAGCATCACAATATTTCAATGATCCGGAAGGTCAAATATTTTTGCAGATTTTGCATACCTACTTGAATGGTTTAAGCTACTCCTCAGCTCCTCAATGTCTTCCCTAAGAATATTAAAGAAAATTTAATCCATCACTCTTAGTGAGGTGAGCACCCTAGACATCATTCTTCTCAAGAGTCTCATTCTTTTGTTTGATGGAAACAGAAAAAAGATTCCTCATTGTCATCTCTTCCATTGAGAGAATGTCTAAGGCACTGCAATGCAACTGTCATCTTCAGACTCTACCAACTGGAACTGACCTGTCATTCCTCTTGCTCCTCGATCCTAGGACAACCCTTATCGCTATTAGTATTCAAATGTAACAAACGTGTATGGTCACCTGAACCCGTCTGTCGTCGTCTTTCGCCCGCTGCTCCGCCTGCCGCCGCCGCCGGTCCTCATCTCGCTTCTCCCGCTGGGCTTGGGCGGCGGCGGCGTGTGCTCGCAACTCGTCAAGTCGCTTCCTCTGTTCGACCTCGCGTCTTTCCCGTGCTAGCCTTGCTCTGTCTAGTACTTCTTGCGACGCTGTGGAAGGAAATTGTTGTTGAGAATAAGTACTGCAGAATCCGATAACATGCAACCTTAGATTGAGCTAACCTATTGCTGGATTCGTTTTAAACTGTACCAGGTCTTCCATTACTTAGCATGTGAACATTGTGAACCCAAAAAAAGGCTTTAGTCAACCAAAAAATGTGCGTCTCTTTATTTTGTTTTCTTTTGTCCCTCTCTTCTCTTTTATGGGCGAAACCTTGTCTTAAGAGTGTTTTGCTAAGCTGGCAAGAGAGGAAATATTATACGGGTTATTTGAATACCTAAAATGGTCAGTTAATTTTCATTATGCTCGTGTAGCAATTTGCCGCCGCATCATATGGAACATACCGCTCCAAAAGACTAACTTAAGGGTGACCTAATTAAATACTAGCAGCACTACTAACTACTTGCTCCGATTCTAGAATTAAGTTAAAGCTTTCACGCGAACTAGAGGCACAAGTTAACAATTTTGTAGAAGACTTTTGGAAACCCTTTGAAAGGTTGATGGAAAATGAAGATCGTATTATTTAAAGCATTACATAGGCATACCTACAAACTTGGTAGGCATACGAATTCAGGCTCATTAAATGATGACCCATTACCAATTGGTGTATGATCCATTCGACGATACAAGCTATGCGAGAAGGTATTGATTAGGATGACCGAGATAGCAACAATCTAGCTATCATAAAATTTCAATCTACTCATCGTTATATTAGCAGATGTGAAGATAACTAAAATCCAGCCTAAGGCTATCAATGTAAGAATAGTTAAACTAAACCTTAGACTCGTCAAGTTCCAACTGAAGTAGAGAACACAAACATGAATGCCCCATGTGTTTCGTGCACTACCTACACCTGCAATTGAACTGCCTTATTAACTCTTGATCCAATGACCCGTTCCAATAAATGATACGTAGGTACAATAAACAAGGTAAGATGTCGAAGAAGTGAAGAATTTACCTTTGAAGCAAAGCAAGCGGAGATCATAAAGAAATAAGCAAATCTATGACAAAGAATGTAAGTAATCTGGTAAGATTCGTCGCAATTACTCGCAAACAATTTGAACTTGACTTAATAGAGGGCCAGACAAAAGGTCGATCTGATAAATCTATCGAGTATGCAACCAAATTACATAGTATCAGTTTCGAAGATAATGACATACATTTTAATGTCCATTCACACTTGATTATAGGACACTTTATAGTCCATTGTGTAGTATTGTATAGACACAATGTCTTCAAGAGAAAATACCAGATATTGGTTCTATAAATTGATGTGGCCCAATAGATAGGTCGATGTATTAAGGGCCCTTTCGCCATGCTCGTGCATAACTGCATTGTGTGCCTCAATTATCTTCGCTCCATTTCTAAAGATACGATTTACTGCCCAATGCTCATAAACTAATGAAAGAAACCGTTTTTATTGGCGCCAGACATGTGAGTGAAAGTTGATGATGGCTACCAATTTATTGTAGTTTACGGTTTAATTTGAGATGTTTTATATGACGCGACAAGAGGTTGATGGGATCATTGTGGTAAAAGTAGGTACCTAGGCAGGCATGAACAAGAAAGTTAAAGAAAGGTAGTTTGCAAATAGGTACTGAAGAATGAAGACAGACTAAATAAATAAATGATCAATTGCTGGCAAGGTTCCATAAGGAGTGTTTTATGATTGTATCAGTCAGGCAGCGAACAGGAACGCATGCTATAACTACATAATAGAATTCGTTGGTATTTAGAGAAGGTTACTACCGCAGTGACATTTCGTAAACATTTTACCAAAATCTAGGATCACTTTCAACCAGACACGAGAACTGGATTCCCCAACCCCAAGGCGCTCCCATAAACCTTTGACCCAATTAATTCCAAGCACGTACGAACCACTACGTGAAACGTCACGCAACATACTCTGATCAATAATCACGGAATAGGTATGCCCAGATACATTTCAATGAACATAATCAATAGGTGTAGTTAGTAAATATTGCAACGTCACTCGCCAGGAATGTCGCTTCACCACTTGTTCGACTAGGTTACGTTATTCAAAAGTATTTTTTACGCCGCTGAAACGAGTCTTAAACTTGAATTTCGTAATATTAATGCGATTAACATCCATGACTCAGACGTTTCTGATCACCAAGACTGTTCTAAAGCCAAGGAACTGCAGCAGCTATCTACTGTGTATGCGGACTTCAACATTGAAATGAATCACTCGAAGATGAAGGGCCCTATATTAATTAGGTTGCTCCAAGCTCGAGAATGTCTGATGAATATTAGATTGATGACCGACGAAGGTGAAGTAGGCGTTTAGAAAAACATGAGAGACTTGGTGTGCCTGAATAACATACGAAACACGGTGTACGTAATCTAATCTCAAGAAATTGACAGCCACGTGTTCAGAGGCCAAAGTCCCAAGGTCATTTACTAAACAGGTTTCTTTCCATATCCGAACTTGCCTAAATCTGTGGATAACGAGACTGCATTACATTTGAGTCTAAATAGAGATTAAATGTTAACAAGAGCACAAAGTTTCACCAGCCACCTAGCAGAATTGTTCTACTTTCCTGTGTAACAATAACTTTTTTCCAGCACCTTACCAACGCCTAGATCCGAGGTTACACAAAAACTACTGGAGATGACAAAAACACGATCCACAGAAACTATGAAGAAGTGCAAACGAAGTTTTGCATAGGTACCTACCTACCTACTTATTAAGTTTCATTTGCATTAGATTGAAACACCTTCGTGGGATGTACGAGGTTATTTACCCCATAGTCCAGACGGTATCAGAATCGATTTTTTTGTGCAAGGTCGTGAGATATGACCTTAGGGGAGCCAGACTTTCAGAATTGAATTATTGGTCCACAATGCTGTTTAAACATGAAAATGGTTTCACGTCTCTCTAGTGCAAAATGTTTATATCTAAAGATATTTTACAGCGGAATCTAGAATCATATTTTATGCAATAGTGTATGCTCCTAATAAATAACAAACAGGAAGTGTGCGTAACGAGAATAAAAAAAAACCGACTTGACTACTAGACAATAATAAGCAAATTTAAAAGATTGAAAGAACCAATAAGTTGAACTGGTGAGAAGGACCACTACGTAGAGTCAAGTTGCTCATTAAAGATAACAGCTGGTCGCAACAGATGGCACGGTCATTGCGGCAAGATATTGAAGCAAGTCAAACTTGTACTTCAACTTTGAGGGACTTATGATGGCGAAGGTCAAGTGTTTCAGAACGAAGAGAGAAGTTTTCTCTAAACTAACTTTTACATGTTTGAATGCTAAGGTTAATGTTGGTAAGAAGTAAGAACATTTTGAACAGCATTGTAAATATGGATCAACAAATAATATTAGTTAGGGAATGTAGATATACTTACTGTATTGATCGAATGCTTGTGTTTATTTGACCAGCCTACTGGGATTCGATTCGAATTTCTTGTAGGAGTTGGTATTTGTGGAATTTCTACTGCGGTACTTGTAAGCCGACTGAATGGAGTATGCTACGCATCTGATATTGGAGATAATGCCTAGAGATCTAAGTTGCAGATAGTATATAATATGCCTAGGTAAACGGCTTCGATTCGAGGTCATGCTATACAAAGAAGATAAGTAAACAGGTGGACAGTTTACATAGCAATGGCACCGGCCTTTGCAAAAAGTTTAAACATCACTCATTTTATTTCATAAATCTTTAATTTCAGGAGATCTGTCGTATAATAGTTAGATACCTACCCTTCATCATTATGGGCATTACGGTACTGTGTTCGTGAATTCTCAGTGATAGATAACCGATGGATCTTTAGATTAGAGAGCTATAATGTATATGGGAAATCACATTACGCGATACAATGTTATCTACGATATCGATAGACGTGGTAAAATCGAAACGACTCCATCTTTGATGAATAAACGGTGAAAGGCGAGAAAAGTGCTTGTAAACACCAGGAAAAGAAAATCTGGAGACAACCGAGTTGGACCTGCGATGGGAACTACATATTGCTATCAAAATAAGGCGTATTTCAAGTCAATAGTCTACTTTCTTTCGACGTTACCTTCAGTAAAGAAATCTGAACGCTCCAATATTTTAGAATCGGATACATTGTCATTGAAAGTAATGGGTGCCATTAGCATGCCAATAAATTAGATACTGGCAGAGAAATTGGCAAGCGATTCCGCACCACTTAAATGATCTAGAAACTAGTGGGTAATCGGTAGAAAGGCAGTAAGTACCTTAAAAAACCTGGAAAGGTGGAGTTCGAAGAACCTAAGGGTTCCATCACGTATAGATCTACTTACACGTTTCAGTCAGTAACTTAAGTAAACTTACATTGGAAAATTTTACAATATATTATACGAAAATATCGAAAGAGTTGATAAGCGATATAGAAGTAAGACGATCTTGTACAAATAAAACGAGATGTAAAGAGGATTCTGCTTATGCAACAAAAATCGATTTCGATTCTGACGATAATGTTTGTGTAAACATTGAGTACCTACCTACTGCCTACCTATCTCAGACCAACCTATTGAATGTAGTGTACTGTACCGTGTACATGTACTTACGAGTAGCTTATCAGATATTATTGGCGGACGATGGATATGTCACGCAAGCTTTGTCTACATTTTCTAGATCCCAATTCTACTTTTATTACGAAAGGTTGTGGCGTATCTAGCTTAGCTGTTTTGGACAAATCCAGTGAGCCCAGCAGCCTTCAAGAGTATGTTATCTACGACCTAACCTTTTCAATCCCGACTTCGCCTTCTGGTAGCCATTAAAGAACCTTGGCTTCCCATGGATTACCAGTTCTGCGAGCTGTACCTATGACCTGTCCAATTGTCCATTATTTTCCGGAATTTACAGAGGCCTATGTCCAGCAGTGCACAGATGAAGATGATTATGCTATTAGTCTTGGCCAACGCTAAGCAGTGACGGAATCCTCCAGATGCAGTCGAGAAATGGTTTGCTAATTGTTTAGGAGATTTAGGTGACCTTGGAATCAGGAATGTTTTACCACCATTAGAATTTAACTTTACATTCCTAGACTGCGAAACTGAAGTCAACGCTCTGCAATTGGCTCGGCTGATCTATTCTAAGACTAGTGGATACTGTTTAGTGACCGTTATCGGGTCAAGGTCTATGAAGGTTATGGAAATTAGAAGTTCAGATCTACTGAGTGCTTCCGTGATTAGGGCAGGTTTGCAAGGAGCTAAAACAACACTAGTTGGTCGTTTCAACGTTTTTTGGTTTGCCCGGTTTTAGACGTACCTACTCTATACCTATACCGATAGACCGTACTGACTAGCCTACCAGTGAGGTCCTGTCAGTTTCCGCTATAAAATAACCGCGCAGTGCGGCTTAAAAGCCACGTCACCAGAATTAATAGGCAACCATCGCTCGCCTTGGTTTTCCTACGTTTATTAGGGTTGCACTGCATGAGCATTTGACGTCTGTCTCAGCTTGGGTATCAGAAACGCGTAGAGCGGCTTAAAAATCACTAGAGCAAGCCTTTAGCTCATCAACTCGGTACAGAACGCAGGTAACCATAACAACGCTGTAGGTAAACCAGGTAAATGAGACCAACCGTCGCCTTGCAGTACTAATTTGGAGACCCTGGACAGATTTTAATACCTTCTAAACATCTCAATTGACTAATTATTATGAGTATAATACCGCGTTCACACTATGCCCATGCCGCTACCGGCATTACTGTCGCGGACTTATTGCCACAGCAACATCGCCTTTATTCTCATTAGGGAGCAAGGTAATGAACTTGGGCCGGGAGACGGGACAGAGGCATGTTCGCGTTCACACTATGCTAGTGCCCACTTCCCTGCCGACTGCGGCATAGTGTGAACGCATACGATTTGGTATGAGCACAGCTGATAAAATAATACTATACTAGTATGAGTTATTTGTTCTGATGATGGTCTAGCATAGGAATACCAAAATCTCAGATTAACAAACAAACTCTATGGCATAACGGAAATGGAAATCCCTTGGTCAGACTGCTGAATATAGGAGTAGGTATCTTACACATAATTTGAAAAGTGGCTCTCTGGTTTATATTGGTGCATGGTTTGTGGGTGTTGACTTTGACACCTGATTGTTGAAATCCATCAATCAGGTGGGCGAAATTATTCAAAAAAAATACCTTGGAAGCAATATTTCTGATTTTATAATCTGCCCACGCGTTATTGCAAATAGCATAAGGTCTAGTTTGTCTTGATTATCAAACAGGCATTCGAACATGATACTTATTACTTTTTTTGTAATCTTTAAACCTTATATACTGTTTTACGGCTCAAGCAGGGATCCCAAGTCAAGCATAGATTTCTGTATGCAAAGATTACTGTATTAGCATATGGGTCTAAATGTAACCATTATTATAACTTAATTCTTTTTTAGTTTCTGTTGGTTTTTTAATTTTTGTTTTTGAAACTACTTTACACAGGTGAATGTATTTGTATTTTTGTAATGGCCCCAGCTTGACCTGTGTCCAAGAACAGTACATTCAAACAATTTGGCCAGCGCAATCAAGTTCATTCCGTTAAGGCCAATTTGCTTGCTCTTAATGGTTTTTGGAAGTAGTGAAATAATGTCAAAATTGGTACTGCTAATTACCTACAGAAATTTGTTTCAAAATATAGATACAAATGGGCAGCACACATTACTGTCATCAACCGAAAGCCCCATCTTACTTTAAACTAGCAGTACTAGCTGGGGTGCGGTTAAAAGTAGGAAATGCAGGGGCCTTATTCACTATGACCAATACAATCGCCCTATGCCTATGCAGTATTTCCTATGCCATAAATGTCATTCCTTACGGTGACGTCATACGGTTACGGCAAGGAATCTCCTAAGTCATACAGAATAATGCCCCAGGACATAGTGCAGATTATATTCCTCCGCCTAGAGTTACGATGAGAATTGGACAGGCTATAGACCAATAAGGCTATTCTCAACCACCATTCTAATCTGGATCCATACATTTTGACAGAATTTTGTGTTTTTTTCAGTACAAAATTACACAATGTCTATCAAAATCCAGATCTAATTTGAAATGGCAGTGGATGAGGCCCTGCAGACCTCCTGTCACCTGCCTACAAGTAAGCTTGTATTTTTCAATCGATTTATAGGAAATAGCTTTACAATAAAGATCAGAGGTAAAGCACACTGTATCGTTATTTCTCACTGCTCATTCAACTCTTGAATGGTGTTCGATCGTAGTGATTCCAGACTACAGAAAATCATATTGTTTAGTTTATTGATGTGCTATATTCTTTTGTTAAATGTGATTCCTTGATAACGCCTACATATTTTTTATTGAGATGAAGTCACTCTTGAATGAACTTGTCAATGCTGAAGTTAGTGATTTTATGATCTAGTTGAATTTGAACTTTTAGATTTAAAATACAGATTCCGATACATAATATTCAAAGAGTTCTGTTAATTGAAATCGTAAGAATAGCTTAAAAAGTATATCCAGAGAAATCTACTAGATAGGTAGCATAAGAACTTAGTAGTGACTAATATCTAACATTTTCTGGAGATCTATATCTGATAGTGCTACTAGTATTGTCGGTGTTTCTAGATGATAATATATAAAAAAAACAGATTTGAGTAGCAATGATGGTGTATGAACACTCTTTTTATAATCTGTTCTGTGTAACGTTTTATTAGATGTGGCATAATATCAAGCTAAATACTTTATATAATGTTTATCTAGGAGATTATTAGCTCTAGGGCAACAATATTTTTTATCGAGCTTACTGCATTTTAGTGTACGCAGTACAGATAGAACTGTGATAAGATATCAAACTAAAAAGCAGAGTGCACATATAGGTAATAGATATTAGTATGTACGTAGGTAAGTATACAACGTCAGAAAAGTTGCTAATCATTCTGCAAGACAAGATAGGTGAAGTGATCACAATGGTCAACAAAACATGATAGAAACGTCACGAAACGAAATCACCATTGTATTACTCATAGTAAATACGCTAAAGCGACCGTAACCAGGAAAAAGACACACAATACGGCGAAAATTGAAGTGTAATCTGACAAATGACATTTCTCTGTGCATCACATCCTAACATTTTTCAACACATTCTCAGGCACATTCTGCCGTCTGGCTGGCGTTTGGCTATAAATAGAACATACCACAACGCGAAAAGACATCCCTTTATAGGTAAAAAACAAAACACAGGGCTTTAGCAGCGGTAACACCGCAACATTCTCGAAAGCAGTGCACGTATCCTCGACGTGGGGGCCACGACACGGTTTAGGGTTAGACAATTTTTCAATCACATTTTTAGCACTAGAACAACACATTTCCAAATATATTTGCACATATACCTTTACTTTCAGCGGTTTCAATAATATCTTTCACGTCATCAACCATCTTGCTGGATGACAGTCACTCACTTTTACACTTTTATTCGAACATATTTTGAAAACTCTTTTTTGATTCACTTATTTTCAGCCAGCCAGCGAGCGATCTTTACGACGACACTTCGTTCCGTTCACTGCCAAAACGGCGACGTAGAGAGAAACTGACTGACATGACAGAAAGAAAAGTTTATTGATTGTTTGAAACGTTGTCGTTGTCGTTCTCGTTGCAGAATTTACAGAATTTTAGTTTATATCACTTAAAATTATTTACAGTTTGTATAGGTTTAGTGGTTTTGATTGACTTCTAATCATTTTTGTGTTTGGATCATTTAAAAAAAATATTGTAACTTAAATTAAAAAAACTGACAGTGACATCCTTCACATAATAAAGTATGTCACAATTTTGCTCTGTGGTTGCAAGTTTAGTTGCTCTGTGGTTATCGCTGAACCAAAGCAACGAAGTATAAACAAAGATTATAGTAGCGCCATCTAGTTACTTTGTATTGACAAAGCGTGGTTACGCCATCTAGTAGGTCATAGGTTGCAACTACGCGATAAGAGCAGGTACAAGGTACAATCATCTATGCTATAACTTTGAGTCGTATATTGGTTCTGTATTTATTACATAGATGTCACTATATCCTTTGACTGACAAATTATTATTGTACATTTTAATAGTGCTAAATAGGTAATAATTTGTTGGCTTATTATTATTTAAGATAGTTTTTTATCACTTATTTTGTACTTACTACCAAAAAAACCAGCGATGAAATAAGCTCGTTCGATGACTGAGGACGTACTCTGTGAGGCCTCGCACTGCGTTCATCACTCTGAATCATAGCTTACTACGATGCTAACGCATGAATGAAGCTCGACAATGTAGCTTCTGTCCCAAAAAAAATGAACGAATTTAAGTCAGGTGTAGATAGGTAGGTACTTACCTACCTTCTAAGTAGGTATCATTAAGCATTCTGTGCCGGACTGTGCTTATACCACTTGCCTACTTCACGGTTTCCCACCTGTTTCACTTACCGTCGCCTGACTGATGTTAGCATAGCATAGCAGTTGCTGTTTGACTTTCGTACGCGAGCGCTTGCCGCACGCCAAAAAAAAACTGCTGTCAAAAACTGGCGGCAATTTAAAATCGGAACATTAATTTGAAAATAAATAAAAAATGTTAGTGAAAATGAAAAATAAAATGGGTGTTTAGTGATTTTTGTAAATAGTTTTCGTATACTACGTGTAAAAACGGTGTGGAATTTTTATCAGTGAAAGTGTAAGGATTTGGATTTTATAATGATGCAAGCACGTTACTATGGGTGCATTTTCTTGCTGGCTGTTTTTATTGGTAAGTTCTACACCTATTACGTAGACCTCAACTAGGCGTGAAACTAGCGTTCATTGTCATTGATGTGGGTTTATTTTTAATTATTTTATCATGAACTGACGGTCATCTGGGGTCGATTCCAAACGTAAGTATTTACCACGTAGGTACGTAGGTTACTTACCAATTCAAGTTCGTATGGTCAAAAACACTAGAGTACCTAGTACTAACTCAAGAAGCCTATAGCCGAAGGCCTGACTCTACCAAATTAATTAGATACCCTAGCTATAGGTTGTAGGTATACCTGCCTGTTAGAGCCTACCTAATATTATATTATTATTTTACTATCTGGTAAACACTAGTCTTCCTAACATTCGACCTTCACCTTCTTTCTAAAGCGGACATTTTGTTTCCTTTATTAAAAATGCATAACTAGCCGCTTTCGCGCAGTGAAAGTGTGCTCGTCGAACGTCCAATATAAATTAATCACCAAACCTTGTTTGGTTTCCATTCATTATGACACCAATTTTAACCGCTGAAGAAGCCCGTGACTCCGAACAGTGCTTCCAGATGTTGAAGCTAAGATGTCGATTCTTACCCGCATCTGCTTAAATCAAGACTGTAGAGTCTTCTATGGTAGAGTCGAGACTACAAGAGAGAGATTTAGATGGCCAAATTGTTGTTGTGGAAGGCTCAAGAAAGCCTCGAAATCGTTCTAAGAGAAGACATATATAGGACAGATAGAGCAACAGCATCGATAAGTAGGAAGGTAAGTAGAGACTTTACTTACGTACCTACCTACATCGTAGTTTTTCGTAACAGGCATTTTCTTCTGGTATTGTTCTTAGCTACTTATGTTTAGTGAAAATTAGTGCATCTGTTTCATCTTCACAAATTTTCACTGAAAACGAGTTTTTAGGAATCTCAAGTAGGTACATACTGTACCTAGTTACTTAAGTATTTATTTAGTGCAGATACAAAACATTGGGTTGATAAATATCAAAGTATTCAGATTTGACGAACCGGAGTAGGTGCATAGATATACCAATGTCTGATAATTATGACCAGCATAAAATGATGACTAGGATCTTGGGACATTTTGAAACACGGGGATTTTGTTAGCACCATGCATCAAAGACAAAGTCAAATTCTTATTCAGTAAAATTACACAAGATTCAACTTGTCCAGTCCAATCCAAAAGAACTATCTTGTTGGACTTAGTTGAAGTTATCATCTCATCTCATAAAAACTTGAACCTATGGCTGGTAGAATACTTTCCACGAACACCAGCCTATCTGAACAACTGAGGAAAAGAAACACTGCGTGCGACCTTACACATACTCGTAGCTTTAGTGAAATTACGCAACGGTAGCAAAAACGCGACGCATTTACACCGGCAAGTCACGGTCATTGCGTGCAAGAATCGACACCGTCTGTGCTACGAGTTACGATTTGTAAACTCTATGCCAATGTCCCTTATCCCTAAACTCTTAAACATAGACGCTGGACTCTGAGCAGTCCGCTAAGTTACCAGTTTAGCCAGTGCCTAGATGCCCAGCACGTGCTGTAGAGGCTCATCTAGAGGAGCATCGATTTATTGGAGGATTCGAGTCTTGTTGGAAAATTGGGAAAACGTGGAGAGAAAGCCTCATCAGATGAGGTTGGTTAGAATTGTAAACATAGATCAATATGTTTGAAAATAAGACGATTCTAAATCATCCTTGTGATTTTAATGCATAAATTATTTTTGAATTGGAAGAGGAGCTATTTATGGGGGAACCTCATCACCCTGACCTGAAACAAGGGCCTACAAACATGGCCAGGCTCATCAAATAGTTAATTTTCTAAATCAAAATGGCTATCATGCCAATCATGCCCTGTATTCTCTACATACATACCTAGGTACCTAGTTACTTTCAAACAATAGGTAAGTGCTAGCTTAGTCTGTGTTTATGCTGTGCACAGTCTATCATAAAGCTATAAAAATATACTATGAATGACAAACTCAGCTGTGATCAATGCAGCATGAAATCACTAAATTGACAATTGTCTTCCACGCGAGCTTATTGTCAACCTAACCGAGGTGTTCAAAAAAATCAATGAAGTACACTTCTGATAGTCATCTCCCGCTTTTTTGCAACACTTAACAAACCAAGCCATGTGTTTCGTATGGTGACAGTTTCTCTCATATAGGTCAGAAGGTCGGCTCAGCAGTGGATCATTGTTTGTGATGATGATGGATGTGGCCGTTGACCTCCCAACCTGTTCTTTCCTGCCAATCGTTGCCAATCATAACGGTAATGCCACCTGTGACATGGTTACAAAAGTATACTAACGGTATACTTTGCAATGATTCTGTTCAACAAGTAAACAAGTAGCTAAGTAAGCTATCTAGTTGGCTTAGTCAGCTCCGCACGCATCCCTTGGCTTAGTCAGCTCCGCACGTATTGACCTTGTCTGTCCTGTGGATATGGCTGACTAGGCTGCAAGCATGGTATAGGTGCTGGGCAAGCCTACTCCATCTAAACATGACTCTTGACGCTGTATAAATCATGACTTCTGAAGATCTTCAAGTGGGTACTTAAAGATCTAAGGGGGGTACAGCTTTCTTTTCTGCGGTAGGGCAGAATAAGAGACAGGAAACCGTTGGTGGTAGTCCGAAACAGCTATACTTAGCCGACTTTTTCCATTCGTGTCAGGTTAAAAATTTCAAATCCCTTCAGGGCTTCTTTGATCATATCCACATCGTTTGTCTATAGAGTGGAGGGATGTCTTACGCTTTACCTTCCGAGAACCCTTGTTCTTCATCACTTGTCAGTTCTGTAAGCTGTGGCCCGTCTATTATCAACCGACTAACCACACTGTCCACCTAGTTGGACGGTTAGTATTGCGAATTGCCACTTCAACTTGCTGAAAAAAAAATATGTGTCCGGTGACCTTGGTCATGGACTTCTACTGGTTCTGCAGGCTACTCTCTGTAATATACTGTCAGTTATGAGTGCCTAGCCCTTATAGCGGTACATACTTACATACCTGTACCTGTGACCCCGTTGCGACCGGATTGGTCTCGGTTTAAGGGATAACTCGATCGAATACCGTTATCTTTATGCTCTCAAAACTGAATGGTACCAATCACTTCTACTAAGTTTCCTGGTAGAGCATTATCAAAAGGTTTCTCTTCGCTTCGTTTCATTTTAACAGTCATGAAGTCACGACGGAAGCCTATAAGCGGCCTAAAAACTCCGTCACCAGAGTTGGTGATGAGACCAACTCATACGAGCTTGCTAGCTTTTCTATCGTTTAGTGATTTCCTATAAAAATATACCTACCATTATACCATTTTGGACATTTCATGGCAGTAAAATTTGCTTTTTACAGCATGTTATTTGGTCCAATAGCCTCTCCTTAGAATATTCGGTCTTCGCAAACGAAGTTGCAAGCCGGCTCAAGTAAAATTACAAAAATTATGACTTGCTGACTTTTCGGACAAAATAGTTTGGGATAAATTGTCTCAATTGTCACTTTTGTGATCAGTCACTGTTGCTTTTGCTTTTTATAGAACAGGGTTTGGCAAATGTTGCAGTTCCAGTTTTATTTAAACATAAACAACTAATAAACTGGTTTTTATTCCATAAACTCTATCAGAGAACGTAACCTTGCTCGGACGTGGACTGAACCAAACTGTTACGGATTTAAAGCTAGATGTCCACGTTACAAGGTTGTGTATTCATTTAGGTAAGTCTGCATCTGATATAACAAACTAGTGTACTTATCCACCTCTATCCAAAATTAGGCAATGAACTGAAAAAAATATTTATTTGTATCAAAATAACAGTCACGGCATGTCCTCAGTGGACGTGCCCAGTGAGGCAATGTATTGTTATAGGCAGTGATTATCACTACATCAGGGCAACAGGCGTGTTCAATACTAGAGTTGTATAAACAAATTTTCGCTGGTTATACCTACTGAGCGTTCAATTTCATATTTTCATTTGGGTGCATTGTAAAGCAAACATAAACTATTTACCTAGTATTTATTTATTCAAATGATTACCTACCTAACCAACCTCAAAAGTTTACTGATTCATATTATGACTCACAACGTGGAAACCATGCTTAAATAACCGTTTGAAACTCCATTAAAAAGTAGGTTTTAAACATGTTAATTAGAGCCTATTTAAACTGTCAAGATCACCGCTTAGATTTATGATAAGATCCATTTAGGAAATCAATGACTGACTGACCATAATTTAAGGTTATACTTTTGAAGAATTTAGTTCAGAATTTTGCAATGGACCTTCAGCAAAAGAAGCACTATGTCATTGTATCTGTAGCGTTCTTTCCTAGTACTCTCAAATGGTAAAGAAAAACATAGTGCGAGGGAAAAATAAATATAAACAAGGTCAATAGGTACGTGCGGAGCTGGCTAAGGTGCGTTTTTTGTTAAATTTGACTTTTAAAAGAAAACGGTGAAATGAACCCCTAAGGGGATTTCTGGATTTTTTCAAATTATCGGAGGATTATCGGACAAAATTTCCGGAAATCCCCCACGCCGGGGACTCGCGCAGAGGAAAACTGGAATAAGCCTCTAAAATCATGTTCCAGACAGTGCAGCGTCGCGTTCATTCATTGATTTTGGAAGTATTTCCGTCTTTCAAAGTTCACCGTCGCAGCCTGGTCTCACAAAGACCTTTTTTCTTTTAATAAAATTATTCATTTAAAAAGAATGTCTGCTAAGTAGTTCTAACTAATTAATTAATTTAATAGGTGCTTAGGAGTGATACTTACCTATTGAGTGAGTATTGGAATGACTAGAATTTTATTGGAAAAATTCTAGAGCGGTTTTAGATAGGGCTCCTGGATAATAATGGTTCTATTTTCTCAATCACTTTGAATCACCAGACTTTGTATACTGTCTATGAGTCATGCCTTATTTTCCTTACGCGTATAGGTACCTACATGCTACGAAAGTGAGTAGAAAATCCGATCCACACGCGATCTCGTTTATATCTGGTTTTACTTAGTACCTAACTATAGATCGAAACGCGTCGCTCATGCGTGCTATAACACGATCTGACTCTGCAATCCTTTCATTAGACTACATTTTATCATTATAATCAGCTTTTAGAATCCACTGCTGGACTGCCTCCCCCATAGGTTTGTAAAAACAACGATTTTGGCAATGGACAAACCATATAGTAGAACTGGGCCGTATGCTCAGTTTGGTAGAGATTTCATACATAGTATCATCCAGACATAAAACAAACATGTATGTTGGCTTCATCGTCGCTTTTAATTAGGTGAGATTGAAGTCAAAAGATGGTCTATTGAAAATAAAAAAATGTTTGCCATACACAAAAATTTTTGTTCTTCGTGGGGATCGAAGACACGACTCACAGCATGGAAGGTAGAGCTACTACGTGATGTGTTATGTCCTGCGATGGTGTTTCACGTTACCAAACTCGTCGTAAACATGATAACCTACTCAATTATCATGCGTACATTATTGTGTGTAATTCGTACCTAAGCGGATTCGTTTCGCCTTGTTGGCAGGCCATGGTTACTTTGACGAAATGTAATGAGCCTAATGCGAGACAAAGAGTTTCATCATCATTTACCAGAGCCCTGTGCTGAGTTTAGTATGCTAAGTACCTACGTGTTTCATAGAAACATCCTATAAGCTTTGAAGAGGTTTATTTTCATACGTATCAGGAGGCAATAATTTATTGCTGCATCGCATTATTTGTACGTACAGTAATAACACCAATCGTTAAGAAAATTGGGGGCTTTTACTTTCCAGCTATATGGAAAGTTCTCAGATTTCAAACTCCCAAAGTGTTTGTTTTTAACATTTCTTTGAAAACAAAACACTGGCCATCGCTTTCTCCGCACGCGTGTGTGAAGAGCATAATTATCGGGTTTTGTTTGCAATTTCACTGTTTTCTGTGTATATTTCCAGAGTAATAGCTAAATGCACTTATTAGACAAACTTTCGTTGGACGAAAGTAGCTTGATCGGGTAATTTTGATGAAACTGTATGTAAAGTGGGTGATTTAAAATAAGTGGCATTTTAAAGATCTCGTGTAGGTAGGTTCTCTACATTTTGAGGTTAGATGTGTATCATAATTTTTTTTTATTTTTTTATCTTAATGTTCATTAGAATGAGGTGATTCTAACTGCTGATTAAGTTCTTTAGTCTTTCTTTATTGTATTCAGTGAAACTTACATTACAATTTAAACTTAAAACAATGATACAGGCGAGCTTAACCCTACAAAGAGTTCTCCTCCAGCAAACCTTAGGATGAGAGATGGGAAATAGAAGTGGGTACGTGAACAACACAAATAGATCAAATAGTTACTTACAACCAAAATAATGTTTTTGAAAATTTTGTTTTTATTTTAATCTTTTTGAACTTGCATGATGGGGCTTCAAACCTATTACCTTATCATCAGAAGGCAAGACATACTATTACAATACCGTTCCATAGTTTCGACAAAACTGTAACTGTTTAGTAATTCTATTAAAGCACTATAATTATGAAGGCAATTTGAGAACCGCTGCGTTGCACAGGCCAATGCTATTTGCAGTTTCATTTAATCTAACAGCATCTTGTAGAGTTACTTTTGACAGATGCACATGAGTTAAATAAACGCTAAAAAAACATAAAAGAAACATAGAATCTGAGAACAGAAAATTATCTAGAGTCAATTTGCAAGATTTCTGTAGGTTTTTTGCTTTCTTACACTAGGTAAATGATTTACTCACGTGTAGGCTACTTATTATTCATTCTAATAACTAGGCCATGCGATCAAGAGCGAGTGGACTCGCCCACGGAGGCTTTAGAACCAAAATTGTTTTTTATTTTTATTTTAGTAAACATTTCTTAGTTTGCATGTCTCTAATTTGTTTCTATGGCCTCATTTTATTTTGCAAGCGGTACATACACAAGCAAATAGAAATCTCTATCCGAAGCGGCGTCAGAAGCTGCCACTGTCAAAAGTGACTTCACAAAATGTTGATACCGCAATCTAATTTAGCTCTACACTGTGTAATGATGACTTGGTGCTGTGGGTGGTACAGCTGCAAAAGGTTTCTGATTGTATTTGTTATGCCTTGAACTGATTTTAAATGTCTCTAAGAGGTGATAGACATACGAAACGAACTTAAAATACGCGACTTTTAAGTTTGCAACCTTACTTGGCTGGACAAGGGTGACACACGTGAACGTAGCTAGCTTTTTGATAGCCAGAACGCGTCTCATACTGCGTTGTTCTTCGTGGCTTCCCATTTGACAACACGCTTGCCCGACAGTCGGTTTTGCTACAGGCCCGGGACACTGTAACCTAGTATTAGTATTAAATAATCTGTGCTGTAACTTACCCCTAAGGAGACTTCGGGATTCTTTTCCTAGTTTTCCCCTGCCGGCAGTCGCTGGGGTTGCTAAGGGGATTATTGGACAAAAGTTCCAGAAATCCCCCACGCAGAGGACTCATGCAGGGGAAAACTGGGATGACCCAAAATATGGAAGCGTTTTGGTTTTTTAGGCCGGTATTCCAAATTACTGTTCATGCACTGATCTGGACCTCACTCAAGCATTGATTTTTGTATGAGTATCTCTTCTCAAAATGCTTGAGTAAGTACGTGTTTCTTTAGCAGGATACGCGCTTTACTGCAGGTCAGGCAAAAACCACGCATGCTGGTTGATCATATTCGTATCATATT
The DNA here is from genome assembly GCA_947507515.1 of Eulithis testata. Lineage (NCBI taxonomy): Eukaryota > Metazoa > Arthropoda > Insecta > Lepidoptera > Geometridae > Eulithis > Eulithis testata. Next base: position 8,619,971 of record OX382213.1, on the reverse strand, counting down.
CACTTCTTTCTCGACCTACTAATGAAAGATAGAAAATGGGTAGAAACATAAATTTAAATATTTATTACATTACGATGAACATTGTAAAAACTAAATACCTACATTTATGATCAAGCACGTTTTGGTAGAGAAAGTTGAATGAATAGCTTAGATTTCTATACAATTTATTTCTTCCTTGTCTATTCATTTCGATAACTCTATTACTCTATTTACTTATTATTCACTTTTACAGTTCATCAGTAGTTTTATGATTTTACACAAAGACATTATTACTATTCTGAAGATTGCAACGCTCTAGCAATAATTATTTTGATTGAACATAGCTGTTGCTAGACTTGCTCTTGAAAAAAAAATATTTCACTCGACGCGGTAAATCCACAAATTTTAGACCAAAACCACGTCAACCCACATAATAAACCTATATCAATCCACTGCATACTGGATGTAGATCTCTCCCAAAATGCACCACTGAGCTTCGGCTTTCCTTATTTAGTGATTGCCAGATCTGGGCAGATTCTAGGAACGCCAGCAGATTGTGCTCAGATGGCGGCGGTACATAGCCATCGTGAATTACCATTTTGTCGACACAACAGTAGCTTTATGGCTGTTAAGCCTTTTCACAATCTGTGACAAACGAAGACGAAACAAATTATAAATCCCCATAAAAAGTTTCATCATGTACATGTACATGCATCCACAAAAACCTATCCTCTACCATAAGCATTATAAACTAATAACTATAGGATCTGTGTCGAAACTGACCTCCGCGTGGTGACATATTAAGATGCTAAAGTATTGATCATGTTGCCAAACGAATTGCTAAATTGATGACGATAGTTTTTGTTACTTTTGGAGAAGGCTGGATGAGCTGACAGCTACCTATTGTTTGGTGATGCTGTTTGGTGGGTTGAAAGGTGTACACGGCCTTCAAAGCAAATAAATATTACAGAGACTTTTACGCCGGGGACGAATATTGAATCACGCGGCGTAGACGACTTCTTACTCGATGAGTGTAGGGTATAATGTTGAAAGATGGTCAAAAATTCAGAGGCTTGGACTTAGGGTGGCTCCTTCTGCAAACTACCCAGTGTGACATTTAGCAGTGGGTTTCTTGACTGCTGATGATGTGAACAGGGATATGGAATAAAGCGTGTGGCAATTTGCATTAACCTCAGATGTCTTTTTAGATAAGTCGCGATGAAAGAACTCATTAATCAACCATCAGTCTTCTGTGTACATTAGTTTTGTCCCTGTCAATGTTCTTGTAATGCTATAGAGCACGTCTATAAATTGCAGGACTAAAAGTAGAGTAGGTATTGTACCTGCTTTCAATATTTTGATTGATTCGTATAAATCAGCTTAAAACTAGTTTCAAGAAAATCTGGCAAAATTACCCCTTTGTGTGTTTTTTATAATTTTTCATAACTTGTAATTTTGACATAGCTTGAAAACACTTTTAGCCCAGTCGGATACGCATTTTAAATTGCAAAAATTCCCGGCAGCAATTTTTTTGCTGCAACCTTTAAGGAGGGTCACAGCTAGTCTAAACTCAAACTGGTGACCAAATTCCGCCGGTGCGTTAGCCGCCATCTTGAAATTAAGGGGGAATGGTTTTTGCTTAATATCTCGGTCATTTTCAACTTTTCAACAAAAATGATAAGGACTAAAGCTGTAAGTTAATAATAATAGAGATAATTTTATAATTAAACTTTACCACTTTTTTCGCGTATAACTGGAAAAATATCGATCGTATGAAAAAATTTGTTATTTAAATTGTTGAGATTCACATTTACAACAACTTTAGTCCTAACCATTTTTGTTGAAAAGTTAAAAATGACCGAGCCGCCATTTTGAAATTAAGACCATTCCCCCTTAATTTCAAAATAGCGGCTAACGCACCAGTGAAATTTGGTCGCCATTTTGGATTTAGTCAACCTGTGACCCTCCTTAAAGGTTGCAGCAAAAAAATTGCTGCCCGAGAATTTTTGCAATTTCAGGCTCTTTTTTGACTAACCCAACTGGGCTATTTCGAAATCCCGACCTAGGTAAATGCCCAAATTGTTTGCACAGGGGCATTATTCTGTATGACTTAAGAGATTCCTTGCCGTAACCGTATGACGTCACCGTGAGGAATGACATTTATGGCATAGGAAATACGGCATAGGCATAGGGCGATTTCACGCCGCTGTCTTGTCGTGCTGCGTAACGCGCTTGTTTTTGTCATAGTGAATAAGGCCCCTGTAGTTGTACGCGTCAATTATTTATCAACAAGTTCGGCAAACAAGCGAAAGTCAATGTCAGAAATGTTTACACCTCGTCTACGAAGCGCATCGTAGACATTCTCTCGTGTGTGTTTGTTTAGCATAATTTTACACAGTATAGAGAGATCCAGTAGGTAACTCATCAATAAACTGTAAAGTATTTGTTCAATTCTCTAAATAATTCATTGAATTTTACCGTTTTATTTTATATATTTTTCATATTCCACTGTCCAAAGAGCGAGTTCGTGAGAGCTACAATGTATAGTCTGTGCTATTGTAAATAAGTTATTATTTGTCATATCATTGTTTTTTCTATGACATTTTTTATTATGTTCACAGTTTGATTGATTTGTGCGTTTTTTGTTTTGTTATTAACTTATTATTATTATTTCCCATTATGTATGACATTTGCATGCGTATTAATAATTTGACAAATATTTGATAGATTTTTGTTTGTTCTATGTATGACATTTGTAATTGTACTGTTTGATTTTATATGAATTTGAGGACTACTCTATTGTATTAGGTCTGATCTGTAATAATAGATGTAATGTTTAAATAAATAAATAAATAAATAAATAAATAAATTTCATTTTTTGTTTCAGGTATGTTACGAGTAATTTACATAAAAATAATTCAAAATATCACCAAGTTTACCAAAGAAACATCTGAAGCTTCCGTAAGTACCTAATACATTAGGTGTTACCTGCGATATTTTAGATGTAATCTTCGAAACGTTATGAAAATCGAACACAAAGGTTGCAATCACTGTACCTGTCATCATACTATAAATTATTGTGAAAGTATAAAAAAACACACCTAAAGTACAATCGTGAACCGTTAGCGAGCACATGCGAAGGACGCATCACGTGGCATCACATCGATTTACACCTCGCGCTCCCAAGTAATTTTGATTTCGTTGTAACAAGATTGCTAAATAGCCAATAGCTTCAACAAACATCGACAGTACATCTCATTACGACAGTGATCTTTTACATCAAAGATTGCATTACGATGATGCATTCATTCGGCATTAATTCTTTCAATTTGTTGTTATGCGTTACGCCCGATTGTAATCTATTTTTCAAAGTCTGTTTTTATTCGTTTTCAACAAACTTATTTCTGATCCTTGTAGTCGAAACTTATTATACGCATCGCAGTTCTAAAATATTAGTATAAAAAGCAGAAAGTAGGCGGCTTTTGCTAAACAAGAGGAATTACCTAGTAGGCATGACTAACGAGCGAATAAAACGCTTTTTATTTGAATAAATACACAGCTGATTAATAATGCAAAGATAGAAATGTTGAATATGAATACCAACTATAAAGGAAAGTAAGTTCAGCTAACTACAAAATAGTTATTTTCCGGAAAGTTGCCAGCTAATGAGCCTTTACACACTGGCCGATACCAACAATAATACATTTAGGTACTTACGACTGCAACAAGCCAGTTGTTTGTACTAAAATATCGATAGCATCTCTATTTAGAGATCTATGTTCAAACCAAGTCCACGTTTCACGTTGGTGCCGACACGGTGTGAAAGCGTCTGTTACTAAATACATGAAATGCATGAGAATAGCTGTGGATGTAGTGAACATAGCATCGTATGGAAAACGATGTTCCTTTAAACGAATGTGCCAGAAGAGCAGCGGTTCGGGAAGAATGGTGAAAGATTGTAAGACGGACCACTGCTCCAACATGACGACCACGACCACTCTGCCAAGAGTGATACGACAAAGAAGAAATTGCCCTGTTATATGAGACTGTAGCTGGTAACATGTATTGTAAGTGTCGTGTCGGTGGCAGTGTGAATACAGCCATCATTGACCTAAAGACGGTCACGGACAACGATCGATAAGCTGACATTTTTCGCGCAATTAAACCCACCGCTCCAATAACCGTACATGCGTTTCCCCCTAATTACACACGCATGTTCTGGGAAATACGAGTACCAACATAAATAGAGGTAATAAGGAGAGAACACTTAAATACAAGGTTATTGAAAGCAAATAAAATTTTCATGAATGAATTTCTGTGGGCTTTTTTCAAATTTAACCTTTGCAAGGTTTTTATCCAATTACAATTCAAGCGAAGTTGTTATAGATTATTTCTTAACTAGGATAATAATAAAACTTCTTTAATCATTAATTAATCAGTTTAATAATCTGATTTGTAAAGTTTAGTGAAAGTTAGCTAATAATATTCAAAGAAAGTAAGCAAAATCACTAAGCTTTGTCTGTCCATAAAAAGATCTATGGGAAGAGAAAACTACCAAGAATAAGCCAATATCTAATAAATCACATACTTACATTCTATTCTCTGGCTCTACGATCTCGTAACGCCTACATTTCTTGCTTCAAATTATTTTTTCTCAAATGAATATCACTAAATTTCCTTTACTTTTGTAGTAGATCTTTATTTTATAGAAAGGTCATCAATATATTAATCGTGTTGCGGTTTTAGTAAGATATACGTTTTTAAAAAGAAAAATCAACTGTGTGCAAGCTCTATCCAATAAACACAACGTATTTTACGCTCAGAATTTTTTTTGCAGTCACAAGGAGTTTCAAATTACAGTCATAGCATAATATTTTCTTCCATCCTTGTTCACTTGCCGCTCACGTATCTGTTTAAAATACGTTCTAAATTTAATTATTATTATGGAAATGCGTCCCAAATTTCGTCACCTTCACCAAGAACTACAGAAAAATCGTGTGAATTTTTTGACCGTGAAGAATGTCCTTCTAATTATGTCAAGATGTAAATTAGATAACATAATATTTATAATACAGGGATTCCTCTATTTTGTAAGAAAATTTAAATAAAGCGTCTACCTACATGTCTATAATTTTTTTTTGTTTTGCTAATGTAAAAGTGAATTATACGGTGGGCTGTTAACCCAATTTATGTTTGATTCGTGAAAGTGATTATCAAAAGGTTAATGTTTTGTTCTCAACATTTTGAATGAAAAGTAAAGTTCAAGGATTATTTTCGAAAGCTCGTGAACCTACTTACATTTTATTTATGTATTTTTAAATATTTATACATAAAAATAAACTAGATATGTAACTAAGTTTTTGTGTACACAAAGTTGGGCTTCAAACAATGAAGAAATTTATATAACGTTAAACCGTGTGATACTTTAACTAAATTAATATAATATTTAGATTATTTTGACTCGCAAATTATAAAATAATTAAGATGAACGCGTTGAAAATTATATAGAAAAATTATTGTAAAGTCCATGATTTACTCAGATTTATCGAATGCAATTCTTAGTGCATGTGTAGTAAATATACAATCTTCAATGTTTATTTATAAATACTTTCACCAAACTGTAACTCAGTGAAAGGCATCGCCTAATAAGTCGCACTGGACTTTCATTGGCTATCAAATAAGATATTTGTATGATATATTTCATTGCAAGTTACTTTATCACATGCTTACCATGACACGGCAAAAAAAATCATACATTCTCGATGGATTTGCTAAGCCCGCCTTCACCCACCCGATATGTTGACCGATAGTCAAAAACAGAGTTAAAATAGTTATAGGTAGCAAAATAGGTTTTGTTACCAAATATCGCTATAAAAACTGTCTTTGATAACCACAAGGTTATTCTAACAGTTCTTCTTCAAGTAATAAATAACTATATTGATTATTTAATTCCAAAAATCTTGAATGGAAAAAGCATCCGCCAAAAAGTTACTGATGAATATTAATGAAGTTTTAAACTGATCATACATTATATAATCTGTGATTATACTAATATTATAAATGTGAATGTAAGTTTGTTTGTTACGCTTTCACGCGAAAATTACTTAACCGATCATCATTAAACTTTGTACACATATTCTTGGAGGTATTAGAAGTAACAAGTAAAAGACTTATTCATAAAGGTCGTTGGCATTTTAGTCGAATTTAAAGTCTCAATATTACTGCAATTTTCAGACTGTTATAAAGAAACAAATGTATTAAAATTATTATACTCTACCATTGCATTAGTAACAATTATTTGTTGCCTAAAGTATCGCGTGACGATACTCAGGGTTATTAAAATAACACAGACGTAGACAATCTTTTTATTGTACACTTGAGTTGACATATTCATTTTGACCATGAAACCTGTGATTGAAACATACTATTCAACTGTGTCTATAACCCGTGAGCACCAGTGGTGGTCTAGCGATGGTAACCCCTTGCGCAAAAGTTGCACGAAAACAAATATTTTATTAAAATTAAACATATATATCCTAGAGCTTTGTAAAGATAGAAACGTGAATAATAATAATTTTCTCGATAAAAAAAAATCGTAAAGATGACACTAAATCGGTATTTCAAACGGTTCATACTACGATGTTTCTTCTTGAAATCATGTCGAAGTTATATCAAAAGATATGGCTTATTGTTTACTAGGGAACTGTATTTTTTTTTATTATAATTTAGTTATTATTCATTTCTGTGAAAGAAAACTATCAAAATGTATACGTTCAGCCCGTTCAGGCGCTCGCGCCTTGCTCGCTCGCTCGCCCCAGTGCCCGTCTAGACGTCTTCGTCCGAAACTTCTTGGATAACCTCGTCTTAACCCGGTCGTGAACCAATGGATTTTCTATTCGGATTACGAGCGCGATACAAGTGCTCTAAAATGGTGAACTCAGCTCCGCACGTATTGACTTTGTTTTTTCTGTAATAACGTCGACAAGGCTGAGAGGAAGGTATGGGTGCTGGGTAAGCCTACTCCAGCTAATCCTGTCCCAGGTACTACACCATCCCATTAATAGACATAGGTCAAATGTGGGTCCTGGCGTTGTATTCATGTAGATGAAAATGCAAAGGCCTGATTATTATTATAAAATAAAATAAACTACGGTTGGTTGGTTACGATTGTTAAATCAAGTTTTGCAGGTTCCAGCAAACAAGTTACATTACTCGTTACTCGCGCTTTCTATAGACATTGTACAGCGTCATTTAAGATAATATTTACATAAGAATTACATTTTTGAACAGCACATATGCAAGAACTATGCAACGTACGTTATAGAAGCCATTTTCTACGTGAAGTTTCAAAAAACCATTATTTGTATGCAGAGAGCATTTTTATTTCGAAAATCTAATAAAATAACGCATAATTTATAGGTTATGGGGTCATTTCTTTCGTAGTTCTCACATTAGTACTTGAGGTTACGTTGGAAGATTTAGAAAACTTGCAGTTTATTTTGCTTCGATCACAAGATCTAACAAAAATAATTTCATACAAACAGTGATCAATCAATCAAACAATACATAAGCATCAGCTACTACTCTTAGGTATATGTTGATATTGTTATAGAAAAGTTCGGCTAGCTGTTATAAAAATATTGAATTAAATATTGAAAAATATTGAATTTATCACGATTTATAAAATATTACCATACGACTTTTTCATCCACGAATACAATGCTAAGTGAATAATAAAAATAATATAAGTTTTAGGCTCCTATACTGATATAACTGCTTAAGCACTGAACGTATAGATTTTTGAAGTTATACTTCTAATGCGACTTCCAACAACGTTGCGTTACGGGAGGACATAGTCTCTGTCTCTTTCTATTCCCCCCGAATAGAAAGAGACAGAGGCTAATACGCTACAAATGCTACAATCAAATATAGGTGGCAGTGTTCAGCAATTCAGCATTTGACCGCCCGTGTTTTTGAAGATAAACGACTTCCAACTAACCAACTAACAGCGGGGGGAATAGAAAGAGACTAAAATACGCTACAATCTAATAATAATATAATAGATGGCAGTGTTCATGCAACTTTTTACATATATTTTGAAGTGAAAATTTAGTACTGCATATTGGTTAAGTACAAAAAATAAATACTAAATAAATTTCACATTAAACACAGAGCGAGAGTGAAAGCGTGGCACTCGAAGTATAACTTCTTCCGCACGTAGGGACTGCACGCACAGGTTTTTTGTATAAAATTCTCTACTAAAATAGTTTGAGTAGGTAACGATGTTTTATCAGCGTTACTTAAGTTATTATTACAATGCACTTTATTATGTAACTTTAATATCCTTGTTCTGTTTTCCCATAACAATTTTAACCTGTCTATGACTTCGAAGTCATTATTGTCATTATAACACTAGGTTACCGATGGTTATCGTATATTCTATTGTCTAAAAAACTATGTTTCACCCACTACTGCTTTGTTCTCAGAGGACAATTAATTAGGATACATAATTAATTTTTAGTTAGTTTTTAATTTTACCTTCAAAATCAAGGATTGACAGGATTGACAATCAAGGACAGACGTCATGGCTCAGTTGGTAGTAGCTCTGCCTTCCGTGCTGTGGGTCGTGGGTTCAATCCCCACCGAGAACAAACATTTGTGTGGCAAACATAGATGTTTGTTCTGTGTCTGGGTGTTTCTATGTATTATAAGTATGTATTTACAAAAAAAAAATGTATGTATGTATTCTATCAGCCATCTAGTTCCCATCGTACAAGCTTTGCTTAGTTTGGGACTAGAAGGCGTTGTGTTAAGTGTCCGTGAATATTTATTTATTTATTTATTGGTTTAATATATTGACACAAGATAGTGTGAAGTGTATTTTGTTTCTAACGAGATTCTATAGCATACGATTAAATAAAAAATCTACTGTTTTGAATTAAAATACAAAACAGACAAGCTACAGAGTTATAAATACATGCAGTTAAGACAGTATTCCTTCATTGAACTGAATTTTACAGTAGGCATATCAAAATACACCACAGACACTGTAGGTAATATTTTTCGGATTGGATTTGAACGACTTAATGAGGTGATAACTTGAACGAATTAACGTCCAAGTCTAATAATAAAGGTAATTAGATTATTGAGCTTAAATTATATTATTATGTATCACAATTGTATAACATCACATAAGCACTAAATTTTCCTAAAAAAATGAACTAAATAAAAGCAATCCTACTAAAAATACTAAAATAAATCACATACCTATTCGGCTACCAAAGTCAAGTTTGGTAAATATTAGTCAAACTAGCGAAGCATGTAGATAGATAGATAACTCTTTATTGTACACCACTTTTACAGAAATTATAAAATAAACACAGAGTTCATTATTCTTATGTGAAGTACAATGGGCGGCCTTATCGCTATGAGCGATCTCTTCCAGGCAACCTTTGGATGGACTGGATTTCATATGAACGAAAGTGACGGTGTAATAAAAAGACTACATTTAACTAATTTCACCAACTATGTGCATAAATTAAAATATATATAAACTACTAATATCATACCAATACTACATAAATACATTATAATAACCATATCTATACTAGGTACACCTACCCACCCACCTACAAAAATATATAAATAGATAGTAAAATAAAATAATTTTATAATGATGAAAAGTGACTGTGTAAAAGCTTTTTGAAAATAGGAAGAGATTTGGCTTTCCTGATATCAACAGGAAGAGCATTCCAAAGGCGAATGGCTTGCACCGTAAGAGAATGTCCATAAAAGGTAGAAGAGTCTTGCACTCCCTTGCGGAGTTTTCAATCGCAACGATTCAGAGAATGCATGTATGTATGTATTAGCCACATACACTCTCACTGACTCTCTACCGGCAAATATTGGCTATTGTTGAACAGGGAAACTGTGTGCCGATTGTTCGCGCAAAAACAATGAATGCCAGAGAAAATATGCAGCTAGGTGTAATGGCTTAGACAATGTTTGATAATTTAATTGAACACTTACAATGTAATCCGTCAAATGGTAAATAGAAAGCAGTTTTCCTCATTACTAGCACTAACGGTCTGACTTAGAATACTGATAGTTTATTCTACTTAAATTAAGCCATGGCTAGGTCAGCTCCGCACGTATTGACCTTGTCTTTTCTGTGGGTAAGGCTGACTAAGTGACTAGGCTGAGAGGATGGTAAAGGTGCTGGGCTATTTTCAGATTTCATATTTGCTGTACGGTCGAAGCAAGCATAGCGACGTCTGTCAATTCGCAGCTGGATTGATCTTGAAAAATAAAACGAAGAATCCATACTAATATTATAAATGCGAAAGTAACTCTGTCTGTCTGTCTCGCTTTCACGCCAAAACTACTAAACCGATTTGAATGAAATTTGGTACACAGATAGTCTAGAGCCTGAGAAAGGACATAGGCTACTTTTTAATGCGAAAAAAGGGTTGTAAGGGGTTGAAAAGGGGGGGATGAAAGTTCCTTAACCTTTTTCATGAAACTTTTTTTAATGTCACATTTGAAATAACTGTCAGTTGTTTGACAGTAACAGTTTGAATGACAGAACAACGTCTGTCGGGTCAGCTAGTATTTATATATAGCTTGAAATTCGTAGCTTCATCAGAGGACAAGACGTCGCGTCGTGTATTTAGTGAGAGACTTAGACAAACACTACAGTGTTGTTCTAGTTAATTCTTTGCCGGTCGTTATAACGAAAACAGCGTATGAAGAAAGCATTATAACGAAAAACCGGTTTTGACAGCATGCTTTTTAAAAGCATAATATTTATTTTGATGTCACTAATGGTGGGCATACACGCTACGAGAAATCGTTACGATCAGACTGTACAGTTCGAACGGTACCGATAAATCGCTGCATGTATGTTATAAAACTGTACAGTTTTTAGAACAAACATGTAGGTAGCGATTTATCGGTACCGTTCGAACTGTACAGTCTGAACGTAACGATTTCTCGTAGCGTGTATGCCCACCATAAATACGACGACGACGTCTTGTGGTCAGGTGTGCGCCAAAGTTCCAGCAAGGATGGGCTTACAATCTAAAATATGCAATATAATTATAATAGTAAGTGTTCCTTTCAAAGTATATCTGATTAGCTATATAAAAATCCCTAGAAACCTTGAGCAGATACTAAAGTTCTAAATTCGTGAAGAAATCAGTCGTAAATAACTAAAGTTCTAAATTCGTGAAGAAATCACAGTATCTATTCAATATTTTTTTTATATTGATGCGTAATGAGATTTTGTGAACTATCTGTTGCAATTCTATAGCATAAGTATCACCTATGTTCTTGCAACAGGTGTAATTTATTACAAGAAAGAGAGAGGTAATGAGGATTATTTTTGCTTTACCGCGATATTTGAAAACCAGAGAAGACCGTGAAACCAAATTTACGATCATATTTATTTAATGACTTCTAAAAGGTTAATTTAACCATCTGCTTTAAGTTTATTTTAACAAAAACCTTGCAAAAAAACTAAAGCTATGTAAATCTTCTAAATAAAATATTAAACTCTTTTAAAACTGACTGACAATCAACGCACAGCCTATCAGCGTTTATTACCTCCAAAAGGGATACATATAGATTTTGAAACAAAAGACTGCATTTACTCACAAAGAAAATTACAACTAATACTGTATTTACAATATTCACAATATATACAAAATACACATGAAACAGTTGAGCTACCTACAAACCGTTGCAAACGATTTTTAGATAGCTCAACTGGTCTAAATTAGTACCAATCGGAAGCGTGCCCAAGACACTGGCTGCACTGCCGCGCTGAATAGCAATGCAATACCATGTACATTTTTAGTTACAGTCTAGAGACACATCATAATCATCTACTTTGCAAGAATGTACGTAGCACTTTTTTTCTCGCGGTTATATTATTATTTCTATAAAAAGTTGGTAGATAATAGATACTTTATTTCTTTGAAATGTTCGAGGGTAGTCTTATTACACCTTGATTTATATTGTTTAAATAAAAACCGCTCAAAGAGAACAAAGTTGAAAAGGAATAGTCTAAAATAATTAATCTCTCAGCGAATAGTCTAAAATAATTAATCTATTAAATGTTGTCTAAGGTCAACGGTATGACGTCGCTAACTGATACGCTACCTTCGATTATATGAATGAATATTTATAGGTACAATACCTACAATAATTTTAAGTGTACCTACTACTCCCCAGTAGATATTAAGTTTGTATCAAATATGTGCTAAAAATTATAAAGAAATGTCAAACTAATAAAATACTTATGTATGTGACAAATATAAATTCTTCTAAAGATCAAGATCATTATTTTATGTTTGTTTATAATATTATGGATGGAATCTTTAAATCAGTACTAATTAGGTATTTAAAAGTTGACATCTTTTCGGGGTGTGTCGTGATGGTGCATCAGAATAAATAATTCATAAAGAACTTATTAGGATGTATGAATTAGATATCGCTTTATACACTCCTTTTATTTACAAACTATTCACATTATGACACTCAGTTTTACATATTTTATTTATACAATAGACTAACATGAAAACTCTTGCAAAACAGCTGAGTAAAGGAAAATAGTTGATTTATCAAGACAAATAGAGTTGCTTTTGGAGGCAACTCTATTTGTCTTCAACTGGCACACTTTTAAATGAGATAGACCATGCTCTGGTTTGGAATTATAACGAAATGCTTATTGAAAACACTGTTTTGCGCCGTCAGACTACATATGTGAAAGCCTTGACCGGAATGGTCAATGCCCAACCATAAGTATAACTATAAATAACACTCATAGTATAGTAAGGAATCTCTTTTGGTGTTTCCGTAAGCAAAGTGTATTATTTTACATACGGCGCGTTTGGCCCCACAGATTTATTCATTCAACTGAGCATTTAAGTATCCTATCATTAGTTAACCTATAAATAAAAATAAATAAATATATATTCTTGGACATTTCACACAACGCCCTCTTGTCCCAAACTAAGCAAAGCTTGTACTATGGGAACTAGTTTAGGTACTGACAGACTATATACGTTTTTTTGTAAATATATACTTATAATTTATAGTAACACCCAGCCCTCTGGCTTTATGTCTAACAAACATCTATTTAATTTTACACGCAAATGTTTGTTCTCGTGGGAAAGATCACAACCTTTACCACGGAAGGCAGAGCTATAACCAACTGAGCTATGACGCCTACCATATTTTTGGGTTATGAATGCAATAGCAAGCCTTTACTGATCGCGATGGCCTATTGATTGCTGACCTGAAGCAGCCATTTTGATATAATAGCTACGCACAATTTCATTACTATGCGTTGCTAATTTTATGGTTCAACCCAGTCGTGTGTGAATTTAAACTATTTTACATACATCTATTTTATAATATAAGTACCCCTGCCATGAACGTTAAATATTTGTATAAATAACTTGCACGTTACTTTTTAGGCTGAGCAATACACAAGGGATAGGTTTAAAAAAAATATATGATAAACAGTTCTATAACATTGTATATTTCTTAAAAAATAATGAATACGGCTCGTATTTATTTTTGTAACATGATTAACATTTTAAGCGTTACTTGATTCTGAATTAGAAAGTTTTGCAATCCACAAGCAAGTGTTTACATTTACATTTATTAAATATTCATCGGAACTAGTAGAAAAAAAAACAGCGGTATAACTGATTAAATAATAACACGCCAAATTTACAGTGATTTGTAAGTTTGATGATAAATAAATCGTATTTTTTACCTTGTTACAAAAATTATGTTCATCACGATATGTCTTTATGTTAAAAGTAAACTATGGATTTGTTTTTTTTTTATAAAAACTATTCAAAAAACGCGTCGTTTTCAGATTCACAAACATAATAAAATAATGATCAAGATAGACAGAATGACCTTTCATTTATAAGTGGTATATTAATGGTATTTTGTACATAATACCAAGTACCTATTACATTAGACTTCTTTGTTAAACCATCGACATTGTAATCAAAACCTTTTGATCAAACCCAAGAACCTACACAAATAAAATCGTAACTAACAAACAAAATAAAACATAAATTGCTTGCTATTGAAAAGCAATAAAAAACTATGATAGCAATCATAAGCAAACAAAACACCAAATGTAGGTCACACAGCAAATTCCATCAAGACTAATCACTAGATCATTGATGCTAGTAGCACAAGTAAATGTATATATACAAAAACACTTGTCTTTCCGGCTGTCGTGAGTAAGACTAAGTAAGACACTAAGACAGGGGTTCAGTAGGTAAACGGACCTAGACTGTTCTTAGGCTTTTACCTCGCTCGCACAGTTCAACATTTCTGAAGATATAATATCACTGGAATTATGTATGAAAAATCAGAAACAATTGTGTGCACGAGGTTCAGTAAAAATATAATTCTGATCCAAACATTTCCAATCAAAAAATTAATTTTTAGTTTTTAACTTATTTTATACTATTCGTTTGTAATAACCTAGTTTGGATATGTTTGTCTGGGTATGGAAAGAAAGTTACACTGTGAAGTTTAGGTTTCACAAAAGTATTTAGCTATATTACAAAAAACCTATCAATTTGAAACTTTTTGAAAGTAGTTTTTCTTATTAAATCACCCAAGTTTAAGGCACCGATCGCTAGAGCACCTACCTCCCTAAATTAATAATGTATGGGGTCACCTTGTAGGTATGTATTAATAAATTAGATTTCTAGTTAATTAACTTGTATAACATTAACATTAAATAATTCTTTGATGGTTAATTTATCAATAATTAATTACAAATCTTTACTGCATTTTATTATCACTAATTACGTTCTGATCCTAAGATCGTGGGTAGGATTTCTTTTTATAAATACATACTTATAATGCATAGTAACCACTATGTTAGTGAATTATTCCAGAAATCTCCTGGGTGTTCCGCCTGCGGAGGAGATTTCTTGATTTTTGTCCAAAAATTTCTTTCACGGCCCCTGCGACTGCCGGCAGGGGAGCACGGAAGATAGAGCTTGTAACGACTGAGCTGTGAACTCTCTTAAAAATATCTCCATTTATAGGAAGGGCTGTGGATGATAAGAAGGATGGTGAGGTGCAAATGCAACATTAAATATATCTGTGAAAAATAAATAATCAAGACACTGAGAAATAGTGAAAATACAGATAAAAGTGTACAAGGTTGTGAGAGCGCGTTGAAGTCTTTTTCACTGTGCCATCTGTTATACCAATCAACTGCTGTAGGTGGATATGAGTAGATACTTACCAAAATATTTTCATTAACGATTTCCAGTACCTTTGCATGGCAGACAGAATTCCGTTACTTTAGGAAGTGAAAACGAAATTAAATTGTATGTACGGACGTGCAAGGCTGCAGCCTTGCGTGGTCGGTTGCGAAATCTGTTCGCATACCTACTGGTAATTAGGTAACTTCAATACCATTACAGAGAAAAAAATTATTGAAATATTATGTTGATGAATTGGTTTTTAAATCTTTGAGATAAGGTTCAATTTAACTAACTAGATATAATTTAAACTTATGTTATTTAGGGTGCTTCAAAAAAGGCGTTTAAATATCCTTGGAGTAACCTCCAAGGATATTTAAACGCCTTTTTTATGCACTATAACTAGTGCATCATCTCTGACGATATCTCTGGCTGTTGCCAGCAGCGATGGTATTCGTCTACCATAAGGTAGGCGGTTGTTTACCTACGTAGTAGCATAAAAAAACTACGAGCACCTGCCTCAACACCTATACAAACAGTTGCAGATCATGCAACATTTTTCCCAACTCACAAACCGTCAAACCCACAGTTTTAGTCGAGTTTATGACTCCGCGAACAAACAAACAGAAAAACAGATAAACAGACAAACTCGATTTTCGGAATCAGAATCGTTTATTTAGTAGATCTGCATATTTAGTTTATTCATATCTTTATTTTCAGTTTCTCAATAATAGATACAAATTATAATGCGAGAGTCAAGCCCACAGTTTCAGTCGAGTAGCAGTTATTTTTTACCTGTATCACAGATTATATAAATAATAAATAAATAATAATAATAAATATTCACGGACATTTAACACAACGCCTTCTAGTCCCGAACTAAGCAAAGCTTGTACTATGGGTACTAGATGGCTGATAGAATACATATATACATTTTTTTTTTTTGTAAATACATACTTATAATACATAGTAACACCCAGACATAGAACAAACATCTATGTTTGCCACACACAAATGTTTATATAATACTATACTAGTACCTGTACGTTTTGACGTCCTGTAGTTTTAAAACAAGTTATGCAACCGTATCGAGTGAGACTTGACATTGATCGGGTAAAACTAGTAGCAATAAAATTATCCGTAAATGCGTGAGAAATCCGATACCTACACATTACAATTTCAAAATCACTACAGGATGTATGAAATAATAATAATCAGGCTTTTTGCATCTATTTTAGATGATTTACAGCGTCAGAAGCAACTTTTTGTCCTGCCTCTATTAGTGGGACGCCATAGTGCATGGGTTATGGTTTTAGACGAAGTAGGTTTTCCCAGCAGCTGTATCATTTTCTCAGCCTAGTCCGCCAAATCCCCAGAAAAGACAAGGTCAATACGTTAGATGTTTTTGTGTTTCAATCAAGCTGCGCATCTACACGTCCGATTTAGATGAAACTTGGAATATATAGTTCTTATATAACCTGGAATTGCACATAGGTTACATTTTTATCCCGTAAAGTCCCGTAAAACTAGTACTAAATTAAACATAAGTTTTTAGAATAAAAACAATAAAACACCAAATATAACAATCTAATTAAAACTAAGAATAAATGGCGGATTCTCAATTCTTATATCAAGACATAAAGGCCGGTATACTCGTCACTCAAATTTAAGCACCATTTAAAATTGCTCTGCCTCTGTTTGACATTACTCATTTGTAAGAAATGGCAATAATAGCTTGAACTTAATTTAAGTGGCGTTTGAGTATTCGGCCGGTAATACAAACAGAAAACGCCATGATAAATCAATTAGATTGTAAACAGATCGGCATTGACTACAGATCACGATCACTATAAAACTCAAACACTTCTCTCAGAGAAATAGAAGCAGACTATAGACGTAAGACTACATGGTTTTATTATATATCTATGGGTAACTTAAAAATGCATGGTCTTTGAAATGTATGAAGCATCTCTTGCTTTGTTCTGTTATCCTAGTACTTTTATAAATATCCACTACTAAAATATCCTGATGGTAGGTGAGTTTTAAACAAAAATTTGTACATTGTATTTTTAAGCGCCTAGCATTTTCCTTTCCAACAGTACATTTTATAAAATAGTGGTCCAGCGGAACTTTTTGTTAGGTAATTGAGTCACTGAGGGCTCCACTGGCTTGATTACGTTTTTGTTACTCTGCCCTACTTAATGTAACTGTTAGGCACATCGATTAGATCCATATTGCGGTAGGCACGAAGCTGTAAATTCAAAGTCTTACATTAAGAAATTAGATACACGAAGGTGTATCTAATTTCTTAATGTAAGACTTTCACGGATAATCATAATTGAATTAGATAAGATAGAATACGAGAGTAATTTTGTGTGAGTGGTTCATAAATAAAATAAATACTTATTGCGATTCAATTGAAGACCTAAATGAAATAGTTTCTGTTTAAATTTGTAGATTTACTATACTTCTATGTAATCTTCTGTTTTATAACAACTACGCTACGCTAAACTACGCTGTCTGCGTGAATTGAGAGTATTTGAGAAAGAGTGAGATTATTAAAGAAATTTTAGTATCGTCGTAAAAATATATCTATTAAATTATATGAATTGTAGGTACTTATTTTTCTTTTGTGGTATACTTTTATTCTAGTTCGTGTCTCGATGTTTAATTTCCACGACAGCTCTCATATTAGTGTGAAGGTTAGGAATCTTCACCAACCTTTACACTAAGTGTGAAGGATAAGAAAAAGCTTTCCTATCCATCACACTTGCCATCCTTCGTAACAAGCTTAGGAAACATTAAGGTTATGACAAAGTTGTATTTATGTCCACATAGATGTTACTTAGACATACAGAGTTGATTTATAACCATTTTATTACCAATAAAATTTACCACAAAACAAACTACCCATAGTCAACATTGTATACAATTTTGTAAATGGTTGCAAACCGAGTTGCACCACCGAAACCGAATACAAGACCTCTGGAAATTGTTGTAGAATAATAAAATATGTTATGTTATGAGTATTTATGAGTATTACTGTGTCTTTTTTAAGTTTGGTCGAGTATTTTTCTATTTAGAAAATTTATGTGCTCTCGAACGATGAAGGGAAACGTCGCCAGAAACACGCAGCGTAGTTAGCTCCACGCGTATTGATGTTCTCTTTCCTGTGGATAAGGCCGCCTAGGCTGAGAGGATGATTAAATTTGGCGCTAGACAAGTTTTCTCAATCTAAAATCATGTTCCAGGCGCTACACAGTCTCCCGTTTATTGGGATATGGGTAAAAAGCGGCCCCTGACACTGCTGTATATAAATCATCTACAGATTGGTTGACCATGTTTATCGTGTTTTCTGCTAAACTGCCAAAATCCTACTAATATTATAAATGCGAAAGTTTATAACGATGTATGTATGTATGTATCTATGGATGTTTGTTACTCTTTCACGCAAAAACGACTTATCCGATTTGGATGAAACTTGGAATATATAGGTATTGTTCGTGACCTGGATTAACACATCGGATACTTTTTATCCCGTTCCCGGGGAAAAGATGAACATCCAAAAAAATTTATCAGTAAAAACATCAGTCCAGCCGTTCATATGTTGGTGGGTACACAACCTGGCCGTAAATAATCAAATTAAGAAAACAATATTTTCATTCTTAAGCTACGTGTACAAAGATGAAATTTTTACAAGCGATCCGATTTGGATGAAACTTGGAATATATATTGTCCGTGACTTGACTTAACACATAGGCTAGGTACTTTTTATCCCGAAACATCAACGGGATCCAACGAGACGTGAACGAAGTCGCGGGCGGCCTCTAGTGTATAATAAAGTATCACGCTTTTCGCTAGACGTAGTGTAAAAAACATAAACGCGCTATAACCGCATTGGTGCAGTTTTTATGAATTTGAGTTTTCAGTCGTCAGACGCAAATCAAACATGAGCAACAATCTTGAGTCATTACGAGATGAAACGTGTCAAGTAGGTGTTCAAGACATTATTTTACACATTTTAAGTAATAAATACTTACTTGTAACAAATCCGTGTCACGGTCCTTACGTTTACAAATAAGACAAGTTTTCGAAAACAATGAGTATTTTATTTAAGCATTTTAGTACTTCTAAATGTACTTTCGATGTTTCGACATTAATGTACCATCACTTAGGTACAGTCGACATCATGAGCCGATAAGGAGTTGGTTAAAAAGGAGCGCTGGATGAACATTTTGTAAAACGAATGCTGAATTTGCTCCCATTGCTCCTCTAAAGACTATGATAAACCATAATAATAATACTAATAATAAAAGCTTTATTTTCTTACACACTATCTTACAACAATAATAATTGTTCTTACTATACTCATAATTAGTTTTTTATACTACTGTTTTAAATCACGTATTGTCTATATCGGTGTAAGGACCGCCTAGGGCGGTAAAAGCCTCCTCCATTTGCTTCCATCTCGACCTGTCTCTAGCTACTCTACTCCATGTGAAGCCTGCTATTTTAGCGATGTCGTCGCTCCATCGTTTATGGGGTCTACCAGGTCTTCGTTTTTTATCAAGGGGGTACCAATTCGTTGCCATTTTGGACCACCTGTCATCTGCCACTCTTTAGATATGCCCTTTTGATAAACCATAAGTAAATCATATATGGCATATATGATTTCTAAATACTCATGGACAATGGAAATGTTACTCAACGCCCTCTAGTCCCAAACTAAGCAAAGCTTGTACTATGGGAACTAGAAGATACTTGATTATAAGTCTTTATCACCTAAAAAACTATTTTAAAAGTAACATTATGATAAAAGAAAACGATTAGGCAAACATAGAAAACCTCTGAAGTCTATCAACTACAGATGCTGGCTGTAGATACTCGTACAAGTGTGGTTTCAGCATGTTAGCATGTACTTATGTGTAATCTTTAACCCAATATTGTGAAACGACCCAGACACCTAAACATGAGAACTGCTGACCTTTACGAACTTTGAACCTGTCTATTTTTTAGCATTTATTTTCCAAAGGTCTTGCGAACATAACACTGATACTCATTGTTTAAAAAATAAAAGATATATTACACTCGAAGTTTAATCTGGATGCCAACTGTAAATATTTTCTAGAAAAAAATCCTTAACTTTTAAGAGAAAAACAATTAACCCAAGTTATTAAATTTTGTGCAATACAGGTCATTCACCCACCTTCACCACGCTGTCACAAGATTCAATTTATGTATGGTAAACAAACAGTACTACGAGATTCGAGCGATATCGTCTTAGCGACAGGTTTGTATGGAAAGCGACAGAATTAGCCATTAATAAATTGAATTTTGCGACATCGTGGTGAAGGTGTGTGAATGACCTGTATTGCGGTGTTATTTGGCACCTACTATAGCAGTAGTACTTTCTCCATCACGTTTTGTTAAGAAGATCAGTGACTGTAAAAATGTGTGATATGCAGGATTCATAATATCAATAATTTTTACAAATCACCAAAAATATTAACTACTTAACACAAAAATAATAATTTCAACACAATTCATTTTTATAGCATATTAAAATACCACTTGAATGATTGTCCACCATTAGACGAGGGCAATAATCTGGGTAATGATGGTTAATGTACTAGTAATGACGCATTACGCAACATTGCAGGTCAAGTGCGAAAGAAATTGCCGGGGAATCTCTCTCATCAGATTCTATCATGAACAATGAAGGAAGGAGAATGGAAGGAAATGCTCCATTTTACCATTCTAGGTCACTCTAGGCTTGTCCGAGAGATAAGGAGCCTTGAAAGACGGTGGATTGCTTGTTGAAGTGAAAACTTCTTTAGCACCGTTGTGATTTGAAAGTCGATGAAACGAAAAAGCGATGAAACGAGAAGAGAGATCCCAAAGCTAATTTTCGTACGCATTCTAAGAAGACTGCTGGCCAAGCGGTCTAACGGATTGGATCGAATCGAGACTAGCTCGTAGTTTGGGGTTCAAGTCTTGAGCAAACTCGTTCACTTTTTGCCCAAACTTTTTTTGAAGTGAAAACTTCTTTAGCATCCTAAGCGGTCGAAGGCCGGGTTCCCACAACGCCGGAGCCGCAAAAATGTCGGATCCGGGATAATGTCAATAGCTCTATATAAATTGTACAATGTACATCCACTAGCCCTTCCGGCAGTTTTACCGGCCCGGCAGATTTGCCGGTCCGGCGTAGTGGGAACCCGGCCTAACGGATTGGATCGAATTGAGACTAGCTCGTAGTGCGTGGGTTCAAGTCTCGAGCAAACTCATTCACTTTTTGCCCAAACTTTTTTGAAGTGAAAACTTCTTTAGCATCGTTGTGATTTGAAAGTCTTTTTGAAGGTTTCACTTCTACCACGTGTGAATTGCACACATGTTTTTTTTTACTTTGTCGCATAATTGTGGTGGTGGTGGATATTAAAAAAAAAAACTAAAATAAGTAGGTATATATTTTTTTTAATAGGTCTAAAGTGTGTCTATAAGAAACTTATTTATTAGAACTATTCTTATTTAAAAAAATTGCACTAAATCTAAATCTGCATAACAGAATTACAGAGTTTGTTTGTTTTTTGAAGTAATAGTTTGATGTGTGCTTGACGTACCGATTAATTTTGATGGATGTTTTCTGCTGCCACCAAAGCTAATGAACCTATCTGAGATGAATAAAGAAATGAATAGATCTTGGCTAAGCGGAAAATCAGCGCTCATTGTGAAGTTGTGGATTAACCTTTGGAAAGGGCAAGCATTTCATTATTACGTTTTTATCATTTATCATTTTGTAATAGCAACACCACCAACGATTAAGTTGGGAAAAAGAAGGTGACCTGTGTACTTACCTATTGTTCTTGCTAATCTGTAGTCAAATAAGGAATTATTTTACGAGCCTTTTCTAGCTCTATGTGTCTTGTAATTTTCCAAAGAAATTGTGTTGGTCTCAAAAGTTCGGTGAAAATAGCTAGTGATCAAAATGTGCTATTTTTGGAATAGTTGTAATGTGTAATGACGTCATCGTTATTAATTTCATAATACACAAAATTTTCCACAAAAAGAACGAGAAAGTCACGGTTGTTACATAAAATTCTCACCTAGAATGCGACTGTTTTATAGCGTTGATCATAATCTACATTCCACAGTAAATAAGAAGTCGTTTTCTGTATAATAAACATATTAATCGATCGTGGATAAGGTAACTCGGAACTGCTTTCACAGTTTTGAATGTATTAGGGCCCCATCTTCTCAGATAAGATCGATTTTGTTCTATAACTTCCGTATAAACTTATACAGGTAATCTTGACTGGCACTACATTGTTTGGAAATTCTGTGTGCTATAATTCCTACCTGAAAGTCTTAGTTTTATTATATTTTGAACTTGCCGATCGACAACTGAGACACATCGCTTGGGCTTTTGTTAAAGAAACGTACACATTGCTCTTTGAAAGATTTACTAACTTTAGTGAGCCTGGTGGCGGGAACAGCGAGTCTTTGTTTCTAGTGTTCAAATTATGATCATAGCTTGTTTTGCTGGGCAGATTGATATTTTTTTGCATGCCAATATATTTTACTGTTAAAATTAGGTACTATTGGCATGCAAAAAATACCTAAGCTATACTGATAAGGTTACCTACATCTTTATTCCTGATTTTTTGGCGATGCCAAATAACAGGTGTAAGGTTGAACTGAGGTCTTGCTCGGATGTTTCGGCTCGAGGGGCCTAACAAAAGTCTTATCCCCGTGATCTGCCATGACTTTTGCCATGACAAGTATTGTCTGCATAATAAGCATGGTTATCGGTCATGGGTCGGTCAATGACACCTAACTGGACCCGCTTTCACGACGAAATGGAAAGTGACCTGTCATTTCATTTATAATTTAGGACTTTGCGAGCTTCCGCACTTATGATATAACTAACAACAAACGATTTGTGTTTCATTAGCATCAATACCTAACATTACTCATGAATTATTATTAGTTTCCGTTTCTGCTTCCTTATAGAAAAGCGGCTGCATACAAATAACAAATCAATACCACTGAAAGTTGTAGAGACGAGAGAGTTGTACTAAAAGATAATGGGATGGTCAATAGAAGCACGCTTCATGCTGGCTTGTAAATGCATCGTGATCACTCAGGTCCGTAGTGTTCGACAAATAACGAGGAGGACAGTGATATAAGTAGATGTGTACAGCAGGCAGATTTTGAAATTCTTATGATGGATACAAACGTACGTATTACATGCTCGATGATTTTGGTCGATCTCGAGCAAGTGCGAACGTGTGACCATGCAAGTCTCAAGACAAAATCTTCGATGTGTATACGCAAGGTTGAGCATATTTGTAGATAGCCATGCTTGGATGAAACATGCTCATCGAACATGTACGTACGTGTGCATCCACCACACTGTTCAGTGACCTGATCACTACCCTTATTTACGAGAACTTTGTGGTCAGCATTAAGGTGTCTGCCCACTATCCCGTAGCATACCATGACCGTACTAGGACCGTTTCGGACAAAAAACTATTCTTTGTATTGAGAAGTATGAGACTATGCCCACTAGACCGTTCCGTCACCGGCCGACACCGTAGCGTACCATGCACGGGCCGTCAACTATTTGTCGGAGGGAATATTTTGCCGGTGCGGATACGCTACGTGCATGGCATGCGACGTTGCCAGACCGCTGCAAAAAAAAACTTTTCTTCGTCATCAACTAAGTGCCTGAATAGTGTCCAATATTCTCCTTCCGTCGTATCGTGAATCCAGTAGCGTCGAGTGTTTTTTGGGCATTCCTCTTCCTCTTCATCCAAAATGATAGCAATCATTGCTAGTTGTTCAATCGTTAGTTTCCTTATAGCCATAACTATTTCAATATTTCACCACACGCGTCTACGCAACACTGATATTTGTACGAGAATGAACCGATGCTTTACGAGCGTATTGAAAGGATTCCTGCCGTGTTACATACGGGCATCATACAGATTACATACGGGTTACATACGGGTTGTAAACGGGTTCAGAACGCTGTCGGCCCGCTTCAGTGGGCAAAATAGAGCGTATAGGACTGCTTTCCGTGCCGGAAACGTTCCTAGCACGCTCATGGTATGCTACGGGATAGTGGGCAGACACCTTTAACGGACCATAATCCCATAAACGGCACGTGCCTATTGGCACTGAAATATCAGAACTAGCTATGTAATCCTGCGGTTTGTAGTTATACAGTAGAAAACGAGAGTTATTACACAAATGTGGGAATAAATTATGGCGTAACGATTGCTGCAATTATCATCAGGATTTCCTTCAAGCTGGGAAAGCCACGTTTAGATCACTGCGTGTTATTTAGTTACTATTTTTGTACATCCGAGACCACTAACCACTTTAGCAGGCAAACGTTGTGTGGTTGATATTTGCCTAACATAACTAGGACATTGAAAATGAATCGTCTTACTTTTTCATGGTTCCTAAACACTATCGCTAGAAATTATAGGTCAAAACATACAATAAAATTAACTAGGTAGGTACCTACCTAGTCTCTTGATTGATATCTTTATTTTGACGATATTATAACCTAGTTCTGATATGTCATGTTCTTTTGTACAGGCCCAGAAATAATCCGATGTATGTTATTTTGTGGCATTACTTCCTATGTATTTTGTGCAACTAACTAAAACACCATTATCTAAACTAGGTACTTGATCATTCTCAACTTTTTTTTCTGCAAATTGGCCATTGTTTTCACTTTCTTTTGTCATAAATCATATCTTAGCTAAATTGACCGTATTATGCACCATCAATAACAATGTCTGCCACGTCTCTGTAATCTCTACCGCATCGTTGTGCGTGCGATTGATGCAATTATACGCCGATTTGAACGCGATCATTCGTTTGTTCATACTTGTTATTGACGCGAAAACTAAGAGCTTGACCAACTTTGAAACAAAGAAATATTATATTTTTGTCTGCAGCTTTTTATTGTATAATTCTGTAATGATTAATTTTTTACTGATTACTCTTGCAGAAAAGCTTTGGAAATGTTTCTTTAATGTTTTACATTGCTATGGTTTTATTGCGTTTTGTTTGAGAACAACTATTCTGAAACATAAGACCAAACTGGCCTACCAGTGGGCCGGCCAGTGGGCTCGATGGGAATAACCCAAATAAATTGTTTTAATCGACCTTTTCTTCATGAAAACCTACATTATTTTACTTTAAAAATAATTGTTATTCAAAACTTATAGTGAAATGGACCTAGTTTTCAAAAAAACTTAAAAAAAATGCCTGCTGTGATTGATTTATTTCACTGTGGCTGAAATACTCAAACGTCATTTAAAATTTGAGCACCACTTAAAATTTTAAGTGGTGCTCTGCCTCTGTTTGACATTACTCATTTGTAAGAGATGGCAATAATTTAAGCGGAACTTAAATTGAGTGGGGTTTGAATGGCGTTTGAGTATTCGCCCATTAGTGACTGAAACAGTATTGTACCAATAAATTCTTTGAATAACAAAGAATTTAGCCCAAGTTGACACTTACTACAGCCACACACATTTCACGGCGTCCATCTGTGTGTTCTGTTCTGCGTTTACGCTTCGCCGATCACAGATAATGGCTCTTTTCACTTTTATTTCAACAAGACTGTGATAATTTATTACCTTCTAGTTATCTTTGAAAGTAGAGTAGTTGAAACATTAGTTAATCTCAAATTATTGAGATTAGATAAACTGGAGTCCATATTCCAAGGTCTAATGATAATTTGCAATGATGAAGAGGATCTAATCATGGTCCAAGAGTTTTTAGTTTTTTGTAAAATTTTCTTATTTTATCTATAAGAACATCGCAAGATCTCAGTTCGAGGCGATCTAGTTATTTAATTGGCACAATATTTTACAACTAAAATAAACCTCTGTATTGCACTCACCTTGGGGTTTTTTTTGTAAGAGTAAGTGGTGCGATGATACAGGCTGTCATAAATGATGCTAGCATTTAAAACAAAAAACGGCATCGAAATTGGAGCCCTCCTTTCAGAGCTACGAGGCTACAGATAAACAAACAGACAGACACACAACGCTGCCGTTAAACTTAAAGCACCTTCTTCTCCGCCCATTGTACTATACTTAGTTTTAAGATTTTTATGTACTTAATTCTTGTGTACAATAAAGTATTATCTATCTATTCATCTATTTATCTTCTTACCTAGCACCTTTTTCTTGTTTGTTCTGTGTCTGGGTGTTTTTATGTATTATAAGTATGTATTTACAAAAAAAAATATGTATTTATGTATTCTATCAGCCATCTAGTTTACATCGTACAAGCTTTGCTTAGTTTGGGACTAGAAGGCGTTGTGTTAAGTGTCCGTGAATATTTATTTTATTTTTTATTTATTCAGTGGGGGGTTAAAAATAAAGCCAAAAGCGCCGGCACGCCAACTATGTAAAGTAACACTTTGATCATAGGTATAAAAGACTGTCATAAAATAAAAAAAACCTATCGACACCCAACACTTGTCGTCTAAGACAATGACTAGGACGTGAATAAAAACGTTCTAGTATCACACAAAACCACCTTTCTGTCTAGACATACCCAAGTCAGATTATAGCTTTTAGTATCCTAAAAGGCCCAAGTAGCGCAGCCTTTCTCCGGAACATCCGCTTCGGACGTCGAACCGGTCAGCTGATTCACCGTAGTCGTCACCGTGATGTCACAGCATTCTTAAACAGGGAAAGTTATGAAATGTTACTCAAGGATAATCAAGCATTTGTAACCGACTTCAAAAACAGAAGGTTCTCAATTCAGTTGTATTTATTTATCTGACAGAGTACACCTTCAGATTGGTCCCACAAATTTGACAAAATCGGTTCTGTAGTTTGGCAGTTAAATAAGAATAATTGAAAAAAAACACGTCTTCCACGTACACGATATTGCGTACCTATTTTGCTTTTATGTAGTGTTACTAGTAGTGTTCCGATCAAGAAAAATCCCACTGTGCCTGAAAACCCGTCTCTATAACCAGTGTGTCCTGCCTACCATGACATACGGTGCCGAGACATGGACGCTCACTAAGGAGACTGTGCACCGAGTACGAGTTGCACAAAGGGCCATGGAGCGAGCCATGCTCGGCATAACACTCTTAGATCGAGTTCGCAACACCGAAATCCGTCGCCGTACGAAAGTATACGACGTCGGTGATAGGGCGGTAAACCTTAAGTGGAGTTGGGCAGGACACCTGGCTAGACGTGGTGATGGCCGGTGGAGTAAAGCCTTATGACGGAATGGTGGCCGAAATCAGGCCGAAGGAATCTGGGCCGTCCGAAAGCACGATGGGTCGATGACATCGTAAAGGTCGCAGGAAACACCTGGTTGCGGCACGCACAAGACAGAGAAGGCTGGCATAACATGAAGGAGGCCTATACCCAGCAGTGGGTGATACCGGGCTGAGATGATGATGATGACTAGTAGAACAGTTCCAACTGTCATCGATCATGAATGAGAGACTGTTGTTCTGCCGTTGGAAAATTTTAGAATAATAATTTGTAGACAAATACAAAATAAAGGCGTGTAACGGTATTTAGGTCAGCTTTATAGTAATGTTATAAAGCCCAAATAAGTTTATCAGGTATCTGCTTCTGACTCACGCATTGTTGTGTTACACAAGTTGAATTTTTCAATTTTAACTTTGGCCCGCGGTATTCTCCTTCAATAAATACTTTAGTAACAACTATGGCCCTAAATTAAAATTAAAAGTACTTATTTATAAGTTTCAACGACTTCAAAAAAAGAAGAAAGTTATCAAGCCAGCTGTATCTTTTTTTAGTTATTCTTATTACTTATAGGTACCGAATACTTGTTAATATATAGGACTATTAATACTTAGTCTACATAGTATGATAATTTCACATTATTCATTTCATTTACACCGTGACTTGTCGTCACGTTTGGGTTTCATTACCCAGTAGATTGCTTATTCGCGTAGGATTGAGTGAAATCTAGAATGGATCCGGTTTTATCCTTGCAAATCGTATACAATCATAACTACTTAACCAGACAATTTTGTAATTGTGATCTCACTAAAACATTCGACATTTAATTTTAATACACTTATTACATGCGTTGCCTAGATAAGTACCTAAACATCTCGGACAGTAAATAAATAAATAAATAAATATTCACGGACACTTAACACAATGCCTTCTAGTCCCAAACTAAGCAAACTAGCTTGTACGATGGGAACTAGATGGCTGATAGAATACATACATACTTTTATTTTTGTAAATACATACTTATAATACATAGAAACACCCAGACACAGAACAAACATCTATGTTTGCCTCACAAAAGTTTGTTCTCGGTGGGGATCAAACCCACGACCCACAGCACGGAAGGCAGAGCTACTACCGACTGAGCCATGATGCCTGTCAGGCTGGCTGGCCTGGCTCAGTAGCACACATAATAATATCTAGAGTTACTAACGTCATCCCTAGGAATGTAAAATTTCTGACAAACTGAGCATACTTAATGCTCCTGATCGGGACTACGCCTTTGGGTTCGTGGTCGCCATTCGAGAAACTTTGTGCCCCATCAGTTATCAGTACTATCTGCTGCGCGTATCAAAACAGCACCTATTGCGTCTCAGCTGGTTTTGATAAGATTCTTTCTGCTAATAGTAATTACTTGAGGAAGGTTTTAGAATGGATTTCGAAGTGTTATTTTACAAACCACTGGATCTAAAAGAAACTAAAGTGAAATCTAAGTTGGCTAAGTGGATTCCTGCCGCACCAGTCAGTACAATATTAGCGGAAAATACACGTTACGTAATATTAGGTAATAGGATTTGCCACCTAATGAATGAGGCATGACGCATTTGTGAGAACATAAAGATCTATCTTTAGTATTTTTGCGGTTGGACTTTCTTAAGTTAAGGCCAAATTGCAACTTAAATAAGTTAAGCAAATAAACATAACATGTTTGATCACATCTATGTGCTTTATGCTTTTCTCATGTACATATTCCTTGTGACCAATAAAGTATTATCTATCTTTCTTGAGTCT
Organism: Eulithis testata; assembly: GCA_947507515.1. Taxonomy (NCBI): domain Eukaryota; kingdom Metazoa; phylum Arthropoda; class Insecta; order Lepidoptera; family Geometridae; genus Eulithis; species Eulithis testata. The sequence goes on along the minus strand of OX382213.1, from coordinate 8,590,690 downwards.
TTTATTTATTTATTTATTTATAGTAAAGATAAAAACAAGTAACACACTTAGATCAAAACATTTAGGAATACAATACATTAGAGAACAGTAGGGAGTGACTTCATTGTATGGTCGCAGGAATGAAATTTTGTGTTTACAACAATAGTGAAGTCAGGCATCCATGTTGGCACATAGTCTTGACCCCACACTAGGATACCCTGTGTCGTGGGTATCAACGACCACAAACCAAGTAGGTACCCGAAACTTCACATTGTATGCACCGCAGAATGCAGCACGTAGCAAGTACCTAGCAGTTATTATACAAGTTAAAAGTGTATTACAAGTCGATTTGAGAGAGGCGCACTATACTCCACACTAGGGTTACCTGTGTCGTGGAGTGAAGTCATCCTATTTATACATACTAGGTTTTTAGTCTGAATAAAATTAAAGAACATGTCACGCCTTCGAATGGAAAATGATCATATTTTTTTACCTACGACGACCATCGTGTGTTATTTTGGTTGGTGCAACGGTTTTTCTAATAGAGCTCCAAAGGGTCTTGATTCAGATGTTCCTATAGCTATTATACGAAGAAGTCTTTTCCAAGATTTTTCAAACATACCCAAATATTTTAATCGTTTAAATTAATAATTCATAAAGCCGGGCAAGTTTACCATTATTTGGAAATTCTATAAATAAGTACTTGTTTATAATAATTAGACTTGTAATCAGGAAGTGCCAGAACATTGAACTCCCAAAAGCGAAAGGGACCTTATTACCTTGAGGTGAACCTCGATTTGATTCAAGTAGGTGTAGTATGACCACGCTAAGTTTACAACGGAATAAATAGACAACTCCAAAAAAATCAGCATCATCTTTACATGGTAACTTTCGTGTGTTTTGTGGTCTTTAATTGTCAAATCTTTTTCAAAGTAAAGATGGAGCATTATAAATTTTCGAAGTCGCATATTAATATTATTTCAAATGCTGCAGTTTTAGCGTGGTGATACTTAATAATCACATTATATAGAGTGCTGGGTTATCATATTATATCTAATTTACAAGAATCATACCCTGTTATGGAAAATGTGGGGTAAAAAACATCGCATTTAATGGTATGAAAAATTGCAAAACTTGTTTACAAATTTTTATTTGGTACACGTTATGATGCTAGTTAAATTTAGAGTGATTCGTATATCTATTAATTTGTGACGGTAAAGATCCGTGTTAGGTAACTAATCAAATCAATTAAGTATATATGCTTATAACATTACACGACTGCATTTGCTTAAATTTAAAAACTCTATTTGTTAATAGACTTGACTTAGTGACGATTCGGACAAAATATTTTGGGACAAATTCTCCCAATCGTCACTTTTGATTTTAATAATTTTTGTTGTGACGATTCGGAGAACATCAAATTAAGGAAGCCGTTGAGTACAGTCAGGTAAAAAAATGTTAAGCAAAATATGATTTAGCTATTTAAATTTTACGGTGCTGATTGTACATTATCCAAATTACGTATTATTTTGAAGGCTGTACTCTTTAAAGGTTACTAAATAGACCGTGAACTATGTGTTTCATTCAACTCTACCTGTGCTTTCGTAGCAGAAGCTTAAAATAACCCAATTGACTGTAACAAAAGTGAATTAAATAATTGATTCAAAATGTTGACACCCTGGTTTTATTAAAATACTAGCTGTCGCCTGCGGCTTTGTTTGCGTCGCGTGGCAGCAGCATACGCATTATTTGGTGTAAAATCTTTGATCTTAATTTTAGGCCCGTATTCCGAGACAGAAATCGTTACTCAAGCATAGATTTGAGTAGAGATTTTCATACAAAAATCTATGCTTGAGTACGGATCAGAGCTTGAGTAAGGCTACGGAATACGGGCCTTAGACCTTTTAGGGTGCGACTTTTCAAAATTTTTTTCTTAGTGCACCCCTACACTATAAGGATACTACACTCCTAATTTCATACCTCTAGTATAGTTTAGTTAGGCTATGCATTGATTGTCAGTCAGCTTCAAAAGAGTTTGTAATGTTTTTTTTTTTTTTGCGAATAAATATGTTTTATTTCATTTCATTTCACTAGAAAATTTAAATGGTAATACTTACTACACGTCTACATGAATAACTCAAATCAAAATGGTTTAGAAAGTTCCTACTAGGAGTATTTCTGCTGTCAAATACACATAGTAGGTATCTAACGTAGTTCTTAGGTTCTAGTAGGTAACTTTCTACAAATCCCTTTAATTATTATTATGGTCATAAGACATAGGCATTTACTGGTAATTATCAATTTAGAGATACCATCATAATAATTACTAAAACATTAGTCATTTAGACGTGTGTGCCCCTTACCCCAGTATTACCCCTGAAACCAGAATGTCTAGGTTTGGAACCAGTTATTTTATGTACTTTTTATCAACTGAAATAAATCAATATTTTTTGTATTATTTTCAGAAATTGTATCGCCGCTATGCGTGCTCGAGTCAGACTTTGGGTTCAAAATCAACTGCGCGTTCAAAAAGTCCGGATTGTTCCGAGTACGGAACCTCGGCGGATTGAAAGCACACGCAAGTATAGGTAAGTACCAATAGAACTTTGATTTTTAGGTATAGTTAGGTACACTGACTGCAATAAGACCACTCCCAAAAACATCCATCAATATCAACTTTTCCTATAGAACCATCAGTGTGAGCCTAAACAAATCAGCTGTTGCATACCGAAGTAAATTTCCCAATTGAATTAGTATCAAAATTGTAATAATAAATGACGAAAAAGTGCTGCTTTTGCATATAAATCACCTGTATTATAGTGCGTATCAGAAATGCAATGATTTTTGTATCTATTATCACTCTGATTGTATCTATTTTTATTGCTATATCTACAGTATTTAAAATAATTTAAGTTTTTATTATTCTAAAATTTAAAAAGATAGAGACTATATTGACTCACTAGATATCCCTTGCGTGTATCTTATTCTATGTATACGAATAACGATGTAATAAGAACCTTCTGAAATGCAATAAAGGCTTCAAATCCATTCACTCAGAAGCTTTCTACTTTCTCAGTAATGTAATACAGGGCTACAAGAATGAAAATATTAAATGTAGTGCAACGTTCCTTTCAAAATGAATGCTCTGCTTTCACATATCAGTTATTCGTGATGTTACTGTAATCAAATATGATCTACTTTCATCAGTAACTGTTATTTATATACTTTTTAATCATGAATAAAGCTTACTAAGTGCCTATAAATAAATATTCATGAGCATTTTTACGTGAACGCCATCTTGTTCCAAAGTAAAGCATGTAATATAGGAACTAAAGTGCTGATAGAACACTTATATTTATTTTTGTTTATACATACATTTAATACAGAGGATACATAGAAATAATACGACACAGAAGAAGCATCTGTGTTTGCCACCACATATATGTTTGTTCTTGGTGGGGATCGAACCCACAACCCACAGCTCGGAAGGGAGAGCTATACTGACCGAGCTGCTACATAGAAGTACATATATCTAGTTTTATATCACATTATTTATTTAAAAAACCTGGTATAGTTTGTGTCTGGAACAAGGCAAAAATCATTTTTAGAATGTTGGATTCTGGACCTTCTTTTCTCAATAACCACAAAAAGTATTTTTTTACAAAAAGTCCTCAAATTGACCTTCACAAAGGGGTGTAAAAAGTTCTAAAAATATAACTTTCAATTCCAGGGTTCAGTCTTGGCGATGAGCTGGGCTTTGAGCAATCCCTCACAAACTTGGATCCTAGTCGAAGAAGATCAGTCAGCATCAAGAATGGAGCGCCACCCAACCTGGTCGACCCGTCAAGAGCAAATAACAAACAAGAAGTAAGTTTATTACTATCACGAGATCTCAAGATACCATGTTAAAAACTCAACAAGTAACAAATTAACAAGCTGACTGATAAATTTTGTATTTTGCAACAAATTCTCGGAAATTTGCATTTCTTGCCGAGCAATAGATTGGGACTATAATAAAATTTGTCTGTTATTATGATGGTGTATTCAGAAGGTTTATTCTGGCTGTAGGTCAGGGTGGATTTTTGAAAAAATTGGTATAATATTTTAGGAGAGTATAGATCAATTTATTAATAGTCTAACATGTTGAATGTCAATAGAGAGCTTGTAGAGCTTGTAAAAAATCTTTAAATTGAATAGATCAACAGGTTTGCTACAATTTTTTTTAAATTGCTTCACACTTAATTTCTGCAAAGCACGGGAAACGAAAACCTAATGTTATATTAATAGTCGGAAGTTTAAGCTAAAATAAATTACCAGCTTTATATTTGACGTCTTATTATATGAGCTCAAGGTTTTTAAATTGTTGTGAAATACAATTTATCATAGTTTTTAAGCAACAATTCTTTAATGTTCAGTGTCTGCTAAGCGATATGTGACCACACACCGATGCCTATTATTAGGTATGATCTTTTATTGAGGAATAAAATTTTACGTAAGCCAATCTTGCTACCATTTAATTGTAGGTTCAATCAATTAAGATAATCTACATACATTTAGATCAAGCTACATTTTTTATTAGTCAATTAAACTTACACAAAAAAACTCTGACGATGACTTACAAAGTTGCAGTATGCTCTTGCGTTATTTCCATTTTAAGGGACGTGGAGCGTCTAGTACCTCAAATCATTTTAACACCCACGAATGTCTGGCTTGGAGACCAATTATTCAATTCACGTTTGACCCAGACTTTACAATGTACTTATCAATGAAACACATAAAACCAGCTTCAATCCTGACATCACTATATCGAGGTCAGACACCCGAATTGCACAGCTGATGAATTGCCATAACAATTTGAAACATAACAAACTACTCTAATATAAAAGTCCTTTGTGAATTTTCTCAATGCCTGCCATGTATAATAAGTTAAAAGGTAGCTAATGAGATATAATCAAACGTGAATGATGAAAATGGGCATCTGTAGTGAATGTTTGGCATTCAAAAAAAACAAATGCAGCGGTTTATTTGGCGTAACCTTATAAAGTAGCATTCGTTTCTCTAATGTGGATGAATTTTGTAGAACTCGTGAACTTTTGGCCTGTGATCTTGGAAATAATAAGCTGTTAGTTAGAGGTCACTAGCAATGTGCCTTGTTTATTCATAAAACACACGAAAGCAATTTTGCTGAATGAATTCTAATAATATCAAGATCACGTCACCAATTTAAAAACGTCTGGGTGCTTTAATATGACGCTATAACTACGCTATATACAATGAAAAGATACATTGGGAATGGAGCGTAATAGGTGTAGGCGTCCCACACAAAAACATATCGACAGGCGTCATGGCTCAGTCGGTAGTAGCTCTGCCTTCCGTGCTGTGGGTCGTGGGTTCGATTCCCACCGAGAACAAACATTTGTGTGTTGTAAACATAGATGTTTGTTCTGTGTCTGGGTGTTTCTATGTATTATAAGTATTATTTACAAAAAAAATATGTATGTATGTATTCTATCAGCCATCTAGTTTCCATCGTACAAGCTTTGCTTAGTTTGGGACTAGAAGACGTTGTGTTAAGTGTCCGTGAATATTTATATTTATTTATTAATATTGGTGACATGGCCCTGAATCCTCAAATGCTGTGTTAGCCAAGACGAGACACCGAATACAAATGAGATTGTTTGTCATTTCAGAAAAGAGGAAAGCAGAACCGTATCATGATGCATCCGATGGCCCCACCCATCAACCAGCCCAACCAAGCAGCCATGGACAAACTCACCAGCCTGCACAGGAGGGTCTCCACCATGCAGCCAATAGTCGTCGGACCCACCGTCGAAGCACCTACCACCATCTCTCGATCTACAACAACAGCAAACCAGCCGCGACACGCACCCACCGTCACCATGGCCAAACCAATGCGCATGGGAATACCAGCCTTCAAACCCCTACCACCCAAAGAAGATACTCTTAAAGTAGTCCCGATCACAGCAAAATATTCACCCCTTCAGGTCCCGCAGTCAAAAGGACCCGGACTAGCCTACCAAAGTGAGATATTTCCACAATCGCACAACCAAATATCAAAAATGGTGTCACAGATGACCGCAGTTCAGTACGGTCAGCCCATCAGAATCACGCCCAATCCCATCATCGTAGAACCGCTTTACACTGTACCAGCCAACCAGCCTTTTTCTATTAACCAATTCATGCCAATACCAACTCCGCTTTCACCTCCACCGACCATAAGCCCGCAGTTCACTCCACAGTTTTCTCAAGGTCTCTCCATCATACCAGCACCTGTCTTCAAACAGATAAACACCCGACCTAATCCTGTTTTAGATCCCGTACCCCACCAAGTCCACGACCTAGCGACGTATGCGTACAACACCAAAAAAGTCGACGACTATAATTCCATCACTGGATATAGCGACGATACAGTACTCAAATTCAGCAAGGAAGACATCAATTCCAAGATAGCCGAGATAGCAAAAGCAGGGAACATCTCAATGGAGGCTGTAGAAGCGGCGATCGCGTTGAGGCAACAGCAACTGTTGAGCAAATACGCGAACTTGCCGGTTCCAAAGTCGACCACGACAACCACGACAACTAGCAAACCAGTGGTGGTGTTTGAGCCAGAACCGGAACCTGTAATTGTGCAGTCCACGCAGAATCCAAAGAGGTAAACAACATTTTGATATGTATTTTCTTATTCATCCTTATCTTTTTAAATTTGCTTGGTTCAGGTATTATACGTCTTGCCTAATGTGTTGTTAATGATGACTTTAAGAAGTCTCTAGATATAGAGGGCCATTCTTCTTAAAAGTTATGGAAGAGGCTTATGCTAAGCAGTACATTTTTGCAAACTAGTATCATGATGAAGATCCTTGACCATTTAAAGAGTATGTTCCTTATTTACGAGCAATACTAGATCAGAAAACGAGGTTATAGAAGCAGATTGTATTAAAAACAGAGTAAACAATAAACCTAGGTAGAAAATCAGTACCATCATTCTTCACAGAGCCCCAACAACTGGAAAAGTGATGAATGCTCCTCGCGAATACTACCCTGTCGGTTACGAAAAGAACTTCGATGACCAGTTCCAGTCCAAAGTGGAGCTTCCAGACACCAGCTTCCATTGCGGGGATCAGAAGTACTTCCCTGGGCTGTATGGAGACGAAAGCCTGGGCTGTATGGTAAGATTTTTTTCCCTTACTATATCACATAAAGGTTTTGTAAGTTTTGTGAGGATGAGGTCTAGATGAGTCATCGGATTGAGCTCGCTCCATCTAAACACCCCAGTCAGCGAGACATTTTTTAGATTGAGGTCTGAACAAAATAACTGGAATATTGTCCTATGTAACGCCTCGCCATGTCATCAGCCAGCTTTGTCTCGCCATGCCATGCCAAGCCAAGCCAAGCCAAGCTAAGCCAAGCCAGAGTTGCCTCGCCATGCCAAGCCAGCCTTGAAAGCCGCTATGCCAAGCCTAGCCCGTCAAGCCAAAAAGAGCAGTTGCCATAGATTGAGATTCGGTTTTCGTTACTGACGGCTCGAGACGTCATGGTGGTTGTTGATAAAATTACCACCGGGTATTTCTGAATTCTTTGCGGTACGGTGGAGGTAGCCTGAACGATACAAAACCTAAGCAAAAAGATTGTTACAGAAGAAGGAGAGAATAAATTGTTGTGCAAGTCATTTTGTCTCCGTTTCACATAGCAGCAAGTTTTTATCACTTTTAGCATACAATTTTATGTCATCATTGAATAAATGCAATACTACTATACTATATTAATATTGTTACACGGCCAGTATCTGCTAAGTGCCAAGACGTGCACTGCACAATATTGGTCTCATAGTCTTACGACCTTCAGAAAGTTTGTATGTTTTGAAACTCTAAAGATATCTTATCACTATTTTTATATCTTCCAGGTATTCCACGTATGTGCTCTCACTGACGACGGCCTCGTCATGAAATCCTTCCTCTGTCCAGAATCCACACTTTTCGACCAAACTATCCTTAAATGCAACTGGTGGTTCTACGTAGATTGCAAGAATACCCGCAAACTTTACGACACCAACATACCCGTCTCTAAGAGCTATCAGCTCATGAAGGCATTGACTTTCTTCTCTTCGTATAAAAAGGAGATGGAAGATGGTATGTATTCTTTTTACTTTATAGTATATTGTTAGAATCCTACTAATATTATAAACGCGAAAGTTTGTAAGGATGGATGGATGTTTGTTACTCTTAATTTCTTAAACGTAAAAACTACTGATCCGATTTGGATGAAACTTGGAATATAATATTCTCCGTGACCTGGATTATTAACACATAGGCTACTTTTTATCCCGAAAAATTAACGGGATCCAACGGGACGCGAAACTAATATTATAAACGCGAAAGTTTGTGAGTATGTTTGTTACTTTTTCAAGCAAAAACTACTTATCCGATTTGGATGAAACTTAGAATATATATTGTCCGTGACCTGGATTAACACATAGGCTACTTTTTATCCCGGAAAATCAACCGGATCCAACGAAACGTGAACGAAGTCGTGGGCGGAAGCTAGTAGAATATATTTGCATGGTTGGGTAGGACTGTTCAAGGTTCAACACTAGATCCATTATTATTAGAAGTATTATATCTTCGGAAATGTATTTGTAGGTCTGTGTTAAAAAGTGTACCTACTGAATTATTAATTTTACGTTTTGTAATTACAGATCGTCCAACTAACCCGGAAGATGTCCACGGAGTCAAAGAAGCAATCACCATTCTAGAAAACCAAGACAGCTCCAATCAAGAGTCAAGCCAAAGCACTGTTCAAATTATCACTCCACAACCAATCATAGACGAAAGGAATAATCATAAGATAGAATATACTACTGACCTCACCCCTATTTATAGAGAAAATAGAAATATAAATAATACTAAAACTAAAAATAACACGCACAAAAACCTCAGCCATAATTCTAAGAATCTTTCAAACTCTCAAGAAACTTCTTCAGAATTCATGCTCACTCCTGTCAAAGCTGATATGAAAACTAATTCCAATGCCTCCTCTTCTGAAATCAGAGACAAAACCCACAGAAGACGAATGACATTGAGATATAGCAATACCACTACGACCAAACCTACTACTACTTCTAAACCTGCTACTCGTGCTACCGATAAACCTATAACAGCAGTAACTTTTAGTACTGTGGTCTCATCATCACTTGCAGAACTAATGAAGCAAGAAATACAACCCACTGAATTTATACAGACAGCAGTAAAACAAGAGAAACTGATAGACCAATTGGAGGGCTCATACAAAATAGACCCGGCTAGTTTAAAGGATATGGAGCTACCAGAAGTGAAAAGGGTTTACAGATCGAGTGCTGAAAAAGTAGAAAAAGAAATGACTGTTATTAATAATGAAAAAGTTCAAATAGTGAGACCAACACCTATTGCGAGATTAGTTGGCCAAAATGCTACTCCTTTAGCAGCCATAGAGAAACTCGATGAAGCTATACTAGGAAGACAAAATAACGAAGAAGGCTCGCATAGAACGAATGTAAATGACAAAGTAATTTCAAGACCGCAAAGCATCAGAAGAAAGAAAGAAGTAGTAACAATTGTAACGCCACAGAGACCAAATCCAATAGAGAAAACGTAGTCAATATTCTTCTTTTAGTCAATAATTTAGTGTCATAATTCCTGTTATTTATTTTTTTCAAGTACGATAGTGTATTTGCTCAATGGTTAGTCTAGTAGATGTTCAGTCAAGTGATATTACGGTGTATGTTTAGTTAGAATAAATGAACTTCCTAATTTCTATAAATCTTGTTTCTTATTTCTTGCTTTTTAAATTTCATCAGAAGCAGATATTGTGTCAATAGTGTTAAAGACGAATTTCAATAGAAAACATTAGAATCTCAAAATATGTTAGTAAAATAAGACTTGGCAGTGGCAATGAATGACATAAAAAAGTAATTATAAAGAATACAAAAATATAAGCAAATATTTTACTGATACAAAATTTATTCTTGAATCATTTCTTAGATTTCGCCAAACAATGCATGAGTTTGTCGCACAGCAAAGGACCAATTACAATAATGCTAGCTGCGGTCAACGCGGTCATCAAGCTCATACAAATCATACTTACAATAGAGTTCGATGACCAAAAATAAGAAAATACAGATAATTTCAATGGAAAATAAAAAAATACACACAACTTCAACAAATACTAAAAAGTAACAAGTAATTTTAGTAATGCTTTTGATAAATAGAATGTCTTGAATAATGATTATTCAGGAAATATGAACGTAAACTAACAGATATATAGCTTTTATTTACTTAGTTGAAGTAACATTTTCAAAACAATTTCTTATGTGGATTAATATTTCAATTTGGTTTATAGACAATAGAGTTTATAATTTGAATCTATTAAACTAAGCAATCGATTTTGAAGATGTAGCTAAAAACGAGAAAACTAAAGGGGCTGACCGCTCAAACTTAGTAAGCAAGACCGCACTCAGGGCAGATAGGTACGTCAGGGCAGACGCACTTTCTTTCCAGGAGACTCTTCGTGCACATAGGTATACAGATCACGAAAGTAGCGGCGGTCACAAGACTGAGAAGGGAAATGCAAATCATGCATCCACCTTTTCTTCTTGACTCTCTGAAGCAATAGAAAGTGTCAGTGAAACGTTAAAGTTCTCATTAGGGGTCACATCTATGATATCGTGACCTTTTCGATATGATTAAAAATCAGCTGAACGCAAGAATGTAACCCAGATTTGGAACAATTAGAATAAAATTCGATTTTTTTAGTACCTTCAATGTCCGACAATCCGACATACGCTGAAACAGACGATGTCAATGTTGTTTGTAAAGAAACCAATTGTACAATTTCTCGCATTTACTGCATCAATAAAAACCAACCACAAACATTATTTCTTACTTTTCATAAAACATTTCAACATTCTCTCACAAACTAACGGACCGCACGAAATACATCCAGCTGCTACTACCGCGGTAGCCAAACTCATACAAATCATTTTGAAAAAGTAAAAATCACGACTGATCACACGACTTTCCTCTGGAACAGGCACAGTTGGGTTTCATCAAAGTTTTGGCGCAATAAGGTATACCAATCAGTAACGCAGTTGCTGTTAGGACAGTCATAAGTGATATGCACACCATAGCACTGGCTATATCTGAAACAAAATCAAAGAAGGAATAAAATATTAAGTCAATCCTGATACCTAGTTCATTAGTGTCAATAACATTTGTGAAGCTACTGCTAAATAACTGAGTAATAAAAATAAATACTTTGCAGTAGGTACCTAACTATAGAAAAGACTTAGACATGGCTATGAGAAAAACTAATATTTGAGTGAAAACATTTAATTAGATGAACAAGGACGACTCATTTCGTATTGTAACGCTTTTTGGCGCAACAAACAATGTGTTCAACAGTAGCAGGAGCCACGAACAAAAACACCAAAAATGTTAATAAAGAACAACAGTTAAAACAACAAACCATTTTTGTTTAACCAAAATACTATCAAATAGATAGAACTCAAACAGAAAGCTAAAGAAAAATGATTTGCTTACAAAGCTTAAAAATGTTCACTCATGTCGCGTTTCCTGAACCGATGGGCGCCGTGGCAGTGCAAACACACTTCAGAATTCTGTTCGTACAAACAGTCATACAGACGAACAAACTGACCGTTAGTAAGATTCCAACAACAGAACCGCACACCATGTAATCTGAAACAAAAGATGACGTACATTGGGAAATGATGGATTCAAGTCAAGTTACTAGAGAAAGGTTATTTACCTTGTGTTGAATTGAAGCTGCTTCATTGCACTATTTAACGTTTATTTAGTTTAAAGTGAAAAATGGAAAAAAATGGAAAATAAATAAATAAACCGACGCTTGTCTAAAACCTAAACCTATTCAGATATTCATCAGATCTTGTCTGATTTTGATTTCTATCATAAAGTACCCTTGACGATATTGAAGTAGGGCAGGTGAAATAGAATGCACATAATTCGGATTGGCTTCTAATCGCTGTCGATAAATAATTGTTCCAAATCTGAGTGTAACATTGATCGGCTCTAAAAAATGCAGCAGTCCCATAATAATATTTTATTATTATCCGCCCTTTCTCGAGATCTCTACCTATACGAGCAACGGAAAAGCATTGTAATACTGGGAATATGCGATTCAACAAAGCCCTGTGCATGGAGATTTTAGAGACTATAAGTAGAGAGAGTTCTTACATGAGAGTCGCCCCGACTCGCCTTAGCTACTCGACTGGATTCATTAGTTTCATAAGTTTATACGCCAAAAGACAATCCTGAGAGCAAGATTATCCTAGCGACATTCCACAACAATTTCACACTCATATTATTGGTTTACAAAAATTATTACACGGAAGTTTTTCTCGGATTTTTACTGTGACACAATAAACTGACTTATTTTTCAAAATTTGAACTTTTCTTTTTATTTTGACGGATGAGGTTATGGTATAACCGGAAGGAGGTTCTAGTGAGAGATTCTTTTAATGCATTGTGGCTTTTATAGTAGCACACAGATGGCAGCACATAACATGGATTTTCTATATTTTCATGCCAAATACCTAATAGGTACCAAGGTATGTACCTATACCCGGTACTCACAGATAAAAAAAACTTTTAACGGTTCACCCAGGTGGTCTCATGAGGTGGACGGTGGGTAAAAACTCAAACAAGCCATAAAAAGTCACGACGTAAAAACACCCTACACGGTGCCCTAGGTACACCTCAAATATTAGTATTAGGTTAACTGATCCGTCGCTACTGGAGGTAATATTCACACAGCATTTACTGGACCGATTTTAACGGATCAGTTACTACTGGACTTTCGTTCTTCAGTGTACCGCCTACTTTCTAAACGGATCAGTATTTCCGTTTTGTGTGGGATTTTTTACTGGATCCGAAATACTGTCATGTGTGCGAACTGGCTCCTACAACTACATACGCTAATAACATATGACAGGCATCATAGCTCAGGTAGTAACTCTGCTGAACTCTGCCTTCCGTGCTGTGGGTCGTGGGTTCGATCCCCACCAAGAACAAACATTTGTGTGTAGCAAACATAGATGTTTGTCCTGTGTCTGGGTGTTACTATGTAAGTATAAGTTATAAGTAGGTATTAACAAAAAAAATGTATATAAGTATTATATCAGCAATCCAGTTTCCATAGTACAAGCTCTGCTTAGTTTGGGACTAGAAGGCGTTGTGTGTTCAAAGATATTTATTTATTTTATTTTATTTATTTATTTATTTATATACGTTAATGGCTAGCGTCCACAGTCCCGCATCGCACGCATCGGACGCATCGCACGCAACGGATTTTAGTTTGCCTTGTAAAACTCGTCCATACGGTGCGGATCAGTGGACGCAGTTGTATGAGTTTTAATACAAGGTTAACTAAAATCCGTTGCGTGCGATGCGTCCGATGCGTGCGATGCGAGCCTGTGGACGCTTGCCTTTAAACGGACCTGTAAAACGGACGTTCTATAGCGTACGCGCCCTTACTCTTTTGAGCCGCTATCATACGACGTTTCTATGGGCCTAAGTCTTGCCAACCTTCAATAAAAACACCAAAAAGTACTGAAACAAAATTTATTGCCACCATCAACTTTTAGAACGTTTGGAACAACATGGACTTTTGCAGGACGGAGAATCTTTTGTTTTTGAACACTTGCCAAAAGGCCAGTACATATCGAGAAGAATTGGACCACAAGAGATACAACTGGCTGCTACCATCGCCGTCATGCACGTCATACAAATCAGCATTGTTATTTTTTCAGGCACTTGACGAACTTGTGCATTTCAAACTGTCGGTAGCAGACGGGGACGCACGCGAGGATCGTGGCTGATGCGATCAGGGCATACAGAGAAAGGCAAATCATTTTTCGGTGGTTTTATGGAGAATGGTGCTTATGGTGACGGGGCAGCTGTGCTGCGAGCAGACGATCCTGAAACCAAATATAATGTTTATTTTCTTAGTGCGACACTAACATAAAATAATATGCTATTAGATCAAGCAAACTTAAGTAGATTTTTGTGTATGAAATTTCGGAGTATGATAGAAACTTAAGAGTGTTTGTAGAGAAATCTATAGAAACAATTCAAAAATAAATAAAGAGCTTACCTTCGAAATCAAAATAGACTTTCCCCGAAATGAGAGTATTCATTGATTTTTCACGAATACATAAAACGAGGTATTTATACCTCAGTATTACAAGAAGCTCGACGAGATCATAATATTTGCAAGAAAACACATAATTTCGAGGAGCAATCTAACAGATTTACAGAATATTTTTACACATAATTTCAATGCATGATAATGACAGCTTTTTTTTTTGACACTCTTATTTTTCACTGTAAATTCTTCTCTCTGCTCAAAACTGTTTACGGCCAGGATTTTATAAGTTCGGTAAAAGAACAGCAAAACTGATTCCCACAGACTCTGCATGAAGATCATCAAGATTTACTCACTCGAGACGAAAATTGCTTTATAATGCGAGTACCTTAGACCTTAGAGCACCACACCAAAGCCATTGCTCTAACCGGTGACCGTGGAGTGGTAGATCTCTTGATGCAGAGTAAAACCTTACGTCTAACCCACAGACAAATATTCTGCTGAAATATGACTGATGTTTACTGTCATCCCGTCAAACCGATCGTGATTTGTTTCGATAAATTTATTATCCACCATTCCAAGAAGAAATAACTAAATGTAGGGCTTCAAGGTGTTCTGGCAACCATACTTGCCGTTGTTCATGACAAGGTTCTAAAAGTGTTGATAGATGAGACTTTTAGTGTTAATATTACTGACGGCGCCGGTTTGGGGGTTCCCGGAGCGACGGGAGAAAGTAGACCGAGCGAGAGACGTGTCCAGAAGCTTACCTCAACTTGCTCAACAACTTCATGAAAAGAAGGATAATAAGATAAGAGAAACCCAGAGGGATTGTAAAGGAAAATGTGCGACAAGTATAGCGCAGAAAGCAGCTGCTGAGGCTAAGGCTGCCCAAGCAGCACAAAACGCAGCAGGCGCGCAGGCCGCTCATATGGTAAGATTTACTTTCAGCTGAGATTGGCTTTAAGTTTCATGATAAGCAACATCTTTAGCATTTAGCTAGGTATTGTAATTGTATTGTTAAAGTAACAACACTTTGCCCCTGATCGTAAAAACTGAGCATTTTTGTATGTGGTTTTGCTCGATGCTTGATAGACCACACATTTTTTAATCTGAATTCCATTTTTTTTACCAACTTCAAAAAAAGAGGAGGTTCGGAATTCGGTTTTTATTTTTTTATTTTTAATGTTTGTTATCTTATAACTCTGTCATTATTATGAACCGATTTGTAAAATTCATATAAACCTTCCAGATTGGTCAAATAAAAATAATTAACAAAAAATTATGAGACTTTTTGTCTCAAAATCCCCTTGATTTCGAAATTGAAGTCGGTTTCTTCATGTTTTTAAACTTTACTCTCTACTAAGTTAGGTTTGTACATGAGCACACATTATTTTGACTAATTTTTAAAATAAAATGTATTCACCACACCACAGGTCAAAACTCAACTTGCTGAGAAAGCCCTTCAAGCTGCAAAGGCAGCAGAAGCAGCACTAGCGGGCAAGCAAGCTGTAGTGGAACAGCTCCAGCAAGAAGTGAAGGAAGCAGAAGCGGTGGTGGCTGAAAACACAGCAGCTGTTCACCAGCAGCAAAGCACTGTTAACTCTGCTGTTCAGGCTGCCCAACAATCTACTGCTCAGGTAAGAAAAAACTTAGGCCTTTGCATGTATTGAAGACAATTCATACAGCGTCAGGACCTATGCCTACACTTAACGGGGACAATGTTGTCTAAACATTGTCTCGGGTAAGAAGTCACATCTAAAGAGAGGAAATATGTCTTTACACGACTGCTTATTATAATCTAGTATCTAAGAAAATTTAATAATCTTGCAAGATATTATCATACCATAGGTACGTAACAAGATTCAAGCTTTGCTCATAGAAACTGATAGGTACACTAAAGGTAGGTCAGTTCATCGTATAGATAAAATAGATGTATATTTTTAACGATTTAATGGCGTTACTTGAGAATACTATCCTTGGCTAATAAATAATAATTTCCCCTTAAATCTTCAACAATTTCTACCCAATAAGAGGATCAAAGTTTTACGATGTTATTGGCAAATTCAACCTCTACTATCAGAATACTTCTAAAATGAATGCTATTTATTTTAAAATCCTATTCGTTAGTAATTGTTGAAGAGCCTATTGAATTTGTCACAAACTGTTTCGTAAAACTTTGCTTTCTCTTTTCCCTAAGGTCTGAAGATTTGAAGATTGAAGGTCTCTGAAGAGTCTATAAATTCTACAATGATTTGCATGTCACTGTGTTCCTTCATAGCCATGGCATCAATGCTGGCATGCGTACCTGCATGCTGCCGTTCATTTTCTGCTTCTAAATTTTTATTGTGCTTGCGTAAACATAAATGATTATTTTTAGGAATGGTGGATAAAATTAAATGTTTGTGTCTCTTTTAATTGTTCTAATCAAATAAAATCCGTATTAAAAATAAAAGCACTTTTGTCAAATACTTGTACCTATAGATTTACCTATGTAAGACTTTCATGGACCCTTTACTATACTAACCTGAATAAGAGCGCGTAGGGTAATAAGCTTAGATATCACCAAAGTTATTTACTTGTCTTGTAGCTACTTAAAAACTTAGAAGGCAAAGGTAGAAAGAGAAATCTTAAATGATGCATCATGTCTTCCACTTCTTAATCCTACAGCACAAGTTAATGGTGCAAGCGACGCAACTAGCAGCCCAGCTCGAGAAGTCTGCGCATTGCGTCCTGGAGAAAACCAAGTACGGTCTGCAAGAGAAGTGTCATAACCTGTCAGAAGCTAGAGCTAGACTAGCTCATCTGCAGCATAAGCTGCAATGCGCTTGTGCGGAATGCTCGGCGACTAAACAAGCAGCACATAGCGCTTGTGAAGCCGCGAGAGCTGCCTGTGGTAATGCTAGAAGAAAGAAACAAGTAACGCGGCGGGACGCTAGAATACAGAAAGCGAAACGCGGAAGACGAAGGTAGGGGTGTAGTTTAAGTCATTGTACAGACTCTTCTCCTTAGCTGCTACGACTTTCCTTCAAATCCAAAACCTCACTTTAAAGGTATTATCTATGTTTATGTCAGACAAATATTTACCTCGCCAAGTTTTCTGCGTGAAACTCCTGTGTCTATCCTTTTTTTGACGAATTCTCTTATCTTACGAAATATCTTTCTTTTCATGGGTATCTTTTACATTAATCTTACAGATAATACCTACTTGGTCCAACAATATTCCTTGCATCTTAATGCTTGCTTTAGGCATATTTCTGATTATTAAAGCGAAAATATGTAAAAGCGGTTATTTTACCACACTGTTATTATCAGGTGCGTTACTTATTTGAATATTAATTGATAATCTTACTTTCTTTGACCTCCTTAGGTTAATCTTTTACCTTCCAGTGGATTGATATTATTAGATTGGGCTGAAGTTATTTACTAGATTTATGGGAAACCACAATGGTTCGCAATGTAGATTCTTAAAAAGCTATAAATTTATACCAATAACACGTAGGTCGTAGGTAATTTAATAATCTATTGTATGTATGGTGATAAATATTGGGCGAAAGTTGTTATTTAAAATTTATTTTACGATTGTTTTATTTGCTATCATGTTAGAAAAGGTACCGCTCTACAGTTTCCAAAGTGTGGATAGCAATTATCTATACGTCTTTTAGAATAACCTACTTTAGTTTTGTAAAAGCTTATGTTAAGATTCGTTTAAGCTTTTGATAGAATAACTGTATAAGCTTCTTTTAATATAGTTTCTGATTATACTGACTAGTTTGATTAAAATATAACACTTTTAAATATTCACTATAATATTTTAATATCAATTAATCTTAATTACAAGGCACTGACTAAAATACGCAGAAACTCTACAATGGACACAGTTTAAGAATTTTAGATTTCAACTTTTTCTCAATAACATTTGGAGATCTGAAACAAATTGTACCAGTGTATGAAATTTTAATATCTTATTGATACTTTCATTATGTTTAATATTTATCCACTATACTAAATGCATCGTTTAGATTCTGCGGACTAAACGCCATGTTACTATTTTTATAATTAACATACGGTGAGTTGGTCGCTGACGCTACAAGTTCAGGGTCTGAGAAGTACCCAGGCGGTGCAAAGTGATCATCATCTGCCAACATTGGAGCACTGGGTTGAAACTTTGGCACATATCTCGCTGGTGGCTCCGCATACTGTCCACCAACTATTATTTCATCAGTCACTTGTTGCTTACTATCTTTCCATGGTTTTCTTATGATTTTCATATTATTGTGATACGGTTTCTTTTTAACTTTGTCTTTCATTTGTCTGTAGTTGTAGATATCTGAGTATGAGTTTAGACCTAGTTCTTCTTCGGTGTCTTCTGGAATGGGAGTTACATAAACATCGCTGTCAGGTTTTGTGAACGCTGGTATTTTCTTTGTAAATGCATATTTGTTATCTATATTCTGGTCTTGTTGATAGCTCTTCCAGGATTGATAGGTGGAGCTAAAAGTATCTTGGTCTAAATGGCTTGCTGAATCGGGAAAGCCCTGAGCGGTGGGGTTAGTTAGATCATGTAGATTTGGTTTGATTGGAGCTCCGTATGAGTCAACTGGCGGTTCACCATAGCCTTGTTTTGGTGGGTAATCATCGAAAATGGTTTTTTGGAAGCCATCAACTGCTGGTTTCTGAAAGTCATTCATGTTTGGTGTTTGGAAGTTATTAAAACTTGGTTTGTGGAAATCGTTCGAGTTGGGGTTATATAAATCACTGGAGCCTGGATTGTGAAAATCATTGAAATATGGGTTTTGAAAATCTGTGAGCCCATGTATTTGAAAATTACCGAATCCTGGTTTTTGAAAGTCATCATAGTCTGGTTTTGGTGAGCGATGACTGTTAATATGTGATGGTGGTTCACCAAATCCCATGGGCTCCGGATGGTATGAGTTTGACGAGAATGATTGCGGCTTCGTTTTCGGGGGTCCGTAAACAGGTTTTGTTACCATTCGTTTGGGAGGTCCATACCTTGGTTTTGGCGTACGTTTCTTGTGATTTGGTGGGCCATATTTAGGACTAACTTTAGTTCTGTATTTTTTTGCTGGCTTCCTGCTTGATTTCGGAGGGCCATACTTCGGTCGTGGTGGTCCATGTTTTGGTTTTGGTCCGTATCTTTGTTTGGAGATTCGTCTGTAAATGACTTTAGGCTTGTGAAAGGCTCTGTCTACTGGCATGCTGTCTATGAGTACGGTAGCATCTCGCCTGCTAAGTCGTCTGTCAACTTTTTGTTCTTCCAAATCGTGTCTGGTTTCTGCATTAATGCATGTTGCTGCCATTGTTATCTGTAATAAGAAAAAATAATACTTAAACTCAATTGATAAGTTTTGTTACATTGCTGTATGATGTAATTCTGTTTCTCATAAAATTGCTTTTGATGGTTTTAGTTGTAGTTTTTTCATTCATCCTTACGACACCAAGGGTCATATAATAATTTATACAGTTCGGTTGTGTACATTGTATTGCTTTGATGACAGGGTATAAAATGTCTGATTTTCACTGGTTATTAGATGCAAAGACATCCTTGCAAGAGGGTGGTGAACCGAGTTGGAGTCCGATGCTGGGAAAAAATCAGTTGTTCTAATAATAGACAAGGCATTATGTTATAACTGAAATTATGATAATGTAGTAGCATTCGCTTTTTATATTCCAAGTTTATTGCCATGAGTTATGTCAGCCTCAAAATAAAATACCAAAGTTGTATGTAACTTTTCTAACAATTACCATACAAATTATTAAAACAATCTCAACGATACTCATTGCTGAACCAAAACGCGTGATGCTTTCGTTATGATAATCAGGATCTCTAGGGGTCATGTCCTAGATACTGTGTGTAGGGAATACGCAAATGTTATGAAAGTCTATTGTTTAGGAGATGAGATGAATTTTAATTTTGGTTTTGTTGGCATTTTGTATAAACGACATTATTGTGTCATACAACCTGTTTTGTTAAAGCGCTGGTAAAATTGTAATTGGAAATAAACTATTGTTTGTGATTTGACGACCTGCAGTAGAAATAGAAATATCGTTTATTGGCATGGGTGAAAAACACATAATTAGAGAATTTAAGTTACTTGTTAACAATCTACGACTCGTCAAATTCTAACAAAGTAATCCAAAAGGTACTTAATAAATACTAACAAAATGCGTAAAAAACAATAAATTTCATATTTTGGCTGTATAGGGGCGATCGTCATTATAGTTAGGTCATTTGATTTTAACAACTGGTAGAGGAGACAGACTTAGACAGTTCTTTATTTAAGTAGGTAGTAGGTATAACTGGTACTCAGGAGAGAGCTGGTGTTAGACAAAGAAGCAATAAGTCCAGTGCTAGATGAGGACAAATTAAATTATATCGTGATTTCAAAATCTTTTAGGATCTTTGTCTATATATGTGCTATTTCCGGTTTTAGATTAGATTAAAAAATTATTTATTGCAATTTAAAAAATCGTACAGAGGCGAGTTTAATGTTTTTTTTTTGGTGTTGTTCCTGTCTCCTATAGTTTGGGGATCGTTTTGGTATGTGCTGGTCTAATTCATAGATCACAGCAGGGGTCCCGAACACGATATAACCCAACACATTATTGTGGACCTAACCATACTCAGATGTACGAAACATACAAAGACACTAGCTGTCGCCCGCGGCTTTGCTCGCGTGGTAGTAGCATACGCATTATTTGGTTAAAGTTTTTGATCCTTTAAGGTGCGACTTTTCAAAATTCCTTTCTTAGTGCACCCCTACTCTATATAGAGATACTACCCTCCAAATTTCATACTTCTAGGACTAATGCAAGTTTACACAATGCCAGTGACTGGACCCAGTTATCTTGGTTTCGGACCCAGTCACTGCCACTGTATAAACTGCAGTCAGTTGCGCGGCATTTGCTCAGCCATATGCAGTTGTGTTCATGTGGTGACTATGAGTTCTGCACAAAAAACAAACGGGCAGTGACTGTCCGCACTGTTTATACAATGCCAGTAGAGTTCCGACAGTCGCTGCCGGTTCTCACTGGACTGGGTTGCCTACGGACGGGCAGCGCTGGACTGGCACAATACTATTGTTTACATGCTAGACTGGGTTACTGTACTGCCATGTTACTGACCCCTTTTTAATCCAGGCATTATAGTTTAGGCTGTGCGTTCATTGTCAGCCAGCTTCAAAAGAGTTTTACATATTTAGAAGAAGATGGTGCCGGTGTTGGATCCGGTGCTGCAAAGAGTTATACTGTCATTGCTCTAGTATTTCCAACTCTGCTAGGTGTCTAGTCATTTATTGCTTTAGTCACAGATTATATAATACCTTTAGTTTATTCAGGTCTTATCTTCGGAGATCACGTTAAACCGTTGTTCTCCGCTCTATAGTAGATGCCAAATAACACGGCGATACAGGTCATTCACCCACCTTCACCACGATGTCGCAAAATTAAATTGATGTATGGCTAATTCTGTCGCTTTTCATACAAACTTGTCGACTTAGTGACGATTCGGAC
This sequence comes from Eulithis testata, assembly GCA_947507515.1. NCBI lineage: Eukaryota > Metazoa > Arthropoda > Insecta > Lepidoptera > Geometridae > Eulithis > Eulithis testata. Next base: position 8,569,009 of record OX382213.1, on the reverse strand, counting down.
CAAATATTTTGGGACAAATTCTCCCAATCGTCACTTTTGATTTTAATAACTTTTGTTGTGACGATTCGGAGAACATCAAATTAAGGAAGCAGTTGAGTACAATCAGGTAAAAAAATGTTAAGCAAAATATGATTTAGCTATTTAAATTGCTTTGCGAGCGTGTGGTAACCTTAAGGTGGTTCGATTTCCATACTAATTTATTTAACCAATTTGGGGGAAATTATATTATTATGCCTAACAAGCAATTTTTATTTCTTTCTTGAATCATAGAACTTAAAATCAAGATCTATTTTTTTGATGACAGCTGTCAAACTTCAAACGCCCATATCTCGGAAACTACTCACCCTAGAGTTCTCGTTCCAAAACCAAATGAAAGGTGTGATCAAGATCTATTTTTTTGATGACAGCTGTCAAACTTCAAACGGCTATATCTCGGAAACTACTCACCCTAGAGATCTCGTTCCAAAACCAAATGAAAGGTGTGATCAAGATCTATTTTTTTGATGACAGCTGTCAAACTTCAAACGCCCATATCTCGGAAACTACTCACCCTAGAGATCTCGTTCCAAAATCAAATGAAAGGTGTGATCAAGATCTATTTTTTGATGACAGCTGTCAAACTTCAAACGCCCATATCTCGGAAACTACTCACCCTAGAGTTCTCGTTCCAAAACCAAATGAAAGGTGTGATCAAGATCTATTTTTTTGATGACAGCTGTCAAACTTCAAACGGCTATATCTCGGAAACTACTCACCCTAGAGATCTCGTTCCAAAACCAAATGAAAGGTGTGATCAAGATCTATTTTTTTGATGACAGCTGTCAAACTTCAAACGCCCATATCTCGGAAACTACTCACCCTAGAGTTCTCGTTCCAAAACCAAATGAAAGGTGTGATCAAGATCTATTTTTTTGATGACAGCTGTCAAACTTCAAACGGCTATATCTCGGAAACTACTCACCCTAGAGATCTCGTTCCAAAACCAAATGAAAGGTGTGATCAAGATCTAACTTTTTGATGACAGCTGTCAAACTTCAAACGGCTATATCTCGGAAACTACTCACCCTAGAGATCTCGTTCCAAAACCAAATGAAAGGTGTGATCAAGATCTATTTTTTTGATGACAGCTGTCAAACTTCAAACGCCCATATCTCGGAAACTACTCACCCTAGAGATCTCGTTCCAAAACCAAATGAAAGGTGTGATCAAGATCTATTTTTTTGATGACAGCTGTCAAACTTCAAACGCCCATATCTCGGAAACTACTCACCCTAGAGATCTCGTTCCAAAACCAAATGAAAGGTGTGATCAAGATCTATTTTTTTGATGACAGCTATCAAACTTCAAACGTTTATCAAAAATATAGATTTTGATCACACCTTTCATTTGGTTTTAGAACGAGAACTCTAGGATGAGTAGTTTCCGAGATATAGCCGTTTGAAGTTTGACAGCTGTCATCAAAAAGTTAGATCTTGATCAAACCTTTTATTTAGTTTTGGAACGAGAACTCTAGGGTGAGTAGTTTCCGAGATATAGCCGTTTGAAATTTGACAGCTATCATCAAAAAGTTAGATCTTGATCACACCTTTCATTTGGTTTTGGAACGAGAACTTTAGGGTGAGTAGTTTCCGAGATATAGCCGTTTGAAGTTTGACAGCTGTCATCAAAAAGTTAGATCTTGATCACACCTTTCATTTGGTTTTGGAACGAGATCTCTAGGGTGAGTAGTTTCCGAGATATAGCCGTTTGAAGTTTGACAGCTGTCATCAAAAAAATAGATCTTGATTACACCTTTCATTTGGTTTTGGAACGAGAACTCTATGGTGAGTAGTTTCCGAGATATGGGCGTTTGAAGTTTGACAGCTGTCATCAAAAAATAGATCTTGATCACACCTTTCATTTGGTTTTGGAACGAGATCTCTAGGGTGAGTAGTTTCCGAGATATAGCCGTTTGAAGTTTGACAGCTGTCATCAAAAAGTTAGATCTTGATCACACCTTTCATTTGGTTTTGGAACGAGATCTCTAGGGTGAGTAGTTTCCGAGATATAGCCGTTTGAAGTTTGACAGCTGTCATCAAAAAAATAGATCTTGATTTTAAGTTCTATGATTCAAGAAATAAATAAAAATTGCTTGTTAGGTATAATAATATAATTTCCCCCAAATTGGTAAAATAAATTAATATGGAAATCGAACCACCTTAATTTTGCTTAAAAATTGTTTACCTGACTGTACAATGCAGCTATTTTTAAAGTTGTCCGAATCGTCACAACAAAAATTATTAAAATCAAAAGTGACGATTGGGAGAATTTGTCCCAAAATATTTGGTCCGAATCGTCACTAAGTCAACTTGTCGCTAAGACGGTATCGCTCGAACCTCGTCAGTACTGTTTGTTTACCATACATAAATTGAATTTTGCAACGTCGTGGTTAACGTGGGTGAATTACCTGTATTGCCGTGTTATTTGGCACCCACTATAGCAGTCATTGAGCCACGACGGAGGCCTTAAGGCTACCTAAAAACTGTATCATCAGATTTGGCGACTAACTCATACGAGCTGCTTTTAGGTCTTATCAATCCGGCTGTATTGTCCGGCCAGTTCATGTCGTGTGCTACCTTCATCCCTGCCCATTCTCCAGAATGTAAGAAAGTGCTCAAACTAGTTAGAACAGAACATTAGAATGGTTTGTAGGAAGTTAGCTTAACCTCGGTTAAGTTCAATAACCCCATCACTACTTAACCGCATAGCAAGGAGAATCTGACGACACTTTCAAGATAAGTTTTTGATCTCAATACCATCTTTGTGACGTACCTACCGTACCCCTTAAAAATAACTTGCTTTATTCTATCGAACCTGTGTGTGTGTGCTAGCAATTTTATTCACACAACTAACCGATTAAATAATTGAAGATTTTAGTAGTAAAAACTCGAAGATCAAAGCAGGTACCTAAGTTTTAGAATCATAGTCTTTTTCATATTTAAGATTACAGTCATCATCATCATTATAATTACATAGTTTTCCAGAAATAACAATCTATATATTATATTAGGTCTTCGACTCCATACTATTCGTACTAATAATGTCGTCGGTCCATTTTGTGAAGGGCCGTTCTCTTTACTTCTTGATTACAACCGATTTAGTAGAACTAAAGTGTGCAGCAACAATTGACTGCAAATCAGCTGCGTTATCGTGCAGTGTAACTACTGTACCTACGGCAGTGTAAAACAGCTTTTACCCTGCATATGCTTTTCACTTTCAATTAGTGAAATTGGTCACAGTTTAGTGAGTCGAGCTACTGTTTGTGTAACGGTTAGTTAGCTTGGCTTATTAGCTGGACTAATCACACAAGGTCTGGGGTTTCAAGAACGTTGTCACTAACGTAAAGTGAGCATTGGGCAACTTGGGCATGTTCATAAAAACTTTTTTACTTTTACTAAAACAAAATGAAATAAGTTATGTACGCCCCAATTTTTTCTTTCTAGGAACCTATAGAGGCTTATGTCCAGCGGTGGACTTCTACCAGCTAATCATGATGATAACTGACAATTTATAGAGATCATTACATAGTATAGAGCAAAGTCGCTTCCCGCGTCTGTCCTAATGTCTGTCTGTATGTATGTATGCTTAGATCTTTAAAACTACACAACGGATTTTGATGCAGTTTTTTTAATAGATAGAGTGATTCAAGAGGAAGTTTTGTAAAAAATGTTGGTAAGAAGAGAGAAAGTTACTAGGCTATGACTTCAAAACGAAATACTGAGTACGTTTACTTTGAAATAAAATGGGATGAAGAACTAAGATTTTTTTTACAAAAAAATATTCTTTGATCTTCCTTTTTTTTCTCTAAAGAACAATCTGGTTGCCTACTATTAAATAGAATTAACACCTACAAACCGCGTTTACTTATAGATTTGTATCAATGGCACTAATCCACGCAAAATGGCCAATCCGGACACCATGACAAAACAACTTACAGTTACAAAAGCGAAAGTGAGTGTCACTCCATAACATATTACACGACATTGTCACTTGGTATATGGATCGTTATGGTGTGCCGAGTTTGATATAAAAATTACCATTATTAGTAGTTACCGTACCTATATTGAAGGGTATTATCTAAACATTGCCCCAGGCACTACAGTGTCCCGTCAAGTACAGGCATAGATTGCCACCTGACACTGTATTATCTTCATATATTTTTTTGTATTTAATTAAAAAAAAAATGTATGTGTGTATTCTATCAGCCATCTAGTTCCCTTAGTACAAGCTTTGCTTAGTTTGGGACTAGAAGGCGTTGTGTTGAATGTCCGTGAATATTTATTTATTTATTTATTCAATAGATATGTAGGCCTATTATTATTATTATTGAAGGGTCCAAATCCAGGATCTTGGAGTTGGCAGTAGACCATAGAAACTCTGTATCAAAACGACGTAACCCCATCGAGTTCAGGCTCGTTTGATTTGTCTTGACGAGAACTATGGACCGTGAATCGAGATTCAGGTGAGATTGTGGTCAGAAAGTAAGCCTATAACATAAAAAAATTACGTCTCTTTCTTCTACTCTTCTCTTTCTATTAGAATGAAAATGCGGATGAAAACTCTTGTACAGAGACCTGTTAAATTGAGTCCTAAGTGCCGGATGTACAGATTACTATGCCTGAGTAAAATAGTACCTAGGTATCTAGATAATTATTGATAGTAACTGATATAACCACTTTCTATCAAGTATTATACTGGACAGGAGTTACATAATAATAAATAAAAAAAGAACTATACTACAATCTTTACTTATAAAATCTCAGGGTTTCTACTGATTTATGGGGTTTACCTATTGCTACTTGGCAAAAATGTATGGAATAGCTTTTTTGAGCGTTTGTTTTGATAAGTTGTTCATATTAATATATCAATAAACTTTTAATGATTACTGTAATGAGTACTCTATTAACAACATGTATGCATATCTGGTGTTATCAACAAAGTATACAAAAAAAATTCAAAGAAGTTGATTATGCTTGTCAGGCCTTGGCGAGCATGGAAACGCACCTTTACACTTCTACCAAATCGGATGATGATCTACCTAACCTACCTACTCAGATTAGTTTTACTTGTATTATACATACTACCTACTTATTTTAATTATGAATATTTACGCTAAATAACTATTCGCATGTAAGTGACTATTGTCTTTTTGTGAATAAATTTCTTTAAACTTATTATGTATAACATACCGTTCAAGAAAGCATTAATACAATCAATACATTCCCATAGTTCTACCGGTTTCATTCATTATCCGTTTACTCTCTTCCGATACTGAAAGTTATATAATTACGTGAGAACTGAGAACTATGTACTTTATTTCGCACTAGCTGTCGCCGGCGGTTTTGTTCGTGTAGCAGCATACGCATTATTTGGTTAAAATCTTTGATCCTAATTTTATACTGTTTAGGGTGCGACTTTTCAAAGTTCCTTTCTTAGTTCCTTTCCCTAACAAAAGTACGAGTGTGAAGGTAGCTCGTAGCAATTCAGAGGGCCAACAGTAACAAAGCCAAAATGCTTTTGTTCAAAAAATCTCACAGATTACTTTGAGCTTTTAACAAACTTGTTTGCTGAAACGCAGCCACAACGCAGCTGAACCGTAGCTTTTCATCCGTTATTTGGTTATTTCTTCTTCTTCTATACCTTTATGACCTCTGTCCGTCACTTTGTATTCTACTATCAAACTTGACTGCGGAAAGGCGCTGCTCTGTTAGTTTTTTTAGGCAATCGATCCAGCTGCACGCACATAGTGACGTAGCTAAGCTGCAAATCGATCGTACCATTATTGGAACTGCATAGAGTGTCAACCATTATAAATTAGTATAATTAAGCATTATTCACAATGAACCCAACCCAAAAATTCCAAATATCAAGTCTCTCACAGCCTTGACCTTTACAAAACCAAAAAAATATATTAACACCTAACTACAAGCTTTCACTGTTACAAACCGGTCCGGATTAACTTCACACGGATTATCTTTCCAAAATCTAGTTTTTATGGAGAAATCGGTGAACACTTTTCTATGTACACCCATATTGTAAGAACAAGCAGCAATCCCAATTGATGTTAAGCGGTAACCTTTGTCTATAATAATGCATTACCTTACAGAGTATGTCCACTGAGGACGTCCCCTGTAAGACATCACACTGCGTCTTCGATGATTTTGACTCTACATTTTGATATACGTCATGGCTCAGTGTGTGGCAAACAGATGTTTGTTCAGCGTCTGGGTGTTACTATGTATTATAAGTATGTATTTACAAAAAAAAATGTATATAAGTACAAGTCAGCAATCTAGTTCCCATAGTACAAGCTCTGCTTAGTTTGGGGCTAGAGGGCCTTGTGTGTCATGTCCAAAGATTTTTTATTTATTTATTTATAGGTAAGAGGTAAAAACATTGAAACTCCTAAAATTCAGCGTAGGGGTTTTACGATTGTCATCTTAGAAGAGTTTTAATAATGGGTAATAAGGGTTAACCTCTGCAACGTTTTACGGACCTCCATGCTTCAACACACTGCTCTCTTAATATCAAATGTCGCAATGTATAGTGACCGGCGAGTGTCATGTGTCACGGACGTGACCCAGGCACACTTTCGGAAGTTATAGATTGTATCGTGAGAAACTTGAAAAAAAAACGTGAAAAATCATGTGTCATAATTATGCGTTCACACTATGCCCATGCAGCTGCCGGCATTATTGACGGGTAACTCCCATCTATTCTGTTCTATAGGACTGTTTTTAAAACCTTTTTTATCTATGTAGTTCCATGGTAGGACTTTTGAAAGTAGCCCATTAGGGCTAGTTTTCGTTTCAATAGTCCTACCCGAATGGAACTTACCAGATATTAGGGATAAAAAAAGTTTCAACAGTTCTAGACGTAACAGTTCTATAGAACAAATGGGAGCCACCCTTATTGACGTGGACTTATTGCCACAGCAACATCGCCTTTATTCTCATCAGGTAGCAAGGGCATGAACTTGAGCTGGGAGCCGGGACAGAGGCATTATCGTGATCATACTATGCTCATGCCCACTTCCCTGCCCAAGTCCATGCCGACTGCGGATCACGCGTAAACTACTGGACTAATTTCAATGAAACTTCCATTCGGAAGCCCTTTTTCCGGATCGAAACATTTTCTATATTTTATTGAAATCAAAGACGTGGATTCTTAGATACAGTTTGAACTCTCTGAACCAAAAGCAGCCATTTACTACAAGGTTCATTCTATAGCTGGTTGATAGATATTTTGGTGGAAAGTTTCACTCGCGTGCGAAGTTGCGGGTATGAGTTAGTAATGTCCGAATACTCAAAAACCATTCAAATTTGAGGACCACTTAAAATTGCTCTGCCTCTGTTTGACATTACTCATTTGTAAGAGATAGCAATAATTTATGCGGAACTTAAATTGAGTGGGGTTTGAGTGGCGTTTGAGTATTAGGCCATTAGAGATACAATGATATAATCTCTATACAACACCTAAAGTCAAGCAAATATTAGTCCAGCCGCGAGAATCGACATCACACCTCTCGAAAAGTTGGGTGGCTGTCGCATCATGCTAAAAGTGTATCTTTATATGGCTTGACCTTTTTAATAATAGATATTAACCTTTCGACCATGAAGTTATTGGCTAATGAAGCGTGCTCAAAGCCTTTATTAAATTTAACCTATCACATGTATAGCTCAGGATTTACTTACATTGATGCTTCAGTAGTAAACCTAGGTACCTACTGAGTTGTTTGGTTATTTTGTTTGATACATAGAAACAAAAAAATAGTAGAGTTTACATAAAATATTGAACCTATGCGCAAATCAGAAAGTCCCTTTTGAGACTTTTTGTCTAACAATAGGTTTTATATTTAGTAGGTTTTATATTTAGTCTCAGTAGGTTTTATATTTAGTAAGTATAGCTCTTTATGAGCATAAGAATGTGGCTAATTTTAGGAGTGGCACTCAGACAGAAGGTTAGTGGAAAATGTCAAAATAGACCTACCTAATATAAAATAGATTGAAAATTCCTACCTATTTGTTTATTTTTAATCTAAACACGTTTGTCTAGTTTTGTGGTTTTAGTGCAGATCGAGTTTTCTATTATAGTATTTTTTGTGCATTAAGAACGGAATAATTGGAGGTTCACTCAAGAACATCAAATTTGGAATTTTTCATTTAATATTTTACTGTTTTTTTTTTAACAAAACCTTTCTTTTACGCATATTTTTTTTATATCCTGCAGGCAATTATTAGGATATACTATAACATGCATTTATCATTTGTATAGTAACTAGGCTGAGTGGATGGGGCCCACTCAACGACACACTGTAGTGCCAACACTGTCCCAGGCACTACAGTGTGTCGTTAAGTGTAGGCATAGGTTGCCTCCTGACGCTGTATAAATCATCTTCAATAGATGTAAAGGAATATTATAGTAACTAGGAAAAATTATAGGTAAAATTGGCAGGCAACTAATTAAGAAAGTTTGGTTAAAAATTTAAAAAAATTCAGTGTAGGCGTAACAGACGCTTAGTTAGAATCATTTAATCAATTTGGATATTAAAAAACATTTCTTCGGTTTTAAGTACCAACTTAATTTTCTTTTATGTGTGGGTATCATAAATGCATACATAATTTAAACATCAAGATAACTATTTAATAATAACTATGTTAATAAATATTCAAATAAATTAAATGCCACAAATCTCCATTTTAAAATAATGCGTTTTAGTGCCATTTTTTTGTATAGTGATTTTATAATAATCAATTAATATTTGACAAAATATAATCAACCAAAAGTAGGTCAGTTTAAACCTTTTTGTTAAAATTATAGTAAGGTACACTCACCGTCAAAAGTGCATAACACAAAGCGTCCGTCAACTGCATTTTCACCACTGTTCAATAAAAAAATTAAAAAAAATTGATCAACGTGTTATCTACTCGAAAGCTGGATGGCTTGTGCGTGCTGTCTCGTCGGATTACTGCTGTTTAGCCGACTGTGAACGAACGCTATAGAGATGATTATACCACTCAGGTAGAGACCCTCTTGAAGGTGGTAGAGACCCTTTTGAAGGTTCCCATTACGTTTTTTGTTATAACTCGAGGAATGTGGATGTTCTAGGAATTAAAGGTGCTGCGGGAATCACGGGCTGTAGAAAATTGGAGCGAAGACGTTGCATGGATTTGATGTTTTACAACTTCTTCGGTAATGTTATTTCCTATTTCTATACGATCTAAGTTCTTGGTGATCAAAATTTTATCATGCTTTAAAATTGTATATATGTATTCTTGAACTAAGAAATATCACAACTTTTTTCTCAGGTCGCAGACTAACCCACGGGCTCGAATCTGGTTTGATTCATAACTTTTGGGATGACTTATAATACGGTTGTAATTTTCACTTTGTGGTAACATTGGTTTGTATTATACAAGTAGACGAACCAAGAGAAGTGTAGGTATTAAAAATTAAAAAAAAACACAGGAAGTAGGTATATTTGATGTGTTAAAAACGACAACTTTCTTTTGATAGTTCAAAGTCCTTTGGATTTTTTAACAAGAAAATGAAAAAAAGAATTGTAATAATTGATTTAGAAATCCCAGTCTCTTGCCTGCTTAGTGACAAAAATGAACGCTATCGCGGCGACTTCAGATACATTATAACTTGAATGCGTGAGTCCTGTCTTGGTCACATACCGATCCTTACTGATTTGAGGTTCTAAAAGGAATCAAACCAGTCAGTTGGTATATGATAGTGCATTTCAGTAGGTATAATATGTGCAGTTAATGTTAGGTGCGGGTAGGTATGTTTCTTTGACAGTTGGTTGCCATTACACGAGTTCATACGATTTGTGGTGTTGCATTGTAAATTATCCCTAAAATATAGAACACTTTTATGGATATTATTAGGTGTCGCCCGCGACTTCGTTCGCGTCCCGTTGGATTCCGTTGATTTTTCGGGACAAAAAGTAGCCTATGTATTAATCCAGGGCACGGATAATATATATTCCAAGATTCATCCAAATCGGATCAGTAGTTTTTACGTGAAAGAGTAACAAACATCCATTTTCACAAACTTTCGCGTTTTATAATATTAGTAGGATAAGAGGTTATTCGCAGCTCCATAGACTGTCCCATCTAATCACAGCACGCGTCACTCGCTCTCACATCACTTGTCTTTGTTTATTTACGAGTACGCACAACAATAACATCTACCAATATTCTATTGTTGCATATTGTAAATATTCGTACATTTTCATTTAGGGTCGAGGTGTCAAATATTTTTTAATGCGACTTCCAACAAGGTTGCGTTGAGCGGGAAGTGTCTCTTTCTCTTTCTATTCCCCTGAATAGAAAGAGACAGAGACCAGCAAGAGTGATCACATATGGAGACCCCACAAAACGCAAAACACATCGATAGCGCGTTCTTGGATCCGACTAAATTTAGCAGCGCCATCTAGTTCTGATTTTGGCACAATGAGCATAGAACCTTTTCTAACTAAATAAGTACTGCATATTGGTTAAGTACATAAAAATAAAATACTAATTTAATTTCACATTAAACACAGAGCGAGAGTTAATGCGTGGCACTCGAAGTATAACTTCTTCCGCGCGGAGGGACTCCACGCACTATTTTTTTTTATAGTTGAACTTGTCTAAGAGCTTTCCACATACTACCATTGTAATTCTGCCACCAAGCAGTGATGCTTAGATTGCTGTGTTTCGGTTTAAAATGTATGGGGAAGTCCTTAGTGGATGTGCTCAGTAAGGTAATAGGCATTGTTATAGGCAGAAAATACCACTTAACATCATCTATGTTAAGTTTTTTTTTTGTTTTTTTTTTTCCTCTGTTCACATTTATTATTGTGTTAAAAAGTGTTTTAAATTAGTTACTGCTGGTAATTTAAATAGCTTATTTTACGTTACGGAAGAGCGGTATCTCCTAATACAGGTACTTATTTCATACTTAAAAGGAGGTATCCAACCAATGTCAATACTATACTTATAAGTGAACGAATTAAAACATTTTGTATTTGTATTTTGTATTTTTGTTAAACAAATAGGTAGGTACATCAATTTTGCAAATTTTTGGCAGCATAAAATAGATACCAACCAACAAACCAGCCATCATCATCATCATTTCAGCCCGTTATTAGGCGTCCTATTTATTACGCCATTCTTTTCGGTCCCTTGCAAATCTTGTCTAGGGATTCCCAGCTAGTTCTACGATGTCATATTTTGACCATCGGGCAAACCAGTAATCATAAAAATTAATTACTCGTACCTACCTACGTAACAAAGGTACCGCAATCGGGAATACAAATGAAATTACTATTTCCCAGTGGTATTCAACAAAAACTTAGACAACTTTCTAGGAAGCGATTGCACAAAGAGAAACGCATTGTATAATAAAAAAAAACCTGACCATTATTATTATTAATATTCATTATTATTAGTAAATTAATAGGTACCTACGCCTAAACAATTTTAATGCCATCTATATTTTATAACACGAAGCTTATCATAGCCAAGCGCAAGGAAGCTAAGTTTGTCGGTTGGCGCAGCTCTACATAGATAAACTTGATGGTGTAAAAGCAAACATAGTTTTGATGAAAAGCAGAAGATGGCGCTGTATCAGTATGTTAATTTTTTTATGAAATACTTCTCTAAGTAAGTACCTACCTACTTACCTAGTCAACCTACAACATACAAAAGTACCTACCATTTTTTTGTTATTCTATGTGTTGCACAGAATAGCAGATTTTAATTTTTTTTATGAAAAAAATAAACAAATCATTGACATGAAAAATTTATTAATTTTCTTTTTAATTACATAATTACGTTATGCTAAAATAAATACAGTAAATTGTTGGAATAATAATTATATTTACCTTATAATTATTATGTTCAATATAAATAATTTTAAATCAATAATACAACAAAGCGACTAACATTATTTACTTATTTACAATTATTGAATAAATTAGAGCAAATTCATTTTGAAATATTCTTAGAATTAACGTGATATTTTATTTTTAAAACTTGAACACACTGCACTCTGATTTTATATAAACATCTAGCATAATGACATCAAGTATTTTAATATAACTGATATGTATTTTAGAAAAGTAGTTAATTATTAAGATTTATAATAAAAAATCCGTGCTTCTTGCAACACTAGTCGAGAGCAAAACTTCTCACAAAAAAGACTTGGCAAAAGGACAAGCCTCCAGTGCCAGAACAAAATAAAAAAAAAATAAAGCAAAACTTCTCTGTCATCTATAAAACTAGAATATCTTGGAAACCATATTTTATATATGTATGCTAACCTAAATAAATAAATTTTGATAGACAATTGAACACTGATTTATTTAAGGCAAAAGTAATTATTTAGTAGCATTATTATCTTGCATAATTTTACTAAACATTCATGGTTTCCAAGATATTCTAGTTTTACAGATGACCCGGAATTTTTCCTCTCGAGTGTTTCATCATAGTTTTAAATAAATAAAATTTATTAAATAGATATTGAAAAAACTACTTGCATTAAAAAAAAGAATTTATTGCTCACACGAATTTATTTATGTTAATAAAGTTCCATAAAATTTAATAACTTTCGGAAGAATATTTTTCTTTGTCACTCGGTGGTGCCTTGCCAACGTTGATCACTGTACCAACAAAAATGTTATTTAATATCCATATTAATAATAATTATGATTTATAAATGGAAGTATATTATGCGATATGTTTAAAGGCACATATTTTGTGTATTTACATCGTGAATCGCGTTGGCAAGGCTGTGCTTTTTTGTCTATGAAAATAAGTTGACATGGAATATAACAATATGTATTTTAATACCAAAAAAATGAGTTGTATTAGATTTATTAAAAGTAAATAATATAAAATTTTTGTTAGGTAGGTATGTATTTACTGAAGCGATTTTTTTCTACAACTTCTTTATATAGACAATATAGTGTGTGCTGATTTAAAATGTTATTTGTTGATATTTTAAAATATTGAAACATTCTTGCAAGTGAAGTAATTTTTTTCAAATTTGTTTTCTCTATTATGCCTGTAATCAAGAAACAATATAAAGAACTGTCCAAAAATAAGACTCGTTTCGCCCCTTGAAGTCGGTTAAGCGTTCATTTCAAGCATCCAAATTTCTACACAAATTATAGCTTGCTTTGACTGAGCTTGGATTTTATAAAAAAAAACAAAAGAATACTGAAATAAACATAATAATTTTTATAACACATTTGCTCGTAAAGGGTCTCTTATTTCACCAAGTTCAGTATCGTAATGTATTTCATTACGCACTCGTGCGTTATGGTAATGTAAAACGTACGGTTTATCAAGATGCTCCCACTAAAACGAACGGAACCTTTTTTAAATCTTAGCAAAGAGTTTTTATGTCAGTAAAGTGGTCAACATTTTATGAATAAAATTGACTTTGGAAGATAAAAAATAAGCATTTAATTCTTTTACAAATTGTTAAAAATTTTCTAACTACTTTAACAAGTGATTTATTCGTATTATAAAGTAAGGTAAAACGTACGGTTTATCAAGATACTCTGTCTAAAACGAACGAACCTTTTTTAAATCTTAGCAAAGAGTTTTTATAGCGCTGATGCGCGCGCATCGCTAATTTGTGATCAAGTAAAAATTATTCCCGCGCTTTTTACTTTTATAAAATTAATAAGTTAATTTTACTTTTAAACAACTTTTATAACGAGTTTTATTTATTTCCTCGCAAATGTGTTATAAAACGTCGTATGACATACGTGCGCTTTGAAAATTACAGCCTATGCTTTCTTGTAGCCCTCGCCTACGGCTCGGGCTGGCAATATCGCCTCGGCTGTAATTTTCAACTTACCGCACTCATATCATAATGTACTAATTTGATAACGTTTGAAGATTTTTATTATAATAAGGTTTGATATGCGCTAAAAAGTGAAAAGTTCTGAGGAAAATCAGCCTAGTCCAACGGAAAAATGGATAACGATCCTCTAGGATAAGGAAGAAACTGGAGGTCGCAGAGCTGGTCTAGAACATTTTTGGCGGAATATAATTACAGAGTCATGTGCTACAAATGGAAGAAGATCGGACAGAAACGGCCATTTTGACATTATTGTGAAAATATAAATATTGTTGCTATTATTTTCGTAATTGTGTATACTTTGTCATCCAAACTCAGCCTTATTTTACTAAGAATATTTACAAAACTTAGCATAGCGTGGAACCTATATTTTTAATAATAGTAATTAGCTAAAAAAAAAGACTATCATTTATTAATATTTGGATAAAATTCTCGAATAATTTATAAATTATCTACAGATATTGGAAGGAACCCTGTAAGTCTGACAAGACCTAAATACCAAGAGAACCATCCATCATTAGCACAAGAGGTTACAATAAAGGCTTTTAGCATGTATTTCTAGTTGAAACTAGGTGGCGCTAGGTGAAAGAAGGAGTTCTATTAATGTCAGTCAAGATCAACCATATTGTGTATGAGATCAACCATACTGAGTTAAAACTCAGTTTTTCCCTTTTTCTTTTATTAAACAACTTTTCTCAATAAAATAACCTACTAAACCATATCTTTTTGTAAGCTAAAGTAGATATTTCTAGGAGTAAAAACCCACGCTTGAAGTAATTTAGTCTCGATTTATACTGAACCTATGCTTCAACATACACACACACAGCCTTGTTGAATTAGCTCTATCTATCGAGCTATTTGGAACTATTTTTCTGCATCTTCTTGGTAACATGAAAAGCCACTCTTTATGCTTTGATGGAATGGTACCTTGGTCAACCTTACGAACCACTGAGCGAGGTATCAAAGAGAAATAAATGGTAACAAAGTAAATTGAAATTACTAACTTATTATAAAACTAAAAATAATTTCGTAAAAATCACCGAACGCGTAGCTCACCTTTACATGACATGAGAGTTTTTCAAGATGCAACGAAACTTTTGCATAGAAAATCACGGTAAAATGTTGTTTCACACGAAGTCGCTGTTGAGTTCTCAATGGAACTAATAAGTTTGGTGGTACTATATCGTTTCTGCATTTCCCTCCAGTTCCTAATGTTGCAATTAGCTCCATGCCATGCAGTGTGCTAACATTTCTGATCGAAGACATTGAAAAAGCTAAACCAAAATTGCACAAAAAGCCGTTATTGAGTCGCTTCAGCGGTGTGGTAGTGAGATGGATGGTATCGCCAAACCTGAGGGGGCGAGTACTCCACGGGGACCTCTTGAGCCGTTCCACCTGCCCCCCACATGAGGACCGTCTGTCTGGGGACTTCCGCTGACTGCGTCTGTTGCATCCTCTCTTGTTCCGTGGAACCGTTGGATCCTGCTGGACTGGGTCCAGGTACAACGCTAGGAGACCTTCTCTCACCAGTTATAGGACTCATGTATCGACCACTACTGTCCACATAGGTGTACTCTCGTGATGGTGGTCGATGGTACGTGGGGGCCACTTCGTACCCTGGAGGAGCAGGTTCTAGGAAACCGTTGGGAGCGTAAGGAGTATAATGGTAAGATAAAGGTTTGTATTGATGGAAGAGGTTATCTGTGGTAAGGAATCTGTCGTCTAAAGGCGGAGGGGGGTAGTGTAATGTCGGTGCTGGAGGATACTCTCCATAAGGTGCTGTGTAAGCTCCGTTTAAGTTGGTATAAGCTGCTGCTACTGCATCTGCTGCCAAATAATCCACTGGAGGAGGTGCAGGTGTTGTTGGAGCTCTTCGTTTATTCCTACACGTTGATAGAAAGTCCCTCAGCTGAGTTTTATATCGTCTAGCAGCTCTGGGAGGCGTGGTGACAGTGGTCTCACAGCCGGATAGCTGCTCTGACTCTGAGAAGTATAAGCTGGTGAGACCGGTGTCGAGATAGCTGACTTTGAAGTCCATTGTTCGCTTTCCGAGTAGGTCTCGGCCTTCTTCTTCCCTGGAAAAAAGGAAAGGAAGCAATGAGTGCTATGGTTTATTTTCAAATACTTGTTTATGTTATGAGAAAAGAAAGTTGATGCTAAAGAATCATCAGTTTTCCTAGTCTAGTCATAGAGTATTACCTTCAGTGCTTGTAGAAAAACAATCAGAAATCTTAATTTGGCTCTATGGATTAATCTATCTTATCTATCTCATCAACGTTATTAGAAACCTTTATGAATTAACATCATGGTTTTTATAATTTTCATCATCATTGACAGTTTGATCCCATTAAGCTAAGCATTCGCCTTACAGGCTGTTAATTACTTTCATGATAGACTCTGATTCATGAATACTTACATGAGTGGTCGATGCGTGCTGATTACAAAGTCTGGCTTGGAGTTCTTGTACACCAGTCGTGAGGAAGTCTGTAACCACTGCCATTGTCCGTCCTTAGCTTGGAAGCGATACGCTATCATCCCGGAAGCCCCTGTTTTTAACACTGCAACAAAGACATGAAGTTACAGATTAAGTTTGTATCAGCACCTATGATGAGAAGAAGTAAGGGACCCTCTGCTCTTTGTAAGTTGTTTATCTTTGAGACTTCAATGTGATTAGTTGTAGGTGCTAATGGATTGTACTAGTACCTTTTAAAATTGTATTACAGTGATGCAAGCATTACTATTTTACTTGGTAGCAGAAATACGTAAAGTGATAGTACTCTTTCCGAATGAATTATTTCTAACAATAAGCTCTTGTTTATAAAAAAGTTCATGTACATGACTTTTCGAGGAATTTTCTTTCTGAAAATCTATCAAGAAGGCCTTTGAAAGTGAATTATCTACTTATAGCTCCTGATAGTTAGGCAAAATACTTACATTCTTGATGAGCGCTCGCTACGTAGGCCAAGTCGTCGTAATGCACCAGATCGTAACCTCCCATGTTGCCGAGCTCAGCATCCGTGTAGCCAAGCAACATTTTACCCCTGGAATAGATGAGCATAATATTCAGTACCTCACTGCAAAAGTCAAAAGAACGATGGTAGAATAAAATGGACCTTCGCATACACAGATAGACAAATTAAGCAATAAAACAGAAACAAAGAAAATACCGGATTAGTAACAAATCTATTATTCATTAGGCAACGTATTCAAATAATATGACAGAAGTTACTGGATTGTCTAACTGGCTCTATCTACATGTATCAAGAAATCTGGAGCAATAGACATTCTACTGTATCTACAATTTCAGCACCTTCAAGAAAGAAGTGCCAATAAAAACCCATCCACGGTCTTACATTATGTGCTATAACTAGAGGTCTCTAAGCAAAAAACCATAATTTGATACTAGATCGGTATCCAACTATTCATGCCATTTTGCTAGGCACTTCAACGTGCTTCAACTCCAAACATTTTTTTTCCTATCACCGTATAATTCCTATTTATAGAGAATCATTTTCGTCATGGCTATACGTTCGTCAATTATCAATATTACACGGTTTCTAAAAGCTCAAGCATTTCCGTTATTGTTCTTTTATTCTTGTTCGTTTTGTTCGTCGGCACGTTTTTATTGTAACAATATTGAGGGTTTGATAGTTTTTAGTGTTTTAGAGTTATTTTGATTTGGGAAGTCCATATGCGAACATTAAAATATAGTGACACCTACAGCTAGATTGCAAACCCAGAGGCTATGCAAAACTAAATGATTCAGGACTTAATAAATAAACTTAAACATAAGATTACGCGAAGGCGGTATCAAAAAACTTGTAGACTGTAGATAGATGATTATAGAAACAAAAATATGGAACTCACCGTTGATCCATAGAGACTAGAGACAGATCAAGCTTGTGCTTGCTCTTGAACATGACTTCCTTCTGCGGGATCTCCAGAAGGCTGGGCGGACCGAAGGGCGCGCAGATCGCAAACAACGCTAAAGGCGGCTCTTCGGTCTTCTTGTTCTGCCCGTGGAGCACCTTGATTCGACCCCGGATGTCTAGCCTCTGGAAAAACAAGGAAAATATTGAGTTGTTCGCTTTTGGCTGTTGATTAATATTATTCATAACAATCTCTTCAGTCCAAATACAATTAATTGCAAGTTTTCATAAACGTATTATTATAATAATGTTAACATGAGAAATAGCCAGACCTGCGTGTCAACTAGTGCAATGCTTGCTTAATTTAGAAGAAAAAATATGATTGATTATAACTTACCAAGAACCCTGAAGTATTATCCAACAGGCACCTAAACCTAACAGTAAAGCTCCTCTCCAGCAGATGCGCTCGGTCAGCCCTCAGCACATCTTGCAGGTTGAGGTTGTTGACCTCGGTGGGCAGGAAGGAGTTCCACAGCAGCTGCCGTTGAAGCTCCTCTCTGTCCTCTGAGTGAACCAGCTCGTATACCGACTGGTGGACTATATCTGACTGAAAACAAAAGATATGACTAGAATCTCATGTTTCAAGAATCGAAAATACACGTAAAACCAGATTAAATATAAGAATGCACAATAATAAACCTTTCAAGAACCGAAAAAAGACGTTAAACCAAATTACCTCTTCATACACCAATAAATCTCATTGTAAAACTAAAAATGTTTAATCTGTTTAACAAGATAATCTACAACCTAAAAGTTTACAAGCGAAAAGGCAAGTCATAACCACATCGTAAATCAATAAACCACAGCGAACCCTAAAAATTGATTCAAGCTCAATCATTAAAGGATCATCTGTAACGAAGACGTGTTAATTCCCAACTTTTCGAAAGCCTTTGATACGCTATCTCAATTGAATAATGCTCAGTTCAGCTTGGCATGAATCAGCTATTCGTTTTGACGTCATATTATTGAAAGGCCGTGTAAATAGTGTGCATAATGCGAGAGTGACGTACGATGCAAGTATAAGACTAATTGATAATCAATGGGGTTCGTCAAGGTACCATGCTCGGCCCCCTGCTTTACGTCACCATGTAAATGAATCATAACAAAAATATGCCCTAAATAAAAGGTGTACGAAACCTACAAGATATACGCACTTTATAGTCAAAAGTTTATTGGAAGTTTTAGATTTTAGATCATAATTCTTATCTTTAGATTTTTCATTGTTTAATTGATTATTGCCTGACAAAGTTTAATCAAGTAATATTTTATGGATTAGCTTGTATAGAAAGGCACTTATGTCTTTTGGTTTATTTAAAATATATTTCTAGATTTATAAAATGTCTCTGTTGGAAATGTTTTCTCTAGTTTACGGTAATTTTTACAACCTGTATATAATGTCAGTGAACGAACATATTGCGCTGGCGTAGATGTCAGAAGATGATTTGTTGGGTAATTGGTTTTGTTCTTATAGGGTTGGGGGCTGGGGGCTGGTTGCTACGAAACTAAATGTTTTGTTGATACCCCCATTGTTTTGGCAATAGTTAGTTGTGTGGTTTCCATGATTGATGGTGGGGATGTTTTATGTTGTTTTTATACGTTCATTATTCAGATTTGTATTTTACGTTACTGGTATGAATTTCTGAGTCAACCAGGTCAATGACCGAAGTTACTTACTCCAGAGTAACTTTGAAAGATTGTGTGTAGAATTTTAACAAAGCTAGTAAAACGACTAGTACCAAAATCGGAAAAAAATTGTTTGACATTGGTACAAGTAAAATAATAACGATCTTATATAATAATTCTACAAAAGTCTCCATTATGTCCTACTAGTTTGAAAGGTTCTCAAAGTGCGATCACGAGCTAGAAGGGAAATCTAGCAGATATTTTGAAGATCCAAAAAAATCAGAGTATAGAAAAAATCTTAGCAAAGGTATTATGTTCAGCAGTGAAATTCTTCAGACTGATTATGTTTTAAAAATCAAAACATTAAAAACTAGGCGCGCACGTGTCTTTCCCATTCGGGCCCCTCTTAACCACAGCACGCCTAGCAGTTACTACCAGCCATTAGCCTCGATCGATATCACCACCTGGTGAGCGCGCATTAACTTGATCTAACTTATCCCCATTTAAAATTAGCAGAGGTTTGGTGCCTTTTGATACAAAGGTCGTAGGTTCAAGTACAAGATGTTTATTTGTATAAATTAATTAGTACCTACTAACTCTCTGCCATCATCAGTACCTATTTCCTGAAAGATATAACCAAGAAATTTTTAAGAGAAGAGTGAATAGGTGGATTATAGCTAAGCGTGCTCCATCTTAGGCTGCAGCTACACTTACCACCAGGTGTGCTGGCAGCCAAATGCATAAAAAAAACAGCTCATAAAAATAAAAAATAAAAAAGTGTAACATTAGTAAGAGGCACTTTAAAACTAATTCACTTTATTCAGGTATCGCAAATAATGACCGCATCGATGAGCTTGTATCTACATAAATATTATTTGTACCTATAACTGTAGAACATGAACGCATTGTAAGTATTGTCACCACTTAACATCATATGGCTCATCTGCTTGTTTTACTTATTCTCGTAACAAAACATTATCCTTGATAGGTGTACTCGATCTGGCAACTTTTAAAAGTAGAGGTAACTGCTAACAAGCCATTAAAAAGCATTCGTGTGGTTCGTATTATCTCATTTTTTTTCCCAAAAAATGAACTAAGACCACGGACTTCTTGTTAAAATTCTATCATACCTCTATTCAATTTAGATTTACTAACCCTATATATTGTGTTAAAGAGGATTAGACGCACCTTACATTGGATCATAAATCAGATCTCTCTTTTTCTTTTCATGCCTCAAAATTCTTGGCGTATGTGCTAATTGGCGGACCACCACATAAATAATTGAATTTACTAAAATAATAATCACCCTATTTTCATTATAAATAGCTGTACTCCTAATTTAATTACGAGTACTTTCAGGCCTTCTAAGATAAGAGTAGTAATATTTTTTGAAATAGTAAACCACAAAATATTAATTAAAAGTGGTAAGTGTGATATAAGTCACCCCTTATCAAACCGGATAAGGCTTATCGTGATGAATTGGACTAAAAAAACTGCTAAAGTTTTAAATGCGTTTCAACTCCGTTGGTATTTCTTTGGTATAATACTGACCCGCCTCCGTTTCTTAAGGGTTAAGCCGGAATGCGGATACACGCGAGTCAATTCATTTCATCCTATGAAAAACACGAACAAAGAAAAATACGACTGAGTAATACAATATACAAGTTACTATAAGTATTTACAATATACAATACATATACCTACCTACACATTTTATTTTCTATTATACCGCGTGCACACTATGCCCATGCCGCTGCCGGCATTAACATCGCCTTTATTCTCACTAAGGAGCTAGGGCATGAACTTGGCGATGTTGCTGTGGCAATAAGTCCGCGGCATTAATGCCGGCAGCGGCATGGGTATAGTATGAACGCGGTAAAGAATAAAGGCGATGTTGCTGTGGCAATAAGTCCGGAATTAATTGCGGCATTAATGTCGGCAGCGGCATGGGCATACTGTGTACGCGGTATTAGGTATTGGATCCTACTAAAGGTTAACAAAGTAAGACTCATGCATTACCTATCGTGACAATAATCCAAAACGAGCGTAAAAAAGACGCATACGTTAATAAATGCCCTTCACATTACAGCTAATAAAGTTTCCAATGAAATATGGCTGTCAGAGAAGTAAAAACCCCAATTTTTGGCTCAAATCCGACCCCTTATAATAAAACTTTTCGTAGCATATAAATTCGTTCACCCCCACGGGGGTGTTTTCACACTCACCGGTATCGATACTTATACGATATCGAGACATGTTAATACCGACATGCCGGTGTCGTATGGCTCGAGCAAAAATACTTCATGTATTTGTGGAGCAAAAATTTTTTACAGCTGCTGTCTATTTATTAGTGGATTAGCGTGGAACAAATAGTAAAAATAAATCCAATGTTCGACTACTGAGAGTGGAACAAAAATAAATATTGAAACAGATCCATATTATTTAAGTATTCTATCAGTTATGTCATTCTTATAGTACCTACAAACTTTATTTGGGACTAGAGGGCGCTGTGTGATTTTTTATTATATGAGATAGAATGTCCTTTGGCACCAATTTTTATTTATTTTATGGATTCAACTAAACTAGAGCTCTCCTCCGATATCGTGTAGATGTCATCATTGCTTAACATCAGGTGAAATTGTGGTCAAACGGTTGCCTATATTGTATAAAAAAAAAAAAAAAAAAAAGATGTCGTGTCGGTAGCAGTGAAAACAGGCAGCCTTTTGTTTATACCCAATTCGAGCAAGTAATTTTGTTACCTGAGTAACTTTCATGTAGAGAATCTGAATAATAGATGTGCATAACTTTGGATGTGCTCGTCACACTAGTTCTTTCTTTAAAAAACGGTAAAAGCCAAAAACTAAAATTAAAGATATGGATAAACTAAATATGCAGATCTACTAAATAAACGATTCTGATTCCGAAAATCGAGTTTCTCTGTTTGTTTCTTCGCGAATCACGCCTAAACTACTGGTCCAATTTCAATGAAACTTATACCATTCGGAAGCCCTTTTTCCGGATTGAAACATAGGCTATATTTTATTGAAATCAAAGACGTGGATTCTGAGATACAGCTTGACCTCACTAAACCAAAAGCAGCCTTTGGCACGAGGTTCATCGTGTGATGGTTGACAGATATTTTGGTGGAAAGTTTAGCAAGCGTGCGAAGTAGTGGGTATCAGCTAGTTGTAAAGTAAGATTTTTCAACCATACTTTTAACCTTTTAAGCAAACTTTTCTTTTTGAAGTTATACTTCTAATGCGACTTCCAACAACGTTGCGTTACGCGGTTGACATAGTCTAATACGCTACAAATGATACAATCAAATATAGATGGCAGTGTTCAGCAATTCAGCATTTGACCACCCGTGTTTTTGAAGTTATACGAGTTACAACTGACAGCGGGGGAAATAGAAAGAGACTGTAATACGCTACAATCAAAATATAATAGATGGCAGTGTTCATGCAACTTTTTACTTTTTATTTTTTTGCTGTGGCTGCCTTTGCTTTACCGTCCACACTTGCTGCACCAAGATTTGCTAATCGATAAGCTAAAGTGTAGGACGCGTATGCAAGCCATGGTGCTTGTGGTGTCCGCGTGGTCGCAACAAGCTTACTACTTTGTGTTGAAGTATACTAACGTGCCGTTCTAACTATGCTTAAAATAATAGTAATAAGCCTTTACATCTATTGAAGATGATATACAGCGTCAGGAGGCAATCTATGCCTACACTTAACGACACACTTTTGTGCCTGGGACAATGTTTAGATGGAGTACCTATACCATCCTCTCAGCCTAGTAAGCCATATCCACAGGAAAGACAAGGTCACGATGTTTTCCTTCACCGTATCAAACTATGCTTTACCCCATCAGCAATTTTATTGTATTTCTAACTAAATCCGAATGGTCACGTGTGACGCGTGCCCCACAGGAAACAAGTACCGATTCAACGATTTATTAATCGCTTCTGCGTACCCCTAGTGTTTTTATTAGCTGGTAATTACGCCATGGTTTTGTAAGGAATCTGTTTTTGTCTGCTTACCTATGTAACATCTCCTGAGATCGAACGGGACTGTCATGGGATCGGTAGTCAAAAGCAATGGTCAAAATGAGACTTACTTGATGGAAGCCTAGATAACTCTCGATGCTGTGCGTCGCGAAGAAAACCTCTCCCTCGCACGTCAGTATCATGAGGAAGCCGTTGAGAGCCTGAAAAAAAAACATATTCAAGATGACTAGTGCAGCATAATAGTACATTATGATATGAGTGCGGTAAGTTGAAAATTACAGCCGAGGCAATATTGCCAGCCCGAGCCGTAGGTGAGGGTTACAAGAAAGCAGAGGCTGTAATTTTCAAAGCGCAAGTATGTCATGCGACGTTTTATAACACATTTGCGAGGAAATAAATAAAACTCGGACTTTCTTCAAAGAATAAATCTTTATTCACTTGTTGAAGCAGTTATAAAAATTTGAACAATTTGTAAAATAATTAAATGCTTATTTTTTATCTCCCAAAGTCAATTTTATTCATAAAATGTTGACCACTTTACAAAAACTCTTTGCTAAGATTTAAAAAAGGTTCCGTTTGTTTTAGTGGGAGCATCTTGATAAACCGTACGTTTTACATTATCATAACGCACGAGTGCGTAATGACATACATTACGATACTGAAATTGGTGAAATAAGAGACCCTTTACGAGCAAATGTGTTATAAAAAGAATTCATTATAACTATTTATTTATTACTAAAATAGGTTATTTAGCTTTTTTAGGCTACTGATTTTAATTCAGTAAAAATTATGCAAAACCAAACATCAAAACTACTTACATAATTATTTTTTTAGCTACTGTAAATACGAGTAATTGATCAAATAAGTAAAACAAAGACACAAAAAAAATTACGACTAATACAGTATTTACAATATTTACAAAATACACATGAAACAGTTGAGCTATCTACAAACCGTACGCCGTACGTAAGTTGACTACAGCGCAGACTAGTTACTCCTGTGACTACCACAGATTTTAAGTACAAGTACATACACATAACTACCTTTAAAATGCCTCTGCAGTACAATTACAACATAACTAACTCGGTACAGTCGGCATGACTAATGCCAAGCCGAAACTCCGACCATTTTTCGTATCAGGGCTGTCACACCAAATTATTCCGTCAGGGTTGTAAGGAGGGAAGTTTTTTGTAGTTTTCTAACAATTTCCCCGGAACTTGGAATAACTGGCGAACTTGCCGATGGAATACCATCGTCAAAACAATGGAAATGTCCTTTTCCATTGTTTCGACGACTTTACATGATAAATTACTTAAATTTTGTTATTGTTTTGTAGTTAATTGTTGTGTCTTAATTTATTTTTTGTTTATTTGGATAATTATTTTACCAGAACTCGTAATTAACTGGTGTAAGTTGCGGACTCCTACACCAGCTACTTACTCGTGACGTAGCCTTCTGGGCGTTTTTCTAAGTTTAAATAATTTTGATGTGATTTCCTGCCTCGCACCATTACCGTGAAGTGGAAATGGTAATAAAGTTCAAAACTTTAGACAAATGTTTGGTTATCATTTTTACAATATTAGTAAAATAGTAAATAATTTATTTTATTTGATAAAGTTAAAACCAAACGCTGCTGCACTATCGTTTATTTCAGTTTTAAAATTATTTGGGTAAAGTTGTTAAAATGATCGTTCTGAAAGTTCTGAACTCAGTTACGGTAGATTGGTTTTTTTTCAATAGTATCTACATATTTTTCAGCGTAGTCGTGTTAAAAACCGTTGGCTAATGGAAACACACCATCATAGCTCAAGTTGAAACTGTAAAATGTGAAGTACAGCTGGTTGCCGCTTATTTATGGCTACCGCGATGCCATTGATTTATTATTGACAATTTGTAATTTATAAATTGCATTTAATTGCTATGCAGACAATGTTCTGGGAACCTGAGCAGTTTGACCGCAAAGTGTAAGGTGTTCAAAAATGGACGATTTGCAAAGTATGAAGAAAAGTCGTTTTTTGTCTATACAAACTATCTTCCATATAAAAAAACCTTTGTCTTTAAAAATTGCGACACTTTCAACACAAATAAACTAAATACAACTCAGACTGTATACGAGCTGTGTTGCAAGTTCTGTCGCGAGTTACGTAGCCAGGGAAATCCGATCTTTGTGGTATCATGGTATTATTCGGTAAAGTATAAGTTTGTATGAGTTACCCCCGGTTTCTTAAACAGTGATCAAATCAACTACCAGCTGATCTAATCTTATCTAATCGAATCTAAATCTAATCTAATCTATCTAATCTAATGTAATGTCAAATCTCGTGTTGGTGTTTATCTCCACTGTCTTTACCTTCACAGCTCTTCGTCTTGCATCGCTTGGTCATGTTACGGGTGCTGTTACTCTAGTGCGTCTGGTTTTGGTGTTTTCCTTCACCGCATTACCTGTAAGAACAGCTCTCCGTCCGGCATCGCGTGGTCGTACGGCGAGTGCTCCCTCCGATGACCGTGGAGATCCTCCTTCTCTTTGTGCATTACCACTGAAACAAATATAAGGTTTAAGCAGCTGTTGGTATATTTCGGAATATTCTGGACCAATTGATTACCCATAAATTCATAGTAAAAGGTGGAACTTTTTATTTGATGACCACTAAAACAAAAATAAAGTTTTGGCAGCTGTTGGTCAATTTTGGAACATTCTAGACCATTTGAGTACCTACATAAATTCATAATAAAAGGTGCAACTTTTTATTTGTAAAATGCTATGTAATTCTTTTCGATATGTTACTTATGAAATTACAATACAAATTTCAAAATTTACTACCGAAAACTTCAACAGAACGTTTCGACTAAGCTTTCTATACTATTTTTCTATATAGTGTAACAAAAAATAAAGAAAAAAAAATTATAAACCATGATTTTTAGTTTCGATTAATTAAAAATTCAACTGAATTTTGAAACACTTTTTAGATAAACTTTTTCATTCTAAAAATAAAATAACTCAGTTTAAAACTATAAAGAGAAACCAGTAGCATTATAGTAACTCAATTATGAATGAATATGAATAACTAATAAAACTTATGCGCACAGTTCAACTAGATTTAATTTAACTTAATGATACAAGCAGGTGTAATGGAAGTTTATGGGATTGGAACCTTATCAACGATGGATCGTAATGGGATTGTAAAGAATAAGGCTATCTTCAATTCGCTATAATGCTACAAAGCGAAACTAAAAATTATTACTAAAAAAGTCGTCGGCAGTCGCTGGGGTTGCCAAGGGGATTATTAGACAAATGTTCCAGAAATCCCCTACGCAGGGGACTCACGCAAGGGAAAACTGGAATGAGCCTAAAATATAATGCTGACAATGTATTGGTCACATTGTCAGCATATTTTTTGTAGTAATCAATTTTCACTATATTTTCACAATAAACTTAGATTGAACATTTTAAGAAACTGAAAACAAATTATTAGAAATTTCTAATAAGTTTATTACATCACAGATCATATAAACTAGTAGTTATGTTGAGACCACCCTGTAAAAAAGAAGTAAATACTTCATATCAAAATTAAATTATTCATCCAATATGATACTCATAATGAACTTCTATCCATAATTTGCTCTAACGCTTACATTCAGCATACTATAAAGGTGATATTCCTTTGGCAATTTATGCCCAGTATCACAGCATCCCTAACAGATTTACATCAGATGTGATTTGTCGCGAGCGCCCCGCCCAGCGCTATCGCGACATCATTTTGCATAATGTTTGCGCCTACTCGTGCTGTGTACCTAACTAGGGGGATTTTACTATCTAGTGAGAAAATTATGAGTGAACAGATGAGCATATATCAAAATCTTAGTCAAAATCTTAATATTCTTTTTTTCTTTTTTTTAATTGAATTAATGTTGATACCTGTTTAATAATTTATGTGTTTCTGGTAAATAAACAATTTTATTTATTTATTTATTTATTTTATTTGCTTTAAAATTTTCTATGTGAATATTTTATACAGTATTTATAGTATTCACTATATTTACAAAATACACATGAAACGGTCATAAAACATCGTTTGCAATGGTTTGTAGATAGCTCAACTAGTCCAAATCAATACCAATTGGAAGCGTACCAAAGACCTACAAGAGAAAAATTATATTTAATATTCAACAACACTGGATATAAGTAGATGAATTTCTTAATAAATTAGTTTAAAATTCATCGATACTTTCATAAAGTACCAGTTACGCATAATATGTAAGTTTTACGGGTTAATAATAAAAGAAAGGATACATTACGAAATTATTATTTTTAAAACAAACGAACAATATGGCTGGTTTATGGTCATTTGGAGCCAATTACCTCAGCCGTGTGGGAGACGCCATATGGACGTGTAGGGATGGGAATGGGACGTATCGATAAAGCGGGCATCGATATCTATGACGCTAAAATTCCAACTTCACTACCTACCTACTTATATTTTGAACTCAGTTCGTATAGGTAGCAATAATCGTTGCCAAGCTCACTTCACTATTTTCGAATTATTTATTAATGTTTGTGATTTAATCATCATAATTGCTACCTTCTATGTCGACTCAGTTTTAGCTTTAGATTTTTCAAGACAGTGTTATTTAAAAGCACCACATGATAATACATACTGATCCAACTTATAGTAGGTACCTACAGCTACAAGATAGATATCATGTTGATTTATATTAAGTATTTTGTTTTTAGTCAAATTGCAAGCAACTATAACCATTTATCATCATTTGTTCAATTCAAAGACAGAGTAGTGCAAATCATGAAACAATATTTTATAAATATAAGTACCAACCTAAAAGCGAGAAATTAATTCGATTAATTATACATAATAAACAAAGTAGAAGACCATTCTCTCTTATACATTTTTAAATGGTAAAAATACTGATCATTTTTCATATCCCCATAGAAATAGTTTATTATAAATAACTACGATTCTGATCTAGAAATTATAATTATTGGAACGTATCGCGGTTGCATCGTTTCTTTGCTAGTGTTTTTTGCAACGAAGCTAAGTTATTGTTTTGCGAGCGCTGATCGAGATAACGGCAATCGAATCGATTTATCGATAATGTCCGTTGGTACGTCACTAATCGAGAGTGCGGTGGTTTTATCACCCTTTATAATCGTCATTACGGGTTGAACGTCGCCACTTTTTTACTTTTTCGTTCTAAATTGAAAAACGAACTTCATGATATAAAATAATTGCGTAAATATGCTTTTCATCCCACCATCTCGGAAAGAGTATTTTTGCTCTTCAATATTTGAGTGCAAAAGCCGTTTTTATTCTCTAGAGGATAAAGTAAATTGAATTTAGAACATCGTGTGCACTAAGTTTGTGAATTAAAAAAAACATTAAACCTAATTACTGCTACCTCTATGGTGCCGAATATATCATACAACTTTTTTTTAATTTGTTAAAAACTCAGACTCGGAACCTTCTTGGTGTTCTTTTTTCAATTTGCTTTGAACGCGGTTCTTTAAGAGGCATTTTTTCACGTCATTGTTAAACCTTATATTAAAAACAAAAAACTTGAAAACAAGTGAAAAAACTAAAATTAGTGATTCTAGCGATGAGGAAGTTTGTTTGACGCCAACAGAATTGACTGAAACTGTTAATAATGCGCAAATGAGCTTTTTTGCATTTAGTCATTTCCTCGCTGAGGTGGAATGAAAAGTTACGTGTTGCACTCGAGTGCAAAGATTTTTCACCTCGTGCTCTTTTGATTCCCTCGCTAAAGCTCAGGATTCTAATAGAATCCTTCGCTTGCTCGGTCATCAAAATAATCAAAATAGCGAACTCTACGACTAAAATAAAAGAAGTTATTTTTTGGATTTATTATACTTTTTCTACTAAAATCATTTTGCATTTATTAATTCATTCATTTTTAAAGATATTAACAGCATCAATAATATTATTATTATTATTGACGCTGATTGTACCATCAACTAGTGTCGTGAGGAACTAAACAAATGAAAGTAATATTTAAAAAAAAAGAAATAAATAGCAATAATTACTGCTCTTTACCTGAATAGAAACTTTTTTTTTTTTTTTGTAAGTATTTGATTTATAACTTCCTAGCGATGTTTGTTTTTGCATAAAAACGCAGTTATTGACTCATTAGGCTAATGATAGATAGTATTTCTGCAATTTTGTAATTAATTCATAGTTTAGCATAATTTAATAGATCAAACGCATTTAAATCATTTTACGCACGAACTTTTTAAGTTGCGTTCACACTACGCCGAAGTCGGCAGGGACATGGGCTGGGAAGTGGGCACAAGCCTAGTGTGAACGCGATAATGCCTCTGTTTCGGCTCCCGGCCCAAATTCATGCCCTTGCTCTCTCAAATATAGGTCTCAAATCTTAATTATAGTTTTAGTTAGGTTTAGGCTACCTAGTATTATTATTACGATATACTTGCTTAACTTTTCCGAGAGAACGGACTTACATTTATAATTTTTTTGTACTAATAGCATAAGAGAGATATAAATAATTTGAATTTGATTAAAAATAAATACAAAAAAAAAACAAAACTAAATAAGTCCGCGGCAGTAATGCCGGCAGCGGCATGGGCATAGTGTGAACGCGGTACTAACTAGTGACAGGCGTCCAAAAAAAAATTAATATGATATCTATCCCCAATTCCCATAGTACCTACAAACTTTGCTTGGTTTGGGCGTTGGGAGAAATATCAAAGGATAAAATATTTTTTTTTTCTTAGTAAGGGCATTTGTTTGGCGAGATGGGACTCTACCATATACATTTTAAGGTGCCAAATGTCAATTACTTACAAACTTAACTTCGTTCTGACTATTTCATACTGTGAGTTCGAAAATCTAAATTATATAAAACTCTTTTGAAGCTGACTTAGAATCAACGCACAGCCTAAACTATAAGTCCTAGAGGTATGAAATTTGGAGGGTAGTATCCTTATATAGTGCAGGGATGCACTAAGAAAAGAATTTTGAAAAGTCGCACCCAAAGATCCTTAAAAATTGGTACATAGATTCCTCAAATAAATTGACTCGACACGTGATTTAGGATTCTGCTACCACGCGAGCTAAGCCGCGGGCGACGGCTACTTAAATATAGAGGAATATTTTGTCAAGGCGACAAACTTCATAAAGCTAGAACTCACAGGAAGGTGTTTGGTTAAAAAGCCTCTTTCTGCCACACTCAGAGACGTTAAACACAGGCGTCATGGCTCAGTCGGTAGTAGCTCTGCCTTCCGTGCTGTGGGTCTTGGGTTCAATCCCCACCGAGAACAAACATGTGTGTGGCAAACATGAGCATATCATTAGAGAGCGTTGTGTGATATGTCCAAGAATATTTATTTATTTTATTTATTTAAACAAACCTGCTTACTTATAATCGTTTCAAAACTTTATTTAGTGGTTTATTACTTGTCTTATTGGTAAGAGATGTCGATAAAAGAACAAGCAAGCTGGTATGAGTTAGCGACCAACTCTGGTGATGGAGTTTTTAGGCCGCCTTAAGGCCTCCGTCATGACTTAACGTCTGCTATAGCCGGGACCGACAGTTTAACGTGCCCTCTGAAGTAGAAGCGCTCAGATGTAAATGATACAAACGGTCACTCATCCAAATAGTGACTGCGAAGAACGTCGCTTAACTTAGATAATTGGTGAAGATTAACTAAGCAAGTCTAGCCACGAGCGCGTCGATAGTCTAAGCATTGCTCAGTCGGTAGTAGCTCTGCCTTCCGTGATGTGGGTCTTGGGTTCGATCCCCACTGAGAACAAACATGTGTGTGGCCAACACAGATGTTTGTTCTGTGTCTGGGTGTTACTATGTACGTATTTACAAAAAAAAATTATATATGTATTCTATCAGCCATCTTGTTCCCATAGTACAAGCTTTGCTTAGTTTGGGACTAGAAGGCGTTGTGTTTGTGTGTTTGTCCGTGATTTGTTTTTATTGATTGTCTTTCATCGTACATCACTGAGTGTGGCGTGGCTATCAGCTGATTATGTCCTGCTCAGCCATAACTCGTTCGCCATAACTTTATGGTGTACCGACACGAAGGTTGGTTACCACCTCAATAATTACGCCATTTTATTGGTATTTTTATAATTATTGTGTGAGGAAGGATGAAGAAATTATTAAACTATGCATAGGTACTTAGAATTTTCTGTTGAAAATAATCTAAATACATAAAACTCTTTTGAAGCTGACTGAGAATCAACGCACAGCCTAAACTATAAGTCCTAGAGGTATGAAATTTGGAGGGTAGTATCCTTATATAGTGTAGGGGTGCACTAAGAAAGGAATTTTGGAAAGTCACGCTCTAAAGGGTCTATAGAACGCGAGCAACGCCGCGGGCGACGGCTAGTCTTTTCTAAGACTATTTAAGTATATTTTGTAGACTGTTTATTGAACAAAAAATTAACACTTTACCTTCGTTGTTGTCATTGATTTTGATACCAAATAGACCATTTCAAAATCCCGAGGAAAAAAGTTTTAGATATAAAAAGTGTATAAGTCTTCCCCTCATATCCCACCGTTCTCATCAGTGAGCATAAGGTCACGGTGCCCTGCTCCGGGGTCACCTGGCCACGTGCCATACTGCAAAACGGTTACCACCAGATGTTCAATTAATTGTTTTATGTTTATTATGTGATCTGTTTTGTTTTCGGGTCATTATGGGGTTTGGGGGAGTTGTGAGGTTCAAATGAATTCGGAACGTGTATCTTTTGCTGGATAGATTTATAAAGATAAGTATGAAAAAAAATTGCATATCGTAACGCTAGCGTATCCGTGGTTCAGATTTGTTCGTGATAGAAGTACAGAGTCCGCAGTCTGAGTTTTGTTCTGTTGAGCGAAACGCATATCAAGAAGCGACTGGCAAGATATTTTGTATGAAATCCGTTAAGCGCCTCTAGCGGGAGATTTGATAACTATTTTTCTCCATGCAAGAACTGTGAGTTTCTCGATTCTCGCCTAGACAACAAAACTCAGACTACGGGGTCGTAGTATCCTAGAAGTTGCAATGGTTTTGGGATTTGTTACGTCATAAAGAATTAAGTAAATTTCCATGTGAGCGTTTTCAAGTGAAAAAAAATTGTGCGTGGAGTCCCTCCGCGCGGAAAAAGTTGTACTTCGAGTGCCGTCCGTTCTCCGTATGTGATCACTCTCGCTCTGTCTCTTTCTATTCCCCCTCCCCAGGAACGTTAAACGTTTAACGTTAAGCGCTGTCTCTTTCTATTCCTCCTTCGTTTAACGTTTAACGCTGTCAGTTGGAAGTCGCATTAGAAGTATGGTGGTGGGGTCAGCCTTCTTCACATTCTTCCTCCACTTCGCCCTATCCATGACATCGTCATCGGAAACATTGCCATCCTTCATGTCGCGGTTTAACACCAGCCGTGTTAAACCGCGACATGAAGGAATGCAATGTTCCAGGTGGTTTTTGGTCTCCCTCTAGGTCTTTTGCCGGAGACGGACAGTTCCAGTACTCGGTTTCCAGCGTAATCGGTAATTAGAAGTATAACTTCAAAAAGAAAAAAAAATTAGGTTTTGTTGTTATCGCACATAGAAATAAAACCTTATAACATACTGCCTAAAGTTAGTTTTCACACTCAAACGGCTAATTTGTGAACAGCCAACACACAGTTTGCATTTTTTAACAGCGGTCGACCCGACCGTCATTTTGCGACCGTCAACCCAGTCAAACTAAAATGAACTTCTTCACTGCTTTTAACAAGGCGATCGGCGTACACTGACCGTCAGTCTGTCTGACGGTTACTGTGTTACTTAGTATTTAGATTTTTAAACCAAATAATGATTTATTAAGCACCAAGGCTATTTAAAAAACACTTGTATTTAAGAGTGGTTCAAATATAAAAAAAATACTTTTTGGTCAAACCGGTTTTATTAATGTGACAGAAATCATCTTACGAGTCCATCTATCGATAGAAATCGGTTGACTATTGCATATTATTGCCTAGTAGAGATTTTTATTAGCAATAAGACCACTCATTGTAATTATTAAGTACTTTGTTATTTTTTGTTGTAAGCTTAAAACTGTACGTAGGACTGATACTGATTGTTGATTGACTGACTGAATCTGTTATTGCTAAAATTATAGTGTTGACTGACGGTCGACTGACGGCTAAGAAAACAAGGCTTACTAATACGTAACACCATCTAGTATGTAATACAATTTCATAAATGTTTGTTGTGGACGCGACACGCGACTCGAAGCGTGCACGTCAAACTAACTCACACGGTTTACAGGTTAAGATAGATTTAGGGTGGTTTTTAGTGATATTCAAATGGAAAATGGCAGTTTTCGGGTTTCCGGAGTGACAAGTTTTGGTGAACATTGTATTGGGCCTTTAAATTACCTGAGCTACTTAAAACACTATTAA
Source organism: Eulithis testata (assembly GCA_947507515.1). Classification (NCBI taxonomy): domain Eukaryota; kingdom Metazoa; phylum Arthropoda; class Insecta; order Lepidoptera; family Geometridae; genus Eulithis; species Eulithis testata. The sequence continues at coordinate 8,535,119 of OX382213.1, read as the reverse complement.
ACTATTAAAAAATTCTGTTGAAAATTTTCGGTTTGCTAACTAGTTTCTTTGTTTTGATGGTGCGTTCATCCATAGTTCAAAAACGTACCTATATGTAACGCTAGAAACATCTATTTTAATATATTTTAGATACTAAGGATATATTTTTGATCTATATCCACCCAATAATTAGTTATTTGTAATACTGATGACGTCTAGCTTAATCTAGCAAAAAAAAAAACTGCTAGATTATCCTTTGTAATTATTAATAGTAATTATAGGAATAATGACAACTGTGTACAGATATCTAGTGATTCAGACTCGAAATAGCATGAATACAATAAATAAAAATATATTCTAGTTTAAGAGCGCAGCGTACGTAATTAAAATTCAAAGCACGAAGAGGAAGTAAAAAAAAAAGTAGAACCGTACTTTATGGTTTATAAGTAAAGTGCGGTGATATCGAATTACCATACATACATAAATCGAGTGTTACTTACCTACCAGTTACCACTAATTCTAAAAGTAAACAAATCGATAAAATTTCTGGACAACGGCAACAAATCACTCCAAAGAAAGACGTCTCAATAACAAGGCAAATTTACGGATCACTAGAAAAGGATAGCAACACAATCAACCCTAAGTATCGATAGGTTAGAATGAGATGACAATATTTTCTTCGGTCGCATTAATTAGGGAGCAAAGAGGTTTTAAATCATTCGCTGTCAACGCTCTCCATGGGAACCCCGAAGAGTTATAAGACCCTTTATTCTATATTTAAAATTACGATTTTGTAAATGTTTCGAATAATTTGAATTTGGAATTATTTGAGTTTAACCGTTATTGGTCTCTTGTGTACGGGTTAAATATTTGAACTATCCTTATTTCAATAAATAAGAACAAGATTTCTGGAATACTCTTTGGTCTATAACATTTATGTAAACCTAAAAATTACTTTTAACAGATATTTTTTGTAAGCACTATAAAACAATGAAAAAGTTGGGCTGCACATCTGAAGACGTTAAGCAAGAATCCATAACTCGATCCAAATTGCTAACGATTATTAACTCCCAGGCAAAAGTACATAGGTAAAAAGATACAAAACTGATATTTTCGACGTAATATCATTCGTTTAATTTATACACTGACAAAAGCAATACAATGCCAAAACAAACCAAATCAATTTTAAAATGAAAACGAGCTGTATATAAGAACTGTCCCATCAATATTAATATCCAATTAAACACGGTCCGTTCCAATCTACGCGACATCTATCCGCGCCAACTGTCACAAGCAGTTGCGTGAAACGGGACGTCAGCGCGCTGATTGGCTCACTCGATACCCGTATGTCACGAGGGTGATCACTAACTTATGAATGTGTGAATATGATCTATAGTTATGAGTTAATTTAAATTTTAGTTCTTATGATCTGCGCTTAGGTTTAATCATCATTATAAGTCCACTGCTGGACTCAGACATTTCTTATTTCCCAGGAAGAATTATTTTAGGCTATTTTCACAAGCTTCCTTCTTCTTCTTGATTCTGGATTCGTGGTCGCAATCATAGATGTTTGGTTATTTAACCCCTGACCGTAAAACGGAAGGGGTGTTATAAGTTCGGCGGCGTTTTGTGTCTATCTGTTTGTCTGTGACCTATCTGTGAAAGTAGAGCTCCAATTTGAACGCGGTTTTTTAAAGTTAAAGTTAATTAATCTGGGATTAACCATGTTTGATGAAAGTGTGTACCCGTTTCCAAGTTACAATTTTTTTTAATTGTAATTACATAATTATTATTTTTTAACATTAAGATGAATGATAGTCAAAGGCACGTCCAATCCTTGTTTTTATTTCAAAGCTAGTCTGTTAAATGTGTATTACAGTCTTGCGAAGAACGACTCGACATACCTCGGGTGATAAGTTCGTTGTTTTGTGTTCGGAGTCGGCGTGACTTGTTGGGACTCCCGGCCGACGTGCTACGCTCACATGGCGGCGGAGTTTTTATAAAAAAAAATTGGGCATATTACACAACGCTGTCTAGTCCCAAACTAAGTAAAGTTGTACTATGGGAACAAGATTTTCTATCTTTTCAATATTTCAATCTTTAAACGTTAGTGTGCTAAATAAAATAATTATATCATAATAACATAATACTGATATTTAACAAGTGCTTTATTTAGCACACTGCTGTTCATACGTGCCCTTACAAAATGATATGTAACGGGTTATTTGGCAAGTAATGAAATGTGTGGATAAAGAAGTATTATGCGAACAGCGCCATCTAGCGTTTAAGTAATCACTATGCTATTTTTGGTAGGTTTATTACATTAAAATAGATTAATTAACAGTTGAGCTATCTATAAATCATTTGCAACCGTTTGTAGATAGCTCAACTGTTTCATGTGTATTTCGTAAGTATTGGAAATACGTATTAGTTGTAATTTTCTTTTTGAATAAATTACCCCACTTATCTGTAGTTTATAAATATTAGGATGATTTTTATAGTTACTATAGTAGGTGCCAAATAACACGGCAATACAGGTCATTCACCCACCTTCACCACGATGTCGCAAAATTCAATTTATGTATGGTAAACAAACAGTACTAACGAGATTCGAGCGATACCGTCTTAGCGACAGGTTTGTATGGAAAGCGACAGAATTAGCCATACATAAATTGAATTTTGCGAGATCGTGGTGAAGGTGGGTGAATGACCTGTATTGCCGTGTTATTTGGCACCTACTATGATAATCCACTTAAACCACAAACCAATCGTGAAAGCAAAAGTGTGAAATAATTCAGTTCAGCATAATTTTTTTTTTTAAATCTCCAACTCTATGTAACCCTAACCGTCCACACTTGGTGTGAAATCAGCTTTGTGATAAGCTAACGACCGCGCGCGGCCTCGCTCGTCTCCGTATCAATTAAACCGCGTCGCAATCTGCCGTGTACGCTGAAACCGTGTGGACACCTTTTTTAATTAATTGCCGTAAGATCGTTGACTTTTGACATCGATTTTGTATGGTTTAGAGTTAAATATTTACACCTGTTCTTTATTGTTGATATTCAACAGTCGGTATAAAATATAACTTCAACAAAATAAGTATTTTTTGATTTATTTTTTCTCTTACAAAAAGGTTTGTCTAGCATAAGATCTTAGTTAAATTATTGAAGTGATACTTGGATATAAAATGTATGGAAATGATAATTTTGAATGATAAGGCTGTGCTCACTTTGGATACGATTTCATCCGAATTTGATTCGCGCGTAAACGTACGGCTACGCACGAATGATACCGACCTTCCAAGGACTATGGGAGCGCTCACACTGCATGCGATCAGTCGTACGTACACGTACGTTTACTTATGACGTCCGAATACAATACAAACTTGTTGGGATTTATCACGCAGTCGTACTATTTGACGGAGAAAAACGTATTCAGTGTGAGCATTCAATTCGTACGAACATTACTCGTACGTTTACGTACGAACAAATTCGTGTCCAAAGTGAGCACAGTCTAAGTCACGTGACCATGCTTTTACACCCTAAGGGTATATTCATATTGGTCTTCTAAAGCTGAGCTCAAAAAAATGATTGCTAAATCTGTTGTCATTCTCTTTTCGTTGTCATGCAAGTGACTATGGTAGAGAATTTATTAAAGCCGCGCTAAAATGAACGGTGAATAACTTATTTATTTATTTATTTAATACTTTATTGCACAAAATTATAGATTTGTTATAAAGGGATTCTGCTGAAAGCATTCTCTGCCAGCCAACGTCACATAACTTCAACTTCTTGGTTTGTGGCTGACAGTTGAATAATAATAATACGAATAAAGCGAAATATGTTTAAAAAAACTTTAAGTTTCCTTGGTTTTAAAGAACGTGTATTTAGCAGGCTGGAGGATAAGGCCATGCTCACTATGGACACGAATTTGTTCGTACGTAAACGTACGAGTACTGTTCGTACGAATTGAGTGCTCACACTGAATACGTTTTTCTCCGTCAAATAGTACAACTGCGTGATAAATCCCAATAAGTTTGTTTTGTATTCGGGCGTCGTAAGTAAACGTACGTATACGTACGACTGATCGCATGCAGTGTGAGCGCTCTCATAGTCCTTGGAAGGTTGGGATCATTCGTACATTTACGCGCGTATCAAATTCGGATGAAATCGTATCCAAAGTGAGCACGGCCATGCCAATGCTAGGCCTCAAAAACGTAACCGTCGCACTCACAGATATGCGAACTTAATCTAATTTGATTCTGCTTGTTAATGCAAAAAACAAAAGACGGTGTAACTACTCTAAGCTTACATCGAGTTTGTTATTAACAGAGAAAGTGTTTAACTGTCACTTCTCAATTCGAAGCGTTCCACTTTTGCGCACCAAGACTTTCGCACCTACGCTAATCCACTTTTAGCGCACCAAACGATTTTATGCTTGGTGCGCAAAAGTGTAATACATAATTGTTTAAACATTTAAAACTATTCTATTTTTTCGTACCAAGGATAGAGTAACGTCTAGTGATGGGGTATTTCGATAGAGTACACAATCTACTGCTTACGTAATCCTAATTATGAACATAAATGATTATAACATGTTGTCAGTATGATGAACAGGGATCACGCCTAACCCGCCGGTGATGAAATTCAATCTAAATTGAATAATATTTTATTCGACGCTCGGGATGAAACATAAAACAAACTTTTAAAGAGGTTGGGAGTATCGGGGTATCGGGCGCGAAGATCTTGTGTACTTGACACACGGATGTACAGTAGTCCCAGCTACTTAACTGCCTAAGGCCGTGCTCACTTTGGACACGAATTTGTTCGTACGTTTACGTACGAGTACTGTTCGTACGAATTGAGTGCTCACACTGAATACGTTTTTTCTCCGTCAAATAGGCAGTGCACTGGTGATATCGCGTAACTGAACATACGACTGCGTGATAAATCCCAACAAGTTCGGATTGTATTCGGACGTCGTAAGTAAACGTACGTATACGTACGACTGATCGCATGCAGTGTGAGCGCTCTCATAGTCCTTGGAAGGTCGGGATCATTCGTGCGTAGTCGGACGTTTACGCGAATCAAATTCGGATGAAATCATATCCAAAGTGAGCACGGCCTTAGGGTGCATTTCTACCAAAGCTAAGCTAGGCTACGTTGCTAAGGGTGTGTTTGAAATTCACAGATATGGATCGTTTGTTTCCTTATGAAACTTTTGATTTCTATTGGTGGATGTCAAACATACGAAACTTAACGAAACTTAACTTTAGCAACGAAACTTAATTTAACTCTGGTGCACTTAACTAGATCCTACTAAGCTACCGACCTACCTAAGTCATCTGGTAGGTACCTACCTACCTAATGTAAGGCTATCAACGAACACTCAAATAAGATAAAAAAACCCTTATAAATCTTGTAGTTTCCTTAGGTTTCCGTATATTTAAAAAAAACATACTGGTTCCAGAATTTTGGCTTAGAATGAGTTGATCCCGACTTGTCATGACCTACAGAACAGAAGGTAGAGCTACTACCGACTGAGCTGCGATGCCTGATGTCAAATATGAATTGGGCTAAAAATATTGGTCCAAAAACTGTCGTGTGTGTTCATCAAACTCAGTGTCCGTGTGTAACGGCCAAGAGGCGCGAAATGGAAATGACTTTTTGGCGTGGTCACCTCATAAATCAGAAAGACCAGTGTAGCTCAATTAAAACCACCTTCTATCTGATGCACTCCTGGTACCCGTTTGTTCTTTTACCTCTTTTTACTTTTTAAACTATTTTTATCAATTTTTTGTATTTATGGCAGCATTGTAGTGTACCTAGCTTATTGACATAAGAATTTGTTCATCGAAAAAATATACGTTTTTTGTTCTTTGTTTTTTTTTTAGTTTTTGAACTATTTTTATCAATTATTTGTATATATGGCAACTTTGTAGTGTACCTGCTTTTTGACAATAAAAACTTGTCCGTGGAAAAGCTTGTACGTACCTATTTTTGCTGCAAGCATCAGTGCTTGCGTGTTGATTCAAAGGGTTGGATCTTCTTTTGTTATAGGTGCCGGTTCAATTACAGCACTTAAGACATACTTTTGCGTATCAGAGTGATGAAAAGAATGCAATGCTGCACATTACACACATTCTCTGTGAACGGCATCATGGCGGAATGCAATTTTTATAAGCTCAATATCAGGCTTGTTCCCGTATATAAATGAATAAATATTAAATTAACCTTTTCACTCGCTGTTCCCACCACTAGGCTCACAAAAATTAGTAAATCTTTCAAAGGGCAATGTGTACGCTTCTTTAACAAAATCCCAAGTGATGTGTCTCAGTTGTCGATTGGCAAGTTCAAAAACGTAATAAAACAGAGACTTCTTTTAAAAGCATACTATAAAATATCTGATTATTTAGAAGACAAACAAGCTTGGGACGAACTAGCTCCAACTCATCCAATAAAAAAAAATGTAATCATACCTAATCATACAAAACGTAATGACGATTCAAAGTGATCAGTGAGATTTTATTGAATAAAAGATTTTTGACTTTGACTTTGACTTTGACATAAAAACATTAATCTCTGGTAAAAAAAATATTATTCACCAATTTGATGAATCATTTTGCATAATAAAATTCCATATGGCACTAATCTAGTGATGGACGCTTAGAACGATACGGAATTTTATCGATTTTAAACTGCGATACGGTTGCGATAATCGCAACTTTCGGTCATTAAATTGGATAACTATTCGAATGTTGTGCGCGTGCGCTCAATTACAATCGATTAAAACGATAGTAATCGATAATGATCCGTGAGAATGCAGCTGTGAATTTTATTTTTCGGAAATGACTCTTATATTTTTTTATAAATGTTTTAAAATTAGAAAGTTTGCAAAATAATTTACAATTTTACTGTTATGTAACTGAAGTTTAGTTTAATTTAATCATGTTAACTTTGTAAAAAACCATTAGCGTTGTATTGAATTTCATAAAAAAAAAATATAAAAAAAAATATAGAACTGTTGTGTTTCACTATTTGTAAGGGCCAAGGGTTTTGTCCAGTAAGACTTACTTGTACCCTTACAGATGAATGATGTTGATGTGGCACTCACTAGTCTCACAAACACTCACTTGATGCCAAATGTCGCGGTGAAACCGTACACTATGCAGTGTTCATTTTACATTTTATGTAATCAATAAACATAAATCAAAATATCAGAAAGTAAATATATAAACTAAATACTGGGTGTAATTTGAGACTATTTTCGAAAACTTCGAAGTGTTAGACCCATTAATATAAAGAACTTTTTCCATGTAATCATTAGTGATAGGCTATAAAAATCAGCTGTTCAGGTACAAAATGTATTGGAAAAAATATATTGTACAGCTTTTTTGCACTAACACTAGTGATTCCATAGAAAAGTTGGTCTAATACTTTAACCCTCTATATGATAGTTCTCAGGAGCGGTCTATGACTTGTAAGGAGATATCTCTATGACATTGTACTGGTCCACTACTGGTGGAGTCGATGGGAATAGCCCCTAATAATACCCGTTATAAGTACATGTACAAGTGTACAAACCATCGTTTTCTATGTTTGCTAAAAGAAATATTTACAAATAGTGCCAGAGGTACGACATTTACGTCCACTCCCGATTAGGGCTGTAACATTGGCATTTTGGATTTTGTCGATATTTAAGAATTTGATTCTATAGTAGGTGCCAAATAACACTGCAATACAAGTCATTCACCCGCCTTCACCTCGATGTCGCGAAATTCAATTTATGTATAGTAAACAAACAGTACTACGAGATTCGAGCGATTACCGTCTTAGCGACAGGTTTGTATGGAAAGCGACAGAATTAGCCATTCATAAATTGAATTTTGCGATATCGTGGTGAAGGTGGGCGAATGACCTGTATTGCGGTGTTATTTGGCACCTACTATATCCTATCTTTGTTATATTATAATATCCAAGTATTAAGTATTGGATTACTTAGTTAGTATTTGACGAGCCATAGCCTGTTAACACCTAACATAAATTCTCTAATTTACTTATGTGTTATTCACATATGCCAATAAACGATATTTCTATTTCAAGAATATTATATTTTTATTGAGATACATTGTTTAAACTCTTTGTAGTATTTAATTACATATTATTAGCCCAAAAAAAATTATCATTTATTTACTTTTTTATCAGCTCAAATTCCAATGGCTAGAATAATAATAACGGACTAGACAGGGCTGTAAATGCATTTAATTTCAAAGGGGTGGACCAAAAAGAAATTATGGTTTTCTATAAATGAAATATGTACCTTCCTATATTCAATGCGAATATTTTTTGGACGGAATTTAGATTACATCTTTTATATTTTTTTCGTTTGGCCATCCCTAGCATAGGCCCGGAGGTACAGTCGCAAACATAAATAACCTCCAGCGCCGTATGAAGATGTCGACTACTTTAATGAAACGTCAAAATATCCCACACATTGATTGCTCGCGAATGTACCGTAAATATCGATCGCTCGCTCACGGGTACTAGCGCTTAAATCTTCTGTTCATGATTGTACTTGTTTGTTTATGTCTTGCAGTAACGTGCAAAATGGTTTACTGTGCGTTTATTTTAGTAAATAAATATTGAAATCGGTAAATTATACTACCCGTGACTGTGTTATTAATAAACTGGATGTAAGCTAGCAATAGTTACACCGTGTTTTGTTTATTGCATTGACAAGCAGATTCAAATTCGATCGAAAGATACAAAAGACGGTGTAACTATTCTAAGCTTACACCGAGTTTTGACGTAATTATAATATTTTGGATAAAAATTAAAAATAGCCCTTATTTGGAGCGTTAGCTCTGTTTTATATCTAAAATATGTATAAAAAACTAGCCGTCTCCCGCGGCGTTGCTCGCGTTAGGGTGTGACTTTTCAAAATTCCATTTTCCCGCTTTTCTGTTGAAATTTTTCCTGAATTTTCTTTGCTATAAACCTCACGAAGCCCGAGACCTTTCCAACGAATGCAAAACCGTGGAAATCGGTTCGTGCGTTCTGGAGTTATAGCGTCAGGAAGGAAAACTCGACTTATTTCTATATAGTAGAAATAATAGTGATGTTTTGAAACCTATAAATTAAATGACATACTCATCAAACGTAACGTAAAATATCAAACGAAAGAATACTTACGATTGCAAAAAAAAAAATTACATTTATTTTTTTGGAATAACGAGTTGAATAAATACGATAAAATACGATAAAATAAGGTTCTACTTGCTGTTGTAATAAAAATAAGTAAGTAATTGTTTGTTTGTTAACACCTTTTTCCGGTTTCCTTACGTATTTTACTTTTAATTGCGACTAGTTATAGAGATCATTTTAGGTATACATACAGGCCCGGTGTTCAAATCCTGATTACTAATTACATGTTTTTATAATAAGTACAGTAACATACAACCGCAAAATTAGTTTTTTTATTGTAATTACACAAGGTACAGCCAAAGTACTCATTTGAAAAACTGGTGGAGACTTGGACAATATTATTTTTTATTGATCGAGTGAGCGAACCGAACGAAGATCTTAGTGACAACTTGGGCAAAAATGCTTTGTATGTTTGTATGTTTGTTCGTCGAGATCTTTTAAACTGCTTATCCGATCTTCACAGAATTTTTTAGGTATACGGATAGTACTCTTAAGTTTTATTGGTTGGTTAAATGAAGTAAATCGGTCAAGGGGTCGTGAAGTTATGAGGGTCCTAGGGAGTAAAAAAAAAAAGTCGTATTAAAATATCAAGTGGGGTGTCATATGATAGGGCTTTGCGTAGACATTCCAAAACCGTTTTTATTTTGATTCTAGGTCTAATAATTTTTGAATTGTTGTAAAAATTATAAAATTGCCAAATCCAGTATAACGTGAGCTACCATTTTTTGGAGTTTCAATGATTTTATAGTTCAAGTAAGACTGGTACTTAGCTAGACGGCGATTTCGAAGCGATTTGCAAAGTTTATTACAACCATTGGTCAATAAAAATTGTTTGGGTTTTATTAACCTCCGAACATCACGAGATCTCAGTTCGGGGCGAACTACTAGTTAGGATTATTTTATATTGAACTTTATACCTAGTGTATAGGGTGTATAATATTACCGATAATCTAATCGGAACCAACTTCTCAAACGTCAAAAAACGCGAAAAAAATTATGAATTGTCGGAATGAACTAGTTTTTCATAAAATAATGTTTTTTTTTTTTAAATATTTTTTAAATTAACATTCGTTATTATAAGGTTTGGTGTAGCTTCTAATATATTAAACAATTACTATAAATTTTGGTGAAATTTCTAATAAATCATAATAGAACACTGCATGCAATACACAGGGCCGTCTTAAACTAGGCTGGGGCCCTTGGGCACACAAGTATTTGGGGCACTTGGAAAGTAAAAAAAGCTAATTATAATGGCGTAGTAGTATGCCTTGTAAATACCTTCTGATAAGATTACTGATTTGTGAAAAAAGTGTAATGTACCCGACAAAAATGTTTTAAGAATAAATGTGTGAGAGAAATTGTCGTTCCTTCGGGGTCCCCTGAGAATGGGGGCCCTGAGCACGGGCCCCGTGTGCCCTTATGGTACAGACGGTATTGGCAATACACATTTTGACGATGGCTGTACTGCAAGCAATATATTGATAAAAGTGATAATTGCTACAAGTTTTAACCTCATTAATTTCTTTAGCAGCTGTCGGTAATGAGGTCTTCTGCCGTTTTATAATATGAAAAAATCATTTTGATAAATATTAACTAACCTTAAAATTACGATGGTGATGCTAATAACTATAGTAGGTGCCAAATAACACCGCAATACAGGTCATTCACCCACCTTCAAAACGATGTCGCAAAATTCAATTTATGAATGGTAAACAAACAGTACTACGAGATTCGAGCGATTACCGTCTTAGCGACAGGTTTGTATGGAAAGCGACAGAATTAGCCATTCATAAATTGAATTTTGCGACATCGTTTTGAAGGTGGGTGAATGACCTGTATTGCGGTGTTATTTGGCACCTACTATAGAAGAATTCATTCTGTGTTAAGATTAATTTGATAGAACATTCTTATAGATTTTATTGGATCACAAAATGTACACATTCATTATTATTATTATTTATATTATATTTATAACATCAAGGTAAAATAAATATCCTACGTGGATGTCATACTTATCCAAACATGACAGGCGTCATGGCTCAGTCGGTAGTAGCTCTGCTCTCTGTGCTGTGGGTCGTGGGTTCGATCCCCACCGAGAACAAACATTTGTGTATTGTAAACATAGATGTTTGTTCTGTGTCTGGGTGTTTCTATGTATTATAAGTATTTATAAAAAAAAATGTATGTATGTATTCTATCAGCCATCTAGTTTCCATCGTAGCTTTGCTTAGTTTGGGACTAGAAGGCGTTGTGTTAAGTGTCCGTGAATATTTATTTATTTATTTATTTATAAACTAGGAAGACCTTTACTGGAGAAATAGTGGGTAATATTATGTAACTTCTGTAAATAAATAAAATATTATTGTAAATACTGTATTACTCGTAATTTTCTGTATGCCATAGAATAAGAATAAGAATAAGAATAATTTTATTTACGACACAACATACCAGAACAGAAACAAATACAGACTAATTAAATACTAACTATACTAGAAACTATGTACTACATAATAGGTAAACTAAGTATAAAGGTAGACTAGTGTGCTGTAAAAGCGTACCCTGGCTCAGCATATGTTGGATGACTGGAAACCAACGCTGGTCTTCCGCCAGGGTCGTACGGTGATATCACGGAAAATCTATCCACCAGCTAAGATTAAAAAAGAAGACAAGAAAAATAGTAGTAGTACGAGCCTTTGTGGACTACCTGAGAGAGATAAGGGGAAAGAAAAAAAAACTGTGTGAAAATCGTGAAAATAACAATATCAAGAGGGAAAACTGTATATATGTATAAGTGTATATATGAGTATAAAAAGCGATATTCATGTTGCTATATAAGAGTAACTTTTGAAACAAGTCATCAACAAATACTAATTTCTTCATTATTATGTCGCATTGGACAAATTGAATCGGTCATTAATAATGTTCGATGTGTTCCCAAACGTGTCAGAATCGATTATCTAATCGATTCTGATAATTATCCTACACTATTGTTTCACGCTTTTCACAGAGTAATGTATAGCTAGAGAAATACCACAGAGTAGTTAAGTTATAGAGTCATCAAGCACCATAACACTTTTGTGACGGTCTTAAGTGATTATAACATGAACTGCTCTAGAACGCAGTGGCTAATCGTCTGCGATGCTAAGGTAGTGAGTTTGATTCCCACAGCAGAGGTTTCAGCACAAATGAATGTGAAAATCGAAAACGTATCGTTACGGTAGCGTATCCGACGTGCACTGCGCGGTGATGCTGCACGGTAAGTGCAAAATATGACTCAAATACGTACTCGATTTTTATTTTTATTTTAAAATGGTACCTAATTACAATAATAAATAAATAAATAAATATTCTATTCTTGGGCATTACACACAACGCTCTCTAGTCCCAAACTAAGCAGAGCTTGTACTATGGGAACTAGATTGCTGATACAATACTTATATACTTTTTCTTTGTAAATACATACTTATAATACATAATAACACCCAGACACAGAACAAACATCTATATTTGCCGCACACAAATGTTTGTTCTCGGTGGGGATCGAACAATATCACTGTTGTAGGTATTTCTGGTCATAACACAAGTATTTTTTTGTTATTTTTCGCTGCATAGATTTTTGATACTTACGTAACTTATGCCATTAATTTTTTTTATCATTATAATGTTGATAAAGTATAACTAAGCGTATAATAAAGACACAATTACCTAGAAATAACGACGAGAAAATGCATTAAGCCATTTTCACTTTCCAGTACTCGTCTCGGTTTGTAACATTGAATGCAATTATATACTTTATTTGGTGCATACTATTTTAATGACTATGAAGAATTTTTTCGCATTTTTCCAGTTAATAATGCTTGGCGATTTGTAATTGATACTTTATTACGATAATTATCGATAGTGAAACGGTATTTTATCACATCACTAATTCGATTTCCAATGTTTGTAAAAATGCAACTTGAAGTTATTTTTTTTTTCCAAAAGTCCGTAATTCTAGAGACAAAGATCTTTGATCCTGTCACGTAGTCAACTTTTCTAAAACCATAAATAAAATTTGTTGCAAAAACTTTGGAGGGGTGCCCATTACCCATCAATATCTTAATCTACAAAACCAAAATAGTAAAAACCCAAAAAAAAACAGTTTTTCCACACATTCCTTTCTTACATTAATAATAATTGTATAGGTTTCTAAGTGACTTTATTTAGTATATCATAAGGACAGTGACACTGGCGATATCGGATCAGTCAAGGGTGTGATCTTGTATGTTTTTTTTAAATACCTTGTTTCATTGACAACCAGAAAACTCGGAATTTGGTAACAATTAAAACCGTGACACCGAGCCATGTGTCTTCCGATACGTTGTGGTCAAATCCAAACCCTCTCAATTAAGGTTCAGAAGCCGTGAGATAAAATTAAAACTTAATTAAAACTCCATAACGAGCTAAAAAAACATAAAAACAATGACAAAGACAATGAGTACCAAAAATAAACAAGTTACAAAAATAAACAAGTTACAAAAATAAACAAGTTACAAAAATAAACAAGTTACAAAAATAAACAAGAACGGGTATAGAGTAACAACTGTTAAGGTGAGGCGTAAAAACGTTTTGTCACCGCAAGTCGTGGGCTGCTCTGATTTTTTTTCTTTTTTTATTGTTTGTCGATGGAATGGAGCATAAAGTGATTGTGTGGGTTCATTCTTGAAAAATAAAATGTGCCTTATTTCTAACAGATTAAAAATCATTATGGTTATTTAACATTATAATATTATTAAAGTACTCTTAATGAAATATTTTTAGTTTGTAAATCCACTTTCAATAAAAATTATAGACAGTAAATGAATAAGCTATTTAACTACTTATAGACTTTTATAAAAATAAATTGTATGAGAGAATGTGACGGATGAAGTAGATAACCTACATTATGAGCATTTTTAATAATTGCATTATCTTATAGAGTATATCCAGCGAGGACGTACCTTTCGGGGCATTGGATTTCGTCCATCACATAAAAGAGGTTCAATCTCATGTGGCTGTTAGTTGTATTCAAAAAAGTCTTGGAATGCTATAAAAATGTTTGAAAAAAGTATTCGAATTTCAAAACTACTGGATAAATATTCAAATTACGCACCAACCAAACATTAAAAATGAATGTGATTCCAATAAGGTGGTATAGTGTTGTTTAATTTCGGTTATCAGTGACACCGTGGAGAGGCTACCTGTTAAATATGGGACTCGAACCGACTTTGTACCATAGACTTGATGAAAGACTAGAAGGGATAAATTAACAGGCGTCATGGCTCAGTCGGTAGTAGCTCTGCCTTCCGTGCTGTGGGTCGTGGGTCGATCCCCACCAAGAACAATCGTTTTTGTGTGCAAACATAGATGTTTGTTCTATGTCTGGCTGTTACTATGCCATAAGAGTATGTATTTACAAAAAAAGATATTTATATAAGTATTATAATCAGCAATTTAGTTCCCATAGTAGTTCTGCTTAGTTTGAGACTAGATGGCGTTATGTGTAATGTCCAAGGATATTTATCTATTTATACCACATTCCTCATCATCAGAGTTATGTGGAGCGCCGCACATTTTTTACGCAGTAATAAAAAAAATGGATGGTTTGAAACAAAATGGGACAAACGTGGGACTAAACATAGTGCCATGATTCTTGTCAGGGCGTCATAGAGCTTAAATTATGTCTGTTAGAACCATGGAACTACTATTTATAAACATAATTCCTTAAAATAACTTGACCTTATTTTCAGTTGATTTTTATCTGTAGAATCTTGGACGAAGCAATCAACTCGATGGACTGACAAAGTGACGCTTGCAAGTTCTTAGATTGAAAAGATCGAACACCTTTTGACAATTCGGAAAATAGAGTTGATTTGAATAAATAAAAGAATAAAAAATTGGAAAAAGGCTCGAGCATGTATTTCCTCATTTTAAGGATAGATTTTATTTATTTTCTCAGAATTTGAGCTCCAAGCTTCAGATCTCATAATATTTATTTTCTTGCAACAGTTCTACACATCATTAGCTCTACAAAAACGTCTTACTCATCGGCCTCATCGGTCCGCTCTATAAATCGTTCCTCATTTGAATTCGAGCGATTGTGATCGACGCACGGCGCGGGCGCAGCGAGTTATGGCCGCGCTGATGATGGGTTTGGGTGATTGCATTTAGATTTGCTGAAGGCGAAAAGACTTTAAATGCACCTCAAGAATCACCCTGGAATTAAACAGTAGAGAGCACTCTAGAGGCGGATCCAGGCGCTAGTTGAATGCTGTTCCACGGCTTAGCAGCTTTTTCAGCCTATCTGCTTATAAATTCGGGTGTTTCGGAAATCCTGAAACACCACTTTAAGTTTCCCTGCTTCTTTCTAACTTACACATTAGTAAAAGATGGCAATAATGCCATGAAAACGTCACACAATTGAACGCATATATTAAAGTTCTTGATCACCTGACCCCATATCGTAAGCTCTAAACTGCTTTCGCTGCCCAGCATAACGTCAAGTGACACAGATATACGAAAACAAGAAGCTTTTGACGGCAAAAAACGCGCTGAAACGCGCTAATGTCGCTATTTAGTCACAGAATACCTATGATTTACTATAAAAACAGTTCCGAAAACCTGGCAGGCTTAAACCTGGCAAGTTTTTTATTATTACCTCAGGAGTTTTCGTTCAGAAAATCCTCAGGAAAAGACCAGTGTGACGAACGAACGAGCTGAGTCATTACAAACAGTCACACTCGTAATTGCATGATGGTTCGCGATATCTGTATCATAGTTTTCTCCTGTTGTTGCGTGCTTTCTAACATAATTGCAGAGGCAGAGCAGACGGTGGGTTATATACTGGCAACTATTTGGCAATTCTTAAAATTAATGGTCGATACATTTCAGTAGAAAGATTACGTTTTAGGTTATTTGAATCCCTAACATTTCTCTCTTTTTTAACTAACTTGAAAAAAGAGAGGAGGTTTTTAATTTGGTTGTTTGTTTTTTTTATTTTTGATACCTCAGAACTCCGTCATTTATAAAGTGATTTGAAAAAAAAATATCTTAAGAAATATTATTTATAGATTGGTCAAAAATTTATGCTTGTTCTGTGTCTGGTGTTACTATATAAGTATGTATTTACAAAAAAAAAAGTATATAAGTATTATATCAGCAATCTAATTTCCATAGTACAAGCTCTGCTTAGTTTGGGACTATAGAGAGCGTTGTGTGTATTGTCCATGAATTTTTATTTATTTATGTATTTATATTTTTATAGACATTTAATTTCTATCAAAATCGCTTCATTAATTTGGTGGTGTTTCGGCCCAGTGGAACGAAAAACCGATAGTCCGAAACAGGAATAACCCACAATGAACATAATGTTACAGTTTGTTAGACCAAATATTGAGAAAAAGTTGCCCGTGTGCACTAATACGATAAAAAATTGAAAGTGGTATGAAAATGGCCAATACCCGATCTGTAATGACCAATTATTATTAACTGGTACATAACTATATCTTAATTGTTGCTGTGTTATGGTTGCTGAGCGGCAGATATTATTATTTTCAAGTTGGTTTGCGACTTCTGATGAAATTTTAAATATACTGGTTTATTCCTTATTATGTAACATGTTATTATTTTTTTATATAGGTAATAGATACATCCACATTTAAGTACTAATATCATTTTAAAATATTGTAACACGTTGTCGTTGTAGTCAATATAAGTATTAGTTTGTATATTTTGCGAATTAAATTAAACGAACCACTGAATATAAAATTAAACAGATATGAGATAACTATTAGGAATACTCAGAATATATCCAGCTATTTATCGTTCATTCTCGTTCGTTCCACTGGGACCACCCACTCGTGGGACGAATAGAAAGATTTCAAAACTATAGCACAAAAATTAACTTTATATTTGGCACATGCTATCTAAGTATGTTTTCAGTCTACTCTATGTAGCAACTAGCCCCGTTGTGGACAAATAATTCCCCATTGAGGTCAGTACGCAACACTTTCTGTGCTTTTCTTACCGTACAGGAAACTAATTAGTGTAATAGTAATATTCCACGGCTAGCAAGTTAATGATGGCGCGAACGTCCCACTTACTTACATAGATCTTATCCTAGCTCATAGTTTTGTTTTCACTGAGGTTCGCTGCATGAAGCTGCAGCCTTATTGTGTAAGTTCAGTGGTAATTGACATCGGCTTCGTTTTTGACATTTGAAACCTAGACTGGACTTCAACTGTCACTTTCGTATTCGTTTTGTATACAATACCGAAAAAATTCTGACAGAGTCGACCGGTGGTAATGGGCTTGAACTTCACTGGTAATGGATTTCAAGTTACACAATAAGGGTGCGGGTGTTGTAAATAAAGAGTCAATTGACCACTAAACTTTGGTACCACCGGTATAACGATCTTAGTCTTATTCAAAATATTGGTTTGTCATGGTCTACCATTGGCTAGATCAGAGCCTGTAGTCTCAGTTTCGTTAAGCTTATTTGCGACAAGCGAGAATAGAGAAACTCTCAGTTTGTATGGAGAAAAATAGTTTGCAAATCTCTCGCTAGCTAGAGGCGCTTATCGGATTTTTATACGAAATATGTTGCAAGTCGCATCTCGATATGCGTTTCGATCAACAAATTAGTTATTATTTATTTCCTTTTAACTTTGACCGCACCTTTGATAAATATGTAACATAGTCTAAGAACTTATTCAAATATTATACACTTCAACACCTACCTTAGTTCTTTAAGAAAAGTATTCAGCTAAAATTCGTCTTTGAAAACGTTGTAACAGAGTTGAATTTTCATGTTGTTGATTTAAAATAGAAGTGTATAGTAATCATTCTTTCACGTAGTAGCCGCTATGCATTTTATCGGGTAAAATGACATTTTGATATAAATAGTTCAATATTTATTAGTCGAAACAGGAATTACTTGGTAATCCAGGGTTAAATCATTAGTAAAAAAAAATAATTTTATACTGTACCTACTAGCGACCCGCCCCGGCCTCGCACGGGTGCAATGCAGTGATGATAATGATGTATTATACATATAAACCTTCCTTTTGAATCACTCTATCTATTAAAAAAGCTGCATCAAAATCCGTTGTGTAGTTTTAAAGATCTAAGCATACATACATACAGACATTAGGACAGACGCGGGAAACGACTTTGCTTTATACTATGTAGTGATGATAGTGATGGAAGATTGATAACGAAAAAATGAGACTACGAGAAATAATATCACTCATGTTCAAATTATTGG
Source organism: Eulithis testata (assembly GCA_947507515.1). Classification (NCBI taxonomy): domain Eukaryota; kingdom Metazoa; phylum Arthropoda; class Insecta; order Lepidoptera; family Geometridae; genus Eulithis; species Eulithis testata. The sequence continues at coordinate 8,516,654 of OX382213.1, read as the reverse complement.
GAGAAATTATAATGGAACCGAAAAAACACCTTTCACTATTAACCTTTTACTATGAAACGCTCGTGGCGTAGCTTGCTTAGCCAATCTTCACTGATTATCTAAGTTAAGCAACGTTCTGCGCGGTCACTATTTGGATGGGTGACCGTTAGTGGCATTTACATCTGAGCGCTTCCGTGCTTCGGAGAGCACGTTAAACTGTCGGTTCCGGCTCTAGAAGTCGTTAAGCCACGACGGAGGCCTTAAGGTAAAAACTTAACTTAAGGTAAAAACTCCGTCACCAGAGTTGGCCACTAACTCACGAGCTTGCTTGCTTGCTTACTATTGAAATTCCAGAATAAAACGAAAGCTCAATATAAAATACAGTTTTGTTTGACAGTTTTTTACTACTGAGTTTTAGGAAAATACTGAATTTTAACATTTTCATATTTATCTTTATTAGTTAGTGGCAGGAGTCGGCAAATGTTATTAATATACGAAAGACAAGTCAAGACCGAGTAGTGTTATTAAATAAATTATCTTTCATTATTCTACTATTAAACCGCTATCAGACGTGTGCTCGTTAATCGCTTTGATAGAAATAATAAAGTACTTGTACTAGGTACCTAGTACAGTTCCAAACGTAAAGGTCAGTGCTCATTTATCTTTTATTGAGTAACAAAATCCACAGCTCTTAAGATTAATGGTGAATCTTAATTTTAAAGCAGATAGCCAACATTCTAAATAATCGACGACAGTCACTAGAATACAAAAGAAAAGAAAGTAGAATTATGCAGGTAACTACGGTAAGTGAATTTAATACTGTGTTGTGTTGATGCGAAAGAAGTTGTATATGTGGTATTTTCTCATTTCAGTTTTGTCAGATATATCCGGTTGATTTATATTTCTGAGAATTGGTTGGACAAAACTTATAATAGCTCTCTATTTAGCTAAGCTAAGAGCATAAGTATAATAAATGGTTGAAAAGGCATGTTTTTGTACTTTCTTCTTATTTTCTACCTATATAGCCTCTGTCCGTCATGTCGACAAAAAAATTTGCCAGTGGCAAGTTACATTTTTGAAATAATATAAGTCAAGTCATTCGTCAAAGCGGCTTTCAATTGTTTTGGAGAGAAAACGGTGGATTTTCTCTTCAAAACCTGAAAACGAATTTTGACATTCAGAGAAACCACTTTACACGCATTTATTCTAATGGCTCATACTTTGTGTTACGACCTAAGTATTATTGGTTAAAATTCCACCAAAATTAAACAGCAATAACCACAATAACCACAAGAAAAACTATTAAAATAAAAGTGCTCGGTGTTGTTTCAAAGAGTGTTAAAACTACAAGTTGAAGATTCAGAGGCGCGTTTTGTCGACAAAATTACCGCAGATAATACAATACCTTTAAAAATGCGAAATGCCTTCATTTTGACAGAACGACACGATAAAATATCTCGTGTGCACAATGCACATCATATCTTCGCTGGAAACCCATGAGCGAGACTCGCAAGGGACCGGTAAGAATGGCGTAGTAAAGAGGCCTATACTCAGCAGTGGGTGCAAACGGACTGAAATGATGATTATGATGATGGTGATAGCAAGGTGTCTATAGAGAATGGGCGCGTGGACTCGTTTGCACTAGGCGCCACGCCATGGCGTCAGTGTTTTGCCTAAACATGTTATAAATATTTTTTAAGCTAGATTAATATTATTCAAATACAAACAGCAATTAACAGGACTATGAGTCATAACATCTATGATTTATAGCATTCGGAACACAGATTGGGGGCTAATTTGCATAAATATCTGTTTGATGTAAATTAATTGATTTATTGAAGCTCTAGACAAGCCCAAAACACAACTTAAATAACTATTTCTTTTTGATATGCCTTGTAATATAATACTACCAACTATGGTATTTTTTTGTTTACATATATAAGTGGTGTACAATAAAGAATATTCTATCTATCTATCTATCTACTATTCTTTAGAAAAATAAAAAAAAACATGGTGATTTTTCGACCACACAATTTTCGCTCGAATAACGACAGCGATAGCGACTAACAGACGATAAGCAATCAGTCGATAGTCGACAGACAAACGCGGTTGAACAATAATGCTTGTTGCAAACCTGTTGTAAATAACATAATGGCTCCAACGCTGCTCTAAACGTTGTGGTACTATGAAACTTGATAATACAAAACAAAAGATATGTTGTGTGCAATGTACCGGGGTCAAAAAATATTCATTCATTACATATAAGAAAATTGTTTATTCCACTTTAAAAAAAATCGTAGAGAAGCGAGTTTAATGATATTTAGCATTATCTACATGCGTATGGTGCTACTGAGATAACCAGACTCTTAAGAGACTGGGACTATCAGTAGTATACCCATCCACGCACACTACTCTCTCACCCTCACCTTATAAACACATTAATACACATCTGATAATTATATACACATTGACACTAACTAGTTTCGGCTATTATTTTTATGTCTATGTTTAGGTAATATTATGGTATCACCGACACTGCTTTTCACGGGGTTGAGTGTCTGAACCGTAGGTCACGGCAAAATAACAGCGCTGACCTGTCTTCTGATGGCGAAGCATAATGCTGAGTTGTGACCCTTTCGCTATAGCATACTTTTTTCTTTTTAGGTACTAATTTTTGTTTAAATTAATATTATATGTTATTTCAATTTAATTCTATTTATTGTAATGTTTTCTAATTATGGCGAATTAGGTAAATGATTGTCTATGTCTATCTATCAACTAACCTGGGCGTAGTGTGGAGATGATGATCATTCATAGAAATTCCCACAGCGCCTTCTAGGCCCAAACTAAGCGTAACCTGTACTGTCTGAGCTGTTGGTGTGTATATTTTCCATAGAATTGTACCTAATTATCTAAGTAGCTCGTGATATCATACAATCCCATAGATATATCCGTGCTTCGGAAGGCACGTTGAACTGTCGGTCCCGGCTGTAGCAGTCTTTAAGCCATGACGGAGGCCTTAAGGCGGCCTAAAAACTCCGTCACCAAAGGTGGCCACTAACTCATGAGCTTGCTTGCTAACCCCATAGAAAAGTTTCAGTGACAAATTAAATTAACCTAAATAAAACCCATCAAAAGTAGAATGTAACCCACCCTAGAAGGCGCTGGCGTAGATAATGTTTTTATTACAACATCGTAATATATCCACATAATGAGTTTATGCTAATCAGTATAAAGTTGACAACCTCTGGCTAAATTAAATAAAATTATGGCTAAAATTAGTTTATTAATTTTTACGATGGTTAATGTGTTTTCTCGTAGTCCAATAATTTTGGCGCATTAATCCCACGAGGGATACAATTTCTTTTCAGCACACATTCGTATATTAGTCTAATGAGGATGTTGGGTAATATTTAATTTTATTATTTTTCTTAAATTCTCCCACCCATACAAATTATAAATTATATATTATTAAATTCTCCTATACAAACCTACTTATTGCAATGAAGCTCCGAATTGACATTTGTTTTATTTTATTCGTTAACAAATTAGTTTTAATTTTAAAAAAGAATACTCGTGGAACAAAAAAAGTGTAGAACCTTTTATTATTTTTATGCAGGAATATTTAAAGAAGAAGCAGAAACTTTTTTTTTTTACTTTTTTTTCTATACTGAAGGTTACACTCGTTGTGGTAAGTATTTATTTACGTCTGTTTGTGTAGACCACAAACAAGACTTGTTCCAAAATATTTACGAAATATTGCTCACAATTTTAGGTTATAATAAAATTTTCTTTGCGACGCTCAAACAAACGTGATTTAACAGAGATGATAAAACCTTTGATATAACCTTTGATTAGGTACATAAAAATATCAGCGAATTGTAAAAAATTAAGTTGCTACGAGAGAATAGTAGAGTTTTTTTTTACATATGAGATAGATTGTCATTTGGCCACAATCTCACCTGAAGTAGTTTTTATTGTATTGTGAATATATTATAGTAACTATATACGTAAGTAGGTATCAAGTTTTTATCAATGCATGACATACCAGGAAAATTCGTCCAAATGCGTAGTAGGTTGATGAAATAATGATGACGAATAAAAATCATAAAACTTATAATAATTCAAAAAAGGATACTATTAATGTATAATGAAAAGTATTACCTTTTGTTAAAAAACATGTTTTATTCACTGAGTGCAAGTAAGTTAACTGTTTATAATTTTTCCTATTACGCAGCGAAGATAATAACAATATTTAGGTACTACTTCTCCATTATTTATAATGAATTCAAAGTAATTATTTTTAATAGCCTAGGATTTGCAATGACAATGCAGCTTCGTCGTCATCGACTAGTTATCGGGGTTAATTATTGTAAAAAATCACTTAGGTTTATAAAGTTTCTGGCCAGTGATTTTATGATTTATTGACAATAGAAGTGAATTGATTAGATACTTTGCCCATTGTGATCAGAAACTACTATGTTTATTTACAAAGATATCGTTGAATATGTTTTAGACTTTTTTATTTTGAAGTTTATTTGTATCTCAAGCTTAGTAGCAAAAAATGCACAACCGAGTACAATATAGATAGATAGAAAATTCTTTATTGGACAACTGAATAGTTGTGTAAACAGGCGAACTTAATGCTAAAATAGCATTATCTGCCCTCTAACCAGATATACAGAATAACAAATCTGTTTTACTGAAAAAAACTAAATTTAAAACTGTTTAAACTAAACACCTACGTATTTTATAGTTATCTGTTTCTCATAGTGCAAGTTTAATTTGTTAGAAGCTAGATGGAGCTGTTTACAATCACAGAACTACCAATTTATTTAAATAATTTGCATGCCAAAGGTGGTACTAACATCTCCTTGTTCATATTTTCACTTTCACGGGCTACGTCAGGTCACTACCAAAATTGTGACACGCGATTGCGCCATTAAGGGTTGTTTTCACCCTCCCCCCACCCTCATCCACCGCAGTCGGCGAATTTTACAAACTACCCTCGGTTATTTTGACGGTACCTAAAAGCACTCATTTTTGGGGGTCGTATTATAAACGAGCACCCTATTGGTGGGTTGCAGTTTTATACGCTATTTTGATTTATTTATAATAAATGGCGCACATTTAATGACAACTTGTGCAGAGACCGCGGCTTTGCTCGCCTGTCATTTTTTTACAGCCCTTTGTATCTATTCATAGGGTTTTATTTCCTGTACGCGTTATAGGGTTACTTATAAATATCCCTTGAAAACAATAAACTGCGTAGCTATTATTAGGTATCTATAAAGTTGAAGCGCACAACATTATTGTTGGGTACGCATAACATTATTAATACGTTTTTTTAAACACCTAAATAATCTCTTTTGAATGGGCATAACAAACAGTGCAAAGATTATATTTTATCAGGGTAGGTATGAAGTATCTCTTTCTAATTAGGTAGATTACTTACTCAAAAGTCATTCAAATTTGAGCACCACTTAAGATTGCTCTGCCTCTGTTTGACATTACTCATTTGTAAGAGATGGCAATAATTTAAGCGGGACTTAAATTCACTCAATTTAAGTTTGGGTTTGAGTTGCGTTTGAGTATTCGGCTGTTAGGCACGTAGATATCTCAGTTGAACGTGGATTGCGCTTAGTTTTCTACCATCGTAGGCTCAAAATCCTTGAAACCATTTAAAGGTAGTCAGAGGCAGTAATCCTAAAAACACAAGCACCTACTAAAAGATCGTTTACGGCCTGCGTTGCAAAGTCGTTCCAACAAAGCACCTTTTAATTCAACCATTAAATCAACTGTTATCGGTTTATTATGGCGATTATGCTTTTTATTGTATAAACGGCTGAACAAAATTCGTTAACTTCCTTTGTTCCGAATTTGGTAGAGTTGAAGCTAACAAACTCAGAAATTAGTTTAACAAATTAAACAAACAAGGTCATTTTCAAAACTGGCTTTCGTAAGAATTCACATCTAAATAGTAGAGCCTTAACAACACAGTCGCACTCAGAGTTTTACGTTAAAAAGAATCAACGCTAGTTTCTGTATCTCTATCACGAACAAATCTGTCAGTCGCCGCGATAGCGTATTCGAGTTATATTGCGCGTCACTGCCAGCTCGGCTGCCAACCGTTATAGTGTCACCACGCAGTGTATCTCGGATACGCTAGCGTTACAATACGTTTGCGATTGTCACATTTATTCGTGATCAAGGCACTGACATGTCTTACAACAGAGTAATGTCAAACAGAGACACCGCTTATTTAAAGTAATACTTATGTTTATGTGACGTGTTTAAAAGCGGTAGTTACATCGAAAACATCGAAATAAAATAAAACAGTTATTATATCAAAATTACAACAAATTAAGCATTCAAAATAACTCTACCTTGCTTGTTTATTTATCTTTATACAAACTTCTCAAAGCGAATTATCGTGATATAAAATAATTGAACTTAGGTGTAAACAGGCTTAAAAGACTAATCTTAAGTCCAATACACAGCAGTGGCTAACACCTAACGTTTGCTATAACACGTTAATGCCCACCTTCTAGAAATTAATTCCTTATCACGATAGTTTTTTGGTCTCTGAAATCAATTACTTTACGATAACACCCTTCAAGGGAAAATAAACCTTTTCAGTATTGAAATAACGAGTTTTTTCGTAAAACAAGTCCACGATAGAACAAGGTGATCCATCATTGCAAATGTGAGGGTAGAACGTTTTTAGAGCGAACCTAATGTGCGCTTAATTGACTGTTAATTATTTTTATTAAATTAAAAGTATTTTTTAATAATATAAAAACTAAAACTGAAGTATGCGTGTTTGAAAAACATTGTGTACTCTACTTACATTTTTCAGAGTCCAACATAATATTATACCTCACTACCAACTAATACTTTTAAAAATGATTATCATGTAATTTATAATTTGCTATTATTATAAAAAAGAAGAATGATAAATACATATACTGAAGTCTCTAAAAGTTTATGCTCTGTATCAGGATCACGAATAAATGTGACAATCGTAAACGTATCGTAACTCTAGCGTTTATAACCGAGATGTGTAGTAGTGTAGTGCACACGTGACGCAACGACGTTCAACAGTCGTGCTGGCGTTGACGCCCAATATGACCTGAATAATTTGGTTTACGTAACGAAGCGATCATCAGATTTCATCGTGATCAACCCTCTGTAAATCAACCCAGAAGAGATTTTGAGCTACATAATACAATTTTATTATTACACATTTTTATTCGGCAAAAGCATATATCTTAGTTATAAATTTTGAGGGGTTAAATCGTAAATTGGTAATGGGCAAACATACTACTGGGAAGCGGAAAAATACACCGTTTTGAAAGTGCTAAGATTTTTACGCTTTTCATAATAAAATAATGTTTAGTTTTGAAGGGAAAATCCACCATTTTGTTTTCAAAACAAACGACAACCGACTTGACAAATGACTTGACTTAGATTATTTCAAATATCTCACTTGACACTGGTGAAATTGTCTGTCGAAATGACGGTCAGAGGCCTTTTAAATAAAATAAGACGAAGGATCCAAATTCTCCACCGAACATTACTTATTCTCGCCACCGTTCATTCTCCATCGTGCTAAGGTCTAACAAAACGTGACATTGGCGAAATTGCGGGCAACACTGCAAAGGCCATAGACAAGAATTGAATAAGACGAAGAAGAATGTTTTCCTGTGTTGTAGAAATGATATTCGCTATAGCTTTTTGATATCCGAGCCGAAGTTTCCGAACTGAGCTATAAAGCCATATTTCCCCCACCGTCAAACCAATGCTGGATAATGGGCGATTCGCCATCAATAAAGTTAGGTAACCAGTAAATTAGCATACGATCGATATTTTCTTCCCCCAGCCGTGCCTGGCACCGTGTTTACGGAAAAATACCGTTATAAATAACTCTGAAGTCTATGGTATAATGGCGGTTGGCAAAAGTTTTCAGCTGTCAGTGGGGAATTTTCTTTTTGAATGACATAGCAAGCAAGCAAGCTCATATGAGTTAGTGGCCAACTCTGGTGACGGAGTTTTTAGGCGGCTTAACGACTGCTAGAGCCGGGACCGACAGTTTAACGTGCCCTCCGAAGCACGGAAGCGCTCAGATGTAAATGCCACTAGCGGTCACCCATCCAAATAGTGACCGCATAGAACGGTGCTTAACTTAGATAATCAGTAAAGATTGACTAAGCAAGCCTAGCCACGAGCGTTTCCGCGCTTCCACGAGCGCTGAATGACATAGTGTAAGCTTCTTCTTCTTTTATTTATGGCCTCTGTCCGTCTTTTGGACAGCCAATTTTGCCAGTGTCAAGTGATATTTGAAATAACATAAGTCAAGTCATCGACGAACATGTAAAAAAATGGTCATGACTTTATCCTCAGGCAAAGTATATAGGCATGTAAATACTACCAGAATTCTTAGTATCTGGTTTATCGTTACATTATCACATGCGTTATTGTAAGTTTAGTGATTTTTTTACTTTCTTTTACGCCTTTGGAAAATCCAGGTCAGTGGTACCTACGAAGGGTTAAAGCAACATCCAGACAACAGCTAAAAGATTTAACTTTATAACGGTAAGAAGATATTTGTTCAAGTCTTATAATCCAGCAACAAAAACAAACAACATTATAATTGGATACGTTAATCTTGGTATCATACATACATCAATGTATGAGTTATGGATGAAAGATATAATTTTATTCAGGGGATTGGAGTATAAAAATCGGTGGGGGGCAGTCAAGTGAAACCTTTTAACTTTATAGGTCCGCTTGTATCGTAATGACAAGATTGGTACTGTCGAGGACAAAAATATCTGACTAAAGTATTAAAATAAATAATAGTTATTTGTTATACAAGAGTGCAAAGTTGCTTTTTAACCGCGTGTTCAATTTTGATGACCGAGCAAGCGGAGGATTCTAAAAGTGATTCAAAATTAGAATCCTGAGCGTTAGCGAGGGAATCAAAAGAGCACGAGGTGAAAAATCTTTGCACTCGAGTGCAACACGTAACTTTTCATTCCACCTCAGCGAGGAAATTACTAAATGCAAAAAAAAAAAAACGTTTACTATCACAAGATAGGTACTTTTATTTCAGTGAAAAAATGCCGCGTAAAGAACCGCGTACAAAGCAAATTGAAAAAAGAACACCAAGAAGGTTCCGAGTCTGAGTTTTTAACAAATTAAAAAAAAGTTGTCTGATATATTCGGCACCATAGAGGTAGCAGTAAATAGGTTTAATGTTTTTTTTATAATTCACAAACTTAGTGCACACGATGTTCTAAATTCAATTTACTTTATCCTCTAGAGAATAAAAACGGCTTTTGCACTCAGATATTGAAGAGCAAAAATACTCTTTCCGAGATGGTGGGATGAAAAAATTATTGAGCCCTAAAAAATCGGTACTAGAATGTCACATTAACTAGAGCTTGGTATTGTTTGTTTCAAGTGAAAAAAGGAACTTTTTCAGTTTTTTGTTTGAAAAGTTAAAACATGTCATGTTTTTGTTATTTTTATTTTCTAAATTGATTCAAAGGTCATCATTTTTAAATATTACCAGAACCGTAATGTACTTTTGCATACAATTCAAATTAAATCGATTGTCGATGCATCGATTATTCGTTTCGATTTCGGCGTCTCGCCACGGGGTGGCGCTGTCAACGAGCACAAATAAAAATCCGCGCTCAGTACGGTAGCCACTAAATAACTGGTACTTCTAAGAAGTAATGTTGTATTTCAATGTATGATTTGTGTAATATTCCGAGTAATGTAATATCGAGTCGTAATTCATTTGAAATATAATTACTCCCTATTAGCGTAGCGAGAAGCAGGTTTTGAGATATTAGCAGGTTCAAACATACCTAGGTTCGTGTTCTACAGCGGTGCAATCGTTGTCTCACAAAAATCTGCCAAGTTTAAGACTGGCAAGTCTTCCGAACTGTTTTCATACTAAATCATAGGTATTCTGTGACTAAATAGTGACATTTGCGCGTTTTTTGCCGTCAAAAGCTACCTACTTGATTTCGTATTATCTGTTGGCCACATCGCTTGATATTATGCTGGGCAGCAAAAGTAGTTCAGAGCTTACGATCGGGGGGCAGTGCCAGGCTGTTTCAAAATCGAGTTTCCAGTTATGAATTTATGTTTTTTTTTCAGATTACCTGTACTAAGCTATGTATAATTTTTTTTTACTTTTACACTTACCTAATTCTAAGCAACTTTTTCGATTAAAAAAAAAAACTTTTTCGTATATACTTATAGTTCCATCTACAAACATCTCAGCTACTCGATCTATTTAAACCTGCGATTACATCAAACGTATCGATTATCAGGAATCGAGAACATCGCATATATTAATACGAGACCGATAAAATTCACCAGGCAGCGCTAAATAAGTGTCGGTACGGACATTAATAAGTAATCGAATACATCGGCGTCTGTTGAATCGATTTATTTGATTCGGTTAGACGATAGCTGTAGTGTAAATGGCTAGAGAAGTATTTTTGCTCTGAACCTTAAATTCCAATGTTTATTAATTAGATTCAGTGAGTGACTTTTTAAGTCTATATCGATATTTATTTTTTTGTTATAGAAAAAACTGTTTTTTGTCTCTATTACATAATATCTTATTTAAAAAATTTGGGTTAGTCTCAATTTAGCCCTTTGAGCCGTCCCCTTCAAGAGGATTTCTACATAAAATTTACGAAAAATCATATTACTATCATTTTCATTTGTTTTTGTGATCGTAATACTTACCCTTAATTTAAAATTTATTTAATTGGCCTAAAATCAAAAACGACCTCTTAACTATGGTGACGTAGCACGGTATGAAAGTTAAGTATAAAAAAATTATCTCCATAAAGCACCCGAGAATTGGCCCCGACACCTGAGCCCGTAGTCTGAGTTTTGTTTTGTTGATCGAAACGCATTTTGTATGAAAACCCGATAAGCGCCTCTAGAGGGAAATTTGCACACTCTTGTTCTCCATTCAAACACTGCGAGTTTCTCGAATGCTTGTCGCAAATCAACATAACAAAATTCAGACCACGGACAAGTGGAAATCGGGTGGAAAGTAACGAGAATAATTGCACGGAGAAGGCCTTTGATGCCAGCAATTTTCTAGCATTCCCCAATTTAGATTTGCAGAAGAGGGCTATTCGTGCAATTTATAACATGGGTCCCAGAGAATCACTAAGAAATAAGTTTAAGGAAATAAATATAACGACAGTACCTTGCCAGTACATCTATGAAAACTTATTGTATGTTCAAAAAAATATCAATCTATACAACAAAAAAAGTGATAATCATAATGTTAACACTAGAAATAAAGACAAACTCGCTGTTCCCACCACTAGGCTCACAAAAATTAGTAAATCTTTCAAAGGGCAATGTGTACGCTTCTTTAACAAAATCCCAAGTGATGTGTCTCAGTTGTCGATTGGCAAGTTCAAAAACATAATAAAACAGAGACTTCTTCTAAAAGCATACTATAAAATATCTGATTATTTAGAAGACAAACAAGCTTGGGACGAACTAGCTCCAACTCATCCAATAAAAAAAAATGTAATCATACCTAATCATACAAAACGTAATGACGATTCAAAGTGATCAGTGAGATTTTATTGAATAAAAGATTTTTGACTTTGACTTTGAGATGGATGATCTCTCTTACCTTGGAAGTAGCTCTTAGTCCGAAGGTAGCTGACCGACAGTCGTAAGATAGACAGCCGGTCCAGCTTGCTCAAGATATTTTGCTCGAAGGGCAGCAGCGAGGCCAGCGTGTCGAGCTCAGCGTTGAGGCGCTCGCGGTGTCGCTTGCTCGGGTTGCTTTTTGTGACGCCATCCTTTGTCGGTGGTTTGATGCTGGAGAGGAAAGTACTTATGTGAGAAATCATCATTATTATTAGAGGGGTAATTCATGTGAAATATATAATTTGTTTAGATGTGATATCAGATACAAACTAACAACATTTATGTGACTTTTAGGATATCTCAAAGATAATCCACTAAATAAATCCACTGCTAGACATGATAAAATACATTTTATAGATAATCTTTGTAAAGGAGAATGGGCATCCTGTACCAATGGCAAAAGAGAAAACTATTTTGAATCATCCCAAGCCATCGACATTCCGATTATCAGCTTCATAGGGTCGTCGAGAGGTACCATTGAAGTGAAAAAAATAGTAAATTTAAATAATTAAATAAGAAAAAAAATTGGTTCTTCTATGTGTGTAACTAAAAATATTACTAACTAATAAATAGGTTCCCATCGTCAATTGAACCATTGGTTCTCTGACTTTCTCACAGAAAAAATACAAAGCTCACTTCGTCACTTATTTAGCATAGTCGCAACACCAAAGCCTTCTGGACAAGAAACTGCTGAATAAGCTCAATTTCCCTCAGATCGCTCAAACACCAAGGAGGTAAACCTGACACATCACTAGCATTTGGTGACCCAACAAGTAACCACCGAGTCACGCGAACTTGTTAGCATAACTTATACGGATAAGGGGTAAGCACACTGCATTATTGTGCTTAGTTTTTTCGTCTCTTATTCGTGCTTACTTTTTTTCGGTCGCTTGAATAATAAAGTAGTTTGGCTGATAAACTAAGGTTTGATAAGGTGGACGATTAAGTTTGTTAAGAGGGTTTATTCCACAACGGTCCCTATACAATGTAAATATTCTTTTATTTTGTGAAATGACTTAGATTTTAGAATCTATTTTAGGTTATCCTAGTTAGGACCTTTAAAAGAAAAGACAAGAGAGTCAAAACTTGGTTTGTAGCGTTTTATAGATTTATAATAATAATATACTTTTTGGGAACCAATTCTTATAAATAAGAAAGCTTAAATACGTCTAGCAGTGGACCGATATAGTTCGACGATGATGATGATGATCAAATATTCCATAGGAATATTTTTTATTCCATAAAGAAACTTTTTTTAAATAATTACAAATTAAATGTATATTACAATTTGGCTACTACAATATTTGAAAAAAAAAATGTATTTTGCGTAGTTATGCGCAAAAAGTATCTTTAGAATCGATCGTTTCGATTTCAATTTCAGTAAAGTTTGTAAGTATGGAGCCAAGAGGAATGAACCTTTTAGTCTTTGTGTGGTTATAAGCTTCGTACAATATATAGTCGCGAGGTCATTGTATTTTCTTTTGACCTAGTTTTAAACGTTTATGAACCTAATTGTAACTAAGAAAGAAGAAAGAAAAAGTAATCAAATTAATGCTTTTTTTATTGTGCAAAATAAACGTAAAGTTAGAGTTTATTATAATTGAATAAGGTACATTTTGAGTGTAGGCTAATTAAATAATTTGAAAATGAAAAAAAAAAGATTCCAAGAAAAACTATAACAAAAATATACAAAGATGCCAAGGTATATTTTAAGTAATTTTGTCCCAAATTGTTATATATTTAATGTTAATGTAATTCTCAAAACAATTAAGCTTGTCAGTAAATAATTCAATTAAATATTAAATAACTTAAAACCTTCTGTTAGATTAAGGAAGCATAGTAAAATTAGATTTAAAATTAGAGCGAATTATTATTATTAGTTCTTAATTTTTATGCAAAATAATTTTAATTATTTTGTAAAATAAAATATTTTTCTCTAAGCATTTCCAAGTCCAAAAATAACTACACAGACGTGTATTACTCGTTGCCGCCCGTGGTTTTTGTTGATTTATTCAAAGGTAGGTATCAAACGGCGCAAGCTCGGTCCTTTGATATTACTTCCATACAATTTGTACTCATACACACACTATACCCACACAAAAAACTACCTCACACTAACGCAATAAGACTCAAGTTCCACTGAACAGTAAATGTGCGAGAATCGTATAAATCAATGACCGATTATTTCTATAAATTGTAACTCGATTAAGTTATAATCGATGGTGGATTGTGATAGGTCGTATTTATCGATTTCAGTTGTAATAATCGATTTAAATTCTACATCCTTACACAGAATTATCGACTCTGTTGTTAAAATATGTTTAAATTTTTAATAATCTGGTTACATCAAAAATTAAACATCAAAGAATTACGTATTTCTTAATTCTTTCGAAATACCAAATTTGGTAAAAAAATATTTAATTTGGGTAATTTCCTAACTAACTAGCCGTCGCCCGCAGCGTTGCTCGCGTTGTGAACCCTTTCGAGTGTGCCTTTCAAAATTCCTTTCTTAGTGCACTCCTTAGTGCACTCCTACGGGCTATATAGGGTATATAGCCCGTAGGAGTGCACTAAGAAAGGAATTTTGCCTTTCATACCTCTAGGACTTGTAGTTTAGGCTGTGTGTTGATTGTCAGTAAGCTTCAAAAGAGTTTTATATATTTAGCTATCGTAAAAATTTTCCAAGAACTGAACAAATCCAGTTTCAAATAATACTTTCAAATCGCTCCTATTAAATACGCATTAGAAAAGATTACATGTGAAAACGTTTCTTAAAGTTTTGGAGAAGCCCATTTTGTAAACTGTCTGATGTTACATGAGGTCATTGATCTTTTGACCTACAATGATAATGTTTATCCGATCTACTTCTCTGCAGCCAAAAGATAGAGCAATAAATAGATATTCTTGGACATAGGTATCACACAACGCTCTCTAGTCCCAAACTAAGCAAAGCTTGTACTATGGGAACTAGATTGCTGATAGAATACTTACGTACATACATTTTTTTTGTAAGTACATACTTATGGTACCAACACCCAGACATAGAACAAACATGTAAGTTTTGCCAAACAAAAATGTTTGTTCTCAGTGGGGATCGAACCCACGACCCACAGCACGGAAGGCAGACCTATTACCAACTGAGCTGTGATGACTGTCGAGCACGACAGTCATCACAGCTCAGTTCACCGGAAAATATTGCATTATGTTACTAGATTTTATGGGTTTTCGGAATATACCCATTTTCGCAATTACCCCAATGCACCTTACTTCTTCTTCTAATTTATGTTTCTTTTTTTTTACCATGGTTTGAAACCCGAAAAGAATTTAGCTGCATTGCCGTAGTGATTCGGGATTTGGCTATTTGCCACTTACAAAACAGAACACAACGGGTACAATCACTAAAATGAACTGATAGCCTTTTTCAAGCAAAATACTCGCATTGATAAAATGGACGCGCTAATTCAATTGCCATCTAATACGATATGTTATGTTATTGGGCATCGTAGTATGTAATGTGTTAGTTATGGGAAAAGGAAGGTGTTTAGGTAAAATAAAACTGAAAGTATTGCAAAACCAAATCTATTTTTCTGATCTGTCACAATAATCAAAATTTTAACTCAGTCCCAATCACTTTTTTCTTCTAAATCTGTCACTCGCCTGCCGATGCCAAAGGAGGAGGTTTTCATCGTCTACAATATGTATCTTTGTTCCTCATTCACGCAAAAACTACTAATCCAATTTTAATGAAACTTGGAATATATATTGTCCGTGACCTGGATTAACACATAGGCTAATTTTTAACCCGGAAAATCAACGGGATCCAACGGGACGCGAACGAAGTTGCGGGTGGAAGTTAGTTAATACTGTTTTAGACTGAAATTTTTTAGTCAACCCATTTGCAATATATTTATGGAAATAGATAATTTGTTATAAAAAAATTTGCTTTTCATTTGTATACTGGGTTCCTATAAGTAATACTAGTAATATCCTACTAGTCCTACTAATAATATCACTAGTTGTTCATCTGCGCCACAGAAAGTCGTCATCCCACCACATATAAATAAAGTCTGTAAGGGCTTAGCTTGAGCTCTGAGTTGGTAAGATCGGTATCTAGGAAGCCGAAGCACGATCAATGGCAAGCGTGTTATACTTGCCAACCGACACGCTATACTAGCGTGTGCCATAATCACATCATTGTGGAGAATTCGTAGTGTCTAGTTCTTTAGCAGACCACGGGAGCCTTGACTTTTACAGGAGGATTTGCAATTTCTTTTCAAAACATTCTAGGTACCGTTTGACCCTGTAACCGTTAACTATCTCACTTATAATGATATGTACCTGATGTTAAGACTCTTACAGCCGTCGAAAGACTTGTCGCTTGCAGAAGATATAAAATCATTGAATTAATAAAAAAATGCAAACAATATTATAGTGTTGTGTGCAATAACATTGCACAAAGTTCAGTAAAATTATAATCTTGATTCAAACTAACCTAACCTAACCAAAACATGAATTTTTATTTTTTTTTACTTTTCGCTTAGAAAATTTATCTGGATCAAAATGTTATTTATGCAAAACTTTGTGAAATGCACACAAAACTGTTGTTTACGATTTTTTATAAATTCAAAGGGCGTATCGGTTTTCTGAACTGTTTTCGGTATTTTGTGATTTAATGACATTAGCGCGTTTCGGCGCGTTCTTTGCCGTCAAAAGCTTCTTGTTTTCGTATATCTGTGGCCACGACGCCGACGCTTGACATTATGCTGGGCAGCGAAGCAGTTCAGAGCTTACGATACGGGGGCAGTGCTTTTATGTCTTCAGAAATGTTGAAAGCAAGCGACAAGTTGATCGACGGCTGTCGTGTTTTAATATCTTTTCTATTATTAACATTGTACCAACCTAAATACTAGTAATATGGTTGTTAACTCTACATATTGTGTGTGTGGACGCTGAAATAAAGCCTTTGAATTGGAACCCTAGCATTTTTGCATGACCTTTCAAAACAGATGAAAACACCCATTTACAAACAGCAAAGAGGTCAGTGCTCCTCAAAACCACAGTAGTACTAATGAAGATCGAACCTTGACACGACGACCCGGTCGGTGGATGCGTGACAAAGCCCTCGCATGTCAGCACGGCACCGCCGGTTATAATTGCCTCCTCAAGAGATATACGTGACGTCATAAGGCATGTGTCGTTTTACGTCATGATCTATCTTGACAGGCGTTATGGCTCAGTCGGTAGCTCTGCCTTCCGTGCTGTGGTGGGTCATGGGTTCGATCCCCACCGAGAGCATTTATGTGGCAAGCACATATGTTTGTTCAGTGTCGGGTGTTACTATGTATCATAAGTATGTATTTACAAAAAAAAATTTATGTATGTATTCTATCAGCAATCTAGTTCTCATAGTACAAGCTTTGCTTAGTTTGGGACTAGAGAGCGTTGTGTGATTATGTCCAAGAATATTTATTTATTTAATCAGTTATCTATGATAGCCTTCTTGATGGGTTTGGTGAAGTCTAAGAGTATCGCAGAACGCGTTGAGACCTATCAAGAAGTGTGTCTTAATAAGATTAAATAAAGTTGCTTTTAGGTTACCTTCTAGTCTGTGCGTTTAATTTTTTTTTGGACGTTGGTTTTCATACTGGTACTGGTATGATTATTATGGGATAGTGCGGCAAATGCTATTTGCATGAACTAAAAATATCTCAAAAAATGCTTCTTTCTACTGTTTCAACCCCTCTTCCTTCTTTTTTTTGACCAGGTCAATGCCCTGATGCAGTGCCTAATACAGAACCAGTAGCAATCCAAGAAATCATGCAGCGATAAGCAAATTGCATCGTATCACGTGATTCATTCATTCTCGTGACTGTCTTTGAGCTAGCATCTGATGATGGCATGCCGGCACTCGTTTAGTGCTTCGTGTGGTTCGTGACGTCATGATCATGTGACGTCATGGCTTAACTGGACTTGGAGCAGCTGGTTCGATATTTGAAATTAAATTTTATTGCTGGAAACCTTTTTTAAAGAGTTATTTTGGTCTGACGACCAGCTAGATCAGAATTAGCTTCTTTAATATTTTAGTCGCAAATATTACAATGGTACTTTTGAAAAGACGAGGAAGCATTTTAAAGTTCCTATTTTTATAGTTTTTAACGCCTTTGACTACTCATCCCACTCTTAAGTTCGTCGGCAATAATATAAGACAGCATTTACACTTTAATTAGTACAGTAGCCAGTTTGGTAAACGTAGAGTCACAACTCACAACGCGTGGAAACGACGACAATAAAATAATTATTGGATTTCAGCGCTACTAAATGACACGTAATGCAACTCTACTTAACTAGCCACTTATGAGTGTGTAAATCAGTCATTACTGACATTCTTATTTCCAGATTTTCACTCTTTGTTTTATTTTTTTAAATTACCGCGCCAGTGCAGCGTAAATATTTCTACGCTCTATTTGACTCGCCACTAAAGTAGTGTGTATATCGGTTATTACCGAACTTTGCATTTTTGCAATTCTTATTTTTTCACGGGAAAATGGTTATCTCTTCATATAACAATGTATCTTACATACCTTACAAAACGAGTACAAAAAAGACGTGTTCTGTGAGGTAAATCATATAATCAAAGAAAAACAGTCCCAAATCAGAATTGAACATTGAACGATTCTGGCTCGCGTGTCCAGTCGGTACTTAGTTGGAATTGCATCGTAAAATCATCCAACGTAAGTGAAGTCGCGGCAGTAAAATAAATCAACGATGTGTACCTACTTAAATGTTTTACAACTAGATTACGCATGTACAGTATGCTCCATTTTAAATAACTAGGTGGTACATAAGTGTGGAATATTTACAGCAGACCTTAGAAAAATAATTAACATGCAGCCAAAGCAGCATTTAAACACCTATAAATCAGCAACTGTGCTGTTGCGTTACTGTGTAGTGTAACTTGTTTCGTTGCAGTGGCAAAAGACTGTAAATTGTCACTTTTGTATATAATGGTTCTGACTATTTACTATAACCTAACATAGTATCACAACACTAGTTTTCATCATCATCATCCGCAGCCCGACTTCACCCACTGGCTGTTGTGACACACAAATTTTAGGATGATTTTTTCAATTATTACTCATGCTTATATTCTAAAACTAAAACGTCTTATAAAGAGAAAACATTATCGTCCTTAATGCAGTCAGAAAAAAACATTAATTTAAGTTATTTTTGAGAAGGTTCGAAATGATCCTTGCATTCAGTGACTTAGAGTTTATTTGGCTTTGTATTTTTTTCGTAATTAGATCATCAAGTAGCACACCACTGAATTAAAATAATAAAAGATATCAGATGCCAGAGACAAATAATCTAATTTTAATAACAAAGATGACTAGGTCATTTTTTTGTACCAGATATAAAAAACCTGTTACGTCACTGGTCCAATGTTTACATGTGTGGTATAATTATAAACGTATTAGAAAGGTCGATGGACTTCAGGTTAAGGCCATATGCGAAGGCTTTTGTTTTAGAAATGACTCTACAATTTTTGGTTGTAAAAGCTCGACTGCATGACAAGAACTTACTTTATTACTACAGTGCTAAGATCTTTATTTGTATGATTTATGAATCTATGCAATAGTATGCAAATATGCAGTGGTTTTTATCTCTGCGACTTTTTGTAGCAATACAAATATGCGTTTTGAAACGCGGAATTGAATCGCGACGTCGCGGCCGTATTTATTCTAAAACTGTCTACGGCAGCGTGTAATTGTTACAAGACCCGGCTTTTGCTTTCGAAGAAAAGTAGCAAAATAGACTAACGCCAGTAATAAGAACTCGCCTGCTAAACCCGTTAAAAGCAGTGGTTACCAGTTAACTTATAGGTGGACCATCGGCTTGTTTCATCATTTTAGTTGTATAAAAAACGGCACTGCAGTTTTCAACTACGTAACTTGTTAAAGTCGACCGTAACGGATAGACCAATGCATAAATAACATATTTATAACTAAAAAAAAGTTTTACTGCGCAGTGTAGCCACGCAACTCGGTGTCAGTATACTTACGCAAGTGTAAATAAACCCTGAAGCTAAGTCAAAGTCAAAGTCAAAAATCTTTTATTCAATAAAATCTCACTGATC
Source organism: Eulithis testata (assembly GCA_947507515.1). Taxonomy (NCBI): domain Eukaryota; kingdom Metazoa; phylum Arthropoda; class Insecta; order Lepidoptera; family Geometridae; genus Eulithis; species Eulithis testata. Next base: position 8,496,832 of record OX382213.1, on the reverse strand, counting down.
ACTTTGAATCGTCATTACGTTTTGTATGATTAGGTATGATTACATATTTTTTTTATTGGATGAGTTGGAGCTAGTTCGTCCCAAGCTTGTTTGTCTTCTAAATAATCAGATATTTTATAGTATGCTTTTAAAAGAAGTCTCTGTTTTATTACGTTTTTGAACTTGCCAATCGACAACTGAGACACATCACTTGGGATTTTGTTAAAGAAGCGTACACATTGCCCTTTGAAAGATTTACTAATTTTTGTGAGCCTAGTGGTGGGAACAGCGAGTTTGTCTTTATTTCTAGTGTTAACATTATGATTATCACTTTTTTTGTTGAATAGATTGATATTTTTTTGAACATACAATAAGTTTTCATAGATGTACTGGCAAGGTACTGTCATTATATTTATTTCCTTAAACTTATTTCTTAGTGATTCTCTGGGACCCATGTTATAAATTGCACGAATAGCCCTCTTCTGCAATACAAATATGGTGTTTATGTCTGCAGTGAGGTTCAAGTTACCTAATAAACAATCATTCTCACATACGCTAACCTTGACAGAAATAGAAAAGTACATACGCAAGAAAATCGTCGGAAAACACTCATTCCACGAAGGCTGCGCGCGATCAAGCGTGGTCGATGATATTGGCATACTTATGTTTGGCACACATGCGCAACCGAGCGAGCAAGATTCAACATTGACAGATCTCGGGGGTGCAATCAAAACTCATTGCTATCCTCTTCAATTTAGAGTCGTCTATCAGGTTGGAAGTGTAATTAAAAATTACTATCTTCATTTTAGAAGGAAAGAACGTCTCGTTTGATAATGAAGATACATTTGGTTTTTACTGTTTTAAATCTCTAATTACTTATTTTCTTTTACGGTCACTATGCTTCAGCCTTGAGGCTGGTTATTGGTTTCATGAGATAACCCTGTCGTCAAAAAGTAATGCTCGCATTATTGTCTTTCGATTTGAAAGGTGGAAATACACACTCGTATAGTAGGTGCCAAATAACACCGCAATACAGGTCATTCACCCACCTTCACCTCGATGGCGCAAAATTTAATTTATGTATGGTAAACAAACAGTACAATGAGATTTGAGCGATTACCGTCTTAGCGACAGGTTTGTAGGGAAAGCGACAGAATTAACCATTCATAAATTGAATTTTGCGACATCTTGCTGAAGGTGGGTGAATGACCTGTATTGCGGTGTTATTTGGCACATACTATAGTAAAATATAGCTATTGCGGTGTGATTTTACCCAAAAGTGATTTTGAGGTTCAAAAGTCAGCAAATATTTTACGTTCAAAAAGGTTTTAAGACCATACAGGGATTTTTAACCCGCAAATTAAAGTAGGTTCATGATTATACCCCTTCTTTACTTGATATTTTATATCTTAACCTGTTCAGTGCAATGTTATCAAAAGAAGATTATTAGACCCACCCGGTCTAATAGTCCCATATACATATACACCGCATTCAACTATGAATTCAATCCAAACCAATTAAGTCTCAATACCGATTGTATCGTAAATAACATTTTTAACATGTTCGTCCTAAATTCTAGTATTCGATTAAATAATTAATTTCCAAGGTTAAGCTTCTCTATTGTTTGAATATTTTTTACTGCTTTATGCAACTGGTAGATAATTGATGTTTTTATGATCGGATAATTCGAAGACTGCTTGTTATCGACGGTGATAATTATTTGCAATTTTATGATATTAACCATCTGGCATATATTTAAAATGGGAATTAGCTCAAGAGTTTTTCTCACAACAGTCAATACAGACCACCTCAAATACTTTGACCCAGGAATAAATGAATGGATAGTACGTACGTCCAAACATTACAATATTTACGTGATTGCTTTGGTCGTGATTATAGAATTTGTAACAAAGTTTTTTTTTTAAATCGCAAATATATTACTAAAGCAAATCTAGAAACTGAAATGAAATAAAATCTTTTATTTGTCAGAATAAAACCAATGATTTTGATGTTTGCTTCCTGTAATAGAAATATTAACAAAATTACAAAGTGTTGTTTAGTCCCAGTGGTATTAGAGACCGGTCTACAACTAGAATCTTTCCAACTGGGTTATATAATAAACAGGAAATATGTAAGGATGTATGGATTTACGTTTGCTCCTCTTTCACGCAAAAACTTCTGATCCGATTTAGATGAAACTTGGAATATATATTGTTCGTGACCTGGATTAACACATAGGCTACTTTTTATCTCTTAAAATCAACGGGACGTGAACTTTTCAAAAACGAAGACCATTCAACAACGAAACGATCGAATTTCGCATAGAAAATTGCACTTCTAATCCTGGGTAGACGAAGTCGCGGGTACCAGCTAGTAACTCAATGAAATATTGTTGCATATATAAATCTAACTTGTACTAATTTGTGTGTCGCTAGTAGGACTTAATATAAAATCGTTTACTGCAAACAAGGTTGGTCAGTATCAGGTCACATATGACAACTGTTGACTTAACAGTGCAATGTCACTGATTGCAGCAAATTGCAGCAATTTGCCTGCAATTGCACAGTTTTGTCCCTCTATTCTATTCTAGGCTAACCACGTAACCACCTGCCTAGAAGCTACAGAGGGCCTAGTACGAGTTTTGGTGTGTAAATCTGGTGTAACACGTCTGACGCCCAGCACACCCAGTGTGCGCTGGTGTGCTGGGCGTCAGACGTTTTCTACGTTTTTTGATGTCCCTTAGGATACATATTCGTTACAGCAGACGTAACACACATGGAGATAAATAAGATCGCGACATTTATGGAATAACTTGAATCGTAACTTTTCCTCAAACAAGAGTATAGATCCCCATCAGTATTTCAATCGCGGAACATATTTTAAGCTCATCGTGATCCCCACAGCAATAACATTAACCGTGCAAATGCACACAATACGACACACGCCGATCCCACTTAGGGTCTATTGTACCCGTTGACGCCCGGCAGGTTGGGAGCGTTTGATTTATTTGAAACGAGCCCAATGAGGTGGATGGACCAAAATTTTGTTTCTGGTCAGTGTTTTCTTTATTTATTTTGTGCTGATCTTGCTTTACTGTTTTATTTGATTTATTGCGCCAAATTAATCTCGCAAATCATTCTAGAAGCTCCCTTGCATATAAAATAAAATAATATCAAAAACAACAAACAAAATTACTTTTTTTTTGTCTTATCGCGTAACTAAAAAGTTCTCTACTTACTTTTACAACACTCGTTCATCGCAAAATGTAAGCTTATTGAACCTTTCACGTCCGTTTATTAACCGAATGAGACCCCACAGCATTAACTCCTGTCACAACACAACGGGGTCCCTTTGTCCCGACATGGCGAGACATGGATAGGGTATCGAAATGGCTATCGGTTTAGGGTTAGGGGTGGGGCGTGGAAATCGGATTATCGCTGGTAATTATTTGTATTGGGATTGAAATAGATTCACTTACGGTTATTAGTAAATTAAAAAGTAATAAAAAATATTAGTAAATTAAAAGTAATAAGAAACCGCGTTTTATAAAATCTGGGCTTCCCAGGCCCGCGTTTATAAACGCTTTGAAATAAATTCCCGGCTTCCCAGACCCAGACACAATAGACATCTTAAATTTTCAGATATACTCAGTACATTCTTAAAGGTTTTTGAGGACGCTTAAGGCTTGTAGATACAAGGGTCATAGCCATTTAGTACGCTAGAGCAATTTAGGTATCATAGGCTCCCCTGAATTTTTCACACGCATTCTTAAATAAGATCATATTAAAGAAGTTCTAACTACACTTAGCACAGTACGAATACTTAAGCTGTGGAATGATCTCCCTGTTAAGTTTTTCTCTAGTGACTACAATATGGGGCACCTAAAAAAAGGCGTTTCAACGGGCGTGTGATACCTGTGTTGAGGGGTCCATAGGCTACGGTAACCGCTTCCCATAAGGCAAGCCGTATGGTTGTTTACCTACCTATACTAAGTAGTCAAAAAGTACAGTAGACATCCCCAAAGCCCTAAACACAACGTCAAATTGACTACTCTGTAATCTTCCATCAAGTATCTGTTCATCAAAAAAAGATGCCAAAACTATCTTTAAAGTATGTAGATACGATTTCTACAATCGTAATTTATACTTTGTTTGATGATGTGTCATTAACCGGCAAGCGCCGCGGGCGTACTTAATACTGTTTTAATGGGTACCTGTGACCCTTGGTCATGTTCAAATGGCTCTTTTATTTTTGATCTTGAATAGGTATTTCTCTATTTTAATAATGAATCAACGTGAAAGTATATTATTATTTTATTTTCAAATAATGTAAAAGATTTTGTTTAAAGAGTAATACTGAGTTTTTGTTGTTTTTGCAGTGAGAAAATATACCTATCTACCTACGACATAGTAAGAATGAAAAAAAACTTATGTAGGTATGTTCATATTTTATTTATATTTATTAAATTACAAAAACAGCACAAAAAAGACAATTAAAGTTACTTTAAGTATTTTTAAAATAAAATAAAATGTAAATAAATTAAAACCCAGAATGTCAAGTAAATACATTATCCCAAAATCAAAACCAATTGAAAATAGCACACAAAAATCTATAGAATTCCAATGACCTGCCATTAACCACTCGAAATACTATCGGTAACAGGTAATCCACCCCTGGTCATTGTGCCAGACAATGGTCTTTGTGACCACACGCGCGTAACTAATACCTTTAAGTACCCCCGTAGTTTGAGGGTTAACTTTAATCGTGCGATTTTCATTTCTTTGCGGAATTTTATTTTGCGGCCTTCATTTAGATCAAAATCTTGGTTTATATCAGTTAGTTGATTTTACACATACTAGTTACTTAGATTTTATACTGGGTGATTTTGTTTGACCGCCCTTAGAGGAATATCTGAACTACCATAGTTATAATTTTTTCATACATTTTTGAATACGAAATTCTACAGAAAACCACGTTCTTATTTTACCAGACCGCGTATTCATTCACAATTAAGAAGTACTTTACCGTGACATTTCTACCTTCTTTAATTAATTCCTCTCAAATTCATTCAACAAAACAAGCCTCTTAACCAGTTTAAATTTAAAAAAAAACAATGGCAGGTCCAAACGGAGTCGAAGCAGAACAGTAGTCAGACAGAAACTTGATATGTAGATTGTAAAGGCGATTGTACACTGTACGAATGTGGAGTCGAGAAACGCGAGAGATCGGTCGAACGATGGCGTGAAGCGTTGAACGGAATTAAGAAAGTTTAACGATCAGAAAATGTATTGGTAGCTTTGGGACGTGCATTTTTAGTGTGTTTTATAAGTAGAATGCCGTTTTTTTGTGGTATCACTGATTTCAATACAGTTGATGTTTAACACCGAAGTAGAGAACAATATAACAATATTATAATAAAAAAATAGTCGAGCTTAGAGAAATGTATGCTAAAATAACGAACTTAATATAAAATGCACGCAAAAGAAGTCACGTAAAAGGTGTATAAGTTTTATTTCACCGAATAACAAACCAATGTACACTTTATACTTAGTGTAAATTTATTGTTTTATGGTATAAGAAACAAGCAAAAAAACATTTTTTTTTTTTTTTTTTTAGTTTAATAACTAGCACGGTGATAAACCAATTACACTAATTATCATAACATATTATTGCCTCGCAGTATTTTAGGCATTCCACCATAATTTGTGGCCAGTTGTCTGCGAACACATCACAGTTTGGGTTGGCCTTGAGAAGGTTGTTAAGGGCGGTGAGTGTCCGAGGTATTGGAGAGTTAGCGCGCGCGACTGTTCGACTCGACGGTGGAGCAAAGAGTTTGTGCATCCTGCCTCGTACATAATTATTAGGGACAAAGAGTAGAAGTGACTCATTCAGCAGATGGGGTGCGTCTATTGTACCACAAAAACCTTACAGATGGTAGCGATCTGATCTTGTGCTCGCCTTGTTTCCAGAGAGTTATATAGTGCGAATGAAATAAAATTGGCATGGAATATGCTCTGATTTTTTAATGGTATTTTGCGACATCAATGCGGCGTTAGTTTCCTTTATTGTGCTCTCACCTTTAGATCAAAATTGTCTGAATTCTACGAATGCATTCTGCGCGACTGAACCTTTCATTCCTTATCTTTATACTTTGCACGGTTTTTGATAGATCACGTTATTTTATTTACTTTTATTCGGTGTCTTTGTTGTTTGTACGGACCCTTACATAAAAAGTTTGAACTAACTAGCTCGAAAAACAAAACAATCCCTTCATTTTGTTTGTTGATGTATAACAATTGGTAAAGATTTGTCAAGAGTTGTAATATTTTTTTATGAGCAATAGCAATAGAGGCATCGAAGTCGGAGGCAAACGCCTCACTAATTTGCGTTTTGCGGATGATATTGTTCTTTTTGCACCAACAGCACAAGAACTGCAGCAAATGCTTGAAGAACTAAGCGCGGCAAGTCTTGAGGTTGGACTTCAAATGAACCGGTCGAAGACACAAATAATGACCAACAGCACGAGACGTAGGGTCGAGGTAGATGGGCAGGTCATACAATATGTCGATGAGTACATTTACTTGGGCCAGCTAGCGAGCTTCGAAAACAGGCAGGATAAGGAGATCGATCGCCGTATCGAGAACGCCTGGAAGAGCTTCTGGTCTATGAAGGCGCATATGCAGGGAGAACTTCCACTGTCACTGAAGCGCAAACTCATCGACACTTGTATCCTGCCCGTCCTAACCTACGGTGCACAGACGTGGTCATTGACCGAGCTGCAGAAGTCCAAACTCAAGATTTGCCAGAAAGCCATGGAACGCAGCATCCTAGGTTTCAAGAGGATCGACCGAGTGCGGACCATGCTGCGTTCACTAACGGGTATTGCCGACGTGGGAGAGAAGACCGCCAGGCTTAAATGGGGCTGGGCAGGGCACGTAAGCCGGATGCCTCCCGACAGGTGGGCCAACTGCGTCACACCCTGGCTCCCCGACGGGCGTCGGTCTCGCGGTCGCCCTAAAAAGCATTGGCGGGACGACCTCGACGCCTTTGATAGGAGTTGGTGGGAGCAGGCCCGGGAGAGAGAAAAATGGAAGATGTTGGGGGAGACCTTTGCCCAGCAGTGGGACAAAATAGGTTAAAAAAAATATGAGCAATAGCTAAGCATTTGGCACATCTGGTGGTAAGTGTAGCTGTAGCCTAAGGTGGAGCACGCATATTGCTACAGAAACAGATTTTATATTATATTAAATACTTTTTTTTTCCGGGTGTTTTATTTAGATTTACGCCTACATGCTTTAATTGCACCTGTTGTTTTAAAATCTCAATCAAACAAAGTCACAAAATGATACATAATTTTTACTACATTCACTTAAAAAAATATCCGTAATGTATTGAATTAACAATTGTAAGAAAGCAAGCTCATATGAGTTAGTGGTCAACTCTGGTGACAGAGTTTTTAAACCATCCATAAGGCCTCCGTCATAGATTAACAACTGCTAGAGATTAACAATTGTTTTCACACCATTTTATAGATGTAATACTTGTATTCTGGTATTCTGGTTGAGTACTATCTGAGTTCCTTAGACGAGTCATATTTTCGGGAAACGAACAAGTCGATTCTCCCAAAAAAGATTCAGTTTGCAACCGACAAGGTTGGGGTAGTAAGTACAGCGCATGCGTACCATCGATTTGATAAGTATCTAAAATAGGTAAGGCTTGAAAGCTTCACCGAAATCTTAATGGAAATGTACCAGAGAAAGTGGGTCTATTAACCGGTGAAATGAAGAAGTTTCATAGTTTCTATAACGGTCATCAAATCAATATCTCTTAGGTTTAGAACTGGTGCAATGTTCAGTGGCTTTTTTTAAAACTTGCAAAGCAACTCGTGAGGTTTGGAGTGTGTAGCGATTACGTATTTATATATTTTTGTTTGCCTATTCCATCTAAACATTGTTCCAGGCACTACAGTGTCCCATTATGTGGCATAGGTTGCCTCCTGACGCTGTATAAATCATCTTCAATAGATGTAAAGGCCTAATATTATTTGTATCAAAGCGTTGACAGAAAAACTAACACAAGGAAACCCGCCAGATTAGTGCTTCCGCACGTATTGACTGTCTTTCTTGTGGATAAGGCCAACTGGGCCGAGAATCAGAGGACGGTATAAGCGCTGGGCAAGCCTATTCCGTCTAAAAATGTTCTAGGTACAGTGTATGGAAAGTCTACGCTGATTGGCAATTTCTGATGTGGTTTTTTTACCTATAGGTGTGTTATACGAGGATGTTTGACATAACAGATTGTTCTAGTAATACTAGAATTATTAGATTGAATTATACATTAGCAGTGGAATTGACGTGGCTCTCCAAACCCATTGGTTTGCTAGTCCCTCCAAAAATAACTGATTGGTCACAAACCAGACTAGGTCTACCATTGGTAGGGGAAATTGGATAAAAATAATAAAAAAAAACAACATAAACCAGCGTTCAAATGTCGACTTTACTGAAAAAGGAATACAGATTGTTATGATTTACATTAGAAAAAGAAATCGTGTCTATCGGTCGCGAAACCACGCCTCGTGAGTTTTTCACAGTTCGGCGTCGCAAAGCTGTGAGTTCTCGACGTATAGGAGAGGTGTAAATGCAGTAAATATCACACCTCTGTCAAATAAGCTTGTTTTACAGAGGGATCACAGCTAAATCGAAGGATTACAAGCAAAATCGTGTTAATAGCCACACCTACAAGGGTTGATTTCATGGTGTGAAGTCATTCGTTTGCACCAATACACGTGGCGCGACGCACACTGAAGATACTCTTGTATTTACGCTCTAACACCTCTACACAGAAGTGTTACCACTTTTCACCATGATGTACTATATTTTTACTTAAAAACACGTATGAGAAATATTTTAAATAATCTCCTGTGTCAAAATAAAAGTTTTTGTCGTCCGAAAAAATGATTCCCAAGCTTAGAATACGCAAACACGATATCTTCAGATTTCATGGTAATTTCAAGCTTTGGGCAAGGGTAGCCTGAAGTTTTTTACCAATATAAGTACATTAGACTGTATAATGTATTGTATTTGAATATATTTTTCAATAAAACCTAGACTGTAACTTAAGGCGAGGTTATCCAAAAAGTTTAGGGCGGGCACTGGGCGCGAGCGAGCGAGCAAGGCGCGAGCGCCTGAACGGGCTGAACGTATAGATTTTGATAGTTTTCTTTCACAGAGATGAATAATAACTAAATTATAATAAAAAAAAAATACAGTTTTCTAGTAAATAATAAGCCCAATTTTTTTATATAACTTTGACATGATTTCAAGAATAAACATCGTAGTATGAACCGTTTAAAATATCGATTTAGTGTCATCTTTACGATTTTTTTTTATCGAGAAAATTATTATTATTCACGTTTATATCTTTACAAAGCTCTAGGATATATATGTTCAATTTTAATAAAATATTTTATTTTCATGCAACTTTTGCACTTTAGTAGAGATAGAGTTGTTAAAAAACCTAAAAGTTTCGAATAACCCCGCCTTAATCAAGTAAGCCTAGACGACCACACAGGCATTAGATCCGTAAATCTGTTTAATCCCAGTTAAACCAATAAAGGGTTAATTAAATAAAAACCTATTGGGTTTACCGGCGGCGACCCGATTGCATTTTGTAGTGGTAAAGGTCAACGGACATTGGAGCGTAAAAACGCGACCGCAAAAAACGCAAGTTTAAATCTTTTTTTATAAAAAACGTAACATCTGAAGCGTTTGACTTGTTGAATTTAGTTCTAGTGTAACTCTATTGATATAAAATCGTTGTAATTTAATCTTTATGAAAACAAAAATAAAAAAAAATTACACTAAAAAATACTTAGTCTAACTACTTAGTCTAAAAAAATAGTGCGTGGAGTCCCTACGCGCGGAAGAAGTGAAACTTCGAGTGCCACGCATTCACTCTCGCTCTGTCTCTTTCTATTCCCCCTCCCCAGGAGCGTTAAACGTTCAACTCAACCTTGTTGGAAGTCGCATTAGAAGTTTCACTTCAAAAATCCTCTACGTGATATTTCGTTATGACTTTGGCCAAAAGCCTTAGATTAATTTACATTTTTAGACAGGCTTAAAAATATTATTATGATATTGAGTCTGTTTTGCGTTTCTATTTACGAGTTTTTCATCGAATAATTCGTGTATTTTTAATCTACCGTAAGTTTTACAGAACCTATATTGAATCAGCGTTTTTTCCATCCAGTGTGCGTTACCTTTAACCCCTTCCCCGCAAAGCCAAATGCGGCTTATTCGATTAGCAAGTGCCGTTGATTGAATTAAGGTGAATGCACTGTCGGCATAGTGGCTACTAAACCTATACAGCCCTAAGGGGATTCCTGGGATCACATGAAATATGCCATAACCATGACGACTGATAGAAAATGATAGCAGAAAACATGTTTTTTCATGTTTCATTTTAAGGTGCGTTCAGTGTAGATATTTTGTGAAGGACACGATCAAAACTCCAAATTATTTTCTGGGATAAGCAATACTCAATTTATATCATTTGAGTGCCAACTGAGTATTACTAAGTCCAAAAAATAATTGAAATCGCATATCACGATACCGTATCGATCTAGTATTGACAGAGTAATGGTGGGCATACACGCTTCGAGAAATCGTTACGAACAGACTGTACATTTCGGTACCGATAAATCGCTACATGTTTGTTCTAAAAACTGTACAGTTTTATAACATACATGTAGCGATTTATCGGTACCGTTCGAACTGTACAGTCTGATCGTAACGATTTCTCGTAGCGTGTATGCCCACCATTACACACACTGACACCGATGTGTTACACTGCCAATACTGTCAACCTTTCGAGTTATGCACCAATATGAATTTATTGAATAGCAAAGATAGAGTTATAAAACTGCGAGAGAGTACAACAAAAAGTAATTATTGTAATGAGTGGCAGTCCAAGCATGGAGGGACTTATTTTTTAGCATCATCGCATCAACAATCTCTAGGATTGTTTAACATTTATAATTTACATAATTCATAATCGACCGACAGGTGGCGTGGGCGTTGTGATAGCGTTTAGAGGTTTTAAAGTTCTACGCATGAAGTAGAGCTTTCTAGTAGAGCTGCCCCCGTATCGTAAGCTCTGAACTGTTTTCACTGCTCAGTATAATGTCAAGCGATGTGGCTACAGATATACGAAAACAAGAGCTTTTGACGACAAAAACGCGCTGGAACACGCTAATGTCACTATTTAGTCACAGAATACCTATGATTTAGTATGAAAACAGTTCAGGATTTTATGACACAACGATTGCCCCCCTGAATTGTGTATATGGAGAGGCCTCCACATAATCGAGATTAAACATTCTTGGTCATCTATAAAAACTTGATTATCTTGGATATATAGTGCATCTAAACAATTACATTTATTACACTATGATTTTACAATTAATGACTATTAAATTGACTATCAAATAAAATTTATTTCACTAATCTCGTTAAAAGATAGTTTTTTTAAATCAAGATAGTTCGTTAGTTCTACGATGGGAATATTGATTATGATGATTTCTGGGTAAGGTTATTTAAACAAAAGAAAGTGTTTTTTCGCTTTTATTCAAAGAATAGTACATTGTTCACCGAGAGGAGAAAGTGACCGATTACCGTCGAGGGTGTCCACCTTAGGTCGGGAATCGCACTTTCTCTCGAGTGATACATAGTGTTTTATAGTACACCTACGAGAAAAATAAAAAACTAAAACTGAATCCTCAAACAACACACAAATTGAAAATGGCGCCAATGGCGTCTGCAATTTTCACATGTTCTTTTTTCAAATTATCTACAGCGCCACCACTACCTACAGACATGCAGACTTTAATCGCTTCTCGCTCCGCTTTGGTTCCCGCTACCACATGAGCCGCGCCCTATACCTAATCATTTTAATTACTGGCACAGTTGCTTTAAGTCTGCAGACATTGAATAATCAATAGTATTATAATCAGAACATTCACTTAACCATTTCTAAGACGCAAAACCGAGGTGAACAGGTTTAGGAATAAAAATTGTGGTGGGACTAAATTTACCATCGTGGTTAACAAAATCTCTAGTTCTACTAATTGTAAAGACATTTAGTTTTAGTGTTGAAATAATGTCGCATGAAAATGATCTATAGGGAAACACAATGTAGGTTGCTTTAATTTAAAAAAAAATGACTTAGCTTTCGATATCAGAAAAACCTACCAACTTACTTCGTTATCTTGATTTAGGTCCTATTGTTTAAAAAAAAGCTAAAACAAAACTGTGACCTAATTTAATTCCATTAAAATGATTTCACCCACGTAAGAATTTAAGAAAGTTTTAATTCAAGCAACATTGAGTCTAAAGTCAACTAACTAAAGTTTATTTTACATTAGCGTTAGCATGAAGTGATATAGGCTTGCAACAGCAACTGAATAAATGCCTTTTGTAGTGCTTTTATAAAAACTAGCGAGACCTAGAAGTGGAACAATGTTGTGATAATAATAAAATCAATTATTTATTATTGACAATGGCCGACTGAAGAAAATCGATTCGATTTTCAAGACTAAAATCAAAAACCATCTAAAGGACTTAAAACTACTTAAAAGAAATAATTTTTTTTGAGTAAATAAATTATTTAAATGTAGTGTCTCTGGCACGATTTTTATTAGTACTTGAGTTTTATAATAGATCTTATGCTAATAGTCTGCACATGGCTAAACTGTTTCATGTGTATTTTGTAAATATTCTAAATACTGTATAAATTGTATATTTCTTTTTGGTGAATAAATATATCTACTATATAAAAATAAGTCGGGTTTTCCTTCCTGACGCTATAACTCCAGAACGCACGAACCGATTTCCACGGTTTTGCATTCGTTGGAAAGGTCTCGGGCTCCGTGAGGTTTATAGCAAAGAAAATTCAGGAAAAATTTCAACAGAAAAGCGGGAAAATGGAATTTTGAAAAGTCACACCCTAACGCGAGCAACGCCGCGCGAGACGGCTAGTTTTTTATAAATTTCGTGAACAGACTAATCGAAATTATTTAACTGATTTTAAAGTAACTATTATTTTTACTAGTTAAAAATGTACCAAAACCTGTTTTAATGGTTAAATAAACGAATTATTTAAAAATTGAATAAGAAAGGAATGTCCTGAAGAAATCCACACAAAGCATTATCCATAAAACGTACATAATATATTATAGGTACTTGTCGTAGAAATAAATCGCATGCAAAATCCTAACCAAACGCGCAATGAAAGTCAAACTTGACACGTCAGCCAGCTAGAACGAAACGCAGACATTGTGCATACAAAATGTACCCAACAATAAAGTAATAAGCAGCTTAAGTCGAGGCAAACATCAATTTTATTTTTGGTATAAGTCACAAGCAAGTCTCCTTAATACTTTTTTAACAGAAAAGTTTCCTAGTTTAAAATCATTCCTATTATTCAACGCTTTTGCCCTTAAAGGGGTTATTGTGTTCTGTACATTCTAACTTTACCTTCAGTTACACCAAACTGCATTTTTCCAATCTTTTAGTCATTTTATGTACCTGAAATTAAATAAAAATATATTTTAGCTTCATCTTCACATTAAAAAAAATATCTGTCAAAGTTAAAAGTTTAGATATAAAGATGAAGGTTTGTAATGCCGATTTACTTAGCATAGATTTTTGTATAAAAATACTCCTAAATCTACTCACATCTATGCTTGAGTAATTTGTTATTTTAGTAAGTTGACAGTTCTATCTGGAGTTTTAGTGTAAAATAGTGACTTAACTAAATTTACTCATTGCTTAGCTGTAGCGCGTCTACTAGTACAGAATATTCCCGCTATAGCTTCTAACTTGACACACCACTATCGCCCGCAAAATCTCCACCCGATTAATCGCAATAAAGCATCGAGAATTCGCATACAAATTTACATAATTAATAAACTAATTAATGCTGAAAAAACACCGTATTGCAATCACTATGTGGGACTGAGACGGGGCATTAGGGTTCCGCTACGAAAATTTGTAATAAAAACTTACCTTATTCACATCGATCGTGGACCGTTCCAATAGTATAAAATGTCCGCTGCGTCGGTTGCCTCTTTTTATTGACATGAAAGTGGGATTTCGAGTTTTTGATATTTTTTTAAACAATAAAGCATTATTATTTGATTAGTTTTTCTTGTATTATTGTGAGTATTGCTATTTAATTTTGGTGGAATTTTAACCAATAATAGAATATTAGAATTTTTCTTGAATTTAAATTTTCCTACCAGCGCAGATGGCTCTACAAACGATTTCTCGACAAATAGCCAATGTGACATTTGACGGTTTTTTCATTATTAGTCGTAACCCAGAGCGTAGGCATTGACTCACACTTGGCAGCCTTGTACGTAGAAAGTGGAATACCGGAGATACATTATCATTGGGTTATAATGTTTGTCTAATGAGCGTCGTCGCTTATGACTGCTTGTCATGTAAAAGAAGAATTGATTGATCACTTTTAAATAATTATTTGGTTTAGAAAATTAAATTAGTGAGTTTAGTTAATTTATGTTCCATAGTGCCGAATATTCAGTCGTGTTTAAGGTTTTTGTGTTAATTAGAAATGATAGATGTGAACTGAACGAGTATGAAAGTAGGCTTTATTCACAAAGAAAATTATAACTAATACAGTATTTACAATATTTACAAAATACACATGAAACGGTTGAGCTATCTACAAACCGTTGCAAACGATTTATAGATAGCTCAACTGGTCCAAATCAGTATGAAATAATAAATCAGTGTGAAAGTATAAACATTATATTCACGATTCACAATTTTATGGTCGGTTTTCTGGAAGACATATTATGCGATAATACCGCCATTTATAGACAATACCCGTGTTTTTACCTAACAGTAACTATAATTGTGCCTTTTTCCTCCTCAATATTTTTTACGATAAAACTGATCGGTAATTGGTGTAAATTTGTGCATCTTTTTCTTCTCAAAAAAGATTTTACTAACTCCGATTGGTAATATTCGTTTGAGTTTAAGATATTTAATTATAGGAAGCCTTAATGATGAAGAATGATGATGACGGTGAAGATATATTTAAGGCCGAACACATTTTGTGCTTGCCAGTACTTTTAATAAAAAAATGCTTCGGATAAAATAGGTCGTACCTAAACCAAATCGGGGGAGAACGGACCTAACCCGTAAATTAACGACCAAAGTTTTTAAACTCCATGACCAGCTATCACGGTAGCAATGCAGTTGGTTTGCAACCCTATATTTTATAAGTGGATTTTCACTTTTTGGGTGTAACCACAGTACTGGGGGCCAATCGCTGTCTCATAAAAACCTGCCGAGTTTAAGCCTGGCAGGTTTTCTGAACTGTTTTCATACTAAATCATAGGTATTCTATGACAAAATAGTGACATTAGCGGTTTTTTGTCGTCAAAAGCTTCTTGTTCTCGTATACACAGGCTGACAGGCGTCATGGCTCAGTCGGTAGTAGCTCTGCCTTCCGTGCTGTGGGTCGTGGGTTCGATCCCCACCGAGAACAAACATTTGTGTTGGCAAACATAGATGTTTGTTCTGTGTCTGGGTGTTTCTATGTATTATAAGTAAGTATTTACAAAAAAAAAATGTATGTATGTATTCTATCTGCCATCTAGTTTCCATCGTACAAGCTTTGCTTAGTTTGGGACTAGAAGGCGTTGTGTTAAGTGTCCATGAATATTTATTTATTTATTTATTTATTTATATCTGTAGCCACGTCGCTTGATTATGCTGGGCAGCGAAAGCAGTTCAGAGCTTACGCTAGGGAGGCTATTTTGTTTTAGTAGTCTTTAGGCACATGCAATTGCGTGCGACAAATCACTTTATAACGGACAGACAAGGTCAATACACGTGTATTGAACAACGCCACAGTCTTCACGATGTTTTTCTTCACTTTTTGCTAGCATTACCTGTATCTACTTTTATAATCTGTGGATTATATCACTTGTAAATAATATAACAGGCAATTTTATTAGTTATACCTGCATGCTTAGTGTGTTGGTTCAAAGTTGACGTAAACTATATTTTTACATAGAGATTGAGCAGCGCCCCTAGCGGGTAGTTCACACAACTGAAGATTAACCATACAAAATTATAGTTTACGTGACTTTGTAGTAAACGTCCAACGTAGACACTCGGCACATGCATCCCATATTTAGTAAAGGTATTGGTAAAAATAAAAATATTCCTCAATATTCCTACTTAGTAAAATAACCTTGTGTTTAAACGTATATAGCTATACATATTATACCCAGCCTTGTAAGATTGAAAGAAAATCGAAACATCTAAATATACCCTCAGCGAGAGAGGGATGCAAGGTGCCACCCTAAGAACGAACCACGCCCTCTTTCTTAGGGCTAAGGGTATAGCTACCCCTCAGGGGTGAACGTACTGCTTGGTAATTGGCTTGCAGGTGGCTTTTCGGTGATATTGGATTGGTAGATTTTTTATTTTTGTCTGCATTAGCAAGCATACTCGTGGCAAACTCTGGTGACGGAGTTTTTAGGCCGCATTAAGGCCTCCGCCATGACTTAACGACTGCTAGAGCCGGTACCGATGTTGATGAAACAATATTGCTACCAAACGCTGTGTGATCTACTAAATAAATATTTTCGTCTATAGTAGGTGCCAAATAACACCGTAATACAGGTCATTTACCCACCTTCACCACGATGTCGCAAAATTCAATTTATGAATGGCTAATTCTGTCGCTTTCCATACAAACCTGTCGCGCTTATGTCACTATTTAGTCACAGAATACCTATGATTTGAAAACAGGGGTAACTACTCCACTGTTTGACGTTGACTAACCAAAACCACAGATTATATAATACTATACAAAACTAAGGATTATATCGATTATCTCGTCATAATATATATCTGTAAAAATACAAGCTTTTAAACTTTCGTATTGAAAGTTTAGAAGCTTGTATTTTTTAAATGCGATTAGTTGAAATGAAATGAAATGAAATTTATTGAAATAACCACAGACATTATTATTACATTTTCAATATTGTAAATCGGTTAACAGCGTTGTGTTTCCTGGTTGGACAACATTGATACCCAAACTAGAATTAACCTGTGTTATGGCGTATCAAAGTTGGACCTTAAGACATAAAAAGTACATGTTCAATGTTGTGTTCATTGTTGTGTTAAGTGTCCGTGAATATTTATTTATTTATTTATTTATAGCTTAGACATTGCTCAGAATAGGGCTTAAACGTGCTTAAAAAAAGGGGTTGGTTCTCAATAAGCCCTATCGTTTGCAGCTGTAGACTAATGCACCCCATGAGTCATGGCTGCTTTTCCGGTATAAATGCATCGAATTTTTCACTCACTGGTGCCCTTTAGGACCCCCTTATAAATGTTTCACTAAATGCCACAGGTTATTGGAGTGACAGCTAGAACATTTATGTCTTGACGGGGTAGGTTTGTCTATAAGGAAAGACAAGGACTGAATAAGCCAGTGATGTGTGTTGGCAAACATAGATGTTTGTTCTGTGTCTGAGTGTTACTATGTATCATAAGTATGTATTTACAAAAAAAAATGTATATAAGTATTCTATCAGCAATCTAGGTCCCATAGTACAAGCTCTGCTTAGTTTGGGACTAGAAAGCGTGGTGTAATATGTCCAAGAATATTTATTTATTTATTTATTTATTTATCTAAGGAAATAATGCATTGTCTTACATAGCACGTACGCTAAGTTTTTTAGCTTGCAATGACTCTCACTGTTAAGTTGACCAAGATAAAATAGGCGTCATGGCTCAGTCGGTAGTAGCTCTGCCTTCCGTGCTGTGAGTCGTGGGTTCGATCCCTACCGAGAACAAACATTTGTGTGTTGTAAACATTGATGTTTGTTCTGTGTCTGGGTGTTTCTATGTATTATAAGTATGTATTTACAAAAAAAAATGTATGTATTCTATCAGCCATCTAGTTTCCATCGTACAAGCTTTGCTTAGTTTGGGACTAGAAGGCGTTGTGTTAAGTGTCCGTGAATATTTATTTATATTTTATATTTAATTATAAATAGATTTTTTTGTTCTGGTGCTCAAAACAATTACATCTAAAGTTATGTCAAAGTTAATCACCGTTTGAAAGAGTGCCATCTAGTTTTGTAAACAGTAAGCCACAATTAGTTACTACTATAGGTTGCAACCTATTGAAAACAATTTGTGAAACAAAATGAGCAAAAATATAAGTAAACCAGCTATTTGTAACAAGCTGTGGCCTCGTCTAGATAATTACAGGTCACGCAATCCTGGCGATTGATAGTAGGGGGCTGATTATGACGTCCATCGATCTGTGAGTCAACTCAAAATATCTGTAGATACAGATAATTCTTACAACAGAAAACTCTCTAGAGAAAATCTCTTTTTCTATATTTCTATTTTTAACCGACTAATGTAGATCAAAATACATATGTACACTCCTGTAAAAAATGTTTGCACTTCACACATCACACATTTCTGCAAAACTCATTAAAAAACTCAGATTGATCTAGTACTTAGGCTAGCCGCACACACAAAATAATATTGACAATAAAGTACGTATTGTCAATAATATTGTGTGTGCGGCCTGTATTGCGGCCAATAATATTGCGTAGTGTTCGGTAACCATTATATTGATGAAGATTTTGACAATCTTGCATTGACAATATTATTTTGTGTGTGCTGCTAGCCATAAACTTTAAAACCTAGACGGGCAATGCTATTAGCACCGCTGGTAATCATACTAGTTCTTAGTCCGTGACTTTGCTCGCGTAACACAAAATAGCCTCATGACTGAATTTCATGAAAAATGGTATTATTTATTTTATTTAATTAATACTTTATTGGACGAAATTATAAATTTGTTACAAACGGTGGACTTAATGCTGAACGCAGTGTCTGCCAGTCCTTTCAGAAAGCTTAGGTAAGGTGCTAGATATATTTTTCAAAGGCAAAAGGTAGTTTTAGACAAGTCTCACTTCTCGTGACTTGTCGTCAATGTCGTCAGAGTTATATTATATTAATTTTTGACTATCGTACCGTGGCCAGTCAGTATAACTTGAACTATCTAGTATTATAAGTATGTATTTACAAAAAAAAGTATATATGTATTCTATTAGCCATCTGGATTCCATAGTACAAGCTTTGCTTAGTTTGGGACTAGAAGGCGTTGTGTTAAATGTCCGTGAATATTTATTTTATTTATTTATCTACAATCACCCCGTACGGGATTCAAACCGCCACCTGGCGGGTGCAGACAGCGTGACGATAGTTTTACTGCGAATTGTACAGGTTTATTAGGTATGTTTTTAGATGCTATTACAATTTTTATAATGTTTTAAAATTCACAGCTTCTGCAGTAGTTTTTTAAGGCTAACGGAACATACGTACGTATTTCTAAATTTTTCACGTGACGGGGGAAAAAAATGACTATACGATAAGTTGGTTACCGATAGGAGTAAAAAAAAACCAAAAACACCATTTTGATATTTGTAAAGCATTATCTTAAATACTTTTTAGCATTATTAATAATGCCAAATTATTAAGTAGTCATCATAATGCTTTTTGGGTAATCTTCTAACCAAAAATCTCCAGACATTTTTAAAGCCATTAGATTTTATAAGGTTCCTCAACACTAATAAACCTCGCTGCTCATTAAAGATATCATAAATTAAAGTCTGAGCTGTTCTCAACCCTCTAATGCCTTCAAATACCTTTAAATGCCTTCAACTATAGCAGGAACAGAACAAAATTTGACCACTAATAGCAATCTCTAACGGACAGTGCAATATGTCCGTATCCGACCCTATCGTCAGCTGACGCGCGCAACGCACCGTGTCGTGATAACAGCTCATTTGGACGACATGCGGACCCAAGGTCGGAAGTACGTAGTACCCTAGCAGTTAACTGTTATGTGGAGAAGTGATCTGAAGAGTAAATAAAGACCGCACGCCATGGCCGTGGTGACCGGCTTAAGAAAAACAAAATTAAGAGTTAAATTATGAATCAAATCGACTCAACACGATGGCGTAAATATTATTAAGTTATTAGAATGGAAAATATAAACTTCATAATGAACACCTAGCAGCATGGCTGCCTATTTGGCCGCCAAGTCTCACACGCAGTGAAATCTAAATTCAAGAAGAACAGTGTAGATAGAAGATGAGGTTCGTTTACTAGCTACTATAACTATAGTTTCAATAAAAATACCAGGAGGTCTAGATCTGAAGATGACTTCACTGTTGAAGGAAAAGAAAAAGTAAAATAAGAAAATAGCATGAGCACAGATCTTATAATACTATACGATGAGTAACTAAAACCAGCATGCAAGTAAATCTATCGAATCTACCCTTGACAGTGAATGAAAATATGACCATTAAAGTTATTCTAGTTTCGGACCACCGGCATCTTGTCCCACTGGGACGAAACAATAACTTAAATTTTATTAATATACATTTGCAGAACCTGACAGATGTGTCTCTGAATCTTATCTACAGTAGTTTGCAAGTTACTCTAGATCATCTGCTGAATAAGCACCTCACAGATGTCCTCTAAATCTTATTTACAGTAATTTGCAAGACCTCAATATCGATCCTTGCTCTCCTAGCACGATACCACGCAAAGATCCCATTCTTCCATGATTAAAAATCAGCAGTCATCACGCCATCCATTGACACTTATCACACGGTTTGCGTGCCCGGATCACGTGGTGTTACAAACGGAACACGCAAAGTGAGCACGCACGTACAAGCTCGTCCGAGCTTCTTGTGGGCACGGAACTGAAAGTGAGGTTGGTTTTCTTTGTTGGACATTCGCGCCATCTTGTACGGTATGGAAGACAAAGCTGGATAAGTCTATATACGTATACATTAAGCACTAAGCCGGCCACGGATCAGAGGGCCTATATAATACGAGTTTTGGTGTGTAAATCAGGTGTAAAACGTCTGCGGCCCAGCACACCAGTGGGTGCTGATTTGTATGGAGACACTGAGCGGATTCTTTGAGAAGCTTGGCCCAAGCCCGTACTCGCATGTCGAGCTTCTCAAAGAATCCGCTCAGTGTCTCCATACAAATCAGCGCCCACATGGTGTGCTGGGCGTCAGACGTTTCACACCCACACTATACACTGAAAACTCGTACCTACTAGGCCCTCTGGGTGCATTATTGATACTCGTAATAGAAAAACTAGAGACAGATTCAATTGTTTTTATATACTGGGGTGACACAACACCTTTGACTTCTTGGAGGCGTGAGTTGATCACCACACCTATCCCTCCACCCATCGTTACAATTCCTATTGGTAGATGTCAAAACTCATCCTTAGCAACGTAGGTTAGCTTAGCACTGGTGTAAAAGGACCCTTATGTTTAGCTTGGGGTCAAGTGATGTTTGGTTTTGTGTATAATGCATGCAGGTTTTTTTAGTTGTTATGTTTTACTAGCTTCCGCCCGCGACTTCGTTCGCGTCCCGTTGGATCCCGTTGATTATTCGGGATAAAAAGTATTCTATGTGTTAATCCAGGTCACGGACAATATATATTCCAAGTTTCATCCAAATCGGATCAGTAGTTTTTGCGTGAAAGAGTAACAAACATACATACATACATCGTTACAAACTTTCGCGTTTATAATATTAGTAGGACGTATATAATAGGGTAATGTGATCGCTTTGCGATAAAACATTTAATTAAGCCCGTATGTCGATTTACTGCTCAAGAACTGATCCGGACTCAAATATTATATTTTTGTATGAAAATTTCACTCAAATGTATGCTTGAGTAACGATCTCTGTATCGGCATACAGGCCTTGAACTAAATAAAAAGAAACTGCCCCCATATCGTTAGCTTTGAACTGCTTTCACTGCCCAGCATAATGTCATGTGACGTGGGTACAGATATACGCAAAACAAGAAGCTTTTGTCAGCAAAAAAAACGCGCTGAAACGCGCTAATGTCACTATTTAGTCACAGAATACCTATGATTTAGTATAAAAACAGTTATGAGACAACGAATGTTTTACCGAACTGACCGTTGCGTTATTACCATCTACAAATAGGCTTCTTGCAAACCATTAAGTACTAGGTACCTATGTTATTCAATGTTATTCAACGGTACGGACACGCACACAAAGCTCGGCGTCGTAAGCTTCCTGGCTGCACGGCACGCCAGCACGACACGTGCTACTGTCGCCTGACCATATGACAACTCATTTTCTTAGTCACAACCTCTAGGGTAAGCACGTCTCGACGATAGAGGAAAAAAAAAAAAGAAAGTTTCAACTGGCAATGTATGGAAACATTGAAATACAAATAATGATCAATGACGACCTTGTTGAAGTGAAAACTTCTTTAGCACCGTTGTGATTTGAAAGTCAATGAAACGAAATACGGAGGAAACGAGAAGAGAGATCCCAAAGCTAATTTTCATATGCATTTTAAGGAGACTGCTGGCCAAGCGGTCTAACGGATTGGATCGAATCGAAACTAGCTCGTAGTGCGCGGGTTCAAGTCTCGAGCAAACTCGTTTACTTTTTGCCCAAACTTTTTTTAGGTTTCACTTCTACCACGTGTGAATGAACACATGATTTTTTTTAAATAGATGACATTCTAAAAATTGGGTCCCCTAGGGCACATCATAATTATAATACTATACCTACCCTAGGGTCATCCGTAATAGACCCATCTAGTGACGTATAGCCTACCAGCTACTAGAACCAGCTACCAGGTGAAGTTTTTTTTCTGTTGCGTATGGTACAAAGTACTACTTACATTGTACTAAACCACAAATCATAATATAATGCTCTAAACCTATGTTTGGATGCTAAGCATTGCGCACCAGTACGCTTTTCAGACAAATTACCGCGTGTATACCGTGCAATGTAATTCAAATGCGAAACTTTACAGTTATTTCAATTGTTATTATTAGACTAGATTATTTGTTATTAACAGTATTGCAATATGCAGTGTGTTGGCACCTCTCGAAAATAAAACAAAACATTTTTGATAAAATCCTAATCAATCAGTCTAACATCGGATAAAATCCGTAATAGCCGACTTTAAACTGGTTTTCTGATAAGCAGTGGGTGACATGACGGTCGCCAAAATACGTCATTATAATGATCTGTGGTCACGTCATACTCTCGTTCGATTATACTAAGTTTCATTGTTAGTGAAAGATTTTTTTTGTCAAAGTCACATTTTCTAATAAATTATGTTTAAGCCATGAAGGCTTAAAACCGTTTTAGATTCCGTCACCACTCGAATATTAACTCATCATCATTATTTGAACCCAAACTATTGCTGCCAATTAATGTAGCGGCCACTCGCTACATCGTGGGTTGTCGCAGGCCACCGGTGGCTATGGTCGGTGGCCCTTTGGCGCTTAGGTAGATAAACACGGCCGCTATACGGTCACCATTTCTTGCGAAAACATAACTTGAATCCAGATTCTAAAATCCATAATAACACCGAGTCTAAGAGCTACTAATGCTACACAATTGGAAGCTTATGCAAAATTAACATATCTGATAGGTGGTTGCGAAACCATGTAAGTTGTAATTTGGGCCTTTTTACAAGCTTCGTTTTTTTTAACAAAGGCAGAGAAATCAAAGATTTAATGCTTTCTAATGTTTTGGCTTTTAGGGTCCCGTGCGGAACCTGACTTTCTCTTCACGTGTTAACAATATTTTAATTAATTGAAATTTGAAACGGTAAAGAGTGTGAAATGTGCGTTTTATAAATATTCAAGACATTTGTTTGTAAAATTATCAATACAACAGATATTTTCCTAGATCCCTTGATATTTTTTTATTTTTTTTTTGATAAAATTAGTCCTTAATTTTGTGCATCAAACAGTAATTAAAAGAATTTGTAGGACTTTACTAAATCTAATTTCTGATTTATAAATCGATTTTTAATAAATAAAAAATAATAATCACAAAGAATATTAAAACTAATACAGTATTTACAATATTCATAATATTTACAAAATACACATGAAACAGTTGAGCCATCTACAAACCGTATTTATAAATTGTTTTTCTAGTTTCTAAATACGGTAGATAGATAGATAGATAATACGTTATTGTACACAAAGAATAGGTAGATGCTAATTCAAAAATTGACATGCAATTTCTATATAATGTATTTGTAAAAAAAAATTAAATGTCAAAAAAACAATCTTTAAACGGGTTGGAACTTTTTATATTTTCAAATATTAAAAAATTATTGATACCTTTATGCTTGATTGATTTTGTTGGGGTCAATTAATTGATTTATAAGCTTATCAAAACAAATTCGATAGAGTTATTAGGACGTTAATTTGCATAAAATTAATTATTTTTATACATTCACACTTCACAGCCGATTTCGTAAATAATAGGTGATTATTGAATACCAATTAAGGTGAATCAAGTCTACTAAAAGTGTACTTATTGCACCCGGGTGAATTACCCCAGGTGAATCAAGTATACTGCCCCGAGTTATTTATGCAATTGTTAGTATATAATGAATACCAATTAAGGTGAATCAAGTCTACTAAAAGTGTACTTATTGCAGCCGGGTGAATTACCCCAGGTGAATCAAGTATACTGCCCCGAGTTATTAGGTAAATAGGCTTACAGCCCACCTGATGGTAAGCGATTGTTAATGAATAAAGCATTGATAAAAAAACATGAAGTATGAAAGTGCAATAAGTAGTTGCAACAGTTTTCACTGCACGCTCTAGAAATTTGCAAAAACTGCTTTTAATACTCATAAAACATAATATCTGGGTTGTAATATTTCGCCTCCCGGGTTCCGAAGTGTACTGATATATGTCTCAATTATCGGGTTCGAGTATGCGCCTGCGCAGTGGGGGACTGTATTCAATATAATGCGACAGCAGAATTATTAGTATTAATTTACTTATGTTTCACTATTCATCCCAATTCAGTATACGCATCTGTACGTAGACAAGCAATACTGATATCTAAAGTCAAAATAATACAATTACAGTTCAATTTGTTAAGCAAAAAGTTTCCAATAAGATTTTGTGCCATCAATTTCGACCCTATGCCGTTGAAAACAAAGGCTATGTAGCACTAAACGCAGACAAGTAATATTAATATCTAAAGTCAAGACATTACAGTTCAATTTGATTAGTAAAGTTTCCAGTTAGATTTTGTACTAGCAATTTCGACTGTATGACGTTGAAAATAAAGGCTCTGTAGAATCGATTAGTAGTGGATCAAAAGTGCGTTGTGGTAAAGCCTTATTGCATTTAGAGTTATTGGGTTTCGAAAATAATGCAATAAATAATGAGTGTGTTTAGTTTTCTATAATTTAAGCACTGTGTTAAAATTAACGATCTGAATCGTGTAATTCGTTTTACTTGTGATTTTATGGAGTTTATGGTGCTTGGTTATGGAATCAGAGCTTAGTTTATTAATACTAGCTTCTTCTTGCAGGATGGTTTGAGCTGCATTCAGGTAAAAAGTTTAGAATTATTCTAGAATTTATCTGAGTGCAGCTCAGAATATTCAGATCAGAACAGCAAAAATATTAAACATGAATATTAAACATGATTCATGTTTAATATTATTTTTTTAGAATTACTTAGGTACTCTAAACTCACTAAGGTCTGTATGCCGATACTGAAATCTTTACACATAGATTTGAGTAGAGATTTTCATATTAAAATCTATGCTTGAGCCTGGATCTCTAAACTCCACATAATCTATGTTGTATGCGTTTACTTGCTGATACGTGCAGAGATAACAGTAGGTATTTATTTATCAAAATAAAATAAAAAACATATTAACAATGGAGTAAACACTCACTAAATCATACAATGGCGGGTTTATCGCTAGAAGTAATCAGTTTAAGATATCACTTGAAAATATCTATTCCGGTAGAAAAGTCAATAATATTTCGTGGTTTCATTTCTCGATATAAAATTAACAAGTAGTCCTTTGACCTGCTAGGCAATATTCGCACGGTTTAATAATAATAACAATAAGTAAATTTTAGCATAATCGATTTAAAAAACTCGATTAAAAACAAACATAGATGTCCCCTCCCTACGACATCTAGCCATGGCATCTCATTCTTTTTCCGTGCGAGGCAATGAGCGCACGCGCTCCTCCTTACGTTCAACCGTAAATAATTTTTCGAGTTAGTTTTTTACTCACAATGCCTAAAAGGTCTTACGAGGAGAAGTTAGACCACTACATGAGAAAGATGGAGAAATTAAGAGAAAAACATCGTCATAAACGACGGCGGCTGGATTCTCCGTCATCTTCGGACCAGGATTTCGAGCTAAATAACAATCCAGGTTTGTTCTCTCGATATGCTCGTCATTTTAGATTGATGTCGTTCAAATACTGTTCGTATTAGAGAGTTTTGTTACGATACTTTGCCATAGATTCAATTTGAACACGGCAAATAAACACCTACCCGCCATAGATTCTTTAACGAACGAGGCGTGCACAATTAAACAACGTATTGGATTCAAATCATGAACCATTACATATACCTAGGTACCTACCTACCTAATGTATCTATGTTGTAAGTTTAGGTATACATACCTATGCTTACCTACATGTTTATAGTAAGTATTACCTTGTTCCGTAGGAGATGAAACAGGGATGTGGGATTTTACGCAGCCGATATCCGGTCATGACGAAACTATGCCCATACCCGGTTCCAATGAACCTCTGCCAGAAGTTACCTTGGAACCTGCCCCTGTCCAACAAAATGACCCACAGCCAGCGTCAACGCCAGCACTTCCAGCGACGCCACTTGAGTCAGTCCAAATCTCAGATGACTCAAGTTTCCCTCCATTGGACCCTGAGGTTTTGTCAGCTCTCGGCGAAGCGACCGAGCAAGGACCGACGTGGGGTGACGAGGTTCATAATAATTTATCCCAGTTATGGCAACCACTGCTAAAAAAAGGTATGACCAAGGAAAACAAAGATAAAATCTTAAAACAATACCTCATACCTAGTAACTGTACATTGCTACAAGCCCCGAAGCTGAATATTGAGATTTCAGCAGCCATTGTCGAGATGATAAGGTTACGTGATAAAAAAGTCGAAACTAACCAACAACAACTAGGTATCGGTATAACGGCCATAAGCAGGGCTATGACGTCACTTCTAACGACCGATAATAAGATTGAAGCTATCAAAACCCTCAGCGATGGGTGCCGCATCTTATGTGATTTGCATCACGTACAATCACAGGCAAGGATTAAAATGATCACACCAGGTTTAGCCAAACCATTTCTCAATGTCATACAAGACAGTGAGCGGGACGAGACATTATTTGGCTCCAGTTTGCCGGATAAAATAAAAGCGTCCAAGACTATTGAAAAGCAGGGACTGCAGATCAAGAAGACCGCGCCACCAGCAAGACCCAGCCCGGCGGCAGCACAAAGCGCAACACCAGCTCGCCAACAGTTTCAGGGAAACTGGACCGGTCCTCCTCGTTACTCTTCGAACAGGGGGGGGCGGGGAGGACATAGGAAATTCCCCTCATCCATGCGTCGAAACACATCGACCACTGCGACAGCTTCTGCGCAGCCCAAGGCGAATTACAACCGGCCGCGTGCTCCAACACGCTAGCTACACAGGTACATTCAGGCCGTATACAGTTTTACTATAATTGTTGGCTACATATCACAAATAACCCTAGTATTCTTAAATGGGTCGCAAATGGAGTCCCGATACCGTTTATACATAAGCCATTTCAATCTTATGTACCTAAACTTACGCTATCAATGAATGAACAACATGACATGTCGTCAGCTATCGAAAATCTAAATACGTTAGGTGCTATAATACAGGTAGAACCATGCTGTGATCAGTTTATATCCAGTACTTTTTTAGCTCCAAAGTCCAATGGTGGTAAAAGGTTTATTCTAAACTTAAAATCTTTAAATCGTTTTATACCAAAAATGCACTTCAAAATGGAAGATTTCAGAACTGCCTGTAGGATAGTTAAAACAGACTGGTTTATGGCGACTTTGGACTTGAAGGAAGCGTACTTACTTATTCCTATTGATATGGCCTATCGTAAATATCTACGATTTCAATACACCGTGCCTACCTCTAGTGAAGTTATAACTTACGAATTTAATTCAATGCCGTACGGTCTTGCCATATCACCTAGGTGTTTTACAAAAATTATCAGAGAGGTAGTAGCACATTTACGAGGTCGTGGGTTCAAATCCGTATGCTATTTGGATGACTTGCTTTGTATAGGTAGCAGCTATGAGGAATGTCTACGCAACGTTAAGGAAACCGTCACATTGTTTGAATGTTTGGGCTTCGTAATAAATTATGAAAAAAGTAACCTTCAACCACAAAAAACTTGTAAGTTTTTAGGTTTTGTTTATAATACCTCAAACATGACATTGTCGCTACCTTCAGATAAACGTAGCAAAATAGCGCTTATGGTACAAAAGTTTTCAAGACTTCCGTTAGTTACGATTCGGGATTTTTCCCAATTAATAGGTGTTCTGGTATCAGCTTGCCCAGCGGTGCGTTATGGTTGGTTGTACACCAAAATACTAGAAAGAGAAAAATATTTATTCTTGCAGCAACACGACTCATACGACGTTAAAGTCAAACTGCCTAACATCATTTTAGATGACCTAAATTGGTGGAAGGAGAATATTTACACAGTTAACAAACCTATAAAAAATCCAAGTTATGTTATGGAAATCTTCACTGATGCGTCACGCACCGGTTGGGGTGCATTTTGTAACGAGTCAAGAGTTAACGGATCATGGAAAAGTTGTGAACTTGGCTACCACATAAACTACCTAGAGTTACTGGCTGTGTTTTTGGCACTTAAATGTTTTGTTCGAGAAAAATCTGAATGTGCTATTTTGCTCCGCATAGATAACACTACCGCAATAAGCTATATAAACCGCATGGGCGGTATTCAGTTTCCGCATCTTAACACACTTACTCGTGATATTTGGCAGTGGTGCGAGATGAGAAAACTGTGGATTTTTGCTTCATACATAAATACGAAGGATAATGTTGAAGCTGATGAGGAATCTCGCAGAATAAATCGTGACGTGGAGTGGGAATTGTCAGATGCGGCATTTAGTCGCATTGTCAAAAAGTTTGGTCAGCCAGAGATCGACTTATTCGCATCACGCATCAATGCCAAGTGCCACGAGTATGTGTCCTGGAAGCCGGATCCGGATGCCATAAATGTTGATGCATTCACGATAAGCTGGAGTTCAAAATTTTTCTACGCGTTCCCGCCGTTTTCGTTGTTGTTGAGCTGTGTTCAGAAAATTTCACAAGATGAAGCTATGGGTATTCTTGTTTTTCCTATGTGGCCTGCACAGGCTTGGTATCCACAATTATTGGATCTATTGGTTTCCGATATATTAGTTTTGAAACCACATCCAAATTTAGTATTGTCGCATTTCAGTCAACAACACCCGCTTCACCGGACGCTTACCCTGGGAGCAGCGCTGCTCTCCGGCGCGCGTTCTCCCACCGCGGCACACCGCCGGCCGCCGTACATCTGATGCTCGCTTCGATCTCTAGCAATACTTTACAGCAGTATGGTGTCTGTTATAAACTTTGGTGGAAATATTGTCAGGATAACAACATTAGTATTTTCGAGGGCTCCACTTCTCACACAATAACCTTTTTGACAGAACAATTTGAAAAAGGTGCCTCCTACGGGACGCTTAATAGTCATCGATCAGCCCTATCTCTGTTTCTTGGAAATAATTTAGCCTCAAATGATGGCGTTAAACGCCTTCTTAAAGGAGTGTTTAAATTGAGGCCATCGCTACCCAAATACACGAGTACCTGGGATCCTCAACTGGTATTAGGCTGTATTTCAGAATGGTTCCCTAATAGTCAATTAAGTTTAGAGAAATTAACTAAAAAACTTGTAGTTTTACTAGCCTTGTGTACTGCACATAGGGTACAGACCTTTTCCGTAATTAAACTTGAAAATATTGTAATCAATACCAACGGAATAGAAATTGCTATAAAGGATATTATTAAAACTTCAGGGGTAGGACGGGATCAACCGGTTTTATACTTACCATTTTTTCGTGAAAATCTTTCAATTTGTCCAGCTACGACGCTTGTAGACTATATGTCTTTAACAAAAGACTTTAGGCCTTCGGGTACAGATCACCTCTTAATAACTGTGAAGCGTCCTCATCGCGGCGCGACAGCACAGTCAATAAGTAGGTGGATCAAACAAACGTTGTCTGCAAGCGGCGTCGACGTGGCAGTGTATGGTGCACACAGCGCCCGACATGCTGCCACGTCGGCGGCGCATGCGGCTGGACTCAATATTGATCTGATCCGAAAGACTGCCGGCTGGACCACGTCCTCACAAACATTTGCTAGGTACTATCATCGGCCTCTTGTAAAAGAGTCAAACTTCGCCAAATCAGTTTGTTTACCTAGCAATCATATTGATTCAGAGTAATGCTTTTATTTTGATTATAAATTGAAATGTAACTATGATTTAATGCTAATTACCTTACCTAATTGATTAAACAGATACTAAGATATTTTTTGTTTACACACTTTAAAAATACTAGTGATTTAGTTCTACTTCTCTTGTTTCATTTTATAATGTATCTACCTACCTACATTTACGTACATACAATTGAAATGACAAAACTGAATCTCTAAACATCTACTTGTTAATTTTATATCGAGAAATGAAACCACGAAATATTATATATGATCAAACGAACTTCTTAAGTGAAGTTCGATCGATATAATATGAGTGGTTTCATTTGAAGATATAAAACACCCACCTCACCCAAACCCCAGTTTTGTTCAAACAAGAGAAGACTTGAACTAGTTGCAACTTCAAAAGAATGAGATGCCATGGCTAGATGTCGTAGGGAGGGGACATCTATGTTTGTTTTTAATCGAGTTTTTTAAATCGATTATGCTAAAATTTACTTATTGTTATTATTATTAAACCGTGCGAATATTGCCTAGCAGGTCAAAGGACTACTTGTTAATTTTATATCTTCAAATGAAACCACTCATATTATATCGATCGAACTTCACTTAAGAAGTTCGTTTGATCATATATAATGGCTGTATTATTGAAAGTTTTATATTGATCGGTCACCCATCCAATTACGATATCACTTAAAAATATCTATTCCCATGGAAAAGTCAATAATAGCTGTATTATTAAAAAAAAAATTGGACCATCACCCATCCAAATTATGACCATGCCGAATGTCGCTAACTTTTATTTTGAAGTACCAATGATTAATCTTTGTACAACAATTTGTACATTTTGTACATTGTCTAATTAAAAAGAAGTAGTTTTTACTATACGTATAAGAATCTTTGAAGTGAGAAACCAAACATAAGCCAGATATTATTTAAACTATACTGAACATTTTAAAAATTTGCTCGAACTCAAACCGCATCTCGCTCGATACATTATTGAGATCCGAGCCTTGTTCCGCGAATTGACCTGTTTAATTGACCAAGAATCGAACCCTGGACATCGAAACCCACCGTACAAGTAAACTGACACTAAACAGTGGCTTATTTACACTGCTTGAATATCCAAAACCATTCAAACGAAAAACAACTTTAATACTTTGACGACACATTTTATAATCCTTTGTCTCACTTTCAACTTCAACGACCTACCTCCTATAAGTGAAACTATCTCCTATTCTTAGACCGTTAAGGTCGTATTTGGGTAGATGATGGTACAATGAAGGTGTAAAGGTTTTGAGTTACAAAACCGAAGATTTTTCCGGATGATTTAATAGTTACCATCTGTACGTCACATCGCGTTAAGCCATTTTGCGAGACGAAAGGGTTGTTTTTTTTTTGCAAATTGGCGCCTTGTTCATTTAGGTTTTTTTAAATTCTGTGATATTTTTGATTTTATTAAAATCATGTTTAGTTCTCTTTTGGGAAAAGATTATTTATTAAATAAAATATTAAACAGATAAGCGTAAAAAGCTATACATTTAAAAGTACATTTTTGTTAGAAGAAAACAATGTCATTATAAAAACAAAAAATCGTTTAACCTCAAAACTAAGACAATTGGCCTTCAGGGGACAGTTTTAGCTTATTTCTAAAATATACACAATATTTTATCCGTAGTTTTTAAGTTCATTTGCGACTGCAAAGGTGCAGTTTTTATCTCCGCACTTCGCCGTAGCTTGTGATCGTATGTCAAACGGTTGGCCAGCGGTGCAAGCCAATACTGGCACAGTAGAGCTATAGAGTCGCCTGGAAAAAGATCAATAAAAACATATTCTCGCAAGGAGTACTATAAATAAATAAATAAATAAATATTCATGGACATTTAACACAACGCTCTTAAGTCCCAAACTAAGCAAAGCTTGTACTATGGGAACTAAATGGCTGATAGAATACTTAGATGCATTTTTTTTGTAAACACATATTTATAATACATAGTAACACCCAGACACAGAACTATGTTTGCCACACGCAAATGTTTGTTCTTGGTGGGAATCGAACCCACGACCCACAGCACGGAAGGCAGAGCTACTACCAACTGAGCTATGACGCCTGTCATATGACATGACATATATGCTATGACTATGGATTGAATTAACTGAACTAAATAGCACCAAAAAATGCAGCGACCAGTTGAATTATCTATAAATCGTTTACAACGGTTTGTAGATATCTCAACTGTTTCATGTGTATTTTATAAATATTATGTTTATTGTAAATAATGTATTAGTTGCACTAAATAATAGATTTTATTCGATTGAAATATGTTTTGAGGACATTCTCTAAACCAGTATTGCTGCTTTGTTAATATTTTTTATATTTGCTTGTTTCAAAAAACACAGTTTAAATTGGTATTTTTCATGATATTTTTGTCCCTCATCATTTGAATACATTTATTCAAATGATTATACTTAAGGTATTAAGGTATTTTATACTTAAGAACCATTGTTCTTAAGTATAAAATACCTTACTTTAAAATTTTTGGTAATAACCAAAAAATATAGAAGTAGAACATATTATTATTAAAAAAAACTCAAATAGTATAAAATTTTGGTGCATACTATACAATATAATATATTATATTGTACTACTTACCAATTAAAAACTTGTACTACACATGAAGCAATAAATGTATACTTTACTATACTATAATATATTTCGGTATATAAATGTTCAAAATATTGTTTACTTTTAATAATATAATAACTTTTCCCTACTGTTACCCTTTTTCTTTACATCATGTGTTTGCGACCTTTATACCACGTAACCCATTTTAAGTCAGAGTCGAATCCATTCATTGTTTTGTTCTAAAAGCTGAGATAAGAAAGCGTTGGAAGATAGTGAAGTACAATACTTACCCAATTAAATTAACCGACAGCGACTGAATGGAGAGTAATGAGTTTAATTTTTTTTTACAGTTTCAATTTTAATTAAAATATATTATATTATCTATACTCAATTAGTTTTAAGTACAAGGGTTTTTACATAAATACGAATATTTATTTTAATTTTGTAAATGTAAGTCGTAATTTTCTTTGTGAATAAATTGATACTTACTATGAACTAAATACTAAAATAGTTAACAATTTTGAAAATTATTAAATAAAAATGAATTTAATTAAAAAGTCTCTGAGAGCTTTCTAAATCATACAAAATTTATAATGAAGGCAAATCTAAAAATCTTTTTTAACAATGTATCTAGCAATCAGGTACAGTCACCAAAAAAAGTGTAAGAATGCATTTACATCCGTCGTCAGTAACGCTTAATAAAATAATTGGAATACTGCGATCTGATAGCGGTCTCTCGGACGGTATATATTGTTCACTCGCACCGCCTTCCCAGAACTGATTCAACTTTAATCAAACGTATTAGGAACTTCTGAAGATAACTGTACATTTTGAAAACTGTTTTTTTAGCAGTTTTTTTTTCGTAGTAACTTATAGATTTTGTAATAATTTCATAATTTAATTGAATGTGAAAAACATTGAAATATGATTAAACTATTTCTTCAATAACTGTGTTTAAACAAAAGTACTTACCTACAGTAAAGTAGATACGTTCAGAAAACTGTAGCAAAAATAAAAAATAAATATTAGCTGCACTACCAACAACTGCAAGAGTTTCAAATCATTTTTTTTTTTATCAAAAATCCTATTCTTATGCTATTAATACTTGAATAAGAAAGACATAGACACTATTTACTTACAAATAAAATTACAACTAATACAGTATTTACAATATTTACAAAATACACATGAAACAGTTGAGCTATCCACAAACCGTTGCAAACGATTTATAGATAGCTCAACTGGTCCAAATCAGTACCAATCGGAAGCGTGCCCAAGACAACAAAAACTAAAACAAAAAAATTAAGACAAAAAAAAAATTAAATGTAAATTTTACTTACAAAAATAATATTTAAGTATGAACTTTAATATCAAATCTTACAAATCCTTTCGCCGAAACATTGAAATGATGATTGACAGTGTATGTGTGCGCGTGTGTGCGTAGACAATGATAGTAATTACATAATGATAAGCCATTTAAGCGTTGCCCGCGGTACGGGTGTATAGTGGCCTTAATACTTGTAGGGTTGGTAGAAAAAGGAGGTTAAATATTATGAAAAAAAATGGTATTTCAAATAAAAAATTTAGAAAAATCTTTAGACTTAAAACTTTTCCATAAGTATAAAAAAGGGGAACGTATAATTTTTTTAATAATTTATTTACCTAACTCAGTCAATCAATCAGTAATCCTTTTGAAAATAACCGTTAAAATAAATAAAATATTTTAATCTCGTAACGCCATTGGGATTTTATTTGGTTTAATAAAACTCCGACCATTGAAAGGTTAAAAATATATTACAAATAATTAAGATAGGTATATATTTCTTACAGATCAAAGCAACAGTTTAAAATTATATATAACTCACTCGTAGAAGGTTAAAAGCATCATAGTTCTTCAGTAATTTGTAAGACACGAAAATTGGAGGCAACTCGGGATACAATAATAGAGGCGGTTCAAAAATATTATTTTTTGTACATAATTAACAATAATTGGGGCGATTACACTAGCGTTTCAGCGTAATTTTCTTGCTGACCGTACTTCGTATTTTCGTGGAACAAATTCCAAGGCATTTGTTTGATGCTCCATAATAAGACTCAATTATGAAAGTTTTCGTTCAGTAAAGTTAAATATCGCATCGCCAAGGACATGGTGAAGTTTTGTAAATTTTGTAAACAAATAAAAATATAACTATAGTAGGTGCCAAATAACACCGCAATACAGGTCATTCACCCACCTTTACCACGATGTCACAAAATTCAATTTATGAATGGCTAATTCTGTCGCTTTCCATACAAACCTGTCGCTAAGACGGTAATCGCTCGAATCTCGTAGTACTGTTTGTTTACCATACAAGAACCTGTATTGCGGTGTTATTTGGCACCTACTATAGCAGAGCAGTGAATACACTGCGAAGGTTAAGAGACACTCATAATCGTTCGTACTGAATTTTTTTGTAAACCAACATTCTGCGAATTGGCACTTAAAAAAAGTATTATTAAAAAAGTAATGTTAATAAGTAGATAGTACGTATAAAAAATATCAAATAGATAAATAAACACAGAAACCGCTTTAAAATACTTGTGAACTTTCGTATATTTTACCAGTCGTAATTAAAAATAATTGAATGGTTGTTATTCAGTCAATCTGTCAAAAATTCCTATTAGAGAAAATTTATTAATTTACAAAAATAAAACTTCTCATATAGCTAAATAATGAAAATATAAATTAACTAACTCATAGTCTCTATATTTACTTGTAACTTTTATTCCTGGATCATTTAATTAAATAAATATTTTAAACTTCTTTTAAAAAGGCTATCGGTTCTTTGTTTTTATAATAAAACTAAATCTAATCACAAAGAAAATTACAACTAATACATTGGTTTTAATTTTCTTTGTGAATAAATGGGTATTTTACTAATACAGTATTTACAATATTCACAATATTTACACATGAATGTGAAACAGTACATGAAACAGTTGAGCTTTCTACAAACCGTTGCAAACGATTTATAGATAGCTCAACTGGTCCAAATCAGTACGTAATAGGTAGGTAGTTTATAAATGTTAAGTTATTAGCGTTAGCTAGTTTTTGTAGGATATTTTTTGGATACTATTAGCTCTTTTTGCCTATTGTCTTTATAATTTACTGTTTACTCTGTTTAGCTATAGTATACCTACCGTAATATTTAGAGAAACCTGTAATTGGCTGGTTTATACAAAATGTTTATTTAACTCTAACTTACCATTGTAGCTGTTGGTCCTTTCAATAAATAAATAAATAAATAGATCGAGTTAAAAAGTTTAACATAATTATAATAAAACATAAACTAATAAATAATTAGTAGAGTAATTTTATAGGGAGCCTTTAAGTACTTCAGTATAGTGTTACTGTTAATATTTTTATAGCGAAGCAAATAAAAATACAATTCGTAATAATAACTCAAGAGATAAAGACTACAGACGTAAATGAACTCAGAAACTGTTTATCTAAAATTTATGAGGAAATAAATTTTTAAACGTACAGTTAGCGACAAGAATATACGTCATTTTTTTTTTATTTTAGTTTTATGTTTTGAAATTCACGTTAGGTATATTTTGGGTGCAAATTAATAACCGTTACAATGTTATTTTGTAAAGATTACATAAATCATCGGACAACTTTATCAGTCATTTGCATCGAAAAGGATCAATCTATTTTTATCGTTGACTGTAAAATGAATCAATCGTCATTTTTTGGTAACTGTAGAATGGTTATTTGGGTAACACAAAATTGCCTTTTGGCTACCTACTTTGCCGTCGACTGTACATCCCATCTAGAC
Source organism: Eulithis testata (assembly GCA_947507515.1). Taxonomy (NCBI): domain Eukaryota; kingdom Metazoa; phylum Arthropoda; class Insecta; order Lepidoptera; family Geometridae; genus Eulithis; species Eulithis testata. The sequence continues at coordinate 8,459,900 of OX382213.1, read as the reverse complement.
TAATTTTATGCTATGTTGCAAATGAAATTAAATGCTCCCATCGATTACTGTCAATTTATCTATCCATTTCTTAAGACCACACAAGTTTTATAAGGCATTTTTATTAACATGCAAAAGGAGTAAATAACACTTAAGTCGTACTAACTGATTACGTGTACCTCATGCACCTGTTTGCGGATGTTGTAAATGTCAACTGAGTATTTAAAATGTAGAAACATCAAAGAGTTCGTCCGAAAGTGCACGTGCAAATCAAAGACTGACTTGTCGTACAAACGACATGTGCAAATGATTGTACCAACGGGAAGTAAATCATTTTTTGTGACCAATTTTCAGTTTCAATAAATATCAATTTTCCGTGATGGCCGATTTAGAATCCGCTATTGCCAGAATCTGCCATTTAAATAATCTGCCATTTCTAGAGTCCGCCATTCAACGAAAAAGGAAAAATTTGATCTAATATGACAGCTATTGGTATCGATTCGCTTGTTGCATTTTTCTAAACTAACCTAATTTGACAGCACTAAAAATGTTGCCGTCCCTTTCTCATAAACTGAAACGACAAGGACGGCTATAATTTTAGAGCTGTCAAATTAGGTTAGTTTAGAAAAAGGCAACAACCGAATCGATACCAGTGTCTCACTGTTCTCATTTTTTTTTGTAAATAAATTCTTTTCTTTTAGAATTAGTAAGTGGCCAGTGATCTAATAGTCTAATAACTAATCTAATGTTCATTACGATACAGTTGTTATTCAAACAATTCCAAGTTTAGCTAAAACTGATCTAAAAAAATATCTAATAATTTAGTAGGTATTCCTTTTTTAAAACATAACGGTGAATAATATTCAAATGATAGTAAACCTCCAACTTATTACAATTACTTATTAGTATTGAAATTACAATTTTTTATTCTCTTTCCTCGGTCAAGCATCATTTAGTTTTCCTACCATGAATAAACCACGCTTATTAGACCTTCAGAAGTGGCCATTTTCATCAGATTTTGTTTAAACGAGAGATGGTTGGCAGGTCTTGGTAAAATGGTCGTAAGAACAGCTATTTTTAGGCGTACTGTTATATTTACTGGTAAATGACTGACTTATGGATGCAGTATTAATTGAAATGATAAAATATTGAAGACAATAGGGTAACTCTGTGGTGTAAAGCAGCCGGTAGTGAAGTTGAACTACGCAACATGATTTGCGTTTTATTTTCTTTGAATAAATAAATAAATATTCACGGACACATAACACAACGCCTTCTAGTCCCAAACTAAGCAAAGCTTGAACGATGGAAACAAGATGGCTGATAGAATACATACATACATTTTTTTTTGTAAATACATACTTATGATGCATAGAAACACCCAGAGACAGAACAAACATCTATGTTTACAACACACAAATGTTTGTTCTCGGTGGGGATCGAACCGACGACCCACAGCACGGAAGGCAGAGCTACTACCGACTGAGCCATGACGCCTGTCGAATAGACGACTCTATTTACGTCAATGTTCCAAAAACAATACAAACTTATATTTTCTATACTGAAACTGATTTGACACTTGGTTGATGGCTAAGAACGGGTCCTTATTTGAATTAAAAATTAATAGCTAAACTAAAAAGCATGTAAGTCTTACGTTATTAAACTTCAATTTCTTTGCTACTACAGGTTTCCTACTTACTACTACACTATGACCGAAGCAATGTACCTTATGAATTTCGTTTTAAAGCCTCCTCGATACAGGCTTAGCCTAGTCACAGATTATATAATACTATACGCCTAGTGAGGAGACTGACAGGTACTCTCAGTCCTTATATTTTTTGTCTGAGAAATTTGTTTTTATGTCCAACCAATAAATCTAGTTTTTTTTTCGTACTGTTTTTTTATATATTTTTTTTTTTGATTAACCTATTTCGTCCCACTGCTGGGCAAAGGTCTCCCCCAACATCTTCCATTTTCCATATAATTTTTATGGATGTAATTTTTTTTTTCTGTAATATACTTTTTTTTTACTTTTGCTGATTTAAATCAAACTTTTTTTTTATCAATTTTTTTTAGGAACAACGCTACGACTTTTTTATTTATTTTATTATGCGCCTTTTCGCAGTGCAGTCTACCACGAAATGTAATACACTAGGGCGTTATTAAAATACTTGAAACTGGCCAAGACCGGATATAAAAAGTTTAGCAGCAACCGACCCGAGACTAAACGACAAAAAACTAACTTACCTACCTAACCGTAGTATTTTCAACGTGGGAGACACAATTATTTTCCAATTTTAATCAAAAATAGTATTCTCAGCCTTTCACTTCCACTTAAGCATTTAAATGTCAATCTTTTGGTGTTAGAGCGCGGAGCCTTAACTACCAAACTTGCTCCAAACAATACCAAACCTAATTTTCATTGTGATAAAGTTGTTATTCCAAGTGTAGCTAAACACTGATCTAAAACAATTTGGTTTCGTATGATTAATGTGTGTTGCACTTACTGTACTGTAACTATTGTAACGTAATTCACGGAAATATCAAACTTAATAGCACGAAATAAGATTGGAATTGGATTGGACAAAAAAGAAGAATCTCTGAGGTAGAAAGTACTAAGTATACAAAAAACTGACTGCGCATTGCAGTATGTACTATAGCAGGTGCCAAATAACACCGCAATACCGGTCAATCACCCACCTTCACCTTGATGTCGCAAAATTCAATTTATGAATGGTAAACCAACAGTACTACGACATTTGAGCGATTACCGTCTTAGAGACAGGTTTGTATGGAAAGCGACAGAATTAGCCATTCATAAATTGAATTTAGCGACATCGTGGTGAATGTGGGTGAATGACCTGTATTGCGGAGTTATTTGGCCACCTACTATAGTCTATAATTTTGGTTGCAATATTAATTTAGAAGAAGATTGTTCTGGCAATCAAACAAAGCATCTATCAATGTCATGCTAATCTTATTTTTTGTTTTGAGGTTTGATAATTTTTTTAAAGTTCGGTATAAGAACACGTAGGTATAAGGCTGTGTCCACAGTAGGCAAATTGTTTGCGGAGTACTGAGTTTGCGGCGTATCGGTAACTCAAATTTCAGTTCGCCACAAATTTGAGACTCACTCAGTCGGCCGCTCACAGTTTGCCTACTGTGGACACAGCCTAATATAATATTGTTGATTTTCTCATAATTTAGCTTGAATCAATATTCTCCACCGAACATTAGGTACTTCTCACCACCGGTAATTTTCAATCGTGCTAAGGTCTAACAAAACGTGACATTTAGCCCGCAATTTCGCCAATTGAACAAGAATTGAATTGAATAAGCAAACTTAAAAAACATTTTATACTCAAAGAAAACTACGACTAATACAGTATTTACAATATTCACAATATTTACAAAATACACATGAAACAGTTAAGCTATCTATAATTACCCTATAAGTCCGAAAGGGGGGTATTTTACAGGTCTTGGCGAACAGTGATTGTTCTACGAGTTTTGAGATTTCGAAGTTTTTCAGTACTTAAAATGTACCTACACACAGCTAGCATGTACGTACGACGCGGTAGGAGGCTAGCTACGTATGCATGCGTGTATACGGGTTTACGCGAATTGTAAACTTAGGGTTGTCACAAATTTCAAAAATAATAAAAGTTGTACTTCTGTATGAAAATTTATATTACGATTTATTGACCAATTGCACATGTCCAAGCACTTAGGTGGTTGGTCTGATTACGCCCCCTTCGGGCTTATAGGGTAGTTATATTACACCTTGTATAGTGAAAGTGAGGTGCTGATACATATTTTTTTCTCACTGTAAACAATATTGTATAGTCATGTTCACAATGTGTCAGGATGAACTAGGGGGGCAATCGCTATCTCATAAAAACCTGGCAGGTATTCTGATCTGTTTTCATACTAAATCATAGGTATTCTGCGACTAAATAGTGACATTAGCGCGTTTCAACGCGTTTTTTGCCGTCAAAAGCTTCTTGTTTTCGTATATCTATTGCCACGTCACTTGACATTATGCTGGGCAGCGAAAGCAGTTCAGAGCTTGCGATATGGGGGCTATTGTTTTAAACTAAATGACAGTAACTTTCCTAGCAAACTAGCGTGGTCTTCAGAAATCTGTGGTTAAAATTCATTAATTTAAAAAAAGAACCAACTCGAAACGAATTGACTATGGAATTGATGATATTTGAAACTAAATTCGATAAACGGATGGTCCATGTTACTTTTAACTGTGGAAAATGAACTTTATCACTTTTTTTTTTTACTGAGCCATTCTAAAAAAAATGTGCAAAAACGTATCTAAGATAAATGAAATCCTTAGGCCCCTATGCTGATTTACTGCTCAACCACTGATCTGGACTCAAGTATAGATTTTTGTTTGAAAGTCACTACTTAAATATATATATGCTTGAGTACCGATTTTTGTATCTGCTTACGGGCCTTAGTATACCATATAGTATATAGTTTACCATGCTAGTCCTTAGTTTTTTCGTAATTGGCTTTGCCGCGTACAGATTCGTAATAGTTTCCGTTTTGGCACCACAATAGTGAACTTAATGCCTGCGCACTAACTTTTGCGCTAACGGGCCCACAGACCGTGAAGCCATACCTACTGTGAAAATTGCAGAAAATTAATTCATTTATGTTTATGACTATACTGGAGTGTTGTGTAAGCTGTGGTAACACTGTTATGTTCGTGGTATAACGTCCGGTTTCTAAGCTCTTTATGAATTGCATTTATTTATAAGAGTTTTTACTCATGCCTTTGTAAGTATACCAAATTCTGCGGGCCTAAGATGCGCACCGTGCAATATTTGTCATGTCGTTCTGTCAAAATGTAAGCATTTTGTACCAGTTTAGGAACTATTGCATTATCTCGCGGTGCGCATTTTAGGCCCGCTGGACAGGTATACAAAAGGTGTATCAATATTTAGCCTATAGTAAGGCCATTTTAATAGGTCACATTTAATTTTGACGTCTGTCAGTTTTATCTTCACAGTGAGGTGACTTGCTTAAAAAAATCGATTAAAGTGAAAGAATCGATATGGACTTGAAACATAAATATGTGAATTTTAAATATCATCAGGCGAAGCTGTGTACGCATTCATAGACTTTCATAGATATAGCTACGCCGACCGTCGGTCGAGCACTTGTTTCCAGCCTAAGAGTCAACTCATACTAGCGCAGAGTCGAAGCGCATCGAAGAAACGTAACATAGCAAATTCATCCTTATTTTTAGATCAATAAAGACGGTACTTATGTGAGGTCAAGCACTTCACAGTGGTCACTCTACCGTCTGTGCTCTAACCACCTGCAAAATTCGTCGCAACTGTCAATCTTCAAAGTTACGCTGTCAGCGTGCGATGCAATACAATCACACATAAAACTCTTTTACGGATCATTACTTTTCAACTGCATTGGGTTTTAGGGTACTGTGTATGATCACCGTTTGAAAACGTCGTGGGGAAACCCACAGATTAGTTAGCTTCACATATATTGATATTTTCTTTCCTGTGGATAAGGCCGATTACGAGGAAAAATTAGTAACAATCGTAGAATTATTTGAGGTAGCTACAATACTAATTAAATCAGCTTTATTTTATGATTTCGTTTGACTAGTTTTAGTAAACCTTATGTTATAAAATGTACGGAACCAACTTAACAAGACAGTTCTACCTTGGCATGTATCATTAGAAATTTTATAACCCTATCTAGACTTCTCCATTGTCTTAGATCATAAAATCCATAATATCGTGATACAATCTGAGTTTATTAACTGCACAAGTCATTTCTTATACGATTTAGTACCTAATCGTAAGGGAAAAGAAAATAAGTATTCAATAAAATATTGAAAAATAAAATCTTATAGGATAGCAGAACTAAGTCATTTGTGAAAATATGACAAACGTTCGTTTTCGTTTTCAAAAACTTCTAAGAAAGCAACTAAATAATACCTAAAAAAGGGTTTTTAAGGAAGTAGTACATTTTGAAAATAAAGAGGAAGTATTAACTTTTGAAGCTGTCTGTACCTGCACGAAGTAACAGGTGATGTCTCCAAATAGTACCTTCTTGGGTGGTGTTTGTAACTAAATTACCTTATCAATATTTATTTATTTACACTTAAAAGATGTACTGATGATTATGGCGACCTCCAGTGATGTCCAAGAAACAAGGTTTTCGCTAAAAATACCACGGACAGGTAATTACCGCCCGGTAATAACCAGGGAGACAAATCCTAATAGTATTTGCCATTTATATTATTTATTTAATATTATGTAACATTAATAAGGACTCTTGTACAATAAATATGTTTAAAAGGTACCTTATTTATCATTAAACTTTGATTTGCTTATACTTATACTTTTTACAACTGTATTGAAAACCGTCGTATGATACTCGCGTCGTCGTTAGAATTTAGAAGACTGTCAGTTACGCTCGGACCTTGGAAATATCAACTCTTTGGAATAATGATACAAGACGTACATTATGATACAAGCTTCGTATATAGTTATTAGTAATGATCAATTGACGAAGTTTGTATCATAAATGTCCACTTGTATCATTATGACAAACGAGTAAACGTCGAATCAATCTACGACGTTTGTATCATTATCTAAAATAGGTAGTAGAAATGCAGTTGGGTATGTGAAACAAAAAGTCGGTTATATTATTGACACTGATCCAGTAGTTTTCCCGTCTTTTTGCGAAATTATCGAGTGTGACATCGCTATTGTCTTGAATTTCTGTACATACCGGGGGATATTACGTGCTTTCTTGAAGCGCCATTTTATAGCACATTGTGAAAAAGTTACATCTTTATAACATATTGTGGAAATATATTGGCAGATGTTCATGCATATTATAAGTAAAACGGGCTGAAAAGTTTAGTTTTTGCATAACTCACACGTTTACCATACAATATTATTAATTATTTTTATTATGGAATATTATTGTGTACTAGGAAAGTGGGTTGCCATTCACACAAAGTTTTCATAAGACGTAGGTGTATTGATCTTGATCGGCATACGGGCCTTAGACCACAAAGCAGCCCCTTGAAATTGAATAAAACTTCAATTTTACTAGGCACATACGTATATATTTTTTATTATAATTTGTAAAAAAATATATAAAATTAGTAAGCATATTATTTATTTATTATTTATTATATGAAGCGCTCGTGGCTAGGCTTGCTTAGCCAATCGTCACTGATTATCTAAGTTAAGCAACATTCTGTGCGGTCACTATTTGGATGGGTGACCGTTAGTGGTATTTACATCTGAGCGCTTCCGTGCTTTGGAGGGCACGTTAAACTGTCGGTCCCGGCTCTAGCAGTCGTTAAGCCACGACGGAGGCCTTAAGGCGGACTAAAAACTCCGTCACCAGAGTCGGCCACTAACTCATACGAGCTTGCTTGCTTTTAGTGAGCATATTTTTTCTTTCTTGCAATTTCTATAAATGAAAACAACTTTGAGTCTAAATATTAAAGAATGTCCCAGGCACTACAGTGCTAAGTGTAGGCATAGGTTGCCTCCTGACGCTGTATAAATCATCATCATCAATACATTATAAAACTCTTTGTAAGCTAATTTAGAATCAACGTACAGCCTAAACTATAAGTCCTAGAGGTATGAAATTTGGAGGGTAGTATCCTTTTATAGTGTAGGAGTGCACTAAGAAAACAATTTTGAAAAGTCACACTCTAAAGGGTCTATGAACACGAGCAACGCCGCGGGTGACGGCTAGTCTTCAATAGATGTAAAGGCTTCAAAAAGTATGTTCATGACACCTGAGAAAAAAAATCTCAATCCAGTTATTTTAAACCATAATTTGCATTAATTAAAAAAAAACTCAATTTTAATTAGAACTTATTGATCAAAGCGTCTATGAACGCGGCGTCTGGGAGAAAACTTTTTGTTATAATTACAGAGGTGACGACTATGGGTATCGCTAACCCATTGTGGTGTCTTCTTGAGCCTTCCCATGTTCTTGACATAAGGAAACTGGTCGTAACTAACGCGTAGCGTGAAAACTTTTTATTTGCTGGGACATTATGAGATGATAGTTAAAGGTGTTTTCAAACGGAGTGCTATACATTATTCCGTATTTATTCTGGCTATGGATGGTCGTATCGTATCGTATGTGTAGCATTTTTTTTTCCTATACTGGGATTGGTGACTGTTGAATTATTTTGTTTAACCGTATAGGTACAGATAAATTTTAATAACAAATTATTGTTTGCAATATAAGTACTGTATTGTTTTTATTCTTTGTGAATACCTAATATTTTATTGTAAATTCTAAGTACCTTATACTAAATGAAAATTATAACCTAGGCACCTAAATAGCACTATAGTAGGTGCCAAATAACACCGCAATACAGGTCATTCACCCACCTTCGAAACGATGTCGCAAAATTCATCTTATGAATGGCTAATTCTGTCGCTTTCCATACAAACCTGTCGCTAAGACGGTAATCGCTTGAATCTCGTAGTACTGTTTGCTTACCATTCATAAATTGAATTTTGCGACATTGTTTTGAAGGTGGGTGAATGACCTGTATTGCGGTGTTATTTGGCACCTACTATATTAGCTTAAATTAGCTCAAAAACATTTTTTTTTTGTAAAAAATACATTTATTTTAAGCTTACGAAAGCAAAGTTTTTTGTAACATTTTATAAGATACTCCACGCGTATAATCTTTGAGTCGATATATTATTTCTTAATAAAGAATATAATTATTGAGTGTGAAATTATTTATGAAAAAAATGCTATAGTAGGTGCCAAATAACACCGCAATACAGGTCATTCACCCACCTTCACCACGATGTCGCAAAATTCAATTTATGTATGGTAAACAAACAGTACTACGAGATTCGAGCGATACCGTCTTAGCGACAGGTTTGTATGGAAAGCGACAGAATTAGCCATACATTAATTGAATTTTGCGAGATCGTGGTGAAGGTGGGTGAATGACCTGTATTGCGGTGTTATTTGGCACCTACTATAGATAACTAATTTCAGCTAGGTACTTATAATTAAACACCTATGTCAGCAACAATCGGTATGATCTACCGTGCGATTATATTAAATTGTATATGGTAACGGTACGTGTCGGTGTCACCTTTGATCTAATTAAGACGATTAAAATGGTGGTCACGTCCAAGCCGTTCATGCTAAAACGACGGTGCTGCGTTCACACGTGCTAGTGTTTAGCACTGTATCAAAATTTAAACGGTTAAAACCGGCATATAGATAGATGTTTGTTCTGTGTCTGGGTGTTTCTATGTATTATAAGTATGTATTTACAAAAAAAAAATGTATGTGTGTATTCTATCAGCAATCTAGTTCCCATCGTACAAGCTTTGCTTAGTTTGGGACTAGAAGGCGTTGTGTTAAGTGTCCGTGAATATTTATTTATTTATATAGGGCTCAGGGGCGTGATCGGTGTGCTGCCTTGCTTAAGCCTGGCAGGTTTTCTGAACTGTTATCTTTAAATCATAGGTATTCTGTGACTAAATAGTGACATTCGAGCATTTGAGCACGTTTTTTGCCGTCAAAAGCTTCTTGTTTTCGCATATCTGTATCCACGTTACTTGACATTATGCTGGGCAGTGAAAGCAGTTCCAAGCTTGCGATATGGGGGCAGAATGCCGAGTGTGTACGTTTGACGTTTATTAGAAAGCCATGTAAACCATAATCAATCAGTTTTGTATAGTACGCGCTAGGGGCACTGCTCAATCTCTTACATAAATAAATAGTTTACGTGAACTTTGTAGTATATTATGTAAAACGTCAGGTTTGCTGAAATGTCCAATCTTATGATACGTATAGTTACAAACCGTTTGATTATCGAGGCAATAACTTGTTTCTGACTTTTTTTGTCAGTAATATATGTATTAAATGGTTAAAAAAAGAAAGTCAACCAATAAAATGACATAGTTTTTTTTTAAATTTAAGGGTAAAAAAAGACAATTTGAACATTTTGAAAAAACCAAAAGAGCCAGTGGTAAGTTACTGACGCCAGTTACTCGCACGTTCGAACGCAGCATAATACACATCTGCTTAAAATTAAACTGCGCAAACCGTTTATAAAATCTTTAAATACTTTCAAGGGTTAATTGCGTTTGATAAACGATGGTTAGCGATTACCAGTTTGCATTACGTAATGTGTATCATGATAACCGCGAAATTAAACGGAGTTACAATGTTAATAAAGTTACCCTCATTATCATATTAACCGTAGGATGGTTCATTGCTGAAAATGCCTTCCTTTAATATTTCTAAATAGTAGTTTCAGATGCGTTTCAACTAACAAGTTCGTTATTAGAATTAGCTCTTATCGATATGAGCTAATTCTAATAACTAAGTTGTTAGTTGAAACGCAGCTGAAACTACTTTTAAAATGTAAATTCGTATGAGTTATGAGCCAACTCTGCTGGCTGACAGAGTTTTTGGTCCAGCGGACTGCCCCCATATCGCAAGCTCTGAACTGCTTTCGCTGCCCAGCATAATGTCAAGCGATGTGGCTACAGATACACGGAAACCATAAGCTTTGACGGCAAAAAACGCGCTGAAACGCGCTAATGTCACTATTTAGTCACAGAATACCTATGATTTAGTATGAAAACTGTTCATAAAACCTGCCAGGCAAATTTTTATGAGACAACGATTGGCCCCCTAACAGTTTGAGGTACCCTTCGAGGCACGGAAGCTTTTCATAACTAAATCTGCTACGGTAAAGATTCTTGAATTAAAAAAAAATCTATTAAATCGTTGAACAAGTTCACATCAAAGTGAATAACTTTTTTTTATAAACAAATGTATTATAAATATATATATCTATGTTAATTGAAACAAGGAAAATAAACATAAAAATGCATATTATTATAATAATATTCGCAGTTATGCAATCAAATAATAAAAATGTTGGTAACTATATTACTATCTGTAGAATTATGCAAGAATTGTCGTTTACGAGAAGGTTCTAAGTCAAAAGGTGTTAAGACAAGTAATACAAACAATGAGGTTTATTAAAACCATTATAAAAAGCCGAAAGGTACAATCGATTAAAGAAACAATCGCTTAAAACAATCGATTCAATTATACTAGCAGCCGTTCGCAACTCCACTTGTTATGCGCTAAAAATATCACAAGGAAACAGACAGTACAAACCAAATGAACAATGTAAAGGTACCACCTGGATATAACTCCAAGGTATCGATACTTAAGACCTTGGTAGTACCAGTAGTATTACGCGGGATAAATCCGAAGGTATCTTGGAGGAAAAAGACCTTGGTAGAGGAAACCTTGAGAGAGAAGAATCGAGTAAAGATCGCGAGAGTATCATTCGTGTGCATGAGTATGGTTCTGGGCTTACTGAACTGAACATCTAGCTGAACATAATCAAATGGTCTGCTATGTTGTGTAAGTCTGAAGATTAAACAGTGAAGAGATTGTATGATTTCTCTATGAAACTCGAGGAATCGAAAGAGAGTATAAGCCCGGCTAAAGCAAAGAACACTGCTCATAAATCAGATGTTAAGGTTACATTAGTTAAAATTAAGCTCTTTAGATGAGTATGAAACTTGAGTTAGTGTTACACTACAGGTGGTAAGCAAAATTTGAACTATAGTGGGTGCCAAATAACACGGCAATACAGGTCATTCACCCACCTTCACCACGATGTCGCAAAATTCAATTTATGAATGGTAAACAAACAGTACTAACGAGATTCGAGCGATACCGTCTTAGCGACAGGTTTGTATGGAAAGCGACAAAATTCGCCATACATAAATTAAATTTTGCGATATCGTGGTGAAGGTGGGTGAATGACCTGTACTGCCGTATTACTTGGCACCTACTATAGATCCATTATTTTGCTATTTTAAGATGATAGCATGCAAAAATTTTAACTTCAAAAAAGCTAAAAACACAGATTTGCGCGAGAAAGTAATCGAGCAAACGAGTCGATTTAGCAATATTGATACGATTATGGGGTCAAATTGCTCAAGGCTGCTGATTGGTCACGAGTATCGAGTGATATTGGATGTTTTGGGCCAAATAAAATCGATACATTACTTTTAATACACATATTTGTATTGCTTCTGCTTCATATTTGAATTTTGAGCAAAATATGCCTATGATTGTTAAACTATATTTGTCTACGCAAAAGTAGGCTGCGACAGTTATTACAATCCAAAATATCTCTAAAAAGGGTATCAAAAACGTAGGAATGCATTTTAAAATGATCAGTATTTTTAATACTCAATCCACAATAGTTTAGTTAAAGTTCAACTATGGAGGTCTTAAAAATTTATCCACATAAATAACAACCGTAGAAACGAAATAATAGTACCACAGTATAAAATAATAGTACCTACGTTACAGATCTATCACTAGCACAGTAACTATAGCCTTTTCTATCTATTATATTATCTTCTTTGTCTTGTATCGACTGGAAACTAAACTTGGTAGCTTTTTCTATCATGCCATTATGGTGATCTTGTAATATACCTACTTATTTTAATTTAAGTTTATGCAATCCTTTCAAAATTTTATCTGTAAAAAGTTTGGGCGGTCATAAATATTATGTAAAATAATCAATAAAAACTTTTAAAAATATTTCAAGTTATAATATTTTCATATAAATGTAATACAAAAAAATTTTTATACTACATAAAAAAAATGTTAATGTATTATATAAATGTCATATTATAATATTTTCATATAATTGTATGCATGTAAATCTACTAAATTAATCACCTATTTAATTTAAATTTGATACTCTTTTATATTAATAATGCGTTTATCCCCTGTGTCACAATTGTTTGGCTCAACCAGTAGTGCCATGCATATTATTCACAATATCTTTTTTGTTATCAATCCAATTTCGATTTAATACTAAAACACTAAAGCTAAATTTACATTGAGAGCCGATGCAAGTGACACAAGCAAACCTGCGCATGCGCATGGTATGTCGCCACCTGCCCGCGCAGATGGTAAAACGTTAAATATTATGTTTGCCATTTGAACTGTGAGCAATGCGAAATTTGTAAACGCGATTTTTAAAGAAAATTATAATTATTGATGGTAGCTAGTGTTGATAAATCGTAGGACCATCACCTGTTGCTAATAATGAAGTAACGGATAGTAGGTGCCTTTAATCTTTTTTTATAGTTTATAGTTTTTTTGCTATGTATCAATGATTTTTTATGTAAAAGATATTAAGTACTTTTAGTTTCAAAATTTATTACCAAGCAGATGAAAAACAAAGCATAATATAACCGTTGAATGTCAGCAGAACATAATGCATAGAACTAGATAATAATAATAGAAAAGTTGAAGTTCAAATTTTGTGAAAATTAGCACTAAAAACCTCATAAAATTTAACTGTTTGTATTTCACCTTTTCACACTGCTATGATTCCTACATGATATCGTGTAGGAATCGATATTAATCATTAAGTACAAGGTTTTCACACTGAGTCAACGTTGGTACCGATATTTTTGTAGAAACGGCTTAGTATCGGGATATACCAGTATGTACCTAAACGACCATTTGGCATGATTTCTTCGAGCGATATAAAAAACTTATTAATTCCCTTAAATGTTTCGGCTGATCAAAAATTCGCTAAAAATATTCAGAATTTTTTGGGCAAATTATTAGGAACAGAATGACAGCTGCGACTTTTCGAAAATTGCGCAAAACATGAAGACGAGACAGGTGAATGGCAAACATACTTCAACAATTAGGTATATAATTTCACATTATCTGCATTGACAATTTAAATTTATGGTATACCTGTAACCAAATACATCAATTTATCTTGGTCTTCACATTGGAGTTCCTAAAATGGAACTGTAAAATTGTTTTCATATTTATGTATAAACACAGTTTCATATATCCATTACAACCCTGATCATCGATCACATTTGAATGGAGTAAAAAACATGACATACCACTTCAACTATTCCCTTTTACTGTATTCATGTCCTTTCTACAGTTCAGTAACTTTTTCTTTGACCTCTGTACTTATATCCTCTCTTTCTTCATCTATGTTCTCTTGAATATCTGTCTTTTCATCCATAAATTTGTCCTTCTAAATCCAAAAGTTTCAAAAATTTATTATATCGGTCCAATTAGCAATCTAATTCCCATACAAGCTTTGCTTAGTTTGGGACTAGAGAGCATTGTGTAACATGTCCATGAGTGTTTAAAGTGTTTATTTACTCAATCTATCATACTAAAAATTGTCCCAGGCACTACAGTGTCCCGTTAAGTGTAGGCATAGGTCCACACGTGGTATAAATCATCTTCAATAGATGTAAAGACCTATTTTAATCTATAATAACATCTCAATCAAATACAAATTTCACTCGAACTAAACACACATCTTATGGTTTGTGAACATAAATTACCCATTTTTCAAGGTGTTTACGCATGCAAGTATCCGAGCTGGTAAATTATAGGTTTGTAATAGCTAACCATAAATTCTAAATGGTATTGTTTATAGCACACTGGGTTATTTGTAAATTGTCACTGACAGGATACATATTTGGGCATAATACATTTCGCGAAAGAGTCTACGCATTCATGTCCTTGTCACTGTCAACACTTCTTCGAACTAGGTATAAGGAGAAACTGGTTTCAAGAATTCTGAACATAAACTGTGTTCTTTCTAACTGACAGTCAACAGACAGCATGACAGACGAACAAGGAAATATATACATAATTAAACTGATGGTCAAGTTTCTAGAACATTGAAAGATTTAAATTTGAAAGAAGATATACTTTTCTTCTTTCCAAATTGATTGATCTCACTGATAAAGTAAATTTAAACTAGAACTATACAATATTCAAAAAAAATCGGAAAAAAAATTAAAATCAAATCCAAAAAAGAAACTATTTGAATATTATGAGTTTATTTTTTTGGACCTTGTATAATAAATACATTTTTATAATTAAGTTTTGAGTGTGTTACGGTGTTGATGAAATCCATAAATCACAAGTCCCTAACAAATCATACAAATGATGTATGTCGCCCACACTACGTCAAGCTTTCTAGAACCTAGGACTATTTCGCTACCCTAGGGCTAAACCTAACCTAACCTAACCTAACAAGACAAGAAAGATAGCTTTTGAGACATTCGTTTATACTGATGTAAATAACTTCATTTTAGTACTTGTTTGACTATAAAATATAAACATAGCTTCAATGAATGAAATAACTTTTGAAGTGTAGTATTTGCTTAGTGCATAAAGTAATTAATAGATCTTTAGATCAACTCGAAGACTGAGTTTTGTTCCTCTAACCAAGTGCAATGTCATGATTGTTAGAGGATAGAAATTTTTTTCATTAATTTTCTATCCTAACATAAAGAAGAAATTTCTAAATTTTAAAATGATAGAATTCAGTAGTATTTATAAATATTCGTAATAAACATCAAAATTTTGGAATCACATAATTGGGCTGGGCTGGCACATAAAAGCTCCCAGAGCCAAAGTATACCAGCGCCCAGAGTATTTCCCAGAGCATAAACGACCATGTTCACATACAAATCAATAAAATGCCTATTGTTTTTTTTTTAATCTTCCAAATCCCAGCCTTCATCGCGCAAATTTTCGATTTAAAATTCGACATATTAACCGCTATTCGAATATATCACGCTCAACAATCGATTTAATCGATACAGCGGCCATTTATCTGCTGATAAATTAATCGAATCAGCATAATAGGCCATCACGAATTTTTGAACGCACTATTAGGGACGGTCACGGTTGAGTGAGTGTTCAAATTAATATAGGTGTTGTTGGAATCACTTTTATTGCATCTCGATTATTATTCTCGGCGTCAGACAGTCTAGGAAGATTTTGGACCTCTCTATTTGAAGTTTTTGTACCAACGGCACCGGGATTATATTTATTCATTTTTATCTTTACGTTAGCTTTCAAATTAGTTAGTAGGTTCGTTTTTTTATATGTTGTTATTTTTGGCGTCGGGCAGTCTAGGCAAATTTTAGACTTGTCTATCTGAACTTTCTGAGACAGAAATTTTTATTCGATTAAAATGATTTTACTCTAGGCTTTTTTTAAACTTTTACATCAAACGCCAAATTTTGTTTCTATCATTTTTTTTGTCGTCAAACCTTTGTCTTAAGCTTTAATTAGAATAACGATTTTAAGTGAATTCACTTGTGTTTGTCTCTGGTGTTTCTTTACTTATCTCTGATATATTAAAATAACACAATGTTTTTTTGTTTCTATTATTCATATCAGCATCTGTCTTATTTTAGATCTTATTGATTTTGAGTTCACATAAAATTGAAGAATTTTAATAATTATGTATGTATGCGTATTTACAAGTAACAAAAAAAAATAAACTGTTTTGACTTTGTTTGAGAACCAGTATAAATATTTCAACACTTCCTGTTTTCTGAAGATATTTAAATGTTACGGTGAACCAAATTAAAAAAAACTGTAAATTTAGTTGCATAGGATACATTATTCAATGGCTGAATAATAGCGTGATAAAAATTTGTGATGTATCCAAAACTATTAATTTTCTGAAATCAATTGGATACGATCTCCGTCGCATTTTTTGTTACAATTCGTATTTCCGGTTATAAAAAATAATTTTCCTATTACTATACTTTGCCTACGACTTTGTTCACATTGACTATAGTTTTTATGTAAAGATGTTTTCCTGCAGTAAAAATTCTCTATGAATGATCACTATTAAAAGTGTCATTGATTTATCTAGCGTTTTATGATGAAAAATCACTAATAGTAGGTGCCAAATAACACCGCAATACAGGTCATTCACCCACATCCACCACGATGTTGCAAAATTCAATTTCAATTCAATTTCAAGTACCTTTATTTTATTTGCGCTATTTAGGTACCAGGTACCTATCACGGATGAAAAAAAAACTATTCTAAAAAAGTCTGGTCTAGACCAACAGCTTTGATAATAGACCATAGCTCTAATAAATGGTATTGTCCCTCACACAGTTGTCATGGCTCGTTGCACCGTGATTCAAAAGTGATGCGCCTGCGCAATCATGACAATTCACTTGTTATGATGATTTAAATGACAGGTATGCTTCGCACTGAACTGGCAATACTAATACTCGGGCTGTTCAGGTTTGGCTATGAACTAGATTTGCTAAAAATAGATTAACTAGATAAACGATGGGATGAGTGAATCTAAAGTTTCAGTCAGCTACTAGTAAATAGTTAAGTACATGCTACAAGTTTTTTTTTTTAATATTCAATATTTATCTTTTGACAATCTCATCTGATGGTAACCGACGATGTGCCGACACTGAAGCAAGACGGTGTAGAACTCTAGAAGATACTTTTTCACTCTTGGCTTGAAGACATTCAGATTAATAGTGGTAAAAAAAAAAAAAAAAAAAAAGAATTGTATTATTAATAAATCCTGTATTGTCAACGAAATAATTAAAGAAGGACTATAAACCAAACAAAATAATATATAAATAAAAATTGTTTACTCAGCAAACAAAAAGAAAAGTGAGTCATGATAACCCAATCACAATTTTATTAAAGCAAATATTGACTTCAAAAAAGCATACCTTTTTCCATTCCTCCTTCTTCTCTTGGTAGCGTAGACAGTGCCGAGCTGGCTGGTGTGCGGCGGCGGCGGCCGGAGCAGGCCATTGTCCACGCATCCATCGATAGCGTAGCCCTGCCCGCCCCAGCCCCCGCACAGCTGCAGCTTCGACTCTGTGGCTATCTTGCCGGCTTCCAGCACTGTGGGGGACTCCACACTCACACAACTTGCAATGTCATCGCGGGCACTGGCAGTTTCTCTAAGCAATGGCTTTTTTCTGAACACTGGCAAAATGTCTTTTAGGGCTGTTTCTAACAGACTGAAGCACTCACGCAACTTGCAATGTCATCGCGGGCACTGGCAGTTTCTCTAAGCAATGGCTGTTTTTCTGAACACTGGCAAAATGTCTTTTAGGGCTGTTTCTAACAGACTGAAGCAATCACGCAACTTGCGAAGTCATCTGGGGCACTGGCAGTTTTTCTGGGAAATGGCAGTTTTTCTAGGCACTAGCAAAAAATGTCTTTTTGGACTGCTTCTACCTCACTGAACAGTAATCAGCCACAGCACTCTCACTAGACTATCAATCAAGGTATAATGGTTATCTATAAAGGCACAGGCAAACTGTCTTAAGTGCAAAACTTAGTTTATAAGAATGTTTAGTTTAGCACTGTGCGGTACTCACAACACTCACTCATATGAACAGTCACTTTTCTAGACACTGGCTGGCACTTTTCTGGGCACTGGCAACATTCTTCTTAGTCGAATTTGACGTTAAATTTAATGCTTTATCTGATTACCAAATCGCCATCGTGTTAAAATATCGTCACATTAGTTAGCTTGAGCTTTTTTTTGTCAGACTATAGTTTGACAAGTACGCCGATAATTATGTAGAAATGAAAAAACTTTGGCTGCACCAAACTTAGAAAAATAATTATTTCAACACTTTGATTTTATTATTAGTTTGGTTTATAGAGATCATCTTCATTATCTACCAACAAAATTTAAAAATACTTTAGCATTACCGCCGGAATAGATAATTACTCCGTATTTTACCACATTTTTGTATGGTTTATTAGTTTAATTGTGGTGAATTTTCTTGGTTTATTATTGCACTATTTTTATCTATAAACACTGTCACTAATAAAATGAATCCAACAGAAAAATTACGATAAACGAAATACTATTATATGGAATTTTTGGAAGATACTAAGACTTGAGCTAATTTTAAAACTACGGGGAAAATTACTGGAAGATGTTGTTTTCAAAATCTATGTTATTGTTTTAGCACAAGCTGTCAAAATCCGCCACTAGATGTCACTGCGAAAATCGATTCACTTCACATTTTCAGGAGCAAACACACGATTGGTTTTCCAAGGAGTATGCGAAACACTCATTGTCACTGGATTGTTTTAGCACGTGTGTTTTGAGGTTATTTGCTTGGTGTGTCCGGTCGCGTGGCGCAATCGGCGAGCGCCGGCTGACGTATGGACTCTCCATCTAACCGACCCCTAGCCGAGATGGGCGGGGCCACCTTCCACCACGCCCTGAAACCCCAACCCACCAATAGCAGCGCCTCGTCGTCATCAAAGGCCGCACGGGGCCGGACTAAGTTGATTTTTACTATTTTCTATTTTATTTTTAAATTGCGCTTTGCAACGTCAGTTGTAATGTTGACGTTTCGGAGGATAGCTGGTATATCAAAGTGCATTGCTTGGGAATAGTTTTGTGTCTTTTTATTTAATTTTAGTTGGAGGCATGAGTCACGGGTTCTGTTTACAAGGAAATAGGGTTCAACAGAGTTCATTTAATGCACTATCAAAATAAATGGAATAATGTTATTTTTTCAAGAATCTTATTTTACAAAAGCTACATAACCTAGCTCTACTTTTAGGTACATTTAGTTAACAGAGTGGATGCCTAATAAAATAATATACATACCGTTTGATAAGAATTTTCAAAAATAGGTATCTCACTATTCTGAAGTTTATTAATAATTTGCCTACCAATTTTCATCGTGTTTCTAGCCTAAAAAGTTTGTACCTATAAAGTTTTAAAGAACTTATTATTATTTCAAACAATAAAAATAAAAAATCCATTTTTATTGTCTTCTTGTGTTGAGTTGAAAATAATTATTAAATCTGAAAAACCCTCTCTCCTGAATCCGCCCTGCGCTGTTATCGGTGACGTCACAACATGGCCGCCGAAGGGCGAGTTTTCGCATTTTCCCCTCGACCGTCGACGTGGACTGACGAACCCTCTGTTTGTTCTCTATTCGTTTATTTATAAGGTGATTTCGTACGACGTTCTAAAATAGAAATAAATATCACACAGTTTTGCTTTAAAGAGTCCAGACGCCATCAACTAAAAATAGTTTTCTTCATTAATCAGGGCAAACTAACTATTAAAATAAATATATTGAGCTTTTTTTCATCAAAGTAAAGCCCAGTAATACAAAAAATTGACATATTAATGCACGACAATAATAAAAAAATTCAAATTGTTTTTTATTCATTTTTCAGACATGGTTTTCCCACTACAGGGCAAAATCGAATATAAAATTTATAATTTTTTGATGACGTCATGTTCAAAGCCAAGAACGGAGTTGGTGCCTTTATAAGAAATTAATAGGTATTATAGAGTGCCCTAATTTTAATCATAAAAACTAATTTCAACAATCTGAGTGTAATACGGGTAACTATTACCCTACCCGTGAAGGGTTTATTCAAATTTTTGTTTGTCGCAACAAATTAGAACAGCCTGTATAGGTTCCATAGATTTCTAACAACCTAAACGACTTAAGTAGCAGAATAATACTTTTACACACCACTAAAATAAAAAAAGAGCTCTACATAAAATGGATTCTCTACAAGAGGTCTTAGTAACCAGTGTATACTGACCGCTCACTATTTGAAATCGCGAAGGAATAAAACTGTAATTAAAAGGCAACTTTGAAATGTGATTGTTTCTAATAATAATTGCCGAATAAATCAAGTAAACAACCACAGTCTAGTATAAACAGCTAGTTCACTATTTGGATACGAAAAACTTTAACCGGTATTGATTTAGCGCAGAAACACTATTTGGTAATCTAAATTCTTCAAAGGTCGACAACGCGTCTGTGTGTGGCACTTCTACGTAATTCTAATTATGTTTTTTTTTATAATAAGTGCCGCCCGCGACTTCATTCGCGTCCCGTTGGATCCCGGAAATTTTTCGGGATAAAAAGTAGCCTCTATGTTAATCCAGGTCACGGACAATATATATCCCAAGTTTCATCTAAATCGGATCAGTAGTTTTTACGTGAAAGAGTAACAAACATCCATCCATTTATCCATATACTTACAAACTTTCGCTTTTATAATATTAGTAGGATACATACGTACACAAAGATTGCCAAACATATTTAGATTTTCTGGTTCTAAATGTTTAAAGTTATGAATATAATATGAATATGTTTAGTCAAAGAATATAAATAAACTTTTGAACGTATTTATGTTTATGCGTTTCTATCGTATGCGTACCAGCTGTGTTACCTCGTCTGTATGGCGCAATAAAGCGCATTACAAACGATTTTACTGCGAAAACGTTACGACAAAGTTATAGCAGCATTAAACTGTAGCTTATAAACCACAACTTTCTTTTTATGGGGTCACCTGAAACTGGGGGTGGATTTTCGGGAAATCTAAAAAAAAAGTAAAAAGAGAAAAATGTGCGTCCATTTTTCTCTTTTTACTTTTTTTTTTAGTTCATTATTTCACAGAGCACGTCCTCAATAGAAAATATTAGGCAGGTATGAATAATTCTACTAATTAAACGCGAAAGTTTGTAATGATGTAAGGATGGATGTTTGTTACTCTTTCACGCAAAAACTACTGATCCGATTTGGATGAAACTTAGAATATATATTGTGCGTATGGCTACTTTTAATCCCGGAAAATCAAAGGATCCAGCAAAACGCGAACGAATACGGGCGGAAGCTAATAAGAAATATTTGTATTGCTGGCAAATTAGGTTAGTTTATAAAAATGCAACAAGAGAATTTGATACTATTGTCACAGATTATAATTATAATACTTTACCTATTGTCAATGTCGCGGGGCCAAAATAAGCGAGAATGCGGAACAGCTTCTGAATTTATATCAAGCTCAAGTCCGATCATGCATGGAGTACTGTTGCCACCTGTGGGATGGTTCTGCCAAGTATCAGCTGGAAGCCTTGGATTCTATTGAGCGGCGTGCCAAGAGACTCGTTGGTGACGAGAAACTATTCGACTCCAAGCTCTACAGCCTAAAGCATCGTCGGCGAGTCGCATGCCTATCGGTGTTCTACCGAATTCACTTCGGAGAGTGTGCACAGGAACTACATGACCTGATTCCTCCATCACCCTTTCACCTCCGAACTACTAGGCGCACTGATAAATGCCATCCCTACATGGTAGATATTCCATATCTTCGCACAAAGTGCTTTGCCTCCACCTTCATAATGCGAACTGCCAAGGAGTGGAACTCTCTGCCATCATCAGTATTTCCTGAAAGATATAACCTAGGAATTTTCAAGAGAATAGTGAATAGGTGGATTATAGCTAAGCGTGCTCCACCTTAGGCTGCAGCTACACTTACCACCAGGTGTGCTGGCAGCCAAATGCATAGCTACTTCTCATTAAATTAAGTTAATTCTCTTAAGTTTCTTCCTATGTTGTTTTCTTTTTGTTGTGCTGTTATGTATGTGTCCAAAATAAATGTATTTTCTTTTCTTCTTTTCTTTTCTTTTCATTAAAAAAAAATGGTACTGAATAATGATGGCTCAAACTAAAATGGTGATGAATCTTAATAAGACCTTATACACATCAGGTTGAAGTTGAGAATATAATTTAACGAATTTAACTCAACAAAAAGATAAATGAACATAACTTTAACCTTTTACAAAGTTATAACGATTGTCATACAACTCATACAATGTATGAAAATAATGTTGTATTGTAAAAGTTTGTTTGCATAATGCATATTTCATGAGAAACACAACATTAACTTGGGAGGTAAATAGATACTAATGATGTTTTTTTTTAAAAAACAATGTGCATTATTACTAGAAATATTTCTAGAATTTTTTTTTAACAACTCAGTCAATTATTTCAATACGTTGTTATTGGACTTACGAACTTTTGGATTTAGGCACTTTTTTTCGGAGCAAGCAAGCTCGTATGAGTTTGTGGGCAACTCTGGTGATGGAGTTTAACGTGCCCTCCGGAGCACGGAAGCGCTCAGTTGTAAATGCCACTAACGGTCACACATCCAAATATTAACCGCGCAGAACGTCGCTTAACTTAGATAATCAGGGAAGATTGATTAGCAAGGTACGCCACGAGCGCTTCGTAAACTTCTAGAACCTTGCTCTAAGAATATAGATTCTTAGATTCTTTATTGCACACAGAAAAATATGAACAAACAAGTTAAAACTAAAGATATGTACAAAGGCGAGCTTAACCCTAATAAGAGTTTTCTTCCAGCAAACCTTTGAGGCATAAGGAGAGGATTAAAATAAGGAGGTAGTATTATGTACTATGAAACTATTAGGATTACCTATTATCAATGTAAGATTAAACCTACAAAATAATATAAACTACATAAACATTACATAAAAATATATGTACCATACTAAAGTATATACTAACCTGACATAATATATATATACATATACACATATACATATATATATATACCTACCTATATATAAATATAAACTTATAATATACTAATAATTTACAAAGACAGATAGTGCTCTTTTACTCTGGTTTTGAAGATGTTAAGTGAGGGGCTAGCGCGAATGATAAAGATGGGATGGATAAAGATGGGTAAAAGCTCCGATATTTTTTTCAATACTTATAGGCTAGTAGGCTACGCATAAACGAAATTAAAGTAAAACAAAGGCCGGGTGTCCCTAAATATGAAACATTTGATTTATGTTCCCCTCCGCCCGCGCCCCGCGCTGTAAATCAAATGGAAATTGCCGAAAATCACGCGTAGCAATGTCTGTTTCGAATTCTCGTTCGGGCTGTGGTAAAAGATCGAGCGGGTGGCTCATTCCAGTTTTCCAGAGTACCCTGCGTAGGGAATTTCTGGAACTTTTGTCCAATAATCCCTTTAGCGACCCCTTCGACTGCCGGCAGGGGACAGTCGATGAGACTTTTGATACTTTTGACTACATTTATATTTGGCTATTAAGTAGGTAAGACAATGCAGGCGTCATGGCTCAGTCGGTAGTAGCTCTGCCTTCCGTGCTGTGGGTCGTGGGTTCGATCCCCACCGAGAACAAACATTTGTGTGGGAAACATAGATGTGTGTTCTGTGTCTGGGTGTTTCTATGTATTATAAGTATGTATTTACAAAAAAATATGTATGTATGAATTGTATCAGCCATCTAGTTCCCATCGTACAAGCTTTGCTTAGTTTGGGACTAGAAGGCGTTGTGTTAAATGTCCGTGAATATTTATTTATTTATTTTTATTTAATGGTGTTGATTCTGTGCGCTTTTGTCTTAGCTTATCCAATTTGTCATTTTTTCATTTTATATCTTTGTGACAATACAAAATAAATGCATGTCAAAAATGAAATTACGTGGAATATCAGAATCTTTACTTTTCTTTAATGGTACTTGAGATACAAAGTTGTATCACTAGTTCCATAGGTATTACGGGGGAATATCCTCATTTTTCTTTAATGGTACTAAGGATACAAAGTTGTGTCACTTGTACCATCTATGGTACAAATCAAGGGTACTACTGACACTAAGGCAATATTTTTATACAATTTATGAAAAAGGACAACATTTTGTACTGTCAAATCGTAGCGTAATCGATGTCGGTGTCTGCATGGTGATGGTGGCTAGAAACATGTACAACCTTACATTATTTACTTCCAAAAGTGTCCGTTTTCATCCTCATAAAATCTTCCAACACACGTAGGGGAGGAGAGAGAGAGAGAGAGAGAGAGAGAGAGAGAGAGAGAGCCTCTGCCTCTGTTTGACATTACTCATTTGTAAGAGATGGCAATAATTTAAGCGGGACTTAAATTGAGTGGGGTTTGAGTGGCTTTTGAGTATCCGCCCAGTAGGGTCTTACAAGTACCTACCTATGGAACACCTAGTTCATAAAAATCAAGTGACATACCAAAATTATATGTCTTTGGTAGCATTTTATGTAAATTATATTATTTACACCGTCTTGTAGTAACTTTTCTTGTAACATGAAACCTATAACATTACAAAAGTTTTTCCAAGATTTCTAGCTTATTTTAAAATTAGTTTACCAAAAGTTGATGACTTGGACTATACCCTTTAAAACTTTTGGGTACAAGTGACACAGTAAAGGCGGTATATTTTTTATTAATTCAACGTCGTTAAAGCATTAAATTCTGGTTACCGTGATGTCATAAGTACTAACAAAGTACTAAGTTTTGAATTTATTTAGGTATTTTATCTACAAATAGGTAGGGTCTAGTTTAGGATGATAGATGATTCTTTATATTTTAATAATTTTATGGCGAAAACTTGGAAGGCAGGTGATAAAATAATATTTAAAACTATTCCACTTTTAGGCAAGCTTAAAATCGATTGGTGCGGAAAGTGGAATAGCGTAGGCGCGGAAGTTCTTGGTGCGCAAAAGTGGAATTCTTAATGTAAACACTAGAATATGTTAAATATTTAAATAATAATACTGGGAAGCCTACATAGACTTCTACAGAATAATATGATGATGAAATTGAGATTCCAGCTTTTTTTATTACCGCATCATCACTTAACATCGGGTGAGATCGTGGTCAATCATTTACTTCTAATGTGTAAAAAAAAATGCCTAAAAAGAATAAGTAGATGAATAACCTGCACCCTTATTGTGTAACTTGAAATCCATTACCAGTGAAGTTCAAGTCCATTACCATCGGTCGACTCTGTCAGAATTTTTTCGGTATTGTATACAAAACGAATACGAAAGTGACAGTTGAAGTCCAGTCTAGGTATCAAATGTCAAAAACGAATCCGATGTCGATTACCACTGAACTTACACAATAAGGCGGCTGGTGGGGCCTATGCTCATATCCTACAGACAAGCATAAAAAACAAAACTAAAGTGAAAGTGAGATAGATGAAAGAAAAATAATTACAATAACAAACGTGAAAAAGTAAAAAAATGTGATTACTTCTCTACAGGAGCTTATTTATAAACTAGTAGTGACATCTATTGAAAAAGCTCTGAACTAAACAACTACACCCACAGCATGCTTACCAAACAAAACTTAATGCGGGTTTTTTTTTGTATTGGCGTCGACTTTATTCTGGTTTCACTGTTAGTGAATAGCTTGGACTGTCCTAGTAATGCTGTTTTAGTTTCGAATCGAATGTAATAATCTGGCAAATCGTTTACGAAAAAAAACCTAATTATTCACCAAAATACGTACAGCCAAATTTTTATCTAGATTCCAAGTTTTCCATTATAATAAAAGGACAACGTAGAGGGTTATTTATTTATTCCAGTCAAAATAATCAAAATCACAATAAAAAAGTAGTACCTATACATAATAATGTCTATTGTAGTACATAGTTTCTAGTTTAGTTAATATAAGTTTTTTTTTGTCTCTGTAATACCTACTGCAGTGTCTTAAATAAAACTTTTTCTATTCTATTCCAAAAATACTACATAATATTTTTAAGAAAATAGCTTGAAGATTCTAAACTCAAAAAAATATTCAACATTCCCCGAATACCCAATTTTATTTGACCACAAAACATATTCCGAAACTGTAACATATGCCTGGAATCGATAATCGGCACTAATTTGAATCGAATCGATTTAAAATTCGAATTGTCCAATTTTTCTCGACC
Source organism: Eulithis testata (assembly GCA_947507515.1). Taxonomy (NCBI): domain Eukaryota; kingdom Metazoa; phylum Arthropoda; class Insecta; order Lepidoptera; family Geometridae; genus Eulithis; species Eulithis testata. Next base: position 8,433,448 of record OX382213.1, on the reverse strand, counting down.
GCACTCAACTCTTAAACTGTCAATCAAACTGGTGCATATTATAAGGGCATTGTTTAAAAACATCGACCAGTATTTCGTTTACCGATTAGTGTTGTGAAAAAGACGGTTTTTGCTCATATGTTTTTAGCACCACGAAAATTAACTAGGTATTTTATTCAGACAGCTGTTCCCGGAAATGTTTAAGAGTAAAAAAATATTAGCATAATTTATTGAAAGTTATTATTTCGGCCTTAACTTGGCTCATGATGAATATTATACTCACAAAGGGATGACAACTTGTATGGGAAGAAACACCTTTTTAAAATGTACGGTAAAAACTGCATTCACAAAATAGTATCGATTTATCGATACTCTTGTAGCTATTTCATAAACTAATTTGACAGCTCTAAAAATGTAGCCGTCTTTGTCGTTTCAGTTTGTGAGAAAGGGACGGCTACGTTTTTAGTGCTGTCACATTTGGTTAGGTTAGAAAAATGAACCAAGATAATCGATATTATTGTACTTACAACTAGACTACCGACAGCTAATTAAACATCACAGCACCAATAATAAATAATCTTAGGACATATTATTATCACACAACGCTCTCTAGTCCCAAACTAAGCAAAGCTTGTACTATGGGAACTAGATTGCTGATAGAATACTTACATACATATTTTTTTGTAAATACATACTAACACTCAGACACAGAAACAACATTTATGATTTTGCCACACACAAATGTTTGTTCTCGGTGGGGATCGAACCCATGACCCACACACGGAAGATTGTACTACCGACTGAGCCATGACGCCTGCCAGATCTTTTAAAAACTCTCATGCCTAAGAAGTCCGGCTTTTTCTTACTGTTGTTCAAAATCTCTTTGAGTATAATTCGTGTCTTGCGGCTCTTTATAATCGATTCCAAAAAAAGTCTTATTTGCCGGTTGTTTTTGTAAAAAATGGACTTATCCCTAATCTTATATTGACACCGTAATGAGACCCAAATATTGTACCGGCTCGGGGTTTACAAAGAAACCGTGGAGAGGCCATTAATTATATCAAGTTTTTTTTTGCTAAAACGCACATTCAAAATGATTTTACCATTTTTCAGAATCTAAACTAAAATCAAATTATTTATGCATTAAAATTGCAAAGATCATTTTAAAAGTAAATAAATAAATACGTAAATACTAGGCAATTCTAGATGCCAAGAGCCTATAGATTCTAACCGATTCTAACCCATAAAACCGCAACACAGCAGTTCATGGTCTAACCGACGTTACATTCAGTTCAGACGAGAGATTTCAGGTTAATAACGTCTAATTTTGTATTGAATTCCTACCCTGAAATATGGGTTCAAGTCCCGCTCGATTATAAATCTATGTTTCAAATCGATAATCTTTCAGGGCGTCTATCTCGAAGCGACGCGTGACTCGAGGGCCGGTGATTATCTAGGCCAGTGTATCAGCATTGCTATTCAGCGAGCAATGCAGCCAGTGTCTTGGGCACGTTTCCGATTGGTACTGATTTGGACCAGTTGAGCTATCTATAAATCGTTTGCAACGGTTTGTAGATAGCTCAACTGTTTCATGTGTGTTTTGTAAATATTGTGAATAATGTAAATACTGTATTCGTTGTAATTTTATTTGTGAATAATCTATTAGACTTTGAAGTCTCCAAACATCCTTTGTCCAAGCCACCGGATAGATTGAGTTCCGTGAACCTAATCAACTAATAAGTAAATTGAGAGTCGAGGTCGACACGCAATGCCCAGGATTCGGAGGCTTATTGTGGATATTATGTACCGTTCATCTAAATATGCGTCTACAGTAGAAAAATAATTTTGAAAATAATAGCTTTTGTCTCTATTTGGTATTAACTTCTGGTTCCTCCTGAGATAGTATTTTACAATACCAGAAAAGCACAAGTAAAGGTATTCAAATCTACAAATTAGTGTACTTAATTCTCCGCAAGTCACTTAAGTGTATTTAAGTCTATGAAATAGTATACCTTATTCACCTAGGTATAGGTATAGGTGCTGGGCATGCACCTCCATCTAAAAATTGTCCCAGGCACTACAGTGTCCCGTTAAGTGTAGGCATAGGTTGCCTCCTGACGCTCTATAAATCATCTTCATTCGATGTAAAGGCATATTATTATTCACCTAGGTGAATTAGCCCTGGTGAATTAAGTCGAGGGCACCAGAAACTGGTTAATAACTTTTGACAGAATTTAAGAGGTGATTTTAAAACTTCATTTTTTACACTCTGTACTTAATTAAGGCACTTAACTAATTAGTTACTCCGTAATCCCATCACGTCAATATTTATTGACCCTGACGTTGTAAAGTAATAAATAAAAAATATCCTAAAGGAATACGTACAACCATAATTTTATTTAAAATATTGCGTCAGCTTTCCTTTAAGGCTTGTTATTACAATATAGTCAGTTATTACAACTTATTACAAATTCTAATTAGATACAAGTAATAACAAATGTGTTTTTTTAAGTTTTCATAATGCTTCTAATTTTATGTCGGACAGAGCCCGTAGTCTGTGCATGTGTTTGACTTTCGACTAGATTATAGCACACGCAAACGCGTTCGCAAAGCGAGAAATTTTGTTGGGGATTGCACAATTCCAAAATCTCCCGCTAGAGGCGCTTATCCGGGTTTCATACAAAATGACTCGCTTTGCGAATGCGTTTGCGTGTGCTATAATCGAGTCGAAAGTAAAACAAAAACACAGACTTGGGGCTCTGTACTACCCAGACCGGCGAAACTCTCGAACTTGACTCATGCTTTCGTAAAACGAACAATGTATGAAACGGATATAAAAATTTACGAAACGAAGTTTTCAGTATGTAATTTTGGTAGAATGGTAGATTTTTGGATATATTGTTTCAATGACGCTGTAACTACTAGTCTGATTTGGCAGAAACAATATTATTATACAGTTCGTAATCTGGACTAACACACAGGCTAGTTTTTATCTCGGAAAATCAGCAGAATCAAACGGGACGCGGGCAAAGTCGCGGGCGGGAGCTACTTAAAAATATAACTTTCTTATCATTTTGCTTTTAAAATTCCAAATTGAACAATTCTTTGAAACGCAAGCAAATTACAATAATTTCAGCAAAAAATGTTGCGCCGAGAACGTTAATTGTATGCATTTACCTGGGTCTGAGGTTTTTAGACGCAAAACTAGCATAATTAGGTTAACCTATTTATTACTAGAATCAGGCAACTAAGTTGGGGAAAAAATAAGATGGTTTTGTTAAAAAATTCATTATTACAATACAATAGTTATTTGTTATACAAGAGTGCAAAGTTGCTTTTTAACCGCGTGTTCAATTTTGATGACCGAGCAAGCGAAGGAAGGAAAATTAGAATCCTGAGCGTTAGCGAGGGAATCAAAAGAGCACGAGGTGAAAAATCTTTGCACTCGAGTGCAACACGTAACTTTTCATTCCACCTCAGCGAGGAAATGCAAAAAAGCAGTCAATTCTGTTGGCGTCAAACAAATTTTAGTTTTTCTCACTTGTTTTCAAGTTTCTTGTTTTTAATATAAGGTTTAACAATGACGTGAAAAAATGCCAATTTTTTTAGTGTCAAAACGCCGTCATTTATTGACCGATTTGAATAAATCTTTTTTATTCAAAAGATATTTTTTTTAAAGTGAATACCTTGTTTTCTCATCCAACTTAACAATAACTAGAAAAATAGGTTCCTTTACATGTTACCTACTATTTTAAACATATATTATCTACTCTTACGAGTGTCGTAGATCAGACTTATGGATTATCATAATGTTATTATAGAATAATAATTATAAAGCCATCAGTATTATTACATGGCGTATTATTTTATCACCTGCTTTTTAATAAAACGGTCAACTTATTTTATATGTTTTTTTTTTAAATATAAATATACAAAACTCTATTAAAGTTTGAAACTGACTGACAATCAACACACAGCCTAAAATAGAAGCCCTATAGGTATGAAATTTGGAGGGTAGTATCCTTTTATAGTGTTAGGGGTGCACTAAGAAAGGAATTTTGAAAAGTTGCACCCTAAAGGGCCTCAAATTAGGATCAAAGATTTTAACCAAATAATGCGTATGCTGCTACCACGCGAGCCAAGCCTCGAGCAACAGCTATAGTAGGTGCCAAAAAACATCGCAATACAGGTCATTCACCCACCTTCACCACGATGTCGCAAAATTCAATTTATGTGTGGTAAATAAACAGTACTACGAGATTCGAGCGACACCGTCTTAGCGACAGGTTTGTATGGTAAGCGACAGAATTAGTCATTCATAAATTGAATTTTGCGACATCGTGGTGAAGGTGGGTGAATGACCTGTATTGCGGTGTTATTTGGCACCTACTATAGTAACTAATATATTTAAGGCTATACTTATAAACAGTTGATAAAATAGCTCTGTCACTGTTTGACATTACCTGTTAGTACGAGACATCAATAATTTAAACAGCTGAATAAAGTTATGCAACGATTATAAGTAAGCAGGCTAATGTGTAAAGTAAATTGTCACTGTCAGACTCAGCTCGGAGCTAATACCAAATGACATATTAATCGAGACTTTACATCGGGCATCTGGAAATAGAATTCTTTAATTTGTGCTTAGTATAAGCACAGATCATTTCATGGCACAGATCATATAAGGTATACATTGTTTTACATTGAATCGAATTTCATCATTACCTGTAAAGCCCCGTTTTCACTAGAGGGCATTTGTTCTGCAACTCTGTCGCTCGACACGAAATTCACGTGTCCCGCGCGATGTCGCCCGACGTCGCTTGGGACATTTACGCGCAGCTTGCTAGTCGATGCCTCGACAGTCGCCGGAGACAACTACGTGAATGTCGGGCGATTGGTTCCCGCGACATGTCCCCTAGTGAAAACGGGGCTTGAAAGTCCTAGCAAAAACAAAAAATAAATGAATATTCACGGACACTTAACACAACGCCTTCTAGTCCCAAACTAAGCAGAGCTTGTACGATGGAAACTAGATTGCTGATATAATACTTATAGGTAAGTATACTTTTTTTTTTTATACATACTAATAAAAAAAAAACTATTACAGTGTTTTACTTATTTTCTACTCTTCGTTCGGAAATCTTGATCATAAAATATTTCAGAAAATACTTATACCTACATCCTGTAGTATTTTATATTTATGTAGGTACTATAATTTTTATTAATTCTGTAATTCTTCTCGGCTGCTAACTTCTAAATTATTTGATATAGGATCTTTTCAGATTTTCAGGCGTAACGGAACTCTTTCATCTCTACCACCTCAACATTTGAAACGAAACATTGAAAATCGAATTCATGGCTGTCAAAATTCGGATGGGAGACGTTCGTCAGTCTGGTCTTGATTTGCATGGTGAACGGAGTGGAACAGTTGATTTTTATAGCCCATGGCTCAGTAAGCTTCACGTAAACGAACCTGGAAACTGTGGTAAAACCTGGTAAAATTCCTAGATCCTGGAAACTCTCTTATACTGGAACAAAAGTTACAGAAGCTGCTTATTTCAACCAGCGAGTACAGGAGCGGGTGTTAAGCACCGCTCCTCACCACCACCAGCTCCAGGGACACTCCTCTACAAGTGAATACTCAGACCTCTCATCCTCTTCTCCTCCGGCCAGACCTCATCACCGACCTCTCGTCTTCCCTAAAATTACCTTCATCTCTACCACCTCCGTACAGTGCTTCAGTGAACTTTTAAAGACATTATCTTAGGTTTAATTATAACTAGCAGCGCCTCGCGGTTTCACCCGCGTAATTCCCGTTCCCGTGGGAATTCCGGGATAAAATATAGCCTATGTTCATCAGGGATAATGTATGGTGAAAGAATTTTGGTAAAAGAATGGTAAAATGGTAAAAGAATTTTTTTAATCGGTCCAGTAGTTTCGGAGCCTATTCAATTCATACAAACAAACAAACAAACAAACAAACAAAAAATCAAACCTTTCCTCTTTATAATATTATATTATATTATATATTATATAGTAATAGTATAGAAGTATAGATAAATCTGTATACACCTACCGACTCCTATTTCCCTGATAGGATCTTCTAAAGCTAGGATAGGTAGGTCTAATCTCAAATAACTGGTGGCTTACAGTAGACCAACAGGCTCTGTAACGTTACAATCCATATTCGAATTTGTACTCACTTTGTCGTCGACCAGACGTTCATTAGTTGTATTCTATGTGTTACTACGAGTATTATGTTAACGTATCCGTGAAAACATATAATTGGCTTTCCACTGCTATAAAAATATTTATCTAGTTGAATTTAAGCTGTTGGGTTTCCCTATAGTAAATAAATAAATAAAAGTTAATATTTATGCTAAACCTTCTTGCTGTTTCCGGATTTTCATTAATACTACGGCTGATAAGTAATTAAAGTCCTGTTATTTTTGGAAGCAACCTTTATTCTTTATTGTACACATAGATACTTAACTTAAAACTTAAACTTAAAACATGTACATAAAGGCGAGCTTAACCCTAAAAAGAGTTCTCTTCCAGCAAACCTTAGGATGTGAGAGATGGGAAAATGAAAGTGGGTACGTGTACAACACATATAGATAAAAGAATAGCAAATAAATAATATAAACCTACTAACAAATGAACCTACATACAAATAAATAAATAAACCTACATATATACCTAGCACAACTATATTATACTATACCTACATACATACAGTACACATACAATATAACCTGTTACCTACATACATAAAATAAACATACCTACATACAATAAGATACTTACCTTAGCGCTTTAATTCTATTTTATAACGCCTCGCCATGTCATCAGCCAGCTTTGCCTCGCCATGCCATGCCAAGCCAAGCCAAGCTAAGCCAAGCCAGAGTTGCCTCGCCATGCCAAGCCAGCCTTGAAAGCCGCTATGCCAAGCCTAGCCCGTCAAGCCAAAAAGAGCAGTTGCCATAGACTGAGATTCGATTTTCGTGACTGATGCCTCGAAACGTAGAGTCCTTTTCCTGACAGAAGTCCCGCGGAAATTTCCGGAACTAAACTTTAAAACTAAATTTTAAATTAGTTGTCAGGTGCTGTTAATGTGTTCGGATGCTAGTGCGTTTTTATTTGGTTTCTGTGATCAAAGTCTTGTTTTCAATGCCTAAAGTTGTTAAAAGTGCTGCCCGAGAAATAATACTTAAGGTCGACTACAGCGCCGCGTCTGCGGGACTTCTTTCATGGAAAGGACTCTAATGGTCGCTGGTGATAAAATTACCACCGGGTATTTCTGAATTCTTTGCGGTACGGTGCGGTGGTAGCCTGAACGATACAGAACCTAAGCAAAAAGATTGTTACAGAAGAAGGAGAGAATAAATTGTTGTCTCCGTTTCAATTTGTTTTTCTCGGCTTATTGCTTAATTTCGCTGGATTTTAAATAATAAAACTTGATGTCGTAGCATGAAAATGTGACCCATTAGAATAAAGTTTGTTTTTAGTGTGAAGTGTACTTATATAGTGGAAAACTGATAATCTTTTTCTATGAATTGCAACAGTCATTAATATCACTATATTTTTTTTATTTGACGCTAAACGGTTATATTAAAGCCGTTAAATGAACAACTTACTTAAGATTAAAACACGCATAATTTATAAATTAAAAACAAAAAATATAATTACGCAGAGAACCTCCTCACTATTCAATTTATCAAAAATACTGCACTTTATCGTTGAATTATTATAAACCCACAGAGCGTTGAATTTTTATTTTCTTTGTACAGGAGGGTAGAAAGTATCCTACTTAATTTTGCGGCCAAATTTTATATATTTTAAATATATTGTCAAATATTTCAAATATTTTCAAATTTTTTATTTTTATATGAAGTTTGATATAAGTCAAATATTAACTTAGATGTTTGAGTTGTAAAAAAAAGGTACGAGTAGGACTATTGCCAATGCCAATAAAAAATAGTAGCTACAGATTACTAGTATTACCTAATTACCACGTTTTTTCTTTGTTTTGATAAGCGGTTTCAAATTTGATTGTAGGAAAAACCACATTATATAATTTAGTTTTCAGTGCTTACGCCTTGTTTTGGTTATTATTGTTTATAACTGGAATGACAGTAAATAAACTAATTCGGTTTTATCTTCATTATATTTTCTAAGCAAACCTGTGCTTAGAGTGAGGAATCCAATACTATGACTAATCTTATGGATTCGTTCACATAATAACATTAATAATAATAATAAAACTTTATTTCGGGCAACTTAAGATAAGTACAAGATGTAAAAGCTTATTCTAGGATCCATTATCAATATATACCTTAGAGACTAACATAGATACAATATAAAAAAAAACATTTATTTATTTATTGGCCACGTAATCATTGCGCTGCGACGTGGGACGCGATTTCGCGGTGTCGAGTATCCGTCCTCGGAAGCGACGAAACGCGACACCCTTCGGCCAGAGAGCTTGTTCCATGTAGGTCGATAGATATTAATATATCGATAGACATTGCACTTTACAAAATGTATGAAGTAGGTAGGTACTAAAAATACCAACTATATTCCCCACTGTTTACTATGGGTATATTAATTGTACTGTAATAGTGTAGATTTCATCTTCAAAAAGAACTATGAAAAAAGCAAAGTTACATCAAAAATTTAACCATTTAGCAGCATAATCAATGTTTATTTTAAGAAAGATTAATAATATATTTTTAAGGAAAGTCACTGCGGCAGAGCTAAACATTTTGAAATTCCGAACACATTTGGCGCGTGCATCTGCGTGCTACGTCACTTGTCACTTTGACACTTCTATACAAACTACTACAGGTTTCCACCTCTGTCGGCAATCGGCATTTTTTTTTTCTTATCTTCAGCAAAGTTCGTGTCGGCTTGCCTACTAATGTGCTGCTACTGTATTTATGATATCGATATTTTGTTTTTCTGTTTCTGCGTGTTATCGGAATTGAAATAAAGCCGGCAATAACATTAATTTTAACTGTTATTTTAACTAGCACTTGCCTGTGGTTTTACTCAGAAGCAATACCAATGTTCCATTCAATTTCCATAAGTATTTTATGAGAAAAATACAGAACAAAAGAGCATAGTCGTGTACCTTATTAATATTAATTTTATTATTAGTGTAAAGTAACTTATCAGTGAGAAAAATTGCAATAATTATCATGCTACCACCGTAACTTAATATTGCCATTATTAATAACTTTTTTGTCCTACGTATAAATTGCTGGATTGTCTTTTATTTTCAATAATAATGATGATTTTAAAATATACTAAATTTATTCACAAAAAAAATTACAACTAATACAGTATTTACAAAATACACATGAAACAGTTGAGCTATCCACAAACCGTTGCAAACGATTTATAGATAGCTCAACTGGTCCAAATCCAATATTTTAAAATTGAATAAATCTACTTCAATTTCATTCAATCATTCAGTGAAAATCTTTATTTAAGAGTTGAAATTTGATAAAAAATTAAATACTGTTTGTAGCTAATTTTATCAGATGTTTAGAAATATCCAGGTAATTGAAGAAATATTTTATCTTGAGCAATATTTTAATAATGTAATAAATGTAGTATGAAAATGACATGCAGAAGAACAGTTAATTTTTATACATAAATAGAAAGGAAGTTCGTTTTCCAATAAATTTGTTGATGTGCTATGTTTTGCTAAAGTGTATGTAAGTACATAATAAATATACTACGTATAGTAGGTACGTAACATAATAAAAATGGCAGATGGCCTAACTAAACTACACAGGTCACGTTCAGGCATAAATTGTTGGATATAAAATAAATTATATTTTAATTTAATAGTAGACAACTTTAAATTACTTTTAGATTAATAAATTAATCCAAGGTTCATCACGATAACAATTTATTATATTAAAATTTCTCACCTCTGAATATTAAATATTTATTTTGATATCACGTCGTGTACATTGTACATGCCTTGTTAACAATAACAATTAATTTTATTCATAGAACGACACATTATGATAATTTTTGCAATAGCTAATCGTCACGTGGAAACCTATGCAGTGAAAAAAGTCATAACATCAAAAAAATCATACGTTTTCAAAACAATACTCAAGAAAATAAATCGTGTATTATTTTGTACTGAAAAAACATAGAAATATAGCTATGCAAGTGTGCATTAAGTTTTTTTTACTTTATTACCAGTATTAATAGCAACATCAATGCAATAATGCGTTTAATTGTGCAGCCATTATTTACTTTCATGAAAGTTGTAAGCCAAGATGTGTGACCGAGATACAATGCTTCAGTGGAATTATAAAAATAGAATTGTCTTTTTTTAACTCAATTAATTATGTTCTTATGAGTAACCAACTCTGGCTACTTTTGAATTAAGAATTAGGTGTACATTGGCCAAAATGCAAGTGTACAATGGAATCGTTACCTATACGCAAGCAAGCAAGCCATATGAGTTAGTGGCCAAATCTGGTGACGGAGCTTTTAGGCCGCCTTAAGACCTCCGTCGTGGCTTAACGAGTAGAGCCGGGACCGACAGTTTAACGTGCCCTCCGAAGCACGGAAGCGCTCAGATGCAAATGCAAATACACCACCCATCCAAATAGTGACCACGCAAATCGTTTCTAACTCAGATAATCAGTGAAGATTGACTAAGCAAGCCTAGCCACGAGCGCTTCGTAGTAACAGACAGGGCTTTGGAAGAGTTTGTTGGAAGTACTACCAATCTACCGCCGAACATTATTTCTGTCCAAAAAAAACAAAAGAAGTGCGAGCGAGGAGTTCCTCTTTTGTTTTTTTTCCTTTTCATTTTGAAAATTGTGGGTTCTGTAATGCCTATCATTTAAAAACAAAAGAAGTATGAGCGAGGAGCTTCTTACCCGCAATCTTTTGTTTTTGAAGTGAAAACTTCTTTAGCACCGTTGTGATTTGAAAGTCGATGAAACGAAAAAGCGAGGAAACGAGAAGAGAGTTCCCTAATTTTCATATGAATTCTAAGGAGACTGCTGGTCAAGCGGTCTAACGGATTGGATCGAAGCGAGGCTAGCTCGTAGTGCGTGGGTTCAAATCTCGAGCAAACTTGTTCACTTTTTGCAACTTTTTTGAAGTGAAAACTTCTTTAGCATCGTTGTGATTTGAAAGTCTTTTTGAAGGTTTCACTTCTACCACGTGTGAATTACACACATGTTTCTTTTTTCTGTTAATTTTCATGGATTTCAAAAAAATGTGGTTATTCTAGGTTATTCCTTACCATTTAATTACACATTTATTTACCCTCAAGTTTCTTTACATTGAAAAAAGCTTCTAGGTATACTTGCAAGCTACCGTTCTACCGGTCCAAGTGTATCACACAGGTGTAAGGTGAACCTTTGTCGGCGGTAATGAAAAGGCTCATAGCCGCTTATCGCACGATGACGGATGGCGGGACTCAGTACGGAATTAGTACTTTTCGCAAACCCGCGAATGATACCGCGAGGTAATTTGTAGAGTTAGCATAAAAAGGAAAGCCTAGGTGAGCTCCTCCTAAGAATTTTTTTACAAAGATTAGATTTGTTTTAGTTACTTTTTTTTGGTTGTATTGGATTGGTTATAGTTTAGTTAATTAGTTTTTGAAGTTATACTTCTAATGCGACTTCCAACAAGGTTGCGTTATTCGAGAGAACATAGTCTCTGTTTCTTTTCTATTCGGGAGAATAGAAAGAGACAGAGACTAATACGCTACAATAATTATAGATTCAGCATTTGACCGCCTGTGTTTTTGAAGTTATACGACTTCCAACTGACAGCGGGGGGAATAGAAAGAGATTAATACGCTACAGTCAAAATGTGATGGCAGTGTTCATGCAACTTTTTACTTTTTATTTTGAATTGTAAACTTAGTACTGCATATTGGTTAAGTACATTAAAATAAATAGTAAATTAATTTCACATTAAACACAGAGCGAGAGTGAATGCGTGGCACTCTAAATATAACTTCTTCCGCGCGTAAGTACTGCACGCACAGGTTTTTTATTTACATAGATTAGATTAGTTTTGTTTTAGCTTTGGATTTTCTAAATGAATTTCTAACAAGTGGCTAAAAAGTAGTTTAGAAATATTTTCGGTTAATTTATCTATCTATAAGACATAGACAAATTGGTTGGTGCACCATAATTTTTTTTTGATATAATTTCAACCTTGAAGCTCGCTAGAAGTTTGATATTCACCAACATCCTAGTTTAACTATATAATTTTGTAAGTATACTTTTTAAGCTATCACGCTCGTATGTGTCAGTGGCCAACTCTGTTGACGGAGTTTTTAGGCCACCTTAAGGCCTCCGTCATGGCATAACGACCGCTAGAGCCAGAACCAAAAATTTAACGTGCCCTCCGAAGTACCTACTTTGTGTAAATCTGTTATTTAATAAGTACTTAAAGTTTTAGGTTGGTACTTGATTACACTTTCCTACTTTTCTCAGGGCTTTTTTATTATATTTAAATATTTAGTACAATCGTTTTTAACAAAATGATTTTTAGCTTAAACAACACTAGTCCGAATTAAAAAAAAATGTTTTATAATAATTATATTTTTTTGTCATCCGTACTCGATAAGCAGCGAAAACCTGCGTCCGCGCTAAAACCGGACCGATTTCCGGTCGAGTGGGGCGGTTTACGCAATAAACAATAAATTTTAAATAAAAATACTTTTAATTAATTAAATTTATTCAATTAATTACGTTTACCCAATGGTGGTAAACGTCAACGTGGCAGACCCAGATTGAGATGGTGAGACGAATTAGACGCATTTTTGAAGGATTGGCCCGCAGCTGCACTAGATCGTGAGAAGTGGAAGGGGGATAGGGAGGCCTTTGCCCTGCAGTGGGATGAAACTGGCTGATAAAAAAAAAAAAAAAAAAATTATTCAAGAATTATAGATGAGCCATCTATAATTTGCAAAATTTCTTTGCTGAGTTCTATCGTATTGTTTTTGGTGTTGTATAACTGAAAGATACAATTATCTCAAATGGGTTTTTCTGGTTTTATAGATTTCTTTATTCCTAGAAACATCTTTCTTATTTTAAAGGTAGGAGTACTGAATAAAAAATAAGATAATAATTATTAATTATTTAAAAGACTTCAACTTGACTTGACAACTTGAAGTGGAACTGGGCCGGACATGTCTAACGCATGTCAAGAGACTTGTGGGCAAAAACTACCACAGAGTGGATCCCACCAAACGCAACCCGGCGACGTGGAAGACCCAGGAGGAGATGGCGCGATGAACTCGATGCACATTTAACATCTTGGCCTGTAACGGCGTTAAATCGCGAACGGTGGAAGTAGGTAGGAGAGGCCTTCGCCCTGCAGTGGGAAAACCACGGCTGAAAAAAATAATAATTTAAAAGATGCTATTATCACCAGCAGTACTCCACTGCAGGCTGTGGATAGAGGGTTTGTCCTAGACTTTTTTTCCATATGTACATCCTTTTCCGACCCAACAGATATCAATCTATCAGAAAACGCAAAAACTACAGCCAATTTCTAATACTACACAGTTGAAAATCATAACGCCATTTTGCATAAACCTAACCAATAAAAGAATACAGCAATAAATGCCTGCTTACGTTAATAACGGACAGTCGTTAGATACACATCTTAATCGGCGACACACGACTCTGTCTTGACTTGGCACGCGAATTAAACCGTTTAATAAAAGTACTTTTGCCCAGCTGTGGGACAGACATGAAAATATGAAGAAGATAAATAGTATGACTAAAATTGTTAGAGAAAAGAAATTATCAAAATAAATGAGATTAGTCATCCGAATTATCATAAAGAAATTTAAATCCATACATTTCAATTACAGTCAATTCCAATTTTCAACAGCAAAAATTCAGGGTCATCTATTAAAGATGACCTTATTTCTTACTAGCTGATTCGACAAACGTTGTCCTGTCATTCAAACTCGTACTGTCAAACAACTGACAGTGTGATTTTAAATGTGACATTAAAAAAGTTTTTATTTAAAAGGTTAAGGAACTTTCAGGGGGGAGGGCCCCCCTTTCAACCCTGTTTTCGCATTAAAAAGTAGCCTATATGTCCTTTCTCAGGCTCTAGACTATCTGTGTACCAAATTTCATTCAAATCGGTTCAGAAGTTTTGGCGTGAAAGCGAGACAGACAGACAGAGTTACTTTCGCATTAATAATATTAGTGTGGATAATAAGAACTTGAATATCTTGGAAACCATAAATGCTACTGAAGTTATGCAAGCGGAATATTACATTGGTAAAATCATGCTTTTTCATATTAAAGTTTTTATAGATGATCCCAAATGTTTGCTCTCGATTCGACCTATCTGTTTTGCAGCAAATACTCGTATAATATCAACTTGTCAAAGGCCTGATTTTCTCATGTGTGTCTAAACTAAGAGATCTTAAACTCTGATTGAGTTCACAACTAGGCAGGATAATATTTTTTTGCTATCGCTATGCATAATGTTGTAAACCTTTAAAATGATATTTAGCAATGCGTAGGGTTGGTCCACAAGCTGAAAGTCGCTCAGCGAGCTATGGAGAAGGCTATGCTCGGAATGTCGCTGAAGGATAGAATCCGGAACGAGTTTATCCGACAGAGAACCAAGGTGGTCGACATAGCTCAGAGGATTAGTAAGCTGAAGTGGCAGTGGGCCGGCCATGTTTGCCGCAGAAACGACAATCGTTGGAGCAAACTAATACTCGAGTGAAGACCGCGTTTAGGCAAGCGTAGTGTAGGACGCCCTCCGGTAAGGTGGGATGACGATCTGAGACATGTAGCTGGCAAACACTGGATGAGAAGAGCCGAAGACCGGGCTCAGTGGCGCGTCTTGGTAGAGACCTACGTCCAGCAGTGGACCGATATAGGTTGATGATGATGATGATGAATGCTTAAGTCCGGATAATGACTTATTAGTCATTAACATCTTAATAACAATTTTACCTTATTTGTATCATAAGTAAAGTACTTAGTGTCATGCTCGGTAACATTTTACAAGAAATTTATTATTATTTACTACGTAACACTTGCTATGCATTGACGCATGACATTAGTTTTAAGCCCTGCCTCCATATCGCAAGCTCTGAACTGCTTTCATAATGTCAAGCGATGTGGCTACAGATATACGAAAGCAAGAAGCTTTTGACGGCAAAAAACACGCTGAAACGCGCTACTGTCACTATTTAGTCGCAGAATACCTATGATTTCGTTTGAAAACAGTTCAGAAAACCTGCCAGGCTTAAACCTGGCAGGTTTTTATGAGACAACGATTGCCCCCTGCACTTTTATGTTAAAATTACGCACAGTGGGTTAGCATTTTCAACCCTTTATACGTTTATTTGTTTAATATTTAGTTTGCAATTTTTATTGTGAACCATAAACGCTCAGCCAAGTAATATTTTATTTTTAAATTGTTATTGGTACTAATTTTATTTATTTTTAATGAATAATAGTAAGATTACAGACATTAGTGTTTACTTATTTGAACTATAAATTTTCAAAGTAAATAAAATTCTATAAAAGCATCGTTCATCTGAACATTAATTCTGTACATTGAAAGCTTAACGACGAAACAAACTATTAAGTTTATTTTAATTACAAAAGAAATAATATTTTTCTACAAATACAAAAGAACCGTAATATATTTAGTTTTAAATGTCAGGACTAATTACTCTAAGGGCCGTAAGATCAATAGTAGGTAGTTTAAACCACGAAATAGAGTTTAACCTCCAGTCTCCGATTATTTCATAAGATCAATAGCTTAAACTATCGATTAGTTTTTTCTGACAGTAGATTAATCCATCGATCAAATGTAATCGTTGTTAAGCAAACCCATAGTTTAAACTGCTTTTGATCTTACGGCCCTAAGGTTGAAACTGAATAAATAAAAAGTTCTTTAGTATTGGTACCTGGTACTAGTACAGTATTATATTATCATCATCATCATCATCATCAACCTATATCGGTCCACTGCTGGACGTAGGTCTCTCCCAAGACGCGCCACTGAGCCCGGTCTTCGGCTCGTCTCATCCAGTGTTTGCCAGCTACATGTCTCAGATCGTCACCCCACCTAGCCGAAGGGCGTCCTATTACACTACGCTTATATTATATTATGATCTGTGGTATTGGTAAGTATACATACATGTTATGGATATAAAAAAATCCTCAAAGCTGGTTAAGGCAAGACCAAAACCTAAGTTTTGATTGCTCTTGAAACAGTTGAGAAGAGTGGCTTGTACTTATACCAATCAGTTAATTAAAGTCGGAAGAAAAACGAATGAAAAATTGTGTACAAATTCTTGTTATTCTAATTAGTTGTATAAACAAAACGCAATGCGACGTGCGAAATCTGGCACTGGGCGACACAGCGCGCGTTGTTTTCTATTTAAATTCTGTGATCTTTATGTGTTTCATATAACAAATATGTCAATCAGAGGGAACATCTCACCATAACCCATATTTACTTTATTCTCCAGGTGAAATTTAATGATAATAAAATGTGAGGCATTGTCAGCTGGTGATTCACGATAAAGATAAATTTTATAATTCATGCTTTGGATTGCGCGATAATTTTCGATAATTTTTTCAATAATTTTGGATAATTTTATGTATTACGGCCTACATTGTTTTTGTGAAACGAACACGTAATAATTACGTGTGCGTGTACTTTGTGCCAACAATGTGGTTGTGCAGAGCTCAAAATATCAAAAATGGCCAAAAGGGACACTTGAAACAAATTAATTATATTAGTCTTTGTTCACACTTTCATCTGTGTTGGTATAGTATTGATGGCCATGTTTGAGCTGAACTATTTTCGATAATAATATGTGATACTCGTTTAATAAAAATAGATAATCTAAATTAATATTATATTAGGACTGTAAAAAAATATGAAGAAGTAAATAAATCGCTTATTGAATAATTTCTATATATGCGAGTAAAGTAGCTATTTACCCATTACTAAAAAAAACATACCATACATTGATTTTACAAGCTCAACTGTTTCATGTGTATTTTGTAAATACTGTGTTAGTTGTAATTTTAATTGGGAATAAACTTTTACAATAATTATAATATTTACATAAACGCAAAAAAAACGTACAGAACCACAAGCGGAAACGTATCGAACCCAAAAAACAATAATTACAAAGCCCTTTGTATTGCCGCTTTGCACTTCAAAGGAGCCGCGCTGACCGATTCATCCCACTCATTTAGAAAATTTAAACTAACCATTCATAACAGACCCATGCAGTTCCAAGAAAAAAATCATCACTGTGTATATTTCGATCAGTGTGTAGAATGGAGAGGTCTTGTTTAGTGGTCGATGTCGGATGTCAAATAGTCAAAGTAAACCGACTAATTATCTTATTAGAGTATGATCTCTTGTGATTATCATCATTTGACTTCGACTACTGAATCCACACCTCCATAGTATGCTACGATGAACAGTCTTGACTCCATATTTTCTTTAATAAAAAAAATTACAGCAAAGTCCATCGGACTACCTATCGAACCCCTAGTGGCAATAAGAGGTATCCCAAATTACCAAGGAAAATTTATCTTCTTGAAATATATTTAAATATCGGTATTTAAATGGTAAATAAACCGGTATTTATAGCGTAAGAATCACTTTTTTACTAAAAAATTACCTACCTTATTAGCAAAAATTATTTTTACGTTAAATAAAGTATTGGTAAGTATGTTATGACCTTTAGTTTAGTCAATACTAAAATTTGTCCTTTGCAACTGACTCGCTGGCTATTTTAAAACGTATAGCTTTGTGCTAGGAACCACAATAAACTATATCATTATTTTGTATAGTAACAAACAGAAAATAAGGTATTACGTAATCTAGAAAAACTATCCTATCAACCCCACCTTACAATTATAAAAATACATTACTATTTGTTTGTTTAGTATGATTACCGTAACAGTAACTAAGGTTTCTTGTAAAATAGTTTCCGTCAATGACGGTACTTATTTTACGTTTGTATTTAAAAGAATATTTAATTGATTATTTTCAAAAGAAAGTATAAGTATCCTTAAAATGACATACTCTGTCGTATTTATTATTAAATCACATAGTTTTTTTGGCAAATAATAATATTACAAAAATTAATTATTATAAGCTGTTCTTCATTTTTTTTACGTCAAAAGCATTATTTTATTTATTTACAAAATATAGTAAGAGTCATTTACTTGTATTTCAAACTACGGACACCGTATTTCAAAGATGTATCTTCTGAAGATAAAATTCTAATTACTCTGCGTTTGTTTTTTAAATTGAAGCTATTTTTCTTTGGCATTTGTATAATTATCTTGTAGAAAGGCGTTCAAATAATATTTAATTTTATGAAACGCTTAAAAATGTTTAATTAATTTTAATGAAGCTAGTAGCTAGTAAAGCATTTTGTGGTTCAAATAAATAAAGTAATTGAATGTAAAAATAAATAATGAATTAAAATAATATTACTAGTAAGTCATGGTTGTTAGTAGTAGTAATCTCTACTATCTATACTAATATTAAAAAGAGGAAAGATTTGATTGTTTGTTTGTATAGAAGCTCCATAACTAATAGACCTATTTGAAAAATTCTTTTACCGTCTGAAAGTTACACTATCCCCGGATTACATAGGCTAGTATTATATTTAAAAAAAATTAGGGACCCTTACTAAAACTCTAATAATGTAACCCAAGGTGTAAAAAAATGAACTAAAAAGAAATAATTTTTTTGTTAAATACCCGTGCGAAGCCGGGACGGGTCACTAGTTATTAGTAAAGATAAAAACAAAAGCAACTGGAGGGTTCTGTATTCGTACTGAATTATTAACCGGTAGTCAGTTTCTCTTGACTACACTCTTGCAATAATCAATATTTATTATTACAGTAGTTATTCTACGGATCTTTGACTTAATCTGCAGTAAATGAAATAAAATGAAATGAAATGAAATCCATTTATTCAACCCATTTGGGTACAAACACAGATAAAACAGAGAGAAAAAGGTAAGCCAGACAGGTAGGAGCAAAACAGAGCAAGTGGTAGGAAAGAAGGTACAAACAATTTCAAACAAAAACAAATAAAAATAGTGCCAGTTAGTCCTGTCCTGCTCTGTAGGTACCCTAGTGCGGTTGAAAAGGTTGTTCTCAGCATATGCTGCCCCACATGCATGGACCATGAGATGGAGCAGCGCTGGCGTTCAGTAAGGTTCAATTTTTTTATGTTACTTTAGATAGACGTAAATCCTATTTTTATAATATTATAAACGCGAAAGTGTGTAAGGATGTATAAATATATGTTTGATCGTCTTTCACGCAAAAACTACTGATCCGATT
The DNA here is from genome assembly GCA_947507515.1 of Eulithis testata. Lineage (NCBI taxonomy): Eukaryota > Metazoa > Arthropoda > Insecta > Lepidoptera > Geometridae > Eulithis > Eulithis testata. Next base: position 8,414,090 of record OX382213.1, on the reverse strand, counting down.
TGACATGCAACTTGGAATATTTTATTGTCCATGATCTAGATATAGGCTACTTTTATCCCGGATAAATAAAGGGATCCAACGGGACGCGAACGAAGTCGCCGGCGGAAGCTTGGCAGTCTATATTTTTTAAAGACATTGCCTTTTTCATGTTTGCAGTGAAATCCATACTAATATTATAAATGCGAAAGTAACTCTGTCGGTCTGTCTCGCTTTCACGCCAAAACTACTGAACCGATTTGAATGAAATTTAGTACACAGATAGTCTAGAGCCTGAGAAAGGACATAGGCGAAAACAGGGTTGTAAAGGGTTGAAAGGAGGGGTGAAAGTTCCTTAACCTTTTCCATAAAACTTTATAAATGTCACATTCGAAGTCCCACTGTCAGTTGTTTGACAGTAAGAGTTTGAATGACAGGACAACGTCTGTCAGGTCAGCTAGTATTTATATAAATCAAAGGACACGAGTTTTGACATTTTTTGAAACGACACATAGCACTTTTATTTTAATAGTTTTTCTTGTGTTATTGTGATTATTGTTGTTTAATTTTGGTGGAATTTTAACCAATAATACTTAGGTCGGTAACACAAAGTGTGAGCCATTGGAATAAATGTGTGTAAAGTGGTTTTTCTGAATGTGAAAATTCGTGTTAGGTTTTGAAGAAAAAATCCACCATTTTCTTTTCAAAACAAACGACAGCCGACTTGACGAATGACTTGACTTGACTTATATCATTACAACTAAATCACTTGACATTGGCAAAATTGTCGGTCGAAATGACGGACAGAGGCCATTAATGAAGAGAAGAAGAAGTATATAAATCAAATTTTAAGTTAATAATAATAATAAATATTCACGGACACTTAACACAACGCCTTCTAGTCCCAAACTAAGCAAAACTTGTACGATGGGAACTAGATGGCTGATAGAATACATACATAAATTTTTTTTGTAAATACATACTTATAATAGAAACACCCAGAAGTTATTATAAACATTCGATATTATTTCATTAGAATGCTGAGCTATTAGTTATCATTCTGACTGCACAATTTGCACATTACACTGTTTCTTTTTTTGTGCAAAATCATATTAACTTAGAACGTTTTACTTTTTTCATGTTTGCAGTGAAAAGAGTAATAAATCGATTGATCTAGCTACACTAGACAGTAATCTTAAAGATAAGCATTTCTGACTGACAGATCGGAACGCCAATCGAAAAACATTCTAAGGGGTAATTCACGTATTTAACTGCATTAAAATTGAATGTTAATCTATTTAATAGATTTAATTCTTATGAAAATACTATACTTGTATGTTAATTTATAACAAATTTGGTTATTAACCCTTTTGCTGCTAGCACACAAACACTTGCCAGCTTACCTAGCTACCTACTCCATCCCTTCATATTATTTTTCTTTCTGTCTAATGTTTGTTTCTTTGTAGTGTTGTTAGTTTAGTTCTGCAGGTGTATTTTGTGTGTTACTTTATAAGCAAATAAATGCCTGTCTAGGCTCAAATACTCAAAAGTCATTTAAATTTGAGCACCACTTAAAGTTGCTCTTCCTCTGTTTGACATTACTCATTTGTAAGAGATGGCAATAATTTAAGCGGGACTTAAATTGAGTGGGGTTTGAGTATTCGCCCATAATGTCTATTAAAATTAGAATTACTGTGCAGTCGCAAAAAACTATAAGCAATCATTATTACGGAAATAGTATAATATGTAATGATATAAATAAATAAATATAAATATCTTTGGACATTACACACAACACCTTCTAGTCCCAAACTAAGCAGAGCTTGTACTATGGGAACTAGATTGCTGATATAATACTTATATACATTTTTTTTTGTAAATATATACTTATAATACATAAAGTATAAAGTTGACATACCTACCTAGCAAATACCTAACAACTATGTATACCTACTACATTTTTAAACCCCGGCCTGCCTCCATGTTGACATACCCTAAGCATTAGATACCTATTTACACCTAAAACTTATGTAAAATTCAAGTAAACTGCAATAAATATGTTATTATGAGATTGAGTATTGACAGGCGTCATGGCTCAGTCGGTAGTAGCTCTGCCTTCTGTACTGTGGGTCATGGGTTCGATCCCCACCGAGAACAAACATTTGTGTGTGGCAAACATAGATGTTTGTTCAGTGTCTGGGTGTATCATATTTACAAAAAAATGTATATAAGTATTATATCAGCATTCTAGTTTCCATAGTACAAGCTCTGCTTAGTTTGGGACTAGAAGGCGTTGTGTGTAATGTCCAAAGATATTTATTTATTTTTTATTATTAGTATTGAGTACCAACAGTGTAACCTTACGTAACTTAAACTAACAAAATCTCATAAATATCTACTTAACTAGTTATAAGAGAATCACTCTCCGATACGGTGCGCGATAATGTCCAATAATGATTTATAATTAGCGAGTATGCAAATGTGTAATTACGATTCCTAGGAGTGAGCGTGTTTGTTATTTTTTTTTGTATATAGAGAAAATCTTCGATATGTAACGGTTTGTGAGTTCGTTGCTGGGTTCCTTTGGAATTGAGAAAAACGGCTAGTGTTTGTTTATATTAAAATTCATCAACTATAGTAGTGACGTGAATTTTGCGACGTCGTGGTGAAGGTGGCGGTGGATTGCGGTGTTATTTGGCACCTACTGTAGTTCAAAGTATTTACTCAAATAAACTTTACAGCTTAACTCAATATAAACTCGACCTCAAATGTAATGTCCAGCGGGCCTAAGATGCGCACCGCGAGATATTTGTCATGTCGTTCTGTCAAAATGTAAGCATTTTGTATCAGTTCAGGAACTATTGCATTATCTGTGGTACCTAATGGTGTCGACAAAACACGCCATAATGTACACTTTTGACACTTGTTAGTCGTCGTACCTCTCTGAGGACGAGATAATAGTTATGCAGAAATGTCAAAAGTTGAAAATTCAAAGGCGCGGTTTCTCGACAATATTCTGAAAATGCTGAATTGCTGAACACTGCCATCTATATTTTATTGTAGCATTTGTAGCGTATTAGCCTCTGTCATTAGAAGTATAACTTCAAAAATTGAGTTACGGAACCAATAAGCAGCTGGATCACTATCCGTTTTCTAATCATGCAGCCGTTTAAGGAGCGAACGAACAACTAAACAAGTTAATGTTAATAACGCATGCCATATTGTAATTTACTGCATTTTCATCCAATGGTCGCATTAATAACTGCAATCGGACATTTTGTTTTAAGTTCGTTAAAATCGTACGACTTAATAATTACATACATCATCGAACACAATCATCGCTTAGCATCAGAAGATTGTCAAACGGTTACCTAAATTGTATAAAAAAAAGGTACTTACCTACTGATTTAGGCCAATTGAGCTATCTATAAATAGTTTGAAACGGTTTGTAGATAGCTCAACTTTACTGTTTCATGTGTATTTAGTTAATATTGTAAATAATAAATGTATATAAAGACGAGAAAATTACTGTGAAAATAATATTTATACATATAACATGACACTGCCATGTTTTATTTCTCTAGGAATTCAAATAATATTGATGCTAATATTTTAATATTTTTTTCATGTGTGTTTTGTAAATATTGTGAATATTGTAAATACTGTATTAGTTGTAATTTTTTTTGTGAATAAATTTATGACATATAAAAAAAAATCTTAGGTAATATTGATTAATCACTAAATATATAAAACTCAAAATAAAACTCTTTTGAAGCTGACTGACAATCAATGCACTTGCACAACCTAAACTATAAGTCCTAGAGGTCCTGGAGGGTAGCAACCTTATATAGTGTAGGGGTGCACTAAGAAAGGAATTTAAAAAGTCGCACCCTAAATGGTCTAAAATTAGGATCAAAGATAATTCGTATGCTACAAAGCCGCGGGCGACAGCTAAAAAAAAATATAATTAAAACAATACGAATATAATATAAGAGATATTCAATAAATTCTCGCGTTTATTGAAACCTAATACCAATCCATAAAAAAACGAGGAGGTCATGAATATGTGGATAATATTTCTTCCAGACTTTTTTATTTTTAATGTTTCAAACCAACGGAAGGACACTCACTAATAAACTATGTAAAAAGCCTTTTTATCTGTGATCTTGATAAACGAATAATTACAAACACCAGTTCACAGGTAAACGTTTTCAGAATGTTAAAAAATATCCCGCCATAACTATAATGCGGCAAAAAAATTTGTGTTAAAAATTGTACACTTCCATCTCACAAAACGTAGTAACAACCAATCAAATCACACTCAATTACTGCTTTTATTTAGAAGGTAATAAAGTCTAAATTTGAAAAATAGTAAAAGTATTAGAATGCCCTAAAATTGATTATAAAAATGCACGTAGAAAAACAGTGAGCCATCTGCAATTTGTACAGTAGTAATCTGTGGGGGAGAACGAGAGGTAACTACTAACATAGGTGGATTATGACGAGGGTAAGAGAGATAGATAGAGTTCCGTAATAAAGTAATACAAAGTTGAAGTAGCCAATCCGGTGGTCGCGATGGGCGGTCCGAATGGCTTCCGAGTTCAAATAGGTTCGAAGTTTAAAAATTGGTTCATTGCTTTGTTTGGGAATATTTTGTAAAAAAGACTACTAATTCTTGGTTATTGCAGTTGTGATTCAAGCGTGCGATTACCAGTGCGTTGAATTTTTTTTTTTGTTCTAACAATTCTGTTTTGTTACTTATAACTTATAATATACTTTAGCTGAGTATAATATTACTTATTTCAGGTTGTTCAGTGTATCTTTGACTTAATCACAATTCTTTTTGTCCTCGCGTATAATAAAATCACAACACCTCACGCGGTAGTTGAGACGGTAGAACCTGCCTAGGCAGTAAGGAGTAGAGACCTACCTGTGTATGGAGTGACCGGCGTGCTTATTATGTTAACTAAACTTTTGTATATAGAGATTGAGCAGCGCCCCTAGCGGGTTGTTTACAAAACTGTTGATTCTCCATACAAAATAATAGTTTACGTGACTTTGTAGTAAACGTCAAACGTACCGCTCGGCATGCAGCCCTTGTATCGCAAGCTCTGAACTGCTTTCGCTGCCCAGAATAATGTCAAGTACTGTGGCTACAGATGTACGAAAACAAGAAGCTTTTGACGGCAAAAATGCCCTAAAATGCGCTAAGGTCACTATTTAGTTACAGAATACCAATGATTTAGTATGAAAACAGTTCAGAATATACCTGCAGAAATCTGTGGGAGTATCGTTGTCTTATAAAAACCCCATAGAGCTGCTCATCATCGCAGACTACTATTCGCAGCAGTGTCTTTGGTGTGAGGATTAGTCTTCGTAAATTCAATACGATGAAGATAAAATCAGTAATGCATCTAAAAAAATCAGGTAGTCTCAAAAAGCATGTTCCCCAGTCAGTGAAACTTGTTTGGAGAACCACTTTCGTTCTGAATACTTTAATTTAGGTATCATTTGCCTGCAGGAACCAATTTGTTGTATTTCAATATAATTTGAATCTTTGAAACTTTTAGTTTTGTTGCCAATGTCTGACTTTTTGAATAAAACTTTGGTTGTTTCAACTAAACTTTGTTTTAATATCTATAAGAAGCGCATAGATAAAAGTCAGTAGAGTGGTTTAAAAATAAATAAGCACACAACGCCTATATTTTGTAAATGTAACACAATCCACTAATAAGGTTTAAAAACTGGCTAGGTTTAAAAAATAGCTAGGTTTAAAAGCTGGCTAGGTTTAAAAAATAGCTAGGTTAAAAAGCTGGCTAGGTTTAAAGAAAAGCTAGGTTTAAAAGCTGGCTAGGTTTAAAAAATAGCTAGGTTTAAAAGCTGGCTAGGTTTAAAAAATAGCTAGGTTTAAAAAGTAGCTAGGTTTAAAATAAACTAAGGCTTAAAAACTGGCTAAGTTTAAAAAATAAAAAATGTTGCAATGGCCAAAAATCTCTCTCAATTTGTACTACTACTAATGTTCTGATATTCTATGTATTATGTTTAGCTCAAGGCTTTCATAAAAAGGTAAATATTTAAATATGCGCTAATTACCTGCAGTGTCCTTCAACCAACAATGGTTATTATTATGTAGTAAAATTACATAGTTATGCCCATCGACAGAGCTATCCCATTAGTATAATCATTTATTTCGCAGTGAAACTTAAAAATAATTGCGAGAAAGATACTTAAAGTAGTACTTATATACTACAACAAACCTACTTACTACAGAAAGTATCTACATACTCCAAAAAATTAAATAGGATCTCAACGCTAGTTAGCTCTACTAAGAGTAGAGGCAACTAGAATTGAGAGCAAAAATTCCGGGTCATCTACAAAAACTGGAATATCTTGGAAAATATAAAGGACATTAGTAAAATAAATTGCGTTTGGTAGATATTTTATTACTAAGGGCTGTAAGACCAATAGTGGTTTAAACCACGAAGTAGAGTTTAACCTCCAGTCTCAGATTATTTCATAAGATCAATGGTAGTTAATTGACCATCGGTAGCAAACTGACAGAGATGACAGTATATTAATTCATCGATCAAATGTAATCGTAGTTCACAAAACTGACGAAACCCATAGTTTAAACTGCTTTGATCCCTGCTTTGGCCCTAAGGGCCGTAAGATCAATAGTGGTTTAAACCACGAAGTAGAGTTTAACCTCCAGTCTCCGATTATTTCATAAGATCAATGGTAGTCAATCGACCATCGGTAGCTTAAACTGACAGAGATGACAGTAGATTAATTCATCGATCAAATGTAATCGTAGTTCACAAAACCCATAGTTTAAACTGCTTTTGATCTTACGGCCCTTAGTAGGTAATTGTTTTTTTGTATTATTTGCTTGGTTTTTCTCTAAGCTAACATTCATGGTATCCGAAATATTCAATGAAATCGTAAAGGTCGTAGGAAACGTTTATTCCCACCTGTTCTATTGAGTACACCTGGTTGCGAGACGCACAAGATAGAGGAAGCTGGCATTGCCTATACCCAGTGTTTGATACCGAGCTGAGATGATGATGATGAGATATTTAAGCTTTATAGATGACACGGAATTTTTACTCTAGAGCATTATGGTTTTATACGAAAAAAACAAAAATAGGTATTATTAATTCATTTTTTTTTATATAAGTATAATTATTTATTTGATTCAAAGTTTAATCGATAGATTACTCATCATTTCTATTCAATCTCAATAATTGTTTGATTTTTAAAATGTTCCTCCTAGCGTTATAATAATAATAATAATAAAACTTTATTTCGGGCAACTTAAGATAAGTACAAGGTGTAAAAGCTTATTCTAGGACCCACATCAATATATACCTTAGAGACTAACATAGATACAATATAAAAACACTTATTTATTTATTGGCCACATAATCATTGCGCTGCGACTCATATCATTGTTATGCTACGTATTATGTACAATTAGTATAGCATCCATCACTGTACACCGATAATTGTAATTGTTCAAACTACCCACACCACGTATCCGTACAACACAACGGAGCATAACTGCTCACATTAGGTATGAACATACGACAAAATAATAGGTACCAAAGTACAGTACCGATTGGTAGTTAAGATTGTGACTAATTGTAGCGCCCTAGTTAGGAATTCTACCTACAAATATGATAAATATGTGGGGAAAATGGCAGCTTGTGTCATGTACAATGGAAAAAGGAAATACAAACTCAAACAAGCAAGTTTAGGTAAGCGTAGTGTAGGACGTCCTCCGGCTAGGTGGGGTGACGATCTGAGACATGTAGCTGGCAAACACTGGATGAGACGAGCCGAAGACCGGGCTCAGTGGCGCGTTCTGGGAGAGACCTACGTCTAGCAGTGGACCAATATAGGTTGATGATGGTGATGAAACTCAAACAATCAAATCAGTAAGTACTAGGCATGATAAAATACTTCCTACTAAGCTTATGTAGATAATAAGGCTTTTGCATCTAATCTAGATGATTATTTTAAACAACGTCAAGAGAAATCTTTTCACCCATGCTCTCCTAAACGGCAAATAGTAGTGTGTGTAGTATCCTAATAGTCCTACTAATATAATAAACGCGAAAGTTTGGGCGGATGTTTGTTACTCTTTCAAGCAAAAACTTCTGATCCGATTTGGATGAAACTTGGAATATATATTGTCCGTCACCTGGATTAACACATAGGTTACTTTTTATCCCGAAAAATTAACAGGATCCAACGGAACGTGAACTAAGTCGCGGGCGGCACCTAGTAACTTATATATAAAAATCATTTTGCGATACCCGAAATGGGCAATAAGTTTAAAAGTGCCTCATACTTTAAAACTAATTTGTAAACAATTATTATGCATGCAAGTTGTGTGCAAGAACCTTTAAAACCAAAATTGGCTATTCGAGTCACTAGAGCCCATCATAGGCATCAAGCAACAATTTCGCCGTAGCCGAAACCGGCCAGGAAGACATCATCACCATCATCATCATCAGTAGGCTGTAGTGACTGGGACATGATTCGGAGTAGGCTTGCCCAGCACCGATGCCATTTCGTCAGCCTACTCGGCCTTATCTCCAGGAAACACATAGTCATTGGCAATTTAACCGTTTTGAGCTAAGCCGCGGGTTTTCTCGCGTTATTTTCTTTAACAGTTTTATCATCGGCGTCATGGCTCAGGTTGGTAGTAGCTCTGCCTTCCGTGCTGTGAGTCGTGGGTTCGATCCCCACCAAGAACAAACATTTGTGTCGCTAACATAGATGTTTGTCGCTAACATAGATGTGTCTGGATGTCACTATGTATTATACGTATGTATTTACAAAAAAAAATGCATATAATGTATTCTATCAGCCATCTAGTTCCCTTAATACAAGCTTTGCTTAGTTTGGAAGTAGAAGGCGTTATGTTAAATGTCCGAGAATATTTATTATTTATTATGAATATTTAGAATGTTTGGCGATTTAGTTGAAGTATATAATATAATATTTTGTAAACATTTGTAGGAAACATAACCTACCTACCTGAAAAGCTCAGTATATTGACCTAAAATGTGAAGATATTTTTGTACCTATTAAAAGTATTTTATTAAAAACTTTTGTAGCGCTGTTTATAAATATAACAAGAATAAGAAACAAAAAAATAAATTAAAAAAAATATATATAGAACGATGTTTCAGTTCTTTTTCACTAACGAAAAAAAAACCGTTTATAAACCCTTGATAGTTGCTACGATCGTTAAAACTGAACTTAATTTGTAAGCCAATCTAATTTACCTATCAACTTCATAATAATTATTAAAATTGGCAATATTACTCCTAACAGAATAGGAAGCTATGTTTCCAAGAACAATGTGGTGTAAAAACAACTCGCTTGCAATTATTTACAGGTAAGTGCTTAAGCTTGTCTAGTTGGAAGTAGAGCTCAGTGGGCAGAGAAAAAACCCTTGGCTTTATTACATAAAACCCGTAGTCTGAGTTTTATTTTGTAGCCAAAAATAGGGTAAACTACCCTAATCTTGGCACCTCCACCAATTGATGGCACTTTTCTGATTTATCATATTTACTAAGAAAAAGCCAGACCTCACGATGTTGTTATATAAACCACAACTTAACATAATAATAAACATCGTGAGGTCTGGCTTTTTCTTAGTAAATAGGATAAATCAGAGAAGTGCCAACAATTGGTGGGGGTGCCAAGATTAGGGTAGTTTACCATAATTCAGATAATTTTTCACTAAACATCATAAGAGATGTATTGGACATCTCTATCACAAGCCAATGGACATTTCTATCACAATTCACCAAATCACAAGAACTTTGGACTCTTTCAAACTTTAGACTTGATAAATATTTTTGTAACTGAGAACCATTCCAAGAAAACCAATTTTTATTACTAAAAATCACGATAGATGGTTTTTTGGCATATTTGGTGAAAATTGGTAGAGCCGTTTCTTAGTTAGGATGTTCATCAGAGGGCCTAGTACGAGTTTTCAGTGTATAGTGTGGGTGTGAAACGTCTGACGCCCAGCACACCATGTGGGAGCTGATTTGTATGGAGACACTGAGCGGATTCTTTGAGAAGCTCGATTTGCGAGTACGGGCTTGGTGTAGACCAAGCTTCTAAAAAAAACCGCTCAGTGTCTCCATACAAATCAGCGCCCACTGGTGTACTGGGCGTTAGAAGTTTCACACCAGATTTACACACCAAAACTCGTACTAGGCCCTCTGCTCTGGAATCTGAGATATTATTGCATTTTGAAACATTTAGTTACTCACATTGAGATTTATTTTGATGAATTGGAGTCCATACTTCGAGGTCTGATGATGACCAGCAATTATGAAGAGAATCTAAGAATATTCTTAGGTCGGGCGTTTTTAAATTTCTGTAAAATTAACTTATCGGTCTAAGGTTAAAAAAATAAATTCTAAAACTTTAACCCAATTACTGAAAATTACGCTCTAAAATGTATTAAATGAGAAAATATTCTCATCTGAAATGATTATGTACAGAGCGCATTCGCAAAGCGAGAAATTTTGTATGAAAACCGGATAAGCGCCTCTAGCGGGAGATTTGGGAATTGTGCAATTCCCAACAAAACGTCTCGCTTTGCGAATGCTCTTGCTTTTGTTATGCTCGAGTCGAAAGCCAAAACAAATGCACAGACTCGGTGCTCTTTAGAAGAGGATAGCAAACATTCGGAACCATCGATCTTCATGTCTCTCTGCTTAACCCGGCGCGGGCGCCACCGACTCACCGCCAATATAATTAAGGGGAAGTATTATCTGAAGATAAAACACCTACTCCTTAATCACTAGATACAGTTTTTGTTAACCGTCTGGATGTCTCGATAGGATATTGATTAAATTCTAATTATACAGAGTAGAAGATCAGATAATTATAATTTTATTATTGTATCAGAATGGAACATCGCGAAAAGAAAAATGAAAAAAAAAGAAGCCATCTTGCGCACTGAGTGGACTTTTGCAGGTTTTATTAGAGATTCGATAATAGGGCTACATTTCAAAAAAATAAATAGATACTTACGAAAAAATTACATTTTTATGTTTGTATTGAAACAAATTTTGGGACGAATTCGTAATAACCTATATATCTACTATGAAGTCAAAAATAGATCCAAAAAATTGGTAGGTATATTATAACGATTCAGCATCAGGGTGCTTAATTTTTTATAGAGAGAAATGAAAAAGGTGTTGTAATAAAAATTGTTTGTAAGTAGGTAGCCCTTTATTTTTATTATTTACATGTAGCGTGAGTAAAATTAAATATTTTTCTAAAATGCCATCTATACGATGAATTCAAAACTAAGTATGCGATAAAGTTAGCAACCTGTATAAAAACTGCTCTTCTTTTCGAAGCGCGCTACACCACAACGTAGTTAACACATAAAATTCTAGATGGCGCTATTAAAAAGCTTCACTGCTGGTAGCATAGATGGCGCTGTTAAAAGGTGTACATTATTCCGAGCGATGGGAACTTATTTTTCGGATCTCTTATATTGTGGCATCTAAGATAATCCCAGGCTATTTCTTCAGCTGGTTTATGTGTCTTGCTGAGACAGTAGTCAAGAAGTTGGTCGACCATGTTTCTATCTGAAAATGGAGTCTTGCATGAAAGATTTTATACAACTACCTAGGCCATAATTAAGTACTTTAATGTTCTACTCGTAAAAAGGGATTTTAGCGTAAGGTATGATAAGTTTCATTTGCAATGAAGATCTCTCAGAGGAAACCGCTGTTAAATAATTTGGAAGCAGCTTGAAAATAAAATTAGAACCGGAGCACACAATTTTTTTTTAGTTTTTGCGTAGCAGCTTTGTCTCACTTAACGTAGCACCTATGTCTAGTTTTTTAAAACTGCGAAGGTAGCTGCCTATATTTTTATAATGGAACGAAGTTCCTTATTCAAACTTTGACAACGTCATGCGAATAAATTGGAGCAGGAAGTTTTTTTTTTAATATCGTGTGCCTGTACGTTCTCAACCGAAACAAATGAATGTAGATATTGTTGGAAGTTTTTGTTTTTAGGGTTCGTTAAGGTTCTTATAGAAAATATTATAAGAAAACAACACCTCAAGGAACTTCGTTCCATCCGAGTGTCCCTTGACACTTCTCAAGTTTTTTTTAATCTAGCTATATCGAATGTAATACGTTGTCTACGGGACGCTATTGTATCTAGGACATAAAATAAAATAGATTACCTATCTACACCATTCTAAACTTAGCTTTGACCTGGGAAAAGTGTATGTTAGGTCTAGGATTTTTACTGTTTTTTCCGATTCGTCACCAATGAAATAAAACAAAGTGTATGCTCACCATGCTCATCATCATCTTCCTACCCTTGTCCCACGCTAAGTGGGGTCAGTACAACATGTCTTCGTCTTCCACTCTCCTCTATCAGCCGTCATATCGGTGTTCACTCCTTTCTTACTCATATCTTCTTTCACACAGTCCATCCATCTTTTTTTTGGCCTACCTCTACTTCTACATCCGTTCACATTCATGTCTAGCACTCTTCTCGTAATATGGTTTTCTTCCCTCCGCATGACATGTCCATACTACGCTAACCTATTACTCCTCAACTTGTCCATAAGGCCGGGTTCCTACTACACCGGACCGGCAAATCTGCCGGGCCGGTAAAACTGCCGGAAGGGCTGTACAAATTTATATAGAGCTATTCACATTATCCCGGATCCGGCATTTTTGACGGTCCGGCGTAGTGGGAACCCGGCCTTATTGGCGCTACTTTCATGCTCACCATGATAACGAATCTTTTTCATAGCAGTGTCGTACCGGTAGACACCTTGACGGGACATCATACCCATCCTCACTAAAACACAGAGAGCCCATTTCCTTAGTGAAGGGTGATCCTGTTGAACAGAAAAAAACGTGATCATATAAACAGCGAGATTTTTAAAAACCGCTGTTCTAGAAGGGTAAAAAAGCGTTGACCAGAGGGCCTATCACGAGTTTTCAGTGTATAGTGTGGGTGTGAAACGTCTGCCGCCCAGCACACCAGTGGGCGCTGATTTGTATGGAGATACTGAGCGGATTCTTTGAAAAGCTCGACATGCGAGTACGAGCTTGGTATAGACCAAGCTTCTCAAAGAATCCGCACAGTGTCTCCATACAAATCAGCACCCACTAGTGTGCAGAGGCCCTAGTACGAGTTTTGGTGTGTAAATCTGGTGTGAAACGTCTGACGCCCAGCACACCAGTGGGCGCTTATTTGTATGGAGACACTGAGCGGATTCTTTGAGAAGCTTGGTCTACACCAAGCCCGTACTCGCATTTCGAGCTTCTCAAACAATCCGCTCAGTGTCTCCATACAAATCAGCGCCCAATGGTGTGCTGGGCGTCAGACGTTTCACACCCACACTATACACTGAAAACTCGTACTAGGCCCTCTGGGCGTCAGAAGATTTACACCAGATGTACACACTAAAACTCGTACTAGGCCGTCTGGATCCCACTGTTGGGACGAATGGGAATAATATACATACATCCCAGCTTCCAGCTTTGAACCTTTTCACGAGCTCGGGCTCCACGTGCGTTTCCTCGATACAGTCTAGGTAACATCTCCGAAGCTTGGAATCATTATCTTCTATAGAAACGTTCTTCACAGCTGATGCTGGATTTTCTTCCAAATCCTACAAATCAAAGTGTTTATTATATCCAAAATCAGCATCAGGTCACCATCAGAAATAAGAATAATTGATGAAACAAGCGATATTACGTAGTAATCTTTGCTTATAATGCGTGGCCTCACTGAACACATTCACTGAGATTTTTCCATCACTCTGAGATGTAAAAATGTTAGGTCTCATGTATAAATCTGGTGTAAAACGTCAGACGGCACACCGTGCGCTGATTTGGAGATACTGAGCGAATTCTTTGAGAAGCTTGGTCTACACCAAGCCCGTACTCGCAGCCCGAGTCCAGAGGGCCAGAGGACCCAGAGGGCTAGGCCCTCTGGGGCTCATTACAACCAAGTTACAATCGTACTTGTTCGACCATTAGGTAGATACCATACTGGCTGCATTGAAGTCGGTGTAAGGGAAACCAAGACTGGTTTAATGAGCGTGGGTCTTAAGAATCTTGCTACCAAAGAAACGCATTTCTAAGAAAATTAAACGAGTCTTACACTTACTTGAAAAAGATTTAGAGGAATCATCAATCGTGGAGGAATCAAAGACATAGCAATTACTCCGATAGCAACAGCATCGTAGGCCTGAAATTATAATAATTAATTTAATTTTTTTGGAGTACCTACCTATACTGGTTTTGCAGGCTTAGTAAATAACTAGATCGTTTATTACGACGATGTCCAAAGGGATATTATTCAAATATTTCGAAAGTTATCGAGAGTCAATACAACAAATAATTTCTTTAATTAATTAAAGTAAAATTCCAAAAAACGCAGAGTATAAGTCGATGTTGGCACAATAACAATAGCAAAAATTAGAAAAAATCACGAACTTTTTAAACCACAATGTTTTATGCAAGAACAATAAATAAGTAAAAAAACAGTTCAAAAATTCTTACTTTACTCAAAGTAAAAACGAAACCAAAACACAACAGATAAACTATCCTCATTTTCTTAGCAATACAGTCCCCGATCAACAAAAAACTGAACAGTATTCTACTAACTTCCTTCTTTATACCTGTTAACCTATTGTTATACCGTTTGTGAATCAGGGCAACGGAATTTCAAAACAAATACTTATTTTTCGAATCAATTGTCTATTATATGGATTATTATTTTAACGCTTACGCACTTGCCGTAATATCGCGAAGCATCAGATTACTTCACCGATACTTAGCGATGACTGCAACCCAGGGGTAGATAGGCATTTGTTTTTCATACGACGCGACGCCATGAGTAAATTGAATAATTCAATTGTTTTTTATTTAGATTCGTGGAAATCAATTCCCGTCACAATTTAAATAGTGTGTTGTTATATTAATTGTGTCATAGACAATGGTATTGTTCTAGGGCTGTTACGATAGTTATGAGTCCGTGGTCAAGTGTGGACTACCGTGGTGTCGTAGAGTTGGGTAGACTCACACGGGTTTGAAGTCGTTTTGAAGTAATGTGTTATTATTAAACTGTTTAGATTTATTGCAATTTTTAGTTTTAGTTATTTGTAACGCTTGTGTGATATTCACTTTGTTTTTTTTTTCGTTTTTGTTTAGGTACCTACAAAATTATCTTATTTAGTGGTTATCTATAAGAAAGCTTTAGTTCGATTTTTTTATTTAAATTCTTTGTTTAAGTCGAAGCCTATCTACAATTAATTAAGGTTTTGACACTAAACATTTCAATGACTAACAGTCTGGGTAATAGAAAACTACGTAGGTACATAATAAAGGTATACAATGAAACAAAAAAAACAGTGCTTAATTTTTATTTTTGAAGGTAAATTCGTTATGGCAGTTCATGTTTAATCTGTTAAATAATTTAACATAATAACCCTGTTCAAGTGGTCTCAAGATATTCCAAAATGATATTTACGAAATAAAATGATTCCGATACGAAATAAAAAGTGGCAAAACATAAAATACAGTTTAAGCATGAAGGTGACGCAAAACGTGCTGGTATTTTAAGACAGTGTCACCTTAGAATTTTTTATGTCGATGAGTGAAAAATATTCAAATATTTGAGTAGATCTTGTGACATCAAAATGTTTTCCTTACAAATCATAGACATTAGAAGCTCAAGCTTGAAATTAATATAAAAATAAATGAAAAATGAAAGCAAACTCTCCAAAAGCACAATGAATAAAATGTAAAACATATTTTTTTTGTAATACTGTCTCGGAAATAGTGGTTGTTTGGGGAATCCTGAACCCAAAATTCTTAGTATCGATCAATACACCAACCTGATAACACGAGTGTGTCTAGATTTTTCCATGCCTGTTTGTAACAGAAGCATCGTCTTTACCAGCTTATTCATTAAAAAAAAATGCTTGAGTAATCTTGAGCCAGATATAAGAATACAGGTATAAAGACGTGTTGCTACTCTGTCCATAATTTAAACTTACAATAATTTTGCGATGATCGAAAGGTTGATGCAAAGGTTAACGTATGTTTTACACTTTTACAAGAAGATGGCGTGCTTCGGGTCCTTCTCGTGGTAGCACTTGACGTAGTTCCAGGCGGTCTGGTGGGGGGTGTTGCCTTTGGTGGCCAGGCAGGAGTCTATCAGCTTCTCTACAGTAGGCTTGTCAGCTATAAAAGAGTTTTTATTAAATTATTAAAATACCACTTAAAGTTGTTCTGCCTCTGTTTGACATTACTAGATAGATAGATAGATAATACTTTATTGTACACAAGGATTAAATACATAAAAATCTTAAAACTAAGTATAGTACAATGGGCGGCCTTATCGCTGAAAGCGATTTCTTCCAGGCAACCGTAGCATGGAAAGTAACGAGCGGAGCGGTAACGGTATTACTCATTTGTAAGAGATGGCAATAATTTAAGCGGGACTTAAATTGAGTGGGGTTTGAGTGGCTTTTGAGTATTCGCCCATTAGTCATGCAGCTCTGCACGTATTGACCTTGTCTTTCCTGTGAATATGGCTGACTAGGCTGAGAGGATGGTATAGGTGCTGGGAAAGCCTACTCCATCTAAATATTGTCCTAGGCACTACAGTATCTCGCTAAGTGTAAGCATTGTCTCCTGACGCTGTATAAATCATCTTCAATAGATGTAAAGGCCTATTATATATTATTATAAAACCACTTAAGCTATGACGTAGCTATGATAGAGCTTACTGGTGCCAAGGAAAATGAAGAGCAGATCTTCAAATGGCGTAGCTTGATGATGAATGTTATTTAAATTACTTACCAGCATTGGGCACCTTTGCCAAAGCCACGTCCTTCTTAAACTTGCCGTCCTTGGTCATCAGCTCTGACTTCATCATCATGCAGAGGGCGTACTTCTTCAGCGGTTCATTGTCAGCCTGTAACCAATGGTTAAAGTTAGCCTTTGAAACATCATTGGCACTTTTACGAACTATGATGTAAGTGTATCAGAATCAGATTCTTTTAATTTATTTACATTGGGTTTTTCAATAGGTATACCATTTTCGTGCAAAACTAAATGTTATAAAAACAAAACTGAGACTTTTTGTCTCATAATCCGCTTGATTTCAAAATTTTAAAATGAAAAGGATTTTGAGACTCTTCCGTCTCAAAATCGCTCTTTGGTCAAAATTACACCGTAATAGCTCAAGACAAAGTCAAAGTGCTTTTATGAATCCTAGTGACCTTCAATTTTCTTTATAGGCAACCGTTTGACCTCAATCTCACCTGATGTTAAGCGATGAACATCATCACTAATCAAAGTTACAACACCATGGCCTAAGTTGACTAGAACTTCATCATCAATCGTCTTTGAGCGCAGATCCATATCAATACCGACTATGTCAGTGGCTCCACTTATTAGCTGTATGCCGTCAGGAGTGGGTCTCTTACCTTATAGTCTCCAGTCTTCAGCTTGTTGACAAGCTGCTCATCTACCTTCGTCTCAACCAAGCACTCGGACTTGTGCTTCTTCAGCTTCTCCTTCTGCTCGTCGGTTAAAGCCTATGTTAAAAAAATCAGTAATTATTAAAATTCCATTATATGGACAGAAAAAAAATGGGGAAAATTCACTTAATTATTGTTACTATGTAGTAATTAATGTGTTTATGTAGTAGATAATTTTTTTTTTTAGTTTGGTAAAACAAAATAACTGTAATTTATTATTGGACAATAAAAAATTTTACTTATTTTGCTTTACCAAACGTGGCCAAAGATTTCTGTAACAAAGGGGTCAATAATTTTTAAATTATATTTCATAAATAAATGCTGAATAAAAAGGTGAATGTAAGAATTAAGATCCAAAGTCATCTAAAAAGAAGTACCTAGTTACTAGGTAAACCAAATTGGTGATTGGAAAATAAGTCTAACGATAAAATGGATTAATGAAATGATTGCAATAACTGATTGACTGAATTAGGTCACATTACCTGAGCCACGACGAGGCAGACAGCGAATACAATAAAAGTCTTCATGTCGGATGATTTGTCTGACAATGGTGCAGGTTCCTGCGGGAAGTTACTTTTATACCAGGAGCTGGCTGCAGTATAACTCGATATGTAAGTGGTCCCCAACTTTTTGTCAACTACAAAAAAATACTGGCTATAAAGTAAGACTACAAAATAAATGCACTTGGCAGCCAAGTCGCGGCGGCTAGCGTGACAACTAATGATTTTTTTTACATTCAAAATGTTTGTCGCCGCGACTCCACCGCAGCCAAACCTGTTAAGAACCAGTGGACCTGATTAGGTCACTACGGGTGCTAAGCTGGTCGCCGCGACTCGACTGCCCATAATATGTTTTGCAGCCTAAGTTCATTTAACTTCAAATTATCTGTCCACTTTGTATCAAAACCTGTTCTTACCATAAGTATTTCGCAATATAATACTTTTTTGTATTTATTGACCAATGGTTATTTAGGTACCTACCCAACTGAATAGCTGAGTAAGAATTGGCTGGATGATCTAAAAATATTTAACAAAATAAGACATTCCTAACTATTACATGACAAGACTTTTGATGGACAAAAGAGATCACCACAAACAAATGAACAGTCTTCAAGTGGCTAACTTACCGTAGTCAGCGTCGTGCTACCCTTTAAAAACAATCTAGTTTCATGGAATTTTTATACATTTCACCAGCCAAAATGTTGCAAACCCCTGCTAGTCGATGCGTAGGATTGTCTGGATGTATCAGGAGCAAGACGATTCAAAAAACCGGTTGTATCCACACTACGCGATACTGAACGACTGTTTTGATGGAACTGGTATTATTTGAAGGTTGTCCAGGTCACACACGCACCTACTTAGCGTGTTTTGTTTATATACCTTGGATATTTTTTGCAAACTTTGGTACCTGCTGTTCCACAGCTCTTTGGTGTTTGGTCAAATAATCCTGTTTCTGGCAAATAAACAATTTCTAATTTCATCACATCAGCTGGCAGAAGTCCACTGTTGGAGATAGGCTCCCTTAGATTTCTAAATAAAAATTTTCTTAGCCTTATTTTTTCTTTTCTTTTTTTTTTTGGATGGAAACATCCACCGGTTTCCCGCAATCTTCTCCACAAGGTGGCTATTAGATTAATGACACTAATTACCTTGGAATAACACTAGTTCAGATGAGTTTGAAGATTTAGATATTATTTGGGTGTTTACAGGTATTTGCTTAATCTTTTACTTAATTTTAATGAAACTTGAAGTCAAATAAATTCTTGTGAAACTGTAGTTATAATTCTTGTAAATTCTTGAAATTAATTGTTCAAAAAGTTCTTGCCCAAGCTGTTAATTTGGATACAACAAGGCCGACAACAAGGTTAATCTTACAGTAAAAACATCCGACTGGCGTCTAGATTGAAATTAAATGACGTCTGGTTGTCACCATAATATTAAATTTTGATTACTGTCATCGACGCAGAACTATTGAAATGAACCCACGCGTTTGAGCACTACAAAAACACATTAGGCTGATAAATACATTACCCTCCCGTTGCGTCAAGCAGTCGGGTAAAAATTATAGCCCACAAAACTCGATTACTGTAACCTCGACGTACGCCCTAACAGATAAATTGCGATTTCACAATCATACTAACGACATAATGCAGTAACTACTGTCATTTTTGATTGAATGTTCATTGACCCTTGTGCCCTCTATCTACTTATAATACCTACTGGTTATTTGGTACCTAATACCTAAGCAGTACTATGCAAACTTTTACAAATTATAATAAATAAAAAACAAATGCAGGCTAAGGTTAGAGGACGTCCTTCCAGATGAACCGACGATATTCTCAGGATTGCAGAAAGTTGATGGATAGAGGTTTTGGTCTAAAAACACCTTGAAAATTGATTGAGCTGTTTCAAAGTTATGAGGTTTTTTATCAGCTCAGAAAATCAGTTATGAGGTGTCTCAGGCATAAATGCAGTTTGAAAAATTTCATTCATCTCAATATCTCAATGTATTCAGATTTGATGAACTGGAGTCTGAAACTAGAGGTCTGATGATGAAACTTATAACCAGCAAAGGTAAAGAGGATTTGAGGACATTTTTATGGTCAGGGGATTTGAATTTTGAGTAAAATTATTTTTTCTAGCGTTTCTATATGGCGTTGTATTGTAATCTTGTTTGCAGGTGTCGTGTCGTACGGCAGTCTCTTTGTCCTTTTCTTTATTAGTGTACTGGCAAATGCTGGCACTTAGCTGCATGGACAATCTTCCCAATAAAAGTAACTGCCCTAATAAAAACCCACGTTCTTTGACTCAAGAGCCTATACCAGTTCAAAGGGATTAGTACTGGTATACCAGAATTGATTTGAATGGTTCCTACATCATAGTAGATCATAGCAATGTGATAAATTTATTGAGTCAGTGTGGTATAAAAGAGAAAATAAATCGGATCCAAAATTACAATTACGAAAATCTTCACTTTCATGAAAGTGAGATTGAATAAAATAAAACAAACTGTTACTGCAATGGAGAAAGTCGATGGAAACGTTGCAAATAAAGTAAATTTCTCAAAAATTTTGGCAACCGACGACGCATGCGTGGTTTCTCACCTAGGACATAAACTTTGGTAAACGTGGTCTAGATGCTAAGCCAAAAACTTGTTTCTTGGATATGTAAACAAAAGTGTTGTATTATTAACAAAGGTTGTGAATTTACTAAACAAATATTATTTATAATGGCTAAGGTTAATAATTAAATCAAATAATAATGGCAATATGGGCAATACTTAATAACAGGTAAATTGCTTGATTTAATATTTATTTAAATCACGATTTGAAAATATGATAGTACTTACTTATTATATTTATTTAAACTACCATGTACTCACATTAAATTTAGTTACATTATACATTAAAATATACATTTGAATCTATTGGCATTTACAAATTCATTTTATTTTATGAACTTAAAAAGTAATAATATAAAATAAAAGTTTAAGTTTTTTAATCAAGTTCGTTTTACAGAATCTAAAATTTAAAGAAAATTATTTTATTTTTTTACGAAATAATGTCTAACCTAATAAAATACAGCTTAATTCATAATTATCTCTAAATAATGTTTAATTTTTTTTTTATTTACCTACTATTATTTAGTTTATTTACCAAACAGAATCTGTAATGCAGTACACACAAGCAACTTCAGTCTGGTACAAAAACTCCGCATTGCGCAGTCGTAATACCAACCAACTTCATACTAGTCAAACCCAAGCATTTTGGCAACAGAAAAATATGAAAAACAATAAAGATTAACAATAAAACAATGGTTGACAGTCAAATTTGAGCTGTTTAATATCGATTTTAGTGAGATGACCAGTATATAAATGGAAACCAAATAAGACTGCATTAAAGTGACCGTAAGTTTAAGTATCTACCTATCTATTCATCCTATATTTTTTAGTGTGTTGCTAAAGCAAACATGGTTTGTCTATATTTTTATTACTTTTTAAATTCTCGAATAGCTACTAGTTGTTATGAAATGAAATTTGTGAATGTCGCATGTCAATTTTCAATCTAACCCCAAGATGTTTTTAGATTCAGGAAAGGGAGCTACGGTTACATACTTGACAATATTAATAATAATGTAAGTTACGTACCTACCTACTTCAAAGTGATATGTAATTCTATTTAGACAAAACTCATAAAGTAAAAATACCAATGTCAACAACTGCCTACAACTAACGCATTAAAAAAACCACGGTGTATGATAAATATACCTTACTGGTTTTCAATGTTTTTATATAATATGCACTTAAATTGCCAATTAAAAGAAATTCTATATCTAAAAACTTTAATTTTAGTATGAAATTCTGCCCCAGAAATAACTACTTCAAATGAAGTTAAAGGAATACTACCTACTTTAAAAGTCTTAATAATATTTTGTTAAAAAAGAGTAGTTCTGCTCTAATTAGAAACTTTATTATTTCTTTATTGACTTTAAAGATACCTAAAATACCTACTGAATTCGGGTCTTAGATTATGACAATCGATGGACAAAGATGGAGTATTGAACCGCAAATCAGTTCATCTATGACGTCAAATAAAAAGCATGGAACGTCCATAAACAAGCTATACCTACCTATCGAATTTGCGTGCCGCTGGCGATAGACCGACCGGACGTTGACATCAATGGATTAATAAAAAAATAGCACACAGGGTTGCCCGCAGTGCAGCGATCGATCGCTTCCAACTACGCATGCGCACAGCGTCATCACCCTTCAGTGGTGAACGGGCACGGGCCATCGCAAGTCCCCGACATGCCAAAACCAACACCAGTGGAAGATCTGGTGATACCACCGCAAGATACCAAAATATGTGGGACGATATGTGTGTGTCAAATGACAGCAGTGCTCAGTGCCGTAGCTATAGTATACCTTACTGTAGCGATCTACATGCCTTACACCCGAGCCAACGCCTCCGGTATCGACCCCACACCGATCATGTGCACCACAACAAGAACTGTCAACAAAGATAACTGCGACTGGGGATCCTGCGGGGAATGGTGCTTGAGTAAGACCTCGGGTGCTTGCATCCAGATTTACGTCAACGTCAGAAAAAATGGCACGAGTTTATTACTCTCTGAGTGCGGAAGTGCTGCCAACAAAACATGTTTCGGCATCGATCAGGAGAACGCAAGGAAGTACCACTGCATCAGAGATGAGTGCCGAAATTTGACAGGAACGTTTAACTGCACAGAAGGAAAATGCATCAACATCACAGACGCCTTTGAGTGTGCTTTTAGTGAAACCGATCCACCGTTAAAATGTTCAGGGAGACGTGGAAAAATTACGTGTATAGACGTTCACGGGTTGTATTCGTGTAACAGAGGGACTTGTAGGAAGATAAAAACACCGTACAACTGCGATCGTAGATGCGTTGACATCCCAACCCGTAACAAAAACGTCATAGTCCTCAGTGGCGATAGAGTGTTTTTAGCTAGATGTGCTAAAGTAGGCTCTGAGGAAAATGGAACAGTTTTGTGGAACGATTCGGGCGAAGAAGTGCTCATGCTGTCCTGTCATGCAGTTCATAACGGTACAGCGGGGGTCGTGGCAGTTGATTGCATCAACGCTGCTTTACTCCCCCGTACTGATATATCAGACTTGACCAATTTTACGTACTTGCAGTATCTGTATCAGTCTAGAGCCACTCCAAACCGTATCATTGCTCCTTCAGAGGTGGAACTGACGCTTGCTAATGATAGCCGGCTGATGATTAATTTAGAAGGTTGCGTGAATACACTAGCTGATGAATGCAAGGATTTCCTTAAGGACTTCGGCCGCGACGGTGCTGACCATAACGCAAAGGCTAGATTCCCGTGCTTTTATATGGAAAACAGCCCTGATACAGTTGTGGCTCGCTTCGATCTAGAAACTACTTACCGTCAATTTGTAGTTGCTCTAGTCTTGCCTACAGTTCTAGTGGTGGTATCGTGTATAACATTAATGATCTGTCAGAGAACGATAGTAGTCGGAGATGATGCGAAGATGAGATTCAAATGCGTCACAGATGAGAATGATTTGCCTATGGATCCGAATGATCCTGTATCACCTCTTTGAGATCAGTCACGTGAGTGTATAATACCATCTGTATCTAACTACAAAATCTAATTTTTCAAACATTTACTCAACTAAACATAAAACGGTGGTACAAAGGTATACAGTATCGTACCATTCAGTCGAGGGTTAATAACGGGCTATAGGAAAAGTTGCGGCACCAAAGCGACCTTGACACGCTTTTGTCGTGACTTCGTCGTATTTCAACGGAATGAATATTTTATTTACAGGCTTCGAAATAACACGAACTACGACACACGATTTCAATTTAGCTATTACCTACTTAATATTTCATTGGATGGAAAATGGAAATTCTGTTTCACTAGCTTGAAAATGCTAAGGTTAAATCAGACAACCAACATTGATTCAGCTATAAATAAATTATTGTATTCATTTACCTGTCCTTTAAACACTACTTTTTACTTATGCATGTGTTAGTGACTAGGATTTTTCTTTCTGTTTCAGGCGTTCCCCTCCTTTGCGAGGGTCCGGCTAGTTCATTAAGAGACGATTAAGCGCTTGCTATGCTTTTTACTGGCTGAAATTCCCTCGGACCATGTCATCTATGAGTAGATCGCGGACCAGCCTCTCACCAGCTGCGTCTGAGAGGTCAACGCTCCCTATGGGCGTGTCAGCTGAACCAGAGAGCCCGGAGGAGTTATTGCCATTGGAACCGACGAGGGAAGAGCTTCTAAACCAATTTTACGAACGATTCAAACTGTACACGTCGATAAGTCTCGGCACTGCTGCTATTTTATCACTATTCGCTTTTCTCTTTCTAATACCTTTTGTCATTGAACCAGCTGTTCAGACTATCCTGGCTGAATTTGTTCCTGAAGCTGGAATATGTGCTGTATCAGAACACGTTCATGCAGAAACTCTAACAAACTGCACATGGGCCTCATGTAGAGAAGGGTGTACGACAGCGCACACAAAATGTCACAAAATCCGTGTCAGCTTAGCCAGAAGACCTTACTTTGAAAACGCGCCAGTACCTTCAGAATGGGACGCGACGGACTTGAAGTTTCTCATAAACCCTGAAGGTTGTGGATACCCTCCAAGAGTCAACTGTTCAGTGTTTGCGAAAGAGTACGCTGGTCCAAATGCTCCGAAGGTGTTTCCTTGCTACTACAGCGTGACGCGGCCAGATCTGGTCGTGGCGAGATACTCTTGGGACAGCACGGTCCGCGGGTTGATATTGGCACTGGTGCTGCCAACCACAGTATTTGTATTCAGCCTTAGTGTGCTCGCTTACTGGCACTGTCAGTGCTGCAACAGGGCTTGTAATAGGCGAGTGCACGCAGAATCATACGCCAGTAAAGAGGAGTAAGTATTACAATATCCCACTAAAACTGGAGCAATATGATGATCTATAAGATTTATGTGGACAATCATATTTCACGTGTAATAAAAATGATGATCCAAAAACTGATGTTACATAATAATATCATCATCTTCTTTTCTGTAACTTGAATATCTGCTTTGATAGATACTCGCATGAGTTTCGTTTAAATATATCTAGTATTTTTGGTTTTATTTTACTGTAACCATGGACTTTCAGGTCCGTTTTCAAGTATCAGGATGGATATTCATAGTTTTTGAAGAATTAGTGTAACAAGTACGTTCTTAACTATTTTTGAGCTTGCACTGAGTTGTTGGTATTTTAGTGAAACTACACATGCTTTTTCGTTTAAATTGAACTTTCAACTCCTTGCAAGGCACTAAACGTAACAAAATGTAGATACTAAGCACACGATTTTAACGTATTTAGTAAAATATTTAACGAAACTAATAGCTAGCCATGTATTTTGAGATTCTTGGAAATATCTTTACTTTAATACTTTATTCGAAGTGGTAGTTTAGATTTGACGAGCAATTTACAGGCATATATTATTTTAGAAGACAATGATTGATCCGTCGTACTTATTATATATTTTTAATTACAGTAGCAAGCTTCTCTGCGAGTTGGACGAAGATCCGAGCGATGACGTCTTCTGACGCCGAGCTACTGTCGCCCGCCGCCGCACCTCCCCACGAGCAGACGGATATACGCAGTTGTAGAACTGGATGAAACTGAAATAGAATCTTTGCACGTATCTTACCACTCGCATCTTGTGTAACTATTAATACAAGATTCAAAGAAGAAAGCACACCGGTAAAAATATATAACAGGTTGGAGAACCACAACATACACATAACTTTCTATGAAACCTAAGGTGAGGTATGCGATTAAAATCCAGCAATCCTATTGGTGGGTTTTGTTTGCATCTTTGCGCATTAAATTTAGTAGAAAAAAAGTCTAAAAATTACAGAATGGTAAAATCTAAAGTCCAAACTCTGCATGTTTCGAAGATTTTACTTCAAATTATTGAAAGTGAAATTTATGTACTTTAATATACTTGTATTGTGGGCAATACATCATTACTTTGGTTGTGAAAGTATACCGCATATTGGAAGCTTAATCTCGTAAAGCTTTTACCTGTTTTAAAATAATATAATAATGTGACTGATAAAAAATTGGATTCTCTTACTAAATTCTTCATTTTAACATTCAGATCTAAAATGATTTTTGTTTACAAATTTCGTATATTAAAGTACAAAATTAAATATTAAATCATGGATAGTAATGATTAATAATTATAATATTAACATACAAAATACTTTAATTGGAAATTATAAAGCGTTATATTACTTGGGGAGGTGCTATCAATAAAATTTTAACATCGTGTTTATATTAAATACATTTTATGGCGGGCGTCAATGCTAAATGCTTAAAAATTTTAAAGAAAAATGTAAAAATAATATAAAAAACGTCTCTTTAGCTATGCCGGATTATTATATTGTATGTATTTTCGATTTTGCTTCCGGAAACGCGTGAAAACTTTATTTGTTCTAGATTATAAGATAGAATATAGATTGATATAAGTAGGTAGTTATAATAAAAATATCATACAAAGTCATGTTCAAAATAAAAGTACCTTATCAAATATTATTTTGCTATAATTCATTAAAATTTGTATTTTAGTCATATTTACCATGATAAAACTGTCTATCATAAATACACAAAAATGTATGTACCCCCCCATTCAGTATAGTACGAGTAACTCAAGTTGTGTTACACCACTGAGTTTAAAACTTTGTAAATATTTTGAAGTTAAGCTTTAAATTAAAATTGCATTTAAATTTCGTTTAATTTAGTATAATAAGTATCAATTACCGATCTTTAAACATTAGATTAAATTGTTGTGCTTATAATGTAAGCGCATATTCATTAAATTTTATTCTGAGACTACTCAATCTTAAATTGACCTAACAATATTATAGTGTCTAATTTACTAATCATATGTATTTAATTGGAAACTAATTAAAAGATAATATTAAATGGGAATCTAAAATAAGCTTCATAATTACATTAAACTTATTTTAGTTGTAAGTTATTGCATTTTTATTTATAAGAATAATAATAATTGCGATAAAAATAATATTGTACAGAAATCTGCCATTCGTTATGTGATATTAAATTATATTTAAAATTATTATGCAATAATAATGCGCAAGTAATAGAAAACAAATTGAATTGGAATGTAAATTTGCATAAGTGGTAAAATAATTATCGCATTTAATTTTGGTAAAATTAAACCAGCATTTTATTAAAATAATTAACGCAATAGCACATAATAGATATGCTTAATGAGCTTAACAACATGCAAATATACTCAACTTGTTAGCCATAAGTTACTTAACATAAATAATTGAAAAATATTATCAAATTGTAATAGATGTGTTAGTTGAAATTTATGAATTTTTCCCGTAAATTAGATCTATAAAAAAGTTTAATTGGTTTCCCGCATTAGGTACCTACGAAGTAAATATTTTTATAATAACAAATATTTTCAAAAATAATTGTACTGTATATTTAATTTAATTTAATTATGAAAAACAAATTTGAACGTTTATTATTTTAATATTTGATTTTGTAGAATATTTTATTTTATTTCTTTTATTTTAGGTTAACCTTTTTGCATGGTAGAAAAATCTTGAACATAGAGCGCAGAGTGAACACAGAGTGTTATAATAATAAAGAATAAAGCTTTTGTTTTGTTACATGTCACTGTGTTTTTTTTAAATATCTGATTAAAAAATTATGGCATATGCCAAAATATTTCTGATCATCCTAGATTTAATCGTTCCTAACCATCATATTTTCTACGTACCTAATGAACAATGATCTCTTAATTTAGTTTCATTAACAATAGATAAAATATAAAAATCTACGTCAAATACACAATAATAATTCGTCAAAAATAAAATTAAGCACAAATTTAAAATTAGATCTCAATTAATTATTATTATCTCTTAGAGTAGCCACCATAAAGTAAAAAACTATAATAATAGAAAAACACATGACACATAGTAACAAAAATGAGAGCTATGTTACTCCCTTGAGTTACTTACCATTTTTATTTTCTTCAGACGAGAACCAGTCATTTTTTATTCGTTTGATTAAGTTCACGAATACTACACGAGATGGCGCTATTTCAAACAAAATGTTGGCATCGTTTAGTAACAGAGTTTCTATTACCTTCCAGCTCCATCATTAGATCCGGGATATAATTAAGAACCATAGTCCTTATCAAAACCAATCAAATAAGCCCATTTCGATGGTGTTGCGTTGTTTTATTACAGAGTTCCCATGACCACCTTGCGGCTCTATCATTAAATCAGTTCGCTGCTACCATACTATAGCCACCACCGAAGACTTGGTAATCATGCCAAGTTTCAGCTAAACAGGACACCGGGAAGTGGGTCAAATTTAAGTTTTAAGTAACTTTTAAATTTAACTTTTAGCAGAAAAACAAACAAACCCACAAACAAACACCTAGTATATAATTTATCAGATTTTGACGTTTTCTGGTGGTGATATCTAAAAATAGACAATCACATCGGTGGATATCAAACCACTCGAAGTTGATCACTCATTTACCCGCCGCCGCCTAGCCAGGGTATTCAAGTCTACAAAGTGTACTTAATTCTCCGCAAATCACCTAAGAGTATTTAAATCTACTAAATAGTATACTTAATTCACCTAGGTGAATTTGCCGGTGAATTAAGTCGACGGCACCCAATTTTTGAGGTTTTTGAGGTTTTTGAGTTGGTAGGTATTTTGCTATTATAAAAGCACAATGCAGTTTTCAGTAGAAATACTATATTAGCGTGGCACAATCGTGGCCAATTAGAGATCATATTACGGCAGTACTATCATTAAGCACGGATCAATAAAAGGTAGTAATTTAACACGACAGGCTTATGCCATGTTCATAAGCAGAGCGACAAGCTTTATTTTTTTTTATAAAATGAAATAAAGTATATTGTGAATATTTTATACCTAAACTATGTTTTTAAAAGGTATACTTTCAAATTAGTCTCATATATTTTTTATCAGAATCTGTTTAGTTGTTTGGAAGTTAAATAGGAATAACTGAAAAACGTCATCCACGTACACGACATTGAGTATTTTGCATTCCTGAAACCTTTGAATGGTGTTTATGATCAATAGAACTAACTACCATCGTCGTCATAATCTGATGATGAAGTTGTATCAAATTGAAGTCGGTTTTTTCAAGTTTTTCAACATTATAAATTATTTATGATTTTATAACTATTTTATTGAATTCTTTATTTATCGCTCCGCTCGTGCGTGACTTGTTTTGCATGTTATAAGGAATTGCGAGTATTTTAAAAGGGTTCAACGACCTAACCTGCCGGTAACTTGCGTTTGACTGCATTGCTGTATACATAGGCCTAATTTATTATCCTTTGTTTATTTTTAATTTATTTATTAGGTGTCAAAAAAGTAATGATCTAAGTAGTCAAATCAGAGTTTCTAACCAAAGTTTCTGATTGTTTTTAAGGTACAGCAAGTACCTTAATAACAATCTCTAATACAAATAATGCTAACATTAATATGATAATCCTAATCCTATCCTATCTAATATTATAAATGCGAAAGTAACTCTGTCTGTCTGTCTGTCTGATGCGCTTTCACGCCAAAACAACTGAACCGATTTAAATGAACTTTGGTACACAGATGGGCAAAGAGCAGCGGTCGTCACATTTTTTTTTTTTTTGTTTGACATCCTACTTACTATTATAAACGCGAAAGTTTGTAAGTATGGATGGATGGATGGATGAATGTATGGATGGGTGTGGATGGATGTTTGTTACTCTTTCACGCAAAAACTACTGAACGGATTTGGATAAAATTTGGCACACAGATCGTTTATATCCTGGATTAACACATAGGATACTTTATATCATGGTATTCTTACGGGAACGGGAACTACTCGGGTAAAACCACGGGGCGCAGCTAGTGTAGGTATATGTATAGTTGACCATTGAAATATTTTACTTTGTCGCGGGCCGCACAAATAACGGCCACGGGCCGCAATTTGACGACCACGGGTTTAGAGCCTGAGAAAGGACATAGGATACTTTTTAATGCGCAAAAAAGGGTCGTAAAGGGTTGAAAGGGGGGGATAAAAAGTTATATGGAAGTATCGTCATTTTTAGAGCTAGATGCTTGAAACTTATTTTTTGGGCTGTTGATTCGATACAAATAAATATGTCATTCAAAGTTTGTAACAGTTTTACTCTATGCTAAAAGATACTATTCCACGCGGACGAAGTCGCGGGCACAGCTTAGTCTAAGGGCGGATTCGTCCAAAAGTCATGATATTCCTGAATAAGTATCCCTTGTCTAACTTTACTCTTTGATTTTATTCTTACATAAATTCGTTTTTGTTTTTCCATTACAATCTTGAGAGTAGCCAATCCTAGGTATTGTTATTCTGTATATACATAAAAACCAACTTATTTCAAAATACAATTGCTTAGAGAGCGCAACGCAATAATACATGTGCACACAAATTATCCGGGTGTCAAGTTGTCAATATCTATGAAAACAAACAGCTGTTTTGTCAAATGTAGCAGCCGCCATTAAAATATTCGACAGATAACTTGTTTATACCATAGATTTTGGCAGTATAACGATTTATTCTTGGATAGACAAGTTATTCGTGGAATAAGACTTGGTAGAACAAAAAGTTTCATATCACTAGAGTAATTATTGTTTTTATTCGCAGTATAAGACTTATACTGCGTATAAATAGTTCGGTCGAATCCGCCCTTAATTAGTTAACGAAGGTATAGGTACTCTACAGAATTCATGTTTCAATTTGGTTTGAAACTTGAAAAAGCGAAGTAATATTCATAAGAGCCCAAACAGGCACTTTGAAAAGCCGACTTACACATACTTTCCGTGCATTACTTAGGTACTAGAGTCTGGACCCGCTACGTCTGCAATTCAACA
Organism: Eulithis testata; assembly: GCA_947507515.1. Lineage (NCBI taxonomy): Eukaryota > Metazoa > Arthropoda > Insecta > Lepidoptera > Geometridae > Eulithis > Eulithis testata. The sequence goes on along the minus strand of OX382213.1, from coordinate 8,383,065 downwards.
AACCCAACCCCAAAATTATTTTACGTGGTATTTTATATACGAAATGCACGTTTAGATTAGTTTAGAGTACCGTAAAACGAGGCGACTTTCAAATTACGGGGCGTCTTTGATGATAACAAAACGGAAGACGGGTCCTAGAAATATCGGTATTCGTATTCGGTTTTGTTATCATCAAAGACGCCCCGTAATTTGAAAGTCGCCTCGTTTTACGGTAGTAACTTCCGTTGGCATAAAGTCAAATCGTTTAGTGCTTCAAACTATGGAATTTTTAATTCTACCAAATTCTTAGCGCTGCTAACTCATTGGTGTGATCGGATTCCATTATATTACCATACCTAATTACTATGATGACTGGTTATTTGGTCCAGTTGAGCTATCTATAAATCGTTTGCAACGGTTTGTAGATAGCTCAACTGTTTCATGTGTATTTTGTTAATATTGTGAATATTTTACCATACCTAATTACTATGATGACTGGTTATTTGGTCCAGTTGAGCTATCTATAAATCGTTTGCAACGGTTTGTAGATAGCTCAACTGTTTCATGGGTATTTTGTTAATATTGTGAATATTTTACCATACCTAATTACTATGATGACTGGTTATTTGGTCCAGTTGAGCTATCTATAAATCGTTTGCAACGGTTTGTAGATAGCTCAACTGTTTCATGTGTTGTTCAATCTCTGCTGTTGAATTGAGGGTAGATTGGTAATTCACCACTGAACTCGATCGACGGTGCCACCGCGTGTAGCGGTAGGAAGCCTTTGAGCGTTGAGCTGGTCGGACGTTCCGTTCCCTCAATATTGACCGTGTCTTTTCCTCACTGTTGGACGTTCTAACAAACTGTTTTGTGTGTGTGGATTCACTGCTGTGTGTAGTGTGCCTTTTCTAAGAGCTTTTGGACCCTGGATAGCCGTGCTAACCCCTTGGACACCTATCTGGACTTCTACGGCGTGCCGTGCACGCCTGGAGCTGATCTCCAGCACCAGCAGTCGAACAGAGGTAGGTGGTGTTCAATTAGCCCTCTTGGATGCAGCAGGATTGAGTTTTTCCACCCACATACACTTAACAAACACCTACTTAAATATTTTCAAAAACCGCCAGTAAAATTTCTCTTCGTAAGAATTGTGTAAACTGCACAATCAAATTGGTCCTTCGTCAACCGGATTGGTTTTTTGAAAATTCAGTACTTGTAATTCTATTCTGGCCGTGCTAGATAGGTAGGTACCTATTTTCATACTTGTGTAAAATCGTACAGACGTTCTGTACGCCCCTTTAATTTCCCTTCTGATCGTATCAGATACTTATTTTAGTTTTATCTAGCTCGTAGCTTGATAATACTACGTAAAGACGTTCTTTACTGTCCCCAATTTCTCGTAAAATCATTGTTAAAATCCCCGCTATTCACCATTTCATTTCCCTGTGTAACCGCGTATATTTTAATATTTCGCTGGCAGCTTTTTACTTAAATATTTTTATATTACACACCCTTATATATGTCGTACATATTATATTTAGTGTGTTTGTAATTAATTTGCATCGTTTCATTCGTTAATTTTCGTTATTTTTGAACATTACTTTGTCCACGTTTACTGCGTAGTTAGTAAAACAAAATGGCGCCTCCCGCCAAAGATAGTAAAAAGGCCGTGTCATCTGATGATGAGGTCCAAAATCATGATTTGACTGTATTAATTCATAGAAAACAACGAATGTTCGAGCAAATACAAAAAGCTTATGATTTGTCGCGAAATATTTCAGACGCTGACTCGAAAGATCTGTTTTTGATGTACGTGGCTGATATCGATCAATTACGTACTTCATACGAGTGCTTAATCTTTCAAATTCTAGAAAGAGAACTTGAAGATGATCCGAAGTCGTCACTTCGTAGTCATGAATTGAAAAGTTTTGATGAATTGTACTTTCGAATAAAATTGTGTGCATCGAAATGTAAGCCTAATGCCGACTGCGTTAAGGCCGAAACTCCCTCGCACTCTGTAGAATCTCGACCACGCCTTCCAAAGTTAGAACTTTTTACATTTGATGGAAACATAGAAAACTTTAATACATTTTATGAGACATTCTGTTCTCTGGTTCATAATCAGACAAGTATTCCGAAGATAGATAAATTTCACTACTTATTGTCATGCACAAAAGGTGCTGCGTTAAATATTGTCAAAAGCGTACCTATTTCTGCAAATAACTACGAACTCGTTTGGAAAAGTCTCCTTGATAAATATAAAGATAACAGAATGTTGGTAGGTAGGTATTTAGATAAAATGCTGAGTTTTTCGCCGCTTCAAAAAGAATCGTCTGCTAATTTAAACTCGTTCATTGAGAACTTTGACCATTCATACAAAGCAATAGAAGCGTTAGATGTTGATAATTTGAGCAGTTACGTAATGTGTCACATTGCACTGAGGGCCTTAGATCCCTACACTCGTAAATGCTTTGAGCAAAATTTAGATCAAAAAACAATTCCAACCTTTGATGATTTAATCACTTTCGTACAAAATCATATCAAAGTTCTAGATCATTCTTCGTCCTATTCAGTTACGAGTAGCACAAATGTGCAACAATCCAATCAAAGAAAATTCACTGTACCTAGGCAGGGTAAAAATAATTATTCTCATGCATCCTCTTCAAACACAAAATTTACGTGTCTGCATTGTGGAGAAAATCACATGATTTTCCGTTGTGATCAGTTTCGTAATCTGACGAACGTTCAGCGCATTAGCCGTGCTAATGACCTGAAGTTATGCCACAATTGTCTAAAACCTAATCACATGTCAAAGGAATGCAAAAGTGAATTTAAATGTTATGTTTGTAAGCAGCCGCATCATATACTGTTGCATCGTGAGTCTAGCGATAGTGCACCAAAACCGGTTTACTATTCGGACACCGCTGCATCGGAGAAGCCTCCATGCAATACTCATGCGCCCGCTCTTATCAGTAACAACCACCTTGCGTCTACGCATAACTATGCAGTTATACTAGGAACAGCTGTTGTACACGTTCTGGATTCGTTTAACAACTACCAAACTTGCCGCGTTTTAATTGATTCTGGCGCGCAATCGAACTTTATGACACTTGACTGCTTTCAACGATTGGGTTTATCTGCTCAAAAATGCCCTTACAATATTTATGGTCTAGGTGGCGAAAACGTAAAAACAAACGGGATGGTATCGTGTACCATAAAGCCGCGTAACTGCGCGTCTCCTTGTTTTGATTTAAATGCAGTTATTTTGACTCGCTTAACTTCCGACTTGCCTACTGTTCAAATACCTAACAATGTAATCCATCAGTACCAAGATTTAGAGTTAGCTGATCCGTGGTTCTTCAAAAAATCGCCAATTGATATTATTTTGGCTGCTGATATTTTTCCGTATATATACGATGGCAAGAAATTAATAATTAATCCTGATGTGCCAGTCGCGTTAGGTAGCGTTTTTGGTTATGTCGTGACGGGAAGACTAGAAATGCAATCTTCTAGCAACAATTGCCATGTTGTAGCGTCTACAACATCGCTGGTGTCGTACACCATTGAAGAGAATTCTTTAAATGAAACTCTCAAACGCTTTTGGGAGGTGGAAGCTTCGCCGTGCGAAGTTCCTAACGATCCGTTAGAAGAATTAGCGGAACGAATTTATGTAGAACAACATTATCGTGATGAAATCGGTAGGTATGTTTCCCCGATCCTTTTGAATCCTGAGCATAAACCACTTGGTGACTCATATGATACTGCTCTGAAGCGACTCACTCAGGTCGAGCGCCGTCTCGCTCGATCCTCTGACCTTCGTAAGGCCTACGTCGACTTCATGAAGGAGTACGAGTCCCTTGGTCACATGGAACCCTATGAGGGCACGGAACCCTCAGGTTACTTTATTCCACACCACTGTGTGTTACGTCCGTCGAGTACTACAACACCCTTGCGCGTAGTTTACGATGGCTCCGCCAAAACAACGTCTGGTACGTCGCTTAACGATGCACTTCTGACCGGCAGAAAGCTACATCAGGATATACTTAAAATAATAATTAACTTCCGACTTTATGATGTATGCTTTACAGCTGACGTTTCAAAAATGTATCGCGCGGTGCTAATTAACCCTGTCGATAGAAAATACCAGCACATTCTCTGGCGTGACCATCCTACGGAACCGGTACGTACATTCGAACTAACTCGAAATACCTACGGTCTTCGCAGTGCGCCTTTTGTCGCAGTACGTACTTTGCACCAGCTGGCGTCGGATGAGCTAGCTCGCAATGAGCAGCCTAATAGTAATTCGCATCACTTCGCTTCAGGTGAGCTGGTTCACACTGAACAGCCAATCAGAACCAAGGCAGCGGAGATATTAAAAAAGGGTTGCTATGTTGATGACGTCTTGTGGTCATGTCAAAGCCAGGAAGAAGCTTGCACGTTGCAAGACGATTTAACCACGCTTCTCAAAGAAGGTGGTTTTGATTTAAGAAAATGGGCAAGTAACCGTCCAGAGTTGCTATCAAGAATGCAATCGGACCAGGTGTCTGCTATCAACTTTCAAGACGATACGTTATCGTCATCTCTCAAAGTTTTAGGTTTGACTTGGTTACCCGCGTGTGACTCATTCTCTTTTAATTACAACTTGACTGACGCCAAACAAACTAAACGTTCTGTTTTAAAATTGCTCGCAAGTATATTTGACCCGGTAGGTTTTATCTCACCATGTACTTTTGTCGCGAAGTGCATAATGCAAGATCTATGGAAACTTGGCCTGGGCTGGGATGAACAGTTACCACCTGAACATACTTCTCAGTGGAACAGGTTTATTGCAGAGTTATCAGCGTTAGGTAATTTGCGAATCGAACGTCATGTTTTGGTATCGAACTTTAATGAAGTTCGATTGGTAGGTTTTTGCGATGCGTCATCGCGAGGCTATGCAGCCTGTGTGTACCTACGTAGCGTAGATAAAGATGGCCATGTAAAGGTACGTTTGTTGACGAGTAAATCAAAAGTCGCGCCTTTGAACCCTATTTTGTCAATACCTAGACTTGAACTTGAGGCAGCCGTGCTCCTCTCTAAACTTGTTAGTTTTGTCGTACAAAACCTAAAAGATTTTGAAGTTTCGATTATCGCTTTGGGTGATTCGAACAACGTTTTAGCGTGGCTACAAACCCCGCCTTATAAATTAAAAACTTTTGTGGCTAACCGTGTTAGTCAGGTGACCACCGTGGTCCCATCCAATTGCTGGTTTCACGTGAACAGCGAGAATAACGCTGCCGATGTTTGCTCGCGCGGTGCGATGCCGGCTCGCTTCGTGGAAGGTGCTGCGGAGTGGGTTCACGGCCCGGAGTGGCTATATGAAGACGAAGATAAATGGCCAATAAGGGCATTTTACGTAAAAGACTCTTCTAAAATTCTCGAAATAAAATCGAATTGCGATACTTTTGTTTTAAGTTCATGTGACGATAAAAATATAATTTTAAAAAATGACTTAGAAGAATCATTTAATAAATTCTCATCTTTTAATAGATTGCAACGTGTTATGGCTTGGTGCCATCGATTTATATCAAACTTAAAATCTAAAAAATCTGCGAGGTCAGATGGACCCCTCAGGTCATCGGAGCTGAAGACAGCTCACGACACCATCATTCGAGTGGTGCAAATGAATCATTTTCACGATGAAATTGCATCGTTGCGTAAAAATAAATACGTTGCATCCTTGCGTAAGCTTGCACCCTTTGTGGATTCCCATGAATTCCTCAGGGTGGGGGGTAGGCTCGTGCAGTCCGACCTACCTTATAATATGAAGCATCCAGTGCTTCTACCTAAATGTCACACGATCAAACAGATCATTGAATACTTTCACCGATTGTATTTACATGTTGGGCCGCGTACGTTACAAGGCATCTTATGTAAAGAATATTGGATAGTCAATGCTCGTAGCATTATTCGATCTGTCTTATCTAAGTGCAAGATTTGTTTTCGCTGCCGACCAAGCTCGATTCAGCCCGCTATGGGTACGTTACCCGCGCCTAGGCTAAAACCAGATAAGGTTTTTAACCACGTTGGTTGTGATTTGGGTGGACCTTTCTTTGTAAAAGAAAGTTTGAGGCGTAACGCGAAGGTTTACAAGTCGTACTTGTGCCTATTCGTTTGTTTTTCAACTAAAGCTGTGCACTTAGAAGTTTTAACCGATTTAAGTTGCGATTGTTTTTTAGCTGCATTTGATCGTTTTGTGGCTCCTGATAGGTCAGTGTTTATTAGCTGTTCCGGAATATGATTTTGATGATGTTGCTCAGAACAGATTGTCACGTTGGCAATCCATTCAGAAGGCTTCACAGTCATTTTGGAAGCGTTGGTCAGATGACTACCTTCACACTCTTCAACAGAGAGCGAAGTGGTTTGAATCACCCCCTAACTTAAACGTCGGTGATTTAGTTTTGCTAAAGTCAAATCTGACTAGACCTCTTCAATGGAATTTAGCTCGAATTGATAAAGTACATAGTGGCGTTGACAAAGTTAATCGCGTTTTAACTTTACGTACAAAAAATGGTTTAATCCAGAGACCAACGAATAAAGTCTGTCCATTGCCTTATGTAAATTAGTTACTTTTACATTACTTAGATTTATTTAGTCATGTAGGTACACTCCACACTCTGGAAAACTTAACAAATAAGTATTATTTAAGCTTCGTAAGTTTATTTCCTTATATAAAGGTATTTTTTTTTTTTGTATAACTTATACATGCCCTACACACTTCATTCATTTAGGGAAATCAATCAGATTGATTTCGGTGGGGGGTATGTTCAATCTCTGCTGTTGAATTGAGGGTAGATTGGTAATTCACCACTGAACTCGATCGACGGTGCCACCGCGAGTAGTAGGGATTGATTCATTCTGGCTCACCCAAAAAAAGTTGCGATTGGGGTGGTCTTGCCAGGGCGCCAGCTAAAAAAAAAAAAAAAAAAAAAAAAAAAAAAAGTTTAGACTCTTTTTGTATGTTTTGGCACACGCCTGATCGATTGCGCTAACCCATTTTAACGCACCCCGGCCCATTCAAAAGTTACGAAGCCACTTGTATACTCAATGAACAAACAATAGCGTTTTATTGAGGGTCGAGCCATTGTGTCCGGCTTGCGGGGCAGGTACTATAGATAAGCAGTCCCCATCCGTTGACGAAAAGAATTTGTGTGAATTAAATTAGTGTAATGCTTGTTCACATCATTAGGTATTAAATCGAGAACTATGTAGGTCAAAAATTAACCTCCAACTGAACTTTTTTTTATGTGACATCTCTCAAGCCGAAAACTTCCCTGGCGGAGGGTGGATGCGCGCGCATAAAGGCTGCGTTCCGAGCACAACCCCTAATATTAAGCCCGCGTTACAATAGGTAATTATCTATAATATCATATTATTATATTATGATAATATGATAATCAATATTTATTATTTATTTATTAGCAATACACAAATATATTTTTATTTTATATGTATATTATTTAATATTGTACGGCCCCCCACGATACATATAATATGAAATTATTATTTAAGTATTAATTATTTAACCATTATTAATTATTTTTATTATTTAAATAAACTAACCTAACACCTTCACTGTGACGCACTGTCCGTCGCCTGATTAACCAGCAGTGGGCATTAATTATAAGCTGTGGATGATGTAATTGCAAATAAAATTTTCATGAAGTTCATCTTTTAGCATCATGTTATAACGCGATACAATCAATGCAAATATAAAAACCAGCCGACAGGTAGTGGCCACCCAAAAAGGCATTTTGCTTGTCGGGACATGACGCGAGTTTATTGCTACGTGAAAAGGGCGTCAGATAACATATTCGATAAATCAATGTGAGTTATGCGACGCTGCAAAAAACTATTAGGCACCCATCACAAACCAAGAAAGTTTACCTGTTGAAACATGTCATGAGTTTTTTGCGATATTTCTCTGCTATAAAGGTCTAAAACCCTCGAGTTACTACCACAGTCTTACGCCATTCGTGCAGTGAACTACAGATAAATATTGTTATAACGTCTAATAACATCTGCGTGTATTCTAAAATTATTCGTTACTCAACACACAGTATTTGCCACAATAAATAGTGTTTCCGTGTTCTACCGTATAAAATGGAGGTAAGTTGTTATATTACGTATTTACTTTGAACCGATTTCACCTTTGCACTTAAACGCTATCAATATAAGCTAAACCGAGTTCAAGATACCCTTGATGACAAACTTTTGTAGCAAAACTTTGACTTTATTTGATCTATGATTTTGCATTTATGTATTTTTAAAAGTAACATGTCGTTACAGGACACGCCAAGTTACTTCCCCGTGGAGGAGGTTGAAGAACATAACACTTTCAAGCAATTCTATTATAATGCTATATCTGATAAAGAGGACATATATATCTAATGAAGAGAAGACGGTCAGAGGAACAAAACCATTTGGAAACACCATCAACATCGCGGGAAGCATTTGACTCAATTTTTGATAATGAATTACTCAATCTTTGTATGGAAGCTGAAACTGGAACTGTGGATTGCACTACCTGCAATTTGCCAATAAAAAAGAGGTATTTAAACAGCCATTTCAATAGTAAACAACATAAATATAACTCTGTTAAAATTCAACATTCTTTATCGAATGTTGATCTTATACAATCAGCTTTTGGAAACCGTGTTTATACATACAAAATAACATCTAAAATAGATAAAACGAAAATAGATTTTGAAACTCCTGAATTATTTGTAGAATCAATCAATGAAACAATTTCAGTTTTAATCAATGAAGCTATCGAAGAACTAACAATTTTTAAAGTTAACTTTATATTGTACGCTGATTTTGTACAACAAACAAAGGAAATAAAAAACTCATTTGACTTTCAAACTAGTAACTTTATAATCATGCAAGGTGATGATTTAGATATATTTTTAAAATCATTAAAGGACACTTTGTCTAGCAAAATAAGCGAATTTGAAAAAAAGGATAGTGGCTGGAGTTTATCTAAAATTGTGAGCATTGATATGAATATCAATAAATTTAACCCCCTACGTGGTACATCATACATTGAATTACCACATGATATACAAACAAAAAAAGCAGTAGTCAATGTTAAAAACGCAGACGTTAAATGTTTCCAATGGGCATTACTATCGGCATTGTATCCAGTTGCAAAAAATGCTGATAGAGTTACATCATATGTAAGAAATGAAAATAAATTAAAACTTGATGGGGTTTCTTTCCCCGTTAAACTATGTGACATCTCAAAAGTTGAAAAATTAAACAACATGAGTGTGAATGTTTTCGGATTAGAATATGATGATGTTAAAAAACAAAATTCTGTTGTTGGTCCCTTATATTTCACAAAGTGTCGAAAAAGTTGTCACATTAACTTATTATACATAACAAATGGTTCAAATGGTCATTATTGCTATATTAAAAATATGTCACGTTTAATAAGAAGCCAACTCACCTCGCGACACGCCGCAATACATTTATGTGATGGCTGTTTATTGTATTTTTCAAACCACGAGCAGTTATTGCAACATCAAAAGCGAGATTGTAATCAAATTCGTACTGACTTACCTTCCGAAAAACCATGCTTAAAGAATTGGTTCGGTGAAAATGTTTCCAATAATAAGGTTTCATTCGATAAATATCAAAAACAACTCAAGGTTCCGTTTGTTATATATGCGGATTTTGAATCATTTCTGAGGCCAATCACATCCTGCTCAAATGATCCAGATTTACCTCATACTGAAAATGTTCAAAGACATGATGTATATAGTTTCGGGTATTACATTAAATGTGCTTATGACGACAGTCTTTCCAAATACAGAACTTACGTGGGTGATGACTGTGCAAAAAAGTTTATGGAAAGCTTACAGAAAGACATTGAAATAATTACCAAAATAAATAATTTTCAAAAATGTCCATTACCTTTATCAGATATGGACAAAGTTAAAATAGCTGTAGCTACTACATGCTACATTTGTGGGGGAGATTTAAAATGCCAACAAATAATAGACCACGATTGGTATACAGGCGTTTTTCGAGGTGTTGCTCATGAAATATGTAGCAGTAAATTTAGAAGTCAATGTTTCATTCCGGTTATCTTGCATAATCTAAGTAATTATGATGCTCATTTTATTGTTCATGCCTTAAATTTTGCTGAAGGTGCAGTGGAAATAATTCCCCAAAACAAAGAGCGTTATATATCTTTTTCAAAATTATTAAAAGTTAATAACCATCGAGTAAGTTTACGGTTTATAGATTCTCTGAAATTTTTGTCATGTAGTTTGGAAACACTAGCAAATAATCTAAACATCAATCAATTCGATGAATTGAGGAAACATTTTCCGAATGAGCAGGATTTTAACCGATTAAAAAGAAAAGGTGTATATCCTTATGAATTTATGACCGGGCTAGAAAGTCTTAAACAAAAATCTCTTCCTACACAAAACCAATTCTTTAGCTCAATAACGGGTACAAACGTTTCAAATGAAGACTATGAACATGCTAAAGATGTTTGGCAGCATTTTGAATGTCGTTCTATGAGTGATTATTCGGATTTGTACTTAAAGACAGATGTTTTATTGCTAAGTGACATTTTTGAAAACTTTAGAACTGTTTGTATGAGCACATATGGTTTGGATCCTGCGCATTACTATACAGCACCAGGTTTAAGTTGGGATGCGATGTTAAAATACACAAAAATAGAGTTAGAGTTGCTAACAGATTTTGATAAAATTGCCTTTATTAAATCTGGTATTCGAGGTGGAGTATCACAGTGCAGTCATCGATATGCCAAAGCAAACAACCACTACATGAATAATTACGATAGAAATCAGGCAACATCATTTTTAATATATCTTGATGCTAATAATTTATATGGTTGGGCGATGTCACAGTATCTCCCCGTTGGAGGTTTCCAGTGGGTTGATATTGAGACAAATTTCAAAGTTGCAATCGATTCTGAAATCGGCTATATTTTAGAAGTAGATTTAGAATATCCTGATAACTTACATGATTTACATTCTGATTTTCCACTCTGCCCAGAAAATGTTTGTATAGGGAATACAAAAGACTTTAAACTGGTTCCAAACCTAAATAATAAAAGTAGCTACGTAATACACTACAGAAATTTAATACAATGCTTAAATATGGGGTTAAAAATAAAAAAAATTCATAGAATTTTAAAATTTGATCAAAGTCCATGGTTAAGCAAGTATATAGAATTAAATACAAATCAAAGAACCAAAGCCAAATCCGATTTCGAAAAAGATTTCTATAAGCTTATGAACAATGCAATCTTTGGAAAAACAATGGAAAACATTGAGAAACGGGTAAATGTTAAATTGCTCACTCACTGGGAAAATCGAGGGAAGATTCAAGGGGCTCAAAGTTTAATAGCAAGACCTGAATTTCATAGTCTTTCCATATTTTCAGAAGAATTAGTTGCAATACAACTTCGTAAAACAAAATTGGTTTACAACAAACCCATCTATTTAGGATTGTGTGTTTTAGATATATCCAAAACTTTGATGTATGATTTCCATTATAATTACATGAAAAATAAATTTCAAACCAATATCAATCTGTTATACACAGATACAGACAGTTTGGTTTACCAAATATTTACAAAGGATTTTTACAGAGATATTAAAGACGACATTCAAACATACTTCGATACATCTGATTATCCAACAGACAATGTATTTAATTTTCCACTTGTCAACAAGAAAAGAGTAGGGTTATTTAAAGATGAAAATAACGGTAAAATCTTTACAGAGTTTGTGGGCTTACGATCGAAAATGTATGCAATGCTGGTTGAAAATAGAATCATTACAAAGGCTAAAGGAGTAAATAAATGTGTAACTAAAAAACTTACAATGGATAACTATAAGACGTGTCTCTTTGATAAAAATATTCAATTTTCTCACATGTATAGATTTAAGTCAATAAAGCATGTAATTTTCACTCAAAAAATTAACAAAACATGTCTTTCACATAATGATACTAAACGTTTTATTTTATCGAATTCTGTAAATACTTTAGCATGGGGGCATTATAGTTTAAGAAACTAAGTTTAAGTAATATTAGAATTTAAGTATCTAGTTAGGTACCTACCTCACCGCACCTTTGTAAAGTACCTAGCTGTTAATGTAATAATATATTTATAGAGTTAAGACATAATATAAGACATAATTTTTAATCCTATTTTAAGTTTACATAAATATATATATATTTGTATCTTTCAATACATTGTTTCATTATTTTCATTTACCTCATACCAGAAACACGTGTTGGTAGTCAAAAATGTTTCATTTCAATCATCCATTTACTGCAATAGTGGCTGGTCCAAGTGGGTGTGGAAAATCCAATTTTGTTACAAACTTTATTAAATATGTAAAAGAAGTTTGTAGTGTGAATTTTGTTCAAACTACATGGTGTTATGATGAAATGCAACCGTTGTATAATTTGAGAAACGTAAATTATTTTCAAGGAATACCAGATCTTAGTATGTTCGATGGAAAGGATCCTCAACTTATAATTATCGATGATCTCATGAGGGAATCCGATGGGCGCATTGTTGATATTTTTACAAAAGGTAGTCATCACAGAAATTTGAGTGTTTTCTACATAACACAAAACTTATTTCATCAAGGTAAAGGGCAAAGAGACATATCACTAAACTCTAGTTATATCATCTATTTCAAAAATCCTCGTGATAAGACTCAAATTCGATACCTAGCACGACAAGTTTCGCCAGAAAATATTAAGTTTATGGAAGATTCTTACAAAGATGCGACTAATGAAGCTCATGGATACCTAATGATTGATTTAAAACAGGATACTAATGACGTGTGCCGTTTTAAGACAAAAATATTCCCTTCAGACGGATATTGTACCGTGTACATCCCAACAAAAGTGTTTAAATATGCTAAGAATCAACAAATTCATATCAGTCATAAATAATGCATCGAAGACTAAAGACGCATACGGATTTACTTAGAGCCCTGCATACACTTAAACCAAAATACATAAAAGCTCTTTTAAAATCGTGCGATGAAGAAGAAATAAATTGTATTTGTGAATGCATTCATAACGTTTTAAAAGGAAAAGTGCCCTTAGAAGAAAAAGCTAGAAAAAAATTGAAAAAGTATAAAGACATACTTCGCAAACTAGTACGTAAAAGTACAAACAAAATTCGCAAAAACATAATCATTCAAAAAGGGGGTGCCTTTTTACCAATGATACTGGGTTCAATTTTAAGTGCATTAGTTGCCTCTTTTGTTTGAAAAATGGAACATGCCAAGAAAATGTTGCTTGTTGATCCAAGTGTAATAGAAAAACTTAATCAGCATAATACGACTGATAACCCCCTATCACGATTAGATATGGAAATGCAAGACATTTTAAAAAGTGATATGGAAGAAAGAAAAAAGTGTACTCTATACATGCAAGTTTTGCAGCGATATTTACATTTTGCTGAAGAAGGACGTCGACCAATTCAATTACCCATCGTATCAAATATTGAAGTATCTGATAGGGATAATAGTGGATATGACACAGTTGATAATAAAAACAATGAAATCAGTGTTAAAGATTCAGTTACTGTTCAGTCTCCAGACGAAGGTGAGGAACAGGTAAATATTACTGTTTCTCATGAAAAACCAACTCCTTACACCCCAAAACACATACTCAGCTTGGTACCTAAAACATATATAAGGAAGGGTGAGAGATTATTGTTTTTGTTGGTATCGAACAAAAATAAAATTTATTGGGATGCTGATGGTATAATTACTGTAGACAAAGAAAAAATCCCTGGGAGTAATATTGTTGACTTAGTAAATGATTTTTTGAGACCGCTAAAAAGAAGTGCTCCAATAGGATGGGAGAAATTTGCAAAAGCACTGAAAGATATTAAAATACCAATGATTTATATTGGAAATCCACAAAGAGTCGACTATATGCAGCAGCTTCCGATCACACCATATAAAGAGGAGGAAGAGTTTTCAACACCAGTTACTAGCAAAACCAGACAGAAGATAGATTGGGAAAAATGGAGTCCTTATTAGAAATAAACAATATCTACTATAACCCTTCACACCCAGCGGGATATGCTAGTATTGATAAACTGGCTAGTGCTATGAAAGGTAAAATGAACAGAGAAGATGTTAAAAGATGGTTACAATCACAAGAAACATACACACTACATAAACCGGTTCACAAAAAATTTCCACGAAACAAATATGTCTTATCTAATCTTAATGAACTTTGGCAAGCTGACTTAAGTGACATGAGAACTTATTCAAAATATAATGATGGTGTTAATTATATACTTTGTGTTATTGATGTTTTTACCAAATTTGCCTATGCTCGATCAATGAAAAATAAAAATTCTGAATCGATTAAAACATGTTTTGAAAGTATATTTCGTGAAGCCGATATAACACCAACCCATATACAATCCGACAAAGGAACCGAATTTGTTTCGAAAGATGTTCAAAAATACTTTAAAACGAAGAATGTCAATTACTATACTACAAACAACCCCGATATTAAGGCTAGTGTAGTTGAAAGATTTCAAAGGACACTCAAAATGAGGATGTGGCGTTACTTTACTCACAAAAATACATATAAATACATTGATATTTTACAGGACTTAATATATTCATATAACCACAGTTACCATTCCAGCATCAAGATGTGTCCTTGTGATGTAAACTCAAAAAATATAATGACAGTGTGGAACAATTTGTATACACGTAAACATGTTCAAAATAACACCAATACATCTCCAACACTGCCAAAATTTCATATTGGAGACTATGTAAGAATAACAAAATATAAACATATATTTCAAAAAGGATATGAATCTAATTGGAGTGATGAAATATTTGTAATATCTTCAGTGATAGATCGGGCTCCATGGATTGTGTACACACTAAGAGATTTACAGCAAGAAAACATTGTTGGAACCTTTTATGAAAAAGAATTGCAAAAAGTGACGTATGACCCCTCTCTAAATTATAAACTAGATAAAATAATTAGTTCCCGCTATTCTGGCAACAGAAAGCAAGTGTTAGTGAAGTGGAAAGGTTATCCAGATAAATTTAATAGTTGGGTTCTAGTTTCCGATTTAAAACAAATATGAATAAAGAAAGTTTTTATTTAACATTACCTAGTAACAGTTCTATGGAATATTTTCCAGACAATGTTACTACAAGATTTTCAACTAAATTACCAAAACCCATAAAATTGGAAGGGCAATGGACCGTCGGAGTTGTTGAATTTCAATATCCATGTACCATGTTTACTGTTCAAGAACATGAAAATATTATTTACATAACTAAATCGATGGTGATGCCAAATGAGAAAAAACCTTCATTGGTTTATTATAAAAAACACATTCCAGCTACAAATTACGATAACATTAATCATATTTTAACAGCGTTGAATAATGTGAAGGAAAAAGTAAGATTTCGCTATGATGAAATATCAAAGTTTGTGTCAGTTTCAGTGATGGATGATTCAGTAAAATCAGTGATTCTAAAACCCAAATTGGGTGTTCAACTCGGTTTTGAACCTAATAGGAATCTTGTAGATAATGGTCTTGGAAAATGCCCCGCAAATTTGCATTTAGGGTTACCATCACAATTATTTGTCTATTGTGACATAATCGATCCTCAGATAGTAGGAGATGTTATGTCTCCTCTCCTGAGAATCATTCCTTTAGATCCAGCAAAGTATATATATGGCGCAAATAAAATGCATGTTTTCTCACCTCCTCACTATTTACCAGTTATGCGTAGAGAGTTTGACACCATTGAAATAGATATAAGATCCAGCACAGGTCAAAAAATACCATTCCAGTTTGGGACAGTGTGTGTTAAACTTCATTTCAAAAAATTATAATGTATCCCCGTGACAGCATAACTTGTCCATATGAACATTATTATTCTCATCAAGCTGGCTCTGGTATTGGAGTGATTTATAAAGGGGCGCCTTATCAACGTGGTCATGGGATCGGTAGCTTTTTAGGAGGGCTGTTTAGATCAGTTTTACCCTTACTTTCTAGTGGCGCTCGCGTTATAGGCAAGGAGGCTCTAAATGCTGGTGTCGGTCTTCTATCAGATATGGCTAGTGCCCGCCCCATGGAAGAATCAATTAAAAGTCGGTTAAAAGTAGCTACTTCAAACTTGAAAAGAAAAGCTCATGATAAAATTGATGGATTGAATATGTCTGGTTCTGGATATATAACCAAAAGGAAGCGTCTTAGTTCAGTCATTCCACCGTCGACTACCAAAGTGAAAGCTCTAAAAAAATTACGAGTTAATAATCAAAAAGATATATTCTCATAAATAATTTTTAAAATGTCATTCTTACATAGCCATTCCTGTGAATGTATAAAATCAGAGTTAGATTTATTTGCTCTACCATCCACGCAAACTAGTATAGAAAACGGGTTATGGATACACTACAAACCCATCTCATCTCTAGCTGATGATGGACCCATAGAATTTCAAGTACCTGGAACAGGTGATGACTACATGGATTTATCCCATACATTGCTGCACATAAAAGCCAAGATACTAAACCAGGATGGTACGAAATTAACTGAGTCAACTGTTGTGGCTCCAGTAAACAATTGGCTCCATTCTCTTTTCACCCAACTAGATATTTATCTGAATCAAAAGCTAGTATCACCGCCAAACAATACATATGCCTATAGGGCTTACATGGAAACTTTATTAAATTATGCTCCTGCAGCTAAGGAATCTCATCTGACTTGTGGTCTTTGGTATCAAGATACGGCTGGGAAAATGGATTCAACTGATGAAAAAAATGATGGATTTGTTAAAAGACGAGAATTAGCATGTGAAAGTAAGGAGATAGAAATGATTGGTCATCTTCATGGAGATATATTTAATCAAGAAAAGTTTTTAATAAATGGTGTTGAAATGAGTGTTAAATTAGTTCGTTCGAGAGAAACATTTAACCTAATGGCTTCTACATCCGACTTGAAATTTAAAGTATGCATTACAGATGCAACACTTATTATACGTAGAGCACGAATCAATCCTACTGTATTACTTGCACATCAAAAAGTTTTAGCCTCTACTACAGCTAAATATCCTATCACTCGAGCTGAAGTCAAAGTTTTAACTATTCCTTCGGGGATTCAGGGTAAGACTCTAGATAATATTTTTTTGGGGCAAGTTCCCAAAAGGTGTATAATCGGTTTTGTGAACAATGCAGCGTTTAATGGGGGTCTAACAAAAAATCCATTCAATTTTGAAAACTACAATATAAATACATTTTGTTTATACATTGATGGTCAACAAATACCTTCGAAAGCTTTGCAACCATCATTCGATAATAATATTTACACAGCAGCCTATCACACACTATTTTCAGGGACAGGTATACATTTTCTGAATGAAGGTAATGGTATATCTAGGGAGCAATATGCAAAAGGATATTGTGTGTTGGCGTTTGATCTAACGGCTGACCTCAGCTCAAATTCAAACACTCATTGGAATCTTATAAAACATGGTAGCGTTAGACTGGAGGTTCGTTTTGAATCTGCTCTGACTCAGACGATAAATTGTATTATTTATGCAGAGTTCGATAATGTTATTGAAATTGATAAGAATCGTAATGTAACTGTAGACTATAGTAGTTAGGATGTAATAAAATTGTATTGTTTTGAATGTACTGAGACTATAAATTGAATTATTCATGCAAAGTTCGATAATGTTATTGAAATGTAACCGTAGACTATCAATTGTCAAGATTGAATAAAATT
The DNA here is from genome assembly GCA_947507515.1 of Eulithis testata. NCBI lineage: Eukaryota > Metazoa > Arthropoda > Insecta > Lepidoptera > Geometridae > Eulithis > Eulithis testata. The sequence goes on along the minus strand of OX382213.1, from coordinate 8,365,256 downwards.
GTATTTAGTTATATAATAAATAAATAAAACATTGATGTATGCATACCTACATATAGTTTTATTTCCTGAAACCTCTTCTTTACTTTTTCTCTATAAAAAGTAATTTACATATTTCCTTGTCACATTCTTGGTTTGAAGATTGAACTTGACACAGCTTACCTTATTAAGAATAATGGATACAATTGATATTCAAAAATATTTACACTACATTCACCCAGCTTTACACAAAAATGTGTATGCTGCAAACAGGCTACCACTGCATGTAAAAAAACCGGTGTATCTAATAAGCAATTTGGATCCGGACAACAAGCCAGGGTCACATTGGATTGCCATGCACATAGATAAAAATGGAGTTGGTCAGTATTTTGATTCATATGGACGCGCACCTAAAGACTACCACAAAAACTTCTTGCGCAGGAACTCAAGACAGTGGGATTTTAATAGATATAGATTGCAGCACGACTTAACTACAGTGTGTGGAGAATATTGTTTGACATATCTGTATTTCAAGTTTTACGGAAATACTATGATCGATTTTATTGAATTATTTAGTAACAATACTATCAATAACGATCTATTTTTACACAAGTTGTTTAATGAATGCTTTAAAAATAAAAAGGACTAGATAGAAATAGTTAAAGTTAACTAAATTAACTAAGTTAACTAATCGATGAATGTGGTTAAAAGTGGATCATTAGACAAATAAAACAAAGTTTAATGGAGTTAAAAAGTTTTTTATTTAAGTATAAAAATAAAATACCTGATATACAAGAAAATATTGACAATGTTATTACCTATTCTAAAAATCATTATTTACATATTTAGTTATTACATCTAGCTAGTTATTGATTTTTGAAAGAATATATTTTGCTGTCTTCGGATTCCGATATCTCCTTGGTGATTTGATAAACAATTTTTTTCAAATTTTCATAATTTTTGTTATTCAATTCCTTGCAGTAATATTTAACGCGAACGTCAGCGTGTTTCCAATGCTGGGTAGGAGGAATCTTGCTCAGCTTTTTCATATCAAACACATCAATTTTTATAAGATGTGCTGCATTAACACTGTCGTCTGTGTTTGTTGATATGTATGATGTACCACCCTCTTTGTTCATTCGTCCAACGTTTGATGAGTTTTTTGCTTTCTTCTTTTTTGGTGGCACTTCCGGAAAGAACTCATCTATGTTGCTGAGACTACTGCGGGGGCGCTTCAATATAGATTTCTTTGCAAGGTAGTATGGTACGCAATTGGTGGTGTCCTCTTCATCAGATATATTATAATAGAATTGCTTGAAAGTGTTATGTTCTTCAACCTCCTCCACGGGGGAGTAACTTGGCGTGTCCTGTAACAACATGTTACTTTTAAAAATACATAGATACAAGTAGACATACAACATAAATGCAAAATCATAGATCAAATAAAGTCAAAGTTTTGCTACAAAAGTTTGTCATCAAGGGTATCTTGAACTCGGTTTAGCTTATATTGATAGCGTTTAAGTGCAAAGGTGAAATCGGTTCAAAGTAAATACGTAATATAACAACTTACCTCCATTTTATACGGTAGAACACGGAAACACTATTTATTGTGGCAAATACTGTGTGTTGAGTAACGAATAATTTTAGAATACACGCAGATGTTATTAGACGTTATAACAATATTTATCTGTAGTTCACTGCACGAATGGCGTAAGACTGTGGTAGTAACTCGAGGGTTTTAGACCTTTATAGCAGAGAAATATCGCAAAAAACTCATGACATGTTTCAACAGGTAAACTTTCTTGGTTTGTGATGGGTGCCTAATAGTTTTTTGCAGCGTCGCATAACTCACATTGATTTATCGAATATGTTATCTGACGCCCTTTTCACGTAGCAATAAACTCGCGTCATGTCCCGACAAGCAAAATGCCTTTTTGGGTGGCCACTACCTGTCGGCTGGTTTTTATATTTGCATTGATTGTATCGCGTTATAACATGATGCTAAAAGATGAACTTCATGAAAATTTTATTTGCAATTACATCATCCACAGCTTATAATTAATGCCCACTGCTGGTTAATCAGGCGACGGACAGTGCGTCACAGTGAAGGTGTTAGGTTAGTTTATTTAAATAATAAAAATAATTAATAATGGTTAAATAATTAATACTTAAATAATAATTTCATATTATATGTATCGTGGGGGGCCGTACAATATTAAATAATATACATATAAAATAAAAATATATTTGTGTATTGCTAATAAATAAATAATAAATATTGATTATCATATTATCATAATATAATAATATGATATTATAGATAATTACCTATTGTAACGCGGGCTTAATATTAGGGGTTGTGCTCGGAACGCAGCCTTTATGCGCGCGCATCCACCCTCCGCCAGGGAAGTTTTCGGCTTGAGAGATGTCACATAAAAAAAAGTTCAGTTGGAGGTTAATTTTTGACCTACATAGTTCTCGATTTAATACCTAATGATGTGAACAAGCATTACACTAATTTAATTCACACAAATTCTTTTCGTCAACGGATGGGGACTGCTTATCTATAGTACCTGCCCCGCAAGCCGGACACAATGGCTCGACCCTCAATAAAACGCTATTGTTTGTTCATTGAGTATACAAGTGGCTTCGTAACTTTTGAATGGGCCGGGGTGCGTTAAAATGGGTTAGCGCAATCGATCAGGCGTGTGCCAAAACATACAAAAAGAGTCTAAACTTTTTTTTTTTTTTTTTTTTTTTTTTTTTAGCTGGCGCCCTGGCAAGACCACCCCAATCGCAACTTTTTTTGGGTGAGCCAGAATGAATCAATCCCTACTACTACCGCGTGTAGCGGTAGGAAGCCTTTGAGCGTTGAGCTGGTCGGACGTTCCGTTCCCTCAATATTGACCGTGTCTTTTCCTCACTGTTGGACGTTCTAACAAACTGTTTTGTGTGTGTGGATTCACTGCTGTGTGTAGTGTGCCTTTTCTAAGAGCTTTTGGACCCTGGATAGCCGTGCTAACCCCTTGGACACCTATCTGGACTTCTACGGCGTGCCGTGCACGCCTGGAGCTGATCTCCAGCACCAGCAGTCGAACAGAGGTAGGTGGTGTTCAATTAGCCCTCTTGGATGCAGCAGGATTGAGTTTTTCCACCCACATACACTTAACAAACACCTACTTAAATATTTTCAAAAACCGCCAGTAAAATTTCTCTTCGTAAGAATTGTGTAAACTGCACATGTGTATTTTGTTAATATTGTGAATATTGTAAATACTGTATTAGTTTTAATTTTCTTTAAGTATTGTAAGACTTTTAATGTTTTTATATTACCATGGTATTATATATTTACATAGTTATAAATGTGTTTATATAGTAACTTTCGTAAACTTATAAAGTTAATGTTTGCGTTGTAGATGGTTTTATCTACCTAGGTACTAAGTTATTAATATTTTTTAATTACTGCAAAAGTGCAGACTAAGCGTGGTTATACTCTACCTAAGTAGTACTTTCATCAAAAATAGGTCACAACATTATATAATTAGAAGCATTGAGAACTAGGCAAATTTTACTGTGCACAAGCACAAATGTATTAAATAAAAAAAAAAGACATACCTACTTACTTAGATAAGTAAATATATTTTTCGTACCACTTGCTCAAAAAACTGACATTCTATGCCACAAAAAGCGAACATAACAATAGTCATTTTTAATCTGTTAAAAACAGGGAGAGAAAATTGTACTGGATTTCTTTCATCGTCTATGGGGAGAAAGTGATTTAAATTTGGAATACAATTTATACTGAACTACATCTGTGTTTACACCATTGAGTTTGTATACAAAGCATTATACATCTTTTTGAAAAAGGAATACGCATTTATTATGCAGGCCGTATGAGCTTGATGCCTTTGCTTTTCCGACAAAAAATATTAGTCTAGGAAAATGCCGCGTTTTTGTTTTCTTCAAATACATAAACGTTAAGTTTATTTTAATTTATTTTTATAAATAAGTTAATGTTCTAAAATGCTATCTCATATTATTATTGTGTTAATTTTTTCGCAAATGGTACGAAAAGTAGAGTATTTTCCTCGGTGATAAAGCTGTCTTAGTCTTGGGTGAACTTAAATCCCTCGCTACTCTCAGGACTCGTCTTAAATCCCTCGCTTCACTCGTGATTTAAGTTTTGAACACCCTCGCTACGCTCGGGAGTAAACTTCCAGTCCTTCGTTACGCTCGCGATTTAAATCGTCACCCGCGACAGAAGACACTGCTTTATCCCCTTTTATAATAATCTACTAATTTATTATTACTTAGGTAATTCAAATTATTTATTGAGTTAATAATACAATTAAAGCTCCTATAGTAGGTGCCAAATAACACCGCAATACAGGTCATTCACCCACCTTCACCAAGATGTCGCAAAATTCAATTTATGTATGGCTAATTCTGTCACTTTCCATACAAACCTGTCGCTAAAACGATAATCGCTCGAATCTCGTAGTACTGTTTGTTTACCATACCTATATAAATTGAATTTTGCGACATCGAGGTGAAGGTGGGTGAATGACCTGTATTGCGGTGTTATTTGGCACCTACTATATGAAAGGTTATTTAAGACTATATACGGTTGTGTTCTTGTTATTTTAAGTGCTCAAAATATTAAATGGAATAAGTTTAATACGTCGCTACTTCACCTACTTCAATTACTAGTAGAAAATAACCCAATTTTTTTTTTTTTATTTTACTGACAGATCTACGTAAACTTTTTTTTCAGTCAATTTCTGTCAATATCTTTGAAGTTAAAATTGCCTATCTTTGTAAAATGTCAAAGTTAGCTTGAAAGAAACATTGCTGTTCTCATTAATATTTTAAGTGCTCAAAATATTAAATGGAATAAGTTTAATACGTAGCTACTTCACCTACTTCAATTACTAGTAGAAAATAATCCTAATTTTTTTTTCTTTATTTTACTGACAGATCTACGTAAACTTTTTTTTCAGTCAATTTCTGTCAATATCTTCGAAGTTAAAATTGCCTATCTTTGTAAAATGTCAAAGTTAGCTTGAAAGAAACATTGCTGTTCTCATTAATCTTGTATAGGATGGAGCACACAATAACAAGGAAAAACCATCTTTATGGCGTTCAGTCTGAATGTAGAGGACAGTCTGACGCCGGGGTCCGTTTGTTCAATAGGCTAGTATCAATTCTTACCTAAATTTTATTGAAAAAAAGTCTCTATTCCACTACGTTTAGATTTAGTTTTGATCAAATGTGGGAAATGTAGCAACTGAAAAACAGATTTCATTATTTCGTTTGAAGAAATATGGACAATGACACCCTGGTTTTAAAACTCCAAGTCGTGTGGCAAACTCAAATTTTGTGTTGACTATCGAGAACTGAAACCTCTGTAGTGACTAATGTTTTATCTGTGGTTCGGCCAGCACATGATATGGCTGTATCGACCGGCCAGCGCCGCGACGCGCGCACACTCTTTTAAAACAATGTCATTCCAATGGTATAAAATTTAAAAACAAAATTTATCAATTCAAATTTCGAACAACAATAGACAAAAAAAATTGAAAATTGAACGTCTCATTTTGTTGTTGCTAATTATTTACGTTAAGAATATAAACCAGCTTTTTTATCTAAAAAAATGTTTGCTTAGTTTTTTTGTGTTAGTAATTTTTTTTCTAATTGTTTTTAGAGATGATATAAATGTATTAAATAGGGTAAAATAGATTTTGAGGGTGTTACTATGAGCAAATACTAGGCGGCCTGCGCACAGTAGTAACCGCGTCGTGCTAACGCGTCGACGTCTTACGACAGACGTCGATACACCACAAAAAGATCATAAAGATACGAATATTAGCACAAAAATAATGATATTAATCAACAAAAACGTTAAGTTTCTTTAGAATTCTTGATGTTTTTACATTACAAGTGTTTTGGTGTTTGTGTTTTGTACAAAATTGGCTGTGAAAGTTTACATAAGGCTGGTTTTCACTATCTAGATAACTATTTTTAGACTGAAGCACACGTTTTCACAATATTTCTGTTCCTTGTTACGTTATTCTACCACTAGATTGTTTATTTTTTCGTTTGATCACTTGTCAACACTGTGAATAACCTCATTACTGCATTATGTCAAAGGTTGTCCGATTTTATTGCCTCCCAGTTTCTACACACTCATTTTCTTTTAGTTTTTTAAATATAATTTAAATTTCATAACTATTAAAACATTTTCAACACACAGTAAATAAATATGTTACTATTAATTTTAACATTTATTATTTTATAGCTATCGATTTCATTGCAATAACATTGCACGTTACTATGATTTGATTTTCCATAGTGATTTTTAATCGTATCGTATTATGAAATTTTTCTACATTCTTACAACATTTCTTTGCTTTGACATTGAGATTGGGTTATGTAATTGCATCAAAGAAAATACCTAGGATTCTTTAGTGCCCAAAACGAAAGTAGCAAGACAGGTCTAGATTTCTTTTAACCCTTCACAAGTCATAAATCTAAGGGTGTGCCTAATTGATTAGCTTTCGATATAAAATGTCTCTTAAGGTGCTAGCACTTGCTACTATTTCATATGGAGTGTTCTTCAAGGTGCTAGCAGTAGTTTTACTCGTATTTTGATGACCACTGTGCTAAGTATTATGACACATTTTTGTAGGTTATATTAAATATAACCTATTATGTTATGAATGTGGATAAGATAAGTGGTAGGTAGTTTGTCCGCGCAGTAGTAAAAGTTGTTGGCTTGTCTTTTAAACTGTAACATTTTCATTTCGTCAAAGGGTTACTATTTTGACCTTTTTAAATTTTGCTATAACTCATAATAAGATTGTTAAAAATAATTGTGATTTTATTTAAGTTTGTTAATGATTTTTTATTTGTATAATTTAGGTGTTTTTGTGTTTCAATTATTATATCAGTTGAAAAAATCAATTGCCTAGAATTATGACACCCAAAAATTTTAAGACTAAGTATAATTTTTCGAATATACTAGGACAAAAATGTTAGGAATTAAAAAATATATGGGATTCAAACTAACCAATAAACCAACCGGGTACCCCAAGCCTCAATGTCTCCCGATAGTACATTTTGTCATGTGGAATTCAGTATCTATGGTTTATATGATACTATGTATTCACGTTCTCGGATATACGAATTTGTCATTCTAATTGCCGTCGTTATTAACTTCCTGTACAGCTATAACAACATATTTCAGTGTTTACTGAAACGACTCAAATACTTGCTAAATCGCTAAACTATAAAGCCAGTCATGTCATTGAAATTCAAATAAAGTTGCACGACAGGCACGGTAGACACCACATACATAATTTTATGATAGTTATACCCTTGAGAATTGATCTTTCTAGCAATGTAAAATTGAGATTTATGCCTTCTACCAGCTGATACTATGATGCTGATAACTTTGAAAATATTTCTTGGGCAAGTTCGGACCATGTCCAAATACTATAGATCAGTTCTTCCCATTTTTTGCAGTATTCTTTACTTGTTATGTACTCTGTAAGTTTACTACGGCCTTAGCAGTGAGGAATGGCCATACTTCACAGCGCACATCTTTTAAGGACTTGACCAAAACCACAGAAAAATTTCACGTGTGGCATTGAAATTAACACCCCAGTTGTCTCAATGAAGGAAAACTATTCTTATGCGTACCTCTTAACTATTACCCCTTCCAACGCTTGGAAATTCTGTATCCCTAATAATACAGTCTACATTATTAGGTCATGAATGCACTTTGCATAGCTCCCTCAATGCGAGGACAGTCAGTTATACCAGAATGCCCTAAATACCATAAGCTAATTCCATCTGAATCGATGCGGCACTGGATTCTTGCCCAGACAGTCTGGCGGCGATCTACACTTAGGTATCTGGAATTCTAGATTTATGAGAACTCAGAGCACTAGTTTTAGCAGTTCTGAAATAGTTTTTTCTAAGACTTTTCTAAAACCTTCCGGTTTGGGTCTTTAAGGAGTCGATGGGTTCTTTATGTTCTTAATGACAATAAACCCTTAAAAAAATAGAAAAAAAATATCCCAACTGTTCAAAGCCCGTTTCTTCCCCACTGCTCAACTAGATTGCTTAACTTTTTTCTAAGTTTCCCACGAGTCACATCACATTACAATAATTGTTATAGCACTCTATACTTGGAAGAATTAACCAACTCTATATATAACTCTCCATAATCTTGTAATTTGATGTGACCAATTTTTTACAATCACATTTAGTTCAAATATCTGAACTTGTTTGTGATTTATGTGATACTTACAAGAAGATGCCAAAGGGTTATCTTAACAAGGGTTCAGTTTGTTTTTATTCTGGTAATTCTGATCCACATAATTACTTAGTTTTTATCATAATTTAAGCAATCACTAGTAAAATTAAATAGCACATTTTTGTTAGTATTGGAACTCATCAGCCCATCATTGTTAATGTTAACCAATTAGTTTCATTGTTTTCCGATAGTGCAGTAAAATAAACCAGCTAATTTTCCCACAGCAATAAAAAACAAAAATGTATATTAACTCCAGCAAATCAACAACGTGATCAAAATATAAACTAAAAAGTACTATCGACCTGAATGAAATGATCCAGTCAAGCTGAAATTAGCGATATGGTCGCTACTAGCGCGCTCACGCCAACATGGCCGACGAAGAAATTATTCCTCCTACCTTTGCAGAGAAACTCCTGTTCTACACAACTGCCTCTTTCGTTCTCTGCGCCATCTTTAGTCTATTTGCCTTTCTCTTTTTAGTCCCCTTCGTTATCGAGCCCGCGTTCACCACAATTTTTATGCAATTCGACATAGTACCGGCTCTGTGCGTCACCACTCAAGTGAAGCATCTTGTGGGAGCCAGCAACTGCAGTTGGGCGTCTTGCCGCGAAGGCTGCACAAAAGACCTCTTTGAATGCACGCAAATCCGAGTCAACTATAAGCTCGGTAACTCTAGCAATATTACTGAAAGTGAGGTCCAGGAGCTGGTCAGAGTTGAGAGAGCTCTGAGAAAAGATTACGACTATTACGAAGATAAATCTTCAGACAAATCCTACCCAGACATGATTGAGGAGGAACTCCCCGATGTACTACCGACAGGACTACAAGGAAACGACTCAGAATGGTACTTCACAGGAGCCCGGCTATTCCCAAATGTAAAAGGCTGCGGGTATCCCCCTATCCTGAACTGTACCGTTTTCCACAGCAAGTACAAACCAATTGGAAACAACTATACTTGCTTCTACAGCCGGGTGGACCCTGGTCTTGTCATCACTGAGCTGGACATGTGGCAGAACACCCTGAACTTAGTTTACGCTATGGCTATACCGATACCTTCGTTCATCATATCGGTGATATACCTAACCTTTGCGTATTTTAAAATATATAATCAGGAGGAGGAGTCTGAGCAAGCTCCACTGAAGGGCGATGCGGAGGCAATGGCGACTGGCGATGATGAGAAGCCAACCACTCCAGGGTCTGATACGTTCAGGGAAGACCTGGCAAGCTTCGGACACCAGCTGAAGATGCAGCTTGCTAATGATAAACCCAAGGAAGAGTTCGAGTCTAATAGTCCAGCTATGTCCAATTCTGCTTCACTGTCTGGGTAAGTTATTATCAAAGCTTAGTCGGAATTTGTCGCCCAACTAGTTTTCAAACTATGAGAGTAGTTTGTTAAGTTTAAAACCACTTCCTGTACAAATTCTGACTGAGTTTTGAAACATAAATGCTTTTCAAAAGTAATACAGTAGCACTTAAAATAACACAGCGTAGGTATACTTTAGTGACCTCATGGGCAAGAAAGTAATGACTTTTTGAGCAAAAAATATGGATAATAATAAAGTGACTGGCCAGAGATGTACACAAGGTTATTTTAATTCGACAGGACCAAGTCATCCTTCGTGAACGCCTAACATGAATGAAAAATTACATCAAATTACAATTGAGGTATGTCCAATAAAGCTTGAGCTTTATTCCTGTATACGTAAAGCCCAAAATAAAAATCACGCTCCAATTAATTTTGCACATTTTTTCACTCAGCCTTTAGTGCTTGCTGTCCTTTAGAAGTAAATGTAACATTTAAATTTAATTTTGAAGAGATGCCTCAAAAACACTGCTCCAGCTATATTCTTGTAAAATTGATTTCAGACTTTGTTAAATCTATTTTTACCTTCTACGAGTTAATTGATCAATATTTTTGCTTAGCTTTGCACCAAAATTCATTTTTATCAATCACACAAAACTTTTCTGTATGAAACTTTTTTCTGAAATTATTCACTATTTGACACCATTCGCAGGTTAATTAGGTACATTCGCTTGATCACACCAAACATAATAAAAATTTCGAAGGGTTAAGTTTGCTCTTTGTAAAAATGTACATGCAACACTTTATTTCAGATTTGGTTAGTTTAGGTATATATTCAATTTTGCTACTACAGCACTAATCTGAACTCGCGTAGAATTTTGTATGAAAATCTTTACTCAAATCTATACTTCAGTAAAGATTTCTTTATCAGAATACGGGCCTTAGGTACTGAATACTGAGGTAAATTTCATGTTTCTAAGTGAAAACCTTTAAAATTCAGCCCACATATTAATTAATTAGTTAGTGACTAGCTAATTTATTAATATATGGAATGGACTAACTGTTAGTCCACTCGGCAGCTTGCCAGCTTCATTTAGCCGTCCTCTTGTCTTCCAGCTACATTTTGTAGCTTACTTTCTAAATTAAAATCTAAAAAGTTTAGATAAATCCAAGCCGGTACAAAGACATGGCTCGCCCAATAAATAAAATTGATTATTTAATCGCTATCCCTGTTATTATTAATCTTTGGCTAGAGATAGTTACGCTGTGTTTTGTTTTTTGAATTGACAAGCAGGTTCAAATTCGATCGAAGAAGATACACGGAAAAAACACACGTGAAAACACGGTGTAACTATTCTAAGCTTGTACACATGAGTTTAACAGGATATAAAATAGAACTTAAATTAAACTAAGATAGGTAGATGTTTTAATCTGGTCATTACTGAATTAAAATCTCCTCTTTTTTGAAGCCGGTTACTAATGAGGACAGTTTTCTCTATTCTGTGATTTTGATAGTAGAATACTTGTTTAAGTCAGCATCATTAATGATAGTGAGACTTTTCAAAAATGTCTGATGACTGAAAGTTGAGAGTTTTCCATTTTCATTTTCCAACGTAAATTTTTTCTATACAAATATTATAAAGAGGAAAGGTTTGCTTTTTTGTTTGTTTGTTTGTTTGTTTGTATGAATTGAATAGGCTCCGAAACTACTGGACCGATTAAAAAAAATATTTTACCATTAGAATCCTACATTATCCCTGATGAACATAGGCTATATTTTATCCCGGAATTCCCACGGGAACGGGAATTACGCGGGTGAAACCGCGAGGCGCTGCTAGTATCCTATAAATCTATTTTGTTAAAATTAAAATTATGATTAAAACAGTACACATTTTAAAAATATGAAAAAATTGTCAAATTCTGATACTGGCTTTATTTGCTACGCTGATATCTCGTGGATATACTTGAAAAAAAAAACCCAGTTACCTAGTAGCAGTAGAGCTTCTTGTGAAAGAGCTACGTTCGGGGAAGTACCTACTACCACCATACAGTTCTTATTTCTAAATAGACAAAACCTTTGTAAAATCGTGCCTAAAGTCTTTGACTTTGACTTTGACTTTGGCATTCAGCTTCTAAACCAGAGATATTAACTGACTTTGTTTTTAATTTTCAGATGACAGGCTACATCAAAAGGATTTGGCTACAAGGTACACCACGAAATGAGGTGAATGTGACTAAACAAACAATTTCTTAAGATTGTGCTCGACATTGTGATTTTTAAAACACGCTTCAAGAAGCTATTGATCTCTTTCTAGCATAAGAGTAAAAAGTGAGACGTATAAATAGTCCGCGAGACCATGAACGGTCAAAAAATGGCGAAAGAATTTTTTTAATCAAGCGTTGTGAAACTAAAAAAGAAAGTGCTTCATTTTGTGACAATATTTTCAAATTTTCTAAATAATCTTATCTAATTGTTTAACAACAAAATGATAAAATAATTAAAATCAAAAATTGTATAATTAAAAGTATTGTACTTAATTCCCAAAAGTGTTGCTCAAAAAATGAGTCCACTAATTAATTTAAAATACTGTCACAAAATTATAATTTAATAAATTAGATGTAACAGATTTTATCTTCTATAGAAATTAACGCATAATTTAAGATTTTATTATGCTCTTATGCTAATGGTGTCAAAAAATGCACGCGTGCTAATATTAATAATAAATAATAAAAGTAATTATTCTTTAAGAAAATAAATTATAAAACATGTTGCAGAAGTATATTTTAACTGTTGTTGATTTTATAAATAAAATTTAATGGAATATGATATTAGAAATGGAAATAAAATATTGATGAGTATTGAAAAATATTGGTATGAAAATTTCTGCTATTTGATATTACAATAATAACACAAAATAAAACTAGATAATCTATTTAACTAACTTACTTACTAAAACACAAAGTTTATATACCAGAATATTAATATTATAAAAAGTATTATTTTAAATTTCAATATAAAAGACAGTGTTATTTTGTAGATCGTAAAACTATTAATATTAAAAAAAAACTGTATTACCTACTCATAATTTATTTTAATACAAATAATATCCAAATCCAATGATTAGACAATGTAGCTGACTGTAGTGCCTTTAGCTTGAATAGAAACTGCATGGGCATGTAAAATATTCATCAATAGAATATTATAATAAATAGAATCATATTTGCTTTCGTACTAGTGTTTACGATAGCATTGTGTTGTAAATCGAGAACGTTATTTACAGTTATAAATGAGGAGCAAAAAAACAAAACCTGATTTGTCCTTGTGATGTAAACAATAGTAATGAGAAGAAAAGTTAATTTTCTATGTTTTTCTAAATGAAACTAAAGTTCTATGCTATTAATCTAAAGTTTCTGCTATTATAATAACCTTTTTTTGTTTTCTGTAATAGTCCTATGAACAATTTTTAAGTTGTTTTTTTCAATTAAATTTGGACAAATCATCTTTTGCATGAATATACTGGACATTACATGTTATGCATAAACTTAATTAGGACTAATCATGTTTTGTTTGTAACTATAAAGGAAAGCTGTATGAGAATATTATATTAATAAAACAAATTTAGATAAGACTTAACTTTATTTATTTTTCTTTTATGATTACAATGAATCCAAATTAAATATGGATAGCAGTTTCTGCTTCCAAACAATCACATAAAGGCTCATTTTGGCTATCTATCACAGAAGGTGTACTGAAAATGATTTGCTTATACCACTGAAAATACTCATCATCCAGTGATTGCCATTCCCCAAACATATTGGTTAGTAATTTATTCACATCATCTTTCTTCTCCTGTGTGATTCCGTGACTCAATGGCATTTCTTTAATATTAAAGGTACTCAGACGATTTTTCTTCACTCCTCTTTTTACCAGGTTTACAAAGGATTCAGTTTCATCTTCATAGTTAAAGTATTTTGATGCCTTTACTAGAAGAGTTTTTCTTGGATCTGGATTGTGTTTTATGTGTATTTTTTTCATCTCACTTATCATGGGAAGGTCTTTGTAAAGTACATTCAACGACTTTGTATCCAGAAGCTTCCAATCCACTCCTAGTATGTGTACTGTACCAATTTGTTTGTATATTTCGTAATACTGATCTTTCGACAGAATTGTTGGTTGAACTCTCAGCAAATGTTCTACTCTACCGAAGACACGGTCAGCGGGGAGAAAACTGTGGCCACGAACAGGTGTAATGAATACTATTTCCAATTCAGGTCTCTTATGCAAGAAGTACATTAATGTCCGGAGTACAATATTGTTCTTATTTTGTGAAACACATCCATCACTAAACAAACGTAATAGTTTAGTGTTTGTTAGGTCCATTTTTTCCAGATGTTGCAATAAAGCTGAAGACACTTCTGCACTCCCTTTCCCAGCCTGCTCTTCAGTCCAAGTATAAAAATCTGGTAGTTTAGTTTTGGTATCCACAACACATAAAGCGTAGAAACCAATTTGCCTAGCATAATAAGCTTCTTGAATTTGAGTTTTGGGAAGTGGCTGAATCTGCTGTAAATCAAAGCACAAAGTTTTTGAGTCTGGGACATCAGCTTTTAAATGTTGGTAAAAAGCATTTGCCCGCTTCTTGTGAATTCGTTTTTCAATCATACGGGAGCTTTTTTGTGCAAGATCAGTCGCTCGTTTGATTTGGTTAGTTAAAAGAGTGCAATAGCTGCAGACATCCGAAGCTGGAGATCGAAAACCAATATTGTATTCAGTCACAAATATAAGTCTAAACATTGAGTATTTAACTTTCAAGTTTTCAGGGCATTCAGAGTTATAAATCTTGTGTAACTTAGACATGGAAAGATCACAATTTAAATATATCCTTTTTGATTTATTCCTGTTATAATGGCTTTCAGTTCCTTTCAATTTTCCAATAAAATCTCTTACAAAATTTTTCTTCTCGGTATTTTTATAGCTTACTCTGTCACCTCCTCTGTGTTCTTCAATGGGTTTACCACTGTAAACACTTTTAGTCACGTTGGCTAATCTTGTGCGATTGAATCGAGTTAAGCTCATGAAGAACTTCTTGCAGACTGGTACTCGATTAGGTCCATGCATCAGGTAAAATTTAGTGCTGTATGCATGCTGCGTTCCTGATTTTTTTCTCTTGTTACCATGCACAGGTCTGGGCCTTCTTCTTTTGATGTTGGTGGTCGTAACTAACGATGCTATCATTGAATCTTGACGTAATTTGTCAGGTTCTTTGTACAATTCGCGGCGCATGGAGTTCACATCATTTGGAGATATTTTACAGCACTGAAATTGTTTGGTGTTGTGCTGGCAAGGATAATACAGCGAAACCCTAGGTGCAGAGTACTTTGCCTTTTTGTTTGCAGCTCGTTTTCCTCCTGTCACTCTTCTTTTTCGAAATCCGTTATTCACTGTCCGAACTTCTACAGTTTCCTCATCAACCTCATCCATTTTTTCAGAATATAAATTAATTATAAATTAAAAAACGGTAAACATATCGATCGATTCAATTCGCACCAAATCTGCTGTAATTAATGATTTTGACATGCAAAACATGACAGCTCCACAGATAAGATGGCGCTTGAAAATGCGTGATTGGTTGAATGGACAAAATACGATCTGCTTAAAAAAATAGAGAGGACAAAACTTATTTTGCATCTAACGGTACTTTTTGCGAGCATTTTTACAAGGGAGCAGTCACTTTTTGATCAAAACGAAAGGCGGCAAATGATTTAAGTTGACATAGACAGTAAAATACCATCATTAGGTGTATTTTTTTTTTTTGTGACAAATCACTTTATGCTTTTTTACTCCTCAAATATAAATAAATACAAATTTTCGTATATATGAAATAAAAATTAAATAATTCTATACAAAAATATCCTGTTTTGCATGTAGAAAATTGCATTGGTTTTACACAAGTGGTGTTGTGTGTTAGTTAACACAATAAATTGTCGTAGTATGTTGACATGACGAACAAGATACATAAACAATTTGCATTGTAAACCTATTTTGGAAGCCAAAAGTATCATATGCACTGAAACTCATGAAAACAGTACTATTTCTCACTTAATTTTGATTTATAATTTTATTGATATAATAATAAATAAAATAATATTTAATTTTATCATTTCATAAAGTAACGCGGTACAGTTTTCGTTTTTTTTTAATATAACTGGCCCATAATCATGGTTTCAAATTAAAGTTGTTTAGTTTTAAGAAACAGAAAATGTATAACATAACCCAATCCCAAATATTAATATCTAAATTTTATATTACTATTCATATCATTTAGCAAGCATTGGTTCTTATTTTTTTATTGAATACACTATTAACGATTATATATAACTCGAAAACCTATATAAAAATAAATAAGCTGATGCGACTGTCGATGCAAAAAATGTATGATTGAGTGACAAAAAACCCATTAGTTATACACCCATAGCTAATCGAGTAACGCATTTCAATTAAACAGAGTCCTTCCCATACCTTTGTACTGGTATCGATTTGTCCGTCCTAAGCCTTAGCTAGTTAAAAATTAATCAAACACGCTGTCCAAACTAACGTCCGTACTGTTACCAAAATATAAAAAATAATCGATATCGTAGTTCAAAAATCTTGATAACGGACCTTGCTTTTGTATGAAACTATACTGAACTTTGTTTTTATGATAATAAACTAAAGTTGTGGAAGAACCCTGCCTGTTCAAAATGACTGCTTTAATCAATGTCCATGCACGACTTATTATATATATACTTTTATTTAATAAAAAAAACCTTACAATAATTAAAAGAGTTATTGTTTCCAGATTATTGCATGAATATTATAGCATAATAAAAATCTAAATAGTGTTTACGAAGGCTTGTGAATAATGCGTAAAGCTAATGATAAGATATTGCTTAGGTAAATTTTTAACTCCTTACATAACCCACAAAAACGTCTAAACTTTCCTTGTTTTGAATTAAAAGTTAAATTTATTGTTCATTTTCAAATGTTTTACTTTAAAGTAAAGTAAAAGTAAAAAAGTTTATTACAGAGAAAAAGAATTACATCCATAAAAACTAAAACTTAACTTAACTTTTAAAGTTGTGTTTAATGTACTTATTTTTATGACAAAGGTGATTTTAAGAATTATTTTATTTTAGGTTACTGATTATGTTAATACACCATGTTAAAAATATGGAATAATGTGTTATTTTTATTAATTTTAAATAAAATAATAACTGATATTTGCATTGTTAATAACATTTGAGGTATTTAAAAATCATATGAACTGACAAATAAATAGTGAGAATACTATGTAGACGATGAGCATCAAATGACAAAATAGTCTGATTTTAGTAATTATAACCATCTTATAATAAGAAATTATATTACGACTCTAGTAATAACAAAATCCAGGTTCATTCCTACTTTATTTGTAGTCAAAATACTTATACTTACACTGAAGAGATCATTATTTCTAAAACGCACATTAGATATGACGTATAAACAATATAATACTTTGATTGAATATCTATTTATTGAATATTACTAATATCATTTGAGTGTTGAATGTTTTTTTGATTTATGAATGTTATAGTAAAAGATAGATCGTTTAGAAAGCAATCAAGGCATTCAAGTTATTATAATTATAAAAGAAACATAGATACTTAGGTTAACCAGAATTATAACAATACTTGTAAATTAATAATAATAAGAGCTCATTTTTATATAACTAACCGCTTTATGCAAAGTGAGATTACAAGCAATTTTAATAATATCACTACGTAATTGAATGTCAATTTACTTTGTAACTATGTTATTTTTTATTGTAATATTGTTGTTATTATGTTTACTAGTTGTAGTGAATTAATTTAAAATAATAATTAATGCTTCAAAAATTATAGAGTTGGGATTGAAAGATTTTTTTTAATGTGTCGTAATTTTGAGAAATTTCAATTTGCTTCACTTAGCTATTTTTAAGTTTTAATATATGTTACAATTTTACTAAGTTATATAGGTTTATAGTTCACAGTTTAACGAAATAATTACTAATTATTAGACTGTATTATTTTTAATAATTTTAAGAACCAGTTATAAGATTTTTTTATATTCACGGTAATATTATTGAATAAATTAGATATCTAAATTAGTTCAACCATTAGTTAGGATTATAAAAAAAATAGTTATATTATTCGCGATATTTATGTATTTACCTATTTACTTTTGGCAGGTCACGTTAATACAACTTAATTTATTTTTTATTTAGAGTAAAAATAATGTTTTTCATCACTTTATAAAATTGATTTAACTGCCACACTCAGAGACGTCATTTAAATGTAGGTATTGTCTAAAATTTGCGGTAACTTTGTTCGTCATTACTCATTGATTTAAATAAACCGTTTTATTTATATTAATGTTGGTAAGCGAACAAGGTTATATTAAGCTTTTATTATCTTTTAATGCACGTCTCTGAGTGGCAGTTAGTGTTCTGAATTTGGAAGTTTCATAGTATCGATATTGGTACACATATTAAATCAAAGTTACGTAACTTTGCAGTTTGGTTTTGGCTTTTGCCCAAACAATAATTGGGTTGCTTCCATAAAAAGTGCTGGATACCTTCATTAATAATAAAATGGAGTGGAGGCTGTAGGAAATCTTCT
Organism: Eulithis testata; assembly: GCA_947507515.1. NCBI lineage: Eukaryota > Metazoa > Arthropoda > Insecta > Lepidoptera > Geometridae > Eulithis > Eulithis testata. The sequence continues at coordinate 8,346,981 of OX382213.1, read as the reverse complement.
TTTCATTCAGTACAAGACGATATAAAAATAGCAACTATTGTTTTTTTTTTTACCTAACCTAATGATAGTCCCACTGTTAGGTGAAGCCTCGAAGACTTTCAATTTTGCTCTTTCTAAAATTAATAATGAAATGTTTACGACTTAAAAATAGCTAAATATTAAAATTTCTTTTCCTATTTGTGAAAAAAATATTTTATAAAGCGAGGTAATGTTTCTTGTGTTTTTTTTTGTCCAGCTTTCTACAGTAGTTTTATTACATCCTATGTAATAATAACATATTATTATGGTGAGCAACTGCATGTAAAATAATCATAATTTTATATCTTATCTTTAACTATTGTAATTTTATTTTAATAATTATTATTTTGAGATATAATCATAGTAAAGCAAAGCTAACGTGACCAAAGTCAAAATTGTGGTGCATTTTTGCTGAAATTTCAAAATGTGCTTTTCGTGAATTGTTAAATTGCAAATTGCGTTTCGTTCGTTTAAACTGTTGCCTTATAACCGTTTTGTACATAAATAAAGTTAGTATTAAATAAACACACTTAATGGCTTCGAAATATTTGTTTCATTTCTTTTCTTAAAGTTCCAGAATTTAATAAAACCAACTGTCACATACAAGCACATACCTACCTACCTTTTATATTGTTAGCAAAAAAAGTAATGGCGAACAGAAACACTGTTCGCTTAATTCCTTTGGTGATTAAGGTCTTTGAAAAAAAAATACTTAGGTAAACCTCAGGCCGTGGGATTAGATGAACTATATCTCCGTGTTTGGCACACCCAAAATGTTGGTCATAGGTGGAAATCGAACCCACAAGCTATTACAACAAACTATACAGCGCAAAAGTCAAGGTATCTTTGGCCAGTCCTATGTAAACAGCATATTTTCTGATCTACTTTTTATGTAAAAAGCCATTTGAATTTAATTGATAGAAACTTTATTCAAAAATTTTGACATAATAAAAATGTCCGATGATCACAATACAATTTCTTGAAAAGGTTTAGCAAAAACATAAAATAAAACTACTGATCTCTTGTAACCAAGCCTGCAGGACCTTGTCCAATAACTGGCGCCAAACCGGCCACGGCGACTGCTTTCAATGGTCTGAATATCAAAAATAAAATAAAATTACTAAATAAATTTAAAAAAATGGTATAGCGCCATCTATGTTTTCATAACAAAACTACTTCGATGGCTCTCGCCGTACCTGCCATCCTAATTATTTCAAAACTAAAATCTCTTCGGCACATTACAGCGCCATCTCTAACTTTACTATCGAACCACGCAGTGTTCTTCCAAACAAGTTAGAGGTTTCGCCGTAACAAAGCGTTTTATATTAATTCCACAAGGACTACACAGATGGCGTGAATTTCAACGCTTACTTGAATCCAAGCTCTTCTAGTGGAACACCAAGTTTTGCAAGTTTTGCTTCGTATGTAGCAAGGAGGTCATCGTGAGCTTTTCGTAGGCGGGCAGCTTCGTAGCGCAGATCCTCCACTTGAGTGTCTTTCAGTTTTAGAAGATCCTATAGAAATAAAATTTAGTTGAAATTGTAATTTTTTTTCCAATTTATCTGCGTCCACCTCTTTTCAAAGTTCTAGAAAAGTCATACATGCATCTCCCTCGGTCCCAAATCCCTGCCTTCCATATTATGCAGTTTTGCCTCCAAGAGTGCTGTCTTTAGCGACGCCCTCTGCTGGACCTCTAGAACAGCTCTGGTAAAACGAGACTTCAACTCATCGCGTTCAGCTTGAATCCTGTCAAACCTCACTTGGAGAACTTCATACTCCCATTTGAGGACTTCAAACTGCTTCTCAAGGGAGGTTAGTTGTTTGGTTTTGGCCTGGAATAAAATAAAGTTTATGATACGTACATCATTTTACGTATGATTCAATGCAAATATATATTAATAATGATCACAGCAGACTGGTATCTCAGGTATATACCTATCCATTGCGGGATGTAAGCCTCCTTTTGTTTTTGTCTTCTGGTTGTGCACCGATTTTTTTTTTCAATTATCAAAATTAAACTGTGAACAGTAACTCTTTAGATAAAAAACTTACAGCTAGTGCAGCTTTGTCTCTGTCATAGTTGGACATCTGCCTCTTTAGTTCCTTGTTATCAATGATCGCAGCCTCCAGCGGCTCTCGAAGGCTCTTGGACTCCGCCACGGCATCTTTAGCTACCTTCTCTGCCCGTTCTTTTATCTTCTGCATGTCTTCCATTTGCATTTTCAAGCTGCTTATGAGACCTAGACATAAAGTTGAATAGGTACACATTTTTGAAAGATAATAAAACAAATATAAGATAAATACTTTCAACAACTATCTACTACCACCTCATGCCTGATTTACGTAGAAAAGTAAATAATCACCTAAGTTGTTCAAAGTGATGTCATTATAGTAATTTTTCAAATCTGCAAACGCTCGTTCGTGATGGGCTATCAACTCTGAAAGTTGCTTATTCTTCCTCTCTTCCACTTCCGCTATCTCTGTCCTGTGTTTTACTGTCAATTCTACTTTGGTTTCGTGTAGTTTTTTTTCAGCTTTGTCCTCTATCTGTCTTGCTCTTTCCTCAAACTGGTCTCTAACTTTGGATAACTCTTCAGCGTGCATCAACTTCGCTCGTCTTAGCTCATCTTGGGCTGCTAGCATCTTTTCTCTCATCTCCTGTCTTAGGGATCTCTTATCATTAAGAAGCTCTAGTTCTTGTTCAGCATGTTCTTCTTTAGCGGCTTTAAGTGCTACAAGATTTTCAGCTCGTAAAGCGGCTGCAGCGGCTTGTTGTTCATATTTGAGATGCTTTATCTTTTGTTTTTCTGTTTCGAGTAGCGCTTCATTTTCTTCTTGAGCTTCTTCTGTTGCTCGTTCGCGATTTCTCAGCTCAGCTTTAGCCTCTTCGAGCTGTTGGCGAGTTATCTCCCAGAATGTGCGTATTTTATCTCTTTCTAGCTGGAAATAGTTTCGTTCCTCTCTTTCCTTGTCGAGTTCTTCTTTCACTTTGAGCGTGAACTGCTCGAGTTTCTCTCGAGACATCTCGGAGGTGTCCACGCCATCGATGATGATTGCTGTAAAATATCAAATTATTGAACCGAGTATTGGTAAAATAGTGATTCTGTTATTTTCGAGCTACTCAAACCTATTTTTTTTTACATTCTAAGCAAATTATTCGAATTACCTGGCGCTTTTTTGGCTCCACCTTTCCCTCCTTTGGGTGGCTGAAAAAATTTAACGCTTTATTATGAATGTTTGTATCTATATATCAATATTATATTTAATTCATTATGAATTTATACAAATCATGCAAACCTCTCAGGGTATTTCATAAATTTCATAAATTTATCAACATGCGAACGTTAGAACATTATCTACACAATCAATAAAATTATCTCCATTCTGTGAACATCACTGCTTGGCAAACGAACTAAAAATTTCGCTATCACTGCTAATAAACTCACCATTTTATAAGTTTTCTATGCCACGCGATCAGGTAAAACTCCAAACTTAACTATACGACCAGTTTTTTCGTAAAATTGATATATTTGTTTTGTAAATCCTCCGAAAGCTACTGTTTATTTTTAGTGACAGCGTTGTCAGCGTATGTCAACAAAAGTCAATGAAAGGAGGTTGCTATGGCAACTGAAACTTTTTCTTTAGAGAAAAAAGTTCGTACTTTTCCTTTGGTAATAAAATTGGTATTGTGTGTGTTACGTAATTTTTGCGAGGTGGATGATGGGATATGGCATGGTTGGTTTTTCTTTAATTTTTCTCAGACTTCCTACAAAAACTGACAAAAACAACTTCTACTAATTTCAACTTCGTGGCTTTGAGTCAACTTCAATTTCTTAGTTTATGGTATGGTTTATGCAGGTTTATGGTAAATTTATGGTGTTGAGTATAAAAATAGACAATGATTTTGTTAAATATTATACTTATCAATTTGACGTAACTATTTAATCCGTGCTTTGGATCTATGTCTTCAAATTCCACGTGATTCCTTATCATGTAAAAATAAATAATTGAATCTCCCCACAACTGAAACTATTAAAAATGCTAGAAGAAGCCTTTAGTGGATGCGTGTACGGTTCAATATTCCTTAGTCTCTTCTTCATAGACTATATCCTGGGCAATGGGTTCGTCGATATGTTTCAAAAAATATTCTGCAAGGTCACCTGCTTCGTTAAGAGGACTGTGAGGGAAGAGGCGAAGATAGCTGCCAATGGGGTTGAAAACCCCATCAGTCTACCGGTGCTTTGCACTGAAATATTGATGCTGTTGTTTACTGTAGCGGTAAGTTCTGTTTATATCCTAATGAACCAGTAAACTACCAACTAATACAGTATTTACAATATTCAATATATTTACAAATTACACATGAAACAGTTGAGCTATCTACAAACTGTGGCAAACGATTTATAGATAGCTCAACTGGTCCAGTAAGATCATAACTCTCCTTTATAATACTGCTCTGGTACAGAAATAAAACAGACTTAAAATAATGGGTCTAGAGTCGTGGTTTCTAAGTTCGTACATAGCTACCACAATAAAGTACTTAGACTTACATACTTTCATTGAAACGATACATCACTTTATTAGCTTGCAGAGCTAAAAACTGATGGGAAATAAAGAACCATGAACTGGAAAACAGCATAGCGTAGGACGGTTCTCCACCCGTTGGACTGTTATGATTGCGGGGAACTGGTGGATGGAGGTGGCTCGGAATGCCTCCTTTTGGAAACCTATAGAAGAGGTTTATGTCTAGCAGTGGACGACTCGCAATTCCACTCGACAGTCGTCGTCAAAAGCGTAGTTGTTTAATGCAACCCCGTATTACCTAGCTAGGGCAAAGTTGCGTGTTCCAATCCAGTCCAATTCATAACTTTTGGGATGTTCTTAGGAACTTTGTGTTTAGTATTGTTTAGTACTATAATTTTTTACATTGTTATGATGGTTTAAACTTAATTTTACATTAAAATAAGAATGTTGTAGGTACTAAATAAATACAAGACGTTCCGTGGTAAAGACCGCATTGACGAGCTCCTCCAAGAAAGCAAGGACGCTCTCCGACAAACCAATGAGTTTTTAGAAAAATGGCGACTCAGAAGAGTAAGTTGACATATTTTTGCACTGCGCCTACCACTCTAAGACATAAAGATGCAGGTGTTGGACCTCTGGTATTGCAGGTGTCCATGGGCGGCGGTGACCACTTTCCATCAGGTGGCCCGCCAGCTCGTCTGCCAGCTATGGCATAAAAAAAAAAAAAAAAAAAGTTAAGTCTCATGTGCCTGTAATAGCACCGGCACCGAAAAACAGCAACGCGAGCATCGCTGCTTGGCGGCATAGCTACGGTGGTAGTACTTCCCCGGACTAGCTTTTTCACTAGAAGTTCTACTACTACTAAAAGCTATTAGAAGCTACTTTAGTAATTCCTGGAGATATAAAGTATGGTACCAAAAAGAGGGGGTTAGTCTACTAGGGTTAGTCTCATAATCCTCTTGATTTAAAAAAATTAAAATCAAGCGGATTATGAGACTGAAGAGTCTCAAAATCCCCTTCAAAGCCAATTTACACAGTAATAGACCAACCGACCTCAAAAAAGTGTTGAAATATCATGTGGCATGCCTCAGCCCCTCTACCCTGGGACTATTTTCGTGAATGTGTTTGTGTGTTTCTAAAAAGCGTAAACAGAAAAAAAACGTGGTACAAAAACTACCGTAACCACACCTCACGTCCTCTTTATAGGTAGATTTTTTGCTTTAGAATGTCATCAGATTACTAAAAGTGATAAACGTTTAACTTTTAGATAAATTGGCAGGTGCCTACGGAGTACTCCTACCTGGATGATGAACCGCAGGAGATCAAGCCGCTGAAGCTGGAGGTTCCAATCCTGCACATGGCTATAATTGATGTAAGGTTATTTACATTACACCTGGAAAACAAAGTAGCAATGGGTAAACACAAACTATAGTATTTCTCGCAGAACTGACAACCGCTGGAAAATGCTAAAGTGAATCTAAAAACATAGCCTGTGTACACCCTGAGGTGTACAAAGCTGTAGGAGGTAGTCATAAATAATCATCATCAGCTTATTGTAGTCTACTTTTAAACGTGCTTGTGCTTTTCCATAGCGCTGTGAGCCTATTCTTTTGTCTTTGGATCTTCGTACTCTATTGCAGACTGTTCACCATCAGAATCTTATCAGCCTTCAGAAGCCCTATGACCATCATAGGATATATTATTACTTCTATGCTTCAAGGACAACGATTTTGTCTTTGTCTTCTGCTTCCAACTTTTCGTAATTTTCACAATGCCACCGGTTCATCAAAAAATTTATATGGATTTTTATTGACAGACTCTGGGCACAACACGCAGTCAGCCCGAGAGTGGCGATGCTGGCGATACCATCAACATCACTGACTCCACACTTCTCTCCGTGACGTCACTACTCGATGAAGACTTCGACTCGATTCACGAGCCGCCGAGCGACGAGAGGTTCGAAGATAGGAACATCGATTTCAGTAATCGATACCTCTGGGATGTGATGGAGGAAGATGCTAATAGCTTGGATGAAATTTGAAGGTGTAATGAAATTGTGAGTGTGTTGGTGTTTGGGTAAATAAATTGTTGGATAAGCTATGAATTGAATTTCTTTTGAACAGTTATTTTACCAGCATCGGTGGTATACTGACCTGTTCTTGATCCTTCGGTTTTAATGGTGATTAAAAACACTGAGGAAACTTATTGGTAGGTATACTCTTGCAACGATTATAAGCTTGCAGCTTGTTAAGTATTCTACATAATATATATATAACACTTTTGAAGCTGACTGACAATCAACGCACAGCTTAAGCTATAAGTCCTAGAGGTATAAAATTTAGAGTGTAGTATCCTTATAAAGTGTAGGGGTGCACTAAGAAAGAAATTTTGAGAAGTCGCACCCTAAGACCCTTGGAAATTGGTATATAGATTCCTCAAATAAATTAACTCGACACGTGATTCAAGATTTTTCAAAATTTTCAAAACTATTTGTACTCTGCTACCACGAGAGCAAAGCCGCGGGCGACGGCTAGTAAAGTACTAATAAACTGCTTACTGCATTGGGGCATGAGACTTGCCCAATGGAAAAATGGATGAAGACTTTTTTTGTAGTTACTTATTTTTTAGCGCAACTGACACGAATAAGTGTCTAATCATATAATTTTGGAAAACAGAAATGTTGATAATAAAAATTACCAGAAGCTAGTTCCCCAAATCCGATCAGCTCTAACCAAGCGTCACCATCGGCCATTTTAATTACATCCACCGTAATCCCGACACCCCGCCGATAATATAACATCAAAGCAAATGCGAATTTACCACCCTATTCCATCACACACAACGCCTTATAGCTATAAACATAAAGCTCAAAATACTACTAGAATCAATATAGAGAAGATCTGAAACGAGGCGATAAATACAACGACTCTATTGACATGAACATAGAGTTCAAAAAGCAGTAGTTTTATAATCAGTAGTGGGAAAGTATGATGTGGTGTATGAATTAATATCTGCCAGCTTTTAGGTTTTTTATACTGTCATTATTATGAGCATTTGACACTAGAAGCGTGCGATATGAATTGTTAAAACCTTTGAGGGATTTTGGGTAGAATGAACTTGTTAGGAGTGATTAGGGCGGATTTGATTGACACCACATGGAAATTAATTATATTTTTACGTCACAAAGCGATAGATAGATAGAATTACTTTATTGTACTTAAACAAATGTATACAAAAGTGAGCTTAATGCTAGTAACCATATTCTACCAGCTAACCTATGTGTATTGTAGATTTGTATGTAGGATAGCGTACTATAGACATTAGAACTATATTAACCATAGGTAAGTGACAATGAACGCCGAATAATACAAAATAGGGTCTTAAATTCTCCGCGGCTTGACATCAAGTAAGTCTTTTAATTGATAGATTTATTTTTAAGGTTGTTAAAAGCCATCTGGTAACATGAATTTATATCGAATTTGTAACAAAACTACCTGAGAAAATTACCTAGATAAACCTAGATTTCTACAGCCGTCTTCAAACCTATAAGTTGTCTTCTTACCCTCATACGCTTATTCCCTGTTTAATATTTTATAACACATTTGCTCGTAAAGGGTCTCTTATTTCACCAATTTAAGTATCGTGATGTATGTCATTACGCACTCGTGCGTTATGGTAATGTAAAACGCACGGTTTATCAAGATGCTCCCACTAAAACGCCCGGCGCGGGCGGGCGGCGCGCGCCGCTCTCTACGATAAAAAATAAGCATTTAATTCTTTTACAAATTGTTCAAATTTTTCTAACTGCTTCAACAAGTGAATAAAGATTTATTCTTTGAAGAAAGTCCGAGTTTTATTTATTTCCTCGCAAATGTGTTATAAAACGTCGCATGACATACGTGCGCTTTGAAAATTACAGCCTCTGCTTTCTTGTAGCCCTCGCCTACGGCTCGGGCTGGCAATATCGCCTCGGCTGTAATTTTCAACTCACCGCATTCGTATCATAATGTACTATTATTTGAAAAAATATCTACATAGTCATTAACAATTTGAATCAATTTATATTTCTCAAGAAAGAATTAAAATTAGAAACTGTAAATTTTCTGTACACCTTTTTGAACGTAATCCCATGATTAACATTGGGGGGTTCTTAGATCAGAAGGATTATGACGGGGGATTATGGTGCTTATTACGGTGGTATTAAGGATTAGTTGTGCTGTGAATGTTATTAATTTTGTCACTTAGATCAAAGGGAATTGTTTAGTTTGTAAGTAGCAATTTAGCATTGACTAGTACCTACTTACTGAATTTACTTGAGCCTTATTTATTTGTAGACAAAAAAAACCATTCCATCTTTTTTTTTTTTTTTTTATTTTCTTCATGTAAGAATCAGTTCAAATAGTAATAAATTAAAAAAATAAACATGCGTACATATTCCGGCAAAAATTATTTCATTATACAAGGTGTAACATAAATACCCTATAAGTCCGAAGGGGGGGTATTCTACAGGTCATGGCGAACAGTATTTGTTCTACGACTTTTGAGATTTCGAAGTTTTTCATTAATGAAATGAACTCGTAACTTTTACTTAAAATGTACCTACACACAGCTAGCGTGTGCGTGCGACGCGGTAGGATGGTACCTACGTGTGCATGCGTGTGTACGGGTTTACGCAAATAGTAAAAAAACACTTAGGGTTGTCGCAAATTTCTAAAATAATAAAAGTTGTACTTTTGTGTGAAAATTTCAATTACTATTTATTGACCCTTTGCACACGTCCAAGCACTCAGGTGGTCGGTCTAATTACGCCTCCTTCGGGCTTATAGGGTTATTATGTTACACCTTGTATACATAGCGCAATATGACTGTGAAAAGAATTAAAAAGCTGTGGAAAAAAAATCTCGTCATCTAAAAATACTCGGGAATCCAGACATCCCTAGCTAGATAGATAGGTATGCATAGAATATAATAGAATTAAGCACAGATGACTAGGGTTGTAAATACCAACTAATCGTTTATTAATAAGTCAGTAAAAGTTCCCACAGCACTGATTTCCGTTCAAATTGATTATTCACTAGTTTTAGGCGATCAAAAACGGAAAGGCGTGGTGACATCCGTCATCTGACTATAATCACGTTGTACGCAAAGGGGTAGTCTGAGGCAACACGTGGCTATTGTTTGAGATGCGCAAATTACAGTATTAGTGACAGTTGATTTACTAGAGTTTGAAAATGTGGGTAGCTAGGCTTGCTTAGCCAATCTTCACCGATTATCTAAGTTAAGCAACGTTCGGTGCGGTCACTATTTGGATGGGTGACCGTTAGTGGCATTTACATATGAGCGCTTCCGTGTTTCGGAGGGCACGTTAAATTGTCGGTCCCGGCTCTAGCAGTCGTTAAGCCACGACGGAGGCCATAAGGTGGCCTAGAAACTCTGTCACCAGAGTTGGCCACTAGCTCATACGAACTTGCTTGCTAATGTTTTTCTAGTTGAAATGTTTTTTTTTTATTGTAGGATACAACTGGATAAGTTCAGTGAAAGATCAGCCCATTGAAAAGTGATTCGCAAATGAAGGCAATAAAGTTAGTAGTTTTTACGTGACTACTTTTTTTTCATACAAAATTGGAAACGAAACTCAGGCTCAAAGATATGAGCCCGTGTTATGTATTTTTGCTTTGATTTGTAGACAGTAAAATCGAATAAATAGTATAGCAAAAAATACTTTTTGATAAGCCTGCATTAAACTAGCACCTAACGCCTCTCAGCCACAGAAGTTCGCCATGTATTCCACGAAGTTCTGCTATCTGGTTTCCACTCCAGCGGTTTTCAAAAACACAGACAGAACTGACAGTGCATCATCAATATTGTGTCAATGCAGCGCTGCAGTTCCATTAGTACGGAGCCTTTCGCTAATATTAATTTAGGTTTGAAGTTTTTGACGGAAAACTCGTATCACTTTAGTTCGTACACTTTTGTGTTACAAGCAATTATTTTTCATATAAAGATGCACAGAAGAGGAACATGAAAAGGTGCTCAATAGATCCCTCTTGTTGGGAGTCACTGGCAGAAAATCGGCCAAAATACCTTTGAAGATGAACGAAGGCGCGATTTCGATCTTAAACGCGACCAGCTAAAAGCTAAACCGCCTTCAAAAATCAACTGTAACTACCTACGTCAACGGCGTTCTTACATGCACATTGTGTGCAAGAACGTTTAAAGCCAAAATTAGCTATTCAAGTCGTCACCTTAGAGCCCATCATAGGCATCAAGCAGGAACAATGTCGCCGTAGCCGAAACCGGCCAGGAAGACATCATCATCATCTTATAGAATGTAAAATTTTACGTTTGGAGATGTTTCTCTGACTAACCCTTTATTAGCCATCAAGAGTTGTTTATTTTCTCGAAATTTTATCTTATATTTTAGGAATAATTATTTTGACTCACATTGGTGTTTAGATTACTTAAATAAATATGTTGTTTCCTTGGTAGAGCCGCACAATAGCATCAGGAAAAAAGCTCTAGGTCTTTACTAGCAAGGAAGCTCGTATGAGTAGGTGGAGTTTTTAGGCCGCCTTAAGGCCTCCGTCGTGGCTTAACGACTGCTAGAGCCAGGACCGAAAGTTTAACGTCCCTCCGAAGCACGGAATCGCTCAGATGTAAATGCCACTAGCGGTCACCCATGTCTTTATTTGAATTAATAGATATAATAGGTAATTATTTATTGTACACAGTCATAGGTAACGTACAAAACTCAAAACTAACTTAGTATGGTACACTCTCCGGGTATGGTTTTCCTGTACCTAGTTATCCGTTCTAGGTGTCCTGTCTAGTTTAAACTAATGATCTTACCAATCTGGAAGACGTCTCAAAAGCCAGAAGTACCAGGCGCCCATGATCACCGAGAAGATCCATTTATCACGCTCGGTCTTTTTGCCCTGCTCTATTGAATACTTTTTGCACGAAAGATTAAATTTCGCGCGTCGCGTTCGAGGTCCAAACCATTAATATTTCAAAACCAGTTACTCTTGGTCTTCCTCTCCTCCCAAACTTCAGCGAGTAAAAGGAGTTTCGGGGTGTTTGAAGGTGTGGTTAGAGGTCTGTGGTTGCTGGTTGTGTCTGTCCCCATCTTGTCACGGGCTATTTTTATTTTTTAGCATGTCTGGTTGCTGTTACACTGATTATGGTTTTTGTGGGTAGGAATTATTGAGGGATGAGTTTTATTGATATTTGATGACACGTTGGCTCCAATGCAAAATAGAATTGGAATCTATTGAGACTCTGATTGGATTTTTGTGTCTGGGTATTTCTGTTTGACAACTATTGTGAAAATTATTGATATACATCTGTACATGTATTTAATTCTAGAAACTGCTCTACTTGGATAGTTTTTTAATCGGATTCATAGTTTTCAAAAAAGTGTAGGCTCAAAATAATTTTACCTTAATTATTAAAACAACTTAGGTACATACCTACTATATGCCAAGTATAATAATTTATTTTTGTATTATTGATATTTTTTGTTAATAATCGTTTGATGATGACTTCGATTACCATCCAACATCAAATTGTTAGCACAATGCTAAATTATCTGTCATTAACACTTCATATACAAATAAAGGCGCACGCCCACCACATTCAACAAGAACTATCATCATACACAACGCTCAATAAACAAAACCACCAAAATTCATTCTCTATTTGAATAAACCAATCGCTTTTCCTATAACCAAATTGCTTGGAAATTTTACTTCAACTTGCATCTTAATACACCTTTAAGCCAATGAAAATAGAGATCAAAATCAATGAAAGCTTTTACAATAGAACTTTGTAAAGGCTACACAAGAAATTCAAAATTCGAATGAATAAAATAATGACCGCTACTTCCACCAACATAAATGGGTCTACACATTTAAGTTGCTTGACCAAAAAGTGGGGTCAATAGAAACTGGTTTTGTTTTTCAAAATGGCGTCGATCAAATAGCCACGTGTCGGTCACGTGACACGTAAAAAAAACAAGCGTTGGTTCGGAATAACAGCTTAAATGCCGTCATTAGAGTCTTCATATTTTTCATGCAACCATTGTTTGGTTTAAATAGGATTTGTAATAGATAGGGGTGTGAGACTACCCTTAAATCTTTAATAATAAGTATTGTACTTACTTTTTTTTGTATTTTTGTTGTTTATATACTTACTAGGTAAAGAAAAAGTATTTCTACTATATTTATAGAAACAGATTACGCTGTGCCTTTATGTGGGTAATACAATACTAAGGAATTCAACTGCAAGCTATTTTACATCAGTTTATTTTCATCAACAACGTATACACGTAATTCACTATATTTTTATTAGTGACTATAAAATTAGCCCTAGATCTAATCTCAGACCTACAAGGTTCAAAATAAGGCACAATAAGATTACTAAAAATGGCATCAAACACTTCCCACACTCAATGACTAAGTAGAAACATATTCTATATTTCGACACGTGTTTGAAAATTAGCCCTTTTTTATGGTTTACCAAACAATAGTCGGTGTGTAGGCACCTTTACATTTGGTACCCGCTGGGTGTTATGGATTTTAAATGGTTTTATATATAGTAATATTAATTTTTAATCAGATTACTCCGCTCTTTTTAAATCGATTAAAATTTTCATTTTTTTGTTCGTCGCTATCAGGTAAAATTGACGTAACTTAAAAAAAGTAATATTTTTAGGGGACTTAAAATTTTTTTTATGCAATCAGTCAGTCGAGATACTCAATATATTTATTGATTTGACATGGTCACAGAGAAATATAATGGTTTTTTTTTATGCCATAGCTGGCAGACGAGCATTTATTCTACATTGGTTGTGGACTTAAATATGTGTCTCAAAGACCCTACTTAGAGTATAGCAATATGGAGGCAGGCCGAGGTTTATAAAAAGGTAGTAGATTGCTACTAGTAGTACTAGTATTCATAACATAATGGAAAACAATTTTATATTCACAAAATTAATTAAAAACAAACCATGTGCCATACAAACAGCAAGTGTACATACAAATACCTATTTCATACTTACACACCACCCCGTCCAGTGGAGACATTTGCATTGATATTGAATGTCCAACTCCCAGATTACAATCAAGGGACGATTTTACATGCCAAAGAGTTGTGACTGCAGATGAGATACACCTGTAAACTAAACTTACGGTAACTGACCGACCTGAAGGGTGACGTTGGTCTAACCATATTTAAATCTAAACTTACAAAATTATTGTTGAGGGGATGTTTCTATTCTGTTGAGGAATTTATGACTTCGGACCATCTTGATAATTCGAGTTGATTTATTTTTATGATGTATATGTATACCTTTGTATTGTAATTATTATTATGCGATGTGTTTTTATTTTGGTTTTTGTGTTATTTTCTGTATTGTGCCGTCCTTAGAATGTTAGATACCTATTTCAAATACAATTCTGATGATTGTTTGTGAATAACAAAAAAATGAAATAAAATGAAAACTTGATTAACCTTTTATTGCTAAGGGCCGTAAGATCAATAGTGGTTTAAACCAAGAAATAGAGTTTAACCTCCAGTCTCCGATTATTTCATAAAATCAATGGTAGTTAATCGACCATCAGTTGCTTAAACTGACAGAGATGACAGTAGATTAATCCATCGATCAAAATATGTAATAGTAGTTTACGAAACCCATAGTTTAAACTGCTTTTGATCTTACGGCCCTTAGTAGACATCTTCTCAGATTAAAAGTAGATGCTTACCATCTTTGAAGATAATCAGAACTCAGTATAAATTATATTTTTGTGTTCAAACATTATTAAGTCAATAAAAAAATGTATTAGAAGATATTTATACTTATTATGGAAGTGGGGGGAGGTCTTTGCCCAAAAATGGGACAGTAAGGGCTAATAGTAATAATAGTAATACTTATTTATGGTTAGTTATACTGCTTATTTTGTAAAAATATTATGAAACTAGCCTAAAAAAATTACTCACTGTAATGTTATAGGTGTGGGTTGTATACATTAATATTATATTTTTAGGTAAAATCTTTAAAAAAAACTGGGAACACACCGCTGAATGCTTCTGTGCTTCTGAATACACTTGATGCTATCGATTTATTTCTTGTAACACGTGTCCTACTCTATGATACACGAATATTGTTAAGGATTCCCATTTGCGTGGCTCGCAGCGTGTTTAAGTGATATTAGACGTGAATACGTACGTCATGATTGATTCCGGCAATTCTGATACGACGGTGCAGCCACAGCTCATAGACGGTACAGCTAGATCACTTACGTTGTCAACGTGCCTTTAATTAAGTCACTTCTTGTATTTATGTCGGATATTGTAGTAGCACTTTGAAATTTAAAGGTTTCATAAAAAAAATGCATTTTTATTTATTTATTGATTTCATATGTTTTACAAACTTATAACTAGGTAGGTATCACTACTTGAGCTAATGAAGCCACTTAGTGACTAGTAAGTAATGTAATTATCAATAACATAGGTAATGCAAAAAAAATGCGTTACGAGCAAACAAACTTTAGTTTGAACTATCAGGCCAAAATCAAAGTCTTTGTCGCGACTTACGGTCAATGAACTTAGTGCGAAATGTCACTACAAGTCAAAAGTTAAAAAAAGTATGCATTGATGACGACTGATAATGCTAAAAGATGTTCACTAAGGGCCGTAAGATCAAAAGCAGTTTAAACTATGGGTTTCGTAAACTACGATTACATTTGATCGATGGATTAATCTACTGTCATCTTTGTCAGTTTAAGCTACCGATGGTCGATTAACTACCATTGATCTTATGAAGTAATCGGAGACTTGAGGTTAAACTCTACTTCGTGGTTTAAACCACTATTGATCTTACGGCCCTTAGGATCAAAGCAGTTTAAACTATGGGTTTCGTCAGTTTTGTGAACTAAGATTACATTTGATCGATGGATTAATCTACTGTCATCTCTGTCAGTTTGCTACCGATGGTCAATTAACTACCATTGATCTTATGAAATAATCTGAGACTGGAGGTTAAACTCTACTTCGTGGTTTAAACCACTATTGGTCTTACAGCCCTAATCCGTTTTACTCCCTTTAAATAGTTATACAGGTTATTCCGATTCGTGTCAAGCGAAAGTCTAAGGCCGTGCTCACTTTGTACACGAATTTGTTCGTACATAAACGTGCGAGTACTGTTCGTACGAATTAAGTGTTCACACTGAATACGTTTTTCTCCGTCAAATAGGCAGTGCACCGGTGATATCGCGTAACTGAACGTACGACTGCGTGATAAATCCCAACAAGTTCGGATTGTATTCGGACGTCGTAAGTAAACGTACGACGTATACGTACGACTGGTTGCATGCAGTGTGAGCGCTCCCATAGTCTTGGGAAGGTCGGGATCATTCGTGCATAGTCGTACGTTTACGCGCGAATCAAATTCGGATGAAATCGTATCCAAAGTGAGCACGGCCTAAAGGGGCACTACAATAACCCTCTAGCTTTTTTCATAAATTAGGTCTTAATAGATGACACATTATGCAACTGGCCCAACTCCGATCCTTGTAGTTGCCTAGCTGTTGTTCCGAGGAGCTGTGTCACAACTGAATTAGCGTTTAGGTAATGTATTGGGTGTCTGGTGGAGTGAAGTGTGGCTTTGTGCGTGTGTAGTGTAGACAGAGTTTTAGGTTGAATAAAGCTGGACTCTCCACAATAGTTAAGGGGTGTAAATAAGCTTTTTAAAAGCACTGGATATTCAGTGATATTCATGACTTTTACAAAGAATTTACATTAAAATATATCTTAATAGAAAAAATAATAATAAAGGCAATTATTCGTATCGTTTTAGTAATGTGAAAATTAAAATTTCATTACAATTATCGATGGTGTTGTAAAATTAGTAACTATAATATAGTATATTCACAAAGAAAATTACAACTAATACAGTATTTACAATATTCACAATATTTACAAAACACACATGAAACAGTTGAGCTATCTACAAACCGTTGCAAACGATTTATAGATAGCTCAACTGGTCCAAATCAGTACCAATCGGAAGCGTGCCTAAGACACTGGCTGCATTGCCGCGCTGAATAGCAATGCTGATACGCTGGCCTAGATAATCACGAGCCCTCGAGTGACGAGTCGCTTCGAATAGACGCCCTGAAAGAATTTTGATTACCCGGTGTTTTTGTAAAATGATTTAAAAGAAATAAAGTAAATAATGGACAAAGAACACAAAATAAAACCACTTACTTCAGGATGAGGACTCATCAACGGTATCAAGTGTCAACAGTGCGACAACCCAAAAAACGCGAAAAACCATCTCGACGCCCAGCCCTATTAATTTCGCGACAACGCCCTGTAATGCCAAAAACCTCTTTCATTCCCACCTTTCAAATAAAAGTGGGACAAAAAGTTGAAAAAAAAAAGAAAAAAATGTTAACGCATCGTAAAACCACAATACGACGTTTTATTTGCTCATGTTATGCTGTCGGGGTTCCGTATGCAAAATTGGTACGAAATTGAAAAACAAATTCGTTACATATTGCTTTTTTGATTCGCTGTTTCGGATTGAGTTGATGGTTGGTTATTCTCATATTACACAATGATAAATACTAGAAAATTTTCATTAAAAATATTTGCTTCAATCGAATATTTTACCGAGTTTAGAGATTTCTTGGTCCACCCTAATCTGAACCATTGCAAAACAACTAATAGTAACGCAACGACTAAAACACCTTTTAAAATAAATTTCGATTTTATTTTCAAATAGGTGCTGAATATAAATAGAATATTAAAAACATTCCACACGTACCTTAAAAAAAAATATTCCTACCTTTATACTGGGATTTCGTTAGTAATTGCAAAAAAGGTCCTTAGCAAAACAAAGAGCTAAAAATTACTTTTAGTACTTTTTTCTTATGATAGAGTTATTGTCGCTTCAGACTAGTGATTTCAGGATAGCCCCCATTCAGTCTACCGCCACAAAGGGGTTGCAAACCACCTCATGTTACCTCATTATATTCACAGGACTGTAATGCATGCTTTACGACCTTATTCTTCTGTTATTTAAATTTTTATTTGCTGATATATTTTGTTTGTGACATCCCTGGTTTTCACAGACTAGCTACTTTCTGAAAGCACTTAGTACTTACGTACCTAGTTGTTATATTATGTTGGTACATTATTACAGGGGTTATTGGAAAATAAGGTTTTTGAGTATGTTATGGACTGGGTTGAAAGCAGTATACCTATACTTTTGGTTGAAGGAATATCAATTTTAATACCTATTAGGATGAAAATCTTGGGTTGACAGAAGAAGCACTCGTATGTACTCTAGATATTTACATAATAATATCATTTTAAATTAATTTTTTTTTCTTAGTTGCTAGTTTCAAATCTCACATCATTGCATGCCACAAAAGAAAATAAGGTCACGAATGTAATTTAGAATTTTTGATATTTCTGTTATGTAAGACTATTGTTTAGGCTAGGCTATTTTCTTTCCAAGAAGAGGTAGTCAGCTGGATATCCAAACACTTCATTGACTTAGAGTAAGAATGTTGACTTGAGGGTCTAGTACAAGATTTAATCGTTTTAGAAATCTTTATTTCGTTTCATTTCCTTTTGTAGTTCCTGAAAATTTTCACCAGGGGCGCCACTATCTCTTTTTGTATATTTATACTACTCGTAGCTTATAATATTATAACTGTAAAGTTATAATGCCTATCTGTATCACTAATTGGAGCAAATTGCTTGCAATATGACCACATCTGCTTCTGTATAATTGGAAACTGATTAGCAACTGTCGGTAGTCTGAACATGCTTATTGATTTGACAACCTATGGAACATGTACTGGTATCTGTAACCAGATGGTGGTCTGAAAATAAATTGAAATAGTAAAAATGATGAACAAACAAACAAATGAAATCTAACTATTATATTTTATTTTATAAATAAAATTACAGGAAAAAATCTTCTTTTATTTGTGGCCTCTTTCCGTCAATTTGGCGGTGTCAAGTGAATAATTGGTAATCAAATGAAGAAAAAAATCTAGGAGCTAGGATTTAACGCAGGTAGGTAAGTTTAGAAAAACAAGAAACATTCGGATTACTTCTTAGAAGCTAAGAACGAAAGTTTTATGTAAAAATACAACCGAATTAAGACCATCCTTCTTTTAAAAAACAGACAAATGAAATCTAACTATTATATTTTATTTTATAAATAAAATCACAGGAAAAAATCTTCTTTTATTTGTGGCCTCTTTCCGTCAATTTGGCGGTGTCAAGTGAATAATTGGTAATCAAATGAAGAAAAAAATCTAGGAGCTAGGATTTAACGCAGGTAGGTAAGTTTAGAAAAACAAGAAACATTCGGATTAATTCTTAGAGGCTAAGAACGAAAGTTTTATGTAAAAATACAACCGAATTAAGACCATCCTTCTTTTTTGAAGTCGGTTAAAAATTATAAGAGACTCAGCTGGTATAGCCACCAGTGACCACCAGTGACCGAGTGCTAGCAGGTAGGTATGCTGTCTTAGACTGTATTGGAACTAGGCAAGCGACACATCATCGTAGCTTTGTATAATACCATCCCTTACAGTCTGTGACAACCCCTAACATATTGAAATCATCGGTGATCGATGATCGCCACCTTGTCTATATGCAAATCCTTTAGTTCGCGGCTGCCAAAAATTTGAATACCAAAATAAAAATTATTTGTTTATTTTTCCGATACGCGCCTAATAGTGCGAACAGTGCAATTTGAATTTTTTATATGCAAAAATAGCAATTGTTGGGTTGTGACGGTTTGCCAGTCGACGGCCGATATTGGATAGATTGGATTTTGGATGGGTGTCAATCATTGTAGTTTTGTTGGGTGGAATGAGAAACTGATTTGAACTGGCGGATTTTAAATAATTTGCTATTGAAATGTAAATGATGAAACTATCAATCAATGTTCGATTTGGCCAAAAAAAAAACTAATTTGATACTTATTTTATATTTCATGAATACCTTTATAGCAACAAATTTTGTTTTAAAGGCGCTGGTTTCCTTCCTGACAATAAACATAAGCTTGAAAGGGAATAAAAAAAAAATTCAGGGCTGGATCCTGGCTGAAAATTAAAATTAAATTAGTTCAGAGCTTTAACAGCTCATGCCGTCGGTTTGTCACGTGGAAACCATTGCAACTCACTTGTGTATTTAACAGCTAGACCCATAATAATCATTAGTATTTCATATGGTTCACACATAATAGGTACTGATTTGTCTTGAGTAACAGTCGAACTTACAACCACGACGTAGAAGTCAAAGCTTTTACGATTATGTGGTGTAGCGCTGGTTCGAAACCACAAAATTATTTATTTTTCGCTGTTTTATACCAAAAAATGTAGGCGTTTCAACCCACATCAAAATAAAGTGTACCTATGTTTATTATGTTATCTTGTTGACGAAAAAGTAATTCACATTCTTTGTTTAGAGGACAATAGTTTTCGATTCACACTTGTTGAAAACTAACTCAGACGAGCTCAGTTAAATCCACGTGTTTTTCTCTGGGAATAGCTAATGAACCTACTCACCTATTTGGGAATAGTTTGATCAGATATTATTGATGCACCCCTATTCCGAAGGAAACACGCAGGGGTGTGCTTAATCTGCAAATCGAAATTAATCGACACGTTTTTATTTAAATCTATGGATAGGTACATACCTGTTTGGTGTATTTCCCACGGTGTAACTTATCATGAGAATTTTTAATACTTTTTTATTCATTTATCGTGTCTCTAACCCCATGCAAGAAAGACGCTCTTCAAAGTATTTACGTAAGTCGATATTCTAGATAGCAAAAACATAGGTGTAGGAGGTGCCAAATAACACTCCAATACAGGTCATTCACCCACCTTCACCACGATGTCGCAAAATTATACAAACCTGTTGCTAAGACGGTATCGCTCGAATCTCGTAGTACTGTTTGTTTACCATACATAAATTGAATTTTGCGACATCGTGGTGAAGGTGGGTGAATAACCTGTATTGCGGTGTTATTTGGCACCTACTATAGTAGTAATCTCAAGTGTCCATAGATACCAAAGTTACAGGTTACGTACATTAGCAGCAATATTGTCCCAAGGTGTGGTTTCCCAAAAAAAAAAATATTAAATAATAGTCAAGCTATGCTTAGCTAGGGGGACTTAAGGGCGTTGTGTGAAATATCCAAGAATATTCATTTGTTTTTTTTTATATATTTTTTTTATTGTAAATACTGTATTAGTTTTAATTTTCTTTAAGTATTGTGAGACTTTTAATGTGAACATATGTAGTCAATAAACATTTATGTATCTAAAAAAAAAAAAAATTTGTTTAAATATTTTTGAAATATATTTTTTTATATTAAAGTAGGACTTTTACAACTCTACATACTTTACAATCCTTGATTTATTATTTTTTATTCTGAAACCTACAATACTTAATTTATTATTTCTAAATCATTCCTCAAATAACAATAGTTCCAAAAATAGACGACCAATTTAAAAACACAGATATACCACAAATCTCTACTAATTACGGAGCGACTTCCTAATTTATTAGAACAACACTTGGTATGCCAAGAATGACTCGAAACACGTAAATAATGTCGTAAATAGCCGTAATAGAAATAACGTATTTGTAAATATACCTGACAGGTTACAACATCAAAAAGTTACAGTAGTTAAGTATCATTAATTTATAAACTACTAGCTATTTGCCCGCGGCTTCGCTCGCGCGATACTCAGTTAAATAGTTAAGGATTACAATGTATCACGCACCGGCGCCATCTACTTAAAATATTGGTTTGAAGTACATGCTATGTATCAGAGATGGCGCTGTATGTGAAAAAAGATTTTCCCGCTTTTCTGTTGAAATTTTTCCTGAATTTTCTTTGCTATAAACCTCACGGAGCCCGAGACCTTTCCAACGAATGCAAAACCGTGGAAATCGGTTCGTGCGTTCTGGAGTTATAGCGTCAGGAAGGAAAACCCGACTTATTTTTATATAGTAGATAGATTTACTTTTTTTTATAAGTAGGTTTACTACTTGAATTCGTGCCAAATAAAAATAAAAATATTGGTTGAAAGTGCTCATTTGCTCCAAACTAAGCCAAGTATAAAAAATTTTAAAACTTGTGGAATACTTGCTTGAAAGGTTAAATAAACCGCGTCAAGTAATTTTACTTTGTTCTCAATGACCTTAATATTTTAATAAATTTGATCACAACCTGACTAGCCATTGTCTTGCAAAGACATGACTAAGGAGTCACAAATTATGTAATACTTTCCCCGCAGAGGTATAAAAGTGAGGTTACATAACATTGAATCTAAAGAAAAAAGTTTACCTACCTATACTATGAACGGTAGTAGTAGGTACCTACCCCATCGCGGAAGAATGCTAACGCGCACTCGCGTCTCCCGGTACAAGTGCCCGACGGAACGTGAGGTTTTAGTCAGTAGAGTCTGACATAACCTATAACAAGCCAGTAGGTATCCATGATGGATTTCCTTACACATAAAAAAAAGGTGCCAGCCCTTCCTCAACTATTTTTCAAATCCTTTAGATTTTCTGCTTGTAATGAATCTACAAACCTTAAGAAAAGTAAACTCATTCCAGAATTTTCGAATAAACCACTTATCTCAGTTTCAAAAGGAACCACTTTAACCAATCTCTAAAGTTGGAACTTCAGAAAACTGCAGACACTTTGCACACTCATAAACCCATCCAAGTCACATTTAAGTTAAATACATCAACTTTAACTGACCGCGGTGAACTAACTTAACTATAACTTTATAAAGTTTACCGGATAACTTACAAAACACATCTAAGTTAGATGGATAGCGCTCAGACTTCGTATAAGTTTTACTGAAAATTACGGGAAACTTTTTGATGGAAGGATTTTATTCTGTCTCCATTGTATTTTATTCTCATATCGACCGATATAGTGCGGTATTGCCAGGTTAAAATAATTACGGATTTTTTACAGAACAGACTATGATAAAATTATTCAGTTTTACTTATCTGTGGTTTTATCAAAATCAATCATAATAATATATTATGTAGATAGCTGATAAAATGTTTAGTTGGCTGCAATGTAAATGAGCTTGTTAAGCAACGGGGTGGGAATAGTGGCTCCCTTAGAGGAGTAGGCCTGCCTTACACCTATACCATCCTCATCACCTAGTTAGCCTTGTACACGAGAAAGACAAGGTCATACGTGCGGAGCTGGCAAAGCCGCGGTTTTTTTTGTTTTATTTGTGTTTAAAAAAACGGTGTAAATGGGTTCCTATGGGGATTTCTGAAATTTTTATCCAATTTTCCTCTGCCGCCAGTCGCCGTGGTAGCTAAGGGGATTTTCGGACAAAAGTTCCATAAATCCCCTACGCCGGGGATTTAGTCAGGGAATTTCCGGAATGAGCCAAATATTCAAAACTTGCCTCTTATCAGTACAACAGTAGTCAACGTAGTACAAGGTGGTCTTAAATAAAATGCTAGTTATTTATAAAATGAAAGTATATTTCCAAATAAATGATACAAACTGATAAAATAATAATAATAATATTGGCAGTTGCTTAAAATACTGTGACAAATATTAAAACTTAATAATTGTCAAAATATTTTTGTTTATAAAGCTAATAACTAAAAATCTAAGAGCTTAAAGTAAATTATTTTAAATATTTTACAGGCCATTTTACTAATTATATTAAAATAAAATCACACTTTAATTAACTGAATTATTTTTGAAAACAAATGTATTTATTGATTAAAAACGTAATCATTCCAAAAATGGTACAAAAGGCATTAAATTCGCGTTTATTATATTTGTTTTAAATCAATAAGCATCAATAATTGTGATAGAATAATTAGTGAATATTGCTTTTCTTTTCAATATTATTACTTGATTACGTGGCATTTTTTTCTTATAGAGATATATTTTTACTCCTTAGTACATTTTGTTTGTTCAACTACTTCAAACGGTCAATGTTTTTTTTAATCTACATAAAGCAATGTTATAAAAATTTTGAATTTTTACTTCGCTACGGATTATACGATTAATAGAATAGCGTTATTACCAATTATAACTTATTTACAAAACTCTTAAATGCATTCGTAATTTTATCTAATTAATATTTTTATTTATTCTGCAAACGAATAAATTCTGATGTTAAATTTTGTGAACTATAAAATTATTTTATTCGTTTACAAAATTGAGTTCAACTTCGCAAATAAGAGTTTTCGAGAGATCATTGGGAAAACTTCTTTTAAAATAGTGTTCTTATATAAATACACTATCACATTTGAACACATTATTCAGTTATATTGTAATTTTATTAAAAACTAACATAATATTATTAAAAAAAATAAGTTTTAAAGAAGCATTACTCGTACCTATTGCTTTTTATTAGCTGTAAATAATTAATAAACTAATTTAAATAATTTGGTTCCCCAAAAACATTTTGTTCTGTTTAGAATTTGGAATACTTAATTAATAAAAATAACTAACCAAAGTCCAGTGTCCGTTATTTTTAGTATCAATATAAATAATTATTTAGCATCATAGCAACTACGTATAAAAATAGCAATATTTACAATATTCATGTCAAAATTAAATGCATTATAATGCGAATGTATTTAATATTAACTTATAAACAAAAATGAATGGAAAAAGCAAGACAGTATTTAAATTGAATCTGTTCATATAAAAATGCCAAAAATAAATCAATATTTATCTTAATTATTATTTACAGTAAAGGTATATAATTATTAAAAAAACCATCTCGTATAAAATCTCCACTCCAAACAACTTGGCACGAACCCTTAATTTTATAAATAATGTTATTACATAGTTATGATCTAAAATAAACATTTTTATTTAATATAGAAAAATAAAAATGAGATCAATCGATGATAATTTTTAGGCTGCTCTCTTTGGAACAATTTGTGGAAATAATTATAAAGAACTTTATTCAGATAAAATAATATTTTATTTTATAAAGAAGTATATTACTGGTCCATACTTTCACTCTCTTATAATCGATTCTTTTATTTACTATATTATTTTATTATAATCAAGTTCAAACATCAAAAGCGGAATGTTAAAATTGACATTTGCATATTCTATTCTGATTATTTTAATTATAATAAATGAGTACATTTTATGATTTTAATATTGGTATTTTAAGCTACGGTTTGCATACAACAATAAATTTAATAAAAGAGAATAAATTTTCCGTATTATTATTATATTTACACTTTTTACATAACATTCATCAGTTTCCGTTGAGATTATTACGAAAATATGCAAAAATATACATTTTGAAGCGTAGCGTTTAAATAAAACTAAGTTTATTTACCGTACGCTTGTTACTTAGCAGTGCACTTTCGGCCCGAACGTGTTAAATTGAGACTTGAGATACCAGAACTATTTTTGAAATTCAACCCTATAATTATTTAATTTCATATTATTCAAACTGATTGAAACGATCCAATGTGATAAGCTGATTAATTATAAACATCCAAGCATTATTTTTGTAATTTTTATTAGATGGTATTGGTACAACAGGATGGTTAATATGGTTTTGAAACATTACTTTAATAAGTATCGACACAAAATAAATAAATAAATATTCACGGACACTTAACACAACGCCTTCTAGTCCCAAACTAAGCAAAGCTTGTACGATGGAAACTAGATTGCTGATAGAATACACATGTGTGCACATACATTTTTTTTTTGTAAATACATACTTATAACACATAGAAACACCCAGACACAGAACAAACATCTATGTTTGCCACACACAAATGTTTGTTCTCGGTGGGGATCGAACCCACGACCCACAGCACGGAAGGCAGAGCTACTACCGACTGAGCCATGACGCCTGTCATAAAATAAATCAATCGAAATGATTATTCAATTAATTAAAAAAAAGGATCGGTTAATAAACCTAGTACACAATAGATGCTGTAACATAAACATAATTAATACATTCATTATTTTGGATGATTCTAAACAACCTATTTTTTTATTCAAATTCAAATTCATAAGACCTGCATGGTCCGGGAACAGGTTTGACCTGATATAGTCACAAAATATAAAAAAAAAACAACAGACATCTTTTCGATAGCTGTTTTTGCCATTTTACTACCCAACTCAAGGTCTCAATTCAACTCTTTCGGGCTTAACTTACAACCTACCAATGCAGTACCTATCTCTTCACGTACATCTTTCACCGTTTGGAGAACAGCTTCCATCCAAGCACGAACAGAACCGCCGTGCAAATAGATCCGGAGATCTTGTCGGAGATGATGGATGAGAAGAACCCTGACTCCTCGGTAGACTCTCCAACTGGTGATGAATCAGTCTGAAATAGAAAGAATAAAAAATGTTATTTATTGCATTAAACCAAATGGCATTACCTAATCTTCTAAATATCTAATACTCTTTTGAAGTGAATTGACAATTAACGCACAGCCTAAACTATAAGTCCTAGAGGTATTAAATTTGGAGGGTTCCTTATACTAGGTAGGAGTGCACTAACAAAGACATTTTGAAAAGTCGCACCCTAAAGGGTCTAAAATGAGGATCAAAGATTTTAAATGCGTATGCTGCTACCACGCGAGCAAAGCCTCGGGCGAAAGCTAGTTTTGTATAGAATAAATTATGAATAAATGGAATAAATAATGCAGTAAAATGTATTTGACAAAAATTCTGAACGTTCACTGTTCAGAGTAGGGTTTTTTAGAATAATACGTTTTTTTTTAAAAAGCTTTTATTTACCTTGCAATGTACGTATGTAGATATGTATGTTCGGGTGGAATCTTTGAACTCAATTTTGAAGTAGATACCTACTCTGAACGTTCACTGTTCAGAGTACGTACTAATAATAAGATATTTTTTTTATAGAATTGAATTTATATTTTTCTTTGCCTTTCATATCGATTAGTTGTGTTATGCATTCACAGATATTAAAATTTAGAATTCGTAGACTTTTTGATGTTTATTATATTATTTAGTGATTTAGCGAAATATATAAAAAAATCCTTAAGGATATTTACAGGTTGTTTTCAAATAATTTTCTAGCCGCACTAAGATAATATTAATAAAGTTAAGTGCAATGACCGGTACTAATAATTATAAATCAAGATTAGACTATTAGAATACCTGGAGAAGGCTAAGCTTAGCTTTTATAGCAATTACTGCAATTTCTATAATAAAACTAACACTATTAAGACTAGAGTCATTGCTGTGCTAAAAGGCTGTATTACCGTATTTCTGTATATTGATTATCTTTACTTTTAATTTTATGAGCCAAATCTAAGCGGAGATTTTAATCTTAGCTATTTTAAAAAAAAAATTTTTGAATGCCCGAGACATTTCTGAAAGATTTTTGTGTGTAAAGCTAAAAATGTATCAAAATTAGCCTATAGTATGATCTGTGATGATTTAATTATTATTTTTTGTTACATAAACATTATAATTGCATTAATTAGCCCCTAGCATTATGATCTCTGTTGATTTAATTATTGCTTTTTACATAAATATGAGAACATGGTTATACAAAAATCTGATTGAAATATTTTTATTTCTTTGTACCAACAATGACAGATGGGTAAGTAGGTGAGTACGTATATCTCACCCTAATTTAAAGAGATTACAAACCACAGGTACAATACTACCCTCCACAAATAAAATTAGAAAAAGCAATCCTCTTTACGCTATTTTTTATGCGCTAACGTAAATCTGTATAATTTTATTACCTAATTTCTCTTTACCAAATTGAATGAGACCGACAAATTGCTTACATTATTGAAGAAAGAGATAAAGTAGGTACCTACCTGTGTTCTCAAAAGAGAGAGAATATTTAATTTACAAAGAAGTAAAAAAGAAGAGATGCTGATAATCTCACAAAACATCAATCGAAAGAGCCGTTTGCATACGATTTTGTGGAGTAAATAAATATAAATTAGGTTCAAGGAAAAGTCGGTAGGTACTTTAGAACGTAGAAAATGGAATTGTTACAATTTTCAAACAAATGAGATTAAAATCAAGACACAATTTACATACAACACTAAGTATAATAAAAGTTAAGAATAGGTAAGATAATTTTCAATGTGATTTTGATGAAAATACAGAAACAACTCAGAAAACTTAACCGAAGCGATGGAGTTCTTAAAGGTACCAAAAGGTATCTCTGTTGAGTTTGAAAACCAAGTTATTGTACAAATATTGACAAAGGTACAGAAGAGTACAAAAAGGGTAACCATGTTATTTTTGTTGATGGTATCGGAATTTAAATAAACAGTGTCTAAACATTCTTTGATGTTATGTTACGTTTTCAAAATATTTACCTACAAGAAAAGAAAATAAATATTATCTTGGTTCAATCATAATAGTAAACCACCATAATAGTTATACGAGTTATTATGAAACTAATAGCTTCAACGTGATTTAGGATAAATAATTTTTTCATACAAATTTTTGCTCAACAAATTGCAAATCATTTGCAATGAAACTGTCGTTTGCTTACAGTGCCTGAAGTATGTCCAATAAAATAATCTAAATACGGAAGAACTTAAAAAAACTAATTTGAATGTTTGTAGATTTTTGTAAATAATTTGATACTAAAAGCACCTGTGATTTCTCTCAAGCCTAATAAAATCACTCCAATAAACTCCAATTATTTTCCCAGTAAATAAAAATCGTTCACTGTTCGTAGAAGCGTAATAATAAACTACCCGCAAAAAATATCTTTGAAGTATACAATGGGGTCTTACTACAAATCGTCTCAAAGAGATTCGAATACGAATCGAAGCATAATTTTCACCAATCCTGCCACTTTAAGAAACATAATACAATACAACGCAAAATACACTCCACATTCTTTGCAATAGAGGTGTTTTTTGGCTCTGATCACGAGCACTTGTGAATTTAAAACAGTGGAATCAACAATGAACTTTTAGTCGTAATAAAATAAGGTAGAGTTTAGTATGGAGGATGAAAACAATCTGTCAGGTTTATTTACAATCGCGAAAGAGGTTTTTATGAAAGGAGACGCGAAATGAGTTTCTATTTAATTTGGATATTTTGTTTGATGGATGTCATTGATGTTCGGAAGCAAAGAAATTGAAAAGCTGAGTCACCTTATTAATATTTTATTAGTTAGCTATGAAAGGTTTATCAACAAAATAATGTTTCTTTTTCCCTGTTTAAGAGATCTGTAGGTTGTATAATAAAAAGTTAAAATTATTAAATATTTTTAACAATTCCAAAATAAATCAGCCGTATGTACCTAAGTAGGTACCTATTTATTAAAAATATATATTTTGACAGGTTATGAGCATCATTTTGTACTTGCTTAGATCATTTAATGAACGTGACAACAAAATTTCGTAAAGTTAAAAATAAAATTATGAAATGGAAAAATACACAACATTGTATTAACAGTTTTATTTATCAAGCAATGAAATGTTTAATAAAGCATTAAAAGCCATATGAACTTTAACATAGATGCTGCACATCACCTAATAAAACAACAAAGTTTCAGTTACTACCAAGAGGTTTTAGAACTCGCTAGCTAGTTCTATAATTTTTTTGGTTAGTAAAGGAAAATAACACCAAAAATTTAAAATAAAATTTTCCTCGTAAAATATGAAATTTTTCTTAGCTGTTGTAGGTGTCTATACAATATATAATAAGCTGAGTTTTTCCGTCTTCAATCTCAACACAATGGACTAGTTTTAATTTTCTTGGTTATTTTATCATTTAAATTATGCTGAAAAAGCCAAAGAAAAAAGTTATGATTTATGTCTCTTAGAATACAAACAAAAATTGCAGTGCTCGGTTTTGTATAGAAAGTATCTCTTTTATTGTTTTTTTTTTTAATATCTCATTGACTCTTGGTAAGGGTGATTTTTCTCTTACATTGACGTTTACGCCCGTAAAAGAAACAGTCGTATGTGACGCGATTTTATCTAAGATCATTGAAATATTTTACTGCTATCGTGAATTTTGTTTGCCGTATGAAGATGATAGCGCAAAACATTGTCGTAAAGACAATTTAGACATTTTTACATTTAAACTTTTGAATCAGTGAAAGTAACGTTACGTTTTCGAAAAATAAACTCGTTCGGTCTTATCAGATTTATCTTGGATTTAACATAAACCACCAAAAACCACGTGTGTTTTGGACTTAGTTCCCTGTCAATAAGTTGTCTGATTTATTGTAACTTATAAATCTGACAACTTATTGACTGCACTTAAGTCCAAAACACACGCGGTTTTTGGTGGTTTTTGTTAGATCCAAGATAAATCTGGAAACATATTTTGGGGGGTTTCGTTTTGTAGGTATGTCATAAAAAAATGTGACTTTTGATCTGGTAATAATCTTTAAAAAAAAAAACAGAATGCGTGGGTTAGGATAAGTACCTCTATCGCGAACAAATTCGCCGCGTTAACGTATTCGAGTTATATTGCGCGTCAATGCCAGCTCGACTGCCAAGCGTTGTAGTGTCACCGCGCAGTGTATCTCGTTTTCGATTGTCACATTTATTCGTGATCAAGGCCAAGGTCATTGTTAAATAATAGGTCAGTACGCAATTTCAGGTACCTTCTTAAATGTTTTATTTTTTAAACTATGTATGTATGTACTGTAGGTAAGTATAAATATATTTATGTTTCTGAAAAAACATATAACACAGTTTTATTTTACAATATGTCTTGAAATTCAAGCAAAGTGTAGTTTGCTGTTTTTTTCTGAATACAATACAATCTTGTAAAAGCGTCGTTACGAACCGCGTGGGTAACAAATAATAATGTCGAACGCAATGACAGCGACATTTACGATGACAAAGATAAATTAAATAAGATCATAAAATATTGAACCGTATCGGCGTGTCACATCACTATTGAACTTGCGGGTGGAGTCATGAAATTATTAGCCGGGTTCCGTATAATTTATTATTATACAAATTATAATTTATTATATTTAAAGCACTTTAAATTCCTTTAGATCTCTTGATAAAAACGGTTTGTAGATTGCTCAACTGTTTTATGTATATTTTGTAAATATTGTAAATACTGTATACAAAATAGAAATTAAAAAATCAAATATATTTAATATAGAAACATTATTAAAGACAAAAAATGCACAAGACCAGCTACAGTTAGGTAAAAACATGGGCAATGTCTTGCAAACAGTGGTATTATCGTATGATACGATTTCTACCAGACAACTTCTAAATAAAATTATTTATTTTATTTATTGCACAAAAATTTAAATCTGTTACAAAGGGTGGACTAAATTATATGGATAAAAAGAAGCGAGGGTCCTGCTTGCTATATATACCTACTGAAACCGCAAGTCCTTGCTACCTTACAAGATAAATATTATTTAGTACGTTGGTTCATTTTTAACCGACTTCAAAAAGGAGGTTCTCAATTCAGTTGTATTTTTTTTTTATGTTTGCTACCTCAGAACTCCGTCATTTATGAACCGATTTAAATAACTCTTTTTTTATCTGAATGGGTATGCTTCCAGATTGGTCCCATAAAAAATTTATCCAAATCAGTTCAGTAGTTTGGCAGTTAAATAAGAATAACTCGAAAAAACACGTCATTCACGTACACGACACTGCGTATTTGCTTTCCTGTGACGTTTCTGTGGTGCTTACGATCAATAGAACAGTCCCAATGAACTGCTATCATCATCATCATTTGATGATGAATGCGTATCAAATTGAAGTCGGTTTTTCCAGTTTTTTAAACTTATAAATTATTTATGGCACGGAACCCAAAACTATAATTTCATCCGCATAAACGCAACACAATAAAAACTTGAGTTATACTTTTTTTGGCTATATTTTTATTTATTATTACGGTCAAGTCGTAAGGATTTTGGCTAATCGCCTATACGTTGTAATATACATTTCAGTGAACTTATGAGTATCGTAAATTATTTATAGATGAATATAAAATGTTTATAATACAGTTATATTAGGGGGCGACGTAAATATATACAGTAACCGGTGTTATTACTTACTACTATCGAATTAGAGCAATGGAGTTAAGTTGGTTAAATAGAAATATAATAGAAAATATAGAAAGTGAAAATAATAGAAAATAAAATAGAAATAAGTATACTTATTTCTATTATTAGTATTTATATGTTTTTTTTAAATATTTTTTTAATTATCTAATGGGTTTTGTCGCTTAGCGACCAATAACCCTATTATATACATCAACATATAACAACTAAAAAAAAAACATATTATACATGAGACAACACAAAAAAAACATGTCATCCAGTAACCAACACAACTACCTACTACCTGTACGTATATAAAAAAAACCAGCTAGTATGAGCTAGTGGCCAACTCTGGTGACGGAGTTTTCAGGCCGCCTTAAGGCCTCCGTCATGGCTTAACGACTGCTAGAGCCGGGACCGACAGTTTAACGTGCCCTCCGAAGCACGGAAGCGCTCAGATGTAAATGCCACTAGCGCTCACCCATCCAAATAGTGACCGCGCAGAACGTCGCTAAACTTATATAATCGGTATTATTATAATGGTAAATAAAATAAACTAATAACATAATTACCAACGTTACGTTCTATTAATGTCTGTCAATATTATTAGATTATTTTAAGCAGTTAATTGTATTTCATGTTTATTACTCAGTAAATTATTCTTCATCGCTAATTTAAATTAAAAATCCATTAAACGTATTAAACATACATTATAAATTATTATTGCTAATAAACTAATGAATTCATTTGATTTAGAAACATAATAATTTGAAAACAAGTACTATTTAATAAAATTAATTATCTTCTTCTTCTAAATATATGAAACTCTTTTGAAGCTGACTGACAATCAACGCACAGCCTAAACTATATGTCCTAGAGGTATGAAATTTAGAGGGTATAGGTATCCATATATAGTGTAAGGATGCACTAAGAAAGGAGTTTTGAAAAGTCGCACCTTCGGTCTTAAACTGGATCAAAGATTTTAACCAAATAATGCGTATCCTGCTACCACGCAAGCAAAGCCGTGGGCGACAGCTAGTTAAACATATAAAACACAATTAGTATTAAATAGTCGATAACATAGTTTGAGCACTTGAGCATCGTTTATCGCAACGTGGTCGTAAGTATGTTACAGTCTGTATAAAGCGGTTCTTTGTTAGTATGCGCACGCGTCGATGGCGTAAAAAAATGTAATAAAACTAAAATTGGAATGTGTTTTGTCATAATTTACATCATTTTTAGGGTTGCGTTCAGCTGATTTTATGTCGAAAAATATGTTTATATGATTTGTCATGTGAGTATACTATTCAAATGATATCTCGTTGACCGTATTGTGGTCAAACGTTTGCCTATCTATACTAATATTATAAATGCGAAAGTAACTCTGTCTGTCTGTCTTGCTTTCACGCTAAAACTACTGAACTGATTTGAATGAAATTTGGTACACAGATAGTCTAGAGCCTGAGAAAGGACATAGGCTTTTTTTAATGCGAAAAAAGGGTTGTAAAGGGTTGAAAGGGGAGGGTGAAAGTTCCTTAACCTTTTCCATAAAAACTTTTTAAATGTCACATTTGAAATCACACTGTCAGTTGTTTGACAGTAAGAGTTTGAATGACAAGACAACGTCTGTCGGGTCAGCTAGTAGGTAATAATTATTATGTAAAAAAAAACTCAACATATTTATTAATATTATTTTGTTGTTGAAACTTTAGTCAAAAAGAAAATTACAACTAATACAATATTTACAATATTCACAACTAATTTTTTATATTATTTTTCTGACAACATTATTTGACAGCAAAATTCGATATTCTATTTTAATTCTTTATGAGAATCGATACTTAAATTATATCAACCATTCTATCTCTAGATAGATATATTCCACACAGTTGTTATATAGACGAAATTAAAAAATTAAATAAAGGTTAAAGTCTAAAGTCATGACATGTTTTGGTTAACATTAGATTTTTTTACTAAAAAGAGATAACTAAAAATATTAAAACAAATTTCTTGTTCTTTATCTTTCAGGCTAATAAAAAGTTACATTATATTTTTACGCGAATTTTATAACAAGCTTTTTTAAAATTCGTACTCCTAAAACAAAGATGGCGGACGAGATTATGTTTATTTTTAGAGCAACAATAAAAATTATACTATTTATTCCGTTAAGGGGAAGCTTTGTGTAAGAGATTTAATTTTTATTGCAAATCTTTTATTTTCTACTTTATGTTGGCTCTACAGTGAGGGCCTATCGTGGAAATAAAAAGAGGACATAAAATGGGTTATGTTTGATTGCGAGTGCGTTACGGATTAGGCGAAAGGTGAAACTTGTATCAAATTCTTGGGTAATTTGGCAAGCAAGCTTGTATGAGTGT
The DNA here is from genome assembly GCA_947507515.1 of Eulithis testata. Lineage (NCBI taxonomy): Eukaryota > Metazoa > Arthropoda > Insecta > Lepidoptera > Geometridae > Eulithis > Eulithis testata. Next base: position 8,312,996 of record OX382213.1, on the reverse strand, counting down.
GGCCAATTCTGGTGACGGAGTTTTTAGGCCGCCTGAAAGCCTCCGTCATGGCTTAACGACTGCTAGAGCCGGGAGCGACAGTTTACCGTGCCCTCCGAAGCACGGAAGCGCTCAGATGTAAATACCACTAGCGCTCACCCATCCAAATAGTGACCGCGCAGAACGTTGCTTGACAATCAGTGAAGATTGACTAAGCAAGTTACGCCACGAGCACTTAGAGGGTGATTTGGTTGAAATATATTTAGAACTAATAATAGTCAGTACAGTCATTAAAAATTGTAATGTATTGTTGGTATAGTTACTTACTGTTCGTCCTAATAAAACCTATAATGTAGAGCAGACCTCTTCAGGGCACTGATGATACTGTGATTCTTTATAGAATAAACACTGGCGAAGAGATATTGTAAAATGGCGCCATAAAAGTGCACATTGTTTTAACAAGCAGAGTGCAATCACGTGCAATTTTGTTATTTGAAAAATATTATTCAATTCTTCGTTCGCAACCGATTTGAGTAGAGATTTCATACAATAATCTGTGTTTGAAGTCCGGATCAGTGCTTCAGCAGTGTCATACAAGTCCATGATCTTATATAATAAAGAACATTGATTATGGTGATTAGAATTATGCCTTAAAAATAAAAAAGTAAAGTAGAAAACTAACTATACCTAATATAAGGTAAAAATCAAATTGTGGGTTATGGGTAGGTTATGTTGGTAGATAGGTATGATAGGTACATACATAATAAAAACAGTAATACATTTCCAATTTTATACACCACACGTGGCGTCCAAATCCATCGTTTATTTTAACAACTGATATGAAACGCGTTTTCCATCTTCCGTTATAAAAAGTAAAAGTCTTAAATTTAATATCATTTTTATTGTGCAGATTACAATAATGCTGGGGTGAGATTTTTTGTTGTGTATTTTCTTTATAAAACCGTGCAGCGGTGCTCGAAATATTTTTTTCCATACTTTTTTTAGATATATTTACGTAAAATATTAGGTAACCTAATAATTTTGAAACTTTGAACTATATTAATAAATATGTGATTAATAATAAAAGTGAGTATTTGCAATAAGTTTAATAAATACTTTTCTTTGTTTAAAAACCAAACATTGTGTCTTATTATTATTTTTCCCATATTTTCTACTACAGAATCAAACGTTGACTTTAATGATTTATTTCAAGAAAGGCATTTAAAACAAATCTTTCTATAATTGTAACAAAAGATAAAGTATCAGAAAGCTATAAAAACCAAATCTCTAATCGACACATTATCATACTGAAGATAGGTAGGTACGTGAAAATATGAGTTTATTCAAAATGTGTTGATCGTATAAAAGCCGCGTGCGATTTATTGTTAATAACATTTTACGAATAACACATTTGTCGTGAAAATATTTACACACTCGGTTGAGGCTTTAAAAATATAATGTTACGTTCCAATAATGTTGGAAGATTTGTAATACGTGAAATTTTATGTTTCATTAGAAGTGTGATAATTTAGAGTTTAAAAACAACAATATTTTTCTCAAAGAGTACCAAGATTAGAATGACTTCTAACATTATTAACATCATGCAATTTTAATATAAAAATTTAAAGAAAATCCATTTTTATATATCATATTTAACAGTTACAACACATATAATTATGTAATCCGTGTTATTCGATTATTATTTTTGATCGCTGTACCAATCGATAATTATGTAACTTATCTAACTAGGTATATTACAGATAAGAAATAATAGGAAAATTCTAATAATAATAGAACGACTGATTGACTTTTTTTCTTACAAAAAAATTTAAAAATTTAATCTACACAATATTATATGAATGACACGAACCTTATCTGATGGAAAGCGCTAAATTATAAAAACACCGTGCACAGGGGAAATCTGAATGACTCGCGCCTTATCTCTTATTCTTTTTGGACCCCGAATTATCAAGTATTATGAAAAAACTTTGTAGAAGTGGCAGCTAAGACTTATAAAGGAAAAAATATATATACAGAACGGTAATTGGAAACATAAAAGCGAAACCTTTACATAAAATAATATTTGACACGACAAAAATAAGAAACTACCTCAAACGCAGAATATAGAGTAATTTAATATTGTAACCTACATAAAATTCATTTAAATAATTTATTCTTAATTTCAATATTTCAATTTTTTGATTTATTGTTTTATAATGCTTATTACTTGCCACGTCTAATTTTTGCAAATTTTCATACCTCTATGGAAAATCTCAACGTATTTCGCTCATATTTAGAGTTAGAATTTTCGTAATAAGTTTTCTTTTTGCGAAGGTGCGTGCTTCGTTAAGGCGACGAATTTTTATTTTCATATTTTTTGTGATGCGATGTTTTGGTTTGTATTTTTTTTTCCGAATCGTATTTTTATTTGGCTGTTTGTTTTATTTCCATCAAAATGTTAAAAAGAAAAACAAATTATGTGATTAAAATTGTGATGTCCATAATGTGGGTAATGTGGTTAAAGTTTATATTTGCAGTTTCTAGTATTTTAAAACTGTATTTAATTTACCTAAAACTATTTGAATCGGTAATAAGCATTGAACTAAAACAAGAATTAAACATTATTAGATACTTCCATAAAACCATTTAACAAGAATATTATAATAAATCATTATATTTTATGTATTATTTTGCATATAAATCAAAGACCGTTCATATCAAATAAGACTAGATATTATTTTACAAGGTTTATGCAACATCACCTCCCCTTAAATTTTCCTCTCGATTTCATTACGATATCACGAAACACCCTGATTTATACATTTCTTTTGTATTCATATTTTCTATCACCATACAATATTTATTATGCCCAATATTAGATTTTATCTACTCAATTTGACTCATCTTTTGAGTTTTTAAATTAATACGGGTTACGGCTTTGAAGTTATTGATATCAAAAATACTTTTGTGTAAAAAATAATCAAAAATACCTGCTTATTGCTTTTTTTCTTTGAAAGTCAAAAACATTTTTGATAAAAAGTACCTACATAATATTATATTTTGCTTGAAATGCCGTAGATTTCATATGCAGCATTGTTTTGATAAACAAGTACCTATATTGTTACTCAATAAATAATATATTTTGGAAGTTCTAAATATCAAAATAATTTTCTGTCTACATTATTATTTTCTATGATCTTTTTAAATATTTAATACCCGTGTAATCTAAAGGTAAACATTAAAGTTGGGGCAAGTAAGGTAAAAGCTAAATATAAAATGGACATTTGCATGTGCGGTTGAAAACAATACTTGAAGTATCATCTTCCAGCGTTGTACGGATTCATTCCCATGTCTACAACAGGTGTTATCAAAGGGTTGACGCATCACCGCTTTTTTTAAATATTTTAGTAGTTTCTAGCCACGGCAGAATTAAAAATGAAAAATACGCGTTAAGCAGCGTTTCTGCGATCGTAACGCACAACGTTGCGGTATGCGTCTCAACGCAGAAAGAAAGAAAGAAAGAAAATACATTTATTTGGACACACTATACATACATAACAGCACAACAAAAAGAAAACAACTTAGGTAGAACTTAACACATAACATAACACTTAAACAAGTAGGTAGGTAGGTATATGTACTATATACCTACCTGTCCAGGCGCAAACCTGCGGGCCTAAGATGCGCACCGCGAGATATTTGTCATGTCGTTCTGTCTAAATGCAAGCATTTTGTACCAGTTTAGGAACTATTTCATTATCTGTGGTACCTAATGGTGTCGTCAAAACGCGCCATAATGTACACTTTTGACACTTCTTAGTCGTCGTACCTCTCTGAGGACGAGATAATAGTCATGCAGAAATATCAAAAGTTGAAAATTCTAAGGCGCGGTTCCTCGACAACATTACCACAGATAATGCAATAGTTCCTAAACTGGTACAAAATGCTTACATTTTGACAGAACGACATGACAAATATCTCGCGGTGCGCATCTTAGGCCCGCTGATGTCGCGCTGGTGTAGGCATGCATGAGCCAAAACGGGTCACAGCTCAGCTTGATGCCAGACGCTGGTTTTCAGCAGAGTACCACGTTTGCTCTTCGACGCTGACGCAGACTGCGACAGAACTATAGACTATACTAGACGTTTTACATACTATGTGTCCGGCGCCGCATGTCGCATACCGCAGCGTTGTGCGTTACGATCACGAGACCAGAGCTATAAACATCCTTAAAAAAATATTTCTACCCTCACCTCACTTATTTTTCACTAATTACAGCTTCGCGTCATCAGCGAATATTGAGTCGACTCAAAGAGCAGTGACACCACTCAGCGAATAAATAAAAAAAAGGATTAGAGTTAAAAAGTCTAAAAAAGATCCACTCTGAGTTAATGATACGGCATGGTGAGTGGCGAGAAACAAAGGTTTGGGAGCATTTACACCGTTCTGTAACAAACCATTTGAACGCTTGTTTGAACGTCAGATGAAAAAGTTGCAAAATACCATATTTTTTTTAAACGCTCCATGATTTTTTTTTATAAAAAAACTAGTTTTACAAGTTATGTAAGTATTTTTTATAACATATAAAATTGTGAACGTGTAGTTGCATGATTCTAATCAGTTAAAAATGAGGTAAGTAAGATAAAAAAATGATTAGCTTTTTGCGGCTTACTATCACGGACTACTCACTGACTATGCGGCCTAGACGGGCTATTGTGATTGCCACAAAAATTGATATTAAGTAGTTACTCATTATAGATTTTTCCATTATCTATATTTTCCTTTGTAAAGAACACGCATTAGAACATTCAACCATTACACTTCAGTGTAAGCTCAAGATCCAAGGCTTGAGACCCCGGTGGAGATGTCTCGATTTTTTTCTACTTTATTTTCGATCCGTTTTCGCGAGGTTTTAGAAAACGTCTGGTTCAGCTTCCTAGGGCACTTCAAGGCGTAAAGCCGGGATCTGGGACTTAGCTGGTTTTTATTTTTATTGTGGAACGAAGCTTTGTTTTTGTCACGGCTTTTATTAAAAAAATGTGAGAGAATTTTTCATGGGTGAAGAATTAGGGAGGTGTTTAAGAACATGACATTTCATAAACATGAGTTTAAAACATAAAAAGCTTATACAAAAAAAAACGTTACACTGAGATTATTTTTCTCATTTATTAAAAAAAACTTGAGAGGTGTCAAGGGACACCCGAATGGAACGATATTCCTTGAGGTGTTGTTTTCTTATAATATTTTCTATAAGAACCTAAAAACAAATATTTTTAACAATAGCTAAATTCATTTGTTTCTGTCTTCCTGCACCAATTTATTCGAATGACATTGTTAAAGTTTGAAAAAAGTGTCGCGACAACTTTTGGTCTCCATTTTTTTCCGTCTAGCCCCCTTTCGCAACGCGCAATAAGGAACTTCGTTCCAAAAAAAAAAACATTGTAAATACCACCAATACTCACTAATACAATAACTAACAGAGTATGCAATAGCCACTAAATTCGTATTGAATCAGGGTCTGGTTTGCAACACTAGGGTTTATTGTACCTATACTTAATTATCGTAGAAATTTATATCCTCTCTTGAAGTGAAAACTTCTTTAGCACCGTGTGATTTGAAAGTCGATGAAACGAGAACGGTGACAGATTACAGATGAGGTATTAGTTACTATTACACTTACATTTTGCGTAACAGATTATCTTAAAGTTAGTACAAGCTTCCCGAGGTGACACAGATTTAAGTATAGTCACATTAGTATCGATTCTCTTGTTGCATTTGTTTTAAACTAACCTAATTTGATAGCTCTATTATTATCCGTCTTTGTCGTTTCAGTTTATGAGAAAGGGACGGCAACATTTTTAGTGCTGTCAAATAAGGTTAGTTTAGAAAAATTCAACAAGCGAATCGATACAAATGACTACCTAAGTAGAACGTTTATTTTTACTTGCAAGATTTTACCTACGTACTTACTGCATTGCATAGCGTACGTTCACCTACCTACCTGATGAAATTTTACATTCGTCTCATTATCTTGAAGCCAATATTTTTGCAGGTTTCACTTCTACTACGTGTGAATTGCACGTTTGCATTTTTGAAGTTATACTTCTAATGCGACTTCCAGCAAGCTTGCGTTATGCGTTTAACGCTACCCCATACGGAGACCCACACAAACCCAAAACACTTAGATAGCGCGTTCTAGGATCCGACCAAACTTAGCAGCGCCATCTAGTTCTGATTTAGGCAACATGAGCATAGAACCTTTTCTAACTAAATAAGTACTACATATTAGTTAAGTACATAAAATAAATACTAAAAATACTAAATTAATTTCACATTAAACACAGAGCGAGAGTGAATGCGGGGCACTCGAAGTATAACTTCTTCCGCGCGGAGGGACTCTACGCACTGGTTTTTTTTTTATTTTGTTTTTCAACAAAACAAAATTAATAAAAACAAACTATTAATCTACGACCTCGTATGTTGACCCAAATGCAATTTACTACCAAAATGATTGATGCGGGTCTAAGAACATAATTTTTATATCGATGGCCTAAAAAGTTAGACGGTTTTATCGCAACTTTGTGGTTACCATGACCATTTTCAGGACCAACAATAAAATAAAAGTATGAATTAACTCGTGTTTATTTGTATTATCTAATATCATCGAATACCTATTAGATGCTATATGTATGTACAACTAATATTGGCATGTTATGATTTTTCACAAAAGCCTATTCGGTTAAAAATAATATTATAAACGCGAAAGTTTGTGAGGATGTTTGTTACTCTTTCAAGCAAAAACTACGGATCCGATTTGGATGAAACTTGGAATATATATTATCCGTGATCTGGATTAACACATAGGCTACTTTTTATCCCGAAAAATCAACGGAAACTTTCGCGTTTATAATATTAGTAGGATGGGTAGTCAAACAACCGTTAGAGCTTTTTCAATTCGAAAAAGATCTATTCTTAAATGAATATTTGGACATTTTTGTTTATCAAAATAATAAAAACTTAGAGATTTGCATAAAATAATGGAGATTTTTATTTTTAACAATCAAGAAATTTTTTTTACTAAAAATTTTGCATAAACTTGCTCGTATTCCTCCAAATTTCAAGCTACACATCAAAAATCTTTAAGCAGCATCCAAAATTCACCACTTTTTCAGGCATCCATTACAACATGTACTTCCTCAAACAATTTTCCACCTTGTCCTTTTATCCATATCTCTCCATCTTCCTTTCAGAAAACGTCCCTTCTACAGGCTGTTTCATTTTGATCATCCAGTACATAATGTTTTTCTTTACGTGGAGAAATAATTATAGTTACAGGATTGTTCAATTTGATTAGATATAGGTACTTATTAATTTACGGCTCAGTACCACTCTTATCTTGCCAGTATATTTCTTATTCACAATAAGCGTGCCAGTTCCACCTTTATTATGCAACTGCTAATGAATGGAACACATTACAGTGCTGGTCATTGGAACTGCTTCTAAATTCTTCTCTTCTAACTTAAGAGATCAGCTCTTGTCGGTGTAATTATGCAGTTCTCGCCATTTGTTCCTTTCCAGTGCAGCTTCCTTGACGTCCTTATACGACATGACAGCGATATTTTCCTTCAGCTGGCTCATATAGCTTTTACGCGGTCTTCCCCTTCCTCTTTCCTTCTACCTTTCCTTCAATGATATTTTTAATCAAACTGTCATGTCGTATGAGGTGTCCTATCATTTTTCCTCTCCGGTTTTCAATAACCCTCATAAGGGCTCTTTCCTCATTCAGCCTACTCAGTACTTCCACGTTAGTAACTTTCTCCGTCCAGCTTATCTTTTCCATTCTCCTCCAGCACCACATCTCAAATGCTTCCAGATATTCTCTGTCTTTTTGAGTCATTCTACTTTATTCTACTTTTAATCATGTGAATCAAACCTACCTACCTACCTGCTTACTCTAAGGTGGAAAATGCCTGCGTAGGTACCTATTTGCCTACGTAAGCATTGCTCATCGTCTGTGAAGTCACTCCAGTGGTCACAGCTGAAAACCAGCGTCACTTCACGATGTGAAGTGGCATTAAGCTGAGCTGTGACCCGTTTTGGCTCACGCATGCACCAGCACGTCAGGTTTGCGCCTAGACAGGTAGGTATATAATATATATACCTACCTATATTTGTTCTATTATATGTATTTCTTAAGTTTCTACCTATGTTGTTTCCTTTTTGTTGTGCTGTTATGTATGTATAGTGTGCCCAAAATAAAGGTATTTTCTTTCTTTCTTTCTTTCTTCTATTACCGGCGCCTGTTTATTCTGATTACTATAATCTGGATGTCTTTAAGACAAGATATCTTTTATCTATATACCTTAGTTGTGTGTGTACCAAATAAATGTTTCTCTATCTTTTTCCATCTCTTTATTAATATCTCCCTCTATCTCTTAATTGAACAAAATATGATGATGTTGTTAGTCATTTAATTTGTGAACAAAGAGTTTTATCAAAAGAAATTTACAATTACTAATCTAATCCTACGTTGTATGTATTTATGGTAAACAGCAAATAATGCAAAATTTGGCATTTATAGAAATATAAATTATTTATTTTACGCAAAAACACATAATAATATAAAGACACAATGACATAAAAATTAAATTATAAAGACAGATGCGTAAATAAGGTACTCGCTCAGCAAATGCTAAAGGTGCACGGTGGCTTCTTTAGCGCTGGTTTTCAGGAGTGCCTAGAGTGAAGTGGCGCACAACCGCTGCAACCCGCTCCGTTTTACAACAAACTTAATCTAATAGCCTAAAATATTATGTACTACCTAATCTATACTATCTATATCTATACTAATATTATAAAGAGGAAAGGTTTGATTTTTTGTTTGTTTGTTTGTTTGTATGAATTGAATAGGCTCCGAAACTACTGGACCGATTAAAAAAATTCTTTTACCATTAGAATCCTACATTATCCCTGATGAACATAGGCTATATTTTATCCCGGAATTCCAACGGGAACGGGAATTACGCGGGTGAAACCGCGAGGCGCTGCTAGTCTAATATACAATTTATAATACCGGCATTAATCAAAGTCATATGTCATTTTTTTTAAACATAAATTTAACAGATACAGCTGCATTTAGCAGCAACTTTGTAAGCACTTTTTAGGAGCAGCCTGTATTCTCCTCTAGATCATTTCTTTACCTTTTCTGTACTCTGTTGCGTCTCAAATGATTGCTTCGTACAAGTGGACCCTCACAATAGGACGGCATTTCTTTTTAATCCCGTTCCGTGATCCTCATTTCGAGGGGGGAATATTTAAATGGATATGTTACAAATGACTGCGGTGTTTTGTATACAACCTATATTATAATGGTATGAACACTTTGATACCTACTTAGATAAATTAATAAAAAAATTCAATAAAAAATGGAATAGAAAAACATTACAAAATAATCAAGAATTTACAAAAACCTATTTTATAAAATAAAATAATTACATAATATATTTATTGTATAGGACTTCATCTAAATATTTATTAAAATAAGTCTAATAAGTAAATTGAGTAACTCGTTAGAACAACGATTTAAGAACCACTATTATTGTTTTGCAAAATATCCAAATACATACTTCAATTAATTAGTTAAAATATTTTGTAAATAAAATAAAAAAAGCTTCTGGTATATAATTTAAAGTTCCGCAAAGTTGAAAAACCAATCTCGATGATATCTTTAGGGAATGAAAGGGAGCCACGGAATATCTACATAAATAAAACTGCGTATCTTAAACAAACAAAATGTGCCAACCCAAATACTTTTACTTGCACAAAAGAACACCGAACACGAAAATCTATCCCCGAGATTATCTCGGCAATTTACTTATGAATATTAATGCCGGTGAAGCGAAAACGGGAGTAAATAAAATGAAAGAAAAAAAGAAAAAATCGGGGTTCAACACGGATAACAAAAACCTCTCGACGGAACCCTCTCCAGTGATCCTTGAGAGAAAATACATTTTACGGATGACAAAATATGAAAGGTTTATTTTCTGAGCATTTTATTTCCGTGATTTGAGAGATTTTGGATGGTGATTTTTACTTACTTTAATGTTTATGTTACTTTAATAAACATTAAATCAAAACCTAAAAATATAAGTGAAATAATGGAATTTTGACACAGACAAACCGTGGTTAAAACCATATCTCTCAAGATTTTAGTAATTTTTTTAGTGCCCAAGTACAAAAAAAAACTAAGTACTTATTTAATGTATTAAATAAATACTTAGTCTCTTTTTAATGTGCTATAGCTAGGCATTTGGCTGCCAGCACACCTGGTGGTAAGTGTAGCTGCAGCCTAAGGTGGAGCACGCTTAGCTATAATCCACCTATTCACTCCTTTCTTGAAAATTTTTATGTTTTATCTTTCAGGAAATACTGATGGTGCCACGTTTTCTTTTGATGTTTATGCTCAAGGTACACTGATTTTTTAGCCCGTCCGTCCCCATTTTAAAGTTTTCGTTTTTGCTCCTGCACTGAACCCTAAATATCCTAATCCTACAAATCCGTCAGGTTGCCCATTATGTCCTTTTAAGCTATAAACTGCAGGACTGGCCAGCTGTAACAACATCATTACTCAGATTTTAGTGTCCAGAGCGTAGTATTCTTGGGGTATCTGATGCCTCGTCATCCCAGGGTTGTAAGTTTGTTGGTTTTAGACGTTTTTATTTAAAAAAATTGTGGTCAAATTCGTCATCACATTGGGAAAAATTCTAAAAAAAATTGCAGTTGAGTTCTTTGCTCGTTTCGTTCAAGCAGTGATGCTCGCATTACTGTTCTGATTTAAAGGGTATAGTTGCCAGTGCTATTATAGATAATTACATGGGTCTTGACACCTTTACATTTCATTTTTCAAAGCGGTATATCTACTCAAGTTCAAACGGTATTATGCCTCACAATCCCGTCCTCTGTGGACGCGTTTAGTAAGATAATGAAGTAACTTTGTTTCTATTGTTAACTGAATTAAACGTAAGGATAACAAATAAACCTATACAACTGAGTGTACTACTAATCTAAATTTAGAAATTATCTCACTACAGTATCGTACAGTCAGTGACAAAATTAGATGAACAGTTAGATTTTGCACAACGAATCTATGATTTTACCAGCATGCAGTTGATTATTTTATTTAGGTAATAGCTAATACCCGAGTGGAGACCACGTTTAGGAAAGCGTAGTGTAGGACGTCCTCCGGCTAGGTGGGGTGACGATCTGAGACATGTACCTAGCTGGCAAACACTGGATGAGAAGAGCTGAAGACCGGGCTCAGTGGCGCGTCTTGAGAGAGACCTACGTCCACCACTGGACCGATATAGGTAGATGATGATGATGATGAGTTGATTATTTTATTTAGGTACCTGCCTAGTAACTTTGTTCACTAATTTTTTTCAAGAGATCTTTACAAAATAAAAAGAACATGAATGATTTATTTATTTATTTTATAGAAAACCAACAGCTTATTATTTAACTAGATAAAAAAAATTATAGCAGCGGAAAGCCAATTACAAGTATAACTGCAAGTTCAAGTTATAAAAAAAAAAAAAAAAAGTTACCTGTAATACATTTTTGGCGACGCGTAAATAAGAACGTCATTTTATAGTATCCAAAAAAATACTGAAGTTGGTGATTTAAGGAGCGCTCATGGCTAGTCAATCTTCACCGATTATCTAAGTTAAGCGACGTTCTGTGCGGTCACTATTTGGATTGGTAACCGTTAGTGGCAATTACATCTGAGCGTTTCCGTGCTTTCCTGGCTCTAGCAGTCGCTAAGCCACGACGGAGGCCTTCAGGCGGCCTGAAAATTCCGTCACCCGGTTGGCCAATAACTCATACGAGCATGCTTGGTGTTTTGACGATGATTGTACGACGTTTTACTGTGTCTATTCTTGTCCGATTCACGGTGGGAGAGCGCATGCAAATCACAACGCAATAACGATTGAAATCTTGTCGATTTTAGCACTTATGTGATTCTAATCTAACTCTGCTAATATTAAGTAAGGTAAAAAAATAAGCGGTTAAATAAAGGGTGTTATAAGTTTGACGGCGTTATGTAAACTGCCTCCATGTTGCTATACCCTAAGCCAGGGTCCATGAGACAACTATTTATATCCACAACCAATGTAAAATTCATGTAAACCATGTGAAAGCAATAGATATATTGAGTAGGTATGTTTGACTGGTAGCCTACCTATTCCCGTCTATAACGATACGTAATTTGCAACTAAGTAAGTACTTATTTTATTTATTTTTAATCTCCAGTAGCTGCTAATAAAGTTTTATTCTGAAAATCGATATTTATCTACCTAAAACCAATTCATTACTAACAATAACGTTTATTAGTACTCCGTCTGAGTCATCACTCAGATGTACTCAAACGGCCCAATATGGCGTAAACTCACTCACAATGTTTTGTGGCGCCATTAATTTAGCACTAAATACTAAAATAATTTTACGTCAAAACGTAAAGTCGAGAAAGTTAGGGGATAGTCTTGTGGAGTCGGATTTTTTGTTGTAAATTTTTATTTTGTTACAAAAGTACTTTAATCATGCAATAGGTATAACTAATTTTAATTACATAATTATATAGTTTTATTACTTTTTTTTAGCTTTGCTTAGTTTTTTTTTATATACGTAATCGTTTGACCACAATCTCACCTGATGTTAAGCGATGATATTGTGGTCGACGATATAGCACGGTTACATAAAAGATACCTTTTCACTCTACTCTATTTTGGGATTATAGTATTAAATGCGATCTGTGGTTTAGGACTAGAAAGCGTTGTGTGATAAGTCCAAGAATATTTTTTCCACTTTTACCATGGGGTTCCTAAAACTATGTTTTTTTTTGTCTCTATAACAGCCATTGTTTCAAAACTTCTCACTTGTTTTAAAGCTCTGTGGAAAAAACCATAATATCTTTTTTTTATTTATATTTGTCTCACTCTTTCACAAAAATCTCAAATAGATAAACAAAGAAACATGTTAGAACAAGTCGAAAATTCAAACCACAAACTAGTTTAATCAAGTATATTTTCAGGAAGAGCCGAGTACAAAAATAAACCGCAAATAAACTAAACGCAGTGTCACTAAATAAATATCAACAGTGGTACATTCTGACCCAAATAACGACAAAATAATATACGCAGTATTTCAGTGCACAGTAGATCTATTTACGACTATTGCCACATTCAGATGAAATAGTATTTATTTGGTTTGAATTGAGTGCATAGCAGATAAACATTTTGAACAGTAAATACGTCGTTTTAGATAAACTTCATAGTTTTGTTAATATTTCAGAAGGCCACGTGAATCATACAAATATTTTTGAAGGTTTTTGCATGTAATCTTATTTTTTTATTCTTCTGCTTAAAAAATAAACTAGGCCTTGGGAAAAACGATGGGAAAGGTCACGGGAGATTACTAGACCGACATAGTTTAAAAATGTAGTTTTACAAAAAAATTTTTAGCCTGCTAATAATGGTAAAGCCAAAAAAGTTAGAACAAAAAAAAATCATAAAGATAAGCCCCCTCCACACAATAGCACTCCTAATAAAGAAAAACACTCATACAAAATTTTATTTGGAACGTTAACCGGTATCTATTGGAAAGATTTAATTCTGTTTCAGTCAGCACTTTTTATTTTATTGTGAACATTAACAAAATAATTGTTGTGCCCACCCCACTGGCACTGGCAATGCTACTGTTGAAAGAATGTTATGGCGCCTGGTGATTCCGAATAGCAATCGAGCGTGTATTGCTCTTGTTTTTTATCAGGCGTTTGTAAAGGGCGTTTTTTTGTTTTGTAAACTTTTGTACAACTGAATATTCGTTTTGCATACTTGGGTTCTACTTGGTTCATACTTGGCCGTGCAGAATCTTTAGTATTTTTCTGATTGAGATATTAAGTAAGTAGGTAGGTATAATATGATTTTTAGTTTTCATAATATGACGACTCTGTGTAATAATTTCATTTTATTGGTTCATGCATCAAATAGTTGACTTACGACGACATAATTTGATGTAAAAGTATAGCTACAATATAAACTTAAACATATAAAACATTGTGCAATAGTTTTAGCACAGACAAACAAACTGTAAACTTGTTTAACGATATTTTTCTGAACGCACGTGCATCTTTGTGTGCAATGAATCATGTGGCGATGAACCGAGAATTTACACTGGACAAGTATAACTAACTAAATAACCAATTAGGTGTGGTAGGTTAGGTACAGTTAATATGAGAAGTTATATAGAACAATTAGTAGATTTTTGGTATAAATGTAAGGGGTATACATATATTGGTCTTCTAGAGTTGCGCTAGATAAAATGACTACTTTATCTATTGGTATCTTTTTCAGTGGTCATGCAAGTGAGAATGACAAAGCATTTTGTTAAAGTCACGCTAACCTGACTGGTGAAGTATGCAAGAAAACTACTCCTGAAAATTGATGGTTGGTATAATTTATAAGTTTATAAAACTGTAAAAACCGACTTCAATTTGATACGCCTTCATCATCAAATGATGATGATGATGATGGCAGTTCGGGACCAACCTAGACGCATACACTATCAGATAAAAAAGTTTTTTTTTTAAATCGGTTCATAAATGACGGAGTTCTGAGGTAAGAAACATAAAAAAAAATACAACTGAATTGAAAACCTCCTCCTTTTTTGAAGTCGGTTTATGAGTCCAGCTAATAAGGATGTCCTAATTATAAAAGTTTCAATGTAGTCCATACATATAACACGAACAAATCTGACAGTCGCCGCGTCAACGTATTTCAGTTATATTGCGCGTCAATGCCAGCTCGACTGCCAACCGTTGTAGTGTCACCGCGCAGTGTATCTCGGTTACGCTAGCGTTACGATACGTTTGCGATTGTCACATTTATTCGTGATCAAGGCACTGTAGAGCAATTCGAACACGAACTCGAATTTACTCAAGTGACATAACTCAGTCAGAAAGTGGTTTCTCTTCACTTTGAAATGGTATTTATTTTCTATTTCTATAATTCTATTTGTTTCGAAGCGGGCGTCATTGTGCGTAGTTTTTATACATTGGAATATCATAAACACACTCGACTTAGTTCATTTCACTACCGCGCTCGTCAGTGAGGCGCCTCATGCGCTATCGGGTTTTACAGACAAAATTTGATTCTCATTTCGGATTCAGCTCTCTCAGGTTCGTAGTGTGTTTGCAGAATGACTGCAGATGCGCTGAAACCCTAACATTTATAGATAGCTAGCTGACCCGACAGCCGTTGTCCTGTCATTCAAACTCTTACTGTCAAACAACTGACAGTTATTTCAAATGTGACACTAAAAAAGTCTTCATGATTAGGAAATTTTCACCCCCCTTTTAACCCCTTACAACTCTTTTTTCGCATTGAAAAGTGGCCTATGTCCTTTCTCAGGCTCTCGACTAGACTATCTGTGTACCAAATTTCATTCAAATCGGTTCAGTAGTTTCTGCGTGAAAGCGAGACAGACAGACAGAGTTACTTTCACATTTATAATATTATAAAGTATAAAGTATGGAAGTATGGATTAGTATAAAGAAGAACCTTACCTCATCAGCGTCTACTCCATCAGCCATATCCGTCCCTCCCTTATCCCTCCAGTGCTTTTCACTCGTCAATGAAAAATTAAACGTCCTCTCCCTCCTTGGACTCAACAGCACTCCAGCTGGACTTCTAGGAGTATTGTACCCGATAATCTCCAGGTTTCGGGTCGCGAACAGGTCGTTGCCACTTCTTGGGTTGATGAATACGTCATCGTCCAGGTCTTCGGAGTCGAACGTGAGGGTGAGTGGAGGAGAGGAAGCTGAGATACGGCATTGGGGCGCTGGTGGTGTTGGACGGACGGCATCGGACTCGGAGAACGGTCGATCTGGAAAGAAAATGATATTGGTTAGGAAAAGGGTTTACAGTCAGGTCTCTCGAAGCGCTCGTAGCTAGGCTTGCTTAGCCAATCTTTACCTATTATCTAAGTTAAGCAACGTTCTGTGCGGTCACTATTTGGATGGGTGACCGTTAGTGGCATTTACATCTGAGCGCTTCCGTGCTTTGGAGGGCACGTTAAACTGTCGGTCCCGGCTCTAGCAGTCGTTAAGCCACGACGGAGGCCATATGGCGGCCTAAAAACTCCGTCACCAGAGTTGGCCACTAGCTCATACGAACTTGCATGCTTAGTCAGGTCTCTACCGAGGGTTATAGCCAATTTGTACCTACTATTGTTATGGAAATCATAATAACTAATTTTGAAATTGCATACATTGATATCCGATTCGTACCCTGGTCTATACGGTTCGTATTTAAACAGAAAAACTTAAAGAAATGGACAGTCGATGGGAGAATGCGATTGAATTAAATTTCGCTATTCACCATTGCTTTTACGAAGGTTGCCTTATTGACACTGTAGCGGCATCTATCTCGCTACATAAGAACTAACATGAGAAATATCCTAGATCGCGCCAACGAAGTTATCACCGAGTTTGAACATAAATAATACTACCAAATACCATCCATTGGTCCTCGGACCCCGACCCAAAGGTCGCTCGGCGTGGAAGTTCTTCCCTTTTCGTAGGAGGACACATATCCTACCAGGTTCTCCTCAACACTGATTAGTTTAAGCCTAGATGGTGCTGTGTACAATGTTCATAAAATTCGGTAGTAAACAAGCAAGCTACTTTGTGTTACATTGCGCAATTGACGCTAACACTTTGCAAGAGCCCAGATCATCGCACGAGGCAACCGCGCAGTGTAAGAGAAACGTATTTTTCATCTTAGACTTATGGGGAACGTTCGAGGAGACTTATTACGGCAGAAAGAATTTTACGTTATAACCAATTGGGCCCACGACTATTTTAAAAACAAATAAAAAAAATGTGTTAGAGTATCTTTTATTAGCTACAAAAGGTACTCTACTACATTTTTCGATTATTATCCTATTGTACTTATTGTACTTACTTCAAAATCATTAAACGACTGTATTTATCAAAATCGATCAACTTCGGGTTCGACAAAAAAGTATGCACAAGTAACCTCCAAACGACTCAAATGACCGTGATTAAAAAAAGACTCGGGAGCTCTACAAAAATCATGACAAATTATAAAAAAAAATCCGACCACAGACAGAACAAAGAAAGGCAATTTGTTATCAACAATATCGATGGTAGAGAACAGAAGCGAGGCTCTATGCAGTCTATAGGCTATATTTTACACTTACATACAGGTTGATGTGAATAATTATGATTTTATAATAATGTAGTAGAATTTATAATCCCACATTACAGATTGTGATACTCTACACTATAGACTAGCAGTCGCCCGAGGCGTTGCTCGCGTTCTAGATCCCTACACCCTACACTGTATAAGGATACTACCCTCCAAATTTCATACCTCTAGGACTTATAGTTTAGGCTGTGCGTAGTTTAGGCAGCTTCAAAAGAGTTTTATATATTTAGAAGATTTTGACGTCATGCCACCATAAAACAGACAGGCGTCATGGCTCAGTCGGTAGTAGCTCTGCCTTCCGTGCTGTGGGTCGTGGGTTCGATCCCCACCGAGAACATAACATTTGTGTGTTGTAAACATAGATGTTTGTTCTGTGTCTGGGTGTTTCTATGTATTTTAAGTATGTATTTACAATAAAAAATATATGTATTCTATCAGCCATTAAGTTTCCATCGTACAAGCTCTGCTTAGTTTGGGACTACAAGGCGTTGTGTTAAGTGTCCGTGAATATTTATTATTATTATTTTAGTTTACATTTTTATCTACTCGACTTAAAGTCGGTACTATATAAATGATGCACACGGGCCTAAGCCAAGTGTACATCAGTTGATACTGCTGAAAGATTTGGTATATTAGGATTTGATGTTTGCACGTCAGTCAAAAGGTCAGATTGCAAAAACTTTCGTACAATTCTGCAAGTATTTAAAATGACTGCTTTTTGTAACAGAGCAAATCAAAGTCAAAGTCAAAGTCAAAAATCTTTTATTCAATAAAATCTCACTGATCACTTTGAATCGTCATTACGTTTTGTATGATTAGGTATGATTACATATTTTTTTTTATTGGATGAGTTGGAGCTAGTTCGTCCCAAGCTTGTTTGTCTTCTAAATAATCAGATATTTTATAGTATGCTTTTAAAAGAAGTCTCTGTTTTATTACGTTTTTGAACTTGCCAATCGACAACTGAGACACATCACTTGGGATTTTGTTAAAGAAGCGTACACATTGCCCTTTGAAAGATTTACTAATTTTTGTGAGCCTAGTGGTGGGAACAGCGAGTTTGTCTTTATTTCTAGTGTTAACATTATGATTATCACTTTTTTTGTTGAATAGATTGATATTTTTTTGAACATACAATAAGTTTTCATAGATGTACTGGCAAGGTACTGTCATTATATTTATTTCCTTAAACTTATTTCTTAGTGATTCTCTGGGACCCATGTTATAAATTGCACGAATAGCCCTCTTCTGCAACACAAATATGGTGTTTATGTCTGCAGCACTCCCCCACAACAAAATGCCGTACGACATAATGCTATGAAAGTAGCTGAAATAGACTAGTCTTGCGGTTTCCACATCTGTAAGGAAGCGGATCTTCTTGACTGCATATGCTGCAGAACTAAGTCTCTTCGACAATTTATCTATGTGTGGGCCCCATTGAAGTTTATTATCTAGAGTTATGCCTAAAAATACTGTGGTGTCCACGAGATCTATATTATCTTCTTTGATTTTTACATTGGCATTTATTTGTTTGACGTTTGGTAGAATAAACCGAATACATTTAGTTTTCTTTTCGTTTAGTAATAAATTGTTTACATTAAACCAGTTTACAACCTTAGAGATTGCATTATTTACATCGTCATAATTAGTTTGATTAAATGATTATTATTATTATTAAAACAATCATTATTCCAGCCAACAAACCCACGGTATCTACTTATAAGCTACGTAAAGCTCAAAATAACAAAACAAAACACCCTCTACGTAGAAACACAAATTAATAAAATCTTGGCCGTTGAAACCCGTTTCACACACGTGCAGCGACCGGCCGAGCGAGATGCATGATAGTGTTGTCCTACTCTAAAGTGCAATGAGTAGGACATTGTAGATATGCCTTGAATTTTGAAATCATAAGAACTCGGTTCTTATGATAATGATTCTATCTCGATGAAAGGAAAATTTGAAATATTTTAGCGGGAGATTCAAAGTAGATACGTTTTACTAGGTAATTGCTATGTTTTTTTTTTACCGTGTAGATTATAATAATATGTAAGGTGTTAAAAATCGAAGGTAAAAAAAAAGAGGTAAAAAAAAGAAAGAAGAAGAAGGTGAGAAGGTAAAGCTTTCAAACTTTTAAGCAACTAACAATCGGCTTAAAAAACATAAACAAAGTCCACATTATTCTTTCCATGGTTCGATACGCAAGCAACTTATTTTTTGTCCCAGCCCTGGATGCGTAACACAGGTGTTTTGCCTTTCGTCTGCTGCCTAAATTATTATGACTAACTTTTTTTACTATTATTTTCTTACTAGAGATATCCCACGTCTTTGCTTGGTAAAAAAATGTAGACAAACTAGCTCTTCCCACCACTAGGCTCACAAAAATTAGTAAATCTTTCAAAGGGCAATGTGTACGCTTCTCAAAATCCCAAGTGATGTGTCTCAGTTGTCGATTGGCAAGTTCAAAAACGTAATAAATCAGAGACTTCTTTTAAAAGCATTCTATAAAATATCTGATTATTTAGAAGACAAACAAGCTTGGGACGAACTAGCTCCAACTCATCCAATAAATAAAATATGTAATCATACCTAATCATACAAAACGTAATGACGATTCAAAGTGATCAGTGAGATTTTATTGAATAAAAGATTTTTGACTTTGACTTTGGTACAAAAAATGTATCGCCAAATTGTGAACTCAAGTTATCAAAACAATCGAAAGTTTTAAATATAAGTTTAAAAAGTTGAAAAAATCGACTTCAATTTGATACAGCTTCATCATCAGATGATGATGATGGTGATAATGGTGATAATGGTGATCATTGAGTTTGTTCTATTTATTATAAACACCATTGAAAGGTCACAGGAAAGGCAAAATACGCAATTGTACGATTATTCCTATTTAACTCCCAAACTACTGACACGATTTTGATAAAAAAATATGGGATTTTCATTAAATTTGAATCTGAAAGTACCCTTAAGTAAACCTTATAGATAGAAAAATATTTTTTCAAATCGATTCATAATTATCGGAATGATCGCAGACAAAAACACATACTCGTACAAAAAAAATACCGTCGAATTGAAAACCTCCCGTTTTGAAGTCAGTAAAAAAATTACCGAATAACTAAGGTGAACTAAGAAAAAAGAGCAGTGAACTATGCTTATAACAAATACCCGACCTCACAGAGCACATTAAGGGCAAAAACTCCTACTTAAGTTACTCTACCAGAGTTGGCCAATAACTCGTACTAATATAAGTAATTTTCACTCTTTTTCTCAACAGTATCGCCACAGATTAGTACAGATACCTTATCTAATACAACAAAACGCGATTGCCTTAACTCGGGCTATTCTTCGGGCTATTCAGCTAGGCACATGAAAAATGCTAGATAACGCTATCTAGCGTTTTCCATTAACATTAAAGTTAATGTTTACATTATAAGGAGCTAGATGGCAGTGTGCTCTCGGGATTTTTTGCATAAAAAGACGCTAGATGGTGTTGTTCGAGGTCTATTTATTATTTTATTTATATTATGTATCGCCATTTATTTAATGCATATATACTATTTGGTAATCTACATTGGGGACAGGCCAGTATAGGGTTTAGGCCAGACTAACCCTTAACTTCTAGGTGGTAATACTTCCCCCGGCAAACTCTCTCACAAAGAACTGAATTCAATCAAAAGCGTTAAAACTATATTTCTTTTTGTCATGATCCAAAAACGGCATGATCATCCATAATCGATTAATCACGCGATGATCATGAAGATGATTGTCCTTTTCTAGTCACTCAGAAAATCATTGTTGTGTCTAATCTCGATGACCGGTGGTGTGGTCAAAACACGCTTTGTGGGAATGTTTTATGGGAATTTGGGAGGCAAAACGGGAATTGGGGATGATTTTCTGAAATGAGAGACAGGTTTGTCATTTTTAACAGAAAATAAATAACGAAGATTGTTCATAATAGCACATATCATATAATACATAATAGGTTATATGAATCTCCTAGGATTTAGGGAAGTTGGAACAAAACGTCATGAACTAAAATTAGCAGACGAAAAAATAGAAAACGTTCGTAAGGTGCTTCGTAAAGTAAAACAATGGTCGTGGGTTCAAATTCTCTCCATTCTTAACTTTTGGGATATTACACAAAAAACTGTTGCGTGTTTATTTATTTCTGATTTGATATACAACTCACGAAGTTAATATTGTCTAGTATTGCCAGTTTTGCATCTGCTTACCTCTGGCGCCGATACTTGACTTGAATAAATATTTTTTTACGGTACGCCTCTGGCAATCTGCCATCATGTACCTACGTATAATAAGTATACCTAAGTTTATATGTTGAAGTAGGAATAATAGGTATATCTACGGTCGTATATAATAGGTACGTCTTCGTATGTCTCAGAGTTTTTCCGTACTAACCGATGTTACACCCTGTATAAATAATATCGCTATGTGTATAGAGATTTATCTGTATTGAGAATTGCAGTTACCAGACTAACTATAACTAAACCTGTTTATTTAAAACTGCGCACTTGGTACCTTTTTGCCACTCAAAGAAATAAAGCTCTACTTAGAAATCATTTAAGTCGCGGTTTCTACTCCCGCGACTTTCTTTGTAACTATAAAAAAAAAATTGACATTTCACACAACACCATTTAGTCCCAAACTAAGCAAATGTTGTAGGTACTACATATAACAATGCTATAAGAACTAGATTGTTGATAGAATACCTACATAAATACTAACAGGACATTGGATTGCATTTTTATCGGTTGATTACAGCTCACCATCAAGTGGGCCACTTGTTGAATTATTATTTTGATAAAATATTTTTTGAGATAAACAAACATCCATATTTGCTATTACACAAATGTTTGTTCTTAGTATGGATCAAAACCACATCCCAACTACTGTAACTATTTTCACTCACGTCGTTTGGTGAGTGATCGGACGATACGTGATTTATGACGTCGTAAACTGACCATTTATGACGTCCAAGTGTTTGATGTGCCACTTCCCATACCTATGTTTACTTTGGAACAATGTTGAGAAGCTCTGCCTCGTTTTACGGGCGTGTGTGAAGATTGTTTACTGAATTCAGAAAGAAAGCAGGGGTTATGGCCATTTCGTACCTTCATACGGTAACTTTTTTAGGTTATTGCCATTTCGTACCGTCTTACGGTACCCTTTTATGGGTTAAGGCCAT
Source organism: Eulithis testata (assembly GCA_947507515.1). Taxonomy (NCBI): domain Eukaryota; kingdom Metazoa; phylum Arthropoda; class Insecta; order Lepidoptera; family Geometridae; genus Eulithis; species Eulithis testata. Next base: position 8,290,517 of record OX382213.1, on the reverse strand, counting down.
TTCGTACCTTAAAATTTAGTACTTGCAGTACTAAATTTTCACTTCAAAATGAAAAGTAAAAAGTTGCATGAACACTGCCATCTATTATATTTTGATTGTAGCGTATAATAGTCTCTTTTTATTCCCCCCGCTGTCAGTTGGAAGTCGTTTATCTTCAAAAACACGGGCGGTCAAATGCTGAATTTCTGAACACTGCCATTTATATTTGATTGTAGCATTTGTAGCGTATTAGCCTCCGTCTCTTTCTATTCGGGGGAAATAGAAAGAGACAGAGACTATGTCATCCCGTAACGCAACGTTGTTGGAAGTCGCATTAGAAGTATAACTTCAAAAATCAACTAGATTTTGAAAAGCAAGATATTTATTGCCAAAGACTGTGTAAACAGTAATCAAACTCCAAAGTGTACACGTCAGCGCCAATACCTGTTTTTAACCGACTTCAAAAAAGGAGAAGGTTCTCAATTCGGGTGTATTTTTTTTTAATGTTTGTTACCTCAGAACTCGTCATTTATGAACCGATTTGAAAAATTCTTTTTTTATCTGAAAGGGTATGCTTCCAGATTGGTCCCATAATTTTTTCATCAAAATCAATTCAGTAGTTTGGCAGTTAAATAAGAATAACTCGAAAAAACACGTCATTCACGTACACGACACTGCGTATTTGCTTTCCTGTGACGTTTCTGTGGTGCTTACGATCAATAAAATTGTCCCAATGAACTGCTACCATCATCATCATCATCATCATTTGATGATGAATGCGTATCAAATTGAAGTCGGTTTTTCTATTAGTTTTTTAAACTTATAAATTATCTACGTGAATCCTTCATAGTGGTTGTGGCTCTTAGCGATGTTTTGAATATCACATCAGTGTTTTGCTGATATTTTAACAAGTTTTAATTCTGTTGCTGAGTTAAAAATACCTTATTATTCTTTATCGATGAGAACATTATAATATAATATAAAATATTACTTAAATCCTAACCACGTCCTTAGTGAACATGCTGTGGTTTAGGCAAAGGATAACCGGTACTAACTTAATATCAGGTACTAACTATTTTTTCATTTTGTTCTAGTTCCTGTTCCAAATGTTTTATTAGTTTTTAACTTAATTAACTTTTATAATGTATCCTGGCTAGAGCGGAATCTCCTAATACGAGTATTTCATACTTAAGGTTACACAAGTCGCACACCTTTCCATACAAACGTGGAAGGGTAACTACTCCACTGTTTGACGTTGACCAACCAAAACTAAGGATTATATCAATTTATCTCGTCATAATCTATGTCTGTATACACCCCAAACCGTAAAAAAAGTATTCATTTAAAAAATACAAGCTAAAAATACTTTCTATACGAAAGTTTACAAGCTTGTATTTTTTTAAATGAATACATGAATACAGGCGTCATGGCTAAGTCGGTAGTAGCTCTGCCTTCCGTGCTGTGGGTCGTGGGTTCGATCCCCACCGAGAACAAACATTTCTGTGTTGTAAACATAGATGTTTGTTCTGTGTCTGGGTGTTTCTATGTATTATAAGTAGGTATGTATTTACAAAAAAAATATGTATGTATGTATTCTATCAGCCATCTAGTTTCCATCGTACAAGCTTTGCTTAGTATGGGACTAGAAGGCGTTGCGTTAAGTGTCCGTGAATATTTATTTATTATTATTATTATTTATACCATAAGCTAAGATCAATTTTGTAAACAACTTATTATACAAATAAACGTTTCTTGTATTTTGTCGCTTATAGTTTCCCGCGGATAAAAGTCGCCGTATAGAAACCGCACGCTAAGTTCATACCAGTTGCCACTGTTGCCAGCAAACCCTGCATTATACGCTTCCAGCGAACGCGACAATCTGTCATTACGTAGGTACGAAATGACATATGAATTAGCAAATTAAGGTACCGCTGTGATGAAATACGAATGGTGCAAAGATCTTGATTTATTGTAAGTGAAATTGCATAGGAATAGGTCAAGTCTTGATTTGAAATAGATGGAAACATTTTGGGATACTGGCCCTTTTAGAATATGTAATATTAATTTTGATAATTTGAGTGTGTAATTAGTTAAATTTATATTCTTATTTACTAGATAATAAATAAGATAAAATAAATGTGAAATGAACGTAGGTAGGTAATAGAAATGAACGTACCTATTTAAAATTTTCAAGAAACTCTTTGCAAGTAAGCTCGTATGTGTTAGTGGCCAAAACTGGTGACAGAGTTTTTAGGCCGCCTTAAGGCCTCCGTCATGGCTTAATAACTTTCTTTAGGTATCTACTTGAGAACACTTACCTTTACATATTTAGTATTTATTGGCATTCTTGAGTTCTAGTAAGTACGATATACCAGAACCTCAAAATTTACGATATAATATGAACTAGAACCGACATTGGAATGACTATCTAATGACTACTAAATCCCTATGGATTTAGTAGTGGTGGTCGGACTCTACTATTAGAGTACGACCACCATAAGTATTCAACAATTAAAATAATAGAATAAAAGATAAGACAATACCATGTGGAAATCTTTTTGGTGTCACTAATTTGTTCCGTTAAAGATTTACCGTGGTTATACTCTAAAATAAATGAATAGATAAACGATTTCCAATAAACCGTTGACGTGAGGTAAACCAGCCAAGTGTGAGCGTAACAGGTTTGTGACAGTTATCGCCCTTGGGCAGGATTAAGTGATTATAATTTAATGATAGAACTTCTATCTTAGAAAACTGGTTTAATTGTTATAATTAGTTTTATAACTGATGCTGCAAATACATTTTTAAGAAATTTATTTCTTAGAGATATTTTTTTTTAATTATGAGATTACAATTTGCTATACCTACCTAACAAAGAACTTATTGCAATTGAAAAATATATGAATCAATATTTATTATAATTTGTTTATCAATATTTAATTCACACAGCGGACATAAAAAGAGATGATACTCTTAGTAGATTTGAAGAAAATTCTATAGTAGGTGCCAAATAACACCGCAATACAGGTCATTCGCCCACCTTCACCACGATGTCGCAAAATTCAATTTATGAATGGCTAATTCTGTCTCTTTCCATACAAACCTGTCGCTAAGACGGTAATCGCTCGAATTTCGTAGTACTATTTGTTTACCATACATAAATTGAATTTTGTGACATCGTGGTGAAGGTGGTTGAATGACCTGTATTGCAGTGTTATTTGGCACCTACTATAGTCATTATATTGTAGACGTAACTTACATGTCAATATTTTTTTTTACAACAGAATTAGTAGCTAACTGAAGTCCTAAACAAAATTAACCTCCTTATTACTGAAGCCAACAGCGATCAATATGAATAAGATCATTAATAGACTGGTCATAAAGTAAGTAGAGTATGTAATACAAAAAAGCCTGTGTGTATGGCTAGTTGGATACCAATAATTTGTCTTAGGCATACTGGACTCTTACAGAGTTCGGTAGTAGACCGTCCATCAAAGTAAAAAAATCGTTAAAATTTACCATTACGAGTGGATTATTTTTAAGAAATATAAATTAAATTTATTTACAAAGAAAAATTACAACTAATACAGTATTTACAATATTCACAATATTTACAAAATACACATGAAACAGTTGAGCTATCCACAAACCGTTGCAAACGATTTATTGATAGCTCAACTGGTCCAAATCAGTACCAATCGGAAGCGTGCCCAAGACAGGCTGCATTGCCGCGCTGAATAGCAATGCGGATACGCTGGCCTAGATAAGATAATCACCATTTTTTAAGAAATAAATCTCGGTTCATCTATTTAATAAGCGGAGTAAAAATAAATCACATAATTCTTAAACTTTTTTACAAAAAATATTTTCTAACGCTCGAAACTTAAGCACAGTTAATATCATACCCATAATAAGTACCCGGTAGTAATCGGTCCGAATAGTGACTTTTACACTGTTACCGACACGATAACAACACGATATCGGCAAAGTTTTAATGTAGTAGTGCACTCCCTGGTAAATTAAAGGGACGTGTACGTGGTTGATCGCATGAAGAGTGAGCAACGTGCAGTTTTGACATGTTCGTGTGCAAAATAAAATAAAATTGAGGGATACTCAGATCAAGTTCAAAGCTAGACAAGAAAATGTAAAAACACTCTTAGAACGAGTTCAACTAATTCAAAAATTAATAAAACGTAAAGTACGATAGATAAAGTATTTCGCTAAAACCGCATTCGGTATTTAATTTTTCTCATATTTTTCGTTTTACGTTTACGTTCTCATCGTGTGTTTTGTCAAACAAAATCACCCGTCAAAGTAAACTTTGTAGGAATTGGTTTCATTAAATAGACCTATACACTGTCAGCGTCGACACCGATATTTTCGTTGTTGTCGGAATCGTGTTGTCAGTATCGACGTGCCATTTAAACCTCAATATCTATGGTCAAAAGATGATTTAGACCACAGCCTATGTTTTGGTATTGTCTATGATTTACAATATCAATGTAATAGGTTGCAATTAGCGATAATAGTAGATAATTGGTGTAAAACGGTGTAGCGCCCCGAGGAACAACTCTTTTGTTATAGACTATTGTTTCTGGGTTTATTTCTATTGCTGAGGTAGACATTGAAAGTATCGAAGCATTCCACTTTAGCGCACCAAGAGATGCGCATCAAGGACTTCTACGGTTCCTACGGTATTCCATTTTGCGCATCAATCGATTTTAAGCTTGGTGCGCAAAAGTGGAATAGTTATAAATGTATAAAACTTTTCCACTTGTCACACCAATGTCTATAGTAGGTGCCAAATAACACAGGTTTTGTGACATCGAGGTGAAGGTGGGTGAATGACCTGTATTGCGGTGTTATTTGGCACCTAATATAGTGATAGGTTATAAACTATCATGATTTTACCTGACTTCTACTACTGAACATCTACCAGCTTACTTAAAATCGCTGCATAACTTTATTCAGCAGTTTAAATGATTGCTGTCTCTTACTAACAGGTTATGTCAAACAGTGACAGAGCTAGATCTTAATCAACTGTTTGACTATTCAGCTATTATAAGAATGGGCCTTAATCTAGATGATAAAGCGTCAGAGCCCACAACAGGATCAAACGCACGTGGACAATGTCGTGGGCGAAAGCTAGTTATAAATAAATAAATAAAATAAATATTCACGGACACTTAACACAACGCCTTCTAGTCCCAAACTAAAGCTTGTACGATGGAAACTAGATGACTGATAGAATACATACATACATTTTTTTTTGTAAATACATACTTATAATAACATAGAAACACCCGGACTCTTATGAATGGAATGTTAAGTAGGTAATTAACAAATACCATACATTTTGATGATACATTTTGATAAGTTTCATACAAATAAAAATATTAACTTGGCTAAAGCAATTTCATTTTCGTGTCTAAACTAAAAAAAAGCAAACTACGCCATTGCATATGGAAATAAAGGCGTATTCAGACAGCATTGTATTCAAATGCTCTCTTCAAACCATCTCCAAGCTTATTAATTATCTGTAGCGAGTGGTCTTGAATTGTAATTAGTTTTCTAGTGCGTGGCTAGGTTGGGGTAGACGGGGAACTTTGGGTAACTTGCACAAAACTTTTGACGTTTTATGAACGACGAGTCATTGTGACGCATCTTTGTTGATATTTTTTTTTTGTTTATCTGGCTGACTAATATTTTATTTGATAACGCATATTCATTTGCAACGCAACTTTTCATAGTTTTTAACCGACTTCAAAAAAGGAGGAGGTTCTCAATTCGGTTGTATTTTTTTATGTTTGTTACCTCAGAACTCCGTCATTTATGGACCGATTTGAAAAATTCTTTTTTTATCTGAGAGGGTATGCTTCTAGGTTGGTCCCGAACTGCCATCATCATCATCATTTGATGATGAAGGCGTATCGAATTAAAAAGTTTTTTAAACTTATAAATTATGTTTTATTTATTTTCTCATAATGGAAAGTGTTGCAAACTTAATTACAAATTATTAAGATTGAATATTTTCCAACACATTACCAATAATTCAAACTAATGCAAAAATTGCCCGATAAAAATTTTAGCTAAAAAATAAGAACCTTGAAAAATGTACCAGAATAGTGACGTGACTTATTAGTAAAAAATATAATTTTTATCTTACTCTTTTATATTCTCTATTGTTTGTAGAATGAGATGTGCAATACTGTACTTTTGTACCACAATAATCACTCGTATGACATCGCACTTTTTCTACAAGAAAACCACTACTGCACTACGCAGTGTATGCTAATGTCTTCAAGGCATAGTTGATGAATGCGACGCACGAGCCTTCGACAAAACACTTATATTTTAATCAAGTACTTGGCTTTTGAAAGATTTTTGAAAAATTGTATCTGTTATGACGTCAATAGGTTTGACAATACGTGTGGACTGGGGTGAAAGCATAGTAGGGTAAACTACCCTAATCTTGGCACCCCCACCAATTGTTGGCACTTCTCTGATTTATCCTACTTACTAAGAAAAAGCCAGAGCTCACGATGTTTATTATTATGTTAAGTTGTTGTTTATATAACTACATCGTGAGGTCTGGCTTTTCCTTAGTAAATAGGATAAATCAGAGAAGTGCCAAAAATTGGTGGGGGTGCCAAGAGGGCACTTAGGGCACTTAGGGCGCGGTTTTGGAGATACCTAATGCAATTGTTATAGGCAGACATCAAAATAAACGAAAAAATGTGAAATGTTCTTAGCGAAATCTTATTTTACATTGTACCAATTTAACCCTCCAACCGAAATTTAAATATATAAATAATATAAATAACATCCATGAAATAGGTTTGCAGGGCCACTTAACGCTTTATGCTGACGATACTTGTTTGTTCTACTTTGGATCCTCATTGCCCGACTTAATTTTACAAGCACAAGCAGACTTAAATATATTACACTCTTGGTTCCAGCACAACCTACTAACTATTAATACGGAGAAAACATGTTATATTATATTTAAAGCAAAAAACAAATTAATTATGCCCCATGCCCCTTTATTGATAAGCAATGTGCCCATACAGCTAAAAACTAGCGAAAAATATCTTGGTCTTAGAATGGATAGCTGCTTGTCGTGGAACGCGCATATCGAACATATTAAAACCAAACTATCTTCACTTGTTGGGTCACTTCGTAACATCGCTCGTTGTGTTCCGCGACAAGTACGCTATACTATCTATAACTCCTTAGTGAAATCACACTTGCTTTATTTAATAGAGATTTGGGGCAGTGCTACGAAGACTAAGCTAGCGGAACTTCAAACTATTCAAAATAAAATCATTAAATTACTCTTCCAATATCCTTACCTAACACCCACAGTAAAAATTTATAAAGAAACAAAGCTTATGACTATTAAACAATTATACATCTATAACACATGCATTCTTGTCCGGAAAATATTAAAAAACTCTCTCCATACCAACTTAACATTTATTACAAAGCGACAGATAGTCAAACGCAGCACTCGTCGTGCCAGCTTTCTGGTTCTACCGAGGGTACGCACAAATTATGGTAAAAAAATGATAACTTTTGAAGGTGCACAACTATACAACAAAATACCTACCATTATAAAAAATGTAAACTCGTTTAATGCATTCAAATCAAAACTACAACAACATGTTTTTGAAAATTACTTTTAGTAATTTGCGGAACCAATGCATTAGGCGAGTACCTAACCTACCTACCTACTCGTAACCAAACATCTACCTATTTACCTATACCTACCTATTTACTAACCTACTTTATAAGAACGATCTACTAACCTACCTACTATTAAGTATTTTCTCATGTAAGTGACTTTGTCTTTATGAGAATAAATTTCTATAAACCGAAATAATAAATCAACAAGTTTATTTTTAAAAAGCGCTGCCAAACTTTCAACCCGTATTCAGTTAATACAGGTAGCTGCGGTAGAGTAATAACTTTTAAACGCCTGTCAAATTTACTGGATAATTTGCGGGTACCCACAAATTCTTAAGCCTCAATTTGAAATTTCACCCGTATTCGTCAGGAAACTGCGATGAGACAAATATTTTTATCTTCATTTAAAGAGATGTGTTCCAGTAATACCGATGCAATTTATCGATACGTAAAGTCGATACTAAAGCTGAAATTTGCGGTGTCGTTGAAGCATGTACATCGATTTTACGATGGTTATAAAACTCAAAAAGCGAGAGTTGTACCGTGATTTGTGACGTTTGGTGTACCTACATTTATATACTCTGCGGTATTGGTGTAGGCGTAAGTCTGGCTACTGTGTAAGCTAGTGTTGTATTCAGGTTATCGATTATTTGAGTTATATCATACCTGACTTCGTTTTCAATCCTATCGATTTTGTGATCTAGTTTATTTATGTTTATAACTGCCTTATTACAATGGGTTTGGTAGGTAGCTAATATTGCTGCAGATGCAGAGTAATTGTCCAATAAAAAATATAAATGACATTATTACTAAAATAAATAAATCATGCTTTCTTTTCACCAAATCGTCACTTTGAAAATATTAACTTACCTTATTTTAACTTTGAATGAAATAATTCAACTTTGCGATGCAGATTAAGGCTAAAATAAGCGAGTAAACTATTAGGTACTTTGAACGTAAAGAAGTCACTATAGAAAAAAGTATCGATAAAAAACTATGGCTATCACAACACTAAGGTCACTAACCTACAAAAGGTAAAGGAAAAAACTATATTTTATTTTTAAGATACATGCACTATCGTGGTATAAATTAAAGGGTTTTTTTTTTTTCTTCGTCTTACACCACGTGTTTTGGGTTCGAGTACTTGTATGGAGGCTCGTCGACTTGTACCGTCAGCAGTGACATTTTTGTTTTTATTATCTTTTAGAACATTTTTATCTCAATACATACAAGCCAAATATCAGCTTGTTCCATTATTTAGTCCTATAAAAAAATTATACTAAGTTCACGTATATTTACAAAACTATCACGTAAAACAATATATTTTTGAAAAATTTCTAAAGGAAATAGATATTTTAGCAAAAATGTTATTACCAAAAAATCTTTTATAAATAAAATAGTAGGTATCAGATAAAAACATTCCACCAAAAATATACACTATGAGTCTACGATAAAATTGAAGACTTTAAATATCTATGTTTGAGTTTATAAGAGGCAGTTTACGGTAGTATTTTTTTGTAGCCCGTACACATAAGCATTATCACAGTTCGGTTACTTATAAACTGGCTACTACTGGCATTACGCACTGTGGCTGTGTGCGTGAAAGCCTGATTGCATCTGTGTGAGAAACCCGTTGCTACCATGGTATTCAAAAGTTCCCTTGATACTCACGTGTGAGCGTTTACAAACACTATTTTGCAATTGCCAAGGTAAGTAAATTGTAAGTGTAAGAAAAAAATTGCCTATTTCCGTTACGTCATACCTCAAATGCTTGTTTAGCTAAAACCATTTTTTCAACGCGGAATTTACCATCCAAAGCTTCTAAAAGCTTAGATAAAAACGAAACTATCAAACAAACGTCTGAACGATGAGAGCAGTGAACGCTGCTTACAAGTGTCTCGGAGAAGTGTAAAGGAGCATGTTTCACTTGGAATAGAATACCAAAACTGGTTAGTATTGATGCTGTGTTATTTTGTTATTAAAGACTAGATTTTGCCCGCGGTCTCGTTTACGTAGATAGTGCATCTATCTAGATGTTTTATAATGTTTATGCAGATAGGTTTATCTTAATTATTGAGCTGTTTTATGCCCATTTTGTTCTAACCAGTGATAGCTTTACGATAGTATTGAAGGTTTCATTGAACAAGCCATGCTTATTGTAAATATTTTTATTTATTTAAAGTAAAAGTAAAAAAGTAAAAAAGTAAAAATTTCTTTATTTGCGAAAAACTGTTGCTGGTACAATTATAAGCACATTAAGGTTTAGTTTTAATGGTAACAAGTAAGTAGTACCGTTTAGTGACTCTGTTATATTAGTAACATATTTAACCGTATAGCTTAGTTTTTGAAACTTTTAAGTAGGCTCTCGTTTTTTTATTGAAACCTGAAAGTATAAAGTTCTTTACTACTTACAGGTCGATTTACTAATAAGACATTTTGCAAATGAGTCGTTTGGAAAAGATACAAAAGATCTTACCAGCTTTATGGTTTAATGAATTAAAAAATGGTGTATGATTGATTTAGCACTGTTCAAACTAATGCTTCTCTTTTATAATGTTTGTACAATGACCATGATTATACGATACGACAAAGATTGTAACATGATATACCGTTAGCAAAATAACGTCTTACTTTGAGCTTTCTGGTTATAAAAAGAAGGTTCATTGTACATTAAATACTTTCTCGAGATGTCGTAGGCGCGAGTGTAAGAATAGAAAAACAATTTAATGACAGTGATATGATCCAAGATCGTCGTGATTATGTCGTATTGTTCCTGTTACGTGCCTCTCAGGTTGTGAAAGATGTCGTTTGTAAATAGGTCATAATGATAGAAGTTTTTTTCTTATAATAAGTATCTTGTATTGTTTTCAACGGTCACAATATCTACTATACTAGTAGTGGAATTAGCACCAGCATATTTAAAATGTTATGTGAGTGGTGCGTTAAAAACATTATATTAATGTACCTAAACGTACCTAATACTTATAGTGTAACTTCTGTAAATACTAATAAGATAGCTATAAATGTAAAAATCCAAGTTTGTGATGAACAAAAGAAAAATAATTCAACATCACGATTTCATGCCCAATGATTATTGGGGTGCCATAATAACATTTTATCCCCAAATAATAGACGATAATACCGTCCTCATTATACACAGTCTACCCAAAATAGAAAATTGGCTTGAACCTATAGCTTTTTCTACGCATTGTTTATTTTATCTTTTGTGTCGTAATGTATATTTTTTTTTCATTTGCAAAAATCTGTGAACATTTTTGCTACTTTCTTGTGATTTTTTTAACATTACATAAGCACTTTACATGCTTCAACTTAAAGTCCAAACAAGGAAAATAAGCAATGATATTTATGAAGTCAAAAAGCTTACCAAATTAATAGTTGATTTATTTGCATAAAATACTCAAAGTTTAGTAGCGTAAGCTACAAATATCACTTTATAAATAACTAACCTAATAGCTTGAATTGGTAAGTTAGTCTAAAATATAGCTAAAAGCAACAAAATAATCCAAAAAGGCTTCAAGAGCAACAAAATGAAATAAAAAAAGATCCGTCACGAACATAGGCGAGGGAGAGCAAAAAGAAAAAAAAAACACTACACAAGTTCAACGTTTATTTTGGTTGCGTCCTTTTCACGCCTGAACCGATTTTATATCCCGATCTCTGTCCAACAGACCGAACGCTGGACACCTGTGCTTTAGTTTCCCCTGAGTACCAACGACCTCTTGCACGATGCATGACAAAACGTCATAAGGGGACAAAAATAAACAGTGGACTTTGTGTTTTATCTTTGTACATCAACGGTACTTTTTACGATATACGCATAATAATTACAGATGTGTTATTTTTCGAAGTAAAGCAATGATTGTCGTATACGGATTTGATTCGTGGCAAGCTGATGTTTTTTTTTCTTTTTACTGCGTAAACTAATGTATCGTAGTAATAATGAAAGCTGAACACCTGTTCCTTACTAATCCCATTGTTAAAAATGGACAGAGAAGTAAATTTGAGTTTTTGTTGCAAAATATACGTTTTGTAGAGTAGGGCAAGGGGAAGTTACAAAAAAATATAGGAGCTTTGTCAAAATTTATGCTTCACTAAAGTTTTTTTGTACAATCAAATGATAAATTATTTGGGTAAGACCTTTTAAGATAGCTTCATTCATAGGTTTTTTTAATTAGAGCATTTTGATAAGAAGTTGATTTTGAAGATTACCAGTTTATAACTTATATTATGTATTTATTTATTTTTACTTCTTTTTCTTCATGTTGTTGATAAACCAACACAAAATCTTTGATGAGAAATCAAACTTTATTTTAATAACCTGACATTATGTAAATGTCATTAAATTTAAATAAAAAACCAACCCTCTACAAGCTACCGAATACAAAATAACTTTTTATCAACTGGATATTTTTTATAATTTGAATATGTATATTACTAACTTGATATTTATGATTAAAGTGTGAATGATAAATGATGGTTCCTCAATAAGAAGCTATCGTTGACATCAATGTGTTAAGTCTAATTGATTATCTTTTGAAAAGATTTCTACTTTTTTGCTGACCGTATCGGTTTCGTGATTTAAATAATGAATAATAAGAAATTTCTTTGAAAAAGTTCCTGATAGGTTAAAATTAAAATTACAGCCTAAATAAATACTATTATTACAATAATTAAAAATTGTTATCTAAAATAATTAATAACTTGTATCTTTTTCTATGGAATCAATTCCTTTACCTTAATTTATTGAGCCTTCTTTTAAATAATGTGGAATAAAACCTATAAATTATCTAACCAATAAACAAAATCAGAAATAAAAGAAGATAAGTGTAGCATTATTTATATTGTATTAAAAAGTTGTAGGCTACCGGACAAAGTTGACTGACCGGAGGCCACAGATAGAAATATAGCTGCAGAGAGCGGTCGTCGTGTGCGCATCTTATGCGTTGTTATGTTTTTTTTTATACAGGACAGATGATTTTATTATAAGCAAGTATTTGTATGAAAATAATAACTTATTTACTAAGAATTATTTTACCAATCAGATTTTATAACCCCCAAAAATTCTCATGACACTAAAACAAGTGACTCGATAGAAAAAATCCCAACCGGTCACAGTCTGGCGCGTTTGTTACTCGTTGGGAATATGATTAGCAAAGATTATGGATGTTTGTATAATGCTAAACTCATTCCATTAAATCAAAATAAGTATATTTTAATGGTTCTTGACCTAGATTAACACAAAAGCTGCACGGTTATTCTGATAATCGACACTAAACTTTTTCTACGTATGACTGTATAAATCGGCTTCAAAATATAAATGTATACTGACTCGTAGTAAACGTACCTTGAAGACTGAAGTGTATCATCACTCATTAGCATAGTGGGCTCGTTGGGATTTTTTCCCACCTGGCCCACCGTGGGCTCGTAGCAAGCAAGCAAGCTCGTATGAGTTAGTGGCCAACTCTGTTGACGGAGTTTTTAAAACCTCCGTCATACTGTAGTATTTTATTTTGTATTGTAATTTTTTATTAATTCTGTAATTATTTTCGGCTGCTAACTTCTAAATTATTTGATATAGGATCTTTTCAGATTTTCAGGCGTAACGGAACTCTTTCATCTCTACCACCTCAACATTTGAAACGAAACATTGAAAATCGAATTCATGGCTGTCAAAATTCGGATGGGAGACGTTCGTCAGTCTGGTCTTGATTTGCATGGTGAACGGAGTGGAACAGTTGATTTTTATAGCCCATGGCTCAGTAAGCTTCAAGTAAACGAACCTGGAAACTGTGGTAAAACTCCTGGTAAAATTCCTAGATCCTGGAAACTCTCTTATACTGGAACAAAAGTTACAGAAGCTGCTTACTTCAACCAGCGAGTACAGGAGCGGGTGTTAAGCACCGCTCCTCACCACCACCAGCTTCAGGGACACTCCTCTACGAGTGAATACTCAGACCTCTCACCCTCTTCTCCTCCGGCCAGACCTCATCACCGACCTCTCGTCTTCTCTAAAATTACCTTCGTACAGTGCTTCAGTGAACTTTTAAAGACATTATCTTAGGTTTTAATTATAATAAATCTGTATACACCTACCGACTCCTATTTCCCTGATAGGATCTTCTAAAGCTAGGATAGGTAGGTCTAATCTCAAATAACTGGTGGCTTACAGTAGACCAACAGGCTCTGTAACGTTACAATACCCGCAAGTAAAGCCGTAGAAACCTACAACTTCATAAATCTTGCAAGAAAATGTTACTAAAACTAAAAGGTATTCTTTAAAAAAAAAAACCTGAAAGAGATAGAAAGATAGATAGATAATATTTTATTGTACACAAGGATTAAATACATAAAAATCTTAAAACTAAGTATAGTACAATGGGCGGCCTTATCGCTGAAAGCGATTTCTTCCAGGCAACCGTAGCATGGAAAGTAACGAGCGGAGCGGTAACGGAAGGCGGTGCACAATGTAACGCAAAAAAAAATATGTCAAAAGCATGTACCTACACAATAAAAATATACTACATAAAACTTACATAAATAAAAATAAAATAAACTAATACATACTTTAATATTAAATACAATGCTAAGTAAAATAGAGATAAAATACAATGATAAGAGTCGCGGAAAAGAAGTATTATTTAATTTTATATCAAAGTAACAGGTAAGCCAAAAATACATTTTTGTTTTGGTCAAAAAGTTGCTGGCCTACTCTTTGAAACAAGTTTTGCCAGACATCCTACTGAGGCTGAAACAGGCTACGGGGTTACTCTGAAATTATGGCACAGTATCAGTGTCAATACGTATTTTTTAACAAAAAACAGGATTCATTTGAAATGAAATGTTTTATTTCACACAGTAATAGGTAGTACATTGACTATGTAACCTAACCTAAAAAATAAAGTAGGTATATCGACAGGATCAATAGTATGTGAATATGTATGGTAAAAGAACAGTAGATAAAGACATGCAGTATTAGCTAGAATATGAATTTGTAAGTTTGATTTTTAAACTTCTCGATATTTTGGGAGTTACTTACAAGCGCCTTTTGTTGAAATTAATTAACCTAAAAGAATTACAATAATTTTCTGTGAGAATAAAAAACGGCAAACTAAAATTTAATAGTCACGTCTTGTCGTTTAGAAAATAATAATATTTCATTTGATTAGTTTTCTACAAAAACTTTGCGCTTAAATTATTTTATACATAGATCCAATTTGCACACCTAACGTAGTTCATCTAAAAATTTAAAACAATGCTTTTTTCAATGCTGAGTAAAACCTAGTAAAACTCTTTAGTAAATATTTCTTCAGTGTCAAGTAAAAAAACAACCAGGTGGCCACACTAGGGGTAATCTATTTACTTCCTCAGAAATAGTCCAACTATTTTCAACTTTATGACAATGCATTCAGACACTGTACAGACGTTTATGAAGCGGCCAAGCCAACAGATGGCGACCTACGCCAACATCCACACTATTTATACCGAAAGCAGGCAGCCAGACGGGAGATCACGAAAAAATCTGACAGTCGCCGCATTACGTAAACCCGTTCGCATAGAGTCCTTTTCATGAAAGAAGTCCCGCGGAAATTTCCGGAACTAAATTTTAAAACTAAATTTCAAATTAGTTGTCAGGTGCTGTTAATGTGTTTGGATGCTAGTGCTTTTTTATTTGGTTTCTGTGATCAAAGTCTTGTTTTCAATGCCTAAAGTTGTTAAAAGTGCTGCCCGAGAAATAATACTTAAGGTCGACTACAGCGCCGCGTCTGTGGGACTTCTTTCATGGAAAGGACTTTAGTATTTGAACTTGTATTTGAATCATATTGCGAGGAGACGCCATGCCAGCTCGACTGTCAAACGTTGTAGCGACTGTTTTATAATATCGGATTTCTATGTAAACGCAGCTAAACTCGTGTAAACAAATAAGTTTGAAGACATTTCTCTTCGTACTGGAAATAACTTTGTAGTAAACAGCAGATTTGTTAGTATTTCTGTGAAGGTAGGGTTTTTAATATTTTAACATTTTTAAAGCTCTGAGGTGAGGCAGTGCTATAAGCCCTTAATAGGCCCCTACGAAAGCTAGGACATTTTACCAAGTTGACCTTTTACTCTTACTAGAAAATAGAAAACATTGACTTGACGAATGACTTGACTTGACTTAATTTAACTTCTCAGTTAATATTTATCGTATAAAAAACTCCTTTCTGTATATAAAATATAATAAGGTTGTAAATAATCAAAAAGTATTCTACACCCTGAATTTTCTTAGTTAGTTACTAAAACAAACAATAAACAAACACGAGAAAGTCTGTTATTGTTTTCTTTCACCGTCAACCTTTGACTTGCCACGTAAATTAAATTTGTTCCTCTTGGGAAAATTCAAATTGAACTTCTAATAGAAGCAGGTGCCAAAGATGTAAATTGAAATGCAGTTGGTAGACGGAATAAGTTTAGAAATGAATAAATATCCCGAGACTTACTATCAATATTAATATTTTTGTCTGTATAGTATAAATTTTGAGTTTAACTTTGACTAAGAGAAAATAGATGAATGTAATTAAAAAGATTAAAAATAAAAACTAATAAAGACGAAGAAAGACAGAAGGAGATTTAAGATAAAACCTCTTTAAGTGACTTCATCATCATATGGAATAGATAAGGAATGAAAGATGATGAGCATCCATTTCTAGCAATGTAGATGTATTCTTGTCTGAATAGTAAATACTGAGAGAGAACTCTGGTTAAGAAAAGAGAAATAAATACTATGAAAAGAGTAAAAATGAAGATGACGAATGGCGAAAGAGATTCAAGTAGAAAATCTGAATCTGAGCTGAAAAATGAGCATCTAATGCTAATGATGAAGATTTTAGAACGCTTAAATTTTTTCGTCGTGATTACTTTCTCTACACTATCTACTAGACTTCTAGACAATCTAGAGTAAGGTTTGATGGATAAGACGATGTGACTTTTAAGTATCTTTCGTTAAAAAATATATATATTTAGTCTAACATTTTATCTATACAAACTAAGAAATAAGAATATATTTCGCACAAAGTACACTGTGTGACAATAAATTGTTAAAACAAAGAGACTAATTTAAAACCTAATTGTTGGCGACATTGTAACCGAACCACCAGTATAACTAGATCTGTATACTATAACAGCTTAATTAAAATTAGAGACATTATTATGCTGGTCATTTTTAATTATTTTATGCACGTCCTGACACAATCGTCCATTCGCCTCAGCCATACATGGATCTCTTAGTTATTGTTGTACGATTTTGAACTTTGTATCATTAGAATAAGAGTGAAACTACTACAGGATATGTAACTCGGTACGTGACTGCGCATGAACATGGGATAGATAAAGACGTTGAAGCAAAATACTGTGCATAGTTTATTTTGATATCTATTTATCATTGCAGCTACTTAGCTTATTTCAATATTATTTGCATAAAAACATAAACATAATAGTAATGTTAGACATTGCTTTGTGTATCGTTTTGTTTTGAATATTAACAGTTTTTTTTAATAGAACGAGTCTTATGATCAATTTGAATCAGGTATCAACGGTCATTGATCTTAAGAGATCATTGACCAATATACTGTACAATTCTGAAGAGATTGAATTGTTTATAACAATTATACAGGCAAAATATAAAACCGCTATCAACAATCAAAAACATTTATATAGGGTTAAAGGAAACAACATCAATTTGAAAAACATTATCCTTTGTAGTGTTTTTACAATAAAGTCGATAAGTTTTATGGTAGACAATCAAATTCGTCTGAGTACGATAATTCAAAAAGATAATGCTAAAAATAAAACGTAAACAAACGTGGACGATGCTAATATTGAAACCAGTTTGAAGATAGGTTCTAAATTATAAGCAACAGCGAATACTCTTTTGCAGACGATATAGTTAAATAACTCTCACAAAAACAAAAAGTAAAACAAAATGTAGAACATAAAAAACAGATCAAAAGTACCTACTAATAACGTATACCAATATGATTATTATGTTATTATTATGCATTGATAGCGTTAGGTACTTTCTTTTTTAAGTAGGTATTCAAAAAAAATTTTGACCAATAAAAAATAACATTATTTGGCTTTCACCCAAAGAACTTTTTATTTGAACGAAAAAATAGCTAATCTGAAAAACTAACATCTGTACGTAGGTAACTAAATTTATGCTAAATTTAAGTCTTTATTGTTGTTTCCAATGTTTTTTTAAATGAAGAATTGCGGATTTTTATTATTATTCTTCACATACTTAATTATTTATTCATTTCCTAATAATTTTAAAAGGTTTTTTACATCATCATCATCATTGGCCTTTTCGTCTTTTACAGACGATTTAAGTAGTGACTGTATTCGGCCGGGGTAAACATTTTCGTTGGTGGCTGAATAAGCCAATGCGTGATCGCACTGCACGGCCACAATTAGCGCCACTGAACAATGCGGCGGTTGTGTCGCCAGCGTGTCGTGTGCCAGGTTTTTACAATGGGTGTAAAAATAAACATAATTAATTATTAAACTTATTTTATTATCAGTATTGTTTCTTACTCGCTTCAAGTCTTAGGCTTATACCAATGTTGTTGTAGGACCAGGTTGGATGTCCCGTTAATTTTACAGTCCCTACACAAGCTTATTACGATGCAACTCGGGTCGCCCAATTTCATCGTCTCAAATCGCCCTAAATGGAGCTATCGAACAGTTATGGTGTCAACAACTTTATTGTTTCAAATGTACAAAATGAATTTCTTATTCAGGACATAGTCTCCTTTCATACTGTTGAAATTGTCAATGGTAGAATAGTAGGTACTAATATTATAGAAGATATTAATAATGAAATAAAAAGCACTAACGGTGACGAGCGTAATGTACTAAATCAACTACCAGTCGTAAAAGTAACTTAAGAAAAGATAATCTAACTACATAGTTCACACTAAAATGAATACATAAATTTAAATAAGGTATTGGTAAAGATAAAGCTAAGAATAATGCAAATCCTCCTGACAATACGTATGACAGTAAAATGACAATAAGGAAAGCAAGACCAACGGTAGAAGCGAAATAACAAATATTATAGCCAATAATCAATAGGACAGTAACTTATACAAGCAAGAACCATTCAAAACTATCAATAACACACAAGACAATGCTATGGTTGCCATAAAATTCTCCAACAATGATAATACAAGTATTGGATACGCAAGAAAATGTAAACAAAGCGTTGACATTCAACTTGCAGACTTGAAGACCTTGATTACTATAGCCCTGCACTCGATACCTCAAGCAAATCACGTATCCGACCATGGCAAAACGTACTTTATTTTTACAACCAAAGAGTTGAGAACCCTTTGCAAAAAGTAGGCTGTTGCAATGCTTTTTGCTGAGCAGGCAATTCACATGTGACTCGGGCTTGCAACATGTTTTTACTGAAAATGGAAACTAGAAAATCGTATAGTTTTATATATTTGTACGTATGTTCATCATTGCCCTTAGTAATACTGTTGCAAGATAAACACGCGAAGGATATTAGGTTTATTAATCGCAATATACTGGGAGAAATCAGTATTAGATTTTATTAGGGTTTTGTTTTGAACTTCTTATTTGAATGGTGCAGAATTTATTGTTTATTTTGAACTACCGTCTGCCTACGGCTTTCCTCTCATGCTACTTATCTGCTGCCTGGATAAGTTTGGTATTATGGTATAGAAGATCTAGATATTCAATGGATCTAGCTAGATACTCACTTAGAATTTGGTTGTATTACTTATGGGTATCTGTTCCATGTTTTCCAATTTCTTATTATTATTCTTTCAGATATTTAGATCTTTATAATTTTATTATTAATAATAATAATAATAAAGCCCTTTTTATTTCCTTATTTTTTACAGTAGGTACATATGAATCTTATTATCTAATACATAGTTTATTACAAAAAATAAAATAAAGAATGAACTATACTTAAGAATGATTCTATTTGTGTTTTTTTTTTATTATTTTCCATTTTTAAACAAAAAATGGAAAATCTTGGTGGAGGCCTAACATTTATTACCTACGTATTTATTATTCCGAACATCTAAACTTTTGCATTTAAAATAACCAATAGTATGCACCAAGAATCATTACATTTATCAAAAAGCATTTCAATCATCACCAGAAATCTTTTACCATCCAAAAATAAATCTCCATAAAATTATTTAGTTTTTTTGTGATACTAGTGACACGTCCAATGAAGAATCGACTCTATCCCACGCACATAAACAACTTTATTCTATACACGTACCAATTCCCAATTTGTACTGGACTGAAGACAATACCGAAAGGAGCTAAACAAAGACCGGTCGCCATGCAGTCTACCACGTGCTTTGGATATCGGATCAGGATTATAGAGAGTAGAATAAAATTTTCAAGGGAAATTATTAGCAAGTACTTTAATAGCAATGCTAGCAACATGTATTTATGGCACATTTTAGGGTTGTTATACTTTTAAAATTATAGTACACTGTAATTCCTTCAAACTAGTCAAATTCTAATAGGTATTTTAGTATTTTATACGCACTACGTAAAAATAAGTGTGTGTAAAATATTTTGTTTTTCCCAATCTCTTCGTCTTTTAACAGCACCCCTTGTACAATACCTCGAAATGCTATCCGTCCAAGGTTGTCTGGTAGGGATCGCTGATTAGCGATAAGAACGCCCATTGTACTATTAATTCAAGTTTGGTTATAAATTACTTTATTTAATTTTTTTGTAACACAATAAAGTATTTTCTATCCATATTATAAGTTCTATGATTCAAGAAAGAAATAAAAATTGCTTGTGTATAATAATATTATTTCCCCCAAATTGGTAAAATAAATTAGTATGGAAATTGAACCACCTTAATGTCACCACACGCTCGCAAAGCAATTTAAATAGCTATATCATATTTTGCTTAAAAATTGTTTACCTGACTGTACTCAACAGCTTCCATTTTGATTTTGTCCGAAACGTCAGTAACAAAAATATTAAAATCAAAAGTGACATTTGGGAGAATGTCTCCCAATTTTTTTTCTCTGAAACGTCAGCAAGTCCATCTATCTACGTGGCAGGCAGGTTGCAAATATGCAAATATCTTGAATAGTAATTAAGTTTTGACAGAAGTTAAGAAATGTACGTTTCCTAAGTATCTTTTTTTGAAAATTCTACACAAGAGCATTTTTCCTTGGCAGAATGAATTAAAAACCAAAATCACAGCGACCCACTAAGACTTACTTATTAGTAATCTACTAAAATGAATGAAAACGCAAAAACAAAAAAAAATATAGACACTCCAATAAATAGATCAAACTATTAAGAAATTGGAATTTAAAAGAAAAAAGATATATGTATTATGTTAATTCGTATTACATAAACACTACACAATACATCGCATTTCCAAAATATGAATGACAAAAACAAAAAAAATTCTCAAATTGATAGATACTAATTGAAAAAAAAAAAAAAAAAAAAACAATAGAAATGTTATCTGAACCGGTCTAGTAATGAATGTTGGGGGTTATGACATAGGTACAAATACCAGAATACAACACTTCTAGTTAATATCAAACCGCACAATTTGTGAGCTAGGTCCCCAAATGGAGATCGTCGAATGCCATTCGATCTAATCATGTCAGCTGCGAGATATGTGTCATGCAGCAGAAATAACTGGGGCCCTGCAGCTATAGACTGAGTGGCTTTGTAAAACGAATGTTGAGTCCGTTGAATCAAATTGTTTCTTCGTGAACAACGACTTTACAATAAACTTTGCATTGGCAATCTGAAAAACAAACGGAACAAACATGCTCAGATGAACGCGTGAGCACAGCAAATTTTTTAGTTGTACATTAATGTTTGATCACTGTCTGATCATTAAAGGGCTGGAGTATACAACTGTAATGTATGATAAACTCTCCACGACAAGCGTAAAAACGTCATGGAAAGGGTGACTCCATGGTGTAGCCATGTTGGTGACCAAAAAATACTATTTCAGGATTGAAAGAAAAGTGTTTTGAAAACGAAATATTCGGCCCATTTGGACACATATTTAGAATCTTCATTGAAACGATGACGATAGAATGAATGAAACGGTGACGGAAGAATGAATGAAACGCTGACGAGAGAATGCATGAAACGCTGACGGGAGAATGAATGAAACGATGACGGGAGATTGAAAAAAAATAATAATGATAATATGCTGTGCCAACTTCAGCTAGGGATAAGAGCAGTAGAAAAAAAACAAAGAAGATTTAGAATCACCAACCCATCATGCATATTAGATTCCACACGTTTCTTGGAATTTGAGATCACCACCTCTTTAAGGCTTAAAGATCAAGACGTAACCTTCGTCCTAACCGTCATATCTAGGTAAATTATTAAATTATTAAAAACGTTGAAAAACTAAATAAAAATAACAAATAATGTCACTTAAATATTAACACTGTTTATAGTTAATAGCAATCTTAATAGAAAAGTGAATAAGCTTATAAAGTTACAAAAACCTATCACATAATTTCTGATCTATAAGGCAAGGTATTCACTCTGTGGGCGGCGTCCATTCGATAGCAGCAATTAGGAATGCAATTTATTAACATTATATTCATAATCTGAGCTTACATTTTCAATGTTACCATTTTTGGATTGGCAATTAGTGTTTAAAAGTTAAAAGCATACAATTCTTTTTTGTTTTTGTTAATCAACTTTTCTGTTTATAAGGACAAGATTAAATTTTAATAAAAGATACTTATTGTTTGCGATTTGCGTGTTTTGTAGTGAAAATGGAGTTGGTTCAAACAACTTCTCGCTCGCACATTTCAACATATTTTCTAAAGATAATATAAAAACACTGAAATTGTTTAGGAAAAATCGCAAACAACAATGCTATGTGCAATAAGGTATGCTAATATGTGCATATAAGGTTCAGCATAAATATAATTTTGATCCAAACTAGTTTTCCGATCAAAAAATTATGTTCTACCAACTTATTCTCTACTTTTTGTATGCAAAACTAGTTTTTCTAATAATAGTTTCACAATTGAACTATTATTAGAAATCTTTGTACCTACCTATTTGTGAACACTTAATAAAAAAATAGTTACATACCTAACGTGAGCAAACATTATTATTTATTTTCAACTTCGTAACTTCTTCAAATTTCTCTCTATCTCTAATTTAAAAGCATTATGTCATGTTACTCTGACAAATTCCTACCATTCCGTTCTGACATCTCAGCAATTCCTGTTTTCACCAAAAATAGTTCAGTCCACACAGGGCACTGTTATTTAACCTGAAATTAAAATGTCGGAAATCAATGCTCCTGTCAGTTTGACAGAAGAAAGATGTAAATCGTGTTAAGGGAATGCATTTTTTTGGGAAATAGGGGAGTTTGGGTTATGTGTGACTATTGACAAGTTAATTGGTTGGCTATTTTTGGTTTTAAAGGAATGGATGTTGTATATCTACACCATTAGGTACTGTTAAAAAAAAGTAGTTAAAAAGTTCAAAGAAATGATAAGAACATGGACAATTTTTTTTTTAAACAGTACATAACAAACGTAAAAAAAATGTAAGTACCTAAGAGTAAATTACTATTTTACAAAAGAAATGATTCAATAAAAATCTATCAACAAAATAATCAATTCAAATAATACGCCCAATAATTCAACGACAATTAAAATTCCGACAATATTTCAAAATCAAAACACACTCGACGAAACAAAATGACAAATGACACTTCATAAACCCCGAAATAGTACAAAAGACTAATCTTAACTAACAATCTCCAAGTTAAATGAATATTAATATATTTCTAACAAAGACACCCTAATTTGGCGCCCAAACTAGGGATAAAATCGGGGGCTAACATTCCGAGTGTCAAGGGACGAGCTTTTTCCATATCGACGCCTAGACATTTTGACAGATGGGACTTTTTACTTTTTAGGGTACCTTCTTTCAGCAGAAAAACCGTAACAGTGTGTTTGCTGTCTCTCGGGGTACAAAAAACACTACGGGATAGTGTGTTATTTTTATTGTTCTTTCAGTACATGCCTGATAATTGGTATCTAAGGCCTTGTACAAGCAATATTGCGAGGAAATTTAACCACTAGACGAATGCTATGACTCTGATTAACAATTATTAAGATAATTAGGTAATGTTAGCAGGACTGCTATGTTGATAGATTATAAAGATGAGCTTTTTATTGTCTATGGTCAGTAAAGCCATCTTTGGTCGTCGATCGTAGTGGTTACCATTCATACCTCCTGCGTTAAGGCGGGGTTATCCGAAACTTTTAGGTTTTTTAACAACTGTATCTCTACTGAAGTGCAAAAGTTGCACGAAAAAAAAATATTTTATTAAAATTGAACATATATCTTAGAGCTTTGTAAAGATAGAAACGTGAATAATAATAATTTTCTCGATAAAAAAAAATCTTTAAGATGTCACTAAATCGATATTTCAAACGATTCATACTACAATGTTTCTTCTTAAAATCTTGTCAAAGTTGTATCAAAAAATAGGGATTATTATTTACTAGAGAACTGTAATTTTTTTTATTATAATTTCGTTATTATTCATCTCTGTGAAAGAAGACTATCAAAATCTATACGTTCAGCCTGTTCAGGCGCTCGCGCCTTGCTCGCTCGCTCGCGCCCAGTGCCCGTCTAGACGTCTTCGTCCTAAACTTCTTGGATACCCTCGCCTTAAGACAAGTAACTAACCAGACGTGTTTGGTTGCTCGCTTAATGCATAATTATATTATATTTTGAGATATACCTACCTACCTTAAAATGTGTACGGAACACTACAAAGTCATTTCTATCCCACACTCCCCTATTTATTTTTTAAACTTGGTTCAGTGGTATTTAGTATTGAGACAGTTAATAAATCCTGCGTAATTACAGCTGAGGTGTTTTGTTGAAAGGCAATAGGATATGCTAGTAGATTTATTGCTGAAAATATAACCAGTGGCTGTAGTAAATTGTTTCTGGATACTTGTAATGGCTTTGAAAATTTAGTTAAATAGAATATACGTATTGGTCTGAATGAAAGAATGGTTTCTGAAGCTTTTTCACTATTATTTTATATTTTTTAGATTCCGTCCTGGCCCACCTTACACCGTAGCTTTAGCTCGATATTAAAATCTTCTAAACATACAAGGTGTAACATAAATACCCTATAAATCCGAAGAGGGCGTAATTAGACCGACCACCTGAGTGCTTGGACATGTGCAAAGGGTCAATAAATCGTAATTGAAATTTTCATACAAAAGTAAAACTATAATTATTTTAGAAATTTGCGACAACCCTAAGTGTTTGTTTACTAGTTGCGTAAACCTGTACACACACATGCACACGTAGGTACTCTTTTACCGCGTCGCACGTACACGCTAGCTGTGTGTAGGTACATTTTAAGTAAAAGTTACGAGCTCATTTATTCATGAATGAGTAAGTTCGAAATCTCATAAGTCGTAAAACAAACACCATGACCTGTAAAATACCCCCCTTTCGGACTTATAGGTTATTTATACCGTGTATAAAACTCTTTTAAAGCTGACTGACAATCAACGCCTAAACTATAAGTCCTAGAGGTATGACATTTGGAGGGTAGTATCTTTATATAAAACAGGAATGCACTAAGAAAAAAAAATTGAAAAGTCACACTCAAGAGTCTAGAATGCGAGCAATGCCGCGGGCGACGGCTAGTGATTAAATAAATTTGATATCTGACAATGCAATATTGACTTGTTTGCTTATGTGCACTAAACAAAATTTGGAATGACAAATTTTTTATGAGAAGGTTACGTAAGTACATGGTTTTTGTCGTCCGATCTAATCTTCATCATCACTATCAAATAATACATTAAAATTAACATATTCTTTATCTGAACCGATGCTGAGTTTGATTTTCTTTATTACCTCAATCATTGGTCGTATGGAACCCTTAAAATAAAAAAAACTATAGTGTTTTTTAAACAGTGGTTCTATTTTGGACAACATGGGAAAATTTGACCACTTGAATAATTGTAAAGTACCTATGAGTACTCGTAGTAACGTCTTAACTGTTCAAACTCAAGTGTGTAACAAAAGTACATACATACTTATTGCTTAGTATTAATGCTAGTTATTATGATTGGATTTATTTTTGATCTGTGGGAAAGTTGGAGTTTAAAAATAGAATCAAATATTTATGTTTATTCATAGACCGATTTGAAGAAAGGCGAGATAGTGGTAGCCAAGGATGCTAGATCTTAAAGCAAAATACTCAGTCGTTGGTACATAGTTGAAATTTTGAAGAAAAAAAATTAAGTTTAATCAATGTATGTGTAATTTTTATACAATTTCAAAGAATCACTCAAAATCGCAAAGTCGTCTGAAAGGTCCATAAACACTGTCCATTTCTGGAACTTCTATGATAACGAGGTTACAATTTTAATTCTATTCAATGGTGCTATAATTGGGTAGTTCTTCTATTCATCACTTTTCTTGCTTTCAGTTAAGAGTCGCGAAAAGTTTCGGTGCCGTCGACTTAATTCACCAGTGTTAAATCACCTAGGTGAAATAAGTATACTATTTAGTAGACTTAAATCTCTAAAGTGACTTGCGGAGAAATAAGTATACCAATTTGTAGACTTGAATAAAGTTTCATCATAATCTCTGATAGAAAAATAGTTTTTTACACAAAAGCGAGTGAATTAAGGAAAAAATCTACAGCACGCTTTTTAAAAATAGCACTTCACGAGAGCATTACTCCAACTCATTATAAGTAGCTTCAAAGATTTTAAAGTAAGCCGAGCACCAAACGAATCACCCTGTAAAATATAATGACGCGTTTTTGTGATCAGGAGATTACGGGGTGACTGAAATGGTGTTATAATGTTTTACGAGTAAGCTAAAGTTATTTAGGTGTTATTTTTTTTGTTGCCGCTATTAAGACTGTCAATTTGGAAATAAATACTACCAAGGATGTCTTGCGGCCTCGCTTGGAAAGGTGGAAAAAATATAAAAACTTTTTGCGGAAAATGCCTGACGCTGTGTATATATATATCATCTTGAATATACAAAAGTTATTAATATTATTATTCAATCAGAAAAAAATAAGGGAGTTAGAAATAGCATAATACATACTAAAAATCTTTTACTACCAAGCAAGCAAACTCGTATGGGTCTGTTAAGGGAGTTTTCATAGGCCGCTTAAGGCCCTCGTCGTGACTTAAAAGATGGTCTGACAATTTAATTTTTGAAGTTATACTTCTAATGCGACTTCCAACAACGTTGCGGTACGCGGTTGACATAGTCTAATACGCTAATACGCTACAAATGCTACAATCAAATATAGATGGCAGTGTTCATGCACTTTTTACTTTTTATTTTGAAGTCAAAATTTAGTACTCCATATTGGTACATAAAAATAAATACTAAATTAATTTCACATTAAACACAGAGCGAGAGTGAATGCGTGGCACTCGATCTATAACTTCTCCCGCGCGTAGGGACTGCACGCACAGGTTTTTTTTTATCTTTTACTATGTGAAGCTAAAGAAACTGCAGTGTTTCAGAGTACAGAGATTGCATACGACATAATCCTCTCTAAAGGAGCTTTAAACTAACATTATAAGCAGTCTGCTTTGAACACTAAATAATATCTTTTATGGAGCGTGGTGACCGTAAAGATATTAATAAATACAAGAGCTTTAGGATGAAACTACACACGCACACACCCTCACACACCCTAGAGAAGCATTCGACAGGCGTCATGGCTCAGTCGGTAGTAGCTCTGCCTTCCGTGCTGTGGGTCGTGGGTTCGATTCCCACCGAGAACAAACATTTATTGTGGCAAACATAGATGTTTGTCCTGTGCCTGGGTGTTACTATGTATCATAAGTATGTATTTACAAAAAAAAATGTATACACGGTGTAACATAAATACCCTATAAGTCCAAAGATGGGGTATTCTACAGGTCATGGCGAACAGTGTTTGCTCTACGACTTTTGAGAGATCGAAGTTTTTCATTCATGAAATGAACTCGTAACTTTTACTTAACATGTACCTACACACAGCTAACGTGTGCGCGCGACGCGGTAGGATGGTACCTACGTGTGCATGCGTGTGTACGGGTTTACGCAAATAGTAAACAAACACTTAGAGTTGTCGCAAATTTCTAAAATAATAAAAGTTGTACTTTTGTGTGAAAACTTCAATTACTATTTATTGACCCTTTGCACAGTCATGTCCAAGCACTCAGGTGGTCGGTCTGATTACGCCCTCTTCGGGCTTATATGGTGATTATGTTACACCTTGTATAAGTAGTCTATCAACAATCTAGTTCCCATAGTACAAGCGTTGCTTAGTTTGGGACTAGAGAGCGTTGTGTAATTTGTTCGAGAATATTTATATTTATTTATTTATTTTACTTATATTTATTCCACTTTTGCGCACCAATCGCTTTTAAGCCTGGTGTGCAAATACCAGCATGCTTAGTGTGTTTTCGTATACTACATTTTTGACGTAAACTATATTTTTTTATAGAGATTGAGCGCCCCTAGCGGGTAGTTTACAAAACTGATGATTTTCGTGACATTTTTGCATCAGTGCATGCTGAAGAGTGCAATGAAGTGTAGTCCAGCACTCTTTGTTTCTTTTAAAATGGCACTTTGGTCTACAAAGTAAGCTGTTGTTATTGGCCAATTTAATAGTTTGAACATTGTTGGCTCCAGCAGAAATCTATGCGATACAGGCACATATACGTCTCAGAATGGTGGACGCAGTGCAATGTCACATAGAGCACGTCCTTGTTTGGTTTACTCTGTTAGGTTATGTTTTTTTTCTTTGATTTTTTTATATAATAAGTACACTTTGTTTTTTACAGTAAATCATTTTAAATAAACAGTTGGTGGTTGTAAAAACCTTCGATAGTAAAAATTGAATTTTCTTAATTTTTTTTTATACGACAAAGTAGACAAACAGGCGTACGGCCCACCTGGTGGGAAGCGGTTACCCTAGCCTATGGACGCGTGAAGAATTTTAAAACACCCTTTTTAAATTGCGCCATACTGTAGTCACTATGTCAACTATAGTCAAATCATCAAAACACAAGAAAAAGAAAAAGAACTAAATTAGTTAATGTAATAATGATGATATAAAAGTTACAAAAGTTGAACAAAACCAAAGTGTTAACCCAAAACCAATGGCCATAGATAAGTTTTGAACTGGCAATTATTTGCAAATTCAAGTTCCGTCTGCACCAAGCTTAAGTCACTCGTTTAGTTTTATGTTACGACCCTATTGAGCTGAATGGAGTCCTAACTTAAGAAGTTTCTAATATCGCCCGGTGGCTCTAAGCTTCTGCTTCTAAACTTCTCAAGGAGTTCACTTTTTATAGTCCCTGTCATAACAAGAGCTTTGTTAGTGATGTGTCTTTATTGTCGATTGGCATGTTCAAAAACGTAATAAAACGAAGACTTTTTTTAACATACTATAATATTTCATTATTTAGAAGACAAACAAGATTCCAAAACGTTTTTGCAAAAAAACCACTTCTATGTAACCAGTAATGTGCTTCATGAAGGACATTTTTCAACCCATTCACTTTGGAGTCATTACACAAAATACTTACTCATAATCTAAAACGGCATTATCTTCCTATTACTAGCCGATTTACCATTCTAAAAATGCAACAAATTATTGAAAAATGATCCTTCCATTTAATGAAAATAAGAACCAATTTGTGCAATTATTTCACTTGGTTAACTGCCAATCTTTATTCCATAAATTACTTGAAATTGGCTCATATTAGTCTAGGAATAAAGTTCAATTTGCTGATTTTCTTGGCAAGGATAATAGTGGTTGAGTTCTTAGAATTAGAAATATCTCAGAAAAGGTAATATTCTTTTTGCAACTGAAAAATTGTAAAAAGTTTTAGTAAATTGATAGAGTGGGAATAAAAATGGCTAAGTTTAATAAATAATTATTATAGAGTTGCACTTTTATGTTTGACGTAACAATATAATTATTTGTAGGTAAGTATAGAAATTGGATCAACAATGGGATGACCTATAACAACAAATTAAACAAAAAAATAAAATAATAATAATAATAATAAGAATAAAATAATGATAACAATGAAACCAAAAAATGAAAAATGAAAATGAAATATTTTCTAATGTATTAAAAAAAAAGGATAATAATAATAATAAAAAATAATAATAATAAGTAAACTAAAATTACCTAACTTTAATAACTAATTCGATTATTACTAGATTAGATACACACAGTTATAGGAGGCTAATAATAAATAAGTATAGAAATTCAGAAAAATGGGCTTGTGAGTGATTAAATTGATTAATTTATTGCTTGTAATACAAAGTAGCTAACAGAAAATAGCTCATAAAAAGTAAATTCAAAACTAAGAAATTTCGATCTAACAGAGATTTGAACCCGCAACCTCCGTCGTAATGTTTTTATTACTTGACATGCAATCTCGTAATTTACTTGTAAGTATATTTTATAGTTTGTTACGAATTTTAAGATGCTCATAAAATTGCTAAAGACGCATTTTAGCTACCATCAAGTTTTAACAATCTTATTTAAGGCGTAGCGTACACTAACCGCACCAGATGTGACTAAATTCCAATTTTTTTATGACATGCTCAAACTAACACGTGCCTTCGTGCGTTATTGTGAATGTAAATAAATATGGTGTTAAAGTTGGCTTACGTTTAGTGTAAACACACCCTTAGTTAGGGTGTTCCTGGAGGTGCTGAGACAAATCCTGTTCAAGCCTTCACGGTTATGAACTCAGCCAAAAACATCTTAGTCTTCGTTCCTGGTAGAGATATTTCCAGATACTACACTGTTGTCCTGTTATTAAACTTGATAGATAGAGAGACTGATCATTCTTTATTGTACACAAGGTATAGGTATAGGTACGTAAAAATCTCAAAACTACGAGTATCTTTGTATAGTTACTAGTTTAATGATCTATGCTATGGTATAGTACAATGGAAGGCCGTATCGCTAAAAGGGATTTCTTCCAGGCAACTTGATATAAGGCCCGTATTCCGTAGCCTTACTCAAGCACTGATCCGTACTCAAGCATAGATTTTTGTATGAAAATCTCTACTCAAATCTATGCTTGAGTAACGATTTCTGTCTTGGAATAGGGACCTGAGTTTGGAATATTTTTACCGTGTTTTGTCTCTATAAATCGAACTTGAATCTGCTCGTTAATGTAATAGACAAAACACGGTGTAACAATTCCAAGCTTACATCGAACAGATTTAGCGTTTACTTTGGTCTTTTCTGTATTCAGTCTTTGAGAATAATAATTATGTTACATACAATTATTATGTTTACTGCGGAAATTAGCAAGCAATAAGAAAAACACAATTTCTTTTTTAGGACTTCTTACAAGACTTCTTTTAGACTTTTTATACTAAAGGCAGTCTAAATAAAAATAGGTCATAATTATTCTCAGTAACGGACGATAATATTGAAGTTTGAAATTTTAGAAATAGAAATAGAAAATATTTATTTTGTTATTTTTATAAATACACAAGACTTACATCCGACGAAATAACCGGACTCCACTTTACATTCTAATCTAAAATCATAGTCCAAATAGGTAATTTTAAAATTATACATAACCAATAAACCACCCAGGTCTGTTCTTAGGGTAATTTTTTACCCAAAACATCACGGTGTGGGGTTTCACTTTGATGTGATGTTTGTTTATTGACCGTAACACAAGGTTACGTTCATCTTACAGTTCCGAAGACACCATTTTTTTTAAAGTTTGTATGTATGAGGTCAGTGAGGGTCATTTTATGCTTCATACATCAAAAGAAAAGTACAAGAGTATCAATGTGCTAGTTTACTAAAAAACGCGTTCATGGAATTATCTGGTTTTAAAAAAAATATTTAAAATATGGACAGAAAATGTTTTTTTTTTAAATAATAATCCCGAATAATCTAGAGTTGTTCTTGAACGTGCCTTAAAAATAAGTTCGCATCTCTTGATCGCTCAAAGTAGGACACATAAATAGGACGTTATAACTTTTAATCAGAGGAAAATTCTTGCGTCGGCAGTGGGCTTGCAACCCGTCACATCTCGAATACGAATGAATATTTAAAAGGTCTACCATGCTTAGTGATTAAGACCGTGACCGTTTCATGCTTTCAAGAAATGAAAATGTCTAAAATACAACATTTGATACGAAATGTCGAAGTCATGATGTCGTCAGGGAATCCTTGTATTACCGAGTCGTGATAGGCCAATGGCTTTCCCAACTTAAAACCACACTACCTTATTTGTAGCTGCTTGATAACTGCGTGTTAGTTAACAGACGTTTTAGCGACTCTCTTTTATATTGGTAGAACGAGAAGTTTTTCCTACCTGAAACCTTATAGGATGTGAGAGGTATTCAGATAAATGAGAAAAAGTAATGGAACAAGCTGATGGCGTCCGTCAAGCAGTGAATAGGTTGATGGATGATGATGAAACTGATGGTTCATCTGATGTTAAGCTAGCCTTGCTTATAAACACAATTTATTCAAACCACCACAGATTGAGGTTTAAAAAAAAAGTGTTAAAAGTAAACTAAAAACGATGGAAAAGTACGAACAAGCTTATTAATTATAAGCAAGCAAGCTCGTATGAGTTAGTGGCCAACTCTGGTGACGGAGTTTTTAGGCCGCCTTAAGGCCTCCGTCATGGCTTAACGACTGCTAGAGCCGGGACCGACAGTTTAACGTGCCCTCCAAAGCACGGAAGCGCTCAGATGTAAATGCCACTAACGGTCACCCATCCAAATAGTGACCGCGCAGAACAGTGCTTAACTTAGATAATCGGTGAAGATTGACTAAGCAAGCCTAGCCACGAGCGCTTCATAATGCGCTAATTAATTATTAAAAATCAAGATGCTCTGTGATCTTAAGGTAGAGCTGGTAATTGATTCAGGTACAGTAGACATTCTCTTACTTCTTATTGGTTAGTACTGGGCCTCTACTGTGAATAATGATTACCGAAGATTCGGTAGTGACGTTTGTGCTACACTGCGCAGTAACGCTGTGACTTCGAAAGAGCCTAGACCATCGCTCGAGGCGACCGCGCAGTGTAAAACAAACGTCACTACCGAATCTTCGGAAATCAATATGCGCAGTAAGGGCCTTACTTGAGCTGATAATCTAAGATAAGATAATTTTAAATCTTTTTTCTGCATTGAAGAATTTGTAGAGTCGTATTTAGAGTCTCAACATTAATTGATACAGTATTTGCAAAACAGTAATTTAGTACCTACCTACTTACCTTATAATAACTACCTCTTATATGTTTGTACGCTAATGAGCAGGATCTAGTGATTCCCTTTTCTTTACATAACACCTTTATTGTACCTACCCAGATTCACAAACAATAAAATGATTTATGATTTATTTATGATTTATGATAAAACATTCTTATATTTATTGCTTCAAGAGAATTATTATCATACGGTGTTTTTCATCACCATTTGAGAGATACGTAATAAATTGTATATCAAAAGTAAACAAACAAAACCCCAATAACATTAGCTTCGAACGCAGGTGTTAGCAATTATAAGCTTGCAACCTAGATTTCTAAAAAGCGGCCTCCGCTATGTTGTTGTTCCCACCAACAGTTAATTTGATTGTGCTACTACACAATCAATTTGACTGTTGATTGGCAGTAAGGCTTCTTGTGACAGATTTCGTTTGAGAATGTACAACCACTACATACTTGACTGACATAAACCTTGATAAGGTATCCTTTATAATAAGTTTTTGTGTAAATTATGATTAACTAGCAGCGCCTCGCGGTTTCACCCGCGTAATTCCCGTTCCCGTGGGAATTCCGGGATAAAATATAGCCTATGTTCATCAGGGATAATGTAGGATTCTAATGGTAAAAGAATTTTTTTAATCGGTCCAGTAGTTTCGGAGCCTATTCAATTCATACAAACAAACAAACAAACAAAAAATCAAACCTTTCCTCTTTATAATATTTGTATAGATAAAATAAATAAACAAACACACCTATTTCTGCCACAAAAAAGTGATGCAGGTTCATCGCACAGAAGACTTAACATTTATCTCATGGGCTCATAACAAACAGACACACAAAACATTACAAAATTCGGTGTAGTCCGAATAACACACAAGCATTTGACAGTTTTTCACTGTAAAATAATGTTAAAGCATTTTTTTTTTACTTTTTATCAACAATCATATCATTTGTAACAGCTACGCGTTCACTGCTTTGAAATTGGAGGGTACAAATCAAAATAAATAAAAAATATAAATAAATAAATATTCACGGACATTTAACACAACGCCTTCTAGTCCCAAACTAAGCAAAGCTTGTACTATGGGAACTAGATTGCTGATAGAATACAT
This sequence comes from Eulithis testata, assembly GCA_947507515.1. Lineage (NCBI taxonomy): Eukaryota > Metazoa > Arthropoda > Insecta > Lepidoptera > Geometridae > Eulithis > Eulithis testata. The sequence continues at coordinate 8,256,391 of OX382213.1, read as the reverse complement.
AATATACATTTTTTTTGTAAATACATACTTATAATACATAGTAACACCCAGACACAGAACAAACATCTATGTTTGCCACACATAAATGTTTATCCTCGGTGGGGATCGAACCCACGACCCACAGCACAGAAGGCAGAGCTACTACCGACTGAGCCATGACGCCTGTCAAAATAATTTGTTACTTTGAATTTATTTTCATGATACAGCGTGCACTGGATCGGCATATAATATTGTAAATACTGACGTCTGTGGACGCTACGATTCCGACCCAGTGGACGCGTAGCATTACGACAGTCTTATGCTGGTAGCTTGTTTCTAGAATATCTAAGCGTACTAAGTACTAGACCTAGGAATCATGTCAAGGCTGAGTATAGAGGACAAGACCTAAAGCTTGAAATTGCATTTGCACGGAATATTGTTAGCGTGGGCTATTTGGTGTAATATGGTATTAGTTGTACAATCGTTGTATTAGAGGAATTGAAACACGTAGACGGACAGGTAAATATAGCATTTAAATAATTAATTTGAAATGTTTTGTGTATGTAGTAATGTTATTTAGTATTGGATAGGAAACGATTTAAATAAAACATAAAAATATATCGCTTTACATCAGGTACGTGTTCACTGTTCTCATAAAAATTAGAAAGTAACTTAACTTTACCGTTTGCAACGGTTTGTAGATAGCTCAACTGTTTCAAGTGTATTTTGTAAATATTGTAAATACTATATTAGTTGTAATTTTCCAGTTAGTTTATTTGAAAACAATAAAAAATATTATGGCAATGATGATGATGGCATAGGTGCACTTTACCACTTACCAGATAAGCCAAATGTAATTTGTAAGTCTACACTTTCTTATCTTAGTTTAATAAAATATAGGATAGTGAGCTTTGGTTTTCGAAACGTGTTGACCGTTATAAAACGTCATACAAAAACGTGCCCATTCTACATTTCAATTCTTCTTCTTCTCTTAATTAATGGCCTCTGTCCATCATTTCGATAGATAATTTGGCCAGTTTCAAGTGATGTATTCGAAATAATATAAGCCAAGTCCTTCGTAAAGTCGGCTGCATTTCGATTATGCATGCCGAGTGTGTAAATTTGACGATTACAACAAAATCACGTATAATTCATTTTGTATGGAGAATGTCAGTTTTGTAAACCACCCGCTAGGGGCGCTGCTCTATCTTAATACAAAAATTTAGTTTACGTCAACTTTGTAGAATACGCTAAGTATGCTGGTGGCAGTGACAGACAAACGGACAGACGGAAAAAAAGACACCGGAGTGATACCTAAAATACTTCAAAAGTCGGCAGTCGGCCTGGTATTGCCGGCGTCTATAAGTTACGGTAGCCGTTTACCATTGAGGCGGGCCTTAGGGTGACAAATCAACATCGAGCTATGCTGCGCTGTACTGCGCTGTGCTATGTTTGGTCAACTCGCTCGTCTAATATTTTAATGAGGATACAAACAAACCATGCTGTGCTGCGCTGTGTGAGGCTACACTCTGTTTAAAAACGCAGTAGTCTCGAGCGAGGCGCGCTACCCGCCGTGCTGAGCCGCGCTGTGCCGAACTGTGCTATGTTTTTAATACTTAATACTTTGAATACTGAGCTAAGCAAAGCGTGCTAAGCTAAGCGCAGCACAGCTTGATGTTGATTGTTAACAAAACGTAGCTTAAGAAACACAGCACAGCACAGCGCAGTACAGCGCAGTACAACGCAGCACAGCTTGATGTTGATTGTTAACAAAACGTAGCTAAAGAAACACAGCACAGCACAGCGCAGTACAGCGCAGTAAAACGCAGCATAGCTCGATGTTGATTTGTCACCCTTAGGCTTGTTTGTCTACTTTTTTTTGTAGAAAAAAAACATTAAGTATTCTGTTTTCCACAACTAGATCGGAACACTAAAAGAATGAAAGGAAACGAGCGTTTTATACCGGTTACCGGTTTATAAAGACTCTGTAGGAGTGTTGGATGCAACGCCCCGCTACCAGCGGTGTCAAGTTCCAAAGTATATCAAAGAGGCCGTCTGTTTTACTAGCAACACTGACGTGGTGTAAGCAAGAAGAGCTTGGTTATTGTTACCATGTTACTAGTCTATTTTTGGTCATACATTGTGCCACAGCAATGGGCTTACAATATAATCGAAACCTACGGAAGATGGTGTTATTTGGTCTCTTTCAGATTTCTGTTGATGTTGTTATTGAGTCACCAAACGAATTTTTGATGAGACAAATAGTACGCGAAACTTTTCGCCTCTTCATGACTGTAATTTTTTCTGCGTTAAACTGTTTGTTACTGTTTATTCTCAAAGCTACTGCTTGAAAATGCTAAATAATTTCTTAGTTTGTAACGATTCTGGTGCCTTATTCACGAACAAATCTGATAGTCGCCGCGCTAACGTATTCGAGTTATATTGCGCGTCAATGCCAGCTCGATTGCAAAAAATTGTAGTGTCACCGCGCAGTGTATCTTGGATACGCTAGCGTTACGATACATTTGCGATTGTCACATTTATTCGTGAATAAGGCACCTGATTCTGATCGCCTGACTTTTTGCAGCACAGACAGGTCACGGAAATGATTCTGTCTCTTGACAGCCAAATGCGCTTGAAGACTTACAGCTGCGGGCAGCTCAACTCTTATTACTTTAGTGAATATATAAGTTAGGTACCTTTTAAGCTTGCATATTAGACCACACGCCCACCAAAGCATCGAGTGTAAACGTTCAATTAGGCGGTAATTAAAACTCAGGTTGTGAGCTGCACTGTTCAGAGATCATTTGCAACGCGATATGATAACACTCTTACTTTAGTTTGTATGTGTTTGTAAGTAGGTATAAGTTTTTGAGCCAGTAGTGGTCAGTTTAGTTCAAATTTGCTACGCTAGTGCCATCTCGCCACGTGAAATTTATCTCAAAGTATGACAGTGGGTACCCGTGGCGAGTGGTCCGTGTGCAGAAGCCTTTAAACTATAATGTCAGTATCAGACATAGCTACTTACGAGAATAGCTACTAGCTACCGTTCGGAAACAAGTCACGACTCGATAGCTATCGATATCGCTAATAGCTACTGATGTAAGATAAAGTTATCTTTAGTGGAAATCTGCTTAAATTAACTTTGACAGTTAATTTATTTTCGGACAGATTCCGTAAAAAGTTTTTTTAAAGAGTTCGTCCGACGTACCTTCCTATTATCATCGTACCTATTTTTGCCGACAAGCAGTGGATGCTTGCATTGCTGTGTTCCGGTTTGAAGGGTATGGATGAGACTTACTTTTATGTCTCAGAGTTTTGGACGCAGTGTAATGCTTCACAGAGCACGTTCTTGCTTGGTAGACATTGCATTGTTATAGGCAGAGGGTATAGTATTGTATAATCTGTGGCAGAGGTTACCGCTTAACGTCAGATAGGCCATTCAGACCACTTATTTACCTATAAGTTAAAAAATCTTGGAAAACCGACTTAAATTTGACTAAGTACCATCATGAGGTGATACAAATCTTTATGAGAATCTATGGCAGAAGGCTTACCGATAACCACCAGTGAACTTCTCTGGCTAATGATGGTTTATTTTTGCATCTTTTTGTTCTATCACTTATTTGCATAAAAAAGCCCCTAGCTTTATTACGTAATATATATAATAAGCGGAAACTGGTCGCATGACTAAAAATCCTATAAAAACGGAGCGCGCGCTTGACTCGCTCTCATTGCATTTCTGACTTCAAGGCGTTCACACCTCTCGAATATTGTTGAAATAGGCTGTCACTATGCCCAAATGAATTTAAATTGTATTGCTAATTATTTATCCTGACTGATGTTCTAGTTATGAAATTCAATTCGTAATAATTAGAATATTTTGAAGTTGTTATAACTTTCTTGATCTTTTTTTTAGTGGTTTTAGATAGAAACCGCTTATTATATATTTTTTTAATTAAATATCTACATTGTTTTGTTGAAATGATTGATATAAGTAAGTACATACAATTTGCTTTTTTTTTTAATAAAATTATAAGTTACTTTACCTACTCCTAAAAATAAATAAAAAACAAAACATTATCCCTCCACGAATATCCCCTACTATTTGTACTATAAAAATACAGTACAATTATAAATCAATTTGCCGTAATGATATGCTACGCGCCTTGTACCGTACTGACGATAATGACTTCAATTAGTAGTAGTTTTGTACTATCAGTAGTGTTGGGGTTACACATCTCTAGAAACAGTCTTGAGTCTTGTTTTTATGGAGACAGTTTTGAGTCTCGTTTTTTATAAAGCGTAATTCGTGGTCTTCATGAAAGCTTTAATTAAACGGACTCTGCGCTTTTTCATCTAAGATGTACCTACGTAAAATTTGATAAAATTTGTAATTTTTGTAAATTATACAAAATCTAATTCATAAGTACCTACCTGGACGGTCCGTTTTTGGGGTCATGCTAAATTGGAAGAAGAAAAGAAAATTTTTTTGCACGTGGCCGCTAATCAACAAGACAATATTTCAAGACTCAACTTTGTTAATACAAGACTGCAGTCTTTTAATCCCAACTCTACCATCAATGCTTGAATCTATGCCTTAAAGCAGATATTGCTTTTGACATTCAAATTGCCTCTTTGGGTCATTATTCGATTTGAAAAGTTAATTCGATTGAAACGATCTCTAGTGAGTAACCAACAGGCTTCTTACGTCATCGACATTGTCCTATTTTTTATCCCACGGTAAGGAATCATGGTATTCAAAGGAACCCTCCTTATTTAATCATAAAATGTGAAAGTTTTTAAGATTTATGAGTTGATCACGGGCCGTATCGGCTAGACTTATTCGATAAAAATCAATTTTTTTTCACTGTCTTATTTTGAAACGTACTTGGAATGGAAGTAGCAAAAACATCATCTAGCGACTACAAAAAATAATTGGGCACGCTTCCGATTGGTACTGATTTGGACCAGTTGAGCTATCCATAAATCGTTTGCAACGGTTTGTAGATAGCTCAAACTGTTTCATGTGTATTTTATAAATATTGCGTAAATATACTGTATTAGTTGTAATTTTCTTTGTGAAAAATAATTTGTATTATTATGTAAAGTAAAAAAGGAAAAACAAAGCTACGCATAAAACAATTTGCAAAACACGATAAATTTCTTTACTAAAACCAAATAATCTTAGATTATCGCTGGTAACAATAAAGTACATAACTTATAAGTTTAAAAAACTGGAAAAAACGACTTCAATTTGAAACGCCTTCATCATCAAATGATGATGATGATGGCAGTTCGGGACCAACCTGGAAGCATACCCTTTCAGATAAAAAAAGAATTTTGCAAATCGGTTTATAAATGACGGAGTTCTGAGGTAAGAAACATAAATTAAAAAAAAAAATGGGACCAATCTGGAAGCATACCCTTTCAGATAAAAAAAGAATTTTTAAATCGGTTCATAAATGACGGAGTTCTGAGGTAACAAACATAAAAAAAAAACCGAATTAAGAACCTCCTCCTTTTTTGAAGTCGGTTAAAAATAAATAGTGTCACCTGAAAACTTTAGAAAAGTACTATCATTCAAAATGCAAATTTCATTCAAAATGCAATAACTACTCGAACTCAACCAAAAATGTAATATTTTTTTGCACTAGCACGATTATGAAGATCCACTTCCTTGCAAAAACAGATTCGTGAATCACAAATTGCTTTGTACTTGACACAGTTTTCAGTTCACGCTGCGTGATCACGATGAAGGAAATATAGTAAGGTACTTATTCATTTCCTGATATACCTAGTGCATCTTTTGAGACTATGAAACCGAAACTGAAGTTAAGCAACGTCACGAGTGATCTTATAGTTGGATGGGTGACCGCTAGTTCTAGATGGCCTGAGAGTAGTATTAAATTATTATTGGAAAAAAAACATGTATAGTCTAATTGTAACAAATTGGAAGGCAGGGTACATTTTTTTTGGTCGTAGGTTCAAACCCATACGTCTGTCGCTAAGGGGATTATTGAACAAGAGTTCCAAAAGCTCCCACGCAGAAAACTGACGCAGGGGATTACTGGAATTAGCCCTTTATAGGTCTGTTTACGTATTCTTTATTGTGAATTCATCCGGCAGCGAGATGGGCATACGACATTGTCAAAATCGCAGGGGACAAATTTGGGGAAGTCTATGCCCAGCAGTGGGTAAAGTTGAATGCGTAAAATAGATAGATAGGACTTAGGTATCAGGTTATCGAAACTGCGTGTCCAATTGAAAACTTGCATAAACCTGTCCCGTACGCCTACATCAGGTGGGCGGGCGGGACACCTTGCTTATCCTTGGGATAAGGAGGCTAAACGACAAACTTGGTAACCCACCTGTCAGCTATAGTTTTACCACAGAATACTATGCAAATATTACACAAAAAACTAGATAGAAAACCAATTATTGTAGAGATCGCGCGCTTAACCTGAAACTGAATGCTCTTTATGTTACCTTTCTTTACCTTCTTTAGAGTTAATTTGAAACAGGTGGGTAGAAAAATATGGTAAAGATTGCGTTCATTCTGAACTAGACTAAACTGTTTGATAACAGTTAGGTATCCTCTGAAACCTAAAGTGCAATGTATATTGACAGGCGTCATGGCTCAGTCGGTAGTAGCTCTGCCTTCCGTGCTGTGGGTCGTGGGTTCGATCCCCACCGAGAACAAACATTTGTGTGTAGCAAACATAGATGTTAGTTCTGTGTCTGGGTGTTACTACGTATTATAAGTATGTATTTACAAAAAAAAAAGTATATATCTAACTCTGCTTATAGTTTGGGACTAGAGGGCGTTGTGTGTAATGTCCAAGAATATTTATTTATTTATTTATTATTATTTATATTATTAAAGCTACTTTGTTAGTAAAGTTCGCAGATCGTAGGACATACTTTATGAACAACCTCGTTTAGGTTGTTATTGAGTTGTGCCAATTTCAAAATCAAATAGGCTGCACCTAAAGTCAATAGAACTTTGGCTGCTTGTAGAAACTCAATTGCAATTTCTTAATCTCCTTCTTCTTCTTCTCTTAAATAATGACCTCTGTCCGTCCTTTCAACAGACAATTTTGCCAGTGTCAAGTGATGAATTTGAAATAATAGACTTAGTGACGATTCGGACAAAATATTTTGGGACAAATTCTCCCAATATAAGTCAAGTCATTCGTCCGTCAAGTCGGCTGTCGTTTGTTTTGAAGAGAAAATGGTGGATTTTCTCTTCAAAACCTGAAATGAATTTTCACATTCAGAGAAACCTAAGACGACCTAAGTATTATTGGTTCAAATTCCACCAAAATTAAACAATAACACAAGAAAAACTATTAAAATAAAAGTGCTAATGCTGCTACTAAATAATGTTAAAACTGAAATCAAAATCAACTGCAATTCTAGTGCATAACTTCCTTGACATTGACAACCTCATCAACATGACGACAGTAGCACTATGCAAATGTTCCATTCCAATTCAGGTCATCAATATCATGAGCTATGTACCTACTGATGACATTCGTGACAAATCCTGTATTCAGTGGGCCTAGGCCTTGTACTATATCTAGGTTCTGATTGCATAACCGTTAGATCGTGACAGGACTGTCGTGTATTTGAGAAGTGATGAGAATTTCTTATTTAATGTGTGATAATTTGTATTAAATCAGTCGGTGTAACTCTGCCGTCTTGATTATCATAAAAATAAAAAACAAACGAGAGCCGACTGGACGATGACTTGACTTAACTTATATTACTTCAAATATCACTTGTCACTGGCAAATTTGTTTGTCGAAATGATGGAATGAAGAATCTTCTTCTTCTTTTATTGATGGCCTCCACCATCAATAAAAGAAGAAGAAGATTCTTTAAGATGTCTCAAGTCATTTCATAGCGGCTATTTTTATTATCACAGCATGTAAAAAATAAATACCACATTTTTAGCTAATGGAACCCCTCGGTGACAAGACAATCAAGAAAGTAGCGACATCTAGCACGCTACATGAGAACTATCCTATATCGCGCAAACGAAGTTATCACGAAGTTTGAACATAATTAACACTACCGAATTCTTTCCATTGGTCCTCGGATCCCGAGCCGAAGGTCGCTCGGTGCAGATGTTCCCTTTTCGTATGAGAGCACCCATCCTAGCTTCTCCTTAGTTCTACTCAGACTTAACTGAATACTGTACGTAAAATGATTCTAGACGCTTATCACAATACTCAGACCTATAAACTTAAATGTCAAATTCAAATCAACCGCTGCCCGTCAATACAAATCATAAAATTATACAAATTTTTACGACTACTCTGCTATTAGTCTACTAGTGCGCAAATCCATCAAAACGACGCCTAACAAGGTAAGAACGATTTACTGCAGAATTATACATATTTTGCAGATAAATGTGACCAAATTGACACTATCCCAAACCAGTCGAGTTGTGAAACCTACCACCTGTTCAACTGTCACAACATTACAGCAGTTCTGACGTTTTACGTCAGTGAGTTTACGGCGATGTCAAATTAAAAACGTTAGGATTGCCCTAGGAAGGATAAAGATAATTAAAAAAAGAAGAAGGAAGGATAAAGAAAAAGTTTGGAAACTATAAATTAAACAGACATCACATCAATAACGACACTATTTGGTCCATTTGGTGTTCATTGTCTTTTCATTTTACATTGTCAATAATGAGGCTGTCAAAGTTATAAAAGCATAGACAATGTTGACAGAAAACCTGGTGGGTTAATTTAGAACCACAAAATAGATACTGTCAGAATCTAATCTAGCTTAAGCTGCATTAAAATTATCTCAGTAAAGCTGTTTTGTAAACTAAGGTGCTGTATCTAAATAATTATACTTGAAACACCTTGTCATCTATCAAACGCGACCCAGTTTCATGGGTAGATGAAATCATTTTGTGTGAAATTAAGTTTTTTTTCAGTGTTTGTAAGAAAATAACTAATGAATACAATAATAACACCAGTTTTATACTTCTTAGAAATTGTAAATGTAAAACCACAAATCAAACAAGTGATTTAGATGAAAATAACAAGAAACAACAAAGCAATTACAACTAAACATTTATAAAAGATAATTTCAACTGTAGAGACAAATATAAGACAGTACATCAGCAAGACTCGTGCTGACATTGCGCAAACGAAATCTTTACCACCCAACGTATGTAATGCCGATCCGAAACTAGAATATAACCCTTATTCTCAAGAGACAGGGACGGTGCTCAAAGATGTTGGTGATAAATCCAAAGTTGCACATGAAGAACTAGCTTTGGCCGAACAAGTTTTAGAAATGAATCTGTATGTCAAAGCAATAAGGTTTGTTTTTGATGATGAAGTAGTTGAAGATAAAGTTGCAGATGCAAAGCAGCTTTATGTCACTGCAATCGCTTCAAAACTGATATTTAACGACTGCCCCATAATTTATGTATAGAAAATTAGAATTATAATGTTTATAAGTGACGAAAGCTTGCGGTTTTTAGTGTACTTACTGGTTTCTTGTTTGCTTACTGTGTGTTTTTTAATGGTGAATAAAATATAGTAGATGTAAAATTTATAGTTTACAATACAATAAAATACTTTGCTATAGTAAATCAACTACATACATCAATATTCAATATTGTTCTGCATAATATAAAATGCATATCAATAATACTAACCTACTAAGAAAAATTAGAAAAAAAAAATTGAAAGTAAATAAAAATACTGTTTGACATAACTGTTATGTGTACATTTTCTGCATCCTCATTGGTACCAGTGGTACTGAAGTACTATGTTTAAATCATAATCATTAAGAGTTCAATAGCAAACAACATGATTAGCAAGAAGCTCCTCAAAACAATAACCCATCAATAGATAATCTTCTACACGACGTGTAACTTCATACTCGGAACACAGATGGCACTAAAGTAAAGTTCAACGATTATACCAGAAAAGGGAATAGTCACAACAAAGTTATGGAAAGTGATTGTTGGGCTGCGGATAGAATCTTAGAGCTAAGAGTAATAAAGACGCTACCTACAGACCTTTGCGAACAACAGAGGAATGGAGTGTCAATACAAGTGCTTTTTTAGAGTAAAAAATATAGGTATTTATTGCAAGTCAGCTAAATGTTCAGATGCTAGATTGGAACGGTTTTTTTTAATTGTAGCTGCATATTTGACTATTATTTAACTTGCAACAATTTAGGACATGTTTGCAATCAAACAGTTGAAAAAGTACTGATATAAGTGGGTCTTGGTGAATATAAAAACAATAACATTGTGCGTCACGAATCCAGGTCTAGTAACGGTCTTGTGGTAAATAATTGCTTGAAAATGTTCGTTTAGCACCTTGAGTCATGTTCCAGTTTGTGATACATTAAAATGATTCATCTCAGTTTGTCACCTAAGATCTCTTGTAGCCTATATCTGATGAGTTTTGTAAAAATTCTACCGGTTTTTACCATCCTGTTCAATTTATTACGCATTCGGCATTAAATTATTTTACTGAAGTCATAGAATTCATACTCGTCTCCTTGTTAATTACTTCTCCGTTTATTTTTCTTACTTTATTCAATTAGTGTTGTTTCAAAAACCAGTTTAGCTCATATGATTGGATCACGGTCTTTGTTTTTATTTTTCTTGGCAGCCTCATACACATCTTTACACATCGCAAGATATCTCACCGTCGTAAGTCAATTCAATATTATTTACAATTAAATAACTTATCAATTTCGTTTCACTGCCTTTTTATTTACCATGCTAGTTGATTTTATTTCAATTTCTTCTTTATATATTAAAACAATCTTCAGCAAAGCGCACACTTCTACACACAATAAACAAGTGCAGCTCATTACTGCAGTATTTATTGGGCTATAACTTGAACAGATAGTCCACTCAACCCCTGTGCAAAACCGGTTCCACCAGATAGGCTAGCTGCAAAAGTTCATGCGTGTTGGATAATGTAGTACATAGTAGTTGTGTATGGTTGTGGCTTGTAAGACATAAGCTGATTGCTTCTTTATGCTTAAAAACCCAAGGTGTATAATAAAATAGCTACGTATTTTTTTTGTTATATTCTTCTATACTGAGCTGACTGCCTTTTTCACCTAAACACTATGAAAAATAAAATTCTTAAACTGTACAAACTTATTTTCTTTCTATATTTCAACATCATACTGTTATTCATCTGCCAGTTTTTCTTACTCTGTACAAGCTTATTTTCGTTTATATTTTCAATATCTTATTCACCTGCCATTTCTCCTCGGTTTAGTCTTAGAACTATTTCCGATGGATCTACTTTACGATAGTTCAAACTTAATTCTTATGATTTGATTAAAGACTAGTTTGACTTTTGAGTATTTATTTAAAGCGCATCATTTTTGTTAGTTTTTCTCTCGAACTTATGACTTGAGACACAGAAGTAGACGGTAGCTGTTACCTTTAAACCGGCTTTTGCCAGGTTCCTTACAACCTAGGGTTTATTTTGTTTACTGCTAAAGGTATCTAGTTCAAGATTTTAGGTTACTGCGTAATATCTTCCCTTGGATATTAAAGACATTTTGTTACCTTATGCAATTTAGGTAAGTTACTAATCAGACATTAAACGTTTTAGGTCTTATGCTACTTTGATGTTTTGCGCTTTAGATGACCATCTCATGAGGACTATCCCCGCTATTGTTTTTGAACTTCTAACGTTGTTTTGTGCCATAAATTTGCTTACTCGACAGATTTTTTGCATAAAATACTATTGTGTTTTATTTTTTTATTGGAATAGAACACTTGACTGTGAAATTGCACACTGCAAAGTTTTTAGGTTTTTCTATTATATAACTTTTTTGTCTATTTACAGACGTTTTTATTTAAATTAGTGTTAGCGTAAAGATTTCTAGTCTTATGATTAAAGATGATAGTTTTCAATTTTCACAAAATGTATTTGCTATATTTTTTTTTAATAAATATAAAGTTTCCTGATAACTACAATAATATGTCAAGTGTATTTATAATCCACTTATAATATTCTGCAATATAAACGCTCGTATCTAAGTCGATAGCAGTGTGGGAATCACGACACTGTTTGTATTGAAGAACAATATTTGTTTAATAAATCACAAATGAAAATTGTATGATATTGATAAGGTTTTTCAATGACCTATTTTATTTATACTGGAAATCGTTTTGCTATAAATAATTTGAGCTAAAAATCTCAGTAATGTTGTAAAGTTAATGATGATACCAATAAGGATGACAGTAGATCTATAACAAAGACAATTATGAGGTTGGTGTCATTAAAAATACAAATTCAGGACCTAGTTTTAAAATTTAAAAATTTAGCGCAAAACCTAACCTTATATTATTACAAAACCATTAATGCTAGATATAAATAGCAAATGCCATAAACTATCTTTTGTATAGGAAAATTTCAGTCAAGTTGCTATAAGATTATAAATAATTTATAATTCAAGACCGAGAATAAATTCAATTATACGCCTATTAAGTTAGTATCATTATCAACTTAATTTTCATTAACACAATACTCTCAATTAAGTACAGGGAAAACGGTTTGAATTTGCAACGCAAAATGATCTAGATTTATTATTAAATGTAATAAAATTTGTATCATAATAATAATTTTGTGTTAGAACTTTACCTACTGAAACGCAGTTTGAGGTTTTCAATAAAACAAGTGCGATGTTAAATAAAATGTACTCATTATTTTGTTTATTGCTTACAAAGATAACGATTAATTAAAATATTATTATGATAATTTACGGTCGATATTACTGATGAACTTTGACGTAGGTATAAATAGTGATAATTTTGTAAACAATAATACTCATTCTCTTTTAATATTAGTTTGTCTTCTATTCCAGAAACCTTGGAATATTACTTTGGAGAGCGCTATGTGAAATGCCCAAGAATATTTCTTTATTTTTATGATAATGTTTATTATAAAGGCAAATTATGCTGAGAGACCGTATTCTGATAAAGAAATTGTTACTCAAGCATACATTTGACTCAAATGTATGCTTGAGTAACAATTTCTTTTCAAATGATTTGAGTAAAGATTTTCATATAAAAAGCAGTAAATCAGCTTACGGGCTAAAACCTGGGTCACAGATCGTATAGTACTATATTAGTACCTAGGTATATAAATATAAGTACAAGAAGGACATAAATAACCGGCTAGGTACATATGTAAATACTATAAAAATGCTAATTATGTAACAATACGATACTCATAAACATGTTCATATTGTGCATAACTTGGTCATAAGGAGATAATTTTACTACTTCTACGCATGCGCAGCGATAAGCGTATAGTACTGCGTTATATTATTACTTAAGGGTAAGTGACTCATATAAATGTTTAACTGTTAGAATATGTTTTGTAAAACGATGTATAATATGTATATAAATACTTTATAGAATATATAAGAGCAAAATTATTATTATAACTATGATCTAAGTTAAATGATTTTCATTATATGTATTTACACACAAAGAAAATTACAACTAATACAGTATTAACAATATTAACAAAATACACATGAAATAGTTGAGCTATCTATAAACCATTGCAAACGATTTATAGATAGCTCAACTGGTCCAAATCAGATAAGTTAAATATTTTTATACCTAAACACATAGAAGTAAATAAAGAAAAGGCTAATGCTAGTACTAGAATTATTCTTAGACTGATAACGTCACGTCCTAAACACAAACCAATCAAGTTGTTCACGCATGAAGCGCTAGTTCGAAATGAATTAATTTCGGGTTAGCCTCCCCTTAACTTTAAATGTAATACAAACAAATTGTAATTTGAAACCTGCGTTATCAGAGTAAACTTAACAGAGGCAGAGATAATACAAACTAATTATTAAATAAGTGGAAGTGTTTGAGAAAATGAACTCCGATTATAAAATTGTAAATTTGGTATTCTTAGGTATTAAATTGTAAATAAATAAAACCCGGCCTTTTAAAATACCTATATTTGTAACAGCAAGTTGCAAAAGCCATAAACCAAGAAGTTGAAGTTAGATATCTATATGATTTATACAGCGTCAGGGGTAACTTTTTACCCATGCTCAGATAAACGGAACGCTGCAAGGCCTGGGACATGATTTTAGATGAAGTAGGCTTGCCGAGCACCTACCATACTCTCAGCCTAGTCGGCCATATCCACAGGAAAGACAAAATCAATATGTGCGGAGCTGGCTAAGCCACGCGTTAACTGAAGTTTTTCGTGTGAGAACATAAGTCGTGGAAGGGTTCATCAGGGTAAACAGTAGTACCGTAGCTATTCCTTATATACATTAATGATTAGATTGCTATATTATTATTTTAAAGGTATGTGTGTTGGATAAATTAAAGGTAAAATAAATTATAGGTAAAACTATCAATAATCATTTCCTTTATGTAATCTTCCGTAAACTAGTTCATAAAACTCAATAGCTTCAGTTGAACTAAACAACACAATTTGTGGCCCACCCACACGTAAAAATAGTAAGTACAGTCAACACCAAAAAAACTAACAAATATTATGGTCTCAGTATATATAAAGCGCAGTATTAAAGCAAGCAAGCTCGTATGAGTTAGTGGCCAACTCTTTTTAGGCCGCCTTAAGGCCTCCGTCATGTCTTAGCGACTGCTAGAGCACTACCAAATTTCTGTTTTTTCCCCTCTAAATTATTTTTCCCTGCAAACTAGTAGCCAATTCCAGTATTAACGACAAAATTCTTGTTTAAACTATCATATTTTTGATGAAATAATGAATCGTAATTGCTTCTATATTTTGTTTTAACAAAAATAAGTCCGTGCGTATGGAAACTAACTAGCAAATAAGATGAATGATAATAATAAATAATAAATAAATATTCAAGTACATTTAACACAACGCCTTCTAGTCCCAAACTAAGCAAAGCTTGTACGATGGGAACTAGATGGCTGATAGAATACATACATACATATTTTTTTTGTAAATACATACTTATAATACATAGAAACACCCAGACACAGAACAAACATCTATGTTTGCAACACACAAATGTTTGTTCTTGGTGGTGATCGAACCCACGACCCACAGCACGGAAGGCAGAGCTACTACCAACTGAGCCATGACGCCTGTCAATGATGATTTGTAATGATGAGTGTACCACACAATATCAAACCCACACTCAATTGCATTTGAATTGCATTGCTACTGTGTTGTATCACAAAATCAAATTATATGTTTCGTTATTGATTTGAAAGAAAACAAGTTTGAGATAAATCTTGGACCTTGGGTTCTGACATTACATCGATATCGATAATGAATCTATTAAAGCACTATTTTATTTGCTTCTTGCTATATTTTCTTTTGAATCGAATATACTATTCTACTAAACGAATATTTGGACAAATAATTTTCGCAAATAAAAAAAAAACACATACACTTTTGAGTTTTATTTTTTCTGTGTAAGTACTTACATAAATTTATTTTTTTACTTACCCTTTACTCATAATTTGCGGATTTAAAAGTGCTCAGTCATTATCATTTGATAACAAAAAGAGATAACAACAGGACACCAGATTTAGCAATGTATTTTAACTAGCGTAGCTTTAGAAAATCAATATAAAGATTGAAACCCAAAAAATTATTGGTGTTTTCTCTGTTTTTTAACTTATCTGTAAAAATTCAAATTCTTTTCATTCCTGGACGGTCTACTCTCTTCGACTTTAGAACCTAAATGAAAGGTAGGTACTATTTCAATATTAGATTAACTTTCAACGACGAGGTCCGATTACGAGTACTATTCCTAACCGCATAATATTATATTTTCTGTAGGTACACCGCAGAACCGTTTGCTCGATAAGACAAACTGGTACCGTAGGGTTGGGACGGTGTCGATGAATTTTTATCGATAGTTTTTTAACGAATTTCATTGATATTTTTGCACGTAACGCAATCAATTAGTGACATAATAAAATAATTAAATCAAACCAGTATAAGATTTCATTTAAATAGGTATTTACTTACTCCCATAGAACTTGAAATGATTAAAGAAAATGTTTTTCTTGATTGTGCGCATAATAATGTAAAATTATTATTTTAATAGTAAAATGGCAACAGAGTAAGTAAGCTTAGTGGTTACCTAAAAATCATATAGGTAGGTACTTTAGAACAAAAAAGTGTTATTGATAAGATAATTCCAGTTTACTTTGAATTAACTTTTTATAAATAGGTACCTACCTACTTTTAATACCTAGATGCTTTATTATTAACATAAGTTGCAATAAGTACTATGTTCTAAAACGAACCAAATCATCGATAAATCTACAACCTGTTTTGCATCTCTTTAGATTGTGGATTACAACCGAGATGGAAGATTTGATCTGCGCACGCGCCAGACTTGAAATTCTAGTTGTAATGTTATATTAAAAAGGTGTTCATTGCAACCAGGACCTAACTTACTATAACATTAAGCTACATTACGTTTCGTTTGGGGAACAAGGCTCAGATTATGCTCATGGCAGAATTAAAAAAAAATGTTTTGACTGATAGTATTAATTAAAAAAAAAGATATAAAACCAGGATCCCTCAATCTAGCACCGCATTTCTTGATTCTCAAAGGGCTCAGGCACATTTGACGGAATTTCCGCGGCGGAAATTCCGTCGCGGACGACGGATGATCCGTCGCGGAAATTCCGTCGCGGAACGCAATACATGTTATTGCATATGAATTACAAATAGCGGCCACACTACGCGGAAGATCGCTCGCGGAAGTATGGTACCGGATTGACACCCGCGGAATTTCCGCGACGGATCATCCGTCGCGGAAATTCCGTCGCGGAACGCAATACATGTTATTGCATATGAATTACAAATAGCGGCCACACTACGCGGGGATATCGCTCGCGGAAGTATGGTACCGGATTGACACCCGCGGAATTTCCGCGACGGATCATCCGTCGCGGAAATTCCGTCGCGGAACGCAATACATGTTATTGCATATGAATTACAAATAGCGGCCACACTACGCGGAAGATCGGTCGCGGAAGTATGGTACCGGATTGACACCCGCGGAATTTCCGCGACGGATCATCCGTCGTCTGCGACGGATGATCCGTCGCGGAAATTCCGTCAAGTGTGCCTGAGCCTATAAACTACTGATTTGAGGCACATTTTGATAATTTTGACTGTACTAAAGATAGTTATAATTTTGATGACCTAGGCAGACATGTCTTATTTACTTTCAAATTTTTTTTAGTCTTTTACACAATACTTAAATAATTAATTGTAAGTAGATAGTTTTACGTAGGTATCCATTTACTGAATTTAAAAAAAAAATACAAGTCCATATTTCAGTCACCTTTTAAATTGTTGAGTAAAGACAGAAACCAAAGAAATAAAAGAAGAAGAAGGTCAAACGCACTACGACACTCAGCTTCGACACTATTTAGCTACCATTAGTAACAATAAATCACAACTAATGATTAGTGAACTTAAAAGTGGTTTTACGAATCATAAGTGACAAAGTAGTGACTTAGTAGTCAATTTTTCCTCAACCTCACTCGATTCGTTTATTGCGCAATCCAAGTCTATTATCACAGAGTATACAGTTCCAAGCGCTAATAAATCAAAAGTAAACGCTTAGTTATTCGTTGTTCTGTATGAAGTATGTGGCCACTTAGAGGCGGTGTGTGTTACACCGAAGTGTAACACAGAGACGGTCTGCTCCCATATCGTAAGTTCAAAACTGCTTTCGCTGCCCAGCATAATGTCAAGCGACGTGGCTACAGATATATGAAAACAAGACGCTTTTGACGGCAAAAAACGCGCTGAAACGCGCTAATGTCACTAATTAGTCACAGAATAGCTATGATTTAGTATGAAAACTCTTTTTCAAGCTTTTCTAACAACAGCTACGAGCATGTGCTTGAAAAAAAAAATTGATGTTTTTCCACTATTTACATTGCTAGTTCTATAAGAAGAACACGACGGGTAAATTTTTGGAACGAAGTTCTTTATCGCGCGTTGCGAAAGGGGGCTAGACGGAAAAAATTAAGACCAAAACTTGTAACGACACTTTTTTCAAACTTTGACAACGTCATTCGAATAAATTGGTGCAGGAAGGAAACAAATGAATGTAGGTTTTGTTGGAAGTTTTTGTTTTAATTTAGGTTCTTCTGTGTACTTACTGTAAGAAAACAACACCTCAAGGAACTTCGTTACATCCGGATGTCCTTTGACACCTTTCAAGTTTTTTTATCAACGTAGGTATTTGTTTGAGTTTTAAAAGCAAAGGTATAAATTAAAATACTATTCGTATATTTTCCTGCGTATATATGTATTAACATTGGTTTCCTAAAAAAATAACACTAATAAGGAGCATTAGTTATAAACTTCATAGAGCAAATTCAACGACAGAGGTATACGCAGTTGGGTAAAATAGAAATTACACAACGGTGTGAATGCAGCCACGCATCTTCCTAAGCTCGCTACCTCTTTACGAACTCAGAGTAGTTAAGCGATGCTCGTACGGTTATGCCTCCTGCCTTGTTCTTGGATTTACTATGATTTATTTAGTTTGTGGTTTTAAACTGAGATCCTACTGAATTTTGGGTATAATTTTGTATTGCTGGACAAAAGGACCAAAATTTTAACATATATGAGTGTAATATGATATAAATTATTTTCATCTATTCGCAAAAATTGAAGCATTTAAAATACAAGACATGACTTCAGTCACTATTAGTTAAATGATATCGATTTGAAGAACAAAATAGACGATACCACAATCCTAACCGAAATCAAGTCATCCGTAAAGTTCAATAACTTTCCAAACACCAAAACTGATACTAACAAAATTCAAAACAAAGATAAACAAGCCAAAATGAAACAAGCTACTCACGATTTTGATCCTTATATCAACATTTATAAAGACTAAAAAGAAAGTGGTGGTAATCTGGTTGTATGCTACAGTAAGTTTGGTATTAAAAGGACAATCGATCATACAAATTTTAAAAGACGTCAGATTAGCTTTCGAATTGAAATAGGAGGCGTAATGTGACACGACCTCATCAATACTATAGAGTTTGATATCTGATGGTACATATTTGACGTATAAACATGCGTGTTTAGTATAAAACCAGTGGGAACCAGTCAGATCTGATGGTCAAAGGGTCATAAGGTCAAATCTGGTGGCAAATGCAACAATGCGTCACTATTACAAAGGATAAACATCTATCATCAGTTTTGTAAGAAAAAGTTGCGTTGATAGACAAGATGAAGCAATCTGAAAACTTAAAAAGGAGATTTTTTTTTATTTAATATTTATTTATAAGATTTTTTGACGGCTTATAGAACTCAATAGCAATGCTAGTCATCAACCCATACAAACAAAACTACTAAACAACTTAAAACAGTTTAGTTACAATGCCTCAGACACCGGAACCAACGCATAAATCATTATGTGAGACTGCGAACTTCAATAGACAATCTGATATTCGCTTATAACCGGTATTCTTGAATATTGTAACGACCTTTATGTTATAGTCGATAAGGTACATTTTACTATGGATTCCAATTTAAAAGTAGATGCTAGTGATGTAAAACAAAATAAACTCAAGGGTAGTAAGAAAGTAAATGCTTATGGGCGTTTCGCTTCATTTAGCAAAAGTATATCGAATTTATCTTTAGTATTCTGAATCTAAAAAGAAAGAAAACAGCAATATGGACTGTGATGAAGCTTTATGGAGCATGTCTAGTGCGTTATGACATTGAGATAATAATGTATTCGTATAATGATGATGACACTATGTAATACAAGTGTATGCTTTTTTCTTTGTCTTGTTTTTATATAGGTATTGAACTCTATGTCATGTCATGGCAGAAGTTATATTGGCTTTTTACATAGTTCAACTAAAGTAGCTGTCACAAATTGCGGTCAAAAGCCCGTTAAACGTTCACTGCTTTGTGTCCGTCGCTTATCTCAGCACGCGGTAATTACAAGCAAGTAATGGATGGCACATTTACAAATAGTCACGACTTGTCATCGATGACGTTTGAATTGTCAGTGATAATGTGGTGATGCTATTTGCTGCTTTTAAGTTTGACATTTTAATGATCATTCACATAGAATAGTGGAGGTACAAACAGGCCAGCTAAAACGATAAAAAAAAACTATAAGGGTTATTATAATTACATAAATGTAACAATATTACATACCTACTTACATCTAAAATGTATTTTATTGTTGTAAGTGTCGAAAAAAAACCATAATATATTTTGCGTTATTACGTACTACACAACTGACCAAGCCACGCTAAAACAAACGAACAGAACAAAAAAAAAAAATGGATTAAAAGAGTTGACAGACGTGACGAGATAGGTTAGCGAAAATTATAGAAGAATAATTAGATTATTGCTATAGGTCAATGTAAATTATAAAGCTAAATACACTGATTGCAAAGTAAGGTTACTGTTTACAACTCTGAACCTAAAATAATCAAACTACGAGTAATACTACTCAGAATCGATAAAGCAGAAGAGACTAAATCAGTTCAAGTAGATGATACAAATCATTAGTAACTATCATTATTGATGTCACCCATAAAGCCAGCACGTGGCATCGCTTCAGTAAGATAAGATGAATACATTTGGAAAAAGTTACAGTGTTCATTAATGGTATCATCGTTTTTCGAAAGAAGTTCACTACTTGATATTTTCAATAGATTTCATAGGAAGAAAAATTTTACTTTTTCTCTTACTTCATTTCCTTCAATAACTGCTATTGATATCTGCTGTGATCGTATTGTTCTCTACTCTAGGAAAAACATTTTTTTAACATTCCTATCTTTGAAATGTCTACCGTCACAATGTCTAAGCAGTGATTTCAATTGGTTCATCTCTTTTGGTTCATGGTTGCTATGATTGCAGACAGTATACGCCTATTGTCACTTCAACTTGTAACACATACTAAGAGCTATGCTATCTCTAAGGTTATTATAACCAACACTATTTTATGTTATTTTCAATTATTTTGTTCATTTGAATTTTTACAGTCTGTTCTTTTTATTTTAATCCACTTGTTTTATCAAAATTAAATTAATGATATTTTAAAGAATTAATTCATGTATTAAAACAATGTAATATATTACAATAAAACAAAAATAAAATTATATAATTTTATCTTAGGAAATGTACTTATTACTGTATGTATTTAACTTCTTAATTTAAGTTTAAAATACTACCATCTAATTTAAAATCAAATTTGTTTGGCGGAGGGCATTGATAGGCCGTAACACAGGTTAATCCTAGTTTGGGTATCAATGTTGTCCAACCAGGAAACACAACGCTGTTAACCGATTTACAATATTGAAAATGTAATATTAATGTCTGTTGTTATTTCAATAAATTTCATTTCATTTCATTTCATTGTTATTTTTTTACGCTAAGCTCATCTCATTGCTGGACCAAAATCTCTCTCAAACTGATCTCGAGCTACCTCTACCATCGTAGATACAATATAGATACATCTTGTATAAGTAGCTATAATTTTTTTCTGTTTTTATTTCTGGATAATTTACTCTTACTCAGTAACAGTTACTTAGTACCCACTAAGGTACAGTTTTTTTGATGAGTTTTTCATATTATAATTATATTATTGTAACTATGATGTTAATCTTTTAATTATATTTTTTCCTATAAGTAAATGTAACTTAATCTAATTTAAATGGAACATTTTTACGTAATCTGAAAGTGGCTTTAGATTCTTCCATACACCACACGAGGCCTGCGCATCGTCAAACTGACAGCCAATTATCAACGGCCCCTGATTATTAAATAGGTTTACGTAATCAGGTACCTACAGATGATGGACAATTTAATGTGTGACATACATTCATGAATAGAACTTTTTATGTTCGTGAAGGTGTCCTTCGCTTAAACATTTATTGATAATGTTTATACATTTTTAGTATGTTCGTTAATATTTAAATAAGTGTAATAAGAATCAATTATTTTCATAGCAGAGATAGGTACACTAAGTAAAAAAAAATGCATCTTTTAAATCATAAATCTAATATTGACGAAATAAACTAAGACCTACCTATTTTATTATTATCTAATAATTACCAAACGATGATATAACTTCATTAAAAATAGCTATAAAACCCTTAGTCTGGCAAGTTTTCTGCATGAATGTATCTCTGATAAGGGTTCATGTTTGGTACCAACCTACACTGCATAATAACGAAATTACCATGTGAGAGCAATAAAGATATTAAGAAAATTTTTAATTAAAAAAAAACCCTATCCATATTGAACTTTATGAAATAAATAAGATTTCATCTTCATTCGTATTTTATTGTAAATTCTATTAGTACATACTTTCGTATTATAAAAACAAGACAGACAGCAACACGTCATGCCACATGTACAGTGCCCCCTATACTTTTTAAATAGAGCACCTCTCGAGTAGGCCGCAATATAGAGAGCACCAAGCAGGTAATATTCAATACTCCCACGTAATTATTAATCCATACCTATTTAAACAAAATAAAATAAAATAATATTTTACGCGGAAGTTTTTAATTTTTGTAGTTAAAAATAGTTATGTAGTTGTTTTACGATAAGCTTATAGAATACAATATTACCTTACCTTAAGTTTTGGCTTCAGATTATCGAAACTGGGCTCAACGATTATTTAATAATCTGCAATTGATCTTCAGTCAGCATAAATAAAACTTACCTGAAACAAAAATAATATAGAAATAAAATAAAAAAAAAAAATCTGACGCCACAGGTAATGCAATGTTTTTAATAATAGATAAACTTTAAATAATATAATAATAAATAAATAAATATTCACGGACACTTAACACAACGCCTTCTAGACCCAAATTAAGCAAAGCTTGTACGATGGAAACTAGATGGCTGATAGAATACATACATACATATTTTTTTTGTAATTACATACTTATAATACATAGAAACACCCAGACACAGAACAAACATCTATGTTTACAACACTCAAATGTTTGTTCTCGGTGGGGATGGAATCCACGACCCACAGCACGGAAGGCAGAGCTACTACCGACTGAGCCATGACGCCTGTCAATAAAACACCTTTGAAGCTGACTGACAATCAACGCACAGCCTAAACTAAGTCCTAGAGGTATGAATTTTTGAGAATTGTATCCTAGTAGTGTATAGGGGTGCACTAAGAAATCATTTTTTTGTAGCTGACCGACTATCAACGCACAGCCTAAACTATAAGTCCTAGAGGTATGAAATTTAAAGGGTAGTATTCTTATATAGTGTAGGGGTGCACTAAGAAAGAAATTTTGAAAAGTCGCACCCTAAAGGGTCTAAAATTAGGATCAAAGATTCTAACCAAATAATGCGTAAGCTGCTACCACGCGAGCAAAGCCGCGGTCGACAGCTAGTAAACCATCAAATATAAACAAAATCATTTTCTAACGCAACAGGTACCTACCTAATACAATGATTTCATCGAGTCGAATACAATAATATAACCACAGATAAAGTTCAATAAAACTTTTGTTTTGTCATTCAAGGAAAATGGTAACTCCATCATGCTATTTCTAGAAACTAATTTGAATTTTATGGTTGATAAAACTATTCAAGTTAAATTTCAAACTAAGCACTATAAAAACAAATGTACACAAATAATTATATCACCAATTTAGTTCCCTTTGTCGAACTTTTGCTTAGTTTGGTACTAGAGAGCGTTATGTGAATTTGGCATGAATATTTGTTTATATATTATTATTTTACTAGCGACCCGCCCCAGCTTCACACGGGTGCAATGCAGTGATGATGATGATGTATTTTACATGTAAACCTTCCTCTTGAATCACTCTATCTATTAAAAAAAGCTGCATCAAAATACGTTGCGTAGTTTTAAAGATCTAAGCATACATACATACAGACCGATGCGGGAAGCGACTTTGCTTTATACTATGTAGTGATGTGCCAAGACTGTAGAAAAAAATCGGCATTTGAGTGCAGCATTAAAAAATGTTGTGTCATTGTCACTCGTATGACAAAGAAAAGAGTTGACAACATTTAGCAGTCATTTTAGATAGACGAGCTCGTCTTATTTATAATCATCATCTAGCTAGATGAGATTAATAATAATTGATCGAGTGAGCGAAGCGAACGAGATCTTGTCACAACTTGGGCAAAAATGCTTTGTATGTTTGTTCGTCGAGATCTTTTGAACCGCTTATCTGATCTTCACAGATTTGGTAGGTATACGGATAGTACTCTTAAGTTTTACTGGTTTGTTAAATGAAGTAAATCGGTCAAGGGGTCGTGAAGTTATGAGGGTCCAAAGGGAGTAAAAAAAAAGTACAATAATATCAAGTGGGGTGTCATATGATAGGGTTTTGTTTAGACATTCCAAAACCGTTTTTATTTTGATTCTAGGTCTAATTGTTTTTGAGTTGTTGTAAAAATTATAAAATTGGCAAACCCAGTATAACGTGAGCTACCATTTCTTGGAGTTTCAATGATTTTGTAGTTCAAGTAAGACTGGACTTACCTAGACGGCGATTTCGATGCGATTTGCAAAGTTTATTGCAACCATTGGTCAATAAAAGTTGTTTGGGTTTTATTAACCTCCGACCATCACGAGATCTCAGTTCGGGGCGAACTATTAGTTATTTTGTTAATGACTTTAACGCTGGAACACGTGATGAGATATAACTCAGCCCCTAATATATTTTCTCAAGCAATGATCCGTGTATTCTCACGATTATAAAAGTTTTATACTATTATTATAACTATTATAAAGTTAGAAGCAACGTTTAATACTATTATGACGTAATGACAATGGGCATGAACTTAACATGATTAAATGGAATTACAGAGTAGCTTAAATACAGAGAAATTATGACAAGATTATTGTCTCTGTGATTGTCTTGGGAACATAAAGATAACGTAGACGCAGACACTTTGGTTTTAGTTTCTTGTTACGTTCAAAAAAAGCATAATTTTGTAAAAAAAACATGACTGTGTGCAATTCACACGTGGTAGAAGTGAAACCTTCAAAAATTTTTAGTTCAAGAGAATTTCATCAGGTAGGTAGGTAAACGTACGCTATGCAATGAAGTGAGTAGGTAGGTAAGTATAAAATCACTAAGAAATAAGTTTAAGGAAATAAATACCTTGCCAGTACATCTATAAAAACTTATTGTATGTTCAAAAAAATATCAATCTATTCAACAAAAAAAGTGATAATCATAATGTTAACACTAGAAATAAAGACAAACTCGCTGTTCCCACCACTAGGCTCACAAAAATTAGTAAATCTTTCAATGGGCAATGTGTACGCTTCTTTAACAAAATCTCAAGTGATGTGTCTCAGTTGTCGATTGGCAAGTTCAAAAACGTAATAAAACAGAGACTTCTTTTAAAAGCATACTATAAAATATCTGATTATTTAGAAGACAAACAAGCTTGGGACGAACTAGCTCCAACTCATCCAATAAAATAAAAATGTAATCATACCTAATCATACAAAACGTAATGACGATTTAAAGTGATCAGTGAGATTTTATTGAATAAAAGATTTTTGACTTTGACTTTGACTTTGCAAGTAAAAATAAACGTTCTAGTTAGGTAGTCAATATGATTATACTTAAATCTGTGTCACTGGATGCACCTCGGGAAGCTTGTACTAACTTTAAGATAATCTGTTACGCAACATGTAAGTGTAATAGTAACTAGTAGCTCATCTGTAATCTGTCGCTTTTTTAGTTTCATCGACTTTCAAATCACAACGGTGCTAAAGAAGTTTTCACTTCAAAAAAAATAATAATATCGATTTCTATGTAAAAATAAGCTTGCCTATTTTAGAAAAAAAGGTTTAGATATTTGTTTTTCAATTAATACTCTGCAGCTACTGGTTCTCTTCGG
Source organism: Eulithis testata (assembly GCA_947507515.1). Taxonomy (NCBI): domain Eukaryota; kingdom Metazoa; phylum Arthropoda; class Insecta; order Lepidoptera; family Geometridae; genus Eulithis; species Eulithis testata. The sequence goes on along the minus strand of OX382213.1, from coordinate 8,230,475 downwards.
GTGAAACTTGGAATATTATAACAAGTTTCATACAAATCGTCTTAATACGGGTTACAAACTATAATAATATAATTATTATGTAGTTCGTCGCTTGGATTAACACGTAGGCTACTTTTTATCCCGGGAAATTTACAGGATCAAACGCGACGTGGACAAAGTCGAGGGCGGAACCTAGTTATGAATAATCTTTATGATAATACATAAGTCTCTTACTTTCATTACTCTACCATTATCACAATGGGCCTTTGTCTTTGTATAATTGATCACACGTGGCTAAAACTATGTTCTAAGCTCCAATCTTTATAGGAGCTTGAATTTTCTACAAACGATGACCGTTTTTAGACAGACATAGACACAGACATAGACAGGTATTTATTTGCTTATAAAGTAACACACAAAATACACCCACAGAACTAAACTAACAACACTACAAAGAAACAAAAATTACACAGAAAAAAACGAGATGAGTGGATTGAGTATAGGTAGGTAGCTAGGTAAGCTGGCAAGTGCTTGTGTGCTACAGCAGCAAAAGGGTTTCGACTCAGCGTATGCCTCACCACCCAAAGGTAGTTAGGCGCTGCTTTCTGTCGAAACCATCAGCCAATAGACCCTGTGAAAAACTATTGTGACAGCTGACAGATTGTTTTGATTCTTTCTACCTTTTTTACAAATAAATCTCACATGCCAGTGTGATTATTATACTTTTCAAGGTAATTTTTGGTCATAGGTGGAGGTAGTCTTTGCACATCGGGTGGGAAATTTGCCTGTTCCGTCAGTCTGCTTATCAGACAAAGAACACTGCGGCAGTCATTTGACGGTGGACGATTTTTGAAGAAACCAAGGTTAAGTGATCTTACTCGTGTCTTGTTGCAACGGTTAAAATATTAATAGTTGTTAACCCTTTAACCGGTCAAGTGACATGTTATATGTTAATTTATGATATTTATCTGGAATATTTTTTTACTCGGACCTCCAATGGTTTTTATTGCTTTTATTGTTATATATCTTGATATTGTCTTACAAAGAAGGTGTTATTAAACTTAATTCAAATAAATACCTATATTTCTTATCCAGTTAGCTAATCCTACATTCATATTTCGAGTTTCAGGTTTGGAAAAATAATCAATTTTTAAAGACCACTTGGGCAGGACACTTGGCAAGAAGGGAATACGGGAGATGGACGAAGACCGTCACATAATGGTGACCAAGGGATGCCTGACCAAGAGGTAGACCACCCGCCCGATGGTCAAATTATTAATGACATCGTAGCACTGGCTGGGATTCAATGGACAAGACTCGCAAGAAACCGAAAAGAATGGCATAATAAAGAGGAGGCCTATAGCTGTGGGTGCAAATGAGCTGAAATGATGATGATGATGATGAAGTTGACTTTCCAAATTATCAAATGGTGGATCGTCTAAGGAGATTTTGAATAAAAAAATACTTATTGTTATTTAAAGCTCTGTGTTTAAAGTAAAACGGGCGTAGAAAGCAATTATTCATGAGATTTTGACCCCAATTACAAAATTAAATATTTATTAATCACAGGTCAAGTTTGACAATACAATTATTATCTAAACTTACCACATATTCTCCCTATTACAAATTTATTGACCGTAAAATGCTTTAGTAGATATACTTTGAATTATTTATAATAATTATAATATTTTGAATAGCAACAGGTTAAAAATTACAAGTATAATGCCAATTTTTCTTAATAAAATTATGAAACGCTATAAACTATTCCTAAAACCCATAAGATTATTGTTATCAGGTTGAGATCATAACATACCCTGGGAATTTCACTAAAACTTCTTTATTTTGTAAAAATAATTTGAAGTAGTTTGAAAATCTTACAGTAGGTAGGTACCTACTGTAAGATTTTCAAACTAGTTAAAAAAATTTTTTTTACCTGATAAACACTAGTCCATTTTTTTGGTACCTACCTACTCTTCCTACCTAATCTTACAGTAGGTAGGTACCTACTGTAAGATTTTCAAACTAGTTCAATTTTTTTTTTACCTGATAAACACTAGGCTATTTTTTGGTACCTACCTACTCTTCCTACCTAATCTTACAGTAGGTAGGTACCTACTGTAAGATTTTCAAACTAGTTCAAATTTTTTTTTTACCTGATAAACACTAGGCCCTTTTTTTGGTACCTACCTACTCGCACTGATATTTTTATAGACAGAAAAAGTAATAAAAATACCTTCAAAGCCCCTAAATTCAAAATCATTGCAATAAATTATCATCCCCTAAAAAACATATTTTATAAAAAAAAAACTGAAGGACCAGAATGGGCATGTGGCGAGTTTATACAAAGACCTATTGAACTTGTCTGAACTTGTCAAGGCACCTGTTTGGCGTATACCTGTGGAATACATAATTTCTATACCGTTTTCGAAGCTTTGTTGATGCGGAGAGTGGATATTTTCCTCCGTCTTGTGTAAAAACTATAATATTATTGTACTTAAAATAAACCCAATTAAGGGTCTATGTTTAAATGCATAATAAGTCGTCAGCGGCTATATATTTTTTTGTTGTGTTTATATAATACTCGTGCTTTTTGTATTATTTATCACCAGCTGGTTGACCGAGCTTTGCTCGGTATTTTTTTAGTATTGATTTTTATGTACATAACCATTATGCAGTACTTATTTAGTTAGAAAAGGTTTTATGCTCGTTTGATTTCAAGTAATTTCAGCAGTGACATCTATCAAATGCTGAACACTGCCATCTATTAACGATTAGAAGTATAACTTCAAAAAATAGTATTATTATTCGCCAATAGATGACGGGAAGAGTCACATTTTTCTGTTTAAGTGTTTACTTGAAAACATGAATAAAACGAAATTTTCAGAAAATTAGTCCTAGCTATTATTGCCCCCGAAATCCCCTGTATACTAAATTTCATGAAAATTGTTGGAGCCGTTTCTGAGATTCAGATTATATACAAGAATTGCTCGTTTAAAGAGTTTTCCCATGGCTCTGCTTAGTTTGGGACTAGAGAGCGTTGTTTGATAAGTCCAAGAAAATTTATTTATTTAAATAGGTACTAGTGCAACCACCAGTTTAATTAATTTGTACTTTAAATTTATGCAACAACTAACAATTAATTTCCAAGCAATAGAACACACATCGTTATTCGCTAAGTTGAAATTATTCGGTTATGTTAATTTTAAGTTATTTATGTGTGGAATTAGAACTTCGACGGTTACACTCGTTGTTTTATACTTCTCCCTGTAAAAGCTTACCTACTAAATATTGTCTGGCTAACCCATCCTTTTCCATGCCGTGTGCTGCAGTTTGATAGTCTATCATATCATATCACTAAAGCTACCAGGGCTCCGCCTAACAGTAGCCATGATACATCTGATTGATGTAGCCAAATTAGACCAGCTTGGCTAGACTAGCTTACCTTGGAGGACTGACCCCGTTTGATAGTCTATGGAAAGATATAATAAAACAAGAAGAAGAGGTATTCTAGTACAGATGGCGCGTAAAGATGTATATTATTGAGAAAAGTTGTAGTTTTGGAACATTACATTGATTCGAAACGTTTATGCTTTATTTTCTATTACCACTATGCCAAGGGAGATACCATCCTTTCACCTGTTATTGCATGAATGCTCGTATGTGTTAGTGGCCAATGGCCAACTCTGGTGATGGAGTTTTTAGGCCGCCTTAAGGCCTCCGTCGTTTTATTAATAAACTCGATGTAAGCTTAGAATAGAAACACTATTTTTGTCTTTTGCATTAACAAGCAGATTCAAATTCGATTGAAAGAAACAAAATACGGTTTAACTATACCAATCTTACACAAGTTTATTGATAACAGGGTTTTAGATTTACTGATATGTGATTCTTAGCTATCCTACCTACCATACACATACTTATATATATACCTAGGAATATGCCATTGATCTAGAAAATCTATCGATACTTGATGCCTTTAAAAATCATTCTCATTTGAAATTTTAAAGACACAACTTTTGATGATCTGCTCAAAAAATTCAAACAAGTAAAAGCAATCACTCTTACAATGACCAACAACTATCAAGCACTTATTCATAAAAACATTTTGACTTCTGTAATCAATGGAGCGTCTCTTTCCACTTCAATTGACGATACTAATAACTTGAAAGCGTGACTTACGTCTGATTTGGTGACCAACTGATTACCGCCCATCCTAGGCTTTGATGACTTCCAAACAATTATGTTTTAGCTTCAAAATTATAAATTATTCTGTAATCATACTAGTGTTTATAACAAAATTTATCATTAAACTTTTATTGAAAGCCTCCCAGTTGCCTATACTCTAAGTAGGAAGATAGGTATATTGAGATGGACTTTTACTAACGAATACTTACATCTAACAAACCAATGTATGTAATTTAAACCTTGTAAAAAGAAATAAATTTATTGAGTATTGAAAAGTAAGATTTAAATTGAGAATTAAGTAGTTAAAGAAATAATTTATGTAAATAAGAATTTTAAACTACATCGTTGGAGCTCCATAATTTCTATAATGGATTAATAATTAGTATTGAATACATGTACAACGGCAAAAATATATATAAACAGACTTACCGTAATCAAATTTTCTTGCCAGACATTCTTTTTTAACTTCCACTGACTATAATTTTAATAATATTATTTGAACGTACTCAAAAACTACTGTCCTAAAAACTTGTTAGAATTTTGCTTTTTGATTATAAAAATTGATTTTCGATTGTTTTCGAGTACCTTCTTATTTCATGTTTATCAATTTGAATTATTACTTAATACATAGTTATCATTCTCGATTTTCATCGATGCCGGGGGTTTTCGCTTTCAAATACTGTGTTCAAAACGAGTCTATTGCCAATGCCCTGGTTTGGTTCAACTTATAGTCTCGAAATTTGTGTTCATGAATTTTCTGACGATTTACTGCTATACCTACTGGCTTTCATCTTTAATTAGATTTTAAATGTATTTATTAGTTTTACCTTTGTGTTGACTAGGTATAATGGCTTAATTCGTTTTATTTATATGTGCTTCGAAAACTTACGTAATATTCATGTCAAGTTTATTATGCATTCCGCAAATATTTTTTTATTTTCAGATTGAATTTACGAGTCAATCTTTTTAGACTATTTTTCTATTTTTTCCTCGTAGTTTTGATTCTTACAATATATAATTTTAGGTACGTATATTTATTTAGTTTTAGTTAAAATCGCTTATTTCTTATGCATTGTGACTTGAGGTCGTGACTTGAACTACGATATAGAGCGTGCCAAGTTTACGTACCTCAATACTATTACTGATGCTATGCCCTACGTCTTTGATACCTAGAACTAGTTCCAATTTATTGTCTTTGTGAACAATGTGCTTCTGTTTTAAAACCTAGATAGGTATACCCATGAACCTATTACTTTAATAAAAAAAAAAGTAAATAGTACATTTTTCTAATTTTTTTTATTAAAAGGACATTTTATCAAAAGGACATCTTAATTTTTATTTCTTGTATGTTTTTAATTTTTTAAAGTTCAAGTAGCTTACAGTATTTTGAAGGGCTGAATTTATTTCCAAATGTACTTTGTGAATAGAAATTTCAAAATTATATTTTCAAAATGACTGTTTCATTTGACGCTCTACCGCATTTCACTTATTTCATTGGTTCAAACAATTATATCCATTCCAGTTGTCGGTCTTGACTCTGACATAAGTAAATGTAAACAAGGATATTTCTGGCCTGATTGACGAGTTTCAACAAACACTGTTTATGACTGTTCAGTGTACGCTTATTTTAGGTAAATGCTCATTTATTTCTGATGTTACTCTGTTACAAATCATATACGTGTACCTCTACGCATTTTGTGTTTAATCTATAAGATTAAATATATTTTTCAGTAAGTCTCCAGAAGTAAAAAGTTGAGTAGGGTTTTAAAAATTAAACAGCAAAATTTTTTATTAGAAATTTTTTATTTTACATTTCCCATTATAAAAATGTTCGGGACAATATCATAGAGAACATAAACCAGGTTATGCAATATTGTAGTATAAAGATTATAATAATGTTGAATTCAACTAGGATAAGTAAATTAATAAAAAATGCTTAGATCACAAACTTTTAAATGCAATATTTACAGTATCTTAACGTTAATATGAGAAAATTACATCAGAATTATCTCATAAAACTCCATAGTTATACAAGAAAACGGATTATTTTGATATTTTTACATTTTTCTTAACAAAACATAGCTAAACAAAAATAAAATTGTACGATTAACAAAACTATTTAAGAAATTATAAAAACAAAATATTTTATTTACAAATGCACTAAAACTATAATTAAATTTGTTATCAATATTAAATTTAAAAATAGGCAAAGGTGATGAAATTTTTCAATCATCATCTATAAAATTTCAATATCATTGATTTAAAGATTTTTGAATATTATTCAACTAATATTTGGCGTCTAATTGAAATCAATGAAATTCGCGAAATGTTTATGACTATCGATATTATTTGGAACTTAAACGAAAATTTGAGATCCTTATGGAAACTTAAATTAGAACGAAATGCTATCATGAAACGACACACCGTTTCTAAAAATAATCGTAGTATCTTAATAATTTAAACTAAGAAAATATTGATTCTAGAATTGATAAACAAAATAAGAGATCAAATGGAAACTGTAATAAAACTTAACAACGCTAGAATATAACTATTTGTCATTAAATCGATCACTATTATAACCACTGGTAAAACTATTCACTTAAATGAAGCAGATATTGGCAAAAGCACTTAGAACAATTCCACTAAGAGTTCGCAAGATTATCATAAGTCACGGATATACATTGATATTTTACAAGTCTTTATGAGGCGTTTTGTCGAACTTCACTCAAATTTTATCATCAAAAAGCAAAATTATTTTAAGGATTAATATAAGAATCAGAATAAGTCACGAGATATCTCGCAACTCATTCCAAACGTACCACCAAGCAATTTAAGTGCAGTCGGACACAACATTCCTTCCATTCCAAACAAAAATATATTACAAAAACACGGATGGACTTACATAATACTTAACAACAGATCTGCTTTGCAGTTCACTGTTAACAACACTTATCTACGATCTTCATTTTATCTGATGGTATTGAAGAGTGACGATGATAGGGACACTTTTATGATTGCCACGACCATCACTAAGTTGACGATGTATGTCGAATTGCATCTTAAGTTGTGTGGTGGTGCGATAGGCTCGGGCGGGCACTCACCTCGGCGCGTGTCCTGGGCTTCTTGACCAGGCTGCCGGGACACCAGGATGTGGCACAACACCTCATACAACTCGGCAAGGAGCCGGTTCAACCGCGAAAAGTTCTCCTCTGTCGCCTCTCTCTCGCTCGGCAAGTTGAATGCTATAGCCATCTTTGTCTCTCACTTCTTTTTCTACGGAAGAAACGTGGGCATATAGTTTGTTGTGTATGCATAAATGCTCTGTGCCTTTTTGGACTTCGTCTCTGGCGACTTTGTCTTCTCCGATTCCAAAATTATCTTTGTGTTAGGTTTGATAATTTTCTGACACTCTCTTGGTTTTAATGTTCAGAATTACAATTTCAAAAATATTTTTTGTGTAAAACTTTTTTTCTCAATAAAAAAGTCTAGTACAAAAATTTTGTTATCGATAGAAAAATCGTAAATTCACTCAAAAAGTTCACTTTGACACTCCAAATGGCACTGTGACTTAAAAGTTTTGGCGCTGCTGAGATCACAATCGAGTCAGACCGCAGAAGTTCACAAGTTCACAAAAAGTTTTTTGCCGAAGTACGCGTAACTAAAAGTTCGAAATTCACACGTAATTTGGCGGTGACCGGCTCGCGGTCGATGACACAATCGCGCTGACACTATGCATCGCTGCTATTAGATGTAAACAAACAGTCACTTCGCAAGCCGTACGACAAAAGAGGTCGCTCGTCGGACAACTACTGCACGTGCGGCCTGCTCGGAACCGAGTCGTGTAATAGGGATAATACTACGACGTGCACATCATTGCCTCGCTCCACGCGCCCCTGTGTGTGGGTGCGGTGCATAACGTAAGCACACACGCACACAGCCGCGATCCATTTGATTATAAATAGTAGAACGCACGGTAGCACGTTCCCTTCGCACTCGACCACTACAATCAACGTCGACGAGCTGTCCCGTCCCTTTCTCTCCCTTTGTTGTATCGTATGCTCCTTTCGTTCGAACCTGGTTACATCATGTTGCAACAGCTATCGAGGATAGACGATTCTCTCTTTCTAGTATTGCAGTGATTCTCAGCGCTGGAGAGGAAGAGAAAATGGTGGCGTATTTGAGTTTGGAAGGTAGAAAGCGCGCCAAACCGAATGAGCCAATGAGCGAGCCGTATTCGGATGGGGTGAGGTGACGTAAGAATGGAGGGCTCGAGAGCACGGGGTTGATACTCGCAGAGCGTTCACTTGATCATGGACTTGCAGACACAGTCCTACTAAAATACGTTTCGTGTAACTCTCGTGTTTTAACGGCTCTTTGTTCTGCAGACGGAGGTTCGTAAAGCTGGTTTTAACGCGAGTTTAGGATCGGTATTCGGTACTGTGACAGGAGTTAGCGCGTGTGGTTTATTCAAAGCAATTCAGTAATGGTATATTTGTACGTTCGCGTGTATAAAACGGTTTATAGTCGTGGTTTTGCCATAGGCGTTTGGTTTGTGCAACCGAAGGTGTTTTTGGGTTTATTGGCGTTTAGGTAGAGTGGAAAGCTTTGTATAGATCCTATGGATACGGGCAATAAAATTTATAATGATCGGGTATAGACGTTACCTATAAAATAAAACACTTTGTGAAGTTTTGTAATTTTGTGATTTATTTATGCAGAAAGTGTGCTTTTGGTTCACACTCGTTTGAAGTATCAATAGAATCTAATTCTATAACCTTGAGAACGTTTATGAATACGTCCTAATTTTTACCGGGTGTCTCGACTCTCGAAATACTTTCAAAATGTATAAATGTGTCAAAATCCAATGATATCGACTCGTGAAAATCTAATGTTAATTATGCTCGAGAAATTGAAAACTACAAAAAAGTATAGTACCTACCTACCAGCAAACGACAATACCAGAACAAAATGAATTTTTATGTATTTCAGCTTGACTACAGAAAAAATCGTAAGTATGGGGACGAGAGGTGGAACACAAATTGACACATAAACTAAAATTTACATTACTGTCTTTAGGTACCTATAATAGTTATCCTTACAAACACTTCAGTAGAAGTCAGAGAAGCTGAACCAACTTTAAAAAAAAAACTACAAATTAGCAATATTATACTGAGAGTGCATAATACATTATTATTGGCTCTACCAGTAGCGTATGTACTGTGGTCTCGATGGGAATAACCCTAAATTTATATTTATACTTAATTCTGTTGAATATTACAAACCAATTTTTATAATACTTTTTACCAACATTGCCCTGGAAAAGGACAAGGCGAGAGCTGCATTATTCCACCGACAAGAGCTGAGTTCGAAGAAAAATATATATTTTTTATTTTTACTAAAGATTAATATCAAAGTGAAGGGTTACTCACCGCCTACATCCTGCCAAATATGAACACCAACACCACTGCCTTCACAAAAGTTCTGCACCTCACTAAAACATCATCTGATCTTCATCCAACTACAGAATTAGTCACAACCTGCCTCAAGGTATCTGACTCACTTTAATTATTGAAATATTTGTACAACTTTAAACAAAAGAAGATGAGGGAATATTAACCACAGATTTAACTAAAAGGTTACGTAAGATCAGTTAGGGCAGATTCGACCAAACTATTTATACGCAGTTTAAGTCTTATACTGCGAATAAAATCAATAATTACTCTAGTGATAAGAAATTTTTTGTTCTACCAAGTCTTATTCCAAGAAAAACCTGTCTATCCGAGAATAAATCGTTATACTGCCAAAATCTATGGTATAAACAAGTTATCTGTCGAATAATTTAATGGCGGCTGCTACATTTGACAAAACAGCTGTTTGTTTTCATAGATATTGACAACTTGACACCCGGATAATTTGTGTGCACATGTATTATTGTGTTGCGCTCTCTAAGCAATTGTTTTTTGAATTAAGTTGGTTTTTATGTATATACAGAATAACAATACCTAGGATTGGCTACTCTCAAGATTGTAATGGAAAAACAAAAACGAATTTATCTGAGAATAAATCAAAGAGTAAAGTTATACAAGGGATACTTATTCAGGAATATGATGACTTTTGGACGAATCCGCCCTTAGTGGTTCGAACAATATAACCTAAGAATTTTCAAGAAAAGAGTGAAAAGGTGGATTATGGCTAAGCGTACCACCTTTGGATGCAGCTACACTTACCATCAGGTGTTCTAGCAGCTAAACGTTTAACAATACCTAATAAACAAAATATTCGACCTAAAAACGGTTACTTCAATCATTCTTCAACTTAAAAGTCATAGGACATGATTAGATACCGATACAAGCCATTTTTGTAGCAAAACCAGATTTTTTGATCAGATGATTTAAAAAAAATACCTACATTTAGGTAACATTACATACAATAAATACATTTTAATATACACATACATTTTAATATTTATTAAAGTTTCAAAAGTAACACAAAAAGATTGATAAAAAAAAATTATATACAACGTTCTTAGCCAAAGCATTCATTTTATTTTAATTTCAACTCAACAAAACCTCTCGGAGGTTACCGATATCAATAACATGAACAAACATGTCCAGAGTGCGAAAGTGGGACATCGTACGATACTCAATATGACTAATTTGTTTGTAAGGATTTGAAGACCACTCCATGAAATCAACTTCATTTTTATTTAAATGAAAACGAAGGATAAGCTTATGCAATAAAAAAAAACAAATTTTAATCTATGTACATAGATCCTAAAACATTGTGCTAGAGTAACCTGTGATGTTTGATGAAAGACCAGAGATGGCGCTAGTAGTCGATATGATCAAGTTTTACATGACAGAAATCACAGAAAGCTTTTTTTTTTCACGAAACGATTTCCTCTTAATCGTGTTAAAACGCTATCTGTGTATTGTTTTTGAATAAATAAGTTAGCATAGAATAAAAAAAAATTGTACTTAAATAAAAATGTGAGATAGAATAGGCACCTCAACATAAAACTTCTTAAATATTTAAAAAATAATATTTCAAAACATTGAACTGAGTAAGAAGTATGTAAGTGTATTTTACAAGGTTGGTAAGTATTGTCGACGTCAAAAAGGTATAACTACAAAAAGGTGAGATCCATGTTTCAAACAATGTTGTAATAGGCATAAATATAACATCTGTATTCCTCAAATAAATAACACAATGTTTTACAAAAGCACTTATTATAGCCATAAAAACATATAATAATTTGCCAACCGCCTTAAAAGAACTTGAGGGAAATTTATTTAAACTTAGATTTAAAAAATGGTATACTATAGCTTAGAAGAGTATTATGATTCCTACTAAATATTAAGTTTTTATTCGTTATTTGTATAATATCTATAAAAATAGCATTAGGTGAGTAGGTACCTACTTATAATAAAATTATAAGATTTACTTACTATGTAAAGTATTGTACGCCCGGCATGGGTAAACTGTTGAAACTCTAGGTACATAATATCTATAACATCTCTTTTTACACAGTTTCACAATAAATGATTCTTATTCTTATTCTTATTCTTAAACGGACTTAATGTAATCCGTGGCGGCTACCGGTTTATTTCACGGATTGAACTCACTCTGATTGCCTTTTGTAACTTGTTATCTGGTCTAAGTGGATACGCGATAAGTAGTAACACTTTGTGTGTATCACCGAAAAAGGTATCATAGAACAAATTGTAAACGTTGGTAGGTTATATTCAATGCTAATGATGAAATACTAATTTTACAAAAGAGATATTAGAGTATATTAAGTATACGGAATTTATATTTTGTTTCATTAATAATTATACTATTGATAGTTAGTTTTTCATAATTTTTCGTATATAAGGCAAAACATTTAAAACAAATGAAGTAGGGCAAAATGGTCACGATTACATACGTTACTCTAATATTTGCTTATTTTCTTTATTTACCGTAGGTAGATGAGGAATTTATTCAGAAAGAAAATTACAACTAATACAGTATGTACAAACTACACATGAAACAGTTGAGCTCTTAAAAAAAACTACTAGATACACAAAACACTATTAATTATACCACGTTATACATTTTGAATTGTGACACAATATAAAATTTAGTTACGTGGTTTTCGCACTATCCTGTCAATCGTCGGAATTTACGCCTCTTTTCCATTACGAACTCATATAAATTTTAATGTTCACATTATTTTGATGACATAATAATATTGCAGTAATGCAAAAGGGAATATTAAGTTGCTTTTTCACCGCAGTTGGGAATCGCACACATCGAGCCGGTCATTTTTCGAGTGCCCTCTTAAAGCACTCCAAGCTAATTAAACTACCGTAATTTACGTAATTTACGTTAATAAGGCTTTTCGACACGTCCACCGAGCCGTAAATTTCAATGCCTGTCTGTTCGTCCTGCGTAATTCACTCATAGCCACCTGATCCTGTATTGAAGTATTAGGATGTGCAATTAGTTTATTTGGCACTAGCTGTCGCCCGCGGCTTTGCTCGCATGGTAGCAGCATACGCATTATTTGGTTAAAATCTTTGATCCTAATGTTAGACCCTTTAGGGTGCGACTTTTTAAAATTCCTTTCTTATTGCACCCCTACACCATATAAGGAGGGTTTATAAGAATACTACCCTCCAAATTTCATACCTCTTGGACTTAGGCTGTAAACAGTGCTCGACCGACAGTCAGCGCTGACCGTACGTCGGCGTAGCTATATCTATGCAAGTCTATGAATGCGTACACAGCTACGCTGACGGTACGCGCGTGAATTTCTATACAAATGACAAGCGTGACCGACGTACGCACCGATGGTCGGTCGAGCTCTGCGAAACCGGCCTTATAGTTTAGGCTGCGCGTTGATTGTCACTCAGCTTCAAAGGAGTTTTAATTATATAATTAGAGGACTTATAGTTTATACATCACGACATTCATTTTACAGCGCTATCCAAAACTGAATAACACGGCCGTCAAAACACGGTAATTGTTTTCTAGGAACCGATTCCTGATAAACTGATGAAAGGACTATCAGAAGTACCAGCTGGCGGATAGTGTAACCAAGAGCTGTGTCGAAACAAATCATTTTTTAAACGAAAAGCTAGGCCTCGGGGCCAGGCTTAAAAACTATTAAAAATATACGCGGATTAACTGAAGCGTGTAACTGAAATTGAAGGCAATGTAGAAAAAAAACAGTAGTTCAACTCAACTTCTTGGTTTGTGGCTTTTGTGGCTAGTTATCACAATTCTGCCAGTGTCGAGTTCGCTAATGCTATATAGAGTCATAAACAAGAGGGGAGTGCGGATAAGTATATGGTCAGTGTACAAAGGGAGGTACAACCAAAATTTTTACAATTAGATTGATCTAAAACAAGAGACAGTACAACATTAATATTAGTTGATAATAATATTTATGAGCTTTAGTAAATATTGAGTTTAGTTTCAAATATATTAATAAACAACTTTCATAATTTAATCTTATTAATATGGATAAACTTACATAACATATAATTAATCAAAGGTGAAAAGGTTTGAGAAAGGAAAAAAAACAGTAGTTCAAATAACTCTACGATAGAGAAATTTGGCAGGAGGATAATTTCATGAAAGGTACTGTCGATTCCAAAGAGTTAGGAGTCAGTAATAGTCACAAACATTGTGATCGTTTCTAAGGTGGTACGATAGAGATAAAAAAATTAATACCAGTATTTGTATTGTGATGTAAATAATGTACATTCAAGTTCAACTTCTTTATTGCATTCATATTATAAAGATCATTCACTCTTGCATTGCACTATTTTATTGCATTTGCGGTAAGTAAATGTAAGCCACTCTACGTAAGGTAGGACATTTGTAATTTCTGCTTTTTTTATATTTTTAATTAAAAAAATGGTTTATAGTGAGACTGATAGAAATGAGGTTCATGGTTGAGGAATAAAAATAGTTCAAGGTGTTGCGATACTGACCTTGATTTTACTATGTCACTGGTTGCAATCTATAGAGCCTCCGATAATGCTGACGTGAATAGTTTTTCATAAAAACATGTGTAAACATGTTTAATCAAACATACTGTGGTTATTGAAAATATTGAAGCAACAAAATAAAAGGAAAATAGAATGAGGGGCAAAATAATAACTGAAATAAATAATTTCTTTTGAATGAATGAATGAATGATTTATTTCATAGCTTTATATGTAGGTATGTTTGCTGATTTGTCTAGCCTTGCCAAAACTGAGTATGATCTTGGCAATGGTCAGCGAGTAAACCCTACTTTGACTAAAAAAGGATAATCAACCTAACGATGGTTTTTTCTTACACCTTAAAAATAAATTCAGCAATAATTTGATCTTTCAGATAAAATAAGTTGAGATTGGATTCAAGCCTGCGATGGTTAACGTTCAGTAAAAGGTGGTTGTTATTTGCTGAAAGTTACCTAACAAATTAAAAAGAATACAGTGTAGTAGCTCCTCTAGAGGCAGATTTAGGGGTGCGCCAGGCGAATGCTGGTTGAAACGGTTTGGTAGACTGTTCAGCCTCTACTTATGAATCCGAGTGTTAGATTAGGTTAGAAAAAGAGATGGTAAAAGAATCAAAAACGTTACTCTTACTAAAACTACCAGTACTCTACAAGACAAAACCTACGAAATTCTTACGAAATACGAAGAAACCCTTAAAAAGGACAGAATTTAAAATTTACAATTCCACGACATTTACTCCGATGCCAGACAGTAGTACCAAGCCCTATAATTACCCTCACCTCCCCATCTCCCCCTATTGGGGAAGAAACTTGTATCAACATGTCCGTGGACAGACTCACGTAGGCACTTCATGTACCACGAAGTTTAGTCTATCATTACTGTTAGACAAAAAATCGCACGTATCGAACGGTGAAGCGAAGAAACCAGTGGGCCTAAGATGCGCACCGCGACATATTTGTCATGTCGTTCTGTCAATATGTAAGCATTTTGTACCAGTTTTGGAACTATTGCATTATCTGTGGTAATGTTGTCGAGAAACAGCGCCTTTGAATTTTCAACTTTTGACATTTCTGCATGACTATTATCTCGACCTCAGAGAGGTGCGACGACAAAGAAGTGTCAAAAGTGTACATTATGGCGCGTTTTGTCGACATCATTAGGTACCACAGATAATGCAATAGTTCCTAAACTGGTACAAAATGCTTACATTTTGACAGAACGACATGACAAATATCTCGCGGTGCGCATCTTAGGCTCGCTGCTGTGTGCTAACAGCACGTAATCCAGCGATGATCTAGTAGTCTGTGACGTAAATAGTAACTACGTACCTATGACATCTCCCGAGAGATAATATGTATTAGGTATTAGTCAAAGATTTTTTTTGATCGAGTGAGCGAAGCGAACGAGATCTTAGTGGCAACTTGGACAAAAATACTTTGTATGTTTGTTCGTCGAGATCTTTTGAACCGCTTATACGATCTTCACAGAATTTCGTAGGTATACGGATATTACTCTTAAGTTTTACTGGTTTGAAAAATAAAGTAAATCGGTCAAGGGGTTGGAAAGTTATGAGGTTCCAAAGGGAGTAAAAAAAAGTCGTACCAAAATATCAAGTGGGGTGTCATATGATAGGGCTTTGCGTAGACATTCCAAAACAGTTTTTATTTTGATTCTAGGTCTAATAGTTTTTGAGTTGTTGTAAAAATTATAAAATTGACAAACCCAGTATAACGTGAGCTACCATTTCTTGGAGCTTCAATGATTTTATAGTTCAAGTAAGACTGGTACTTAGCTAGACGGCGATTTCGAAGCGATTTGCAAAGTTTATTACAACCATTGGTCAATAAAAATTGTTTGGGTTTTATTAACTTCCGACCATCACGAGATCTCAGTTCGGGGCAAACTACTAGTTTAAACAGCTAAATGATGGAACAAGCCATGGTAACGACTGTATAATAATGCATTGCCTCACTGAGCACGTCCACTAAGAACTTGTCCTGTGATGCATTGCATTGCACTGAGTCCATCACTATGAGACATAAAGGAGTCTCCTTAGCGCTCGTGGCTAGACTTGCTTAGTCAATCTTCACCGATTATCTAAGTTAAGCACCGTTCTGCGCGGTCACTATTTGGATGGGTGATCGTTGCCTGGAAGAGATCGCTATTGAGCGATAAGGTCGCCCATTGTACATTTAATGCAACCTGTTTTGTTTATATCATAGGAATATGTTTCGGTGTTATTTATGTACAATAAAGCGTTTCCATTCATTCATTCATTCATTCATCGTTAGTGGCATTTATATCTGAGTGCTTCCGTGCTGCGGAACTTCGTCGACGAAGTTGGCCACTAACTCATACGAGCTTGCTTTTAAACCACGGCACCCATATACCATTCCATCCGAAACACAGCAACGCGAGCATCGTTGTTTTGCGGCAGAAATAGGAACAGTTCTTCGTGACCTACCTTCTTACCCGTTCTTCTAGACTTCTAGACTAGAAGAACGGGTAAGAAACAACGGCCTAGTTTCTAGCACTTTTTTGTATCATCCTTCTTACTAAGAATTATACGAGCGTGTGTACCGCGTGTGCTATCGACTTGCACCTTCAAGTAAAACCATTAAACTAAACCAAGGCAAAGATCTGTTCGTTCGATCATATTTTCTCACTAAATAGCACATTTGCTATTTCACCGATACATTACTGTTTACCGATTGGACAAAAAGTTCAGCTCAATCCAGACGAAACCGGAAAAATCCTGTGTTTGTCGCGTGCGACACATGTCCAGAGTTAATAAATTGCAATATGGCTGATGCGCAGAGATTAGCGCTGCCCGCGGAAAGTTCATTGCACGAGGGATTGGTATAGAGCTGTTACAAGGAGAAAGTCACTGGCGTGTCTAGCTAGAATTTTTTGTACCTAGACATTTTGTTACCCAGGTGTTTCACAATTCATCCATAATTTTAATCTTGGCATCGGACCCCTAAATAATCTATAAGATGAGGATCCACTTTCTAGCAATTTGGTACTAAGAAGAAAATGTAGTGATAATGTGAAATGCAAAGTGTAAAGAAACATGATTAGGTCAGTATTCGCGTGCAAACACTTCTGTTTTAATCTAGTTCTCATATCACAAAGCTTTACTTAGTTTGGGACTGGAGAGCGTTGTGTGAAATATCCATTTATATTTTATTCATATAAAATGGTTTAGATGAAAATTGGTGAATAATTGGTCTCAAAATCTAAACAAGCTTAAACAAAAACACGAATGAGATACTCCTAGGTCTATAATTTTTTTCTCAGCTTTAAAAACCTTATAATAGCCAATTTATCTTTTATTTTTCTCATCTATTACTACAGAAAAAAAAACATACAGTCGAACTGAGAACCTTCTCCTTTTTTGAAGTCGATTAACAAAATAAATGACACACAAAAACCATCATAGTCTCTCAATACTCACAGCTCTGAAAATCCCCCATAATCCAGCACGTTTCAACTTTATGACGTAGATTGCATCCATAGCGCACCTGTTCCGCCAATCTGTATTATTTTGCATACGTGTCTTTACGTGGTCAGCAAGTAATTGCTGGTGATTATTCAGTCACAGAAGGATGGGTTTGATGGTGAAAGTATGGGAACTGCTGGGTAATTGCACTGAAGAAGATCATTAACTCTTGTTGAACCAACTCATAGGATAGACGAATTTAGGCCTGTATGATGATTTACTCCGGACTCAAGGATACATTTTTGTATGAAAATCTCTACTCAAATCTATGCTACAGTATCGATTTCTGTATCGGCGTACGGGCCTTAGACAGCGGACGCACTTGGTAGCCAAGTCGTGGCGGCCAGCTCAGTGGCCAGATATTTTAATGTGCCTTCAAAAGTCGGTCACTGGCCAAACCAAATTGCTATCTTGGCGACTTTCTGAGTCCAAGTGCGTTTGCAGCCTTAGGTTTGCGGGAAGTTAGTGGATGGAGACGGTCAAAAATTGAATGAATGAATGAATGACGGAGACGGTCAAACATTGACTCTGGACATATTTTATTGAAATCTAAGACGTGAATTCTAAGATACAGCTTGACCTCTCTAAACCAAAAGCCGCCTTTGGCACGAGGTTCATCGTATGCTGATTGGCAGATATTTTTGTGGAAAGTTTCGCACGCGTACAAGGTCGCGGGTATCAGCTAGTAACTATTTAAAAACAGTACAGCGTTGACGGCTATTACCACGTGACTAGACAATAATATCGATAACTTTTGAGGTTCGACATTTTCAATATAAATTACAATGACAACAAAATTAAATAGATAAAAACACTGTACTTATTATGACGTCACACGCGCTCGGGAGCTGTCGGCGTGTTTTCGTCGGCGTCGGTACTGGATTCAATTTTTATTTTGCAATAACTTTTGAGTTATTGCGAAAAAAAATAAAAAAAAATAGTTTTGTTATAAAACTTACATATAATCTTTCCATTAATCACAAAAAAATTTTTTTTTCGAAAGCTCAATTGCAGTTTGAAACGTTTCCTTTATTTTATAGTTTTCAGGTTGGTGACCAGCGGGCCTAAGATGCGCATCGCGAGATATTTGTCATGTCGTTCTGTCAAAATGTAAGTATTTTGTACCAGTTTAGGAACTATTAAATTATCTGAGGTAATGTTGTCGAGAAACCGCGCCTTTGAATTTTCAACTTTTGACATTTCTGCATGACTATTATCTCGTCCTCAGAGAGGTACGACGACTAACAAGTGTCAAAAGTGTACATTATGACGCGTTTTGTCGACACCATTAGGTACCACAGATAATGCAATAGTTCCTAAACTGGTACAAAATGCTTACATTTTGACAGAACGACAATATGACAAATATCTCGCGGTGCGCATCTTAGGCCCGCTGGAGTATGAACTCCCTAGATCCTCTTCATGATAGGTATCCTAGTCATCATCAAACATTTGTGTGCACTTCCTAGATCCACATTAATGACTGATGATGACTAGAATACGTATCATGAAGATATCTGGGGAAATTTATAGCTTCGGGGATTGTTTTTTTAAACTTGCTTGTTACATAGAGTTATGAGCTCTTCTCCAAGTGCTAACTCAACCAGAGAATGTGTGGTTTTCTTCATCTCATAATTGTCAACTCTGTCACTAGATGCTCAGCACAAATCTTATCAAGCAACTGATTAGCCTTCTACGACTTGACTGCAAATCGACTGCGTAAATAAAACTTTAAAGTCTGCTTTTCCGTAACACTGCGACCGTTATTTAATCGATGTCGTGTCGTGATCGTGATGGACGTGTAGGTAAATGCATTATGTTTTTATAAGGACAACTACTCCTTATGAAACATATGAAGCATTTGTGGCTAGTCTTGCTTAGTCAATCATCACCAATTATCTAAGCTAAGCAACGTTCTGCGCAGTCACTATTTGGATGGGTGACCGTTAGTGGCATTTACATCAGCGCTTCCGTGCTTCGGAGGACACGTTATACTGTCGGTCCCGGCTCTGCGACGACGGAGGCCTTAAGGCGGCCTACAAACTCCGTCACCAGGTTTGGCCGCTAACTCAAACAAGCATGCTTATAAAGAGTAGAAAGTGCTTTTGATTCATTTAGATATCAAAGAGTATTATTATTAAAATTATTTTTGCACTGCCTGTATCATATTACAGACAAGATTAACAATAATAATCGATATATTACGGCCGTTGTCCATCATGCCGGTCATCAATTCAAAGGAAACAAAAGTAGGTAGTTCAGCATTTATCTTGCATCTACCTCGCCTACTATTAGATAAAAAATATCCACAACTACAGCTGGGTCACAAAAAAGCATAAACAAACCTTTTTTTTGAACAGGTTTGGACATGTTGTGGACTAGCGATAAGAGTTCTAGGGTAAGGCGCCGTATACTGAACAGTCGACTTTTAGGCCCAAAGCACAATGCACTCTATTGCTCACTCGTGTGGCGTATTCATCGGACACGAGTACCACCAACACCGTTATCCGTGACGTTTCAACATGACAACGTAAATAAATACTATACATTTTGCCTACTATTGATAGGTACCTGTCGTGGATATCTATCGCGATCGCGAGATACGCAAAATGGGAACTGAAATTGCTTATATCACCTTATATGAAGGCATTATTTTCATCATCATCCTTAGTTGAGATATTTGATAAAAAGACGGGTATAGCTCTACCGCTCTGCCTATAAGCTCTACATAATAAAGTAACTGTGAATTTTACAAAGAGGTCATAATTGGCCACCTTACCCTAACACTCAATACTACAACGCAAAAACTCGACTCCCGACTTGCCCTATAAAAAATAGAAGGCATGTAAAAGTTGTAAGACGAGATAAGGGACCATTAGGAAATAGATAAAAGTTCTTATAAGGTCGTAAGCTGTCTATTTAGATTTAGTGGTGCTAAATTGTATTTATCCCAAGATTTTTGATCCCATTTTGACCCAGCTTGGCATATAAAAGGGTAAAAATAAATATATTCTTTAATTTCCAAAAAAAAAAACAGACTAAGTATAATAACAGAAGAAAATTAATCTAACAATATTAGGTTCTTTATGATATATCATCCTACTAATATTATAAATGTAGATGTAAGGTTGTTTGTTACGCTTTCACGCGAAAACTACTTAACCGATCATCATGAAACTTTGTAAACATATTCTTGGAGGTATTAGAAGTAACATAGGATACTTTTTATCCCGGAAAATTAATGGGATCCAATGGGACGCAAACGAAGTCGTGGACGGAAGCAGTGATATCGTAATAATAGGCTCTTACATCTATTGAAGATGATCTAAACAGCGTCCAGGAAGCAACCGATGCCTACACGTAACGGGACACTGTAGTTAGTATTATGACACATGATAATAATATCATAATAACATAATAATATCATAAAGAACGTAGAAGGTTATTATTACACATAAAATAAACACTTCCTAAATGAGAACGCAGTGACTGTACCAGTTAATCTAACAAACCGCTAAAATGTTTCTAACCTAATTTATTCACAATCCAAACATCTCGAATCTAATTCTCAGACGTAAAATCTGATCATAAAACAGGAACATAAACAGCACCTAGACACAGTATAGTTTTCTAACAGTAAATATACTCACATATATATTGCACAGTTTGCAATACCCGCCGGAGGATAGCAACTTGGTCATGTGTCAGAAAGAGACATTCTATTATTTGACAAATAAATAATGTTGCTATTCCAGACACGGATTTTCTTTGGTGAATATACCTGTCATAACCAAGGTTGTTGTTGTCAGTTGTCACTAAAGTTACAAAACGCATCAGATGTGAGTCCTAGAAACAACAAGTATAAGTCCAGGCAGTGACAGCAGTTGGTCAACAAAAGCAGCCGAATCTTTTTTGACTTTAGCCAGGAAATCCAAGTATTAGGCTATATTCAGATGTAACGCGCGTTAATTCGCGTTAATCGCGCGATCAAATTTGAAGAGAGTTCAGATGATGAGCGCTAATGCGCGTTGCGAGAGTACTCGTCAGTCTAGTTCGGTAGAAAAAGCGCGCGATTGTCTGCGTCTAGAAACTTTTTCTCTGAGCGCCGCGTTGACGCTCGCTGACGCGCGTTAACGCGCGCGCATGTGAACGGTTGCTAGGTATATATTAGGATGTCTAAGCGCGCGATTTGAAAACGCGCATCACAATTCAGCCATCTGAACATAGCCTTAGTGTCTAGAGCTCAACTATTTATTTCAAGTGATTCTACTGCGTGTTAGGTACCTATACTGCTGTAACCTAGATGTTTGGATAAAACCTAAATTGTCGTTCAATCAAGCTAGAAGTAGATCCCTTTGTTTCGTAACCGATTCAGACCAGTCAGAGATATCTGAGCTTACAAAGGTATAAATCAAATCTGATATGGAAGTATACCTACATGAAGTAATACCTATAAACCTTGTGGTTTCCTTGGTGCTATAGTACAAAAATGTTCTTCTTCTTCTTCCTGCCTTTATCCCACTAGGTGGGGGCGGCACAACATTATGCCAAAATATGCATAGTACAAAATATGTTATTATGTTTTCTGTAAAACGATAAATAAAAAATAAAAAACCTAAATCCTGACTTCTAAAGTAGGTTAAATGAGCCTAAACTGGACTTCTACTCTAAATCTATCTATCTATACTATTATAAAACTGTAAAAAGGCCTAAAACTAAAATTAGACATGGATAAACTAAATATGCAGATCTACTAAATAAACGATTCTGATTCCGAAAATCGAGTTAGTGTGCTATCTGTTTGTTTATTCGCGGATCATGCCTTAAATACTGGACCAATTGAAATTAATCTTATACCATTGAGAAGCCCTTTTTCCGGATTAAAACCTAGGGTATATTTTATTGAAATCAAGTGAATTCTTAGATACAACTTGAACTTTCTGAACCAAAAGCAGCCATTTGCTACGAGGTTCATCATGCTGGTGACAGGTATTTTGGTAGAAAGTTTCGCATGCGTACTAAGTCACGGGCATCACAACGAAGATTCGATAGTGACTTGTCGACATTATTATTATCTTTCCTCATAGTCGGTCAAAATGGACGTGTGCCGGAAATACCTAGTAAAATTGCGCAAATTCTTATTAAGTCGTTGCACCTGGTATCAATGACCTTTGTTGCAGTTTTTAATTGAATAGGTGATGTAAGTTCAGTGCCCTCTGCACCAGAGGGCATTGAACTAACATAACCGATTTAGGTACAACTAATATAGGGTTTTTTTGAAAAAGGGCGTTTAAAAATGTTGCATGCGTCCATAGACTAAGGTAATCGCTTACCATCAGGCGAGTCTTAGGCTTCGTTGTCTATTTAGTTGTAAAAAAAATGTTCTCTACAGAACTACCACAGTTTTATGCTCTGAAACCATAGTCCGAGTTTTGTTATGTTGACTTGCGACAAGCGAGAATCGAGAAACTCAGTTTTTGTATGGAGAAAAATAGTTTGCAAATCTTCCACTAGAAGCGCTTATCGGGTTTTCATACAAAATATCTCGCAAGTCGCTTCTAGATATGCGTTTCTAGTTAAACTAGGTGCCGCCCGCGACTTCGTTCGCATCCCATTAATTTTTCGGGATAAAAAGGAGCCTATGTGTTAATCCAGGTCACGGACAATATATATTCCAAGTTTCATCCAAATCGGATCAGTAGTTTTTACGGGAAAGAGTAACAAACATCCATCAATACTTACAAACTTTCGCGCTTATAATATTAGTAGTTTATGAACCTGCTCCTGTCAATAGCAAACACAACAAAAAAGAATTAGCGAAATCGGTCCAGCCGTTCACGCGTGATGCCGTGACCAAGGGAAATAGGGATAAATTTTTATATTATATAGATATCTCCCAAGTCGCTTCTCGATATGCGTTTCGATCAACAAAACAAAACTCAGACTACGGGCTCTGTACTGACACTGTGAGTTTTATATCACAACGAAGTGGGTTTAAACTACTACTACAAACCTTCCTTTGCGATGTAATGTTTGTTCAGCTGTAGCATTATGTAAGGATTAGTAGTTTTTGTAGGCGTGGGAGAGGTTCGATGCATTTACATAATTTGCTTATGAGTTAATTCTAGTTTCAGACTATCGGTATCATCACAGTGGGAGGAAACACTACTTTTAAATTTTATTTATTATTTTACTGTTTCGTCCCAAAATTTATTTCAATACAATCATGAATTGAATGTCAGCGACATGCTCCTGAATACCTCCTTATTTAAACAAATATTATTCTATAATAATTGTTTGATAATAATTGAAATAATTTTAATTATTTTATAATAATTATAATTTAACATTGTAAAACTATAAATAATAAATCCTTAAGGCAAACAGATTAAGCCCAAAAAAGCATTATTATGAGTCCAAAAGCCTCACTTGGCTTTTGCAAAAAAATGTGTGTCAAACTTATTTCCTTTGCAGTTACGAGACGATAGCAGGTGGCTAATATCACAAGTTCATACAAAAAAGACTCATACAAAAACATTCAATACGCGATGCACTTGCAAAAACCAACGAACACGTGCACATGACACAAAAACCTTTTTTACCCAAAACCTGCTACGCAAAAGTGGAGCAAAAAGGACCACGATACGTATACATTTTCTTGAACCGTAGCTCAAGGTGGTAAGACTTAGTTTGGCTTGAGTGTGCGTGGTTTAAAATTGTCAGTGATTTCTACCTGTTATGGAAGGGTAGTGGTAGGTTATGGTACAAAAGATTGTGTTGAGGTAATCGGTGAGTTTTGTAAGTTGAACTAGGTACTTTTTACTTCACGTAGAACCTACTGTTTGTAAATAAATAGATAGGCTCTATCATAAAGCCTACGAAGTAACCATAAAATAACATGTGCCGAACTAACTTGACACTTTTGAGCGCGCTCTAGAACTAATACCCAAGTTGTACCTTACCACGGTCACAGATTATATAATACTATACTAGTACCACGGTCGAAGCGCTCGTAGCTAGGCTTGCTACGGAGGCCTTAAAGCGGCCTAAAAACTCCGTCACCAGAGTTGGCCACTAGCTCATACGAACTTGCTTGCTTTTACGGTGGAAGTGGTTTCAACTAATCTTAACTGGGATCTTGTTTGAACAAAATAGGTAATATTTATTTCACAAAGAAAATTACAACTAATACAGTATTTACAATATTTACAAAATACACATGAAACAGTTGAGCTATCCACAAACTAATTAAATATGTTTGAACTATATTTTGTATCAGAGCTTTTTTTCTAAAGCACTATGTTTTAATTAAAATTATCGCTCTACTTAAATATGTAATTTCTTAAACTTACTAAAAATTGCCAATCGGCGCCGCAAGGCCATAATGGGTTGATTCATAACTTATCAAAACTTGAACAGTGTTGCCATTCCCAAAACTGATAATATCTTCAATCAACCAAAAACAAACAAATCAAAATTACTGAAGTATAAACAAAGACACATGAAATTTAAAGATTAGCTTTATACTTTTTGATAAAGCGAAGGCGAGGTTAACAAAAAGGGTGATCGAAAATTGAGGCCGCGAAGACCGAAAATAAACGATCACAGTGATAACAGCAAAACAAATTTTACGAAAATAAAACAGAAAGACAAAGTTTGTTTTCGTTACTTTTTCTATCGAAAAACAATACAAAAACATTCAGTTTATCTAAAGAGCTATAAACAAATATTGACCGATGTAAATCTTATACATTATAATCCTCGCTGAAATAAAAAAAATATCCTGCTTACGTCTGTAAATTTTGTTGGCCCTGTTGCATTTATTAAATAAACCATCTAAGTCGTGTAAGTAGGCATATTTATTAGATAATTAAGAATAAATCGTCCGCTATAGTAGGTGCCAAATAACACCGCAATACAGGTCATTCACCCACCTTCACCACGATGTCGCAAAATTCAATTTATGTATGGTAAACAAACAGTACTAACGAGATTCGAGCGATACCGCCTTAGCGACAGGTTTGCATGGAAAGCGACAGAATTAGCCATTCATAAATTGAATTTTGCGACATCGTGGTGAAAGTGGGTTAATGACCTGTATTGCGGTGTTATTTGGCACCTACTATATCAACATCTACCAGTACTAATGAAAAGATCGCGTGTCTCAACAGATAGGCTCGTGCCAAAATAACTGATGAGTTTGTAACTCATTGATTCGCCTAGAGCTAACATTTGTTTTAGTGTGAGCGATATCAATCAAAACTTTGGTAAACGCCTTTGGAATAGTTTTTTTCGGGTTGGTTAGAATAACTCGCTGATAAACTGTAGGTAACTGTGAATAAATGGTAATCTTATACTGTATTTTCTATGAGATACTGCAATTTACCCGACTACGCGACGCAAAGGGAGAGTAATGTGTATTTCAGCATATCTATGTAGGTGTATGTTTCTTTGTGGCGCTCGAGAGACCAAACTAGTAGATTGATTTTAATGAATCTAACGTCAATCGATCTGTTTCTTGCGAATGTCAACATGACAGCAATAAGTTAATTACAATAATACAATACAAATGTTTTTATTGCTTCCAAAAGATAATAGTATAAAAACATTTGTATTGTAAATAAGTTAATGAATTACATTTTTTTTATTTCAATTTGTTATTACCGCTAGAGCTAGCAAATCCAAGCCATCAGTTCTAAAATAGAAGCGCTTGTGGCGTAGCTTGCTTAGCCAATCTTCACCGATTATCTAAGTAACTTTCTGTGCTATTTGGAGAGGTGACCGTTAGTGGCATTTACATCTGAGCGCTTCCGTGCTTCGGAGGGCACGTTAAACTGTCGGTCCCGGCTCTAGCAGTCGTTAAGCCACGACGAAGGCCTTAAGGCGGCCTAAAAACTCCGTCGCCAGAGTTGGCCACTAGCTCATACGAGCTTGCTTTGCTAGTGCTAAAATTTAGTCCAAAGTCGTATATAATTTAGGTTAATTATCCAGTAACAATAATAATTGCAATCAATACCAAAACAGGTAGGTACCTACATAAAGTACCAAATTGAAATCACCGGAAATATTAAGCAAATGCGGTTACTGTATTGTCCTCTTAATGACGTCATTAGGTAAATGGTCACTCATATCCTGGCTTTACTTAAAAACCTGTTATGCGTTAGGAAAAATATACGATTAAAATAGACCAAATGTTTGTATTTTAGCTACAATCTGAAGATAGTAGATAGGTACGGTTTTCTTTATTCAAAATATTATTTCTGTGGTGACTCATTAGGTATGTCTCAGACATGACAATTTTTTATAATTCTCTTGAATCAAGGCGCTACTGAGTTAAAGCAAGCAAGCTCGTATGAGTTAGTGGCCAACTCTGGTGATGAAGTTTTTAGGCCGCCGTAAGGCCTGAGTAAAATAACACCACACTTAAAACTTCAGCATATAAGTACATTTCTTTGTAAGAAAGATAATACAAAAAGCCCTAACCAGCCCTAGAATCACATAGTTTGTACGACGATTTTAAATTATCCTTTTGATTTAGTTAGCAAAAGATTTCTAGATATACAACTTCAGAGTAGAGGAGAAGCATTGTTATACTGTTTATTAATGTTATAATTTTGGTAGCCCACATCATTTCTAATAATGATATTGCATGGGACGATCGATTACTGGGACATCGTTAATCTAATGATCCATGCATAGATTCCATGATTTTCCCATGCAGGTATTTTTTACCAATGGATTTGACCGTTTATTTGCTAAATTGATGGTCATTTGTTTTTATTACCATCGTAGACTTCCAACCCCTGTTGTCACTTGGTAAAAATTATTCTCTCAGACAGTAAGGAAATCACAGCAAAGAATAGTAATATTCTAAAAGTAGAATATTCCTTGCTTGTCGAGGATTTAGAAAGACAATATTATGTCCTGTTTATGTATGGTAAGCAAGAGATAATATTTACTGTAACTTTTAGATAGACTGGAGAGATAGAATGGACTAAACTAAGATAAACTATAGATCTATCTGGTCTATAGGTCTATCTGATAGATCGTCACAGGTCTAATTACAGAAGTAACAATTTTGAGCCACTACTTTCTGCTTGTTCAGTTCATGTAAGTGGTTCCAATGCTCTTGGGCATGGTGACTTTGGACGTTTCGGTGACTTCTTCTTTAGAACAGCAGTCATAATATGCAGTAATAAATAATTATATAAATATTCTCGGACAAATCACATAAAGCTCTCTAATCCCAAACTAAGGAAAGCTTGTACTATGGGAACTAGATTTCTGATAGACTACTTATACACATTTTTTTGTAAATATATTCTTAGGATATATAGTAACATACATAATAGAATCTTTTGGATGTCCTATACTGTTTTTTTCCTTTGTTTTTTTAGAGTTCCGTCATTGGTTGATCATTAGCTTTTACAAACTTACCCATGATAATATTTAAAAACAAACCACATTTTATTGACAACAATAAAACATAGCACTTAAATAACTCACAAGAGTCATTAAGAAGCTTAAACCGACATTATACATGGTGCTTCTTTAAGCGTTGTTTATTACGCTAACTTTAGTTTGATTGATTATACAGCGTGATGCGTTTTTGTGTTGTGATTGGACTTACTGGCTATTGCGTTTAACATTGGTAGGTGTAGGTACCAATATAATGTAGCTATACCTAGCGGGTACGTAGATCTTCATGTTGTAGCGACTATCCGCAGATATACTAGGATAACCCAAAAAGGTTTGGTAACTTGTTTTGTTGAAATAATCTGATCTGTATATTTTTTTTGTTAAGAATTTTTTTGTACTTCAAATCTGCAGTTTTTATTTAGGTATTGCAGAATATTAAGTACCTACGTATTGCCCTTAAATGGTGCAAAAGAAATGTAGGGAAGGTAACAAGTAATTAAAAGTATCTTACAACTTAGCCCTTTTAATATACCACACTTTTCGTTACAGCAGTTGATACTCATTAAGTAAATCATTGCTGACGTCATCGTAAATACAACAATCCCTTTGTTTGAAGGTAGAACTCGAAAGCAGCTTATAAATTAAAATGACTCTAAAATCAATCAATGTGAGGTATAGACAGACAAACATAGTTATTGCTCAATTAAACTGTATATAGCTCCCGAGTGGATAGAGGTGATTTCTTTGTATGTTTGAATTTGTAACAGTAGAAATTTATTTATATTTTTGTTTTTTATTAAATTCTTGCTAATAATATAAAAGCAATGCCATTCAAATAAGGTTTAGAAAAGCTACTGAAATAAAACATTTTTTTTACCTTAATGTAAAAAAATTGTACACAAAACACAAAACTACCTAATATTTTTTTAAATAAAAAAAATGGGATGGACGTTTTAGGACAATTTTATTGACAAAAAAACAACTAAATTGAAGCATACGCGTACAGTTTACATAATAATTTGTGATGATCTGAGAATCCAGGATTTAAAAAACACAAAGACAAAACAAAGTCGTTGTACCGTCCCCTAATGATTTTACCTATTATCCTAATCTTAGAATCGCATAACAGTCTTAACTACCAATAAAATATTTTATACCTTCAAGAAACAGGAGTCCGTAGATCGATGACACTCAAGTTTTTTCAGAACAACACCACCCAAAATAACTTAAACCGTTTCATTCCTTACATTTTCGTCGCCATAGTTGACTTTTGCTTGCGGTTCAAAGTCATGAAAGGTCAACGATTCTGGTGCTGTTTTATACCAACCAATTTAGCTTGAGCTGTGTGTTTTCTATCAATTTTATTTTGTTGGTTGTTTTTCTTCAGGGTTCAAAGTCGCGAGGGGTCAATGAGTCTGGTGTTGCTTAAGGGACGTTTTTATGAGACTATTTTAAATATGGCATCCTAAAGACGCTTAAGATTTACGACTTTTGTAATTTTCCCGCCCCAAGACAATGCTTTAATTATGTTTGGTGATAACTGCTACTATAAAGTATTTTAGTGGTTTGGCTTTGCAGGTTATTTAAATGGCGGAGTGTAAAAAACAAGATGGCGTAATTAACATTTTGATTAAATTTTTGAGTAGTACTTCAAGTCCGTTATTTAATTTATTAAAGATATAGTTCAGGTGTTTTGTTTAAAATATTTTAATTCTAGTCTTTAAATTATACAAACAATCAAGTTTCTAGAGTGACAAATTTTATAATTTCTCGGAAAAAAAAAATACTATTTTAATACTTATTAAAACGTATAAATAATTTATCTTAGCTATATAATTGTCTGTAAGTCTAACTACAACCATAACCACTCATGTAATCTAGAATTCAAATTAAAACATAACAAAGGCAATAAAAAGAAACCTTGACAATGTAATTACGAGTAGTTAATACAGAAAACTATATTTGTTCTGTGCTCTATGTCACGCTGTACACAATCGAGGAATTGATAATCATTCAATTATTTTAGGTTTGCAGTACTCACTCGTATTTATTAAAGGTGACTTTTCTATGAAAACATTCTATTGAGATTGGTGACGCAGTTCTTAAACCAAAAATCATAATTGTCGTAATCGAATTGACTGTAAGTACCAAAACATATTATTAGGTAGGTACTAACAAGGCAAGTGGTGAGCAATTAAGTACAACTACAATACGTCTGTCCATGACCTAGGCCAACACGCCTGAATTACCAGCAAGTATGAACTTGACTCAGAAACTACAGTTCCAATAAAAAACTTGACTAATTAAAGACCCACCTGGCAACTCATGTGGAGAAAATCATCAGGCCATTCACGATCTTATTACAAACGTCGTTGAAGTCAAATTTGGTGAGCTAGTTGTAATAAAGGATGCAATTTCGCAAAGTATGAGTTGTTGGTGCGCACGCGACGGCAGTTTTACGAAAAAGGGTGTAAGTCAAGAATATGAAATTTCAGGTTTGGTGACTCATCGTAAAACAATGTGAAGTCTTGATGTTGATGTTGACTGAGTTTATGATGATGACGAAATTGTTGAAAACTGCACCAGTTATGACAAAGAAACCGTGTTGTCATACTAATAATAGGTATTTCATCTTGCTTCAACGTATCTTGCGGTATTCTCTAAGATACTACTATCTGCATATCGCGTAGCGTGACATGATATTATTATTATTAAAATAGTGACATGATATAAAGGTAATCAAATGATAAATACTGAATTTAAGACAAAAGAAAGTATGCATTAGAATCTAAGGATCATTTAGAATCATCTCATACACTAGGAGATTCTACGTGTTTAAACGTATTGTAATTTTTGTATAATTTGACTTATCCCATTATACCATTTGAAGTTTATTTCAGCATACAATCGACAATATCTTTCTTGCTTTCTCCGGAACAGTTATCTTGGAATTTTTCCCACGTTCATTGTCTTGAAGCTGTTTATGATAATGCTCAGTAAAAAGATGAGTTTTAATTATCAGGTTAGTATCAACAAGTCAGTTTTTTTATTACTTCTGTGGTTTACTTAGGTATTTGTAGTCTTACATTTATTTATTCATTTTTTGTAAAAATTGTTTTCAAAACCAAAGAAATATTTTCAATGATAGGGTGATATTTTTTCTACCAAAACTTACGTTACTTCCCCAGTCACCGGGTAAGTAAACCCCCACTGAGAAATCACTACCATTATAATAATTAATACGGTTTACCTATTGAAAAGTAATACATAAAAAAAATTACTTTACCTGATAGGTATCTGTGACTATTGAATGAGTTTATAGACACAAGAGAAGTTTATTAATAAGTTGCTTGGAGTTTTCCGAACTTTCTGTTAACGAAACAGGAAAAATTTACCAAAAATAAATCCAACCGCGAAATAAAAAGCCTAAACCCTAGCATATTGCAAGGAATAATTCTCAAAAGCCATCTAAACGTCAAATTGTACAAGGAAAAATACAATTCAAGCGAAAGAATTGCACTTTTCCTGTTATAGCGGTGTAGGAAAACATTCGTTTATATCTGCTAGTGCTGTGCTTATTTATATTTATTTCCGGTTACATAGAAAAAACTAATTGTAATAAGTCGTACCATTTTTTTTATAGAACGCCTAACAGAAAAACCACAAATAACAGTAACGTAATTTTGACCATTTATTTTGTTTAACATAATGTATATTTAAATAATAAAGGTGAGGTGCAAATTAAGATGATATTATAACAAAAATGTAAACCTATATTGTAAGAAATCGGTGCCTGAGATTATTCTTATTCACGCATTACAAAATAATAATAAAAATAATGGAATTTTCAAGAAAAGAGTGAATAGGTGGACTATGGCTAAGTGTGCTCCACTTTTGGCTGCAAATACACTTACCATCAAGTGTGCTAGCAGTCAAGCGCTCAGTTATCTATCATAATTTTTTTTAATCTTACTTGTGACGATTATTTTATCCGTACATACCAACATACTATTGTATATATTTAAATATTATCAGGCACATCACTACGTTTTACGACAACTTCAATCTGAATAGGCTTTTTACATCCTCCCTCGTTGAATAGGCGTTTTTACAAGTGCCAAAGAATACGCGTTTAATCGTTAAAATTAATGTGACGATACAGGAATGGCGTAATTTTGGCTGGTACGTTCATTTAAATTTTATATCTATGGTAAATGTAAATTAATATATGATGATGGCTTACTGTTTTTAGTTAAAACAATTGTATAGTTATTAGGTAAGTAGCTTAACGAAATGTTAAAATAAACAATAATAAATAAGTTTAGTGTATTTATTGTAACAGTGTTGTAGTTACAGCTTTGGTAGTAATTATTTTGCTTTATATTCGACTCATATGTAATAAAAAAGTTCTTAACAATTAAATATAATTTGAACGTTCTTTGATTTTACAAATTTTATGTTTACGTTACAATATTTTACAATTATAAAATTATCTTTAAATGCTCATAAAAGCATCTATATTCATTAACCCAACAGAAAGCACAATAAAATCAGTGACTTCTATTCCAGAAAAAAAACCTGTTAAAAAAGCATGACAACTCCCAACACCCCAACTTACAGGTTATTTATTTCCACCCCGGCCACCCTTAAATAAAAAACCCCTTAAATCGGAACCATGTCTTCAAATGACCGAATATAATGACCTAACTATTGTCCCCACCCTACTGCTTGCGAGGCCTCATTTATTTTTATATCGCTACGGATTTTTAAACAAAAAAACGTCGAAATGGACATATAGATGACTTTGGCTGTCGACGGTCGAATTGATGTGTCGTGACGTGATTGTTGTCTGCCACATTTTTTTTTTATAAAATGTGGTATTTTGCTTATGTTGTTTTGGGTTCTAAAGAAGGTCACAAAGGGTATTTGTTGATCAAAAGTTCTCTCATGAATTTACGCTCATTAAAAGTTATATCATGCAGAGATAAGCAAGCTCGTATGAGTTAGTGGCCAACTCTGGTGACGGAGTTTTTGGCCGCCTAAAGGCCTCCGTCATGGCTTAACGACTGCTAGAGCCGGGGCCGACAGTTTAACGTGCCCTCCGAAGCACGGAAGCGCTCAGATGTAAATGCCACTAACGGTCACCCATCCAAATAGTGACCGCGCAGAACAGTGCTTACTTAGATAATCGGTGAAGATTGACTAAGCAAGCCTAGCCACAAGCGCTTCGATTATGCAGAGATGGTTTAAGCCCACACAGGCCTCATACATAAGGCACATATCTACTACTACTAAATACCGATTTTGTTGATTGCTGTGGTGTGGGTTGTGGGTTCGATCCCTACCGAGAACAAAAATTTGTGTGTGGCAAACTTAGATATTTGTTCTGTGTCTGGGTGTTACTATGTATTATAAGTATGTATTTACAGAAATAATCTTAAATCTTATAAGTCCATGAATATTTATTTATTTATTGACTAACCGTCGCCCGCGGCGTTGCTCGCGTTCTACCCTTTAGAGTGTGACGTTTCAAAATTCCTTTCTTAGTGCACCCCTACACTATTATAAGGATACTACCCTCCAAATTTCATACCTCTAGGACTTATAGTTTAGGCTGTGCGTTGATTCTAAATCAGCTTCAAAAGAGTTTTATATAATATTGATGATAAGTATCTTAGGCATCTTAGGAAATTTAAATACAAGGTATAAGTTTATGTTTTTTTATAATAAAATTGTTTTAACGATGTCTGTCGGGTCTGCAGGACAATACCTGACAAAGTTACTGTACACTTCACCAGACTTCATCCGAGGCAAAGTGCGCACTTGTCCAAAAACAAAGTCGAAAACGCTCACTAAAGTCTACGTTGCCATAGTACAATTAAACCAGTACCTCAAAATACATTCAACGAAACATCTGAATAATGCTAAATGTTTAATCTGCATATTTTTTTGGTTGTATTCTAAGTGTGATAGTTACTGATAGATATTATTATAATAATAATAATCTATAATCCACAACATACCCACACAGGTGACCAATCTTAGTATAAGGTTAGAATAACCTAAGCCTCTGACTGTTGCAGTAGTGCTATCAGATGGGTTAATATAACATTTTTTTTTTCATTATTTCTCCTTTTAACCCTGACGTCTTTAGTTTTTGGCCAACTATATACATACAGTCATTGCATATTAGACAGTATGAAATTAACTTTACATTTTAATCAGAAGTTGTGTTACGACTTTATTCTATTCAGCAGTAGCCCAATTAAGGCTCTGCTATGAATGTTTGCGCAGATCTTCTGCGGAAGACTTGGAGACCACTTAACTGCTGCATAACTAATTATGTGCAAACTGGGGTCCAAAATTAATTTGACGGGAATTTCATAATTTTAATAAATAACACCCTTGGTTGTTTGATTCTTAAGAGGTAGAATAAGTTAAGCAGCGTTCAGCGTGATTATAATTTGGATGGGTGACCGTGAAAGTACAGTCACCAACATATTAATAAATTGAGCGTTAAAAAATTAAAATAGTTAACAGCCAGATTTGCCTAACGATGTTTTTATTCACCATTCTATAACTTTAAATTCTCTCATAAACTTAAATAATAACCTTAAAGTGATTGTTGCCTGGCGATGTTTTCCTTCATCGTTTTACAATACTGCGCAATCACGATAGAAAGTTTACAAAAATAACGTAGCAAAAAAAAAATGCTGCACGATCAGATAGCTCATTCCAATTTTCCCATTACTAAATCCCCTGCATAGGAGATTTCTGGAACGTTTGTCCAAATGTACCTTTAGTCAAAAAAAGATCACTGATTTTTTAGATTAAAAATAATACTTCAATAGGAAATGTTAAAGGTAGGTACTCCAATCGCCACTTAGCTATGGTACTGACATGAGCAAGCATCTTATTAATTAGAACTTTATTAGTTCACATAATAACAGACCATAACAACATTCAGATAAGGCTTTCTATACCTTGGCACTTATGTTAGTTTTGAGAAGACCATGGAAATGACATATTATTTGCATATGCAAAAAGGTACCGAGTGTTTTTGTTACTGATTAAGCTGTGGACTGTTGTAGGGACAGCAAAACCAGCATAGCATCCAAGCTTAAAGTAGTAAAAGTTTTCGAACCTATATTAACTAAACGTTCTTAAAATATTAAGACGGGTTTTTTGAGAATGATTGAAAAAAAAATAGCAGATGTCGCTGGTGATTTAGCGTAGCTACCTCTGCTTATAATAATTAGTATATTTACCAGACAGAAAACTCTCATCGATTTTTCAGTGTATAGTGTGGGTGTGAAACGTCTGACGTCCAGCACACCAGTGGGCGCTGATTTGTATGAAGACACTGAGTCAATTCTTTAAGAAGCTCAACATGCGAGTACGAGCTTGGTGTAGACCAAGCTTCTCAAAAGAATCCGCTCAGTGTCTCCAAAAAAAGCGCACTATGATGTCCTGGGTGTCAGACGTTTCACACCAGATTTACACACACTAACACTTGTGGGCCTAGTATAAGTTCTGATAGCCATGAAAGCCACAAACCAAGAAGTTGAAGTTAAGGCCCTCTGAGAAGTGAAGGTGATAAGTCTTATATGCCTGAGACCTAATTAGAGTCCTTTCCATGAAAGAAGTCCCGCAGACGCGTCGCTGTAGTCGACCTTAAGTATTATTTCTCGGGCAGCACTTTTAACAACTTTAGGCATTGAAAAAAAGACTTTGATCACAGAAACCAAATAAAAACGCACTAGCATCCGAACACAATAACATCACCAGACAACTAATTTAAAATTTAGTTTTAAAATTTAGTTCCGGAAATTTCCGCGGGACTTCTTTCATGAAAAGGACTCTACACCGGCCGGCCTCCATATTCTTTCATGTGCAACACAACAATGCAAGCATGTTTGCCAAAAATCTGGTACAGTGTTAAATTCTAGCACTATTTTACAAAGAGCTTTACAAAGAATTATCTATAGTAGAGCGAACCTACTGGAACAATAGCTTCACTTTGTTTTGCTATCTCTACCTCAATTCTCGTAAACTAACTGGCCGTTATTTAGTTAACTGTGTTTATATAAATCGCCAAACTATTGGACAATACGCTTTGTATTGTCAATTAGTTAAGGGTTGAAGGAGAAACTACCCTGAGGTGTTGTTTTAATAAAGACAGTGTTATGGTTTCGTAAATGTTGATACAGTTTGAGTGGACATATTCCGTGCACTGTATTATTAGTTCTACTGAACTATAAGATATCTTCTATAGATACCTTGTCTATCTTGTACGAAGAACAAAAAACGGTACAAACCAAGCAATGAGGGTATCGTTGTCTTATAAAAACCCGCCAGGTTTAAGCATGGCAGGTTTTCTGAACTGTTTTCATATTAAATGATAGGTATTCTGTGATTAAATAGTGACATTAGCGCGTTTCAGCGCGTTTTCGCCGTCAAAAGCTTCTTGTTTTCGTATATCTGTAGCCACGTCACTTGACATTATGCTGGGCAGCGAAAGCAGTTCAGAGCTTGCGATACGCGGGCAGTAAGGTTTCATTCTATTCTGATATTTAAGAAATCTCTCTCATGTCTATTTATTAATCGCCTAAAGCACATTAGAATAACCTCGTAAAACACGCAAGCTTATAAAAAACTTGACTAATCATTTAGGTATTCGTAACTGCCTATATTTCAGTTATCATAACACAATTAGCCATCAGCGTGCATCAACATAATGCACAAACGCACATAAAACTGACTAACAAACAATATTTTCTATCGTACCCTATAAATTCTGAGTGTAATCTCAGGTGTGGCACAAGGCAAAAACTTTAGAGTATTATTATTATTATTATTATCAAGAGCTTAAAGTGTCTCTTAGGCTGCAAGGCCAAATGCCTCCCTTCCTTCTTTCTGGTCTTCTCTGTTTGGGACTACTGTGGCCCAGCCATTATTATTGTAAGCATTATTTTGTCCCTCCAACAGATTGAGTACAGAGACTTAATGAGTATACTTTTATTTATCAAAATACAAACCATTTACTTAATCCCTAGAGGTAACCACTAGACTAATTAGCGTCGACCTTCACCCTTAACAAACCATACAACCAAACTATATAAACAAACAAATTTAACTCAAATTAAACAAAAAAAAAAAAAAAAAAAAAAAAAACCACTAGACTTGTGGTGGAAACTGCGTCTTCTAATTAAATACTAAGGTTGTTGGTACTTTCTGATCAATTCGTGCAACTATGAATTTTTATATGTTGTGCTTTAAATCGTTTTCTTATGATAAATTCTTACATTTAAAACAACAGAAATTTGGTGGATGGAGAAGGTCCGATAAACAGTAAGATATGCCTAAGACTTGCACCAAACATTCGTCAACTTAAAACCATCTGACGCGATGTAAATGAGCCTACTGTTTATTGTTGATAGTTTTAATTGAAGCTCAAACACCGGACTTGTGAAAACAACGACACCTGTGCGGTGGCTTTGATTGGTTTGGTTCAATGTTTATACTGAAAGCTGCTGGTTCATGGAAACTGATAAATTTAGCGATGTCATAATTTTTGAACATAATACTTTGAAATAAACCATTGGCGGTCACAGAATGGTGGCCAAGGGATGCCCGTAGACCAAGAGGCAGACCACCCGCCCGATGGTGAAATGACATCGTAGAACTGGCTGGGAGTCACTGGACAAGAATCGCAAGGGACCGGAAAGAATGACGTAATAGAGAGTAGGCCTGTACTCAGCAGTGGATGCAAACGGGCTGAAATGATGATGATGATGATGATAAAACTCTGTTTAGAAATTTTAGTATAAATACTTGCAGTTCAAATACACTGTCGTAACAGTTTCAAAA
Source organism: Eulithis testata (assembly GCA_947507515.1). Classification (NCBI taxonomy): domain Eukaryota; kingdom Metazoa; phylum Arthropoda; class Insecta; order Lepidoptera; family Geometridae; genus Eulithis; species Eulithis testata. The sequence goes on along the minus strand of OX382213.1, from coordinate 8,192,525 downwards.
CTGTCATTATTTTATTTTATTAATAAAGGCGTCTAACAGAGATAACACATTAAAATGATGTCTATAATACCTACCTATCTAAAATTGTCTGTCGAAATGCAGGACAAAGGCCATAATATAAAAGAGAAGAAGATGTTTATCGTAATGACATAGTTCTACAATTATAATACTACAAAACGTCGATTACATATTTATTTTGAGGACAAAAGTAAGAGAGTAAAAGTTCAAGCTGTTTTTCACACCAGTAATTTCCTCAAACTGAATTTTTTCACTTAAAAACTTTCTGTTCAAGAGAATTTTCTTTTAAAGTTGGAATTAAATTAAAAAGTTCTAATAGCTGATCGATCAAAATAATTAGAGGTGTTTAACTTTTCTCTTCTTCCATCAGGTTCCACACATTATTACACCCTTGGGAGACAATTTTACTTTTATAAGAATAAAGTTTTTATATTGAGCGTTGAAAAATAATTAACATGAAAAAACAAGTTTATAAGTTTAATAGTGGAAAAAGAAACAAGGCACAAGTTAGTAGAAAACGATAACATCCGCAGAAGTTTAAAAAAACTGTGTCGCGAATATTAACGCCCTCCTCTAGTTTACAATATCCAAAACATAAACAGGTAGGTATAACTATAGGTTGACTCTAAATTTAAACAATTATGACAAAAGTAGATAAAAAATAAACTAAGTGTAAGTGTAGGTATGTGGAGGTACGAGATATGGGTTTGAGGGTGTGTATATGTATGTGTGCGAGAGGGTGTGTTTGTAATGGTGTAGAGTGATGAGAGGGAGTGTTGGATGTGTGTAAAGTGAATGTAATCTGAGCAGAGTGAAGGCGTGTACTCCTAAGAACACTAGGCTCATAAGAGTCTAGGTTTCATAAAAGAAGCTTTTGAGTATTTCTAAGTACTTAGAAGGTGTGAGTGTTTGGGTGATAAAGTAGGTAAATACTTTTTTTTTTTTTTTTTTTTTTTTTTTTTTTTATGCCATAGCTGGCAGACGAGCAGGCGGGCCACCTGATGGAAAGTGGTCACCGCCGCCCATGGACACCTGCAACACCAGAGGTGAGGCTAGTGCGCTGCCGGCCTTTTAAGAGGAGATAAACCCGCATTTTGAAGGACCCCATCTCTTTTTACCCCATCTTTTTACTTGCAAATAGTAAAAAAACTTTAATCTACCACATATTTTGTGCTACAACCATATCCTATTTGTCAAGTTTTTATATCTACTACTCACGGGTTTGTTGCTTGCGTAGTAGGTACCTACTTGGATAGATTTTTGGTCTGTTGCACTATTTAGACCATAAACTTGGTAACTGTTTGAAATTGAATTTATTCAGTTCATTGCTACGTCGATATGAATAGGAAGTAAGCATATATGGTCGAACAGCTATTTAACCCCAACGCGATAAAGTCATATCGCGATTTAATCTTAAAGCGATCTAGTCTTCTGCCTAGTCAAATAGAGATGTAGTCGTAAAGCTCCTAACCCATAGCTAAGATTAATTAGACTACGAATTAGACGGATAAAAGTTGGTAATCAATTAACAGCTACATTCTAAAAGCTATAAATATAAAATATATTCTAATGTAGCTACACTACCTACAAAACCACAGTCATGAGACAATAACTGGCGCTTAAGTACCTACTCATCACAGGTTACACACTAAGTTGACACACACAAGCAAACAAGTGTACGTATAACATAATTACGGTGCGTTGTTATAGTGTAAGTTGCACGTACGCCATCAGCTATACCTACCTACTACTTGTAGTGAGATGATCTGTAAGGCCGTGTTCATCGTGGCTTTGTTTTGGTTCTTATCTGGTACCTGTCTCATTAAAGTCACTATTTCTTTTTGGTATAGTTAATCTGTCTGTACCTACCGATTTAATTGGAGAAATCAGTTAGAAAACCTAGTAGGTATCGTTAAAGATTCCTAGACTTCTAACCTATTAGTAGTTACTCATTCGAACAGTTTTCATTAATAATTTGTCTATTATTCGATCAATACCTTAGTACAATTACCTATTCCCTAGACACTGTTTAAATATTCATACTAGGTAGACTATAACACACGGCTTTACGTGTACAAGCTGAATCATAAACATGCAAGTAGCATATACCTATTTAGATTGTAAATTACACTGTTTACTTCTTATCTTCGTTATTTTTCTCTATTAAAATCATATTTGGTATATCGTATCAATCAATAGATAGAAAAAACCAAAATCGGTTAATTTTCGGAAAACTTCTCCCGACATTATCAAAGGCTCAAATAAATCGGTTTTGATGCAATACAATATACTAAATGCTAACCTTAGCTTTCTAGTCTCCGCGATAACAGTGTAGGTGTCGTGTCGGTCCGTCTGGCTCAGCGGTGACCTCCGTAATATGCGGGATCAACTCAGTATTGACCTCGACCTTGACCTACCTTTCATACCGCATGTAATGCAACTGAATGCAGACTAAAATACATAATTGGAAAGGTCCTCCTAATAAATAAAGATAGTTTCTAAGAAAATAGTATACTAGTATCAACCCAAAATTCAATAAAACCGGAATATTTCCCGTAATTCGTGAGATTGATGGTTTCACGAAAACAATCAAGTTCCAATAAACAAAGCCTCTGTCTCAAAATTGGTTTTATTCTGAAATCAAAACAAAAGCCTCAGACCGCGCCCTTACCGTCGCAAGCGCAGCTGTCCGATGCGCACTCGCTACCGGTTCTGTGGGCTAACGACCCCCCTCCCGCATCACCCTCCTCCCTTCCTTCCATCGATCCGCAGCGCAGGGCAAAACGGAAAATTTTATAGCCCTTTTTATTGACTAGGTACCTGGTTTAAATGTGGGTTTTAGTCTAAAGGGGGTCGAAATTTCGACTTAGTGACGATTTCAGACGAAGTTTTAGACTAAACGCTGTATATTTCTTTTTAGATTATTTAGGGATATAATATGCAGAACTTTTCAGTTTTTTTTACAAATGTTTGTCATAGTAAGTAAGTCAAAGCACAATATATTAGAAAGTGAATCTATTACCTACTAATTATTCTTTAGTGTTTTTTGTAGCGGTCAGTGACGCTGGGTGGTGTGGCGGCCCTGAAATCCATGTTCGATGATACGTCCATATGGTTGGATCGATAGTAAATTGTGGAGAAAACATTTATCGCATGCAGTAAGGTTTTTTTGAAAATATTGTGTTAAATCTTCTTGCTAAACATCTTTGTAATAGGGTCTATAGAGAAGATTTTCTAATGATTTTATTACCAATATAATATTAACAAAATAATTTTTTAGATACAATCCATCTACTTAGATAATTATATTGTTTTAAAAAGTCTTCATTTTATATGGAAATGAGTAGCTTCTGAATAGTCATACTTGGTCCGTCAAGACGTGCACATTGCGAATGTACAAGCTCGATTCTAAATTTAAATATCGATGTGCGAGAGAGACGGAAAATGTGCCCGTGCGCATCGAAGATCGAGCTGTTTCTAGATGAGCCATAATAATCTGAAAATTTGTCAAAAATACTTTTATACTAGTGAACTACGTTTTTTAAGTTAATAAAGTGGCATAGGTATTTCACAAATACCGACACAATTTAAATCCAATATAATTATCAACATAAAATATTTATGTAGGTAATCATAGCCACTGAAGAGTTCAATGACTCTTTACAGGAGTTCATTGACACCAAGCAGGAAAACCATACATTATTAGAACTGCATGAAGAATTTTGTTTATCTACTACCTAGTTTTAAATCAATGATTTTTTTTCAAAAAAACTATTGGCATACTGGTTCTCTTTTTCAAGGATACCCGCACCCACCATACCACGCAATACCACGCATTGTGAGAACATTCGGTCATGGTAGAGTCTGTGGTCGATTTGATTAGGTCTGCATGCATAATGTGTTCGTTTTATTTTTACGTATACTACAAGGTTCACGTAAACTTTATTTTTGTATAGGGATTGAGCAGCGCCCCTAGCGAGAAGTTAACAAAACTGAAGATTCTCCATAAAAAAAACCTGTGCGTGCAGTCCCTACGCGCGGAAGAAGTTATACTTCGAGTGCCACGCATTCACTCTCGCTCTGTGTTTAATGGGAATTTAATTTAGTATTTATTTTTATGTACCTACTTAACCAATATTCAGTACTAAATTTTCACTTCAAAATAAGAAGTAAAACGTCGCATGAACACTGCCGTCTATTATATTTTGACTGTAGCGTATTAGTCTCTTTCTATTCCCCCCCGCTTTCAAGTTGGAAGTCGTATAACTTCAAAAACACGGGCGGTCAAATGCTGAATTGCTGAACAATGCCATCTATATTTGATTGTAGTGTCCTCTCGAATAACGCAACCTTGTTGGAAGTCGCATTAGAAGTATAACTTTAAAGAATATAGTTTACGTGACTTTGCAGTAAACGTCAAACGCACACACTTAGGCCTCTGACCATCTTGTAAGAGAGCGACCACGGGATCTTTTGCCCTCCATCCCGTCTACTACCAGGCTCTCCGTCGAGCTGACTCTACCTTCTACAGAATTTCAAATCAATTCTTCTTTCAAGTCTAATACCGCGTTTACACTAGGCCCAAGCCGCTGCCAGCATTATTGCCGCGGGCTTATTGCCACAGCAACATCGCCTTTCACACTAGGAAGCTAGGGCATGAACTTGGGCCGAAAGCCGGAGCAGAGGCATGATCGTGTTCACACTATGCTCTCTGGCCAAGTCCCTGCCGACTGCGGCATAGTGTGAACGCAACATTACATGTCATATTGATTCTATTCCAGTAAATCTCAGCTCCTTAGTAAACAAACTTGTCCTGCGCAAGCGCTCCCCACTACGTGCGTAAATGTGACCCCACGGATGAACTCTGCGAGTTGTTTTTTTTTCTCATTTGATCCCGTTCGAGATCATTATTGTAAATGGGGTTATTTAGAAAAGGTAGCGCGTTGTATGAGGAAGAGTGTAGGGTCTACTTGAGCTGTGTACGTAAGATTTACCATTGTTTTGTACTATTTACCATTGTTTTGTGTTATTTTACTGGCTTATACTTAGGTACTTTACTTGTGTTGGCTCATACGTTATCTGTTATCTATCTTGAATCCTTGCTTTTTGCTCTTCTTTTACTTGAAGCGCTCGTGCTTGCTTAAATCTTCACCAATTATCCCAGTTAAGCAACGTTCTGCACGGTCATTATTTAGATGGGTAGCTGCTAATGGCTTTTACATCTGATTTGAGGGCTTTCGTGCTTTGAAACTGTCGGTCTCGGCTGTAAAGCGATAAACAATTGAAAACTTTTTCATCAGATTAAAATGGACTAACCTCTTTTGATTTATAACCTGTGTAAAGTCACGCCAGTAAACGTCACAATCCAGTATGGTTTGAAAACTCAAAATTTTGGTTTTTCGTTTATTTTCCATCTGTTTTTGGCCATCAAAATTATGCAAGCAATTTAGGTGTGACTCCAAATCTTCAAAATTATGTTTATTTATTGCACAAGTAAGCCAAGGATTGTTTTGTTTGGCAAAGAGGGGTAAAACTTGAGGTTGGTATACCCTCTTAGTAAATAGTTTGTACTATAGACTATCTACCTTTTGTACGTACAACCACTGCCCTCAAAATATGCAGAACACCTCATGAGGAAACCCTCAGAATAGCTCTAACGTTGACCTGTCTTTCTGGGTAATCTGATTGACCAGACTGACAGGAATTATGCTGCTGAGGTGGTATAGCTACTTGCTGGGCTCGTGGTGTAGCTTACTTAGCCAATCTTAATCGATAATCTAAGTTGCTTAACTTAGATTATCGATTGTTCTGTGAGGTCACTATTTAGACGGGTGGCCGTTAGTAGCATTTACATCTGGCGGCCTAAAAACTCCGTCACCAGAGTTGGCCACAAGCTCATACGAGCTTGCTTTTGCTTGCTATCTTAATAATTTCCCAAGCAGTGTTTTCCATAGGTGACTTCTGACGCTGTAGGTATATCTTTTTCAATTTTGTTATTTTATAATGGCTAACAACTTAGGTGATAGAATTTGAGACGTCATCATGAAATCGTCACACCAGTTCCTTTGCTGTTTCTCTCTCTTGTTCAGAAAACAAAACTAGTTTTAAATATTTTTAACCGACTTCGAACATTTCATAACTTTATGGGCCAATTTTTTTTTAAAATAAATTATTTTAATTTCCATTATGAAATTTCTACTTCTACACCTTTTCTTCCTCGCAACTATTCAGCCGCAACGTTACTTGGCGTGTTAAATGAGGTCAATGACTTCAGGTTATGAGGTGAGGAAGGAGGTTTATCCTGTTGAATCTTCATAAATCGCGGTCTGCCGTTAGCTAACGGATACTTTATTCGTGGGCTTAATTTTGAGCTTTTGTAATTTAAGCTTTGTATGATAGATTAGTTGAAAAAGGCTCATACCAAGAAATGGATCTACGAATTGCTTATGACTATGATGATGGCGCAAGGCTTTGGTAAAGACGTTCAGAAAAAAACTAGTGTAAAAATTTAGCGACTGAAAATGCTGTAAAAGTCACGTTCTATTTATGCAAATAAATGATTCGTTGCTCAGAAGCTGTTAAGAATTTGATAATTAATATTTAACATCTTGTTTTACAGAAAAATACCATGGAGCAGATCTTTATGATCGAGGTATTTGTCAAAAAGATCGTCTTAAAGATAGAACCACCTGTCAAAGATGAGTACGAACTCAAAATGGAAGAAGAAGCTCGCAAAAGAGAAGCAGAAGCTTTAGCCCTTGCCGAAGCAAACAAAAAAGGCAAAAAAGGCAAGGAAGCTAAACCAAAGAAAGGGAAAAAAGGGAAGGAACCACCCATGCCTTCCGAAGAAGAAATGAAGTTCATGCAAACATGCACCATGCAGATGAACTGTTTACCTCTTTTTGACTTTTACGTCGCTCATGACAACTTTATTGCTCCTCCCCCTCCACTACCACCTGGGAAAAAGGGCAAGAAACCTCCAAAGCCCAAGGGAAAGAAAGGCAAAAATGCCCCAATCAAAATCGTCCTTCCATCAGAACCATTACCTCAGCCCCCATACTTTGGTGTCGGCAACTCCGTTATGTTTCTATCACGGCCTTCAAAACTTGAGGAAGTACTCCGAAAAACTCCGATATATATCACAGTCTGGAACAGAGACCAAGAGATGAACTGCATTGGATTCTGCGTTGTAGAATGGCATGAGACATTTTTCGATTGTCTGCAAAAAGCAGGTGATTTCAACCCAGTGAATATGGATCAAGCTGAATTCAGAGACACGAGAAAGCAAGAAATGGTCACCAACACAGTCGAAATGACCAGACCATTGCAATGCGAAGAAGATCTGAAAGCATCTGGTGAAATTGAGTTCTTTATCCGTCTGACTTGTTTGGGAAACAGGATCATCAGCTACTTCGTCGCTTTACCAGAAATGGAAAGGTTACCAGGCCGTAAATACCTGACAGACGATTTAAAACTAAAAGATGTGGAAGTAGTCAGACATTGGGAAGGCACGACAATAGATTCAGTACCACCCGTAGCATACTTCTTCGGTGCTCCAGACATAACCAAAGAGCCGATCAGACCAGAGGAAGAGCCTGTTGTTTACGACGACTTTGTGGCTCCGTTTACAGAAAGCGAGCTTGCTATTTTATCCATGGGCTTCCCTAAAGGACCGTGTGGAGGTACCAATTGTCCAAAACGAATGGATTACAGAGGATCCCAGCACCAGTTCATACATGGAGAAACCGTCAAAGGGAAATATCAACATGGACAATTTGTAAACAAAAGAGACGTACACGGTCCTTGTGGAAGATTAGACTGTCCACTGGCAAAGAAAATAAGGTCATACATTTGCACTGATGGTAGCTATAAGCCATGTAAGAAACCATGCTGTAAAGACTATTATTAAACGAGTGATGTTCAGAAAAACTTTTTTGGGGATTTGGCAAAGAACGTCATAACTTTTTCGATAGATTTGGTTTAAAAATTACGGCTAGTTTATAATATAAGTAAAAGTATGTAGTAAAAATGAATAAAACCAAAACCATATACATAAATTAAAAAGTTTTCTTTACACCGATATACAAATACTGAGTTTATTTACCAAACACAGGTTCAGAATAAAATATCACTGCTTATCATAATATATTTCGTAAATGTAGGAGGTAGGTATCATATTAAATTTAAAATAATGAGGTTTGCGTACCTAAATTTGTAGATAAATGATAGAGTGAAATGATTGTCTAATGAAAGAATTTCAGTGACTCAAAATATTTGAAACCATCCGTCATGGTTTTCAAGTGGGTAGGTATTGCATGCGACCAAAACATTGTGATTCATGTATCACCCACTTTCTCTTTTCAAACTCATATCACGGCTAACAAGGTCAAAATAATAAAACAATTAATGCCTGCCTTTTAGAGTCGTTTTCATGAGATTATTTCATATTTTTTTCGTGTTTGTTATGACAAACAGCTTTATTAACCTATATCAGTCCAATGCTGGACGTAGTTCTTTGCCAAGACGCAACTTTGAGCCCGGTTTTCGGCTCTTCTCATCGAGTGTTTGCCAGATACATTTCGCAGACCGTAGCCCCATCTCGGCAAAAGGCACTAATACGACAAGTGACATGTTTACATCTCTACTTTGCCTGAGTAAACCCACAGATATAAAGATTTTATAATTTCCACTACTACATCAATTAAAAGGGTTTAGAATCAGGGTGTCCTAAAAACCTCTTTTCGTTTTTAACGACCATTCAATTTGCTGAATACATCCTTCAACAAAAACGAAAATTCGAAGAAAAGATTATCATTCGCGATGCGATTAACACAACCAATTTCGGCTCATACAGTTGCCTTATAAAAAATCTGCTAAATTAACAAACTCATTCGGATTTTGATCTTTATTTTCATATGCATAAAGCGGTAAGAGTCAAAGAGTGGTTGCAAAGTTTTGGTTTCCAGGAAAATCATTGCAATCATTAGTGCGTTTTTTGACATTTGAAATTTAGGTTTCACGCTTGGCGATTGCGAATAAGTGTAATTAGGATATGGGAGGATTTTATGGGATTTAAATTGGACACCATTGTTCGCTTTCATGTAAATGAGGCAATAAAATGAGTGCAATTTCGTTTACTGTCAAAGAATGAACACAATGCAAAACATCATGTACGGTAAACCAATCTGAATTAAGGACGTTCTCACAAATATCAATAGTTTTTAGTACTTAAGCCACTCTAGCACCTTTTCAAACGAAACTAATAACGCAATGAGTACGAGTAACAGAAGTATGAGTACTCGCTGTGTTACATTGAACTAAATACTTAGATAGGTAGTTATGTCATCTACTTTGATGATGTCTTCGGCTACGGCGACGTATATACAGTGATTTGTGCTTTCTATTGTTTAGAAGCTAACTATAGAGAAACTATAGAGAAAGCTATGCCAAAAGTTTCTTCAAAGGATAGAATCCGAAACGAACTTATCCAACAAAGAACCTATAGTAGTCACATACCATTGTAAATAGGTAACCATAAAGCAAAACATTACTTTGTACCATCACACCATTAACAACCTTTTAAAACAATCATAATATTGTAACAAGTTTTTATCAGAAAGACCTTGGCAGCGTATCATGTTGCATAGATAGAGCACAATGTCTCTTTGTAGTTACATGCGTGTGTATAATGTCACAGTTTGTGTTTGAAAATATTATCCGCTTGCGGTGTATGTCAACAATCACCCGGCTCTTAGTACTTACTTATATCGCGACAGGTCTGCGACACGTATAAGTTATGCAACCAATACTCTGAACGTCATCCGTCCTGAAATACAAACAAATCGTTGCTTGTGTCATGGGTATCACCTTCCATGGTGGTACAATATCCAGTCCCCAGAAAGCATGGTGAAGCTTAGGAAACGGGAGTTTTTTTCTGTTATATCAAGCAATATTAGAAATAGTAAATTGCTGTCGACTAATCATCATCACTTGGTTTTGCAAATTTGGACGTAGATCATAGCTGGGTATAAGTATATATTTTTATTAAGAGGCACTACACCACACCGCTTACCATCACGTGGGCCGTATGCATGTTTGTCTACTATTTATATAAAAAATACTACACTGCTTAGTCTTTAGCTTTTCTTACCCATTGTAAATCACCACCATTCCGCAGATCTCCACTTCTTGTATTCCTGAGGACAACTCACGTACACTTTAGTTACCTAAGCCGTCTTTCTCTTGTAATCTTCCCTTGTATTATACCTCGAAGTCCATTCCGTCCAAAACTGTCTGGAAGAGATCGCTGACTAGCGATAAAACCTATTAATTTAAGTTTATTTCTCATTTTATTGTAATCCCCAGGTTGAGGTGTGCAATGAAGTATTTCCTATTCTACTTGTAGGTATTTCTAGTATCAGTTATCTAGTAGGCTCATTCGAAAAATCTCCTGCGAGTTCCTCCTACGAAAGGGATTTCTTGAGTTTTGCCCAAAAATCCCCTTAGCGTCGCCTGTGACTGCGGGAAGAGGATTATTTGTAATAGTTTCACTGCAACATTAGTTACTATAACATGTAAATTGTAATAATAGTAACACAGGCAACGCGTACGCATTACAGTTTTAATAGTGGATATTTATGGTGATTTAGTCGTGATGAAGACTTATTAAACTAATGCGATCATCTGCATGATGATTTACATAAAATAATGCAGTTTGCTAGCTTCTGTCTGTGTCTTTGCTCTCATAGCACCAGACCAAACAACATAGTAGTCTAATATACAAGGTCTCGTCCTAAGTAATCCAAATTAGTTCAGTTCTTTCTGAAAATGGTATAGGCCTATTGTCAAACCAGTGGACTTTTAAAGGTGGATAATAGTAGGTACCTACGCTTTTTCAGTTCACGAACTATAAACGATTCAAAGTTTCATTTAAATCAGTTCAGTCGCTACATCGTGAATTATTATACAAACATCTAAACAACACATTTTATAATTTATTTAAGTAAGATCTGACATCCAGTAGTTTGAAACAAGCTCTTAAACGCCTTGTTAGTTTTTAAAGCAATTGCATTTGGAGCGTTACAAGCCTTCGAGATTCATCAGAGGCTTCTTCCAGTGCCATCATCTATCTGTTCAGATGACAGTATCGCTAGTGGTTGCAGTTTATAATTTTTTTTGTATGACGTGGCTGTAGTTCCAATTTCGACCACCTGAACAGCTAAGTTGGTGTCACTGTAGGTCCGTATGCTGATACAAAAATTGTTACTTAAGCCACAGATCATATAATACTATTCTAATAATTAAGCACAGATTTGAGTTGAGGTACCTATTTAAACAAAAATTTATGTTTGAGTCCGGATCAGTTCATGAGCAGTAAGTCAGCATGCGGGTTTGAGAGTGCAAAACAGATAGAAATTATTGTCATTGCATATACGAATCCTCAAGTTCTTCAACCACGTGACCAGCAAGGCTCAATGAAGCACCTGAAAGTACAAGGCATGATGGAGACCAAAAAATTCCGTGGTCACCGACAAGATAATTAGACGATCATCACGCACTCTACTATAACTGTATGTATACTCTCACAATTCGAATAAAATAGAATCAAGAGATTAAGGAAACGCACTGATAAATCTGCTTTTATCAGAAACCTCTTATAAAAGTTATTAAAATTGCCAAAATTCCGTGGTCACCGACAAGATAATCAGACGATCATCACGCATCACACATAACTGTATGTATACTCTCACAATTTGAATAAAATAGGATCAAGAGATTAAGGAAACGCACTGATAAATCTGCTTTTATCAGAAACCTCTTATAAAAGTTATTAAAATAGCCATTTTAATTACCAGGGGGTTTAGTATTATGATCTGTGCCATGGGTAAGAAAATAATGTGTCAAGAGTTTTTTTGATTTACCGTACCTAAGTATATCATACAATCGGTTTCCAGTGCGGTAATTAAACTCTGATCAACTGATTGAATTAGTTAGGTACACCAGTTATTTTGTTAGAAAAAATCGTAACTCGTAACTCAGTTACAAATTTACAATAGAAAATAAGTAACTCACATGACTCACTACATTCCACGCTGCAGTAAATAGCAAACTGTAGGCTGATGAAACAAAATCCACTTATTGGTGTGAATCATTCAATATCTTTGGCGATGGGTGTGTTCTGCCACTATTTAGGAAGTGTGTATATATGCCGAAACCACAGAGGTCACTGACTCATTAGGAAGAAGTAAAACGAAGGTTACATTGATTAACAGATGTTTGTTCTGTGTCTGGGTGTTCTATGTATTATAAGTATGTATTTACAAAAAAAAATGTATGTTTGTATTCTATCAGCCATCTAGTTCCCATAGTACAAGCTTTGCTTAGTTTGGGACTAGAAGGCGTTGTGTTGAATGTCCGTGAATATTTATTTATTTATTTTTTATAACATTTTCTTACTACACAATAAATAAATAAATAAAAAATAAAAAAGCCTTTTATTCCTACTAACTATTACATATTAAAACGAGTTAATTTAAATATTAAATACTAAATTTATTAAATTAGTTAGGACCCCTCTTGGGTATAGGCCTCCTCCAGTTTTCTCCAGCTGTCTCTATCCTGAACAAGGTACTACACAATACTAACTCTTTATTTTAATCCTCTCCTATGTCTCAAAGGTTTGCTGGAAGAAAACTCTTATTAGGGTTAAGCTCGCCTTTGTTTATAATATTTTTTGTTTTAACTTGTTTGTTCATATTTTTCTGCGTGCAGTAAAGAATTTTAATACATTTGTGAGTAGGCATACCAACCTTACGTTTTTATACACCTTTGCATCTAACTTAGATGGTTTATAAGCGAATTTTTACCTATGACTTTATGAACGGGACGCTGCAGCCTGCGACATGATTGAGACGGAGTACGCTTGCCCAGCACCTATACTATCCTCTCAGTCTCGTCCGTCTGATCTACAGGAAAGACTAGGTTAATTCGTGTGGAGATAACAAAGGGCTTTTCCTAACGATGTTTTCCTTCATCTTTGTAGAACATTTTTTCGAGTAGAAAAATCCATTGGTGCAGGACCGGATTCGATCCCATCATTAGAAGGCATTCCAAGGCTAAGTACTTCTTGCTAGACCACCAGTGCTCTAAAGTACGTTTCAATACAGAATAAATAGATTGTGATAAACGCACTAAAATTACTTTTTGCTAAAAAAATAATTCTAGAACTCACTTCAGATAAGTATTAAAAAAAATAAAGTTCAAGGCTTATTTATACACACGTGTGTAAATAACAAAGAATGTGAAAGCCTCCTTAGATGATGCAATATTATCCAAACCTTACATTCCAGGTCTCAAGATCAAGTTGACACACAGGGAGCGTTTCGCAAAGCTGTTTGCTGTTTCTATGGTAGCAAAGACTCTGATTAGAGTTCATAGGTTTCGGCACCTCATTAAGCGATGGCACAAACGCTGACTAATATTATTTGATACACTGGCAAAACTGTCTGTCAAAATGACGGACAGAGGCCATAAATAAAAGAAGAAGGATCGTGCATCAATGTGTATAATAATTTATAGTTATTCTTATTTAATTGCAAAACTACCGAATTGATTTTGTAATGTGAACATATTATTATATAAAACAAAATATTCTGACCCTCCTCTTTTTTTTGAAGTCGGTTTAAAATTCAGTGCTTTTTAAAAGCAAGTTATTGGGTCAGTCTTGGATTTAAGGAGCCATAATCATAGATAGATGATTTACCTAAGCACGTAAAGATAAATATATAATTATAGATAAATTCAGTGCATACACATTATTAGATCAATTTTTTATCTAGCCTAATGTCGTCCCACTGCTGGTCGAATGCCTGCACCAAACTCTTCCACTTATCCCAGTCCAAATATTTCCTGAATAGTGTATTATATCTCAGCCGAATCGAGACGTGATATTGAATCTGTGGACAACAGGTTTTAAAATATTGTAAACATAACACTGTGACTCATTTCCTGTGACATGTTCTGCCTATTAATTTGGTGAATTTATTTTGATGAAACTTTTAAGCTGGGATGATGTAAGTTTCTACCAGGCTTACGGTTCTAACTAGAGTTAAATAATCGTAGTTGTGGATGACGGTACTCTTTCTGTTATCATTAAAGGCAAAGTAAAAATACACGATACGTCTATCAATATATATAAAACTCTTTTGAAGCTGACTTAGAATCAACGCACAGCCTAAACTATAAGTCCTAGAGGTATGAAATTTGGAGGGTAGTATCCTTCTAAAGTGTAGGGGTGCACAAAGAAAGGAATTTTGAAAAGTCACACTCTACCGCGAGCAACGCCGCGGGAGACGGCTAGTTCTTACATAAGTGTATTTTTTATTCCGGATTTCACAAACACTCATCTTCCAGTTCTTAGGTTTAGGCGATATTCTGGTAAACGTAGATATTGTAACTATAAAGTATCCGAGATACACTGCGCCGTGATGATACAAGGTTTGGCATTGAAATTGGCGTTGACGCGCAATATGATATTTCAAGCCTCGTATAAAATTCACCTGGTATATCACCTTTACCAGACAATACTCCTAGACCCTCTAATCGAGCCTGAACTTCACCATTCATTAGTGCATTGAGACCCAGTTATAGAAACTGTAAATTTAATCAGGAACTTCCCAAGTTGAACTGCAGTTGATTAGTTCTGGTTAGTTTAACCGTTGGCTATCGAGTTTTGCATCGGGACATGTCTCTGTTGGAATTAGTTGGACGTGTTAGTTTAGAACTGTTTTTAGTTTTAGTCGTTTTAGTACCAGTTAGGTCACCATCTAGAATACAAATATAATATTACGAATAAAAATAAAATTACTTTTAAATGTTTCGTTGGTTAGAGAAATTATTGAAATAGAAAATGTACACATAAAAGCAAAGAAAATATTTGATTATTTAGAAGACAAACAAGTTCGGCATGAATTAGCTCCAACTTATTAAAAATAAAATTAAAAATAATTTGATTTGTAAGTAATTTTTTCCTACTCTAACATCAAAATCTTAAAATTGGTAGAGATTTATCAATCTCTACTAATTTACTATTTTATGATTCTATTCAAAATCAAGCTATATATAAGTACCTACTGCAACTTTATTGCGGACTTATATTTGGCTACAACAATTCACAATCGCTGCAGACATCAGACAAGTTTTGTAATCGCTCTCAGTGTCATTCATTTGTTGTTACGGCAGGAACTAACATCCAGTGAAAGCTAAAGACGACAAGAAAATATTCATCAAAAACGTCAAATAACCATCTAAATAAGTAAATAATCAAATTAAATATTAATTACTTCACAAAAAGGTTCCGAACAGGAGCATAATGAAAATATTTCCTACAATTAATTTCAAATGAAACCCTGAAAATAATTAAAACTTCTCCTTTCACCTTTCGTCGCAATTTTGTGGTCAAAAGGTTTATTCCCATGCGCACCCAAATAATGGTAAAAACAAAAAACTTCATTCTCGTGAGCGCTTACAAAATAATACTTGCATTTGTCACGCGTTTCTTTCTACATTAGTTACTGTTTGAGTACTGTGGGTCATACGTTCGATCCTCACCAAGAACAAATATTTGTGTGTGGAAAACATGGATGATTGTTCGGTGTCTGGGTGTTACTATATATTTTATGTAAATGTATTACCCAAAACAAATTATATAAGTATTATATCAGCAATCTAGTTCCCATATAGTACAAACATTGCTTAGTTTGCGTTGTGTGAAATGTAAGCTACGAATGATTTTGGGGTCAGCTTAGGAATAACTAACGTGGCCATACGTCCCGGTTTGGCCGGGACAGTTCCGTTTTGAGGCAGTCTGTCCCGGTGTCCCCAGCGAAGCCAACATAGTCCCGGTTTTGCAAGCAGACCCAACGATAGTTTAAAATTTATTGTTTCCGCTCGAAATGCGTGGCCCTACGAAAATAAATAAAAATAAATCATCTACTGAGTTCCACACGTACCTAAAAACAGGAACCGATATTTAAAAAAAAAATTGTTCAGCCGACAAATACAAAAATACGACTTAGAAGTCACGCCACTAACTGGGGGCTTAGTTAGTAAGTCATGCCAACTTAACTATTTTGTGTTTAGAGCTTTCTTCTATGATAAAATACTTGTAAAACACTAGGTAAAAACTTTTTTTATACATAATATTTCCGCAGATGTGTCCGCTCTGACAAAATAAATAAATGGTCACGTTAAGAATAACCCTACACAGTGGACGAATTCATTTTGAATATGTTACCTTTTAATTTAGATCCTTTGTGACAATTTCAAATCAGAGACACAAAAGATCTAATTATTATTATAATTGCCTGTTAATTGTTATGTATGAATATGTTTTTACTATTCTATAAAGCTTTATATTCAGCGTGTTTTTTACCAATTTACAGTTTCAGAGTCTTGTTTATATGCTCGAGAAAACCGTAGTTTCTATTGGCTGCCGCCATAATATATATATATATATATGCCATAATATATATGCCATAATATAGTGGACCTTCAGGAAGCTATGAACTCTATCACCATAGTTGACCACTTTCAAGAATTGTCAATGTTAAGGTACTGCTACACATGCTAGTTAGCATGCTATTTAGCATGCTATTTTAAAGCATGTGTAACAGTAGCCTTATACTTTTTTATTGGCCCCTCTAAGTTGACATCCACCATAGAAAAAACCATCGATTTGTAGAATTAGTTACATAACTTACCAGTTAGATTATGTGTTTGATACATTTGGATTAGTTTTTTTTTTCTAACGATCCTATAATTTCAACTTAGATGGCTTTTTTTCTTACAATATTGCTAAACGGTGACCATCAGCTTAGATTTTATTTTTTATTTTTAATAATAATAATAATTCTTTATATCAGAAGAGGGACTTAGTACAAAACATGAAATCAGAAAGTCTTAATTATAACGAATGCTTGACATTATACATAGATTAGTGGTATGTAGAGCCTACAATAAGATATAATCTTGTGTCGATACTGCTCCCGAGATTGGATTAGGTACACCAATACATAATTGTCATAAAAGGTCAGACGGTACTTCACTGCGGAACAGCTTCTGAATTTATATCAAGCTCAAGTCCGATCATGCATGGAGTACTGTTGCCACCTGTGGGATGGTTCTGCCAAGTATCAGCTTGAAGCCTTGGATTCTATTGAGCGGCGTGCCAAGAGACTCGTTGGTGACGAGAAACTATTCGACTCCAAGCTCTACAGCCTCGAGCATCGTCGGCGAGTCGCATGCCTATCGGTGTTCTACCGAATTCACTTCGGAGAGTGTGCACAGGAACTACATGACCTGATTCCTCCATCACCCTTTCACCTCCGAACTACTAGGCGCCATCCTTACATGGTAGATAAATGCCATCCTTACATGGTAGATATCCCGTATCTTCGCACAAAGCGCTTTGCTTCCACCTTCATAATGCGAACTGCCAAGGAGTGGAACTCTCTGCCATCATCAGTATTTCCTGAAAGATAATTATAACATAGGAATTTTCAAGAAAATAGTGAATAGCTGGATTATAGCTAAGCATGCTCCACCTTAGGCTGCAGCTACACTTACCACCAGGTGTGCTGGCAGCCAAATGCTTAGCTACAGATCATAGAAAAAAAAGTTTATAGGTAAATATTGTGTCAGCGATCTAATTACCATAGTACAACCCCTTAGTTTGAGACTAAGAGGGTGTTGTGTGACTAAGTTTTTTTTTATTTTATTACCTACCACACGCATTTAAGTCATCTCTCATTCAAACTACTAATAATATAAAAATATCTCAAAGTGTACTATTTACAATCATTCAGTAACAATAGATGACATTCATGATTAATATTGGTCATTTGGATCATAAGTTTGTCAGGACAACTAACCAAGTCTACCAACCTATCAAATTCACGTCTAAAATCAATAATAAACTATAATGGCCAATAAATAAAGATGACTTTCCTATAAAACATTGAAATAATAAATTAGTCCGTGTTCACAATTCAAAAGATCCTAATTATAATTTGAATCGTTTAGAGTTAAATATTTTCGGCGTCAAATAGTTGAAAAAAGTTTGAAGACGTCGTCTCAAGTTTGGTCAACAGAGCGGAAGAACTAAAAATCTGTGGAGTAGAAGAGAAACTATTATACGTATAGTAAAGTAAATTGGAATTAATCTACAAATCTCTAAAACCCATATAATTTTACAAAAAATATCTTCTTTAGGAGTTTTTTTTTATTGTAGCTGGTCTGGATGTATGTACCTACATCCGGACTATATATAGTCACTTCTGAAGAGCTTATTATTATGTATTTTGATATACATAACACTGTATGTTGTCTTGTGTAAAAAATAGTACATATTTTAATATTACAGACAGAATCTCATAATATTATTTGTGTGTTGTAAACATAGATGTTTGTTCTGTGTCTGGGTGTTTCTATGTATTTTAAGTATGTATTTACAAAAAAAAATGTATGTATGTATTCTATCAGCCATTAAGTTTCCATCTTACAAGCTCTGCTTAGTTTGGGACTAGAAGGCGTTGTGTTAAGTGTCCGTGAATATTTATTTATTTATTATTTATTTTTGTAAAAACTTGTGTTTTACAAAATCCCGTCAGAGCTAGTTCTTGACGTCTGTTCTTTGACGAAACGAAAATAAGAAATAATTTTAAGTCCACTCTTTAAAAACCAGTCAAGAAACAGACTTTAAAAATATGGGTTATGGGAATAATTTTTTAACTCCATAGTACGCGTCTCCATAGTTTCCTGTCCACTCTCAGCCGCATGAGTCATGGCAGAAGTAGAACGGTGGTACGGGGAGGCACCGATGAAAAAACAGCCAGTGTGTACGCACCTTATCTGTTGCATCAGATAAATTATACAAGGTGTTCCATTTTCGAGTTTTCTACACTATGTGAAGAGTATGTGGTACCTACTTTACAACGATACGTTCATTTTTAAACGGAAATTAATTATTATTAGGATGAAAAAGAGCACAAAAAATTTACATGAGGAGAGATTAGTGAAACGTTTCATCATCATCATCATCAACCTATATCGGTCCACTGCTGGACGTAGGTCTCTCCCAAGACGCGCCACTGAGCCCGGTCTTCGGCTCGTCTCATCCAGTGTTTGCCAGCTACATGTCTCAGATCGTCACCCCACCTAGCCGGCCGTTTAAAGTTTATAATTAAGTAAAAAAAATGGTTAGTTCCAAAATCCCTTAAGTTTTTAATATAAGCAAATTACCAAGTTGTCCTTTTTATGATTTAACTAGCTGTCGCCCGCGGCTTTGCTCGCGTGCAACCCTTATCACTAAGGGGTATGAAAAATAGATGTTGGCCGATTCTCAGACCTACTCAATATGCCCACAAAATTTCATGAGAATCGGTCAAGCCGTTTCGGAGGAGTACGGGAACGAACATTGTGACACGAGAATTATATAATAAGAATATAATTATCTGACATTCAGTTGAATATTACCGCTATGTTACTACCGTGTCTGATTGGCGTCGCTTTTCAGAAAACTCACGTTCGACAATCAGCCTCTGTTAACTTTAGAATATTGTGTTTGAAGACAGATCGTAAAGCTTGCTACGATAAACGCTTCTAATGAAACTTTTGTGGACTTTCTCAAATTGGTTAGAGCAAACATTTTTCCTTCTACCACAATGATACATATTTTCATTTCTACTACTTACATCAACAGAATTTGTCTTTATCATTAAACTATTTTTTTAACGAGTGCAGCCTGATGGTCTATCTTTATCGTTTATTTATCTGTTTGTTTGTTTGTTCGGGGATCACGCCCCAATTTAAATGAAACTTATACCATTTGGAAGCCCTTTTTCCGGATTGAAAGTTAGGCTATATTTTATTGAAATCAAAGACGTGTATTCTTAGGTACAGCTTAAACTCTCTAAACCAAAAGCTGCCTTTTGCTACGAGGTTCATCGTATGCTAGTTGACAAATATTTTGGTGGAAACTTGGAAAAAAAAACTAGTTTCATTTTATTTCAACCATCCTGTATTTACCATGCGCCGGCGCAGTTGAGTCATACTCAATCGTCAAACACTCTCTCACGACAAAGGAATAGAGATTATACAACGAAGTTTAAACTATTTAATAGACCGTTTAGTTTGATAAATTTATTATGTGGTGCTTTAAATTTAGTTTTTTCACATAATTTATTTAGCGCATGCATACTATTTGGTAATCTACATCGGGGACAGACCCGTATGGGGTCAATCAATACTAAACCATAGGTTTTAGGTTATTTTACTTATTCAAAACAAGTCATACGATCTTCTATGTTTCTGTATCTCATCATCATCATCATCATCCAAAGCCCGACTTTACCCACTGCTGGACATAGGCCTTCCCAAGTTTGTGCCATCCACTTCGGTCCTGAGCTAGTCTCTTCCATTTACGGCCTATGCCTATAGTATCTACCTAATGGAATTATTTTTACGATATTAAGTATGTAATTTACATTATACTAAAGTACTATTACTATTGTATTCTGTTATCATTTTAAGGTGCGGTCAAAATTGCTGTAGCAAGCTAATAATGGGTTGGCAAAGTGATAAAATTATGCGGAAGCTCTTAAACAAATTAATGGATTCTAAAAACTAATTTTCTGGGATGGACCATGTATATGACATCATTTTTAATTATCAATTACTTTTACGAAATCCGATCACATATTTAGGTACCTATATAAAATGAATTAGTATAAAAAAAACCAGTGCGTGCAGTCCATACGCGCGGAAGAAGTTATACTTCGAGTGCCATGCATTCACTCTCGCTCTGTGTTTAAAGTGAAAATTAATTTAGTATTTATTTTTATTTACTTAACCAATACCTATGCAGTACCTACTAAATTTTCACTTCAAAATAAAAAGTAAAATGTTGCAAAAAGTCTATAATGTCGGTTTGGATTTGAGCCTGCTCCCGTTGTCGGTCTGACCGCAGTCCGACGTCTCACTGTTCCGCCAACATGAGCTCCCTTGCTGATGATTGAAATTATGGTTATGTCTTTTTCTTTTGTTTAACGCCGTCAGTTGAAAGTCGTATAACTTCAAAAAATGCTGAACACTGCCATCTATAAGTTAGTTTTAGAAACCAAGACATTTCTTCTCGTTTAACGCTTGTCAGTTGGAAGTCGCATTAGAAGTATAACTTCAAAATCAATAAATCTTTTTCGTAAGTATGAGTATGCAGGGTACAATTCCCCTTATTATGTTGTACTTTTACGTTTTACGTGATTTTACGTTGTGACTTTTCTTAGATCAAGATAGCACTTTAGAAAATTGACACACACAGCTTATAATCATACTCTAACGCTAATACGTAAAGTAGTTATTAACAATTTTTGCTTAGATATTTTTTATACAATAAGCCCCCGTATCGCAATCTCTGAACTGCTTTCGCTGCCCAGCATAATGTCAAGCGATGTGGTATACGAAAACAAGAACTTTTGATGGCAAAAAATGCGCTAATGTCACTATTTAGAACAGTTCAGAAAACCTGCTTGGCAGGTTTTTATGAAATAACGATTGCCCCCAAGTTATACCTAAACAAAGTGTTATGTATAAGGTGCATTGGGGTAATTGCGAAAATGGGTATATTCCGAAAATCCATAAAATCTAGTAACGTAATGCGATATTTTCCTGTTGGCACGAGGATATATAGGACTGTCACGGCGATGCCAATCAAGATGGCGTATATACCAATGTTGCCAACAGGAAAATATAGCATTATGTTACTAGATTTTATGGATTTTCGGAATATACCCATTTTCGCAATTACCTCAATGCACCTTAGTGAGATATTGTTACGCATGTACATAAAGTAGGTGGATCATGTCACGCTTTCAAGGTCGTTTTTGTTACACAAATGAATAATTTTCCATGCGGGTATAGAGAGATGTGCGAAATGGAAAATTCTTACTTTGTTTGCTATCATTAGTTCCGCGTCTACGTTTTGAAAGTTGGTGTTGAAAGACTTTACAATGTAACAAGGAAAAAAATTCAACAGAATAAACTTTTTTAAACCTATTAAAGACAATAAATAAGTAGGTACAGTCAGTACAAGAAGTTATTTACTTTTTAATTGTTTATCTTACTACAAAATTGAAATAAATGGATTCAAATGAAATACGATCACTATTTTTTAATTGTTTATCTTACCACAAAACTCAAATAAATGGATTCAAATGAAATACGATCACTATTTTTTTATTGTTTATCTTACCACAAAACTCAAATAAATGGATTCAAATGAAATACGATCACTATTTTTTAATTTATTTGAATGAATTAGAAAATTTCCAATATCAATCTGTCAAGACTTTCCGAATGAATCAGAATTTTAACATTTGGTAGCACGTGTACCTACCTTCTCATTACTGCTGACAAAAAGTAAACATAGATAAATACTTATATCGGATCTTACATATCAATAGGAACTAAGTGTAGAGTTTAAAAAAAAAATTGTCATCACATTTTTTATGATTAAAAAATAGTGCGTTCCAATCAATAACGCGCAAAAGTTAAAACCATCAACTTCTGTATTCAGATTCACCCTTTTCGACGCATCCATACTGATTGACACATAAAACCAATGTTAATTTATTCTCAACACTTACCCGCAAACCGAAACCTACCTTATTTTAACCGGTAAACGTTCATGATCGTATGACAGAAAGTGGTTATGGTTAATCGATCAGTGATGTATTGAAAATCGCAGGTGTTCGAATGAGTTGTGTTTTTTTTATTTTTTTGTCCAAATCGTGTTGCGTTGCACCATTGTGCATACTGTCATCCCATGCACATCGTTTATTTATAGAGATTATGTTAAATTGCTTGGTTTGTTTTGAATAATGAGGACTCTTAACTGTTATGATGATAAAAAAATATATCACGCAATAAAGGCGTATTGATAAAAAGTTACTCAAGTGTAGATAGGTAATTGAGTATGAGAAGCGAATCTCATACCAAACTGTAAAAATGTATGTTTGAGTGCTTGAGCAGATAGGTAAATGCAAATATAAAGCTTATACAAAAGGCTTAAGACAGGCGTCATGCCTCAGTCGGTAGTAGCTCTGCCTTCCGTGCTGTGGGTCGTGGGTTCGATCCCCACCGAGAACAAAAAATTGTGTGTTGTAAACATAGATGTTTGTTCTTTGTCTGGGTGTTTCTATGTATTATAAGTATGTATTTACAAAAAAAAATGTATGTGTGTATTCTATCAGCCATCTAGTTCCCATCGTACAAGCTTTGCTTAGTTTGGGACTCGCTGTGTTGTGTCCGTGAATATTTATTATTATTATTTATTTATTATAATCCTTATTTTGCTCGGAATATGACATGTTTAAGGTTGAACAAGTCGCAGTCAGTCGCCCACCTTTCCATACAAACGTGGAAGGGTAACCACTCCACTGTTTGACGGTAACCAACCAAAACTAAGGATTATATTAATTTATTTCGTCATAATCTATGTCTGTATACACCCCAAACCGTAAAAAAGTATTCATTAAAAAAATACAAGCTTCTAAACTTTCGTATGGAAAGTATTTTTAGCTAATTCTGTTGCTTTCCATACAAACCTGTCGCTAAGACGGTATCGCTCGAATCTCGTAGTACTGTTTGTTTACCATACATAAATTGAATTTTGCGACATCGTGGTGAAGATGGGCGAATGACCTATATTGTCGTGTTATTTGGCACCTACTATAGAAGAGGTTTTAGTATCGGTAACATAGTAATAGTTTAGAATGACCTGTATTGCCGAGTTATTTGGCACCTACTATAATTACTCTACCTACGAACCAAATGCATTTTTAAGTAGGTACCTAAAACAACAATAGAACTAAAATGGCGGTTCCTTGTAATAAATGATTGCGATACTACTAAGCTATCATATTTCGCTAGAAGTCGCAGACGTTAGGAACATGTAAATGCCAGGAACAATAGCAGGCACGCTAAACAATAGACTAGGTATCGTCGCGATCAAAAGGTCTAGTGTTGGTAAGAAAAATAACACTTAAATTTATTTTGTTAAAAGGTTGACTTGTTAGACGGAAAAGTAGAGATCGATTTATTTATTTCTAACTACTGAACTTTTTAATCATTTTTTTCAAGCTGCCTTGAAGACACATAAAATACCTTAACTAGAAATAAACATGTACCTAATAGAAAATCTTATGCAAAGTAGAGAGATAAAAAAGACGAGCAAAAAATTACTGACTATAGAGAGCGTTCAGCACAAACTATTTGTAAGACGCGTCTATCAGCCACTTGCAAATAAAAAAAAATGTATTTTTGTAAAGAAACTTAAATTACAAGAGATAGAAAATAGATACAATAGTTGCATAACTTTATTCAGCTGTCCAAATTATTTCTCTCTCTTATTAACAGGTTATGTTAAACAGTGACGGAGCTAGATTTTGATCAACTGTAACTATCCAGATTTTATAAAAAGCCATAAGTACACAGTTATTTGCTATTTCATAATAGCAAGGTATTGTACCAAACTGTACAACACCGAAGTCAATATAACTACATCGCATCAGTCACCTCGCATTTGTGCAATATTCATTAAGCTTGGCTTTACTCGCGTCAGTGTTGCTTCTATTAATTCGCACCAACACTGATGCACGCCATTGTACCGGCGTGCATTATATTTCGGTTTTCGTAGGGTTGGTAGGTACTGTTGTTTCCAGCACGGAAAATAAACTGTTTGATAGATAGTAAAGTATTTTGTCAGCGTTAGAAAATAGCAAAAATAATGTGAATGCATGGAAATTTAATTTCTTTTTTTGTTTTCAAAAGTACGACATTTAACTTTCCTTCTTGGTTTAATTTAGACACTTACCTACTTCGTAGCTTCTCAACGTTTCGGTAACAATTTTCCTGCTTATTTGCTTAGGCGATTCTAGGTAAGACCGTATTTTATGTTTTTGTGGGACAGAAGAAAGCGTGGTTTAAAAAACATTCACCACTTATGTGCATTTTATTTTCGTTTCGGTTACATAGTTGAAAATAAATGTTTTATATGTTTTTTTTCTTTTACTTTTATTAAAATAATTACCATCACTCTTTTTTGGATTAAGAAAATTTTATTTCTATCAAGTTTTGTGTAACAAAAATTTTAATCTGCATTATAATTTATTAGCACTTATAAGGTTTGTAAATTGCAGTCCTTATTCCTTATCAAGAAAGTTTTATAGGTATGCGGTTTGTGTGACAAAGAAAAGCATATTTCCACCAAGTTTCTTATGGAATTTCATTATCTCTGCGGAAGTAAAGCGACATTTTGAACTGGATAAAGTTTAAGCATTATTAATAGAGCTACAGTTTACATTATGAATTTTATCAGGTTCTCCATAGTTTTTGTTTGGGCACGTCAGAAATGCAAGGAAAAAAGTTATTTATTTCTTTATTTTTCATTTCTGCGATGAGTTGAAAATTTATAATCTAATTTTTTTTAACTCTCTCAATAATTTCTTGAAAATAATTTTAAAAGTTTCCACCATTTTTACTGATATCGACTTTTTGACGTATAATAACACCTAGGTGTATAATGTTGCCATGTAGACAATAATATAATATATTCCAGGGTTTGTGAATCATCTGACGTGATCTTGACATAGTTTACTGAATAAATAAATAATTCACACGCGATGCACGAGTAAATAAATGAGAAGGTATACGTGACAAATCATAATAATATAGTTTCAATGTAATCTAGGATTTTGCATCAACTATAATTATGTAGTTGATGCAAAATACTAGATTACATAGCTATAATTTTCATAATAAATACCCTTTACTGAAACAGTTGTGAAACACTTTACTGAATTACTTTTACAATAAAATTGTAAAATAATGTCTAAGTAAATAATATGCGTAATATTTATAATTTTAGCAAAAACCAAAAACGTAGTAAATATTAAAAAAAAGAAAATTGTGTAATTGTTTTTCTGTAACTGTATATTTTTAGTAAACTAAATGATAAACAAAATGTCAAAAACTTTTGCTTTTGCTCAACCCTACGAGTCAATGATTAATAACGTCTATGAAGCCACTGCAATTACCGCCCACAGACTATAGCATCGAATGAAAAACTATACTGAAGCTGAAAAGTTTAATTAAATGATACGCCTTTGTGGTGTAGAGTTACAGTAAAATTGTAAAGAGATAATGTTGGTTTGTAAATTAACCACTGCCGTAAATACAGTATCATTTCCGTAGTGTAAAAAATCCAAAACATTATCTAATACATTCCATCTCTTCGAAAAAAAACCGTTTGAAACTGACAAAACCTGCATAATATTCAATATTTCACCAAAACCTGTTTACTCAAAATCTCTGAGAATACAATAGGAACAAAATTCACACACTTGTTTTGCAAACTTCCTATGATAATCCGCTATTTGAATACGCCAATATGCACAATTAACATAATGTGACCAAAAGCACCACCTTGCAGAACTCCTCAATTTCAATACGGAATATTCTCACACGGTCAATTAGATGCGTGAGTGAGGATGAAAAATTGCATTAGTTATTTGAAAACATTTGTCAGTTGCAAATTATTTAAATTGGGCCCGACTGAGCAAATGAAATCCAGGATCAGGAGCTAAATGAGAAGTTTATACTGAAATGCAACTGGCAGGATTTCTTTGCATCAAGAAACATTCGTGAAAAATCCCAAGTTTTGTGAATTTCTTGCTAAGCTGCGGGAATTGTTGGAGTTTAGATGGAACTGTTGCAATTTGGGTTTCCTTTGTCTTCGTCAGGTTTTTGAAAATTTTAGCTTAAAAAAATACTGATTTTGCTGTTTCTATTTATATAACTTACATTAAATAATTTACTTACAGAGTAGATGCATATCACTATTATCAATTTCTTCTGAGGTTAGTTAATGTTTCTTATAACATCTTATTTAACATTTTTAGTGCACTGCTTTTGTATTTTATGATATTGATGAGTGCTTAATATAATAAGAGATTTTCAATTTTTTTTCTTTGAAACGAAATCTAAACATATCAACTAGAATTTCAAATATGTACTTAATTATTTAGATAGCAAAACACTTTGTTCATTCGTCATCAATACAATCAATAATATCTATACAGCTACGTGAAACAGCAAGTGTGAACATTCACATAACAAATAATCAAATAATAAAAACAGAATCCCTGAGAATCAATATTATTTGAATAATTGAATTTTTGAATAACTTACTTGGTCAATTTTCTAAGCAACCACACAAAGACATAGTTAAGCCAAATTGCTATTTGATTCAAATCAATTGACGGGAAGGGTTAGAGAAATGATGTGTGTATGCAAATAAATGCAAGATGTTATTTTAACCTTAGTAACTATTTACTTGAGTAAGTTATTGGTTATGGGATAGTAAGGTAATAATGCGAACAAAACATCTATTACTAACACAAAAAATATAAGTACAGATAGGATAAAATATTGTAAGAAGTTGCATTAATTTTGATTTTTGCAAAATGTGAGAAGATCTTGACTCCTAGAGAGAGAAGCATTAGTGGAAAATTGCCAAAATACGAAACAAATGAAATATTTTGGGAAAAAGCAGACAAAGAAAATTTATTTATAAAGAATACATGTATTCTTTATAAATAAATTTTAAAACTGCAGTTTTACCTGATTACAAAATAACTATCTAAGTCAGTACTTCGTAAGTTTATTATTTGTTTTTCATATATTCTTCTTAGTTTTACATAAATGCGTGTCTTGACATTGGCTTGGCGAAAATAGGTCGAAAGTGTCGTCTGATCCACATTGATCCACTGAAATAAACATGAATAGAAATAATATCTAGATCAAGGCGCCGCACTATGATGGTCATTGGTTGGTCTTTGTTTATTATCATAAACAGCCAGTTTAGACTTATTTGTTTCTCACGTGGAATACTAACAGTTACTTCAAAATGGTCTCCAATATTAGACTGTAGAAGGCCTTTGGATGCGTTTGGAACATCTCCATCTTTTGATTATCCATTGACTACGACAATCTTAAATACTGTCAGTCCATCTGGTAGACGACGGTCCCAAGTTTCAATAGGTCAGTTATTGTACTTTTTTGATGTTTTCGGTTGGACATTTTCGGACTAGGATAGGCAAGCAAGCTCGTATAAGCGAATGGCCAACTCTGGTGACGGAGTTTTTAGGCCGCCTTAAGGCCTTCGTCGTGGCTTAACGACTGCTAGCGCCGGGACTACGCCACGAGTGCTTTGACTCTTCCATAGACATTCTCAAAGGTTTTGGACAGGTACGATTTATTACAAAAAATCTGATAATATCTACTGTAGATAGATAGATAGATAGATTATATCTTTATTGTATGTACACCAAAATAACAGAAAAAAGATGCAAGTAAATAATGAAAAACAAATATAAAGCACAATGGGCGGTCTTATCGCTATAAACGATCTCTTCCAGACAACCTTTGGATGGACAGGAACGTTAGATTAGATAAGAACGTAGGTATAAGTATCTACACATGAGAGCAATGATTCCGGGTCACTTAAAGAATGTTAAAAATCTCGGAAACTAAAAATGATAGGTTAATGCAATAAATTGTATTTAATAGACAATGTAATACTCCTTAAATGAAGGTATTAAAACTTCTTAGTTATTGTAAAGTTATATCTTAAAAAAATCAAATTTGAAAAAGGGCCACTTTCGAAGATGGAACTACGAAATTACAGCATTTGGTTTTGCTTTTGTTTGTAATCTGTCATTTATGTGGGTATATAAACCATGTTGATAGTGCTCTATATTCATTATTCAAGCTGAAATTATGTCGCTTACGCCTGAAGAATGCACCAGAATACTTACAATGCTGGAAACCGGCCGGAGTCAGCGCGATACAGCCAGGACTGTCGGTGTGTCGCTGTCAACAGTACAAAGAGTTCTCCGACGTTACGAAGAAACTGGTTCTAACCTACGCAGACCAGGAACGGGCAGAACCAGGTGTACCACAGCACGAGAAGACCGATACTTGGTGAACACCATGCTTCGAAATCGCTTTCTCACAGGAACTGAACTCACAAATCAGTTTCGACGCCTCGGAGGAAGTAACCCAAGTGCATGGACAGTAAGACGTCGGCTTGCTGAATCTAACTTAAAACCCCTTAGACCTGCAAACGGCCCTAAACTGGAGCGTGGGCATCGTATTTCAAGACTAAGATATGCCCAGAGCCACGTAAATTGGAGTATTGAAGATTGGTCAAAAGTTATGTTCTCCGACGAATCAAAATTTATGCTCTACAAGCACGATGGAAGACACAGAGTGTATCGAAGACCAGGGGAAAGATTCAAGCAAGCATGCATCGAAGAAAAAGTAGCCTACGGTGGTGGGTCTGTACTTGTGTGGGCCGGAATTTCTTCTGAAAGTCGCACAGAGCTGGTGATCATAGAAAACGGCTCTTTAACTAGCGTAAGATATGTCGAAGAAATCCTCAATGATCATGTTGGTCCATTTATGGTCAATTTAGGTGAGGATGCTATATTTATGCATGACAATGCCCGACCTCATACAGGTAGGATTGTGAATGACTACCTTCAAGAGATGAACATTACTCGTATGGAGTGGCCAGCGCGCAGCCCGGATATCAACCCGATCGAGCATGCTTGGGACGAGCTAGGCAGATGCGTAAAACAACGAAACCCTCCCCCAATCACGCTTCGTGAGCTCAAAATTGCTCTCACAGAGGAATGGGAGAATATTCCCCAAAATCGTATAAGGAACTTGGTGTACAGCATGCCAAACCGCGTAAACGCAGTAATGGAAGCACGAGGAGGCAATACGAAGTATTAAAATTCAAGCCAAATCGTAATAAAGTTCAAAAATTTCATGTTTCCTATTTTTGTTTTAAGGAGAGATCAGCAGTTTTTTTCTTTATGTAATTTTGTGTTAATAAAATGAATGGTGACTCATATTTTTTTACTTTCATTTAAGGAGTATTACATTGTCTATTAAATACAATTTATTGCATTAACCTATCATTTTTAGTTTCCGAGATTTTTAACATTCTTTAAGTGACCCGGAATCATTAAAAATATAAGTAGCTCAATAAACTGTACAATGACTTGTTTAGCGCTAACGTAACTAGTTTACGAGAACGAAATAAAAGTTTTATACAAAAAGAAAACACAGACAAAGATCACGATGCCAAAACTCAGACAGACCGGAAGTTTTTCACATTCTTAGCTTATACATTGGTGCGTTTCGGTTGACTCTCAATGTTAAAAATCATCATACTAATAATATAAATTTGAATGTAAAAATAAAATCAAAAATATTCTTGGACATTACACACAACGCTCTCTAGTCCCAAACTAAGCAGAGCTTGTACTATGGGGACTAGATTGCTGATAATACTAATGTAAGTTTGTTTGTTACGCTTTCACGCGAAAACTACATAACCGATCATCATGAAACTTTGTACACTTATTTTTGGAGGTACTAAAAGTAACATAAGATTCTTTTTACTCTGGAAAATCAACGTGATCCAACGGGACGCGAACGACGTCGAAGGCAAAAGCTAGTAATAAATAAATAGGCTTGTACTTTTTTTTACTTACTACTTGGTAGGTAAACGAGAATATAATCTGCGTGATGAGAAGCGGGTAAAGAAACTGACATAGAAGAAGATTGTAAAGGTAATGGATAGAAAAGGCCTAAAATGGTTCTGTCTAGAAAGCTATGAAACATAATTTTTAGTAAGTATTTTAATGGCTAATGGAATATACATTCAGTTTTTCACATTAGTCTTATCTATATAAAGACTTACAAGATGTGCGTGGATGATTTGTAATGAAAACATTGTAATAATACTTAATTATTATTATGAAGGTTATTATCGAATAGTTTAAAACTAAGTAGAGACTTAGTCTAAGAACTAACAGGAACTAAGAACTAACCTTAATCTTGCGACTTTTCTTGGGCGCTTTTTTGGGCAAACCCGTTTGGTTCCAGAAATTATAGTGGGTTTGACTCTGTCTCAGGGTCATGTTTTGATTATTAATTCAGCTTTTGTTTTGTTTATTAGCACAAAATAAAGCGATAGCATAATAAAAACACAACATTACACAATCTAACAAATTATTATTAGTTATCGTATAATTACAAACCGTTTTGAATACTTATACTAACTTTTTAGTGACTTACAATTTTTAGGACATAAACCGCCAAATTATGTTTCCAGATTTATCTTGGATCTAACAAAAACCGCCAAAAACCGCGTCTGTTTTGGACTTAACTAGGTTTTTTCATATTACGTAACATATAAATCTGACAGCTTTGACAGGGGTTAAGTCAAAACAGACGCGGTTTTGGCGGTTTTTGTTAGATCCAAGATAAATCTGGAAACATAATTTGGCGGTTTAGGTCTTGCAAAATTTTTTTTAGATAAAAATATTTCAAACATAATTCAACAATTTGCTTTGTATTTTTTATATAAATTTTCCTCGTTACTAACATAAATAAACGTATTTAGAAAATACAAAATCTATATATGCACAGTTTTTTGTTATTCCATAACACAGTTACCTATTATATTATTTAAAAAGTGAAGGTTCCATGAAAAGCCGAAGCAAAAAACCTAAACAGTATTGCCTCTTCAAATATTACGTGCCGATGAGTCACAACTCATCATGACCTCCTAATTGTTCTGTATAAAAATTTGCGTAACTCAATGATGATACTTCGATACTTACACTTCCCAAGCCATTATCAACTTCAACTTTATTACTACAGAGTGCAAGTTTCTGTGCATTTTTACTGGTGCTTAGATCGTTTTTCTGTCTGGTCATTTGTAAAGAGCACCCATCGCTCGATGGTGCAGGTGTCTTTATAACAAAGGGCTTAGGTTCGAACCCCGTCTCGACTGTGTATAGCGATTTGTGGAAAAAAAAAACAAACAAAAAGGATTCGCCATAGTGCTCTGGGGTTGGGTTTGAGGTGTGGGTTCTGTAGGTTTTTTTAATGAGTTGTACGAGTTTTGGTAAACGTTTTGATTTTACTTTTATTTCTATTTTAGGCACGTTTTTTGCGTCTACACGGGAACTTGTGATTTTTTTTTGAAATATTTTACTCATTTTTGCCAGTGAGTATACTAATTAAATACTCACTGGCAAGAATTAAAACCTGTCTTATTTATGTTAACTTGCTTATAAATTTAGACAGATTGCTTGTCTTTGAAGAATAGCCTAGCAAATTTATTCTTAAAAAAATATATACACTAACACATTAAGTTCCTTTTGGCAGTATTATATCTAAAGCTAAAAACTAAATAAAACTGTGGCTAGTCAACAATGTCCGAAAAATAAAACCAAAAACTGAAGAACCGTAATGAATTTTCAGAATCTAACATGATTAATGACCGTTTTTCTCACTGATGCGGAACCCCAAAAAGGTAAAAGGCGAAACTTGGCTCGCGTCCGATAGCTTCTGATAGTCATGACCATCCATCAAAGTGCATAGTTGATACGGTTATATCCAAGACTGGTTTATCAATGTACCTATTGTTATACTACTGGCTACTATATAGTGTACTAGCAGCATAAGCATTTTCTAGTTAAAATCTTTTATCCTAATTTAAGACCCTTGTGACTTGTCAAAATTCCTTCCTTTCTTTCTTAGTGCACCCCTACACTATTTTAAGGATACTACCTTTTAAATTTCATACCTCTTCTTCATACCGCTTGTTCTGTGTCTGGGTGTTACTATGTATTATAAGTATGTATTTACAAAAAAAATGTATATTATATGTATTCTATCAGCCATCTTGTTACCATAGTACAAGCTTTGCTTAGTTTGGGACTAGAAGGCGTTGTGTTAAATGTCCGTAAATAATTAATTAATATTAATATTAGGCTGTGCATGCGTTGATTGTTAGTCAGTTTCAAAAGAGTTTGATATATTTAGAAGATAGATTTAAAAAAATGTGTTAGAATTACTTGTCTTTAAATAATCGAAGTCCTTTGCCCAGTAGTGGGACGAGTGAGGTTAAAAAGAGTTACATTGCAAAATACAAAAAAGCCATCCATAAAAAAAACTTAGGTATATATCAATGTTAGAATCAAAATCTTGAAAGAAAGCAGAAAGATAATTTAGAAAGTTAGGAAATAAATGTATTTTACTTCAATTTAGTTTTCCTAATTCAAACACAGACGGGTCGACCTTAATTTGAAAATAATAACGTCTGGTACGTATTCGTCATACCGATCGCTTACCAATACTGAGCCTCAAAAGCAAACAAAACAACAGCTAAACTCCACGCTATTTTATTCCTTATGCATTCCAGCATAAGTGCTGTATTATCATGAAGTATTTCTGCAGAGATGCTATCGTTGTGGTCTTGAAAGGAGAATTTGAAAGGTAATTCGAAGAATTGAACGATTTACAATTTAAAATTGTTGAAATGATAACGTAGTTTGTAATCTCTTTGTTTGGATTCATTCAATATTAAAATGAACACTAATTATAGTTTTTATTCAAGATTAGCTTCCGTCTACGACTTCGTTCGATACGTAGATTTTATACAATTAAAAGTAGCCTATCTATCCAGGTCAATAATTATATATACCAAGTTTCATCCAAATCGGATTAGTAGTTTTTGCGTAAAAGAGGGACAAACATACATAGGTAATATACACAGTTCTCACAAACTTTCGCGATAAATAGGATAGCTTCGATGTTTTATCTTTTAGATAACTTTTGTGTCTTTTGGTTTTTTTATACATCTAAATGATAAATAAAAATAAATAAATATTCACGGACACTTAACACAACGCCTTCTAGTCCCAAACTAAGCAAAGCTTGTACGATGGAAACTAGATGGCTGATAGAATATATACATACATTTTTTTTTGTAAATACATACTTAAAATACATAGAAACACCCAGGCACAGAACAAACATCTATGTTTGCCACACACAAATGTTTGTTCAAAACAAGCCAATGGGTCATTTGATATTAAGTCGTAACCACTGCCTATAACGATGCATTGCCTCACTGGGCCTATCCACTGAGGACGTGTTCTGTTATGCATTGGATTACGTCCATCACTCTGAGACATAAAAGAGATATCATGTGCCTGTACTTTACCGGCATTTTATTAATGTGATAGTATGAACTTGAACCCACGACTTTCGTTGTACCATTCATGGTACTAGCGATACATCAATATTTATGATGGTGCTACTGATCCTAAATAATTGTCACTAGTACCATTAATGGTAGTAAAGATACAAAGTTGTGTCACTTGTACCATCAATGGTACAAATCAATGATACTACTGACACTAAGGCCTTTTAGCGACTAGATAGATAGATAGATAGATAGATAGATAGATAGATAGATAGATAGATAGATAGATAGATAGATAGATAGATAGATAGATAGATAGATAGATAGATAGATAGATAGATAGATAGATAGATAGATAGATAGATAGATATAAAATACTTTATTGCACACCACAACTAAAAACTAAACATACAGGAAACAAAACAACTTAAGTCTATGACATACAATGGGCGGTCTTATCGCTAAACAGCGATCTCTACCAGACAACCTTGAATGGAAAGGATTGTGTTGTAATCTACCTGGGGTACTTATCTACTGCTGATAGTGTGCCTACAATACCATAACATAAACTACATACCATAACATAAACTACATACCATAACATAAACTACATAGACTACTTATACTATTATAACATTATATACCTATACCTTAATTACTAGGAAAATAATAAATCTACAATGAAGCATGACTATCTCTTCTTTTGTTATCTTACCGTATAACAAGTATCATGTGCAATAAAATAGTTTCTATCTTCCATCTATCTATTTATCTATCAATCATCTAAAATATCTCAAAGTGCAAGTTGAAAATTGTTTTTTTATTGCAGAATAAAACAACACTTACCAACAATAAACATCTTATTACTTTTGTTTATTGCAAATTATACAGTGCAAGAAACAAACTTGTTTACAGAAAGCCAAACAATAAGCACCCAATAAACATAAACAATTACGTCCCGGGGCGTCTGCGAGACTCTCTAGTGATGTGATGAGTGAACTAATTAGAAGGAATTGACAATTTTGGTAACATTTTCAGGAAATTGGTTAACAAAAAAAAATATTTTGGACATGTTACACAACGCTCTCTAGTTTCAAACTAAGTTACTTTTGGAACTAGATTACTGATAGAATACTTATAAACTTTTTTTTGGTAAATACATACTTATAAGACTTATAACCCAGACAGAACAAACATCTCATCTTTCTCACACACAAATGTTTGTTCTCAGAAGTGATCGAACCCACGACCCACAGCATGAAAAGCACTATTACCGACTAAGCTGTGACGCCTGTCAGTTATATTTAGCTAATAGATTTATTTTTATTTACTTTCGGTCGATAAATTCTAGTTTGCAATGAAATAAAATCCCATGTTTTTAAAATAAGGTGTCTTAACTTTAAATAATGATTATAATAATAATCCTTTAAAGTAATGTTTGAAATAACTTGAAATCATTGTTTGATTACCAAAATACCAAAACTAGAATAACAGTAAATTCTAGTTTTTCCCAACCCTAGTGCTAAGTGCTACAGTGGCTCCATCTAATTGAAGTTTATTCGCGTTTCTCGGTGGATATTAACACCTTCGTCTTTGTGTCTGTCTTAATGGGAGAGGTGTATTTCTGCCTGTAGATTCAATCAAGGAAATGAAATTGACTCATTAAAGTAGGTACCAGTTGATAAAGCACTACCAAATAACCAATAATAGTTAATAACTTTATTTATAATTGTACGGGTGGTGGTGGGCAAGATGGAAAAAAATCCCAACGAGTTTTTTTCCCATCTGGCCACCGCCAGCCGGCCGGTGGGCTTGATGGAAATAACCCATGAGTTTATCATTTGTATGAGTTAGTGTCCAACTTTAGGAAGTGCTCAGATGCAAATTTCACTAGCGGTCAGCCATCAAAACAGTGACCACGCAGAACGTCGCTTAATAACATAAAGTATAGTAGTAAGTATTAGCCACAAAAATTAGTATAACAATATCTAAGCAATTTAAACATAAATTTAAATGAAGAGCGAGTGCATTGAGGACGTGAACTGTGAAGCAACGCACTGCATCCAAAACTGTGAGTTTAAAAACTTAATCAACATTATTACTATGACGATCCTTGTCGTTTTATACTACGGAATTAATTTCTATAAAATTTTGTCGCTGACAGTACATATTTAATTTCTGATTATATTGAAAAGAATATTGGGACGAAACCGTAATAAAAATATTTATAAAATTGAAGTTATTGTTTCGTCCCAGTGAGACGAGATAACGCTAGTCCGAAACTAGAATAACTTAAATTTTGATCGCCCAAAAGTGTTTTTTTATACATAGTTACCATAATAATTATACCAAGTATCTACCTACATAGTGAAACTTATCTAAATGAAGTACTATAGATATTGTAGAAGTACCGTCTCTCCTCAAGAGGCACCAAGTCCCGTTGCACCTGCAGACGTCTGCAATAACACTAGCCGTTATTAATAAAAGGCGCCAGAGTCTCTGAATTAACGAAAATTTGACAGTGACGTTTGTTCCTGCGCGACCGCCTAGTGCGCGATAACACAGGCTTTTGCGATGTGACAGTGTAACTGCGCAGTGTAATTAAAACGTCCCAAATTATGACAGACAGAGGCCATAAATAAAAGAAGACGAAGAAGAATAGAGGCCTAGAATCTAATACGTTTGAGCCCAAATACTGAAACAGTACTTAGGATAAAACAATTGCTTTAATTAGTGCCATCTCTTACCAATGATTTTTTTGAGTTACTCTCGTCGTTTTTGAGTTACGTCAGGCGCTGAGTACTCAAATTATAAGTTGTCTTTTTCTAGGAAAGGAATAAAAAAAAATTGAAAATACTTTTTCGTTCGCAGGAATTTTAAAGAAATAACTTTTGTACGAGTATTAACTCGAAAATACATACAAAAGAGCAAACTACCCACCCACCCATCAAGAACATAAATTATAAAGATGCTACGTACCATATTAATAATATGGTACGTAGCTCATTATTTTCATTTTTAAGAGAAGGACAGCATGAGTTTTCTTGTTTAGAACCTGAGTAAGATTTTTATGAATAAGACAGTTGACGCTCAGCTGAATTCAACGTGTTAATTTGTTATTTTGGGAAATATTGAAGAGGAATTTGTAACTTCAACGGTTTTATTATTAAAGAAGAAGAAGATGAAGGTATTTTAGACTATTTAGACAAAGTCAAGCGACTAACTATTTTATAATATTTACCAATAAATTTTTAGTCGAATATTTATCAAAGTCTTGAAATCTTTGTATTTAAACTAAGTATTAATCGAAAAACATCTTATTTAAAATTGATGATATTTTTATTTGAAATTCATGCGATTTATTAGGAAAAAAGTTTATTTTAATAGACTCAATTTTGATAATCTTACTATAGTAGGTTCCAAATAACACCGCAATACAGGTCATTCACCCACCTTCACCACGATGTCGCAATATTAAATTTATGAATAGCTAATTCTGTTGATTTCCATACAAACCTGTCGCTAAGACGGTAATCGCTCGAATCTCGGAGTACTGTTTGTTTACCACACATAAATTGAATTTTGCGACATCGAGAACGTGGACCTGTATTGCGGTGTTATTTGGCACCTACTATAAATAGTACAAGAATACGATATCATTATATTCTACAAATCCTCACTAAAGGTTTTTTTTTTTCAGAAAAAAAAAACCCTTACTTAACAGACTGCTACTTCTGTAGATCGAAGATTTCTGGAATATATCAAGAAATAAAACATTTATTAAAAAAACTAATACACTCATATTCATGAATGAATTATGTTCAGTTTGCTACAATATAGTAACATCAAAGAGCCATACAGTTTGTTACAAAAAATGCGGGTTTGTAATGCAGTGATGGTGACTCATGGTGACCGTTAGTACGGTCAAGCGAGACACAAAGGAACAATATGGTGTAACCTTTATTTTCTGAAATAGAAGTTTTATTAAGTTTTCCTAATTACTTTACACTAGGTATAATATAAAATATTTTAGAATCAGTAATTTAACTAATTAAATAGTGAAATTAAGATAAAAAAAAAATATCTGAGCGATAAGTCAAGAAAAATTTTACAATACATTTTTGAAATTTTCTGTTCTAGCTTTAGTTGAAAACAACATGTTTCGATAGAAACAGGCATTAAATACCTCAAAATAAATAAATATTCAAATATAAAAAATATAGAAGAATAAATAGAATTAAAAAAAGAACGTTTTACGATAAGTTAATTTTTATTTTATATTATTTAATGTATAAAAAGTCAGTCAAATTTTATTTCCTAAAAAGCGATCGGAAGTAATAAAAACTAAACTAATTTACCTTCGTCTTGATTTTCAAAACGGCCAGTTTTATTTTTACGACTTTTAAATTGTATTCATAGGATAGCAAACCCTTGCAAAGTTATATTTTCACTTAAAAAACAGACTACATCATACAATTTAGTACTGGAAGTTTATAAACCGATTCAAAGTTAAGTTTGTTAAATACTTTAAAAGTCCCTACGGTGTTAAAACAGTAAACTGAAGATTTAACATAAAAACTTAATTTTATTTGATAATTTTGTTGTGTAATAAAATTATAGAAGCCGTATTTCAATGTTTTATGACAAGAATAAATACACCCTTTTGTCTTAGTCGAATTACAAAACGCTATAAAATAATTTTATGGAGTGTCAATGCTGTGAATAAAATGAAAAATTGCTACTATTTTGAAGAACTATTTTGTAAACCAAGTTTTTTTTAATAAGTAAGGGCCGTAAGATCAATAGTGGTTTAAACCACGAAATAGAGTTTAACCTCCAGTCTCCGATTATTTCATAAGATCAATGGTAGTTAATCGACCAAGATGACAGTAGATTAATCCATCGATCAAAATGTAATCGTAGTTCACGAAACCCAATAGTTTAAACTGCTTTTGATCTTACGGCTCTAAGAGTAGGTATTTTACTAAACGGTAGAAAAAATATTTCGGTTAATCGAAAGGTTGAATTTAGTGTTTTACAAAAATCAGGATTACATAGGTCAACTGTGTTGTGTAAGTATTTTGCAAATTTTTGGTAGCTTTACAATTTTTTCTAGGTTTAAAACTAATTTCTTAATATTTTTAGTCTAATTTATTTTGGCAGAATTTTTACTTTATCTTGCACTGATTTGAATAAATTATCATCTGTATCGAATATTAAAGCTTTGCATATAAAATTACAAAATGTCTGCTACTAAAATATTTCTTATGCATTAGACTACTTTGTACTACTTTACCAACTTCATTAATTTCCTCACACATTAAAAGCGTTGGTTTAATAATGCAGAAGAGTTTATTTTGTGGCCATTAAAATAGATGGTTAGGGCCGTAAGATCAAAAGCAGTTTAAACTATGGGTTTCGTAAACTACGATTACATTTGATCGATGGATTAATCATCATCTCTGTCAGTCTACCGATGGTCGATTAACTACCATTGATCTTATGATATAATCGGAGACTGGAGGTTAAACTCTATTTCGTGGTTTAAACCACTATTAATCTTACGGCCCTAAAGAAATAATACAGTCGAGAGCTAAACCGGGTTAGTCAGTAGTAGCTCAGCCTTCCATGCTGTAGATCGTGGGTTTGATCCTCACTGAGAATAAACATTCGTGTGTAGCAAATATAGATGATTGTTCTATGCCTGGGTGTTTATTAGTACCTATGCATTTACAAAAATATCAATTAAAAAATATATCAAAAATCTAGTTCCCATAGTACAAGCTTTCCTTAGTTTGGGACTAGAAAGCGTTGTCTGAGATGTCCATAAATAAAAAAAAAAACATTAATCTATAAAAAAAATAATATCGTTGAAACCATGAATGTTAGCTTAGTAAAATAAATACCGCCAAATTATGTTTCCAGATTTATCTTGGATGTAACAAAAACCGCCAAAAACCGCGTCTGTTTTGGACTTAACTAGGTTTTTTCATATTACGTAACATATAAATCTGACAGCTTTGACAGAGGTTAAGTCCAAAACAGACGCAGTTTTTGGCGGTTTTTGTTAGATCCAAGATAAATCTGGAAACATAATTTGGCGGTTTGTGTTTGATAGACAGTTGTACTCCTTAATTAAATAAAAGAATTTTTTTATTACATAATTAGCTTGCATATTTTAATTAAGCTAACATTCGTGGGTTTCAAGATATTTAGAGAGGCGTTATACAGGACAACCTACGACGTTATCCATAGTTTACTAAAATAGGGTATTGACTGTTCGCTTTGAGCTACTTCTGTGGCCACACGTCACTTCCGTGGCAGGATTAAGATAAGAGGATTCACGGCCGTTTCCACGAAATGT
This sequence comes from Eulithis testata, assembly GCA_947507515.1. NCBI lineage: Eukaryota > Metazoa > Arthropoda > Insecta > Lepidoptera > Geometridae > Eulithis > Eulithis testata. The sequence continues at coordinate 8,151,954 of OX382213.1, read as the reverse complement.
CCACATTTGACGGAGTGAGATGTGCACTTTAATTATTGCAGAGATTCAGGGAGATTATTATATTTTCAGTATGTGGTGTTTACTCGTGGTGCTGAGTTTTGCAGACTTGATTCATTTGAAGCTTCTAATAACTTAAAAATCTTTGTGTTGTTTGTTTTGATAAGTGGGGGTAAATACATACAATAAAGCGACCAGCGACTTTTATGCTCAATTCATCAGAGATCTTATTTTAATAGGGAGGCTTTCGTCATCCTATTAGATTATAATTTCTGCCAAACAGAGCATAAGCAGATACGAAACTGGAATCAACACCCCATGACCCACGATAATAGGGTAATTTTTCTGATCCAAAAATCGTTGCAAAGCTTTAGGATTATCATAGTTTGCGCTTATCGCTACTTTGTCGCAAGATACATAATCAGAGGGATAGTCTGCTGAAACACTAGTGTAAAATGAAACCTGTTAAGCAAATACAAGCGGAAATACGCGATAATATCCATAACTACTCAGACTTTATGGTTTAATTTCCTGAGAGCTGTTTCATGTGCATACGTGATAGCTTTTTATGGGGTTATACACCATAAAAGTAATTCAATTCGAGTGTCTAATATGTTAAGTTATGATTAAATTATGGTTGTTTTGGATTTCCATGTGTTTATGGTGACTACTTACTGTGATTATGGTGCAGGTGATTTGACTATCCCTATGGGTGGGTTAAATTAAGTACCAATCGGAAGCGTGCCAAAGACACTGCTGTTTATAAATAACTGTCCTTAAAACAAACCTGGTATTCTCTCATTCTCTAGAGGAAATAAAGCCTAGACTCCAATTGGAATAGCTTCCATTACAAAAGAGGTAGAATCATTCATTTCTGAACAATAAAAGTACTTATAAACGCAAGTCAATATTCAATGGTTTTGATTAGTTTTTTTTATAATCCATCTTCATCTAAGCATAAGAAACCTATACTCTTATAGATTGTTTGTGGTTACTTATCTTTCTTGTTTTGTAAATACGGTACCACTTTGATTTCAGCTTTGGAATTTTTCTGATAAAAACCGCCAAGCAAGTGTAGCTACGTTTTGCTCACACTATCCTGGAACATTATAAGAGTTGAACTAACTATACTCACAGATAAACCTCAGATTACATAAAACTATGTAAGTTAATCCAATCTCTGGAAAACAAATATATCTTTGATGTTAGTAATGCTTCAAATACAATTTTATCATTTAGGCAGTCCTACTTATAATGGGTACACAAGTAGAGGAAGACTGAAGAAGTGGTTGGATTGTTTGAAAAATGATATGAATGTGAGAGGTGTATTATTCAGAGTTGACGAATGGTTGGATTGAGTGGAAGAAGAAAACATGTTGTGCCGACCCCACCTAGCGTGAGATTGTGGGCTTATCCTAGAATCTCATCAATCTCGGCAGGGAAATGATAATAATGATGAGGCTGACCTAGAACCCGTAATAATCGGATGATCTGTAGTTCATCCTATTATACCTACTATTATGCCTAAACGCAGAAGTTTGTAAGGGTGTGTGCATGTATGTATGTATGTTTGTTCCTCTTTCACGCAATAACTACTGATCTGACTTAGAGGAAACTTGGAATATAATAAATATATTGTCCGTGACCTGGGTAAGGCTACTTTTTATCCCGGAAAATAAACGGGACGCGAACGATGTCGCGAGCGGAAGCTAGTAAGTTATAAGACAAGTCTACATTACCACTAAAAGCTACTTATTACAAAAGCTCAAATAACTTACAGTTAAACACACATTACTATGCAGTTATTAATTAATTTACATGTAAACCCATAGTTAAAAACTCATCTCTAGCCCGCACACTGAAGTGTGTTGTAGTGGCCCCCATGGAACACAGATGTAATATCCTATTGTAGAGTCAAGTTGCTGGAAGTGTCATGTTGCTTTACAGTATAAAAAAACCTTCAGTATGCCTGACATTGACAGAGGATAAATAGAAGAAGACAAAATAGTCATTTTACTCTTTTTTCCTGCTACTTTTTTTTCTTTAACACGTGAAAGACAAAAGCCTCTTGACCTCATTATTCTTCAATAATAGGTAAAATTCTGCGTACACACATTAAAAACTACTGACCTGCTCAGGTGGCTGGTAAGCCCCCCCGCGCACTAGGCAGCGGCTGCGCAGCCAGGCTGCGGTAGCCAGGCTGTGGCAGCCATTAAAACATATGGGAATTCGTGGCTGCCTAATGGGGGCTAACGCAATTTTTTTTAAATATCAATATGTCGTACTGTTAATGACAGATATTGCTCAGAACCATAGGTTAACTAAGTATCTAACTAAACTATCTTTACGAATAAAATATTTAACAACCACTCAGTAATAAATAGAAATCACTCTCAGCGATAAAGGCCGCCCATTGCCTTAACTTTTTTTTAAGTTATGTGGTGTTTTCTGTTTTAATAGTGTGGTGAACAATAAAGAGTTATCTATCTATCTAATACTCCTTCTAGTAAAAGTACAACATCCATTTTCCATCCCAAGATGGGCGTGAAAGTTCGTGCCTAAACACAATAAATTAGTTAAAAAACAAATCGGTACATTCAATAGATAAACTTAACGTTTTGATATGCAGTTATAACGTAGGATTTTCTAAATAGACTGTTATTATTCAGTTAAATGATGAGCCTAAATTGTTTTTGATGAGCTGCGGGTTTTTATAGAGAGATTTGAATAATATAATAGGAAAGGATCTTGCTTTTGTTTTTTTTGTAAGGATAAAATCTGGTATTTTTTCTAACAAAAAGTAACGCTAAAAAAGTTTTTTTTTTAATACTTACTTATAGGTAAATACTCAAAGTTACCCCTTTTGTATCATTTTAATTACCGATAAAGAAACTAACTAAAAAAGTACCAATGATTTTATGATTCTGTTTTTTGTGTGATTGCATTCTGGTATGACTTTATGACCATACATTTGTGTGAGTCATGACATAAAAATTTGACTAAAGCGACACCTGGTGTACTTTCTCACGAACACATCAACGTAAACGTGCCATAAAACCGATATATCGATCGTAAAAAAATCGCAAAATCATCTTAAAAATTCATCGATCGATTACAATAGGACATTACTTTTTTATCGTCACTAATGAATATCGCTTTTTAAACTTCCCTTTTACAAAAAAGTTTTTAAAGTTTATTAAATAATAAAGTTTAGATTTGAACATAAAAATTTGTAAACGTTGCATTGTTAGTTTCTTTTCACTGGTACAGATGGGGTGTTAAAAGTTTGTCATTCTGTATTTGAACTTGGCCCCTTTTTCTATATTGGCAACCCTTGACAGTTTTGACACGGTTAACCCTTAAACAATGTTGCAAAAAATTGCAACATTGTTACCGGTATTTTTACCCTTGCAAACGTGCACCTTATGCCTTTGGAATAAAAACAAAAACAATTCTGAAAGATAGTGATTTTAACCGTCACTTGACGTTTACAAGATGAAGTAGGTCATAATTGGGATCATAGTATGGATTAAAGTGTGACAAATTCCTAGAAAATGTTACACTTTGACATGTATTTTGACTCGTATTGTTACTGATTGTTTCTTTGTGTGACCCTTGTATTGGTTGTGATACAATGTTTATTTTTTTGTTCATCTATTATGATGGTCACTGGCGCGGAAAGAAAGAGAAGGAGTGGGGTAGGAATACCTGTGATTCTGCGCGGTCGGATGATGATGACGCGATGGAAGCTCCCACTCGGTTCTTCCACACCGATGATGTGCTGATGTTGGTGGAAGGCGCTGATGGATGGCCTTATGGGAAGGCGCTGATTTTCCTTGATACGAAATGCGATTTTTCCAGGGTTTTGATGAGGAGAAGTAAGAACTCTCGACTCTTGCAACCAGCCGTGAAAACGTTGAGATTCGTAATCATGGTTTTAAATCCTACCCACAGGTTTTAGGTAGGGAATGATAGGGAAAATGAGAGTAGAATAAATATATGAAAATGACAGGTAAAGTTTCGTTCCAAAGTGGCTATCTTTACGAAACAGTCACAAAAAAAAAAGTACAAAATAAATGAATAAACAAAAGTTCATGGAAAATCAGTATAAATTATTGCAACAAACAAAAATAATGCAAAGTTTTATGAGTTTACAACACTGCCCAGTGTCCACTCAGTATCATTCATCAAATAACCAGTAAAGTACCTGATTACCACATTGTCATCAGCACAAGTATTAATCAATTGACATTTAAACTTAAATTACAATATTTATAACGCTGTATTCGTGTTAATTTGAATGCAAAACTGAAAATTAACACATTACCATCCAAATGGAGGTAACAAAGAGTAGGTCGGGGTAGGCGTTAAAGGACGGTGAACAGAAAAAGGTTAAAACACTGTTAGTATTTAAAAAAATGGAGAAAGTCGTTATGTCCTAATCTCATATAGTTAGTTAAGTAATTTTAACCCTATAATGCCAATTTTTTTTGTAAATTTTACTGTTCTTTTTCATATATAATTTTGTCATAATTTTATGTCTTTTAGTCATAGTTTTTATAAATCCTTTTGGTATTTGCGTTATTTGAAATATAGAAAGGATCGCATAAAGCCAAGTCAATCAACTTTACTCACCGTACCACGCACCGTACACACTCTGAAGTGGCCTGATTCGCCTATTTATTCTATTACTCGTAATTGTCGACTGATGAGTCGTCGTTCAAAGCTCCTACTATGAATTCCTATCGCAAATTCAGTGCTGCAAAGTTAATTGAGCTAAATGCAACTGTATCACAACGAAATAAGAGCTGTCAAATCTGCCAAAGTCAGTGCAAAATAGTGATAGATTCGTTGTAACAGTAGGCCCCTTTGCACTGTCATTAACTGTATTGTTCTGGAGTATGTTTTGTATGTTTTGACTGTATTGCCTCTGATTGGCAGTTAGATTATATAATTAACGTGCATTGTGGGAGTTAAATGTAAATTGAATAATTTAGAATGTTTATGTTTTAAGCTATAAGTAATGCAGCAAATTAATATTATTTTACAAGGAGGTAATTAATTTTAGATTAAATAATTTGGAAACCAGCCAGGCGGTTAATACAGGATTTAAAAAATAAATAACACTGAAAAGTTAAAATTTAATTGAGGTAAATACTAAATAATAGAGTACGTAAATTGTAAGGTTTAATAATTAAATCGGATAAAAATACCTGTAAATGAAGATAGTAATTATTGACAAACCTAACTAGAGCTATATAAAACAAATACATTATAATAATACTAGATGTAGGTACCGTAATCTGAGTGCATAACCGCCAGTTATTCCCTTACTATGTTTTATCAATAAAAACGGTAAAAAGATGACGTCATCATTACTCTGCAAAAAAAACTTTCCCACGAAATCTTACGGATGTCATTCCAATCAATATAAATATCAAATGCTATAAAAACATAAAATAATAAAAAATAACAATACTTTGACATTTAATGACAAACTCACCCAATCATTAAATAAGAAAAAAACTGTATTTACCAGTTCAAGCCCAGAACGAAGTTGTAGCAAAAAATTATATTTGGGGGAAAATTGTAACCGCGAAATTATAAATGTTGGGGTAAGTTTTTTACGTCCTTGCTACATTAGGGTTAACTAACAGCAAATTATGAAAACCAAGGTATAAAAATGTGGCCTGAAAATTAAAAGAAAAAAAAGTTCTACATAATACAGGTAATGTATTTACCTGTACAATTATTAAGATGTTTTTTTTCAAAAATGTATTTCCCCATTTGAAAAAATGTATTTTCATTGCAAAATAAATTATTTAAGAAAGTACTTTTAATTTTTTTTGAATGTTTATTTGCTGCAACTAGAATTATTGTAAATTTTTGAAATCAATTACTTTATGTCTTATTCGATCGAAAAGTTCAGTTACTTAATACATTTCATTGTTACCGATTTTAACAGCAATATTCAATACATCAGGCGTTTAAGCCACGACGGTGGCCTTAAGGTGGCCTAAAAATCTGCAATCCAGAGTTGACTGCTTACGCATTATTCAATATTCCTGTATATTCAATACGTCATAATGATAAATTCCAGCTAACCATTGGTCTGTATTTAATTAGGATGACGTACTTCCATTGATTAAATGACGCATTTATACTATCCATAGACAATGCCTCGGGGTATTTCACGGATGACGTCTCATAGTGTCAAATGCAATGCGTTCTGCAAGTACCGCCCGAGGAGGAATGGTAGAACATAGGTATGAGATGCACTAATGAATCTGCCAATTAATGTCTGTCAACCTATTTGCATCTATAGTTTACAATATAGATCACAAAATACATAGTTAACACAGAATCAGCAGTCTGATACAAGATGTCCGTAATTAACGGATAGCGTTAGACCAAAATATCATGAAGAAATATCATAGGCATTTCACTTCCCGCACCAAAACGTTCGTGGTTAAGCGCTCGTGGCGTAGTTTGCTTGTCAATCTTCACCGATTATCTAAGTTAAGCGACGTTCTGCGCGGTCACTATTTGGATGGGTGACCGTTAGTTGCATTTACATCTCTCTTCCGTGTTTCGGAGGGCACGTTAAACTGTCAGTCCTGGCTCTAGCAATCGTTAAGCCACGACGGAGGCCTTAAGGCAGCCTAAAAACTCCGTCACTAGATTTGGCCACTAACTCATACGAGCTTGCTTGCTTGCTCCGAAAAAGTTGCGCACCAAGAACTTCCGTGCCTACGCTATTCCACTTTTGCGCAACAATAAATTTAAAGCTTGGTGCTCAAAAGTGGAATAGTTTAGTTCCAGAAATCCTCTACGCAGGGGATTTAGTCAGGGGAAAATTGGAATGAGCCTTTTAATATTGCACATAAACTTCGATATTAAGTTGGTACAATTAAACTAGTTTGAAGATTTTTCACAATGTTTCACTGTACTTGAATATACATTAAAATATACCTTCAAGCAATAATAAAATACCGAGACATGAAGGAAGTGGTTAACAAGTAAAACAAGTGAAACTCGGAAACTGGTAATTGCTTGATGATAAATGCTCTTGATTTTACCCGTCTACAACATGATTCAGTAGAAAAAGTATTGAAATGGTTATAGATATTATAGTTTTAACTTTAAATATTATTTATTTAATTTTGTCTTGTATCTAATCATCACCAAATTTAAACGTAAGTTTCAAAGCCTTGATAAAATATTTACAAATAATCAGCTTACTAACCCGTCTATGTAGGTAATGTGTAAGTCGTAAGTTTTTTGTCAGTAAATAATTTATTTCTAAAGAAAAACTATTTACCCTCAAGTAGTTTTACAATTCATCGGTATTTTGAATTTAGATGTACCTAATTATTTTATTTCAAGTAAAGTGTTTGATATTAGAAACCCTTTTTAAACAGCCTGTATTTAAATTACGCGTTGCACAGATTATACAAAACAATCACTGTAAGATAGTAAAGTGCATAATTAATAGAAATAGTATATGTAGGAGTCAACGACCGGAGAATCATAATGACGTTTTGATGTGCAAGTGATTACGAGGAAATTGTGCCCTGATTGGTATTATTGGGTTCGCGGTGCGATTTCCGGTAATAAGCTGTGATGTTGCTAGTTGGAAGGTCTGAGTTGTAATGGTGAACTTATAAGAAAACTTAAAGATAAAGCAAGCAAGCTCGTATGAGTTAGTGGCCAACTCTGGTGACGGAGATTTTAGGCCGCCTTAAGGCCTCCGTCGTGGCATAACGGCTGCTAGAGCCGGGATCGACAGTTCAACGTGCCCTTCAAAGCGCGGAAGCGCTCAGATGTAAATGTCACTAACGGTCACCCATCCAAATAGTGACCTAAAAGAACGTTGCTTAACTTAGATAATCAGTGAAGATTGGCTAAGCAAGCCTAGCTACGAGTGCTTCTATTCATACTTATAGTATTATAAGTATGTATTTACAAAAAAAAAAAATATATGTATTCTATCAGCCATCTAGTTCCCATAGTACAAGCTTTGCTTAGTTTGGGACTAGAAGGCGTTGTGTTAAATGTCCGTGAATATTTATTTATTTATTTTATAGATAAAATACTCCAAATTGCAGAATTTAAGAAACAGTAGAGCATGTCTTGCTGCATTGCTCTGCCACAGCCGAAGCGAGATCCAAAACGGGACTGCAGGAGCTGATCGGGTCTCACTCCTTGGCATCCACAACACCATCGGGGATGCTGGAACATTGCTGTCATCAACCCAAAGTCCTTCTCCGTTACTTCAAGGAGTTGGGCTGGGTGGGGTGAGGTCAGCAGGGGGACAATGCACAATACACCCCAACGCGGGACGTCAGTGAAGATCTTATTCCCCCACGACGAATTAGAATTAGAATTAGAAAAAGAAGGGTTGTTATTAGGATTGAAGGTGTTTCGTGTTTGTTTGTCAGTAGAATTGTAGTTCCAAAATTATGCGACTTTTTTGTAAGAAAGCTGGTTGATAGGGAATGATTCTTAGCTATATTTAGTAAAAAATGGTGCAGCTGAACAGCTGTTTCTAAGTTCGGATATTAATTAGTTCTGAAAAACTGTTTTGAGAAATTTTAGGCAATATGTTTGAAACATTCAGGTCATCTCAAATTATTAAGATTATGATTATATAAAAGGATCTTTTAATATATTTATGGGTTTTTTTATAAAATTTGTTATTACACATTATTTTATTTATCGTATCATTTAGTATTTTCCATCCTGATGTAGCCTTTCTAAGTTTGAAACCCTAGAGATCATTATTCTTGGCTTAAAGTGAGCCCGAAGGGGCCAAACATCAATTAATCCGTCTGCGATCATCAAACATCATCGAAATGCAGCGATGTTACTTCTGCGTCCAGAAAAACGGTAACCGTTTTAAGACGTCCGTAAAAAACCGGAGTAAATGGTTAACCTCTGTGCTGCAGCAGTTGGTTACTTTTTAGAAAAATATTTCAGGATGTGTAAATTAGTTATTTTCACTATACCTAATCATTTAATTTTATTTATTCATAGTAATTTTAGACTATTGTTTTAATTATGATCAAAAAGTAAAAACTATTTTCTATCTTGTAGGTAGTGTTTATGATTAGAGTTTATAATAAAAAAATGTGTGTAATACACACGTGGTAGAAGTGAAACCTTCAAAAAGACTTTCAAATCACAACGATGCTAGAGAAGTTTTCACTTCAAAAAAGTTGCAAAAAGGGAACGAGTTTGCTCGAGACTTGAACCCACGCACTAAGAGCTTGTCTCGATTCGATCCAATCTGTTAGACCGCTTAGCCAACAGTCTCCTTAGAATGCGTACGAAAATTAGGGATCTCTCTTCTCGTTTCCTCGCTCTTTCATTTCATCGACTTTTCGTTTCATTGACTTTCAAATTACAACGGTGCTAACAAAGTTTTCACTTCAAAAACAGCTTATTCTGTGTCCAAAAGATAGATAACTAATATTTTTATGACTAAACGGTTTGAATTTTACAAGAACCCTAGTCTGAGGCCCCTTAACCAGCTTAGTGCAGTACCTCAAATTAACCCTTTGACTGCAATACACCGGTAGTATTTGAGTTAATACCGGTACGTAAGCCGTTGCTCAAATACCGAAGTAGGCAAACGTATATTAAGCTGACTCAAGGACAGTCGCGGAGAAAACCATTAGCATCAAGCCAATAATATTGTAATAAAAACATAGACATGAAAATGAGGCTATTGTTTTTATACTAATATCGATTCTGGGTAGAATTTAAAATGAACCATGACTGTTTTTATTGACAAACCATTAACCCTTAGTACAAAAAAGACTTCAAGCCATTCCGTGCTGTGGGTCGTGGGTTCGATCCCCACCGAGAACAAACATTTGTGTATTGTAAACATAGATGTTTGTTCTGTTTCGGGTGTTTCTTATGTATTATAAGTATGTATTTACAAAAAAAATGTATGTATGTATTCTATCAGCCATCTAGTTTCCATCTTACAAGCTTTGCTTAGTTTGGGACTAGAAGGCGTTGTGTTAAGTGTACGTGAATATTTATTTATTTGTTATTTATCAAATAACAACAACACAATTAATAAAAAGAAATATCCACTGTTTTATTATTATTTTGTTACTATTATTAGAATACTATTCTATTAATTTAATACTACTATTTAATTAGTTATAATTAATTTAATAGTATATTGAATATTCCTGAGTATTTGTGAATTCACTTAATAAAAGCTATTCGGCTGAATACTCACACACTACCTATATTAAGTTCATGCTTAAATTATTGCCATCTCTTACAAATGAGTAATGTCAAACAGAGGCAGAGCAATTTTAAATGGTGTTTAAATTTGAGTGACGTTTCTATATTCGGCCCATTGACTTATTTGACCTTATGTTGTCAGTATGTTTTAAATGTTAAGATTTGTACAACCCACGTTAGCTTCAAAAGGATTAAGAAATAAATTTTCATCTCAACAGTACTTTCTACGCAGTCACCTCATAGCATACACCACGCTCGATTGAAAGGTGCAATACCTCAATTGGTCTTCGCTCTGTTTTCCGCACAAGTGTACCACTACCCGGTACATCTCCTGAATTTTACATACATAGTGCCTGTTATGGCACAGTTGTGGGTGTTTGTCAAAATTGGCTCTGACATTTCGTGTACAGGTACAAAGCTGGAATGTTGTTTCAGTAAAATATATATATATATACATATTTATATATATATTTTACCACTATCTTAAGTTACTAAATAGGTTTAGGTTTAAAGAATTTATTCTCAGAAAGTTAATAGTCACTTATATGAGAACATTATGTTATAGGTAGATACATCAATAGGTACCTAAGTACATTATTTGGATGTTGGAAAATAAGTTACACCGAGGTATTGTTCAAAGTTATATGTGTATAAGTATACTTAAGTACGAGCTATAGTAGGTGCCAAATAACACCGCAATACAGGTAATTCACCCACTTTCACCACGTGGTCGCAAAATTCAATTTATGAATGGCTAATTCTGTCGCTTTCCATACAAACCTGTCGCTAAGACGGTATCGCTCGAATCTCGTAGTACTGTTTGTTTACCATACATAAATTGAATTTTGCGACATCGTGGTGAAGGTGGGTGAATGACCTGTATGGTGGCGGTGTTATTTGGCACCTACTATAGTGCAATCAAAATACAAGTACTCGTCCTTCATGTTTGTGCATTTCATAAGGCAATATGATAGACCTTGTTATTACTTTTCTTGCGACATGACTGCAATAAACGTTAGTGGTACAATCAGTGTTTTTAACCGCCAATAGGTATCGGCAAGAATTATTACCACACTTAAATGCACAGAAGTCGAACTTTATATCTGTTTGGCAGCGCCAAGTACCCTGTCTCCTTTTCTCTCCACTTTTGCTGAGCGCTATCACATCATGACGGAACGTATAAAAAAGCATTTGGCTGGTATGGCAGTCTACTCGTCGTCTGGTGAACAATGGTTGTATTGAAAAGTTCTAGTAGGGCAGCATCGATGTCAAATTATGACAGGACAAATGCCAGGCAACAGACAAGCAATAGGCGAGAACCACTTCTGTAGTGCAAACTATTCCAACACCACGCGACTGAAGTGAGCAAGAGCATGTAAAGGTTAGTTGGGCGCAGATTACTCTGCGTCGCTGTTGCTAATACTCTTTTTACGTAATAGACTTGCAGGTTAAGGCTCCAACTCTCACTGTTTACTTTGCTAATGCAACGCCATCTAGCCGTAGGCTTTGTAAACAGACGTAGCATCTAGTGTTTTCGTCTGCGGGATTATTGGATATTGCAATTAAATTGTGATAGATGCCCACTGCTTTCAATATATGTATTATTTGAAAGAATTTCTTTAGAAACCTTTATAAAACTTGAGTTTAAAAAAAAAATAAGAGTTTGAACCATGTATGAGTTTTAGTTAAGTTTATATTATGATCTTCCAGCTTAATATATAAAAATACACGTGCCAAATACTCTCCCCAAAATAAAGTATCTACTGGATAAAATATGTTAAAAGAAAATCGTATTAGAAATGATTTATTTGTCAGACCACTCGGCGAGGGGCATAGATTCACAAGTCATGTGATATAATGCTTGGACACTGTCTGATTTAGGTATATTATCTTTCTTTTTTCTCCACAATATGAAATGTTTTCTAAACAAGATATTGGAAAAGTCTGGTTAGGCTTGGAATTTATCGGTCATGATTTTTTATATCATAAAAATTTAAAAACAATAGTAATCACTGAAAACTGTATAATTCTAATATGCTATACTTATAATATGTAAATAATTGCCTAAAAATGACAATAGGTAGTAGGAAAGATTAATATTTTTTTGCTAAGCAGGGTTGGTGACGTCTCCGTTAATAATAATAATTAAAGAAATAATTAATAGTGTATTTTGTACGAACGTACGTGCTTCGAGTCAAAAATGTTTTCACACAAAACAATTCGCAACGCCTTATTGACCACATGTTAGTTTTTGACGACCTGTCATTTCTAATTACCACGACCCAATGATCTCAAAAGGGCACGAAACTTCACAAAAACTTAAAAATTACACATTGAACCTTACATCAAAGGACTCAAAAGCCAAAATAAAACACAAAAGAAAATACACTTGGTGTAAAAAAAACAATAGCACCTACAAAAACAGGGACAAGTGCAAACGTGTTTATTCAAAGACCGAAGAGACTTATCGATAGGAAATCCTTATACAAAACAGTAGAGTGTGACGCCAAAAACAATAATTCTTCATTACTGATACCGTTGGGGGTGCGGTGGCACATGCGACTGAATATGGTGCGTCTTTTTGTCTCAAACATGTACGATTATTTAAAATGAGTTTTACAATTTTTGTCTTAGACAAGCAGGTAGATATACGAGTATGTAGGTTTTTTACTAGTTATTTTTCATTGTAGAATTTGGATAAGAATATTTCACAATCAGTAGCAATGTTGAAAATGATATAAGAATCTTTGATGTACTTGCAAACCCCAAGTATAAAAATCTAGTCTAAGGTTGTATAGGGTTTGGATTTAAATGTTCATTAAAATCACTATTATGCAAAAAAATCTAAGTCAAAATCAAAAGACAAGTTAGTTTTAGTGAAAAAATAAACAAAGTGTCACATGATTTAAGCGTACGCTCCTCAACAAATTGTACCATTGCACACAGTTCAAATCAGATGGGAAAGTGCAGGTGTTCAGTGACTAAAGCGAGGGTGGCTTATTTTTTGTGGCCAACAGTGTAGCTTAATACGAGTCGACCCAATAAGTGGTTATTTAGTTGGATAGTGCAAGTTTGCATTTATTTACTTTATGTATGATTTTGTTAAGCTGATTATAAGATTTGTATTTTTGTGTTTTAATATTAGCTTCTGTGGCGATAATAGGATGATAATAAAATACATTGTATTTCTGAAAACTAACTTTTTTTGTATAAAAAAAGGCTTAAAGCATAAAAAAATATTTTAATAATTTTGTATTCTCGTACAAGCACCTACACTACCATCTACTTTTAGTGATAAAAAATCAAGCAAACAACGTAAAAGAATCGTGACATACTGTTTTTGAATAAAATTACCGTGAATCAGATCATGCAAAATAAAGAGCTGGGCCATATTGAGCCATTTCACCCCTGTCTGGTCTTATCTATCTGATCTTTAGAACACTTATTGTTGATAAACTGGTAATTGTTTAGTAATTTTACGAGGATAGATTATTTTTAATAATATAAATACTTTGTAGCTTTTCATTGAAAGGAAAGCATATGAGTTGTTAAAGTTTTCTATAGAAATAATAGACTCTAAAGTAGGAATAAATTTTAATAAAAATATTAAAATTTCTTGTTGAAGTTATACATTTAATGCGACTTCCAACAACGTTGCGTTATACGGGTGGACATAAATATACTACAAATACGCTACAAATGCTACAATCAAATAATAGATGGCAGTGTTCAGCATTTTTTGAGGTTATACGACTTCCAACTGACAGCTTCAAACAAAAGAAATAGAAACAAAGCCGTAATTTCAACCATCAGGAGCAGAGCTCTGTTGGCGGAACAGTGATACCCTCGGAGTGCGGTCAGACCGACATCGGGATACAAGTTCAAATCCAAACCGACATTATAGACTTATAGCACCTTTTTCTTTTTATTTTAAGTGAAAATTTATTACTGCATATTGGTTAAGTACATAAAAATAAATACTAAATTAATTTCACATTAAACACGGAGCGAGAGTGAATGCGTGGCACTCGAAGTATAACTTCTACCGCGCGTAGGGACTCCACGCACTGTTTAATTTTATAAGTAGGCTCAAAAATCTGTTTTTATTTTCTATAAGTTTTTGCTCAAAAATAATAACTATTTTATAGAATTATTCAAAAACTTCGTCTGTCGCCGATCTAGTCAAAACTTATACATTTTGATAGATAACCGTTGCTAAATACAAAATTAAATAAATTCTTGATCAAGACACCTCAATCAAAAGAAGCCTAAAATTTCCTTTATTATTCACATCCACATGTCAGTTTCTTTACGCTCATTCATCACGAATCGTCAGTTTACACGCATAAGCACTTTGAATAAACGAATACACGCTCAGCGAGAGACTTGGCCATATGGGCTAGACAACTGCCCGCCCACCGGTCAAATTTGATTTACGCACAAATTACGTGCCATAACCTAGACGCACTTTGCTCGACCTCCTCTTTGAGGGCGTGGAGTGGACTTTATTTTTTTTATTAAGTTATTTTGTACAAAATAGTATAAGTTTGCACTAGCTGCCAAGAGTCTTTAATTTTCAAATGAATCCTACATTTTCTTAGCTGTATGTTTCTATCGGAAATTGTTTCTTAGTTTAATTACGACAGGTAAATATTTAATATTGTAATAATGTTAATATGTAATATTATTTATGTATTTATTTTTAAGTAAGTACCTACTCTATGGAATTATTGTGCTCAATCCACACCTACCTGTCATAAAGCCTCCCCATTCAAGCACCTTTGTTCATATCGATAATGCATTAATTTGAATATTCGCGGTGTCAGATGTCAAATGGTTTGTAATTTCGTTTTTGTCATATTAATGTTATTTTACACGGAAGTAGACTATTGAAACAGTTGTTTATCGAATCATTGTTTCAAGGGTTGATCGGTTTTGATTATTGAAGTACCTTACTATAGGAAATAATATGTAGAAAAAATAGTTCACTTATTATTGTATATACAGTTCGTTATTAATAATAATTTTCGTATTTATAAATACGATTTTTTTATTAATGAATAAATTAATGAATTATTATTAGTTTATGCAGTGTATACACTGCATAAACTTTTTTCAATACAATATAGGCAACCGTTTGACCACAATCTCACCTGATTTTAAGCGATGAAACCTATTAAAAGCTGATTTCTTTAGGCTGCTTATTACAATGAGCTTAATAGAACTATAAGACCTCAAAATCGTGCTTTAGTAACATCTGAAACAACCAAAACACGATTTCAAATTCAAGTCGATACGTGGATTATCCGAGGTAGCGGCTAAATATATGGCCCTTGGAATATGTTCCGCCATCAGTTTTCACTGACTAGCATGCACAAACAGACACAACACTCATAACTTTCGTTCAGCTCCAACAGGACCATCTGTGACCAATAATTACCAAGCCATTCCAAGTCATACGTCAAACTCTATCCATCATAAATCATCAACTAAAGTAACCCCCGCCCTTTAGTATTACTCAACGTCGTGCAGGTGAGCTCATTACAGATTACTTACGGTAATTTGCGAACAACGCCATCTGTTGGTCGAAAGGATTTTTATCTTTTGTTCTGTGAATTTTGTACAATATTGGAGTTTGGGGCAATAATCACTTATAATTACTGTAATGTGAATAAGCGAAGTGCAACGTACTACGCGAATCTTATAAAAATCATAACAAAAAGTATTTAGGTAAATACCGGTACGTCAATGTTAACCTAGAAGTATTTACCGCAAAGTTCAGTATCACGTTTTAGGGTTAAAAAATATCAATAGAGAACAGTAAAAGATAATTACTATTATACATTAAGAAAATATATTTTGATGGACTACTTTTTTTTTATACCAACTGAATAAAATAAACACGTTTAAAAGAAAAATTAAAAACTATATTTGATATTTTTTTTATTTTACTTCATTTTTTTTTCGCTGTGTATAGTTATTTATTTTTTGTCTTCAAAAGTATCCAATTTATTCATAAAGATATACCACTTAATGCGCTTCATCACTCCCTTGACGAATTTTATTAGCCTCTGGATTACGAGCAACTAATTCGGCAAAAGTGAATTTTTGGGACCCCAATAAGTGGCGGAAGAAAAATGACTCGTACACTGACTGTGCAAGAAATTAATGCTTTTCTTTGATCGAGTAAGGGAATTAAGTTATTGGATAATATGCGGTTTGATTAATAAGAGGCATGCTGTTGTTTTTTTTAGTAATAATGTGAGATTTAGTTTAGTTTTGATCTTCCTTCATTCATTACCGATCATGAGTCAATTTAAAATTCACTTAGAATTCATACGTAAGTGAATTCTAAGTTTTATTAGTTTTTATAGACTAAAGTCTAGAAACAAATTCTTAAAGTACATAATCAAGTTAATTTAACTCATAAATGCATGCCCCAATATATTTAACAATCTAAAGTCTAAACGTTAAGTATTTTTTAACCGACTTCAAAAAAGGAGGAGGTTCTCAATTCGGTTGTTTTTTTTATGTTTGTTACCTCAGAACTCCGTCATTTACAAACCGATTTGAAAAATTCTTTTTTTATCTGAAAGGGTATGCTTTCAAATTGATCCCATATTTTTTTTATCAAAATCGGTTTAGTAATTAGGCAGTTAAATAAGAACAAATCTGACAGTCGCCGCGTTAGCGTAATCGAGTTACTTTGCGCGTCACTGCCAGCTCGACTGCCAACCGTTGTAGTGTCACCGCGCAGTGTATCTCGGATACATTGCGTATTTTGCTTTTCTGTGGTATTTACGATCAATAGAACAGTCTTAATGAACTGCCATCATCATCATCATTGGATGATGAAGGCGTATCAAATTGAAGTCAATTTTTCCATTTTTTTAAACTTATAAATTATTCTCATTGTAAAGCAAGAGCTTTATTTCATTTCTACTCATTTCCGTTCAAATAAAGTGATTTACTGTAAAAGTTTAAAATAGTTCACACTATCTGCTTATAAGAAAAAAAACTACTGCATAAAAATATTATTTAGAAACATGCACAAAACACAAACTAGTAAAGTGACTCACTCCCGTAATCCATCAATATGACTTCCTAACGCTGATGATCAATATTCGTGGCATTCATCTTGCTCACTCACCCCTAGATGATAGTCATGATGACTCAAACTATAACATTTGGTATCTATCCATCGGTATTAAGGAGAGATGAAGCTAAAAGCTGTGGATACACTGCGTGTAAAATTATTTAAAGTTTTTTTAATAAGAATAAAAAATTTTGGGGTAATTTGAAAGTCCTTTTACTATGTGATTTACTCGTACGTTGGACATGTTACGCTGACAATAATATTACGAATGTAGCAGGCAAGGAAATCTATAAAGAAATATAAAAAACTAAAAGTTTAATATTTTGCAGTACTTAGTACCTAATGGTAAGGTTGAGACAAATTTTAAAATTTATCGTAAAAGTTGCATAATAAATAAAATTACGTATATATTTTAAAATAATATTAATTAAAATACACTTAACCTGACAAAAAAAAATTAAAACCATATTTTTTTATAATTATAACATTATTTGTTTGATTTCAATGTGCCTCCAACCTCTATTACATGCCATTTTACGGCGAAAGTTTTTGAGAGTTCAAACATTTTAACTCAACGCTCAGATTTGGTGAAGGGTGAAATATGAGGGGCACTATTTGCAGATTTAAAAATTCTTTTTAGTCGCATTACAGGGGTGACTTTCAGTTAAGTGGTCGGTTAAATAGAGCACATGTTAGACTTTTTGTAGGAATGTTGATTCAGTGGAAATAATCGGATTGGTTACTAAATGGTTGAAATTTTTAAGATTATCATTTAGCTAGTTATTGTCCAAAGCTCAACGTTAAGTTTTTTTTAAACCATAAACTTATATGTAAAACCTTATTAGGTTTGTCTCAGTGCTCAAAACAATCACTTCTGCACTTTTGCATTGGGTCTGCAGCACAATGCAAAAATGCAGAAGTGATTATTTTATTGAGAAATAATCGTATAATTTTTGTATAATTAAGTAAATTTTACACTACATTTACATTAAAATACATTGCTTTGATATATATATTTTTTAAATGTCATGTTTCTTTCTAATTTGGATAATTTACCACCCACCCGGTAAACATTTTCATCATCACGTTGTCGGTGAATATTAGGTACACAAAAGTCCAAACAATACCCCAATAAACAATATAAGTTAAGTTTACCCTTATTAGTCACACGTTTTAGACCACACAGAAATTGGTCGTTTAGACCCACGAAGTTTGCACAAAGATGACAAAGATTGACCAATAAAGA
Organism: Eulithis testata; assembly: GCA_947507515.1. NCBI lineage: Eukaryota > Metazoa > Arthropoda > Insecta > Lepidoptera > Geometridae > Eulithis > Eulithis testata. The sequence continues at coordinate 8,133,349 of OX382213.1, read as the reverse complement.
CGTAAAATATAATGCGGGATTCGCAATGGACATCGTAAATTTCAATATTGACTGCGTTGGTACAATGTTGTGTCGGTGCGTTTAATATAGACTCAAAGTAAAAAAAATGCCGTCAAAGTGCCACTTTTTTAACTTTGCTGACAGATACATTTACTTACCTTTTTTTTATCAATACTATAATTACTTTGTCGGTGCGCAAATGTTTAGTTTTTTTCTTCTGGTAGCTGAATTAGATTTTGATATTTGAAAAAAACATTGAATAAAGGAAAATATTGTCTCAGACCTCTAACTCTAGTTAAGATAGTGCTGTGTACAAATTGTTGGCTTACCTAAATAAATAAATAAATAAATTGTGAATATTTTAAATACTTTATTAGTTGTAATTTTCTTTGTGAATAAATATTTTTATTTAGTAAAAAAAAATAAAAAATAAAGGAAAATAACCTGACAATAAATACAATCACTGTAGTATTTAAATGTTAAAGTTTTATCACAGAACAAATCTACAAAAAAAATATGGCCAAAAAGGACCTAATTGAAATTGACTGTGGTAAAACAGACACTTGTGCCGAGTGTAAAATTAGCATAAAAACGCAACATTAGCATATCGCGTTTTGAAACACTATCTGCAGCAGATGTTCGGTCACAGGGAAAAAATCGTATATCTGGGGATGTAGAATGTTGCAAGTTTTTTCAATATTACGTGTCATTGTGGCTACTTTTTGTAACATTTTTGTGTTGTATATTGTGAAATCTTTAGTTTATAGACATTTTGGCATTGCACGCACTAAATTACTCACACAAATTCATCTGTCTAATTACTATTACTAAATATAATTGGTTATAAATAAAATATTCATTAACATTTTATACAGCGCCATCTAGTCTCAAACTATTGTTTGATTTTTTATCTAGCTTTGAGACTTTAGACCTAAAGTCACTGGCAGGATAACTACCTTTTTTCCTCATGTACCTTCTTTACTTTAACCTACTCGTATATTATGTGGTATTGTTATAAAACCGTGTAAATAACAAATTTAATTTAATTTATTCACCTCCTACTAAAATGTATGTATCGGCAACGGATCAGCGCTTGCACTTGTACAACCAAACAGATGTTCCTGTGTTTTTGATATATGGACACATCAATAGCTCTTTTACGCTCAATTTATTTATTTGGTCGTAAAATCAGGTGTTACAGTTAACACCGACTAATTAGAAAAAAACGTTATAAAATTTTAGTTGCACCTACCACAGTCTCTTGACTTCAAAAAAATACTTTAAAGACATTTAGTTTTGTAAGACCTGTTACGCAAGGCTGTTCCACGTAAACCGCAACGTTTCCAAATACCTATCTATGCCATGAAAGCGCTGACGAGGTTCGTCCAGTACAAGCGTCGGTGGATGCAGCGTCAGCGCGTGATGCACTTTGTAGCTAACTGCGTTTTTACATAGATTTAAGTTTTCATATTCGTTCTGACATCGAACGTGTGTCGACCTTAGAATAATTATCTTGTAACCTTTTTTTAATTAAATTCTTTTAGCAAATAAAATAATCTTTTTTAAAAGCTACCTCGGCCAGCGGCCTACGTATTTGACCAAATAATATTATTAAGGCGAAGGGTACAGTCAGACAACATTCTCGCTCGCACATTTCAACATTTTTGAAGATATAATAATGTAACTAAATGTATAGCAAATTTTTTGGTAAGAAAACTTGTTTGGATTTGGATCAATGAGATATTTTTACTGAACCTTTGCATTGTAATTCTCTCGACCCTGAAGCTCTGCAATTTCACATAATTACCTACATTTAGATATATTATATCTTCAAATATGTTGAAATGTGCGAGCGAGAAGGTTGTCTGCCTTTTACATACGCCTTAAACAAAATCTGTTATAAAAATGTTAACTAAACCTAATAATATAATCAGAAGCAATTCAAGCAATGCATGATACAGATTCTTGCAAACAATAATGTTCAATTATTATTATTATTATTTAGATTATTTATTCAGACAACTTGGTCCTGTTAAGTTAGTAGGTAACATGTCGTACGGCATATTGTTGTGGGGGAGTGCTGCAGACATAAACACCATATTTGTGTTGCAGAAGAGGGCTATTCGTGCAATTCATAACATGGGTCCCAGAGAATCACTAAGAAATAAGTTTAAGGAAATAAATATAATGACAGTACCTTGCCAGTACATCTATGAAAACTATAAAATATCTGATTATTTAGAAGACAAACAAGCTTGGGACGAACTAGCTCCAACTCCAATAAAAAAAATATGTAGTCATACCTAATCATACAAAACGTAATGACGATTCAAAGTGATCAGTGAGATTTTATTGAATAAAAGATTTTTGACTTTGACTTTGACATAAAAACACTTATTAAACTAGGTTAGTAATTTTTAACTAATAGCGATGCTGTCCTCTGGATGAGGTTCCAAACCAAAGGACAGTTATGTTTTTGAGCAATAACATTTAGGATGCTGTTGTTGTTGTTGTTCAATGCGTTTTTTTTCTTACTTAGATTTTAGATCCATATTAATAGCTGTAATAGTTCAAAAATAGAACAAAAATAAATTTCAGTTATTCAAAAACATAAATAAACGTATGTCTCTTTAACTTAAATACTTTAACTGGTTTATTTTTAGCTAGCACTTTAGTAAAATCAATCATTTCAACATGCAAAGCTTTACGCCACATGCATTACCGACACAATGCAAAATGAGTCGTTATTTATCAAAAATTATCTCCAAAAGAGTACCAACTCCTGTTAGAACATTTTACATTCATTCTGTTGACGGCAACCGTTTGTTATGTCGTTAAGAAATGTCTTTCTTCTGTTGGAATGTTGGTACGATTAGTTTTAATGGGTGTCAATATTTTAGGGGTTAGATAATTTGATGTGACTGAAATAGCACAGTCTACAAATTGAAGTAAACGTTATAACGATATTCTTAAGGCCTAATATCTTTGGCATGAAGTAATAAAACTTCTGAATTCTAGAGCCAGACTAGTTTACTATCGCCCGTCCAAAAGAGAACTATGAAAAACGTTGGTTTGACTTAGGTTGACTAGCATCACACATCGCACCACAATCACTAAACGTAATTACGTTTTATCAGTTATGCTGTGTACTAAGTAGGTATGTGTTTCTAGCTTTAAGACGATGATGGTGCTTTTTTAGCTATTAAAATTAAGTAGTAGGTAATTGATAGTATTTTACGTCTCGTTAATTGATAGAATTTTCCACGAGATGGGCAGACGACATTGTCAAAATCGCAGGCCGTAAATGGGAGAGACTAGCACAGGACCGCACTGGATGGTACAAACTTGGGGAGGCCTATTATGCCCAGCAGTGAGTAAAGTCGGGTTGTGGGTGATGATGATGATGATGATGAATTTTCCACAGGTTTGTGCAAAGCTACTCCAATTACGCCGAAATATTTCATCCAACCAATTATTTAAACACAAGAATCCTCTAATTCGACGTGATGCAAATGACACCTTCTTGCACGACAAACAATCACCAAGTTATATCTATTACTATTTAAGAAATTCACTGGAAAAAGAACCTTATTCTGCAGAAATTTCGAGCTTTATACATTTTCTATACAAAAATTCGAGTTGTTACTTTATTGGAATGACAGCATGAAATGTGTCCGTATTATTTGTACATGTTATTCAAATCTGAGCTCTACGACCTAATAATAGAGACGAAAACTTATTTTTACAAATGAAAAGTTGCTTTTGTGAAAGGTTACTTTTGGTGACATGTCAGTATTGACACAAGGAAGTATTTATTTAAGGGGCGTATGCACGCTTTCTTCTAATGTTTAGCGATTGTTTTGCGACTAAATTGGGGTGTAGATTAAACAAATTGTAAAAAAAATACAGAAGCTTTTGAAAAACGTAGAGAGAGATGTATAATTTACATAGATATGTATGAAAGTGTGTCTACCTGTATATTTATTACCTGAATTGAGACATAAAATTAAAAAGTATAAGCGGTAGTAAGTAATATTTTATAAATCCTGTTTAGTCATAATAAATCTTGTATGACACAAATAGCTTAAATTGCATATCGGTAATACAGATTTTTTCTAGATTTAGTTTCCAAAAAATAAACAACCTGCTTTCAAGTAGCCACTTAATAACTTTCTGTCCTTCTCACTCTTTACAAAAACAGGCAATTATGCTATTTAGGTCGAGTCTACACGTAATTTCACTTGTTTAAATATTGAACAGTGTCTCTGACTTGTGTAATCACCTTATAATGTTTTGTTTGTCACTGAGCGCTGTCAAATACTTTGGTGGTGACATTTTTCTAAATAATGCTTTGTTGTTTTATTTGTGTTTACGCAATGAAACATGGTTAGAGGGTCATTTAGACCGTGTTTAAGACACTTTGTTTCAAATATCTACATTTATTTTGTTGACACTGAGTACCTAATTCAACCTAAAACGTAACATCTATGGATGAAATCTATTTATAGATGAAAATTGTGCTTACAGTATATATACAATGTTAGTTCAAAATTCAACTTTTTTTTATTCGGTGTTTGTGAGTAAAAAATGGTCCTGAATTTTAATTCTTTATAATACTGCGTGCTGCCGAGGAGTTGAACTCTCTGCCACCATCAGTATTTGTATTCAGTTAGAACCTAGGAATTTTCAAGGAAAAAAGTGAATAGCTGGATTATTGCTAAGCATGCTCTATTTTAGGCTACACTTACCTTCAGGTATCATCATCATCATTATCATCAACCTATATCGGTCCACTGCTGGACGTAGGTCTCAGGTATGCTGGCAGCCAAATGCTTAACTATTATAGATCATAAAAAAACCTCTGTATTTTTAAGTTTTAAATCACTTTAATGTTAAAAATGTTTACTTACCAAACTAATAAGCCCCACTAACGGTAAAGTAATATTACCACAGTGATTAATATCATCCCTACGTAATGTCCGGTATCGCATGATCGTGCTGATCATGCGGGCTTTGAGGCGGTTTCCTGCGACGAATTTTATTCGTTTTTTTATATTTTTTATCTCTTTTTATATATCTCAGCATTTTTTTTCTAATATTTTTTTCTTATCGTCGGCTGACAACTCTCTTGGTAACAAACAATGAGTATGTAACAAAATTGAAATAAGCATTGTCAAGTTATACAATTCATGACACAATTATTTGCTTTGGGTAGTCAATATTGTTGAGAAATACGGACAAAGAGACTACGCTAAAATAGTGTATAATGAGGTTTTAGTCCTAGTCTCCAATTATCACTCTTACAGTTGTTAGGGACGACGGAGGCCTTGAAGTGGCCTAAATACTCTGCCACCAGAGTTGGCCACGAATAAACAAACGTGTTAATTGTGTGCTTTACTTTTGTTACCTATATGTGTTGCAAATAAATTTTGAATTTGTATTTATTGGAATACATATAAACGTTGGTAGTAAACATTATTTTGTTACTGTGCTACCAACCAATCGAATGGCTTAGTGCTCTCACAAAATTCGTCGTAGGTAACCCGCACGCGAGCCGGGAAGTGTTTTATTATTGCTTTTATCTTTGTAAATCTACTATTTTCCATCCATTTCATAGCTCGTCATTTATATCGCGACTCGTACAATTAATTTAATTAGAACCATGTCGCTGGGGTGATTCTGCTCACTGTTTTTGATGTAATCATTTATTTGAAAAAAATGCGGCAGGTTGCTTTTGTCAGTGTAATGTAGGTACCTATAATATTTCACTTCATGTTTGTATTGAAACGAATTTTGGGACAAAACCGCAATAGAAATATTAATAAAATTGAAGTTACTGTTTTGTCCCAGTGGGACGAGGTACCAGTAGTCCGAAAGTAGAATAACTCAAAAAATAACAAGGTACAAGGGAAAGGCGTCACGTAAAATGTTAAATAATAAAAAAAAGTTTAGATGAACAATGAAAAAGTTTTGATTGGAATGTCACCGATAAATATTTGCTTTATTTTTTAAAATCTTATTGATTATAATCAATTCTGATTTGTTATTAAATTAGGTAGATAAGGTTCTTAGTGGAATTAAATTCGTGAATCATCAATATCATCACTATTATTTTAAGCGTGAGAAAATACGTTTTTGGGGTGAAAACGGTTTGCGGTTATCAAAATTATTGTACGATTTGTAAAGGGCACACGAAACTTTTGTTCTTAATACCAAAAAGTCAATATAAAAAAATTGTCTATTATGGGCACGTATGGCAACATTGATTGGCCACAATTGTTTTGAATTCAAAATACCTATTTTTAATTTTAATTTAGGTTCTTACCTGTCCTTTTTTTTATTAACTTGGTTTACTATAAAAAAATATTTATCTACCTATTTACTGATAAAGGTACAATAAATAATTCATTCAGAACAAAAAAAATTGTTTGATCAATTGTTATAATTTGCTGTAATTATTTTTCCGAATAAAAATTATATTACAATCACTTTCATGTTTGATTTATAATTTCTTAAATTTATAGATATTTTATTTTTCAATTTTCACAACACGTGAATTTCAGGGATACCTACCACCATCTTTAAAGCCAAACTAGATATTTATATCTAAACTAACTGCTATAGGTAAACCTAATAGTCGCGGTCACGATCACCCAGTGGGTGAACGAGCAATTACCGGACACAATAAACGAGATATCATAAAAATGGCGTTGGTTCGCCGTGTGAAATGACGACACCTGTGTGTAGGGTGTAATGTAGATATAGTGATGTCATAGACAGGAACAAATAAATTTCAAATAATAATATATGTTTTAGGTTACAAATTTTTTTCTATAAAATACAGAAAAAATAATATTTACTTAGAGATTTTGATTAAAATAAAATTCATGTACATGGAAATTAAAGTACGTTAGTATATTTTTGTTTAATAAAGACTAGAAAGAATTTAGTTATTTTATATATAAAATGTTTAATTATAATAAAAAAAAAGATTAAACCCAAACACAGCAATTCTAAAGTATATATCTCACACCCAAATGATTATAATGTGGCGTTTCAGACAAAAAACACCGGAAACGAGCTCAGAACGTGACGAACCAAATTTCTTAGCGATTTCTCATTTCACCCCCAACAATACACCATTTGATTTGTGTAATCAAATGCGGGCATTTGAATTAATTAGTTTGTTACGCACCTGAGCTTTTACACTCATTGTTGGAAAACAAACTTATTCCTTTCAATTTTAAATTTGATTTCATTCCACAACTTGTTTGAAATTTAAACGGAAGAAACGCATGTGTATTTTTGTAGTCAATTGACGAGCTTTTTTAAACGAATGTAAATGAATTTACGATCTTATGGTTTTAAAGTAAGGTGTATTTTGGGTTGAACTTTAAAAAGTATGATCCGTTTTTATCAAATTTAATTAAACGTTGTCAGTTTGTCAATCATTTTACGAGTGGGTTTTGAAGACTAATGACACGTTTCGTTGTTTGAATGGTCAACAACTTTTGAAAAATGGTAATTTTATAATTTTACCTTTCAAATCCTTTGTCCTTTAATTAGTAGTTGTGACAATTCAATATACAAACTCAATAAGTTGGGTGTTTATAAAATAAATTGCAGGTTTGTTTGGCTTCCTTGATGGTCACCACGGGTATGATTGACAGCAAAATTAGCAATTTAAAAGTCAACTTTAACCTGTTTTGTCATGTTCTCAAAATCAATATCATCGTAGTCATAATTATTGATATTATTATACTATTCATAAAGAGAACTAAATTATTTGCTAGTAATTATTAAATTACCTAATTAATAACAAGTATTGGGTCTTTTGTTTTATTATTTTTATTTTTTCATTTATTTATACTCTAAGCACTTTAAAACATGTGTTTTTTATAAAAAAATATTGTGTTTAAATTTTGCACTATAAATCTTTTCCTACAAAATGTTCCATCTGCCTAAACATCTTCACAGCCAGTTTCAGCCATCAAAACAAAGGCCACCAATCATTACACCAAGAAACATCATCCCCTTAATCCCTTAAGACGACTCGTAACTTCTCCACGACAATCTCTAAAACGTGGCTACCCTCGCTAAGCTTGCTTTACGAGCCAGTTTTTAATCCTGTGTTGTAACGAGTTTAGTCTACATCAGTTTTATTGCGTGTTGCAAGTTATATTTTTATACAAGTAAATTCACGATTTTTCATACCTACTTGTTTAAAAATTATATTTAAAAAAACTTATTTTACATTACGGGTAGGTATACAAACGCTAAAAGTTTTTTTTGCCAGTTAATACTATATTTTACAAAAACATAGATTTTAATACGATTTTTCTCTTAATTATGTATGTTTCTATGTTGGTAGTTTTTTTTATTATTTTGCCTTACATTTTATTTTCTAATTGCATTAATCTCCGTAAAAATTTTTTACTTAACTTATTATCCCAATAAAACTTTTACATCCCAGATAGATCCTAAACGTCAACTTGTTTAATTTAGCACGCACGCCTACATATTGAGGGTTTAGATTTACGTCGCAGCTCCCTCGTATTTGCATAGTCGTAAAGTTTACTACCTATGCATTTCGCTCCTCTAATCCGGGCGTTTAGCACACTGTACTCATCAATGTGGAGATTGACGACTGACATCTGCAGTTACGAGGCAAAACTGATTGGAAAATATAGTATTAGATACATTTTGAGTCTTGGTAACTTTGCCCCATGTTGGGCGCCAAAAGTCCTTAGTGTATTTGAAGATGAGTTTCTTTACGTAATTTTTTCAATATTTTTTATTGAATTCCATGACAAGCCACCTGATGCAAGTGGTGTTAAGAAAAATCCAGATGCAGAAGACTTGTTCTCCACAATTATAATTGTCTTGGTATTTTTAGGTACCATGGTAATAAAAGTTCTATCAATGTTACAAGATATCTTAGAGTAGAATGAAGTTTGGATCATGTAAGTAATACCTACTAAATACTTATTCAGTAAATTGCGGCAAAAGTGTTGCCCCACGTTGGGCGCCATTTACAATCAACTGTCAAAATCATAACCTCATCCCTAAATAACGATCTTCCACTTAACCCACGCAAAATGAAACCAGAATAGCACATACTAACGACTCAGAACAATGCCCTCTGGAGTTTACATCGCTGCATTTGCATAGAATTCATCAGGGTTTTATGATGTCACTCAAATCTGTTTTACTGCTAGGTAGTTAGTGTGTGTCGATGATTATTTTGATTAGTTGCATAATGAATTACTATTTTGTAAAATACCTAGACAACTCAGTAAATAAAACATTCTAGAGTACTAGCACGGTGCCATAGCGCAAGTATCTAAATCTAATTTTGAGCAATGAGCATCAGAACATCCCATTTATCGATTATTTCAAGAGCCTTTAAATTCATCAAGAAGTGATCGAACCAAACAGCTTAGTAAGTTTTAAATTAGTTTTACTAAGTTGATGCATTACGAAAACCTAATAAAACTACTCCGATATGACTCCTGGTAAGTAGCTCCACCCTGACCGAATGTTCTTACAATGACACCAGCGGAAACCGATAGAAGTTAATCGTTAAAATATCTATACTGATGTTCAATCTCTGTGAATCTCTGACCACACTAACACAAACACTGGACTGAAAAGATGAAGACCAAATAGGCTAGTTGAGATTGAACAGTCGATTTCCGGATTTCCAATTAACTTTTTATCAATAAACCAAATCTCTCAATCAAGTCGCCCAGCTAATCAGTGCTCGTAAAATTACAACTATAAAACGTAGCTCAAATTTGGTGGAAGCCATCGGTAGAAGCCGTCGTAAACTAGATGAGGTGATTCGTAAGCTGATGCAGATGAATCAGGCTTGCAATTTTGGCGCCAGTAATTTTGTGAGAACAAGGATTCGTCATGGGGATGATTTTGAAGGATTTGACACGATTCGGTGTGGGGATTTCCTTTGTGTTGTGTGTGGAGACTTTGGGGGTTAATTTGTTGTTGAGGTTAGACTTTTAGTAGGTGAAACCTATTATTCTGCAAATTCTGCCCTGTAAATACATTGCCTGCTAATATTATAAGCGTACTTATCACAAAGAATATTAATTTTAGCGATTTACTTGTGTAGTGGTGTAAAACTCTTGTGTTTTGTATTGGTATTTTATTATTATTATTATTATAAAAAATAATGTGTTATTCCACAAAAAAAAACACATTAAGCTACTCGTAATTAAGTGTTTGGGTTTTTCATGTACCTGGCATTGGGAATTCTCCTATGTATAGTTTTGCTTGACAGTAATTGTGACAGTTCTTATTAAGTGACTGCTTTCAATCCTTATGAGGTCAACCAATTAAGTTGACAGCTATTAGGAAATGAAAACTTCGCCTGTAGGCCAACTAAACTAAAATAATGCTTCAAAATAAAAGAGTTATTCAGTTACTGAACTCATATTTAGCACCCACCCACGGCTTCATCCATCAGTGCCATCACATTGTGACAACTGAGAAGGAACCCCACTAGCACCATCGGGCTAAATGTAGAATCCGTCAAAACGAGAATAAAGCAGCGCTTTAGAGCATGACACACTTGGTGGTTATTGCATCCCAGATCTTATACGTGATGTATAATAAATACTTAGGTACTGAATATAATTTGATCTATTTTCTACGGTTCGCCAATGAGGTTCAAGCACTAATTGATCGAGTGAGCGAAGCGAATGAGATCTTAGTGACAACTTGGCCCAAAATGCTATGTATGTTTGTATGTTTGTTCGTCGAGATCTTTTGAACCGCTTTTCCGATCTTCACAGAATTTGGTAGGTATACGGATAGTACTCTTAAGTTTTACTGGTTTGTTAAATGAATAAATCGGTCAAGGGGTCGTGAAGTTATGAGGGTCCAAAGGGAGTAAAAAAAAAAGTCGTACAATAATATCAAGTGGGGTGTCATATGATAGGATTTTGATTAGACATTCCCAAACCGTTTTTTATTTTGATTCTAGGTCTAATAGTTTTTGACTTGTTGTAAAAAATATAAAATTGGCAAACCCAGTACAACGTGAGCTACCATTTCTTGAAGTTTCAATGTAGTTCAAGTAAGACTGGTACTTAGCTAGACGGCGATTTCGTAGCGATTTGTAAAGTTTATTACAACCATTGTCAATAAAAATTGTTTGGGTTTATAACCTCTGACCATCACGAGATCTCAGTTCAGGGCGAACTACTAGTATTTATTTGCTAGCCCTGTGGGTAAATATTTTACCTTAGTTGGTGACTTGATTTGATTTGCAAAGACTTAAGTTTGAAATTGGCTGGTTAAACCAAACGTTGGTGTGACTGAGCATCAAATCTTAATTTAGAAACCTTTGTTGAATTTCGTTGCCATCGCCGTGGAGGTAAATGTGGCGCCTGATTGTGTACACGTGAAAAATTTATTAATAGGTATTTTAGAATTATACCCAAATTAATTGTTTCCCTTTTTAATGACTTCTGTGCTGCAGCTGACGATTGGCTGAGACACAAAAGGGTGTAGGTATGATACCCAGTAAGACTAAAATGTTTACAAGATTTACTGGTTGATCACATGAATAATTTATGTTTATTTTATGTATGTAGGTAACAGGCTATATTTTTCGTGTACTGTATGTATGCATGTATAGTATAATATAGTTTTGCTAGGTATATATGTAGGTTTATTTATTTATTTGTTTGTAGATTCATTTGTTAGTAGGTTTATATTATTTATTTGCTATTCTTTTATCTATACGTGTTGTACACGTACCCACTTTCATTTTCCCATCTCTCACATCCTAAGGTTTGCTGGAAGAGAACTCTTTTTAGGGTTAAGCTCGCCTTTATGTACATGTTTTAAGTTAAGTATCTCTGTGTACAATAAAGAATAAAGAATAATTTATGTTTTAACACTTTGTTTGCCACACACAAATAAATGTTTGCTGTGAGTGGATATTGAACCCACGACCCACAGCACGGGTTGCTATACCAACTGAGCTGTTACGCTTGTGGAAAATTAAGTAAAGCTTCTAGAACAACATCATCATCCATCAAACTCAAAACACATTGATCCTTTTAAGCCCGTCTTTGAACTCAACGCCTAAGGGTCAACACATTAAGCATTTTATATACCCTTAAATATTCATCTAATATAGCTTTATCCTTTTAGTTATATGATATCGTTTAATTCATCAAATGGTAATAATATAAATAGCCTGAAGCAATTTAAGCAATTAGAGAATTATACTTTAGAAGCAAAGATTTGCATATTCGCTGTGACAATATTTTTGTAGAGGGATGGAAATCAGACCCGGATTAAGAGTTTTTATTTTGAATGTAGATGAAGTGAAGATCCTTTTTTTTTGTTTATTTCAATAATTAAACAAAGTATACATAATATTTTAATAGCATATTACTCAACAGCTTAGTAGCACAAAGCAATAGCACAAAGTACCTACTGCCTACCTCTTTATAGCTAACTTTTCCAAGAAAAAAATACCTGGTCTACTATTGGTAATAAGCTTTTGTGAAAATAATAGTTGATTAGTAGCCGAGGGCTGTAAGGCATCAATTGCAATTGATGCTTTACACCCGAGCTAACTACTCTGCTTTACATCTCGATTGTGAGGTAAGTAGAAAAAAACCGGCATTACAAGAATAAAATATTGTTAATTGCTGCTTCAGCTTCCATTTTTATTGAATCGGGAGTGCAGCTTATATCTTCATCACTTGCAGAACTCATGTTTTTTTCCTAATTAGCAGGTAATTATAACTAAATCCCAAAAAAAAAACAATATTTAAAGTAAAAGTTTTCTATTCCCGCCTTTTTTCATCTTTTTTTTATTTTTTTTTTCAAGAACGAAATTGAGCTTCGCCGTTCGATATTTAAAATTGATGACTATTATACGAAGACATGACTGAATAACGAAGCAACCTCTTTTGTCATTGGGCTGAATGCATGATGTCTATTGCCAGTATGATGGTTAGATGTACGCGAACTTTTTGAAAGAGTGAAGTGTTTTTTTTTTATTACTTACCGCCCTAGGGCTTTTCTAGCTACATTATTACCCTAGAGCTATTGGTCACCTACAAGCCCCATTTGGCGGTAATAAGGACCTACTTACCGAATATGAGAGATGTAAACATATTTTTACTTATTTAAAAATATATAATTGCATTTTATTAATTGTACAGACATGTATCAAATGATTCGACGTTGCTTTAACTAGCTCCTTAGACATCTGCAATATCTTTTGGAGTACCACAAGTTTAAAAAAACTAGAAAAACCGACTTCAATTTGATACGCCTTCATCATCAAATGATGATGATGATGGCGGTTTATTGGGACTGTTTTATTGATCGTAAACACCAAAAAAAAAATACGCAATGTCGTGTACGAGAATGACGTGTTTTTTTTTCCAGTTACTCTGATTTAACTGGCAAACTACTGAAAAGAAATATAACCGAATTGAGAATCTCCACCTTTTTTAAAGTTGGTTCAAAAGGTTTGACAGGCGTCATGGCTCAGTCGGTAGTAGCTCTGCCTTCCGTGCTGGGGGTCGTGGGTTCGATCCCCACCGAGAACAAACATTTGTGTGGCAAATATAGATGTTTGTTCTGTGTCTGGGTGTTAATATGTATTATAAGTATGTATTTACAAAAAAAAATGTATATATTCTATCAGCCATCTAGTTCCCATCGTACAAGCTTTGCTTAGTTTGGGACTAGAAGGCGTTGTGTTAAGTGTCCGTGAATATTTATTTTTTATTTATTTATTTTAATTATTTTTAGGTAAACTTTATATTTAAAAAATATAATTGGATTTTGTTAAATGTATGAGGTGCTTCGACGTGCTATCTCCTTGGACAGGACATCCTCAATACCTTTTGGAGTACCACAAGGTGGAAGGGACATCTTTTAAAAGACTATAATATTAATCAGGGAACAACTAATTACACAACAAAGGTTAAAAAGCCAGACGGTCGAATCAAACCTCTAATAAAGTCCCACAATGTTCAATTTGGAGAAATTGACTTTTGGGATCACAAATTAAAAATTCCTGACCACCGCAGGGTGTGGACTGAATTCAAATGACAATAAGGTTATATTAAATGAGTTATGGGTTTTCCTGTATACGTGAAGAAAGGTTTTAATTGGTGATACACGTGTTCTTCTGCTTCGTGGACGCTATCGGAGTGCGAGTGCGGGGTAATTTTTGAATAATATAATTATTTTCTACAGTTCATTTAACATTGTCCCTGGCGTTATTTAATTCCTCTATGTAGTTGCAAAAACCAACAAATGCCTTTGGGTCTGCTTCCGCTTCCGCCTCTGGCTTTCACAATGACCTAGGCCATCCATGACATGAACTGCATTGCCTAATATTTCAGACACCAGGCCTCTGAATGCTAAGCTCTATTTGCGACCTATGGACCCTCTATACTACTTGAATACCCAATTAAGAACGAAGCCACACATAAGCTGTGTAGTCAAGGAGGCAGTGGTAACAATATTGCATCATATCCTTCAAGCATTATTATTGATTGTTTGACTTGCATGAATAATAAATACTTAGGTAAATCTTCTTTTAAAACAAAGCGTGTGCTTAAAAAGGAGCTTATTGATTTTCAATTATGGTAATCTTTCGACGTACTGAAATCTATGCAGATTGGATAAACGGTTCGAAAGTTATGCTATAAAAATCATATATTGTATGCAACGCTGACTCGCCCAAGTTGCTCAATCAATAATATAGTACACTATAATATTATTAGTATAGAAGTACTCAAGTTTCTTTTTTAGGTATGAAAACTCCTTACGTAAAGATGGCAGACTGCATGCACAGTTATTCTGATTCCAGTTTAATATGCAACCGCTGTGTACAATAACAAGCGGTTGACAAGTGGTTGCATATTAAACTGGAAACGCGCGGTTAGCCGCCCCCGCGGTTAACCGCTAGTGCGTTGAGGCCTAAGCATGAATTAGTATAGCTTTGACGTAAGAAAAGCACGGCTGTCTTCTCATCTACCAATCCTCAAGAGGACTTACCTTCAGCTAATCCGCAGACAATTAATATGGTCAATTATGATTTCAATCACCGCCGCGGGTAATACTGATTTGATTTTGCTTGATTTAGTGTAATTGTTTTCGCTAAGTAGTACTTAGATTATAGATTATTAATTAATATTGATTGATATCTAAGTTATTCCATCTATGTACCTACCTAACTCTGAAGAGTATACAGAGTGTAATTGAAGAGTATTGTATTTTTGAGTATTTTTGTAAGAGTATCTATATTTGAGTGTATAATTTGTCTTGTATTTTTTTTTTAATTTATTCCCAAGAAAATTACAATGAGTACAGTATTTTTAATATTCACTATATTTACAATATACACATAAAACAGTTACACCTGAATTGTGGTTGTGGACGATCGTTGCAGTGAACCAATAAGCTCTTTCAAAACTAAACAGTTGTTTTCAGTCAGACTGAAAACAAAATTAAATAAAACAACCAAAACAAACATTAGCATACTCGTTAACAAGGTCCGAGAACCTAATTTTCCACTTCGGACAATACCAACTAATTTTACGAATGAATTTCTAAGCGCAGCACGTTCATTCGGACCGAATCACACATAATTGATCCGGTATAAACTGGACTATACCAGTTCTAACCAGTAATAGACAAAGGATTTAGCGCTAAACAAGCTGCAGGCCCGCAAGCCTAATTATTGACATAGCTCAGGCAGAACAGCTCCTAAGTATTCTATCAGCCATCTAGTTCCCATTGTACAAGCTTTGATTAGTTTGGGACTATAAAGCGTTGTGTGTAATGTCCAAGAAAATTCCTCATTGCCTATCATAACAAATGGTAAATAAGAACAGTAAATAAACAAGAAAGGGGTTCATAAACCTGGGATACCAAATAATATAGTAAGTTATATAGAGTGCACACAACGAGCCATGCAGTACAACTCTAGTGTTTATTTTATGTCTTCGTGCTTAAAAAAAATGGACTCACTAAAGCCTGAATAAAAAGTTTATAAAAAAAATTATAGATAAGGTTTTTGTGAAAATAAACACATTTTTACTTTACTGAATAAAACTATGAATGGAAAGAGCCAGCCATTTCTCAATTACGCTGTACCACAAACCTGCATGCCTAATCATTGCTAGGGATGCCACTGTCTATAATCGCATTTGCATATCTTATCAAAGCGGTTTCTGCGTAATAGACGAAATTGACAACCCTGATTGGAGCTGAAGACTGGCGAGACGTCTCGTATTAGATAGATGTTTGAAGTTCAGGAGCTATTACTTGGATTTGCTGTGGCAAATACCTTGTTCATAAAATACAGGGCTATAGTTTATTTGAAGTTGTCAAAAATAGAACTTGGAATACATGAATAATACTCTATATTCTTATCTAATTTCTAAAATCATCAGTTATATGGATTCTATAAAGCTTATAAAACTAATAACTTCTTCTTTTTATGGGCATTCAATATAGTGAGTTAACAAACGAATTTATTCACAAAGAAAATTAACGAATACCAATAATACTCACAATATTTACACATAATGAAACAGTTGAGCTATCTACAAACCGTTAAATATAAGAGACTAGGTGCCGCCCGCGACTTCATTCGCGTCCCGTTGGATCGCGTTCATTTTTCGGGATAAAAAGTAATCTATGTGTTAACCCAGGTCACGGACAATACCTATTCCAAGTTTCATCCAAATCGGATCAGTAGTTTTTACGTGAAACATTAACAAACATCCATCCATCCATCCATACTTACAAACTTTTGCGTTCATAATATTAGTAGGATATTCATGGATTCCATGAACCGCTCACCTGCGATAATATTATGAAGACGCACTATCACGCTCGTGATAGTGCAGTTTGGCTCTTAACTAGCTAAAATAATAAAACCTCTTTGGTTTGAGCATTGATAGAAGAGCAGAAAAACTTTTTCCTCACGACAAGAAAAACATAATCTGTCAGCACAAACTTGTCAATGTCTGTGTGTAAAAAATTGTTTTGTGCTTTGTATTTTTTTATCAATAATTCTGTGTAAGGAGCCAAACTAAGCATTACAAAAGTAACTATAGAACTTCAGAAGCTGCAATGCGTTTTAGAAGATTATTGTTTATAACTTAGTTTATTGAGAAATGAGTAAACCCGACAAACGGGACTTTGACGATAGATATTCAGCTTGCTTCGTTGATTTTGGATTGAAAACAGGTAAATTTCACGGAACTCGTAGCTCTTATAGTGATTCCTGGCTTAGTAGGTAACCTACAATCCTAACTAACAGGAATTCTATATTAATCAGTAGAGAAAGATTTCTATATCTATCATTGAAATCAACTGTTTGTAAATCTAAAAACAAACACAATTTGCAAGAGGGAATAGGCTAACAAATAACAATAAAATAGATTAAAATGAATATACAAAACAATCACTTGTCCATCCCAAGAATAGCAATAAAGTTTGCACTAGGTACCTACAAGGAAAAAACAGCTTCAGACTTCCACTAGCACTAAGATTATTTCAGTCCAATGCATAACCATTGAAGACGTGTCCCGTGTACCCTTCCCATGCATTGCTGTGTCCAAGCCCGTAGTCTGAGTTCTGTTTTCTTGATCGAAACGCATATCGAGAAGCGACTTGTGAGGTATTTTGTATGAAAATCCTATAAGCGCTTCGGAGAGATTTGAAAACTATTTTTCTCCTACAAAACTGCGAGTTTCTCGATACTAACTTGTCGCAAATAAACATAGCAAAACTCAGACTACGGACTCAGCAATCCAAGAAAAGAGTGAATAGGTGGATTATGGCTAAGCGTGCTCCACCTGAGGCTGCAGCTACACCAGATGGTGTTGGCCACCAAACGCTCAGATGTACAACATCAAAAAAAAAAGAAAAAAAAAGAACAGCATCAATACTTACCGCCATAAGCCAGCAAGCTCGTATGAGCTAGTCTGGTGACGGAGTTTTTAGGCCGTCTTAAGGCCTCTGTCATGGCTTAACGAATGCTAGAGCCAGGACCGACAGTGACAGTTAACGTGCCCTCCAAAGCACGGAAGGGCTCAGATGTAAATTCCACGGTCACCCATCCAAATAGTGACCATAGAACGTTGCTTGAGCACTTAGCGCTATGTCAACTGTACTTCCCCGGACAAAATCACAGCTTTCTACTAATTTTTTTTCAGCAACGGGTCTTTTAATAGGCAGTATGATGGGCAGTTTCTTCCTCCGAGGCTTCAAACGGTGGCCGATGTACATTGGTGGAGGCCTCGGCTTCGGGATGGCGTATATGAACTGCGAAAACAGTCTTAATAACTACCTGATGTCTATGGACCCGAAACTTTGTAATCTCAAGTAAGTTGATTGAATCTTGCAGAGTAACTAGGCTAGACTGATCGTAACTGGCACAGCAGAGCTTTTTGAATCATATTCCAATGGTATTAAGACTGTGATTTATACAATTTATACCCACCAAGGTGCTTATTTTTGGTGATACCCAGCATGTTAGACACAATAAATTTCGTCGAATACTAACGTTTCGGCATTCAACTGTGAAAGTACAATTTGGTTACACTGTCCAGTGTCCATAACTAATCAATTTTTATTAACTTTTTCGGCCCCTAAACTACCATAAACTACTATTTTCTTACAAAGCTGCTCCTATTATGAGTTTATTTTGCCAACTACCTTTCACTACCCGATTTCAATACAATCACTCACAACCCTATTGTTTTTTTTAAATAAAAAATACTAACAATATAGAGGAACTAATTACGCTAGTAAATTGTTCAAAAAGAATACAAGTGACCATTTTGAAATTGAAAATGGTCGTTTAGGTTGTAAAAATGGTAGCCCGCATTGTAATAGAGTATGGTCATAGAATTGAAAGAATTGTAATGTAAATTGTAGATCAGTGTTTGGCCAATGTTCTTCTAACTCAGGGTTGTCAAAAAAAAATTTTATTTGTTCGATTTTTGAGTTAAACATTAAAGTTTCATTCTTCGTAACATGTGTACGTATTAAGAATTTATAAACTAGACATTTTATAACTGAAAAAAAAATAATTGTAAAGCACGTTTTCGTAATGCAAATAAGCAAACTTTTACAAT
This sequence comes from Eulithis testata, assembly GCA_947507515.1. Lineage (NCBI taxonomy): Eukaryota > Metazoa > Arthropoda > Insecta > Lepidoptera > Geometridae > Eulithis > Eulithis testata. The sequence goes on along the minus strand of OX382213.1, from coordinate 8,114,192 downwards.
TGATTTTATGATTACCTTCTAATTAAATGAAACTCTTTTGAAGATGACTGACAATCAACGCACAGCCTAAACTATAAGTCCTAGAGGTATGAAATTTGGAGGGTATAGTAGGTGCCAAATAACACCGCAATACAGGTCATTCACCCACCTTCACCACGATGTCGCAAAATTCAATTTATTAATGGCTAATTCTGTCGCTTTCCATACAAACCTGTCGCTAAGACGGTAATCGCTCGAATCTCGTAGTACTGTTTGTTTACCATACATAAATTGAGTTTTGCGACATCGAGGTGAAGGTGGGTGAAAGACCTGTATTGCGGTGTAATTTGGCACCTACTATAGTATCCTTATACAGTGTAGAGGTGCACTAAGAATAACTTTGAAAAGTCGCAACCTTAAAGGGTCTATTAGGTAAATTAAGATCAAAGATTTCAAATAATGCATATTATGTTGCTACCACGCGAGCAAAGCCGCGGGCGACAGCTAGTTTATACTATTTTCTTGTCTAGTTAAGTCGACAGTTGAGCCACAGAATATTAGTTGGTTGAGCCAAAATTACGTGCTATTCGGAATAATTTACACAATTGAAATAAAACTTACGATACTTGACAGCCCTAGAGTCCATTTATAAGAAAGGCCATCGCTACGGTCAACGGTGAAGACATTAGCTTCTTTGAAGCTACTTTTGAGCACAGCAGGATATTTCCCTTCAGTCTTTGTGCAAAAGGTCATTTTACATTGTGCTTTGCTATATTTGTATGGGATTGGACACCGCCTTCCTATCTTTTATTACTTGAAATCGGTTCTGTTTGCCGACGTACCGCCTGTTCGTTGCCACCTATGGAGTTTTTCATTTATACCTCACGCTATTTTTACCCCTGTATCGTTAGATGTAAGGTTGGATTTTGCGAGTGAAGTCAGTAGTCGTTGTGCAGGTTTTTATTTTTAACGTTTCAATCGTTTGTGAGTCATGTGAGCGAAGGCTTTGTGGTTGCCGATTGCATTTCTATGGGTTTTTAGGGTTCAGTTTGGTTTATGTCAATTTCTAAAATGGATAGTAACGGTTAAAGAATGATTTGTTATGTTGAAAATTAATTAACATACTTATTTAAATTAAATTAATTTTAAATAAACTTAAAATAAATTAATTTTCTATAACATTTTGAATTTTTATTTAGTTATTTTTTATTGGAACGAAGTTCCTTATCGCGCGTTGCGAAAGGACGGAAAAAATTAAGTCCAAAAGTTGTAGCGACACTTTTTTCAAACTTTGACAACGTCATTCGAATAAATTGGTGCAGGAAGGAAACAAATGAATGTAGGTATTGATGGAAGTTTTTGTTTTAATATAGGTGCTTCTGTGTACTTACTGTAAGAAAACAACACCTCAAGGAACTTCGTTTCATCCGGGTGTCCCTTGACACCTCTCAAGTTTTTTTATTCACAAAATAGTTTCTTAGCAAAAGCAATATTTGACTTTTTGTTAAAAGATCTTATTTTTATTTGAGTACAAACGACATCGCCAAAGTCATCTCAACTGATCTCATATTTAGGTCATTCTTCATTTGAGTTGGTAGGTATAAAAAACAACATCACTAAAGTCACGGCCATAGCAATTAGGTCAGTTACCAATCAGGATTGTCATAATAATAGTAGGTAGCACGTGATGAAGTGCTCTTATATTACCAATCAGTCAAACAATCACGTTGTGATATAAAAATCGTTCAGTTCAGGTAAACTTTTAATGAAAAATAACAATACAAAATCTGACTAAAGCGAAATCTGACGGATGTGAACTAAATCTAAGGTCCGTATGCTGATTACTGCTCAAGTATAGATTTTTATATGAAAATCTCTACTCAAATCTATGCTGGAGTAATGATTTCAGTATCGGCGTTATCATTCCCCTGCCCTTATCCCACGCTAGGTGATGTCGGCGCAACATGTTTTCTTCTTCCACTCACTCCTATCATTCGTCAACTCTGAATCTACTCCTCTCACATTCATATCCTCTTTCACACAATCCAAGCACGTCTTCTTCGGCCTTTTTCTACTTGCAGCCACACCATTCATAACTCTTTTCGTAATATGACTTTCATGTCCATACCATGCTAATCTACCACTCCTTACTTCTTCAATAACAGGCACCATTTCCACACTGTACGGGCCTATATTACAACACCATTAAACAGATACTTTCAATCCAAGCTAGCAGTTTTACGCAATAAACTTTTTATATCATACAGAACCCTCCTTCCAATGCCTAAAGACTTGACAATGCAAAACCTATGGTTTGTCTTTTTGTCCTAAACCTACGTCAATTGCATTTGCCTGTTTGCGATTGGTTATTTAGAGCGGATTGGAAGACAAAATGCCCTCAGGCGCAGACTCGAATCGTTTGTTACCATTGTCCTGTGATTACTCACTCCTCGTTTTGTCAATTAGATACGTCTGTGTTTTGATAGACCGGTTACGGAAATTACTGTAAACCACACGTGGAAAAAATAATATATTTATAAAAACCGATTTTAATTTGATACAGCTTTATCATCAGGTGATGATGATGATGATAAATGGTAGTTCATTGGGTTTGTTCTATTGATCATAACATAAGCACCATTGAAAGGTCATAGGAAAGCAAAATACGCAATTTCATGTTTTTTCCAGTTAGTCCTATTTTAACTTCCAAACTACTGAACCGATTTCGGTAAAACTGTTATGGGACCAATCTGGAAGTATACTCTTATCTCATAAGATAACAAACATAAAAAAATACAACTGAATTGAGAACCTCCTACTTTTTGGAAGTTGGTTAAAAGTAGCGCCCGAATAAAACCTCACATTAACGATTCAAAGGTTGAGAGTTCTAGCACTTTTGGCCATCAGTTAAAATAGTCAGCCACTTTAGTTAAAATAGTTTCTTAATTAACAAAATATATGAAAATCTAATTTCAGTATTTGGGTGATTTTCAAATGTAAGATTTGGTGAAGGAATTGGTAATTATTATTGGTAATTTACTGTTATTTTTTGTTTCAGGAAAACACCATGAAGCAAGCTAATGATATCGTTGTAACAATGTAAAAATGTAATTTGTTGTTAAATAAATATTTCAGTAAGTTTTGTAAGTTAGTTTTTTCTTTTTAAAATTTAGCTCTGTATATCATCCAGTAGTGAACACAAGAAATATTTATATTCACAAATTCACAAAATGTTATTGTCGGTGGGTATTGAACCAACAATCCATAGCACAGAAGCCAGAGCTACTCGTATTACCAATTTAGCTGTGTGACGCCTTTGATTAGTACATGTTGCCTGTAAGGATGACATGTCTAGTCTAGTAACTACTATCTATCTTATATATAAAATTCTCGTGTCACAATGTTCGTTCCCGTACTCCTCCGAAACGGCTTGACCGATTCTCATGAAATTTTGTGGGCATATTGAGTAGGTCTGAGAATCGGCCAACATCTATTTTTCATACCCCTTAGTGATAAGGGTTGCACGCGAGCAAAGCCGCGGGCGACAGCTAGTACTATTATATAATTGTAAAGAGCCAAAATCTAAAATAAAAGATATGGGTAAACTAAATGCAGAAACAATTCTGATTCCGAAAATCGAGTTTGTCTGTTTATTTGTTCGCTGATCACGCCTACCACTACTGGACCAATTTTAATGAAACTTATACCATAACATTCAGAAGCCTTTCTTCTGGATTGAAACATAAGCTATATTTTATTGAAATCAAAGACGTATACAGAATTATTAGATACAGTTTGAACTATCTCAACCCAAAGGAGCCATTTGCTACGAGGTTCATCGTAAGTTGGTTGTCAGATACATAATATTTTGGTGGAAAGTGTCGCGGGTATCAGCTAGTACATACATTTATTTCAATGTACATTTTAATTGTCTGTCCAATATAAATTGACTGATGACCTGCATATCACCGATCATTCAGACCGTGACCGTGGTCATCGACCCATGATTTCATCAGGTGCAAGCTCTAGGTATGCCGTGAGTCAGGCCGTGAGTCATCGTTGGAGTAGACTTGGACAGAAGCTCTGTGGAGTCGTGTTGTGTCTAAAATGGTTTGACCTACTTCTATTTTGAAGTATTTGGTTTGACACTATCATAAAAGTACTAAACAATCAACACAAAATCCTTTTCTTGTAAAGTTCTACGATTTTCTCGCATGAAGGCGAGTTTCGTTCCGTGCATAAAGTCTTGGGAGCTCTTCATCTTGCTTTCTTGAGTAGTGGTGGATAGTTTTATTATTCGTATTTCAGTTTGTAGGCGTCCACAGCTAGATAAGTACTAGTGAGTACCTATTGACTACGAAAGTAGAATTGTTCATCGTGAAACAAAATGTTTGAACTCCTATCAAACAACTCGTGCCTGGATTTTAATTTTATAACTATTGCATGATATTACTTAATTTTCAATGAAATTGATCTAATTACTATTTAACATGTATATTATGTATTCTATCAGCCATCTAGTTCCCATAGTACAAGCTTTGCTTACTTTGGGACTAGAAGGCGTTGTGTTAAATGTCCGTCAATATTTATTTAAACTTTACTCCCAAGTTTCCACAGATTTCCTGTTTGTAAAAAGTGAGAAGTGTATCGTTAAAAGTTGCAGTTCGTGACATAAAATAGGCCATTGCACTGTTGAAGTATTTTTCTTTATGTGGAAGCTTTAATCTGTTTTTATGGCCTTTTGTTTAAATAAATTGATGACTTTATTCATCAGTCATAGTTATAATAAGATTATGAGGTTATTTTAAATGTATTTAGTAAACATTGATTTAACTGTTTTGCTTACTTTTTTGACGGTTTTCTTGAGAGCCTGGTTCAAAAGAATTGGGAGACGCAGGAAGTCATCGATAGATGGTTCATGATCAAGATCGTTGTTTTTTTTTAATCTATGTAGGATAAGTATGTTCAGAAATGCTATAAGGCTGATACATAATTTTAGTGAGGGAAAATAATAAAAATCTGAAGACACTTTTTGAAGTGTTACTTAAATTGAAAAGTTGTTGTTTTGAAGTGTCTACTTACGATACAAATATAATGATATTTTTTATTATTATTACGTCCAAATTACATAGAAAAACAGTTAGTTCTTTACACTTTTTCACAAATTCTAGTAATAAAAATATGTATGTCTATGAAATTAAAACAAGTAAGTTTAGCAAATAGCAAATGATTAATGAGTATGTGTATTTTCAAAAAGACCGATGCTTTTACAACTATAATGTGGGCGTAACCACAGACAGTCAGTGCCACCTACTACCACGCCATCGCCGTATTAGCACTGTCCATTATAAGTTAAAATCAGTAAGTTAATGTATTCACAGAAATATCAATCATGGTATCATTATAATTTTATATTGGCGTGAAAGAGTACAAAAAACTAAATATGCTAGATTCTAGATAACTTCCAAATGAGGTTTTTAAATAAAAACTGTCTGGTTTTGTTATTTTCATTTATTCTATCTAGGACTCGGTACTGAAAATTGAAATAAACTACAGGAAATTCAAAGTCAATTTAAATCAAGTGTTGGGCAAAATATGAACGCAACCCTAAAATTATTTGCACATCCATCTTTTACTCGTTGTGGTGGTACGTTTGTCAAATCGTTTCTCTTGCTTCTAACTACAGGTTTTGATATTTTACAGTACTGTAGGCTCATCATCATCATCAACTAATTTCAGCCTAATTTTTTGCTGGACGTAGTTCTCTCCCAAGACGCGCCACTGAGCCCGGTCTTCGACTCTTCTCATTCAGTGTTTGCTACATTTTGCAGACCGTCGCCCATCTTGCGGGAGAGCGTCTTACATTACGCTGACCTAAACTACAGATCATTATAATACTGTAGGTACTAGTACGAATTACTTGAGTGGACCGTTTAGACCGTTTAGTACTAGTACTAAACGGTCTAAACGGTCCACTCAAGTAATTTGTTTGCTTCAACGATTGTCCGTTCCACGATGCGATTGCAGACTCAGTGTGGAAAGACTCTACCAACGGAAATTTATGGAGGACATTCATAAAAATCAGTCAATATGGACACTCCAAGCTACTGTGCCCATTAAACTTTGATGTATTTATTTCAGCAACATTGTAGCATCCTATGGTTAGGTATAATAAAAAGTTCACAGTTATGTTCAGTAAAAGCTTAGTCTCCAAAGTTGTTACCGTCTTGAAGACGGTACCTATCACCTCAACCTAGAGAAGTCGTTTGTTAGGCATTGGCCTCTGCCATCAAGTTCCTAAAAATAAATAAATAAATGTTTACGGACACTTAACACAACGCTTTCTAGTCCCAAACTAAGCAAAGCTTGTACGATGGAAACTAGATAGCTGATAGAATACATACATACATTTTTTTTTGTAAATACATACTTATAATACATAGAAACACCCAAAACACCCCAAAAAGATTGGTTATTGGCCTTTTCTATCCACCATGCACTAAATTTTTCAATTTTTGCAGTTTCGTTGATCTTCCAGCTTGTGGTCGGTCCATCCTTGGTCCACAGGTATGCATTAGATACTTATAGTTAACTCCAGAACATGAGCTTTGCAATTTGGTTCGAAGAAAAGAAAAAAATCATATGACGTCAATATGGCACCATTTCAGCTACCTGTTAAGGCTGTACTATCGTAATATGACGGTCACCGTTTGACAAAAACTAGAGTTTATGCGCGGTGTCATGTCCTGTGAGTGTAATGAAAATATTTTCCATCTCTTCTTTATTACCTAAAGATATTAAATCCCGGTTCTGTAAACACGGCGACGCTAACATCAATTTTCATTTTGCAAGTCATAATTTTATCCCTATATAGCTAGTTTTTAGGAACTAATTATTTCGTTGAAAATATAGTTTTCAGTTTTCTATTCTAGCCGGCTCGTATTCTGATAAAAAACTCGAGCATAGATTTGAGTAGAGATTCTCATACGAAACTGTCAAAAAATTTATTCTTGAGTGTTTGTAAGAAATTAAAATACGAGCCAGTCTGCTGGAAAATCTATCTGGCTGATCTATCAAGCTGAAATTTAAAGATACAAAGGTCGAAAGGTCTTAAATTGGATACAAAATAAAGATATTTATATAAGAATTAAAACTGTTTTATCTTACTAGCGATTCACCCTGTAGGTACTTGTTGACACTTAGATTTCTTTTCACTCGAACGATGTATGCAAATTAAAATGCTACATGTACAAATAGTAGCACTACTTATAAAGGCTACAATATTGCAGACACAATGTCTGTCTTTCGGCTACTGCTAAACTGCACATTGGATTAACGACATAAGTCAACTTTACTTTATTACCGACTGTTAAAAGTTGAGTATATTGCTGAGACTACGAGCTGAGAGATAAGTTGGGGAAGGTCAGTTCCTTTAGTTTTAATTTTAATATTTTATTACCAAACTTAATTTGATAGAGCATGACATTGTGGCAGTTACTTGTACTCAATTTAAAGTGGGACATAACATACGTATTTACTATTGACTTTTGTACAATCAACGATCTGCGCGGTCACTATTTGGATGGGTGACCGTTTATGGCATTTACATCTAAGCGCTTTCGTGCTTCGGAGGGCACGTTAAACTGTCGGTCCCGGCTCTAGCAGTCGTTAAGCCATGAGGCCTTAAGGCGGCCTAAAAATTCCGTCAACAGAGTTGGCCACTAACTCATACGAGCTTGCTTTGCTTGCTAGTTTTATTTTTTACTGCATTACAACTATTATTCTGATAACACTGATAAACTAAACAATTTAGACCATATAATCGATATAAAATTGTTACTGAACAAAATACGGATCAAAAACCAACTCTTGAGCTACGCACTCTATCATGTAAGACCTCTTTTGCATCCCATACTATCAATTTACTAGTGTAAAAAATCCACTAGCTTCAGAATCAAATACTGGCAAGGTAAAAAAAGAATTACATATATTTATGACGGTTACAATGTTGCAATACCTACTTGATACCTAATGGGAACAAAACAAAATATTTGTCGATGCCATCACAGTGCAGCGTAACTTGTTAACCTTACTTTATGGGCTAGTATGCACTTTATTGCAAAAACCACGGCTGGTAGCCGATGGAAGAGACAGTTCTGTCAGTTTTTTCAACCATTTGTGAAACCGAAGGTAGATCTAGACGTAGGTATAGCTAATAAGTTTAAAAACTAGAAAAAATGATTTTAATGGCTTCATCATCTGATAGTGGATAGCATTATTTTACTGACCGTAAACACTATTGAAAAGTCACAGGAAAGCAAAATACGCAATGTCTTGTTATTCCTGATTTAAAAGCAAAACCACTGAGCCAATTGCGATAAAAAAATGGTAGGACCAATCTGGAAGTATAACTTTTTAGTTAAAAAATGATTTTTCAAAGCGTTTTTTTTATGGATGAGTTCTGAAGTAACAAACTGTATTTTTTTTAATATTCTTTCTACCGAAAGAACAGGCTCTTCAGGATTGTAAAGGTTCCTGTTCACTACGTATCACTGTTAATTTAATTTTTCGTCGACACTGTCCTGTGACAATGTTGCCATTTCCCGAATGTGTGGTTTCGCGCATTAACGCGTTCGGCTTTATTGCACTTCGCTTTTAATTAAGAATATTCGGCTAATTTGGTTACGATATTGGCAACATTGTCACTTTGTTCAATGACCTTTTGAAAATGGCTATGAACGAAATAATACTAACTTAACGCGTCAAAGAACGCAAACCGGTTTTTGGACCGCGCAAAACGCCCCGGGGCTAGGTTGCTCAATTTTTTTTTTCTAGGTTGCTCAATTTTTTTTTCTAAATGTGCATTTAGAAACAGCTCATAGCAGCCAACTCTATTACTCCTCCAATAGAATAAAAGCACAAATAAAACGACATAGTTACATAAACAACTACCTATTTTCTTTTATTCTCAATAGCTTTTTCATATTTTTCCTTTAATTCACAAAAACATACTTTAATATCGAAAGAACCACACAATTGCGGATACCATTAGAGTTCTTTTACAAGAGACAATTTATGGGGATGTCTAGCCGAAGCACGTAGAAATTTTTACTCTCTGCTAAATATTACCTTATTTCTTGTCTCGCTGAGAAAATAGTGCTTTGATAAAGATGACGTAATAACTCCACATTCGGCTTTATTTTAAGGCCGAATAAAGGGGAACCCCTATAGACTATTTTCTTCCTTTTTAAAGTTGATTCCGAGAACTCGTTCGTTCGTTCATATTATTATGAGTTAATGGCCAACTCTGGTGACGGAGTTTTGAGGCCGAATTGAGGTTTCCGTCGTGGCTTAGTGACTGTTAGAATTCGGATTTTTTTAGCTTTATTACAAGAGTCACAAATAATTAAAAAGCTCTAATGATCAAGACTACGAGTACTTTAACAATTATGACTTGCCTAACTAAACAGCTATGTTAGTGAATGGTTTTCCATATTGGCCTTAGTAAGACCTAGTAAAAATGATACTGTAAGAAAGTTCTAGCTAAAAACTAATCAATATTGGGTTTTAATTTTTATTCAGGATTTTATTGATTTCGGCTCAAAACTATAAAGCCGAAACGTCTACTTTTCCCATTTCTACTCGTAAATAATATTCTTTTCAAGAAAGCTTATTGCGCTTCCTACCAGTGATGAAACAAATAGTTTCCGTGTGTAAGGGAACCGTAAACAAACGTGAATTCGACGTAGATGGCCACTGTTGTCCACTGAGCTTTGTGGTCTGAAAATGAGTGGTGTTTTGAATACTTTTACCTCTATAGGGATTTTTTTTGTTGCGAAAAATAAATCTTTGGTCCACTGTGGAACTACACTGGCCTGCAAAAATAAGTACTACACTTTTAAAATTTCAATTTTTTCTAAACTATAGAAGTTAGAGACTTAAAATAATAGCAATTTTTATCAGCTTTTTTGCAACTATAGTACCTAAATTAAACTTTTTTACGAGTCCTTCTTGTTACGAAAGTATATCTTATGAAAGATATCGCAATTTTAAAAGTGTGACTTATTTTTGCAGGCCAGTGTATTTTAATGATGGTTACTAGTGCAACAATAAACATAATATTATATCTTTAGAAAGATTCAGAAGTCAACTCCGTCATCAGAGTTGGCCATTAACTCATACAAACTTCCTTAAGGTGTCAAAAAACTGCAGGCATGAGTTACGCTTAGATCCAATTTTTTTTAAGTATACAATACAAGCCTAAGTAACTAGACTAGATACTGCTTTGGAAAATTAGTAAACCTTGTGGGAATATAATAGAACGTGGTAGAAACTAGGCCGCAGAAAAAACCTATAGTTTCTTTCACCTAAAATATTCACATGTGAAATCTCAATCTCTCATCAGAAATTTATACAAAAAAGTCATCAACACCGATTTTATCAAAATTAATGATCCACAACTAAATTATTGTCCATCCATATAATCCCTTGTTCCAATTTTTTGTCCGATAACCATCTTCCACAGTGTAAAATATCAGAATGTCATTGTCTAATTCCCTTTATGCCAAACACAATGCATTCTGAATATATTATGACCTGTGAACTCCGGTCGTCTGTTCTTTGTCACAGTGTAAATTATAGTCAGTAAAGAAACCTCGAGGATTAAAGTCACAGAATAAAATGGCTCGAGTGACTCATTCCAATTCTTGTAATGTTTAAATATGTGATGCTTTTGTATGGAATTTACGGCTAGTTCATGGGAAAACGAAGATAAAACAGCGCATGTGTAATTGAAAAGAACGATACAGTACTGCTACATTTTATAATAATTTTAATAAAAACACTTCAGACACCAGAAAATAGTACATTGTTCACCGAGAGGAGAAAGTGACCGATTACCGTCGAGGGTGTCGTTTGAAGCCCAAGCCGTAGGCGAGGGCTTTAAAACACCCGAGATCGGGAATCGCACTTTCTCTCGAGTGATACATAGTGCTTTATACTACACCTACAAGGAAAATAAAAAATTAAAACTGAATCCTCAAACAACAAACAAATTGAAAATGGCGCCAATGGCGTCTGCAATTTTCACATGTTCTTTTTTCAAATTGTTTATCCTGCCGCCGCAGGGTCGCACTGCCAGCCCGACACCATCCAACACACAGCTAGTGGCCAGTGTCATTTTGCGAACTTGGAGATAAAAACTCACTGTAAAAACTTTTTGGTTTTTGATATTTAGGTTACCGGCGCATAGTCTTACCCAAAATTAAAAAAGAAAAACCACGTAAGAAATTGATTTTCATACACTTTTCTCTCCCGCTCAGATGCGTTTTCTCCCCGCATATTTGTTCGATATGCAATGACGTACTTTCTACCGTAAATTTGATAAAGTATCAAGGTACTTTCCAAGCAGGTGTAGTATAAAATATATATAATATGAGCTCACCAAAAAACTTAAGCTTTTGCCAAAATAAAAGTCAAATACAATAAGTATTATATAATCTGTGGCAATGGCAAAAAACACACCACATCAGTATCAAAATCTGAACCAAGTAAATACGTTTGACAGTTTAAACAGCTTGTAACCGACCAACCAGTCAGTACTGCCAGTAATGATCCTTCATTTCTCACGTCAAAGATTTCACATTGGCACAAAAAGTCCCTTGTTCTCTTCAATGACAATCATAATCACCATTCACAATAGATCCACATCAATCTACTGACATATTTTGATACAATTCCGTCACGTACAATTAAATAGTAGTGGCCCGACCGTGCGTCCTTGCGTTACACCACCTATACTCTGAATTCACTCTTAGACTCGCCGTAAATATTTGGTGTTTGCAAAGTCCAGGGCAAATCTTCAATCTTCATCAAATGGTACATGAACTACACACCAATACTTTTAAGGTTCAAAATTGCCTGCGTGTTTGTTACAGATTTCATCATAGTATTAGCACCTTCTGTAAGCGGTGAGTGCAGTGATATATCTCCCGCTTCACCTAGGGTGTATTCAATAGGCCTTTATCTGAGTTTATCATTTATTCATGGTCATTATTTGACCATTTCTGGATTAATGATGTGCTATCATTGTTCTTGTATGTTAAAAGATCGTTAAATGTTTGGAGAGGTGTGAAATAAGATACTTAATGGGTGTAACGGATCTTCTTTGTTATTTGTTGACCCCGTTTTGATATTTAGTTCCGGGATATTCATAATTATTTTTTCTATTACAATTTAAAGCATAATGTTTCTATTGAGTCCATCTTTGAATTACCCTGTTCTATTTTTTCTATTTACAACAGTAATTATATTTATATTATCAACTGTATCATCTTTTTCAGTCGTTGAATTAAAAATTTGTCTAAGTGAAAACAGCGGTTATATATTTATGATTTTATTTTTATCATTCAAGTTTGTTTCTGAAAGAAAACACCTGTTTTAAGAATACCTTACATTAGTTCTCAAGCAAAAAAGTATCAATAGAAATAAAAAAATAAAGTTTATTACTAAACCAATTCATCAACATTCTGAGTAACATTCATTCATTTACAAATCAAACTAGATTAGCAAGGCTCTTAAAATGTTATTGCGAAAATTCTCACAACGAATTCAACGAGCATGAATTAAAAATTCGTCCAAATTAATAGCTTTCTCATCAAACACTTCAATAGTATTTTTATCGACCATTAAAAATTCAAGTGCTTCAAGAACAAGAGTATTAAAATGTGATTCTGGTTCTTTTTTGTCTTTTTGCGCATTTGTCGCTTGTCTTTTGAATGAGGATAGATTTGGGGTGGATTTGAAGAACTGGTTTCGGCAATAGCAGTAATCAACAATGTTGCAATGTTTATTAAACATGATAATAAGCTTGGTCTTTTCTGTAGTCACGTTCCGTTATTCTGAAACCTGTTTTGTGTGACCTTTTGATGGAAGTATTTGATTGCACGTACTTTGTCAGCGTCTTATTTCGTTGTAGCTTTACCGTTTGGTGTTTTCTTTGACACGAGAAGAAAATTTTGCCCTTTAAAACCCTGGAAAGATCTTTCTACATTAATTTATTAAAATTTACAAAATATTTTTTCATATAATTCTAAATTTATGGTAAAAATTGGGTTGCACAAACATATTTTTTCGATATTTCTAAATCAATAGTTTTCCTGTAAATTGAAAATAGTTTGATGCCCGAGAATTTGCTTTGATTTAATTATGTTCAGTATTTAGTATTGTGTTTTATAAAATTTAGTTTCTTAGTTTTATAGAGAATAGTAAAAGACAAAGTAATAGAAGAACATTAAATAGTATAAAAAAGTGGTGATATGCTAAAAAATGAATCAAAGCAATTCGAGACATCAAAAAGCTTAACGTCTTCAAAACTTACACCCCACAAAAACTCCCTTTTTTAAACTACCCCTTTCGCACGTCACTTTCTTGACCCATAAACAAATACCCTAAGAATAGCCAGTAATGAGGCACTGCATTAATTCTAGACCATAAAATGCCGAATTTATAGCCAGTCCTATAAAATAAGACATGGTCTCTTTGCGTACCTTTCTTTTGAGACAATGTTGCTGAATTACGGGTACAAATTTTTCAAAAGTTATTGGTCATGCCTTGGTTTGTAAAGGTGTGGAGTAATGTTTAGAAATAACATTGTTGCTTGTTACATTTTTGTGTTTTTCATTGTTGCTTCATTCTTCAAAATACAACGTTATTCGTGTTTAGATTTTTTATGAGATATTAATAGATTTAAGGTCCCTATAACTCTACTGTTCCTACACAACAAGCTTTCACAACTCAATAGGCTTTTTAAATATTTAATGACTATAGTAACAGTTATTTAAATTGACTGTTACAGAAAATTAAAATATAGTTTCGAGTTATAATCATTTGTTTTTCGTTTTAATAGCGACAAAAAATTTAACGTAGTTGATATTTGTTTACAACTTATACAAAAGTAAGGTATGTATATTGGAAATTGAATCATTTCTTAATTTCAATAATATTATTAATAGTTTGCTAACATTTATTAAGTTGTTTCTATGTCCATGAAACACGATGCAATTGCCTATCGTAGTGAATTGCCTCACAGGGTACGTTCTTAAACTGTTGTAGGCAAAGGTAGCTGGCGTGGGGACGTCTCGTTACTTTTTTCTTTAAAAAGTTTATTGCCACAATTAATTAACTTTAAATTTTTTTGATAGTTTTTTTCGATACTACTCTATCTGAGCAAAACAAGAGTAGAGACATCTAAATCCCAATGTACATCAGTTTAAATAGAAATACTACTAAATAGTCTTTCATAATAGAGTAGGTCCATTTGCAGGACATAATTGACCATAAATAATATAGATTACACCATGTTTCTTTACCCTTTCATAAGAATAAGAGGGTCGAGAATCAGAAAAGGGGTCAACATAGTTTTTTATGTTTAAAGCTTAGAAAGTAAAAACTATTTGCAATAGTTTTAAATTAGGTGTGTTAGCAACTGCCATTGTCGAAAAAAATAATTTCACGTCTGTATTTAAAATTAATATTAATCGTTTTCGCTTTGAGAATTTTTTTAACCGAGCTAGATCTTGATCACACCTTTCATTTGGTTTTGGAACGAGATCTCTAGGGTGAGTAGTTTCCGAGATATAGCCGTTTGAAGTTTGACAGCTGTCATCAAAAAAATAGATCTTGATCACACCTTTCATTTGGTTTTGGAACGAGAACTCTAGGGTGAGTAGTTTCCGAGATATGGGCGTTTGAAGTTTGACAGCTGTCATCAAAAAAATAGATCTTGATCACACCTTTCATTTGGTTTTGGAACGAGATCTCTAGGGTGAGTAGTTTCCGAGATATAGCCGTTTGAAGTTTGACAGCTGTCATCAAAAAAATAGATCTTGATCACACCTTTCATTTGGTTTTGGAACGAGAACTCTAGGGTGAGTAGTTTCCGAGATATGGGCGTTTGAAGTTTGACAGCTGTCATCAAAAAAATAGATCTTGATTTTAAGTTCTATGATTCAAGAAAGAAATAAAAATTGCTTTTTAGGTATAATAATATAATTTCCCCCAAATTGGTTAAATAAATTAGTATGGAAATCGAACCACCTTAATGTAACCACACGCTCGCAAAGCAATTTAAATAGCTAAATCATATTTTGCTTAACATTTTTTTACCTGACTGTACTCAACAGCTTCCTTAATTTGATGTTCTCCGAATCGTCACAACAAAAATTATTAAAATCAAAAGTGACGATTGGGAGAATTTGTCCCAAAATATTTGGTCCGAATCGTCACTAAGTCGCTTTTTAAGCCAATCTTCACTGATTATCTAAGTTAAGCGACGTTCTGTGCAGTCGCTATTTGGATGGGTGATCGTAGTAGCATTTGCATCTGAACGCTTCCGTGCTTCGGAGGGCACGTTAAACTGTCAGTCTCGGCTCTAGAAGCCTTGACGGAGGTTTTAAGGCGGCCTAAAAACTCCGTCACCAGAGTTGGCCACTAACTCATACGAGCTTGCTTGCTCACAGAGCTAGGACAGACAAACTGTCATAATCATTAACTTGACCTATTTCTATCTTTATATAGTTCAGTACTTGACAGGCGTCATGGCTCAGTCGGTAAGTAGCTCTGCGTTTCGTGCTGTGGGCCGTGGGTTCGATCCCCACCGAGAACAAACATTTGTGTGTTGTAAACATAGATGTTTGTTCTGTGTCTGGGTGTTTCTATGTATTATAAGTATGTATCTACAAAAAAAAATATGTATGTATTCTATCAGCCATCTAGTTTCCATCGTACAAGCTTTGCTTAGTTTGGGACTAGAAGGCGTTGTGTTAAGTGTCCGTGAATATTTATTTATTTTATTTGTTAGTTAGCTATTCTTATGGCCTTATTTCTCTTAACCATATTCTTCTAAAACTCTGCTAGCGATAAGGCCTTTTGCACTATATAAAACACGAACACAAGACAAGAAAAATTTTGTATGTGTGTTATCCGACAGAACAAAATATCTTGTAATATGTATGGTCTCATATAAACAATCAAGCGACTGAATGTCTTATAGACATTTCTCATAAGACACAAGAAAAATATTATCTTAAATGTACAAAAGGCTGCTAAATCCGTTGTCATCCCTTTTTTGGTTCTCAAGCAAGTGATGACAGTTAAGTTAAAGTGTAAGTTAATTAAGTATGTAAGTATCTACCTACCTAATAAAATAAAATAACAGTTGTACACTTTTATTCCGTTTTTTTCAACCCTACAATGACCTACGACTTTTCACGAACGAGACTATCTGATCACCCCCTGACCTTAAAATGTACCAAATTTATGTTTAAACACAGGTGTATGATCCTACTTGTAGATATGATAAGATATACGTTTGGTTGGTAATGAACTTTAAAAAAAATAGAAAATAAAGTATAACTGTATAATCAAATTATGGTATACAGTTGGTACTTGAACCACTCAATAGCAAACCTTTCGAGTCATCTATAAATCATCAATATCTTGGAAAACCATGAATAGAAACTTATTGAAATTATACAAGCTAATAATGCAATAAAACTATTATTTAATTAAGGAATATGTAATTGTCTATCAAATACAATTTAATTCACTGATTGAGTAAGCATTTATGGTTTCCACGATATTTAAATTTTTATAGATGACCCGGAAATATTGGTCTCGACTGTAGTAATTAGGTGTGTAGCGTTTGAGATTTATGCACATCAAATTTAACGAGCCCATAAAATTTGACTACGAACTGTGACCATTATGACTCAAAATATATTTTTTTTTCAGGTAAAAATATTTTTTTCTAACCCGTAAAACCTAAGCTACACATAGTCTCAAATCCACAGAATTCGTCAAGAGATAACAAGTCAGACTACTTTAACAGTACAAATAGGTACAATTCCAAAGAAAAATCGTCTCCTATTCATCTGCCAGAACAGAACACAGATTCATACATCTTAATAATCACGTCATAAGAGTGAAATTGCTGAATTATGTCCGATGGGCCTCGAGCGAAGCGATAGATGCTTTTACATTGATATTCAACGTTGATGTATCGTACGGTGGACAATACGCTCGAAGTGGGCTCCCTCTAGCGTCCCCCTTTTTTGGTAGGGTTGGCACTTCGCATCGTGTAAATAATAAAATATATTCTCAATGGAAAAAGTTTGGTCAATGACCAAAAGATTTATTTGACATACATTTCTGGATACAAAACTTGAGGTTTTTTACACGTTATAGGCATTTTACCACAATCTCACCGAAACAAAATAACGAATGGAGTAAAATACGCCATTCCAAGATCTCTTTCAAAGTGGATGATAGCTAATGAGTAGCAAATAATAAAATATCGATATAATAGCACAGCAGCATTGAATCGTTATAATATAAAACATACACCAATAAAACTTATGTAAGTAGTTCGAATGTAAATTCACAAAAAAAAATTGTTTATTTTTAAATGCAATTACCAATTATGTATGTTCTTACACACATAAATGGGTAATTGCGCACTAGCGTCACCTCTGGTGTTGCAGGTGTTCATGGGCGGCGGTGACCACTTTCCATCAGATGGCCCGCCTGCTCGTCTGCCAGCTATGGCATAAAAAAATTATATTTTGTACAGTAAATGTTTGTGTTTGTACTTTTTCTAGTCTAGGATAACATGACAGCCCTAGCTGCCCAGTAACGCCCCCTGTTACCGCGGCGACACTATGTCGGTCACCCTTTACCGTAGCCAACATACCGGGTGCATGTAGCGTGGCCCAACACTATTCCGTATCGATAGTTAATGAATTATTTATCGAATTATTTTAGTTAGTGTTTCTTTTGTTCCATCTTTCTTAAGTGATTTACTTTTTTTTTATTGACCAGTGCCTTCTTTCTCACCTGAGAATAATGTTTTTTTTTTATTTTGTTGATGATTAAATTATTCTACTGTATTGTTGTAACACCAAGTGTCAAAAAACTCTAATCGGTAGTGTTCTTATGTACTAGGTAAACTGATGTTTTTTTTTCAGATCCTAAAAAGTAAAAAAGTATTTAAAAATAGGGCTTCCCACTCTTTTAAATAATAAAATCAGTAATGTTATGTTCCTATCAATGAAAACACCAATTATGTCATTAGCAAAATACAGAAAAATAAAAAGACTACGTTGCACTTATCCAGATTATTTCCCCCCACTTAGTAAGGTAATGACAGCTTAGACTTAACTAAACTGTCTTTTACCGGAAAACAAAGCAATTTTCTGGTTAATTTTTACCACAAGTGCTTATTAATTTGACACCCCTGCCCTAGGGACGACTTTCTTTAATTTTGTTAAAAAGACACCTATTTTTTTAGTCTTGGAAAAAACAGACTAAACAGACTCAGGACTGTTTTGTAATTGTTATTAGAATTGGTTGATAAGGCCAGAGCATCAGAAAAAGCTTAATATTTTGTCAGTACTTGTGTTTCACGCATATCTACTAAAAGTTTACTTAAACTATATTTTTGTATCATTAGTTATGTACCCTAACACACGAATTATTTCGTAATGTTTTCCCTAAACTGCACTATCTTTATCTTCATAACCAGATTAGGACTACGTTTTAAAATACTTGCTTGGTTTTGCTACAAAAATCGATAAACCGTCGACACGATAAATCGATAAGATCACATCTCTACGAGAAGAGCGATGAGTCACAGCTCTGAGGTTACACGTTTGTGTGCTAGCTTGGTGAGTAGGTATCTTTAGTGTGCTTACTGCTTAGTTATTAAAACTTTGATGAAAGGAATGCTGGTTTCTTTTTTTATTTGTTTTTAATAGGGTTGTATAACGGAATACTTATTAAATCTTTTGTAACTTATTCATTGTATAAAGATGCTTGTATTTATTTATGTTTGTGATCTATTATAGTTTTTTTATGTTTTTGTGGAATAATGATCATTATTAGCGGTTATTACAGTATTTAAAAAAATATTCGTGGACATTTCTCACAACGCCTTCTAGTCCCAAACTAAGCAAAACTTGTACGCGGAATGCTACTTTTACCGAAAGTATTTTTTTAGAATAGCAAGCAATTGATTGAACTGAATGATGGAAAAAGCCGATCACCCATCTGATTTTAAGTGGTAGCCTAACAAGTGCCTTCTATTCATGAGAAGAAAACCTGTCACTAGTGTGTAGGTATTATCCTCCATGTTGCCGAATTCCATCTCTGCAGTTTGGTCCAATAGCTTTAATTAAAGCTATGTCTGTCCACCAGTCGAGGTAAACATCTAATTGAAATACCATAGCTTCGAGCTGACTGCTGGTAACGTAGCTGTCAGTAATACATTCTTTGGAATTGCTATAAATAAGCAATGTATACCTAGATTAGGGTAGAGAAGCATTATGATCGCCAAAGATAAGGAATAAAGTGTGGCGTCTTAGAAATAAAATAGATAGAAAACACTTAATTCAGTTTTGCACATGATGAGGTCCGTGGGGTACCGAGGCCCTCCGGGTTTTCAAAATTCTTTCAGGGCGTCTAGTCGAAGCGACGCGTGACTCGAGGGCTGGTGATTATCTAGGCCAGTGTATCAGCATTGCTATTCAGCGCGGCAATGCAGCCAGTGTCTTGGGTACGCTTCCGATTGGTACTGATTTGGACCAGTTGAGCTATCTATAAATCGTTTGCAACGGTTTGTGGATAGCTCAACTGTTTCATGTGTATTTTGTAAATATTGTGAATATTGTAAATACTGTATTAGTTGTAATTTTCTTTGTGAATAAAATTGATTAAATCAAATTTTACAAAATGTACGATTAAATGATTACAAAAGTAAAACCATAGTAAGGGTTACTATGTTTTTACTTTTACGGTTTTATTTTCTTTTTTTTATTAACATACCCGTATAGTTTTGCTCTGTCCGTGTCCTTAAACATAACCGTTTTACTCAAAGACCATTGAAAACATCGATCATAATGAAATTTTCCAGTTTTATACTCGTACAAATCAACGAGCAGTAAGTAATAAGTGGAAAAAATAAAAAAAAATATACGTTTAAGGGTTATATTCCTACGTGTAAAGTGGGGTTTTTTCTGAGCTAAAACGTTTTAGTCTACAAATATACGACCGAATAATAATAATTTACTATCTAAAAAACCGAATAAAACACACAAGTTATGGACTGCAGGACCGAAGGTTTCTGATAAGAACATTTCTTTGTATTCCTGAAGCATTTATTGAGATAATCCTGTATGATTTATATTGTTCTTGTTAGATTTATGGTAAAAGTTTCTGATTGGAATGTGGGTTTTCAGTGGGTTTTTATTGTTGTTTCTATGCAATTTGGTGAAACACTATTTTTTGAGAAGCGACTAAGAGTGATTAGGAGAGTTAGCGACAATAAGATGTAGGTACGAGTCAAAATTTTCTAAAATATGTCACAGTTCACCATAGTGAAAGTTCCACTAAAAATTTCATAAAGTTGACACAGCAAGCTAAAATCTTGTTTTGTACGTGTATCTTTAAAAACAATTTATAAGTTTTGGCCAAATTGTCTTCTAGAAATAAATAACTAATGCGCACTACCCTAATAAATTTTTATCCCCACTACCCAAAGGTAAGCTGGTAGATAATGATATTTAGGCATTAAGTTCGCATGTATACACTAATTCTAAGTTGTGCAATAAAGAATTTTCTATTCATCTATATAAGCTTTGTGTTCATGCTATTGTCACTGACTATAGCTAGGTAATCCAATTTAGGTTGACGCGTTTTGGCAATATCTGTGGCTCATTTTCTTGGGTATCAAATAAATCACAACACCTGTTTGTTGGGTCTAAACACCCAACAACAATATATCCACCATCCTCGATCCAGCATCTAAGTCCCCATACCGATGGATTTACATGTTGATGCTGAACAGAACCAAGCACTGGTGTCTGAGTCGCTAGCGAGGCTGACAAATTTGTCGTACAACTGTTAGAGATCGCTATATATTTGTAATGGTAACCAATGTTTAACCGGGCTTAATTTTCGTGAGACACGGAATCTTACAGAGTAATAGTGCCTCAAACTTGTGCATTTGTTTTGACTTTTGACTCTTGTATAGCACTTGCAAACGCATTCGTAAAGCGAGATTTTTTTTGGGAATTGCACAATTCTCAAATCTCCCGCTAGAGGTGCTTATCCGGTTTTCAGACAAAATTTATCGCTTTGCGAATGCGTTTGTGTATACAAAACTCAATTCAAAACTCAAAACAAATGAACAGACTCGAGGCTCTGAGGTTCTGGGCTATAGATCTGATGCTGGTGTATGAAGGATTAGTCTTGGGGTCTATGTCAACTAAGAGTCTATGGGAGACATTAGTTCCCGTTTTGATCACAAGGCAATAAGGTTTAGGTCTCTACAAATTAGATCGACAAAAATAGAAGTTAGTTAAAATTATGTACCTAGGATAATAATGAAGTTCCTAGTTATAAAAAAAAAATAGTTTATATAAAGTGAAGTAACAATAATTTCATCAGGATAAATATTTAAATATTCTGGTCAAAATTTAAAATATTATGTATAATTCTCCTCTTTAACATCATAGTGCTAAGGTTACATAGTGTGTTGGGAATCTGATGTGCATGATTTATGCGTTCTGTGCCGAACGATAACCGGGTAATTGATGTTACCTTGCAGCTTAATGTAGACATTGCCTAAATGAGCACGAGCACGAGTTACAATGATAATGATGTTACTGACGTCGATACAAACAGTAAATTATGTTTTCAGACATGAATTTGCAAAAATAGAAGACTATTAGTGAGTAATTACCAAAGGAAATTACGATTAATACAATAAATGATCATAATATTTTTTACTAATATTTTCTACGTCCGTTCTGTATTTTTCTGTGTGTATGTCAAATAAACGATCTATCTATCTATCTATCTATCTATCTAATATTAAAAGTTTGTAGAAAGTGTGGATGGATGTTTGTAAATAGATAAAATAAATTATTTGGACTCTATCGAGACGATTTGGTAGGACATCGAATTAGTGGAAGATTTAAGGAATTTGTCCAGCAGTGAGATGAGCTAACTAAGAAATTGTAAAAGACTAATGGTAAGCAAGTAAGCTCGTATGTGTTAGTGGTCAACGCTGGTGACGGAGTTTTTAGGCCGTCTTAAAGCCTCCTTCATGGCTTAACGACCATGCCCGCTTAGGTGTAATTGCCACTAACGGTCACCCATCTAAACAGTGACCGGGCAGAACGTCGCTTAAGGCCGAGTTCCCACTACACCGGTAAAACTGCCCGAAGGGCTAGTGGCTGTACAATTTATATAGAGCTATTCACATTATCCCGGATCCGGCATTTTTGCCGGTCCGGCGTAGTGGGAACCCGGCCTAAGTTAAATAATCAGTGAAGATTGACTAAGCAAGCCTAGCCACGAGCGCTTTAAAATTTAATGTTATGTTTGTTATGTTATAAGAGTTGTTGCTTCCGATTGGTACTGATTTGGACCAGTTGAGCTATCTATAAATCGTTTGCAACGGTTTGTAGATAGCTCAAGTGTTTCGTATGTATTTTGTAACTATTTTGAATATTGTAAATACTGTATTAGTTGTTATTTTCTTTGTGAATAAAATAAGACGTGCTCATAAAAGAAGTTTCCATTATGGTAGCGCTAAATCAAAATAACAGAAATAATGACGTATAGTGCGACTATGCAATCTTGATACATTGTTGCTGGACAAAGGAGCTTGATACGTATGATCAAGTTATGACCAAGACTTAACAGTCCTTGGAGTGCAGTTAACAGAAATTCAATTATAAGTTCAATCCTTCTGATGGCAAAGAGTAGTTGCAAAAGTATAGATTATGTTTCATCTGCACCTCTGTACTTTTGCCGTACTGTCATCCTATGGATTTTTTTTTATTCATCCTATGGATTGAGTGTACTAAAAGACTTTCAGAACCAACAATTTATTTTTAATTTTGATAATTTTGCATTACAAAAGTAAAAAAAATATAAAAGTTCAAAGTAAAACATAAAAGCCTAGAAAAAAACTATAGCGAATAAAAAAATTAAGAATATTATGTACAAAATTATATGACATTAAATAGTGATTTTCATAGTGATCGTTTTCAGATAAATTTCAAGCAAAGATTTTGAACTAGGTCATCAGCCATCGATTGAATGGTGCATCTGAATATTTAATAGTCTTTGTCAAGTTCTCGTAACTGCATATATCGCCCAGTTGACTCATAACCAGAGTTGAATCGTTTCCAGTTAAGTTTGTGATGCGGTTGTCTTGGATTTGATTGTGGATCAAGACGTAGATTACTAAATTTTTTTTTAGAGTATTTTGAAAATATTCAAGCAACACGTTGTAACTTATTACCTTAGTTTTAAAGTTGATATATCACTAAAAATAAAAAAGAATATTAAATATTTTAATGTTTTTAGTTACATTTATGTACATAAAAGTTAGTTAATTGAAATTATGTATAAATAACAAAAAAAAAATTAGAATTTTTATATCCACCCTTTTGTTCACGTAAAAGCAAAAGTTGCGTTTATATTTGAATCAAAACTCATTCAAATATGCCCTCAGGATAGAATGCATGAATGAATAAATGAAGTAATGAATCAATAATGCTTCTGTTGTTGTTGATACTGGTGAAGGTAACCAATTACCATCACGTGGTAAAGTTTAACTTGAAATCCGAAAACAATTTACTTTTAAAGTTAAAACCCGCTAAATTTTGTGATACGCACCACACATACTTAACTTAATTGCTCGTAAGACATGATACCCTGGATTGATTCGTCAGAAACCCAATCATAAACGACGCATAAACAATACTTATAATTTTATAGTTACAACGACATCTTTATACGCGTTTTATTTCAATAATGTCAAATGGTATACATTTAATGGGTGGGGGCCGTGTATGTTGAACGTGCATTTTGTCTACCACCCTTAACCATCTTCTAAAATCGTTCGGGAGTTACTGTCTTTGAGCAAGGCAAATGCTTTGGTTTGGAAAAATAACAGAAAAAAAGAATAAGGAAAGAAATATGAAATACTACAGAAAACTGCTTGGAATTTTCTATTAAAAGTCTATAAGTTAAGAATCTGGTTCCTTCACCAATTTGATCGCATACAAAAGCGCTTATTTACACAATACTGAATGTAACAAAGATTGCTTCAATTTCTAATCTACCCTAATAAGGGTTTGGGTGACAAACACTCAAAAAACACCCCCAAATTCAGTGTCAATTTTTACACAAAAACCACCCCCATTTCAATTCGGTGACAATTTCTACACTTGCCACAAGTGCGCTGAGTGTCAATCTCGATCTATTGTGGTGTTTTGGAGCGAAAAAATAGTTTATTGCTATGCGATTCGCGGCTGAATTATTTGTTTTTAAGCGTCAAGCGGTTTTTGCTGTGATCAATTGAAATTAGGGCAATGTTGAGATAGTGCTGTTTTTATTTGATAAAATGGTGAAATTTTAACTTCGTAAAATCTGACGAAAGTATCTACTTGGTAGAGATTTATTTTCAGTGCAGAAAAAATGCTCATTAGATAGAAAAATTCTTGCCATAGAATCGCAATTTTTTTTTTACATAATGATCATTTTTTTTTTTTCAATTTACTGCATAATTTTGTAAATAATAGGTACCTTATTTTATTAATTTTCTTTGTTAATTCTAAGGATGCGTGCATAACATTCAAAACCGGTCAATAAGTAAAGCGATGAAAGCGCTTCATTGCCATTTAGCACTGCTGAACAGTAAGCTGCGCATGAGTGGTTTCTGGTGACAAGTGATTCGGATTAGTTCTTGTTCGGATTAATTTTCGTAATACGTCAAAACATCTGTTGTGTCGGCTATTTAGAATGTTTCAAGTATAATTTGCTGTGGGGAATATTTATTATTTTCTAAATCAAAATTGATACTCTGATGGAATTATTTTGATATATGATAGGCTCAATTGATTTTAGACTATTATTTTTAGCGAGATTTTGGTGAATAAAGATGTCCAACTTTTTTTTCAAATTTTATATGTGGAAGACAGACTGAATTTAATATAGTACGTACCTACTGATAAATATTCATTTATAAATTATTAATATTTGCACACAAAGCAACACGCCGAACCAATTTGCGAATACTGACAGATTTTTTCACCATTTTCCTTTCAATTTTCAGCTCAATCCACACGTAAAACAAACGCAATTAGGGCATGTCCTCACGATCAAACATAATACCGCTCGTGTTGGTTCTGTCAACAGTCGTGATCTTTGTCTAACGATGTGAACTAAGGTTTACTGGGATAATATTTTTTCAGGAAAGTGGCTCTTAGTTGTTAAAACTTTGGGTCGTATTTCGAAGAAGTGATTAAAGGTTTGAATTTTAAGGGCATTAACAATGTCAATGATTATTATAACAATGTAAAATTTTGTAAATATTCTTACTATGAACAGTTTTTTTTTACTCTGTTATTAGTAAGTACTAGCTAGGTTTTAGCTTTAACTTATTTGAAACTAACAAATTGGGCGTAATAGTTTTGATTCTAATAAGTAAAGACCTAAAAGTAAATAAAAATTGAGAGAAGTCGATATAAAATAAAATTTAAAACCAGATAATCTAAATAACATTGTAATTATTTCTAAACACTCTAACTGCAGATAAATTAGCGTCAACAATGACAGATAACATCTCGTTAATCAAAACAATTACAAATACAAGAAATAATCGTCAAATTAAAACAATTTAATATCCATCATAAAACTCTTCGGATAAATTCATTTTTAATTCCCTAATTGCACCTCCATGCTCGATGTAATGTCGTCAAATTAGAGATCACGTGACAAATGTCAGAATGACAGATGCTGCATGAATTTTGACACAATATGGTTCAGCATTTTTTTGACCACTGTACGTTTTATCCGCCTAATTTTTTTTTCTTGTAAGAAAAAGTGACAATCGTCTTCAAACCATATATTTCAAAACTATCATTACTGCTTGGCGCTAAAAATAGGTACGATGCTATAGTAGGTGCAAAATAACACCACAATACAGGTCATTCACCCACCTTCACCTCGAGGTCACAAAATTCAATTTATGTATGGTAAACAAACAGTACTACGAGATTCGAGCGATTACCGTCTTATCGACAGGTTTGTACGGAAAGCGACAGAATTAGCCATTCATAAATTGAATTTTGCGACATCGTGGTGAATGTGGGTGAATGACCTATATTGCGGTGTTATTTGGTACCTGCTATAGTACTTCCCTACATGAACTCTTTTACAACGAGCTCCACGCTAAATATTACACACTAATATAATACCTACACCAAGCTTTCAAACGGTCAGTATGAATTCAATTTCAGTAAAATGACAATATACTACCTCTATTATTTTCCAATGTTACCATTAGCAAATATTAATAGTAGTTAAAAATAAGTAGGTATTTAATATAGTCACGCGATACTCCCCTTTCAATTACGCATCTGTGTACCTACCTAATGTACCGGTATGTTGGAATATTGGTAAGTAATTATTGTGGACTGGCAATACTAAGGGTAGATGATAAATTAAATTCGTAGATGCTTTAGTAAAATTGGAAAAGTCATTGAAGTTAGATCAATCATTTTCGTTGTATGCGAAATGATTTTCCTTGCATCCAGATCTACGTTATTACACGGCCAGAAAGAAGTGTAAAATAAAATTTGTATATTGATCACCATATTTTTGTCATTGACATTATAATATATTGTTAGAGATATTTTGGCTTGCCACTGTCATGACATGGCGTAGAGGACATCTAGCTAAACTTTAGGCCAAGACGTTGACGTTGACACGCGCTCGCTCTCGTGACACAAATATCGCAGTTTCGTTCCATAGAGTTATACGTTCGAGATTGTTGGTCTGTGGTTAGGTCTATGGTTTTACGAGAATCTATGGAAGCTGGATTGGGGAGATTGTCTTCTTGTGATTTTTGGGCGCACTTCTGGATTTGTAATTTGATCGTTTTTATGTCTAATCGAGTAAAATCAATAAGATTTTGATGCTCTGTGTCTCTTTTAGAGTAATGTCTGATCAAGTTTTAGATTTTTTAAAGTATAATGATAATGCTCATTTAAAATAAATTTTAACACAGTATTTAAGGCCGCAATAGTAATATTTTTAATAATTTAAATAGAGTAGTAATTCAAATAAAACTTTTCAATTCTTTTTTAAAGTTGCAATTAATAAAGCTGTAAGTCAGTATTTTTAGATACCTAATCTTACCTTACGTATTTACTTTGTTTTACAAATTCAAGTTAAATCATACAATCATGCAGACTGACAATGCACTTTATCATTTAATTATCATTAATCTCAGTAGTAGTAGCCCACCGGGTCAGTAAAGTGGGTGCAACTTATAATGACCTCGCATCAGCATCGAGTTTGGTCGTATGGTGCAAGGGAAACACTTTGATCGTATTTTGGCTTTGCTCGTATCTTTGGGCTTATTGATCGAGTGAGCGAAGCGAACGAAGATCTTAGTGACAACTTGGGCAAAAATGCTTTGTATGTTTGTATGTTTGTTCTTCGAGATCTTTTGAACCGCTAATCCGAACTACACAGAATTTAGTAGGTATACGGATAGTACTCTTAAGTTTTACTGGTTTGTTAAATGAAGTAAATCGGTCAAGGCATCGTAAAGTTATGAGGGTCCAAAGAGAGTAAAAAAAAAAGTCGTAGAAAAATATCAAGTGGACTATCATAATGATAGGGTTTTATTTAGACATTCCAAAACGGTTTTTATTTTGATTCTAGGTCTAAAAGTTTTTGAGTTGTTGTAAAAATTATAAAATTGGAATACCCAGTATAACGTGAGCTAACATTTCTTGGAGTTTCAATGATTTTGTAGTTCAAGTAAGACTGGTACTTAGCTAGACGGCGATAACGATGCGATTTGCAAAGTTCATTGCAACCATTGGTCAATAAAAATTGTTTGGGGTTGTTGTTGCTCCGACCATCACGAGATCTCAGTTCGGGCGAACTACTAGTAATAATAAAAAAAAAAAATTGTACGAGTAAATAAAAAAAACATACACGCAGACCATTCTTTTATTGCATCAGAAAATAGTCAAAATATGTGTAACAATTGCCTACCTACAAAGAAAAACAAGAGCGTATAAAAAAATGTCAAG
This sequence comes from Eulithis testata, assembly GCA_947507515.1. Taxonomy (NCBI): domain Eukaryota; kingdom Metazoa; phylum Arthropoda; class Insecta; order Lepidoptera; family Geometridae; genus Eulithis; species Eulithis testata. The sequence continues at coordinate 8,086,032 of OX382213.1, read as the reverse complement.
CACTTATTTTGTTACTGTCTTCAATTTATTTACTGAAAAATACTTTTTTTTTATAGCCAATAAAATCATCATTTTATGTAAAACCTTTTCATTTTGTTCTCTTTCGCTAGTTTAGGGTAAAAATTAAGGTGTCAAAACTACTGTAGCGATCAATTTTTTTTGAACTTGCTGTATCTTATGACATGGTCCACAGCGTTAATGTTTATAGTTTTAAGAGAAGAGTGAATGCACTTAAAGTAATTAGATTGCGGAAAAGGTTAGGACTGTACTGTTGTGAGCTGGTTATAAACGAAGCTTATACAGGGTGATTCAGTTATAATTATTTAGTAGAAAGGCTGCTATTTGGTATTGTTACAAAAAATCTTTTTTTACTGTGTAAGATAAAAAAAAAAAGAATTTTTTAGAGGTCGAATTTTTTTACATTCTAAAACCATCAATTTTATAACAGTTTTATTTTTACTTTTTGAAAATGTTGTAATTTTTACCTACATTAATTTATTAAAAAGCACTAGTAAATACAAAACGGAGTAAATACTATAGAAAAACCAACTACCAAGTGAATTGCATCCTAAATCCAAATGCATAAAATACACATAGCAGTTCATAAATTAAAACAATATTTATAACTAAACATACGTTAAATATTAAATTTCTCTTGCGCATTCGTATTTATTGTTTTTGAAAACTTTCAAGTGTAAACAGTGATGCATAGCATTTACTGTTTACATTATCCGATACGATTTTGTTTTCGCAAAAGTAAAAAAAATGGTATCGATTCGGTTGTTGCATTTTTCTAAACTAACCTAATTTGACAGCACTAAAAATGTTGCCGTCCCTTTCTCATGAACCGAAACGACAAGGACGGCTATAATTTTAGAGCTGTCAAATTAGGTTAGTTTAGAAAAAGGCAACAACCGAATCGATACCAATGTCACCAAACCCTAAAGATACTTGGGTACCTAACGTATCTTTAGGGTGTTCCAAGACACGACCGAAAAATTGGTAAATGGTAAATACAAAATACCATGACTCTACTTTTTACTTATGATAGGTCTGAATGAGACGTATAATTATAAGTAATCAGTAGTATTATATTATTGATCCTAATGATACTGGCAACGTTTTAAAAAAAGAAAAAAATTGGGTACCTAGTAAAGAAAAAGTAAAAAAAGACCCTCGCGTATAGTATTATTATTATGATCTGTGCCCTAGCGCATATATTTTTATTCAGCTCATATTTTTTAAGGAAATCGTACAGCTAGAAAAAAAAAAGTTTCAAACACAGTGCAGAAAACTACGGACAGTGGAACACGTAACGTAAAACTCCGAATAGAAAATCTGTCTACACTCCCGTACCTAACTTTAACTGGTTAATTAAACGCCACTCTTGTTCAGTTTTCTCGCTCAGGCATTATTAAGAGGCTAGCACTATTTTTTGTACTTTTGTATCATAGATGCAAAGTATAGAAGTCACTTTTAATCAACATTTTGAGGAACATTCGAATTAGGATCGATACACACTGGTCGTTTTATTGCTTAGCTTGCGACAAACATAAAACGGATAATCAGTATCAAATGCACCGTAATAATAATTTTTTATATAAATTATAGCACAATAAAAATAAAATAAACGAATCATCAACGTTTTTGGAACTGTAAAGGACTAGGTACGAATATTAAAACAAAAGACTTACGACTCTTGAAGGAAATACATACCGTAAAACGAGGCGACTTTCAAATTACGGGGCGTCTTTGATGATAACAAAACCGAATACGAATACCGATATTTCTAGGACCCGTCTTCCGTTTTGTTATATCATCAAAGACGCCCCGTAATTTGAAAGTCGCCTCGTTTTACGGTACTGACAATATTAGCGTGTGCTCAAAAGAGACTTAGGTACACTTAGTAGTGTTTAGTCCCGGGGGCCTCTATGATGTAGATATAATGAGAAGAACGCTCCTGGGTTTTGTATAAAGTAAAACGCTGATCGTTTTACGAAGTTATTGTATTGTTATTAGTGTTAAAAAAGCGGATACAAATTAAATAAAGTTGTGTTCCCAATCATGCTACGGTCTGACAGTGACATATCTGTTAAGTTTATCTTTAGCATGATTAGAGGGAACAGTAGACTTGAGACTATAATGGCAAAAAATATCGATATATTCCAGAAATCCCAGTATCTTTTTTCAAAGCCTTTTCTTTAGTATCGCAATGCAAAAAACTCGTGCTGCGTCCATTTCCTCATGTTTCTAGCATTAAATAAATTGGATATGTGAAAACAAGTACACGCGTGTCGGTGCTTGTTTTGTTTTGAGATTTTAGTTAATTTGCGAGGAATTTATATTAGAGACCTGTTTACTGAGAGTTGTTTGTTATTACAGGCACTGATTAACTGTAAGTAGTAGGTACCTAATTAATTTAAATAACAAATAAAAAAACGTATCTGTCAAAAAATTTAAACAAATTGAAAGAGCAAATATTACGAGTAGTTTTTTTTTATCATTATCACAATAGAATGTAAAATTGAACCAAAAAATGCAACATCCTGTAGGTCGGGTCACTACATCACTGTCCCTCGGGTTGCATTACCGTCAACGGGTCCGATCCGCCATTTTTTGCAGTAAATCTAATTTATTTGTATTAGTTAATGACTTACGCGTTGGAATGGCGATATAAGTCTTTTATTGGGAATGAAGAGGGTTTGATACTTTCCAGAGCTACTTTCTTTTTATGAAAAACAAATTGTCATAGAGCTATTGAATTAAAAAAATGTAATTTATTTGGTGATTTTTAATAGTTTTTCTTGTTAATAAATTTTGTTATGTATGGTTGAGCAGAGCCGCTAGAGACCGAGAAAAATGGAAAAAACTGGAGGAGGCTTTTACCACTCAAAGCGGTCTGTTCATATAAAGTACATTTATTATCTTACTTTACCTATTCAAACATATTTTTTTTAGGTCTAAATGCATTTTTAGTTAAGTTTTCAACATTATGGATAGAAATAAAAGCTTTTTTTATTTTATTTATTTATTTTATGTATGGTTGAGCTATTCAGATTATAAAATTGTACAAGAAACTTGCAATTACATTTGGCAATTAAAATGATTCTTTAGCAAAAGCTTTGAGGTTAGAAATTGCTATTGGCTATTTATTTATTAGGTAGGTACAACTCGTAGGTAGGTAGGTATTATGAACATTTAAGGGCACTCTAAAAAGTTTCTTTGCTGAATCTTTTGAGTGGTCTATTTTAAAATTTGTTTCGTTGTATCTTTCGAAAGTATCAAAACTTCTCGTCAGTTGTTCAAGCATATCAAGGACCCAATCATTTAAAGTTTTGTTCCGTGTTTCGTGGTTTGCCGGTGTCCATTAATTTACCCGACTGCGAATTTTAAAAGTAATTGCAGTTTTATTGGTCAAATGAGAAGTTTTATGGTCAAAACCTTTGGGATTTTGAAACGTATTTGTTAATGATCCATTTTTTGTGAAATTTACATCCCAAAAAATAGTGGTTTTGGGTATAAATTGAACTTAAAATATTGAGAAAAATTTTCTTATTTCAACGTCTACTAAGTTTTTTTTTCAATAATAACTTAATAAATTACTATTTTATTATTTCGCATGAGATGCAAAATTATTATATAATTAAACTTCAATGAGCGACGGACAAAGTAGGTATTTTTACCAACTTGAAATCAACAATCAGAGTCAAAATTTTATTTATTTTGAGTCTCAATTTTAGACAATAACATCTATAGCCCTCGAGGCGACATGTGGCCTTTAAAGTGGTGGTGACAATACTACAAATAAGTTACATTTTATAAGAACCAAATTTATTAATTCACCATACTAATACAATACGCACCCTTAAAACCTAACCACTTTACACAAATATCAACTTTACTATTCACCAAATAAGGTTTGAAACCACAAATCATAATGACAAAAGAGAGTAAAATTTTAAAACATTCAAAACTGAGCTTTGAGTTTTTGATATAGAGTGCAAATTATATTTCAAAACAAAAAAAGTTGTATTCGCGTTAAGTCAATTGAAATAAACCCATATTCAAATAAGGCTAGGGTTATGTATCGGTTAAAACGTATGTAATTATTGGATGGGGAGACTAAAACAGTCAAGCGTGGTGGGTTTAATGAATTTAGTTCGATGGTTCAATACATTGGGTTAGATCGTGTGTTAAGTTTTTAGATGGAGTCAAAAGTTCGCACAATCTGTTGTTAGTGCGATTGCTCAACATAAAGAATGAAAATTAGAAAATAAGTAGGGAATATACTAGAAAAACAAACATGTCTAACTAGGAGATAAAATAGGTACCAGGTAAAACGTTTTACTGAAGTAGTTAAACTAAATTACTACCTAGTTTTTTAATGTATGTACATAAAAAAAATAAGTACCACTTTTCAATAATTTACTAAATACTTAGCAATGTTATTTTATATATGAAAGCTATTTACAAAATAATTTGAAAATCATAATCTAAATAATCTTTTGGCTGCTGCATTATCAGATCTATTTATTAACATTAAATTGTTTTATCATTATCTAAGGTTATTTATTTTTAATTTGTAGTCAAATGGTTTAGGCTCAAAAAAAAACATTCTCACGACATCCAAATATCGTCAGATCATTATAATGTAAATTTGACAGTCTATCAAAACTACGACACGCTCCGACGTCAAAAATAAAGAATAGACAAAATCACAACAAAACATTGGATCTAAAACGAAAACAACAAAATGTCATTCGCAAATCAAAGCAAATAAAAGTTGACATATACCATGTCTAAATGAGTGTATAAGTGTATAAATGTGTGCGTCAATTGTATAAAAACAATCGCGACCCGTACAGTGTTTTACGATGGCTTTGACAAAATCAGGGTCGAATCAAACGAACGTAAATGGAAGATGTAAAAGTGCAGGAAAAAAAATCTGTGGAGTTGATGTTGATATTTTAGGATTTAGAGATTATGAACTCAATTACAGTTGTGGTCTCCAATATTTGTATCAGCTTTTTTGTTATTTATTTTACTAAAAAAAATATCAAACAAATTCCAAAAGTACGTCATACAAGTAGGTGCTGTTTTTTTCTTTAAAGATTTTGTACCTTGCTATTTATTTAGGGTTAGCTTTGGTATTTTATGTCAATCTAAAAAATTTTTTTTTGTATCTAAAATGCACCATAATTGTAATGTTTATAACTTTTCAACACAGATTATTTAAAAATACTTATGCCATTTTTATAAAAAAAAAAAACAACAAAAAACCATCGATAAAAATGAGACTACTCCACATCTTTCTGGAAAACTCGTCTTGCCCATCAATTTCCAAGCCCATCATATGAACCCGCGTGCCGGACACGTGCGAGCCGCCGCGTGTGCACACCCCTTAACACTATTGTTCTGACGGACGCATTCGCGTACATGTGGTCTGAGGAACCTTCGTGTAGGTTTTTACTATCCAACTTCGATATAGAAGGTTGTGAGGGGTTAAAATTTTCAGTTTTTTTTTTTCAAAACCTTTTTACTATTTCTATAAAATTATATTATTATTATGTCCTAAAATTTACCTGAAGCTTGTTTTGGTAAGTACCTAATACTCGTAGGTTTTTTATTCGTATACAAAAATATCATATTTTTTTCAAAATAGACTACAAAGAAAATGACATTTAAAAAGGCACGTGATTTCATCACTATTTTAAATATTTAATTTTTAAAAATTAACCCTTAAATGCACGCTGGGTCGATTAGACCGGAAGCGTGCGACTTTGCGGGGCGTCGATTTTTGACATTGTAACTACAATTACTTGAGCGTTGCACGCCCTAAGGCTACTTGAGTATTTTTTTTGTAAAACAATAACATTAAAACAAAATGAAAACAATATAAAAGGAAAACTCTGTTCTATAAAAAGATTGTTGGGTCTATAACTGCTTATTTGAATACCAAAAATACTATAAATGGTACAAAACGCAAATAAAACCTGAATTTGCACTAAAATTTTAGCATTTTCACTGCAGTAAAATTTTATCCAATCTGCAAGTTGACCTCTAATGGTGTCACTATACAATTTTAAATGTTTTGCCATAAAAATATTTTGAAATAGTTTTTATTGTTCGTTGACCGTGTTGCAAGGGGTCAGATAGACGGAACTTTTAACATAAATAACTGTCATTGTATTCATTACTAATTCACTTATAGTTTTTTGCGTTTGTTGACATGATCGTTTTATAAAGTGAAAAAACTTATTTAGGTAAAATTGGTAGAAAAACTTAAAGTCCCTATCTGAACAGTGTGACGGCCCACCAGTGGGCCGGCCGGTGGTGTCGATGGGAATAAGCCTGATTAAGTAGGTATATCAAAATCACGTAGCATCATAATGAGTATTAATAGTAGAAGTTACACTTGAATCTATTAAGGTTGAACAAGTCGCAGTCAGTCGCACACCTTTCCATACAAACGTGGAAGGGTAACCACTCCACTGTTTGACGTTGAACAACCAAAACTAAGGATTATATCAATTTATCTCGTCATAATCTATGTCTGTATACACCTCAAACCGTAAAAAAAGTATTCATTTAAAAAATACAAGCTAAAAATACTTTCCATACGAAAATTTAGAAGCTTGTATTTTTTAAATGAATACTTTTTTACGGTTTGGGGTGTATACAGACATAGATTATGACGAGATAAACTGATATAATTCTTAGTTTTGGTTGGTCAACGTCAAACACGTGGAAGGGTAACTTGTTAAACCTTAAGACATAAGATCAAGACATATTTATTTTTCATTTATCCACAATTTTTTTTTTTTTTTTTTATGCCATAGCTGGCAGACGAGCAGGCGGGCCACCTGATGGAAAGTGGTCACCGCCGCCCATGGACACCTGCAACACCTGAGATATAATAATAATAATTCCTGAATAGATTACCAAAGTAAATATTACTGTTTACTATGTCAGTATTACACAACAACTCTGAAATATTTTGCTATAACCGCAAGCCGCCAGCCATTCGCATTGAGCATATGTGCAATCGGTAGTTCGTCTGAGAGGACCCTTATTATTTTATTGTTACTATTACTTCCGACAGAGTTGTTCGCCTCAGGTCACATCCCACATAAACGATTCTCCCATGAGTAATATAATAACAATTTGAACATACAAATATACAAACAAAGGGTTTCAAAAAAAAACATAGCGTCACTACAGGGTTAATTTAATGTTAAGGTTTTAAACAAAAAATATGTTAAAACTAAGGGTTTTTGTAAGTATTGTAAATATTTATGACATTGACTTTTTTTCTGTTCGGCGTGAGTATTTTTAGTTTGTTTGGTAAAAATCCTTTCTTTTTGGTAAATTGTATTTATTCTGTAAAATGTTCTAGTGTCGGTTGGAGTATCAAAAGGATTTAACTTACACAACAGAGAGGTACTTATACAGCAGGGATTTTTAAATACTTAAAATAGTAAACAATAAACTAAATTCATGGCCGGTTTACATTATTCCAGTCCAGCGATCCAGTCCAGTGCTGGATTGCTTACTGGAAAAATGTAAACCGGCACTGGAATGAACTGAATCCAGTAAGCATTCCAGTCCAGTAACTGGATTCGTGGTCTACTTTTGAATCCAGTGCGATCAATCCAGTGCAACTAGAATAATGTAGACGGCCTATCCAGTGCCATTGAGAAACTGATATCTTTTTGAAATCATTGTCACTGTAGTGTTCACGTTTCAACGGCTTCTAAATTACTGGAATAATGTAGACGATAACGAATCCAGTTCAGCACTGGACTGGATCACTGGACTGGAATAATGTAAACCGGCTTTCATGTTTTGAAAAACAATCATCATGTTCGAACTAGCCCCAATAATAAAATTATCGTAATGTTTAATTCATTACACACTCAACATTGTAACTTCCTAGTTTAGCCCTCGGCGCTCGCGTGGCGTTCCGTTCAATGTTTGGTAAATTGCTAAACAACTCATTCGTTCTATCACTCATTCAATGTTTTACAAAATCTTTTGTTGAGACAGTGTCTAGAAATTAGCAGCAAGGGCGGAGTCGTGGGAATTATTGGTTTCTAATTGTATTTCGGGGATTGTAATAAGTTAATATTTTATTGTACCACTGGTAGGTAGGATTGTTAATATTTTTTTTATGATAAAACTAATGGAACAAGCTGATAGCTCACCTGATGTTAAGTGGTAACTTCTGCCTATAACAATGCATTAGCTCACAGAGCAAGTCTAATGAGGACGTGCCCTGTAAGCAATGCACTGCGTCCATCACTCTGAGACGTAAAGATCTTGAAGTCTCATGTGCCTGTAATTACACCGGCGCCCTTACCCTTCAAACTGGAACACAGCAATGTGAACATCGCTGCTTGGCGGCAGAAATAAGTAAATGTAATAATTTCATTTAGTAAGCAAATATATTAAAAGAGAAACCTTTTATAGTAGTTTAACCTAAAAAACTAACAGTACATAAAGTATGTATGTGACGGTGTGTTTTAGGTTTAGCTAACTAGCTTAACGCGAGTTGGCGAACAAAAAAAATAGGTAAAATCGGAAGGTACCAACTCGCGCCTATTCGCAAGTTTGACGTTCGCGAGTTGGCGAATAAGTCTATTATACTTATTAAAAAAATATTGTCTTTATTCGATTTCACCTTCCTTTTATCACAGAACTGTCAATAATTTCCAATCTGAAGAGTCTCAACCCTCTAATGATCGGCCAGTCTCTTAGACCCCTGGACATCAAAACAAACACGAGGTCACGTGGCCGTGCAATACAAATTGCCGACGATGGTAAGTACGAAATATGTCAATTATAATTAATAGGGAGTAAGATTATTGGTATCGTATTGTCCAGATTTTGGCTTGGACGTGTAGGGCGTGTAAGTACGTATTGTTGGTATGGTGTACAATGGAATATTAGGATTTGTTTGAGGGTATTTTTGGTCATAGAAAGTACAAATGAGGAGCTTTATTTAAATCGGTATAACTACTCACTGAAGCGATCGAGGTAACAAACAGTTATCATCAGCATTATTGTAATACTTAATCATTTTGAGTGCGATCAAGTAAAACTGTGCTGTAAGCACAGTTCATAAAAATAATAAACTTTTTGGTTATTTTTACTCAAAAGGTGTAAAAATAAATTCCGAAACTTTAGAGGGTTAAAATAACCATCAATATGAACTCTGTTGGTTCCCATGGAAAACGAAAACAATATTCCTATCTCTAAAATGAAAACCCTACTTCACAAAAATAATGGGGCTGTTTTGCCAAGTAAACCATAAAACCTTGGTGTGACTTGTGAGACCAGTACAACACACCTCAGTTTACTATATTACACACCCATTAACATCTCAAACATCCTTTAAATACGACACGTCAACTCAAGTGTCCCCAAATTAATGTATTCCCGAACATTCCCACATTTCCCACACCAGCCACGTGTAACGTGTGCCTAGGATGTCCTTAGCAAATATTGTCTTTGAGGACACCCTTAACGGTGACAATGAATGCTCAATTGTGGATTGTGAAATTCAATTAGTGAGGACGAATTGTTTGATATTTTGTAGGTTCAAGTGCTTTGACAATCGATTGAGAGGGTTTGAAAGTTAATTTTAAAGAGGTCAATGAAATCAATTGGTTGATTTTCTCCACTGGAAATGTAAAAGCTGATGTCAATAGAAATTTTATATTACCTGAGTTTTTATCATCCCTGCTAACTCAAGGATGGATGAAACCGTAATTTTACAGTTTTATCCAAACGGTATCAATGTAAAACTTTGCTCCATAATCGGCTGAGAAAATTATTTAACAGGATTCAAACTTAAAACTTCGGTTTCCCACAATCAACTTTTACTCAACTTATCTATAACCCTGATACCAAACCCTAGTTACCAATAATTGTGTCTTGTAGTGTCTTTTAGAATTGCAAACTGATTCTCAAGACAGATGACAAAATACGACGTAACTAAGGGCTAGGGGCCTGAGTGACCTCGGCTGGGTTACTCAAGGGTTAAGTAACTCGTGTCAATACTGTTACCAAAATACTCTGACAGTTCCGTACCTTAACACAAACAACTCGTACTTATTAGGCAGCCCGGGGCTGACGCTTATCTGCAAGATACTAATCCAAGCCTAACGTATGCTAATATTTCAAAGCTATAAAACTATATGAAATGACAATAAAAAAAAAAAATGTGTGCAATTCACACGTGGTAGAAGTGAAACCTTCAAATCACAACGATAATAAAGAAGTTTTCACTTCAAAAAATTTTGGCCAAAAAGTGAACGAGTTTGCTCGAGACTTGAACCCACGCAATACGAGCTAGTCTCAATTCGATCCAATCCGTTAGACCGCTTGGGATGCTAAAGAAGTTTTCACTTCAAAAAAGTTTGGGCAAAAAGTGAACGAGTTTGCTCGAGACTTGAACCCGCGCACTACGAGCTAGTCTCGATTCGATCCAGTCCGTTATACCGCTTGGCCAGCAGTCTCCTTAATATTATATTATGTATATATCAAAATTTTTGGACATTTTATATAGTTTCTAATCAAAACGCCATCTAGTTTCTAATTAAAACTATCTACAAAAGTCGGTTACAACTGGCATTAGCATCAAAACTTTAAATTGACTAACATTTTACATTATTTTCTAGGTGAAAATTGATCCTAAAGTTAGTCAAAGTTTCTGATCTAAAATAAGGGAATTTACAAAATCCTTTTTCAAAAATTTTAAAAATCAGGGATAGAAGAAAATAACAAGAGACAGTTTCATTTTCAGCAACATCTTTTTCGTAGCAACTCGTAGACATCTTGCTACGCGTCTACGAACCTCTACGCGTCTTCGTAGCACTTCTTGCTCCTTTGCATCTGTGTTTGAATTTCGGCAGAAGCCGGGTCAATTTCTGGGAGAAGTTATCTCTAATATCACTGGATTAACCTTTCATGCGTATTCGATGTTAGTTTGGCTTTGTGATGTCCTTCTGTTTGTGTCTTTCATCTGAATAGTTTATGAGTTTTGTGGTGAATGTAATTCGAGTTTTGAGATGTGTTTTGTAGTGAATAAGTTATGACTAGAGTTGATCTTTCCCAGAGATAGTTCTAGGGTTAACAACACCAGCTTATCATATCAGATTTTCAGTCATTATGTCGTGGAAGATTTGGTATTATTTTTTTAACCCTAAATAATTTTAAATTGTTTTTAAAGTGGCAATGCAGCCTGTCTTGGGCACGCTTCCGATTGGTACTGATTTGGACCAGTTGAGCTATCTATAAATCGTTTGCAACGGTTTGTGGATAGCTCAACTGTTTCATGTGTATTTTGTAAATATTGTGAATATTGTAAATACTGTATTAGTTGTAATTTTCTTTGTGAATAAATAGTTTCTTTTAAAGTAAAAAATAAAAACAGTTTATTATATCTGGATACAGAGTTCGTCAACAGTTTGTCATTGAATGCAGGGTTAGCAAACATTTCAAAAAATTCGCATCAGAATTGAATATTGCATTCCAACCGATCAACCCTCTCCCTCTGATTGCGACACACGGTTGTAAAGGTTGTAAAAGTTGTAAAAGTTTACAACGATGGCTTCCGCGTCTGGCCTATTGTGATGTTGATGCTGTTACGGAGATGCTTGGTGGAGACTGGGGTGCTCAACATTTATTTTGATATATCAAGCCGTTAACTTTAAAACACCTTTATTGTCATGTAATATAAGAGTGTGCTTTTAATGAACTAAATAAATTATGTTATCTTATTTTTTAATTCGTATTGTGCAAGTAAAAAAAAATATTTTGAATAAGTTTTGATGTAAAATTTACTTCTGTATTGTCAAATAAAAAAAATTACTTTTAGTCTAAGTTTATGTCATTTATACCTGTTCTTGTACGTGTGCCTTAAAATGAGCTAAAATTACTGTTGCATCAGGACATTTTCTAAACGTAATAAAAAAAATGCTTGCCGTCCATTTTTTTTTATTTCTATTAAAAGTTTTACAACCATTTTTACAAAAACAGTTCACGCTTACGTTGCACCGATAAACACGACTAATGCGGTTTTTAACGAACCTGCGTGCAATATTGTCACTACGCACGTAGTTTTGTAAAGTTCAGTATCGATGCAATAACAGTGGGCATGAAGGGGTTAAACATTTTTTACAAAAGTTGCGTGTTTTGCTAAATCACTTCAGTGTAAATAATTTATGATTATTTTGCTTAGTATCTAGAATTCTAGATATATAAAATACATAATTGATGGGCTCTCATGAAGCGCCATCTAGCTCCAAATTAAGACAAACGGTATCTACTGTAAATTGAAAAAAATAAGCTTAACTTAAGGTCTCCGGCCCTTCTCATGCAGTGTTTGCCAGCTACATGTCTCGTACGTATTGTTTTGCGTGCAATTCTCGATTCTGGGTCCGTAATTTTGGGGCGTGGTAGTTGAAAAATACGATGAAGATTGGTATCTAAGATGCTTGTAATATTCAAAGTAATTATTAGTACATTATGTAGTTTCTCACAGATAGGGTACAGATGATATTAGAAAAAAGTGGCGAGTGCTATATCAACTGGTTTTCTTCTTCTTCTTTTTTATTGCCTGAAGCAATCAGGCTGGAACAGTACGAATTGAACCTACTACCAACAGCGCAGAAAGCATACCCAGACCTACTACCAACTGCGCTGTACACGTTAGTTCCTGACCTCGTAAGAACTGCTTGAAGCTTCATTTCTCCCTCAAGGATATCTCATAAATCCAAGCTATAGTGCATACGTTTGAACGACATTAATTTGAAGGAAGTCACTCGTAAACTTTTACGATACTGTCGATCGACTTCCGAAAGGGTTCCTATACTGTTTATGACTTGGCAGTTGATGGTTCTGACTATAAGGTCATGACTTCACTACACTGGAACTTCAGTATTTAAGTATATTTCTTTGTAAGAAGGATCATAAAAAGCGCTATAGTAGGTGCCAAATAACACCGCAATACAGGTCATTCACCCATCTCCACCACGATGTCGCAAAATTTAATTTATGTATGGCTAATTCTGTCGCTTTCCATACAAACCGGTCGCTATAAGACGGTATCGTTAGTACTGTTTGTTTACCATACATAAATTGAATTTTGCGACATCGTGGTGAAGGTGGGTGAACGACCTGTATTGCGGTGTTATTTGGCACCTACTATATGAAGCAGACCCTAGTTTCTTAACCGTTTTTCTAGGCTCTGGTCGCAAGGAACTGGCTCCTAGAATCACCTCATTTACACGACAATACTAAATGATACCTGTGATTTTACTGAGTTAAAGATTTTTGGATTGTGAACTTGGGTGACGGTCGATGCTCTCGTATCGTAAGCTCTAAATTGCTTTCGCTGCCCAGCATAATGTCAAATGACGTGGCCACAAATATGCGAAAACAAGAAGCTTTTGACGGCAAAAAACGCGCTGAAACGCGCTAATGTCACTATTTAGTCCCAGAATTCTTATGATTTACTATGGAAATAGTTCAGAAAGGTTTTTATGAGACAACGATTGCCCCCCTGAAGCTTGGATAGAGCTCAATGAACAAAGATACTCTACAGATTTGGACACATATAAGATCGCACATAGATAGTCACATAGAGATTCAAGAAATAAAAAAAATATTGACAAACAAAATTACAACTAATACAGTATTTACAATATTCACAATATTTACAAAATACACATGAAACAGTTGAGCTATCCACAAACCGTTGCAAACGATTTATAGATAGCTCAACTGGTCCAAATCAGTAGCAATCGGAAGCGTGCCCAAGACACTGGCTGCATTGCCGCGCTGAATAGCAATGCTGATACGCTGGCCTAGATAATCACCAGCCCTCGGGTCACGCGTCGCTTCGACTAGACGCCCTGAGATTCGTAAGTCCTGCAGTAACTTTAACTACTGGCCGATAATAATATGAGAAACTATGATAAGTCATTAAGGTAAAAGCTCTATTTCGTGGTATTCCAAAACTGGCACCTTACTCCGTGGTATTAAGAAAAACAGCATTTACCCTACTGGCTCTGAAGTTTTTCTTCGTTGCAAAAGCTATTTTGTCGTCTTATAGAGGAAAGATTTGTATGCATGTTTGTAACGAATTGGCTCAAAAAGTCTAATCCGATTTGGATGAAACTTGGAATATACATTGTCCGTGACCTAAATTAACACATAGGCTACTTTTATCCCGGAAAATCAACGGGATCCAACGGGACGCGAACGAAATTGCGAGCGGAAGCTAGTTAGGAAATATAAATTTGAGAATTACAATCTAAAAACGAGACTTACATTCACAAACAAGTGGCTAAGCCTGAAACGGTGTAAAAATACCACGGATAAGGTGCCTTTACCTTACTGATTTATCGTTGCATAATAATAAGAGAATTTTGAAGTGAAAACTTCTTTAGCACCGTTGTGATTTGAAAGTCGATGAAACGGATATAACGAAGATGAAACGAAAAAGCGAAGAAACGGGAAGAGAAATCCTTACTTTTCGCTTGGCCAGCAGTCTCCCGCATTCTAAGGAGACTGCTGGCCAAGCGGTCTAACGGATTAGATCAAATTAAATCGAGACTAGCTCGTAGTGCGTGGATTCAAGTCTCGAGCAAACTCGTTCACTCTTTGCAACTTTTTTTAAGTGAAAACTTCTCTAGCATCTTTGAAATTTGAAAGTCTTTTTGAAGGTTTCACTTCTACCACGTGTGAATTACACACATGTTTTTTTTTCTATAAAAATGACTAGCATATATTAAGGATGAATTCATTTCAAATACCTTACCTACTTACATACAATGTCCTCTCGTGAAAGACCATCCATTTGCACCAAGAAGTTTCCAAATGGATTGCTCCAATTCAATCTGTAGCATCAAGAGGATTTCTTGCACCTATTATGTAAAAGCTCAAAGATAGATGTTTGCAAGGAAATATCTGATACTCTGTGAAATAATACTAAATGTTCTTACTGATTTTTTAGGTTTTTTCTTTGTAGTGTGTTCTTTTTGTCTCTACATTATTTGTCACAAATAAATGTCTTTTATTCTTATTCCTTTTAATAAGTTAGGAACAAGACTATTAGGTTTAAAGAAGACAAATGATCTTGTTCAACTTTATTTAATTTATAATTTACTGATTTTCTTATTTTATGCCTTTTTTCTGTCAAATCAAATCACAGCATCATGTAAATTAATTTTTTTAATGTACTTTTTTATAATTTATTGTCCTAATATTTAAACTAAAAATCTACTATTAACTATGCCGGCATATTTTTTACATATATAAAAAATAGCTTCCTAGTTTAAAAGTTCAAGTTTTTTCAAGTTCATAAATAACTATACAGCACGTGACACCACTTAAAATAGAATTGGCAGTTTTTTTTCTGTTAAAAAAAACTGTATCGTTGAAAAAAAAACATACAAAGTCTTTATACCCTAGAAAATAAGAGTCAAATTTGTTTTTTTTTCTATGAATAGTGAGGTGTAAAGTGGGTGGGTCTGTAATAAATTTTAAATCCATTAGGAGTCCTAAAGTACACATGTTCGGGGTCCATGCACTCCATTTAACTTTATGAGGCTTAAATTCGGTGAATTGTTACGCACTCTGATTTGAAATGGTAGGCCCTTATGGAAATCATGAAATTGAAATTGAAAAATTGAAGTGTCAATATCAATTTTTAATTTTACTGTTTTTGCCAATTATTTTTAGTTCCGGTTGTAATGACACGTGTGTGTATTATTGTGTATTTCGTTTTAAATATAATTTGAAATTAAAACTAAATAATATGACTATGTCCATCTTTACCATAGTACTCTTAAAAAATGTCGGTAGGGATCTCTGAAACATACAAATATGATCTAAGGTAATATTAGTTATTTTCACATAGTAATGCATAATGGTAACAATTTCCCACCCTTTACACAATTTACCCTAAACACCATAATAACTCAACAAAACACTTTTCTATGCTCATTCATCTATTGTAATTCAATAATCACTAACAAAATAATTTTGTTTATCCCTACGGTCACTCCAATTTCGATAATACTTTTACAAAAAAATATTCACGTAAAAAATATTTTTTCCCCTTTCTTTAAACCGGTGATGCGTAAAAAGTTGTCACATAGATTCTAACCCTTCAATGCAATAGTGATATAAGAGACCCATTTATCATTATTTTATTTTTGTGATTGATAATGTGCTTATAGTTTTTTTAATCGATTGTTTGTGGTGTGATTATGGTTGGGATCTTTTAAAATTATGTTTTAAAAGTTTTTTGCAAATAAAAGATAGATAATATTTTGGCTACACCCCTTCGATTGAGTATTATAAATTGTATATTTTCTATTCTATTGTATTGCTACGTCGCTATTTTTTATTTTATTTTCATAATTATTTTGACTCCAGTGAGATATTACAATTTCTTGATAAAAATTATTTCACGATTTACGAAACTGTACTCCCGCATTGCAACGCTTATTAGCAAAAACACATAAATATATCAAAAATGAGTGGCCAAAGCAAAATGGCTGATATTATCTAAATTTGACCCCTTGTCTGGGGTAGCGTTACGAATTTTATAACATTTACACTTGAAATGTTAAAAATACATTGTCCATGAATTTCGGGGTCATTTTGTACTCGGTCACACATGATTTTAACATTAAACTACTGTACCGTCACTGGAAGCTTTATATTGAGATTTTATATTGAGAAGGCGTATCCGGTTCCGTCGTATTTCCATTCGTTTTAGTACTTTTTACCCGTGTGTATCCGGTCAAGTGGCGCCACCTGGCGGGTGCGATTCATTTTTGCTTCGTAAAATGAAACACGCCATATTGAATTCATTGGCGTTTTGTATTCCGTCGAAGCAACTTGTGCCCAGAGCTCTCTCTGCCACAACCGTTGCAAATATAGTTTAAATATTATATTAGTATTATTATATATCATATAAAGTAAGGATTATTTCAAATAGTGAAATTCTCCATACTTTTGTTCAGTAAAACTGTGCAAGTAAACTAAGATTAGCATGGCCCTGCAAGGACACGCAAAAGAGGAATAAACTGTAAGTACTACCCTCTATTTTTAATGGTTGTACGTGATCAATTCTTTTAACGGTTTTCCGTTCGGATCATGTACCCACATAAGTTATTATTTTAGAAAAGATTAGTATCCGGTATAATTTATTGTGCAAAAAATTAATTATTTATTTAGAATGGATAGTATGAGTCCGCTTTGGCTGGAAAGCCATAAGATGTGGCTGATCCTAAGCGAGTTCAAAGCTGCTCCAGCAGCTACTCCTCCAGCAAATAAAGATTTATCTTATCTTATCCCTTACAGCAGTAGCTCATCGAGCTCATTTTCTTAGGTACTTTAATATTTTAGTTTTAAGCTTACCTTTTCAGCTATTTTTTCTTTATGGTAGTTTGAATAAATGTTTATCTACCCTATGTATGGGCTGTGAGCCACCAGCCTGGCAGAAACTAGTCCAGAATATGGGTGAGTTACAAAACATTTTTACCAATTTTATTACCAGCTATTCTGATAATATGAATGCAACTTGTCTTTATGAGGCTTCTATTTACTCCGAAGTTAGTGGAGAGCTTTATGAAAACCACAGACCACATCGTTACCTACGGACGAACTGTAATAATCTAGTACCTAGTGGTGGGTAGTTATAAAAGTGTTTGTACCTACCCTTACCTACGAATGTGAATAAACTAGTGTTCAATCAGCAAGCTGTGTTTCACTACACGGTGGTAGCAATGGAACTGTGATGACGGTCAAAACCAACATCAACTTCTTAGTTTATGGCTTTGCAACTTGTTTTTACAATTATGCATTGTCGGTTTAGTAGAACAAAGCTGAAGAACCGAGAGTTTCTAAAGCTACTAGAGGTCCAGTGTTTAGGTAGTACCTCTTGGTCCGAGGTTAGATACGCTGAGGTGTTTAACCATACTCCAGGTTTCATAGACTTGGTAACAAACGAAAGGGGGTAAAACGTATGACACCTTACGTCATCTGGCACACACGGCTCTAATTAAATTAATCAAAAATTTTTTAATTAAATTAAATTATATAGGTACCGTAAACTTTGACAATCTAGTTTATTTATTTTATTTAAAGTAAAGTTGATTTGCTTATAGATGAACATACCTAATACTTCATCAGATCTTTTGTAATTAGTTTGCGGCCACTGAGCCGAAAGTATCGAAATGCGCATAGTCTTTTAGTGCAAGCGTCACTAAATAGATTACTTACCCCTGTCTGCCACTTACATATTTGAGTCAGAGCCTTTCACCGCTGCCCTGGAAAAGCAGGGGGTGTCCGCAAAGCCACTCAAATCTGATGGTTTCTCACAGGAGAAATCTAATCAGTGCAACAGCCGCCCTTCGCGGGGGCAAGGCGTTCAATCAAAAGTCTATAGTTCCATCGCGTGAAAT
The DNA here is from genome assembly GCA_947507515.1 of Eulithis testata. NCBI lineage: Eukaryota > Metazoa > Arthropoda > Insecta > Lepidoptera > Geometridae > Eulithis > Eulithis testata. Next base: position 8,067,547 of record OX382213.1, on the reverse strand, counting down.
GTTTACCCATGATGAGCCTGGTCTCCTAATGCATATGCATGATTATAGCAACACACCCTCGCGGGGTGGATGTTATCAGCGCAAAAGCCGCCCCTCGCGGGGGCAAGGCGTTTGATGGTCTATAGTGAGGAACATGCATCCATAAGCCTGGTCTCCCAAAGCATATGCATGGTTGTAGCAACCCACCCTCGCGGGGTGGATGTTATCAGTCCAACAGCCGCCCCTCGCGGGCGGAAGGCTTTCGATTCGAAAGTCTATAGTTCCATCGCGTGGAACATGTACCTACCAATAACGAGCCTAGTCTCCCTTTGTATAATAATATGCTCTGTTGTAGCAAGCAACCCAACCCACCCTCGCGGGGTGGATGTTTCCATAACAACTTTCAGTACAGGAGTCAGTTGTCCAATGTTCAATACTAGAACTATGTATAACTATGTACAATCATGGAAGAGATTCATTTCACAACAGGGCTCGCGGCCCGACCGTGGAAACAGCTGAGGTGAGGACGCTCGAATGCTCCGAGAGGAAACCAGAAAGGTAAGTACAATGAATAAGCAAGCAAGCTCGTATGAGTTAGTGGCCAATTCTGGTGACGGAGTTTTTAGGCCACCTTAAGGCCTCCGTCGTCTCTCAACGACTGCTCTAGAGCCGGGACCGACAGTTTAACGTGCCCTCCGAAGCACGTAAGCGCTCAGATGTTAATGCTACTAACGGCCACCCATCCAAATAGTGACCGCACAGAACGTTGTTTAACTTAGATAATCGGTGAAGATTGGCTAAGCAAGTTATGCCACGAGCGCTTCTTACAAGGACAATGAATGACTCAATGTTTTCGAGCAGGTCAGTTAGCGCACTACCACTCACAGTGGAAGAAAAGACTCTTGTCAAATACCATTTGTTCGAAAATAAAATAAACCTGGGTCCTTTTCACACGTCTGTCTGCAGAAATGTCTGCCAAAGAGCTGCCAGAAATGACTTCAGCCCTCAAAATATTTTCTATACTAAGAAAATTAGGTGGCTCAGGCATTGCGATAAAATTGGTATGACAGAATCGTTGTATATCTCGAAGATTACCTGATAGTATACCAAAAAGCAGACTTACTTCACGAACATGTCAAGGTCGCAGTCCAAACGTTAAATGGGTAGTCAATGTCGAGAAATCAGTCCTCAACAAAAGAGCATAATATATCTCGGCATATGTACTTGGAGTCCCTGTGACAACCTAAAATCTCTACCCAAAGAAAAATCTATAAAAATATTTCAGAAAGTTGATCAAGTTCTCAAACAAACAAAGGTAACCGTAAAAGATTTTCAGATAATAATTTAATAATAAATTTTGCCAGCTTTGTTGTTCCTCGATAACGACTCAACCATCGTCAATGATAATGCTCATGAACAGATTTCCAGATCTGTCGACAATGACCTACCTACTGGTTTGGTGGACTGAATTGTCTTTTATCATACCCGCATCCAGCGAACTTTTTGACAACAGATGCCCTCTCGGGCAATTGGTCGCAGGAAGAGCAAGGTCTACACTGCAACCGGAATGAGATGCTGGCTATTCTATATGCCCTTCAAAGTCAAATCAATCTTGCAGACCATCTGGCACGTCATCGTCGCCTCCTCATCGAGTGGCATCTACTACCGGCCTGTGTGGACGTAGTTTTTGCAAAGTAAGGAACATAGTAAGTACAAGACCGAAGACATGTATGTCAACAATTATATTATGTCCCGAGACCTAAGAGACCGCCAAACTTTGTTTCACGACGCGTTCAGTGTTCTATGGAATTACCAACTTGCGTGGCTGTTCCCACCACGGTTTCTAGTCCTCAGAGTCTTTGCTCACCTAAATCAGTCAACGGGAATATTTCTCGTAGTCGTCCCCGGTGGGCAATGGTATTTTGGCGAGCCGACTTCAAAGCTCAAGCTTTGGCCGCACCATTGACACTGAAAAATCTCCATCGACGTATCGACAGGGCTTCCACCTCCGCTGGTTGACAACATAACTCTCGATGTGTGGAAATATAGGGTGGTCAGAAGCAATAACAACATGGAACACTGAACAGTTATCGTTGCTTATAAATTCCTGGCGGAAGCCTACTCTAAAAACATATGAGGTGGCTTGGAATCATTGGATTTCTTGCTGTAAATCTAATAAAGTTGACGTAAAAATGCCTACGGGGTCACAAATAGATTTACTTTTGATTAACAAGTAATCATACAATACTATTCTTTTACATCAATTTGTAGTCTCTACATCTACATTATATAACGTCACTTTCAGTCTCTTAAGCTCTCATTTTTTGGTTAAGTACACTCTAAAATCAATAGCTCTATGAAATCCGAAAACTTCCAAGCCACCGGTCTAGGAAATTAGTGAACTAACTTCGCTTTTTAATGGACTATACAGTAGACAGTAGTAATTTGTTTCAAGTATCGCGTCACACTGCTATACTAGTATTACTTTGCTCAGGAATTCGCATCCACGACCTGAACTTATTCTTAAATATCGTTATCACTGCGTTAGATCAAATAGCAGTATCACATTTTGGCCGATAATCCGTTCAAAAACCGACTGAAGGTAGTTATAGACAGTCTGGCTAGGCTGATCATCCTAACTTAACCTTGCTCACAGATCATAATTATAATACTTTACTAGTACTCCGTTAGTATGGATTGAAAGAACTGTTAATCTTTAAATGAAAGACGTTGCACAACCAAATCATTTAATTTGTTTGTTACGGTAAGAAGTATCGCTAAACCTACATCATGCACTGTCATAGCAGTCTAGGTTAAAACGTTGTTTGAACAAGCAGGTATTACAGCACCTTCACGAAGCGTTCGATCTGCGGTTTCTCGGAAGAGTTGGTTGGAGAATCGTTCTCTTGACGAAATCTTGGCCGAGAAAATTAGCGATCAGCTAATACGTTCCAGCATTTTTACAGGCGAGAGATATGAGCAGCAGTCAATCTGAAAGTAGGTGTAACACAATTATTTAAAGCAATAAATAAGCTTGGTTAAAATATACAAATGTATGTGTGAAATAAGATTATGATCATTACATTACTTATGATTTTTGATTGTAGCAAAATGATTAAGCTTATTATTACATAAGTAATTAAAAATAGTAAATGAATATTTTACACTTACAGGTTCAATTTTGGTTTATTCGTAAATCACTTTTACCACAGATTATATAATACTATACTAGTCTTTTACTAAGAGTTAAATTGTATTATTGTATACTTGTTGCTATAATATTTAAATGTCACATTGGCGCTAGGTTACCTAATTATACAAGTGGCGACACCAGGCGATAACAAACAGGTCTCAATATAAAGCTTCCAGTGACGGTACAGTAGTTTAATAGCAGCGTTTTACCTGAAATAAAACGCATATTAAAATACTTACCTCACTGGAAGCTTTCACTTTAATCTCTGCCTGGTGAAATTAAGCCAATGAATTCAATATGGCGTGTTTCATTTTACGAAGCAAAAATGAATCGCACCCGCCAGGTGGCGCCACTTGACCGGATACACACGGGTAAAAAGTACTAAAACGAATGGAAATACGACGGAACCGGATACGCCTTCTCAATATAAAATCTCAATATAAAGCTTCCAGTGAGGTAAGTATTTTAATATGCGTTTTATTTCAGGTAAAACGCTGCTATTATTCGTGGTGACGTTTCTTGTTAGGCTATTCATGTTTTGTTCAACAAACCATACTTCTTAGTAACTTAATTTTTTTTTCTTCTCAAATATCCAAATCTTTTCTGTTTATATTTATTTTGGATCTCCTTTAAAAAACTATGAGCCTTCTGTCATTTTCTACGTATTATGTGTTTATTTATCTTCTAAAAAAAATAAAAATCATAACAGAGAGCCTCTCAGAGGCCACAAAAAAACTAATATAAATAAAAACACTGTAACACAATTAAAATCGCAACAGTTAAAGTGAGATGTTTCAAAACTGTCCTCGATTTTGACCGTCCATTGAATTTACGCCGTCACGGGTTAAATAAGATGCCGTTACAATGTAAATCTGTTGACCACGTGTGGTCGTTTAGACCGATCCGGATAATATCACAAATCTAAATTTCACGCGACGATCGAGGGGTTACGCTAATTGGCTATTCTTGAAGATTGTATTGATTGTATCTTTTTTATCACTCCCAAAATATAGAAAACTAAATAAAATAATTTTGATTACGTACTTAGCAATTCTTAGTGACCTATTGACTTTTATAGAAGTGACGCTAACATTCCGAGTAATTTCGTGACTTTACATATTAGATAAAATCGGACTGTCATTTTAACCCTAAAGTACATCGAAAAGAGAGCACTATATCATATTGAGTTGAATCTAACTACGTGGTATATCTAACCCGTAATTAAGCAGCAGCAGAAGGGTTAATGTAATTAGCGTTAATTAATTAACTGACGATTTGATCTTCCTATTTTCTAGTTCAGTGACAGTTACATGACATTTTGACATGATGTGGGTTTTAATTTAGATTAACTGGATTAATTATGACATCATATGAGCTGACGTAAAAAAATCTACAAAATATATCAACTGACAAACCAGGGTGTCAGTTAAGAACTAGGTAGACAGCGTGGTTTGTCGATTAGTAATAGACGGAAATTTTAATAGTTATCTTTAAAAATTAAATTCTACTTTAGTTGTAAGGGTTAAAATAATTACAAAGAAAAATCTGAAAATAACACTACATATATAGTAGGTGCCAAATAACACCGCAATACAGGTCATTCACCCACCTTCAAAACGATGTCGCAAAATTCAATTTATGAATGGCTAATTCTGTCGCTTTCCATACATTCTGTCGCTAAGACGGTAATCGCTTGAATCTCGTAGTACTGTTTGTTTACCATTCATAAATTGAATTTTGCGACATCGTTTTGAAGGTGGATGAATGACCTGTATTGCGGTGTTATTTGGCACCTACTATAGCTATTATTTTGTCTTACATAATTTTATTTTTTGTAATTTTTTTCTTACAATGCTTTACTATTCAACTAGTATTTATATCAAAATAAGATTTAGTATAGTGTAATTTTAAGCAACCATTAAAAATTTAACTCCATTTAAAGATCATTCGCATTGTAAAAATGACATCAACTGTAAAACGACATCTGTCAATACTAGTCAATTGTCAACTGTCAATGTATCGAGTGTCTAATGGTCTGTCAAAACATATGAACGGTTAATGACCTTAAATTGAACACTTATTGTCATTGACTGTACTAAAGACATGATGTATGATGTGATGAGAGGTTTTTGAAGATTCACATAGTAAAAATATATTTTGAGTTTTAATTCGACTATTAAACTTATAATTAGGGTTTTCACTGTTTTAAATTCAATGAGATTGACTTACAAAAAATACTATCTCAAATTTTTATTACTCTGTACATTTTTTTTTCCGAATGTTTCCAATACTTAAGGGTAAGGTGTCTCAGTTTGCGCAGTATATAGGCTTATTTACAGTACCTACCTAGTACTAAGTAGGAGTAAATATTTCTCTATCTCTATCTCTCTACTAGAGACCTGTGGATTTTCAAAAACACCTCCAAACCTGCAATACAGTGATATATTACAGTTTCATACGTGATTGCGTGAAAGTTTGCAAGCCAATAATAATTGTTGCTTACTAGGTTAGGTAATTATATAGGCACCTGCCTAATTACCTAACCTAGTAAGCAACAATTATTATTCGCTGTTTTCATGAACTCAGGTCTACCTAGACCTGAGGTCATGAAAACAGGTAGGCACAACGTAGATTCCTATTTTATTTTCGTAGACAAGACATTTCCACTTCATCCAATTAGACACTGCAAGAAAAATATTTTACAGTCAGTAATAAAATCGACACACATTATTGGAGTGGAAAACGGGCCCATAAAAATTTAAGTAGTTTGGACTCACTCGAAAATATGAGGAACTCGTAAAGTGGGTAAATAATACAAAATACAATAAGTGCTCGAATTGAAGACTGTTGTATTGGAGACGAATGTAAAGATGGTAATGTACCAGGTTCTATTTTGGCAAAGTCAGTGGTGGAATTTCGCAACTGGTAATTTCCGTCAAAGGTACCGAAAATTTACGTTTTGACCATCCAGGTAACATCAATAATGTAGTTCTTATAAATTAGTGTAGTCTCGGGTACCTGTTTCTTTGATTTTATTTAAAAGATGGTGTGTTTTTGATTGAGACCATTAAACATTAGGCAAAATGTTAAGATAGCTGACCAAAATATATACTTAAGTGACTTAAACCATGTAGGGTAAACTACCCTAATCTTGGCACCCCCACCAATTGTTGGCACTTCTCTGATTTATCCTATTTACTAAGAAAAAGCCAGATCTCACGATGTTGTTATATAAACAACAACTTAACATAATAATAAAACATCATGAGGTCTGGCTTTTTCTTAGTAAATAGGATAAATCAGAGAAGTGCCAACAACTGGGGGGTGCCAAGATTAGAGTAGTTTACTTACCCTATTTAAGATCATAATAGGAACCTACCCATTGAACATTCTGTGAATTAAACAATAAAACAACAACAGCAATGTTGTAAAAAGTAAAGTACACTCACTAAACCACCGTAAAAATGTCAACATATTCTATATGCCTGCAATCTATCAACCCACCAAAAGTACCTTCCTATTTCAGCGTTCTTCGTGATGAAATGTAAACCATTTTTCCGTCTTTTTTCCTGAAAGTTATCTTTACAAAACCCAGTGTGTCGCATCATTATCTACGTTGTCTATAGGCGTCATAAGGACGCACCACAACTAGTCGCAGTCGTAAACGTTTACGAGCGCACGGGGATTAAGCGTGCTGTCAGGCTTTTATTAAAAAAATGTTTGTTGTTGTTCATTGAGTGGAAGATGTTTCTGAAAATGTTTTTCTTAGTTTTCTGTATTATTGAAATTAAATTGAAAGAGTTTTGATTTAACTTCTCATGAGCAAGTTGTAAATGGTATTGAAATTTTTAAGCTATACCTTTTAACGCCTAAGAAAATAGTTGTTAAACATAGGTTTTCATCATAATCATTCCAAATATTATTTCGGCGGTTAATCAAGGACTGTTCTTTGCTATTCAGTTCTTGGTCGCTATTCATGAACATTATGTGATCCCACCAATAGAACAAAATAAGAAGACCATGAGGAAACATCCATACTAACACTGCCATAAACCGACTTTATGACGATTCGGACAAAATATTTTGGGACAAATCCGGCTGAGATTTTAATCAAAGACTGCAAACAAAATCTGATATATCTACCTACCTACTTCGATTCCATTAGGTTTACTAGTAATAATTGAATACAGTATACTAGTTACACTAGTTAAATGCTTGGAAATTGGCAACCCTACAAAATCTACAACAAAATTGTGTTAAGAAAATCCAATAACACGAAAATTCCCATGTCAGAGTGTCCAGCGGTGACCACTGACCAGCGGTGACCAGCGCTCAGTAATCCGATTGGAGCGGTCACCGTGCTCTATCTGTTTAGTGGGATTTTTGTGAGAATCTGGATTATTGGATGTTCACATAGCGATGTGCTTACAAAGGTGATGTATGGCAGGGCTTATTCCTTATTTTTATTTTTAATATTAATAAATGGTTTCGTTAATGTACAAAACTTGAAAGGAGGGAAGAAAGTCGTTCTGTCAGTCAAAATGCCATGTGCTATAAGAATATTAATAATGAGCTAAGTTTAGCAAAGGGGTACCGAAGTATTTCAGATCCTTGGGTTTTTGTAAGAAGCAGATGCAAGAAGAAATATATAAGAAGAAGAAAGCGCGTCCATCTTAATGGAGGTTGCCACAAAGTAGACCAAGCATCATGAGTCTTTTAAGTAGTACAATGTTCTGTATCAAGGGGGCATTATAAGTCCTTATAGGAAAAATTCACACAGTGATTACTACGGACATCAAAACTGACCACTGTTAACAACTGACCACGGTCAAGGGAAAAAAAAGAAAGAAAGGTTTAAATCCTAAATCCACTTTTCCACCTTATTTGATGGGTTCAAAATAAATCGTGAATACGGACTTGCAATGGTCGTCGTTGGTATCATTATTAGCCTGAAGTCGCTCACTTTAACCTCACAGTATCTTATCAACTACAGAAAATCACAGTAACAATTATCATTTTTTTTTTATGAAAATTCAAAAAAGTATTTATTGTAAGAAAACTTTAAAATTAAAAAAATGAAATAAATAATAAAATAATAATAAACATTTTTGGACATTTCAGACAACGTAAAACAAATAAGCAAAGAAAAAAAAAACAGTCTCAAATTAAGCAAAGCTTTTTTTATGGGAACTAGATTTCTAATAGAATACTTATATTTTTAAAGCAAACAGAAACCCCAGTTTATAAATGCCACTGAATAAAAAGATATTTTACTATCTACTGCAACTGCTAGCAGTTTCAACATAATTATGTCGCTGAGAATACTGAAAATAAAAATCAAATTTTATCAGCCACATCCCCATTTCAATATCTTTCATAACAAATGTTAAAATAGAAAAGATTCCCCTATTTTTGTCCTCAATTGTGTTTATTTCATCGGACCGTCTCGTATATTTTGAGATAGCACAAGTATCGCTTACAATAACGCTTCAGTGTACGCGATAAAAGCATAAGGTGGAAATGTCTTGGGTTCGAAAGGAAAAGACGTATGGATAAGACTAGGTATAAGAAATTTTTTTAATCCAAATAACAGAAAAAATTATCATTCAAAATGATTATTTTTGATGAGCGCAAATGAGCTTTTCTTTCTTAGCGCTCGTACTTTTTTTTATTTTTAAGGAGATTATTGGGTTTATTGCCATTATATTCACTAATACATTTTTTTATAAATATGTACAATTGTACACTTCGATGAATGTCTGAATTAAATTAATAAGTTGCACTTATGAATTATTTACTTAGGGATAGGTTACAAAATATAGAAATAAATCAATATGTTTGTAACTAACAGTACGGAGTACCGCAACGATGGAATTTGAATAAGTTAATCTCCTGTCAAACTGTTGGATCCACTCTAATTTTTCGTGTCTGATTCACCAAAGGAAAACCTTCATCGCACTAAGAAAATATTGGATAGAGATTAGGCAATATACTTTTATTGGTTTTTCCACTATATTTATCTAACGTTCCGTTCTACGGAAGCGGTAAACGAACTTATCTGCCACTTGAGAATAAATCTTTTTGTTTGTTAACACACTTTTTGTGCCGTTTTGGGGGAAAACCTTTTTAGTTATTGTACAAATAGGTGGAGAGTATATTTCGTGATAATGTCAGCGAGCTCAATTTATTGCGGGATTATTTTTATTGTGCGGTTTTTTATGTCAGATTTATTTAGAGATTTAGAAAAAATATAGAATAGTTTATTAAAATAAATAAATGCGAATAATATAATCATGATAATGGTACATTTAGTATCTAAAAAAAATAATCTTAAATAATTTGAAATTAATTCTTAAAAATGTTTTTTTATATATTTTACGGTAAAAAATATATTATAAAATCAAAATAAAAGTACCTAGTTTTTATTTTGAAAACCAAAATGATATAATTATGACCATGTTGATATAATTGACCAAACATCTCGCTCGTTTTCCATTTATTTTTCAGATATAATACTATTTTATTATAACTTGCTATAACGTTGAATAGAGCACTTAAATACACTCCAAAAGCAAAATTCAAAATAGCTCATAAGCACAATAAAATAATAATTTCGGAAGCAACCGCGACTGGCGATCTTGCAAATCGTAAAATTTTACGATAACGCAACACGCACGTGTACAACATAGGACCTTTGTGTCCTATGACGGGACATCATATTTATGACGTCATGACGTGGACAATAATATTGATGTGACGTCCTAGGGGTTGATGGTTGCTGCTCGTTTTGTGATGGGCTAGAGCTGGGATTTTGTTTGTTATCGATGGTGGAGTTTTCTCCGACGGACCTAGAAAGGGAGAGCAAATGGATGATACTTTGCTAACATAAATTAAAAGTGAGATTTATAAATAAATATGTAAATAAATATTTAAGGATATTTGAAACAACGCCTTCTATTTTCAAACTAAGCAAGCCTATTTGGCATAAATAGTATTTTCCGTAATTTTTTCAGGTGATTTCTAAAGTCTCTTGTAGAAATACCTATTTAAAATCATAAAATAATCAAACACCAATGGTTTTATATTAGATGATTAAAATATAAAGTTGTAGGTATTTAAAGACGAATTATGACACATGCTGTGTTATTAAATCAACCGAAACTCATTGAAAAAAAACACAAAATTCGGTTGGTACATAAAAGCTATTTTAAAATATGATTTTATCGATATAATATTTTTTAACAACAATATAAAATGAACTGTCGATATGCGATCGCGATGACGTAAAAGCGCAATTATTGTTTATTGCTCATAAATATCGTCATCTCGCTCACACTCGTACAATTAATTTGGGAGCGTGTTTGTAATGAATATCTGAGTTTTATGTTATTAAAAATATACATTAGTACATTTATTAGCAAAAACTTAAATAACGTTAGATTTACGTAAAGCCAGGACTGTAAGGTTTATTCGAGATCAACCCTCAATACATATTTGATATTCTGTATCAAACTTACATGCGACAATAACCTTTCAAAGACCACTCAAATAATCTAATTTGGCTGCACCGTGTCGCAAAGTGAGAGTCCGTGTTCTAATGGGTTAACTGTCACAGTGTAACGCACAGTCTGTATAGCAAGTCCATAGAGTAGGCTATAGTCAGTATAGTTATAGAATAGCTAATAGTGCCTGGAATGGACCGAATGTGACGTAATTCGATTATTGTGCGATTTTGACGCGAAATCTATGTGCATGGGAACGATAGGGTGGTTGGTTGGTTTTGGTAAAGGCAAAATATATTGGTTATTGTCTTTGTTGGCTATTTCATTATTATTTTTTGAAAATAAGACTACTTACTACTTACTTCAGAAATTATAGATTTTTGCTGTGGCGTTTACAAAAAATTCGATTTCTAAAAAGAATATTTAACCCGTAAATATAAAGCGGTTCTAACATGGATCGTGCTGTGCCAAAATTATTTTTTAAGTACAAAAACTAAAGGAATATCAACATAATCTTAATTGCAACTCCGGTAAGGAAACTCTGTTATTAGAGTTCCGCAATAAAGATTCCGACAAAATACCGATGTAATGAAACTGTGTAATGTGACACGAGTATTTTTACGGGACCCGTTTCTTCTAATTTACTGATTATCTGTTCTTGTTGTCTCGCAAAAATAGGGGAGAGAAAATCAAGATAATTAATGTGGGTTTCGTTTCGTAGGTTTTATTTTGCTTATCTCTAGCATTTTTTGAATACCTATTTTTAAAATAGACAACCTCTTTGATAGATATCAAAAAGATTCAATACGTTTCAGTATAACACAAAATATCATTTATAATTAGATAGGTTAGAAAGGACCTTTTAAATGTGGTAAATCGTAGGTAACCTAAATAAGCATTTATATTTATTAAATAAAAACATTTTTACCAACTATTAATATCAAAACTAAAGATAAAAATAATACAATTAATGAAGCGTTTGATACAAAAGTGACACATTGACACGTCGTATTTGATTGAAATGATACGGAACCCTAGAATTGCGTGAAAACCATTATCTGTTGGCCAATCATGGTAGAAGGGAAATGGTAATTATAGCAATTTGTTGACGCAAATGGTAGATTGGATGATTTTTGTGTTTTATAAAAGAAATCTGTTTTTTTTGTGAAAAGAACCCTTCAATTATATAGAAAAAAAAAACTGTACAGATAATTCCATAGTCAAATTGGTTAAAAAATATGTCTGCATAATGATTTTGTTTTCAAAAAGTAATTAGTAATCAAGTAATATTTTTATACTTCCTACTACACTAAGATACCGATTCGTATTTTTTACGTATTCATTTATTTTTAACCGACTCCAAGAAAGGAGGAGGTTCTCAATTCGGTTGTATTTTTTTTTATGTTTGTTACCTCCTCCATTTATGAACCGATTTGAAAAAATCTTTTTTTATCTGAAAGGGTATGCTTCCAGATTGGTCCCATAAATATTGGTCCCATATTTTTATCAAAATCGGTTTAGTAATTAGGCAGTTAAATAAGAATAACTGGAAAAAACACGTCATACGCGTACACGATATTGCATATTTTGCTTTTCTGTGACGTTTACGAGCAATAGAACGTAAGTACCCACGAACAAATCTGACAGTCGTCGCGTTAGCGTATTCGAGTTACATTGCGCGTCACTGCCAGCTCGATTGCCAACCGTTGTAGTGTCACCGCGCAGTGTATCTCTATACATTGCGTATTTGGCTTTTCTGTCGTGTTTACGATCAATAGAACAGTCTCAATGTACTGCCATCATCATCATCACCATTTGATGATGAAGGCGTATCAAATTGAAGACGGTTTTTCCAGTTTTTTAAACTTTTAAATTATTTACCTTTTTTTCATTATTTTTCGATTATTTGTATTTCATTCATGCAAAGATTTATTTGAAAGTTTTATAATAATAATAAAATTCTGAACGTTAAATGTAAAAATCACGATAATATGTCCCATAATTAAGCGATAATTTCGTGACAAATCGACAATCGCTGACTTTTAAGCAAGGTGCCTAAATTGGTGGTACGATAATGAACCCATATGCCACGTTTTTACAAACTTACGTCGTATTGTTTTACGAATAATATGAATTAGGGAAGATAAAAGAAAATTAATAGTATACAAGCGTTTTGTTATAATTTAACCTTATGGTAAAACTGCTTTGAAATCAAAATAATTAGCAAAAATAGATAAAAATAAAATGTATCTTCGATTAAGTAGAAACATTACCTATTTTTAGTAACGAATAATACGTAAAATTACAAATTAAAAAGACAAAAGATTTATGAAAACCTGTAATTGGGTAGTAAATTAAACAAACAAGTATCTTGAGATAATAATCTTTTTTTTAAACTAAACTTCACGATTTTGCGTGTCATCCTTGCGCAGGGGCCATGCTAATCTTCTCTGTATCGTTCCAATTTTAGTATATGTTTTTAAAGCTTGCATTGAGATTCTGATATTACGTTCTGTGTTAACCCTAAAATTGTGTTGTGCTAATACCATACTGAAACAAAAATTAAAACTATAAACCAGAATGGTCACAGTACAACAAACAAGCAGTAAGTAAATATACCAGAGACACCCAGCGGGTCGCAGTAAAACAAAATAAAAAGGAGTTACGATCTCGGCGGCAGCATCTGGTTCTAATTCGTATTTACTTAATGTTTCGCGGGCGGTAATGAAGTTTCATTACTATTTGTTGGGTTACTGTGACAATGTTAGTAGGTATATAACAAAATAAACAAATGAATGCACAGCAATCTTGATCATTCCCCATAATTTTTAAACGTCGTTCATAAAAAAAAAACTACAGATATAGTTGAGTAAAAGCCATCTCAACTCATGCTTTCACTCATAGCGATTCAACTCTCTGAAAAACTTTGAAAAAGTCTTAAATTCGTAAAAAGTCATTTAAAAAAATGTTAGTTCAATAAAACTAATTAAATTCTTGCGTAACCAAATAAAATCAAATTTAATTAAATGAGTAATGTGACTATCCTACAGTGACAATAAAATTGCATGACAAAAGTGTACTTTCGCACGAGTTTCAATTCTTTACGGATTTCAATTTGTCAGTCAAAAGTGACGCAATTCAAAATGTCCTTTGAAGGACCTTGTGTGACAAATGCTGACACGATTTTAAAACTGTCACTTAAATTAACCCTTTGAGAAGATTTGTATAATACTAGTCAACGTGGGAAAAAATAAAAACAAATTAACAATGACATAGGTACCTAATTATTAGCACCGCAGTAAACGAAAAAAAAACCCATATTTAAATAACGGAACATAAATTTATTTTTGCGTTGAATGTTATTATTACAAAATAGAGACATAAAACTAATCTTTTGTCATATTTTACACTTTAATACTAAGTAGTTTTATTACAAACTATTAAAATAATTACAAAAATTTAAATTTAGAACCGCAGATGTCTTGTCATAATTATCTGTAAAAAACGATCGTCACTTATTTATAATAAAAAGTATTTAGTATTTTTACGATCGATAGATCACAAAACTAGTAAACGTCATCCCTTTAGCATTAAGGCGCAACTCAGCTCTTTCTCGTAAAAATAACAAAAGATTATGATTATGCAAAACAGCATTAACAAATCAACCGTTACAAATTAATGTTTACAATAATTAGCATATTTTTGAATGAAATCTCGTGTCATCCTTACCGTTAATGTGATATGCTAAATTTCTGTCAACATTACTGCCTCATAAAATCTCGTCAATAAAAATTTGTTTTACGATATCGATCAATCAGGAAATATGTCTATTTACGCAAATTTTTCTTCTAATTAATTCATTATGGGTGCTGATCGATCATTATAAATTTAAAAATAAAATTTCACAGGACTTTTAAAAACTGGAGAAGTCAGATGCCATTTGTAGCAATAAATTCCGCGTGAATTCTTGCCAGCAACTTTAAAAGCAATAATTTTAATGGTATGTCAAATTAATGTCGATCCTTTTGTGCGAAGTATTGACAATATGTCGATAGGGTCCGCGTTTTAGGGTTAAAATTAAATAAAAATCTTGGTATGTTACAAACCCTTTTAAATTTTACGCTTTATGTTATGAATTGAATGAGCACAGTACTTTTCATTTTGTTTGTGTTTGACTGTACTTTTAAACAACTCCAAAAAAGAGGTATTTTTTTCCAGCCAATTGTAAAACAATATTTTCTATTTGATATTACAAAACCTGCACAGCGAGTATATTTCTATATAATATTTATTATTCTAATCAAATTTATCAGACTAATCTGTAGAATATACAAAAGTAAAGTACTTGACAATAATCCAAAACTCTTGTCTTAGCAATTTTCTTAATACGTACAAGTACTTTTCATCTTATGAAACCAATTCGCTAACAAAATATGGAAGCACTCAGCGCAATGCTGCAGAAACAAACACGGAAAATGAAACGAAAATATGTAAACAGAGCAAAGTATTATTGGAAAATTATAAGAATTCAGAAATGCCTTTCAAATGGACACTCATCATCGTCGTCAGACGGAAAAAAGCCACTACCATTATTTAGGGATCTGAAAAATTTTTAGGAATCTTAGTTTTTTTTATTAATTTTACTGACTTCTGGACGTGCGCAGGCAATACATCTGTAATGAAATGGCAACATGGAAAAAAGAAGAAGAAGAAGCCATCTTGGACGTGACACCTCCAAC
Source organism: Eulithis testata (assembly GCA_947507515.1). Lineage (NCBI taxonomy): Eukaryota > Metazoa > Arthropoda > Insecta > Lepidoptera > Geometridae > Eulithis > Eulithis testata. The sequence continues at coordinate 8,052,134 of OX382213.1, read as the reverse complement.
CATTGTACCTAAGATTAGATTTTTTAGAAACAGATAAGTCTGCGATACGGGGGCAGGTACTTCTTCCATCAATAAAAACTGAAGGGCCTCTCGATATTTGCATAGTCTAAGATATAATGCATTAAACTCTTTTGCTGTGTACCGTAGGCCCTCACGTAGAACCGCCTTTATGCGGGTCGTCTGTTCTTCATGTCAAGTATACTTTTGTTGTGTACATAATTTTGCATATCGAGTACCTATCGTGTATTGAGGTTAAGTTGGTTCGACTTGTGAGAGAGTTTTTGTTTTGGTATCCAATCGTCAAATATAGAGGTCTTACGTGAGAATAATGTATAAAAATGATATACTTATTTTTAAAGAGGGTCTCTGACTATCCTTCTAGATGATTATTATCTTCTAGTTAGATTACTAAGTGCTCCGTTATGACTTTCGGTCGGATGTGGCATCCCATATCCTTTGATTACAAAATTCACAATGATATTATTCCTAGAGCTACCGTGATGAAGGACTTGGGAGTCACATTCGACCGAAAGCTAACCTTTCATGACCACATTCTGGCTGTTGCTAAGCAATCCTTCCAGAGACTTGGGTTTGTTCTAAGGAATGCGCGTGACTTTCAGAGTGAACACGTCATCAGACTCCTCTTCAGTGCTCTAGTTCGGAGCAAGCTTGAATGTAGTTCATGCGTGTGGAACCCACACGAGGTTACTTACACACTTTTGCTAGAGAAGGTGCAGAAGGCGTTTCTCCGATTCCTGTACAAGTACAAGTTGGGATATTACCCATTTATGTACCCAACAAAATTTCTGCAGGGATGCTTGGGCTATAACTCTCTGGAAACAAGGCGAGCACAAGATCAGATCGCTACCATCTGTAAGGTTTTTCGTGGTACAATAGACGCACCCAATCTGCTGAATGAGTCACTTCTACTCGTTGTCCCTAATAATCATGTACGAGGCAGGATGCACAAACTCTTTGCTCCACTGTCGAGTCGAACAGTCGCGCGCGCTAACTCTCCAATACCTCGGACACTCACCGCCCTTAACAACCTTCTCAAGGCCAACCCAAACTGTGATGTGTTCGCAGACAACTGGCCACAAATTATGGCGGAATGCCTAAAATACTGCGAGGCAATAATATTATAATTATTTTTGTATTTGACATTCTATTGACTCTTTGACATTTTATTTTTTAATAATTAATTGAATGAATTTTAGATTGTATTACTATTGCTTATGACTTATGTGTACCTAATTTGACTTGTTTTAATAATTATACCTTGTAAATTTGTATGTATATAGTTCTATAATTTAATGTGTAATTTAATGTTATGATAATTAGTGTAATTGGTATATCACCGTGCTAGTTATTAAATTAAATAAATAAATAAATAAATAAATTACAGGCTGTTTTAGTACTAGCCTAATAAGTTAGCTAATTTTATTGAAAAAATCAAAGAACCAGTTTGTAAATAAGCCTTCATTGTACAAGTTTTGCTTAGTTTGGGACGTGAAATATTCATATTTATTTATTTTTGCAAAACCAAACTCAGAGCGTTAAAATCTTACTAAAATCTTACTTAAATCTATTTTCTTTGCAACACATTACTTATCAATCATTATTAAACGATCTTCAAGTGTTTTTTTAGTACACAGAGACAAAACATAATCCAAAAGACCCATTCATCCAAAACAGGGACCTAAATCAAACATTTCCACTTGAACCGCTTCAAGTGTCGTGGAAATGACACTTTGAATTTGCATACAATTTCAAGACGAAGATGTATGGGGGACGTTCGAGGAGGTTGAGGATATGAAGGTAGTGATTTATTGGGATGTGGGCTCTGAATTTTTTTTTTTTTTTTTTTTTTTTTTTTTTATGAGCAATAGCTAAACATTTGGCTGCCAGCACACCTGGTGGTAAGTGTAGCTGCAGCCTAAGGTGGAGCACGCTTAGCTATAATCCACCTATTCACTCTTTTCTTGAAAATTCCTAGGTTATATCTTTCAGGAAATACTGATGATGGCAGAGAGTTCCACTCCTTGGCAGTTCGCATTATGAAGGTGGAGGCAAAGCGCTTTGTGCGAAGATATGGAATATCTACCATGTAGGGATGGCATTTATCAGTGCGCCTAGTAGTTCGGAGGTGAAAGGGCGATGGGGGAATCAGGTCATGTAGTTCCTGTGCACACTCTCCGAAGTGAATTCGGTAGAACACCGATAGGCATGCGACTCGCCGGCGATGCTCGAGGCTGTAGAGCTTGGAGTCAAATAGTTTCTCGTCACCAACGAGTCTCTTGGCACGCCGCTCAATAGAATCCAAGGCTTCCAGCTGATACTTGGCAGAACCATCCCACAGGTGGCAACAGTACTCCATGCATGATCGGACTTGAGCTTGATATAAATTCAGAAGCTGTTCCGCAGTGAAGTACCGTCTGACCTTAGTAAGGATCCCAAGTTTTTTAGCAGCTACTTTAGCCTTGGATTCTATATATGAGCCGAAGTTCAGATTGGATGTTAGCTCCACACCCAAGAGCTCGAGATGGTCTGATATAGGCACTGATACTTCTCGGAAAGAAGGATTACGCAGAAATGGTCTCTTTTTTGCGGAGAAAATACAGGCCTGAGTTTTCGTGGCGTTGAAAGAAACTAGGTTGGAGGAACCCCATGTTGAGACTTTAACTAGGGCTCTATCAACTCGCTCCACCATAGCTTCTCTAAGAGACTCGATGGTACTCGCGCTTGCACGGGCATCGGCAGTGTATCTTTCTACAATAGTGCTATCATCAGCGTACCCCACAATACCGGGCTGAAGTAAGCAAAGCGAATGGGGCAAAGGTGTCAATTGAATTTAGTGGTTTTAATATGTGTAGTGTCCTTCATACATGATAACGATGATTTTTCGGAATTTAAAAATCTACCTTTTTGTGCAACAATGTAGTAGGAAAAACAAAATAATATACAATTTCTTTTTGGACAAAAATTTGTTAAAAAAAATTTGACCTTTTTGTCAATTTAGTTGAAAAAATAAAAAATGTGTCATTTTTTAATTGGATTTTTTTTAAAGTGACACTAACTAACGCTAAAAATTTTTTAGATCGAACCTAAAATGTTCTAAATTTTGGCCTCATTTTAATCAAGGGAGATTCTTCCTATAAAAATAAAAACATTCGAACCAAACCAACTCTATATCATGGTCGTAAAACTTACTTAGACAAAACGCCCTAGTAGTCCGGTTACCGCATTTTTTGTGCCAAGTTTTTTCAACGTAGCTACTAATCCTTTCTTGTATATATAAAAACAATTTCAAGCTTCAACATCTATTGAACATAGAATAAATAGGTCCTCAGAGCCGTCACTCTCAATTTGCCGCCAAAACAATTCACGTTTGTGCATACATTATTGACTCACAAAGCTCACCCATGTCGTTGTGTCTGACCTTTTCAATGTTGTGTTTTAGTCAAAGAATAGTTGAACAGATAGCATACAAAAAAAAACATTATTTCATAAATTATTAAGACTTATGAGTACCTACCTACATACAAAGTTAAATATAAACACGAAAGGTAAGATTACTAGAATTTGAAATAAAAACAGATAAAACCAACATAGATAAAGATAAAACCAACTTTGAAATTTACAGTATGCTTTTTTTCCAAAAAAAATAAAGATTATAATCTCAAAAATCTTGTGCCCAAATATGTTTATCATAACTAAGAATTGCAGTCACTAAACTTTTGTTTATTGTTTTAATTCAAACGACTGCAACCCAGGTATTCGTAAACTTTCAAATCTTGTGTGTGACCTTTAACCTTGTAACTTTTCAGTATTTCCTCTATTTTTAATTTTCACCTACCTACTCTTTGACAGTTAAGGTCCTTTCACACGTCCCTTTGTCCTTATCAGCCATCAGAGCATGGCTGCAGGGTGTTGAAGCGTCAAAACCAATATCTGCTTGTGCCTCTTGTGGCCCTTCTAAACGTTGGTCTCCTGAAGAACGGTGACCGTTATTTGACGCTTACTACAGTTAACAATATATACGAACAGATACCATACGATATTTCAACAGTTTTTTTGAGGTTGGTGGGTATAGCTAGTTATAGCTATTACGGTATAAATGGGCCTCTAAGGGGATTTTGAGACTGAAGAGTGTCAAAATCCCCTTGATTTTAAAATTTTAAAATCAAGGGGATTATGAGCCAAAGAATCTCATAATCCCCTTGAAGGGGATTATGAGCCTAACCCAGTACCAGTGCAAACTGTAAATTTGTCAGAAGAGTATTTTAGTAGTAGTAGAGCTTCTTGTGAAAGAGCTTGTCCAGGGAAGTACCACCACCGTACATATTTCGGCCGCCAAACAGTGATGTCTACATTGCTGTGGTCTGGTTTGAAGGGAGTGGATCTCAGATGGGCGCAGTGCAATGCTTCCCAGGGCTTGTCTTCAGTGAAGGAAAAAAATAAGAATGAAAGCATCTTAGTTTATTGCCCTAAACATAAATTAGTTAGCTATAGGACTGGATGTGCTCAAGTACAATCAGCGAGTTTAAAAAATTAGCCGTCAAAATCCACTGACTCACCGCATTCACAATCTCGTCAGGCCGTCAGCGATGATAGTAATTATGATTATTACTTAAACTATAAACATTCTCCAAATTATTAATTAACTACGAGATAAAGCGGTCACTGATTCTAGAAAAACAGCTGAGCAGTCATGACGTCACAATGTGGTTGCCCATTTGCACTGGACAAAGACTATTTTGAGATTGGATTGGAACCAAATTGAAATGTCGCTCTGTCTATTGCACAATGAAACCTTACAAACTATTCAGGTAATATTTAAACCTTAATATTACATTTAAATACAGGTAGGTCCATAAATATTATTATCATACTAGCAGCGCCTCGCGGTTTCACCCGCGTAATTCCCGTTCCCGTGGGAATTCCGGGATAAAATATAGCCTATGTTCATCAGGGATAATGTAGGATTCTAATGGTAAAAGAATTTTTTTAATCGGTCCAGTAGTTTCGGAGCCTATTCAATTCATACAAACAAACAAACAAACAAAAAATCAAACCTTTCCTCTTTATAATATTTGTATAGATGTATAGATGTATAGATAATATTATAATTACAATGACATTATAATTATGTCGTTTGGTTCCACCAAACCAAATTTGAACTGCGTGAGCGCACTCTAGTACCTAAGCAAAATTAGAAATCGTAATAATCAAAAAAGCTTAAATCTTTTAGGTACCTACCTATTATTATTTTTACCAGTTATTCTTTAATAAAATGTGTTTTCATAATAATAACATAAAAACAACTAAGTATAGTATGTAAGTATACCTAACCTGTCCTAATTAAATAAAATCTACCGGTAGTAGAGATTTTCATACAAAAATCTATGCTTGAGTCGTAAATCAGCAGAAGGCCTATGTATTTATCTTTTTAGCTTAGAATAATTAGAGTATATAAACTAATGAACTAGGATTAACCTCTAATTAATTGTCAGAAAGGGGTACAATAATCTCCAATCGGGCTGTAATTATTTTGATAGGGATTTGTGTCCCAAGAGACGTAAGGGTAAAACGTGTGTTTTAATTAGTTTTGGATTTGGTGCCTTATTAATGGTCAAAAGTTGCATGTCGTTATTTACGGGTTATTATTATCATCATCATCATCAGCCTGGAGTAGTCCAGAGTTCACAAATTTTACGCTTGGGCTATGTTTTTCATGGCTATAGTAGTTGCCAAATAACACGGCAATACAGGTCATTCATCCACCTTTACCATGATGTCGCAAAATTCAATTTATGTATGGTAAACAAACAGTACTATAACGAGATTCGAGCGACACCGACTTAGCCACAGCTTTGTATGGAAAGCGACAGAACTAGCCATACATAAATTGAATTTTGCTACATCGTGGTGAAGGTGGGTAAATGACCTGTTTTGCCGTGTTATTTGGCACCTACTATAGCAATGAAGTCCAGAGTACAAATTTTTAAACAACAATACATTTTACGCAGACAAATTTTGTGGTGCAGGCTCAATTTTTAATGGTTAACATAAAATTTGAAATTCTATTGCCTGAATACTAAAACGCTACTTGAGTTAAGCATAATTATGCTTATGTTTAAGGTTAATGTATATATAAGACAAGGTAGTTATGAGTAGTGATAAAATTTTGAGTGATGTTTCAACCTACAATCATCATGTAAGGTGCATTGGGGTAATTGCAAAAATAGGTATATTCCGAAAATCCATAAAATCTAGTAACATAATGCGATATTTTCCTGTTGGCACGAGGATATATAGGACTGTCACGGCGATGCCAATCAAGATGGCGTCTAGACCAATGTTGCCAACAGGAAAATATCGCATTATGTTACTAGATTTTATGGATTTTCGGAATATACCCATTTTCGCAATTACCCCAATGCACCTTAAGTACCTTTGGTATGCACTAGCTCCAACTCATTCAATAAAAAAAATGTAATCATACCTAATCATACAAAACCTAATACGGATTTAAAGTGATCAGTGAGATTTTATTGATTAAAAGCTATTTTGACTTTGTCGCCATTTTGTAAATCTCCAATTCACGGATTAAAAAAAAACAAATAGTTATAGGAAAGTTTGGTCTGTTCACAAGTAGGTAGGTAGATACTCTAAAAACAAAGAAATAGAAAAACTTTTGTCCTAAAGGAATTCTTTCGCATTCCTCACGAACATTTCGCGATGAGACGAGCCAATTCCTTTATATTTCTGCATCTCAGCGTAATGTATGCGACGAAGAGAAAATACAACTATCGCTTAAACAAATGTGCTAAAAAGACGAACGTTTTGTTGGTACTGCTCGGGGACATATGATAATGGTGTTGCTTTGTTTGCCCCTACCATAAAACTGCGGAAAAACTAGAACGAACTGAGAAAAAAGAATTTGACCTTATGCTTTTTCAAATTGCTCTAAACACAACAGCCTGCTATAACTTTACATCAATATCATCTAGAGATATGGGCACGTAACGACATTTTTATTTTTACTAGGTATTTATGTAAGTAACATCAATTTATTTTGAACAAAACAACAGTAAAAAAGCTGATTACCATGTATTGAAATATTCTTAAATTTTATTTTAGAACACTAAATTAGGTTGTAGCGTTAATGATAAAAATTAAATATTTTTTTAAACTTCAGGCATAAAAACATCAAATGATATAGGTACCTATTATTTTTATAACTCAGGGATTTTTTTGTCAATTCTCGACGTTTTATATTTTTATGCGGGTTTTTTTTAGTTTTTGATACATAGAAACCAGTAGTGTCGCTGCGACACGTCGTCCGCTGCTGCCTCATGTTGTCCGCTGCCAACTCGTACCTTTACTGGTAGGTACACGCCCTGAAAATAAAACTTATCCAGTAGTAGGGCCTCCTTCACCTTAACATTCGCTCCAGGCTAGACTGTCTCTTAGGAATATTTAGAGAATAAACTTTATCATGCTAGTTTATGTAACGGAACCCAGTCCTGTTTGAACAATAGGGTGGGTCGATTTGAATGAAAAATTTTTTTTTTTGTTTTTTTGCTGATGGGTAGGTCTCAAAAGTTGCAGAATGACAGGAACAATAAAACGTAATAATTAGTTTTTTTAACTAATATAACTTATAGCCCTCTACCTGCGTTTGAAATTTCGGAAATCTTGATATTTTCTAATGAAAGTTAAGTGAACAAAAAATAAAAATTAAACAATTTATTTCCGAATACAATACGTTTTATTATTAATAAAACATTGTTTAACAATATTTAGAAAAAACAGTAACATTTTAATTGACTTATTGTGGTGAAAAATGTATGTCAATATGAGGAAAATCTCCGATTTTAGCATCTAAATTCAGCCTTACAATCAAAGGATGGCATTAAAGTTCTAGACTGAATTTTCATACGGATAAGATCGTCGTGCGCCTTTTCTCCTGCTACTGTGATAGAAACTGTAGTGACTAGCTTCACACAACGCTCAACAGCTTGGGTGTGACAGGGAAATTTGGAAAATTCTAAACTTATGTTAATTTTATCACGCAACATTTGCAGCAAAGTTGAATCTGAAATCCTGTAAAACATAGGAGGTGAGGTCACTAATAACTCTTTCCAATGAATCATTTCCATGTAATTGTTCGCACTGAAGTTTAATTGCGGTATTTTAAATGTTCTTATTTTAATGAGCGATTCTTTTCGAGCTTTAATTATACGCTTCAGGGCCAATTCCCTCACAAATTTTCTGTCATCTGTTATCATGGCTAACAAAAGATTTTCGGGGTGAGCAAAGAATGCATTTCGTTGGATCACGGGATATATAACTGACCTAACTTCCTGTGATAAGCATCTCGAGTACTGCATCAGGTTGAAAAGATGTTTGGGCCCCATTTCACAAGAAGAATGACGTTTGACGCCAACTTTGGCAGACTTACGGTGTTGTATTTTGCAATGGTTTTTTGCACTGCAGCTGATGTGGACGGTACTGGTTCTCTGTCACTAATAGAGTCTGTTATCTCTCTACTCGAAGAATGAATTTTCCGCGTTGCACTTGAAACTTTATGGTGGTCATTTTCCGTCATGCGAACTTTCATACGCCTTTCAAATGCTCGCTGCATTTTTTGGGTTGCGTAATGATCAAGGCTACCTATCATCATTTTTCTGTTGGTCTTTTGGTCTAACAGGAAAGACCGCTCAATAATAGGAACCTTCTCATCCCTAGAACAGGTGCAGGAATCGAAGCGACTACATTTACAAGCCAAAAAGACTTTTATCAAAGAGACTTTTCACAGCAGTTTGTTAAAAAGTTTCAACTTTTTCCTCATATGAACCAGTTCTTTTTTGTTTGGGATAGCGAATAAGCTTTAAATATTCATCATAATACCTCTTAAGCAAGTCCTTACTGCGTTTAGTGCTCACAGTCGGAATCGAAGTCCAGATCTTTTCGATCTCGCGGCAGACATAGGCGAGAACCTCGGTAACAGATGGCTGTTTTCCGTTGTTTTTTTCTTGTAAATCATGTCACATACAAAATGGACTTTAACACATCACTTACAGTAGGTAATACATAAGCAGATAATACACTGGGTGTCCCAAAGATAGAACAATTCACGTCACTTCGAGTTTTTAACGCTTTTGAACTCATTTTGAGAAAGTACGTATTTGACCCACACGTAAGGTTAATTTTACTTTTAATTAACTAGAAATATAGTCCAAATGAGCTTTTTATAACGCGAGACAATATAAATTATCCAAAAACTTTCAAAACCAAACAAAAGTAATAATGGTTTTCCCGCGTCAAAGTCACGCGTGCACTGCGAAAATCTAGGAATTTTGGTGTTATGCAAGTGTGTCTATCTCGCTATCTAATGAGTGCACAAGGCGGCAACTTCGCCTATTACTTGATAGATTAATACCATGTTACAAAAAAGTACAATTCAGGCACTGAAAGTGATATTACGTATGATTAAATCAAATAGAAAGTGGAGTTGAAAATTAGCTTTTTTTGTTTTATTTAGGTATCGGTAGAGGGCTAAAAGTTATATGTAATAATTTTTTTGTTAATTACTTATTAACTACCATCACCTAATGCAACTTTTGAGAACTACCCATACTTAGTTTTCGAAATTTGAAAAAATCGACCCACCCTATTGAACAACTTCCTTTATATTTGTGAAGCTCGTGCCACGTTGAGATGTGAATCAGATGCAAAAATATCTCTAAAATCTTTTATTATATTTTTATTATTTGAAGAAAATTTGTAATTTGAACAAAATAAGGACCAATTTGATTTTGAGATTTTTTTCTAATGGGTACATTTATTGATCCCTAAAGGCTTTAATTAAAGTTCTTCACGCGGCAAAATATAATAACCATGAGCTTGAGAGACACAAAAGCAAAAGGAAGGATTTTATTTTGATTTAAACAATGTATAATTGATCGAGTGAGCGAAGCGAACGAAGATTTTAGTGACAACTTGGGCAAAACTGCTTTGTATGTTTGTATGTTTATTCTTCGACATCTTTTGAACCGCTTATTCGATCTTCACAGAATTTGGTAGGTATACGGATAGTACTCTTAAGTTTTACTGGTTTGTTAAATGAAGTAAATCGGTTAAGGCGTCGTGAAGTTATGAGGGTCCAAAGAGAGTAAAGAAAAAAGTCGTACAAAAATATCAAGTGGGGTGTCATATTATGATAGGGTTATGTTTAGACATTCCAAAACCGTTTTTATTTTGATTCTAGGTCTAATAGTTTTTGAGTTGTTGTAAAAATTATAAAATTGGAAAACCCAGTTTAACGTGAGCTACCATTTCTTGGAGTTTCAATGATTTTGTAGTTCAAGTAAGACTGGTATAAGTACCAGCCGTCTAGCTAAGGCTAGACGGTGATTTCGAAGCGATTTGCAAAGTTTATTGCAACCATTGGTCAATAAAAATTGTTAGGGTTTTATTAACTTCCGACCATCACGAAATCTTAGTTCGGGGCGAACTACTAGTAATAATTACGTATTCATATCAAATTTAAAAACTGTATAAATGATTTCAACGAGCATGGATTTTTAACGGTCTTATTTATTTTGATCACTGGGATTATCGTATAAAATTATTAAATTGGATGTCATAGAATAGGGCTTTGTTAAGACATTCTAAAACCGTTTTTATTTTTATTCTAGCTTAAATAGTTTTTGAGTTGTAGTAAAAATTATAAAACTTTTTTGAATCGTATATATCTCGTAATATCTCAGAAACGGTGGCTCATAAGAAAAAAGTATTGATACATTTTTATAAATAATTTTATGGTCTACAATTTTTGTTTGGGTTGCTTTTATGATAAATCTTACCGTTTTGCTGAAAATCGCGAAGAACTCCTTTTTTTGACCTTTGACCTCGAGTATTTTTTTTTCACGGGAATGATGGCGAACTTACAAAATATATTGTTTATAATGTTTTGAACAATTTTACTGATTTTCAGCTTGTTGGGACTTTATGCACCTTCGAATGTCTATATTGACTGGACTATAGTCTCTTCAAAATCCACTGCGATTTCACAGCAATATAGTTTTCATCGCTGAAATCCACTTGAAAAATAAAACAAAAGAGCCACTAGGGTGACCATGACCATTCAATCAACATCGGGACATAATCATAAACCGTGCGGCACGCGGGCCGTAAATACGCCGGACAAACGCACGATCCGACATTTATGACTATGCGTTGAGATGTTATGATGGAAAAATCGACGGGGGTTGTAATTGATGCTGAATTGTTGGACGATTTTTTTGAAATTGTGGTTGTAGGAAATTTAGAGCTATGAGCAATTTCCTGATTGGCCGTTTCAGTAATGGTATGAGCGCAATGATTGGTGATGGCATGGTTTGGAAAAAAATAATTACGATATCCCATTTTAAGCAAAAGTCAATAATGTACCTAAGTAGGTAATTGATTATGAAGAAATGTAGGTATTGATATTTTAATTATAGGTACCTATTGAGATAGATTCATTTGCAACAAAATGAATAAAAAAAAAAGCTTTTATGAAGATGCTGTAATGTTTTGACATTGTGAACTTAAGAAAAGTCTGTTTGTGATTGTGGCAAATAAATAATTGATTTTTACCATAGTATTATATTATAATTTTGACCATTTATAGCTGGTTATGTATTTACACTATAAAGTAAATGAAAGCCGTCCCTAATAAACAGCAAATCCATTTGTCCGTACACATTAATAGCGTAAATGATCGCCTCTCAACGCGTAAAGCGAACATGTCGGCCAATAAACGTCAAGATAATAATGACGTCACGCTCGGCAGTTTCCAAATTTTTACGAATGCACAGTGCACTGCTCGTAAAAGGTTTACGATCGCTTCCTAGGTTTATTAATGATTGCATGTGTGCGTGGGATATCCTATCCTGATATACTTTATTTCAATAATAATTGTCCCGGGATCGTTAAAACCGATTTCATTTCAGGAACAGAATTTATTTCTCTTATATTTATTTGGTGTAAAAATTTAAATCATTCTATTTATGTTAAAAAAGAATTTAGTTTGTTAAACTAATATTTTTAAGAGTTGGGTAAAGAAATCGTCGAGTAATTATCTCGTCCTGCAAATAATAGTACTTATAGCAGGTGCCAAATAACACCGCAATACAGGTCATTCACCCACCTTCACCACGATGTCGCAAAATTCAATTTATGAATGGCTAATTCTGTCGCTTTCCATAAAAACCTGTCGCTAAGACGGTAATCACTGGCATCTCGTAGTACTGTTTGTTTACCATACATAAATTGAATTTTGCGACATTGTGGTGAAGGTTGGTTAATGACCTGTATTGCGGTGTTATTTGGCACCTACTATAGCTCGTATAATTTTAAACTAAATTCAAAATACAGAAAATTTGTGGAATTATTTCAAAGACATTTAATTTGTTTGTCATTTTAATCAACGTATTCATCCTTTCACTCAAACTCATATGGGTTTAAAATTATAATTTCTCGTGTGTACACAAACTGTTTGATACTCATCTATGAATGGACTGCCATAGCAACCACAAACTCAATAACCCATTGATGAATACAATCATTATCATCACGGTCATTCACCCTCTCATCAAGATTTGATTAAAGAACACCTACGGTCACATTCACCTCAGATCAACCCTTATTATCAACCCTATAATTTGAGGAGAAGCGTCCAGTGGCGATTGGTAATTAAACTCAAAATCATCATATTCAAAATCAGTGCCCGTATCTTCACGCTATGGGAAAGTGGAGTGAATAGAGATGATTACTATTTGGGGTCATTTGTGTTGGACAAAAGCTGGACGGTAGGGCCTTTTGTCATGTTTTGAATGGTGTTGAGTTGTCGTTGTGCCTAAACGTTTTTGATAAAATTGGTAAATACTAAATACCTACTGACATTACTTATTGATTATTCGGAAATGTTATCATTTTATTTCGATCCATTTCCTCTTTCAGAACGCTTTTTACTTTTTTTGCTGCGAAAATTTTCCATTATATTGTGAAAAAAAATTATATCGTTTCGGTATTTTACCTACCTAGTACAAAACTAAACCTTTTGCTGCACTCTAAAAGCAATCTTATGGATCTAAATAATTACTTACGTAAAACATTTACTTAAATAATTTTATAAACTACTCTACGGATTGTAAAAATTCCTCAAACTCATTTGAACAACGCAATGGAGTGGACAGTTTTTTCCTATTTGCAATTGATAGCCGCCACCATCCACAATTAAGGGGACGCGTGTACTCGTTCGCATATTTTAAAATATTCCTTTTATTATGCAGATTAACGTATTGACTCTTTAGCCAGCCTCACATTCACTGGACTTATGCCTTACCAACTGTACGATCATTATCATTTTGGTTCTTACCTTTATTCAAATAAAGCTTACTATCACTGCAAAAAAATTTGTACCAGCACCATTCACAGTTTTATTTATATTTTGTAATTTGAGTCTTTTGTGGTTGTGATAAGAGTGATGTCATGTGAGTTGTTTTTATTGTTGCTCTCATTTTCAAGATTTTAATTGATGGCTTCCGTGATAGAACGAGATGGAGCATTGTTTAGGTCTATTCAGATCACGTTTTAGTTTTAATGGATCGGACAATGAGTTATGGGGGTGGATTGTTGGCTGACCAGAGATAAAGAGTATGGGAAAAATTATGAATGTCTCGTTTTGCTATTTATATTGTTTTGCATTATACTTTATTCGAATTACCCTTCAAATATTTTTTTTTTCAATAAATCAAGTTGATGTTTTTGATCATATTACTCATTAATGGTATTGTTTTATACTGAGAAAATAGGCGTTTGTTAAATAAAGTCAACTTTAAAACCAAAATAAAAAAGTATTCATAAGTTAAGAAAACCCATCACTTCCGTTGCTCATTTATTTCCAATGGCAAAACTATTCAACGCTACGAACATTCCTTTATCCGCACCTGTCCAATGAAAAAAATCTAACTTTCAACCCTATTTTATTCAACATACTGATCAAACTCAACAAAAAATATTACCTACGAATGGTACTATTTTCAACTCTATTTGTATTTCTTTAAGGTTTAAATAACAAAACTCGAGTGCGGCCAGGTGTGTTCACGCTCGGTAAACCACGGTGCCAATAAGGGCGCATGACTCATGTCATGTCCGAAGATTTTGCAACGCATGGACACTGTCTTGTCAATGACCTTTCATGCTTGACTTAGACACCTACAGTGAACACCTGGTGAGCTTTGTATTATTTTTTTGACATCATACAGTGAAGGGAGTCTGTCATTTTCTTTGAAAAGTTGTAGGTAGATAACCAATTCCATATTTTTTTGTTATGTAAGGTGTATCTCTATTCAGTTTGTAAAGTCGATTCCAAATAAATGTGTATTAATTGTACGTACCTACCTAGTGTACTTACCTACTTAACTCACTCAAGTTTAAAGTGTCAAATACCATCAAAAGTTACTTGGTTATTAAAATTGTTTGTATAATGTCGTTGGGTTTTGTCTTGTCTTTCTTTCCGAAACTTTTTAGTATGTATGTTTTTTAGTTACCTATCTGCTAAAAATACTATGTATCTACATATTCAATGGTAGGAACCGATTTAGGTAGACTTAGGCTAATGCAAGCTGGGTTGTGAGTTACTCATCCCATATTCCTCGTCAATAACTTCATGGCACGCGCTTTAACACCATTACATTTTTTGCACCCGCATGTTAGCGGTTGTAAACTAACGGATTGCCCCATAGACCATAGCCAAGGTGTGGTCACTGGTCATTGCAAAAACTAAAGGTCAGACTAGCAGATGTCAGTTAGACGGTAATGTCAACTATAAGGCACGCGTCAGTTTTTTACGAGTTTTAATTCTTTTTTTTATTTGTTACGGAAGTTCCGTTACGGCTTCGCTCAATTAATATCCGTATAAAAAGTCCTACATTTTTAAAAATTCAACAGTCACTAACTCTCTAACCAGGTTTCACCGCAAAAATACAAAACAAAACCCATGAAGCATATTCGCAATCAGCATCCCCCAGATTACGAACGAATCTCAAATTAAATCCGACCTAGGAAATCGTCACAAACGCCATCCGTCATCCAACCCCTCATTTGCATGAGAAAAACTGTTAAAGAACAACTATTTATCAAATTGCGAGGGTACTTCCGGCGGTCTGGCACGAGGCGCGACGCACTTCCGCCCGCCATCTTTGGACGCGACGCATCCGACTCTAGCTTGGCAATGATGTCAAAAAATATGGAATAGAATCAAATTACTTATCTAACTACCTAGACCAAACTAATACTAATAAAAATAAGTACCTACTTAAGTACCTAAATAAAAATAAGAAAATATCATCGAAGAGATTACTATTATTTATTACTTTTTATTATAAACATTTTTTGGCTTGTAACCAATATGTCCAAACATTGTAGTTTAAAAATTAAGTAAAATATCTGGAATATAATAATTAGTGTTCTCACTTGACATTTTGATACGTTTCGTAGCAGTAATGCTTGCTCACACTAGACTGATAGGCACATACTTATTATCAAATTTCATGATAAAATAATATACATAACAGATTGCTTCAAGTCGTTATTCTATTTAAGACTAGAAAATAATTTTAAAATATTTGGATTAAAAAGTAATACAAACAAAACAAATAAAGATATGACTAAGACAAAAGAGTTAACAAATAAAAATCTATGTTTATCATGAAAATAGGAGCAGCGTTTATGGATCTAAATAGGAACCTTTTTTTTCTTTGACTTGAACAACCAGACCTTTTTATTCTGTCAAGAAAGTAATTCCTTTCCAGTGATTTTCCTTCACTGTGTTTTCCTCATCCACTGATTGCGGAGTGATCTCTATTTAGATAATTTAGTGGTTCGCTCCAGATGAAATATGCCGAGTATTGTGACGGTGATCGTCTGTGATTTCGTTATCTTTATTTCTTACATTAATTTTGGATGTTCAGCAATAACTAAGTTTTGTACTACGTAATTTTATTTCACAAACCTATGAAATCAGATTGTATAAAACTCAATAAAACTATCACTCACTTTTATAATGAAGCATTTTATCAAAAAACCCCATTCAAAAAAAAACATTGTCACCTTTGTGATTTGAAAACCAGTTAAAATCGACTTTATAAGAACAAAGGTACTACTTGATAAATTCAACGTTCAACCTACACCTTCGATAGCTCAGTTGGTAGAGCGGTGGACTGTAGTTGGTATAATGGGTATCCATAGGTCACTGGTTCAAATCCGGTTCGAAGGAATTATTTTTGCATTATTTCATTCTCCATTTTAATAGATTATGCTAGCAAGCTTCTATTTACGAAAAATATTTACAAGGATATTTTTACGTGGTTTCCCTAAACGAGATCAAGGAAGTCCACAACCAAATTGAATTTTGAAATCAATTCTTTGCAAAAAATGCGAATTCTTAACCCCACGACGGTTCACGAATTTAAAAGTCACGGAAGCGCAACGAATTAATTTAAAGACTGCTTCATTTTTAAATAAAACGTTCAAAATCTTCATCTGAATATTAATTTTCACCTGTTACCTAACTAATAATAAAAATGTAAAAGTAGTTAGTTTTCTAGATGACTAATACCTACATCTATATCGGCCTGCCTCAGTTCACGGGCAATGAATGAATGAATGAATGAATGAATGAATGAAAACACTGTAACTGTGCACCTTAAAACATGTACATTGTACAACTCATCAGAGCGGGCTAACCTATACACGCTTAAATTTACCTAAGTAACTGCTATTTAGGTAGGTACCTACGTAAACAGTGTAAATTATTATTAGATTCAAAAATAATAATTTACCTTATTCAAGTTTTGCCTTATTCAATAACTTTTTTTTTGAAATTATTTCAAGATGCTCAAAATCGAAGAAGAGTTGCAAACCCATCCAACCCTTAAGCGAATCTAACCAATTAAGAGTAAATGAAGTTAACCCTTCCTTTGTAGAACTTTTTAATTGCTGTTAAATCGAAAGGGACCCACAAAAAATGGCTTATCCTTTTGTAGAATGTCATTAATCTATGTGGGTGGGTCGAATTTCATGACAGTGTTGTGATTCTAACTTAGAATTTCGATTGTTATTTTTTTTTGATAATTGTGGTGAGAATATAATTTGTAAGTGATGATTCTAACCAAGATGTCAAACCGCAATGATCCCTAACATTGATAAAATAAGTTTAAAAATCGGATTTGTTTTGTAGTATTTCGGGCCTAGAGTAAAATAATTACGATCTGAAAATAAATGCAAAAAGCCAATATCACGCGGTGTTCCCAGGCGGTCACCCATCCAAGTACTGACCGCGCCCGTCGTTGCTTAACTTCGGTGATCGGACGAGAACCGGTGTTTTCAACGTGGTATGGACGTTGGCGATAATATACTCGAAATAGATATTCATGTTTTTTTATTATGCAAGTCATTTATTTGATGTCCTAGCGGATAAATAAGGTCTACATTATTGATTATGTTTTTTTTAGTTGTTTTTTATTATTTTACAAGTTTTTCACAAATGGCAGAGGCAAACTCGTGAGGAAATCAATGAAACTTACCGCCAAATTATGTTTCCAGATTTATCTTGGATCTAACAAAAACTGCCAAAAACCGCGTCTGTTTTGGACTTTAACTAGGTTTTTTCATATTACGTAACATAATATATTACAAGATAAATCTGGAAACATAATTTGGCGGTTAGAGTTTTGGCACTGGCAATGAGTACTGTCTCATCTTATCAAATTGCCAACGCTAGGTAAATTTAATGAAAATTATGTCTTGGACATGCAAAAAAAAATAAGTAGATTATGATCACTGTAAAAGTATTTCATAATTTATTTTAAAAATTATCTACTTACTACCTACTTAACACAATATATCTTTTATTTAATTACATAAAAATCATACCAAGCAAACAATTGCACAAACTTAAGTTATTTTAATAACCTTAAAGTGGACACCTAATAGCGAGCGAATATTTTAATGAATGCGGGTTCATTGTGTCTCGTCTTGATGTCTACTCAATCAACTTCAGCTAATTTATCTCATCTGCATACTACAAATAAGTTTACACGCTCCTTGGTCATTGTTACGGACCAATTGAATAATTAATTTTTGAAAATATTTTGTCAGCAGTCTATTAAGTACCAACTGTAATTCAATGTTATTTACCGTAAATTTTGTGTTTTAAAATAAATACCCAATAATTAAAAAAAAATACTAGGTACTTAACTACTTATAGTCATTCTGTTCAAATAAATAGGTACCTACACGTGAGCTTTGATAATTGATTGGATAAACTCAAATTATCAATATAAAAATAAATTGTTAGTTTTTTGGCTTACTAAGATCTTGTAACGATGACTATTTTAACAATTCCACCTTAAAATTATTGAATATTCTAAAGGTGGAATTGTTAAATAATAATTAATAATTAGTTATTTTAATCGCTCCTAGATTGTTAATATTTCCAAAGAAGTCATACTATAATCTCCAATTACGACACAGATTAATAGTAACAGAAAATAGATTCACGCCTATTGGTCATAAATACCCGTTGAAATTAAATATGCATAGAAAGGGTTAGATTTCGGTCAGATTCGCCACGCTTTCGGTATTAATATCTTGATCCATCAAGCAGTGACGGGTTGAGATGAATCAGTGACAGCGAAAGCGTTGAAAATATGATTCTCAAAGTTTTAACACAGATCAATTATTTAAAATATTACAAAAAAACACTTAATTTTTCATCTAAAACAGATACAGGCGTCATGGCTCAGTCGGTAGTAGCTCTGCCTTCCGTGCTGTGGGTCGTGGGTTCGATCCCCACCGAGAACAAACATTTGTGTGTTGTAAACATACATGTATGTTCTGTGTCTCTGGGTATTATAAGTATGTATTTACAAAAAAATATGTATATTATGTATTCTATCAGCCATCTAGTTCCCATAGTACAAGCTTTGCTTAATTTGGGACTAGAAGGCGTTGTGTTAAATGTCCGTGAATATTTATTTACTTATTTATACTACAGTCAGGAGCCACATTTTACCCATGCCAGGATTTGACATACGCGTTTTCGAATAGAAAAAAATTCTGTTTATAATTTAGTTTTGATACAAAATCTTTAAAAAAAACTATAATAATAATAAAAAAGAATAAATAAGTAGGTACTTACGTATATTTAAAAAAAAAACTTTGACATCCATATTGCGTAAGTAGGAACAATTTATTCCGCGTCACAGACAGAGGGTTAAGTCGCCAGTAATTAACAGCATCATCCACGCACTGCTCGATACAATGTAGGGGCTTCTGTAATCAATAGTAATAAATACAAGTACCTAGTAGTCGAAATACAATTTTAATTTTGTAATGTCTACAGAATATTCGAAATATCGCAACTGCTTAGGTAAGTTGATTTTCCATAGGTACCGATTATATTGAAAAGATTATTTTGGTTATTAGAAATTACAACAGATCGTAAGGGTTTAATTTAAATAAATAAAAGTAATTCTTAAATTCATCTCAATTCTAGCCAACGTCCATACCACGTTGAAAACACCGGTTCTCGTCCGATCACCGAAGTTAAGCAACGTCGGGCGCGGTCAGTACTTGGATGGGTGACCGCCTGGGAACACCGCGTGATGTTGGCTTTTTGCATTTTGTATTTTTATCTTCTCTTTTTCTTATACATATTTTTGTTTTCTATCCAGATTTTGTTTCCTGTCGAAGTTGTTCGAAAAAAAATATTTTGAACCTAATCATCATCTTCCTACCCTTGTCCCACGCTAAGTGGGGTCGGTACAACATGTCTTCGTCTTCCACTCTCCTCTATCAGCCGTCATCTCGGTGTTCACTCTTTTCTTACTCATATCTTCTTTCACACACCTAATACTGATCATAATGAGGTGATTATTCAAACAACAACCAATGTATCCACTTAAGATTGGAAATCTTAGATCCAAATCTAATTATTGTGCTATAATAATCGTATCCGTTGCTATTATCAGACACAATGACAATCAACTAGGTATCTGATTAGGATCGCGACTCTAATTATGTGTTAATTACATCTAATTTAAGCGAATCATACCTACTATGTATATATCCAGTTACAAGTTTCTTGAACGGTGACCACAAATTGGTGAACCATAAGGCTATGTTCAGATGGCTGAATTGTGACGCGCGTTTTCAAATCGCGCGCTTAGACATCCTAATATATACCTAGCAACCGTTCACTTGCGCGCGCGTTAACGCGCGTCAGCAAGCGTCAACGCGGCGCTCAGAGAAAAAGTTTCTAGACGCAGACAATCGCGCGCTTTTTCCACCGAACTAGACTGACGAGTACTCTCGCAACGCGCATTAGCGCTCATCATCTGAACTCTCTTCAAATTTGATCGCGCGATTATCGCGAATTAACGCGCGTTACATGTGAACCTAGCCTAAAACGTCAATAAGATTATTCAGATTCTGGCTCTTTTCTAATTGGTGCGATGGGCCTACGATATTGTAGCGATGGACTAGCGATTTTGCAGCGATGGGCCTACGATATTGTAGCGATGGGCTAACAATAACTTATAATGAAAACGATAAATTTGATTAAGCTCAACATACTTTTAGTTTGTTATCATTTAACTTGAGATACCTAAGTTTAGAATTTTTATGGCATATGAGTTCTTCACTAGGCATAATGATGATGATTGTGGTGTTGTTAGAAAAAACCCAATGTATCTAAGTAATTTCGCAATATTAGTACCGTGTTTTGTCTTTTTTATTGGCAAGCAGTTTCAAATAAGATGGAAAGAGACAAAACTATTCCAAAATGTCGAGTTTATTGGAAGTTTTCAATCCTAAAATGAATGCTAATAGAAACCGAAATTCAACCATCAAAATATTTATCAATCTAATTGGAAATAATCGCATTATAATTATATTTTCAGAATAACTAACTCGATTGTTTAGTTTTGATATTAGGGCTGACAATTTTCAAATTGGAAACGTAATATATGCACCCCTGTCGAAGTGTCGTGTTTGGGTGATGTAGGAAACCGTATGGGGATGGTCCTTATACAATACAATAATTAATTTATAAAAAAAACTTACAGGTCATACTATTTTAACAATAACATAATAATATTAGAGTAGCGTTAAGAGAAAACACTCTACAACTCAGGTGATTCAAGGAATTCACCATTTATAACCGACTTCAAACAAGGAGGAGGTTCTCAATTCGAATGGTTTTTTTTTATGTTTGTTACCTAAGAACTCCGTCATTTATAAACCGATTTGAAAAATTCTTTTTGTATCTGAAAGGGTATGCTTCCACATTAGTCCCATAAATTTTTTATCAAAATCAGTTCAGTAGTTTGGCAGTTAAATAAGAATAACTCGAAAAAACCCGTCATCCACGTACACGACATTGCGTATTTTGCTTTTCTGTGGTGTTTACGATCAATAGAACAGTCCCAATGAACTGCTATCATCATCATCATTTGCATGCGTATCAAATTGAAGTCAGTTTTTCCAGTTTCTTAAACTTATAAATAACTTATTTATTTTTAAATATCGCTGTGAAAGCCGCATTCCTGACCTCTTCTGGCATTCGGTTATACACGGCTGGTCCGATAATGTAGACCGACCTCTCAGATTTCCTGATATAGGAAAAATCTAGTTTGTAAAAGCTTTTCAAATTAACGATTTTAAGTCATAGGGCAATCCCTATAGGACCTAAAATTTGTTAACCAAGCCCAGATCATAATAGAACCTACAAACTAAAGGTACTGATACACATGCTAGTGAGGAGTTTACATTTGCTAGCAATAAGCATGCTAGTTTTAAGCATGCTTATGAAAAAGCATGCTTGGATGGGTGACCGCCTGGGAACACCGCGTGATGTTGGCTTTTTGCATATTTTTATAGGAATTAAAATGTCTAGTGAATTTAACTGAAAGTTTTATTTTGAAACCTGACCTATTTTCATCATTTTAATACTACCTAAATCTATTATTTTGTTTACCCCATACAAATTGTTTCTCCCTCATGACACGAAGCGCTTGTATGTCTGTCTGTTCATACATCTGGCATTGTTTGCTAACGACAGATTCGAGATATGGACACCTCTTTCTATTTGGGGATCAGTAAACTGAAACCAATTCTGTGATGATGATTTTATTTAGTTATCGTGATGAGTCAATATGTGAATAAAGTGGATATGGCTAATGTTTCTAATTTGATAACTGCAATGATTTGATATTATAACAATTCATAATAAAATACATACTGGTAAGAATTTCTTAGTGGAGATTTTTGGAATATAAGTTATTGTAACAAAAAATAGTAGATTTTGGTAGTACGGTGGGCGGCTGGTTGACTGCGATGCAAGAAGAGCTGGTTCAATTCCCATAGCGAAGCAAAATTTTAGCATTATTTTGTTTTTTTTTTAGCATTGTTTTTTTACCTTATTTGCGAATTAGATTGATAATTCAAAGAAAATAAATATAAATAGACATAATAACTTTTAAAAGACGATGTTTTTAGTGATCCAACGAAAATAATATTAAATATAAAATATATTAATATTCTTCCAAAATCATTCAATCAAAATACACATACACGTATATTTTTAGAAAACATTAATCGCTAAAGATTACCCTTACTATTAATATTCAGTCAACTAGCCAAAGAAAGGGTGAATAAATCTATAGACTTATTCAAAACCCAAGGAAAATAACTCTTATAGCGTACGAAATAAGGATTGTAAAAGTTGAAAATGTTTGCGTATGTAGAATGTGAACGTCGCGTCGAAATCAGCAATGCGTAATTAATAACAGGAATTTTGTTTAGAAATGTAATTGAAAATGTGGCAAATATTCTCAAATTTTAATTTAATTTTAAATAATAATAAAGAAGTTATTGGTGTCGATTCTGTTGTTGCATTTTTATAAATTACTTAATTTGCCCGCACTAAAAATGTTACCGTCTCTTTCTCAATGAACGACAGACATTATAGCGCTGTCAAATTGTAAAAAAAAATGCTTATTATAGACTAACTAACAGAATCGACACTATTAACATCTACAACGCAGGAAATAATATTTTAATGTTTTGAATGAGAAAGTAGAGATCGTATCGCCGCTTAGTTACAAAATGATCATATCTCAAAAAACTCAAAATTCATTTTATAGCAAAAATGGTACCCAATCTGCCACCGTCTTGATACAATGGTATCTCAACTATTTACACATTTTGAACTGCAAAAATATGTACCTACTAAAAATTCAACGAAGAAAGTGAGATAACAGTTCTACTTCAATAAAAAAAAACTGCTGATAATTTCCTGTTCAAATATCGCCAAATAAATTCTTTCTCGTCAAAATATATCCGTTTACGATTCCTATTTTACGATCTACATTAACACCTACAATCAACCTATCACCCCGATCTTCAATATTCATGAAGACATAACCACGAGTTATGTTTCGATATGTGCCTTTATTTTTCTCAATCACCATTAGTACGTATCTGCGTACCTACTGGTCCATTCGTATCTGCACCCTAAAATACTTCACTGGTCATGTCTATTTTTTTAGGAATTTGAGCTTTATCAACTCAATGTAAGGTTCGTTATTGTCTGAGAGGGTAAAGCTAGGGATGGGAGCGTTTCGCAATAGACGCGGAATATGTCGGCACTTCACTTTTATTGTATCGAATAATAGGGGCGCTCTTACAGCTATTATCATGTGTTTGATCTAAAATGATACTTGGGGTGTCTTTCTGTTGTCATGAGCAGACGGATTAGATGCAGAATTATAACTAAATGTGGGGAAATGTTTGGATTTAAGTTAGCCTACCGTTTTTGTCATTGAAAAGGAATATCAAGTTAGTTTTGCAAAATTCTTTTTTTTTTATATTATTTTGAGAATAAAGCCTAGCTCTATTAAGTGCCTACCAACTTAGGTCCGAATACTAAGTCGACACCTCGAATAATCCTCGCCTTGATGCGACCTCAAAATCGTGCTTTGGTGGTTTTAGATGGTTTTGAGTTGTCAAAATTACTACCAAACCATAATTTTGAGGTCGAATTGTGCCGAGGATTGAAGGCACGAATCGGCTATAACCCATCTATTCGAGGTTACATATGGGTTTGTTTAAATAAACTTATGGATTTTTTGTTAGTTAGTTTGTACTCTGTAGGTACCTACCAATGTCGATGAAGTAGGTAAGAGCACTCAAGCTTCAACTGAGAATCAATATATAACGCAGTGAACAGTTTGTTGTTGCAGAAATATATTTCACCAGAAACTATTTCACACTTGAATAGTCACAAAACAATAAACAGTAGCAAACGGAGCAAACTAACGCCTGCCATTTCCATCCAAACTTGCAAAGCCTCCAGACATTACCATTTCCTATTCCCATAGAATGCCATAGAAGGATCATCCGTCTAACTATCCACCTCTGACGACCAATCAAAACACAATACCTTATAAATTGCCAGCAGTTTTTCTACAAACTTATCTCAACTCTAACTGACGCACGCGGAAGTTTGAACTTTAACTCTTCGGAATAAGAGTGTAGGTTTAAATCTCGAGGGTAAGGTTGTGTTGGTAGTATTCAGCTCTTAGCTTCCAACTTCAGCTCATAACCGTCCCGCTGTGTTGTGTAAAGAGCAATGGCTTTCGATATTTCGTTGCGGGTGGCATCAAAACAATGTTGCAAAATGATTTGGAAACATTTTTTGAGTGCAAATAACTAGGCTCAAGATTTGAGACGGTTAGGTATCATCAAGTAATCTTCTCGCCTGTCATTACTTAACTATAGTATCGCATTAAGAGTCAAATTCAGATTTATTTTTGGCATAAAAACTCGATATTCCAAAATAAATCATGATATTTATCATCATCATCACTATCAACCTCACAAAAGCCTCTAAAAGTTCTGAACTTAGGCCTCCTTCAATGACTTCCAGTAAAAAAGTTTCTGATTTCTTCATTCATTAACTTGACCGTTGGTCCATTAGATAGAAAGCCATCTAAAGCATCTTCTGGTGTGCGATTGTTAGCCTTAATTCCCCAGTCTGACTGCCAGGATTTTAAATATTTACAGCATTTTCTTCCTCGTCATTTTTTATGACACTTCCTCACTGTAATCAAATCGTCAATTACCATAGACAATTGACGTGAACACGGGAAAGCTCTTCGTTAATGAATGAGCTTGTTCAAATAAATTGTCTATGGTTAGTGGACAAGCACGCGACCGTAATTGTAGGCTTCGTGAAATATTCAGCAGTTAGAAATTAATTCAAACAAATAGTTTTTATATCCATTCATTTTTATGTTATAACCCAAACATGGCCAATAACTGGTCAATCTCTTCTAGTCTAAACTTATGACGTATTTGTGTCGTATTTAAATAACAAAACATTGACCCATTTATTTCAAGTAGGTATCTACCTAGGTTATCAAAACGTCAACTACCTAAGCATGTTAGAATATAAATAAGTACCTACCTTACCTAATTGACATAGTACCTAATAATTACTGGCATGGTAACTTAATAATAATCAATAATCAATAATCATTTATTTGGTAAGGGTATTACAAGTCAGAATAAAGTCTAATATTAGGTACTTATTGATACCATAAATAGCATAATCATATTCATAAAATTAATTAATTAATAGTTCCATCAACAATAAAATCAAACTTTCCTAAATTATTTACCTATTTTACAATCATGTTTTTTCCATGAACTCCTCGTAACTGTAGAAGGTGTTGCCTATGAGCCAGTGCTTCAGCCTGACTTTAAACGTGCTCAAACTAGGAGCTGCAGTGACTGTGTTAGGTAGTCTATTGTATACTGTCGGCCCCATTATGTGCGTTAGCATTATATAAACAAGGTAAGTAGGTATATTAATATTTTTGTCAAATTAAAATTAATTATAGGACTAACACAAGTCCAAATGTTTTTTCCCCATTAAAAAAACACCAAAAACAAAATACCATTTTCGTCATCGTTTGGTCACGTTCCAATGAATAGACGTGACACGTGTCACGAAATTGGTGACCAATTTTCTCGAAATACCTAAACTGTGGTCATTCGACTGAGTAATTGGTTTCTAATTCGAAATTATGTTTTTGTTTTCTTTTGTTGCGTGATTCTGTATTTTGTGGTTTTACTTTGTGGTCTTTTATTAGGACTTTGATTAAAAATAAACACGGCGATATTTTTCGTTGTACAACCAAACTATAGGTTTTTTACAACCGAACGAGACAAAGTTTGAAAATGTGTTCAACAAAAATAAAACTATGGACACACATTCATCATCATATTCGATCAAAAACTCATTACAGTTATTACCTATTCCATGCCATCAAATCCCGATAAGCCCAAACCTTTCCCGTCTCTATCTTATCCACTGACGTCACAGATACCCGTTTCCATGAGACAACTTATAATTTCGACGGTCCGCTCAGCGCTCCGGTAGCCGTGATCGTCTAGTGGTTAGGACCCTACGTTGTGGCCGTAGTAACCCAGGTTCGAATCCTGGTCATGGCAGTGATAACACTGTCGCGGCGGAGCTTCATTTTGCATTTTTTCAAGCCCGAAGATCGGTCAAACAAAACCTAGAAATTTTTGACTTTATAAAAAATTTACAGTAGTTTTTTAATCGACAACTGCAATAAAGCAACTGTTACAACCCATTAAATCAAAAATATATATATAAATATAAATTAAGATTAAGTATACCTACACAGTAGGTACTTTTTTTGATTGACAAATTCATTGTTCTTATAATTTTTCAATCGACACCAGTTGACCAAAATGTAGTAACCCAAATAATGATAAAAAAATCTCTCTATTAGGTTTATTATACAGACAGGATAGATATCATGATAATACCTAATGTAAATTGGTGAATAAAATCACATTTTCCAAAACACCACACATCCTACCCAAAAGTTATTACTACGATAAACCGTTTTACTTAATAATGACTGTCGTTAACATAAACAATAGACGTAAGGGCACAGAATAACACAGTGTAAAGGGGACGAAGATATAAAATTTAATTGATTGTCCTGCTTTGTGTTGTGACGTTTAATTTGGCTTGATGTATGAGTGGAGACGGGATGAATGATTCGGTTAATTTTAGATAGGTGAAATGATATTTATTATTATTTTCTAATTAATATTATATAAATGTAGGTAGGTATAGGATTTGCAATCTTAGCTAGAAAGATAACAATTTTTATTAGATAAAAAAAAACATAGAATTGATGCATAATGCATAGCACTGTTTTGATTACGCTTTCGCCAACGTCCATACCACGTTGAAAACACCGGTTCTCGTCCGATCACCGAAGTTAAGCAACGTCGGGCGCGGTCAGTACTTGGATGGGTGACCGCCTGGGAACACCGCGTGATGTTGGCTTTTTGCGTATTTTTTTTTAATTTTTATCTAAATGTCCATACATTGTATCAGAATAATTGCTTTTTCCTTCCATTCCATAAACAATGATTATGGTGTTCCGCTTATTACGTTTATGTGATGGGTCAAGTTTCAATAGCTTCAAAAACCTAAAACGTGACCCTCAGGAGCTGTTTGCATAAAGAGGTTCACGCATAAAATCTTACGACACCTTACCACCAATGTTGCAAACTCTTCTATCAATTAATGCCAAACCATACTAGCTCTTAAAACCATAATGTTAAGGTCCAATGTCAGATTTAGCGAGTATTCTTGAAACTTTGGCAGGGGATAGTAAAATCATTACGCCAGCCTATGAGGCCGGTTTAAATTAAACGCAGGACAATGGTCAGTGGCTTTCGACCGCGTTAAACGGTCTTGATCCTAAGTTATGTGAGGATTAGCCCTATCTTATCTTCTAGCATTAACAAGGGTAGGATTGTGCAGATTGAGTGCGTCAGTTGTTTGGGGAATTGGTAGTTTGATGGACTGTCAGTAAATATGCCAAATTAACAAAGAGAAGAAGAAAATTTATTAAAAACTACGTTTCGTGTATTTTAATAGACGTGTCCGTGTTTTTTTTTCGGTTCTCAAATGCAAGTAGCTTACTAAGTAGCTTACTAAGTGAATATTGTATTTTCAACAACATTCAGCTTTTTAGTGTCTCTCTTTTACTATCTGCATGCCGTGACAAAGGTATTATAAGTAAGAATTTTGTACTTTTAGTGACTATTGTCATCAGAATCTTGATGCTTGAAACTGAAAAAATGTTTGACCTATTTCTATCATTTTTGTTCTAAATTAACTCTGATCTACCATATTAAAAATTAAAAATCCAAGTCTACCATATTACTAACAATACTTACCCAAAATCTAAATTAAAAAAAAAAACTTTACAAAATGCCAAGTAAAATAATTATTCAGCACAGTACCTAATCTGAATGGCCTTTGATGGTACTTAAAATAGTAATATTCCATATCGCCTGGTTGATGAGACGGTAGTGATTGCCATAGGATTACGACCTATCGACTATTGAGTAAAGGGGCGAGGAATTATGAGGAGAAGGGGACTGACGTTTGATGTGCGATTGTATGAATTTATGACTGTCATGTATGTATGACTAGCTGGTGCCCGCGACTTTGTCTGTACAGGATTAGAAGTGCAATTTGCTATGCCAAATCTTCAAGGCGTTTCTGAAGAGTTTTTTCGGGATAAAAAGTAGCCTGTGTTAATCCAAGTCACGGATGATAATTATATTTCTAGTTTCATCCAAATTGGATTAGAAGTTTTTGCGTGAAAGAGTAACAAACTTCCATACATTCATACAAACTTTAGCGTTTACAATATTAGTAGGAAGACTATTGAGATGCGATCGATGTTCGTTGGCTCATTCATTGTAACTTTAAGTTTTGACGCTTATGTCTTTGCTATCACGATTTCCTCAGGCGCTGCAAATTTGATCTTAGGCTCATGCTGACTGCTCAAGCACTGGTCGGGACTTAAGTATAGATTAATGTATGAAAATCTCTACTCAATCTATAGTAACTATGCTTATCTATCTTATCTATGCTTTAGTAACGATTTCTTTATCAGTATAACGGGAATTTAGTGCTAGTTTAGTTTTGAACTGTTCACGAAGTCTATTATAGTTAGTAGATTATAGATAGGTAGGTAGATTACCATTTTCATGATTTTAATACCTATTACATGTTTTCACGTAATTGTTTTGCTATCAATAATACTTTAGGTCCGGCAAAAAATAAAACTTGTCTTCAAAATTCATTTATTTTTATTCAGTTTTTACGTATACCTACTAGCCACACAACTTAATAACAATTATTAAGTATCACATCACCAAATTTTTTTGGAATAAGGAAGGTATTAAACTTTTTACAGGGAGAAGCTTTTTTGTACGCGGATGCTTTTTTAGTTATAACAAAAAGTCTTGTCCCATCACTTCAAAACCATTAATTTAACTAAGTTTCAGCTTAATTACAGTGCGGAGTGAAACTTCAATCTCACTAAATACTGCGGATTAGTGTGGGGTGTTTTAATCTTTTGCACCCCATCTGATAATTGCATAATATTTTATGCATATTTTGAAACCATAGCAATAAGCTTAAGGTGGGTGCGGTTTTTTGTGTGCATAAAATTATTTTCATTATCATTCAAATCTTATTTTTTATACACACGTAGGTACGTACATATAGGTAAATGTCTTTATAGTCTCTGTTAGGTAGATATATTAAGCCATAAATATTTATGTGACACCGTGTATACAAAAAAAGTCCCTAGAATTATTTAGTTGGCGTTCCATTTTACATGTAACGATCCGTTGTTTTAAAGAGTAATAGTAGTTTGAGATAGTTATTCTGATTTTTTGACTTAGACAGTCGTTGCATCAAGTAGACAATAAAAATCAAAACTGCTACCTCCTCTAATAACCAAAGTAAGATGCAAGATAACGTATAATCCGGTACAGTCGTTAACAAAATGTCAGTGTCGGTACAGTCGGCTACCAGCTACAAATGAGTTGGTATCGTCGCTGACAAATGGTGTTAATAAGAAACCTGTCGCGGTAGGATTAGAGCTTGTTAATTGTTGATATTGTCACCGCAGCTTTAAAGCTAGGGATGGGGTAGAATTTAGTAGGTAAATCCGCGTGGCACTACTAGTAGAGTTAACGGAATAAAGTGAACGGAAATTTTACTTTCCCGTGATACACAACTATTTGTATTGGCTGATTAAACGCATATTATAAAATCTCCCGTGGATTACCTCATTACCAATGGCACTACTAATACTGAGAAATGTTATGGGAACCTCTATTCAAAAAGATTCTAAAATTGTATTTATGAGTTATGAAATTTTGCGAGCTCTCTTGCCAACGTCCATACCACGTTGAAAACACCGGTTCTCGTCCGATCACCGAAGTTAAGCAACGTCGGGCGCGGTCAGTACTTGGATGGGTGACCGCCTGGGAACACCGCGTGATGTTGGCTTTTTGCATTTATTATTACTATTTTGATTATTTTATTTAATTTTTACACTTTTTTAACGGGTAAAATATTTTTCTTTACCATTTTAATTTATTTTTCGATAATTTTTAACATTGACATCACTATTCCTTCAAACTTCAAACGAAAGCTGCAATAAGCGGATTAGTTTTTTAAAATTAAAATGGCACCCGCAAGTTCCATAATTAAAACGTGTCACATTATTTAGAGGGTGCAAATATAAATGAATAAATATGCACACGGATTTAGAATCTGCAAAATACATTTGATAATAATAAATTTATTTATTTGCAAAAAAAAATTTTTTTTGTATTATATTAGTACCTACCCACAACTTTTACTAGGAACTCTAGGAAGTAGGTATGATGGTAGGGTAGGTACCTATTAGTTTTAACAAAAGTAATAATTAGGTATTAGTTAAAACCTTCTCTAGACCTACATTAGAGAAGAATAAAAAAAACATTGCCCAGATTTTGAACCTAATTTGCCATTAATGCCTTCAAAAATAAACTCGACAACTGGCTACGAATAAAATAAACCAGTGCTTAAAAGAGTGACTGATAAAAGACATTTCAACACTGTGTGACGTAGACATAACAGCGAAAGCTGCTCGTCTGTAAACTAATAAATAAATAAATATATTAGATTCAATTTACCAAGGATTTATTACTTACTTATACCTAGTTATAGTAATATTATAATAAAAATTATGATCTGTGCATAAACCCATCCATAAACACTTTTGGACTCAACTACCCGAAACCCGAGTCTCCATCAAACGAATAGTTCCGTAAATCACTGACCAAATACAAATACATTGTATTACAGTAGAATTGATACCATTTGTCCGTCTGAACGTATCTCAATCATATTTTCTGCTACTATTATCAAAAATAAATACTTCCCAAGTTATTATGTTTCTTATTGTCAGAGACAAAGGTTTATTTTTCCGTGGCAGTGTACTCGGAAGGTTAATTCAGAAGGGTTACTGCAAGTACATACAAAAAGGCTACGGTAATATTATAATTTATCAGTGGTTTGACAAGTAATTAGTCAATTTTTTAATTATTAGCTTGGAAAATCTTTTTTCAAAGCTTTGTTATTACTCAGTTACATATTTGTTAGTCTTCTTGTATTTGGACTAAGCTGTCGCCAACGTCCATACCACGTTGAAAACACCGGTTCTCGTCCGATCACCGAAGTTAAGCAACGTCGGGCGCGGTCAGTACTTGGATGGGTGACCGCTTGGGAACACCGCGTGATGTTGGCTTTTTGCACCAAATATTTTTTGTTGATATTTTTTTGGAATCTTATCTTTGACTGCTATGACATTACATTTTAATATTATAATCAATGTTTTTTCAGTTTTAAAAGCGTCTGATATCTTTGTAATATTTTTTTGTAGCAATATTGCCTCGGAGTACGCGACATCGCAGACAAGCTGCAGGAGAACAGAATGAGATGGTATGGACATGTCAAAAGAAGATCACCCGATTACGTTGGAAACCGAGTACTGGAACTGTCCGTCTCCGGCAAAAGACCTAGAGGGAGACTGAAAACCACCTCTAAATATTTCTCTCTCTCTCTCTCTCTCTCACCTGGACAGCCGTGTTAAACCACGACATGAAGGAATGCAATGTTTCCGATGACGACGTCATGGATAGGGCGAAGTGCAGGAAGAATGTGAGGAAGGCTGACCCCACCACCATGTGGGACCAATAGTCGGAAAGAGAGAGAGAGAGAGAGAGCAATATTGCAAAAAAGTAGAACACAGTTTTGGTTCTACAGATAATCAAATTATCTTGGAACTCATTTCTCACGTCAGAAGACACATTCAATTCATTTTTTAATTCGCGCTCACCCCTACCACGATCCGTCATCTCGACTTATCACTCGAACAAAAGGCGCGACTTCTATTCGAATTCGGAATGAATACAAATGACGTGAACATCCGAGTTCGTCCGAACCGCAGCCGGAAACGGCCGAGGATTTGTCATTGTCACATTTGAATACGCGAGAGCGGATGCGGGAAAAACGATCGTCATCTGTTCGGAACGCGGAGATAGAGATTTTCAAAATGACCAATCATACTAGATTCGCTTTTGTTCGGCTTATTTCCATCGAGCTCACCGGCTCTTCTACCTGGTGGGCAAGATGGAAAAAATAATCTCACGAGGCCTTTAATTTTCATAGCACTTGTAATTTTACCATAATAATTATACTTACCTACAAAATATGATTAAAAATGCAATAGTAAATAGGTGTCTTCTAGATCTAGACCGTCCAGCGGGCCTAAGATGCGCACCGCGAGATATTTGTCATGTCGTTCTGTCAAAATGTAAGCATTTTGTACCAGTTTAAGAACTATTGCATTATCTGTGGTACCTAATGGTGTCGACTTTTGACACTTCTAAGTCGTCGTACCTCTCTGAGGACAAGATAATAGTCATGCAGAAATGTCAAAAGTTGAAAATTCAAAGGCGCGGTTTCTCGACAACATTACCACAGATAAAGCAATAGTTCCTAAACTGGTACAAAATGCTTACATTTTGACAGAACGACATAACAAATATCTCGTGGTGCGCATCTTAGGCCCGCTGTTTTACCGTCGGCTATATTCATAGTCGCTTGCCATCACGTGAGATTGAAGTCAAAGAATGGTCTATTCAATATAAAAAAAATCACTTCGCTACATTGTACCTTTTTTACTACTAGTATTTATAATTCAGTTCGGTGGCTAAAATACAGTCTGTCATCATACACATCATCATATCATCAAGTACAGTAATCATGGCGGCATTTTAAAAGCTAGATCATTTCGATACATTCTAACTCCTTGTTCTAAAGTTTTACTGTGTTTGTACATTCGCGTTTTTGATAAGGCTGATCTAGCGGAGCTTTGGCTTGTAAATAATAACGTCTGGTTGGTTATGGTGCCTTCAATTTTTGCTATTTGTATGACAAAGAGAGATAACAATGTTTTTGCAGCGATACAAAGTTTTTTAGCAAATCTACGTGCAAAATACACAGCAGTTGTGACTAATGCTACCAAAATTGATCCGTAAAAGTAATAGTTAAGAGCAAAAATCCGTAAAACGAAATCAAAAATCAACTTGAGATAAAAGAACTGTTCTCCGGAAGTTCAGATTACGTATAACATAAGATAAATCTTTATTTGTCCCCAACATATAGGTATTTAAAGTAGGTAGGTACAAGTACATAACAAAAAACTTAGGTAGGTAATCAAAAATCAATTGGAGGGCAAAAGCTTTGCTTAGTTTGAGACTATAGTAGGTGCCAAATAACACGGCAATACAGGTCATTCACCCACCTTCACCACGATGTCGCAAAATTCAATTTATGTATGGCGAATTCTGTCAATTTTCATACAAACCTGTCGCTAAGACGGTATCGCTCGAATCTCGTAGTACTGTTTGTTTACCATACATAAATTGAATTTTGCGACAACGTGGTGAAGGTGGGTGAATGACCTGTATTGCCGTGTTATTTGGCACCTACTATGCGCGTTGTGTGGTATGTCCACCGCTATTTATTTAAATTGGCCCCTGTTTCAGCATAATGCTGGACCACATCTACCTATTTAGGTACGTAAAACCATGTAAACATCCTAAAACCTTTGTTAATGATGAACCAGATCAAGTTCCATAAAGCTGATTGAAAAGGGTTCCGCACAAAACAAACTTGCTTTCAATACGGACCCCTGTCAGCGAAAACAAAACGGTTCACGAATGAAAAATGAAATCAAGTGGACACTTCTACTGGTAGATACTTTTTGCTAGTTTCAAATAGTTTGAACTTGGGACATTTTGGCTTTTAAAATGAGCTGTGGGTTTTTAACTAGGCACAGTGCAATGCATCACACGGCACGTTCTTATTGATAGATAGATAGATAGACATTGATTTCAAACTACCACAAATTTAACAATGTAATAGTACATTATGATATGAGTGCGGTAAGTTGAAAATTACAGCCGAGGCGATATTGCCAGCCCGAGCCGTAGGCGAGGGCTACAAGAAAGCAGAGGCTGTAATTTTCAAAGCGCACGTATGTCATACGACGTTTATAACACATTTGCGAAGAAATAAATAAAACTCGGACTTTCTTCAAATAATAAATCTTTATTCACTTGTTGAAGCAGTTAGAAAAATTTGAACAATTTGTAAAAAATTAAATGCTTATTTTTTATCGTAGAGCGCGGCGCCCGCATAATGACATACATCACGATACTGAAATTGGTGAAATAAGAGACTTTTTACGAGCAAATGTGTTATAAAAGAAATTACAGCATTAAAAAGTAAACTTACATCTAAAATAATAATAAGGTACCTAAAGTATTAATTAATTTCTCTAGGATTTTCATATCTGAAAGCATACATTATGCTTTCAGATATCAAAATCCTAGGGAAATTTATTAATACCCATAAATTTTTATAAAGCATTTCTCTCACTGCTGCTGGGCAAAGGCCCCCTATTTTTTCCAAAGACTACTTTGTAGAATATATTATTGGTAATATGAAAAATGTCATAACTCCATATTCACAGCAGCTCCGTCCAGTTCTGACCTGACTGGTCCATTTATCAACAGCACTTACTGAATTTACATAATATATTGCATGATTAATGCACACGTACTGCCCATTGAGATTATGTTCTACCTACTCTATGGAATGTCCTACTTATGAGTATATAGTGATATAAGTAGGTTTGGAAACTATACCTACGTAAACCATGGTAAAGGTAAGTTCCAATTCTGGTGACCGAGTTTTTAGGCTTCCATCGTAGCTAAACGACGTGCCCTCCGAAGCACGGAAGCTCTCAGGGCCCCGAGTTTGTGCATTTGTTTTGACTTTCGATTGAAATATAGCACATGCAAACGCATTCGCAAAGCGAGAAATTTTATTAGGAATCGCCCAATTCTCAAATCTCCCGCTAGAGGCGCTTATCCGGTTTTGATACAAAATTTCTCGCTTTGCGAATGTTTTTGCGTGTGCTATACTCGAGTCGAAAGTCAAAACAAATGCACAGACACTCGGAGCTCTGTTGTAAATGCCACTAACGATCACCAATCAAAATAGTGACCGCACAAAACATCGCTTAACTTGAATAATCGTAGAAGATTGACTAAATTAGCAAGTCAAGAGCGATTGATTAGCCATTCATGGTGAAAATAAACTAACATTTTATAAGAAACAGAATTTCTTTATATATTTACCTACTTTGTTAGCCGCAAATAAAACTATTGCAATTTTTATAACTTCTTTAAAACACCAGTATAAGAATCTCGTGGGTTTGTATGGTTTATACACTTTGTACAGAAGAGGAACCTAATATTTCTATCCGTTTGTATCTTTGGATAGTACACCTATATCACAGATCATCTATTACTATACTAGTACCTATATCTATACCTAGTATTATATGTATATGAACAAGGCACCTGAAGTCAAAGTTTCTCAAATTACCATACCAAGCGAACCGTACAAACCTTCCCCTACCCGACACTCGAATAGAAAATTTATTGTTATTCCATGCATTTGCTAAGTGATATTCGTGATTTTCCTGAAAATATGCTCCTGGGAGTTTTATTTAAAAACAATTTTATGAGAACGTTTTTTGAAAAGAATCATGTAGAGGTTTACATTTTTTTGTACAGGATCCCGCTATACAAAGATTTGGACCGAACTATTTTATTATCAATTAAAATATGTCAATAAATATATTGCAAATGGGTTGTCTAAAAAAATTCAGTCCAGAATATGATTAATTAAAAATGTCACTTTTTGAACCTCGACAACAAGAATTCAGGACTGGTTTTTCGCAGACAACCCTATACCACCGTGTTCGTAATGAAATAATCTTTATTTTAATTAAACTTTAATTCATTAAGCAGACCGATGCAAGTTACAGTATCGATTGACCTGTTTACGTTTATACCTGCCTACCCAAGAGTTGTGACGGGAAAAAACTAGTCAACCTAACGTTTGCATATTCCGGACTGAAATTTTTTAGACAACCCATTTGCAATATGTTTATTGACATATTTAATTGATAATAAAATAGTTTTCATCCATCAACGAGCTCAGTCCAAATCTTTGTATAGTGGATCTTAGGTTATATGTTTAAATTTTTACTTAGGAATGCTAGGATGTACTAATTAAAAAATGTTAATACGAGATTAGAGATTATCTCAAAAGCTCTACGTCCTTTATGTATTAGTAGGTACTTAGTATCTGCTCAGTTTGCACTAGCAACTCAACGCAATTAAACTATCGGCAGATTAGAAGGTCTGCTATGTACGAAAATTTTAAATAAATGCTGATAGAGTTTTTTTTATATTTATTTACTTCTTTTTTTATTCATCATATACTATCCCACTGCCGGGCCAAATGTCTCCCCCATATCCGACCCGTCCAGTATTGGTATTCGCCTAGAAGCTCTTAGGAGGTACTATTCAACAAGAGCCTTAATAGTGTAACAAAAACAAAACAATTCGACAGCAACAATAACAACCCACTTTGCATACCTCTTAACACATAAACTGAAACAATCGTATTCTGAAGCAATTCTCCCAAATATTTTAGAACATTCGAACAAATTGCAAATAAAACGATTTTGTTGCTATCAAAAAGCTAGAAACGATAAATTAAAGGCGATATACATGTTAATGGTGTAAGGAAAATCTACATCTTCCCCTTTGCACTCGATACTGTTGGACATGGATGTGTGAAAATACTTTTGGTGGATATGACATTCATGAATATATCACATAGCCCCTTCGGCCCTCTACAAAACCGGAGTTTCGTAACTAGTTACGAACTAAACATAAATTCGTCCTCGTATGATACCAGTTACGAGAAAACACGTATTTTTCTTTACAGGAAAGTTAGAGAGCATAATATTATGTTAGTCTACGATTAAGGTATTTATATCGTCAGGCGTCATGGCTCAGTCGGTAGTAGCTCTGCCTTCCGTGCTGTGGGTCGTGGGTTCGATCCCCACCGAGAACAAACATTTGTGTTGGCAAACATAGATGTTTGTTCTGTGTCTGGGTGTTTCTATGTATTATAAGTATGTATTTACAAAAAAAAAAAATATGTATGTATTCTATCAGCCATCTAGTTTCCATCGTACAAGCTTTGCTTAGTTTGGGACTAGAAGGCGTTTTGTTAAGTGTCCGTGAATATTTATATAACATTGTTTTATATTTAAGTTTGTTGGTCTGTAGTAAATATACTTACATTTTTTTTATGGACCTTTGTTATTTAAATCTATTTATAAAGCTTGAAATAAAATTGAATTAATTTGTTATCCTAATGATTAAAGCCAAAACTCGAATGACATAATGGAATGGTGCTTAGCTCGGAATCTAAAATCCTGCCCGAGGCTTTGCGTTGGTATATTTTTTCCGTAATAATACCACATCCATCCACACCAACATCAACTCACCAACAGATTTTGCCAAATGTGAGCTGCGACCGGTGGTGTGTGACTAAAAGCACACTAAATAACACAATGCTGACAACGAGACGGTGTCAGCATGATGTAGGTACTGTAATGCATTCCCTGAAGTACTTTTAGGGGACCTTGGATTTCAAATTTTATTTAAAAGAGTATTTTAGGGCTGGGAATAAACGGTTGCCTAAAGTTTTTACAAAAAAATAAATGAAATGGCAGGACAGAAATTTATGACAAGTAATTAATGAAGTGTATAGTGTTTATGATATGTGATTAAATTAACTGTAGAAAAAATATAGAGACAGTTTGTTCTATGCAATACAATTTTCTATTGGGTGTTGCAAAAGTAGGGAAATAATAGCGTCAAAGCAGACAACATTTAAATCTTCTTCTAAATGAATGAAACTCTTTTGAAGCTGACTGATACTCAACGCACAACCTAAACTATAAGTCCTAGGCTGAAATACTCAAAAGTCATTCAAATTTGAGCACTACTTAAAATAGCTCTGCCTCTGTTTGACATTACTCATTTGTAAGAGATGGCAATAATTTAAGCGTTTGAATATTTGAGTACTAGAGGTATGAAATTTGGAGGGTAGTGTCATTATTATAGTGTAGGAGTGCACTGAGAAAGGAATTTCTAAAAGTCGCACCCTAATGGGTCCAATATTAGGATCAAAGATTTCAACAAAACGTTTGAAAACCATTCTAGAATGTCTTGCTACGTTTTTTTGTAGCACATTGACGTAGCCTACATAATTGAAATTTTGGATTTTCTCGGACAAACTCTTTCACAAGCTAGAATGCTTGTCAACAATTTAATTACCATAATTTCCATTTCAACCATCATCCTTCCATCACATAAACAGTAGCTATCAAGCAGTTAAACAGTGAAAACCATTAGCATAAACATTTGATCGGTACTAGAGTGAGTTTAAACATAAACCACGGATATTCACCTTTTATGATTTGTTTAGGTACGTGACGATTTAGCAAAATAATCTATTCATAAAAGTTTTTATGATTTTGGTAAAGTGGCAACTGATGCTGGTAACGACTTAAAGGACGAAAGGCTCTAGTAATGTCTTATAAGCAAGCAAGCTCGTATGAGTTAGTGGCCAACTCTGGTGATGGAGTTTTTAGGCCGCCTTAAGACCTCCGTTGTGGCTTAACGACTGCTAGAGCCAGGACAGTGTAACGTGCCCTCCGTGCGAGTGTAGCGCTTAGATGTAAATGCCACTAACGGTCACCCATCTAAATAGTGACCGCGCAGAACGTCGCTTAACTTGGGTAATCGGTGAAGTTTGACTAACCAAGCCTAGCCACGAGCGCTTCTATATCTAGTAATATCTTATAATTATCTAGTAGGCATTGATTTTTTTTAATTCAAAATAGGAGATTCATTTAAAACAGACGTTTTATTCCATATTTTAAAAACCGTGACAATATTTTGTAGGTTTAAAACTATTATTTATAACAGGCGTCATGGCTCAGTCAGTGGCGTGGGTACGACCCCACCGAGAACAAACTTTTGTGTGTGACAAACATAGATGTTTGTCCTGTGTCTAGGTGTTACTATGTGTTGTTTATGTAAGTATGGGTGTTAGTGTTAGTTGGTGTATTTATTTACAAAAAAAAGATGTAAGTATTCTATCAGCAATCTAGTTTCCATAGTACATAAACTATGCTTAGTTTGGGACTAGAGGGCGTTGTGTAACATGTCTTATTATTATTTGGTTTTTGTGGAAATAAGTAACAAAAACTGAAAGTCAATTGGCCGAATACTCAAACGCCACTCAAACCCCACTCAATTTAAGTTTCGCTTAAATTATTGCCAAATGAGAGGCAGAGCAATTTTAAGTGGTGCTCAAATTTGAATTATTTTTGAGTATTCCAGCCAATGATAGTTTTATTTTATTGGGAGGCAGTTTTTTCTACCATTTTTATAGCACCAGTGAAGCCAAAACCGGGTACAATTATAGTGCATAAAATACCCGCATCCAATCGAGCTAAATGTTAGTATTTATCACCTAAGGGACAGTCGATAATCGATGGTTTCATGAACACGAAACGCAGCATCATTTCAGTTTACCAAATTGATTAGTTTGGACTAAATTAGGCTAATGGGGTGTAGATTTAATATTTAGTGCTAAAATATTTAAAGGTAAATAAATTAGGTATTATTGAATTGACTTAGTTATGATACGTGGCTATTTTATCCAAAGCAATTAAATAATAAAAATAGGTGTTTTTTTTTCAATAAGAGGTTATACTTTTTTTTTTCAATAAAAAGTTTGTTGAGCAATTTCAAAATTTAATCACAGTTTGCATTAGGAACTGAAAGAAAAAAGGTGGTGTAATTTTTATTTTTTTATTCATAAAAAAAACCTAGCAACCAAATAAGTGTTATTTTTTTTTTGTTTAGTCTTCACATGATTTTTTTACGAATATTTTACGAACACAATCATTTTCTGCATTTTGACTTTTTTATCATTTGTATCTATCTATTCATCAAGTAAAATGGCAACGAAATTAGCATTTTTTTTTAATTAACCTTCTCATGTTTTTTACGTATTTTGATTTTTTTTCTGTTTTTTTTTTTTTTGTAAAGTTACCTCATTTTTTATTGTAAACTTACAATATACTTGTATATTGTATCTGAAGCGAGGTGAAAAAACATTTCCCTTATAATGCTTTTATCACTATCCATGCGTTCACCATCTGCTGCAAGAGTCGCCTCCAGCTAACACTTTCAATTACACCAACTAATTACCTTTGGTCGTCACCGATGCGCGTACGTAATTAGATGTGACGTCACCGACATGCGGAGTGACGTCACCGCGCCGTTCCAATCGAATTCCCTTCGTGCATTTAATTAATGTTATACGCTGTGTTTAGATTAAAGTTTAATCTTGGACTAAAATATATGAAAAAGAGTTATTTTTATGACAATACCAAACAAAATTAGTTCAACCAGATAAAACTTCGGCAGTAGTTGTAAAATTCATTTAAGTAGTCTTCTCTTTAAAATTATATATTCCAGAAATTTCCACTAAAAATCGTAGGGGATTTCAGTTTTTTTTTTTTTCGAAATGTTCTTTTTAAATAATATTAATTTAATCTATCTATGGACTATTAATCATCCTTCATAATCAGTCAATAGTGTTGAGGATAGTTTCATAGAGAAAACAGTTTTTTTTATAATACAATATTACTAAACTAGCAACCCGCCCCGGCTTTGCACGGGTGCAATGCAGTGATGATGGTGATGTATTATACCTAACCTTCCTCTTGAATCACTGTATCTATTAAAAAGAAACTGCATCAAAATCCGTTGTGTAGTTACAGACATTAGGACAGACGCGGGAAGCGACTTTGCTTTATACTATGTAGTGATGCACAACATTATTTTATGTATTTAACAATTTCGTACTAACATACTAACATGCTTGAAACACCAATTATTACATGTCATGTAATTGGCATCAGCACATTGCACACACATGGAACATATTGCACACGTGTAATATCGTGATTGCTAATGAGGTACATTAATTGTATATTCCAGCGGGCCTAAGATGCGCACCGCGAGATATTTGTCACGTCGTTCTGTCAAAATGACATGTAAGCATTTTGTACCAGTTTAGGAACTATTGCATTATCTGTGGTACCTAATGGTGTCGACAAAACGCGCCATAATGTACACTTTCGAGACTTCTTAGTCGTCGTACCTCTCTGAGGACGAGATAATAGTCATGCAGAAATGTCAAAAGTTGAAAATTCAAAGGCGCGGTTTCTCGACAACGTTACCACAGATAATGCAATAGTTCTTAAACTGGTACAAAATGCTTACATTTTGACAGAACGGCATGACAAATATCTCACGGTGCGCATGCATAAATAATAATTAGTGCTATCGTGCTATCGATACTGCTATGTAAAATAAATGAATACTTAGGTATCTATCCATACAAATATAATATACCTAAAATCTACATCATATTTCTGGCAACTATGTTTGCTGCGCTAAGAACAAGGCAGTAATTTCTTGCCTGTTTTTTAGGCTCTCCAGAAATCTTAGGTACCTGACCTCTAGGTTTAAAAGTCATCCTCTAAGCTGGCCTTTCATCTGTTGAAAATGATTTATACAGCGCCAGGAGGCAACCTATGCCTACACTTAACCAGACACTGTAGTGCCTGGGACAGTGTCAACTTAGAAAACTGCATAAATGTCAATGTTTAGATATTTGGATGTGATTAAATGATGCTGCAACTGCTGGTCTGATTTGAATGAAATATGGAATGTACATAATTATATAGTTCGTAACCCTAGAGTAACAGATAGGCTACTCTAGGCACTCCTGAAAACCAGCGCTAAAGGAGCCACCGTGTACCTTTAGCATTTGCTGAGCGAGTACCCTTTTTGCGCATCTTTCTTTGTAATTAAATGTTTATTTCATTGTACCTTTGTATGTGTTTTTGCGTAAAATAAATAATTTATATTTCTATTTCTATTTCTATTTATTTCGGAAAATCAACAGGATCAAACGGGACGTGGACAAAGTCACAGGCGAAATCCAGTATAAAATAACTAAATTTTATTTATGTTGTAGAATCTTTCGCTTCAAAAAAGGCCTTTACATCTATTGAAGATGATTTATACAGCGTCATGAGGCAATCTATGCCTACACTTGACGGGACACTAGTGCCTGGGACAATTTTTAGATGAAAAAGAAAGAAAACAAAATACAACAAACCGCAATTTTCTTCCTTCCCATTCGTCACACTTTCATCCATATAATTAATCCACAGGATCCTATAAAAGTAGATTAACAGACGGCCACTCGGACAAATTGTGTATTAATATTTTATGTAGTTCACACTACGGCCGTGGGCTTGGGCTATAAAACTGTCATCGGGAGATATAGTGGGACTTCTTATGGGTGATTTAAGGGGGGATTATGGGATTGTTGGGATGTGCTAGGTGTAGTGGTCATTGTTTTTTTTTTGTGGTTTTCATTCCTACTACACTAAAAATTTTTAATTAATAGTTGCAAAGTTTAGCAGAAACAGAAAACTATTGAACTGTATAATATTTTTAAATTATTTGTATAGGTAGTACATTCATTTTAAGAGACTAAAATAAAAAAATATGTTTTCATAATCCCCGTTGTAAATAATAATAATACTCGGTGAAAGTTGAGATAATTTTCATTTGTTTTTAAAAGTACCTAACTGAATTTTTAATCTCAAATATCAATTAATAGATCGAGTTGTGTTTTTGTGTGATGTTATGATACGCATCGTTAGCTAAAGTAATTTTTTTATACATAAACTCTGAACTCTCGGACTCCGTACTTTGGTAGGGGTTTTCGACTATAACTCTCGTATCTTAAGGTTTACATATTTTTGGATTAGTGCTACAATTATTATTCTAACAATTTTTTTACATTTTCCTGCCTAATTTTGAGTTGGATCTGAGTATAGGATCCCTCAATCCTGACGGAGATAAGATTCATATTTGATAGAGACTGTC
Source organism: Eulithis testata (assembly GCA_947507515.1). Taxonomy (NCBI): domain Eukaryota; kingdom Metazoa; phylum Arthropoda; class Insecta; order Lepidoptera; family Geometridae; genus Eulithis; species Eulithis testata. The sequence goes on along the minus strand of OX382213.1, from coordinate 8,008,553 downwards.
GTATTATAGAGAAGGTAGAGCTAGGTAGAGGTCACTTTGTATATGACAGAGCCATGCGTGATACTAAACGGTTTCAAATCAATCCGTGCGCGCTGTTACACTAGCCTCGGGCAATTGCTCTAATTAAATGCTCTGGCTCTATGTCTAGTGTCCATCCGCTTGTTAGCCTGCGATGTGCTATGAAACGGTAGCCGTTTTTATACGACCGTAATTTATTTATTTTATTTCTGAATAAATTGAAATACAAATTTCTTAATAAATTGAAATTGAAATATCTGAATAAATTGAAATTTAATTTTGGAGTAAAACTGGGGCTAAACTGAGGGGAGTATAGATGGGTAATTTTCCACCTAAAACCATGTCGCAGGTACTGCAGCGTCCCAGTTTTAGAAGCATGGGTAAAAAGTGGTACCTGACGATAAATCATCTAGACTAAGATACCAAAGCCTATTATTATTATTCAATTTAATTTAATTTAATTTTACCGGCACATTTTGATTTATGCACAGCATGATTTTTACGTGTTTGACAAAATCCCAAGAGTCCTAGTTCATAAGCTATCAAAAACAGTTCATTAATTCCGTAAAATTGACCTGATTTCATACGTTTACTCATAAATACAATTAAAAGCCAATACAACCTTCGAAGTAACTCTCCCCCCATTAGGGGCCTTAGATAATCGCAATAATAATCCGTAAGATTTTTTAAACGAAAAGTCACGTGATCTTTTCCATATTTTGAATTTTTTGAATTGAATTTTTTTTGCGATTGCAAAATACTATTTTGTAGCAGGGTAAGAGAAAAGGAGTAAAATGCAATATAATGGAAGAAATTTGTTTAAAAACCATTCAGGGCATAGGCACAGAGACTTCACTTAAGGCCATGAAGGGTCCAAGTTTGACGTGATTGAAGGGATTATCTTAGTCGAGACTGAAGTATCCCTGAATAGATATTGCCATAGGCACGTTTGTTATGCACAGAAAGCTTTGTCAGACTATGTGTTAGGTAAAACTATTTATAAGTTAATCAATAAAAAATTTGAAAACCTAGCCGGCTGAAGAGGCTGACAGTGCCCAAAAAAGCACTCATCATCATCATCATCAACCTATGTCGGTCCACTGCTGGACGTAGGTCTCTCCCAAGACGCGCCACTGAGCCCGGTCTTCGGCTCTTCTCATCCAGTCAAATAATCAAAAAAGCACTCTGCAGTGCTATTCAACACATTTTTAGCAAGATAGGTATTGCAAGTAAGTTTCACTTTGTATGGTACCACATAAATTTTAAAAAATTTATGTTAAATTTAACTCGTTGAAGTATTCTGGTGTGGTATGATTACAAAATAAAAATTCAAAACTTTTTTATTTCAAACATGCATTTTCTTTAGAATAATTATACTTCAACGAAAACATACAGATTCATCTTCAACCCTATAATTACTGAGATTAATCACGTAAAAGAAATTCACGCCCATCGGTCATGAAGACCCGTTAATATGCATAGAAAGGGTTAGATTTCGGTCAGATTCGCCACGCTTGGTCCTACTGATCCATCATCCGGTGACGGGTTGAGTCAGCATTGTTGAAGGGTTAAATTGGGAAGCTTACTGTAATTATTTTTAAGTTAGAGCTTGAATTAATTTAGATGGTTTCAAATTAGAAAAGTAGTCTGTTTTCTGATGTTTTAGTCTTGAGAAAACTACTCCTTATTTAGAAGCCCTCTAGGTAAAATTTTGCTTATTTCATTGAGGTCTATTTTAATAGTGCTCAAACGTTGCATATATATATATATATATTGTTATTGGCGGCATATATATATTTGCTTTGAATGTTTTTTACTCTATATTGTTAAGACATACCTTTAGAATACTAATAAATTATTCTTCTAATATAGCAATTGCAACCCGATAACAAATAATACTGCCAATAGAGATTGCAAACAAAGATAATGCACCTACCCCTTCTATCTATATACATAGTTTAGATATAGGTATGAGATATGAAAGGTCATTGCAAGGGGAATGCGTTTGGTGCTTAATATCTTTGCATGGTAATGCAGGCAGATAGGTTTAGGGATGTGACACATTTTTATCGATAACTTTTTTATTTAAAAAAAAGTACATTATAGAACTATCAAAGTATAGCTTAATTATTTTTAGACATTTCTGATAAATACCTACGGCAAAAAAGTGAAAATTAGAATGCAACGTTTAATCACTTTTAGTTTTAGTAAAAAGCTTACCAAAATGATAGCAAATAACATTTACGGTGGCGATCTACGCCGTAGCACCATTGTAGCACCATCTACGCCGCTTGCATTTAGAAATAGTACGAAGTTCATACCAAAGAAGATATTTGTTTTAATTAAGAAACAATCACTAGTCTTGGTTCGTGTCATTGATTTATGCTGTTATCTTACTAATATTATAAATGTGAATATCAGTTTGTTTGTTACGCTCTCACGCGAAAACTACTTAACCGATCATCATGAAACTTTGTACACATATTCTTGGAGGTATTAGAAGTAATATAGGATACTTTTTATCCCGAAAAATCTACGGGATTCAACGGGACGAGAACGAAGTCGCGGGCGGAAGCTAGTTAGAAATAAAAGAGTTTGATAACAGCCTTTACAATACCATATTTTAATAGTGTTTTTAATTGTCGGGTCTATTTTAGGATACTTATAATTATTATGTTATATCGGTAGATTTTGCCGATGTAACATAATGATTATTTGTAATCATTATGTTATTATTTGTATTTGTATGTTATATTGTGATGATTTGGTTACACCTGTGTGGTGTAACCAAATCATCGCTAACGATATCGATAAATCGTAACAAAACTTACCCCACCACAATCCAACGATAATGCCTATACAACCAACCTATCAGATGTCACCATCTATACGGAAACCACATTCTGTTCCTATTCCGAGTATAATATTCCGGTTCATTCCCCTTACATCTGGTTTCAACCGGCTGCGACCAGTATTACGAGACCTATGAACTCTGAACAAAGGTTAACTAATATTGGAAGTGATAAGGGTCAAGTTAGGTTGGTGGTGCCTGAAGGCAAATGGACAACGGTCAAATGAAATTCAGCAAAGCTAAAGGCCGGTGTAGGCCGTCTTTGTTTCGTACAGACATACAGACAGATTTTAGTATAGAGAAATTTGGAATCTGAGATTGGAATTTGTCTTTGCATTAGGTTAATTAAGTTCTGCTTGATCGAGCCTGAAATATGAAATAGGGTTCGGCCATTTTGAATTTGAAAGTAAAAGAAAATATTTTTCGAATAGTTTAATTAATTTTTAAATTAGAAATTTATACCTAGTTTAAAACTATCTTCAATAATTTAGTATGTTTTCACGCCCTTGACGATGATTTAACTAATGATTTTTTTTATTCAACATAAATCATCTAAGCAAAATGGTTCTAAATAAAAATTTAATCATTCTATTTTAGTTATTATTAAAGTAGTAAATCAGAATTATAATGAAAAAACTTAGTCTCGTTCTGAGTCTAAATAATTCAGTACACTCTCGTTAGTGTTAACATCTAAATCAGTTGTACAATTAAAAGTTGGTGCTCAGTGGAACTCCATTTGCATGTGGAAGCAGTTAGCGAAGCTATTATTGAAATTTTATGTGAGTTTGATTATTATTCAGAGACCGCTATTAGAGTGGACAAGGATTACTGGGGATAGGTTAGTATGGGTGTAGGCTTTTATCTCAAGTATCTTTAATTAAAAGAAAAAAAAACACTAAAAAAAAAATAAAAAATGCTTCCTTGGCCCAAAAAAGTGAATTCAATGATCTTTGAAAGTAGCATAGTTATCTGTGAAAATAATATTAGACAGTGTTTCTCCTGCACAAACTTTGATTAGTTGGGACTAAAAGGTGTTGTGTAAAATGTCCATGAATACTTATTTTCATTTTATTTCGTCGTCATTATTTTTTTATGAAAACGGTATGTATAAAACAAAAGGTATAATAAAAAAAGACTATGCAACCGTTATCACAGCGTATAGGATAACCTCACTACATTGAAAAATGACTTAGTAAAAAGTGCTTGGAGCTGTTGAATCTAGGCCGCACCAGGCGTCCTAAAAAGTTGACATTGCTAGAAAATAGTAAGTTTTTAACTTAGGAAATATTAACTTACATAAGAGAGCAGAATGATGCTCTACATAACTATAGAAAAGGCTTGTATTTTGCCGTGAACAATGTGAACACGTTATCTTCCTGCAGCTGAAAATAATGATGTTCAGAAAAGCCCACTAAAAACTATCCATACTAACCCACCACACCTTGAGTGAGTGAGCATCGATGAGTTATGTAATGGAAGCGGTAATTGTTCCCAGAGTGCTAACATACATAATTTACACAAGCTGACTTATGTAGTGGAAACACACACTTATGCATGAGCTTCCGGGATCTCGTACACAATGATATGTTTGTATCTATGTAATGTACTAGAGACAATATGAACAGAACTTGAAAATCACCCGTACTTTATCATCTAAAGCTACTTACTAAAGTAGGTTCATTAGTCAGTGTCCAACTCTTAGTGTCCAGGCTATTTACTAATTTATGTGGAATCGGATGGGGGATAGAAACTTTGTAGATTATTCATTTTTTTTTTATGATAACTTTCAACACGCAGCTTCGTCGTAGCCGATCGCGCTAATGTCAAAGTCAAAGTCAAAAATCTTTTATTCAATAAAATCTCACTGATCACTCTCATTTTTTTTAAATAAATCATTCAATCATCTTTCAGTCGTTTCACTCGTTCCCAATCTTTCTACGTTCCATTTCACACACAAATCTCACGTTCCGTTTCCTTTCACAAAATCCACTTCCTACATATATGTAGGACTTCCTTATAATTCCTTATAATGAAGTAAAGTTTGTAGGTTTATTTGTTTGTTTGAAATCTTCTGAATTATTTATCCGATCCTTAAAATTGTTCCATTGGTAGACTGGTACTTTGTTTTGGATTACTAAATACTATATCTTGTTTTGGTAAAAATAGTTTTCACTGCCCACTCTTCGTATTTCTAAAACAAATCTGAAAAAAGAAAGCAGGAAGGCAAGTATCAATGTGTAGCGGCAGGATTATACGATTAAAACTTTCCTGTACGCCCATTTTTAGTTTTATTTTTTTTGTAATATATTAAAATACTACTTCTTATCGTAAATATTCTACATTCACGTGACTTTCACAAAATAGCTACGCACTTAAAAACACCACAAAACATTAAAAAGCTTCAAAATTACGGCTAATTACCCCAAAGCTTGAACAGAACCTTTAAAACCCAAATCCAGCGTCACATTTCAATTTAATTGGGAGATTATTCCGACATTTGACGCCATCTTGATTCTGATCCGCCATTTTGACGTCCCGCTTTTTACAATTCTAAATACCTGTTTTTCCGCGATAAGACGTAATTGGTCTCGTTTTTTACCAGTCTATCTGATTTTCGTCGACTTTAGACACTGTGATGCAATCTGACCAAGCGATATTACCCACACTCAATTTTGCACCTTGTGTCTTTTACGTTAAGATAGATAGTTGCACTTCTGAGTCAGTGATGCAATCTGACCAAGCGGTATTTTTATCACTCAGTTATGTACCTTAAATACAAGGAGGTAAAATAGATAGTTGGTTGGAACGAATAAGGATTCAGTGGGCATTTATCAGGATGGACAACCGTTTTGTAGAATAGAAGATCGTCGGTAAAAGCCAACGATGATTTTTAGCTAGACTCGTTGACTTCAAGCATTATTGTACCAAAAATAAGACAAATAAGTACTATTTTACCTACATAGCTACTAATCTATAGCTTAGTATTACTTTCTATAGCTGTATATATACAGCTATAGAAAGTACTAGACATTAGATAATACCAGAAGCCGCTAGAGAGATAAGTACATATTATACTCAGTAAGTTGAAGTGATGTGCAGCTGCGATGCGACGCTGGTGTGCGGCTAAATAAAAGCCGGGCAATTACCTTCTTTTTTATTTCTATTTATAGATCGCGGGTAACGCATCCATAGGTATATAAAATATCTATGATGAGAGCGTTTTAAATCGGAACGATTTACGCGAAAATAATAGCTTGAAAGCAATTCCCTGGACGAACGAGTTTTTGTCGATTCCATTTGAAGTCGTTTGAGTTTTATTTCTGGTTTTGGATTGGAGCATAAAATCTAAAAAGAGCAGAAAGCGATTGCTGTGTCAAATTATTTCTTGAGGAACTTATGTATTTTATAATAAGTAATCTTTTCATTGCAGGAGTTCAAATTTAATTTAATAAAAATTACTAGAGAGTTATTTTTATCAATCGTTGGTAATATTTTTTCTGACATCGTTATAGAACAAGGATAATTATCGTACGCCAAAAATTCATAAAAGAATGCTGAAAAAATAAGATGGTCCTTCGAGGATGATAATTTATTTATAAGTGCCCATTTATTATAAAGATTTTTATAACATCTCAATCTATCATCATAAAGTCACTTTTTTTTTCGACACTTACAGCAATTCAAATAAACATTTTATTTTTGTACCCTATAGACCACAGAAGGTACTCAACTGAGTAACATTTACATACATGAAAATTAAACTCTATCTATCTATCTATTTAGCATGTATGCACCCACTGCTGGGTATAGGCCTCCTCTTGAGTACGCCAGTCTCTCCGGTCCTGAAAATTAAACTACTAAGATAAAAATCAAAACAAAACTAATATTGTAAAAACATCACAAAACAATATCGAAAACAAATTGAACCGCACACAACCCCCGAAACAGAATCCCAATAAAAATGAACGTCAGTGAAGATTGATCGATTACGCTCAAAAGTTCAACCCTTTCATTACTTATGCTCGGGATGACGGTATGTGTGACCGGGGATATACAGGGTGTTCACTAGCCACATGTAGCATAAAGTAGGGACACGCTCTACTGCCTATGGTGGAGCAAGTCAAACATTAATAGCGACTCTGGCTGATGAGAGCTATTCTCTGTATAATTTGTGGCTTATTTTTGAGCTTTAAAATTGGTGTTCAAAACATTCCATGGGAATGCTGTGGTGGTATTTCCTAGTTCGTCGTTTTGCTTTCATAGTGCTAGTGTTTTTTATTTATTTCAGCTATCTTTTTTTTCTATTTTTTTTGTTCTCATTATTTATTTCAGCCACTTAACACTTTTTTCTATTTTTTTTGTTCTCATTGTTGGGAAAAGTCCTACCTTCTACTTCCACGTTCGTTTGTCGACGGTGAGTCTAGCCCACAGCGGTGTCAGTGTTACTATAAGCTAAATATTTAAGTTATTGTAGTAGGTACCTGTTTGTTTCTCTAATAAAATAACATTGAAAAAACTAACCAGAAAAATTTTGCGCGTTGAATTTAGGGACAAGATTTAAAATAATCCATGTGCTGATTAAATAATAATAAAATCACGTCCCAAAACTTTTTGTGTCCAAAAAGCTTGCTCAGTTTTTTAATTCGTATCATTTGAACGTTTTATAATAGGACATCCTGCACACACAATGTACAAAATCACAGACAAGTGACCATTAATCTTCTGGAATGTAAATTTCGTTGATTAATCGATGGTCAAGCGTCTAATGCACTGCAAAATGTAGGAGTCTGTACATTAGAATAATGTATTGTCAGAATGTTTGTCTTTTGTATACTTTTTGCAGCGCTTTGAATAACAAAGCGTTGTTTGGTTAGTTATTTTACAGGTTTTTCGTATTGAAGATCAATAGAATGTTTGTTGCCTGGGTGTTATTATATTTTATAAGTAGGTAGGTATGTATTTATGTACAAAAAAACAAGTAATATTGGGCAAGCCAATAGTTCAAACACATTCTCCACAATTTAATAGGTTTTATTAGCTCTACAATAATCGAGTACTTATTAGGTACCAACGTAACGGACTACGTATTCACAAGTATCCAGCACATGTTGCCACTTTGCTGGTTACCAATGGAATGCCCGCCGCCGCCTCGTGTCACAAAAAAAAAACAATATGGCCGATGGCGGGCGGCGGAAAGAAAACATTCACTAAACAACTAAGTGCATTTTAGATTAATTACTCGAATAATGTAAATTGTATAATAATATCTAAAAATAATCATTATAAATTAGAATATGTTTTAAACTACCTATAATAAATTATATTTTATCTTTATTTTAAATTCTGTTCATTATGACAAAAATCTCAAATCAGCAACTCTTAAAGGTAATAAATGTTTCAACAGAAAGTTAATAATCTTATAGTGAAATAAACAACACATATAATTATAATCATAAATCTACCTACTAAAATATTATAAATTACCCTAACAGTAAGTACCTATATAAGTATTATATCAGTAATCTTAGTTCCCATAATACAAACTTTGCTTAGTTTGGGACTAGAAAGTGAACTGTAAAATCTCCATGAATAAAAAAATATAGAATTATTGATTATGTAAAAACTTGTACATAGGTAGGTATAAGCTAATAGTTTATCTTAAAAAAAATTAGAATAAACATTGGTATCGATTCGGTTGTTGCATTTTTCTAAACTAACCTAATTTGACAGCACTAAAAACGTTGCCGTCCCTTTCTCATAAACTGAAACGACAAGGACGGCTATAATTTTAGTGCTGTCAAATTAGGTTAGTTTAGAAAAAGGCAACAACCGAATCGATACCATTATGTCTTGTTTAACATACGTAATTAAGACATAATGTCTACTTTAACTTTATATAAGATAGGGGGTATGTATTTCTGCCTCAATCTATGGTTGTTTATTCATCCTGAGTATAAAAAAGAAGTGAGAACCATAGAACTAAGACCTAGAACTAGATTATTATATTATTTTTATAGATTATACAAACTTTTCTTCTCCGGAATCAACCCAGCACCTAAGTTGCTACAGAAATCGAACCCGCATCATACACAGTCATCGCACACCAAAAGTCTTCTATGTTTAACAATGATAGTCTTACCAAATAATTAGATTACCTATGTCCTTAGGTATGTTTCAAACAATCATACCAAGAATTCCAATGTATACATCAAAGGAAGACTAGGAACTGCTAATTGGATGAAGGGAGGTGTATTAGTTCAATATCTTGACAGATATCGTGTCAGGGGCATTATTCTGTATGACTTAGGAGATTCCTTGCCGTAACCGTATGACGTCACCGTAAGGAATGACATTTATGGCATAGGAAATACGGCACAGGGATAGGGCGATTTCACGCCGCTGTCTTGTCGTGCTGCGTAACGCGCTTGTATTGGTCATAGTGAATAAGGCCCCAGGACATTGACCCTTGCGCTTGGACAAGCGACTTGCCCTTCTGTCCATAGTGTCTTACCTTTTCAGTCGAAAATAATCCTTATATCAAATGAAATAAGAATAATTTTCATATCGCTGATGAGATTGAAACCTTTGCAAATAAGAGTAAAGACCTTATGTTAATTACTTTAAGGTGTATAATGGCGTTAGTAAACTAGTTCAAGTTTAGTGGGATGTAATGTAACCCGTATGACAGTGGAATAAAGATGCTGATGTAATGACAAGTTGGTGTCAATATGTGGCATCTGAGAGTAGTAAAAAACGGTAGAGAACAACGTAGTTTTTTCAAAATGTTTTTTTTCTTTTTCTTTTTTTATATACAATATAGGAAACCGTTTGACCACAATCTCACCTGATGTTAAGCTAATGATGTGGTCGACGATGTAGCACGGTTACCTAGAAGCACGGTAGCACGGTTATCAAAATAAAATAAAAATTGGATGTTTTCATTCGTTTAGTAAATGAAAGTAAAACGCATTACTAGAGATTCCCAGAAAGCCTATTTTATTTTTCTAAATATAGTTTTTTTTAACTATTAACTAATCTTTAGCTTTACAGTGTTAACTTAATTAAATAAGTTAGTATAATTACCTACTTACTTAGGATTAAAAAAAAAACATTATGTATAAGTACTCTGTAAATTATCGCTAGTCAAAAAAAAAACCTCTGGATTAAATACAAAAAAAAAACTTTATTTTCATAAAAATAACCTGGACCGCAAATATGAACTCTATCGTAACTCAACTAGAACTATTATCATTTTAAAATGTTGTGTAGGTACTAATTTCTAATCCACGTTTTGATACCCCTTCAATTTCAGAATCAGAATCAAGTTTATTCATAATTAAAAAATTATAGGTCCAAATTTACAGAAATTAATAAATATAAATTAAATTAAAAGATGTACCAAGTTTGTAAACATCTGACAATCTAGATTTTTCTAGATGGCTCGTTCTTTCGAACTGTTCATACCACTATATTATTATTCTCTCTATAGCTTTTGTTGAATCTCTGAGCGCAGATCCCTTTACAACAGTCCCGTCATAGCTTCAGGGTTCACCATGATGTAAGAGACTATGGAATGTCTGTGTGGTTTACTTTATTGTATATTTGTGATTATTGTTATTGTTTTTGATATGATTTCAGAAATAATTTATTTTCAAAGAAAATTACAACTAATACAGTATTTACAATATTTACAAAACACACATGAAATAGTTGAGCTATCTATAAACCGTTGCAAACGATTTATATATAGCTCAAGCTCAACTGGTCCAAATCAGATGATATGATTTTGATACGATTTTCACTACCATTTTCAGATTCTATTGCAATATCATCAACATCATCACCATAGAGTCAGCTGATATGCGGCCTGACCGCAAAACTCAAAAGTAATCAAATCGGCTTATTCCCAACGAGCCCACTTATTTGCATAGTGGGCTCGATGGGAATGTTTTTTCCCATCTGGCCCACCAGGGGGCCAGTACAATTTTCATAGAGATATTTGGTCTGCTTGTTGGGGTAGATTAAACCACGGTTTCTCACGACCACGTTTTAAAAATACCTAATAAAAAGTTCCGCTGGACCACTATTTTTATTAAATGTACTGTTGGAAAGAAAAGTGCTGGGATGAGTACTAGAGTAGTAGAATAAAATTTTTCAGCTTTGTGTCACATATAATCGAATTCGAAAAGTTGTTTTTATAACGGGTAAATACCAAAATGACTTTTTAACTGTAAGATTTTTTTAAAACCAATAAAATTGATGAAAGATAGAAAGAAAGAAAATAAATTTATTTGCAAACACTTACAATAAACTATAATACATAAGCAGGTACAATAAAGCCTAGTGTTGCAAACCGGACCATGACTCAGCATGAAATTAGTATCTAGTAAGCGACTAACGCTGATCTTCCGTCATGGCCGTCCGGTGATGCCACGGGCAACCCAACCCACATGTTAGATGTAAGGTGCATTGGGGTAATTGCGAAAATGGGTATATTCCGAAAATCCATAAAATCTAGTAACATAATGCGATATTTTCCTGTTGGCACGAGGATATATAGGACTGTAACGGCGATGCCAATCAAGGTGGCGTCTAGACCAATGTTGCCAACAAGAAAATATCGCATTATGTTACTAGATTTTATGGATTTTCGGAATATACCCATTTTCGCAATTACCCCAATGCACCTTAACATAATGCGATATTTTCCTGTTGTCACGAGGATATATAGGACTGTCACGGCGATGCCAATCAAGATGGCGTCTAGACCAATGTTGCCAACAGGAAAATATCGCATTATGTTACTAGATTTTATGGATTTTCGGAATATACCCATTTTCGCAATTACCCCAATGCACCTTAACAAATAAATGTAAAAGTGACAATGCATAAAGCAAAAGTAACAAAATATGAAATATATTGATAAAAAAAGAAACAAAAACACAGATACGCAGTAACCAAGAAGAAATAGTAGATTGTATCATAAGGGAGCAAAATTATATTTTTACGGCGAGGGCGATTTTTTGAATCCCTCGCTACGCTCGGGATTCTTTAGTAGAATCCTGAACGTAGCGAGGGATTCAAAGTACTTCACCCGAGCCAAAAATATATTTTGCGCCCGAGTGGTACACTCTACTTTTCATCACCAACTATATGAGAAAATAAAAGGCGCCTCATATTTTATTGTAATATTATTATTTAATAAAACATATATAGTAACAACTAAAATGAAAATAAATAGTATCTATAATGAAAACCACTTATTTCTTATGTTTTTTATTCGTTCGATTTCTTTGGCGCTGAACACTAAGATGTTCCAAATTCAAAAAGGGCGCGGCAAAGTAAATTGCGGCGCGCTTATTTAAATAAGTGTGTACAGTTATGTATACAGTTATGTAAGTATATTGGTAGGTACTCCATAGTTTACATGTACGTGCCCATACCTAGATTAGATGGAACAATCTCATGACAAACCTAACGTTAAGTAGTAACCACTGTATTAGTGATGCATTGCCTCACTGAGCACATCCGCTGAGGAATTGAGGATGTGCCCTGTGATGCATTGCACTGCACCCATCACTCTAAGATATAAGGGTGTTGTCTTATGAGCCTGTGATTATGTACTAAAGGTAGATAGAGATTGTTGCTACTTTTCAAAACTGCCAGATTTTATTCTTAAAAACCCCAAGTAGTTTTGGCAGAGGTCCCTATGAATAGGCAAAGAGCCATCAGCATTTTTTTTTTTACCCTTAAAAAATACAAAACTTAATGGGGCGCAAAGATCAAACAGAACTCAAAACATTCTCACGCCCATAACATTAGCAAATAATTACATGTAACTTAACTTTAAATATGACAAACTACTTAAATCCACTCATGTGTGAATACGCGTGTACAAAATAGTTTCACAAATATTACTTCCCTATTTTAAGCCTTAAAACTACTACAACAAAAGGTTGACAATCGATTGTAAGAGTACAACTATTGCCAAGTTTAGATTTGACAAAAAAATTACGAATTTGTCAGGCAAAATTGAGCTGAAATGTCTTAGAAATACAATTGAAGTTTATGTGCAAAGTGGAAATTTAAAATCAAATTATGCAAACTTAAGGGTCCGCTCTAAACAAGATGTTAATGGTTTTCATAACACTCAATTGATCACGCATCGGCTCACGGGAAGGAAGTGAACATAAATAATATTTTCCCGTACGTGTTGTGTTGGTACTTAAAACTTAATTTGACGTGTAAATAGTAGTAGGCAAGATCTCATCACAAAAAGAAAATAAAAAAAAAGAAGAAAAAAAAAGTTACTGGGAGGCCATCGTTATCTCATAAAAACCTGCCTCTGACCGGTTTTCATACTAAATCATATGTATTCTGTGACTAAATAGTGACGTTAGCGTGTTTCAGCACGTTTTTGCTATCAGAAGCTTATTGTTTTCTATCTATTTAGCTTATATCCACCAATCTGATGCAATTTTTTCCAGTATATAACTCAAGAACATAGAACTCACAAAATATTTTATCGAATCGCTAGAGTTTTATTCATAAGAATAAGGCTAGAGTCTTATTTACAAGAATAAGACTCTTTTTTCTATTCTGATCTAGTTTTATAAATAGAAAATTTACTTTATTTATTCTGTAGCAGTTCTAGCAAGTGATCTGCTTGCAGTTATTCACGGGGTTATAGCCAATTCGTGCCTTCTATTGTTATGCTAATTTCAAATTTTCTTCCCGTTTCGTTCCTTAAGTAGTACTTGTGTTACTTGTGTTATTCTGTGGCACAACGCAGGTCAGTACAGTCATTATTAATAATAATAAATAAATAAATATTCACGGACACTTAACACAACGCCTTCTAGTCCCAAACTAAGCAAAGCTTGTACGATGGAAACTAGATGGCTGATAAAACACATACATACATATTTTTTTGTAAATACATACTTATAATACATAGAAACACCCTGACACAGAACAAACATCTATGTTTACAACACACAAATGATTGTTCTCGGTGGGGATCAAACCCACGACCCACAGCACGGAAGGCAGAGCCACTACCGACTGAGCCATGACGCCCGTCATGCATTGCATGTAGTAAAATGCAGGCGTGTACTGTGTAAGGTTTGGACGTGTCTGTATCTACCCTTCAAAAACCTCACATACCCGTAAGCTTAGAAGCTGAATTATTACAAAACACAATACCGTAATATTGGTTTACGTAAATTACGTTATTACTATCCAATTAACAAACGTTTCATATTTCAAAAGCAAAACTAATTGAGTATGAAGCGTGACAAATAAACCAGTGTTATTTATCCAAACCACTAGCACTAGTAAGTGTTGACATCATCATCATCATTACTTGTAGGTACTCGTCTTACTTTTTCTGGGCCGGCAAACTTCCACTTTCCCCTAACAGCCATTCGATGTGTCAAGATATAAATGCAAAATAGGTATGACTATGTTGGCTATGTAAATGTCCTGAATGTGCCTTTGTCCAGTCCAAAAAAAAATTATACTATTATCTCAGGAACGGCTTTTAATGTCTACCATGCTTAAATACCCCAGAGAGGTGATCACGAAGAAATCTGACAGTTACTGCGTTACGTAAACTTAATTCTAATTATATTGCGCATCAACGCTGACAGCTCAAATGAACGTTGTAGCGTCACCGCGCAATGTATCTCGGATACGGTAGCGTTACGATACGTTTCCGTGATTGTCGTGATCAAGGCACAGTTTGCAGGCCCAGTTCGAATAGTAAAGTTCACTATTGTAATAAATAGTTCAAACAGTCAAATAAAATATTTGTAAATTCTAAAATTCTAAAAAAAATATTTGTACATTCTAGTGCTAAACCACCAGAAACAGAAATAAACTAGCATTTCAATCCTTTACTGTGAGGCTTAAAGCGCAAAATCCTATAAAATGTAATTTTGATAGATGCACGCGAAAACTCTACAATTACGGAATACATTTGTCACAGAGTTAGATTTGTTACTGGATACGCTACCTGCAACCGTATCGCAAGCTCTGAACTGCTTTCGCTGCCAAGCATAATTTCAAATGACGTGGCTACAGATATACGAAAACAAGAAGCTTTTGACGGCAAAAAACGCGCTGAAACACGCTAATGTCACTACTTAGTCACAGAATATCTATGATTTAGTATGTAAACCGTTCAGAAAACCTGCCAGGCTTAAACCTGGCAGGTTTTTATGCGACAACGACTGTACAACGCTGAGCAATTTAGAATCGTTTTTTTTTTCAGCAGAACGATTGTCCAGCGCGCTCGCTGCAGGTTCGGAACGGGCTCGGTGTTATTTCCATTTTGGACAGAAATAGTAGTTAAGATACCACATTGCATTCAGTTTAATAATTTACTAGTATCTGTTTGTTTCAACTACGTTTGTATCAAACTAAAACACAAATTATTTGAAGAAGCACTAAGGGTTGTCGAGAGTTTTTCTAATCGGGTTAATTTTTAGACGACGTTATTTTATTTGGTACAGTGGCACTAAAACTGCCAATCGCTGATTGTTATACACTACCACGCTTTCACATCATACCACATGTTGTCTGGAAGAGATCGCTGATTAGCGATAAGACTGCCCGTTGTACTATTAATTTAAGTTTTTTTTTTGTTTTATTTAGGTTAAGGTTGTGCAATAAAGTATGTTCAATCTATCCATAATTTGCACGTAAGTGTTCTAGCGCATACTCGTTCCAGTATCTCTACCTCATTGCATTTCCATCGGCTTTTCCTGTCACAAAGCTTGAACAAGGATCAAGCGAGCTTTGTTTCGGACTGCGCTTTACGCTAATTGCGATACGATGCGACGCGATACGATACTAACCGAATCGGGATTTTGGTGTCATTATGCAAGGATTCGGATTTGTCTTGGTGTTGTGACACAAGTCGGATTGCTATGTTTTTGCTTGCTTGCTTATTAATATAGTTAAAACTATATTAGAAAGCAAGGAAGTATTAGTGTAACTAAATCATCCTATATGGTATAGATATCTGTGTATCCTAGGTAAATAAAAAAAGAAAAAAAAACTATTGCACTGTGTCAAGGACAACTCTGTGTTTTATTATTGTGTTTATTTAAAACTAGCTGATTGAGTACGCGTGTGCCGCTTTTTTTCGTAATAAATCAAGTTCTACTAAAAAATATTCTGGCAAAATCTAGTACGGGTCCAAGTTTGGGTTAAAGACATTTATTTCTCAAAGAAATTCACTTAATGAGAAACTAAAACACTACAGTATTAATGCTATTTTGTTGAGTGCGTAGGGCGTAAGTAAACTTATTTGATACTTACGTAAGTACTTAACAAAGGGTTCTAAATAACTAGGTGAGTAGGTACAATATAATATACAAGTTCTCTCTTAATTCTCAATAAATCGATGTTGTCTTATTAATCAATGACACATTTTAATGTATCATCCAAGTACTTACCTAACTATGTTATTTGATACCTACTTGATTAATCGTACCTTCAAATTAATCACTGGCCCACCGAAATCCTCTCAAAACACTACAGGGAGTAAAAACGTTCATTTCGCCACTGTCACGTATACAACGTTTAACTTTCCTATCTCGAATGTCCGGGAATTAGTTGGGACTTTGATCGATTATGCTTCGCCACACTCGAGTGACCGGTGGTAATGTTTGTATGTTTTTTCATCCGAATTGTTTGTTGTGTTTGCTAATTGTTTACCCTACTTTTTGATTGCTTGTCGGATATTTTGTTATTGACGTACTTTGATTTATTAGTCAATTTGGAAAAGCACTGTTTTTTGCAGCAAACCGATTGTTTTTTTTATGTTATGCTTCTTCTTTGACGTATCACTCTTGGCAGAGTGGTCGTGGTCGTCATGTTGGAGCAGTAGCCTGTCTTACAATCTTCCGCCATTCTTCCTGAACCGCTCTCTTCTGGCACATTCGTTCTGAGGAACATCAATTGCGGCCTTGACTATGTTATGCTACATTGTTATAAATTGATGTAAATAAGGTAAAATGGCACTTTATTTTGGTGTCGTCATAACACAAAAAAGTAAAAAGTTTTTTTCAATACATTTACATGATAATTGTCATGTGAAATGTCTGATGTGTGCCTTACCCACTTTTATAGTTTCTCAAGGGGATAAAAGTGGAAAATAAATAAAATTTTATTCAAATCAAAGCAAAGAGTTTATAAAATTTAAACATATACCAAATACTAACATGAGTAAAAACAAATTGAATCTAAATCAAATTATCATCATTCAAATAGATAAAATGACGAATTTTTCATTTGATGAATCGAGAGCACGCGTCTTTCAATTTGAAAGATCACTTCCGATGAGTGATAGTTCGGAATATTCCTATTTTCCCCACTAAACTCCCCCCTACATTTATTTTGGGGACAACGAGAATTAGTTAAATTATTAAATGATGATGAGATTTTTATTCGAATCTTATTTTTTTCATATTACTGATTTATTTTTGCAACCTGTATTTATAAGAAAGAATGGATATATTTAGCATTAACATAATAGAATACGAATTAACTTTAAAAAAAGTCACTCCTATATTTTAGTTTTAACCACTATCGTATTATTTGGATAGCTCAAGTAATTTTGAAGAAATCTTAATCTAGCTTCAGAAGTAAAATTTTAATTGAATTAATTAAAAATTTTAGTTACTGTTACTATTAGCCCATACTGTCCCATTGTTGGGTAAAGGCCTCCCCCCACTTCCGGTATAGTAGGTGCCAAATAACACCGCAATACAGGTCATTTACCCACCTTCAAAACGATGTCACAAAATTCAATTTATGAATGGCTAATTCTGTCGCTTTCCATACAAACCTGTCGCTAAGACGGTAATCGCTCGAATCTCATAGTACTGTTTGTTTACCATACATAAATTGAATTTTGCGACATTGTTTTGAAGGTGGGTGAATGACCTGTATTGCGGTGTTATTTGGCACCTACTATAGTCTTCACGTTCTTGAGCTCTGTTTCGCCAGTCCCTCTCATAGGCGTCCACCTCGTCCCACAGGTCGTCAGGCATGCGGCAGACGTGACAGGCCCAATCCCACTTTAGTCTGTTAAAAATTTTAGTTGAGTTATTATTACTAAATACGAAACTTACAATAAACAGCCAATTATCTTCCCATTTCTCATCAAAGGCTCTGAAAGTTACATCTAAATACAACATTATTATTTGCCTAAAACTGTCAAACATTTCGACAGTTTCTATGTAAATGTCTAGAGGATGTTGTAATATACCCGTAGCACTGGTTTGAACCCTCATTTATCTACTGTCTTCTTCTTGGTATGTATATCGCTAAATTAAAATAACCAACTGTGTCGATTACACACTAAGCTAGCATTTGTGGCGTCCAAGATAATTAAGTTATTATAGATGACCTGGATTTTTTGATCTCAACTGTAAGTACAGTGAAATCTCACTAATCCGGCACTATTCAAAACCGGAGGGTGCCGGATTATTGGAATGTTCTGACTACTGGATTATAGTCAAAAAGTCATAGGTAATGAATAAAATAAAGCATTTCATAGAGAGAGTAATGTATGTAATGTATTAAATTAACATATAGGTACATCTATACATCTATACAAATATTATAAAGAGGAAAGGTTTGATTTTTTGTTTGTTTGTTTGTTTGTATGAATTGAATAGGCTCCGAAACTACTGGACCGATTAAAAAAATTCTTTTACCATTAGAATCCTACATTATCCCTGATGAACATAGGCTATATTTTATCCCGGAATTCCCACGGGAACGGGAATTACGCGGGTGAAACCGCGAGGCGCTGCTAGTATGTAATACGTAAGCACGTGCACGTGATAAGTTTTGAGGTTAGATTGCTAGTCGACGACGCAGCGACCGAAGTGCACAGGGGCATTATTCTGTATGACTTAGGAGATTTCTTGCCGTAACCGTATTACGTCACCGTAAGGTATTACATTTATGGCATAGGAAATACGGCATAGGCATAGGGCGATTTCACGCCGCTGTCTTGTCGTGCTGCGTAACGCGCTTGTATTGGTCATAGTGAATAAGGCCCCAGATAAAGAGCGGCGAGGGAGGCGTGGGCGGAGAGTGCCGGACTATTGGACGTGTCGATCTATCGAAGTGCCGGATTAGTGAGATTATACTGTATTACAATTCAGTAGGACGATTTTTTTGATAAAGTCATAATATTGTGCTATGGGTACTACTGGGTTTATTGTTATGGTAAAAGCATCTAAGCTTCGTAAGTTTACAAGATGTTTGTGACACACTGGTTTGTTAGTATGAATAATATATTTTAGGTATACCTAAATTAAACAGTGTATCAAAATGGATGATTTAAATATAAACTTCGGTATGTAGGTACCTACAAGCTCATATAATATAAAATTTAACCAGAAAAATATTTTTATCTGCTCTACTTTCAGAGTTAAAATTTTAAAAAATAACATTAAAAAATTTACTTATACTTCGTTTGGTTTTGACGCCATTATTTTAGGCTTGATTATGTGGTTTTTCGCTTGAAATAACATTTTCCTTTAATTTTATTATTGACAAAACACCACAATAAAAAAAATTCAACAAAATTATTACTATCACAATATTATGACAGGCGTCATGGTTCAGTCGGTAGTAGCTCTGCCTTCCGTGCTGTGGGTCGTGGGTTCGATCCCCACCGAGAACAAACATTTGTGTGTGGCTAACATAGATGTTTGTTCTGTGTCTGGGTGTTACTATGTATTATAAGTATGTATTTACAAAAAAAATATGTATATATGTATTCTATCAGCCATCTAGTACCCATAGTACAAGCTTTGCTTAGTTTGGGACTAGAAGGCGTTGTGTTAAATGTCCGTGAATATATTATTTTTTTAATTTATTTATTATGATCCCGTCCAAGTTTGCTCAACAAATCCTCCGTATGTTTACGTGAACAGAACCGTATCTAAGTGCTACGGCAACCGATTGCAAATGTTACTAAAATTCAAAGCAGGGCCGTTTGCCGTCGATGGGTGTCGAGCGATTTATTGAAGAGATCGGCTTTTAGGACTACGAATAGCGACGCAATGGAAATTAAATGCTTTCTTGAAGGAATTTAAACAACTCATTAGAATATCACCAGTCGACGAGTGGTTCACAGTTGTTATGTGTTGTTATTAAATAAATAAATATAAATATAAATATTCTTGGACATATTACACAATGCCCTCTAGTCCCAAACTAAGCAAAGCTTGTACTATGGGAACTAGATTGCTGATAGAATACTTATATATATTTTTTTTGTGAATACATACTTATGGTACATAGTAACACCCAGACACAGAACAAACATCTGTGTCTGCCACACACAAATGTTTGTTCTCTGTGAGAATCGAACCCACGACCCACAGCACGGAAGGCAGAGCTACTACCGACTGAGCCATGACGCTTGTCTATTACGTTACGTATATCCGGGATACCGGGCCGGCCGAGAAGACGTTGGCGGGTCGATTTCGACGTTCACATGAGACATTAGTGGAATAAAGCCAACGACCGGGACCACTGAAAAATTTTGGAGGAGACCATTGCCCAGCAGTAGGAAACAAAAGGCAAAAAAAAATCCGTGAAAACCTGACCACTGAAAAATCACACTCTAAAAAGTATGAAACAAAAAAATATTCTCATCTGAAATTGTTATGTACAATAATGTTCATAGTGGTGTTTAGAAAATAAACTTTGTTAAAAAAAATAACTACTTACTGCTATATTTGGTGTTTTACTTGTGTGTTTATATTTATTTTAAAACTGATTTTTTTAGCCGTTTAAACTTTTGCATGCAAGTTCCGAAGATTTTATTTGACATAGAAAATCATTGACTACGAGAAGTACGAGTATAACCGCTAAAAAAATGGATTACTTAGTCACTGTCCAAAAATTCAAACCCATAATCATTATAATCTTATTATATCATTATTATATCTATGTCAATTACACTACTAAACCAGCAGGTACCATTTCAACATCAGAGTATTTGTCACAATGGTACTTTACAAACTGTTCCATTAGACAAATTAATTATTTGAAAACTAACGTCTTTGACCGTCTTACTCGGTGACTTATTGCTAATCCTTGCAAGAGGTTCGAAGGTATTTGTTGGGTAAAGTTGGTACATTGTTTGATGGGTATAATAGTTGTGATTTAGGTGAAATGTGGGATTTGGAACTCAAATCTATTCCAAATGGTATATAACTATACCAAGCTGTCGTCCGCGGCTTTTCTGACGTTAAAATCATTGATCCAAATTTTAGACCCTTTAGGGTGCGACTTTTCAAAATTCCTTTCTTACCCCTACACTATATAACTATATAAGGATACTACCCTCCAAATTTCATACCTCTAGGACTTATAGTTTAGGCTGGGAGTTGATTGTGAGTCAGTTTTAAAAGAGTTATAGATTATATTGATGATTGATGATGATGATATGCATTACGATGATGTGCCAAAATAAAAAAGTTGGCAGTTACTACAGATTTAGTTACAACTAAGTACAATTAGTACATTATGAATGAAAAAAGTAATGGTTCACCTGATGTTAAGTGGTAAATATCTCTATTATGAACGATGCATTGCCTCACTGAGCACATCCACTGCTGACGTGCTGATGTATTGCTGAGACATAATCTAAATGTCTTCAAGGGAAGAGTGAATAAATGTTTTCTATAGACCGTCGCTCACCATCACGTGAGATTGAAGTCAAAAGATGGTCTATTCAATATAAAAAAAATACACAATACACATACCAATAATTTCTGAAATTCCTCGCTAACTTTCCCCACTAAGTAGTAGCGATAGAAACCAGCCTTTTGCGTCCGCTATATTACGGCAGCCACTTTACAGAAGGTATAGGCTAATAATTATAATGTCTTTGGTATTGTTGTTGGATTTCCATCAGAAATGTCCTTTGACTTGTCTGCTTCTAATGTATTCTGTTGTTTGCCTTAGACAGGTTACAAATGCATTTTGATATCAAGTTATCCTCTAAGGGGTTATTCTCAAGTCAAATCTATACTAGTGAAAATATCATTGCGATTTAGTTGAGGTGTCAAAACCGCAAATGCAGACTTTGTGACCTTTATGATATCCCAATAATGTCGTAGTGATATTTTATAACACATTTGCTCGTAAAGGGTCTCTTATTTCAGCAATTTCAGTATCGTGATGTATGTCATTACGCACTCGTGCGTTATGGTAATATAAAACGCACGGTTTATCAAGATGCTCCCACTAAAACGCCCGGCGCGGGCGGGGGGCGCGCGCCGCGCTCTACGATAAAAAATAAGCATTTAATTCTTTTACAAATTGTTCAAATTTTTCTAACTGCTTCAACAAGTGAATAAAGATTTATTCTTTGAAGAAAGTCCGAGTTTTATTTATTTTCTCGCAAATGTGTTATAAAACGTCGTATGACATACGTGCGCTTTGAAAATTACAGCCTCTGCTTTCTTGTAGCCCTCGCCTACGGCTCGGGCTGGCAATATCGCCTTGGCTGTAATTTTCAACTTACCGCACTCATATCATAATGTACTATTACTACATTCTATGCAGCGTCAACCAAGTCAATACCAGTCAGAACTTGTCTTCACCTTATATTAAGAGGGTGATCTTAGACTAAAGCGCATGCAAAGCTTTGGAAGCTAAGGCCCGTATTCCGAGACAGAAATCGTTACTCAAGCATAGATTTGAGTAGAGATTTTCATACAAAAATCTATGCTTGAGTACGGATCAGTGCTTGAGTAAGGCTACGGAATACGGGCCTAAGAGCCAGAAGCTGAAACGCAGGCTGTCTTTTATCTGATACGCCGGTAATTATAGTAGAAATCAAAAGAACTGTGTAAATGAAAAATAATAATAATAATAATAATAACAATTAGTAGTCTCTAGCACAGGAGTGCTTCCGAAATGTATTCACCAATATCTCAAAGTAATTGATATGCCTGAGAACACCTATATTACAATGCAAAAAGCTGCTATACTGAATACATGTCGGATTGTCAGAAAATTTCTGCAGGAAGACACAAATGCTTAAACAAATTATGATTCGCACTTGGCTTAGGCCCGTGAGCTTCATTATTACCGAAATATTTATATTTCGAGAAAAAAAAACCTTTACATAATAATAATAAAAATAAAAGAACCTGTGATATTTGCTGATGATTCTACGTAAAAACTAAAAAACGAAACTGTACTCAGTAGTAGTACAATTAAGTGCAAAATTGTCGTCGACAAAAAACAGTATTAATACTAAGTAAAAATATAATACTACAGTAAAAATACTATTCAGCTTTCTATACCGCCTCTTAATATATTTCTTTCATTGCTCAAATTCCCAACAATATTGGCAAACCAATCTATCATAGAATTTATCTAAAATAAATTGCGTCCGTCACCATAATCCGAATTGGTTTCTAAACATGAAATTTTAAAAGAATCTATGATTGAATCAACACGCGATAAATCGCAATACTGAAGGGGACTATTGTGTTATGGACAATGATTTTAAACTACTAGATGTGACATTTGAATTCCGAAAGATAGATAACTTACTGCTAAAGAATGGAACACATTACCAGCGTCTGGCTTTCCTGTACCTCTATCACGAATAAATCAGACAGTCGCCGCGTTAGCGTATTCGAGTTATAATGCGTGTCAATGCCAGCTCGACTGCCAACCGTTGTAGTGTCACCGCGCAGTGTATCTCGGATACGCTAGCGTTACGATACGTTTGCGAGTGTCACATTTATTCGTGATCAAGGCACTGGTCACTATAATCTGGATGTTTTAAATGCAAGAGTGAATAGGTGTCTTCTAGACCGTCTTGTTCCATCGTCAGCTTTATTATCGCCTACTATCAGGTTAGATAAAAAAAAGATGGGGTATACAATATAAAAAAAAATTACTAGGAAAAGCAACTATCAATATGAAAAACTTTATTCAGAGAACCAACAGCAGTTTAGACAAAAACAAACAGTCATTATTATTTTGCCAAGTGGGTGTTGTATTTTGTATGGAACATCTGATTTTCCTTTCTTGCTCATGCTATTGGTTTCACAGAAATGTGATTTATATTGATAAGAACTTTAACCCCTCTAAGTTTTCGGGAGTAGTCTTATTACGCTCTGTATTAAGTTAAAGGGTCTGGGGCAAATTGAATGGAGCCCAGGTCCCACATTTTTTTAAAACTCGCAAAGATGGAACTTTGTTTGTTACAATACAATTAAAATGCAGTTTTCAAAAACGTAACAATATTATTATAAAGCAGCGAGAATCATTAGTTATTAGACATTGTACTTAAAAAATGCGTCTCTTTCAATATTGTTTATCGTATTCACAGATGTTTACGTCAAAATAATTACTTTATTTTAATTTTTCGTGACTGTTACTGCATAATAGAGTATGATAAAACCAACAGAAAACAAAATTAATCTAAAAATTAACTAAACGTATGCAAATCGGGACCTGAAATGCCCCAACACCTTTAAGTTGGTACACGCACTATCTTAGTATTTACTTAATTTGGGATTAGAAGGCGTTGTGTGCAATGTTTACTAATATATTTTTTATTTATAACGTGTCACTTCCATCAATTTTAATCCCGCAATTGCTATTGTGCTCAAAGCAATATTGAGTGTGAACGTAAGGGCAAGTAATTGTGAAGATTCTGGAGTCGGATTACGGTGGCCCTTGTCCCCTCACTAGTTCACTAACTTAGCAGGGGACCGCGACTTCTTAGAGACTAGTGATACTACTGTGTTCCGTATCCGTACCCGAACGAAAAATTCGTTTGTCAAAAAAGTAAAAATAACAGCATATAAATAAATTGGGGCAAATATTGGAATTGGCGTTGTTTTAAAAAAGTATGAGCAAAAATATCCCATGAATTATTTTTGCATCGTTAAAAATTGTATTTACAAAAGCATACTACATGGATTCCGAAGGAATAAAAATCCATACGTTTTTTTTTCAGTAAATTTGGTTTTTGCACTCACTTTTTTGGTTGCAATAACCACTTGAAGAAAAAGTTATTTATAGTATTCGTATTCATGAGTATTCT
Organism: Eulithis testata; assembly: GCA_947507515.1. NCBI lineage: Eukaryota > Metazoa > Arthropoda > Insecta > Lepidoptera > Geometridae > Eulithis > Eulithis testata. Next base: position 7,983,567 of record OX382213.1, on the reverse strand, counting down.
AGATAGAATAATCTATCAAAATAGTTATTTCTGAAAATCTATAGGCTTAAAATCCTTATTTATTCTTGACGTAATGCAGTTGTAGCTATTTCCGTATCCGTAGCATCAGAACATCGTCTCAACCCTACAAGTAACAGAGGGACTGAATAAGTGATACATCAGTGTCGGGTTGTATCCGTCTGTAGATACTTTTGAGTTTGAAGCTGGATGATGATGGTTTTTGGGTTTCTAAGGACGCGTTTTGTGGGAGTGTATTTGAATGTCAGGATTTTGAGTGATTGGATGAAGTCGATACAGGAAATTATTTAAAAAAAAGCGTTTTTTTGGCCGAGTGTTGTATGAACGTTTATAATCTTATTTTTGTGATAGAAAGTGAGTTATTCAAGGTAAGAAATGTGTGCCATCGTTGTTGGAAAATACACCTGCAGTCAATGATCTGTGGATACATACCTATCGATGCTTACAGTAGAAAAAATAATTAGAACTACGATTCGGAATCCTACAATATTAGTCAGCTTTGCAATAGAACAACCGTGTGTAAAAAAATAATGATTACTTATATTATTAGCATTAGGGAAAAAATGTTTTTAGTCAAAACTAACACAAGATTCAAAATTACTTCAAAACAAATCCACGTGAGCTGCCTAATTTGAAAAGGACCAGACAGAAAAAAATCTTTGTTTAAACGAAACAAAACACAACTGAGATAATGAAGCTAAATGAGAAACTGATACGCACGAAATAAAAACAAAATCATACCGCATTAATTTGTAAAACCATACATTTTCCCTCATTATTTCGGCATCGGATGTCGAAATAAAACGAGGCCGGAACCATTTTAAAACAAGGGTTCCGTCGAGTTTTTATAATTTAATTGCTAATTTGACTCATCTCACCCTAAAGCAGTGTTGCCAAGTAGAACCATAAAATTGTTACTTACTAAATTTTTTTTCCAATATCTATGAAGAAACACAAGTCCAATTTATGGCTTAGCTACCGCTTTTCAAACCAATGTTGAGAAATCATAAGCCAAGAAATCGAAGTTGACTAAGCACCGATTTTGACCGTATAATCGTTACCCCGTTACTGGATAACCTAATCGTCGTCGCCAGACTCTTGAAGGCTGATTTAATTAATCAAATGTCAAGCCTCCTAAGGCTTTGGCCTATTTCATAGAAGATTAGGCCCAAAGGATCACGTAAACGTGATCTGAGCTGATTTTCACTACGATATTGAATAAGGCGTACAATAGTATTGCTGTCTGTTCGATTATTTCTTTTATCCTTGGAAAGCTTAGAACTATGAATATAAATTAGAGAAAAACCTCAATATCCACGTATTCATTTAATATACATAGATTACAAGGAAGAACAATTTAGGCCTCTTCTATCCAACGACTTTGATTTTCACAACTTCGAAGCGCTCGTGGCGTAGCTTGCATAGTCAACCTTCACCGATTATAAGTTAAGGGACGTTGTGCGTGGTCACTATTTGGTTGACCGTTAGTGGGATTCACATCACTAAGCGCTTCCGTGCTTTGGAGGGCACGCTTAGTTTTTGGTTCTGGCTCTGTTACGACAGAAGCCTTAAAGTGGCCTAAAAACACCACCACCAGAGTTGACCACAAACTCATTCAGACTTACGCAATGTCATCGGTCGTTTCATGGCCTATGCTTACATTTTAATAAGAATAATTGTAAAGTTGACAGCCACACTAAAAAAATTGACAATGTCAAAAGTTAATCAATCACAGCAATATCCAAATATGCTCCAAAATTCTAAATTCGCCCCAAAACTACCCTCAAAATTTGTAACAGCTTTGTGTAAATCCATTGTAACACTAATACATATTCAGAAGGGTATGTGAAGTGGTCTGTGGTACGTGTATCTACTTGTCAATGTAAGACAGATGGCCTCTTGGATCGTATTTCAAATTATGTGATTTACTGCAAGATGAAATAGATATTGATAGCTTGAAACTAGTAGATAGTTGGTGGGGAAGAAGTGGTTGGTTTGTTGTTGAAGTGTAAAAATGTGGTTCACAGGTAGAGTATACTCTACTTTCTTTAACACGTAAGACGTAAGTATTTTGTATTTCACGTGTGATTATATTTACTATGAAGAACGAAGGTAAGCCATTGATTTTCGTTAGATAAAACTTACACAAATAAAAACGAATTTCAGAACTAGCTCTACCAGTGAACTAATTTCAACTTAACTTACACGGCCGAAATAGCTCAGTTGGGAGAGCGTTAGACTGAAGATCTAAAGGTCCCTGGTTCGATCCCGGGTTTCGGCAATGAATTTTTTTTCTACTTTTAATCATTTTACAGTTATTATCTTAATTATCTCTCTTTCTGGCACTTTATAAAAAAAGTAAAACGCACCAACAACTTTGGTTTCCGCAACTGATGCCGGCTCTGAGTGCAATAAGCATATCAAAAGAAAATTAAAATTTACTTTTCTCCCTATTTTTACATTACTTTAAATAGTGTCAAAATTCATCAAAGATACCCCCAGTCCCATTACAAGTCATGACGTCACACAGATTTGCATAATCATTTCAGTGTCGGTAAACATCACGCGTGCCTGTCGTCGCTTCACGCGGCTTACATTTATTTTCAATCACTTTCATGATTGCATTAAAAATAATAAAATAATATTGAAGGGTAAATAGGACATTTATTTAGAGATTTTAAAATAGAACATGGGAATTGAACCATACAAAAGAATACGGGAAACGATAAAAATAAATATAGTCGATTTGATTTATAAACGACACGTTAGGTAGTAGGTACCTATACTAGATTTGTATGGGACCGGAAAAGTACCTATCTATAGTAGGTGCCAAATAACACCGCTATACAGGTTATTCACCCACCTCCACCACGATGTTTCAAAATTCAATTTATGTATGGTAAACAAACAGTACCACGAGATTCGAGCGAATACCGTCTTAGCGACAGGTTTGTATGGAAAGCGACAGAATTAGCCATACATAAATTGAATTTTGCTACATCGTGGTGGAGGTGGGTGAATGACCTGTATTGCGGTGTTATTTGGCACCTACTATAGATACTTAATCTGGATCGGACTGATCTCATTACAACCAAATAAATGAAGAGATTAACTAAGTAATTGTAACTAACCATTATACTATACAAAGCTTGTCTTTCCTGTGGATATGTCTGACTATAGGTTGAGAGGATGGTATAGGTGCTGGACAAGCCTACTCCATCTAAAACATTGTCCCAAGCACTACAGTGTGTTGTAGGTTGCCTCCTGACGCATCTTGAATAAAGACCTATTAGGATCTATCTGTTTTGGACACGCTTCCGATTGGTAGTGATTTGGACTAGTTGAGCTATCTATAAAACGTTTGCAACGGTTTGTAGATAGCTCAACTGTTTCATGCGTATTTTGTAAATACTGTGAATATTGTAAATACTGTATTTGGTGTTATCTTCTTTGTGAATAAATTAATCTATCTAACAAGAAACAAAAATGCTGCAGATATACTGCTATTCACTAAAGATTATCTATTTAGTAGGTATTTCAAAACTTTGTATTATTGGCTACTGATAAAATTATCAAAATATTTTAATGTAAAATTATCAAGTTTTATAAACACGCCAATGAACACAATATAAACAAAACTTTACCTTTGAAATGAGTTTCAAACTTACACTCCAACGATTAATGAGTCAAAGGGTTCCGTCTAAAGACACCGGAAGAGATGCTTTAAGATCTTAGATTAAAGAAAAATCGTTATTTTAAAACAGGTCAAGTGGACCTATCTCTTTAGGTCAGTATATACTTCAGTATACAAAAGAGAATTCAAGAAATAGATAAGCGGTAAAAGAAATGCTCTACACAAGTTTAAAAACACTTTTAGGTTGTGTAATCTTTTGTTGATAATCCAAAACTGTCATAGAATGATGTGAAAGAAATAATTAACGATGCATAGCGCAATCAAACTAAATACCTACACTTCATTATTCATTTTCTTTTTAGATTAGCTTTTTTTTTGTAATAATGAATAAGGTTTTAGAACATTATCGACAAGATAACAGAAATATTTAAAAATTTCTAATGGCAAAATTGGACTGAACTGTAAAATGTAAAAAAATCCCCTATCTTGCCGTATCTTTCATTATTTAAATCTTCGTAAACATTGCTTTATGTTGAAAATGAATTGTTAGGTTTGTGAATAGTCTCCATCAGACAATGGCTAGGATTCCTAGGCTTTGCTTATTATATTTGGTCGCTGCGTCTCTGTTGTGTCTTTGACAGAGATTTTGTATGAGAAGTCTTTTGGTATTGTATCTGGCAGACTTTGAGAGGTTCTTAATTAGTATGATTTGGTGCTGATATACTGAATTCTTTAAAGAGTTTTTTAAATTCAATATTTTTTTGTAATTTTTTCTACGCTCGTCTCTTGCAAAGGTACTATTTGGACTTGCTTGTAACCTTAGCAAAATGAAAAAGTAGGGCTTTTTTTAGAAAGCGTTGAAATCAATGTGTTGTATTGATTTGGGTGTCAATAAAATGGATGCAATTTTTATTTAATAGGTAATTTTGACAAAATTGTTTTACCTATGTAATCATGCCTATTTTATTAACAGACACACAAGTATCTTAAAAATATTTATGTACTTAATTTAATTTAAATGAATTCTTATTTCTACCTGTTGATAATTAGTGAAATCTAGTCAAAAGAGTAAACCTCAAAGTTCTAGATCAAAAAAAGTTAAACCGAAGTTTCTTCGAAGTAAATTCTCGTATTTGAGCAATAACTATCTTTAGAAATAACTTAGCAATAAAAGATGCCGTAATCAAGTTTGCAGGATTTAATAAAATCCTCATAGGAAAACCGAACAAATTATCTCGGAGGGTAGCAAGAGGGTCAAGCAAAAAACACGGAGCAAGTGTGACCAAGCGGTCTGTCTTCATTGCGACGGGTTTATGGCGCGGGTGGATTATGAGACGTCATGTTACATTCATAGGGTTTTTACACAGGATGTTCATAATATTTGAAGTAGAAAATATTGGCGTCAAAATACCAATAAACAGCTAAACTAAATCATCTTTTTGCACGCTCAGACTGGTAAATAATTCTATTAGCATTAAGTCCTGCGAGCACTTCTTTTATATGTAAAGTTTTAAAATAAATAGCCAACAATGGGAGCTCATGTTATATTGGTATTTTAATATAGCCTATAAGACCCGCTATACAACGATTTGCACCGAGCTGGTTAATGGATGAAAACTATTTTATTATTAATTACATATGTCTATAAATATATTGCAAATGGGTTGTCTAAAAAATTTCCGTTTTCTTCCATTAACCAGCTCGGTCAAAATCTTTGTATAGCGGGATCCTGTACTAATAGCTCGAGCATATTTCTTTCACTCGGAAGTGAAACTTGCACCTTGCCCAATTTGTAGGTATAAGTAAGCAGACAAGCATTCGACCGACCTGATGGTTACCGTAGCCTACCACGCTACAATTTTGCATGTCTATTGTCTAGTTTTGCTTTATATCTTTATACCTAGAGACTAATTCATGCAAAAATCCGATCAAAAATAAATTTGCTGACTTTTCAAAGATTATAAAGTAAACTCACTTCTCGTTTGCGACAGTGGCTTACGAAAACATAACATCCTGTATTCGGCACCTTATAAGTGGATTCTCCCAGATACCTCTTGTATTATCAGAATATATATTTTCCGGTGTAATCATTGTTGCTATAGCCTAACAAGAATTATTGCTGGGCAGCTGGCGCCGCGTCTCTGCGCATCCACATAAATTATCTTTGGTAGAGAAAACGTGGTGTAGAATGATACTTACGAGCGACGGCGTAACGTAACCCGGAGTTTGATATTGTGTTTTAGTAACCTCGCGTTTTTATTACTACCACCATCGTTTCGGCATACCATCAGCCGATCCCGGAACCCTAAAAATATATACAGTCCACTTATAACATCATATCGGGAACATTGGTCCTTACCTAACTATTATATCGATGATAACCTGTAAGCTCATAGTAGTGTATACTTACTCAATTATTTTGTGCTAGGTAGAAAGAGATATTATTGACAAAAGAAAATGTCAGACGCTTCTAATAATGGCTACCAATAATCAAACTCTCAACATTTTTTGAACATTGTTTAAACATTTTTATTCCCATCTGGCCTACTAGTGAACCAGCCGGTAGGATCGATGAGAATAAAAAAATAACAATATTTACACAACCTTTCATAACTACAAAGAAGTATTTTATTCAGTAATGTAACGTTCGTTCACCGATTATCTCTGCGTGGTCAGTATTTGGGTGGATAACCGTCGCATTTACACCTGAGTGCTTCCGTGCTTCGGAGGGCACGTCAGCTACCAAAAGAATCGACGAGGATGGGATTCGAACCCACGCGTGCAGAGCACATTGGATTAGCAGTCCAACGCCTTAACCTCTCGGCCACCTCGTCATGCTGTGGTTTGACGAAATGGTCAAACTCCGTCCCCAGAATTAGGCCATTATCTGACTTACTGTGGTGATGTTTCAGTAGGTACTTAAAATATATTAGGATATTTTGATATTTGAAGAGCATGAGAGTTTGTTCTATTTTCCAAAGCTTGGTCTATAAAACCCTAATATTTCTTTATTGAAAATAATAAATTTAATATTTAATATTTCTAATAATTTTAATTTAATATTTCTTATCTAATATTTATTTTTGTGGTGTCCCACTGTAGTGCTTCTCTCCAGCCTTTTTTATTTTGGTCAACTGTGGACTACCTCTTTAATAAGTTCTAAATTAAATGACAAACTGGCTACCAGAGCAGATGGATCTAATATATTTATTACCATCACTGCTTACGGTCTTAAAATCCGATCAAAATACATCCACACTTATGATAATGAAATTACCCGAAAATATTCACCCTTATCCGCTATAATCGACAATTCTCCCCAAAACGCGGTTAAATACAACTATTTCTAGTAAATTGATATGAAAGGGAGCTCTAATCGAATATAATCCAGACGAAGATAATCAAATAATAGGATTCACTTTAGTTTTTTGCAGTAGTTTCGATGATGAGTGGGATTTTTGTGCAATTTCGTCCAATTTAGCGCACGTGAATTTTTCATCACAATTTTTTATGCTGCCCATGGGTATTATTAGGTATACTTACCACTTTAAGGTATATAGTAGGTATCTAGGTATATTAGGTATTAGCTATATATATTATTAAGGTATACTTACATTACTTACCTCTAATCCGTTATTGATATTCACAAAACATTTTTCATTTTATATGCCTAAAGATGTCTTTCCGGCATCTGTGTTTCCGAATACTTATATTTTGAATGTTTTTCAGAGGAGAGTGAATAGGTATCTTCTAGGCAAATGTGCTACACCGTCGGTGAGATTGTGGTCAAACGTTTGTCTATACTATGTAAAAAAAAATTGTAATTATTTTCTTTTTTAAATGCAAATAATATATAAATTGAGTTTCATATGAAAACATTCATGCATTGTCATATCATAAATAACTCATGTTAAAAATATGATTTCGGAAATGAGTTATTTTTGCGAATACATTGAACACAATTTAGCTTATTCCGCATTGAAAATATTTTTTTCTATTTTCAACCCATAAATCATACATTACCTGAGATTGCAAGGGTTCAGTAGAAGCATTTTTTATTAGACGCGACTTTTGGTCTCGATTTTGAACTACCGTTCGACAGCATTGGTATTTTTTTCAAATTGTCTTGAGTATTATTCCTGCACTAAGAAAAATGTTATAAAAGTCTTTGTAACCTCTTTTTATTTTTACGGGGAAGTTTAAAAGTGACACTTATCGTAAGAATAGTATAAAAAATCCCGTCCAGGGTTTTGCTTTGTGAAACGTGTGAATATAAATGGTTTTAATTAAAAAAACACGAGTGGTCCAACAGCAATTCTAGCCAATAAACCTGTAGTGTCCAAGATTTTTAAAAGTCAATAAGTTGTAGTAGTTTCTACCACAAATCATTAATACTATACTAGTTCTACTATTCTATTCTAAATACCACTTGATCGCAGCTCTGGCGATTTTAAGTCGCGTCCTACAATACCAGTTTGTAGCTTCCGCAGACAGGCAATTTGTCATGTGACCACTCATGCGACGCGAATCCGCGGATCCCTTTGAAGATTTGAATTTTGTTATTGTTACGGACGCGATTTCGGTTTAGGGTTAACAAGGATGAAACGTACTAAGGTATTTTGTGGTTGTTAAAAGTTATATTGTATAAATAAAATATAAATTGCTTGCTCTTCAAATAAACTGGCTTACGACTTTGATCTTCGAAGAACTCTATATTGAAAATGTAACAGATTTGTTACTAGTCAGTGTATAGTAAGTTAGAATTCAATACTTTAAGATTATTTAGTGATTTATTCACAAAGAAAATTACGACTAATACAGCATTTAAAACATTCACAATATTTATAAAATGCACAGTCATGAAACAGTTATGCTATCTATAAATCGTTTGCAATGGTTTTTACAAAGCTTAGTACTTTAGGATAATTCCAATTCAAATATAAAATTTATGAAATTCACTCATAAATTTTAAACTCTTATTTTGTTTACGCAAAACCCAACCGACGCGTAACATGATTCCTCATACTTGGAATTAACCCAGCAATATGCCAATTAATTAGCATTTTTCTTTTAAATCATTCATACGTTACCCTATAGGGGGTTAAGCACACGAGTGAATTAATAACAGAGAAATAGCGCCTGATATAGTAAACTTGGTGCAAAATGGCCTTTCCATCAGGTGGCCCGCCTGCTCGTCTGCCAGCTATGGCATAAAAAAAAAAAATGTCTTGCAATTACGCTTTACTTATTTTTTTTTTTTTTTGTATTTCTTATTGCAATTAACATTTTAAACAAATTGTACTAGAGCTTTAAAAAAAGATAACAATCTATTATGTACCTACCCAGTGCTTAATTATTATTATTTTAATAGTGAAAATGTGAGTGTCGTAATGAGTTATTTAGTATTTAAGATTTAGTTATAAGTTATTTACTTATTGGCCGAATACTCAAACGCCATTCAAACCCCACTCAATTTAAGTTCCGCTTAAATTGTTGCCATCTCTTACGAATGAGTAATGTCAAACAGAGGCAGAGCAATTTTAAGTAGTGCTCAAATTTGAATGACTTTTGAGTATTCCAGCCTTTGTCAATTCAAATATAAAATTTATGAAATTCACTCATAAATTTTAAACTCTTATTTTGTTTACGCAAAACCCAACCGACGCGTAACATGATTCCTCATACTTGGAATTAACCCAGCAATATGCCAATTAATTAGCATTTTTCTTTTAAATCATTCATACGTTACCCTATAGGGGGTTAAGCACACGAGTGAATTAATAACAGAGAAATAGCTCCTGATATAGTAAACTTGGTGCAAAATGGCCTTTCCATCAGGTGGCCCGCCTGCTCGTCTGCCAGCTATGGCATAAAAAAAAAAAATGTCTTGCAATTACGCTTTACTTATTTTTTTTTTTTTTGTATTTCTTATTGCAATTAACATTTTAAACAAATTGTACTAGAGCTTTAAAAAAAGATAACAATCTATTATGTACCTACCCAGTGCTTAATTATTATTATTTTAATAGTGAAAATGTGAGTGTCGTAATGAGTTATTTAGTATTTAAGATTTAGTTATAAGTTATTTACTTATTGGCCGAATACTCAAACGCCATTCAAACCCCACTCAATTTAAGTTCCGCTTAAATTGTTGCCATCTCTTACGAATGAGTAATGTCAAACAGAGGCAGAGCAATTTTAAGTAGTGCTCAAATTTGAATGACTTTTGAGTATTCCAGCCTTTGTCAAGCAAATAAATTTTTCTGATTAAGAAACTATTTTATTTATTTATTGGGAAACTAACAGCGATATAGAGGGTACTTAATTAAAAAGTTTTAGTAACATAGGGTATGGCCAATTACAGGTTTCCACTTCGGATTATTACAGATAATAGTAAGCGGAACATAGGTAGCAGTAACTTAACTAAATAGTAGGTATACCACTTAATCAAGCAGCAAGCAGATATAGGTAGAAGTATAAGTATTAAAAAAAATATATTATAAACCATTCTTAGTAAATAACTATAAAACTTTTCATCTAGAACTTCTACTTATTCAAATTATAATTCCTAAACCTAATTTCATACGAGTTCGTCTATTTCAAGTATTCCTACAACTTCATAAAGTTCTCTTTTAGCAGTTATTTAGTACCTCATAGTACCCTCATGGGGTCATATTCCATATGGGGTAAAAGTAGGTCATGCCTTTAATCTGTTTAATTAACATGGAAGGCTCGATCCGAACCCCATGGGTGATGGCTAATGACGTGTTAATCTCAGATAAAGTTGGTTTTTTATTTGGTGAATTTGATCCGATAATAGCCGTTTCGTTTTATTTGTTTCTCCTTTATAATTTGAACATTTTTAGAAAATTTTGGTAAGTTTTCCGAAAAAAGTTCGAAGGTATCTTTTAAATTAGGTAGTTCAATGATACTTGGGTAAAGACATGGGTAAAGTTGTAAAATTAATCACTTTTTTAACATAATCACTTACTAACTATTTTGTCCTCAAATTTTCTAGCATAATGATATACCTACTACCTACCCACCGAGCCCACCGGTTGGTCCACTGGTGGGGCCGGTGGGAAAAGTTCTGTCATTATTTTTTTCATTTTCGTGGAAAAGTATTTGGCCTCATTCAAATTCTTTCAGATTTCCAATCTCCTACTTCTTCAACCATAAAATTTCCAAGTCTCAGGTGTTTACAAGCTCCACAAAGGTTGTGCAGATTACCGGTTAAAATGTCCTCAGTTATAATGCAATGAGATAATTTGGACCCATCTGTGTTTCACTCTAAAGGCTCGTTACGATCGTTTTAATTTTGAATTGTTTGGGACTGGTAATAAAATTAAAGGTGTTTCTATAGGATAGGCCCGTTCTCACCCGGTCCCGTACTCACCCGGTCAGTTCTCCCCCGATTTGATTAGGTACGATCTATTTTATACGAAAGTTGTTATGGGGTTTCCATTGCTGTACAGTAAATAGATAGATCTACTTGATTTTTTTGTTGGTTACGAATGTTACAATATTGAAATTAATATGATTCAAACCTACGTGCAGCAGTAGACCAATATGTTATTATGTTGATGATGATGATGATATAATAAGTGGCATATTTTATACACCTGTCTTTATAGCCAAATTATCTGATAAACTGTGGAATTGCGTCAGTTTTGAAAAATAAATTAAAAATACTAAGTATTAATTATTCACTGGTTATTACAATAATTATAATTTGGAAACCTTTGCCAAAAACAAATCCAGGCTAAAAAGTTGTATAAGAATTTATTGTCCTACGTTAAAATGGCTTTTCCCTATAAATATCCAAATACCATTAAAGCCACAATAGTTAACAAGGTGAGTCGTTATGAACCCACAAATAAAACTCTGTTCACCTCAACATTCAATATCCGAAAAGATTTTCCTTATTCTACAACTTTTTCACTTTCGCTGCATTAAAACCGCTTGTATACCTTTGTAATAAAGACCAACTCAAACGCAAAGAAAACTTGGCAAAGACTAACCGCTGTAACTCAACCGATGAGATGCCTACATACTTTTTCGAATTCAAACCTCATTGGAATATGATCTGTATTTTGAGGCTGATAAGGTATGTTTTGGTTTGTGTAGTAAATAAGCCCTTAACACAATTTTTCCGCATCTCGTCACAAGGCAAGTGAAGCGTTCACGTGAAATTTGTACCTTATGAAGTGATTTTGGTATGAATTGTTTTTGAAAAAGAGATTTATAACTTTTTATATCGCGCAAGTAATTGACAAGACTCCTTTAAAAAAATTAGGTCTAATTGAAAAATAGCTCTATAAGAAAAAATCTACTTTTATTGTGAGTTCTACATTGTTTAGATGCTATGTTCATGATATCGCTTTTTTTTTTTATTAATGATACAACCCATGCCTAATACAGTATTAGGCCGGGTTCCCACTACGCCGGACCGGCAAAAATACCGGATCCGGGATAATGTTAATAGCTCTATATAAATTGTACAGCCACTAGCCCTTCCGGCAGTTTTACCGGCCCGGCAGCTTTGCCGGTCCGGCGTAGTGGGAACCCGGCCTTAGTCTTTATTTTCTTTATCAGTAAATGACACTTATTTATGCTAAGTAGGTATAGTTCTTTTGTAGCTTTTGTAGTTTAGTTGCTTTATTTATAAATAAACATACACCTCCTTAACTTGCATAACTTTATTCAGTTGTTTAAATTATTGCTGTCACCTACAGCTAACAGCGGGCCTAAAAGACGCACCGCGAGATATTTGTCATGTCGTTCTGTCAAAATGTAAGCATTTTGTACCAGTTTAGGAACTATTACATTATCTGTGGTACCTAATGGTGTCGACAAAACGCGCCATAATGTACACTTTTGACACTTCTTAGTCGTCGTACCTCTCTGAGGACGAGATAATAGTCATGCAGAAATGTCAAAAGTTGAAAATTCAAAGGCGTGGTTTCTCGACAACATTACCACAGATAATGCAATAGTTCCTAAACTGGTACAAAATGCTTACATTTTGACAGAACGACATGACAAATATCTCGCGGTGCGCATCTTAGGCCCGCTGGTAATGTCAAACAATGACAAAGCTAGACTTTGATTCAACTGTTTATTTATTCGACTGTCATAAGTAAGGCCTACAAAAACAGTGAAATAACACAAGATTTCGACAAAACATATCAATAAACAAAAGACATTCGTATAAAATATCCATCCGTGCCTCATTTGTCTTCCTCAAAAGCCTTCAAAACGTTATTTGCCGCATCATTTTCACCCCTATTTCCACGTGATAAAAAACAAATGATTATTACTCTTACTTGAAGCTAAAGAAGGCTTCTCATCCTGTGAATGTGATGAAAATAATATTCAAATTTTTAATACTTTGCTGTACATTTATGTGGAATATTGTCTAAAAACACCTTTAAAAGTTATTCGCTTTTTTTCAGTTACTGGTGGTACTTTCCTATTATAATAAAAAAAAATACAAAAAAAACTAAATAAATATGCTACATACATAACATTTTAAATATAAAAAAAAAAAATTTAATTATATTTCCCAAAAAAATTATAACCACTGCTCATTAATTGCTAATATTCTATTTACCTATCTATTTTATTAACGGTTTGTAGTTATCTCAACAGTTTCGTGTGTATTTTGTAAATATTGTGAATATTGTAAATACTGTATTAGTTGTTATTTTTTTTTGTAATCTAATTCGTATAAAAGCCCCTTTACAATGTTTTTAGTTCATTAAAGGTGCGTGCAGGCGGAAGCAGTCGCCGCCGGATGGCATGCGGCTCCTTTGGCGGCGAGATCAATGGACCGTGGGGTGACGATGATGCATGCATTTGGATGCTGAAACTATTCATCATCAAATTAACATTACTCAAGCCAAGAGTGTGTTGATAAATTCAGCTATTGATTTTTCCATACAAAATAATTGTTCCATATTTTTTTATATTTCATTCTTTTCGAAAATCACTGTATAAGTTGCGATTAAATGCCAAAATAAATTTAAATTAATACTAAACTAAATATAAATAAATTATTTAGTGCTAATAATGTCGTTCTTATTTTTGTTCGTCTCTTACATAAATGCAAAGGTTACAAAATATCTTAGATACTTACCAAGAAATCCCAGCTTTACAAAATTTTATATAATGTCTCAATTAATTTTAAAATGATTGTCACCTGATCCTTTGAAGTAGGCCACCTAGCCGCGTAACAAACAAGAGCACATAGACAGAATGAAATGCAAAGACTCGTTCGTATCCTCAGGGATTCTTTGTCATGAAATGATCAGTCGCTACTCCCAAGGTATTCATGTAAGCATGGGTTTCTGACGATTTCGGATCACGTATCAGCGAAATACTTTTTTCTAATCTACGATAAAACTCATATAGCATTTTCCTAATAAACCTTGTGGTTTTCTTAGTGCTATACATAGTACAAAATAACTTTAATGCTTTTTATACCAAAAACAAAATTGGTGGTGTAAGTGTGTGAGACTGCCCATGTACACCTGCAGCACCATAGGTGGTGCTAGTGCGCTGTCGGCCTTTTAAGAGGAGATAAACACGCCTTTGAAGGACCCCATCTTGAAACTCCGTGGGAAAACCGCAGAGGGTAGTTTGTTCCACAACTTACACGTACGAGGTAGAAAAGACCGCGTGAAACGAGAAGTTGTGGAAAACCAGCCATCCAGGTGGTGTAGATGGAAGCTGATCAAGGACTACCAACGGATATCTTTGTGCCCTGAAAAACATGAAACTGTGTGCTAACTCTCAGTCGTATCTCCCAGAGGTATTAAAAAGCCGTCAAAGTGTATTAATGAGATGGAACTTTCATATTTTTTAAATCTTTGATGCTTTTTACACTCATTTCCTGTGGAACGGTACCATTGTGTTGTTTTTTTTGATGTTGTGAAATTAATAGACATTCGTTGAAATATTAATGAATTTGAAAGTGAAATGATGAGCATTTTGCTAAAAGGTAGGTTTTTTTGATATATTCCAGAAATCCCTACAAAAAACTTCGTACCAGTAGGGATTTAAGTTTTTTTTTTAATTGTTTTTTTTTGTCACTATTTTCGATTCAGGATTTCAGGATGTTTTGAGTTCAAATCTTGCTTGAATATCTATTCTTATCTGAGGCCTTTACATCTATTGAAGATGATTTATACAGTGTCAGGAGGCAACCTATGGACAATGTTTAGATGGAGTAGGCCAGCATCTATACCATCCTCTGTATATTGAATACCGTAGCACATTTTATAAGATTTTTTTATTGATAAAGTTTCCGTTTTCCAAAGTAATCTATTTTCAGTTTTTCAAAGTAATCTATTTTTCAAAGGAACACTAAATCACACTAAATGTTCCGAAAAGGTTCCGCCAGTTTCCTGCCTTTACTCGATTTGTCCTAATAGAAACCTTTCGGCCGGTTATTTCCGGTCTATTACCTGACCACAAACTGGGTTACACCAATTTTGGACCACAGCTTTTAGTTATTAGATTTACTTCGCATTCGAGAGGGCAAAACACATTAAGAGATATTTTTTTGTTAACCCTTACTGTCCCACTGCTGAGCAAAGTTCCGCCCCATATCTCTCCAGAGATTTAACTATATAAAACTCCTTGTGTACAGTATGCTGGTCGAAAAATTTCTTGAGATTTGTGAAATGTAAAATATGATTCAACAAGCAGATAATCCACTTATCCTGAAGGACTACCTCTGCCTTTTTTGGACAAAAGTTCCAGAAACTCCCCCACGCAGGGGACTTAGTCAGGGGAAAATTGGAATGAGCCAACAACTGCACTATCTCACAGAACGCGCCCAGCAAACACCTTCACTGCAAACGTGCTATTTCTATTACTTACCTGTTTATAACTGCCAGCACAAAATATCCAATTTAACATTTTGTTATTTTATCTAACACGGTGTATTAGCAGCCAAATGCTTTTTCTTACTACATGAAAAAAAAACCAGTGCGTGGAGTCCCTACGCGCGGAAGAAGTCATACTTCGAGTGCCACGCATTCACTCTCGCTCTGTGTTTAATGTGAAATTAATTTAGTATTTATTTTTATGTACCTAACCAATATGCAGTACTAAATTTTCACTTCAAAATAAAAAGTAAAAAGTTGTTAAAAGTCTATAATGTCGGTTTGGATTTGAACTCGTATCCCGTTGTCGGTCTGACCGCAGTCCGACGGTATCAATGTTACGACAACAGAGCTTTGCTCCTGATGGTTGAAATTACTGCTATGTTTTTTTTCTTTGTTTGACGCTGTCAGTTGGAAGTCGTATAACTTCAAAAAATGCTGAACACTGCCATCTATTATTTGATTGTAGCATTTGAAGCGTATTAGTCCTCCCGTATAACTTCCAACAACGGGAAGTCGCATTAGAAGTATAACTTCAAAAATATACAAGATGACTTTATCAACCAAGTCATTACATTAATACAAACTTTCACTTTTTCATTTTACTACCGCATAAAAGCTGAAATAAATAGTTAAAACAGCACCCGCCATCTTTGTTTGAGCCAATTCAGGACCATGTCCAATGAAGCGACCGTTAAATTTAATGTACACTAACCTGGTGCTATAAAAACAGGTTAATCTCAATACACCGATAGCGCTTATTATCTTGAGTGAGATCCGCTTGTTATTTGAGAGTCGATATCGATAAAACAGAAAAAAAAACAAAAGACAGTCGAATTAATATGATAGGCGTCACATCTCAGTTGTAAGTTCTGTCTACCGTGCTGTGAGTTGTGGGCTCGATCCCCACCGAGAACAACAATTTTTTATTATGGCAAACTTGGTATCTGGGTGCTATAAGTACTCTATCAATATTTTAGTTTCCATAGTACAAGCTCAATACTAGAAAGCACTGTGTGAAATGTCCATAAATAAAATATTCATATACAAGACCAGTGAGTGGTCATTTGGCAAGAGCGATGGGATCTCATTGGTTTACAGATGTTGAATTTAAATTAATGCTGCGCGTCAAAAAAGGTACAAATAAAATATTATTTAAAAATCAATACTTAGTCCAATATTTAAATAATTGAAATATTTATAGTACTATGCAAATATACCGGAAAGCGTACAAAATTACATGATATATTTAAACAGATAAAAGCAACATTCATTGATAAAATTTATCGATACTTTCTAATCCTTACCCCATCCCTAAAACCGGAAATAAAAATCGTAAATGAAGCCATTCCGGTGAAGTCTTGCGATTAATGCGTTGGTACAGTTTACTGTCCTTTTATTTCAGGTGGAAATGTTATTTATTTCTTGCAAGTACATTCTAGTAAAGGGTCATTGACATTGTAGTTGTAGGTGGATTTTATTGACTTACTGTAAACGTGTATTAGTAAATACTGTTGTTTATTCTGCGCCTTTTTGACTTCATCAATTTTATTGTCAGCATAGTGACAAGGCTTAGAGCTGCGTGATTCTCAGAGTAATGCCTCACTGGGCATCAGTATCTAGATTGCCTAGATTAAATTTATTCTCTAGTCTAGGATCTAGGTCTTAGACTCTAGAAAATAGTATACTGCCCATGCGTAATTTTACCAAAACCACAAACTATGTGCCCGGTGTCTTAGGTACAAAGTAGCTAATAAGTACGATCTAAAACAAAGTCTTAAAAAAAGTAATAAATACAAAAATGTATTATCTCGTGTTAGTGTAGTATTTCGTAAATGTATGATCTTTTACGTAAAATATCATTGCTCGTACCAAATATTGCATATACATGTAACTTGACTGACCCAAAGTCAAATAATCTTGCAAGCTCATCCTCACACCCCAATCGATACTCCACATCAAATACCACACACAAAACAATTATCAGTCCAATCATAGGACCCCTGTCGACTAATTAGTCGCTCGAGCGACTTTCAATCGTCGGTCGCGCTGGTCGCGGTCGGGTTGATGAAAAATCACTCAGAAAGTTCCGGAAGTTCATTTGACCGAAGTAATTGAGTGAATTTTGTCTAATTAGAGATTTTCGGTGGAATTTAAGTAGGTAGGTACTCAATTTTTTTGCAAAAGTGGGATAATAAATCTATTATTATCCCACTTTTGCAAAAAAATTGAGTGAAGTGTAGCACAACAGCACAGCAATCAGGCTCAGCAAAACATAGTGATTTCTTCAATTCGAAACTTGACAATGCGCTAATGCAGGGCTGCCAGGTGAAAATATGCCGCAATCGTACCACAGCATAAAAAATTCGTACGCTCTAGGAAAAATTAAAATAAATAATCGTACATCTATACTTACATAGGTACGTGTTTGTAATAATTAACTATTGTAGCGCATCGGTTTCCAAAAGAGCCTGCACGATTAAAAAAAAATAACAACTAGAAGCGCACCATACAACTGAACCGGGTGCAAAGGAAATGATTTGTCGTCATTCTTTTAGAAGAAAGACCTTTTTAACTAGCTGATACCCGCGACTACGTGCGCGTACAAAACTTTCCACTGCTTTTGGTTTAGAGAGTTCGAGCTTATCTAAGAATAGTATTTGATTTTAATAAAATATAGCCTATGTTTCAATCCGGAAAAAGGGGTTCCAAATGGTATAAGTTTCGTTAAAATTGGTCTAGGTACGCAAACAAACAAATAAACTCGATTTTCGGAATCAGAATCGTTTATATTAGTTTTAGAGCTGCATATTTAGTTTATCTCTAATTTTAGTTTTTGGCTTTTTAACAGTTTTATGATTAAAAATGATAAAAAAAAATTATTTTTTACAAATTCCATTGAAGTTTCTATTTTTTAGTCACTTAATCTAGCAATCGCAATTCAATTCAAGTTCAGTTTAAGTTCAATTCAAGTTCAGTTAAAGTTCAATTCAAGTACAGTTCAAGTTCAATTGGTTCAATTGGTTGAATGGTCTTAAACTCAATGAAGATAAATCAAATATCTTGATCTTCAATACCGTATCATCAAATCTGAGCTCCTTTCCAGTGCCTCAAATGAATAGAAGGGCTCTAGTTGCCTCCCAGGTAGTGAGATTGTTAGGTTTTGAGCTGGACTACACTCTATCATGGAAGCAGCACATCGACTTAACCTGTAAAAAAATGGCAAAAGGAATACACGCACTAAAGCAACTGAGGAATATGTCGCCCGAAAAGTCCCTGAAGGAAATATATTTTGCATACGTTCATTCGACGATGGCCTATGGCATCATACTGTGGGGAGGCTCAACGGATTATAAAAGAATTTTGAAAATGCAAAAACGCGCCATTCGTGTTTTAGTTAAAGCCAGATTTAGAGAATCCAGCAGAGATAAATTCAAGAATTTAAAATTTTTAACATCAGTTTCGGTCTACATTCTTGAAATTATTAAATATGTTAGGCTAAATTTAAATAAATACACAATACGGGGAGCAAATAGTAAGCGAAGTTTGCGAAACAAATGTATATTGGAAGCAATACCACACAGACTTAATTTATCAACAAAAATACCTAAACTTATGGGACAAAAACTATATAACAAGCTCTTCGAGAGACTTAAACAAATAAAAAATTAAACCAGTTTTCTAGCCGAAATTAAGACCCTTTTATTGTACAGCATTAAAGAATATTTACAAAATGATTATATCTACTTAAATAAAGAACTGTCTAAGTCTGTCTCCTCTACCAGTTGTTAAAATCAAATGACCTTACTATAATGACGATCGTTCCTATACAGCGAAAATATGAGATTTATTGTTTTATACGCATTTTGTTAGTATTTATTAAATACCTTTTGGATTACTTAGTTAGAATTTGACGAGTCGTAGCTTGTTAACACGTAACTTAAATTCTCTAATTTACTTATGTGTTTTTCACCTGTGCCAATAAACGATATTTCTATTTTTTCAGTTCAAGTTCGGTTCAAGTTCAGTTCAAGTTCAGTTAAAGTTCAGTTCAAGTTGGGTTCAAGTTCAGTTAAGGTTCAGTTCAAGTTCGATTCAGGTTCAGTTAAATTCAAGTTCGGTTAAGGTACAATTCAAGTTCGGTTCAAGTTCAATTCAAGTTCGGTTAAGGTTCAGTTCAAGTTAAATTCAAGTTCGGTTAAGGTTCAGTTCAAGTTTGGTTCAAGTTCAGTTAAAATTCAGTTCAAGTTCGGTTGTAAATACTATACAGTATTTTGTAAATGTTGTAAATAACCTACAGTATTTACAATATTTACAAAATACACATTGGCACACAGTTGAGCTATCTACAAACTAACACTATACTCCGTTCGCGGAGACAAGCTAATAGGGAAATCGTCCCGTCCTGTTCATTTTCATACAATAGTGCAAGAGAGCGCGCGCTCTATCAAGGCTCTATCCTGTTCATTTTCATACAATTAGAGCAAGAGAGCGAGCGCTCTATCCTGTTCATTTTCATACAATAGTGCAAGAGAGCGCGCGCTCTATTAGCTTGTCTCCGCGAACGGAGTATAATAACCGTTGCAAACGATTTATAGATAGCTCAACTGGTCCAAATCAGTACCAATCGGAAGCGTGCCCAAGACGCATTGCCGCGCTGAATAGCAATGCTGATACGCTGGCCTGCTAATCACCAGCCCTCGAGTCACGCGTCGCTTCGACTAGACGCCCTGAAAGAATTTAGAAAACCCGGAGGGCCACGAACCTAGAGTCTCGATCGATGTCAGATGAAACCAAAACCACCACCAGCTTTTTCACAGTTTTATAGTAGACAATCATCGACTTTAAGGAATATTAACCCAATGTGAATCGGATAGGAGCCTTATTCTTTACGAGTGAACGTCTCGAGTCATGTGGCCATTAAAAATAGTATAATCGAAATCGTACTTTTTGGATTTAAATAGGTATATAAAGTCATTATTTTGGATTTAAAAGTAGTTAATTTTACAAAAACCTAACCGTTTTCTAAGTATATGCTAATATTATGGTGTAACTATAATACATACTATTGTAACAATTTTTTATCTACTCTGTCGTGGTTTTCTGTCGTAGAAAGTAAAAGATCTGATTCATCTTATTATCAACCAAATTCTTTTCTCCTTTCCTTCCTATAGGTTTTAAGTATATTTTTTGTTAGAAAAAGCACCCTTCACCCGAAAATTACCCTTTCAAGACAGCCGCTCAAAAAATTAAAATTCATTCTGTTTGAGCAACGATACAGAAAAGTCGTTAAATTAGAAAAAGTGCCTCCTGGGGCCACGAGTACCCTTATCCAGCTGAAATAGTCAGTTTTACGATCCTATTATAAAATGGTCTTTATGATCATTTTATTGCAAAAGGACTTTACGTAATTTCGTCACGGTGCTGAAGGTAAAGATGAGATTTTCCGTTACTAGGCGCTTACACACATCACCGCATGTCGCAGCGTCAAAAGCAGATAACATTTTGTATTGAATGAGACCCCTGAGGGTCTCATCAGGTAGTTCTGAAACTACTAAAACAATCTACTGTATTAAGGCAAGAGAAATAAATAAATATTCACGGACAAGTGATAATTTAAAACAAGTGATAATCTAAAAAATACATGATACCAATTTATCCAGCAAGAGTGTTATGGTGATATAACTCAGAGCTTTAATATCAGGCCAGTGTTACGTGGCATTATACAAATTACATTGATATATTTGGTAACGGAAAAATGACATGCAAAGCAGCAGATAGGTATATCTTTCTGGGATTCCTTAAGGCGGGGTTATCCGAAACTTTTATTTATTTATTTATTTATTTATCTCTTTATTGCACAAAAGAACAAATGTACAAGTAGGTGGGCTTAATGCTATAAGCATTTTCTACCTGCCAACCTTACAGGTCAGGAGAATGGTTGGCGTGCAAACTTGAGATAAACAGTACCTACATGTTCAAAACAATCAGAATGAATAAACAGAAAAGAGAACAAATTGCACTAATAGTATGGGTTAAGTTAGAGTACCTACATGAGCTACAATTCAGAACATAAAAAAATAAAGAAAATAAAGAAACCTACCTATGTATTTCGCTTTGATGCATCCTGTTTCAAGAGGTGTTCATAAACGAGTCTCTTAAAAACCAATTTATTCGGAGCCCTTTGTATGTTACTTGGAAGAGCATTCCAGAGCCGTACAGCTGCCACCTCAAAAGAGTTACCGCGGGAGGATGTAGGTTTTTTAACAACTGTATCTCTACTGAAGTGCAAAAGTTGCACGAAAAAAATATATTTTATTAAAATTGAACATATATCCTAGACGTTTGTAAAGATAGAAACGTGAATAATAATAATTTTCTCGATAAAAAAAATCGTAAAGATGACACTAAATCGATATTTCGAACGGTTCATACTACGATGTTTCTTCTTGAAATCATGTCAAAGTTATATCAAAAGATAGGGCTTATTATTTACTAGGGAAATGTAATTTTTTTTATTATAATTTAGTTATTATTCATCTCTGTGAAAGAAAACTATCAAAATCTATACGTTCAGCCCGTTCAGGCGCTCGCGCCCTGCTCGCTCGCTCGCGCCCAGTGCCCGTTTAGACGTCTTCGTCCTAAACTTCTTGGATAACCTCGCCTTAACCACGGCAAGCGGCACCGTGTATATACCGCCTCTCTCGGCTACTCGGTCAGTAAAATTTGATCAATCAAAAGTTGTAGATGAGAACTATAACTGAGAACTATTTTATAGGTTAACTTTCGCCGAGACCCGTTATCAGTAGGATTAATGACTATGACACCTGAGGTTTTGGTCTTGGATTTTGGATTTCAACTTTAGGAATATTTATAGCTACCTAGATATTTATTACATCATTATGATAGATAAATTAATCATTATTAGTCTTAGCACATGTATTAGTAAGTCTGAGTCTGAGCTAGGAGTCAGTAAATATGCTAAGTTTGATTCTTTGTTACGAACAATTATTAGGTACCTACTGATTTGGATTAGTTAAACAATCTAATGGATCGTTTGCAATGACCTCGTAGATAGCTCAACTGTTTTATGTATTTTTTTAATTATTGTAAGGTGCATTGGGGTAATTGCGAAAATGGGTATATTTCAAAAATCCATAAAATCAAGTAACATAATGCGATATTTTCCTGTTGGCACGGCGATGCCAATCAAGATGGCGTCTAGACCAATGTTGCCAACAAGAAAATATCGCATTATGTTACTAGATTTTATGGATTTTCGGAATATACCCATTTTCGCAATTACCCCAATGCACCTAAATTACTTTATCAGTATTTTATGACCAGAAAAGGCCAACCAATGATCACAATCTTTTAGACATGAAGTGCCGACCACAAAGTGAGATTCTTAAAAATAAATGTTTCATTTCATTTCGTTTTCTCATTCAGTGTAAATACATTCTATATCATACGAAACTGGTATAAACAAATCATAACAAAAACATCCACATATCGATTATCAAATATGTTGTCTATCTAGGTATTCCATCAATCCGTCCCTCACTTAAACAATAGATATAAAACGAGCGAAGTGGAACACCCTCTATTCAGCAGAGTCAGCGTCACGCCTGTCTACGTACAGGGGGCTCCAAATGTGCTTTTCCGGTTACCAGCAGCGGTTTTTGAGAGGTTTCATGTTGAAGGGTTAAAAATTTTCATTTAAATGTTTAAAGTATGCATGTGAAGTATAAAATTGACATTTGAAAATGGCGTCATTCCTGAATATATAGTTTCAGGTATAAAATAAAATAAAATCATAGAGTCATAGACACACCTCGGATGTACACCCCTCCCCCAAAACTGAAAAACTTCTACACTATTCTAGAAGTTGGACTTAGATTTACATCATTATCAGGGTTACTCCCATCGTGCCCACCGGCTGGCCCACTGGTAGGGCCGATGGGAAAAAAAACATGTGTGATATTCACACGTGGTAGAAGTGAAACCTTAAAAAAAAACCAGTGCGTATTATTTATTTTTATGTACTTATCCAATATGCAGTACTTATTTAGTTTTAGAAGTTTTCACTTCAAAATAAAAAGTTGCAAAAAGTTTAATGTCGCCTTGGATTTGAACTTGCTCTCGTGGTCGGTCTAACAGCAGTCCAACGTTATCACGATTCGGCCAACAGTAACTCTGCTGTGATGGTTGAAATTACGGCTATGTCATTATGCCTTATTCATGTCATGCTATGTCATTATGTCATTTCCGTTTCATTGACTTTCAAATCACAACGGTGCTAAAGAAGTTTTCACTTCAAAAAATCCCAATGAGCCCACTATGCAAATGAGTGGGCTCGATTCACAGCGGTATAACACAGTTATATGTAGGTATGTTTAACCTCAACAATTTTTATTTACTTTTTCAATCGAACTCACAACCTATTACGTAAAACGCCGCTAACTGAGCTATGAGGCATACAAAACTGATCATACAAATTAAATGAAGCCAGCCGAACACTCAAACGCTACGTATATTAAGTTCATTATTGCCATCTTTTACAAATGAGTAATTTCAAACAGAGGTAGAGCAATTGTATGTGGTGTTTAAAGAGTGACGTTTCAGTATTCGGCCCGCAGCATTTTTTTAGCAATCAACCTTTATATATACCCATACGTTTCTACAACTCTGACAGAACTGGACATGGAATCAATCAATAAAACGAAACATCTGATGCCTCTCAAATGCTGGGACGAGACGAGACCAATGCAATACAATGGGCTCTCTCTCTTAGCTTAGTGATAAGCGCAGTACGGACGCGCTCTGTGAAGTAATGCATTGGTTCATAGATAGGGGACAGGTGAAGCATTGTTCCATTCGCTGTCTCATGAAAATATTTTTTTAATAAAGGACTGGATAGAATGTTATCCAAAATGTTCGATTAGTCAGTTCATCTGGAATATCATTGTAAAAACAGTTAGATAATCGAACTACTAGTAGGACTGTGTGGAATAAACGACTTTTCTGTCGTGTTGTTTTCACTGGCTTGAATTGCATTAGCTTACATTGTTTAATAAAAAAAAAATTATGAGCTATAGTAGGTGCGAAATAACACCGCAATACAGGTCACTCACCTTCACCACGATGTCGCAAAATTCAATTTATGAATGGCTAATTCTGTCGCTTTCCATACAAACCTGTCGCTAAGACTGTAATCTCGTAGTACTGTTTGTTTAGCATACATAAATTGAATTTTGCGACATCAAGTTGAAGGTGGCTGAATGACCTGTATTGCGGTGATAATTGGCACCTACTATATCTATCTAAATGCAAGTCAAGAATAATTCGGCACCTAGTTATTTTATTCGTTCAGGTTTAAAAGATATGAGTACAAAATACCTTTAGATATTTTTTCTTTATAAATTAATATTTTTGAACATTTCGCACAACGCTTTCTAGTCCCAAACTAAGCAGAGCTTGTACTATGGGAGCTAGGTTGCTGAATAAAATACTGAGACACATTTTTTGGCATGACTTCAATATGCGGAAGCACTAAGGGCCTTACTTATGACAGACGAATAGTTAAACAGTTGAATCTAGAGTCCTTTTCATGAAAGAAGTCCCGCGGAAATTTCCGGAACTAAATTTTAAATTAGTTGTCAGGTGCTGTTAATGTGTTCGGATGCTAGTGCGTTTTTATTTGGTTTCTGTGATCAAAGTCTTGTTTTCAATGCCTAAAGTTGTTAAAAGTGCTGCCCGAGAAATAATACTTAAGGTCGACTACAGCGACGCGTCTGCGGGACTTCTTTCATGGAAAGGACTCTAGGTCTAGCTCTGTCACTGTTTGACATTACCTGTTAGTAAGTGACAGCAATAATTTAAACAGCTGAATAAAGTTATGCAGCGATCGTAAGTAAGAGGTTAGTGTTATCCTAACTTAATATTATAAATGCGAAAGTAACTCTGTCTGTCGCGCTTTCACGCCAAAACTACTGATCCGATTTAAATGAAATTTGGTCACAGATAGTTTAAAGCCTGAAAAAGGACATAGGTTAGTTTTTTACGCGAAAAAAAGCGGTACCCAAAGACACTATTCCACGCGGACAAAGTTGCGGGCACAGCTAGTGCTGCATACAGTACACCATAACTTTTTGTTATAATGTAAAAAAAAAACAACACACCTCTGTTTTTTTAGTGTTATGTTTTGAGGAGAACATTGTAGGATAAGTGTCCTCCTACGAAAAGGGAAGATCTTCCACGCCGAGCGACCTTTGGCTCGGGGTCCGAGGACCAATGGATGGTATTTGGTAGAATTATTTATGTTCAAACTCCGTGATAACTTCGTTTGCGCGATCTAGGATATTTCTCATGTTAGTTCTTATGTAGCGAGATAGATGGCGCTACAATATAATGGTTCGTTCAGATGTTATATATACCTACAGTGATGTATTTAATAGAGTTATGCTATCCCTAAGCGATAAATCCCTTTAAATAAATTAAACAAAATGATCTATTCGCAACTTTGTTATCTAGATGTTGAAACTAATGTAATTGAAAATTCAAAATGGTAGATTAGTGCATGCACATAATTACATAGGTAACTATTTTCCTGTAATATCGTTATAAGTTGACCAAACGGTGGAATTATCATTCGACTGAGCAATAAAGAAAGTAGTTAATAAGAAGGGTCACGGAAACAGTAGCGATATAATATTACCAAAGAGCTACAAATAGATGAGACAGTTGACTTTGAATGAGAACAACTGTACCTACTGGTTTATGTGATGATAGAGTACTTGCATACTTGTCTTATGAACGTAATAATAATAATAATAAGTTTATTATTGGAAAAAGAAACAAGGCACAAGTTAGTAGAAAACGATAACATCCGCAGAAGTTTAAAAAACTGTGTCGCTCCAGTTTACAATATTCAAAGCATAAACAGGTAGGTATAACTAGGTTGACTCTAAATTTAAACAATTATGACAAAAGTAGATAAAATAAACTAAGTGTAAGTGTAGGTATGTGGAGGTACGAGATATGGGTTTGAGGGTGTGTAAAGTACGTAAAGAAGATCAACAAGAGGTTAACAGAATTTTCTTTTCTAACTCTGAGTTATTAAAGTTTAGTTTTTGTAAGAAAAATCTTCACTTTCCACATATCAAATTAATGTATGATGATGACTTATAAGTCGGCATTTCCTCGTCTTACTTTTCTTTTTTTATACTCTTGTATCTGCTTGTATGTATAGTGTATACTTTTAGTAGCCATAATAATATTTATGTCTTTTCATAAAAGTACATTACTGAAAGCATATCAGGTTAAAAGAAACTGGCCCAAGGTTTTTAGTTCTTTTTTTCAACAGTAAGTAATGTTTTATCTGTGCACTATAAACTTATTCTTGCCTAAAACTATGTTTTGCTTTACCAACATTTCTTTCGTATATTGTGTATGATGGCGTGAGACCACACTATTAGTTAAAAGCTGGACATCGAACCGATCGCAAATAATGCTCCTGAAACTGAAATATATTGCTTTTAAACTGGAAAGTTGTAAATAATGACTGAAAAGAATTGCAGATTAAAGTAAAGTATAGAAATTTTATGTTAGATGTTTATTTTGGAATGCTTTATCAAACTCTTTAAACAAGCAATTCTGGTATATAATCTGAATCTCGGAAACGACTCCAACGATTTTCATGAAATTTAGTATACAGGGGATTTCGGGGGCGATAAATCGATCTACCTAGGACTCATCTTCAGAAAATTTTGTTTTATTCGTGTTTTCAAGTAAACACTTAAACAGAAAAATGTGACTCTTCCCGACATCTATTGGCGAATAAAATACTATTTTTTGAAGTTATACTTCTTATCGTTAATAGATGGCAGTGTTCAGCATTTGATAGTTGTCACTGCTGAAATTACTTGAAATCAAATGAGCATAGAACCTTTTCTAACGAAATAAGTACTGCATATTGGTTATGTACATAAAAATAAATACTAAAAAAATTACCGAGCAAAGTTCGGTCAACCAGCTGGGTCTTTTTAAATATAGCTAAGAACAGTTGAATGAATGAATGAATGAAAATACTTTATTGTACGTAGGTACACCTCACGAAGTAATATTATGCGCGACAGATAATATTATATTACGTACAATGGGCGGTCTTATCGCTAGGAAGCGATTTCTTCCAGACCACCTTTTTTGAAATGAAATAACACAGATTTTATGGTGAGACTGTAAGGGGCACTTTCTACCCGGTGTCATGAAATTTATTAGTGGAAAAACAATAGATCACGCATAGGGTTGTTACAGATTTTGGGCAGCCTCTGAGGTCCACGTAGTTTTTGCATAAAATTAAACACTGGTTTGAGCTGGTCTTGTGTGACTCCCTGAAATATGAAAACATTACTTTCATGATTTATTGTATCAAGAACCTATTTAAAGATAGATTTACCTAATATAGTGTGTTCCCGAATGACTATAATTTGGAAGTTTTCAAGAGTAGAGTGAATAGTATCTTCCAGGTAACCGTACTAAATTGTCGACCACATCATTGCTTAACATCAGGTGAGATTGTGGTCAAACGGTTGCCTATATTGTATAAAATATATATATATAGATCTGCTTACAAAACTATGGTATGCGTAGTTTTTGCCTACTATCATCATATAATTTCAGCTATAGAGATATCTTACGCCCCATATTTTCTTGAGTGACCAATATTCGGTCTATTATTTACATCAATTAAGTGCGCTTGTCATGGTACCTAGGTATTAGATACGAGCTGAGCCCGTAGTCTGGTAGTCTGAGTTTTTGTATGCAGAAAAATAGTTTGCAAATCTCCCGCTAGAGGCGCTTAGCGGATTTTCATAGAAAATATCTAGTCGCAAGTCGCTTCTCGATATGCGTTTCGATCAACAAAACAAAACAGACTACGGTCTCTGGTCTGGGTCAATCTCTGTGACCTGGGGCTGGAATACTCAAATGTCATTCAAATTTGAGCACCACTTATAATTGCTTTGCCTCTGTTTGACATTACGTTTAGTCAATAATTTAAGCGGAACTTAAATTGAGTGGGGTTTGAGTGGCGTTTGAGTATTCGGCCATTAGTCTTGTAAGATAGCCTTTGATTAGATGCTAGATAGAAAGTTACCGGCGCTTGTCGATAGATCACAGCTGAGATCAGTCTGCCCCATAGCATCTGCACCAAATACGGGCCTTCGTCGGTTTGTATCACGTGCAGTTGCATCATTGCGTCGTGGTTTCTTGCTTTTACTGCATAAAGAAAACACATCTCAATCATAAAGGTAAAAAAAAAAACATATGTTCGTCTTATGGTGTAGGTATAAGGGTGCTTTTCCATCAGAGTTAAGCTAAGCTGCGCTGCTAAAGACGTATTTGAAATCCACCAATAGGGATCGTTTAATATGAAAACAAACAATCCTTATGGGTCGATTATTACTTTTTAATAAATTTTTAATTGACAATAGCGTGCTTGCTTGCTAGTGTGACAGTAGCAGGGACTTTTACCTTCCAAAGAGTATGGTGGGACAACAAAAGATCCCCTATTGAGTTGCAGCAATGCTTTGGAGACTTATTATGAATTACAGTAACAGCTACCTACTGTAATTTTTTTTAATAGTACATTATGATATGAGTGTGGTAAGTTGAAAATTACAGCCGAGGCGATATTGCCAGCCCGAGCCGTAGGCGAGGGCTACAAGAAAGCAGAGGCGGTAATTTTCAAAGCGCACGTATGTCATACGACGTTTTATAACACATTTGCGAGGAAATAAATAAAACTCGGACTTTCTTCAAAGAATAAATCTTTATTCACTTGTTGAAGCAGTTATAAAAATTTGAACAATTTGTAAATGCTTATTTTTTATCTCCCAAAGTAAATTTTATTCATAAAATATTGACCACTTTACTGACATAAAAACTCTTTGCTAAGATTTAAAAGAGGTTCCGTTGACATACATCACGATACTGAAATTGGTGAAATAAGAGACCCTTTACGAGCAAATGTGTTATAAATATTATTATTTGTTTGCTTTTTTTTAGGTTGACTTACGCGTATCGTTCACCCCAACATCCAGGGACAGGACCTGCATAAAACATCCATTCACACCTTCAACTGACTTCGACCACACATCGAAAGCCTGTTCCGTGTGGTACCTCAACCTCACTATGATGCCGTGGTTCGCTTCTCTTGCTGTGCGTTTGGAACCTGCCATTATGTCTTCGAGGTTTTTGTTTGGCTTTTCTTTTGCAGCCCGCTTTGTTTTGTTGATAAGCCAACGGAGACCACCCTGAGAAGAAAACGAATTCGTTAATATTGCAAAGCATACCTCTATAATATTTACAGTTATTGGAACTATTCGTGGAACTGTGAAAGAATAGAATAGAATAGAATAAAAATTATTTATTTTACGCAAAAACACATACAAAGATACAATGAAAATAAGAATTAAATTATAGAGACAAATGCGTAAAAAGGGTACTCGCTCAGCAAATGCTAAAGGTGCACGGTGGCACGAGAGCACCGATTGGCGATTGGTCTAGCAATCTGTGCTCTTCAAATTAGTGCTTGAAGTGGAATCCCACATATACTGCTAGTATCGACAGGTAAATAATTTTTATTATATCAAAGAATAGTTTATAAAAAATTATAATTTTGGAGATTATAGATAAAGAATGTGAATTATAGTGTGATTTTCTAAGGCACGAAACAAAAAAAAAAATTACTCAAATTAGAACCTCTTTTTTTTGAAGGCGGTTACAAAATACAACCGAATTGAAAACCTCCTCCTTATTTGAAGTCAGTAAAAAACTCACCGCGTCAGTCTCACTGAACTCCACCCTATAACAGTTGATATCTCTATCTGGGAATAGCTTCTCAGGTATTATGGCCACGACATGCCACGTTCCTACCACGTCTTCCATGTCAAAGGTGGCTTGGAACCCCCCACAGGTTTTATTGAATTCTCCATTCACTAATGTAAGCCCTAGGAGGAGAAGGATGAGAGGAGACATGACGGTAGTTGGATGGAGTGTGAATTAGTTCAAGATATGTGCACGGATGTGGGGATGTAGATGTTGAAACTTCTAGAAGTACCTTAATTATTATCATAAAAACAAAATATGCTGTCAAATCAAATTAACTGCACAATGGAATTGACCCCACTTGATTAGGATATGAAGTGTGCTGTATTATTTTTAATTAGATGCCTAAGTACCTACTTATTTCTACAAAAATATTATTTTGGTACCATTAGATTAGATTCTGAAGTTTCTATACGGTTTTTGGTGTTCCGGTCCAGTTTGTAAAAACGGAACACTGTTTTTTTATGACCTAAAACTATAAAATTTCGAGCGGTTATTTATTATACTTTCTATACTATAGTTTTACGAACTATAAAAAAGTTTAAAGATATTCTTAAACTTCATAACTCTACTGTAAGTTTGGTAATTTTGGATCTAATTTGATAATTTGCAGTCTCCGTAACTGAGTAAATGATACATGACACATCAAGATAACTCTGAGACCGACGGAATTACTCATCTTGACCACTTTTGACCCAAATTAGTGAGTTCACGGCAAATAAGATTTATTGTGGTGTCGATTTTGCTGCTGCATTTTTCTAAGCGAACCTACGCACTTTGACTTTGTCTTGAACTATTACGGTGTAATTGACAGGCGTCATGGCTCAGTCGGTAGTAGCTCTGCCTTCCGTGCTGTGGGTCGTGGGTTCGATCCCCACCGAGTACAAACATTTGTGTGTTGTAAACCTAGATATTTGTTCTGTGTCTGGGTGTTTCTATGTATTATAAGTATATATTTACTTTGCTTATAGTTTGGGACTAAAAAGCGTTGTGTTAAGTGTCCGTGAATATTTATTTATTTGTTTAA
The DNA here is from genome assembly GCA_947507515.1 of Eulithis testata. Classification (NCBI taxonomy): domain Eukaryota; kingdom Metazoa; phylum Arthropoda; class Insecta; order Lepidoptera; family Geometridae; genus Eulithis; species Eulithis testata. Next base: position 7,952,108 of record OX382213.1, on the reverse strand, counting down.
TTTTGCTCAAAGGGGATTATAAGACTTTCTGCGTCATAATCTCCATAATTTTAAATTTTTTAAATCAAGGAGATTATGATACTTTTTGTTTCATTATCACCTTGATTTCAAAAATTTAAAATTTAAAAATTTTGTCTCATAATCCCCTTGAAAGGGACGGCTCAAAGGGGATTATGAGACTAACCCAATTTAACAGTGTTATAATGATAGCTGTTTTTACCTTTTCAGTTTATGAGAAAGGGACGGCAATATGTTTAGTGCTGTTAACTTAGGTTAGTTTAGAAAAATGCAACAAAAGAATCGACACCAATATAATTGTACTTCATTACTTCATTACATTTACGAGATATGAAAATAGGCTAGAGCTTGGCTCGCTACCTGCAAAAAGAATGACGTTGTACACGCCACAGATAATATTACAATATCTGGCCCAACAGTGGGCCAGCTGGTGGATTCCATGGGAATAACCCAATAACATTATTATTGTATGTAAGGGTTGCTACTTGCTTGTACAAAATAATTTTACTTCCATTTCAAAGAACATAAACTAAATCTTTTGGTCAGAATCAAAGTATTTACTGAAAGTTACGACTTTAAAAAAGCCATTTCCCCACAGTGTCCATAGAGATCTTAAGAATTATCCCTGTTCCATACAAAAATACGGTCATTGTTTAAAAAGTCAAAACCAACATACATTTGCGCGAACAAAGGCAGTAAAAACGGTTTATGGACTTGTTATTGCCGTCCCAGCGGACCTGGCGTTTGGGACAAGGAGGGAACATCATCTTGATCCCATGAAACCAATCTAGAGAACTTACTTTAACAAGAACAATCATCTTATTTTAAGTATTCCACGATCACGAAACCAATATAGTTAATTTATAAGTTCAAAAAACTGGAAAAACCGACTTTAATTTGATACGCCTGATGATGATGATGATAGCAGTTTATTGGGACTGTTTTATTGATTGTAAACACCACAGAAAAGCAAAATACGCAATGTCGTGTACGTATTACGAGCTCTCTAGATTTTCTGGTAGTGATTACCTCACTACCTAACAAGACGACCAGTTTGATCCATTTCGATCATGATTTTTTTTTATTCTTTTTTTTACACAGAGATACTTAACTTAAAACTTAAACTTAAAACTTGTACATAAAGGCGAGCTTAACCCTAAAAAGAGTTCTCTTCCAGCAAACCTTAGGATGTGAGAGATGGGAAAATGAAAGTGGGTACGTGTACAACACATATAGATAAAAGAATAGAATTATTTTATTTGGTTTAATATTTTATATGGACTAAAAATTCTTCCATAAGGTAATATTTATTTTGCAGCACCTAGGTCTCAAACGCACTAGCAGTTAACCGCGGGAGCGGCTAACCGTGCGTTTCCAGTTTAATATGCAACCGCTGCGTACAATCACAAGCCGCCCCCGCGGTTAACCGCTAGTTCGTTTGAGGCCTTACTTTACTAAAAAAAATCAAAACTCATAAGCGTCTTACGTCCCAATTCATAAATAGAAATTAAGTAGTAATTAATAAGTTCTAACGTCATTTCAACCAGAATTTTTAATCCTGACTCTTGAATCGCCTGAAGCCAGAAAGGTCCGGAGAGGTCTTTAGAAGGGCTTTTACATCGTTAATGACTTTGACGGTAAAACGCTTATCGCTTTTTTATTTACCCACAGCCGAATAGCGAAGCGGTAGAAACAGATTTTAATGTATCCTATGAAAATCTTCATTCCCTTTGAATTTTAATATAAATCTCGAATCGCAGTTTATTAGCGCTGGATGAAAACGGTAATAAATGGGAAAATTATGTATTTGTTCTCATGCCAATGGGCGTTTGCACACTGTTCGATATTGGTATCGATTCGTTTGCTGTATTTTTCTTAACAAATCTAATTTGACAGCTCTAAAATTATAGCCATCTTTGTCGTTTCAGTTTATGAGAAAGGGACGGCAACATTTTTAGTGCTGTCAAATTAGGTTAGTTTAGAAAAATGCAACATGCGAATCGATATCATTGCGATACTGATACATATACGATACTGACATATCGTTACACAGTTACACTAAAGTTATAACAGTCAGCGCCAACACGGTGTGAAGCATTTACTACCAAAATGTATGAGATTAGCTCTCTGGTAATGTCGTGTAGTGATCGTGTCGTTGTAGTGTGAACACAGCCAATGGTAGATTTTACGATTGAGACGTAAGATGGCAGTTAAAAATATACAGGGGTTTTTGGAAAAAGGGGGTTCTTGAAGGGTTGTATTTAATCGTCGAAATATTTAGTAAAATGCTTATATTCTTGTCTTATTCTTTTATTTCCTGAATATATTTTTGTATTATGGTAGTCTTCAAAACTGACCCTACTACGTAATCAACTCAATATCCCGAATATCGCAAAAATTACCAAAACACTCCATCATCAGAACAAAAATGCCAGTAATTAATCTTACCCTTTCACGAGTTGTTGGCTACCGTCGCAGATTACGTAATAGTTAATGCAGTAAAAAGCAAAAAAGGGTTCTAAGTTTGTGCCTCATTAAGGTTATTATATGAGGTCACGCGATAATGTCAAGACTTAAAATTCACATTAAAATACATTTTGGTAATTATACGTTCGGGATATTTGCAAATGTTTCCGTTTTTACCAAAATCTGCCCAATTTTTTTTTAATTATGATCACAGACCGTATATCTTTAAACTACTATAATATATATACCGCATATACTAGTTAAAAACAATCAAAACTAACGTTCTAATAACCTATAGGTTTTTTAATTGAAAACATAAGGCTGAGTGCAACACTATTGGTCACCGGTGGCAACAAACCACTGCCACCGGTGACCAATAGTGGCCAGTGGCATCAATAAACCAGTTGCGGTTAACCTAATATCTTTTCAAAACATAAATTCAAATAAGTATAAGAAATTCCTGATCGACAAAATATGCTAGAACTTTTCATATAAAGTAAGAGCGTCTGTCTGTCACAAAATCAGATTTAACGAAGACATGTAGAGTATTGCCGAGCAGAGCAATCAGGAGCCGATAGCGTTTATTGAAATCTCAGCCTTTTGGAGATAGATTAGGGTTGTACAGAGACTTCAAATAAAAACACAGTATGAATAATGAATTTCCAGTTAGAATAATTTATTTTCCTAATCGTTATTTTTAACTTCTACAGAGTTTTACAAAATTCTACTGCATCATGCAATAAGAGACGGCATATTATACACATTCATAATCATCATCATCATTCACAGCCCGACTTTACCCACTGCTGGGCATAGGCCTCCCCAAGTTTGTGCCATCCACTACGGCCCTCTGCTAGACTCTCCTATTTACTGCCTGCCATATACACACTAATAATAAAAATCTGTTAGAAGCAGTTAGAAGTAAAATTACGGCTCAAAACAGAAAAGAAGCTAAGAAGTCTAATATCTTGTTCACATTAACACTGTCATCTAAAATATACACTCTGCTTATTCCACTCTTTGACGATATCTTCGTAAACATCAAGGGGTATTCTTCGTAAGTCAAGACTTGCCCGTCTTGACTCGGTAAACAATACATTTTTTAGTGATTTCTCTAAACCATAGCTACTCTATACTCCAAGATGATTGTCACCGATATCCGTAGAGGGCGTCAGTTCGTAAAGTTTTACGAGTGCTTCCGTCAATGCAGGATAGTGTAGGGGGGCCTTTAGCGGTAATGTTACACGAGTGCCTTGATTGAATCTACTTGAATGGATAAGTATGGGATTGGAAACGTTTTAGGCTGTAAAGTATAAATATAGGGTGACCAACAATTTTTTTATGTAAAACCAAGCATCTATGGTGTTAATTTTTTTATATAAACTGATCGTTTATTTACAAAAAGGTTAAGACTTTTAAATACATAGTTTGATACATAGTTACAATATTTTCAAAATGCACATGAAACAGTCGAGTGATTTGCGGGCCTAAGATGCGCACCGCGAGATATTTGCCATGTCGTTCTGTCAAAATGAAATCATTTTGTACCAGTTTAGGAACTATTGCATTATCTGTGGTACCTAATGGTGTCGACAAAACCCGCCATAATGTACACTTGTTTTTGACACTTCTTAGTCGTCGTACCTCTCTGAGGACGAGATAATAGTCATGCAGAAATGTCAAAAGTTGAAAATTCAAAGGCGCAGTTTCTCGACAACATTACCACAGATAATGCAATAGTTCCTAAACTGGTACTAAATGCTTACATTTTGACAGAACGACATGACAAATATCTTGCGGTGCGCATCTTAGGCTCGCTGGAGACCATTGCAAGCGATCTTAGCCCAGGGGCATTATTCTGGACTTAGGAGATTCCTTGCCGTAACCGTATGACGTCACCGTAAGGAATGACATTTATGGCATAGGAAATACGGCATAGGCATAGGGCGATTTCACGCCGCTGTCTTGTTGTATTGGTCATAGTGAATAAGGCCCCTGTATACCGATAGAGAAATTGTTACTCAAGCACCGATTTTGAGTAGAGATTTTCATACAAAAATCAATCCTCGAGTCCGGATCAGTGCTTGATCAGTAAATCAGCGTAAATAAACTTTAATTTTTACTAAAGGCGGGATGTTAGTGTTACCTTATATGAAAGACCAAAAATAGCAGATAAAAATTTCAAAATAAACTATGTAACTACTAACTTTTCAAGCATTCAATATAGATAAATCTCTCTTTCTCTCTTCCCGACAATTGGTCCCACATGGTGGTGGGGTCAGCCTTCCTCACATTCTTCCTCCACTTCACCCTATCCATGACGTCGTCATCGGAAACATTGCATTCCTTCATGTCGCGGTTTAACACGGCTGTCCAGGTGAGAGAGAGAGAGAGAGAGAAATATTTAGAGGTGGTTTTCGGTCTCCCTCTAGGTCTTTTGCCGGAGACGGACAGTTCCAGTACTCGGTTTCCAACGTAATCGGGTGATCTTTTTTTGACATGTCCATACCATCTCATTCTGTTCTATAAATATTGCACATAAACTTATATAACTATGATTTTTAAGCATTCAATATATTAATTACTTTAACAATCGTACATAACCATTTCATTCTAATTTCGAACTGCAAAACTCCCTGAAATCCGCCAGTTACTATAAAACTAGACTTCGCTATAATGCAACGTCACTTGTTATAATAAACAGGGCATTAATTCTGAACGTACGTTTACGTTCGTCATAGTGTACGGTGACCATGAAATGAGATGATAATGGGATATTACGTGAAAACGTAAAAAAATTCTTACGTTAAAATATTTTGTGATCTACGGGCACAACAAAGCCTCCTTGATTTCGAGCACAGATTTATAGAATTTACAACTTTTGGTTCACGTGTAGTAGCTCTGGCTTTGTTAAAGAACCAAGTGGCATCAATGCCATGTTATATTTTAACTTAAATATATTAGAATGTTAAAAAGGGTCAAGTTGGTTTTTGCCCGATGTTTTGTAATCTTATCGCAGAAAATCCTAGGACCCTAAACTAAAAAACATGCATTGTAAAGTATAAAACACACGCTCTTTTAATCCCCCTAATTCTAGTCTGCAACATTGTAGGAAATGTCAAAACAGAAAGAAAATTTTCCCAAAGCACGTTGTTAAAGCACCTCAAGCCATACTAACGTTTATGACAATCTCCGCTATAACACTAAAAGCATGGCCACAACACAATCTAGGTGATGAATGCAATCGCTACATCGAGGCTTGCCTAGTCTTGCCTAATACATCCGCGCTCCCTGGGGTGTACCACACCCCGCCACAGTGCATAAACCAGTAGATCATCTTAATACTAGATTCACCTTGTAGCTGAGTATTCATAGATTCTTTTAGCATTATTAACATTCAAAAAGTGCCTACGTCACGATGATCCAAAAAAACTATTCTTTTACTAACGAGAGCGTCATATCAAAAAATAAAAATTATTTTCCATTACTTTTTTACTATCTTTTTGACATTGTCTTATAATACTGTTGCTAGTGCCTGGGACATTGCCCCTGGAAAAAAGTAGCGCTCGTGGCTAGGCTTGCTTAGTGAATCTTCACCGATTATCTAAGTTAAGCAACCAACTGCGAGGTCACTATTTGGATAGGTGACCGTGCGTGTCATTTACATAGCGGAGAGCATAAACTGTCGGTCTCGGCTCTAGCAGTCGTTAAGCCATGACGGAGGCCATAAGATGGCCTAAAAACCACGTCAGCAGAGTGCTCGCCACTAACTCAGACGAGTTTGCTTGCTTTTAGTACCCTAGGGTAAATTATTATTATCTCGTTGAGTATATACCAACCTCATTATTTTTCGTGGTGATGCTTTTCTGCATTTCCCGTACTATGTCAGCTCGTGTTTTGCAAATGGAGCGAGAACGAATGACGTTACACTGATAGGTGCATTACTATGAGTTGTTCCTGCAACGCCCAACACTTTGTTATGTTATTAAAGTTTCTTTAGCGGTCGTTCACCTTCGTGTTGTGTTTTTCCTCCTCCTTGCCTTGATATCCTCAGGGTTGAGGATCGTGACCTTTATATAAGACCTTGTTTTGGATAATGTTCTTCCAGCGAGATCTGTCTGCTGCAGAACGGATGGCATCACACACGGAGGAATCCAGTGCTGAGCGAACCTGATCTCTCCAACGCATCGGGCTTCGTCCTCGCAACCTCTTTCCCTCTACCTTGCCAGTGACTACCAGTTTTTCCAAGTTATTATCTCCTTTCCTGGCAATATGACCGAAAAGATTCTACAAAGACATTCGATCGTCGTTCGTTGGTGCGATGTGCCGTCCATGGAATTTTGAGCTGTTGTGTTTTTAAAATTCATTTTTATGTAAATTTGCATTTCAGTATTTTTTTAAGACAGTAGACTGAATTGTAGAGGCTTCCAATTCATTACTTTTAGTCGTAACTTTTTTCTAACAAAGATATTATAAAAAAAAACACAAAATGTATCATTATGTAATTATTGTCTTCGAAAAGTCTACATGCTACTTTTTTCTTTATTTTAAAATACTTAATCTTGAAACTGTCAATCAAAGTACTGAATCGTAGACTTCACCAAGTACGACCTCTTGACCCTTTGACTATAATCGCCTAATGGGGTTTATAGCATCTGGGGTTTTATTCTCAGTTCGGCAGAGATCTCTACCAAACTGAGCATAATACAGGGGTATTATGCTACCAGATTGAAGTAGAAACCGATTACATAATGGTCATGTATACCACTAATAAAAAAGTAATTAAATAAACTGTAACTAAGTAAAATGTAAATACTTAATATTAAGATTATTTAAACTATTTAACAGACCGCGAATCTGTAAAAGACGCGATTAAAAATTCACTTTATCTCCACCCTTTACTATAAAAGGGGTAGTCAGGTGTGAAATTAGTTGAGTGCCTGCGCCTGCCACGTAATTAGAGATACTTAAGCAATTCCTTTGTAAGTTTGTACGTAATGTTACCTTTGAAGATGGTACGGTTTTTAAAACGCTGAACCACCATTGCTGCTACTACGACAATCGATATTTAAAACTTCGTTGCATCTTTTGAGATACACTGCGTAGTTACGCCGTCAGTTCGCCATGTCTCGTGTCAAAGTATGAAGCAGCCGCGTAGTGTAACACAAATTTCATTGCACTATCAAATCATCGTATCTTATATAATTTTTTCGGATTAGAGGTTATCTTTAGCTAAGTTGCAATCTACAATTGTTAATTAGTTGAGTAGTAGAGCTCCTGTTAAAAACTTGTTCCGAGGAAGTACTACCATCCTTCCTACTAATATTAAAAACGCGAAAGTTTGTAACGATGTATGTATGTATGTATGTATGGATGTTTGTTACTCTTTCACGCAAAAACTATTGATCCGATTTGGATGAAACTTGGAATATATAATATTGTCCGTGACGTGGACTAACACATAGGATACTTTTTATCTCGTTCCCGGGGAGAAGATGAACATCCAAAAAAAATTATCAGTAAAAACATTAGTCCAGCCGTTCATTTGTTAAAAATGGTAGGTATAGCAAAACACAACTGACAGCTTGAATAAATCCTTTTTATGTTGGTGGGTACACAGCCTGGCTGTAAATAATCAAATTAAGAAAACAATATTTTCATTCTTAAGCTACTTTGTATATACAAAGATGAAATTTTTACAAGCGATCTGATTTGGATGAAACTTGGAATATATTGTCCGTGACCTGGATTAACACACAGACTAGGTACTTTTTATCCCGAAAAATCAACGGGATCAAACGGGACGCGAACGAAGTCGCGGGCGCCTTCTAGTCGTACCTATTTCTGCCGCTAAGCAGTGATTTTCGCAACCTAATGTTCTGGTTGAAATAAGCACAGATTATATAATACTATACTAGTATTATATGATGGGACCCCATGACATAAGTATCGGTGCAATAAGAGGCCATAAGCAATTTCATATGAGTTAGTGGCCAACTCTGGTGACGGAGTTTTTAGGCCACCTTAAGGCCTCCATCATTAACGACTGCTAGAGCAAGGACCGATAGTTTAACGTCCTACGAAGCACGGAAGTGCTCAGATGTAAACGCCACTAACGGTCACCCATCCAAATAGTGACCGGTGAAGATTAACATGCACATGGGACCTAATAATATTCTCTTATAAAATATTTTATTAAAATTCGTAAAGCTACTTAAATAAATTATCTAATTAAAAATAAAACCAAAAAAAGAATGACGTAATTACTTGTTTAACATAAACTAAAAAAAACTATAGCAATAATATCACTAATATAAAAGCACGGTGGACATTCTTGACTTTAGTGCTGCAAATATAAAACACGCTGGGAATTGTTAATTCAGCGAGCTGAGCATTTTTGATTGTATCTCTTTATTTCTGTGACACAATGAGATAACCGACTAAAATACTAAAGAAATTTCTTCTACTTGAATAACAAAAATTTCGCTGTTTGAGATGATGTTTATTGATTATCAAAGTGTTCATGAAACTGTAAGAGTTGCAAAAAAAATTATTAGGAATCCCAAAATTTTATAAGTCTTCGATATGGAAATACAAGGACTACTGTAACATGTACTGAATTTTTTTTCACAAGAACTTAGAATATTATTTCACCATGCAAAAAATCCAGTAAACTGGCTATAAGATAATTTATAACATATTTTTAACTTTACTTAATCAAAAATTTAAAACACAACTATTCAGTAAACTAAGTTCTTGTTGTGACAACAACCTAACCACACTCCTTTGAACACAGCGCACACAAACCCGTAAACCCAACACAGATAAAACAGTATAAAATATTTTAATTATATTTTATCACCACTAAAAGGCGTGTAAATGAAAAACCGGTTTCCCTGCTTTATGAAATCGTTAAAAACTTGTCTTTTCAGTTCGTGAGATATTTCAATGGAACTTTTCATGGGTTTGCATTGTTGAAATTTCATTATACTACTTTTTATGGGTCGCATTGGGATGGGTTCTTTATTTTATGGGTTTTACAGTTAGTTAATTAAGATGAAAGCTCCTTTGAAATCTTTTTTAGTGGTCAAAGTAGCTAAAAAGAGTTTTTTACCACACTATCATGAAACTTAGTTTCTTACACCTGAATTGGCCGCGCATACGAACTTACTTCATTAGCAAGCAAGCTCGTATGAGTTAGTGGCCAACTCTGTTTACGAAGTTTTTAAGCCGCCTTAAGGCCTCCGTCATGGATTAACAACTGCACGTCGAAGGACGAAAGCGCTCAGATGTAAATACCACTAGCGGTCACCCATCCATTATTGACCGCGCAGAACTTCATTGCAATGATACAACACAGCCAGTTTCTCGAACGCAGATCATCTTCATAATTAACTAATCAATGGTCAAATCTCTAATCAAATGTCATTTGGGTTGCACGAACGTTGATTACGTACTTTAATTTTGAACAGAGATTAGTTGACTAGCCTGTCAAATCCCTATAGCAAATCTCTTGTCAAACATCAAAATGGGTTTCTCGAACGCTAATTAGGCGTTTTTCGTTGGTCAAGCTCTTGTCAAATCAACGATCAACTAATCGGTGATTTTGCTCTAATTAGCTGAAATGAATAATACAATTTACTATGTTTTGCTAGGTTTTAAACCAGATAAATCTTAAAAACCACCAGGTTGGTACTCCAAAAGTGGTTTTGTTATTTTTTACAATACGTATGGATCGTTTAACCAATAAAAAATATACTTGTAAAATAAAATAACATCTAATATTTTAGGGTGTCGCTTTCGGATGTAACAATTAGCAGAAGCAGTGAATCTGACGAGGTATACAATACACCTGGACCCTCAAGAATGTTTAGAACTAGACAAGAGCCACATTTCATAAGTTTTCAGAAGCGGAATTCAATAGATGAGATTCCGTATTTATTGGGGAGTCTATAAAACCACAGAAGTTGAGGAGTAAATCAATAAGTTGTAATGTAACAAGGGAGATCCTGTAACACCTTGCACGGCGGCTAAAGTATCTACTTTTAGTAGTAGATAGTAGTTAGGTATCTACTTACTAACACTGTTTGGATATAAAATGTACTGATCACATAGTATGTAAGCACTTTATTTTCAAACATAAAGCAGCCTTATCAACATAGGTAGTTATTTATTTCTAATACTGTCTGTATCTACCTAGCAATCTAGGTATACTTCTGAAATAAATCAAGGAAACACAGTTCTGTTTAAAGGTACAAGCATTTAATTGTTTAAAATTGTATTAGTTACAAAACACTGCTAGATGTGAAGCACGGTTTGGAGAACTGTAGAGGTGAGGTGGGGTGGCACCCTTTGAAGACTTTGTAGAGGTGAGACGGGTTTGGAGTTGCTAGCGAATTGCCTCGGCTGGTCCGGAGGTATCAAGGCGCGGCGCTGGCCGCGACGGAGGTAAGGCGAGGCACGATGCTGGCCGCGGCCTCTGGCGAGTTGTCTTCGGTATGTACAACGAGAAGTGGAGAAGGTTTTGAAAACTTTATAGTATCACGAGATGACCACGAGATGACAAAAGTTCCCGGGCCTGCCTGGCCCAGGAATGGCCTTAGTATTCAGCTTGAATTTCTGTCTAAGTTTTAATTTCTAAAATTATTTTACCAACAATAGTCAAATGTAAACAAAGTAACGTGAAACATGACACAAAAATATGTCATTTTTGATGTTTAGGAGTGAATGATGGAACTGAAGGATTGATTCAATTATGTGTGACCCTATGAAAATATACACTGATTTGACAATCGTAAAATGATCCTTGATTACTTAATTATTGTCTGATCAGCGTTCGTGCAACCCGGTTTGATTTGACCAGTGTGTTAAGTTAATTGCTTTGTCAACTGATCTGCGATTTGATTAGCGTTCGAGAAACCGGCTGTAGGAAACGATCAAGTGTCATAAATATGATGATAGATCTTTGTATTTTGCCAGCTTATCAAAATCTTTTGATAGCCAATCTCCGTGCAGATCCATCTATCTTCTAAAATGTTAAACATCCACAGACTCAATTCGAAATTTAAATTGGAACAGAGCGTCTCCAATTAAGCTGTTGTCGCGGATGACGGATGACGGAGTCCCGAGGGATGTCACGGAAGAGACGGAGATGGCAAGATATTTTGTGGAAGCTTGGTTTTGGTACCACATTTAGTGGGTTTACTTACAAAAAATAATAATAAAAAAAACAGTCAAGAAGAATAAAAATATTTTTTTATGAAAACATACCTACATACAATAAAAATGAGACAAACATAAAATTTTCAAGAATTAAAAAACATTTTTATGTAATGTTACTTTAAAAAAAAATCACTGAAGTCGGTAGATATCACCCAGATGAATGTGTTATTCCCATCAAGCCCACCGGCTGGCCCACTGGTGGGCTCGATGGGAAAAAAATCCTAACGAGCCCACTATGCAAATGAGTGGGCTCGATGGGAATTTTTTTCCCACCTGGCCCACCGGTAGGCTCTTCCTGGGTGTTACACCTCCCAAATCAGAATCATTATTTAAAAGTCATGCGATTGTCCGTTTAAAAGGACACGAACTCACACAGTGTCTGTAACTAATAGATTTTTTTTTAAGTTAAACCATTTTTGTGAAAATAACGTCTTTAAAAATAAAACCTTATTTATCCAGGATGGAGCTGTCAGAAAGATAATTACAGCTAATCCCAAAGGCGTTCCCTTGCGAACTAATTAAAAATTGTAGATTACAGCTGATATACGACAATGCTATTTAGGTACGAGCTTAATAAAACATATAAAAAACTTCTTTTAGATCAAGTTCAGTAAAAAAATGTTGTTCATACTATTATAAATTAGATATTTAAATAAAATGTAGAATAAATTCTATTCTGGGGCATAACTTATGGTTATTGCACTACCAAAATGGTTTTGAATCAAAAATGGTTTAGCCCAATTAGCCGTTACTAGTGGACTCATTTGCATGGTGGGCTCGTTGGGATTTTTTTCCCATCGGCCCCACCAGTGGACCAGCCGGTGGGCTGGATGGGAATAACCCGATATGATCTGTGCTTGTGGTTACGTTGAGATTACTCAAAAAAATATTTAATTTATGACTATGATAGTAGATAGGTATGTACTTAGATGCTCGGAAATATAGTATCCGAATCTAGAATTCATTATGACGTCACTTCTTCCAATAAACATTGCCCCAGAGGTGAACTCTGAAACTCGTTCGACTAATAAATAAAGTGAAATAAAGACAATGAGGGCAGAGAGTAATGATCCTGAACAGCTCCAATGAATGTTTCACTTCAGGAGGATATACTATAGAGGGCACACAAACGCACCTACTATTAAGTATTTTTTCAGTGAGATAGGTGCTCGAAAAACACCGAACCTAGTACCTATAGTATTATATGATCTGTGACCAAACTGTGCAAATGAGTGGGCTCGATGGGAATTTTTTCCCATCTAGCCCGCCCGTTGGCCAGTCAGTGGGCTCGATGGGAATAACCCATTGATTTGTATAAAAACGGGTTATTCCCATCGAACCCACCGGCGGCGGCTGGCCCTCAAGTGAGGCCGATGGGGAAAAAAATTCCCAACGAGCCCACTACGCAAATGAGTGGGCTCGATGGGATTTTTTATCCCATCTGGCCCACCAGTGGCGGAAAAAACAACAATCTGAAACTAACTTTCTCAATATCATCAATGATTTTATCCATCATAATGCGAACTGCCAAGGTGTGGAACTGTCTGCCATCATCAGTATTTCCGGAACAATATAATCTAGGAATCTAGGAAAAAAGTGAACACGAACTCCAACTTAGGCTACAGCTTTACTATCAAGTGCTGGCAGCCAAGTGCTTCATAAAAGACTAAAATCGATTATAATTATTTTAAAACCAAAAAATTCAAATTCAGATTCGTGAAAGGGTGGTATTACTAGCTCTATGAATTCCTTCAGTGGTCTTCGCTGTCTCCATCGATCCACCGTGATGAGACCAGATAAGGCGCAGACGGGATTGGCCAGCAGTTTTTCTTGTCTTATTTATTGAACTGACAGACAGACAAATGTGGGCAAACGTACAAATGGGACAGGTTTTTTCTTGATCTTATTACGTTTGATTAGGAAGAGTGAATTGGAGTTTTTTTTGTATTGAAAAATGGGAGGGCTTCGGGGGATAATGGAGTGGAGAGCGTTTTTGATTGGATGTTGTATTGCGTAGGTCTACGAGATTTCGTAGATACGTGCTACGGCGTAGGTGTACTACGAAGATTGTTCGTATTCTTTTTGGCAATGTAGGTGTCCACGGCTACACTAGTACCATTCTATGAGAGTTTGATATTACGTCACTGGAAAGAATTTCTAGAAAAAAGATAGAACTCCTTACCAGTAGGATTCTTAGTGGTGATTCCTGGAATCAAAATATTAGCAGTCTGAACGAGTCTCTTGCTGGACAATGGACATCCTACAACTTCTCTACATCATATTTCTCTTGGCGAGTGATTTTGCTTTTCATTGAGTCATCAAACTATATGTGAAACAAAATAGGGTAAACTACCCTAATCCTGGCAGCCCCACCAATTGTTGGCACTACTCTGATTTATCCTATTTACTAAAAAAAAAACAGACCTCACGATGTTTATTATTATGTTAAGTTGTTGTTTATATAACAACATCGTGAGGTCTGGCTTTTTCTTAGTAAGTAGGATAAATCAGAGAAGTGCCAACAATTGGTGGGGGTGCCAAGATTAGGGTAATTTACCCTACTTATTGTTTTTTAACTTATTACTTCAGAAAATCCGATAGATTTTATTCCATAACCTTTTTTTTAATACAGCTCTTGTCTCAACCACTTTTGGCTACATTACGCTTCGGAAAAACGGACCTTATTCTAATGCCAAACACATACCATCAAAGAAACAACAGCCTTCTTGAATTATGCATGCCTGGTCATGCCACCAACAAAACTCGGAGAAGGTCCAATTCATGTTTATCTGATGACTTAGAAGTTGACTGAATTGAGATTGAATTATGAATTGTATAGCAAAAAAGGCTGCCACGCCCACTAAATAAACATATTTAAAATAAATAAATAAATAAATAGTGAAAACATGTACACAGCACACCCTACACTCTACAGGAACCCAGTTATAATTATAAAATGAATAAATATTCATGGACACTACACACAACGCCATCTAGTCCCAATAAGGAAAGCTTGTACAAACTATAGTTACCTAAGTTCACTAGCAATATTTGTTTTACGAAAACTTTTGTGCCGAACACTGATTTAGCTTCGTTCAAACGGGCTTAGTAAAATCACACTGATGAAAATACTATTCGTGACTTTAATGACACCAACACTAGATCGGAATTATATTTTCACTACTTTTATTACGTGAATTGCGTTTCTGATGTCCAGCGAAGCGACCCCTTAAATGGACCTTGTGGCCACAATGTTGAGAACCCTTTACTGAGGTCACTATTTACGAGATTTTGAGCAAATTTTGCGTGCACATGAAGCTGGATATATCGCAAGGAGTTTAGAGCTTTATTGTCTTGGTAATATGTTTTGTTTTAGTATGTAATGTTAATGTTCTTAGAAATCCTTTTGGTTACAAAGACTTTGCAGTTTTATTTCTTAGGCAGTGGATGTTAGTTTCGTTCGTTCGAATATTTCAGGTGTTCGGTGAGTAATTTTGATGTTTATTTATACTAACGCAAGAGTGGTTTTGTTTATTGATTTAGTACTAAAGGTGTTGGATTGGCTTTGGAGTACTCTTCGAAACTTTGGTCTAGGTATTTCTAATAGCTAAAAATTAGAATTAATAAAAAGACTTAAAACAGTGAGAGCTAGTAACATAAAAAGTTTAATAAAATTCAAAATAAATCCAAATCCATATTTTTTTATGCCATAGCTAGCAGATGAGTAGGTGGGCCATCTGATGTAAAGTAGTCACCACTTCTCATGGACACCTTCAACACCAGGGCTGTATAAATTATTTGTTTACTTCGACTTATCTCTGAGCATCTTGTTAGTAGGGACTAAACACGATAAATACAAAAAATCTAACAAAATATCTACTTACCGTCTAGTTGTGAGAATATTTTATTTAACCATCTGCCTTGAATCAACTTATACTTTATTTTTCATTTAACACTTGGCAAAAATAATTGTAATAAGGAACCACCATCCCCCGTATCGCAAGCCCTGAACTGCTTTCGCTGCCTAGTATAATGTCAAGTGACGTGGCTACAGATATACGAAAACAAGAAGCTTTTGACGGCAAAAAACGCGCTGAAACTCACTAATGTCACTACTTAGTCATAGAATACCTATGATTTAGTATGAAAACAGTTTAAAAACCTGTCAGGCTTAAACCAGGTTATTATAAGACAACGATTGCCTCCCTTGACTCATACTAGTCTCACCAAAGCTATCAAATATTCATCTTGATCTCTAAAATCATTACCCATTGTCTCGTAATCCATTGTACTCGTATACGTTGCTATACGTCACATCTGCAGTAAAATCTTTATGGGGTATCTACTACCTCACATCCTTATGCAATGCATTCTGTGACCCGTGTGAGTTGGGATCTGGATACTACGGAAGACAGGGCTTAGATGAAAATAGAGTTGAGGTGCGGGCTTAGTTATAATCTCATTTTATTGTCTGTCAAAAGTTAGTCACCATTTGAAATGGCCCAATCTTGTTCCGTTTAGATATTGACACGCATGGAGAATGTTAAACAGTGTTTAGAATGATAAGGTAAGACAGCTTAAGTTTAGAATCAGAATCAGAATCAAATTTATTCATAATTATAGAAAATTATAAGTCAAAAAATACAGAAATTAATAAATATAAATTAAATTAAAAGATGTACATAGTTTGTACACATTGAAAAAAAAACTTATAAGTAGGTAGGTACATACAGACTCGTTTAGTAGCTATAAGATAAAGAAGTAAATAGAATAAAAAATAATTTCATAAAGTTTCCAATTAGATACGTTTTTTAAAATTCATGACTATTTTAGTAAAAAAAAAAATAAGCAACAATGATTCTGAGAAACAGATTATCTTTGTCAACTATTTACTGAAAGTGCACAGAGCGTCTAAGGTTATGGGCGGATACAATTTATAATTACTTCTACGTGGACTCATGAAGAAAATAATTATTTGTATTGAGTCATTTGTTATGCCGGCCACATACGTAGCGGTATACCTGAACGGTATACCGGAACTGAAGGCTTGTGCAAGTATATCTAATGTCCATAGTGACCACACACGATTCAAGTATGCCTGTACAGTCTCAGTTCTGCGCCTGTGACAAACCGAAGAAAACGTGTTGTGCAATAAGTATATTGTGAAATATGCCACCGGCACCCACAAATGATGACGTTTTGGCTATTGTTTTGGTGCTAGGTATTAAGAAAAAAGAGAAGTGTAAGAAGAAACGTTCTGTATGGTGTAAAGAATGGTTACTGAAAAGAAATAAGTATTCCCACACCAACATTTTGGCGCGAAAATAAACACACAAACCGACCGAAGCACTGGCGCGCGTGCGACTGAAAGCGTTCCTACACACACGCTCATGCATACTTGCACAAACTAGTTTGCGCAGGTATACAGATCGTAGTTTTGATCTGCCTACCAGACTTGTGCAAGTCAGGAAACTTGTGGAAGTTTTGTCACACACACGCTCCGGTATACTTGCACAAGCCTTCAGTTCCGGTATACCGTTCAGGTATACCGCTACGTATGTGGCCGCCATTATTCGCCGTAATTAAATTATACAAGTTTCTTTACACACATAATATTTTAAACTTCCAGCCCTTCTATGTCCCAACTCAAAGAGGAACTTTACGGAGCATGTTCGAGAAATTGATCGTTTATTCAAAGCAGGTGATCTCGTGCAATACCTCTTTATGTCTTCGAGATCTCAAGAGTAGATTGCGTAGGAAAACTTTATTGTATGAAAAGTGCACTAAAGTAGTGGCAGTGGAAAGCAGTCCTAAAGGAGGCCTTAAAGCGGCCTAAAAACTCCGTTCATAAAGTTAGCGACTAACCTACAATAATACCTTGCTATTCTGCGTAGAGTACCTACATTAATACGTTAGGAAAATTGATGACAGATTTATTTATTTTATTAATTACTTAGGTCTCTTTGATCAATCAATAATTAATATCTGAAATATAATTTTTCACACTTAAAATTCCTATAAAAAAGTACGCTTGGCCACGCTTCCGATTGGTACTGATTTGGACCAGTTGAGCTATTTATAAATCGTTTGCAACGGTTTGTGGATAGCTCAACTATTTCATGTGTATTTTGTAAATATTTTGAATATTTTAAATACTGTATTAGTTGTAATTTTCTTTGTGAATAAATTTATCTAAAAAAGGAATAAAAAAGCAAATCTTACTAAAAAACTCCATTTTATTGAGTAAAAGCGATTTTTAAACTATTGCATAGCTTCTATCGCGGGCCTTGAGCATGGAGACCGAATCCAGAAATTCCGTAACGAAAATAACCTAACACCCCCCACTCCGACCGGCACAGCGGTGATACGATAAAAAAATGCTATGCAATAGCTTTACCGCGGCAGTCTCCGAGAGCCACACGTTTTTTTTTACTTATATTTGCAATGAACATGGTAACACAAGATCTCCTATCTAATAAGAATTTTACCATCTCCATAAAATACCCGAAAACATTACTGTCACGTTGTGAAGAACAATTCGCTGCCTCTTGAATTAGCCAATGTCTTGGGGCATTTCGCCAATACTGGTAACCTTATTCTAAAAGACGTACGACCGTTAGGTGAGGTAAATACAAATAAGTGGCAAAGTCTGTGCTTCGTAGGGCACGTTAAACTGTCGGTCCGGCTCTAGTCGTTAAGATATGACGAGGGCCTTAAGGCCGACTAAAAACTCCGTCAACAAAGTTTGCCAATAATTCATACGAGCTTGCTTGCTAGTGGCAAAGTTATCTAAGGCTCGTGTTAGGTAGATAGGTCACTTAAAGTGGTCACTAAGGTCACTATATGTCAAGTTGTGATCAATGGTCAAAGTGTAATGGACAGTCTACGTGTTACCGTGTCATAAGTAACGTACTTACAAAAAAAAAATATATAAGTATTCTATCAGCAATCTAGTAGTTCCCATAGTACAAGTTTTGCTTAGTTTAGGACTAGAGAGCGTTATGTGATATGTGCAATATAAAAAAAGGTTTGATTATTTTGACAGTTTGCATATTACACATAGACATAGACAATCATTTAGTTTTATTCGCAATATAAATCATTACAATAGATAGTTAAAATAAAATTGAAATAAATATTTACTTCTTGACACCGACTTCTTTATGAATAAGGTAGTGGAACGTTTTCCCGAAATTCGAGGTATTTTTCCTGTCTCCGGGCATTTTATTTCCTCAATCAAAAGTCCGAGTGGCTCAAGTGGTATGAAACGACCTAATGAATTCTCTTTTAGCTATCTTAGGCCGCAGGAGAGCGTACGTGACATTTTCCTGATTTTCGAGAACGACGCTTGAGTTTTTGAGGCTTATTATTTTTTAATACTAACAATTCTTTTGATAAAGTATGACCAAATGTAGGTTTCTAAAAGTGTTGGATCTTTTTTATCTTACAAAGTTATTTGCAACATGTGAAAAACAGTAATTTAAACAAAAGTATACATAATAATATTCAATTTCAAAATATGTAGCTAGGTCTAGAATAACTGCAATCAATCACTTCGGAAAAAAAATGAAAAGGATATTTTCCAGAAATCCCCCCTAAGAAATCCCTCCGAGTGGGTATTTCAGTTTCCGGAAATTCCCACTAAGTATGTGGTCCGTATTAAACGCCTTTATCCATTGAAATTGGCTGGGTTTATACTTTCCTTTAAAAGTCATTATGTTGATGATAATGATGAAACAAAAAAGCTCAACCAAAAAAATACAGCTTTTTTGGAAAAACGTTTATTTTTTATTATCATTGCAGTCAAAATCCAAGCTGTTACACTTAAAAAATGAGATTGTGCATTAACCACCTTATCCATGTCACGCATGCCGAGGGTGGCAACTGTATTACGAGGGAACATTCCAAAGATTATAGCCATGTTGCTTTGTGAGCCTTATACCGGGTGCTGTACGTGGATATAAATACTTTGTGTTTATAAATACTAAGTGAATACTGTAAGACAAAATTTCTAAAAAAGAGTTTGAGGTTTACTAATAATATTTTTATAAACATTGGTGTTTGTTCTGTGTCTGGGTGTTACTATGTATTATAAGTATGTATTTACAAAAAGTATATAAGTATTATATCAGCAATCTAGTTTCCGAACTAAGCTCTGCTTAGTTTGGGACTAGAGAGCATTGTGTGTAATGTCCAAGAATATTAATCTATTTATTTATTTTTTGAAATAGCTAGTGAATTAAATAAGAAATTATACTTTCATATATGACAAATTTACTGCTAGATAATTATTATTTCCCACATAATATCACTTTCTGTAATTTTTAGCAGCTTCTATTAGCAGCCCCTCGCTAGCCTTCGCTTTCGTTCGATCAGCTGGTGCTCATCATCATAACGTTCGGATTTATCCTACAGATTATTATATCCAGTCTCAAAGGTCAACAAAACCGGGCCAGGCCGAAAAAAACGTTGGTGTAACAACCTCAATACATTTCACGAAGCCTATATAGTGGGCGGACTTTATGAAGGAGACTTTTTCCCAGCAGTAAAAAGAAAAAAAAATCTTATCATCATTTATTAAAGTATAAGTTTTAGCATTATATTTTTATGCCACTTCCGTAAAATGTATCTCTCTGAATCTTAAGCATTAACCGAAGCTAGGGTGTCTGCAATTTGGCAGAATAATGCAGCATTTTCGGGCCACTTATCGGGACCTTCAACAATTTGTATGGGGTTCTGTCTTAAGTGTAAGGTTTTCTAATAAAAGAATACCGTCATTTTGATGAACGTCAAATACTGATGACTGCATTTTCTTTATTTAGCTCATTTTTCTAATTTCGTTAATTCGAGTTTTGAGGGTTCTATAAGTCGTGCAAAATAAAACATTAAAAATATACAGTTAAGTATAGTTAGTGGTTACCATTTAACATCAGGTAATCCACTACCTCGTTCGGTCATATACCAGCTAAATTATAATTTTTGCATCACTTTATTCAGCTGTTTATATTATTGCTATCTCTTACTTACAGATAATGTCGAAAAGTGACAGAACAAAATTATTTTAAAAAACTATTTTACTATTGGCTATTGGTATGGCCCATAGTTAAAAATACATAAATAGTTGTAAGGTGCATTGGGGTAATTGCGAAAATGGGTATATTCCGAAAATCCATAAAATCTAGTAACATAATGCGATATTTTCCTGTTGGCAACATTGGTCTAGACGCCATCTTGATTGGCATCGCCGTGACAGTCCTATATATCCTCGTGCCAACAGGAAAATATCGCATTATGTTACTAGGTTTTATGGATTTTCGAAATATTATACCCATTTTCGCAATTACTCCAATGTACCTTAATAAGTTGTATAAAAATAAACTTTCTTTTACTTATACAAGTTTTATCATTATCATGTTACGGTCACCGATTTTCAGGAAACTAAGACATTACTCTTCATATCTACACTTTTATACTCTTCACGTCTTGAAGACGACTCAAGTTTGAGCTGATAATTTTGAATCGTTGGATGATGAGCAGAAAGTTGTACTCTTGAGATTTTCTTTGAGAAGAATACTTGGAGATCTGTAAATGCAAGAATACTGTAATAATGATACTGGTTACTACGATATTTTGTTAAAAAAGTACCTAAATACAAATAAATAAATAAATTTAACATTTTTTAAATGTTTAAATTGCTTAGTATAGGTAAGTAGGTATTATTTAATCATTTTGTGTAATTTTACTTCAGTAAATTTACTTCACTTTACTTTAAAGCGACAAACTAAAAATAATAACAAGGAGAATTAAAAAATACTTTGTATCCTAAAAAATACTTGAAAAATAATTGCCTAAACAAATTGATACACTCATCAAAAAAGTAACTTAATAAAAACTTAAAAGCGCTATTATTTACAACTTTAACATGACTTCAATCATTACACTCACGAAATAAAGTCATTATCATTTACCCTCTCTCATAACCTTTATCACCTTGAAATAGAGTACAAATTCCCAGTAATTATTTTAAACAACTTACAGAATAGATTGACTAAAATAATAGTTTCGTATCGCTTTTTCAATTTGGGGGTAATTTTAAAATCGTTATGTCATTAGAGGGAACAGATACTTACAGGTGTGTAAATGCTACTTGCTGATACCCGCGACTTCGTACTTTCCACCAAAATATCTGTTAACCAGCATACGATGAACCTCGTAGCAAATGGTTGCTTTTGGTTTAGAGAGCTCAAGTTTTATTTGTATCTAAGAATCCACGTCTTTAATTTCAATAAAATATAGGCTATATTTCAATCCAGAAAAAAGGGTTTCCGAATGGTATAAGTTTCGTTGAAATTGGTCCAGTAGTTTAGGCGTGATCCACAAACAAGTAAACAGACAAACTAGATTTTTGGAATCAGAATCGTTTATAATTTAGTAGATCTGCATATTTAGTTTATCCATATCTTTAATTTTAACATATTTTTTTTCATAACTTTTTTTTATTTTTTTTTATTTTCTACTCTAAGAACATTGTAAAATGTCGAAAGAAGAATAAATGAATTGAATTGAATTGAATTTAGTTTTTGTTCTTTTACAGTTTTATAAAATAGTATAGATGTATAACGTTTTTGTCTGTTTAATGCTAGAAGTTAAACAACTATCAGGTTATGAACAACTAAACTGGGCTAATCGAACTCACAAAAAAAAACCTTTTACATACAAATACAACCCCCAGACACAGCTAAAATGATTATTCCCTTCCTAACCAGTCATCAGACGCAATCATCCTCTGATGACGATGACGGAATCAGCCCTCGATGACGGAATAACTAGATTACTACCCATCTACCCTTCTAATTGGAAGTAGTGAAACTATTAAGTTAGCCGTAAGCAGCGCTTATTGTTTCGTTTAATAGTAGGACTTTTTTACGTGAAAAAAGCGTCTTTAAAAGCATTTGTATTGTTTCCAAAATCAAAATATCTAACATTTTAAACCTAATACTGCAAAATTGACTGGAAAAAAATTGCTTGTAAAAAAACTTCTTGCCCAAGATTATGAGACCAATGGATTTTTAAAATCAATGTAAAAAATTACATATTTTTTTACCAATATTAAATTTATAAGGTAAATTCTGATGTAACTTCTATGCATAAATTGCGTTTATTTCAAATCCAACCTTCACTGAAAACCATATTTTCAGCAAAATCTAGCGCTGCAAAGCGCTTTTTGCGTCGGATTAATATAGATTTTTGAACAGCCTCATGTTCAGACCAAATCTAATTAGCGCGCGCTGCTATTTAATTAAAGTGAATAGTTTGATCCAATCTACCTACAGTCATCATTTTGTACGATTAAATTTACGCTGATAGTGCCGATTTTACGAATCCCTTTACGTGAAATTTTAGAGAATTTACAAAAATATACCGTGAGAATTATTTTCGGCTGTTTGCTTGGGATTCAAATAGATTATCCCTTTTATTCATTGCCTATAATGCTAATCAATAAACACTTTAGGTACTAAGGCTGGGTTTGACCTATTCCGCAGTTGAAATACTATCAGTCTCGATTCTAAACTTGTCAAAATAAGAACGCAAACATTTGAATGTAAAAAATCATGAGTCGTCGGAATTTGACGAACCCGAGAGCCCGTAGTCTGAGTTTTATTTTGTTGATTGAAACGCATATCGAGAAGCGATTTGCGAAATATTTTGTATGAAAACCCGATAAGCGCCTCTAGTGGGAGATTTGCAAACTATTTTTCTTCGTACAACAACTGCGAGTTTCTCATTTCTCGCTTGTCAATCAACAGTTATGGTCGTGGTAGGGTACTCAGCTGTCAATTTTAAGCTGCAAGATGTCAAAATAATGACGTATTTGGAATTTCAGCAGCTACTTAATTAAACTAGGGTTACTGTTGGCTGTTTGTCTAACAATATTCCACGTGCAGTTTCATACTATTGCCAACAACAGATTTTTAGATTTGCATATTGATTGACAACAAAATTAATTGTTTTCCTCCACACAGGCTTAATAGTCAGCAAGGGGTCATTAGTGGAGGCTAGATTGTGTACACTAGTGCTCACTGTACACTGTACATTGTATTGTACACAATGCTGGGTACTAATGGATTATCAGCGATTTGCATTTAGCTGGCTTTGCGGAACGGGGTTCTGCAATAATGATGACGCTTATGCAAAAGCATAAGATCAATTCATTGGCTCGCTATAACTAATGAGTTGGTATTATTACACGTTCACGTGACGTGTATAGGCACGTGACTTAGGTTTAGTTATTACTATTTATTTATTAAAAAAAATCAGCCTGAACAAATCACACTAATTAAAAAATAGTGCGTGGAGTCCCTCCGCGCGGAAGAAGTTATACTAGAAGTTATATTTGCGTTTTGTGGGGATCGCCGTATGTGATCACTCTCGTTCTGTCTCTTTCTATTCCCTCTCCCCAAGAGCGTTAAACATTTAACGCGTTAAACGTTGTCTCATTCTATTCCTCCTTCGTTTAACGTTTAACGTTTAACGCTGTCAGTTGGAAGTCGCATTAGAAGTATAACTTCAATTAATTAATTCAGTTTATCTACCTACATAGTCTCATGTTAAGATCGCTTAAGAATTCCAACTTTTAAAAATATTATACTACCTAATAATATGAATATTCTAACACTGTCAAACCTGGTAACGAGTTCACTTATAAAAAGTTTCAGTTTCATGCCTTTCATAAGTATCTACTTTTTTCGTGACGGACTCACAACTTGAACTAAGATTTTATCGGCCAAGGCACTACTGCTTTCAAGTTATATTCAAACTTTCAGCTGTAGTAGAGGCAAAGCTATTATAAGGTAAAACCATCCGTGTAATTAAATACACTTAGTAGGATAGGTGTAATAGGAGCGAATCGATTTTTTCTTATAGTAGGTGCCAAATTTTAACAGGCGTCATGGCTCAGTCAGTAGTAGCTCTGCCTGCCGTGCTGTGGGTCGTGGGTTCGATCCCCACCGAGAACAAACATTTGTGTGTTGTAAACATAGATGTTTGTTTTGTGTCTGGATGTTTCTATGTATTATAAGTATGTATTTAGAAAAAAAATATGTATGTATGTATTCTATCAGCCATCTAGTTTCCATCGTACAAGCTTTGCTTAGTTTGGGAGTAGGTGTTGTGTTAAGTGTCTGTGAATATTTATTTAATTAATTTATTAAATAACACCGCAATACAGGTCATTCACCCACTTTCACTACGATGTCGCAAAATTCAATTTATGAATGGCTAATTCTGTCGCTTTCCATACAAACCTGTCGCTAAGACGATAATCGCTCGAATCTCGTAGTACTGTTTGTTTACCATACATAAATTGAATTTTGCGACATTGAGGTGAAGGTGGGTGAACGACCTGTATTGCGGTGTTATTTGGCACCTGCTATAGTAAATTTGCTAAATTGTTTCTCCTTCTATTTCTTTGTTTACAATAAAGAGTTTATCTATCTATCTAAATGGACGACCACATCATCTTTTAACACTAGGTGAAACTTTTACTTTTGTATGTAAAATATATTCACAAAGAAAATTACAACTAACACATTATTTACAATATTTACAAAATACACATGAAACAGTTGAGCTATCTACAAACAGCTGCAAACAATTTATAGATAGCTCAACTTGTCCAAATCAGTACCAATCGGAAGCGTGCCCGCATGTTTACCTATATTATTTTAAAATAAAAAAGTATTTTTGAAAACTCCTCTATAAGCAAAACTTGCCGCGCCAATTTTTTCACTACAAGGCTCTACGGAAACCTAATAAAATAGCTAGGTACATATTGTATACCACCATCCATCGGGCCAACAATGATGCGTTCCGACGTCATTCCCCTTCGGCCCAGCTGAAAATAATTGTCTCGCTGATAGCCGGCGCAAACCAATTTCTGTGTGCCTATAACCTTTATCTTGAACCACACGAGTCGGCTGGTTCAGTAAATTCATATTCAAATGATGGCATTATTCAAGTTACTTGGCTACTTTTATTATTTAGGTCAGAGATGTCATCAGTCGTGAACTTAGAAGATTTTTTCTTTATTCTTTATTCTTTATTGTACACAGAGATACTTAACTTAAAACTTAAACTTAAAACATGTACATAAAGGCGAGCTTAACCCTAAAAAGAGTTCTCTTCCAGCAAACCTTAGGATGTGAGAGATGGGAAAATGAAAGTGGGTACGTGTACAACACATATAGATAAAAGAATAGCAAATAAATAATATAAACCTACTAACAAATTAACCTACATACAAATAAATAAATAAATCTACATATATACCTAGCACAACTATATTATACTAAACCTACATACACACAGTACACATACAATATAACCTGTTATTTTTTTATGTCAATCATCATGAATTTCAGTTACCTGTCCAATTAAAGTCAAATATCTTATTCAGTAAAATCACAAGGTAATTTTAGAATTATTCTTATAAGCTAGGTGATTCTAGGTCCTAAATTTCTGCACCAGACCACGAATTGTGAAAGTAACCAGTGGTTTTCATTTTTTTCATTTCATTTCATTTATTTATTCACAAACAATCATCAGAATTGTATTTGAAATAGGTAGGTATCTAACACAAACAATCATCAGAATTAGTAACCAGGTTATTTTCTCACTAGTAACCAGGTTAGTTACTATAGTGAGAAACATCATCGCCAACCTTCGTCAATCACTGTTAGACGCAACTCTCTCTTTGGATGTGAGGATGTCAGAAAATCTGTATCAGTAGCTTTAGGGTTTTTGCCATTCTCACTACATTTTGCAGGTCATCGCGACTTATCAGACGTCGTTACTTTCCTTTCAACCAGCTCAATGGGAAGCTTCTCTAATACAATAGATACCTGTGTGTTAAAAACATATGTGATTATAGTTGGTTTGGTTATGTGTGTGCCGTATCGTGCGGGCTCGAAGGGGTCAGACCGGGTTGATAATCGAAAATAGTGCTCTTGTTTAATTGAAACAAATAAGGCTTTTGGGGAAGGCTTTGTAATAAGTGGAAAGTCGTGCAGATAATTTAGTGGATACAAAACAGGATGTAAGCGGAGAAAATACTAATGGGTTATTCCCATCGAGCCTACCAGCTGGGTCTGTAAACAAGTTAACGTGCTACATCGGAGACCACATCATCGCTTAACATCTGGTGAGATAGTTGTCAGACGGATACATTGACGTATATTTTTTAACGGTACCCACTTGGTTTCAATTTATATTAGCTTGTATTATTTCTTTTTAGAATAATCTGAGTAAAAAATTTATTCTGAGATTTTTAGTGAATTTGTAATTTTTTTTTATTTAACCTCTTGTATCCCTTTGCTGGGCTAAGGACTCCCCCAAAATTTTTTCACTGGCCCCGGTCGCTGGCGTTTTTCGACCACTCTCTCATGTGAACGTCAAGATCGTCTCACCAAAGTCTTCTCGGGCGTCCCGGTCAATGTTGTCAATGTTTTTTTTTGTAAATTAGTTAAAAGACTATAGGTACCGTCGTCTTCCAGTTCATGACCTAAGCTAGTCACTGCCAATCCAGTTAGAACCTAACTGCCTATAAATCTCAACAATAGCTATCCAGACAGCTCCAAAATAAATATCTTCCGCAATCTAAGCCGGGATCAGTGTCCAGTTACTATCCTGTTAAACTAATTCCCGTAAAACTATGACCGTCTTATACCTACTTGTAGATAACGTAAAACTACAGATAAGCAGCACGTATCTTTTTATATGAACAAAGCATACACACCGGTCAAAATCATTATTACCTTTTAACAATGCCCGGTTGGCTACTAAGTTTTTCAGGGGGTTCGGAGAAATAATAAATGCTCACTAACATTTTATGATATATAATGAGACATTTGACAGACAAGCAAGATATAAATAAGGAAGAAATACAATAGATAAAATTAGTTTTAACACGTTTGTGCGCGCGACAGTTTTTTGTGCATGTCTCAGTAGCGCGCGGGTCGTTTTATTGCTCGCGCCTAGCGGAAGGCGCTTTTAGAAACGCTTTTAAAAAATTGTAGGGACATCATTTCCGTCGAATGGTACACCCACATCTTCCGGATCCGGCTGGGTCGTTGATTGTCTAGGCGTATGGCGCAACCCAGGTATAACTTCTATTATATTCTACGAGCTAAATAATTCATCATCTCATCATAACTGAACATCTCTTTATCCCTTTTTTTTTATTAGGCTTTTAATGTTCTGGACCAGTTTTTAGACAGGCGTCATGGCTCAGTCGGTAGTAGCTCTGCCTTCTGTGCTGTGGGTCGTGGGTTCGATCCCCACCGATAACAAACATTTGTGTGTGGCAAACATAGATGTTTGTTCTGTGTCTGGGTGTTACTATGTATTATAAGTATGTATTTACAAAAAAAAAAAGTATATAAGTATTATATCAGCAATCTAGTTTCCATAGTATAAGCTCTGCTTAGTTTGGGACTAGAGAGCGTTGTGTGTATATTGTTGTGTGTTGTCCAAGAATATTTATTTATTTATTTAGTTTAAAAAAAAATTAAAGACCTATTTACTTATAGCGGTCATTGTTGTTTTAGGAAGTGAAAGCTATGTCCAGTTAGGTGACTAAAACCTTACTGTTCCACGCCATTACCACGATACGACTGTTTGCGACACACTGGGTTTACGAGCGGCAAGAATCTGATACCGACGTCCTGTCCACCTTTGGGTACTCGCAGAAAGGACAACGCGTTTGATCTTACAATACAAAGTCAAAGCGTACTCATTCAAATGTTTAAAAAAAAGTTTTGAATTGTTCTTGTAAAAAACCCGGAGAAAATGGTGGTTTTGATTAATATAATGAATATATTCTGTACCAATAATAATCAATTTGACAGGCGTCATGTCAGTCGGTAGTAGCTCTGCCTTCCGTGCTGTAGGTCGTGGGTTCGATCCCCACCGAGAACAAACATTTGTGTGGCAAACATAGATGTTTTCTGTGTCTGGGTGTTTCTATGTATCATAAGTATGTATTTACAAAAAAAAAAGTATATATATGTATTCTATCAGCCATCTAGTTCCCATAGTACAAGCTTTGCTTAGTTTGGGACTAGAAGGCGTTGTGTTAAATGTCCGTGAATATTTATTTATTTATTTACAACAAAAATATTTTCAATGTAAAATATGTTCTTAATTGATTGAGTGAGCGAAGCGAACGAAGATCTTAGTGAAAATTTAGTCAAAAAAGCTTTGCATTTTTGTATGTTTGTTCGACGAGATCTTTCGAACTACTTATCCAATCTTCACAGAGTTTGGTAGGTCTACGGATAGTGTTCCTACTAGTTTGTAGAATGAAGTAGAATAGTACTATAAAAGGTTTGATACTACAGACTGCAACGAGAATGAACGCCAGTTGTCTCTGTGCGGCGATTTAAGAAGACAAAGGGCAGTAAAATGGCTGATTGCTCACAACACTGCCGCGAGCGTGTCACGTGACGACTAACATTTAGAACTACCCTACATTATGTACTAGATTAGAAATAAGGTTAGGTTTTATATAAGTAAGTTACAAAAGAAAATAAAGTATTTGATAAGCCAAAGATTTAAAATTTAAATTCTTATGCTTCGCTATTTGTGCTGTCCGAGGAATTTTTGTAATCTTATGTTACTTATTTTAAAATAGTTTCTACTAAAATGTGGAGTTCTATGTCTACTTGACCTACATACATAATGATGATTATTATGCCCCCCAAAAATTTATTTTTTTACTTTTTTGGACGAAAGAAGTCAAAAACAAAATATCCACATACTTACAAAAAATCATTAAAAAATCGTGCGATGTTAACCTACTCGAAAATATACACGGTGTAACATAATTACCCTATAAGTCCGAAAGGGGGGTATTTTACAGGTCATTACGAACAGTGTTTGTTCTATGACTTTTGAGATTTCAAAGTTTTTCATTCATGAAATGCACTCGTAATTTTTACATAAAATGTACTTGCACACAGCTTGCGTGTGCGTGCGTCGTGGTATGAGGGTATCTACGTGTGCATGTATGTGTATAGGTCTACGCAAATAGTAAACAAACACTAAGGGTTGTCACTAAGTTCTAAAATAATAAAAGTTGTACTTTGGGTATGGAAATTTCAATTACGATTAATTGACCCTTTGCACATGTCCAAGCACTCAAGTGTTCGGTCTGATTATGCTCGCTTCGGACTTATAGGGTAATTATGTTACACCTTTTGCTATAACATAGCTTGCCGTTTGAACGCGACTTCTAAAAATCAAGACGCAAATACTTTTTCCGAGCACGTCCTCACGATTAAAACGTGTCGTTTCTATAAAGTTTGAGCTCTGCACTAGTTTTACAAGCTCTTACTAGCTCGCGAGCAAACTTATTAGTTTTTATAATGACTTGGTTTTACGGTAGTCATGAAAAACTTAAATTACTGAAGCCATTCTTCACACTAACTTTAGTGCCACTGAATAAACCTAAACTTTAAGCTAGAAAGTTGAGGATTTTCTCTTGGGCATTAGGAACTAGCGTCGTAGTTAAGATTAAAATTTTAGCATTCGTCCTTTCATTAGCATAAATAATTTTTGCGGTTAGAATATTCTGTGGTTGTATTTATGTAAAAATCCCATGTGATTTAGACTATCGCTAAAATATGTAAAAATATCAAGCTATTGCAGAGTCATAACAATTTATAAATTATTTATTTATTTATAAATAAAAAAACAATCATCTAATTTAAACCAGTAAGTGTCTTATACAGTTTTGCTCCATCGTCGGCTTCATTTTCGCTTACCATCAGGTGAGATTAAAGTAAAAAAATAGTCTATTCAATATATTTAAAAAAAAAAACGAAGTAAAGATGCAATGAAAAGTGTTTTAGTGACAACCTGGTTAATTAACCGTTTGACAGAACCTAAGATAGGTAATTGTCTCTGAAATCATAACATCCAAATCCTTTTTCCTTTTAAATATCCTTTACTTAAACTTTAACCATAATTTCCACCAATTTTCACTCAGCATAAACAATTTCATGTCGAAACAAAAACACTAAAACAATGATGGAGCTCCGAGACGATGAAACTATTACCTAATCTGCTGCCGGGGTAATGACCTGGAACAGCAAATGAGCCAAGCACTGACCTAACTCTTGGGTTTTGACGTTGAAGAGCTGTATTTTATCGTCAACGTCTTTTTATCTGATTAGTATTTAAAAAGGACCAAAAAAAGCAACGATTGGACGTATGTGTCCTGCTGCCAGCACTCGTACAAGGCGGTCTGCGAATAGATACATTGTACTATATATAACAAAAGGCTATTTTACCGGTGCGGTCTAGTTTACCAGTTACTAGTCTTACCTGAACTGCTACTTTTTTTTTAAACTTAAACCTTTACACCCCCTTCATTAATTTTGCTAATATTCCCACCAGTGCACTATTATAATACTATGTGTCGACTTACTAAATTCTATGCAAATTTGATAAACGGTTCAAAAGTTATGCTCTAGCATAATTTTTTTTTATTTAGCTTCGTTCGCTCCGTTTCTTAATTATGCGTGAAAAAGTTTCTATCATTTTTTATTATCTTCTATATTTTCGTTCATTCCCGTCCGTCCCACTGGGTTTCGTCCCACTGGGTTTCGTCCCACTGGTGGGAAAGCAAAAAAATAAGTATTTTTTTATTCCCGTTTATCCTACTGAGATGTTGGTTGTGAGGAAGTTATTTTAAAATCTTCCCACTCGTCCCACTAGATTTTTAATGTAGATTTTGCGGTTTGAAAGCAAATGTAACTTTACATTTGTAAACAAAGTCAAAGATTAATCAAGCGACGCTAGCGACATCTGCAATTAGCACATTCTGATAAACGCAGGGGTGGCAAAATTATACTTTAATCCAACGCAATAAATCAAGGATGCTACTTAGCACTCGATTAGCATCGAACAAGAGGCTGTAAATCATTGTGGCACTCCGTCCCTCCCACTTCAGGAAGCATGAGTTATAGGTATCGAGCACCTACGATTATCATAATGACGTAACTTCCGGTAAATAAAAGAGAAACAATACGAGGAACTGGGAGACAATCGTTATCTCATAAAACCTGCCAGGTTGCCTACCTGGCAGGTTTTCTGAACTGTTTTCATAATAAATCATAGGTATTCTGTGACTAAATAGTGATATTAGCGCGTTTTATGCCGTCAAAAGCTTCTTGTTTTCGTATATCTGCGGCCACATTGCTTGTAATTATGCTGGGCAGCGAAAGCAGTTCAGAGCTTACGATACGGGGGCTGATTTCAGAGTAGTATGAAAGCGCTTGCTTAGTCAATTTTCATCAATTATCTAAGAGATAAGTGACGTTCGGCACAGTCACTATTTGTATGGGTGACCGTTAGTGGCATTTATATCTAGCGCTTCCGTGCTTCGGTCGGTAACGGCTCTAGCAGTCATTAAATCACGATGGAGGCCTTAAGGCGGCCTAAAGACTCTGTCACCAGAGTTGTCCACTAACCCGATTTTACTTTATGTTAAGAATTGACATCAAGAATTTAATATGGTATGGAAAATATTTTTTTTAAGTTGAATTAATATTTATTTAAAAAAATTATACAAAATAATGATCAGAGATATTAATAATTAATATTGAATTTCTAAATGAGTGATCCGCTTTTGATTCTGACTGTACAAAGACTACAACATTGTAAAAGCATGAACTTACCATTCCCAAGTCATCTGATAGAAATAAATGAGAAGAGAGACATTTAATAAAGGTTCAGTCCACATTGACCCCACGACAATGATGTATCACATTACAAACACTTGCAACAACATTAGGCCTTCTAAGGGCGCGTTCACGTCATTCAGCGCAAATGAGTATTGGAAAATCTACGATGCGCACATTCAGCGGACTATTCTAATTATAATTGTCCGCTTAACGTGTGTTATGTGCCCACTGAGACATATCCTGTGACGTGATGCGTTGCTATCGGCAAAAGTCACCGTCTACGTCAGGATCTTTATATTTATTAAAAAAAAACGAAAACCACCAATTCGGTTATTTCATTTCAAACAGGTAAGGTGCATTGGGGTAATTGCGAAAATGGGTATATTCCGAAAATCCATAAAATCTAGTAACATAATGCGATATTTTCCTGTTGGCACGAGGATATATAGGACTGTCACGGCGATGCCAATCAAGATGGCGTCTAGACCAATGTTGCCAACAGGAAAATATCGCATTATGTTACTAGATTTTATGGATTTTCGGAATATACCCATTTTCGCAATTACCCCAATGCACCTTACAATAATAGAAATAATTTAAATTTTGTTACACTGGATAGATAAAAGTGTATTAATGGCCAACCTTTTATTTCATTTATCTCATCACGTTCAGTGGACAATCTAAACAATTGGTAATGTGCCTCTAAAATGTTTTTTTTTATTATGTCATTCTTTATTTTTAATTCAAATGCTAGAAAGCATAACGAAAGAAGCGGATACAGTTGGCAGCAGTTTTTGCGTAAGCGGATCTGCTTGTCCGCTAGATGTCCATAAGAGCAAGAGGCTTGTACACTGCCATATAATCGGTGCAAGTGAAAAATGAATCTGTTTCGGGCAGATCCTGCGCCGATCTGGCACCATTTCCGTTTCCGGAAGCGCATCCATCTTAGTCGGATGTTTGCCGACACGTTTTAAGTTATGGTGTCGTAATGATGCCTTTTCGTGGGTTCTATTCCATTCTAATGAAAAAAAAACTACAATTTTTATTATAAAAACTGTTTTTAAATATAATTAAAAGATCGCTCTCAGCGATAAGGCCGTTTTGAGGCCGTAATTAAGAGATAAGTTTTTCTGTAACTTGTTTCAAAAAAGATAGATAAATAGATGAATAAACACTTTATTGTACACAAAGAAAAATTACATAAGTACAAGAAATAACATAAAACAGACAGTACAATGGGCGGCCTTATCGCTAAAAGCGATCTCTTCCAGACAATCTTTGGATGAAAAAAGAGACAGAGGTGGCTGTCATTTGACTTTTTTTTTTTTAATGACTTATGTATGACACACTAAAAAAATCCCAATTACATTTTATTACATTTAACGTAGAGAATTAAACCTGAATGTGCTAAATGTTAAAAATTGAGACCAATAAAAAAACATGATGAAAAACTCATGTTTCTCAAAAGTAAAATTTCCAATCTCTGTTCGTTTAAACCTCATCAAAACGTAACGGACCAAACTCGAGTTTCCAACTCTTTATCACAAAAGAACTATTTTTTACCGCCCACTTGAGACAATCCCCACTCAAACCGACTAAAAACGGAGATACTCGTATTTTCGCCAAACGAACGAGTAGTACGAAATTACCGTAATAATACTCGGTTGTTGTACAGTGCAACACAAATCGGAAGTTCTAATTGCCACATTTTTTTCCATACATAATTTGGCAGTAAATTGCGTTGTGTGAAGTGTCTGTGAATGAATACTTATCTAAGTATTTAATTGTTTAATGGTGCCTATTTTAAATACTAATAATGATTATTATGCTTAGTTTTAACCTACTTGTAGATACTTTGTTGACACAGCTTTAGAGTAAAAATACTGCTTGAAAATTCATCTCATTTTAACGAGTAGGTATTTTTTTTTTATCTCTTTGAATGAATGAATACTTTATTGTACGTAGGTACACCTTATGCGAGACAGATTATACGGAAAATAAGATAACAATTACGTACAATGGGCGGTCTTATCGCTAAGGAGCGATTTCTTCCAGATAACTTTTAATTCTCTCTTTGATTCTCATAAGTAAAAACTTTTTCTTGCTTTTTTTTTCTAAAACAATTTTTTTTGCTATATCTTTAGACCTCTTGTAGTTGTGCAATACTCAGTAATGCTTCAGAAGTACCTTGTGTTTCGCTCGGAGCTCACCTCTTTATGCTTTTCAGTGAATTTAATAGTAAAAAATCCGCAACCGGTCATCGGACAAAGAAAGTTAGCCGGAACAATTTTGTACTTTAGGGAAAAGTGCCGGATTACTGGTTGTGAATGTAGAAAAAAAATTATATGGTATTTTTGGGTTATCATTCTCCCACACTGATAATATTTCAGATAGGGGTCAGTATCTCTCACTAACAAATCTGACAGTCGTCGCGCTAGCGTATTCGAGTTATATTAGCAATGCGCAGTGTATCTCGGATACGCTGGCGTTACGATACATTTGCGATTGTCACATTCATTCTTGATCAAGGCAGAGCACAACACTATATTTTTTTTCTTCTTCTATCAAACTGACATTTTTTTTTTCCTAATGCTCCACGCTCGTACCTATCCAACCAGTATGTCAGAGTAGTACGAAGGTTAGTAAGCCGTGGACTATCTTTGCTACATTATATATTTTGCTTCAATATGACCAAAAAATCTAAGTAATTTGCGGTACATAATTATTATAATATCAAAATGGTTTTTGATTTTTCACATATATCTTTGGAAAACTCGACCAACAAAATAGAAAAAAATATGTCACATCCATTTGATTTTACTGAATGTAACCGACCATTGACAGTAAAAAGAAACCCAGGAGTACTAAACTTTTACCACAAAGCGTTCAATTATAAACAAAAAAGGAAGATGTTTCTAAACTGTCTGTAACACGCTCTTACTGTTTGACTTTATCATTTACCATATCGCTTTGAGGATTTTAACCAAAAAGTAAAAAGTAAAAGCTGGTGCTTGGAGGTAGACCACAAAAATGTAGCGCACAAAAAAGTTTGAGGTAGGGCTGCTTACCACCTCATTGACAAATTGATATTACATGATTGATCAATCAAAATATAGACTTACTTTATTCTTTACACAGAGATTCTTAACTTAAAACTTAAACTTAAAACATGTACATAAAGGCGAGCTTAACCCTAAAAAGAGTTCTCGTCCAGCAAACCTTAGGATGTGAGAGATGGGAAAATGAAAGTGAGTACGTGTACAACACGTATAGATAAAAGAATAGCAAATAAATAATATAAACCTACTAACAAATGAACCTACATACAAATAAATAAATAAACCTACAGATATACCTAGCACAACTATATTATACTATACCTACATACATACAGTACACATACAATATAACTTGTTGCCTACATACATAAAAATACCTACATACATACAATAAGATACTATAAACTTACAAGGAAAGAAAGTGTTCTTATTCAATCTCTGTTTCATTAAAATAAACTACTATATCCAAACCAAACTTATAATGCAAAAATTTAACTTAGTTGCTTGTCTCAGTTTATGTTAATTTGAACAATAAAATACTTTGGTCAGTTCTGCATACGTTAAGAAATAGCTAGAAATAGCGTCACAATTTTGTACTACTTATATTACAATTATAACTAAAATATTATGGTAGTAATTACTTGAAAATATAGGTATAATGTAGTAAATAAAAAAAATCTTTTCACATCATGAACCTCCATGATTGTATGAGTAATACATCAAAGTACAATGAAAAATGTTCAAACTATTATAATCAAGTTTCATTATTTTACGTTCACCACGAAATTCCAATCTCCAATCTCGTTGCCATGGTTACTAAATAGGGACGAACAGACGGACAAAAGACTGACGAAACTGACGGACGTAATGATGACTATTATCCTCAACCACTTGTAGCCTTTGTAACAGTAGGTACCTACACATGTACAAGGTTTGATACTTCAGTATCTATTCATTGTTAAAGCCCTTCGTATGTTGGTACTCATAATAATAATAATATGCCTTTACATCTATTAAAGATGATTTATACAGCGTCAGGAGGCAACCTATGCCTACATTTAACGAGACACTGAGTACCTGGGACAATGTTTTAGATGGAGTAAGCTTGCCCAGCACCTATACTATCCTCTCAGCCTAGTCAGCCATATCCACAGGAAAGACAAGGTTAATAATTGCGGAGCTGACTAAGGCAAGGGTGTACCGGTCCACAGCGCCAGGAACTGGCGCAGGCACTGCAAACGAACCGGCACAACTAATATTTATAACTGACAGCGCAGCACTCATGAATGCACTGAGCAGATCTGTCACAAGGTCAGAATCTATTGCAGCATGCCACACTGCACTTCAGAATCTATCTGATAAACACACTGTCAAGATAAGATGGACAAAAAGCCACAGCTCATGTTCAGGCAACAATAAGGCAGACTCATTAGCAAGAGAAGGCGCCAAACAAACGCCAACTGCAGAAAACACAAGTCTCTGCAGACCCACCTCGGCAGAGATAAGAAACAGACTGAAAATATATTCCAAGAAGGAACATCAAAAACAATGGGAGCGCAGATCAGACTGCAAACACACAAAAATAATGCTTCCTGCAACGGACGCGCACATCACAACGACACTACTAAAGCTAAGACGCGAAGACTTGAGGATGATGGTGGGTATAATC
The DNA here is from genome assembly GCA_947507515.1 of Eulithis testata. NCBI lineage: Eukaryota > Metazoa > Arthropoda > Insecta > Lepidoptera > Geometridae > Eulithis > Eulithis testata. The sequence goes on along the minus strand of OX382213.1, from coordinate 7,914,930 downwards.
ACGGGCCACTGTGATCTGAACTACCATCTCCTCAAGATCGGAGCGACAGACAGCGACCTCTGTCGTGGCTGTCTTCAGGAAAAAGAAACAGTAGAGCATGTCTTGCTACATTGCTCTGCCACAGCAGAAGCCAGATCCAAAACGGGACTGCAGGAGCTGATCGGGTCTCGCTCCTTGGCATCCACAACACCACCGGGGATGCTGGAACATTGCTGTCATCAACCCAAAGTCCTTCTCCGTTACTTCAAGGAGTTGGGCTGGTTGGGGTGAGGTCAGCAGGGGGACAATGCACAATACACCCCAACGCGGGACGTCAGTGCAGATCTTATTCCCCCACGACGAATTAGAATTAGAAGCCAAGGGTTTCCTCACGATGTTTTCCTTCACTGTTAAGCTCGTGTTAATGCGCATATAAATTTTCCGAAACGAAAAATCCATTGATGCACGGCCGGGATTCGAACCCACGACCTTCGGATTGAAAGTCGTGGTGCAATACCACTCGGCCAACACGGCTCTTTACTGATAAATAACATGCATAAATAAGCAAGCAAGTTGTCGTGGCTAGGCTTGCTTAGTCAATCTTCACCGATTATCTTTGTTAAGCGACGTTCAATGCGGTCACTATTTGGATGGGTGACCGTTACATCTGAGCACTTACGTGCTTCAGACGGCACGTTAATTTGTCGGTCCCGGTTTTTTTTTCTCTATTCGTAATTTTTGACGTACTAAAAACACAATATTATAATTATAATGTTTGTTCTGTGTCTGAGTGTTACTATATGTACTATAAGTATGTATTTACAAAAAAAAATGTAGGTATATAAGTATTGTATCAGCAATCTAGATCCCATAGTACAAGTTTTGCTTAGTTTGGGACTAGAGGGTGTTGTATCTAAAGTCCAAAGATATTTATTTATTTATTAATAATATTAAATTTAAGCAAAGACGCGAGTTTTTGATTTTTTGGTCGCAATCGATTCGATAGTAAAGTCACCCTCTAAATTTTTGAGAGTAGGCAGTCATTTACCACCCTGTATACTTTCAATTAAATTACCTACCAACATTCTGTCAACAAAAGTGAGTATTGTAAACGCGTGTTCATCTCGTAAATAATGCAATAAAGAAAATACATTATTATTTAGAGCGGGTCGGCGCCCACTCCATTGGGCAATGCGACCTGCGATTTTCTTTAGACGATTTCCTTTTACAGATACAGAGTGATTTATTATTAGAAGCATATTTTTCTAGACGTAGATTACAAAAAGTAACACAGGTAATAAAGTTATGAATTATAATCATCATTATAATAATAATAGCACAAAGAAGTCGATTGTTACCCCACATAATAAATTCAACACTATTGAGTTTTTTGAGGTCGTTGGGTATAGCTATTACGGTGTATATTGGCTCCAGAGGGGATTTTCAGACTCTTCAGTCTCATAATCCCCTTGAAGGGAACAGCTGAAAGGGGATTATGAGACTAAAAAACCTACTAAGGATTTGTAAAATGAACAATTTTGAAATTTTTCCAAGTACACTTACTTCTTGCAATTATCGTCATTGGTCCATCAAGAAGCTATCATAATAATATAAGAGAATTATGGTCCATTAATGCATCTATTTAAGCAAATTATACTAAACTAGCAGCGCCTCGCGGTTTCACCCGCGTAATTCCCGTTCCCGTGGGAATTCCGGGATAAAATATAGCCTATGTTCATCAGGGATAATGTAGGATTCTAATGGTAAAAGAATTTTTTTAATCGGTCCAGTAGTTTCGGAGCCTATTCAATTCATACAAACAAACAAACAAACAAAAAATCAAACCTTTCCTCTTTATAATATTTGTATAGATGTATAGATGTATAGATGTATAGATGTATAGATATTTTAAAACCTATTTATACAGGATGTAGAAAACACCTACTTCCATAAATTAAACGGAACGTGAATATTTATAAAATTAAAGATACGTATTGCAAACTTAGAACAGCCTGTAAATCAGACAAATTGAAAGCAATGAAGTTGAAAGCGTAAGTTCTCAATCATTCAACTTAACGACAATCCTGAAGAGGGGTAGGAACTAAGATGTTAGAACATCATGCCTGGCTACATGGATGTGGTATCATTGGCCATCCTTACGGTCTAGTATCAGTAGTCTGATGATTTAGTCCGATGATCGGACTGATGATACTTTTTAGTCTCATCAGTCCGATGATGCTGAAGAATACAGATCATCGGATTACTGAGCTTTTTAGTGAGTTATTTACACATTTCGACTGTCCCAAATGAGACATAGTCACGTTATCGTGCATAGAATAATGAATTTGAAGGACAATATTTTTTTTTCGCAACTGTTGTATGTGACGTTTTACGCGCGTTAGAGCGACTGTTTGACAGTATCCTTATGCAAACTCTTTCTAAAAGGCTCTTACCATAGCAACAGCGATATGCTTACAACATTCACTTACAATTCTAAATGTAATGACGTAACTCATAATAATAAAAACTCATGACTAACTCTAGTCGTAAAAGGCAAATCTTCTGTCGTGTTTAGAAATTGCGATCATGTGATTTTTAATTTTTTACCTAATTTACTCGTACTCCGGTCTGAATACACAATACCTACTCATACACGGAATCATTAGCTCTAAAAAGAAAATAACTCAAATTATTACTAGATGAATAGTTTTTAGACTTTAATATTAAATAACGATTTTTCTATATACCTACCCTTTCATCACGAAGACACAAATTTAATCCTAACGAATCGGATCGCTGAAGCATCCATTCAAGATTCGAGAATGCCGGTTACTAGTAGCAAACACGGTCGCGACGACGCGCGAACGCGGAAGGTTAGTGTAAACGAAACCGTGGCAAAAATCAAGTTTTCTACACGTAGTCACTGCTGTCGACTGGTCGAATGAAATGCCACATCTATTTATTCCAAGCTCAATACCAAAAGATTCACGGAGCTATAACAACTTAATAGTGCTTGCACGTTGATTGTCGACGCGACTAATGCTCAGTCTTAAACAATTTAGCTCGCTTTTTATACTGACTTTCCCTTCGTTGTTGTTTTTGTTGGAAAATTGACTGTTGTTTTGTTGTTTTTGTATCACTATTTTATTTTTAGTGATCGTTTCTTGTAAACACAGTTTATCGGCGGTTTGAAAGTTTCTTTTTTTTTAATTGTATTCGTCATGTAAAATCCTAAATTGCTTAGATCCCTATAGTGTCAGCCTGGTTTTAGTAGTCACTCAAATTGTTACTTACTTGCCTAGTTTAGAATAAAATCAAAGTTGAATGATTTACTTAGATTATTTTATCAGAAAAAAAACATTTACTCATATTTAGTAGCAGTAGTAAGGTTTGTTATAAAAACTTACTCTACTCGTTTTGTTTCGTTATCCAACCCGATCAAAGCTGGCCTGGGCCTCTACTTCGAATAGCGATAAACGAAGATTTGATAGTGATATTCGTGTTACACTGCGCGGCTGCCAGGTGGCATTCACGCAGGCTCATGTGAAGTGACCGCGTCACTGATCAATGTAACCCAAATCGATACGTTGTACCTTTGAATATAAATTTTGAGCCCTTTGTCACCAAACCACATTGACGGTGCAAACAACAGCTCCACCCTTTGTGAATTTTGTGACCACACGTCATTTTCACGCTGAAATCTGATAAGTTTGACAGTTTCTGTGTAGTTTTGTTATGGTTTATAGATTTGATACTAACAAGTGAAAGCTTACTAAATATTGTCAGGCTAACCCATGCCGTGTGTGGCAGTTATATAATATAGTCTATAGCAAATAAAAAAACAAGAAGAAGAAGATGTACGAGGGATATTGAGGGCGCGTAACAGATGTTTAGTCGAGAAAAGTGGTACTCTTGAAAGGTTATATTGATTTGAACGTATAAATGCTTTATTTACTATAAAAACCACGCCAAGGGAAATACCATCCTTTCAATCAGAAGTGGGATAGAATAGTCTCAAAGACTGTAGATTCTAAACAATAACGAGAACTATTTGAAAATTTGGTTTTAGGTTCAGTGGCAGAGAAAGAAGATAACAGTGACATGTTGTTAAGAATTTAAAACATAATAATATGTTTTTATGAAGCCACAAATAAATATACCAAGAGATTTAAAAGAAGCTTTTAAATAATATAATAAAAGAACAATAATAAGACAAAAAGCAATTCCTAAAGAGCACAATAACTTTAAACTTTATATACCTATATGTTTAATGCTAAAGAAAACTAGTCTTAAAAAGGTTGAATACGACTCCTATAATAGAGTTGAATACGCAGTTCATAATAAGAACCGTTGTTGTGTTTCATGGCTTACAATATTTTTATCACAAAAAATAACAATTTCATACTTCAGTTTATCTACTACTCAAACGTGGTCACACAACTGGTCACATATTCATAAAGTTAAAACTAGGAAAAAAAAACACAATGACGTTTAGACGCAAAATACAAGTTGGGACAATAAACAAAAATATATTTAGGCTATACGAGCCGATATTACTAGCCCTTCTTATATTCGGCTACAATTTTGATTTCTACAACCAGAATTTCATCATAAAAACTTTCGCAAAAATTTACTGTGTTTGTTTAGTTACGGTCATCGCATATGCTACTATGGCTTGTTGCACTATGCAAGAGATATCACAAATCTGGTCGTTACTGGAATACTCATCATCAGTTTTGATAATTCTTTTCTTTAGAAGCAAAATGAGGTTGTTCCTAGAAAAACTCTGCGAAGTTGACGTGTACCTTAGAATAAGGAGAAAGCATTACTTTTGGGATCGGTACAAAATATTTGGTCTCACCTTCCTAATTTGGTCGGGTAGGGTGTATTATTCATATTTTTATTGCAGTTACTACATTTGCTTTACTGATTTTACTTTGTATCTAGTGAGCATGCTCTCTCCTTTGGCTTTGGACTTGAATAGAGTTTGGAGATGTATCTTGTTCGAAACAGTTAGGTATAGATTAAAAGTTCTAAGAGAAAGGTTAGAAGAAAACCCAGATGATAATTTTTATTTGTACATTAAGGATAATAAATCGATAAGGGAGAATAAGATAAAGTTTTGTTTGAAACTGTACAGAAATATCGCCGATTTGGTAGAGTTTGTGTCTCCTGAGTTACACGCTTCTGTAAGTATAAATATCTCTTTCTTCTCTCTCTCTACCTCTCTCTCTCTCCTTCTCTCTCTTGTAAACATCATAAGTAGGTACTCTATGCATATCTCTTTTGAAAAGTAACATCTTTATTTGGTTTTTGCTCTCTTGTAAACGGCGTAATCCTTTATTTAACTTTTTTATCTCTCTTTCTTTTTTTTGTCTCTTTCTTCTCTCTCTCTTTCTATATATGTCCCTTCTTTTCTTTCTCTCGTTATAATGTAACTTAATTTTCAGTTATTCATGAGCGTGGCATGCAACTTGCCTAAACTAATTGTCAACTCGTATCACATTCTTACGGTTTTGGAAGGACTTGTAAGTATAACTACTCACTTTTAGTATGTTTTTACTAAGTTGAACAGGACAACTAGTTACAGATGCCCACTAAACCAAAGATCAAAGTTTTCTCCGAAACTTTGGTCTTTTCAAACTTTTGACGCTGAATAAGGTAAGATCAGTAAAATTCTGATTTATCCTACTTATTATTATAAACGCGAAAGTTTGTAAGTATAAATGGATGGATGGATGTTTGTTACTCTTTCACGTAAAAACTATTGATCCGATTTGGATGAAACTTGGAATATATATTGTCCGTGACCTGGATTAACAAATAGGCTACTTTTTACGCCGAAAAATCAACGGGATCTAACGGGACGCGAACGAAGTCGCGAAAGGCAGGTTTTGAATATTTTAAAGCTTCTTATAACAATGTAATTAAAATTATATCTTATTTATCCCAGTTTACAAAACAAGCCATTTTTTATTTTTCAAACAAGGATACTTTATTCAATTTCCTCCAGCACTAGGTACTTAAAAATTTAGGTCAGGTCAGGCCACCTCTCGACCTAACTTGAAACTAACAATTGACCTAAATGTAATTTATATACCTGGTATTCTTTTGTTCAACTTTAGGAATAAATAGCATATCGAAGATGAAAATGAAATAAACTGAAGGTACTAAAGGAAAAAAACTGTGACGCTACTATGCTATGCTACTATGCTATGCTATGCTACTAATTCCACTAATATAATAAATGTCAAAGTTTAGATGTTGGTGTTTCAATCATAGTACAACTCTGTAGTTGTACTAATATTCCAAGTTATATTCAAATCGGACCTGTGTCCGATTTGAATATTATTTGGAATATTAGTATGTAATCTGAATTAACACATAAGCTACTTTTTATCCCAGAAAATCAACGGGACACACACCCAGTCGCGGGCGAAAGCTAGTGTTTTACAATGCCTACAATTCTCTCAATAATGTTGGTTTCTTTTTCTAAGCTTAGGTAAGTTTCTAGGTAGAGTATTCTCCTGATACACCTGTAATTTCCTTATGCTATCTTTCTTTATATGAAAAAATACCAGCATCCGTGTGTAATGAGCCTTTGTTTCAGGAACCATTCGAGTCTCTGAGCTACAGCATCATCCACTTGGTGCGGATAAGCATTCTTCTCTTCTCTCCGTTTGTGGTCGTCGAGTTCTTTTCAGTTGAAGTAGAGAAAATACGACTGTTTTTGATACATAAACTAATGGAAGATATTGGTGAGTTTTTTTTTGGATAATTTGGTATTTTCAGTCACTCTCACTATCTACCTAGTGTCACAAAATTTTATTGAAAAACTCAGTTGTCGCTTTGACATCAGCGCTGCAGGTCGCACATTCAAACAATTTTTTTGAGACTAGAAATAATTTTTTATTTATCATAATATTATTTACAAATAAATATAACTTTTATTTAATTTTATAAGTTATCTAGTTACCTTTATTGTTTAGTTTGAGACTAGATTGCGACGTGTGAAATTTTAAAAGAAAAAAACCTGTGCGTGCAATCCCTATAACCGCGGGAGAAGTTATACTCGTACTTTGAGTGCCACGCATTCACTCTTTATTTTTATGTACTTAACCACAGATTATATAATACTATACTTAACCAATATGCAGTACTAAATTTTCACTTCAAAATAAAAAGTAAAAAGTTGCATGAACACTGCCATCTATTATATTTTGATTGTAGCGTATTATAGTCTCTTTCTATTCCCCCCGCTGTCAGTTGAAAGTCGTTTATCTTCAAAAACACGGGCGGTCAAATGCTGAATTGCTGAACACTGGCATCTATATTTTATTGTAGCATTTGTAGCGTATTAGCCTCTGTCTCTTTCTATTGGGTGGGAATAGAAAGAGACAGAGACTATGTCATCCCGTAGCGCAACGTTGTTGGAAGTCGCATTAGAATTATAACATCAAAAATAGCAGTAATCCTCACCTAACAGCAGGGACTGCCAGGCCTCCTCAAGCAGGACGGGTTTCCCTTCAAGCGTTAGGTAGGTTTTTGGTAATTTTAGTTTTCTTGTTTCAGATCTCGAAACAAGAAACGACTTACAACTATTCATGCAGTACACCAAACTCAGACCCTTCAAGTATCGCATTTGGCGCATTATTCCGATCAACGTGACCCTGCCTCTGGAGATGATTAATCTTTGCACTACCTATGTTATCGTTATTATCAACTTCACTCATCTTTATGGATGAGGAGTTTTTTATCAATTTTAAGTACGTAAGGGTGCGTTTAGAGTTTAAAAAAAATGCAACTGAGTTGATTACCTACCACCATCTCTTTTTGAAGTCGGTTTCAAAAAGGGTGGTTTTAAAAAAAATACATAAACTCGAAATATTTTATTTCACAGCTTTACTAGGTGTTTTCTATCCGATTATTATTTTATAGCAGATGTTTAGTTATATTAGCTTTGGTTTAACCCTTAAAAAGTATAGATTTAAATAGATACAAAAAAATTTAGGGTAAACAATAAGAAGTTTATTTCAAACAAGATATTTATAAAGTTTTCAATTCATTAAACCGGTATTCTGACTAACATTTAACTTTGAAGTTAAGACTTGATGGAGTAGAAGCACATTGGCTTAACGATTAACAAAATTTCTCCAAATCTTTTGAAAATTCGCTGCAGAGATTGCAAATATTTTGAAGATATTCGTAAATACTTTAGGCTTTGATAACTTAACGTCGATTAACAAACTCAACCATCAAGTACCTACTTAGATAAAAACATAATTATTGGTACTTTTCTGATTTTATTTTTAGACAAAATGATTTTCTATGAATATTCATAATTTTTACCCTATTTATTACCGAATTTATCTAGTTTGTGTGTAAAGGAGACGACAAATCTGTCAATTAAAAAAAAGGGAACCATGATTGCCTTCGCTGCAGTAGAAAAACTGCTATACGTATTATAGCGCTTATACAAGTGATTTTATGTACTAGTTTGCATTGTACCATAGCTTGGTCTAGTTAAAGCTGAAGACAAATTAAATCTATGTAAAAATATCCTATAATTATTAATTATTTTTTTGTTTAACCTTAATCGGCCCACTGCTGGTAAAGGTCTCCTCCAAAGACGTCCAATGTTCTCTGTTCCGAGCTTAATCTCTATTCCTTCTGTATTTACTATAATAAAATTAGACCTCGCTAAGCGTTGGATAACAAGAGCGTCCAAGCTTCCTGCTTTGTCATACTGGAACCACTTATTCCACATCAAACTCAGTATCAGCATACTGGTAGTACACCAAGTAATTATGCTAAGTGCCGGCAGCGATGTAACAAAAACCCGTGATTAATTGCATCTGAAACTATCAGTCTAGACATAAATAATGTATTCTGCAAATTGCTGAACAGACTATCGTGATTCAGCTTATTTGGACAATAGTGTACTTGGTTAAGATTGAATACTAATGGTTTCAGTTTTTGTAAAAGTTTTTAATAGCAAATAATTTAAAATAGTTACTTTTTAATGGGCATCATTGACCTAAAGTGTACCATTTAAAACCGATACCTATGCGAAACTAACAAGTGAAATTCATCATTTCTCACGTAGGTACTAGCTATAACTAGTATCCACAGTTCTGTAAAAGCTTCACTAGATGACAGGCGTCATGGCTCAGTCGGTAGTAGCTCTGCCTTCTGTGCTGTGGGTCGTGGGTTCGATCCCTACTGAGAAAAAACATTTGTGTGTTGTAAACATGGATGTTTGTTCTATGTCTGGGTGTTTCTATGTATTATAAGTATGTATTTACAAAAAAAATGTATGTATGTATTCTATCAGCCATCTAGTTTCCATCGTACAAGCTTTGCTTAGTTTGGGACTAGAAGGCGTTGTGTTAAGTGTCCGTGAATATTTATTTATTTAATATTTATTTTTTATTAATAAAAAAATATATATATTTATATATTGATATAGCTACTTTAGGTTTAGCACTATATTAAAAAGGCATAATTTTCATGAAATTCATGATTTTCATGTAGGTACTAGCTATAATTAATAACTATTCACCATAGTTCTGGATAAGCTTCAGTATATATACTTCATCACCTTGAAAAGGCCCAATTTATTATCAAGTAGGTAGAAAACAATGCCGGACCAAAGTTGTAGACGTAGGTATGCGGATCAGAAGCTTGAAGTTGAGATGGGCAGGACACGTGGCAAGAAGGAATGATGGAAGATGGATGACAGGGATTACGGAATGAAATGGTGGCCAAGGGACGCTCAAAGACCACTAGGCAGACCACCCGCCCGATGTTCCGATGATATTGTGGCTGTAATTTGGCAGCAGTGGAGAAGACTCGCGCAGAGCCGAAGAGACAGGCGTACTAAAGAGGAGGCCTATACCCAGCAGTGGGTGCATGCAGGCTGAATAGATAGGTAGATAGAGAAAGAACGTCAGCGGACATCATCTTCAATACCCTTGTAGGGACATGTAGGTATGTATGTGAATTGTGTATGTCAGCGATTCAGAGTGCATGAGAAAGGTATGAACGAGCGATCGTCAGTTACAGCGCACGGGCGATCGGTGCGGTTGTTGTGTTTAGCTAAAGGGAAAAGCTAATCAATTCCAGTGAAAGTAAAAGTGTGTTTTAACAGGAACTCCCAATTCCCACACCCTTTTAAAAAAAATAACTACCATTTCTATCTCAACAACGCAAAACGAATGAAAGCCATATTAAACAATGACCAATATTTTGTACGTTCATCTTATTATTCAAACGACCTCCTTGGTCTGAAATAACAAGGAAAATTGAGCAAAATCAGCAATTATTATCTAGTGTTTAATGTAGTAAAAATAATAGTGAGAGTATCGAATAAATGGATGAGGCACTTTGATCTGGCATTTATTTTTTTAGCACAAAAATGTAAGATCGCCAAAGTGTATGTATTTGTAGCATGAAACTACTTCATTTGCTTGTGAATTGGAAAACGCAACGTAAGACCAACGTACGATCAACGTAGGAATTTGTTTGAGGCTGACAAGGTTCAGTTTCTCTGGAAATCTATGTTCAGCAGTGATTCTTTCAGGTCTGATATACCTAACGCTATTCAAATTTTGTTATTGATTTGCTACCTAATTGGTTTGCTTATGTAACAATTATGACATTTCAATCAATTTATCAACTTCTTTCGTATCAATCGTCCCCATCTAGGAAGCAAGGCAATATTTTTTTGCATAATAAGAGTCCTAATTTTTTTGCAACTTTTGAATCTTTGAATATTTTTTTATTGATCCAGACTTGAGTATTTTTTTTGAACAGCAAAAGTACCTAATAAGCACTTACTGAAACTGATCCACTCCAACCGTAATTAGGTGTTCAATTTATGAGTGAAAATCAAGTTAAATACACAAAGAAAATTAAAACTAATACAGTAGAACTTTTTGTTTAGTTTCGTAACTCCAAAATTTTTGTTGGTATACTCGTTCTGAAAGCGACAATAGTGGACTCCGCCGTGTTATTTCCTACTTCTTTTATCTCACGATATTAAGAGCCATGAACCAGAAATGGACTCTGTAATATCCGGTTTTGGAATCTAACCCTATTTGTCAGCATGTTTCCTCACTTTTTACAATGTAAAAACATCAATTTTTACAAAGTAAAGTGACGAAAGAGCAAACAACTCAACTGATCTGAAATGGTGGTCTATACTACCTAATTGCATTTAAAAAGGTCTCTCTTTATCTCGCTACTAAGATTAAGCCATAGAACTTGTCCTATAATCTACAATAGAAAGGTTTTCAAAAAGAGCATTTGATGTTGCATTATTATAGTAACGGCTTATTATCAGATGGCCCATTCACATGTTTATTTTGTATTATAATAAAACCATAGGCGTTTTGTAATATAGGTGAATTATAGGTGAAGGTGAAGAGCGGGCATGCTCACGCATGGGGTCGAAGACTTATACGAAAGTAGCTTCATTTCATTCAGTTTCATTATAACTATCATATTCTTATCTTTTTCTTTTATAGCTACGTTTGAAGTTTTCATTCGACTTGTATTGTTTTCCGTGAAAGAGTTAACATTTATTTTATACTTTTTGCTTACTTATTTTTATGAAAAAAGTGTCAATAATGTATGTCAATAATATGATATTAATCTGTCAGCTCTATATTCATTCCTTCATATTAATGAACTGAAATTGCTTGGTAGAACCTTAGAATGAATTAATTATCATTCATTCTAAGGTTCTACCAAGCAATTTCTACTAATTATCTCACAAAGAATTTAAAATTTATTAAATGTTATACTGATATACACACATCAACATCGTCTAGGGATATTTCAGATTTTCTCAATTTACTCAAAATTTGTTGTAAATAACATGCAACATGTATATATTTTTGAAAAGCCCGTTTATTAGACTAGACCTTCAAATACAATAGAAATATTTTTATTGCGTAAATAAAATTTTATTTAATAAAAATCAAAATATGAAAAAAATTAACAATTAAAATGAGTGTGTTTTTTTGAAAAAAAAGTGCGAAATTAAGCAAAATTTCCCGTTTTTTGCAATTATACAAAAAATCATTAGTCAGTAAAACCACCTATGAAGTTTACAACGGTCCTGCAACGGTTTTTCATGCTTTGAATCAAGTTATCAAAGTCTTGCTGCGGGATATTGTCCCAGGTACTGCTAAGATGCAAAAAAAGTTGCTCTTCAGTCGCAATGTTTGGAGGAAAATGGTTCATAGCCCTTCTTTGGAGCATGCCCCATGCATGCTCTATGGGGTTTAGGTCTGGCGATTGCGCAGGCCAGTTTAAGACCGACACGTCGTGCTCCTGCAGCCAGCTGGTCACCACTCGCGCTGTGTGCGGACGGGCATTGTCGTGCATGAGCGTGAATTCTTGGCCCATTTGCAGTCGATGGGGGTAGACTATTGGTACTAGCACCTGGTTACGGTATTTTTCAGCGGTCATGGTGTTTCTGATCCAAACGAGATCTGTTCTTCTTTCGAGACGTATTCTCGCCCAAACCATAATTGTTCCGCCGTGGTATGGATGGACTTCCTGAGGGTGTTGCAGACGGCTCTCACGACCAGGCACTCGCCATACACGTACTCTACGTGAATCGGGATGGAAACCGAATCGGGACTCATCAGTAAACAGCACCGCAGACCACTGGTTCTCTTCCCAGAGCAAATGTTCACGAGCCCACTGTAATCTTCGTCCACGATTTCCTCGGCGTAGTGCTGGAGTACGGAGCGGTCTGCGAGCATGAAGGTTGGCTTCATGCAGTCTTCTCCTCACAGTTTAGTTACTCACCAGCAACTGGTGCTCTGACTGGAGCCTTTGAACCAACTGCATTGCCGTTACATTTGGTTGTCTTCTCGCGGCAACTTGCAAAAATCGGTCTTGTCGTTGGGTGGTTATGCGCTTCCCGCCTGGGTGTCTTTCAGCCACTTCACCGGTAGCACGATAACGTGACCATAACCTGGATATCACGTTTTGTTTTGTTCCAATCCCCTTAGCAACACTCAGCTGAGTAGCCCCAGCTTGGAGCATACCTACTGCCCTTAACATTTCATCTCTAGTTAAACGGCGCCGTCGCATGATGCATTTAGTGGTATAGAATCAAAATTAATTGATAACGTGTTTTAAAACTTCAATTTGACACAAAAAATTACCAAAAACTATAGAAGATAAATTGTAACTTTCGACCTTCGCTATAGTAATGCCTCGAAAATCTTTTGGTTTTTATTCATTTTTTTAAATTCAAATTTGGTATCATTTAAAAAGGCCTATTAAATAAGGTTTCTTCAAAAGATTTTAAAACCGGCTAGTATTTTTAGAGTTTAAGAGCTTTATACAAAATATTCCTAGACGGTGTTGATGTGTGTATATAAAAGTTTTATAATGTTATCAATCACTCCCGCTCACTGATGTTCTTATTCTTGTCAGCTTAAAATAATTTCTTGACAAAAATACACTGCATTACTTTTTATTTTGATTTTCACTAATTTAGTTTATTTACTAAGGATTTCCAATAAGACTTTGCCAAAATTTTAGATAGAATAATCACTAATCTTTACAAATAGTCACTTTACTTAATATTCAGGTAAGTAATCGTAATCAGCATTGTCTAATCGACAAGTCTCAGAACATTTCCATTAGAGGCGTCCAATCCATTTGTAGAACCTTGGATTAATTGTCAAAATACTGAAATAAAGTAAATTTTCTTCGTTACACAAACAATTTGCTACTCTAATACCTCGACATAAGAGTCAGCATTGAATTTCATAAGAGCCTTCGTGGCTTTACAATAAGTATTTACAGTTGCAAGTAAAATATGCATGCGATTTAAAATCTAAAACTAATGTATATAAAGGCTATGGTATGTTTTTCTGAATGAAACCTTTTATTGGTGTACAAGTGTCTTGAAATACGAGTGTTGCTCAATTCGCGTGCATTTATCGAATTGGTTGTGAATTTTGAAGGTTTGTACGCTATTGCCGAAATTACTTGTTTAGGACTTGGGTTTTGCGTAAATAAATTAGCTGAAAGGGTTCTTTTTCTTATTTTATGGCCTCAAATAACCTCAAATAGTATACTCATAGCATAAAATGATCTGTGGTATAACATAGTGCATTATTATGTCACTTCGAGTTAGTCGTCGAGTCGGCTGTCGTTTGTTTCGAAGGCAAAATGGTGTATTTTACATTCAAAACTTGAAAATGAATTCCATCATATGAAGAAACCACTTATTACACATTTATTTCAATGGCTCACACTTCATGCTACGACCTCTGCAAAAACACGCAATAACACAAGAATAATAATTAAATAAAGACTGCTAAGTGGTTTCCAAGACATGACAGAATTCGAATTCTCTGAAAGGGTTCAAAAAAATTACTTGAATTGACACTTTAAAGCCGGTTTACATTATTCCAGTAATTTAGAAGCCGTTGAAACGTGAACACTACAGTGACAATGATTTAAAAAAGAAATCAGTTTCTCAATGGCACTGGATAGGCCGTCTACATTATTCCAGTTGCACTGGATTGATCGCACTGGATTCAAAAGTAGACCACGAATCCAGTTACTGGACTGGAATGCTTCCTGGATTCTGTTCATTCCAGTGCCGGTTTACATTTTTCCAGTTAGCAATCCAGCACTGGACTGGATCGCTGGACTAGAATAATGTAAACCGGCCATTACCTTACGTCTTTGTAAGCAAGCAAGTTCGTATGAGCTAGTGGCTAACCCTGGTGACGGAGTTTTAGGCCGCCTTAAGGCCTCCGTCGTGGCTTAACGACTGCTAGAGCCGGGACCGACAGTTTAACGTGCCCTCCGAAGCACGGACGCGCTCAGATGTAAATGCCACTAACAGTCACCCATCCAAATAGTGACCGCACAGAACGTTGTTTAACTTAGATAATCGGTGAAGATTGGCTAAGCAAGCCTAGCTACGAGCGCTTCTTGCTTGCTTGCTAAAGAATATTGTCAATTCCATAATACTAAACAAAAATTCAACCAAACCAGGAAATGAAATACACAATATTCAAATTAAAGCAATTAGCACATTGTAAAGCATAGTCCACACGCGCTGAAATGAAAAATAAAGCGCTTTGTCAAAGGCATTTTCGCTTTGACACGGTCACGCGTCAACAATGTCACGCCTGTTAAAATTTAATAATTTCTATGCTCTTTGTGAAATGAGATAAACTTTGATGTTATTAATTTTCGTGATTCGCTAGTGTTGGTAGCATTGTCACTTGGAAAGATAAAAGGTAATTTAGCTTTGAAACTTTGGTATGTCATTTGCAATGTTTTTTTACTGCGTAATTTTATTTCGTCAGTGATCCTTGGTTCTTCAATTTTACATTAAAAATCGCCAAAAAAAAGTGGAACAAATATCAAACTATGTTTTAAAATGGTTAGATTAGTGTAATATAGTAGGTGCCAAATAACACCGCAATACAGGTCATTCGCCCACCTTCACATTGATGTCGCAAAATTCAATTTATGTATGGTAAACAAACAGTACTACGAGATTCGAGCGATTACCGTCTTAGCGACAGGTTTGTATGGAAAGCGACTGAATTAGCCATCCATAAATTGAATTTTGCGACATCGTGGTGAAGGTGGGTGAATGACCTGTATTGCGGTGTTATTTGGCACCTACTGTAGAAACATTAATACTAAAAAAATATCAACATCATAAAAAAAATTGGCTTCATAATTTAAAAAATAGTAGTAGGTACCTAAAATAATAGTACCCAAATAATATCTATATAATAAGCGGATGGTCGCATGACTAAAAATCCTATAAAAACGGAACGCGTGCTTGACTCGCCCCCTGTTGCATTTCTGACTTCAAGGAGTTCACACCTCTTGAATATTGTTAAAATAGGCTGTCACTATGCCCAAATGAATTTAAATTGTATTGCTAATTATTTATCCTGACTGATGTTCTAGTTATGAAATTCAATTCGTAATAGTTAAAACATTTTGAAGTTGTTATAACTTTCTTGATCTTTTTTTTAGTGGTTTTAGATAGAAACCGCTTATTTCAGAAGTGGGATGGGACTCAATTCATTAGTCCTATCCTAGCTCTGGCCTAAAGCGTGAATTAACTTTTGAAGTCTACCGTCAAAAGTTTTCTTGTAGAATCATGGTTAGTGGTGAAACTAAGCCTGATAAGAATAGGTAGGAGTACTAATGATCTTTCTAAGTGTTTAGAAAAGTGTGTACCCTCAACGAGTGCTGCGTCATCGGTGCCGATGGCAACGGATGCACCTATGTGCCATTGTGACTGCCTGCAGCCTGATCATCATGTCTACACGCCGAAGTCACACCCGCGAGTCAACCACTGCTCCCAGCAGTGCCAGTGCCGGTTGCAGAGTCCGCGACCTCAGTATCAGTGCCGGCTTGGGATGCTAGCACAACGTGTGAGCCTCTTGAGAGTGCTGTGTCGTCGTTGGACATCACTGAACGCCTCATTGGAACGTTGAGAGCGTTAAGCAAGGTTAGATCCAACCATTATTGTGTTTCGATCTTTGATAAAGTTGCGTGATATCGATTCTTTGTGCAAAAAGGTTAAACGAATTGAACGCGCTGGAAGAACAGCGAGTGCTTATCCCGGATAGCTAATTACCTGAAGGGCTTGTAGTTGGTTTATTTTGAACTTGAGTTTAAACCACTGCTATGTTCACGCAGAATCGATATTGCAAACTTTTTATGAGGCTATGTGTGCCGATAGTTACTGTTATGCCACGTAAGGTAGATGATGCGAAGCTCTTATTATGCGCAGTATCATAGTCACAAGATCATAGCAAAGAACGATGGTTGTTACTTTTATACGTGGAATAATTGGTGCATAGTTACGTGCCTATACATTTATGTGGTGGCGTTGGCCATCTCCAGTGCTTGTGCCATACACAGATAAGGTTCTTTATAGTGCTAGTACCTAAAGATATATGTGTACTGTGACCTAAATCTAGTCCCTATGTATGAAGGTAGATCGAAAAACATCGAAAAGTGGCTATGTTTGTTCTGTTAAATCCAGGTCATGACTTTACTGTCTTTTCTGCGAAATAACGATCTACAAAACAAGTTTTCTTTCTTATCAAGAATTGTAGGATGCCTCTACAGATAGTGGCATCGGAACTATGGTTATTCAGTGCCCTTTTAGGGTCTACTTACATACCTATAGACATGTTGATGAACAGTGGACGTGTCCAACTTTTAATTCTGAATCAGTGCTAAGCATTTAGACATTTTGAAGTACCCACACATCATATTTTGCGAGGCAATTGGTAACCAAAACATTGTGTGTATGGCTGGGTTACCCTTGACCCCTTGACATTGAGTTAGCGATATTTTCCCGGAGGTCGACATGCTCATCGTCCCTCAAAAAAGTAACATAAGTGTGTAGATGATTACAGGTACAGCCAAATGATCTCTCATCGTGAAGGAGTGCATTTGTTTGTGTGAACAGTGAGCAATGTATGTGTGAACCTCTAGTTCAAGGTATGATCAATAAAAATTACGTGTAGTGCTTGTCAACTCATGCGAATCACTTTAGAAATGACTCCTCTTGATGGTGAGGACTGTGCAAAGTTTTTGACTGTAGTTCATTATTTGTACCGTCGCTACAACGTTAACAATTTGATAAATGCACTTTGAGTTGATGAGTAGAACACTTGTTTGTTTCAGCCTGTACAGACTTTCATATAAGTCAAAGGTGTGATGAATCGTTCGAGATTTGCCAGACAAAGGTGTCATATGCAAATTGCAGTCGTCATACTTATTTTATTTTTGGTTGAATTCGAGCGAGTTCTGGTAATAAAATAAAAAATAAGAATAATGTGGAAATGTGTTGTGTCAATTTTATTATTTGTACCCACCCGCAGGATTGACTTTTGTTTCCGCTAAGTAAGTTCAAGACCGATGGTTCAGATGCAAATTTCACTAGCAGTCACCCATTCAAATAGTGACTGGGAAGAAAGTTGCTTAACTTTGGTAATCGGTGAAGGTTGGCTTGGCAAGCTACGCCACGAGCATTTCTTCTCCCTTGGTAAAAGTGAGAGTTCTTATGTTCTTAACAGTGTATTTTACAGCTAAATTGAAACTAGCTTACGGACCGCCTGATGGTAAGCGGTTACCTTGGCATTTGGATGCCTGCATCACCAAAGGTGACACACGTGCGCTGCCGACCCTTGAAGAATTTGGAACCACCTGGTTTGGAGGTACCTTGTTGTAGTCACTGTAGGGAATACCTCAGCATGTTTATTGTTCCACAACCTGAGTGAGTGTTTGTGGGAGGGAAATCCTCTGAGACCGGACGGTGCGTGACCACCTTGGCTCTAGAGTGTGTGGATGAATTCTCTGAGATTGGCGAAAAGCAGACTACTTGCCAGAACGACAGATCGTCGTATTGTAACAATGTGTGAAATTTCAGAGTTTGAAGGAGCCATGGTCATTGGTAATGTGTTGATGTTAGCATTGTTTTTAGCTAAGAACGTGTGTGTGAAGTCTTATTCAGGTTTACTGATGATTGATGCTGAACTGGTGGTTCATGATCGAGAAATCTTGTCAACTGTTTTTGTTCAAGCTGAACGGTTTTGGTTTAGTATTCTGTTTGGTGTTTATGTCGCTGCCGGTAAACAGTGACCAAGCTATTTGTGATGTAAGTCTTAGGGCTTTGTTGTGTTGCTTTGATCGAGTGTGTCCTTATTCTGGTTTTGTCCGTTTAGCAAGCGGAAGATGGTCGAAAGATGTGTTCTCTATGAGATAGAGTGAGATGAAATCGGTAGTTCTATTTTCTACCACCTCAGTTTTGTTGGTGGAGCTGTTGCTCAGAATATTATTTGTCATTTATCTACTAGTAGTAGGTAGATAGAAAACAACTCTGTTTGTTTTTAGCAGGTTTTTCACGTCAGTTTTGTTGGTGGAGCTGTCGCTCAAAATATTGTTTGTCATTTATCTACTGGTAGTAGGTAGATAGAAAACAACTCTGTTTGTTGTTAGCAAGTTTTAGTTGTGTTAAAATAGACAGTGGAAATAGTCCCGCCGAATAGTGTACGAGTATAGTTAGCGCAGATGTAATGATTTTGGTTGTGTATTTGTTTTGACCATTGAACTATCACGAAAGATTAATTTCAGTGTAAACAATGCAAAAGATTGGTTCTTTTGATGAGTTAATACCGTGGTGTTTATTCGTGGTTACCTGTAGCAAGTTGAGTGAGATATTTTGCATTGCCTTTGACACTAGCTTTTCGAAGTGTTCGACGATCGAGCAGTTCTAGCGGTAGTGTATAGCTGAAAAGGTACTGAGCAAAGTTTTGCTGTTCTGTTTTGTAATTTAAATGAAAAGTCGACATTCGGTTTCGTTTAGTGGAGAAGTTATGAATGTCCTAGTTTTTCTATCAATGGTTTTGTATCAGAGAAAAGTATCTTTGTTGTCTATGTAGCCTATGTCTCCTGCAAATAATGTAAATAGTGCCTGTATTTAGTCGAGGTAAACATTTTCTGTAGTGAGCAGCTTTATAAGTCAATGCGTGAGTGCATTGCACGGCCACAGTTGGCGCAGTTTAATAATGCAAAGGATGGATTAGTGACGCTAGTGTGTGCTTAGACAGAAGCAGTATTTGGTTGTAAAAGTTTTTAATGTCAGGTTAGACCAAGCGAGAATAAGTTCAAAGTTTTTACAGACTACCCTGGTAAACATGAAACAGATGCAATAGTTGGTCTTGTTGGATACTTTCGTTGATAGTACCTCAGAATGTTTAGGTACATGATTGAGTTACCTTGATAGTAGTTCTTACTTGCAGTAACGTAAAGTTTGATGGGTGTCAAATACTTACGAGCCAGTGCTTGTTATCTTTGACCAACTGTTACTAACGGAGTAGTAAACATAAGTTGATGTATAGTTGGCTAGTTATTGCAGTCACAGGTGTGATTGATGTACGTAGATATAGCTGGATAGTTTTAAACTGTGTTGTGGACAGTTATGATTCAGTGTTGGTTTTATGTAGCTATGCTATGCTGCAGGGTTCGTGTGAGCTGTGCTTTTGAGTGGAAGTTGTGCAGTTGGAAGTTTTAAACTGATGGTTCTCCATGCGAAGTTATAGTTTGCGTTGCGGTGAGCGTCAAACGTACGCACTAAGGCCCCCGGTACAAGGGCTTGTCTCTTGTGATGAAACATCAGTTTCATGATGGCAGATACTGGTACAGTTGATTAGCGATTGGTTCAACTGGTGTTGTAGCTGAGCATTGATTGCTCGATAAAGGCAGATTCTGGTACAGTTGATTTGCGATTAGTTCAACTGGTGTTGCAGCTGAGAAATAGTTGCTTGATAAAGGGAGTGAATCCCTGAGTAGCGGTGTCGCGATTCTTGTTTATAAGTCTGGTTTTGTGTTTTTGTGTTGCATTTTTGTAACCTACTTTGTTCTGACTCGAATCCTTTCATGCTGATGTGTAACTTTGTAATTGAATTTCCAGTTAATTGCCGTGACAAGCAAACTTGGCGCCTCTGTCATTTGAACGCCTTGACATGCTAACTGGGTGCCTCTGTCTTGTGGATTCTGTAGACAAGCTAACTTGGCGCCTCTGTCGTTCGAACGCGGTAGACACGCAAACTGGGCGCCTCTGTCTTGTGGATTGATTAGATGTCGCACGTTGAACGCGAAACACTGTAGTTCAGTTCCACTAACTAACTTGTCAGCTAAACGCGGCTGAGCCGTGGCTTTTCATTTGTTTTGGGCTATTTCGATTCAACTTCACGGTAACGTTTCAGCTGAGCTGAAAATCGATCAAGCCGTGGTTGGAACTGAATAGAACTTAACTTGTTGTGAATTACTGGAACTGAGCTCTTGGTACTATGGTCACTTATCTCTGTGACGATTCAATGTGATCCGTTAGATTTTCTTAAATAGACTCATTTTGATTTTGACATTACAAGTTCAATTGAAAATTGCTTATTTGAGTTATACTCTGGCATGGATTTTTCGACACTTTTCTTGATGAAAATTTGAAGAGAAGTCTATGCTCGAGTTTCGATTCAAACTTTAGCAACTTTGAAGCATACAAACCTAAGACATGCTAACACGGTGCCTCTGTCTATTGTTGAAAGATATACAGGTTCTCTGTATATCCTGGTTAGGATAACAGAATGATCTTAACTGTGTGTTTTCTATTTTCAGTTCAAGAAAACACACCCTGCTTGGTTCATCCCAGCTTGTTCTAGGCAACTCTGATGACAGGCGCCTGAATCCATGGCGCCATTACTGCAGTTCGTGCCTCCAGCCTCGCTGACCTGAGCCTGCCTGCGGAGCATCATCATGACCGCACCATCATCGAAGGGAATCTCCTGGAGCTGTACTAGATGATTGTGGTCGAGGTCGACCAGCTGTCAGAATGGCCGAATAAGCGGATGGTCGCATGACTAAAAATCCTATAAAAACGGAACGCGTGCTTGACTCGCCCCCTGTTGCATTTCTGACTTCAAGGAGTTCACACCTCTTGAATATTGTTAAAATAGGCTGTCACTATGCCCAAATGAATTTAAATTGTATTGCTAATTATTTATCCTGACTGATGTTCTAGTTATGAAATTCAATTCGTAATAATTAAAACATTTTGAAGTTGTTATAACTTTCTTGATCTTTTTTTTAGTGGTTTTAGATAGAAACCGCTTATTATATTTAATAAAATGTTATGTTGGTTGGTGTGCGCTTCAAAAACTCAAAAAGTACTGCACCAATCCAGTTAAAATTTTAGCATGATATATAGTCCGCATCAAAGATTGTTTTTATCTATTTTTTGCGCAGCGAATCGTGGCAGAGTAAATACCCGTGCTAAGCCGGGGCGACCCACTATTTTATTATATATAAATATCCATTTTTTTTTTTTTAAAGTAAACAAGTGTATCCAAACGAAAACCCGTTGATTTTCCGGGATAAAAAGTATCCTATGTTACTTCTAACACCTCGAACAATATGTGTACAAAGTTTCATAAAGATCGGTTAAGTAGTTTTCGCGTGAAAACGTAACAAACAAATTTACATTCAAATTTATAATATTAGTAGGTAGGTAGGTAAATGATTTATATATAAATATCCAACTTTTTCTAAAAAAAAAATAAACAAGTGTATCCAGACGAAAAATCAAAACAAACATACAGTTCACTTTAAAATACCAACAGGAAGTCCGAAAATAAAGCTAATAATATTTTGAAAAGGGACAAAATAATAGAGGGATTGTATTACTCTTCAAAAGCTTTTATATTATTTTTCTGTAGCGTCCAATATGTTTTGGATTTCACTCAATAGACTGTCCTTCGGAAATTAAATTGGGTTTCCTTTGGGGAGCGTTTTAAAGGTCTTCACATGTCCGTTTTAGGGTTCCACGTGTAAACTGGGAAAGTTAAATAGCTAACTTATTTTACAAATCTTAATTTTGATGCAGTTAATTAGTTGTAAACAATAGTTGTTCATTTCATAAGTTAGTTCTACTTCGTCCCGTAAAATTCCGTTGATTTTTCGGGATAAAAAGTAGCCTATGTGTTAATTCAGGTCACGTGCATTATATATTTTAAGTTTCATCCAAATCGGATCAGTAGTTTTCACGTGAAAGAGTAACAAACATTCATCCATCGATCCATCCATCCATACTTACAAACTTTTGCGTTTATAATATTAATAGGATAATAATATAGGTGGATCACTCGTTCGTTGAAAACAAAACCTGAAACAAACAACTAGACAATAGAAAAACTTAAATAAGGTGCATTGGGGTAATTGCGAAAATGGGTATATTCCGAAAATCCATAAAATCTAGTAACATAATGCGATATTTTCCTGTTGGCACGAGGATATATAGGACTGTCACGGCGATGCCAATCAAGATGGACCAATGTTGCCAACAAGAAAATATCGCATTATGTTACTAGATTTTATGGATTTTCGGAATATACCCATTTTCGCAATTACCCTAATGCACCTTAGGTATATGGAAATGTCATACCTGAACGATAATTTGAACATAACCTATAACTTTTGAGCGTATTGATTTATAGAAAGAATGTAGAGTGTTTTGTCTGTTGTACGATTTAAAATTGTGTGCAGAACCCAAGTTTTTTTACAACAACTCATACACTTTTTTCAATATCGCCTTTCACGTGTACCGGGTTTTATATTTGTCTTATTATCCGGCATTGCTTTCATCGCACGTAATAAGGGAAACCTTAGCTTTTTACAAATACTTTTAGGGTGTTTTTAGTTTTTATTGGGCTGCAAGTTGCGATTGGATTCGGTTACTAATGTTATTTTACTTACGTTTCCTTGTTTACGTAATAACAATATTTACATTTGAGTACAATAACTACTGTCAATTAAGAAAACTAGGTTTTTTTAGTTAACTAAATGTTTTGTGCTATGATTTAGTATTAAGACGAGTAACTCGTGTTGCAATAATTTGTGTTCGATCGAATCATAGTTGAAACCCAATAGACTATCAACCGTTATTTCGTATAATGTAACCCCAAGATTTCAGTTTCTCGACAACTTGGACAACTTGGACAAAAATGCTTTGTATGTTTGTATGTTTGTTCGACGAGATCTTTTAAACCGCTCATCCGATCTTCATGAAATTCGATAAGTGTAGTACTTTTAAGTTTTCCTGGTTTGTTAAATGAAGTAAATCGGTCAAGAGGTCGTGAAGTTATGAGGGTCCAAAGGGAGTAAAAAAAAAAGTCGTATTCAAATGTCCCATTAGTCAATAAAAATTGTTTGGGTTTTACCACCATCACGAGATCTCAGTTCGGGGCGAACTACTAGTTATAACATGTACACACAGCTGATAAAACTACTGTAAATCCACAGCTCAGCAAACAGTTAGTAGCTAAAAGTTACAGTTACGATAAAACCGCGTATCTCAACGTACAGATTACCGTAAAACTCCGTACCGTAATTGTTAACGACAGAGTGAAGTGCTAATGAGACTTGCTATGTAAGTTTAGTGACTTCCATCAAACCACCCCAGTTTCACGTCTATGGCTTTTATTGTTTGAATCTACATGAGTTACTCAGTTTCACGTCTATGAGGTACTTACAATATAAAGTGGTAAAAAATAAGCACCTGAATAATAATTATCTCGTACTATAATAGAAATTCTTTTTTTTTCACTTTTCTGTCACATGACTAAACATTCCGTCACCAGAGTTGACAACACTCATACGCACTTAGTACTTATTTACCAGACTAGTTTGAAACTTACATTATTTATTTTCGTTTATTATTTTTTTAAAGAAGGATTTGTGTAAGTTGCAAATTCTTTTGTCATTTTTTTTAATATGTTACTATTCATTTCATGCCGTGTAACGGAAGTCCCAAAAATATTAATCTGAAAAAATACAATTGCAATTAGTACAGGTATGGTGGTCTTTTTTTTATGACCATACAAAGATAGATTTTTCCAATACTTGCTACGTTAGATCCATTAAATATTATTTTCTCAAACATGCTTGGAAATTAAAGCATTATTTTGACAACCTTTTTTGAGATAAATCGAAAATGCAGTACTGGCCAAAGACATGCGAGCAGCGACCAGATAAAAATGTATGATAATCCATTGCTGGCGTGTTTAGCGGCCAAATAAATTACATACAAAACTCATATCTGTCATTTAATTGAAAAATGGAACGATCTTTTACTCTATAACATGGCAACCAAGGAGGTAACTTATCAAAGGTTTTATTCAAATTTCGAATAGGCTTTTAAATAGAAAGCTGATTATTTAAAAAAAAAACAAATGCACACTGTAACTTCGTTGTTCGTTATTGGTTTTGAAAAGTAATTGTATTTTGAACTAAAAAGTTTTGCATAGATAATCAGTTTTAATTTCCGCGCATTATTTGAGAAAAGTACTATACAAGCCTTGGCCACAACTAGGCAATGATAGACTCAAGTATGTGGGCCGAGTCCAACATTGCCTCTGTTGCGGGCCGCTGCAGTAATGTACTATATTCGTGTCTTAGATAACAACTTTTACTATCTTCATGCTAAATACAAATACCCTTCATTTGCCAAAATATAAACACTCATCACCAAAAAGCCTTGTAATGATTCCCATTTAAACTTTCAAGATAAAACACATCTTCAGTTTACAACTCATCCTTGGTATAAATCTTCCGTTTGTTAATGAGTAGTTCCCTTATTCACAAACGACTTAGCTTTATAAGACAAATTGTACCCTTAAGGGTACATTACTTAACGCATGTTAACATGCGTTTAAAAAGTTCAAATGTAAGGTTTTTAAGATTTTAGTTGAGGAAAAAATAAACAAAAAGATTTAATATTAGCTAGTTAATGATTAGGCCTACCTGTTAAGATCGTTGGACTTTTTATTATTCAAATGAATACTACATAATACATTTAAAATCTGAATTACTATACTGGCCACTATTCAAAACCTCAAGAATTTGTTCCAAGTGATCCAGGAAAAAGTATCTACCGTAGTTCTCGTTCAATTAATTTATTTCAATAACACTTGTTCTTACAAATCTTATTAGTAACCATGACCCATTTTTCATTTTAACTTATTTCAAAGTTAAGAGTAATTTAACCGTTATCACTTATGAATACGGGCGTTCTGTTAATGAGGAGTGTAGCGATTAAATTTTCATCTGCCGACTGACGTAGTAATTACAGATTGGTGAGAAGATGGCCTATAAACTCGGCTGGTTTTACTTGCGTTTTATAGCGGTGACGCTATTGTTTCTTAAAAACGGTGTCAGTTATTTTGAGGCCGCTAAAAGCCGTGATCATAGCAGTCCCACTGCGAAGTGAAATGGATGAATTGTCAATACAATAGTAATGAGTGTGTCAACTTCTGTCAAAAATTTATCACAGATTACATTAGTGCCATCTCTTTCTTTAGAATAGAATATAGTGGCAAATAGTGAGAGGGAAAATCTTTTTTTTTTTAATTTTTTATACAATATAGGCAACCGTTTGACCACAATCTCACCTGATGTTAAGCAATGATGTGGTCGACGATGTAGCACGGTCTTAGAGGTGATTTTGAGTAGGATGTTCCATACTTTGACAGGTGTCATGGCTCAGTCGGTAGTAGCTCTGCCTTCCGTGCTGTGGGTCGTGGGTTCGATCCCCACCGAGAACAAACATTTGTGTGCTTGTAAACATAAATGTTTGTTCTGTGTCTGGGTGTATCTATGTATTATAAGTACGTATTTATAAAAAAAATATGTATATATGTATTCTATCAGCCATCTAGTTTCCATAGTACAGGCTTTGCTTAGTTTGGAACTAGAAGGCGCTGTGTTAAGTGTCCGTGAATATTTATATTTATATAAATATTTGAGACGGTCGTTTAAAGTCGGCAACTGCATTTTATGGAACCTTCTAACTGTTGAAATCTTTGGTGGCAGAGCTTTCTCATTACGTTCATTACGAGTTTGTTGTTTGAACATTTTAAGTTATCGTAAAGCAACTTATGATCTGGGGCTTTATGCAGTTTGGCTGAAATATGACGTCACCCCTATTAGAATAAATTGAATATGATTCGAATAAAATCTCTTCCAAACTGAGTATGAGGCCCCAGAGCCGTACTACTACTGGCTACGCCGTAGCGCTACGGCGTAGCGCGCGTAGCCAGTGGAACTTCTGGCAAAAAAATTGGAATCTTTGACAGGCGTCATGACTCAGTCGGTAGTAGCTCTGCCTTCCGTGCTGTGGGTCGTGGGTTCGATCCCCACCTAGAACAAACATTTGTAACATAGATGTTTGTTCTGTGTCTGGATGTTTCTATGTATTATAATAATGTATTTACAAAAAAAATATGTATGTATGTATTTTATCAGCCATCTAGTTTCCATCGTACAAGCTTTGCTTAGTTAAGTGTCCGTGAATATTTATTATTTATTAGAATCTCCACGGGTAGGTATTTCTCAGTGGAGATATCTGGAATATACCAATTTTTGTATTAGTAAAATATTAATCATGGTATAATAATAATTCAAACGAAAAACAAACGATTTCTTTTGAAAATAACTCTACATTTCATCCAGCACGATTGCACATTTCTCAAAAACTGTGTTCCGTATAGTTCACACACCAATAATCGCATAACGGCATTATCGCACATAAATCATTTCACTCCGACATCGCAAAAAGGTTGCACTGAGCTGGTGGGATGCCATTTGTCATAACCCTTTCCCAGGGTTGCTGCGTTTTTAGAAATAATAACATGTGACTGAACATCCCCACTAGTAGGGATTTTCTTAGTGGGGATTTCTGGAATATATCAACAAAAATATGCATCACTTAAATTAAGTGAAGCGCTCGTGGCGTAGCTTACTTACTCAATCTTCACCGATTATCTAAGTTAAGCAACGTTCTGTGCGGTCACTATTTGGATGGGTGACCGTAATTGGCATTTACATCTGATCGCTTTCGTGCTTCGAAGGGCACGTTAAACTGTCGGTCCCGGCTCTAGCAGTCGTTAAGCCATGACGAAGGCCTTTAGGCGGCCTTAAAACTTCGTCACCAGAGTTGGCCACTAACTCATACGAGATTGCTTGCTTATTAAGTGGGGATTAGTGGAAAAAAATCCAGAAATCCCCACTGTTACACAATAACTAGTGGAGATTTGTGGATAAAAATGAAATACTCATTGGTATGGATTTTAAGTCGGGATTTCTAGAAGTCCTTTCCAAAAATTCTGCCGACCAATAACATAACAATTTTTTTTCTACGTTTTGTATTGTGTTATTCAGAATACGTAGCTACGTTTACGTTGCTACGAGTTTTGCTACGTCAACTGCTACGACGTAGCTACAGAATTTATTTATTTGCTGTAATTTTTAGTCAAAAAATTATTTCAAAGTCAAAGTCAAAGTAAATTTATTGCATAAATACATGTTAGTATTTTGCTATTAATTATGCGTGCAATTTTGATATTATATTTTTTTTATTAAATATTTGAAAAAATACGAAAAATTTATAAAAAAAAAATAGGAAATAAATTATATAAAGAAAGAAAGAAAAATAGGAAAAATGGGAATTTAATTATAACAATAACTGAGTAGGTTCATTGTTTGAGAAAATATTTATCATTATTAAATTCATCTGCAGTATAATAGGCTTTATTCAACAATGCTTGAAGATTCTTTCCTGTTTTGATAGTTTAACCATATTTTCTTTGTTATCATAAATGCTTTTTATATTTTAACATAATATACTAGCTGACCCGACAGACGTTGTCCTGTCATTCAAACTCTTACTGTCAAACAACTGACAGTTATTTCAAATGTGACATTAAAAAAGGTTTCATGAAAAAGTTTAAGAAACTTTCACTGCCCCTTTTCAACCCCCTACAACCCTTTTTTCGCATAAAAAAATAACCTATGTCCTTTCTCAGGTTCTGGACTATTTGTGTACCAAATTTCATTCAAATCGGTTCAGTAGTTTTGGCGTGAAAGCGAAACAGACAGACAGAGTTACTTTCGCATTTATAATATGAGTATGCATATGGATTATAGTACCCTTAATATATTTTCAACTTTGTCTTTCAGTGCCAACCCTAAGGCACTGCAGCGAGAACCGACCAAGCACGTGTGTTGTGATTAGATTCGGTGCATGAATCACGTGTTGTGGATTTTCAAGAAAACTGGAGAGATATATAATATAGCTACTGCGATACATTATCGCTCAGGGTGAACTTTTGTTTACGATAAAAGCAGTTTTCACACTTAGGGCTCCTGCACACTTGACGGAAATTCCGTCGCGGACCTTTCCCGACGGAACGTCAATACATGTTATTGCATATAAATTACAAATAGCGGGCACACTACGCGGAAGATCGGTCGTTCGCCGTCATCCGCGACGGAAATTCCGTCAAGTGTCCAGGAGCTCTTACAACGTCATGTTACATGTCATGTAAACTTTACCGAAAGAGAGTTATTATTACGTATGCGTGCACCGATTTTATTTTTAGAATAAGTAGGTATATCAAGTTCTATTAAAAAAAAATCATGAGCATTTCATAGGTTCCGAAAAGCCGGTTTTATGTGTAAACGTGACCTTCGGAATAAGCAAGGTGAGTGTAGAAGATTCGTTGATTTATTTTTAACGTAGGTACTTTCTGTTAGAAATTTATATTCACCTTCAATGTTACTTGCTTGTAGCAATTCAAACAACATATTCGTAGTAAAGCATATTTCAAAATGCATCTTACTATGCCTGGAATACTCAAAATTTGAGCACAACTTAAAATTGCTCTGCCTCTGTTTGACATTGCTCATTTGTAAGAGCAATAATTTAAGCGGGACTTAAATTGAGTAGGGTTTGAGTAGCGTTTGAGTTTTCAGCCATATGTGTGACATTTACAATTAAAAACGGGTTATTCCCATCGAGCCCACTGGCCGGCCCATGGGGACGTTCAAATATTACGTAAGCAGATATATTACAATTATTTACCCCCACATCCCCCTTGTCAGCAAAAGTAAGCAAAGCTCTTACCCCCTCCCCCCATGCTAACGTAAACATTTTTCAATAATAAATGTTTTTTTTTATATTATAATTATAATGTTAATAATAAGAAAATAGATTTAGGATAGAGAATAGCGCGCGGTAATTCTCCTAATCGGTTCTAAAGCGAGTGCCTAAACGTATGCATTATTTGCGGGAATCCCCGAAAATGCTTTTCGTTTTCAAGCATAGACAATGTGAGGGTTGCCATTCGTGTAAAAAAGTAAATAACTACCGATGACGTAATCATCATCTAGACTGACATCCATGTCATCCAAAATAAGCAAAACAAAGACCCCCCCATCCCCCCATAGCGCTTACGTAATACTTGAACGGCCCTCCATCGGTGGGTTCGATGGGATTTTTTTCCCATCTGGCCCACCAGTAGGCCCGTACAATTATCAAAGCGATATCTCCACGAATCCATTTTGAATTTTTTATTTGCGTAAAATCCATGTTATCTTTTTAGGAAATAGTGCTTACGTAATACTTGAACGGCCCCCCATCGGTGGGTTCGATGGGATTTTTTTTCCCATCTGGCCCACCAGTAGGCCTGTACAATCATCAAAGCGATATCTCCACGATTCCATTTTGAATTTTTTATTTGCGTAAAATCCATGTTATCTTTTTAGGAAATAGTGCTTACGTAATACTTGAACGGCCCCCCATCGGTGGGTTCGATGGGATTTTTTTTCCCATCTGGCCCACCAGTAGGCCTGTATAATCATCAAAGCGATATCTCCACGATTCCATTTTGAATTTTTTATTTGCGTAAAATCCATGTTATCTTTTTAGTACCCATAACAATTCACTTCACAGATATACGAAGACGTGTCCTGTAAGGCATTGAAAAGCATGCATCACTCTAAAAAAAAATTATAAAGTCTCGTGTGCATCGGTACCCACGCGTATAAAGTCGAAACCAACGATCTCCCTTGTACCGTTTAGTTACCTCTTATAACGCAAATTTCAATTCTATAGATATTGCAGTAATGCGTCCTAGCATTTTTGGAAATAAGATTCTTGAGATTTTGGAATTGTAAGTAGGTAGGTACGTACTTACTATGTACCCACTCATGAACTGAATAAAACTACTACTATTTAAGTAATCTGTGGTAAACGGTGTTGGTGCCACAATTAATAAGTTAGTTTATGATACCGCTTTATTTATATGTATTGAGGTACTGTTTGTTTAACCAAATAAATAAAAAAAAAACCCTATAAAGCTTGAATAAACTCATCAAGATTTAGATTTTGTGAATTCAGGGACCTCAAAATGGCCTGTGAGTCACCTATTTCAGCCATTGTTTCTTCCATTTACGTATTAAAACCTTCACATCAAAACCTTAACGAGACAGCAGTAAATCCTACATAACCTAGCATGCGAGCTCGATGTTATAATGTCCGATACGATATTTACTATAGTAGGTGCCAAATAACACGGCAATACAGGTCATTCACCCCCCTTCACCACGATGTCGCAAAATTCAATTTATGTATGGTAAACAAACAGTACTAACGAGATTCGAGCGATACCGTCTTAGTGACAGGTTTGTATGGAAAGCGACAGAGTTAGCCATACATAAATTGAATTTTGCGACATCGTGGTGAAGGTGGGTGAATGACCTGTATTGCGGTATTATTTGGCACCTACTATAGTGAAACAATGAATAACACTATCTGAGATACAGTAATTTTTAAAGATAGTGCTATTTAGAAATCGTGTTTTGAGTTCTTGTCATTCAGATATTAGTTTCTTTGAGATCTGGTCATTAAGATATCTTAGTAGGTACGAGAATGACATGGACTGAGATGGTGAAAAAAAATTCCCATCGAGCCCACTCTTTTGCATAGTGAGCTTGTTGCGAATTTTTTTCCCATCGGCCCCACCAGTGGGCCAGCCGGTGGGCTCAATGGGAATAACTCTTATGTACCTGTAACAATTTTTTGTTATCAATAAAATACTATGACTATAATTTTATATATAAAATTCTCGTGTTATATAAAATTCTCGTGTCACAATGTTCGTTCCCGTACTCCTCCGAAACGGCTTAACCGATTCTCATGAAATTTTGTGGGCATATTGAGTAGGTCTGAGAATCGGCCAACATCTATTTTTCATACCCCTTAGTGATAAGGGTTGCACGCGAGCAAAGCCGCGGGCGACAGCTAGTTAATTATAATTATACATTGACAGGCGTCATGGCTCAGTCGGTAGTAGCTCTGCCTTCCGTGCTGTGGATCGTGGGTTCGATCCCCACCGAGAACAAACATTTCTGTGGCAAACATAAATGTTTGTTCTGTTTCTGGGTGTTACTTTACTATGTAAGTATTATATCAGCTATCTAGTTACCGTAGTACAAGCTCTGCTTAGTTTGGGACTAGAGGGTGTTGTGTGTAATGTCCAAAGATATTTATTTTTCATCACACCTATTCGAAAAGAGCGACTTGGTTCGCCTTTATGTGCACCCAAAGGTGGTGTTTTCTATAAGAAACAATAAGTGCGCGGCAAAGTTAATTCCGGCGCACTTATTTAAATAAGTGCGCCGCAATTTACTTTGCCGCGCACTTTTTGAATTTGGAACATCTTAGTGTTCAGCGCCAAAGAAATCGAACGAATAGAAAACATAAGAAATAAGTGGTTTTCATTATAGATACTATTTATTTTCATTTTAGTTGTTACTATATATGTTTTATTAAATAATAATATTACAGTAAAATATGAGGCGCCTTTTATTTTCTCATAGTTGGTGATGAAAAGTAGATAGTGTACCACTCGGGCGCAAAATATATTTTTGGCTCGGGCGAAGTACTTTGAATCCCTCGCTACGCTCGGGATTCTACTCTAGAATCCTTCACTTCGCTCTGGATTCAAGAAATCGCCCTCGCCGTAAAAATATAATTTTGCTCCCTTATGATACAATCTACTATATTTATTTATTTACTATCGGATAGTCTAAAGGAATCCATCAGCTCCATTCCCAATTAAGCAGATTGAACAGAGTTAACGACTCGCACACTAAACTGCGTTTAAATACGTGAATCGGACAGTTTATGGCTTCAGCTTTGAGATGCTCGTTTGTTTGAGTTGATGGTCTTTGTGGTTTTCTGTTATGGCGTAATATAGTAGGTAGTTGGCTTTAGCTGGGATTTGGAGTTATAGAGTCGTGATTATGGGTGTAGGATGTGTAGGACGCCCTCCGACTAGGTGGGATGACGGTCTGCGGAATGTAACTGGCAAACACTGGATGAGAAGAGCCGAAGACCGGGCTCAGTGGCGCGTCTTGGGAGAGACCTACATCCAGCAGTGGACCGATATAGGTCGATGATAATGATGATCGTTATGGGTAATAGTATACATAATGAGCTAATGCATGAGTCGAGAGGTAGTTTTTTCTACGCATTAAAATCGTGATGATGATGATGATGCCCAAAGTAAAGCTGCTGATTGTTTAATCTGAAAGAATTTTTTTTTGATCTTGTACTTAATATGTTACCATCAACCAAGTTTATTGCTGTGAACAGTATGTTCATAAGGTTTAGTAAAAGTAAGGTATTGCCGAAAAATAATGTAATTGAGATTATTTATATAAATATAATAAGTGAAGTTCCATGTAACTAAAATAACTATTTGAAATAATGCAGATAATACCTTCGTATATAATGTAGACTAAATAAAGTTAAAGATAAAATAAAGATAAATTTATTTATTTAAGTAGTAGTGCCGCCCACGACTTCGCTCACGTCCCCTTGGTTCCCGTTAATTTTTCGGTATAAAAAGTAGCCTATGTTTTAATCCAGGTCACAGACAATATTTATTCCAAGTTTCATCCAAATCGGATCAGTAGTTTTTACGTGAATGAGTAACAAACATCTATACTCACAAACTTTCGCGTTTATAATATTAGTAGTATAACAAACATCGGTAAAAATCGTCAATTAAATTTATTTATGCTGTGTGTTCAAACCCATAAAAAGATTGACCAAAAAGCTCATAGAAGC
Source organism: Eulithis testata (assembly GCA_947507515.1). NCBI lineage: Eukaryota > Metazoa > Arthropoda > Insecta > Lepidoptera > Geometridae > Eulithis > Eulithis testata. Next base: position 7,881,398 of record OX382213.1, on the reverse strand, counting down.
TAGCGTGTCCAGCACTCATTGAATAAGGAAAAAAACGTAATTCGTGCGGCTGCAATTTATTCCCCTGCTGGCCTAAGATGCGCACCGCGAGATATTTGTCATGTCGTTCTGTCAAAATGTAAGCATTTTGTACCAGTTTAGGAACTATTGCATTATCTGTGGTACCTAATGGTGTCGACAAAACGCGCCATAATGTACACTTTTGACACTTGTTAGTCGTCGTACCTCTCTGAGGACGAGATAATAGTCATGCAGAAATGTCAAAAGTTGAAAATTCAAAGGCGCGGTTTCTCGACAACATTACCACAGATAATGCAATAGTTTCTGAATTGGTACAAAATGCTTACATTTTGACAGAACGACATGACAAATATCTCGCGGTGCGCATCTTAGGCCCGCTGGTTTATGCTTTGATGCGCCGCCTGTGCTTGTTATTGTGGACCCGTGGGGTGCGTTCAGAGTAGTATACTATTTACAACATATTTTACCAGATATAAAGTTACTTGTGATATAAGTCCTGTTTCTACCGTCAAGTAGTTAATGCATTGTTGGTATTCCAGTTTATAGGTAGCTGTTGTGAAAAAAAATATGTTCTTAATTTAATTTATCTATTTATTTCATTGAAAGTTAGCCTTATTACCGAATATTCTGTCGGTAAAAAATCTAAACGTATATTGCTTAGAGGTGTCACGTCCAAGATAGCTTCTTCTTCTTTTTTTCTTTTTTCCTTTTCCATGTTGCCATTGTTTTACAGTAGCAATCATAAGCACATAGAGCGTGATACTTTTACGTCTCATGGCACGTGGTGGACGTACTCTGAGAGGTAATGCAAAAGATAAAAAAATATAGTACACAGAACCTTACTAGGCCGCTGTTTTCCGATACGATATCATTTAGTTTACATTGTTGAATAAGATCTACTCGTAGATTAAATTTTGAGACCATTTGATCTCATTAATGTCATCCCAAGACATCATTACACGATCTTTTCAACTCGCCATCTCGTTATTCTGACGTTGTCATACTGAGACTATGTCTTGTCACTTCGTCATTTTGAGATCCGAACATTTTGAGATCAAAGGTCTCCGAGTCTGAACATACATTAAGCTTGGCTCGTGGATTTCTTTGTCCATGTGTAAGCTGATATTATTGGGGCTTAAATTGAATTGTCATACATCTGAGAGGTTTAATGGTGGACGCGCACGAAGGAACTATAATGTATTGTTATGATAAAAGGTAGCCCGGTTAGCAAACATTATTTGATTGTACAAAATTTTGTTTATTTATTACATCCCTTTTGCCTCTTTTGCAACAATTGTTCGTCGTAGGCATCTATGAAAGTGACATCATCATAATATTCGCCCTGTAGTATTCTACTGCTGGACATAAGTCACTTGTATGGCCTCCTAGGAGGCCGTCTCATGCTTTCCTTTTTGTGGTCGCCATTTGTAAACCCTTGTCGGTTCGGAGCCCGTAGTCTGAGTTTTGTTTTGTTGATCGAAACGCATATCGAGAAGCGACGAGAGGCGACTTGCGAGATATTTTGATCCAAATCCGATAAGCACCTCTAGCGAAAGATTCGCAAACTATTTTTCTCCGTACAAAAACTGCGAGTTCCTTGATTCTCGCTTGTCGCAAATCAACATAAAAAACTCAGACTATACGGACTCTCAAGATCTGCCGACTACTTTATCTTGGTATTTCTGCGAGCTCAATGACCTTTTTCTGTATTCCTTCCTTTCGGATTTTAACAAATTAGATACAACTCAATAAACAATAAAGCCTAATGTCTGTCTGACACGTCTAGCCTGCAATATCTCAAACTAAATACCCAACAGCCGAAGCTGAAACTTAAAACAATGGCTGTGCCGTGCACAAATGGAACTAATCACTTAATGCAGGTATGCGACTGAAATATTGAGAAGTTCGGAGTTCGGGGAAAGAGGTGGATGTAGGGTTTACTATTTGTCTATTTGGGAAATAGATGGAAGATAAATTAAGTATTGTACCTAGTCTTGTATTCTGATAAAGAAATTGTTACCCAAGCATAGAATTAAGTAAATGTCTTCATTATAGTTGTATACTTGAGTCCGAATTTACTTTGTGAGGGCAGCGGGAGAACATTAGACCCAGTGGGCCATGCTCTAATGAACGGGACGTCGTAGGGCCTGGTTTTGTAGATAGAATAAGCTTGCACAGCACCTATATTGGTACCATCCACCCTATAAACAAGTTAAACTAGAAGAAGTAGATAAAAAGGTACTAAGTATGTTATGAGCTTCCACCCACATGCCACAAAGCATTTGACAGGTTTTTTTTTTATTATTTTTAAATAAAAAATATGAGTAGGAACGAACTCTGACTTCATAGTAGGGGACAGCATCTAAATAACTTTCTGAAGAGTTTCAATAAAATCTCAATAAGTTCGAAATGTTTGGATTGAGGACTCCCAAGGAACTGAGGTAATATTTCTGAAAGCTTTCTCGTCATATTGTTCAAGAGCTAACGTAACTGGCATTTTTTATACAGAACTTAAAAAAAAAACACTCTCGAGAAATTAAAAAGAAATAAATACATCATGTTTTTCTATGATTTCTGAAAACGAGCAGAGAATAGAAATAAATGATTATTTTTTGAAGACTGTCAATAAACTTCTTTAAGTTTAACGAAGGTCAAAAAAAGAGCAATTTTATTGTGTGTCAATAGTGGATTTTTCATCTTATTAGATCACTAATAAATAAAATTAACATGCAGCATATACTTACAAGCCTAGACTCCTGGAAAATCTACTCATCCTCAAGTAATTTCACATTCACAAAACTATGTATATAAATAAATATTCTTGGGCATATTACACAACGCTCTCTAGTCGAAAACAAAGCAAAGCTTGTACTATGGGAACTAGATTGCTGGTAGAATACTTATATACATTTTTTTTGTAAATTCTTACTTATTATGATACATAGTATATGTTTCTATTAGGTAGGTAATACCACAGATCATAAAATGTATTTATTTATTTATTTAATTTAATAACTAGCACGGTGATAATCCAATTACACTAATTATCATAACATTAAATTACACATTAAATTATAGAACTATATACATACAAATTTACAAGGTATAATTATTAAAACAAGTCTACTAAAATACTATGATATCTAAAGTACATGGTAGGTAGGTATAGTACCTAAAGTTATCCAAGCAATCTTGTCAACCGTGTGATCCAATTGTCTGTTATGCAAACACTGTAATGACTCCTCTAATGGATTCCGTTCAGTGGTCACATCATTAGCTGGTAATTAGATGTAGTATAATACCTATTTATACATCGAGATTATTCTAGATTGTTATATACCTTTGTAGGTAGATATGTGCTTGCAGGTTAAGGTAATCCAAGTACAAAGTAAATATTTTTTAATTTCTAAACTATGAGACCGTAAAAATATAAATTCTATGTTAATATTGTATAAAAAAGTGTTGTCATCATCATAAGTTTGTCATAATATCCATAGCGACGACAAAATAAAAAAAAACATTCTAATTGTCAAAGTATTTTTTTTTTTCATTTTAACCCGTCAAGGAACTATTTCCGAAATTTCAAAAAAAGAATGGGGTGCATGCGCGAAAATTCGCGGGGAAATTCACGCATGCGAAAAGTACCTACTTCACATAAATACTTTAGATAAAACTTGACCACTGATATCGATGTATAATTTTGGATATTTATTCTATGGTCTAGGCATAAAAGCAAAGGCCTAATATGCTGTCAAGATTTTCGTACCTGAAAAAAGTCTTAGTTCCGATTTTTAGTTAGACCTAGGTATTTACGCTTGGAACCACTTGTTTATCTTACAAAAAACTCTTCATTTGTTTAATTACCAACCCTCCCATAAAGACAATACAGTTTAAAATGGAAGACAGGTTAGCAATAAGAGCAAAACACTCATTTCACTTCACAATAGAGTACAGCAATTGAATATAGCATTTTTGCTTGTATTTCTGTAAACAGTATGTAAACGATGCGACTACAATTGAGTCGGTTCTGTTTGCTTTTGGCAGAGGATTGGTTTCGGACACACAGTCCTTTAGTTCCATAAAATTGTATGAATCCTAGTAGTCCTTATGTGACAGAGTGGTAGCAATACAATGCAGGGCACACGTGGATGTGCTCAGTGAGATAATGCATTGTTATGAACGTGTTCCATCATTGAAAGATGTATAAAAAAACGCTTTGTAGTGAAGAACTGATATCACGAACAAATCTGACAGGCGCCGCGTTAACATTATTCGAGTTACATTGCGCGTCAATGCCAGCTCGATTGCCAACTGTTGTAGTGTCACCGTGCAGTGTATCTCGGATACGCTTGCGATTGTCACATTTATTCGTGATCAAGGCACTGCTTTCGTCGTTATAGATAGTGCTACTATGAAAATGCTCTGTAACAATTACACATATGATTTTTCAGCTTCTTTTAAACTTGAAATATTTCTTTTCAACCATTTTCATCTTTGTGCTGCCAAAGGCCTCCCTCAAAAATTTTCAGTTTTCCCTTTCCCAAGCCTCCTCCGACCATTTTTTTCAAAAGGGAGGAAAATAATTAGCTAAAAATAGTAGAGAACTCTAGAGCCGTGTGTACAGTCCGATTCATCTGTATTCAGCGATGTTTTTTCCGTCCTTCCGTTGCTTCGCGATTGGGATAGAATCGTTCGCAACGTACAAATTGTTTCGAGATTTCTTGATTTTGAATTTCATTACTCTACGGATACAGTTTTCCAATTTCGTTTTATTTATTTCAATAAGTTGATAAGCTAATGAAATAGTTGATCGAGTGCGCTAAGCGAACCGAAGGTCATGACAACACTCTTTGAAATAAAAAAAATGATACAAAGAATAAGAAGAATTCAAAAGGTTTGTAAATCCACTGAAGAAATCACCGTACCTATATTGCATAAATCTAAGGGGTTAAAATTGGTGAACAGTGTAATATCTATAAGGATAGATATCTTTTGTAAACTATGCTAAAGGCGGAAAGCCTGAATCAATCATTTTGGTGAAATAAAACGATTTCCAATACAACCCTGTGTACTCTAATGTTTAAAACATTTGCTCAGCGGAACCCGGTTTAGGGTTCAGTTAGTTTATTAGAAATAAACATCTATTCAGTTTGCTGGTACCAATATTGTATTTACCGCATCAAAACAAAATGCATTGAAATAACGATTTTTTTTTAAAGAAATTTACTTTTTACTTATATAGAAATTTATAGCATTGAAAGTTAAAAAGTAATAATGTCAAGTGGTTAAAAATTGCATCGTTTGTTTACCAACTTCAAAAACGGAGGAGGTTTCTCAATTTGGCTGTATTTTTTCTTATGTTTTATATCATGACTTAGATTTTTTACAATATTGTGTTGGGTTCCGTGAAAATATGGATTTTATTGTACAGAACAACACTCAAGTAGAGTTTTTTTTTTAGCAAAACCCTATCGAAATAACCTATTTTGCATAACCTATTTATACGATAGAGTATTTGTAGAATACTCTAGAGTACATTGTACTCTCAGGATAGAGTATTTGTAGATAAAAATAGGTTATTTCGATAGGGTTTTGCTAAAAACTCTACTTGAGTGTTGTACTGTACAATAAAATTCATTTCACGGAACCCAACACAATATTGTAAAAAATCTAATATTGCTATAAAGAATACCCAATATTCCCCTACCACAATATCTTAAGGTGTTTTTTGACGGATGACTGAGTAGAGCATGATATGGGGGTACCCACCCGTGACTTGTGTATAAGGACCTGTATTATAATAGTGGAATAGGTATTGGGATGTTTGTTTTGGTGTATTTTTTGCAAAAAAAAAAAAAAATTCAAAATACCTTTTTTTTCTTTTTTTTATGATCTGTAGCTAAGCATTTGGCTGCCAGCACACCTGGTGGTAAGTGTAGCTGCAGCCTAAGGTGGAGCACGCTTAGCTATAATCCACCTATTCACTCTTTTCTTGAAAATTCCTAGGTTATATCTTTCAGGAAATACTGATGATGGCAGAGAGTTCCACTCCTTGGCAGTTCGCATTATGAAGGTGGAAGCAAAGCGCTTCGTGTGAAGATACGGGATATCTACCATGTAGGGATGGCATTTATCAGTGCGCCTAGTAGTTCGGAAGTGAAGGGGTGATGGAGCAATCAGGTCATGTAGTTCCTGTGCACACTCTCCGAAGTGAATTCGGTAGAACACCGATATGCATGCGACTCGCCGACGATGCTCATGGCTGTAGAGCTTGGAGTCAAATAGTCAATATTCTTTTCGTTGTTTTACGAAATTTTGTATTACTAACTTTGTATTAGATAAACTACTCACGATCCTAAAACGCATAATTTTATTATGACCGATAAATTATCATTCTCCAAAAAATTCCATTAGGTTGTTAACTTTTTTCCATAGCTGACACAATAACTATGATAACTATTCTATATATAATAATACTATGTATTATAAGTATGTATTTACAAAAAAAAAATGTATGTATGTATTCTATCAGCCATCTAGTTCCCATAGTACAAGCTTTGCTTAGTTTGGGACTAGAAAGCGTTGTGTTGAATGTTCGTGAATATTTATTTATTTATATTTATTTATTTAATAGCAGCGTCCGACATTTATGTGTTCCTCGAACAAAATACCTGTGTCGTTTCCGACATGATGTGAAACCATCTAAGACTAAAGAAATAATAAACTAATACTTATGGATAATACAACGCCATGTAAACCTTGTGCTTTTGCTGTCCCAAAACTAGAACGCGACATACAAATTTGTTTGCAGTTTCGCACTCAAAAACAAATTATGCTCAAAACTCCCTTGTGAGCAGAATGCACAGAAATTATAATAAAAAATTTTGCTCTGTTGATATTTTCCACAGCAGCAAGGGAGTTTTCAGACATGAATGTCAAAAACTAATCAATGAAGCCTTGTTATAGTGTGGTTAGCCTTGCCTATAAAAATAATTATTGAATATTACAACTAACTTTAGATTATATTACAATTAACTTTAGATTAAAATTCCATTTATGACCTTATTACATTTACTACACACACACACCCTTACATACACACATACACACACCCTTACAACTGCATTATTCTACTTCTATTTTTTTTTTCTGTCTTTGTATTTTAGTGACTGTCGTCGATTTTAGCTTATGTTACTGTACTTAGAATGTAAATCCGTCTTTGGCTGTCTGCTTTAAAATTAAGATTTACCATTATACTTAAGAGCTGTGGATTTTGTCACTCAATAAAAAAAAAAAAAAAAAAATGTAGTACCAAACTAAGCAGAACTTGTACTATGAGAACTAGATTGCTGATAAAATACAATATTCATTTTTTTGTACGTAACTCAGCAAGTACCTACGTCAAAATAATTATATTCAATTGCATATAAACAAACACAAGTTCTGAAGTATTTCTGAAATTTCTTGCGCAATCACAATGTGATTTCTTATTCACACTCATAATGATTTCTTAAGCGTTCATTAGTCAATGCCATTGCTTTGTGTTCAGGCGAGAGGGCGGCAGACCGAAGAGGCTTTCACGGATAATGACTTTTGTAAATAATCACACGTGGATGTCATACGAGACGTGGATGATAGAGTGTCGTGAAAGTGGAGCGCAGTGATTATGATGAAGTTCTTTGTGAAGTGCAATTTATTTATGTATTTCTTCAGAGGAGAATTGTGTAAAGCGCTAGGAACTAGGTCGTAGTTTCTTGCCCGTTATTCTAGGTTCTGGTCGAAGCACTTAGAATCACCTAGTTTATAAGATCTAAATGATCCTTGTGGTTTTATTAAATAAAAGATTTGACTAAAACTTTGAATAAGAGAAGAGATTTTGTCGGAGTGCTTGAGTTTATGTGAGCGTGATGTATAACTGTGTGTGTATGGTTGTGCTTTATTGACATTTGACTTGAGTTCTAATATGACATTTTTATTACGTATTTAATTTTTGACTGTTTATTTTGACTGATTGTTTATTATTATTCTAATCTTAATCTTTAATTATTGTAATTGGTGCAAGCCGTTTTTATTAAAGTAAATACAATACAAATACAAATACAATACAAATACTATTTGGTACATCGGTTTGGTACATCGGTTTTATACATCGGGGACAGGCTAGTATGGAGTCAGGCCAGAGTACCCCAGAACTGCAATGGCTTGCAATCAATGATTTTAATCGTAGAACGGATTGTAAATCTACGCTCACTGTATTTATTATCTTACTTGATTTAGTACATTCGCAGACAAACGTTTCTTTTTTTTTAAACACAGATTTAAGTTGAAGTTACACTGAATGACAAAAAACTTTATCTTTTGTCAGCTAAGAGCAGAAGTAACACTTTTTACTGTAGTGATATCGTCAAGGTACGCAAAGGTCCATCATAATAATAATATAATAAGCAGCTTATACAAAACCTCTTTTATAACTCCAAAATAAACTCCGGCTACCTCCAATATCATAATAAATCGGCTCAAATCCCTTGGTAATATAAAACCTTTATATCTGTCTATTCCTGAACCGAATTTCAACTTTGTTACCCAAGAAATAAGGGTTAGATTTGTATGAGAATGTGAAATTAAGTATTATTTTTAGATGCGTATTTGTCAACATGTCAAAATAGCCCTTTGATTCGTCTGTCCCTTTTGTACAGAGAATAGGTAAATAGGAGAAAGGGAAAATATCAATTTCGTTAAAACGATTGATATGTGAAATCTTTCAGATATTTGAATTGCACTATTATTATACATTTTATAAAATAGTTAAGTATAGATTACGGTTCTAAAACGGTATCGCTCCCGTAGTGTTTGAGCATAAATCATGATTAAATAAGTCAAAATAATTTAATTTTCATATGTTAACAAAATAATTTTTGTAAATATTTTTAATTAAAAACCTGAACTAGTAAAATAGTCTAAATACTTTCCGCTTAAAAATATTAAAAGTAATAATTAATTAATCTATATTTTTAGGTATTTTTTACAAAAGTCTTGCAGAAGCATAAAAATCGTAAAACCAGCACTTTGAAATAATAAGAACAACTATTAGATAAGCCAACCCATAAAGACAGTCACACAAAAAACTCATTTCAGGTTTTCTTGTTTTAAATTCGCCAGACACGACCATTGCATTCTATTTACGAAAAGGAAATGCAGTTGACAGAAAACACTCCTTTGTTCCACGTTCCATTTCCAGAGGTTTGGCACGTAGCAGTTTTAATTCCAACTGTACGTGGACTAGATTAATTTATTAGTTCGATTGTACATGTGACACGAGGTTTAAGTACTTCTGTAGTGAATTATTTTGTAAAAGGATTGGATTTGAGAAAATCACAACTTTGTTTTGACACTAAGAAAATTAGATATTTTTTTTTTACTTTTAAGATTTCTTTTACGCATTTTGATTATACTGAGGAATCTTCTAACACACTTCTATATCAACTTAAAAGAAAAGATTCCAACCTATAGTTAAAAACCTGTATCTAGCAATAAAAACAATTTTCATCCCACCATCTCGGAAAGAGTATTTTTGCTCTTCAATATATGAGTGCAAAAGCCGTTTTTATTCTCTAGAGGATAAAGTAAATTGAATTTAGAACATCGTGTGCACTAAGTTTTTAAATTAAAAAAAACATTAAACCTATTTACTGCTACCTCTATGGTGCCGAATATATCATACAACTTTTTTTTTAATTTGTTTAAAACTCAGACTCGGAACCTTCTTGGTGTTCTTTTTTTCAATTTGCTAGTCATTTCTTCGCTGAGGTGGAATGAAAAGTTACGTGTTGTACTCGAGTGCAAAGATTTTTCACCTCGTGCTCTTTTGATTCCCTCGCTAACGCTCAGAATCCTTCGCTTGCTCGGTCATCAAAATTGAACACGCGGTTAAAAAGCAACTTTGCACTCTTGTATAACAAATAACTATTTGATTTTTTTATTTTTGACTGAGTACTAAGATAATTTGAAAAGAATGCCTACAGTAAAGAACAATCTTGCCTATTTTAATTATTTTTAACTAAAAATATCAAGTGAAATAGTATTATTTCAATATACAAAGACTGAATAAAAAGCTAAGTAAAAAAATAATAATTAATCAACACTTTTAACCCTATAATAAGAAAAATCTTTTACAAACTCAATGGAACTGTGAACATCAAACACTAATAATTGCAATATTTCAAGTCCCATTTCTGAAAAGAAACAATAACTTAAAAGAATTACGAGTGCGTAAAAATGGCTCAAGGGTATTTACTACCCCAGCTATGAAAGGGTTAAGGAGTTAACCCTTCGTCGGTATTAATTAATGAAAGAATTCAAAGATTTTTTCTTTTGATGAAAAATAATCTTTGATGTTATTGTTTTGAAGGAAATTATGTATTGATCTGGTTTTTCATTACTTGGTATTGACACTTTTTTGACACGTTTTTATTGAAACTTTTTGGCTTGGACTTTTTTGTCGATGATTAAAAAAATCATTACATTTTTTGTTTATATATTTAGTAGAATATAATCAAAAAGAAATTTATGACTAATACAGTGAATTCAAAAATAATTTAAGTAAGTGAAGTATTATTAATTTAATTAAAACTAAGTTAAATAAGAAGTTACTTTAATAATACTCTGCAAGAGTTTATTAAAAGAATTATTCTTCTGATCTTCAGATATAGAAAGGTTCAAAACATTGTGATGGTTGTAATAAAGAAATGTCATAGTGCAATAACATTGTTTGTATTTTGCATTTCATTAAAACGCGTCCGCGTATGATTAAACGCATGTGGTCGTAAAGCAGTGCAATTCGAGATTATTTAGGGCTGCTGCACATATTTGATTAAATAATACGTAAATACGAATATAATAATATACCACGCACTACACGATGAGAGACTAGTGTTCCTACAAGTTAGTTTCTACGATAACACCTATAATTATTTATAGATTGCAAAAAAAATAGGTAAAAAAATTATAGTTGCAAGTACTAGTATAGTATTATATAATCTGTGGTTGCAAGAAAAAACTTATTGTTATTAATATTAATTTCTGCTTTAAAGGCATTAAAACGTAAGGGTTAAGCTTGGCTTTTTACATAATCTTTAGTTTTAACTTATTTGTAAATAATTTCTGTTACTGTTATGTCTCAAAACATTTTTCGGAGCTGTAGACGACGCGCCTCGCGAACCTAAAATAATATAAAATAGAATAACATAGAAATTAGTTTTACGAATTGTTTGTACCTACCTACTTAAGTACCTTGCTTCAAAATAAAGTGGTGACTACCCGCGTTTGTGCGTAGATACACGGCCAATCAGTTGGATTGTGAACCGCGAACGTACTCGGCCGTGTCTACGCGCAATCGCTCGGTACCTTTCCAATTATCCCTCTAAAAAGTGCTTTAAAACCCCACGACCTTTTCACCACTCCACGCTCTTATCGGCTACAGGGGCCTTATTCACTATGACCAATACAAGCGCGTTACGTAGCACGACAAGACAGCGGCGTGAAATCGCCCTATGCCTATGCCGTATTTCCTATGCCATAAATGTCATTCCTTACGGTGACGTCATACGGTTACGTCAAGGAATCTCCTAAGTCATACAGAATAATGCCCCAGGAGCGAAACATTCTTCTAACGTTTTTATTTCATTTTGTTATAAAAACAGTAGGTATAATTTTATATCAGTTTAAAGGTTAACTTTACACCGAGTGACAACCCTAGCAGCTTGAGCTATTAACCGTCGATCTGTTAATCATCGGTTTGCTCCCATATATCTGAGCAATTGTTATTTATCGTTTTACGACCGATTTGTACCGATTGGACTGAACCGAAATTGCGGTACCAAAATTAGGTGGTTCGATTTATGGGACCTTAAAATTATGATTAACAAGGAATTATGATCGTGCTTAATTTAAATCGAATAAAGTGTTTAAAAATACATCGTTGGGTTCGTTAATAAAATAAAATAAAATACTAAATGGTGCAGTATGATAAAAAAATACTATCTTATATGGAAAATACCTAGCTTAGGTTTAGAATTTATCCATCAAAACGTACGCTAGGGATTTTTTATTTTTGTTGGCAATATTTTGATCATATTGGGTATAGCAATTAGTATTTTATTTCTAAATAATTAAGCGTAAAAATATAATTGAATAAACGTCACGATAATTAATATCTAGCGTACGTTTTGATTGATAAATCATGACGTCTATTATTATTAATATTAAATTTTACAAACGCCTAAAATTTTTAATTAAAAGTAAAATTATCTATGAAATAGTTTGAATTTCATACGTGAACAATAAGTAAGAACATTGGATATTGCTTAATAACAATCGAGATATCTATTACAATACCTCACAAAAGTTTTTTTTTTTTATTTAACATTGAATACTGTTAATTGATATCTTCTAATCTTATATATGGCGCATTTTATTACATTTAAATAGTAATTTACAATGTCATTATTAATCATAATAAACTAAACCTAATACAGTATTTACAATATTTACAAAATACAAATACGAGCCAGCTGAAGGAAAAGATCGCTGTCATGTCGTATAAGGACGTCAAGGAAGCTGCACTGGAAAGGAACAAATGGCGAGAACTGCATAATTACACCGACAAGAGCTGAGCTCTTAAGTTAAAAGAAGAAGACAAAATACACATGAAACAGTGGAGCCAACAAATCAAAGAAAATTGAAAAAAAAAAAACTACAAATATCCCGAAACACATTATAGTAAGTACAGTTTTGGAACGAATATCAAAAAGCTAGACTTAAGAAACAAAATCTACAAAACAGTGATATCACAACGTTCTAAAAACGTCTGCCATGCATGGGGAATGGGGATTACAATGGTAAGCCTATCTATTCCCCTGTTTATCACATACACCAATAATAAAATCCTAAAAATACTGCGACGAAATCCATGTCACCCTCTACGTGTTCGGTTTTCACCAAATCGACTGGGTTACTCCCATACTCACCGTTAAGTTTGTCTCATTATTGGGAAAGATGGGATTTATTTATTAGATATTAATCATTTTGCAGTGTTTATACCTACAACCTCTACTCAGATTACCAAAATAGTTTTTTAATATTCTGAACAGTTCTACTATATTTTGACAAAACACTGATACTTGAAAAGGTCTGCTCATCTGCCATGGCATTAAAAAAAGGCGTAGGTAAGTGGTGCCCTGTAACTCAAGATACAGTATCTTCCATAACACGGTAGAGCTTGCAGTGGCCAACAACACATGTCTAGATACCTTACCATTTTTTCAAAAGGTACTTGTCTCCAAGCAGCCAAAGTCAAAATGCTTTTTTTTTTTAAGCAAAATATTTATTATTTATTTATTTATTTATTTATTGAAGGGACCAACAGCTACAATGGTAAGTTAGAGTTAAATATTTTTTTTTATAAAACAGCCAATTACAGGTCTCTCTAAATATTACGTTAGGTATACTATAGCTAACAGTAATTATACAGTAATTTTCAATAAAATCTCATTGATCGCTTTGAACCATCGTCGTAAGATTTACCAGTAAACAGTACCCTCAGTATCTAGTATCTAAGTAGGAGGTAAAAATGCTCTGAATTTATTTACTTGAGAATTTTTATAATGTGTCTGTGTACTTGTGTATTTTTGTAATTTCACTAACAAACGCTCATACGTTTCTGATTTTCTATGTATACAACCTTCTAGGGTGCATAGAAGTAGACCAGTCGAGCCGACACTGACACCATCAATCATAATCTAATGATACGATGCAAATTCACGCGAATCGAACTTTTTTCTCATTTATTTGAGTGTGTATTTTGATTAAGTTGAACCGGTGTCATTTGTATCAGTAATAGATGGTTTTGGTGAAGATAATAAATCTTACAAAGATATCAGATAGTGTACCTAATTCTAACTTTATCATAATGCTATTGCCATCTCCAACCGCATTAGTACTAATTGCTTTTGTGCCATGGGTAGATTAGGTAGCAAACACACAAGTTGACAAGTTTTTTAGACCCGTTTGTAAAATACCAATGATTGTAACAAATCTTTGGCTTCACCCCGTAGAGCCACGGTTTCGCTGGACCACGGTTCAAAATTACCTAACAAAAAGTTCCGCGGGACACGGTTTACTTGAGTTCATACATAAAAAATGGCAAGTACAGTCGACAAAGAACCATTTCAAGTTTAGGTGGTTTTTGGTTTTATATTTACCTACTTTTCTGTGCATTTTTCAAATGATCATGAGGCCGTATTATAATTAGATTAAGAAGCCATATTTTGATTTTGGCTCATATAGGCCGTTTTTCACACTCAAGTTTTATTAAGTCTAAGGTTTTACGAATACAATAATAAAAACGTTTCATTCTTCGTAAATTGTATGTATAAAGAAGTTTTTAAAACAAGACATCGTAAAATCGTAAAATTTGCTCATTTTACGAAAGTGTTCCAAATTATTTATTATGTGGTTCTTGTAACCATTTTTGTCGTCTTAAACTCTACTTTTTTGAATACCTAGCTGATTAAAAATATCTAAAAAACCCATATGTAATAATACTTACAACACGGGCGAATTAACTGTGCACTTCGCACTGTGACGTGACCGTGGCGGTGGCGTGGGGTCGCATTCCAGGGAAGTGCACAGTTAATTCACCCGTGTATTAACTGTGCACCTCGCACTGTGACGTCACCGTGGCGGTGGCGTGGGGTCGCATTCCGGGGAAGTGTACAGTTAATTCACTCGTGTATTAACTGTGCACCTCGCACTGTGACGTCACCGTGGCGGTGGCGTGGGGTCGCATTCCAGGGAAGTGCACAGTTGATTCACCCGTGTATTAACTGTGCACCTCGCACTGTGACGTCACCGTGGCGGTGTCGTGGGGTCACATTCCAGGGAAGTGCACAGTTAATTCACCCGTGTTATAAGACTACACGTAACCGCTTCTAATAACCCACCTAGCCCATAAACCCAGTACTCTACAACTTTTACCCCATTATCTTGTCTTAAAAGTTTCCAGTCACGCATTCCTCGCATTTACAAACAGTTGGCCACCCCTGGGGCCGATAACTGGATCTACCTTACTATTAACTGGGATATTTACCTGGAATGTACCTTTTTGTGGCGCTATTAGGACCAGTGAAATTGGTTTTCCTGCTGTTTCATCGGTAACATTTTCAATTTGTTCGTGAGTTGTTTTTGTAAGAAAATATCGGTACTTTTTCTGCATTATGAAGGCAATGTAAATAACGTAATGTAAATATCGACCACATCATTGCTTAACATCAGGTGAGATTCAAACGGTTGCCTAAAAAAAAAGTTTTTGTTGCCCTACACTCATTTTGGCATAAATGTTGTGTTTGTTGTCTTATACTCATTTTGGCATATATGTTTCTTTAGTATGGATGACGTCATACCTCGATTGAAAATATTGTGCATTGAAACGGTTTACTTCACGATTGTTAAGATCCACTGTGGGGGGGTATCGTTGTCTCATAAAAACCTGCCCGGTTTAAGCCTGGCAGGTTTTCTGAACGGTTTACATACTAAATCATAGGTATTCTGTGACTAAATAGTGACATTAGCGCGTTTCAGCGCGTTTTTTGCGGTCAAAAGCTTCTTGTTTTCGTAAATTTGTTGCCACGTCATTTGGCATTATGCTGGGCAGCAAAAGCAGTTCAGAGCTAGCGATACGGAGGCTGATCGTACTGTACTATGTTTTCAACAAAAAAATAAGTTAAGAGTATTGCTTAACAGCTCAACTATCATCAATACATACAAAACTCTTTTAAAGATGACTGACAATCAACGCACAGCCTAAACTATAAGTCCTAGAGGTATGAAATTTGGAGAGTAGTATCCTTATATAGTGTAGGGATGCACTAAGAAAGGAATTTTGAAAAGTCGCACCCTAAGGTTCTAAAATTAGGATCAATGATTATAAACAAAATTAATGCGTATGTTGCGACTATGGGAACAAAGCCACGAGCTACAGCTAGTATAGTAGCTAACACCGCAATACGGGTCATTCACCCACCTCCACTACGATGTCGCAAAATTCAATTTATGAATGGTTAATTCTGTCGCTTTGCATAAAAACCTATCGCTAAGACGGTAATCGCTCGAATCTCGTAATACTGTTTGTTTACCATACATAAATTGAATTTTGCGACATCGTGGTGAAGGTGGGTGAATGACCTGTGTTGCAGTGTTATTTCGCACCTACTATAGACAGATGCAGTCGTACGTTGTGATTTGCTAAGTTCTTGATCTTTTTACTAAGTTATACCTAAATCCTAGGCTATATCAGGAAACCTAGTCAAGTCTAGCTTCAGATTTCAGCTACAATAACAATACTTGAAGTCGTCAATCATATGCTCTCAATATCTCTAATTGACAGTTCAAGTGGCGACCCCTAGCGCCGAGACATGCCAACTCATCTTAGATAAACTGGCTTTATACATCGTGTTCATATTTTGACAAAATCAAAATAATTTACATGTATTATTTAGATGCCCAGTATGGCTTTTTTGGAACGGTCTTCAGTTGTTACTTTTGTCTGCAAAGTTCCACATAGTGGCTAAACTAGTTTTTTTTTAATACAATATTGGTAACCGTTTGACCACAATCTCACCTGATGTTAAGCGATGATGTGGTCGACGATTTAGCACGCTTACATAGAAGACCTATTAACTATACTCTTAAAAACTTCCAAATTATAGTCATTCGAAAAAAAAAACAGAATATTTGACTTAATAATTTTTTAACACCATAGTTTTTAGCCGTGTTGGCAGAGTGGGATTGCTTTTCGACTTTCGATCCGAAGGTCGTGGGTTCGAATCCCGGCCGTGCATCAATGAATTTTTCGTTCGGAAAATTTATATGCGCATTAACACGAGCTTTAACGGTGAAGGAAAACATCGTGAGGAAACCCTTGGCTTAGTCAGCTCCGCACGTATTGACCTTGTCTTTCCTGTGTATATGGCTGACTAGGCTGAGAGGATGGTATAGGTGCTGGGCCTACTCCATTTAAACATTGCCCCAGGTACTACAGTGTGCCATTAAGTGTAGGCATAGATTGCCTCCTGACGCTGTATGAATCATCTTCAATAGATGTAAAGGCCTATTATTATTATTAGTTTTTTAGCACAATCTATAAAATTGATACAACTAATTGAATAGTCAAAAAATTGTTTACGAAATAAACTGAAAATAATATTAAAACCCTGACTATGAACAAAACATTAAAAATAAATGTAATACTTTCTCCGCGTTTAACCCATTATATCCAAACTCATGAAATTTTCATACCCTATTTATTCTTGTCTAATATCTCGCACCCTGTATACAAGCTTCACCTCTCGCCTGTCATCGCCAGGAGCTCGTTAATCATCCTGTATAGCGGGCTAGGTATCAAATGTAACGCCTAAGTTAAGACCTAGGTAGCGAGGTTAAGGTGTGATTAATGACGTAGCTGAAACATAGGAATCTTTAGAAAAGTAATTAAAAAACTAAAACAAGTTCTATAAAGTGTAAATTTCAATGTTAGTGTAAGTTTTGAAACTAATTATTTTTATTTACAACCATTTTCATGTGTTTATATATATATAGGTTATAGATATAAATAGGTACCTAAATGATATAATAATATATAGTTCACTGTTATGTGCATATAAATTGAAGAAAGTTATTAAATTAATGTGTAATAGGTGTCAAATTAAACAATGTAATAATCTGGTGACTATTATTCTTGTCTATAATAGATGATATAGTAAGTGCCAAATAACACCGCAATACAGGTCATTCACCCACCTTCACATTCATGTCGCAAAATTCAATTTATGTATGGTAAACAAACAGTACTACGAGATTCGAGCGATTACCGTCTTAGCGACAGGTTTGTATGGAAAGCGACAGAATTAGCCATACATAAATTGAATTTTGCGTCATCTTGGTGCAGGTGGATGAATGACCTGTATTGCGGTGTTATTTGGCACCTACTATACCATCATTTATTATATCTGTGACTAGCTGATACCCACGACTTCGTACGCGTGCAAAACTTTACACTAAAATATCTGTTAACCAACATACAATGGTTTGGTTTAGAGAGGTCAAGCTGTATCTAATAATCCACGTCTTTAATTTCAATAAAATATAGCGTATGTTTCAATCCGGACAAAGGGCTTCTGAATGGTATAAGTTTCATTAAAATTGGACTACTAGTTTAGGCGTGATTCGCGAACAAACAAACAGACAAACAGATAAACAGACAAACTCGATTTTCGAAATCAGAATCGTTTATTTAGTAGATTTGCATATTTCGTTTATCCATATCTTTAATTTTAGTGTTTGACTTTTTTACAGTTTTATAATAGTATAGATTAGTAAATAAATAAATAAATAATTTTTAAGATCACCTACACGCTTATTTGTGCGCACATTTTATTAAATTCTAGACAGCTGGCTACTCTTGCGTTTTTAAATTAGTAAAAACACAGTAACTATACAGAAAAAAAAAAGAAATTCCAATATTGTTCCATTACATAAATTGCATGGTATTCTACAAGTAATAAATCAGTGGAGTCGACAGCAGAGACAAATGTTCCACCGAAACAAGTGACGCGCGAGATAAATGATGTGTGACTTGTTCACCTTCACCAATATGAGAACAATACAATTACTGGTTTATTCCCATTGAGCCCACCAACTGGCCCACTAATGGGGTAGATGAGAAAAAAATCCCAACGAGCCCACTATGCAAATGAGTGGGTTCGATGGAATTTTTTTTCCCCATCGGTCTCACCAGTGGACTCGATGGAAAAAAAACTTTTAGGCCTCCTTAAGGCCTCCGTCATGGCTTAACGACTGCTAGAGCAAGGACTGACAGTTTAACGTGTCCTCCGAAGTACGGAAACGCTGAGATATAAATGTCACTATAGTATGTGCCAAATAACACCGCAATACAGGTCATTCACCCACCTTCACCACGATGTCGCAAAATTCAATTTATGTATGGTAAACAAACAGTACTACGAGATTCGACCGATACCGTCTTAGCGACAGGTTTGTACGGAAAGCGACAGAATTAGCCATTCATAAATTGAATTTTGCGACATTGTGGTGAAGGTGGGTGAATGACCTGTATTGCAGTGTTATTTGGCACCTGCTAAAGCGGTCACCCATTCAAATAGTTACCGCGCAGAACGTCGCTTAACTTATATAATCGGTGAAAATTGACTAGCAAGCTACGCCACGAGGGCTATTGTTATACGATTCATACATACTAGTTTGGCAAAATGGTATAATCATACTTCCTACTAATATTATAAACGCGAAAGTTTGTAAGTATGGATGGATGGATGTATGTTTGTTACTCCTTCACGCAAAAACTACTGATCCGATTTGGATGTAACTTGGAATATATATTGTCCGTGACCTGGATTAACACATAGGATACTTTTTATCCCGTTCCCGGGGAAAAGATGAACATCCAAAAAAATTTTTCACTAAAAACATCAGTCCAGCCGTTTATTTGTTAGAAATGGTAGGTATAGCAAAACACAACTGACATGGAACAACTGACAGTTTGAATAAAACTTTTTTATGTTGGTGGGTACACAACCTGGCCGTAAATAATCAAATTTTTATTTGAAAACGATATTTTCATTCTTAAGCTACGTGTACAAAGATGAATTTTTTACAAGCGATCCGATTTGGATGAAACTTGGAATATATATTGTCCGTGACCTGGATTAACACATAGGTTATTTTTTATACTGAAAAATCAACGAGATAAAACGTGACGCGAACGAAGTCGCGGGCGGAAGCTAGTATCAAATAAATCAATATTAGACATCAAATCAATTATACAGGTTACAACACCAACATGCCTCATTCAGTACATATTACATAATTATATCAGCAAATAAGATGAAGCGCATCACACTGTAGATAATTAAGCTGAGCTTTGGCACAGCTTAGAAAATAAACAGCTCAATCGCTTATTTATTTTAGAGAGCCTACGCAAAAAAAAAAACTAAAAAATCTGTGGTTCTATGAAGAAGATCTATTATAGATATATCCAGTAGTAGACTTTTGCTGATAATGATGATGATGAACGCAGTACAATACCTCAAAAAACGTCCTCAGTCAGACTTGGTTCGTGAGGTGAGACTTCAAGAAAGATGCTACGAAGATGCTACGGCGGTTCATCGTAGCAGGTGCTACGAAGCTACGGCGTAGTACTTTTGGCTTTGGTCTCTCTTTTAGCTTAGTGATAAGCGCAGTACGGACGCGCTCTGTGAAGTAATGCATTGGTTCATAGATAGAGGACAGGTGAAGCATTGTTCCATTCGCTGTCTCATGAAAATATTTTTTTAATAAAGGACTGGATGGAATGTTATCCAAAATGTTCGATTAGTCAGTTTATCTGGAATATCATTGTCCAAACAGTTAGATAATCAAACTACTAGGAGGACTGTGTGGAATAAACGACTTTTCTGGCGTGTTGTTTTCACTGGCTTGAATTGCATTAGAATACATTGATGAATAAAAAAAAAATTATGAGCTATTATAGTAGGTGCCAAATAACACCGCAATACAGGTCATTCACCTACCTTCACCACGATGCCACAAAATTCAATTTATGAATGGCTAATTCTGTCGCTTCCCGTACAAACCCGTCGCTAAGACGGTAATCGCTCGAATCTCGTAGTACTGTTTGTTTACCATACATAATTTGAATTTTGCGACATCGTGGTGAAGGTGGGTGAATGACCTGTATTGCGGTGTTATTTGGCACCTACTGCCAAGTTTGGCAGGGTCAATATTAAAAAATCATTTTTTTTTATAATTAGTTAATGAACAAAGTACTAATTAATATAATTTCCTAGAATAAGCTCTTATCTATGCAATCAAGCGATGTCAATTGACAGAATTATCCAACCCTTAATTAGGTAGTTGAAGGCTGTCAGCGATGTATTGATTTAGTGGGACCAGGTGCCATCATCATCATGAGTTACAGGTATCATAACATAAACCGAAGTTCATTTGGTAATTCAGAGTAAAATGACACTTATTTCTATACACATACGACAAAACTCTCTATACCGGCCAGCATGCACCAATATTTTCCTGCTATTAATAAACTCGATGTTAGCTTGAAATAATTATACCGTGTTTTGTCTCTTTCGATCGAATATGAATCTGCTTGTCAATGCAAAAGACAAAACACGGAGTAACTACTCAAATCGGTAATCGACTGAAGTTTCTTAAAAAATATGACTTGCTGACATCTCGGAGAAAATATTTTGGGACAAATTCTTCCAATTGTCACATTTGATTTTAATATTTTTGTTAGGCTAGCCGCACACACAAAATAGTATTGATAATAAAGTACGTATTGTCAATAATATTGTATGTGTGCGGTTAGCCTTACTGACGTTTCGGACAAAATCAAATGGAATCTGTTGAGTACAGTCAGGTAAACAGTTTTTTCATCCCACCATCTCGGAAAGAGTATTTTTGCTCTTCAATATCTGAGTGCAAAAGCCGTTTTTATTCTCTAGAGGATAAAGTAAATTGAATTTAGAACATCGTGTGCACTAAGTTTGTGAATTAAAAAAAACATTAAACCTATTTACTGCTACCACTGTGTCGAATATGTCATACAACTTTTTTTTAATTTGTTAAAAACTCAGACTCGGAACCTTCTTGGTGTTCTTTTTTCAATTTGCTTTGTACGCGGTTCTTTACGCGGCATTTTTTCACGTCATTGTTAAACCTTATATTAAAAACAAGAAACTTGAAAACAAGTGAAAAAACTAAAATTAGTGATTCTAGCGACGAGGAAGTTTGTTTGACGCCAACAGAATTGACTGAAACTGTTAATAATGCGCAAATGAGCTTTTTTGCATTTAGTCATTTCCTCGCTGAGGTGGAATGAAAAGTTACGTGTTGCACTCGAGTGCAAAGATTTTTCATCTCTTGCTCTTTTGATTCCCTCGCTAACGCTCAGAATTCTAATTTTGAATGACTCGCTGCGCTTGTGATTCAATTTTAGAATCCTTCGCTTGCTCGGTCATCAAAATTGAACACGCGGTTAAAAAGCAACTTTGCACTCTTATATAACAAATAACTATTATACTCAAAGCTTCGTCGAGTTTTAATCAAAGAGGTTGGTTCCTCGTTGCACTGCTAACGTAACTTAGAATTATAATGATGAAAATCATCGAACACCGTCACTGCCAACAGATTATCCAAACAGCTACATACCCACATTCTATAGTAGTTAGTATTCCCATGTCAAGCTGAAATAGGTACTAAAATCAATTAAAACCAAACAATACCACCCATGCTCACATTAACAAACATAGTAACTCAATTTCCCGCTGATGTCCAATTACTAGATTTCACTAACACCCTATTTATTATTCATCCATTTGTCACCCGGGTGACAATTGGAGGTGGTCAACAATAGGTCGCTTTAGACACCCTTGAAGGGATAAATTTATATAGGGCTATGAAATTATAAAGTAGGGTTGAAGGCTCGTATGCCGATAAAAAAATCATTACTCAAGCATAGATTTGGGTAGATATTTTCATACAAAAATTATGCCTGATTCCAGATTAGTGCTTAATCAGCATACGGGCTTAACAGTATTATAATATGAAAAATCCATGACTATAGTATGTGCCAAATAACACTGCAATACAGGTCATTCACTCACCATCACCTCGATGTCGCAAAATTCAATTTATGAATGGTAAACATTACCTCGATGTCGCAAAATTCAATTTATGAATGGTAAACAAACAGTACTACGAGATTCGAGCAATTATCGTATTAGCGACAGGTTTGTATGCAAAGCGACAGAATTAGCCATTCATAAATTGAATTTTGCGACATCGTGGTGAAGGTGGGTGAATGACCTGTATTGCGGTGTTATTTGGCACCTACTATACCTTGCTTTATAATAGTGTTTTAATTATTATTATTATTATGAGCCTTCGATGTACCACAGCGTGGAAGGAAGGGGGCAACGGCCCCCTTCCTTCCACGCTGTGCGATCCAACGCTGTGATGATCCAATTCGGGCTGGTATTTATCTAGTTCATCTCGCCACCTTGTTCTGGGTCTGCCGCGACGTCTTAAAGGATTTTATTATACACCTTACAAACGAATAAACTCGTAAAAAATACAGATAGATAGATAGAAAACTCTTTATTGTACACCACTTTTACAGAATTTATAAAATAAACACAGAGTTCATATTATTATGTGAAGTATAATGGGCGGCCTTATCGCTATGAGCGATCTCTTCCAGGCAACCTTTGGATGGACTGGATTTTATATGAACGAAAGTGACGGTGTAATAAAAAAGACTACATTTAATTAATTTCACCAACTAAATACAAAGTTAATGAATAATCATGCATAGACAATAGACGGTGTTATCGCTTAAGAGCGTATAAACTACTGTATAAACAAAATATTTGTTTATCTTCCAGATCCAAAGGATTATTTGAAATATATTATTGCCGATTTTTAAGCAACGAAAGTATAGAAAACTGGCATTCTGTGATCTATAATAGTCTTATATCACAAACTAATCCTTAGAAGACTTATAAGGCGATAAACCAAGAAGTTGAAGTTTACTTATAAGGTGTGCTAAATAAAAAAAAATTGTTGAGATAAGATTATAAAAATCTCCGGACCCTCTTTTACGTCCTGCTTATAATTCACAGTTCATACCCATTTGAAGCGCGCTGTATTTTTTTACTCTTATTTTGACCCTACTGCCCATTACCAAAAACATAGTTAAGTTAGAATTAAGTATGCAGATTGGATTCAATTGTAAGCTTTAAGTAAACATAATAGCTATTGTTACTTAATAGATTAAAACTGGACATTTTGATAAAGATAGCCGTAAATAAGTGAGTGGTAATTTTTTTTTTTAATTTTTTTTTTTTAAAGAATGGTTACTCAACACAGTTTTACACAAAACAAATCAAAGTAACTTTAAAAGGAAATAAAACAATGTGCTCCAATAATTAAAGGGTACCACAGAATGCGTATAGGAACAAACCACTTATACAATAACATAAAGTTATGTTATTTTATTGTGTAGTTTTAAATATATAGTGGATAACTAAAAATGCAATGGATTAATGCTTGTAATATTACGACTGTCCAATTATCCATTTAGCGTACACCTATCCAAATAATGATCACTCAAAACGTATGTTGCCAATTATACAATTGATAAACAACGCCAAAAATGCTTCTTAAAAGTAATTATTATAAATTATACATTATTCCGATGTTGTGTTTGGTCCTAGACTTCTTGCCAGAACACAAAGATTAGTTCAGCGAGTCCAGAACGCCTGTGCTCGTTTCTGCTTCGATGTCCCGACGAGAGGGCATGTTACGCTGTTTTTAAACCAGAATCTCCTGTTAAAAATGAAGCACCGGCGTAAGCTGCATCTCGCTTGTCTCCTGTTTGGTTTACTGAAGCACGAAGCGCCATCATATCTCTATGAGAAGCTTACATGGGTTTCTAGCTCTAGAGCCTGTGGTTCCCACCAGCACTCGATGAAACTCTCGATACAGCGACATAGCTCGGCCTCTTTCAGGGGTAGCTTCCGATACGCTGCATCAAAGTGCCGGAATAATATACCACCACCAATACGGAACCTGCAAAATTTGCATAGCTTTAGAAGTAAACTTAAAACATTTTTATTTTGATAGTCAGAAGAAACAAGAAAATCATAAACACGACACAAGCGTCATATGAGAGGTATCTGTAACTGGCTGTCCGTCTCTATGGCGCCTGAATGTATTATTACTTTTATTATTTTATTTTTATTTCTTTATCTTTATTACTTAGGTAGGTATATATTATGTTTGTGGACTTGGATTTTATAATGATGCTTAAGTAAAAAACTTACCGATAATAAAATTGCTCTGCAGTGCTAATTGCTTCTTGTATCTAGCTCAGAAGTTTTGTATCCCTTTTTATACTCATATATACACTTATACATATATACAGTTTTCCCTCTTGATATTATTATTTTCACGATTTTCACACTGTTTTGTTTCTTTCACCTTATCTCTCTCAGGTAGTGCACTAAGGCTCGTACTACTACTATTTTTCTTGTCTTCTTTTTTAATCTTAGCTGGTGGATAGATTTTCCGTGATATCACCGTACGGCCCTGGCGGAAGACCAGCGTTGGTTGCCAGTCATCCAACATATGCTGAGCCAGGGTACGTTTTTACGACACACTAGTCTACCTTTATACTTAGTTTACCTATTATGTAGTACATAGTTTCTAGTATAGTTAGTATTTAATTAGTCTGTATTTGTTTCTGTTCTGGTATGCCGTGTCGTAAATAAAATTATTCTTATTCTTATTCTATTATTCTTATTATTATTATAATTATTACAAGCCTTCTCTGTCCCACTGCTGGGCAAAGGCCTCCCCCGATTTTTTCCATTCGTTACGGTCTTGTGCTGCACTGGTCCACTCCTGTCGAAATTTGTGAAGCTCATCACGCCATCATGTTCTGGGTCTGCCACGACGTCTTGGCTCTTGCGGGCGCCACTCTGTGGTCACTTTGGCCCAGAGCTCTTCGTGCATGTGGCAGACTTAAAAGTAATACAGGGGCCTTATTCACTATGACCAATACAAGCGCGTTACGCAGCACGACAAGACAGCGGCGTGAAATCACCCTATGCCTACGCCGTATTTCTTATGCCATAAATGTCATTCCTTACGGTGACGTCATACGGTTACGGCAAGGAATCTCCTAAGTCATACAGAATAATGCCCCAGACTCGAAATCAAAACATAAAATTGAGTTCTCGTTTCTTCCAGTCACCTAACCCTAGAGTAGCGTGACGGCTTTGACGCGGCTTTATTGCACGGAAAATGGGTAAAAAAGACCGCGCGGGCAAAAGTCTCGCTTTTTGAAGCCGCTCAAGGCATACGCTAACGCGTTTTAATTTTTTTCTAGAGAAAACACCAGAAAAACTGGACTCAATTTTATTTTAATGTGTTGTTTTTATTGATGTAGAGAAAAGCAGTTTTGTGATGTTAAGCTAGCTAAACTCAATTATTAGCCCTAAATATATTATTAGTCTTTACATTTTATTTAAATTGTGAAATAAGTATCTACACTTACCATCAGTTGTGCTGGCAGCCAAACGCTTAACTATTCCTACTTCATAAAAAATTGGTTCACATACATAAATAAATAAATAAATATTCACGGACACTTAACACAACGCCTTCTAGTCCCAAACTAAGCAAAGCTTGTACGATGGAAACAAGATGGCTGATAGAAAACATACATACATTTTTTTTTTGTAAATACATACTTATAATACATAGAAACACCCAGACACAGAACAAACATCTATGTTTACAACACACAAATGTTTGTTCTCGGTGGGGATCGAACCCACGACTCACAGCACAACATATTAGTGATAACTTTTATATAACGTACAAAAGAGAGGAAAAACCTATTCGAGGTATTAGAACAAACCTAATAACTTGAATAGTTTTTTTTCTTGTAAATTGAACCATACACGAACCCGCCCAGCAATTCGTAAGGAAATCCTTGCTCAGGAAATACAAAGGCGTTAAAAATAGCGATGTCCGCCGCAGAAGCTCTCAATGACCAGTCTGACGGTAAATTTAGCATTTTTACCCCAACCGGGGTCTCACCGACCCCTTCCGTTTGTCCATTGAATAATATTCGGATACTCGGTATTATGGTAATAGGTTGACCCCTTTCGTTTTGTATTATTTATTGTGGAATCGTATCAATATATTTCTGTTTAAGGTACATTAGCTTTTTGCTTTTCCATAAAAGTGTTACTAAAAATAATAAATTGCAGGTTTATGCCATGCCAGATATCACTGTTTTATGTATCTGCAAATGATTTGTTTTCGTATAGATAGATGATTTTGCTTGTGTTTTGATATCTATCTAAGCAGTATTTATTGACACTACTACAACTATTAATATTATGAATACAAAAGTGTTTGCAACTCAGTTAAGTCTTGGTTTTGTTAGTAAAATTTTAAAATTAGACAAAACTTTGTATACCTACCTACTTTTACTATTAACGACTTTTATGAACTAAACCTTAGGTTCAGTTAGATTTTAAAACATTTTCATGCAATACCCGCATCCTTGCACATTAATCATCTCGACGTGCATTAAAGTAAGGAAGGTAATTAATACATTCGCTCACAACTTCGCTTCTCATTAAGATGCCATTAGCATGAGAAAATGCCATTCTGCTTGTGTGTCGTTTTTTATTAGACGTTTATACGTTTTATACAAGACTTTTATAATACGTTTTGGTTTCAGATGAGAGATCTGAGACGAAATGAGCAGGGAAGTATCATTACGTAAAACTTTACGTGAATAGTTTCAAATTACCATTATCTCCAATATGAAATAATTTTCTAGAATAACAGGTACTGTAATACTTTGTAGGATCGGTTGATAAAGACAAAAATTACGACTCAATTACGTACACGTCCCTAAGAACATCTATAACTTTTAAGCGCTCACCCGGGTTCACTTATTTGCACAACAAAGCCTAGCCATTCCCGAAAAGCCCCAATAGTAAAACCTACTGGTCCCATTTGCAAATACTCGTCAACCCTTAATCTGCGTGCGTTTTACGAGACCTACAGCAATATCTGTCAATGTCCTTATCAATAAATTTAGGACGTTTATACCCAATGACGTCGTTTGAGCGTTTGAAGCAGAGTTGGTAATCCGCGGTCGATGGGGCCCCATCTGCATTGTAAGGGTTAAGTCGCGACAAATAGACCATTTGCAAATAATAAGATGCAATGAAAGAATAAATTAAGGATTCGCTGAGGGTTGGAAGGTGCTAAAGTGCAAGGATAGGGAAACCAGATTGGAAGACATTTTTAATAAGTTATGGTTTTACATTCGAGACCAAATACATTGGGGCAATTTTTATTTGAATTTGTCCTGAGATGTTATAATAAATAAAATTTATTTAGAAAAAAAATTATCGGTACAACCATGTGCATATAAGTTATACTTTATCTGACTAAGGTGTTTCTATTAGTCCTAATTATTTTGTTTTATTTAAACTCCATTGCAGTACTTCATTTATTCTGTTATTTGACCGAATAAACTTGTTATCTATCTATTTAACAACTGAAAATGTGTTAATTGAAAATAAAACTGAAGTAGTCTGCTCTACAAGTTCTTTACAAGTAAGGGTAGTCAGGGTAGACGTTTTATCTAGAGATTAAGGTGTCAACTTAACTTAATTTAATTTCTTAGCTCTGATTTCTTATTCAAAACTTTGAAATCTTGAAAATAATCCTAAGATTAATACAAACTTTCCAACCAATTTAACTCAATCCTAAATGAATTTCATGCAAAATTCCTACAATCATTAATCCGGACGCCCCGTAGGGATGTCTTAAGTCGTTTTCCGTCTTGTATAAGGCAATTAATAATTATTGCACCTAGTTCCGGTGCTGCCCTCTGGAGGTACTTCCGGAAGACGGTACTTCCGGTGGCAAACAATGGGTATGGTGATAAATATTAACTGGTAACGGAAATATGATGAGGAAAGACAGGGCTGTTGATTTTTATTTTTGTTAAGAAAACTTAATCGAAGAAGTAGAAGAGACAAAAAACTATGACAGAAACGTGCATACAAAATGGAACACATTACCGTTGTCTGTCTGATCACCATAATCTGAAAAGTAAATAAGTGTCTTCTAGACCGTTGGCTTTATCATCACTTACTACCAGGAGAAATTGAAATCAAAAGATGGTCTATTCAATATTTAAAAAAACCTGTCGATTCAATATTTTAGGAGCCAGGAAACACTGTACATGACAATTGACCATAATAATAGGTCTTTACATCTATTGAAGATGATTTATACAGCGTCAGGAGGCAATCTATGCCTGTACTTAACGAGACACAGTAGTGCCTGGGACAATGTTTTGATGGAGTAGGCCCAGCACCTAATCCTCTCAGCCTAGTGAGCCATATCCACAGGAAAGACAAGGTCAGTACGTGCGGAGCTGTCTAAGCCAAGGAAAACATCGTGAAGACAATTGACAACATAACCACAAAGTTCTTTGAGTTCTTGGTTTGAGAATTAGCGTTCCTGCACACGATGCCGTCGCCGCACCGTCGCCGCGCCGCCGCCGCGCAACTACACTGTACATACTAGCCGCGCGCGTTCCCTCCGAGCCGGTAATGGAATGACACATACTGCGGCGAACAGAGGGAACGCCGGCAGTGGCGGCGCGGTAGCGGGCTTCGCGCGACTCGTATGTACAGTGTAGTTGCGCGGCGGCGGCGCGGCGACGGTGCGGCGACGGCATCGTGTGCAGGAACGCTTATTCTCCCAGCAGTTTCACATCAGTTTGTTTTAGATATAATAAGCTATTTGCAGTTATACTCGGTTAGTCGTAACTAGTTTTAATTACAGAGATAGCTGAGTCAGCATTCATTGCTACAATAACCGCGATCGTTTATAGCTCGCCGTAAATGGTTGCTGGTATTGCAGTTTTGATCACCTACTATTCGAAATCTTCCTATTCTAACGATCATAATAAAAAAATTTTGCCAACATGAAATGTGTAGATCATACGAGTGTCATTTGTTAATTATTTAGTTCCGTTTGCCGATTCAATTTATCATAGATTTGAGTAGGGATTTTCATACAAAAATCTATGCTTGAGTACGGATCAGTGCTTGAGCAGTAAATCAGGGTACAGGCTATAGTCTTGGCTAGGCAAAAGTTTTAGTATTGCAGCATACGAAAGAAAGGATTAGGGACATGTTGATACGGTCCGCATTTGGAAACTTTGGAAAGATGAAGTTTTTCCAATACGACCAACATTTACACCTTTTACTTTAAATTTATAATAATATAATAAATAATAATAATAAAAATATTTATTTTCAATAAAAAGGTTTACAAAAGCAATCTAAAATAAGGCACTTAAATTAAGTAGGTACTTGCTTAGTTATGTAGTAGTTGCTTTATGGCTAAACCTTTGTGGAGTCTATACATTGACTCCTCGCTCTAACTAAGTAAATTGTATGTACTGTTTACTGTTGCTGTTTACAGTAGGTATTTGCTAGGTTAACAATTATAGGTACATAACTTATATTGTCTTAAGAAATAAATGTCTTATCATGATACATGATCATGAACCGGAGCCATAAAATCTAAGGCGTGAAGCAATAATAAAGACAATATTAATTACTGACTATCTACAAATCTTATTTCTATAAAATCAAGGTTCATTATTGCAGTTCAAAATAAGTAGGACAAACTGAATGTTTCTTTATAAAACGTATGTGTATAATTGCATTCTAATAATGAGGTAATAAAGTTGATTTTGGGTTGACAGTGCAAAAATAAAGTGATGTCCCATACGACAGGATTCTTGGCCGGAAGAAACCCTAATATATGGTGTTTTAGGTAATTAAATGTCACATAGATCAAAGATTAATGATGTGTTACGATGTGGGGGGAGTTGATGGTGTCTGTCTGTTTCCTGTTGAGGAGTTTGAATAACCTATTGTACCTACCTCTAAGGTCAATGGGCCAAAGAAAATGTATGAAAAAAAACCTGTGCGTGCAGTCCCTACGCGCGGAAGAAGTTATAATTCGAGTGCCACGCATTTACTCTCGCTCTGTGTTTAATGTGAAATTAATTTAGTACTTATTTTTATGTACTTAAGCAATATGCAGTACTAAATTTTCACTTCAAAATAATAAGTAAAAAGTTGCATGAACACTGCCATCTATTATATTCTGACTGTAGCGTATTAGTCTCTTTCTATTCCCCCCGCTGTCAGTTGGAAGTCGTTTATCTTCAAATACACGGGCGGTCAAATGCTGAATTGCTGAACACCGCCATCTATATTTGATTGTAGCATTTGTAGCGTATTAGCCTTTGTCTTTTTCTATTCGGGGGGAATAGAAAGAGACAGAGACTATGTCCTCCCGTAACGCAACGTTGTTGGAAGTTTCATTAGAAATATAACTTCAAAGAAAAACATTTTGAAACAATTGACTAACTAAGCAGAGGTCGTAATTTTGTTTGTAAAAACCATAGAATGAAAATTTTATCGCAACAAATAAACTTGAAATGCATTCCATTTGCTAAATAACACAATGGTGTGGAGTATTTGACAAATACTAGTACATTTCACAGTCTGGCGATCACCTTTGTCGCGATAAAAGCATGCACAATAGCAGTACCTATGACTACATGGACTAATGTAATGTATTTGTTTAGTGGTGTCATGTATACATCAAAATGAGCTACTTTATGTGCTTACAGTTCACAACTTTGCATACTTGTCTTACCTAAAAAAGTAAATAATAATTATGTAAACAAACGAATTTGAACGTCATAATAGGCCACGTGGCTTATAGAATTTAATAATTTCCATACATTTTGATTATTTTTTTATTCTCCAGTGACCTACTTTTAAGTTAATCTCTTGTCATGTAATAATAATAAAGCATAAAATAAGTAATCAACTTGGCAAAACAGGTTTAGGCATAGAAAAAATCTGGGCTAGGCTTGCCTAAGAATCTATACTGAGAAAGAAAGATTGGTAAGAAAGAAAGGTACTCCTAGTTATAATTTATTTTTTTATGTATACAATTTAGGCAACCTTTGACCACAATCTCACCTGGTAATTACCTTAACTAGGTCACCTACTTAATTACTTAAGCCAGTTTCATATGCGAAAAAAAACTATATTCCAGGCGTCTTAAAACTTATTGTACGTAAAATAACAAAAGTTTTCTTCTTTTACAAAGTCGAAGAAAATAAAACTAATAAGACAAGCGATTGGAAACCGAACGGCTTTTAAATATTCCATGAAACACACTCATTACAAAAACATACAGACTTCCGTGTTTCTTACCAGAGTTCACCAACAGTTTCATCTGGTATTTTACGGCTAATTACTGATTGGTCTAACTGTTATAACCGCTAATGATTGGGCCTATTCATCCGTAAGCCATTAAACTTCCACGGGTCGGTTTCCATTTTTGCATCATTATATGTCTTAACCTACGGTGCACAGACATGGTCTCTAACAGAGTTACAGAAGTCCAAACTCAAGATTTGTCAGAGAGCCATGGAGCGCAGCATCCTCGGTCTGAAGCGGATAGACCGAGTGCGTAACACCGTGTTGCGTTCCATGACGGAAATAACCGATGTTGGAAACAAGAGCGCTAGGCTCAAATGGGACAGGACGGGACACGTCAGGCGGATGCCTCCCGATAGGTGGGCGAACATCTCCACACCTTGGGTCCCTGACGGTCGGCGATATCAGGGTCGGCTAAGGAAGCGTTGGCGCGACGAACTAGACGCCTTCGAATGAGGATGGTGGGAAGAAGCTGGGGACAGAGAACATTGGAAGTCTTTGGGGGAGACCTTTGGCCAGCAGTGGGACGACATAGGTTAATATATATTTACATTATTTACTCAAGTACCGACTGTCGAGTCGAAGTCATTAATTTTTTTATCTACCATCTTGTGGTCTAATAGCGGCAGCAACTTCAAAATGGTTTCAAAACTCTAGCGGTCTTATTCCAGAACGGGGACTAAAGAAAGTCAAGGTTTAAACCTTGACGTTGACGTTCAAACCTTTGCGTTTAAACCTTGACTTTCTTTAGTCTTCGTTCTGGAATAAGACCGTAGGTTTTTTGATAGGTAATACTAAGTTCAGAACTTAGCATAAAATAAAGTATTAAGTTTAAAGATCTATAGTTTAGGTTATAATCAGTAATCGCTAGCGTATTGGTAAACTGTTGCCTCAGTACAAAAGCAACCCTTTTTCTTCACCGTACATTTCCTTTCCACCGTAAATTCATCTCCAAACCTATTAGTACGATAAAATTCAACTAAAACGATAAATAAACCGGACTTTGACGGATTGCCAGTTTCCCTCGCAAAGAATACAAAAACAAACATAACATCACTGCACGAAAAACCACTACCAAGTCATTTTGAACTTTATTCCGTTGATATGCGAGTGATTGAAATGAAAATTAGGTGCAAATTATGTTGGTAAAGCAGTTGTATCTATGTCACATGGGAACGTTTTGTCCGAAAGTAAACTTATTTATCGAACTGAATAAAACATTAGATACATTGATCGATTGGAATGATACATTTTGTTTATTCACATGTATCTTAATGATGGTGATCGAATTTGGCAACAAAACACGTCACGACTTAATTTCCAGGCACGGTAGATATACCTTGTGGATGTCTAAGTGGGGTAATCAGATAGATAGAGGCTATGATTACAATCCTCTCAAAGGTGAACTCTGCTCCGTGTTTTTTTACGAAAATAACTGATATTTCTTCACTAATAAAATCCACTAAGGACGAGGGACTACTTAAACCAAAATTAGTTAAATTTGATTGAAACATTGATTTTACTTTATTCATTTTTATCTTCATAGTTTTTAGTCGTACAGACAAGCGAATAGAGGGAATAAACTGGAATTAGCAGTTATACAAGAATTAACCGGAAAAAACTTTTAAATAAATGAATGAATGAAACTCTTTATTGTGCACTTTAAAACTAATCATCATCATCATCATTTCAGCCCGTTTGCACCCACTGCTGAGTATAGGCCTCCTCTTTATTACGCCATTCTTTTCGGCCACTTGCGAGTCTTTTCTAGTGATTCCCAGCTAGTTCTGTGATGTCATTTGACCAACCATTTTTTTTAAACTTATAGACAAGTATAAAAATTACAAAAGAAATATAGCTAAGCATAAGTACAATGAGCAATAATTATATTACATTTGGTTATCAAAATATCGGCGCACTTCATGAAAACACGCCTAAGTGACAAAATTCAGAAAATAGTAAATCTTTGTCCCGTACGCGCTCACAAAGCATTAATCTTGAACGGTTGGTAGATATCAAATAAATGTCCGGTTGGGACATTTTTCAATGTTCGCGATATCCAATGTTCTTGATGGTAAGAGATTTATGATATAGAACAAATTAGATTTTGATGATAGTTTTATTTGTAGAATAAATATATAAATAAAATAAATATTCTTGGGCATATCACACAACGCAATAGTCCTAAACTAAGCAAAGCTTAAACTATGGGAACTAGATTGCTGATAGAATACGTTTTTTTGTAAATACATACTTATGATACATTATATTATACATTTACAACATACAGAATAACAAAGTATCAATGACTATGGACTTATTTGTATAAAAATAGGCTTCCTCTTTATATTAAAAAAATATACACGTGTAATGATTATATCAACACTTGCATAGATAACTAATCAATATTACTATCAAAATAAAAAAAACATAGCCTATCGTACAAAGAATACTGAATACTCAATACATCGATTGTTCCACATGTCTTATTGTGTTACATAAGTTTGGGGTGCTAACTGCACCTTTGTAATAACTCGTCTATATATTCAGGACTCAATATCTTCATATTTTCTTATGCTAAAGTTGTATCTGGAAAGCATTACTTCGAATATTCCAAGGAAATATGCTAATGTGACATCTAACGTGTCGCCACAGCACACGGAGTGGTAGAACACATAAATCATATTTTGCATACGAAAATATACTCTGCAGTTCATTGGTTCGATTTTAGACATGTTAAGAATATGCATTTTCTTGGAGTAGCAAAAGTTGGGATAAGGTAAACCAATTTTTTTTTTACAAAAAATACAGTAAAAGGAATGCCTTCGTGAACAATCAGTAGATAATTACATTGCATTTGCATAGCTTATTTTTTTCTAAGCATGATTCTCAAAAGCTCAATTAGTAGGTATAGAAAAAAATGCATGAAACACACTTTCCAGTTAAAAAAAACATTGGGTACCGTTTAAGTTACGGTAAACTTATATGTTACTAACCAATGTGTTTAAAATAGTTTGAAAAACCAAAGAAAACCGTTACTTTCCAAAATCAATGCCTTTCAATGTGGATCAAAAAAAGAGTCATATTTATTAGAAAAAGAGTCTATTTATTTATTTATCTATCTATCTATTTATATATTATTTATTTGACAGGCGTCGTGGCTCAGTCGGTAGTAGCTATGCCTTCCGTGCTGTGGGTCGTGGGTTCGATCCCCACCGAGAACAAACATTTGTGTGTGGCAAACATAGATGTTTGTTTTGTGTCTGGGTGTTTCTATGTATTATAAGTATGTATTTACAAAAAAAAATGTATGTATGTATTCTATCAGTCATCTAGTTTCCATCGTACAAGCTTTGCTTAGTTTGGGACTAGAAGGCGTTGTGTTAAGTGTCCGTGAATATTTATTTATGAATATTTATATTTATATTTGCCCGCTCCATAAAAACTATATTTACATTCAAATGCACAACTCACTGAAACGAACTTCTGACTAATACTGCACTTCGAATGGCACTACGAAAACTTGCAGAATTTAATATTGTTTACGACGCCTTTGCTTTACACCCGTGTTTATTCAGAACTTCGGAGTGCATTACGGAATATTTTATTCGTAATGCACGTTTCTAATAAAGTTATTATTCTGCCAGCAAGATAAAAGTTGGTATATCTCAAAAACTTCATTATATTTTAAAACTGAAAAAATGTTGAAATTCTTTTCATACGTCTTTATTTGAAGAAGATTTGATACTTAGAAATTTCAAAACAGCTGCGTATCTTGGTTTTCTGTTACACATGATATAAGTAAGTTACTTTTCAATTTTGTTTGCTAATGTTCTAATGATAAGAACTTTTATTTTGATTGCATAATATTTGACCGTAGCAATACTGCCTTTTAATCTATTTTTTCACAGCTTTGAATTGTAATCTTGATTATATTAAATAAATAAAATAAATAATTATTCTTGGACATTACACACAACGCTCTCTAGTCCCAAACTAAGCCGAGCTTGTAATATGGGAACTAGATTGCTGATATAATACTTATATACTTTTTTTTTGTAAATACATACTTATAATACATAGTAACACCTAGACAAAGAACAAACATCTATGTTTGCCGCACACAAATGTTTGTTCTCGGTGGGGATCGAACCCACGACCCAGAGCACAGAAGGCAGAGCTACTACCGACTGAGCAATGACGCCTGTAAAATATTGACTATAAGCTACTTTTGTATCCCTTTTTTTTTTGCTGTTACAAAGTATTTTACCAGTAAATTATATATTTTATACCTTCTCTGATTCATTCTTCGATTAACTGTTATAACTTTTGTATGCACAAATCTTTTCCGGAACATCTAAAATCAAAGCTTTGTTCAAAACCGTCACTTAAATCACGCAAAACTTTAGTATAACCGACGATTAAATTTATTCGCGTGCACCAACTACGCATAAAACGATTTAACGTGTTAAACAGTTATAGCGCATAAACCAGTTATCCTTACCGTTACGGCCACTAAACGTTTACTGTCAGAGTTTTAACGGTGACACGTGAATGTTTTTTTGAATTTTTTGGGTTATGCTACTTTTCGCAGTTTGTGATAGAGATGTATGCTTAAAAAGTAAAAAGAAGCCTCGTATTTTTAGTGAAGGAAAGTATCTTTTTTTCTAAATTTTAAATTTAATGTTATTTAGGGACATGTCCAAACATAAATTTAGCACGTGTTTAAAAATAATAATGAGCTTTATCCTTAAAAAATGTCGAATTAAATAAGTCACTATTCAAATAAAAATAAAAAGGAGTGAATAAATGAATGAAAAGGAGATTTAAAAAAACTATCGTGTCAACCATGGCCTACATCCGAAAAAGATGAAGACAGATTTAAAACATATTTAATTCTATAGTAATTTTGGCGGTATTTTTTACTAACAAATCAGGTAAATACCATGATAATAATTATTATTTACCATCATCATAACCTATAACTAATTCAAGTCCATTTCAAAATGAGACGCTCAGTTGAATCTCAATGTTGACTCTGTATCTGTCCACTAATCTCTTTACCTAAACCTTATTTGCTTCATTTGCCATTCATATTTGCTGTTCTATACATTTGATCATATGTTTGACTATGAATTATAAATGTTGAGCACCTCTGACCGATATACTGAGATCTATCACTTGTTCGATTATGAACTCTGTCACAATGTGATAAATTTCATGTGGTAGTTCTTGGATATTGGATGAAGATATTGGTAGTTAATCTAATTTCAACCTTATGTGTTTGACATAAGATGAATGGAAGTTATTCTCTTTGACTGTTCATGTTTGACGAGCCTTTTGGTTTGCATCTGATGGTATGATTTCTATGTTAATGTTATCTTGTTTTTATTTTATCTTTCTATAGCTAACAGATCTAAATGATCATTTTACTTATTATAGGTTTAACGGACAATGGGTTATTCCCATCGAGCCCACCGGCCGGCCCACTGGTGGGCCTGATGGGAAAAAAAAAGTTGACTTATGGCGGCCACATACGTAGCGGTATACCTGAACGGTATACTGGAACTGAAGGCTTGTGCAAGTATACCGGAGCGTGTGTCGTTTCTTCTTACACTTCTCTTTTTTCTTAATAGCTAGCACCAAACCAACAATAGCCAAAACGTCATCATTTGTGGGTGCCAGTGGCATATTTCACAAATTACTTATTGCACAACACGACTTCTTCGGTTTGTCACAGGCGCAGAACTGAGACTGCTCAGGCTTACTTGAATCGTGTGTGGTCACTATGGACGTTAGGTATACTTGCACAAGTCTTCTGTTCCGGTATATCGTTCAGGTATACCACTACGTATGTGGCCGGCATTAGAATCAAATCATAAACAAAAATGATTACTATTAAAATAAAAATATAGTAAAAATTTGTACCTACCTATTTGGTTTAAGACAGTTAATGTATTTATAGATTGACAAAAATTCATAATTTCTATTAATTAGTAAAAAATATTAAATTAGCTACAATGTCAAATAGATACTAAAGATAATAATCGTTGTTAGTAAAAGATTTATAAAGTACGGTACACAAAATAGACATGTCATATTCTCAGATATATCCGTCAATGAAATACGATACATTACACACATAAGAAATATGAACAGTAGCCAGAAACACGTCCTAATATTACTTTTGATAAAGATACTCAAAAAAGTCAAAGCTAATAGTAGATATCATAAGTGAGCGAAATCATATTTTTACGGCGAGGGCGCTTTTTTGAATCCAAAACGAAGTGAAGGATTTTAGAGTAGAATCCCGAGTTTAGCGATGGATTCTTTAGTAGAATCCTGAACGTAGCGAGGGATTGAAAGTACTTTGCCCGAGCCAAAAATATATTTTGCGCCCACTCTACTTTTCATCACCAACTATGAGAAAATAAAAGGTGCCTCATATTTTATTGTAATATTATTATTTAATAAAACATATATAGTAAAACTAAAATGAAAATAAATAGTATCTATAATGAAAACCACTTATTTCTTATGTTTTCTATTCGTTCGATTTCTTTGGCGCTGAACACTAAGATGTTCCAAATTAAAAAAGTGCGCGGCAAAGTTCATTCCGGCGCACTTATTTAAATAAGTGCGCCGCAATTTATAGTTTCTTATAGAAAACACCACCTTTGGATGCACATAAAGGCGAACCAAGTCGTTCTTTTCGAATAGATGTGATGAAAAAATATTATCATTTATCCTGGGTTGAGCATTGAACACCGAGAAAATATGAAAAAAAGAATGATGTAATATGAGACTATCAGTGACTGATCGTTGTTCAGGGAATACAGTAACATGATTTATTGAGTAGGATTCTTCAGTTAGTTTATTTTTTATATTCTATCAAAAACAAAGCAGAAAAATCTCAGACAGGCATCATGGCTTAGTCGGTAGTAGCTCTGCCTTCCGTGCTGTGGGTCGTGGGTTCGATCCCCACCGAGAACAAACATTAATTGTGTGTTGTAAACATAGATGTTTGTTCTGTGTCTGGGTGTTTCTATGTATTATAAGTATGTATTTACAAAAAAAAATGTATGTATGGATTCTATCAGCCATCTAGTTTCCATCGTACAAGCTTTGCTTAGTTTGGGACTAGAAGGCGTTGTGTCAAGTGTCCGTGAATATTTATTTATTTATTTTATTTATCTCTTACAATAATAATTTAATAAAGTGCTCGTGACGTAGCTTGCTGTCAATCTTCATCGGCTATATAAGTTAAGCGACGTTCTGCTCACTATTTGGATGGGTGACCGCTAGTGGCATTTACATCTGAGCGCTTCTGTGCTTCGGAGGGCACGTTAAACTGTCGGTTCCGGCTCTAGGAGTCTGTAAGCCATGACGGAGGCCTTAAGGCGGCCTAAAAACTCGCGTCACCAGAGTTGACCACTAACTCATACGAGCTCATACGAACCGGTAAGCAAGGTGTAGGACTGTCCACCCGATGGACCGACGACATTATCAAGATCGTGTGAAATCGGTGGATGAAGAAGGCTTATGTAGACTTTCTCAGGCTGATAATGATGATGATACCATAGTTTGTATAAACAGATAGGTACTGCTTACTTATGTGCCAATTAATTCATCCGCAAAACGGTACTTAGTTGATTACGCCCCCAAGCTGGATAATACTAACTGCTATTAATCTGTACCATATCTGTTTGAAGATATGAAGTCCACTGTCTACCAAAGCGAATAAATTTCAACGTTTCAATCTTTTAGATCTAAAAGATAATGAGAGAAAATAAAAAATATATTACCTAATTTAAATGATTCTTCTGATTTTACTAACATATGATATTTTTTATCATATACCTTACTCCTAATACGCTACGCTACAGTGGATACCAGCCTTTGATAAATAAGCTAGGGTCGGTTTGTGGAGGTATCGTGCTTATGTTTGAATACTGAGTTGATAGACTACGACTGGAATACTCAAAAGTAATTCAAATTTGAGCGCCTCTTAAAATTGCTCTGCCTCTGTTTGACATTACTCATTTGTAAGAGACGGCAATAATTTAAGCGTGACTTAAATTGAGTGGCGTTTGAGTATTCGCCCATAAGGCTGAAATACTCAAAAGTCATTCCAATTTAAGCGCCACTTAAAATTGCTCTGCTTCTGTTTGACATCACTCATTTGTAAGAGATGGCAATAATTTAAGCGGGACTTAAATTAAGTGGCGTTTAAGTATTCGCCCATAAGGCTGAAATACTCAAAAGTCATTCCAATTTAAGCGCCACTTAAAGTTGCTCTGCCTCTGTTTGACATTACTCATTTGTAAAAGATGTCAATAATTTAAGTGGAACTTAAATTGAGTGGGGTTTGAGTGGCGTTTGAGTATTCGGCCATAAGATCTATATTGATAGATAGATAGAATATTCTTTATTGTACACCACTTAAAGTAAATAAAATAACATGTAAATACCAAAATTGGTAACAAAAACCAAGTTTTAGGAGGTAGGTACAATGGGCAGCCTTATTGCTTAAAACGATCTCTTCCAGGCAACCTTTGGATATTGGTACACCTTGTTTCAAATGAACAACAGTTATTTGAGGTCATAAAACGCGCAATCCGTAAATTGCAAAAACAACGCGATAGTTTCAAATTGGTCACCCATCCAGATGGACTGCGCTGAACATTGCTTGTTATTATCATTTAGACTGCATTGATAAAAGTAGAAAGGTACCTTCTTGGGATATTCAAAAACTGATGGGGTTTTAACGATCTGATAGCACCTATAATTGGGAATAGAAAAGCCATTGAAAAGCAGTTGAAATCGTTTCAACGTGATATCTACTTTGAAGTCGCTATTAGAGAGATTTCCTTGAAATTATCATAAAAGTTTCAAATTACTTCGGAACTCTTCGTTTTTTAGTATTATTTCAATAGCCTATTACAAAAATACCTGTTGTAATAAGTTTTCAGAAAACTTCGCAAAGAATATAAAATTGATATTTTAATATAACAAGCGAGAATTGGTGTCATCATGACATAACTCACGACAGATTCGCGACAAAATATTCAATTTAATCATTACTGTCTATTGCACTTTTTAGTGGGTAAGGTGCATTGAGGTAATTGCGAAAATGGGTATATTCCGAAAATCCATAAAATCTAGTAACATAATGCGATATTTTCCTGTTGGCACGAGGATATATAGGACTGTCACGGCGATGCCAATCAAGATGGCGTCTAGACCAATGTTGACAACAGGAAAATATCGCATTATGTTACTAGATTTTATGGATTTTCGGAATATACCCATTTTCACAATTACCCCAATGCACCTTACACAAAAAGTACCTGGTAAAGATATCATAGTACTGAATGCATTATTTTACTTAAAATAAATAAATATTCACGGACATTTAACACAACGCCTTCTAGTCCCAAACTAAGCAAAGCTTGTACTATGGGAACTAGATGGCTGATAGAATACATAATATATACTTGTCGCAAGCCTGTTGCTAGTAACGTCATACGAGGCCGACAATAATTGCTATTACATAAGTATAAGGTCGTATCTACATGCGATATTATTACATATTACAAAATCTCTTATGATTGGTCGTAAAACTGTAATAAACTTAGTTAGTGCCTCGGTTATTAACGTAACTATTGTATATTTGGTTTATTAGTTGGTTGGTTAGTAGCAATTATTATGTAAGGTTTAGTGGCTTAAGTTTAATGAGCCAAGTAGTTATTACTTTTGGATATCTGAGTTAAGTCATAGTTAAGACATAATT
This sequence comes from Eulithis testata, assembly GCA_947507515.1. Taxonomy (NCBI): domain Eukaryota; kingdom Metazoa; phylum Arthropoda; class Insecta; order Lepidoptera; family Geometridae; genus Eulithis; species Eulithis testata. The sequence continues at coordinate 7,839,554 of OX382213.1, read as the reverse complement.
CCATTATTTGACAGGCGTCATGGCTCAGTCGGTAGTAGCTCTGCCTTCCGTGCTGTGGGTCGTGGGTTCGATCCCCACCGAGAACAAACATTTGTGTGTTGTAAACATAGATGTTTGTTCTGTGTCTGGGTGTTTCTATGTATTATAAGTATATGTATTTACAAAAAAAAATGTATGTATGTATTCTATCAGCCATCTAGTTTCCATCGTACAAGCTTTGCTTAGTTTGGGACTAGAAGGCGTTGTGTTAAGTGTCCGTGAATATTTTATATTTATATTTAACCCTTTATTTGTTTCTTTATTGCACGAATTTTTTCTCCAAAAATACCAGAAACTGGTGAATTTAACGGGTTAAATTTATTTAAATACACATTATGAACTGCGTCTATCGAGTCCTGGTAAAGTTAAGAGTTTGCACCTGAATTTTCGGGTTAGAATGGTTTGAGGTTTGACCCCATACCGGCTTGGCCCCGTTGTAGATTATGAAATAGTATGTATGCGCTAAATAAAATACTAATACTGTTGTGAGAAAAAGTGAAAAGGACTATAAAAATATATTATTTTTACAAAATTAGGCCATTCTCACCCTTTTAAGCCTCACAAAACAAACCATCCCTTACACCACAAAACATTAACTTTTTCACAAGATGCACCATTCTTACCCCTAACCCGTTATCCCACCCAGGGGGTTGTAAATTTCTTTTAAACACTTCTCATTATTTGCAATAGCCACATAACAGTTTAACCCTTCGTAGCAGATGGGGTCCAATTCACCCAGATGAAAAGATTGTGCTGTACTGGAAAACATAATTTATTATGCAGAAGCTATAAAAAAAATGCTGAAAACATTTTTTCATAATGTATTTTTATTTGTGCTTAAAGAAATTGAATTTTGTATCATCAATAGTCGCCAAACAAGATAACTAAACTAGAAACTTGCTGGTACAATCGGGGAGAAACGACAAACTTTTGTAATGCTTCTTACATTATTTTATTTACTCTTTCACTTAACTACAGTATTCGGACCACGACGGCAGGGTCTGCGCGTGAAGGGTAGAAGCTGGCCCCTGAGATACAGTTCTTAACTAGTTCGGGAGCCGGAATATACCCAACCCGCTCGAACACGTCGTTGTAGGCTTAAATGCTCTAGTCAAAATTTGATGCTACTATTTTGAAGTAGATTTAGTTTTTAGTTAGATTAAATCATAAATTCATCATTTATTCATATCGGGTTAATACACGTCAAGAGTAGAAATATTGATATTGGTTACTTATTATGAATAAGTACAAATAAGAATTATAATAAAAAAATTGGAATAAAATTAAATGTCATGTCAATACAGCAATTAAACAACATTTAGCATTTTACTCAGTAGGTATCTCATACCTTTAATTTTAAAAATTCTTCTACTGTATAGAAGGATCGCTTGATAAGCCAGGTTTTCAGCCGTGATTTGAAGCAGTTAAGGCTGGGTGCATCAGCAATGTCGGCTGGGATCCTGTTGTAAACTGCTGGGCCCATGGCGCTCGTAAGTTTCCGAGATTTTGTCAGTTTGTAAGACATTACGATTTCGATTAAGATTAGTTTAGATAATAAGTAAAGGTTGTCTGGAAGAAATCGTATTAAACGATAAGACCGCCGTTTGCAGGACTTTTTCTGTCCTTACGTAACTGTAAGTTGTACCTGTCCTCAATAGAGTTTTTTTTTTTTTTTATAACTAGGGTATCAAAGAAATCTTCTAGTTATTCAAACAAAAGGTAAACTCAACTGAATTCTTTACAGGACATGACTTGACTCAACATAGTATTATATAATCTGTGACTCAACTGACAAGCCGAAAACTTCTTTGGCGGGGGCGCTGGTGTCGCGTGCATGCGCGCGCATAAAGGCCGCGTTCCGAGCACGACTCGTGAATATTAAGCCTGCGTTACACTTTTTAATTCATTTAAATCAGAACCTAATATTTTATTTTCTTTATAATTTTATTTTATTAGAATGTAAAAACAGCATCAACATCAAAGATGACAAGTGATAAGTGTTTTTTTATTGCGAATATTTTTTTTTAATCCTAGCTTATTTTTTATATCTAGCTTTAAACTTTATACATTTCTCTACGTAACAACCTTTACAGGAATCGTCTCATCGGCGCACATCAAGTCGCATTTTATAGTATTAGGTTTTGACAGATATTGCTTCTCGCATAAAACGCAGGCGAAACCGCGGGCAGCAATCAGATTATAGGCTTAACGGTGTTGATTCAATCTCTTTAGTTTAGGAGGTACTTACCTATAAAATTAATGAAATGTATCTGTGTGCTCTACACTGTAGAGTTACATAGGTTTGACTCTAGTTGGAAAACAACATGAGGAGTGGACGCGTCAAAAAAATATCTAAATTGAATAAAAATAATTTATATTTTTTTTTTTCGAACTTTTTCCATAATTTTTAAGTTATATAGGAAAGTTTAAAACTAATATTAGTGGTTACATTTAGAGGTAAGTATTTTATAAAATTTAAATGTGCATTTATTAATTACCTTTCAACCCTTTACAACCCTTTTTTCGCATGAAAAAGTAGCCTATATCCTTTCTCAGGCTCTAGACTATCTGTGTACCAAATTTCATTCAATTCGGTTCAGTAGTTTTGGCGTGAAAGCGAGACAGACAGACAGAGTTACTTTCGCATTTATAATATTAGTTAGGATTACGGTGACAGTTCACCTATCAGATAATTCGTATAAGATATTGTTGGGGAAATAATAAAAAAAATAACAAAATCGTGAAAAACACTGAAAAGGCTATGGATGCCCAAAAACTCGAAGTTTCAAAGAAAGTGCATTTGGATAATATATTTTTTACAAAAATCTTGAGTAAGTAAGCATACTAAGTGGGTACTGAGATATCTGTTAGGATCACTCATTGGTATTACATACTTATGTAAGTACTTATTTATTTCTAGTTTCAAAAATAAATATCTCCTTTTGTTATTTTCAATAAATATTGCACCAAATGATTCATAAACATGACCAATACCCAAACAGCAGGGGCCGTCACGTGTCCATTTGATTAGTTCTACGTTCATTGGAATCACGAATTTACATCCGCACAAATTTACACTCTACAACAATATGTCATAGTCCATAATCCCATGACAATACATAAGTTTTCTTTTAAATTTTCTTCAAGGGAGTTAAACTTTTTAGAGTCTTAGGTAGTGTGATTAAAGTTCAATTTTGCTTGGTAAAATAAATGAAGGGTTTGTATACTAAAGTTCACAATCGAATTAGAAGACCACCCGTAGTTTTTGCTACTCAACACAATAGATTCCTTGAATGGAGGAACGTACTGAGCGAAATTAACCTATGCTTTTTGCGAAATAAGTTAATGCGGTTTTTACTTAAAAAGACGGGACTGAAGCAATTTTCTTTGTAAAATTGTTTGAAAGGGAACGTTATTGTGTAAACTATGCTTCGTTTTCTAAGAACACGGATAACCATAGTGTTTCTTTGTGTAAAAGCACTAAAAAATTTCGAATACACTTAATTATTCGTAAAATTAATAATATTCGTATAATTGACAGGCATCATGGCTCAGTCGGTAGTAGCTCTGCCTTCCGTGCTGTGGGTCGTGGATTCGATCCCCACCGAGAACAAACATTTGTGTGTGGCAAACATAGATGTTTATTCTGTGTCTGGGTGTTACTATGTATCTTAAGTATGTATTTATAAAAAAAAAGATGTATTCTATCAGCAATCTAGTTCCCATAGTACAAGCTTTGCTTAGTTTGGGACTAGAGAGCGTTTTACGTCCAAGAATATTTATTTTTATTATTTTAATTTTACTTAAGAACACGATCATATTCAAATCAAACCGTTGTGAGTTGTCTGTACGATGCGGCCGTTGCTGACCAGTGGAAGTTCAGCTGAATTTCCACAAAAAAACATACAAACGTAAAATTACAAACATTTGGTGCCGTCGACTTAATTCACCATCACGTAGGTAAATTAAGTATACTATTTAGAAGACTTAATAATATATCTGTTTTTTTATGTTCATAATAATGTAGTCAAAAAAAAATTACAACTAATACAGTATTTACAATATTCACAATATTTACAAAATATATAATAATATGAAACAGTTGAGCTACAAACCGTTGCAAACGATTTATAGATAGCTCAACTGTTCCAAATCAGTACCAATCGGAAGCGTGCCCAAGACACTGGCTGCATTGCCGCGCTGAATAGGCACCCAAATAGGTGCGGTTCGAGGAAGTACTTGGGTGCGTTTCGCCTATGTGCGATTCATTTAGGTGCGATTCGAGGAATGCCCCGAATAGCAATGCTGATACGCTGGCCTAGATAATCACCAGCCCTCGGGTCACGCGTCGCTTCGACTAGACGCCCGGAAAGAATTTTGAAAACCCGGAAGGCCTCGGTACCAATATGTTGTTAAAATTTAAAATTACACAATATAATAATAATAAGTATTTTGTCACAGCCGCTATACTAAAATTAACGGTGACCAAAAACAAATAGTAATACATTAAACCATCCGTAAACTCACATCAGCGTAACCAGAAAGCTACACACAAACAAACCGCTGAGCCAACACTCCCCCAACAAAATTGCGATTCATTTCCTTAAAATAAACATGTATGAACACACAGAATTGCAAATCGACCTGCTAATCTAATACGAGAGCCCAGAGACCAGAGGTTGCGTTCACACGACAATTTGTTATTACAATTTTATTCTACAATACTAACAGTTAAATACTGAAACGGGACTTGGATTAATATTATTGCCATGTCTTATGGTACTAATGGGTAAGATAAAAAAGCGCAGGGCAATTTAAAAAATTTCACTGTCTTATCCAGAATTCGATGGTTTTTTTTTTAACGTACCTAAGTACAAGAAAGTAAGCATATAACTGGCTGCAGCTAGACCAGATTGTTGGAGGTCAATCGCTAAGAAAGTGGCGTGATAAGCCAGACAGTGGTCTATATCTTAAGATGGTATTATAGGAATCCTTTTAATGTATAATTCTTCTGTCACCTAATGCTGGTAAAAGGTTAAAACTATTACAATGTTCATTTAAAAACTTTACAAAAATTTGTATATTACATGTATGTAGCTTGTTCTATTACTCTCTCATATAAAACAATGCATTTCCATGTAAACCTGGCCTAATACAAGTCAGGATCGTCACGCTTCATTTACAAAAAAAAAATGTCACGAAATTCTTTTTTCGTGGGGACGTGACGTTGACAAATATTAAGGCATTTCCTGTGTTTTTTGGTTTTATTATTTGAACAGATAATGTAGATTGGACGCTTTGAAATATTCAAATCGCGGAAGAGTGGTTATTGTCACATTTAAAATTCTGTTAGGTTTTTTACAGCGGTTTGTTTATAAGGTTTGGTTTAAAAGGTTAAAATCATTATGTAACAATACAATAGTTTTTGCTAAATAACAAAAAAACATTATATCATACCATTTTAATAAAACCTAGTTTTATTTAAGGATGGTTAAGTAAAATATTAATTATATTCTGTGTTTTTTTTTAGTCATAAAATCATAAATCATATTTTAATTGTTTGTGAATCTAGGTAGGTACAATAAAGGTGCTAAGTAAAGAAAAGGGAATCACTAAATCCTGCTCATTAGCGTACAAACATTTAAGAGGTAGTTATTATAAGGTAAGTAGGTAGGTACTAAGTTAGATAAAATAGGCATGTCAATTAAGTTATTACAAACCATGCAGTACATGATAGCAAAATGAAGAAACACTTCGGAAAAAATTATTATTGCTGTCAAACATTGTAACAGTTTTTCCTTCCTGCCGTAGGGGAAAACTCAGGCAAAGAAGAAAATAAGTTTAAAATACTTAAAATTACAAGAATTTATTTATTCCAAGTACATAGTAACAATTAGGTGTAAATGCTATGCTTTAAAGTACTTAAAATTAAGTAAATTAGGTAGAAATTGCCTAAAAGTATACTAAATAGATGCTATAGCTGAATGGTGCACATCTGACGTCTGACTCGGCGGAAACTTTGATATTTTTACAATATGATACTCGAGTTAGTAGTAGTTAGGGATAGGGAAAACTCTTGATCCGGTAGGTGAGTAGTGGTGAAGAACGGGTTTTAGCTGCCTTTCTTCCTATTCTAACTAACCTGAGCTACTATGCACTAGCCGTTTTGTTTTGGGTATGCGAAGTGAACGTGCTCGGATCTTTAGGTATGGTATCGACCAGCTGCTAGGCTCGTTCGACGCGGGCGTTTTGTGGTGTGGTTCAGGAAGTCTGATCGCCACTTGACAGCCTCGCTGAAGATTATAAATAAAATAAATTAGTTACTGAGTAGGGAAATTTCTTCATCGAGGTACAGTAGGTAGTTTTATGTGAAATTTTGGCAGGTTTTTACCGTTATTTAAAGATATCTACCTTGAGGCTGGTATGGTGGGATACGCTGGTTGTATTTGTATGGAAATGCTTGAAGACGGTTACGGACGTTCCGGTCCAATCTTGACTTCGCAAATCGCGTTTACGCCGGTACGACCTGAAGTAAATGGATACGAATGCATGGGTCAACTTTGAGTAGTCATAACGCTATCGGATTTGTCCAGGATCACAGTAGAAATCGATATAAAATTACCTGAAGTTTGGTGATTCAAAACGTATGACTGTTTTGCGCTCAGCGACCTTGTGTTTCGCTTATTCGCACTCCAAACTAATTGGAAACTCGTATCTCATGTAAATGTATCGTAGAAACAACTTCGGTATTCTTTTTCGAGTATAAATGTGGCTTATTTACCGAAATAAAATTAAAATTCGTTGGTTCGAGATGATACTCCACAATTTTCAAAATCTCCTCTGCCACAGACAAGGAGCTCGGTTTTTTTTTATTCTCGATTCCGTTTGGCATGGATCATAGAGTGTTTCTTTTTTTATTTTCTTTGTATCGGGGTTGCCGTCTCGGTAACTCAACTCTCTACCAACCACCGAATCGGTATCGAACGAATGTTTTTTATTATTTTGTTTATGAGAAATATTATGTGAAATTTAGTAATAGTTGAAGTAAAAATAATGCCAATAATAACGAAGTATCGCACCGGTGCCAAATCGCCCTAGCAGGCCGTTCTAGGCCCGAGTTCTTATGATAATGATTCTATCTCGATGAAAGGAAAATTTGAAATATTTTAGCGGGAGATTCAAACTAAGTACGTTTTACTAGGTAATTGCTATGATTTTTTCTAACGTGTAGATTATATGTAAAGTGTTAAAAATCGAAGGTTACAGCACCCCCTTTCCCGGTGAAGAATTCACGTAGTGAATTCTCCGGACGTCCTCGTCGTAATATTTGTATTTAAGTTACCTAACCTACACCTGTTTATTATAATATTAATAATGAAAAGTATGAGAGAAAAAGTAAAAAGCAAAAAAAAATTATAACCTAAATGTAATAAAGCTAAGATTAATGTCGTAACTGCAGTTTTGCGGGTGCACAATGTGATATTTGATGATCCTCAGATCGACAAAGTATATCGTTAGATATTCCAGGTCAGAAGATCGCAGATCAACCAGATCGGATCTTGCCAAAAATTTAGCAATATTGGATTGATTGTTTCTCCGTTATGTGAAAGATTTCCCGAAATTATAGGGAGCTGAGTAATTGCATGCAACATAGCAAATACGCAGGTTTAAAATCTCTACGGCTGGAGTGATAGGATGTAAAAAAAAAAAAAATTATGCTCCGCAAAATTGCACGACATTGGATTGCACACCCGAGGGAAGTATCGGTTGGTGTTGTGTTGTACAATACATTTTATACCTAAGCCGGGTTTTACGGCTCACCTGTAGGAGTCGGTGGTTGGCTATTCTTACCCCGAGCCAACGCGGGGAACATATGCTAGTTATTCATATGGTAATCTAGGTTTTTAAAGTCTTTGATATGCCACTTTCCGATGTATTTCCCTGAATCGTCTTCTAATTCATATACTAGAGGGGAAAGTTTACGAATGACCGTACAACGTTCATATTTAGGTGCTAATTTAGCCGAAAAATACTTATGTGCTGCGCTCTGTTTGTAGGTACGCTTCCATACTACATCGCCTACCTCAAAAGCTATATCCCTGCGTTTATTATTATAATATTTGGCATTTTTACTGTGTGCTTTTTTGAGGCTATCCTGTACAGATTTGTATACGTCTTTGAGTGTACCTAAATTGGCAGCATAGCTATCACGGGGCTTAAAAATGAGTTCGTCTATATCTTGAAAGTCTTTATAAATGCTACCGTCTGTGACAGCTTCTCGGCCGTGTACTAACATGAACGGACTGTATGAAGTGGAATCATTAACTGAAGTATTAATTGCAAATTGAACCTTGTGGACATTTACGTCCCAAGTTCTATGGTCAGCTTCTACATAAGATGAGAGAGCCGTCATCACGGTACGGTTATAACGCTCTACTGTATTAACTTGGGGACAATAAACTGGACCTAAATGTACTTGGGGAATATTATATTTGGCATATAATGCCTGAACTTCATGGCCCACAAACTGGGAACCATTGTCAGATAGGACAGTTTGCGGGATGCCATGTACTAAAAATACGTTATTCTCTAGACGCTGGGCAATAACCTTCCCGGTAGCGCGTCTTACAGGGAATATAAGACAATATTTAGAAAAACAACATACTACAACTAAGAGATAAGTATTCTGTTGCCTCGACATTGGCAGTGGACCTACTAAATCGATGCTGATGCACTGGAAAGGCCGAGAACAGATTTTGGGTTCACCCATGAAGCCGGGTGTTGCTTGATTATTATGTTTATATGCATTACAAATGGAACAAGCTTTGACATATTCTAAGATATCCTTATGCATGCCAGGCCAGAAATATCTGAGTTTTATGCGTTTATGAGTTTTAGCTACTCCTAAGTGTGCGGCAATTGGTTCAGCATGGTTTTTTGATATTATACTTTCCCTAAACTCTAATGGAACTACCTCTTTCCACTGGAAGTCACTGTTGAGTTTATTGTTGGACTTAGAGAAGCGATATAATCGGTCATCTATCACCTGGTAATTTGGACATGCGCGGGGTCTAGCAATACAACGTTTTACGATATTTTTATACCAAGTATCGGTCGTCGTTAGAGGAGAAGTAGTTATAGCAGTAACTGGTACTGATCTGGACAAAGCGTCAGGTACAACGTTTTCAGTCCCTTTTCTATGTTCAATAACTAAATTATAAGGGGAAAGTCTACAACCCCATCGCGCTAGGCGACCGGTAGGATTCTTAAGGTTGAAGAACCATTTTAGGCTTGCATGGTCTGTTATTACTCGGACCGGCTTGCTACCTTCTATATACGGACGGAAATGTTCGACTACATGTACTACGGCTAGCGCCTCTCTCTCCGTAACTGAGTAATTACGTTCTGCTGGATTTAGTGAGCGACTGCAATATGCAATTGGATGCTCTTGTCCGTCGATTTCCTGTGTTAGTGTACCGCCTATTCCAAAATCTGATGCGTCGCAGTGTACTGCGAAAGGTTTTGAGAAATCGGGGCAAGTCAAAACGGGAGCAGTAGTAAGGCATAATTTTAACTCATGGAACGCTTTGTCGGCCTCGGGCGTCCATTCGAAAGGAGGGGCCCCCTTGCGGGTGGAAGTGAGACTATTTAAGGGTCCCGCTTTGTGGCTAAAGTCTTTTATAAATCGTCTATAGTAAGAAGCTGTACCTAAAAATCGCTTCAGGTCTTTACGAGTAACAGGTGTAGGAAAGTCTATGATAGCTTTTACTTTATCAGGATCGGTACGGAGACCATATTCATCAATTACATGACCTAGATATTTTAATTTCTTTCTGAAAAACTGACACTTGCCCATATTAATGGTGAGTCCAGCATCGCCTAACCGATTCTTGACTCGTTTTAGCAAATCTACATGTTCTTCGAAAGTAGAGTTAAATAAAATGATATCGTCTAGGTAAATGAATACTTTATTGTCGAACTCGGGGCCAAATAACCTATCCATTAAGCGCTGCTGGGTCGCGCCGGATGACGTAAGACCAAAACACATGCGTGTGTAATGAAATAAGCCTCGTCCTGGCACTGTGAACGCGGTTTTCTCTCTTGATTCCATGGAATCCAGAGGTATTTGGTGGTAGGCAGCCTTCAGATCGATGGATGACAAATATTTTGCGTTTCCCAGCTGATCCAGGATGTTGTTGATGTAGGGGAGTGGGTACGCATCGTGTTTAGAGACTTCATTCAACTTCCTGCTATCCAAACAAAATCTGTATGTACCATCCGACTTTGGAGCAAGAGTAATTGGACTGCTCCACGCGCTGTTGCTTGGTTCGATGACGCCGTCTCTCAACATTTGGTCGACCTGCCTGTTTACTTCTGTCAACTTCTCAGGGGACATGGGGTAGTAGCGCTGTTTTATTGGTGAATGGTCGCCGGTATCTATTTTGTGGGATACCAGGTGGGTCATTCCAAGGCCCTTCTTCTCTGCTGAAATTGCTTCGTATTGTAATATGACTTCTTGAGCTTGTTCCCGCTCCGACTCGGTTAAAGAGTCGAAATCATGTAAAAACCTACTTTCCGAAGCTATTGTATTTACACTGTCCGTTTCCGAAAAATATTCTCTTCTATCAAGTAACGCAAGCACGTCGGGTGCGATGTTGAACTGTTTCCAGAAATTTATGCCAAAAATTAAATCGGTGGTAACACCAGGTACGATATAGAATTTGACTATGGCCTTATTATTCTCACCAACTGTTACAGGTAAAAAAACATAACCTGAAACAGGAGAAAATGAGTCGTCGGCCGTTCGTATGTAATGTAAATCATCGGATTCATGCATGGTTACTAGGTTCTGGAAGTGCTTAACAGCATCGTTGCCTATGATGGATATATCAGCGCCGGAGTCTAGTAAACCTCTCACTTTTAGGTCATAAACGGAGACAGTAAGAAATGGACGTTTATCATCACTCCTGATTTCGTGAACCAGCGGGGCGGAAGACTTCCTATTCGGAAAATCTCTGGTGGGCAGAAGCCGGAACCCCTGTTTACCATCACCAGCTCGATTGCAACTAGCTGGTGTCACTGGTCGCTGGTCCACTAATTGAAGTTTTTTGGGACCGCAGACAACGAAGTTTTGTTATTATTGCATTTAGGACAGGTCTTGAAGGTTACTTCCTTCTCGCCGCAACGATAGCAAACCAGTGTGAATGGTGCCGGGCATGTGGTGAGGCTATGGCCATTGACTCTACAACGGACGCAGAATTCACTATCCCTAGAGTGCATCGCCGCAACTTTTGAAGATATTTGCGCGCCTGATGGATTTTTATAGCATAAGTCTGGTGCTAAACAAGCAGTAGTGTTTTTAGGAGGTTCAGAAAACAATTCAGATCTTTGTTTAGCATTTTCTAGGAGCCTACACTTTTGTTTCAAATCTTTCCAAGTGGTAACTGGATTCAGAGCCATTTGGTTTGTATAGAAAGGTCTAACATTGTATAAAGTAATATTCAGCTTCTCCTCATCAGATATAGGTTTAGATAAACGAGTAAAATAGTTCTGCATAACGCTTAGGTAGTTAATAATACTTTCATCACGACCCTGGGTCCGTGTTCTAATTTCTTGCATCAACCGATGGTCATAATCAAAAGGTAAATATTCTTCTAGCAGTACAGACTTTAATTCCTCCCAGTTAGTGACTTCTGAACGGACTCCTCGGTACCAGCAGAGTGCCTCATCAATAAATAGTTCAGCCGCTGAATTGAAAAGTTTAGAATTAGAGATCGACCTAGATAAACATAACTCCTCTAATCTTTGTATGAAGGCTTTTACACATGTTTTACCATTGAATTTGACATTTAGAGTGTGAACTGCTGAATGTTTGTTACTAATACTAGCTACTCCTGCAGGTTCTAATTCCTGTTCAGGTTCAGGTGTGGGAGGTGAGATACTACTCTTGAAGTTACACAAGATACCATCTAACTTTCTCAATAAACGATCTAAACGTTCTTGCAAATTACTATGAAGGGAAAATAACTTACTCTCACTACTGGGAGTTGGTATACGACCAAATCTATGAAATAGGTGGTGGCCCAATGCTTGGACACGGTTAAGTACCTTTAGAGAACAAGGTTTAAGAGCTGCGCCTGTCGTTAGATCAGTTAGGCTATCAAGCTTAGCCTGGACAATCTCAAGTTCAGACCCGGAATCAAAGTCACATGTTACAACTTCATCCGAGGGAATTTCCTTGTTCAGGGTTCGAACCTGAGTTCTCAAGGCCGTCAATGTATCTGATGTTGGCGTCGCGCCCCTAATCTTTACCTCATATTCAAGCTCATCCTTAGCCAAGACGTTAAACGCTATTGGTCTCTCTTCCAGCATCTTGGAGTAAGTAGGTAGGAATGTAGGTAGGTAGGGTTAGAAAAAATTACAAATAAGTAATAAATGTTATGAAATTAGCTATGAATAGTCAGGAGGCGAATGCAGAGCAGATATAGCACCAATCCAGATCAAATTTGCATCTAAATAACAACTGATTTCTTCACAAAAATAAAAAATAAGTTTCCAATGGAACAAATAAAAATAAGTTAAAAATGCTTACAAAATGCAAACCTTTGCGTTATTTTGGTAGTAGTAGTAGGGTAATAATATTATAATAACGCTAAGGTACAATTTTAAAGATAATAAGCACAAAAAGTTAAGAATAAAATGAAATTTTAGTTTTCTAATAACCAAGTAAAATAACTCAAAAAAATGTTAAAATATGACAATTTTTACAGGAATTTTAACGAGATTAGTATTAAAATAGTATAACAATGCTTCCTAGCACTGATTTTAAAGTTAATACCTAATAAAACTGAAGATATATTGAATATTAAGTTTTTCGCCGCGCCAGAGGTCAGTAATCGCTGAGCTATAAATTGACCAGAAAAAAGACAAAATTCTTCACCTTTTCGTCATGTGTCACCTTGTCCTAATGTTCGGGCGCCAAAATGTAACAGTTTTTCCTTCCTGCCGTAGGGGAAAACTCAGGCAAAGAAGAAAATAAGTTTAAAATACTCAAAATTACAAGAATTTATTTATTCCAAGTACATAGTAACAATTAGGTGTAAATGCTATGCTTTAAAGTACTTAAAATTAAGTAAATTAGGTAGAAATTGCCTAAAAGTATACTAAATAGATGCTATAGCTGAATGGTGCACATCTGACGTCTGACTCGGCGGAAACTTTGATATTTTTACAATATGATACTCGAGTTAGTAGTAGTTAGGGATAGGGAAAACTCTTGATCCGGTAGGTGAGTAGTGGTGAAGAACGGGTTTTAGCTGCCTTTCTTCCTATTCTAACTAACCTGAGCTACTATGCACTAGCCGTTTTGTTTTGGGTATGCGAAGTGAACGTGCTCGGATCTTTAGGTATGGTATCGACCAGCTGCTAGGCTCGTTCGACGCGGGCGTTTTGTGGTGTGGTTCAGGAAGTCTGATCGCCACTTGACAGCCTCGCTGAAGATTATAAATAAAATAAATTAGTTACTGAGTAGGGAAATTTCTTCATCGAGGTACAGTAGGTAGTTTTATGTGAAATTTTGGCAGGTTTTTACCGTTATTTAAAGATATCTACCTTGAGGCTGGTATGGTGGGATACGCTGGTTGTATTTGTATGGAAATGCTTGAAGACGGTTACGGACGTTCCGGTCCAATCTTGACTTCGCAAATCGCGTTTACGCCGGTACGACCTGAAGTAAATGGATACGAATGCATGGGTCAACTTTGAGTAGTCATAACGCTATCGGATTTGTCCAGGATGACAGTAGAAATCGATATAAAATTACCTGAAGTTTGGTGATTCAAAACGTATGACTGTTTTGCGCTCAGCGACCTTGTGTTTCGCTTATTCGCACTCCAAACTAATTGGAAACTCGTATCTCATGTAAATGTATCGTAGAAACAACTTCGGTATTCTTTTTCGAGTATAAATGTGGCTTATTTACCGAAATAAAATTAAAATTCGTTGGTTCGAGATGATACTCCACAATTTTCAAAATCTCCTCTGCCACAGACAAGGAGCTCGGTTTTTTTTTTATTCTCGATTCCGTTTGGCATGGATCATAGAGTGTTTCTTTTTTTATTTTCTTTGTATCGGGGTTGCCGTCTCGGTAACTCAACTCTCTACCAACCACCGAATCGGTATCGAACGAATGTTTTTTATTATTTTGTTTATGAGAAATATTATGTGAAATTTAGTAATAGTTGAAGTAAAAATAATGCCAATAATAACGAAGTATCGCACCGGTGCCAAATCGCCCTAGCAGGCCGTTCTAGGCCCGAGTTCTTATGATAATGATTCTATCTCGATGAAAGGAAAATTTGAAATATTTTAGCGGGAGATTCAAACTAGGTACGTTTTACTAGGTAATTGCTATGATTTTTTCTAACGTGTAGATTATATGTAAAGTGTTAAAAATCGAAGGTTACAACATCACTGTCACTTAAAAACTCATCAACTGTGTAGTGACTCAAAAAACAGACATATTTATGAAACGTTTAAAAAAATATCTTCAAACGTTATTCTCATTCTAATAATCCAAATACTATTTGCTCTTTGTATCGGCTCAGCATACTAGATTCACCTCATTTCATTAACCAGAAACAAAGACTCAATTATTAAAATTAAAATCTAAATTAAGACCCTTTTTTAATCCCATCTTGCGGAGGGTTAAGAGACATGTCATTCAAATAAATTCGCGCCAGTTCACTCGATTCCTGATCCAATTATGATATAACTTTGTTAAGCTTTAAATTGCTAAGAAGCGGTGACCGTCACCACAAAAACATAGGTAAATGTAAAACACTGACTTTTCATGTAACTTATACATACGCTGTAGATCTAACCAGCCTCTACGTATTAGGTATACCAATTTGAAAGCAAGGTTTAAGCCCCGTTTTCACTAGGGGACATTTGTTCTGCGACTCTGTTGCTCGACACGAAATTCACGTGTCCCGCGCGATGTCGCCCGACGTCGCTTGGGACTTTACGAGTCGCGCAGCTTGCTAGTCGATGCTCTGCGAGCGTCGACACGCGCGACGTTCGTGTGCCTCGATAGTCGCCGGAGACAACTACGTGAATGTTGGACGATTTGTTCCCGCGACATGTCCCCTAGTGAAAACGGGGCTTTAATGCGGTGCAAGGTAATGACAAAGTGATGTATTCTTTTTTTTTATTTATGGCCTCTGTCCGTCATTTCGATAGACAATTTTCCCAGTGTCAAGTAAATTCTTTGAAATAGTAAAGAGTAATTCGCTAAATCGGCTGTCAAATACTAGTAAGTTTTTTTTTCGGTTGATGATATTGACAATGGGTCGTAAGAGTAAAGAAAGTACTTAGCAGGTTGAGTCAAACTGTTCATGATTATATTTTGATCAGAAATATTTCAAATCCCAAATCACGCTTACGACACTAGTAAAAATTAACTCCAGCTGTATTTATTTTGAACAAACTATAGATATGCCAAACAAAAACTTTTACATTCTACCGCTTTGTAGCGGCCACGAATTCACAGGAACTCAAAGTTCTCCACAGTTCGCTTCTTGGCGATCTGACCAGATGAACCCTTCCGCAGATGGTGCCCATTTAACGATTTTAACTTAATTACTGAGTATTAAGTTTATTCGTTGGTTTGTAGCTACAAATGTGCATCGTTAAAGTTTAATCATGCAACGCAATTTTGTAACAGAAATATTAAAATGACTGTCATAGTGTATGCTAAACTACTGCCTCAGACACCTCAGAAGGCCTAGTACGAGTTATCAGTGTATAGTGTGGGTGTGAGCCCAGCACACCATGTGGGCGCTTATTTGTATGGAGACACTGAGCGGATTCTTTGAGAAGCTCGACATGGTACGGGCTTGCTGTAGACCAAGCTTCTCAAAGAATCCGCTCTGTCTCCATACAAATCAGCGCACACTAGTGTGCTGGGCGTCAGACGTTTCACACCAGATTTACACACCAAAACTCATACTGTAGGTGCCAAATAACACCGCAATACAGGTCAATCACCCACCTTCAAAACGATGTCGCAAAATTCAATTTATGAATGGCTAATTCTGTCGCTTTCCATACAAACCTGTCGCTAAGACGGTAATCGCTCGAATCTCGCAGTACTGTTTGTTTACCATTCATAAATTGAATTTTGTGACATCGTTTTGAAGGTGGGTGAATGACCTGTATTGCGGTGTTATTTGGCACCTACTATAGACCCTCATAGGTCGAAAAATTAACAAGCATTGTAGTTATAACATTTTTTATACGCTACGAATTAAACAAGCAAAAAGTTGAGAGGCAATTATAAAACCTTTTATAATAATTACCTTTCTGCCTTTCGTGACGTGAGAAAATCTTCAGCTGAAGACTACACTGCTGAAGATTTACTCTATGTCACGATCTAAACAAAAAAAATGCACTATTTTATCTTTTATCTTTTAATAACACTCCCTATAATTAAACAATTTCATACAATGACCACATCGTACCGTTACTGCGAATGCATTCGACGGCTCCTAATGACTTGGTCTTAGTTTAATTTAAATTTAACTAGAACAAGACGCTGGTCTTAGCAACTTTGTAACTTTAGGTTCGCCGCACACTTGCGACTTTTTGCACCGCGACTCCTGAAAATCTTGCATAAAACTTTACTAGTAAAAAGAGTGACTATTTTGTACTAAACAGTGATGCTCGTAATGTTTAATGCAATAAATAAATGCAATGTTCGTTCTGCAAGATTCAACACACCTTTCAGTATGGACACAATTAAACAATCCGTACTAATATTATAAATACGAAAGTAACTCTGTCTGTCTGTCTCGCTTTCACGCCAAAACTAGGTACTGAACCGATTTGAATGAAATTTGGTACACATAATAATATAGTCTAGAGCCTGAGTAAGGACATAGGCTACTTTTTAATGCGAAAAAAGGGTTGTAAGGGGTTTAAAGGGGTGGGGGGGTGAAAGTTCCTTAACCTTTTCCATAAAAACTTTTTCAATGTCACATTTGAAATCACACTGACAGTTGTTTGACAGTAAGAGTTTGAATGACAGGACAACGTCTGTCGGGTCAGCTAGTACTGAAATAAAAAGAGTTGTTAAATAACTAGTAATTATTATTATTGAAAGCAGAGCTATCCACTCAACATCAGATCAGTTCCATACCTAACTTTTCAGAAAAAAATTACACACCAGCACCATTAAAGCTTTCACGATATATGCCGCGCCGGGAACGAAATACAACCGACCCAGGGGCATTATTCTGTATGACTTAGGAGATTCCTTGCCGTAACCGTATGTCGTCACCGTAAGGAATGACATTTATGGCATAGGAAATACGGCATAGGCATAGGGCGATTTCACGCCGCTGTCTTGTCGTGCTGCGTAACGCGCTTGTATTGGTCATAGTGAATAAGGCCCCAGTAATATTTTCAACAGATGTCACTATTAGTTAAAAGTCGTAAGTATACGCATAGCCTTTCTTCAAACCTATGGTGTGCCGTCATGCACAGGCACAGCGATAATGTGCGGTGGGATTAAGAGACGACGTAACTTCACACTTGAGATTGGATATCCGCGTTTAAGTCTGCAGACTAGGGGTAGAGTTGTTCAATTGCTAACTAGATGGCGTTGGTAAAAATAACTATGCTAATATTAGTTGTGAAATCCAGCATCACTTAGGCTAATAATAGTTTTTTTTTTTTTCATTTATTGTTTTAAAAATACATAATAACTTATTTTGTACTATAGCACTAAGGAAACCACAAGGTTTATTAAATCCTGCATTACAAATAATAACAATTTAAAATCTTAGAGATAGTTAATTTATACTTAACATTTTTAAAACAAAAAACTTGAGAGGTGTCAAGGGACTCCCGGATGGAACGAAGTTCCTTGAGGTGTTGTTTTCTTACAGTAAGTACACAGAAGCACCTAAATTAAAACAAAAACTTCCAACAATACCTACATTCATTTGTTTCCTTCCTGCACCAATTTATTCAAATGACGTTGTCAAAGTTTGCAAAAAGTGTCGTTACAACTTTTGGTCTTAATTTTTTCCGTCTATAGTAGGTGCCAAATAACACCGCAATACACGTCATTCACCCACCTTAACCACGATGTCGCAAAATTCAATTTATGTATGGTAAACAAACAGTACTACGAGATTTGAGCGATTACCGTCTTAGCGACAGGTTTGTATGGAAAGCGACAGAATTAGCCATTCATAAATTGAATTTTGCGACATCGTGGTGAAGGTGGGTGAATGACCTGTATTGCGGTGTTATTTGGCACCTTCTATAGCCCCCTTTCGCAACGCGCGATATGGAACTTCGTTCCAAATATCTCAGTGTGCATTTGTTACGTTATTTTCTAGTCTTAAAACATTCTGTCGAAAAATAGTAGGTACCTTCTAAATCCCGTATTCCTTATCAAATAGATTACAAAATAGTAGACTAATTTAGATCATTTGCTCACAACAGCATAAAGTGACCGAAACTGTAAATAAAAGTTCAATTAAAAAAACTAATATCACTTTCTAACATAGTCACGAGCCTTTTATAATATTAAATAGTAGATACACTAGACACATCAATACAAATTCAAAGAAAAACTAATTCAGTTGATTGATAGCACGAAACAAAATGTCTCAAATCGCCCCCATACACTTTCAAACTAATATCAATTTAATTGGTATTTGGAACCATCTGCCTCGCGCGGTATGTAATTTGTACACATTTGCAGGACATTAGTACATGGTACAGTACACGGCACTTTCTATGACTATAATGATATGATTACTGTATCATAGGGTAATTAGAGTAAGCGAGCAGGGGCAACACCGGTGGGAAGAACAAGATGGACGCATACTACTAAGTAATGTGAATTTATAAAAATTAAAATAAATTAATTTAATTTAATTTTTATTCGTGTGGAAGTGTTTTCCTTAAACAGCTGTATGCATGATGTCACCTCTCACAACATTATCTTTTGATAAAGGTAGATGCCACCTTGTTTTACCATACCTACCTCTGTGTTCTGTTACGTAAGGTTCTATTTGATTTGTTATATATTAAATTATATAGTAGGTATAGCTCTTAGTTTGTAAGATAAATATTATTCCCCGTAATGTCGCACGCCAACCTCCTCACTACACCACCACGTTTGGGTTGGCTGGCAGACAATGCTTTCAGCATTAAGTCCACCCTTTGTAACAAATTCATAATTTTGTGCAATAAAATATTAAATAAATCAATAAAAAGTGTGGACGTGACGCAAAAGACGATCGCACTGAAATAGCGGTCAGTCCTCTTATTATTTCTGGTTGTTATATTATTCTGAATAAATAAAAATAGTGCAGCATGAATTAGATATTCTTTTTAAGTGCGCGACCACTTGACGCGTACTGTACTTAGTGATGACATTATTGGTATAAAATTATGGGTTTCTGGATAGCTACTATTGGGTTCGTAGTATGACTAATTGGTTAGAATGTCTCTAATAATTTATCAATTTTTATCTAGATAATTCAGTAATCTTTGGTGTTGAGTATAAATTAAAAGAAAATTAATGTTCCTCTTCACGTCAGTACAAGTTTTTTTTTTCGAATTTCATATGAAAGGCCTACCCCAAGGCAACTCTTACCCGAAGAAGCAATGAAATTGTGAAAATTACTGAATGTCGCTGAATGAAGTATACTGAAATCATTTCTTCAAAAGTTTATCAAACTATATGACATGTATACTTTACCAGGGGCATTATTCTGTAGGTATGACTTAGGAGATTCCTTGCCGTAACCGTATGACGTCACCGTAAGGAATGACATTTATGGCATAGGAAATACGGCATAGGCATAGGGCGATTTCACGCCGCTGTCTTGTCGTGCTGCGTAACGCGCTTGTATTGGTCATAGTGAATAAGGCCCCAGCACGATACCGACATATCACGTCAGTTGCTCGAATGAAAATATCGTTGTCGTCGACGACACATTATCAACGATTTTGATAAAGTAACCTATAGTTCTCAAATCATAGTCCGTAAAAGTGCAGACGCGAAGTAATTTCTACGTTCAGTGGAAAATCCAATTTGTAAAAATACTCTCCTAATATTCATCTCATTAAGGCGCAGAGTGGAGGAACAGATGCAGGTGCAATTTGCATGCCATTTTCTTGGTAACCTTACAGGTGTAGCATCTGGTAGTATTCTGGGGTTAGTTAGTAATTTTAGAATTGTAAAACCGTATGTAGTTTTTAGTTTTTAATTTAAAATAATGTTTTTGTTGAATTTTAACAAAGGGTCTGGGGCAAATTGGATAGAACCTAGGTCCCACATTTTTTCAAAATAATTATTTTTATGTTTTCGTGACTGCTATTGCATGTACCATTATGATAAAACCAACATAAGTTATAAATAATAACAAAACTAATCTAAAAATAAACTAAATTTATGCGAATCGGGATTCGAAATGCCCCAACGCCTTTAGAAACTCTGTCGCACACTGGGGCCGACACATTGTATGGAAAGGGAACAAAGGTTCTTGTATGACGAACTTGAATCTGGACGACTCTATACTCAAAGAATATTTTATTATTTACCCGCGTTGTTTAGATATCTAAATTACTTACGTGTTATGAATTTTTTTAAAGTTTGAAAATAAATAAAGAACGCCATTTACACCCATTCTATTCCAGCTTTAGATTGAACACTAAAAATATATTCCGCATCATTTATTTAACGATTCTCACGATCTCAAACAATAAACTATTGAAAACGGCGTATTGACGACTCAATCGGTTCGACAGATTTTATCGACCATACCCGTTTTAGTTTTAAAAACCTTCTACACGTGCTTTCAGCATAACTAAACAATAAACCATTGCCATGACGATGAGCAAATCATTTTTTTTATTCACAATATAAAACAAGGACTAATTATCCACTATTTCACAGAAAAGGTATGCAATGTAATAAAATGGTTAAATATATGAATCTGAATATGAAAGAAAAAACATAACAAGTAGAAAATACAATGAGCTGCTCTATCGCTACAAGTGATTTTCCAGACAAGCTTTCAAAGAAACAGAATTCACTCTACTCTTGAAAACATCCAAATTCTAAATATTCTTTTAGCTTTTCAAGCTTTTTTACAACCCGCAAATATTTTTTGGCGTGGGTAGTTATATCAGTAAATATTATTGACGTCACTGTCATTAAAATTGATAGCTGCCAGCACGTGTAGCAGCTCCATTAGTTTTATCTAGAAGTGCATTGCCGTGTATTCGGAATGGCCCAGAATAGTAAAATAGCAATGGTATTTTATGAGCCACGTAATCTTGGGAAAGCGGAGTTTGCATGAAAACTGATGGCTCGAATTGACGAGCGTATGGTAATGATGATTCAAAGCCGTTCTAGACAAATTTAAACTTATCAAAAAACTAAATGTAACTAATAAACAGGTGATTATCTAGGCCAGCGTACCAGCATTGCTATTCAGCGCGGCAATGCAGCCAGTGTCTTGGGCACGCTTCCGATTGCTACTGATTTGGACCAGTTGAGCTATCTATAAATTGTTTGCAACGGTTTGTAGATGGCTCAACTGTTTCATATGTATTTTGTAAATATTGTGAATATTTGAAATACTGTATTAGTTTTAATTTTCCTATATGTTTAACAATGATAAAAAAAATATGCAAGTAATTTAGAAAAAAAATAGCAATAATAATATACCTAACCAATGTTATCATTATTAAAAAAAACTTAATTCTTTGTTCGATAAAATTAATAAGATCATTTTAGTTAGTAAGTATGGTGGGACTAACTGCAGTAGAATATTCTCAGAGAAAAATACTGCTATTACTTCTATTCAAGAAAACCACTGAATCACACGTAAATTGAATAGACCTAGTTTTGGAAATAAAAAATAAAAAACATAAAGTACAAAATAACATAAAAACTACAAAAGAAATTAGCCTATTCATTGGAAAAGAAAAGCTCCAATTTTATATCAAACAAATCCAAATAACAAGATCTCCAAACGAATTGCTTATAATTAATGATGTACAGGATTAATAACAAGGGCCGTATCTCGATCAAGAAGCGAATTATAAGTGAATCTGAATCGAGACGGGGGAAGAAATGAGAATGTCACGGCGTAATCGGACGGTTGGCAGCAGACGGGACGTTGATAAATAGTCGTCAATGTTACAACGTGTTTGGTTCCGGTCAAGAGATAAACTGTAGCGATTTTGTTTGCACTTTCAGTCAACCCAGTTTCTTTTTTTTATTGACTTTCTTCATCGTTCTTATTTTTAAAATCACTAAGATCGTAGGTTAGAACCCACAATAAATTCAAACACAAAAAAATACAGTTGAATCTAATAGATAGTGTAAATAGTGGTCATATTTGTTATGGGTGCCATTTTGAAGGTCCGGCCCCGTGTTGGGCGCCAACATTACATAGAAAACATTAAAATAGATTAGTAAAATAAATAAAAGTTACATTGTAATGTTTTGATATCAATCAAAAATATTGTTTTATCACCAGTGCAAAGTTGTATTTTGTCATTAAGGCACTAAAGTAAATAGTAATGCCTGCAGTAATAAAATACCTTGTTGAACTTAAAGCTATTGACTTGGACCGTCGAATTAAGGAGACAAAAGACGTCTCTATCGCTAATAGGCTTAACAATAAAACCAGTAGACGCACTCCAGTTAATTGCTTACGATGTCTTCACACAAAGAGATTACAGGCATTCGGTTTTATTATACAAGTAAACAACAAGATTCACTTATAATAAAAACTTATTTTATTGGAAGTGCGGACGGAAATCATTTGATCTGTTCACTCTGACAGTAATCTCATATTATCAAAAATAATCTAAGGGTATATTACTTAACCCACGGGGAACTGATTTTGCAATACAATTAGTTGGAAAGCTAATAGAAATCAAAGTCTGACAAAATAAGATGAAAAAAAACGATTGCGCAACAAGAAATATTTCAACAGAAAAAAACAATGAAAACATTTACCTCTCTTCAAATTGTATCTTAATCCTCACAAATTAATAATAAAACATTCCGTTTGAAGTTCTTAAAAGGGAAACGAGTTCAGAATTAAAATCTACTTAAAATTGATTATGCTCCGTTCAAAATACATTTCAAACGCTTAAAAATATGAGTTTTTCCTTAATTTTAATCCTACAAAGGGATAATAATATACATAATCAGCCCCAAAGGGCGTTTATGCAAAAAAGCCAGAAACAAAAATGAGAGACAATATTTATGTCTCATACGTATCATTAAGCAGTTAAAACGAGGCCTCAAAATATATGCAAATGTGCTGCATTTTAGCAGAAAAATGCTAGGGCGGATGATAATGGTTAAAAAATTCAGTGGTTCTGTACCCAAATAGAAAAAAAGATATCTGGTAAAATTTACCAATAAACTAAAGAATCGAGAAGGTGATGCGACGCAATAAAATGAACATGGTAAGACAAGTTTGGACAATGCGAGTTTTTAACGGAACGTGTAGGATGTAGGCTTATGCTCAGCAGTGAGATCTACTGTTTTTGTAGAACTAAATTAAAACCTGCAAAATAAAAAGGAGACACGGAACAGCAGAGTATTTGCATAATCATCCAATACCAGATACTTCATATGAATATTAAAAACGATTAGAACCCCTCAAAAATGTCAACGTTCAAAATGACCAGTCGTTTTTACTGTCGTTATTGAGGTGACCAACGATTCATAATGCCCATTTAAAAAATGACATCGCTTTAGATGGAAAATGAAAACAGAGCAAACGTATTCAATTATGAATAAATACGTTTATAAACTTGATACCTTGAGTTTTAAAAATTTGGCGCCCCAACACGGGACAGATCTTAATATTGGCGCCCAACATCGTGGATTTTGTTTTTGTACAAAAAATATTTTTCAAGTACAGACCAAAGTTACAGGAGAGGTTGTTTTGCTCTCATTGAATAATGAAACTCATTCCTGTTGAAAATACAATTATATCTGAAGCGTCTTCTGTTCCCACTTTACATAAAACTATTTAAAGTAACCAAAAACTACAATAAATTTTGGTGAGGTAGTAACCAGTACAATAACCGTAGTTACCTAGTTATTGCTTTTTAACATTACGGTAACAAAAACTAACGAGGTAGAAGTGTATAATGTATAATCATGTAAATAACATAGCACCTATTTTTTTTTCTAACGACACCCTGCATTTTTAACACTTCAACCCTTTTCTTAACCTTTAGCTGACTTCTTAAAATACATCAACCGTCAATTAACTGCCATCATTGAAGTAAACACTTCGATTTCTGCTGTTTTAAAGCTGGTCGTGAAGCCAAACGCTTGCGGTTTGATTCTCATGGTGGGACAGAAAGTATGAAGTGCTTAGATCAATGGTAAGAATCTGGAAGGACGTTTGCGAAATGGATAGATAGCTGTCAACGCTTAGCTTAGTTGATTAAAAACCAACCAAACCCGACTGAAAAAAGAACGCGTTGCGTCCGCGCCCCGTCTCTTTTATATAATTTCAAAAGTCGCGTCCGTGTCTCGTCTCCGCCCTGTCCGCGACACGTCCTCGTCTTACGTCTCTTCTGTCTGCCCCGCGCCTAAGATAGTACTTTGCCTATCTTTAAAGATTTCACCGACAAATAAATAATTGCACTAAAGAAGTTAAAAAACGGTCGTTGAATTTAAAAAATAGTATGTCTACTTATATCTACCTACTGACCTACAAAGGGCTACCCTACGCGCCCACCCCACACTTGGCAGTTCTTTCAATTATTCAAAGTGTGCTTCAGTTACTGGGGAGAAGCTGCGAGGTTATATTTACTGCCGTATCCTGCGGTTACGGCTAATTTAAAAGTAAAAAAATAACTTCAGTAGGTACCTACGCTATACCTACGTACACGCTATCATTCAGAATCATTAATGAGGTTTTATTTAGAATATTTTATACATAGTCCTATTTTCGAGACTACATTGCAGGCGTCCAACGCACTTGTATGTTTTGGTGGAGTAAACTTTCCCAGCTCATAATAATCTTCATCTTCTCAGCCTAGTTGGTCACTACAGAAAAAAAATCACTACGTTCGGAGCTAAATTTATTTTGAATCCAGATATATCTACCTAACTATTAATTAATACATTGAGGAGGAAACGAGAAAGCCTCTTGCAAAGGCTTTTTAAATGCTGTAGAAACATAGTGGAAGGTGGAAACCACAAATAGGTATACTTGCGTAATTAAAAATTAACAAGAAGTTGTAGAGCACTAGATTA
Organism: Eulithis testata; assembly: GCA_947507515.1. NCBI lineage: Eukaryota > Metazoa > Arthropoda > Insecta > Lepidoptera > Geometridae > Eulithis > Eulithis testata. The sequence continues at coordinate 7,814,185 of OX382213.1, read as the reverse complement.
CATAATTTTTAAAACGTAAATAATACAGTAAACCTTGAATTATTTTAACTCCCCTTTTGCATTTCTTTGTGACGTCTTAATTCTGTTCTGCATAAATTTTAATAAGAAATTATTTATTCTGTGCGAACTTAGACCTTATTGAGTTGTAATAAAAGTTTCAATGCTAAGCTTACACGTGGTTGTGTGGGAGGACCTTTGTTTCTGGACCTTGGGTGAATGTCAAGGAGAAAAGAACGATTTACTCCTGAAACGGCGTCTTCCCCACTCGACAACTTTTTATACGGCATTTAGAACTACTGACTATGGCCCTTCAACTCAGCCTAGCTTCATTCTTCATCATCATCATCTCCTTGCCCTTTTCCCACTTTATGTGGGGTCGGCACAATATGTGTTTTTCTTCTATGCTCTTCTATCAGCCGCCATCTCAGTTGTCACTCCTTTCTTACCCATGTCATTTTTCAGCCCATCCATCTTTTCTTTGGCTTACCTCTACTCTTATACCCATCTACATTCATCCTAGCTAAATTCTGCAATCAGCAGAAAATAGAAAACTAATCAAAATTAATGGAAATGACATCCTCTTCGACTTGAATCAACTAGTATTTGTAGCGCCATCTAGCGCACTACATGAGTACTATCCTAAACCGCGCAAACGGAGTTATCACGGAGTTTGAACATAAGTGATATTAACGAATAGGTACCATCCATTGGTCCTCGGAGCCGAGTACGAGCCAAAGGTAACTTGGCGCAATAAAAAAACTAAAGACGCATCGTATTCAGGCTAATATGACCGCACACGGCACATTGAAAAATACTAAATAACCCGAAAGCCGTTATAAAAGTGTCGAGTGAGGAACCGTCCAGTTCCACACAAGACAAGTGCAAGGCCAAGGTCTGTCTTAGATATTCATTCTCAACCAGTTCAAGGGTAATCGCTATGAAGGATAAACTACAATTTCTTGGTAATGGAAGGAAAATAAGGGTAACATGACTGGGAAATGCAATTGATATAGTCTTAGATTCTGGAAAGCTGTCGCCGTTATATAAAGATCGTAATACAAGAAGGTGAAGCATAGAAAGTACCTGAGACTTCCGCAATAAGGTAGCTAATGGACATGCGCGAAGAGAAAACGAAACCTCAGAGCCCGTAGTTTGAGTTTTGCTATGTTGATTTGCGACAAGCGAGGAGAAACTTGCAGTTTTTGTATAGAGAAAAATAGTTTGCAAATCTCCCGCTAGAGGCACTTAACGGATTTTCATATCAAATATCTCGCAAGTCGCTTCTCGATATGCGTTTCGATTAAGAAAAACAACGGGCTCCGAGCTCACCGCCATGTGGAATTGCAGCCTACTTTCGACCAAGAGAGTAAGTATCTCTTAAGATAAGTAAAGTGAAGATATTTGTCATCATCTGATGACGAGGGTATCTATACTAAGGCGTAAAAAGTCGGAAGCTTGTTTCAAATTCTCAAAGTTCTAAAATATCTGAGGAAATATCTACCATGCTTGAACATGATTTTCGCATACCCTTTTTAGTTATTTCGTAGAAAGTCGTTGTATGGTGGAACAGGACGATAATTTTTGACGATGATCGATTCTTAGAAATGCAAGACTGCAAATTGCGACCCACTGCGTCTTGGGTTTAATTGTCTGTGTGGGTATACGTGCTATTGTTGGTTATTTTATGGTATCGTTGGGTTATAAAATTGAAATATTACTTGGAAGTAAATATCAGTAAAGCTGCGTCATAGTAGCGACATCAAGCAGTGGACTGCAATAGGTTAATGATAATGATAAAATTAAACACCAGTGGATATTTCACATTAACTCCAACTAGAGCCAAGTTCGTATTGAGAGAATCAGAATTTATCATTAGATAACATGAAAAACATGACCCAGAATAAACGTCTATGGCTTGCTCTACTAATAATTCTTATAAAAAAATGATTAAATTTTGTTCTGAGTAAGAAACAAACCCCAATCTTCACCTTCAATATAAAAGAGTCAAATAACTATCAGCTATCTAGTTCCCATAGTACAAGTTTTGCTTAGTTTAGGACTAGAAGGCGTTGTGTTAAATGTCCGTGAATATTTATATTTTATATATTTATATATTTTTTTACTAAACTGTGTAGTATTTCAAACGCTACGAAAAATTACACAGCATTAAAAAAACCTTTTTGAACAGGCAAAATGACAAAACCTTTATCCCCTCTTTTCAAAGCACCACTTCGGTCCACCAGACCGCAACGCCCAGACGAAAATTAAAAGTGTCATTTGACACTCCGTCACATTTTTAACCCGTCACTTGCATTTACAAAATTGCGTGGATCCGCAAACAAATGGAACCCGGCCTGCCACGCAGACATCCTAATGTCTGTCCATCAACCCCTAAATGGCACACGTCATTTACCAATTACTTTCACTACCAGCCCCGAAATATTCCCATGTGTGTATCACACTGCTCCTTTTGAACCGGCATTGGAAATATTTCGTGCATACAGCGAGCGATGGTTAAGGTTTCTGCGGATTAGATTGTTGCGTTGATTTTGTGGTGGGAGTATTGTGTTCAGGAATTATGGTCCAAATCTATCTCTGTGCTTGGATGACGTCATTTGGCATAGCAACGACAGGGGGTGATAGGTGTTGTATTGTAGGCGCACTGTACTATAGGTATGGTATGTGATTAAATTGCAGAAGTGTGCGCCTGTTCTAATGCTGAGTTATTAGATTTGCAGTGCATTAGTGGGCTTAGGGGTTAGGTAAACTAATTGGATGGTGTGAAGTAATTGGAAACAATGATTATATACCTAAGCTAAAAGATAGTAGAAAGATGTTTGTAAAGGTTAAGGGTGTTTGATATAATATAACCAAATTAATATTGCAATGAAACAAAAAAAAAACATGTGTGCAACTCACAAGTGAAAGAAGTGAAACCTTCAAAAAAATTCAATGAGGAGTTCTGTTGAACAGCTTCTGACTTCTTGGTACCTACCTACCTGGTATCCTATAGGTAAGCCTACCTACCTAGGTAACTTATCCTACATTGAATTTTTAGTATTTATTTTTATGTACTTAACCAATATGCAGTACTTATTTAGTTAGAAAAGGTTCTATGCTCATGTTGCCTAAAATCAGAACTAGATGGCGCTGCTAAGTTTGGTCGGATCCTAGAACGCGCTATCGAAGCGTTTTGCTTCCTATCTCATTTTCTCCCACGTTAAATCATATGAATTTAGGTGTCTGTCTCCTTTTACTGTCGCTTTTTTGTTTCATCGACTTTCAAATCACAACGATGCTAAAGAAGGATTCACTTCAAAAAAGAAATAATTTTAAATTATGAGGTACAATAGGCGATTTTATCGTTATAAGGATCTTAAATAATCAAAGTAAGTTTTTTTTTATAAAATATACCATACTGGTACTAAACTTTACATCAACCCTTCATAATCCAACACCCCCACTGACCTAGTTGCATTCCCATTTTTTCTGTAATTACTCACCGCTGCTTTGTCGACTTCCCCTGTTTGGGGGAATCTGTTCTGAGCATGGCAACACTGCTGACTTAAAAGTAAGAAACTTTGCATACGTATGTTGATGGAGCTCGCAAATGATTTTGACTGCCCTATTTTTATCGATATATCTACTTAACTATGTTTGGTAAAAATTGGTAGAGCCGTTTCCAAGTTATGAGGATATTCATCAACTCTAAAAACCAGTTTTGAAGAATCTAAATAATTGCAATTTGAAAGGTTTGGTTCATCTCAAAGTCGAAGAACAGCAAGAAAGTAATATAAAAAAGATTAAAAAAAAAAAAAAAAAAAAAAAAAAACCGTCTTGCTTGCGCCGAAAAGAATGCTACCAGTATTTTAATAATTGATGTGGCAATTTTTTGCCATATCTATTTTTTCTATACTTCAGGGAGACACGCACAAAAGCACTTACGTCACTTCGGTTCATCATCGTCACCTCCAAAGTACTCTGTGTACTATCCTTGGTCTCTTTAAGCTAGATGCAATGTAAAATGAACCTTAAACTGCATTGATATAAAGTTCAATGAAAGTAGCCATAGTAATTTTATAATCATCTTAAAAATATCTTAGTAAGGCTTCATCGGCCTAAATTGCAAAAAAAATGGTTATGTATTAAATATTTAGGTATATATGTATAGTTGACATGAAAGTAAAGCATCTTGTAAAAATATTCTAGAAGCAATAATAAATTGTTTGCAACGGTTTTTAGTTAAATAAATAAATATTCTTTGGACATTACACACAATGCCCTCTAGTCACAAACTAAGCAAAGCTTGGCTCAACTATTTCATGTGTATTTTGTAAATGTTTTAAGTATAGTAAATAATGTATTAGTCTTATCCTCGGCAAAAAAATATCTAAAACCTAGGACACGGAGCAGAAAACCTAAAATATTTACTAAGGAAAAATCTAGCAAATTTTTCTACCTACTTTTGAGAAAAGTCACTATTTTATACTAGTATCATAGTGCGTTTGCCTTGATAAATACATCTGCATCTAAGCACAATTTTACCCTTCCAGTTTTAAATCTCCGAGGTGATACTTCACATACTATTCTTTATTCTGTGTACCCTCTTTGATTATAATGACAAGTAGGAGGGGAGAAACGCATTGGGATGAAAATGATCTCTCTTTTATCTAGGGTAGTATTCTACTAGGCGAAGGCTTTAATACCGCGTGCACACTATGCCCATTGTGATTATATATATATATATATATATATATATATATATATATACCACACACATATACATATGGCATTAATGCCGCGGACTTATTGCCACAGCAACATCACCTTTATTCTCACTAAACGGCATACATGCCGGCAGCGGCGTGGGCATAGTGTGCACGCAGTATTATAGTGCGTTTAAAAATACACATAAAAGAAATATTTTCTTATTAATGAGTAAGTTGGATGTAGTGGACAGATGTGATCAACAAAGACCTTACGTCCTGCAATGTTTTCCAAGACGACGCGTCGGAAAGAGCGAAGTGAAAATAAAAATGAGGTTAGCAGCCCCCGTATCGCAAGCTCTGAACTGCTTTCGCTGCCCAGCATAATGTCAAGTGACGTGGCTACAGATATACGAAAACAAGAAGCTTTTGACGGCAAAAAACGCGCTGAAACACGCTAATGTCACTATTTAGTCACAGAATACCTATGATTTAGTATGAAAACAGTTCAGAAAATCTGCCAGGCTTAAACCTGGCAGGTTTCTATGAGATAACGATACTCCCGCAGACCCCATCATCAGATGGGAGTAATAAGTGCTTAGGAGAGAGAGAGAGAGAGAAAGTAAGTTGGTCTGAAGATGGCTGACGACGTCGAAGCTTAGAAGACGCTGGAATGATGATATTGACGCTTTTGACACAGATTGGACCTAGAAAATCAGCGTAAATAAATAAATAAATAAAATAAATATTCTTGGACATTACACACAACGCTCTCTAGTCCCAAATTAAGCAGAGCTTGTACTATGGAAACTAGATGGCTGATATAATACTTAAATACTTTTTTTTTTGTAAATACATACTTATAATACATAGTAACACCCAGACACAGAACAAACATCTATGTTTGCCACACACAAATGTTTGTTCTCGGTGGGGATCGAACCCACGACCCACAGCACAGAAGGCAGAGCTACTACCGACTGAGCCATGACGCCTGTCTAATCTTGGAACTGAGGGAGACTTTTGCCCAGGAGTGGGATCTGTGTAGGTTACGAAAAAAATTTGTTAAAGTTGGAACAAGTACAGTATATTCCACCTGATGTTAAGCAGTTATCTCTGCCTATAACAATGCCCACACTAGACTACCAATAAGGAGTCGTGTGAGGTATCGCACTGCGTCATCACTCTCAGAATCGAGCCCATTGGTAGGCCAGATGAGATTTTTCCCGTCGAGCCCACTCATTTGCATAGTATGCTCGTTGGTTTTTTTTTTCCATCTGGCCCACCGGTGGACCGGCCGGAGGGCTCGATAGGAATAACCCATGTGAAGTGTTTGTAAATTGCACCGCCACTCTTCAAAGTGAACAGTGTTGCTAGTGGCAGATAGTGAAATATAACATGAGGCAGCTCAAAAAGTAACATTTTCACAAAAAAATTAAATTTAGTAACATTACCTTATACTAGTAGTTCGCCCCGAACTGAGATCTCGTGATGGTCGAAGGTTAATAAAACCCAAACAATTTTTATTGACAAATGGTTGCAATAAACTTACAAATCGCATCGAAATCGCCGTCTAACTAAGTACCAGTCTTACTTGAACTACAAAATCATTGAAACTCCAAGAAATGTTAGCTCACGTTATACTGGGTTTTTAAATTTTATAATTTTACAACAACTCAAAAACTATTAGACCTAGAATCAAAATAAAAACGATTTTGGAATATCTAACAAAACCTTATCATATGACACCCCACTTGATATTTTAATACGACTTTTTTGTTTACTCCCTTTGGACCCTCATAACTTCACGACCCCTTGACCGATTTACTTCATTTAACAAACCAGTAAAACTTAAGAGTACTCTTCGTCTACCCACCAAATTCTGTGAAGATCGGATAAGCGGTTCAAAAGATCTCGACGAACAAACATACAAAGCATTTTTGCCCAAGTTGTAACTATCAATTATGCTGAAAACTATATTGTGCAGCGGAAATACGTCCGGTGGTAATGATAAATGAAATATTATATCTCATGAAAATTTACTTTCAATATTTTCATACACACTTTAGCATAATACCTCTTTGCAGATGTCACCAACATTTCAGAGTGTGTAATGGATGGTTACATAAGCACACTATAATTTCAAAGCGGATATTCTCTTTCACGCACGCTCAATTACCAATCGCGATCAAGCGTCAGCGATCACAAACCTTTGGCTCGATTAAAATTTTCAATGCACCAAAGGTTGGCGAGGGCTGATCAAAGGGTGATAGCTTATTCATTTGAATGGAAAATGTAACGTCGCATATTCATATGGGATTTATATTAAATGGAATAGACAAGACAATATTATGAGTTTTTAACCTTTTTTGATGAGATAAACTAATACATGCAACCCACTTGATGTCTGTGTTGATCGTCTAAACGAGGCATTGCCCTTTGAGCACATCCATGAGGACGTGCCCTGTGATACATTGCACTGCGTCCATCACTCTATCACAGACTACAACTATCTATATAATAATCAATTATCTCTTTGTAGGTATTCTTATCTGAGCGTTTTGTTGATCGAGACATTGTTATTATTATTATTACGTTAAAAAAAATACTTAAATGCATATTTTGTAAAAAAAATAGTAGTAAAATTACTTTGAAAACGACGATGATCCTACAAAATTAATAGCAAAGAATATCAATTGATTTTATTTTTAACAGACTTCAAAAAAGGAGGAGGTTCTCAATTAGGTTGTATTTTTTTTTTATGTTTGTTACCTCTGTCATTTATGAACCGATTTGAACAATTTTTTTTTATCTGAAAGGTTATGCTTCCGGATTTGTCCCATAATTTTTTTTTTCAAAATCAGTTTAGTAGTTTGGCAGTTAAATAAGAATAACTCGAAAAAACACGTCATTCACGTACACGACACTGCGTATTTGCTTTCCTGTGACGTTTCTGTGGTGTTTACGATCAATAGAACAGTCCCAATGAACTGCTATCATCATCATCATCATCATTTGATGATGAATGCGTATCAAATTGAAGTCGGTTTTTCCAGTTTTTTAAACTTATAAATTATTCCTACAATCAAAACATTTGCACTGTGTGATGAGAGTCAGATCTAGAAGACGTATATCAGTGGATTGCGTATGATTGGGTGTTTATTGAGTTAGGCTTCCCGTTATTTTGTTTCGATAGCCGCGTCTATGGTTTCTGTGGCTTTGAAAACACGGGGCTAGCTTTTGAATTTGGAATTTATTTATGGTCGTATTGAGTCAGTATTTATGTGACAAAAAAATTGGTTTATTGGTGAATACTGACCACTACAATTTGGATATCTTGAAACAAGAGAAAACAGCGGTGCGATCGGTGTGCTGCCTTGTCTAAGCCTGGCAGGTTTTCTGAACTGTTTTCATACTAAATCATAGGTATTCTATGACTAAATAGTGACATTAGAGCATTTCAGCGCGTTTTTGGCCGTCAAAAGCTTCTTCTTTTCGTATATCTGTATCCGACGTGGATACTTGACATTATGCTGGGCAGCGAAAACAGTTCAGAGCTTGCGATACGGGGTCAGGTGTCTTCAAGACCGACTTGCTCCATCGTTGGCTTCATCGTTAGTTACCATCAGGTGAGATTAAAGTCAAAAGATGGTCTATTAAATATACAAAAAAAAAAATGATACTATTGGTAGGTCATTTCTATAATTTTATAACTAACCAATAATTTAAAAAACACTTTCGGCCTTACCACGTTATTAGATTTATCTTGGATCTAACAAAAACCGCCAAAAACCACGTGTGTTTTGGACTTAGTTCCCTGTCAATAAGTTGTCAGATTTATTGTAACCTAAAAATCTGACAACTTATTGACAGGGGTTAAGTCCAAAACACACGCGGTTTTTGGCGATTTTTGTTAGATCCAAGATAAATCTGGAAACATAATTTGGGGGTTTAAGTATGAGTATAGCACTTTTTATAAAGTTCGTAGCACTTTACGTAGACCTTTCGTAGACTCTGCGTAGCAACATCGCTACGAAATGCTAGTTTCAAAACATTCACAAAAGATCGTCTAACCATATTTGTTTTAAAAATTACTCACGTACCTATTGTCTTACTTATGAACGTCATCTAAATTATGAGAATACTCACTAGTGAGTTACTAAACTAAAATACTAAAGTAATTAAAACTAGAATTTCGTTATTCTGTTTTATTCATAGCCTTTGGTAAACCAATAACAAGTGTAAAGCTCTTTACATGATTCCTTTGTGATTCACATCCATCTGTAGTCCCATTTGAATATTAATTGATACAGGATTGCTTTACAATTTTATTACGATGTGAACGGTCAGACGGTCAAAATGAAAAAGTCTGTTGATAGGGAATTTTAATTTACTGTCCAAAAGTTGAACCAAATTGAATAAAACGACTCGATGTGAAACTTTTACGAAAACCTGCATTTTTTGTGATTCTACACAATTAATTAAGTTGTGACAGTGTACCTACATATTTATGTTTAAGAGAATATAACAAAATAATAGATTCCCACAGTAAATTCCTAGAATAAAAAAATTTTTACGTATTTCTGTATTATTTCCGTTTTCACTATAAAAACTACGACATTTCCCATTCACTGATTTTCACAACAAAAGTGTTCCATTTTCAAAAATCTGATCTCAGAAACGTTTCTTATCAATAACCTGTCACAGACATCTCACACAAAACGCTGACACTTCCTACAAAACTACTTACTTTTTTCTAACCACTTTCCACCATACTATCTGCACATAAAGTTCAAATTCCCGTGAGCATTTTCTCAAATAGATCAGCACTATTCGTAAGGGCCTCTCAGCGAGGGATGAAAGAGGTTTCGAGATAAGGTTCTGTTGGTCGTTTGACTTATTCAGTTATTCATGGAACACTATAAAATAGTTATCTAGATGTTTTTGTATAAAGTTGTTATGATTTTATATCGATTTTGAACTAAAAGGTGTTTGAATATTCTTTTTTGAGAAAATTGGTAAAACTGGTATAATTGGCCTGCATTTGCAACAACTTTACACGGACCTTTATGTATACTATGGCAGAGAGTTTACTTTATAAGGACCGTAGGGATTACGTAAAATAAACGTCAAAAATTCAATTCAACAGATGATGTAATTATCGTTCGAGATAATAATATCATCCTTATTACAGTCAAATCCCTACCGAACTGAGCATAATGCCTCATGGTGTTGTATTACCCCTAAAGAGAGATTTTTCAGGATTTCAGTTTTTTTTGCGCTTACCCTGCTTAGTCCATAAAGTGTTCAAAGTTAACGGCAGTGATCTTATCACACCCGGTAGTTGTGCATATAATATCAATTGCACTACCGTACAGAGCACGCCCGTCCCATCCGGCAGGCTTGTTATGGCACTATGAGGCAAAAAGATAATGTAGGTTTAATGTGATGGTAATTGCACCCACATACATACATTTCAAATCGCAATAAGTACAACAAATTACTGGTTTGGCGCTTTAAGGCGCTCTAATATGCGTGCACTTTTCCAAAATGGACAGATCAAGCACATATTTGGAAAACCATCGTGTCAGCTTTTAGTCCGTAATGGGTTTGAAGTGTTCAGTACATTGTTTTACGAAACAAGTGAGAGCCTGTTGGTTTTGTCCATAGTTTTGTTATTTTGAAGCTGTATAGTACGATCAGCGGGCCTAAGATGCGCACCGCGAGATATTTGTCATGTCGTTCTGTCAAAATGTAAACATTTTGTACCAGTTTAGGAACTATTGCATTATCTGTGGTAATGTTGTCGAGAAACCGCGCCTTTGAATTTTCAACTTTTGACATTTCTGCATGACTATTATCTCGTCCTCAGAGAGGTACGACGACTTAGAAGTGTCAAAAGTGTACATTATGGCGCGTTTTGTCGACACCATTAGGTACCACAGATAATGCATTAGTTCCTAAAATGGTACAAAATGCTTACAATTTGACAGAATGACATGACAAATATCTCGCGGTGCGCATCCTAGGCCCGCAGGTGGTTACTCTCGACCACAGTTCCCATCCGGATTCACGGAATTTGACAGATCTCGTGTCATTTTGTACTGAAAAATTACAGGACTTCTGTCAAAATCTATGGATCCGGATTGGAAATGTGTTCGAGAGTAACCCACCTGTACGACGAATTTCTTCACGTTAAAACCAAAAAAGTAGTTTTAACAAAAACATATTGTCGTCATTTACATAAAACTAGAAGTAGATTAAAGGAAAGATTTGTTTTTGAAGATTTTTTGCAGTCTTTGTAAATTAACTAATGTTTTTCACATTATCACTTCCATAGAAACAAGTAAGTTGATTTTGTTTTGACTCGGTAATTACTCAATTTTCCCGCAGACGTCAAAAGACCGTTACCTACTTATTTCTATGATACGTATAAATTATATCTTCCTACGTAATTGCATCTCTTCTAGCGAGTCTAATTATCCTCTTAAACTTAGCGCTTGATCTCACTATACTTTCACCTTAGAGTCATAAAAAGAACGACTTACCTAAGAGTAAGTATGAACTTGGCAGCTTAGCATCTTTGTTATAGAATTGCTTACATGAACCCAACGTGGCTCAAAACTGCGTTTATTAACACTGTATACAAACCAAACATGTTCATAGATGCTTTTGTTTAGCATAAAACTTTAGTGTCAAATTATGTGGTCTTAAGATTAAAAAAACATGCATAGAGAAAATACACTACTATTTTTTAAATATGATGCAATCAGTTTGTCTTAGTGGCTTGAGCGTAAAAAAAGTTTTTTTCAAGAACTTTGTAAAAAATATTTATTTATTTTATGGAAAATCAACAGCTTAATTAAACTAGTTACACATTTTGCAATATGCAATATTCACTAGTTACGCAACTAAAGGTAAGATAGCGCCGTGCTGTCTATCCCATGGTGATTATGTTTCTAAGAAATTCATATTTCCTCGTTTTTGCTCTTTTTAATGCTCTCCGTTGTTTCCGAGATAAATGCACGCTTTTAGCCCGGATGAATAGCAATCTACGTTCTTGTTTAGGTATCTTTTGTTACGGAAACGTATCTAGTTACTCCTATATTTATGTTCTGAAGATCTTTATTAGTTACCTTTATTTCTGCTGTATCAGCAAGCTAGTACAATTGTACCCCTTTTATTTATATTCAATTGTATTTTAACGCGCCTTTAAAAACGCTCTATTGCATGATAACGAATAAAGATGACAACAGATTTAGCAATCATTTTAGTTAGCTCAGCTTTAGAAGACCAATATGAATATGCCGATATGGTTTTTGACTACCACCTACGTGCTCGTTTCGCCGTTGGCGGATAGGTACACCAAGGAGGACATCATCACTGGTTGTTTTGATTTTACCAGTAGATGGTACCAGTTTGACCAGTTACACCTACACTTATGCCACGAAGGACATCCGTCCTCTTGCACTTTTTACACTGCGTCCATCACTTTGAAGTCACATTTACCAGTTCTAGCACTAAATCAAAACTGCATCCTAAAGATGTTCATAGATTCTGGATAACTGCACTTTTCTTTTATATTCAAAGACAGTATAATCACATAAGTGCCTATCACCCTTCCATCTATGTAAAGCCTTACTAAGGGGTTAGGGATTTTTCTCAGTCAAAGCATGGGTATGAATAATTGGTGCCTGCACCCTTCAGTTCATTCACCTTGTAAGTTGCAACCCCATGTTTGCAGGGCGCTTAGTGTAGGTATGTCAGTGTGTCAGTGACATCTTTGTATTTTTTCTGACAGTGAGGTAGGGGTTAGTTTCTTTGTGAAGCGCTTTCGTTCAGATTTTAATTTCTAAGACTGGAATTACTTTGTTTCAAAGAGGTGGGTGGGTGCTTTGCTGAGTGGGTGTAAAGAAGAGTGTAAGTAAAATAAGTCTACGCGTTGTATATGCAACCCTCTCGCGATGACGTTTAGAAATGAATTAGTATTCGAGTAGACTATTTCATTGCGTTCCATACATTTCACTGACGACAAGGATAGGGGGATAAAGTGTAATTTTCAAGAGGAGAGTGCATAGGTTTCGTCTAGGCAAATATGCTACATCATCGACCGCATCATTGCTTAACATCGGGTGAGATTGTGATCAAACGTTTGCCTTTTTTTTCGAAGCATATTTTGAAGTGAAAACTTTTTTAGCCCGTTGTGATGAGGAAAGAGATCCCTAATTTTCATACGCATACTAAGTAGACTGCTGGCCAAGCGGTCTAACGGATTGGATCGAATCGAGACTAGCTCCTAGTGCGTGGGTTCGAGTCTCGAGCGAACTCGTTCACTTTTTGCAACTTTTTTGAAGTGAAAACTTTTTTAGCATCGTTGTGATTCGCAAGTCTTTTTGAAAGTTTTACTTCTACCACGTGTGAATTACACACAATATGTTTTATTTTTATTTTATTTTTATTCAGACATATCAGTCAGCCCTCAACAATCAATACTTATACTTTCACCTAACGATATGTTTTGATAGGTACCTACTTATCTTCTTATTATGAGAAAAATGATACTGCAGTAAGTGAACCAAATGAATAATAGGTACCGTGTTCAAAAACCCTGAAGCGATAAAAAATGCCTTCAAAAACATCATATTTTTTTTCGTTGTTTACATTACCTTGCCAAACAACGTACGGGAATATCCTCTGGATATCCCGAGGGATGGTAATTAGAATATTCTATGTATTCCCGGTCGGGTTTCAGAGGTTTAGGAATAAAAAGTGCCTTCTCTTGCGTAGCCTTTATGGCTTGTTAGGTTTTGTTTTTATTTTTGTGTATACATATATAGACCTACCTACGATTTTTTAATACAAAACATTTTGAGGATTGAGTAGGTATACCTAGTTGCTTTGGACAATAAAAAACTTATACAAGCACAACGACCACGCAAATATTATGTCTGTAGTTTTAACATACTTAAAAAATACTCCATAATAAACAAAAATTTAAAACTAAGTTAGTCAAATGAATTCCGTTCTATGTAGCCAATTTTTTTTTATACTACTAAATAAGCAACCAAGGTTTTGTTTCATGAGAAGTTTAAAAATATTTTTAGGGAAGACTGATAAGTTTAACCACTCATTATATCTTCATTAAAAAAAGAAATAAAAATAATACTTAAATATTATCTAACCACTACAACTTACAAGATAAATATACAAAACATATGTTATATATATTATATAACTTACAAGATATATGAAAAAACCATAAGCACCTTCTATATAATTCTACCACCCTGTATGCTAATCAACTAAACTGTCATTCCCGTACACAGTGAGCTCATTAACCGTAGACACGTCGTGGGTAATGACGTCATTACCTCGGACATCCTACTATCCTACTAATATTATAAACGCGAAAGTTTGTAACGATGTATGTATGTATGGATGTGTGTTACTCTTTCACGCAAAAACTACTGATCCGATTTGGATGAAACTTGGAATATAAAATTGTCCGTGACCTGGATTAACACATATGATACTTTATATCCCGTTCCCGGGGAAAAGATGAACATCCAAAAAAAATTATCAGTAAAAACATCAGTCCAGCCGTTCATTTGTTAGAAATGGTAGGTTTAGCAAAACACAATTGACATGGAACAACTGACAGCTTGAATAAAACCTTTTTATGTTGGTGGGTACACAACACAACTTGGCCGTAAATAATCAAGTTAAGAAAACAATATTTTAATTCTTAAGCTACGTGTACAAAGATGAAATTTTTACAAGCGATCCGATTTGGATGAAACTTGAAATATTATATTGTCCGTAACCTGGATTAACACATAGACTAGGTACTTTTTATCCCGAAAAATCAACGGGATCCAACGGCACGCGAACGAAGGCCCGGGCGGCCTCTAGTATTAGATGAATTTGTACAACCTGTCTGTGTGTCCGCGTATGATAAGCTTGGGTGGTACAAACTATGGACAGGAATAAAAAAAATATGGGCGAATACTCAAAAGCCCACTCAATTTAAGTCCCGCTTAAATTATTGCCATCTCTTACAAATGAGTAATGTCAAACAGAGGCCGAACAACTTTAAGTGGTGCTCAAATTTGAATGACTTTTGAGTATTTCAGCCATAGGGGTTTATCTCCTCTAACCAAACGTCAAATGTTTTTCGTTGATGAGTCATTTACATTCTGATTTGTTGTTTTTTATACAACTTAAATAATAAAACAAGCAATTCATTTATCTAGCGATTGATAATCATCATGACTAAAATGGTTTTTACATAAAACATGTACATACAGGCGAGCCAAACTTTAAACAAGCTTTCGGCTCGTTTAAAGTTGAATGTTTAAATTAGCAAACACAATATAGGTATATATATATATACCTACCTATATCATGGCATGAGGCTAAACCACGGGTTTCCTCAAGATGGTACAACTGGTCCGGCGGCAACTACGGCGAAGTCAAAAGGAGGGACCACATTGCCCTAAAGCAGACCTACTACTGCTCTTAGAACGTACTTCCGTTAGAATTAAATGGCATACGACCCGGGTTATCCTCTAAATATGTCATATTTATGTACGAGTACATAACAATTTCAGGAGAATATTATCTAATATTGTACTAAAGAAAATTACAACTAATACAGTATTTACAATATTCACAATATTTACAAAATACACATGAAACAGTTGAGCCATCTACAAACCGTTGCAAATATTTTCTTGTTTCATACATTTTATGAGTGTGATTTTTTTCACTTCGGACCCACCATTACATACCTACCCCTGGCCATAGTATTATATTATAATCTGTGCCCTGGCCATATCTTGGGAGTAGGGTGGGACGAAACCATAAAACTATTTATAGGAGTATGTATATATGATGTGTGTAATTATAGTTAATTGTGTGGCTCTTTGTTATTTTGGAAATAAACATTATCTTATCTTATTGTTAGGTTTTAGTTTTGTAACCGTTTTTTTTTTTTTTTTTTAATTATACATATTAAGTATTTACATTTCACTTGACCAGATTAATTATTGTCAGATTCACTGGAGTGGACATTATTTAAACACGCACTGAATTAGCGGTTAATGCATTAGCCAATAATGCAGCATCCATGCGTGCTGGATCAAATCATCTGCGGATAGCCAGTGTCAATACAACACACTAGCTGCTGCCTGTGGGTTTGATCATTTATGTCCCGATACTTCGATTTTCCAGAGACAGAGAGTAAGTATCTACCTAGAGATTAATCTGAACTTCTTCAGAATGGTTCAAGGCATAGCATGCGTTTTGAAGGAGTGCATAATAATTATATATAATCAAATCGGTGAAAGGCAGATTTGAGAGCTCTAGCATAATAAAAACGCAAAATTTATGGCTAAATATATCTGAGAACTAGCTGATACCCGCAACTTTGTACGCGTGCGTAACTTTCCACCAAAAAATATCTGTCAACCAGCATACGATGAACCTCGTGTTTGCTTGTTTGTGTGGGCTGCTTTTGGTTTAGAGAGGTCAAGCTGTGTCTAAGAATCCACGTCTTTAATTTCAATAAAATAAAGCCTATGTTTCAATCCGGAAAAAGGGCTTCTGAATGGTATAAGTTTCATTGAAATTGGTCCAGTAGTTCAGGCGTGATGCGCGAACAAACAAACAAACAGACAAACTCGATTTTCGGAATCAGAATCGTTTATTTAGTAGGTCTGTATATTTAGTCTATCCATATCTTTAATTTTAGTTTTTGGCTTTTTTACAGTTTTATAATAGTATAGGTAGATATATATGAGATGCACACATTTTTTTAGAATATCCATCCATAAGTGTGTGACCGGATTTGAACCTACGACTTTAGGATCGGAAAGAGTTATTTCACTAGACCACGGCTCTACAGAAAATAAATACCTTAGATAACATAAAATTGTATTGTATTTTTAATTGACCTTTAGTTCCTACATTATCATATTACCGAAGAGTTCCTAAGCAGTCTGACAGAAAGTTGTACCTACTTAATATACTATAGGTACATTATTGAGTGTAACTTGATCCTAACTCGTAGGTACATAACATTGAGTAACTTGTTCCTATCCTGTTCAGCGCATTACCAGGGCCACATAAAGCATTAGGAGTTCTCGAGCAGTCTGATAGCAACTCGTACGTAGTTCCAATTTGTGCAAATTGCCCCCAGTTCCGTTGAATTGAGTCGCGCAAACTGTGATATCGTTAGCTGAAGCGAGTCGAAGGCAGCTGAAGTAATCTACACCTGGCTAACTCCACACATTTAAATCTTCTTTTGAAGTTATACTTCTAATGCGACTTCCAACAAGGTTGCGTTATTCGAGAGGACATAGTCTCTGTCTCTTTTCTATTCGGGGGAATAGAAAGAGACAGAGACTAATACGCTACAATCAAATATAGATGGCATTGTTCAGCAATTCAGCATTTGACCGCCGGTGTTTTTGAAGTTATACGACTTCCAACTGACAGCGGGGGAGAATAGAAAGAGACTAATACGCTACAGTCAAAATATAATTAGATGGCAGTGTTCATGCAACTTTTTACTTCTTATTTTGAAGTGAAAATTTAGTACTGCATATTGGTTATGTACATAAATGTGGCCTCGTTGTTGTTTCTTACTTCTACGTTGAGACGTCAAAGTCAACAATAATTTTAACGTTGTGAAATAAACTACAGGACGTTTTTAAAAAGTAATATAGTTGTTTTAATTTTTGCTGTGGCTAGAGCAAGTTGAGACCTCTTGAATATTTAGACGAAACCGCGTTTTATTGTTATGTCGAAGATAAGTTTAGGTGCAATGCTATTAGCAGGTTGATTAGAATTTTCGCAATTAGGTAAATGCATAATAATGTCAACCAATTTGTTAATGCCCTGTTTTTGCTATATGTAACTAGCGGATGTCCTTAGATATATTTATATTATAGTCAATTTATTTTATGCAATTTATTGCATAGGTATCCATTAGTCACACTAAATCAATAGGTACTGTAAGTACTTTACGAATAATGGAAATCATTTACAACTACTTCACTAATGACGTATGATGATAATGACTTAAATCATTGACTTAAATCATTGACTTAAATTGATAGATCAAGTCCAAGAGGTGCTAGTACTTAAAATAAACTCAATCGAAACACTTAAAACTGAGTCACAAAATATTAAAATAGAATAAAATAAAGACGTCGACGAGAGTTATTTGAACATTTTGGAAATTTGACGAGAAAACAAAAATAAGTGAAGATGATATTCTACAGGCTAGCACTACAAAGGTGAGTTTATTTTCATTACTAAGTAAGTAACAAAACTTAAACAATGATAAATCATTGACATAGTAACCAGCATTAAATTTGATATAGAAATAAAACGGAGTTTAGTTCCAACCCTCGAATTCATAAATAACTTTGACAAATGACTCGATTTTACTAAATAATATTTTAAATAACATTTGACACTGGCAAAACTGTGTGTTAAAATAACTGACAGAGCCCATAAGTAAGGCAACATTCTGTCAAAATGACGAACAGACAGAGCCCGTAAGTAAAAGAAGAGGCAGTCCACCAAACCATACGGTTAAAACAACTAGAATTCTCTGTCAAAATGACGAACAGACAAAGCCCGTAAGTAAAAGAAGAAAGAGGCAATCCACCAAACCCATTTAGTTAAAACAACTAATATTAACCTAGTGCAGGGCTTGAATGCGCCGAAAGAACCTTTCCTTCTATGAATTTGAGAGTAAGTGCCAAAAGGATCTGGTCCGGTGCTCGTTATAGTTCCAGTATCATTCTCTTTCAGGTTAATAGCATACCTGCATCTGGATGAAATCTTCAAAGAAAATGAATACCGCCTTCTGCTCCTCCAGAAACAAAAGAAAGAGGTCTACAAAACCAGATTACGCATGAACAGAACCATGAACCTATGCGTCTCTCTCTTACTATCCATCATAAGCCCCCTAGTCTGCATCACAATACCATACGCAATTTTGGAAACACCATGTGAAAATCTGAAAGAGTATGAGCTGTTATATAGTATAGCAAAGTATATGGAGAAATATATAGCGATGCTAGACAGGTTTATAATAGTATTGATAGTGTTTTTGGTGTTCATAACAACGAAGACGTTGTGGGACGCTATCAAGTCGACGAATATTAATATGAGCCCGTGGTTGGAGAGGGGGAAATACGTGCTTCCGGGGAAGACGAAAAAACCTTCGTTGCTTATGTTTCAGTAAATAAAAGTAAAGTGAAAAATAATTCAATTTTAAATAATTATATTTTTATAAAAGTTACAATTGCTGCAAATATCTTCAAAATGTAAATGGCTATTATATTCTTTCTAATAAATAATATTTATCTAAATATATAAAACTCTTTTGAAGCTGGCTGATAATCAACGCACAGCCTAAACTATAAGTTCTAGAGGTATGAAATTTATTTTATTTTAAGAATTTTGGAAAAACTAACATCTAGGTATTCACACAGTACGAAGATAAACATAATACAGTACACTAAAGGCCAATTAAAAGTTAAAGGGTAGTATCCTTATATAGTGTAGGGGTGCACTAAGAAAGGAATTTCGAAAAGTCTCATAAAACTAAAAGGTCTAAAAGCGAAAGTAACTCTGTCTGTCTGTCTCGCTTTCACGCCAAAACTACTAAACCGATTTGAATGAAATGTGGTACACAGATAGGCTAGAGCCTGAGAAAGGACATAGGCTACTTTTTAATGCGAAAAAAGGGTTGTAAGGGGTTGAAAGGGGAGGGGGGGGGGGTGAAAGTTCCGTAACCTTTTCCATAAAAACTTTTTTATTGTCAACTAAATTTGAAATAACTGTCAGTTGTTTGACAGTAAGAGTTTGAATGACAGGACAACGTCTATCGGGTCAGCTAGTGCTATATAAATTTCTAGTTGAAGCGCTCGTGGCTAGGCTTGCTTAGCCATTCTTCACTGATTATCTAAGTTAAGCAACGTTCTGTGCGGTCACTATTTGGATGGGTGACCGTTAGTGGCATTTACATCTGAGCGCTTCCGTGCTTCGGAGGGCACTTTAAACTGTTGGTCCCGGCTCTAGCAGTCGTTAAGCCACGACGGAGGCCTTAAGGCGGCCTGAAAACTCCGTCACCAGAGTTGGCCACTAACTCATACGAGCTTGGTTTTTTTTAGTTGTGATATGTAATAACCTTACCTTATTAACCAATGAACATTATTTTTACAATCAGTTTTACTTACAATCCATATACGTAATAATACTACAAGACACCTTACATAAGAAATATCATAATTTGTTTTGATAATGATTTGTCAACGTAGTACCTAAGTAGGTAACGAAAAAGATGAGGAAGATACAAATGATAATAAACTATCCGAGATGTGTGAACTGGATGATGACAATGGCGTAAGTGACGCAGAAGTTGAGCACCATCACGAGTAGGCTGGCATTCAGAGGGATTATCTTGCACACGTGGAAACGACATAGTCGCGCTTCTACATACTGGATGAATCGTTCGATGTCGTTTGAGCGAGGAAAATCTAAAAGCATTACAATGCTTATCAACTAATGAGATAAAAATATACAAAACCATATTTATTATTAACCACCGAGAACAAACATTTGTGTGTTGTAAACATAGATGTTTGTTCTGTGTCTGGGTGTTTCTATGTATTATAAGTATTTATTTACAAAAAAAATAATATGTATGTATTCTATCAGCCATCTAGTTTCCATCGTACAAGCTTTGCTTAGTTTGGGACTAGAAGGCGATGTGTTAAAATGTCCATGAATATATTTATTTATTTATTATTGCTATTTCCATTAATAAAACTTCGACCAAAACTATAAAGTAAAATTGCTTCTTGAAGATACTTGTTCAAACCTTCAAAAAAAAGATTGGGCAAAAAGTAAATGAGTTTGCTCGAAAATTAAACCCACGCACTACGATTCGATCCAATCTGTGAGACCGCTTGGCCAGCAGTCTCCTTAGAATGCGTACAAAAATTTCATTTCATTGACTTTCAAATCACAACGGTGCTAAAGAAGTTTTCACTTCAAAAATATTTGGATAAAGGGTAGTGAAGAAATCCGGTTTAGTTTTAAGTCTAGTAAGAGCCTCACTGTTATTTACGTTGCAAAACGCATCGATACCAATATATAGCTCTTTACCAGTCTTACCTAATCTACAAAATACTGATAGTGCTTGGTATTTTTTACTTTATTTATTTGTAAACTGTACGATGACGATCAGGTAAGTTATGCAGAACCTAAGTACCATCCTGAGAAGGTCTGCGTTCAAAGGTATCAGCTTATATATACGCAAAACCGAAATCCACGCTCTTCTATATAGCGAATGAAACTTTTGATATCTCGTATTTTTTCAAGGTCTGTAATCAAAGAAGAAGAGTAAACTATTTAATAAAAAGTATATCATTTGAACTTTTAAAACTTGAACTGGTATAACGTTTAACTCACCAGTTTAGTTATAGTTATAGTATCTACTTTTGAAGATAAATTGCCTGCACATATTGCTGGTGCCACAGTCATTGCTAGTATTTCAATCAACATCAGATATTTTACATTCGAAGTCAGAACCCAAGTCTGAAAAATAATAGTAATGAAATTAAAATAATAATGAAGTGATTCTTCTCAACAGATTTAAAAAATATTAAATCTTGTGCCAGTCTAAACTTATAATATTTGCCTTCTGTCAGCGGTTCCTTTTAGATTAAATGCAAGCTTTGTGTGAAATATCTTTTTTGTTGCTGGTACAATAAGGATAAAAAGATAATTTACTAGTGCCAAGTGAGAAATAAATATAAATTAAGTCTTACAGATGTTATGCTTACCAATATGTTCTTGCTTTTAAATTCGTGTACTGTTTGATAATATATTGATGCCATTATTTCAGGGATATTGAAGCATAGGGCAATTATTATCTGGCAATAAACATTTATATTAATTGTTTTAATAATCTTAGTAAACCATTGATTTGAGTATATGATATGAGTAATATATCCACACCAATATGCAGTGAATATTTTAGATTAAATCTTGCGGATTTATTTACCAAAATATAAAAAGTGACATATTTTTAAAAGCAGCACAGATTATTATGGTGCAATATTGTTTTAACTTAGTTTTGTATGAAAATTTTACTGAGACTTTCATGTCTTCAAATCGCAGATGAAATTGCGAAAAGTTCTATTTGATTTCAACGAAAGTAAAAGTATAGCATGTGATGAGTATTTAGCTGCAGATACTGCGAGCCAAGCTTCCCACCATGTATTACATTCGTCAACAGATAACACTAAATATGACAATGATATAACCAAAGTACAACTTGTAACAAATGAAATAGATTTAAATAATAATCTTATCTTTGTAGAAGTGCTGTAAAAGAAACCAAATTCTAAACCAGTTAAGATTTGCATTGTTTTGAAAATTAAAATTAAATGAGTGCTTGCTGTGCTTTGCTTTTGCTGGAGAAGTGAATTTATTTTCGGTATCGGCACTGCTGCCATTTTGATTTTTTTTTTACGATATACAATGCAATGATCAGTGTAACCAAATAATGTTAAAACACGTCTAGAAGTTTTAATTTTTAAATTTAATTTATAAAGGAAATGGATGTGCATTAAGTATTTTAGTAGTAATCTATATAAGTAAAGTATAATTACGCCTAGTACCTATATTATTAAGTCTGTTTTAATCAATACATTTTACTTGTTCTAGTACATAACTACATTGAGTATTAAGTTAATGATCATAAAAATAAAAACGTTATAGTTTTACGATTGTAGCTATAGATACGTAACTATCTATCGCCTGCGGCTTTGCTCGCGTGGTAGCAGCTTATGCATTATTTGGTTAAAATCTTTGATATTAAAACTAAGTTTATAATATTAGTATGGATTAAACATAATTTTGGTGTTTTGTGAAGTGTAATAAATTATTGTAAGTTTTGCTGGCCTCAATTCGTGACACCATTCACTAAGCTAACAGCAGGCACTTTATTAATTGATTGGATACACAATAGTAGACGTTATAAAGTGTATTAAGTGAGTTACACCTTTCACATTAAAACAATCGTTTGAAAATATTAGACGTGTACATAAAACTCCAACATATACGTTCTCCATTTACATCGTTTTAAAAATATCATGAATATCTTCAAAACTACTTCGTTCCCGAACAATATAAGGCAACATAGTAAAAACTACAAATTTACGAATTGTGTTTTTAAAATTTTAAATATCGTTCTAGGTTTGGATTTCGGTTTTTTCCGACATAAATCACAGCAATTTCAGTTAACCTTAAAACTGTTTTCATTTATCCAATTTGCTACTTTTACTATTTCATTTTTCAGTCAAATAAATTATTATAAAATTGAGATAAATTTATTGTGGTCTATGGTTCTTCTCATTGAAGATTTGATAGCTATTCTCGTGTTATCACTTTTCAAATCAAATAAAACGTTCTGCAATTTTCATTATGATCTACAGCAAATAGATGCAGTGTTCCAAGATAATAGTTCCTTGTGCTATTTAGATATCTACTTAATGCTGTTTATTTTATGCTCTTTATTTCAAAGATTTGTCATAACAGTCTTGTATTGGTCAACTTCTAACATTGCTTACAATCCAGTTTGGATAACATTGTTTTTTTTTGTGAATTTTTCAGTAGATATTATATTTATCTGTTATGCTTATATTTTCTACGCGTTGAAGTGTAGATTGGGTAAACTTTTGTATATTTTGGAGAATGATGATTTTGATTATGTTCAACGTCTGTACAAATCAATTGTCGATACATTGGAAAAGTACAAGGCTTCATTTGACACTCTGGTAAGTTGCATAACATAATTTCTTATTCATCAATTGCAACATTTTAAATTATCAGCTGGTTGACCGAGCTTTGCTCGGTATCTGTTTAGTATTTATTTTTATGTAGATAACCAATATGCAGTACTTATTTACTTAGAAAAGGCTCAACACTGCCATCTATTAACGATTAGAAGTATAACTTCAAAAAATAGTATGACTATTTGCCAATAGATGTCGGGAAGAGTCACATTTTTCTTTTTAAGTGAAAACACGAATAAAACGACATTTTCTGAAAATTAGTCCTAGCTTGATCGATTTATCGCCCCCGAAATCACCAACTAAATTTCATGAAAATCGTTGGAGCCGTTTCCAAGATTCAGAGATAAATAAAAAAATATACAAGAATTGCTCGTTTAAAGGTATTATTAGATAAAGAAACAAATATATTGTAATAAGTCAATAACGTACAAAATTGTTAAACAATGAAGTACGTAATATATTCAAATATATTTGCAATTTATATCAGATTTATAGATATGTACCATTTGAGCTATCTATAAATCGTTTGTAACTGTTTGTAGATAGCTCAAATGTTTCTAAATTTGTATTAGTTGTAATTTTCTTTGTGAATTAAAGCTATTCCATTAAAAAAAAATATCATGATAATTAATTTTCAGTTTATGTTATTACTACTGTTCAACGTACCAAAATTGATGGCTACAATTTTTTTCACTTTAACGAGGTTGCAGTGTGGTGAAGGCATGGTATGTATTTACAACAACTAGCAGACAATCAAGATGATTCCAAAAATACCTCATTTTCTGATCTTCATATTAATGAAACTGTATTTTAGTAAATTATCTATCATCATATTTATCTCATCCATTATTGATGCCACATTTATCAAACTATAAGAGTTATGAAGGAATTAAGAGATATAAGACCTTTGATTATTTTTCTTGTAATTTAATGTGTTATCTCTGTTGGATTATTAATATAATAAAAAATAAAAATGAACAGACTATGAGCATACCTGGAATTTATACCGGTCAAAATCATAACCCTCTTTTTCGTATCAAGTTAATAAAATTAAAAGCTAATAAAATTTAATCCAAATCACGGCTTTAAGGCGTAGGGTAAAGTCAGACAACCTTCTCGCTCGCACATTTAAACATTTTCTAAGATATAATATAACTAAATGTAATTATGTGTGTATAATAAAAGGCGTCGAAACTTTGCAAATGGACTGTATTTTATATTATTTTATGAGTTTTATTGGAATTACACGTTGTTGCACATTGTTCAACCATAACGGAAGGGAAGAGGTTTTTTTTTTACATGTTGCATTTAGTGTTGCAATATGAAACATTGCCAGTACTACAATTATGTTTGATTTATTTCTAAACATAGTTGGGCCGGGGCCGGTGAAACAGAAATATAAGTTTTTAAGAATGTAAATGACAATTTTAAGGAATAATCTATAGCAAACAATAAAGTATTTTAATCTATGAGTTTGTATTATTTTACATTTTAGTTATTATATATTTTCCAATTTTTTAAAAGATTTTCTATGGCAATTTTAAATATTATTATGTTTATTTTTATGGCTTTACTTATGGCTTAATGATATCTAAAGTTAAATATTTTATCAGTAACATATAAAAAAATAAGTAAGTTTAATATCTTAAGTTAAACTAGTAACAATTTTATTATTTATCTTATACTTTATCCAAGGCAAGATCTTTGGCAAAACAAGCTTTAAGCAAGTGGCAACGGACACAGTTTTCGAAGAGATCTTGTGTACAATTTATTGTTAGCCATTCTAATATGGGCTACTCTGACCTGACCGTCTGGTCCAGGGACTATCTTGTCAATTCTTGCCATTGGCCAAGTTAAGGGTGCAGTGTTGTCACTACGTACAATGACAAGGTCACCTTCTTTAAGATTAGGGTGGACTTGTTTCCATTTGGGCCTGCTCTGTAACTGGGTGAGATAGTCTCTCGACCAGACAGACCAAAAGTCTTGTTTTATTTTAGTTAACATATTCCAAAACCTAAGCCTATTGATAGGGACATCTGAGTGATCTGCTTCAGGAAAAGCAGTCATAGATGTACCTATTATAAAATGACCAGGAGAGAGGTACTCGAAATTGGAAATGTCTGCACTTAATGGCAACAGTGGCCTTGAATTAAGAACAGCTTCAATCTCGACTACAATGGTATAAAGAGCCTCAAATGTTAAAGCGATATTGCCGACAATTCTTTTGAGATGATGTTTTAGGCTCTTTACACCTGCCTCCCATAGTCCTCCAAATTCAGGAGAATAGCTCGGTATAAATTTAAATTTTATATAGTTAGGTACACAATAGTTCTGAACTTCATCTACATGTTTTTTAGAATTAAATAGGTCATACAATTTATTAAGTTCATTTTCAGTACCCTTAAAGGTTTTTGCGTTGTCACAGAATATCGTGACAGGCATTCCGCGCCGGGCGATAAAACGTTTGAGGCATGCCAAAAATGCTTCTGTGGTGAGGTCGCTGACTAACTCTACGTGGATGGCCTTTGTTGCAAAGCATACAAACAAAGCAATATACCCTTTTGTTATGAGAGGTTTCCTGAGCCTTGATACCTTTATATTGAAAGGTCCACAGAAGTCTACGCCTACTATGTGAAATGGTCTCACAGCGGTCAATCTCTCCTTTGGTAGAGAACCCATGAGCTGTACAGCAGCTGCAGCCTTCAATCGTGCGCATTTAATGCAGCGGTTAACCACCTTCTTGACTTCACGAATGGCACTAATGATCCAAAACCTCTGAGAAAGAGAGCCTATAACCAATTTTGCACCAGCATGTAGCAAGCGTAGGTGCTCTTTGTGGATTATAATATCTGTGACATGACAGCTTTTAGGCAAAATTACAGGATGCTTTTTATCATATGGGATGTCTGTAGCATTTTGAAGACGACCACCTACACGAACTAAACCATCACTATCAATGAAAGGATGTAAGCTGGCTAAGCCTGACTTTATGGGAGAGTTGCTCTTGAGCAAATTAATCTCATTTGAAAAATAGCTTTCTTGAGTGCAGCGTATGATGAGCAAGAGTGCATTATGGAGCTCTTTTGGAGTTAGAACACCAACTAATTTCACATTATTTTTATTTGAATTGTTGCGAAAACGCAAAATATAAGCTACTACTCTTTGAAGCCTGTTAATATCAGAGAACCTTTGAAAAAAGGTTTTAGATAATATATTTTTCTGAGCAAAAGAAATTTCATTGCAGCTGTTTACAACTGGATCAACCCGATCAATGTCATCAAGAGGAATGGGCAATTTGGCCTCTGTGATGGAGTGTGTAAAGTCCACTTTTGAAAGATCTTTCGGACCATGCCACCAGAGGTCATTGGACTGCAACTTTTGTGGATCACAACCTCTAGACAATAGATCAGCTGGATTATCAGCTGTGTTGACATAATGCCAAGTGACACTTTTGTTCAATTCTCTGATTTGGTTGACACGCTTGGAGACATATGGATTTGACTTTAAATTATTTGATTTTATCCAAGCTAGTACAATTTGTGAATCACTATACAAAAATGATTTCATTGAAACTCTATCTTTCAAAACTTTTTTGACTCTAGATGTGAGCTCTGAGAGAAGAAGAGCACTATTTAGTTCAAGTTTTGGTATGGTTATAGTTTTATTCAATGGAGCAACCCGTGACTTGGAACACAAAAGGTTCACAGAGACTGTTCCATCAGCATTAAAGATTCTCAGATATAAGCAGCAGCCTATTGCTTTGAAAGAAGCATCAGCATATCCTACCAGCTCTACACATACTTTGCCAATAGAATTTACACATCGTGGAATATTAATGGTACCCATTGAATTTAAATTATCTAAATATTTTTCCCAAAGGGAGAGCTGTTCATGGGGCATTATAGAGTCCCAGTCAATTTTTAATGACCACAATTTTTGCATGAACAGTTTTGCTGTGACTATGATTGGACCTATTAGTCCTAATGGATCGAAAAATTTTCCTATGAAACTCAACACCTGTCTTTTGGTGTTGATATCTTTTTTGTCCACTGATGGAGCTGTAAAACTAAGCTGATCTAGCAAAACATCACATTTCAGACCTAGTGTTTTTACAATATTATTTTTGTTTATATCCAGTTTTTCAAAATATTTGACTTCCTTTGGAAGGTCATCAAGAAGTTGGGGACTATTGGAACACCACTTATGAAGTAGAAAGCTACCTTTTTCCAGTAAATCAATTAACTGACCTTTAAGCTGCTGGAGCTGCTCCAAACTGTCCGACCCACCTATGACATCATCAACGTAGGTACTTGTGCGCATGGCCTGGGCTGCAAGAGGATATGAAGCACCATATCTATTGGCCAATTCAATTAAACACCGTGTTGCCAAGAAAGTGGATGCCTTTAAACCGTAAGTAACAGTCTGCAGTTGTATACAGCAAATGGGTCCTTGAGGGTTGTCACGCCAAAGTATATTTTGAAGGCTCAATTGAGCAGGATCTATGACCACGGATCTAAACATTTTTTGAATGTCGCAAATAAGCGTGTAGATATACGTTCGCCACAAAATGAGTATATCAAGAAGTTCACTTTGGACCACTGGACCGTTCAACATAACATCATTCAGTGAAACCCCTGATCTAGATTTCATGCTGCCATCAAAAACCACCCTCAATTTGGTAGTCAAGCTTTCCTCATTAAAAACCGCATGATGGGCCAAAAAGTATGTGGACCCATCTTGAACATTGTAGTCTCCAATGTCAACAATCTTACCATGCCCCAACTCTAAATATTCATCAATGAACTTTTTATATTTTTCTAAATACTTAGTATTCTTTTTAAATTTTCTCTCCAGTGTTAAAAATCTTTGAAGAGCTACTGAGAATGAGTCCCCAAGCTGCAACTCTGCTTTTTTGGCCATTAATGGCATTTTGACTATAAACCTTTTATTTTGAAGTTTTACCGAGTTGTTAAAGCAACTTTCAGTCTTTTCAAATTCTTGTGAACTTTGCTTGGTTGCAGGTTGAGGTATAGTCTCAGCTAGCCAGAACTGTTCCATCACCTCCTCTAATTTATTGGTATTGAAGATGGCAAGATTGGCAACCTTACTTTCAAACTGATTATTTTTGTCATGCAAAATGCTTTCAGAAGGAATGTTACCTGCAAGTGTGTACCCGAACATGGT
This sequence comes from Eulithis testata, assembly GCA_947507515.1. Taxonomy (NCBI): domain Eukaryota; kingdom Metazoa; phylum Arthropoda; class Insecta; order Lepidoptera; family Geometridae; genus Eulithis; species Eulithis testata. The sequence goes on along the minus strand of OX382213.1, from coordinate 7,785,411 downwards.
ATTTTGCAATACAGGGCCATTTTCAATTTTAATCTGTCCATTTGGCAGCAAAATGTTGAAATATATCTCAGCACTAAGAAGCACAGATATTACATCAGTAACATTAAAGTTTTCATCAGCCAAGCAGATGTTTTTTGGAATTTTTAGCTTTGATACATCAAAAGAATGCTGGGGCAGATTGGATGTGATGGAATTTACAACATTGCATTTAACATTTAATTTTATATCATTCACTGCAGAGTGTATGGTTAAATCAACACATTTATTAATTTTTTGACTTTTATTTCCAATGCCAACTATATTGTTGGTTTGTTGTTTTGTTTGTAGACCTAGTTTCTCCACAAGCCCTGTTGTTATGAAGGAAACTTGGCTCGCGGAGTCTAGGAGTGCTCTGACATAAATGTCGGCGCCATGTTTGTTTATTACTTTTACCCGGATAGTAGGTAGTAAGACATTCACTGAAGCATCATGTGAATGCAAGCTGACTGACTGTTCAGCAGCTGGAATAGCGTCTTTATGCAGGAGAGTATTGTGACCTGCTCTACAGACTTTACAAGTAAAATTGAATCTACACTTACCGGTGTGATTTTTTAAGCATATAGTGCACAACTTTTTACTTTCAACAAATTTGGTACGGTCTTCTATAGGAGCCGTTTTGAAACGAGGGCAGACATACATTGCATGATCCGTCCCATCGCAGTACAAACATTGGTAGGTACTTTTATTTTTGGTGACAACATTGCTCACCTTGTTTTGAATGTTTGACTTTTTAGATTCTGTACTATCTTCAAGCGCTATAGCACGCTTTTCCAAAAAGGACATGAACTCTTCCATTGTTGGAAGTACTTCCAAATTCCTATCCAGTTGGTATGCACGACAAGTATACTGATCTAACTTTTTAGTCAAAAGAGTGATTAATAGCATATCCCAATTATGTATGGGCTGCTCTAAGTTTTTTAATGCATGCAACTGTTGTTGCACTTGCGATATAAATGCCCTTATAGCAGTGGCAGTGCCCTTCTGCATAGACGGCAATTCCAGAATTACATTTATGTGATTAGAGATTAACCTTGCTTTATTATCAAAACGCTTCTTTAGTAGTACCAGAGCTTCTTTATATGATTGATTGACTAGAGGTAAATTAACAATGACAGCTAGTGCATCTTCTGTTAGAAACTTCCTCAGATAAAAAAGCTTTTGTACATCTGAGAGTGAACTATTGTTATCAATAACTGCAGTGAACAAATCCATGAATGAGGTATATTTTGTGTAGTCTTTACCACTAAATATTGGAATATCTAGATGGGGCAGTTTTGAATTGGAAACATTGCTACATGTTCGTACCTCATTTGTGTTGAAGCTCTTCAGGGCAGCATTTAGTTTTGAAATCACTGAAAAGTATTTATTCTCTAGTGTAGATACATCCTCAGAATCATTTGGATCAAGTGACAAAATGTCTAACTGAACTACCTCATATTCTTTAAAAGTCATGATCAATTTTTCTTTACGGGCCTCCAGCATTTCAGTGCTAGAAGCAGCAATGTTTATAGGGTCACTAATAAAGTTTTCAATGCGAGTCACAGTACCTTTCAATTGTCCGCGCGAAAGCCTGAGTTTCTTCAACGTCTCCATCATTGATTACGTACCGCACCACTTAAATCTAGCCGCTAACACTTCACTGCACTAGCACTAGCACTTTTTCTGCAATAGATGGCAGAAATCGCGGTCGAAAACACGAAGAAAACTCGTAGAAGTCGAAATAAGTGCGCCAACGCCGCCGCCGGTAACGTAAACAAACCCCTGTTTACTTGTTTTTGATGGACTGGACTGAATGAAGCGTAATGTTGTGACTGAAGACTGAAGAAGGAACTGATGCCCGTAGACTGAATTGAAGTTTCGAAGTTGACGTTTTGCAAACACCACTGACAGCTGATAGTTTGACAGCTGCTGCTTGGTACCAAGTTGAACGAGTGAAAGCTTGCTTGCTTGATCAATGGGGCCAACACAATCTCACCAACAGCAATGCAAGGCAAATCCGATGAAATAAAAACAAAATGGATTCTCTTTTCTATGAGAATAAAAAATGCCGGTATTCACAAAATTATGATGCAATCATAGCTTGCAAATTGCACTTTACACAGCAAATTTCTTCTTATTTTTGATGATTCTCCGTGCGTAAGCAGGTTTTACACGTCTTCTTGCCGTTTTGTGCGAGAATAGCTCGCACAAAGTTCCGCGGCCGCACTCGAACGATAGCTCCGAGCACACGAAAATCGCACAAAAACACTGTTTTTGTCCCGCACAACACGCACAGAGTAGGATCGGAGGACCACAAACGCCTATGTATAATAAAAGGCGTCGAAACTTTGCAAATGGACTGTATTTTATATTATTTTATGAGTTTTATTGGAATTACACGTTGTTGCACATTGTTCAACCATAACGGAAGGGAAGAGGTTTTTTTTTTACATGTTGCATTTAGTGTTGCAATATGAAACATTGCCAGTACTACAATTATGTTTGATTTATTTCTAAACAATGTGAAATTGCAGACCTTCAGGGTCTAGAGAATAACAATGCAAAGGTTCAGTAAAAATTTCACGTTGATCCAAACAAGTTTTCCGACCAAAAACTTTGTACCAATGCGATAAATTAAAGTGCACATTTTTTGGGTAGACAACTCTTTTTTGGATCAATGTGATATTTTTACTGAACCTTTGCATTGTTATTCTCTCGACCCTGAAGGTCTGCAATTTCACATAATTACATTTAGTTATATGATATCTTCAAAAATGTTGAAATGTGCGAGCGAGAAGGTTGTCCGACTTTACCCAATGCCTTAAAGTAATGCATAATAGAAGTGACAATATCTTTTTTCAGGCAACTCTTTGGACAATTATCTTGGAGTGCTGCCATACGCTACTAGGCTTTATTCTGACGATAGCACCTGCGCTGGCTGCTGAAATGATTTCTACTGAAGCAGAGAAAATTAAGAATAAGTTGCACGATAAAAGGCTTTTACAGGGTACGTTTCATCATTTGACAGGCGTCATGGCTCAGTCGGTAGTAGCTCTGCCTTCCGTGCTGTAGGTCGTGGGCTCGATCCCCACCGAGAACAAACATATGTCTGTGGCAAACATAGATTTTTGTTCTGTGTCTGGGTGTTACTATGTATTATAAGTATGTATTCACAAAAAAAATGTATATATAGTTATGTATTCTATTAGCAACCTAGTTCCCATAGTACAAGCTTTGCTTACTTCGGGACTAGAAGGCGTTGTGTTAAATGTCCGTGAATATTTAATTTATTTATTTATCATCATAATCAACATATAGAAGTTCACTGTTGAACACAAACTTTCTTGAACTTTCTTGAACAGATAGAAATAAATCGGGATAATTCTATCATCGGGAGTTCGAAATTTGAATTTTGACATTTTTTGAAACAACATTATAGCATTTTTATTTTAATAGTTTTTCTTGTGTTATTGTGAGTATTGTTATTATTGAGTATTTTTATTGGTTCAAATTCCACCAAATCTAAACAGATTTGGTGGAATTTGAACCAATAATACGTAGGTCGTAACCTAAAGTGTGAGCCATTGGAATAAATGTGTGTAAAGTTCTTTTTTTGAATGTGAAAATTCGATTCCGGTTTTGGAGGGAAAATCCACCATTTTCTCTTCAAAACAAACGACAGCTGACTTGACGAAGACTTGACTTGACTTATCATTTACTTAAACAAACTAACTTAATAGGGAAAAAAATATAACGTCAGACTAGGCGGTATGGTTTTAAAACTATAGCCTGCTCCGAGGAGAGAAAAAAAAAAACATCGGGAGTTCTTGAAAATGTTTTTACTTGTGTATGTGAAACGGAGGCCTATGTGTCAAAAGGACACGCTGTTGCAAAACAACAGTAGCAAGGGCTCAGAAATTAGAATGTGAAACGTTAAAAACGTAATAAAGTGAATCGATCGTGATTTTTTTTACAATGCACTAATTTTGAATTAGAACTAGGTTTTGTTATGACATGTAATTTCTGTGTTTCTATAATCCACATTTTTTTATATATAAAATTGCTAAATAAGCGAAGCGTTTGGCTTTCAGCGCACCTAATGGTATATTTTCTTGAAAATTCCTTGGTTATATTGTTCGAGAAGTACTGATAATTCTTAGAAAATAAATACAAATTTATCTCCAACTAACTGTTTTGCTATGTTATAGACTATTTTACGTTTCAGATATGAACCATAAGGACAGCATAATAAGGTTTATCAATTACATTGAAGCGAGGCCATGTCGATACCACATATGGAAGGTAATCCCTCTGAACGCAGATCTGATTGGGATGGTGCTCAACTTCTGCGTCACCTACCTCATCGTCATCATACAGTTTACTCACACATACTAAGCTTACACTCATACAACATCAAGTTACTTGAATGATAGACTTGTTCACTGTTACTCCTTAGGCCGTGCTCACTTTGGATACTATTTCATCCGAATTTGATTCGCGCGTAAACGTACGACTACGCACGAATGATCCCCACCTTCCAAGGACTATGGGACGCTCACACTGCATGCAATCAGTCGTACCTATACGTACGTTTACTTACGACGTCCGAATACAATCCGAACTTGTTGGGAATTATCACGCAGTCGTACGTTCAGTTACGCGATATCACCGGTGCACTGCCTATTTGACGGAGAAAAACGTATTCAGTGTGAGCATTCAATTCGTACGAACAGTACTCGCACGTTTACGTACGAACAAATTCGTGTCCAAGGTGAGTATAGCCTTACTCTTGTTTGTAAATATCTACATAGTCTCTCGTGTTGGATAGTTCTAGTTACACAGAACAAACATTTAGGTTCATCACTGTATTTTTCATAACCTGCGATGCAGAAGGTTAAACTACCTAGGTAGGTACTTCTAAATATCAATTGAGCTGTGCAGAAACTTTTGCGATTCTTATTCTTATGGTGCTTATTCATGTTATGAATAAAGTAATGAATAAAGCAGTGAATAACGTGGTACGCTTCTCTTCAAATCAAATTTTTCGAAACCTGAAATATTCATGATCTCAAGCTTTCAGCTTTTCAGTGACAATAGTGACACACAGCTCTATAAGTTTTAACACGGAAGTATTATAAAACGCGAAAATAAAAATATCGCACTAAACATAATATTATTACTATAAGTAGTTGATTCGTTGAGAAAAAATAGTTGATGCGTTTTAGTTGGTCCATTCAGTTGGTCGGAGTGGAATAAATGAAATTAGAATAAAATTAAGACATTTCGTTTTATTTGTTATTAACATAATTTTATGTAATCCACGGGAGATTTTATAAATATGTACGTATAAATCAGCAATAAGAATAGTAGTGTCACAGGAAAGTAAAATTTTCATTGACTCTAGGTACTATTAGTAGTGCCAAGCGGTAGTGCCTATGAAAATAAAGGGATTACTGTACTACTGTGTATTAAAAATAATCATTATTTTATTTTGAAAAATAAAACCATTATCAGATGAGATTTGTACAAAATCATAACATTAATTTAGGTATTAGCGTCAATGTGAAGAAATCGTGGCTGAAGCACAATAAATAAATAAATATAAATATTCACGGACACTTAACACAACGCCTTCTAGTCCCAAACTAATAGCAAAGCTTGTACGATGGAAACTAGATGGCTGATAGAATACATACATACATATTTTTTTGTAAATACATACTTATAATACATAGAAACATCCAGACACAGAATAAACATCTATGTTTACAACACACAAATATTTGTTCTCGATGGGGATCGAACCCACGACCCACAGCACGGAAGGCAGAGCTATGACGCCTGTCAATATTTCTATGAAAAAAAAAACTAAGGTTACCTTCTAAATAGGGTTTATAGAATCCTTTCTACATACAAATAACACAATGACGTACTGATAACTTCCTATAAAAACAGATTCAGGCACTTCGCTAGGCGAAAAATAGTAGAAACCATTTGTTGTACTCTTCATCTTTGGCTTAGGGTCTTAGGTATATAAAAGATATCGATCCTGTAGTTTCATTCAATTTTCGAGAATACTCTGACTCGATCGAGATTCTGCTCAGCCGTATGCCTCAAAACTAAGCTTATTCGCTCCTCGGTACCATTAAAACAAGCAGGATCAGTTGAATCTCGACCATTCGCGCGGATGGTTTTATAACTCGAATACATAATTTATTACTAGTACGTCGAATGTACTAAAACTTTGATGGGGGCGCAGAATATACCATAGCTACTACACAAGGATCTGAAAATAAACGTACCGCTAGAGCTCATAGTTTCTTTTCAGTTACCTACTCAGTTACTTTTTACCTATGATTGATTCTTTAGTCACTGACAAAATTTTAATGATGAAACTCAACAGTGAAATTCGACACGTTCCCAGCCAATTACGAAAATATACGTAGTAGCGTATCAAGGATCCAGCGCCAGCTACGAGTGTATTCGTAGATGTTTAGTTGAGGCTACCTACAAAAGTAAAAGCGTTGGCAGTGTAAACAGGGACGGGAATCGATTAGTTGGCATTGGGAATAAAACTTTCAAAATAAAATGAGAACTCTACCATATATATTTTTTTCATGGCAACAAAAAATTATGTATATAATAATAGTAAATAAATATTCACGGACATTTAACACAACGCCTTCTAGTCTCAAACTAAGCAAAGCTTGTACTATGGGAACTAGATGGCTGATAGAATACATACAATACATATTTTTTTGTAAATACATACTTATAATACATAGTAACACCCAGACACAGAACAAACATCTATGTTTGCCACACACCAATGTTTGTTCTCGGCGGGAATCGAACCCACGACCCACAGCACGGAAGGCAGACTCGGATATACTCGGAATGATTTTGTATGGATGGCAATATAGGTATACTTAGATTTTTTTTACTACGATTATATTTTGTATGGCAGAGAACGAGCTAACAACCTACGCCATAAATGGGGATGCTTCAACCTTACCTTAAATTCATTTATGTACTGAATGCATTGTTTTTTTTTTTTTTTTTTTTTTTTCTGATTGATTAGATAGATACTTGTGAAAAAACTTTTTTTTTATATACGACTAGGTAAATGATAAAAAAGCTGTATGTACCTACAATAATCTATCTAAATATCTTGTAGAAGAAGTTTAATATAATTTATAATTTTTCGTAACGTATTTAAAAAAAAATACCGCGCTCTCTATTTCTAACTTCTTACATCCTCAAAGCATAAAACTATCCCGTATTTGCCAAATGCACTTCATAGAACTGAATACGGTAGAGGCAATAAACTGACTTCCTTTTGCTATTTTTTTATAACGATTCTTGAACGAAATGTTTGATATCAAGATTCAAGGTACTTGTTGATCATGGGGATTAATAATCTGTCGTAGATAAAATACGTGCAAAACTATGTTTTCTTATATGTGCATGCAGTGTTTTATAAGTAGTTGTGCATTTAGAAGTTAGTAAGCAAGTAAGCTCGTATGAGTTAGTGGCCCTCTGGTGACGGAGTTTTTAGGCCGCCTTAAGGCCTCCGGCATGACTGCTAGAGCCGGTAAGTTATAGCATGTATCATTGTAACAACTGTTGTTTGACCATCTTACTTACTAATATTATAAATGTGAATGTAAGTTTGTTTGTTACGCTTTCACGCGAAAACTACTTAACCGATCACCATGAAACTTTGTACACATATTATCGGAGGTATTAGAAGTAACATATGATACATTTTTTCCGGAAAATTAACGGGATCCAATGGGACGCGAACGAAGTCGTGGGCCGAAGCTAGTAATAAATAAATACATGAACACGCAAACTGTAGGTGTACAAATCTTACGAGTGTCGTAAATCAATCTGAGCTGTTTTAATATGAATCTCTCTAGAGTGCTCATTTTACCAGATCAGTTTCTATTACCCCGCTCTTGACCCCGAGGTCACACAAAATTTTATCAAAATGTCTTTATAAGTGGCCAAAATTAGGGCGAAACGAAAGACCAGGAACCCTCAAAAGCTCAGGGTCTACTCTAGGGTGAATCAGGGTTTGTCAGTGAAGACTCTAAATAGCTGGCTCTAAGTAGTAGGTAACCTGATGAGATCCTGGATTAAGCCCCTCCTAAACCGACATTCTCAGTCGTTAGTAGCTCTGCCTTCCGTGCTGTGGGTGGTTCGATCCCCACCGAGAACAAACATTTGTGTGTTGTAAACATAGATGTTTGTTCTGTGTCTGGGTGTTACTATGTATTATAATGTATTTACAAAAAAAAAATGTATGTATGTATCGTATCAGCCATCTAGTTTACATCGTACAAGGTTTGCTTAGTTTGGGACTAGAAGGCGTTGTGTGTTAAGTGTCCGTGAATATTTATTTATTTATATATTTATTCTGGATCTGCAACTGCCTATGATAAATATACGTAAAAAAATCTATTATTTTTTTTAGTTTTTATGGATATTAGTTTGCCTTAAATTGAAAAACTATTCATATAATTCATAATTCATTTATTGCCAATATGGGTGGATAATATGTCAGGGTTTTACATTGGTTACTTACCATATTCTACTAAATAGCATGCAATATTTTTAAAGTCCTACCTAACTAATCAATAAATCCAATAATGTCAAAGCTAAAGTTCAAATCAAAAAGGATACATTAATAAAATAATAAGTCAATAAAAAGTAGGAGTATGTCAAAGAAAATAAAGTAACTAATCAAACTACGGCCAATTAAAATGGCCACGCTCGTAATAAAACGGTGGTGTATGGTAAATCTGCCAACAAACCGTCCAGTTCAGAAGCTCATGAAAAATCAATATAGCCTAGGCTTGTAGGCTGGACGCAGGGGAAGTTGAAAAATGAATATTTATTGGACAGCTTGAATAACTCGCACTCTGCACACAATAGCCCATTCGACTTTAGTACCGTCGTTTTATGTGGTACAAGTTACAAGCGAACTGGAAACGCACACGCATTAGGAAAGGATAAGTCTGAGCATAATAAAACAAGACTTTAATTTTTTTGAGGCTTGTTTAATTTCGGTTAGTTTTTATATTCTCTAGCGATTGCACTATCGACTCAGCCATAAGAATCGCCCAAAAAAGTAACGTTTTTGTTTCAACTTTGAATAGCAGTATTTTATTGTGACTAAATGTATCCCTGAAAACAGTAGGTATGCTTCCAGTGGCGGATTTGCAGTCTTGGCCGCTCTAGGCCTCACGCCATGTGCAGCCCCTTTCCCAACACCCATCATATAGACTAGGTACATAATAAGTAATACGTTGCGGTAGGTACCTACAGGGCGGCCCGCCATAATATACGCAGCCTTTTAAATATTTAGGTACTTTGCATTTGATTTATTTCTTGCTACCAGTGATTTTTTGTCACGATTGGCCGCCCCTAATATCTGGCCACCCTAGGCCTGGGCCTACTGGGCCTTAAGGCAAATCCGTCACTGCATGCTTGCCTTGACATATCTGCGTATATTTGTTTTATTGTGTTTCGGCTCAAAATAAATTCACAAACAGCTGCAACCAGATTGTTTGAACGTTAAAATTGTTTAAAAATAGCGTTATGGAAAGTATTAATTTTTAAAGTAAATAAGTAATATTTTTTTCTGTCTGTTTATAAACTACTTCGTTTACAACTTAAGCCTTACGCTGAGCTCATGGCTCTTATCAGCAAAGATTATCTGAAATATAGAATTAGCATAAAATACTAAATCTTTTTGATTTACTTTTTTTAAGTTTAACAGCCTCATATTTCTGTGATTTGCACCACACGTCACCATTGTACGTTTCGACGCATCCAGTGTGTACGTCACCAGTAGGTACTAGCACTGCAACTGGCTACTATAAATGCTACTATTGGTTCATCGCAACATCTATTGGTCAGCTGAAAAATGTTACGTCATTTATTGCTTTGGACTAAACTCCCCCTTCGTAGCATTTTTGTAAAATCAAGCAAGCTCGTATGACTTAGTCACTCCGTCACTCTGGTGAGTTTTTAGGCCGCCTTAAGGCCTCCATCATGGCTTGACGACTGCTAGAGCCGGGACCGACAGTTTAACGTGCCCTCCGAAGCACGGAAACGCTCAGACGTAAATGCCACTATCGGTTACGTCGCTTAACTTAGATAATCATTAAAGGTTGACTAAGCAAGCCTAGCCACAAGCGCTTTAAAAGAAAAAAATAAAACAAAATCTTTGGTGTCAAGACTTACTATATAGTATCATGCTTAGGTACAGATTGTAACTCTAAATATTCACGGACACTTAACACAACGCCTTCTAGTCCCAAACTAAGCAAAGCTTGTACGATGGGAACTAGATTGCTGATATAATACATACATACAATTTTTTTTGTAAATACATACTTATAATACATAGAAACACCCAGACACAGAACAAACATCTACTCTATACTATAAGTTTACTATTAGGTTACTATGAGGTACCTACCTAAAACTTACCTAGGTATTTTATTACTTATATCTTATTACGAGTAGCTATTGACCTTAACATGACTCCTAAAACTAATTTCTTTTGTTGTTGCGTTCTTTTTGATAATAATCAATGACTTGTCAATGTTATCAAAATTAATTATGTAAAGAAAAAATACATATCGAAGTAGTCTGAAAGTTAGCTTGTCCTATCTTATCTTGGTATTACTATATTAGAAGCAAAATTATACAATTCCATAAATAACATAATTCAGGAAATTAATAATGGAATAATACAGACCTAAAAATTATTAAACAATGTATGTACAAAATATAACAAGCAATCAATTTATGTTTCACCATCTCTATCATCACGCAAGCTTTTCTCAGAGTTTAAGTTCAATATAACAACCCGATCATATTTCAAAACTAGCTAATACCGGCGACTTCGTACGCGTGCGAAACTTTCCACCAAAATATCTGTCAACCAGCATACGATCAACCTCGTGCCAAAGGCGGCTTTTAGTTTAGAGAGGTCAAGCTGTATCTAAGAACCCGCGTCTTTCATTTCAATAAAATGTAGTCTATATTTCAATCCGAAAAAAGGACTCCTGCGGGTCTACGATGCGCACCGCGAGATATTTGTCATGTCGTTCTGTCAAAATGTAAGCATTTTGTACCAGTTTAGGAACTATTGCATTAACTTTGGTACCTAATGGTGTCCGTCGCGAGCAACGCCGCGTGCTCGCATTCTAGACCCTTTAGAGTGTGACTTTTCAAAGTTCCTTTCTTAGTGCACTCCTTAACTATGTAAGGATATCCTCCAAATTTCATACCTCTAGGACTTATAGTTTAGGCTGTGCGTATCAGTCAGCTTCAAAAGAGTTTTATATTATGACGAGGCGGGGCCCCCGTGATTATTTTTAAAAAACGTGACACCAGCATTGCTGGCGTCACAACTTCCATGGTCAGGGCTGTCGCCCATCTTCGGTGATCAAAGTAAACACAAGTAATACTTTCTTTGATTTATTCTCGAACTTTTAAGGAGGTCCGATCGCTACGACGGCTCAAGTGGGAATGACCTAGTCCGGCGTGCGCTCGGCCTTTTATAGCAAAACTAGGCGAGTCATTCATTTGAACAAAACACCTACCTTCGCACAATAAAAATAGTTTTTACATTACAACTTATTACAATTTGATAATCAAACGTTTAAAATTATTTTAAAAGCTATTAACATGTGTAAATCTATTTCTAAATGTCAACACGTGGTATAAACAATGACCACATGTTGAAATGCAACTCTCTTACAAACAGAATACATCAAACATAGTCTGTATTTAATCCTAAGCATTATTAATCCATTACTATAAGTTTTTAAACGGAATCTATTACCTAATTACAATAAACCAGTCTGATTTAATTTTGAGGTTATTCCAGACACGTATTGTCATTCCTTATTTGTTTTGAAGTGTGGTGTTGAACACAGCGCCATCTGTGCTTCAACGGCTGAACTAAATAAGTAGGTAAGTCGATACCTAATGAATCTTTCACTTCGAGTACTACATAGACTAGTTAGCTAATTAGTTAAGACAGTTGCCACTGTAAGGCGCTGTTCCTTGATATAAAAGACGCCGCGTGGTCTAGACTCGTTCTCTTTTTCCGGCGGTCATACTGACTAGCTGTGCCTACCTACTAAATTAAATTACTAATAAACGGTTTGTTTCATGGCCAAAGATTTCCTTCCTCCTACATTAGACATGTGGCAACCCGCCGACATATATATTTTTTGTCATATATTTTTTTATGTAAATTGTTTTTATAACTTTATGACATTTTTTGTTCTTTAGAAACGTGTAAAGTATGTTAATTGGCATTTTTATACATCAATGGTTTACTTCTCAAAATTAAAATTATATATTTCTATTTATTTATTTTTTTGTTTGTAAATTGATATTGTTTTTACAGATATTTCTCAATCAAAAGAAATAAAACGTTTCATCAACTACGTGGAGGCTCGCAATGGTCAATACCGTGTGTGCAAAGTGATTCCTCTCGATGCTAACCTACCAGGAACAGTGCTGAAGATTTGCGTTACCTATACTGTAGTCTTGCTGCAGTTTACGCATTTATTTTAGCTTTACAACTTTTTGCTTGTGTGATTTTTTAGGTCAAAGTCAAAAAGCTTTTATTCAATAAAATCTCACTGATCACTTTGAATCGTCATTACGTTTTGTATGATTAGGTATGATTACATATTTTTTTTTTATTGGATGAGTTGGAGCTAGTTCGTCCCAAGCTTTTTTGTCTTCTAAATAATCAGATATTTTATAGTATGCTTTTAAAAGAAGTCCCTGTTTTATTACGTTTTTAAACTTTTGGACCCACAATATGAATTACATGTGGTACCTATAACGATCGTTATTGCATGATTTTTAAGGTAACTGGTAACTACGAGTAGTACATCGGTCGTAAAGGTTTCTGATTTCTAATTTAAGATTATTATTATTTTATGAGGTTTCATAAAATTATATTATTATGGGTTTTTTATGATGGCTTTTTTTATGTCGTAGTTTATGTTAGGGTTGTTTAATTTTAAAAAATATCCTGTGTCATCACTTCATCAGTTTAAATACGAATATTTCTAAGCAGACTCTCATCATGGTAGTTATATTAGTAGAACCGAAAAATAATTTATTTTTTATAAAGAAAAACCACAGGAACATAACCAAATATATTTCCATTGTCTTCAAATTACAGCATGTTCTATTTTCACTGGATTTTGGATTCTTTCAGTTTAAATCGTTCAAAATTAAAGTGATCGTCAAACTTTTGTCGCTTTTTCAATGTTTATGTTATACTTATGTATACTTGTCGGAGGTTTTTACTTCCAATATTCGTTTACGAGTTTTCTGGTATGTAAATGCTCTTATCCATTACGTTGTATTTGTTATCTTGCTGCTGTGTATCAAAAGTGATTCCACATTCTGCAATTTACTTCAAGATTTAGACAAAATTGATCGAGATCTAAGAATCAACCAGGAATCCTATAATTTAGATGTGAAAATTGTGATCGTGGTTTTGATAAATATATTCTTGAGGTTGGCACTAACGTTGACCTTTTGTGCAGGAACAGGGGTCTGCGTGCTATCATTATTTAACAGACTTCTTTTAACGTTTTTACATGCAAGCGTCGACTTCGTTCTAATTGCGTACACGTTCGTCTTTTACTTAATCTACTGTCGCTTGAGTAATTTGCTATCCATTTTGAAAATAAGAAATCGAAATATTGTGTTCTTGCAACATATTTACAAGGCACTTCATGATGTGGCTGATAAATATAAAAATGCTTTCGATTTAATTATAAGTGAATTTATATGATTTATTAATCCCAATTAATACTACTGTTGCCTTCACACTATGCCGCAGTCGGCAGGGACTTAGGCAGGGAAATGGGCACCAGCATAATGTGAACACGATAATGCTTCTGTCCCGGCTCCCGGCCCAAGTTCATGCCCTTGATGTCTAATGAGAATAAAGGCGATGTTGCTTTGGCAATAAGTCCGCGGCAATAATGCCGGCCGCGGCATGGACATAGTGTGAACCTGAACGCGGTATAATCTTTTTTTTTATATAGAACGAGGTTTTGTGGTTGCAGTTTCTGTCAGCATTGATATCCAGGGTGCCCGAAGCTATGTCTACGATTTATTGGTCAGTGACGGAGTTACTGCTTAAAACCAAAACGGTAATTTAAAAAAATGTTTGGGCATTCTAATTCTTAACCCAAGTTTCTCTTGGTTTGTTTCTGTCATTAGTTTTTGTTTTTTAGAAACGTTTATTAGAGTTATGTATTGGCTCTTTATCAGTGGTTGCTGCTTTGACATTGACATTCGCTCCTGCAGTGTGTGCTGGTATGCTTACAACACTAGCTAATCAACATAAGGTGGTGTTGTACAATAAACTTTGTTACAACTTTATTTCCGAAGGAATTATTTTTAGTCTGTGCTTCGCTGCAGGTCCGGATTGAATATTGCGGTTTGTCACTGACAGGCGTTTGTAAGTGACAGTCCCATTTTTCGGTGTTACCATCTGAATTATTGGCTTCCCACTTTCCCTAAGGTTTGATGTTAATAATTTTTGTTATTTTCATGCACAGTAATTGTGGGGTGCGAAGGAGTAAGTATTTATCTTTCCGAGTAATGTTGAAGTTATTTTCAGTGAGAATTTGCGGTATTGTGGCCAGTCCAGAGAGATTTTATATTTTGGTTATAGCTATGCTATGTAACTAACATTGGGATAATCTTTAGGAGTCTTTTCCTGACAAAGTAGTAGTCAGCTTTCGTAATTTTTTTACAGTAAATACATTTATTAGTGTCGCTGTTGGCCTAAAAGTTTCCCTATGTTTTGGGAAAAGTTCGAGAGGTGGCTCGCTAAATAAGGTCAAGTATTGCATTGTGAAAGGAGCTTTTTTTTCACCGGTGACTTGCAGACATTGCATGCCAGCAAGTTTTTATTTTAATTTAATGGAGTTGTGATAGTTTTGTGTGGCTGATACTGACGCCAAGGAAGACTTTTGTTTTATCCGGAGGACCTACACGGTTGTGTTAGGCGGTGTCAGCTTCCCAAACTCCTGCGTCGTAGGGCGGTGTGACGCCCGCGTGTTGCGTGCGTGTCCAGTTTGCGTGGTAAGATTCCTACTCTTTGGAAGAATAACTGTCCATTTTGAGGTCGCATACCTCTCATCACCTCGTTTTCCATCTTTATAGGTCTGCGGAAGAAAGGATTGTCCAATTTTTGAGGCGTGGCATCATCATATATCTTGTGCCATTTTGGAGACGTGGCATCCGAGAACCTTCCCAGCATTACCTCACCTCCTATAAGGTAATTGGTGATCTGATAAGTGAATCCAACAGTAGTGTTTTGTCCGTGTAGAAAGGCTAGGAGTTAGGTTCTATGGGAATCAATATTCCCCGAGCTCGGAGTAAGACCTAAATTGTTGCTTGTTTTTCAGGAGGTGTTTTATCCGGGGGACCTGTCACCAGGGATTCCAGAGCCTTGGAGAGACGTGTTTTGTGAAACTGTGGAGTATCGTGAGTAGGGAAACCTCTACTCGATCATTTTATATGGTGTGTTTGCCGATGAAGCTTTCTTCGATAAGAAGATAACATAATAATACACTTTTATACTGGTTGTTGTCGATGACGCTAAGGCGGCTTCTGTCGCTGTAGGACGCCTGCTTCTGTAGGTTGTGTTGGCAACTTCCCTTTGTTAGGTAGGGAAAATTTAAGCTTTCTTCGATAAGAAGATAACATAATAATACACTTTTATACTGGTTGTTGTCGATGACGCTAAGGCGGCTTCTGTCGCTGTAGGACGCCTGCTTCTGTAGGTTGTGTTGGCAACTTCCCTTTGTTAGGTAGGGAAAATTTAAGCTTTCTTCGATAAGAAGATAACATAATAATACACTTTTATACTGGTTGTTGTCGATGACGCTAAGGCGGCTTCTGTCGCTGTAGGACGCCTGCTTCTGTAGGTTGTGTTGGCAACTTCCCTTGGTTAGGTAGGGAAAATTTAAGCTGTCTTCTTTTAGTTTCACGGTCCAACCCCGTTAGGTTGGTGGCGCCCAATTTTGTTTGTTTAAACATTTAAATTTTGGCATACTGGTGACATTATCTCTGGTGACCTACTTTAAAACCCTCGCTGAGTTAGGCTGGCATTTCTTTTAAATTTAATTTACACTGTTTGATATTGTAACATTTTGGTGAGGAAGTAAAAGAATATAGTAGGAAACATTACATAAAATATTGTATTAGGCTTTTTAGAACCTCCGTTTAAAATTTTAACATTGGATAGCGATACAAAATTGTAACATTTTTGTGAGGAAGTAAAAGTTAAAGATATAAAATTGTAACATTTTTGTGAGGAAGTTAATAAAATAGTAACAGCGTGTACCACTTCTTTTCTTTGATACACCCAAGATATAAAATTGTAACATTGGCGCCCAACGTGGGGCCAGACCAGAGATAATCAGTGTGTCACTTAGCTAAATTGAATGTCACCAGTTATTTTGTTTATATGTTAAGTTTAATTTGTTTATAACAGTTTGTTTTGTATTGTGGGGTGTACCTAGTAATATACCTAGATAATATTATACTAGATTTATTTACGAATTAAGTTTGCTATATCCGCATACTCGTGAAGTGCCAGTTTAACTTAATGATGGAGCGGCCTATAGTATATAATTTATTGAAGAAAGAGGAGTTGATCTATGAGGTCGAGATTCGGTATGTGAAGCCGGAAACAACGGTTACAGCTCTTAAATCTCAAATCAAAGACTTAGCTCAGCGTATGCCAGCCGATGAAATTATAGAATCTCCACTTGATTCAGACACAGATTTGAACGCCGTAGAAAGTAGCATGGAAGAATTGCGTACATTCTTTGCAACACAGAAAATGACTTTTAAAAAATTCAATCGTATCCGCGCCCTTTCTCATCACCTTTTTCACAGACTTAGTCGAATTGAGCCTACCCTGGATACCATGATTAAAATGCAGTCTCGGTTGGATGAAGAGTTGAATAAAATTTTGGGAAAGGTTGATGCTCTCTTTGCTTCGTATCATGAGAGCTTCGACAAAGCTAATAATCATGCTGCGGAAGTGCCCAAAATTGAGTCACGTCCATTGGAGAAACAATTAAAGTCGATTAGCCAGCTACAGCATAAATATGGTGGTACTACCTGTGTGCGTACTTATTTGCAACGTTTGGATGAACTGTGTATTACGCGTAGAATTTCGGAATTGGCATTATTTCAAGGTGCGGTGGAGTTGTTTGTCGATCATGCTTTGATTTGGTACCGCGGAATAAGCGGCACTTTTGAAAATTGGTCTGAATTAAAAAAGGGCCTTTTGAATGAATTTCTTTCGGTTGATTTTGATAGGCGTTTGTTAGTGGAGATCCGTAATCGTACACAGGGTCCGACGGAGTCTGCTCCTCATTTTATCTCTGTCATGCTGAATTATTTTTCTCGTTTAATGGTTCCCCTCCCGGAGGCTGAAAAATTATACATTATTCAATATAACTTGCGCCCGTCCATAGTTATGGAACTGGCTTTAGAGGATATTTCGTCAATTGAAGTTTTGAAGCTGAAGTGTCGTTTGCTGGAGCATAGTCGTGCTAGGGTTGCTGATTTTCGCGAGCCCCCCAAGGTGAATGAACACACATTAGCCCCTGACTTAGCCTGCTCGACGCCATCGAAATCTACTTCGAAGGTCGAACAAATACAGTCAAGGCCCATGTTCTGTGTCAGGTGTAGAGTGGATGGGCATCTATTAAATAATTGTACTTCTAAAGAAGTGGTATGCTTCACCTGCGGAAACAAGGGATTCACCAGTAGGACGTGCTTGAAGTGCAATAAAAAGGAAGGATCAGCCGCCGTTTCAAAAAACTGAAATACGGTTCCTCTAATTTTGATCCCGTGGATTGGAGGAACCATCTAAATTTTCTCAGGTCATTTATGTCCAAGCCTAAAGTGGACACCATTCATTTTCATAATCCTGACGATTCTCGTCCACATCTGGTAGTAGATATATATGGGGAGCGTTACCATGGTTTATTGGATTCTGGAGCTAGCATTTCTATTTTGGGTTCTGAAGCGAGTGTTATTTTTGTTAATGCTGGGGTCAGTGTACATGATTGTGGGAAGGACGAATTTTCCAAGGTTGCCATGGCCAACGGATCGATTGCTGTTGTGAGGGGTTATTGTTTTTTGCCGGTTACTTTCCAGAATGTAACCAAGGAGATAAAGTTTTATGTGGTGCCTGAGGTTCAGACTCCTTTGATATTTGGGGTGAATTTTTGGAGGGAGTTTCGTTTGGCTCCAAATATTTTTCCTGACTTACCGGCTGTAAGTCAACCTGCGGTTCGTAGGGTTTCTGAATTACGTTCGTTACACCATTTTGAGGAATTGAGTGATACTCAACGTGCTGAGGCCCGCGCTGTTATGCGAAAGTTTGAAGAGGTGTCCTCGGAAAAAATAGGTTTAGGTCGGACCCGTCTATTGACGCATACTATCGACACCGGGACTACCGCTCCTATAAAACAACGTTATTTTTGTTTATCCCCGGAGCGCTTGAAGGAGCTGAATCGGCAGCTAGATGAGATGCTGGAGTTAGGGGTGGTTGAACCTAGTTCTAGCGAATGGAACAACCCTGTACTGATGGTGCCGAAATCTAATGGTGAGATGAGGTTTTGTCTCGATAGCCGGAAACTTAATGCGGTCAGCAAAGGTGATGCGTATCCGCTCCCTTATATTTCCCATATTTTGAACCATTTAGGGAAGGCAAAATATCTGTCTTCAATAGATCTCAAAGCAGCTTTTTGGCAAATCGGTTTGGACTCTGTTAGCTCGCGCGAAAAGACAGCATTCACTGTTCCAGGTAGAGGGCTTTTTCAGTTTGTGGTAATGTCATTTGGTTTGAAGGGAGCGCCCGCTACGCAACAGCGTCTTATGGATAAACTATTTGGGCCGGAATTTGATAACCGAGTATTTGTGTACTTAGACGACATTATTGTGGTGTCATCTTCTTTTTCAGAGCACCTATCTTTGTTGGAGAAGGTATTAGAGCGCCTTCATGCGGCGAATTTGAGCATTAATTTGTCGAAGTCGCAATTTTTTAGGAAGGAGTTAAAGTATTTGGGTTTTGTGGTGGACGAGCGCGGATTACACACCGATCCTGCCAAAGTGCAGGTGATCGTTGATTATCCGACTCCAACGAATAAAAAAGAAGTCAAGATGTTTTTGGGCACG
This sequence comes from Eulithis testata, assembly GCA_947507515.1. Classification (NCBI taxonomy): domain Eukaryota; kingdom Metazoa; phylum Arthropoda; class Insecta; order Lepidoptera; family Geometridae; genus Eulithis; species Eulithis testata. The sequence goes on along the minus strand of OX382213.1, from coordinate 7,766,115 downwards.
GCCTCATACTACAGGAGGTTTATAAAAGATTTTAGTTCTAAGGCTGCCCCTTTGAACGCTTTGACTAGTACTCGCAAAAACGCTCCCCCGTTCCATTGGAGTGAGGCGGCGGAACAGGCTTTTGCTAACTTGAAATCGGCCTTGGCTACGGCCCCCGTTCTTGCATGTCCGGATTTTTCCCTTCCGTTTTCGGTACAATGTGACGCGTCCGGTTATGGTATAGCCGCGACATTAACGCAAGTACTCGAGGATGGTGAGGAACATCCCATTGCTTACTCTAGCAGATCGCTCAACAGCGCCGAGCGTAACTATTCCGCTACGGAACGAGAGGCCTTGGCTGTAGTTTTCGGTGTGGAACATTTTCGTCCATATTTGGAGGGGGGACCTCCTTTTAAGGTAATAACCGACCACTCTAGTCTCAAATGGTTCTTCAATCTTACGAACCCGACAGGTAGGCTAGCTCGTTGGGGTTGTCGCCTGTCGCCCTACCAATTTGAAATTGTCCATAGAAAAGGGAAAGACAATATCGTTCCAGACGCTTTATCGCGGGTTGTACCCGTATCGGAGATCGTCACTGCAGTGGATGATCCTTGGTTTAACAGACTTCTCCATCGTTGTACCCAGTCTCCTCGCTCTTTTCCCAATTATTTGGTTAGTCATGATAAGCTGTTTCGTTATAGTAAAAACAAGTTTGGGCATGAAGGTGAATTTGAATGGAAGGAAGTGGTTCCTTTGGGAGCTAGGGCTTCTCTAATCCGTAGTTGCCATGAAGGAGAGTTGGCTCCGCATTTCGGTATCTTTAAAACTTACAAGCGTTTAGCTCTCAGGTATTTTTGGCCAAAAATGTATGAAGATGTGGAGAAATTTGTTAATGGGTGTGATGTTTGTTCAGCTTATAAACATTCTCAGGATCGTACTCCTGGTTTGCTGGGCAGCCCAAAAGTCTGTTCTCGCCCGTTTGAAATGGTGAGTGTGGATTTATGTGGACCTTTTCCGAGATCTAGAGCAGGATATACAAGTTTATTGGTCGTTGTCTGCTGTTTCACTAAGTATTGTGTGTTGTTCCCTTTGCGAAGGGCTATCGGCAAGAACATTGTGAAATGCTTAGAGGAGAGCGTCTTTTTAGCGCATGGAATTCCGCGTACCGTAATCATGGACAACGGCACCCAGTTTACTGGAAAGGAGGTTCGGGCGTTGTTTGGGAAATATAAAATTCCAAGTGTACATTTCACTCCCCGGTACACCCCTCAAGTCAATACCGTGGAGAGATACAATCGTACCGTAGTTACCGCGATTTCCATCTTGGTAGGCAAAGATCATCGTACGTGGGATGTCTCGCTGAGCAAAATACAATTTGCGCTGAACACTGCGGTGAATGAAACGACTCGTTTCACTCCATTTTTTTTGGTCCATGGTCGTGAAGCAGTAACTTGTGGTAGCATGTTTGTCGAGGACTCTTCTCCCCTTACCTTAGCTTGTTCGCCTCGTGCTGATTTCGCACGAAAATTGGGATGTTTGGAGGATGTTTTTTTTCAAGTGTCGGAAGCCTTGAGTAAGGCCCATCAGCGTAGTGCTACCCACTACAATAAAAGTCGCCGCAAGGAGACGTTTGTTGTCGGCGACTTGGTCTGGAAACGTACCTACCCCCTCAGCGATGCCTCCAAGTTTTTTATGGCTAAGTTGGCGCCTAAATACGACAAGTGCAGGGTAAGCGGAAAGATCAGTGATCTAGTCTACGAGTTGGAGGATGCCGTTACTGGCAAGCCCTTGGGACAGTGGCACGTAAAAGACCTTAAAAGGGATAATTCTCCGTAGGCCGTCTATTTCGCATAGGTTTTTGTGGGTTTGTGATGCCAAGGTGATCTGTCTGTGGATCACCGTAGGCCTTTTGATGCATAAATCTTCGAGAACCTATGATGCCAAGGATTCCGTTTCCTTTTCTGATCTTATCCTACTTAATTTTACTTCTTTCTTTCGTTCGTTTACCTCAATATTTCGTTCTTGGGTGCATTGCATGTAGTGATTCATTTTTACAGGGTTTTGCTTATACGTAATGAATTGTTTTAAGTTTACCGCTGGAGGGCCAGCATGAATTTAACTCGTCTATCCTCGCTAAATTCTGGTGGGAAAAGGGGAACTGTTACAACTTTATTTCCGAAGGAATTATTTTTAGTCTGTGCTTCGCTGCAGGTCCGGATTGAATATTGCGGTTTGTCACTGACAGGCGTTTGTAAGTGACAGTCCCATTTTTCGGTGTTACCATCTGAATTATTGGCTTCCCACTTTCCCTAAGGTTTGATGTTAATAATTTTTGTTATTTTCATGCACAGTAATTGTGGGGTGCGAAGGAGTAAGTATTTATCTTTCCGAGTAATGTTGAAGTTATTTTCAGTGAGAATTTGCGGTATTGTGGCCAGTCCAGAGAGATTTTATATTTTGGTTATAGCTATGCTATGTAACTAACATTGGGATAATCTTTAGGAGTCTTTTCCTGACAAAGTAGTAGTCAGCTTTCGTAATTTTTTTACAGTAAATACATTTATTAGTGTCGCTGTTGGCCTAAAAGTTTCCCTATGTTTTGGGAAAAGTTCGAGAGGTGGCTCGCTAAATAAGGTCAAGTATTGCATTGTGAAAGGAGCTTTTTTTTCACCGGTGACTTGCAGACATTGCATGCCAGCAAGTTTTTATTTTAATTTAATGGAGTTGTGATAGTTTTGTGTGGCTGATACTGACGCCAAGGAAGACTTTTGTTTTATCCGGAGGACCTACACGGTTGTGTTAGGCGGTGTCAGCTTCCCAAACTCCTGCGTCGTAGGGCGGTGTGACGCCCGCGTGTTGCGTGCGTGTCCAGTTTGCGTGGTAAGATTCCTACTCTTTGGAAGAATAACTGTCCATTTTGAGGTCGCATACCTCTCATCACCTCGTTTTCCATCTTTATAGGTCTGCGGAAGAAAGGATTGTCCAATTTTTGAGGCGTGGCATCATCATATATCTTGTGCCATTTTGGAGACGTGGCATCCGAGAACCTTCCCAGCATTACCTCACCTCCTATAAGGTAATTGGTGATCTGATAAGTGAATCCAACAGTAGTGTTTTGTCCGTGTAGAAAGGCTAGGAGTTAGGTTCTATGGGAATCAATATTCCCCGAGCTCGGAGTAAGACCTAAATTGTTGCTTGTTTTTCAGGAGGTGTTTTATCCGGGGGACCTGTCACCAGGGATTCCAGAGCCTTGGAGAGACGTGTTTTGTGAAACTGTGGAGTATCGTGAGTAGGGAAACCTCTACTCGATCATTTTATATGGTGTGTTTGCCGATGAAGCTTTCTTCGATAAGAAGATAACATAATAATACACTTTTATACTGGTTGTTGTCGATGACGCTAAGGCGGCTTCTGTCGCTGTAGGACGCCTGCTTCTGTAGGTTGTGTTGGCAACTTCCCTTTGTTAGGTAGGGAAAATTTAAGCTTTCTTCGATAAGAAGATAACATAATAATACACTTTTATACTGGTTGTTGTCGATGACGCTAAGGCGGCTTCTGTCGCTGTAGGACGCCTGCTTCTGTAGGTTGTGTTGGCAACTTCCCTTTGTTAGGTAGGGAAAATTTAAGCTTTCTTCGATAAGAAGATAACATAATAATACACTTTTATACTGGTTGTTGTCGATGACGCTAAGGCGGCTTCTGTCGCTGTAGGACGCCTGCTTCTGTAGGTTGTGTTGGCAACTTCCCTTGGTTAGGTAGGGAAAATTTAAGCTGTCTTCTTTTAGTTTCACGGTCCAACCCCGTTAGGTTGGTGGCGCCCAATTTTGTTTGTTTAAACATTTAAATTTTGGCATACTGGTGACATTATCTCTGGTGACCTACTTTAAAACCCTCGCTGAGTTAGGCTGGCATTTCTTTTAAATTTAATTTACACTGTTTGATATTGTAACATTTTGGTGAGGAAGTAAAAGAATATAGTAGGAAACATTACATAAAATATTGTATTAGGCTTTTTAGAACCTCCGTTTAAAATTTTAACATTGGATAGCGATACAAAATTGTAACATTTTTGTGAGGAAGTAAAAGTTAAAGATATAAAATTGTAACATTTTTGTGAGGAAGTTAATAAAATAGTAACAGCGTGTACCACTTCTTTTCTTTGATACACCCAAGATATAAAATTGTAACAACTTATTGAACAAAAAGGTAAACCTCATGTATACAAATGTTATTTATTTAAGAATTACAGGTATTTAAAAATATAGTATAAACCAAAAATTTTATAAGCTAGGATGCTTAAAAATATATACAAAATACAAATATTATAAATTGCCCTAGTAGCTTTGCAATTACATAACCATTACATTACATAACACCTCTAAAGAATAAATTACACACTTGATATTTATAGTTTTATTTTTTAATTTATATAATATAATTATAGTCTTTTAAAATATATAGTAGGTATAATATACATAGTAAGTTAATGGTATGATGGTATGATGCAGTCGTGTCGCCAAAATAAAAGTTCTTTATATAAATTTCAGATGAAATTCGACTTCGACAGATGCAGCGATTCATCCGTTACGTTGAAACTCGTGACTATCAGTTTCGCGTATACAAAGTGATCCCTCTGGACGCGAATTTGATCAGGATGGTACTCAGCTTTTGCGTTACCTACCTCATCGTCATCATACAGTTTACACACGTCAAATAATTATTTATTATTAATTACGGTTTTTATATCGTCCAAACTAATATTTATAATATAATAAATATGTTTTTTTATCAAGTAGCTGTGTATTTTATTGTTCTTAAATAAAAATGGTGTAGTTAATAAATTTTAATTAATAAAAACATTTTATATCCATAAACACTAGCTAGATGATGACAGGGTAGGTTATTTATATTACACATATAATTTTAAACATTAAAACTTTCAAATTTTAAAGCGTTCTTTGACAGACAAAGATAATATTTTTCAAATTCAATCATTTCAAGTTTATTTTTAATCATCTATATGAAATAGCTGAATTAATACAATCAAGTAAGTGACACAAAGATTAAGAACGATTGATACAAGGCGTGCGTTCAAAGGAATAATGTCATATGCATAGAAGTCAAATGGGCGAGCTTCTATGTATGAGATAAATTTCATTAGTTGTATTGAATTGGTTGTATCTGAAATAAAAATAATATTTAATAATGTAGGTAGGTACATATATAACGTCATAGTACACATTTTAAGCAAAGAACTTAAATGTCGATGATAGTATGCGTTGCGTAGCACTAGCGTACCTATAACATTATCATATTATTGTAAAGTTTGATTCCCTCTAATACGACTTTTTATGCATCTAATCTAGATGACTTATAAACTGTTAGATGCTTACCCAGCACCTATAATATCCTCTAAGCCTAGTCAGTCTCATCTAAAGAAAAGACAAGGTGAATACTAGCGGAACTAACCACAGTGATCACCCAAGCACCATATAAGAATTTTACTAAGTCTTAGTCAAATCAAAATCAAATCAAATCATTTATTTGTAAACACAGATATTTCGGAAGAGTGGGGACAAATAAATTGTTAGAGTGCACTGTGTTTTGCGCTAAGGCTTACAAATTTATCTTACGTAGGTAATTATATTATTATGTGCTACATTCAATTAAGTAATTTTAATTTAATTAATTGATTTTAATTTAAATAATTAATTTTAATTTATTGATTAATTTTAATTTAATTAATGGATTTAAATTTAAATAATTAATTTTAATTTATTAATGAATTTTAATTTAATTAATTAATTAATTTTAATTTAATTCATTAATTAATTCTTACGTATAACTGATCTTACCATGTTCCACGAGCATTAGGTTGTGTAGCTCTACTTTCAAGAGGTTAGCTTGTGAGGATAGCATTCCAGCAAGTATAGCGGGTGCAAACGCCGACAGTAGACTTTGAGCTACCGCAAAGTACTCTGTGACGAAGTATATAGCTGAGACCTGAAACAATACACACGGTGTTACATAATTACTTACAATTTTATTAAGAGTCACTATAATGTGCTAGTTTGTACTTACGGCAGTTATCTTAAACTTCAAATTGCATATTTCGTAGAATAGCATTATCGTTATAGATGGAATATTGGTAAGCAAAGCGACCACGAACTGAAACCACAATTTAATAACATATAAAAGTACTATTATATAATTTATCAAGCACAAAATGAATATACAAAATTATTAAGTTTAGTGCTGACGAATAAGATAATATCGTGTTATTAATTAATATACATAAATATAAAAAATAAACTACGTTTCTTACCACAGAGTCAAAAGCTTTTTTTATATTCTCAGCTAAATCTACAAGAGACTTGTATAAGTGCTGACAATAATTTAAGTCAAATCTCTTTTCCGCAATAACTTTTTTGAAAGTTATCAGACGACAATAAATCATGTAATATATAAATGCATTTAAAATTAAAACAACATCCATACTAAAAACAATTATAAAGAAATGTATATTTGCATAAAAAGTATGAAAGCAATCATCAACATTATATATTGCACATTGCAGAGCTGCCAAGACAAATCTATAAACTACTGGCATTAACATCACAGTAAAGAATTTTGGTTCAAATCGGTAAGACTTTTTAACCATCAACTTAGAATCGATAGATAGCAAATTATCATAAAACATTTTGAAACTCATTCGGCTTTCAGGAACTATTGTAAAAGACGTTACACTTATAATATATTGCATTATGAAAATTGTAAACCATATGACCATGGGCATTGGTTCTTTATTAAGAATGACAGCACAGGAAAGAACTATACAGCATCCGTAACATTGGCAGAGGGATAAAACTCTGAAGAATATTTTGAGTCCAGATGTTTTGAAACTGAAGAAGCCCAAATCCCATGACACTAACACATGTAATGTCTTGAAGAACAGCACTGTGCCTGTTGAAAGCTTATTAGAATTTGTATCAAATGCAGAAGACTGTTCAAACAGATTATTTCTTTTTGGAGTAGGTCTTCCTGATTCCATTTTCAGTCGATTAATATCCTACGATCAGAACCAAACGTTAGCTAACGACGCAAATGCTCAAATAAAATTACTTAGACGTAAAGTAATCCATTAGACAATCTAAATACATATATAAAAGAAAGTCGTGTTAGTTACTACGATTATAACTCTAGAACGGATGAACCGATTTGGCTGAAAATTGGTAGGGAGGTAGCTAAGAACCAGGAGACGGACATATGATACTTTTTATCCAAACAAGTTTTCCGACCAAAAACTTATACCAATGCCATAAATTAAAGTGCACATTTTTTGGTTAGAAAACTTGTTTGGATCAATGTGATATTTTTACTGAACCTTTGCATTGTTATTCTCTAGACCCTGAAGGTCTGCAATTTTACATAATTACATTTAGTTATATTATATCTTCAAAAATGTTGAAATGTGCGAGCGAGAGGGTTGTCTGCCTTATACATACGCCTTAAGTGGACTCATGGCTGTAATTTACAAAATTAGATGTGACTTACGAAATATACGAGTTATGTTTAAAAAATATAAAGGGCTTACAGTTTGAAGCTTCGAAGTTTTTAACCGCAATATTACAATTTTAATCCATTAGTTATCAAATTGACATAGAAATGAATTGCATCTAATGGATTACCTCTCTCTCTTTCCAACTATTCGTTCCACATGGTGGTGGGGTCAGCCGTCACACTTTTCCTCCACTTTGCCCTATTCTATAATCGGAAATTATTGAAATTACCGTAACATTTTGCAGGGGCAGTTTGTTTAATTTAAAAGCGCTATTATTGCGGTTGTGTGAAATTGAAATGTCTATCGCTTATTATATTATTTAACATGGAATCACGAAGATCATTTGAACCAAAGAGAAATAACCTTTTTATACCATCTATAATGAACGCAAATGCCAACCAGCTATCATCAGGCACGATTGTATTCTTCAAAACGTTACATGTGCTATTGTCTTGGGATTTAGGATTCTTCAGCTTCCAAACATCGGGACTAAAAAAAATCTTTAAAATTATTTCCCTTTGTCAGTGTTATGCATGTTGTGCGATAGTTTTAGTCTGCGTTATGTATTATGAAGAAGATATACCAAAGAGTATATGGTTTTCTATAGTTATGTCTACGTATGTATTGAGTGTGACCAGTTTGTCATTTGCTTCAGAAAACCGGATCAGTTTCAAAAAGTTTTATGATGAGCTGCAAGTGATTGATTCAATGATGAGAGTTGATGAGCCATACAAATTTCAATTGAAATTTTTTATCATGATATTGATGCCGTTTGTAAATAAATTCATCTTGGCTAGTCTGCAATGCTCTGGTGCTCATGTAGATAATTGTATGCATCCCTACTTCGTCAATGTATATTTAATAATCGTCACTTTTAGTATAGATGTAATTTCAGTTTTGAATACATTTATATTTTACTTGATTTATTGTCGCCTGGTTACGTTCAAAAAAGTTCTTGCGCGTCAGATATTTGATTTGAATTTTTGTCAGCATTTGTATAAGTCTCTTGTAGATTTGACTGAAAATATAAAGAAAACCTTTGAACTTGTGGTAAGAAATTTCCTGGGGTATTTGCGTGAGGCAATCTTATATTGATTATCTAACAACTAACAACATATTCTTCAAAAGTAATTGTTTTCCTAACACATTTAACCCGTGTCGCATAAATTTTTATTTTTAGCGTTGATAAAGGTTTTTACAGTTTCAAAATTGTATGTTTTCAGTTCGTCGTCGCGTTTTTATGCAACATTCCATCAGTCACGATGTTTTTATTCTATATAGTCTATAATCTAAAATATAAATATTATTCTGTAAGTATTAAGAACCAACTTTTATAAAATTCTTAATCCAGATTACTAAATATATCTGTAGGCAAGAGTAGTGGTGGATGCGCTCCGGTAAGGGTGGCAACGATCTGCAAAATGTATAGCTGGCAAACACTGAATTTCGGATCATCTATAAAGACTTGAATTTCTTGGAGACCATGAATTCTAGTTATAGAATATATGCAAGCTAATAATGCAATTAAGCAATTACTTCTTCATACATTATTCAAGTTTGCATTTGATCCATTTTTTTTCTCTTTACTGTTACTACTATATCCACATGCGTTATTTAACTGGTTTTTTTTTTGTTTTTACAGCTATCTTCAATAACCATTACCATACAGTGTTATAGTTTGGCCAATGGTTTAATATTTTCATTTGCTCCTGCTATACTTGCCGGAATGTTATCTTCACAAGCTGATATATTGAAAGTAAAGCTACACAACTTATTATTATCTGAAGATGGTAAGCAGGTAGTCAAATACATTACGGCTTAATAATACTCTCTCAACATCTGTTATTTTTTTTAAATAATTATAAGCAAGGGCCGTAATTATCATAATTAGTTTTCTTTTAATAAACTTAAAATTTGTAGTTTTTATAAATGGATTTGTGATATAATATTATTGTACACACTACACAAAGCTTTAAAAATTTATTGGTGCTGGTACTACGCTAAAATAAAAGCACCTTACAATAACGTCCTTTTTACTTTCTTTCGCAACAGTACCGGCATTTATTTAGAACATACATACTATTTGGTAATCCACATCGGGGATAAGCCAGTATGGGGTCAGGCCAGACTAACCCTGTAAAACTGGGTGCGATAGGTGGAATGCCGCGATTGGCTGTTTTTTTTTCGTTTTGGTAACGTTACTATGCTTTCAGGTATGGAAAATCCAATGAAACTTGTGAAATTCATCAAATACATAGAGGCTCGTCCGTTCAAGTTCTACGCATATGACATCATACCACTAAACGCAAATCTAGTGGCTATTCATTTTAATATAAGTGTTACTTACTTTATTGTATTAGTTCAGTTATTTCACATAAATGAATAAGAATATAATAAGACAGTTATTATTTAAAAATTAAAAATAAATAAGGTGTGATATAATATCTAAATAAAAACTAACCAACCCATAATTGTGTTTAAATTGTGAAGCTCGTTTTATGTTATAAATTAAAAAACTAATTATGCTCGGTTTATGTGAATAGAAAACAATTAGTATCAATTAAAATTTTACTACATGTTCAAGCAAAGAAAGGGCTAAAAGAATCAGATATTTATCTTAGCAGAGTAATTTAGGAAATGTACAAAATAAGATATTAAATAACATATCTTAATATTAATAATTTTACCAAAAGTTTTTATATTATCATCAAAATCGGTAGTGCGAATCCTTTCAGTATTTTTTTATATAATATCTTACCGTTTAGAAGTTCCCCTCATTAACATACGTCAGTGAAATACCCTGTATTAGAAAACATTGACAATATCATAATTAATTTCCATTTCATTTCCATTATTATCATGTTATTCGTATGCTCGTAAATTACAAAAAAAAACTAATAAGCTAATTCTCTAATTGTGTTTTTATTCATAAAAAAAGTATTTTAGGCCGCCAATAGTAGATACGAGTATATTGGTTTTCACAACGACTTCATTTTGTGCTTTTACTAGTTATCATAAACCTGAAGTTGTATTGCTTACCATATTTTTTTATTTAAAACAATGTTAACTACAATTCGTAATGTTTCCTCTCCTAGTCCACGTGGCCCCGTATCAATGATATTAAAATTATTTTATCAAGTGATACACATAATTTTATTGTTGGACTTCGGATTTTTCAGACACAGCTCCTTTAAAATAAAAATCGCAATCAAAATATTTTTTTTAATTGAAGTATTTGTCTTGTGTATCTCGATTACAATTGGTATATTCTTTTGGTCCAAAGATGCCACTTATTTGTTTTGGTTGATAATTTCTATACTTCGTTATTTGATCAACATAGTAATTTTTGCGTCTCTCAAAAATAATAAAACTCTTTGTGCCTTTTACTCCGAGTTACGAGATATTGATGTCAAACTACAAGAAAATATTACATTCTACTGTTTGGAAATTAAAATTATACTAAGTTTCTTATTTTGCATAATCTGGAGCGTGTTAGTTACAGGTCTTTCTTGTGTAATAACTCATAGGTGTCTTGACACAGTTTTAGATACCGTTCTTTTTTCAATGTCGGTCATGAGCCGCCATATAATTCTGATATGCTATGCATTTATTTTCCATTCTGTTTTCTGCCTGTTGAAACGATTTTCCTATTATTTAGCGACATCAACAGAGATAACAGATTTTGTTTCATTTCAATTAATTTACAAGTCTATTGTCGATGTAACTGAAAAACACAAATCTACTTTCGATGCTTTTGTGAGTATCTATCTTGCTGAAATATAATAAATATTTGTGTATATTGTGTTTGATATTATCTAAAAATAGTGTTAAAATAAATAAGGTATCTCAATAGTCCCATAAATTTAAGAATGAAAAAAAAAAAACAATTATATTTTACTTTATTTTTTTTAATTTATATTTATTTTTTAAATAAAATTGTTCAAATTTATATATTTCAGTATACACTAAGTCTTTTATTCAGCGTACCAGGCATTATGTTTACAATATACCTGGGCTTGAGACGAATACTCAGCGGAAACCCGGTAAGTTATCAACCATATAAAGTGTCACAAAACTATTGATTCGGCGTTCTGCCCCCGTATCGCAAGTTCTGAACTGCTTTCGCTGCCCAGCATAATGTCAAATGACATGGCTACAGATATATGAAAACAAGAAGCTTTTGACGGCAAAGAACGCGCTGAAACGTGCTAATGTCACTATTTAGTCACAGAATATCTATGATTTAGTATGTAAACCGTTCAGAAAAGTAGCCAGGCTTAAACCTGGCAGGTTTTTATGAGACAACGAGACCCCCCCTGGAATTATTTCTGGTGATGTAAGTATCGAAGACAAAACATTCCGATTTCCCGTGACCTTTACAATTTTGTCAATCAATCTAGATGGTCGACCAAGTAACATTAATCTACCTACATTAAAAATTGAACCTAGATAGATCGATTAAAATTACGAAACAAAAATATATCTACGTACTTTACAAACGTAGTTTGTAGATCTACCTACTTTGTTTATGCATCTATTTCTTTGTCGTTAATAATATCATGATCAAAAATTTTGAAACTTGAGTACCTTCATCGTGGCAATAAACTAAAAAATTAATGACCACTGCTGAAATATTTTCGATCGCAAAGTTTTTGATATTGATAATAAATGCACCTATGATAAGTTGATAACATACGAATTTTTCCTTTTTTTTATAGATGTTAGGTATGGATTCGATAATCAATATTGCTGAAATTTTCATATCGATGGTTTTTTTATTTTTACCTGCGATTACTGCTGGTACGGTGACAACTCAAGCAGACCAAATAAAAATAATTTTACATAACAAACTTCTTCAGCAACAAGGTACTTGACCCAGTGAGCGAAGCGAACGAAGATCTTAGTAACAACTTGGGCAAAAATGCTTTGTATGTTGGTTCGACGAGATCTTTTGAACATTGGATTATAATCTTAAGTTATACTGGTTTGAAAAATAAATTAAATTTGTAATGGTGTTGAAAAACTTACGTTGGAAACCGAGTACTGGAACTGTCCGTCTCCGGCAAAAGACCTAGAGGGAGACCAAAAACCACCTGGACAGCCGTGTTAAACCGCGACATGAAGGAATGCAATGTTTCCGATGACGACGTCATGGATAGGGCGAAGTGGAGGAAGAATGTGAGGAAGGCTGACCCCACCACCATGTGGGACCAATAGTCGGGAAGAGAGAGAGAATGGTGTTGAAAAACTATGAGGTTCAAAAGGAAGTAAAAAAAATTAAGTCGTACCAAAATATCAAGTAGGGTGTCATATGATAGGGCTTTGTTTAAACATTCCAAAACCAGTTTCATTTTTATTCTTAGTTAAATAGTTTTTGAGTTGTTGTGAAAATTATTATTTATTGATTAATAACTCTCACATTTTTACAACCCCTTAACCAATCATGAGATCTCAGTTTGGGGCGAACTACTAGTAATGAATGTTTATAAGTAATTTATTTTTCTAATCTACCTTTTAAATAACCAATCTATTCATTATTTTTAGATGATGTTCAAATCAGAAATATAACAAGGTTTATCCGCTACGTAGAGAAACGTGGATGTCGGTTCCGCGTGTACAAGGTGATCCCGCTAGACGTAGACCTACTCAGAATGGTACTCAGCTTCTACGTCACTTATCTCATCGTCATCATACAGTTTACACAGACTAAGTCTAGTTAAATTAGTCTGATTTTTGTCTCGCTTTGTTTTGAACGTTAGTTATATTAAGTGCCTGTAGCATTAGGTTTTTACCTACGTTGATTGTATGGTCGTACCTCTGTCTAAAGCTTACAGATATCTTACAAGGTGTCACTTTGTAACTTATTTATATTTTGAGGTGACAGTTTTTTACTCCATTGCGAATTAGAAGTTTGTTTCATTTCAATGTTTTAGTTTTTTCTGGTTCATCTACAGGCACTGGTTATTTGTGTGTTTTGCACCAGGATTTCAAGTTAAGGTTAAACTATCGAATATCTTATCTTTTGATAGAATGAAAAAAAAAACATTTATTGCCATTAACATTAATTAGGCAGGTAGTTACATAGTTATACAAAATATGCATGTAATACAAAGAACATGTAGCTAATCTTAGCTATGAAAAAAATTAAATAAATAAATAGGTCATTCCATTATCTAAAGAGTTTTGTATTTTGTTACTAAATTAAACATAGGCAAGCACCTTAACTAATTTGACAAAGGAAGTACGCATGAATGCGTTGATTTTCTGTACGTTACTGAGATTTCCAATATATAATTATTATCACTTAGTATTTAAAAGGTGTTCGTCTGCTAGTAGCTATAAAATGTATTTTTCTCAGATATTTTTTTTATTGTTGATTCAGTCTAGACGTTTTATATCCTATGTTATATCAGTCAGATTGAACTAAGTAGATATATGTTTTTTGTAGTTTCTTGCTCGTTTTTCTAGGTTCTGTTCGTGATGGCACCTAGAATCACTTAGTTTATAAAAAATGTCTAAATAATCCTTGTAATTTTACTGAATAAAAGATATTTGAGTTTGATTACATTTATATTACAATCTGATAATTAAGCACTAATTAATAAGCATGTTATAAGTAGGTATATAACTTAATCAACAAAGTACCTGCTGCTACTTTTGGAAATGGCCTGCATAATCTGTTTGTCTGTTTGTTTGTTCTGTTCACTGATCACACCTTAACTGCTGGACCAATTTCAATGAAACTTATACCATTCAGAAAACAACTATAATTATTGAAATCAAAGACGTGGATTTTTAGTTATAGCTTGAACTTTCTAAACCATATGGAGCTATTTGCTACGAGATTCATCGTTTACTGGTTGACAGATATTTTAGTTGAAAGTTTCGCACGCACGAAGTCGCCGGTATCAGCTAGTTAGTTATAATTATATTACTTATTTCTATAGATCTAATGTTAGAACATTGCAAAGTAACTAGATTATTTCTACTATTAATAAGATTACCTAGTATGTATAGATTTATATAGGTATAAGAAGATTCTTCGGCCTCAAAATGATCGTACTATATACAATATTATATTGTAAATTACTGTTTTAGAAGATGCTCAAATCAGGAATATAACAAAGTTTATCCGCTACGTGGAGGAACGTGGATGCCGGTTCCGTGTGTACAAGGTGATCCCTCTGGACGCAGACCTGCTTAGTATGGTGCTCAACTTCTGCGTCACCTACCTTATCTATTATCATCATACAGTTCACGCACACTAGCTCTAACTGAATTAGTGTACCTTGATTGTGTCTGTGTTTGATTAATCATAATGCCTTATATTTCAGGTTTCAGGCCCCGTCCGAAGTGAAATAATGAATGAATGAATGAAAAAAGTTTTTTAATACAGTTGCTCAAAAAGTGGCGTATTGCATGGACGTATAGCGTTCGGGATGTGGGCTATTACACACTCGTGCTTTTTTTACCTTTCCCGAACTAGTGCGTTCTCTTTCCCAATTGTCAAAATAATGTCTATTAAAAAGAAAAACCAACCATGAAGATGAGTTTTTACTCAACCATGAGTTTTTACTAAAAAAATTCATAGAAGTTTTTATGATTCATGCAAATACGTATATTTCTAAAAAGAAGCT
Organism: Eulithis testata; assembly: GCA_947507515.1. Classification (NCBI taxonomy): domain Eukaryota; kingdom Metazoa; phylum Arthropoda; class Insecta; order Lepidoptera; family Geometridae; genus Eulithis; species Eulithis testata. Next base: position 7,750,938 of record OX382213.1, on the reverse strand, counting down.
ACTAATTGGTTTCAATATCAGATTTAATGATTTGATTGAATGAGTTAGGTTAGGTTTCATTTCATCTCATTAAATTTCATTTTCATTTCATATCAATAAAAAAATTCTACCTGAAGACTTGGCTGTATGGGCATAGTTCCCTTTGCCTACCAGAATGGGTGACGAAAAAAAAAATCTCTGCTTATATTCTACGGTTGGCGCCATTTTTCAGAAATTTTCTTTTTATTAAATTGCTTCATTTTTTCGCAACGGTATTAAAAATAGTCGTTCAGTACACGTGCGGAACCGTCATTGCAACTCGTTCCGACTGTCAAATTTGTCGGAACTCTTTGCATTGACAGCCTTTCCGCACTTGTAATGAAATATACTATATTGTACGTAGGTACACCTTACAAACGAATATGCGAGACAGATTACATTATAATACATTACGTACAAACGAGCGATTTCTTCCAACCTTTGGTTTGAGTGGAGCGTATAAATAGGAAGGTCGGCTAGGGTGTACTATTTGACAAGAAAATATTTTATACTTATAATAACGAGATTCAAATAAAAAATAAAGTATTTGTAGAAAGTGCACAAGATATTATAAAAAAAATAAAATTATTCATTGATTATTGTTTTTATTCTTGAAGTGATGCAGTTTTAAGCTTACAAGATGTATTGAAAAGTAACAGTTGTCTCCTGACGCTGTATAAATCATCTTCAATAGATGTAAAAGCCTATTATTATTATATTGTACTCGTATAATGGTAATGTATTTTCTTGCTACACAAAACACCTACCTAGATATCTATCTATGTACTATATTACAATTAATATTACGTACTATAAATAGAGAGACCCTGCTACAAAATATTCCAAAATGTTGTCCGATAAAACGAATTCTACATCATTTACAAAAAAGATTTTAAATTTAATATTACTACTATGGTTCAGTATGAAATATTTCGTTAATAGTTAGGGTAGTTAGTACCAATCGACCTTCAGATGTTTACATTATTTCAAAGTACCTGTTTGAAATGTAGATACAATCAATCAATACTGAAAGTAAACATAGAAATTAAACAAAAAGTAAAGTAATTATTGTAGAAATGTAAAAATAAAGACTCAAGACATGACGGTTACTAGATAAGTATAGATAGATACAAGGTTAGATACTGATAAATTAATTAATTATAGACTAATGTATTATTTTCAACTGTGAACATTTCATAGAAAGTTCTCGATCGAGTATAACTAATGTAGGTATATTAATAGTTACGTAGAAGCAAAATCGATTCTATACACTGCTCTGAAGCAGAACCGCAATTTTCCATAAAAATATACATAATATATATCCATATTGTATAGTTTGTCAAACCAGCTAGAATTAAAAGAATTTATTTATTCATTTATTATTATTAACTTTACATATATTGCTTACTTATAAGTTAAATCTAGGACTTATACCAATATGGAATATATAAAAGAGTTAACAAAACTGTAAGAACTAAAACTAGTCCAGTCATTTTAGTAAGTTCACCTCGGAAATTGAGATACCCAGATATAAACTCGTATAAACTTGTATCTTGACACCTTAAAAGTTGTCTCAAAACATAAATTATGGTAGGGTGTTGAAGGGTGGTGATGTCAAAATACAAGTTTATACGAGTTCATAGCTTGGTATCTCAAATTCCGAGATTCTTACATAGTTTTGACTAACATGACGGGACTAAAAACAAATAGAAACATAAAAACTATATTTACTTAGCTACTTATTTAAAATATACACCACGCATCTAGATAACATGTGTAAATTGTATAATGACGATGAGGTAGGTAACGTAGAAGTTGAGCACTATTCCAATCAGGTTGGCGTTCAGGGGGATCACCTTGCACACGGTGAACCGGCAGCCTCGCGCCTCCACGTAATGGATAAATCTTTTTATTTCTTTTAGCTGGTTTTCTTCTAGAAAAGACAAACAAACTGCTTTAGTAAAATCTGTTAAATTCCTGAAAGTTAGCTGTGGTTGCCTTTAGTGGATAAGCACCAGACATGATATATTCTGTTTGAGTTTAGTTTTAAGTTTGTGTATTATTCTATGGCAATACTAATAAATAAATAAAAATAATACAAAAAGTTCCACTCAAATCAACGACTGGAGCCTGAGCTAAGTTTAAATTCTAGAACTTAGAATTTCTAAGTTCTAAGTTGGAAGGAAAAAAGATGAATGGAAATGACATTTCCGAATAAAAAGTCCCGTGAACATATTTTTTTCATTTTAAAAATTTTTTAGGTGTTCTTTAGCTGAAGATTATGGAAGCACGTGCAAAAGTACCTCGTTCTTGCAAACATTTGTCATGCAATATAACTTTTATTTTTTCCACTTGTGTGGTCATCGTACCGGCAGCTACAGCCGGAATAATCGATATCAGAAATGTTTCAAAGAAAAGAGCCAATTCTGCGCTTGTGGTGAAGAAACTTATCTGCAATATAATAGTAGGTCTTATTTTAATGTCAATAAAGTAGATCAAGATTATGGTAGAAAATGCGGTGGGCAGTCACACAACAATAAAGCATGTATTCTTCTTTCAAAATCTAGTTTATAGATCAAGCTCCTAACGTAGAAGTAGGTACGAAAACACCGGAATCCGCGTAAATCTTTGGTCTCGCGATCGTAACGCACGACGCAGCGGTATGCAACATGCAGCGCCGGACACATAACCACCATCTCCTCAAGATCGGAGCGGCAGACTGACAGACTCTGTCGTGACTGTCTTCAGGAAAATGAAACAGCAGATCCAAAACGGGACTGCAGGAGCTGATCGGATCTCACTCCTCGGCATCCACAACACCATCGGAGATGCTGAAATATTGCTGCCATCAAGCCATAGTCCTTCTCCGTTACTTTAAGGAGTTGGGCTGGTTGGGGTGAGGTCAGCAGGGGAACAATGCACAATATACCTTAACGCGGGACGTCAGTGCAGATCTCATTCCTCACGACGAATTAGAATTAGAATTTGATAGAAAGCGTATGATCAAAGCGGTACTCTGCGTTGACCATACGCTGCTAACTGGACGCAAATGAAGCTGTGGGTATGAAAAATTAAAAAGTGTCACTTACCTGCTTATTTATGTTTCTTGCAGCAAGAAACAATGTCATCAAAACACCAGGTGTAGATAATATCAGGGACATCGAATACTAAAAAAAACATTAAGACAGTAAAGAGAATAAGTAAGGTTAGTCTTATAAAAATCTGATGTCGCACTTAAGTTAATTTCTGGCCCAACATAGGTGACGACATAAAAAATAATTATACGAAAGGTTTAAAGGATGCTCAGATAAAAAAAAATTTGGTTAGAGCCTATAGGTTACTTACGATTGGATCAAATGCATTTTTATACTTCTCAGTGACGTCAATCAACGATTTGTAAATACATTGAAGCAAAGTAAAGTTTGACTCGGCGGTTATCAGAGCTTGGTACAATTTTTTCAACCGACAATTTGTTGAAAAAAATATGAATGTATAACATACATGACAAATCTCTAAGCATATATACATTAGTAAAAATATTATACTAGCCCAATATGGCTTCACGCACTTGTTAGAATATATGCAAATGCAGAGAGTAAATATCAATCTATATGAAAAACATGCTAATAATGATAATATTACTTTTAACTCCAAGTTGTACGCGTCCTCAACATTTAACATTGAATCAATGTCTCGCAACTCCACGTGAAGATTGCAAAACGTTGCATCAGTTTTGTAAAACGTGAGATAAATTACAATTAATAAGTATAAAATGAGATGGAGAGAGAACCAAAAAGTTACAATGCTACCTTCATGCAAATAAATTTGACTCACACTCACTACACTTAACAGTACACATTTGAAAAATGAAAATAAATTTAAAATCAAATTAAACGATGGGTTTGGCTTCAAAAATCCAAAATCTAACGAGAACAAAATATTTATGATTTGGAAAACTACGGTCATAACTTTCTTTAACTTTTTTTTTCGTTGTAATCTTGTAAAGAAAAGTGAATTATTCATTGTGATAGTAATTCGCAAAGAGGTGATTTAAATTGTCTCTGAAACTGTTTGAAGTTGTTAAGTCGTTGTTTCAAATATTCTGAATGACTGTAAATAGGTAGATGCGGCAGTATATCTCATCTAGATAATAAAATAGTCATTTATTTTGTTGGCATATACTGACATGTCTTGAAGGCCCATTTAGATGGAGAGAGTTTCTCGTACGTCTCGGTACTAGAAACTATACGCAACTATCGCAAGCAATAATCGCCATGACACAATCGTATCAAAATGTTTACATACAGGCAAGAACTAAAATCTCGCCTACGATTATGTCATACGAGACTCGCTTATGACTTATCGCTAGGCGATAATTGCCTATGTTTGTTTACACGACGAAAGTATTGTAAGCAGATTCTTGCCTATGAAAATCTCGACTTGTGTAAACACGATCTCGTATGACATATTTTCAAGTTCATACGAGTATCGTACAGTTCGAATCGTTTTCAGTGCGAGATTTGTCATTCGAGTCTAGTATATTGTGTTTCTGTGGAACTGTCAAATTCTGTTTAGACGGACACAATAATATTCCATTGCAAGGTAATTGTCGCCCAAGGCCATTGCCTTGCGAGAAGAGCGAATGTTTAGACGAAAAAAAGATTTTATATTCCTTCGATAATCGTATCTTCGAGGCGAGAAACTCTCTCCATCTAAATGGGCCTTTATTTATTTTACCACAAGGACAAACAGTATTTCTTATTGAATTTATAGGTACTCATAATAGGCACTTAAAGTAATTAAATTCCAGCGTTATCGACCGGAGATGTCGGTGGAGTTTTATTAGGTACTAAGGAAAGATGAAGATATTAATGAATCCGGTACAAACTTTCAATTTACCCGATAACGGCGAAGCAAAAAGGAGGGTATATGATTTTGACCACGGCTATCCACTAAATATCATGTTCGTAGAGGTACATAACAATTTCAGACCAGAATATTTTCTTGATTCATACTTTTTAGAGATTGATTCTCAGTAGTCGGGTTTTAGTTTTTGATTTCTTTTTTAAAGTACTTATACAACTTAATGATATTATTACATTGCCATCATAATGCCTTATATTCCAGGTTTCAGGCCCCGTCCGAAGTGAAATAAAGTATTTGTAGAAAGTGTTTTAATGCACAGGATATTATAAAAATAAAATTATGCATATATTGTTTTTATTCTTGAAGTGATGCAGTTTTAAGCTTACAAGATGTATTGAAAAGTAACAGTTGCCTCCTGACGCTGTATAAATCATCTTTAATAAAGGCCTATTATTAAGTCTAAGATTCAACTACACTCGGTCTGGAAACGAACTAGATCTGATAGTGCGTATAAGTTTTCTGACATGAGAGCTTCTTTAAAATCTCGCGCTGCTGTCGCCTATGACCAACACATGAGGCTTATCGAAGATAATATATGCAAAGTCAAAGTCAAAGTCAAAGTCAAAAATCTTTTATTCAATAAAATCTCACTGATCACTTTGAATCGTCATTACGTTTTGTATGATTAGGTATGATTACATATTTTTTTTATTGGATGAGTTGGAGCTAGTTCGTCCCAAGCTTTTTTGTCTTCTAAATAATCAGATATTTTATAGTATGCTTTTAAAAAAAGTCTCTGTTTTATTACGTTTTTGAACTTGCCAATCGACAACTGAGACACATCACTTGGGATTTTGTTAAAGAAGCGTACACATTGCCCTTTGAAAGATTTACTAATTTTTGTGAGCCTAGTGGTGGGAACAGCGAGTTTGTCTTTATTTCTAGTGTTAACATTATGATTATCACTTTTTTTGTTGAATAGATTGATATTTTTTTGAACATACAATAAGTTTTCATAGATGTACTGGCAAGGTACTGTCATTATATTTATTTCCTTAAACTTATTTCTTAGTGATTCTCTGGGACCCATGTTATAAATTGCACGAATAGCCCTCTTCTGCAACACAAATATGGTGTTTATGTCTGCAGCACTCCCCCACAACAAAATTCCGTACGACATAATGCTATGAAAGTAGCTGAAATAGACTGCGCAAACCCACTTGAATTTTGGCGCCATATATCTATTTTAAAAGCAAAAGGTGGTTTTGAGCCTAATGTCACATACAAGGGTGAAACTTGCTCCGGCATTGCGGCAGCAGAGGCCTTTGCCGAATATTTTGCTAGCGTATTTCTTTCTGAAGTGCCTATTCTGAACGCCACCTCCGTTGACAGCTGTAGCAGAATCCACAACAGCAACTACGTTAACATTGCTAGTTTTACGCCCACAGATGTTATTGGTGGTATTAACAAACTAAAATCTAGTAAATCCATTGGGCCCTATGGCATTCCACCAGTCATCATTAAACGACTTAAGAAAATCTTTGTAGCTCCTTTCTGCCTTATTTTCAGCTTTGAAGTCGGGTCTGTACCCATCTCAGTGGAAAGTATCCAGGGTGACCCCTATACCTAAGACCTCAAACAAACTTGCTGTTGAAGAGTACCGCCCTATCGCAATTCTGTCGTCACCGGCTAAATTATTCGAGAACATACTTCACAAGATAATATACGCGCAAGTTGAAAAGTTCTTAAGTAATTCACAACATGGTTTCCGTTCAAAGAGGTCACACGAACTTAATGACGCTAGTAGAGTACATCGCTACGCAACTCGACTCTCCTATTGGAAAAAGTTCAAAAGGCTTTTCTGAGGTACCTTTACAAGCATGTTGCAGGATTCTATCCATGCATGTACCCAACTAAATTCCTTTTAGGCCATCTAGGCTTTAATTCCCTGAAAACCAGGAGAGCGTATGACCAGATGGCCACTGTATGCAAAATGTTCCGCAGTCTAATAGATGCACCCGATTTGCATAACGAGTCACTTCACCTCTTTGTCCCAGATAGATACCTCAGGCTCAGGAGACATAAACTTTTCGCAGTTCCTCCGTGCGTACAGCCGCACGTGCTAATTCTCCCCTACCTCGCACCCTCACCGCTCTTAATGAACTTCTTGCAGCCAATCCAGACTGTGATATATTCACGGATGACTGGAAGACACTTATGTTGGTATGCCTGAGATATTGCGAGAATGATGAATGAATGTTACGTATAATATAATTAAACTATCTGACTTATAATTTATGGACAACAATTTTATTATTTATATCTATTTAATTTTTGTGTTTTGACATTTTTAATTGGTAGTGTTTAATTAATTAGTGTAATTGGTTGTGTTTGACCGTTCTAATTAAATAAATAAATAAAAATTGTACTCGTATAATGGTAATGTATTTTCTTGCTACTCAAAACACCTACTTAGGTACCTATCTATGTACTATATTACAATTAATATTACGTACTATAAATAGAAAGACCCTGCTACAAAATATTCCAAAATGTTGTCCGATAAAACGAATTCTAAGTCATTTACAAAAAAGATTTGAAATTTAATATTACTACTGTGGTTCAGTTTGAAATTTTTCGTTAATAGTTAGGGTAGTTAGTACCAATTGACCTTCAGATGTTTACATTATTTCAAAGTACCTATTTGAAATGTAGATACAATCACTACTGAAAGTAAACATAGAAATTAAACAAAAAGTAAAGAAGTAATTATTGTAGAAAGGTCAAAATAAAGACTCAAGACATGACGGTTACTAGATTAGTATAGATAGATACAAGGTTAGATACTGATAAATTAATTAATTATAGACTAATGTATTATTTTCAACTGTTGACATTTCATAGAAAGTTCTCGATCGAGTATAACTAATGTAGGTATATTAATAGTTACGTAGAAGCAAAATCGATTCTATACAACCGCAATTTTCCATAAAAATATACATATATCCATATTGTATAGTCTGTCAAACTAGCTATAATTAAAAGAATTGATTTATTCATTTATTATTATTAACTTTACATATATTATGCTTACTTATCAGTTAAATCTAGGACTTATACCAATATGGAATATATAAAAGAGTTAACAAAATTGTAACAACTAAAACTAGTCCAGTCATTTTAGTAAGTTCACCTCGGAAATTGAGATACCCAGATATAAACTCGTATAAACTTATATCAACTGGTATCTCAAATTCCGAGATTCTTACATAGTTTTGACTAACATGACGGGACTAAAAACAAATAGAAACATAAAAACTATATTTACTTAGCTACTTACACCACGCATCTAGATAACATGTGTAAATTGTATAATGACGATGAGGTAGGTAACGTAGAAGTTGAGCACTATTCCAATCAGGTTGGCGTTCAGGGGGATCACCTTGCACACGGTGAACCGGCAGCCTCGCGCCTCCACGTAATGGATAAATCTTTTTATTTCTTTTAGCTGGTTTTCTTCTAGAAAAGACAAACAAACTGCTTTAGTAAAATCTGTTAAATTCCTGAAAGTTAGCTGTGAATGCCTTTAGTGGATAAGCACCAGACATGATACATTCTGTTTGAGTTTAGTTTTAAGTTTGTGTATTATTCTATGGCAATACTAATAAATAAATAAAAATAATACAAAAAGTTTCACTCAAATCAACGACTGGAGCCTGAGCTAAGTTTAAATTCTAGAACTTAGAATTTCTAAGTTCTAAGTTGGAAGGAAAAAAGATGAATGGAAATGACATTTCCGAATAAAAAGTCCCGTGACCATATATTTTTTATTTTAAATTTTTTTTATGTGTTCTTTTCTCTGAAGAATGTGGAAGCACGTGCAAAAGTACCTCGTTCTTGCAAACATTTGTCATGCAATATAACTTTTATTTTTTCCACTTGTGTGGTCATCGCACCGGCAGCTACAGCCGGAATAATCGATATCAGAACTGTTTCAAATAAAAGAGCCAGTTCTGCGCTTGCGGTGAAGAAACTTATCTGCAATATAATGGTAGATCTTATTTTAATGTCAATAAAGTAGATCAAGATTATGGTAGAATATGCGGTGGGCAGTTAAACAATAATATAGCATGTATTCTTCTTTCAAAATCTAGTTTATAGATCAAGCTCCTAACGTAGAAGTAGGTACGAAAACACCGGAATCCGCGTAAATCTTTGGTCTCGCGATCGTAACGCACGACGCAGCGGTATGCAAAATGCAGCGCCGGACACATAACCACCATCTCCTCAAGATCGGAGCGGCAGACTGACAGACTCTGTCGTGACTGTCTTCAGGAAAATGAAACAGCAGATCCAAAACGGGACTGCAGGAGCTGATCGGATCTCACTCCTCGGCATCCACAACACCATCGGAGATGCTGAAATATTGCTGCCATCAAGCCATAGTCCTTCTCCGTTACTTTAAGGAGTTGGCCTGGTTGGGGTGAGGTCAGCAGGGGAACAATGCACAATATACCTTAACGCGGGACGTCAGTGCAGATCTCATTCCTCACGACGAATTAGAATTAGAATTTGATAGAAAGCGTATGATCAACGCGGTACTCTGCGTTGAGCTGCTAACTGGACGCAAATGAAGATGTGGTAATGGAAAATTAAAAAGTGTCACTTACCAGCTCATTCATGTATCTTGCAATAAAAAACAATGTGATCAAAACACCAGGTGTAGATAATATCAGGGACATCGAATACTAAAAAAAACATTAAGACAGTAAAGAGAATAAGTAAGGTTAGTCTTATAAAAATCTGATGTCGCCCTTAAGTTAATTTCTGGCCCAACATAGGTAACGAAGTAAAAAATAATTATACGACAGGTTTAAAGCATGCTCAGATAAAAAAAATTTTGGTTAGAGCCTATAGGTTACTTACGATTGGATCAAATGCATTTTTATACTTCTCGGTGACGTCAATCAACGATTTGTAAATACATTGAAGCAAAGTAAAGTTTGACTCGGCGGTTATCAGAGCTTGGTACAATTTTTTCAACCGACAATTTGTTGAAAAAAATATGAATGTATAACATACATGACAAATCTCCAAGCATATATACATTAGTAAAAATATTATACTAGCCCAATATGGCTTCACGCACTTGTTAGAATATATGCAAAAGTAGAGAGTAAATATCAATCTATATGAAAAACATGCTAATAATGATAATATTACTTTTAACTCCAAGTTGTACGAGTCCTCAACATTTAACATTGAATCAATGTCTCGCAACTCCACGTGAAGATTGCAAAACGTTGCATCAGTTTTGTAAAACGTGAGATAAATTACAATTAATAAGTATAAAATGAGATGGAGAGAGAACCAAAAAGTTACAATGCTATCTTCATGCAAATAAATTTGACTCACACATACTACACTTAACAGTACACATTTGAAAAATGAAAATAAATTTAAAATCAAATTAAACGATGGGTTTGGCTTCAAAAATCCAAAATCTAATGAGAACAAAATATTTATGATTTGGAAAACTACGGTCATAACTTTGTTTAACTTTTTTTTTCGTTGTAATCTTGTAAAGAAAAGTGAATTATTCATTGTGATAGTAATTCGCAAAGAGGTGATTTAAATTGTCTCTGAAACTGTTTGAAGTTGTTGAGTCGTTGTTTCAAACATTCTAAATGACTGTAAATCTAAATGATGCCGCAGTGTATCTCATCTAGATAATGAAATAGTAATTTATTTTGTTGGCATATACTGACATGTCTTTATTTATTTTACCACAAGGACAAACAGTATTTCTAATTGAGTTTATAGGTAGGCACTTAAAGGCACTTCATAATAGGGCACTTAAAGTAATTAAACTCCAGCGTTATCGACCGGAGATGTCGGTGGAGTTTTATTAGGTACTAAGGAAAGATGAAGATCTGGTACAAACTTTCAATTGACCCGATAACGGCGAAGCAAAAAAGAGAAAGCTATCCACTAAATATCATGTACGTAGAGGTACATAACAATTTCAGATCAGAATATTTTCTTGATTCATACTTTTTTAGAGATTGATTCTCAGTAGTCGGGTTTTAGTTTTTGATTTGTTTTTTAAAGTACTTATACAACTTAATTATATTATTATATTTTTTTATCATTTTTAGATTGACTAGTAATAAAAAGCAATTCAAAATATATCTTTATTTATTGAAACAAAACCTTTTTATAGTTTTAATAACATTATTATAATTTTTCAACACTTCAATACCCAAAACAAACCATATGTGCACAAGTGCACATGCACAATACACATTTTATTGCACAAAAAGAAGGTGCCATATTTTTTTCCGTGCATCTTAGTAACGTTGCTTACTAAAACAGCTGCCCACTAAAACTTACTAATATGAAAAATAATGCAATCCCTAAAGGGGTACCTACAGTAGATAAGAATAACAATATTTTATTTTATTTTATTTATTCAATAGGCAACGCCAATAGCGCACAAACATTGTTATTTTTATGAAACAACTTAGTTTACATTACAGTAATCACAAAAAAACCTTATTCTATAAAATGTGTGCCAATTACAGGCATGCACAGCATTTGCAATAATATTATAATGACTACTACAGACAACAGCAAAAAGGAAGCTTAAATTAAGTATTTACAATTAAGTAAAAACTAAATGAACACAAGAAACAAAAAAAAACAACTTCTAAAAATAAAAATAATAAAACTAACAAAAACTAGGTATAGGTAACTATATTACATTTTCTTAGTCGTCGGACTAAGGATTTAGGATATTTAAAAAATATTTGTATAGTTTACTCTTATATATCGAAAGTGAGTCGCCAAACGGGTCTAAATCTGGTATTTTCTGCAATATTAAACTGTACTCTTTACACATCCTAGTAAAGGGAGAATTGAGACCAAGGTTCGTTCGTGAGAAAAGGGTATTAAAATTAATAAGAATTATATTTTAATATTGTGGGCACTACAGGACTAATAGTTGGTTAACTGTATAATAACGATGAGGTAGGTGACGCAAAAGTTAATAACCAATCTAAGTAAGTTTGCGTCCAGCGGAATCACCTTGTACACGCGGAACCGACATGGCTGGGCTTCAACGTACTCAATGAAACGCTTTATTTTGTACTTTTCAATCTCATCTGAAATAAATCATACAAAAATGAATTTGTATATTGCATAAACGAAATCAAATGTGTATCAACATTGCTATTCAGCGCGGCAATGCAGCCAGTGTCTTGGGCACGCTTCCGATTGATACAGATTTGGATGTATAAATCATTTGCAACGGTTTGTAAATAGCTCAACTGTTTCATGTATATTTTGTAAATAATGGGAATATTGTAAATACTGAATTAGATGTAATTTTCTTTGTGAATAAATGATTATAATATGTTTTAAGTATATTTGTGTGAAGCAGCCAAGTGTAGCAAGTTGTAGCCAAATGTATTATACCTAGCTGTGTAAAGAATATAGCAAACTAGCTTAATTTCAAAATTGAAAAAAAGACAGTAACTTTCATATTCAAACAACTATCTTGTAGACGTAAAGTAAAGAAAAGTGAGTGGGTACCTCAAGGAAACAAAATATTATTTTCTATCTATACATATAACTAACAAAGTTACCTCGTTCCTGTAGTAGTTTGTGGTGTAATATAACTTTGATTTTATCCGCCTGTGAGGAAAGCAATTCGGCAAACAGAGCAGGTGCTAATGTTATTGCCAATCCTTCCAGCTCGATCACATATTCTGACCTGTAGCCCACTGAATATATCTAAAAACAAAATATTATTTATGGAACATTCCTTAATTTATTAAACAGTATTTCATTTATAATTATAGTCCTTACATTTGCTTTTGAATTGAGTACTTGCTGTACTGTCCAATATATGCTGGACATTGTTTCAGGAATACAAAACATAAGCGCTATTGCAAACTAAAACAAATACAATTTCATATTATATATACCAAATTTTACCATTTAAATCCAAATTTCAACAAGTTCAAACTAACCGTTGGTTCATAAGCAGATTTATACTTATCAGCGCATTCTAAAATTGACTTATAGACACGTTGCATTGAAGTAACTTCCAAATTATCGGTATCCAAAATACATGCAAGTTTTTTCAATCGAGCATTCAGCGCATAAAATACGAATGTATAAGAGATTGAAATTATATTCAAAGACATAAAAAGAGCTAGATAAATTGCTGCAGTTGTAGCGGGAGGCAAGCATCTACCGTCTACTACACAATATAAAATGCTTATAATGAATCTTAAACTCGAATCCAATATATAAGCAACCAACAAGTGTTTTTCTAAATTGTTGTAGAAAGCATTATCTACTCGCATTTCTGAATCTAACACTTCTAAATCAAAACGAAATTTGCAGATTGTTGCATCATGGTCAATCGCAAGTAAAGCTGCTACACTTAGATAGTAATGACTCAGATATACAACGACCCATATAGTAACGAATTTTTGTCCTCCATCATTGATATTAAAGGCGCACACACAAAACCAGATGGTACATTGGATCATTGTAACAGATTTCCAAAATATTCTGTGCTTTTTAGTTTTATAATCAAAAAAACCAAAGTCTAAGCAACAGATAATTAGTATCGTTCGATAAATTAATTTCATTATTTTGAAATATACAGATCTTTTAATTTTACGTTCATTCGTGTTTATAATATACACTGGTTGAACTATCATTTTAAAAACCGATTTCTTATGAGACCCAGCGTCGTTGAAAAAAAAACTTTATGATTGTTGTAAACCCTGTTTGATATAAACAATTCTCAAGTTATTATACAAAAAAAAAACAAAGTGTCCAGTTGCTGCTTCTAAAATTCTAAATGACGACTTAGTAAGTAAGTACAGAGGAATCAATATTGTAATAACTATTCTTGTTTCATCAAGTTAATGAAACGGACATTTGTTAGCAGCTAGTGACTTGTCATTGGTTATTCCACAAGGACGAACAAGGAAATTGGTTATTTTAATAAAGTGCTCATGGTCATTAATGCTAACAGCATTAAAATTAATTAAACTCTACTCTTTCTCTCTTTGGTCGATATAACAATAAGTACCTACCTACACTATTTTGTTGTTATTATTTAAGGTTTTGTATTAATAAATAATTCTTATTCTTATTCTTAAAAGCCTTGAATTTGTTGCGCTTTCATTGAAATTTTTTTAAGGAATATCTTGACTTTATAGTCAAGATATATTAAAAATATATAATATATATTATTAATTTAGTAAAAATATATTTTTTATAACATTATGTTATAATGAATTGTCCACAAACATACGCTAGCTGAATTTCATATAATGTGTTTGTATTTCACAATATAACGAATTAATTATATTACCTTTATCTATCTGTATTTTTATTTAAGTATCTATATACCTAGATAGGTATGTAATGAATAAATCAAAATATTGTGCAGACTTTTAGTCACTGAACGTAGTAAGAGAAGGTAGAATAAAAAAACCAAGGTCACTCGAAGGTCCGTTATTTATCTGCTGTGCCCTAGTTTTCCGTCAAAAAAAAACAGAATAATCTCAAATGCTCAAGCTTAAATCACCGTGAAGAAAATGGTCCTAACTGACCGGAAGCAACAAAATACTAAACAACTTTATATATATCATATAAATAACATCGGCTTGTGTACTTTTTGGAGTTAAAAACCTCAATGCAGAAGTTAATTGGTAAACTGTATCATTACGATGAGGTATGTGACGCAAAAGTTCAACACCATTCCGATCAGTTCAGCGTTCAGTGGAATCAACTTGTACACCCGGAACCGACATCCACGCGCCTCGACGTAGTGGATAAAACGCTCGATTTCACGAGACTGTGTTTCATCTGGAAACAAAATGTATAGTATTTGAGAACCTAACAATACTGAATACTGAATGAAACTTATTAAAAAGTGTATTTATGTCTCTATTCCAAAAAGTTATTGACGAAGATTCAGTAGACATTTGTGTTACACTACGTGGCCGCTTTGTGCGTTGACGCGGACACTTGCGAAGTGGCAGCGTCACAGCTCAGTGTAACGCAAAATGATAAGACGAATCTTTGAATATCGGTTTTTTATATTACCCACTCTGCTGCTGCTGACGTCAAAATGTTACCACATAAATACGGCGTCTTTTTTACACGCTTTATATTAGCTTCACTTGTATGTTTGTATGTTTGTATCCGACTCCTTTGGGCGCGAATTTGACTCATTTTAAAGGGCCAGATTTCATTCAAACTTTGTAGATTTATCGAGGACCGATGACAATACACTAATTTGATAAGATTATTCCATTATTCAATTTGCAAAATAAGATTGTTGACAATTTATAAATCTTTCATCTATAGTCGATAAGGCAGGAATTGATGTTAAAATTAATTTACAACCATTATCTTTAGCTGATTTCTCTAATATTACAAATTTGCGAATAAGTACCGTTTATACAAAGCGTGTGTTTTAGTTTTTTTTAACTATTAATTATTTACCTCGTTGTTCAAGAAGTAGATTATGAAGAATTAATTTGATCTTGTCCACTTGTGTTGTAAGCATGCCGGCCCAAACTGCTGGCATGATGGTCAGCAGCAGTTTTTCAGGTATTGTGATATAATCTGCGATTGAACTGAATACTTCAAATGACTAAAACAATCAATAATTCATTTTCGGAGAGAACACTTGAAGAATTTTGCGAAGAGTAGGTATCTAGGTAGGTATCTAGATAGATACATATCTATGTAACTATGTCTTTATTGCTCACCAAGAAAAGGATAGTGCAAAACACTCGTGGTGTAAATCTTCACCGATAGCCCAGTCAAATTAGCATTTCACCTCGGAATTTGAGATACCAAGCTATAAACTCCTATAAACTTGTATCTTGACATCCTAAAAGTTGTCTCAAAACCTACATATGGTAGGGTGTCCATTAAAATCTCAAGGTCAAAGGTTACAAAAAAGCTACCTTTTGCAAATATCTCGTTTCCTATGGGTTTTTTGCTATTGGTATGCATGATCAATATTGTAGAAGATTAACTTCCCTACAAATTTTGTATCTCAATAAAATTTGTATACGTTGAATCGTTTTCGAGATAGAGGGCGAAGAGCGCGTTTTATAATTTTTACTACAACTCAAAAACTATATAAGCTAGAATAAAAATAAAAATGGTTTTGGAATGTCTACAAAAAGCCCAATCCTATGACATCCAATTTGATATTTTTGTACGACTTTTTCTTTTTTTTACTCTTTTCAGCCTATGTTTTTCGACGAGATCTTTCGAGCCGCTTATTCTATCTTCACAGAGTTTAATAAGTCTACGGAAAGTATTTTAAAGCTTTACTGGTTTAATAAACGAAGTAAATCGGTCAAGGGGTTGTAAAGTTATAAGGGTATGAAGGGAGTAGAAAAAAAAAGTCGTACAAAAATATCAAGTTGGATGTCATAAAATAGGGCTTTGTTTAGACATTCTAAAACCGTTTTTATTTTTATTCTAGCTTAAATAGTTTTTGCGCTGTAGCATAATTATTAAAATTTATAAAACGCGCTCTCCGCCCTCTATCTCGAAAACGATTCTACGTATACAAATTTTATTGATACAAAAGTTGTAGGGAAGTTAATCCTCTGCACTATTGATCATACATACCAATAGAAAAAAATCCATAGGAAACGAGATATTGGCAAAAGGTCGCTTTTTGTAACCTTTGACCTTGAGATTTTAATGGACGCCGACACCTTACCATATGTATGTTTTGAGACAATTTTTAGAGGGTCAAGATACAAGTTTATGCGAGCTTATAGCTGGGTATCTCAAATTCCGAGATTCTTACCTAATTTTGACTAATTTGACTGGACTAGATTACTTCAACTACGTTCTGCGCGGTTACTATTTAGATGGGTGACCATTAATGGCATTTACATCTGAGCACTTCAGTGCTTCGTAGGGTACGTTAAACTGGTAGCTCTGAACTGCTTTCGCTGCCCAGCATAATGTCAAGCGATGTGGTTTGTAGGGATTGTAGTGGTTTTTAGGGTTTTTAGGGGTTTGTTATTTTTTATAAATAACCGTGCGAAGCCGGGGCGGATCGCTAGTCATTTATAAAAATAAGTTTTAAACAATAAAAAATATTTTTTTGGTCGGACAACTTGTTTGTATCAAATTAGCACACATTGTTGGTACGATTGTTTCATAAGATAGTTTCAGTGACTTTAAATCCTTAAAAATGTTAAAATTTGTAAGCGAAATGATATCGGTAGCTCATCTTAAATGCTTTTTCAATAAGTAGATACATACCACTAGATCAAATGCTTTCTTGTGCTCTTCAGCAATATCAACGATTGAGATGTAAAGGTACTGAACCGATAAGAAACCTGTTTTTGTTTCTTTTAATAGTGAAGCAATCACTTTCAACCGACAATTGAGAGCGTAGAACATAAATGCGTATGATACACGCACTATGTCTATCGCTGTGAGTATTAAAATGTAGACAAATCCAATCCAACTGCCGTTATTGTCGCAGGACTTAATCTCACATAATAAGACAGCTAAAAAAATTCTATGGAATAAGCAAATCAAAAGCGATAAGAAAAATTTAATTTCCATACTATAGGATGCAGGGTTGACCTTAAGACCCAAATCAAGAACTCGTATATTTTGGATCAAATTACTATATGATTTTTTTCTATTTATACGTATCAAGATTAGTACGTGTACCCAATGTTGGACAAGAAAAATATAAAACCATGCAAAGACTACTTGCATGTCGTGAAAATATATATTGAATATGATAACTGAACTAAGCAAAACGGTTTGAGCGACTGCAAATATTTTTGGTGTATGGTTCGACTCAAAAAACCCAAAATCTAACCCTAAAACAATATGTGCCATTTTATAAAACCATACAAAACACTTGAAAGTTTGGTTTTTTTCATTGTAAAGTGAGTTTTTTGGTATCGGTGTTATTTTAACCATGATTAATTTGTATGCTACAATAATTATTAACTTATTGATACTTCCAGTAAAGCCAACCAATTTCTTCCATGTGACATCAGCTGTCTAAAATTAATACCATTAAATTTTATTAGTATTTCCACTTACGGCCTTAATATACTTTGAGCTATGGAAAACAATATACTTATATAGGGCCGATTTTTTTATCCCTAGTTAACTCAACTATTAGTCATATTTGGTACAAATTTGACAATTACTTGATCCTAATTTGACTATTAGTTGAGTTAACTAGGGATCAAAAAACCGGACCTTAGGGCCGTAAGATCAATAGTGGTTTAAACCACGAAATAGAGTTTAACCTCCAGTCTCCGATTATTTCATAAGATCAATGGTAGTTAATCGACCATCGGTAGCTTAAACTGACAGAGATGACAGTAGATTAATCCATCGATCAAATGTAATCGTAGTCAACGAAACCCATAGTTTAAACTGCTTTTGATCTTACGGCCCTTAGAGATAAAAGTTAAAACCTACATCTGTACCTACTATTATAAAACTGTAAAAAAGGTAAAAACTAAAATTAAAGATATGGGTAAACTAAATATGCAGATATACTAAATAAACAAATCTGATTCCGAAAATCGAGTTTGTCTGTTTGTCTGTCTGTTTGTTTATTCGCCAATCACGCCTTAACTAATGGACCAATTTCAATGAAACTTATACCAATCAGAAGCCCTTTTTCCGGATTGAAACATAGGCTTTATTTTATTGGAATCAAAGACGTGGATTCTTAGATACATTTTGACCTCTCTATTATGTTGGTTGACAGATATTTTGGTGGAAAGTTGCGCACGCGTATGAAGTCGCGGGTATCAGCTAGTATTTTTTATTATGGAGGTTTTTTGAAACTTTCGCAATTAGAACTCATATTATATCTACACACACATAACTACTAAGTACATATTATTTCGTCTTTCTCTCGAGTTTTAAAGCTTGGTATACATTGAAATATCATACCAAATTAATATCATATATCATAATATCTTAGTATATTTTAAACGGTCAAGACATTGAACAAATACAAAATACAAAATTTTTAGGACTAAATATTGACTGTAACTTAAACTGGAAATCTCACTTAGAGCTTTTATGCGCAAAGGTAGCCCGGTTCTCCTATGCCTTATACATGTTGTCGAAAACTGCTAGCGAGTCTACTTTGCTCACCGCCTATCACGGATATGTGGCATCCCTTCTTAGGTATGGCGTCTTGTTCTGGGGCAACTCAACTGACAAGGAGGTCCTATTTAGGGCACAAAAACGATGCGTGCGTGCTATATGTAGGCTACAACCGACGGATAGTTGTAAGCCACACTTTGCTAGGCTGAATATTCTCATTTTACCCTCCCTTTACATTCTCGAAGCGGTTTTGTCTGTAAGGAAAAATAATAGTCTCTTTGACGCATTTAAAAGCATACGCCATAAACATAAGTTATGCTGCCCAAAAAACAGGACAGCAAAACTAAATAGCAGCATTTTCTGTATGGCTACAAGACTATAATAACCATTTACCTGAAAATGTGATTGATTTGATTAATAAAATTTTATTTATAACAGATAATCCACCAATCCGCACTAAACGCTTTGCGTCTACATTTATTATGCGGACAGCCAAAGAGTGGAACTCGTTGCCGGCGTCTGTGTTCCCGAATGACTATAATTTGGAAGTTTTCAAGAGTAGAGTGAATAGGTATCTTCTAGGTAACCGTGCTACATCGTAGACCACATCATTGCTTAACATCAGGTGAGATTGTGGTCAAACGGTTGCCTATATTGTATAAAAAAAAAAAAAAAAAAAAGATTTGACATTTTCATTTTTAGGAAATTTAATTTGAATTTGCTGGCAATATTTTATTCTTTTATTTTTTTGATTATTGTTTGCTAAGATCGTTTGACATGTTTTGTTTTATGTAATTATTTTTAATTTTATCTAATCACGTGACATTTCAATTAATTCTATGTTTTGTTATTTATTGTAAGTACACGCATTATGTTTTATTATTGCATGCAAAAGCGGAATGTGGCGGAACCATGTATTTTGTGCAAAACCCTGGCATCTGTTTAATTACCCATGTTCGCAATAAATATATTATTATTATTATTATTAAAGTAATAGGTTACTTAATCTACCTACAGCTTAGGTAGATAACAATTTAATAAACTTTATTTAATACTAGTTGGTGCCCGCGACTTCGTTCGCGTCCCGTTGGATCCCGTTGATTTTTCGGGATAAAAAGTACCTACCTAGCCTATGTGTTAATCCAGGTCACGGACAATTATATATTCTAAGTTTCATCCAAATCGGATCGCTTGTAAAAATTTCATCTTTGTACACGTAGCTTAAGAATGAAAATATTGTTTTCTGAATTTGATTATTTACGGCCATGCAGGTTGTGTACCCACCAACATAAAAAGGTTTTATTCAAGCTGTCAGTTGTTTGCTCTATGTCAGTTGTGTTTTGCTATACCATTTCTAGCAAATGAACGACTGGACTGATGATACTGATATTTTTTTTTGGATTTTCATTTTTTCCCCGGGAACGGAATAAAAAGTATCCTATGTGTTAATCCAGGTCACGGACAATATATATTCCAAGTTTCATCCAAATCGGATCAGTAGTTTTTGCGTGAAAGAGTAACAAACATTCATACATACATCGTTACAAACTTTCGCGTTTATAATATTAAGTAGGATTTTGAAGTCAGCGCGTGCCATGTGTCAGCATTAGCGCATAAACTATATTGATTTGTGAGTAGGTAAAAGCTAATCATCAAAGAGTATTTAATTTAATTATAGTTTCCAATTATAAGTATTCGAACTAACCTATAATCAATAGGTAAGTAGGTACATAATAACTTGAAGTACGACTATGTTTACAATTGGTTCTATTTAATTAGTTTTAAGTTTATGTCTTTACAAAGAACTTTCTAGTCGCTTTCGTTAGATGTGTCTGCTTCACAATTGATTCCAATATAAATTATGATCCAAGTAACCCCAAATCCGAGGATAACTACACAAAGCAATGAAAAAAAAGCTTGCACTTGTTTGATAGTGGTTTACAAATGTTTTCAGATTTGTTTTGGTATAGATTTCGGGTTTTTTAGGTATAAAAGTTATAGAATGAAAGTTACGTTCAAAATTATAGCAATTTTTCAATGCTTAACAGTTATTTATTTTTCAACTATTCCAACCAATTATTTTGACTCGCTGTCAGTTTTCTGGTATTCAACATTTATTTTTCAATATCTGATCTACGCGCTTATAGCGACTTTTACTAAAGACGGTTATACATTTTATAAACATATTCACGATATAAAGGTCAAATATAATACATTCAGTTTGGAAGTAAAACTATTGCTGACTGTATTACTGTGTTTCTTATATAGATCATCTTTGACAGTGGGTTTTTGTTATTATAATTTTAACCTTCAATGCTTACGTACATTTTTAACTTCATTTGTATTTTCACAACTTTTGTTAGCTACCGATGTTATTATCATAACTCATACTTTCATGTTTCTTGTTATACATTCTTCCTTGAAATTCTTTGCATCAGAATTAAAATCGTATCCTGGATTTAATATTGTGTCTAAGAAAAGACTTTTTAAATCTATTATAGATGTTGCTGAACAGCATAAATCTGCGTTTGATCCTGTGGTGAGTTACTATTATATTTTAATTTTGTGTCACTAATAACAATAGGCTTTTACATCTATTGAAGATGATTTATACAGCGTCAAGATGCCTACACCCAACGGGACACTGTAGTGCCTGCAACAATGTTTAGATGAAGTAGGCTTGTCTCTCAGCCTAGTCAGCCATACCCAAAGGTATAGTATTATATAATCTGTGCCCAAAGGAAAGACAAGGTCAATACGTGCGGAGCTAACTAACGATGGTTTCCTTCAACGTTAAGCTCGTGTCACTATGTCTACACATTTTCAACATATACGTTGTTTGCTTGTTTGGTCTTAGACTAAAAAAACTAGAACTAGAACAACAGCATTCCTTCTCAATCTTTAGTGTTATCTTAGAATATTCACATTAGCTACCAAAGAATACCATCGAGCACGAACAAAAACAACAAGAGTAGTATTTTAGCGCATGGCGCAGGTAATCCGGAAAGAATACTCTGGCATGCTCTAGAACGTTCTTAAGGCGGGGTTATTCGAAACTTTTAGGTTTTTTAACAACTGTATCTCTACTGAAGTGCGAAAGTTGCACGAAAAAAAAACATTTTATTAAAATTGAACATATAATGATCCTAGAACTTTGTAAAGATATAAACCTGAATAATAATAATTTTCTCAATAAAAAAAAATCGTAAAGATTACACTAAATCGATATTTCAAACGGTTAATACTACGATGTTACTTGTTGAAATCATGTCAAAGTTATATCAAAAGATAGGGCTTATTATTTACTAGGGAACTGTAAAAAACAATTTATTATAATTTAGTTATTATTCATCTCTGTGAAAGAAAACTATCAAAATCTATACGTTCAGCCCGTTCAGGCGCTCGCGCCTTGCTCGCTCGCTCGCGCCCAGTGCCCGTCAAGACGTCTTCGTCCTAAACTTCTTGGATAACTAAGCGTTCTTGGAATATTCCACAGAACTTCAGCTATCAAAGAAGAAGAGAGAGAAATATTGCTCTGTCCCTAATTACACAAATTTGACAGAATGGAGATAGAATTAAATAGAATAATAGACAGGCGTCATGGCTCAGTCGGTAGTAGCTCTGCCTTCCGTGCTGTGGGTCGTGGGTTCGATCCCCACCGAGAACAAATATTTCTGTGGCAAACATAAATGTTTGTTCTGTTTCTGGGTGTTACTATATATTATAAGTATGTAGTTACAAAAAAAAATGTATTCTATCAGCCATCTAGTTCCCATAGTACAAGCTTTGCTTAGTTTGGGACTAGAAGGCGTTGTGTTAAATGTCCGTGAATATTTTATTTATTTACCTAAAATTTACAAGTTTATATGGTTACCTACAGTTTTTGACTAACCTGCTTTTCAACATACCTCAAGTGATGGCGATAATATATACCGCAGTACAACAAATAAAAATAAATCAAGAATCGGTGAGTTTTACGCATAATTATTTGGAACAGGTGGCTCGTGACAATGAGATCGAAACGTGACAAATTTTGTTTCAGCTACTATCGTTGAACATGAGCGTTGGGCTTATAGTTGCCACAGAGATAATGATACTTACGTTCATGCCAGCCATCTCTGCTGGTCTTATATCTGCGCAGGTGGAGAAAATCAAAGTTATATTGCATGAGACTCTTCAGCATATCCGAGGTTAGTATCGTAATCTACTAAATAATATAAAACTCTTTTGAAGCTGACTGACAACCAACGCACAGCCTAAAGTATAAAAGTCCTAGAAGTATGAAGTTTGGAGGATAGTATCCCATATATTATATAATGTAGGGGTTCACTAAGAAAGGAATTTTGAAAAGACGCACCCTAAAGGCTCTAAAATTAGGATCAAAGATTATAACCAAATAATGCGTATGCTACTACCACGCGAGCAAATCCGCGGGCAACACTAGTATATAATAATTTTAGTTCTATATATCTAAACTTATTCTAAAATTAAAACTAGTAATAAAGACACTCGTAATTATCTTTATAATTAAACTTTGAATACTTATAGTGTTCAGAATACAAAATACACATGAAACAGTTTAGCTATCTGTTAGCCGTTGCAAACGATTTATAGATATCTCAACTAATTCCGATCAATACCAATCGGAACCGTACACTGGCTGCATTTCCGCACTGAATAGCAATGCTGATACGCTGGCCCAGATAATCACCAGCCCTCGGGTCGCGCTTCAACTAGACACCCTGTGTGGGGT
The DNA here is from genome assembly GCA_947507515.1 of Eulithis testata. Lineage (NCBI taxonomy): Eukaryota > Metazoa > Arthropoda > Insecta > Lepidoptera > Geometridae > Eulithis > Eulithis testata. The sequence goes on along the minus strand of OX382213.1, from coordinate 7,727,135 downwards.
GTAACTGTAAAGGCTGGTAATTGTTTTTTGAAGGACCATAGAATAAATCTAAAAAAAAAATACTAAACCAATCGTAGTGAAATTTGGAAAATGGATCTTGCTCGTAATAAGGTAGATAATCTAGTCCGTCACCTACCTCACACTTCCACACAAAGCTCCTTCACGAGGCTTAGCACGGCAATCCTGGTGATGTGAGTGGAGTCTAGCGAGTCCAAGAATGTTCCAAAAAAAACACCATCTAAATGGCTGTGCCCATTTACATGGTGTTTTTTTTGGAACACTGCGAGAACGTCTCACAATAATAATAACTGCACGGCAGTTCAAAATGAGTTCAAACTTGTCTATTCACGGAATAGTTTCTCAAAAACGAAGAGACGCGACTGAGCTAAGGTAGTCGCACAAGCCAACTGACGATGCGCGCGCGCAGAAGGGCGGCGGCGCATAGCCCGCGATCCACAACGAGGGTAGTCGTGAAAAGCGGATGGCGAACATAAATTATCTACCCTTTAAATTGAGCAAAGATCCAACACCCTGAAAGAATTTAGAATGTGGTTATGAACATAGTTACACTTAGCTTACCAATCTACAAATATTATGCATAATGTGGCTTTATTTTCTCTTTTTCAGATGAATCACGAGTTCAGGAGATGGAGCGGTTCATCCGATATGTCGAAGCACGACCATGTCGTTTTCGTGTGTACATGGTTATCCCTCTAAACGCTGACCTGCTCGGATTGGTTTTCAGCTTCTCGGCTACTTACCTTATTGTCATCATACAGTTTACACACCTTTACTAGTTTCACAGACGTCGCGATTCTATTTTATAGTGCTCATTTTTTATGATCTTATCATCGTCATCAGTTTGTATAGTTCTGGCTTCCGTGTCATGTTCAATCCCCACGAAGTATATTTAATTTTGTGTGATCATAAAACGTAGATGCTTGTTCTATTTCTGACTGATCAATAAATATCTGTTTACAAAAAAATTATATGTGTAGCGTAGGTCCATCAGCAATCGAATTTCCGTAATAGCTTTGCTTGGTTCAGGGCACTGTGTGAAAATATCCATGGTTTTTTATATTTATTTTTAATAAATTCTGTGCCTTTCTATAATCTCTTATATTAGATTTTACCGTAACACGACCTCAATATTTTGATGACTTTTTTTTATACTGCCCTTTTTATATATTTTTGGTAGCTATATGTAAATAAGTAAGAAAGAAAGTACGGCATACAGTCAGTGTATAAATAATAAGCGATAGGGGTACACAGTTATTACTCTGATGATGTTTGTTTACCTACCTACTAAAATTACGATATAAATGTAAAGATTTAGTTCAATGATAATATTTTGTCATTATTGCATTTTTATAGTGAGCATAAAACCTGAAATCCTACATTTAACTTGCTTCGCTATATAGCCGCCAGTGACTTTGCTAACGGGGTGGTAACATAATATTGTTATGAAAAGTTACTCTATTACGATGATCAACTTATAATAGTGTCGACTTACAAGTATCCAGACTTTGTGTATTTGATATTATGTATAAATAATCAATAGCAGGGTCGTCTAGAATATTCAGTAATTGGTGGAATTCTTTTAACGGTGCCATGGGTGTTATACCTGTCAATCCTAAACCAAATTCGTTGTGCAATAAAAGTGGTAACAGCAATGCTTTCCAAACTCTTTCATTTGTCTACAAGCTATATCATATCCTTTTTGGGGTAGATTTTGGATTTTTCATAATAAAATCATCTATAACAAAATTATTTTTTAGATTATTATCATTCGCTCAAAGTGTGGTCTTATTTTATTTATGTTCGAAAGATTTCAATATTGTTGAAAATGCTAAAGTCTTTTTCTTTTACACCATTTATTTGATTCAATATACGACTTACGTAGGACTGTTATTGTGTCAGAAAAGTGATAGAACTTTTCATAGTCTTCTCCAAGACTTACAAATCATTGATATAGGTCTAAATGTCGACTCAATATTTTATTATTTAGAAGTTAAAACTGTGTTGGCAGTTTTAGCAAGTGTTTTAGTTAGAGGATTACTTTCCTGGGCTTATTACTCGAACGGCAGTTGTTCTTTGTTGTTTCTAAATTCAATTATTTTTACTTTGTTAGTCAATTGCGCTGATTTTGTTCATATAACATACGCGTTTGCCTTTTATTCTATTAATTGTAGGATGAAAAAGTTGATTTTAATTTTGGAAACGGACCCTGATATTACTTCACTGCTGCTAATATACAAATCGCTGGTTGATATGGCTGAGGCACATAAAGCTGCTTTTGATCTATTGGTTGTATAAATATTTATTTTTAAAGTATTAATTTATTGTGATAAATTGCTTCTAAATACCTACTCTAATATTTATTATATTTAGATACATATAATACAATTAGTATATGTATCGAAAGTATGTTTATACGAGTGGTATACGCAATCTAAATAATATTCGTAGGTGCCTACGATAAGATTTTTAAGGTAAGTAAGATTTTTATTATAATTTTTTCACAGTGTACATTTTTACAGTTCCTATCTTCATTGGTATTCTATATACCGGACGCAATGGTAATCATATATTACTCAGTATCTGAGCTAGTGACTAATAATAAAACGGTATGTCCTCCACTAATACTTATTGATTTAGTGAGTTTCACCTCGAAACGGGGTCTTAAACCTACATATACTTTCAGGGGCTCTCAATAGATCTTTGGATGGACTATGCCACCGTTTTGGTAGCTTCAGTACTTACACTTTGCCCAGCACTAAGCGCAGGTATTCTGTCTATGCAAGCTAACAAATTGAAGGTGAAGTTGAACGACAAAATTCTCCAAGAACATGGTGAGTCCTGTTATTTGGGCTATCGATTTCTGAATCTGAGGACCTTACTATGTAGATAAATATATTTTTAAAGAAAGTGATAAGTACAGCCATTTTTAGGAGTCTTTAAATGTTATTTAGTTGCTCTAGCTAATAGTAGATGCTTTAATTATACATTTTAGTTTGGTAAGCCTTAATATTGACCACGTTACGAGGAATTAACCGTGGTCAATAATCAGGCCTTTGCATCAAACCAAGATGTTTTATATAGCGTGAGAAGTCACTTTTTTACTGCCTTGAACGAGATGCGTGTCTGATGAATGATCTTTAGATAAAGCAGGCTTACCCAGCACTTATAATAGTCCAAAACAATCTAGGTTTTCTTTTTTCGACCCAATTCTCAGCGGTTACTACTCGAAATTGCTTTGGTTAGGTTAGGTATAGTACCATCCGCTTAGCCTAGTCGGCTTCATCCACAGGAAAGTCATATGCCAAAGCATATACACGCGAGAGCAATGATTCCGGGTCACTTAAAGAATGTTAAAAATCTCGGAAACTAAAAATGATAGGTTAATGCAATAAATTGTATTTAATAGACAATGTAATACTCCTTAAATGAAGGTATTAAAACTTCTTAGTTATTGTAAAGTTATATCTTAAAAAAATCAAATTTGAAAAAGGGCCACTTTCGAAGATGGAACTACGAAATTACAGCATTTGGTTTTGCTTTTGTTTGTAATCTGTCATTTATGTGGGTATATAAACCATGTTGATAGTGCTCTATATTCATTATTCAAGCTGAAATTATGTCGCTTACGCCTGAAGAATGCACCAGAATACTTACAATGCTGGAAACCGGCCGGAGTCAGCGCGATACAGCCAGGACTGTCGGTGTGTCGCTGTCAACAGTACAAAGAGTTCTCCGACGTTACGAAGAAACTGGTTCTAACCTACGCAGACCAGGAACGGGCAGAACCAGGTGTACCACAGCACGAGAAGACCGATACTTGGTGAACACCATGCTTCGAAATCGCTTTCTCACAGGAACTGAACTCACAAATCAGTTTCGACGCCTCGGAGGAAGTAACCCAAGTGCATGGACAGTAAGACGTCGGCTTGCTGAATCTAACTTAAAACCCCTTAGACCTGCAAACGGCCCTAAACTGGAGCGTGGGCATCGTATTTCAAGACTAAGATATGCCCAGAGCCACGTAAATTGGAGTATTGAAGATTGGTCAAAAGTTATGTTCTCCGACGAATCAAAATGTATGCTCTACAAGCACGATGGAAGACACAGAGTGTATCGAAGACCAGGGGAAAGATTCAAGCAAGCATGCATCGAAGAAAAAGTAGCCTACGGTGGTGGGTCTGTACTTGTGTGGGCCGGAATTTCTTCTGAAAGTCGCACAGAGCTGGTGATCATAGAAAACGGCTCTTTAACTAGCGTAAGATATGTGGAAGAAATCCTCAATGATCATGTTGGTCCATTTATGGTCAATTTAGGTGAGGATGCTATATTTATGCATGACAATGCCCGACCTCATACAGGTAGGATTGTGAATGACTACCTTCAAGAGATGAACATTACTCGTATGGAGTGGCCAGCGCGCAGCCCGGATATCAACCCGATCGAGCATGCTTGGGACGAGCTAGGCAGATGCGTAAAACAACGAAACCCTCCCCCAATCACGCTTCGTGAGCTCAAAATTGCTCTCACAGAGGAATGGGAGAATATTCCCCAAAATCGTATAAGGAACTTGGTGTACAGCATGCCAAACCGCGTAAACGCAGTAATGGAAGCACGAGGAGGCAATACGAAGTATTAAAATTCAAGAAAATCGTAATAAAGTTCAAAAATTTCATGTTTCCTATTTTTGTTTTAAGGAGAGATCAGCAGTTTTTTTCTTTATGTAATTTTGTGTTAATAAAATGTATGGTGACTCATATTTTTTTACTTTCATTTAAGGAGTATTACATTGTCTATTAAATACAATTTATTGCATTAACCTATCATTTTTAGTTTCCGAGATTTTTAACATTCTTTAAGTGACCCGGAATCATTGCTCTCGAGTGTATTTTATAATTAAATGGGTGTTCCTTGATGTTCCAGATGAAGGCCGTATTCGTGTAATTGAGCTGTTTATAAGCTACGTGGAGACACGAGGATGTCGATTCCGCGTCCTCAAGATTATTCCTCTGGATGCAGACTTGCTCGGGATGGTGATCAGCTTCTGCGCCACTTACCTCATCGTCACAATACAGTTTACACATCAATAGGCATTAACAGGCACCAGCTGGTTGACCGAGCTTTGCTCGGTATTTTTTTAGTATTTATTTTTATGTACATAACCAATATGCAGTACTTATTTAGTTAGAAAAGGCTCAACTCTGCCATCTATTAACGATTAGAAGTATAACTTCAAAAAATAGTATTATTATTCGCCAATAGATGTCGGGAAGAGCCACATTTTTCTGTTTAAGTGTTTACTTAAAAACACGAATAGAACATTTTCTGAAAATGAGTCCGTGCTAGATCGATTTATCGCCACTGATATTCTCTGTATACTGAATTTCATGAAAATCGTCGGAGCGTAATCTTAATTAATTGTTGCTTAATTTTGGTAGAATTTTAACTAATAATACCTACTTGAGGTCGTAACATAAAGTGTGAGCCATTGGAATGAATGTGTGTAAAGTGATTTCTCTAAATGATAGATTTCATTTCCAAAAATTCACCATTTTCTCTTCAAAACAAACGACTTGCTGAAAAAATATTTAATGTAGTAATATTTATGTTTTATTTAGTTGTGAATATTTTAAATCTTTTATTAGTTTTAATTTTTTTTTTGTAAATAAAGTTATGTATAATTTATTTCAAAAAAATAATAATATTTATATGCTAATAGGTGTAGTTATGTGTTATTGTAATAGCCATGAAAAAAAACTTTAAATAAAAAAACAATAGAATTTCATTTGATAGAAAATGTGTGCACACGAATGAAATTTCTGGATAGCTTTACAATATACCTCAGTGTGTGTAACTACACCTGGTAGCTAATGAAGTGATGATCATAAATCATAACAGAAGCCATAAATTAGCATTGGCGAGTATTGACAGCAGACACCACCATTTATCAACATAAACCAACCACGATACAGTGCAGTGCATCGAACATCGAGCTACGTTTATCTGACTCTCCTGGCGATATAAGTATGAGAGAGCTTTTGCACTAGTTCAAATAATATTATACTTAGGTACTTCAGAAGTATAAAAGAGCTGGGACAAATTGAATGGAGCCCGGTCCCTAATTTTTTTAAAACTTGCAATGATGTAACTTTGTTTGTTACAATACACTTACAATTCAGTTTCATAAAATGTAACAATGTAATTATAAAGCAAAGGGAACCATTAGTTATTAGACATTTTACTTCGAAAATGCCTCTTTTTCAATGTTGTTTATCGTATTTACAGGTGTTCACGTCAAAATAATTACTTTATTTTGCGTTATCGTGACTGCTACTGCATAATAGATTATGATAAAACCAACAGATGTGATAAATAACAAAATTAATCTAAAAATGAACTAAATGACGGATGCAAATTGGGACCTGAAATGCCCCAACGCCTTTAAGTACGATGTTTCATATTGTCTATGATAGACAGCTAAGGCCTAGCCTTATCTGTCCTACCAAACCTAAAATAATACGCTCATCCTGTACCTCTATCACGAACAAATCTGACAGTCGCCGCGTTAACGTTTTCGAGTTATATGGCGCGTCAATGCCAGCTCGACTGCCAACCGTTGTAGTGTCACCGCGCAGTGTATCTCGGATACGCTATCGTTACGATTACGTTTGCGATTGTCACATTTATTCGTGATCAAGGCACTGTACATTTACGTCCTGTAAAAAAAACCTGTAAAACACTTTACTTGTTGTAAGTTAATGAATAAAATTCTTTTTATTTATTATTATAATAAATCACCTCTATAATTTTTGAGCTCTTACATTTGTGCAGTTTTGTTGGAGACTCGCCGCGTTCAATATGAATTTATGAGTACATTCGAACACGGCGTGGCTTATATTTGACTAATTTCATTTTAATTTGCGTTTGTCTCGACATACCAATTATTTAAAGTTAAGTTTTTTCTTTTATTATTACTTTATCATATTTTAAAATGGCTAGCACACCATTTTCTCTTTGCTCATTCAGCTGTGGAATTAATGATTTTCTTATTTCTAGGACTTTGTGAGAGTAATCTTCTTTTATATAATTTCCTGATCCATCAAGTATTATTTTCTTTTTCAAAATTTCTATTTTTTTGCCATAGGTTGTAAGTGTAAGTCTTATTGGTCTTGGCTTAGAGCTTTTCTTCCCCATTCTGCCAATAAATTCAATTTCTCTTCGATCAACTTCAATTTCAAGTTTTGAGTTAATTAACTTCAGGGCTATCTCTTCAAGTTCTTGGTAGCATTTTTCTTCTTCGCTAAAACCAAATAAAATCAAATTTCTCTGCCTAAGTTTCTTATCAAAATCATCCATTCGTTTTTCATGCTCCTCTTGTTTATTTTGGATTATATTGATTTTTCCTTCAATTAAACTAAATTTCTCGTTAAAGTTTCTATTTATTGTTTTTGTAATGTTTTCCTCCGTTATTTTCAGACTTTCTTGATTATCTTCTTTTATTTGCTGTCTTATAATATTGAACATTTCCATCATTTGGTCGTTCATACCTACTAACTTGGTTCGATATTCTCACTACTAGCGCTCTCCAGTAGTAATAGATTGTCTGAATGCTTGTTGGTGTAGTGCAACGGTAGATGGCGCTCCCCGTACTTTGATTTGAGGTTGAGGCCATATGCGTTTCTGTATGTCCTTTATCTATGGCTTCTGCACTTTGCGTTTTAGTTTTGTCAGATCATCTTTCCGATTTGACAGAATATCTCAAACAACACAACAGTCAACTTCAGCTTTAAGGAATGTAGGTAGCGTATTTTTGATCTTTTTATTTTGTTGCTAAGTCTCAAAAACTCTGTCGTTTCATATAACTTGTGGGTAACTTTAAAAGTTTCGAAGTTTTTTATCTCAGTTTTATTTGTACGTTTGATAAAAATACGGCTCACCGGGGTGTTTTGTGGTTGATATCTGGTTGTAGGTTCAGTCTTTCGAAGTTCCAAGGCAGTAAGTGGCACAAATTAACTGGATTCTTACACAAATCTTCAAAATTTCCGGGAGATGTTTCAGTACAGTGTTTACGCTAGCAGAGTTGCCAGCACCACTTTCTTGTACTTATCACTCTATTATTATAATAGTTGGTTTAGAACGTGTGTGATTTATATTTTAAGGTCACTTAGCACTTAAAATCACGATTTACACCCGCCTAATCCCGTAAACGAGTTTTAAAATGATTTTACTCAAAATGTCAATTTGACTAAAGGAAAATCCATTAGATGTTTTATCTATTTCCGTAGCAAATGATTAATGTACCCACTATCTCAGTAAAGTATCTTCCATTCACTAACTACGAAACCCTTTCTGTATTGTTGAGATTTTAAATTAATGAACCCTAGAACTCTTTGTTAGTGCGATACAATGAAAATAAATTAATTTTCAGTTTTTGCGAATTGTTTTTGTTCTAGAATGTAAACCTAAAGTTGAAATAAGAATTGATTATTTACTTTTAAAAGAGAGTTTATAAATATACCTACCAACAATCCTGCAAGTTTGTAATAGTTACACCGTGTTTTGTTTTTTGCATCGACAGCTCTAATTCGATCAAAACAAAAGACGGAGTAGGTAACTAGAGAGCTTGCTACGGCTCACCGAATCACGCTTTGCCGACAAACGTTTCGCCGAAAGATCGCTTCATCGATAGTCGGTTTGAGAGAATTCGGCGAAGGACGTTACCTTTGTGTCGGTATATTAGTAAATTTCTAAATATGTAGTTTATTTACAGTACGAAGTCCTGAGTCTCAACTAAACTTGACTAATTTCAAACGCCTAGTTACAATACACTAATAGCTATAATATCGAGTCCACACTGACAGCTAATTATCCACATGATTGACTTGTCTCCAGCACTAATTGCCTGCAGGCAACCGAAGGGAAAGAGTCACAGCACCGTAAAACCTTTGAAATTGTGAAGCTGACCGGTAAATTGTCATTATTTTTGGGTCATTTTTGCCCGTGGCTTTGTCCACAGTCATAAAAAAACTCCATACTGATAAATACTCACGTTTATTTCGTTCGATTACAGACGTAGGTAAGTATAATTTTCAAAATTTATTTTCGATTGCGATTCTGGTAGGAAAATTAATATTGTGTGAATTATTTGTTATTATTATTCATTTATTTATTATTAATTAATGTAAGGTCACATCGTTGTCTTATGTTATAATTGACTCATGAACTATTCAAAAAATCTTGAGAAAGAAAACTGATTTCAAAATAGTTTACAGCAACGTTGGATATAAAAAATAAATATTTATGGATACCAAACCATACACCATTTTTCCTATAATAGCCGTGTCATAAAAACACATGAATATATCAAGTTTTATAGGTTTATAAACCGTGTATCAGGTAGTTTTGTATAATGGAGCTAAAATATCTGATAGTGCCAGGTACCATTGCGAAACAGATTTCTAAGTATAATTTCACAGCAAACGATCTAGTGCAATCTGCAGCCTTATTGTGTAAGTTCAGTGGTAATCGACATCGGCTTTGTTTTTGACATTTGAAACCTAGACTGGACTTCAACTGTCACTTTCGTATTCGTTTTGTATACAATACCGAAAAAAATCTGACAGAGTCGACTCAATAAGGGTGCTGCATACCCAAAAGTTTGAATAAGTCTCTTTTCAGTCGTATGATTTTAGCCTGGCTTTATTGAACGAATGAAAGTTCAGATCCTTTTATCTGCCTTCCGTGCTGTGGGTCGTGGGTTCGATCCCCACCGAGAACAAACATTTGTGTGTGGCAAACATAATTATGTTTGTTCTGTGTCTGGGCGTTACTAAGTATTATAAGTATGTATTTACAAAAAAAAATTATATATGTATTCTATCAGCCATCTAGTTCCCATTGTACAAGCTTTGCTTAGTTTGGGACTAGAAGGCGTTGTGTTAAATTTCCGTGAATATTTATTTATTTATCATTGGAGAGGTGTTTCAAGCTGCTCACAGTTCTGAAGCGTAAAGACACGCCAACACACAAAATTTAATATTTGTTCTCGGTGAGGATCAAACCCACGACCCACAACACGGCAGACAGAGCTATGACGCCTGTCAATGTTATTATTACTCTAGGGAAACATGGTTTTCACCGAAGGGTTGTGATCTATAAGGTCGTAAAGGTAGTTTAGGGGTGGATTTGCTGACTCGGTCAGTTATGATTTTTATGCGTCGTTATTTACCTTTGTATCGTATGAAACGTTTTTTAATGCCGGAATATTGCAAACCAGAGCTCGGCATAAAAATGAATGTATTATTTTAAATCTAGATTTTTATTCAAGGTATTCGGAAAAGCATCCATTGTATAAAACTGCATTTGGATATTTAAATAAGTGTTCCGTTTTTCCAAAACTGGATTGGAACACAAAAAAAACTTGCTTGTACCTTCTATCTGAAACTAATCTCTGATATATAGAAGACTAGGTGCCGCCCGCGACTTCGTTTGCGTCCCGTTGGATCCCGTTAATTTTTCGGGATAAAAAGTAGCCTATGTGTTAATCCAGGTCACGGACAATATATATTCCAAGTTTCATTCAAATCGGATCAGTAGTTTTTACGTGAATGAGTAACAAACATCTATACTCACAAACTTTCGCGTTTATAATATTAGTAGGATAACAAACATCGGTAAAAATCGTCAATTAAATTTATTTATGCTGTGTGTTCGTGAAAGAGTAAGAAACATCCATCCATCCATACTTACAAACTTACGCGTTTATAATTATTAGTAGGATACCTTTTAGTCATTCTGTAATTTTCAAATTGAATGTCCTATATCTTTTTTAAACACATTATAGACAAACGTTTCACCACAATCTCACCTGATGTCAAGTGATAATGCGGTCGACGATATAGCACAATTGCCTAGAAAACCTACATCACACTATGATATCAGAAGTAGGACGTAATCCTCTGACTACTCTAGCCATGAAAGATCACTAAAACGACGGAATGTCTATTGGTGCCTAAAACAACAGCCGTGACCAACAGATTCCAGGTTCCAGGATCCTGGCAAGGTCGCCATATTATGTGCGGAGTGCGGTGGAATTTAGTTGTAATCAAACGACGTCTAATTTCATCATCATCATCATCATCTCAGCCCGGTATCACCCACTGCTGGGTATAGGCCTCCTTCATGTTATGCCAGCCTTCTCTGTCTTGTGCGTCTAATTTACGATGCGAATATTAAAATAGAATAGAATAGAATATTTTACATTGGGTAGGTAAACAACAGTAACAGATTTAACAGAATTAATACATTCATTTTAGCCGGCGAGGCCCAAACTAGGCAAAAAGCCTGCATCTTGGGTCTCAAGAGTATACGAGTTACCATAAATTAGCTAGTACCCACTTGTTACGTTAGGTTACCTATAGCTGGGGCCTTATTCACTATGACCAATACAAGCGCGTTACGCAGCACGACAAGACAGCGGCGTGAAATCGCCCTATGCCTATGCCGTATTTCCTATGCCATAAATGTCATTCCTTACGGTGACGTCATACGGTTACGGCAAGGAATCTCATAAATCATACAGAATAATGCCCCTGTTGCTTAACTATTATTTTGTTTGTTTCTTGTAGGTATCTTTATGTTTGCTATATTTTCTACGTCCGTTCTGTATTTTTCTGTGTGTATGTCAAATAAACGATCTATCTATCTATCTATCTAAATGAGTTTAAACAAATTTCATTAGGTGGGTGTTAGCGTTGCGTGTTTGACGGATTGTTAACAAAAGAACTAAAAATATAATTGTTATATATAATATTGTTTATTGACTGTCTCCTGCCTACTCTACACATATATGCATACATTGCAATACATACACCGCACTATTGTGGTTTTAACCCTTTGAGCTGTTATACTCCGTTTGTGCTGAACCTAACCCAATATTGTACCTTAGCACTTTACAGCTCACTTAAACTAGGTTTATACCTAGGTCATACCTAGGTGTGCTATCGCTAGAACACAGACTGCATCGTAAATTTATATTCTAATGCTCTTGGATGACTTGATTTTATGGCCCAGGAGTATTATTATTCCATCCATATTCACGCTTGCTTCTAAGGGCCATTAATTTTATTACCTATATTGCTTGAGTTCTGAACAAAAATAGAAAAATACTTGAATTAATTGTACCCGTATCTGCTTCAAGCTTCGTACCTATCCAACCACACCACATTGTCGGATGTGATAGCAGCTATATTTACGATTTTCAAATGACTTTTTTTTTTAAGATACAACCGACGAATTTGATAACTTCGATTCTCGAGCTCCACCCTCTACTATTCATTTCATTTTATTTGTTATAGGTATTTATAATAACTTAATAAGGTCACATTCATTACATATAACTAGTTTGTCATGATTAAAATAAAAATTGACAATAATGTAAAAAATATGTGTAAAATGTCAAATAAATACTAACTATATAGTTAATTACATTAATTGAGGCAGGAATCCATGTATCCTATTCCGATGAACTTAGGTTAAACCAGTGTCTTGATTTTACTTTCACCTATTAGATAAACCATCAACAGCTCATTCGACCATCACTCACTAGATCCTACCCCATCATCAAACCCTTAGTTTGATTACCTGCTTTCACAGGCTCTAGTTCTGGCTCTATTCATAGTCGGGGCTAACTTTATTTCGCTCCATTCTACCCTTCAAATCCGTGTTTAATGACCAGACGGATGGTTAGTCGCATTGCTGTTGGTGGATTTGATGCTTTGAATCTGACTGAAGATAAATAGACAAGTCATTACACTGTGAAAGCGATAAAATAAGGAAAACAACCCAATACATACTTGTTAACTTTCTACTTGGATAGTTCGATTTAGTTTTTCGTAGAAGCGTTCAGCTACTCTGCTGCAAGTTAGAGACGTGAAGTCCAAAGGTGAAGTCTTGAGTAATTTGCTAAAATTAAAAAAAAAAAAACGTGTGGCACTCGGAGACTGCCGCGGTAAAGCTATTGCATAGCATTTTTTATCGTATCACCGCTGTGCCGGTCGGAGTGGGGGGTGTTAGGTTATTTTCGTTACGGAATTTCTGGATTCGGTCTCCACGCTCAAGGCCCGCGATAGAAGCTATGCAATAGCTTAAAAACAGATATTTTTTTATACTTGTATTTTTGTACGAGTACAATGACTTATGTGCCGACATATTGAATCTACAAGACTATTCAGCCACTTGACAGCCCAACAAGTAACCACAGACTAAATAGAGTCTATTATCCGTTTGACTTAGGTACTTATTCCATTCGTGACAAACCAATTTTGATTTATATTCTCAGTATTAGATTGTCTAGCAATTTAACAATGGTTTTATGTAAAGCGGCCAATCCTTACTCCGCAACGAGACTCCACCTCCCAATACCACTGTATAATTTTCACATACGTCCGTCCACGTAATATCCCGTATATTTGCACATGTCCTTTTGTTTGACGCGTAATTACAGTGAGGCATTGAGTGGGATTCGACGTTATTTAGTTACATTGTGAGTGGGACAGCCATTTATTTTAGGAATTTATTTAACTACTGTTTAGAGGAAACCTAATACTTTAGTAATCATTGGTTGCAGAGCTAGTAGGTATGATAAAATTACAAAGAGCTTTCGTGCTGGTTTTAACTTGATAGTCTCAGTAGTTCTTTGGTCGTTGTCTAATGGAGGAGGAAGGAAATCTAGTTGGCTATAAAACAAAGCGTATATTTATTAATAATTTAGTTGGTAGGTACAGCTGGTCAGTATGACCGCCGGGAAAAGAGGGCGAGCCGAGACCACGCGGCGCCTTTTATATCTAGGAACAGCGCCCTACAGTGGCAACTGTCTAAACTAATTAGGTAACTAGTCTATGTAGTACTCGTAGTGAAAGATTTATTAGGTATCGAATTACCTACTTATTTAGTTCAGCCGTTGAAGCACAGATGGCGCTGTGTTCAACAGCCGTATGTTGGTAAAGAAATATTTACTCAAGAGTATTATATAATCTGTGCTCAAGCATAGACTTCAGTAGAGACACTCATAAATGCTCGAGTCCGGATCAGTGCTTGAGCAGTTAATGGGAATACGGGCTTTAGAGCCAAATACTGAACGGTCCCTCAAATTTGAACATACTTAAAATTGCTCTACCTCTGTTTGACATTACTCATTTATAAGAGATGGCAATAATTTTAAGCATGAACTTAATTTAAGTAGCGGCTGTGAGTCATCTATGTTGGAATAAGAAAAGTATCTACCTAGTTAAAGTAGTTAGTTTTAAAAGGGACTTTCCAAAATAAGAGATTTGATTAACCGAGAAAAAAAGAAGAAAGAATAAGAGTTACACTATAGGTACTTACTCGTACCTGCTACCTATGTATTTATACTTACTAAGTTAAACATAAATTGGTCAAATGAGACAAGATTGTGGAACCTCGTAACTCGAGTTAGTTTTGAATATTACAATACTATCGTCAGAGTTTATTGCCTTCATTAGACCTGGGGTCCTAATATCCTAAACTACATGTCTATACGCAAGGTGTAAGAAGATTACTCACCAGACTAACTAAAATAACTTATGAGATAAAAAACTCGAAAAACTAACTTTAATTTGATTTGATGATGATGGCATGATAGATATACATGGTGATAAACACCACTGAAAAGTCACGGAAATCAAAATACGCAATGTCGAGTTTTTTTTCAGTAAATACCTATTATATAAAACTGCCAATTTAATAAACCGATTCTGATTAAAAAAATTACGAGACCAATTTGGAAGTACAACCCTTTCATTTAAAAAAAGAGTTTTTCAAACTGGTTCAGTGGTTCATAAATGACTCTGAGTTCTAAGGTAACAAATATAAAAAAAAAACACTTTGAGAACCTCCTAATTTTTTGTAGTCTGTTAATAAAACTATTATGTAGGAAAGATCTGTGATTTGGCTCATTCCAGTTTTCCCCTGCGTGAGTCCCCTGCGTGGGAGATTTCTGGAACTTTTGTACTATTAACTAATTATTATATAAAGCTTTGGGAAATGAGGAGCTGTTTTCATACACCCTTAACACTTATAAGAGCGCTATAAACTGAACCGGTTTATACCGATTCCAATAATCCGGACAGTTGTCATCCGTTAACCGTAATTATGCCTTGCGGTGATGTCCGGCCTGTCCGGTTGTCCGGCTGTCCGGTTGTAATAGTTTACTTAATTAATATTGTTGCTTGGTTAGTTGCGTAGTTATTCTGTTTTCTCATCATCGTCATCATCCACGCGTCAACATCTCCACCCTAATATCTCAGAATAATCTAACTAAACGTATTTATTAAAATGTCGAGTTAGAGTATTTTTGATAAGAACAAACAGAAATCATCCCAATCTCAAAAAAACGCCAAGAAATATGTTATTTACTTAAGACAAGATTTTTTTAATGATTTCTGATTTTTTCTTTCCGAAAATATATATAAAGTTATCGGCTTGTACCATATTATCTTCCGTTAAAATATATTCAAATATTCACGGACACTTAACACAACGCCTTCTAGTCCCAAACCAAGCAAAGCTTGTACGATGGGAACTAGATGGCTGATAGAAAACATACATACATTTTTTTTGTAAATACATACATAAACAGACAGGCGTCATGGCTCAGTCGGTAGTAGCTGTACCTTCCGTGCTGTGGGTCGTGGGTTCGATCCCCACCGAGAACAAACATTTGTGTGGCAAACATAGATGTTTGTTCTGTGTCTGGGTGTTTCTATGTATTATAAGTATGTATTTACAAAAAAAATGTATGTATGTATTCTATTAGCCATCTAGTTCCCATCGTACAAGCTTTGCTTAGTTTGGGACTAGAACGCGTTGTGTTAAGTGTCCGTGAATATTTATTTATTTACTAGCAGCGCCTCGCGGTTTCACCCGCGTAATTCCCGTTCCCGTGGGAATTCCGGGATAAAATATAGCCTATGTTCATCAGGGATAATGTAGGATTCTAATGGTAAAAGAATTTTTTTAATCGGTCCAGTAGTTTCGGAGCCTATTCAATTCATACAAACAAACAAACAAACAAAAAATCAAACCTTTCCTCTTTATAATATTAGTATAGATTTATAAAATACATAGAAACACCCAGACTCAGAACAAACATCTATGTTTGCCACACAAATGTTTGTTTCAAATATTTAACTGTACTTAGATACAAAAAAAAAGAAATTCAGGCACCAACACCCATTTCTAACAGTTACTGACTGGTAGGTAATGCAATGCATTTCGCCCACTTCAATATTTGTCTTCAGTCGTAAATTATGAAATCGAGATAATTATTTACTCGGACAGTGCTCTTCTCTAATTAGACTAACTTATTAATATGGGGTAAATGTTTGACTAACATGCACACAGTTTTTTTTTTTATGCCATAGCTGGCAGACGAGCAGGCGGAAAGTGGTCACCGCCGCCCATGGACACCTGCAACACCAGAGGTGAGGCTAGTGCGCTGCCGGCCCTTTAAGAGGAGATAAACCCGCCTTTTGAAGGACCCCATCTCAAAACTCCGAGGGAAAACCGCAGAGGGAAGTTCATTCCACAACTTACACGTACGAGGCAGAAAAGACCGCGTGAAACGAGAAGTTGTGGAAAAACAGTCTTCACACAGTCATGTTGAGTTAACAAAAGAGTTTGTTTCATAAAAAGTGAACCTATAATTGGCACACTCTCTGCTTTGCTCTCTAGCATTTAAAAATAAAATGCTTTGTTTAAACTACCTTCCGCCCGCGACTTCGTTCGCGTCCCGTTGGAGCATGCGGGTAAAAAGTTGTCGTTTGTCGCTATATAAATCATTTAGATTAGATGTACCTACTTAGTGAGGTTTAAAAACGTCAAAGTTAGTTGTACTATCAAAAACAAAGTTGTTACAACTGCTTCATATTTATACTCAAGACACTTGAGTTTCATATCTATTTGAGCGCACCTCGAGGCGCTATGGAATTGAGAAACGTTTCTACCCGATAAGTCAGCTGTATTTCAGCTTCTAACTGTGAAATGGCTCTCTTATCTCTTACCTAGGAGATACTATGAGAACTCGAATCTATAGTAGGAGCCAAATAACACCGCAATACAGGTCATTCACCCACCTTCACCACGATGTCGCAATATTCAATTTATGAATGGCTAATTCTGTCGCTTTCCATACAAACCTGTCGCTAAGACGGTAATCGCTCGAATCTCGTGGTACTGTTTGTTTACCATACATAAATTGAATTTTGCGACATCGAAGTGAAGGTGGGTGAATGACCTGTATTGTGGTGTTATTTGGCACCTACTATAGTTCAGCTTAGACCGCACAAATCTAAAATCTAAAAATCTATCTTAAATCTATACTATTATAAAACTGTAAAAAAGTCAAAATCTTAAATTAAATAAAAGATATGGACAAACTAAATATGCAGATCTACTAAACAAATAATACTGATTCCGAAAATTGACTTTGTCTGTTGGTTTGTTCGCGCTACTGGACCGATTTTCACGAAACTTATAGGTACCATTCGGAAACCCCTTTTCCGGATTGAAACATAGGCTATATTTTAGACGTGAGTTCTTAGCTTGAACTCTCTAAACCAAAAGCTGCCATTTGTAACAAGGTTCATCGGATGCTGGTTGACAGATATTTTGGTAAAAAGTTTCGCACGCGTACGAGGTCGCGGGAATTTAGAAAAATGCAAAGGGAGGATCGATACCAAACCAATATTATATCATTCCCACGTAGGATGCATCGAAGTCACATTGAACTCACTTTCTCCTAGGCTTACAATTAGTAGGGGTGTTCTAAAGCCAGATGCAGGCAGAACATGCATTATGTATAACTTTTTATGAAGTGAACTGAGATACTGAAATGCAATTTGAAACAAAGTATCAAGTTTAATGTGATTTCAGAGGGTTATTCGCTTAATAAAATGTTTTAAAAATATGTTATTATATAACAAAATTACAGCCAAACCCACATTTTTAGTTAAATTTTATTAGGTTAGGATGTCATAAAATAAACATACTAAAATTTCAATGATAATTTTACTGAACATTCCTA
Source organism: Eulithis testata (assembly GCA_947507515.1). Taxonomy (NCBI): domain Eukaryota; kingdom Metazoa; phylum Arthropoda; class Insecta; order Lepidoptera; family Geometridae; genus Eulithis; species Eulithis testata. The sequence goes on along the minus strand of OX382213.1, from coordinate 7,709,014 downwards.
AGAGAATCACTCCTCAGATTAAAACTGGTGCTGAAACGGACAGTGGATTGAATATCCAATTCCCTTTCTCAGTTTGTTTGATTTTTTATTGTTTACTTTTATCTAGCAGAATCTTTGTTTTCAGAACTTTTTTTCTTCAATAAGTAGAAATTTACTGAACCACTGAGCCTTTTTGTTACAGTAGTTCCTTCAAAGGTAAGTACATAAAGTGTGTGTGTGTTAAGAAAATAAATGTGTTATTTAGGTATCTATGTATTATTTTTAAGTACTGCTAGGTACTACCAAACAGCGTAGGTACCTAGCTAAAGCTTAAAATAAACTGCACTAAAAGCTCTAATTTCTTAAAAGTATGTAAACCTTATTCATAATTTCATTACCTTTTGACTCAAACAATAAAAGTTCTACGAGAACCTGCCATAAACATTGTTAATACTCGTAAATAAAAACTCAAAAGATAGAATTACCTCTTACCTCTGCAAAGAGGAACAAGATCTCGCTAATTAGACTTAATCCAGCCTTTTTCTAATTGCATCCATTAACTAATAACTGTACTTTTATAATAATTGCTCAGTTTATAGCTCGGAGAAACGCACACCTAGCTATAGAATAGTTTAAAGATGCCCAGCTGGCTACTAAGTTCGCAGGAGGTTCGGGGACAGAATAAACGATTGCACACACTTTAAAATATATAATGTCACGTTTAAACACAAGCAAGATAATAATAATAAAGGAATACAATGGGAAAAATCAGTTTATACACGTTTGCGCGCGCGAGAATGTACTACTTTCGGTAGCGTGCGGGTCGTCTTATTGCTCGTGCCTGGCGGCAGATGGCGCTAGGCGCTTCGGCGTTTTCGAAACACTTTTGAATATTAGTTGGTACGTCATTTCCGTCGCATGGTACAACCACATCTCCTGGATCTGGTTGGGTCGTTGAGTGTCTAGGCGTATGGCGCGCTACAATAGTACGAACGAGTGAGAACTATGCGTCTCAAATTTATGCCTACACAATGGGCGAAACACGCACCTAGCTATAGAGTAGTGATTGCGATCTGTGCAATACTGTGCATCTCAAATTATGCTTACACAACGGTCATAGAGCTTAGTTGGTAGTGGGAGATGTTTTAACACTTTTTTTATTTCATCCATTAAAATAAATGTGCTAGTGTGTGTGTAATAAAGATACACTTATGCATGTGAGAGGAATAACTGGTTGTACTTAGTCTCTGCTTAGTTTAGGACTAGAGGGCGTTGTGTGTAGGTAATGTCAAAGAGTTTTTTTTTATTATTTTCTACTGAGAACAGTCGACATTTTTACGACCATAAAAATAACAGACACTGTCAGTTAGGAAGCACCTTTCTCCAGTTCATACTGAAACTTCTACGGTCTACTATCAGCTGAATAATTTACTTATTACTCTCAGGATTACAGGAAAATATTTTATTATTCTGAAATTAAAATCCTCACTGTAATCCGTCAGGCGGGCCGTCATAACAAAATGGCGGAAAGCGTATTCAAAATGGCGGACGCAGGTGCAGTCTTTAAATGAGGAAAGAGTTTTGTAATACATGCTTTATGGTCTCTATTTTTTAAGACAGGCAAAAAGCTTTAAATTCGTGGGTATTTTATATACAACTAAATCCTAATTTGTTCTTGAAGATTATAATATCACTGCCAGCGTCTGTGTTCTCAAAATGATTAAAATTAGGAAGTTATCAAGAGTAAATTGAAAAGATATCTTCTAAGTAAACGTGCAACATCGTCCATCGCATCATCGCTTAAGATCAGGGATAACGTGGTCAAAAAGTTACTACGTATAAAGTATTTTTAAATTTTTTTAAAATACTTAGTGTTATTGCCAATCACTGAGTTGTTCCATCATTTAGTAGCATAAAAAATGTACTTAATTGACTTTGGCTTTAAAAACTAAAGTGTTATTAAGTTACTTTTTATCCAGTTTTATCTGGTAGTAAAGCAAACGTCTTCGTCATATTTATGTAAACTTAATCGAGATACTATTAAATCTAACAAGGGATCGTAAAGTCGATCGGAAGATCGAATCGTAAAGTTTTTCAGCTCAAACGCATCTCATATCTAGTAAAGTTTATTTGCAACATAAAATGGGTGTTGTAAATGTGTTGTGAATTGTCAAATATTGAAACCAATTCGATGCATCAGGGAATGACATTTTTGTGTAATAAACTTTGTACTGATGCTATGTTTAAAAAATGGAATTGTAAAATGCAATGATACTTTGTGTAAAGAATAGATTATTTATTTAAAATTTTTAGTTACTTGTCTTATCCAGAAATATTGTCTGTAGTCTGTGATCACTCGGCTGTTTTTTTTTGTAGAACCCAGACACAATATGAACACCATACTAAAACATAAAAATACAATCAAATTCCGAACCTCCTTATTTTTTAAAATCGGTTAAATATAACATAAAAGTAGAAAAAATTATAATGGTCAACTTATCTATTATGAAAACCTCAAAATGGAATGGATTTAACCAGAGTTTTACTTATAATTTCCAAACTCGCTTACGGCAATGTCCGTTCGTATGTTTGACAAAGACCCACCTATTTGCTTAATATGCAAATTAACCTAAATAATATTCATTAACTAGACACCATTCGCCGCGGGCTGGTTCAGGGGGCTTAGACCTGATGTGTGGTTTGATCATTTTGATGCTGTGTAGGTAAATATGGTATAAGATTACCTTGCGAATTTATAATAATGTACATACAGTCTGTTCGTTCAAATTGACTAAGTGAACCAACGTTCTGCGTAGTCATAATTTGGTTGGGTGACCGCCAAAACAGCACAGAATAGTACTGTCGCTGTGTGCTTCACTGGTGATTTTGACTTTGGCGTAGCATATTCTACGGCGTAGCACTCTCGTAGCAATGAGGCTACGCAAATTTTTACAAAGTTGATCCCATAATCATATTTAGCACGTTATCAGATTTATCTTGGATTTAACAAAAACCGCCAAAAACCACGTGTGTTTTGAACTTAGTTCCCTGTCAATAAGTTGTCAGATTTATTGTAACATATAAATCTGACAACTTACTGACAGGGGTTAAGTCCAAAACACATGCGGTTTTTGGCGGTTTTTGTTAGATCCAAGATAAATCTGGAAACATAATTTGGGGGATTGCTTTTTGTAACAATACCTACGTTTTTGTGCATATCGTCTGAAAGATGTAGTCAGACGGACAAAACCTAAGTTAAAATAAATTATTGGTTAATTATTTAGATATTAATTTGCCTGAGCAAATCTTTATTCAATAAGGTAACAAGATACGTTCACTACCCACTTAATTTAGTTCAACATTAGGCAAATTGTGGCTCCGGGCTACACTCTATTTGATTAGAGACTTCGAACTAGAGTAGTGTAACTTTAGAGTAAGCTTGTGGTAAGTTCTATTTCATGTACTTACCTAATTTCCTTACTTTACTTAGATACCTACACAACAACTAATGAAATGACGCTGTACCGAATTATCTCTAAATAAATACTTTTTTACTGCCTTCAAAAAAGGATAAAAGCATGTTAAGCTATATAAAAGCTCAAGCCTCAAGCTATATAAAAGGAGGAGGTTCTCAATAGGTTGTATTTTTTTTGTATGTTGGTGGATAATTAATCAACTCTTGAAGTACCTAGAGTCCTTTTCATGAAAGAAGTCCCGCGGAAATTTCCGGAACTAAATTTTAAAACTAAATTTTAAATTAGTTGTCAGGTGCTGTTAATGTGTTCGAATGCTAGTGCGTTTTTATTTGGTTTCTGTGATCAAAGTCTTGTTTTCAATGCCTAAAGTTGTTAAAAGTGCTGCCCGAGAAATAATACTGGTCGACTACAGCGACGCGTCTGCGGGACTTCTTTCATGGAAAGGACTCTATATTATGACCTTTGACAATTGCAAATTGATTTACTGAGACGATATTTTCACTGGCCTAGGAAACATTGTGAATTGCTAATTGATTTAGACAATATCGCTATTTGATTAGTTGTTTAACAAATTATGATCAGTTTTTGACTCCCCAAACTTTTTTATTGAGGGTTGGTTTTGCGGGTATTTTTAATTTGTAAAAGATGAGGTACATTGCTCATACTAGTGCCTCTGTGCTTGGGCAAGTAAAAAGCAAGCATGCTCGTATGTGTTAGTGGTGACGGAGTTTTTAGGCCTTAAGGCCTCCGTCATGACTTAACGACTAAGATATTGGCAAGTGGGCCAGAAGGGAAAAAATTCCCAACGAGCCCACTATGCAAATGAGTGGGCTTGATGGGATTTTTTCCGATGGCAATAAACCCTATTGGAAAAGTCTTATTCATTTTTATATATAAGAACATATAGGTTGAAAAGTTGCGAGCTGACGCCAAATATAAGCCAGTATAAAAATACTGCTGTGAAGATGAAATTGTAAAAATACAATAAAGACGAGACAAATATGAAGCATGATGATACAGTCGATGCAAATAAATAATTTTGCAGATACACGTATGAAATATGTACGGTTATTTGTTTGGAATAATAATGTTGGATGTTAGAATCGCTTTGTAGATGTGGCATATGTACATTTTACATTTAAACACATACGTTCATGAAACAAGAAAAACGGGATCTACAAATAAGAAAGAGATTATACCCGCTCTAACTTGTTATAGGATAGAAAACGTCATTACAACAGAACTATAAATTGGTGTTGGGTAAGAGTAGTGATAATGTACAACTTAACGTCAAAATACGTTCATGAAACAAGAATAACGGAATCTAGAGATTAGCAAGAGATTATGTTCGCTATAACTTTTTATAAGATAGACCGTTAGAACATAAATGAAAAAGAGGTAAAAACAAAACAATTCAATGGTGACAAAGGAAAAATGCGTTTACTCTCTGTAGATCCAGTGATCAAGATCCAGTTGGTTCTATTGAGAACTTTTTTTCCCAATAAATCTATTTTAAAAAACTACGTCACAAATTGGATCTATTGCATCTACTTAGAAAATGACTAGATCCATATGAACAAAGAAAAGAAAACTAATATATCTAATTATGGTTTCTAAATAGGGTAATATAGCAAAACGCGCGTAAACAATGTAAGTAGTTAATTTTACAACGTTGTTTCGGTACGAAACAATGCATCTGATACGGGATTATTTATTTAATATGTTGTATACAACAACTTAATGTGACCCTTTTGTGATAAGTACACATAAATCAAGTTACAAAAAAAAGAAGAAGACGACTAAGTTTTCCTACTTCCACGACCATCAGCTATATTGGCGAGAGTGTGCAAATGTGATGACGGGCATTAGGCCTCATTCCGACTGTGGATTGATGCGCGCATTTGTAGCATTGTCTACCGAATAATGCGATTGAGACAACCCTATTTGTTACTGTTTGCTGCTGAATTGAATTGTATTTGAAGTAGATATGAAATTTGAAAGGGTTCTTTTGTATTTTGCATCCCACAAAGTCATGTAGCTATATTGGATAGATGAGGCATTATTGGTGGAAGAATGAAGAATATTTAAATGGATACTTTTAATGAACCACATTTAGTGGAGATTTCTGGAGAAAAAAAAACTAAAATTCCCACTAGTGGGGATTTCTCTCCTTTTCTTTTTTTTATCATTTCTGAAATATCCTTCTGACAAACGGTATAGTTACTAGAAAATATTCTTGCACTGCTAATTTAGGATAGTGTTTTATTGTTATATTTTATTGGACATGCCTCTGACAAAACCTTAAACAACCTCAAGAGTTTTGAGTTAAAAAATATTCCTTGGGATTTCACTGAACAAATAAATAACGTACCTAAGTTACTTTTTTATTTTTTTATCTGTTAATGTATTATAACTGGAGCAAAAAGATGCCAGCAAGTAAGGCTACATAACATTTATCTTAGAAAACAATAAATCTACAAAACAGATAGGTCAAAAACTTCGACCCTCGAGTTATAGGTAATTCAATAATTCACAATAATGTGTATTTTTATTGCTGTACCCCGAAATAATAGCGTTATCATAATGTTGCGACACGAATAGCCTATTCAAGTGATTGGTGACCCTATGGACGTTTTAAGGCAAGCGTCCACAGGCCCGCATCGCACGCAACGGATTTTAATTTGCCTTGTATAAAAACTCATACAACTGCGTCCACTGATCCGCACCGTACGGACGAGTTTTTATACAAGGCAAACTAAAATCCGTTAGGTACGTGCGATGCGTCCGATGCGTGCGATGCGGGCCTGTGGACGCTAGCCATAAGTAAATGCTTTTTGTCCAGCTGCTATACTTACCTTTGGGCAAAGATAACTTTTTTTTAAAACTCCTGTTATCAACTAAAATTAAAAAAAAACATGATTATTAAATTCCTAAGAAAAACTTGTTTTTAAGCTTTCAGATTTGATTTGGGTTGAAATAAAAACCGATGGCGAAACAGGCGGTAATATCTAGAGCCCACTCATTTGCATAGTGTGCTCGTTGGGAATATTTTTCCCATCTAGTCCACCAGTGGGCCAGGCGGTGGGCTCGATGAGAATAACCCATACCACCCGTACTTACCACCAGATAGATAGATAAAGGCATTTACATTTGAGCGGTTCGGTGCTTCGGAGGGCACGTTAAACTGTCGGTCTCGGCTCTACGCTCATACGAACTTACTATTTGATAATTTTTGAATCGTTATAACATCATTTTTGTCACAAACATGAATCAGACACGTTCCTCACATGTACTAGTAAATGCCATACATTATTTATGAGTTGATGACATCTCGGATGATATATTGCTTTGGGCCTTCTGTAACCTCTGTTGTATTGGACCTACAGGATGTTTTCAAGTCAAAAAATATATCCAATGCTATTTTTGGTATAGCTACGAAATATCGTAGAGTTGCTACGAGTGCAAAGCCGTCAAATTAATTATTGGTGTTCGAAATCGTTCGACTAAACTAACATTGGGGAGGAATCATACTGAAATAACGTCACTTTTTACGTGTTCACCTTCGATAAGAATAATTGGGTGATTTAGGTATATACTAGCTTTTCTTATCAAAATGTTTGACGGCTTTTCAGAAACTTGCTTTTCAGAAAGTCGTCAAATATTTCCTGTGTGTAGGTACTTACGCATTACAATATCTATCTGCACCTAGGTTAGGTACCTAATAAAAAATAAAATCCGTATCCAAATCTATACCTTGAATCTTTTTTAAGAAAAGTTATCTAACTTAAAAGTAGGTAGGTACCTAAATACTTGTCACTGCATGAATAATACCATTACCTAGTATGGCATAATAAAACAAAATTTAAATGTAGGTAGATACAAATAAACTAAAAACTATCACAAAATATGAGGCAAAATTCACAAAAATAAATCGGGCATTTTCTGCTCATCCTTTATAACAGAAAAGAGCGATTTTGCTGACAAAAGCAGCAAATAAAGCGGATGCCGCCTTGGGCGCCGCCTAATATGCTAATACCCAAATAATAAGCAGGTAGGTATGTTGTAAACTGAGAGATGCTATGGATACGGGGGGGGGGAACGTATCAGTACTGTTAGCAAGAAAAGTCGATACCTTTTTGAAATTTATCTAAAAAAGTACAGAGCTCTACTGATGCTACTAACAATGAATAGTCAATAGGTAGGTAGTTATAAAAACCTTACCCCGAGCGTAGGTACTACGTAAAAAATAGTGGGATTAACCAAGAACCAAGCAACTGTTATTTTGTACTAGCGGCTCGTCCCGACTTTGCACGGGTATTTAAGGTCAATTTTTGACACCTCGGGTTACATTATTGGAGTTTCAGTAAGGATCCCTAATTTTTTTCAAATAGCCTACGTCACTCAGGGACAGTGCAGCTCAAATTCAAATCGGTCCTGTAGTTTCGGAGCCTATTACAAACAAATAATCAATAATAATAATATTAGTATAGGCACAGATAATACTATACATATAGATAAACCTAGGTACTTTTAACCTTTAAACAGCCCAGAGCAAATAGGTAGGTAAGTCAGTAAAAAAGTAATATTTCTGGCTAAGATTAAAATTCTGGCTTAGATTTTATGTTGACAGTCACTTACAAAACGAATTTGCAAATTTTTGTTTTTTTTTTAATTTAAAACCCGATACTTTACGACGTATTTCCCCTCTGACTCTACGATAACAATGCGAACAGAAAATAAAATAATCCGACCAATTCCAAGAGTAATGCACCTTTTGCGTCCACATACCCTGAGGCTAATACTTTATTTGGTAGCTTTATACATGGTTCTAATATCAGCTTTTCCGAGGCATTGAGATACGAACAGCATCATAGCAATCTAATATTTATATTGAATACCTTTGACTATAATGTTGTATGACCAGTTTTTAACAAGTGGGTATCTGATGCCAAAACTAAACAATTTTAATTTTACTAAAAAATTCTGTACCTAAAAATATATGCTACGAAGATGCTACGTAAGTGCTACGTCGTATGTACAATTTCCCCACTAAATGTATTTTAGTGTAAATATATCTACACTACCATTTCCAATCTAATACGATTTACTTAGTAAAGGTAATCGGGTACTGTTAGGTTTTGCACGATATATTCAAAAAAACCCCACTAAGAAATCTCTACAAGTGGGGATTTCAGTGGTTGCAATCATATTACAAATCTGTCGCGTAACATCACTAGCAGACGAATGTGGTATTTTTATTACGAGTTTTGACATTAGCGCATTGTCAAGCTTTGAATCGAATTAGTTGTTAGAGTACAGAGGCTTTACTTAGCTATAAAAAAAAGTTGTCATAACAAAAGCTTTTCTAAACTCTATCTTTACGATTGACATGAAATAGCGACACAGCTGTCGTCTTATCTTTCCATCTAAGAATTTTCAATCCATTGATGCTCATGTGACGTCATATCCTTATCCTGTGTAGAATAAAGCCTGTGTTGCTTTCATATCCAAGAGGAATCTGTCTTTCTGTTTGTACACAATTTTATTTACCTAAATTTGATGTATGATGACTTGACAACTCGCTAAATAGGAAAAATTAGCTGCTCAGGTTAGATAAACGTGTCTATACTGCATTGTAGAGAATTTGAATTCCAAATGTTTCCTAATTTTGGTCATCCTTTCAAATCTGTTGGTCTTTGAGCAATTTTACTCACGCAGTTCTTACACTGGGCCCCGATTGCGCTAAATTTACACGGTCGACCGTGAGAGACGTAACGTGCAAGTAACGGTACGTCCAAACTACGTAGCGTTCTAATTTTTCCGTAAATCAGTATTGCGTTAGCTCAATATACGTTTATCATGCTTTTACGCTGCTGGTTCGTTGCCGTGGTCCACCGTTCGTTCAGCCGTTAAATATGTACGTCTTCTTCTTTAGAATTTCGCAAAACCGGTCAATCGATTCATCATTTTGCAGTGTCCAACCCTAGTTTTGACGGCTGACAGTGACAATAGTAAGAAAATGTTGAATGTGTACATAGAAAATAATGCGTATTCTGTGGTAATGTATGTTTTTGTCTCAATTTTGTAAACAAACAATTTCATGAAACTCTTTCTATTTCTACATAATTTTAGGAGGTGGTTTGTAAAACTTTATAATGTCATATTAGAACAAGAAAAGAAAGAGCCTGTGTAACGTTATTACCTACATATTTCTAACAATATAAATTGTTTTGTGAAATGCTACCCATCTAACAAATTGTTTTTCTCTACAGGAACGAAACTACCACTAAATAGTTAAATACTCTTGTGTCAGTGCAAATTTGGTGCTATAAGTTATCTACCGTACATGCTAAATAGAAATAGCTAGCAAGAAATAGCACCCAACATCCTAACCTGACTGATGGAAATAAATACCTACGCAAAAACAATGTTGGAAGGTGTACCTCTCCCCGTCTCCTGCTGAGACAGGACAAACTAGACTATGACGATGTAAGTATGCAAAGCATCTACCTACCTATATTTTCTAGTAGTTAGGCACTAGAACATTTCAATGTTTTTTTGCAAATCTTTTGGGTGCAAAAACAGTTTTTAATTTCCTATTTTCTACAGACAAAACAATCCCATTTTATATTAGTAATAACATAGAGTTATTATGAATGAAATGTAGCTAGGTACATCAAATTCATATTCAAGAAAACTTACCTATATTATTTTGTTTCAGTATTTGCATACCACCCTCGGCTATACAAGTGATGGACTAGTAGGTACTTACACAAACTTTGCTAGTTTTTTCATATTTTTGTTAACCGCCTAGTAAAGTAAGCTTAGCTATAGGTTTTATTATAACTGAATAAAATAACATTGATTATTATTTAATACTTTATTTCAAGAGTTTTAGTCTTACTACCCCGGTCACATTGTAGGTATGTATTGCTAGTATATTAGCTCACAGTGGTAGCTTGTTTTGCAAAATGGATGGGCATCACTTTATACTCTGTAGTACCTAAGTGTAATTCACAACCTCAAGCATGTTAGGTTACGGGTCTAAGATGGGTGTCTTCAATCTGCATCCAAAGAAGCTGAAATAAATAAAATTCATTTATCATGAACTTACATAATAAAATTATAGTAGGATATACTTTTAATATAATATGGAATATATAGCCCTTCAGAAATATCATACCATGAGGTATGGGTATAGTTAGTTTTGAACTGATCGGTGAATAGCTTAATACAATTTTAGAACAGCGTAAGTTGTAAAGATAGGTAACTGATTAGTAGTAAGGAAGTATTTAATATTAATAATTCTGTAAGTACCTGGATGGCTATAACTTCTTCAAGGTTTTCTTCACTCTTCTATGAATTGATTCATCTCATCATGAGCTCACCTAAAACGATTGGCACTGCTTTATTCCTATTGGATGTAGGTCTGTATACTTCTGCCTCTCAAGCTTGTTATTGCCCGTCGACATGAATGTCTTAGATAAACATTACAAGACCTGAAATAAAGAAAAGTTTAATTAGCAGGAAAAACTTACACAACATTAAACTTATAACCTATTTACCCATAGTTTATTGTAGAATGATAGATGGATAGTTCTATAAAATAGTTTTTAGATGAAGGTGGGTAAGTATCTATAGGATTCCCTCTCATCATGCTGTAATGGGAAAGTCAGTAGGCAAGTAGGTACCTAAGTAAACTCAAGGTTACCTATGTAGATGTAAAATCTCAGAAATTGTAGTTATTTATGTACCTAGATAGGTACTTTAGACCTATATATCTACTGTCTACTTGTGGAGTATGGAGTGGAACCAAACGGTAAATCATCTAGCCTAGAGTGAGAGTTTTGCTGAGTCCACAGATGAGAAATTTTCCTAAACACAACATTCTTACCTTTGTAGCGTTGTTTGAAGTAAGTATCAACATATTATGTGATGTGGTACGATTGGTGGCAAGTGATGAGTAAACTTTCTAAACATTTGATGAGGCAAGTAGTCCAAAAGGGTCCATTATAGTGTAGGTATCTTTTCGACAAATTGCTGATCACTCCGCACTTTAGATAGATGTATCTTGCATTCTTGGCTTGGACAACGCATCCAATTCATTTGCCCTCACTAGTAAATCCTTACAAGTGAACTTTTAAATTATTTTCAAGGAATTTCAGTCACAAATAATTCTAAAACACTGTAACGTAGTAACAACGTTCACAAAAAGTACCTCCCGATGTACTTTTTCAAGCACGCTAATCAAACGTTATTCCGACATGTTTAGAGTAGAAGCAACGAGCGTCTGACGGATCAATTACGGTCAGAAAATTAAGGCAATACGATATCTGTGAAAATCGGCCATAACGAAGCAGTAACAGAAGCGGCTGAGCAGTTGCAACTTAGCGCGATTGAGGCCCTGAAGCTTTAGTCTTCAGCTTGCAACGTTTCTATGAATAAATATTGTTTTTAATCTTTCCCACTCTGTCTAGAATAAAAGGGCTTTTTATAATGGATTATTTAAACTCTAGATTAAATAAAATAACGCTATGTATCTAAGGTCATTTATTATAAGCACAGCCTTGCCACGAAGCGTAATTATGAACATCATTTTCAATGTTATTTTTAACCGACTTCAAAAAAAAGAGGTTCTCAATTCAGTTGTATTTTCGTTCTTTTCTGCAATGTGGTGTTTATAGCGCGATCACACTACGCCGAAGTGGGCAGGGACTTGGGCAGAGACTTGGGCAGGGACTTGGGCAGAGACTTGGGCAGGGACTTGGGCAGAGACTTGGGCAGGGAAGTGGGCAGGGAAGTGGCGTGAACACGAACATGCCGCTGTCCCGTCTCCCTGCCCAAGTTCATGCCCTAGCTCCGTGAGAATAAAAGCGATGTTGCTGCGGCAATCATTCCGGAATTAATCGCGGCATGAATACCGCGATTAATTCCGGTATGATGCCCACTTCCCTGCCCAAGTCCCTGCCCACTTCGGCATAGTGTGATCGCGCTATTACGATCAATAGAACAGTCCCAATGAACTGATAACATCATCACTATTTGATGATGAAGGCGTATCAAATCGAAGTAGGTTTATCCAGTTTTTTAAACTTATAAATTATTTAGATATAATAGAATGGTTTGAAACGGAAATATAAAAATAGTCTACCTAATTATTTTCGTTTACTTACTAGTTTGGGTCCTGATATAAATAAATCAATATTCACGGACTTTTAACACAGCGCCTTCTAGTCCCAAACTAAGCAAAGCTTGTACTATGGGAACTGGATGGCTGATAGAATACATAATTAATAATATATGCATTTGTAAATACATACTTATGATACATAGTAACACTCGACACAGAACAAACATCTATGTTTGCCACACACAAATGTTTGTTCTCGGTGGGGATCGAACCCACGACCCACATCACGGAAGGCAGAGCTACTACCGACTGAGCCATGACGCCTGTCGATATAAAATCAAACAAATCATTGATCTAAATTCATTTTATTAGCTGACATACGATAGCATGCATCTCTAACAAATAACAATAATTTGACCTACTAATATACATAAAACTTCAATTCAGTAACTACCCTTAGAGTAAGATTTTTCTAAGTATATTGTACCGACACCTAAGTGTCCAGACCATGCCGAAAAAAGTACAAAAAAGTATTCAGTAGAGTCCTTTCCATGAAAGAAGTCCCGCAGACGCGTCGCTGTAGTCGACCTTAAGTATTATTTCTCGGGCAGCACTTTTAACAACTTTAGGCATTGAAAACAAGACTTTGATCACAGAAACCAAATAAAAACGCACTAGCATCCGAACACATTAACAGCACCTGATAACTAATTTAAAATTTAGTTTTAAAGTTTAGTTCCGGAAATTTCCGCGGGACTTCTTTCATGAAAAGGACTCTACCTACCACTTTTTATGTTTTTTTTTTGCCAGTAAACTATTTTATAAGTCAAAAATATATTTTTAACTTTTTTCCATTTTTTGTTCACTTTTTTCCGAGTAGACTTTTATAGTCAAAGAATAGTTCTTTTTGGAATAAAATCTGTGTATCCAAAATGTTCGATTAGTCAATCTAACAATTTGGAATATTTTTGTCAAAACTGTTAGATAATCGAGTAGGGCTGGATGGAATAAAAAGATATGCATGAACTTTTTTCCGTTTAGTTCTGACTCAAGATCCAACTAGTCGCCCACCTTTCCATACAAACGTGGAAGGGTAACTACTCCACTGTTTGACGTTGACCAACCAAAACAGTAGTTAGGCCGTGCTCACTTTGGACACGAATTTGTTCGTACGTAAACGTACGAATTGAGTGCTCACACTGAATACGTTTTTCTCCGTCAAATAGTAAGACTGCGTGATAAATTTCGAACAAGTTCGGATTGTATTCGGACGTCGTAAGTAAACGTACGTATACGTACGACTGATCGCATGCAGTGTGAGCGCTCCCATATTCCTTCGAAGGTATCATTCGTGCGTAGTCGTACGAATCAAATTCGGATGAAATCGTATCGAAAGTGAGCACGGCCTTTCCCTTCCACGTTTGTATGGAAAGGTGTGCGACTGACAGCGAATTGTTCAACCTTAAAAACATAACCCTTCCAACATATCACGGATAAATCTGCAACCCCTTAAATTGAAGTTATTGTTTCGGCCCGAGTAGTCCGAAACTGGAATAACTCCCCTTAACCTGATTGTAATAAAATAATTTAAAAAAATCTTTACCAAAACGTAAAGAAGATAATAACTAACAAGAGAAATGGACGATTATTAATAATAATAATATTCTTAAAATAACATAATTGCATTGATATAGGTAATGCGATTAAGATTAAAAAACCGCTAAATTCGTTGAGATTAATAGCTAAAATTAGCATAATAAGAAAGAATAGTAAAATAATTCTAATGATAAAACTAATTAACATCTAAACAATAAACCCAACAAATACCCGATATTTCTAAAGGTGAGGCTTCACAAGGCAAATAGATTGCAGTCATTTACAGTTGACTGTTTTTAGTACATGCTCAGTAACACTCACGTGCAATGTGACTGTAGATATGGGATTTTCACAGAAAACAACACTCTAGTGTAGAAGAATCTGTAATCTAACACAAATAACAACCAACTAATATCATAAACTAGCGACCCGCCCCGGCTTCGCACGGGTGGAATGCAGTGATGATGTATTATACATATAAACCTTCCTCTTGAATCACTCTATCTATAAAAAAAACTGCATCAAAATCCGTTGTGTAGTTTTAAAGATCTAAGCATACATACATACAGACATTAGGACAGACGCGGGAAGCGACTTTGCTTTATACTATGTAGTGATGTTAAAGTTTGTTTGTTTGTTTGTTTGTTTGTATGTTTGTTTCAATCACGCTGCAACTGCTGGTCAGATTTAGATGAAACTTGAAATATATATAGTTCGTAACTCTACGTAGTAAAGCTTCTTTTTATCCCGGAAAATCGAAATATTATTAGACTAGCTTTCGCCTGCGACTTCGTCCGCCTCCCGTTTGATCCCGTTTATTATCCGGAATATAAATAAACCTATGATAATATCCAGGTTACACACTATTACGCAACTTGGACATATTAGTAGGAGTTTTAATGCAATCTGTTTGCCTGGTGTAGCCGGGCCCTAACAACACACTTAACTAGAATCGCTAGAACATACAACACATGAAATAAGATTATTATTGTTTCAATACTTAGTTCAGACTTTTATACGCCAGGGAAGGAAATATCTCTTATCATCATCATTAAGCGGAAGACGGAGTTTTGTGAAGAGATTGCTGCATTAAGACCGCGTTTAATCGATTAATCAATACTAGTCAATATATACAAAACTCTTTTGAAGCTGACATAGAATCAACGCACAGCCTAAACCATAAGTCCTAGAGGTATGAAATTTGGAGGGTAGTATCCTTATATAGTGTAGGGGTGAATTAAGGAATTTTGAAAAGTCACACTATAAAGGGTCTATTTAGAACGCGAGCCACGCCGCGGGCGACGGCTAGTTGTTTATCTAACTAAATACGAAAAAAACTAGAAAAAATGTAAATATCTTGTTACACATGAGTGTTATAAATATATTTTTTTTACTAAAATGACGATAAATCATTATTCGTCACATTCTTTTGTTTCGAGGAAAATGAGACAGATAGTTTTGGTCTACTTCGTTCAGAAATTGCTGTCTATTACGCTCATAATTTTTTTTTTTTTGTAAACTTTATTACGTCATTAGTTTAGAACTACGAAGGAGTAGACAGAACATCTCACATACAAATACTTCAAACTGATAAGCCTACTTTTGCTCCGCGTAGTCGGGTAGAAAAGAACAAGTGGAGTTGAAGTATCCCACTGCAGGCAATTTTACTATACTATTTGGCCACAATTTTATTATTATAATTTTAGAATAACTACTATGGAAATATTAATTAATTTTAAAACAGCCTTAAAACGCTTATTAAATAAATTATTGCTGTGTTTTTATAATATCGACAAGTTATAAAACTACTGAAAAATATAATTTTGGAAATATCTGGAAGAAATCGCTCTTACAAATAAGACCGCCCATTGTACATTAATAATTTTCATTTATTTTTTATTTTTTTCACCGAATGAAGAAAGTATGAATCTGTAAGGCTGGAATACTCAAGTGATTCAAATTTGAGCGCCACTTAAAATTGCTCTGCCTCTGTTTGACATTACTCATTTGTAAGAGATGGCAATAATTTAAGCGGAACTTAAATTGAGTGGGGTTTCGTTTGTTACACTATTTTGTTCTATATAAACTTTAGCGTACTATAATAATGGCATTTACATCCGAGTGCTTCTGTGCTTCGGAGGGCACGTTAAACTGTCCCGGCTCTAGCAGTCATTAAGCCACGACAGAGGCCTTAAGGCGGCCTAAAAACTCCGTCACCAGAGTTGGCCACTAACTCATACGAGCTTGCTTGCTTACTATAAAAACTAGGTTTGGTTGATGGCCAATGGAAAAAAAAGAGCCACCAATTTTAGTCTAATTAACTTGTAGCGCCATCTATCTCGATACATAAGAACTAACATGAGAAATATCCTAGATCGCGCAAACGAAGTTATCACGGAGTTTGAACATAATTAATACTACCGAATACCATCCATTGGTCCTCGGACCCCGAGCCAAAGGTCGCTCGGCAAGGAAGGTCTTCCCTTTTCGTAGGAAGACACATATCCTACAATGTTCTCTACATTGGTGACCCCGACGTGATAAATAAGCGCCATCTATCTCGCTACAAACTAAAGTAACTTTATAACTTGCCGGTGTCTATAACAAATATTATTTACCATACTAACTTTATATATGCAGGCAGTGTATTTTTCGTTGGATTGTACGTAAAATATTATTGTTAAAAAATCATATTATTAATATAATATACTGTTTAATTTTATTGAGTGATCTTAATTTATTTATTCGCATCTAAGAATACCAGCATTGCTTAGATAAAATTATTTGCATCTTAAAATGTAAGTAACTAATTTATCTAAAACTTAATAAACAGGGTGTAAAAGACTACTTTCAAAAACTGAAAGTGCATTTACTAAAACATAATCATTCATCCGTTATTTAAGTTCTCCATCCAAAGGTTGTCTGGGAAAAATCGCTCTTTAAGCGATAAGACCGCCCATTGTACATATGTGTAGCTATATTTCTTTTGTATTTTTTTATTCTTGTTTTTAGTTTTAAGGTGTACATTAAAAGTGTTTTTTTGTGTAATAAAGTGTTTTCATTCATTCATTCATTTAACTAGCTCCCTAGGAACATTGTCTTTATCATAGATAGCTCACCTGATGGAAATTGAAGCTGCAGTCTAGGGTGGACTACGATTAGCTATACTCCACCAAAGTATTGCGATTTTCAGATTTTGATAGTAGTATTTTTACATCCTATATTTATTATAACTAATTAATCTAATTATAGTCATCCACATCCGGACTCGTATTAGTATTAGAGACAGTATTACTACTGCTACTAAAACCACTACTATTCCTTTGGACCCTAGACAAATCCAGTACTGGCAGTCTTAGAAGAAACTCCCTATCCCAATTAGTATTTCTAGTTCTCTCAGACCAAGGGATTATACGTACTTCGGATGAAGTCGGGGCGACACGTAGATCAGTATGCGACGAAGTTGGAATGGTCCTAAAATCTATATTGGCGTTGTGACTTCTTAAATCTGTCGGCCTATATCTGTCGGTGTTACTTCTCAATTCGGGAGGGTAAACTCGTAAGTCTAAAGTGGGGTTTTGAACAATTCTTATATCGCTAAAACCAGTGCTTAAGTCTGCGGCAGTTCTAGTTAATTCTGTGGGGTTAGATCGAAATTCTGATTGGTTAGTTCGAAAATCTGTTGTGTTAGTCCGAAATTCTGATGGGTTCGGTCTAAATTCTTGTGGGTCAGTTCGAAATTCTGAGCTAGTTCTGAAGTCAGGTGCGTTAGTTCTAAGTTCTACTCCATTCGTTCTTAGTTCCGAACCGTTGATTCTAAGTTCAGAAACACTCGTTCTAAGTTCTTGGCTGTTAGTTCTGAGTTCAACTCCATTCGTTCTAAGTTCCGAACCATTAATCCTGAGTTCAGAAACACTCGTTCTAAGATCCGGACCGTTAATTCTAACCTCAGAAACATTTGTTCTAAGTTCTTGACCATTACTTCTGAGTTCAACTCCATTCGTTCTAAGTTCCGGACCGTTCATTCTTATTTCCGAACTGTTCGTTCTAGGTTCAGAACTATTAGATCTAGGTTCTGGCCCATTAGTTCTGAGTTCTGGGTTCCTGAAATCGTAAGTGGAAGGTACAGCGTTCAGTCTAGGTATTCGTTGGGCTAATGCTCTCAGCCTAGGATTCTCTGTTCGTTCCGATCTTGTTTCTGGCACAAAATTTGGTATGTCCGCTCGCCTTTCACGCTGGTTTGAGTTTGAGGAAAACATGTGTTGGTATCTGTTGAAAAAATTAACACAATATAAGTTTATTATTTTCAAAAATGATTGAGTAATCATTTTTGCAGATACAAACTTTCTCTGCAATATTATTCAGGCCAGAACATTTAGTTTTAATGTAGATAATAGATTGTGTTCATAATTCGTTCACTATCATCAGTCGGCAGACACGATGGAGGCCTTAAGGCGGCCTAAAGACTCGGAGTTGGCCACTAACTCATACTAACTTATTAGTCTGCAGAAACCCACTGGACTTAGGCGTCTCTCTAAGATTTACAGGAAGAATTATTGCTTGCCATTTGTGTACAAGGGTTGAATAGTATAGTACCTATAATGGGCGGCCTCATCGCTGAAAGCCATTTCTTCCAGGCAACTGTAACCTAGTTTAGAGTTGAACTAGACCAGTGTTTTTCAATCTGTAGGTCGCGACCCCCTGGGGGGTCGCAGCCTAGACACAAGGGGGTCGCGTGGCAATTAGTACCTATACCTACTTAACTAAATTGAAAAGAAAAAGGTAGTTGCACATACGATTTTTCTTATAAGATAAGAATTACTTATTACTTAAACAGTTAAAAAAAATATATCATATCAAAAATATCAAGCTTAAGCAACGGTATCCAAAATTGTACAGATTAGGACACGTAAATTTTCGGTACATAGTAAATTTTCGGTACATAGATACTTTCCCTTTTTTCCACTTTTACGTTTGCTCGCGACCAGAATCACTGGCTTTATTACAGTACTTACAGACTATTATTATTCTGTATGATATTCATAAAGGGGGGTCGTTTTTATGTCCTAAAGGGGTCACAGTCCCAAAAAGATTGAAAAACACTGAGCTAGACCATTGCCACGCATTTTGAGCCATTTTCAACTACCTATCTTGCCAACAATCTTAACAATGTCGTACAGTCTTTCAAATGGCACAAACTTGGGGAGGCCTATGCCCAGCCGTGGGTAAAAATGATGATGATGATGATACAGTCTTTCAAAGTAATCATCATTCCCCTGCCCTTATCCCACGGTAGGTGGGGTCGGCACAATAATGTTTTCTTCTTCCACTCACTCCTATCATTCGTCAATTTTGAATCTACTCCTCTCACATTCATATCCTCTTTCACACAATCCAACCACTTCTTCTTCGGCCTTCCTCTACTTGCATACCCAGCCACACTCATACTCATAACTCTTTTCGTAATATGACTTTCATCCCTCCTCCTTATTAGTCTTTCAAAGTAAATATTATAATAGCACTTTCTCTCGAGTGATACATAGTGCTTTATACTACACCTACGAGGAAAATAAAAAACTAAAACTGAATCCTCAAACAACACACAAATTGAAAATGGCGCCAGTGGCGTCTGCAATTTTGACATGTTCTTTTTTGAAATAGTTTATCCTGCCGCCGCAGGGTCGCATTGCCAGCCCGACACCATCCAACACACAGCTAGTGGCCAGTGTCATTTTGCGAACTTGGAGATAAAAACTCACTGTAAAAACTTTTTGGCTTTTGATATTTAAGTTACCGGCGCATAGTCTTACCCAAAATTAAAAAAGAAAAACCACGTAAGAAATGGATTTTCATACACTTTTCTCTCCCGCTCAGATGCGTTTTCTCCCCGCATATTTGTTCGATATGCAATGACGTACTTTCTACCGTAAATTTGATAAAGTATCAAGGTACTTTCCAAGCAGGTGTAGTATAAAATTACTTTATCTATTACCTGGCTATTTCTGAAGGCATCAAAGGTCTAGCATCTCTGCCTATCCGTTGCACTGTGATCTGCCGTTGGTTTCCGTTGGGTTCTGTGGGATGCACTAGTATGGTGTCGATGGGCGATGGGAAATTCAGTGCTAGGAAATCTGGTAGCGGCACGCAGAACACTCCTACTTCCTCCTGTGAACATAGATGGCGCTGATTAGAGTTTAGGTAATGTTAGGTACATTACCAATCATAAGTATTAAATCTATGACAGGCGTCATAGCTCAGTTGGTAGTAGCCCTGCCTTCCGTGCTGAGGGTCGTGGGTTCGATCCCCACCGAGAACAAACATTTGTGTGTGGCAAAATATAGATTTTTGCTCTATGTCAGGGTGTTACTATGTATTATAAGTACGTATTTACAAAAAAAAAATTATATATGTATTCTATCAGCCATCTAGTTTCCATAGTACAAGCATTGCTTAGTTTGGGACTAGAAGACGTTGTGTTAAAAGGTCCATGAATATTTATTATTATTGATTTATAGGGTAAACTACCCTGATCTTGGCACCCCCACCAATTGTTGGCACTTCTCTGATTTATCCTATTTACTAAGAAAAAGCCAGACCTCACAATGTTTATTATTATGTTAAGTTGTTGTTTATATAACAACATCGTGAGGTCTGGGCCTCTACTGTGAAAAATGACTTACGAAGATTCGGTAGCGTCGTTTCTGTTACACTGCGCAATGACGCTGTCACTTTGCAAGAGCCCACGTCATCGTTCGAGATGACCGCGCAGTGTAACACAAACGACGCAACCGAATCTTCGTAAGTCATTTTTCACAGTAGAGGCCCTGGCTTTTTCTTAGTAAATAGGATAAATCAGAGAAGTGCCAACAATTGGTGGGGGTGCCAAAATTAGGGTAGTTTACCCTATTTATTTATACTCACATTAACAGGTGGTTTCTGTTGTTCGTGCGCGACTCGTTCTGGCTCTGTAGTGTTCGACGTATCGTCGATGTCAGGTACCACTTGCAGTTCCTCGCCCACGCATGGGACTACCACGTAACTCGCTATTATACTCGACAATTGATCTGATACCTGCAAAATGTTTGTGTTACAGTCAGGGTTCGAGGATATATATCATGATATATATATCCGATATAATATATATCAAAAGTTTGATATATATCCAACGATATTTTCGAACCCTGGTTACAGTTTAACTCTGATAATAAACTTAATGTAAGCTTGGAATATGTAATTGCAGCATGTTTTTACCCGACCACGGCGAAGCAAAACGGAGGGTATATGATTTTGACCAGACGAATCACAGATCCTCGTGGAGACATTATTTTTTTGTTATATACATACATGTTTGTTCTAGGTCTGGTAGTCACTATAGATAAGAACTTTAGGCCGTGCTCACTTTGGATACGATTTCATCCGAATTTGATTCGCGCGTAAACGTACGACTACGCACGAATGATCCCGACCTTCCAAGGACTATGGGAGCACACTGCATGCGATCAGTCGTACGTATACGTATCTAGGTTTACTTACGACGTCTAAATACAATCCAAACTTGTTGGGATTAATCACGCATTGACGGAGAAAAACATATTAAAGTGTGAGCACTGAATTCGTACGAATAGTAATCGTACGTTTACGTACGAACAAATTGGTGTCCAAAGTGAGCACGGCCTTATAGGTAGTACGTTCAGTCAAACATCCAAACAATTTTTATCCTCTATCTTTTACTCATCTCTACAGTTTAGTCCTTTTCAGAAGAAGTTATTTCGAAAATTTTCATACACACAGTTAAACAATAAAAATTTCTTATACCGTAAAACGAGGCGACTTTCAAATTACTACTATCATCAAAGACGCCCCGTAATTTGAAAGTCGCCTCGTTTTACGGTATTTATTCTTTCGACAACAATCGGATAGTATATTTACTTACTTCTTCAGCAAGCAACCTGTGCTTCGGATCCTTGACGAGTAGCCTCTGAATCAGAAACACAGTGTTATCTGATACTTGTACTGAATTACCATCCCTGGAAAAAATGTTTTTATTATAATAATCCGTGAAAACCTGACTTTCTATTGAAAAAAAAAAATGTAAGTATAAACTAGTTTAGTTATTTATTTATTGGTTTTCTAAAAAAATATGGAAATAAAGAAAGAACAAGTATAGTTTATAACTTTAAAAACTTTAAAACTGACTTCAATTTGATGCGAACGAAGTCAAACGAAGCTAGTTACTTATAAGGGTACTAAGGGGTACTAAGGGGTAGGTACTAAGGGGTACTAAGGGGTACTAAAGGGTACTATGGGGTACTAAGAGGTACTAAGGGGTACAAGTGTTACTAACGGTGGTATATTATAGTTAGCTGCTTGTATCCTGCTAAAAAGCTGAGCTAAACTGGTGTCGCAGAACAGAAACTGCCCGTACAGCATTGTATACAGAACGACGCCCAAAGCCCACATGTCCGATGGTACTAAGGGGTACTAAGGAGTACTAAGGAGTACTAAGGGGTACTAAAGGGTACTAAGGGGGGTACTAAAGGGTACTAAAGGGTACTAAGGGGTACAAGTGTTACTAACGGTGGTATATTATAGTTAGCTGCTTGTATCCTGCTAAACAGCTGAGCTAAACTGGTGTCGCAGAACGGAAACTGCCCGTACAGCATTGTATACAGAACGACGCCCAAAGCCCACATGTCCGATGGTTTTCCAAGGTACGGCTTGCATAGTAACACATCTGGGGATATGTATGCTGGGGAACCTGAAATATAGGTATATAAATAGCTTTAGAAAGTACTGACAATTTTTGACTCCTATATTTTTAGATGATAAATTAAAAACCAGAATACGAAATGTTAAAACGCGTTAAAACATTTGGTACAAATACAGGTGTGAAAATAGCTTTAGAAAGTACTTAATCAATGTTTTAACCTTATATTTTTCGAGGACAAATTAAAATAAGAAAATGCAACGCGTAAAAACATTTGGTACTCAAAATTGCTTGCAAATTTTTAGATGATTATATACGTATAAAAGCTACTAAAATTCTAAGATATGCCTTGACTTTTGACTTTACTATTTTAATATTTACTATTTTATTACTTTACTATTTTATAAGTTTGTTTTGTATCCTGTAGGTATAATATTTCGTTATAATATTTCGTAGCTATTAAAAATTAGTAATTATTACCTATTATAACTTTTTTGTTTACCTCTTTGATCCTTCAAAAGGTCTCTATCACTGCCCAGATGAGTTCCGAGACAAAAGTTAGTCAGTATCACGCGCCCCGTTCTTTGGTTCAGCACGATGTTGCCCAGTTTTAAGTCTCTGTGCACTATGTTTCTCTGAAAAACAAACTGAACTGTACCGCTGCATAATGAAATGAAAATGGATTTTTTTGCGAATTATGGAATAGCGAGTTTACACTCAGCCCATGCCGCTGCCGGTATTGATGCCGCGATTAATTCCGGACTTATTGCCACAGCAACATCACCTTTATTCTTATTACAGAGTATAATAATGACCTGTGTTATTAATTGATACTGACTTAATACTTGATATATCGTTTTTAGCCTTTACGGCTTTTCAAAAATTGCCGTAGCGGACGGTATTTCACGTCCACATGGCGGGGTATTGGTAAAGTTTTCAACTAGCAATAATCGCACCTCGGATTAGCCTCATTGGTTACGATATTGCCTCTGCGCAAAGTTGACTTCCTTATACACTGCGTTATGAGGCGAATGTTTCGCCAAAACGTATCGTTAGCGCGTTCTAATATTTCTACTGGCGCCATCTAGTTGTGAAAATGGTACTAAAATTCTGAATGATTTTTAGTCTTTCTTGAGACTTTTGGCTTCATTTTAGGGTTAAGTCTCGACTTTTTTTTACTTTCTATCCTTAGAAAGGTCTTCCACCGTTACATTCTTTCAGGTGTAAGTTTACTGTTTCCTATGTATGTAATTATTTATCCTATTTTTAATTTTTGACTATTTTTATAAAAATAGTTACATTGTCAACACCATTGTACAGTGCACATAAAAACAATAATAAATATGGATTTTTGTTTTTTTTTCACACAAGTTGTTACTTACGGTAGTAGGTACAGTTCGTGAGAAAATGGATGTTCAACTAATGTTGACAAAGCATTTAGTAATTATGTTGGCAACTAACTAAATAAAAAAAGACTCACCTTATGCAAGTTAGCGACCACCCTCACAATATCATAGAATATCAGTATTGCCTCTTTTTCCGGCACCTTTTTCACTTTAGTAACATACTGTTGAAGGTTGATTAGCTCGGAACCTTTCTCACTGAACTGATGAGAGGTGACGCAGTCTAGTACTAGGAAGAGCCGTTGTCGGACCCGGCCGGTGTAAATGGAACCGGGACCAAATGGGTTTATTACTTCTTCTAAGGCATAATCCTGGAATTATATGTATATTTATAGTTACTCAGTGAATGTATTATTAAAGGCTTATTAAATTTAAAAAAAAAAATTATGAACAGGTTTGTGAAAGATAAATTAGGTAAGTACCTACTAGGTGAGATAGTGGTCAAACCATTACTTATATTGTATAGAAAAAAACTTACTACCAATGTAAGAGTTAGTGGCCAACTCTGGTGACCGAGTTTTAGGCCGCCTTAAGGCCTCCGTCATGGCTTAACGACTGCTAGAGCCAGGACCAACACTTTAACAGACCAATGAGTTATTGGCCAACTCTGGTGACGGAGTTTTATGCCGCCTTAAGGCCTCCGTCATGACTTAACGACTGCTAGAACCGGGACCGACAGTTTAAAAGCGGCTCTACACTACTCGCGAAGTTGACCGAAGTGTAGAAGGGCACTTTGCTTCACTTCGTGTAACTTCGCTTTGCCTCGGGCGACTTCCATTCGGTGTCGGTATTTGCGCCCGAGTCAAAGGACTCGAAGTCCGAAGTACGTGACTTCGGACTTCGATCAACTTCGACAAGTACTTCGTCGAAGCAACTTCGCGAGTAGTGTAGAGCCGCTTTAACAGAAAACTTGCTAACAATGTTACCTTGAACAATCCATGATGGTGTATAACACCATCCTGATCTTTTAGTAACGAGAGAAGGGAGTACTCCGTGTGTAGGAGCATCTTCCCTTGTCTATCATCTTGAGTTTCCGCCTGTCCCTCATTCTTGAGAGTCAGTATTTTTATCTAGAAATATTTATTTATTTATTAGCTGATACCCGAAACTTCGTACGCGTGCGTAACTTTCCACCAAAAAATATCTGTCTTTAATTTTAATAAAATATAGCCTATGTTTCAATCCGGATAAAGGTCTTCTGAGTGGTATAAGTTTCATTGAAATTGTTCCAGTAGTTTAGGCGTCATGCGCGAAAAAAACAAACAAACAGACAAACTCGATTTTCAGAATCAGAATCGTTTATTTAGTAGATCTGTATATTTAGTTTATCCATATCTTTAATTTTAGTTTTTGGCTTTTTTACAGTTTTCTAATAGTATAGATTTATTTGTTTATAGACGAGCAGCTTTCGCTGTTGTGTCTACATCACACAGTGTTGAAATGTTTTTTATCACCTTATTTAGTGACTCTTTTTAATTATATTATTAATTATTTAATTAAATAATATATTGGGTAGTTAAAGCATTACTCTGTCAATAGTTCTTGAGTTTGCATCAGTGCTTGAACAGTAAATGCAAATACGGCCCGTATACCTTGAATAAAGTTGTCCAAAAATGGGTTAATAAAACCTATTAAGAAAGTTTGTAAAGATGTATGTATGTTTGTTCCTCTATAACACAAAAACTACTGATCCGATTTAGATGGAATATAAATTGTTCGTGACCTGGATTTACACATAAGCTACTTTTAATCCCGGAAAATCAACGGGATCCAACAGGACAAGAACGAAATCGCGGAAGGAAGCTAGTTATAAATAAAGGTTATGGCAGGGTGAGTAGAGAGAGAGCTTTTCTATTGTCTGTAATTAAAGCAATGTTATGGATTTTAAACTTCTAAAAATAAGCTCAAGGTAACTGAAGAAATTAAGCAAAGTAGTACATGGTCAAAGTTTACCTGGTAAAAATCATCAGTCTTTTCCTTCCTGGCCAAGCACTGAACAATACTTTTAACTGGACTGGGCCCTAATTTGGGTCCGAGCAGGTAAGGGCCTGCCTTCCTTACGTGCTTCTCTGGTACGAAAGTACCAGCAGGGGGCACATCACTTTTATTGTACGTAAGTTTGGCCTTCTTAGGAGATTGAGGTCTTTTTGCAGTCTTCTGGCTTCCACTAGAACTGGGAATGGACTGAGAGATCCTTGCGATCTTTGGACTTGGCTGCAGAAGCAAAGGTCGTGTCCTCTTTCCATGATTTGTGCTACTTTCAGGTTTTTCTTGGTCCATTACGTAGCGAGCTTGTTATTCGATTTCCAACCACTTTGCAGGGATAAATACTTAATTGATCAGTGAGGTCACGATCTAAGGCTGTTTGTTTATCTATTCAGTAGGTTAGCTTGGTATAATGTTGTCTGCGAGGTTGTAAAAAAGCAAAATTCTACGAATTTCATTTATTTACCTTCCTGCGAGACAAAAATGTCTGAGTAGTGAGTGAGTTTCGTTTGGAACTTCGGAAATTTCGTTGTCAAGTCAAATGATAATGATAATAATTAAGATAGCCAACCAAAATATAGAGTATATATACGTTTGACTGCTTTGCCTTGTCTATGATCAAAGTGTCGGACCCGTCGGACGTGTCGGACCACTGGGTCACTTGCAGGGACTGCTAAACGTTCAAGCAGTCTGAACCGAATAGTTTACTATAACATCTTTGCCTTCACGTCAATAATAGTGGTGATGTTAAAAATTCATTACATACGACTATGTACAGACACACATGACAAAAATTTGAGATCAGATGACAACCTCCTTTTAGAAACCCCTCAACATTCAACTTCTTTTCGCGATAACTCTTTTTCTGTCGAAGGGGTCAGGCTATGGAACGAACTACCTTACGAGATCAAAAAGGTAGAGAAAAGGCAACACTTCAACTGACTCAAGAGCTTTTCCTTAACTATATGCATGATGTCACCTCTCACAACATTATCTTTTGATAAAGGTAGATGCCACCATATATATATATATATATATATATATATATATATATATATATATACATAGTTATTTATTAAATTATATAGTAGGTATAGCTCTTAGTTTGTAAGATAAATATTATTCTCTGTAATGTCGCACGCCAACCTCCTCACTACACCAACCCGTTTGGGTTGCTGGCAGACAATGCTTTCAGCATTAAGTCCACCCTTTGTAACAAATTTATAATTTTGTGCAATAAAGTATTAAATAAATAAATACTACCAACCCTGTCCCCTGACTGAAAATGAAAGGATACTAACGAACGCAGTTTGAAACACTGTAAAGAAATGTCTAAGGGATTTGGATACAAAAATCTATAATCGAATCTGACAGTGAGCAGTAAATCAGCATATTACGGGCCTTACTCCAAGTCATGATGAATTTCACATACCGCGTGCACACTAAGCCCATGCCACTGCCGGCATGAATGCCGCTTAGTGAGAATAAAGGCGATGTTGCTGTGACAATAAGTCCGCGGCATTGATGCCACCATACATTCCGTCAATGGCATGGGCATAGTGTGCACGCGGTAACAGTTGAGGCACCCAAGCCTTAGGAAATAAATAAAATTTTAATATTATTGATAGTGCAATCAGTGCTCTTCATTATCGACCCCTTCCTTGCTTGTTTGTTTTGTTTGACTTGCTTGATAGATGCTTGATAGAATCTGTGGAAGTGACAGACGGGCAAACAGACAGACAAAGACAGAAATGAAATAGAAGTCAGAATTTCTAACCATGTTTGTCATGATTTCTCGTCAATTTCTAGTGATATAATTTTTGATCCAATTGTGCAATTTCTATAGAAACAATAATTACTGCTAAATAATACAAATTCTGCAGTATGTGGAAAAGCCTGAGGTTGACACAGTCGCAGTTAGCAAAGCTCCATTTCAATGGTTCAAGAATCCAGCCTATCGGTGTTCCTGCAATAGATTCTGTATTGAATCAGTGGTACGAGTTTTGTAAAAAGCCGCCAAAAGGTTTTGAAAAGTACTTCCAACCTGGTGGCAGCCCGAAGCAGTCAAAAAACCCTGAGAAAGATGATGCTCCAGCGCCGTCGAAATCATCTTCCCCACCGTCAAAATCTACCTCAGGACCTGACAAATGGAACATGAATATGTTTTCTAACAACCCAGGTGGCGGAGGAAGCGGCCGCGGCCCATACGAAGGCCAGGACAAGGAGAAGTGGATGATGTTCGGAGCCATCGGCATAGTGACCGTGCTAGCGACGATAGCCTACTTCGAACTTAGATACAGAGAGATCAGCTGGAGAGATTTCGTCAACCTCTACCTCAATAAAGGCCTTGTAGAAAAATTAGAAGTCATAAACAAAAAATGGGTCAGAGTGAGACTGCAGGGGTCAGCTTTAGAAGGTAAAATTATTTGGTTCGCAATCGGCAGCGTAGACTCCTTTGAAAGAAACTTAGAGAACTCTCAAATTGAAATGAGTATTGAGCCTCCGAATTTCGTTCCGGTTATTTATAAAACTGAAGTGGAAGCATCCAGTTTGACTGGCATGCTACCGACTCTTCTCATCATCGGGTTCCTCATCTACATGATGAGGAGATCAGCTGACATGATGGGCCGCGGAGGAAAGAAAGGTGGTGGCTTGTTTGGCGGAGTCATGGAATCAACGGCTAAACTGATAAACCCGACTGACATAGGTGTGAAGTTCCAAGATGTTGCTGGCTGTGAAGAAGCTAAAATTGAAATTATGGAATTCGTCAACTTCCTAAAGAACCCACAACAGTACATCGACTTGGGAGCCAAGATTCCCAAAGGAGCATTGTTAACTGGTCCCCCGGGAACTGGTAAAACTTTACTAGCAAAAGCAACAGCAGGAGAAGCCAATGTTCCCTTCCTCACTGTCTCTGGATCAGAGTTCTTGGAAATGTTTGTTGGTGTTGGTCCTTCAAGAGTCCGAGATATGTTCTCAATGGCACGCAAACATGCTCCATGCATCCTATTCATTGATGAGATTGATGCTGTTGGAAGAAAGCGAGGTGGG
This sequence comes from Eulithis testata, assembly GCA_947507515.1. Lineage (NCBI taxonomy): Eukaryota > Metazoa > Arthropoda > Insecta > Lepidoptera > Geometridae > Eulithis > Eulithis testata. Next base: position 7,679,686 of record OX382213.1, on the reverse strand, counting down.
CGTAGTTTTGGGGGTCACTCGGAACAAGAAAACACCTTGAATCAGCTGCTAGTTGAAATGGATGGCTTCAACACTACAACAAACGTTGTCGTCCTGGCCGCTACGAACCGGGTTGATATCTTAGATAAAGCACTGCTTAGGCCAGGTCGTTTTGACAGACAGATCTTCGTGCCAGCACCGGATATTAAAGGGAGGGCTTCTATTTTCAAAGTACATTTAACACCATTGAAGACCACACTGAATAAAATGAATTTGGCTAGAAAGATGGCTGCATTGACTCCAGGTATGTAAACATACCAAACATGAATTTGTTTCAAACATCAGGTTAATTTTTTTTTTTTATTATAGGCACCTATTATAACCTACCAAACACATAAAATATTCTTCTAAGACTTGTTGATTTCAACTCCTCATTGCCACCTGAAAGTTCTCTTTGGGGTATTATGTAGGTACATAAAATCATGAAAATATAGAAATGTATAACATGTCATGTCGTCGTGTACCTATACCTACTTAACACCTAGGTATACTTACTAAATGCACAATGATAGTTGTGATTTTTATGATTGTGGGTAAACCTCCTAAGATAAAATCATCATCATCATGACGATGATGATGATAACTTCACCACAGCATAACTTCACCCACTGCTGGGTATAGGCCTTTTTCTGTCTGTGCTTTAGTCAAGACAGAATGCTATAGTAATATCACAAGAATCTCTTTATAACAGGCTAGCAAGCAATGGTCTAACCTAGTAATCCAACAAGATGTAGGAACCAACGGTATTTCAATGTAACTTTGTAAGAACTACATTACGGAGCTTGCCTACAAAGGCAACATAAAATATAAACCGAAAAGAAGAGGGTGATATGCATGAACAACTCATTAGGGAGGGGTTGAGTCACCAAGTCACCATTCACTACGCATATGAAAACGTACCTATAACAAGAACGTCACGAGTTTTGCGTATTTCGCATTGCGGAAGCGGTTTTTGTAACACAGAAGAAATTTAGTTTTTCTTGATTCTGTGTTAGACCTTATGCATTAATAAATCTAGCATTAGACATAGGCATTACTTAGTACCATCGCACTATCCTTTAGCTACGCGTAGCTAACCTATTTTAACTTCATATTTTAACCTTAACTAAAATTATGTTCCCTTTTGAACCCGCTCTGTAATTTCTGTTATTTTAGCTCGTATTCTATAGACAGACGCTCGCGCATTGCTGACCGAAAACTTTTATTTTCTTGCTACTGCCTCCTTTAGACATTATTCTAGACATTATTAAATGTTTTGCATGCTATAATTTTAAAATAGCGAAATAATGGATCCTGTTATAATTTTGTTTACCACCTGTTGTGTACCTATTTCAAGCAAATAAAGAAACTCTAACTCTAACTCTAACTCTAAATACCTCAGTAGGTATTATATTTCTTGCAGATCATACAAACGACTAACTGACTTCAACATTTCCAATTCCAGGTTTCACAGGTGCTGACATAGCGAACGTCTGCAACGAAGCCGCCCTAATCGCAGCACGTGAACTAGCCAATGATATCAACATGAAAAACTTCGAACAAGCTATCGAAAGAGTCGTCGCCGGTATGGAGAAGAAATCAAACGTTCTACAACCTGAAGAGAGAAAGATCGTCGCGTACCACGAAGCAGGCCACGCAGTCGCTGGCTGGTTCTTACAACATGCCGACCCGCTGCTTAAAGTATCCATCATCCCCAGAGGAAAAGGTTTAGGATACGCCCAGTATTTACCGAAGGAACAATATCTTTACAGCAAGGAGCAACTTTTCGATCGAATGTGCATGACACTAGGCGGCCGAGTAAGCGAGGAAATATTCTTCAACAGAATCACTACAGGCGCTCAGGACGACCTCAAAAAGATCACGCAAAGTGCGTACGCGCAGATAGTCCACTACGGTATGAACGATAAAGTCGGGAACGTTTCATTCGAAATGCCGCAGCCGGGTGAAATGGTTGTAGATAAACCGTACTCTGAAAAAACAGCCGAATTAATCGATACAGAGGTCAGGGATTTGATCGACAGCGCGCACAAACATACAACAGTATTGCTGACCAAACATAAGGAGAATATATCCAAAGTTGCAGAAAGACTGTTGAAGCAGGAGATTCTTAGCAGGGATGATATGATTGAGCTGTTAGGTCCGCGTCCGTTCCCAGAAAAGAGTACTTATGAAGAGTTTGTTGAAGGCACAGGGTCTTTGGACGAAGACACAACATTACCAGAAGGTTTGAAGGATTGGAATAAAGAGAAGCCTACAGCTACAGCGGCTGCCTCAGAAAGTATACCGCCAGGTGCAACCCCAGCAAGTAAAAACTAATCTTTAGTTGAGTTATGTGAAGATTTTAATTACCTTTTAAGTTGTAAAGGGTTTCTGTTGTTTACTGCCTTAACATGACTTAGTTTTTGTGTTATAGATGAAAGTCAGCAAGTAGATCGGATGCTGTTTGCATTTCTGTACGTGTATTATACTATCAGTAGCCTTGTTAGCGCTTTGTTTTATAAAATAAACAAATTCCAGTATTTTTGTGTTTATTTTATTTGAGTTTTTTTACCAATTAGGATATGGCTAAAGAAAATCCTTGTTCTTGCCTTTCTAGGTACCTACCTAGGTACATACGGATTTTTTCAGATTCAACACCTTCTACTGAAATAACGCACACGGCTTTAGGTAGTTATGTCACCAACCATGCAAATGTATGTATGTAGCTCTTCTTGTCACGACACGAGTGTCGCGTAGCAAGGGTTGTCTACTAGGTACAAACTAATCCACTAGGTAGCGGATCCAGGGAAGTTAGAAGTATTAAGCCAAACTAAAGTCCCCAGCCGAAATACTGGATCCATTAATCCACACCGGATCCACAAATAAATGGAACCGACCATAAGCCACCTACCTAGGTCAAGGTAGTTAGGTAGGTACTCGCTGGTGGTCACCTAATGGTTTAGAACGTCTAATGGTCCAAAGATGTGCGTAAGACTATCTAGCTAGAATGATGTAAAAGAGTTTCTGATTTAATAAGCTATTATTTGGGATTCAATAAGTATGTACCTAGGTAGTAGGTAAGTACCTACCCTATCTTCGTACATGGATCAGTTTGATCACCCACGGGTAGTGGGGATATTGTGTGCGAGTGATGTGATGGTAGATAAGCAAAACGATTTACGCAAGCCTACATAATTAAGACGTAGGACATAATAAGTTGCTTTACCTATCCATCGGTCGTAAAAGGCATTGCGTATAAAGGTACCTGCCTGCTTGCTTTGGTTGCGAAAGAGTTAGGGGTTAACAGAAATAACTTACGACATTTCGAGTACCAATAAATTTAATTGGCCACTGGCTGAAATTAAAAATTTACATTTGCCTCCCTCTAAATTAGTCGAATGTTTTAACTGGCACGTTCGCACGACCACTTCAGTCTTCGCCATCGAAAACTTAAGTCACTGTGCAAGGGTGACAGCCCTGTACAAAAAAATTGAAGGAACAATATTAAAATCAACAAAAAAACAGGGTTATATTAAAATTATAATATGAAAATATTCAAATATCGGCTGAAAAACTTCCAGCCTTTCTGTTTATTAAATATTCACTACATATTTACTTTATACATCACCAATTTCTTAAGTAAATTCAGTTTTTGTACAATATAAAAAGAATCTTATATTAGAATCTATGTATACACGCGAGAGGTGTATAACACGCTCGCATCAGCATTAAAATCTTGATCTAACGAGCGAACGAGAAATAAGAGAAATCGTAACAAAATAATTAAAAATTATGGTAATTATTACAAGTAACTACACTATATTTTATGTTCAACATTTTATGTCAATATTATATTATTATTATCTATACTTAATTCAAGCCTATGATATTAACATTATAAATGATGAAAACATTTTTCATGATATCATTCAACAATTAATCCAATAACAAACATCCACGCACCAAACGTTCGAACCGAAAAAAAAATTTAAAACGAATCTCAGTAACAACGAAAGTTCCGTATCAATGACAGTCTCTGATTTTTTCCCCTTTTGGTTTCCGTCCCCTCTTTTTACCGGAAGTGACGCCCGCGAGCGCCATGGCGGCACGTTTAGCGATGCACGACTTGCAAAACCAGTCTTCTTCCGCGCCCGGTTCCTCCGTGATGCCGACGCATACCCAGTGGTACCAACCGTCGCATCCGTCGCAACCGATCATGGGCGAGCCGTTATCCGGCCGCCCGCACGCCGGACAAACCCATATCTTGTTACCATGCGCGTCGACGTAGAACGGCGCCGCTAAAGGCTCGGTAGGTTTATCAGTCGCGGTCGCCGGATTCTGTTCGTCAGACGACTCGACCTCGTCATCAAGATCGTCCGTTTGACCTTTCTTGGACATGGGCTTGATCAGTAAGCGTTTGAATTTCGAGTGGCTGGAAGGAGGTCTCTTTTTCCGCGTTGGTGAGCTACCAGATTGCGGCGGTGACGACACGGGTTCTTCGGCGACGTGGTTGTGCTTAGAATGCTTTTGTTTCGGCGGCCGCGTTACCAGAGCCGATATCTGAGCTAGCTCCGGAGACCTACTGTGTTCTCTCGACACGGGGTCGTCTTTTACAGGGGAATCTTCTTCCTCCTTTTTGACCAACGGCTTTATATTCAATTTGAAGACATCAGGCGAGCTCGGAGGCATTGGCGAATTAGAGTTGGAGGAATTGAACTTTAGCGTTAGCTTGGGAACCACTCCATCGGCAGATTTATCTCTTTTCTTTTCCTTCTTCTCCTTCTTTATTCTCTTCTCGATATCTTTAAGCTCTTTTCTGTCCTCTTTATCGCGTACTTTGTCAGCCTTATCTTTGTCCTTGTTTTTATCTTTCTTATCCTTCTTTTTCTTAATCTTTAATCCGTCTTTATCCTTCTTTTCCTTCTTGTGTTTATCCTTTTTCTTTTCGGAGTTTTCCGTTTCCTTGTCTGAAGGTTCAGGCGTTGGCGCCCTGACGGGGACAGGTATAGGCTCGGGCTCCGGCTTGGGCTCGGGCGCCGGGGGCGGCGGCGTCGGGAGCCGCGGAGGCACAGGTAAGACTCTCTTTGGCTCCTGTTTGACGAGCTCCAGTTTCACGGACTCCTTTGGAGGGTTCAATTCGATCGTTATATCAGGATGGATGGGCGGCATCTTATAAATGCTTGCTTTATGATCTTTTTGCGACTTTTTATTCTTCTGTAAAATATTTGGAATGGTCTGAGATTTGTGCTTGTCGTTTCGATCTTTGTCGCGCGAAACTGATTTGATGATGCCTCGGTCGTCGTCGTTGTCCACAGGTATGACCTCCAAGCTCGGTCGACGCAGCATGGAGGGTATTTTCATGGAAGATCTCGATGTGTGGGGGAAGTTGGCCATGGGCATGAGAGGGTTCCGAATGCTGGGGTTCAGACCTCCGGATAAGAAACCCGGTGGTATTAACCCAGGCCCGGCGGCCCCTAAAGCGAACGGATTCGTCAGTAGATTCGAGGGCGGAATTCCTCTCAGTGCAGGGTTATTGGCTAGACCAGCGAGGAAGTCGCTGCCGGGAATCAAACCCGGGTTAGGGATCAAGCCGGGTCCCGGCATCATGTTTCTCCCTGTAGGCATTTGCGAAAAGAAAGGAAAACCGGGAGGCATCTGCGGCATTCGATCGTTCTTTGGCCTATTTGATTTAGGTGCTTTTACAGCATTCATTCTTATACTTTGCTTCTCGGCTTGCGCCATTTCCATGGCGAACTGTTGCTGCTGCCGCTTCAACAGCTTTGCTTCATGTTTTGCCAGTTTATCCTTCTTTTCTCGGTGTTTCTTTTCCTTCTTGGGTTTTGGACTGACACTAGCTACATCTTTGGGAAGCGGCACTTGCAAAGACTGTTTGATAGATAAACTAGGACGCGGTTCATTCTGCATGGTTTTGTTTGGTGGCAAGGGGCTCATATCTAAGGAATCGTCATCAACGCTAATCACTTCGTTAGTTCTCAAATCTATGACATTAGACATATCTACAGCACTATTATCATTATTGTTCACAACAGGGTCCTCAGTTTTAATTTTAACATTATCATAGGTCCGGCTCTCACTCGGATGAGAATTTTGTAACCTAGAGATCAGTTGAGAATGTGGTTTTTCAGTCACAACCTCAGGAGTGGGCTTATCATCTTTTATTTTGTTCGATATCCTTTTAAAAATATTAATCTTTGATCGATCCGGTTGTGATGCCAGCTTCACATCTTCCTGTACTTCCTTCTTAATCTGAATGTCCGGCATCAAAGAATTTGTGGTTGGCATTCCTTTATGTACAGACGCTGGAGTAATTAGTGGCGATTTCGAGATAGGTATCTTCCTTGGTACAGGTATTGCATCCTCTCTCGGAACTATTGGTTTTAAAATAGGTGAAGGGGGATCAATAGGTTCCTGTTTGATAACGGGTTTGATTAGTTCTGGGGTTGGTATAGGAACAAGAACGGGCACTGGCGGGGCCATTACAGGGCGCGGCGGCGGCGGTAGTGCGGCACGCGGCGCCGGCATGGTCACGTGGTTATGATGCATCGGATGGATATCCTTACTTTTCATAGGATAACCCGGTGGATACTTATTCAATTTACTACTATCTTTAGATTTACTACTTTCACCCTTATGACTTTTATCTCGTCGCTTACTTTTCATTACTTTACCATTTAATAACTTATTCTTCTTAGATTTCTTATCACTCTTATCTAACATTGGTGGTTTCATGGTTCCAGAATGTGAATTTGCTTTATGTTTGTCGTAGTGTTTATCGGAAACCATAGTTGGAGGACGGGCTTCAGGTAGTTTGCCCTCTCTTGCAGGGGATAGAAAACCTGACATGGTCATCATAACACTACTAATTTCTCTGGTCCTTTCTTCTTCATCCAAGCGTAGCCTTGGTCTTTTACTGTTTGGTACTGAAATGGGGTCGATAGGTCGCTTGAATATATCCTTCGGTTTCTCTGGACTATCTGTGACTGATATTTCTGGGCTTGGACATGATGCTGTTCTATCACCATTATCAATTCCATTTTGCTGAATTTCAACAGTGCCTGCCACAGCCGGTGTGTCTCGCTCCTTCTCTGGATACATGGGAGGGAGATGCTCGTGGACATGCATCGGCCTTGTGACAACTTCATGACTACCAGGTTTTAGGAAATTTAAATTAGTTTCTTTAGGTTTAGGGAACTTTTCAATGATAGGTGGCGGTGCGGGTGGTACACTATGAACATAGTCCGCTAACTCTGGCAGCTGGATATGAAGATCTTGGAATACTAATGCTAAGTCATGTAAATTTGGTTCAGTCCTATTGAATTGTTCGGCGTGTCTGTTAGCTTGAGTTGCAAGGGACTTGATGTACTTCTCCAGCACATGGACCAGAATGTCCAGTGGCATGGAGTTTATACCGTTCCATCCTATAGTTTGGCATATTTGCGCAACATTCCTTCGCAGTATCTCACGGGCGTACGCCTCTGACATTATGACACCAACAAAGTTATCTGGAACGAACGAATATAACATAATTATTACGATAATTCAGCACAAAATTCATATCAACCATGCACCTGAGTCCATTCTTCGTGCGTACGGAGAGACAGAATCATGTTACAAGGCGTGAGAGCCCTGAAACAGCAAATCTCATGATTTTATACCTGCAAGTGTCTAGTGGTACAGAGACGTGACTCCGATTTGGTGAAATTTTCAAAATTGATACACACATGTATGCTTCAATACAAACTCAAATAGTCAAGGGTAATTTATAATAACACTTAGATTGATTACAATGCAAAACAACAAAGTGTTTACGTAAAAACTTCTCAGCATTCTAAAAACACAGTACCCCGTGCGCCATGATTGCATTTTGGGTTGTCAATGTCCGGTGTTGCTAATAAAAATAAATAAAATGGCGGTTTTGTAAAATTGCGTTCACTCACGATTGAATTCTAGTTTTTGGTTTTATCGATGCTTGCTTGATTGTTTTCTACGTCAACCCAACAGACAAAAAACAACAGACAGATATTATTATACGCGATACGCCCAAAAACACAAAAATACGCCCTGTGCCCTGGTCATCGCGTTGCGGTCGTGGATGAACGGTCGCATTGACTTTGCTATCCGCAATCCAGGGATCGCAATGCAATATTCATAGTGTAACTAAAGCCCAATCATCGTTGAAAATATAAAAAAAAAATACAAAGTCAAAAATCAGCCTGTCATATCATGTCATATCAGCGGGCACTTGATAATTTTAGCGCCTAGCGGATAATTTTGCGCTTTTTTTAATTTTTAATGTGGCAGCACTATTTGTTCCGTGGAGAATAAAATTATTGTCTATGTTCAATTTTGTGCTCTATCACAGCTGGGTTTAAATATGGCAATATTGGCAATAGAGCACGGGGAATCCCATGAACATTGAGTACGGTTTGTTTCATGTTTGGTTGATTGACTTTGCTTCTTTTATTTACATTCTGTCTATGTGAACGCACTGAAGTTCAAGTTTAGAAATAACGTTTTATAAGCACTGATTTTATTAGTTACTTACATACATACATACTCTTGTGAGTGTTCCATAGTGTTGTGTTGGTTATTTCTTTTCAAATGGATGTACCATTAGCAAAAAAAACTGTGTACAAACAAAGATATAAAGTCGAATGGGAGAAATCGCCCAACTTTAAACAATGGTTGAAACCTGTGCCTGGAGATGATACAAGGGCAAAGTGTTTGTATTGTAGGAAGGATTTTCTTGCCAAATTAAGCGATATCCAGAGACATTGTGATTCAGTTTATCACAAGAAGCAGGCGAAACCTTTCTTGGACAAAAAACAAACACAAATCTCTTCAATGCTGCAAAAACCCGTCGATAAGCTCTGTGTTGAGGCTGAAGGTGCTCTCTCAATGTATGTTGCAGAACACACAGCTATACAAGCAATTGATCACCTTACCGAATTATGTAAGAATAAATTTTCGGATTCTAAGGCTACTACAGAAATGAAATTGCACCGAACGAAATGTACAGCAATTATTCAGGAAGTATTAGCACCTCATTTTAAAGATTCTTTGAGAAATGATATTGGTGATAATTCGTATAGCTTGATTATAGATGAATCTACTGATGTTTCTATTCGAAAATATCTCGGTATTGTTGTTAAATATTTTAGCAGCAGTCGCAACGAAATAGTTTCCACATTCTTAGGGCTGGTTGAATTGGAATCTGCAGATGCCGAAGGAATAGTTTCAGCGTTAACAGCACAACTTGAAGCTTTTAAACTTGATAAAAGCAAGTTAATTGGAATCGGAACAGATAATGCTTCGGTTATGACTGGAGTAAACGCAGGTGTCCATAAAATATTGCAGGAAAGGTATGCTTTACCCAATCTAGTGTTGATAAAATGTGTCTGCCATTCGATTCAATTGGCAGTGTCACATGCGTCATGTGAGACTATACCAAGAAATATAGAATTTATGATAAGAGAAACTCACAATTGGTTCAAGCTTTCACCGAAACGAAAAAACGAATATAAAAAAATATATGAAGCGATAAACTGTGGAGAGGAGCCACTTAAGATCTTAAAAGCTTGTGATACACGATGGCTGTCAATTGAACCCGCGGTAACTAGAATCTTAAGTCAATGGATAGAACTAAAATTACACTTTCAATTAATGAGAACTCGTGAAAATTGCTACCAAGCCGAATTATTATATAACATGTACAACGATGAAAGAAACAAAATTTATTTGCAGTTTTTGTGTGGAATACTTCAAAATTTACAAGGGGCAATAAAAACTTTTGAAAACAAAACTTCTGACCCATGTCTGCTCTACAATACGCTACATGATTTGATACGAAACATGTGCACGAAAATAATAATAGCGCAACCGAGAATGCAATTCGAAAGCATTAATGTGAAAGAACATCTGTCTATGTCACCATACCTTGGTTATTTATTTGAGAAAGAGATGAACGAGTCTTCATTGAATGAGGATGAAAAAAATGCAATGAAAATGAGGTGTGTTGATTTTATTATTAAACTAATAAATGAGCTGCAACAAAGACTGCCTGAAAATTTAAAACTACTTAAAAACTCAATGGCATTATCTGTTTCCGTCATTTTAAAACCAAACAGAAATATTGATAACTTTATACAAGTTTTGGAAAGTCTGGGTTACACAGAAAATATGGATAATGTTATTCAGCAATGGCAAACTGTTATCCTACAGAACTGGGAAAATACCGAAGATACGGTGAAGTTCTGGACAGAAGTTCAACAGTCGAGGGACGCAGCTGGATGTTGTCCATATAAAGACTTATTCAATGTCGCGACAAAAATAATGAGTTTGCCACATTCAAATGCTGATATTGAGCGGGTGTTCAGCTTAATGAAGCAAGTTGCGAAATGCATTGCATTTAAAAACTATTAACGCCATCCTATTCATAAGAACAGGATTAACCGCGGTTAACAGCAACTGTTATAATTATCAACTACCAGCTGATATTTTAAGTAAGATAGGATCATCCGAAAAATATAAAGTAAATACTACTGAACCTAACCAGCCTGGACCCTCGAGTTCAGCTATGATGGAAGAAGAATTTTAATTTTTTTTTACATAAAGTTGACTTTACTTTAAGTGGGTACCCAAACTGTGGGTATATAATAATATTATTATGTTTTCTCTTCTAAATTTTATTATTGTAATAAAAAATTGTTTTTCACTACAATCACTTCGTATTTTATTTCATTTTTGTCGTGCATATGACGCTTTTTCCACGATCAATCAATGTGATTACACAATCTACCATACTAAACACATAGAGCAAAACAACGGAGCCGTAAACGAGATGCGTTTATACGAGTCGCAATCTGCGTCTCGCTTCCAAACCTTTATCAGAATTGTTTTAAGAGTTCATGGTTACAGCCCATATTTAGTATGGGAGATTATTTAATCACGCTGATCGTCTTTAAAGCGCTTCAGTTAAAAGTTCGAATTTAGCGCTTTATTGACTCGTTTGAGCCGATTTAGCGCTTTAATGGCTCGTGAATATATTCGAATCTAGCGCTTAGTGCACCGCTGTCAGCGCTGATTAGATTTTTTCATCTGGCAGCACTGCCGCTAATGGTTGACTGTCCGTGAAATGCATTTCGTAGAATTATTTTGATTTATTTCCCGTATTTACAATAGCAAAACGTTTACGGATGTCGTAAAATACGAGTATTTTAGTGAAACACACTTAAAGACGTATCGACGGGACAAAAGGCTCATCACTGTACATGTCTACCTCCCTGAACAGAGAGTCGCAATCTCAAGTTCAAACTAATCTCAACAACTTTTTTACGATAGCTATACAATAAAACACTGTGCTGGTTGAGGTATAACCATGACTACATCATCAGAGGATGTGTTGTTGAGTGTGGGCCATGTGCGGTTCAAAAAAGGCGATGGCACTTTGCTCCTCATGGAACAGCGTCTGGGATGGATGCTGGATAACAGAGACAAGTTTGGAATCACTCACAAGTACTCCGAAATCAAGAGTAAGTGGTCTCCATCATTGAATACTTATTTTAACCTTTATCTAGGATCTAAGGGAGCTTGAATGTAAACCAATGATTGCGGCACTCACTATGTGACCATAGAATGTATGTAGAGTAGCTATTCTACTATCTTACTAATATATTATAGTCTTATATGTACCTGGTGACAATTTCAACACTCAAGAATACATTTTATGGCAGATTTTCATTGGAAAGTCTCTTCAACACACCTATTTTCAATGATAAGTGACAAAAATAGTGCTTGACTTGTGAATTTTTTGACTATACAAATGCCAAAACTCTCTTTCTTATTTTATCAAACAGCTCAAAAGATATCACCAGCGGGTAAGCCGAAAGTGCAGCTACAAGTAGTGCTGCACAATGGAGAGTGCTCCACATTCCACTTTGTGAACCCTGGAGGGGCAGACGCCCAAGTAAGTTATGTATACAGTTTTCTGAGGGTTCCTTTTTAGTTTTAGGTCTTTGAAGAAAGACAGGTATACCTAGATTACAAACATCAGATACAAAGAAGTAGATTTTTGAAGTGAAAACTTCTTTAGCACCGTTGTGATTTGAAAGTCAATGAAACGAAATAGGGAGAAAATGGAGATCCCAAAGCGAATTTTCGATCTCTCTGCGATTGAATACTGTGATGATCCATTTTACTGTTTATTGCAGGCAAAAGATAGGGATCAAGTGAAGATGATGCTGCAAAATCTACTGCCAAAGTTTAAGCCACAGATCAACGGAGAGCTTGAGATGAAGTCTAAGTGAGTAAAGTATTATTGAATAAACATTTCTTCTGTCTTGTTTTGAATCTAAGTTTTGAACTCATTATAAAACATATCAATAGCTATAATTTCCTGAGATAATACAGTTTGTGACAGAGTAACAAAGTCGCACCATAAGGGTTTCGAAACCCTATGGGATTTGAACTTTAATGATACATTATAGCACAGATCATTATCGTTAGTTTTTCCGAATAGCATAATATGAAAAATGTTAATCCGTTTTTTGGCTATAAGATGAATTTATAAGATACCTACTTTGTGCCCCCTAAGAGCTGTGGATTTTATAAATAAAAGATAAATTTATTCACAAAGAAAATTATAACTAATACAGTATTTACAATATTTACAAAATACACATACTACTGATTTGGACCAGTTGAGCTATCTATAAATCGTTTGCTACGGCTTGTGGATAGCTCAACTGTTTCATAAATAAATAAAATAAAATACTTTATACTACTCATAGTTATTATAGTAAACGTTTGTACTTACATTTTGTACTTTTTTGAGTTTGAATATCTTTGATCTGAAAAAAAGTAACATGTACAAAATGTATACAGAATTTTCGCGTTTTTATTATATTAAGATATGAGATATTATATTATGTCAACTGTAAAAGTCTACATAAGTATGATCTTATGTAGACTTTTACAGTTGACATAATTAAACAAGTTCGGTTTCCCACCAGGTTATTGACCCTACATCCAACACTAAAGAATCTATACGAAGACTTAGTAATATCAAAAGTGATAACCGCTGAGGAATATTGGAACACCCCCACATTGAAACATTATACAGAATCAAACAGCATAAAGCAGGAAGCAGGTATGTAAATCCTACTAATATTATAAATGCGAAAGTTAGCAAGGATGTAGGTATGGATGTATGTTTGTTACTCTTTCACGCAAAAACTACTGATCGGATTTGGATGAAACAATATAATATTGACTGTGACCTGGATTAACACATAGGCTACTTTTTATCCCGGAAAATCAATGGGATCTGACCGGACGCGGGCCGAAGCTAGTATTATATAACAGGTGTAACATAATTACCCTATAAGCCCGAAGAGGGCGTAATCAGACCGACCACCTGAGTGCTTGGACATGTGCAACGGGTCAAAAAACCGTAATTGAAATTTTGACACAAAAATACAACTTTTATTATTTTAGAAATTTGCGACAACCCTAAGTGTTTGTTTACTATTTGCGTAAACCCGTACACGCGCATGCACACGTAGGTACCATCCTACCGCGTCGCACGCACACGCTAGCTGTGTGTAGGTACATTTTAAGTAAAAGTTACGAGTTCATTTCATGAATGAAAAACTTCGAGATCTCAAAAGTCGTAGAACAAACACTGTTCGCCATGACCTGTAGAATACCCTACCTTCGGACTTATAGGGTATTTATGTTACAGCGTGTATATATTCCAAGTTTCATCCAAAACAGACCAGTAGTTTTGTAATTGCAGCATTATTGTAACACAAACATCAAAACATCTAAACTTATTTTTAGTAGAAATTTCTTTGTACAATAAATAATTATTAAAATAAAATCCCTAGGCGTATCAGGGGCGTTCCTAGCTGACATCCAACCCCAAACAGATGGATGCAATGGCCTTAAATACAATCTCACTCAAGACATCATAGACGCGATATTCAAGACGTACCCGGCGGTTAGGAAGAAACACGTTGACTACGTGCCAAATAAGATGACCGAAGCTGAATTCTGGACCAAATTTTTTCAATCACATTATTTTCATAGGTACCATAAGTTATACCACAGAATAAATATTAGTACTTAGGATGAAAATAACTAACGTATGCCCGAATACTCAAACGCCACTCAAACCCCACTCAATTTAAGTCACGCTTAAATTATTGCCATCTCTTACAAATGAGTAATGTCAAACAGAGGCAGAGCAATTTTAAGTGGTGCTCAAATTTGAATGACTTTTGAGTATTCTAGGCGTAGTTTCTTAAATTCTTCTAATAGGAGTCATGACTCAGTCGGTAGTAACTCTGCCTTCCGTGCTGTGGGCGTGGGTTCGTTTCCCACCGAGAACAACCATTTGTGTGTGACAAACATAGATGTTTGTTCTATGTATGGGTGATACTATGTATCATACATGTATTACAAAAAAAAAATATACTTAAATAAGTATTCTATCAGCAATCTAGTTCCCATAGTACAAGCTTTGCTTAGTTTGGGATTAGAGGGCGTTGTGTGAAATGTCCGTGAATAGTTTATTTTGGATGATTTTCCAGGGACCGCATAGCCTCTTCAAGTAAAGATCTGTTTGGTGAATGTGCCAAGTTGGACGATAGAGCCATAGCCGATGCAATGAAACATACTACTTTGGATCTCACGGTAATTGTTACCTACTTGGCATAAGTATACCTAGCTCACGCCCGCGATTTTGTTCGCGTCCCGTTAGATCCCGTTGATTTTCCGGGATAGTAAGTAGCCTATGTGTTAATCCGGGTCACTATCTTTAAACCAAGTTTCATCCAATATAAAGTCAATATCATAAGTTGATTAAGAAAATGATTTTTTAAATCCGAATCACATTATCATCACATTTATCATTGAAATCGGTAACTCCCATTTGTTCTATGGGACTCCTACGTAAAACTTTTTTATCCCTGTAGTTCCATGGTAAATGGGCTAGTTTTCGTTTCAATAGCCCTACCAAATGGCAGTTACCAGATATTAGGGATAAAAAAAGTTTTAACAGTTCTATGACGTAACAGTCCTATAGAACAAATGGGAGTTACCGATGGAAATTAGTATTATAAAGATCTACCTAAAAATTTATAAAAGTCCAAAAAATTTACTTATTGTTTCCTATTATATTTACAGTAAAAAGTTGGATAAGTGTTCCCAATGATGGATACTTTTTTCTCTCATTTTACCGCCTAAGTGTACTCATTATATGCACGGTTAAGCCTTGTTCCTCTTTCCCAGGTCCCCCTCCTCTTTATTTAAAAATGCGCACTTAACAAAGTGTTCATAAAACGTAAATCTAAGCTATAAGTAGGTACCAACTTTTTCAAAATTTAAAATTTACCAAGTAGTCAATAACTCATAAATAGTAATTTTGTTAAGTAACTTTTAGAGGCGCTTTAGTCTGTCGAGTTATACTAAAATATTAGGTTTGTAGTGTACTAAACTGTGTTTAGCTATGTTACTTTTAAGGCGTATGTATAATGCAGACAACCCTCTTGCCCGCACATTGATCCAAACAAGTTTTGTAACCAAAAAATTTTGCAAATTTTTTGGTTAGAAAACTTGTTTGGATCAATGTGATATTTTTACTGAACCTTTGCATTGTTATTCTGTCGACCCTGAAGGTCTGCAATTTCACATAATTACATTTAGTTATATTATATCTTCAAAAATGTTGAAATGTGCGAGCGAGAGGGTTGTCTGCCTTATACATACGCCTTTTAAAACAGAAAACATCTTTCCCAGGTGGACTTGCCCCGATTCTCAGAGCCAGTACCGCTACTGCCTACAGATAACGACGCACCGCCAGTCAAAGAAAAGGGCGACAGTACATCTATACACAGAAATATGATAAAACGGTTCAACCAACACTCCATTATGGTAAGCGATATCTAAACTAATCTTTGAACTTTTGTAGGGAGTTGTCGGAAATAATCTATACTAATATTATAAACGCGAAAGTTTGTAAGTGTGGATGGATGGATGGAGGGTTGATTGGATTTGCATATTTGGTTTAGCCATATCTTAATTTTAGTTTTTGGCTTTTTTAGTTTATAATAGAATAGGTGCCGCCCGCGACTTCGTTCGCGTCCCGTTGGATCCCGTGGATTTTTCGGGATAAAAAGTAGCCTATGTGTTAATCCAGGACACGGACAATATATATTCCAAGTTTCATCCAAATCGGATCAGTAGTTTTTACGTGAAAGAATAACAAACATCCATTCATCCATACTTACAAACTTTCTCGTTTATATTATTAGTAGGATTGTACACCACTTAGAAGTAAACAAAATAACAAAAAAAATACCATAATTGATAAAACGATCAAGTTTTAGGAGGTAGGTACAATGGGTAGGGAGGTACAATGGTACTTATTGCTTACAGCAATCTCTATTGTAGTACTTATTTATTTATTTTTATACTTTAAGTATACAAGGTGTAACATAATTTTAATTACCCTATAAGCCCGAAGGGGGCGTAATCAGACCGACCACCTGAGTGCTTGGACATGTGCAAAGGATCAATAAATCGTAATTGAAATTTTCACACAAAAGTACAATTTTAATTATTTTAGAAATTTGCGACAACCCTAAGTATTTGTTTACTATTTGCGTAAACCCATACACACGCATGCACACGTAGGTACCATCCTACCGCGTTGCACGCACACGCTGTGTGTAGGTACATTTTAAGTAAAAGTTACGAGTTCATTTCATGAATGAAAAACTTCGAAATCGCAAAAGTCTTAGAACAAACACTGTTCGCCAAGACCTGTAGAAGTGGGGTATTCGACAGGTCATGGCTTCGGACTTATAGGGTATTTATGTTACACCGTGTATAAATAAATATGATTCGTTTATTTCAGGTGCTGAAAGCTAGTCATAAAAGTAGTAATACAACAGATATTAGTAAAAAACCCTTAGAAAATGGCGTAAAAGAAAACGAATCCACTTCGAATGGTCTTGTTAAATCTGAAGGGGAACCCCCTGAGAAGAAGCGGAGGATATTGGAGAATATACACTATGAGGACCTAGAGGGCGCTAGTGAGGGAAACGAGACTCAAGAACTGAAGTTATCTAAGGTACTAAATTGTTATGGGCAGGACATCTACAAAACCATGGGGTTTTTGAAGTGAAAACTTCTTTAGCACCGTTGTGATTTGAAAGTCAATGAAACGGAAATGACATAATGACATAGCTGTAATTTCAACCATCGCAGCAGAGGTACTGTTGGCCGAATCGTGATAATGTTGGACTGCGGTCAGATCGACAACGGGAGCAAGTTCAAATCCAAGGCGACATTTAACTTTTGGCAACTTTTTACTTTTTATTTTGAAATGAAAACTTCTAAAACTAAATAAGTACTGCATATTGGATGTACATAAAAATAAATACAACGCACTGGTTTTTTTTTAAGGTTTCACTTCTACCACGTGTGAATTTCACACATGTTTTTTTATTATATTGGCTATTTCAGGCATGGTAGATAAGATATGTTTTTTGCAAGAATATATGTAACAGACGAGGTCATAAAAAAAAATTCACGGAAACTTCACACAACTCCTTCTAGTCACAAACTAAGCAAAGCTTGTACTATGGAATACATATCGGCGCAAGCATTGCAACGACAATAACACGCTAGCGGGCGATGAATCATCCGACCGATGACGTCACAATCGCAACGGCGTAAACAAGCCACACCTGCGAGGCACACCTGTGTCTGACTCAGCGCTCGCCCCACTGCGCGCTGCCTATAAAACCGGGTGTCGTGCTCAACGGATTCATTCGCTCGCCGGCGCTCGGAGCGAACACATCGACTAACTGAGTTTAATTATTTTTATTCGGTTAAATTCAATAACGTGTTAGTTTAGTTTGTTTCAAAGTTAAGTGATCTTGTACTCTGTTAGTGTAGGTTGAACTGTTTATGAATTAGTTTCAGAGATAGAATTATTTGGTTTGCTGTGGGTTTTGACTGATTAAATAGTTTGTCGGTATTAATTTAACATGTTTTTATTAGACCCAGTACCCCTTCTCTTACATCGGAAGTGGTTGGGCCAACGCCAACGACCATCGGCTCCTGCTTTTGGCATTGCTAAACCCGTGTCTATTTTGTTTCAGTGAACACTTTCGAGGACACCATGTACCATACCAGATGATGCATTTTATTTATCTCGTTTTGTTTAATTAAAAGGGTTTTAAACCAACATCATGAGGCTCTTTAAAATGGTTAATTTCATTATTTGACGTTTTTTTTTCAGCTGTGAACTACGTTGTATAGTCTGGTATCATATTAAACACGTTGGAAATGTTGCTTTCATCACAATAGGCAATTTTAGCTGTCTTGAACTCTGGGTTTAGGTTTCGTTTGTCAGTGTGTGCCTACTTCTTAGTTGGTGTGTCCAGTACGATGCAGTTAAAGAGACACGATAGTTTTCGTTCGCTTCGAAGTTCATGGTATGCGCGTGGTAATTACCTACTTACTACATTTTGCAGTTATTCATTTAGACAAAACAGATTTGAACTTTGGTATGCCGGAACGCAGATCTACGTATAACAGATTTTCTAATGTCTGGAATTCATGCGTACAGCAGATAAAGTGATGTTTTCAGTCAGTATGACCTGAGTTCTGATGATTAGTGTTGCTAACTGTTTATTGTTTGTTGTTGCCAATTGTTTATTAGTGTTCCTGTGCTTTTAGGCTTTCCAAGATAGTTGAGCCATTGTGGTTGTTTCTACCCGTTCCGATACAGCAGTGTGCTTCTTTTATGACACTAGCTAGTACTTGAAGGTATACAGGTGAAATGTGTGATTACAGGTGAGTTCAAATGTGGCGAGGTTTATTGTGGTACTTTCATCTTTGTTTGATTAGATAAATCTTTGTCTGACATTATTCTATAAAATGTTTTGGAGAGGTTTAATACGGTCCTTAGTGATTCTTGCATTGCCTTAGACTTATCGAAGTATTCTACGTTTGAGCAAGTTCTGGCGATAGTGTAAAGCTGAAAAGGTGCTTGAGCAAAGTTTTGCGACATTCGGTTTCGTTTAGTGGAGGAGTCACGAATCTTCTAGTTTTTCTATCAACTAGAGAAAAGTATCTTTGTGGTATTTGTAGCCTTTGTTTCCTGCAAATAATATAAATAGTGGCTGTATTTGGTCGAGGTATACATTTTCTGTGAACAGTTTCATAAGCCAATGCGTGAGTGCATTGCACGGC
Organism: Eulithis testata; assembly: GCA_947507515.1. Lineage (NCBI taxonomy): Eukaryota > Metazoa > Arthropoda > Insecta > Lepidoptera > Geometridae > Eulithis > Eulithis testata. The sequence goes on along the minus strand of OX382213.1, from coordinate 7,660,381 downwards.
AACAGTTGGCGCAGTTGAATATTGCAATGAATGGATTAGTGTCGCTAGTGTGTGACTTTAGACAGAATCAGTATTTGGTTGTAAATGTTTTGAAGTCAGGTTAGACCGAACGAGAGTACCTAAGTTCAAAGTTTTACAGACTACCTTGACAAACATGATACAGATCGACTGTTACTAACGGAGTAGTAAACATAAGTTGATGTAGTTGGCTAGTTATTGCAGTCACAGGTGTGATTGATGTACGTAGCTGGATAGTTTTAAACTGTGTTGTAAACAGTTATGATTCAGTGTTAGTTTTATGTAGGTATGCTGCAGGATTCGCGTGAGCTGTGCTTTTGAGTGGAGGTTGAGTAGTGGGAAGTTTCAAACTGATGGTTCTCCATGCGAAGTTATAGTTTGCGTGGCTTTGCAGTGAACGTCAAACGTACACACTAAGGCCCCCGGTACAAGGGCTTGTATCTTGTGGTGAAACATCTGTTTCATGATGGCAGATACTGGTACAGTTAATTAGCGATTAGTTCAACTGATGCTGCAGCTGAGAAATGTTTGCTTGATAAAGGGAGTGAATTCCTGAGTCGTGGTGTTGCGATTCTTGTGTTTTGGTGTTGCAATTTTGTAACCCACTTTGTTCTGACTCGAATCCTTTCATATTATACTAATGTGTAATTTTGTAATTGAGTTTCCAGGTAATTGCCGTGACAAGCAAACTGGGCGCCTCTGTCATTTGAACGCCGTGACAAGCAAACTGGGTGCCTCTGTCTTGTGGATGGATGTGGTGTAGGTGTCATGCGTTGAACTCGAAACACTGTAGTTCAATTCCACTAACGACCTTGTCAGCTAAACGCAGCTGAACCGTAGCTTTTTAGCTGTTTTTTGGGCTATTTCGATTCGACTTCATGGTGACGTTTCAGCTGAGCTGAAATCGATCAAACCGTGGTTGGAACTGAATAGAACTTAACTTGTTGTGAATTGAGCTCTTGGTACTACGGTTACTTATCTCTGTGACGGTTCCATATGATCCGTAAGATTTTGATAAATAGACTCATTTTGATTTTGGGAAATCCCAACATATTGATGCAGTTTCATAGTCAAGTGAACGAAAGTTTCATCCTCTTACTGTAGGTGTTCTCGTAGTTAAATTACCCATATAACAGAGCGTTATAAGTACTTCCATAGTGAGTAAGAACATTGTTTGCTCTATGCAGTGGGTGATTATTATAGTTTGGAGTACAGTACCTAATTTAGTACGTTTTGATTTACTTTCAGGTAACTTGTATTTCATTTATCTATGCTACATGTTGTATGATCGGAACTGCAGTCCGAGCCAACCCGTTTTTATGCAGAGTGTAGTTTTTCGTGCTTTACTTTTCTGTAGTTTGTGTTTTATTTATCCATGCTTCATGTTGTAATTAACTGTTCTTATTAAAGATTGTCGTTTAATCGTGCTTTGAATCAAAATAAGCCAGTATTACCGTAATGAGATTCCTGAATGAAGTAAGTAACTTACCTCCATTTCAGACGCTTGAGCGTAGAATGTTCGATTACTGAACTAGTTGTTAGTAGGCACCGATTGTTAGTTACTCATGTTTTCGTGTTTAAGACTCTTAAAGTAGTCAATTATTCGTGAATATTACTTTGGTTGAAGGAATGGCCGAGGATTGCCTAGAAGTTGTTTGCTTAAATGATTACGATTTAGGTCGATGTATTAATCAATAGTAATATGGCTGATATTTTCTTAGTGTATTTGGTCACCAGTTTCCAGTATACGGGGTATAACCACATCTAGCTGCGAAATTGAGAAACAAACGAAGAAGTTACTTTTTGGCTAACTTATTTACGGCGTCAGTATTTATTCGTGTTCATTTTACCAACTGTAGAATTAGAGTTATGCTGTTCTTTATGACTCGTAAGTGATGTTACATTCTTACATACTCTTGGTGTGGCAGACTAGAGCTAAGCTCTTTACGGTTTCGAGTGTTATGTTAGCAAGTTTTTAGACTGTTAGCTCTGTGTATCGAGACTATTAGATTCCTTCAAATTGATGACGACAAGATAAGTTTCAGTTTTGACTGCACAGTCACATAGAAGAAAGAAACTGAACGCCAGGTGTTATTTGTAATTTTGATATTGGAGATTCAATGAGAAATCTTTTGATGCGTCTCTGTTTATGTTTAATTTTCGAAGCACTAACCAATGTTTCTGGTTTATTAGTTGCCCTAAACTTTGCAATACGATACGATATTGTCGTTCTCTTTAAAAATATGCGAATGAGCTACTAATGATTTTGGTGTTTTACAGTGATCAAACTAGCGGCTTCCTGTGTGAAAGACGAGTAAGGTTAAACGCAGAACTATCACGAGAACAACTGCTTGCTGAATCGGGCCGTTTAGTCAACCCGTATTTTGGTAAGGTTTACTATGACGAAATAACGATGATGCAAAATTTATATGTTTATGTTGTATGGTCCTTACTATTTTGGATTCATCATGAGACTGTAATGTAGTGACTATTCTTTTTCTCTCTTTTCCGAACGTGAACATGGGGATTACATGTGGACAACTACATTTGGGCTCCATATTCAGTAAAAGTTAGTGATATTTATTCATTGTGTATTTCTTTGAGCCAGATGCCGCATAGCTTGCCGTTGAGAAACGCATCTGAGTGTGATGTGACCGTATCGGGATGAGTAACAGTAATGAAGGTAAAAGTATTTACTGATAATTAATGAGATTCCTGTGAGGTTTGAGACCCGATTACAACGTGATGACAAATGAATTTTCACGTGTCGATTGATTATCAATGTGCAAACGGGTGTTAACGTGAAAAATAAATGGGCGCTGAGGCTCTGAGGCTTGACCAAAATTAGCGCTGAGGCTATGAGGTCACATATTGGTACGAGTGAACAAGTTTGATTAAAATTAGCGCCCGAGGCTATGAGATCAAATGCGTTCACTGTTCTCTTTGCTGTTATAATGTGCTGATGTGTTTTTATGCAGATTCATCTTAAACGAGTCGCAGGGACGCGCCTGCGTCAGTATGGCCGTATCGGCGCAAGCATTGCAACGACAATAACACGCTAGCGGGCGATGAATCATCCGACTGATGACGTCACAATCGCAACGGCGTAAACAAGCCACACCTGCGAGGCACACCTGTGTCTGACTCAGCGCTCGCCCCACTGCGCGCTGCCTATAAAACCGGGTGTCGTGCTCAACGGATTCATTCGCTCGCCGGCGCTCGGAGCGAACACATCGACTAACTGAGTTTAATTATTTTGATTCGGTTAAATTCAATAACGTGTTAGTTTAGTTTGTTTCAAAGTTAAGTGATCTTGTACTCTGTTAGTGTAGGTTGAACTGTTTATGAATTAGTTTCAGAGATAGAATTATTTGGTTTGCTGTGGGTTTTGACTGATTAAATAGTTTGTCGGTATTAATTTAACATGTTTTTATTAGACCCAGTACCCCTTCTCTTACATACATACATACTTTTTTTTTGGAAATACATACTTATCATACATAGAAACACCCAGACACAGAACAAACATCTATGTTTACTACACACAAATGTTTGTTCTCGGTGGGGATCGAACTCACGACCCCCCACGACCACGGCAGAGCTACTACCGACTGAGCCATGACGCCTGTCAATAAGTGTAGAAATAGTGCATTATATTCTACCTAATGGGCATGCAAATACTTAGAATTGGATTTTAAATAAAAGTAGGTACTTCTAAGATAAGTAGGAAACCATACTTAAGATCTTCATCATCATCATCTTAAGATCATTTCATACAGTGGGCTGTTTATTTACAAATCTCTTATCAATCTCTACAGAGGTTGCTTGCATTTTTTTATTCAGGTAATGCATAAAATTAAGGTTTGTAATATAATTTCAGATAGAACGATATTTATTAGGGCCGTCATCATCTCAAATGCACCAATCAAGTACACAAACGAATCATCCGCCACCATTGTCTGCGCTAGCGTCGATATGTCAAGTAAGTCTATATTAAATTACCATAATAAACCCTTACAAATCCCAACGATTTCTTACAAATACTTACAAACATCTACAAACTCCCCAAAAACCCTAACAAATTTCTACAAACTACCACAAACCCTTCAGAAACACTCACAAACCCCTAAAAAATGTGCAACTCATCAGTGTTCATTTATTTACTAGCTGTCGCCCGCGGCTTTGCTCGCGTGGTAGCAGCATACGCATTATTGGGTAAAAATCTTTGATCCTAATTTTAGACCCTTTATGGTGCGACTTTTCAAAATTCCTTTAGGTGGAGATCAAATATATTAGTGTGTTCTAAATTCAAACACCAAAACAGTTTTTAGTGAATAAAATAACCTTTTTAGAAGGGGAATGGTATAACAGAGTAACATGACTTCAATACGAAGAAAAATATGAATTTCCTAGGCAATACTAGACGTCCGTCTTGGTCGAAATCCAAACGCAGAGTGGCCGCGTGCCGCCTTGCCGGCTCTTTTTATGCAGCGGGTCACGTGGTCATTTTACTCATCGATATGTTCTCTAACACTATTATATAGTTATAAAGATTTATAAAAGGCATGTGTATTAAAGGCGTGGTCAGTGGGCCAGCAATGCGCGCGTCCCGTGAAAGTAGGCGCTGGCGCGGCCGTCGGAGCACTCGGAGAACTCTCCCCCGGCGGAGCCCTAATGAGGACGCATCGGGCCGCGAGCATGGCACGTGAGTATAGGCTGCCTCACACATTCAATATAGTAGGTGCCAAATAACACCGCAATACAGGTCATTCACCCACCTTCACCACGATGTCGCAAAATTCAATTTATGAATGGCAAATTCTGTCGCTTTCCATGCAAACCGGTCGCTAAGACGGTAACCGCTCGAATCTCGTAGTACTGTTTGTTTACCTTACATAAATTGAATTTTGCGACATCGAGGTGTAGGTGAGTGAATGACTTGTATTGCGGTGTTATTTGGCACCTACTATAGCTGGCATATTATAATATAACTAGCCGTCTCCCGCGGCGTTGCTCGCGTTAGTGTGACTTTTCAAAATTCCTTAGTGCACCCCTACACTATATAATAACGCGATCACACTATGCCGAAGTGGGCAGGGACTTGAGCAGGGAAGTGGGAAGTGGAGTGAACACGAACATGCCGCTGTCCCGTCTCCCTGCCCAAGTTCATGCCCTAGCTCCTTAGTGAGAATAAAGGCGATGTTGCTGTGGCAATAATTCCGGAATTAATCGCGGCAATTATTCCGGCAGCGGCATGGGCATAGTCTGCACGCGCTATAAGGATACTACCCTCCAAATTTCATACCTCTAGAACTTATACTTTAGGCTGTGCGTTGATTCTAAGTCAGCTTCAAAAGAGTTTTATATATATATTGATGATCTCCCTATCTCGACAGAGCTAATTCCAGCGGATGTAAAGAACGAACTACACCGTCTGTACGTGTCGTGCGGGGAGTTGGTTCGCGGCGTGTGGCGACGCCTGCAGCCAGCCGTCACGGAAGAAGAAGCGGCCGCCACGCACTACTACTACCAGGCGCTGCTTAGGTTCAGAATCGCCAAGCTCCGGCCTTTTGAAGTAAGCTAATAAATAAATAAATAAATAAAACTTGAGAGGTGTCAAGGGACTCCCGGATGGAACGAAGTTCCTTGAGGTGTTGTTTTCTTACAGTAAGTACGCAGAAGCACCTAAATTAAAACAAAAACTTCCAACAATACCTACATTCATTTGTTTCCTTCCTGCACGAATTTATTCGAATGACGTTGTCAAAGTTTGAAAAAAGTGTCGTTACAACTTTTGGTCTTAATTTAGTCCGTCTAGCCCCCTTTCGTAACGCGCGATAAGGAACTACGTTCCAATAAATAAATAAATTAATACTCATAGACATCACACAACGCCTTCTAGTCCCAAACTAAGCAAAGCTTGTACTATGGGAACTAGATTGCTAATAGAATACTTATATACATTTTTTTGTAAATACATACTTATGATACATAGTAACACCCAGACAGAACAAACATCTATGTTTGCCACACAAATGTTTGGTCTCGGATAATGATGATAATCTATCAGCAATCTAGTTCCCATAGTACAAGCTTTGCTTAGTTTGGGACTAGAAGGCGTTGTGTTTAATGTCCTTGAATATTTATTTATTTTATTTATCTTTGTTGCAGGAAAAAATGCTTCGCGACCTAACACCACTAGCCACAACCCTGACAAAGCACTTGAACCAAATGATTGACACTGTCTGCGCTAGATACGGCATGTGGCAGCAGCGGCAATCAAAAATGCGGTAGTATTTAATCAATGGTAAAACTACCAACACACCCCGGACACTCCATGAAAACTTTTATTTTATCTACCTGCTAAAGGAATTGTCCAAGAACACACCTAGAAAAAATCTATGGAAGGGCTAACAACCGTTGGAAACTACAGAAAAAAACTATGAAGGGCTAACACATCTTGGACACTCCGTAGAAAAGTCTGGTATACCTACTGAATAAATTGTCCAAGGTGTTGTAGTATTCAATCGGCCAACACACCTTGGACACTACAGAAAAAAAATATGGAGGGGCTAACACACTTTGGACACTACAGAAGATATCTATGGAGGGGCTAACACATCTTGGACACTCCATAGAAAACTCTTGAAGTATACCTATTGCATGTTGAATTGTCCAGAACGATGTAGTATTCAATCAGCCAACACACAACATGTGACATTTATACATGCAGAAATGTCTAAGATGTGGGAATATTCAATCAATGGAAAGTAAAACTGCTACTACACCCTGGATACTCCATGGAAACTCTTGTTATATCTACTGAAGGATTTCTCCAAGATGATGAAGTATTCAATCGGTCAACACACCTTGGACACTACAGAAAAAAAACTATGTAAGGGCTAACACACCTTGGACACTCCATAGAAAATTTGCTACTTCATACACCATGATGTTTATACACGCGGATTTTGATTCAGTTTTCATTTATAAATCGTTTGGGAGGTTTTAATGTAAATAAGGTAGTTTACTAAAAATCTGTTCCGAGGCCATCTCGCGGGCGAAATGGAGACTAATTCTAAAGTAATGTAACTAAAATAATACCGTAATAAACCATATAAGTTATTTAAAAACACAAATTATGCAAACGTGTGTTTTGTTGCCGGCATGGGAGTTGAAATCTATACGTTAGTCACATAGGCGCAGTAGAAAGTGGTACAATAGGTTATGCGTCGTGCTTGGGACTAAGGCCGTGCTCACTTTGGATACAATTTCATCCGAATTTACGCACGAATAATAATAATAAATATCTTTGGACATTACACACAACACCTTCTAGTCCCAAACTAAGCAGATAAGATAATGTTTATTTCCAAAAATAAGAGAGAATTCGAGAGTTTGTACTATGGGAACTAGATTGCTGTTATAATAGTAACACCCAGACACAGAACAGAAATTTATGTTTGCCACAGAAATGTTTGTTCTCGGTGGGGATCGAACCCACGACCCACAGCACGGAAGGCAGAGCTACTACATGACGCCTGTCTGAATGATCCCGACCTTCCAAGGACTATGGGAGCGCTCACACTGCATGCGATCAGTCGTACGTTTACGTACGTTTACTTACGACGTCCGAATACAATCCGAACTTGTTGGGATTTAACACGCATTCTTACTATTTGACGGAGAAAAACGTATTCAGTGTGAGCACTCTATTCGTACGAACATTACTCGTACGTTTACGTACGAACAAATTCCCCAAAGTGAGCACGGCCTAAGGCCGTGCTCACTTTGGATACGATTTCATACGAATTTGATTCGTACGACTACGCACGAATGATACCGACCTTCCAAGGAGTATGGGAGCGCTCACACTGCATGCGATCAGTCGTACGTATACGTACGTTTACTTACGACGTTCGAATCCAATCCGAACTTGTTGGGATTTATCACGCAGTCGTACTATATGACGGATCAAAACGTATTCAGTGTGAGCACTCAATTCGTACGAACATTACTCGTACGTTTACGTACGAACAAATTCGTGTCCAAAGTGAGCACGGCCTAAGAGTTCAACTTCCATGCCGGGTACACTCGCTAAGTAGGTACTCGACAGCAATACTAGATTACCTCGAGCAAACCTGTAGGGCGTTCTTGTATTAATATTCACTGCCCCATACAAAGCATGTGCCTTAATCGCTTTTCAAGCAGCAAATTCTGTAAATAATATCAAATTAATAATCGTAATAATTCAATGTTATAAAAAAAATTAAAATTATATGATTCCAGTGTAAAATTACACGTTACTTTTAAACCGACGTCAATAAAAATAATAGGATATTAGGTTGATTGTATTTTTTCGTTATATCGACGTACGCAATATTTTAAAATGAACATTCTATACTATTATAAAACTGTAAAAAAGCCAAAAACTATAATTAAAGATATGGATAAACTAAATATACAGATCTAATAAATAAACGATTCTGCTTATTCCGAAATTTGGCTGCTTGTCTGTTTATCGGTGTGTTTGTTTGCGGAGATTAATTTCAACGAAACTTATATCATTCAGAAGTCCCTTTTCCGGATTAAAACATAGGCTATATTTTATTGAAATGAAAGACGTGGATTCTTAGATACAGCTTGACCTCTCTAAACTAAAAGCCGCCTTTGACACGAGGTTCATCGTATGCTGGTTGACAGATATTTTGGTGGAAAGTTTCGCACGCGTACGAAGTCGCGGGTATCAGCTAGTGTATGTATATGAATGTGTGTGGATGTCCCAGGCACTACACTTCTCGTTCATCAGGGGATGGGTAAAAAGTACCCCTGACATCTAGAAGTTCTAGAATAGATGCAAAGACCTGATTATAAGTAAGGTTTGTATCTAAAACATTTTAAAATAATTATCTGCTAACTCAGTGTTTTTCAACCTTTTTGGGACTGTGACCTCTTTAGGACATAAAAATCCGGCACGACCCCCCTATAACAATATCATACAGAATAATAATAATCTATAAGTACATGTAAGTAAAGCCGGTGATTCTGGTCGCGAGCAAAAGTAAAAGTAAAAAAAGACAAAGTACCTAATGCGAGCGGAGCGAGCCGCAAAAATGTACGTGTACAATTTGGGATGCCTTTGCTGAAGCTTTCACTATAGTTATGTAGGTACTAATTGCCACGCGACCCCCTTGTGACTAGGTTGCGGCCCTCCCCAGGGGGTCGCGAGTCGCGACCCACCGTTTGAAAACCACGATGCTAACTTATTCAAATACTTATTAAAATTCCCTTTTATTTAAAATGAAGTACCCAAGTGTTAATTCGTCCTTGGGAGTACCTAATAGAGGTAATTAAATGAAAAGTGTCAAAAAAAATTTGGTGTTTGATATTGTCAAATTGTAAGTAGCATAAATTTGTGTACAATAAATTTGTTAATAAAAATAAAGAAAATGTTACAAAGATTTTAATAATTCGAATCCAGGAAGTTTTTTTTATTATGTATTTTAAAATTATTAGGTTATGTTCGACAAAAGTTTAATTCAAGCTAGAAAAAAGATAGATCTGTATCCTTAGCGCAATTTTTTTTTTTTTTAATTTTCACTACCATTTCGCCTCGCGGTAAGGAAGCATGTAGAATGGGTTTGGAACCCACGAGTTTACAAATATAATGCCAAATGCGCCATCGCTCGCAATTTGATTAAAATTTAGCTCTGTCACTGTTTGACATAACCTGTTAGAAAGAGAAAGCATTTTAAACGTATGAGGTATGAGGTGTATTTATAAAAGCGAAGTTATTTAAATAATCTAAGAATATTATTGCATTTTGATGAACCAAATAAATTCACGATATTTATTTTTCACTTCATAAGAATAAGTATCTTATCTTAAGTCAAATTCAGTCTTATTATTGTGTTGTATGGATTAATAATGTAGAATTTGTCAAGAATACTCCGCAAAGCAAATTGCGATCTTAAACTACGGAATAGAGTTTATTTTTGTAACGACTATAAACTCGGATAGTAGGTAGGTACGTAAACTGTAAGTCCAAATTTCTCGTTACCAATTGGTTTGTTTTCATTTTGTTTCGAATTATAATTGTTTTAGGTTATTTTGTATTATAGTTTGTAGGTGATAAAGCAATAATTTTGTTAAATTGTCCATATCTGTCTGATTATTGGTTTTCAGACTTTAAACTATTGAATACAATATTAATTTACAAATGCATAATCTTTTTGTAAAAACCCCTTGTATTTCCTTACTTTGTTCTTCGAGGATACGTCTTATATTATTTTAGAGCAAGTAACTTTTTGGTCAGTATATTTTAAGTCTGTTATCAGGGATCTGATTAACTCAGAAAAAAAAATTAGGTAGGTAATTATTAATTATTAATACTTATAAAAGTCTTATTAAAAATCCCATAGAACCTACTAATAAGTAATTCTTTTCCTCTTCATCATCGTCGGTTAAAAACTTACAAATGACCCAAATAGTATCTTTACCCTACTCTATGAGAGATATTCGATTCTCAATTATTGTACAAAAATCGAAATAAAGTACTAATTTTTAACTTAAATCGTGATAACATTTGTTTTGTGAGTCCAACCAATATTTCTGTTTGTAAATAGTACCTACCCATTTAGTATAATATATTATTGTCTAAAAAAAGTAGGTATCAATCGCCAAAATGTTCCTACTCTATGTTTTATAATATAAAGTTGCAATAAACATTTTTTTACATAATGTTGTGTAAGTTAGTTCAACGACTATATTATCCACTCGTCCTATTCTACAGATAGGTACCTATTTACCTACTAGGTTATACAAGGTGTCCTAGAACTAGCTGGGTGATTCTTAGATTATTTTTTGCACACAGAAAAATATGAACAAACAAGTTAAAACTAAAGATATGTACAAAGGCGAGCTTAACCCTAGAGTTTTCTTCCCGCAAACCTTTGAGGCATAAGAGAGGATTAAAATAAAGAAGTAGAATTGTGTACTATGAAACTATTAGGATTACCTATTAACAATGTAAGATTAAACCTACAAACTAATATAAACTACATAAACATTACATATAAATATACGTACCATACTAAAGTATATACTAACCTGACATAATATATATACCTACCTATATATAAATATATACTTATAATATACTAATAATTTACAAAGACATAGAATTCAGAACATGAAAATAACAGCTAAACGAGTAAAATTACAAAGAATTATTTTTTTTATAAATAGAAATAAATGACTGTCCTAATTTGTCAATACGTTTTCCTACCTTCATAAGTCTTCCGTATTTTTTGTGCAATTTGAAGAAACTCTGAACAAACTTAGCTGCACATTTCTTCAATAAATATCATTCTTCTTCTTTAGAGTCATTGGCTATGACAGAAATAAATCTAATACCTTTAAACGAGCAATCCTTGTATATAAATTTATCTCTGAATCTCGGAAACGGCTCCAACGATTTTCATGAAATTTAGTATACAGGGGATTTCGGGGGCGATAAATCGATTTAGCTAGGACTCATTCTCAGAAAATGCCGTTTTATTCGTGTTTTCAAGTAAACACTTAAACACAAAATGTGACACTTCCCGACATCTATTGGCGAGTAATAATACAATTTTTGAAGTTATACTTCTAATCGTTAATAGATGGCAGTGTTGAGCATAGAACTTTTTCTAACTAAATAAGTACTGCATATTGGTTATGTACATAAAAATAAATACTAAAAAAATACCGGGCAAAGCTCGGTCAACCAGCTGGTATCATTGAAGTCACAAGTCGACAGTAGACCATTTTTATTATACTCAGAAGTATCGAGAATCACCTGCCTTTGGGATATTAATACTAGTTCCCGGACACCCAGTAGATTGTAATAGAATAAATGAGATTGTGATTAAAACAAAAAGATTTCAAATCAGATAACTTTATAATTCTATAAAACCTATCTACAATTATTATTACATAATTATCTACGTCCATAAGGCAATACACAGCAAGTAGATATATACTTGTATGAACAATTTCAAGAATTCAAAAGTAGTTTGTACTACCAAGGCGGATAGATCATACTAATATTATAAATGTGAATGTAAGTTTGTTTGTTACGCTTTCACGCGAACACTACTTAAGGTTAACTAGTCGCACACCTTTCCATACAAACGTGGAAGGGTAACTATTCCACTGTTTTCCAAGTATTCATTTCAAAAATACAAGCTTCTAAACTGTCTGGAAAGTATTTTTAGCTTGTATTTTTTAAATGAATACTTTTTTTACTGTTTGGGCTGTATACAGACATAGATTATGACGAGATAAATTGATATAATCTTTAGTTTTGGTTAGTCAACGTCAAACAGTGGAGTAGTTACCCTTCCACGTTTGTATGGAACGGTGTGCGACTAGTGTAACCTTAACCGATCATCATGAAACTTTGTACACATATTCTTAGAGGTATAAGAAGTAACATAGGATACTTTTTATCCTGGAAAATCATCGGGATCCAACGGGACGCGAACGAAGTCGCGGGCGGAAGCCAGTGTAAAATAAAGCAAAGTTTAGAAAGTATTAGTATTTCGGTTGTTTTCCGCTTTGGTAGAACAATTACTACCTACTCCTCAAAATTTGGTAAGTTTTGCAAATAATATCATGAATTTGACAACAAAAATTGCAATTCTAAAGATAATTATTTCTGTCAATAATATTACTTTGAAAAGACAACAAAGCAAAAATTAACGAGTAGATAAATATAAAAATTCAAAAATGTATCTTATAATTTTATCATAATATGAAGCGCTCATGGCGGAGCTTACTTAGCCAATCTTAACCGATAATCTAAGTTAAGCAACGTTCTGTGCGGTCACTATTTGGATGGGTGACCGTTAGTGGCATTTACATCTGAGCGCTTCCGTGCTTCGGACACATTAAACTGTCGGTCCCGGCTCTAGCAGTCGTTAAGCCACGACGGAGGCCTTAAAGCGGCCTAAAAACTCCGTCACCAGAGTTGGCCGCTAGCTCATACGAGCTTGCTTTTTTATCATGACAATTTGTGATATAGCATAATATACATTAATAAAATAATTTAGGCGGTAAATAAATTATTTATAATGATAAACAATGAATATTACTTCTATCATGCATGATAAAATAAAACTTCACTTATTTGTAAACAAAATCAACTTAAAATTACAAATAATCACAGTTCATAGATTAGTTTACATAAGAAGTAGAGTTATTTAATTTTTAACTCCATACAAATGGAGAATGTTATATAAAAATACATATATTATCGGTTTGCAACTTAGATGAGCAATGTCAGTGGTTTGCAATCAAAAGTGTCGCGCGAAAGACAAATTAGATGAAATTTGTTTCAAATAAAAAGAATAAAGGCCCATTTAGATGGAGAGAGTTTCTCGCCTTGAAGATACGATTATCGAAGAAATATAAAACCTTTTTTTCGTCTAAACATTCGCTTGTCTCGCTCGTTGCCTGGGGCGACTATTACCTCGCAATGGAATATTATTGTGTCCGTCTAATCACAAAACTCGAATGACAAATCTCGCACTGAAAACGATTCGAACTGATTTGTACGATACTCGTATGAACTTGAAAATATGTCACACGAGATCGTGTTTACACAAGTCGAGATTCTCATAAGCAAGAATCTGCTTACTATACTTTTGTCGTGTAAACAAACATAGGCAACTATCGCCTAGCGATAAGTCATAAGCGAGTATGACATAATCGTAGGCGAGATTTTAGTTCTTGCCTGTATGTAAACATTTTGATACGATTGTGTCATGGCGATTATTGCTTGCGATAGTTGCGTATAGTTTCTCGTACCGAAACGTACGAGAAACTCTCTCCATCTAAATGGGCCTTAACAATATATTTATGCTGTATATAATTTGCATCTTAATAAATCTTTGATTTCTAAGGTTGGTAGGTGTACCTAAGTCTCGTCTTAATTTATGGTCAATTTTTGTTTATTATTTCTAAAATAAAAATTTTTGAAGTTGGCGAACTAAAGTCTGAACTAAGCTCCATGCAATAATGAATTTTTGCGTTATAAATAAAACAAACGTTACAATTACATTAAAAGTTGATAGTGCATTTCTTACACTAATGGACCTTTAAAACTAGGTGTCCTAAATTTGTGTCAGGTATTTACGACGGAGGCCTTAAGGCGGCCTAAAACCTGCGTCACCAGAGTTGGCCACTAACTCATACGAGCTTGCTTGCTTGTCACATATTTAGAAGTGAAAACACGTTAGGTGACATGCTACATAATGTTGTCCTATGCTAATGTTTCATGCTTGGGACAATTATTATATTGATATAATATTATAATTATGGAATTACTATTGCACTTCAAGGCATGCGTTGAATTTAATCGTTTTACTCATAATCGACTTCATCATCATCATCATCACCATCATCATCTTAATAAATTATTTCACCGTTCTACACTATCCGCGGGAGACATGCATAGGTTATGTTATATTTAAAAAAAAAAATGCGATTTTTCTAAAAGTCCAGTAATGTAGCTCAAGGTGTAAAAATTTACCAATACAAATTTGAATTTTTTAAAATACCTGCGCGAAGACCCGACAGAACGCTAGTAGGATATAAAAGAGAAAGAATTTGCTAACATGAGTTCGATATATCGAAACGTGACTTATATCGGATATGGGTTAGCTATTATCATACCATATCGATATTTATATCAACATAACCGATATCATGAAAACTAATCAAAACCTTAAATGTTACCTAAAGTCACGAACGAAACGAAAACTTCACTAATATTCGCTACCACCCTTTCTAAGTAAGAATTGTTTTCCTGGTTAAAAAGAGATGGAGCGAATATGAATGACGTAGCATTAGCTATATTTGCATGATAATGGCGTCCGTAAAAATGTATCATAGGTCGCTGGCAATATGGTTTAGTTTCTATTGTAAATCTTTTTTGGTCTCTGTTTTTGCGGCGCGAAAACAGGAAGTGCATATCGATATCTAAAAACCGATATCGATATGAAAACTGTATATCGGCTACATAACCATTTGCGAGAAAAACTGAAAACGCCCATCTCTAATTGGAGGCCTTTACTCAGGAGTGTTAGTGGCCGATTATGTCGCTCTACAAGTAACCAGAAAGTGATTATGAATAAAAACGCTGCTCTGAGCCCCGATTTACTGTTCAAGCACTGTTCTGGACTCAAGCATATATTTTTATATGAAAATCTCTACTCAAATCTATGCTTATGTAACGATATCGTATCGGCATACGGGCCTAAAAGATTAGTATTACTTAAACGCCTTGATAATCCAAACTATGAACACAATAAGCAGAATAATACCAATAATGCTGAGTATGAACATCTTGCGTCGGTACCGGCGCTGGTACTCGGCTGCCTTTGCTAGTTCATCCACTCCGGCTTCAACGTTCGAGCTCGCAGCCTCTATGTGACTTTCCACTGTGTCTGTACAAAAAAGGAATATTTTAGAGAATAATTCAACTTCTTGGTTTTGCAACTTGTTACAATTCTGCCAGTGGTGTCGATTATGTTGTTGCATTTTTCTGCACTAACCTAATTTTAGAGCAATAAAAATGTTGCCGTCCTTTTTATCATAAGCTGAAATGACAAAGACGTCTTTAATTTTAGCGCTGTCAAATTAGGTTAGTAAAAATGCGTCCTGAGAAGTAGAACTTATACCCTTTAAACTGTCGGTGCCGCTTCTAGCTGTAGTAAGGCTGCGATAGAGGCCTTAAGGCGGCCTAAAAACTCATTCAACGGAGTCTGCCACTAACTAACACTAAGAAATCGTGATAAGACCGCCCATTGTACGTAATATAAAATAATCTGTCTCGCATATTAGTTTGTAATAGATGTTAATTTCGTTTTTATTTAATTGTAAACACTTAATTTTTTAAAGATAAGATATCGTTTTTAAGCTTCCTTTTTGCTGTTGTCTTTAGTAGTCAATAAAATAATATATTATTGCAAATGCTGTGCATGCCTGTAATAGGCACACAGTTTATAGAATAAGGTTTTCAAAAGTGATCATTGTATGTAACTATGTGCGCTGTTGGTGTTGCCTATTGCATAAATAAATAAATAAATAAGTAAGGTTTATCTACGTACAATAAAGTATTTTCATTCATTCGTTCATTTATACGAACTCTGTTATATGATTATGTCTTTATTGCACACCAAGAAAAGAAAAACAATAAAAGAGAAAGAATAAGTTTAAATGATGAGGTACAATAGGCGGCCTCGCTATAAGCGATCTCTTCTAGACAACCTTTGGATGGACAGAAGAATTTCGATTAAGTACCAGGCGCACATGAAAAAAATACAATATGTAACGTGATGTTATAAAAAATTTCACCCGCTGCGCTGCCTGGTTCAAACTACTAATGGATGTTAGTAATAAAATAAGGTATGACATAAAGGACTACTTAGACTAGGAATATTAGGACATATTATTATTATTGGATAAAACCAAAACTTGACATTCTCTCTCACATACAAACATAAATACACCTGCCTACTAAATCTACGAGCTCTAAACTAATTACTAAATGAGGAGAACATTGTAGGATATGTGTCCTCCTACGAAAAGGGAAGATCTTCCACGCCGAGCGACCTTTGGCTCGGGGTCCGAGGACCAATGGATGGTATTCGGTAGTATTACTTATGTTCAAACTCCGTGATAACTTCGTTTGCGCGATCTAGGATTTTTCTCATGTTAGTTCTTATGTAGCGAGATAGATGGCGCTACATCACTCCCTTTCCAGACCGGAGGTCGATCCGTTGTTGGTAGCAGCGTCGATGAGAGCCAAGTTGTGCCAGCGTTGCTCATTGTCTACGGTGAGTCGAGACGTGGTGAGCAGATGCGATGCGAAGCGTTCATTGTCTACAGTGAGTCGAGACGGAACGAGATGCGCTTGTTGTCTACGGTGAGTCGAGACGAAGCGGTGCGGTGGCGTTGCTGTTGGCGTGAATCTGGCGGGTCTGCAGTGAGTCGAGACAGGTGCTGGGATTCATGTGCTGGATGTAGCAACGATGAGGAGATGTCGCGATAGCCTGCAGGTCCAGGAAGCTGACTGTTGCGGCTGCGATGGAACTGGAGAGGCTGCTGGCTGATGATTGCTGCTGCTGCTGCATGGCTGATAGAAGCTGGGAGAATGAGAGAAAGTAGATAGATGATGATGATCCGGCTAGATCGGCTTGATGGTTGAAGAAGGTTGTGCGTGTTCAGGAAACTCCAGTCGTCAGGCTTCGGCAGCTGTTCCGTAGTGGTTGACGGCTGGATCACGTCGGGGTCACCAATGAGGAGAACATTGTAGGATATGTGTCCTCCTACGAAAAGGGAAGATCTTCCACGCCGAGCGACCTTTGGCTCGGGGTCCGAGGACCAATGGATGGTATTCGGTAGTATTACTTATGTTCAAACTCCGTGATAACTTCGTTTGCGCGATCTAGGATTTTTCTCATGTTAGTTCTTATGTAGCGAGATAGATGGCGCTACACTAAATATAAGAAATAAATTACAACAAAGACAAAACTTGACACTAAACACTATTCGCACGCTTACATGAACACTTGAACAACAAACCTTAAAATATTTTCTATTAACTGACCCGTACATTATATAAAATATCCTAAATAAAATGACTACCTATTATGTAATACTAATTAACGATCTACTAGCTATCTATAAACCTCGGCCTGCCTTCATATTGCTATACCCTAAGCAGGGTCCATGAGACATATCTATTTACATCCACCACCAATGTAAAATTTACCTAAACCATGTGAAAGCAATAAATATATTGAGTATTGAGTATGAACTAACCAACAGTTTCTCCCTGTTTGTTCACCATTGTAGCCAGGTTCTGTATTATCTGACTGACATCTAACACGTCTGCTTCGATTTGATTCATGTATGCCTCTTTCTCGGCAATCATACTTGTTTCGAACTCGACCAGACGCGCCTGAAATTACACATATTTTTTAACTTAATGTAGATTTAGTAAAGAAAGGGCGCTTGTAGACGTCCGTTTTTTTCGCCGGATACCGGCCCGTGTTTGTTGCCGTATTCGCGGTGGTGTATGATTTCTGATGTGTGTACACGCGCCGGATATCGGTCCGGCGAACAATTATAGGAGAGCCGTTTTTGACGGTCCGTTATCCGGTGAAAAAAAACGGATGTCTACAAGCGCTCATATAGGTGTGAATTTTTACAGATTATAGAAACTTTTGGGAATCGAAGCAGCACAATTACAATTTACATTATATTAGTTTTTTTTTATATTATAATTTGATTTGCAGGAAAAAGCGTCACTGTGGTCACTGTTCGTTCTTTTAGTCTTTTCTGTGGCATGTTCTAGATAGAACAGGCAGGATAAAGACAGGCTTAGCTCTGCCTTCCGTGCTGTTGGTCGTGGGTTCGATCCCCACCGAGAACAAACATTTATGTGTGGCAAACATAGATGTTTGCTCTGTGCCTGGGTGTTTCTATGTATTATAAATAAGTAGGTATGTTTACAAAAAAAGGATATAAGTATTCTATCAGCAATCTAGTTCCCATAGTACAAGCTCTGCTTAGTTTGGGACTAGAGAGCGTTGTGTGATATGTCCAAGAATATTTATTTATCATCATCAATATAATATAAAAACATCTTTTGAAGCTGACTGATAATCAACGCACAGCCTAAACTATAAGTCCTAGAGGTATGAAATTTGGAGGGTAGTATCCTTATATAGTGTAAGGGTGCAGCACTAAGAAAGGAATTTTGAAAACTTGCAACTTAAAGGGTCCAAAATTAGGGTCAAAGATTTAAACTAAATAATGCGTTTCTTTAATATACCGTGCATGATAGACCCTTCAAAATTGGTAAATTAACTGGATACGTGTTTCAGAATTTTCAAAAATTTTCTAAACTGTACGCTGCTACCACGCGAGCAAAGCCGCGGGCGGCAGCTAGTTTATTACAAAAATCTTGTAAGTACCTGAGCCTGTTGGTTAGCGAGTAGAGTGGCTTCCTCATCATCAGCTATGGCTTGTTGTTCCATCGCCTGAGGGTCGTTCCGGACACGTTTCGGCCGTGGCATGTGCGCCGCCATTTTCTGTGACACTTGCTGAAATAACACTCAATACTCAATATATGTATTGCTTTTACATGGTTTAGATAAATTTTACATTGGTGGTGGATGTAAATATGTGTCTCATGGACCCTGCTTAGGGTATAGCAATATGGAGGCAGGCCGAGGTTTATAGATAGCTAGTAGATCGCTAATTAGTATTACATAGTAGGTAGTCATTTTATTTTAGGATATTTTATATAATGTTCGGGTCGGTTAATAGAAAATATTTTCGGGTTTGTTGTTCAAGTGCTCATGTAAGCGTGCGAGTTTAGTGTCAAGTTTTGTCTTAGTTGTAATTTATTTCTTATATTTAGTAATTAATTTAACGTTCGAAGATTTAGTAGGTAGGTGGTAGGTAACACGTAATTTTATACAAAGCTAGCTTCCGTTCCTTACTTCGTCCGTGTCATGTTTGATCCCGTTGATTTTCCGGGATAAAAAGTAGCCTATGTGTTAATCCAGGTCACAAACAATATATATATTCCAAGTTTCATCCAAATCGGATCAGTAGTTTTTGCTTGAAATAGTAACAAACATCCGTACATACAAACTTTCGCGTTTATAATATTAAGTAGGGTAATGCTTACAAGTAGGCCAAACAAAGGCGCTAAAATAAATACACTACAAAAACCAATATACCTACTCTCAAATATCAACTATAACTATACGTCAGCGGCGCTCTTACATGCACATTGTGTGCAAGAACCTTTAAATCCAAAATTGACTATTCAAGTCACCTTAGAGCGCTTGTACACGTCCGTTTTTTACACCGGATAACGGACCGTCAAAACCGGCTATCCTATAATTGTTCGCCGGACTGAAATCCGGCGCGTGTACACACATTCATCAGAAATCATACACCTCCGCGAATCCGGCAAAAAACACGGTCAGGTATCCGGCGAAAAAAACGGACGTCTACAAGCGCGCTTAGAGCCCATCATAAGCATCAAGCAGCAACAATGTCGCCGTAACCGAAACCGGCCAGGAAGACATCATCATACTCTACAAAAACACATACCCTTTGCACAGCTTCGTAATTAGCAAGTGTATCTGTGAAGGTTTGCGTGAGTCGCTCGACTTGTAGCTTGTGCGACTTGTCGCCGCGACGCACTACCGTGCCCAGTCGCTGCAGGTCGCGCGCGACCGCTGACACCGAACTGTTTACGTTCTGCTGCGTGTCGTGACTGAAAAGAATAATGTTCTGTTATTATCATCAATATATATAAAACTCTTTTGAAGCTAAAACAGCCTAAACTATAAGTCCTAGAGGTATAAAATTGTATCCTTATAGTGTAGGGGTGCACTAAGAAAGGAATTTTTAAGAGTCACACTCTAAAGGGTCTATTTAGAACGCGAGCAACGCCGCGGGCGACGGCTAGTCCTTCATATAGTACATCTTCAGATTAGTGGTTGTTAGGATAGTGTCTTCCACTCTATAAAATAAACGACAACAGTAAAAAAGTCATACCAAAATATCAAGTTGGATGTCATAGAATAGAGCTATAGAGCTTTGTTTAAATATTCCAAAACCGTTTTTATTTTTATTCTAGGAATAGTTTTTTAGTTGTAGTAAAAATTATAAAACGCGCTCACTGCCCTCTATCTTAAAAACGATAAAATATATTTAAAAAAAAAATTAAAACAAAAGTTGTATAAATCCACCACAATATTGACCATACCTATATAGGTATAAGAAACGAGATATTTGCAAAAAATCTATTTTTGTAACCGTTAACCTTAAGATTTTAACAGTCGCGGACACTACCATATTGTGTAGGTTAATGGCTAGCGTCCAAAGGCCCGCATCGCACGCATCGGACGCATCGCACGCAAAGGATTTTAGTTTGCCTTGTATAAAAACTCGTCCGTACGGTGCGGATCAGTGGACGCAGTTGTACGAGTTTTTATACAAGGCAAACTAAAATCCGTTGCGTGCGATGCTTCCGATGCGTGCGATGCGGGCCTGTGGACGCTTGCCTTTATACGAGTTTATAGCTGGGTATCTCAAATCTCGAGGTGAACTTATTAAAATGACTGGACTAATAGCCTGTATGCCGACACAGAAATTGTTACTCAATAACAGATTTGACTAGATTACATGGTAGCCAGGGGAAACTTTAGACAGACATGCTCAAAATATTTACAATAGGTACCTATATATGACAGGAATTTTTGCCTATGCTATTGTATTTAGAATGTAAATCCGTCTTTGGCTATCTGCTTTAAAATTAAGATTCACCATTATTTTTAAGAGCTGTGGATTTTGTTACTCAATAAAATAAAATAAAATAAAGTAGGTACCAACAGAATCATGAATTTGTTTATATTCAAAACTGCAATGTTTTGTACATCTGTGATTGCATCATATAAGGATAAAAAGTACATGTTATTTAACGTTGTTAGCTATGTACCTTATCTACCTATCACATGCGGTCTACGATGTGACTGAGTAAAAAATTTTGCATTTAAAATTAGTAGGTAGGTAGAATAATTTATTCTATATGAGAAATAAATATCCAGTCTTTTGAAATACCTACATATATTATCATATTTTATAAATTATAGGCCTCCCCAACAGTAATTCTAATTTTAATTCAGACTATTGTGTTGTCACCCTGCTAACTTCCTTGGCCAGCAAAGGGGTCATCCATAAATTACGTCACACGTTAAGGGGGGAGAGGGGTTGATGAAGTGTGAGATTGTGTGACAAGGGTGGTAGGGGCTTAAGATTTGTGATGTCACATTTCATCTTATACTATTCCAACTTATTCTTGTAGCCCTGTCTTAGATTTCGCTTTGTTTGTGGCCCCGTTTCTTTTTCCTTTTTACCTTTTGAACGCAGTACTGCAGAATTTGATGAAACATATAAATACTCTGCCCGGAATCTATACAGTCAATCTGTTTATGGCATTCTGACAACATTTTTACAATGTAAGTAGTGGACAAACAGACATACGGCCCACTTGATGGTAAGCGGTCACCAACACCAACAACACTGGGAGTACTATCAATGTGTTGCGTACCCTGTAGGACTTTAAGGACCTTTTCATTAGTGTTCTAACTTACATTTTATCCCTAAGTTGCACACTATCATTCGGTCCTCCTATTTGTTTCATAGTCTTCTCCAATGACTTTAATCCGCTGTTAATTGCATTGATATTGTCCGCAATGCCTTCGCTGAGGTTATATAGCTCTGTGGGACTGAAGTCTGCAAAGCCCACGGCTGGGACATTTGAGGTAGCTCCATAGTCTCGACTGGATCCACCAATAGCCTCTCGTTCTGACATTTTGAATCTGGAACATGTTTTTTTTTATTTGCAGCCTCGTCTTATGGACTGGGCTGATCATCAGAGAGGTTTGACTAATTATTCTTTTTTTACCTAGTCAAAAATACGTGCGTCGCAGTTTGTGAATAAGAACAGGTTAATTTTTCTCTTCAGTTTCTTTTTGGCTAGAGGAATCACTTTTTTATTAATTGTTAGATTGTTTTTTTATTGATTGCTTGTTAGAACACAATAGTGAGTCAGTAGGTAGGTAGGTACTTAGGTAAGATACGAAATACCTACGATGTTGGAAGTCACACAAAAGATGGATCCACTTAGGATGATGGAGGAACTTGTAAGCAGAAGTACAAATTCACGACTTTACAAAACTATGTAGCTTGCGTTACATAATTTACATAAAAATTACGATTACCTTGTAAATAAACAGGCTGGACAGGTTTTATTTTTTAGCAGAAAGAAAGAAACAGACGACCCACCCGAATAATTTTCTTTTTTCGTTCAACAACAACACAACACAACGAGGCATGAGTTCGATATATCGAAACGTAACTCAAAACGGCTACGGGTTGGATTTCATACCATATCGATACCTAAACCAACATATCCGTTTTCACGAAAACTAATCAAAACCTCTACTGATAAGCCGCGCGCACTTTGGATACCCTTTCGTACGATTTTTACTCGTGAATAAGTACACGTACGAACACCCACGAACGATCCCAACTTTTCAAGTACCTACCTACTATGGGAGCGCGCAACGCGCAGCGCAGACTGCGCGCTAGTTAGCCGACGACCAAAACGAAAACTTCACAAACCAACCAAAACGATAAGAAACACCGATACGATACGCTAAAGTCGCTACCTCTCTTTTTAAGTATAAATAGTTTTACTGGTTAGAAAGAGATGGGGCGAATTTGAGTGACGTAACATGACGACCAAAACGAAAACTTCACAAACCAACCAAAACGATATGAAACACCGAAATGATACGCTAGATTCGCTACCTCTCTTTCTAAGTATGAATAGTCTTACTGGTTAGAAAGAGATGGAGCTAATTTGAGTGACGTAACGTTAGCTATATTTGCATATTAGTGGCGTACGTAAAAATGTGTCATAGGCGGCTAGCAATGGTCCATGGTTTTGAGGCGCGAAAACATGAAGTGCGTATCGATATTTGAAAACCGTTTTTGAAATCGATATGCAAACTGTATAGCGGCTACGTAGCCGTTTGCGAGAAAAAACGAAAAGCCCATCTCTAACACAACACAAAAATATTTTTTTGACATTGACACGACAGAACTTCTTGATTTTAACATTGACATTTGATAAAAAAAGAAATACTTGAGGTCGTACCTAACTTATAACCTGTTATAATCAGCCTGGCGAAACTCTCGAACCAGTGCTTTCGAAAAACGAATCATGTTTGAAACAGGCGTCAAAATTTGAATCACATTTCATACAAAACGAGATTTTCAGTGTGTAATTTTGGTAAAATGCGAGTCCCGCTTCTTCTTACGTAGGAACTACGTATTAGGTACATATTCTTTGTTATAATGCTACGTACCATTAGAAAAATGTGTGTAATGTAGTTTCCGATACATTTCGTTTCCAAGTCTTGAAGGAAAATCCACCATTTTCTCTTCAAAATAACCTACCTAGTACCTACCTAGAGTAGGTACCTACCCTACTGAAGCGGTTTCGAAATCGTTTGCGGCTGAAGTAGGTAGGGTAGGGTAGGTAGGTAGTACTTAGTTGCATTGATAAAGCCTAAAGGACAGCAGGCGGCAAACCATAGAAGTTGGAAACTGCAGTTTCGATGGGCGCTTTAGCCTAGTAATCTAGGTATGTACATACCTACCTACCTACCTACTTTATATCGTCACCGTAGAGAAAAACGCCACCAAGTCACAAAAGGACAAAAATGAAAATAAGTCATCGAAATCACAAATAATTTAATCTGCTTGATCTTATTTTACCTACAACGATAGGCAAGTGCCTAGCTAGGTATCTAGGTAGGTACCTACCTACTTGAAATCTTTATCAAGAGAGTCTTTTTGTAAAACTTCAGAGCAATAAATACCTATTCCTCTTGTTATTCTAGCTTGCAATGACCTCAAACGTGAAGTCGTGAGTCTCTTATTTGCCATCGATTAGTACCGGATGCACCACAATTGCCATCATTCAGTTGCTATGGGGTTGTTTAACTAATCAATACTAATAAGTAAAAATCAAACGTCGACTGTCCGGTCGGTTGTGTGGTCACTGGGAGGGCTCTGTTTGTTTAGGTAGGTACCTACATCTTTCCATCTTTAGCCAATGTGGTCGTCTGCCAGTTGGTTAAACATTATAATAAAGTAGGTAGGTAGACCTACATAGGCTTATCTACCTAGGCATTTTGCAGAAATTTTGCAATCAGCTAGTAATATTCTAGTTGTACGTGGTCTTTACCTACAAAATTAGACCAAGGAAAACAAAATGTTTCGTAATAATAGGTATTTTAATAACTTTTCACGCTTACATTATATTATATTACACACGTTTTAAATACACGTTGATCAAATAGTTATACCTACCTACCTAAGTCTTTGACACATGTCATCCAACCCAACACTATTAGCTTGAAAAAATGATACCTAATTTATTACATTTATACAATTGTTTATGTTATGGTACGTTTACGCTTATTCAACGTTCTGTTGAAGCAACGGAATGTCGTACAAGCAACATGTTGAAAGCAACAGTAAACCAAGCAACATCGATCGTTCCACAAAATAAGACTTGTTGAAAGATGTTGCTTGTGAACCCACAACTCAAGGTGCATTTACGCTTATCCGAAATTTGCTGAAGCAACGGATTGTCGTACGCAACAGCTTTCAACATATTGCTTTCCACAAAATTGCCTGTTGTTGAACAGATGTACATTAGTTCTAGATTCCTGAAAACCGAATCGGTCATTAAAACGGGCGTAAAAATATTCAGTAAAGGCACAAAATCAAAACAAGCTAATTATGTAGGTACTACAGTAATGTCATAATTGGATATTATGACGCGATGGTTAGTAGGTAGGTAGGTATATGAAACGGTAAGGATAAAAAGTTGCCTTTATAGGCCTGTTTAAAACTAGGAAGCTAACTTATCGCGGGGTTTGGAACCATTCGCCTGAGATATCATTTGCCATTTAGAGCTTGGGTCATAACGATCGATACAGAGAATTTCAAAGAATGAACTCAGAGAGAGTTCGCAGAAACCAGAGTCCATAGGTACTAGTGACTTAGGCCTCGTGGTAGATGACGACGTCCTGGAAGTAGATGTTGGGCACATTCATGAGCTGCCACGTGAAGAGCGGGCGGTTCGTTGGGTAGCCAAGAGGCTTGGAGTAAGAGATGCGTTGTCCGGAGCCAAGGCCGAGAGAGGTGGCTGGGTCGTAGTTTAAGGGTGCAGGGGTAACATAATCGTCGATGAATACCATCAGCTGGAAGGTCATACCATCCACGGAACCTGTGGAAAAGAACACGTTAGATCTGTTGGTTTGGTTTAGTGCATAGCTACCAGTGCACTTTTCAAAGATAATAGGCACGTTGTATGTAGTACCAGCTAGCCGCTACCTTCTAAATACATTGAATTCAATAATCTTCTGGCTAGGATAGAAGCCATACAAGAAAACATTCAGTAGGTCAATTGTAAATGCAACGAGTACCGAATATTTTGTCAGTTACTAGCAGTTACTGTAACTGGTGGAAGGTTTAAGCTTGAAGAAGGTAATGAACTGATTTGCCTGAAGAAGTTCCAGTTGTACACCTTTTTACCTTTCAAAAAAATGGAGCCTAAGAGATACAGGAATAGTAACAAGAATACCTTTAGGCAGCAGCAGGTTGTCAGGGAACTTGTTGATAAACTGAGAGGCTTCCGGGACCCACTTGCCGCTGATGACCTTTTCGTAGAGCTGAGCACCGGTCAACCAGTCTTTAACGGTCCACTCGTTGACAGTAGAGGCACGGGTGATCACGTTCTCTCCAGATTTCACTAAGGAAAGAAAGTGATGAAATGTTTGAATACCTACTAGGTTCGCCGTCCAGTGCTGAGAATAAATGCAATAAAGTAGAACCTTTTTTTGTAAAACTCTCAGACTCTGTTATGTACGACTCCAAGTAGATTACCTGAACAAATCTTTCAGTCTTTGCTACTAAGGCGTTCTCTCGCGAGATTTTTTATCAGAGTAGGTAAGTGATTGAACAAGCAGATGAGTGGCAACTTCTGCCTATAACCAATAATGCATTGCTTTACACTCTGTTCTACTTTATCGTTTTCACCGACTATATTCACTGAGGGCACGTTTGTCACACTGCCTCCATCTCTGTGCTTGTAATAGCACCAGCACCCGTACCCTTCAAACACAGTAATGCAAGGCATCACTGCTGGGCTGCAGAAATAGGTACGAGTAGCAGTACTTCTCTGGAGCTCTTTCAGAAAGAGCTATTCTATATGACATATTCACTCACGTTCATGAACGAACTCTTCAAATTGGAAGAAATGGTCTGTGTTGTGGCGCACGTCGATGAGGTAGCCTTTGCTGTCATACTTGGGCGCCAGGAAGAACTTGACAATGACGGTCTTCGCAGCCGGGCACTTCAAGGTCACCTTAACGTTGAAGGGCTTGTGGTTCAAACGGGTGTACTGTGCGGTTACAAAAATGTCATCCTTTGCTTCTTTACCTGGAGAATGAGTATACCGTTGGGATTATATAGTTACGTATTTGGTTACCTACACAGAACAAGCGGTATTCCAAGATGGAGCTGAGAAGCACATAGGCAAGTCAATAGGTAGTAACTTACGTTCATTAGGGTTCATAGGAAGAGCATTGGTGAGGCTGATGTAAGTAGGTTCCATAAAGGTGATCAGTTTGTCAGTCTCCACCTTCTCGATTTTAACTCCCGATACGCTGAGTTCCTCAGGGGTGTAAAACTTCATAATTTTGTTCCAGTGGGTGAACAGGGTTAGAATACGCTTGAGCACGATGTAGTAGGCGGGGTCACGGAGAGCAGTCTGGTAGTTCTCAATGGCGGAGGGGACCACTAAAGGTGCGTATCTAAAACCAATCATACGGTTCAAACAACTCCAAACCCTAACTAAAAATTACCCACCTCAGGACAGCTCAATGTCCTGCAAATGCCTGCAATAGGTTAATTCTACTTA
Source organism: Eulithis testata (assembly GCA_947507515.1). Classification (NCBI taxonomy): domain Eukaryota; kingdom Metazoa; phylum Arthropoda; class Insecta; order Lepidoptera; family Geometridae; genus Eulithis; species Eulithis testata. The sequence continues at coordinate 7,632,723 of OX382213.1, read as the reverse complement.
TACTTGCTTAGTAAATAGTTGGTTTTGTGAACAACATACCCGTAGGCAAGCTCCACGTTGTCATAGACTGTGTTTCCGACGATAGAAGCGTACAGCCTGAGGAAATCTTTGTAGAAATAGCTGTTGGGAGAGTCTGCGTTAGCCTGGATTAGGCAACCAAGAAGGTCAGCACCGTCGTCTTTTTTGAGGCTCATTTGCTCACCAGATGGCTGTAGACAGATATCTTTTTGTGAGTAAAACAAATTTATATTTATAGAAATAAACTTAAATTTTCTTGTTAGGTACATGGTTTAACTTACGGTGATGAAGAAACCTTTGTCGATGGCTTCCCAGATGCGGCGTTCGAACTCTCTGGCCTCCTCGAGCTTGGTGGTGAGCTTGGCTTGATCGAGGCGGAAGTTGTCAGGTCTGGACGGCATGGGTACACCGTTGCTGTAAACCATGCTGGGGTTATACCCTTCAGTGATTTCGTTGGACAAATCAGGGATCTCTCCTAGACCATTAGACAATCTCTCCATGTAGTAGCGTGCGACGATCTGCTTCATGCTGAACCACCAGATCTCTCCGCGCCTGTCCTTTTTCAAGCCGGAGACGACGTTGCTACCGAGCCAGGCGGGGTACTCGAGGCTTTCGTAGTAGTACAACGCGTTGAGGGAGTGGTCGTGGGTAAAGTAGCTGACATCATTCTGCTTGCTGTTGCCGTAAACCCAGACGGAGGCATCTCCCTTGATGTAAACCTCATTATCCTTGACGTAGGTGGTGTACGGGTACTTGGCTGCGAGTTCCTTGCCCTGCGCGTTGATTCTCTGTGCAGAGAACATGACATCGGCGCTCACGAAGAAGTTAGGGAAGGTCTCATAAATTGGAGGGATGGTGAGGCCTTGAGTGTCAGGGCGGTGCAGGATGGCAACGCTAAAGGTGTACACGAAGAGACCTGGATTGATGATCTCCCGCAGGTAGACGGCGGTCTTGAAGAACACTTCGTAAGTCTTAGCGGAGTACAGCACGTTGAAGGCAGTGATAGTCTCAATGACGTTTGTCGGCTCGTACACTGCGTAAGGGATAGTGCGTGGCATGATCCACTTTTTCTTGATCATAATGGCGTATTGAGAGGCAGCGGTGGTATTCTGCAATAAAAGATAATTGGTTTGGCTTAGTTCGATTAGTTAGTCAGGTGAGTACCTATTGTTTTCTAGCTTATTTCGATACTTCTATCAGCTGAGGTTGTGGTGAGAGGAACTCCTTTATTTTTTTTAAATAGCTGGTTTCCAATCATTAATCTACATGGATCTAGTTCAACAAACGATGACTAATTAAAGAAAGTACAGGTGCAAATACATAAAAGGTACATACGCGGTACTGATCGATGTTCTTCTCAAGGGTCCATGTGGAAGCAATATCCTGGAACTTCTCAGTGAAGTGGAACTCATCAACATGGTAGAACAAGTTCAGAACATCCTTCTGCCGCTCCTGAAGGACTTTAATGTCCACTGAAATAACAAAAATTCTGTAAGTAGTGGCAAAGATACAGAATACAATGAATCTGGGGAGTTTGGATTGTCAGATACTAGAAGTTAAGGTACCTAAGGCATAGAATATACAATTATTTAGAACTGTAATAGGCGTTGAAAATGATAGTGATGTTTAAATACCTAGATAGGTACTTACACTTGTCCACCTTATTGCTGGAGTCAGCAACAACGCTTGTAGCGCAGAGCGCCACCACACAGAGTACCCAGGCCACCATGGTTACCTCTGACTGTATTAGCCGCCTTGAACCTCTATTTATACTGCCCAATAAAAATAAACAATACACAAAAACTTATCGTAGGTCAGTAAAGAACTTTCGTTGAAAAAGCATATCATTAAACCTTTGTACGTGCAAACTTGTACCTAAACCGAACGACCACTATGACGCGACTAAATACCTAACTGGGCTAAGGCTGAAGTTACAGCGGGCGAGTGCAGTGGATCAAGTACCTAATTCTGAGACAGCCCTGCCGTTTCAGTTAAAGTTAGTTTTAAAATGGACAACAATTAAGCGGTCAAATTGGGGTTTATTCCATAAATACCTAGTTGGCTAAAATCACCAGGTACCTAGGTATGTTTTAGTGCTTAGGCAAGGCATATGGCATTAGCTAGGTACATAGGCAAGTATCCTAATAGTTACTTAACTAACTGACTAGTATCTAAACTATCTAGTGGTACCTATTCTAATTAGGTAGTGGGTAGGTAGGTACCTGTCGTGGTGGATTATAACTTTTTTATACCTACATGTAACTATATACCTACCTACTACCTACCTACTTTGAAAACCTAATATTTACCTTTTATATTGTTAAATTAAACTAGTAAAGAATCCATCGACAGCATTTTTTTTGTGGCAACGTAGGTGGTACCTACGATAGACATGAAAAAAACCAGAATCATCATCATCATCAACCTATATCAGTCCACTGCTGGACGTAAGTCTCTCCCAAGACGCGCCACTGAGCCCGGTCTTCGGCTCGTCTCATCCAGTGTTTGCCAGCTACATGTCTCAGATCGTCACCCCACCTAGCCGGAGGGCGTCCTACACTACGCTTGCCTAAACGCAAAAAAAACAAGAATAGTTTATTTTAATGCATCATGCATGATAGATAACCTTTTGCAGATAATTAAAAAAAGTTAATAACCTAGGTATAAACAATTTTGCTGATAGATAGGTGTGTTGGTCAAAACAGATATTGTGAAGTTTTTGTGGTTTAGTGTTAATAAGATCGACTGCCAGTGTCACAGCTTTTAAAGGTAGGGAAGCTTTATTTTAAAATAACTATTATTATTTTTAACCGAGTTCATCAAAGAAGGAAGAGGATCTCAATTAGGTTGTATTTTTTTTACCTCAGACCTCCATCAATAAACGGATTTCAAAAAAAAAAATTGGCACTGAAAAGCTCCCAGATTGGTCCCATCAAATTTTTATCAAAATCGATTTCAGTTAGTTTGGCACACTTATTATGATTAACTGGAAGAAATAAGTCGTACACGTACACGGCATTCCGTATTTTGCTTTTCTGGAGTTAATTGAGTTTAAGATCAATTAAACAGAACAAACCCAATAAACTACCATCATCATCATCATCATTGATGAAGCTGTATCAAATTGAAGTTGGTTTTCAAGTTTTTAAACTTATAAATTATGTTTATCTCATGGATAAATGCGCTATAACTCAGCCCCCAATTGTGATATTTGAATGGCTCTGGAAATATATCAAAATGGCTATCAATTTAACATTTTATGTAATGTCACTGCGATCAAACCCTATATATAAAAAAATAATAATTGATATTTTGATACCCGTTTATGTCACTTTTTATTCACAATTACAAAAAAACAATACCTACTATGTTCGCTTCAACGCGTAAACCTCATTTTCTCTCAAAACGCGAGATAGACTTTTTTGGTTTCGTAACGACGATTTATTTGAAACGTTAAAGATTCCAAGTCAGGTAATATTCAAGCTCTAATTATATTATCTCTTTTCATAGATTGCTTAGGCATTATCATTAATCTAGCAGTAGATAAAGCTGGCATTCACGTTATATTCACTCGTAAATCATCGATAACTAGAGAGTAGATGAATTGATAGTCGAGAACCGATCTATCGATAAATCGATTGCACTCAGTTTTCAAGCACTAACATTTGTAAGCTGTCGAGTAATATAATAAATAGGTAGGTAGATAGATACCTAGATACCTGCATTCATCATCATCATCGTCATAATTGTTTATAATTTCCTAGATTGGTTTGATACTTATTTTTTAAGACTGTCGGCCTAGTAGGTATAAGTTTTACACATCTGTAACTTAATATCCTACTTACTTACCTAATATCTATATTAAGTTGTACGGATATACCTACCTATAGGTAGGTAGGTACCTATTTCTGCCTGGACATTTTACACAAAGGGTAACCTAGGAACTATTATTGTGGATATCAAGGGAGAAAAGATGAATGGCCTGATAAACCATAACTGTCAGCTGAAAGTAAACTATCACGAAATAATGGTGTGTTGTAAGTAGGATTTGCATATATTATGGGCTCGGTGGTCCGCAGGATCGGACTAAGGACTACGCAACGGGGCTTTTCCACCGTAGATGTGCTACGTTAGTAGAATACCTAACGACATGGAAAAGGTTCTGTTAGGTATGTTGTTTTATCTGAATAAATTTAAATTGAAATCGCTAAGCGGTGAGCTATTTCAGAGCTACGAAATTATGTGAGTTTTCACTAAAGCTAAGTTATGCGGGTAAAATATTTGCTATGAAGCTTTTTTTTTTCGAACGGATTACCTAAAATGCTGTTGTAATCGTCTGACGATTGCTGACAGCTTTACCGGAATACTGGTGAGTGCTGAAGGCTCTCGACCAAGCTATGAAGCTGCGCTAAGGAAGCAGCTCGCACTCGTAGCTGCCATCCCTCTCATTACATCGTATCTCTCCAAGAAACGAGCTTCATTGAACCCGTTTGTACTAGTGCTATGCGAAGCTAAGCTTTTAAAACAAGGAGTTTGGCTCAGTTGAGCCTGAGCATCCCTGTTAAATTGTTACCTAGCAGCAACATTATAAAAGGATGCTAGGTATTTTTTTTTTTGAAGATTGGAGTTTCATTATATCTAGGAACAGTAAACGCTCCTATCTACCTTTTTTAAGCTATTGCATAGCTTCTATCGCGGGCCTTGAGCGTAGAGACCGAATCCAGAAATTCCGTAACGAAAATAACCTAACACCCCCACTCCGACCGGCACAGCGGTGATACGATAAAAAATGCTATGCAATAGCTTTACCGCGGCAGTCTCCGAGTGCCACACGTTTTTTTCTACAGGAACACATTATTTTAACAGTCGTAAATTTACAGTGTTTTTTATTTGTGCTTATATTTACTAAAGCCTGGCCAAGAAAATAGTCTAGCCGACTCTGGCCTTTAAATTTTTGCCCCAAATAACGGTGTAAGCAGCTCCTTATACATCCCTGGCGTCTACCGGTAACCGAGAATTGAGTAACGGCCGATCCAAGAGTTTTGATAGGAAATGGACAACGTGACCAGCTATTGTTGATTGTGGTGACATAAACTTGTGCAGTGTTGACTGTACCGTGATTCATTTGAAAATTATTTTGTTGCTTTTCTCTGGCAGCTAGGAAATACCTAAGTAGGTAGGTAGGTAGCCTACATTATTCTAAACAAAGTATAAGTAGCCTCTAAAATATGGCTTAATTCTTAAATAGGTACATACCTACTTAGGTATTTCCGGGCTGTTTTGCAACTACTACCTACCTATGTAGGTAGGTACCTATGTCGTAGTTGTGAAAGAGCCTACTTACAATAATTCAAAATACAATATTATCCACAGCTTTGTATGTAGTAGGTACCATTTTTCTGCAAAATTTCCTCAAATCGTTTTTTTTTATAATTCTTCGATCTTTTCAGTATTTTGCCAGATCGTTAGCCCAAATCAATTGTTATAAATAGGGGGCATAGTGACTGTTTGCTTATCTGTGACGTAACTAATGACTTCCCTCTGCGCACGCGCATGCGGCCGACTGTCTGTCACAATGCATCGGTTTTCTGTGATGATGGTGCGTTAGTGTGGAGATGGACCGTGGTATAGATTCAGTTACAAAAGTAAATATTCAGATAGTAGGTAGGTATCTAGTAGAGCATGTACTACCAATTCTCAGTAAAAGTAGGTAACCGGAAATACCTAGATACTAAATAGGCAGCAGCAGATTTGTGGTTCCGAAGGTTGGATAAAAAAATTAACCTAAGTATGTCTAAATATTTGATTGTCCTGATAAGTACCTCATTAATTTAGTCAAATTTTATGTCTTAATCTAGCATGAATATGAGTAGAGGTTTTCATACAAAAATGTATGCTTGAGTACGGAGCAGTGCTTGGGTAGTAAATCAGCATATTTTCTTTGTTCTGGAGACACCATGGCTACATCATATTTTGCTTAAAAAAATTTTACCTGACTGTACTCCACAGCTTCCTTAATTATTTGATGGTGTCCGAATCGTCAGTAACAAAAATTATAAATCAAAAGTGTCAATTGGGACATTGTGTGCCAAAATATTTTGTCCGAATCGTCAACAAGTCAAATCAGCAAACGAGCTTCAGTGCCAGTTCCTAGCAATCAAAATATATTTTGTACCATAAAATCTTGCTTCGCTCCATACTCAACTAGCCCGAAGGACATCATTAACATCGGACCGATCGCTAGCCACCTAAAAAAAGGCATAGCTAAAAGTAGATTTTGGAAAATCCGTACAGAACGGATGCGCCTATTTAAAGCATCTTTTTAACAATTAATCGTTTCCTTGACTTCGTTTCCGATGGGATGTCACCAAAACATGGCGGCAGGAAACGTAGATTTCATTTTTATAGATCCGTCGCGTCTTGTACAATTTTCAGGCATTTATAGCCACGTGGTTAGAAATTAAGTTATGAAGGCAACGGTTCTTCAGTTAGTTTCGTTCAGTCATATTCTTCTTCAGGCTACGTTGACTTCTTAGGCTAGAGTCCTTTCCATGAAAGAAGTCCCGCAGACGCGTCGCTGTAGTCGACCTTAAGTATTATTTCTCGGGCAGCACTTTTAACAACTTTAGGCATTGAAAACAAGACTTTGATCACAGAAACCAAATAAAAACGCACTAGCATCCGAACACATTAACAGCACCTGACAACTAATTTAAAATTTAGTTTTAAAATTTAGTTCCGGAAATTTCCGCGGGACTTCTTTCATGAAAAGGACTCTACGTTGACTTCTAAGGCTATGTAGGTACATGGTAGTTGATCTTGTCTAAGAAAATGGTGATGATTTATTAGGAACATAAGTACCTAGGTATATTTTATAATCACTAATAAACAGTATGTAAACATCCAGTAAACAAATCGTAGGTTATTTCTGTGGGCTATGAGGAAGCTAACCAGGTCACGGGACTAGCTATGCTGCCCGGATAGGTTCAGGGTTGTCAGCGAACTTTCTGACGACACATCCGCCCGCGACTTCGTTCGCGTCCCGTTGGATCCCCTTAAATTTTGGGGACAAAAAGTAGCCTATAATGTGTTAATCCAGGTCACGGACAATATATATTCCAAGTTTCATCCAAATCGGATCAGTAGTTTTTACGTTGAAAGAGTAACATCCATCCATCCATACTTACAAACAAACTTTCGCGCTTATAATATTATTAGGATAGCTAGCACAAGCAGCCGCGTGCCGCGTCCTACGGTTAGAGTTTAAGAATGAATGAATGAACGAATGAAAAATTGTGCAAAGAAAACACCAAAACATATTTTTTAGGAAATAAAACAAAACAGCTTCCATTAAATATATTACAATGGGTAGCCTTATCGCTCAATACCGTTCTCTTCCAGGCAGAGTTAATTTTTTTACCGAAATCCAGTACAATTTGATGGGTTTCGCGATCTCTCCTGCCACGACGAGCAAACGGCAAGTAATTTCTGAACCCGCAGTCTAAGGCCCGAATGCGGATTTACTACTCAAGCACTGATCTGGAGTCAAGCATAGATTTTGTATATAAATTTCTACTCAAATTAATGCGATTACAATGAAACGATTATGGGCATACGGACCGTAGTTTCACTTTATTGCAAGTCGCAGGCGGAAGCTAGTTTACAAAATTCGCAAATTGTATACCTGCTACTCTTAGCACAGAACAAGGTTTCAGCTAAAACATGGTAGGTATACTTGTCAACCCTAAGGTCCACTTGCATCTTGGTGACAAACTCATAATAAGCTGAGTGGCTTTTAGTTTTATTGCGCATTGTGCAAACTGATTCTAATGCGGCGAGGTGCTATTTATCTTTCTATTCTTCCTGAAACCCACACATTTTACGGAAATGGGGAAAATGGTGATGCACAAGCTATTTTTCATCACACCTATTCGAAAAGAACGACTTGGTTCGCCTTTATGTGCACCCAAAGGTGGTGTTTTCTATAAGAAACAATAAGTGCGCGGCAAAGTTCATTCCGAAGCACTTATTTAAATAAGTGCACCGCAATTTACTTTGCCGCGTACTTTTTGAATTTGGAACATCTTAGTGTTCAGCGCCAAAGAAATCGAACGAATAGAAAACATAAGAAATAAGTGGTTTTCATTATAGATACTATTTATTTTCATTTTACTTGTTACTATATATGTTTTATTAAATAATAATATTACAATAAAATATGAGGCGCCTTTTATTTTCTCATAGTTGGTGATGAAAAGTAGAGTGTACCACTCGGGCGCAAAATATATTTTTGGCTCGGGCGAAGTACTTTGAATCCAGGATTCTACTAAAGAATCCCTCGCTACGCTCGGGATTATACTCTAGAATCCTTCACTTCGCTCTGGATTCAAAAAATCGCCTCGCCGTAGAAATATTGCTCCCTTATGATACAATCTACTATTTTTCACTCGAATTCACGAGCGCAGCGGGGGTAAAATAGGAATAGGATAGGACACAATGCCAATAACGTTCTTACCGCGTTCACACTCAGCTCATGCCGATACCGGCATGGCAACATTCTTATTAGAAGGCAAGGGCATGAACATGGGCACGAGCCTGGACAGAGGCATGATCGTGTTTAGATTAGGCTCATGCCTACTTCCCTTCCCAGTTCCCTGCTACTGCAGCTGAGTGTAAAAGCAACATTTGAAGTCAGCCGTGTGACAGAACCCTCGCTACGCTTGGGTGTAAACACTAGTAGGAGCATCCTTCGTGACTTCGGGATTCAAGAGCCCACGAGATAGCACAATTTCTAAAATACCCTCCCTCTCGCTTGTGATATTTTTGGATAGCACCGATAGCTCTAATTAGCAACACTTTACATTATAAGAGAGGTATCCCAAAAAATCATCCTCTGAAGGTTTATTTCTACCAGTTTTTTTGTAAATATGTACCTATCTAGTAGGTAAGTTTCGATTAGCACCCTACATAATGATTGAGATGAGCTATCTAAAGATAATTTACGTACAAAAGCCGGCAAGTAATGAACCTAACCTATACCTTATGTCAAAAATCTACCCTATATTTTGTTTACAGTCCTTTTCAAGTCAATAATCTGTATAACAGAGATAGCCAAAACAAAAGTAAAGGTCACTCCTCCAACATTTAATTCCGCCGAACGATGCTGTCACCGAAATACTGCAATCAGTAAAGTCCCCCAGCCCCCCTGGATCTGCTAGCATTTGATAATAGGTACCTACTTACCTACCAACGTTGTTTTGTATTAGTTTCTAGAACATTTTTGACAGTATTTGACACGAGACTCAAATCCCACTCAATATATGAAAGGTCTCGACTAGAATTATCCTGCCTGACTAGGCATAGGTATAGGTTCTAATAAGTAGGTAGTACCTATTTATAAACATCAACAAAAAATTATAACAATAAAAAGAATGTTTCATAGAACATCGATGTTTTACCTCTAGACTAGAGCATTGCACATGATGGCAAGAACTGAATCTACTAAGAACTTATACGCATTAAGCGACCTGGGTCGCGTTCGCGATAGCAAGCTGCTCAATTTTTTTATATTATCGATTCAATAACTCTAACACGTCACAAATATCGCGACACGGCTTTGCGGTTTAGTGCTTTTTGACTTTTTCGTGCTCCGATGAAAGATTTAGGTATATCTACTTGGTTGCTTAATGCGTTCAAGTTCTAAAAACAAGGTCAAAATAATTACATTCCATTAAGACGATTACAAGCCAATTGATAAAGTTCAATGATGTCTCTTCGAATGGTAATAATCCGCAAAATAATGGGTAGATAAATAAATACAAACAAACAACCTAGTATGTACTTAAATTTGATCATTCCAATGTCAAAGTTAAAATCCACAGTGATGATAAGCGCTCTTCAATACTATTAGTTCATATTCGCATTTACCTACTGCTCAGGCACTGTAGGGGCAGGTACTCTTGACCACCGCCGCCGTTCTAAATTGGATCCGGATTTTGACAGATTTAGTGTCATTTTGTACAGAAAAATGACGTAACTTCTGTCAAAATCTATGGATCCAGATTGGAACTGTGTTCGAGAGTAATCCTACTGATCCGGAATCAAGCATTTTTGAGTTTTGTATTGGAACCTCTACTCAAATCTTTTTGAGTCTGAGGACAGTATGCCGATATTTTATTGCTCAAGCATTGATCCGGACTCAAGACTCGAGCATAGATTTTTATACGGAAATCTCTACTCAAATCAATGCTTGAGTATCTAACGATTTCTGCACCCATCGGCATACGGGCCTAAGAAAAAAGGTTGGTAAAGAACGGGTTCATACGTTCATTCTTCAAGTCAAAACATGTTTATTTTGCTTATTTCTTTGAGTCTTTTGGTAAAAATTATTATCACCTTCACTGGTCAGTGATAATAATCACACGATCAATATTGACTAAGATGCGCTAGCGCCGTTCGTGTGGTTTTACTTATATTTGCAAAGGATGACATGATAACATCAAAAATATATCCATTGAGTAGGTATCTAATACAATTTTATCAATGTCAAGAAAAAAAGAATTTTGGTAGAGTCATAGTATTATATAATCTGTGGTAGAGTTAAGTAGGTACCTACCTATTCCAGTTGTTGGATTTAAATTTTACCACAAAAGATGTTTATTTAAAAAAAAAACATTATTCTTCATTGTGATCGATTTTAGTATTCAAGCGATGCATCGATTCGACGGGAACTTAGATCGAATGAGATAAATAGTAAAATTTTATATTCGCGCGTAAAAGATTTGGCGGCGGATATTGTATTTTGATCGGTAGAATCCACAATTACGTGCTTTGCCATTAAAAAATACTACAACCTGTGAAGGGCGAGTTAACTTGCGATCATAGAGTTCTACTTAGCCTCATTGAACACTTTGAACATTTTTTTTTTTTCGCTCCTCGGAGCAGGCTATAGTTTAGAACCATACCGCCTAGTCTTACGTTATGTTTTTCTCATAAGTTACACTTTGAACAGTAAGAAAAAAAAATATCTTATCTATAGGCTAGTATAGTATTATATGAACTGTGCTATGGGTAAGTATGAATGTTACTACTATCTTTCTACCTAGGTAGGTGGTAGGTACACTGCGCTACCAAAGATTTCACTCCGTCCATTGTGATACTTCGTCAGTGTAGGTACATGTTTGTTGATAAAAACTTATTTACTTAGGTAAAGCGCCATTGACTACCAAGCGTAAAAGTATTTATTTTATAGGAGGTAAGATTTGTTTTTTTTTGGCAATCGCTCGGAGTTAGATATTTCTGCCAGGAGGTAAGATTAAATTAGGGATTACCTAGTAGGTAAGTAGTATAGGAATGTGGTACTTAATTTAATATCTCTGGGTACAATAAAATGAATTAAGTAGGTACCTAGGCATACCAGTTTTAAGCGGATCTCTAAAATTGATCGTAAATATTTTAAACCTAACGACAGATTGAATCGGATGTTAGTAGGTGTAGGTACCTACTACCTACACTAGCTACCTAAGTACCTACGATTCGTACTTAAACTAAGTAAGTAATTACCTTACCTAGTTACTTACTCTGTATTCTATGTAGGTACCTACTTAGTTGGTTACCCTATCGGCTAATCTAGACTTCTTATAGATTGGTAGAGATGACAAAAATGCTACCTATGCATTCTTGAATAAACCTTACAAGATAGACTTTTACAATAAAAAAAAATTAATAGACTTTATGACTGAATATTTTTTAACACCCAATACGTACCTATACATATATATATAAATATATGTATAGGTACGTATTGGGTCTTCTAACGACGACGACGCGACGCGCTCTTTCATTTTACATTTTTCTGTTTTGATGTTTCTCGGCCAATCTTCTTAATATACCCACCTCAGAAATGTAGGTATACATACAAAACATATTTGTATGACTATGTTTCATTTCATTCCAAAAAGTTAGGTAGGTACCTATTTAAGTAGTTCTTTAACTTCAATGTTGATAATAGTTTTCCGGCTTAGTAGGTACTCTTAAGTAAATTAATATCTTTCTGAGCTTATTAGGTTAAACTTTATTCTAAAAGTACCAAACAGTCTTTAATAATCTATATGTATACATTTCTGAGGTGGGTATATTAGGTAGATTGGCCGAGAAACATCAAAACAGAACAATGTAAAATGAAAGAGCGCGTATCGTCGCGTCGCGTCGTCGTCGTTAGAAGACAGCTTTATCCAAAAATATTATTTGACAGCTTGCAACACTAACTATAAAAGTTAACGACACAATATATTCTACTAAAACCACTATCACGACGTTACAGTTATTTAGTAGTTCTGTAAGTAATAAAATGCGATGTATAATGGAAGAATTCAGTGGGTTAAATACTTACCTTTATTTTGGATGACCTTTTTGGCGCGTCGTCGTCGCTGACGAGTCTAACGACTGACGCAAGTGACGCAACAGATGATGGTTAACTTCCCTCGAGATATAAAGTTGCATAAAACCAACGATACACTTATTTTTTCTCCTGCAACAGTCGAAGGGGTCGTTAAAGGGATTATTGGACAAAAGTTCCAGAAATCCTCCACGCAGGGGAAAACTGGAATGAGCCTTAAAATCTACATAGTTTTTTATGGCAAACCTACCAAAAAAAAATAGGTATTATGTAAACTTTGGAATCAGTTTCAGTTGGTAAACCTAGGAAGAGGTTTACGTAGGACTGGTAGTAGGAATTACCATCAAACCCACCAAATGGCTGTAAAATTTGCTTATACACTGCTGGGTAACGACTCGTAGGGCCGAATACTGAAACGTCACCCAAATTTGAACACCACGTTTGACATTATACTCATTTAATTTTGTAAGAGATGGCAATAATTTAAGTTTGAGTATTCGGCCGGTAACCTCGTAGGCTACAAGCAGTGACTATAATATGTTTCGGTGTCGTGAACTCTGCAGTAGATGATTTTTGAAGATGAGTGTAGGTACCTACTCGAAACATATTCTACATTTCCGGCTAGAAGTAAAACAATGCCAGATGAATTATGGACTTCACAACCTTTGACAGTATTGTAAGAACAGTGAACAACCTACAAAAGTAAAGAAAACCTTTTGGTTGAGTGGATGACTAGCCAGCTGAGATGACAGAGTGCGGGTTTAACGAAACGAACGTTTGCATCTATAAAGTACCTACCAATTTATTTCGGATCCGATGGTTGTAGTTGTATCTAGTAGGCAGAAATTCTAGCTTCCAAGTCCAGAAGAAAAAGTACTCTTGTAAATAGATAAGTAGTATTATCATTGCCTGTGGTGATAACCACAGACAATAATTCGAACCTCTGAAAAAAAGTTTATGGATAGTATTTCTTTTAGGCCACTTTTAGGCTAAGTATAAAGAATGTATGCTAGTAACGAAATCGTTACTCAAGCACAGATTTGAGTAGGTACCTACCTACGTACCTACAGATTTTTATATACAAAAACCTATGCTTGAATTCGGATCAGTGCTTGCAGTAAATCAGCGGGTATGTGTTAGGTACCAGAAATACTAAATCTAAATACTTAAACTACCTAATATTACTTTTATACAGATAGAAACATAAATAATTGGCACATTACACAACACGGTATCTAATTACAAACTGAGATTAAAAAAATGAGAAATTAGTAAAAACTAATAAAATCGTTTTATTGTGAAATGGTAGAGCATCCTCTTTACCAAAGCACTCCACAGTCTACGGGTAGTTTTTCATCCCAAAGCCAATAAATCAGATCTCTTTCAACCGTGTGACACTGATCTCAATAAAATAGATAAAGTGCCGCTATTAAAGGCCACAATACTACACTCAATTGAATAACGATTGTAGTAACCGTGGACAGGGGTCCTAACAGTAGTAGGTACACCTACTTACTTATTTAGGGATGTCCAAAAATTGTATCTGTCGATAAAATGCTTCGGCTTCTACAGGCATGAATTTTAGCAGATTGGCCACCCGCGTGATCTGCCACTTTTGATACTTAGTGAAAAAAAAATGTCTTGGTAATCGTCTATTGCTGTATTTGTTAGGTACCTATGTAAGATTTACTTTTTGAGTAAAATGATAGCCAGATTTTAAAATGACGTTAAGCGTCAAACTACACTACAAGTCAAGGCGTCGCGTCGTGTAGTTAGGGAGAGAAAAGAAATATTTTTGAAAATACGGCTTTTTTTAGAGCCGGATTACGTCATAATATAAAGCATATTGTGACTTAATCCGGCTAAAATATAAAATATAAAATTAGATGGCATAAATAGGGTTTTGTTTAGCCATTCTAAAACCGTTTTTATTTTTATTCTAGCTCCTATATTATCTATAGGTAGCTCTTAGGGCTAAGAAATGCGACAGGGTTCCATTGCACATTGTAAAAGCTAATAGCGTTGTCAATTAATAGCGTTGTCCGTTGGTCGTACTGCACCTTTGTGTCGATGATCTGTCCCATCACTAGATCTCAAGCACACCAATCAGCAGAAGAGTCCTCGAGTGCATACGGGACGCTGTTTGTAATCAACGACGTGGAACAATGTGGCCTCTATCAGTTATCAACTACCTAGGTACTCTTGTTTTTAACCACTGACCGAAATACAGAAGGGTGTTTAAGATTTACGGCGTTGCGTGTCTGTCTGTTCATTTGTTTGTCTGTGGTCTGGTCAGAGTCTGAGTTTTGTTTTGTTGATCGAAACGCATGAAGTGACTTGCAACTCTGGCAAGATATTTTGTATTAAAACCCGGTATGCGCCTCTAGCGGGAGATTTATTTGCAAACTATTTTTCTCCATACAAAAAATGCGAGTTTCTCGATTCTCGCTTGTCGCAAATCAACATAACAAAATTAAGACATTGGTAGCGCATAAAGTGTCGGGTCGCAAATCGTAAAGCAACTGTAGATAGCACAGTCGTGCACTCGTGACAGTATCTGCCCAGCTGATGGCCCAGCTGCCAATTAGTGCTGCATTGTTTACTCGCAGGATTTTTATAGAATTACAAGAAAAGTCCATCAACCGCCTCCAAACAAACTGTGGACTTTGAAAGTTATTTGTTGATCAAGAGATTATTGAAACTTCGCGTTTCTTTTAAACAAGGATTCAATAAGAATTGCTTTGCCTTTAGCGGATCCACGGGCTGACAGATTTTTAGCCACAATTCTTGAGCAAGTTATCGAATACTTCTGAATCAGAAACTCGGCCGCACGTAACAATAAAAAGGTGTTGTCTCACGTGCCTGCACAGAGCACACTGATGGATTTAGTACAACCTTTTTTTAACGCAATAATTATGTAGCTCGAATCAACTTTTATTTTACCTACCTAAGTACACGCTGGTAGAGCTAGGTCATTTTCTTTATCTAAGGTTTCGAAAAACTCTTATTGCGTTGTTATTATTCGTCACCTAAATTCATCCTCACGTTAAATGATTTTTCATTGAAACTGCTTTTAGATTAGATTGACTTGACTTGAGTGTGTTTCTGAGGATCTAAAATACGGATGTTGTGTACTTTAGGCACGATTTTGGTATTTCTTTTGTACGAAACACCGAGAATAAAAAAATATGCACGCAAATTGGAAAATATTTTACCGCTACCACCTAGTTAGTGCCTAACCTATATACCTACTACACTTTAGTTGCACTGAAATCTAGTAGGTAGTTTGATTCTTAGGCTAAAACGAATACTGAATGGTCCATGAATACTATTTTGTTGAAGAATTTGTACCAAAAGATTGGACAGTACAATCTTACCTACCTACTTATAACTTTTTTTACTTTAAATAAAGTTATCACAATTTCGCTATCACCTTAGTTTTTTGTATCGGCTTTGGTGACTGATAGAGGTTTTTATGGAAAGTTTCATACAAAAAATGTTTTGGTTACTAAATTTTTTGCGTGTTGTGATAAAAGTTTGTATAAATAGGGGGTCAGGCCTGGGAGATGTGCAGAAGACGAGTGATCATGGTGGCTTGGGTTCTCTTTGTAGTGGCGCTTGGCGCCTCAAGAGTTATAGCTGACTCCAACAACCAGGTGAACAAGTGTAAGTAACTCATCATCATTATTCTCCTCTGACATACAGACCACCACCATTTTAAAATAATTTCAATTCTGTGTACCTACCTAATATTGTTCATAGCATTATGTCGTACGGCATTTTGTTGTGGGGGAGTGCTGCAGACATAAACACCATATTTGTGTTGCAGAAGAGGGCTATTCGTGAAATTTATAACATGGGTCCCAGAGAATCACTAAGAAATAAGTTTAAGGAAATAAATATAATGACAGTACCTTGCCAGTACATCTATGAAAACTTATTGTATGTTCAAAAAAATATCAATCTATTCAATAAAAAAAAGTGATAATCATAATGTTAACACTAGAAATAAAGACAAACTCGCTGTTCCCACCACTAGGCTCACAAAAATTAGTAAATCTTTCAAAGGGCAATGTGTACGCTTCTTTAACAAAATCCCAAGTGATGTGTCTCAGTTGTCGATTGGCAAGTTCAAAAACGTAATAAAACAGAGATTTCTTTTAAAAGCATACTATAAAATATCTGATTATTTAGAAGACAAAACGCAATGACGATTCAAAGTGATCAGTGAGATTTTATTGAATAAAAGTTTTTTGACTTTGACTTTGACTTTGACCACAATAATAAAATTAATGTGTCCAGCTTAACCTGAACTCTTTATTAAAAATCCTACAGATGAGAGCACATGTTACATCGGCTTTTTGATAGAGTTGGTAATAAAGGGAATTTTTAACCTTATACAAATTATTCTTTCGTTACAGTGGACATTAAAGTCCTTCAAGAGCGCCAATTAGACGTCCTTAACCTGTTCCACCATGTTTAGGAGCCACACTTTCATAAGAAGTTCCAGGACATCGCTTCCACTTGGTCCATTGAGAAGAACATTGATCAATACCGCGTATGTATACACCTACTTAAGTTTATAACATGTATAAAAACCCGTGTTATACAAGTAGGTATAACTACATAGAAATACTACTTAATCTAGGTCTTACTGATTTTATCTTTGTTTTTATTTAGACGCCTGATATATTCACGCAATTTTTCATTGCAGAATGTTACTGCTGCTTCTCAATACGTCATAATGATCAAGAACAAGTGGATCGTACCACGCTTTGTCCCTTACGCGGTGTACGAGCCGACAAGCAATATTGAAACCATCACCGCTTTCAACGTGCTGTACTCCGCTAAGACTTACGAAGTGTTCTTCAAGACCGCCGTCTACCTGCGCGAGATCATCAATCCAGGTCTCTTCGTGTACGCCTTTAGCGTTGCCATCCTGCACCGACCCGACACCCAAGGCCTCACCATTCCTCCGATCTACGAAACCTTCCCCAACTTCTTCGTGAGCGCCGATGTCATGTTCTCTGCACAGAGAATCAACGCGCAGGGTAAGGAACTCGCAGCCAAGTATCCGTACACCACCTACGTGAAAGACGATACCGTTTACATCAAGGGAGATGCCTCTGTCTGGGTTTACGGCAACAGCAAGCTGAACGATGTCAGCTACTTCACCCATGACCACTCTCTCAATGCGTTGTACTACTACGATACCCTCGAATACCCCTCCTGGCTCGGTAGCAACGTCGTCTCTGGCTTGGACAAGGACAGGCGTGGGGAGATCTGGTGGTATAACATGAAGCAGATTGTTGCCCGTTACTACATGGAGAGATTGTCCAACGGTCTGGGAGAAATCCCTGCTTTATCCAACGAGATTGCTGAAGGGTACAACCCCAACCTAGTGTACAGCAATGGATTCCTCATGCCGTCTAGGCCGGATAACTTCCGCCTTGATCAAGGCAAGCTCGCCACCAAACTCGAGGAAGCACGGGAATTCGAGCGCAGAATCTGGGAAGCCATTGAGAAAGGCTTTTATGTCACCGTGAGTAAACGCATTCTATTATTCAACTTATTTCTTTGTTTTCCCATAGGGTAATCAAAAAACCCTTTGTTTGCAGCCCTCTGGTGAAAAGGTGAGCATCAAGAAAGATAATGCGTCTGACGTTCTTGGTCGCCTGATCCAGGCTAACGCTGACTCTCCTAACAGCTACTTCTACAAAGACTTCCTCCGGCTATACGCTTCTGTCGTTGGAAACACTGTTTATGACTCAGTTGAGCTCGCTTATGGGTATGTTAAGAACTGTTTTATTAAAAAAAATAAAGTTAGAAAAATTCATGTACTTACTGCACAGAATCGTTTTTTTACAGAGCCTTCAACGGTGTTCCTAATTGGTTACAGATATGCTCCTTTGGTGCTACCCTCAGCCATTGAAAACTACCAGACCGCCCTCCGCGACCCCGCTTACTACATCGTGCTGAAGCGTATCCTGAACCTGTTCAGCAAGTGGAACAAGATCGTCAAATTTTACACCCCTGAGGAACTGAGCGTATCTGGAGTCAAGATCAAGAAGGTGGAAACCGACAAACTGAGCACCTTCATGGAAAAGACCTACATCAACCTCACTAGCGCACTTCCAATGAACCCTTCTGAACGTAAGTTTAACTATTTTTCAGGCGGCAATTTCGGAAATTGCTTTTATTATAGTACGATATCTTTAGAGGGCCTAGTACGAGTTTTCAGTATAGTGTGGGTGTGAAACGTCTGACGCTCAGCACACCAGTGATAGGCGATGATTTGTATGGAGACACTGAGCGGATTCTTTGAGAAGCTCGACATGACAGTACGGGTTTGGTGTATCCAAGCTTTTCAAAGAATCTGCTCAGTGTCTCCATACAAATCAGCGCACACTGGTGTGGTGAGTGTCAGACGTTTAACACCAGATTTACACACCCAAACTCGTACTAGGTCCTCAGCTATAGGAAGACAAAGTAGGGGCGAAAAATATGCATTATTTTTATTGATTTGCTTTTCCATTTCCTAGGCAAAGAAGAAAAAGACGACACCATCGTAGTTGCAGAATACACCCGTCTAAACCACAAGCCTTTCAACGTAAAGGTCAGTGTGAAGAGTCCAGCTGCCAAGACTGTCTTGGTCAAGTTCTTCTTGGCTCCCAAATACGACAGCAAGGGCTACGCCATCGACGTGCGCAAGAACACTGACAACTTCTTCCAGTTGGATGAGTTCCTTTATGAACGTGAGTATTTCCACTCTTCATATTAATGCCTGCAAACCGTTTACTTTATAGTGAGGGTTTGAATCATCTCTTTGGGAAGTAAGCGGCTACATTTGCACATACATACATGTAAGCGAAGGTAGTCTTTGCGTGGTATCTACCTATGTGTGTTATGCTATGTTATGTTACATACCGTAGTGAAACATAGCATACCTACTAAAACCAACGCGTAGATTATACACTCAGGAGTTATTGTGAATCCTGCGAGCAGAATAATTGAGTTCTCTACCTAGGTTATTAGGGAATCTTTGGTCTGCCCCAGGCTCATACTAGCCACGACCAAGAAACAGACCTTTATCACTTAAATAGATATTGAAGACCTTTGATTTGTATATTATAGTGACACCTGGAGAGAACGTTATCACCCGCCAATCTTCTTCCAACGAGTGGACCGTCAAGGATTGGTTTACTGGAAGCCAGCTGTACCAGAAGGTCTTGGGCGGCCAATGGGTCCCGAATAGCTCTCAGTTTATCAACAAGTTCCCTGATAACCTGATGCTGCCTAAAGGTATTATACACTCTTGTTATGACGTCTGAAATATCAGATGGTCTATCTATCGTATCGTCTATAATATCTATTCTGTGGTATCGTGTAGATGGTACCGACATGTCAGTGGCTTGTACATAAATACTGGTGTTTTCACCGACCAGGTGAGAAAGTGTCTACGAGAAATGTACGAGATTAGTCTATTTCTGTACATACTTACGTGTCCTGGTTGGTGGGAGTATGAAAGCACTGAAAAGGACCTTTTGTTGCTGTAGGCATATTCTTGGTCCTGGTGGCAAAGCTTGTAGCTAATATTACGCAGTAGTTAGTTCTTGATGTTTCTACTTTTATCCTGCACAATTCTAAAAAAGCCGTGTTGGCCGAGTGGAATTGCACCTCGACTTTCGATCCAATGGTCGTGGATTCGAATCCCGGTCGTGCATAAATGGATTTTTCGTTTCGGAAAATTTATATGCGCTTTGACACGAGCTTAATGGTGAAGGAAACCCTTGGCTTAGTCGACTCCGTACGTATTGACCTTGTCTTTCCTGTGGATATGGCTGACTAGGCTGAGAGGATGGTATAGGTGCTGGGCCTACTACATTTAAACATTGTCCCAGGTACTACAGTGTGCCATTAAGTGTAGGCATAGTTTGCCTCCTGACGCTGCATAAATAAATAAATAAATGAATAAATAAATATTTACGGTTACTTAACACAACGCCTTCTATCTAGTCCCAAACTAAGCAAAGCTTGTACGATGGAAACTAGATGGCTGATAGAATACATACATAGAAACACCCAGACACAGAACAAACATCTATGTTTACAACACACGTAAATGTTTGTTCTCGGTGGGGATCGAACCCACGACCCACAGCACGAAATCATCTTCAATAGATGTAAAGGCCTGCACAATTCTAATTGTTGTTCTATGAGTATTGTTTGTTCTTCCCCAGGTTCCGTGAACGGTATGACCTTCCAGCTGATGGTGTTCATCGACGATTATGTTACCCCCGCACCCTTAAACTACGACCCAGCCACCTCTCTCGGCCTCGGCTCGGGACAACGCATCTCTTACTCCAAGCCTCTTGGCTACCCAACGAACCGCCCGCTCTTCACGTGGCAGCTCATGAATGTGCCCAACATCTACTTCCAGGACGTCGTCATCTACCACGAGGCCTAAGAGAGAACACATAGAAAAATATATCATTGTTATAGAGCCATACTTGCACTTTATTATTATAAAGTATAATATATAGCCATATTGACTGTGCCAAATATGTGCCAATAGTAAAAAAATATTAGGTATAGTATTTTATACATGACAGGCGTCATGGCTCAGTCGGTAGTAGCTCTGCCTTCTGTGCTGTGGGTCGTGGGTTTGATCCCCACCGAGAACAAACATTGATGTTTGTTCTGTGTCTGGGTGTTACTATGTATTATAAGTATGTATTTACAAAAAAAAGTATATAAGTATTATACTAGCAATCTAGTTTCCATAGTACAAGCTCTGCTTAGTTTGAGACTAGAGAGCGTTGTGTAATATGTCCAAGAATATTTATTTATTTAGGTATATATATTTTACAAAGTAGTTTTTATTTATATTGTTTTCATTAACGAACTGAATAACCAATGGAGTTGGTCTAAAGTGTATAATACCCACTCCGATTAGGTTCAAAACCAACGAGGCCTGACTACTAAATAAAATATCAAAGCTTTGGCTCTGAAATTTGATATGGACCTTATACTTTTAGTAGCAGTATCATAGAGCCAAAAAGCTTTAAGAAGAGAATACCTACTTTCAAAGTTGCCAAGCTATCAATGAATAAAGCGGCCTAAGATGTGCAATAGTTATATGTAGGTAGGTTCAAACTTTGTAATGAATGAAGCGATTAGTGCATTCATGTCCTATTTCGAGAGCTAGTTTGAGGAAGCTACAGAATTAGAATTGCGTTAGTCTACTATAGTAGGTGCCAAATAACACCGCAATACAGGTCATTCACCCACCCTTCACCACGATGTCGCAAAATTCAATTTATAAATGGCTAATTCTGTCGCTTTCCTTACAAACCTGTCGCTAAGACGGTAATCGCTCGAATCTCATAGTACTGTTTGTTTACCATACATAAATTGAATTTTGCGACATCGAGGTGAAGGTGGGTGAATGACCTGTATTGCGGTGTTATTTGGCACCTGCTATAGCCATTATATTTGTACAGCAAGAATACGAATCTCTCTGAATATCAGGAAATTAATTTATTTAGTTATTAGCTTTTGTCTATGCCTTTGCTTATCCATAACCAAGGTTTTATTCTATATCTTATTAATAAATGTGAATGTAAATTTGTATGAACACATTGTCAGTGGGATAAACACATTGTCAGTGTTTATTTTATAAATTCTGTAAAAGTGGTGTACAATAAAGAGTTTTCTATCTTCTATCTATCTATAAATTGAGCTTAGGATGATGATGATGATGATAAACACTGAGATTGCCAAATACTTAGAGCCAATTTACACATTCATGGCTACAATTTGACTATGACAACCTAAATACTGATAGTGTTACACTGCGCGGTAATGACCGATACGTCTACGAAGCATTACCATGTTACCACGCAATGTACTTTTACCGCTACCTTACTAGGTGTGTATCCGCTCTGAAGGCATTATTCATATACTGCTGAGGTCTTCATATAAAATAACCAATACTAATATTATAAATGTTAATGTAAGTTTGTTTGTTACGCTTTCACGCGAAGACTACTTAACCGATCATCATGAAACTTTGTACACATATTCTTAGAGGTATTAGAAGTAAAATAGGATACTTTTTATTCCGGAAAATTAACGGGATCCAATGGGACGCGAACGAAGTCGCGGGCGGAAGCTAGTTATTAATATTTAGTTATATCTGAAATATTATTATTCCATATTTTTCACTGTTCTAATTACGAGTGCCAATGACCAATAAACGTGAATTTGTTCATTATCTGAAAAATAAGTTCTCATTTCAGACTTCGTTAAAAATCAGTATAAAATATGCTACTCACTTAATTTCGAAAGAATGGTTCTCATTAACCATAAACACTCTGCTAATTATACGACGTTAAATAAATCGGTATTCTGGTTTAGGTATAAAATCTTAATAGTAGACTATCATAGGTAGACCTACTGCTGAGTAGGTACATTATTATACTAGAGGTACATAATATAAAAATAAACCAGACTAGACCAGAATAAATTGAGTTAGCCTACTATCCATTACGTTATGTACTAGGTGCCACCCGCGACTTCGTTCGCGTCCCGTTGGATCCCGTTAATTTTTCGGGATAAAAAGTAACCTACGTGTTAATCCAGGTCACGGACAATAATATTCCAAGTTTCATCCAAATCGGATCAGTAGTTTTTACGTGAAAGAGTAACAAACATCCATACTCACAAACTTTCGCGTTTATAATATTAGTAGGATAGACCAGAATAAATTGAGTTAGCCTACTATCCATTATATTATATATTTGCAAGTACAGCAAGGGTAGAGTACGAGTCTTTTTGAATATATCATGAAACGAATGTATCTTAGTAAGTACCTAATTAGTTATTAGCTTTTGTCTGTGGCTTCGCTCCAACACCAACGTTCTATCGTATACTTAAGCGTAAGTAAGTATAAATAAAACTTGTCACAGCTCTATAGAATGAGAAACACGCAATAAGTGACGCGGTAGTCAGTAGCAAACTGTTCGCTTGGTGAAGCAGGAACTAGACCAGAATAAAATCAAATTCAAATCGTTTATTGCACTTTATGTTGTTTTATAGATGTACAAAAGGTAGTGTAGCAAACATAAACCCTGTTAGGGCATAGCAATTTGTTGAGGTGGGTATAGATAGGCACTAGGTGGCATATTTATGTATCTAATTTTAGATATTTTAATAATTTTCATCTATAAACTCGTGCAACAATGAATAAAAACAAATTTTTATTTAAAACTAGTCACAGCTCTATAGGTTTAGAAACAAGCAAGAAAATAATAGTTTTAAATAATTAAAACTATTTCACTTTTGCGCACCAAGCCTTAAATCGATTGGTGCACAAAAATGGAATAGCGTAGGTGCGGAAGTTCTTGGTGCTCATCTTTTTGGTGCGCAAAAGTGGAATGCTTCCAAGTGACGCGTCAGTCGCAAACTATTAGCTTAGTGAGGCCGGAGCTCTTTCCAACAGCAATTTAAAGCACGTGCCACACACACCTAACCACCAGCCCACATCACCTCTACGTACAGACACGCTTAGACAGGAACAGGAAGTAGATACTTGTGGCACTCGTGGATTTACAAACTAATTTGTGGCTCGACCCTCGACCGAATCACTGATTGATTGACGATCTTGGAATGCGAGGGAGAAACAGTACCTTTTTTAAAAGATTTTTAAGATGGTGACAGTGAAGGAACCAGTGATGTGATAGATGGAACTGATAAATGAAGATTTCAGAATTTTTGATGTGTTCCAATTTCGTTCTGCCGTGATTTTCTAAAAGCGTGGTCATGAAGCATTTCTTCTTTATCATGAAATGGAATGAATGAATGAATAAAAATACTTTTTGCCCCTAGTATCAGTAGTCCGATGATCGGACTGATGAGACTTTTTAGCCTCATCAGTCCGATGATGCTGAAAAATACAGATCATCGGAGCCTTTGAGTCCGATATTTACACATTTCGTATTTCGTGGTAGTCTGATGACTTTTACAATATTTTTCAAGCAGTTATGCTTTTGCTGTGCCAATGCACGCAGGCACAAGTCAGACAAAGTGGCGCAAAGTAAGATGCAGTGTGGTCTCTGGTAGTTCCAGTACTAATTGACTCTAGAAATGAAGCCGGAAGTGCAGTCAGATCCTAGAACGCATTATCTTCTGAGAAGCAAGAGGAAACCGGCATCCTTGTATTATTTTCTTATAATTCACGCCCGTTTTAATATTATATTCAATTTCCGTATGTTTAACAATGAATAATATTATGTAGAAACCAAACAATTAATTCAACAGGGTGCGACATGAAATTATCACAAAGTTTCACATTACCCAACTTTTGTTATCTATATAGTAATAAATCACAGTATTTTTATACAAAATCTACGAATTTAAACACCTTATTTTTGGGTAAACCTGCCAACACCTGCCAACAAGGCATTTAATAGTTACATATCCAAATTAATAAGACAAACCTTTTAGAAAATCCAAATAAATATTTTTTTATACTCAAATAAAGCAAAAACTCAACAAATTATCATAAATTTTTCATAAAACTACATCAGAAGTCCCAATCAAAG
This sequence comes from Eulithis testata, assembly GCA_947507515.1. Lineage (NCBI taxonomy): Eukaryota > Metazoa > Arthropoda > Insecta > Lepidoptera > Geometridae > Eulithis > Eulithis testata. Next base: position 7,607,703 of record OX382213.1, on the reverse strand, counting down.
CCGGCGAATTCCATGAAATACTGCCGTATCATTGAACACACGCCAAAATTAACAACAACAAAACGAAAACAAGAAAAATAATTAATCAACGAGCTAAATAAATCATAATGCAGCATAAATTACGTAAGAACCGTTTGTGTTTACGCGCGGTTTTCCTTGATTTCCACGCGGCGACAGAGAGAGCGAGTGAGATAGAAAAGAACAAGCAGCTTCATAAAACAACGGGAAAAAAAGAGATAGCCGTAAAAAGTTGTGTTTCTACTTCCAAGCGCACGCGCATCGCTGAAAGCTCGCGCGCCCCTAAATACCTTCAGTCGTGAAGCGAAGCTCGATCGACGCAGTCGTTCTTACGAGCGCTCCGTATAAAAGATTTTATCGAACTTAGGATCCTGTTGAGTGACTGTGCGTGGATTTTTCTGTGTAAACTGAAACTTTTCATCACGTGTTTTCTTGTAACTGTTTAGTAGTGAGAATCAGCTTGTTCTTCTTGGAAATCTGTGAGTATTTTCAGATGTAATTAATAATTATATTTAGAACGTCTGCATTTATATGAAAATGTAATTACTTTTGTTTATTTTCGTATTGACTTACTATTCATAGTATTGTTTTCATGTAAGTTATTTGATAAGCAGCTTTTCGTTTTGGGCCACTCTTAAAATTGTTTACGTGGTCGACTGCAGGGTTGCAATGGAAGTAGGTAGGTACTTAGCTAACTATGGGCTATAATGACAGATAGATATGCATAAAAATATCTGTCGCCAAATAATGACGCAGTGATAGAACACCTATTATTTTCCACTAGTATATTTTAAAGAGTATTGGCCCTAATATATCATTCGGGGTAGAGACGTGTTGGTGTTTTCTCAACTTACCATCATATCACCCAGTATAAGTCAACTGTTCACATTCTGCCTTCCTCAAAAATGTTTAAAAAGTATGATTTTGGGCTCCCTAAATCAATCGACTTCCAACGTTCTATAAATTATCGTCGGTCCATAAAGGACAGGTTCCTTCAGGTAAACGGCTAAAACTGTCAATGAAAATTATTTATTATTGTTATTGCTGTCTTAAATGAAGGTGGAATGAAACGAGGCCGGTTATTATTGTGGGGCAAGACAATAATAACCCATTTTTACTTAAGGTTGTTTTATAAACACGTCATGTCTAAGAAAATTGGTATTTTTGAGTATTTTGCTTTCTCTAACTTTTCCAGAGGTGTTTACGATCAATAAAACAGTCCCAATGAACTGTCATCATCATCATCATGCGATAATGAAGGCGTATCAAATGAAAGTTGGTTTTTCCAGTTTTTAAACTTATAAATTACTAGCTGTCCGTCCCGGCTTCGCACGGGTATTTAACAAAAATAAAAATAAATTGTAGGTTATTTTTTTACACCTTGGGTTACATTATTGGGAGTTTTATTCAGAATCCCTAATTTTTTTTTTAAATGCAATGTGCCTGGAATACTGTAGCTTCCATAGTGGACTCGATGGGATTTTTTCCCATCCGGCCCACCAGTGGGCTGGCTGGTGGGCTCGATGGGAATAAGCCTTCCCAACGGTGAAAGAATTTTTCAAATCAGTCGATTAATTTCGGAGCCTACTAGTGTGTACACGACTCTAACATACTATTCTGCTTGAGACCTCCCGAGATTTTAGCATGCATGTTTCTTTGCATTCATGTTGAATGCAAAGAAACATGTAATCACATCTTTCCTCTTTATATAATAGATTAATTTCTGTGAGCGCTGAAATACTGGTGCTAAAAATTTCTAGTAACCAATAAATAGTTCCCTAAGGACCATAGCACACGGCGTATTTTATACGCGCAGGTGACGCGCGTATTAGGAACGCACGTCTTCGGCGCCGTAGACGCTGATTGTTGCGTTTGCATTGATGATACATACAAGCGCGCGCATGAAGCGCGTATACGCGCTTTTAAAGCGCGTACAACGCGACAACGTAAACAGTGTTGTCTCAACTGACACCATTGTACAAGTTTCTGATCAAAACGCAAGGGATACGAGCGACTACAGCGCGTATACGCGCAGTAGAAGCGCGTTTCACGATCGCTTTGTGTGCTTAGGTTGCAAGGTTGCGTTCAAATCTCGTTTGAAACGCGTGTACGCGCGTCATCTGCGCGTCGCCTGCGCGTATAAAATACGCCGTGTGCTATGGGCCTAAGATGTACTCGATAAGTGCAAAGGGTCTGAAATACCATGCCTAATGACTAAAATCGCGGGAGGTCTCAACCAGAATAGTATGTTAATAAAGTCGTGGACACACTATCGGGTTAACACGGATATCAATAGCATATGAACGAACAATACAACAGAATAAGACATTGTCCGCTGTCCGAGGATCATCTTTTGTTCAGCAGTAGTGCCTTCAAAGATTCGAACCCGCGTCCCTTTAGGCAGTCGTAACGCGAAACACGTGGCAAACAATGTGTTTTTGTTGCCACTGGAACAAAACATGGAATGGAGAGTCTAGCGATGCGATAAAATAATATTAATGTATTTAAATTCTTCTTACAAGTTGTTTGGTACCTAAAAACCTTGTTGCACGCCCAGGAAGACTGGTAGACAATGCTCTTAGCATTAAGCCCTCCTAGCACTACTTGTTTGTGTGAAATTGTAAAATAAAAAACCTACGCGCGGGAGAAGTTATACTTCGAGTGCGACGCATTCACTCTCGCTCTGTGTTTAATGTGAAATTAATTTAGTATTTATTTTTATGTACTTACCTACCCAATATGCAGTACTAAATTTACACTTCAAAATAAAAAGTAAAAAGTTGCATGAACACTGCCATCTATTATATTTTGATTGTAGCGTATTGTAGTCTCTTTCTATTTCCCCCGCTGTCAGTTGGAACTCGTATAACTTCAAAAGCACGGGCGGTCAAATGCTGAATTGCTGAACACTGCCATCTATATTTGGTTGTAGCATTTGTAGCGTATTAGCGTATTAGACTATGTCAACCGCGTAACGCAACGTTGTTGGAAGTCGCATTAGAAGTATAACTTCAATAATTAAATTAAACTTTGATCAGTGTTTTTAGGCTTCCTAAAAAAACTCACAACCTTTAAAGTATATTCTAGGCTTCATTCCACTTTTCCCCTGACTAAGTCCCCTGCGTGGGGGATTTCTGAAACTTTTGTCCAAAAATCCCCTTAGCTACCACGGCGACTGCCGGCAGGGGAAAATTGGACTGGACTTACTGACAGTATGACTACAGAAATACAATCTTTCAATATGAAAAGAAACATGGCAGTCGTCACCAAAAAAAAATTAGCAACACTAGCGACTCTACAATCCATATCGGCTCCCTGTTCTTTCCGGTATGAAACGAACGTGTGCGGAACACGTGGTTCCGTAGGTGGCAAAAAAAACGCTAAGCAATATCCCAACGTTGTTTGTGCTCAAAATTGAAATGCTTAACGCGTTTCCTTGGTCATAACCATGGACTAAGCGATGGGAATAACCTATACTCAACATGGCACATGAGGCTCAGACATCTTTACTCGCAGAGTGATGGACGACCTATACTGACTGCCATTGCTTTCTATCGATCGCCCACGAAAAAAATTAAATATTGTCGTTGAAAATGATAGCAAGTGGTTAAACTTGTATTTAGAGTAAATTATGGAGCAAAAGACCGCAGTTTTCCATTGACCCATTCTTGAAAACTAGATAACATTGACTATTTGCTTACTATAGGAGTATTATATGATCTGAGCCCCGAGTCTGTGCATTTGTTTTGACTTTCGACTCGAGTATAGCAAAAAAATTTGTATGAAAACCGGATAAGCGCCTCTAGCGGGAGATTTGGGATTTTTGCAATTCCCAACATAATTTCTCGCTTAGCGAATGCGTTTGCGTGTGCTATACCCGAGTCGAAAGTCAAAACAAATGTACAGACTCGAGGCTCTGTGCCTTCATCACAATCGTAAACGTATCGTAACGCTAGCGTATCCGAAATACACTGCGCGGTTACACTACAACGGTTGGCAGTCGAGCTGGCATTGACGCTAACGCTAACGCGGCGACTGTCAAATTGATTCGTGATAGAGGTATCAGTGCTATAGGTACCTATACATAAACCTTACAAAATTAATCTTACATTAATCTTACAAACTTACAACAGAAGACTGACTCTGTTGTAAGTTTGTAAGATTGCTATGCTAATGATCTTAATGATGAAGATAATACAAGTGTTTAAACACATTATGATAAACGCGACTTGATGAAAAAGGTTACGGGAATGATTGACGTGACTGTAAACTACACTTTGTAATAAGTATTTTATTTTAGGGTGTACTTATCTAAATGCTATTAGGACAAGCTAGGGCAACTTTGTCTGTGCATTTGTTTTGACTTTCGACTAGAGTATAGCACACGCAAAAGCATTCGCAAAGCGAGACATTTTGTTGCGGGATTTGCACAATTCTTAAATCTCCGGGTAGAGGTGCTTATCCGGTTTTATACAAAATTTCTCGCTCTGCGAATGCGTTTGCGTGTGCTATGATCAAGCCGAAAGTCAAAATAAATGCACAGACTCGGGGCTCTGTACTAGTCGACACGATGCATGTCCGATATCTCATTCGTTACTACATTCGCACTACCTCGTGCTGGCAGCGTTGCGCTGACTGACGCCGCGCCGATGATCTTGCTGACACCCATTTTTATTACTATACGGTAATCTCAAAATCTCCTTTGAGTTATGCTCTTTATGGGGATTTTGAGATCTTTGTCTCAAAATCCCCTTTGGCAAAATTACACTAAAGCATTTTTATTCGAGCAACTGATAGTGGGTACGTCGGTATTGATTAAGAGGTGTTGGTATCGTCCAGGACGCAAACGCCCATTATACAATGATAAAGGGTTTCCCTGATGCAAGTGTTTTTACAAATTATTTATCAATTGGGAAACCCATAGGAAGTTTCTTTGTAAATAATAACATTTTTATTTTAGAAATGCACCTTCGCAATTGTTCTGTTCTGAGTAGTTGTATTTTCCCAACAACATACCTTCTTGGTTTACAAAATAATATAATTAGGGCATACCGAAATTGCTAAAACTAAAATATACGTAGTACAGAGAGACGTGTTACATTGCGTGCTGATTTATTATTTGGCGACAGATCGCTAGTTTCACCACAGAATATTAGTACTTAGGTACAAATAGTTTCACGTAATTTATTTTAAAAATACTTACTTTTCTTTGCGATTTCTAGCAAACTACGTTTTAATCTAAGACTGAAAATCGTTTTCACATCGGGCTTCAAGATTTCAACCCTTGGGTTAACCCAGAGAGGACGGGGGGGGCTACCTGCTAGTGAACAGAACTAAAGGTTAAAATGTATCGATAGAGTCAATTTTTTTTAAGATTTTGCACTGAATACTGTAACAAAATGCATAAATTATAAATAATAATTATATATTATAATAATTATAATTATAATAATTATATATTTTTTACCACAAATTATATAATACTATACTAGTACAGATACCTCATCTAGTACAACAAAACGCGATTGCCCTAACTCGGGATATATTATGTATATTATATTATATTATGTATAATATATATATTATACTATGTATTATAGACATAACTCAAAAATTTTGAGTACTCTTTGAATACATAAGATCTTACTGCAGTGGTTCCTATATCTATTCTAATATTTGATGCCTATTATATTTCAAAATTATTTTTAATTATCTTAACGAATTGAGATCGATTCAGCATTAGGCAAACACAACAAACTGTCAAACACTTTCGGGTTTCTACGTTAGAGTAATTAAGTTCGTTGACCTTAATGACTGTTTTGAAACTACGATGGCGTCCTTGCTCAAAATACCTACCAACAGTAGTTTGAGTGGGTAGGTATAATACTTGCGACTTTATCTCATAAGGAAGCAAGCCAAAAGCTACACTGCGCAAATGCTACGATGTAGAGTACGAAAAAATTTAGGCATTTTCTTTTTTTAAATATCTATAACGTTTTTATGAATTTTATTTTACATCGTAAGTAGAGGCTATAAAAACGTTTTACCATAAAGTTAAGAGCTTTTCTTGGTATTAAAGTACTTGCCTTTATAGCACACCACGAATTTACCTACTGTAATTTTTTTTTTAAATTGGGCTTAGTGCCAATTTAAACATTTGGCACTTTGGCCTCTATTTACTTCCTTTTAGACATTCAATAAACGTATGCAAGGTTATGTCCGTGGCAAAGTATTATTTTTAAAATTATACTTGTAATAAGTATGTAATTAGATATAAACTATTTATGGCAAATTAGTTGTTGCATTATTATTTCGCACGTTAGGTATTGACCTAAAGATAACGTTTTACAATAAAATTGAGTCATAAACTGAAATGCACTTACTCATTGTTTTTATAATAATTATATTAAGACTGGAGAGACTAGCGTACTAAAGAGGCCTATATCCAGCAGTGTGCGTATATAGGCGGTATATAGATAGATAGATATTAGGTCTTTACACCTAATATCTATCTATCTTCTTCGCAATGGGGATTGAACCCACGATCCACGAAGACAGAGCTACGAGTAATACCAACTGAGCTATGATGCCTGTCAAAATACTTATGTAGGTCACTTTTTACCTTAGCACTACGATAGATGTAGGCGGATAACAGTTAAGAGATCCAAACGCCATAGGCCTGACCTCCCATTAGGTTATGTGTTGGGTATAAATTAGATACGAGCACCTTATCATTATGAATAATGAACCCATCTGCTTTTGTGCAATTTTGTTCTTTTTTTGTGAAAAGCTGTTTAAAAAAATTTTTTTTTTTTTTATAAATAAATATTCACGGAAACTTAACACAACGCCTTCTAGTCCCAAACTAAGCAAAGCTTGTACGATGGGAACTAGATTGCTGATAGAATACACACATATATTTTATTAGTTGCGTAAAATGTAGGTACGCTTCGTTTTCATTTTGATCTCTGTTCGTTATTTAGCTTTTCATTTTAATCCCATGATACATCCACTATAAGTAATTACCTAGAAAACAATCTAGGTCGCTATAGAAAATGATAACAGTACATCCAATAAATATAAATGTACTGTAGATTCTCTTTTATTTATTTGAAAAACTTCTTTTTAATTGGCAATTAATTAAAATAAATATCAGTATAGCATTAGGTGTATAACTCAAAGAAAATGTTTTCTGAAGTCGTTTTCTACACCTTGTATTTATATTTTCTGTAAATAAAAACCTTGTAGTCTAACATTATCAAGAGCTACTATTTAGCAAAACAAACATTTCGCTTGAATCAACGCATTAGAATCACATCGGTTTTCAAGGAAAGTTTACATTACGAACCTTGCCAAGCCGCCAATAACTATAATGATAGCCATCTTCCCAAACGCGTAACTTCTCAGGAATCGCAATAAAATACAATCATTATTATATTGAACACTTTGGCATTGGCTTCATATTAAAAACTACACAGTGTGAAACTTTTTGAGTTATTACACTATTCACAAGTTTTACTCAACCGTTGTCGCGAGGATAGCATTCCAATTTCAAATACTTCGATTTAGTTCTCTTTTTCATTGTCACTGTTCTATTTTTGAACTGTACAGTACAATTCTATGCGGCCAGTGTTCCGATTCCGTCGCCCTTTGCTGTACTCAAGCAAAATAATGTTTGCCGTCGCTTGTAATAATAATAAAATAAAAATTTGAATTCTTCTAGTCTCGACTTTGTTCTCTTTTAGAACCAAAAACTAAGTCACGAAGTCTTTCGAAAATTTTACAAGGGGTTCTAAAAAGTAAAATTAAAGTTATTATAAAGTTTACTAAGTACCACCAAAAAGGTAAAAGTCTGCCTAATTTTGTTGTTTTTTTTTGTGCAGGCAACTATGAAAAATAAAACTTAAAGAGAATTAAATTAATTCTATACATTATTCATAAATCGCTTGCAACGGTTTGTAGATAGCTCAACTGTTTCATGTGTATTTTGTAACGATTGTGAATATTGTAAATACTGTATTAGTTGTAATTTTCTTTGTGAATAAAACTTAGTACCTACATACTTATTCATTAATAGTTTTATTGCCTCACGGCATTTTTGATGCAGCTTTTTATATACCCGAAAAGTATTTAAAATGACTATTAGCTGTTAGTATGTACGTTTCATAATAATTTTATTCCGACAATAGGTTTCCAATCACAGGTTGAATGACAATCGGCTATGGTCATTCTGAAGTTGTATGCAGATGTCATATAAAATTGACGGGTTCCTTATTGGTCTTAGACCATGTCAGTGACCCACCTAATAGATTCAGATGTCTATAGTTCCTCTCAATAACTTCGATAGTCGACTTAAATCAGTCTAGGGTCTATATTATATGCAATAAAATATACGCATCGAACTAGGAACTGCATTTACCTATGTTTTGTCAGTTTTATTTTACAGTACAACACTTTTTAGAGTACAACACTTTTAGAAAAGAAAAACTCTTATCAAGAGAACTTTATGTAGTAAAATATAATTTATGTGCACTTCATAATATTATTCATATTTTACTAGACCAGTTATTATTTTTATAATACCTAATCTATTTTTATAAGTCAAATCTATTTTATTGAAACTTATGATTTTCGGTTATAACATTTAATATTTTAACCTTTTTTCCAAATAAACTGAAAGAGACTGTGTGATAGCGGCACTTTATTATTTTTCTAGGAATAACACCTTGCTTTATTATGGTAATTTTCAATGGTTTATGAACAATAAATCTAAGGCAATGCATAATATTGTTGAATTCTATGAAAATTCAGCAAACACAGCTATTTCTCAAACAGAAGTGCACTAATACTAGATACCTACACTACATAGTAAAATTATCTTTTGAGCGTAGGTAGGTGCATAATTTAAATGGCATATACTATACCAACTTTGATTTAAGATATTTTATTGGTATAAAGTTGAAATTAAGAAGATTACTAGTTTTGTTACTAGCACACACCTAAAAGTATTAACCTAATAAGTAGTCGTATTTGATTTTGCTTTATATGCCCATGTCATAATTTTTGTCTCGGTTATACTTTAGAATACACTGTGCCCTCCTGTCTTGTACATTATCATTCGCACATCGTCGGGACAAGGAAGCAATGATGTATTGCCGGATATCGCGATATGACGCCTGTCTTCTGACCTATTGGCTAGATAATAGACGTGGACGCAAGGGAAATTCACTATGATCGAGTGAATACGGTTGAGACAATCTTTCTATATACCGTTATACATTGTAACAGACAGTATGGAAGTCTTTTACAGAGAATTTCGACACAGTATTCCCATAATTATAGGGCACCACAGCTTTTTTTACAATCCAAAGTATTTGGGTAAGATGATAATTTAGTATTTTTAGATCGATTACATCAAATCCCTGTAATAATTAATTATTATTGCAAGAGTCATTGCACAGCTTTGGGGTTTAAAATATTTAGTGCCTAATAAGTGGCGTTGGTAAATTAATCCTGCACTATAGTATTAACTCTGATAATATAAAGAGCTCCACTTAAAAGTAATCATTCAAAGTAATTAAAAAAAAACGTAGTGGACGCATTATTATGGTCAAATGTAAGACGGAGCCACAAGTCACGGCAATCCGGGATTTTAGAGCGACTGCCTCTAAATGGAACATTATGGTACACTAACGCCATTCGTTTGTAGTTGTACCAGCTGTACTACAACATCGTTTTTGTCAAATAATGCTTTGTAACAGTAGCCCATTTTGAACCAACACTGTCATATCTCAAAAAAGAAGGTGTTGCCATCTGCTTTTATTTTTAATAAAAACCTTGCCAGTGAAAACGTTAAAAAATATAAAATGTTAGAACTGTGTCTACCAAATCGTGTTTCTTGACGTTGTAGACAACATTGGATGTCAAAAATACATTCAATGGCCTGTATCTCATAAATGTCATAATTTAGTGATGTTACCGCTCTTTCTTGAATATAAGTGCATGCCAAATTTTTCATGATACGCCTGCGCAACGTCAAATCTAGGCGGAAATAACTATAAATCATAGACAATGATCCTTAAGTCTAGACTTCTAGATATGAGGCGGGTCTTTATAGCTTTTAGCATTACTGTGGCAATATGATGGTATCGCATACGCAAGCGACTAATTTTGGATAAGTATAGTTACTTGAAACATGTAAGAGTTATTGTTTCTTATAAACGAGTTTAAACGTAGATAATAAGTGTTAAAATTAAGTATTATTATACTTAATTTTTACACCACACTTATTATCTACGTTTAAACTCGTTTATAAGAAACAATAACTCTTACATGTTTCAAGTAACTATACTTATCCAAAATTAGTCGCTTGCGTATGCGATACCATCATATTGCCACAGTAATGCTAAAAGCTATAAAGACCCGCCTCATATCTAGAAGTCTAGACTTAAGGATAATAAGTATAATAATACTTAATTTTTACACCACACTTATTATCTACGTTTAAACTCGTTTATAAGAAACAATAACTCTTACATGTTTCAAGTAAGTACGGTAAATAAGGAAGGTACGTATAAAGTTTAACAAAACTTGCGTTCTTAATTCGAAAAGGAAACTCCTCAATTTACGCACAAGTGGTCTCGGGCAACTTACAACCATTTATTTACTTCTCCAAAGCGTACGTTCAATTTAATCCGTTTAATCCAGAACACACTTGATTCAATAAAACAAAGCCCTATGATTGTCTCAAATCACACGAGTGCAACGCATTATCTTCGATTGTCCGAACGTAATAAATAAAGATGCTACCATGGAACGGAACGTAAATCATAACACGCCAAGCAAATTGTAACTATAACGCAACCATTTTAAGGCTTAAAATCATGAAGCATGGTACACCGATTACGTTCCGTAGTAGAAGAGATGCAATAAATTTCAATTAGACCTGTCGACAGCTTATGACAATTGTCTCAGTAGAGATTTGGCTATATGTTTTTTTCGTGATTGGAGTTGGTTTAAAAATAAGTATTGCGTTGCGTTGGTAGGCATAAAGTTTTCTCGGAAACCTGAGGAGAGTATGATAGCAAAACATTTCGCTGAATTATAGTGAGTAATTCAAATATTACCTACTCGTAACCTTTAGCTTTTATGCGCGGATAATTTGATCTCCGGTTTCTTACACAGGTGAAAAATTAAATTAATAGTATCGTCTCTTTTTATGATATAAAAGCAAGTGACATGAATAATAGAGATCTTAGATAGAACAGCAGTATTTATGAATAAAGTTTTATTTACTGGCATTAGACGACATAAACAGTAGGCATTACGCAGATGGATAGCTCACTACATTAATCAGGCGTAATAAATTCAGCGAACGCATGCATGTAAATGTGAACTCAACCGTACAATCGTTGGAGTAATAAAGAAGTATGGAGACTTTTCTTGTATTAATATAGCCCACATAAAGGCTCGAAAACAGAATCAAAACACACCAGAAGACATTAAAACAAATGAAAGAAATTATGGCACGATAGAAGAAAATTTGAAGTGAACTCTAATGATAAAAATAACCCAGCTATCAACGACAATCACATGAGATGTGTCACTATTCACTATGCGTTCGAAATGTGACATTATTTCTACAAAATCTTATTTCACGAACGCTATAAAATAACAAAGTAAAAACTTGTAGGGAAGTTGCTACGTTCATACTACCACCGATACTGTCACTTTCTCATAAAAACATAAAAAATAAACAGACACAAATTAAAAACTCTCAACTTTTAAATTTTTCTTTAAAATGGTGTCTTGTCTACGTAGGTAATAAGTAAATATTTTTTATTGCCTATGCTTAGGACAAAATGACTCCGTAAGTATTCGGTTCGTGACACAAGAGAAGGATACAAGCAATAATAACCTGTAATAATATGACACTAAAAGTCAATTGATTCTTTATTTATACGACGTTGATCCTGCCTTTGAAGAAAGCTGGAGATATGGAAATGCACTTGAAAGGTGTTCATAAAGATTTCAGTGTATGGGTGTTGCTAGTTTTATCCTGTGGAATAAAATTATTCGGTATCCACTTCTACTTCATCTTGGATTTAAGTATTTTTTCTAGACGTTGGTCACGTGATTCACGTGGAACTTTAAGGAATTGAAATTGATCGTTGTCGATTTTACTGAATAATAAGAATTGGTTTAATTTTTAAAACTAAGCAGAATCTTCGTATTTTATATTTGAGACAGACATATTTGTCTATATTTTATGCTGACATAATGAATAGTATGTTGAAAAGGTGAAATGGTAAAACAGTTGAACTGATTGACTGCTAAATGTAGAGAAATATTTTACAAAATAATCCCAGTGCATGCAAATCTGATTAAATTAACTATAAGGATTGCATAAAACGACTTAACTTAAGCTTCTTAGTCAATTCTGCTAGAAATAGTAACTAATAAAATACATTATTATCTCACTGCCTATGCACGAGTACTTACCTATTCAACACACACCCGATTAATATTTCTTGGGCATCAGAAATCATTCCCACTTCCTTGAACGTGAGGAGCATTCAATGTCCTTTGTCTTTCTCTCTCCTGTAGTTTTCCAGGAAGGCTAAAGTGAGATGGCTGAAAGAGTAACTTGCAGTCAATCATCTATATTCGTGGTGGTAGTTGAATATTATCTAAACTTCCGGTTGGGAAGTCAATGACTTACGTTTGAGAGGCTATGGAAGTACCTATCCATAATTCTGAAATGTTTATGATCAAAACGAAATTAGGTTAAGTAGTGAAGTCGATGAAAAAGCAACGTTGGTGTATTTTGGAAATGCATATCCAGTAAGAGAAATTGAAATCGGCTGTATATAACCGGTGGAGAGCATTGGTACGCCATATCACTGGTTATCCTAGTTTGGGTACCAATGCTGTCCAATCTGAATTAACGCAAATTGATAATTTAATTAAAATTGTAATCCTGAAAATGTATTGATGATGTTTGTTATCTATTATCAAATAAATTTCATTTCAAATTTACATTTCATTTCATTTTTAACAGACAACTTAAAAACAGAAGCAGTGTTATAAGATTGACGGCGTTGTGTGTCTGTCAGTGCCCTCGTACCTAAAGTAGAGGTCAGATTTGAATGCAGTTTCTTGGGTAAGAAAGGCTTACGCCTACCTGATAAAAAGTTTGTGTGTTTTCCCTAAAAAAAGCATAGACCCTTTTTTGTTACCTATCACGCAAGTAAAGCCTCTGCCCCCATATCGCAAGCTCTGCACTGATTTCGCTGCCCAGCATTATCTAATGTCAAGCGACGGGGCCTAAGATGCGCACCGCGAGATATTTGTCATGTCGTTCTGTCAAAATGTAAGCATTTCGTACCAGTTTAGGAACTATTGCATTATCTGTGGTAATGTTGTCGAGAAACCGCGCCTTTGAATTTTCAACTTTTGACATTTCTGCATGACTATTATCTCGTCCTCAGAGAGGTACGACGACTAACAAGTGTCAAAAGTGTACATTATGGCGCGTTTTGTCGACACCATTAGGTACCACAGATAATGCAATAGTTCCTAAACTGGTACAAAATGCTTACATTTTGACAGAACGACATGGCAAATATCTCGCGGTGCGCATCTTAGGCTCGCGGGTTACAAAACAATAAGCTTTTGACGGCAAAAAGGTACTGAAACACGCTAAATGTCTCTATTTAGTCACAGAATACCAATGATTTAGTATAAAAAAAGTTTAGAAAACCTGCCAGGTTTTTATGAGACAACGATTGCCTTCCTGACAAAAGGAACTACAACACAAACTAATAATCTTACTGCCTTCGAGTATATTGCACTTAGCGACAAGTGTGTCTGGCTCCAGTACTGTAGGTATAATGTTCTGTACAATGGGATCGCTTTATTGGTATCTTTACAATTTGATGTACTACCTCCTTATTGGGACGCGTGGAATAGAAGTGCCTGTAGAGTCGACTTTACTAAAATATATAATAGATTATCATGACGTGCTGTTTTTTCTCCAGATTTCTTTGAAAGCTAATGTATTCAAATGTGTTTCCGTTTCACGTTTTTATTGTTATGAACGCATTTACTTAGAAAAAGGCAAACATGATGATTAAATGATATATTTTCTGCTAGAACATGCACCTAATTTTGTAATAAATGTACGTACTTAGCAATAGTTACTTCTCTATGTAAAAGTCAAGCTGGTGTGGTTACCGATATGTCAACTCAGGGTTTGGATTGAGGGTAAGTGTATAGTACAGATCGCGCGGCGAGAGTTTGGCTTTGACCGTTATTGCGCAGAAATCAGAAATTGGGTATCAACGGGCAATGCGGTGCTCTGATTGGCGCTCCAATCGTTCAACCATGCGCAGTAATCCCCTCCACCCGAAGGTCAAAGCCAAACTCTCGCCGCGCGATCTGTACATACTGGTATCGATTCGCTTGTTGCATTTTTCTAAACTTACCTAATTTGACAGCTCTAAAATTATAGCCGTCCTTGTCGTTTTAGTTTATGAGAAAGGGACGGCAACATTTTTAGTGCTGTCAAATTAGGTTACTTTAGCAAAATGCAACAAGCAAATCGATAGCACTGACTCTCATAAAGTTAAAAAAATACCTTGATAGAAAAAAATATAACTTAAAAAACCAGACTTCAAGGGTGTCAAAATGAGAAAAAGTATTTGAATAATTAAGAAAATTTATAATTGAAGTACGTAGGTAAGCGAAGAATTTTTGTAAATAAATAAAAAAAAATATGATGGAAACTCCATTCTATTCTTAGTAATAAGACTACAGTGTCTTGGCTCCCCCAATCGAAACCCCAGTGGTCTACATAAGTGGACAAATCACAATAATCCTCATACGACCTTTGTAACAAGGAGTATTGTTGGCGGTCAGACATACTTCACATGCTTTGTTATTTTAAGATACAAATCTTTCGTAAGTCGGGAATCGAGAATGTTATATTTTTTTTAAAACCCAATCATGATCCAAGAGAGTAAAATAAGTCAAAAAGCAGGTTTCTTGCACGCGTATTAAAATCAAAACTGATACAAACACAAAATTAATGTGACAAAGTAAGTTTCTTCCACAACTAGATACTTATACCGTAAAATGTAGTAACTTGGTTTTGCGATGTGACAGTTTTGATTCAAGGATTTGTGATGATTGCTTAGTTTTCTGGAGTAGTCTTTTGCTCGTTATGTACCGCACATAAGACACTGTGCGCGTTTTTACTTATTTTGAGTTGTAACAGTTTTCAACGTTTAGAAACAAGGTCACAATCATTTAAAAAGACAGAAGCAGGTGTTGATTGTACCGTACGTACAAGCTACGTGTAAATAATATTAATTGTGTATCAACTAATGGCGATCCTTCGCATACCTGGCAGTACGCCGTTAGCATACCTACCGTTAATTTTTATCCTACAACAGTCGATAATACTAAGTAAAAAGTACGACTTGTCTCTGTTCTATACCTTCTATGGAAAAATTTCACGGAACATCTTATACCAGTGCCCACCTTACACCGGTGCTCTCAAACACTGGCCGAAATATCCAACTGCTACATTTCTTGCCGATGTTATTTCATCGTATGAGAGCTCCTGGTCATTATTCTGATACAAAATTATCCTGTCGCGACACCTCGAAAGATTCGTAACATTGAATACTAATGGTTTATTCCGAATTGTTACGAATGGCTACGTTACGGTACACGGTGCGATTGACAGCTCGGAATTGGGACACACATTTAAATTCTAGCAAGTGACGATTGATAAGCATTATTGTTGTTTATTTTCGGTGATTTGGGTCAGCTTTTGTTTTAATTATCCTTGCGTTTGTACAATATTTAATTAGTAATACTTGTTTGAGACTGTTAAATTGTAAATTAAGTAATAGGTGTAAATAAACCATTAGAAATAGATAGAGTGGATACAGTCAAGTGAGTAGCAGGTTCTAGTCTGGATGGTCATGTTGTTCTGTTCTGTAGATAAAATTTACATTAAAATTTATAAAACCACAATCCAAATTACAAGTAGGTACCTAGTTTTTGATTTGTGACACTATTAACTTAACACAGGCATTGATAGTCTTAAACGATTTCACGTTAAGGAGATCAACCACATCGGTAAGTGCTTTACAATCCCATCCTATATCAATCATTAATAATGAAGTGAGATATCTACGGTCCTTTTTCTGTATAATTGAGTTGTATTCGACTTGCAATTTCGTTTATTATTCCCAATACCTCCATCAGATACATCCGAGATGAGGTGTGAACCGCGCCATCTATTGTCCCCAGATGGTATCTCACATGCAATTGTAATTCCCTCCACTCGTCTACGTTCTACGCCGTTCTGTGAGACGAATCCAGAATAGGCCGGTCAGTTCTTGGAAGTTTTTTTTTTATTGAAAAATATGTCAAAACCCGTAAAGTATTCAGTCACGGACGAGTGTGGAATGAACGATGCATTGTTGTTGAATTCGATTCTCGATTCAAGGTGGACCAGTGACACGGTTAAAAAATACGAATATCGGCTACAAAAACAATGGGCTAGGCTGTTTTATGCTTTATATCTACCTATTTTAGTGAAGGGAGACTCTCTGGCAGTGGAAAAAAATCGCGGAATCGATAATAAATTGCATTACCTATCTAAGAGCACGTTAACTAAGGAGGTGCTTGCCCTATGTAGATTACACTGCGTCTATAATTTAAAACATTAGCGGTAGTCTCATGTGCTTGGGCCTATTTAATTGCATCAGCATTTACTTCAAATTAAAACGCAGCATTGCAAGCATCAATCACAGATTATCTACACACATAGTAGGAATAGGTTTAGAAAGGATTTGGCAAATATACGCACTGGGCGTCCTTAACTCGTGAATAATTTATATGGGATCTAGGTAGGTAGGTAGTATTTATGCCACGAAACATGAACATCTTGATAGTATTGTGTTCCATCCTACAACTAGCTCACAATGAGCCATTGTTTAAACTCTACTTCCCCAATTTCTCCGCGTGACCCATTTACAATGTCTGGTGAATATAAAATTTATGAAGTCTGCCCCAATTTGAGATTAAATCAAAGGAAGTCCGTGTTTTGGCTGTGAAGTGATTCAGTGCTGGAAATTGCGACGTTTTTGGGATGTTTGGATTGCAACATCCGCGATGTGCATCTTGCAGAATCCTTTGGGGCTCTGGTTACTGATCTTCTGATGTCGGTAACTAGGCCAGCTGTTGGTATTCATCTTATTCTCGACTTAGTAGGTAGGCACATTTAAGTGTGCACTAAGGAAATGCGGAGAATGAAAGTATTGGAGATTACATACCTACAAGAAGCCAGAACAATTTGGCACATTATGGTGCCTAATAGTAATGAATAGCAAATCTGGGCAGACCAGCAACTACGTGGTTGCATGAAAAAGACCTAGAGTCCCTGACCGAAAGAATACTGAAAAAAAAACTGTTTAGGGCATAATTTAAAAGAAAATTGACTATTCTTGCACGTGTTTGCAAAGGAAGGAAATACGTAGGACCGTTTCCTTTGCTACAGTTTTATCACTGCATTAACGTTACACCACGTATGCGGTTACACTGGGCTTGCCTTTCCTGTGATGTGGCAAAGAAGTACCCATAGTACATTAGATACAGGGTGTCCGCAGACTTTAGATCCTTTTGAGATAATATAGTATGCTGATTTTCCTTTTGAGATAGTGCTGTATTCAAAGGCAAGTAAAAACACTGTTTGAGTTAGTGCAGTATGGTATGTGACAACCGGTCAACTTGCAATGCAAGAGTTGCTTGTGTGTGTTGATGCAGTTTGTGAAAACCGTTTGAGACTTTGAGACGCAAGGGGTGTGGGTTTGCTTCCCGCAATAATTATTGAACGCATTATATACGCATTATTATAAGGAAGCGCTGTTATTTAAATAAAATGATTGGCTTACCCCAGAAATCATACCTGGTTTATTCAATTACTTTTCAAAACCATGATCTGAGTGTATGTACAGCTTAACTTTTCTGGAATTAGTGTTTTACACCTCGTATGCTATATCCATGGCTCCTAGTACAAACTTTATCATCATCTGCGTCTCCGGGTTCATTTGACTATTCCTCAGATGTTTATTTTCGGTTTTGAAATGACTTTTTATGCGGATGCAATGGTTTTATTCGTTTTTTCAGAGGTATGTGGCGTTACAAACGATAAGTTTTATCCATTGAGTTTGTACACGTATCTACTAGAGAAGCTAACACACTCCATTGGGTGTCCTATTTGTAGTGCATGCATTATTCTCTAGTAAAATGGGACGTCATATTTTACTTCTTCTCCTTTTATTTAACGCCTCTGTCCGTCATTTCGACAGACACTTTTGCCAGTGTCATATTATGAATTGAAATATTATATCAGTCAAGGGGTTATAGCTGATTCGTACCTTCCATTCTTATGCTAATTTCAAAGTAATTCGACAAGTTGGCTGTCGTTTGTTTTGAAGGAAAAATGGTTAATTTTATCTTGAAAAACTTTACACACATTTATTTTATTCCAATGGCTCACACTTTGTGTTACGACCTAAGAATTATTGGTTAAAGTTCCATTCAAATTAAACAACAGTAGGTACTCACAATAACACAAGAAAAACTATTAAAATAAAAGTGCTATAAAATGTTTGTTTCAAAAAATGACCAAACTCGAATCTATTTTCTATTATTAGGCATCTCGTTTGAAACGTGACGTTTACCTACATGTCCCGTCAATGTCATCTCTGGTATTATATAAACCTACATAAACATTAACTATACCGATCGTCTTTTAAGTAGCTACTTCCAATAAACAATGGGTTTCTTTAACCCAATGATTACATTATTAGATGCAGATTTAGGATCTAAAGGCACCTTGGCTCAACGACAAGCATAAGGAACCATTATTGTATGACATCATGCATAATATTGTAGGAGTTGTAAATCTCTGTGCAATTTCTTTATTAAGATTTGTATGACATTTCTGTTCTAATGTTAGATATTCAGTCACTGATAAAAACACAGTGAACAGTGGACTGTGACAGAGATATATTTTTATAGTTTAAAGTAAAAAAAATGCTTAAAAGGTACAATAAGTAACGAAAGACAGCATCAATAAAATATTTCGATGTTGTAAATTCTACGCTGCCTTGGTTTTATTTAGATGTTTCCAAGATTTCTCTTAGTCCAAAGATAAACAATCTACTGTATATCATGTAAACACGATGACCTAATTCTATACCTTTAAAAAAAATACAATTTTTTTATTAAGGTGTTGAGAAATAGTGATGCGATCTGTCGATAGAATGTTTATCGAATGTCTAAAGTTTAATCGATCTATCAAATGTTTCAAAATTAGTCAGCGTTCTAAACATAGAAAAAGGGATAGGTTGGTAGGTAAGTTCAATACTATTTTTTATGATCCAATCTTGAACCTGAACAATGTTTCTCTAGAGTAAAACAGCGTTTATTGCGTACTGAATTAAAATAACATGTATCACGGCGTACCAAGAGCAAGTAGGCAGAAAGACAGAAATAGCGTCTATAAATTATAGAATGCCGTGAAAACTTCAGCAGGCCATAGCATAAATATCCAGCAGTCAGATCGCGAATTAAATAGACAAGTATTTGCATTTGAGTCCAACGCCTCTGCTCTTGTAATATTTCAGAATATAGACAGCTATAGTATTCATTTTGCACGCGCTAGCACAATAAAGAAATAATACATTAGTCTATTTAACGACATCAAAACACGAGGAAGTTCGTAATTCGATTGTTTTTTTTGTAATTTTATTTTAAAATGTTTTAGTAATCATGTGTCCCATTTTTTGGTCACAAAATCGAAGAACGTTGTTTACGGTTTTGTTATAATAAGTTGTAAATTATAAAGTTGCGGCGTTTTCTTTGGTATCATAGATTAATAGATAGTTTATTTGACATAGGTACACACAAAAAATACAGAACGGACCTAGAAAATAAAGCAAACAGTTTGCGGGCATGCTTGCGGTGACTGACCAAACGGGCTTCTAATCATATAATCTTCTAAGACACTGCCATAAAATTATGAACCAATAATAGAGTCAAGCACACCGGTATCAAAGTTATTGAATTCGTCAAGAAAATTGTGACCTCAAGAGAATTTGATTGGTTGGAAAATTTCGTTATGAAGTTTACAACTGGATCTCCGTCTCAGGGGTAGCAAACAGTATTCTATGCCAAGAAACTGTTTTATAAGTTTACTAGTTTGTCTGCCAAAAGATTACCTTCAGATTTGTTATAGGTGTTAGGTACCTACGAGTACATCGCAATCTCTCTGAACCGCGCGAGGTGAACAGCTTTTACAGTCAAATTGTTTTTTCATGCCAAGAGCACAGTTTCGAATAAAATAAAGATATTATATTTAACGAGCTGTAGCCCGCGGTTATGCTCGCGTAGTAGCAGCATACGCATTTTAATTGGTTAAAATCTTTAATCTTACATTTAGACCCTTTAGGGTGCGACTTTTCAGAATTCCTTTCTTAGTACATCCCTACACTATAATAATATAAGGATACTACCCTCCAAATTTCATACCTCTAGAACTTATAGTTTAGGCTGTACGTTGATTGTCAGTCAGCTTCAAAAGAGTTTTATATAATTATTAATTATAATATTATAACACAAGAGTTTCATAGATTTTGTTTGAAAAGTTTTATTCCTTTTTCATTTTCGACATAAAAAACATGTGCAAAACATAACCGAAATCTCGAGGCTTCCGTTTCTTGATTGCGCAATTCAACGCACGTCTAAGATTGGGTAGCTGTGGGCCCAACCAAGCGCTCAATTGAATAACGATTTCTGCGCGGGCGCATGTCGGTAGAGGTATAGGCATGGTCTTTAGTAGAATAAGCCCTGGAAAGGTGTGTGTTGTTATCGATGAAATGAATGAAACGGTTTTTTTAATTTAAAAAAGTCAAAAATATAGCATACATAAACGTTAGAGATATTTAGAGCATAGTGTTTAGAGAATAAAAGTACAAAGATTCAGTAAAAATACAATTTTGATACAACTTGATGGCCATATTTTTGTTCCATAAGTACATACACTGTTTACTGTTCGATTTTGCATAATTATATTAAAAAATTAAGTGCGCGTCATAATAAAACTATCGATGAATTCTCAACCTCGTCACATCCCTACAAATCTCAGTCTCCTTATCGATGATTTACAAATTGCTACATCGTTACAATAGACCCAGTGGTCATAGGGGAGGCAGTGTTTAGACCATTTAGACATTGAGCTCATGGCCACAGTTACTCCAGTAGGGGATCTCACATATCAACGCAAAGACTAATATTTAACTGATTTCAAAAAAGTAGGAAGTTCTCAACTCGGTTGTATTTTTTTATGTTTACCTTCTATGTTACCTTCGAATTTCGTTATGAACCAATTTGAAAATTTCTTCTTTTTATTAGAAAGGGTCTTTCCTGGTTGGTCCCATAATTTTTTTATCAAATTCGGCTCAGTAGTTTGGCAGTTAATTAAGAATAACTGGAAAAAACACGAACACGACATTGCGTACATATTTTGCTTTCCTGTGACTTTTCAGTGTTGTTTACGATTAATAGAATAATCCCAATGAAGTGGAAAGATGGTAATGGTTAGCATCATCTTTCCATTTCATTTAACTTGATTCACTTCATTTATTTTACTGTGGCATTGAGGGGATACCTTCGCAACAATATTCCAAGGTCCGTTCGACATTCGATAGTTTAATCACAATTTAACTAAATGCGGAAGTTACGAATGCTTTACGGAATATTGAATAGGGCATAAATCTTTTGTGTTTTTATAGCGTTATACAATAAATGTGGGACTTTAAGTTATTCTGTGTGGAGTAATACAACATTATAGGGGCGGAGAGGATTTATATTTTCATTTTCAGATTATTGTGTGAAATCTTGCTCTTGCGCAGTATTGGATAAGATTGAGGTTTTATGATAGACCAAATTAGGAATTACGTAGAAAGAACCATAAATCTTGAACCGAAGACACTGTGTAGATTGAGTAACGTTTTGAAAATAATCTTTGTATGAATTACAGAAGGCCTAGTATAAGTTTTGGTGTGTAAATGTGAAATGCGAGTAGACCAAGCTTCTCAAAAAATCCACTCAGTGCCTTCATACAAATCAGCGCACACTGGGTGTGCTGGGCGTCAGACGTTTACATCAGATTTACACACCATCATCTTGATGTCGCAAAATTCAATTTATGTATGGTAAACAAACAGTACTACGAGATTCGAGCGATTACCGTCTTAGCGACAGGTTTGTATGGAAAGCGACAGAATTAGCCATTCATGGCCTATACTCAGCAGTGGGTGCGAACGGGCTGAAATGATGATGATGATGAAATTGAATTTTGCGACATCGTGGTGAAGGTGGGTGAATGACCTGTATTGCGGTGGTATTTGGCACCTACAATAGGCCCTCCCCTCGAGGGTACAAAATAACTAACGTGGTGCAATCAGTTTTAAATTAGACGTTTACTACCAGCTTCTTTGATCGAACTTCCCTATAACTTTATAAAGATCGTCCAGAAATCCCGAATCGTCGGATAATGTAAGCAGCATCGTTCCTGGTTTGTATCCGTCGTCGGTTCGGTGGGCTCTGCGAAATCTGGAGTTATGATACTGATATACAAGGTGTACATGAACACTTGCAAAAACTGTAAAGTAAAATCACTTTTATCACTTTCACACCAAAAAAGTACTTTAAACATAAAAATTTAACGTAAATTACGTACAACCTATGTTAAAAAAGCTCGAGAAAATAAGTGTTAGTGTGGCTCAGTTTTCCACGACACAATTTATAGTAAGGTCATATCTAAAAGCTTGAGATAAAATGGATATAAATAAAAAAATATTATATCTTTACGGATATTAAAATTATGATTCAGATACTCTGTATTTTCGTAGGTATAAGTAAGAGTCCCAGATATCGCTACAAGTTTTATAGGGACGTATGTGGACAATATAAAACTTGTAAAAATAATTACACTTATTGAGAAACTGAAAAATTGTAACGATATTTTCATGTGCAGCAAACGCATTTCACATTGTAGTCTTGACTCACAGATGCTGATTCATTTTTCAGTTTCGGCGCGTTGTTCACTTTTTACGAGTAGCTTTTTACACCTTGTATAGGAATGGTGTAGGTGACCTGCGCAGTACTCTGTACCCAAACATTCATACATGGTAGGTATAAGTACTTTCTTAGCTCAATTTAGAAGAAATTTATAAACAACTCGATAACCTCTATAGTACAGTCAACAGCATAAGTAGGTACAGTCAGAAACATTAATGAAAGAAAAATTTCAAATCGTCCTAATATAATTATTTGGGTTAGGCTCGTTCTCACCCGGTCCCGTACTCACCCTGTCCGTTCTCACGCGATTTGGTTTAGGTAAGACGTTTTAGGAGATATTGAGAATTTGTTAGCCTTTGCAAGAGTTTAGGTAGATCTTTCTACATACGGTACTAAAATAAAACTTAATAAATTTATATTAAGTAATAAAATTGCTATAAACTTTTTCTTTTATTTTCAAAACCTTGTTGGTACAATCAGCAACATAAGTCAATTAATCGACTTATTTATTTTCAACTTATTAAATTGACTTATGTTACTGATTCTACCAATATTAACTTGGTGAACAAAATAGTGACTCTTAAGCTCGTATTCCGTTAGCCTTACTCAAGCATAGATTTTGTATGAAAATCTCTACTCAAATCTATGCTTGAGTAACGATTTGTGTCTCGGCATACGGGCCTTAAAAGTACAACATAAATAATGTTGCCCTCTTAAGATTGCCACAGAGTAAAGAACAACGCAGAACTGCACCATACCCTAACTTAACAGTAAAGATCGTAAGTGCTGCTTTAACGAGTATTGAGGTACATTTTCTATTTTAAGGCTACACGTAATATACTTAAAGAACGTATCTATAGAAGGGTTAAAAGTATTCGGGTATATTTTGTTAATGCATCTTCTGAAAGCATTATTTTGAGTGTTTCATACTTGAAGTTGTAGATTACTTCTTGTATTGTATGTACAATGTACATACATTTACCCTGTTATGTATACATATACTTAGTAGTTCATCCCGAACCTGAGATCTCGTGATGGTCGCAATAAACTTTGCAAATCGCATCGAAATCGCCGTCTAGCTAAGTACCAGTCTTACTTGAACTACAAAATCATTGAAACTCCAAGAAATGTTAGATCACGTTACATACTGGGTTTTCCAATTTTATACTTTTTACAACAACTCAAAAACTATTAGACCTAGAATCAAAATAAAAACGGTTTTGGAATTTCCAAACAAAACCCTATCATATGACACTCCATTTGATACTTTTGTACGACTTTTTTTTACTCCCTTTCGACCCTCATAACTTCACGACCCCTTGAACGATTTACTTCATTTAACAAACCAATAAAACTTAAGAGTACTATCCGTATATCTACCAAATTCTGTGAAGATCGAATAAGCGGTTCAAAAGATCTCGACGAACAAACATACAATGCATTTTTGTCCAAGTTGTCACTAAGATCTCGTTCGCTTCGCTCACTCAATCAATTATAAACGCGAAAGTTTGTAAGTATGGATGGATGGATGTTTGTTACTCTTTTACGTAAAAATTACTGATCCGATTTGGATGAAACTTGGAATATATATTGTCCGTGACCTGGATTAACACATAGGCTACTTTTTATCCCGAAAAATCAACGGGATCCAACGGGACGCGAACGAAGTCGCGAGTGGCACCTAATATTCACAAACAGTCAGTCACACACATTATATACATTTTCATTAGTCGGCTAGCCGCTAGGGCCACACATAAACTCAAATGGACTGCATGAAAGAACTGCCTACAAGTAGGAACATCACTCGTGCGTTAAAAAAACCTCGCGAGAGAAAGGAAAATGAAAGAAGAAAGAAAAGGCATTGATTGAAAAAGTATTGGTCACCTTAAAGTCAATTGAAATTACATAGAGAACGCGAGTCAAAAGTTGACCATTTGCAAAAGACAATTTAAAAACAAAACCAGTGAAAAAGTCGCGCGACAGTCGCTTTATAAAGTCGCTTAGTGTTCTTAGAATCAACATTTTAGTTAAACCAAAGTAATGAATTCCATTGCAGGGTGCGTTACCTGAAGCATCTAAAAATAGTTCACGAGCTCGTATGTTAACCCCCCTGTATCTTTATAGAGGTGGTTGTCAGTTTGGGACACTGTTTATTTCTTGGGCATAAATCTGAATAGTGAAGTTGCGCTTGGATTGTGTAACAGAACTTTTTGCATGTGTTGTAGGTACCTACTAGTCACTATGTATATGAATTTTTTAATTGCACCTAAAATATGAAGCTATGAATATAATTATAGAGTATTTTTTTACCCAACTATGGGGCGGAAAATGAGAGTTATGCGTTTAACTTAGTAAAACTCGAGTTAAAAAATGGCCTAAAGAAATAAAACAGAATCAAATTACGGGATCTTATTAATTAACCCTACAGTCTTTACGATAACAAAATAGTATGTAAGTATCTAATTAGAATTAGGTAGGTTCTTGCTCGTCACCATAAGCTAATCGCTTAAGTAACCTAAAGTACATAATTAGTACATTTTACGTGAACGCTCTAAAAGATGACCTCCATATCACAGTCAAATGATTTTGTAAGTACCACTTTTTTTGTTATCTATATAATACTCGTGAAAATGCCGCTGGTGTAAGGTAACAAATAAATAAAGTCATACGATTGGCAATTTATCTTTTGTTCACCGAAAAACGTATCAATTTTTGTTAATCCTATAACTTTTATTTAGAAAACATTACCATTTTCAGCTCCCAGCTCCGAGCACGGCAACACGGCACTATAAGGTGCGCATGCGCAGGAAGTTTACCGGCACGTGCGCCGCTTCCTTGCACAGGATGTTTTAAAACGAACGTGGACGCGAAATGTGCGCACTTTTAGAATAGGGTTGCGATTGTTGGCAATCAGTGTTGCCATAATTTGAAGGAAATGTTGCCAACCGTAGGAAAAATAAAAACAGCTGTAACTAAGTCCACTGAACAATCTGAACATACAAAAATGGTCACAATAACTGAACGTACAGTATGTAAAACAGTTTTGTTTTACATACTGTACGTTCAATTATTGTTATCTTGGTAGTTATCGAAAATAGATTTAATAAGGTGTATTGGGGTAATTGCGAAAATGGGTATATTCCGAAAATCCATAAAATTACATAATGCGATATTTTCCTGTTGGCACGAGGATATATAGGACTGTCACGGCGATGCCAATCAAGATGGCGTCTAGACCAATGTTGCCAACAGGAAAATATCGCATTATGTTACTAGATTTTATGGATTTTCGGAATATACCCATTTTCGCAATTACCCCAATGCACCTTACATACATACAAATAATTTTTTTTTATGAGTATATCAAAGTCATATCTTTCCCTTTAACTTTGACCATTTTACGTCATTATGGAAGGGAATATATTATCCACTTATGAATAACTCTTAAACTATTACATTAATTAACATAGCTGATATAAAAGATCTTAAATGTAAATAATATACAAAACAATCATTAAATTTAAGGCTCATTAATATTACCATTCGATAACCACAAAGTCATTACGACTTGTCATTGGTTTGCGGTCAGTTGCCACCAATTGTTTATTGTCTTGGCTAATGCGGGCAAATGTAAACAAACGATTCGCCGATTGTGAACTGTTCTCGACTGTACCCATCAAAATATTATAGTTGTGAACACAAGTGACAAAAATATTGCAAATAATAGAACAAAAGTTGGTGGAAAACTTTTTTTTAGAAGCACTTCAACGACCTTGCAGCCTAAGCTATATAAGTCCAATAGAGGATACCTAATAGTATCCTTACATAGTGTTGGGGTTCACTAAGAGTGGAATTTTTAAAAGTCACACTCTAAAGGGTCTATAATTAGGATCAAAGATTTGGTATGCTGCTACCACGCGAGCAAAGACGCGGGCCACAGCTAGTTTTAAATATGCATTTTTGAAAAAAAAATATAAGAAGAATTTAAGAAACGAATTCTTAAGATTAAAAGATTAAGATTAAAATAGTAGTGCATAATAGCCCTTAAGCTTAGGGCATAGCAATATTTGGAGTGGAAGCGGGCCGTGATTTGAGTGAAGTTAAAATTAAAAGCTAATTGTTTGTGTTCATTTCAATTAAGTTACAAACAACGCAGGCAGTTCATCATTGAAAAAGTCATTTAAATTATAATAGCATTTTTTAATTAATAAGTCCTTCAATTTGCTTTCAAACGTTCTATCCTTTTCTATCTCTTTAAATTGTTCGGGAATTTTATTGTAAATTTTTGATGCCATTGTTGTTGTGCCGGAACTATGAATTTGTAGTTTAGAATGAGGTACAACTAATTTGTGCTTAAATCTGCACGGGTAGCGTCGTGGCAGGTCTGTTTTTTTTACGAAAAATTGCGAGTATTTTCTAACAAACTTACAGGCTTCGAATATGTAGATACTTGTTAGTGTTAAAATTTTTAGGCTACGAAAATGTTCTTGGCAGCTCTCCGGGAGCTTTATATTGGCTAGGGTACGTATGCATGACTTTTGTAGAACAAAGAGGTCTTGGATATCTACACTGTTACCCCAAAGGATAATGCCATTTGTGAGCCAAGCAAACGCATAGGCGTAATAAGCAGTTGTTGAAGTTTGTAGGTCTGTTGCTTTTCTAAGTTCTCTGAGGGCATATGTGAAACTTGACAGTTTGGACCTTATTTTTTGGATATGGCTTTTCCAATTTACGTGAGAGTCTATGTTTAATCCTAGGAGTGTAAAAGAGTCGGTACATTCTAACTTAATATTATTATATGTAAAATTTATGTCAAGAGGGGTTTTTTGGTATGGTCTAAATTGCATAATTTTGGTTTTTGAATAATTAATGTCAAGGTTATGATCAGTCATCCAATTTTGAATAGAATTTTCTTTAAAAATTCTAGCTAAAGAATAGAAATTCTTTAGCTAAACAAACTTGTGTAGCTAACTGTCCGATTCCCGTGATTGGTTCGTAATTAAATCTGTTTATTTCACTGCAACGGGAATGTTGTGCCTTCCATTATTTCTCGGGAATCGATTAGTCAAAGTAAGGTTTAACTTTGACGTGAATATTTACTTCGAATATAAATTGATTCTTATATCCATTGGAATAAGAATTACTGAAAATGATTTTTTTGGCATTTCGTCAAAATTTCGCACGCATTTGACATTTTAATGCCCGCCCCGCACCACAATTTGGCGCCTTGTGAATTAGGTCGTTATTTTCAAAGGTCAATAACCGCATTCTTTTTTACTTACGAGGTTGGTGGGATTTTTGTGAGATAATCCTTATTACAAAGCAAAAATACATTCAACACGAAAAAACTGGCAATGACATAATTTGTCTTTCATAACTTTGATCAAATAAAAAATGTAGAGTAAAAAGTATTATTAAAACACCCTGTATCTAGTCATAAAGGGTCAGTTTACTAATATTCGTGTAAAAAACAAGCATCTGGTGTCACGGCTGCGTTATGTAATATTTGTATTTTAGATTAAAAAAAAACGCGTTTTTGTTTAAGGCGTATGTATAAGGCAGACAACCCTCTCGCTCGCACATTTCAACATTTTTGAAGATATAATATAACTAAATGTAATTATGTAAAATTGCAGACCTTCAGGGTCGATGGAATAACAATGCAAAGGTTCAGTAAAAATATCACATTGATCCGAACAAGTTTGTGAAAAAAAATGTGCACTTTAATTTATCGCATTGGTATAAGTTTTTTGGTTAGAAAACTTGTTTGGATCAATATGATATTTTTACTGAACCTTTGCATTAATATTCTCTCGACTCTGAAGGTCTGCAATTTCACATAATTACATTTAGTTATATTATAACTTCAAAAATGTTGAAATGTGCGAGCGAGAGGGTTGTCTGCCTTATACATACGCCTTAAAACTATTAAAATGAGTCTTTTAGCTTGTTTTTTTTATTTGTTTTGCGAAAATTAAAACGGATTTTAAAACAGTAAATAAAATCTATTCATTACCATTAGCACATTAGCTTTATTGATCCACTCTCCCAAGACGGACCTATTGAGTCGGGTTATTAAGTAAAATCGGTCTAAAAAAATCAAGAAAGTAGATAAAGTAAAGGCAGTATTATATTCCGACTGAAATATCGTCACACCCTTCAGCGTGACAATAAATAAATTAACCCCACATTGATGACAGGGCTATTTTTAAAACAAGCTTAATAAAAAAGTAATCTAACCCTAAAATGGCTTGATGTATCCATTTTTAAATATGGTAACCCTCTGCA
Organism: Eulithis testata; assembly: GCA_947507515.1. NCBI lineage: Eukaryota > Metazoa > Arthropoda > Insecta > Lepidoptera > Geometridae > Eulithis > Eulithis testata. The sequence continues at coordinate 7,578,231 of OX382213.1, read as the reverse complement.
TGATCCACGGAGGCACGTGTTATACGATCCAATGAAAACTAACATAAAACAGAACTTAACTAAAAAATCTAGCTAAGCCCTTTTATATGAAACTCTGCTATTTAGTTTTATGATGTGTCGTAAAATTTTAACTGTTTATGTGGTGGTTGTATAGGGAAATAACTTAGCAGTGAAATCTATAAATGAATTTTCGAAAATAAATATTATTGTATATTAATAATTACTTTTGTTTTAATAAAGAGTAGTAAACTACTTATGCTAGCATTCATGGTTTCCACTATATTCATGTTTTTATATATGACCCGGAATTTTTGCTTGCATTGTAGACTTGTACTGGGTGCAATGTGCAATGTATATGTCCAACATGGCCGTCTGTGTTTTATAGAAAAACAAAAAAAGAAGAAACCAGACACCTTTCACACGTGACACATGAATTTATACTAAAGAACAGACAGTGAATCAAAACCTGCCTAACTTTATACGTTTGTTTATTTTAATGTTTAATTTTATACCGTGCCAACGACCGGCAAGTGAAATTATTTTTAAAATCACACGACAGAATGCAGTGCAACATGCATTTCTTCTTGTTATATCGACTTTGAGTCACTTTTAATTAACGAAAGTGACGCAAGTCTAATTGACTTTGAGAAAGTTTATAAATACTAGCAACATTTTGTGTCAATGACACTGAAATTTCAAGGTGTATCGGTCAATGATTATTTTACTGTATGATATAGATGTAATTTTTTTTTACCTACTCAGATCTCCGCGTTTTGTTAAAAGATTAGTGAACACAGAACACCTTATATCCTTACTTAGTAAACAAGTAAGCGCCAATAAACACTGACATTGGCAAATTCGTGGCAACCCTAGCCACCGAACAGCCACAAAAAAAAAGAAGAAAAAGAAGAGCTCTATTCAATAAATGTTTTTTTTTTTCAGAGACCACTCATTCGTTTTTAACGTTCCGTCCGAATCATGTACCTAATGTGTTTTTTTTCAAATACCCGCTGAATGTTGCCAGTCAAACAAAACAATTTAACTAAATGCTTTTACACAAATAAGATAGCAAAATTAACTTCTGCTCCATTGTTACAGATACTAATGGATCGGAATAAGATTTGAGATTCTCGGGGGAAACATGAGCCTCGCCGCCATTGCGTTTTGGCGCGAAATGCCGATTGCTGTCACTGTCATTCTCTTGGCAGCGGCATGCGTCGTTTCAGCCAGAGACATTTTTTTAGGTGAGTAATATTTTTTTTTTAAAGGCCTTGGGGCACTTCGGGTCCCGATTTGCATACATTTCGTTAATTTTTAGATTAATTGTGTTATTTATATTTTGTTGGTTTTATCATAATCTTCTAGGTAACTGTGCTACATCGTCGACCACATCATTGCTTAACATCAGGTGAGATTGTGGTCAAACGGTTGCCCTATTGTACAAAAAAAGTAGCAGTCACGAAAACGCAATATAAAGTAATTATTTTCACGTTTTGTTTTCCTAATTATTATTGAATTTTTAAGTAGGTATTCGTTTGTGAATGCAAAATTTTCCGATTATGGTAAATTAGGTACTAAGGATTTATTCCCTCAAACACTACAGCAATGGAAATCAAACCCATGACAAAAGGTTTAAGTCATGTCCTTTGAATTTATATAGCCTTTAAAGAGGATTCGTATTCTAAACATCTGTATTAGCCAAAACATAACGAATTTAAAATTTTAATCGGTACGTGACGCATGTGTATTGCATTTAGTAGGTGATTTACCAGTGTTACCAGTTCAATGTAAAACTCTGTTATTGAACAAGATTCACAATGCAAATGGTAATTTTAATTAATTATTTTAGTAAGGTACTTACTTTTCATAACCTTCCGTTACGTATGTAAAGTAATCGTTGATACACCCTGGTATAATATTCCCTGGTACTCTTTAGTCCAGGCAATATGTGGGAAAAAATACAAAATGTACAAAATTGCCAGGATGTCAGACAAAGTTGGCAATGTGGGAAAAATACAAAAATAAAAAAAATATACGATTCAAAGAAAACCGGACACCAGGCAGAACTACTGCATTATCTGTGTCAGTTGTATTTTGGCAGTCGGAAATGATTTCTTCAATTACATATTCAAGACTCGTAGGTCTTTGTAAATTCGATTGTCAAACTTGTGAACGTTGGTTGTTATAGACATTTATGTACTATTTTTATTAGACCACCCAGAGTGGTATCCGTTATCGGGTCGTACGAGCTATCGCAATTAGGAGTTGAGACACTCGTACGATGTTATAGTACCTACATAGGTCTAGCCGTTCTCTACATAGTGAAATAATAATGGCGAAATATTAAAGCTTTCCTAAAAAGTAGGTAGGTACATCTGGCTGTACACTTTACTAAAATTTTAATATCTATTCTATGTATAATAAAATTTTGAATAAACTAAACAAATCTTTTGAGACACTATCTTTTGTACAACATCTTTTTAACAACATAAGCGCAATAAACGATTTGAATTTGAATTTTGAATGCTTTTATGACATGAAAACTAAAACAAAAGTTAACTGAAGATAATACCTATCTGTCTAGCATTACGCTCGCCCATATACAATACAATAAAATAATGGATTCGCTGCGAGCTCTTGAATCAATCAGTGTTGCAGTCATCGAAATCTTATCAAAAGTGGTATATCAAAATAACTGGCCACTACATCAGGCAGGTAAACAGATAGAAATTATAAATCTTCTTATCGAAAGCTATTGAGATGTGTTTATTTAGGATTTGTATGGACTCTGGACTTGGAGTGGTTCTTAGAATCGAGTTTTGGAATTTCATATTCCTTGATATTGTTGTAAAAATGAAATATATATCGAAAGTTTTTGTCTATGTAGTAAATGTAATAAAAAAATGGAAGAACAAAACTAAATTAAAAAGAGTAAAAGTAATAACAGCATTAATATCTAAATCTAGTGATCAATTAGCAAAAAGAAACTTTGAAGAATGATTTGTCGAAGATATATTATATACTAGCTGTCGCCCGCGGCTTTGCTTACGTGGTAGCAGCGTATAAAACCTTTGATCCTAATTTAAGACCCTCTACGGTGCGAGTTTTCAAAATTCCTTTCTTAGTGCACCCCTACACACCTCCAAATTTCATACCTCCAGAACTTATAGTTGATTGTCAGTCAGCTTCAAAAGAGTTTTATATATTTAGAAGAAGAAGAAGAGAAGGTCAAAAGTTAAGGAAGCAACAAAAGTTTTTACTAAAATTAGATGCACAAGACAAGAAGTGTCTATATTACAAATAAAATAAATCCATTACATCCCTTCAAAATTAACCAAATTAACATTCTCTTATCAAATTAAAGTACCAAGGCAACAGAAGCACCGAGGATATTGAATTTAATCACTCGTAACTACCAATTTAATCTGACCTCTCTTTTATTTTCACTGTCCAATCGCCGTACTTATATAGACCAGTAGGAACAAAATGAGGGTTCACAATTGTCTGGTCATTAAAATGATGCATCCGGTGTATCTAATGAGCACCCAGAGCGGGTTGGGACAATCGATTTGTCCCCGTGAAGCTGTTATATTTTCCGGTGTGATTTTTAACTTTACTGTTGGAAAGTTACATGCGTTATGATTATGGCTTGACAGTTCATTATTTTTAAATTAGGTGTCGGTTGGTTAGTTGTCAATTATGGCAAGGGTATGGTCAAAATTAAATGGTAATTAATTAATATGTAAAAAATCAATAATTACTCAAATCTTCCCCTTTTTTCAAGTCGTTAAGAAATAAAGAGTGCATCACGCATAAAGTAGAACGCTGTCAATATTTCAAAAAAAAATACCGTAGTACACCAACATGTGAAAAAAAAATAATTAAGAATTATTTTCACACAGCCCCATGGCCCCATCCATAGTTTCAGATAAAGAGTCCCACGTGAGATTACAATCTTGCAACCACCCTGAATGCCAAGTAGCACGTATACGCAGGATGTGTCGGTGCCTTTAGCCACAGAATACATATCAGTGTGTATGATTTTGCGACAGTTTTGCCAACAGAATATAAACGCTAGTGCAGTGTGCCATATTGGGAATCTATATAGGGGTTGCCATATTGGAAATTATGAAACTAAATTAAAAAGAAACAGGATTGATTGATCAATTTAATATGTATGGCTGTTGCAATTTGAAATTTGTGTTCGTGATATTATGTAATCGTTTATATTGATTGATATTTGGTTATAAAACCAGTAGGAAATGAAATCAACACGGCAGCCACTTACTTTTTTAATGTTATTCCTTCGTATTTTTTTTTGAAATCTAGCATGTCATCTTGGTTATCTAAAAGCACGTTTATATTGTTGACAGGTGTACCATAATAAATAAATATTCTTAGACATATCATACAACGCTCTCTAGTCAAACTAAATAAAGCTTGTACTAATAGGAACTAGATTGGTTAATAATTACCTTCACAAAAGATTAGATTGGTAATATTAATAGCATTAAGTCCTTTGTAACAAATTTATAATTTTGTGCAATAAAGTATTAAATAAAAAATATAAAAAATAATTTTATTATAACTATTTATTTATTTAGAGAAAGTAGATGTAATACAATAGTTATTGCATTTATGTTATTGATATTGCATACAAAAGCCGTGCTTTCTGATGAATAGTCGGAATAATAAAGCATGAAGTTATAGAAACTGCTGCTTCAATTGATTACGTGAATTTACGTGCATGGGTTCACAACTTCCTTATATTTACCTAGAATATTTGACGAATTACTTGACTAATATTGTTCTTCTTCTCTTCAATAATAGCCTCTGCACGTCATTTCGACAGGCAATTTTGCCAATGTCAAGTGATTTAGTTCTAATAATATAAGTCAAGTCAAGTCATTCGCCAAGTCGGCTGTTGTTTGTTTTGAATTGAAAATGGTGGATTTTCTCTTCAAAACCTAACATGAATTTTCACATTCAGAAAAACCAGTTTACACACATTTATTCCAATGGCTCACACTTTATGTTATTATTGGTAAAAATCGTTCACTTGACACTGCCAAAATTGTCTGTCAAAATGACGGACAGAAAACAGAGGCTATAAATAGAAAAAGAAGAAAACTAAGTACAAGTAAGTAGGTCAAGTACAAAAATAATTGAAGTTACGACTAGAAACAGGCAAATTTTCACAAAGTATCTAAGTAAGATTATACAATATAAAAAAATATTTTAAAAACAACTTCTTGTGCTGAATGTAAAAATAGGAACCACATAGGCAGGTGAGCCATTATTGTTGTTTACCGGCTTATGCGTGTCTATCCTATAGTTTGCTAACAACGCCTCTGTTCGTGACTATCCACAACCTTGGTGATCATAGTGACGGTTCAGTATTCATACAGCGTCGTTCTGATCTCCAAGAAAAGTGTTTCTCGTGATTTCTCTATCGGATGGAATGCGTGTTTTGTTTTTAATTTAGTTGAATAATGTTGTTGAATGTTATGACAGCAAACTGTCAATGTTTCATACGTAATAAGACTTTTAATGCTTTTACGCAAATCTTTTTTCAAGTTGACTAGAAAATGCATATTCTAGATGATTATAAAAGGAATAGAGGCCTCAATTGACTGAGTGGTGACACTGATGATCTAAGAGAAAATATTTTTGGACCCACTAAAAGAATGGCAGAAGAAAATAGTATGTATTTTTTGGGTGATATAGAGACTCATAAACATAGAGGAGACACTACTCATTAGCTAGTTTAAATCCCATTTCCGAAAATCACTCTTCAGCAGAATGAAAAAGCAGTAAAACTACTTGTTTTCGTCGATAAACATAGACATAAAAATAATGTCAAATTGTTAGTGGCACCTAATCCACCTACCGCATTTAATGGGTTCCGAGAAGTGGCAGCAATAGAAATTAAATTCGATAATCTTGAAAATTTCGAAAAGCTTGATAAAATAAAGCAGTGACTGGAAAAGGTTACTTAATAAATAGTTCATTTATTGAAATAAATGTGTCTAAAAGTTATAAACTTACAAATAATTGAAAATTTACCAACTAGGGCAGATACTTGTATTTTTTGCATGACGTGTTTTCTGTTATTTTAAAATTTAACTCCTCAGAATATTTTCTAGGTTTGTTCTAAATTTTATTGTGATTTTTTTGCGTACCTACTGAATACACATTAAAAAAATCAGCATTAGTCTTTATCATACCTAATAATATATCCAATTATGATGTTTATTGTTGCTCCTATATAGGAATCCTCCACTCTTCCAGACTTTTGCCTGTCCATTCATGGCATCCACAAACAAATTTTTATTAGTCACGAAAACTAACTCTAAAGTGGCGATGATGCTTAAAATGTCGTAAAAATTTTATAGTTTCAATGTAAATAAATAGCTTTTCACTGTGTCCCTTTTAAGCATTACAATAAAAATGTTTACAGCATAAAATAAACTGCATAGCTCTGTAACATTCCGTAATCTTGTATTTTTGCGGTGAGAGAAATTTCCTGAGCTCTAAATTCTTTTTGTATTTAAAGTTTATTGTCAAGATTTTTTGAATTTTTGTATCATTCTTGTCGTGTTTACACATTAAGTCACATTTTCGACATTCAGTAAAGTTTACCGACCAAAAAAATGTTTTTTAGTGTTTGAACTTCCACTCTTCGTTTGGAACACCAGTTTAGATCAAAATGGTATTTATTTATGTTGCACAAAACACTATTGACTGCAATTTTCATAAAACAATTCAGTGGTTTTAGGTAGGAATATCTTCAGAAAAAGTTGACGTTTCCGTTTTGTAGAGATTTTTGTACTATTTTGTCTTATTAAAAATGGTCTTCTGCCAGTTCTTCTTCAGTAATTTTACTCATATACCGTTAAAATAGGCATCATAAATTCACGAAGCATTTACAAGCCCGCCAAATAAGCAAGATCTCAGGCTTTATCTTAAGGAAATTTGTCACTTTGCATGTAAAATCTTCATGCGAGCGTTACCCCATAAATAAAGGTTATTTTCTCCTTGAAACATGAAATTAATTGCTGTTTTACGGTAATATATTATAACTCCTTTTGATTTTAGTGCGTAGCTTAAGGTGGCGCGTGAATTGTAAGTGTTATATATCGTGTACTTTTATAAATCTACTAGTTTGTACTCGCTACTTCGTACGCGTGCGAAACTTTCCACCAAAATATCTGTCAACCAGCATACGATGAACTTCGTAGCAATTGGCTGCTTTTGGCTCAGAGAGTTCAAGCGGTATCTTAGAATTCGCGTCTTTGATTTCAATTAAATATAGCCTATGTTTAAATTCGGAAAAAGTTCTTCCGAATGGTATAAGTTTCGTTGAAATTGGTTCAGTACCTAATTAAGGCGTGATTTACGAACAAACAAACAGACAAACTCAATTTTCGGAATTAAAATCGTTTATATAGATCTGCATTATTTAGTTTATTCATAAATTTAATTCTAGTTTTTGGCTTTTTACAGTTTTATAATATAGTACATAGAAAATATTTACCAGTACCTATTCAACTCTACTTCCAACGGTTCTCATTTCCTGAGTCATGGGCTCATGGGTATCAAAAACTACGTCCACTATGGTACAACAACCACGTCCTGGTGCGGAAATAGAACTCACATACGTACCTACTAGTCACAGCATAGTCAAGACAGTAATTATAGGCAGGTAAGGTACCCAAGCAACTTCATCATCTACACCGACTTTGGTTATTGGCTAGTTATGCTTAGGCACAAAAAAGATGTAAGTGGTACTGGTGGCAGTTTTTCTTTCACTTGTATTTTGCACATTTTGCTTTGTGTTTTTAACACATTCATCTTTCACAAGCTAAATTCAACATTTTAACTGCAGCATAAACAATTTACCATTCCGAAAAAATACCAGAAAAAACATCAAAAACCAGAAAATACAAAATGTGCACCAAAGTTGCACCTTGCAATAAAACGTAGTTAAATACTCGTAGCTCATTCTGAACAAAAAGCAAAAGGTTGCGAATATTTCATACGCAGCTGGTAATTTCAATTTTCTGCTGTCAATAGCTCATAAGCATGTACATTTATAATTATGAGAACATTCAGAATAGGGATAAAAATGCAACGCAAGTCCTATTGCCATCGATTATGTAGATATTCTACCTCAACAATGAGACTTATGTGATAAATAAAAATATATTTCCAGTTAGTCTATACCGGCTCTACCAAATCTACCAACTATCCTGTCGTTTTCATGACAAAGGAAAGAGATTTTAGACTACTGAACATATTAAAATTTGTGATTGATTAAATAAATTCAGAATTTTGAATAAAATATTATTTACACTGTCGTCAGATCATTTACTTAAAGAAACAATTAGCAACAAGAAAATATAAATAAATAAAATAAAAATATTAGACCGATACACAGAGAACCCACTGCGCGTACGCCCTTACGTTTCTTGTTACTGTCATCGCTACGTCAGATAATTTTGACGTTTCTTCATTAGCACGCACAGTTGGCGATTCTAAATTTGGATCTAATAAATCTCTTACATTTTGACGTAGCTGAGCATGATCTATGACACTTTCTATTTGCATGCCAATCAAACTGCATATCCTGAAATAACTATTGCAACATCTTGACAGGTAAGTACTATTTTGATAACTTTTGGATCTCTAAACCCTTGTCAATTCCCAAAAAGATTTGAGATCTTTTTGGGAATTGACAAGGGTTTACAAGAAAGAAAAAGGGCTGGAGAAAGTCCAAAATTGTATTTTTTTAAGATTTTTGAAGGTCTTATTATCTAATGATGATGTCAAATCCTTTTATGAAGACTTTTTTATGCGTTTCGTTTAGTTTCCTCTCTGAATGTTTTTATTGCCACTAACCTATTGACGTCACCTGCTCATAATATTTTACCTGTCATAAAAATTGTCCCAAGTCTTTTCCAGTCTAAACTTTATTATGCCACAGAATACTATGTTCAGCGAACAGTTTGTCATTGATAAATTTACAGCACGCGTCGACCTGCGCATACGCAGCTGCCTTCTGTAAATATTTGCGCGTCTATGACACAGGGTCTTGTAAGCATTAGAGGCTGGGTCACTCTTGATCTTGACCATTTTTTTGGGTGCAATATAAAAAGTTTAGTAAATATTTGATTTTTATATGAATAAATTTGTAAGTTTTGTATCAGTAATTAATCTGTATTTTATTTTAAGCGTTGATGGCTCTGATTTTTTATTAGTTTCAAGTCACTGTGCTAAGAATTGAAGCTCTTTTAGTAGATGCTACTTTTTGATAGTTAATTTAAATAATATTACCCATATTCAATATGGATGCGAGTAGGTAATGATTTTTATTTTATATTAAGCTTTGTCAGCGTTGTTTTTTTATAATAATACAGAATAATGTTATGGTTAGAAGTGAAGCTTCTTCAGCAGATGCTACCATTCCGTCTGTGTATAAAGGAATAGGTCCAGTTCATTGAGCTCTCAGATCTATATTTGCTATAACAGGGGAAACTGCATCATTAACATCTATGTTATGCTAGTCAATGAAACGAACTACTTAGTGTTTTGCTTCTGTTTTCGGAATGTTGGCAACAGTGAATGAATTCGATTAGGAATCTTAAACGCTACGTTTATTTGGGCTTTAATTTTCAATATCAAATGTACGATAATCCAAATATGGATTTGACTGCAATCATTTCGTAACTACCTACTACTAATCTATGGATCAAGATAAACTATCATATTTTTAGCAAATATAACAAGAAAGATTTTTAATTAATAAAACAGAAACTATATAAAAACATAATAAAATAAATTATTAAAATCTACTCTGATTTGACGCTGTGTTGTTTTCAAGAACTCTAAAAGTAAAACATCAAAGAAACCAAGGGGATTCTAAATACTTTTTCCACTTAAAGAGCTACCATCAACCTCCCAAAATGAGCATTAGCATAGCGAGACGGTTTGTCAACATTGACCAAAGAATATGACAAATTATTCACTTACCAGTTAACATCCAAATCTGCTTTTGGATCTTTGTAAACTCCATCTTGAACATTCTTATCTCCATTAGTTAGAGCTCAAATTGAGTTTGAAACGTTAGTTTTAGTACCATCATAATATTGCCTTGGCAAGTTTTTGAATGCACATGTAGACACCATGTTCATTTTACAGTCTGATGCTATTCTAGGAATAATATTCGTCCATATCTCAGGGTATTTCAGTTTCAGGTGCCCAGATGTCGATGCTTCTTCGTTTTGCTGAAATATCAGAAAGGGATATGAGATGGTACCTTCTATATTTGATACAGTGATATACTCAGATAGTTCCTTTTTGATTCAGACGCAGCTGTCTGGATTTATTAGCCGTTTTTGTTCTTGTTTTGATTCTTTGCTGGTGAACTTGGTCCCAATTATGGTGTTCTGACTAATTGTTAATTAAGTTGGTTGTGATTCTTTGTGTCAGTGTGCTAAGATGACGAATATGGGCGCTATAGAATTACAGATTAGTAATTAAACCTAGATCTTTGTTCTTTACCTTATGCAGCTATCAATAGTTACAATCAGACCGTATTGTTGCCTTTACTGCTATTATTTATATTTTAACTTCAACTATTATTATCTTAGCTTTGATAATATTTTGCTGATACCCATTAGTTTATTGAAATAGCAATCGTTTTTCAAGTTCAATAACATTTATGAACTTTTTTTATCAACATTTTTTCTGTGCTTAATCTTCCTTTTCCTTCGGTTTATGATTTAGTTTATCTTTATAGACTTCACGTTGTTTTTGCTACTTGCGGCGTCTCAAAGAAATGAATTACGTACGTTTGTTTATCAAAAATTTTCTCACGAGCATATGCAGAGAACTGCGATGCAGTGGCGTAGTAGAAAGCAATGTTTAATTTATGTAGCTGATTTGTTATGCTAGGCAGTACCAATGAGGTCCTGGAGAGACACATTAATTTGTGTTGGCGATTTGTTTGCGTCTGTTTACCGGTTGCTCATCCACTTTCATGTAATTATTTTCTATATCTACGTAATAATATCTATGGAATAACTTAACCTAACCTAAAGCAATAGCCCGGTATCTTGCTGTTTATTTTTATAAACCACATAAATCTTACTTTCTAATGTTTCAAGATTTTAACCAAATCCTTTTCAACATAAAAGTCTCTACAGCTTCTGTATTCAACATCCAAACTGCAGATTTATTAGCATACGTTTTTGCTTCGTTTATTTATTCTAAAAAGACATCGTGTCAAGTTACACAAAAAACTTCATGGCAATCCTGACCTTGTCTAACGGTTACTTCTGCTGAAGTTTTTTGTATAGATTCTAAATCAGTGTCAAGTAGGTATAGATTTTTTTTGATCTTTAAAATCTATGTCAATGTGTGGCAGATTAACGATTAATTAAAAGTTTTATAGGTCATGTGTTTTTTGCTCAATCATTTTTTTAAGATACTAGTATGGGCATTTGCCAATGTCTTTGTTAGATATTATCTTTGACTAGCTTTTGACAACTACCGTGAAACTATTTCATTTAACTTTTCGTTTATTCGTTAAGCAAGCAAGTTATTTATTCATAGATTATGCCACATCTGTCTGTTTTGCCCTAGGAAATAAAACTGTTGTTTTCATTCTAAACAAGCCCTGTGTCACTCCGCGTGTAGCTTTACTATGTAAACATCAGCTTCTGTTACTTATTTTGTTGCAAGTTCGCGAAAGAATTCTTCGAAAAGCACCACATAAACTTCTATGCAGTTCATGCTGTTTAGGTTGGTAAAACTATGAGAAAATTTTCGAGTACATATACGATGCATTTGATATAGTTTAAAGAGTTCAAAAAAAACTTTGTCTGCCATATCTGAATGACTTTTTATTCAAAATATTTAGGAAACCTATTACACAAGTAACAGGGTGTTAGTCAGAGTGTTTACGATGAGGCAAAAACGCTTTGTGTTACAACTGCAGCTATTCCTTTATTTTGCCAAACGCTGACATTGAATGTTCTACAAATCCCACATCGATGTCGGTGTCTATTTCTATCGTTCCAGCGATCGTGTACTCTTTCAGTAAATATTTGTACAAATCATTCTGGAGGCCTTGAACCTTCGAACAGAAAGGTAGGGTGCGTTCAAAAGCTGGAAATAGCTGCGCATGACTCTTACTAATTTACAAGTGAAATGATTGCAAGTGGTAAAGCAAAAGACGATGCTTGGGACATATTTTTAGCTGGTCATACAGAAGGTGTTTGTCATAATTTTGCATCTGTTTAAGTGCCTGCATTTGTCAATGCTAAAATAATCGTTATTAACTTTGCACATTAACTTGAGTAAATTAAACCAGAAAGATAGCAGTAATTTAAAAATAATAATAAGCCAGAATACAATGTTGAAAATGTCTTTAGCAAAGATCCACATAAAACAGCAAGGTGTCTATTCAAAAAGAAACAAATTGCATTCTAGCGTGCGGGATCCGTAAAAATCTTTAGATGTAACTCCGGAAATGAAACCGTCGCACATCAATCATAGAACAAAAATAATCATAAAATTGTGCCAAAACGAACTGGTGTTCTTCATCGAAGTTTTTATATTCTCACGTCAATCAAAATTACGATTGTAAAAAGTGGTCGTCAATGACCATAATAACTGCACAATATACCACTCTAAGTAAGCCGACATGTAATTTTATTCAAATTCTCGAATGTTTAAAAGTAGACATAGTGAAAACTGAGTTTAGTAAAGATGAGAGTGATTTAATTGAGGTACTTATTGTAAGGTCGTAATAAGTAAACACCAGTTAAGATGTTTACGAGTAGCTTGCGAGAGGGTCGCTAATGTCAAAGCCAGAAGTAATGCTTGAACTAGTGCTACGATAAGAACTACCGACAAGCGTAAAAGACTTAATTTAAATAACGATACAATTTTGATACGGTGCGACTGGTACGAGGCCCACATTAATAAAAATAAAGCTTCAGTACCCAATGAGGTTTCTTTTGTAGTTCAATTTTGGTCTTGCACGGTGACTGCACTCAATAAAAAATATTTTACTACATGCAACTAGATTTATAGTTTTTTTAGCGTCTGGACTTTTTGTCTGTCTGCAACTGAACGCAATTGAATGATCGTTTTTGCGGTTAAATTAAGATTAGGTTTCCGAACAATTATGATTCGGTTTTTCAGAGAAATTTAAAACCACTATAAAGCTATTAGATCGACATCATCAACAATTACATAAATTTAAAACATGTTATTAATATCAAATATTAACGTTACCAACACAATACAATGGTGAGCTAAGGATTTGCAAAAATTGGTACTAAAACCCATCATTGTCAATTTTAACATTAACCCGTGCACCGCTGTGAAGCAATAATTGTCTAAATTACGGCTTTCTCTTACAACACTATAAAATTACGCTTCATATTTCTTCTTAGATCTTCAATTACATTACCTAGTTGTAATTTATGTTCTCTAACCTTATTGTATAAGGTGACATTGCACTATTACAAGTACTTATCTGCTGGCGCCATTTCATGTGTTGCTTTTACTTAGTCTTAGTTCATTTTAAGTGTCAGTTCTGCCTTAACTTTAACTGTAACTGTACTTTAACAAAGATTCTTTGTCTTTCTTTTATTAGCTGTCGGTTTTATAAACGCTACTAGTTCAGTGGTTAACCGCAACCGCAGTACCACACTATTGATGAAAAAGGAACTAATGACGGATCTTTATTTAGTGTCTTTGTATGTTGCAATTGTTTTTTTTTTGAATTTTTATGTTGGCCTCTCGATAACTTACATTTGGAAGTACTTGTGGTTGCAGTCTCTGCGTGTTATTTGCACCTATAATTGAATTTAAAGGTTACTACAACTTCGATCAGTTTTGTCAATCAACGTGGATGGGTCACGTCGGATGGTCTTTTTCTAAAATAATCGACTATTTAATGAGAGTTAGGAACTAGCTTTGTATCGATTGGCGCTAGTGGTCAGTTGCTGTAAACTTGCTTGTTCGTGAGTTATTTTATAAGGTGACACTGCACCGTAACGAGCGACGCTATAGAACCTTAATAGATTTTGCCAACTAAGGATAGATGCGTCAGATGATCGATTGATAAAACTATCAAACAAGCAAGCCTACAAGCTTGTTTGTTTAGAATGAGCCTTTGTGAAGGTGACACTACACCGTAACGACGCCATAATGATGTTTACTATGCACTTCAATATGGAGAATAGTCACGTTGTTTGCCTACTTTACCAACGGTAGTCTTGTTAACGCTATTTTAAACAATGATAAGTGTTTTTAAATAACTTTCATTTGCGTTGGCTTACTAAAAAAACCAAACGGTGGCCGTAGTATAGCATTGACTAGTTTAACTACGATTTTTCAACGTTAATTAAAAAAAAAACAAGTTCTGTACCTAATACATAAAATATATAAGAGTCCTTGGCAGACCAACAGCCAGATGGGTAGATGATATCGTTGACGTACAGGGAAAGACCTGGATGCTAAAGGCCCAAATAAGACACGAGTGGCGTTTGAGGGAGGAGGTCACTACAAGCTGCCGATGATGATGATACATATTGCCATCATACTTCAGTTCTGTTTAGAAAAAACATGTCTTATTTAAAGTTAAACATATCAGATTACAAAATGAATGATCAATGAGTCTTACGAGTAGCATTGAGGTTGAACTTGAAACCACTTCAGAAGAACCTAAAGCAGACCACGTTACTGTCACTTGTTGTTCAACTTCATGCAGACTTCAAAATGATTATTTTCAATATTTGCTTTAGATGTGTGTGTAGGTATGTTTACAATGGTGAGGTTAAGTATTCTCTTCACTATAGACATAATTATTTAAAAAGTATGGCATACGTCTGTAGGTACATTAATGGATTTGATAAAAATAACAAAATAATTTAATTCTATGGAGTAAAGGAACTTGTATATAACTTACTCGTTAAATAAGGCTATTTTCAATGGCTCGTTATAAATGTATGTCGACATCTTTCACAGATGATACATGAGTAGTCCAGTTTTTGTTGCTCCCTGTCTGGTCTCTCGTCTCGCTGGCGTCTGTCTCAAACAAGGTCAAGTGATTCACTTATAGTTATGCTGATTTTAAGTGAAGATGTCACTAAAAGCTGTGTGGGACAAAGGGCTCCGTCTGTGTAATAAAACACCAGAGAAATCGCTTTAATGCTAAACCGTACTGTTTTCAAATACAAGGGATTCGTATTATATCGCATTTTTATGGATCTTTAAAAAGCTTATGAGTGCGTTGATATCACTGTAATTCATTCTCGAAATTAATTTCTTGCTTTCGTTTAATTATCAATAAAATTTTGACAGATCTTGATTTGATACGTCATCTTCGACTTGTTTCAAAGACACGTGTGAAATTTTACTCAAAGGTGTTCCACAAGGTATGCTAATAGAGCTGTTTATTTTACTTACCTACAAAGTTTGAAGTCCTCCCAGGGTCGCAGATGTTTTAAGGCAAATTTCGTAAATCGTGTTACCGGATCTGAATAACATTCTTGCCTACTATTGAACTGGAAGTATCTACTTATTTCAAGTATTTTAATGAGTCAGACATCATCCCAGATGCGCGGGAGTACAAACGGAAATACCTAATCTTTGCATTTATCACGAGTTCGCACTTACTAGCCGGTAGCCACGTGTGGGCTCAGCCAGACATGGCATCTAGTAATCTTTTTGGTAATAATGGCGTTCCGGTCGATATTGTATCTAATGAAATTCCGTCGCATCTTTTGATGTTCTTACTATTGCTTGAGTTCTACAAACAAGTTAATAAAGAATCTATCAATTTGGATAGAAAAGTAAAAAGATTTTAAACAGCGAAAAAAAAACCCATCTAAGAATCATAACTCGAATCCTACATGAAGGCCACCACCAATCGCAGGTTATATTATAAGCAACAATACATACAAATTCATAGCTTATGATTTATTTATCGGTTGTTACAGTTATACAATTGTTACGTATTTGGTTGTGCTTGTATGATTGGTCGGATTAAATCAGTGCCTTATGATACCTACAAGTCATAGTAAGTAGGTGTATTTGGACCTATTGGATAATGATCCAGGAAGCCCTTGCCATGAAGGTTAAATGAATGCCACTGTAGGACTAGCTTATGAAAACAGCTGATCTAAAGAAATCGATAAAGTGTTCAAAAAAAGTTATTAAGAAATTTATAGCTTTAATTTGAGGAGACAAGATGAAGATAGCTATCGTGATAGCCATTGAGCTATTATTACAAGTGATAGTTATTTATTATTAATTCAATTTACGAAACACCTACATAATAGAATAGTAGGTACATAGTAAAATTGTGCAGTTTTCCATTACCTATAAAAATAGGGATTTTATGCATAAGTAAGATAATTTTGAAGAAAAGTATGTCTATGAAGTAGGTACCTTTCCTCTCAAAGTTGTTCTAATTAGCACGCACGTTTTTCATACGTTACAAATTTACGCTTCCAATTTGGTTAATTTCATCGCTCCAGTTTTCAAAACATACTAAAACAGTGATTAGAACCAAACAATGCAACGGTAGATAGATGCTTTTGTATTTTACGCTGTATATGAAAGGTGTAAAGTAGAAAATGGTGAAGCAGATGAAGGTGCTGATTTAAAATTAATAAACACGTTGTTGGTCAGTCATCGGTAGTGGGAATCGTGCGCAGGCGCTTACTAGGGTGTGCGTCAGTCAGACTATTAAGGTAAGAAGGATAAGCGATGATGCTATAAACAATAGAGCTACATAACATATCAACATACATACCCTTTCAGGACTAGCATCACTTGTAGAAGCATCGCAAAAAGTAGAGCGTGTTCATCAAATACAAAAAGAACTAAATATATCAGTGTTTACAAATACTAGGCAAATGCGAGATAATATATACTTATACTTCTTATTTACACAATATCTAGACGGGTTATAGACACAATAGAGTTACCTTACAACATCTTCCTTACAACATCTCGAAGAGATGGACGCAGTGCAATGCCTCATATGGACAATGTTATAGGCAGAAGTAACCGCATATCATAAGACGGACCAACTGTTTTTTTCATTACTTAAAAAAAAAACAATTTGTTCTTAATGACGCCTCTGCGGTGATGTACCTGTGAAACGAAGCTTTCCAGTATATGATTAGTAATACTTTTCATGTACACTATAAACGTGTCAGTGACCTACCTTCCAACGCGTTTGTTTGTGATGATCAATATGAAGCAGACATGGTTTCGTAGTAAACAGTTCTAATGATTTTCTTCGCAGAATTGAAATTTTCATCAGAACTTTTGTAAACATTCGTGATTAAGTACTAGTTTCTGCTTGCTATAAAGAGTACATTATATATAATGAAATAGTCTTTGTAAAATAGATATTAAACAAGACAAGTTTGGTGACTCAGCATTTATTTATAGTTGTATGTTGCTTTATTGTATATAGATCTGATAAGCAAGGTCCTATCTTAGTACATTTTACTTAGTACATGCCTTGTTCTTGTTGTCATAATTATGTTGGTATTAAGACAAACTTTCTCATTGTTTCTGGGATGCTGTGATATCCCAAATCTAAATGAATTCACCCATCAGCTAACTTCCCAATTTAGCTGTCACCATCGCGCTATCTAAACAAAGTCATGGGAAGACATTAGTCACGGCTACTTCCTATGCGGACGTCACAAATCTTGGTGGGCTAACTGGCTAATATTGGAATGGTTTTGGAAAGCCCTTTACAATAGAAACCATCTGATTTTAATGAAACCCGGCTAAATCTGATCTCTAAATTGGAGTTTATAATTTGAACAAGCTATCTAACGAGCTAGATGTGCAAAAACTAATGAGCCACATATCTGCTAATACACTATAATTTTTTGTTCGTTTAATATTTTTTGTCTTAATTGAAAGGTCGTCATCTGCCATTTTGAAAACTTAAGCGTCTCTTTCTTGATTTGATATATAATACAAGAAATGGATTTTAACAAACGGTTTTTCTGTACCGTCAGAAACACTGTGCACCTTGTTTTTAACAGAAAAATTAAGCACCAGCCTACTAGGGACTTGTGCTGGTACTGGAAATTCTAAAGTTCTTTACGAACATATTAATCTAGTATCTACTCTGCCAAACTTTTAAAACATAAAATTTCCTCAGTCACCACGTATTTGAAAAGTACGTATATCTCTCAGTAAAACTATTCTGGTCGTATCGTAAACAAGCGTGTAGGTTAGGTAGTAATTGGCGTGTCGCGTTAGATCAGCAGCTATAGTACAGTCTGCTAGTGTTATGTGTTTATCCGCGTGTGTCTCCACTTATATTGAGTCCATTTACAATATATTTTCTACAGAAATTTTGACTAATAAATGTGGCCAATTTATGGCATTATCCGTGCGGTTTATTAGTTCTTCTATTGTGTGTAGTTTGTGTGGTTTATTATTAATGTATGTATTTTAGTTTAATTATTTCTTCCCTAGATTTAAAAGATAATCCTTGTTTTCAAAATATCAAGGCTTATCGTTATTCGTCGTTTGGAACTTTTGAGTTACTTTAAACTGTTTTGTATTTACTAGGTACCTACTTGAATCTTTACTTATGTTTGTAGTTATTAGCATTGTTTCATCTATCATTTGCTCTTACATAGAATCCAAAGCTAATTCACCATTTAACATTTCCGTTTACCTGTCAACAGAATGCACCAAGGAATTTGAATTTTGCAACTGTCATTTACCAACGGAAACTACGCGTTTCAATTTTGTAGTAACGCTTCCGTCTTCCCGACGTGTTTAATTGGGAAAAGCATAGACATTTGAATTACGAAAAGGAAGCGGATGTGTCTTTTTAATATTTCTTTAGATTCCCGCGGCGCTGGCTGGTCAGGATTAAAAATAAAGATTTTCTTTTCATCTTGCAACCGCGACTCTTGGTAATCTATAATAGCTCTCAATTTTTCCTTTGATCTTTCTTTATTTAGGGCAATATGATAGTCCCACTAAAATTCGGGGATTGATACACACATTTTTAGTAGGTATATGGGCTTTTTATTGCTTGTTGCAATTTAGTTCGGTCAATACGATGATATATTCTAAAAATGTGTTTAAATGGTTTGAAAATTTTATCATTTGACTAGTTTTGAAAGTGATAGATACCTTCAAATCAATACAGTTTAGGTTACATTCATTACCATACCAGAAAATCATACGCTAACTGCAGGAAGCTGTGCTATTTCTAAACGTCAAACGCAATATGACGTCTGTCACACGATATACTCAAAACATTCAGTATGCTTGCAGCAGACCACATAGACTTTATCAACAAGCGATAAAATTCAAAATTGAATGATCGTTACTTCGACAGCTGTAAAACAATTTTCTAGGGTATTTGGTATCGTTTTTGGAACCGACATTGATACTTGACGTCTTATTTCACGTGCAGTTTTTTACAGGGTTATTTTTAAACTGTTTTAAAATCTGTTTTTTAATGAGCTAAGCGCGCGGTATTGTTTGATGATGTTTTAATGGTTTTGCAGAAATTCTGATTGTGAGTTCAACCACCGTGCTAAGGTTATTTAGAACCTTCAACCTTCAGCCTAAGACGGTGATTAAACTTCTCGTAAAACATGATCGAGACGAAATTTTTCGCGAATACCGAGATTATTCGAGGTGACGAAGGTCTCGAGAATAGATAATAATATTGATCTTTTTCAACTCCACAAATTTTGGTCGTGAACTATGAGTCTTCAAAATGCACTTTTATATCCAGTAGTATTCATCTCGATAAAGGGCACTTCGCAAATATCTAAGATACGTCAGAGAAGCCTAATATTCTTCCTGTTGTTCTAGTCTAGAAGGAAAATGCCACTTATTTCAGACCTTGCAATTACTGCTACGCTTGCGTAGTGTAGGACGCCCTTCGGCTAGGTGAGGCGACGGTTGAAGAAATGTAGCGCAAACACTAGATGAGAAGAGCCGAAGGCCGGGCGCGTCTTGGGAGAGACCTACGTCCAGCAGTGGAGTGATATAGGTTGATGATGATGCTGATGAATTACTACTACATACTACTTCCTAAAACCTACCTCCTAAAACTTTGATCGTATTACCAATTATGGTATTTTTTTTGTTATTTTGTTTACATATAAGTGGTGTACAATAAAGAATATTCTATCTATCTATCTATCTATCTACTTTACAGTTACTACTACATTTCTGATTACTTAGGACAGTTAGGACACGTGACTTCATAAAATGTTATATAAAAATTTTGGTATCTCAATTGAGACATTGACCTTGTTATGATCACGGGAAACCAATTGGATGGAGACTTGGAGACGGACCATAATCGGTATTTTTGGAATTCTAAGGGGGAGGGCAATGTCTAGAAGTGGACTACTAACATGCTGATAATAATTATGATCTTAATAATAATAATTATTGGCATTGCAATCACATCTCAATGCAATTTATTGTACTTTGTATTATTCTGTCATCCAGCCCTCTGTGAACGCGTACCATAAATCAATCCTCATTTTTTCGCTTACAAAATGCATAATTTATTTTATAATGATTTACCGGCTACAGGGACATACGACATACTAATAATATCCCGCGGGTTGACTCTTTAAATGCGTTGCGGAAGTATGGCCACGATATTGGGATTTTATGACTTTCGTGTCCTGTTTCTTGAAGCAAAATTAATTGCAATCAATTAATAATTTAAAACCGGGCGATATTGAAACGCTTACGCATCATATGAACTTGATTTTACCTTAATCTAAGAAAATACTATTTTTGATTGTATAAAAGTAAAAAGGTCGTAACACAATAAAACTAGCACATAATATTATAGGTAGGTACCTACCATGGAAACTCACGAAAGTTAAAAGTTTTGAATAAAAAATAGTAATAATATCCTTGGTATTAATATTTTTGATTTTTTTAAATGTTATTGGGTGTAAGTAGGTACGTACACATACGATAATACTACGATAATAATACGATGGACCTACTTAAAAACCAACAAATTGTAAAAACACAAACGCAATATTTTCCAGCCAAAACACCAAATGGTTAACGTTAAAATCTGACAAGGTTAAAAGCAAACCAAACCACATAGATATCCTATAGGTACATTATATCAGAGTACTTATAACGAAAGAAAGAGTAAACTTGTGTAAGCTCCAATACATTTATCAAAAGTGAGTGAGAACGCTAGACAAAACGCGTTTTTAAAAGCACACCCACGTGTAGTGATCATTGGAAATGTGCCAAATAATGAGAAACTCATAGAACGTACTGAGATTTAAACCGATTTTTGTTGCAAATAAATATATTGTTCTTGACCTATGCCGTTGTGTTATTGTGTTCAATCAGATATGATTGTTTGTCGAAATACTCTCAAGGGTAAGAAGAAGAATAAAAGAAATCATATTAGCATAATCATATAAACGTTAACGCTATGAAAGGCGATGCATGCATGTATAAAAAAAGTAGCTAATAGATGTAATAAATGCAATTTTGTCAATAAGTTGGTTAGTAATGCACATTTTATTTTTTATTTAATTTGACGTATGTAATGCGCTTTCTTTGACTGTTTCTTATTTTTATGTAATTGGTATGTATAAACCGTGTTAATTAATTCAAATAATTGAATTTATTTATGAATTAATAACGCGGTTCAATAAAGACATGAGTTAAATGTCCTAATAATGAAAATAGTTGGAATTTAAAACCAATCAATCTTCATTCAATTGAAGATTACCTCTAACAAGTAAGTCAGTAAAAATCTAAACTGAAGCCAAGCTGATAGTAAATTTTCTTCAAAGCCAACAAGGGAAGCCGAGAAAATATTGCTTTCTTTGCGGTAAGCTTAAATAAACTTTACAGCTAAACACAGTAGCTGAATTAGTAAACTTCATAGACAAAGTATTCTAGGAGTTTTTAAACGATCTCACAGATGAATGTATCTTTTAATGAACGATGCATGAATGAATGAAAACACATTATTGTACACTAAACCAAATAAAGAAAATAAATTCATCCTATGTTACTAATATTATAAATGTAAATGCATGTTTGTGTTACGCTTTCACGCGAAAACTACATTTTTATCCCGGAAAATTAACGGGATCCAATGGGACGCAAACGAAGTCGCGGGCGGAAGCTAGTAATGGATAAAATAAAAACATAATATACAATGGGTGACCTTATCGCTTTAAACCGATTTCTTCCAGACAATCTTTGGAACTATGATTGTAGAGCTATGCTAAATTGAACACTGATTCATCCCATTTTCTGCACGTTGATTCACATCATATTCACATCATAACAGCCTGTCTATTGCTGAGTTCATCTCCCATAGATTTCCAGAAAGAACCATCCTGAGTCCTCTTCATCCAGTTCTCGTGGATGTCCGATGAGTGGGGGCTTGTCTCACTCGCGAACGTTTGTGCCCAGTAGTCAGTTCTGTGAGTTATATGGCCTGCCTATTTCCACTTCAGCTTGCTTACAGCTGTATTGGTGAACTTAGTTCTTCTGCGGACAATCGAATATCTGAAAGTTAATCTTGTATGGAATGTAGCTGATAGGATAAAGGGATAAAGTAATATTGATTGATCAAAGTGTAGTAGGTAGGGTGTAGGGTGTATAGTTTTAGACCGACTTATATAAGAGCACATGATAGGGTGGATTGATACAGCCCACCCATAGATTTTATAATACTAAACTAACAATTCAGATGCCTCTAAGCTGTTGGATAAAGAAAGTGTGTTATTCATAACTAATTTATACAAATTGCTTCAATCATCAGGTCAGGTAAGTACTGTAATCTGTCCCGCAATGGAAAGTATTATAGAGACAATGGGGTCTTAATCTAATGATGGTCTTCTACGGTGGTCTTGGGGAGAGAAGAATTTAAATTAGTACCGCGATGATCCTGGAAATATAATACTAATATTGTTCCCCTTTTTGGTGTAGATACACTACCAAATTTAAATTTATTTATTTATTTAATAACGTTGACAAACCAATTAGATCTATTAAACTAAAAATTTTATGATTTATTTATTAAGCTATTATACATTTATGTGTAATATTATACTTAAAAGAAAATACTAGGAGCTTTGCCGCTTTCCTATGATCACTGGTAAATAGAAAATGATTCAAAATGCATGACATCATGTCTAAACGACAGATAAGTATGTGAATGTTTGCATACATTTTAAAAGTTTTATTTTCTTTAGATGTTACTTCGTCGAGCCAACATAACTAACTTCAGTAGTGCTGTAGAGCCAAAAAGGAATTATTGTCGAAGATATTTCGGCACGAATTGGTAAATTCTTTCGAATAACCTTATTCTCACGAACTTTCGCAAGTACCTATTGTTTTTAAAACGATTGAGACTTGACGACATTTTTTATTTTGGGACCCAGCTTGCATCTGCTCAACACATGCAACCGCTAAGTCCACATTTTTGAGAGTTTGCAAAAACAATAGTGATGGGAATATTAAACCATTGGTAGAAATATCGATTGTTTATTGTTGGCGCGACCCTATGGCTGGGAATCACTAGACAAGACTCGCAAGGGACCGAAAATAATGGTGTGATAAAGAGGAGGCTTAGTACTCAGCAGTGGGTGCAAACGGGCTGAAATGATGATGATGATGATGACACTATATACGTGATTAACTATTTTGCTGGCTCTGCAAATTGCTCTTTGGTAAAAGGTAACCATTGAGCCAAAGTTTTATAGATAAAAAACAACCGCTGTCTTTCTTCGTAATTTATCTTCGTTACATCAAGTGAATAAATCATTCAACGATTTACAGCGCTATCAATAACGGTATCTCTAGTACTGCCCAACACAGGCATCGATATCGACGTTGTAAAAGGCGCATCACTACCAAAACCCATAATTTACAGGCCACAAATCTCAGCTGCCATTAAACACTTGAAAACAAAGCATTGAAACATTGTCCAGACTGTCCCAGTCAAAGAACAATATGGCAATTTTGTTCATGTTCAGTTTTAGTGTGTAATTATGCGCGTGCAATAATTTTTGACACTTTGTTTCTTAGGGCCATGACTCAAATTTACTAATGTTACAGCGATTGGTTTGTGTTATGAAAAGAACCATAATTTGGAGAACAAAGCCAGAAATACTTAGTAAGTACCTACGAGGTAGGTACCTCGAAAATTATGAAGCTAGATAGCAAACCTTCTGATAACAAGCACCTATAAAAAAAGAAAAAAATATATATAAAAGTAGCTATGACTTTCATTTGTCTATGTTATGATCAAGAAAATAATAATATCTGCGTCATGAAGCCAAAAAATACAATTGTACCCACGAGTTATCATAAAATACAGAGCATAGGCCTTATACATTGCACAAAAAAAAATGTATGTATGTATTCTATCAGCCATCTAGTTTCCATCGTACAAGCTTTGCTTAGTTTGGGACTAGAAGGCGTTGTGTTAAGTGTCCGTGAATATTTATTTATTTATTTATTATTTCCTTTTCTTATATTATTCCGAATAGCATAATGTAGTAAATAAAGTATCTAATGCTGTTTGCCATTTCTTATACATTTTTAAAACTTGGTCAATTATATGTAAAACTGTGAGGAACTTTTTGTACAGGCAGGTAAAGATTTTTTTTCATGAATTATAATTTTGAACAGGACCATGCCGTTTGGCATAAACTCAAATGTGATCATTTTGAAGAACTCAAACATCTGCAGAAGTATCTGTACCTCTGAGCCCCGTATAAGGGCTTATATAACCAGCTTTATTAGTTACTGGTAGATTTATAGTATTCAGGTGTCCCTCGAAGTGCCCTATTTTGGGCTGAAACGTGATTTTAATGAGTTTGCAATGGTTACTTATTTTAGCTTCCCGAGGGGAGTTTTGCCATAACTTTTGCCGACGAAAATAAATATGGAAAAAATATTGACACGCTGTTTCTGATGCAATTTAAATAATAAAGATCAAGATAATTTGAAAATGTTTTGTGTCGAAATAAGAAAAGAAGGTAGGCAAGTAATAGACATTATTTATTATAACGATAGCAACAAACACTTGAAAAACTATTATAATAAGCTATAACTAACTAAACAGCGAAACTTATTAAACACGAACTCCGAAAATATATATTTAATACTTTACAAAGTACTTATTTAAATGATATTTTTTTGCTTCGGTTACAGGCTTATTCAATTTTATAGTCCCATATTAATAATTTCTCCATTATCGTTTGTTCATTCACAATATACAATATGTAAAAAATATTTACCTTTAAAACTAAGTGCATCGCATTCGTATTCACTCGGTGCACTCAACATTATGTTTATCACCTGAGAGCGTTGAGTTGAGAGTTCCTAGAGATCTGACGACCGTTTATTATAGCGTTGGCAATAGCAGTGAAAACAATGTTGAAACTAGCTGTTTACTACTAGACTAGTTGTCGCCCGCGGCTTTGCACGCGTGGCAGCAGCATACGCATTATTTGGTTTAAAATCATTGATCCTAATTTTAGAGCCTTTAGGGTGCGACTTTTCAAAATTCCTTTTTTAGTTCTTACCTCTAAGACTTATGGTTTAGGCTGCACGTTGATTGTTAGTCAGCTTCAAAAGAATTTTATATATTTAAAGAAGAAGAAGATGTAGATGTAGAATCTAGTATGCTAGACTGACTAAACATAGCATCACTTTAAATTTAAACATCCACATGGGATCATTGGAAAATACTATTAAACCTACCTAATTAACTGGTTTACCTGTTTACCTATATCTAGGTCAGACTTGTAAAATTGCATGCACTAGAACCACCTAAGCGTACCATAGTACAGAATACCTATGCACTAAATGAATAAACTTCTATTTCTATTTATTGACCTGGCGTAAAATATCTACTATATAAAAATAAGTCGAGTTTTCCTTCCTGACGCTATAACTCCAGAACGCACGAACCGATTTCCACGCTTTTGCATTCGTTGGAAAGGTCTCGGGCTCCGTGAGGTTTATAGCAAAGAAAATTCAGGAAAAATTTCAACAGCAAAGCGGGAAATGGAATTTTGAAAAGTCACACCCTAACGCGAGCAATGCCGCAGGAGATGGCTAGTTAATTTATATTAAAAACAATATGGAACAAAGCAGTAAAAATATATTTGTTATTTATTAGTCTCTTTGCTCTCTCCAAAGTCATTCTCGTCCTTCCCATAATAGCCTTTGCTCTTTGTACTAGTATAGTATTATATCTGTGGCTTTGCTAACTTTAGCCCTCTTGGTGTGTAGTATAGTAAAGTCTGGATTAATGTCAGTCGCTTCTTTGAGAACGAGGATTTAACTGAGATGTATGAGTATTTTGTTCTGATAGTTTTATGGATCCTTATAATGTGTTTTTTTTTGTTTTTTTTTTCGTAGAAGATGGTATAAACTTTCTATATAAGTGTTAACTTCAGTAGTAATGTGAAGGAAAAGATCTACCTACGTAAGAATAAATTTAAGCTGTATAGGATACCAACCTACATTATAAATAAACAATAATTTAGATTGATATGGCTGATTTTTATCCATATAAATCAGCTTTTGATCAGCTATAAAAGAAAAAAAAACTAAAATGAAATTTCGTTTGTTACAGATGATACTTACACTGTGATAGAAGCGTCGACGAACGAGAGGCTCCGACTGGTCTGTGGGCTGATGCCGAGGAGTCAGACTCCCATGGTGCAGTGGTTCAAAGACGGACTGGAAGTTGATGGACAGACTAAAAGAATTGCTCAGCAGAGGCAGTGGTAAGCGACTCTCATAATACAATACTAATGTTATATCTAAAGCAGATAAATGACAAAATATAATGAAAAATAGAAAAAAATACAATCTAGTTTGATGGTATAATGTAGTAATTCTTATAGATAAAAACATATAAAGTTACCAATAAGCTCAATAACGGCTGAAACTTAATCCGTAATGTATAACGAGTGAGAAAAATATAAATGAAACACACAAGCTCGTTCCGTGGGTAGTATAGCAATTTATAGAAATAATCTCAAAAATGCTGCATGAAACATGATATTTATTATAACTTGTACTTACACCTCGACATGTAATGAAAAACTCGTGTTATCCATGCATATGATCGCAAGATAGTTAATAGATACCTTTATTACCATTTTTATGAATCAACTGAGACCTTAGAAAAAATACTTCAATGTATAAACGTACATACATGCTCGTATGTGCTTCAGGATGTTACTAAGTATAACGTATAGAAAATTATTGCAGTAACATTAAAATAAAATGGACAATTCAAGGACGTATTGAATTTGTCTACGCCGTATGGCGTAGACAAATTCGGTACCTACCTAATAAAGATCCTTGGGATAGCTTTTTGAAACAGATGCAAGTCCAAACACTATGCAGCACATTTGGCAGTAGTAAATATTCCGATATCAATGCCAATTTCAAAGCAGTCAAAACTAAAATAGTATCAAATGATATCAACAATATAGTAGCTGCGCCAGAAACAGACATACAGACAAGTCAGTTCAATATTTACGTTGTTCTATCCCGGTACGGCAATAACTCATAGCACCCTATGAATTGTGGCCATTCCATTGCAAGGAATAATATATCGCTATTTAACTGTGTTATTGGACGATATTAGGCTTGATTTATGGATTAAATTTATGAAAGTAAGCTATCAGAAATAATTTAGTATGGCTGCAAATATTTTGAACTTTATAAGTCTGGAAATAGCACAAGTGTTATGGTTGCTGTCGATACAAATCTAAAAGATGTTGGAGGTAGAGAAATTAAAGAAATTAACAAAGAAGAAAGGTGCTAATACAAAACGAATGATAATAATTTCCAGGTTAAGGATAAAAGGTTTCCGTCCAAGAGATGCTGGCGTGTACTCCTGCCAGAATGATGACGAGCGAGGCAGAGATATGAGCGTCACCATCAAACATAAAGAGATTCAAGATCAGGATACAGCAGGTACTTACATAAATAAAATAGTCCCACTGAAATGAGTAACTAAACAACGCTAGGTAGGTTTATCTAAAGCTAAAGGCGTTGTTCTTGGAGTACAAGTAAAGTATCAAAATCTGTATCACCGACCGTGTAAATCATGTTTGTATGCGGCTATTTCCATACAATATTTTATTATCATCTCACTGTCCATCCACAATATCCACATGTGTAAACAAACTGCCAAGTCCGCCGGGTTCCAGGGTTGCCACACCTAACGGCCAATAATCTTGCACATTGCAATATATAGAGATGCGTATTACTCTGCATAAAGATCATCTGGATGATCTTGCTATGTACCAGATTATTGGCTCGATAGTGTTTATCGCTGCATGCTGGTTCAAAATAAATTTGGATTTAATTCCTTGTTTTCCAATATGACGTGGTGCACTAAATTTTGGGATGAGCGACTTCCTGCTCGGCGCAAACTGTTTACGGATTTAAAAAGACAAGTCATCAATATTATACTTAAATGGGTAGGTACTTAGCCAGAAATTTACACAAAAAGTCATCTTCTCCTTATCCTGCGCCAGACGACTGAAGAGTATTCTCTGAATGTTTTGTCACAGGTTATCAAGCTGATACCGATATCGAAAGACCACTACCAGAGATCCTATCGCAGCACCAAGCGGCACCATTACTCGAAAACAACACCATTGAAGAAAACGTCACAGCTAAGCGTTTTCCTAAAAACGTGAAATTCAAAGAATATGATAACAAAGAAGAAGACCCTGAAGATAAAAGCGAGAAAGATCATCCAAATTACGGACATGTGGATAACACAAAGACTAAAATACCGCCAAAGTTCAAGCATCCTACAAAAATGTTCAACATGGAAATGAAACCGGCTGGCAGCTCCATCAGACTTCGGTGTGCCGCTGAAGGTAATAAATATTTTATTGATAAACTGCTATTTGATCTTATGATTATAATCCTAAGTTTATACTTAGGATTATAGTTGGGGAGTATTGTCTAAAGGCACGACTCGAGACAGTATTTCGTAAAGTTTCTAGTCTATTATCCATTTGAAACTACGAGAAATCGATGTACCTATTGACAATCTTCAAATGCATTGAAGTTTTGTTTGTTTAGCTAAATACAAAATACAAAAAAAAATACAAAATAGTTTATTTGCTCAAAAAAGAAGTACATAAAATAAAAACACCATGTACAAGTTACAGTTAGTACTAAATAGGTAAGATTATAAAAGAACATTCAGTACTTTTTAGGAAAAAGACGTAAAGTTATGATGTGCAGAAACTCTTATCATGGCAAAATTACTACCGAGATTCCATCACATTGTAACTGCATTCTCTATACAATTCAGTCTTAACACCAACAACTCCCTACAAGTTATAAACAACAAAAATACGTTTAACGATCCCATAAACTTTTGCAGGGAACCCGACACCGAATATAACATGGTACAAAAATAAAAGCACGCCGATCATGAGAAGTTACTTCCAACCCTCGTACGGAAAGTGGTCCATGGCACTGGACGAGCTGACGAAGGCTGATAATGGGAACTATACGTGTGTAGTTTGCAATGAGCTGGGGTGCATCGAGCACACTGTTGTACTTCATGTTCAAGGTAAGAGTTTATTTTGACCGTGTTTCTGCATTCGGGTTTGTCATTTTATTGGAAACCACGCTACGTACTTACTTGATTGTTTGAACCACGTTTGGGTCTAAAATATGTTGGATATATTCATTACCAACTTCTAGGATCACATTGGGTGGGACATCTTAATTTTTGGGTAATTTTTAAAAGCTAAATAGATATTTAGCTTTTTTTATTTCTCTTTACTGCTATGATTTTCCATAACAGCTAAATAGCTGTTATGGAAAATCATAGGAGTAAAGAGAACCTTATCTCACTTTATTTCATTAGTGTTATTTGAAGAACACATAATAATCTAAAAGACACATATTTTCATAAACCCTTTGATGTTATACTTCTTCGGGTTCTTAAGCATGGTGTTACATAAAGCAATTGTTTCGTAGAACGCTATCCATCGAAGCCGTACATAAAAGAAGGATACCCCGGAAACATAACAGTGTTAGTCAACGACACAGTTGAACTGTCATGCCCGCCAGTATCCGACCTCGAGCCTTACCTCTACTGGATAAGGCCTACGAACGTTTCATTGAAAGACGCTGAAGTCGGGCCGAGCGATATGCCGATTCCTGTCGGATATACGATAGAGGTCTTTGATTTTGTTACGGTGGAGGCTCTTGAGGGTCTGAGGAAAATACTATCTTGCAAAACTGCAAAATTAGCTTTAGTAGCAACAAATTCTGTGTTTTAGACTACTCAGCTTCCTTGAAATCTAAATTTAGTTTTCAAAGAACATCACATTTTTTTAATGTCTTTCGAAATTAACTTCAAAGAAATGGTATACAATTTTACGCTAGAAATTCATGCAAATGTGTAAAAAAATTAAAAGAATAAACGAACTTGAACCCAAGGTTTTGCGCCAGACGTAAACAGTTGATTATTTTTAAGAAAATGTGGATAACGTTTAATGCAGATTGTTATAATGTTTATACAATACGATATTCTCTTTATTTTAGTTACATTGTAGTTTTGCAAGATAGGAATCGTTAATTTTCAGTGTTGTAGGATCTTGTCATAACTGTCAATAAGTATTTATTTTCTTCTCTTAGATGGTAGAGGCATTTCTTTTAATAATTATAGCACCTAATTTTTTAGTATTCGTAAATCTTTATATACTATTCAACCCGTGATAACAGACATCCAATGTAGATTTGAGCACTGTTGGTGATGGTTATTTAGCTCTATAACAGCAAAGCACTGATACTAAGGTTTAAGGGTCACTTAGCTGTAAGTTATTTTCAGAAAACCTCTGTTACTCTGCGCTCTAAAACTCTGTATTTCGTTACTTATAGAGCGTGTATACGCCAAGCCGGTGCTTACTCAAGGCGTCGTGAACCAAACCAAGCTATTCGGTCAGACAGCCGAGTTTAGCTGTGATTTCCTCTCAGACATGCACCCGTTCGTGTACTGGATGTATTTCACTAGAGATGAGTTTGTCTACAATGATACGTGGGTTGACGAGAACAAGGAGTCTGTTGTGTACTTCGATGTCAATAAGCTTATGACGGTGAGGGTTTGTGACTAACGCATGTGGTTTCTATTGCTTTGCAATGCACGGGGTTCCTGCTTACGCTTCTGCCACTTTCTGTGTTTGCGTATGAACTTTGTTTCTGTGTGTGTTTCAGTGATGATATTGTTCGAAGTTTGCGTGTGTTGAATTCAAAGAAATTCTGTAGAAGATTTGTTTAGTCTGCAGAAAACGTTGAGGAGAATATAATTTCTTCTGAAGCAGGCGTTTCCTTGTACTGTTTGTGCTGTACAAATCAGAAGGAAGCATGCGTGTGAGCATGCTCGTTTAAAAACCAACACCAGGATATGTGCCAACAGATTGTTGTACTTTCAGAGTGATAACCCAAGTGACAAGCCTGAGCAGCTGACTATCTACAACGTTACGAAAGAGGATGAGGGCTGGTATGTGTGCGTTGCTCTCAATACGCTAGGAAATACCACTGCCAAGGGTTACTTGACTGTTTTAGAATGTAAGTTATCATTTGCTTTGCTTTATTATATCAATCTAGATTTTTAGGTCATAGAAGTGGGCTTTGATAGGAATAAGCTATAATATTGGCATTCGGTGGGAATACCTATACCAAAATAGATCTTAAAAATGCTCTTGGTTTCATGTATGTAAATACTCCGTCAACAGAGTTGGCCACTAACTCATACGAGCTTGCTTTGCTTGCTTGTAGGTAGGTAAACCAGAGATTACCTATCGGTAAGTTATACCTACAGTAACGGTATGAACATGATACCACCAATTAGGGCTTCATTGTCAATTATTAGCAGTTGGTCACTGTCCTAAGCAGGGTGTTCAAAAAATAACCAAGAGCTATAAATACTTGAAATTCCTTTGATAGAAATTATGCGATTGAGAAAATGCAATTAGCTCGTGATTGCATAGCATATGCCAGACAATTCGTATGCAGCCTCCGCATAAATTCCTAGGATTATCACAGATTAATGCATATCCCACTAATTAATAAACCATTTGTATAGCTTCTAGGATAATACCACGACAGATGGAGATAATGCCTACCAATTAACTCTGTGTTCTGAGATAGGTTTAATGGAGTTTCGCTTACTAGTTTGACTTGTTGCATTTCAATAACAACAAATGCATGTGGATTTACTTTTATATAAATTCTTTACCTTTCCCTAAGATATTCTTGCTACAATATACATTTAGCATTGCTATTTTCACTAGTAGGCACCTTGTAGTTTTTACAGAAAACTCGAGAGTTTCTTTCCATTCGAAATACAACAGAGTCTATTTGTACCAGAAACGACTTGAAAGTGGAACAATACAAGACAAGTTAACTTAGGTAGAGATTTAAGATTATATTTTTTACAAAAAGGGTGGATTATCTCCTTTTTAAGAGTTGAGTTAAAAAATATTGTCTTAGCTTATACACTGCCTACCAAACTCTATTAAAGAAAAGGTAAATACATAGCTATAACATTTATAATTAAAAATAATTTATCTTCCAGCATTCCCAGTGTCAGAAGCCCTCGAACACGGAAAACATACTCTCCTGATCAACATTCTAACAGCGGTGTTGGGCGCTATGTTCTTTGTAGCCGCGATCGTAGTGGTCATGATCTTCAAGAAGCTAAAGCGGGAGAAGATCAAGAAAGAACTAGCGATAGAGACAGCTAGAGCGGTGATTGTGACGCATTGGACAAAGAAGGTCGTGGTTGAGAAGCCGCCGATGAACGGTTCGCCGACTACAACGGGAGAGGGTTTGGTAAGTGTTTTTTAACCTATGATGATCCCTTATGACGTCACAGGTGTCATACACAAACAATGTCTATCACAATATGAGAACACAAGATTCGCAGATCACGCAGAATATTATATCGATTCTTTAAAAACAATTTGCTGAAAAATCTGATTTTGTGTCTTTGCAATGTGACTATACTCTGGAAACTTCTGATGATTTTAAAATAGCATTAGACACGGACTGCTTGTGGGATTTTTCCAGGCAGTGGGTATTCGTTTCCACATGTTTCAAATCTGTATATAAAAAGTAGAACGAACGCTTTACCATGTGTAGGTAAATTGTTCCTCTTTACGGGAATGTATTTAATATAATACATTCCCGTATTGTATTTAATTTATTCCAATACACGTTTGTAATCCTAACTTGAACGATGAACCTTTGCAGCTCATGCCAGTCGTAAAAATCGAAAAGCAAAAGCTGTCCCAAGTGCAAGCTAATAGCAATACTAGCGATTCCATGATGATGTCAGAATACGAACTACCAATGGATATCGACTGGGAGGTGGCACGAGAGTCACTCTGCTTGGGCAAGATATTGGGAGAAGGAGAGTTTGGGAAGGTTGTGAAGGCTGAATGCGTTGGAATTCTGAAGCCAGGGCTGCAGAGTGTGACGGCTGTAAAGATGTTGAAAGGTTAGTAATTAGTTGCAATATAAATGATGCTACGGTAGTAATCGTACCTATAGAACTACCTCGAACACTCATCCCTAGGGCATCACGTACCTAATGCTAACCAAAGTACTACTAGAAGACAGTGAATTAGTGATCCCTATTAATGGAGTAGATACATAACTTTAGAGTAGTATAACTTTAGATAGTAGTTAGCTACTATCAAAAAGTTAGAGTTCGAAGAGACAGGTAGCTATATTACATTTGATAGGTGCAAACATACTGATATCCACCATCGATGATCTGTGTTATAAGTCATCACTCCGCAAGTAGGTCCCGGTTATCAATATTTTCTTCAAAGGCAGTTTTTAAATACGTCAAGATTAGCGCTTGATAATAATATATTATTATAGTTTTTTAGAAAAATAAATCAACATCTATATAAGTATTGCTGTTCTGTTTTCAGAGGGTCACACAGACGCAGAAATGATGGCACTAGTCTCAGAGATGGAGATGATGAAAATGATTGGAAAGCACGTGAATATCATCAACCTACTCGGGTGCTGTACGCAAGACGGACCTCTGTATGTGATAGTGGAATATGCGCCAAACGGAAATCTTAGGGAGTTCTTGAGAAATCGTCGGCCTGGGAACAGGTAAACTACTTCTAAGATCGAATAAGAAAACGAATGTAAAAGCTACAGAGAAAACGTACAATATCGGTATAATTTATATTCACTAATATAACTTGAGCATTGAGCAAGAGACTTGGGCCAAGTTTTCATTTTGTTTGGATTTTTTCAGTCACTGTTTATTAATTAGTGGTTTTCTCAGGTATGAATCCCCCAATGAAGACTTGAAGGATAAGAAAACGCTTACACAAAAGGACCTCGTGTCTTTCTCGTATCAAGTAGCACGAGGAATGGAGTATTTAGCGTCTAGACGGGTATGTTCATCAGCTTTTTTTTATCCTTTCGTTTGTACTCTTCAGCTTTGAGTTTAACTATTTTCTGGTCCTGTTCATTTATCTTTCATTTATTCATTTATCTTTGGTACATCATCCGCAGTGATTGGTTCACCGATAACATGGTTTTATGTATTTTTCAGTGTATCCATCGAGACTTAGCAGCCAGAAACGTCCTAGTATCAGACGACTGCGTCCTCAAAATAGCTGACTTCGGTCTAGCAAAAGACGTTCACAGCAATGACTACTATAGGAAGAAAACAGAAGGAAGACTGCCGGTGCGGTGGATGGCCCCTGAGAGCTTATACCATAAAGTGTTTACGACACAGACTGATGTGTAAGTTATCTATACATGATCATCTGTAGGTACTAAGTTTGAATTGAAGCGCTCGTGACGTCGCTTGCTTAGTCAATCTTCACCGATTATCTAAGTTAAGGTTGAACAAGTCGCAGTCAGTCGCACACCTTTCCATACAAACGTGGAAGGGTAATCACTCCACTGTTTGACGTTGACCAACCCAAAACTAAGGATTATATCAATTTATCTCGTCATAATCTATGTCTGTGTACACCCCAAACCATAAAAAAAAAATACAAGCTTCTAAACTTTCGTATGGAAAGTATTTTTAGCTTGTATTTTTTAAATTAATACTTTTTTTACGGTTTGGGCTGTATACAGACATAGACTATGACGAGATAAATTGATATAATCCTTAGTTTTGGTTGGTTACCGTCAAACAGTGGAGTGGTTACCCTTCCACGTTTGTATGAAAAGGTGTGCGACTTGTTCAACCTTAAGCCACGTTCTGCATGGTCACTATTTGGATGACCGTTCGTGGCACTTACATCTGAGCGCTTCCGTGCTTCGGAGGGCACGTTAAACTCCTCGGCTCTAGCAGTCGTTAAGCCGCGAAGGACCTTAAGGCGGCCTAAAAACTCCGTTACCAAACTCATACGAACCTTCTACTAGTTTGAATGCTTTCTTAACATAAGTCCTGATGTGGTCGCTCACAATATTATTATATTACTGTGGGTTGTTGATACCTACTTTTGGAAATCTGAAATATGTAGTTCCGTTTGCTGAAAACGTTCCTCTTCTAATATACTTTTCAACAGGAAGGTGTGCTACGTGATGTAAAGCAAGTAATTGGCATTGTGTTATGAGACTTCTGGAACCTAAATACAGTGGACCCCCGGTAATCCGGCAAACATTATGCAGGGCAGTGTCGGACTATCCAATTTGTCGGATTATAGAGCACTGCCTACATTACTAGGTACTACACCTAATACACAATGAATAAATAGTAAACAATGAACGCACGCTAGGCCGTACCGCTATCACTAGTATTCAAATTCAAACTAAGTAAAACAATGCATACGCGTCGAGCACAATAGCGGTGGCGCGTACGAGTTGTGACCTGTTCAAACCTGCGTGATCTATATATATAAGCAAAGATTGTCATGTCGGATTACAGGGGGCTCCGGATTAGACATGGGCCGGATTATCGGGGGTCCACTGTATAGCTATACTCTTGAACTATTATTGTTATCTTCCAACCACACTAACTTAAATGATTTCTTATGACATCCACATTTAGGTAAGTATATTTTGGATCCATTAGCCGACACTATTTTTGGGAAGGTGATTTGTAGTTTTTAATGTTCTTTCTCGTTTTTTTATTTACAGTTTTCTTTATTATTTAAATTAATTACTTATGATTTTTTACGTCATTTCAGCTGGTCATTTGGCGTGCTTCTTTGGGAGATCATGACCCTCGGCGGCACTCCGTACCCCACCGTGCCGGGACAGTACATGTACCAGCATCTTAGTGCTGGCCACCGGATGGAGAAACCACCGTGCTGCAGCCTGGAAATGTAAGTTTATACCAATTAAAATGTGCAATGTAGAGTTTGATAACTTATTTAAAAAAATTGTACTTTCATAAAGGGTCCTGATGACCATTCCAAAGCCAACGAACTCATTCTGATACCTTTTTTTTGTCAGTAGGTACTTTGACCTCGATAAATTATTAAATATTTCGTAAATAAGCCTATTTTAGTAATAATCAGTGTACTAAACTTACCATTGATACATCATTATCAATAGTTCCCATAGTACAAGCTTTGCTTAGTTTGAGACTAGAGGGCGTAGTGTCAGTTGTGTGAGATCATCATCATCATCATCATCAACCTATATCAGTCCACTGCTGGACGTAGGTCTCTCCCTTGACGCGCCACTGAGCCCGGTCTTCGGCTCTTGCCATCCAGTGTTTGCCAGCTACATTTCTTAGGTTGTCGCCCCAGCTAGCCGGAGGGCGTCCTACACTACGCTTGTCTAAACGTGATCTCCATCGAGTGTTAGTTTGTTCCAACGATTGTCGGTCTTGCGGCAAACATGGCCAGCCCACTGCCATTTCAGCTTGCTAATCCTCTGAGGTGTCAAGCAGCTTGGTTCTCGGTTGTGGTTTCTTGGTTGTGTGAAATGTCTAAAGGTATTTTTTTTTCAGATACATGCTCATGCGTGAGTGCTGGTCCTTTTCCCCGGGCGACAGACCCTCATTCACAGAACTGGTTGAGGACCTCGACAAGATCCTTACAGTGACTGCCAACCAGGAGTACCTGGACCTAGGACTCCCTCAACTAGACACTCCTCCATCAAGTTACGACGGCTCTGGCGATGAAAGCGATAGTGAATTCCCGTTTATTAAATAAAACCACCAAATTTTTGAGAAATTCGTGTTAATATCCGAGCCCGTAGTCTGAGTTTTGGTTGATTTGCGACAAGCCAGAGTCAGAAACTTGCAGTTTTTGTATGGAGAAAAATAGTTTGCAAATCCTGCTAGAGGCGCTATTCCGGTTTACATACAAAAATTTTCGAATGCGAATGTTAGCACTCGAGTCGAAAGTCAAAACAAATTTGCAGACTCGGGGCTCTGAATGAGTTGTCTCCCCAAACCAGTCGAGGCTGGCGAGACCAATAATGTCCTAGGCAAAAATGTTGCTAAATATACAAAAATTTGAGACGTCTCGGTTGTTTTTGAAAGATTGGTAATTTTGTGAGGAAATAGGTAAGTGGTCGTGGAACCAAAAAATTTAGTCCAGTCACTGCCTCTGCCTACCCTGTAAAGTCACAATCATTGTAGAGAAATAATGAATGAGTCATTAGTAAATTAATTATCTTGTCTTGATGTACGTAGGAACTAACGATATTAAAATTCTCTTACATTGACGCGCATAATATGTAAATAAACCAAAATTTTTTTTTTCAATTATTTTGACATAAGCACCTACTAAAGATAATAAAATGTACATAATAATTTTAGTACCAAAGGTTATTTGTGTAATTAAGTAGATAAGCATTATATACAAGTATTATTTTGTGTATCTAAAAATAAGTCAACCTAAGAGATGTTATCCATGACTTGTATTTAGGTAATAAGAATCATTAAATTATTATTTTGAGTATGGAACATATTATACATTAGTTTCTAGTATTATACCATTTTTTTCTATTTCTGAATAGAAAGTGCATTTTACCACCAAATTTTATTTGTACTTAATTAGAGATAGAATTCGTTATTTACCTACATAATATTTAACTAATAAAAAATATGTCTTAGCAGAAAGTAGTTATTGTTTTTAAAAAGTTACATACTCTGTCATGTAAATAAAAAAAACTTTTTAAAATTTCATAAATTGCATGTAAATAAAATAAAATTACCTTTCATGACACGACTTTGGTCGACTGAGAGGACGTAATTTCTTTTTTGTATATTCAAGAAAATATTTCTGGTTTTGGTTGAAAGATGTCATAAAAAATTTAACAGTATTTTGTTTATTTTTTAAAATACTAAATTATACATTTTAATAATTAATGTAAGATAATAGTAATTATTATGCATTTAAGTTTGTATTAAGGTAGGTACCGTTAATATCAGTAAATATGTCATCTGGAATCCTATAGTCAAATTCTACTTTGGAAAGGCTAGTAAACGGGAATCGATATATTGGGGGCTTAAAACCTCGTAGATATCTATTTTTTAGTAGACTGAAAACTAAAAATACCGTGAAATTACCTAAATTCATTTGTCAGTTAAGTCAATATAGTTGCATTATTGTTTGTATATTTGATGGCTTTTTGAATGATATGTTGTGTTAAACATGTCGAAAAATAAAGAAAATGTATTGTATAATATCTTGTTTTATTTATTTTCCAACTATTGATTAAAACAGCAAAGTAAATATTTATTTTTATCTTAAGGTATTTTTAGTGATACATTAAAACAACTATAATGTTTAAATTGTTCTTTATTTTGTTTATATTATGGCTTTGCCTTGTTAGGTAAAAATTTTCATATAAAACTTACACTAAGCTAAAAACTACGTTTTATTATTTTTATTCAGCTAGCATCATAAAATTTACTACAATAATTCTTATCCTTAATCAAATGCTGGTTTTACAAAAATATACGTATACACTACAAAATAATAATAATAATGTTTGCCGACCTCTAAAAAAAAGTAAATTATTCTTGGCAACTAGACGCTCAAACGTTAAAATTATACTATTTTACAGGCCAGAAAAAATATTAACAAATCAAGGAAACAATAAAACTTTTAACTGATGAAACATATTTTAAATCACATCTTTTTTAAACTAAACAAGATTCAAATAATACTTTATAATTTCTTTATATTATTTGGTATTCAATCCATAGCATTTCGTAACAAAAACTCTATTCCCTACCTACCTAAATAATTTGTAAGAAATAAGCTGCTTTATAACGATACAAAAATAATAATTATCAATAAGTAATACCTAAGCTGTGTCAAATGTTTAAAAATATTTATTTGAAACAAAAGAAATATTTATATCAAATTGTTCTTTTTAGTTGTTTAACGTTCCCTAATTCCTCTAAAATTATATACATAATTTATAACCAAAAGGAAGTAACAATATTGTGTTAAATTATTTTTAGTAAGTTGATGATGAAACTAACCAGAGAGAGTGTGGCGTCTACAAGAACCAAGACGTCGTGGCAGACCAAGAACAAGGTGGTGGGATGAACTAGATAAATACTAGCCCGAATGGATCATTACAGCATTGGATCGCACAGCGTGGAGTGAAAACGGGGAGGCCTTGGCCCAGCAGTGGGACTCGTAGGCTCATTATAATAATAATAATAATAATAATAAAAAAAGTTGATGATAATCTCAAGTCAAATTTAATCCAAATTTACTAATGTTTACTAAATGTCAAAATAAAACTAGTCTATAGAAATTATAACATTATTATCACATATGAAAAATGTCACGTTTTATTTGTTAATATTGAGTAATTCGTGGTCAATGTTATTATAAATTATGTGAGTCAATAGTTAAATTTTATTTATAAAATGAACTTTTTTTTTCTAGTCGAACACCTGCAGATGTATCTTCTAAAATTACATTTAATAGTAGTTGTTTCATTAGATACAATAATTTAGTCCGCAGTTATGTTGAAATAAGCAACCAGGCTTAAAAATGGTTTAGATGCTAGCCAGCTTACTTACTTTTAAACCTTGTCAAAAGCATTAGGTAAGACTATAATATTGATGCTTAATATAATTATTACATCGATCCTATTTCAAATTCAATATTTAGTATGCTTGGTATGTGCGTCTTTTATGTTTACATCCTATTGAATTATCCATAATATTTAATACACTTAAATAAAAATATTAAAGATAGAGTTCAAGCATATTTTAATCGTAAGCTGCAATTTTCACTGGTTTTTTTTATTTCAAGGTATATCCAGCAAAATAAACACTTTTCATAAAAAAATATTTACTAAATTCATACGTTTGCCTTAAAATTAACATACTTATCAAGATATCATTTTTTTCATAAAAGTCAGCTAAATTGAGTAGCTTACATAAGAATACAAGAAGGAACAATCATCAGTTTGTTACCATACGGCTGCAATTAGAATCACGCAATCATTTCGCAAAATCGATATCCTTTAAAAGTTTTCACAATCGTACTTCAAAGACTTTACAAAACTCATTAGTCGCTGCTCCACGACATTGTATACAAAATCACATATTAACACAACGCAATTTCTTCTCAGGCACACGGGAAGCAAAAGCGAAGCTTGAAACAACTGCTTTGGCCTCCTTCTCTTCTTTCTTCTCACCCATAAGACTGCTAAGGCACACTTTCATATCTGCCGCAAACTTCCTAACTAACCTTTCTAAGGAAAAGAGATGATCATCCAAAGCTTCTGGGATTTCTTCTCTCATAAAATCAGCTAGCCTTAGTAAGTATTCTGCGTTAGAGCCGGACGATCCCTCGCATTCAAGGATTTGCTTGGCAATTTCTGGTAAAGGAGCTACCCCTAGCCAATGTCTGTTTTCAGGAACAGCAATGTACAGTAACGCGTCTTTTTTGTCGCCTGATGCTACAGACATGTTGGTTGGTAGGCTAGTAGAGACCAGGCAAGTTAGGCTAGTGGAAGGCAGACTAGTGGCACCTTCCTGGAAGGTAGGTCGCGGGTGGAAGTTGACTGTGTAGGTCATGTAGCCTCCTAGATGACATTCTCTTGTGGAGAGATAAGGTAGTGCAGCGTGGTTGTCTGCCGAGATCAGAAACGCTTTTCCCCATGTTATGCCCTGAAACAAAGAAAATTTACAATTAATGAGAGTTGTTGACCGAGAACACAAATACATTATCAAAGACGAGCCAGACATGTGCTACACTCATTTATCATAAAATTTTGTACAAAAATATCTCAAAAGTCTGCTAATATTGTAACTTTATCATACAGAAACAGATTCAAAAAAAGTTATCAAAAGATATGCCACAGTTTCTCAAAACATCTCAGATAACGCTCAGACAGAGTGACAATACAAACAAAGAAAACTAAGCTAATAGGGATTGAGGATATTTTATTAATTATCTAAATGACGATAAAGCAGGTGCAGATATCCAAGGAAAACAAAAGAACATAAGTAGAAAACGTGACGATATTATTCACACTGCTTCTAATTACGTGTCATGATAACCTGCCAACAGCTGGGTAAATACTAAATACTTCCTTTCGGTCATTCACGCAGATGCATATAAGAAAATATATACCATTTTATTTAGATATTGACTCAATGGACTTTTACCTACTGAGTAAATTGTGATCAACATTATTGAGCAGATTTCTTTGTCGTTAGTAACAAAGCGGCATTTCAATTAATAGATTTTGTGGTCTTCAAGCCGTGATAAGGTAGCCATAAATTCATACTCGGACCTTTTTAAATTCATATTGTTTCGTAGCTATGATATGTATTAGGAGCAACAGGTTAGCGTGGTATGAGCATGTCATGTGGAGGGAAGATATTCGTGTAACGAAGAGAGTGCTAGCTGTCAATGTGGATGGATATTGTGGACGAGGTAGGCCTAAGAAAAGATGGATGGAAAGTGTACACGATGATAATATTATGCATCGGAAAGGAGTGCACACTCACTGCACCTCAATTATACGTCAGCATTTATTCAAAATTCTTATTTAGTTAGACCTCCAAGTGAGGTAGGAAGATTTTGGAATGATATTTCGCGCTTTTTGATATTTGGATCCGTCGTTTTAAAGTTATCAGGATGCTTAGATACGCCTTTTTAAACTAGCTACAAGATGTTATGGTGCGCTACTGTTTGACCTTGTAGATAAAAAAAATTGGCAAGCATACGTGTTAGTAATACGGAATACCTACATAATCAACAGAGCAAATACTGGCTTGTCTATTATTGGCGTTATAAATTGGCGTTATAAAAAATAATATCCGAAAACGTATCAGCGTTTTCGGATATTATCTTCAAGGTTGTTTATATCACATTATTATTATCAAAGTAGCTTAACCACAGCCGAAAATAGAAATCGTCATGTCAAATCGTCAGATTACTAGGATGAACAATTTTGGATTGCTTCAACTATTAATTTGAATTCTGCCAATGAAATATTTCCCTTCAGAAACTGATTATAAGAGGCAATTGTTCCTTATCGTCCCTCACACAGTTATGTGTGAGACACTAATTATATTAAGGATGAAGCGATGTCGTGGCTAACAATTGCACCGAAGTGTTATGTTCAACTACAGTACTTTAATTTTGGACTATTATTACTTCAAATTCAAGAAATAAGGAAATAATACGAGAATAATTAAATGTTAAACAGTGGCATGTGCGACGGGTTTACTCAGTTTATCGCCCAACGGCCTCAATATGGGCCACGGACAGACGGACACGTGATCAAACAAGAACAACAGTGTGAAACTGTAGGAATTCGTGAATTGGGACATGTGCTCGAAATTAATAATAATTTTGCAGAGTAACTACAAAACGAAGAAGCGAACAGAATTGGAGATAGAATTCAATGATAAAGGAATTTGGGGCTTGGTATACTTTTAGTATGCATGGTCGTAAATCAATACACAGTCTATAAATTTTAATGTACGCCATTGTATAGTAATAACGAAATTAATTTTGCGATTTGGAGTTTCAAATTTTAAAGAATAATTTTGTTCAAAACCAGCAGAAATGGCTGTATATTTTCATATACTAATAAACAAATCACGCTATGCATTTCACATAGCGGAGATGCGTGCTCTACAAAGCCAAAAACAATGCAAAGTAAATTCGATAGCACCAATTAGTGTTCAATTTAGGAATTCAGAATACAAACAAAGACTCGAATGATCTAGAACAAGAAATATAAAAACTAGGCGCAACATATTGATTGTTTCGGCATTCGATACTATTATGAAATCAAAATTAGCTTTGTTGAAAATATTAAGCCATATCTGCTGCTCGGCTAATAAAATATGCTTTTATACATGATCAAGATTAGCTTATCTCAACCTAGCTATCAAAACAATGGTTGATAGTGTTAAAATCACCAAACGTCCAGTGGTAGATTAGAACTGCATAGAATTAGAATTCTAAATTAATAAAAATAATTAAACGCAGTAAATTCAGTATCACGCATTAAATTCTAAGATAAAAGACGTTCACGGGTTTGTAGGTAGTATAAAGCAAAGTAAGAAGAACACTTTGCTTTTATATATTGTTATGACTATGGCTATGATTGAAAGAACTTTGTTTTTATACATCGATTCATTATAATCATTGTAATGGAGCCAGGAAGGTATCGCAACTATAGGATATTCTGGACGTAACGTATCTACTGACGATATAACACCGTCAGCATACCACATAAAGTATTTTATTATGACCAAACATATCCCGTAATAATAGCAGTTCAATGATCTTGTTTACAATTTCCTTTATTTAATTCGCTCTTGTTATGGTTTTATCTCATTGACTGCTCAAAGGTTCATAGGTCATCTAGTAGACAATGGTTGCTGTTTTTAGTGTTATCATAATATGGATCTAGCAGGAAATATTACGTGACGCGTGCGGTCATAAGGATACTGGAAGATCGTTTGTAAATTAATATTCAAAATGTTGAAAGATATTCAAGCGTAAATGGTAAAAAAATATTAGATCAATGATTCAAAGAACACAAAGATGCTTTTATAAAATAAATGATTAAAGTGTTTTGAGTATAGCAAGCAACACAATTATACTTTTACTCATTAGATTTATGAATAAGTCTCGCTAGATAAGCTGTTGGACTTTATCATGGAAAATAACATTACGTAATTTTCAGACAGAATAGCTGTTGCCATAGTAAAATCAGTGTTTGAAGTGGTAGATAGACAGTAGGCTGTCTATCTACCACTTCAAACACTGATTTTATTATTTCAGAATAGCTGTTTAGTAAGTGTTGGAAGTGGTAATAAGACAGCCTATTACTAATATTTATGATAACCTATCTTGACAGAGTACCCTAAAAGTATTGATGGAAATGGTTACATTAGTAGGATAAACGAAATGAATCCAATAATATGTCGATAGGAGATATTTATCCGAATTTGTTTGTTTAGGAAAATATTGTGATTTGTAAATTGAATGAAAATTTATAGCTTTGCATACAAAACAATAGGGGTACATGAAGGAAAGCAAACTAAAGTAAAAAACTTAAAGAAAGAGAGGTTTACATAAGATAGTATCAAGGGAACATTATTGCAAAGTGTACAAAGTGATTTTTTTGTATAATACGCCGGCTATACATAATAGGTATGTATACCAAAAGAGTCTCATTACCGTGAATTATCTGTTCTCGACCTCTGAG
Organism: Eulithis testata; assembly: GCA_947507515.1. Classification (NCBI taxonomy): domain Eukaryota; kingdom Metazoa; phylum Arthropoda; class Insecta; order Lepidoptera; family Geometridae; genus Eulithis; species Eulithis testata. The sequence continues at coordinate 7,533,459 of OX382213.1, read as the reverse complement.
ACAAGAGAAGGCGGTTATTTCTTGCAATCAACGCAAGGTCGGGAGGGGTTTTTCAAAATACTCATTGCATCAAAAATGTGAATCATAAGAGGACACCGTCGAGAGCCAAAAGCTACGTCATCAGAATAAAATGCAATCAACAGAGACAAAAACGTTATATATTATATAGATGTCACTAATATATTATTGTACGTCACATCCATATTGAAAAATTTGTTTATTCATTTTCTAGTTGGTCTAATGAACACTTTTTGGCTATCACCCCGTGTAATAAATAACCTTCAAATATTAAATATTTATTCACAATAAAAAATACGACAAAACACAGTATTTAAAAGTCCACCCTTTATTATTTATTTATTTAATACTTTATTGCACAAAATTATAAATTTATTACAAAGGGTTGGCTGACAGACAATGCTTTGCAATAAATTATTAAATATTCACAAAATTTACGAAATACACATGAAACAGACTATTTATATTCAGAATATTTTATTGTGCTGCTAAACCAATCCCACCTTGAGGGTCACGGTACGATTCACGTGCTCGCCTCACTAATCTCACTATTGCCAATTCGAAAATTGGCGGATGTAATTTCACTGTACGAGCGTGAGATATCATCGTGTGATGCTTTGAGCTAGTAAATCAGGGTGTGAATTTTGGGGATTAAGGATACTATTTCTGTAGCACATCGGACACTAATTACAATATCAAAACGGTTAGTCCTACCTGTAAATGGTTGACATCAAAATTTATAGTGAAACTGCTTTTTTTGGAATCATTCATTTCTGGACTCCGCAGAAAAAATGCTCTGAACGTACTAAGCCATTGTGTGGAAGATAAAAACGAATTGTAGTTGCTTACTTTTCCTTTGGCTATAAAGTATAGAGTAAGGTAAGAAGGATTTAGAGTCGAAAGAGACTATCAGAACTAAACAACAATGCACTACCAACTGTTGCGATGATTCACAAAGAAGATGTAAGGATTTGACTGAATTTCGCGTATTTTTAGATACAGCAAAGTCTTAATGAGTAGATAGTTCTTTCTAATTTATAAAATCTTAAAAAATCATTCCTCCACAAGAACGTTAATCATTGCGATAAAAAAAAAAAAACTGAGAATGTGTATAATATGATTTAAAACTATCTTGTTAATATCTAAACAGAAACGATACAAACAAGTAAATCTGACACATGTTGCTAAATACACGTGCCGATATGACATTCAATGCAACACCAGGGAGTCACTAGACCGTGGCGTGAAATTGATTAGAAATAATGGAGTCGTCATCATTCAAATGCGTAGTGGGGTGCATCATCTACACGTGGAAAATAAATCAAAAGACCTTGGTAAGGAAAACGCAAAAGCTCAAAGAACATATTGAAGACGTTATAACCAAAATAGAATTGGTAAACATAAAAACATTGAACAGAAATCAATGGCACAACGAATCCAAGGTCATGAATTTAGAGAAAGGGAATATACTCGTAGCTAGTGAAATTAGAAAAGGTCTAACGAAATCGGCAGACAAAGCTGTAGAATGCGAAAATGCTCATTATGGTGTTAAAAACACATAGTGAATAAGATTATAGCGAAAGCGTTGACAAAAAGATATTTAACTTGCGTAAAATAAATAATTTCTATTCTATTCTATAACTTAAGTAGTAATACTGCTGAGCGAATACCTACCAAATATACTAGGTACTGATAAGCGTTTTAAATAAACAACGATGTTATTTGATTCACATTGTTTTTATACGTCGGCCGTGGTGCAAATAACAATCTAAAAGAAATTCCAAAACACGTTTCATTATAAAATGATCCATACTACGAGTTTATTGAAAATCACCCATTTAGTGTTTATACTTTGATACTTTGGTTTACTTATAGCTCACTAGCTGCCGCCTGCGACTTCGTTCGCGTCCCGTTGGATCCCGTTAATTTTTCGGGATAAAAAGTAGCCTATGTATTAATCCAGGTCACGGACAATATATATTCCAAGTTTTCCAATTCCATTTCCAAGTTCCAATCTGATTAGTTAGATTGTTTTAGTTTAGCTGGGTGCACGTTTAGGAAACGCTTGTAAAAATTTCATCTTTGTACACGTAGCTTAAGAATAAAATATTATTTACAGCCAGGCTGTGTACCCACCAACATAAAAAAGTTTTATTCAAGCTGTCAGTTGTACTATGCATGTCAGTTGAGTTTTGCTATACCATTTCTAACAAATGAACGGCTCGATTGATACATTATTTTGGATGTTCATTTTTTCCCCGGGAACGGCATAAAAAGTATCCTGTGTGTTAATCCAGGTCACGGATAATATATATTCCAAGTTTCATCCAAATCGGATCAGTAGTTTTTGCGTGAAAGAGTAACAAACATACATCCATCCTTACAAACTTTCGCGTTTATAATATTAGTAGGATTTATTATTCAGTCAACATCACATGCGGACTGCAAATGGATCTTAGGTACCCCTTGTACTAGAATGTACGCTGGGAATAATTCACTAACTAATTTTACCACCTATATACGTGATAGGATGTTGTCTTCAGAACAGGTTGACAAAGCAGCTCTATCAGGACTTCAGAAATACTATAACATTGCATTATACTACGAAATAATCTAATCAATAACAAGGTTGAAGGAATTAGACCAAGTCGGAATTGATCAATGCAAGCCAAACTTCTACTAATCAATGATAATGAAACAAAGCTAACCGCAATTCAAATTACTCGGAACAAGCAATCAAGCAGATAATTTGCTAAACTGGTTTCTTAAGAACCGGTAGACATGACGGCATTAGAAGGCAGATATTTTTGTGAAGAAATGCAATTGTATCTAGCCTCTTTTGCTCAGTGTGATGTGGACATCCGTTTGGTAGCTTGGACCTTCGCTTCGTTTCTCTTTTTGTAACAAGTAGGTAGGTATTTTACGTTACATTATAAATATCACAGATACTGGACATGAACATGGGCAAACACTATTCCTAGCTCAGATAAGTAAAGGTTACGAAAACATGAAGACGAAGACGATAAAAATCAACAATATTGATGATAACAATAACACAGATAGATTTGGCAAGGTTGTGATAAGTTTTGTTGATAAAAAAAAGCATTTATGGTAGATCAATCAGCTTAACATCCCCGTAACAAGAGTTTTATCAATTTCAAACATGGCCAAGTGTCAAGATTCATACAATCAAAGGGCACAAGTTATCGGTTATTTAACAAACGTTTTTAATCATCTGCTCGGTTAAATGTTATTCATCATTTAATCAGTTTCATTTCTTAGATAATGCAATGTTCTAAGCTGTTATGATTATGAACCACATACTTTACCAACTCTTTGATAAACTCTATTCTACATATCTATCTATCTATCTATCGCAGATACTGTTAGGATGGGTAAACTACGCGTCTAAACTGTATATTTGTCACTGCAATACTTAGGTGGACGTTGTCTTAGTTTTTCAGGACCTAGGGATTTTATTGTCTCACTTCATCAGCTTGCTAATTTTAAAGCTACATTGCTAAGTTTGGCTCATTTGCTTGCTTTTAAGTATTTCTTTTCGCTTTCACATTACAAATGCTAGGAGTTTCCAATGCGTGATGCCTAGTACCTATAAAACTTCGCTTACATACGTATCTCATCAAAGACATAAAAAATTAAAGGTTAGGTATAAAAAATATATTATTCTTTGTTAGACGCCCACACAAGCAGGATAGTTTGATAACAAAGCCGTGGACGATTATAGAGGTTAAAGCACTAAGCAAACTTTGATACCTGGTCTATAACTAAAGAAACAAAGGTACTAAAATAGATACCTAGACGTAATAGCAGGAGGATAAGTAAAATACCTAGACAATAGTAAATTCCTCTCGGATTATTTTCGTTTCGGAAGACGCATTTCACGTGGTCACAGAATATGAAAGTAGGTTAGTGTAAAGTAAAAATAGTCTGGAAATACTTACTTCCTTGTCTTCTATGAGTGTTGCGACTCGACCGGGCTGAAAAGAAATAAGTTCAGTTAAAAAATATGCTTCACCTTGATGAATATTGGCTTTTCAACAGAGTTCAAGATTAAGGAAAGTTAAAGGTGTGTAAACTTTGAAACCTTTAGAAACTTGATAAAATTAGTCTGGTCATTAGGCAGAAAAAGTCCACTGCTGGCGTAAAAGCTTAATAAGTTATAATAATAATTTGGGCTATACCCGATGGTTATGCCCAAGTCAGCCCACAAATGAGCCAGATAGGCTAAACAGTAGAGATTAAGGATGAAAGAAATGTAGGCAAATAGATATTGGAGGGACGTCTTAGTTAGGGTAGTCTAAGTTTGAACTATTTTGACTAGATCATTGCTGGGGAAGAATGAAAGTAAAAGATAAACAGAGGGAGAGCTCAAGACCAAGTAAAGGAACTGAAAGATGCAAAACCTTCACTTAGCATTCGCTGGCAATCGACTATACTGTTTGTACAAGAAGTAGATGTTTTTTCTTTATCGTGACAAGTTACTCGGGTTATATTTATTTTTGGATCTACGTAAATCGCGTTAGGATCATCACGCGATAACGTGAAGTAATACCTAACCACCACGTTTTACATGCATGATTGCTAATCTAAAATCTATTGCAAATATTGACGGCTATCTGTGTGCGTTTACAGATTACGAGGTAGACAAAGTAATACACGTGAATCTTAAAAATAACGATTGTTGCGAGGCTTGTGGACTATCAACAGATAACCTAAAAGCTAATGTGCTTTGCTTTGCTGCGTCAGCGTCAAATATAAATAATATGAGTGAATAAACAAGGCTATAAAAATATTGCGTTGCAAGTAATAGCAAAATTCTTTGAAAACAATAATGGACACGGATCATAGCGTAACGACGCTTGAAGGGAATAGGCGCTTCAAGGTGCTATTTTTGTGGTTTAGGTGGTAGTAGCTAAGACATGGATAAATCAATAAATTAAAGAGATATTTGGCCTAAAAGCACATCTTTGTGTAACAAGTGCATCGTAACGAAAGCACTAAGTTGAAAGTGCATTGACCTTGGGTGCATGTTTATTAAATCAATGTCAGTGTCTTAGGTAGGTATAGTTTAAAAAAGGTCATTGTGATGAGTTTTTGATTGAATGTTAACGAATTGATGAAAATTTATGAGGAAATCCTTGAGTAAATGAGGTCTGAGTATCTATAAATAAAAATTTATGAATCAGCTAGTAGATGTATATAGGTAGGTTAGTAAGTAAATCTACTTGTCAGACTTGTAACCTTGTCAAATTCAATACAAATTAGGTACCTACCTAGTAGGTAGGTAAATTAGGAAATTTTTGTAACTGGGTAGGTGGTAGGTACCGGTCTACTTACAAGGTTTTTGGTATAAGGTAGAACATAGGTTAGGTAGCTACAGCTACCTAATAGTCTAGAAGATAACTCACAAAACATTTGGCATTTCCGTGAACCTACGTAAAACAATCGAAAAATGACGTGACCAAATTATCCTCACGCCACGAAAGAAAGGTGAATTATTGCATCAGATCAGACCATCTGTGTGGGCATGCATTTTACGAGATTACCGGCCTTGATGAGCACTGTCCTGTGTCAAAAACTTATCAAAATTAAACAAAAACAATCAAATTCTTATTTAGAATAAGAAAACCTCTTTCTTTAACTAAATTTTCAAATAAATTTAGTTTTATTACAGACCTTCTTTAGGAAATAGTAACCTCTTTTATGTGATGTGAAGTTTATTGTTCGTAGTTAGGTAGGTCCTACCTTTGAATCGGTCCCTCGATGCGTAGTGTTTCCTTGCCAGAATCTTCTTGAGAATCCCTTTACAAATCCACAGACAGACTGCTGGTACTCAAAGCCAGGATTCCAGCAAAGAGATCCGTAGCCAAAGATCCATAGCGCCTCTTTTCTTGTCCCTGCTATGTCCTCCTTTGTGTTTCTTTCTGTTGCAAGGTTCTCCATTGTCAGATTTGTTTTTAATTTTGAACTAGGAACAACTTGTTTGTTTGTAGTTTTGCACGAATTTATGAGTAGAAAGGGAAAAGAAAGTGATGATTTTACGGGACCGATTGAATGAAGATCACAATTTCATTTACAAAGTTTGTTAGCCAAATATCTTGTGTTTCATGGTGAATAACACACGAGTTCACCGACGACTTCACAAAATTATTCTATTACACTACTTAGACTCAAAATTACATGACCTTCCATACCGCTTTACGTTCGTAGACTGATTGATTTTTACCACGAACACCACACCACGAGCGACGAACTAACTAAACCAATCAGTAACCAGCCAGCTGACAATGACAGACAGCTGAGCGAGAAGTCAAGTGGGCGGGGTCAATGTGCTATTGACATTTTTGCTACGTTCCATTCCACGTAGATCGTTCTGTACAATACAAAGTAATATTTTCCTATTTTTGTCAAGGTACTTAAATGTATTGGTAGAACGATGATTATTATTTTACCCACAAAAGTACGTAGGTAGGTAAGTAGGTATATAATTTAAAATCGTGTAGTATATTTTATCGTTAGGATTATTATAAGGCAACTAGAACTTGGGAACGGAACATTTTAGATTGGATAAGAAGGTCATGATGCAAAAAGTTAAACAATTTTATGATTTTTAAATTAAAGTAGGTACATAAATAAAGTTTTTCAAAGATCCAAGTGCGTAGGCTTAGTGAGACTTGTCCTTGTTATGGTAGAATCTTGTGCCTAAAAGTTTACGTATTTGGTGGGGTATACAAAAACAATAAAAAACATTATAAATTTTATAATGGTCCATATAATTTCATAGAGAATAAAATCACAATGCATTAGGTATATAACCATAATTTTTATAGGTACACAATTTTGAAGTATTTTTAAACTGTTTGATCTGCTACTTATAATTTTTTTTATTAAAATTTAACAGCAAAAATGTGCATGTAAGTAAATCACTATTTTTAAATACTGAGTGTTATGAATATTATTATTATGTAGGCATAATGAGTATGGTAAGTCGTATTATTATTTATAACATTTAAAGTATACTACATACACCTACATTGACACTTTTGACAAGCAGTTACAAAAAATGTTCTTTAAGTGTAACCATAAAATCTTGTTATTTTATTGGAATGTCTAGAACTTTTATGATAATGGACTACCTATCTACCGAAATAGGTACCTACGGTTTTAACAAAGTTTATGTTAATGCATAAGTAAGTACTAGGATGCAAAGGTTTACATTTTTCCTTGGTTACTACTTAGGGTATGTCCAAATACATAGTAACTAATAATAATTGCTTTCATTGAGTAGGTAGGACATAGATTTGGGTATAAATAAACAAATTAATGTAACATATTTGATACAACTGGCCCGTTACGGTTTACCAACTTTTAACCTATTTCAATGCACATTATTTAATTATAACGACTATTTTTATTTAATAATATTTGCACCAACAATGATTGTGATACTTGGGTAACTTACACTAGGTACGAGATTACAGTAAAAAGGTATTATTTACAACAATTTAAAACTTATTAATTACTTGTGATATTTGGCTTCAATTTATTTTTCTACAGAATAAACCCCACGATGTGCTTACCTAATTGGTTTATTTTTAATTTCTATAGATGTAATATTTATTTTGTCTTCAAAAGTGAATAAATGTGAATAAATATGACGTGGTTTGAACGTGAAATATTATTTATATAAAAAACGGATTGTTCAATTGCAGACTTGGCGACGAGTATAGAACACAAATATAAATAAATTATATACAATCAGACTTTTTAAAATAATAAAATATATTTAGTTTGAATTACCTTTTATAATATTTATTATGGTTTTTAAGAGACTGCCAGAAAAAATTTATAACTTTTATCTTAACATAAATAGTAAATTGGCTGCGATATTTCATTATTTGAAAGGGTAATATTTAATTCAATATCTTTAGCTATCTACATTTAATACTATTCCTGAACACAGGACAGGTACGGTTATTATTTGAATTATTATTATGAAAATTATTATTATTAAATTATTTATACAATGACTAGTGATATGTAACGATAACTTTACATAAGGTATGGTAAACAGATTTATTATAATAATAATAACAACTATATGATAATGATTAAGTTAGACCAAGAACTAACATTTAGATTTTGTAAATAGGTAGAATTATTCTACCTACATCACAAAATTTTACTGCATTTATTTTAATTACATTATCAACACAACTAAATGCTTATTAAACTTGCCTAAATAGCCTACATATTATCTAGGCAGTATTTTTTATGTATTGCAATAGGTTTATTTTTATTTTTATCATTAAATATTTTCATTTAAATACTTACAATGCACCGATAAATTTTAAATTAATTACAATAAATTTATTTCTAAACGTCAGGCTTTTTGGTAATTCCCCTAAAGGGTGATAAATATGGGTTTATTATAATTTTGTATTGCATGGAGGTAGGTTGTGATTTTTAAAATCTACACGTTTACTTTATTATGCTTTCAATATAAATTGTAACTACCAGAATATTTTGATAATTTATTATTAACTGTTATCTATAATATTTCTAAATAATATCAGATCGAGAATATATTTTGGTCATTAATATCCGTAAAACTATTTAGGTATTCTATATATTAAATATTTAATAATTATTAACAACAAACGTTACAACAGCAATACGTAAATAAGTTTTAATAATTATATAAAAGTTAATTTAATATTTTCTATACATAATTCATGTAAATATTTATTATTTGAACTAGCAAGAAGTGGGTAGAAATTTAATAAGTTTGATAGAACAAACTTACTGGCCTTGTTCACGACAGTAAAGAAACAAAATTCTAAGATAATTAATATTCTTAAGTACCTATGAACAAAATTCTAGGTATAAGATTGCCACACGATAGAAAAATTTCAAAATTCACGTTAGGCACACCTATGTCACAAATCAGATTGAAGCTATTTCATCAGTGGAGCTTAGTTCCATATAATAAAATAATAATATGTAAAATGTTATTTCACATTCATTTTGATTATCATTAATAAAATATAATTTACTATCTAGGTAACGACTTATCTTCAAATATTATGCATAATAAACTTGCATTCGACTTAGGTATTATTATATACACCGACCTCTAACACTTGAATTTTCAACCGACGAAACTTAGCGGTCACTATAGAGTTACTATATAATCTAATACCAAGTCCACCAAACCAGCATTTGGATAGACACCAAAACTTCTAGTTTGTCATAAATGACGGCTCAAACGTCAACTTAAACCAGCCCCAATATGAGTCTAGTTTAAGTGGAATGCTTGGATCATACATTCGACTCTGGTCCTTCTGTGTTGTGCTTGAACGAAGCCCGGATTCGAGCTAGATATAACGCGCAGATGTGTCCGTAGCATTTGTTATACCACTCAGTTGTTCGGCCCCTGGAAGGAATGAAAACATTTTAGATCATAACCTTATCGTCAATGACGCTCTTAAAAGATGTTCTAGCATTTCTGAATAAGCCAAAATCTAAAGTCAGAGACTTATTAAATTTGAAAGGTTGAAAGGTTAACGAAAGGATATTTTTAGTACAGGTGGCTGTGAGCTATTTGCTGATTTTGAAGATGACCGATACAAATTACAGTTATATCAAAATCTGACTTGAACTGAAAATAAAATAAACGGCGATGAGTCTTTCGTCTATCGAATTTGACAAAAAGCTTATTGGTCAATCTGTGTCAGACAATCTTATGATTGAAAACATGATTATAACAAAATTACATGGTGTCAACTCTGGCGAGATGCACAAGTCGACTCCTGCCCTTCCCGGCGGGTTGCGCCAGGTACCTCGACGCCAGCACGACGCCGCGAGCGCCCTCTGTCGGCGCTGACCCATGTGCGACTGACGTCTCGGCAACCGCACACCATCCGCCACCCCCACCACCTTGCTGCCATGACCTGGAAATTACAAAAGGTATTTGTTGAAAAATGGCTAATACAGTTGAGAACTACTAAAGAGCTCAGTTTGAGGGTTATGCCTAAAAAAGTCTACAGTACTACTTGGAAAGCAAGTAATATTTACTCACCTTAGAACACAATAATCCCTAGAAGGAAGGTTGAAGCTGGAAGCGGTGATGTATTGGAACACCTCGGCATTTGTCCCGAGTTTCTCAGCCACTCGCCATTTTACCAGAGAGTCGTCCCAAATATGCCGCTCACGGAGTATCCTGAAAAATAAATATTTTGTTCATCAGTTAATTTTGAGAAATAATTTGTGATCGTTTTTAATGTTACAGTCCAAATTCAAAGTCCAAAAGACATCACGAAGGACTTTTGGAATAAGTGAATAAGTGAATGTATAAAATACGTTGGTGCAGCTTTTGATCTAAAAGTTATTACGGTGAATTCATATCAGCCTATCACAACTGTTTTATTCATCTTAATTTCTTTTCTTATTTTGTTTGGGTGCGTTTTTTAATCCAAAAGCATCTTGAAGAACTCGTGTGGACCAGTTTGGGTAATTTATACTGTTTTAGATTTTTACCCCCGCATGGTTGCTATCATTAGGTACTTTTTTTATTCCTTTTTTACATATTTTTTTCCTTACCTTATTATAAATAAACTTATTCGTTTGATTCTCATAGCAATAAATTTGTACCTAGGCGTATCAGATACTTGAGACAAAAAAGTCGGATCGATTTGATCCAGCTTTTATTTCGATAGATGTTCGACTTGCCTTTGCATAACCTCCTGAGGCGGTGCTTCCACATCAGTGGTGGCTCTCCACAGCCGAAGAGGATGACCATCACCGACCTTCTTACAGCACAATTCCACGTGAGGAGCAGCACCAGATACTGACATCCATCCTCGCGTTCTGAAAACATGAAAAAAGTACTTAGAAATACATAATTATATTAGGAATTTTTGTTCGTTGCTGCTAAAGAGAATTTGTTGCAGTAATTTTTTTACAAAATCTTAAAATCTTTTTAACAATAACTAACCGAACCAAAGAGTCACAACCTACCTCACCTACCTAATAACAATAAAAATCATGTCAAAAATGTATTTAAAAAAATGAATTCGTATTTACCATGGGGGTTAGAAAGATACATTGAGAAATACTAAGCACAGATACATCTAGTTGCCACGATAAAACTACGATGAACATGAGGTGAGAAAGTTTTAGAATAGCTTTCGATGAATTTGGAATGTCATAATTTCTGTTTATTATAAGATTGAGGTAGCCAAGCGCCCTACTTTATTAATAAGGCTAAAAAAGAGAACATTGCTATTTTAAGAAAAATTTTAACCAGCAATTTTAAACTTTTGGTTCTTTTTTGATGACTTTTAAGAAAACATTTTCAATACCCATTGAACAAATATTTAGTTATGTATGATTTGTATCTATACGAAACACAATGTTATAGCAATGACGAACAGAAATTACAACAAAAATATGAAGCGAATCAACCTCTAACATCGAAATCTCACCTCTTTCCTGACCGCCCACAGACTCTAAAAAGCATGAAAAAAGTTAGACTATAGAGATATACAGGTCATAAAAGTAGAATTTAAATAATGAGGAAGATATAATAATTCCGATCAACAGAAAAAAAACGGTCAGATAGGTTAATAATTTAATAAAAAAGAAGTAGGCAGGTACGTATATAAGACTATGATGTAGTAGAAAATCTGTACGTTCAAGATAATATAAGGATAACAGTAACTTCTGTATGACTCTATCTATATCTGCTTAAAATAGAAAACATACCTTCGATTACCAAAATGCTGTTGACAAAAATAACAATACACTACACAACATCTGATAAAATTTAGCTAAGAAGTAGGTACTATAAAGGCATATACGAAAAAAAAACTCACTTTTCTTTGGCTTCTTTCAGTAAAGCTTTTATACAGGCTTGCTGGAAACCTTTCCAGTCTTGGTTGAAGTCTGCGCCTAATTCTTCTAACGCCACCTGTAAAAAAAACGTAATCAAAATCTAGTAAGATGAACAGTAATTAAAAGCATTTAATAGTAGTGCCTTAGTTAGTTAGCTACATTGATTATAACGTTAAATTCCGCAGCAATGAAGACAGTGGTTAAAATTGGTGTATTTCAGCAAGAAAAGTTTGGTACTTGTATGTACCTACTATATAAGTAGATAAATTAAGTTATAATTATGACTATTATAAAACAGATACATAGATTTCGTGATAATGAGTAGTTACAGTCTCACCAAAAATCTCACATACAAGTGATTTACAAAATATTATAAAAAAAGACAAAAGAAGAGGACTCACCGGAACGCTTTCTTCAAAATAGTTAAACTTGCACCTCGCCAGCATGTCAGCCGGTGCTAGGAACAGCAACGCGTGCTTCTGAATGAGGAGTAGAAGACACGCGTGAGCTGCCCGACTCTCGCTGATCTGACGCTGGTCTGCCACACTTTCGATTACCATCCTAGATATGAAGAGATGATTTTTAAAAACTATTATCTAAATTTTGGATGCAATGATCTTGTATTGTATTTTCCTTTAACTTTGCTTAGTTTAGTTTTAACGTTACCAAGTTTTGTACGTCAGTTTACTTTAGGCTACCAGTAATTTTGATAATGCGTCTCTCAGATTATGAACCAAAAGGCCCTTTAGTATTGCAGCATCAACGAAATCAAATGGGCTTTTGTTTGCTTCCTACATTTCAGTTTATGTACTTACTGCAACTAAGCGTGAATTTTCAGTACCTACCTATTTGAATTTCCCTCCTTAGTGCTCCCAGTGGTTGGGGGTGCATGATGCAACCTCAGTAACGTTGGAGCTAAGCACACAGCTAAGTTTGATGCTGTCATCTGATTCACTCCAGAATGTTCTGCCACCTAAAAATATTAAAAGCAGAGATATAAGCAAGAGCAAAGAACCAAAAAGTTTAGTGATGAAATTATTACATTAGAAGTTACTAATATAACAATGGTGAAAACCATTGATTGTAATTATTATTTAATTCTGAACTTGACAAATGAGGTAGACTTAAACGAGTTGAATACAATGAACGTTACTTTGATTATCTATTGATTATCTTAGAAAATAGGTAGAAAACACAAGATAGTGAAAATTATCAAGTTTTACCGTTTCACTTAAACTTACCTCATACAGAAAAACGAGCAGGGAATTTAGAGCTTCAAGATGTTCTTCTGGTAATAGAAGTAAAGCACATTGCACAGCATCTGGTCTTAGAGGTTCAGGAACATCTGAAATGGCAGAAAAGACGATTCATTCTTCAAAACTTTGGTGTAGCAAAATAAAAAAAAACCAAGAACACCGGTGAAACAGGAAGAGGACAAATGAAATACGAATCAATCAAATTTCATAATTATAGAAAAAAAAAAGTCATAGACAAGACTACCTTACAACTTTAGATGATAGTTAATGATAAGATGTAAAAACTGATTTTAACTGATTTATTGATAATATTTAATGAATACACGCGACCACGGTCATACTGATACTTTTAGCATAGACAATCATAAAAATGCACCGCATGCAAAGGCGCTAATGTGCAATTTAGGTAGATTGTACAAGACTACTTACGTTGAAATATAGCTATAAAAGTCTCGCTGAGTTTATTCGTAAGCAATGCATCAGGCAGTTCTCTGAAATACTGTTTCACCATATCAGCTACATCATGTGCTTGTGATCCATCGAAATTTAGACTAGATTGAGATGCCTCAGTGGTGTTTATGTTTTCAATAGCAAAAGTGCCAGTAGTACTGCCAGCTGATTCGACTACTGTTCGGAGTTTTGCGATTCTGGATTTTACACCAGCTTTGCGGAATATCCCCATCTGGAATAAGAATTTGTAATTACGTCTTTCTGAGATGACCCAGTCTGCTTGTATGCATGATTATATTGTGCTATCTAAAAGTACAGTAAAAGTTGATGTGTTTACAAGTTTACCTGATCCAAGGCGTTGTTTTTGAGCCAGTTCAAAGCGCATTGGATTGGCTTTGGTAGCGCATGTCCCGTCCTTTGCAATGACACCGTTAGAGGAACACCGAACACTGTTTTGTCTGGAAAAATAAATAATAATGTTTTCATACTGTAACGTACTTCAAAAAGACCCGTCTTTTAAGTACCCCGAGGCAGATTTATATTTGGTAGCTTAAGCGCGATTAAATCGCACTTTTTATCTATCCCATATACTATTTCAATCTTTGTTTTAGATCACACTGGGTTTATGACTTAGGAAACTTTTTATCGGCTTTTCCTGTATTACTTGTAAAAGTTTCAAGCGAGTTATCTTATTTTCTTCAAGTTTTCTCTGGTGTAAAATGTTAAGCTCTATCAACCGCTTTAACAAGATGATGCTAACCTTTGTAATCAGGGGTCTTGATCTTCCGAATCAGTTTAGGCAGTTCCCAGTTCCAACCAGACTTATGTGATGGACAATATCGTTCCATACACGCTGTTAGCCTGAGGAGTGCTAGTTTTCGGAGAATGTGAAGTTGTCCACATGAGAGTGAAGACATTGGTCGAGCCACTGAAAGTAAAAACGAAGAAGAATATGTTTAAAAAAATCCAGCATTATGAAGAAAGGCACCTAATTGCATTGCATAGAAAAATAAAAACTTACTATAAGAATCAGGATCCTTTTGACCGGGCGCAGGTTGAAGTGTGTTATTTGCTTTGGGTCCACCATTTAGCGTCGTCGTTCTGAAGGAGTACCATCTTTGGATATTGTTTCTGCAATAAAAAGCATAGATTCAAAAGGATTTACGATAAATTTGCAGCTAAAATTATACTCTTACTCTGTTCCATTCCTTAAAACTCTACAAAATCGTAACGTTTGCTTAAATTTTTTTATATTACTAAGTTGCAGTTCCTTGCTACCAAAGTTAACTAATATGTTGGTAAGTAGTGTGATATGATAACATTTATGTATTTTGTGAGGCTTATCTGAGTTATCGTCTTTGTTGTTATACAAATTATTCATCTTCTTAGCCATTTAACTTAACTAATAATACCTAAACTACATTTTCTCGAAGGACATTCTTACTGTGTTTATATTAGAAATGTTTGTTTGGGATAATAACAACTCTAACCCTCGAACTGACGTTGTTGCTGTTGGGATGTCTCATATTTACTTAGGACTATTAGCAGATTTACGTGAAGAGATTTGTGATTTCATACATTATGATATTTATTTGAATGTTATCAATAGACGAACCTATATCTACCATGCCTTAGATGTGAAGGTCTGTCATCTCTTTGCCTAATGTACCTACAGTATGCTGTTCTTGTTTTTTTTTAGTTTGTTTTTTTATCTTCTGACATACAATCTTCGTGTCTCTTCTATTTATGGGAGGTCTCTAGACTTGTAATTTTACTCTACTATTCTGTAGTAACTGTCAGCTGGTTACACTTACAACCTATAAACTCTGTCTATTTATGTAGTCCGTTGGTACTCGTTGGTATACAGCTGCAGTTATACGACACAACCTTCCTTTTTCTATCTGTTGAACCCCTCTTTCCATTCCTATGTTACTGTTATCCACAATGATATCTTTATTTACTTACTTCTTAGTCTTTATATCAATGCTGTCATCATCATCGTCCTGGTCACCGTCGTGAGACCGGGAGCCGCCTGAGTTATGACTATTGCTACTGTCTAGTTCTGAGCTCCGTGACCCCGACTTATCTCTCTTCAGGCTTCTGTCTCTAAACCTGGAAGGAAATACACGTCGTCAGAAACTCAGCTGGGTGTAATTTTTTAATTCACTTCGCCCAAAGTTAACAATTCACTTGTTTTAACACTTAAAACACGGGTTTTAAATGTGACAGCCACAAACACGCAGTTCAACGCCACACAATGATTGCAATGCAAATAAGTCATTATCATGGAAGAATCATTTGGACCAATGACACCCGGTTTAGCAATTAGTCACGTGCTTAAGCATGGATGTAGTTAAAAAACAATGCTTAAAATAATCGTACTTAGGCCGTGGTAAACCAAAATCTGTCATATCTAGTCACAAGCTATGTTTAAATTACTCATTAGCATTTGCTGTGGCTAGAATGTAATCATATTAGGGTACATTTTTAGGAAGTAATAAAATTACTTATTCTCTCAGGTCACAAAGTATTTTTTTACTGCGCTGGTAGTACAATGATTTGAGTCAAATTAGTTTGGCCAAAAACAATAATAATTCATTTAGGTACATCCAAAAATTTAAAATTTCCCATGCCTAATTATAAGTTGCTGTAAGATTTACTGAAACTTTCGTAAACATAGAAAATAAGAAAAGACTGTAGGAACTTACTTCTGACCCTCCTTCCCAAGGTTCAGCGAACTGGTCCGTATAGCTTGCCGCCTGTGCACCGTGTGCCCTGGAGATTTTTGCACCTCACTAAGTACCTTCGGGTCTGGCTTGAGTTCCACTGGGGAAGGTGGCTCGACGTAGACCTAGACCACACACGAATAAACTTTGATAAGGCTGATCGTCATAATATCAATTAATAAATTCATTATGTGCATTTAATAGTGTCAAGTGTAAACATGACCTATAAGATCAGATGTGCAAGTGAGCTGATTATGTTTAGGTTGTGGGTTTGACTCCTTCTATACACATTTTGTAACTAAGCAATATTTTTACTGGTAGCTCAATACAATGAAATAAATTTCTATAGTTTATTTTGTACTCATCGAGAATAAACGTAAACCTAAACGTACCTAAATGTAAACCCGAGAAACTGCTGGCAGCAATTACCATGTGCTGAAAACAACTCACCTCAGTATTATGAGTACTATGAGTATTATGCTCCTTATAATAATTGTGTCTCCAACTCGCTGGCTGGCACTCCGAGTCACTCAACGCACTGGAGTCTTCATTCTTCACTCCTCTGTGAAATATCCTCTTCGCCCGCCCTAGTTTAGACTTCGAACTCTTATTACTAGAACCCATGCTTCCATCAGACGCGTAACTTGAGCTGTCATCTCCGAAGGGCGGGTTTAAAACAAATGAAGGTTCAAGGGGGGCGATGGGAGATGGAGGTAGGACAGTCATTGGTGATGGAGGTTGTGTTCTGATACCAACACAATGAGCAGGGGAGTTGAATTCAAAAGGGAAGGCAGTGGGCGTGGTTGGTGTCATGTCTATGTAACTCAGGTCTGGGTATTTGTCTTGTGATACGTCTAAGAAGTGCGGAGATGAAACAATGACTTCAGTTCTGTTTTGGCGTTTTCTTCTTCGCGTTTTGAGGGATTCTACGCGTCGGAGTAGAGCTTTCGCTCCGTCGCGTAGCCGTTCGGAGCCTGTTCTTCTGAAGCGGGTTCCTGTTTCTTCGTCATCTTCTTTGTCGCTTGGTAACTGGATCATTGGCTGTCCCGGGACTGTTAATCTGAAACAAATGGAAGCAGAATATAAGAAAATCAAATTAATTTTTGTTTCTAAATTATGTTTTATTTTATTGCAAAGAAGCTTTATTATAAAGCGCTATATCAAAAGCTGGCTCATGAAAGCTAAAATTAAATTAAAACGATGAAAGGTAATGCTAATTTCTTGATAAAATATCACTTTGCGAAACATAATTTTGCTACTTAAGTACTGCAAATAATTAAATTACTTAAACAAATAATGTGACAAACTTTTAAAAGAAAAGAAAACTAAGACACAGTACACTTTAAAACTGTGTCGAAGTTATAACAAGCTTCAAGGTTCTAAACCTGCATGTAGAAAACCGGTTTTCTGCGTCTTTTTGCTGGTAATTACTAATAATAAACAATAATATTATCAGCATTGGTAGTTGCGTAAACCTGTATTCGAATCATATTGCGCGTCAACGCTAGCTCGACTGCCAAATATTGTAGCGTCATCGCGCAGTGTATCTCGCATACGCTATCGTTACGATACGTTTACCATTGTCACGTCATAGTTCTTACCTACTGTCTCCTAATACGTACCTACTTAAGTTTACCCATCTACCTTTGTTTGTTATACCTTATTTTGTAAAGAAAAAATAAACGATTTATGTATTTATGTGATCAAGACACACCTTGCTCCATTACCTTTTCTCATAACAAAAAACAGGTACGAAGTACTAACCCTGTCAGCTCCACCAACAGTTTTGGCTCTACATTACGTTTGGTAAGATCAGAATAAAAATTTGTTATAAAAAATTTGCTAATTTTTCCCTGAATTCTATGTAAATGCTGCTAAGCATTACTGTCGGAGTGCCAAGTTTGGTAAATAACAAATTATTTTATTAGGTGCCAACTCACTTTGAGTAACAATATTAGCTTCGGTAAATTGAACGTCCGCTTTGGTCTTTCAAGTAACTTTGGATAATGGGAAATTGATACAAAACGATTTTCGGAAAGTGATGACAATATCGAGGAAAAGTTTTGTTTCCGAGTAGAAACCTCAGGTTTGAACCCCCGACCTGAGATTCTTAGAGCAGGGAACTGAGTCTGAGTATTTGTTTTGACTTTCGACTCGAGTATAGCACACGCAAACGCATTCGCAAAGCAAGAAATTTTGTATGAAAACCGGGTAAGCGATTCCGAATAGTCGCGGGAGATTTGGGAATTGTGCAATTTCCAACAAAACTTCACGCTTTGCGAATGCTTTTGCGGCTATACTTCAGTCGAAAGTCAAAACAAATTCACAGACTCGGGGCTCAGGGAACTGAGACGAATATAACAAAACGGTGGGTGTAATCTTAAAGCGGTTATTTCCAATTCCCAGATATAAATGAATGAGATAGAGTTAATCTTACTTTCAAATTGGGGAAACTGTAATTAATTGAGGCTTTCTTTATTTAAATTGAAGTACAATTTACAATGTTTCTTAGTGCAGTAACTACCGGATGTGGTCTGTTTTCACACTGCCATGCCATTCTGATTCATGTAAGGTTAATGTTGCTAGATGCCAGTCAAGATTGCCAGACTTTTTATCGTCGTTGTGACGTCAGTATTTCCTATTCCTATATTTTTGAAATTGTAGAATAGGAAAACATCTAGCACATTTTTCTGGTACCTACATCAAAATTTACTAATAATACGATCAGAGATAATATATGGTTTATATGCCACCAATCCGCACTAAACGCTTTGCGTCTACATTTATTATGCGGACAGCCAAAGAGTGGAACTCGTTGCCGGCGTCTGTGTTCCCGAATAACTATAATTTGGAAGTTTTCAAGAGTAGAGTGAATAGGTATCTTCTAGGTAACCATGCTACATCGTCGACCACATCATTGCTTAACATCAGGTGAGATTGTGGTCAAACGGTAGCCTATATTGTATAAAAAAAAACGATCAGGGAAGTAAGTCGTTCATTATGACAAATTTTATTGAAAATTCAAATTCAAATTTTAAAATTTTAATATTCATACTCTAATGTAAGATAATATTACGTAATGGTATCCCAAAAATTGTACTTATTGAGATACTTATACATTATTTTTGATACTACTCATTGAAAAAAGCCAAATTACAATACAATACGAAAGAGTTTATTGCGAAACATATTTTACATTAGATGGGTACATCAGAAGTGACAAATAGAGTATGCTCAGCACTAATTTCCGCAACATAGTAGGTTCGTAGGTACGCAGGGTTGGTTTTTAGTCTACCTCGGTGTTCAATCTAAGATGACTGTCGAATGTATGAGTAAGTAACTGCGGGTTTCATAAATAAACTAGCCGTCTCCCGCGGCGTTGCTCGCGTTAGAGTGTGACTTTTCAAAATTCCATTTTCCCGCTTTTGTATTGAAAATTTTCCTGATTTTGCTTTGCTATAAACCTCACGGAGCCCGAGACCTTTCCAACGAATGCAAAACCGTGGAAATCGGTTCGTGCGTTCTGGAGTTATAGCGTCAGGAAGGAAAACCCGACTTATTTTTATATAGTAGAAAATAAAAATAATTTATAAGTTTAAAAAACTGGAAAAACCGACTTCAATTTGATACGCCTTCATCATCAAATGATGATGATGATGTTAGTTCGGGACCAACCTGGAAGCATACCCTTTCAGATAAAAAAAGAATTTTTCAAATCGGTTCATAAATGACGGAGTTCTGAGGTAACAAACATAAAAAAAAAATACAACTGAATTGAGAACCGCCTCCATTTTTGAAGTCGGTTAAAAAAGAAACTTCATTGCCATGTCCATAAACACATTGCCTCCTTTACTATTAGTACTGTTTCCATTTTAAAAGGTCAAAGTACTCAATTCAAATAGAAAACATTACCAACTGTTTTTTAAGCCCTTTTAGAGGTAAACAATGACATACAAACGTGTAAGTACTACAGAGGGGCCAACAATGACTATAATTAAGTCGTTCAATGCTCTGTTCTACTTACTATTCGGTACTTGGCCCTTCACCTATCACGATGGATTGCCAAACCGTAATGATAGCTTATAAGGTGGACGGGGTAGAGTGTAAGCGGATAGCGGCAAGAGATATATATAGATAGAACACTAGCCGTCACCCGCGGCTTCTAGACCCTTTACAGTGCGACTTTTTAAAATTCCTTAAAAACCCTTCAAATTTCATAGCTCTAGGACTTATAGTTTAGGCTGTGCGTTGATTGTCAGTCAGCTTCAAAAGAGTTTTATATATTTAGAAATATTTATTGCACTACTTAAAAGCAGTGTACACAGGCAAACTTAATGATAAAATAACGTTCTCTACCAGCTAACTTTTAGCCCTTTAGCAGAGCCCGTAGTCTAAGTTTTCTTTTGTTAATCGAAAGGAAAAAGCGATTTGGGAGATATTTCATGTGAAAATCTGATAAGTACCTCTAGTGGGAGATTTGCAAACGATTTTTTTTATACGAAAACTGCAAAAATCAACTAAATAAAACTCAAAATACGAGCTCAACCCCTCGGAATTGAATTTAAGAACTTTGGGGGACTACAAAATTTATGAAAATTAGAAGTTATTATGACTTATGAAGTGATCAACACTAAACCTGGTATTTTTTGTTATTATATTTTTTTTTTATCGTATAAAACTACTTTAAACGATTTTTTTATTTGAAAACAACAGTATTTACATATAAGAATTTATGAGTTTTATCTCGTGACTTGTGCCACCTCCAAACAAATGCATGGCTTTGACCTCGATAGCCCAAATAAAGGGCGTTAGGTTTTTTAGAGCGGAATGCTTTTAGCGTAAGATTAATTTGTTGTTGTGTGGAACTTCTTCAACGTCTTTTCAACGGGTGAGATATTTTGTATTTTTTTAAGACTTTCAGTCATTGTAAAATGATTGATTTAAATTTCAAAAATGTAGTAATTAAAATAATACTGATCGACATCAATCAAAAACTGTCAAACTCATAAACCTTCATTTTCACCACGTGTTAGGTAAAAATGGCAAATATTGTATTGTGTTAAAAACTTACTTTACTACTAATGATTTCATAAAAAATACTAAACTTATTTATAAACTTAAAAGTAGCAAAGTGTCGCTGACGACAATAGTAAGCAAGCAAGTTTCAAAGGAATTGAAAACAAGTTTAAAAAACTGGAAAAACCGACTTCAATTTGATACGCCTTCATCATCAAATGATGATGATGATGGCAGTTCGGGACCAACCTGGAAGCATACCCTTTCAGATAAAAAAAGAATTTTTCAAATCGGTTCATAAATGACGGAGGTCTGAGGTAAGAAACATTAATAAAAAAAAAATGGGACCAATCTGGAAGCATACCCTTTCAGATAAAAAAATAATTTTTCAAATCGGTTTATAAATGACGGAGTTCTGAGGTAACAAACATAAAAAAATACAACCGAATTGAGAACCTCCTCCTTTTTTGAAGTCGGTTAAAAACTAGCAAAGTATCGCTTTCGACATTTTGACATTAAACCATCAATATGATAGATGCTTGTTTTAGGCTTCTAGGCAGAAGTTAGGCAAGTTATTTCAAAAGAAAAGAATAATGCTAGTAGCAATATATCATTCTCCTTAACAAGTTCGATAAGTGATGATGCCCTAAAACCAACCAATAAACAAACTGAATCGACTACTAACAAGCCAAACAGACACACAAAGGTTTTAATATCTTTTATCTACCATCTAACGCCTCCAGATGAAGTTCAAACAATCGGAAAAGAAATCAGTACACTTAAAATTCCTATCAATCAATAAACTAACAAAGAAATTAATAAGTCGATGTTACGAGTAAATAAATTGAAATAGTAAAGATAGGTTAGCTGATGGTTCATTTTTAAATAAGCGTGGTACTTTGCTTGCCTATAGATACTTAGCTTAACCATGGGGTCTCATCCAGAACAAAAAAAATATAGTTCTAATTACCTCGCAGTAGATGGCGTAACCTGTATCGATTGGGTTTTAACGTTGTGAATTTCACAAAATTACATCCAAAATATTACCAATCTAACTTGAAAAAAATATTTGATATTAGATGAGTAGGTGTTTGTCTGTACTTGTATTTTATGATCTGTGGCTTAACTATTTAACTAAACTAACTGATTCGTTTATCTATAGAACCCATTAAGCTATGGTGTCATGTCAAGCCGTCAAGCATCTTAATGAGGGATTCTGAAGGTTCAAAAGGTATAATTGACTTTCTATTGCGTGGTAATAAAGTCTGTTCCAAATCTATTGTTTGACTGACGAAATAATTAGAATGTATGAAGGTTTAGAGGCTCAAAGAGGCTCAAATTATCGTGTTACACTGTCACATGGATTTTGACCCAACTACGCAGAGAAAATCTTATTATCGTGGCATAAATTAATATCAACCTCTGGGAGGGGTATAAGTGAGATTGTGACGAATATTTCAAGCACCCCAGAAAATAATGAAAAACCCCCGGAAAAGTCAGAAATACATAAGTCATCACTTTTGGTTTCTGATCTTTAAGCGATAAGTCCGCCCATTTTACGTATATGATTTTGCATTTCTTTTGTAATTTTTTTCTTGATTATTAGTTGTAAGGTACAAAATAAAGTATTTTGATTCATTCATTCAATTAATTTCATTCATTCACTTTCACCGTGTAGTCGGAGACTAGAGAAAATGAGTGTGTAAGTAAAATGAACTGCATTTTGATATTTTCTTGACATGTCAGGAGAGCACGTTAGGATATTGTGTCCTCCTATGAAAAGGGAGGATCTTCCACGCCGAGCGACCATTGGCTCGGGTTCCGAGGACCGATGGATGGTATTCGGTAGTGTTAATTAATATTATGTTAAAACTCCGTGATAACTTCGTTTGCGCGATCTAGGGTAGTTCTCATGTAGCCCGCTAGATGGCGCTACGCATTGGAATACTTACAGATCTGGTTCCACGTCAGTGTAGTGACCATCAGCATCCACCAGCCCCACTCTTATGGTAGGCAGGGTTTCGTCTTCATCATCTTCTACCTCTCCTCTCGCTTCTCTCGCCTCACGCTCTGCTATGGCTTTCGCTGCTATAACCTATGAAGTAAATTAACTGTTAAATTCTTTAAGAAACGTGACAAATAAGGCGATGGCTTACTAGTGTGTTGAATTGCATTAGTTTACGAAGCACGTTTTACGAGAGTGTGCTCTCTTGTTGTTGGTAGTGGAACGATCTTCCTGCTGAGGTTTTAGTGACTACAGTATGAGGCACTTCAAAAAGGGTGACTACAGTATGAGGCACTACAGTATGAGGCACTTTAAAATTCTTCAAGGGTCGGTACAATCTCTGCTTAGTTTTGGACTAGAGGGCGTTGTGTGAAATGTCCAAAGATTGGATATTGTCTGTGAGATTATGCTATTGTAATAGTAGATTGATGCGCAAAAGTGGAATACCGCAGGTGCAGAAGTTCTTGGTGCGCAAAGTGAAATGCCTGCCCCCGTATTGTAAGCTCTGAACTGCTTTCGCTGCCCGTCATAATTTTGTATGAAAACAGTTTAGAATACCTGGCAACTTTTTATGAGACAACGATTGCCCTGCTGACCTTTATCATCTAAGTAGGCAAATAGATGTCACTTCTTCAAAATTACATTAATGTTTAGTAAAATATATATGTAACTAGCTGTCGCCCGCGGCTTTGCTCGCGTGCAACCCTTATCACTAACGGGTATGAAAAATAGATGTTGGCCGATTCTCAGACCTACTCAATATGCCCCCAAAATTTCATGAGAATCGGCCAAGCCGTTTCGGAGGAGTACGGGAGCGAACATTATGACACGAGAATTTTATATATAAGAGATAGTCATAGTAGTTTACCTGAAGTCGTCGTTGTGCCTGTGGTGTGATCTCCACGACCCGCGACCACCTTCGCGACTTCCGCTCGTACTGCCATTTGTCGCTGAGCGCGCACTGGTCGTCATCTGAGTCGTTCTGAGGATAAACATAACCTTAGTGTTAGTATTTTCAATTTAATGTAAGGACAGAAATCAAAAGGTGGTACGGTTGAGTGGAATGATCGACGCATAGCGACTAATAGTTGAAAATTATTAAAAATTATATTGTAGGTGTGGCGAACCGAAAACTAGTCAAAAGGTAAAGTAAAAGTATAAGTAAAAATGTGGTTATTTTTACAAAAACCTTATCATTAGATTTTACAAACTTATTATCTAAAATAGGTATTATTTCGGTTAACTATAAAGAAGGGTAGGTAGTACTTTGTGATATTAAGTACCTAGATATAGAATGTTACATATATTATGGTGGTACCTACCTATAGTAGGTGCGAAATAACACCGCAATACAGGTCATTCACCCACCTTCACCACGATGTCGCAAAATTCAATTTATGAATGGCTAATTCGGTCGCTTTCCATACAAACCTGTCGCTAAGACGGTAATCGCTCGAATCTCGTAGTACTGTTTGTTTACCATACATAAATTGAATTTTGCAACATCGTGGTGAAGGTGGGTGAATGACCTGTATTGCGGTGTTATTTGGCACCTACTATACTTGAATACAGTGTAAAGAGAAAAAGTTATTTCGAATGAGATAACAAGTTTGAGATAACCCTACCCTCCGAACTAGTAGGTAAGCATAAATTCTTGAATAGCGACTGTCAGTAGCTGATCCAGAATATTGGTTAGGAAGAGGCTGAACCCAGCCATTAGGGTTCTCCCTAATCCTGGTCCAGCTCCATCCTGGTCATTTACTTAGCTACGCCGATAATATCATAATATGATGCTGATCCATGAGCTAAGAATAATAAAATATCAAATTCTTCACCCTTTCATTTTAAACCAATCAGTTTTTTTTTTATTTAACCCCTGCGTACCCGAGAGTGGTCTACTAGACATCAATCAACATTAAGCTCCACGGTGAGTCAACAAATCGACTTTCTTCAAACCCATTAACAATTAAACTGCAATTCTACCTCAATTGAAACACGGCGCTCCAATTAAGCCCCCGACTCGGCTGTGTAACAACTTCATAGAAGTTGATAGCTTTTACGTCTGAGACACTGTGGCACGGATTAAGGGGGGTTTTGACTGGATGTGAGCTTTGGATCACTCTTGCAATGATAACACAAAAAACATAGGCGTAAAAACTTTATTTTTCTTTTGTTTTACGAACGACTAAACTTCCGAAAATATTGTTATCAAAAAATAATACTAAAACTTAACTTTTTTTTAAGTTCTTCATCTTTCAAAGCGAAACCGATGGTCAACGCGTTCTCTTTAAATTCTACAAAATGCTACGCGCATTGCTACAAACGCTACGAAACTCTACGCCAGCCGCTACGTTCTTCGCTACGCTTTCTTCTCAATATATTATTTATCAGATAGTTATTTTACTAATCATTGTTTAGACTCTTAAAAAAATCTATCAACCAATTATCATTATTTATTTTAACTTTCTAAATACATATATTTGAGCAAGAGAACTGGAGTTTAAAAAAAAAGAAAGTTTGAGTACACACTACGCTCTGTTTCAGGCTAACCAACCCTTAATCGTTCAGTTCAATTATTATTGAGTTACGTTGGATTTGTTTGAGGTCGGTCTGCTGGGGGTTTAGTCCTAATTGAACGGTTTTTCATTGAAGTGGTTTAGGACTTTAAAGGGTTAAGATCTTATTGAGTGGTAATCATTTTTAACAAGATGGAGATAGCTCTTACCAATGTCATCATCATCATTAATAGCCTGAACACATTGCCCCCATTCAGTTGTTACATTTTTGAAGTTATACTTCTAATGCGACTTCCAACAAGGTTGTGTTATTCGAGAGGACATAGTCTCTGTATCTTTTCTATTCGGGGGAATAGAAAGAGACAGAGACTAATAAGCTACAATCAAATATAGATGTCATTGTTCAGCAATTCAGCATTTGACCGCCCGTGTTTTTGAAGTTATACGACAGCGGGGGGAATAGAAAGAGGCAGTGTTCATGCAACTTATTACTTTTTATTTTAGTACTGCATATTGGTTAAGTACATAAAAATAAATAATTAATTTAGCATTAAACACAGAGCGAGAGCGAATGCGTGGCACTCGAAGTATAACTTCTTCCGCGCGTAGGGACTGCACGCACAGGTTTTTTTTAATATCCTAATTTGACAGCGCTATTAATTATATCCGTGTGTGTTCTCTCGTAACTGGTATCATACGAGGACGAATTATGTTTAGTTCGTAACTAGTTACGAAGCTCTGGTTTCGTAGACGGCCGAAAGGTATCTATCGTTAAGAGAAAGAAACATTAGTGGTGTCAAATTAGGTTAGTTCAGAAATGCAACAACAGAATCGGAGGCAATGTCCCTCATAAAGTTTTTTTTATTCACGTTTTAGGCCGCCAGCTGTAAAAAAAAAAAAAAAAAATTTTTGGACATTACACACAACGCTCTCTAGTCCCAAACTAAGCAGAGCTTGTACTATGGGAACCAAATTGCTGATATAATACTTATATACTTTTTTTTTAATACATAGAAACACCCAGACATTGAACAAACATCTATGTTTGCCACACACTAATGTTTGTTCTTGGTGGGGATCAAACCCACGACCCACAGCACGGAAGGCAGAGCTACTACCGACTGAGCCATGACGCCTGTCAAGCATGGGAATAATAAGTGCTTAGGAGAGAGAGAGAAAGAGAGGTTGCCAGCTGTAATCCAACGTTTTTGATTGAAGGCTTTCTCGATTTACAAAACCCAAAATGATTTCAAAACATTTGGAAACAAGTTTTCTCTTCAGAATAATTTGTCTTTGTTATTGTTGTAAATTGAATTGTAGGGTTTATTATCGAAGGTTTGTTTTATGATTTCTCAATTTTCCACGCCTTTATCGTAAAATACATATTATTACGTTAAATATTTTGATATAATTTTGATTTTAATAGGTAGATTAGAATGAATGAATGAAGGAATGAAAATACATTCTTTATTGTACGTAGGTACACCTTACAAACTAATATGCAAGACAGATTATATAGAAAATAAGATACAATTACGTACAATGGGTGGTCTTATCGCTAGGGAGCGATTTTTTCCAGACAACCTTTGGATGGAGAGGAGCGTATAAATAGAAAGGTCGGATAGGGTATCCTAATATGTCACTCTCGAATTAATATCGACGTAGAGGCTTCTCTAGAGGCGGATTTAGGCTCTGCTCTATACAAATACTAGTTAAAACTAGTTCAAAGCATCTGTTTATGAATTTTGGGTTTTTTCCTATTTCTTACTAACTGAAACGAACTTCTGTCTGTTTGTAGATACGGAATCATCTCTGAAACGGATTTCACCCAAGTTTTTAATAAAAGTCCGATTTCCTAAGAACGTGCGAAGCCGGGGTGGATCCGCTAGTTAGTAAACAGTCATAACATAATGGATAAATAAAAACTATATAAAATGTTTTCCCCATAACAAACAATCAAAAAGAATTTTGAGTTACTCACGGTATCAAAGACTTTTAGAACTTAACCATTGAGAAGATATCGATTTAGTAGAGCAGATGCTTGATTTTAGACTTTATTTACTTGTCATAAGAACTATATCACTGGAAATAAAAGTATCAAGTACCAATTTGTTGGCATGATACGCGGAAAACGACAGATCATATCTCGAAAGATGTTTGGACACTCGTTAACACAAGTGATTCTCGTTTTCATTCAATTTTGTATCTATTCTCGTGTTAAATTCCTTTTGACAGATCTATTGACAGCGATGATAGGTAATAAAGCGTGAGGCGATGAAATTAATGGACAGGTTAAATGTTAGAAATCTAAAATGTTTTCATCTCAGCGATGAGAAAAAATAACACAAACAAGATATTACGTGCATGGGTATGAAGCAGTAAAAGTTTAAAATGTTTCTTTTATTAAAATAATTGTTGGATCGGAAGCAGATTCAAAATCACTTTGATTGAATGTGAGAGTACACGTGACATGTCAATAAATGCAATATTCTTTTCATTGAACTAAAACTGACTTTTGATTTTGTAATCGATTGTACTTGCAAAGTAATGACTCGACAAAATCCTGAAATAATTTGAGGATCGCGATTCGAATGAGCGAATCGATATTTTGCTATTAAATGAATGAATACGGTACATTCATCATATTTTGATTTTTTATGTAATCGATCTTCGTCTTTATTGCCTGCTAAGTTTAAAAACATGTTTTTAGTATACAAACGAATTCAACTCAAGTACTTAGCTAAGGGCGGCCGTACACGGACTGCTTCACGCAGTTGAGACCGACTACTTGAAGCCGCGACCGCGCGGTGAACTATAGGGCGGCCGTACACGGACTGCTAATACATCGAGAGCATAGAAATCGCACATAGAGGCATTTTCCTACATTTTAATTTCGACCCTTATTTTTTTTTTAAATTAATGTGATGTTGCAAATATAACTTAAATTAAATTGAAGTACACACTGTTAGCTTCCTAAAAACACAAAATGTCTAGCCTTGACCTTCGAAATCATAACAGTGGTAACTAAACAATAGAATGGCCTAAATTTGCTCGTTTCAGGTAGCGCGGTTTGTGGGACTTTGAGCAGGTATAAAACGGTAAGGGATGATTGAAATGACATCATTTGCATACCAACTCCCAGTCAGAAAGGTCCTTTAACGAATACGTCATCTCTCTAAACAAGAAAATGGATACCACACCAGAAGCAGCATCTCAAGTGGTTGCACTTATCGAAGCTGGACAGAACCAAAGTCAAGTGGCTCGTCAATTAAATTTGAGCAGATATGCTGTTGGACGTGTATACCAGCGATATCAGCAAACTGGTGGCTATACCAGGCAACCAGGAACAGGCCGAAAACGTGCGACAACACAGCGCGATGACCGTTTCCTTGTGAATACATCACTACGAAATCGCCGGTTGAATGCAGTTCAACTCGGACAGCAGCTCCAGGAAGTTAGAGAAGTGGAAGTCAGTCGGTGGACTGTTAGAAGAAGACTAGCCGAAGGAGGTCTGACAGCGCACAGACCAGCAACTGGCCCAAAATTGACCCCAGCGCACAGACAAGCACGCCTTCAGTTTGCTCGAAATCACGTTAATTGGACTATGGATCAATGGCAGGCAGTCCTCTTCTCCGACGAGTGCAGGATGTGCCTTCATGGTAACGACGGACGAGGTAGAGTCTACCGAAGATCCGGTGAGCGTTTTGCTCAATGTTGCATCTCCGAACGGGTCGCATACGGCGGTGGTTCGTGTATGTTCTGGGGAGGCATTTCTCTGGAAGCGAAAACCGAACTTGTCTTCATCACAGGGCCCGATACCGACCGTCGATCGGGTGGATTGACTTCCCAACGTTACGTCGAGGAGATCCTGGAAGAACATGTTGTGCCCTTTTCTGGATTTATCGGCGAAAACTTCGTTTTGATGCAGGATAACGCTAGACCACACACCGCTGCTATAGTACGCCAGTACTTGGAGGAGGTTGAAGTACTCGTTATGGCGTGGCCTGCTCGAAGCCCAGATCTCGATCCCATTGAGCACTTATGGGACGAACTAAAAAAACGAGTAAGATCCAGAAACGCAGCGCCTACGAGTCTCAGAGAGCTCCAAACCGCGATCAAGGAAGAATGGGACAGCATACCGCAGGATTTCGTCAAAAAATTGATTTCTTCAATGAAACACCGAATGGAAGCTGTTATTCAGGCTAGGGGAGGCAATACCTCGTATTAATAAATCGATGCATTCACAAATTTATTGTTTTTTTAACAATTTTATACCTGCTCAAAGTCCCACAAACCGCGCTACCTGAAACGAGCTAATTTAGGCCATTCTATTGTTTAGTTGCCACTGTTATGATTTCGAAGGTCAAGGCTAGACATTTTGTGTTTTTAGGAAGCTAACAGTGTGTACTTCAATTTAATTTAAGTTATATTTGCAACATCACATTAATTTAAAAAAAAAATAAGGGTCGAAATTAAAATGTAGGAAAATGCCTCTATGTGCGATTTCTATGCTCTCGAGTGTAGTTACTATAGTTCACCGCGCGGTTGCGGCTTCAAGCAGTCGTTCTCAACTGCTTGAAGCAGTCCGTGTACGGCCGCCCTAAGTATGTATAGTTTTCAGTATTTACTCATAGCAAAGATATTATAGTATTCACATTAGGTGTTAAACTTTTATTGTATCCACCAATACTTTTCCTATAATAAATAAATAAACTATAAATAATATTATAATATAAAATAAACATTAAAAATAAAACTATCGAAAAAATGTTTACAGTGTTTTAATTTTTCTCATTACATAGATACATTTTAAGTTTTAGTTCTTAAAATGTTTAGATTTTTTCATTCTGTACTTACAAAGAATTATATTATTATATTTGATTATTATAATTATATTTGACAGGCGTCATGGCTCAGTCGGTAGTAGCTCTGCCTTCCGTGCTGTGGGTCGTGGGTTCGATCCCCACCGAGAACAAACATTTCTGTGGCAAACATAAATGTTTGTTCTGTGTCTGGGTGTTACTATGTATTATAAGTATGTATTTACAAAACAAAATGTATATAAGTATTATATCAGCCATCTAGTTCCCATAGTACAAGCTCTGCTTAGTTTGGGACTAGAGGGTGTTGTGTGTAATGTCCAAAGATATATATTTATATATATATATTTATATTATTATGTTATGGAGGTATCTTTCCAACCAACAAAGTAAGAACGTACGACGTAGAATACCTAATCTCGTATCAAATAACATGATAGGTGTAAAAGCCGTGACCTAAGTCGAGAGGTCGCAACAATTACATGTAATTACGACATCCAGTGATAATTCCACCGACCTTGTTAACACGTGTCTGTTTGATAAAGCATCTTAAATTAGTACGCCTTCTGGATATGGTAATAAGGTTTCTTTTTACTAATTAAATAACGATACAACACGCTAAACAAGATTATTTTGAATATAATTTTGTATCGAACCCATTACAAAACGCTTTGAGTATTCCACGCCGTCGAGAAAGCTACGATTTCCCAGTGATTAGTTGTTTTCACACTGCCACCGACACGACACTGATACGATATCGTCGGCTGTCTGCCGATATCGTGTAGGTGTAAGTATCAGTTAGTACTGGACATTGATATTTTAGACGAGGACTGACAAAATGTATAGCGACAAAAAATATTCTAAGCTGTTTAAGGCGTAGGGTAAAGGCAGACAATATTCTCGCTCGCACATTTCAACATTTTTGAAGATAATATAATATAACTAAATGTAATTATGTGAAATTGCAGAGTTTCAGGGTCGAGAGAACACCCAAGATTTTGTCGGACCCGACGCCCGAGAAGTGGAAACACACCATACCACCGTTATACCATAATTATAACACCGTTGCGAATATGAGCGACGACATCCGATTATACGAATGCTGACAAGTGGAAACGAGATCTGACTAGTCGGTGTCGTGATGTAGTTATCGGTCAGTGTACAAACGCCTATTAAGTTATGTACAAAGCTGTTTTTATGCAAATTATCTTACCTACGCATCCTGCTATTGTTTTGCAAGTTTAGATATTACAGACCTGGGCCTCTACTGTGAATAATGATTACCGAAGATTCGGTAGTGATGTTTGTGCTCCACTGCGCAGTGACGCTGTGACTTCGAAAGAGCCTAGACCATCGCTCGAGGCGACCGCGCAGTGTAACACAAACGGCACTACCGAATCTTCGGAAATCAATATTCGCAGTAAAGGCTCTGTTAGATGATGATAATCTAGAACTAAGAACACTTTAATTTAGGTATTTATGTTAGTAGGTTCAGTTTGATCATCAACACGTGAAAGGGTTTAGTGGTAGAGTAGAGACCCCGTAAAGAAAAGCTAGGTTATAGAAGTATTCGAGTTACTTTTGTATTTTGTAGTTATACTTCTAATGCGACTTCCAACAACGTTGCGTTACGGATAACATAGTCTCTGTTTCTTTCTATTCCCCCCGAATAGAAAAAGACAGAGGCTAATACGCTACAAATGCTACAATCAAATATAGATGGCAGTGTTCAGCAATTCAGCATTTGACCGCCCGGTGTTTTTGAAGATAAACGACTTCCAACTGACAGCGGGGGGAATAGAAAGAAACTATAATACGCTACAATCAAAATATAATAGATGGCAGTGTTCATGCAACTTTTTAATTTTTATTTTGAAGTGAAACTTTAGTACTGCATATTGGTTAAGTACATAAAAAAAATACTAAATTAATTTCACATTAAACACAGAGCGAGAGTGAATGCGTGGCACTCGAAGTATAACTTCTCCCGCGCGTAGGGACTGCACGCACAGGTTTTTTTTTTCTTGAAGTATTCCTTTATTACGGAGGCCTTAAGGCGGCCTAAAAACTCCGTCACCAGAGTGGCCACAAACTCATACGAGCTTGCTTGCTACAACTTAATGATCAGAAAAAACTCGCTTCCATTAGTTTACCTACTTATTTACCAACACAGCTTTAAATGACGGTTTCATTGTTCCCTGCTCACTGTACCATATCTGGGACACAGTATACAACCCAAATAGGTTATTAAGTTCACTGTGGTGTAAGATTGAAAGTCCCTACCTAATGGCTGTTCACACTGCTGCCAATACGACGCAACAACTACACGATATCCGCGGACTCGTAGCTATATACATTTCTGGTTCCCGTGTCTGAGTTTTGTTATTTTGATTTGCGACAAGCGAGAATCAAGAACCTCGCAATTTTTGTATGGAGAAAAATAGTTAGCCAATCTCCCACTATAGTAGGTGCCAAATAACACCGCAATACAGGTCATTCACCCACCTTCACCACGATGTCGCAAAATTCAATTTATGAATGGCTAATTCTGTCGCTTTCCATACAAACCTGTCGCTAAGACGGTAATCGCTCGAATCTCGCAGTACTGTTTGTTTATCATACATAAATTGAATTTTGCGACATCGAAGTGAAGGTGGGGAATGACCTGTATTGCGATGTTATTGGGCACCTACTATAGACACTTTCACTGCGCCGATATTTGTACAAGACACTAGCATGATATTATGTCGGTATCGTATCGGGCAGTGTACAAACGCCTGGTAGTAGTGATGACCGTTCGTGCCTGAAATTGGATAGTGGCTTTAGATGAGTTTCAAACTTGTAACATCAGAAATTGATTAATCTGGTTATCATTATTTAGAATCTACTAACAGTTCTTCAGGAAGATAATTTTTATAGGTAAATAATAAGTAAATAAATATTTATTGACGTTTCACACAACGCTTTCTAATCCCAAATTAAGCAAAGCTTATATTATGAGAACTAGATTGTTCATAGAATACTTATATACATTTTTATTTGTAAATACATACCTACTTATAGGACACTAGGTGTGCCCGCGACTTCGTCCGCGTGGAATAGTGTATTTGAGTAGCATAGCTTTTACAAACCTTGATTTTATATCGAATCAACAGCTAAAAATAAGTTTCAAGCTTCTAGCTCTAAAAATTACGATACTTACATACAACTTTCATCCCCCCCTTTAAAACCCATCCAACCCTTTTTTCGCATTAAAAAGTAGCCTATATCCATTTTCAGGCTCTAGACTATCTGTGTACCAAATTTCATTCAAATCGGTTCTGTAGTTTTGGCGTGAAAGCGACACAGACAGACAGACAGAGTTACTTTCGCATTTATAATATTAAGTAAGGATAGTAACACCCGGCCATAGAACAAACATCTATGTTTCCCACACACAAATATTGGTTTTCGTTGGGGATCGAACCTACGACTCACAGCACAAAAGGCAGAGCTATTACCGACTAAGCAATGATACCTGTCAATATGTATAACATAATGTATGGTACAGTTGTTTTTTTTTTGCGCTCACACGCCTCAATCTCCATATGAAAAGTTGTTTAAGTTCCCTGAAGTTTTCGGGTGTGATTTTATAACATCCTGTATGATATATCTGATATATCTCCCCGGTATATACTCCACGTTAGTACTCATCCATGTCTTACCCCTGCCACCTATAGAGGTGGGCCTGGTGACCCTCATCGCCGGTTTTTATTTTAAAACCTTTTGGGCACCAGCTCTCAAATCATAACATAGTTTTAGTTAGATTTAGGCTACCTAGCATATACTTGATAATTATACTTGCTTAACTCTTCCGAGAGAAGGGACCTAGATTTATTATTTTTTGTACTAATAGCATAAGAGAGAAATAAATAATTTGAATTTGAATAATTTGAATATACATGGTGATCACAATCATGAAGGGCTCAAGTTTTCATAAACATAAATTAAGCCTTTCCCTCCGGCTATAAACTGATCAGTGTAATTGTTCAGTCATCATCATCATCATCATCATCTCAGCCCGGTATCACCCACTGCTGGGTATAGGCCTCCTTCATGTTATGCCAGCCTTCTCTGTCTTGTGCGTGCCGCAACCAGGTGTTTCCTGCGACCTTTACGATGTCATCGACCCATCGCGCTTTCGGACGGCCCAGATTCCTTCGGCCTGATTTCGGCCACCATTCCGTCAAAGCTTTACTCCACCGGCCATCACCACGTCTAGCCAGGTGTCCTGCCCAACTCCACTTTAGGTTTACCGCCCTATCACCGACGTCGTATACTTTCGTACGGCGACATTCTGGGGCATGTTCTATCTTTTAGCAAGGAGCTTCCAAACAAAGAAATCTCCAGAAGAATTGTTCAGTAGCAAAGTTTTATTACTGCGTAAGTAGTTAGGTACTTTCCATTAGAAATATAAACGTTTATGAATGGTTTACGGCTTTACTAATTGCTTTGACTTACTCGTACCATCTGTTTGATATAATTAGTCAAAATTATTAAAAAATCTTTCTTCGTGTCCGTATGAATTGACGGATCCTAATTCTCAACTTGATGGCCGGTTTACATTATTCCAGTCCAGCGATCCAGTCCAGTGCTGGATTGCTCACTGGAACAATGTAAACCGGCACTGGAATGAACTGAATCCAGTAAGCATTCCAGTCCAGTAACTCGATTCGTGGTCTACTTTTGAATCCAGTGCGATCAATCCAGTGCAACTGGAATAATGTGGACGGCCAATCCAAACTGATCTCTTTTTGAAATCATTGTCACTGTAGTATTCACATTTCAACGGCTTCTAAATTACTGGAATAATGTAGACGATAACGAATCCAGTTCAGCACTGGACTGGATTACTGGACTGGAATAATGTAAACCGGCTTTCAACTGGTTGGTTTATGGCTTTTGCAACTTGTTGTTACAATTCTGATATCAGTGTATGTTTACTCTAGGTAACAAACGAGATGTAGGGTAGAGAAAAATAACAATATGGCCGCCGTTAAATTTTATGAGAATCATTGAAATACGTAACAAATTTATTTTGATTAACCAGATTTAGCTCAAAATTAGACAGGAAAATGACGTCTAGAGTCCTTTCCATGAAAGAAGTCCCGCAGACGCGTCGCTGTAGTCGACCTTAAGTATTATTTCTCGGGCAGCACTTTTAACAACTTTAGGCATTGAAAACAAGACTTTGATCACAGAAACCAAATAAAAACGCACTAGCATCCGAACACATTAACAGCACCTGACAACTAATTTAAAATTTAGTTCCGGAAATTTCCGCGGGACTTCTTTCATGAAAAGGACTCTACGTGATTTTCTCTACTGTACCTCTATCACGTACAAATCTGACAGTCACCGCGTCAACGTATTAGAGTTATATTGCGCGTCAATGTCAGCTCAACAACCAACCGCTGTACTGTCACCCCGCAGTGTATCTCGAATATGCCAGCGTTACGATACGTTTGAGATTGTCACGTTTATTCGTGATCAAGGCACTGAAAAGTGAAAATCCAACTCTAGGATGAGAGGCAACAACGTTTCGATCTCGTCATAAAAGACGTCAAGATGTCAAAAAACCTGACTCGCAAACTAATTATCTCTTAATATTATCTCTTAATTATTATGATTTAGATCAATCTAATTGTCAAAATTTTGGTTGTACCTCCCTTTGTACACTGACCATATTCTTATCCGCACTCCCCTCTTGTTTATGACTCTAGCATCAGCGAACTCGACACTGGCAGAATTGTGACAACTAGCCACAAAAGCCACAAACCAAGAAGTTGAAGTTAATTATTATGACGGACAGAAACTATAAAAAAGAAAATCCATAAAAAGTAAAACGAAGAAGAATGCATCTCTTCCATTTAGACATTTTAAAAGTATTGAGATGATAGAAGGATTTAGAGGACCTAATACTAGAGATACCAGCAGTGGCCTTTTACATGCTGATAATATGATGATGATGATGAAATATTTCAATTAAAAACTCTTTCATAAAACAAATAATTCAAAATTCGAGTTCAAAATTCAACTTTTATAAGCGTAATAAAGTTCTTCTCGCTTAAATATTGTTAACAAAAAACATTAGACAAAGAAAAGTTTTGTGTAGAATATTAAAGTGACCAAAACCATGTTCTTATTCTCTTTATTTTTTAAAACGATTTGCTTTTAAATATTCTTTGTAAGTAAATATTTCTTTTATTGAATTGAATAATGTACAATATATCTGATTTGGTCATAGATAACGACCACGTTATGAACAAATCAGGAAAGTAAAAAACAGTTAAAAAAACTATTATTTATTAAGGTTTAAACTATTTAATATCAATAAATAATCGTTTTTAAACTGTTTTTTCGAATAAAATAAAATTTTATTTAATTTGCAAATCGCTACATTTTGATTCCGTTATTAGTTTTTAATTACTTTCGTCCTCAAATTAGCGGCTTTTGGGGATCCATCACAAAAGTGGTTCAAACTCAATCATAATTAAGTAAAACTTTCTCTGCATCAATTATCAACACTTGTCTGAATTATTTTAATTATAACTTCACACGTAGATTAGACATTTTGCAAATTATCGATTTTATGCAAAATAAATCACAATTTGTTATAATTAAACTGTTAAAATGGCGCGTACTAAATTGCTTCTGATGATAATAGTTAATTAACCTCGTGTAGAATGCAAACGAAAATAATTATCTTTTTATGTAAATTGATCGAAGCACATTTAATTTTAACAAATTAATAAAGGCTTGGTTTCGAGATCGTAACGCACAACGCTACGGTATGCGACATGCTGCGCCGCGGGACATATAATCGTATGGAAAACGTCTAGTATGGTCTCTTTTTCCATCGCAGTCTGCGTCAGCGGCGAAGAGCAAACCCGGTACGTTCCGATGAGCCGCGTAGCGCAGCGTGACAAGTATATTATTTTGTTTTTCCATAATACAGTAACGCCCAGCCAGAATTAGAAAAAAACTTGAGAGGTGTCAAGGGACACCCGGCTAGAACGAAGTTCCTTGAGGTGTTGTTTTCTTACAGTAAGTACACAGAGGCAAATTAAAACAAAAACTTCCAACAATATCTACATTCATTTGTTTCCTTTCTGCACCAATTTATTCGAATGACGTTGTCAAAGTTTGAAAAAAGTGTCGTTACAACTTTTGGTCTTAGTTTTTTCCGTCTAGCCCCCTTTCGCAACGCGCGATAAGGAACTTCGTTCCAAAAATCCTATGTTTGCCAACATACAAATGTTTGTTCTTGGTGAGGATCGAACCACAGCGCGTGAGGCTATATCTCAACTGAGCGGTGACAGCTGTCAAATATTATCTGACTGTTAGTCATTATTTTGACAGGCGTCACAGTCAGCAGTTAGTCACTAACTTTGACACTGGCAAAATTGTATGTCGGAATGACGGACTGATTCCATAAATAAACGAAGAAGAAGAACTTTCAACAACATCTTCATGTTAAAGATTTTTTTGCTATCATTTTATTTAATTTAATTTATTTGGTTCTCATAAAATAGTTTTTTAATGTTTCTTTTCGCAATTAAAACTTAAGTACCTATGTTCTATGCGTGCGTTTGCATTTTTCTACCGATTATTTAGGTACGTATAACTCAAAATCGTCGTAAAAACGGCTTATTCCCATCGAGCCCACTATGCAAATGCGTGGGATTTTTTCCCATTCAGCCCACCAGCTGGCCAGCCGGTGGGTTCGATGGGAATAAGCCGTAAAAACTCACATCGAAAGATTGTTGTTAAAAGGCTAAATAAGTAAGATTTTTTAAAATTCATTTTTACTTATACAGTAGGGAAGGTAATGATAACTGTTTCCTAGCAGTGGCCCAGTCTACCAACTCCTTATCAGTTATTCATTACTCAACATTGGCCAATGTATTTTGGACAGCTACTCACCGATCTCTTCTGATGATGATGATGCTCTAGCTTCATGTTGGCACATCGGTTCAGGGCAGTCAACCGTCTGAAGAGAGACTGAAGAGAGTCTGCGTCTAAGAACGGGTGGTCGTTTTGTACCCCTGATACGTCTATTGGAAACTGGAGATCTGGAACAAAAAAATAGTATGAATGAAATAAAAAGAATGTATAGTGGCCCGGCTCCGCACCGTGCGAAAATTACAAAATATATTTTTTATTTAACAAAAATTACAAATATTTTTAGATTTTAGTAAGGATCCCAGTTTTTGAAAATATGTCTCCCGGGGATAGAGTAGCTTCCCAACGGTGAAAACATTTTACCGACCAGTCTGCCGGCCCGTCTACCGACCAGTCTACCGGCCAGTCTGCCGACCAGTCTACCGGCTAGTCTACCGACCAAACTACAGACCGTTTTCTATCAGCAATCTAGTTCCCACAGCTTTGCTTAGTTCGGGACTAAACGCCGTCTAGTTTGTTTGAAAAATTCAAGAATTCTTTTGAATTGAAAACTTAAACTAAAAAATTTAAGAATTTATTTAAAAAATAGTGAAAAAAAGTAGGTAATACTCATAACGGCGATGGAAATGAAAGAGCACGGAGCCGCGGATGCAGTGAAACTAGGAAATGCTTTCACGAGAGAGTGTTCGCGACTTTCATTGACAGACATACTCTCATAGACGTGAGAAGGTAGCTGGTGAACCTGAACACCACTATTGTGTTAAAACATATATATATATTATGATTGCTCACTCAAACGATTATTGTACCTATCAAAACTTATTTTAGAATTACTCGCATTGTTGCTCACATTGTTGTATCCCAACGAGAGCTTTTCATTTCATCAAGAAAGAGCAGAAAAGTAGTTCCAAATGGCTCGATAGATGGAGTTAATTCGACAAGGCTGTGTAATGCGTAATACATTATGTTCGTTTATGAATGGAGACTAAAAAACTTCAAACGTGGATTTAACTTGCAAAAAATGATTTCGAAAAACTCTCATTTTAAAAATATGTGTGCTGGTTTGTGCCAGCACTCATACTCAAGACTACGCAAGAGAACTTTGAGGTCTCAGCAATGAACGAAGTTTTCACTTAAAACAAGGGTTTGCTGAATATGTTTTTGGTCGAACACTGGTCAATTATCACTTGGTGGGTCACCTACTCGGGTTGTCACTATTAATTCTAAAAAATAAAAATATAGTAATGTAACATTAAGTACTGGACTGGACTGAGACCATGCCTCACAACCCATCTATTTTCTATGAAATGGAAGCAGTGGCTCAGCTGCTTCTATTACACTGTGGATCGTAAGGGTAAATGAATATACGCAATTACGAGAAATGCGGGCTGAATTGTGCCAGTTAAAGATTTCCTACATACGTGGAAATAACGAGGGGAATTGGGTTAAGGAACGAAGAATGGAGTTTATTTAATAAATGAGTTACATGAAAGAAAGTTGAAGGAAGGAGAAGGCGAAAAATTGTTCTTATTTGAAATTTTTTGTTATAAAAATAAGATAAATAATAATAGTAATTGATTTCGAACAAGTACGTCTTTTCGCCTCTTAGACCCGTGAACTACAGTGGACTTCTTCAAGATAAGGCCATCAAGGTGCTTTACGTATATTTTTTAGTGTGATCAGTATTATAATTAAGATCAGCTGTGGTGTGACTAAAAAGATTCAATTTTTTTTATAATTTTGAAGCTCAGAAACACCTAGAAAATGAATAAACTTTACTCCCTATACAATTCGTAAAAATCTAAACCACAAAACAATAAAATTTAGTGTCAAATATACAGGCTACGTAAAACGTCTGTTAAAAATTCGAGTTATCACCGCCATAAAACTAGGACGTCTGTCTGCGTCAGCGTCAGGCTACTTCCGGTTCCGGTCAGGAATAGAGGGGGGAAGTGGTGGGAGAGTTCCGGCGCAGTTGAGCGGCGGCTGTCGAACAAATAGGACGCACTTTATAACTATCTTGTGTAACTCTGGCGACTATATGACCAGAGTTGATTTTCTTTCAGGTTTTATAATGTCATGTGTTATCATATTGTCTAACCGCATATTTTATTTTGTTCATTTATTATAATGTCAGTGTGAGTAGGTAAATAAAAAAAACAAAAAACACGCTAAGCCGTCTTGACTGTGACGAAAGCCAGGGTCGTGAATGAATTCAGAGCGTCTTTTAAAAACCATATGCGACATTTTCAAATTGAGTTATACCTCGTCGGCTTATCTAATGTTAAGAGAAAGAAAATAACTTTTCTCTCAATAGGGAAATTTCATCCCTTATGTAACTACGCGCACCCTTGTGTCCCTTTATCTCTCCGATGTCTCTGCGGCAAATAATAATTGTACAATTCTACATTTAGTAGCTCTGGAATTTACAGATTGTGGAATAAGTGTTAGAATTCTAAATAGTCCTCATAAAACTTAGTGGTAGAAATATGCTTTGTAAAACAAAATAGATACTTTAATAAAAAACAATTATCTAAGCAACTTCACTATAAAAAGAAGCTTGAAGAAAACAATTGAATGTTCCAGTGTGTAGGGTTGTCACGGTAATACTTTACGTTTTTGTTAATAAACTTCTATAAAAAAAGCTTTTCAAAAGGATCTCGTTAGTAAATAAGATTTTCAGAGATACTTACCTATATAATAAGTCATTGATATAAATATAAGTATTACATGGTACATCATTATTGAAATATAGGTAAAAGTTCGCTTAGAAAAATAAGTTAAAGATTTTCAGTACATCTAGTATACCATTCAATTGTCCCTGTCATCTCTGACAATAGTCCATTTAATACAAGGTGTCCCAAATGTCCAACGGTTGGGTGGCAGCCCTACTCAGAGGTATCCTGTGTGACAGGCGAGTGACATGTCATTGTCAACAATGTCATGTCATCTCACACTTAGAATCTTTTGATATCGTTGGTTCAATGCTCATAGGTATACTTAAAGTACCTAATATTGTATCTCAGAAAAAAATTACGTAGGTATTATTTAGGCTGGATGTAATTAAACTGAAATAGACTTAAAATTATAAAAATAATGGGAGGTTCTTTTTTTTAAACTAACTTATCGATGTGAAAAGTCTGAAAAAAATATGGCGCATTGCATTTTTAAACCAAGACCACGCAGCTAAATTAAAAAGTTGCGTATTTCGTATCAACGAGCTGCCATTTTTTCCTTGGTTCAATACATCCACAATTTATCTACAGTTGCGTAATTACGTACCTACTTAAGTTACCGAATTTTTCTTTACAGATAGCGGGTATAATAATATTGTGAAACATATAAGAAAGTAAGCTACATTTAAGTACGTTATACCTAACTAACTCTGTTGGACTCTGCTTTGAGAAGATTGTTTGACTAAAATAAAGCAAATTTTGTGTTCTTAGAATATCTCAGAATTATTAATTTATAGTGAAACCGAGAACATGCTTAGCTGAGTTCAATTTAGTATTCAGAAGTAAATACTTGCTATACTATCTTAAAGTTTTAACCCGTAACAAAGATGTTATTATTTCAGCTTCAAGCCTAGCCCGAGGAGCCTAGTTTATCCCTCCCTTATTATTCTAGTTAGTATGAAGCAAAGAAAGAACAGATATTTTCTTAGATATTCTGTAGTTTAGCCCAACCGGGCGAATGCACAATATACGATATCGTCACACACAGTATCGATATCAATGCCATGATCCCGAATAAATGTCACAGTCGTAAACGTATTGTAACGGTACAGAGATACACTGTGCGGTGACACTAACAGCGGTTGGCAGTCGAACTGGTATTGACGCGTAATGTAACTAGAACACGCTAACGCGGCGACTGTCAGATTTGTTCGTGATAGAGGTACTGATCGAATAAAAATATCGGTATCGGCGCCGACGAGGTCTAAAGCGTCTAGTTCTAGATGAGCTCTCTATATCGTGAAGGTGTCGTGTCGGTGGTAGTGTGAATACAATTTATCTCAGTCAGTATAATATAGATACCTATTGACTAGAAAAGAATGAGCTGGCTTTTTACCCCAAGCAATCTCACGTTTCAGAAGTTTGAAATAAAAAGAAACAGATAAAACTACCTCTTGCAGTTTTACGCAAAGATTTCTACTTCTTTTTGATAACTCCGAAACCACTGCGCCAACAATTTCACCAAATAGATACTTGTTTTTTTTTTGTTTTTTTTTTTTGCAAAAGTGACGTCAATTTTGTTGTATTGTAAACTAAAAAATCGGTTCATTTTCCTTGCATCCGGAATATAAAAATAATAAATATTCTTGGACACAACGCCCTTTAGCCCCAGCCTCAACTAAGCCAAGCTTGCATTATGGGAACTAGATTGCTGATAGATATTTGGGTAGGTACTTATCTCAGCAAAATTAAATAAGTAATTTCATTTCATTTCATAAAGTATTTTCAATAGTAGCTAATTATTAAGCAAATCAACATAAAATTATTATAATGAAATGCAATGCTGATGTTATCAGAGTTGCATTAAATTAATATCAAATGCACAACTGCGAACTACCTAACCAACTGCCAATTAACCTTTGTGGAATAAGTTTGAAATACAAAATGGCGTTCAGAATTTTCAGCTAAAATGTTCTGGATGTTTCTGGAACCAGGCAAAACTACGATACGTAGAAACTACCGTAAAATGTATGATAGAATTTCCAGAAACGTATATTTGTATTGTTGCTATAGCAATTTTGAACGCATGCTTCAGTGCTTTGGAATTTTCTAACCCCCGACCAAAAACGGAAGGGGTGTTTTAAGATTCATGACATTGTGTGTCTGTCTGTCTGTGCGCTCATAGCTCTAAAAGTAGAGCTTTGAT
Source organism: Eulithis testata (assembly GCA_947507515.1). Taxonomy (NCBI): domain Eukaryota; kingdom Metazoa; phylum Arthropoda; class Insecta; order Lepidoptera; family Geometridae; genus Eulithis; species Eulithis testata. Next base: position 7,489,911 of record OX382213.1, on the reverse strand, counting down.
TTAAATGCGGGCTTTTTTGTAAGAAAGGTGATTTATCTGGGATGGTTATAAGCAATGTTTGATGAAAATTGGTGGAGCCGTTATAATGAGGATATTCATCGGCTCTGTAAACCAGCTTCGTTATTGTCGTTTGATACATTTAGAATTTGAACATTATGATGAACTAGAGTTCATACTCCAAGGTCTGATGATGACCAGCAATGATGAAGAGGATCTAAAGAATATTTTATAGCCAGCAGTTTTTAATTTTTCTGTAGGTAATATTAATTTGTTAGCAATTTCATTGGGCTGGAAGCATGCTTGTAATATTAGTTCGAGCTTCGGAAACAGAGCTGCAAACATTTTTAAATGAAATCATGTCAAGTTGAAAACTTTCCTACAATTCTAGAGACGCTTTAGAAGGTTTTGAGAGTTTGTACAATAGTAGAGCTAAAACCACTTTATGCTTCTATAAAGTTCGTCGTGTCAAATGTACCTTTCTTAGAATCAAAATAACCCTCTTTTTGCTTCGCGTGGTCGGGTAAATACTCGTAAATTGGTGTTATTTCGTGATCAAAACAAACCTTACAACTCTACCAAGTACCAATTTAATATTGTATTTTTTGTACTCATGGAACCAATTTACGAATACAAAATACACATTTAATTGAATATTTGGGAATACGATTGTACCAATCGCCTACAATTTAGTATCTAACTTTGAACAAGGTAGATACCCAGTATACCTACCTAATGGCAAATTTTAGTTGTAAAATTTTTGGTAGCCCAAGACCTCGACCTACTATGCACACAAACTATTCGTCAACACGATGCAAATTAGTCCGCAAACTGTTATAATCCAGTATCTAAAATTCTTTTTGTTACAAACAGAGTTGTGTAGAATTAGCTTGCGCCCAGCGGGCCGTGAGTCGCCGCTCGAATGCCCTCGCTTTTATCCTAAATCGGTGAGCCCAAACGTGTCAGCCCTATTTGCAACCTTTCAGTATGTTTGACCTCGTTTTACCTACTCGTACCTGATTAGCTAATGATGAATTTGTACAACACAGAGAGCACTTCAATAGTCGTATTGAGAGAATTTCAATTTACTCACATACTTTACCCAGGTCACAGATTATATAATACTAGCAGCGCCTCGCGGTTTCACCCGCGTAATTCCCGTTCCCGTGGGAATTCCGGGATAAAATATAGCCTATGTTCATCAGGGATAATGTAGGATTCTAATGGTAAAAGAATTTTTTTAATCGGTCCAGTAGTTTCGGAGCCTATTCAATTCATACAAACAAACAAACAAACAAAAAATCAAACCTTTCCTCTTTATAATATTTGTATAGACTATACCCAGGTCTAGAAATACCAGCAGAATTTTGGCATGATCTAATAAAAGATCAAATTGACTGCGATGAAAGGGTTTTATAATAAATTTTTCTTTTTAACTATCGAATAGGCCTTCGAATTAATGGCGACAAAGGCATGAGCCCACTCGGCCGTGCATTCGATTAAATTTTTAGAGTTGGGCCAGACCAAGTTCGGATTCAGATTCCAGAGTTCGTAAAATGGAGTCCGAAGTTGCTGAATTGAAACCATAAACTAGACCCAGAGAGAACTGTTTAGTAGGTATCAAACGGTTGTTTGTGTCGGTATACAAATTATTCCCTTTGTCTACTGACTTCGTAAGCCAGCTGCTTGACTTCTATGATGAGATGGATGACAGGCGTCCTCAGTCGATAATAGAAGTAGTTCTGTTTTCCGTGCGGTTACGTCGTAGATTTTCGCACCGAGAACAAAACAAACATAGATGTTTGTTCTGTCTCAATGTATTAAAAGTATTTTAGTAATTTCGAAAAATGTATTATAGGTATATTCTATCAGCAATCTAGTTCCCATAATTACAAGCTTTGCTTAGTTTAGGACTAGACGGCGTTGTGTGAAATGTCTAAGAATATTTATTATTTATTTATGTTTAATTTTAGCAAGTGTTAAATTTTGTGCATTTAATTTAAATGTACAAAATCCACTTTATAAATAAATAAATGTAAATATTCACGGACATATAACACAGCGCCTTTTAGTCTCAAACTAAGCAAAGCTTGTACTATGGGAACTAGATGGCTGATAGAATACCTAAATAGATTTTCTTTGTAAATACTTACATACTTATAATACATACATAGACAACCAGACACAGAACAAATATCTACGAACTTTTAATGAAGTGCTGTCATTTCTTCGGATTTAATTTCGGAGTCCGAACTTCAACAGCACATCCCTATAACCGCTTTGTAAACGAGTGCATTCAAACCCCTTTTTTGCTATTTTTATACAAGCACTTTCGTACACGATGCAATAACAATGGTTATTTGCGTGTTCAATCTTCGTGTTACTATTTGTTTCGTTTCTATTTTGATCAAGCAGCTTGCAAATTGAATGGCAGCTGTGTTGCAACCAAAATTATCATCCATTTGTTAAAGGTTGTTTTAGTACTCGATGCAGAACTAGATGGCGCTGCTAAATCTGTTCGCATTGTAGCGTTGCGTTTTATGAAACGGACCGCGATGCTAGTAATAATTTGATTAAATAGACTCACTACATTATACCACGTTCACATTATGCCCATGCCACTGCCGGCATGAATGCCGCTTAGTGATAATAAAGGCGATGTTGCTGTGGCAATAAGTCCGCGGCATTGATGCCGCCATACATTCCGGCAGCGGCATGGGCATAGTGTGCACGCGGTATTACAAAACAGTGTTTTATGTACACTCCCTTTCTCGAGGCCTACCTATTAGTCCAACAATATACAGTATTTTTCAGGTGGGTTAAATGTTATGCAAATAATTCAAATATAAATCAAAATAGTTCATTTAGTAATTTCATATAGTTCTTAGAGACTTCTTCTATAGACTTGTAAATTGCATGTAAGAATAAGCGTAGGTACATAACAACCAAATTTTAGAAAATTTATAAATTTGATGGTAAAGCAAGCAAACTCGTATGAGTTAGTGACTAACTCTGGTGACGGAGTTTTTAGGCCGCCTTAAGGCCTCCGTCGTGGCTTAACGAAAAAAATATTATATAAAAAATATTATTATTTACTATGGCTTAAATTGATGGTGATGTTACCATTAAAAAATATTTTTAAAACAATTTTAAGGTTAACTAAAATGTGGGTCAAAGATGAAATAATCGTGTTGACCACTACCAGAGAAGATTTATTATCAAAAGCCTGTCAGCTTGTCAATTACCATACCAAAACCAATCTTAAAACAGTGGTTTAACATGTCAAAACAATTTTGCCAAACTTAATTTTGAACCTTTCACACTAACCAACCCCTAACTCTACATTTATATTTACTAAGTTTACCAGTTGAGATAAAGTTCCTTTCAATTTATTTGAGTTAAACTTGACAGCTTAGTAATACACTGTCAAGTTAACCTCAATAATTCGAAGCTCAGAAAGATTCGAGTTTTGCCATTCTTTGAAACAACATAATAATACAGTACTTTTAGTTAAAACTTATAGAGTTTTTCTTGTGTTATTGTTAGTATTGTTGTTTAATTTTGGTGCATTTTTAAGCAATAAGACATAGGTCGTAACACAAAGTGTGAGCCATTAGAATAAATGTGTGTAAAGTTGTTTCTCTGAATGTGAAAATTCGTTTCAGGTTTTGAAAAGAAAATCCATATTTTCTTCAAAACAAACGACAGTCGCTTGACGAAGACTTGACTTATATTATTTCAAATTGATCACGACTTGACACTGGCAAAATTGTCTCTCGAAATGACGGACAGAGGCCATTCTTTTATATCTACCTAAGATATAAAAGAAGAAGAAAACTCAGAAAAGTTAAGATTATTTGCCGCGTGTGGACGTAGACCCACTCGGCCTTACCACGTTATCAGATTTATCTTGGATCTAACAAAAACCACCGAAAACCACGTGTGTTTTGGACTTAGTTCCCTGTCAATAAGTTTTCAGATTTATTGTAACACTAGCAGCGCCTCGCGGTTTCACCCGCGTAATTCCCGTTCCCGTGGGAATTCCGGGATAAAATATAGCCTATGTTCATCAGGGATAATGTAGGATTCTAATGGTAAAAGAATTTTTTTAATCGGTCCAGTAGTTTCGGAGCCTATTCAATTCATACAAACAAACAAACAAAAAATCAAACCTTTCCTCTTTATAATATTTGTATAGATATAAATCTGACAACTTAAGTTAAATTATTTTTTAGAAACCATTTTTAATTCCATTATTAAAACAGGATTTTTTTAAATTATTGAAACATAATATTCATGATCTAAGTAAACAGTTTTTATGAATCTGAAACGCAAACATAGTCCCCTAAATTATGTTTCCAGATTTATCTTGGATTTATAACAAAAACTGCCAAAAACCACGTGTGTTTTTTTTGGCAGTTTTTGTTATAAATCCAAGATAAATCTGGAAACATAATTTAGGGGACTATGTTTGCGTTTCAGATTCATAAAAACTGTTTACTTAGATCATGAATATTGGAATTAAAAATGGTTTCTAAAAAATAATTTAACTCGCAACTTTCAACAATAGGCTTATGCTTGGTTATGTATACACACTTCGATTAAATAATTTGCCATTTTTAAACGGCGCCTGAATGCTCTTTCCTCACTTGACTGTCTCCATAGCAACTTGATATAAACAGAAACAGGTGCTAAGGGTACTGCAATCAATTAATGTATGTTTACACAGCTTCCCAGTGTTGTGGCTTGTGGTCTGCGGCGGAAGTTTGAAATGTTAATTAGTAATTTAGTTGGTGTACTACGTATTATCTATTAATTATTAATTATTATGTATTTTGGTTTAAATAAACAGTGCCTGAATATTTTATCCTTCCAACATCGTTTTTTCTGTGTGTATGTCAAATAAACAATCTATCTATGTGTTATCTATCTTTGTCTGGGGTAGATAGATATTGCAAGTGTCAAGGTGTCAAGTTACCAAGAGGGTCATGCTAGTTTACCGGTCATAAACTACTGGGGTTATATCAAAAGCTGTTGACCAAAGGGTCGTGTTTACACTTTTATAGACTCTACGGCCCGTATTCCGTAGCCTTACTCAGGCACTGATCCGTACTCAAGCATAGATTTTTGTATGAAAATCTCTACTCAAATCTATGCTTGAGTAACGATTTCTGTCTCGGAATACGGGCCTACATCTTGCTTATAATGTCCCAAACAGGTTTACTTAAGGGGGAGCTATCACTAGACACTATAGGCACTTAAACATGCAACTTCAAACCGCGGTTATTCATTTCATTTCGAACCTTAATCGAAATATCACGCGCTCTACCGTGGCTCTCTACAAACACTGCGAGATTTTGACAATGAGAATTTTGACAATGAAACTAAAGTTTATACAAAAAACCACTGCAATTTCATTCAAACTATAACTGCTGCCAATAAGTTTTTAATTTTAAGCTTACACCATTTTCGGAAACCACTAATAACCGGTATTAGCCGGTATTTTTAGAGGATATTCTATACCTACAAAAAAAAATATTGTTTTTACAATAATAACATTCGGAATTATAAGACAAGTCTGTAAGTTTATCTTATAATTCCAACCCGATGTAGTTTAGCAGTAAATAAGAACTCGAAAAAACACGTCATTCACGACACTGCGTATTTGCTTTCCTGTGACGTTTCTGTGGTGCTAACGATCAATAGAATAGTCCCAATGAACTGCTATCATCATCATCGTCAAATGATGATGAACGCGTATCAAATTGATGTCGGTTTTTCCAGTTTTTTTTAAATATAAAATTATTATTTGTTTTTTATATAATCAATTATTATACTTTATACTCTGCGGTTGCTTATTTGTATAGTGTGGGTATGCTCCTTAAGACTACAGTTTGAATATTCATGAAGACAGGCTGATTGCTTTAATAGAGGTCTTGTAGGCCTAGCATGCGCGCGCGAGATATTTATCATGTCGTTCTGTCAAAATGTAAGCATTTTGCACCAGGTTTTGAACTATTGCATTATCTATGGTAATGCTGTCGACAAAACGCGCCTTTGAATCTTCACCTTTTGACATTTCTGCGAGACTATTATCTCGTCCTCAGAGAGGTACCACGAGTAAGAAGTGTCAAAAGTGTACATTATGGCGCGTTTTGTCGACCCCATTAGGCACCACAGATAATGCAATAGTTCCTAAACTGGTACAAAATGCTTACATTTTGACAGAACGACATGACAAATATCTCGCGGTGCGCATCTTAGGCCCGCTGGACGCCCACAGATGGACTTGTGTAGTAATGAATGAGCTTTGATAAATCTTACATAAAACGATGGATTGTTTGATTGAAGACGTAGAGTTTTAGCACCACTTTTTCTTGCCCATTCTTTTAGGGTCTAGTCACGAGAGACTGGTATCTAAAATCGCCTAGTTTAAGGAGGTTTCAAATGATCCTTCTTCTTATTTATACTGTTTAGGCTGAGGTTACCATTTCATCGTAACATAACATCAGGTTATAAAATTACGTGGACCATCTGCTACTACCAGCAAGCTCAAAAAATTGGAGTATTTTTGAGACTAAAACGAAAAATATAAAACAATGTAGTGCCAATCTAGCTCGCTACATGAGAACTATCCTAGATAGCGCAACCGAAGTTCTAACGGAGTTGGAACAGAAGTGATACTACCGAATGCGTCCTTAGTTTTATAAATTGTATTTTCATGTGTTTTCCCTGTTGGATACCCTTATTAAATAAATAAATACTATCCATTGGTCCTCGGACCTCGAGCCAGAGGTCGCTCGGCGCGGAAGATCTTCACTTTGGGTAGGAGGTCACACATCCTACTTACCGTGTTCTCCTCAACAATGATTACTATTATTATTTACTATATTTTACTATTACTATATAATATTATAAATGCGAAAGTAACTGTCTGTCTCTCTGTCTGTCTCGCTTTCACGCCAAAACTACTGAACCGATTTGAATGAAATTTGGTACACAGATAGTCTAGAGCCTTAGAAAGGACATAGGCTACTTTTTAATGCGAAAAAAGGGTTGGAAGAGGTTTAAAGGTGGGGGATGAAAGTTGTATGTAAGTATCGTCATTTTTAGAGCTAGAAGCTTGAAACTTATTTTTAAGCTATTGATTCGATATAAAATCAAGGTTTGTAAAAGCTATGCTACTCAAAGACACTATTCCACGCGGACGAAGTCGCGGGGCACAGCTAGTATGCTTATAAGATTCTTAACACACTTACCTTCCAAAGTTACAAGGTAAAAGATATTAACTTACCGAATAATCTGAAACTACTTTTATAGATTTGAAAATCACTGCTACCGATGTAATCGTCATCAAACGAATATTACAAAAAATCCACCAGTTTTTTGCACACAAACCACAAAATAGGTCTTCACTCCACAACGGTCTGTCACAGAATGACAAATCAAAAATAATACCTGAAGTAACCGTGAAATATCTTGACAGATACTGCTTATTTTGACAGAATGCCGACCCCCTGCCGCCCTTAATCATTTTGAATCACCTTAACAAAACCAATAAAAATAGCCTCCATTTCTTTTATACTAAGGCTCAATATCGTAAAACAAATAGTTTTGTGCCTCTTGTCTGACTGTCACGTCAACACCGCGAAATAGATAAAAGTAACAAAGCCTTATTCAAAGGGATTAGGGTTGATTTTGGAGTGTGTGCTCAATAAATATTTAGTCATTTAAAAGAAATGTTTACCTGGTTGAAGATAACACTAATCGGTTAATGTTTTGTTTGGCCCTGGATGACGTAAGACATTTTCTAAGTTGTTTACCACAGTCCACTGAATACAGCTAAACTACTTTTATAAAACACATGAAAACCAAGCTAAATTCGTAGTTATAAGAGTTTTTTTTTTCAGGTTATGTTTTAACTGTGCTTTTTTTTTCAATTTCCAGAGTCATTTTCTTCTTCTAAATATATAAAATTATTTTTAAGCTGACTGAAAATCAACGCACAGCCTAAACTATAAGTTCTAGAGGTATGCAATTTGGAGAGTGATTTCAAACATTTTTGAGGTAGATTATTAAGTAACTACTAAAAAGTTTTGTGAAGCAAATACCTCACAAAAAAAGTATTTATAGTCAGTTTTATAAATTACTAGCTAAATTTTAACCATTATGCAGTAGTTGTCCTACTGTTTGATAGTTGCACGGTACGATTTAAGGTGGGCGGACACTTTCACTAAACATAAACGATTTTTAATATTTATCTCATGAAAAACTTCAGATTATGTCATTGGAAACCCATAAAAAATTTAAGTGGTTGTTTTTGGGTCATTCTTTTGTTAAACTAGAGAATTGTAGGCGACTAGTTTTTATACTGCAATAAAAAATTTGATTCCGTTACGGAGAATGACTTTGTTAGCAAATATGTAAAAGGTTTGGTTTATTTAGTCTGAAATTGTGTTTTTGTTGTTAAATAATATTAACTTTTAGCCTAATCTTAAAATACATTTTTAAGATTAGATAATAGAAGATAAAAAGAACAGGTTACCTACTTATTATTATTTTACTAGCTGGACCTATTATAAGAATATAATTATGTAACAGCCGTTGGGCTCCAAATATTTCTACAAGTATACAATCGTTTTATTTATTTATTTATTAGTCTAAGATTCACAGTTCTATTATGGTATATTAAAAGCTATCTATTTTACATTATTCGTCAACCAATTGGAATCTATATTTTGTAAGTCAATAATATAATATAATAATAGTAAGCAGGTAGGTACAATATCTAAAACAAAACGGCAGGCACGCCGCCGCCGGGCAATGAGTTTAATATAATATGAGAAAAATAAATAGCTTCAAACGTAATGTAGGGTGCGAGGGTGTGTGTGTCTGTGAAGGGTGTAGGTATGTTGTGTGTAGTGTGGTGTGGGTGTGGGTGTGGGTGTGGGTGCAGCAGCGCCAATAGACAAACGCAAGTCCAACTCAAAACTCGAAACTCAAACTTTGCAACACTATTATGATTGATGCAGATGTAGCCTAAATAACCAAAGGTGTAGTTGTAACAAGTGTAGCTGTAAAAAACAGGTTTCTACATAAATCCTGGTAAGCTAAGGTAGGGTTTACATATGGGTCGATTGGATTAAAATAATTATGTAATTTTCATATTTAAAGAATTATTAAACAGTTTTCAAAGAATTATTAAACAGTCGATGTTAAGAGAGATAATATATAATTATATTTTTTAACTAAATATGTAATTTTATTTATGTCTGAATTAATATAATTTTGCAGACAATTAAATTAATAGCTGATTAAGTAGTTGATAAGATTTATTCGACATTCTTATTGACGAAATAATTTCATCGTGAAATATATTTACGTGGCTAAAAGATGTTACTGAACAAACCTCAAACCTCAATAATATGTATTTAAAAACACAGATAAATATCCCTGTGTTAATAAAAAACAAATGAAATATGAAATACCAAATCTAAACATTTTGGCATAAAAAATTAGGGACTCGAACCAAAACAACATTGACTCTACATTATGTCCATTTAAACGATGCTACCTTGACCTATTAAGAATACATAGTAGGTACTTATATACTAGCAGCCCACTCAAGCCTACACAGTATTTGCAACATCGTAAACTTAATTATATTTTTATATCTTTTACATGTTCCAGTATATTTTTAACAGGTGTTACATTTTAATGACTCATAATAAAAATAAACCCAATAATCGGTTTAATCGATTGAAATAAAAGCTCGCGACTTTAATCGATATTTTTTATCGATACCGATAAATTGGTTTGACAGCCTCCTTGGAAACGAATAAGGGCATATTTAAGCAATGCAAGTACCTACTTACTGGATCTTTCTGTATCAAGTTGTTACCTAATTCAGTTGCCAATTTGTGTGACTTCGAATAATAAAAACTTGAAGCCTTTAAAACTATTCCACTTTTGTGTACGAAACTTAAAATCGATTGGTGCATGTGCAAAAGTGGAATGCCTCTTATTTTTGGGACTGTGTCTCACTGTCAGAGGTAGGCTACTGTTACACATGCTTTAAAATAGCATGCTAAAAAGCATGCTAATTAGCATGCTCCCTATAATCCCAATGTGATAATTAGCATGCTAATTATTAGCAAGGTTTCGATACACATGCTAAATGAGCACAAAGCATGCTAACTAGCATGCTAACTAGCATGTGTAACAGTACCTTTACTTATTCTCAAAAATCTCAAACATCCCAAACACCTCTCCAACATCGCAGAGCGCTGTTAAACCATGTCGGGGCCTATACCATGAATTTATATATTATACTATTCAATCTACCCTCTTCTCCAAAATGAAAAACTTACATCATTTATCATCCTAGCTTTACAAAATTAATAAAAAAATACTATTGAATCAAACCCTAATACTCATTGTTGATAGAATGGAATGCACACAGCTTACCTTACAGTATCACTCTGCCACAGAAGGTAAAATAGTTATTACTGCAATCCCACAGAATAAGAGCATAGTTTGTACTTGTCAGTTTAACCACAGAATAGCTGGAATGACGTCGTAAAGAAAGTGTCTATTTCCCTATATTTAGTTTATATTGTCAACAGACAGGGAAAGGTTACTGTGGATACGCCCTTGGGATGTAGAGATGAACAAAGGTTAACCGGGTCTACTAAGGGTGGTCTTGAGGAGATGGGACGTTGCATATTAGCGTGAATTGCAGTAATTTTTCTAAAAATTTGTTTACATTTTTTTCTTTATCCTAAGTTATATACTTCCCTGGATATATAAATATATATATTTAGTTATATATATATATATATATATATATATATATATATATATATATATATATATATATATGTATATAAAAGATGATTATTTTATAAATTTTATTTCAATAAACAGTGCGTATCTAACCGTCTCGCATGCATGGTTGCGTATCAATTTTAACCCTATTCTTTAGGACCAAATTCTCAAGGTGGCTCTCATTGGCTCGGGTAAGCTCCTTCAAAAATACCACCGCAACAGTCAAATCTGCAACTTTTATGGTACGCTTGTAATTAATACTTAAACTGTGATAAAATGGTTTAAAATTTATTAAACCGATAGTAGTCATGGCTCAGTCGGTAGTAGCTCAGCTTTCTGTGCTGTGGGTCGTGGGTTCGATCCCCACCGAGAACAAACATTTGTGTGTGGCAAACATAGATGTTTGTTCTGTGTCTGGGTGTTACTATGTATTTACAAAAAAAAAGTATATAAGTATTATATCAGCAATCTAGTTTCCATAGTAAAAGCTCTGCTTAGTTTGGGACTAGAGGGCGTTGTGTGTAATGTCCAAAGATATTTATATTTATATATTTATTTATTTAGTAGTAAACTATATTTAGTTATGATTACGATACGACCTCTGGCCGTCCGTCCGACCGTCCTTACTTAGCCGCTTACTAAATACTCATTATAACCAAACCCATTCATACAGTGTTTGGTTAATGGCTTATCCATACAAAAACGTCTACAATAAGCGCAAGACGACGAACGGTCAATTGAGAGGATTTGCCTTCATCTACACAGCTGAGCTTCTTTAGAATCTCCACATTATACAGGGTGCAACGAATTTTAAGTTTTGCTGTCGCTCGTCGGATTATCGGCGCGTTGTTGGTCCGATAAAATTTGTGGTTCAGTAGTTTTGCAGTTTAAGGTTGAACAAGTCGCAGTCAGTCGCACATCTTTCCATACAAACGTGGAAGGGTAACCACTCCACTGTTTGACGTTGACCAACCAAAACTAAGGATTATATCAATTTATCTCGTCATAATCTATGTCTGTATACACCCCAAACCGTAAAAAAGACATAATTTAAAAAATACAAGCTTCTAAACTTTCGTATGGAAACTATTTTTAGCTTGTATTTTTGAAATGAATACTTTTTTTACGGTTTGGGCTGTATACAGACATAGATTATGACGAGATAAATTGATATAATCCTTAGTTTTGGTTGGTCAACGTCAAACAGTGGAGTGGTTACCCTTCCACGTTTGTATGGAAAGATGTGCGACTGACTGCGACTTGTTCAACCTTAATAAGAATAACTGGAAAAAATACATACACGTCGTATTTTGCTTTTGCGTGACTTTTCAGTGGTGTTTACGATCAATAGAATAAAGGCTGAATTACACGATACCATTTTCTTGCACGTGCCAGTGCAATAGTTGAATACAATAAATTAATTGCATGGTCTAAACAACTCGTAACATTTTTGATCTGGTATACAAGTTTTGCTTCAAAACTTTCCTTGGTGGTGGTCAATAATTGCATTCAACTTTGTTTAATATATCCGCGTGTAAACAGTTGCTTACAATTCTTGAACGTCAATTCTTGCGCTTCAACTATTGCATTCAATTATTGCAGTGGTACGTACAAGAAAATGGTATCGTGTAATTCAGCCTTAATCCATCACTATGGAACTTAGTCATATTGAAGTCGATTTTTCAAGTTTTCAAACTGATTCATTATTGTTTCCCGTAACGATGGGGTCACGGGTTGTCTTATGGTTACCTGGTAGATATCCCATGGTACCATCTCGAAGTACAAAATCGTAATTTAATTTTAATATTGTTGTGTGAGATGTATAAGGGTATTTTTTTTCTGTTTATTTTGTAAAAAACAGAAAAAAATAATTTTTTTAGTGGATTGGACCCTAGTGTTGGTTTACACAAAACAGAAGCACAGGTCAAATTACGTGTTTTTGAAACAACAACGAATTATCCTAAGCCTATTATGTTCCAGCAACATAAATCATTTCTCAAACACCCTGTACCATATGTGGGACATTGTGGGGCACAGTAAGGATGATTAATCGGTTGTTGGGACAGGTCGGTATTGTTCCGGGAGTGTGTCCCTAATACAGGGATACGAGGCTATTAGAACGTTGTGTCTAGCCGTTTTACCGCGAAACTGAATTGGGAACAACAGAATTTTTGTGATTTTGATGAAATAAATTGAAATTGATGCTTCTTGATTACTAAAATTGTAAATGAATTGTAGATTTACAATTTTAGTACCTACAATAGTAATAATTTAGCTAATTTTACTAAAATTTTAATTCAAATTCTAGATTTACAATTTTAGTATCCAAACAGCGGATTTTTTTTCAACATATTTCAGTACTTACTCATTTAGTAATTTAGTTAATTTTAACAAAGTTTAAATGTTATTGTTGATTTACAATTTTAGTAACCAAACAGCAAAATTTTTCAATTTATTTCAATACTTACTCATAAAGTGACAGCCAAACAAAGCGTTGTATGTAGCACCAGCAGTTGTACTAAGATCCTGGCGTTTTTTTTAAAGCAGTAGACACATAAAAAAATGGTTTTAAAACTAGAGGGATATATTTTACTATCTAGGTAATAGGGTATTTTATTATCTAGATAATGTATTTTATTATCTAGATAATAAAATACATTGCAACCTAGGTACTTATTGTTTAAAAAACTGCCATCAATGTTTTAATGTTTTCAGTTTTACACTTTTGCAGCCAAATCTTTCATAATTGTGGAAATAAAAAATGCATAGTATTCCACCATTCCAGGTTTAAAATAAATGTTCCTCTGACTCTTCATTATATTTTTCATAGTACTGGAGTACTCGAGTCTTTTAAATGCGATAATATATTAGAAAGGTAGTGTAGGTACCTACCAATGTATACTTAAATTGCAATAGTTAACAGGTTTCCTACTGCTTACTACTACACTATGACCGAAGCAATGTACCTTATGAATTTCGTTTTAAAGCCTCCTCGATTCAGGCTTAGTCTAGTGAGGAGACTGACAGGTACTCTGTCCTTGTATTTTTTGTCTGAAAAATTTGTTTTTATGTCCAACCAATAATTCTAGTTTTTTTTTTGTACTGTTTAGTTATATAATTTTATAGATGTAATTCTTTTACTCTGTAATAGACTTTTTCACTTTTTTTTTACTTACTGACACAGGTACAGCTGGAAATCCAGCTGTTAGAATATTAGCTCGTCTGTACTAAACTCACCTTCGTACATCTGAGCGTATTGAGGGAATCCAGCTGCTCGGAGCCATTTGCAGGCCTCTGCTGCTTCGATCTCTGTAACAAGACGATGGTAAATTCAGAATGTGAAAATCATAGAATACACACAACCATTTAATAATATTAGAGCTCGGATACAAAATTATTTGGTCGCTGAAATACAGGCAATTCAAGTTCATTTGAAAAATGATTTCTGACTTTGAAAAAGTGCCTCTTCTTTGGTAGTGACGTTTGTGTTACACTGTGCGACCTCTTCGTGCAATAACGCGGGGTCTTGCAAAGTAACAGCGTCACTGTGCAGTGTACAACAAGTCACTACCGAATCTTCGTTAATCATTTTCAGAGTAGAGGCCCAGAATATGAGCTACGGAAATTAATCCTTAAGAAAATTATTCAGTGTCTAACAGCTGCAAGGCTTGGTGGTGAACTATAAATTCTCCGATTATGGACAACACATGTAATAGATACAACTGGTGATCGATCAGATTGGCCATCTATTCTTATCATCGCACAAACTACAAAACACACCTTTATCTATCAATAGTTTATACTATTTTCAGTGAAACCACGAATTATATTATAACCACAAAGGTTCACCTTCACTGCAATACCTATTAAAGTAAATAGTTAATCACAATCAAATCACGGATTACATTATAATCTCATTTTACCAATTTACCAACTTTGTCCAAGGACTTTATCATTCTTCACGTATTTTAGGTTCAAAAAACCTACATAGAAGTTTCTCTTCTTTTATTTAGAAAGGTATCCGTAGTAAAGAAGATACGTTGAAGCTTTCCCATGCTAGTAGCGGATTTAATGATAGGTATAAACTAAATGGAAACAGAGGTCTGCACAGCAGGCGACCAAATAAACCAAAGCTGGAGTTCCGATCTATTCAAATATCTTCTTAAACTTATGTAAGAGCCTTAAACGACAATATAATAAACTAAGTAGGCTTTCTAATGATCAAATATTCATACAGAGTGTACAAAATGTAGCTGAGAAATAGACAGCACATTAGACTCTCATCAGGCACTACAGTGTCCCGCTTTTTTCAATCGCCTATTATTATTACTATTAGACTCTAGAATAAGATAAAATATATATCTTTAGGGATGTTTAGTTGATTAATGTTTTAGATTGGATCATGCTGTAAGAAAAAAGGTGAATTCATAACCAATTGTGGTTTCAAATGGGTTATGGTTTGTAAATTCCGCGGTACTTATTTGCACATCGAAGCTGTGTCGTAAGTATTAAAACGACCGTTTCAATTGGGATCTGCAAAAAAATGCTGCATGAATAATTGTTGGATAATCAAGGACGTACTGATGAACAGAAATAAATAGAAAAATTACGCCTAGTTTTGACACACTCTGTTTATATAACTTTTCAACTAAATCGCTTTCAAAGTGTTTTCAGATGTTTATATGGTAATGTAATTTTCGCGGCGGGACTAATGTTTGAGTAAATGTGAACATTATGTTCTAGATTTAGGGGTATCATGACGTCATTTTTATGTACTCACAAGCAATGATACCTACTCATTATATCCCGATCAATATTCACGGTGTGGCCAATCCGGGGATTAAAATATGCTTCTCTACGAGTTTAAATCAAATGCCTAAAATATAAGTGGCAACTTAGTGAAGTTGGATTCGTCTTTATTAAATTAGTGGATATGAGGGATCCGCTGTTAATGGAGAGGTTTGAGGAAAACAAACTGTCAAAGCAGCTTAAAAACGTTATATTCAAATTGTAAATGAAACTACACATGGTTTAAATAAAAGAGGTGATTTAGAGTTGGATTCGTCTCTATCATCAGATCTTCGTATACTATAAGAAACCGGGTATTTCAGTTTGCCTAGAATCGTTCGAGTAGACTGGTCAGCGCCATATCTTCTTCTATCTTCTAAATATATAAAACTCTTTTTGAAGCTGGCTGACAATCAATGCACAGCCTAAACTATAAGTCCTAGAGGTCTGAAATTTGGAGGGTAGTATCCTTATTATAGTGTATGGGTGCACTAAGAAAGGAATTTCAAAAAGTCGCATCCTAAAGGCTCTAAAATTAGGATCAAAGATTTTAACTTAAATTAGGATCAAAGATTTTAATGCGTATGATGCTACCACGCGACATTTTTTTTTAAATTATACTATTCATCAATAATGCTACCTCTTACGTAAATTCAATTTTAAATTGCTACTATTCGAGTAATTTAGACAAGTCAATTTGTAAGGGCTTTGCTTAAGTGGAAAGTGAGAGGCGTTTTTATATCGATAACTATTCGATTAAATTCCGGATCGATGTTTAATCTGTATGGCTTAATGTCAACGTGTAATGGTCAAAGTACGTTGTCCACTAGAGCATACTGTTGAAATTTTATTAGAGTGAAAGTCTGTTGAGTCTTTTTTCTGTTAGAGTCTCAGCTGTATAAAAAATAAATACAATATAAATAAATAAATAAAAATAAATCTATTTACAGAAAAGGTTACCTAACCTAACCAGGTTAGGTTAACCCTTATTAGTAAGCGATGTATCGTGTATTCCATTCTATTTCCTTTTAAACATATACTATGCCACTTGGGTGGGAGCCTTTATATTGTGTTTCTCTAAGTCCTTTTGGTTTTGATGGCCAGCTGCCTTTATCAGCCACCGGCTACACAGACACCATGATATATTACACATTTATGGTGTTTTAAGTCACAATCGCTCCACAGTTTTTAGTAATTTGTCTTACGTTTTGAGTTATTTATTACTGATAATTGTTGCGACATTTTGTTTTGATTACATAACTTTTGATCTCTAAATATTTTTGTGGGTAGTTATTATACTAATTGTCTAAACATTGATTAAGTATGTTAATGGTTGAGTTTTGTTTGTATTATACGCGATAAAATTGTTGAAACCATTTCTTGTAATAAATAATCGAATAAGTAGGAATACTAGGTTCCTACTTATTCGATTATACTTTGTTTTGTATAAAAAAAAACAAAAATTATGAAAAACTGTTTATGAAAAAAAAATGAAATAACTATTTGGACATCTTCCGCTAGAGGCGCTTATCGGAGGATTTTTTTTGGTTTAAAAAAAAAATTCACTAATACTATTTTGTCACTTACATGAAAATGAGTATGTCAAACTCTTACTACGAACTCTGAGTAGAGTTAGCTATTCATAAGACAGTACTTATGCATAGGTACCCGTCTAAGAGATTATCCGGTCTAGCCAGCGTAGAATCTCAAAATAGGAATAAATTATGGTTCAAAGACAGAATACTAATACAAGGCTTAAGGAAATCTTTACTATAATATTATTTGTCTATGCATTATTTCATTACCTACTGACTAAACCTCAACTTCAAACTAAGAAAATTTTATAGTTGTTTTAGGAACACTTTATAAGACAGTATAGACCTATTCATTTCCAATATTCTACGAAATTCGTGTAAAGTTAGTGATTCTTAAAAGAATATTATTCTACTAACACCATAAATTGCGAAACTTTATAGATTGAATTTTCGTTCGTGACTCAATCAAACCAGATTTTAGATGAACTTGTAATGGGCACAGTTTTTGGTATATGAACACATTGTCAGTGGGATAAATTGAGCTTAGAATGATGATGATGGTGATAAACACTGAGATTGCCAAATACTTAGAGCCAATTTACACATTCATGGCTACAATTTTACTATGACAACCTAAATACTGATAGTGTTACACTGCGCGGTAATGACCGATACGTCTACGAAGCTTTACCATGTTACCACGCAATGTACTTTTACCGCTACCTTACTGTACTTACTGTGTTGTAGGTGTGTATCCGCTCCTAAGGCATTATTCATATACTGCTGAGGTCTTCATATAAAATAACTAATACTAATATTATAAATGTGAATGTAAGTTTGTTTGTTACGCTTTCACGCGAAAACTACTTAACCGATCATCATGAAACATTGTACACATATCCTTGGAGGTATTAGAAGTAACATAGAATACTTTTTAATGCCGGAAAATTAACGGGATCCAATGGGACGCGAACGAAGTCGCGACCAATAAATCTGTTATTTTCTTTACATGAAAGTGACAACGACAAGAATATTTTATAGGCCCACTATAAAATGACAACTATTATGAATAACAGCCTAATAAAATGTGAAAGGGTTGGAAATAGGTCAGTGAGCACATAATGCAGGTTTACGAATCGGTAAACAGTATGTGAACAGAATTGACAGTGTTATGGAGAGGATTACCACCATGCTTAGAGGTTTTCATTCAAAATGACAGTTGAGTGCCTCCTACATATAAGACCAAATTGTAACACTTATTTATTTTATTTTATTTTAAGAATTTTAGGAAAACTAACAGCTAGGTATAAGACAGTAGGAAGACACACATAATAAAGTATTCTGAAGGCCAATTAAAAGTTTCCACAGATAAATAGATTACAAGAATTACAAATCAGTGAAGGTACAAATTAAATAGTTTGAATTTTGAAGAAAAAAATAAACAAAAAAAGCATACTAACTAAAAAGTCTAAACATTATTATAGAATTTGCCACTGAGTAACTAATATTATTATGCAAATAAACATCTTGTATCTTGTATCTTGAATGTGAATAAATTTTAATTAATTAATTACTTGTAGTTTAATATGTAATTAGGTAGGTATTATTTGATGTAATGTGCTTTTTTGACTGTTTCTTATCGTTATTAATCAATGTAATTGGTATGTATAAACAGAGTTAATTAATTCAAATAAATAAAGGAGTTAGTGTGTAGGTACGTTTGACGTTTACTACAAAGTCACGTAAACTATAATTTTGTATGGAGAATCATCAGTTTTGTAAACTACTCGCTAGGGGCGCTGCTCAATCTCTAATCCCACTTCTATAAATGTGAAGGTTTCGATTTTTGGATGTTTGTGTTTCAAGCACGCTGAAAATACTGATCCAATTTGGATGAAACTTGAAATAATATATAGTTCGTAACCTGGGTTAACATAGGCTACTTTTTATCCCGGAAAATCCAATAACTTAACTCATTTAAAACCAAAATCGGGTATAGTTACGTTACTAAAAAGGGTCTGGTTTTAACTTATCAAATTGAATTGTAGATTTCACTAATATTGTAAAAATTATGTTCATAATTTTGATCTGCGTTACCGTTTTCACTTCACGATAAAATGTGCTAAGTGGGGATCGAACCTGGGCAGCGTGGAACGGCTATACCAACTGATCTTGTAATCAATCCCCACTAGTTGGGATTTCTTCGAGGGTATACCAAAATCATGTGTGTGTATGGTTATCGGCCGTGCCCAAAAGCTTTGTTCGTTGAACCCGTAATTACTCTTGACTGTCAGATAACAAACAGGGCCATTAGTGAGTGCTATGTGCATTGCTAATTAGTGTGGAGACAGTGGAACGTGTATTAAGGCCTGTGTTCACCAGAGCGCGTAGTCGGAGTTTTATTGATTTGCGGCAAGCGCGAATCGAGAAACTCGCAGTTTTTATATGGAGAAAAATAGTTTGCAATTCTTCGACTAGGGGCGCTTATCGGAATTCCATACAAAATATCTCGCAAGTCCCTTCGATCAACAAAACAAAACTCAGACTACGCGCTCAGAGCGCGTATTATGAGTTCTATTTTGATTGAAACCAATATCGAAAAGCGACTTGCGAGTAATTTTGTATGAAAACGCTAATCACCATTAAAATCAGGTAGATAATCGACTTGTTCCATCATTGAGTTGCATAAAAAACAAGCCGCCTTTGTTCCGTTACATACCATAAAAACAACGCCATCAAAACTCAACTATAAAAAATATAATTAATTCACAAAGAATATAACAAGTACAATATTTACAAAGTACACATGAAACAGTAGAGCTATCTACAAACAGTTGCAAAAGATTCACAGATAGCTCAACTGGCCGAAATCAGTTTTCTTATAAGAAAAAACAAAAATAAGTATGTACCTACCTGTTATTTGGTCCGAACTCAAATTTGGAACACTCATGATCACAAACACACGCACGAGACAGGCGGGCGCGCGCGCATCATAACAATCACTGAATCATTCAATTCACCAAAATTCGATCAACGCCATTAACCTCGACTTTTGAATTAACGCGTTATTTAACAGTTTTTCCATACCAGTTATGCAATAAAGCTTTGACTCTACATTGTCGCATGCTTTCTCATTTTGTGTTCGCTTATCAATATGATACAACGCTTCTAGTCCCAAAGTAAGCAAAGCTTGTACTATGGGAACTACAATGCTTATAGGGGTTACAGCCGATTTTATTAAATAAAAGCATTATGACTTTGTCTTGAGCTATTACGGTGTAATTTTGACCAGGGATTTTGAGACTGAAAACTCTCATAATCCCCTTGATTTTAAAATTTTGAAATCAATGGGATTATGAGCCAAAAAATCTCATAATCCCCTTGAAGGGGACGACTCAAAGGGGATTATGAGCCTAACCCGATTCGTGCCTTCTATTGTTATGCTAATTTCAAATTTTCTTCCCGTTTCGTTCCTTAAGTAGTACTGTTGTGTTATTCTGTGGCAAAACGCAGGTCAGTACAGTCGAAATAAAAAGTCATTTGTGAAGAGAATAATTATCTAATATTTTTTTGTACTTTTAGTACCTACACGTGTTCGTTCTCCCATTCCGGCATTACTAATGGACACACTATGGATATGTCACTTTATTAAAAGGTGCAATCGAATGAAACTGCGTAACGCGTGACGTCAACCTCATTATCTACTGAAATATTTTTCCTAAAATGTCAAAGAGAAAATAAGTATATATTTTCTAACCTATTTGGTCCCGCTGCTGGACAGAGGCATACCCATAACAGTTACAGTTCTTTGATAAATAATCATTTTCTTTTTTGTAATACTCTGAAATAAATCTGAGACAAGCACTTTTTGTGTTTGTTAATATGTCTAGACTAGACTAATACCTAGCAAAGTAAAATTTCAATTTTTGAAATAAATCCAAAAACGGGGATTGTTCAACAAAAATTCACAAACCGCACAAGTATTTTTTGTGACAACCACCAAAAAAGAGAAAGCATGTTCACATTTAGAATCGAAGCTCAACTAGTTATTCCAATCGCTACTATTTTATTAGTTTAACACTTGTCTTTCTATTATGTATTTCGATACAAGTTGGAATGAAAATGTTACGTTAACGGTAAACAATGTTGTGTTTTAAAACTATAAATAACTTATTTTCGGTTTATAGAAATTTATTCTCATAAAGACAAAGTCACTTACATGAGAAAATATTTAATAGTAGGTAGGTTAGTAGATCGTTCTTGTAAAGTAGGTTAGTAAATAGGTAGGTAAAGGTAAATAGGTAGATGTTTGGTTACGAGTAGGTAGGTAGGTTAGGTACTCGCCTAATGCATTGGTTCCGCAAATTACTAAAAGTAGTTTTCAAAAACATGTTGTTGTAGTTTGTATTTTAACGTACTTGAATGTTTTTCAACTATTATGTTAAGGTAAAGTCACTATGACCACAGAATATTAGTACAAGTACCTACTATGACTAAAACCTAAAGCACTGTTAATTGAAATAATTAAAAACTTTCTAATTTTGCGAGAAAATAATAATAACTTTAGTTCAATGAACACAGTAAGTTTTTATAAAAAAAAATTTCGATATTTCACATTTCAATGTCCACAAAATCTTGTCAAAACTCACGAAATAGGTTTTGCTTAAAAATCATAAATCGAACACTGTCCACACAGTGAGACTGTATTTCGTTTTGAATATTCTAAGATATTTTCCGAACACAGTTCAAAGAGATTCACTCAAGGATTTTGTTTTAAATATTCCACGGTAATTTTTGTAACACACGAGTGAATACCGTTCACGGATGTAAGAAACAAACAAGTGTGCTCGAGTCCAAGAACAAGATTAGTTATCAGTGTTATCGGTGGTCGTTACTGTGTCCTTTAATCGTAGGACTGGACGCGTCACCGATAACGAGCTCACTGTGATTTTAATAGGTTGTATTTTGGATACGGCATTTTTTTATTTCCATTTACATGACGTGTAAAATATTTGCATAGTTCTAATTATGAGATCATCGCTAGTGATGCAAGACGTGTTGGTCATCGGAGATGACCTCAAACGTTTTTTTTTTTGCAGGACAAAGTCAATGTAAACACAGAAATCATAGTTTTTTTTTCAAGAGTAGAGTGAATAAGTATCTTCTAGGTAACCGTGCTACATCGTCGACCTCATCATTGCTTAACATCAGGTGAGATTGTGGTCAAACGGTTGCCTATATTGAATAAAAAAAAAGTTATAATGCTGAAGATGGTAGGTTATTTATATTTGGGAACCAGTTACTGATCGAGTCAATTCTATCATGGTTTTGGAAAAATACATATTAAAGCTAGTTTATACTGAAGTTTTTGTTGTTTTTACTATATCTTTTGATAACAATCTTGCTTAATAATTATTTTTAAGCATCATAAAGACTAAAAAAACAAGAAAAAATTGCTTTGACTTCACAGAACGCCTTTGTTTTTAAGCTAAGTATTCAATCTTAGAAAGTCTCTTAGAAGATTTTAAAATAATATCCAGTTCGTCCCACCAACATCTCAGTGGGGTGAACGGGAATAAAGTAATACTTATATATTTTGCATTTCCGTTTGTCCCACCAGTGGGACGAAACTTAGCGGGATGAACGGGAATGTATACGTACAAAGAAAGTTTTAAAAAATCTTTCGTAACTCTGCGACGTAGCAAACGAACGACTTTAAAAATTAAGGAAATATTTTGTACTATCGTTATCTGAGCTGTCGTTCAAACTAGAGTTAATTACACTCAACTAAGTTTTCCGTATAATTTAAGAAATCTCTTATCTTATCCTAATAGAAAATAACCTCTACTTTAATTCTTGTGTACCTATAATTAGACACCATTACCTATTTCTTTCACAAATCTCTAGAAGGACCAATTCTACAATCTAAGAAAGCTAAGAAAGTAAGTTGACTCATGATCCAACTGTCAGTATAATAGAAGTGGAACTCCATCGTCAGTATTTCCTGATCAATTTAGCCTAGGAATTTTTAAGAAAAGGTGGATTATGGCTAAGCTTGCTCCACCTTAGGCTGCAGCTACACTTACTATCAGGTGTGTTGGCAGCCAAACGAGCTATACATCATTTAAAAAAAGAGTGGTCAAGACAAGACGTGACAAATCTCAGTTGGCCCTCCACGCTGTGGACTGTGGGTTCAATCCCCCACCAAGGACGAAACATTTTTATGTAATAGTTAAATTTGGATGGTTTTGAGTCTTTGGGAATTAATTATTAAAGAAAATGTAGAACTGAGTAATAGGTGATTACTCAGTTCCCTTTTAGGAACTGAGTAATCACCTATTACTCAGTTCCTAAAAGGGTTATATAAATAAATAAAACTATATTTAGATCTTGTTACTTGTTAGTTACGCGTACCTTTAAAGGTAAAGAAAGTGACTTCATATTCTTACATTATGCATCCATGTATTTCCATAGGAACCTTATCCATATATTACATAAGTATGCTTAGGTAAGCGAAACTTGTCTTTTCTCTCAATAAAATGTTTTACGTAATTTTAATGGGAGCACTTAGTGTGACCATGACTTTGAATATTACTATTTTCTGAATAAAAAAATAAAACAGGAACTGATAAAAATTATGAACTCTGGAACTAACTAAATAATAGTATAGCTTTCTGTATTTTTCATAATTAACAATATTTGAATTTAAAAATAGTAAAAAAATGAATCGATTTTTTAAAACAAAGATTATATTTTGAAAAGTGTGACAAAATATTTTTCTCTCGTAACTATCTGTCATAATAGATCGTAATCTAATCTAGACGACCTTCAGAATTCAATGGCTTTTTCAATGCATAAGCGTAAACGATTTGCGATAATTCAGTAGTAAACTGAGTCATGTTGAATGCTTGGTTGGTTTAGTCATCAGTGTTTATTTTTTTGTAAAAGTAGGTACTTAGTAAATATTAGTTACGTATTTTATACAAAACGTAATGACTATTCAAAGTGATCCAGTGAGATTTTGTTGAATAAAATAAAAGTTTTTTGACTTTGAGTACACTGACAGCTTATCAAATTGCAGTGAGTGATGTATATACATATTTAAATAGGTAAGGTGCATTGGGGTAATTGCGAAAATGGGTATATTCCGAAAATCCATAAAATCTAGTAACATAATGCGATATTTTCTTGTTGGCAACATTGGTCTAGACGCCATCTTGATTGGCATCGCCGTGACAGTCCTATATATCCTCGTGCCAACAGGAAAATATCGCATTTTGTTACTTGATTTTATGGATTTTCGGAATATACCCGAAATAAGTACATTCTTTTGACCTCAATCTCATAAATGTGATGGCCTTGAGAGTACGATGTAAAACTGTAAAAACTATGACTTTGACTAAAAGATATTGAGTTTTTTCAGTGATACGGAAAAACAGATTACATTTATTGCTGTTTGCGGGTTAGCAAGGTTCAAAATATAAAACCTCGTTCTTGAAAAAAAAAACATTGAGTTTTTCTAACCATTTATATTTTTTAAATAGATTTTTCTTTGGCAAGTGGTTTTCTTACGTGTATAGCTTAAAAAACAAACATTTCTAACTATCTTCATCAACAATTTTACTCTGAACAAATAGATTCTTGAAAAGTCCATTATTTAGCACAAAACTGGTCACTTCAGGCCATAAATTTGCTACGATCGAAGCGGTCATTTTATCGGCATAGTAAAACGAAAAGCCGACATGCAGCTGACGTGTGGTTACACTAGCTACCAGATGCTCTTCTCAGTAACTTCGAAATAGAATTCCAGGTTATGGTTTGCAAATGTACATCTGCCTTGCATGAACCAGCAAAATGATTATAAGCAATATTTTGTAGCTATAATAAATATAAAATAAGAACCAACTTGTCCTACTAATATTAGAAACGCGAAAGTTTTTATGTATGGATGTTTGTTCTTCTTTCACGCAAAAACTACTGATCCCATTTTGATGTAACTTGGAATACTTATTATTGTCCGTGACCTGGATTAACACACAGGCTAGGTACCACTACTACTATAAATTTGTCATCGCTTGACCGATGACCGAAAAAATAAAAGTTGTCAAAGAAATGGCATCATCGCCAACTAAAATTTTTGTTTAGCGCGGTCACCAATTGAATTAACTATAATTTATAGTCAAGTCACTCATAGTGGTGGTATTAGTTAGCGGCATTCAGGAGTACCTATATTTATATAGTGTAGTCACTTACAAATTAAGGTAAAAGTGGTTGGTCTTTACAAATAAAATCAATATATACCTATCATTTTATTTTCCAAAAAGTTTTGTAAACAGTGGAATTACAAGGCGAAGTGTGGGGCCGAGATAAGCCGATGACATCAAAATCATTACAAGACATGAAGTTGCAGTAACGAGACTTACAAGGCATCAGAGAGGTATTTAAATTTTTATAAGATAATCCTCAATTTCAAAGCTGACGTAATAGTGAGAGGGCTTCGTGGTGAGCGGAGCGGGCGCTGAAGCGGGAGAGTTAGCGGTTAAGTAAGTGTAGAAGGCGGTAGTTAGTAGCGCGTAAGAATGAGTGAGTAAGTTGAAACTAAGGTCCTAGTTATTACGGCCGCCTTTGACCTATAATGAATTTTGTCTAATAAAACGACACACTATTCGTAGAACGCCTAGCGTTTTGGATATCGCCTTGTTTAGGACACGTAGATTAGTTTTTTTTTTCGAAAGTTAAGAAAGTCTACGTTCCTCTACCATAAGCTACAGAAAAAAATACCGTTTGTAATTTTAAAAACAAAAACAATTTTACTTTGCGCTTTCCTTAATGATCAATTACCACTGTTTTTTACTTTTTTTTTATAAGTGACCTTAGTAACCTTTCACTGCTCTACAGACCTATACTAAAACATCAAAAGATTCCTAAAAAATGTATCGCTTTCGCTTATCGTTCTTTCAATCACTACAACTTCACCATGTTGCTACGACACGCGTCCACGTAAGGCGCTTACTTCCCGGTGGGCACTCGACTGACCTATTCAGGTGTATTAACTGAACACACGGCTCATTTGCATCAGATTTGTGTATAAATATGATTCTTTTGAAGTATTTTTAACTAACTTAAAAAAAAGGGAGTTTTTCATTTCGGTTTTATTTTTGTAATGTTCGCTACTTCAGAACTCTATTAATAAACCGATTGGAAAAATCTTTTTTTATCTGAAAGGTTACACTTTTAGATTGGTTTCATAAAAATTTCAAATTGGTTCAGTAGTTTGGCTTTTATATCAAAGTAAGGCTAGGTTCACATGTAACGCGCGTTAATTCGCGTTAATCGCGCGATCAAATTTGAAGAGAGTTCAGATGATGAGCGCTAATGCGCGTTGCGAGAGTACTCGTCAGTCTAGTTCGGTAGAAAAAGCGCGCGATTGTCTGCGTCTAGAAACTTTTTCTCTGAGCGCCGCGTTGACGCTCGCTGACGCGCGTTAACGCGCGTGTTAGATTTGGATATATTATGTAATGTTAATATCGTGAAGTATATAACAAATTAAGAACCGTTAAATTTATATCGAACCACTATGACAACACTGTAGCTAA
Organism: Eulithis testata; assembly: GCA_947507515.1. Classification (NCBI taxonomy): domain Eukaryota; kingdom Metazoa; phylum Arthropoda; class Insecta; order Lepidoptera; family Geometridae; genus Eulithis; species Eulithis testata. Next base: position 7,463,168 of record OX382213.1, on the reverse strand, counting down.
GCCTTTGTATTTTTACATTATTGCAACACAAAGTTGGTCTGTACGACGTTCACGTTGGTTGCGAATACAATTAGTATTTTACATTCCATCAAAATGTATAAAAACCTATTGATTCAGATGTATAATAGTTAGTGTACTATCTAAACTAATTATATAATTTATTAGGAATATACCAATGTATATCAGTATCTAGATATGTATATTTGATTGTTTACATCCGATGAGAAGATCAGTATTGTGTAGAACTAGCAGTACTTTATAATCGTAATTGATATTGCTAAAATCATATACTAATTTATTATAAATATCAAAGTTCAGAGTATCCCCAAGTTGTATATTAAATTTATATTGCATTATGTAGAATAATGTTAGATTGTCCACTGACTTCCGACATTTGTTTACGTCTTACAATGAACTGTAACCAACTTCACTTGACTTTTGCCATAACGACCGGCACGATGCGAGAAGCAGAGTGTGTTGAGATTATTCGATGAGGACAGTCTTGTGTTGGATTTGGTACGGGTAACATGGAAGTCTATTGCCGATTTGATATCATTCAAGGAGGCTATGTGCCAACAAGTTATAAAGGTATGATGTTATTTTCTGTACCTACCTGTGTTAAGTGGGTAGACTATTGTGCTAGTTATAACCGTGGCTTATTCTAAGAAGTATTGTGTTAGCGACTGAGAAATAAACTACTAAGTATGAAAAGGATTTCTACATCTTTACTTTATAAAACATACCCATTTTACATCCTGACGAACAGGCTATTATTTTAATCAATAAATAGCTTATTGACGAGTTTTAGATGATTTCTAGTAAGAGTAAAATGACTATTCAATTAGAGTAATCTATATATGGCTGGCTCTCTCTCTCTACATATTTATATAATCTTTTATATTAAATAATATATATATAAGATAAAATCTAACATCAGAAGTGGGATTGATATCCATGAATTTTCTAATGCTTTTCTTTTTGTTTTCATGTTGAAAAAAATCAACGAGACGAGAGGACGTGACATCAACTTTATTATAGAATCCAAACACAGCAGGGATTCTGGATGACCCATCTGCAACCTGTCCATCGTCACACAATGGAGAAAATTGGACCAGTATCTGCGATGTGGAAACTACCCTCAAATCAAAGTTAAGTAATAATGGTTGTACTTTCTAGATAAAATATATTCGTTGGGGATTTATTTTGAGAATATGATAAAATATACCGTATTGGTAACATATAGGTATATTTTATCATCAGTTAAAGTAAGTACTTATGGTAAAAAAATAGGCTAGTAGGTAAATATAATTCTTGTCAAATATTTCGAGAATTTAATTTTGAACTACCCGAGAAAAAAGGTGGTTTTGAATTGAATAGGTATGATATGAACAATCACTTATAAAGAACGTCTATTACAATGTAGGTGTATAATTGAAATGTTCCAGAACTTTCTAAGAAAATATTAATTTTCGAACTACCCTAAAAAAAAACAGGTTAGTTTATAACTGGTTTTTGGCCTAAAGTAGTAGGCTATTGACATAATATCTTCTTTAGTTTTCATAGATATCAAATTAATTTCTTTTTACCCTGTGTTTGCTTGTAGTGTAAGTTTAATGGACATGATGCTAATGCAATTTGTTTTCTGGTTTTCATATTGTTCCTGCTTGCGAAGAAACATCTGCACTGATGATTCATCATTCGTCTGCTAAGAGAGTATCTGATTCTATGTTTTGGCGCCTGGCGATCGACATCACAGCGTTGAATGTGGTTATGGTTAATACATATGAAGTAAGGTATAATATTCTTTAATTATTATTTGTCCATGTAGTTTAAAATAAGAAGCAATTTTAGACCTGGCTTGGCTATAAGGTTAAAGATTGGTTTAATGTTGTGATTTATTGATTGGATTATTTTTTATTTGATAAGTGATAAATTATATCAAAGATCTCAAAAATAAAAACTGCTGGTCGGTCACTGATCTGATGTTAGTCTGGTAACCATGCTGCAGCAGGTGGGAGGACTAACATGCCAAGATTAGAGGCTAATTATGGATGTGTACTTTGAGAGGGAAGTACATACTGGTCGGTTTGGCCGTGATGAATTATTTTTGAATAAGGAATGATCCAAACAATAAAATATGTATGTGATGATAACCAAATTATTATAAGGTAAAATAGTCGCTGTAAGAGTGGCAAGAAAACAAACAAAACTAAAAACAAAAAAAAATGTTTGTTGGTCAGTACTTTTATGTAATAAGGTAGTTAATACTGTATTGCCTCTAAAGTGTTACTGTGTTGCCTTTGTTAATTTTGAGTCAGTATGGGCCGAGCATCTGTTTATTGTATTTTAGAACTTATGAAGATGATTGTAAAAAAAAAAAAGATCACCTAGGTAGTCGCGAAAAGAAATTACCCCACCGAGACGTTTCTTGCTTGTTCTTTTACTCGAGATGGGTCGGATAGGGTTGGAACAAGCGTAAACTTTATATAAGATCTAAAATGATTCTGTGATCTTTTCATATAATGTCTGTAAAGCCACGAAAGTTTCTTTATGTAAAGATAGAAAAAAAAAATGTTTTCTAGGTACTTCGGGACGAAGTACTTGTCAGTATGGCCGTGTTAGATTTGGATATATTATGTAATGTTAATATCGTGAAGTATATAACAAATTAAGAACCGTTAAATTTATATCGAACCACTATGACAACACTGTAGCTAAGCCTTTGTATTTTTACATTATTGCAACACAAAGTTGGTCTGTACGACGTTCACGTTGGTTGCGAATACAATTAGTATTTTACATTCCATCAAAATGTATAAAAACCTATTGATTCAGATGTATAATAGTTAGTGTACTATCTAAACTAATTATATAATTTATTAGGAATATACCAATGTATATCAGTATCTAGATATGTATATTTGATTGTTTACATCCGATGAGAAGATCAGTATTGTGTAGAACTAGCAGTACTTTATAATCGTAATTGATATTGCTAAAATCATATACTAATTTATTATAAATATCAAAGTTCAGAGTATCCCCAAGTTGTATATTAAATTTATATTGCATTATGTAGAATAATGTTAGATTGTCCACTGACTTCCGACATTTGTTTACGTCTTACAATGAACTGTAACCAACTTCACTTGACTTTTGCCATAACGACCGGCACGATGCGAGAAGCAGAGTGTGTTGAGATTATTCGATGAGGACAGTCTTGTGTTGGATTTGGTACGGGTAACATGGAAGTCTATTGCCGATTTGATATCATTCAAGGAGGCTATGTGCCAACAAGTTATAAAGGTATGATGTTATTTTCTGTACCTACCTGTGTTAAGTGGGTAGACTATTGTGCTAGTTATAACCGTGGCTTATTCTAAGAAGTATTGTGTTAGCGACTGAGAAATAAACTACTAAGTATGAAAAGGATTTCTACATCTTTACTTTATAAAACATACCCATTTTACATCCTGACGAACAGGCTATTATTTTAATCAATAAATAGCTTATTGACGAGTTTTAGATGATTTCTAGTAAGAGTAAAATGACTATTCAATTAGAGTAATCTATATATGGCTGGCTCTCTCTCTCTACATATTTATATAATCTTTTATATTAAATAATATATATATAAGATAAAATCTAACACGCGCGCATGTGAACGGTTGCTAGGTATATATTAGGATGTCTAAGCGCGCGATTTGAAAACGCGCGTCACAATTCAGCCATCTGAACATAGCCTAAGAGTAATATCATTCACGAAAACGAAATTGCGTCACTTCCTGTGACGTTGGATAAAAAAAAAATATCCTAATGAACTTTCCATCATCACCATCAGATCAGGTTCCGGGTTCAGCACTAGAATGTTTTTTATTTCTTGCCAATTTTTTTAATGCAATCTGGTTGTACCAAATAATAATTTTAAAAACTAAACGAGTACAGGGGCGCGATCGGTGTGCTGCCTGGCAGGTTTCCTGAACTGTTTTCATACTAAATCATAGGTATTCTGTGACTAAATAGTGACATTAGAGCATTTCAGCGCATTTTTTGCCGTCAAAAGCTTCTTGTTTTCGTATATCTGTAGCCACGTCACTTGACATTATACTGGGCAGCAAAAGCAGTTCAGAGTTTGAGATATGGGGGCAGGAAAATGTTTACTCACTAAAAAACACCACTCAACAAAATTACTTATTAAGGGATAAAAACTCCAAAAAGCTTTTAAAACGTGAAAAATATAATTTAACCCGGCACTTTCCCGGAAGTAATAACACGAGATACGAACGTGAACGTAAACGTGGAAACCCTATACCCGTGTTTATTATGTTTGTATACTTTTGTATAGAATCCGGAAAGGTTAAAAAGGTACGAAAGTTAATTTTTAACTTAAAAAATTGGAAAAAAAGACTTTAATTTGTTACACTTTCATCATCAAATGATAATAGTGATGATGGCATTGGGTCTGTTGATCGTAAACACCACAGAAAAGTCACAGGAAAGCAAACTACGCAGTCTCGTGTACATGAATGATGTGTTTTAATAAAAAAATAGAACAAATCTGGAAGTAGACCTTTTAAATAATGAAAGATTTTTTTAAATTAGACCATAAATAATAATGACAGAGTTTTGAGGTAACAAACATAAAAAAAAACTCATTGAGAACCTCTTCTTTTTTTTAAGTCGGTTATAAAGACAACTTTACTAGACAGTTTATTATAGTATAGCCAAGGTATAGTTACTCGATCGCGAGAAACACGCGTTTGTATTGCCATCAAAAGTTACAGTGCATCAATCGTAACAAAAGGGTTTTCTTTGCGACTTATTGTAGCTTGTATAGTTAAAAAAGTTGCGGCCATGATAAAACTCATCACAGAACGGATATTAAAACGGTCGTGACATGAAAATGAGTTTCGCTACTAGCACCTGCTTTGAATGTAAATCCGTCTTGCTTTCTATGAAATAGCAATTTGAAATTCAATTTACGCGACTTGTCTTCCACACATTGTGAGCGAAGACACAAGATCGAGGTATACAAATAACTCAGACGTTTGTTTGCAGGTTTTCCATGATAATAAATAAATAAATAAATATTCACGGACACTTAACACAACGCCTTCTAGTCCCAAACTAAGCAAAGCTTGTACGATGGGAACTAGATGGCTGATAGAATACATACATACATTTTTTTTTTTGTAAATACATACTTATAATACATAGAAACACCCAGACACAGAACAAACATCTGTTTACAAACACAAATGTTTGTTGTCGGTGGGGATCGAACCCACGACCCACAGCACGGAAGGCAGAGCTACTACCGACTGAGCCATGACGCCTGTCATGATGCGGAAACCAGCGCTTTCCCGAGCAAATGGCATTGAGACTTTGGTCCACGCTTCACTAAAGAATAGATTTGAAAATATTATACGTTTATTCACAAAGAAAATTATAACTAATTATAACTTGGATCCCGTTGAGTTTCCAGGATAAAAAGTATCCTATATTACTTCTTATACTTACCTCCAAGAATATGTGTACAAAGTTTCATGATGATCGGTTAAGTAGTTTTTGCGTGAAAGCGAACCAACAAACTTACATTCCCATTTATAATATTAGTATGATACAGTATTTAAAATATTTACATAATACACATGAAACCAGTTGAAGTATCTACAAAACCGTTGCAAACGACTTATAGATAGCTCAACTTGTTGAAAATAGATTTCAGTCATGTACGGACGACTAGCGAGGGTTAAATATGCATAGTTTATTGAAATTAACCTGCTTACTTATAATCGTTGAATTACTTTATTCAGCTGTTAAAATTAATGCTTTCTTTTACATAGGTCATGTCAAACCGTGGCAAAGCTATATTTTTATCAACTGCTTATAACCCACTGGTGGGCCGGCCGGTGGGCTCGATGGGAATAACCCAAATTTTCCGCAAAAAAAAACTATTTTCACATTTCCCCCTATCATGTTAAAATACTAATCGTTAGTCGATAATACGAGCATTTTTAATCCTTGTCATGCAACCTGGCGGCGAATGACCCTGTGTGTTAAAGCTCTTATCTACCTACCTACCTACCTAGGCAGTAAATGATTAGAATAATGTTTATTTGCAATTCAAAGACTCTCTACAATAACCAACGATTTGTCAAAGGGTGTTCACGCCAACCGTAATTTGTATCGAATCTTGTCATTCTATCTGGTAATTTTATTTACGGACAATGTCCCATCCCAACTCGTAAGCCTTTGGTTTCGGTGAATATTCATCCGTAATTTTATGCGTTAAAAATTAGGTATAAATTAGTTTTTAGGCTGTGCATTGCAATCAGTAACTATTAGAAATATCATGTAAAAAATTCAATATTTATCGATTTTTGAATCAAATTCAATGCTTTCGTTTAAAAAGTTTCCCAGAGCACACTGTTTATCAAAGATACTTTTATGTATTAAAATGTATTTACAACATGGATATAATAATAATAATTATATTCCCTATAAAAATGAGTGGGCCGGAACGATTTTTTTTCTCTCTCTCACTGGTAGGTTTCATTTTGTTTGAAGGGTATTAATAATAACGCACTTTGTTTCTCCGCTTTGTTACAGTAGCCGCTTTTTATAAAACCACATCCATACAAATTCATGGGACCCCATAGGGGGTTCAGTTATAAACCATGGGTGCCTACGACATTTTTACGATCTACCAAGCCTGGTCGGAGTCTGGTCAAGAACTCTATTTTATGTTCTTTAACTTCTTTACGTTCTAGAGATGAAATGTTTACTGATACACTCAGGGACATACCAATACTTACCCTTCAAACCGGAACACCGCAAATCAGGCCCATTAGTGGGCGAGATGGAAAAAAATCCTTTCGAGCCGACTCATTCGCATATTAGTCTCGTCGTGATTCGGGAAACTTCAATGCGATCATCATCGCTTGGCTGCAGAAATAGGTACGGTGTACTTCCCCGGACGATTCTTATGGGTTCGATACCCACCGAGAATAAACATTTTGTGTGTGGCAAACATAATAGATGTATGTTTTATATCTGGGTGTGAGGTACTAAGTAATTACAAAAAAAAAGGTATTATAAGTATTCTATCAGCAATCTACTTCCCATAGTACAAGCTTTGCCTAGTTTGGGGCGAAAGGGCGTTATGTAAAAAGTCAATGAATATTCATTTATTTATAAAGCTCTTGACTACTCATAAGGGTATTTATTATAAGCTGATATCAAAACAAACAAAGCGAAAGCTTGAAATGAAGCGATTACCTTCGATTTAGTTACTTTCTCTTTAAATAATATCATAATTATACTATTTCTTCACGTGGGAGTATAATTGTTCTATCTCGAGAAATGTTTCGCGAAGACAAAACCTACTAAGTGCATAATTAAAGTGTAGGAGCTTGAGGTACGAAAATCATCGTAACTTTATCATTGAGTTTGTTTATAAGTATTAATAGGTTTACTGGCGCCACTGAAAACCAGCGCCTTGGCAGGGTACTAACATATCCTGCCCTGGAACCATGCTGAGTGGTGGCCATTTTTGCTATTTTTAATTATAGTTCTAAGATTTAATTTTGTAATACCTCTGTTAAATAACAAAATAAAAACATTCTATTCTATTCTATTCTATTCAATTTTATTTAAATTGAAACATTTGAAACATAATCATGGTGTAGAGAAATCATTCACGACGCAGTTTCTAAAGACAGTGAACAATTTACGACGATAGTATGTATAGTAGTAGTATATTATGTATTCTATCAGCCATCTAGTTCCCATAGTACAAGCTTTGCTTAGTTTGGGACTCAAAGGCGTTGTGTTAAATGTCCGTGAATATTTATTATTTATTTATTATTTTATAAATTATGAAACTTAATCATTTATTCATTTATTTATTATGAAACTTAATCATTTTCATCATAGTAACTATCAGCCTGAAGAAGTCCACTGCAGAACGTGTTTTTAACAGGTTTTCCTAGTGGTGGTTACCAGTTATAATTTACTTGTTCTATCATTTAGTTGTATAAAAAAAAGATAAGTTAATTTATCAAAAATATGTGGTTCAAGATGTCTATTATACTAATGCAAAAGACGAAGCACATAAAATGCTTACATATTTGTGACTATTAAATTCACTGTCAAAACAATAGCAAACTATGATATCCAACTGACAGAATGTGTACTTTTCTATTCAAATCTAAACATCATTTTTATGTCCCTAGGGTCACAAAATGATTTACGTTTTGCATACAAACTTGCAGCCATCTCTCGGTCTAAAAACTCGATTTCGAATTCGAAGAAAGTGTCAAGCGTCTGCCATTTTATGGGCAATTCCATAAAAGATGGTCAATGGTTAGAGGTATATTCTACAAAGCTTTAAGCAAATGATTGTTTTGATACTTTGAGTTACACTGCTGCCTTGTGTGCCATCTGGGCGGATTTCAGCCGTGTTAGCGCGCAGTGTATTTCAAATATTGATGATGAACCTTCCATTCTAAATTGTAGAGTAAACTTATGACCATGTAACGATTGGACGACTCACGTTTTGAGGTTTAGAATAGAAATGCCAAATATGGAATAAAAGCTCTTTCAAGTGATATTTATGTGTGTGGTTTTCACTTTCGCTAGTAAACATAAGTGCAGTCGAGAAAACAAACATAACTCGCAAACAAACAATACAGCTATCAATATCAATACCTATACCACAGATCATAATAATACTCTTATCCAAAGCATGGTTTCATGAGTCTAAATAGACACTTAGGTACGACTTTTAGTTTTGTTACGAAAAGTAAGTTCGTATCAAAGAAACCAAATAAATGTGGTAGGTTAGTAAGAGTAATATAAATATTAATTAAATTGAAAGGTAGCGTTTCGTCCCAGTTGGATGAAAAACTGGAAGTAAAATAATTATCAATAATACATTAAAGTACTGCCCAAACTACCACGCGTAATGTGGTGTACCGACGGTTATATAGCGGTGAAGAAATTCATCAAAACCGTAATTTACTGTGCATTTCATGACGTGGTAGAAACCTTTTGTTTATTAAGTAAAAGTGTCGATTATGATTAATTACCTACTTAAATGGGCCCCGGATTTCGTCGAAACTGCAAAGACGAGCGTGTCCGAAAAAAACTCATTGCAGAAATTGCAAAAATTAAAGAATTCATGCCGACAATTTACTCATTTAATCAATTAAAAAGCCTGATTTGGCTGATTTTTTGTTGCAGTTGGTCCCATTTGATGAATATGGACGGGGAATTGGGCCGACTTGTCCTGGACTGGGCTTGACTTTCGCTTCTTGGAAAGTATAGCTTTTACATTCTTTCGCGTTTGTTTAAGAGCCTTGTACACGGTGTGATACGATTTTCAATTGATACGTGCCATTGGAACAATTTGGAATTCCTTATCATAGTACAGATAACTTTAAGGAAATCTTTTGCTTGCCAAATAAATGACATTAGGAAGGCTCTATGATTACAGGTAACTAGCTAAGTAGATAGGCTACGTATAAAATTACGTAAGTATAATAAACTAGCGACCCGCCCCGACTTCGCACGGGTGCAATGCAGTGATAATGATGATGTATTATAGATATCTATGTATTATAGAAATCTTCCTCTTGAATCACTCTATCTATTAAAAAAACTGCACCAAAATCCGTTGTGTAGTTTTAAAGATCTAAGCACACATACATACAGACATAAGGACAGACGCGGGAAGCAACTTTGCTTTATACTATGTAGTGATAATAATACTTCCATAAGTGTCTGTTACACACTAGTACAGTTGTTCTATTTCACGAAGAAGGTTAATGTGTATTTGTGTGTGTAGCTTCCACAACTCTCTGACATACCGAGATAGAAAGAGAGGGGTAAACCATTTGTGTACGTGCATGCACCACCACAAATATAGTAAAACTGCCATTGTGAAATAGTACAACTTTAAAAAATATTCTACTGATGTCCGCAAAAAGTTATCGTGATGATCTATGGTAGATTACTTTCTTATAGCTCCAAAAAACGCGATACCAAACCCTGAGCCTACAAGGCCCTTAAACTTCGGTGAATTTCTGAATTCTTTGAAGTCATCTGCTTAGAATTTATTGATATTTCGAGGTAAAAGGTTGTAAGGTGGAACAAGCCAAATATTTCCATGCATAAAAATAAGATAAACTTTCTTTGCACATCTTTAACCGATTAAAGTCGAACTTCCTCTTTTATATTTCTAAGAAAAATATTATGAACCAAACCGGTAGCTGAGTCTATCAAAGGGAAAGGTCGTAGGTGCGAGTCTTGGCTTCTAGCTTCAGAAAATACATTCCACAATCTCAAAATAGTCAAAATTATCTGAAAATGTAAAGAGGCTGTACTATACTTGTATCCCATTTTGCAACTAAAATTCCGTAATACCTATGAGCCGCAGTTGGTACCATACTTGCGTCTAAGCCTTCAATTTGAGTGACGCTCGGAGTATCAAATTACTGAACCAAGCTTTGGTATACAGAACACGTCCGTGGCTCAAAATTCGACGGGCGACTGTCATGTGGGGTTTTGCGCACTCCGATCTCAGCCCTAGAATAAATAAATTTGACTAGGGTGTTTTTTCACCAAAATTAAGCAAGTTATGTACCAATAAGCATCGGTAATTAGTACATAGCTTAACTTAATTTTCGTAAGTCATTTCATTCGCCTCTTTTTATCTGTCTACTGTGAGTGGAGTCATCGTGAGGCCACGTTTTGTAGAACTTAGTTTTCCAATATTTTTCATTATAATATTTTAGTAATTTGACATGCTCAAATAGTCAGATTTACTGACAAACTAAGCATGAGTGCGAGTCAAGCCTCTATTTCCATCATGGTCTCACGAAGACATAGTTGGTAACTATTTATTTTATATTATTTATTTATTTATTATTAATAAATCTGAAATTCCTATCTAATTGATAATAAAAACCAGATTTTCGATAATTATGTTCCAGTTTAGCCACAGCTTAAAATGTCTACTAATTAGTAAGTTTAGATAGAGACATTAACTAATCAAAATTTTATGTGCGCCGATTTATCTAAATTTTACCTTATCCGAAATTTAAGCTAATTTAAATCTTATTTTAAAGGCTTAAGTTGTATTTTCAGTTACATAAAGTAAGCATTAATTATGTAGAATGCTTGATGTTTTTGATAGAGAAGAGTAAAATGGACGAGATATTTTTGATGGATATATTTTACGAGTTTGTTGGAAATTATTTACAATTTCTCTTTGACTGTGTTTCCTATTTAAAATGTTTTTTACATTTATAAAAAAACCAAGAAATATATTTTTAAAAAAGTACAAACTTTACACAACACTATCTAATTTTAAATTAAGCAAAACTAGTGGAACTAGATTGTTGGTAATATACAACTGATATTTTTTTTTGCTATTAAGAATATTATACATAGTTTCTTTCGGATGCGTTAATAAACTCAAATGATCGTCATAGAGTAACTTACTAATGTTTTCATATCAAATTCTAGCCTTGTCACAGTAAATTGTTTTGATAGAACGTTGCATAGTCAAAATACTTATGTTCAAAGTTACGAACGCAAGCTTTTTGTGCGCAATACGGCACTCAGAAAAACACTACACGCCTATAAATAAATAATTTCCATTTGAAGCCATTTTGAAACCTGCCATTTATATTTGTGACACGCATTTCTGTCACGTTCAACAATCAGACTCGTCAATGCCCTAAAATTTTAAATGCGTTTGAGCACAGCCCTTAAATAATTCATGAAATTCGCAATACGATGACTAACTTGAAATTACAATATTGAAAGGTAAAATTTACGTGTCAAGGAGAGTATTGAAATTAAGGTGCGCTATCCACTGAAGCGATTTATAAAGAATGCGAATGTTTAGAAATCACTGAAATTAAAAAATAAGATTTTCAATCTACATCAGTGTACAAAAATATGGACGTCACGTCGTTTTCACACAAATTTTACGAAAAATTAAATAAATTAATATTCTTGGACGTTATACACAACGCCCTCTAGTCCCAAACTAAGCAGAGCTTGTACTGTGGAAACTAGATTGCTGATAATATAATACTTTGTACACTTTTTTTTTGTAAATACATACATAGTTACAATCAGACACAACAAACATGTGTACAAATGTATAATGTATAGTTGAAATAAAAAATATTTTTTTGTCGGAATACTGAACTCGTTTGTATCAAAATAATATTTTGCTGCATCTTTGTGTTTTCTAAACATTGGTTGCTTGTGACTTTTTTTAATTACATATGCAATGATTTTAAATCCTTAGAAATGCTGCGAGAGAGAAGTTTGTTTGTCGCTTGTCACCTTGGCAACGCTTTGGCGGACCTCTTTATTCGCCCAAGGGAATATTCAAATCGAGTTGGAACGTTCAGATAATTATCAAGTAAGCACTGCTTATTTATGGGATATTAGCTGTTATTTAGTTAGTGTTCCGAGTTATTCAATTTTGATTCGATTTATTGGTTTGAATCTCATATTATTATGAAAATTATTTATAATTATTTCATTCTCACTGCAATTAAGTCATGGAAAATATGCAAGTAAGTACCCATTCAATCTAGTAAGCCAAGGTCACTAAGTAGTAACAGGAAATAAAAAAAAAACTTTAGCAGCATGCGTTGCGTGACTAAGTTTTTAATCGAATTAAAATAAATTGCTATAATGACTGTATGCAGGTTGTAATAGAATTGCTCTCGAAACTTCAAGATTTAAAGCACCTATCTATATATTATAACAACTTTTTGTATGGCACCTCACATGATTCGCTTCAAACAAAGGTCCGTCGACAATGCTAGTGTTGTTGGTGTTTCTAGGTGACGGTGACCGCTTACCACCGGGTACCGGTAGGCCGCATGCCTGCTTGTCTATTCTACATAAAAAAAATTGGTTCTAATTTGTCAGATTCGGTATTAAACAATAGACAATCGGGTAGCTGAACTATTATCTGCCTATACTAGGTAGGTACCTATATAAATGTTGGCATCTTTAGGCGTTTATTGTTTTAGTACGTGGCTTAAAATAATTCAAGTTATTATTTCTACTAAAAACTCGAAATTATCTTGACTCTAAAAACACCGGGGTCAGTACCTCTGATTTTGTAACAACACTCGTATCTAGAGTTGATAACAGTTCACCAAACATTAAGCCGTGCACAAACATTCGAGTAGATGAGTGACATCATCTCCGTGTTACTACTGTGGTGTGTGGTGCAAAATATATTTTGTAATCAGACATTCAATTGCTTTTTATAAAATTGGACCAAAATCCTAAACAAGTACGAGAGTTCTATCCCGACACGGATTAATAGCTCTGATATTAAATGGAGGAGAAGAGGAGGGTGATTTGCTCATCAAAAAATATATAAGATAGCATAGAATAGAAAGAAATAGAAATTACCCTCCACTTTCGCTGCAAGCTTTTAAACTGTGTCAGAAGAAGTCAAAATTATAAAATAATCTACCGTAAAATTATTAGTCGTCAGTATTACCAGAGGTGGTCTCAAATCCAATCACCCTGGCTTATTGAAAAGTCGAGAGGTTCCACATTTTTCCAGATTTTGCTTCCCAAGCATCATCCCGTGTTTTAACAAAGGCAAGAGTGCTACTCTATGCCACTCTAGAATACACCAAAACTACTTATTATCTATGGTACTCTATAGTCTATGCAAAGGCCCCAAGCCTTGCAAAAAGCTTGCAAATATTCAGCACCGCTTCCGCTGCCTCCTCTAATATGATCCGTACACCGAAACGTAAATATTACGTTTTATACAAACACATTACAGCAATGCCCTTACGAAACTCGGCAAATCAGTGTTTGTTCTGTGCATTTTTCTCATACTAATGTGATTATGAAGTTATGCACACAGAGGTATCATAGAAGCTTGAGTTGCAGAAAATAAATAGTAAAAAATGAACTCAGCGTGCCTAAGATGCGCACCGCGAGATATTTGTCATGTCGTTCTGTCAAAATGTAAGCATTTTGTATCAGTTTAGGAACTATTGCATTATCTGTGGTAATGTTGTCGAGAAACCGCGCCTTTGAATTTTCAACTTTTGACATTTCTGCATGACTATTATCTCGTCCTCAGAGAGGTACGACGACTAACAAGTGTCAAAAGTGTACATTATGGCGCGTTTTGTTGACACCATTAGGTACCACAGATAATGCAATAGTTCACAAACCTGGTGCAAAATGCTTACATTTTGACAGAACGACATGACAAATATCTCGCGGTGCGCATCTTAGGCCCGCTGGTAAGCATATATGTTTGAAAAAGTAGTAATGGAAGTAGCAGATGATCTACCCGATGTATAGAGAATTAGACTAACCTATATGAAGCGGTTATGTTAGCTCTGTTAAAGTTAAAGGATTATTTTAGGATCTTGGAAGTCTAATTAATAGAAATACATATGGAAATCGTAATACTCGTATTATTATGTTAAATAATTTTCACAGAGTGACATAGAACAAACTTCTGTCAATCCAAATCGATACTCAATCATAGACACAAGACACATAGAGGAACTTTACAAAGTATTATTAAGTTTCTATTTCAACAGTTGCGTATAATAATGCGTTTTCGTAACCGACTTCGAAAATTTTACACCTAAGAACTCCGTCATTTGCAAACCGATTTGAAATCAATTTTTTTTATCCGAAAGGGTAGTCTTCTAGTAGGTACTTTCTTTCCAGATAGTCTTATAAAAATCCTCAAAATCGGTTCAGTGGTTTGGCTTTTAAAAACAACGTGGCATCCACGTACCTACACAAAACTGCGTTTTTTCCTTTCATGAGATTTTTCAGTGTTGTTTACGATCAACAAAATAATTCCAATGAACTGCCATCATCGTCAACATCACCATGCCGACAGGTAATCAAATTGAAGTCGGTTGTTCCAGTTTTTAAACTTATAAATTATATAGGTAAATAATCAAAGCTATAGTAGGTGCCAAATAACACCACAATACAGGTCATTCACTCACCTTCACCACGATGTCGCAAAATTCAATTCATGTATGGTAAACAAACAGTAATACGAGATTCGAGCGATACCGTCTTAGCGACAGGTTTGTATGGTAAGCGACAGAATTAGCCATTCATAAATTGAATTTTGCGACATCGTGGTGAAGGTGGCTGAATGACCTGTATTGCGGTGTTATTTGGCACCTACTATAGTTCAAAATTATCAAACAACAGAGCGCCTAATAGCTTAGTATTAAAGGCATTGAATTTGATAACATTGAAAATTGATGGTCTCTATCGTAAGATTATAGCAATTATATTACAACAAAAGTATTATAAACTAGCGACCCGCCCGGCTTCGCACGGGTGCAATGCAGTGATGATGATGATGTATTATACATATAAATCTTCTTCTTAAATCACTCTGGCTGGAATACTCAAAAGTCATTCAAATTTGAGCACCACTTAAAATTGCTTTGCCTCTGTTTGACATTACTCATTTGTAAGAGATGAGTGGCGTTTGAGTATTCGACCATATATTTATTAAAAAAAACTGTATCAAAATCCGTTGTGTAGTTTTAAAGATCTAAGCATACATACATACAGACATTAGGACAGACGAGGGAAGCGACTTTGCTTTATATTATGTAGTTATTACTTTTTCTCCCACCATTAAACATTTCTCACCGATATACAGTAGATAGATGATGATGGTGGGTATAAGAGCTACTGTTAGAAGTTTCCTACAAATTCGCTACCGTCATTGTGCCGTTCGTGATAACGGTGCTATTTTTCCACTTCGCTTATGTATCACTTATTAATCATTTTGATTCCGGGTGGTAGTATGTTCGTTCCCGTACTCCTCCGAAACGGCTTGACCGATTCTCATGAAATTTTGTGGGCATATTGAGGAGGTCTGAGAATCGGCCAACATCTATTTTTCATACCCCTTAAGGGTTGCACGCGAGCAAAGCCGCGGGCGACAGCTAGTTTTCTATAAGAACCTTAACGAACCCTAAAAACAAAAACTTCCAACAATACCTACATTCATTTGTTTCGGTTGAGAACGTACAGGCACAAACTTCCTGCACTAATTTATTCGAATGACGTTGTCAAAGTTGGAAAAAAGTGTAGCGACAACTTTTGGTCTTAATTTTTTCCGTCTAGCCCCCTTTCGCAACGCGCAATAAGGAACTTCGTTCCAAAATTGAGTCTCCAGATCCATTCCGTAACTGCAGTGTGTATATTTTTATAATATTTTTTCTTTTCTCTTTGTTTATGTAACCTGTATTTTTTAAATTCCGCCAAGACAGAAAATGTAGTTCAGTTGACAATCGCTATTATCCCTAGTATCTAACTACGAGTACCTATTATTGTGCTCATTTCTCATACCAACAATACACAAAGTAATCTCAACATCAAAACAAGGCTTCGACTTTATACGTTATCATGCTTTATCTACAGACAGGCGTCAGGGATCAGTCGGTAGTAGCTCTGCCTTCTGTGCTGTGGGTCGATCCCCACCGAGAACAAACATTTGTGTGTGGCAAACATAAATGTTGGTTCTGTGTCTGGGTGTCTATGTATTATAAGTATGTATTTACAAAAAAAAAGTATATACCTTATATGTATTCTATCAGCCACCTAGTTCCCATAGTACTAACTTTGCTTAGTTTGGGACTAGAAGGCGTTGTGTTAAATATCCGTGAATATTTATTATTTATTTATCTTTTTTTTTTCAAAGTACTTATGCAAGAATAACGACGCGCGATACCACGAAGGCGTGATCATTTCGTTTAGGCATCGTCCTAATAGAACGCGAATGCGCGATTATCGCGCGAGTAAGCGATGCGACCATCGTGGTGTTCTAACTGCCAATCGACCGCGTCGTGCGATTGTCAGTTAGGACACCTATTCGAGTTCAATATGTTTAATCGCGCGAACCTACGATGATCGCGCATTCGCGTTCTATTAGGACGATGGCTTACGTCGTCGCATCGTTAGTTGACCACAAATGTCACATGAAACGGTGATAGAAGAGAAAGCACGCTCACAATGCGGTCGAAGCCTCACAAACAAAACAATAGCCCGTTGAGAAACAAACACAGAGCGCGATTTGTCAGGTTTGTATGTGATTTGTCAATTTTTGACAGTTTTGTACGTGATTTGTCAAAGTTGGAGATAACGCGGATGGCTGACCACCATGCTTGAATACGATTGTGGTGATATTTCACTACAATCTGTTTGAAAATACTAACGGTGTTTTGCAACAAAAAAAAAGGTTTTCACACTATAATATAGATAGATGTATAAATATTTTATTGGGCACACAAAGCGAAATTACATAAGCACAGGAAACATAAAACAGACAGTACCATGGGCTGTATCGTTAAAAGAGATCTCTTACAGACAACCTTTGGATGGACAGGAATCACGAAATCATAAAACATTAGTTTTTGTGCTATGACTACTCTAAGAACATTGTAAAATGTCGAAAGAAGAATAAATGAATTGAATTGAATTTACAAAATGTTAAACCCAGTAAAACTAAAGTTAGGAGAAAAAATCTTACTATTTATTACCTAAACTACAATCTTGGTTTGGCTCTACATTAATTATGCGAACTGCCAAGGAATTGAACTCGCTACCGTATTCTGTCTTTTTTGAAAACTACTAACTGCGTAATTTTGTTTACCTATGTCATAAAACTAATTTGATATGACTTTTCTTCTTTTAAAAAACTCATTGTGATGAATAAAAAACACATTTAATGAGGCACAGAAGCCTCCGTATCGCAAGCTCTGAACTGCTTTCGCTGCCCATTCGCAGCATAATGTCAAGCGACGCGACGTGGCTATACAGATATAAAAAAACAAGAAGCTTTTGATGGCAAAAAACGCGCCGAAACGCGCTAATCTAGTCACAGAATACCTATGATTTAGTATGAAAAGACAACGATACCCCCAAAGTTCTCGTACTTATTTGTTTTTCAGAAACTCGAACGCAACCAATAACTATTCCCAAACTGTCACTCTGACAGCTATTACCCAGAAACAGCTATCAACAGCCTGTTTGTGACCCTCGAAGCCTATCTGAAAGAGGGTATGGAAAATTTAATCAGAACCTCAATCTATTTTGTATTTGCCAAGGATTTAATCAAAGGTTCTCGTACATAGCGTGAAAGAAAATGTAGATTTTCTCTGATTATGTAGATTTATTATTAATATTCGGTCCCCAAATTAGATTGCTTTTTTTAAACCCTGTTGCGCTTTTTTTATAAACGCTATTAAGCTTTTTATGGTTTTAAAACATAGAGGCACAAACACTATGAACAAACATTGGTGTGTGTCAAACATAGATGTTTGTTCTATGTCTGGGTGTTATTACGTATTATCCTACTAATATTATAAACGCGAAAGTTTGAAAGGATGGATGGATGGATGGATGTATGTTTGTTACTCTTTCACGCAAAAACTACTGATCCGATTTGGATGAAACTTGGAATATATATTGTCCGTGACCTGGATTAACACATAGGCTAGATACTTTTTATCTTGAAAAATCAACGGGATCCAACGGGACGCGAACGAAGTCACGGGCGGAAGCCAGTTAGTATATAAGTATTCTATCCAGAATCAGTACAAGCTTTGCTTAGTTTGGGACTAGACGGCGTTGTGTAAAATGTCCATAATTTTTTTATTATTTATAAACTAGAATTAAGCTAAACCAGAAACTTCTAAGAACTAGTAAATAATCACCTACAACTATTTGTTTATTTTGACGTAAACGTTAAAAACAAAAAAGTTGGACAAATTTAAAACTAGCACCGTAAAATAAAAATAGATAGAAAATTCTTCATTGAACACCTTAACTAAGGATTTTAATAATATAAAAACCAAACTCAAAAGTAAGAAGAGATTCATGTTGTACCTACCTAAATGTTTCTTAACGGACATGCGTAATTTCAACTGATTTTTATTCATTTTCATTTTAACATGCATAAAACACGTAGTTATGACTATAACTTTTACAACATCATTGCATAAAAACATTCGGATCAATAGCGCAATGTATTATTCATGGCAAAATTGTATGCTTGGTCCATTGTATTCAAATTTTGTGGCAAACTTTCGCCAATTACACTAGTGCTTTCGCAGGCAAACCCTGGAGTTGCAACTAGTGGGCGCACCTTAGATATTATGTAAGTATCAAGTATCAAACTAGCTTTCTTGGTCATACATTGCACATCTATTGCTCATTGAGAATGAAACTAATTTAGTTAGAATATCAAATACCGTGTAAAAAAATATCGTTTATTTTTAAATAATTTATCTTTAATGCCACTGGACTATGAATCTAAATAATTGAACCTTGTAGGTTAAATAAAATGGTTTTGACTAACTCTTATATTATTTATTTATTTTATCGTCTGAACCGAGTTCTGGCTTCAAACTCAGAACTGGCTGGATCTAAGTGCAAGATAGGAAAGCGTCGAGGGCTTTCTTATTGGAAGCCAAGGCACTGAATCACTGAAACAGCGGAGATTTTATCGTCTGAAAAATAAAAACAAAAAATGACTAGCGATTATTTTACACGCTCAATACTTTCATTAATTCAAAAACTATACTATGACTTGAACCACACATGAATTTTATTAAACTTGTAACCAATAAAAACTGTAATACCGTCCTCAACGTCAATTATACCGTGTTAAGAATTTACAATACTTAACTGGATGCAGAAAAAAGCGCTTTAAAACTGGTTTATATAAAATTCAAAACGTTGCCAATGTGAACCGCTGCGTTTGTTTTTTCTGGACCACTTTTATAGCAATGCTGGCATTGTGCCAGTGTAGAAAAACCTTTAGTTTGGTATAAGTCAAAAGCGTGGAACAAAACAAGTTATTTAAAAATAACTATTAAATTACTTTTACTTGTAAATCTTGTACTTTAAAAATTTAATAAAAAAGCGTTTTATTCCTAAATTTTTACATTTAATTTATAATATTAAAACAAATTTTTAAATTGGACCTCTCTTGGGTATTCTAAGTTGTGCTACTGAATATTTTTAGTCTACAATAAAGAAAAAAGATACTCACTGGCACTATAGATTATGTAATCCGCAAGATATTTTTGAGAACAAAACTATTCAAAACAAAAATACATAAATATTTACATTCATATCAAGTTTTTGCTCAAATTGTTATAAAAAATACAATAAATTGTCAATGAAAAATTTAATTTAATGAAATGTATTTAGTTTTGTAAATTACATTCAGACAACATTTTTTACAAAAAGTAAATCAACAAACTTGCATAATAAAAGCACCAGTACTTGAAAACTGTCTGATACAAAATAACGTATAAGAAAACATCGCATTGTCTCTTGGCTTACAGTTTTAAATCATTGTGCGTACATAGGTACTGTTGAATGGTACAGAAATGACATGAATGTGGAAAGTAGGTAACGAGTGCAAAAAAATAACGCCGAAGTTTTTTAAAATGTTCAACTTCTGATAAAAAAAAAAGAATAATTTTGTCTCCATCGATATCAACTTATCAACTTCTGATCTTCTTCTAAACATTCTTCTTCTGGTCGATAGGCGTTATGGCTCAGATAGGCGTCATGGCTCAGTCGGTAGTGGCTCTGCCTTCCGTGCTGTGGGTCGTGGGTTCGATCCCCACCGAGAACAAACATTTGTGTGGCAAACATAGATGTTTGTTCTGTGTCTGGGTGTTTCTATGTATTATAAGTATGTATTTACAAAAAAAAAAATGTATGTATGTATTCTATCAGCCATCTAGTTCCCATCGTACAAGCTTTGCTTAGTTTGGGACTAGAAGGCGTTGTGTTAAAATGTCCATGAATATTTATTTATGTATTTATTCTATTTCATTTATGGCTTCTGTCTGTCATATCGACAAACAAGTTTGGGCATCATTTAACTTGCATTTGATTTCATAAACGATCAACATAATATTTTTGCCAGCGGCTTGAAAAAGTCTGAGTAAAATTGTGGTTTACCTAAAAAAACTTAACAAAAATGGTACTTTTAAAGTGATCATAATAAACTTTGATATATAAAATTAGTTTGTTGTACTTGTATGTAACAAATAAATCTATTACCTCTTGAAAAGATTAATTTCACGAAGAAAACCGTCAGCAAAAAGAACCTCATCCAGTTTGGTCCATAACGAACAGTATCACAATCTCCACCAGACTTTGATTGACTAAAATAAATAAATAAAAAACATTACATATTGAATGGCGATTCTTCGTTCGACCGGTGAATAAAATATTTTTCCTTCTGTCCGTACTTTCCGAAATCATTGAATTGAATGCGGATATTACTTATAAGGGTATCCACGATTTACAAAAAAATATAGCCAAGTGCGAGTATCATTCGAACTCTACGACGATTTTGGGCATCAAATGGAATATCGTATTTTTTGTATTGAATTGACCATCTTTTGACTTCAATCTCACCTGATGGTAAGCGACGATGAAAACGACGATGGAGCAAAACGTTCTGGGGCCTTATTCACTATGACCAATACAAGCGCGTTACGCAGCACGACAAGACAGCGGCGTGAAATCGCCCTATGCCTATGCCGTATTTCCTATGCCATAAATGTCATTCCTTACCGTGACGTCATACGGTTATGGCAAGGAATCTCCTAAGTCATACAGAATAATGCCCCTGGATGACACTTTTTCAGTCTTGCCGGAAGACATTCAAATTATTCTTATTTTTGAATATAAATAAAATTTGTTCTGATCGTATGTGATAATTAATTCACGATTGTTCACACCATGCATTAGAAGCTGCCCAAAAGGTCCAAATATACCATTTAGTAAAGACACCTATATTTGTCACTTTACACGAGTAGCTTACTGAATTGAACTTTGAAATATAAACAAAAATCATTTCCACTTTTTTGTACATTTAACAAAGTAAGGAACCCTAAAAATCAAGTATCTCCTTGAATGAACAAAACAAGCACTGAATGGATACCCAAAAGACGTGAATTTTCCCGTTAGTGGCTTCAAGTATGAATGTGAATGAAAAATACATTAAACATTTCCCAGTGACAATGATCTTAAATGCGGTCACATTATCTTTTTGTTGAGTTTGGGGGTCTGCAGACTAGTGCCGGATTAATATTTTTTATGGATCTTTATGTTCTTTATTTCCGCCGCCTCATGTAAGTACCTACCATTCTAAACTAATAATAATTATACTTAGATAAAATAGGTACATAACTGTAGGTACCTAGGATTGATTATTTTGTATAGGAATAAGTGTTTATAATGCATTTAACGTATTAGTATAAAAACCATACGAAAACCAGCGAACTTGTTTGACTTTTATCGTCTGAAATCGAGTGAGCGTCCTCTGTAATCTGCCGCTCCTAGAACGCTGCCGTCCCTAGACCGCGGCCTATTGACAAATCCAGCGGGCCTAAGATGCGCACTGCGAGATATTTGTCATGTCGTTCTGTCAAAATGTACCGTGTAATGTTCTGTCTGTGGTACCTAATGTTACCTCTTTGAGGACGAGATAATAGTCACGCAGAAATGTCAAAAGTTGAAAATTCCAAATTACCACAGATAATGCAATAGTTCCTAAACTGGTGCAAAATGCTTACATTTTGACAAAACAACGACAAATATCTCGCGGTGCGCATCTTAGACCCGCAGGTCTGCTCAGGTCTGCTGCAGACGTTGTCTTATCATGTATATGTGTATATATATATATGTAAGCAGACGATTAAACCTTCCACTAAATACTTTTTTTGCAGCCGATTTTACTCCACATAATTAGCTAAAATATTAGTTATTTTATAGTTCGATATAAAATACTTTAATGCACCCTACAACTAAAAACTAAGGGTAATATTCGTATTGGTCTTCTAAAGCTTAACTAACTAAAATGATTGCTAAATCTATTGTCATCTCTTTTCGTTTTCATGCAAGTGACAATGATAGTACATTTTTTAAAGTCGCGCTAAAATGACAGTTGAATATAAATAAAGGGGTAAAAAAAACTTAATAACTTAACTCTATGATACAAAATGAAATATAGAAAAATAATAATTTTTTTCTAAATTAAAAAAATGATGAGTTAAGCAATATTTCTCAGTAATCTAAGGAAATAAAATGTAATATTCAATCAAATTTCTTTTCATTTTTTTTTAAACCAGTTGAAACCCCATTTTCGACGGTATTTCCACAAAAAGTAGCAACATTAAAACCCATTCATTGAATTTCCACTTCGATTCCAACCACGTTCCATTCTGAATAATGCATTTAAAAACACCCATTATACGTTCATTGTTTTATTTTTAAATTCAATTGGCTTTTGAATGGCAACTCCGGGACTTTTTGCTGGCAACATCAAATTAATTGGAATTCAGACAGATGCAATGACGCGAATCTATAGAAACTAAAGGGTATGAAACTAGATAGTATCGTCTATCGTTATTTTGTTTTTCACGTCGACAGAGTACTGTTTCACGATTATATTAAAGGAAAGGAAATAGTTTTTTTCATTTCAGATGAACTTTACTTTGTAATAGTAGGTATTTCTTACAAAAAAGTAGATAAGTATAAGCCTAGTTAATTAATTTTTTTTTTACAAATATTACAGTATAATTACAATTATTTATAAATACACATGAAACAGTTGAGCTATCTACAAACCGTTGCAAACGATTTCTATCTATAAATCGTTTGCAACGGTTTGTCATAGCTGTAATTCTCTTTGTGAATAAAGTACATTTTATTTAAATAATAGTTAATTACTGGATTTCGTGACCACATTTTTTGAATTCAACCTGCTTCTTTTAGCTCGTTCGAAGTCTAAGCTTCTTGTGCTAAACCTATAAATACCAACTTACCTAAGTATATATCAGTCGTCCATAGGTGGCAGATACCTAGTTTCTGTATGTCGGTATTTTCACAGGCACCAAATATAGGATGCGCCTATTTTGATGGAACAAAAACAATACGATACTATTTGAAAAATTAATACGTTATTTATATGCGTGGGAGGATTCTTCGGCTTATTTACTGTCCTTTTTTGGAGGGTCCAAATAAGGGTAGAAACTACATTGGCAAAATTCCAGGAGCTACGATACGATGAACAAAAACAATATAAACTCTGCTAGGTTTTGTAAAACAAAAGAGGTAGCATAATTTTTTGAGAAAAACATGATACAAAAAATTATGGCCGGCCAATCGTTGTCTCATAAAAATCTGTATTGTTTTCATACTAAATCATAGGTATTCTGTGACTAAATAGTGCGCGTTTCAGCGCGTTTTTTGCCGTCAAAAGCTTCTTGTTTTCGTATACTGCAGCCACGTCGCTTGACATTATGCTGGGCAGCGAAAGCAGTTCACAGCTTGCGATACGGGGGTAGTTTTTAGTGACTAAATATTATTACCTAGTACTATTAGATCAATATTGTATGTTTATTTATTTTTATATTCAACATTCCAATAATAGAGTCTTGGCTCAGACTTTAGCAATATCTAAAGATAAGGTTTACTGAAGATATTTTTAAATTGAAATTGAATTGACTCCTAAAGGCTGAATTACACCGGGGCAAGAACGTGTGACAGTGCCGCATGCTACATATTGTGACATGCGGCACCTTGTGGCATGCTACAAATAGAAAGCATTTGCGGCATTAGTGGCACGCGGCAGCCTATTTTACGCCGAGGCAACCTCGTTAATTATCACAGTCTGCCACATGACGCAAGGTGTTGCTATGTCGCACGGTCCTTGCCACAATGTGCGACATTTTTTATTTTGTAGCATGCGGCCTTGCGGCATGCCACAATGCCGCACAGTGTTGCCCCGGTGTAATTCTGCCTTTAGGGATGTTTTTTTAATAAAATGTATAGTAAAATATAATTGTGGTTTTATTCTGATGTTATAGTTCAGTATCCGAACATAAACTTCACTATGCCTAGTTTTACAACTTTTTCATACATCTGCACCCTTATCGCAAAGTGATAATGTCGAAAGTTTTGAACTCAATTACCATTTTTACTTCGCGATAAGGATGCTGATCGATTTATTTCCCATTTGGTGAATGAATTATGGCATTCAAAAAAAAACATTTTGATAGTTTAACATCACAGATTATACAAGGTGTAACATAATTACCCTATAAGTCCTAAAGGGGGGTATTTTACAGGTCATGGCGAACAGTGTTTGTACTAACGATACGTTTTTACTAAAGAAATGACTCCTCTGCCCACCAGTTGTGTAATAAAACCTTGTAGAAGAGTCAAAACTAACTTAGACTCAAAAACACCATAGTTTCTCAAAAGCCAACTGTATTCTTCATAGAGCGTGTCGAAGGATTTGAATACATTATTATGTGAAGACGTAATCCTCTTACAAGATACCATCAGAGGTTATTGGATACTTACTTAGTTAAAACCATGACATTCGTTTAAGATAAAGGTCGGTGTATTTTTGGTGAAAAAGTATACCGAAAAGTTTGGCTCGTGTGATGTTCAGTGGTAACCTCTGCTTATAACAATGCATTGTCGTACTTAACTGGTTTGTGGTTTCGTAGGTAGGCACTAGCCTAACATTTTTGTTTGATTGTTAGTAATTTAATGTTAGATTAGATATTATATAGGTAGGTAGGTACTAGCCTCACTTTGTTTTGTTTGTAAGTAATTTAATGATAGTTCCTTTTTCTGCTCTTACTTTTTCTTTATTGTTTATGATTTTTAGATACCTAAGTACCTACCTATATTGTGGATAGGTTGTAAGTGTATGTAAGTGTGGGCAATCAAAAGTTTTTCTTTCTTGTCACACTGAGCACGTCCACTGATGTACCCTATGAGATAACGCACTGCATCCATCACTCTGAGACGTAATGATTACTGATGTACCTAGAGGTACAATGGCACCGGTACCCTTCAAACTAAAACACGCTATGTATGCGGGCTTTTGTAAAAATATTTTGTAAAATCATCTTAAAGACAACTAGTAATTTCTCGCAGTAGTTATTAATGATTCCATACATGTTGTGTACATACGGATACATATGTATACAAAATATTATGTTGTATGCATATAGATACATACGTACACAAAATACATGTTGCATCCATATGGAAACATACGTATGCAATGTTGCATAGTTACACTCTAAACCAATTTGCTTATTTATTTATGCATAATATATTTATTAAGTATAATTGTGTGCGAATTTTGCTACTGGTAGTACAAATGACACAACTCACGTGACATATCCACAAGCCGCTATTTTGAACCATGCTGTATAAAACAATTTTACACACGTCTAAACCAATTTTTATGGAACTTAAAAGGATTTGATAGACCGTGCATTAGAAGCTTCGGTAGCTAGTTTATGTAAGCTATTTGTCGGCAGGACGGCATCCATTTTGGAGAAATAATCCCTAAGCTTGAAGAAGCTTTGGGTAAAATATTACTTTTAGCGCGCGGCTATTAGTCTGGCACATTACTATGTGCCTTTTTCCACCAACTCCTAGCAAAGGCGTTAACAATAAGTAATATGTAAATATCAAAAAATCTATTGTATAAAATTCCTAATTCATTTTACAGAACAAACACAATGGTCGGTTTTATTGTAGTAAGCTTTTTATCTCAGAAAAACACTAAATTAAAATAAAATTAAAATAGTGTTGTTTAAATATCTCATAAATCACGTCTTATATTACTATATAAGACGTGATTTATGAGATATTTAAACAACACTATTTTAATTTTATTTTAATTTAGTGTTTTTCTGAGATAAAAAGCTTACTACAATAAAACCGACCATTGTGTTTGTTCTGTAAAATGAATTAGGAATTTTATACAATAGATTTTTTGATATTTACATATTACTTATTGTTAACGCCTTTGCTAGGAGTTGGTGGAAAAAGGCGCGGGACAGAGAAAAGTGGAAGATGTTTGGGGAGACCTTTGTCCAGCAGTGGGACGAAATAGGTTTTAAATATACATAATATACTAGCTGTTGCCCGCGGCTTTGCTCACGTGCCACCCTTATCACTAAGGGGTATGAAAAATAGATGTTGGCCGATTCTCAGACCACAAATGCCCACAAAATTTCATGAGAATCGGTCAAGCCGTTTCGGAGGAGTACGGGAACGAACATTGTGACACAAGAATTTTATATATAAGATATATTTATTATTACCATTATTTAAACTCTTTGTCGTAATGTCGCAACTTGCAATAATCTGTTTTACCAGTCAATGTTTTTAAAACCGAAAATATATAATTAGGTGCTTATATTTCATTTTCGATCTGGTGGGTTACTCTCAACCACAGTTCCAATCCGGATCCATAGATTTTGACAGAAGTCGTGTAATTTTTCAGCCCCATATGACACAAAATCTGTCAAATCCGGATCCAATTTGGAACGGCGGTAGTCGGGAGTAGCCCTACTGATGTGCCACACCAACAGCTGGTAACTTAGAAGCGTCATATAATCTAACAAGAAGATTTAAATTATTAAAAGTAGTCGGAATTTTTTTTTCACTTTGAGTCTTATTTATAGAAATAATTAATAATTAGTATAGTGCTAGTAGGACAAAATAGTAGAACCACGAGAAAACGGCGGAGATGAGAAGTGGGATTTAATCAACAGTTTTACTTATGACTGCCTCTCAAGCGTCTCTCAATAGAGTTCAAAGACGTATTAAGCAAATGATTAAGAAAACTCTTACCTATGAACCCTTCTCAACGTTGAGTTGTCAAGTTGAAATTTTTCTGTGGACCTATCGGTTAACATTAAAAACGAAAGAGTATCTAATGATGTAGGCGTAAATGAGAGTGCTCTTAATAAATTATTGATCTTGTTACATTAGTTACCATCAAGTTAAAAGGTCAGCATTCTGTTACCAAATTAAGTTATTAAAACAGTTGCGTAAGAGAGCGGTTAAATGTTTTTGATGATAGTTATGTTGTAGTAGGTAGTAAACCAGTGACGGAGAAAATGAGGAGCAACAGGTTAGCGTGGTATGGGCATGTCATGCGGAGGGAAGAGAGTAATGTAACGAGGAGAGTGCTAAGTATGAATGTGGATGGATATAGAGGAAGAGGTGCTCTCACCTTTGGGATGGCTCTGCTAAATACCAGCTTGAGGCCTTGGAGACCATAGACAGACGAGCAAAAAGGCTTATTGGTAACGATGCGTTGGTCGAGGCTAAACTCCTGAGCCTCGAGCATCGTCGGAAAGTAGCTAGCCTGTCGGTATTTTACAAGATACATTTTGGGGAGTGTGCAATGGAACTCTTTGAGCTAGTTCCCCCTTCCCCATTCCATCACCGGACCACTAGGCGTACGAAAACGAGACACCCGTTCATGGTTGATATGCCACCAATCCGCACTAAACGCTTTGCGTCTACATTTATTATTATGCGGACAGCCAAATAGTGTAACTCGTTGCCGGCGTCTGTGTTCCCGAATGGCTATAATTTGGAAGTTTTCAAGAGTAGAGTGAATAGGTATCTTCTAGGTAACCGTGCTACATTGTCGACCACATCATTGCTTAACATCAGGTGAGATTGTGGTCAAACGATTGCCTAAATAGTAAAAAAAAAAAAAAGGTAGGCCTAAGAAAAGATGGATGGATTGTGTAAAAGATGATATGCATAGGAGAGGAGTGAACACTGAGATGACGAATGATAGAGGAGAATGGAAGAAAAGAACATGATGTGCCGACCCCACCTAGTGGTATAAGGGCAGGAAGAAGAAGATGTTGTAGTAGGTAGTAGTTTGGAAATGTTGTATAAGAACTAAGCGTAACTTAGTTAGCTCGGTCTGCTAAAGCTGAGCTAACTAAAATTATTGCTAAATCTGTTGTCATCTCTTTTCGTTGTCATGTAAATGACAATGATAGATCATTTTTAAAGCCTCGCTAAAATGACAGATGAATATGAATTAAGGGGGTAAGTTTCTAATATAACATCAGGTGAGATTGTGGTCAAACGTTTGGCTATGATTATGAAAAAAAATATACAAAAAGATCTAAAATAACAAATTATTTAATTTACGTTTATTATCGTTTGATATCGCAGTCATAGCGGGCAAAAATTGGATGAGACTGGCACGGGATCGTAAGGAGTGGTACATCAAAAGAGAGGCCTATATCCAGCAGTGGGTGAAGTCAGGCTGTGGATGATGATGATGATGATCGTTTGATAAAGGTGTCAAAATTTAAAAATATAAAAAATGCTGTAAATAAATACTTTTGAATTAACATTATAGTTGTTTTGGGCCTAAATATATACCTATTTATACTGTAACCGATCGCCATTTCCCTCATAGTGACATACCTGAAACAAAAAAATTATCATTAAAAATATTATAATGCCAATATGAAAAAAACGTCAAGAAGCTAAACTAGCATAATAATTATTACTAAAAGCTGGAAAAGTATGTATTTTTGACATACTTATATGGTAT
This sequence comes from Eulithis testata, assembly GCA_947507515.1. Taxonomy (NCBI): domain Eukaryota; kingdom Metazoa; phylum Arthropoda; class Insecta; order Lepidoptera; family Geometridae; genus Eulithis; species Eulithis testata. The sequence goes on along the minus strand of OX382213.1, from coordinate 7,433,659 downwards.
TCCGCATACGTGACAGGACAGCCCATAACCCCATACTAAGATAATAATACTCGATGGCACGCTAACTATACCATAAATCAAGTAATACACCGTAAATCCATCACTCTGAACCATCTATAAAAACTTCTACCTTATTTCAACTTTTAAGGACAGGTTTGACTGAAAGCGAGCAGGCAATAGTATAATAAAAAATAATAATACATAAATACATATTCTTGGACATATTATATAATTATCACACAATTGAATAAAAGAATATTGGATTATAATAGATAATTTTTCAACTTTTGTATAGTTGTCATCGTTTGCATTCCTGTCTCTTGTATACCTGTTTTGTGTTTTCGATAAATATTATTTCAATTTGATTTATCATCATCATCATCAATCAATATTATTTTTATTATTATATAAAACTCTTTTGAAGCTAACATAGAATCAACGCACAGCCTAAACTATAAGTCTTAGAGGTATGAAATTTGGAGAGTAGTAGGTACCCTTACATAGTGTAGGGGTGCACTAAGAAAAGAATTTTGAAAAGTCACACTCAAAGGTTCTAGAACGCGAGCAACGCCGCGGGACACGGCTAGTGTTTTATAATTTTGTTTGTAGGTACGTACTACATTTAACCATAAAAACGAGTAAGTTATAAACATTATTTTTAAAATGAGGATGCAGATTACGTATGTGTATATTTCGTTGTGGAAGTTCGCTAGTTTTGTGGCATAGAAAACTATGAAACAGTTACATGTAAATCTAGATTGAGAGATACTACCTACTCCCTATAAATGAATATGCCTGTCAAACTTTAATCTACCAAAGACAAAACACGGTGCAAAACTATTCCAACCTTTCATCGAGACATCAGTTATATTATAGTTTCACGTGTTCAGTCCGCACCTTTACAGCTAAACCAACAGAGTTACATTTAATCAGTTCCTCAATTCCGAGCCTATCCCATTACAGAGATTATAATCTCTGAGTAAAAAAAACAAAAAACTGTTTATTTAGGACGTCACACGTATCAAATCTCTTCAGCACGTCCGGGGCTAAATTCTGTTTAAGATTTTTTGCGTCAGTTATAAAAGGTTATTCGTGAACCTTTTCACGACCTAGGCCTAAGTAAGTATTCATTTTTTTTATTTATTTAGCCTGTTCTGTCCCTCTGCTGAGCAAAAACCTCCCCCTATTCCCTCCACTCGTCACGGTCTCTCACCAAATTACGCCGGTCATTATTATAGAAGTCCTAAGTATTCGTAATAAATAATAAACTCTCTTGAAAAAATTGTAATAGTCGAACTGCAGTACAGTGGTAAATAAAAAATATCCTGGGTAAACTAGGTGTAAAGTACTTTATACCCTTTTCAAGAAATTGACTTTTTACACATACACTTTTGGTTGTTTTCAAGCTTTTTTATGCTTGTTGAATTAACATTTTAATATCTCAATAAAAACTCAGTAATTAATTAATTAGAGTTTGTTTATTGGCACCAAGATGTATTTAGCTAAGTGGAGATCCGAAGAAAGAATGAATGGAGTGAACGTGAAGCGTTCCGAGTATCTCACAAACATAAAATAAAAATAAATATGTATATTACATAAATGATTTAAAAACTCGCCATGTATCATCAGCACTTTTGAAATACCATGATTCATTGTTCTCAAACATTTATCATGAATAAAAAATGCATTTTTAAAGAAAAAAGTCAAATCCAGACCGTCATTTTGATAACTCAAAAAACATTACCAGCCTCTTTGTTAAAATGATTATACTACAGACAGACGGATGTTTCTATTGTGCGTTTATCTATTCATTCATTTTACAACCTTTTGCCCTATAAATAAGAACCCTTTCAATTTATTTTTTGCTCGTGTTATTTTAGCTGCTATTTGTTTGGAATATCAAGTTGGTTTTTAACGTTTTGAGTTTTTGTAGCTTTATTATTTAGCTGTTTAATATCTCATTTATTAAATTTATTCACAAAGAAATCCAAAACTAATACAGTATTTACAACGCTCACAATACTTACAAAATACACATGAAACAGTTGAGCCATCTACAAACCGTTGCAAACGATTTATAGATAGCTCAACTGGTCCAAATCAGTACCAGTCGGAAGCGTACCCAAGACATTGGCTGCATTACCATTTATTCTTATTTATTTATATCTAGCTTCCAAAGGTTTGCTTAGTTTGGGATTTTTGGTACTATGACAAATGTTCATGAATATTTATTTACATCTATTTACATATTAATTTATTTTCTTAACTGTTTACGTTTTTTTAACTATACATTTATTTTATTATTACGTAAGGACTGTCAATAAATTTCAGATTCTTTAATCTGTGTTTTTATATTTAAACACAATTTAGTTTTTTTAGAACTTTTGTTTCACTTTTCAGACTTACATTGAATTCTGTAAAATATTTTCTCAAATTCAAACTCTAGTGATCATCTCACAGTTACAGTGGACTCCTTGCTGCTAACAAAAAATGACAAACTAAGGCAAGTTATATAGTATGGCAAAAATTTATGACACAGCAGATTTTTAATAATAGGTTCTCTTAGAATTCGTAGGCAGTGCAACAGGTTCTTTAGACTAGATTAAATAAGAACATTAGTCTCTTCAACGCTCCATAACTCTTTACGTTAGTGGCTAATTCATGGTTTAACGATCGTATTATCAATATTTCTCATTATTTAAGATCTCATTTAGATTTTGTTTAATTTATGTTAATACGTGAGCCCACTCGGCATGTCGATGTTAATGATTTTTTTTTGTAATTTATTTTGAAACTCACGCTGTTACAGATTATCAAACTTCAATGTTTCTAAGTAATTTCTCTTTCTTTCTCTATCTCTATCTCTAACTTACATAATGTACGTACACAATGTATGTGTACATGTACATGTATGTCATGTCAAATATTTCTTATTTCCGCAAAAGTAGAAATTTTCTAGATTTACGAGGTGTTTTATGTAGAATTTTTTTTTCTCAAAGAAACACTCCGAATTTACAGAAAATTAATTAAATTCCTACACCATATAAGCATCTGGTTTCTTACAAATTAAACCTTTTAGTGAATTTGCCACACAAAAATCCAGTGTGTCCCACATTCGTGACCGTTTAAGCTGTTTTATTTGGGCCAATCGAGATACAAACTTTTGAGAAGTGCACCGACAAATTAACAAGTGATACGGGAACCCCCAAAAACATCGCAAACCTTAACTGTATAGATATAAGAGTTATTTTTAAATGAAAATAATGGTTCAAAATACTAAGAAGACTCAAAAACATAAATAAGCTTATCTCGATTTGAAGTACTTTCGTTTAAGATTAATAAATGGTTTATTGTTGGCTTTCTTTGGGAACGATGATTGGGAATTAACCTAGTTTGATTAGGTGAGTGTGTGAAAATGTAATTGCAGTTAAAGCGTCTTGAATATTTCGATTTACAAAGACTGTTGCAATAATTTGTACCTACAAAGTCAGAGGGTACAGGAGTTGATAGTTTTAGGCGCGGAAGACAGAAGAGACGTAAGACGAGGGCGCGTCGCGTACAGGACGGAGACGAGACACGGACGCGACTTTTGAAATTATATAGAAGAGACGAGGCGCGGACGCGACGCGTTTTTTTTTCAGGGGCCTTATTCACTATGACCAATACAAGCGCGTTACGCAGCACGACAAGACAGCGGCGTGAAATCGCCCTATGCCTATGCCGTATTTCCTATGCCATAAATGTCATTCCTTACGGTGACGTCATACGGTTACGGCAAGGAATCTCCTAAGTCATACAGAATAATGCCCCAGTCTAAAATTGTTCTGCCAGACAGGCATGCCACCCAGCGCCCCATCCTCGCCCCCGCCGCGTCCACGCCCCGTCTCTTCTGTATGTTTTGCGTCGCGACGCTTTTATACAATTTGTATGAAAGGGACGCGGAAGAGACATATGTCTGCGCCCCGTCTGCGTCTTACGTCTTTTCTGTCTGGCTCTTTACAAAAACATGATATTTCGTATCTATACATTTTTGTGGTACCTGAAAGTTTCCGCTAAGTGTAAATGCTAAGTCCATGTGAACGATGGAAGAAAAGAAACTAAATAGTTTTCTAAAAGTATCAAATGTTGTATTAGAGTCTGGTACCTACTACTACTTCTAAACCATCTCTGAGGGACCCTACCTAACTACTAGGTACCTACTACTGCTACTGTAACTAAACCCTAAGAGTTGTTATAGAGTAGTAGTAAATAATAGGGCAAGTGCATGATGAGTGGCAAAACGAGACAAATAAGATACTTATAGTGTCAGTTTTTTGTAGAGTTTATTTATGGCAATAAAAAATATCCATAATAAAAGATAAAAATGAAAGCCTATAAATAATAAATATTTTATTTCAGCCTACGGTTCATGCGCATTTAAAAACTAAGGTTCATGTTAATGATGATGATGATGATGTCTTCCTGGCCGGTTTCGGCTACGGCGACATTGTTGCTGCTTGATGCCTATGATGGGCTCTAAGGTGACTTGAATAGCCAATTTTGACTTTAAAGGTTCTTGCACACAATGTGCATGTAAGAGCACCGTTAACGTAGTTATAGTTGTTGTTCAAAGGCGGTTTAGCTTTTAGATGGTCGCGTTTAAGATCTAGATCGCGCCTCCGTTCATCTTCAAAAGTGTAGACATTACGCTTCACGAGACTTCTCCATTCAGGCCGATTTTCTTCTGTGCGTCTTTATATCGAAGGAGTTGGTCATATTAATATTTACGTTATAATTAACATACCTACATATTTATTACAATAAAAACTTATTAAATCTACCAGGTAGTAGCTTTCCTAACAGCTTAACAGTTTACTTTCTTCTATATCAAACTTTATAAATCGCTAGAATGAAGCAACTGGAAGTTAAAACAAAAACTAGTAAGTTAAGATCTTATAAAAGCAAATAAAACCCGCAGGTGTCAGTTACCACACCGCATTTCTCTTGTCTTGACAATTTATAATTATTGTACGGTGTAAGATCAACGCCACAGCCCATAATGACTAGCAGAGTCACTAGTATCTTTAAAGTTTACGTCCGCTCATCGAAATTGGTCCTAACGGAAGACCAGCGTGAGTTGTTCTCAATCCGCATTATGCTGAGTTAGGATCCATTTTGCAGCACGATGATTAGTTTTATTATTATAATTAGGTATTCTATCCACTACGTTTTGGTTTCTTTTATTTATTTATTATTTATATCTTATGTTTTAGTTTAGCCTATCTACTTATGCTACATTTTACTTGTGTTGCAAATAAATTATTTTTCTATTTCTATTTCTGCGCTCCAAAACCAAAATTGCCGACGTAGGAGAAAAAGCCGCCATACTAAAGTGGGATTGGGCCAGTCACGTCTGCCGCATGCCTGACGACCTGTGGGCCAAAATAACCACCGAGTGGTGCCCTGACACAGCGAGGCGGCGTCGCGGTAGACCGCGTATGAGGTGGCGGGACGAGCTGGACGCCTATGAGAGGGACTGGCGAAATAGAGCTTAAAATGTGGAGACTGGCGGAAGTGGGGCCTTTGCCCAACAACGGGACAGTATGGGCTAAAAGTAATAGTAATAGTAATTTCTATTTCTATTTCTAAAGAAAAAGCATTATTGTAACGAAAAAGCTCATAAAACTACATTGTTTTTATGTAGTTTGACGCTCAGTGCCTAGGTACTTTTTTTACTACAAAAAATCCGTCTACAAAAATAGGAATACCCTGTTACGTTAACCTAGAGATAAGTTGATTTTTAAGATGATTTAATCCACTTTATCTTAGGATACCAAAACAATTTAATGTAATTTTAGGTACTAAGTTGATTGGATCCTTTTTTCGTAATGCTACATCGTGTGCTGTCTGTTTCTACCTAATATCTACCCGACTGTAATCGTTCTCAGTATGATTCAGTTAGTAATATGCGCTTTAGGTTTAGCCTAGGACAAAACCAGCGGGCCTAAGATGCGCACCGCGAGATATTTGTCATGTCGTTCTGTCAAAATGTAAGCACTTTGTACCAGTTTAGGAACTATTGCATTATCTGTGGTAATGTTGTCGAGAAACCGCGCCTTTGAATTTTCAACTTTTGACATTTGTGCATGACTATTATCTCGCCCTCAGAGAGGTACGACGACTAAGAAGTGTCAAAAGTGTACATTATGGCGCGTTTTGTCGACACTATTAGGTACCTCAGATAATGCAATAGTTCCTAAACTGGTACAAAATGCTTACATTTTGACAGAACGACATGACAAATATCTCGCGGTGCGCATCTTAGGCCCGCTGGAAACCTATTTAGTATCCAGACTTATTGACTTTTATTTATTTATTTACTTAAAAATTTCACACAAACGAGTAGTGCTAGGAGGACTTAATGCTAAAAGCATTGTCTACCAGTCTTCCTGGGCGTGCAAAAACGTACGTGTTGACTTTTGTTTCCAACCGGCTTCTAATGCAAATTCCAGTTTGATTTTATCGTACAAGGTGTAATAAGAATACTGCCGAAACCTTTGGGGTTCATATTTACACAGTTGTTTCCATAGAAGAAGTTGTTTAAATTAATGGGCTCTTTTTAACACTGAAATTTTTGAAAGTAGTCTTTCAGACTAGTCATGAAACATATAGACACCCTGTATGTTTCATGACTAAACCAGCTGTTTCCTCTGCGCTGTGGCAATAGGATCGAATGGCCGATATCTCATTCCCACGATAGATATAATCTTTTATTTGTAATATTTTTAATTACAGATTGGTACCAATGTCCATACGTAGTTTAATGTAATGTTTGAGCAGGTAGAGTTTGCTTAGGTCGGGTTTTACCAACTCCAACTAACAGTATTCTTTATTTTCTTGACAAGTTTAAAGTAGAGTTTTGGTAAAATCTACCTTTAAGAGTTTAGGGTTAATATTCATTTGTACATTGTTATTACAGAATAGCGAGGTATCATTTCAGCCCGTTTGCACCCACTGCTGAGTACAGGCCTCCTCTCTATTACGCCATTCTTTCCGGTCCCTTGCGATTCTTGTCCAGTGATTCCCAGCCAGTTCTACGATGTCATTTGACCATCGGGCGGGTGGTCTGCCTCTTGGTCTACGGGCATCCCTTGGCCACCATTCTGTGACCGCCTTCGTCCATCTTCCGTCTTCCCTTCTTGCCAGGTGTCCTGCCCATCTCCACTTCAGCTTCGCGGTTCGCGTACCCACGTCCACAACCTTTGTGCGACGTCGAATCTCGGTATTGGGTATGTGGTCTAGAAGTGATATTCCGAGCATGGCCCGCTCCATTGTTCGTTGTGTAACTTGGATTTTATGCATGTGTTCCCTTGTGAGCGGCCATCACTCGAGGTAAGGTAAATAAAATTAAATACTAAAACCTCTTGTAAAGTGTAATTGATTTCAACTTTCAAGGCTTATTAAAATTCCTTTTTGCCAAAAACCCTGCATAACCCAACTTAACACAAAATTAAAACTTTACGCGAACTTTTGAATAATGTAAATGAAGACCCCATTAGGGAATTGTTGACGTCATAACTCAGTTACGTCATCAAAACTCCGCAGTATATAAATCACGGTGGGTAAACCAATTTAGCGGTGTAAAGTTATCACACGTCCAGATAATTTATGTAGGTACAGTCAGTTTTAAAAGTGATGCCATCATCATCATCCACATTCCACAGCCTTGCTTTACGAAACTAGAACTGGTGGACTAGGTTTTCTGCCGCGTCTAATTAATGGAGGATTATTTGAAGGCATTTTAAATCTATTAGCGCGTGCAGACTATGCCCATGCCGCTGCCGGAATGATTGCCGCAATTAATTCCGGAATGATTGCCACACTGATTGGTACCCCAGGGATGGTAAACGAAATAGAGGCCGTCAGCAAACAAGATGGGAAGACGACCTAAAATTTACAGCTGAACAACACTGGAGAAGGGTAGCACAAGATCGAACCCAATGGAAAGCGTTAGAGGAGGCCTATGCCGAGAGGCACACCAAATTGCGGGACATTCTATAAACTTTGAGCTCATAACATGATAACGAGAAGAGAACTACTTAAAATATTTTTTTTTTTTTAATAATTAATTAATCAATTATTTTTCTTTTTAAAATTTAAAATTATTTTTTTTTTCTGAAAAAACTAGATATATTTAGAAACGAGTTAGTCTTTGTATATGTTTTTTAAGCATCTAAATGCTCTAATGGCTCATGAAACGTTTTGATCTTAGACTGTAAGTTTTATTTAAGCAACTGTGTAATAAATAAATAAATAAACTATGTAAACCCAATGTTTGGAATAAATGGCTATATTATTATTATTATTATTATGGTTGCTACAGCAACATCGCCTTTATTCTCACTAAGGAGCTAGGGCATGAACTTGGGCAGGGAGACGGGACAGCGGCATGTTCGTGTTCACACCACTTCCCTGCCCACTTCGGCATAGTGTGATCGCGCTATATCATTCAAAAATGTACATTTTTCCTCTGACTCGTTTTACAACCAGTATGTACCACTTCTGCACTAGTAATTTAGGATTCATTGCCGTTTAACATTCCAGTCCTTTAAATGTGTACTGTAACCAAGCAGTAATGTATAACGTCGTCGTACAACCAGTATGTACAACTTCTGCTTGTCACAAGTCATTTGGGATTCATTATATATTGATAAATATCTTTAGACATTACACACAACACCCTCTAGTCCCAAACTAAGCAGAGCTTGTACTATGGGAACTAGGTTGCTGATATAATACTTATATACATTTTTTTTGTAAATACATACTTATAATACATAGTAACATTCATTGCCGATTAACATTCCAGTTCTTTGAATGTGTACTGTAACCAAGCAGTAATGTATAACGAAAAAAGGTGCTATCAACCGCGTCAATTACTCGCGAAACTACGCGTAGATCAACTGATTTTAAAAAAATCATTCTTTCTGGAAGGCGCCTAGCAATAGATTTCAGTAGACTAGACTTTTTATTGCTTTAAAATCAACAACCAGATTTTAAACCGAAGTTTTTCAATATCTACTTCGTTGGAAGTAATGCAATAAAGCTATTACTGTACAGCAGTGTATAGTGCGATACATGCTCTGCCCGGCTTCAAAGGGCTTCAAAGGCTAGGGTTTATCTCTATTTGTATACATGCTGTCTCGGTTTAAATGTCAGCTGACTTTAGGGCTCGCAGGCACACTTGACGGAAATTCCGTCGCGGACGACGGATGATCCGTCGCGGAAATTCCGCGGGTGTCAATCCGGTACCATACTTCGCGACCGATCTTCCGCGTAGTGTGGCCGCTGTTTTAATAATAAAATAATAAAAATAAATTTATTTACTGAAAAGGTTAGGGTACAGCGGTGAAGTGCAGTAACTTCTTAAATATATGTTTAAAATGATGCTTAATGCTAGGCGCTACCTAATATATTCATAATTTTTCTTAATTTTTGTCCTAACCTTTGTATAGTCAAGGAGTTGACTCCTCACTCTAACTAAGTAAAGATATACTGTTTGTAATTTACATGCAATAATATGTATTGCGTTCCGCGACGGAATTTCCGCGACGGATCATCCGTCGTCAGCGACGGAATTTCCGTCAAGTGTGCCTGAACCCTTAAGCATGTCAAAGCGTCCTCAAAAGATAACCACGTGATCAAGACAAAAACCTTTTATTGTATCAAATCTCGGAGAATAAGAGTAGTTTTTATAGATAGCTGGTGGCTGACGGCAAAGGCTTACGTAATTTCTTTAGAACAAAATGCTTTTGGATATATTTATAAAGATAACCCGAATTTAAAGTCTCACAAATCTGTTGATTGTCTATCCGTAACCAGTACCACACTAAACCTGCATAAAATGATAACCGTTCGGAATTCTATGTTTTCAAATACTAGGTAGGTACTCATTTTGTAGCCTTGTTTATGTCAAAATAAATAAATTTTCATTTTCTACTTTTGCGAAAACTAAGGTGCATTAACAATAGGGTCGAAGCCATTAGAGCGAGTTGGTAAACCCTAGTAAATTGCATCGTATAGAGCAGAAATAAGGTCTAAATTGAAGTGAAATTGTATTTTCGATTTATTTTAGTTAGTTTTGTTGTGGACAAACTCTGACTTTTCCATTACGAACTAAACTAAATTTTCAAAGTTATACTAAAAGTGAGGATTTTTAATTTAAAAAATACGTAAAGCAAAAACATTTGAAGGGTTAATGTAGTTACTTTTCAATAAATATATTAATTTTCAAATGTTTAGTTTAGTAGATAACTTTTAAATAAGTAGGTATTTGGAATATTCTAAAAATATTTTTACTTACGTGTATTAGGTACAGCAAGTACATAATTAAACCACTTCAAAAACATAAATACGCTATCGGTGATGAATTGATGATAATGGAGTTTTAAAAAAAAATTACTAACACACGATGATAAAATCTACTGATTCTATAAATAACATTTCATTCAAAATTCAATAATAATATCAGCATCAAATTACAAGATCATTAACCCACTTAATAATATCAAGTTGGTCATCTCAACACCTGGTTTATGACGCCATGATTAATGACGTGTTATCGGTTTGTAAGGTTGTCTCTAAATATTAATATAAAAAAAAACAACAATCGATTTTATCAAGGTCGAGAGCAAAAAACCTTGAATATCGTGGAAATCATTGAATGTACTTTTGCTACAAATTTTCATTTAAAAAAAAATGAAAATTTGTGCAATAATTTTCACTCAAAAATCCGTGTTATTTTGAAATAAGAATGAAATTTGAATCTCATGAATATTTTTTGAGTTTTTTATGAGTAATAATCGATTAAGCAGATTACTAGGTTTGGTTTTAATAATTGTTTGTGGTTGTAATTTGATAAGTGCATTAGTGGATTAAACAAAATAAGTCGTAATCCGTTTTGTGTATAAAAATAAACAAATACATTTTTTTTTTTTTTTTTTTTTTTTTTAATTAACCTATTTCGTCCCACTGCTGGGCAAAGGTCTCCCCCAACGTCTTCCATTTTTCTCTCTCCCGGGCCTGCTTCCACCAACTCCTATCAAAGGCGTCGAGGTCGTCCCGCCAACGCTTTCTAGGGCGACCGCGAGACCGACGCCCGTCGGGGAGCCAGGGTGTGACGCAGTTGGCCCACCTGTCGGGAGGCATCCGGATTACGTGCCCTGCCCAGCCCCATTTAAGCCTAGCGGTCTTCTCTCCCACGTCGGCAATACCCGTTAGTGAACGCAGCATGTTGTTCCGCACTCGGTCGATCCTCTTGAAACCTAGGATGCTGCGTTCCATGGCTCTCTGGCAAATCTTGAGTTGAGTTTTTCCTAACCTACGGTGCACAGACGTGGTCATTGACCGAGCTGCAGAACAAATACATATATAAAAAAATATATATTCATAGCTCTTTTTTCCCAGGGTCACCCCCAAGTCCTGACGCAGCAGTCAATGGTGATGATGGATGATATCGTTGTAATTACCAACGGAATTAGCTTCCGGCTCACGGCAGATTACTTACTTTGAGTTGAAGGATATCGTTTGACAGGTGGTATGATGACTGTCTGTTGAGATTTCGAAAAAAGAATACTGATTAAATTCGTTTTAAAAAATTAAGGAAAAAGTTTAAGCTTATTAAGTAGGTATGTTTTTGTATGACGTAATAAACGCTAGAAGAAAGTTTAGAATGGTTCCTCATACAAACATATCGAAATCTAAGTAACCTCAATTTCTACTGATGAAACTCTAGACTCTTTAACTACATTCTGGCGTTTCGTACATGAGTATTTTGAATTTATTGGATTAAAGAAACTAAATCAAAACAAACTTAATTTTATCACCGACAAATGGATTTTACAAGAAAAAAAACTGTAAGTTTTAGGTAAACACTTTTTGATTCAATTCATTTAAGTTCAAATTTTTACCTCAATCTTACTTATAATCTTAATAATAATCTTACTTAATTCTTTCAAATTCGTAAGTACGTTTTATTTATGTATCTACCTCTTCATGAAAGTGTACCTATCCCAATGGGTGGTACATTTTCCTAAAAAAAATTAGTAGCGTCCTTACTACTTTGTCTACGTAGGTAGGTATCATTGCATGCTGTTTTTATTTTTGTTAATATGATTAAACTCCTTAACTACCTACCCTACCTATTATAAGAATTACCACTTAACTACCTACCACCAATGCAACAGACGTTTGGTTCTTAATAAACTTAATTTCATTTCATAAATGAAATAAGGTGCATTGGGGTAATTGCGAAAATGGGTATATTCCGAAAATCCATAAAATCTAGTAACATAATGCGATATTTTCCTGTTGGCAACATTGGTCTAAACGCCATCTTGATTGGCATCGCCGTGACAGTCCTATATATCCTCGTGCCAACAGGAAAATATCGCATTATGTTACTAGATTTTATGGATTTTCGGAATATACCCATTTTTGCAATTACCCCAATGCACCTTACATCTATTTTATTTATTTAGTGATCTATTGCTAAATTTCTTATTAAAAGCCCTTGAAACAAAATAACAGTATTTCTTGCAGTTATAAAAACGCAAGAATGAAAACAGACACAAGATCATTGGACTGCCAACAAAAACACAACAATAGCTGTGTTGCAATAGTTCCAACGGTGTGTACCGTCAGCAATACAGTTTGATGACTTTTTTGGATTTAAAATGCATTACTTAGGCACAACATAATAAAACCAATGTTTAGATAAAAGACTATGCTCTTGTTTTTTTTTATAACTGTAGGGGCTTCCACTAAAAAGCATTCACAATATTATGCACAACTCTGTGAAGATAATAATAACGATTTGCGTTTCCACCGCCAAACCTTGTGCATGTTTGACATTTTGAATCTAATGCAGATTGTTTTAAGGACTTTCTTGATTGTATATACAAATTGTTTGTAAGGATTGTGTTGTGAAAGTTTTTTGGTGAATGTTCTCAATGGAAACCCACAGTAAGACTATGTTCTTGTTTTTTTTTTTATAATTATGCATGTTTTATCGCGAAAGCCCGGCTTGATAGTGAATTGTTTCTTATAGAACCGTCACTGTTCATTGAAGTAGTGGTTATGTAAAAATATTTATACAAAAAACTAAGCCAGAAGTAACAAAATTTGGTGTACCTAGGAACGTTGCTATAGGTAACCATTGACAGCAGATACATCATTTTTTCCTATTTGAAGTATAGGTATTCATGTCCTGTTATTAATAAACTCGATTTTACGTATTACGTACACCGTGCTTTGTTTTTTATTTCTATTTGAAGTATATTCCTGTCCTGTTATAATGAACCCGATATATCATGTAGTTGTGATCGTGCTTTGTCTTTTGCATTAACAAGCAGATTCACATTCGATCGAAAGAGACAAAAGACGGTTGTAACTATTCCAAGCTCACATCGAGTTTATACTTTATTCTCTTTGAATGTTAACGCTGACTGTACCTTATTTGGTAACACTCCATTTGCCCGTAGAAGCAAAAAACAAAGCGCTATTGAACTAACGCATAACGGTTCAACTCCTGCGCATCGAGATCAGATCTAGAGTAAAATTTTTAACTAAAAAGATATTTGTAGAAATATGAACATTTTTATAAACTGACTGAACTACTAAGTATCTACAAATATTGCTTTGATTAACAAAAGTGGCGTTAAAAATCAAATCAAGATTTTGTATTTTTTTCTTTTGGTTATAGAAATTCCACAAAAATAAACGATTGTTGTTCTACCCTCTAAAAGCACAATGTTTTTTTTTTGTTGGTCTTCGTCTAATCTCTAAACTTAAAGGTACCGAAGTTCTTCACCTCAGTAAGGCTTAGTCTGTATTTTTCTCATCACTTTTATTTATATCATACTAACTGACCCGACCGACGTTGTCCTATCATTCAAACCCTTACTGTCAAACAACTGACAGTTATTTCAAATGTGACATTAAAAAAGTTTTCATGAAAAAGGTTTCCCCCCCTTTCAACCCCTTACAACCCTTTTTTCGCATTAAAAAGTAGCCTATGTCCTTTCTCAGGCTCTAGACTATCTGTGTTACAAATTTAAATCAAATCGGTTCAGTAGTTGTGGCGTGAAAGCGAGACAGACAGAGTTACATTCGCATTTATAATATTAAGTATTGATTAGTATTCTTTTATTCTTCGTAAATGGAAGAGACTAGTTCAGGACCACAGTGGATGGGACAAACTTGGGAAGGCCTATGCCCAGCAGTGGGTAAAGTCGGCCTGTGGATGATAATGATGAGTATTCTTTAGTACCTATATATTCTATCTCTAAAGTATGAAGTAATTTCCCCAACTTTGGAATTTACGATGAGAATTCTCTTTTATTTACGACCTGTCAGCTTAATCGGGTGATCTGTTATTTCGAGGTTAATTATACGGAGATAAATGTGTTTTATAGCTGCATCGGAATGATTCAGTGCATTTTTGAAACTCATTAGGCTTTTATACTACACAAACGTAGGTGTACACAATAAACAAATAATCGAATTCCTATAGTACCAAAGAATATGTTTATCCCGGCCGAATACAGTCACTACTCAAATCGACTGCAAAAGACACAAAGGCCAGTGACGATGATAATGATGATAGTACAAGCTTTGCGCAGTAGGCCAACTCTATTTGTACTAGCTAATCGATAGCTTAAGGCGAAGTAAAAAAAAACAAAGTCATATTTAAATTCCCCTCCAGAGGCGTCCATTGAATAGAAATCGCATTCATTGAAGATGGGAGGGTACTGCGCTGCTTTTGACAACCGGTCATCTGTCACTTTTGATTGACAGACAGCTACAGGAATGGGCGTTGGTTTTTTTTAAGTAGGTAACCTTGCTATATTGCTAATTAAGCCTTTTCCACGTAGTAGGTAGGTATATAAAGCATTCAGTCTTATAAGCTTCTACATATAATAATTACTTATTTCTAATACATACCAACCAAGCAAGTACCAAATTTGATTTGGATCAGTTTAGCTATCCTATAAATCGTTTGCAACGCTTTGTAGATAGCTCAACTGCTTCATGTGTATTTTGTAAATATTATAAACTAGCAGCGCCTCGCGGTTTCACCCGCGTAATTCCCGTTCCCGTGGGAATTCCGGGATAAAATATAGCCTATGTTCATCAGGGATAATGTAGGATTCTAATGGTAAAAGAATTTTTTTAATCGGTCCAGTAGTTTCGGAGCCTATTCAATTCATACAAACAAACAAACAAACAAAAAATCAAACCTTTCCTCTTTATAATATTTGTATAGATGTATAGATATACTGTATGTGTGTGATATATACAATGTGTTTGTATATATCACACATATACAGTATAACCACGATGATGAGGATGTAACAGATCGCTGAACATCAATAACAAAAAAAAAAAACTGGCCGCTTTAATTTTGAAAAAAAAAAAACCAAGACTAAACTCATACTCATCCATAGCCACATCCAGCAGTCAAGCACTCAAGTATTGCGCAAACGCCTAAAATCTAAGTCTAAATGACTCATTAATCAGTTCTGAAGTGCGCAATCTTAATTAGTAAACAATAAATCCGTGCTATCTCGTTGCGATATTATTTATGAATGGACTCGCGAAAGCCTTTAGATACAGGCATTAGTTTCGCGTTACCGCGAAACCTGGTTTGTGGTACGCGACGCGACTAAAGCTTCGGTCTTGTGATCTTAACGCACAAGGCTGCGGTATGCGGCTCAATGCAGCGTACCGCGTTTGCTCTTCGCCGCTGATACATACTGCACGGAACAAGAGACCATTATAGACGTTTTCCATACGATTATGTGTCGCACGAGCGGTTCACATTACTCCAGTAATTTCAATTTCCAGTCCAGCGATTGACTCTACAGCTGGAATGCCGGTGGTATACTGTAAACCGCGCATAAGACTTTGAAAACTAACCCTAAGATACCAACACAGATTTAGTTATTTTATTTCTTTTTGATTATGTTACTTATCAGCGATTACGATTTGGTGGCCATGAGACGCTCAAAGACCACGAAGCAGACCACACACGCAATGGTCCGATGATATTATGGCCGTAGTTGGGCAGCAGTGGAGAAGATTCGCACAGGACCGGAGAGACTGAGACTAAAAAGGAGGCCTATACCTCCAGTGGGCATACAGGCTAAATAGATAGATTAAAGTTCCTTGGGATAATTTAACTTAATTACAGCGACCAAAAGTCGCATCCTAGACTAAGTCTGTTGCTTGAAACAATAACCCGTGGGCGTCCTTGGGGTCACGATCCGTATTGCGCTAGACTAACCTACGTGTTGTGTTGGTGTTGTAACTCTAATTTACGATCGCGGTTTCGTTTGCGATTTCGTGTCGAAATGAACTTGTTGAGATTTCTGTAATTGCTGAGTGGGATTTGAACAATTTAAACAAATTGAAAGGTTTATTACAAATTCATAGTTCCTTAGAAGGAAGGGCAATTGGTTTCTTAGATTTCACTTTTCAAAAAAAATTGGTAGTAAGTGTCGAATCAGAAGAGGTATCTCGCATACGAAAATGTCAAATGATTTCAATTGAATTCAGAAAGACCTTTTCAAAATAGACCTTTTCAATCATATAAAATGTATAAATTTCATGTAGGTAAGCTTTTAAGCTTAAATATATTTCATACAAAATCACGCAGAACGACTGAAAATAAAACTCATTTGCGTTTAAAGTATTTCATTACATGATCCTAATCCTACTCCTTTGGACGTGACGTCGACTTAGAAGTCAATTTAATGTAGAAACTACTAAGGTTTTTCGAAACAAACTCGAATTTATAGATACATAACAGATGTTCCTATGTACTAGTATAAAATATTGATTTATTTAATAAAAAAATTGGCGAAAGCATTTTTGGTTTACCAAATTCGCAGTAGCGGCCTGCGGCTGAGATATTTGCATTATACTTCATATTTCTAGTAGGTACATAACAAAACTATTTGGAGGGTCACTTCTTGTTTTACCCCTTTTCTTCGAACTACCCTTTGCTATAAAATATTTCCAATATTAACCATTGGAACGTCCAATACATACTAATAAAAATGCGTCCATCCTCAGAATGGCCACTTAAGAGGCATGATCGATTTCAGATAGCGCTTCCGTACGCTGACAGCTGATTGATGGCAATTCTATAAGCAGACACAGTCTTGAGAGGACAGCTGGTTCTCTTAGTAGCGGCGATGTAACAGCTAGATACTGCTCCGGGCAATAACAGAATTCTGGTACCTTCTTTCTTACCTACCTATTTTCTCATAAAAAAAAATCTGTAGTTTCGTCTGTCAAATAATTATTTCTCTATCTCTTTATCTTTCTCTTTACTTAGAAGTACAAAAGTAGAAGTTTTTTTAAAGTTTAAAATGCGAGTGGAGTGACGGACCAAGCTAGCAGTTATTTTTTTCTATTTACAGTTGATGATGATGATAGTTTACCAAGCTAAACGAAAGAAAACACGCAAACTTAGAGCACAGTTTAGATCAACTAGAAAATTGTTCTCTCTCTGACATGACAGCTTATATACGGCGTGCGCCGAGCACGAACGATGGTAATTTGCCAACGCAGCTGTAGAGGGCGCGCATGACATAATATTCACAAAAACCACCGAGTGCGCACACCAACGACCATACTGTCAGAAAGAAACGTCAAATGTATGGAAATCATATAAGAATAGTAAGATTATAGCTATCAATCCAATACATTATTTTTTTTTATCTCAGTTTGATTAATGAAGAGTCCAACAAAGTGTTCTAGCTACTTTTCAATCAGCTGTGTCATCTACCTTGTAAACTTATTATGATATGTCCGTCCGTTTCCTTACAAATACTGACAATCTCATGTGTAATGCATACACAGTTTACCATCCTACTGAGTTTGTTCATTCAGTGGCGGATCCAATATTTTACTTCGGGGGGTTGCAGAATAGATCGATAAATTAATAATTCTTTATTATACACAAGAAATAGGTAGGTACGTATAAATCCTAACTTTAATATAATAATAATTATATTATCTTCATTCAAGTAAAGTACGAAAGTCTGCACTTATGAACTAAGTCGTATTGGATTTCTTCCAAGCAACCAGAATTTTAGTATCAAGGCGGACTTGACCACAAACCCCAGCTATTAATGATTTTCAGTGACAAATTGGACCAGAATTTGGGGAGTGGGGGGGTTAAGCCCCCTAACCCTCCTGGGTCCGCTAGTGGTCTCACAACACGGATGCATTTTGTATTCTAGGTGAATAGTGAAATTCGCTGGCTCTACTCCGGAAATGACCATTTTGATGATCAACACTAAGATTACCAATGTCTTCCTTTGTCTTAGAGCCAGCTACTTACGCAGTGCAATAAAATTTTACTCGATAAAATGTACTAATTGGCTATTAAGCCTGGTTTACACAGGTGCAGTGAACGGCATAAAAGTACTGTCCTACTAAAACTAGATTTTCTGATTTTATGACTCATTCCAGAAATATCCCCTGTGAGTTTCCCTGCGAAGGAGATTTCTGGAGTTTTTATACAAAAATCTCCTTAGCGTCCCCAGCGGCTGCCGGCAGGGGATTCTACTAACTCTGAATAACGAATATTTAGATAAAAATATTGCCGTCGGGAATATTTTATCTCACGAATGACCTGAGTCAATAAAATTCACCAACTATACCAATGTTAGACCACATTGGTAGAATACTAAGGAATAAAAACTGGTTTAGTAGGTGCCAAATAACACTGCAATACAGGTCATTCACCCACCTTCACCTCGATGTCACAAAATTCAATTAATGTATGGTAAACAAACAGTACTACGAGATTCGAGCCATTACCGTCTTAGCGACAGGTTTGTATGGAAAGCGACCGAATTAGCCATTCATAAATTGAATTTTGGGACATCGTGGTGAAGGTGGGTACCTTCACCACGATGTCCCAAAATTCAATTTGGCACCTACTATAGATTTGTATTTTTTTATTGGTTGACTCTTCCAAAACAAACAAAATTCCTGTCCTTACGTAGGTATGTGCTTACATAATCTAAAATAAAAATAAATAGATAAAATACACATTAAAATATAATAACACATTACAACCGAACCCACCTCAATGTGTAAAGATGCTATCTCAGTAGCTGTTAAGATAGGAGAATGTGATTTACAGATAGGAAGGTCAGTGACCTTATTTTCTCCTCATCAAGTAATGTCTTAACTTGCATTATTATCTGATGCGGGATTTATAATGTGAATATTCTACTAAACCATCTATTTTTATAAAGTCGTCGCCGTCATAAGTTTTGTCTGTATTACCAGTAATATTAATACTGGATATCGATTGCAAGCACACAAGCAATACAATTTTTTTTTTTTAATTTTTTAAATAAATTTTTATAACTATTATTGTTAATTATTATTATTTTAAATATTGTTTATTTTTATTTTAATAGTTAACTTATTTCGGTGTTATTTTAATTGAATTATTTTACAATTACTATTTATTTTTGTACTATGACAATGTAAATTAAAAAACTAGACAATATGGGTGTTCGAGGCTTACAACTACAACTAATTGAAAGCTATCTCACTAACAGAAAGCAGTGTGTAAAAATTGGTAATCTCATCAGCCATGACCTTACTGTTAATTATGGCGTCCCGCAAGGAAGCATACTAGGCCCTACACTCTTTTTGGTGTATCTTAATGAAGTTTGTGATTCGCGTATCGATTGTGGTAAATTAATAGCATACGCTGATGATACAGCCCTGGTGTTTTCTGGTAAAACATGGAAAAGCCTCTTTGATGTAGCACAAAAAAACTTTGACACGGTTTCTCGAGCTCTACAAAACAGCTTATTAACATTGAATGCCACTAAAACAAATGTCATGGCTTTTTCCCTGACAAATAAGAACCTACCTGATGCTCAGAATCACTTCATCAAAGCACACAAACCACAATGTTTTAGCTGTGAGAATAATAGAGAACTATGTGACTGCCCTGTGCTAGACTCCTGCACATCCACTAAATATCTCGGTGTAACGCTGGACTCACAGTTGAACTATACTATCCATATCGGCAATCTTACTTCCAAAGTAAGAAAACTTATAGCCGTGTTCAAGAACATACGCCACGCAGCCACAAAATCACTGTTAAAAACCATCTATTATGCACTATGTCAGTCCATTTTAACCTACTGCATTGCTTCTTGGGGTGGTTCTTACAAGACTTACATCATAGCGCTTGAACGAGCTCAGAGAGCCATTCTCAAGGTAGCTTATTCGCGACCGTTTCGATCTCCGACACATCAGCTCTATAAGGAAATTGACATTCTCACAGTCAGACAACTTTTTATAAGACAAGTTTTAATGGATAGGAAACATACCCCACTCCCGAAACAAATCACTAACCTTAATCCTAAGCAGTCACGACGTAAAACTATGGGAATGGCTAGTATTGCATGCAAAACAGCTTTTGCCCACAAACATGCACACTATCTCAGTACGCACTTATATAAAAAGCTGATAAAAGACGTACCTCTTGACGAACTTAGTACAAAAGACTGCAAAAATATGCTCACTAAATACCTTATTCAAAAGAACTACGAAGAAACTGAAAAGCTCCTCACGCCCATCACTTAAATATTCCTGACATCCACACCAACTCAACATTATATACCTACAGTTAGGTATCTACTCTTCCATATAAGTAAGAAAATAAATTTCCAAATTTTTGCTCATGCCTCGTTTTTACTATAGTACGGACGCACAATACAAATACTAAGTATTAATTCAAATTAACAATCGAACTGCGAATCTCCCCTGTATTTGTAGTCATTTAAATTAGTAATAAGAATATATTGTCACGTAGACTAGTGTTACGATACTCCTACTTATATTTCTTTATTTTTGTTATTAGTCATAATTTCTAATAGTGTGTAATTTTTCTACTGAGATGGATTATTAGTATCTTCTGTCATTATAACCATCCTTTGTTACAGTCATCCACTTGGTAGGTATGCTATCACACAGGCTTCGGCTTAGTTTAGGTATCTACCGAGTTGTTTGTGACCTCCCAGTGACTGAATGACATGTCTGATATATCTCCCCGGTATATGCTCCACGTTAGTACTCATCCATGTCTTACCCCTGCCACCTATAGAGGTGGGCCTGGTGACCCTCATCGCCGGTTTTTATTTTAAAACCTTTTGGGCACCAGCTCTCAAATCATAACATAGTTTTAGTTAGATTTAGGCTACCTAGCATATACTTGATAATTATACTTGCTTAACTCTTCCGAGAGAAGGGACCTAGATTTATTATTTTTTGTACTAATAGCATAAGAGAGAAATAAATAATTTGAATTGAATTGAATTTGAAATAATTGACGTGTATTTCTTTTTTACCAATAAAATGATTATCTGATTATCTAATGTTCATATAGTAATGTAATAGTAATAGTTCATGAATCACGATACGATGTATCATGATTCATGAACTAAAATTGTTTATTTCTATACTGTAGGCATGGTGTTAAATGTCCTTGAATATATTTATATTTTGTATGGTCATTGATCAACTCTACACTACTTGCAGTAGAGACCCAGCAAGACAGAAATAAATAATTTCAGTCAGCAAATTGATGTTTGCTGTGCACTTCCTGGTCATTGCATTTTTAATATTCAATCAGTCCGTACAAGTTAAGCCTCCGTCGTAGCTTCACGACTGCTAAAGCCGGGACTGACAGTTAAACGTCGGAAGCGTTTAGATGTGAACGCCACTAGCGGTCACCCATTCAAATAGTGACCGTGCAGAACATCGCTTTTAGATCGTCGATGAAGATTGACGAAGCAAGCTACGCCACGAGCGCTTCGTTATAATCAATGACGTTTGTTAATGTTGCACTCAAAAAAACGTCACCGCTATTTTGGAAAAAGATCTAAGGGGAATAATTTGACCACCATGATGCGGTAAACGATTGTAAGATAGAGAATAGAGATCTTAATATAACCTCATTTTATAACTACTTATCTACTGGTTTTAAGTTAAGTTTACCCTAGTATTATGTTACCAGAAAGTGAACAGAAATCTTGTTATGAACAAAAACTCTTTTACAAAAAATAAATTATATTTTCTTTTAAACTATAGGTATTGAAATGCATTTTTCTTTGTTTATTATCATTTTTAAGCTAGTCACACTCGATCTATGTATCTCTGAACTTAGCTACAAGTAGCTCTGCATGGCTCATTCCAGTTTTCCCCTGCGTCAGTCCCCTGCGTGGGGAATTTCTGGAACTTTCGTCCAATTATCCCCTTAGCGACCTCAGCAATTGCCGGCAGGAGAAAACTGGAATAAAATTCCTGAAATCCCCTTAGGGCTCCATTTAAACCGTTTTTTTTAAGTCAAATACAGTAAACTTCGCTTGGATTGGAGGATAGTGAGGGTTCAAGGGTTTAGTGCCTCAGAATATTGAAACCTCTGTAGCCTGCTGACCAAAGCTAAGCAACGTTCTGCAGGTTTATTTTCTGGATGGGTGACCGCTACGCACTATGATAATGCTAAAACCATAATAACTAGAAATAAGTACGCCCTACGAAGTAAGTACGTACGGAAAATAAAATGCAATGAAATATTTTTTTCAACTATGGCTGAGTACATGAGTGATGTGCAATGCCTCACATCACAGAGCACATTCTCAGAGGATGTGCTCAGTGAGACAACTCATTGCTTTAAGCAGGAGCCATTTAATACCAGGTTAATGAATTTAATAACAAAGCGCTCGTGGCGTAGCTTGCTTAGCCAATCTTTACTGATTATCTAAGTTAAGCAACGTTCTGTGCGGTCACTATTTGGATAGGTGACCGTTAGTGGCATTTATATCTGAGCGCTTCCGTGCTTCGGAGGGCACGTTAAACTGTCGGTCCCGACTCTAGGAGTCGTTAAGCCACGACAGAGGCCTTAAGGCGGCCTAAAAACTCCGTCACCAGAGTTGGCCACTAACTCATACGAGCTTGCTTGCTTAATACCAGGTGTTTTATCTGTTGGTTTAAAAAAATCCGGTTATTTTAAAATCAGCTCTATATCTCCGAGATATTAATAAAGTCTTGTGCCAGTGACCCAAATACATCGCTTCAGAGTATTTCAGCCTTTTCAAATCGTACAAAAGTACGCAATGGTATAAATAGAACAGTAGGAACTCCGGAAAGACGAGTTTATCTTCACCAAAGATTGAACTTTACGATACGACGTAAAAAATGATACAATATTTTATGCTGTTCGCTTCTGACTCATAAAAACCTAAAGGCCCTTAAAATATTGTAAATTTTTTAACATTTTTATGTTATGTAGTAACCTAAACTTACAAACAATGATGTATAGAATAGAATAGAATGTTTTTATTTTGTTATTTTACAGAGGTATTACAAAATTAAATCTTAGAACTATAATTATAAATAACAAAAATGGCCACCACTCAGCATGGTGCCAGGGCAGGATATGTTAGTACCCTGCCTAGGCGCTGGTTTTCACTGGCGCCAGTTGCGTACGTGCGGTAGGTACTGGTACTGCGATCACACATTTAATAGAATATTCTACATCAAACTCTAAAATAGGTAGGTAGGTTACATAAAAGTTTTATAAAATATAGTCACAGAAAGTAAAATATTAACTACGCTAAACTATAATGAAAGCTGGGCACAGAATGGCTGCTTACTAGTGCTTTTTGAGATTCTAACAATATATTTTTGAGTGATTTTCTAAAGGAGTGAATGTATTCCAGCAATCCCCACTAAGAAATTCCTACCAGTAGGGGTGATCGTTTACAAACATCCCACTAATATTATAAATTTCAAATGTTTGGATGTTTAGATGTGTGTTTCAATCACGCTGAAACTACTGATCTGATTTTGATAAAACTTGGAATATAATATAATTCGTAACCTGGATTAAAACATAGGCTACTTTTTATCCCGGAAATCAACCGCGGACAAAGTCGCAGATGAAAAGTAGTAAATGATAATGACGACGTATAATATACATCCTTCAAAGAATAGTAGCTCTAATAACGTAACCTATAGTAGGTGCCAAATAACACCGCAATACAGGTCATTCACCCACCGTCACCGCGATGTCGCAAAATTCAATTTATGTATGGTAAACAAATAGTACTACGAGATTCGAGCGATTACCGTCTTAGCGACAGGTTTTTATGGAAAGCGACAGAATTAGCCATTCATAAATTGAATTTTGCGATATCGTGGTGAAGGTGGGTGAATGACCTGTATTGCAGTGTTATTTGGCACCTACTATAAGATTACAAACACAGCAATGAATTTGACGTGGTTTCCAAAAATCAGAAGCGCTAATTATGAAAAATCCAATCGCGGTCACCCATCCAAAAAGTGGCAATGCAGAACGTTGCTTAATTTCATTGCGTGTTCTAAAATAGAGCATTCTAGAGCATAACAAAACAATGCTACTCGCATTTCACTAATAAAAGTTGACGGTTTCACCCACATCGATTCGTCTCGGTTACCAAATAGTTTCTTCATGGTAATTTGTCAATAACCACAGGCTGCAACTCTTTCTTATTCTGCAACTCTACCATACTAACTGTTTGATAAGCTGCGACTATGTCATAGTAACTGTTACTAAGTTATGTCCTTGTGAAAAGTAATAGAGACGAACTCGTTTTTTGCGTGTGCTATCTTACGGTGTTATCTATACTTAGAAAAGATTTCCGGAAATTCTTCATAATTTTATTACCTGGAACAAAAATTAATTTGTAAGGCTTTTAATTCATATAGCGCGTGCACACTATGCCCATGCCGCTGCCGGCATGTATACCGCTTAGTGAGAATAAAAGCGATGTCGCTGTGGCATTAATGCCGCAGACTTATTGCCACACCAAAATCGCCTTTATTTCAGTAAGCGGCATACATGCCGGCAGCGGCATGGGCATAGTGTGCACGCGGTAATATAATCTTCTAACGTTTTAGAGCGACTTGGTTTGAAGAAGTATGGTGTAGGTATGGTGTACAGTATGGCACCTACATCGGTACATAGGCACGATGGTACTAAGTGTCAATTGGGACAATTTGTCCCAAAATATTTTGTCCGAAACGTCACTACATACTTCCCCAGAAGAAATCATTTACAAAAAAACCCACAATAGGTACGATGGTACTACATTCTTCCTCGGACGACATCATTCACAAAGAAACCCAAGAGTCTCAAGAGAATAGAGAGAGAGATTAAAAAATTAAGAGCGATTGATCCTAGGTATCTTATTTTAAAGGTTTTTATTCGTAAAACAATATTGTTCTAACCCAGTTCAATACCATCACGATGCAGCCAGCGATTTAAACCCAACATGTAAACAATACCAAGTAAACAAAGACCAAACGCGATTTGAATTGCAATGAACACGTGTTCACATAACGGTATTACTACCGTGATAAATTTGACATTGACTTTCGGAAACTAAAGAGTTTTTAGACCTACTTTTATCTCAAAATAAAAACGTAAGTATGGGACGTGACGGAATAATATCGCTTAAACCCGTCAGGGGATTGCTGGACTTTTAATCCCAAAATCCCCTGCCGACTGTCCGATAAGGAGAACTTTGGACATTCATTCCAGAAATCCCCTTAGCAGGGGCAACACGCAGGGAGAATCGTAGCACAGAGCACGTAAGGAGATTTTAGGACAAAAATTTGAAAAATCTCCTTTGCATTGGGAACACCCAGGGGATTTCTGGAATAAGCCGAAATATTATCAACAGTGTGTTCTTCTTACTTGTTGTTTTTTTTATTTATTTGCACTTTACGACCGTCATGACGGCTGCCGCTTTTTAGAATTTCAGTTGTTGCTTGATCTCGATCAGCATCTGTCTGAAATCCATTCACACATCAAAACTATCAATTTATCATTCATTCATCACAATCACACCGCGATTCATCAATATTATCAGTTAACTCAGCACAAGTTTCTTATCTATGCGATTCACATTTTGTAGGCATCTTTGATGAAAAAACACTATAAGTAAAGTAAGTAATAAAGTGAGTTCAGGAAAAAAAATAATTAATTATGCACCGTTTTTTTTTACCTTAAGTGTTTGTACCGAATAACAGATTACCAATTATTTTTCCAAGCGTGGTATATTATATTATACATGCTCGAATGTTCTAATACTAACTTCAGACTTCGTTTTTTTTTACAGTTTTTATGACAATCTTTACTCAAATCTATGCATGCTTATACGTCAGAGTTCTTTATCATCACGATAAGTCTTAGAATGTAGTTAACTAGGTAATATATTTACTTGTTATTAACAGAAACTAGTGCTATTGGTACGTAATCACTCTACACACGTTCAATCTGATCCATTCAAGCCCAGCCTTTCATTTCCTTTCTATTAAAACAAAACATCTGTTTTTGTTTCAAACTCGATTAAGCAAATGGTGTGACTGAATTTACAATGAAAGATGTTTTAATCTTCTTTTTACCAATTAGATGGTTAGAGTTAATGTTTTTTTTTTACCAAAACCATACATGGATCACTTCAGAACGTCTAGTAAGCTATGTGAATCTGAACTCTTCCGTTTATCACGCCCAAAGCCTAGACGAACTTCTTGGATTACAAACAGAATTCTTGGATTTTTGAGAGCCTAATTACAATGGTCTGATACTTCCTTCCCTTCAGTCGTCGCTTTTTTTGGGCTACACTGTGTTTTAATACTAGCTATAAAAAAAATTACCTAAGTATTTCTTTGCTTTGTCGTCACCACAGTGCAGCAATGTCGTCTGTTTTGGGCGAATCGTACGCTTTCCATTTGATACGGAACATTTTAACGGAGTTAACAAGTAACAGAGAGGGTACTTTTTTTTGAGCTTTCGCGTCACGTTAGTTTAAGAGTAAAAAACACGGGCCACTACCTACGAGTAGCTAAATAAAATAGTCAAGCAATTCATCCCTAGATCCTCTAGTAGAAAAAAAAATGGGTTTTTTGTGGTGCCGCGCCGGAAACCAGATTTCTATGTATGGTCAAAGTAACGCAACAGCTGATCACTGGAGGAAGTGGGCTATTGTAAGCGAGCAATCTATGCAAAGCGAATCTGGTATAAGTTGGGAGCGGGTGGCAATAAACCATTTACAAAATATACATTGCACGCTGACACCCTAGGTAAAATTGTGGGAAAAGAGGTTGGAAGAAAAAGAGAAGACATTGCTCGGTAACACGGCAAAGCTTGGTAATACCGTCATGTTTGCGACGCAGTGTAGCTCTACCATAACAAAACTTCTCAGTTTACCTTTGTAAAATGGGAGATTCAAGATTTAAATTTTATGTTTACAAAACTACCGTTTAAAGTATTTTTTATGAATTGGAATGGCCTGGCCCCATACTTGCCTGACCCCGATATAGATTACCAAATAGTTACTAAGTCGTCAGTGGACGGTGCAACCGCAGAGAAAGTTATTAAGGTTTATGACTTACACCATACCATAATGATATTTTGATTGATTCATTATTCATTGCAGTGTCTATACTATAAGAAAAACAATTATTACTATGCTGATGGGATAATGATGAATTCTGGTTGAAATCTATCAGAAATAGCATGTATGCGACGAAATGGTTGATAATGAATTTGTTTTATTTTTGTGATTTGATCGATAAATATAATCGATTTCATCATTTCTATTCTTTCTTTCTTTATTCTTTATTGTACACAGAGATACTTAACTTAAACTTAAAACATGTACATAAAGGCGAGCTTAACTCTAAAAAGAGTTCTCTTCCAGCAAACCTTAGGATGTGAGAGATGGATTCTATTATCATGTTCATTCTCTTACATATTTTTATATTCAGTTATAAAAAGCTTCTTGTATCACCGTCAAGGTTGTTCAAGCCGAAGATATCCAGTCTGGTTCAGTGGTTTTCTAAAGACATTTGACTGTACGTATATGTATAAAGAAAGATGCCTTATATCTGTTGTTATAAGAGTTAGTTTCAACAAACGACATTTAATAATATAGATTTGAACATAATCAAGAGGGACGATTAATTTTGTAAAAACTTCGACACATTTTTACGTTCATTAGCGGGACGAACGGGATATGCCAAATCCTAATCCTATCCTAATCTTAATCCTACTTAATATTATAAATGCGAAAGTTTGTGAGTATGGATATTTGTTACTCTTTCACGTAAAAACTACTGATCCGATTTGGATGAAACTTGGAATATATATTGTCCGTGACCTGGAATAACACATAGGCTACTTCTTATCCCGAAAAATAAACGGGACCCAACGGGACGCGAACAAAGTCGCGGGCGGCACCTAGTCATACATAAAGCTATAGGTACCTGGCGTTTATTTGTTCAGAAATTCTTTAGCTAAAAGCTTAATCTAAAATCAGTTATAATATGCGTTAAATAATAAGTAACAAGTGCTTACTCCAAAGTAGTGGTAGGCTCAATAAATTAATTAAGCTTTTTACTTCACCCAGTTTGTAATTAAGCTGGATTTCATAGAGCAAAATTGACGAAGCTATAGCGTTTATTCCCAAACCAAAATTAATGTCTTTCAATCGAATTTGAATCAGCTTGTCAATTATTATTCAAAAGATAAAACACAGTGCAACTATTATAAGATAAAATAAATAAATGAATATTCATGGACTTTTCACACACAGAACGTTTTCTAGCCAATTTTACCAAAGTGTGTGTTATGGGAACTAGATTTCTTCTAAAATACTTTTTTTGGTAAGTACATACTTATACATACATATTCACAGAACAAACATCAATGTTTTGTCACGTATAAATGTTGTTTCTAGCGAGAGGATCAAACCCATGACCGTACAATACGGAGCTTTTACCGACTGAGCTGTGACTAAGCTTACGTCATCGAGGGTCATTGTTTCGACTTGGCTTACGTTCATACTCGCTGGCAATATCTGGATTTTTATAACTCTTCCTGCGACGGCACTGCGGCTCTGCCTACTAATTATTGAGTTCTCTGCTAGCACGCTAATAGTTTGAGTAAACGTTTTTTTTTTTTTTTGTAGCTATTTTGTTCCGTGGATTAAAGGTTTACCTTTGAAGTTTTAATTAAAGACCCTTAAGGTACTTTTTTCAATTTGGTAGGAAAGATCTATTTACGAGAAGTAACCACCTAGAAAGTATGGGTTAGGCCCGTTCTCACCCGGTCCCGTACTCACCCGGTCCGTTTTCCCCCGATCTGGTTTAGGTGCGACCTATTTTATCCGATGCAATTTTTTATGAAAAGTATTGGCAGGCACACGACATTAGTAATGTTTAATTTTCAAGTGGTATCTGTAATTTTTTGAATGAGATTTTCAATAAAGGAAAAGATACACCAAAAATATTGGTTTGGTATATCTTTTTCTTTTTAACACAGGTTTATTACCTAATAAAAATGTTATCGTACAGAATTCCAGTTTCAAACATAAAATACATCCCTGGTCGATAATAGCAGACTCTATGCTCACCGATTAGTGCTCACCGTAAATAGTTCAGAAGGATAAATCTCTTAATACAATCTAGTAAAAATATCATTATTTTATGTTGATGTATTAAAAAATGGACCGCTCCTTTGCAATACTGCGATTCCCTTACAAATAGTCCCCAAATCCCCTTCGCAGAGGGAACATGCATGGGATTTCTGGACTTTTTCCAAAATCCCCTGCGTGACTGTCAGCAGGGGATTTTTGGACAAAAAGGTCTAGAAACCCCCTTTACACTGGAAACACAACACAACACAGATTTCTGGAATAAGCCCATTTTTTATGACTTTTATGACATTATTAACAAAAACCCAATGATTGTTTTAAGTATAGATTAAAGGGAAGCGTCCACAGGCCCGCATCGCACACATCGGACGCATCATATATAACTGCGTCCACTGATCCGCACCGTACGGACGAGTTTTTATACAAGGCAAACTAAAAATCGGTTGCGTGCGATGTGTCCGATGCGTGCGATGCAGGCCTGTGGACGGTAGCCATAAAGCTAGATTAAGTATATTAACTAACTTAAGAGAATAACCCGTCAGACTCTATGTTCGTCGATTAGCGCTGACCGTAGATAATAGTTCAGAAGCGCACGATCCTAGAAGTTTAGCGCACACTGCAATAATTACCTCACAATTTTATCGTGTGCATTTATTTATGTTGCTCGCTCGATTCCCACTGTGCATAGTGATGGGGTAAAGTTATGAAATGAATTCATCGATATCGATGTTTGAGCTAATATCCAGTAACGCGGTTAAAAGTCATCAGACGACCAGCATTTTTATACATTCGAAAAAGAAAAATTATATTGCGTACTAACATTTTTTTTTCAATAGTAAATAACATTTAAGTATTTATTCATAAAGGAAACTGCAAAAAATACGGGATACAAAAAACAATTTCTCAGACCAAATTAAAGTGCTTGAAAAATACCCGTCAGTTTCCTCACTAGGATTAGCTTTTATCGATGAGGCTTTAGAATAAAATTCATACAGAACATAAATACTTGTACTATTAGAATTAGATTGCTAATAAAATACTTATACAGATTTTGGTTAATAATGAATAAATTTATATTCATGGAAATTGCACACAGCGCCCTCTAGTTCCAAACTAAGGAAAGCTTGTATTATGAGATCTAGATTGCTGATAGAATCTTATGTAGGTATATAATTTTTTTGTAATAACTGTTCACTGGAGATCAAACCCACGACCCAAAGCACGCAAGTCAGAGCTATTACCGACTGAGCTGTGACTGTTGTGGTTATAGTGGTTATACTAATAGGTAGGTACATTGCATACACCAGGTTATACCTAAGTACCTACAATCGCCGCATGCGGGCTCGCGTGTAAGCCCTACCATCTATTTTTGCCCTCGATCGCCACATATCACAAATGAACGCTTTGTGTTACAACTGAACTATATCTGTGCCATGAATCACTAATTAATGGTGACCGTCAGTTTAATTTTGTAAAAAGTAATTTTTTTATTCTAAAAAAAAAAGTTTTTTTATAAGAAAAGTAACAGACACAGCAGATGGTAAGTGATCATCTTTACCAATAGTAATGCGTTATCTCACAGAGCATGTCCATCGAGGACGTGCTCTGTGAGTTTACGAAGACGACGTTGCTTTACGACGACGTCATAATGGCTATAACATTCAGTGGTACCCAAAATAAGTCTGCAATTTTTTGGATCGCATTATCATTGGCGTTCTGTCAAAAACGGGAACTATATTTTCTTTTTCCACCGGTTTCAATCGGTTACACTTACAAATACTTCCCGTTGTTCAACCCATGTTCAACCAGTTGTCACAATGGTTAGACAAACGCGAAGTCTCCATAGTATCAGGCTGATTGGGCTATTTTTAATAAAATTTCACAATTTGCCAACAATAAATGTTCTACATCGTTATTTGGTTGTTGCCGCTTTTAGAAAACCAAAGATATGATGTGCTATATCTGCGATATTTATAATACTCGCACGTGGGGTTTGTTGATACTTATAAACAGAAACTATAATGGCAGAGTAAAACAACCAACCGATTTGTACTTGGGTTACAGCTTCGGTTCTCTAAAAACCAAACACCGTCATATAAAAAATGAATGAATGAATGATTTATTTGCGTGAAGAGTGGTACATAGTAGATTTTAAATAAATTATTGAAGAATAGAAAATATAAAATTAATATTATTCATAAATAGATTATTATTAATTAATTAAGAACAACAGATGACGCTGTCAACTTTATTTTTCTATCATGCCTGAAGATAACAGTCGTAACTATTTATTTTTGTTATTTCTATGTATGAAAGAGACATGCACATTTTTTTCTGACATTGATATGCACAAAGTGGTGACTAAAAACAACGGCAAAGTCCAATCAAATTAGCCACACAGGATATAGAACAGAGAGAAAGTGAAGCATGAATGAACCCTCCCGTTTCTATGAATTAGCGTCATAAAGTTCAATTAAAATTAATGAGAAGGCCCACATTACAAGCGAGCGTTTCCTAATTTAGTTTCCTCTGCTCATCCTTTTCAATTGCTGGTGTGATGTTTTGTATTTTAAATTTTACTGATGATTCTGCAGTATTTTGAGAGAAAATTAGCATGACAGCAAAACTGGCCGCTTGTGAATATGTGGCAGTTGTTTTAAATTATGGTATAATGGTATGGGGTGTCGTAAAATGGCGTGAGTTTACGCCGATGCTGCTTTTGTTTGGGATATAATTTGGTGGGCTTTTTTTGCTTACCCTGTCAATTAAACCTTCTTTTGCTAAACGCTCCTTAATAATTAACACTAAACTGTACTACCAACCGTTACAAAATATTATATCTACCTACTCGATTACACATTTTCAAATAGTAGACAGTATAAAGGTTGACAATTTCTCACTAGCTGGTAGAATAGAAATTATAGCCCGATTAGACTATTGCATATTTTCTACCTGCTCTCGACAGACATTTGAAACAGTCGATAAATCTCTCATTCATCGCTTTCAGTCGATAAATCCAATAATAAGTTTCTTCACTGGAGTTTAAGCTTCTGTCACTCAACGACGATGTGAAATTCAAGATCACACTGGCTAAATTAAAAAATTTCCGTATCGTACAGACAGGTTAAGAAAATTAATATTACGTGACATCGTAAGAAAAAAAATACTAAAGATCCTGGAGCTCTGTGTTGCTATACTAATCAAGAAAACTTTGTTATCCAGCGGGCCACTCCTGATGATAACAAAGATGAAAAAGAAATGACTCAAATCAAATTAGACAGGACGTACCTAACCTACACTAAATCTATTTAGAAACGAAGTGACGCTTCTAAATAAACGCACGTGCTACATCTTCTGTGTCTCAATACCATACGTGTAGCCAATTTGAATATCGCGGATTCAAATTCAATCTGGTTTCCCACATACAATGTGTATGTGAAGCGAAGTTGTCAATACTGCAAATCTATTTTCTGTGTCATTTGAAACCGTGTGATCTAAGGGTGTTGGGGTAAATTCTCGTAAATAGTGGAAATAGTGCGTAATAATGTGGAACAAAGTAGTCTGGTTCAGCGTAGTTTTTCAATCATTCTTTGCTTATTGTGACTGATGTTTCAAGAGGTTTATTATCTACTTTATTTTTTCTTTTTTCGTCGACAAAACCGGGTCAAAAAAGAAGTTAATAGTATTATTATTTTTAAATTAAAAGTCCTCTACAATTATTTGCTATCAAAACTAGGTCTTTGCTGTCTTTTTAAGTTCTATGCAACCAAACCTACAATTGCTTACGGCTTGGTTTTATGGTCCTTCATGCAATCTTCTTACTTTAATAAATCTACAGTGTTCTAAGTACCATAGCGTGTACAGCATCCACACGCTCGGTCACCGGTAGCTACAGAAGCCATCAGCTTTGATTGATAAATTGAGTATGGGAGCGCTTTGATGGTGAAATTATAGTTGATTGGGTAATCTTCATGGCATTTTGCTAACTGGTTGTTGAGCACTTAATGGGTCTATTTAGTGTCCAATTAGGTTTTCGCTGGGGTATTTGGATCGGAAAAGTTTATTTATTGTACCGTTTACAATAACTCTACGAAAGTTTACTGCGTGATAATGTTTTGTGTCTGTTTTTATTTCACCTTTTGACTACCTAATAATACAAAAGTTATATGCCAACACCTAGTTCAAAATCTGGTATCCAATTGAGATGCCAAAAGTACTGTGTAATTTTAGCTTTGGGTTCTTACGTTGTAGTTAACCATGCCACGTAAAGTTTTCCCAACTTCGAGTGCTCGGTCAAAAATAGCCCCGTTTCTTTCCACCTTCAAACTCTCACCCTTTACAAACTTCGTTTCTTTCAACCTTTAACCTCCCACTGCATCCTTTCGAAGCTAATCTTTATTTCATTTTTGTTCACCCTGACTTTACAATAGATTGTAATTATTATCAGTCAGTCAGCCGCGCAACAGATCTTTACCTATACCTACATGAAGAGATAATCCATTCTGCTCACAGTATAACAATATATCTGCCAGTGTGGGCGACGTAGGACATCGATTCGCATCGCCGGCCCCATTCTCATGGTACTGCATCATAATGGACGTAAAGCTTAACTTGTAGGAGCGGCCTACGGTCCTCTGACATGTGGGTGGCAGCAATATCCCAGCACGGGGCGAATAAAATGGGAAAATAATGGTAGCATCTATGTCGTTTCATTTTCCTAAACTAACCTATTTCATTTGGCAGCACTAAATTTCTAGCCGTCTCTCACCGTCTCAGGCTTATTCAATTTATTTTCCCCGTGTCGTAGGTACTTTAAACTTTAAACAAATTTTCTTAGCAACTTTTTAATAGAAGATTATAATCAGCACACGAATCCGGAAACCACGTGCGTTA
Organism: Eulithis testata; assembly: GCA_947507515.1. Taxonomy (NCBI): domain Eukaryota; kingdom Metazoa; phylum Arthropoda; class Insecta; order Lepidoptera; family Geometridae; genus Eulithis; species Eulithis testata. Next base: position 7,399,199 of record OX382213.1, on the reverse strand, counting down.
TTAGTTTCCATGTAAAGTTGTAGAGCGTTGATAACTTTCTTTCTATTCGAATGAAATCAATTTCACCGTAGATATTCGATTAATTGCAGTAATCTTGGCTTATAATCGATTTTAATCGCTACTGTTGGTTATTGATACAGCAGTTGTGAGCTATTATTTACGGAGTCGAATTATGTACTTAAATTGATTACGAAATTTACAATGTTGTAATCGTTTTTGACTTCCGCTACTCGCGTAAATAATTATCTTCAAAATAAGCAGCAACTTGTTCCGAACTTAAATAAATGATTGGCCTAATAATAGTATTATATACTTAAGTAGGTAGGGAAGTTTTATTTAAATAATATGTAAGAATACCTCTATACTACTACTACCTTGGTGAATTTATGCAAAAAAGTAACTATGTATCGTAGAATTAATCTTATCGATTATGTCACAGCCCTAGTTCCTTACGCAGCCTTAACTGTCATTGTCATAGCACCTCTTACATAATCGTTGACATCTTGATTTCGACTCCCGTATTGTCACAGAACAAGACATAGTAACTATAGCATTGTGACGTAATGAAGCTTTCTTCAAAGTCACATAGCGTGACTGCTTATAATAAGGCTCCAACCCTATTTATATCAGTATAGAATCGCATTTAAATTTTTCAGCATTGACAATGACGTAGGTACCTACTTACAATGAAATGCGACCGCGCACTTTTAGCACGCATTTTAATAGGACAACTTCAAAAACGCTTGTACTATCGACGACTTATTGTTAAAAGTGATTGCATTTGTGTATATACCATCGGTGCTTTAAGTAGTAAGGTACTGCTGGAACAAATTGCTGCCGTTTTTGTGAAGACAGTAGGTACTTACTACAATAACAAAATTATACAATCATAGTGCATTATTTCACGTTACACAATTTCGTTTGGAAGGTCGTTGAACTTTTGACAATAAAAGCTGAGTTGAATTTTTATCCCGCTGATGGCTCATCGTCTATCATGAGGTTAATCCACCGTCAACTTCACCGTCACTTACTATTAGGTGAGACTGAAATTAACGATGGACTATTCAATATTAAAAAAAAGCATGTTCGCACGAGCTTCAATCTTGTACTAATATTCTGTGTACTCGATTGCGATCTACTCAGAAGTCGATGGTATCGTTAAAAGTACTATTATCTATTCTGTGTTATCGTACTCTGAATACTACTGTCACTGGATACGATCTACAGTCGCTTGGAAAGGTGTAGTAATTTACCAACGTTAGTCACATTAGGGTTTTGAGACTGAGTTTTCTTCAAAGGGGATTTTGAGACTAGCCGTTTGTCATCAGTTAGTCACTAGGATATGAAGGGTACAGGAAAAAATGGGGCTCATGGACAGTTTTCGTAAAATCTAACTAACTATTGGTTAATTCAAGTACAGCATAAAAAGCGCCCATTGCGAAGATAATCTGCAAACAAAAAACCAAGAAAAGACTAAAAGGGTCTCATTACATACATAAAACTTGACAATGAGGTGCTTGCCCCTTTTTACCCTTAGTTTTAAAAAGACATTATCTCTGAATACGTAATTTGTTGATCAGCCCCTTCTTTTCCTGTGTCCTTCATATTTTATATCCATTTTGTCTGATTCAGTTTAAAATAGAAGAATATTATTAGATTTGAAGAAGAAGAAACAATAATAATCACAATAAAATGTCTGATTAAGAACATTAAGAACTATTGTTTTTATTTTTTGGCATATCAGTCATTAATAATGTCAAAGTAGTAAATATTTTTTCTTTTATTTCACCAAAAACCAACACATTTAGGTATTACTGTGAACCACATAGCCCTAGCCCTTTTTATAAAAGATCTAATAGTCTTGCACTTATTTCACAATTATTTTATACTAGACTGACTGTAGATACTTGTAGTTGTAGACATACAGACTATTTACATATCCAGACGTTTTTCGATTTTAGTCAATTCTACTAAAAAGTCTTTTTCATCCCACCATCTCGGAAAGAGTATTTTTGCTCTTCAATATCTGAGTGCAAAAGCCGTTTTTATTCTCTAGAGGATAAAGTAAATTGAATTTAGAACATCGTGTGCACTAAGTTTGTGAATTAAAAAAAAACATTAAACCTATTTACTGCTACCTCTATGGTGCCGAATATATCATACAACTTTTTTTTAATTTGTTAAAAACTCAGACTCGGAACCTTCTTGGTATTCTTTTTTCAATTTGCTAGTCATTTCCTCGCTGAGGTGGAATGAAAAGTTACGTGTTGCACTCGAGTGCAAAGATTTTTTACCTCGTGCTCTTTTGATTCCCTCGCTAACGCTCAGGATTCTAATTTAGAATCCTTCGCTTGCTCGGTCATCAAAATTGTACACGCGGTTAAAAAGCAACTTTGCACTCTTGTATAACAAATAACTATTTGCTATTTAGGTAATCTGATAGGTACTCATTATTTTAGATATGAAGTTACCTATGTAGCAGTTTTGCGCAAATAGGCGATTCAATATTTAAAGCCAATAATAAAACGGGATAGCACTTTTGTATTAGAGTTAGTTTTTTCGATCTTTTTATTTTACTTTTTTTATGACAGGGTGTCTATGATTATCTAAGAAGGTAGGTATCAACCAGAACGGATCTTCTTCAACACTTTCCCATATTCATAACACCGAGTTCTCTGCAAAAAGACATGAATGGCGACCGAGATAATCCTTTTGTCAATATATCGGCCACTTGATCCACAGTGCTGATTCTTTCCACCTCCAGTAGAGAAATCCTTATGCTGCCTGTTGTGTAGTTCAACATATAGGCAGACTTCGCCTCGGCCGGCTCGTCTTGCAAATTGTGCCATCTGGGTTCCTTTTAATACGGAGAACCCATTTACATGGAAGCACCTTCCTGCCTTTGGGTAACACGCATGGCGTCCATACTCCATGGTCTTTTAACGACTTCATTTCCGAATCCATCGCCTTTTGCCATTCATCATGATCGTCTTTATTCATGGCATCTGAAAAATTAGCAGGATACGATTCAGTAACGCATATGTAATCGTCGAATCTTTCAGGACGTCTTATTAGACTACGATTGCGAAGATTGTAAGATGGAACTTCAGCGGCATCATGAAATTCGTCTTCGTCATCACTACGTATTTCAGGTGGTTCCTGGAGTCCATCCACATTTTCATCATGAACGTGATCTTCCACTTGGACTTGATCCTGATATTCTTGTAGCAGTTTTGCGCAAATAGGCGATTCAATATTTAAAGCCAATAATAAAACGGGATAGCACTTTTGTATTAGAGTTAGTTTTTTCGATCTTTTTATTTTACTTTCGAATTACATGACATCTTATTTTTTTTACACTTTTTTATTCTATTCTTTTTTATGACAGGGTGTCTATGATTATCTAAGAAGGTAGGTATCAACCAGAACGGATCTTCTTCAACACTTTCCCATATTCATAACACCGAGTTCTCTGCAAAAAGACATGAATGGCGACCGAGATAATCCTTTTGTCAATATATCGGCCACTTGATCCACAGTGCTGATTCTTTCCACCTCCAGTATTCCTTCCGCAACCAGTTCACGTATGTAAAAGTGGCGGATACGGATGTGTTTTGTTCTCTTGTGAAACTCGGGGTTGTGAGCAAGTCGAACTGCTGCTTCATTGTCAACAAACAACATCGGGGTTTTCACAAGTGATGTCAGGTCTTGCATTACTCTTATTAGCCAGACCATTTCCCTAGCGCCTTCACTGGCTGCTATTAGTTTTTTCGATCTTTTATTTTACTTTCGAATTACATGACATTTTTTTTACACTTTTATGTTCTATTCTTTTTTATGACAGGGTGTCTATGATTATCTAAGAAGGTAGGTATCAACCAGAACGGATCTTCTTCAACACTTTCCCATATTCATAACACCGAGTTCTCTGCAAAAAGACATGAATGGCGACCGAGATAATCCTTTTGTCAATATATCGGCCACTTGATCCACAGTGCTGATTCTTTCCACCTCCAGTATTCCTTCCGCAACCAGTTCACGTATGTAAAAGTGGCGGATACGGATGTGTTTTGTTCTCTTGTGAAACTCGGGGTTGTGAGCAAGTCGAACTGCTGCTTCATTGTCAACAAACAACATCGGGGTTTTCACAAGTGATGTCAGGTCTTGCATTACTCTTATTAGCCAGACCATTTCCCTAGCGCCTTCACTGGCTGCTACTAGCTCTGCCTCAGTAGTTGATATAGCAACCGATGTCTGTCGCTGACTCAACCACGATATCACGCCTCCTGCGTATCGGCACACGACTCCAGTTGTAGAGCGTCCAGTTTGTGCATCTCCTCCATGATCTGCATCGCTTTTCTTTGTTTGAAGCCTTTTACGACAAGTCGTGCTTTATATTTATCAATTGTGCCATCTGGGTTCCTTTTAATACGGAGAACCCATTTACATGGAAGCACCTTCCTGCCTTTGGGTAACACGCATGGCGTCCATACTCCATGGTCTTTTAACGACTTCATTTCCGAATCCATCGCCTTTTGCCATTCATCATGATCGTCTTTATTCATGGCATCTGAAAAATTAGCAGGATACGATTCAGTAACGCATATGTAATCGTCGAATCTTTCAGGACGTCTTATTAGACTACGATTGCGAAGATTGTAAGATGGAACTTCAGCGGCATCATGAAATTCGTCTTCGTCATCACTACGTATTTCAGGTGGTTCCTGGAGTCCATCCACATTTTCATCATGAACGTGATCTTCCACTTGGACTTGATCCTGATATTCAGATAAGTAGCAACTCAGGTAACTCCTTGCTGTTATCCTTCTTAAACTCTTGGTTTAGCTGTGTCCACATGTTCTTCAATTTGGACATATGGGTGGCCATATCGTCTTCCGTTTGCTTTTTGTATCCAAAGAAATTCATACATAGATTATAGGCTCTATCTTCGTCTGTGCCATCGAATAATCTGTGTAGTTCTAGCCATACATCGCGTGCACTAGTATACCGCATAACTTTCCTTAGTGTCTCTTCGTGCATATTGGTCGTCAGGATCAGAAGGGCGCTTGTGTCGGCTTTAACAAAACGTTCGAGATTTGAATTGTAAGTCGCCATGACTGCATCTCCAGCACCGGTGGCTGGTTCAACTGGTTTCTGGAACGAGCCTTGTACCACCTCTAGCGTCTGAGGTACAGTGCGTAGAAGGCAGGTAGCTTTGAATTTCCATGTATCCCAGTTGGATTTTCCTTCCAAGAGACCAATCTGAATTTTTCCCGTAATAGTATCCATTTTCAAATATTATTGTGGCCTAGTCTGGGCACCATAACCTGTAGCAGTTTTGCGCAAATAGGCGATTCAATATTTAAAGCCAATAATAAAACGGGATAGCACTTTTGTATTAGAGTTAGTTTTTTCGATCTTTTTATTTTACTTTTTTTATGACAGGGTGTCTATGATTATCTAAGAAGGTAGGTATCAACCAGAACGGATCTTCTTCAACAACCTATACGTAGTACATAAATAATGAAAATATGACAGAGTATTCCTGCAAATATATTTGACATCGACTATGTCAAAACTGACAGAATTTGGTACTACCACACTGTATCGTCTCACAATGCCTATTGTTGCCGCGATAAAATCTATTTGATTGACTGTTTAGTGTTGTGCTGCAATCGCTATCGATAGTCTAATTGTCATTGTCACTGTCATTTGAAAGTAAAAGTGATCGTGTTTTATTTTTATTTTAGTAGGTTGTTATGCTAGTAAGCAGTTACATGAGTCAGGTACACGCAATAAAGTAATTAATATGATTTAATATTAAAAAGAGCAGACACTATTTTGCACGAATATAACCCGCAAAAATATTTTTAAAAGAAAACTTTTGTTTGTATATTAATGTCAATAGTTTCAAATATGTCTCAGATCTACAGCAACGTACTGTTTGTAGAGACATGGATAAAAAACAGCACATGACGCAAAGACATAGTCAGTTCTCGTAATTAAAAAAAAAAATTATGCCTTACCATAAAGTCCATTTTTTTCTTTTTGAAATTGGTTTAAAACATAAAAAAATCTGCACTCTTTGACAGTATCGGTCAGATCTTAGTCGTTAGCAGGCGATTGCCATCTCGTTTGGATGATTTGTAGGAGCTCCTAGTCGCCTCTGCTGAGTGGCTTTCTAAAGGTCGCGAGGATTATCTGATAGAAGTACTATAAAGCTAATAGTTTTCTGAAAAAACGGTTACCGCTGTAAAACCGTAATGTTATGGTAGGTAGGTATACATACATACCTAAATATTTTTATTCCTGGCGCTGAGTTGTAAAAATATTTTCTCAAATGCATCTATACCTACTCATCAACAGCAAGAAGATAATTTAAAAAAATGTATCAGGCGAGTGGTTATTTGACACTAATTTGGGAAAAGTGTAATAAGCAAAAGATCGCATTTATGAGCATGTTACAAACCGCCTAATGTCAGCCAAACAGCCTAAAATCTCACCTTATAATATTATCACATTTATTACCTTAAAAAACAATACGAACTTGACTGTTTTGATAAAACAAGCTACGAGTACCTATCAAGTCAATTTCAATAGTATTATTCCTAAGCAACAAGTAAAATCAATTTACAAACCTAATCGTTTCAAATTCCGATCATTTACCGAACACTAACTCAGAACTTCAGATGGAATCGATACGCGATTTCATACCTCGCAAGTCAAATATCGATAGTCGAGATAACAAGTCTCGGTCTATCGATATTGTTGACAGCACTAACGTGTCGATGGGTTATTCCCAAACGCTCCAAACGTTTTTAATATCTTGTATTTTAATATCGGAATTCATTTTTGGAAGAAATGAGAGAGTAGTATAATGAGATAAAAGGAAATAGGCCCGCTATTTTCAATAAACGCTACGATCGACGCAATTGGAAATAAAATTGTATTTTAGAAATGTAAAGACATTATTTCCAGGTGAAAAAAAAGGTCATATTAGGTTTGGATAGAGGCTTAAAAACATACTTAACTTTTCTAGTGAAAATCCATCAAATAAAAATCTAAACAAAGCGAGCCAATTTACTGCAGAAAACTCCCAAAAAAAAGCTTAATTATACATTTTACATACTCAGCAAGCCAACTAACTAAATTCTACCAATTCCAAAACATTCAACTCTAAACGTAAGACCTTTGACCCTTTCTACCATATTATACTTAAGCAAACAAAATATTTATTAAATTTACACAATACTCACACGGCGTGGCGAGGCAATCTACTACAGAAAATTAAAAAAAAAAACTTTTACATTTTACATACGGAGCAAGGCAACAGAACTATTTTCTGGCAGTTCCAAAACCTTCTGGGTCTAATGAGAATAGCCCGTGTCGATGCTAGTGCGGCGAAAACAGATGGTGCGATAAACTAGCGTAGAATGCGGACGTGGTCGGACGTGGCCCGTATGACAATGGGGAAAAGTTTACTTGCTCGGCTGGAAATGGCTGACGGCATGTGTGGAGTTACTTTGCTTGAATTGTTATCCACCGACCTATTGTTTAATTTTGAAGACGAGGGCAATTTCAATAGTTTTGTCTAGTTTTGAAGACGAGGGCAATTTAATGATAGCAAACTATGTACTTACTACCACTTGTCGAAACACGGTGTATGAAACGACGGCGATCAAAATGAATGCATTGCATACAAAATAGAGATTTGTATAGTAGGTGCCAAATAACATCGCAATACAGGTCATTAACCTTCACCACGATGTCGCAAAATTCAATTTATGAATGGCTAATTCTATCGCTTTCCATACAAACCGGTCGCTAAGATGGTAATCGCTCGAATCTCGTAGTACTGTTTGTTTACCATACATAAATTGAATTTTGCGACATCGAGGTGAAGGTGGGTGAATGACCTGTATTGCGGTGTTATTTGGCACCTACTATAGAATTGTTTTTTTTGTGTCTAAAAAATAACAGCAAAAAATTTATGAGCCTTTGACTTGCAACTTGCAACGTAATTGTGTAAATGTAACCTTGTGCTAAGATATTTTTGCCAAGTATAAGAAACTTTGTTAACATTTTAATTTTTTTGTAAGTAGGGTAAGAAGTACTTTTTAGAATGTGGTGTAGTTTTGTCTTTAGTGACAACAACGCGACAAAAAAAAAAATATTTTCAGAATTAGATAATGAGCCTTGGGTTTAATGGTCTTATTCATTATAAAATAAATAAATAAATAAATGTTTACGGACACTTAACACAACGCTTTCTAGTCCCAAACTAAGCAAAGCTTGTACGATGGAAACTAGATAGCTGATAGAATACATACATACATTTTTTTTGTAAATACATACTTATTGAGGAGATCATGGTAGAATAGGTGTCCTCCTACGAAAAGGGAAGATCTTCCACGCCGAGCGACCTTTGGCTCGGGGTCCGAGGACAAATTATGTTGCTAAAGTTTTCAAATTTTTCCAATAATCGTATAATAAGTCAATTTAGTTCTTTTCGTAGACATGAAACAGTATTGACAAAACTTATAGCAAGTAGGACGAAACTTTTGCTCACGCACAGAACTGAGATAATGCTTTTCATAAAGTTTTTTAGAACCGATACAATACGTGACTGAGCTGACTTTTTCGAGTTATTTCGTTATTTCAGTGAGTTATAATGCTGGCCGATAATAATATTCAATACAGGCAGAAAGTTCTTCTACGAATATCAGGAAAGAAAATTACTTAAAGCTAAAACACGCGAATAGCTACTTTTTATCCCGGAATAAACAGGATCAAACAAAGCAAGCAAGTTCGTATGAGCTAGAGGCCAACTCTGGTGACGGAGTTTTTAGGCCGCCTTAAAGCCTCCGTCGTGGCTTAACGACTGCTAGAGCCGGGACCGACAGTTTAACGTGCCCTCCGAAGCACGGAAGCGCTCAGATGTAAATGCCACTAACGGTCACCCATCCAAATAGTGACCGCACAGAACGTTGCTTAACTTAGATAATCGGTGAAGATTGGCTAAGCAAGCCTAGCCACGAGCGCTACAGGATCAAACGGAAGTCGCGGAAGCTAGTAGAGGGTATTTATCTTATTATGTTGAACACATTGTAGATTTTTTGAGCAGTGTAAAATTGACAAACAAAGTTTTTGATTTCCATTACAATTTCGTTTCGCGGTATTTCCGAAAAGCGAGTATCGAGAAACTCGTTTTTGTATGGAGAAATTTTTTTTGCAAACTTCTCGCTAAAGGCGCTTATCCAGTTTTCATACAAAATATCTCGCAAGCCGTTTTGCGATATTCGTTACTATGACTCGAGCCTCAGCTCTATATGACGGTACTACGTACATCTTCGTAGTGGTAGTTTTGTATTCTGTGGCCGCGGCTAATTGCCTTCTGCGCACGTCGCAAATATGAGGAAGGAATTAGAGAGACGGTCAAAGACCTCTCTAGAACTAGTAGTATGGAATTTGATGCACTGTTGTAAAGAGTGCGTTCCACAGGTACCTATAGGTTGGAGCGGCGGATCTTGGCAATCGTGCAGTTAGTCGGTATTGATGAGTGAACACAATTTTGATTCAAAAAAGCTTCAATTCGTATCGAAACGCCTAACTTCACGAACGCCGTGATCCGCTGACCGTGCTGAACCCCGCGTCTGTGCATTTGTTTCGACTTTCGACTCGAGTATTAGCACACGCAAAGCGAGAAATTTTATATGAAAACCGGATAAGCGCCTCCCAACAAAATGTCTCGCTTTGCGAATGCGTTTGCGTGTGCTATACTCGAGTCGAAAGTTAAAACAAATGCACAGACTCGGGGCTCTGTACCTACAATGAATTCTTCTAACCGTTCTATCTAGGTATGTAGATAAAAGTATGAAGGCGGTGTGCTTCAGTCACATATGAAATACTAATATCGAAAATAAGCAATACAGTGAAAAGAATTTGTGTTTGTAGTTTAGAAAAACTCACGAACATAATTTGTTAATACCTTTTCAAATTCTATGCTTAAGGGAATTGAAACTCGTCTTATTTGTAGTGGAAAGTGTTACATACAAAATTAGCTATATTTAGATAGTAAATGCCATATCCAAAGTGCATTTAGTAATTCTAACTACATAAAGCTAGAAATATTCAGTCAGATACACATAAAATCTAAGCTTTATACCAAGTTTACACATGTAAACATTTTAGAACTAGTAAAATAACGTTTTAGAACATATTAATTTACAAATAGTAATGGTCTTGTAGAATATTTTATGTACATAATCTAGGTACTGTTATTTTTGGAAAAGTGAGGTAGATTAGCATGTTATGGCCACGTAATGAGGAGGGATGAAAGTCATATTACGAGAAGAGTAATGAATATGATGTGGCTGGGTATGCAAGTAGAGGAAGGCCGAAGGTTAGTATGTGAAAGAGGTTATGAATGTGAGAGGTGTAGATTCAAAATTGACGAATGATAGGAGTGAGTGGAAGAAGAAAACATGTTGCGCCGATCCCACCTAGCGTGGAATAAGGACAGAGAAATGATGATGAATCTACTGTTAGTTTACGTGCGCCACCAGTTTCTACAGGGTTTAATAAAATCGTACTAAATACGCAGTCAAACCGCTGAAACACACCAAAGAAGATCACAATAAATGAATGGAATGGAATGACAGTATTCCTGCGGCAAATGAAATTGAAATGAGTTGAGAATAAATTACAGACGATGTTGCGAACATCGCGGGCAGGACATGGATGAGATCAGCACAGGACCGTGAGGAGTGGCACAAACAAAGAGAGGCCTATACCCAGCAGTGGGTGAAGTCGGGCTGTGGATGATGATGATGATGAGAATAAATTCCCTCAGACGAAGTTAATAATCTTAATTTATCCAAAGATTAGATCGGAAAATGGGCCGATATGGCTGATATTAACACCTACACGATACCGATATCACAGAATAGATACACTGACCGACGTATCAAGCGGCTTGACCAAAAATATCGGCATTAATTCTAACGCCGAAACGTCTGGAGATAAATGAATGCTTTCTGTTGATATCATGTATCGTATTGGTCGCAGTGTGAAAACAGCCAATGGATGCTGAAGCTTATAATCTTGTTCTGACTTTGATGTTTAATTCTACATACATTAAATGTTTGTGTTGGTGAGAATATTTTCGCTAATTCTCCCGAAGATGTTTGACATAATATTAAAACCACTTTATTTCTTTGATGTGTTCGTGTTACTGAAAATTCTTCATAGATTTTCTTACAGATCTTTTGAATCTTGACAGACATGACATGTGATGTAAGGTTGTGTTTACCGTTCATAGTGGCTACCAGTTTTGTAAGTTTCTCTTCATTTAGTGTTACTGGTGTAAATGTGGTTATTACAATAACAAACACTGTTGTTAGATCAAACACATGTGTCACCACAGATTGATAGAAAAAACGATTTTGAGCTTTTCTTATTTCCAAAATCATCATGATAATCGTTGAAGCATCGATAAATTGTTTTTAGATTAAGAAAAAATTAACCTATTCCTAATTATTCTTTCGTCATATAGATTAATCTATCGATAAAATAAAGTGCTACTGTTGCAAGCCTTCGACCTTGCTTTCTAGATAAAGAATCGATAGACATCAATTGCGTGTCACTTCACTTAACTATTTACCATGAACCAGTTGCAAAAACCGCTGGATCTTCGCGTCATGCAGTCTACAGACCATGTTGACTTGCAATTTGAATAAAAACTAAGCAACTGTCCATGTTAAACGGAACCTTATGCATAACGGTATAGAGGTTAGTAAAACTGAAAAGAAAAGATCTCGAGATAATGTTCGCAATGTTGATGCTAGTGGCACAGAAGATATAATAGCACAAGTTAGTCATGTCGTGACAAAGATAAACCTAGCTGGTTAGCTATGAAATCTATGCTAAAGAAAATAGAGTTCAAACTGTTATTTTCTTTTGTGTACTTTACATTTTTCATCGTCATTCCCTCGGTCATTAAACTAACTTACTTTTATAAGTATTCACTGTATGAACTTTTTTTTGCATTATTAGTACCTACTTGCTCTAATTTAGTAGTATCTAGTTACGGTCGAGAGAATGAGGTTTTAAAAAAAAGGGCGACATCTATACTAGGTATTGTATTTCGATTATTTTTAACTTATTGTTCGACACATTTATATTAGTTGAGTTCTCCACAATATCACGTCCGTTATTGCTAATAACAACTTTCTTTTTAGACAGATGTTGCTACGGCTGGTAGTGGTTAGATATAGCTTCCTTTACTTGAGGTGTTGAACTTTTTGCACTGAATCTAAAGATATAAGGGTTTTTAAATCCGGTTACTGCAGTGTTCCGAAGTTATTTCTTATGAGTATTCTCACACAAGGCTTAGATCAAATACTGGTAGAATGTGTGGGAACTACGAGTACCTAACTAGTACCTAAAATATGATGTATTTTCTGAAATAACATACATTAACGTCTGACATCTGAACAGATCATCTTTCTACATACTTTTTCGATTTATTTAAGGCTTGTGATTGAAAATCGATACAATTTTTGTATATAATTTCTTTCAGTAATTACTTACACATATGAGTCTATTGCGTCAAATACTGTAAAATACTTAAAAAGATACTTAATCATATTTCAAATTAGTTACGTAATGATAATGATAAATGTGACGACTGGTCATTTCTGAGGTGTCCCTCAAGGAACAATTTTGGAACTGAAACTGTTGATAATGCCACAGTGCCTAGGGATATCATTACCTTTCACTTCTTAAAAGTGTAACATGGAATTAATTTGATGGTCACCACCACCACTGTTGTCAGGCTGAATAACAATAATTACCTGTAACAAAATAAAAGCTTTGTTAGAAAACTATACACAATTCAGTACTTTATGCAGCAATTTCTTTAATTTGTATCATAATAATGATTCATTTGTCATTTATAAAAACTAATAAATATAATATCAACGTTTATTAAACTGCTACCAAAATAAATAAGATACAAAAGCTCGTATTCCCATTTACTGCTCAAGTATCCTTGACTCAAGCTAGTATAGTATTAGTTATAAGATCTGTGCTCAAGCAAACATTTTTGTATGAAACTTTCTACTCAAAATGCTAGAATACGATTTCTTTATCAGAACAGAATACAAGCCTTAAATTCTAGGTAACTCTGATAAAGAGAATGACCTTAACATATCCATAAATTACACCCAAGTCTTGTTATCAGTAACATAATGAATGTGGTGTATATAATATTTATTAATAGACCTACATCATTATAATAAATATAGTGCCACTACTAATTAATAATGCGTTTTTCTCGTAAAAGGATAACTGATATTATAATAAGATAAACATTCTTGAAAATCATCTTATTTATAGTCAAGTACTTGCATTTATTTAAGAAAATCCTAATAAGAACTACTAAGCTACTTACTAGGACGAAATAAAATAATTTATAAGTTTAAAAAACTGGAAAAACCGACTTCAATTTGATACGCATTCATCATCAAGATGATGATGATGATGATAGCAGTTCATTGGGACTGTTCTATTGATCGTAAACACCACAGAAAAGCAAAATACGCAATGTCGTGTACGTGGATGACGTGTTTTTTTTACTGACAAACTACTGAAAAATATACAACCGAATTGATACCTTTTCCTCTTTTGAAGTCGGTAACTTATACTTATCGAGAATTCATCTCATGACCTACCTTCCGGTTTCACCATCAGATGATGATGATGCTGATGATCATAAGATGCATTGGGAATTGTCATGAAATTCATGGGAACTGACTTCAATTTGAAACGTTGAACCATCATCATTAAATAATGATGATGATGATGATGATGGAAGTTCATTGGGACTATTTTATTGATCGTAAGCACCACAGAAACGTCACAGGAAAGCAAATACGCAGTGTCGTGTAAGTGAATGATGTGTTTTTTCGAGTTTTTCTTATTTAACTGTCAAACTACTGAACTAATTTTGATAAAAAATTTATGGGACCAATCTGGAAGCATACCGTTTCAGATAAAAAATAATTTTTCAAATCGGTTCATAAATGACGGATTTCTGAGGTAACAAACATAAAAAAAAACAACCGAATTGAGAACCTCCTCCTTTTTTGAAGTCGGTTAAAAAGACTCATTAAACTGATAATCAAAAGACTTTTTAACCTCCAAATTCAACCAGAGGCTAAACAGTTCACTAAACAGTTTCAACTAGCATTCGCATAGCAGTGCCTGAATCTCCTTTTAGATCGTTTATGAATACTAGGTTAAGTGACCCTGATGGCAGTACCATCATCATTAGTCATCACTTGCACATAATACCATCTAGTCATTTAGTTTGGACAAAGAGAAAGACAAGCCGTGTGGCGTAGCCGTGGGTTGAGAACGTCGATATTCAAAGTGATTACATAAAATTTAGGTACATAAAATTTCAAATTCTCTCAGGCGATTTAGAACCCAAGAGCAATTTTGAACTACAGATTACTTCTAAAATAGTACCTAAAGATTTAAGTGCAACGTATTCAGGGGTAGTTTCAATATCCTTTCCGTTTCAAATAACAGCCTTATGAGCCGTCTAATCCACTTAGGCTTCAAACAGAATACCTAAAGGTCATAGCTTCGTCTAAGCTAACCTAATAGAAAATTCTCTTAGCATTCCTACTGGGCAAGCAAATTTTAGACCAAACCTAAGCTTTATGAACTACTAGCATCCGCCCGCGACTTCGTTCGCGTCCCGTTGGATCCCGATGATTTTTCGGGATAAAAAGTACCTAGCCTATGTGTCAATCCAGGTCACGGACAATATATATTCTAAGTTTCATCCAAATCGGATGAGTACCTAGTTTTTGTGTGAAAGAGTAACAAACATACATCCATCCATAGATCGTTACAAACTTTCGCGTTTATAATATTAGTAGGATGTAAGAAAATTTCAATGTGCTTGTTACCAAATGGTATTAAGTGTGGTAAAAGGACTATGTATGTCCAGGAGCTAAATTCAATATTCAATTTATTGATTCAATTGCTTCTGGGTTATGAATGTTACAGTGTTGCCACAAATATTTTCATTGAAAGAAAGGAAGAAAAACCATTTATTCATTGGTATAATTTCTCCTCGCAGAATAATCTTTTAGTAGGTTGCTCATTGCTTAGATTTTGCGAAACATTTTCATTGTAATAAGTTATTCAATATGTACCTAGGTTCTTTTTGAATTCAATAGAATAAATCAATCAAATATCTATTATAATAAAATTAATGAAGAACGTTCTTGCAAATGTCTACCGGTTACGTAAACCTCTAATTAGGAAAGAACCATCGAACATGCACTTGAGACATCTTCAGCGTTATGACTCCAACACTTTGACCACTCCACACAAGTGGTTTGAGTAATACCAAGCAAATAAAGAAAAAAAAGCTATCATTGTTCAATGTATCGACAATAGTTATAGTACCCATGGAAATTATTATTTTTGCCTATTGTACTAATAGAGAAAACTACAAGAGATGAAGAGAAGAATATAAAATTCAATAACAATTTGACGTAAATAATTGAGAAAGGCTAAAGAAGAAGAGG
Organism: Eulithis testata; assembly: GCA_947507515.1. Taxonomy (NCBI): domain Eukaryota; kingdom Metazoa; phylum Arthropoda; class Insecta; order Lepidoptera; family Geometridae; genus Eulithis; species Eulithis testata. The sequence goes on along the minus strand of OX382213.1, from coordinate 7,383,591 downwards.
TTGGATTGAGTGAAATGAATATGACGGGAGTAGATTCAGAGTTGACGAATGATAGGAGTGAGCGGAAGAAGAAATGTGACGACCAGACTAGCATGAGATAAATAAATAAATATTATTTACGGACATTTTAACAAAACGCCTTCAAGTCCCAAACTAAGCAAAGCTTGTACTATGGGAACTAGATGGCTAAGAGAATACATATATATATAATTTTTTTTTGTAAATACATACATGACACATAGTAACACCCAGACACAGAACAAACATCTATGTTTGCCGCACACAAATGTTTGTTCTCGGTGATCCAACCCACGACCCACAGTACGGAAAGCAGAGCTACCGATTGAGCCATGACGCCTGATAAGGGTAGGGAAATGATAAATGATTGGCGAAAATAAATTAAATCGGCCTTTTCAGTTTTACGTAAAAATTGTTTGAACCAAGTATTCGCAAAAGATAACTTCACAAGGGTCGTATCGTACCCAAACTGCCGTGGGCAGTACAAGCTCCAGTAACAATAAAAAGTAATCAGACGTGCAGCCGTCACAACCTTCAAAATAAACCACAAGTCGCCGCGAGCTAGAGAAATAATTATCTGAATCATTGTGCAGTCTAGACTAGACGGTTAGATAATGTACATTTGCAAAAAGAATGATAAATTGATTTTGTAGACCAATTTCATGGTCAGCTTCACTAATAAGAGAGTTATCAGAAAAACAAAAGAGACAAATACAATAATTACAAATAGGTACATATAAATACTCCGTTATAGTTATTAATGTAATCATTAATTATTCATCTTGATCCGTTGATCATTATTCCGAAATATTAACATAATCTCTTCTTCTTCTTCTTTTATTTATGGCCTCTTCCGTCATTTTGACTGACAATTTTGCCAGTGTCAAGAATGGTGTCAAGTAAATTGTTAAATAGTAAATACGTCAGAATAGTGTCAAATTTGACGTTCATAAAAGTAAAAACTGATATCTTTTCAGAGTTATTTATTGAGAATATAATAATGTAGGTACCTATCGATTTGTTTTATACATTTTTGGCAATTAGGATGTGAAGTATTCCATTGTGTGAGGAGTAGTCCTATCACCCTGTATAAGTGTATATATATATCTTCTACCAAGGTATATTAATTATGTCTTTTAGCTAAATTATGCTGGCAATGATACTTTTTCTAAGGTGCAATCAATAACTTAATTCTGAGAAAACTTAAATACTCTTCTACTCTTGGATTGGACATTAATTTCAGTTATTGCAACGTGGTGAAACATATTAAAGCAAGTACAGTCAAGTTCAGAATAAATGAATATTTTAGAGTTTATACTTCTAATGCGACTTCCAACAACGTTGTGTTATACGGGAGGACATAGTCTCTGTTTCTTTCTATTCCCCCCGAATAGAAACAGACAGAGGCTAATACGCTACAAATGCTACAATCAAATATAGATGGCAGTGTTCAGCAATTCAGCATTTGACCGCCTGAGTTTTTAAGTTATACGACTTCCAACTGACAGCGGAGGGAATAGAAAGAGACTAATACGCTACAATCAAAATATAATAGATGGTTCATGCAACTTTTTACTTTTTATTTTGAAATGAAAATTTAGTACTGCATATTGGTTAAGTACATAAAAATAAATACTAAATTAATTTCACATTAAACACAGAGCGAGAGTGAATGCGTGGCATTCGAAGTTTATCTTCTTCCGCGCGTAGAGACTGCACGCACAGGTTTTTTTTTCTTGTTTGAGATGAAATCACCCTTTCAGTTTTTATTTTTAGTTTTTAAAACTTTATTTTTGCCTGTACCTACTTCAAATGCACATTAAAGGTTCATAGTTTTAAATCTATATTTGTTGGTCAGCTTCCGCCAATGACTGTACCTTCTATATTACTGGAATTTTCTTGCTTGTTAGCCTAGATACTTCCACGTACTTATAGGTACTTTGCACTATACCGTAATGTGTGTTACGATATTTGACCATAAAAGGTTAGCTTAATCGTTAAAATTTACAAGCGATTATTTAGATCGAGTTGCAGAATTGTAAATCGATTACAATTTCAATCGATTGAGATATTTCTAAGGTTATTAAAATGTACTTCGATAATTTGATAAGAAATGGTTATAAATAAATAAATAAATATTCTTGGACATTACACACAACGCTCTCTAGTCCCAAACTAAGCAGAGCTTGTACAATGGCAACTAGATTGCTGATAATAATAATTATATACTTTTTTTGTTGTAAATAAATACTTATAATACATAGTAACACCCAGACATAGAACAAACATTATGTTTGCCACACACAAATGTTTGTTCTCGATGGGGATCGAACCCCCGACCCACAAGCAAAGAAGGCAGAGCTATTACCGATTTAGCCATGACGCCTGTGTTATAGGTCAACAAAAATTTATCAAACATAATACATTTAATTCAAGTTTGATAAAACTTAATTTAGGAATATTCGATAAGTCACAAGACAGAAGAAATAGAGATAACGCGTGCATTTACTATTTTCATCCATTTCATAGATTTTACCAAGTAAATTAATACAATTCGTATATAGTGGCAAGTTAGGGTGACGGAGTTTTAAGGCCGATTTAAGGCGTCCAAAGCCAAGAGCCTTAACAAACGTTAAACGTCACTGTTAATTCCACTACACAACACGAGCTTATCGGTGAAGGAAAACATCGTGAGGAAACCCTTGGCTTAGTTAGCTCCGCACGTATTGACCTTGTCTTTCCTGTGGGTATGGCTGACTAGGCTGAGAAGGGGATGATCGTTGCTCACGTCCATAGGAATTGCCACCATAACCCTACACGTATCCCCGGGGTCGCGCTAAACACTTGGCTGCTGCACCTGTTCCTAGAACCTCACAGCACCACAATCGTTCAGCAACAATATATAATATTGTGAACGATTGTTTGAACGCCATACGATTAAAAAAAACCACTACTGATCGCCGATCTAAATATGACCGGTAAAGATTGACTAAGCAAGCTATATACGCCATGAGAGTTTCTTTGTTGTAGTAAATTGTATTCAAAAACATATAAACATTGAATTAAAACTTCATCAGTAAAAGGATGCATAAAGAAACACTTCTTTATTTAATTTAATGGGAACACAAAATATTATGGGTGTTTCCTACGAAAGAACCGTAAAAAACAATTTCAACATTGATTTAATCGATTTAAAAATCACGTTAAATTAAATCATTGGGTTCAGAATGGTTCGACTTTATAATGAGAAAGGAATGAATTAAACATGCGCCGATGACAGTCTGGCCACCTGTCAATCATGGCTTGACTGGTCTCAAGTGGGTTCAAGAGATACAGGGTGCGTTTCAATGAATAGAGAAAATAGTGATGAAAAAAAAACAGTGGTGAAATTCGTTAGTTCGCTGATAAAATATTCAAGTCTGAGTCGATACTCAAAGTTTTGTTTATGAAAAAGAACTTTATATGAATAACAGTTTTATATAAAAAAAATGTTCCAAAATCATGTCCGTCTGGATCAAGGGATCCTATACTTAGATCAAGATCAAAATTAGGCAGGAAAATGTTAAAAAATTGTTAGAATTGATAGCACTAATCCAAAAATTTGTAAAACTTAAGATACGGGACTTATAATAGTCTTCGCATTGAGTCACGCTATTGTCTACAAGTTATCTCCTACGACCGAGGCGACAAATAGTTAGGCCTCAAACGCACCAGCGGTTAACCGCGGGGGCGGCTCACCGCAAGTTTCCAGTTTAATAATATGCAACCGCTTATCAACCGCTTGTGATTGTACGCAGCGGTTGCATATTAAACTGGAAACGTGCGGTTAGCCGCCCCCGCGGATAACCGCTAGTGCGTTTGAGGCCTTAGCGTTATTTTGTGTAATTTAAAAATTATGATAAACAATTTTACTAGTGAAATATTCATGACTTTGTTAGATCTTTTATCCAGTTTATAGTTCAATTTACTAGTCTATATTATGTTTGTACATCCTGTATATACTATAAATGGGTCCATAATTTACATGAGAGCTCAGAATGTGTGCGTTCACACGAGATTAAAGCGTAAAAACGTTGACAGTTTTAAGATTTTGTGGGAATGGTGACAGGAATTTATTGGGATTCTGTCATAATCACTCAATCAGTGAATTAAAATAAATAAACTGGCAGTTTTTTTATCAAGACTAGCTGATACTCGCGATTTCGTACGCGTGCGAAACTTTCCACCAAAATATCTGTCAACCTCGTAGCAAATGGTTGCTTTTGGTATGGAGAGTGCAAGCTGTATCTAAGAATCCACGTCTTTGATTTCAATTAAATATAGCTTATGTTTCAATCCGGAAAAAGAGCTTCTGAATAGCCTAAGTTTCATTGAAATTGGTTCAGTAGTCAAGGCGTGATCCGTGAACAAATAAACAGACAAACTTGATTTTCGGAATCAGAATCGTTTATTTAATAGATCTGTATTATTTAGTTTATCCATATCTTATATTTTAATTTTTGTCTTTTTTACAGTTTTATAATAGTATAGATAAAAAAAAAGTTTTGATAAACATGCCTTTGCGTCTAGTCTATATGATTTATTCGAGTTTTATCCATACCTCGATAAACGGGACGCTGTAGTTACATAACGTAAGGTACCTACCTAATGTAAGGCTATCGACGCTAAGCCTCATGTAGCATTATCCCTATGAACCTTGTGGCTTCCTTAGTGCTATAGTACAAAATAAGAAATGTGTTTTTAAAACGATAACTAATGAATAAAAAAAGTTCCTATGGGACATTTCCTTGTGCAGTAAAATAAAAAAAATATGATATGTACAACTTCTGGCGGTTTCTTTCTGATTGTTTCTGGTGTAACAAAAAGATAATAAATAAATAATAATTAAATAAATGAGGATAATGATAAAGATTAGAGCAAACAAGCCAATTTAATAAAAAAAATCGTGAAAAAATTGTGAAAGAGTTCCAAAATGTTATAATGGGTTAAACATTAGCATAGGATAACCTTCTAAAAGTAAAATTTGATTTAAAACATGATCAAAAAATAAACCTACATTAATATTTATCATTGTTTCATTTTTTCAAACGATAAAACCCAGCCTATTGATAACCTTTTATCGCAAAAACACTGTTTGTAATTAATAGTGACGGGAACTATGGCGCCAAGCTTGCTGTGACCCTTGACATTTCACTACTTAGAAGTACTTACCTTACTTACCTAACCTATAAATGTTATTTTCCAGCTATTTTCTGAGTCATTCTTACTAAGACATACTCATTATGAAATTACATCCAATACTTTGGTTTTTTTTTTCATAATTTGACAGCATTTAAAATTGTAGCCATCCCTTTCTCATGAACTGAAAAAACAGCAAAGACAATGTTTTCGGAACTGTCAAATTAGTTTCGTTCAGAAAAATGCACCAACACAAATGATTTCTTTTAGCAAAATGCAAACAAATAGGTACTTCCATGCATGTTTATATAGCAAAAAAGTTTAAGAAAAAACAACAATTTTTTTTTTTACTTTGCTTCTCGCATATTATGGACTCGTCAACGTCATGAGTAAGCAGCAGGTACCCTTAGGACCACAATGGTGGGTTTTATTACTACATCACTATGCATTTTATAGCAAAGTACTATTAAAAGTAGTCCATTTTATGCCCAGCAGCTTCATAATATGGGTCAGCAGGCGATCAATGCTTAAAATATTTGTAATGCCTTACTTTCCTGAAAAACTATGAACGCTATATATAACGATATAGTGATAAAGTACGAGCTTAGCTAAGAGTTCTTAGAAATAAATTCCCGTCATCCAACTCCAAGACTGCATTTTTTTTTAATTGTGCGTAAACTTAGAGTTATTTTGAGAACTAAAACGTTGGTACTATGTAGATATTATTTCCATAAACGGCCGTGAAAAAGATGGCGCATTATCACGCTACCAACACTAAAAATTCCAGGAAGGCTCCAAGCTATTGAGCTTTCAATAACTGAAGAGAAGTTATGTGTTATGATAAGTAAGGATGTCTGAAGTCTGAATGCTGCAGACTTCAGACATCCTTACTTATCAAATTGAAGTCCATTTTCCCAGTTTTTAAACTTATAAAATTATTTTGAAACTATTGCCTCGTAGGACCCGCTTCACCCACTTGCTCAAACACCATGCAAAATGGTGTCAAGTAATAATACACTGATTGACAGGCAGTTGACAGTTAAATGGATTTGTTTACAATAAAATACTATCAATAACAAACGTTAGGCGATTGAGGCCTTGAATTTGGTGTCTAGTTGATTGTTGCTTTTTTGAATGGTGATACTTTATGACAATCAAAGGTACTTATAGATGGTATAACTATTGTTGTCTACTGTTATGTTTGTGCATCATCACATCATCCATTCATCAGCAGTTCATCTTCCTCCAGTGGGTGGGTACTGGGTACTTAAGGATGGGTACAAACAGGCAACCGGCAACAGCCACCAGTGCCACCACACACAGCCTCTTTGATTACCCATTTTCATGCATTCTGTAGAGACACACCGATACCTGGTGGCAGCCACTTGCTATTTCATTGGTACTATAAGTGGCTGTTCCACCGGTGGCTGTGGTCGGTGGCTTGTTTGCATTCATCCTTAAACCACTTTTCCTATATCATCATTCAGTTTAGTGTTCAAGTCATCAGGGTCAAAGAAGATCATCAAGACATATTTACTCAACGTAAATAAACAAATTAACTCTGGTAAGAATCGATTTTCAGATCAAAAGACTCGAATCGATCACTAGGTTGTAAATCTCTAGATTTACAACCGAGTTATATTTGGATCAAAGTTCGACTCTTGCTTCGTCTAAAGGCGTTGGGGCATTTCAGGTCCCGATTTGCGTACATTTAGTTAATTTTGAGACGAATTTAACTATTTATAACTTTTGTTGGTTTTATTATAATCTATTCTGCAGTAGCAGTAACGAAAACGCAAAATAAAGTAATTATTTTGACGTAAACACCTGTAAATACGATAAACAACATTGAAAAAGACGATTTTTGGAAGTACAATGTCTAATAACTAATGATTCCCGCTGCTTTATATTGACATTGTTATATTTTTATAAACTACTTCGTAAGTGTATTGTAACAAACAAATTCCACCATTGCAAGTTTAAAAAAATGTGGGACCTGGGCTCCACCCAATTTGCCCCAGACCCTTTGTTTCGTCTACTTTTAGAGATTTTATGTGCAAATTTTGATGTCAAGCGTTCTATGAAGATGGTTGCTTGCGTCTGCTTGTTTTATGACAGCTTTATAAAAGGTTTAAAAGCTAGTGTACCTAAATAGACGTTTAAGGGCTCTTTTAGAGTTTATGGTGAATTGTCCTGAACTATTTCTGTCATCATAAAATTTTGCTGTCATACCATAAATAGTACCTACTATAAATACTACTACTAATAATACAGTACCATAAAGTAATGTACCTAACACGTTTCCTCACATCACTAATAGTTACCATTGATCAATCAATCCAATAAATTCGGCCATGATTTTTGTAAATTAACTTCTTCACAAAGAGTGAAGTAACCACAGAGGGTCGTTTGTAGATAAAACTATCTTCTTTTCACCTATTCATAACATCTGATTTATCTCTGTTCGAAAGTTTCTAATCAGAAATGAATCAAAAAGTTATCAACACTATATAAAGCCCTTTTTCTTTAAAAGAACCGCATTGCAATTAAAAAGAACATAAATAAACTAACCGATTCTTCAGAACTAGTACGAAATCATGTTGTGGGTAGTGTTTGAAAACCGGAAAGATTTAATTACGACTGCATCTTTTTCTAGCACTGTTGTTCTTCTTAATAATCGATTAAAAATTATTATTACTAATGGGGAAACAAAAAACACAATCTACTAAATTTTAAAATTCATAGTTTATTGAGAAAAAATTCTGTAATAAACGTACAAGACTGGTAGAATTAGTTTTATTAAGTAAGTTTCTGAATTTATATTCGAATAACTTGAGTTTTAATCAAATAAGTATTTTGATTTGAATGGGATAATGCATGTGATCTAAATTGTCAATTTATCTGAAAACTTTATCCAATATCTGGATTATTGAGACAGAAGCAGAATAAAAGTAAGAAGTGGACTGGTAAGACAGATTTTATAAAATGTCCCTACCCAATAATAAAGTTTCTACAGTAAAAGCTAAATAGTTTAGAAAAATTTTTTTTTGCTTTTGAGTAATTTTAAGTTCAAGGCATTTTATTATTTTCACATTATTAAAACTATGTCACTGATTGTCGATGATTATTGACCTTTTCCAATAAATACTTTCATTTCTGACTAAAACCGCAACATACACGAAAAACTAAATTTGTTTTCTCGCAATTATAGTCACAGCCTTTATCAACGGAAATAGAGGCCATTAAAATATAATTCGATATTAAAACTTAATCGAAATCGAAAGTGAAACCGGAAAATTCAAGTTCTTGGATTTAGTTTTGAGATAATAAAATAATATTGACTTCAGGTTTTATATAAACTTTTCACCGTTAATGACGGTCGTCATATTGGGTCAAGGGGGAATAAAATACAATATTATTTAGCATCTGTTTCGCTAAATAATAATTTGAAAAACTTTATCAATGTTCTGTGTCTGGGTGTTACTATGTATTATAAGCATGTATTTACAAAAAAAATAATTGTATGTATGTATTCTATCAGCCATCTAGTTTCCATAGTACAAGCTCTGCTTAGTTTGGGACTAGAAGGCGTTGTGTTAACTGTCCGTTAATATTTATTTTTATTATTATATTATCTAAGGTTCTAATAATCGGGAATACAATCTACACTGATGTCCCACTTGGACTGTACATTTGACTGGACACTGGCAAAATTGTCTGTCAAAATGACGGACACAGGCCATATAGAAGAGAAGAAGAAGCAGACTGTGCATTGTTCCTAGGCTGACCCCGCCCCAAGCAGGAACCACTTTGGGTTGATGGCAGCAATGTTCTAGCACCTCTGATGATGTTGTGGATGTATATAGAATGGTAAATCTTATTGCGTTATTGACCGAGCGAGCGAAGCGAGCGAAGCGTCTCAGTTTCCACATTGGCCAAAAATGCGTTTGTCCGGATGTCTGTCTGTCTGTCTGTCTGTCTGTTCTCCTCTACAGGTCGCATTTTTCAACCGATCTGGACGAAACTTGGTACACAGGTTATATGACTTATTAGATTTTTTTTGTCGTCGGGGATTTTTGATTGGAAAAATGGGCAAAAAGGGGGCTATTTGATATACTGACCAAATGAGATCCGATTTCGATTATTCTTTTTTTATTTGAAAGGTAGTAACTATAAGTTGGTCTCATAAAAGTTTGGCAAAGATCTGATAAGGATCTTCAGCATAATGAACAGGATAGCTCATCAAACAGTCGATGGTTTTCAATCAACTTTGAGAGAAACACAAAGGACCTCATTCTACACAAGATGATGCAAATAAAATCAAAAAGATCAAAAAAATCACAAAACGGAAAATGCACTTGCACATTACATTCCTCAAAAATTTATAGAAAAAACATCACATCACACACACACACACACACACAACATTTTGCATTATAGTTAGTTTTCAATACGTGACAGGCTGCAAGCGTTTCGTCGCTGTTAGAATACTAACTGATAATTATCTTCATGATGTTTTCCTTCACTGAATGAGAGCATCAGCATAATAATAAGCCTTAAATTAGAAATTAATAAAAGTGCACTTAAAGACTTTCAGAAAACACCTTACACGACATTGATGATGATGATGTTGAATATTGGAATATTTAGTATGCTCGCGAGGTCTACAGCTCCCAGAGCCACTAGTGTAAAGTGTTAAATTGGTAGTGGAATTGTTACGTTAGTAAATATTTCTTATTTAATGGAAAACCTTGCCATTTTTTGTGGTATTCAGCAGTATGCATAGACAGAGGCCTAATACCCAGGAGTGGGTGTAGTCTGGCTGAGGATAATGATGATGCAGAAACCATTTTATCTTGTCTTTAATATTACGGTCGCCATATTTATTAAAACTAAAAGCTATCTGTTTAATTTCAAGATAATAAAATTTGTCATCACAGAATGCCGCTGTTTGTAATAAAACTTAATAAAATCGAATTCTTTTTTAAGATTGATTACTTGGATTGTTGAATGATGAAATACTTACTTTTAAGATAGACTGTTTATCTAAGAAGTAAAGATAAGATAAATTTTGTAAGCCCAGATGAGCCAAGAATAAAAAACCTCCGAAAATTCTTCAGTTTCTAGGCAGCAGGACAATGGTGTACTATGTTTTTTTTTTGCCAAGAAGTGTTTGATACGTTGCGTCAGTGCGGAAGTTCTTCGTGTGCAAAGTAGAATGCCTCCAGATATTAACCATACTGAGCGCTATCCTAATTACCTATACAAATTTTTTTAGTTGCGAGACCCACTAGCCGTATCTGTAAGCCTGTTGGCCGAATACTCAAGCGCCACTCAAACCCCACTCAATTTAAGTTCCGCTTAAATTATTTCCATCTCTTACAAATAAGTAATGTCAAACAGAGGCAGAGCAATTTGAAGTGGTGCTCAATTTTGAATGACTTTTGAGTATTCCAGCCTGTGAAAGTGAAACTATTGTTAGCGCACTCAAAGAAAAAACAGAAATGTAAAGGTTTGTCCTTTCAAAAATCTTTACTGTCAACGTCAAAAAGTCAGTGAAACGTCAGTGAAACCTGTCATTATGACGTAAGAAGAAGAAGCAGTGTGTGACGTCACGGAGCAGTGCGCGGGAACAAAAACACGAAGACGGGAAAAGTATTAGGTATGTAAATAGTGTGGTTTTGGATGAGTTCAGATGGATGATGGAGTGACTAGCTTACAAAAGAAGGTACAAAGGAAGTTTTATTTACAATCTAACAGGAGAAGCATTCAATACTATGAATGCCTTGAGTAGGGGTGACAACTACACGGCCATCACAAAAAGCCGCAAAAAACTAATAAAGAATACGAAGAAATTTAATGAATATTTCGAAATTCTGAAAAAGTGATCAACTTCTTATGTTGATTGGTACCAGCCTGTCCATTAGTGTCCAGGTTTTATCCTTCAGTTCTCCGAGCTATTTAGCTTAACTATTGGTACTTAAACCAGCTGATTTTGACTTTAGTAGATACTTAAACTCTATAAATAAATATATTATGATTTAAGCCGTAAATCAATGCAATATCAGTTTATTGACTCCTTGTAAAGTAGGAAGTGCCAAAGGTAACGCAAGGAGTGACACTGAATACCCGTGAGTCAGGCCGTGTGTGACACAAGTCATGAGCTGAGCCCGTAGTCTGACTTGGGTTTTGTTGATCGAAACGCATATCAAGAAGCAACTTGCGAGATATTTTGTATAAAAGTCCGATAAGCGCCTCTAGCGGGAGATTTGCAAACTATTTTTCTCCATAAAAAAACTGCGAGTTTCTCGATTCTCGTTTGTCCCAAATCAACATAGCAAAACTCAGACACAGCTCATATAATACTATACTCAGACTACGGGCTCTGAGCCTTCGCATGTAGGTATTAAGAAAAATAATGGTACCATCACTTAAAAAGTACTGCTACAAGTGTCGTCTTCAGCAATTAGGATTAACAACATTACAACAGCGAAGGCATCAACGCGGCGATCTGATAGAGACCTATAAAATCCTTAAGGGTCACTACAATGTACCAGAATGAGCAAGCATCTACTCTACAACTTAAACGAGAACACAAACCTAAGAGGACACTCTCTCAAACTGGTTAGCCTACCAGGTACAAGCAACCCTAAAAGACATACCTTGCCAAACCGTGTGGTCGAAGCCTGGAATAGGCTGCCAGAGACAATAATTAGTGCTCCAACGGTTAACACATTTAAAAACAGACTAGATAAACCAAGTGCACAGACAATATTAAGTGATACACACGTATCAGCTTTAAGCTGCCTGTGTATAAAATAACTAGCAGCGCCTCGCGGTTTCACCCGCGTAATTCCCGTTCCCGTGGGAATTTCGGGATAAAATATAGCCTATGTTCATCAGGGATAATGTAGGATTCTAATGGTAAAAGAATTTTTTTAATCGGTCCAGTAGTTTCGGAGCCTATTCAATTCATACAAACAAACAAACAAACAAAAATCAAACCTTTCCTCTTTATAATATTAGTATAGATTAGTATAGAAGATAGTATAGATAATAATAAGGACATTCTAATAAGAGTACCAAATTTTCGAGCGCCGATCGATATTTAAGCTTATAAAGTGCTCTAAGTAAAATAATTACAATACCTACCTAGGTGATGTAGGGTTGTAGGACGGATTTTATGGGACGGGAATAATTATAATCTTTTTTAGGATGCTTTTTCGTAAAATTTATAAAGAAACACCATCACGGAGTCAAATATTAATTTAAAACAGAAGTAGGTATTTTCTTAATGGTCCGGATGCTGACATACATTAGAACATTATTATATTACAAGCGGACCCAAATTAATTGAATTTGTAGGCCTAATGACCAACCTTTCGATGTTATGTTCAAAACATGCTAATTTGGGTGATGTCGAGAAATTAGTTATAAGTTCGACGACATTAATTATTATTAGAATCATTTTATTTACACGTTATTGGCACTGTTTTTTTTATTTTGTATTTTTGGTAAAATGTGGTAAAATTTGGTAAAACATGGTAAAATGTGGTAATAGTGGTATTTAAGGCTCAATATTAACACTTGACCTCCTTAAACATGATCTAAGGTCAACTTGGATCTTAGCTTTTATTATTTGGTACTAAAATAAATCGAAGGCTACAGGCGCACTTTCTTACTTTAGTCAAAATACAATATGAAGGTATAAAAAGTAATTTAATTTTTAATACTGACCACTTTATTCTATGAAGATCGGAAAAGCGGTTTAAAAGTTATTCTCTAACAAAGATATATACAAATACAACGCCTCTTTGCCAATAGTTGACACTAAAATAGTTGACTTTGCCAATAGTTGACTCGCTTCGCTCGCTCGTTCAATATAGAATAAGAAACAACAAAGTGCAAAATAAAGTTGCGCACAAAATGTGGCACTACTTTCGGCTTATAACTTAGCCAAGGATAATACAAGCGTTGGTATAGTTTCGTTTAGATCTTATAACTTGAGATCTAAACGAAACTGCGCAATACTGCTCCTTACCGATGCCTTTTGCCCTCACAATGCCGATATCGACAATAGTATCAAGGAGTGTTATACTACTGGATTATATTATTGATACCATAAGCCGAGCCATTGTGTCGCATTCAGGGTTTTAAGATAGCTGGTATACTTCACATTCTTCACAAAGCTGAGTTTCTGGTGAAACTGTTAGCGGCCATGGTGTCACATCCAGGTGATCCAGGGTTTTTAGGATAGCTGTTATACCTACCTACTTCACATTTTTCACCAACTTGAGTTTCTGGTGAGACTGTTAGCATAGGTTTCTTTAGCAACTATGCACTTATCAATCCTATTCGACATATCTCCGAATTCACTGACCTGTAGAAACCTGCGTAGACAGTTTCGTCTGCAGCAAATATCCAGGTGTTTACTTTAAGCTGTGCCAGATAGTTATGCAACGCTATAAATCTCAGAATATTGTGTTATTATAAAATAGAATTGGTAGATTAAGATAGAGATGGGAAAATTGAAGACGGAGACCTGTATACGGTGCTATTCCGTGTCAGATGGCATCTAGTTTATGGTAAATATGTCCAAGGGACTAAAGCATCTTGTTCATATGTCCAGTATTACGGTGGGCATGGGTAAAAAGTGGCCCATGACTCATTTATTTACCATCTAAGTAGAGGCCAGTTGATAGCAACAGTTGGTTATGCTAGAAAAAAAAATTATATGAGCGTAAAGAGGTCGTACTGTGAAGTCTTTTTTCAACTAAATTTTATACTACTGTGTGTAATGCCACTCAAAATTCCATGTACCCATTCATACTATAGTATGAAATTGAAAAAAAAAATAGATGGACAATATGGACATGTACCTACTAATTATTATATAGTACATGTCCATATTGTCCATCAATTTTTTGTTTGTAAAGTGTAAATAATATATGTGTAATTTAAATAAGGTATTTATCTCCCTTTCAATAAATAATCTTTATTTATTAGTGTCCCGGGCTGGGATCATCGCGCTCTCTAGAGAGCTAGAAACTATTCCTACCTATTACTAACAAAATTGTTATTTCTATCATGACACTGTATAGAGCCCTGTTTGTTATTGTTATACTTGGCTATCGGTCGATCGCTGGTCGGACGTGAAAATGATTTTGTAACGATCTCCCAGAGCGATTGTGTTGTCGTGGGTTCAAGTTTAGGGTGCCGGTTCAAAGGTCAAGTTTAAGAAAGAAAGAAAGAAAATAAATTTATTTGCAAACACTTACAATAAACTATAACACAAAGGCAGGTGCAATGAAGCCTAGTGTTGCAAACCGGACCATGACTCAGCGTGAAATTAGTAACTAGTAAGCTACTAACGCTGGTCTTCCGTCATGGCCGTCCGGTGATGCCACGGGCAACCCAACCCACATGTTAGACGTGAGGAGAACATTGTAGAATAGGTGTCCTCCTACGAAAAGGGAAGATCTTCCACGCCGAGCGACCTTTGGCTCGGGGTCCGAGGACCGATGGATGGTATTCGGTAGTATTACTTATGTTCAAACTCCGTGATAACTTTGTTTGCGCGATCTAGGATTTTTCTCATGTTAGTTCTTATGTAGCGAGATAGATGGCGCTACATCACTCCCTTTCCAGACCGGAGGTCGATCCGTTGTTGGTAGCAGCGTCGATGAAAGCCAAGTTGTGCCAGCGTTGCTCATTGTCTACGGTGAGTCGAGACGTGGTGAGCAGATGCGATGCGAAGCGTTCATTGTCTACAGTGAGTCGAGACGGAACGAGATGCGCTTGTTGTCTACGGTGAGTCGAGACGAAGCGGTGCGGTGGCGTTGCTGTTGGCGTGAATCTGGCGGGTCTGCGGTGAGTCGAGACGGGTGCTGGGATTCATGTGCTGGATGTAGCAACGATGAGGAGATGTCGCGATAGCCTGCAGGTCCAGGAAGCTGACTGTTGCGGCTGCGATGGAACTGCGGAGGCTGCTGGCTGATGATTGCTGCTGCTGCTGCATGGCTGATAGAAGCTGGGAGGATGAGAGAAAGTAGATAGATGATGATCCGGCTAGATCGGCTTGATGGTTGAAGAAGGTTGTGCGTTGTTCAGGAAACTCCAGTCGTCAGGCTTCGGCAGCTGTTCCGTAGTGGTTGACGGCTGGATCACGTCGGCTGGTCACCAATGAGGAGAACATAGTAGAATAGGTGTCCTCCTACGAAAAGGGAAGATCTTCCACGCCGAGCGACCTTTGGCTCGGGGTCCGAGGACCGATGGATGGTATTCGGTAGTATTACTTATGTTCAAACTCCGTGATAACTTTGTTTGCGCGATCTAGGATTTTTCTCATGTTAGTTCTTATGTAGCGAGATAGATGGCGCTACAGACGTAACAAATAAATGTGAAAGTGACAAAACATAAAGCAAAAGTAACATAACAAATATATTGATAAAAAAAAGAAACAAAAACACAGATACTACGCAGTAACCAAGAAGAAAAATATAAATATGCAAAGGGTACACATTTGCGCTACAGTTATGTAAGTATATTGGTAGGTATACTCCATAGTTTACATGTACGCGCCTATACCTAGATTAGATGATGCTTGATTCGTGTCTATGACTTTCTTGCTTTTTACACTATAAAAACATAGATAAGTATGAAATGAAATAGATACCTATCTTATACCTACGAGTACTTTTTATGTACTTTTAGTGGATACTTTCTATTGGATAAAACTTCAAATTGTTGTAGCAAATAAAAATAACAGATCTTCAATTGGCTTGAAAACTCGAAAATTTTCCTTATTCCAGTGATCCCCGCTAAGTGTATTTCTGGGGTCATATTATAATTGGGGTCACCAATTTGTGTCTTAAATACCTACGACAGAAATATCTTCTTGGCGTATGAACTTTCTGAAGAATGAAACAATAAAACAATATTGTTTTTTTGACAACATTGCACACTCAGTTTCGCGTCAGCATGGTTGGATAACCTCAAAATTAATTCTTACTCCTAATATGGCACGTGAAACAAAAAGAAAATTTCCTTTATCTCTGCTTTCTTACAAAGCGGTGACGCTAAATTACAACCGATATGATAACTTTACAGGAAAATATGGTGAAAAACCAACTGAAAGCTTACAACACGAGGAAATAACTTATGACTTTTTGTGCATTGTCCACAGTTTCAATGTGTCAGGTAAAAATTAAAAGTTAATTTTATGTATAGCTTCCTCTCTCTCTCTCTTCCCGACTATTGGTCCCACATGGTGGTGGAGTCGCCTTCCTCACATTCTTCCACCACTTCGCCCTATCCATGACGTTGTCATCGGAAACGTAATCAAAAACTGCACAATATCGGGAATTAATCAAACCCAGATCACGGTAAATAATGTAAATATCCAGTGTTTAGTGCTTAAATATTGTGAACGACAAAGACGGATTTACTTGACTCTCCGCTACATTACGGTGTTCGTTCATACGGTTGTAACTTTCCAGGAAGTTGAAGGCTTGGTGTGTGGCCGAATTTGAAGGCCGGACAGATATTAAGTTATTAAGCAATGCAAATGAGGGCTTTATAGGAGGTCTTTGTAATCAGTGACAGCAAAAACAAGCATCTGCAATTCTTCGTAATCATTGTCTTTAACAAAATCCCATACTATAAAATATCTGATTATTTAGAAGACAAACAAGCTTGGGACGAACTAGCTCCAACTCATCCAATAAAAAAAAAATGTAATCATACCTAATCATACAAAACGTAATGACGATTCAAAGTGATCAGTGAGATTTTATTGAATAAAAGATTTTTGACTTTGACTTTGACTTTGAGTAGTGGTAATCTTCTACAAAAAATCTACGTAGAAAATATCATAGCGACTTACTGGGATGTCATAATTGTTTTTTGGCTTTGTTTGGTTGGTTGCTCACGTCCTGAAATGTCCTGAAATGGCAGTCATACCACCCAGCAAAATTGCAATGGTATTATTATTATTTTATATTATTAAGAGAATTGCCCTCATTCGACTTCAGTTTGATACAGCTTCATCATCTGATGATGATGTTGGTAGGTAGTTCATTGCGTTTGTTATATTGATGATAAACACCATGTCACAGTGAAAAGTGTACGTATGGATGACGTGTTTTCTCCAGTTATTCATATTTAACTGACTAACTACTGAACCGATTTTGATGAAAAAATTATGGGACCAATCTGGAAGTATACCCTCTCAGATAAAAAGATTTTTTGTAATCGGCTCATAAATGACCGAGTTCTGAGGTACTAACAAACATAAAAAAACAAAGAAGCGAATTGAGAACCTCCTCCTTTTTTAAAGTTGGTTAAAAACTAAGATTTGTCTAACAAATTGCACAAAACTATGGTCCCGAATTTAGTCGGTTGTAAACCAGACTGCATTGCAGTGGTAGCTCTAGCAAAACTAAAGAACAAAACAAAGTTTTCAGGATTTATTTATTTATTTATTTGAGTCCCCAACATCATATACACCGAAACACAGAAATATTACAATTACAAAATAAAGGCATGCCAAGTGTTACAATAATTATAGGAAATAATTATAGACAGACAACAAGCTATTAAGACTAGAGCGAGAGCGAGCAGATATTAGATTAATGCGATAATAAAATTATAGGTATAAAAACAGTAAAAATAAAATAGAAATAGGTACAGTTACAATTTTAAAACAGAATAAAATTTATTAATCACAAAAACAAAATAAAATATATAAGAAAAATTAATACAATAAAATAAATTAAGTATGTACATTGTACAGGTAAAAATAAAAATTACAGTTGGTCTTATTTAGGTCAGGGCTGGTACGTATTGTTTATACTCGCGCACCCCAATTCACTTTAAAGTGGCCTTATTAAAACTTAAGAATAGTATTAGCATGATCAATTGTGATGGTAATTCCTTAAGCCAGCTGCCTTACCGCCAAGCATAATGGTAATGGAAATAAAAAATTGACATTGTTATTTTTATATATTCACTGAAATCTAATGTCTTTAAATTGATAATTAAATTAAAACTATCGCAAACTATTCCCTGTTTAAATTTTAAAATTCAAATATTTTTAACTACATTACACTTAGCGGTAAGGCGGCAGGATATGAAGCTTAGAGAACCTCTTCTAATTAATATGACGCTGGGAAATCCTCAAGATGTCTTCTCAAAGTTTATATCACTGTGGTAGATAATATTGTAAATTATTTGACTTATTTCAGTGTTGTAACTTTTAATCAAATCCTACTAATATTATAAACGCGAAAGTTTATGAGGATGGATGTTTGTTCCTCTTTCACGTAAAAACTACTGATCCAATTTGGATGAAACTTGGAATATATATTATCCGTGACCTGCGGGCCTAAGATGCGCACCGCGAGATATTTGTCATGTCGTTCTGTCAAAATGTAAGCACCGCGAGATATTTGTACAAATATATCGCGGTGCGCATCTTAGGCCCGCTGGATCAACACATAGGCTACTTTTTATCCCGGAAAATCAACGGGATCCAACGGGACGCGAACAAAGTCGCGGGCGGGATCTAGTAAATAATAAAAAGTACATTTTTACTATTAAAACTATTCCACGAAGCACCAAGCACCGCATCTCTTTTGACGTAGTATATATGCGTATGTAAAAGGCAGACAACCCTCTCGCTCGCACATTTCAACAATTTTGAAGTTATAATATAACTAAATGAAATTATGTGAAATTGCAGAGCTTCAGGGTCGAGGGAATAACAAAAAAAAACAACTGAATTAAGGACCACTTCCTTTTTTGAAGTCAGTTAAAAAAGTGAATATGAGGCTAGTTATTAAGGCCCGTACGCCGATTCAGAAATAGTTACTGAAGCATAAATTTGAGTACAAAATGTTTATACAAAAATCTATGCTTGAGCAGTGAATCAGCACGCAGGCCTAAGAATTTCTAATAAAATTGGATTTCAAATACTGATTTTACAAATTAGGAGTTATTCTAGTTTCGGACTACTGGTATCTCGTCACTTGGACGAAACAGTAACTTAAATTTTATTAATATTTATTTCACAGTTTCGTCCCAAAATTTGTTTCAATGCAAACATTAAGTGAAATACTGTCAGCGACTCGAATACTCGAATTGATTGCAACAACGTAACGTAAAGGCAGTGCCACTCAGAAATATTCGTTCAATCGCAAACCGATACTCGATGTTAATAAATCGACGATATATTGTAAACGATGCTTTCATCCGACTTCCAAATTTGAATTCGATACAACTGGCCGCTCGACAGCTCCGATTAATTGATATCAATTTGTAAAAACGTGAAGTTTTAAATTTCGAATGCTGTAGGGTTTTTTTTTCGTCATAAAGGTACAAGTTGGAAGCGGGCGACGTGAGGCGGTAACAGACGACGTGTCGTCGCTTCATGTCGCCACGACACGTCGTTACGTTATTTTCTATGTATTTCTATGAAACTGACGTCTGTCGCTCGACGACGCGTCGTCATGTCGCTAACTACGGTGGGAATTTAATAGAAATACATAGAAACCAGTAGTGTCGCCGCGATACGTCGTCCGCCGCCTCATGTCGCCAGCTGCCAACTCGTACCTTTATATACTTATTCACGGGCATGGTAAATAGCATCTTGGCTAGTCCGTTTTCGGACGAAGCTAAGATGCTATACAGGTTAGCAGAAGTATGTTTAGGACTTAAGTTATGTTTTATTTTGTGTATATAGCTTGTTTTATGTTTGAGTTAAGGTGTATATAATAGGGTACGCGTAAAAAAAAACATTTTCACACACATTTTTTACATTCAGTAGTGTAGAGGTTTTACTACCTTTAATATTGTTTTCAGGCCCATTCTTAGGGAAGGTAAATAAAAGTATAGGTACTTAATAAGATTTATGATCAGAAAAAATGAAATAAGCGAAAGACAAACACAAGATTCCGTCATGCGAAAGCGGGTCGCAAGATGACGAATTAAAGAAAATTACGGTTGTAGCAGAGATGAACAAGATACATCCGGAAATACCAACAGAATCCGGCGATTGTATCTCTCAATTCATAATGTGCCATAAAATTATGTTGGAATTTGTAAATGTCTGTATTTCTTTAATATTTCTGTGTAATCATTTATGTTTAAAATAACTGGAAAAACTGACTTCAATTTGAAATGCCTTCATCATTAAATTATGATGATGATGGCAGTTCATTGCGACTGTTCTATTAATCGTAAGCAACACAGAAAAATCACAGGAAAGCAAAATACGCAACCGACCAATCTGGAAGCATACCCTTTCAGATAAAAAAAGAATTTTTCGAATCGGTTCATAAATGACGGAGTTCTGAGGTAACGAACATAAACAAAAATATGAACCTCCTCCTTTTTTGAAGTTGATTAAATATAAACATTTACCCCTTTATTAATATTCAACTGTCATTTTAGGGCGGCTTTAAAAAAATCCTCTATGTTGTCACAGATGACAGATTTAGCAATCATTTTGCATCCCAGCAGCGGGGAATGTGTGCTACTATTAATTAGCTTATAAGACCTTTATGTACACACATTGAAGCAAATAAGTATTTATGATTATGATTATTATTTAGTTGGCTGCAGCTTTAGAAGACCTATACACATACCCTTTATTTTATACTAAAAACAACCTCATAGCTTGGCAAAAAATAAGAACGTCACTGATTTGCAATAATCCCAATTCATTGGTTCGTTTTAAACAAATGAATGAACAATTTAATTCTGTTTCTGTCAAATAAAATAACATTATTGAGCTTTAATATTTTTACTGACCATTTTAACTTCGTTTGTGTTTCATTTTGATAAAATTCTCCGCAAGTCACCTAAGAGCATTTAAGTCTACCAAATAGTATAGGTACTTAATTCACCTAGGTGAATTAAGTCGACGGCAACAGTTGCTGACGATACGGACAAAATTTATTAGGACACAGTGTCCCAACTGACACGATTGATTAAAAATAATGCTACATTTTTAATCCATTTTTTTTGGTTACACCGAACACCCGTACAAGTACGGTTTTACAAATTTTTGGATTAGTCCTATCAATTCTAACAAATTTTTAACATTTTCTTGCCTTTGATCTTGATCTGAGTATAGGATACCGCAGTATAGATGGACATGATGGTGGTCACTGGGCTTTGAGTGCAAAAAAACAGCACCAACATACCTACAGAGAACGGATGTAAACATTGTATGCTGTGCTTCTCAAAACGGGCTACTCAGAAACGCCTCCCAATTCTTACAACAGAATCAATTCTTATTACACCGATCATCCGGCAATTTTCGACTTGATAAAATGTACGTTTCGATAATTACTAGGTACCTTGCCTACCATGTGAAATACCTGCAGGCATAAAATGCTTTCTCTTGGCAAGTGATTTAGGATAGGTGTTTGTTTTTCGACGGTTTGGCTTTTGACCTGGCGAATTTTGTTTTTTTTTTATGCTTTGAGGAATTATTTTGGGTGTATTGATTGACCCCATGCCGGTTTGTCAACGATGTTGATTACCAAAGAGTTACTACGTCGTCAAAGGACGGTACTAGGGTGCCGCTCGCGACTTCGTTTGCGTCCCGTTGGATCTCGTTAATAATCCAGCGGGCCTAAGATGCGCACCACGAGATATTTGTCATTTCGTTTTGTCAAAATGTAAGCATTTTGTACCAGTTTAGAAACTATTGCATTATCGGTGGTAATGTTGTCGAGAAACCGCGCCTTTAAATTTTCAACTTTTGACATTTCTGCATGACTATTATCTCGTCCTCAGAGAGGAACGACGACTAAGAAGTGTCAAAAGTGTACATTATGGCGCGTTTTGTCAACAAATTCTTTTGTTCCGTACGCTCCGATTTTGATACAGTGGACGCGTAGCAATTAAATTGATTTTACATGGTGGAAGATCATTGTAACTAGGTATAAATATTTAGTCTTATATTTACTGTATTCTATATTACTCAGAATACTTACATGCGAATTGTGTCATTTGCTCATTTTGATTGTAATTTTAATTGCACTAAGTATTATTCAGAAAATTACATATATTTTACGCCCTTAAAGATTACACATTTTATGAAGCTACTTAAAGTAATTCCCAGTACCCTAGCAATTTAAGTAATAATCATGTAATATGAATGAAGCCATCACATTTAAATGAGACTTCAGTGGTAATGATATAAATTACATGCTTTCTCGACAGGTATGAGGTTTGATGAAGCAATAATGAGGGATTTTTATACTTAAATCTGGTGTTGTAAAGTAGGAAGGTATGGCTTCCCGGACGACCACGGTTTCGCTGGACCACGGTTCAGAAAGTTCCGCCTGACTACTATTTTTAAAAAAGTACTGTTCGAAAGGAAAATGCTAGGAGCTTAAAAACACAATATTTATACATATTTTGGTTTAAAACTCATCACACCTCATAATAACATCTACCATCAGGATGTTTTAGTAGTGGGTATGTGATCTACGTAGGCATTGCTCGTCTGTGAAGTCACTCCAGTGGTCACAGCTGAAAACCAGCGTCACTTCACGATATGAAGTGGCATTAAGCTGAGCTGTGACCCGTTTTGGCTCACGCATGCACCAGCACGTCAGGTTTGCGCCTAGACAGGTAGGTATATAATATATATACCTACCTATATTTGTTCTATTATATGTATTTCTTAAGTTTCTTCCTATGTTGTTTTCTTTTTGTTGTGCTGTTATGTATGTATAGTGTGTCCAAAATAAATGTATTTTCTTTCTTTCTTTCTTTCTTCTTCTTTGATCATCATCATCAAGGTCAATATTGTTACACTTAGCATTTACTATTTGTTAGCGTACTAAAGCATAGAGTTCTAGAGTCTATATATTAGAATGTACCTATCTAAATAGCATTCATAAAAATAATGATCTGGATTGATTTGGAGGAAATTTTAATAAAAGTACTAGAGTAGTAGAATAAAGTAAGAGGTGGTTTTTTCACTCAGGCAAGAGCGCCAACAGATTGAGTAAAAACACCATAGCTAAAATGGTATTTGATCGCGTTACCCAGAAATGGTGAAACAGGCCCTAAAAGTAAACAAATTACACGAAATAAAGTAACCACAATGGTTAAGAAATTGGACATTAATCGAGTGTTCAAATTGTCAATTACCTAATAATCCACTGGGAGGTTGAAACGTTGGATAAACATGACAACTTAATTCTGTACTTTCTTGTATTCCACGTTTAAATGGAAAATTGAGTTTTAAACGTTTCGAGGTTTGTAATTAAGTTTAATTTAAATAAATAACGTAATAACAACATTCACAATAATCACTTTCGATAATCAAAGATAATATCTTTATTCTCGTGGCGGATATTTGGTATATTCCAGAAATCAATATAAAATCATCATCATCATCAACATAGGCAGCTTGTAGTAACCCACTGCTGGGAATAAGCATCCTACCTCAAACGCCACTCGTGTCTATTCTGGGCTTTTTGCATACAGGTCTTCTCCTGTACGGCAAATCACTATCACTATCATCACTACAAAGCAAAGTCGCTTCCCGCGTCTGTCCTAATGTCTGTATGTATGTATGCTTAGATCTTTAAAACTACACAACGGATTTTGATGCAGTTTTTTTAATAGATAGAGTGAGTCAAGAGGCAGGTTTGTATGTATAATAAATACATCATCATCACTGCATTGCACCCGTGCTAAGCGGGTCGCTAGTAAAAAAATTAATAAATATAAATAAATATAAATAAATATAAATAAATATAAATAAATATAAATAAATATAAATAAATATAAATATTCACGGACACTTAACACAACGCCTTCTAGTCCCAAACTAAGCAAAGTTTGTACTATGGGAACTAGATGGCTGATAGAATACATACATAAATTTTTTTTTGTAAATACATACTTATAATACATAGAAACACCCAGACACAGAACCAACATCTATGTTTGCCACACGAATGTTTGTTCTCGGTGGGGATCGAACCCACGACCCACAGCACGGAAGGCAGAGCTACTACCAACTGAGCCATGACGCCTGTCCAAATAAGAAAACCGTACCAATGGTGATTTCAGTTGTTTTTTTCCAGAAATCCCCACCAAATATGTGGCCCATATTATTTCATACCTCTTTCCATTAACCAGGCCACATATTATATAATACTATACGCCAGGCTATGTTATAAGGTTATATTTTTTGGGATTTTCGGGATCACCGGGTGACCCTAAAAGATAAGCTTCTCCATACATTATGACCAAGCATGTTTTGAATTATGTATGTACCACTTGATTCATTTCTCATGCTCACGCAGTTCCGTACGTTTTCGAGAACATAGTCTAACTACACGGGGGCGGTAGTCGTTGTCTCATAAAAGCCTGCCTCATTAAACCTAGCAGGTTTTCTGAACTGTTTTGATACTAAATCATAGGTATTCTGTGACTAGATAGTGACATTAGCGCGTTTCATCGCGCTTTTTGCCGTCAAAAGCTTCTTGTTTTCGTATATCTGTAGCCACATTGACATTATGTTGGGCAGCGAAAGCAGTTCAGAGCTAACGATACGGGGGCAGTATAGAAAATTGTTATACTTTCCTAAATAGAAAATAAAAACCGAGCAACATTATCGTCTACCTGTACGTTACGATTTCAGTCAGTTTTAGAACAAAACTAAGATAATTTTTATGAGCTTACTTTTTAATATCACCGTAAACTTCAACATTTACATACAATAAAAATATTAATCGTCTTATTGGCCTAAAATTACAAACATAAAAAATACGACTTCTCCTATGTCAAAAAGATACTAATAACAATTTAAAATCGATAAAAAAATCGCAGTGAGTGATACTTATCGATTTTCTATTCATCGATTTATAATAAACACAGTTACGATTATATGAGTGAAAATGCTGCATAAATTATTAAAAGTGTTTTAAGAGAACTGTTTAAAAAAATAGATCTAATGTAGATTTCGCTTGATATTTTGGTCTATATATTACATACTTAGACCTACTCAAAATCATTAAGATTGTCTTACTAAAAGGTGCATTTAAAAGAACGTCCATATACTTACACATATTAGCCCATTTCCTTAGCACTGGCACTTCACTTACGATGTTAATCGTTATATAATTTTGTTTACCATAAGTGCAATCGTGCTTCACAATTATCACACCATTTTGATCGATACCAGCATATACAGTTTGATCGATACCTAAGCGATCAATCTAATATCACGTCCACACTTCCCACGCGTTGACCGGTCTACTTACCGGTCAAGGCGAGTGACGTTTGCCAACTTTCGGACTCGTTGGTCAATCGTATCGACACTGTTAAAAGAAGTAGGTACTAATAGTAAACAAAAATGCAAACGTGCGAGTAAAGCCCGCAATACATGAAGAGGGTAATAAAAAAATTAAGAAAAAAAAAATTTTTAATGTAATTTTGTCACGTTTCTGCCTTTCTAAAATTCAACGAAATGAGTTGACTACAGACACTGGGTATTTACAATTTGGTCAATGAAAGCCAAAGGTAAAAACAAACTGAAAAGTGCTGGACGAAGAGCAACCGGTTTTCATATGTCGTTTCCTTTGAAAAGCAATTTGAAATTAGATAGAAAGAGACAAATTAAGGTGTAGCTGTTTCAAGCTTTCATACACAGAAAGACTAGTCAATATGCGAAGTCGACTAGACCAAGTCGCGAGCTGGTAAACAAAAGAAGTCAGAATCCAGTAGGACGTTGACTGGTCATTATTATTTAGCTAAAATCGAAACTGTGAATGGAATTACAATTGATTTCACGAACAATAGATCGTTTTAGCTTCCGTTGCTAGAACGGCCAAGTCATGAAAAGAAGCGTTGAATGGTAAAAGTAATAAAGTATTTAAGTAATTATTGTCTCGGACTGTTGTCTCGTAGCGTAATCCGGAATTTGTAGAAGTTAGACTTTTATTTAAGTTTTTACTGAAAGTTGTACCTATTCAGGTTTTTAGTTAGCAAGTGAAAGGTAGGTACTGCACTGATTGTCATTTTTTTTTTACTGAAGATTTTTCCGAGTCCTTGCTTTCGTTGATAAGTCGCCAACTAGACCCTTTGACTAGGAACCAAAAGAAAGCATGGCTGATAGCCTAAAAGATGATCAATTGATCAGACATCAAGAAAAATGCTGGTCCGCTGTGGACAAGAACTGCTCAAAACGAACAACAATAATTGAATTAATACCAAGTGTCAAAGAAGCCACTTTAAATCAACACAGTGATTTTATGTATCAGCCTGTCCCACATCACCACCTATATTTATAACTACCAACCTAATGCTTGTAGGTACTAAATAAAATTCATATCACTGTATGACGTCGACGTTTTGATTTTCTACTCGCTTTTTGCTTGTAACTTGCTGTTCCAGCTGTTGACCACGAATTGTGGTCGCACCACGGCTATTCTAATGGACCCGGTGTAATTACTTCCTGGACGTTGACAGTTGCATACCAATTTCATGGTGGTTATTGCCTGATTGAGACTTCAGTCATTCTGAACCAACTTTTAAAGGAGTGGTTTAGGTAGTGGCAGAAACATCATTTGCATAAACGAAAAATAAGAGAAGTCGTAATATTGAACCCTGAGGAACACCTAACTCAATTTCACTTTTATTTGATCTACTTATGCTTCCTTGCCGGATACCAGAGGGCCTAGTACGAGTTTTGGTGTGTAAATCTGGTGTAAAACGTCTGACGCCCAGCACACCAGTGGGCGCTGATTTGTATGGAGACACTGAGCGGATTTTTTGTAAAGCTTGGTCTACACCAAGCCCGTACTCGCATGTCGAGCTTCTCAAAGAATCCGCTCAGTGTCTCCATACAAATCAGCGCCCACTGGTGTGCTGGGCGTCAAACGTTTCACACTCACACTATACACTGAAAACTCGTACTAGGCCCTCGGTAAGGGTGTTTATTGAAGTCTTTCATCATTCCTAAGTCGGCAAGGGACAAACATTTTGTCCCACCATTGTCACCGCTTCATAGACTCGGGATATTAATGACGACATCGGGTATTTTAATTGCATTTCTCAGCTCGGCAGTTTGCTCAAGACAAATTCTTTAATAGCTGCTTTTGTAGGTCAATCGGGGGAATTTCTCGGAAACGTTTGATTTATATCGGGAGAGATGACGAACGACCTCTCGAAAGCCAATGATACCGTTTATGATAGTCGAGAAAAAAAGGGTAAGTACCTATCATGTTATTTTATCAATGTAATAGTCAATCCTAGTTTGGGGACCAAGAAAACTTTACTCAGCTCTTGTAAATTTAAACATTAAGAACTGTATAGATTTAAGTTCCCTCATTCTTTCACGATCTACTCCATAAGATTGGCTGTATCACTTGTTTGATTTCTATGCTTTCTCGTCACTATGTATATAATTAACTTGGTTACTGAAATAAATGATTATTATTATTGATTATTATTATTATTATTATATGTTTATAACATGTAAATATAATGGCTTACTCACCCAGGCATATATAATTTTCAGATGAGTGATACCTACATAAACCTTTACGAACGACATTGCTGAAAATTCAGTACAAACAATTAAACCACTTGGCGCCATTTACCTCTAATTTAGACGCCAGCTAATTTCATTCTTTCAACACAACGCGTGTTGTAAAAACACTCTTTTTCCAGTCTAATTTTATTTAATTACTAGCTGTCGCCCGCGGCTTCGCTCGCGTGCAACAATTATCACTAAGGGGTATGAAAAATAGATGTTGGCCGATTCTCAGACCTACTCAATATGCCCACAAAATTTCATGAGAATCGGTCAAGCCGTTTCGGAGGAGTACGGGAACGAACATTGTGACACGAGAATTTTATATATAAGATTTTTTTATTAAAACAATAAGATCTCTCACGGTGTAGTTTAAGTTTACAAAATTACTTGCCAAACGTTCAGTATGGTAGTCAGGGGTACCTATTTTGTGTTTTTTTTTTTTGTTTAAAACGTTTTCAGTCAAGAAAAACATTCGAAACCCTAAATTATCATAACTTGTTATGGTGATGACTATATTTATACTGAGTTTCTATAAAGTTAATTTATTTTTAATCCGCTCTACAAACTACATGCTAATTAGTCCACGTTCACACTGCGGCAATCGATTTACAACCTGGCTGTGCAAGGGACAAAGCGGTTCGCGATCGACGCTTTTGTTCCTACTCTGAAGAGACTACAATGCCTGTTGGTACTGACAGTTTCTGTTATCTGTAGCGGCACAAAGGTGCTAAAGCTTATAGAGATGGCTTATTATTAGAAGCTGCGGGCCTAAGATGCGCGCCGCGAGATATTAGTCATGTCGTTCTGTCAAAATGCAAGCATTTTGTACCAGTTTAGGGACTATTGCATTATCTGTGGTACCTAATGGTGTCGACAAAACGCGCCATAATGTACACTTTTGACACTTCTTAGTCGTCGTACCTCTCTGAGGACGAGATAATAGTCATGCAGAAATGTCAAAAGTTGAAAATTCAAAGGCGCGGTTTCTCGACAACATTACCACAGATAATGCAATAGTTCCTAAACTGGTACAAAATGCTTACATTTTGACAGAAAGACATGACAAATATCTCGCGGTGCGCATCTTAGGGCCGCTGGTTTATTAGTCATGAGTTTTTATAGAGTACCTACTATATACCTTTTGATAAAAGCGTACCTTGATTCTAAAACAATATGTTACATAGAAGCTTATATGTTTTATTGTTACAATCTAGTTTTTTAGTCATCAGTTCTTACACAGTACCTACTATACACGGTGTAACATAATTACCCTATAAGTCCGATTGGATGGCATTCTACAGATCATGACGAACAGTGTTTTTTCTACGACTTTTGAGATTTCGAAGTTTTTCATTCATGAAATGAGCTCGTAACTTTTACTTAAAATGTACCTACACACAGCATGCGGTGCGTGCGCCGCGGTAGGAGGGTACCTACGTGTGCATGGGTATGTACGGGTTTACGCAAATAGTAAACAAACACTTTGTCGCAAATTTCTAAAATAATAAAAGTTGTACTTTTGTATGAAAATTTCAATTACGATTTATTGAACCTTTGCACATGTCCAAGCACTCAAGTGGTCGGTCTGATTACGCTCCTTTCGGGCTTATAGGGTAATTATGTTACACCTTGTATAGCTTTTAATAAAAGCGTAGTAACTTTGATTCTGAAACTATAGTTCTAAAACTATTGAAGCTTTTATCTAGAGATGGTTTATTATTAGAAGCTTGTTTATTGGTCATCAGTTTTTACACAGTACTAGTTTTTGATATAAGCTTAATCGAATTCTAAAACTATTATGTTACATAGAGTCTGAGAAAAGAAATGAAGAGAAGAGAAAATCAATTAAGTGTGTACGCATAGTCAAAATATCTAAGGTTGACTGGATTATTGATCTAGTTAACCTCATGAAGACTTTAGGTACAAAAATAAATGTGTTTGAATCTTAGACAGTTAGATCTCCTTCTTAGATTTCCAGACTGATTGCGTAGATTGTCCCTGATAGCTTTTCGCTTAGCTCTATGATTACATAATTATGCAGCTTTCCGACTTTTCTTAAAATATCATCAATATACATAATACATAACCTGGATATAAAACTCTTTTGAAGCTGACTGATAATCAACGCTCAGCCTAAACCATAAGTCCTAGAGGTATGGAAAGTCACACTCCAAAGGGCTTAGAACGCGCGCAACGCCGCGGGCGACGACGGCTAGTTTTTCATATGGCGTGTCTGGTATATTATTATGTTCTTTATACCATTCCCCCTCTAAAAAGCTTATTTTATTTACTGAAAACAGTGAATAAAAAGCACTTTTACTCACTGTTTTGGTGTTTGAATTTAGAACACACTAATATATTTGAGCTCCATCTGATTATTGTTTTTGCACAAAAAAAGAAACAAGAAAAAGAAAGATTGGAGGTTGTATAGCCAATGCTATACAACCTCCAATCTTTTTTTTTCTCGTAGTCATGGTATAAACTTATAAAGTATAGTATGCAACTCTTGAATAAAACGGATTTATACCGAGGGCCATGAACCACTCACGTCGTTCAGGATTCTAACACTTGAATCACGACCGTAGAGAGTGATTCAATCATCATGAACCACTCTCTACGGTCGTGATTCAGTCGCTAGAATCCTTCACTTGCTCGTGATTCATATATGGCCCTCGCTTAAGGCCTTCTTTTATTAACTAGTGGCATAATATACTATTGTTCATCTAAAAAGATCAAGTTGCATCATGTTATGATGTGGTATCCTTTTAATAAATGTTGCTTTGAGCTGATTGACCGACGGTAAACGAGGAGTCTGTTCCCATCCCAGGAATTTCTCTGGTACATTTGTAAAGGTTATTAAAATAATCTTGTTAAATTAGCGTCAGATTCCTGTAATTAATTTACCAATTTATTTCTTTTTAGCCCCTTTAGGTATGCCTTATAATTTATTTTCTAACATCAAAAAAATACTAATTTTAATGTAAATAAATAAAATAATCATAGACATTTTAAACCTGTGTTATTTCTTAGTAACATTGAAGTATTTTTGATGAAAATTAAATCAATCTATGAAATAACTGTACCTACTTACATAATAGTTAAGTAAATAAATATTTTGAAGTATTACAGAGGCGAAGAAAAGGGAAACATTCTGGACATTTTCAGACATAACTAATGACCTCAATAAATCACATACAATGACCCATCAAATAATGTAGATACTGAACATAAAACTAAATTATTCACAAGGCTCATTACGATGAACAAGAAGATTGTGATTATAATTTGAATACCTATTGTTTTAATGTTTGAAACCATTATTGAAGGATTGTTAAGGCGTGTCCACATCACATACAAACACATACAAAATTAAATGTATGATGTTTATTATGTTTTTGACTCTTTGTACATTGAAATATAATTAGATGAAGATTTGGCGTGGGTGTTGGGACAAAGGAATCACTAGTGTTGTTATCGTTAAAATCGATAATAATAATATTATTTATTATATTTTAGTAAACATTATAATATTTATATCATTATGTAATTTTTTTTTAGCGTTCAATCGCAAAACGTGGAAGGAGGAAGGGGAGGCCTTTGCCCTGCAGTGGGAAAACCACGGCTGATAAATAAATAAATAATAATATTTATATGTGAATTACTAATAATATATAAATATTTCAAGCAAGTTTGT
The DNA here is from genome assembly GCA_947507515.1 of Eulithis testata. NCBI lineage: Eukaryota > Metazoa > Arthropoda > Insecta > Lepidoptera > Geometridae > Eulithis > Eulithis testata. Next base: position 7,352,128 of record OX382213.1, on the reverse strand, counting down.
ATGAGTTACTGGCCAAACCTGATGATTCAATTTTAAGGCCGCCATAAGGCCTCCGTCGTGGCTCAACGACTGTCACAGCCGAGACCAACAGCTTAACATGCCTTCCGCAACAAGGAAGCGCTCAGATTTAAATGCCACTAATGGTCACTCATCGAAATATAATCGGACACTTGCTTGCTTGCATTTAGAAATGTGTCGTAAAACTATAAAATCGTACAAGTACAGCATCACAGAGCAGATGTAAAATGCAGCTGTTTCTCAAAATGGTTACCAACGTGATGTTTTCCTATCATTGCAAATTTTATTGATGAAGAACTGGCATCTGCAGAACGCCCACATTGTCAGCCGGATTCTTATCTATGAATGGGCATTCCCTATGCACGCGGTGAATTACCCTAGAGCTGGAATATCGATGTTTCGGAATTTAAGTATCGATTAAGTTTTGTTGAAACCAATATTGGATTGATGGATGAATTATTATCTCGAAATTGAGGTATCGAGTTGTTTAAACCGTTCCCTGGATTGATGGATGGATGAAATTATCGACATTTATCTAATTCCGAACAATAAAAGAGTTGACATAGTAATGGTAAAAATCTTTTTATAAATATTTTAATAAATCATAATATTTCATAAAAAGAAAAAGAAAATTTAAAAACTGTAGTTAACAGTTTTTAAATTTAAAAACTGTAGCTTTTACTGCCTGAAATATAATTTAGCATTTAAGTACCTACCGTTTTGTGCACTGGACAAGAATACCATGTACAAGAATACATGACATATAAATAAAATTCAAATTTTATCGATATCTGTTTAAGCCCAACACTACCTTTAAGCTCTATTCAATTTGCTTATTCGACACCGATACCCAACTTAAAAAAAAAGAAAGTAAACCGCTCTATATTAGAGGTACAAAGAACCCTAATTGGGAAGGCAGATGGTGGGCACACGTGCCTGGCGCTTTCATTCCATACATCCTTATCGTCGTCCATACCAAAATTTACCTTAAATCCATGGTAAGAAATCGCAAAATTGTCTAACATACTCCATTTTTTGCCTTCCTGATAAGGTCCATTCCAAAAAGAACCTTATATTCGAAAAAGTAGGGCTTACATTTAATGTTTTGGAAGAAAGACATTAGGGTTGACTAAAAAAAGTTCAGATTTCAGATTGTGGTTTGGTTTTTTACCCAAGGACGACTTTTTACCTTAGGGTCGGCTTTTTAGCTTAAGATTGTATGTGGGTCAGCTGGTTCTATGGAAATAAGGCGTACCTGTAACAAAAACAAAGATTGGTTAGATTTGAAATTTAAACTTTAGCCTATAAGGTAGGTATTCGCGTATTTCGGATTTTTTCCCCAGAGTATACTGTCCTATAGAGTAATGTTTTTTTTTTTAATAAACACAAAATACGATCTATCCAAAAGCAGTTTGTAAAATTATTTATATTATAGTTTTAAAAGTAATTTATTAATTTAGTTATACCTATTAGTATTCAATAGCAATGGGTATTATTTAGTATTAATGCAAATCCATTGGTCGCGCTGAGTTTAGTCATAAAATATCTATGATGCATGGGAAAGTTTTTATTAATATTTTTATATGTACCTATTCATTAAATTAAATTTATTGGTAACACTGACTTAACATTTAACATTATTAATAAGTGGCAGAGCTAGTAGAGTTTTTTATAAAAAAAATTGCACAAGCAAGCTCGTATGAGTTATTGGCCAACTCTGGTGACGGAGTTTTTAGGCCGCCCTAAGGCCTCTGTTGTGGCTTGCACAGTAAAGTACTAAAAGCCTCCTTTTTGCCTGACAGACGATGAAACACATCGAAGCAATGTATTTGCAATGCCATGCTACATGGAGCACGTCCTCATGTCACGTGCTCTGTGAGATAACGCAATGCAATGTTTATTGATAAAAGTACAAATTTATGGTGACAGAACTTAAAAAAAAAACAACTGGGAAAGTGGTTTTCGAAACCGGGAAAAATTCAGAAGCCTTGGATATTAAATGAAAATACATGATATCTGACTCAAAGAAGTCATAATCAAAAGAAGAAAGAGAGAAAAAGGATAAATAAGCCACTTATAAAATGTTTATTATTATTAAGATCATGGTAAGCTTGTCTCGTCACTTCACCATGGAATCCACGGGAAGCATCCGCCATGCGTGTGGTCGGTAGAATTAGATCTACACCACAGATCAGTGTCATAGAACCTCTTCAAGATACTTCACTGCTTTTTTAAGATACGTTATTGTTCCTTCGCTACGATAAACGCATTTCATAATAATACACAAATAATTAAAAAAAGAATTGGACCAGTTGAGCTATCTATAAACCGTTTGCAACGGTTTGTAATAACTCAACTGTTTCATGTGTATTTTGTAAATACATATTGTAAATACTGTATTAGTTGTAATTTTCTTTGTGAATAAAATACTTATTGTGTATAAGGTGAAAAAATTAATTGTTCAGTTTCGTATGGTTTAGTGGCCAACTCTGGTGACGGAGTTTTTATTTAAAACTCGTTCAGTGGAAACTAAAGTTCCTACAGAAAAATCCTGTCTTAAATATTACCTTCCAAACCAGCCTAAAGAAGCAAACAGCTAAACATAGTCTTCAAAGAATATGTATCATGGAATAGATAAAACAGTTCTTCTTCTTTTATTTATGGCCTAAAAATGGTACTTTCTAACCCTTTAGTTTAGTTGACATTCTGAAACTTTACGATCACGGGATTAGGTTAAACTTGGAAGATTGATAAACAAAGGTTGAGTGATGCCAATAAACAAAGAAGAAGAAGCTTGAAGAGATTTTGATTCGTTAGATATTCCCCTTGTATAATGTCAAAGGTCAATAGGTAAAGGAACTGAGCCCTTCCATCCAATGGCTTCCTACAACATTCACGATGTACGCACATCATAAGTGAATTTCCTTTTGGCAGTTTCAATGGTTTCTACTCCCTTGTGATAAGGTTCATATTGATACAGTTTCATATAAAGCTAACCATTGAATACGCACTGCTATAAAATATTATGGTTTGCGCCCCGGATTACGTAACTTTTAACTTTGCCTCAAGAATGCGTTTCAGTCCTTGCAATTTTAAACCTAAACTTTAGTGAAATAGAGCTTTTTTTCGTCAGCCAAAGTTTTGTAATAAACAAGCATGTGAACCACAGAATATAGTTTTAGTGTGTATGAATAAAGTCAACCGAATGTGGACGTATTTACAATGTACTTATAAACGGATTGATGTCATCCACGTTTATTTATTTTCAGAAATTGGTGCTTCTAAAACCTACCTTGATTTTGATGGTGTACTTAAGTAGTAGGGATTGATTCATTCTGGCTCACCCAAAAAAAGTTGCGATTGGGGTGGTCTTGCCAGGGCGCCAGCTAAAAAAAAAAAAAAAAAAAAAAAAGTTTAGACTCTTTTTGTATGTTTTGGCACACGCCTGATCGATTGCGCTAACCCATTTTAACGCACCCCGGCCCATTCAAAAGTTACGAAGCCACTTGTATACTCAATGAACAAACAATAGCGTTTTATTGAGGGTCGAGCCATTGTGTCCGGCTTGCGGGGCAGGTACTATAGATAAGCAGTCCCCATCCGTTGACGAAAAGAATTTGTGTGAATTAAATTAGTGTAATGCTTGTTCACATCATTAGGTATTAAATCGAGAACTATGTAGGTCAAAAATTAACCTCCAACTGAACTTTTTTTTATGTGACATCTCTCAAGCCGAAAACTTCCCTGGCGGAGGGTGGATGCGCGCGCATAAAGGCTGCGTTCCGAGCACAACCCCTAATATTAAGCCCGCGTTACAATAGGTAATTATCTATAATATCATATTATTATATTATGATAATATGATAATCAATATTTATTATTTATTTATTAGCAATACACAAATATATTTTTATTTTATATGTATATTATTTAATATTGTACGGCCCCCCACGATACATATAATATGAAATTATTATTTAAGTATTAATTATTTAACCATTATTAATTATTTTTATTATTTAAATAAACTAACCTAACACCTTCACTGTGACGCACTGTCCGTCGCCTGATTAACCAGCAGTGGGCATTAATTATAAGCTGTGGATGATGTAATTGCAAATAAAATTTTCATGAAGTTCATCTTTTAGCATCATGTTATAACGCGATACAATCAATGCAAATATAAAAACCAGCCGACAGGTAGTGGCCACCCAAAAAGGCATTTTGCTTGTCGGGACATGACGCGAGTTTATTGCTACGTGAAAAGGGCGTCAGATAACATATTCGATAAATCAATGTGAGTTATGCGACGCTGCAAAAAACTATTAGGCACCCATCACAAACCAAGAAAGTTTACCTGTTGAAACATGTCATGAGTTTTTTGCGATATTTCTCTGCTATAAAGGTCTAAAACCCTCGAGTTACTACCACAGTCTTACGCCATTCGTGCAGTGAACTACAGATAAATATTGTTATAACGTCGTAGTAGTAGGGATTGATTCATTCTGGCTCACCCAAAAAAAGTTGCGATTGGGGTGGTCTTGCCAGGGCGCCAGCTAAAAAAAAAAAAAAAAAAAAAAAAAGTTTAGACTCTTTTTGTATGTTTTGGCACACGCCTGATCGATTGCGCTAACCCATTTTAACGCACCCCGGCCCATTCAAAAGTTACGAAGCCACTTGTATACTCAATGAACAAACAATAGCGTTTTATTGAGGGTCGAGCCATTGTGTCCGGCTTGCGGGGCAGGTACTATAGATAAGCAGTCCCCATCCGTTGACGAAAAGAATTTGTGTGAATTAAATTAGTGTAATGCTTGTTCACATCATTAGGTATTAAATCGAGAACTATGTAGGTCAAAAATTAACCTCCAACTGAACTTTTTTTTATGTGACATCTCTCAAGCCGAAAACTTCCCTGGCGGAGGGTGGATGCGCGCGCATAAAGGCTGCGTTCCGAGCACAACCCCTAATATTAAGCCCGCGTTACAATAGGTAATTATCTATAATATCATATTATTATATTATGATAATATGATAATCAATATTTATTATTTATTTATTAGCAATACACAAATATATTTTTATTTTATATGTATATTATTTAATATTGTACGGCCCCCCACGATACATATAATATGAAATTATTATTTAAGTATTAATTATTTAACCATTATTAATTATTTTTATTATTTAAATAAACTAACCTAACACCTTCACTGTGACGCACTGTCCGTCGCCTGATTAACCAGCAGTGGGCATTAATTATAAGCTGTGGATGATGTAATTGCAAATAAAATTTTCATGAAGTTCATCTTTTAGCATCATGTTATAACGCGATACAATCAATGCAAATATAAAAACCAGCCGACAGGTAGTGGCCACCCAAAAAGGCATTTTGCTTGTCGGGACATGACGCGAGTTTATTGCTACGTGAAAAGGGCGTCAGATAACATATTCGATAAATCAATGTGAGTTATGCGACGCTGCAAAAAACTATTAGGCACCCATCACAAACCAAGAAAGTTTACCTGTTGAAACATGTCATGAGTTTTTTGCGATATTTCTCTGCTATAAAGGTCTAAAACCCTCGAGTTACTACCACAGTCTTACGCCATTCGTGCAGTGAACTACAGATAAATATTGTTATAACGTCTAATAACATCTGCGTGTATTCTAAAATTATTCGTTACTCAACACACAGTATTTGCCACAATAAATAGTGTTTCCGTGTTCTACCGTATAAAATGGAGGTAAGTTGTTATATTACGTATTTACTTTGAACCGATTTCACCTTTGCACTTAAACGCTATCAATATAAGCTAAACCGAGTTCAAGATACCCTTGATGACAAACTTTTGTAGCAAAACTTTGACTTTATTTGATCTATGATTTTGCATTTATGTATTTTTAAAAGTAACATGTCGTTACAGGACACGCCAAGTTACTCCCCCGTGGAGGAGGTTGAAGAACATAACACTTTCAAGCAATTCTATTATAATGCTATATCTGATAAAGAGGACATATATATCTAATGAAGAGAAGACGGTCAGAGGAACAAAACCATTTGGAAACACCATCAACATCGCGGGAAGCATTTGACTCAATTTTTGATAATGAATTACTCAATCTTTGTATGGAAGCTGAAACTGGAACTGTGGATTGCACTACCTGCAATTTGCCAATAAAAAAGAGGTATTTAAACAGCCATTTCAATAGTAAACAACATAAATATAACTCTGTTAAAATTCAACATTCTTTATCGAATGTTGATCTTATACAATCAGCTTTTGGAAACCGTGTTTATACATACAAAATAACATCTAAAATAGATAAAACGAAAATAGATTTTGAAACTCCTGAATTATTTGTAGAATCAATCAATGAAACAATTTCAGTTTTAATCAATGAAGCTATCGAAGAACTAACAATTTTTAAAGTTAACTTTATATTGTACGCTGATTTTGTACAACAAACAAAGGAAATAAAAAACTCATTTGACTTTCAAACTAGTAACTTTATAATCATGCAAGGTGATGATTTAGATATATTTTTAAAATCATTAAAGGACACTTTGTCTAGCAAAATAAGCGAATTTGAAAAAAAGGATAGTGGCTGGAGTTTATCTAAAATTGTGAGCATTGATATGAATATCAATAAATTTAACCCCCTACGTGGTACATCATACATTGAATTACCACATGATATACAAACAAAAAAAGCAGTAGTCAATGTTAAAAACGCAGACGTTAAATGTTTCCAATGGGCATTACTATCGGCATTGTATCCAGTTGCAAAAAATGCTGATAGAGTTACATCATATGTAAGAAATGAAAATAAATTAAAACTTGATGGGGTTTCTTTCCCCGTTAAACTATGTGACATCTCAAAAGTTGAAAAATTAAACAACATGAGTGTGAATGTTTTCGGATTAGAATATGATGATGTTAAAAAACAAAATTCTGTTGTTGGTCCCTTATATTTCACAAAGTGTCGAAAAAGTTGTCACATTAACTTATTATACATAACAAATGGTTCAAATGGTCATTATTGCTATATTAAAAATATGTCACGTTTAATAAGAAGCCAACTCACCTCGCGACACGCCGCAATACATTTATGTGATGGCTGTTTATTGTATTTTTCAAACCACGAGCAGTTATTGCAACATCAAAAGCGAGATTGTAATCAAATTCGTACTGACTTACCTTCCGAAAAACCATGCTTAAAGAATTGGTTCGGTGAAAATGTTTCCAATAATAAGGTTTCATTCGATAAATATCAAAAACAACTCAAGGTTCCGTTTGTTATATATGCGGATTTTGAATCATTTCTGAGGCCAATCACATCCTGCTCAAATGATCCAGATTTACCTCATACTGAAAATGTTCAAAGACATGATGTATATAGTTTCGGGTATTACATTAAATGTGCTTATGACGACAGTCTTTCCAAATACAGAACTTACGTGGGTGATGACTGTGCAAAAAAGTTTATGGAAAGCTTACAGAAAGACATTGAAATAATTACCAAAATAAATAATTTTCAAAAATGTCCATTACCTTTATCAGATATGGACAAAGTTAAAATAGCTGTAGCTACTACATGCTACATTTGTGGGAGAGATTTAAAATGCCAACAAATAATAGACCACGATTGGTATACAGGCGTTTTTCGAGGTGTTGCTCATGAAATATGTAGCAGTAAATTTAGAAGTCAATGTTTCATTCCGGTTATCTTGCATAATCTAAGTAATTATGATGCTCATTTTATTGTTCATGCCTTAAATTTTGCTGAAGGTGCAGTGGAAATAATTCCCCAAAACAAAGAGCGTTATATATCTTTTTCAAAATTATTAAAAGTTAATAACCATCGAGTAAGTTTACGGTTTATAGATTCTCTGAAATTTTTGTCATGTAGTTTGGAAACACTAGCAAATAATCTAAACATCAATCAATTCGATGAATTGAGGAAACATTTTCCGAATGAGCAGGATTTTAACCGATTAAAAAGAAAAGGTGTATATCCTTATGAATTTATGACCGGGCTAGAAAGTCTTAAACAAAAATCTCTTCCTACACAAAACCAATTCTTTAGCTCAATAACGGGTACAAACGTTTCAAATGAAGACTATGAACATGCTAAAGATGTTTGGCAGCATTTTGAATGTCGTTCTATGAGTGATTATTCGGATTTGTACTTAAAGACAGATGTTTTATTGCTAAGTGACATTTTTGAAAACTTTAGAACTGTTTGTATGAGCACATATGGTTTGGATCCTGCGCATTACTATACAGCACCAGGTTTAAGTTGGGATGCGATGTTAAAATACACAAAAATAGAGTTAGAGTTGCTAACAGATTTTGATAAAATTGCCTTTATTAAATCTGGTATTCGAGGTGGAGTATCACAGTGCAGTCATCGATATGCCAAAGCAAACAACCACTACATGAATAATTACGATAGAAATCAGGCAACATCATTTTTAATATATCTTGATGCTAATAATTTATATGGTTGGGCGATGTCACAGTATCTCCCCGTTGGAGGTTTCCAGTGGGTTGATATTGAGACAAATTTCAAAGTTGCAATCGATTCTGAAATCGGCTATATTTTAGAAGTAGATTTAGAATATCCTGATAACTTACATGATTTACATTCTGATTTTCCACTCTGCCCAGAAAATGTTTGTATAGGGAATACAAAAGACTTTAAACTGGTTCCAAACCTAAATAATAAAAGTAGCTACGTAATACACTACAGAAATTTAATACAATGCTTAAATATGGGGTTAAAAATAAAAAAAATTCATAGAATTTTAAAATTTGATCAAAGTCCATGGTTAAGCAAGTATATAGAATTAAATACAAATCAAAGAACCAAAGCCAAATCCGATTTCGAAAAAGATTTCTATAAGCTTATGAACAATGCAATCTTTGGAAAAACAATGGAAAACATTGAGAAACGGGTAAATGTTAAATTGCTCACTCACTGGGAAAATCGAGGGAAGATTCAAGGGGCTCAAAGTTTAATAGCAAGACCTGAATTTCATAGTCTTTCCATATTTTCAGAAGAATTAGTTGCAATACAACTTCGTAAAACAAAATTGGTTTACAACAAACCCATCTATTTAGGATTGTGTGTTTTAGATATATCCAAAACTTTGATGTATGATTTCCATTATAATTACATGAAAAATAAATTTCAAACCAATATCAATCTGTTATACACAGATACAGACAGTTTGGTTTACCAAATATTTACAAAGGATTTTTACAGAGATATTAAAGACGACATTCAAACATACTTCGATACATCTGATTATCCAACAGACAATGTATTTAATTTTCCACTTGTCAACAAGAAAAGAGTAGGGTTATTTAAAGATGAAAATAACGGTAAAATCTTTACAGAGTTTGTGGGCTTACGATCGAAAATGTATGCAATGCTGGTTGAAAATAGAATCATTACAAAGGCTAAAGGAGTAAATAAATGTGTAACTAAAAAACTTACAATGGATAACTATAAGACGTGTCTCTTTGATAAAAATATTCAATTTTCTCACATGTATAGATTTAAGTCAATAAAGCATGTAATTTTCACTCAAAAAATTAACAAAACATGTCTTTCACATAATGATACTAAACGTTTTATTTTATCGAATTCTGTAAATACTTTAGCATGGGGGCATTATAGTTTAAGAAACTAAGTTTAAGTAATATTAGAATTTAAGTATCTAGTTAGGTACCTACCTCACCGCACCTTTGTAAAGTACCTAGCTGTTAATGTAATAATATATTTATAGAGTTAAGACATAATATAAGACATAATTTTTAATCCTATTTTAAGTTTACATAAATATATATATTTGTATCTTTCAATACATTGTTTCATTATTTTCATTTACCTCATACCAGAAACACGTGTTGGTAGTCAAAAATGTTTCATTTCAATCATCCATTTACTGCAATAGTGGCTGGTCCAAGTGGGTGTGGAAAATCCAATTTTGTTACAAACTTTATTAAATATGTAAAAGAAGTTTGTAGTGTGAATTTTGTTCAAACTACATGGTGTTATGATGAAATGCAACCGTTGTATAATTTGAGAAACGTAAATTATTTTCAAGGAATACCAGATCTTAGTATGTTCGATGGAAAGGATCCTCAACTTATAATTATCGATGATCTCATGAGGGAATCCGATGGGCGCATTGTTGATATTTTTACAAAAGGTAGTCATCACAGAAATTTGAGTGTTTTCTACATAACACAAAACTTATTTCATCAAGGTAAAGGGCAAAGAGACATATCACTAAACTCTAGTTATATCATCTATTTCAAAAATCCTCGTGATAAGACTCAAATTCGATACCTAGCACGACAAGTTTCGCCAGAAAATATTAAGTTTATGGAAGATTCTTACAAAGATGCGACTAATGAAGCTCATGGATACCTAATGATTGATTTAAAACAGGATACTAATGACGTGTGCCGTTTTAAGACAAAAATATTCCCTTCAGACGGATATTGTACCGTGTACATCCCAACAAAAGTGTTTAAATATGCTAAGAATCAACAAATTCATATCAGTCATAAATAATGCATCGAAGACTAAAGACGCATACGGATTTACTTAGAGCCCTGCATACACTTAAACCAAAATACATAAAAGCTCTTTTAAAATCGTGCGATGAAGAAGAAATAAATTGTATTTGTGAATGCATTCATAACGTTTTAAAAGGAAAAGTGCCCTTAGAAGAAAAAGCTAGAAAAAAATTGAAAAAGTATAAAGACATACTTCGCAAACTAGTACGTAAAAGTACAAACAAAATTCGCAAAAACATAATCATTCAAAAAGGGGGTGCCTTTTTACCAATGATACTGGGTTCAATTTTAAGTGCATTAGTTGCCTCTTTTGTTTGAAAAATGGAACATGCCAAGAAAATGTTGCTTGTTGATCCAAGTGTAATAGAAAAACTTAATCAGCATAATACGACTGATAACCCCCTATCACGATTAGATATGGAAATGCAAGACATTTTAAAAAGTGATATGGAAGAAAGAAAAAAGTGTACTCTATACATGCAAGTTTTGCAGCGATATTTACATTTTGCTGAAGAAGGACGTCGACCAATTCAATTACCCATCGTATCAAATATTGAAGTATCTGATAGGGATAATAGTGGATATGACACAGTTGATAATAAAAACAATGAAATCAGTGTTAAAGATTCAGTTACTGTTCAGTCTCCAGACGAAGGTGAGGAACAGGTAAATATTACTGTTTCTCATGAAAAACCAACTCCTTACACCCCAAAACACATACTCAGCTTGGTACCTAAAACATATATAAGGAAGGGTGAGAGATTATTGTTTTTGTTGGTATCGAACAAAAATAAAATTTATTGGGATGCTGATGGTATAATTACTGTAGACAAAGAAAAAATCCCTGGGAGTAATATTGTTGACTTAGTAAATGATTTTTTGAGACCGCTAAAAAGAAGTGCTCCAATAGGATGGGAGAAATTTGCAAAAGCACTGAAAGATATTAAAATACCAATGATTTATATTGGAAATCCACAAAGAGTCGACTATATGCAGCAGCTTCCGATCACACCATATAAAGAGGAGGAAGAGTTTTCAACACCAGTTACTAGCAAAACCAGACAGAAGATAGATTGGGAAAAATGGAGTCCTTATTAGAAATAAACAATATCTACTATAACCCTTCACACCCAGCGGGATATGCTAGTATTGATAAACTGGCTAGTGCTATGAAAGGTAAAATGAACAGAGAAGATGTTAAAAGATGGTTACAATCACAAGAAACATACACACTACATAAACCGGTTCACAAAAAATTTCCACGAAACAAATATGTCTTATCTAATCTTAATGAACTTTGGCAAGCTGACTTAAGTGACATGAGAACTTATTCAAAATATAATGATGGTGTTAATTATATACTTTGTGTTATTGATGTTTTTACCAAATTTGCCTATGCTCGATCAATGAAAAATAAAAATTCTGAATCGATTAAAACATGTTTTGAAAGTATATTTCGTGAAGCCGATATAACACCAACCCATATACAATCCGACAAAGGAACCGAATTTGTTTCGAAAGATGTTCAAAAATACTTTAAAACGAAGAATGTCAATTACTATACTACAAACAACCCCGATATTAAGGCTAGTGTAGTTGAAAGATTTCAAAGGACACTCAAAATGAGGATGTGGCGTTACTTTACTCACAAAAATACATATAAATACATTGATATTTTACAGGACTTAATATATTCATATAACCACAGTTACCATTCCAGCATCAAGATGTGTCCTTGTGATGTAAACTCAAAAAATATAATGACAGTGTGGAACAATTTGTATACACGTAAACATGTTCAAAATAACACCAATACATCTCCAACACTGCCAAAATTTCATATTGGAGACTATGTAAGAATAACAAAATATAAACATATATTTCAAAAAGGATATGAATCTAATTGGAGTGATGAAATATTTGTAATATCTTCAGTGATAGATCGGGCTCCATGGATTGTGTACACACTAAGAGATTTACAGCAAGAAAACATTGTTGGAACCTTTTATGAAAAAGAATTGCAAAAAGTGACGTATGACCCCTCTCTAAATTATAAACTAGATAAAATAATTAGTTCCCGCTATTCTGGCAACAGAAAGCAAGTGTTAGTGAAGTGGAAAGGTTATCCAGATAAATTTAATAGTTGGGTTCTAGTTTCCGATTTAAAACAAATATGAATAAAGAAAGTTTTTATTTAACATTACCTAGTAACAGTTCTATGGAATATTTTCCAGACAATGTTACTACAAGATTTTCAACTAAATTACCAAAACCCATAAAATTGGAAGGGCAATGGACCGTCGGAGTTGTTGAATTTCAATATCCATGTACCATGTTTACTGTTCAAGAACATGAAAATATTATTTACATAACTAAATCGATGGTGATGCCAAATGAGAAAAAACCTTCATTGGTTTATTATAAAAAACACATTCCAGCTACAAATTACGATAACATTAATCATATTTTAACAGCGTTGAATAATGTGAAGGAAAAAGTAAGATTTCGCTATGATGAAATATCAAAGTTTGTGTCAGTTTCAGTGATGGATGATTCAGTAAAATCAGTGATTCTAAAACCCAAATTGGGTGTTCAACTCGGTTTTGAACCTAATAGGAATCTTGTAGATAATGGTCTTGGAAAATGCCCCGCAAATTTGCATTTAGGGTTACCATCACAATTATTTGTCTATTGTGACATAATCGATCCTCAGATAGTAGGAGATGTTATGTCTCCTCTCCTGAGAATCATTCCTTTAGATCCAGCAAAGTATATATATGGCGCAAATAAAATGCATGTTTTCTCACCTCCTCACTATTTACCAGTTATGCGTAGAGAGTTTGACACCATTGAAATAGATATAAGATCCAGCACAGGTCAAAAAATACCATTCCAGTTTGGGACAGTGTGTGTTAAACTTCATTTCAAAAAATTATAATGTATCCCCGTGACAGCATAACTTGTCCATATGAACATTATTATTCTCATCAAGCTGGCTCTGGTATTGGAGTGATTTATAAAGGGGCGCCTTATCAACGTGGTCATGGGATCGGTAGCTTTTTAGGAGGGCTGTTTAGATCAGTTTTACCCTTACTTTCTAGTGGCGCTCGCGTTATAGGCAAGGAGGCTCTAAATGCTGGTGTCGGTCTTCTATCAGATATGGCTAGTGCCCGCCCCATGGAAGAATCAATTAAAAGTCGGTTAAAAGTAGCTACTTCAAACTTGAAAAGAAAAGCTCATGATAAAATTGATGGATTGAATATGTCTGGTTCTGGATATATAACCAAAAGGAAGCGTCTTAGTTCAGTCATTCCACCGTCGACTACCAAAGTGAAAGCTCTAAAAAAATTACGAGTTAATAATCAAAAAGATATATTCTCATAAATAATTTTTAAAATGTCATTCTTACATAGCCATTCCTGTGAATGTATAAAATCAGAGTTAGATTTATTTGCTCTACCATCCACGCAAACTAGTATAGAAAACGGGTTATGGATACACTACAAACCCATCTCATCTCTAGCTGATGATGGACCCATAGAATTTCAAGTACCTGGAACAGGTGATGACTACATGGATTTATCCCATACATTGCTGCACATAAAAGCCAAGATACTAAACCAGGATGGTACGAAATTAACTGAGTCAACTGTTGTGGCTCCAGTAAACAATTGGCTCCATTCTCTTTTCACCCAACTAGATATTTATCTGAATCAAAAGCTAGTATCACCGCCAAACAATACATATGCCTATAGGGCTTACATGGAAACTTTATTAAATTATGCTCCTGCAGCTAAGGAATCTCATCTGACTTGTGGTCTTTGGTATCAAGATACGGCTGGGAAAATGGATTCAACTGATGAAAAAAATGATGGATTTGTTAAAAGACGAGAATTAGCATGTGAAAGTAAGGAGATAGAAATGATTGGTCATCTTCATGGAGATATATTTAATCAAGAAAAGTTTTTAATAAATGGTGTTGAAATGAGTGTTAAATTAGTTCGTTCGAGAGAAACATTTAACCTAATGGCTTCTACATCCGACTTGAAATTTAAAGTATGCATTACAGATGCAACACTTATTATACGTAGAGCACGAATCAATCCTACTGTATTACTTGCACATCAAAAAGTTTTAGCCTCTACTACAGCTAAATATCCTATCACTCGAGCTGAAGTCAAAGTTTTAACTATTCCTTCGGGGATTCAGGGTAAGACTCTAGATAATATTTTTTTGGGGCAAGTTCCCAAAAGGTGTATAATCGGTTTTGTGAACAATGCAGCGTTTAATGGGGGTCTAACAAAAAATCCATTCAATTTTGAAAACTACAATATAAATACATTTTGTTTATACATTGATGGTCAACAAATACCTTCGAAAGCTTTGCAACCATCATTCGATAATAATATTTACACAGCAGCCTATCACACACTATTTTCAGGGACAGGTATACATTTTCTGAATGAAGGTAATGGTATATCTAGGGAGCAATATGCAAAAGGATATTGTGTGTTGGCGTTTGATCTAACGGCTGACCTCAGCTCAAATTCAAACACTCATTGGAATCTTATAAAACATGGTAGCGTTAGACTGGAGGTTCGTTTTGAATCTGCTCTGACTCAGACGATAAATTGTATTATTTATGCAGAGTTCGATAATGTTATTGAAATTGATAAGAATCGTAATGTAACTGTAGACTATAGTAGTTAGGATGTAATAAAATTGTATTGTTTTGAATGTACTGAGACTATAAATTGAATTATTCATGCAAAGTTCGATAATGTTATTGAAATGTAACCGTAGACTATCAATTGTCAAGATTGAATAAAATTGTATTTAGTTATATAATAAATAAATAAAACATTGATGTATGCATACCTACATATAGTTTTATTTCCTGAAACCTCTTCTTTACTTTTTCTCTATAAAAAGTAATTTACATATTTCCTTGTCACATTCTTGGTTTGAAGATTGAACTTGACACAGCTTACCTTATTAAGAATAATGGATACAATTGATATTCAAAAATATTTACACTACATTCACCCAGCTTTACACAAAAATGTGTATGCTGCAAACAGGCTACCACTGCATGTAAAAAAACCGGTGTATCTAATAAGCAATTTGGATCCGGACAACAAGCCAGGGTCACATTGGATTGCCATGCACATAGATAAAAATGGAGTTGGTCAGTATTTTGATTCATATGGACGCGCACCTAAAGACTACCACAAAAACTTCTTGCGCAGGAACTCAAGACAGTGGGATTTTAATAGATATAGATTGCAGCACGACTTAACTACAGTGTGTGGAGAATATTGTTTGACATATCTGTATTTCAAGTTTTACGGAAATACTATGACCGATTTTATTGAATTATTTAGTAACAATACTATCAATAACGATCTATTTTTACACAAGTTGTTTAATGAATGCTTTAAAAATAAAAAGGACTAGATAGAAATAGTTAAAGTTAACTAAATTAACTAAGTTAACTAATCGATGAATGTGGTTAAAAGTGGATCATTAGACAAATAAAACAAAGTTTAATGGAATTAAAAAGTTTTTTATTTAAGTATAAAAAGAAAATACCTGATATACAAGAAAATATTGACAATGTTATTACCTATTCTAAAAATCATTATTTACATATTTAGTTATTACATCTAGCTAGTTATTGATTTTTGAAAGAATATATTTTGCTGTCTTCGGATTCCGATATCTCCTTGGTGATTTGATAAACAATTTTTTTCAAATTTTCATAATTTTTGTTATTCAATTCCTTGCAGTAATATTTAACGCGAACGTCAGCGTGTTTCCAATGCTGGGTAGGAGGAATCTTGCTCAGCTTTTTCATATCAAACACATCAATTTTTATAAGATGTGCTGCATTAACACTGTCGTCTGTGTTTGTTGATATGTATGATGTACCACCCTCTTTGTTCATTCGTCCAACGTTTGATGAGTTTTTTGCTTTCTTCTTTTTTGGTGGCACTTCCGGAAAGAACTCATCTATGTTGCTGAGACTACTGCGGGGGCGCTTCAATATAGATTTCTTTGCAAGGTAGTATGGTACGCAATTGGTGGTGTCCTCTTCATCAGATATATTATAATAGAATTGCTTGAAAGTGTTATGTTCTTCAACCTCCTCCACGGGGGAGTAACTTGGCGTGTCCTGTAACAACATGTTACTTTTAAAAATACATAGATACAAGTAGACATACAACATAAATGCAAAATCATAGATCAAATAAAGTCAAAGTTTTGCTACAAAAGTTTGTCATCAAGGGTATCTTGAACTCGGTTTAGCTTATATTGATAGCGTTTAAGTGCAAAGGTGAAATCGGTTCAAAGTAAATACGTAATATAACAACTTACCTCCATTTTATACGGTAGAACACGGAAACACTATTTATTGTGGCAAATACTGTGTGTTGAGTAACGAATAATTTTAGAATACACGCAGATGTTATTAGACGTTATAACAATATTTATCTGTAGTTCACTGCACGAATGGCGTAAGACTGTGGTAGTAACTCGAGGGTTTTAGACCTTTATAGCAGAGAAATATCGCAAAAAACTCATGACATGTTTCAACAGGTAAACTTTCTTGGTTTGTGATGGGTGCCTAATAGTTTTTTGCAGCGTCGCATAACTCACATTGATTTATCGAATATGTTATCTGACGCCCTTTTCACGTAGCAATAAACTCGCGTCATGTCCCGACAAGCAAAATGCCTTTTTGGGTGGCCACTACCTGTCGGCTGGTTTTTATATTTGCATTGATTGTATCGCGTTATAACATGATGCTAAAAGATGAACTTCATGAAAATTTTATTTGCAATTACATCATCCACAGCTTATAATTAATGCCCACTGCTGGTTAATCAGGCGACGGACAGTGCGTCACAGTGAAGGTGTTAGGTTAGTTTATTTAAATAATAAAAATAATTAATAATGGTTAAATAATTAATACTTAAATAATAATTTCATATTATATGTATCGTGGGGGGCCGTACAATATTAAATAATATACATATAAAATAAAAATATATTTGTGTATTGCTAATAAATAAATAATAAATATTGATTATCATATTATCATAATATAATAATATGATATTATAGATAATTACCTATTGTAACGCGGGCTTAATATTAGGGGTTGTGCTCGGAACGCAGCCTTTATGCGCGCGCATCCACCCTCCGCCAGGGAAGTTTTCGGCTTGAGAGATGTCACATAAAAAAAAGTTCAGTTGGAGGTTAATTTTTGACCTACATAGTTCTCGATTTAATACCTAATGATGTGAACAAGCATTACACTAATTTAATTCACACAAATTCTTTTCGTCAACGGATGGGGACTGCTTATCTATAGTACCTGCCCCGCAAGCCGGACACAATGGCTCGACCCTCAATAAAACGCTATTGTTTGTTCATTGAGTATACAAGTGGCTTCGTAACTTTTGAATGGGCCGGGGTGCGTTAAAATGGGTTAGCGCAATCGATCAGGCGTGTGCCAAAACATACAAAAAGAGTCTAAACTTTTTTTTTTTTTTTTTTTTTTTTAGCTGGCGCCCTGGCAAGACCACCCCAATCGCAACTTTTTTTGGGTGAGCCAGAATGAATCAATCCCTACTACTTACTTATAAAGAAGTGGTGTCAAGGAACTTATTATGTCAGATATCTTGGAATTTTTTATCAGTTCTTGAGACCACTGTGGCACAGTGATAGTGATGGTGTGAGCCACGTCAGTGTTCAAATAGTTGAGGGTTCAAATACAATTGTGCACGTAAGACCTAGTAGGTTTCTAAGTCCACTAGAGGATCCACTTAGGCCTTTACATCTATTGAAGATGAAGTACGTCAGGACGTAACCTATGTCTACACGGACACTGTAGTGCCTGGGACAATGTTTAGATGGAGTAGGCTTGCCCACGCCTATACCATCCTCTCAGCCTAGTCAGCCATATCCACAGGAAAGCCATCGTCAATACGTGCGGAGCTGACTAAGCCGTGGATTTCCTCGCGATGTTTTCCATCACCGTTAAGCTCAGATCTCCGAGCTTAGAGGATCCAGAGAGCTAGAGAACTCAAGTCCCCTTCTAAACCACCCAAAGTCCGAGTCTCTCCAAAGGTGGATCAGGGTAGGGAAAACTGTAAATAGCTGGGTCGAACCCCCTTCATCATCATCATCATAGGCAGCTTGTAGTAACCCACTGCTGGGCATAAGCCTCCTTCCTCAAACGCCACTTGTCTATTTAGGGCTTGTTGCATCCGTCTTCCACTGTAGGGCAACGATATCATCTACCCATCTGGCTGTTGGTCTGCCAAGGCCTCTCTTGTGTCTCTTAGGCCACCATTCTATCAAGGCTTTACTCCACCTGCCATGACCAAATTTTCCCAAGTGCCAACCCACTTTACCCATACCGAAATCTTGAATCCGTCTTCTCCAATCCAACGTATATATCTAAGAAGAACTACTTGACTTTACCACTACTTTTCAGCTTGTTGATTTATAATAATAGGTAGGTATACTTACTTAGCAGGTTAGATAGGTAGGTATCTTTTCCTAGAAGCCCTCTTTCAAATAGAAACTTTGATTTAACGTGTAATATTATCAAAGTTAATAACGGTACACAAATTTAAATGTAATTTCCCTCAAATTACGTTTATTTATATTCATTTAACATTATTATCTACTTCTATGGTGCTCACATTTATTCCACGCAAGTAATTCTGGACACAGTGAAGTTAGGAAAGCTGGTATTCTTAAAATATTGACGCTCCGTGTTTCTGATTTTCCATAGACATAGGAGCTGTAGAAAATGATAGTGCCTGGCAAGTTGATTTCATCGAAAATATGGGTTATTCCCATCGAGCCCACTAATTTGCATAGTGACCCACCAGTGGTTCCGGCTTCGAAAAGTTGCTTCCTGACGCTGTAAATTCATGACACTGAAGAAATGTAGCTTGGTATTTTTTGCAGTAACTTTTTTAATAGAAATAAAATCTTTCTTTTAAATAAATTGAATAAATATCTATCATATTATACAATAACAATATCTCATATATCGCATTAGCTAACTCACAAACAATGCGAGACTCCCCGCGGGCACAGTAAAAGCATAATAAGATACAGTAAGTACTAAACACAGTAAGTTAATAATACAGTAGGTAGGTTCTGTGCGGGAGTTCATTTAATGCTCAATTTACCGTAAATAGTAGGTACTGTTAGATGTTATTGTCGAGACTTGATATTCAATTATTAGGAAGATTAAATTGACTGGAAAACGGGTTTCCACAAAAAATAGTCACTACGAGTTTTGACCCATGCCTGTTGTACCGTCAATTGGCGACGTAGCAACTATTCGGTAATCAACATCGGGGACAGGCTAGTATGGGTTCAGGTCAGACTAACCCGCCCCGATGAACGGGACGCTGGTAATACTTGGGATATGATTTAAATAAACTAGATGCTAACCACTTCTACCATATTCTCAGCCTAGTCGGCCTTATCCATTGGAAAGACAAGGGACTATCTTATGAACAGTTAGAGTAGAAATTATATCTTGTTTACCATATAGCGCGATCACACTATGCCGAAGTGGGCAGGGACTTGGGCACGGAAGTGGGCAGGGAAGTGGTGTGAACACGAACATGCCGCTGTCCCGTCTCCCTGCCCAAGTTCATGCCCTCCTTAGTGAGAATAAAGGCGATGTTGCTGTGGCAATCATTCGGGAATTAATCGCGGCAATCATTCCGGCAGCGGCATGGGCATAGTCTGAACGCGCTTTTACGTAACCAGGACATTATGTCTACTCTAACTTTTTATAAGATAGGGGTAAGTCAATAAGTGCGGATCTAACTAAGCCGCGGGTTTTCTCGTGAGGTTTTCCCTCACTGTTTGAGAGCACTGGCATGGCGCACATCAAATTTCCGATTAGAAATCCCATTGGTGCACAACTGAATTTGAAACTATGACCCTGTGTGTTCGTTTTACGCATACCGACTACAAAGACTATATTTTAAACTATATTTTTGTATAGGTAGAGATTGAGCAGTGCACTAAGTGGGAATACTGATTCTCCATACAAAATTATAGTTTACGTGACTTTGCAGTAGGTAAACGTCAAACGTAAACATTCGACATTCGGAAGGCGGGGTGGCTATCACTTGACCACCGTGTTTACGACGGCCGTCGCAGTAGTTGTAATTCCAAGTAATGTGTAAAGGCTGTAGGTACATGCTACAAAGGTATTACACCCATTTAGCCTATGTCCGTCCTGACCTTGTGTAAACTACAATTTGATTGTGTCGCCTACGTTATCTGAATAAGTCTTTATTATAAGTGCCTTTTTGGGATTACTGAATGTTTTAATGTGACCTATTTTTCGCTACCTTGGTTATCGATAAAAGAAAACCTTTGGAGGCATTCCACTTTGCGCACCAATCGGATTGGAAGTTTGGTGCGCAAAGTGGAATAGTTTTAATTGTTAAAAATGCTGTTTGGTTGTGTATTGTGTAATTTGTGTAGCTCGTCAGGAGTATAACCACCTTTAACGGGTTTTGTAAAATTAGGTTAGTTTAGAAAATGCAACAGCTGAATCAAAACTTTGTCACATAATTTTTTTATAATTTTAATAGATACTGCAAATGTAGTAAGTGACCGCTCAATATCAGGTGGGCCGCGTGATGCGTACTAGTTACAGCACATTTTATATAAAAAAATAATATAAGGAAACTCAGCGGAAATTGCCTCTGAGTTTAGAAAAAAAACCCCATCAATACGCTACAGCGATTCTAAACCAATTTTGAAAGAGTTCAACAGACTGTTATAATATGGCACGATCTACGCATCTCTTCCATAAACACCTCTGAAGACCTAGTTTCTGAAAAAGCTTCACCGTCAAATTACAAAGAAAAAACCTCCGGAGAAAAGGTTTTGGAACCACAGACACGAAGATTCAGAGGAAACTGGGAAATAGTCTATGTTTTATTTCTTGAGGCTGATAAATACGGAGAGTAATCCATGTCAGTAAATGCGGGATGGATGAAGTGGCGACAGGTCTCAGGAACGATATGTGATCCGCGAATGCCCCTTAACTTAAGGGGAAAATCTACAAGACGGTTATCAGACCTGTCGCGATGTATGGATCAGAGGGTTGGGCAACCAAGAAGACGGATGAAAGAAGAGTGCATGCTACTGAGATGCGAATGTTAAGATGGATGTGTGGGGTTACGAGGTTAGATAAAATAAGGAATGAGTATATCAGGGGAAGTGTAAAAGTGGCGCCTGTTATTGAAAAGATGAGGAGTGGTACATTAGCATGGTATGGACACGTAATGAGGAGAGATGAAAGTCATATAACGAAGAGAGTTATGAATATGAGTGTGGCTGGGTATGCAAGTAGAGGAAGACCGAAGAAGAAGTGGTTGGATTGTGTGAAAGAGGATAAGAATGTGAGAGGAGTAGATTCAGAGTTGACGAATGATAGGAGTGAGTGGAAGAAAAAACATATTGTGCCGACTCCATCTAAGGACAGGAAAATGATGAGTAATCCATGTCAGTAGAAGTACTGATATTAAACTGAACTTTCCGACTATATAGTATAGAACCCGACAGGGTTTACTAGCTTGACCTTGAATGGCGGAGAAGAAGGGAAGGTGCTTTGAGAGAGTTATTCTAGTTTCGGACTACCGGTATCTTGGTACATTGGGACGAAGCAATAACTTTAATTTTATTAATATTTCTATAACGGTTTCGTCCCAAAATTTATTTCAGTATTAACATAAAGTAAAATACTGTCAGCAACATAAGCGTCGATTAATGACTGAGATATAATATAGAAAGAGTACGTATAAATATTCGTCTCCACTTTCATCAAGAGCTATTAAACCATGTCTTAATACTGCCAGTATTTTTGACACGTTTTATGTGATGCCAAATTATCCAGACGCTTCGCTTACCTTATTGAATTTCTTCAGGTTTACAATAACATTAGCTTCACCAATGCCTTTATTTACGGCCGTAACCTAACAGCACCTACATCTACAAAACCGGTAGCAATCGGCTTAGCACCGGTATTTGTTGAACGAATAACGGGTTATCTTGCGCAACAGTTTTTGCCATCGGTACTTTTTACAGTGCTTCTTTGTTTGGGAGTCTGTCTGTATTCGCTTAGTTCTTGTCAGTGTTTCTCTTTGGAAGGTTATTGACCAAGGTAATCATTGATAGCGTAAGGAAATAAGAATGCGATATAAACCATTGTTTTTGTTAAGTCTTACTGCGTGAATCGTTTTACAACATTCACAATAAAACGGTCACATCACAATCCTTACAAACGATTTGTTTTTACAATCAAGAAAATCCTTAAAATCATCGTCACAAGATTCAACATGGTTTGGCGGTGGAAACGCAAATCGATATCTTCACAGAGTTGTGCATGTTTTATTGTGAATGTTTTGCAGTGGAAACAGTTAGAGGGTCCGGTCATGTAATATATCTGATTATTTAGAAGACAAACAAGCTTGGGACGAACTAGCTCCAACTCATCCAATAAAAAAAAATGTAATCATACCTAATCATACAAAACGTAATGACGATTCAATGTGATCAGTAAGATTTTATTAAATAAAAGATTTTTGACTTTGACTTTGAAAGAGACGGACAGAAGATCATGTGGTCCAAATAAAACTAAGTATACCAAAAGGATAGAGAAGCAGAGTTCACTTGCCTTCCACTTGGTGGAGCATAAAAGAGTTCTCAATGGTCGCCATGACTTGACTGCCATAGTGCTCTGGCAGACTAAGCGAAGTTGTATGTAGATCGGTGGATATCACTAACTTATTTCAAATCCCAGTTCCTCATGAAACCATTCAATTGAAATTGTAAAGCTGCTCACACAATGAACAAACAAATCGCCGACCCGCAACACTGAATCACACTAGTCCGGGAGGAAGAGGCGTTTCTTTCACGTCATACTAATGATAAAAATGTTAGGTGCGTTTATGTAATTATACATACAGCTAATACAGTATTTAATTTATTCACAAAATACACATGAAACAATTGATAGCTTGTAGATAGTTCAACTGTTTCACGTGTATTTTGTAATATTGTGAATATAATAGGTACCTACCTACAGCTTCTAAAAACTAGCAGTGTATTTTTCCACAGTGACAGTTACTTAATTAATTGTAATATCTCGAAAGTGAATTGCAAGTAAAACTTAATAAGTAGATGCCTAGGTACTTAATTAATAATGATAAGGCTTCGCTATGGATAAAGTTATGCTAGCTTTGCCTTTCAATTTTTAATTCATACATCTCAACTATGAAAAGCTCCTGGCGTTTCATTCCATTGTTTGAAGTTTAAATTATTAGTAAGTTCAGTAAAGACCTCAAAGTTCGGTTTAATCGTAAAAATAAATGTCCGTATCATAAAACTTACTCCACTTTTACTAATTATTTAAATCAGTTTAGTCAACTAGCTTAGTCCAAATCACAAAAATACAACTGCGATTTTTCTTCTGAGGCTCATGTAAATCAGTCAAGTCAACCTAGTACTTGACGTGAAGATCTCGCCACTGGCTCTCGAGTCAGCCTATTGGGCAATAGGCCATATCGGTCACAATCACAATGCACTTTGACGTGGACAGTTACTTGAATAATGGATGTCAACTGTATGACCTTAAAGGCCTCAAACTATGGCTATCCGATAGCAAACATCTCGAGCAGAATAGCTGTATTTTGAGCAACTCCCAGAGATTATAGAAACCTACTAACTTTTATTTCAAATTCAGTCAATTTGACATTGCATGTTTATCAGAGGCCCTAAATAAAAGAAGAAGAAGAATCCCTTTGTGACTTGGTTTACTGGACGACGTTCTACAAACGCTAGACAAAAAAGAAAATTACAAAATTTAGGGCAATGTAGGGTACATATTGGCATGATCATGTGACTTAGAAACGTCATTGTCAAACACTGATTAGTTTTCAATGGTCTATCAACTCTTGACTTGACTGATATCATTTCAAATATCTCAATTGACACTCGCAAAGTTGTCTGTCGAAATGACGGACAGAGGTCATAATTGTAGAAGAAGAACTCTTTATTCTTTATTGTACATAAAACATATATATATAGGCGAGCTTAACCCTACAAAGAATTATCTTCCAGCAAACCTTAGGATCTTTTAATTTTAGATGATTTTTATTACTTCTAAAGGGCTAGTCCAATTTCATCGTAGCTTTTATTATTTTACTGATAAATGTTCGCAGGATTCTATTTTATATAAAAAAGTAACTCATAGGATACCTACTTTTTGTACTAATATAACTTTTGACCATTCTCTCTTACCTTGACCAATAATGAGCTATCATAAGTAGTATATTATGTTAATAAAAACGTGACTGTCATCATTGACAGCTGTCAAACGACCGCCTGTCTCTTTACCTTGGCTCCAGCCAGCAGTCATCAATCTTTTGTGCATTTTAATGTATTTGCTCTTTACCTAGCAACCTTGAGCTGAGCCTTGCTATTCAATCATCATTATGTATAATCATCTTTGCAAATTAAAATTCTATTTTTAGCTATGTAGGAGTATACTCATAGGTTGTTATAAATATAAATTAAATAAGTAGGGAAGGCTAGGTACGAATGGAACAAAAAACGGTTGTAACAGTGGCAATGGACTCGATTCTGTTCGTGTTTTCTTCTTCTTCTTTTCTACCGTCTGTCATTCTGGCCTCTGTCCGTCATTTCGATAGACAATTTTGCCAGAGTCAAGTGAAATATTTGAAATAATATCAGTCAAGTCAGGTCATTCGTTTTCTAAAATAAACTAATTTGACTCCAATTTGTGACACTAGAGTAAACAGACCCTGGCAGAATTGTAACAACAAGTTGCAAAAGCCATAAATCAAGAAGTTGAAGTTGAAACTAATTTGACAGCTCTAAAAATGATAGCTGTCTTGTATCCTTTCAGTTTATAGGTAAGGAAGGGACGGAAATAACTTCGGTGCTGTCAAATTCATATTCCACTACAGTGTCCCATTCATCGGAGCATGGGTAAAAAGTAGCCCTTAACGTATAGATCATCTAGATTCGATGCAACGGCTTATTTATTTTATTAAAAAGTTACAAATGAGGTCGCACGTGACTAGTTAGCAAACAAAATGGCAAACAAATTAGCAGAAAGAGATAAAACAGTTACGAATGCAAATGGATTAGCTCAGGGAGCAATGATAATACAAACATAGAGATGTAGAACGACTGACAATACAAGGAAGCCACAAACAAAAAGGAGATTTTTTTCTTTAAATAGCGGAATGGATTATAGTAGTCGTATGACAACATTATGTTCAAAAATTAATACCGGACTACTGAAAAATCACGCTTAAAAAGTATGAAAGTAATAAATATTTGCATTCGTAATGTAAAATATTGTTACTTACTCGTACTATGTTCAGAGAATAAAATATAAGCGTGGTTTAGATTTTTTTAAATAATAAATCGTTTATTTTCTCTCTACAAAACAAGTTAAAACAAACAAAGGCAGATAGGTAAACTGAAGTAGATACGTATTAGAAGACAGTAGGTACGAACATGCTATTGATTATAAGTGAACCTGTTTTGTGAGAGACTGGTGCCTGAAATAGGTTAGATAAACCTGTGCCACAGAATTATCCTCTGATTGTAAAGCAAACATTAGCAGTACAAAAGCAGGAATTATTCTAGTTTAATGAATCAGGCAAACTAGCAGTCTAAATAAATCTAGAAAAATAATAGTCGAAATACGAAAACGGATTCTAAAAACACTTTCGGCCAGAAAAATAGTCTCACGAACTTACAAACCACACGAGTAGACGTTCAACCACAGAAATAGTACTGTGTTACGCTCACATAGTGTTGGAAATGTGTAAAGTAGTGCTTGGCTGAAAAAACAATGAGACAAAAAACATGGTCAGAATTTACATCTGAGCGCTTCCGTGATCGGAGGGCACGTTAAACTGTCGGTCCCGGCTCTGGAGGCCTTAAGGCGGTCTAAATCTCCGTCAACAGAGTTGGCCACTAACTCATACGGACTTAGCTATGGTCAGACGGCTCTCACAATGACCAAAGCACATTTTAATTTTAATTATTTTGCTTAACCACGGCCATAACTAGAATATTATGTCACCAGAGTTGGTTTTTCGTGGGAGTAATCCTTACTGACTAACTGAATGTTGACAGAATGGTGAATGCGCTTACTTTATATAAAATCATATTCCAAGCACTAACACACAGTTTATGCAATCCAGTGCTATAAATTTAATTTGTACACATACCAACCTGACGCTGCACTAAAAAAAAAATATCTTTGGACACACAATGCCTTCTAGTCCCAAACCAAGCAGACCTTGTAAATTCTTTTTAAATGATAGATTTGCAGAGTTAAATAACCAATCCAAAATGACAACTTTTTCAGTTTGTAATATTTTGAAGCCATCTCTAGCAATGAAGATTATTATTCACTAGCAGCGCCTCGCGGTTTCACCCGCGTAATTCCCGTTCCCGTGGGAATTCCGGGATAAAATATAGCCTATGTTCATCAGGGATAATGTAGGATTCTAATGGTAAAAGAATTTTTTTAATCGGTCCAGTAGTTTCGGAGCCTATTCAATTCATACAAACAAACAAACAAACAAAAAATCAAACCTTTCCTCTTTATAATATTTGTATGTATTGTATGTATAGATTTCGCTTCTCTACGACCGAAACGTACTAGAAATGGAATGTCAACTGTGTGATTGACAATTGACCTCTTAAAGCACGGATATTTGGAAATCAATGTAAACACAACCTCGACTTTAATTTCGAAACAAGATCAGAGTCAATAACTGAAGTGTCTTAAGGTGATTTAGAAATTAGTGTTTTAAGTATTTTAGAAAACGGCTTCAATCCTCTTTAAATAATTATGTGCATGGTTGTAAATTATGTTTTAAAAAAAAGAAAGTCTGAAAGATTTTTATGTGGGAGTTAAAGACACCTTTTTTTTCAAAAAACCAAAATCAGAAAAACATTAATTTGTTTAGTAAAACTTTAGTAACCAAATTAAAAACTCTTGTGAGCAAAGTAAGGAACATAAACAAGTTTTAACATAATATTATAGTAAATATGACTTAAGGCATCACAAATGGATTTATGCAGACAGTTTATTATATATTTAAAAAAAATTAACTTGTAAGTTTTGATAAGCCTCTACAAATGGTTTTTTAAGAATGTTAAACATATTTTGATGAAGTTTATCACTTCTTCTTCTTTTAAGTCGACTTTGTGACTTAAAGAAGAAGAAGCGATAAACTTCATGAAATGTTTAACAAACTTATTTGTTATGTAATAACGTTTTTCGTAGCTTTTTTTAGTTCGTTGATCTTATTTCTTCTAACCAGTGGCTTTAATACAGTGACCCTTATTTTCTTGTTGCAAATTCGAAACTAAACTAATTTTACAGCACTAAAAGTTTACAACAGGATTTACCTATAAAAGGACGACGGTAATTGTTGTGTATTTAGGAAAATAAATCAACAGAATCGCTATCAATAAATAAAAAATAAAACTTTTTATTTCACGCATGATACCCATAGAATTAGCACAAATAAAACTTAAAAATTGACCAATGAAACATTAGTAGTCTAACAGCAATGATGCTAGCTTAACTAATCCAAAAAACTGTCAATTTTAGACATATTTCTAAGTATTTATATTACTATTACTACGAGATGACAGCTGATAGAGGAGAGTGGAAGACGAAGACATGTTGTACCGACCCCACTTAGCGTGGGGCAAGGGTAGGAAGATGATGAGATGATGATGTTTACCTAAATTATTATATGGTAAAGTCCCTTAGCCACAGGAAAGTACAAACTATTCTTCAACCTATTAAACTTTTTATTGTCACTAATACCAAGAATGTTTGTCTAAAGAGCCGTCATTTAAACCTTCCCCTTAAAGGTCAGCCTCTAATACAACGTACACATTCTCCTTTCGTACTTTTTTAAATGCTTTTAATTCCTAACTAGTGGGACTTCTTCGTTTTTATTTGCTTGACTTTTTTTAAGAGTAGCCACTGTAGCTGTTGAAAGAATTAATATGTTGTTATTATAGACAGATGTATCTGATTAGAAATTATTATTTTTAATACATGGAAAAAACGTGAATTACTTTACTTATTGGAGATTATTGGTCTGCGTTAGCTTGGATTAGGCAACCAAGAAGGTCAGCACCGTCGTCTTTTCTGAGGTATTTTTGTAAGGATAAACAAATGAATGTTTATACATAGAAATAAACTTAAAATTTCTACAACTGAACAGAATAAACTTAGTTAAGCCATCACTTTTTTTCATCAGAAAATGATTATTTAATCATCCTAAAAAAATTGCCAAACCTCAGATATATCACTTAGTCAAAACAGCAATGTCATAGAGATTGCATGCGGGTATATGGAGTCGAGATTTAACCCACCATTTGACATTCAGATGGCGCACGCATTCCTACCTTTGTCGCATGTTCTACCCAACTGTGCGTAATGTAAAAGAGGTGTATGCATAAGTCATGAGTTTGTGATGCCAGTGATGCCACACATCAACTACACGAGACTACATACATACTTTAAAAAAGTGTCACGGTTGAGACACGGTTTTTTGTCCTGCAGCGTATTTATTAGTAAATAGGCTTTGAAACTTGATTATTTAAGTCAAGGGTCATTTTGTACCCATAGTTCTAATTGGGGGCCTCTGTAATGTCTGGGACCAGATTTAATTAGGCCTTCAGTAGATAAGACACTTGGGTAGGTACAGTCAGTATCAAAAGTAGATCACTTTTTCAGAATTTCAAAATTGTGTACATAATTGTCTTTCATAATTGTGTAGGATTGAAGCCAACAGTTCTATCCTAAATAAATACTTCTCTTAGGATAGAATACTTTCTTAACACAATTGGAAAGAGAAAATGAATAATTTCCTAGATCATTCATAAAAAAATATGAAACTTTGTCTCATCACCATCAACTGATGATGCTGACCTACTTAGCTATTTATAGTATTATCTTAACCTAGTCGACTTAATCTACTGGTTAATGATTCCCAAAGAAGGTCTACCTTGCCCTACTTCTAAGCTCTATAACGAGTAGCTCGTACCTATTTTTCAAGATTCTAGGATGTTTTCTTGTGAGCTAAAAAAAAACCAAAACTGTACAAAGTTCCAAGCACGGTAGAGAAGACACTGACTATATTTCTTGACCTACTAAAGATCTTTAGTGAGGTTTTTATGGCACCTACATTTTCCTAACCTAAGGTAGATCCAAAAATCTCATTCAATTTCCATATCCTTCACTTAACAGTGACCAAATATTAAAAAACGGTGAACTTCACAAAAGGTCGTCTCGTACCCTAGCTACCCTAAAAGACACTCTGACGTCACTACGGTCGTTAGGCGTGCGTCACGTGATACGTCACAGTACAACAGAGCAGCTTATAACATGACCACAGAGAACTGCTGAACAGAAGGATAAGTCCCACAGTGTAATTATGTAACTTTATCAACTACTCAGAATGAAAATAAAACAAATTTTGAGGTATATTTCTTTATTAAAAATTATAATTTATAAGTAAGTTTATAACTGGAAAACCCGACTTCAATTTGATTCGCCTTTATCACCAAATGATAATGGATGACGTGTTTTTTATAGTTACTCTTATTTAACTGTCAAACTACTGAAAAGAAATACAAGCGAATTGAAAACCTCCTTCTTTTTTGAGGTTGGTAAAAAAATCAAAGCGAGTTAATATCATTCATTTTATAAAGGTAGGTAAACACTACCGGAATTTGGTAATTTAAGTCTAACGTGAACTCATACAATAAGGCTCATTTTTCGTTGAAATTAGAACTCGAGACGAATTCGAGTACAAAATAAATACCACCCGAATTCGACCTAAGTAGGTAAGTAGAGTACCGTGTATGGGCTTCCCGAAATAATGCGCAGAATATTCTCTAGCAAAAGATTGTTTCCACATTGTCCGATACTGACATCTACACGTACCGATATGACAGTGCCTGGAAAAAATTAAATGTGTTTGCGTCGACTCAGTGTGAAAGCGTCTAGTAGGACACGGGTTTTGACATTTTTTGAAACGACACATAGCACTTTTATTTTAATAGTTTTTCTTGTGTTATTGTTGTTTAATTTTGGTGGAGTTTTAACCAATGATACTTGGGTCGTAACACAAAGTGTGAGCTATTGGAATAAATGTGTGTAAAGTTGTTTTTCTGAATGTGAAAATTCGTGTTAGGTTTTGAAGAGAAAATCCACCATTTTCTATTCAAAACAAACGACAGCCGACTTGACGAGTGACTTGACTTAACTTTTATTATTACAACTAAATCACTTGACATTGGCAAAATTGCCTGTCGAAATGACGGGCAGAGGCCATTATTAAAGAGAAGAAGAAGCGTCTAGTACTAGTAGTTAAATATTTGTCGATATCGTGTCGGTGGCAGTCTGTAAACCATATGGTTCAGTGCCGACCAGTTCGAGCATGAAGCCCTACTCAGCTAATTAGTTTAATAACTGAATTTTACTTTGAAATTCTCATTCGTATTAGATATTCCGTTGGGTAAAAACAGTACCTGATTGTATTTCTAACCGGCTTGGCAATGCAAGGTCCTTAAAATAAACTAGAATCATGAAAAGGGCCGGCACTAGAGCTTATACCAGTGGTAGTTTATGTTTAAATAATGTTGAAAATAAAAAACAGAACGGACCTAACATGATATAACTCAATAAATAAATAAACTAGTCACAAGGCGCTCCGACTTAGTAATTACACCACAAAATACATTTCTGAACTTCCAAAGGCATCTTTGCCGACTCGTAGGCGTTGTGTTTGGTCACCAGATGTCGTCGGGACACAATCAAATCAAGTAGTCAATGAAAAATAAAAGCATGTTACGTATTATGCGTATCTATGTATGGTTTAAAAACAGAAAAAGAAACAAACTCCTTATTTATAACGAGGTTTATAAAGAACATAGATGGATGTAGCTTTTAGAATAGATATAAAAATATAGAGCTAGTTTTCTTTTAGAAATACTTCAGCATAAAATATAATAAAGACGCCGGACTAAAATGTATAAATATAAAAATGTTACATGGTCTAACAGTTACCACACAGTTCTTAAAGCAAGCGAGTGCATAAAAATCAACCCCTAAACCTTAGAGCTTTACAGGGTAAAGTTATATTCAACCCCAAAACTTTAGTGGTTGAATTTTCGTTCTTTACATTGTTTCCCGGTGTATTGAATGTTGAGGAGAGTGCTAAGTATGAATGTGGATGGTTATAGAGGACGAGGTAGGCCTAAGAAAAGATGGATGGATTGTGTAAAAGATGATATGCATAGAAGAGGAGTGAACACTGAGATGACGAATGATAAGGGAGAATGGAAGAAAAGAACATGTTGTGCCGACCCCACATATTGGGATAAGGGCAGGAAGAAGAAGTATTGAATGTTGAATCAAGTCGTGCAACGAGTTTTTTGCCTTTCAACATGTCCATAACCCGTGAAAATTGTACCTTAAAACACTGAGTCAGACAGATCATGTTTGTAAAAAAAGCGATGGAACTCGAAGCATTCCAATATCCTATAAATGCCTATAATACAAACAAATTTGTAGACATCGCAGCAATTATAAGTCTGACAGACGCAAAAAAGCAAAAAGACAACAAACGAGCAACAAAGCTGTTCACATAAAGTAATCCCTTAAACATTTGCATGGATATGAGGGAGCTTTGTCGAAGCGGTACGCCACATATAATGGCGAGGCTTTGAAAGAACGGTAGCGTTATGCTGATGCTGACCATCGATTCATAATCAACACTGCAAACCGCCAAAGTCATTATTGATGAAATAAGCTACGTTTTTATTGAAATTATACTTCGGCTTTGTCATCGGTATTAGCATTATAAACACATGTAGTAACGCACAGAGATCGCCAGGATATCGCCAGGATAATCGCACTTTATTGAGGAAACTTGTTTGTTTACATCTTTAATTTTTTTTGTGGATACTAAAAAAAATCAAAGTTGTGGGTACTCTCACTTTACTGGCTCGCTGCAGCCAAGCCCGGCCTTCATTCGCGATTCAGTGCTCCGCCAGTTCGCACGGAATAATTATATTTTAGATTTTCCTTCGTAGTAAAAAAATGTCGAAACGAAGAAACGATGATCATCAATATGATGAGTTGTGTAAAAAACTGAAGAGGATCGAGAAGGAAATACTACGTGATAAAAAAAGTCGACGTCGTCGCCGCGTTCGTATTTTATCGAGTTCGTCTTCTTCATCGTCGTCACAGGACTCTTCGGCCAGACAGTCAGAACCTAGAGGTTAGTACAAGGTTAAATATAAAATTTTACGAGTACATATTGCTTTGGTATCGCGGGCAGCTTAAGGGGCTGTCTCGTACCACAAAAAATGTGTAGCGGGTAGTTTATGGGGCTACCTCTTCACTATTACCTATTGCTTACATTGTGAGCAAGCAATTTCACATTATAACGTTGCGGGTAGCTTTTGGGGCTACCTCTTCGTTAATCTTAACTTGAAACCGGATTCAAAACAGTACTAGTGTTGCGGATAGCTTAAGGGACTATCTCTTCACAAATTTAAGGTACCTACTTACCTAAAGAGTACGTGTTGCGGATTGCTTATGGGGCCATCTCTTCACAGATTATACATACCCAAAAGTTAAAAATGGTACTCGTGTTGCGGATAGCTTATGGGGCTATCTCTTCACAGTCTAAGTCTTGAAGCACGGTCTATAACGTTATACGTTATTTTCAGACAGCGCCCCGCCGAGTCCTGGCCATGTCGAAGACCTATCCCAAGACATGATCCCTCCGCCAGCGGCGTGCCAGTCGGAGGATGAGGTTGCAGTCTCCATGGCGACCAATGAACAAGACTCTAGTATTGCTCCAGTGGTTGTAGAGGACATGCCACCTGAATTAGATGCAGAAATACTTCAGATTCTTGGCGTAGATCCGACTAAGACAAATGTTTTTGGAAAACATGTTCAAAGCGACGTGGCAGTTCGATTCCAACATATTGCCACTACAGGCCTGACAAAGGAAGAACGTAAAGAGCTTACGGATAAATATCTGGTACCCGAAAATTGTAAACTCGTTGGAGCGCCAGCGCTCAATCCAGAAATTAAAGCTGCATTGTCTGAAATGGTTATAAAACGTGACAAGGTGATCGAGACAAAGCAGACATTATTGGCTTCTGCCATTTCCAGTCTAGGACAGGCGATCACACTGATGCTGTCGTCAAACGAGAAAAATACTGATCTGTTACGCCTGCTGATGGACACGGGCCGCACGCTTAGCGATTGCCAACATAATGATACAGTTACTAGACGTAACTTCATTTTGTACGCAGTAAAAAAAGAAATGAAGGAGTCCCTTCAAAATGCTAAGGTGGACAACTTCCTTTTCGGAGAGCAATTGTCGGATACTTTGAAAGTCGCTAAAGCCATATGTAAGTCAGGCGCTGATTTAAAAGCCCCGCCACCACCTAAGCCTACCACTTCTGGACGAAATATGCCGTCAAAAAACTGGAAGAATTTCGTTCCTGCCCGCAAGAATTTTCCGACGAAGAAAGATACGACGACATCGAATCCAACGACATCATCGACGACGGCGACAAGGAGTTCGCGCCACAACTCTTACAGGCAGTCGCAGACTCAGCGGCCCGCGTACAAGCGCCGCTAATGCCTGCAACCGAGACGCTCACTGCTTCAACATCGGCATCGGTAAACTATGCTGGTAGACTAGAACTTTTCTATGAGCAATGGCATTTGATCACACATGATCCTCTGATCCTTTCATATATTCAAGGTTATGAGATTCCTTTTTCTCGACCAGTTTTCCAAAAGGAAATACCTTCTTCTAGAATATGCTCTAGTGAGGAGGAATCTCATTATAAGATTGCAATTAATGAGCTTCTAACAATTGGAGCCATTTCTAAATGTCAGCCTTGCCAAGGACAGTTTGTG
The DNA here is from genome assembly GCA_947507515.1 of Eulithis testata. Classification (NCBI taxonomy): domain Eukaryota; kingdom Metazoa; phylum Arthropoda; class Insecta; order Lepidoptera; family Geometridae; genus Eulithis; species Eulithis testata. The sequence goes on along the minus strand of OX382213.1, from coordinate 7,317,421 downwards.
TCTAGAACCTTTTTAGTGCCAAAACCAAATGGTAAAATGAGATTTATTCTTAACTTGAAAGAGTTAAATAAATTTATTGACACCAAACATTTCAAAATCGAAGATTTACGGACGGCGCTAAAGTTGATTTCCCAGAACTATTTCATGGCAAAGCTAGACCTAAAAGATGCATATTTTTTTGTTAAAATTCATGCTGATTCTAGAAAATACTTGCGTTTTCTATGGAATAATCAACTTTTCCAATTTAATTGTTTGCCATTTGGTCTTAGCACTTCGCCCTTTGTTTTTACAAAGATTTTAAAGCCAGTAGCTAAACTTCTACGCTCTGCAGGGTATCTGTCGACCGTATACTTAGATGATTGGTTTCTTACGGCACCATCTTATGAACAATGCTTAGAGAACGTATCTCAGACAAGGAATTTATTAACCTCTCTTGGCTTTATCATAAATAATAGCAAAAGTAACCCAATACCAAGCAAGTGCTGCTTGTTTCTTGGTTACAACATTGACTCGAACAAATTTCATGTCAATCTGCCTCCTGAAAAAATAGATCGGATCAAAAAACAAATAGATAATTTTTTTTCCATAAAAAGATGCAAAATCCGGGAATTTGCAAGTTTTGTCGGCTTACTGGTCTCAGCATGTCCAGCTATTGAATATGGCTGGCTCTATACAAAATTATTTGAAAGAATTAAATTTCTTAACTTGCAACAGGACGATAATTATGATAGATTCATGAATATTCCCCAGTCAATACTACCAGATCTTACCTGGTGGAAAAAAGCCTTGCCACATTCTGTTAATAAAATAAAGCTTGACAGCTATGACTTGGAAATTTTTTCAGATGCCTCAACAACGGGTTGGGGTATAGCATGTGGAGAACAGAGAGCTAGCGGTCTGTGGAACGATCAGGAACGTGCCATGCACATCAATTATCTAGAAATTTTAGCAGCCTATTTTGGTTTAAAAATTTTTGCAAAAGATTTATCTAATTGTCAAATTCTATTGAGAATCGATAACACGACCGCTATCTCTTATGTAAACCGCATGGGAGGTATCCAGTACCCACACCTCACTGAGGTTACAAAGACTTTGTGGCAATGGTGTGAAAGCCGCCATTTATACGTATTTGCTTCTTATATTCGATCTGTTGATAACGCAGAAGCTGACGCAGAATCCAGACGAGTACACCCCGATATTGAATGGGAGTTGTCTGATGATGCTTTCACCAAAATCGTAAATGAATTTGGCTTACCTTGCCTCGATCTATTTGCTAGTAGAATAAATAAGAAGTGTGATACTTACATTTCTTGGCACCGTGATCCAGAGGCTCATGCTATTAATGCCTTTACTGTAAACTGGAAACCGTTTTATTTTTACGCGTTTCCCCCTTTTTCAGTAATCCTAAAAATGTTACGAAAAATAATTACAGATAAAGCTGAGGGTATTGTAGTTGTACCACTATGGCCTACGCAACCGTGGTTTCCTATTTTTAAAAGCTTGGTGTCATCACAGATCCTAACTTTTAAACCGAATGGATATCTAATTAATACCCCTCATTCCAGCAATCGCAAGATGCACACCCGGATTACCCTGGTTGCCGCAGTGTTATCAGGTCAGCGTTCCTGAGAAAGCAAACTCCGGCATCTGCGATAGATTTAATGATTGCGTCTCTTTCACAGAATTCAATAAAACAATACAATGTGTATTTAAAGAAATGGTTTACCCATTGCCATCAAAATAATGTTGATTTGTATGATGCTTCAATTCCTGATATTATTAATTTTCTCACGGTTATGTACAACGATGGAGCTCAATATGGAACTCTGAATACTTGCCGTTCTGCTCTTGCTCTGATTATAGGAGATCATGTTGGATTAGATGAAAATATAAAACGTTTTTTCAAAGGCATATTTAGGTCACGCCCTCCAGTGCCTAAATATGATACAACGTGGGACCCAGCCATAGTATTAACGTATTTAGAAAAAAGCTTCCCCAATGATACTTTATCACTTGAACTGCTGTCAAAAAAACTAGTCACCCTGTTGGCTCTGGTGACCGCTCACAGGGTTCAAACATTGTCGAAAATTAATATAGATAACATAACGATTTCAAACTCAAATATCTCTATTAAAATAACGGAATTAATAAAAACTTCACGTGTTGGCTGCCCACAGCCAGTTTTATTTTTACCCTTTTTTGATCAAAAACCGGAAATATGCCCTGGAAAAACGTTGCTATACTATTTAAGCAAAACGGAACCCCTGCGAGGGAACGTTAAATATCTTTTCATAGGGCTTAAAAAACCACATCGTGCAGTATCCAGCCAGACGTTGAGTCGCTGGATTCGCAGCACGCTGTGCGATAGCGGCGTTCCAGCGGCGGCGTTCTCGGCGCACAGCACGCGACACGCCGCTACCTCACTTGCAAACCGCCTTGGTGTAAGTCTAGACGTGATTAGAAGAACGGCTGGCTGGAGTGCCAGCTCTGATACATTCTTTAAATTCTATAATAGACCCTTGAATATTGTTGATTCCAGTAATGAATTATTTGCTCGTGCAATCTTTGAAAACAATGTTAGAGAACATTAATATTTTGGTTATGTCTACTATAACATGTGTTACAAATAAACTTTATAGTTAAAAATACTTTTTTCTTATTAGCATAAGCATATTATTATTTATTAGCATAGCTTATAAGCAATATTTCACGATAACCTAAGCTCTAAAGGTCTACATGTGTTTATAATGCTAATACCGATGACAAAGCCGAAGTATAATTAATGATTAAACGAACTTACCTGTAAGTGAAGTTCTATCCTAATTATACGAAGGCTTTGTCTGAAGGTATTAGCAACCCACCCGTTTGTATGTAGTTACCTACCTACTTGAACACAAATCCCACCCTTAACGTGAAATATTACATTTTACTCTGAACTAAATGAAGGCCGGGCTTGGCTGCAGCGAGCCAGTAAAGTGAGAGTACCCACAACTTTGATTTTTTTTAGTATCCACAAAAAAAATTAAAGATGTAAACAAACAAGTTTCCTCAATAAAGTGCGATTATCCTGGCGATATCCTGGCGATCTCTGTGCGTTACTACATGTGTTTATAATGCTAATACCTTCAGACAAAGCCTTCGTATAATTAGGATAGAACTTCACTTACAGGTAAGTTCGTTTAATCATTAATAATACCCCTAGTAAGGCGAGACGGTTCGATTGAATATTTGGAAAAGTCATAAAACGCTTGAAAACAAAAGCGTTGGAAAATGCCTTACCAAGGAAAAATGAGCACAAGAAGTCAAATTGTTCAAATTTCTTAAAAGAATCTAAGCTTCATCTACAGCACTGCAGCAGTGGGTGCTGTAAAGTTTACTGCAAAACTACTACTAGAAGCCGAAACAAAAGTATTTCAAACGTACAACCCGTTTGATAATAACGAAAAACAGTGACCTCTTGATCAAATTTATATTTCTATTACGTCCGCCACAAGACAGTTGCTGGTTTTTATAAAACTCCGGTTTCACAAAACCCTGGCAGTCAATCAAGCGGTACAGTACAAAAACATTCCAAAGCGGACGCCATTTTTCACAAAAAAAATACATTTAAAAAGTTGTTATAACGCTGTCGAACCGATACGTTGATGCCACAAAAATTCAATACGTTTCTTGAAAAATTCCATTGATATTTTTGCAAGCCCATAAGCCCACGTTTGTTTTGTCTGAATTTAAATTCTCGCTAGCAACCTGTTTTTCTATATTCAGTTTTGCTATTTTGTTCAGCGTAAGTTTTTTTTTTAAAGTAGCCTATTATTGACCTATTTTAGTCGTGAAAATAATAGTAAGCTGATGAAAGATTTTTGCCGTGCATAGAAAACTGCCATATCCTAGACGTGCTCGCCAAAAAACTGGAACTGACTGAATCTCCTATTCTATAAATTGCAAAAGGCAAACAAAAAACAATTTAGTTGATATGTGTATACAGACATGACAGTGCGCAAACATGTTCATTCCTGCGTTGACCTTAACGGGAGCTTTAATAAAATCAGTGATAAATTACATCTCAGGTTCCCGGTCGATCATAAAACGTAATTGAATAATACCACAGCACGGTGAGAAAGGTAACATACAGTAAAAAGCAAAAAGAGCTAAAAAAACCTCTAAAGGGCCCATTCAAGTAACAGCGAATGTTGTTTGGTTTCAATTTTGCACCTAACCACATGTTGGTCAACTAGGTTTGCTAACTTTTTTGAATAAAATAAGCTCTTTAGTGTAGGATACATGATTGACTCGTTAAATAAAAACTTTATCCAAGTGCATTCTACATTCAGAATTTTAGCAGTTATTATCATGACACGAGCAAAGCCGCGGGCACTACAGCTAGTCATGACATATTATAACTCGTTACTAAGCAAGGTGTTATGGGTAGTTTTTCGAATTTGAGACAATGCTAAAGAAATGCTTATGAGACCTTTTATACCACAGTCTCACATCAACTCCTTTCTTCGTCTTAATCGTTATAAAAACATAGTTACAGATAATCATGACACGGGAAAACCTGAGAAAAGGCCAAGACCTGTAATCACACAGTTGGGTGTTTATGCAAACTCGTTCATTGAAAAGGCCCCGCAGCGGGCCTAAGATGCGCACCGCGAGATATTTGTCATGTCGTTCTGTCAAAATGTAAGCATTTTGTACCAGTTTAGGAACTATTGCATTATCTGTGGTAATGTTGTCGAGAAACCGCGCCTTTGAATTTTCAACTTTTGACATTTCTGCATGACTATTATCTCGTCCTCAGAGAGGTACGACGACTAAGAAGTGTCAAAAGTGTACATTATGGCGCGTTTTGTCAACACCATTAGGTACCACAGATAATACAATAGTACCTAAACTGGTACAAAATGGTTACATTTTGACAGAACGACATGACAAATATCTCGCGGTGCGCATCTTAGGCCCGCAGGTATGCGACCGACAAGTGGTTTTTATTAAGTTGATTTTGCATCGGCTGAACGGCCTTGTGGGTTCAAGTGGACCCGCTCCTAAGCTAACAGAGAGTTATAAACAAATTTGTATGCGCAGTCGTAAAAATATACATTGCAGAATTTATGGCTTGGTAAATTGGTTATTAATTTCGTTTTATACTTTGACCTGTGGATATTTTGCCAGATATTACCTATACACTTATTTTATAAGTGCGTAGGTGTTTATTCTGATAAAGGTTTTTCTTCTGAGTATTTCTGATTCTGGGTATTCTCGGTGTTTGAACTTTTAGCATATTTTGAATATTTAGGTACTAATACAGGCAAGTCCGTCAAGAACATGTTTATTGCATTGCATTGCACAACTTTGGGAGGTTATGTTTCCATGTATATACATACTTACTTAATTGCAGCGGTATTATATAACGGTTGTTATCATAGGCTATCGACCTCATGAACACTTACTTACTTGGCACCATGAATACTCACATTACTCAACCTAAAAATACAAAAATCATAAAATCTTTCATATCTCACTTCAATTCATTTCTTGTGACTATTAAACTGTCACCATAATCATACCATTTCCCTTTCATACAAACTTATGAAGTCACACTTGGACCGACAACGACGCGTGCGCATTGCAAGTGTCGACTTTCGCAAGCAAACTGCCAAATTAACCAAACCACAGTGTTAGTGATAGTACATTGTACAGACAGCAACAAAAGTTACCAAGTGGTGAGGATTAGCGAGTACGAACGACCAATACAATTTACTCTCTTTTCGAGGCGCAAGTATGCAGGTCTCGATAGGGCCTCTTGGGGTCGAGACTCTAAGTCCGTAGGGTACCGAGGCCCTCCGGGTTTTCAAAATTCTTCCAGGGCGTCTAGTCGAAGCGACACCTGACCCGAGGGCTGGTGATTATTTAGGCCAGCGTATCAGCATTGCTATTCAGCCAGTGTCTTGGGCACGCTTCCGATTGATACTGATTTGTGCCAGTTGAGCTATCTATAAATCGTTTGCAATGGTTTGTGGATAGCTCAACTGTTTCATGTGTATTTTGTAAATATTGTGAATATTGTAAATACTGTATTAGCTGTAATTTTCTTTGTGAATATATTACTTTATATTTACTCTTCGTCAACCTCTTATCATTATCCAATAGATAGACGTCATGTCACGTGACTCTACAAGATGTTTTGCACACTCGCTTGAATTCACAAGGATTGATCTAACCGCTAAAATAATAATGATGAGGAATCTTGAATTACCAGTGTTCAAGCGGACTGTACCTACGGGCAATTTTGCACGTACACAAGTGAATAATATGACTCCTTAAACGAGAGAAAACAACAACTGAACCCATAATTTACATGGCGGTGGGTTTTTGTGGTCAACGGACGGTCTTCAGAGAAGTGGGTTAAAGTCCGCGTTCTTTGGAATTTGATGACGACTTTTTAATTTATCAAGAAAAAAAAACATGTGTGTAATTATCGCATATAAAAATGAAACCTTCAAAAAGACTTTTAAATCACAACGATGCTAAAAAAGTTTTCACTTGAAAAAAGTTGCAAGAAGTGAACGAGTTTGCTCGAGACTTGAACCCACGCACTACGAGCAAGTCTCGATTCGATCCAATCCGTTAGACCGCTTGGCAGCAGTCTCCTTAGAATGCGTACGAAAATTAGGGATCTCTCTTCTCGTTTCCTCGCTTTTTCGTTTCATCGACTTTCAAGTCACAATGGTGCTAAAGAAGTTTTCACTTCAAAAACCTAGATAACCCATGTTTTTTCCAATTTTAGTATTCCGAATATGTGAATATGTGCACTTGAAAGTAGAAGGCTCTTTTTTGTCTAGGGCGAATGACCTTGAGCAAATTGATTGTTAACCATACAAAACCAACCATTCACGCATCACGGCATTTTAGGACATCCTCATAGACGGCGAAAACCTTCAAGTGATCCAAGAAGCGGAAGGGCAGAAGGTAGTTAGCGAAGTGGATCATTAGCGAATTTGAATATAATTACAGAAATTTGCTAAAAAGACTAACACCGTCCTAGGCATAAAGCTAGTAAAAATTAATAAACACAAACAGAAACGTAGTTTCTTAAGCAAGCTGCTGTTACTACCGAATTTTTAGGAAACTCTGTCTTAACCAGCGACATACACGGTTGAAGAAACAAAAAACCAATAAAATTAATTAAAGCGTATAAGGTATTGGAAAATTGTTAAAAATTACCCTGTCGTCGACCAAGATCCTGTACCAACGTCCAACATACCTTGGGACCGTCTGTACTGTGCTATGTAATAAGCCTCGTGGTTTGTCATGCATTTCAGCCAACAGCTGTTCAGTTGACGAGAAGAGTGAGGGTTTGATTGTCACGACTGGACAAATATTTATTTCAGGTGTGCTTAAGTTAGCGTAGATTAGCAATTACAATTTCCTTAGGAAAGCCTAGAAGAATATTTGCTTCTCAGAAAGCGTAAAACTATAATTCAGAGAGTGGGTATTGCTTAGCAGTAGGACAACACAACGAGCTCGAAGACAAGTCACAAATAAAAGTGGTCGTAATTTTATGCGGGCAAGCATCAGAAGATTTTAGAGGCGATAAAGTAGGTAAGCTAAAAGAGTATCTTTATCCACCAGACACACAAGGTACGTTTACCCCCAAATTATAAAGAGGAAAAGAAGCAGAACAAGCCGCCAAACCGTTTCAGTCAGCATTCGCCTAGGCGACACACACACACTGATTCAGACACTGTACTAGTACAGTATCTGAAACTGCCTCTAGAGGAGCCTCTACATCGTTTATGAAGAGTATTGCTATCTTAGTGAAGGCGGGCATCAGTATATTTTAGGGTTTAAAGGTGCTAAAGAGTGGTAATTTCCTGCTTGCTGATCAAGTCACCATTAAGTTGATACCTGCAATATTATTGGTCGTAATGTAACCAAATTATCAGTTTTAAGACTTCGGGCCTATTAAATTTTACTTTTCTTAAAAGTAAGTCGTTTACCACCCAAATAGCCAGTTTTGTACATCGTAAATGAAATCACTTAGGAGTTATTTCTTTATGAGGTAAAATAAGAACCTATCAGGTAAAAGTGGTACTTAATGCCATTCCCAAATCCAGATATTCAATCTTTGGTTTTGCTTTCATCATCATCAGCCTCCCTTTTCTGCCATCCACTATGAGCTGATCTCTCCCATTAATGGCCTGTCTGGTCGTTTTGGATATTACCATAGCAACTTTATTTGTTTTGTCAAAAACTCTATAACATAAACCTTCACCGAGGGTTGAGTATTGGGTTTGACCGGGAAGCTAGAAGGCACTTTATGTGTTGTAGTCACATTGATCACCATTACTCTAATATGGGTCACTGCTACTGGGCATTTTCATAAGTCTTCCGTGAATCTTTTTAGTCACTTCACTAGACAGCAAAACCACCAAGTAAACAAACTGCGTATCAAAGTCTTGCAGCGATTAAATCTTATTGACCTGTTCAATGCCCTTATGATACCTTACAAAAGCCCTGAGCAAGTTGTTGAAATCATGACCACATAAACTGCGTAGGTTTACAAAAGTCCAGCTACTACAGATACCCATCAGATAACAATAAACGAACTAACGTCAATAATAGCGATAGATTTGAAGAGTTGAAAAGATATTCACACTACAGTTCAAAAATCAACTTCTATAACCATGGTTCACACTTGGCGTGACATCAAATACTTGCTTGAAGAGACGTAAGTGAATATGCTAATGCATACATAACACACAACCTTGGAATATTAATAACACTTAGCTATAGAGCCTGAAACGAAAACAAGAACATCAAAGACCTCAGTGAACAAATCTAATAAGATCATGCCTATGACTTTGATACAAAGAGAGAAGAAGGAATATGCAAGAAAGGAGCCTAACTTATAAATAATAGGAGTAGGGTATTTTAATGAATGAATAATCGAAAAATATGTCAGTTGACACTGGAGATAAATAATATAAAAGTAGTAGACGTAAGTAATAGACAGTAATTAAACTAATATGATGTAAATACGTAATTAGATCTCGAAGTTCAAGAGAATAAAACTGACAGAAACAATCTACAGTCACCTTAGTACAACATCTCTGAGACCTTAAAAAGGTTGCCGATCGGCGTAGAATTCGACACATCGCCCGAGGTCTCGGAGTGGATTTCGTCAGCACGCGACATCCATATATCAATTATCTGTCGAACCTTTATATTTGCATGTATGTCTAATGTTTTATTGAATTTGGTGCAAGTGTATCGAGGGTTTTACAGAAGTTTCGACTATTTCACTATCTATATCGGCTTTATCGTCACTTACTCGTATCCTAGGTGGAATTGTATTCCACGGATCATTTGAATCAGTACCTACAAAGAGTTGATATTAAATTGCATAAAACAAAGAATGATATTGCGGCAGATTTTATATAAATTGTAGAACATTTATAACTAATAAATAATAATAATAATAAATATTCACGGACACTTAACAAACGCCTTCTAGTCCCAAATTAAGCAAAGCTTGTACGATGGAAATTAGATGGCTGATAGAATACATACATACTTTTTTTTTTTTTTGTAAATACATACTTATAATACCTAGAAACTGAAACTGTATTAGGTACGTTTCAAACAAATTATACTTAAGTATTAAGTAAAACGGGTTAGTTCAATCAATTGACAGTCGTCATGGCTCAGTCGGTAGTAGCTCTGCCTTCTGTGCTGTGGGTCGTGGGTTCGATCCCCACCGAGAACAAACATTTGTGTGTGGCAAACATAGATGTTTGTTTTATGTCTGGGTGTTACTATGTATTATAAGTATGTATTTACAAAAAAAAAGTATATAAGTATTATATCAGCAATCTAGTTTCCATAGTACAAGCTCTGCTTAGTTTGGGACTAGAGAGCGTTGTGTGTTTTGTCCAAGAATATTTATTATTTATTTATTTAATTCTATATTTCGTTCAATCGCTAGTTCTTATAACTTACATCCGTAGAAGTATAATGGTTTCTAAATTCTCACACATTTTAACATATTTTGCCTCAAGTTATAGTTGCAACGTTGTGAAATTGTTATGCTAGTGACATTTTAAGTACCTACGTACCAAGTTTTTTTTTTTTTAAATTAAAATGTATTCATTTTCCACTTCAATATTTATACCGATGATAAGTTTTATACCGAATTCGTTAAAATTGACGGTGAACTTCATACCTTAGATAGATTTTATAAAAACTTTAGTTTACGTCCGTATAGTCTGCACAATGGACATTTTCGCACAAAGCATTTTCAAAATAAGAATTTTTTTTCTATATGCGAGACTCCAACCATCATCACCTTTGTCTTCAAATATATATTCACATCTATTGTTATCACCGAAGTTACTTCATTGTAGCTATTGGCAGAGCTTACCTACCGTTATTGTCATGATGCCGCCCTAAATACTGCTACCAACAGTAGGCCGATTGTGAATCAACGAGGAAGCGTGGAAGTTTGACGATACAGGTCAGCTATGGTGTTTAGTGATGGGACATGTTATCACGATACTGACAAGACTAGTGTTAACCGAAGAAAACTAAGTAACGTGTCCTGGTAAAAAAACATAAATAAATAAATCCAGTAAGTATAGACTATTTAGAAGTGATATGACTTCCGGCAAGGTGGGCCGACGATCTGAGAAATGTAGCTGGCAAACACTGGATGAGAAGAGCCGAAGACCGAGCTCAGTGGTGCGTCTTGCGAGAAACTTACAGCAGTGAACTGATATAGGTTGAAGATGATGATGATGACTATCTTGATGAAAATCTAAAGAGAGAGAAATCCAAATTGCATTTTTCTTAAATCCGCCAGCTATTAATAATGTATGCATAAGTACTTACAACAAATAAACAATTCTGTTGCTGAAATTGAAACAAAGAATCTCATTACCTGTGAACAAAGAAAATCATAACATTAGAGCTATGTTCGAAAATAAAGCTATTACAACGAATTCAAACATCCCTCATTTTCCTTAATGTTTATTGTACTTAACTCTTAGAATACCGGGACTCCTCGCATTAGAATTTCTATTGTTCCTAACTCCCAAAGAACAGGTTTTACAAAGGTTAAAGGAAATCTGAGAAAACCAAGGTCACAACTAACACAGTATTTGGAAATCAACATGTTTGGATTGGAATACGTTGTTTTTCACACAAAATATCTTAATGCTATTAAGCGTAGCTAAGGCGAGATAAGATGAGATAAGATATGTTTATTTGCAAGAATATATGTTTCAAAGGTAGGTCTTAAGTGTATAAATAGTGCATTATATTCCACCTAATGGGCATGCAAATACATAGAATTGGATTTTAAATAAAAGTAGGTACCTATTTATAAGATGAATTAATTTTACAATAATAATCATATAACTAATAATAAAAATCATTACAAATTAAGTGTCAGGTAAGTATTTCATAGGTCATTGTCATTGTATTTTAAATATTGCTCTACAGAATAATAACATTTTGAAATCAAATACTGTTTCAATTTTAAGTAAAACAGATTTGATAAAATTTTCAAATCATTTGGCAGGTGATTGTATAGTTTTATTGCCATATAGAAGGCTTGATTTTGTGTCATTTTTAATTTATATTTTGGATTGTGCAATCTGCTGTTTGTGGCATCCCTTAGTCGTCTAGACCGAGGGTTGTCATGCATGCTCATGAGTAAACATATTTCACAAACCTTTACCAACGTACATACAATATACTGTTCTAACTTTTATACAATCGTTTCAGCCGTTATGGCGTGATTGAGTAATAGACATCTAAACTCGTACGTTTAAAAGTAATGTTACTAGGATAATCCATTATCATTATTTTGTCATTGTCATCCCAAAAAGAAAATTCTATCGACTATCGATATAAACCCACACAGCAAATTTCATCACTACACTGCGATGGTTTGAACATCGCTCGTTTACCAAATTCTTCTTTGTTGCTGCCCAGTTTGAGTAATTCATTGTGCTACAAACAATAGCTGTTTTTGACTGTTTTCTGTGCCGGAAAATTAATTTGTGTCTTGTGCTCGTTTATTTTAGACGTTTTGAGGTATTGCGTGTCAGGTTACCAATGTTGATGTTGTGTATTGACTGCAGTGCGGCTGGTTCAAGTTGCGATATGTTTATGTCATTGTATGGGTCTCAGTTGATGAATACAATCTTTATATTTTCTCCATTAGCCATCAGACTGTGTCTGATGGCTAAGAATAATCAGACTGTGTTTTGTTTTTACTAATATAGCTAATATTAGTAAAAACTAATATAGCTAATATTAGTAAAAACTAAACACAGTCTGATTATTCAAATCAATTGTTATGTAATGGTAGTCATCAGACAAATTTTATTGTCATTTGTTTTGGTTTCTTCTATGACCTATTCAAAGTTAGGTAATAATAGCTATCATTATAAAAATCTCAGTACATTCTTGCGCAATTATTCAAGCATGTTGCTCTAATTATAAATGAAAGATCATCTAAGTGTTCCGTATGCCCATCCGGCCCAAAATTGGACCAACACGTGTTTTGAAGCTGGATCATCAGTAACAAAGTTTGTTGTTTGGAACAAACATTTTGGAATAACAGGGTTGATTTTACAATAGATGGAAAGTGTATAATAATAGTATTGTGTTTACCTAAAATATGTTTACGTATGAACATGAACTCTACAGAAACTCAGTACTTTATTCATTTTGTTTGTAACCTAACTTACTTACTATAGGTTGTGCCAAATAACACCGCTATACAGGTCATTCACCCACCTTCACCACGATGTCGCAAAATTATATTTATGAATGGCTAATTCTGTCGCTTTCTATACAAACCTGTCGATAAGCCGGTAATCGCTCGAATCTCGTAGTACTGTTTGTTTACCATAATATAAATTGAATTTTGTATGTATTGCGGTGTTATTTGGCACCTACTATAGTAAGCCTTTTTAGAAGTAATTTAGTAATCATATTTGTTGTTTCACGTACGGTAACGAAATAAACTTAAACTAAAGTAAAATTTTATAGTAGGTAAAGGATTGAATACTTCTAGCAGAATTCACATTATTTGCCAGACGCTTAGCTATTTATAAGTACTGCATTAAAAAATAAACAAAAAATAACTTAGAAACTCATAATTACCACGAACCCACAAGTCTAAACGAGATAATATTTTATAAGCAAAATAAAACACCAAAATTAATTCTAAGTGAAGACAAATGGTGGCTTATGAAAAAGAAATACGTTGGGCAGCCTTAAATTAATATAAAGACGGACATGGGACCCAGGTTTCGTTTTATTTGGTAAATTTTAATTAAATTTTTTGCTGTTTGTTTTCGGTCTGGCTAGATATAACTTTGCAGGTAGAGATACCAAGAGACAGTGGCGGATCCAGGATTTTGTTTTGGGGGAGGGTTAGACCCAGGCCCAAGATTTTGGTTTGGGGGTGGGCTTGATCCATGATTTTGGTTTGGGGGCTTTACACACCTTATTACGGTATTCCTTGACAAATCCTGGGTTGGGTGGGGTTTGTGCTTTTGGATCTAAACGAAGAGATTTTTGTTTTTCAAAGTAGAGACGTCAAATTTTATTTGTGTACATCACTTTACTTACTAATATCGCAATCACCCTCAACAGTAATAACGTCCATATGAGTGTTACTATGTATCATAAGTAGGTATGTATTTACAAAAAACCAAGTATATAAGTATTATATATCAGCAATCTAGTTTCCATAGTACAAGTTCTGCTTAGTTTGGGACTAGAGGGTGACACACAACACCCTGTAGTCCAAGAATATTTATTTATTTATATCAATATTCTTTGAAATTGGAAAAAAATAGTGGCAATAAAAGAAAAAGTATTTGATCTACTGCCAAAAGATGGCGTGATTTCCAATTTTTAAATGCATGACTACTGAATTTAAATTCACCAATGTCCCTCTAATCATCTACCAATCTTGACCTACTTGTTCATGACTCATGAATACATCATCTTTACCCAACTACCATCTCTATCACTCTCAGTGTTTCATATAATTCCCTTTTATTCTAGTACAGTTGCTATTTCAACTAATGACTTGAACATGTGTTTCATGATTATTCAAAGACCTTCGGCCGGGCCATTGTGAGGTAACAACTGTGCCAACACTATTTGACTTCATAATGTTTCATTGTTACGTGTTCTCGACAATTTAGTTTGGAATTTTCTTGTTTGATTTCGACTTTTCAGTCATCCATGGTTTTTTATTATTTAAGCTTCAACTCTAAGAGATGCTGGAGTTTTAGAATATCTACAATTTTGATGTATTGGATATAAAGCTAGAGGAATAAAAACCAAAACATTAAAATGGAATTAAAGATGGACAAAGAAAGCGAGACGACATCAAGCAAACTGCAGGCTAGAAAGAGGTAGGTACGTTTGCGCTTGCTTAAGTCACATTAAAACTTCATAACTTATTCAGAATTCAAAATTCTTCATTACAGGTCAAACTGCTCTGTTAAACTAATCTGGCAAAACACTCAAGTATAAGTAGGTAGGTACCTATTTGACCTTTTCTACTCTAGGAACGCCAAAGAGTTCATTAACCAATGATAATGTTGGCGCTAGTAGCGCTCTAGTTAAAAGTTTAATAAAAGAAGTTCACAAAATCTTATGTTTTCATATTCTAAATCCAATTGCACACAAAGAGTCTCTGACATAAAGTATAGCGAGCATAGGCCTATTTAACACTGTTATTTATTCTGTCAGCTAACGGTCTCTTAGATAATACCAGGTGATACCAGTTCGTACACTTTGTACGTCGTGTGAGGTGTAAATGATTAAGTGCGTATCATTTGGTGCATCACCTGGGGCCCTATCGAAGAACTACAGTTTCGTGAGGTAAGTGTGTAAGGTTCGTTTTTAAAAAGACGGATAGAGGAAAAGAAGGAAGGGACACAAAAGAAAAGAGATTCAACTTTTATTTAAACCTATGACTTCTTGGTACAGATATAAAAGCAAGACTCATAGGTTTGCATACGATCTATATCTTTCTGAACTTTAAAAACCTAGTGTGGAACTAGGACTAATGAACTCTGTGAAGCCACTTAGTAAACATAATAATTATTCACGTCACTTTTCTTAAATTTGCTTATGTAGATACTGCACCAGCGATCCCATGAGTCACTAGCAAATCTTATGGCTAAGAAGCTCTCCTAAGGAGGGGTAGGAATCCCCTTTAAAGAGGCTCAGGCCCCCTCTTCCTGAAAATTCAGGGTCTAACCAAGCCTGGACCATGATTTGTCAGAGAAAACCCCAAATAGCTGGATCAAGCCCCTCCCAAACTAAAATCCTCAATCCGCCACTGACTCCAGGCTAGTTTCACACAGTTCTGTTTACGGGCTTTACAAAATAGGGCATATGCATTGTATCTGAAGGCTGAAGGCTGCCTATTAGTTAATAGGTAGTACAATAATTTTTGAATAGTGGCGGTGTCGACGTCGAACACTCGGCATCAAAGTTGCAACATATTTTAAGATTTAAATATTGCTATTGAATTAATTGTTACCTACGTCAATTGTTACAAGTTACACTATAAAGAAATATTTGAATTACTAGAAATAATTCACTTCTGTTGCTAAGGGTTGGTACAACGCCAACTCACTATCCTACTAATATTATAAACACGAAAGTTTGTAAGTATGGATGGATGGATGTTTGTTACTCTTTCACGTAAAAACTACTGATCCGATTTGGATGCAACTTGGGATATATATTGTCCGTGGCCTGGATTAACACATAGGCTACTTTTTATCTCGAAAAATCAACAGGATCCAACGGGACGCGAACAAAGTCGTGGGCGGCGCCTCGTCAGTCATAATTATAAGGTTTTTTTCTCAGTAAGTAGGTGTTTTGTTATGATTAAATATGCATATTACAGTTCTGATAAAATTATCAACTTCTGATTCTGAAAAGTAAAAGCTAATGCTCCACTTGTCCACAAAATATTTTAAGTTACGGTTTTACCTTCATAATCATAAATTGTAATAAAAGAAAATAAAAGTTTTTATTATTTTAGTTACACTTTTAAAACTTTGTCACTTGCGATACTGACACTGACTGTACCTACCGTCCTACTGAAATGTTTTATGGGCTCGAGTGTCAATTGAGTATTTAGGTCGTGGGATGATTATTTTTGTTTATGGTACGGAATTTTCGTTGATAACAATATAAATAACAGGTCATCTGCATAACAAAAAATTATGATTCCCGATAACGTGTATCTAGTAAAAATAGTAGGTATTGGAACGTGTAAAAATACTGTGAATATGTATACAGGCTTGTTTACAAATCAATTTTGTCTATTCATTCCCTTTTTAAAATCTATAAAGGTACTAAAAGAGTTTTTATACCTTGTAACCTTCGATTTTTAACACTTTACATATAATCTACACGTTAGAAAAAAATCATAGCAATTACCTAGTAAAACGTACCTAGTTTGAATCTCCCGCTAAAATATTTCAAATTTTCCTTTCATCGAGATAGAATCATTATCATAAGAACTCGGGCCTAGAACGGCCTGCTAGGGCGATTTGGCACCGGTGCGATACTTCGTTATTATTGGCATTATTTTTACTTCAACTATTACTAAATTTCACATAATATTTCTCATAAACAAAATAATAAAAAACATTCGTTCGATACCGATTCGGTGGTTGGTAGAGAGTTGAGTTACCGAGACGGCAACCCCGATACAAAGAAAAATAAAAAAGAAACACTCTATGATCCATGCCAAACGGAATCGAGAATAAAAAAAACCGAGCCTCTTGTCTGTGGCAGAGGAGATTTTGAAAATGGTTGAGTCACCTCGAACCAACGAATTTTGATTTTATTTCGGTAAATAAGCCACATTTATACTCGAAAAAGAATACCGAAGTTGTTTCTACGACACATTTACATGAGATACGAGTTTCCAATCAGTTTGCAGTGCGAATAAGCAAAACACAAGGTCGCTGAACGCAAAACAGTCATACGTTTTGAATCACCAAACTACAGGTAATTTAAAATCGATTTCTACTGCGATCCTGGACAAATCCGATAGCGTTATGACTACTCAAAGTTGACCCATGCGTTCGTATCTATTTACTTCAGGTCGTACCGGCGTAAACGCGATTTGCGAAGGCAAGATTGGACCGGAACGTTCGTAACCGTCTTCAAGCATTTTCATACAAAATACAACCAGCATATCCGACCATACCAGCCTCAAGGTAGATATCTTTAAATAACGGTAAAAACCTGCCAAAATTTCACATAAAACTACCTACTGTACCTCGATGAAGAAATTTTCCTACTCAGTAACTAATTTATTTTATTTATAATCTTCAGCGAGGCTGTCAAGTGGCGATCAGACTTCCTGAACCACACCACAAAACGCCCGCGTCGAACGAGCCTAGCAGCTGGTCGATACCATACCTAAAGATCCGAGCACGTTCACTTCGCATACCCAAAACAAAACGACTAGCCCATAGTAGCTCAGGTTAGTTAGAATAGGAAGAAAGGCAGCTAAAACCCGTTCTTCACCACTACTCACCTACCGGATCAAGAGTTTTCCCTATCCCTAACTACTACTAACTCGAGTATCATATTGTAAAAATATCAAAGTTTCCGCCGAGTCAGACGTCAGATGTGCACCATTCAACTATAGCATCTATTTAGTATACTTTTAGGCAATTTCTACCTAATTTACTTAATTTTAAGTACTTTAAAGCATAGCATTTACACCTAATTGTTACTATGTACTTGGAATAAATAAATTCTTGTAATTTTGAGTATTTTAAACTTATTTTCTTCTTTGCCTGAGTTTTCCCCTACGGCAGGAAGGAAAAACTGTTACAACCTAGATCCTTTTATTAGCATCCTCTTTGCTTGTACCTGGCCATTCACAACCTTTTAAAACTAAACTTTATTATTTTATCGATTAAAACGAACCTTGTTTCGTCGATAAAGAGTTTATATTGTCGTGCTTTTAAATTGCAATATGTTATGATATCTTTGTCAATAATGTTTGTAGTAAGAACACGATTTTACTTGCAAGCGAAAAGCACTAAAAGGATATAGGTACTTAATAGTTCTTCGTACGAAATAACAAACTGTCTACATTTATCTGTTTCATTTTATACAGAGGATAAGAAACAGACTGAAAATATATTCCAAGAAGGAACATCGGAAACAATGGGAGCGTAGAGCAGACTGCAAACATACAAAAATAATGCTTCCTGCAACGGACGCACACATCACAACGACACTGCTAAAGCTAAGACGCGAAGACTTGAGGATGATGGTGGGTATAATCACGGGCCACTGTGATCTGAACTACCATCTCCTCAAGATTGGAGCGACAGACAGCGACCTCTGTCGTGGCTGTCTTCAGGAAAAAGAAACAGTAGAGCATGTCTTGCTGCATTGCTCTGCCACAGCCGAAGCGAGATCCAAAACGGGACTGCAGGAGCTGATCGGGTCTCACTTCTCGGCATCCACAACACCATCGGGGATGCTGGAACATTGCTGTCATCAACCCAAAGTCCTTCTCCGTTACTTCAAGGAGTTGGGCTGGTTGGGGTGAGGTCATCAGGAGGAAAATGCACAATACACCCTAACGCGGGACGTCAGTGCAGATCTTATTCCCCCACGACGAATCAGAATTAGAAAGGAATAGAGTGCTTTTCGACCAGAGGTATACTAAGATACGTTCCTAAGGATATTATGTTTGAAATCCATAATAAATAGGAATCTCTAAACCAACTCTCTGAAACAAAATCAGCCATTTGCTGCGAGGTTCATCGTAAGCTGGTTGACAGACATTTTGGTGGAATGTTTCGCACGCGTACGAAGTCGCGGGTATCAGTTAGTCCTTTAATACGAAAACACACGATTCCTAGTCAAACACATCTTCAGCAACGACAATTTTGCCACTTAACACTGGCAAAATTTTCTGTAGAGTAGTGTCGACTTGCACAAAAGTGGAATACCGTAGGTGCGGAAGTCTTCGTTGGTATCTTTTTGGTGCGCAAAAGTGGAATGCTTCGAAATGACGGACAGAGGCCATAAATAGAAGAAGAGGAAGAAGATGAAGAAATGTCATCGAAATACATTTCAACTGTACATAAGAGTCGTTTTCGGATTCGAGTTTTGACAATTTTTGAAACAACACATAGCACTTTTATTTTAATAGTTTTTCTTGTGTTATTGTGAGTATTGTTGTTTAATTTTGGTGGAATTTTAACGAATAATACTTAGGTCTTAACATAAAGTGTGAGCCATTGGAATAAATGTGTGTAAAGTGGTTTCTCTGAATGTAAAAATTAGTTTCAGAAGAGAAAATCCACCATTTTCTCTTCAAAACAAACGACAGCCGGCTTGACGCGAAGACTTGACTTGAAATTCATCACTTGACACTGGCAGAATTGTCTGTCGAAATGACGGACACAGGCCACATAGGTTTAAAAGAAGAAGAAGAAGAGTCGTTTTCACTTGACTTAGAGTGATGTTTGATCCAATACTCAAAGCAACCCACAGGTCAGCTAGACGGCAGTGGGCGATATTACCTCTCAACCTCCGCAGCACTGTCTATTCGCTAAACTGTGCCCGCCCACGGCTATCACTAAGGCAATCTATTTTATCCATATTTTCTTGAGTAACGACTTAAGATACTTGTAATGTAAGAATTATTTCTGGAATTTTATTTCATTTTTAAACGAACTCGATGTACACTTAACATCTTGGCTTGTAACGGCGTTAAATCGCGAAGAGTGGAAGGAGGGATGGGAGGCCTTTGCCCTACAGTGTGAAACTCACGGCTCAAAAATAAAATAAATAATAATATATTAAATTTTTCCCCTGCCGGCAGTCGCTGGGGTCGCCAAAAGGATTATTGGTCAAAAGTTCCCGAAATCCCCCACGCAGGGGACTGACGCAGGGGAAAATTGGAAAGAGCTAATAATAGATAGATAGAATGTTTGATATATTATTATAATACAAAAAAACGCAGAACGCCTACTCAAGAACATTTCAACGCATTTTAATCTGGAAGCAAAAACCATTAGCAATTATTGTCTGTGGCTTTTTACTTAGAATACCACGGGTAAGAGCGAGTGGTGTCTATGGAAAGTTGAGTGTATGACTAAAGGTACGGGTGTAAGTAGAATGCTATGTTGTAGATAACATTGTAATTGCGTTTATTGTTGAAATATCAACATTTTAGCTTGCGTGTAAACTTGTCTTTAGCCAGGTTGAAATTCTACAAATGTCAGAGACAAGAAACGTCAAAATGTATACAAATGGTCACGTGACTTATCTTTCTGAAACTTCATCACCAATATTTTAAACATTTTTTTTTAATTTTTGGCTTTAATTAGAGTCAACATTAAACTAATGATTACAGTCATTAATTAAAAAACAGTCTAAAGTTTAACGCTGACTAAATGACTGTATAATTATTATGTATACTGAGTGTGTGATAACGGGCGTAATTAGACGGACGGCACTATTTGAAAATCTGAGCTTAACTAAATTGCGACGACTTCCACCCACATTAAGTTAATTTCCAAAGCACTTCAGCTACAGGATATGGCCCACACAGCTTCCAAATCGAGTTAATCAACCTTATATCAAAGGGATAAAGGTGATTTTAGATTGTGGTACCAGAGCAAATCAATGGCCGGTATTGTTCGATATCGAATGCTTCAAGGATTGTTTGTATGCCGTGAGAAATATAACTTAACCTCTTCGTAATCGCTGGTTTGTTATGAGAACCTTCTAAGAACTAGTAACCAACTTCTCTAATAAAAGCGTTTTGCGAAACACAGAATGAAACTCAGAAAGGACGAGAGTTATTTGGTGCTTGTAACCAACTTCTCTTTAAGGAGCTTTTTGCGAAACACAGAATGAAACTCAGACATGAGTTTCACTTTGTGTTCCGCAAAAAGTGACTCGTAGTTTTTGTATGGATAATTTTCCTTGTTTCAGATTTTATCATCTAGTGAAACTCTCTGTATAATCCTCCTTCCGTAAGCCAAGAAAAATTTATTGTGTGAATAGGTAATATGAGAAAAAAGATACCTACTAAGTAGGTAGTAGGTACCAGGCTGTGTTACTAGGTTATGTTATTAGGTAGGTACGAGTGTATGATCTGTGCTACTTACAGGTCTCGACATAGCTCTGAATTTGAATGTCGAGGAAGTGGGAGGTTTGTGTAGCCAAAGAGATTATAAAATTCAACTTAAACTTATTAAAGGTCAGAGCTATTAAACCGTGTCGGGTTGTACCGACATGAAGATGGTTAGGACTAGAAAACTTGTGCCGACTTCAGAAATAAGGATGGAGAGTGGGGGGTGAGAAAACATAATCTAACCAGCATCAAGAGAAGGCTTTCATTGATGACCTTATCAACAGGAAAATCTAGTCAGAAGCAGAGCTGATAAAACTGTGGGGTTTCCTCTCAAGAGCACTGCTCATTTCTAAGAACGGGAAAATTATCAAACCAACAATCTACCGGTGAATAATGATGCTACTTAACTCTTAAAATACTTGATTTTCCTATTCTTAGAACGTTTGAAGGCAATTGTTAATGCTCCCATGTCTTCATGACTCAGGTCTGGAAGTATCCATCAATGACTAAGTAATTAATACATTCGCAATGACCATAGTCAATGACTCATTTTTAACACTTCGTAGGTATTTTCCTAATAGACTTTAACTAAACTCGATTTAAAAAGTGGCTGAACCAGAGGGCGAGTAGCACGAGTTTTGGTGTGTAAATCTGGTGTGAAACGTCTCACGCCCAGCACACCAGTGGGCGCTGATTTGTACGGAGACACTGAGCGGATTCTTTGAGAAGCTTGGTCTACACCAAGCCCGTACTCGCATGTTGAACTTCTGACGGTGTAATTTTGTCCAAAGGGGATTGTGAGTCTAAAGCGTATCAAAATCTCTTTGATTCTAAACTTTCGAAAGCAAGGAGATAGCTTCAAGGGGATTTTGAGACTCCTCCGTCTCCGTCTACCGCGACTGCATGTATTTATATACAAAAAAAAATTATTCTATCAGGAATCTGGTTTCCACAGTACAAGCTTTGCGTAGTTTGGGACTAGGAACCACAGTGTAAAAAGTCTATGAATATTTATTTATTTATTTATTTACTGTCCGCGTGAGGCCAAGCCGTAAAGGATAATGGGCAAAAGTGTATGAAGCCAGGTTAAATCACGTGGATTGTACCATTGTTACCTACGTTTTTTCTTGTTATTTTACTCAATAAAGTTCCTTAAACTTTGACTTTGAACGACCTTGCTATATGACTACGATCCTAAGGTCACGTGCTCGAATCCGGTCGTGCACTAAATGATTTTAATATTTTTTTGTAAACTTCTTCAGTCTAATAGATGATGATGATGAGAGCCAATTAGCAAAATAGGTTTCGCAAAACTTACTAATAAGTAGGTAAAGTTTAGATACAGAATCATAAACCTTAATGAACTTGCGAATGAGTGTCTCCAGTTAATTCTTCTAATACCGCGTTCACATGCCCATGCCGCTGCCGGGATTATTGCCACGGAATTATGGCCACAGCAACATCGCCTTTATTCTCATTAGAGAGCAAGGGCATGAATTTGGGCCGGGAGCCGGGACAGAGGCATTATCGTGTTCACATTAAGCTCGTGCCCATCCCTGCCCAAGTCCATGCCCACTGCGGCATAGTGTGAAGGCAACATTAGAAAATCTTTGGATTTAGTAGTACTATTCGTAGTAGTTGAACCTACTACCTAAACCTATAGGTATTAGGTATACCTAAACCTATCTAATAGTAATAATAGATTTGATTCTGTAAAGAATGTCTAGAACTCTAGGAAAGAACTTATGGGCGTTGGTATTTTATCGTCTGTGTATAGGTAGGTAGGTACTAACTATTACTGAATGTTTTAGAAGGGTTAGAATTAGAACTAAAAAAACTTATTTGATAGACAGTACGCATTGGTCAAACATAGAGATATTTTTGTTACTCCACTATTTTGTACCCAAGTGCAACATGACACTTCAACTTCCAAATTATATTTTGTGTCGATATTTGGGAGCATTGTGCACATTTTGCCTTGAACAAGCATTCGACGTAATTATGTCAAAATATGCGGAACTTGTAAAACTCCCAAGTTTACTTTACAATCTTGCAAACGCAGTCACTGACTCACTTTAGATACGGGCGTGTGTGCCACAGTACAAAATTAGTAGTAGGTTACACACGTACACTTTTACAAGCTTTAGGTCAGTAACATACAATGAGAATATTCTTTTTTTATTCCTAATTGATAAATAGGTATTACTTATTTCTGCTTATTTGTTTCTGTTGATTGTCTGGGTCCATAGATTTTGACAGAAGTCAGTGTCATTTTTCAGTACAAAATGACACGCTTTCTGTCAAAATCCGGATCCAATTTGGAACGGCGGCGGTAGTCAAGAGAAGCCCTGCTTGTGAATTTATGTTTTCAGTCAGGTTTGATTTTGTTTTAAATACCTTTTTAAATAAAAGTGCTTACAGTGACAACCAGCGAGGCTAGGATGTGCACATTGCGCACGTGAGATATTTGTTGACTCGCTGTCAAAATGACGGCAAATATCTCGCCTGTGCATCCTATATAGCCCCGCTGTTGTAAACACTTGTAGCCAGTAGCCACTACCTAGACACAGTAACTCAAAGTTCAGTATGTACTCAGCATACCAAATTATGTACAAATTCTTCTTGCTCACTGTCATTCAAATCACTTACCCTTCTGCATATTTTACTGCGTCTTACAATGAGAATAACATCGTAATTATGGTTGAGCAACTCTGGGGAATCGTGTCATTACGAATGCTCTTTAGTATTTACGTATAGGTATTTTCAGGTCAATGACATTGGGTAAACGTCAGTTTATGTCACTGCATTATTTTGGCTGATAAGAGATAACAGTTACGAAATGTAACCTTCAAGGTGAGGTGGTTTTTTCGGGTTAGATTAAATCTTACTAAATCTCAGACTTGTGATTTTATTGTATTTTATTCAACGTCAGGAATTTGTAGGTAGAAAATCATCACAGATATTGAGCAGATACCTTTTCCCGTACCAATTATTTATATCTCAGAGCACGTCCACTTGCGTCCAAATGATGTGCTCTACGCATTATCTCAAATCCAAAGCAATCAAATGCATTGCAATTTTGACCTTATAGGAGGTGCCATTGTGTTCTATGTTTTATGCTAATCATAATATTTGTGTAGTTTCCAAAAGAGCATAGACAATACAGACTTTTTCCCCATAAGGGTACGTCAATGGACCATTTAGCGCCCTTATTACTCGGAAAAGTAATATACAGTCTTGCAAGATTAAAATAAAGTCATGTAAAGTACTATTTGTTTTGTTTTTAAAGTAGAATGAGTCAAGGCGGTTTTGACCATAATGTTTATTTCTTGGAATTACCGAGGAAAACCTCATGTGCTTATCCTATATTTATAAGATCAATCTGAAGTTGCTTACATCTCTGGGTTATTTGGTTTTTCCTGTTGGTAAGTAAGGGAACTGAATGTCGGTTTTGGTCAATTCTAACTAATGAGAAAATTAGCATTTTTCTCTATAGTTTTCCTTTTATGGGTTACATAAAATATGCTGAGTCGGAGTTTTTTTATACTCTTTGTTTTTTTATTGCCTTGTTTGTCTTATTATTTGTTTTGTACTGTAAAATAAATAATTTCTATTTTTATTCTATTTTGTATATGCAAAATTGATAAATATCTATACAATGCATGAAGAAAATAAAAAAGTAAAACGCTCTGTTTTATATTTACCTACAATGCAACGTGGTATGTTTTAAAAAAAACACCAAACTCCTTTATTTATAGGTAAGTAAGTCTGAGTATAATCAATTCTATCAATAAAAAATCAATTTAAAATAGCCAGTGCTAAAAATGATTGATGATTAAACAAATTAAATTAAATGAATAATGCTCCAAAACTGGCAAGTTTATTCTAGTACCGTAACTATTTTTTGCTACACTTCATTATTACCACCTCGTTAGCCAAAAAAAGAGACAAAGCGCTTTTTGCTCTGTAAAAAGAATTGTACGGTCTCATCAAAGACTTCTGTATCTTTCCATCGACTTTGATCCTATTTTGGACCTTAATCCCATGTTAAAAGGAGCTTAGATTAACGAGCAAAAAACATAATCGAGATATCCGCAAACAATCCAATGTCGTGATTGGCTCGAATATTATTTACGAAGTTACTGTAATTTATATGTCAGTTTGATTATCAATCTTATTTTCTGATTGATAAAGATCAATTTGTTCTCGAGAAACGGTAAAAAAGATGGTGTTTCAATCTTTGACGGATTTAATGGTTTATATTATTCGGTTTGACACTAATTCATCCGTGTTGCGCTTCTGATTTGCATAATCTGTGGCTGCCATTGTCAAAGATGAAATTAATGTCATTCTTCGTATTTTGTAGAATTGGAATGACGATTTGAGGTTTTGTTGTTGAGTCATTTTGAAATGCTTTCAATCTTGAGTATACCTACTTTAGTTACCTACATTGCTTTAAAAAATAACTTTAGGTAGTATGCTGCATTTTTTTTTATTTTATGTAAAAATAGTACATTGTTCACCGAGAGGAGAAAGTGACCGATTACCGTCGAGGACAGCTCGGGCTTTAAAACAGCCGAGATCGGGAATCGCACTTTCTCTCGAGTGATACATAGTGCTTTATACTACACCTACGAGGAAAATAAAAAACTAAAACTGAATCCTCAAACAACACACAAATTGAAAATGGCGCCAATGGCGTCTGCAATTTTCACATGTTCTTTTTTGAAATAGTTTATCCTGCCGCCGCAGGGTCGCACTGCCAGCCCGACACCATCCAACACACAGCTAGTGGCCAGTGTCATTTTGCGAACTTGGAGATAAAAACTCACTGTAAAAACTTTTTGGCTTTTGATATTTAGGTTACCGGCGCATAGTCTTACCCAAAATTAAAAAAGAAAAACCACGTAAGAAATGAATTTTCATACACTTTTCTCTCCCGCTCAGATGCGTTTTCTTCCCGCATATTTGTTCGATATGCAATGACGTACTTTCTACCGTAAATTTGATAAAGTATCAAGGTACTTTCCAAGCAGGTGTAGTATAAAAATAATTGTGTACGTGCGGATGAGATCCCTTCGTGTGTTCAGCGACTGACTTTGACTAAAGAATCGAGGTATAGTGTAACCACGCATTTGCCACGCATACAATAAATAAACAACCCCAAAATATTAGTTATCATCTTACCTCAGTAACTTTAGTTGCCATGCTAGCTATGTTTTCAATTCCTGCAGATTTAGTGTGGCCAGATTTTATCTTCCCTGAACATTCTTAGCCTATTTATTGATTGAAAGATGCTATGACTGAATCGACTAAACCATTTGTATTGAATCGATGATCGCTTCATACTTTACTAAGTGGAAGTGAGATCTATTTTTATAGCTCTCGGGTGGTCCTTTCACATCTCTGCGGTATTTTTGTGTGTATTTTTGAAGTGGAGTACAATTCGTTAGTATTTTTTTGTCGAATTTGATATTTTTGTGCCAGAATACTGAAATATCACTCAAAATAAATTGACACTTCTAACGCAGTACGATGCCTCACAGTGCACGTCTTCAGTGGACGTGGCCAGTGAGGTTTTGTTTGTATTTGTATTTGAAATGACTCAAACAAAAAAATGACTAAGGCCTGTATGCTGATAAAGAAATCATTACTTAAGCATAGATTTGAGTGGAGATTTTCATTCAAAAATCTTTTTGAGTCCAGATCAGTGCTTCAGCAGTAAATCAGCATAAGTACGGGCCTACTTCTTGATTCTTGAGTAGTAATTTGATACGCTTTCATCATCAAATGATGATGATGATGATGATAGCACTAGCAGTTCATCGGGGGACGGTTCTATTGATCGTAAACACCACAGAAAAGCAAAATACGCAATGTCGCGTACTTCGATGACGTGTTTTTTCCCCAGTTACACTTATTTAACTACCAAACTACTAAAAGAATACAACCAAATTGAGAACCTCCTCCTTTTTTGAAGGCGGTTAAAAAGGAACCTAGTGTTAAAAAGAAAAAGTGTTAAAACAACAAAAAGCTCTTTAGGTTATTATGTAAGTTTATGATACTTTCCCATACCTACCGTGAGAATAATTCAAATTATGGCTGAGCTACACACGGTGGCAATGTCAGGCCGTATCTTGTGGTCATTCGATACAAAAATATTTTTTAGACATAGTTATACAATGTGTTTGATAATTACGTTTTAGATCAAAAGAGGGTGAAGACCTTTTGACCTTTTTAGTTGCGATCTCCTTTGAGTTATTTCTGTCTTTTTTGTCCGTTTTTTGTGACTTTATCTGAGGCTAGTGAAACAAGAGTGTAACTAATGTCATAGTTTTCTTTTGATGTTGATAGAATGGTAATATTAAAGTGCAGAATGGTATCACAGTGTGGATATTACTGGACATACGCCTCGTCTAGCCCGAGCACTTTCAACCAACAAACGAAGTGTTTGAACATCAGAAAGTAGAGAAATTATTTGAACGTGTGAAAAATGTTTTCATATTTATTTTTTGTCTAGCGCGTGAGAAAAGAATAGGTAACTAACTACCGAAGCCACTGGTGGGCCAGACGGGAAAAAGTCCCATTGTCGGAATAACCCATTGTAAATGTGGCCATGGGCATGGGTCTAATAGAACTGAGTTCTTCTAAAAAGCCAAAAAACGCAATTCTAAAAAATCTGTATCGACTGATGTATGTTCGTTTGTTTATCTTTGAAAATAACTAACTAGTTTTTGTTATTTCAATATCGGATAGCTATTATTATTAGCTATTAACCGAGTTTTGTTATCTAGTGCAATGAGAAATATACCGATTAGCAATTTGATGTTATCGCCTAAAATTATAAATATTAAATGTTAGATTTGTGGATGTTTTTTCTTTCACGACGTCGTAACGACTGGACTGACTTGTATGAAACATGGAATATAGATAGTTCGTATTTTTTTCTATTAACACAATATAGGCTACTTTTTATCCTGAAAATTCAACACAAAGCAGAACGAAGTCACAATGACGGATAGAACAAATTCACGGGCGGAATAGAATAGATTTTTTTTGTAAAGGGTAATTTAATAGGTAATTTAATTTGTATGTCACTAATGTTTTTATTATGCTCTCATAATCATTTAGTAATGCCAGTAAGTTCACAACTCATAACACTTAGTAATAATTACACACCGATTATACATTCATAAGCGCGAAACCTGTTACAGAGAATGTTGTTTGTCGACCTTTGACAAAGTCAGCAAAATACCTAAACGTGCACAGACCTGTTTCAATATTACCACAGTTCGTTTTGACTTTATGAATTTCAGAATTACTTATTCATTGTTGAAATATTTCGTAGGTTTTTTTGTAGGTGACTAGTGGCCTTCTATTTTATCATTTGTTGGTTTGATCATATCAAGAACGAAACCTCGTGTATATAGTAATTAGTAACGTCTTTTTATCACAGAAATACTTGATTTTTTTACAGCAATAATGAAAATGCTTTTTAAATGAAATAAAATAAATAAATAATTAATTTTATTTACCTTCCTAAAGTGTATTGCTGTTTTATTGCCAGTTAATACTAATTTAACAAAAATTTGGAACGACTAACAGAATTACCAATTATCTATAGTCTGAGTAACAACTAACACGTTCAATGCTTAATTTAAAATTCAAATTGCCTGTTTGCAAACAAAACGATTTGATATCAGAGTTTTCCAAGAAAACGTTAATACAGTAAAATATACCTATATACTTAGACAAAACTGAACACTATTGCTTATAAACCCATACCATTTTATATTTAGCCATTACCTACTTATTAAGCTGGGTTAAAAGAAATATAGCAAAAGTGCGTATATAATAAAAGACCTAAGTCAATTTTGTAGGATTCAGCTCTCAAGAGCTCCAAAAATAAGTCCTTTATTAAAAAAAGAACTTGGTCAAATACAAACGGTCTAATAAGAAACGAAGTTATAATAACGCAGGAATAAGTAGGTACTATAATAAAATTAAATTAAATTTTGAAATGATTCAAAATTATTCATCATACAATGTAAGTTAGAAGTATTATATAATCTGTGGTTAGAGTAAAGAAAAAGTAAACAAACCTGAGTCATTGATAACCACCCTAAATCCTAAACCCAACAACAAACTACGGAAATAACTTGCTCCGGTAAACAACAGAAAATTATGCTAAATGATTATGAATATTGCAAACTAGCTGTTGCCCGCGGCTTTGCTTGCGTGGTAGCAGTATATGCATTATTTGGTTAAAATCTTTGATTCTAATTTTAGACCCTTTAGGGCCTTAAGATCAATAGTAGTTTAAACCACGAAATAGAGTTTAACTTCCAGTCTCCGATTATTTCATAAGATCAATGGTAGTTAATCGACCATCGGTAGCTTAAACTGACAGAGATGACAGTAGATTAATCCACCGATCAAATGTAATCGTAGTTAGCGAAATCCATAGTTTAAACTGCTTTTGATATTACGGTCCATAGTGTGTGATTTTTTAAAATTCCTTTCATAGTGCACTCTTTACCCTATATAAGGATACTACTCTCCAAATTTCATACCTTTAAGACTTATAGTATAGGCTGGGCGCTAATTATCAGTCAGCTGTTGATAAGAAGATAACCGAATACAGGCACTTATAAAAAGCATTTTAAATAGATGAGAAAAACCTTCATTATAAATGAAGGTTTTTTACAATTCAAGGATAATCCAAATCTTGTTTTTGCAATTCAAATTACTCGAGCCTTTGTCTTTGAAAACAAGAAAGCACTGTATTTTCAATTTTTTTTACAAATATAAATATTTTAATATTGCATATTCTGTGAGGACCACTACTACCGACAGGGAGCCTCATAAGAACTAATGGATAATATTAGGCGTTTGCACACAAGACCAATACCGATATCAATATCGACACGATACCGATAAATAATGTCAGTGACTCACGCAAATAATATAATTATGAGTGTCGTTGCCGACACGCTGTGTATACTGAGGCTCTTTGCACATAGTAAGACACAACCACAATACAAGAAAAATCCGAATTAAGAAAAAAAAATATTTTAAGGTATGGTCTCATATAAACAATCGAGCGACTGAATGTCTTATCGACATTTTCTCATAAGACACAGAAAAATATCTTTTAATGTGCAAAAGGCCTAAATGTTGTCATTAGCTCTCCAACGATATCGTGTAAATGTCGTACCAGTGGTAGTGTGAAAACGCCCATTGGTGATTGTGAGGTACGTCTATGTAAGGAGCTTCACCATCGTCTACCAAACTAAGATAGTTGCCTTAAAAGTAGCACAGTTATGGGAGCCCCTTTGACCGAGTCGACTTTTAAGGGTTTGAGAAATAGTTTAGCTTGTAAGCGTAAATAGCGCTTAACTTGACTAAAAGAGGAGTTAAAACTTTCATTTCTAGGGTAAAACAATAGAAGAGTTATGAATGTACAGAAAAATCAGTAGTTAGCAGTGATTTTAGATTGTGAGCGTTTGCAGTTTGTATACTCTAACACCAAACCCGGTGTTAAAGCGTCCAGTACTAAATGCTCTCCACGACGACGTTATTATGCAGGTGTCATTATTGTATCGTTGGTAGTGCGAAAGCAGTCTATAGTGTAAACAGATTCTAACTCTTCTATAAAAACTTCAAAGAACCTACTAATTATTGGCTTTCCTACGTATTTGTACCTAGTTGATACTAGATAATTGTAACTACGTAGCTTAGTTCTTTTTATCACCAATTTCTGTACAATGTTTTATTATTCAGTTCAATGACCTCTTTTTAATTAGAAAAACGAGTAACTCGTTAAATTGTAAGCGATAGTGACTTTTATAGTAAAACTTTGTTACTTTGATAAAAACATTCGCTTTAGTGTCCATGAAATACGGTTCAATTTGCCGTAACTTTCTTTTATAACAAAAAAGTTCCCGCGTTCTGATCCTGGAGTAAGTACTTTAATTTATTTACTTTAAAAACTTTTCAAAGGATGTTCATTCTTAGCCGAGCATTTTAAAAGTTCCACTTAAGGCTACCGCTACTTATACGCATGGAGTCGAATTTGTATCAGTCGACCTATGAAGTGAACTTATTCGTTCATCGGTCAACTGATACAAAGACTTTTTGATACAAAAAAGTAACAAGAATTTTAAGAGAGGAACAAATCAATAATAATTAATCATAAATAGGTACCTAGATTGTAAACGCGTAAAAGAGATGTAACAGACAGAAAGATACACTAACAAAACTCAGTGACGATTATGAGATAAAGTATGAAAAAGCAATTAAAAAAGACGATTGCATGCAGGCATATATAAAGGTTACCGATGGACAAGAACTAAGTGGAGAGCTGGAGGAAGGAGGTAATTAAACGGCGGGACATAAGTCTCATCTTGACATAGATGAGCCATCAGAACTTTAATACAAGACATCAAACACCTCAGTTTGAAAACGTGTAAAAACACTGATAGGTAGCTATAAGTACAGTTTAACGTGCTTCCGAAGCACGGAAGCGCTCAGATGTATATGCCTAACAGTCATCCAAATAGTGACCGCTTAGAACGTCGCTTAACTTAGGTTATCGGTGAAGATTGACTAATCAAGCTACGCCATTAAAAACAAAAAAATGAACAACTACTATATATAGGTGCTGTCGGGTTTGTCTGTATGTTTTAAATACTATTCAAAACCAAAGCATACGACAGACCAGAGACTATGACTTGGTTAAATTACAGTCATACTTTAACATAGACTACAGAAACTAGTGGCAGTACGAATAAGCGAAGCGAGCTGCTATAATCTAATACAGAATACACAGTTAATCACTGACAGAGTTACAGTGTTAGACGTAAGCAAAGCGAGCAGCTATTGGAACTATAAAACTAACCATCAGTTACCATCGTTATATTCACGAGAGTGAAGCGAGCTACTAGAACCACAAAACAATCAGTTACCGTAGTAATAAAACTTTTTTCTCTTTTTTTGGTTTTTCTTCTTTTCTTGGTGTGCAATAAAGAATATATCTATCTATCTATCTATCTAATATTCACGTAAGAGAAGCGAGCTACTTCACTAAAAAAATAATTCACTCAAAATAATTCAAAATATAGCTACATAACCCTATTGTGTAATTGATCTCAAAGCAACATGAACTTTAAATAGAGCAAGCAGATGCATCTCTTATCAGCAAATTCCAGTCCAGAGCTTGATTGATAACACCTATGTAAACTACTTATACTACACTTTTATTATAAACCTTAAGTTCAAAGAGAAAGAGCTCAAAATTTAAATTGATAAAACAATCATTGTTTTTTTGTACGTGATTTTACTGGATTCATTCATCGCGCAAAATTATGAATGGCTATTTTATTTGATGTAGTTTGAATTAAGACTCAAGTTGGAACAAGGGCCTCTACTGCGAATATTGATTTCCGAAGATTCGGTAGTGACGTTTGTGCTACACTGCGCGGTCGATAGTCTAGGCTCTTTCGAAGTCACAGCGTTACTGCGCAGTGTAGCACAAACGTCACTAATCTTCGGTAATCATTATTCTCAGTAGAGGCCAAGGACTCAAGCATAGATTAAATAGGTAGGTACAATTAGTAGATTATTATACAAGGGGATACAGTGTCTTCTGTCGCGGGTGACGATTTAAATCGCGAGCGTAACGAAGGACTCGAAGTTTACTCCCTAGCGTAGCGAGGGTGTTAAAAACTTAAATCACGAGCGAAGCGAGGGATTTAAGACGAGTCCTGAGAGTAGCGAGGTATTTAAGTTCACCCAAGACTAAGACAGCTTTATCACCGAGGAAAATACTCTACTTTTCGTACCATTTGCGAAAAAATTAACACAATAATAATATGAGATAGCATTTTAGAACATTAACTTATTTATAAAAATAAATTAAAATAAACTTAACGTTTATGTATTTGAAGAAAACAAAAACGCGGCATTTTCCTAGACTAATATTTTTTTGTCGGAAAAGCAAAGGCATCAAGCTCATACGGCCTGCATAATAAATGCGTATTCCTTTTTCAAAAAGATGTATAATACTTTGTATACAAACTCAATGGTGTAAACACAGGTGTAGTTCAGTATAAATTGTATTCCAAATTTAAATCACTTTCTCCCCCTAGAGGATGAAAGAAATCCAGTACAATTTTCTCTCCCTGTTTTTAACAGATTAAAAATGACTATTGTTATGTTCGCTTTTTGTGGCATAGAATGTCACTTTTTTGAGCAAGTGGTACGAAAAATATATTTACAGATTTGTCATTGAAAAGTTGAAAAGTATGCAAAAGTCTGTACTTAAGCTTTGATTTTACACTCGAGAAAACTTTTAACAATAAAAAACCCAAAAATTCAATGTTTTGAGACCTGAAAAGTAAGGTTTTTTTTATCCTCGTTTCACTGGTTCTTTTTTGGTCACCAACGGCGGGTCACGACCTCACATCATAAATCCAACTAGACTCCTATTATAACGGGTGTAATATTTCAAAATTAAATCATACCACCATTCATCACAATACCTACATCATTGCGAAATCATAGACAAAATTACAGACGAATCAAAATCATTAATTATACACGTTACATCAGGATGATTTAGTAGAAGTTGAGTCAGATATGCCTACCTAGTAATTTAGCAATGATTGCGCAAAGTAACGAAAGATATTGTAGATAGCGGTGAACCTCAAAGTAAACATTTGGTACACTACGGCCGGCGGATCTAGACCGGTCTGAAGTTGCGCTTTCGGAAATTGTGCGCAGGTACAGGCGAGACACCCCGCGTCTTACCACCTATTCGACCCTAAAAGTGACTACTGCGCAGCGTTCCGAACGAACTTAACGCCGGTCTAGATCCGCCGGCCGTACTGTACTAGTTCTCCAGCTTTTGAGATTCCCTATTTAATATAATTACAATCACTAGAGTAGATTAATTTTACTTAACTTTTGCATTCATTATATGTATGTACTTGCTCCATACCAACCTAATAGACAATCAAGTTTTGTTTTATTTATGTAGCAAGATCTCTTTTTCTTCGTTGTAAGCTGTGGATAATGGTGTTGGTTAAACATTAACAACTGTTTTTTTACTCTGTACTTTAGCTTAAATACACAATGTATAACTGTTTATTGTCCCTAATAAATAAAATAAAAATAAAATAAAATAGATTTAGATAGACATATCGTTTAAAATGTTGTATTTAGAATGCCTAAAACTTGTTTTGTTCATTAGTATCACTTTTAAAATCTATAGGTACTTAGGTAGGTATATTAAGTTGGTATTTACAAAAAAAAGTCAGCAATCTAGGTTCAATGTAAGCGTGGAATAGTTACACCGTGTTTTGTCTCTTTCAATCGGGTTAGAATTGTTTGGCCCCATACTGGCTTGTCCCCGATGTAGATTACCAAATAGTATGTATGCACTAAATAAATGACTATACCAATTGAACTTGAATTTACTTGTCAATACAAAAGATAAAACATGGTGTAACTATTTTAAGCTTGCATCGAGACAAAGATAGAGTTTAACACTGCGATCATACGAATCAATTAATTTCTATATCAAAGCCAATTTGGTATGCCCTGCCGTTTAGATAACTACCAGCTTAAAGATTTAGTCATGCATATTTCCATTGGTCTCTCGTTTATTCACTAAGATACAAAAATTTCATACATATACCGCGTTCACACTATGCCCATGCCGCTACCGGCATGAATGCCGCTTAGTGAGAATAAAGGCGATGTTGCTGTGGCAATAAGTCCGCGGCATTGATGCCACCATACATTCCGGCAGTGGCATAAGTATAGTTTTTGAGACATTTGTCTCAGAACTAATAAGAGACAAATGTCTCAAAATCTGTACTTTGTTCATAGTGAACCCAATAGTAGGTACGAGTACTACACATTGTTATTACTCTCATGAAACGTAGATTATAGAAAGAATTTGACAGTCAGATGGTCCATTTGACCCCCGACCCTGATCATAGCCATCAGATCGAAGATAGAGTAGGTCAGCGGCGTATATACTGCGTTTATTGGCTCTCAACTGCCTATTGTCACAGTCTGAACTCTCATAATACTCGAGTTTTGTAATAATATGAATATTCTTATAGTCACATTAAAATTTGTCAGTTCATTTTTTAGTCATTAAGTAACCTTTTTTCTCGATGTTTGTTTCCGTAGTTGCTTCTTCTTCTTCTTTTTCGGTTGTGGCTTCTGTATTTAGATGGATAATTCTTTTAGAAAAATTTACCAACGAATATTCGTAAAAATTTCCATATTTTTTTGTGGTTGGTTCTACAAGCTACCCTATTCCTACTTAATCTTTGCTATGATTATTAAAAACCTTAGTACTGCAGCAAAAGGCTTTAAATACAACGCATTAGATAAGTACCTACCTAACCTACCTAGTTTTTGTATTGAATGTTTGACCTTCCGATGAAATCACACTTGAGATTTTTTGTATTGCATGTGTGCGTTACGTCATTGAATTCTAACTCACTTGAATCCAAAGCGTAGACCTTGGATGGTTGATCGAAAAATAGGTAAAGCTTGGATAAAGTCCCCTTAAAATGTGCTGATATAACTGATGATGAGTTATTCGTCAATGATCACAGCTTGAAAGAACTTTTGACATCATCGTGGACTAAGAAAAGACTGATCTATATTATCCTACTGATATTCCTCAATGTGAGTGTTTTGAATGAATCTTGGATATTATACCTCGTAACCTACATCTACTGTTTATCTCAGACCGAAGCAAGATCATTATGGAGCGCGATTGAAGTTACGGGCGGAAGCTTGCCTCCTTTTGCAACTATTTTCAACTGGAATAATCACCTCTTTTTGTAATAAGTTTAGTAATATACATTTCTCTTTTCAGTGACTTAGTTCAAAATTGGAATTTATTTCAAGCCAGTAAAATAATTGATGTAGCATTTAAGGGTACGCTTTAGATATAAAAAAGTCTTTAAAAAGTGAAATAATAACCCTGCAGCATTTGTAAGAAAAAAAAAGCGGAAGGTGCAACCTTAAGATATTTTAATCATACATTTTTATGGTCACAAACCATAAAAACCTACATTTACAATGGGCATAGTCCATTACCATTATTGCAATTTCAAAAACAGAGCTAAACTCCACTTTAAGTACCTATCTAGGTATCAGTCATAAATATCTTTGAGGAGAAACCATAGGAAAATAAAATACAGTAGCGCAAATGACGTTGGAACGGTGTACAAATCTACAAAGGCAGTAGACAAGGAATAATAATTAAAACCAGAATTTGCTCAAAATTCGTCGTAACCACATAAGTTTTTGTCTAAATATTGATATATGCCATTATATATGCCATTCGATGAAGTCAGACACACTTGAAGTTTTTTGTACGTGCACGTGTGTGTATTAAAAACTAACACAGTTGCTATCGATTAGAATACAAAACCTTGGTACATTACACCTACTAGAATCACCTAGTTTATAAGAAGATTCTTACGATTCTTGTGATTTTACTAAAGCTTAGATCTTAAAATATTAGAAAACGAGTGTTACCACCTTAACCTACTTAAATCGGATAGTAAGGTGGATTGGATTTCTTATTACTTAATTTAAAAGTCAATTGCGCAAACCTAACAATTTTCACTTTCAAACTAACTATACAAACTGGTAGTTTGGTTTGGGCTTATTAGCAAAATTGACAGCGGAATTAACATTGCCATGGAGTCGTGCGTGATCTGGTTTATATAATCTGTGGTGTGGTGTTTGCATTTTTCTTCATTTGTGTTATTCACCAACCACAACCTGTGATGGACAACTGGTACAAGTATACTATGCCTTTTTTACAGCAGAACTTAATAGTCAAGAACTGGACTGGGTAATTAAGCATAGCTGTAGGCAAATAGAAGAAAATGTACTTAAATTGCGATTAGTATGTTATTACTTCTGATGATAACATAGAGCTAGGAAATTCAATAGAACAGACACTCTCAATTCGGGGATATACTAATCGCATTGCTGTGTTTGAAGGGTATGGGTACAGGTACAGTTACACATGAGACACCACTACTTAATTCACTAGTAGATCATCGGAGTATGCTCCGTAAAGGTACAAGTTGGTAGCGGGCGACATGAGGCAGCAGCGGACGACGTGTCGCAGCGACACTACTGGTTTCTATGAAATTCCCTCCGTATAGTTAGTGACACGAAGCTAGCGACGCGTCGCGTCGAATTTCATAGAACTACATAGAAACCAGTAGTGGCGACACGTCGTCCGCCGCCGCCTCATGTCGCCCGCTGCCAACTCGTACCTTAACGCACAACGCTGCGGTATGCGGCTCACAAAGCGCACCGCGTTTGCTCTTCGCCGCTGACGCAGACTGCGACGGAATAAGAAACCATACTAGACGTTTTCCATACGATTATGCGTCCGGCACCGCATGTCGCATACCATACCGTTATGCATTACGATCGCGAGACCAAAGCTTAAGGTAATGCGCAGTTTCTATAACCAAAGGTCACTCGTTTGGTTCTTATTTCACTCATTTTCATCGAAAAAATATACAGTTTTGTATTGTGTTCTCCTGCACTCGAACAACCCACGGTTGGTATGATAGAGCAAACTAATAAGCATGCAAACAAATGGTCCATAAAAAGCGATTGCTCAATAGCTACAAAGGCATGGCGTCATGCGAAAAGTGTACCCTTAACACTAGCTTAAGACTGTATCGAATTTTCTGTGAATCTGTCCACTAATGGTAAAGACCTAGAAGAGACTTAGATCTAGAGTTCATCCCTATAGACAAAAATAATTATATACTTAACTATAAAAGAGATTAGTAATTATTGTCATTCTCCAATCACATAGAAACCTAGACTAGAATGTATGAAAATTAGATACCTATAGCACAGACCATAATATATGACTCTACCTAATAGGCATTTAGCTAGATATCACACCAAGACAAAATCTTTCTTCCTATAAAATAATATAAAAAAAAGTTACAATCATTAGGTACAATGGGCGTTTTTATCGCTACAAGCAATCTCTTCTCTTACAAAAAGAGTATGAAAATGAGTAATGAAAATTTTAAATAAAAGTTAAGTGGTCATTCCCATACATTTCTAACATTTTTCTACAGAGATTTCCGATTCAGCTTCGTAAGGCTTTTTCAAAACTAGTGCCTCCGGTACCGTAATGTCTAGCGTCATTGATAGTGACGTCACTTCCTCGTATGGTTCCGTATATTCACAAAACCGCGAGGTTAATCAATTATTGATTAATTAATATAACCGGATAAAATCGTTTTATTCATTTACAACATGAAATCAAATTAAATATAGAGATGGACTACAAAACAACAAAAATTGAAAAATGGTGACCGTCTTATGATGAGCATCATAGCTGTACCTAACTAAACTGACTTCACAGTTATGTATTTACAATTCGTAGATATGAAGTCAAGGGTGTCCTGGCCAACTGGACGGTATGGGGGTAGCCTACCCCCATACTATAACCAGTAGCGCTCCTATAATAGAGGCAGTACGGGAAAAGTTGCCCTAGACGCTCCAATCAAAAATCCCTTTTACGATTTATTTTAATATTGTAACACCATTTTGTATTTCGTTGAGAAATCACAATGAGGTCATAAACGGGGTATTTTTCGGCCTCATTAAGAGTGACCAATAAATATGGTTGTGGTTAATGCTCTATCTACATTGTGTAAAGACTAATCTTCTGGCCGTCACATTCTTACGTTCTGCTTGGTAAATTAAACTTCAGTTTCCATTTAAAAACAATCTATTCGGAATAAAATCAAATACATTTCTCTACAACTCGTCACGTCACAACCATCAACCATCCCTAATTCCTCTTCTTCCTCTTATTATTTTAGGTTATCCTTCAAAGTTACTACTGTCACGCAGGTGACAGTTGACATTTATGACAACGTCATGTACACATGCATCTTACCATTGTCTAGTGAAAAAAAAATCGATCTCTAACCTTAAACTGGACAATGACTCAAAAAGACACAGAGACATGGGTGTGAGACATGGACAATGACTCGAAAAGACAGAGAGTATCTGGAAGCATTTGAGATGTGGTGTTGGAGGAGAATGAAAAAGATAAGCTGGACGGAGAAAATTACTAACGTGGAAGTACTGAGTAGGCTGAATGAAGAAAGAGCCCTTATGAGGGTTATTGAAAACCGGAGAGGAAATATGATGGAACACCTCATACGACATGACAGTTTGATTAAAAATATCATTGAAGGAAAGGTAGAAGGAAAGAGAGGAAGGGGAAGACCGCGTAAAAGCTATACGAGCCAGCTGAAAGAAAAGATCGCTGTCATGTCGTATAAGGACGTCAAGGAAGCTGCACTGGAACAAATGGCGAGAACTGCATAATTACACCGACAAGAGCTGAGCTCTTAAGTTAGAAGAAGAAAAAGAACCTTAAACTGCAATAATGCTAACCATTTTGATAGCTAGCGTAGTTTAGTTGAATGTTTTTGTGTGTTAGTGTGCTGTGTATAAGTAGGTAGATAATGTAGTTGGTACAAGGTATTCATTATGATATCATCGTAATGCTGAATGAACATACATAATGTTTTAGTAAAGCCACAGAATACTATATATCTAGGTATAGAGCGCCAGTTTTTATAACAATGATTTATTTCTTAGAATATTTTTTTATGAATACCTACTTATATGTAAGCAGTTTTATGTAAATTCAAGTGGATATTTGAGGTTTGGTCGCCATGACGTGATTGATAAATTGCTATTTAACAAATTACCTAAGTATTTAAAGGTTCCGACACGGTTTAATAGCTCTGACCTTGAATAGAGAGAAAGGGGAGGGTGCTTTGCGAGTTAAAGAGGTAGGAAAAAAGAAAAGAAAGTATAATATAGATATTTCTCTTCACCTTCGCCGAGAGCTATTAAACCGTGTCGGGGCCTATACCAGGCCGTTGCTTGTTGATTTATACAGCGACAGGGATCACTTTTTACGCATGCGCCTAATGGAACGCTTTTTGCCTGAAACATATTATTTTGCATCGAGAAGGTCATTCATCATCATTATCAGCTCTGTTAGAAATTGTCACATCCTACAAATCCTTTTC
The DNA here is from genome assembly GCA_947507515.1 of Eulithis testata. Taxonomy (NCBI): domain Eukaryota; kingdom Metazoa; phylum Arthropoda; class Insecta; order Lepidoptera; family Geometridae; genus Eulithis; species Eulithis testata. The sequence goes on along the minus strand of OX382213.1, from coordinate 7,277,101 downwards.
GTAGGACCTAAGAGAAGAATTTGTACAGGATTTGTAGGTAAATTAACTACCTTTACTCTTCTTTCAATACATAATATAAGTACCTATGAAATAGTTCAGCCCAGTAGGTAATTATCATTAAAAACAGAGTTATAGATAATCTTACACTAGTATTTAGCAAAAAGACACTGTTTTCAACCCGGCGCTGATTATCATGCTGACCGTAACTTAGCGGGGTTGAGGTGTAACTTACCAAAACCAAATAAAATTGAGAGCTATGAGATATGTAAAACTTGTATATAAAATTATAAATATTATAAAATTTGTATAATTTTTAAATAAGAACCACTATTATATTAGCTCTTCTGTTATTTTATTTTATTAACATTTTTTTATCATAATATTTTTTTTATAAAAATAATACCTACTTGATGTTCCAATAAAGTCATCAAACGTTTTTCTCGTGTTATTTTGGGGCTCACTAAATAAAGTGATATTTGACTTTGAAACAGAAGCGTCACTTTACTTGACCAGTGTAAATCACCTTTAAGTGCCGATAGAGCACATGTATTTGGTTTTCAATCGCCATTCAATAACAGTGGCCGTATTTAAGAAAACCTTACCTTAAGCGATATGTGCTTTAAGGTTGAACAAGTCGCACACCTTTCCATACAAACGTGGAAGGGTAACCACTCCACTGTTTGACGGTAACCAACCAAAACTAAGGATTATAGTCCTTTCCATGAAAGAAGTCCCGCAGACGCGGCGCTGTAGTCGACCTTAAGAATTATTTCTCGGGCAGCACTTTTAACAACTTTAGGCATTGAAAACAAGACTTTGATCACAGAAACCAAATAAAAACGCACTAGCATCCGAACACATTAACAGCACCTGACAACTAATAATAATTTAAAATTTCGTTTTAAAGTTTAGTTCCGGAAATTTCCGCGGGACTTCTTTCATGAAAAGGACTCTATATCAATTTATCTCGTCATAATCTATGTCTGTATACATCCCAAACCGTAAAAAAAGTATCCATTTAAAAAATACAAGCTAAAAATACTTTCCATATTGTATTTTTTTTATTATTTCTTTTTTTACGGTTTGGGCTGTATACAGACATCGATTATGACGAGATAAATTGATATAATCCTTAGTTTTGGTTGGTCAACGTCAAACAGTGGAGTGGTTACCCTTCCACGTTTGTATGGAAAGGTGTGCGACTGACTGCGACTGGTTCAACCTTAAGTTATAAATATTCCTGCTTGTACTCAGCGTAAGTGTTACGTCCTGTTCAATATTATTTTAAATATCTCTAATCATAGAGCAGGTTCTGATTTTATCTACACGCTGATGAAAGAATTGGCAAGCCGACTGATGATTTAACTGTTTTATAACAGCGCTTTATTACTAGCTAATAGGCAAGAAATTGTGATTTACTACTATATAAATACCGTACCTACATAATGGGAGGCTACAGTACTCGACATCCATTTTTTTAGCAATAGCAAAAACCCCTCTTTCTGCTATTGGTAAAAAAAATTGATGTTAGATAGCAGTTTTGTACCTACTATTGGCAAATAAAAAAAAACAATGTTGAAATCCCATACATTGATATCCAATTCGTACCCTGGTAGGGTTTAATTTTTTGCAAAAAAAAAATGAAACAAAAAACAGACCGAAAATTTCGGGTTTTTTTGAAACCCTGAATGCTAGTGCAACAAATTTAATTGAATTTGAATATTGTTGAATTGCAATACTAGCTTTAGATTTCGAAGAGATTTAACTAGTGATGTGCTTATAGATATTGTGTCGATGTTTATTTGACTTAAATCATTTTCAATAACCGAAAAGAGGTAGAATCACCTTAATATTTAAATAAAAAATCCTATGCAGTAAATATTGTAATTTTATAAATTTTCTGTCTGCTTATTTTTAGTCCATTACGCATTATAATGTTGTTCAAAACATACCATTAAATGTTCCATTTGTCGGCCATCCGTTCAAATAAAGACTATAATGACGAACATAACACACACAAAGAAGGCATGTAGAGGTACATACGTAAGTTAAGTACAGAGGCCAAGCTCCAATACAATAAAATTGAAATACAAAGCTGACGATATAATACCTACAAAGTCAAGGTCAATAAAATATTCAAATTACAGTGAACGTTTTATTTTTATCCCATTTTATATACATACCTTTATAATAGGTATCTTTGGTTAGATTATCGCATGCACAACATGTGTTATTGTACCCGTAAAACTAAGTACACACAAACATATTATGTAAATTTTTTATGTGATCTTAATTTGACTAAATTCTTTATTTAATTTAATAGATTAATCCGTTTTAATTCAAGTAAAAATAAATAAATATTTTTTGTAAATGTTTTTTGTAGAGAAGCCACAGGTTCCTCTTTTGACTGTGAGAATTTTATAACAGTTTCTCAATGGTCACAGAATAAGCAGTATCACTTCGCTAACAGGCTGCCTAGCTCACCTTGGGCAGTCTCCTTCATTTCCTACTTGGCCATTACGTGCCACTGTGTAATTTTCACATTTTAAAAACCCAATGACGTGGCCAGTCATTTTGACAATAAGATAAGCCAGATGTTTTGCTTACGTTTGATATTTTTACCGATTTTGACACAATTACATTTTCCGGTTATTTGTAGTACTAAGCAATTAACCCTTCGCGTAAAACCGGTTTATTTATAATTATTCTAATAGTATTATTTTAATAATTTGACTCTTTTAATTGTAAAAAACTATTTTAATTAATAATCTAACTAAATATGTACCTATCACAAATTTTTACAATAGTACTTACTATTAAGTATTTATCTCAAAGGCAATTTTAAACCGTTGTTCAAATAAATACTTATATTTTTCGCTGTTTTCTTTGCGCCCTCACAAAACCGGTTTTACGGAATGCGAATTACCTACTTGAAGAATGTCGTACTTATTGTATCTATTAACTATCCTAGGTGTGTCTTTGATATTTACAGAACAGTAGCAGGTCTTGAGATCTTGTATCATTATTCTTTGTGTAAATATAAAAAAAAACAATAATGATATATTAGTTACTTGTAAATATAGATTTTAAGAGCACCACAGCATACATACATAAAGTTTATTATTAGGTATATCACGTAATAATTTAAAACTATTTATTTTATTTTATTTAATATATATAATACTTTTATAATGTCTAAGTGCCAAAAACAATTAAATGCCGTTTGATCTGCTAAAATTTACTCACTGATCTGTTATAAATTATTTGTGAATTTATACAATATTTTCGTAGTCAACCACTTCTCACTTTGTAACTACGAAGAATTCGTAAATGTATCATGTTTGTTTAGTTATCGATACGACTAATGCGAAGGAAGAATCTTGTTAGCGTCACGCAATGGTTATTGAACGTGTAAACGGTAATACCGGCTTTTTACAGTCGGTGTCATTTTAAACGTATTTTACGGTTTGGTAATTAAAGGTTAAACTTTCTTGAGAATGTAATATATTTTAGGATATTTTATAGCTCACAGTAGAAGTGGTTTTGTAAATATATATAGTGAAATGACTGAAGTAGGTGTTTTAGTTAAAACAAACAGATATTTACAAAGTTACAAACGCATTTTAGCAGTGCTTTGCTCACAATATGTGAACACTAGCTCTGCCGGTGGGAGTCAACATTGAAGCTGAGTGGCCGAGTGATCATAATGCCATAGCCCGAGAGGTCACTGCAAGGCTGGCAGGTAACACTCACCGTTTTGCAATGACAGTGTAAACAAATCGTCGTCGTACACCCATCGCAGATCACTCAGTAGAGCAGACATATCAGCGAGTGAGATCAACACCACATGCTAACATCACAAACGGAACTGTCACACCAAATACATCGGTACCTATCCATTCACATCACTAGCACACTCACGTCAAAACACACTGCGAGACTTGAATTATTCATTCAAAAAAAGCATTCCGGCTTCGTACGGTAAAACACTTTTTCTACACTTGTCAGTATGACAATTGTCACGCAATCACATGCGAATTGGCGTGTAAATTGTTACGAAACGTCAAAATTTGTCACGATGACATGACAGCTGATTTTCGTACGTAAAGTTGGAGCAAATGCGCGCGCGGGACCGACATGCGCTGCGCATGAGCAGAGCAAACTAACTGAAGTTGTGAGGTTGGCCGGCGCGTAAACACACCATACCAACCGGCTGTAACAGCGGGGGGCCTGGGGCTTACAAGACTCGTCCTAAAACAGCACGTTATCGATAACCTTCCTCGATTATCGACAAATCACATCACTAAAATTGCTACCTTGCGTGAAATTCGAAGGTCGTAAACGCGAGGTAAGTTGAATTGTTTAATTTGATGTTTCGCGTTTAATTTAAACTGTTTTATGAGTTTATTGAATTTGTTAAAGGCACGTAACTTTGGCTTTTATCATTTTGAATATAATATCGATGTTATTTGGTAAAAGAAATTATCCGCAGCTTCCCTTACTATAAAATATGGTAGAGTCATACAACATTCCGCGTCGCGCATAATGGTCGGATGGGTGAGACTGCATTGATCACTAAATAGCGCGATTACACTATGCCGAAGGGGGCAGAGACTTGGGCAGGCAAGTGGGCAGGGAAGTGGTGTGAACACGAACATGCCGCTGTCCCGTCTCCCTGCCCAAGTTCATGCCCTAGCTCCTTAGTGATAATAAAGGCGATGTTGCTGTGGCAATCATTCCGATAGCAGCAGCATGGGCATAGTGTCATCGCGCTTAAATAGTTCCTTATAGAGTTCTATTTGATAAAACTCCGACACAAAACATTATAATATTTTTACCAAATATTTTTCTTAACGTTTACAAAATGCAACTTTATTTAGTCTTTTGATTTGGAGAATTGCATCAAATTCTAAAAATGAGAGCACGGTAAAGTTGTTCAGTCGACTTCAAAAATTCCAGAAGTCCTCCACGCAGGGGACTCACGCAGGGGAAAACTGGAATGAGCCCTAAAAGCTGTTATGATGATGATGATCATCATATCCTATCCTACTAATATTATAAACGCGAAAGTTTGTAAGTATGGATGGATGGATGAATGAATGGATGGGTGGATGTTTGTTACTCTTTCACGTAAAAACTCCAGATCCGATTTGGATGAAACTTGGAATATATATTGTTCGTGACCTGGATTAACCTACTTTATATCCCGAAAAATCAACGGGATCCAACGGAACGCGAACGAAGTCGCGGGCGGCACCTACTATTAAATAAAAGAGAAGTTATATGGGAACTAGAAATACTGATCAAATTGAACCTAATAATAAAACACGAAAAGTTACTCTAGTTTAATGACCCCTTAGTTCCGGATCTAATTCAACAGGGAGATAACGTATCATCTGGATAGTTTCTTTATAAATAAATGAATATGTTTGTATGTCTGTTTGTAGGTCTTCTTTACATAATTATATGAGATTATTTTAGTCTCATAAAACTTCAATTAAATACAACCGACTCTACATAAACAAAAACATAAGCAAAAACTGTTGTAAAAAAACACTTATTTTGCCTATGGTCGTAGAACCTATTTACAAACTTAGAGAGATGCATTCTTAATTTGAAGCTGTTACCTCAGCCTAGAACACAGGACCTTCAAAACCAAGTTTGGCTTTTCAAGCCATATTCGCTCGCATGTTCGGAGATAACAGGGTTCGCCGTTGGCGGATACGCCAAGGAGGACATCATCATCATCTATAACACTGTATTATCTCACAGTGCACGTCCACCGAGCATAATAGGTACCTATAGGTACAAAAAATATAATATTTTGTTAGTTGTTTTAAAAAAAAGTATCTACTTAGTAGGAACGAGGAGATTTTGGGGCAAGATGGCGGCATGTGAAAATGTCCACCAATAAATAACTTATTTATTTCTAGAATGCTGGGAGAAAACCCCGTGCACAAACTAGTGTAAATTAAATAACGCATGAGTTACACAGTTCTATCTAAAATTATTTAAATAAATTTATCTTTCAGAGATAGTGTAAGTTAACATAATGCCACCAAATTAGGATGGTGATATGCGAGATTGCGTCATGCTGTGACTTTGCATGTGTTTTTTTAAGAGCAGCAACGGTCTCATGGCGGCAGCAAATACTGTACGGAATTTTATGTAAAAAGAAAGAAAATTGATGTTGGCATTGCCCATAAAATAAAATAAAAATAAAATAATGTTTCAAATTATTTGTTTTTTATTAAAGCAGGTATGATATTTGTTGAAGCACTTCGTCTTCTTGAAAAAAAATTTGTTTGTCGTGAAACATTTATCTAAAAAGTTTAAAAAATGAGGTTAATCATATTGTGAAAGGAAACGTTGCAAAGTAAATTGCATGTTCCTAAAGAAAATATATGTTGCTTTTCGGACGTGTCTCTGATCTTCTTTACCATTAGTAGGGGAGCCCAAGCGGGGATTTCGGGATTTACCAAAGCGCGACAGATTAATATACAGAGGGATACCTTGTACCCGGTTAAGTACCTCCACAAAATATGAGGCCCATATATAAGGCCGCCCGTGAAGGATACAGGATCAGATTAGTAAAAAAAAATTGACCATCAGAAATTCTCGAGCGCGTCAGATTAAGGTAGGGTGAGTTAATTACATCCTAAAAAGTGTATATTCCACTAATCTGACAATTTGAGAGTGACGTAAAAAAAGGGGAGGGCAACAAAGTTGTAAAAAAAAAACGTCATCTCGACATTCTCGAGCGTAGCTAAATTTTTTTTTATTTTGAAGGAAATAATTCTAGAATAATGAATAATATATAATCTGACGATTTCCGCAAGCCGAAATAACAAAAATTCGTCGATAAAGTTAAATGCGTGCAGTTGCGTGATGCCTACATTTCCTTCTCCGCGTTTCTATTCCTCTCTCACTCTTTCTCTATCTATTACTCTCTCACTCCGTCTTATTAATTAAGTTCAATGATTTAAAAAAATAAAATAATTTTTTTTTTTTTGAAAGTGGTTTTTTTGGAATAACTTTTAACCGGCTTTATCGATCAACTTCAAAAACTAATCCGCCTTTGAGCTTGAAAAACCACGTCGATCGCCACCAAGCTGGTCAAAAGCGGTTGATTCGTTCGAGAGATATCGTGAACGAAAGAACCCCGAAAAAGTGTTTTTTCGGGATTACACCGAAATTTGTGGTTCGATCAATTAAAATTGCAAAATTACTTATGAGGATGATAAAACTGCGTCGAATGCCGCCAACCGCGTGAAAATCGGTTGATCCATTCAAAAGTTATTACGGTTTGAAAATTCCAAAAATAGTGAATATAGAAATATTATTTCTTTGAACTCAGCGAGCTCAAAATATCACATAAATTATATTTTGAGCTCAAAAATGTCATACAAACAATTTTAAGAGCCCAGGAATGGAATTAGCGGGAAGTTGCAGGGATGGCCTTTAAGGTGAACCGTTTTTCTAATTTTTTTTGTCAGATCAGGCCAATCCCTCTAGATAATCGTCAGATTATGAGACAGTACGTTTAGAACATAAAGATGAACCATATATATCTTAATCTGACGCGCTTGAGTATTTCAAAATGGCGAATTTTTTTTGCACATTATGAAAATGGCCGCGAGTTTGCGTCCCATCGAAATCATCAGATTAGTGAATGAGAGCTTTTCGCATCATGCAAACGATCAGATTAACATGCGTACATTATTAAAAATACGTAGGGCATTGATGCTATCAATATCTGACGCGCTCGAGGATGTCCATGCAACAGTTTTTTTTTACATATTTAAAAATCTATAGCCGCTTCCCCCACCGATGTAAAGGTATATATCATATAACATTTTTTTCTTCATATCATCTAAGCTTTGCATCCCAATAGGTCTCTAGGACGCTCGAGTAAATCCCCATTTAGCATCGTGGGCTCCCCTACTACATCAAGTGTGCTAGCAGCCAAATGATTAAGGCGTATGTATAAGGCAGACAACACTCTCGCTCGCACATTTCAACATAATATAACTAATAGTAGATTACTATACAAGGGGATAAAGCAGTGTCTTCTGTCGCGGGTGACGATTTAAATCGCGAGCGTAACGAAGCACTCGAAGTTTACTCCCGAGCGTAGCGAGGGTATTAAAAACTTAAATCACGAGCGAAGCGAGGGATTTAAGAGGAGTCCTGAGAGTAGCGAGGGATTTAAGTTCACCCAAGACTAAGACAGCTTTATCACCGAGGAAAATACTCTACTTTTCGTACCATTTGCGAAAAAATTAACACAATAATAATATGAGATAGCATTTTAGAACATTAACATATTTATAAAAATAAATTAAAATAAACTTAACGTTTATGTATTTGAAGAAAACAAAAACGCGGCATTTTCCTAGACTAATATTTTTTTGGCGGAAAAGCAAAGGCATCAAGCTCATACGGCCTGCATAATAAATGCGTATTCCTTTTTCAAAAAGATGTATAATGCTTTGTATATAAACTCAATGGTGTAAACACAGATGTAGTTCAGTATAAATTGTATTCCAAATGTAAATCACTTTCTCCCCCTAGAGGATGAAAGAAATCCAGTACAATTTTCTCTCCCTGTTTTTAACAGATTAAAAATGACTATTGTTATGTTCGCTTTTTGTGGCATAGAATGTCACTTTTTTGAGCAAGTGGTACGAAAATGTAATTATGTGAAATTGCAGACCTTCAGGGTCGAGAGAATAACAATTCAAAGGTTCAGTAAAAATATCACATTGATCCAAACAAGTTTTCTAACCAAAAATTTTTTAATTTAATTTATCGCATTGGTATACGTTTTTTGGTCGGAAAACTTGTTTGGATCAATGTGATATTTTTACTGAACCTTTGCATTGTTATTCTCTCGACCCTGAAGGTCTGCAATTTCACATAATTACATTTAGTTACATTTGACAGGCGTCATGGCTCAGTCGGTAGTAGCTCTGCCTTCCGTGCTGTGGGTCGTGGGCTCGATCCCCACCGAGGACAAACATTTGTGTATGGCAAACATAAATGTTTGTTCTGTGTCTGGGTGTTTCTATGTATTATAAGTATGTATTTACAAAAAAAAAAATGTAATATATGTATTCTATCAGCCATCTAGTTCCCATAGTACAAGCTTTGCTTAGTTTGGGAGTAGGAGGCGTTGTGTTAAATGTCCGTGAATATTTATTATTTATTTATTTATTAGTTATATTATATCTTCAAAAATGTTGAAATGTGCGAGCGAGAGGGTTGTCTGCCTTTTACATACGCCTGAACTAAGCTATAGGTAGGTAGGGTAGGTTAGGCACATCATAAAAAGAAAAATGGGAGTGTCAAGACATTTTAAGAAATGAACTAAGATGTAAGGTATGTAATGATTAGGTACCTACTTACTTACCTAGAGTCAAACTCACCTATTTTATTAATTTAAAATTCAAGCGATAAAATTTTATTTCTATAAATTCCTGGGGCAATTTGATAATTGCCATGGAGATATACATGTAATAGTCTCGTAACCGCCAATTATTTGCACGGAAGTGTAATTACGAGGTGAATACACTCCAGTGAATAGATAGTTTTGATGACTGTAACGGTTGTGAATCTAGAAAAATGTGATTCTAAATGATCGGTTTGTTTGGTTCGTTATTAAAAAAATATTTAAATCAATATGACTCACAGACTGACAATCCTACTAAAAACGCGAAAGTTTGTGAGGATGTTTGTTACTCTGTCACGCCAAAACTACTGATCCGATTTGGATGAAACTTGGAATATATATTGTCCGTGACCTGGATTAAAACATAGGCTACTTTTTATCCCGAAAAATCATTGGGATCCAACGGGACGCAAACGAAGTCGCGGGCGGCACCTAGTTTATAACTAAATTAAGTAAAAAGTTTCCAATATTAATTAATAATATTAACAAATTTATTGATAGTTCCATCGCTAAGTTGTGACATTACAATAATAATTGCTAATTTAAAAATATTCAAGTTAGGACCTACTTAATAGAATTCTTAATAACGCATACTTAGTCACTTAGTGACATAGATATTTCTAAGGGCCATCCCACACGTACCACAACCACACCACATCGCAGCGTCAAAATGTAGTCAAGAAGTGGCTATGTGTGAATAGTGTCGCTGCCGCTTTTTGTAGTTGCGATGTGGTTGCGTTGTCACCAGTAATTTGCAATGTGGTTGCGATGTTTTGTCGTCGGCTCTCGTACTATTGCGTCGACGCAACGTTGTGTCTGCGATGTGGTCGGTCACTATTTGTCGCTGTCGCTGGTGGTTGCGTTGTGGTTGCGATGTCGTTGCGATGTTGTCGGTATTACACAAGAAAGTGGTCGATAACGACTGCAAAATGTGGTAAGTGTGAATGGACTATTAATTTTCAATACAAAATAACGCCCGACCACGTTGTGTGGTTGTGGTGTGGTTGTGGTACGTGTGGGATGACCCTAAGAATTAAATTTATTTAAATAAACATTAAAAATGAATGCATTCGGTCTGTGCCCACCATTATTTGGTACCGCTGTAACTGCAAATAGAAATTTAACTTTTTTTTTCATAAATACTAATCATTGTGTTTTATCTGCTCATGGTGGTATGACGCCAAGAACCTAAATAGCGATTAATGTTGCCTAGGAAGCGCTCATGGCATAGCTTGCTTAGTCAATCTTCACCTCTAACTTAAGCGACGTTCTGCGCGGTCACTATTTGGATGGGTGACCATTAGTGGCATTTACATCTGAGCGCTTCCGTGCTTAGGAAGGCACGTTAAACTATCGGTCCCAGCTCTAGCAGTCGTTAAGCCACGACGGAGGCCTTAAGGCGGCTTTAAAACTCCGTCATCAGAGTTGGTCACTGACTCATACGAGCTTACTTGCTAATATTGCCTACGGGTGACCGCCAGGTACATGGGAAAAGGCGGTAAAGCTCCTCTTTTTTTCGGTCTGATTGAGTCCGTAACGAACTTGATAACAACTGTAACTTGGTAACGAACCACTATAATAGACGTGCGTGGGCGCACCTCAACACTTCTTTCTTTGGATGCATCTAAATATTTTGATATGTGCAAACCTATCCTAAGTTATGTGTGTATTAAGTCCGCACCGATTAAAAAAAAATACTTAAGGCAAAGCAAAACAAAAATATTTTTTTGTATGCATTATGTTCAAAAATTATTAAAAAATATTTATTTTAATCAATTTAAAACTCAATTGAGTCTTCTAAAACAATCTGAAGCACAGTAGAAATGATTTCTATAGATCAAATAAAATATTATTGCTCAAAAATCGAAGCTTATAATAGGTATGTGAGCTTCAGAAATGAGTTTCGACGTAAAATACGAGTGTCAGTATTCAACACCGGGATACATCTCTCCTCGCGTTTTATTAATCAATTTATACCAAAAAGTAACTTCAAAAGAGGTTTAAACGAATTTATGTTCGGAAATAACAAGCTATTTTTGTACAATTATCTACAAAAATATCACAATTCAAGGCACGCCTCAGCGATGTGCGTCTGTCTTTTGTATGATTATAAAAATAACATTTTCATCCCACCATCTCGGAAAGAGTATTTTTGCTCTTCAATATCTGAGTGCAAAAGCCGTTTTTATTCTCTAGAGGATAAAGTAAATTGAATTTAGAACATCGCGTGCACTAAGTTTGTGAATTAAAAAAAACATTAAACCTATTTACTGCTACCTCTATGGTGCCGAATATATCATAGTACAACTTTTTTTTTATTTGTTAAATTCTCAGACTCGGAACCTTCTTGGTGTTCTTTTTTCAATTTGCTTTGTACGCGGTTCTTTACGCGGCATTTTTTCACGTCATTGTTAAACCTTATATTAAAAACAAAAAACTTGAAAACAAGTGAAAAAACTAAAATGAGTGATTCTAGCGACGAGGAAGTTTGTTTGACGCCAACAGAATTGACTGAAACTGTTAATAATGCGCAAATGAGCTTTTTTGCATTTAGTCATTTCCTCGCGAGGAAATGACTAAATTCCGTTCCACCTCAGCGCGCTGAGGTGGAATGAAAAGTTACGTGTTGCACTCGAGTGCAAAGATTTTTCACCACGTGCTCTTTTGATTCCCTCGCACGCGGTTAAAAAGCAACTTTGCACTCTTGTATAACAAATAACTATTACCTACCGATAAACCTACACTTATTATTTACCATCAGTCCTATTTATGAGAATATGTGCATTTAAGTAAGCTGAGAGTAAGTAACCATGAAACATTGTAACAACTGCTGTTGACCATAATAATGAATAAATAAATCAGAATCAAAATGCACGTGGCTCTTAGAGAAGATTATTTGTTGCACGCATTAACCGTGGTCTAGTTAAATTTGTGCGGCCGACCGGATGTGTCTTTGTTTTCCGTGGTCCGGTCAACTGGACCATCGCTTTCTTTCTTTTCTAGTTAACAACCGGGCCTAAGATGCGCACCGCGAGATATTTTTCATGTTCTGTCAAAATGTAAGCATTTTGTACCAGTTTATGAATGGTGTCGACAAAACGCGCCATAATGTACACTTTTGACACTTCTTAGTCGTCGTACCTCTCTGAGGACGAGGTATTAGTCATGCAGAAATGTCAAAAGTTGAAAAATATTCAAAGGCGCGGTTTCTCGACAACATTACCACAGATAATGCAATAGTCCCTTAACTGGTACAAAATGCTTCCATTTTGACAGAACGACATGACAAATATCTCGCGGTGCGCATCTTAGGCCCGCTGGTCACGGAAAAAAGTGCAATGTTAGTTTTTTCTTGTCTCGTTCGACTTATTTCTTACGTGAATCTCTGTATTATGTATCTAAGTACAAAATATTAGGCTAGGAAAATATAATACACAAGGTGCCACCCGCGACTTCGTTCGCGTCCCGTTGGATCGTGAATCTCTGTATTATATATCTAATGACAAAATATCAGGCTAGGAAAATATAATACACTAGGTGCCGCTCGCGACTTCGTTCGTGTCCCGTTGGATTCCGTTAAGTTTTAGGGATAAAAAGTAGCGTATGTGTTAATCCAGGTCACGGACAATATATATTACAAGTTTCATCGAAATCTGATCAATCGTTTTTACGTGAAAGAGTAACAAACATCCATCCATCCACACTACAAACTTTCGCGTTTATAATATTAGCAAGATGCCTAGCCTAGATTTTCATATCAATCTACGCTATTCAACAAAAAATATTTATAAAAAATGCGCGTCTATGCATTTAGATGTAAATCACGACGCGATGCTGAAGCATGACTGCTGGTTAGTTTATCCCTACTTTGAAGCTGTATACTTCCATATTAGTATTGGGATATTAGTTTATGTTAAAATAAACGCAGCTGGTTTTAATGTTTGAAAAGAAAAAGTGTGAAAAGATATCTCAAGACGAAAAACTCATGTAAAAGTACGTACCTATATACCAAAGAATTAAATATTGTACATATTGTAATTCAAAATTCCTATTAAATAGTACTTAATAGTGCGTGTGGCACCGCTTCCGATCAGGCAGGCCGTACGCTTGTTGTATCAATATATATAAAACTCTTTTGAAGCTGACATAGAATCAACGCACAGCCTAAACCATAAGTCCTAGAGGTATGAAATTTGGAGGGTAGTATCCTTACAGTGTAGGGATGCACTAAGAAAGGAATTTTGAAAAGTCACACTCTAACGTGAGCAACTCCGCGGGAGACGGCTAGTAGAAAAAAAAACTACATTAGTTGCATTGTTGTTGCGTTGTTGCAAGGAAGTTGTTGGAATCTACGTGTCATGAAAATGTCCTACAAAGCTTACCTATACTACTAGTATAGTATTATATAATCTGTGCCTATACTAAAGATATTTCGAGCTCTTTTCAGTAACGGGAGCAAAATAAGCACGTAATCTGAAAGTTTTTCATATATGCGGGTATTTTGTTTTTCAAGTGAAACGTTGCGTTGGCTGTTAGGTTGTGAAATGTGCATAGATAGGGCAACCCGCATTGAACATCATCTATTGAAATTAGGCTTTCAAATGTTTTTTTACCAACCTTGGTAGAGTATCAACGGTCTAATTTAGAGTCGAAACCTAAATTAGATTATTTCTTCGACTTTGCACTATTTCAGGAAGATGTAGCCACGTGGGCTAAAAAAAAACAAAAAGTTACGATGTATAACTGTGGAAATAATAACAAAATAGGTAATCCAAATGTTTATTTATGTGCTACTAGCGCCATCTATTGTTAAAATTTTGTTGTAGGTACATTCGCTCCATAAAGTTTCTTTTTAGTCTGTGTAAAACAATACCGGCGTTTTATTATAATAACTTTCAAAGGGTTAAAGTTAGGCAATATTCTGAAAAAATATACAAAAATGCGTTTTTTTTTGCATTTTTTTGATACCTAACTTTTCAAATCTGACTAATAACGGTTCTTACAATTTATAAACGTACCTACAATCTACGTAATTATAAAACGGGTGTTAGAATACCCGGGGTACCCTTCTATGTCGATGGATCGTGTTACGACAGGAAGCGGATGGGACAGGCGCGTGCCGGGCTTCGAACCCACACCCACAAAGAAACCCGATAACATGGGGACTTGTATAACTTACCCTGATAACTACGTATAACTAATATAAGCAACCTCTTGTTTGATATAATTAAGTTACGCTAACAATGGTTTAGATAAGATATTGACTAGTTCGACGTGTTATTCATGAGTCACTATTGTCACATTCATTAATTCCACATAGTAGCTAGGATATAGGTAATTAGATCATTTCCAAAAACTTTGGGGATTAAAACCTACAATATAAACCACTTTTAAATTTATTTTACATTCATTATTTTTCATTTCTTTTGTAATTTCTTACTTGTTTATATTATTAGTTGTAAGATATACAATAGTGTTTTCAGTACGTAACACATTCCTTCATTCACAAGAAGCTCTACTAGGTACCTATACTACTAGAAAAAACCAACACTTTTTGGTTCCATACAAAGATTGGTCTTTGAACCACTTGACTTCAACCCCTGAAGTTACCAGGAGTGGCCTCATACCGCGTTCACACTATGCCCATGCCGCAGCCGGCATTATTGCCACAGCAATATCGCCTTTACTCTCACTAGGAAGGTAGGGCATGAATTTGGGCCGGGAGACAGGACAGAGGCATGTTCGTGTTCACACCATGTGCGTGTCCACTTCCCTGCCCAAGTCCCACTTCCCTGTCGACTGCGGCATAGTGTGAACGCAACATAGAACCAGCAAAAAATGTAACTGCGTACCTAATGCTGGTTGAAAATGACGAAAACTAATTTAGTTCCTATCAGTTACTGTCAGGAACCCGAGGGTTGGTGTCAGCTGGCGCATACGACTTCGCAACTTGTGTTTTTGCACGGGTTCGATAGCTGAGCTGGGGAAGGCCGGGGAAGTGGGAAGGAAGGCACGGAAACTATGGAGATGTTTGATTTTGATTTGAGCTGTCGAGAAATTAGGCGGATATTTTTTTTTCCGAGAAACCTTCCGTGTCAGAATAATTATAATGATTTCAATGCTTATCGACCCTTTAGCAAAAAGACTTTCTAAGGACTTTAGTCTTAGTTAAAATGACTCAAGTTTTGAATATTCGAAAGATGGCTGTCTTTATCTAATCGAATACCTTTAAACGAGCAATTCATGTATATTTATCTCTGAATCTCGGAAACGGCTATAACGATTTTCATGAAATTTAGTATACGAGGGATTTCAAAAAATGCCTTTTTATTCGTGTTTTCAAGTAAAGACTTAAACAGAAAAATGTGACTCTTCCCGACATCTACTGGCGAATAATAATACTACTTTTTGAAGTTATACTTCTAATCGGTAATAGATGGCAGTGTTGAGCATAGAACCTTTTCTAACTAAATAAGTACTGCATATTGGTTATGTACATAAAAATAAATACTAAAAAAATACCGAGCAAGACTCGCTCAACCAGCTGGTGATATCTTATGATCATTACAAAATACAATTAAAATAAAATCTCTTCCCTTTTTGGAGTCGATTAAATATAGGTTGGTACCGATTCTCTTGTTGCATTTTTCTAAACTAACTTAATGTGACAGCTCTAAATAATAGCCGTCTTTATCGTTTCAGTTTATGAGAAAGGGACGACAACATTTTTAGTGCTGTCAAATAAGTCAATAAGATAAATAAGAGTCAATAATATATATCCTTGGAAGAATGATGATATCATTTCAAAAATGTAGTTTTAAATACGGAGCTGGCATAAAAAAGCGAGAGCAGATATTGAATTACATTAAATTTTATTTCCAGTGGTAAGGAATTTATGTAAATAAAATATCTGGATAAAAAAACACCCATAGCAGCCATTGAGCTTCCAAGGCCAGGCTCGAGACAGCATTGAGGTGCCAAGGTCAAATCCAGTTTTACTTCACGCAAAAAAACTAAAAAAACCAGTCCACGTCTTTCCCTGTTCAGCATGCAACAAGGGTTCTTTGTATCTAATTACCAGAGTAAATAAATTAAAAAAAAAAGAAAAAAAGTTGCCGGCCTTCGTGCTCCGTGACTCATCTTGAAAACAAAAGTGGTTTTATTTGCTGTGGGTAAAGAGTAAAGACCTTTAACCCTTGGACTATCCCGAGGACCTAATGGTCAATCTAAACCATTTTGTGAAATATTAAGTTTTAATCTACTTTCGTGATTCAACTGAATTTCATAAATTTGCAAGTGCAAAATTAGAAAACAAAAATGAAAATGCAACACATGAAAACTTGTCTAAATTTATTGAAGTTATACTTCTAATGCGACTTCCAACCAGGTTGCGTTATACGGGAGGACATAGTCCAAACAAGTTTCCCGACCAAAAAACGTATACCAATGCGATAAATTAAAGTTGCAAATTTTTTGGTTAGAATCAATGTGATATTTTTACTGAACCTTTGCATTGTTATTCTCTCGACCCTGAAGGTCTCCAATTTCACTTATTTACATTTAGTTATATTATATCTTCAAAAATGTTGAAATGTGCGAGCGAGGGGGTTGTCTGCCTTTTACATACGCCTTAAATGTTAAGGTTTAGATGTTGACCGAACTTTGCTCGGTATTTTTTTAGTATTTATTTTTATGTACATAACCAATATGCAGTACTTATTTAGTTAGAAAAGGTTCTATGCTCATTTGATTTTAAGTAATTTCAGCAGTGACAACTATCAAATGCTGAACACTGCCATCTATTAACGATTAGAAGTATAACTTCAAAAAATAGTATTATTATTCGCCAATAGATGTCGGGAAGAGTCACATTTTTCTGTTTAAGTGTTTACTTGAAAATACGAATGCAACGACATTTTCTGAAAATGAGTCCTAGCTAGATTGATTTATCGCTCCCGAAATTCTCTGTATACTAAATTTCATGAAAATCGTTGTATCCGTTTCCGAGATTCAGATTATATAGTTATATAATTATATATACAAGAATTGCTCGTTTAAAGGTACCATTATATTAGTAGGATCAGCTAACAATTGGCGTTCTATTTAGTTCCAACTAAGGTTCGATCAATCCACAGCTTAGCTCAAATGTCACTGTGCAGCTTGATCGTGGTTAAAAAAATAGTGCGTGGAGTCTCTCCGCGCGGAAGAAGTGAAACTTCGAGTGCCACGCATTCACTCTCGCTCTGTCTCTTTCAATTCACCCTCCCCAGAAACGTTAAATGTTTAACGCAATCTTGTTCTAAGTCGCATTAGAAGTTTCACTTCAAAAGTAGAATTCCAACTGGCCTCAAAACAGATGAAAAACTACAGTTCAGCTGCGTTTCAACTGTCCAGTTTAAAAGTAGAATACGAAATGATCTAAAAACAGATGAAAAGCTACGCTACAGCAGCGTTTCAGCTGACAAATTTTAAAAAAATCGCCTTTTTGACTACATTTGTCATGGAACCGACATACGACAGTCGCTAAAGTGAAATCAGTGGGCCTAAGTAAGATGCGCACCGCGAGATATTTGTCATGTCGTTCTGTCAAAATGTAAGCATTTTGTACCAGTTTAGGAACTATTGCATTATCTGTGGTACCTAATGGTGTCGACAAAACGCGCCATAATGTACACTTTTGACACTTCTTAGTCGTCGTACATCTCTGAGAACGAGATAATAGTCATGCAGAAATGTCAAAAGTTGATAATTCAAAGGCGCGGTTTCTCGACAACATTACCACAGATAATGCAATAGTTCCTAAACTGGTACAAAATGCTTACATTTTGACAGAACGACATGACAAATATCTCGCGGTGCGCATCTTAGGCCCGCAGAGAGGTAAACAGTTTGTGGAGTGATTTAGCCGTATAATTCTTAGACTGTATCCACTGTCTCCGATTCATTAAAGAAATTAATGTTTTGACCCGATCTCTAGTTGTATAACATATCATTCGATTACACGCCTTGATAGATTCATTTAATTATAAATAATTTGGCAGAGACAAATCGAATGGTTAATCGAATCTGTAGATTTATACAGGAAATTAATATTATTTCTTATTTGCATAACTTTATCGGTCTTTTTGATAATGTTTCTATTTTTATTATGTAATATTGATTTATTTTTGCGACTCCACCCCACTCCGGCAAACTTTTTTTATTAAATTTTTCTGTCTTGGCTGGTTGTAGTGAAGACTTGAGAGATAGGGGTTTGAGGGGATTATTTGGGTTTGTAGAGGTTGTAAGAGATATTGAAAGTTTTTCGTTTCTAGCCGATTTTGCAAACGATAGTAATCACGTAAGGAGGGATTCCAGGCCGTTGCAGTGATACGATTTTGAGAGGATACGATTTTTATTGCCAATGCTATTTTTTTGGTGGCAGTAGTAATTCTTTCAGAAATCTATTTCCCACAGTTATTAATCGCATGTTTTAATTAAATTAGGAGAAGCCACCGATTCCCGAATATTGTAACATTTTTAATACCAAAATAAACATTTTCATTTTCAGATAGTACAAAAAAGGCATTGTGTAAAACAGTTGTAGATACTCGTAGGTAGCTCAACTGTTTTATGTGTAGTTTTATTAAATATTGTAAAACTAAGTACTCACTGTATTATTTAGTATGTTTTTTTGTGAACCAAATATCTATTGTTTGATTGTGTGAAATATCCTTTAATATAATATTAATTTACGTATCAGCATTGCTATTCAGCGCGGCAATGCAGCCAGTGTCTTGGGTACGCTTCCGACTGGTACTGATTTGGACCAGTTGAGCTATCTATAAATCGTTTGCAACGGTTTGTAGATATCTCAACTGTTTCGTATATTTTGTATATATTGTGATATTGTAAATACTGTATTAGTTGTAATTTTTTATTGTATTTTTATATCGTCGCTATAATTCGATAACTTGAACCTAGTGTAAATAAATTGTACAATTTTAAGCAGGTTTTATTAATTAAATGTCACTGTATGCTAGGAGGTGGTCTGGTCATAGAAAGTCAGTTGAATTATTGAGCGTAAGGAATTAAACGTAATTTATGTGTTTTGGCATTTTCTAATGTTAATTAATATTGTTTTAAGGGGCGTGGTGGCAGAGCTGTACTCAGGATTAGAAAAAGGTGCAATTTTTTTTTATAAGGGGAGCTTTTGAAGTTCCTGGGATGTTTAGGTAAATAATAAATAAATAAATAAATATTCACGGACACTTAACACAACGCCTTCTAGTCCCAAACTAAGCAAAGCTTGTACGATGGGAACTAGATGGCTGATAGCATACATACATACATTTTTTTTGTAAATACATACTTATAATACATAGAAACACCCAGACACAGAACAAACATCTATGTTTGCCACACAAATGTTTGTTCTAGGTGGGAATCGAACCCACGACCCACAGCACAGAAGGCAGAATTACTACCGACTGAGCCATGACACCTGTCAAGGTATATTAGTATATTTTGTATCTTTCTATAAAGTAACTAGATAGGTAGGTTACTTGACTTTTTGAATACGAAAATAATAAATTTAAAAATGCCCCTTGAGTCCTATTTTCTAGTCCTTAATTACATCTTGTGTGGATAGTAAAATGGTTTCTTCAAATGTTATCTAACATTTGAAAGTAGTCATTTTATTGCGTGGGTATAGGACTATAAAAACAAACAAACTTAATTAAATGAATAGGTACGTACTTAGTTTGTATAACTGCCGCCAAATTGGTAACAATTTAGTAGACACTAATACATATTCCTGTTATGTAAGTTTGGAATAGTTACACCGTGTTATGTTTTTATAATTGACACATTCAATTTTAAAAGAAAAAAAACGGTGAATATAACTATGTATGCCAAGCTAACATCGATTTTATTAACTACAGGGTACACAATAAGTTTTGGTCCCGTGACCAAAAAATACTGTTAGTTCACAAAAACATGCAGAAGAGAGGAATTTTGTTGTGTCGCTGGCAAAGTTCTCAAAAAGAGATTTTTTTGTACGTTCCACTATTTTAGAATTAATTACTAGAAACTAAAATAAATAAATAAAACACAGGCGAATATCAGCTATCCTATAATGTGAAATGTAGAGGTGGGTACTTAGATTATGATTTCGTAACGCAATATTATGTTAGACCTATCACGATTCATAATGGGTTAACTCGATTTTCGATAAAACGTTGACCGCATTCTAACCCTTTTTGATCTGAAGGTCCAGGGCCTCCTCTACTGCGAATATTGATTTCCAAATATTCGGTAGTGACGTTTGTGTTACACTGCGCGGTCGCCTAGAGCGATGGTCTGGGCTCTTTCGAAGTCACAGCGTTACTGCGCAGTGTAGCACAAACGTCACTAGGTACCGAATCTTCGGTAATCATTACTCACAGTAGAGGCCCAGTGTACAGCCTGTAAAGTAAACACAACTATTTTTGAAAAGCTCGATTAATAAAATATTTTCGTCCTAAATAATGCATAAAAAATGGGAGATAGATAGATCTTGCGACTTCATCCCGTACTACCACGGTTTCGCTGGACCACGGTTCAAAAAGACCTAAGAAAAAGTTCCGCTGGACTATTATTTTATAACATGTACTGTTGGAAAGAAAAATGCTATATACATGCAAATCGCATCACTCGCTACATTTACTGGTCGTGTAACGGTCTCAGTTTTTTAAACCATTATTAAAGCAGCTTTATGTAGTTAAAGGTAACCAACCTATAATTTAAGAAATCCATTGAACAAAATAAAGATCAAAGTAATCAAGGAAATAGAAATCTAGAAGCAATGCCATTGCAGTTTCTTTCAAATATCATAACAGTCACGGCATCAACTTTTTAAGAAGTAGAAGTAAAGCTTTCTTGAAAACTTATGCGTTATTCAAGGGATCAGCTGAGTCGGACCCACGACACTTCCTCACAGGCACAATTAATGAACAGTTCACCAACACATAACCATGTGGTGAAACCAAGCATAAACTAGTAGTTCGCCCCGAACTGAGATCTCGTGATGGTCGGAGGTTAATAAAACCCAAACAATTTTTATTAACCAATGGTTGTAATAAAATTTGCAAATCGCTTCGAAATCGCCGTCTAGCTAAGTAACAGTCTTACTTGAACTACAAAATCATTGAAACTCCAAGAAATGGTAGCTCACGTTACACTGGGTTTGCCAATTTTATATTTTTTACAACAACTCAAAAACTATTAGACCTAGAGTCAAAATAAAAACGGTTTTGGAATGTCTAAACAAAACCCTATCATACGACACCCCATTTGATATTACCCTTTCGACCCTCATAACTTCACGACCCTTCGACCGATTTACTTCATTTAACAAACCAGTAAAACATAAGAGTACTATCCGTATACCTACCAAATTCTGTGAAGATCGGATAAGCGGTTCAAAAGATCTCGACGAACAAACATACAAAGCATTTTTGTCCAAGTTGTCACTAAGATCTCGTTCGCTTCGCTCACTCGATCAATTATTATTATGTGTATAGAATTATTATCATTAATGTGACTAAGAAGGTATTCTAAGTACGGTTTTTACGTTAACCAGTGACAAAAAAAAACTACGGTAACCTACCAAAATGGCTATAAAAAAGGAATCTTTCCTAATGTTTTGATTGGTATACTTAGTAGTAGGTATTTGTTTAAAATGAACGTAATTGAATCCTGTTTCTATTTTTGCAAAACTCTAGCAAGCTTTTGAACTGAAATCATTGATTTAAGATTGGTGAGCTCCTGGCTAAGTAAACGTAGGTACCCAGAGACAATTGGTTAACCCTAACGCAATGATTAACATACAATGAATGCGTGCGCGTGAGCATAGGACGGGATCGACGGGTGACCATGGCTTTGAAAATAATTTTTTATTCATGTTTGTTTTCCCATTCATTAATTCTATTTAAAACAGTAGGCCCTTTCTGCGTACCTACGTGTTGACACGTAGGTACGCAGATAATTAATTACTTAATTACTATTATTAATAAGAAAATAATTTAGAACACTACGACCTGGGTATATAATTTACATGAAATCAAACCTTACCACCATCATCATTAACATCATTTCTATACTTCATAAAAAAATATTTGTATGAATACCACAATACAAATAACCAGAAATATTCGAAAACGCCTAGACAGGTTTCTCCTACGATTAGGCCTCATATCGACAGAGGTAGGGTACTCGATATGAGGCCTAATTAGCTACCTATACCTTAGACATTCAGCTCCATTCATCGTCAAATAGCGGTAGGTACCTATTCTAGGTAGGTACTCGTAGTTAGACTATTACCCTGTCATTATGTTTCCAAATTTATCTTGGATCTAACAAAAAACCGCGTCTCTAACTCGTGTTTTGGACTAAACTAGGTTTTTTCATATTACGTTACATATTTAGCACCTTCACCGAGGTCTAACTATAGACTTTCGCTAAACCGACCCCACCCCAGGTTTAACTCGGGTCTAACTTCCCATTTGTCATAAAAATCAATTCAGTGACTGTTTTTTCTCAATTACTTTATATTATTTACTACGTACTGTTTTTTCGAAAATATATTCGACATTGACATTTACATTGATAAAATTATTAACCGTAATTACCTACCTACCCTTTTTTGCCCCTAAGATCTTTTTTGACTTCATTTACTGATCAGTTTTGATTGAATGAATGACACAAAAGAACGGGTTTTTCTAAAACTTCGTGGAAAGTCTTAAATAATCACGTCTCAGTTTTAACTCGAGCCTAACTTTAGGCCGAGCCTAGCTAGGCCGGGTCTAAAACCTCGAAAAATCCAAGATAAGTCTGATAACGTGGTAAGACCGTTAGTGTTATCACTATAATGAGATTCTGGTATCGAAGAACTATTGACAGTAGGTAGGTACCTACTGACAAGATCGCAATTACTATCGCGCTTTTGCGATCCAAGATCCAAGGATCGCGTGATGTCATCATGATCATAATATTATTGATATTGATATGCAACCACTGCCTATGACATTTCCTGTTTAACCATAAACCATGGTGAGTGTACAGATCGGTCGCTCACCCCATGTTTATCCATCTGCCCGTACACATCGCTTCCCTGTCCTGCCACCAATCAACGAATTGTCTATTGTTTTAGCAGTGTGCACATGACAGGGCAGCTATAACCTTAAGGGGAATGGTCAAAATATAGGTACTGACGAAGTCAGTGTTGCCCCCCTGATTTCGTGAGTATAATAATGTTTCATAAAAACCTGTCAGGTTTTCTAAACAGTTTTCATACTGAATCATAGGTATTCTGTGACTAAATAGTGACATTAGCGCGTTTCAGCGCGTTTTTTAACCCACTTCAAAAAAGGAGGAGGTTCTCAATTCGGTTGTATTTTTTAATTTTTTCATGTTTGTTACCTCAGAACTCCGTCATTTATGAACCGATTTGAAAAATTCTTTTTTTATCTGCAAGGGTATATTTTCAGATTGGTCCCATAATTTTTTTATCAAAATTGGTTTAGTAATTAGGCAGTTAAATAAGAATAACTGGAAAAAACACGTCATACG
Source organism: Eulithis testata (assembly GCA_947507515.1). NCBI lineage: Eukaryota > Metazoa > Arthropoda > Insecta > Lepidoptera > Geometridae > Eulithis > Eulithis testata. The sequence continues at coordinate 7,253,061 of OX382213.1, read as the reverse complement.
CGTACACGATATTGCATATTTTGCTTTTCTGTGACTTTTCTGTGACGTTTACGAGCAATAGAATAGAACAGTACAAATCTGAACTGAACCCACGAACAAATCTGACAGTCGCCGCGTTAGCGTATTCGAATTACATTGCGCGTCACTGCCAGCTCGACTGCCAACCGTTGTAGTGTCACCGCGCAGTGTATTTCGGATACATTGCGTATTTTGCTTTTCTGTGGTGTTTACGATCAATAGAACAGTCTCAATGAACTGCCATCATCATCATCATCATCATCATCATTTGATGATGAAGGCGTATCAAATTGAAGTCGGTTTTTCCAGTTTTTTAAACTTATAATTATTTCGTTAAAAGCTTCTTGTTTTCGTATATCTGTAGCTACGTCGCTTGACATTATGCTGGGCAACGCAGTTCAGAGCTAACGATACGGGGGCAGTATAGAAAATTTATTGTCTACCTTACGATATGGGGGCAGGAAATTGTTGTAATATCCTAGAAGAAGTCTAAGGCAATCTCTTAGTCTTTGCATGTGTCTAAATGATTTGGACAGGCGTCATAGCTCAGTCGGTAATAGCTCTACTTTCCGTGCTGTGGGTCACGGGTTCGATCCCCACCATAAACAAACATTTGTGTCTGGCAAACATAGATGTTTGTTCTATGTCTGTGTTACTATATATCATAAGTATGTATTACAAAAAAATTATAAGTACTATCAGTTATCTAGTTCCCATAGTACAAGTTTTACTTCGTTTGGGACTAGAGGGCGTTGTGTAAAATGTCCAAGAATATTTGTTTATTTTTTAGACTATTTTTTTTAGTTTTTTCAGCTTCTTTTTCAGCTTTTCTTGTCACTCTACTAATGTAAAAAAATAGACACCTCACACCCAGTGCTCATTGTTATTTTAAAAGCACGCAAAAAGTAAATTATTCCAAGTCAAGTATCTTCAAATCTCATATCCGTCAGACCACCAGCACAGACATGCACAATAATGCACATCCCAATGTAGATATACAAGGTGTAATAAAACCACTCCTGAAATCTTCCGGGGGTTAAAACGCTGGACAATCGAACATTTGAACATTTTTGAAGATATAAAATCACTGAACTTATTTATCGCAAAAAACAATGTTGGATGTTTATTCAGAATTTTTCTAACTTGAAACTGATTTACTTCAAGAAAACATTGCTTGCTATTATGTACGTTGGTACAGTTGTATCTCACGAAGGCGTTTTGGCTATAACAGTGGTTGTAGGTACATGCACGTAGGTACGTCCATCAAACACCCATTTTCTTTCTCTCTCAGTGTGTATACGAGTGGTCCAGAGCTTTCGCACACAAACATAGCCAACCCGCCTTCGTAAGATAGAAAAACTACTTTTACCGATTATGGTAGATAGATCTATTGAGAAGAATAATCTAACTAGCCAATTATAATTTTCAGAGTTGTTTTCTTACATCCTGTTTAGGTAAATATATTGTAGCTATTAAAGTCCATCTGCGTCGCAGATTGCATGCTAAATTTGGTCAACTCTATAGGTGGAATCCGACTGCACAAGTAGGTAGGTACAATGTGGTAGAGAAAAAAAACTCAAAATGAGCCTACAATATAATAAAAATAAAATACACATAGAGAGCATCTAGTTTTATAAAAAAACTAACTGTCGCCCGCGGCTTTGCTCGCGTGGTAGCAGCATACCCATTATTTGGTTAAAATCTTAATTTTAGACCCTTTAGGATGCGACTTTTCAAAATTCCTTTCTTAGTGCACTCCTACACTACTTATGGATACTACCCTCCAAATTTCATACCTCTAGGACTTAGTTTGGGCTGTGCATTGATTGTCAGTCAGCTTCGAATTTTTTAGAGGTTTCCATTGAAACCATATTCTTGCATACTCAATCCAATTTGACAGTATGAATAGAGGAAATCAATTGCTGCAGTATTTTTAAAGCTGCAATTTATACAAAATGTCGAACGCCTGATCAATTTAATAGAGCACGCTTCTGATCTATAATTCAGTTTGTGCAAGGCGCTTCAGCTATCAAATCAATACTAGGATCTTTTCATTCAATCAAGCTCTTAAACTCCTCTAGCAAAGTTATTTTTTACCAGGATAAGATTAATCATCGTCCAATAACGTTGATCGTAGTATTTTCCCATTTATTAACAAAAGAGGTAGGTAATTTTGGACATAGCTCAGAGGATTCGCAAGCTGAAATGGCAGTGGGCCGGCCATGTTTGCCGCAGAACCGACAATCGTTGGAGCAAACTAATACTCGAGTGGAGACCGCGTTTAGGTAAGCGTAGTGTAGGACGCCCTCCGGTAAGGTGGGGCGACGATCTGACACATGTAGCTGGCAAACACTGGATGAGAAGAGCCGAAGACCGGGCTCAGTGGCGCGTCTTGGGAGAGACCTACGTTCAGATCGATATAGGTTGATGATGATGAAGGTAATTCTGATTACTGATTAGTTTTGCTAATATTTTTGCCTTTGAATACATCTAGTTATGTACCTAACTAATTTGGTGCAGTATAATAGTAACCATTATATTATTAATAGCCTATTCATGATGAAACGACGCATGAGAAATAACTCCTGAAACTCCCTTGAGTGGTTATGAAATAAACCGGAACTCGCTTCTTTCAAAATCTCGTAAAATATTAATGGTACGGTGGCGCTGCACTTACTTTGTGGTGAATATTATAGTTACCTTGTAGGTATTTTGCATGATATGCGACACGGAGTTTGCTGAGGCATAAGAGGTGCTGGTTTGGTTTCCGTAGGGTGTAAAATGTTTTTTGATATGTTCTCTATCAATTTGGCTAATAAGTCGCTTGATTCCTGTCATCAACGACAATAGTCAATAGGTAAAATTAAACCTATGCTTTTAATTAAAAGGAGATAAATATCTATTAAACATTTGTGTGACAAACATAGATGTTTGTTCTGTGTCTGGGTGTTTCTATGTATTATAAGTATGTATTTACAAAAAAAAAAATTATGTATGTATTCTATCAGCCATCTAGTTCCCATCGTACAAGCTTTGTTTAGTTTGGGACTAGAAGGCATTGTGTTAAGTGTCCGTGAATATTTATTTATTTTATTTTATTTATTTTATATTGCATGGGATGAAAAATCTTGGCTCGAAAAGAGAAGCACTTGTAAAATATTTTCAACTTCAAGCTCAACTAAATATACAACAATATAATAATATATACCTACATAGTGGTTACCTAAATGTATGTAAACTCCAACCTAAGCTGAAAGTTTATTCAAGCATGGCTTCTGGGCTGATGCGTCTATTTGTAAATCATTCAACTGAATTTTGTTTTCATACCAAACTTATTTATTGGAGCTTCAGCGGTTGGAACTTTGGGTTATATTTTTCTTTGAGCTTTTAAAATTATCTTATTTCAAATCTGGTTTAGGTAACCAGATTTGAAATAAGATTATGCCGATTCTTTTGGTTGTGTAGTGTTAGGTAAGTCAATTGGAATTATATTATTGCGAATCTAATTCCAGACTCTTGCGTTTTAAGGTTGAATTACACGATACCATTTTCTTGCACGTGCCAGTGCAATAGTTGAATACAATAAATTAATTGCATGGTCTAAACAACTCGTAACATTTTTGATCTGGTATACAAGTTTTGCTTCAAAACTTTCCTTGGTGTAACCAGTTGAATGCAAGAATTGCTTAGGAAATTATTGCATATACAATATGGTTCATTTGCAAGCAGTTAGTGAGGGTGTTTTAATCTTACGTGCATCACGATTCTTGTAGTTAATATTTTCGGTATTCCACAAGCACTCATAATTACGGTAACACTCAATGAATTTAACTAAATCAGCAGAGCCGAATTTAAATACTTTTTGATTCATTGTTTAGTTCGCATTCCCGCGTAATTTAATTCTGTCTGTAACCAATTTTTTTTTCGCTCCTCGGAGAAGGCTATAGTTTTGAAATCATTCCGCCTAGTCTCGTTGTTTTTTCCCATTGTGTTTTCTGGTATCTCATGTGGATTCTTGTAGTTTTTCCGTATCCCATATGCACTCATTATTAAATAAATGAATTTATTAAATCAGCAGAACCGAATTTGAACACTTTTTGACTCATATTTTTTAATAACTAGCCCCTTGAAAAACGTGCAACAATTGCATGAATTTCTGCCAGCGCAAATACGTGCAATTCTTGAAGCAACTCGCCAAAAAATGGTACACGCCTGTGTTTTGACAAGTCAAAACTTGTAAGCAATAATCTCCATGACGTAATTGTATTGGTGTAAACAAAAGCCATATGCAATTATTGACAGTCAAGAATTGTATTCAATAATTGCATGCAACTTTTTTAAATATATCCGCGTGTAAACAGTTGCTTACAATTCTTGAAAGTCAATTCTTGCGCTTCAACTATTGCATACAATTATTGCACTGGCACGTACAAGAACATGGTATCGTGTATTTGGGCCTTTAGATGATTCAAACAACATAGAGCCATCATGGGGCCTTGTCGAAAGGCCCAGTTACACCAAACCATTTTCTTGTACATACCAGTGCAATAGTTGAATGCATTAAATTAATTGCATGGTGTAAACAACACGTAACATTTTTGATCTGGTATACAAGTTTTGCTTCAAAACTTTTCTTGGTGGTGGTCAATAATTGCATTCAACTTTGTTTAATATATCCGCGAGTAAACAGTTGCTTACAATTCTTGAACGTCAATTATGGCGCTTCAACTATTGCATTCAATTATTGCACTGGTACGTACAAGAAAATGGCATGGTGTAATTGGGCCTTTACTCTCAAATCAATTCAATTCTTGTCTATGGCCTTTGCAGTGTTGCCCGCAATTTCGCCAATGTCATATTTTGTTAGACCTTAGCACGATGGAGAATGACAGGTGGTGAGAAGTATAATGTATAACTCTCTCTTTAATCGCTAGAGTACCTGCCTACCTAATCTAGACTGAATCTAGTACGAATTAGAAAACAAAAAAATATCCGTAAAGGAATTCCCTATGAAACTTTTTGCTAATGTGACATTTCACGATCGCAAGAGAATAAACGTTAAAAATTGATACTGATGGTCACGTGACTTTTCGTTACGTCATTACCATATTGTAGCTATTATGATAAAATTTCTAGTTTAGCAAATTGTAGTCAACAACATGTTAGCGTTCTTGGCGTAGCTTGCTTAGTCAATCTTCACCGATTATCTAAGTCACAGATCGTATAAGAGACGTTCTGCGCGGTCACCATTTGGATGGGTGATTATTAGTGGCATCTGAGCGATTCCGTGTTTCCGGAAGTCGTTAAGCCATGACGGAGCCCTTTAACCGGCCTAAAAAATCGGTCACCAGAGTTGGCCACTAATAACTTATACAAGCTTCCTTGCTTTAACATGTTCGCTTTTTTGATACATTTATGATAATAAATTATAAGTTTAAAAAACTGGAAAAACCGACTTCAATTTGATACGCCTTCATCATCAAATGATGATGATGATGGCAGTTCGGGACCAATCTGGAAGCATATACCCTTTCAGATAAAAAAAGATTTTTTTCAAATCGGTTTTTAAATGACGGAGTTCTGAGGTAAGAAACATTAATTTAAAAAAAAATGGGCCCAATCTGGAAGCATACCCTCTTAGATAAAAAAAGAATTTTTCAAATCGGTTCATAAATGACGGAGTTCTGAGGTAACAAAATTAAAAAAAAAAAAAAAAAAAAAAAAAAAAAAACAACAACAACCGAATTGAGAACCTCCTCCTTTTTTGATGTCGGTTAAAAAAGAATAAAATTGTTAGCTCGGTTACTCCTATACCCAGTCAACTGTAAAAACATCGGCACAAATTTGGCAGTACGCCAATATTTCCACGCGATAGCACGTAATGATAACTGTCTTAGATTAGTGTAAAGTAAATCTACTGTAAATTTACGTTGATATAAAATACGTAAAGAGTAACAGACTTTTCTAAGTAAGCTCAAAATATTGAACCTCGTAAATATGAAGTTCCCATAAGTTTTGCTTCGCGTAAATAGATATAAATTAAAGAAAATTAAAAGTGAAATTTTCTTAGTGCTGAACACATATTTTTTTTTACTGGAGTTTAATATTCTGAGCTTGAATAAATTTTCAAAGTGGTACGTATACGTACGTACCCACAAAATATGACGATCTTTACGCATATAATGTTTTCAATGATTTATTATAAGAACGGTGAATTGCGAAATGGGCCATTTCGGAATTCACCTAAATCTAAGACCAATTTTTAAACACTTAAGAAAATAAACGTATCTTGTACCTATCTTGAATCTAAGGCTCAAGAAACCCATACACTACAGTTTTTTTTTAATGATAAATGTAATGGAACAAGCCGAAGCTGATGTTAAGTAGTAACTTCACCCTTAGGAGATCTATTGTGAGGTAATGCATTGTCATTACCTCACAATAGATCTCCTAAGGGTGAACAAGAATTTGTCAGGGAATCTTAAATGGCTTGATCAAGCACTTCTAACCGGAACTCTACGCCTATCAAGCCTCAACCGAACCAATGAACCTACCGTTTGTATTGAAAGTGATAGCGAGTCATTCACATATCTTATCTCAAATAGGTATCCATTACGAATTGTCAATTTTACAATCCACTCATCTTACAAGAACGTTTTATGATCTCTTTATCTGCACTAGAGACGGGATGGTGTTTGTTCAATGACAGAGGTCAACCGACATTGTAAAAGCCAAGAAAAGTCGGTTGATTGAGAAGGCCGAAAATTGTTCTTAGGAACATGTAAAGCCTATGTGCTACGTCTAACAGAGGCAGAGATTTTATTGCAATAGAAATGACATCATTATCTCGTAGAAATTTTTCACCCAGGGTTTTTTCGGTCGATATAATGACGTCATATTTTCGATCGATTTTGGTATGAAATTCTCTACTCGATCTATGCTTGATTAAGCAAAATTCAGCAAAGCAAATCAAACGATTTAAATGAATTGGCATACGGGCTGTAAAAAAGGTCAATCTTTCATGCGATTACGCGCATTTTAATCGTAATAATATGTTCAGAAAGCCGAAGAATGGCAACATTTCATTTTATTTTTGGACTTCTAAAGCCTCCTCCAAAACTTCGGTTCCATTCGGCACTTTTTCGCTCATTTTCGCGACATCCCTAGTCCACTACAGTTTTACGATCGCGTTTATAGAGGCCCTTCCGATCTAATCTAGTCGGTATAAGCAAAACACATAAAATGGCAACGACGTACCTCCTTATGGGGCCCTTGACCGAGACTTTCAAATGGCACAGAAGTATAGCCTGGTCAGATTTTGCTTTCAGATAAGGTTTACATGAAAGGTTAGCAACCCTATAACTGTTTAGGGTTCGCCTGCCTGCGTAGCATGAGCGCCAAAAGCAAAAAAAAAAAATTCTCTTTTCAAGAAAAACAAAAGAAATTCGCCTTTTTTTTCGTCTTTACTTCGGTAGAAAGAGGTTTTAGTTAAGCGTGTTGGTTGGATAGCAATGTGCAACAGCAGACGTAAAGCTTTGTATTTCTTCTCATCATATCATGCTATGGAAGTCCACTGCTGGGCATAGACCTACCAACCACAAAAACAACGTTTGGACCTTCTCTTATTCGACTTTCCGCGCTAACGATATCGTCCATCGTACTACATCTTGCCATGCGATCCATGGTCGCTATCAAGGGGACCTTGGTTTGGTACCCTTGTGGTAGTCACTTCTATTAAAGGTAGACCACTCCCTACAAAGTTCACAGGGGCACTGGATTTTGTTTGACAAAACTTAACTGTCAAATTTGGTTTGACCTGCTGCTCGCTCTCCGCGTAAATTTCCCTCTGCCTGAATTACGTGGTTTAGTGGCTTACTGCTATTTCATAGTTATTTTAGTGACCTTGGTTCTTCTGCTTTGCAGAACTAACATAGCATAATTCATTCATTAGGACATCAACAATTATGAAACATGTAAGTTTTGACTGTGTTATGTTCCAGTGCATTCTATTCTGGTTCAAAGGACAGGATGGTCGTAAAATGACTGTAAGAATATACGGCATATTGTTAGACTGAAAATTTAAAGTTTTGTAGATGAAGCTCTCTTTCTCTCTCTGATCAGAAAAAAAAGCAAATCATCGGCAGGAGAAAAGTGATTTGGGCCAGCCGGACAAGGAGCCCGCTCAATTTCAAAAATATAGTGCAACGCCGGTTTTGAGCCCACTACCTTTCTTTGGCTTCCATGGACGCTAGGCTGCAAAGGTCACCAGTGGCCAGACGTCCTAAGGAAGCAGCAAGTCTCTGTTTGGTCGGTTAAAACAGTCCTAAAGACAATCATTTGAAATCAACGATATTATAGACTAGAATAGAATAGAATAGAATAAGTTTATTTTTGGAACAGAAATAAGGCACAAGTTAGTAGAAAACGATAACATCCGCAGAAGTTAAAGATAAAAATGTTAAGTTAAGTTCTTTTTTGAAGATAGACCCTCGGTCTATCTAGTGCATAAGCTAATCTACTTAGATCGAAGGGATATATACCACATTTACAACCACCAAAGATACATAATCCTATAGCGAAACTAAAGATTCATAGGTCCCGACACGGCTTAATACCTCTAACCTTGACTGGGAAGGAAGTGAGAGCTTTGCGCAACCAAAGAGAAATAGGAAAGAATATTCTCCTCTTTGCCGAGGGCTATTAAATCGTGTCGGGGCCTATAACCACACTTACATACCTACACTAAAGATTCAGGACCAGTAAGCGGAGATTCGAGTATAATTTTAAAAACCTTTGAAAATTGCACTCCTAATGATCGCAGTGGAAATCCAATTTGCACGAAACGAGAATATAAAATGTTATGAGAATATTCTAGTACTTTCGCTAACCCACGTTATCTAAAATTATCATTATCCTTCGCTTTATAAAGTTGTCTTCAAACGATCGGATTATTAAAACAAAACCCACGGTTATTATTAGCACTTTCCCCATCATTTTCATTGATTTTTTTTATATTCATGGAAATTTCACACAACGCCCTCTAGTCCCAAACTAAACATGTTTTTTAAATTACAGCAGGGGTCGCTAAGGGGATTATTGGATAAAACTTCCAGAAATCAGGGGACTCAGGCAGGGGAAAACTGGAATGAGCCCTTATAACACCCAGACATAGAACAGCATCTTTTGTTTACCACACACACGTTTGTGCAGACGGGCCTTAAAATACCTACAGTTTTTAGTTCGTGTAGTTGGGAAAATAAAATGAGGTCATATAACTTTTTTGCCTTTTGAGCCTTCTTATTATGTTTACACAAACATAATAAGAAGGCTCAAAAGGCAAAAACCTTTTGAGCTAGTGTAATGTTGAATAATCATTGATATGTAGTGTGAGTGCAAACTAGTGCCACCTAATAGAGAACACAACAACAAAGAGAGACAATAAGAAAAGTGCCAATGGACACATTCTTAGAATAGTTTACGTTTAAAAATGTATGTCAATGTATAATTACTAATTAGCCTGCTTTTTGGCTAGATCGTAATATAATTAGGGTATAAGTATTATCTGTTAGTACAAGTACGCTAAATAAAAAATAAAAAAATATAACTTTTTGAAATTTTACCGCATCATCATTTACTAATGATACTGACTATAATACTAATGCTATACTTTGTATTTTCGAAAGTGGAAACACCGGTTATATCTAATAAATTTATGATAGGCATGGTAAGTAAACCTAGTACCTAGAAGTACCTAGTCTTAGGAAAGGTACAATACCTACCTAGGTATAAAATAAAATTCACCACAAAAACTTTATCTTGAAAAGTTTTAATTAAAAAAAACTTCTGCACAAGTCTAACACAAAGCCCTGTAAAGCTCTAAGCAAAGATAAAATAATTACATTGGAGAATGTTTGAATAGGAACTAATTAATTTTAAAACACGCCGAAGTAGCGTAGAAACGAGAAAACCTCTGAGTCTTAGAAAGGTAGTCAGAGGTTCGTCCAAACGTGACGTCTGATTGGAAAGTTGGCAACGGTTGTGACCATAACCAACTTGTTCCTTGGGAGTTGGGAAGGCCTTTGGTGTGGGAAGCTACTTGCGTCGATACCCTTGCTCCTTCACATCTGCCTAGGACTTCCGTTAAAGCCTGTGCAGCGGCAGATTCGGCCGAGGATCTCAAGAGGCGCAAGTATGCAGGGCCTATACACATTTGTGCCTCTTGTGGTCGAGACTCTAGGTCCGTGGGGTACCGAGGCCCTCCGGGTTTTTAAAATTCGTTCAGGGCGTCTAGTCGAAGCGACGCGAGACCCGAGGGCTGGTGATTATCTAGGCCAGCGTATCAGCATTGCTATTCAGCGCGGCAATGCAGCCAGTGTCTTGGGCACGCTTCCGATTGGTACTGATTTGGACCAGTTGAGCTATCTATAAATCGTTTGCAAGGGTTTGTGGATAGCTCAACTGTTTCATGTGCATTTTGTAACAATTGTGAATATTGTAAATACTGCATTTTCTATCAAAAATATTATTAACTAATTCGTATTCCAAAATTTATACCGTGCCTTGCTAAGGTTTACAGTCGTGCCTTGAATTGTTACTTACCCAGTTTTTGTGTAATTCGTATACCTAATTTTTATTCATATAATAGACGACGTAAAAAACGTAAATATACGCATGGCGATAAAAAATATACAAGTTTGTTTGCGGATATACGCGGCTGTAGAAACAAAATGCTAATTTCAAGATTGTCTATATAAGCCCGGCTAGCTCAGTCGGTAGAGCATGAGACTCTTAATCTCAGGGTCGTGGGTTCGAGCCCCACGTTGGGCGGTTTCATTTTGCACTCACCTGCAATTTTTCGTTCCCTCATTTTCCTCCAAAGCTGTTCTGCTTTTCTCATAGGCCAGTTTTCAACCTTGGCGCTGAAGGATCGGAAGAATTTGTATTCTTTGAAGTGGGACATCCTACGCTCCATTTTGCTCGGGCCGTGGCCGTGACTTCTTTCGGGCGGTGGCGATGATGATTGTGCTTTCGGTTCAGCCGAAGACGCTTCCATTTTGAATGTAGAACCAATATTTTTAATAATTTAGCAATTTTTATTTATTTTTGCTTACCTGCCAGTAATTTTATAAATTCGGTTTTGTAATTTTTGGTCTTCAAAAGTTTGTCATTTGAATTTCCATTTTATTGTAGACCTGTTTTCAACATAAGATTTCATTTTATCTTTTTAATTTGTTGTGGTAAATGTTTTTCAACTTTTTAGTTATAAATAACGTATATTTATGCTTATGCGTACAATTTATTGTATTACATAGATTTATTTAAATACTTAAATTATTATTTACAAGATACGGGCAATTTTTTATATATACACAAGAACTGGAACATTACAACACGACGTTTTCCTTAATTATCTGAAACAAATCAAAAACATGAATTAAAACACATAGCAGTGATTCTGGGATGTAAATAAAAATATTATGAAACAAAATTTAAAAAAAAAACCATTTTCTTCTTTAAACCCTGGAAAAAAATAACAAAATTCATTCAGAGAACGAACTGAAACGTGAAAATGTTACAAATTACGGTGCTACGGACATACCTACACGACGCCTACGTGCCCGTAGCAAAATTTATCTATCAGACAGTGTTGATTATTTTATTTGTATCTATTTTTGTTATATTTTGTTTTCGTTTTTACAGAGGAAGGATGTTGTTAAGGATATTATCTGATAGATGTGTTTTTTTACTTTTATTCTTGGAGTATAATATATCCAAACCTACTTATAATATAATTTGAAAAAAATGCTGTAGTGAAAATGTATGGGGAGCCCTACGTAAGCCGGTCTAATTCCACACCATCAGATATGTCGAAGCGTATAAGCAATCATATTATGGTAAAAATAAATAATGATGATGATGATGTATGTAAAGTGTAGTTTATTATTAGTTTCAAAGTTAAAGTATACATAAAGTACTTAAGTGAAATGTCCATTTGATATTTTTATTGAAAAATATGACACAGTACAATTAAAATCTGTCTTGTTTCATCATCATCATCAACCTATATCGGTCCACTGCTGGACGTAGGTCTCTCTTAAGACGCGCCACTGAGCCCGGTCTTCGGCTCTTCTCATCCAGTGTTTGCCAGGTACGTCTCAGATCGTCACCCCACCTAGCCGGAGGGCGTCCTACACTACGCTTGCCTAAACGCGGTCTCCACTCGAGTATTAGTTTGCTCCAACGATTGTCAGTTCTGCGGCAAACATGGCCGGCCCACTGCCACTTCTGTCTTGTTTAGTGTTCGATTATTTCAATGATAAAACTATGATGATGATGATGTCTTCCTGACGTCATCATCATCATAGTATCGTCTACGACGACATTGTTGCTGTTTGATGCATTTGATGGGCTCTAATAGCCAATAAACAATAAATAATTTGTTATCTTTGGCACACTTCCGATTGGTATTCGTTTGAAACCGTTTGTAAATAAGTACTTATTATGAATATTGTAAATACTTTCATGGTCGTAATTTTTTTGATAAATAAACAGAATTTGTTTTTTTATACATTTATTCTGATAACAAATATTTATTTACTTAATTATTAGGTTAGTATAACCACAGAATATCAGTATAAGTATAACAAACATACCTATATAAGGTTGTCTGGAAGAAATCGTATTAAACGATAAGACCGCCGTTTGCAGGACTTTGTATGTCCTTACGTAACTGTAAGTTGTACCTGTCCTCAATAAAGTTTTTATTTATTTGTTTTATTTATTATTATATTACCTACTTATCCAATTCGTTAGTTTCATGAAGTCTGTGTTGTCAATCAGGATTTTGGTAATTTATAAACATAACTCTCGCTTATATTATTTGAATGCGAAATATAATTCTGTTTTCCACGAAAGCAGTTTATAAATCTTTCGTTAATTGACAGATTTGTAAGCGTCAGATTTGGTTTATCGCGATTGTGAGTTAGGACAAGGACACAAGAGAAACGAATGTTAAAAATAATTCGTTGCTTTTAGATAATACGACTAATACAGTATTTACAATATTTGCAAAATACATTAATCAGTTGACCTATCTTCAAACCGTTGCAAATGATTTAAGGATAACTCAACTGATACCAATCGGGCGTGTCCCCAAAAGACAGCGTTTTTTTTCCTACTCAAATTCAGCACTTGACACCCTCTGATCTAAACCAATAGAGAAGACACTTATAGGTTTCATCTCAACAAAAAAACAACACTAACAAAAAAAATCGATTATGAGTAGGTACAGTTTACATTATAAAATCAATTGTCTAGCAAAGTTCAAGTAATTTGCTGACCAAGGGTTGAGAAAATACCTTATGCCTATTTTCTTTTCTTTTGTCTCAAAACGAGTAGGACAAACAAAAAGTTTGTTGACAAATTTTAATGAGGGTCTTAAAACCAGTGAATAAGGATCATATTAGAATGAATAAGAAGAATTTCAGTACATATTTCATTTCGGTACAGTCAGCCCTAGAAGTGATTTTTCAGAACTGTGACGTAGACAAAGAAATGAAAAGTTTTCTGAATTTATTGTCACAGTGTTATTGTGCAAACAACCATTTTATTACACTAGTTTTCATGTTTAATCATTCTTCACCAGATAGAAGAAGTACCTAGGTACTTATTGGTACCGGTTATAACAATTTCCAACCTTCCAGCTTACTTATAATCGTAGCATAACTTTATTGAGCTGTTTCAATTATTGTTGTCTCTTACTAACAGATTACGCCAAACGGTGACAGAGTTTTTTTTTTTTTTCATTTATTGTTTTAAAAATACATAATAACTTATTTTGTACTATAGCACTAAGGAAACCACAAGGTTTATAGGAATTAGTTAGGATATCGTGATTGTTCCATAATTAACTGTTTAACTATTTAGCTATTAATAATGGCTCTTTATCTTTACTATCGTTATTTACTTTTGATCTTGACTGTACATAAATCCGGACATGGGTTCTCAATATTTTCCGTATTATCAGTCCGGGTATTCATAAAGGAGATATTTTTATTCCCTATTGACCAATTTCTACTGAAATCTGAGGCTTTGTTGAAACATAGAGCTTCGATATTTTTGTATCGTATTCAATTATCAATAGTAGACAATTTCTTTTGGTGTAGCGCTGTTTCGCACCACAGATTCTTTAAAAATAAGATTTATCTATTTTAACTGTACTTTTTTACTGATAAAATAATGAGAGATTTTTCTCATCTAACTACGTAGGTACTTCTAAAATGGGGGTTAGGAGACAATTTGATTTGGCTAGATTTGATAGCATTATGACTAAAAGCGGTATTAGACGGTTCACTATTTTCTTTCATTTCCGCTGCTTCATCGATGAAGCATCGGAAATAAACGCATTTTTCCAATGCCGATGAAAGCGCCAGAGGGTGGCTAGTGACTTTCATCAAAAAGGCGCATCGATAGTGCTATCCATTCGCTTGTTGCATTTTTCTAAACTAACCTAATTTGACAGCTCTAAAATTATAGCCGTCCTTGTCATTTTAGTTTATGAGAAAGGGACGGCAACATTTTTAGTGCTGTCAAATTAGGTTAGTTTAGAAAAATGCAACAAGCGAATCGATACCAGTGAATGACGAAACGTCCTATTTAGACATGTCGAAAATGAACCGTCTAATACCGCCTTAAGTCGCATATTGACTAAATCTCGATGACTACATCGCGTTAGGACTATACTATTCATAGATAGATCTCCGACTATTATCATATTATGCATACGCCCTGTATATGGGTCCTGTATACAAAAAAGACAGTCATAAAACTTATGTGTTTTGAGTTTGCATTTGAAAATACAAATAAAAACATATTTCTGGAAAGCAACAAAACCATGCCTATTCTTAAAATGTTACGCACACCTGTCTAATTGCACGCATGCAGGGGTTGTGAACCTAAAACATGAAATACGTACCTCACTTTTATGTCTTTCAACTTAATCCTATCCTATATAAACTACGATTAAAATCTTAACATCACATCACAAGTCACTTCACAACTGAAAAGTTTCGTTCGCGGGCATTTTTGCGACAACCATACTAAACCGTCTGGTCTACGCGGGAGAATCTACAGGTCTGGACGCAATGCCTTATACATTTTCCCGCTTCTACGCTAAACAGAGATAGATAAACACCCCTTTGACGCACTAGACAGAGATGATTGCATTTTCACACGTACTTGCGGACGCAAAAGCGCAGTCTACATATACGTATACGTAACGTATATTTCACGTACTATGCGGACATTAAAGAACCCGCAAAGTTTATGTTAAACTCATAACTCATGAATGTTTGTTTGATAGTGTGATTTTGTTAATCTAATGGTTATATAAATTTTCTATGTATTTTATTTTTATTGTGTGGGTGTATGGGTGGGCGAATCTAACGCGTGTTTGAGTACTTGTGATTTTTCACCATGACCTTAGTAGGTAACCTCATTTCTGAAACTACTTAGCCACGTGTGTGAACGTGGCAAGCCACCCTAGGGGCTTTCGATAGGTCTAACACCCGAATACCTACTTTCTCTTACTTGTCCATGGCTTGGACAATAATTCTAAACTAGGTTCAAATAGAACTTCGCTACTTCTACCCCATCGTCGTCGTCGAGGTGAGCTCGATGGGAATAACCCATTTATAACCCCTACACTTTCACCATGCACGGAAACTTTGAAGGAAATTCAAAATGGCGGTTGGGATATCCACCATAATGCCAGCTTCCATAGAAAAATGTTCGAACGGAGTAACTATTACCCCAATTACCCCAATTACCCCATTTACACAAACAAACTAAAGTGTAAGCTACAGTTAGGTAGCGTAGACCTATTCCGTCGTATAGATTATCTAAAATAACCACACGTTTGTCGTTTACACATCACGCCTATCATACGCGAACTGGAGTAGAATAAATAAATCCAGTAAGTATTTTGGTTGAAGGCTGGTTTTATTTTTAAACTCTTTGAACACTCGTAAATCTTTTCTATACGTTTAAATACAAGATACAAGTGCACTTTACCATAGATAAATGGCATTTTTTTTTAGCGAATAAGTGATTATTAATATGTAACACTTTATTGCACATACCTAATTTATAAGTTTAAAAAACTGGAAAAACCGACTTCGATTTGATACGCATTCATCATCAAATGATGATGATGATGATAGCAGTTCATTGGGACTATTCTATTGATCGTTAGCACCACAGAAACGTCACAGGAAAGCAAATACGCAGTGTCGTGTACGTGAATGACGTGTTTTTTAGAGTTATTCTTATTTAACTGCCAAACTACTGAACTGATTTGGATAAAAAATTTAAGGGACTAATCTGGAAGCATACCACTTTAAATCGGTTCATAAATGACCGGTCCTGAGGTAACAAACATAAAAAAACCAACCGAATTGCGAACCTCCTCCTTTTTTGAAGTCGGTTATAGAAATTTTATACAAAAAGTGCTGAAGCATTATCAGCCTTAGACCTCTGTCTATAACAGTGCGTTGGCTCGCCCACGACAATAAAGTGGGCGACGTACTGGGTGAGGCATTACACTGCGTCTCTGAGACGTAAGGATTTTACATATACCTATCATGTTAATTCACTGGACTTCACGAAAAGCCCTATTAGGTTGGTATACTCATTAAAAGAATGTCGCATAATGAACTCGTTGGAACTTTGTATTTGACAGCAGCGTTCGGATTTGGTTCGGACTTACCCATTTTCGGAGCTTTCGTTTTCTAGTTTCAAGAAGCTTAGCGTTGCGTTATTGATTGTGCTATGTTTACTGGACAGTGTGAGTTAGTTCAGTCTAGTATTATATAATCTGTGGTTCAGTAAAGTAGAATAGGTAATCAAAGTAGATCAATTGCTTAGGAATTTTAAGCTGTTACAGATTAGGTTTCCTAGGCACCTACAAGCCTACAACTCCTGTTATAGAGGACCGAAATATAGTAGATAAAGAAGCGACCAAGAACATAGAATCTCCATTCGACAGACTCGTTTTTTTTGGAACATTTGTAAGATGAGGACTTCGTCATTGGCTTCTTCAAACTTCTGAAAATAAAAAGTATCATTATTAATTACAAATAGGTAGAGTAATAAGGTCAACTAGTAAAACTAAAAAGTACTATCTGTAGATCTACCAAATTCTTTGAAGTCCAGATAAATATAAACAAACATATAACGCCGATTTGCCGAAGATAACACTGATCTTCGTTCCCTTCTCTCATCATCATCATCATTATCGTCCACAGCCTGACTTCACCCACTGTTCGATATAGGCCTCTCATTTTGTACACCACTCCTTACGACCCCCCCGACCCAATCTTATCCAATTTTTGCCCGTCTTTCTCTCACTCGATCAAAATATATTTTTAATAACGTATTTCGCCTACGGCAGTGCTGAACCAAATAACAATTCCAGTAAGAACCTCCGGCTTTTATACCATTGCTGCCAACTGAAGCAAATAATACTAACAATCTTATTACTGCAAAACACGTAGGACTGTGTTGGAGGAGATTGGACTTTATTCGTACACGGTGACATTTTTTTGTAGCAAAGACAAAAAGTAATCAAGGGAATTATTTTACGTAAATTTTTCTATAAAATACTCGGGGTATGGCCGAGCCTGCTTAATCTAAGGACAAAAGCACTGATAATATTTATCTACTGGCTAGAGACAAAAGAGTCCAAGGGAAAAAAAAATATGGACTAATCGCTAGGGAATAAATGGTCCTTCGGTAGCTGTAATGCCAAAAAAATTTGGTCTGCTTAAAAAGATCAATATTTTTGGCTTTGTCCAAACCTATTCGTTACTTTTCCTTGGTCCAACATGTCTATGTTCATTGTAAACACTGTCGCATAAGTTTGAAAAAGTAGAAAAGCTAAGAGTTATTGTCCGTGGTTCTAGTTTCCCCACTCTCCTCTGCCCAGCTGCTCAGTGGTAATCACGGCCATAAGACAAACATCTCTTGACTTCTGAGGCCAATGTGTGTTAAGGAGCCACTATTTTCTTTTGAAAATATTTTAAAACCACCTCTAAATTAGTTTTTAGCTTGTGGACTTTAGTGGAATTTGTGGATACAAAGAAAATAAAAGCTAATACAGTATTTACAATATTCACAATATTTACAAAATACACATGAAACAGTTGAGCCATCTACAAACCGCTGCAAACGATTTATAGATAGTTCAACTGGTCCAAATGAGTACCATGATATATTGTGGATAGATGTAGAAAAGAATTTCAAATAAAAAGGCATTTATGGTGTTTTAAAAATATACCTATCTACACCCTATCTTATAAAACAGATACAAGATACAAGATGTTTATTTGCATAAATAAGTGTTACAATTTGGTCTTATATGTAGGAGGCACTTTTCAACTTATTCACCTTTTCCAGGTATCGCAAATGTTTTGGGCGCTTAAACTTAGGTAGGTAATTTATAACATTAATTTTGGGTAGGTACATACCTTTGGGCATGCACTAAATTTTAAAACATTTTCCCTTATCTACTAACAGTTAAGAGTAGTCTTACGTATTCATAACCCTAAGGAGTGGCACAGACAAAGAAAGGCCTATAGTGGGTGAAGTCGATGGTTGATGATGATGAGTCTTACGTATGGTAATCAAGACTTAATTTTCTACTCTAACTTTCTATAAGATGGTTCATAAAGTACAACATTCTAACCCTCACTTGTATTTATATCTTAGAAACATGCATATTTGTCAAAAAGAACATGAACCTTTTCGAACAATATAAACGCCCACAAAACTTAAGACAGCAAAATAGATTAGCTATTCCCCCCTCAAAACTACAACTCTTCCACACCGGTCCATATTCAATGTCAGTAAACATTTATAATGCCTTCCGTGCTTTGGGTCGTGGATTCGATCCCCACCGTAAACAAACATTTGTGTGTTGTAAACATAGATGTTTGTTCTGTGTCTGGGTGTTTCTATGTATTATAAGTATGTATTTACAAAACAAAAATGTATGTATGTATTCTATCAGCCATCTAGTTTCCATCGTACAGGCTTTGCTTAGTTTGGGACTAGAAGGCGTTGTGTTAAGTGTCCGTGAATATTTATTTATTTATAATAAAATCCCTACTGATCTAAAAAATGAAGAAAACCTCAATCGATATAAAACTCTCTTAAAAAAGTTCCTCATCCAAAACTGTTTCTACTCACTGCAAGAATTCCTTGCAGTTGAATTTGGACCTTTACTCTTTAAAACACCATCAATTCTTTTTTACTTTTTTTGTTGGTTAATCGTACGGGCGTTGGTTTATAAGCTGACCCTTTCAAACAGCTTGGTAGTAAAAGCGACCAATCCATACGAGTCTGAAAAACTTACCTTCGAAACTGCCAATCAAATTGATTGATGTATCATCAATGACCGGGTCTACCTGTGATTTACCGCTTCTCCCCTGATTCTAGATCTCTCTGATCGATTGTGTCGACTTTGCACTACCTTGCGACCCCTAGGTACGCAGGGGGGCTGCATTTGAACAAACCAGCTCTTGGCGGTTGGCATACCTGCATCAAAACTGCTAAATACTGCACATTAAGGGTCTATCTTATAGCAAAAGCAAAAGCAAGCTCATATGAGTTAGTGGCCATCTCTGGTGACGGAGTTTTTAGGCCGCCTTAAGGCCTCCGTCATGGCTTAGCGACTGCAACTGATTAGGTGTAGTACCTAATCAAGACATAATGTCTAGTCTAGGTACTCTAACTTTTTAAAAGTAATAGTTTGGAAGTGCCGTCAACTTAACCTAGGTATAGTCACGATTTTTTAGCAAGCGGGAATTGAGCAGAGCACCCCAGCAAACTTAAGCAAACTTAAGTTTTGGGGGTGCTCTGCTCAATTGAAGGATTCTGCTTCAATTGTTTTTCTAGATGAACCTCAGTCTCGAAAGATGCTATTCAACCTCGGCACTATACACTGCGGTTGTCAGTCAAACCAAGTGATCTAGAATCTGGAGACTGACCAGAGTATATTTCACTTGCTTTAGTTTGAGATAGCCACACCATTCTTTTGGAGCTAAGATCCCAATTGACCTACATTTACTTAGGCATTATTCAATAGATACCTACCTGGCACCTATTAGGTATTTGGGTCGGTATAGGTGTCTGCTTCCTGTTTTTGGTAGGTATCTAAGTTACCTTTCTGTCGTAGTCACTAGTAAGTCGAGTTACAACGTTTCACTTTGACATGAACAGAGATTGCTCTTCAACTTGATACAATTACCTACTATTTATACTTGATAACTTAATAGAACTTGATACTTGAACAGACAAAGTTGACCAAATTCCTCGTCTGAAGGTCGGTGTCTGTTGATCATTGTGTATGCTGGAGTGGACTGCTTTAAGCTTGTCTCGAGCGATTCCTGGTAATGGCTATTTGACCAAGTCATAGAGCTAGATTTTTGTCTTTAAAATTGGTCATATTTTGTTCCAAAAGTGAGCATGCAACCTTCGAAATCACCCACGGGCCAGGGTCCCTTGTGTTGTGTCACTGTATTAGTTTCCAGAGTTGACCTTATCAATCAAATGGGATTAAAGATGGTTTTGAAGTCCAAGGGGAAGGTTACATTACCATAACATCAACATTGACAAACAAATCTCATATGCATTGAATTTTTTGAGTCCCAATTGGTTCCTTGTTCCTAATAATTTTACGAGGGTTGTCAAAAAGGATTTCTTGCTTGCTTGCTACCATTTTATCAAAAAAACAGCTAGTACTATCAAATTTATATCATCATAATCTATGTCTGTATACACCCCAATTCTGTTAAAAAATACAAGCTAAAAGTACTTTCCATACGAAAGTTTACAAGCTTGTATTTTTTAAATGAATACTTTTTTAAGGTTTGGGGTGTATACAGACATAGATTATGCCGAGATAAATTGATATAAATAAATAAATAAATATTCACGGACACTTAACACAACGCCTTCTAGTCCCAAACTAAGCAAAGCTTGTACGATGGAAACAAGATGGCTGATAGAATACATACATACATTTTTTTTTTGTAAATACATACTTATAATACATAGAAACACCCAGACACAGAACAAACATCTATGTTTGCCACACAAATGTTTGTTCTCGGTGGGGATCGAACCCACGACCCACAGCACGGAAGGCAGAGCTACTACCGACTGAGCCATGACGCCTGTCAAAATATAATTATAATCCTTAGTTTTGGTTGGTGAGCGTCAAACAGTGGAGTAGTTACCCTTCCACGTTTTTATGGAAAGGTGTGCGACTAGTGTAACCTTAATAGTAGTCCCAAAGCACTAATGGGCCTAAAATATTGGTCACTGGTTCACGTGAACGTTTCCGTGGTCCAAAATGTCCCAAAGAAGCTTACTAAAAACTGAATAGTTCACTGCTACTGCTGAAGAATTAAAGAAAAACCTACCCTTAAGTTGACAAACCGCTAAAGTCCAAAGCAATACAACTAGCGTTGTTTAATTCAATAACGGCCAGAGCCCCAGTGGAACTAAAGAAAACAAAAAAATAATTCAATGTGACACCCCTGGGAGCCACCTCCTCCTCAGCTTTTTTCTATAAAAGCTGCAGCGGAAAAGGTTCGACTACAGTGCTCTTCCAATCCTGGATAAGTCATGGTGTTATGTTCTAGTTTGGGTAGATAATAAGGTAAGTGCTCTAAGATTTCTGTTTCTTCCAATAAATTATTTAAATGGCAATCAAAGCCTGATAAAAATGTGTAAGAAATCTAAGATAGTTTTTTTCTTAATAAGACCAATGAGTTCACAGAAACACGTAATATAGCTTTTATATTCAGACTATGCACTTTTTCTGTTGCAGTTCCTGACACGATGCGTAAAAAACTAAGCACCATTATCCTGTTCTGCTTAATTGTGACATCAGAATTAGTATTCGGGAAAGACTCCAGCAAAACCCACAAAGCCAATAAGAACCCTAAGCATTCAAAAGATAAATCACAGATTGAACGTGTGAAAAGATCTTTGAACGACGATGAAGACAAACCGTTTTGGGCTAACAGAGGAAAAAAACAAATAGACGATCCCGCTGATTACAATGCTCATAGAGCTGAGTATAGCTTCGGGAGGGTCCCAAAATTACTGAGAGAAAGAGACACGGAAGATGAACCATTTTGGGGCACCAGAGGACGTCGTGACAGTTCTTCTGTCGAGAACAGTGATGAAGACGTATATCCTGAGAACGTGCCTTACGACTGCATCGGCAATGAATGCTTCGGCACAGTACATAGATTCAGCAACAGAGAACACAGATTGAAAAGCTCCAATGATGATAACATGGAACCGTTTTGGGGTATGCGCGGTAGAAGAGATTCAAGTGAAATGGAAGATTCCTCAAGCCCTTTTTGGGGCAACCGAGGAAGAAGGCAAGACGACGACCCTTTTTGGGGTGCCAGGGGGCGCCGGAAAGATGACCCGTTCTGGGGCGCTAGAGGCAGACGAGAGGACGGTGAAGTTTTCTGGGGTAACCGCGGACGCAGGCAGGAACCTGAACCATTTTGGGGAAATCGTGGAAGAAGACAGGAGCCAGAACAATTCTGGGGTAGCAGGGGACGAAGGGACTACGAACCCTTTTGGAGTAAAAGTGGAAAAGAAAAAGAAGTTGCATTTTGGGGAGCTCGTGGCAGAAGAAAGGAGGATTTAAAACAATCTATTCTGAATGCCATGGATCGTGTTGAAAATAATATAGAATATCTTTCTCGGCTTAAGAAGAGTGAAAGTTCATTTTGGTCCAACAGAGGCCGAGATAGTAAACTGAAATCGTTTGGCAGTTCCACAAGCAGACTTGGACAATTGCAAGAAAGCCCACAATATGACTTAAACTTTAAGAACAGTGATCCTGGCACGCTCACAGACAGTAGAATATATGCTGATGAACCTAACTTTATTGTAGTCGAAAGAAACAGTCGATCATCCGGCGAAGTTGATGACCCATTCTATATTACAAGAGGCAAGAAATATCTAAACTTTAAACTGTTTAAAGCCGCAAGAGACAGACGCGGAGCTTTAGAGGAAATAGTGAAGTCGGTTCGTAACGATCCCTATTTCATCGCAAGGGGAAAAAAAGACGAGGTAAATACTACTTCTACGGACGGAGAACTTAGTAAGACGAAAGAGTTAATCTGCTCCGCTGTTGAAATGGTACATGTAAAAGAAAATGGCAAAGTGAAGAGAGAGATTGATACAGACAGAGATAGAAGGACGATTCTGAACAAACTAACAGCTCAGCTGCAAAACGATCCGTATTTCGTTAGTAGGGGCAAGAAAAGCGACGGTGCCAATAAGGAAGATAATTTACGTGAATTCATTACTGATATAGCAAACAAATGTTAGTTTTATGTTATAATTGATGCTATCAATTTGAAAAAAAAACGTATCTCTAAAAATAATGTAGTCGTTTTTGAAATGTATAAGTAGAACTTGTAAACTATCGGTGACCTGATAAAATAAAGTGTAATTTCTTGAAACGCATTTTATTTTACATTATTTGAAAGCCATTTGACCTAAGGACCTATGAATTTTTTAAAGATTAATTAATAATAATAATATTCCTAGGTAATTCGTTTATTTTTCATACGAATGCTACATGGTAGAACCTCTAGAAAATTAGGACCTAAATAAGGACCGCAGCCACACATAACGCACCTATCAGTCTCTGAGTGGTAGTGCATTGCCTTACAGGACACGTCCTCAATGAACTTGCTTTGTTAGATAATGCAAATGATATAAGCAGAGGTCGCGTGGTTCACTAACATGTTTCTTAAATTTTACAATAAAAATTTTGAAACTTTCTACTTGAACCACAAAATATTAAGCTTTGGTCTCGCGGTCGTAACGCACAACGCGGCGGAATGCGGCGGAATGCGGTACCGCGTTTGCTCTTCGCCGCTGACGCAAACTGCGACGGAACAAGAGACCAGGGGCCTTATTCACTATGACCAATACAAGCGCGTTACGCAGCACGACAAGACAGCGGCGTGAAATCGCCCTATGCCTATGCCGTATTTCCTATGCCATAAATGTCATTCCTTACGGTGACGTCATACGGTTACGGCAAGGAATCTCCTAAGTCATACAGAATAATGCCCCAGTCTATACGTTTTCCATACGATTATGTGTCCGGCACCGCATGTCGCATACCGCAGCGTTGTGCGTTACGATCGCGAGACCAAACCTCAAGGTTGAAAATGTTGAAATAACTATTTGTTTAGGTAAGTATAGTTTTTTTGGAATCAAACGATAACATTAGTACGACTTCCTTTAATACTCTTCAATATTATAAATATAGGATACAGTATCCAACCATCCTTTAATTTATATGCTCTTTTATCGCAAGTAACAAATATTTTTGAGCAATCACAAAATACAGAACCAATTTCGTTGGATGGGATACATACATCAATTCGGTAAACTGTATTATCTAAATATCAATCATATTTAAGAAGATTTGAGAGAAAAAATGATGTTACTGTGCTTACTTGCTCAACTATACAGGGTGTTTCGAAATCTTTTCAATTAAAACATTTCATAGTTAAAAAAAAGTATGTTTACTTTTTAAACTTTTCTGTTGTCCGGTTGACTACGGATATGAAAAACAACTGAAAATCCAGTTGATGGGATCACGGGTTATTTTTTCCCGGCCCCGAATAAAGCCAACTGGTTGACGGGTAATGTGTCCCGAATAACTTGAACAAAAAACTTCGAGTCAGACATCAAAAAAGGTTTCCCTAAAATAAAATTAGACCTCAAAATTTTAAAGCTAATGTTCCGGGTTCAAATTAATTAGTATGTAGTATAATAAGTTACTAGAATATAATCGAAATTCTGAGAAACTCTAACAATAAATATCATTAATTTATATTACAGATAGTGTTTTCAAACGTGATAGGATCGAAAATATTTATTCTAGAAGTTCATAGATTCTAGAACTACAGATATCTAGATTTCTAATAAGCGGTACTTACTGATAGCTACAGAATATTAATAACAACTGTGGGGTAATGACGTATTAATTTGACAGCCGCGTACGTAAACCTAACGTATTCGAGTCATATTGCGCGTCAACATCAGCTCGACTGCTAAACCTCGCAGCGTCAGCGCGCAGTGTATCTCAGATACGTTACTGTTACGTAACGTTACTTTAAGTTACGTTACGTTACGTAAATCTAACGTATTCGAGTCATATTGCGCGTCAACATCAGCTCAACTGCCGAACGTTGCAGCGCCACCGCGCAGTGTAACTCGGATACGTTACCGTTACGTTACGTAAATCTAACGTATTCGAGTCATATTACGCGTTTCAGATCGACTGCCGAACGCTGTAGAGTTACCGCGCAGTGTATCACGGATACGTTACCGTTACGTTACGTTGCGGTACGTTACGTTACGTTTACGATTATCATATTTTATTCACACTAAACCCTCTATGGCAAAGTAAGCACTAGCAACTTGCATTGTCATACATAAAGTACCTATTCAGGTACACAAAATATAAAGATTACTACAACATTTATTTCTTTGTATTTCTTTATAAATGACATAATAGATTTTGATATGGGTTCGAAACGTGTAAACACTTCTAAAACATCTGCTTACACTAGAGATAGGCCTAAATGGTCTAAAATACTGCCAGGTGATACTGCGATGGTATCGACATTTGATGTCCTAGCTTATTAATCTCAATAAATAATTTAGCGAACGGGGAAAACGTCTAGTAAGAGCTTGCAACACTTAGCGTATATTCCACATAATTTTGTTTAGTCAGATCCGGTTAGGACACATGATTTCATGCCATAGGAGACAATAATTTAGCGAACGGGGAAAATGTCAAAAGTTTGCAACACTGAACGTCTTTTCCACAGAATGCTGTTCGGTAATCACGACCACTCGCCATGGGAGACAATAATTTAGCGAACGGGGAAAATGTCAAAAGTTTGCAACACTGATTGTCTTTTCCACAGAATGCTATTGGGTAATCACGACCACTCGCCATGGGAGTCAATAAATAATTTAGCGAACGGGGAAAATGTCAAAAGTTTGCAACACTGAACGTCTTTTCCACAGAATGCTGTTGGGTGAACACTTAATTCAATACTTGCCATAGGAGACAACAATTTAGCGAACGGGCAAAACGTCTAGTAAAGTTTGCAACACTGAACGTCTATTCCACAAAATTCCGCATAGTCAATTGGATCCTGTTAGGTAATGGTCACGTGGTTTCATACTCGCCACAGAAGTAAATGATTGGTCGAATCTTCGCGTCCAGCGTCTTCCGTCATAGAAGAACTCCTGAAGTCTTCGTATCCATCTCCTCCAGATATTACCAAAGTTTCTTTACTGCTGTGTGTAGTGTCAGCGTTTTTTTGTAGTTTTTCTGCGTTCGCCGACCTTCGGCTCAGAGCTTTGGTTTTCAGAGATGCTTGTGGGGTTTTTGTCGGTGGTTTCGGGGCTGCCGGGTTTTCGACGATTGTTAGGAATCGGACGTGTCCGGTGTGGCCGTATGTTATACCTGAAGAAAACATTTCAAATTAGATAATTTTTACTGAAGAATCTGAGGTTATATTAGGCAAACTTTACACACCACTTTAGAATAGAAAATAAAATATTTATTTTACGCAAAAACAAATACAAAGATACAATAAAATAAACATTAAATTATAGAGACAGATGCGTAAAAAGGGTACTCGCTCAGCAAATGCTAAAGGTGCACGGTGGCTCCTTTAGCGCTGGTTTTCAGCGGCTAGGTATCATTATTTAAGGGTATTTGGATAAAGGAGCACAAAAAAACACAACATGTCAAACACATGGATATCTGTAGAGATATTCCAAACACCTGAATATCTGTAGGGATATTCCAAACACCTGGATATCTGTCAAGATATTCCAAACACCTGGAAATCTTTGAAGAGATATTCCAAACACCTGGATATCTGTGGACAGAGGAAACCTACGAGCAGTACATACCAGTGAGTATGGGTACAGTGAAGGCCCCAGTCCTGGCGTTGGGTGAGTTGTGTAATGGTGCGGTCAATAAGACCCCAGCGCTGGTGCCGACCCACAGCGTGTCGCGGTGCGCCAGCAGCGCCGTCACACGGAGGCATGCTGCTTTGTGCTGACGGATTATATCATCGCAGCCTGGGGTGTAAAGGGGCATACTTTAGCTATAGTGAGGTTAGTACGAGTTTTGACAATCGCTAAGGTGAAATTGTACACACAGCGACACTTAGGCCGTGCTCACTTTGGACACGAATTTGTTCGTACGTAAACGTACGAGTACTGTTCGTACGAATTGAGTGCTCACACTGAATACGTTTATCTCCGTCAAATAGGTATGGCACCGGTTACGCGATATCTGCGTGATAAATCCGAACTTACGTATACGTACCGTAAAACGAGGCGACTTTCAAATTACGGGGCGTCTTTGATGATAACAAAACGGAAGACGGGTCCTAGAAAAATCGGGATTCGTATTCGGTTTTGTTATCATCAAAGACGCCCCATAATTTGAAAGTCGCCTCGTTTTACGGTACGACTGATCGCATGCAGTGTGAGCGCTCCCATAGTCCTTGGAAGGTCGGGATCATTCGTGCGTAGTCGTACGTTTACGCGCGAATCAAGTTCGGATGAAATTGTATCCAAAGTGAGCATGGCCTTAGACTTATATTAGAAAAACTAATAGAAGTTGAACGCTGCAAATCCGGTGAGGGACTTTTAAGGGACTTTTCATCTGCATTGTTTGTGCAAAGCGTAATTATGATTATGTCTAACCTAACGTGAGACCGTGTACACCATCATAATGTATTTCTTCTCTCTATCATGGAAGGTTTTGCTGGTAGAGAACTCAAATACGAGCTCACCTTTTTACATGACCTATCTTAAAGGTCTCTGTTTATTGATATGCATTATATTTATTGTGTACAATAAAGAATAATGCTATTTACCAAACATTACCCAAAATAATTTTTACAAAAATTTAAGAACTATAGTAGGTGCCAAACAACACCGCAATACAGGTCATTCACCCACCTTCACCACGATGCCGCAAAATTTAATTTATGTATGGTAAAAAAAAAGTACTACGAAATTCGAGCGATAACCGTCTTAGCGACAGGTTTGTATGGAAAGCGACATTGTTTGTACAAAGCCATTCATAAATTGAATTTTGCGACATCGTGGTGAAGGTGGCTGAATGACCTGTATTGCGGTGTTATTTGGCACCTACTATAGACATTAAAATCTCCTTAGAACCTTTTCATTGCTGATCATCATCAGACCTTATTAGGTTATAGACTTCAGTTCATGCAATCTCAATTCTTTAAGATCAAAACTAACTCTATCGCATTAGCAAGCAAGCTCGTATGAGTTAGTGGCCAACTCTGGTGACGGAGTTTTCAGGCCGCCTTAAGGCCTCCGTCATGGCTTAACGACTGCTAGAGCTCCGACAGTTTAACGTGCCCTCCGAAGCACGGAAGCGCTCAGATGTAAATGCCACTAACGGTCACCCATCCAAATAGTGACCGCGCAGAACGTCGCTTAACTAAGATAATCGGTGAAAATTGACTAAGATTCCTCAAAACTGGTTATCAGACCCAGAACTTACCATGCAACATTTTAGTGACTTGCGGCGTGATGTTTATCTCAGCCAACTGTTCGCGAGTGGTCGCATTATAGCATCGTAGCTGAGCTGCGTTGTGTAGTGATAACCATATTGCACCGCCGGCCACTGCCATGTGACTTATCGGCTTCGTTTCTGAACTTATTTGGAATGTTTCGTCCACCTATGAAGAAAAACAAAGTGTGGAAATAGGAGAAATGACTTTTTCTTTTTCTTTTTCAATGAATACAATACGGAAATTCATAAGATAGAGAGGGAAATACCATCTAAACAATCTTGAGACGAGAGTTTAACTTACACGATAAGGTACTTTTTTTTTAATAGTTGATTTTTGGATGATTCTAAAGCGTTTGACAGGAACGCAAAAAGTTTTACACATAACCACGTTGAATTTTTTTGAATATTCCTAGTAAAATCCATCTAGAGCAATTAGAGTTTTCAAAAAAGCTACAAAAATGATTTCTCCTGTCTATACTATTTACACTTTACAATAAGTACTAGCAACATTTTTAGGGGTGCCACAAGGCTCTATCCTCGACCCTATACTATTGATGTTGTACATTACCTGCAAAGTATGCGGGTTGATTATTTTGATGGAGGCATGGGTAGCGCACCACAGCTTGCCTCCCGAAAGTAACATGCTTCCTACAGGCGAACTGCCTGTTCCCACTGGAATCGTTGACTTCTCCGTCCAAGAACCATCTGAAAAGAGAATGATAGAAATAATTTCATCCAAAACACCGTTGAAAATATTTAAAAATTTGATTTTGTTTAAGATAGGTAACGGTGATTTAGAAAATCTATTAATATTTAATTTTCTAATTATATTTACCTATATCTCGACAGTAAACAACGAGGTCACCATTCCCCAACGCCACGAAAACTTTACCCTCCATGTAACTGTAACGCGAAATGCAAAAGAATATTAATGGAATTCATTATGAAGATCATGAAAAAGTCGATGAGCTAAGAAAGGCCGAAATCATTATACCTAGAATACGGCAATGTTTGCCTTCACTGTTTTTAAAGACTTGCATTACCTACCCAGCAAAGTATAGGCAATTGTACTACTAGTGGGCTAGGCAAGGGCATCGATGTGAATAAACCTGTATACGTATTTTTACTGGACCAATTTCCACGAACTTTATACCATTCGGAAGCCCTTTTTCCGGATTGAAACATAGGCTATATTTTATTGAAATAAAAGACGTGGATTCTCAGATACAACTTGAACTCTCTAAACCAAACGCAGCCATTTGCTACGAGGTTCATCGTATGCAGGTTGACAGATATTTTGGTGGAAAGCTTCACACTCGTACAAAGTCACGGGTATCAATTTTTATATAAAAACTAGATGGCGCCCGCGGCTTTGCTTGCGTGGTTGCAGCGCACAAACAGTTTTGTTTTTTTTTGAAAATTCTGAAATACATGTCGAGTCAATTTATTTTACGAATCTATGTACCAATTTTTAAGGGTCTATCATGTACGGTATATTAAAGAAACGCATTATTTAGTTCAAATCTTTGACCCTATTTTTGGACCCTTTAGGATACGATTATTCAAAATTCCTTTCTTAGTGCACCCTTACACTATATAAGGATACTACCCTCCAAATTTTATACCTCTAGGGCTTATGGTTTAGGCTGTGCGTTGATTATCAGTCAGCTTCAAAAGAGTTTTACATTATTGATGACTAGGTGCCGCCCGCGACTTTGTTCGCGTCCCGTTAGATCCCGTTTATTTTTCGGGATAAAAAGTAGCCTATGTGTTAATCCAGGTCACGGACAATATATATTCCAAGTTTCATTCAAATCGGATCAGTAGTTTTTACGTGAAAGAGTAACATCCCTCCATCCATACTTACAAACTTTCGCGTTTATAATATTAGTAGGATAATACTCACACGATGGAATGAACCCCAGAATTATGCTGCAGCTTAACCTTATTCTTCTTAATTCTGATGTTATCCAAACAGTTGTAGACATGGATGCAGCCGTCTTCAGTGCCTAACCACATGGTCGGCTGGTTGGCAGTCGAACCATCTTCTGACGATTGACGACTGGCTGGAGACGATAAAGTGCCTGTTGTCAACCGTGTGGTCATTTTAGGGTTAGTAAGAAAGATGTATGATGAAGTTACTTATATTAAAGCAAGAAAGCTCGTATGAGTTAGTGGCCAACTCTGGTGACGGAGTTTTTAGGCCGCCTTAAGGCCTCTGTCGTGGCTTAACGACTGCTAGAGCCGGGACAGTTTAACGTGCCCTCCGAAGCACGGAAGCGCTCAGATGTAAATACCACTACTAGTAACTTATATTGGCAAGAAGCAATTTCGTTGATCAATATAATTAGGTAGGATAACGCAAAACAGAATGTAAATTCTAGAAGAAATATAGGCTACTGTATCTAAAACTGTAAATTAAACTAAAATTAGTAAAAAAATTGTAAGAAGAAGATAAAAAGAAAGAAGGGTAAGTACAAATGGATTTATATAGAGCAGTTAAAAATATATTCATGCAGTAACATAAAATAAATGTTTGTTTACCCAGCATAGTGCGTCCAGTAACTAATGTAGCGTTGAAATAAATAGAAGTATATACATAAGCACATAAATACAACAATTGATAGTAAAATACAGGTTAACAAGTAAGTACTATGAAATATAGAAAGAAAAAAAGAATCACTACATAGTATAAAGCAAAGTCGCTTTCCGCGTGTCCTAATGTCTGTATGTATATATGCTTAGATCTTTAAAACTACACAACGGATTTTGATTCAGTTTTTTTTAATAGATAGAGTAATTCAAGAGGAAGGTTATCATCATTATCATCATCATCATCATACATCATCATCATCACTGCATTGCACCCGTGCGAAGCCGGGGCGAGTCGCTAGTAAGAAATAAGATCAAGTTTATTTTTGGAATAGAAATACGGCACAATTTAGTAGAAAGTACCTATTTATACGGTGGATAGAACCACAGATCAAAATAATACTATTAACACAATGAAGTGGGTGAAATCATAATGTGGATTATTGTGAATGAAACTGAAGTGGAACATAAAAACAGCATGGATCGCTTAAAAGAGACTTATACCGAGCAATAGATGGATTAAAGCTAGAAACGGTACAAAAGTAAGACGGTAGCGATTCCATTGTAACAGCAAACTAAATTACGTAAAAATATATAAAGCTAAGGCGAAATTAGCATAGATCTGACTAACAATCTTAGAACTTTTCTATTCAGCTGCGGGTAGTTTTACGTCAAATTAACCGTCATAAATTTTGGTGCTGAGTGTGCTGACTTATTTGACGTTATTTGATAAAAAAAATATTATTATAGGATACTGTACTTTGGTAAGTATATAAATTAATAACAATTTTTGTATTTTAGTTAGTTTTAGTAAGCAAGCAAGCTCGTATGAGTTAGTGGCCAACTCTGGTGACGGAGTTTTTAGGCCGCTTTAAGGCACCCATCCGAGTAGTGACTGCGCAGAACGTCGCTCAACTTAGATAATCAGTGAAGTTTGAAGTTTGAGCCACGAGCGCTTCAAGTTTTTCTAACTAAAACTCGAGTAAGCCGCCAACCATAGAATTTACACTACCTATTAGTGTTGATTCTATGATTACAGATTGTTACTTACCAGAGCCGATGCCCATGGCCTGCTTATCCACAGCCGGGTTGGAACTGCTCTTCACAACCGGATGCACCTGTAAAATAAAAAATAAATAAATAAATAAAAACTTCCAGACGACCTTTACTTAACCTGTCCAATCCCGCTGGCTCCCGTGGGAGCCATTTATGGATGGATTTTTTTTTTCTGGGTACGGACACGTTAAAGGTTGGTCTCATAATCCCCTTTGAGCCGTCCCCTTCAAGGGGATTATGAGACTTTTTGTCTCACAACCCATATTCATATTCATTTATTCATTTGTAAACACATTCATCATCATCATCAACGACGACGTAGGTCTCTCTCAAGACGCGCCACTGAGCCCGGTCTTCGGCTCTTCTCATCCAGTGTTTGCCGGCTACATGTCTCAGATCGTCACCTCACCTAGCCGGAGGGCGTCCTACACTACGCTTGCCTAAACGCGGTCTCCACTCGAGTATTAGTTTGCTCCAACTTTCGTCTTCAGACATTGAGGTATGGGTGACTAGATGACCTGTCGGAGTTTCCCAAATGCTGCCCAGCCTAGCTGGATTCGCCGGTTTAGCTCTTTCTCAAAGTTGTGCCTACCCAAACGCAGGGTCTGCCCGAGGTAGACATACTCCTGCACAACTTCAAGAGGCATTCCGGCGACAGAGATCGGCTCTGGGGTAATACGATCGTTTATCATAATTTTCGTTTTATCCAAGTTCATACCCAGGCCAATCTCTCGTGAAGCATCAGCTAGGTTGTTCAGCATCTGTTGTAAATCTTGCATCGATTCCGCCAATATGACGATATCATCAGCAAATCGTAAGTGTGAGATGTATTTTCCGTTGATGTTAATGCCCATTCCATTCCAACTCAGCGTCTTAAACATATCTTCCAGCGCGCTCGTGAACAATTTGGGAAATATGACATCTCCTTGTCTCACGCCGCGGCGCAGCTGGATAGGTTTAGACTGCTGGTTCTGGACTTGGACAGACATAGTGGCATCATTGTATAAGCATCTCAGCACTTCGATGTATCGCCAATCCACCTGGCATCGTTGCAAGGACTGTAGAACAGCCCAGGTTTCAACAGAGTCAAAGGCATTCTCATAGTCCACAAATGCTAAGCACAAGAGCTGATAATACTCTTCTGATGATCTGCCGCAATGTGTGTATGTGGTCTATGGTGCCAAATCCGCTGCGAAACCCAGTGTAAATGATAGTGAACAACAAAATGAACCTCTGTGCTTCGCCTAGCGGCGCACAAACATTACATACACTACTCGCATCGTAGATAAATAGGAATCCCCGGATTTCAACATTTTAAAATCAAGGGGATTATGAGACTGTAGTATCTCAAAGGCTGTAGGCTGAGAGAATGGTATAGGTGCTGGGCAAGCCTACTCCATCTAAAACATTGTCCCAGGCACTACAGTGTCCCGTTAAGTGTAGGCATAGGTTGCCTCCTGACGCTGTATAAATCATCTTCAATAGATGTAAAGGCCTATTATTATTATTTTTTAAAGGTTTTTTTTCTTGAAATATAAATATTTCGGTAATAATGAAGCTCACGGGCCTAAGCCAAGTGCGAATCACAATTTGTTTGAGCATTTATGTCTTCCTGCAGAAATTTTCTGACAACCCGACATGTATTCAGATTATAATTATTATTATTTATGTTTTTTATATATTTTTTTCTCTCGCTGGGCGAGGGGTTTACGTTTTTAATGCGGCAAGTGTTTAGTATAACGGCTTTTTGGAGTTGTATGTAAGTAAGCTTGTGAATATCAAGGGTTTTTAAGCTGGTATGTAAGGTGTGTGGAATTACTCCAGTTGATGAGATGATTATAGGTATAGTTTTAACAGTATCTACTTACCATTGGGTCTTGAGTTCTATTGCCAGGTCTGTATATTTTTCCAGTTTTTATTATTAGTGTCTCAAAATCCCCTTTGAGGACCATTTACACCGTAACATACCTGTATATTCTGTCCGGTGTGCGGTGTGCTGAGACTCTTGTTGTGGCTGGGAGTCAGGGTGCGACTGTTCAGTGATCCTGTGAGGTTCTGCAGACGGACTGTTCCAGATTCGTGGCTGCGCTCCGACTGGGCGTCTTGGTTTTCGCTGGAGGAGCCGTCATCTTCTTCCTCGCTTGATGATGAACTGGAAATATAATGCTATTATTAATAATAAATAAATAAATATCCTTGGACATTACACACAACGCCCTCTAGTCCCAAACTAAGCAAAGCTTGTACTATAGTAACACCCAGACACAGAAAAAACATCTATGTTTGCCACACACAAATGTTTTATTCTTGGTGGGGATCGAACCCACGACCTACAGCACGGAAGGCAGGGCTACTACCGACTGAGTCATGACGCCTGTCATTATTTGCACGAAAATAGGAAGGAAAACGTAAGCGTAGAATATAGGAATCGTATCCTATTAATATTATAAACGAGTTTTTAATAGTTTGTGAGGATATATGAATGTATGTATATTTGTTCCTTTTTCACGCAAAAACTACTGATCCGATTTGGATGAAACACTAGGAAGAACACATAGGCTACTTTTTATCCCGCAAAACGAACGGGATCCAACGGGACGCGAACTCTTCTGAAACGTCTAGAATATTTCGCATAGCAAATTGCACTTCTAATCCTACGCAGACGAAGTCGCGCACCAGCTAGTATACTAGAAATTAGGGAAGCGAAAAAAATCAATAAACAAGATATAGGTATATATGTATACCTATCAAGTCGTATATTCTTGCAGCTGTCATCGGGATCTGATACACTGATGCCGGGCTTCACTGAGCACTGACTGCTTAAAGAACTGGTACTTCTGAAAAACGAACGTGATTATTTATTACTAGCTGATACCCGCGACTTCGGACACATGCGAAACTTTCCGCCAAAATATCTGTCGACCAACTTTCGATGAACCTCGTAGCAAATGGCTGCTTTTGGTTTTAGAGACTTCACGTCTTTTATTTCAATAAAATATAGCCTATGTTTCAATCTGGAAAAAGGGCTTCTGAATGGTATAAGTTTCATTGAAATTGGTCCAGTAGTTTAGGCGCGATTCACGAACAAACAAACAGACAAACTCGATTTTCGGAATCAGAATTGTTTACTTAGTAAATCTGCATATTTAGTTTATCCATATCTTTAATTTTAGTTTTTGGCTTTTTTACAGTTTTATAATTGTATAGATTAGTGTGCTAAAACTAACATATCTAATTGACTTTAACTGAACTGTAACAAATAATAAATAATATTAGACGCCATTGCATGACGTCACTTGTGGGTTTAGTGTCAGCATCAGCACTCAGAGAAAGTAAGCGTCAGCACTCAGACTTGACTTTAGAATATGTTTGTTTGTCTGATCACTGATCTAGACAGTTGGGGGCGAACTATTGGACGAACGAAAGGAACGAATCGAGAATGCTTACAGTATACCCACAGCATGACGTCACTTAGTAAGCGTCAGCACTCAGACTTGACTAATAATATGCTTACGGTAGATCTAAGGTTCAGCGTTAGCACACATCGAAATTAAGCGTCAGCACTCATATATATGTATAACGAAGGATTTAAACCATCAGAGTTTT
The DNA here is from genome assembly GCA_947507515.1 of Eulithis testata. Classification (NCBI taxonomy): domain Eukaryota; kingdom Metazoa; phylum Arthropoda; class Insecta; order Lepidoptera; family Geometridae; genus Eulithis; species Eulithis testata. Next base: position 7,217,090 of record OX382213.1, on the reverse strand, counting down.
TTAAAAACATTGACGTCAGCAGGGCTGACGTCACTACTCCCATCGCTAGGCTCGCTCATTGCAAATAATGAAACTCACGTCCTTTACTTTATGCACTAGGTTTATTAACACCTTAAAACAACCTTAAAATAAACTTAATAATAATTATAGAATTTAGGTACTCACAAGATGTCACAAAACTTAGCACCACTTGTCTTGCACGAGGCTCGAACAAGAATGGCATCGGTACGCCCAGCTCTAGCCAAGATGGCGCTCCGGAAACAACCATTTTAAATCACAATATTCTAATCGATTTTTAAAGTAGTTATTTTCTATCTCTAAATTCACAACAATTATTTTAAAAATTAGTTCTGAATTCTAATTATTTTATTTTCAGTTAAAACATTAAAACAAGAAGTTTTAATGTTTCAACTAGAAAATAAGTTCAAGCTTATGACTGCATTAATTTTTATTGAAGGAAATTATTTTAAACCTTACTGATTATTACTGACAAATCAAAACATGAATTTACAATCTATGAAATAATTATTTCTTAATCAATTAGTGATTACCTGATGACGTTAAATAGCATCAGTCAATCACTCGGCTTTTTATCTTCCTAAACGAACTTTAGCTAGGACATTACACTATTTTTAATAACAAATCAACTCTTAAATAAACTCCTAATAATTTTTAAATCATTAAGTGATTATAATAATGATTTTTGACGGTCTTGCGTCGACACGGCCATTCTGCGGGACGGTGCGTGCTCTGCACCAGTCGCGTTTCTGAAACGGAGAATAGGCTTCTTTGAGCTAGGTATCCATTCATAGGTACACTAGCTGACAACTCGGTTGTTTGATTTGTTTATATTCGAAATGATACTTGGTTCAATCAACCAAGTTATCAGCCTGGTTTAAGCATATCAGTAAAGATTAAATTAGTCGAGTGATAGGCTAGCTACACACGAATTTCAAAACACAACAAAGTGTTTTTAAAACAATTCTCGTACGTAAGGAAATGAGCGAAGTACTGATGCTCCACGCATACTAGGTACTTATTTGATGGTTTGTTTTGGTCAATGCAAATGCTCCACGCATCCTTGCATGATATTGTTTCTCGTAGACAGGGATGATGCTGTGGTGCTAGGCGGTCTTGTACGCCGTGGTCCACAGAGGCACTAAAGGAATAGGGAACTAGGTTGATGCTGAGGCCTAGGTCTTTATTTTATGACCGTGGTCCCCAGAGGCTCTGAAAATAAATCTCGTAGCATATGGGATTTGATGCTGTGGCGCTAAGCGGTATTTTACGCCGTGGTCCACAGAGGCTCTAAAAGGATTTCGGAAGGACGATGCTGAGGCCTAGGTCTTATTTATGACCGTGGTCCCCAGAGGCTCTGAAAATAAATCTCGTAGCGTATGTGATTTGATGCTGTGGTGCTGAGCGGTAATTTACGCCGTGGTCCACAGAGGCTCTAAAAGGATTTAGGAAGGACGATGCTGAGGCCTAGGTCTTATTTATGACCGTGGTCCCCAGAGGCTCTGAAAATATATAGTCTGCTGCCGTTTCTTAATTGATAAAATTGCTCATAGGAAATTGGTGCTATGGCGCTGAGCGGTCTTGTACGCCGTGGTCCATAGGGGCTCTATAAGGAGTTGGAAAGGACGTTGCTGAGGCCTAGGCCTTATTTTTCTGACCGTGGTCCTCAGAGGCTCTGAAAATGTTTCAATAGGAAGGGAAACGGGTTGTGTAAATAATTTGTATAGACTTGTTGGTTAATAGAACATACCATGTCCTTCCAAACAGTCATTGATGTTTAACACCAAATATAATGATTTTACTACTAGTCTAATCAACTTGCACCAACAGTGAAATGAAAAGAACTAACTAGTATGTTTAGGCATCCAATGCGCGGGCAGCTTGGGAAGTGGAAGGCAGCGGCTCACTCGATGCATCGTCGGCGTGCTGAGATGTCTGCTGTTGGTGTTCATCTTCTAAACCCGTCGACACGGTTTCTTGGTCACCTGGTTGCGGCGCTCGGCGCAGCTGGTCATGGGCAACTTTACGTGGCCGTCCTCTGCCTGTTACACGCTTTACCATGTAGCGATCATTGTCCAGTACTCTGTGGATCTCGTATGGTTCGCTGTATTTGAGGTCTAGAGACGTTTGATTCCGTGGATTGTTCTTTATGAGTACATAATCTCCTCTTTGAAATGGACGCATTCTTGCCTTGGTTTTATCAAATCGTTGTTTGTCATACTCAGCCGCAGCAGCCATTTTCTGTTGGATGTGTTGGTCAAGCAAGTCAAAGTCGACAGTCTCATTATCTATATTGACAAGCTTCAAGAGCTCCGGTGGTACGGATTGTTGACGGCGTGTCAGAAGAGTGAGTGGTGCAACTCCAGTCACTCTATGTGGAGTGCAGTTGAACGCAAGTTGTAAAGCTTCTAATGCAGTTTGCCAGTTTTCGGTGTCATAGTTTTTGATCATTGTTAGGGCGTTTTTCAATGTACTCATTATTCTCTCAACCTGCCCGTTCGCTCGGCTAACTCCTGGCGCAATCGAATGTAGATTGACACCGAAACGATCGCAATAAGCTTTAAACTCGCCGAGAAATTCTCGACCGCCATCGACTATGACCTGCACTGGAGTCCCGAACAGGTGCACAACACGTTTCAATGCGGCGAGGCTGCTGCTCTGGCTCTTGTCGTTGGAGTAGCTAAGAAGTATATACTTGGTGAATGCATCAATACTCACGATGACGTACTCGTCTTGTCCCTCAGCGTTCTTTGTTCCAAGCTTGCCTGTTATATCCATGTGGATAACTTGAAATGCTGCAGTGGGTTTCTGAATCGGGTGAAGCTGTGCTTGAATCGCACCAGAGGGTCCTTTCGAGGTTCTGCATACAATGCAATTATCGACAAACCTTCTGACACACGTGCTCATTTTGTCAAACCAGTAAGTTTCTCTTAGCTTTTGCAGGGTTTTCTCCCATCCCGGATGTTGCAGCGCTGTATGAAATGAGTTTATTAAACTCCACTGGAACGACTTTGGAACTACTATAGGTTTGTACATACCGAGTATAGGGTCTGCGAGCTTTCTTTTTAGCACGCCCTCTTCCAGGACGTAGTCTGGAACTGGATTGTCAGTAGACATGCTGTCTATCAGTGGGCGAAGCACATCGTCACGTCTCTGCTCGATTTGTAGCCATTCGCAGTCTTTGGTCATAATATTGACTGAAAGCTCAGCAGGCGGGTTTCTACTAAAAAAGTCGGCATGTTGCAGTCTTTCACCTTTTCTATACTCGACCTCGAAGTCGTAATTCTGCAGAAAGGCCCACCAGCGATGGATTCGAGGAAGTAAATCCTTTTTGTGTTTGGATGCCTTCAAGGCGTTACAGTCAGTTATTACCTTGAATTTTCTGCCGTAAAGGTAGTGGCGAAAATGTTTTACCGCTCGTACCACGGCCAGGGTTTCAAGCTCGTACGAGTGGTACCGGCTCTCGGCGTCTGTGGTGCGCTGGCTCATATACGCGACTGGATGCTGGCGATTCCCGATGGTTTGGATCAGCACCGCTCCGTAGCCGAGGCTGCTTGCGTCCGTGTACAGTTCTATCGGTGCGTCTTCCTGGAATAGTGAAAGGGTAGGCGCAGTAGACAAGTGTTGTATTACATAGTTCCGAGCCTCGTCGTGTCTCTCGTTCCATTCCCATTTCGCATCTTTCTTTGTTAACTCGTAAAGCGGTACCATAACAGTCGAGAAATTGGGAATGAAACGTCTGAAGTACCCGGCGAGGCCATTAAATTGCCTAGCTTGTTTAGGTGTTTTCGGAATAGGTGCCTTTGTTAAAGCCTCCACTTTTCTTGGGCTTGGGCCGACTTGCCCGTCAGATATTATATTGCCCAAATACTCAATGGAGCGTTTAAAAAAAGCAGTTTTGTCAATATTAATTGAGAAGCCCGCCTCTTGTAAAGCCATCAGAATTCGCTCTATATGAGAGAGGCCCTCAGCAAAATGTTTACATTTTGAAAGAACATCATCAACATAGACCTGGCAAACCTGATCTGGTGAACACAGAAGAGGGGCCAAGGCTTTATTCATGCACCGCTGATATACTGAACAGGCGTTACTAAGCCCGAAGGGCATAGCTAGGTACTCATATATAGAGTCAGGCGTCACGAAAGCGGTCTTCTCAATAGAATCCTCTGATATGGGTATTTGGTGGAATCCTGCCGCCATATCAAATGTGGAGAAGAAATGACCTCCTGCTAGTTGGTCTATTTGATCAGAGATTATTGGTAACGGATAATGATCTCTCAAGGTATTTCTGTTTAGTTCGCGGTAATCCACACACATGCGATCCTGACCGTTTTTCTTTTTAACCAAAATTATTGGGCTGGAAAAGGGCGATTTACTTTCGCGTATTATGTTATGCTCGAGCAACTCATTAACGATTTCGCGTACCTTTTCCCGCTCAACTGGACTTAATCGATATGGTCTGCGTTCGACACACTTGTTTGGATCTTTTAACCGAATCTCTAGTTCACCAGTATTCACGCGTGTGTGTGGGTAACCGCGGATGAACAAATGTTCATATTTATTCAACAAAATTTTTAACTCACTAATCTGATCATCATTAGTTAAATCGCAATCTATATTGTCAAACTTTTCACTCTGTGACCGCACGTGGTAGACCGCTGGTTGATGTACCAATGTAACACCCCGAGAGTTAACTAGTACGCTCAGATTTGTGTTTTCGATAAGATTCATTCCTATCAGCATATCGGAACACAGTTCGTAGTCTGGGACCACGTGAAATTTTAATTCTACTTTTAGATTATCGAAAACACATACCGTGGTTAGCGTTGAAAGCGAAACGACCGTAAACTGTCCAATCCCTTTCAAACAGTTCACCACATCGTTCCGCCTTCCGGGCAACTTTGCTGCTAATGACTCGCGTATTACCGAACATTCTGCTCCACTATCGAAGATCGCGAGTAATTTCAAATTGCCAATCACTACTGGTATTGAATTAAGTTTGGGCAAGCCCACACAGTTGACATTTGACACCACTGCACGCTCTCGCTTGTAGCAGGTTTCATATGTGTGACCTACCCTCGAGCAGAATGTACAAGTCGGTTTTTGTGAAGTAACATTTTTTGTTAATGTTTTATTGTCCTGATGACGTTGTTGAGTATTTTCAGTTTTATCGCGGTAGCGACAGTCTCGTGAATCGTGGCCAGGCTTTTTACATACTTGGCAAAAGAGAGAGGACTTCTCCGAGAATCGTGGTCGTTTGACAGGAACCTGCTGTACACTTGTTACCCCAGAGTGAGGTCGCTTAATGCGACGGATCGATGATGCTACCGAAATCAATTCGGGTACAGAAGATGCTCTTGCATTCAACAGTTCGATTCTCAATCTTTCGTCACCAACGGTACCAATAACAGCCTCAACTGCGTCATCATTCGATAATTTGTCCCTAGTAATACGTCGCCATAATACCCAAGACTCTGACAAGAACTGCGCTATGTCTTTGGTGCTATCATAACTATGTTCGCGAAAACGGACAATATCACGTGAATATCTATTTTCCGGTTCAAAAGTTGTTATTAAAACATCGCGCAGCTCCTGCCACGTGGCAGTAGTAACCAGCCAATTATCAACCCATAACCTTGCACGACCTTTTAACAAGCTACCTGCTTTCATTCGGACTTCATAGTCGCTTAGGTTATAAGTTTCCATGGCAGTGGTCACATGCTGACACCATTCCCTAACCCCTATATTTGCGTCCGGATCGTACGACGGTAAAAATACGTCTTTTATTTTGACTTTGGGATCAGGTTGCGTCGTGATACGCTCAGACACGTGTTTCATCATTTGCAACATTTGTGTAAAAAACTCTGTTGGTACCCCGCTAACAGAAGCGTTCATTTTTTCATTGTTTGAATCGGATGATCGAGCAGAAGTTGGGGGTAATCCCACTTCTGATAACGAAGGATTTAAACCATCAGAGTTTTTTAAAAACATTGACGTCAGCAGGGCTGACGTCACTACTCCCATCGCTAGGCTCGCTCATTGCAAATAATGAAACTCACGTCCTTTACTTTATGCACTAGGTTTATTAACACCTTAAAACAACCTTAAAATAAACTTAATAATAATTATAGAATTTAGGTACTCACAAGATGTCACAAAACTTAGCACCACTTGTCTTGCACGAGGCTCGAACAAGAATGGCATCGGTACGCCCAGCTCTAGCCAAGATGGCGCTCCGGAAACAACCATTTTAAATCACAATATTCTAATCGATTTTTAAAGTAGTTATTTTCTATCTCTAAATTCACAACAATTATTTTAAAAATTAGTTCTGAATTCTAATTATTTTATTTTCAGTTAAAACATTAAAACAAGAAGTTTTAATGTTTCAACTAGAAAATAAGTTCAAGCTTATGACTGCATTAATTTTTATTGAAGGAAATTATTTTAAACCTTACTGATTATTACTGACAAATCAAAACATGAATTTACAATCTATGAAATAATTATTTCTTAATCAATTAGTGATTACCTGATGACGTTAAATAGCATCAGTCAATCACTCGGCTTTTTATCTTCCTAAACGAACTTTAGCTAGGACATTACACTATTTTTAATAACAAATCAACTCTTAAATAAACTCCTAATAATTTTTAAATCATTAAGTGATTATAATAATGATTTTTGACGGTCTTGCGTCGACATGTATAATAATATATTTTATATATATCCCTCGACCGTATGCCCCATCTACTTGGAGTCAGCCTTCCTTGTCCGTTTTCTCCACTGCGCACGATTTTGTGCGGTGTTAGTGTCGAGTTTAGCTTCGTTTAGGACTTTTTCGACCGTCGTTAACCAGCGGGCCTAAGATGCGCACCGCGAGATATTTGTCATGTCGTTCTGTCAAAATGTAAGCATTTTGTACCAGTTTAGGAACTATTGCATTATCTGTTGTACCTAATGGTGTCGACAAAACGCGCCATAATGTACACTTTAGACACACTTGTTAGTCGTCGTACCTCTCTGAGGACGAGATGATAGTCATGCAGAAATGTCAAAAGTTGAAAATTCAAAGGCGCGGGTTATCGACAACATTACCACAGATAATGCAATAGTTCCTAAACTGGTACAAAATGCTTACATTTTGACAGAACGACATGACGAATATCTCGCGGTGCGCATCTTAGGCCCGCTGGTGAAAGATGGTCTTCCGCATCCACGCTTCGTCGTAGGCAAGTCTAGAGACTCAGAGTTGACTTTACAGTATGCCTAGTGCTTACGGTATATCGACAGTGTATTGTCTCGTCAGCGCCGGCGCAGGCGGCACACACGCCACGCACAGTATTCTAGCGTTGCAGACGCCATTGCATGACGTCACTTGTGGTTTGGGTGTCAGTGTCAGCACGCAGACTTGGCCTACGTAACCGTCGCTGTTACAAACCTGGAATATTGAGAATAAATTGAATTTTCGTACCACTTGCTCAAAAAAGTGACATTCTATGCCACAAAAAGCGAACATAACAATAGTCATTTTTAATCTGTTAAAAACAGGGAGAGAAAATTGTACTGGATTTCTTTCATCCTCTAGGGGGAGAAAGTGATTTAAATTTGGAATACAATTTATACTGAACTACATCTGTGTTTACACCATTGAGTTTGTATACAAAGCATTATACATCTTTTTGAAAAAGGAATACGCATTTATTATGCAGGCCGTATGAGCTTGATGCCTTTGCTTTTCCGACAAAAAAATATTAGTCTAGGAAAATGCCGCGTTTTTGTTTTCTTCAAATACATAAACGTTAAGTTTATTTTAATTTATTTTTATAAATAAGTTAATGTTCTAAAATGCTATCTCATATTATTATTGTGTTAACTTTTTCGCAAATGGTACGAAAAGTAGAGTATTTTCCTCGGTGATAAAGCTGTCTTAGTCTTGGGTGAACTTAAAACCCTCGCTACTCTCAGGACTCGTCTTAAATCCTTAAGTTTTTAACACCCTCGCTACGCTCGGGAGTAAACTTCGGGTCCTTCGTTACGCTCGCGATTTAAATCGTCACCCGCGACAGAAGACACTGCTTTATCCCCTTGTATAATAATCTACTATTTACAGTGTTTTTTTTTCTAGATTGTAGACTTATTCTAATTAGTTTATTTCTCAGATTTCTGTTCCATAATTTTGTTAGTTCACGGTAGGTACATGTATACAAATGGGTTAGGTAGTATAATTATTACAATACTTATTACGATTATTATCATTGCACTTCAATGAAAGGATTACTGAAATGAAATCCCTCGTTCGAGGTTATTTAGAAAAAAAAATGATAACTTCAAATTTAGCAGGTATTTTTTTAATGCCTCACGGAGCACACCCATTAAAAACATGCCCTGTTTTTCGGCATCGTTCGTCCATTACTTTGAGACGAAAAATGCTAAGTACCTATAATAATAAGCTTATAAATACCGGCACCCATATATCTTTGACACCGAAACAAAGCAATGCGAGCATCATTGCTGGGCGGCAGAAATAGGTACGATGGTAGTACCTCTTTGATCTTGTGATAAACAGTCCTGCTACTTCTATTCTACTAACTTTACTAATGAAGCTCCAACTTAAACTTCTTGGTTTATGATTTTTGCAACTAGTTGTAACAATGCTTACCCAAACATCAGGGGATTGTCCTTTAGGCGGTAGCGTTGGCGCAGCGCAGGTGAATTGCAAGCCGGCGCGAGTCTTTCTAATCGGCACAGGTGATAGGAACTCTGGGGCTGGCCTTTCTTGGCCGTAAACACCTGGAATGATAGTTATACCATCATATTCTTAGAAATTATACTAGCTGTCGGCCGCGGCTTTGCTTGCGTGGTAGAAGCATACGCATTGAGTTAAAATTGTAAATCCTAATTTTAGACCCTTTAGGGTGCGACTTTCCCAAATTCCTTTCTTAGTGAACCCCTACACTATGCAAGGACCCTCCAAATTTCATACCTCTAGGGTCGGAATATTGAAACGTCACTCAAATTTAAGCACCACTTAAAATTACTCTTTCCAGTTTGACATTACTCATTTGAAAGAGATGGCAATAATTTAAGCGTGAACTTAATTTAAGTGGCGTTTGAGTATTCGACCTTAGGACTTATAGTTTAGGGTGTGCGTTGATTGTCAGTCAACTTCAAAAAAGTGTTTATTTATATTAGATTAAGAAATTCATATTCACTGAATATTAAATCACCCACTAAAAGTGGGTGATTGAAATGGCTGATGATTTCGTATGATTTAGTGGCCAACTCTAGTGACGGAATTTTTAGGCCGCTTTAAGGCCTCTGTCGTGGCTTAATGACTGCTAGATCCTAGACCAACAGTTTAACTTGCCCTCAGTAGCGCAGAAGTGCTGTCTGATGTAAATACCAATAACGGTCACCCATCCAAATAGTGCGCAGAACATCGGCAAGCTTTGCTTAGTTTGGGACTAGACAATTTTGTGTGAAATGTCCATGAATTATTTATTTTGTTTTATTTTTGTAATTTTAGGCGATCTTGCCGGTATCAAAATTTTTTTAAGTAAACACATGTGTCGTTATATGGATTTTTCAAAAGGTACTTACATAATTTTTGTTTGGTTTCGTTGATCAACTCCTCCCAACTATTTCTCTTGTCCGTCTTTGGGAATATTATTGTAAGATTTTCCGGTCCACTTCTGAAAATAGAAATTAATCTGAAGAAAAGTATGACATGCTGTTCTAGTTAGGAAGACCAAAAGATCAGAGAGTTGAACTCTATGAACCACATGGACCATTTCTTCTTCCTGTCCTTATCGTGTTATATCACACCAATCTTACCTATATCATAATTTTAAGATACTCACGAAGTGTTCAAAGCGACTTCCATTTACACAGTTTTGAGATGTGAGTGACCGTGTTATATGATATATCATGCTAATGTTACTTAAATCATAATTTTAAGATACTCACAATGTGTTCAGTGACTTTCATATAACACAGTTTTGAGATGTAAGTGACCGTGTTATATCATACTAATGTTACCTATATCATAATTTTAAGGTACTTAGGAAGTGATCTCCATATATCACAATTCCGAGATGTGAGTGAGCGTGTTATATCATACTAATGTTACCTATTTCATAATTTTAAGGTACTTACGAAGTGATCTCCATATAACACAATTCGGAGATGTGAGTGAGCGTGTTATATAATACTAATGTTACCTATATCATAATTTTAAGATACTTACGAAGTGTTCAAAGCGATCTCCATATAACACAATTGTGTATCACTATTCTGCCGCTCAGAAAGCTGCTTGTTCAGTGAGTGCAGCATTTCTCTCACTATTTCTTCGAGTTGTGAGTGTTGAGTGTGTAACGCGGCCACGTGTTCCGAGATCTGAGTGAGCGTGTTGACGTCTTCAGTGAGCGTTTCAACTTCGTGCATTATCCGCCTGAGGTTTTCGTCTTTGGCTGGAATTTAGTAAAATATTGATGAATTAGGTAATAATGTGGGTATTTATTTAAGGAAGAATGTGCGTGACTAGGTTGGCAGTTTAGTTATAGAATCGTTGAGAGCTTTTAGAAAATTGTGTACTATTGGCTCTAATTATAATTTACCTAAATACCTACCTACTACTTTTAATTTTTATCAGTTATAAAACATTTTTGAGACTTAGACTTATTATCATTTACTAATGATGCTGACTGTACCTTTGTAGTCCCACCAGTGGAACGAACGGGAATGAACGGACTTTGATTCAGGCGTAAAAATCTATCAAAAATAGTCATAGTGGTAGGTAGATAATTATGTACTTACGTTCTTATCACGAAGGACAGCAGAGAGGGGAAAAACATCATACAATTACCAAAAAATAATAGCCATTATTATTTAATTTATGAATTAAAACAAAGATTTATAGATGGTTTTTATCGTGTACTAGCCGTCGCCCGCGGTGTTGCTCGCTTTCTTAGTACACCCCTACACTACATATAAGGATACTACCATCTAAATTTCAGATCTCTAGGACTTATAGTTTAAGCTGTGCGTTGATCGTCAGTTAGCTTCAAAAGAGTTTTATACATTTAGAAGATTTAGTTTATTTGCATTACTGAATTTAAAAACACTGTAACTAGATGTAACTTTGTTGTAAATTTTTTGTTCTGTGTCTGCATAAGTAGGTACATATTTACAAAAAACCTGTGCGTGCAGTCCCTACGCGCGGAAGAAGTTATACTTCGAGTGCCACGCATTCACTCTCGCTCTGTGTTTAATGTGAAATTAATTTAGTATTTATTTTTATGTGCTTAACCAATATGCAGTATACTAAATTTTCACTTCAAAATAAATAGTAAAAAGTTGCATGAACACTGCCATCTATTATATTTTGACTGTAGCGTATTAGTCTCTTTCTATTCCCCCCGCTGTCAGTTGGAAATCGTATAACTTCAAAACACGGGCGGTCAAATGCTGAATTGCTGAACAATGCCATCTATATTTGATTGTAGCGTATTAGTCTCTGTCTCTTTCTATTCCTCCGAATAGAAAAGAGACAGAGACTATGTCCTCTTGAATAACGCAAATTTGTTGGAAGTCGCATTAGAAGTATAACTTCAAAAAAATGTATACAAGTATTATATCAGCAATCCAGTTCCCATAGTACAAGCTTCGCTTAGAAACGGACTAGAAAACGTTGTGTGATATTAATGTCAAAGAATATTTATTTATGATTATTTATTAGATAAAAAGTTTTTGACAAAATATGTAAAGAATAGTTACCTTTTATAATATCGAGATCTGCCAGCGACATCCTCATTAAGAGTTTGTATTTGTTGCCTTCCATTTGACTTGCTATACTGGTCTGGTACGTCCTGGAAATACACACCAATAATAAAACTAACGTATTGAAATAAAATCTCTGCCGACCAGTGTCGTGATCACGAATAAATGTGACAATCGCATACGTATCGTAACACTAGCGTATCCGAGATACACTGCGCGGTGACACTACAACGGTTGGCAGTCGAGCTAGCATTGACGCGCAATATAACTCGAATACGCTAACGCGGCGACTGGCAGATTTTTTCATGATAGAGGAGTACCTCTATTATGAACAAATCTGACAGTTATGGCGGAGGCGTTATGCTCAGTAGAGCATAATGCCTCCGGGCGTAAACCTCCCTCATAGACAGTGGCGGATCCGGAGTTCGGTTTTAGGATAGGAATCTTGACCCAGAATTTCCAGTTTGGGGCTGTTTAAGGTTTTCCCCAACAAACCCTAGTCCACCCTTGGGTAAACAGCCCCAAACTGAAACGAAGCTTTTGGCAGGTGCAAATTTTTCAGAAATTATCATTTTTGAGCTTTCTCCATCTACCAACTTCCCTCGGTCTTAACTTGGTAGTATATCGTCGACTCATAGGCCGTCCTACGCTTCGCCTACGTTCGGAGTCTCTATTCTAGAACTACTTACCTAATACTTAGTTATATCTTAACATAGCTAAATAACATAATGAATTTTTCAATCGAACTCTAAATTGCAGCGCTCCTATGGGGTATATATATCTACAACTACATACCCACTAAGATACCCATATCTAGTTACTAAATTACTACTAGTTACTAAGGTTATCTTAAACCTATTCCATCCTCTCCATCGGTTGTTAGTTCTGCAAGCTTTTGCCCTGCTCACTGGCAATTTGAAGTAAATTCTGCTGTTAGCTTATATCATGGCCACTATCATTTCAACTTGCCTATTCTCAATTGACAATCCACAAATGATGGTAAAAACTTACAAAGATAATACTTACGGAGTAGGCTTCTTTATAGTACCAGTCCGTCGCTTCACACTCGTAATCAGCAACGTATCATTGAAAAGAAACAGAGCTCTATCTTTAACGGCCCCCTGAGCTGAAGGCATAGAAACCGTCTCGTGTCGTAGGAACATCCTATCTGTGGTAGCCAGGTTAGATAGACCTTCGATTATCTGTTCCAGTTCTCGTAACGTTTGTTGCTGTTGTTCGAGTTCTAAACTTTCTCGTTCAGTGCAGTTTATCAGTTCTAGGATTTCGTGGATTTCTTTTTGGGCTTCTAGGAGGAGTTTGTGGTCGGGGTGTAGTTGCTCTGTAAAGAGTAATGCTGATATGTAGGTGTAGGTCCCGACATCCTACTTCCTTCCTACTAAGGCCGTGCTCACTTTGGACACGAATTTGTTCGTACGTAAACGTACAAGTAATGTTCGTACGTATTGTTGTTCGTACGTAAACGTACGAGTAATGTTCCTACGTATTGAGTGCTCACACTGAATACGTTGTTCTCCGTCAAATAGGTATTATTGCACCGGTGATATCGCATAACTGAACGTACGACTGCGTGATAAATCCCGACAAGTTCGGATTGTATTCGGACGTCGCAAGTAAACGTACGTATACGTACGACTGATCGCATGCAGTTTGAGCGCTCCCATGGTCCTTGGAAGGTCGGGATCATTCGTGCGTAGTCGTACGTTTACGCGCAAATAACATTCGGATGAAATCGTATGAGCCAAAGTGAGCTTCTCTTCTTCACTTCTCCAAAGTGAGCACGGCCTAATATTAGAATCAGAATCAAGTTTATTCATAATTATAGAAACTTATTATTATTACAAACCATGATGTTTGTTCCTCTTTCACGCAAAAACGATTCATCCGATTTGGAGGAAACTTGGAATACATATTGTCCGTGACCTGGATTAACATAGGCTACTTTTTATCTCGGAAAATCAACTTCGTGTCCCGACGAACGAAGGCGCGGGCGGAAGCTAGTAAATAAATAAATATTCTTGGACTGGACATATCACACAACACTCTCTAGTCCCAAACTAGCAAAACTTGTATAATATGAGAACTAGATTGCTGATAGAATACTTTTTTTTTTTTAATACAGACTTATTAACACCCAGACAGTACAAACATCTATGTTTGGCATACACAAATGTTTGTTCTCAAGGGGATAGAACCCAATATCCACAGCACGGAAGGCAAAGCCACTACCGACTGAGCCATGACGCCTGTCATGTCAATACGTTTAATTCATCCAGTTCTACTAGTACTTCGATTATCTAACTGTTTGGACAAAAATATTCCAGATATCCTGACTAATCAAATATTTTGGATACAGATTTTATTCCAAATAGAACTACTATTCCATCCAGACCTACTAGTAGTTCGTAATAGATAAATGATTCTGATCTGAAAATCTATCTATACTATTGTAAAACTGTAAAAAAGCTAAAAACTAAAACTAAAGATATGCATAAACAAAATATGCAGATCTATTCAATAAACGATTCTGATTCAAATATTTTTTTTGAAAATCAAGTTTGTTTGTTTATCTGTTTGTTTGTTCGCGAATCACGCCTAAACTACTGGACCGATTTCAATGAAACTTAAACCATTCAGAAGCCCTATTTCCGGATTGAGAAAGGCTATTTTTTATAGAAATATTGAACTCTCTAAACCCAAAGCAGCCATTTGCTACGAGGTTCATCGTAAGCTGTTTGACAGATATTTTGGTGCAAAGTTTCGCACACGTACGAAGTCGCGGGTATCAGCTAGTAACCTCTAGAATAGTGAAAAAAACTACTGTAAACTCACTAAATAAAAGCCCACATAGTAACTTCCTCTCCAGTTATAAATTGCAATCTTGCAGTCCACCTCCGCTAATAAATTCAAAGGAAATGGAAAACTCCAGTTCCCGAGTGGGAAAAATTACCTCTAGATTCTATTTACAGATCTAATTTATTTCATCGCTAGCAAACTGAGGTTCAATCTAAAAATAACACAAGGTCTTGACGAATTACAGTTATTCCCAAGTTCCCATAGTACAAGCTTTGCTTAGTCTGGGACTAGAGGGTGTTGTGTGGAATTTTATAATTTGCTATTTATTTTATGTTTGTGCCTATTATTTCTATGTTTACTTATCAAACGATTAAATCAATAAAGGCGTTGGGGCATTTAAAGCGAACGGTAAAGGTAGAGAACCTTCTCGATCCACATTTCAACATTTTTGAAGATATAATATAACTAAATGTAAATGTGAAATTGCAGAGCTTCTGGGTCGAGAGAATAACAATGCAAAGGTTCAGTAAAAATATCACATTGATTCAAACAAGTTTTCTAACCAAAAAATGTGCACTTAATTTATCGCATTGGTACAAGTTTTTTGGTCAAAAAACTATTTTGGAGCAATGTGTATTTTTTTTTTTTTTTTTTTTGCATTGTTATTCTTTCGACCCTGAAGCTCTGCAATTTCACATTACATTTAGTTATATTATATCTTCAAAAATGTTGAAGTGTGCGAGCGAGAAGGTTGTCTGCCCTTACCCTACGCCTTAAGGTCCCGATTTGCATACATTAAGTTAATTTAATTATTTACCTATAAATTTTGTTGGTTTTATCTATAATGCAGTAACAGTCACGAAAACGCAAAATAATAGTAATTAATTTGACGTAAGCATCGAAGTAAAATGTCTAATAACTAATGATTCCAGCTGCTTTATGATGACATTGATACATTTTTTAAACTGCATTGTAAGTTGTATATTGTAACAAACAAAAGTTCCATCATTGCAAGTTTAAAAAAAATGTGGGACCAGCAGGCCTAGGATGCGCACGCGAGATATTTGTCATGTCGTTCCGTCAAAATGTAAGCATTTTGCACCAGTTTAGAAACTATTGCATTATCTGTGGTAATGTTGTCAAGAAACCGCGCCTTTGAATTATCAACTTTTGACATTTCTTTCTCGTCGTACCTCTCAGAGGACGAGATAATAGTCACGCAGTAATGTCAAAACCTGAAGATTCAAAGGTGCGGTTTCTCGACAACATTACCACAGATAATGCAATAGTTCAGAAACTGGTGCAAAATGCTTACCTACATCTTGACAGAACGACATGACAAATATCTCGCGTGCGCATCTTAGGCCCGCTGGGCTCCATGGGGCCGTTCAAGTATTACGTAAGTACTATGGGGTGGTCTTTGTTTTGCTTATTTTGGATGACATGGGGGGTAGGGGAGTCTAGATGATGATTACGTCATCGGTAGTTATTTAGTTTTTTACACGAATGGCAACCTTCACGACATTATCTATGCTTGAAAACGAAACGCATTTTCGGGGATTCCCCGCAAATAATGCATACGTTTAGGCACTCGCTTTAGAACCGATTAGGAGAATTTCCGCGCGCTATTCTCTATCTTAAAACTATTTTCTTAAAATTTTAAATTATAACATTATAATTATAATATAAAAAAAATACATTTATAATTGAAAAATGTTTACGTAAGCATAAGAGCTTTGCTTACTTTTGATGACAAGAGGGATGTGGGGGTAAATTATCTGCTTACGTAATATTTGAACGGCCCCCATCCAATTTCCCCCAGACCATTTATAAAAAACTTACCAGTATGTTTAATAAGCCTCTGTATCAGCAGTTTATAGCTCGGAAACTTCTGCACAGGTTTTATAAGAAGGTTGTCCAATGACAGCTTCCCTTTGTGATCCCGTGCCATGGCGTCGAGGAACTTGGCGAAGGCAGGTCGTGATGATGCAGCAGTCTTTATAGTCTCCTTGGCTTTTTTCAGGTTGTTTATGAAGGACATGTACGTGTCCATCACGGTGGGTTTTGTAAACTGAAACATGAGTTTAAAAAGCTGGAAAAACCGACTTCAATTTGATACGGTTACGATTTGATACAATCCCTTTGAGATACAAAAATAATTTTTCAAATCGGTTCATAAATGACGGAGTTCTGAGGTAACAAACATAAAAAATACAACCATAAGAGAACCTCCTCCTTTTCTGAAGTCGGTTAAAAATATAATTATCTATGAAATAAATTCCACTAATATTATTAAATGGTATCGATTCTTTTGTTGCATTTTTTAAGAACTAACCTAATTTGACAGCACTAAAAATGTTGCCGTCCCTTTCTCATAAACTGAAACGACAAGGGCGGCTTTAATTTTAGATCTGTCAAATTAGGGTCAGTATCCGTGTCAAAGTTTGGATGTGTGTTTCAACCACGCTGCAACTACTGTTCCCATTTGGATGAAACTTGGAATATATATAAGTATAGTTAATTCGTAACCTGCGGGCCTAAGATGCGCACCGCGAGATATTTGTCATGTCGTTCTGTCAAAATGTAAGCAATTTGTACCAGTTTAGGAACTATTGCATTATCTGTGGTACCTAATGGTGTCGACAAAACGCGCCATAATGTACACTTTTGACACTTCTTAGTCGTCGTACCTCTCTGAGGACGAGATAATAGTCATGCAGAAATGTCAAAAGTGGAAAATTCAAAGGCGCGGTTTCTCGACAACATTTCCACAGATAATGCAATAGTTCCTAAACTGGTGCAAATTGCTTACATTTTGACAGAACGACATGACAAATATCTCGCGTGCGCATCTTAGGCCCGCTGAATTGACTAGGCAGGCTAACAGTTATTCACACTCTTTATACCGGCAAATGACAAGGTCAAACGGGACGCGGAGAAAGTCGCAGGCGGAAGCTAGCATTCAATAAAACTGAAAGGTTATAAAATAAAACTCACCACATCTAAAAACACATCCCCGACTTTCTGTTGCAGGTCCCATTGCTCCAGCCTCCGTCGAAGCTGTTCCAGGAACACTTGGTGCACGTTCAGTATGCTCGGCACCTGGTAGAATATCTCATCGACCACGAACGCGTCGAGGAGACCAGCGTTCTCTGGACTTTTCAGCGGTTGGAGGTACTTCTGCAAGAGGGGTCTTTGTTCAGTGGGCGTAGTGGATAGTTTCGAGGTGTATTGATGAAGTGGTTCTTCTGTCGAAATTAGTCAAAATATATACAAACTTCGCTTATTCTAGTCGCTGGATTTCTGGTGGGAATTTTCGGAGTAATTTCACAAAGTGAATTTGAAACATTTAGACATTTTGAAATGAGTTTTCTCTTTGTAGCGTCACGACATTAAAATATTCGTGTACATAACTGTTTAAAAGAGATATTTCAGAATTCTGGTAAAAATCCCACGCTTGCTGCCGTAACTCCTCGTCAAATGACAAAGTTCGAAGTGCTCTGAGAGTGGGTTGGGTGATGCTGTGAGCACATTACGTAAGAAAAGCGAGATTTAAGAGTAGAATGAAGAGGTATCTTGAGTATCTTCTAAGTAAACGTGCCAACGTCGTCGATCGCTTGCTTGCTAAAATGATTAGACTGACTAAGCTGAGAGGAGCTCTAAGAGAGTGCTAAGTAAAGTAAGTACCTACTGCTAAGTTCTGTTCTATTCTCCTAAAAACTATTAACAGCGATTTGTACATACTGGGTGAAAAGTTGAAGTTGACAATGCCGCCAATTCTGCTGTTTATTTTCTTATGCTAATCCTTTCACATTGAAACGACAAAGACAGCTCCAATTTAAGTGCTATCAAATTAGCCTTGTTTAGAAAATTGCTACAAAAGAATCGAGGACTCTGGCGACATAGATAAATCAACTACAATTAAGTAAATAAAGATAATAGATAGATAGATATTGTACACAAGGAATAGGTACGAATCTTAAAACTAACTTTGTATAGTACAATGGGCGGCATTATCACTGAAAGCGATTTATTCCAGGCAAGCGTAGTGTAGGACGCCCTCCGGCTAGGTGGGGTGACGATCTGAGACATGTAGCTGGCAAACACTGGATGAGACGAGCCGAAGACCGGGCTCAGTGGCGCGTCTTGGGAGAGACCTACGTCCAGCAGTGGACCGATATAGGTTGATGATGATGATGATGAATCGTAGCATGGAAAGTAACGAGCGGAGTGGTAACGGAAGGCGGTGCACAAACAATGAAGGTAGATGAATAGATGAAGGTAAAACCTATGAAACCCTATTATATACATATTACAGGCGTCATGGCTCAGTCGGTAGTAGCTCTGCCTTCTGTGCTGTAGGTCGTGGGTTCGATCCCCACCGAGAACAAACATTTGTGTGTGGCAAACATAGATGTTTGTTCTATGTCTGGTGTTACTAAGTATTATAAGTATGTATTTACAAAAAAAAAGTATATAAGTATTATACTAGCAATCTAGTTTCCATAGTACAAGCTCTGCTTAGTTTGGGACTAGAGAGCGTTGTGTTTAATGTCCAAGATTTTTATATGTACGAAGGCCTATTTTGTATAGGTAGTAAGTACCTACATCAATGAAAATAGTGAAATCGCTGCACCCTTCCATGAAACCGCACCCTGTGTGGAAACATCACGAACTTTGACAGTTCGGATACCCTTCTCAAAGAGCAATGGAGGAACTGGTAAGATAAAATTATAAGGGTACTGAAGTTTCTTAACCGAAGTAATCTTCTCATAGTTACTACCAACTTCTCGCTATAGTAGGTGGCAAATAACACCGCAATACAGGTCATTCACCCACCTTCACCACGATGTCACCTTCAAATTCAATTTATGAATGGTAAACAAACAGTACTAAAACGAGATTCGAGCGATACCGTCTTAGCGACAGGTTTGTATGAAAAGCGACAGAATTAGCCATTAATAAATTGAATTTTGCGACATCGCGGTGAAGGTGAGTAAATGACCTGTATTGCGGTGTTATTTGGCACCTACTATAGCGAGTTTTTTTATAAAGCTATTCACAATCAGTTCAGTCGGGATTTACAAAAGATAATGATATCATATCTATACAAAAATTTTCTAAACTAACTTAATTTGACAGCACTAAAAATGTTGCCGTCTCTTTCTCATAAACTGAAACGACAAAGGTGGCTATAATTTTGGAACTGTCAAGTTAGATTAGTTAAGAAAAATCCAATAAGCGAATCGATACCAATATCTCCGTGTTATACTAGATAAGTACCTAGATAGACTCGTACAATATTATAGTAGTAGGTATACTTAGTAGATTATTCTTTAAGTTTCCAAAATAAACAAAAATGAACGTAATCAGCGCCGTGATTTTCATAGTTACTTTAATTAAGATGTCGTATTATCATAACAGTTGGTTGCTTACAACAAATTCGTAACAATCTAACAATAGTCCGACCTACATTGAGTATGAAAACGCGCAGGAAAATCCAGAGATTGCTGTGGCAATTGAAAGATTTATCTAAGGTGGTAGAAGACATCGTAATACAGATGCGAAAACTTGAAAGTATGATAACTATATAAAAACAAACAGAAATTATGACAAAATGTCTCATAAATAATAAAAAAAAGATAAAATATAACAAGGACGGACATGTGACAAATGCATGAAAAAGGAACAAATACGGAAGTAACAGGCAACCCTGAAATGTCTCCAGCACTCTCGCATAAATAAAAACGTATAGTTTCTCGGATAAATCCAAGCAGATGACAGACTTATGTAAAGAAATGTATGCTGGAAAAATCTATTTAAACTTGAAGAAACTTGCAGCTAGTTTGCTCATGATACTCAAGCATATTTTTGTTACACATTATAGGCAAACATTTGACCACAATCTCACTTGATGTTACACGTTGATGCGGTCGACGCTGTAACACATTTGCCTATTCACTCTCCTCTTGAAATCATCTAAATTATAAGTATTCGGAAACACAGACGCTGGCAAGGAGTTCCACCTTGGCGGTCCAAATGATAAATGTTAAGTTAAAACGCTTGGTTCGGAGGTGGCATGTATGGCTGCCGCGAACCGTACGTCTGGTGGTTTTTGAAATTATTCATCGAGTCCATTGAATTGAATTTAACTTAGAACATAAGCACCTCCTTGAATTCATAAACAATGTAGAGGCTTGTCTAGTGTAAGAGGCGCTAGGGAAATGCATGGTTGAAAATGTTTAAATAAGACATTCATGTGCTTGGAGAATGCGATTGATGAAATGTTTCTCACCTTGACTAATATCTCCAACGCTTCCACATATGACTTCTCAGTCTCGTACATTTCCACAACGACGTGTGTTCTTGTATCCTGTAAAAAAATAAATCATTAGTTATGTATTTGAAACCAGTCACAGGTGGCCTAGTCCAATACTCTGCAGTATAATATTCATGAAAGGTAGACGAAGGTGGCATACGTGAGTGAATAGGTTGCAATACTTCAGTAAGAAAATTAAACACATTTCTTTGGTCGTAAGTGTACAAGTTGTTTTTGAAATATTCTGGCTTCTGTATTGATTCTGTAACTGCGAAAGGTTTTATCAATAGCACGAGTTTCATGACGTATACATTACCGGTTTTGTTGGAAGAAGATTACCTAAGTAAAATCGTGCCTATTAAAAAATCAATGTACTAAACTATGGTTTATTTTACAGTTTCGCTCATAAACGTTCAAACAAACATTCATCATTAAATTCAACAAAACATTTGCGTGTAAAACCTGCCTTGAATAAAAAGCTCGAAGTTCCTACATTCGACATACATTATTTACAAACGTACGTTTATCGTGGTACATCATTATTACACGTTATCGTCTACGACCTCGCCGCTATCGATCGGAACATTAATTACAGCCTACCTACTGTCTGCTACTGCTGCTACCAGTTTCAGAGTGACATATCTGCGTTTTTAGAACCGACAGTCATTGGGAGAAACTAATATGTACCTATTTGAGTTGCGACTGCGTTTAGGCAAGCGTGTAAAATGCTCTCTGGCTAGGTGACGGAAATCGGAATTGAGTAGCGCAAATACAGGATGATACAAGCCGGAAGACGGAAGACGGGACTCAAAGACGAGTCTTGAGAAAGACGTAATTCCAGCAATTGACCAATATGTATTAGTTTGATAATTATGTTCATAACGAAACTCCTCCCAGCTTTTTGATGACGGAAGGAAATGTTTTTGAAGAAAAGCGTAAGAGCTTTGAAATCTTTACCTATTCTTCAGAAAAAGTAGGAAAGCTATCCAATAATGAAATATTTTTTTATACAATATACGTAACCCCGCTACGCGAAATACAAAGAAAGCGGGCGCGTATACGTAGCCCGCTTTCTTTTCACGTCTAGAATCCCATCTAATTAATTCTCAGAGAAAGATAGATAGAAAGTATTATGATCAAAACCTGAAACCCTACCTATATTATACTAGCCTATCAATCAACTGCCAAAAAACAATAGGGAATAACACCCCTTGTCCCCATTAAGTCATCTTCATTGTGCGACTTTCAGCCACAAAGGTGTTATTGTCAGCATCTACTGTAGCCACTGTTGTGTGATCTGTGGCTAAAGTATCATTCAAACTGTAGGGTTGCCGCTACGTAACATGAAACAACTTTTTATTTCGCTTGGAACGTGAAGGTTGCCGCTACGTAACATGAAATTACTTTTTATTTATCTTGAAATATGATATTTGGGGCAATTTATGAGGGATGACCAAATAACTCACATGTTACCTAAAAATGTGATAAAATTTTGGTTGTGACCAAATAAGACAGTAATGCAGTTATAAAGCTCTTTGTGAAATCTGGGATTTAACTTTGATAGACCGGGTTTTCTTTTTACCCGACTACGGCGAAGCAAAAAGGAGGGCATAATTATGATACTCGTATATCGACACATTTCAAAATGGTCGATGTCATCGATTATCATCGTCACTGTTTCCCGAACGATATAACCTAGAAATTTTCAAGAAAAGAGTGAACAGGTGTATTATGATCCTTAGTCCTTAGTTTTGGTTGGTCAACGTCAAACAGTGGAGTGGTTACCCTTCCACGTTTGTATGGAAAGGTGTGCGACTAGTTAACCTTAAGGGTGCTCTACCATAGGCTGCAGCTACACTTTTGGTAGCAATAAAAACATTTGTATTTGTATTGTATACACTTACCATCATACACTTACATGCTGTCAGTACAGTACCTACTTCATAAAAAACGAGATTATGTCATAACATTCTGGCAGAGACAACCCTGTCTTACCTAATGCTGTTATTCAACCAGCTACTACGTAGGACGTAGGTAGGTGTGCCGGACTACTACGGCAGTAAAGTTTACGCACGTACAACGTAACGTGATCGAGCAGCGGACTTTATAACAGAGCTTACGCTGCCTCCTCGTTTTAACAGACTGTTGTTTACAGAGGAGGTCATATATTACCTCCCAGAAGGGTCAGGTATCTACAGAATCCTGATCTTCCCATGCACAGTACAAGCATTGTACACTATATTTTTACGTTACGTTATCACATCCAAGAAAAATGACAAGATTGGCAACATGGCAACGGGTTGGCAAACGCTGACAGATCAAAACAATGACGGTGCGACACATTTTTTTTTGTTGCCCATTTTATAGCAATGTGTGCGAGTATCACACATATTCACATAATACGCTGCGTATTATGTGTGATACCTTTGCGGCGCTGTTTCCTTAGATGTGATAGCGTAATTTACGGTAACGCATCAGAAAAATGGCAAGAGTGGCAACATGGCAACGGGTTGGCAAACGCTGACAGATCACAACAATGACGGTGCGACACATTTTTTTTTGTTGCCCATTTTATAGCAATGTGTGCGAGTATCACACATATTCACATAATACGCTGCGTATTATGTGTGATACCTTTGCGGCGCTGTTTCCTTAGATGTGATAGCGTAATTTACGGTAACGCATCAGAAAAATGGCAATAGTGGCAACATGGCAACGGGTTGGCAAACGCTGACAGATCAAAACGTTGCCGGTCCGCCACGTTTTTTTTTCTGTGTTGCCCAGTTTGTAGCAATGCGTGCGAGTGCCCTAAGTAAGCTAGACTTTACATAGCACTTTGCATAGGAACGCCCAGGCCTCACTAATGAGTCCGTGGACGTCGGACGTGTGTGATTTCTCTCAGGATATGGGAGTGTAGAAATAGGCGAAAGTGACAGTGGAGTAAATACAGTAATTGGTCGGTGTATTGGCACGTGGTGGGCAATGTCAGAGGTGGTTTATGCCAGAAATCGTCGTCTGGGTAGGTAAAATGTCTATTCTAGAGAAACTAGAGATATCTTTTTAGATTCTTCAAAATAAAGATTCTATAATATCTTTTAGAGATATTTTACTGAAAATTCTTACAAAGTCTATGCGTTTCTGTGTGATAATGAGTCCACGAGTAAGCAGTCAACACATAAGGAGGCAGGAATCAAAGTGCGATTTCAACAAACGTGAACTGTAAGTTTCTAAGCAACTATAGAAATCTTGGTACAATTAATAACAAAAGCAGAACTAGAAACTAGAAAGCTGTAGGCTTTATGGAGAGAGGCATAAAACATCACGGATAATTTTGTAAACACATTTTTATTTCGCACTAACTTCCGCGAGCGACTTCATCCGCGCCACGTTTGATCCTGTTGCTTTTCCGGAATAAAAAGTAATCAAGTTATGAACTACATATTGCAAGTATCATTCATATTCGACCAGCAGTTAGAGCGCGATTGAAACACAAACATTCAAAGATCTTAACTAGTAATACCTAGTGGAATATAGATGAGATTAGTGTGATTATACCTCATTACCTATCTTAGTTTGAAGGTTAGGATGTTATAGTATTACTTTCTAAGCAAACTTTCGCATTTATTCGTATTATTAAAGCTTTTGAGCCTTACCTTACATCCCTGTAGAGAGAAGATAAACCTCTCATACTGAAACAACAGGGCTTCAACTCGCACTCAATAATAAACCGTATCATTCAGAGATACAGCTGATAATAGCACAACTGCTGAATTCGACTGCGATGACGATATTTAAATTTAGGCCGTACGCGAATGTGATAAAGTTTAATTTGGCGTATCGTAATCCGAGTGTGTGTTGAAATAAGGAAAACCCAAACAAAGCTAGAGGTAATCCCACGTGTGAATTCAAAGCTTTCAACGCTTAGTTTCAGCGTTTTAGACTCTACCGCTACTAGAACTACTTGTGCCTAGTAATATACAGAATATTAGTAGGCACTAGAAGTGGAAATGACGTCACTTTTAAAAAGGAATTTCGGAGTGCCACAAGAGTCAAAGCCAAGTCTTTTATTTAGTAAAGTTACATTTAGAATTGTTTAAGAAACGAGGTGATTCTAGATGCCTGTTTCTCGCGACCTGAGCCTATATTAGATAAGATTAGAAAATTCTTTATTGCACTTAAATAATCGTACAGAGGCGAGTTTAATGCTATTTAGCATTATCTACCAACTAACCTGGGCGAAGTGTGAAGATGAAGGTAGTGCTTCTAAGGGAAAACTTTAAAAAGAAACACAAACGCCTTTAAAACATACAGCCTAAAAGAACTGGCAAGAAACTACGGCCTAGAGTCCTTTCCATGAAAGAAGTCCCGCAGACGCAGCGCTGTAGTCGACCTTAAGTATTATTTCTCGGGCAGCACTTTTAACAACTTTAGGCATTGAAAACAAGACTTTGATCACAGAAACCAAATAAAAACGCACTAGCATCCGAACACATTAACAGCACCTGACAACTAATTTAAAATTTAGTTTTAAACTTTAGTTCCTGAAATTTCCGCGGGACTTCTTTCATGAAAAGGACTCTACATCTTTTATGCAAGTATTTTTTCCAGATATTTTTTACTCTGGCCACAATATTGCATTGCACAGTATCAGCGTAAAGCCAAATCGAATTAAAATATTAATCCACGTAAACCTGTTTGTTTATGTTACGCCAGTGGCTAATTCAATTTAGTGGCTTACGGGCTGAAAGCTAATTACCGATCGCGAATGAAACGATCACAATAATCTCTTTGCTCATTTCCTGGCTGGGCCAAAATAGCCTAAAATTTTTACTTAAGCCTTTATTTGCAGTGGTGTAGTATCGTATAGAGAAATTTTTGAATTCTTTTGTTTTTAGTAGGTAGACCTGCAATAGTCAAACCCGTCCGCAATCGTTAGACAATAACAAAATATTGTAGATTTTTTTTTTGACAACTTTAAGTAGTGGATATTGATCTATTGTATGTAAAATCTCGTTATTAGATTACTATACGTAGAGTACCTAACACAGACAATTACGCAAATGTCTTATTTTTTCTCAGGTATCTAAGCATAATCGAGATAAATACATTACATTCCTACATTAGGTGAAATTACACTTCACTGTACCTAGGTATCGTACCTTCTACATAGGTATTGTATGTATTGAATCTGGCTCGGAAAATCCGGCGTATTTGGCATGAGTCACTGTTGTGCATGTTGGTAGGGTTGGGAAAGCGTAGTCGGTAGATTGAGGAAAATCATAGGAATCTTTGCTGGCAAACATATTGCCCATCTGTAAGTTTTTGATAAACGATCACTAGACGCTTGCAGATGTCAGAAATATAAGTCGCGCGGCTGCCGATCAAGTATTTCATCTCATTCTCACCTGCCCGCTAACCGCAGATGAAGGCAGCATTTTATCAGTGTCGTAATACCCAACAGCATGGACCAATGCCCGTACGCTGCAAGCTTACTCAGGTAACTACCTTAAAAATCAAGATTAAAGCGTAAAAGATTGTGAATTGAATAAATAGATCTGTGCTTGAGTCAAACTTGTGTTTGATCTCGATTCTCAGCATACCAGCAGTGCAAGTACCGTTCTTGTCGATCGCATAATTTGACATTTAGAATCGTCAAAATTCGATAAAAATGATTTTATCGACAGTTGCGGGTACGTCACCAACTTAGTCGATCGGTAGACCAATTCGTTAAATTTTAACGAATCGGCAATGGTGTATGTTTACTATGTTTTGATTCTGACAAACGAAAGTGATTAACAGTGATATTGACAGTAAACTAGTAAATAATGGCAGCAGTGAACGAATGATTTCGATAAACTCTGACCTTATTTTTGGGAGTACGGATCTTTTGTCGGCTAGAGATCCGTACTCGCATGGAACGATACGATTCGATACGTTTATCGACTTTAGCGATCGACAACTAAGCGATCGATAAGCACTGCAGGTTGAAACTACGACATAACCACAGACAACAAAAATTCCGACACTGATTTCTTTCATCGAGGATTTTCCAGCAAGATACCTCATCACTAGACGCTACTTTACCCTTGGTGCTCAAAAGTGCCATAGCGTAGGTGCTGAAATCATTGGTGCGCATCTTTTGGTGCGCAAAAGTGGAATGCTTCAGAATTTGAACTCAGAACAACTCTAGTGGGCACGGTAAATCGGATAACCAGGTTGTTATGAATCGAAACATCTCAAAACGTTATTTATATTCCTTTAAATGCGTTTATGATTTTGTTATTTATGATTTTAATGATGGGTGGTGAAAATTTATTGCACGTGTGCAATAAATTTTATGCATTTTCGACTTCCAACGATCCAAAATGATCTTTGTTGTCTTATCGAGTCTACCTACTCAGAAAGTAGGTACTTACCACCATGTTAAGGGTCGTCTAATAACCACGTGATGGTTTTTAGCAACTTTTAACTTAGAATTATCTTTAGAGAGGAAGGGCTCATTGCAGTTTTTCCCTGCGTGAGTCCTCTGCGTAGGGGATTTCTGGAACTTTTGTTTAATAATCCCTTTAGCGACCCCAGCGACTGCCGGCAGGGGAAAACTGGAATAAAATTCCAGAAATCCCCTCAGGGGTCCATTTACACTGTTTTCTTTTAAAAGTCAAATTAACAACGGTTTTCCTGTGGATAAGACTGACTAAGCTAAGAGGATGGTATAAGTACTAGGCAAGCAAGACAGGGGTGTTATACATCGACCACCACCGAAAAAAAAAGCAACATAAACAACCTATTCTTAAAATAGCCATTGACACAGTTTAACATTGAGCGTCAGGATATAATTTCCTTAGATATCGATCGGCCGCCTGCTCTATAATTTCAACGTCGATGGCTCCTTATATCCTTTCCTGGTATCGTTTATTGAAGCGTTTGAAAAAAGGTTCGCATTTAATTTAATCCTATATATAAACGAATTGTTTCGACATTTGACACGTAACAAAAGGCTCCTCTCCTAAACCGTAAAAAATATCTGATAAACACGCCACAAAAAATCGCCTGGTCTTAATAAGATTTGAACCCACAACCTACAGCACAAAAAGCAGGGCGACTACCAACTGAGCTGTCAGACTGAACGAATAAATCCAGCAATGTTTTACTAATTTAGCTGCTATTAATAAATTACGATGACAGTTTCAGCTATTCAGAGGCAAATTTCGAGAGCCAAAATCAATAAGTTACAATACTTCCATTCCCGAAATAGCTAGAGGCGCATTCATTCGATCAAACGCGACGAAGTCACGCTACTACAAATCATTGGGTCACGCCACACGTATTAGTTCGGCATTTACATTGAAGCTGTCGCTGAAACGATAGTTTTACATCAGTTACTATAGTAGGTGCCAAATAACACCGCAATACAGGTCATTCACCCACCTTCAAAACGATGTCGCAAAATTCAATTTATGAATGGTAAACAAACAGTACTACGCGATTCGAGCGATCACCGTCTTAGCGACAGGTTTGTATGGAAAGTGACAGAATTAGCCATTCATAAATTGAATTTTGCGACATCGTTTTGAAGTTGGGCGAATGACCTGTATTGCGGTGTTATTTGGCACCTATTATACAACTTACAAGTCTGTTACAATATAGAAGAAGACGAGTATCTACAAACAGTTCACTGCAGAACCTAAAAAAATGAGCACAAAGATCTCAGGAATTCAAAAAATGTGTCTTTCCTGTCATTTAGTGGTATAAAACACTTCAGAGTATTTCTATAAGTAGGTATAGGGAGGTACTCGTAGTAAGAACCGTAGAAGTGAGAATTCATTTCTAGTAGGTAGGTACTCGTAGTAACAATAAGAACCGTAGAAGTGAGAATTCATACATGACACCATAGAATAAATAGTAAAGTAGTCATATTTTGTAAATCTTATAGTGCAAGCAGATCATAGCTGATCAAAACCATCTTTAAGGTGCTTTTCCACCAGAACTACGCTATGCTACGTTGCTAAGGATGTGTTTGAGATCCACAAGAGATCGTTTGTTTTCATATTAAACGATTCCTATCGGTGGATGTCAAACAAATCCAGGTTAGCAACGTAGCTTCTTCCAATTACTATACAAGTAGGTCAGTGGGGTCCTAGAAAACAGTTTCATCTGCACTTTGGCACGTACAAAATGGTAATCCTTTTGGGATAGTTTTACCACGTGATATCTGCAATGGAGTACTGGGCAAAGTGCTACTACTACCTACTACTACTACTGTATTTTCTGCTGCTGTGCGTTCCTACTCATTGTTATTGACTTTATTATACAATGTTATAAAGCAAGCAAATTAAAAAGCAGAAAGCAGAAAACCTCCACGTTGCTTAAATTTCCACTCAATGACATTAACCGGGAGACGCTCGTAAATCAATCCACCCCCCACTTTAGAGAGTCCCGTTCGGCTGTCGATAAATTATGGCACTTTGCGTTTTAAATCCGGGATCATGACGTAATTGAGTATTTAGCTTAATGTTGCGATCACACTATGCCGCAGTCGGCAGGGACTTGGGCATCAGTGGGCACGAGCATAGTGTGAACACGATAATGCCTCTGTCCCGGCTCCCGGCCCAAATTCATGCCCTTGCCTCTCTAGTGAGAATAAAGGCAATAATTCCGGCAGCGGCATGAGCATAGTGTGAACGCGGTATAAGAAACGGAACTCTGCTAATAGTTCAATAGTTCAAGATGCAAGATACGTTTATTCGCGTATTCAGTGTTTACAAATTTGGTCTTAGCTTAAGGTATGAATTACTTTTAAACTTATTGACCCATTTCGGGTATTGCAAGTATCGTTTCCACTTTAAGTGTCAAACGTCCTGCAATTCAGATCAATCTATTGTTTAGTTCGTTTGCGTTCGTTGCGATTTCTGGGGATTTACAAATTCATAAGTAGGTACACCTAGTGGCGAATAGTTTAGCGTGTAGTTATAAATCAGTGTAACTCTACCTCTAGTCTGTACTTGTTTATGAGTGTGTAAATTAGCTCTGTGATCGAGTGAGCGAAGCGAGCCCAGATAGACTATGATCCTAATTTACCGAGTTTCTATTTCAAAATGGAATATTACGACAATTCAGTTTAAAGGTCAGTTTGGAGTACTTTGGATTGGAAACATAGACATTAGCAGGAACCGCTTAAAGCTCATAGAGACTTTTGCATTGATTAGCAAAAGAACGTTGGTGATGAAGTCTGAAGGCAAAACGTGTGTTACGAATGTTACGATTGTCTACGAGAATGGATGAGTAAACCAATTTCAGGTCAATGTAGATATTATCACAAATTGGGTGATGTTTTTGTTGTAACGGCCAATGTCAGCTTATCACGATTGGTTATTTGCCAAGAATGAGTAAGTTGAGAATAGTTTCAATGGAGCGCTTAATGTTTTGATTCTCACCCAACAATAAATACTAAAATAGTGTTATAGACGTATTTATAAGTCTATAACACTTGATATTAGTAAAATGGACGCACGACCATGGTTTCGCTGGACCACGGTCCAAAAATACCTAACTAATGTTCCGCTGGACCACTATAATATGCAAAAATTGATGCTCGCATTGCTGTTTCAATATGAACGATATGCAGATAATGCAAGTCAGAGCACAGGTTCATGATATACCTTTGCATCTGACATATTATGAACACAGAGTAATGGTTCACAGGACACGACTAAAGTCTTATTTTATTTTGTTTTATTTTATTTATTTATAGTAAAGATAAAAACAAGTAACACACTTAGACCAAAACATTTAGGAATACAATACATTAGGGAACAGTAGGGAGTGACTTCATTGTAGGGTCGCAGGAATGAAATTTTGTGTTTACAACAATAGTGAAGCCAGGCATCCTTGTTGGCACATAGTCTTGACCCCACACTAGGAAAGTAAACTATTAGTAAAATGTACAAACCAAGAAACTTGCATTACTATGTTCCAATATGAACAATATGCATGTTACAAGAGTTACAGGTGGTTCACAAGACACCTTTGCATATGGGAGAGGAACACAGAGTAATGGCTCAAAGGGCACGACTTAAGTTAACTAGGCTGACGATAATCTCAGCATCCGATGAAACATTAGAATCTATGGCGTTACATCTTTTCATTTCAACAATAAGTATAATAAAATTATAAGGGGGTTTTGCTAGTGACGAATTCCGAGAAGGTTAAGAATTACAGTAAGTAGTTTGGTAAACTTTTAAGTTTCTATCGCCAGTTATCAAATTTTCAAGTACCGACGCTGTGTTATTGCGTTAGAAGTTAGTTTAGCTTTGTCAATCTGAAATGCAAACAGTTGTAACAACATTACTATTTCCAGTTGAATGGACGATAGAGAATAGGTAGGTACAGTCAACGATGAAGTAAACGATGATAGAGCGTAAGTTTTATAGTAATATGATGAGTCTCAAAACCAAGTTCTTATGAAACAAAAGTAAATAGGTAGGTGTGCGCTAAAAAGTGCCTATGTAAGTAGGTACTTACTATTTATATCAAACATGCTAATACGCCTGGTTTCAACAGGTAATATTATATTTTTTTTAAAGATAAATGCAAATGTTGCAAAGAATCTTGCAACGCAAATGAACTGAACAAGTCTTTTGAAAACTCTTCATTTCTGTTTTCGATTGTACCATTTTCCGCTGATGCTGGTCATGCGAGGAAACATTGTCAATTGTGATCCAATGACGAAATTACCTTCAAAGCAATCCAAACGACAGTCACAATAATGATCCTATGACGCAATAACCCTACTGATCAATTGTTGCCATTTGCCATCATTGTCATTTCAGCTGCATCATTAGTATACTAGAATGGAACAGGCAGGTTATATCGAACTTCAATACTAGATAGAATGGGATATGTACGTCTGATCAAATTTCAGTAGATGAACCATTTTATAATCTTCGTGGAATGAAAAAGTTCTACAGTTTAACTTACCTGTGCCATAGCAGCCAGCACGGCTGCCGGCAGTCGATCCAGCTGGACCAGACTATCCTCGCCACTCCTACAGCTTCTGCTTCCTCTATCGGAGCTCTCATCATCAGAGTCAGAAGCATGGAACGACAGGCTCCCCGGACTCGGGTCACTGAGCCTCAGCTTGAGGCAATCGCGCCGCATCTTTACGCACTTTGCATCTTTGGTTTTATCTTTGGGAATGTTGTTACTTTTAATCACTGTTTTGGGTGCATTTTTTGGTTATCGCTAAGCTTTTTTAATTGTTTGTTCTTGTGCTGGAATTTTATCACTTTTTAATTATGTGTTTTCTGCATGGTGATTCTCATATTTATTAGAGCTTTTAGGCATAGAAAGGCACGTTATGTCATAAATTCCGATTCCCTTTGAAGCAATCGTAAAGCTAAGGTTGCAACCTAAGACTTCCTAAACTAAACTTGGCCACTTCATATTGCTAGCCTACTAACCCAAGACATTCACCTGGCCGTCAAGAACTACCTATAACATTAGATCACTGGTTGCTTCCATCTAAGTATACCATTTACAACCATTAAATAAATACAGTGGAATCAGAAAATGCATGAAAACACGCAATAAAGGAAGCCGACGAAGGGTGACTGTCAATTCGTATTACCTTCCCGCAAATCAATACACTAGTGAGCCGTCCTTCCACCATTACAGCTTACAAAACAGTTGCCACAGTCAGTTCACGGATGATTCAATGTTTCAGGACTGAATAGTATATTGTTTCTGTAAAGCAGCTAGGACTATGTTAAAATGCTTCAACTTTTGAGATTGTATTGCCTTCGTTTAAAGCAGTTTGACATGTAAAGGATTACATTTAACCAGCTGTTCTATGTACACTATGACTGGAGTCGCAATAAAGCCGGTTACACGAGTGACAATAGCCGCGTGTAACCGAGCCTTTACGTGCTAAGGTGTTGGGTTGCGTCCTTCGTCTTTTCCACCAAAAAAGTTAATGTAATTTTGACAGATTTTTGTTTTACTTTTAATATCTATTATGCTTTCATTAGAGTCCTGTTTGATCTTCTCCAAATCTTTAGAAAAATTTACTTTTGCGTTTTTGCAATGTCATTGTCATCTAGTATCTGTTTGACCATATGACTTATAAATGAATTATTATATTGTAGTCATAGTAAAATGAATTAGCACCTGTATTTTTCAATAAAAATAAAACTGTTTGTTTTCATAAAAACTGATTTTTCCTTTCGCTGTGAAAATATTTTCCAACTAATCCTTGCCAACCAAATATATTATATCTATGTTTTGACGTGGGTTTTGTGTGTGGGCTACTTGACCTTTTGATCCTACCTAAGGTTTTATCCCGGAAATATGGCTTGTATCAGATGAAGGTACGGTTTTTGCCGGAAATAAATATATCCCAGATTTTATGCCAGGCATTTTATAAGTCTTTTGTAGATAGTTTTTCGTGAGGAAACCCGCGGCCTAGTCAGCTCCGCACGTATTGACGATGTCTTCCCTGTGGATATGGCTGACTATGCTGAGAGGATGGTATAGGTGCTGGGCCTACTCCATCTAACACAGTCCCAGGCACTACAGTGTCCCGTTAAGTGTAGGCATAGTTTGCCTCCTGACGCTGTATAAATCATCTTGAATAGATGTAAAGGCCTAATATTATTATTGTAGATAGTTTTTGTATTTGGTAAAGGACCTACAGATTTTAACTATTCTCCTAATTATGTAGCGAAAAGAAGCCAATCGGGTAAGTATAATATAATCTATACTAATATTATAAAGAGGAAATATTTGAGGCTCCGAAACTACAGGACCGATTTGAATAATTTTTTCACCGTTGGGAAGCTACACTATCCCCAGGTGACATAGGCTATACCTATTATGTTTTCAAAAAAAATAGGGATCCTTACTAATACTCCAATAATGTAACCCAAGGTGTTAAAAAATACCTAAAAAAACCCGTGCGAAGCCGGGACGGTCCGCTAGTTATTAATAAATATCGTAAAACTTTAAAATATACATAGGTATTATTATAATAGAGGATAGAGACTAATAAATAACTAATATTAATCTTAGAATACTTTCTCTTAAAGCCGTATTTACAAAACACATTTGAACGTAAAAAATGTAAAACATATTTTTTTTGCAAAATTACCATCCGACGAACAGTTTCAAAATAACCCTGGAGCAACTTTAGCATCAGTACTAGAAATTCAGAAACTTTTGAAAGGTCAAACAGATCAGCTGACCCAGTTTACATCCTTTCTGGGAGCCGTGGCATATGTTATTTTTGTGGCATTGGTTATTTCTTATTCACTCAGATTTAGGTCAGGGACTTGATATGATTTTATAGATTTGCAAGTCTGCAAATACTGCTGAAAGCTCATAACTTCCATACCCTTACTATGTCTACAGTAAAATTCTACATACATTACGAGATATGTGTGATTGTTTTAACAAAATAATATTTCGCAACATGCCACCATATATGTCTGTATCTGTACGTTATGTATCTGTACATAACGTACAGATACAGACATATATGGTGGCATGTTGCGTAGTTGTAAGTAAAGTATGAACAATCTCCGTATCTATACAAGCTTAAATTGCATTCAACAGCAAAAACATTGATGGTCATAAACGTCTTTACTTAGATAAACGTATGCCAAGACTATTTAGACGCATATTATAGCGCTAGACGTTTTACGGCGAACGATGATGATAATATACAGCAGGACCATGTAATAAATAGTAACGGGAAATGAAATGCTTCCGCTGCGCAAATACAGAGTAATATCGGCTACAGATGAATACAATAGCAATTAATTCTTGTAAACAGAGACAGATTGATAAGTAAACTGAACGCACGTGAATAATGAAAAATTGTATTGACATTGGTGAATGAAAATAAAGTTAACTCGGATAAAAAAACTCTGGTGATGAGCATTTTAAGAAAGCTGTACACGAGACCGATAGTAGTGAAGAAGCTGGCGGAGGCCTAATGTGTCAGAGGGACACACTATTGAAGACTAAATAATACAACTACAGCGTCTACAGGGAATTGTGGGCAGTGTTTTTCAATTCCAATGGCTCTAAGAAACTAACTGATAAGATCACAAAATAAAACAATGAAATAAACACCCAGCAGAGCGTTTCTGTAAAAATAAATATGTAATTTTCTGCCAATAATGTACGAATCATTATATTTCACGGTATTTTATACAGACTTCCTCATCCTCCGGCTGAAGATCAGTTCTAAATAACTGTGATTGGTGTCGATAATCTAGAATAAATATTTACGGATCGTGCTTTGTGCTACTGAGAGGATCGAACCATGTCTTTCCAGTAATAACCCAAATGCAACAGAAGTCGTCGAATTAATTAAACAACCAATATATCAGAAGAAATTTTGTAAGGAAACAAATGTCTTGCCAGTTACAACGAAGAAAATTTTAAAGGAAACAAAACTTGAGTGGTTTCGAGAAGTGAACAATTTTCATTCTGCACAAATTCCGCGAATTTATATCGGAAGGCAACAAATAATGAATTCTCGAGAACCGTATTTCAATTTACCTATTCCTTTGAGTTATTCCATAAGAGGCTTTCTGAATAATCCTAAATATAGAAAACTGTTGCTTTTCTGATCAATGAAAACATCTCCAAATCTCTATTATCCCACTTAAAAGATGTCTGCACAATCTGTTTTTCCTTTCTTTCTTTTCTATTATCTACCATCTTAGTAGGTAGTACTTATAAAACAAAGGCATATCAAGCACTAGACACCAGATAGGGATTCAATGTATTCCTAACTCATTGGAAAGGTGCAGAGATGGTTTTCAAGCCCGGACTTTTATGTCGTAGCAAGATCTTTCAGTTTGTGGTTTCTATAAAGTTCCATAGCTCTTCAAAATAAATAATATGGCGGCTGGTTATTATTGGCTTCCTTCTTTTGTCGCCATAATTTGCGTCTGATCTCTTGGGCGTTGCCCAAGGACTTTTACTTTAGAATAAATTGTTGCTATATGATAAACTTGCGCGTGCGTAGGATTTTATTATTCGTGTAATAAAATGTTATTAACGCAATTACCTTTTTTCTATCTTGTAAAATATTATATGCTGCATATTTAAAAAATAACAAAAAAATATTATATAATACAGGGCGATTCGGAACTAGTATGTTAGACCTGCGGGCCTAAGATGCGCACCGCGAGATATTTGTCATGTCGTTCTGTCAAAATGTAAGCATTTTATACCAGTTTAGGAACTATTGCATCTTAGGCCCGCTGAACTGGTGACTCAGACTATGAAAAACAGTTGAAGGGGTTAAATTTATCATTTTATACTTACAATACTTTTAACAGGCAATTTGAAGAGAAGCACATTTTTTGAAATCATTGGATTCATAAAAGACGCATAACATTTAATTGTTGTTCTCACGAGTGTCAAGAATCGCTTCCCCACGGAATAATATACTTGGGTGTACTTACATACACCTAGCCTAGTAAAATCATAGATATACAAAATAAAATTATAAATAAAAATTATAGATATGGATTAAGTTTTACTTAGAAGAGAAGAATAACCAGAAACTTATTCAAATTACAGCCGTTAGTCATTTCAGTGTGCGACTTAATATTTCATGAAATAGTACTAGTAGTATATAGAATCTGAATTATTTATCGAGCATGTGCCTACGGTAGTTAATAAAGTAAATCTTATATTTTATCTGAAACACGGGAAAGAATATTCAGCGTGACCGTCAAGATACAAGATAGTTATTGTATATTCGAGTTTTATTAACGACCTTCAAATTTCTCGAATACCACTACAATAACATGTCACTATTCCTGACACAATATGCAACAATACGTTTTTATAGTTGGACAACAGTGAAATTGCGTAGGCTTTCTAAATATAATGCGTCGTAAATTGTACAAGTTGTATTCTTGTCAATGATGCTTCGCTATGAAAACTCTATAAGAGGGCTGTAGTCCTTTGATTTGCATGAAGTTAATCAGACGTTTATTCTCAGAGGTCTAACCCAAGAATCCGACTTCGCCTTTCAAACAACACGGATATATTAACTTTATGCGCACTATTAATGAATGATGTCTTATTAGCAAGAAATTTTAAAGATATAATGTCACATTCTAAGGACCGTAAGATCAAAAGCAGTTTAAACTATGGATTTCGTTAACTACGATTACATTTGATCGATGGATTAATCTACTGTCATCTCTGTCAGTTTAAGCTACCGATGGTCGATTCTGATCTTATGAAATAATCGGAGACTGGAGGTTAAACTCTATTTCGTGGTTTAAACCACTATTGATCTTACGGCCCTTATACTAATTCGACAAAACATGGTATCTAGAGGACATCAGCTCCTTAGGTATTACCAGCGAATCTTGACAGATCGAATTTGTTACAATATCAATCAAATATGCGTTAGAATTGGCTTGCGATTTAGGTGTAAGCTAACGTGAAAAGCTTATTAAATATAAAAACATCTCACAAATCCATTGTGTATATTATCGTAGTATCGTAAGTTTGGTATCTATCGTGTGTTATTGAAATGTTATTATTAGATTCGCAATGCAATACATTAATCTTTTAGTTGATAGGAAACAAATGGATCTGTGTTTTAACAAGGTTTCGAGTTATGTTCTACAAAGAATTTAGAATAATAAGAAAAGTATTCGTAATGAAACTTCGAGCGAAAAGAGAGATTAAAAGAGAAAACGACTGCTTTGAATATTAATTGAGAAAAAAAATCGCTAAAATCTTTTGGGTGAAATAAATACCTCACCAATATAGATAGTAGGTAAGTAGCTCTTCTAGCCTGTCCGCTAAATAAAACAAATGCCAAAGCGATTTGCATACAATCATTATTCCAGGTATCCTTTACCTGCTTTGGTCGGCTTATTTTAGTATCGAATGTTCCTTTTTCGAGAAAAAAAAGAATTAAACGTCAAAGTATAAAAACTTTCAAAATATGTAAAAACAAAATAAGAAAAAAAAAATAGATTCTACTCGGGAAAAACTAGGTCGTAAATTTATGAGAAAAATGGTAACCATGAGGTTGTCTGTCAACAATATCTTAACATTAGTTTGAGCTTTTTAGCTTCAAAATAAATATAAAAAAGTGGAAGATCAATATTGGGATTAAATGTTTGTTTTGACTGGAGAGAAAGAAACCCTGAAAAATATACAAGATCGTATAAATTTACCAGCAAATAACCTATTTGTATCACAGACTATTAATTAAAACTTTAGTGTCGTACGTAAAATTAGTCTACCTAGGTGTAAACTTTAAACTAAATAAAACCAGGATTCAATAAATAAATTGTGGCATTCGATATTCATTAATTAGTACGTAGGTGCACAATTAGTGGTAGAGTATTAGTCGCTTCTGAATTTAATCGATTTACGATCAAATTTGCTTTTCTATAAATATCTATCTGCACCTGATAGTACGAATATCTTAATCAGACAAAAATATATTTCATAATGTCTACCAGTAGGCGCTGAATTCCTGAAAACTGTTTACATTAAACCAATGCCAAACATACTGCTACTGAATTCCACACCTTTCAAAATCCAATTACGGAAATATTCCCTGAAAAACAACGCAGTTCTACGCCGTACGCGAAATTACAGACGAAACAGTAATATTCAGTAGGACCAACATGCCGTAAAACACATATAAAACACTATTTTTGTATCGTTATTTATCGATCGATCACTAATAAAATGCACTATCGATAACTGTAACAGCTACCGTGTTGTAACGTCACTATTTTGTTGTTCGATTTTCCAATTTTTTTTTTTTATTTTTCGGCCGAAAAGCGCGGTTTTTACAGAGGCACGCGACGCCCACCGTCTACAGTGGCGCCGCGTACGGCACTGACTGAAAATCGGGTAGGCAACAGGAGCGCTCCCTATTACACATTTCAGCAATCTTATCCCACTGTAATAAGGTTCAGAATCACATCAATAAATGTGGACACGCATCAGGATGTCCCTTTTGTTCGGACGTGCTTGTTCCGCTCATTTGAGTGGATTCCGTTTCATTAGGGGCGGTGTAATTATAACATTAAAAAGATAATAATTACTTTACGATGACCTAAACTGTTTTATTATGAAATCTTCATAAATTCATGACATTTCTTAGGCTGATACTTTTTTTTCAATTACCTACACAATTTTAGTACCATTATTGTTTATATTTTACTGGCAGTCGCCCGCGGCTTTGCTCGCGTGGTAGCAGGATACGCATTATTTGGTTAAAATCTTTGATCCTAATTTTAGACCCCTTAGGGTGCGATTTTTCAAAATTCCTTTCTTAGTGCCCTTACACTATACACGGTGTAACATAAATACCCTATAAGTATTTTACAGGTCATGGAGAACAGTGTTTGTTCTACGACTTTTGAGATTTCCAAGTTTTTCATTCATGAAATGAGCTCGTAACTTTTACTTATAATGTACCTATACACAGCTAGCGTGTGCGTGCGACGCGGTAGGATGGTACCAGGGTGTGCATGCGTGTGTATGGGTTTACGCAAATAGTAAACAAACACTTAGGGTTGTCGCAAATTTCTAAAATAATAAAAGTTGTACGTACTTTTGTGTGAAAATTTCAATTACGAGTTATTGACCCTTTGCACACGTCCAAGCACTCAGGTGGTCGGTCTGATTACGCCCCCTTCGGGCTTATAGGGTAATTATGTTACGCCTTGCATAAGGATACTACCCTCCAGTTTCAGACCTCTAGGACTTATAGTTTAGGCTGTGCGTTGATTGTCAGTCAGCTTTAAAAGAGTTTTTGATCGAGTGAGCGAAGCGAACGAGATCTTAGTGACAACTTGGGCAAAAATGCTTCGCATGTTTGTATGTTTGTTCTTCGAGATCTTTTGAACCGCTTATCCGATCTTCACAGAATTTGGTAGGTATACGGATAGTACTCTAAAGTTTTACTGGTTTGTTAAATGAAGTAAATCGGTCACGGGGTCGTGAAGTTACGAGGGTCCAAAGGGAGTAAAAAAAAATAAAGTCGTACAAAAATATCAAGTGGGGTGTCATATGAATAGTTTTTGAGTTGTTGTAAAAATTATAAAATTGGAAAACCCAGTATATCGTGAGCTAACATATCTTGGAGTTTCAATGATTTTGTAGTTCAAGTAATGTGGGGAAACTCGGTTGACATAGAAAAAGCCTTTAAGGTACAGAAAAAATGCGTACGGGCCATTTGTGGTGCATGGAGCTTGGATAGTTGCAAGCCATTATTCAAGCGATTTCACATACTTCCACTAGCATGTATGTGTACATTAGGGATATATGCATATTTATAAGGCAATATCCCGCTTATTTTCAGAAGCATTCAGATATGCTCACAAGGGACACAAGGCACACAAACAGACTTTATGTACCTCCTTGCCGTCTTGTAATCGTTAAACAAAATGCTCATTATCATGCTATTACAATTTATAATAAATTGCCAAACGAATTTAAGGACATGCCTTTGAATATTTTTAAATGGAAATTAAAAAAATGGCTTTTGGACAAATGTTTCTATGACGTCAAGGAATACTTAGATA
This sequence comes from Eulithis testata, assembly GCA_947507515.1. Lineage (NCBI taxonomy): Eukaryota > Metazoa > Arthropoda > Insecta > Lepidoptera > Geometridae > Eulithis > Eulithis testata. Next base: position 7,176,569 of record OX382213.1, on the reverse strand, counting down.
ATAAAACTTAAATAAGATTGTTGACATTTTACCTATATTATTATTATGATTATTATTTTTATTTTATTTATTAATGACATGTCTTTCAATTAATTACTGTGTATTAAAATTTTGCACGCCTTGACGAGGCAGAATGTAAGGAACGGCACTCATCCTAATATATTTATAACAACTATTGTACCTACATTTTTTGCAAATAAATATTATGATTATGATTAAGACTGGTACTTAGCTAGACGGTGATTTCGATGCGATTTGCAAAGTTTATTGCAACCATTGGTCAATAAAAATTGTTTGGGTTTTATTAACCTCCGACCATCACGAGATCTCAGTTCGGGGGAACTACTAGTATATATGTATTTAGAAAGATAGGAGAAGATTAGATTGATTTTGTTACTCATTTCGAAGAGGTGTTTAGTACCGGTACCTTCGATAGGCTTCGAGTGGTAGTGATTTCTCATAAATATCGATAAAAGCCTATGCCTAGGTACTTCACAGAGAGTATCCGAGTTGCGACGTTACTAATTTTAACTTATTTACCGATCGTCACGAATAGGCCCGTGGGTTTCCTTTTTTTATGATCAATGTTTTCATGTTATGTTGGTAATATTTTCGTGGTATTCCTTAAAAAAATATGGAATACCTACTTAGACTGCGATATTTATTACCAACCACCACCGACGCACTACGTTGGCGTTGAAGTATATTTTGTTAGTTCTTTGTAAACCGTGGTGGTCCGAAAACGTGGTCGTCCGGGATGAAGCCATTCTCTCGGATGGTTGCAAGAAATTATGTGGGCTCGGTACCTATAGGTATACCTATTACCTACGTACTCTTAGTTTAAAAAACGATGTACAAGATCCTTGTGATTTTAGTGATTAAATGATTCAGTAGGTATTGACTTCTTTCATAATTATGTTTTTAAAGGTTATAGTGAAATATCATTTGATGATAATTAGATTTTGGGATGCAATAAGTCACAAGAATAACCCTCTGGTGTCAGTGCCAGTTAAACATTGTCAGTAAACGAATTTAATTATGATGATAATGATGATGATGATAAGTCTCTGAAGAGTGTATAATCCGATCAGACGGAATGTAAATAACATGGCGCGTCAAATGAATATTTATGAATATTGATCAAATGTATAAACATAAAATATTATGCATTACAATATCCACGATTCATCGTGCGTGACAGGCGGGAGAAGTGGGTCGCACTATTTATAGCGAGCCTGTAAACAACAACCACTCTAGGGTTAAACACAATTCAATATAAGTAGGCGTGCGTACCCTTAAGTATGACGTTGTTACAGGAGCGCAAAAAATATACCAGTATGTCATTTTAGGTTAATTAACTTTTGTCTCAGATTGAAGAGAAAAAATTTATTTGTGTCACATTTAACTTTATCTATAGTCACAAAAATAAAAAAAAACTGTATTAATTCTATTTTCAGAATGTCAGTTGGGTATAACGATCACAAGATAATTCTGAAAGACTCTTTCTGGCACCATCAGAATATATAAATAAATCCATCATTATGTACTAACATCCGCAAATATGCGACATGTTTTGACAATTACAAATCATCGGATAATAATAAACTTGGATGCTCTTCATCATTCGATTTACGAGGTGAGTCAGGTGGTTGGCATTGTGCTTTGCTATGGTAACCTGAGGATTTAATGCTCTGCCTTGTGGCGCCACATAACACGGATGAGGAGGATGATGGAGGCCGCTGAAATATTGTTCAAGCTAGAATCGGGAGATTGGAATCTTGATTTCGTAACACTTCTCAATCATAAATTTCTCAGATGACGAAGGCTGTATGCTGAAATATTGTTCAAGCTAGAATCGGGAGATTGGAATCTTGATTTCGTAACACTTCTCAATCAAAAATTTCTCAGATGACGAAGGCTGTATGCTGAAATATTGTTCAAGCTAGAATCGGGAGATTGGAATCTTGATTTCGTAACACTTCTCAATCAAAAATTTATCAGATGACGAAGGCTGTATGCTGAAATATTGTTCAAGCTTGCATCGAGAGAAAACGGGCCTAGATTTTGTAAGACAACGAAAAATTTCTCAAAAAATCTGATTTGACCGATATGATGTCGATAGATGAGAGTGGAAAAGAAAAACTGTTGAGAAGATCTCACCTAGCGTAGGCTAAAGGGCAAATAGATTATGAGATTGACTGTCCTACGAGTAAAATAAGAAGTGATAATAATAAATAATAATAATAAATATTCACGGACATTTAAAACAACGCCATTAACATAACATTAACATTTAATTAACAAATTAAACATTTAACATTAACATTTTTAACATTAACATTTAACATTTTTTTTTAATTTAACATTTTTTTAGTTACTTTTGTAAGTAGTATTTGGACGTGCTTCTGCCTGCTTTCTTGAGAGTCAATCAATGATTTAGGCACCACGACATCTGAAGGCATTCTACTCAAAACAAATATTTACAAGCTACATTTCTATGACGTACAGCATCCTGACCCAGATGCGAAACTACGTCATAGCTTCGAGCCGAACAAATCAAAGGTGTTATAGGGCAATTTCCTCAGTTATGCCTAGTCCCTTGTGTTGGGAAAATAGGCAATATTCCGGAACGTTCTGCAGCGACTGAAGATTCTATCCAATATGAAATCGTTTTTTAATAACTTAGTAAAAATGTCGCCAGGGATCTGGACAAAGGTATACCACCTTAGTCCAGATCTTTTGATGCTTAAAATCAATGAAGTTGTCTAAGTAGAAGAGGTAGTCGAGTCACTTGACATTGAGCGGGAAAGTTGAACTATGGGTGTTGGCCACAAAATGAAGGGAAACATAAAATTAGATGAACTGACTATTAAGGTAAAATTCATAAAAGTTGCAACTCGATCCGGGAAACTTACCGAAGGAAGGGAGTAACAATCAAGTCTCAAAATTCCCAAAAAGGGGGAAAACTCAAAACAAACTTTAAACTAGACAGCGTTAGGTGGAATGGCAATAGGCAGGCTGAAAATAATTATTCCTAGAAATCAAAAAGCCTGTCCACCGAGGGACTTCTAAAACCTGATAGTAATGATGAAGGAGAGTAGTCAGAGACATGTCTCATCGTCATTCATCTAGCATCTGAAGCGCTCGTGGCGTAGCTTGCTTAGCCAATCTTGACTGATTATCTAAGTTAAGTAACGTTCTGTGCGGTCACTATTTGAATGGGTGACCGTTAGTGGCATTTACATCTGAGCGCTTCCGTGCTTCGGAGGGCAACTTAAACTGTCCGTCCCGGCTCTAGCAGTCGTTAAGCCACGACGGAGGCTTTAAGGCGGCCTAAAAACTCCGTCACCAGTGTTGGCCACTAACTTATACGAGCTGGCTTGCTTATCTAGAATGATCTGCCGAACCGTCTGTAGTCGTATTAAAACAGCAGCAGCCAACCAGTCTCGAAGTAGTCAGCTTTACGATTCATAAACCCATCCCACGTTCTGATAATAATAGCAGGAGCCTAGCCATACTTCATCACAACGAGAAATGGACAATGAGTCATTAGGTACACGAAGGATTGGTGATAAATAAACATACCGTAGCTATTATCTGCCCACATCACATCTTACTGCTTTGTTGTAAGTACTTGCCACTGGTTCTGTTGTGGTCAGTTCAATGAGAATCTGGATATATCAAACACATTGATCTACCTACATAATTTCTTGCTACTTCTTAATGATGTTAGTGGTCCTATCTTGGTCATGCAGAATCAGTTAGTGACTATTGAGATGGCGTTAGATGTGTGCCTTGCAGATTCTTTGGATATGGGAGACACAATATTTAAGCAACCACGTATTTACATAGTGAGCATAGTCATGGTTTTCTATAAAATCCATTCAGAAAAACCCCCTCGGAAAGCACAGAACGAATTTTTTTATGGTCACTAAAATTGCTTGTTTTTCGGTGAAAATTTCAAGTTTTTGAAATTTGAAAATAATTATGAAAATTTCACGTTTTTCATAATTATTTTCAAATTTCACCAGTAACAAAAAACTAGTAAAGACTAGTGAACTTAAACAACATAGAGCTGCGGAGGTAGAAATCTAATTACTCTTTATCCAAGTACGTGTAGGACGAAGTGAAACTGCATACAAAGCAATCACGTCCCTGTTTCCAGCTAACTGCTTCGAACGGGGGTTAATTTGCAATCAAGCTAAAGGGAACAGCAGATAGTATGCTAATCCAGTTAGTATCTCAAGAGTCAACCAGATTGACCTGACCTCGCTCGTATTTGAGGATTGATCAGCCAAACTGATTTGGAAAAATGAGAAAAGTGATAGACATAATTATGAAATTCGATGACTTTCTGAGTTGAGTTCGAAAACGATTAACCAAAAACTGTTCCTTGCAATGACATGAAATTTGATGAACTTTTTTGCGTTCCGTAAAAGGAACACTAAAATTGTGCGCAGCTCAGATGAGGGCTATCAATCTATGTAAGTATAGCTATGCATTACCTACTGGTTTGAAAAGCTGATAGGAGAGTAAAACTCATTGCAGTTTTAGAAATTTCAGTGCGCCTTGCTCCATAATTTTCAGCAAGTTTAAGATTTCTCATTTCAGAAAAGGCAGCAGTCAAAAAGAACTGATGCATTCAATATGGATAGAATTATGTTATACTAGAAACGAAGCAGCGAAGAAATGGAAAAATAACGCATTTTACGAGTACCTACTTCAAATGCTCTACAGTTTTCTTTATATCGCGTCGTGTCTGTGAAGTGTTAACACTACAAGCGGATAATAATATTGTTTGAACACTTCTTAGTATTAGGTGAGAATATAGATATTTAATGCAGGAAAAACATGTGTACCAGCAAAAGTATATCAGTACAAAATATGCAGGATAAAAATTGGCGAAAAAATTGCAATTTAGAACGAATGATGGAATAAAGTTCACTCTGCGATCAGGTACGTTACACAAACACAAAAACATAAAAAAAGAGCAAGATTTTTGCGACAGCAAAATCAAACCCTCCTTGCCTCTCTCAAGTCTCAATGAGCTAGTATTCTACGCTGGCACAGTTCACTCAAAGTTTTGGATCAAATTGATCAAAACGTCAATTTTATTGCAAGCTTTAAGTTTGATCGCTCTTTGTATCAAATTTTTAAAAGCTCGTAAGAATACCAGTACTTGCTGTACTAATAATGTTGCGGACTCACGCACTAAGTACTCCGTCTGCTTCGGATAAAACGAAGTAACCCAAATGAAACACCAGCCAGTATCAATGTTTACGCATTGTATGTTTGAGTGACTGCCAAAGATTTTGGGTCATGATCGCGCGGTTAAGCATGACTAAAAGTTTAACGATAGCTCGTTACACCGTCTGGATTATGTGCATTGAACGAGACAGTTTGTTTTGGTACTGTTGAATATTGTTTACGTCCGCTGAGACGCACATGCTGGAAAATGCATTGTAAAGGAAAGTCGAAGAAAAATTTGTCAAATTTTTGGGAAAGTATTTTTTTTAATACAAAAGTACAGCTGAATTGACAAACAAGCGTATGTCCCACCTAATGGTAAGCGGTTACCGTAGCCTAGACGCCTGTAGCACCAGACAGAGATTTCACACGTGCATTGCCGGCCCATGATGAGTTTTACAATGCTCTGTTTAAAGAACCCCATACTGGGATTCAGAGAGTTCAAGCTGTAACATATTCTACTATCATACTTTTATCGTAAGTTCACGCCTTACAATGTCCACGTTACCCGTCATAAAATCTGTTACTTTGAGCGTAGTCTAACAGTCGACAGTCTACAGTTACACTTCAAATAGTTTCAGTCCTATCTAGTACAAAAGAATGTACCAAGGTAGCTTAGAGCATTCTTATGCTAATAAACAATCCGCTTTACAAAAACTAGCTATATACGCTTTTGACACCCTATGTCTACGCTCATCTTTACATGTGACACAAGGCATAAACGCATTGTACAAAATTATGGGACAAAATATAAAACAGCATTGTTGTTATCAAATTTTTCATTCTTAGTTTACTCCCCAATCACGAAAAATGTTATTCTAATCATGCATTGTCATTAGAAAGTTATGGTTATAGTGTAGGTTGTAATGAATTATTTCAGGGCGGTGATTTGATGTTTACGACGTGGTTCGTGAGATCATCGTGATATAATAAATCATGGCTTCATTGGATATCCTTTCCCATCGTATCTCTTTCGCGTGACTGGACAAAATTGATAGCTAACTGCTACGTAGTTTCCATAAAGCTCGCGTATGTCGTAATAAGATTTCGCCGCGATTAGTCAATTCTATTGATCAAAAGAAAACTGAATCAGTAGGAGGTATAGGTAGGTACTATGTTACTTGAGAACGCTGATTAGTATGACACAGTTGAAGTCACTTCGATTGTTGTACTGGACGACGCCTACACATACACGCTGCACATTATACAAATGAATAATCAACCTACACATGTTTTTCTACACGTCGGTTAAAGTGCCTATCTGCCTATTTTTGAGAAACAAAACAAAATGACTCAATGGGACATGATTAAACTAGTACACTTTTAACCAAGACCCACGATATTTTGTAATTAGACGCGTTATATACATACATTTCTGCACCAAATAATGACCGATATTATGGTTTTAACAACATACCTACCTACCAATGCCATAAAGTACACCTATAAATTACGCGAAACTAACAAAATAAAGCCGTCATGCCAGAAAAATATGATCACTCGGACAACTTCAGTGATGACCCGTGACACTCGTTGGTTGGTGGGCACCTCAGGTAGAGTTATTGTGCTCAGGGTACCCAAAATGGTTCATTAAAATAAAAGTTGGGCAATTAGCTTAATTTTCTCTAGCCATTTTATAGATCGTGGGTAACGTATCTATCACTAATAAGATTTAACCTGTAACTCAAAGATGGGAAAGAGAGGCGAAATGTCCAGTATTTTAGTATCATAATAATCTGCGGGCTTTGTACGTATAATAAGTCAAATGATCACAGAACACCGAAAATAAGCACTACGCATTAGTAAAGTAGCAAACGATGTTAAAAAATATAAACCCCTGTGTTGGAAATGCTTATGCAGTAAACATGCTAAGTAGATATAATAATAATCCAACTGCTCAACATTGGGCCGCATTGAAAAGAATATTACGGTATCTAAAAGGAACTATTTCAAGAAAGCTTGTATTCAAGAGAAACAGCAGCAATATAGTTGGCTATTGCGACGCCGACTGGGCTACACATTCAGAGGATAGAAGATCCTGCTCTGGATACATGTTTATTTTTCAGGGTGCCGCCATTAGCTGGTGTTCAAAACGACAACCGACCATAGCTTTGTCTAGCACTGAGGCCGAATATATGTCTCTGGCCACTGCAATACAAGAAGCTATCTGGCTTAAACAATTAGAAGAAGATTTTTGGCCTAGTTTATCAGGTACTCCGATTACAATGTACTGTGATAATCAAAGTGCAATTAGTATTTCAGGTAACGACATCTACCACGCCCGCAGCAAGCATATTGATGTCCGATACCACTTTGTAAGGGAAAAGGTTGCCACCAAACAAGTTTCCATTCTCTACAAGAGCACTCAAGAAATGGTGGCTGATGCTTTGACGAAAGGCCTACATCGACCAAAGCACGAGACGTTCGTCAGGGCAATGGGTTTGCGTCCAGAGGAGGATGTTGGAAATACGAACGCAAACTAACCGAATCAACCGCGTTCCATGCCACAGACAATATGTCAATAGGTGTTCGGTGTATTGTGTTCTCATAAACTTTCTTATTGTGTTTAAATAAAATATCAAGTCTTTATAAAGCCTCGCGTATATTATTTCATCACCCTGTCTACCCCTATACTGAGTCCCATTGCGAAATGCCACTAAACAGCCGAAATTCACAAATGAAATGACCGAAACAGTTTAAGTTGCCAGAGATAATATTATATTAGAAAATCCAGATTTACCCGGAATTACCGCGACTCGCACCTCATAAACTTAGTATAAATAGAAACCAGATAAATACGAACTTAAAGCGTTTCTATTTCGAGATCTCTGTGTATTTTTGACGTAAAATTCAAGTTGACGTATTGCTGCCAGCTGATTTTGACAGTTCACTGACATGCGGACGAATCTGGTAGTCTTCAATTGAAAGACAGGAATGCGGAATAGTATACCTTTTTAAATTACCACTGTGTTATTTAATTTTGGTACGCTATTTCATCAATCTTTTGACGCGTTTATTTTTGCCCAATGTTTTCATTCGTCTAAGTATTTGTCTAGACAAATTCGTTGGCAAAGAGATTGCGGTAGGAATTTTAACAAAGTTGTGAATGGGTTCTTTCGTTTCTAATGATTATAAAATTAAAGAATAACAAATTATTTATAATGTGACAAATCCTTTGATATTGTTTGAGTAATAAAACCTAAATTGGCTTGCTGACAGGAAAATAAAATAATATTTTTTTATGATCAATTCGTTGTGAAACGTAAACAAGTACCTACGTTCCTAATGCAAAAAAAATATCAAAGACATTTTTAGACTTTACTGCTCCATAACAAACCCAAAAATATAGTTATTAAAGTGGCCACATTCCTTTAGCTCATTTGTCTGGAAATTTGTCACATATTTCAAAACCAAATTATGAATTTATGGGCACTTACTTCACCTGAAAAAGCTTTGTACCAAACAATCACAGGAAACATAAAAAAAAAACTAAACTAATTTTAGAATAATTATGTTTTAAAGCGCAGGATGTCAACTCAGTTTTAAATAACAACAACATTTAAATGTAGTAAATTATTAGTATTTATAAATGCTTTTTTGATAAAAAAATTTGCGCTAAGCAAAATTTAAGCACCTATTTACTTATCAAAGGAAATCTTAGTCAAAATATATAGGAAGGTGCGACAAAATACACCTGCAGCTTTAAGAAGCGATTTCGTCATATCCGGTTTTATTTCTACGAATTACTTCATCTAAACACGACGCAATCAAAGAATAAGAATGAGACATTCAGCCGTAGGTACCTACTTACCTACCAATCTATCTACAAAGTTTATTGTGCTGAGTTATAGGCTAGGAGCTGGATCGAAAATATATACATGATTAAATAGTCTACACCGGAAACAGAGCCCCGAGTACACGCAAACGCATTCGCAAAGCGAGAAATTTTGTATGAAAACCGGATAAGCGCCTCTACCGGGAGATTTGGGAATTGTGCAATTGCCAACAAAATTTCTCGCTTTGCGAATGCGTTTGCGTGTGCTATACTCCAGTCGAAAGTCAAAACAAATGCACAGACTCGGGGCTCAGAGGGCTTAGAGTAGGCGTAGAGGGCAAGTAATAGGCAGAGACTTCTGATTTAGGCACTTAAAGCATGAGGCTTACAGTAGGCTTAGAAGGCATGGAATAAGCATAAATAGAAAATACCCTATTACACGGAACAGTACTAAAAGTTTGACAATAGAGAAAAATAAAACAAAAAAATGTCTCCACATCTATTCATGTTTGAGTTGCGCTTGAGCTTGAGTTTAATTTTGAGCATACGAGACAAAATATAGAATAGGACTTCATTAGAGAGAGTCCAAATTCGTGGGATTCATTAGAACAGAACTAACGTTATAAAATTCTTTTATAACACATTTGCTCGTAAAGGGTCTCTTATTTCACCAATTTCAGTATCGTGATGTATGTCATTACGCACTCGTGCGTTATGGTAATGTAAAACGCGCGCGCCGCGCTCTACGATAAAAAATAAGCATTTAATTATTTTACAAATTGTTCAAATTTTTCTAACTGCTTCAACAAGTGAATAAAGATTTATTTTTTGAAGAAAGTCCGAGTTTTATTTATTTCCTCGCAAATGTGTTATAAAACGTCGTATGACATACGTGCGCTTTGAAAATTACAGCCTCTACTTTCTTGGCAATATCGCCTCGGCTGTAATTTTCAACTTACCGCACTCATATCATAATGTACTATTCACTCAACCTCTACCTTTTTACCTTCTATTTTTGCATTTTAAAATAACGTTTAAATTGGGATAATTGTTGAAGTCATAACAAAGAAGAAGAAGACATAATAACTACAAGCTTAACTCTCACTCTACACACAGTAAGTCACGATAACCGCACCCATAGCCCGCCTGCTGGCGTAAGCCTAAAATGGACTACAATACAATGGTTGATAGCGCTTTCTTCACTTACAATAAAACATATTATATATTTTTGTAGGTAAGTATAGATCATACCTGGCAAATGCAGCATGATATTTCAATAATCATTTTTTTTATATTTGCGATTGAACATGTTATTCAGTAGCGCTGAGTCTTCAACATACCACAAGCATTTCATAATTTTCTATAAAAAAAAATCTTATCCTCCAATTGCTAGGGTAATGAAAGTTTGAATAAAATAATGAAATGAAATACATTTATTCAACCCATTGGGTACATATGTTATGTACACATAAAAAAGAGAAAAAAAAATAAGACAAAGGTTTATATTTTGAAAAGAGAATCAACAATTTTTTCTTTGTTTGCTTCTTTGTTTCTGAGGTTAGCTTGTCAGCTTTTTATCAGACCAACCGTGGAAAAACAATACCCTCCGTAGAAGTAGGGTAGGGTAGGGAGGGATACGAGACAAGGTGACATGTACAACGTAGCTATAGGTAGCGAAGTTTGATTACTCTGTGGCTAATTATCGAATGATAAGGCAGAATGGTCGTTATTTCAAGATGTAAGACGTCATTCCCATTAGCACATCCTCATCAAAACATTGGCTTGAACTGAATAAAGCCGATGGAAATAAGGCGTCGAGTAACATGGTTAAAAGTGTACTTTGGATTTTCCATTATCTTACAAAGTAATGAGAAAATTTTCCTTTATGTATGAATCTGTTGGTCACCCAACGGTGTAACAGGATTTAAACAACTAGGCACATAGTACACTTTAATTGCATTTTATGAACTAAACTAACTTTTAATTTCAGTCGGCTTATAATATCGTAAAGTCGAGTATAAAGGTCATTTAAACAAATAAGGAGTATCTGATTTATTTTTTATTTTTTTCAGCCAAATACAGATTGTAAATAAATATTTTATAAATAATAATTGTAATAAATACAGATTTGGACCAGTTGAGCTATCTATAAATCGTTTGCAACGGTTTGTGGATAGCTCAACTATTTCATGTGTATTTTGTAAATATTGTGAATATTGTAAATACTGTATTAGTTGTAATTTTCTTTGTGAATAAATTTTTCTTTTGCCAAATACATAATATATTTTCAGGTTATATTATTTATGTTTTTTTTTGTATTTGATTAGTTAATGTCAAATAAGTATTTAATTTTGTCTGGTGTCAAATCAGTATTTGACTATATAGTGGCACATAACCCGAAAGTTATATCCCGCAGTTTAGGGTTAAAGAGTCATTTTAACATTTCACAGAGAAACGCAACGGTGAATAGTCGAGCAATTACAATACAAGTTAAATTATTGCGTACTAATGGTGTTTAGCACCTTTTGTGTGGATCACATCATGTTAATGATCTTTTGTTACATTGATTAGGAGTGTTTTCACTTGTTCATTATAACTATTGAGAAAAGTATTCTTACAATAAGATAAAGTAGGAACATTTATATCTGTTTTGTTCAGTTTGAAGACTACTTCAATGTCTATAGGTTACCCTGTTATTAATAAATTCAATGTAAGCTTGGTTTAGTTACGCCACTATTTTTGTCTCTTTCGACCTAATTTGTCTAAAGCTTATCTTCTAGGATATAAGTCATAAGTTAAAATCTAGAAAGTAAAAATAACCAGTAGGTAGGTAGGTACATACTAAGACTGTAAAAACTTGGATTCTAAAATCTTGTATTCAATGCGCATTTGTCAATAAGAAACGGATAAACATTCCCGAAAATAAGATTGCATGGGAACACATTAAAAGAATACTATACCTTCTTAAATATATACCTAAAGAGAGATCAATTTAAAACCCCTGTGGAAAAGAAAATATTGACTCGAGTTTCCGTAGCAACGTATAAATACCTCTATAAATACAAATACAATCTATAAAACGATACCCGACCTAAAATCGTATCGCTTATGTGTCAACGGGTGGCAGGCAGACCAGGCAATGGCAGTCAAACCGATATCTATAAATATCTATAAATCTATTCAGTGCCTGTAATTATTATGCCACGAACCCACGGAGTGACCAGCTGAGGAATACGTGTGGGTTCAGTTCCTGTGTGTTGTGGTAGGCGTTTTGATACATAGCTATAAATAGTAGACGCATTTGCTACTAGTAGTGTACTTGATTTACTCCGTAAGAAAGAAAAATCGAACATTTATTTACCACGAAAGCAAGCACAGGAATAAATCGAACTGAATATCTGTACTGTACATTCTCTACCACGAAATACTACTGATGAGTACCTTACCTACCTACATTGTGCAACAGATGTACTTTTATATGGACTAAGCCCAGTCAATATTTGCTTTATATGAAATAAAACAGATACCTACGTTTATTTAAGTAGGTAGGCCTACCTACCTACATGATCAGTTGATTTCCAGTCTTCAAAGCATAGGATAAAAAAACCTACCTACTTAGTAGGTAAGTACCTATATCAATCGATGATGGATGTGTTCAAGCTTCCGTGGATTTTCCCATTCCCATATTTTATTCGATATGAAAGAATTCGAGACACCTACCTATACGAGGAAAATATCTCAACATACCTACTCAAAGTAAAGTACGCAATCCAATACCGAGTAGAAAATACATTTTCTTGTTGATATTGCAGTCTTGGAAAGCTCCTGAAGTAGTTATTATTCGAGTAGAATAATACTAATGGGATAACCCAACAATCTGGGAACACTAGATATTATATTTTTCAAATACATGCTTTAGGACTTAGGGGATTACTTTTACAACCCTTGTCCACAACATTACAAAGAGAAGGACACCTTTCTTCTAAACTTCGAGGAATACTAGGAATCTAGGCTTGATTTAGTCTAGTGCGTAGTAATAGTGCTTCTCTGCTTCGGAGGGCACGTTAAATTATCGGTCCCGGCTCTAGCAGTCAGTAAGCCATGGCCAGAACTTAAGGTGGCGTAAAAAACTCCGTCGACAGAGTTGGCCATTAATTCATACGAACTTAGTTATCCAAAATTACGACCATCTTGGTGCAAAGCTGAATTGATGATGAGTTACATATTCTCTGTATTTCGCTGGTTTATGCAATCAAAATTATCTCGCTTGATGTTGCTATACCTGCAGAAACAAAGTAAAAATGTCCATGCAAGACCCTCGCTTCACGCGCCTAGTAATCAATGCTGTACGCGACACACTATAAACCAAACGGATGATACAGGTCTGGCACGTGGCCAGAAATGCTTCCATCCGCGGTGGCGGTATTCATCTGACGTGTTCAATGACGCGGCTAGATCTTTGGAACCGAAAAATGTGTTGCGTTCATTCATGTAAAATTTGCTGCAATGTTGAAAACTATTAAGTTCTTCTTTCTTTCTTTCTAAATATATAAAATTCTTTTGAAGCTGACTGACAATCAACGCACAGCCTAAATTATAAGTCCTAGAGCTCTGAAATTTGGAAGGTTGTATCCTTACATAGTGTAGGGACGCACTAAGAAAGGAATTTTGAAAAGTCGCACCCTTAAAAATAGGATCATAGATTTTGTATGCTGTTACCATGCGAGCAAATCTGCGGGCGACAGTTAGTCATTGTTAACTTCGAAAAGCAAGCTTTCTTTTTTGACCGTTAGTGTAACTTTGTAATTGGCATTATTTGTTAGTCGTTCGGGCTGGATAAGTTTTTGTTACAATGATGAAAATACTATTAAATTATTAATTAGTACTACATCGATGCTTTCCGATGCCTTTTTTTCTGACCGTTACTGTAACTTTGTAATGGGACATAATTTGTTGGTCCTTCGTGCTGGATCTTTCATTATTGGTCCTTTTATAACCGTCACATAAGTTCTCTCTGGAATGCACAGTAGCAAGCTGTCAGGTATAAGTATACCTTGATTTTTTATGGAACCGTTTATGTAATTTGCGTGGTATCATAATAATTTTTCTGATACTTTGTGCTTTACTGATGAGATCGTGTAATTGTTGCAATTACGAAAAATCAGCGTCAGTTGAAATTATTGAACCAACAATTCTGACACAATCTGCTATTTTCAATCTTTATCTTACCATGTTATGGGCATAACTTTAGGCCTTAAGTTAATTTGCGTTCAAAATGACAGCCATTCACTTAAACATTACCTTACTGATCCACTCGTCTGTAATATTAAATTACCGATACAGCTTCACGCCTTATCCTACCGTATAAGGTGTGAAGGCGACACCTTTAAACACAAGAGTAAGTAACAAACAGAGAGTAAGCTACCAATACCCGTAATGGAAGAAATTATGTCTGAGGAAGTGCGATAAAATATGTCACTCGATAGAGTTTGCAAGCCTTTATAAAAATAACTGAGGTCAGAAGAACCTTGGTTGGAATGGGTTGTTGCTGTCGTGTCCAGCAATAACCAGTGGATTATTTATTTTTCATACGTAGGAATGTGTTTTTTTAATCCCTGAAGTGATACGTAGAAAAATGACACGATTTCTGTCAAAATCTATGGATCCGGATTGGAACTGTGTTCGAGAGTAACCCACCAGATCTCATTCCCCCACGACACGACGAATTAGAATTAGAAACTTTCATTTCAATGTCAAGAGTTCTCGACTAAAGAGCTGTCTTTCTGTTTAAGTTACTCGTGTGCTCGATGCTCCACAATTTATGGCACAATTTGTCTTGATATTGGCAACTTTCATGCAATTAAGTAGAAACTGCATGTGTTAATTAATGTATGGCACCGGTATGGGAGTCAACGACGCGGAAAAATACATCGTCTATTTTGTTACTGGAGAAGTTGTATGTACATTAGCCATCGCCTACAGACAGCGTTGCTCGCGTTCTAGAACCTTTAAGAGTGTGACTTTTCAAAATTCCTTTCTTAGTGCACCCCTACACTGTATAAGGATACCCTCGAAATTTCATACATCTAGGACTTATAGTTTAGGCTGTACGTTGATTGTCAGTCAGCTTCAAAAGAGTTTTATATATTTAGAATAAGATAGATTGCTGTCGATTTTGCTGTTACATTTGTAAAACTAACCTAATTTGACAGTCCTAAAATTATACCCGTCATTGTCTTTTTAGTTTATCGGAAACGCGACACAGCTATCCTCTAAACATCACTATTGTAATAACAATTTCAGATGAGAAGTCGGGTTTTAGTTATTGAACTGATTTTTTTAGGTATAATAGCGACCGATATGTATAAAAACAAATTTTTATGCCCATATGCTGATTGCTGATAAAGAAATCGTTAGGTACTCAAGCATAGATTTGAATAGCGATTTTCTTGCAAAAATCTACGCTCGAGTCCGGATTGCTTTAGCAGCGTACGGGCCTTAGACCGCTTTAAATGCAGTAATATTTTTTTAAGATTTAAATAATTCAACGATTCCGGATGGACGTCCTTGTCTAGCCCATAAAAATAAGAATAGATCAAAATACTTACTCCAGATTTTATAATAGTCTGGTTTTCTTCCACCTATTCAACAATGACGCAAGTACTTGTTAATTAACAATTTCAGTAAAGATACCCGCAATAAATTTTAAATAAACAAAGATCAAAACAAGCTTTTTTCAGTTTTTCATTTCAGATGTCCCACTTTCAGGAAACCATTATAAATTTAGGAAGCGACTCAGAATTACCGTACAAACTGTTTGATACTCTACGTCGGTAATAACTATTTGTAGTTCTGTGACGAGCGAAAACTAGCACACATTTTTACGTGTAGTTAAAAAATAACACGCGCGATTAATTAAGAGGTTAAAAGTTTTTACGAAGCAGATGACAGGTTGTTTATAAAATGAAACGAGTAAAATTAATTATATGACATACTTATACAAGGTGTAACATAATTACCCTATAAGCCCGAAGGGGACGTAATCAGACCGACCACCTGAGTCCTTGGACATGTGCAAAGGGTCAATAAATCGTAATTGAAATTTTTACACACTAAAATACAACTTTTATTATTTTAGAAATTTGCGACAAACCCTAAGTATTTCTTTACTATTTGCGTAAACCCGTACACACGCATACACACGTAGGTACCATCCTACCGCGTCGCACGTACACGCTAGTTGCGTGTAGGTACATTTTAAGTAAAAGTTACGATTTCATTTCATGAATGAAAAACTTCGAAATCTCAAAAGTCGTAGAACAAACACTGTTCGCCATAACCTGTAGAATACCCTACCTTTGGACTTACAGGGTATTTATGTTACACCGTGTATAATAATATACAACGAAATTTGGGTCAATTCAAACCACTTTGACACTTACAGTTTGTTTTACCAGACATTTTTATAATCATAAGTCTATTATACATCGTCTAAATACCCTTTCTGGTATCACTGAGTTGCACACTGATACAACGAGTTTCGGGTGTTCAGCCGTTGTGTAAACGGTGAAGGAAAACATCGTGAGGAAACCCGCGGCTTGGTCAACTCTTCACGTATTGACCTTGTCTTTTCTGTCGATAAGGTCGACTAGGGAGAGGATTGTAGGTGCTGGACAAGCCTAAACCATCTAAACCCATGCTCCAGGCACTGCAACGTCCCATAGACTCTTCTATAAGAGGCATGGGTAAGGCAAGTGGCTCCTGACTCTGTAAACGTCATCTAGATAAAGCTTTGGTCTCGCGATCGTAACGCAAAACGCGACATGCGGCGCCGCCGGACACCTAGCGGACGACGGATGATCCGTCGCGGAAATTCCGCGGGTGTCAATCCGGTACCATACTTTCGCGACCGATCTTCCGCGTAGTGTGGCCGCTATTTGTAATTTATATGCAATAACATGTATACGCGCGACACACGACGGAATTTCCGTCAAGTGTGACTGAGCCCATCATAATCGTATGGAAAATGTCAGCGGCGACGAGAAAACGCGGTACTCTGCGTTGAGCCGCACACCGCAGCGCTGTGCGTTACGATCGCGAGACCAAGGCTTGAGATGTAAAGCCCAGATTATTATTATTTGATCATGGTAAAATATCAAGTAGGCCCATAACTTTTTTGTATCAGCAATTACAAAGGCCTGCTATTAAAGTTCCTACCTAAACAGATAGGCGTGTCAGTCGGTGTTTATGGAGCAGGAGCTCATTGAGCACACTTTACGTCATTTTATAGGTACTATAAGTGCCAATAGGCGGTAGCCTTCTTATCTAGATGGATCAAGCTCTCTGGCCGAAGGGTGTCGCGTTTCGTCGCTTCCGAGGACGGATACTCGACACCGCGAAATCGCGTCCCACGTCGCAGCGCAATGATTACGTGGCAAATAAATAAGTAAGTGTTTTTTAATATTGTATGTATGTTAGTCTCTAAGTTATATATTGATATGGGTCCTAGAATAAGCTTTTACATCTTGTACTTTTCTTAAGTTGCCCGAAATAAAGTTATTATTATTATTATCATACTTGTATACTTACTTTATTCTAATTGCTGAAATGAGTAATACCTACTTGATTCTTTCAACTATAGTAGGTGCCAAATAACATCGCAATACAGGTCATTCAACCACCTTCACCTTGATGTCGCAAAATTCAATTTATGTATGGTAAACAAACAGTACTACGAGATTCGAGCGATTACCGTCTTAGCGACAGGTTTGTATGGTAAGCGACAGAATTAGCCATTCATAAATTGAATTTTGCGACATCTTGGTGAAGGTGGGTGAATGACCTGTATTGCGGTGTTATTTGGCACCTACTATAGACAAGAACGACTGTAAAAGTATAATTCTCAGATTAAGACATTGGGCATGCGTTAGTACAAGAAGTTAATTTTATCTCAACTCTATTAATAATCTTTGGCAATTTTTATCATCGTGAAAAAAGAAACCGGACTTAGATCATCATTCAATTTTATTATTTTATCTTAACTTTACCTGTATTAGTAGCAATTTCGTTGTTTAATTTTAGTAAACAACACTTCGACAGACTAAAATTGCTGCCATCCCTTTCTCATAAACTGAAACGACAAAGACAGCTATAGTTTTAGTGCTGTCAACTTAGCTTTGTTTAGAAAAAAGCAACACGTTTTGCACATGCAATAAAAAAAATGTGTGTAATTCACATGTGGTGGAAGTGAAACCTTCAAAAAGACTTTCAAATCACAACGATGCTAAAAAAGTTTTCATTTCAAAAAAGTTGCAAAAAGTTTGCTTTGCAAACGAGTTTGCTCGAGACTTGAACCCACGCACTACGAGCTAGTCTCAATTCGATCCAATCCGTTAGACCGCTTGGCCAGCAGTCTCCTTAGAATGCGTACGAAAATTGGGGATCTCTCTTCTCGTTTCCTCGCTTTTTCGTTTCATCTTCGTCATTTACGTTTAATCGACTTTCAAATCACATCGGTGCCAAAGAAGTTTTCACTTCAAAATTTTTTTAGGAAAGACTGACGTACATTCTCTAGACCGAACTCTCGCACTACTTCAGCACAAACATCCCAGTATAAACAGTAACAGTTATATTCTAAATACAGAGAGTATGTTCACCTGGTGACTCACTGATCCGTATCTCACACTGATTTTTATAATAATAATAATAATTTTATTCAAGTAAAGTGAGGAACTGAGCGCTTATGAACTAAAGACATAAGCGCTCAGACGCTCATTACGCAGAATGTGTAGCCATTCATAAACACTATGGGGAACCCTCAGCATCGGACAAGAAATACTGTTTCCCGATACTCAGTGCGCACCCCTCTTATACTACAAACAAACTATTAAATAAAACTTACATAATATGTAGGTGGGTTACCTGATCCACGCCAGTCTCTTAAGAGTCTGGGTATCACAGGAGAAACCCACCTATGTATGTGGGTGTGTGTGTGCATTTTTTAATTTATATATAGTAAAATAAGTGTTTTAATAATAAGTTTTGAATAGGGGCGTTGTTTTATAATGTGATACAATGTATGAGTGCTTTACTGTAAAATTGAAATTTACACCATTACTTAACAAGCCAAAGAGCTTGTGTTAGATTGTTTGATAGTGTATTTATAAAAAAAACGATAAGCGTTTGTTTTGTATGGAATGGTGAGTTTTTCATCTATAATACAATGAATACAAGCGTGCTCCACCTTAGGCTGCATCTACACGTACCACCAGGTGTGCTGGCAGCCGAATGCTTAGCTACAGATCAAAAAAAATCTAGACAGATCTGCAAATCGATGATAGAGCCGTGGACTTTCACAGACTGATAATGATGATGATTATCCTCATTTTACGAATTTTATCTTTGACTGTACGATACTCTTTCATCAGAAGAATATGTGCCCAGTTGATAGGTAAGCTAATTTATTTATTTATTTATTTAGATTATTTATTCGGACAACTTGGTCCAGTTTGGTTAGTAGGTAACATAAAAACACTTATTAAACTAGGTTAGTAATTTTTAACTAATTGCGATGCTGTCCTCTGGATGAGGTTCCAAACCAAAGGACAGTTATGTTTTTGAGCAATAACATTTGGGATGCTGTTGTTGCTCCAGCGCAGCCTGCTTAGCAGAGATGCGGTTTTTTTGCGCCAGATGGCATCAAATGAGTGTGTGCGCGCCGCGGTGAACATACCGGACGCGCTGCAGTAGCGCGGGAGCCGCAACAGCGCCCTAAATGTATTGTTATATTGGACCCGCAGAGCATTGTAAGCCCTTTGGGTATAGCTGACCCACAGACTCGCAGAGTACAGCTAAAATATTATTTTTTGAATATTTTTAACTGGACCCATAACATCGGGGACAGGCCAGTATGGGGTCAGGCCAGACTAACGCATCAGGACTACCTAGGCCCAATCAATAAGTTGCTCCAAACATGAGTTTCTCACAAAAGAAGGTGAAATACCTACTCCGTTTTCATGGAAGCATGCTAGTCCATTCCTAGTAAAGTAATACTTTTAGACTTCGATGGACGTATACGGTATTTGGTTCTTAGTCTTCTTTTTCTTGGGGCTGTTCAGTGGAGGCATTTGGTTATTGCTATCGTCACCATGCCAAGAAGTGTGTAGGTTTGACGTTTACTAAAAAGTCGCGTAAACAATAATTTTGCTTTGTAAAGTATCCGCTAGGGGCGCTGCTCAATCTCTATACAAAAGTATAATTTACTTACGTCAACTTTGTAGTACCTATACGTAAAATCAACACACTAAGCACGCAAGGAGTCGAGAGGCTTATAGATAGTATTGAGAACAAAACAAATAGGTCCCCAAACGACCCATAGTAGGTGCCAAATAACACCGCAATACAGGTCATTCACCCACCTTCACCACGATGTCGCAAAATTCAATTTATGTATGGCTAATTCTGTCGCTTTCCATACAATTCTGTCGCTAAGCCGGTATCGCTCGAATCTCGTTAGTACTGTTTGTTTACCATACATAAATTGAATTTTGCGACATCGTGGTGAAGACCTGTATTGCGGTGTTATTTGGCACCTACTATACCAAAATTTTTGGATATATTTGAGGTATATTTTGATGTCTTCTGGTTTACAGTACTAAAACACTCACTCTCGTCTCTGATTTATATAACTTTAGGACATTCTTGATGATATACTAACACTAAATAACACACCTAGGTATACTTTAGCTATTAATGGTTACGAAGGTTAATTATCCAAACGGTTTTCATTCGGCTGTTCACCTACTTTAAGACCAACAAATCAAACATCAAAAAAACTAAGTTTCCATAAATCTGTTGTGCGCATATTTCTATTTATCATGTGTTTAGTATTTTCTAGGCTTTGACGTCAGAGACTGTTACAAAACATATAAGAGCGTAGCGGTAATTTGTCTCTAAAAGTTTTTAACAAAATCTTATATCTTTAAACAAGCAATTCTTGTATATACATATATATATATAATCTGAAAAAATCTCGGAGACGGCTCCAATGATTTTCATGAAATTTAGTATACAGGGGATTTCGGAGGCGATAAACCGATCTAGCTAGGACTCATTTTCAGAAAAAGTAGTTTTATTCGTGTTTTCAAGTAGCCCCAATATTGCCACTTAAACAGAAAAATGTGACTCTTCCCGACATCTATTGGCGAATAATAATACTAATTTTATTTAATTAAGAGCAACTAACTGCTTTAAAGACACAATAGCACTAAAGCTACTTCAGCAGATGGCGTTGTTAAGCAACACAAAGCCAATAAGTGTTTGGTTTAAGGTTAGACCAAGAAAATGAATTGTTTATTTATATTATTTGTGTCTTTTAACTCACGTGTTCACAAAAAAGAAATACCGAGCAAAGCTCGGTCAACCAGCTGGTTACTATTTATGACTTACTAGGTGTGCCCGCGACTTCGTCCGCGTGGAATAGTGTCTTTGGGTAGCATAGCTTTTACAAACCTTGATTTTATATCAACAGCTTAAAAATAAGTTTCAAGCTTCTAGCTCTAAAAAAGACGATACTTACATACAACGTTCATCCCCCCTGAAAAAGGACATAGGCTACTTTTTACTGCGAAAAAAGGGTTGGAAGGGTTTTAAAGGGGGGGCCTTTAAAACCGTTCCAACCCTTTTTTCGCAGTAAAAAGTAGCCTATGTCCGTTTTCAGGCGCTAGACTATCTGTGTACCCAATCAAATTGGTTCAGTAGTTTTGGCGTGAAAGCGAGACAGACCGAGTTACTTTCGCATTTATAATATTAGTAAGGATTGACTACCTACTTGGTAAATCTTAAATTTTAAAAAAGTTGGTTTTGTAAAAGCTTAAATTTACGTTTTATGAACACTTTGTTAAGTGCGCACTTTTAAAAGAGGTGATTGAAAGCTTTATAAATAATTTCCAGTTCAAAATCCTACAAACTTTTAGTCTTCAGTTTTTCATTGCCTTTTACCACATATGGTTTGTATTGAGTTTAATTGAACCATAACAATGAAGACACAGAGTTTTTCCAGATACAAGATTAATTGGTTAGTTATGCATAGCATAAACAACTGTAGGTAGGGATTAGAACTCTTGTTTTCGCAAGCCCAAAATATGCAAGCAGATGGACTAGCAGAAGTAAACTAAACAAAAGAATGTGAGATAATACGGAGGCCAGTCGCAGGGAAACGGAATAACAACCTCATCCAAGTAACTGTGGCAAGAAGTGGTGGACCATCTGCTTGGGTTGGAATTGGCTGTCCCTGAAGGCTCTGGCTCTTGACGACCTCACACTTGGAATCACCAAAGTCAAAGTCTTTTTATACAATAAAATCTCACAGATCACTTTTGAATCGTGAATAAGTTTTGTGTGATTAGTTATGATTGAATGAGTTTGAGCTGTTTCATCCCAAGCTTGTTTGAAACCTAGTATATTTAATACTAGCTGATACCCGCGACTTCGTACGCGTACGAAACTTTCCACCAAAATATCTGTCAACCAGCATACAATGAACCTCGTGCCAAAGGCGGCTTTTGGTTTAGAGAGGTAAAGCTGTATCTAAGAATCCACGTCTTTCATTTCAATAAAATATAGCATATGTTTCAATCCAGAAAAAGGGCTTCTGAATGGTATAAGTTTGATTGAAATTGGTCCAGTAGTTTAGGCGCGAACAGACAAACAAACAGACAAGTTCGATCAACTCGATTTTCGGAATCAGAATCGTTTATTTAGTAGATCTGCATATTTAGTTTATCCATATCTTTTATTTTAGTTTTTGGCTTTTTTACAGTTTTATAATAGTATAGAAGACGAGAAGGGTATTTGAGATTTTACAGAATAAATGTACCTATCAAGTAGGTATATATGGACGAAGAGAAAGGACATAAAAGGAATCAGTGCTGATATGACAGCTGATAGAATGAAACGGATGATATCCCACATAATGAAGGACAAGGACAGGACGATGTTGATACGAGTACCTACTACTGATGAAGGAGAAAATGATGATGAGGTTTATTAATCCCTACGTAATTATGTTGCAGTTTAATTGTTCTTGGCAAAGGGTACCGCGTTGCACTGTACATAGTTCAAGCTTGGCAACTATTTATAATCATTTAGGTACTTTGTAAATTCTTGGACTACCGGATTTCCTGTAACGGAAAATTTAGTAGGTACCTAACTATATTCATCAAAGTTTATGTCACTGATTTTCAACATAACAATGTGGTTATCAAGGTATCATACACAAAAAACGCGTGAAAGCATAATTAATATGTTTGCCCTGACATTTCCAAATCTGAATTGATTTTAATCAAGACAGAATTTCATAATTACTTAACATGTACCCGAACTTGTTTGCGATTGTATCAACGATATGCGGTAGAGTTTCGATTCAGACATGAACTTGAATGCTTTATCCATCAATCCTCACAAAATTAGCGACAGATTTAATATAAGTCGAATTGCCCTTAGGATTTTTACGACTCTACAAACAGCTGGTCGTGACTCATTCGACATTGGCCCGAGAAATCTCAGGAAACACGAATACTCGCATGTATTTAAACACCTGACCCTGAATATGATCGAAACAAAATCAACCGAAATCTCACACTTTACTACCAATCGAGAATACCACCGACAAAAATTTCGTAGTGAATAAACTCAAATAAACTTTGGCAATAACACAAGATCGTTTGTTCTTACTCTATTTTCTGCTAAGATCAACATTATAACTGAATTTTAGTGTTTCATTACTTTGTTGCTCTTTTTGCGGATGTTAATTGGGGTCAATCGTAATACTGCGGCCACATTATCGGGACACCATCAATATTCGCATCATGTTTCTGTCTACTCAACTTTGTAACATTACACTTTCACGTAACGATATACGATAATATAGATTCGAATTGGTTGACGAATAATGTAAAATAGATAGCTTTTAATATACCATAATAAAACTGTGAATCTTAGACTAATAAATGAATAAATAGATAATGTCCCTGCAACATAAACAAGTAAATATTCAAAGTGTACTCACGTTGTGCTGATGCAGGGTGAGGACCACGTTGTCGAAGGTGGAAGTGTTGGAGAGTGCCTCGGAGCTGCCTCGAAGCAGCTCAGCTAGTAAATCAGCGCCAGGTTTCACCCCGGCGAGCTTCGAAGGTGACGAGGTCGCACGCACATGAGTCGGCCCACGACCTCTATTCCCACTCCCAGTCATCGCCCCAACGCTCGTTTTGCGACTCGGCACTGTAGCGTCCGAAAAACTTCTTCTACCAACTTCCACTGACCTACACGTTGGAGCTTCTAAATTCTTTCCGAAGGGACCACGAGAAAACTGCTGCCGTTTCCCTTCCACGTCCGAGGAGTCAGACGGACTGAGCGGAGACGGCGACGCGGTTCGGTCTCTGGAGCACGTGTCGCTCTCGGCCTCCGAAGGGGAATCTCGGTATTTTCGTCTCGTTCGGAACGAGTCGTCATCTCTCTCGTCGGAGCTCTGCTGGTAGAACCTGGCTCTTCTGGCTCTCAATTCCTCGGATTTCGGCCAGCTCGGTGCTTGAGCCTCCTGCGGGCTCGGTGGGCCGTTGGTAAACGAATCGTCCGACTTGTCACCGATCAGGGAGGAAGTCCGCGTCTCGGCGGACAGGCGCATGTCCTGAAGCGAAACGTCGCTGCTCCCTCGATTGCAACCGTTCACAGAGGGAGGATCCTCCTCGCCTCCCTCGTCGCTCGGCGTCGTGATGTAGATTCCCTTCCGTCGCTTCGTCTTGTCGAGGGGCCTTCGTCGCTCTCGGGCGCCGATTGGGGCAGGCGTGCAGGGGTTCTGCACGGCGGCCAGAAGGCTCAACACCTGCTCGCTGGTGATCGTCTCGTCCTCCTTGTCGCGGTCCAGCGAGCCGTCCGACGCCGCATCCGATTTGCTCGGCTCCTCCGGCGGCAACTCCTGCGACCACTGCTTCACTATGCACTCGTAAACCGGCACCGGGATCGAACCATCGAGATCGTCGCAGATGTCGGGATCGTCGAGCGTCACGGGGAATTGGGAACAGTCACAGTCGACGTTGGCGCACCCGGGCACGGGAGGGTCCGGGAGGGGGGGGAACGCAAACGGTTGCGCCGGTTCGAGGGGGGAGGTTCCTTCACTGTGGGCTTGAGCACTGTCAGCCTGCGAGCCGTCACTCTCCTCGCGCAGCTCGTGCAGCACCCGGGGGGCCATCAGGAGGGGCAGGCTGCCGCCGGCGCCGGGCGGGCCGTCCCCCCGCGCGGGGGGCATGCGGCGCGGCAGGGGGTGCGTGAGGGAGCGCGCGCCGAGCTGCTTGTGCGGCGCGTCCGGCGGCGGCGAGCGCGGCGCGGGCGACGCGTGCGCCAGCAGGCCCTCGTCCGAGCCCACCGCCGAGTCCACGGACGCGACCGACCCGCCCTCAGTCGCGGAGCCGGCATCGCCCTCCCGCAGCGGCGCTCCCCCTCCCGCCCGCTCCGCCGGCACCCGGATCGCCTTCTTGCCGAAGTCGAATATCGAGTGCTGCCGCGTCGGCTCCCGGTAGTGCTTGTTCTGCGCGAAGTCACCCTGCGAGAAGGACGCGCTGCGGTACGGGATCGTCTTCTGGGCGTACGAGCCGACGATCGAGCGGGGCTCGACGCGGACGAGGGTGATGTTGTCGGCGTCGAAGTCGTCGAACCGGTCGACGGAGAGGCCGCGCGGCGGGCTGTGCCGGTGCCGCAGCCGCGGCGGCGGCACCGGCGGCAGCACGGGCGCCGAGTGCGGCGGCGGCGGCGGCGGTGGCGGCGGCGGCGGCGTGGCGCGCTGCAGCAGGCGCTCGGTGAGGGAGGCGAGGCGCTGGTGGCGGGTGGAGGGCGAGGGCGGGGGGTGTGGGTCCCGGGCGCCGCGGCCCAGGCGCCGCTGGATGCGGTCCAGCGTGCGCCGGTCGGGCCGGGCGCGGCCGAGGCACGCCGCGACCGCCTCCTCGGAGCAGCAGCGGCACGGGCAGGCGCGCGGCGCGGGCGCACGACGCACGCAGTACCGCACCGCGCCCAGCGTCACGTACGGCGACCTGCGCGGATATTAACACAGCTATTATTGCGGGACGTAGCGACGCGCGCGCTCGCCGTAAAGCTCGGAGGCGAGTGGGACCGATTTAGAGCGGACGAGCTTCGCGGAGCGCGGATTCCGGGAGGATTCCCCGCGACCCACTCCGCCACGGGTCGGGAGTTATATCGGCGCGGTGAGTCGCGCGGCGCGCTCGCGACCGACGCCGCCGCAGGTGTCGCACAGACGGACGGAAGACGCCTCCGCTATAAATAGTTGGACGCTGGCGATTTGGCGACACTGCGGCCTCGTAGCGATGTTTACAATTTTCGTACTTAGTTACGGGCGGAGCGAGAGATAAATTCTAATTAATTAGAGAAGACGCGCTAGAAGGCGTGCCTCGCGCGGGTGTTGCACGTTCAAACAGGTGTAAATGTTTTGTTTACATACCGTTTTGTATTTCTAACACATAGCTTGATTTAAATGCACTGAGCGCGTTCCATTTTAGTAACTGTTGTTATT
Source organism: Eulithis testata (assembly GCA_947507515.1). Classification (NCBI taxonomy): domain Eukaryota; kingdom Metazoa; phylum Arthropoda; class Insecta; order Lepidoptera; family Geometridae; genus Eulithis; species Eulithis testata. Next base: position 7,149,969 of record OX382213.1, on the reverse strand, counting down.
TATGGCGAATAGTTGGTCCGGTTTCGCTCTGCATCATAGTCGCAACGCAATGTGCGATTGGATCATTCCTAGCGTTACATGGATATAGGTATAGTAGAACTTTTTGAGAATAGTGTCGGAAACAAAGAACTAATTATATTTGCAGCAGATCATAAAAATATTTGTCCATCAGCTGAACCTATCAATCAGTTAATTGCAATTTGAACATCGACGGCGCTTGTACCGAGTTTTCAAACACTTTGGACACATCGCCCGCAGCAATACCAAGCAAATTAGACGCCAAAATAAGACTTTGCCCTAACCGCTTTGTTGTCGAAATCATTCTGTAAATGCAGTTTTTTTCAGGGAAAATCCCGTACTATACTATAGTACACCGAGCAGGGTAATAAACGAATTAGCCTCAGAGGTATGAACGTTTATCGCGGAGCTTAGGGGTTACCAAAGCACAACATCTCTATAAAAATGCGCATGTCAAAATGTCTACAACAAACATTTTGACATGCGTAGGTATGTCTAGTTCGTCCTTTCCCCTGGGGTCACCTAAAGAGGGTGAATAAGATTGCAATGGTAAGTACAGTGAACCTGGAGTACTCGCGCCTTCTTCGCGCGCCATCTTGCGGCGATCTGGGGCGCGCTTCCGACGCCATTGGATCACGTGACGCCGCGCATGCTTCGCGCGCTAATCTGAAATGGAGAAATAACTACGATGAATGATGATGATGATGAGAATCAACGGTACTTATGTTTGCTTCTGCAAATTTTACAGTTTTGTACATAGTTTAGTAACCATAGATCAAATATACAACTATTATTGTAGGTTTCTTGGATTCTAAATACGTACTTAAGTAGGGACATTGAATCTGGATCCTGTCTCTGTGATAGAGCGCCACTAACTAACACACCACAAAAGGAACTAACCATATCATACTTTTTTATGGACGCCATAACTCTATTATTCAATAAAATTTACGGTAGATACCTGTCACTGATGGCCGAATACTCAAAACGCCACTCAAACCCCACTCAATTTAAGTTCCGCTTAAATTATTGCCATCTCTTACAAATGAGTAATGTCAAACAGAGGCAGAGCAGTTTTAAGTGGTGCTCAAATTTGAATGACTTGAGTATTCTAGCCTGAGTCAGATAAGGTAAAATTGATGCACTCTCTAAATTTAACTCTAAGTATCGCTAAACAACGACATCTATGAAAGTTTTCCAGTACTGCGGGAATAGGGCGGGCGGGCTACGGCGCGGCTTGATAAGTTTGGGCGGCTAGCTAACGGTGCGGTGGGCGGAAACCATAACGAATGTTAGTTTTATAGTTGTTCAATAGATGCCGCTTTTAAAAATGTCGAAATATATAGAGCTGTTTTTTATTAAAAGAATAATAGTAATGAGAATTTATCTATGAGTTTTACTCGTAAGTTAATTAGGTACGTTATAATCGGTTAATTTATAAACATAAACGCTTCCGTGGAATCTCGATATAATGATAATTTAAATTGAAACCCGCTCATTTGGATGACAAAATTGAGCCATTAATTTCAAGATGAGGTCTCAGGAAATCATTATTTAGCCATGTTTGTAGTTCAATGACTTTCTGCAATATTTACTTTGTTGGAGATCAAGTAATAATTTTGAGTAATTGAAATCATTATGTTTATCTTTATTTGGGTAGGTAGGTTCATAAAATACCGGTATACGACAAAGGCTTACTGATGTATAGGTACCTAATATATTGAAATTACAGCAATTTACTGCACCCTTTGTATAATTAATGCATTTGCTTCCAAAAAGATCTATATAGGTACATGTGGTCAAGGTTCAACCTTACCACTGTGTGCGACCAGTCGTACCTACTCAAGATGTACCAGGCAAGGTCGAATTCGTCAACAATTCGTCCTTGGTGCCAGAACACAAAGACTTCAAAAATATCTTTTTTCTCAATCGGATCGGGATCAGGAGTTAGAAATCGTATTTTTTACGAAGACTTGCATAATTTGCATATTATGTAGCCTGTAACTTATTTGAAACCTACAAATTGAGATAGACGGCGCTTCCGTTTTTGACTTTTGGGCGCTGAATTGACTCTCCATACCTAGTTTGTGAAGCATTTTAGTTCATGTAAAATCCGCAGGCGCCACCTGTCGCTGACTTCGAGCGGGTCGCTCGGGTAGTCTCCTCAGTTGGCGTTTGACTTTCGTTGCGACCAGTTGGGTGCAAAAAACGACGAAGTCGTTCGAAGTTACATTAATATATTTATTTTAAAGAATAAAATTTTTAGTGCAACTCAAGTCAAACTGTAAGTAAATTCTTTTAATATTACAGTAAGAATTCCTTCCAATATTATAATAACTTTGTGCTTCTTATTTTTAGGGGAATAATGAGTAACAGCGAAGCACAGGAAGTTGGCTCTCCAGTTCCAGGACCGAGTGGCGTAAGGAGGAAGATTAACTACAAGCGACCACGGCGAGTTTACAGTAGTAGTGACGACGATGGTGATGGTGAAAGCACTACTGGGCCTCCGACACCAAAACGTGCTTGTACGAAGGATGACGTGGCTGAACAGAGGTTGGATTTTCTCCAAAAACAGGTTAGCGAGCTTAAATATCTAATGACTAGAAACTACCGTCACATGCCAATATCTACGGCCCAAACTGACAACCCACTTGAAATGAGGGATGATGATTCAGTAGCCTCGTGTTTGATTAAACCTGATGTCCCTGATTTTGAGTGGGACGATTGTACTACGTCGGAGGCTGTGAAGCGCACTGCTGAATCTAAGCTCAATTATCTGCGTAAAATCCAACATTTCGACAGTAGTGAGTGGAGTAGTGTCCGCTATACGGACGCCCAGAAGAAATACATTTCTTCGCCTGCATTTACCAATCTGGCAATGAATGATGAACTTTTAGCTTTTGAAACAAAATTCTGCCAATCTAGGTCACTTGACCAAAGTTTCGGAGCCCTGACTAATATGTTGATTGCTCAAAAGGAAGCCTTGCAAACGGCACTAAAAGATTTGCTAGCCTGGAGTGCTGACAGCGGCACACTGTTAACAAAGGATTCACTAACATCCAAAGTCCATGAGCTTTTTTCTAATACGTGTCCTTACATGTGTGTGTCAAAAGATATTTTGCAGCTGGTATGTGGAAGACGTGCAAATATAATAGAGCATCGACGAGAAAAACGCCCTGTCCTCAGTCAAGGACAAGTATAACAAGGCGATTTTGCGAAAAATACCTCCTAGCTGTGAAAATGTTTTCCAAGCAAAAGAATTCAGCGAAGCTGTGGTCAAGCTAGGAGGTGGCTCTAAAGTCTTTCGTAGACCGATCCTACCTGCCGAGGGTAGTCAGGTCACTCACAACCGGCCATACATGCCTGCCGAACGCAACCAGGCCGCACCAAGGCGGTCAACCGACCCTGCGGTGTCATTTCGAGGGTATTACAACCCAAACCGAAACCAGCAAGCTTCCGCTTCTGGAAAAGGCAAGTCACACGCTGGGAAACGACCGTATTCCAATGCGAAAAATAAGTCTCAAAAACCGAGAGAAAACTACCGTGACAATCAACGAAGACAATGACTATGCCGTGAGTTTCAAAGCCGGTCAACTGCGCCATTACCAACATACCTGGCAATCGATGGGGGCACCAGCCCATATATTGAAAATTATACAAGGTTATCGAATACCTTTTTTAAAGAAACCACCATTACGTCTTGTATACAAAAATCAAGCTCGAATGCTGTCGTCACCAGAACTAAGCCAAGAAATACAGCAGATGTTGAAAGAGTCGGTGATCGAAATAGCTCCTCGGAATCCAGGTTTTATTTCAACCATGTTCCCAGTAAAAAAACCAGACGGCTCGCAAAGACCGGTCTTAAATCTGAAGGCCTTAAACTTATACCTACAACCAAAGAAGTTCCGGCTCATAAATATGCAAAAGGTTCCTCAATTCTTGCAAACCGGAGACTACATGATGAAGATCGATCTACATCAAGCGTATTTTCACATACAGATTGCGAGATCGCACCGTCGGTTTCTGAGATTCATCTTCAAGGGTACAACGTACCAGATGACATGTCTAGCTTTCGGTCTTGCAAGCGCACCAAGAACTTTTGCAACCTTGTCGAATTGGGTAGCGCAGAAGCTCAGAGAAAAGGGAATACGAGTGATAGTGTACTTGGACGACTTCCTACTGGTGAATCATTGTCCTCGAGTTCTTCAACAACAAATGAAACAGGCCATCGACCTTATGACCAAGCTCGGATGGGTAATAAACAAGAGAAAGTCGTCCAGCATGCCCGCTCAGGAAATAGAGTTTCTCGGAATTCTCTGGAACACCCGGCTAAACCGAAAAAGTCTTCCAGTAAAAAAGATAACCGCTCTGAAAAACCTACTGATTCGCGCTCAAGGATCAAATACTCTAACCCTATTGGATCTACAAAAGATTATGGGAACCTTACAGTTTTGCAGTTTTGTAATAAACCACGGCATGCTAAGGTACCGAAATCTCCAGTCTTGCCTAAACCAGGCCCTGAAAATGAGTGTGGCGATTCCACTGAACCCTGCCGCCAAAGAAGACATCAGTTGGTGGATACAGAACACCCTGACAACAAGCGAAATTGGCCAGCTCCGGTATCTTACCACATAATCACAGACGCGTCAGCATGCGGCTGGGGAGCATACGTCAACGGCACTCACATTCAAGGCCCGTGGATGCCAGAAGAGCATCAATGTCATTCGAACCTAAAAGAACTCCTGGTTGTTTACAAGGTACTCTCACACAAAGATGTAGCCATAAATTGCAGCAACAGATCCGTTTTGGTCCAAAGCGACAACCGAACTGCCCTAGCTTTTCTACGCAGACAAGGCGGCACAAAATCTGTCAGTCTAATGCAATTGACCAGAATGATTTACCATCTCTTAGAGCAGTACAACATCAATCTTATAACCAGCTACCTTCCGGGCCCTCTCAATGGGATAGCCGACAGCCTTTCCAGGTACAAGGCCCTAACGGAATGGCACCTGTTGCCTCAGGCTTGCCAGCTGATTTTCGAGAAGTGGGGGACCCCTCAGGTGGACCTGATGGGGTCCAAAAAAGCCCACGTAGTAGCAAGTTACGTTACTCTAGACTTGAAAGATCAACAAGCTATGGCTCACGATGTTTTCAGCCTCGTTTGGAATCACAGATTAGCGTGGATCTTCCCACCTCCATGTCTGATGTACAAAGTATTATCATGTCTGAACGAAGCCAAGGGGATATACATAGTGGTTTGTCCGAGGTGGAAGAACGTTTTTTGGAGAACAGACCTAAAGAAAAGAGCAATAGCTCCTCCGTTCACAATCAAGAACCTAGAGTCAGTGCTGATAGACACGAGAACGAATCTTCCCCCAGCACAAGTAAACAAGCTGGTATTAGAGGCATGGAAATGTCGGGGTGGGATGATCTCCTAGGTGACTGGACGCCTTCGGAAATAAAAATAATAGAATCTAGCTGGAGACCTAGTACATTAAAAACCTATAAACCTGCCTGGACCCGCTGGCTAAAATGGTGTAAGGAATCTGGGATAAATAACAAAACTCCAGGAGGCCAAGGCCTTGCAAAATATCTTATTTATTTGCATACAAAACAAAGCTTAAGCTACAGGACAATACTGGTACATAAGTCTGTTATATCATCATTTTGTCAACCAGAATCCGAAGCAAAACTAAGCTCTAACATATTGGTACGACAAGCATTAAAAGGAATAGCAAATAAATCTGCAGCAAAAGATAAAATCAAGCCTCCGGTATGGAATCCACAGGTAGTAGTAGACTGGTTGCTGAAGTCGGATCCCAATCTTGACAGTATGTTCGATGTTGCTCGACGATGTGCCACGTTGCTTCTTTTGGCCTCTGGCAGAAGAATCCACGATCTGACGTTATTATCTGTAAAAGAAGATAAATGTATTATTGAAGATGGATCTATAACGTTTTGGCCATTGTTTGGATCAAAAACAGACACAATTAATCACAAACAGTCTGGGTGGTTACTTTTATCCGGAGAGAACTGGAAAATTGACCCTGTTTTTTGGATTAAAAAGCTAATAGAAATCTCTCAACAAAGGCGACTAGAAGACACTAACATAGAGAATTTGTTTGTCTCAACGAGAGGAAAGTCCAAGCCTGCAAGTCGGACAATCATCGCTGGCTGGGTTAAAACTGTTTTGATTGATGCAGGAATTCAAGACTCACCTGGCTCAATACGGTCAGCAGTTGCATCGTTGAATTGGATGAATGAAATGCCCTTGGAAGACATTTTGGCTCGTGGAAACTGGACATCTTCCAACACACTTATTCGGTTTTACAAACGTCCGGTAAAACCTTGTATCTTATCGAACACACCGGGTTTAGTTAGTAATTTTACTCCGGTGTAATGTGTATCTGTAAAATAACATGATTTGTATTGTATGGTATTTTGTAACCTAATTACTTTATTTTCACAAGTTTGATTAATAAAATTACTTACACTTTATGTTACAAACCTTTGTTTGAAATAAATGATTTCTTGAAGTCACAGTTGGCTTTACATTTTTTACACCTAGTTTAGCGCCACCATGCGAGAATAAACAGGTCTCAATTTGTAGGTTTCAAATAAGTTACAGGCTACATAATATTAGAATTTTTCCTGAAATAAAAATTACTTATTATGTACCTAACTTATTTGAAACCTAAGTAAGGGCTGCATGGTGATTGAGACTTACTGAGGAGACTACCCGAGCGACCCGCTCGAAGTCAGCGACAGGTGGCGCCTGCGGATTTTACATGAACTAAAATGCTTCACAAACTAGGTATGGAGAGTCAATTCAGCGCCCAAAAGTCAAAAACGGAAGCGCCGTCTATCTCAATTTGTAGGTTTCAAATAAGTTAGGTACATAATAAGTAATTTTTATTTCAGGGTAAATTCTAATAATATTGGCGTAGTACCCAAAAAATCTACTGCACGCTCACACATTGACCCTTATTTAAACTCGCTGTAAACTTGAAATAAACATTTGTTTTGTCTTTTGTATTGACAAGCAGATTCTAGTTTGTTCGAACAGTTGAGCACTTAGGGGGCGTCCATAAATTACGTGAGGCATTTTTGCGAATTTTTCATCCCCCTTGGTGAGATATCGTTAGATTTTCCTAACTCCCACCCTCCTCCCCTAATCTCACTTCTTCTCCAAGACTTCTATTTGGGCTGTAAACGTGTTGGATTATTGAAAAAATAAACAACAAAAACAAAACCTATTCTATTACTTTTATTGAAGACTAGCAAAGACTAGTATTTGTGAATATTACCGTAATTTAAAACCACAATCATAAAATTGAAGAACACTTGGATATGTTGGTTCCAGTGGTCACTCTTTATTAATGAATATAAAACAAAAATTAAGAAAGATTTACTCTAATTCTAATTTTTCATGCAATTTTAAACTGTTTTCTACGTGAAAAATAATTACGTGATATTTGCCAAGACCCCCCTCACACTAAAGTGAGATTTGGAAAGATTTAGCTCGATCCCTTCCCCCCCTAGAACACCTCACGTAATTTATGGACGCCCCCTTAGTGCGAGTTTTGGTGAGAAGTAAGATAAGTTACATTTCCTCAGATCACAATATTTGCTCCTAAACCGCGTCTCTGTGGCGCAATCGCATTCGATGTGCAAGGACGAATTCTGTCTTATGTTACAATATTGCATTTATAATAAGCAGTATAATTTACAGATTGTATACAGTCGAGAGCATAAATTTCGGGTATTTCATTTATAAAGATTTATCCGGGTCTTTCATCTTTCATCCATCTTGGTAAGTGGCCTTTTTGATCTGTGGCAGTTAGTTACTTAGTTTTTTTTATCAATAAATTGTTTATGTTATTGAAATAATAATCATAGTCCTAGATAAGAATCTTTTGCAATAAAAAAGTCCTCAACGTCTAAACATATATATACTGTATGTGTATAGATTTTATTACTACGATTAAAGTTACTACAAGAATTTTTAACGATGTCACCAATATATAAAATTTTAAACAAAGAAACCACATTTTTTTTTATCTATCTCAACACGGGATCTATTTTAAGAGTTACATAGCTACTTAGTAGCCACTAAAAAGCGTTTCAACACAAGCACGCTTAGCGCTACAAAAACATGAAACTTACGAGGTATTCGAGAATTTGTCTGTTTGAAGCGTATGATTTATCAGTTATACGGTTAATTTGGTTCCGCAAAGACTGACAAATGATCGCGATAAAAGAAGAATGACTCAGATAAAAATGAAACGATTAAAAGCTAATTAGTTACAAAAATGTTTTTCACAGCCTTATTCTTTGAAGACAAAAATACTGGAATTAAATATTGTAGTTGACGACAGCAGTATTGTTGAAAAATGTTTTTTTAGATAAAAACTTCAGAAGCTTCTTAATAACAATATGAACAATTAAGTAAGTAAACTATGCGGAACACTAAAACTTCCATAATACGTATTTTATAGGCTTTGTGTGGCTGTCCTAAGATTTCAATTTGCATGAAGCAATAAACAACAGATCCTTCACACATTTCTAAAAATTATGATAAGAATAAGAATAAGAATAAGAATATTTTTTATTTACGACACTAGGTTTATACTAGAACAGAAACAAATACAGACTAATTAAATACTAACTATACTTACTAGAAACTATATAATTATTATGTACTACATAATAAGTAAACTAGGTATAAAGGTAAACTAGTTATGATTTTAATGAGCTATTTCTTTTCATTTCATCACAAACTGAAATATTAGATCCGTTTGCATAAAAAGCCGCCCACCCGCGTATTATTTTAATAGGTCTATTCGTAGAATAATTTTTTGTCAATCGGCAAAATGTACGGAACTCAAAATAGACCGATGAGACTCGCTCCTTGCGCAACGCCAGCCAGAGCGGCTTATAAAATGGTTTATGGTTACTTTTGAACTCAGTTTTACCAAACACTCAGTAGTGATGGCGAGAAAAACTTCCACGCGGTAATGATTTTTCATAAAGCAGTAACATTGTTGAATGGTTGTAAAAAGTTATCTACTGATTTTTTTTTATCTTTGTTACGTAGTCTTACGTAGATCTTAGTGACAACTTGGGCAAAAATGCTTTGTATGTTTGTATGTTCGAGACTTTTGAATCACTTATTCAATCTTCACAGAATTTGATAGGTATACGGATGGTAATCATAAGTTTGGGGTTGTAAAGTTATGAGGATACAAAGAGAGTAAAAAAAATAAAGTCGTACAAAAATATCAAGTGGGGTGTCACATGATAGGGCTTTGTTTAGACATTCCACCGTTTTAAATAAAATGTAATTTTTTTAATACCATCAGTACCATGATAATGCTGCAACCGATTTTCTTTGATAAAAAATATCGATAATAAGAATAATCGGTATTTAAAATGTTGTACTCAAAATAGGTAAAATACTAATCATACCTTTTATTACAAAGTATACCTACCATAACCAAGCTGGTTTTCTCTGACACCACTGGTCAGACCCATGGTTATACAATGTGAAGAGAGATGGTAAACGATCACCATAACCGCCTATTTCGACCACTATTTCGCACATTCACAATGAAGGTTTACTGTTTGTAACGTTCCGCTACCGAGAACCGCTATCTTTCCGTGTTTCATGGTAAAATCTGCCCATTTAGAAACTTTGTCATGGACATAACTTGCCCACACACTATTTTTCCCGACTCGCTCAGTATAATTCTGTTTATGAGATGTATCGTAGGCACGGATCATTCATCTAATTGGATGTTCCTATGACTACATTGCTTCGGATGAAATAGGTCGTACCGAAACCAAATCGGAGGAGAACGGACCGGGTGAGTACGGGACCGGGTGAGAACGGGCCTAACCCTACCTCTTCACCCAGAGGCATCATTAGGCATCTTGAATTGAAATTCCTAAAGGATCTGTGGGGATGTCTATCTATATACAACAGGGTAGGCAAGGTATACCTAATGCGACGGATTGTGAATTCTTATTAGTTTTTTAACCTACCCATAAAACATGATTAGGTACATTAATTAGGTAGGTATATCATACCGAAATCACTTTGAATCGGATTAAAAACATTAGTGAGTCATTAATCACGATTTTGCATAATCTTAATTTGAAATATTGGGGTATTTGTATAAAAATAAAATAAAGAGTGTTCCGTTGATCGATGAGGTTCCGAACGATTTCTTAAAAGCATAATTTATCAAACCTGTGATTTCCATAAATCGTAAAGTTTATTCTGAACAAGATAATAATGGCTGTACAAATAAACATGACAAAATACTGTATGTTTTTTATTTCGATGAAGCATCCAGATTTAAATATCGAAACTAGTTTCTGCCTACGACTATTACATTACCCACGCGAGCACTCTTTGCCAACCAACAAAAAAGAAACCAATATGATATTCCGAAATCATAATACCTAAACTATGATTTAATTTTGTGAGTTTGATTATTTTTGCATAGATCGCGGATCGAACTGAAACTTTTGCATTGACCAAATATGACTTAAGTTTCTAATGAGGTTTCCAAAATATGTCCCACTCACAATAAAAACTTACTATTTAACAAACTTCAAAAACAAGGAATAGGTTTTCAAGTAGGTAGGGAGTATTTTTTTATTATGTTTGTTACCTCAGAACTCCGTCATTAATGAACCAATGAAAAAAAAACTTTTTTTTTATCTTAAGGCATCATTTGAGGATGAAGACGTATCAAATTGAAGTCTGTTTTTCAAGTTTTTAAACTTATATTTATAGTAATCCACAATTAACCTTTAGCTCCTATGCCTTCTGCACACTTGATGGAAATTCCGTCGCGGACCTTTCCCGACGGAACGTCGTCAATAGGTCCGTCGGGAAAGGTCCGCGACGGAATTTCCGTCAAGTGTGCAGGAGCCTTTAGCCTAGCACTAAACAAAGTAAGTCCACACAAACTGCTACGTGTACCACACATTTTAAGTTTTCATTTTGAACACTTTGTACGTTTTATTTTTAAACGTAGTAAACTGCTTTTTGCTCTAATATTAGACTAGTGCAAGCTCTGTGCCACTGCGAGTAATATCTTGGTGTAAATTAAAACTTATTAAGCTACTTTTAGATTCAAAATGCTTTTAAAGCAATGTAAAATCAGAGTCCAAGACCGTCAAAAGAAAAGTATAAAACGTTGACAAAAAAGTAGTGAAGTGAAAGATTCCCAAGATATTTCTTAATATTTAATCTATGTTTATACTACTCACACTCGTGGGCGACGGAGCATTGCTTTTCGTTTTAAACTCGAATAAAAAAAGAAATTTCACTTCACAAGGTATTTTCAACCGTAATTCGAATGTGGTATGATACTAATTTCGACGTAAAAAGCCGTCGGCGACCTACAAAGTTGATGTACACTCGTTACATTTAACTGAAATTATGTGTTTCAGTACAAAAAGATTCTGAATATAGCTTCTGTGTCTATTTTTAAAAGAACTTTATATTGTAATTCAGAAAATTTATTTTAGTTATAATTTATTAGGTAAACATTAATTATTTTTATTTAGGTTTCGGAAATCTTGATTTAATGCATTTCAAAATACGCTTCCCGATTGGTACTGATTTGGATCGCGTTGAGCTATCGTTTGCAACGGTTTCTAAATAGCTCAATTCATGTTTATTTTGTAAATATTGCATTAGTTGTAATTTTCTTTGTGATTTTGAACAGTTAAAACTAATTCAAAACTTAGCAGAACATAATTCACAAATTTTATTTACATTAATGAGGCAGACTGAATAACAAAGCGAATACCCACTGGCCAGTGTACATTTTTTCCCCATATACATATTTCCATACATTAATTGACTTCTTACTATCGTGCCGTCGCGTTGTCGTACTGCCTTCCCGTACCGGTAAATGTAAAATCACTTATTCAGTGAAACAAACCAAAACCCAACATAAAACCCCCGACGCCCACGAGAAGGCATAAAACGTCGTTTTACTACGCATCATTTAAATTAGTTCTATAACACTTTATAAACTGTATACGGTCACCATTTATCGTTTTATAGGTTTACGATGACCCCGCCGGTCGTCGAGAAGAAAGGTTACTTATAATATACAAGAAAATCGTCCAAAATACAGGAGTAAATGTTACTAGTTTGCAGAACTTCACACAGCTCCGAATGTCCAGAAAAAGACAGTTTAAATTCTGCATCTTGGTTACAAGTAGGTATTGATTTGAAGGAATTTTACTTCGCTTTTTAAAAATTAAAATATATTATACACTAGCCGTCGCCCGCGGCGTTGCTCGCGTTCTACACCCTTTAGAGTGTGACTTTTCAAAGTTCCTTTCTTAGTGCACCCCTATAGTACCCCTACCTACATAAGGATACTACCTTCCAAATGTCATACCTCTAGGACTTATGGTTTAAGCTGTGCGTTGATTATCAGTCAGCTTCAAAAGAGTTTTATATATATTGATGATAAATGACGGGAGTTCTGCGGTAAGAAACATAACATAAAAAAAAAACAAAAAAAAAAACAACCAAATTGAGGACTTCCTCCTTTTTTGAAGTAGGTAAAAAATACAGAATACTGTGTAAATAGGTAAGTAGTTACTCTTGCAATGAACATCAAAATAAGTATTTTTTTAATATAGGATATGACTTAATTTGTAAAAAAAAACTGTAGAAAATAAATAAATATGTAAGTAGAAAAATTTAGATATTGAACCGGCCGTCAATTAGTTAGATAGGTACTAGTAAAAAAAATACGGTGGAGTATTTTAACTAGAAATTCGATAGTTGGCCTAAGTGGACTGTACAGTTAATAAAAAACATATGAATTCTAATTTAGTAATCAAATCCAATTAAAAATATTACCTACGCTTATTAATAAAATAAAAAGTGTTACGGATATATAAATTCAACGTGCGGTTATGTTGAGTTATTACCTAGTTTCAAACCAATATAAAATAGATCCAGTTCTATTGACAAACTTATATTATTTCATTCAATAAAATAACAGGTTTGCAATTATATTTCCGATCGATTCATATGTGTGAAAATTAGAACTATCGACTATTCAAAGCGATTTAATCGATTAATTCGTAGATTACGATCGATTTATCATAAAACTCTTGTGATTATGTTAAAACATCTTCATTACGAATGCAAATCTCACCGTAATGTGGGAGGTCTTGTAAAATTTTGTATTTATTTGCTTTTCAATGAGATTATTTGTGATTTATTTGTGGATTATTGTAATTATTGGGCATTTTTGTGTAATTATGGCGGAAACTTTAATCGTTGATCGACCAACGAACACTAGCTTTTACGACTCATAATTTAGAGAATCTAATTGGGTTTATCGATATGTTGTATATTTATAAAGATTTAAAGTTTTCATAGAAATGGGGAAACATTTCCAGTTATACCTTCCAATACTTCAATTTCATGCTTAAATTTATTTCATTTATGTTTTCTTTAGGCTCAGAATAATCCTTTACATATTTTCTTGATTAAACGTTTGTAAGTATATTTCTAACTAAACCTACAATCCATCAAGTATAATGAAACTTCTAGTAGGTACCTACAATTATTCAGCTTCAAGAACTTGTTTCTTCGGCATTGTTTTTAATGTAGGTAATATATTTAAAAACATTTTAAATTAAGGACATTACTTAAAACACCTCAAGCAATAACAGTTACTTCAGCACTCGTCAATAAATAAGTAACAAATTATATACACCGAGATTTCTTCGATCAAAAAGGTCAAGATAAGGTCATTTAACTTTAGAGGCCGAACGATTTGTGGGTAACGCTTTGACTTGCAAAATTACTCACGAAACGCCAAGTGAGTTACAACCTTAATCCTTTGAGATAAGTTACTAACATCCACCAAATGAAACTCCGATACGATACTGCCAAGTAAATCTTGGTTACTTTTTTCCGACACACGATAATAGTCCCAATATACATAGTTATAAAACTGGTTATTATTTGAATGACGCGCAAAAGTTGCATACATTAATTTAGTATGAAATAAAACAGTAAAATGGTTAAGTGAAAAGTGATAATAAATTATGTTTCATTTGATGTATGTTGATAATGTTAATGCTGACAGTTGAGCTACCGGTGCGATCATCGCACTAAGGTTAGAAGTCAAAGAAATAACCATTTAAAATAGTCATCATCACCATCAACCTATATCGGTCCACTGCTGGACGTAGGTCTCTCCCAAGACGCGCCACTGAGCCCGGTCTTCGGCTCTTCTCATCCAGTGTTTGCGCTACATTTCGCATTAAATATTTTATGACTGTGATAAATGCAAATATTTGGTTAAAAACGAAGAGTTAAGTTTCTCATTTTATATAGTTTTCAAGGTTTATTTGTTTTATTTTTTATGATTGCATAACTTAATTCTTTTTTTGTTTTCTTATTGCATTGAGTAAGATCAAAAATTTATATGAAACTATTGCAAAGTTAACAAAGTAACTAACGGGACCAGAGGGATTTAGATAAGTATAGGCTAATTCTTCATTTAAAGAAAGTTTCAATGAAAATAAATTAAAGACATTTATTTAATTCAAATTTAAAGAAGTTTAAATTCAGAGATAATTAAAATTAAATTTAAATAGGTTAATTTAATTTGGCTAAGATTCTTATTAATAATTGTCGTTAGTCTAGGTAGGTATTTAAATTTAAGAATCCGAAAAAAAAAATAGTAATAAAAAGAAAACTATTCTAAAATTAGACGAAACACTAGATAGATGAGTGCCTACCAATAAAAAAACTTAGCGCAATCAAAGCCAAACAAATTGATTATAGCATTTATGGTCCGATTACACAGATTGAGATTAGGTACCACCTCTAATGATTATGTTAATGACATTATTATACCATCTCATAGAATAAAAAAACATTTCGGAAAAAGTGGCGGCAATTTCTTTAAGAAAAATAAAGAAATTTTGTTAATGTAAGTGGTCATTATCTTTCGGGTTCTTTGTAATATATTATGTGCCTAAGTATTTTATCAGCAATCTAGTTCCCATAGCTCTGCTTAGATTGGGACTAGAGAGCGTTGTGTGATATGTCCAAAACTATTTTTTTTTTTTGACTATTCAATCCCAGTAAGTACCTATCCTATTTCACAGCATAACAAAACCATAGTGTAACCTACCTGTAACCTACTTAACGAAAAGTTTTCTCTAACTTTATCTACCTAGTCTACCTACTAAATAATTTTAGGTAGGTAGCTACTGAAAAATTCTCCAAGCTATTTTTAAAATAATTTATTATCTTTCGTTTTTATTATTGCACTCGGAACCTTAAAAATCGATAGTGTAGAGTCATGATGCGAGAACCAGTTTGAATCGATTCAATCGAGACTTTATTTACATCGAATGATAAATCGATTGTGCCCGAGTGATATTGTATTTAATTCCAATTCTGTCCCGATATTGGTGTTCTTGTAAAATATTACATTTCCATGTTATTGTGTAGGTTAAAAATAAGAAATCAATTCTACCTCCAGTGTTTTGGTCGGTGAGCATCAGTTGACGCGTTAGAGATTTGCTAGCGAGTCAGTCGTTTACTTTACTAGGTTTGAATCAGTTGAAAAACTTTATATTTTGTGGTGCCATTGGGCAGTATCAGAGTAACGGGTAGGTAGGTGTTAATTTTAAATAAAGATACATCAAAGTCGATCAATCGATCATATTATGTAGTATAATAGTAAACGTACAATTTTATAGGAACAAGCGTTTGTATCGTTGCAGTCAAGCAATTGTATCGATACAGTCACGCGGTTGTATCGACACAGTCACACTATCTACGGACACGCACTATTCTGCCAGTCGTTTGACAGCGTCTGCTTCGCAACAACTCGTTCAGTAGCAGTAGCACTGCAAAGTACCTAGCTTTCGTATGGTAATTTACATAGGTACACTCTTTTTCAATCGACGAACGAGTAACTCAAAAGTGAAAAATGGCAGTACATTAAGCTTTTATGTAAAACATATTGGAACTGGTGTGCCCACTTTACTGTTTGGACGTTTTGATAAATCCTCCGTTTATTGATTCAAATGATTTAGAACATCGTGTGGCACCTACTGAGCGACTGTTGTATTTTTTACGTGCTCAGTAATATACGATGTTTTCTTTTTATGGTGTATGTCAATAATGTGGGTAAAATCACACTATGGTTCTAATAAACAGAAATCCACATAGATCGCCATTAATGTTTTTTTTTGTGGAGAAATAACTTTTTTATTTTTAACACTAGAGTACACGCGCGCTCTACTCTTATAGGTACTCTACTCGTAACATGGCCAGTGGCCACTTTAAACAGACTAAGAAGAAACACACACACACCGACATCATATTCATAGGCACTTATTAAGGACCCTACTCAAGATCCTCCAATGTAAGGGGTAGTCAGAGAAAGTGTGATTCTTCGACGTGCCTAATATTAGACCAACAACCTAATGTAAGTATTCGGAACAGCCAGCTGGTAAAATAGTGGCCAAATAATACTGAAGTTTATCAATTGATATATGGTAAAGACTTGTTTCGAAACCGTCTCAGGACAGTCATAAAATTAATTAGACAAATTGAAAGTGAAGTTTTATAGTCGTCGCTAAATAACTTCAAAATCGTAAAATTTTATCACATTTGAAAAAGCTGCGTTTTATGACGGACAATACACTGATTTATTTCTATTATTTATACTCTTACGACGGTAAGTAGCTATATTTGGATCGTATTTCGGTTTTAGTTAGTGTTTTTATAATGAGGACCTAGATTAGGTGCGTGTTACACTGTCGATACTGGATCGTGATCATGATATGGATCGTGGATTTCAAAACCAGCCGGATTAATCCAGATACACCGCCAATGATATAAACACATGTTTTGTAAAGCGCGAGACTCCCATTCTGTCAAATAAATTGTTCCACAAATTTGTTTCTTAGACGACACATTTCCATATCGACCGTTTTAAAAATCGTGTAATATTTGGAGAGTTTGAGTCTAGCTCAATTCGCGGTAATTACGATTCTGTCAATAGTTTTCTGACACAAGCTCGTAATACCGCGTATCGCAATATTATTTAGTGTGACATGCCGCATGGGAAACTAAAGGAACTAAATACGCATGCCTAATTTCGTCTTCAGGAATGCGTTTACCAACAGTTGCCAAGTGGATGTAATGCAATGTAGTGTAAATTACACTACGTTATGGTAATGACAAATTTGTACAAGTAGTTACAATAATTCTATGTATATTATGCTTACTTTTGCTGAGTAGTGTGCCGAGTAATTTGTCAACGGGTCTATGCCTCCGTTATCATCATGTAGTTTAAATTATAAGTAAAGTAAATAATCTCTAAAGAAAAAAACGGTCGTTGATTGAAAAATGAATCTACTTCTATTTTAACTCAAAGTTAAAACTCAATCTAGATCTAAAACTAGCAAACTTACGGCTCCGTAGTAGCATCAACCAAAATTTATTAGAACTCTAGTTGTAGGTACAGGGCCCATAACCTTTTATCAAGTTAATTACTGTGTTCAAGGTAAAAGTGAATAGGTGTCTTCTAGACGGTCTTGTTCCATCGACGGTCTATTCTGTTCAATATAAAAAAAATGTAATGGGTGATAGGTCCAATAGGCCAAGCTTCAATGTCACAGCTGCACAATCCATATAACCTTGATCTATAACATGTGGCACTATCATCTTGTCTCCGTTATCAGTCAACAAACAGACTGCCGAGATTCCAATGCGAATATTTCTCATCTTATATCATTGCAATCTTGTTACAGCTTATAATGTCACAGTGTCATTGTTATTGTGATGTACCTACTCCTTTGTTCGATCGCATTCCTTTCTCTGTTTGCTATTTGATAGGACTACATACCCAATAGTTTTCAAGAAAATAAAATGCAAGTAAGCTCTTCTCAGCAGTATGAAGTCATCAGGCAAATTTTAACTCGTATAGCAAAATCAAATGTGATGTTAAACTTATAAACTGCTTGAAAATACGCTCCAAAATCTAAATTATCCTAAAAAGGCATTGGGTTCCTTCCTATGCTTTGACTATGCTTTGACATGGTTTGCCATGTTAAAGTCAAAATAACAAACAACCAAACAAAGGTAGCATATCATCTCATCGAGGAAGATCCCGAAGGAAGATGGCAAAACAATTTATAACATTTTGAACATTTTGAACATTTTGAACATTTTGAACATTTGGAACAATATCGTAAGCGCTATACTTTAGAACGGTTTTTGGTCTACATACAATGAAAAACACACAGTGCATAAAAAAACTTGGGCTACATCTTCGTGATAACTGTTTTTTTTCTAAAATTAACTCCTACGCTACTGGATCGATATATCCTCTGAAATGAGGATCTTAGTACATATTTATAAAAGGAACTCGTGCTTTACCGAGTATTTATCTACTCATAGATCATCGGGCAAACACGCTCCAGCTTTTATGGGCATGCAAAATAGCGTACAAATGAAAATACTGGCGATCGCAAATAAAGACGGGACATGAAGTAAATGTTTGTTCAGAAACAGCGACGACAGAGTAATTCTGAACCATATTTTCAAACCATAGAGCTTAAAATTAGTCTATAATGGTTGACAGCTCTGGAATTGTTCGTGTGAGTTTCTGTTGACCATTAAATATTAGTCGCCAAATAAAATTTAGTTTATGGGGGATTATTAATTTTGTAGTCTATGGCTAAGTACTCCTACGCGCTTGGGCGTGGTATACCTAACGTATTTTTACAATATAAACACAAAAAGATATAAAACCAATTACAAAAAAATAAAAAAATAGTATGTACATTGTACACCAAAGTGGATTCCTTTCCTTTACCGCATTGGCAGTTTCGGCTGATCACGCCTAATATCTAGAATATCTTACAAAAATATTACTGCACTGAGATAATGCATACTTTATCAATTTACACTGCCGATAATTTTGCTTTACCAAAATTAAGATAGCAATCTTAAATGATTCTAATAACTCGTCATTTATTCTTGGTACAGTTAACACAAAATAGCTCTTCTGTCTTATGTAACGCAAATACAAGTAATGAGAGTTTTTGTTCAACTCTACATAACATGTAAAATTTAATCTACATTGATCGAAGAGTTTCGTAGAGTTATAAATTGTATAGACAGTACTGTAAAATTCAACCGTGAAGTATTGAAGACTAATGAAAAGAAAATACACCATTAAATGACAAAACGAAACTATTCAACAGTTTTGTTGCTCTATTTTTAATTATGAGTATTACGGTATTCCTATTAAACATAAATAATGATGATGAATGAAATTTAAAGTTAACAAAGTACTCATTCACTATAATAAACTTAGAATGGTTTGAAAAAGAGCGTAGTTTCAAATAAACGGTCACAAACAAATTCAGACCCACACTAAGATAAGATGTCGTCATCGCAAGTGCTTATCAAAAAGTACAAGTATAGTATCCAGCAAACACACCAAAAATTTTCAAAGTTACGTCTACCGCAGAAACCGAAAGGTGTTTCAGTCGGAGAATCGCCTACAGCATCACAGTGATTGTCTATTAGGTAGATGGACTAATCATCATTATAGAAAATGTAGAAAAGAGATATAATCATCTAACGCAACATCAACAGCGCTCAATTTAAAAATGTCACGTTCGTACCCACTTTATTTATCGATACAGTAAAAGGCGTTTCGTAACAACGATTCCAAGACTATCAGTTGAAAATAAACTAAGAGGTTCCAATTTTCAATCAATTTACGATATGAATTAGCCTGTCAGATTAGTGAATGTAAATTTTTTAAACTACTTATAATTTTATGAATAATCAAACTCATAAATAATATTAATCATTCCGTTTTTTTATGTCATTCCAGCGTGTTAATTTTGTTATTTATTGCTAAGTTACATATAAAGCAGGGCATGTTTTAAGCAATTTTAAAAACAATGACCAGTCTAAATTTTCAACTGTTATAGCTCTATGGTTGTAGAGCCATGTCTGCGTATTTAAATTCAGCTGTCAATATCGGATTATTGGTGGTAATTATTTTGACAGTGCTGGGCACTCCCAGGGGGTCTTTGGCATGGTTTTCTGGTAATTTCGTTACATTCCAAGCAGATGAAGCTATGCTGCATAAACAAGATTCATTTATTCTTCTTTCGACATTTTACAATGTTCTTAGAGTAGTAGGATTATAGGTAGATAAATGAAAAAATATAACGTTAATATTTTACTCACCATGCTACCTGGTAGGTATAATTCTGTTATTCATAGAAATATTTCTATGTAACGCATAAAACTTTAAAGTTTTTAGGTTACTTTAAATACTTTAAAATATACGAGTTAGATACACACGTATACGAAAAGCTTTATTAAATAAAATGCCCTGTGTTTTATATTAACTTATTTGATTTATTTGTATTTTGCAACCTAATGTAGCCGCGCCTAAACAGTAGGCGGACTGTTTTAAGATTGAATAAACATTTTAGTACTACATCACAAGCGTTTATCTTGATAGACTAAGATGCACAATGCGACTTATTTCAGCGATGCAAACGCACGTTTGTAAAATCGCGTGTACTGATAAGCGTTTGTATCGTGAATCGATACAAACTGATATCTACAAGCTACGGTGGCGGCAGCGGCATTGTATCGATGCAGTCGCTAGTCGCGCTATTGAATCTATGCAATTGTTCTATAACTTTAATGGTAAAGGTGGTGACTGCATCGCGAATTTACGATATTCGTGGATTTTCAGCAAAAAGTAGAGCGTCTGTGAAAAGGGTTGACATTCAGAGACAACTATCACTTGCGTTTAGTTTCACGACTGACCAATTAAATCAAACAATGTGTTCGAATCGCTACATAAAGTCGCCTTTTCAAAAGTCGCAGAGTGTGACCGTAAAAAAAGTGCATTTAAGTTTGACACTACAATGTCCCAGTCACGGGCGTCACGTCACGGCCCAGTTGGCCTCCAGATACAATATCAGTTAGTACGGCGACACTGGCATTTAATCAAGATTACCATTTCTTTGGGACTTTCACTGCTACTTGGTAATTTGTGACGTCGCGAATTACTGGTCACTCACTGATTTTTAATTTGTTTTCCCCTGTATAAAAAAAAACACTGTTAAAGAAACCTGTATGGACTTCAGTAGAAGAAAACAGAAGTACAAAAAAATTCACACGTGTAGTGTTCTACCCCTAGTGTATTAGATTACGTTACTTCTGATTATGATTTTCAGATTTCTTTAGGTTTCTTACGATAAGAAGATTATATATAACCTAGTTGAATTCTTTTAAGTAGTTGCAGGATTCAAAGTGATTTTTATAATTTTAGTATTTTTATTTGTCTTAACTCCTAAACACTCGCAATTTCATATATAAAACATTTGCAACAACACAATTTAGTTTACATTCAAACAGGGAGGTTTCACAATATTATTCTTATTCGTGTGAAAAATGCACTTTTATTCCCATTTTACGTGAGAGTTAAAATGCCTATGGTGCTAGTTCTCAGATTGTAGATAACTACTAGGTTGGTGCCTAGACTGCCTAGTTAGGTAATAAAGACTGGCATTGTAAATGAGCACTATCTACGCCCTGTCTAATAAACCAGCCCACTGAAGATAAAAATAATAAAGACGTTGACTCTACTTTGCGAGCAATGATAAACACTAACAAGGTTTGTAAAATCTAAGTAAATAGTCGTTTAGTCCTTCTGGAAACATATAGGCGAAGCCCACGGAATAAACAATAGACTATTCTGTGGGGAAGCCCATGTGATTAAATAAAATAAAAGGAAAGTTGGCAATAATGAAATTGCATTTTTAGAAAAAAAAAATACTCTAGGTTAGATATGAGCTAGAATAGAATGTCCTTTGACCACAATCTCACCTTGTGGTAGGTGACGATTAAGTAGGACAGTCTAGAAGACACCTAGGTATTCACTCTTATATTTAAAGTAAGTAAGGAAACTATAGTTTCTTCATAATTCGTTCTTTTCATAACAAAAATATCTCTACCATAGGCTCTACTGTTTTATGAGTAGGAGGTAGGTAGTCCAGACGAAGTGTATATAGCACAACATAAGTAAGAAAGTACGTAGGTGCACATGCACCGACCCAAACCCAAGAAACGAGGACCGAAAACCAGTCATACACAAAAGAAATGATAAAACACGCGCGCCGAGACGGTACCTTTACCTATACCTACCTTTACTGGACCAATGTACTTACCTATCTATTAAAACAAAATGAAAAATAGGTAGGTAAGTAACAAAGATAGTATGTAAAAGTAGAACTTTTCATTGTCCGATTTAATATTGTACAAGAAAGTTCAACTTACCACACTTTTAAGAATCGCGATGAACTTGACTTGAACTAATAAGTTGCAAAAGGTACCGAACAAAATTTCACTCTGGTACTTCGAGCCGGATCTTTCCAAACTCCCGCATTTCCCTACATCATCCGTTTTTATTTCAAACCACAATAAACCCACTTCACTATTTTAATGTTTTGTGTAAAAAAATCGGTCATACAACGCCGGTATTTGTTTTATCGTAGCACAACGCGGTGCGCAAGCGCTGCTTGTCTAAAACTGATCCAACCGGTGTGAAGTTCGTGCCTCACCGTGACCGGAGCTGATCAAGCGCGCAAGCAAACTTCAGGCCTGTAATACCTATAGCTATAATAATGGTAGGTATTTATAGCAGGCATTGTTATGTGGCTGAGTATGCATTCTTTTTGCTGAGCGTCAATCGAGATGAAGCAAAGTTCATTTGCGTCTTGGGATTTTTGCAGCGATTCTAAATATGTTATCCTATAGGAATCAAATAGGAACAGGTAAGTAGGTACCTACCTAGATATACTTAATTACCTACCTACCTACATGAGACCAAATAGGTTGCTAAGTAAGTACCAAAGTAACTAGGTAGGTTTACCCAGTACACTTTAGGTATTACCTATTATTTCAGTTTATTCTATACATATACCACACTTTTAGTAGTTGGCTACCTCAACAAAGTTCTTGTTAGAATTATTGAAAATAACTGAATGCATTCAATTTATTATTCGAAATATGTACAGCTACCTACCTACCTACTTCCAACTTACATGATTTTATCCCATCATAATCATCAGTCTGAATAGAAGCAGCCGCCTATGCAGAACTGGTAAAAGTTCCAGGACGAACGATCTTGAGTTGCCGTCCATCCATCCATCTACCAACGACCGTCAAATATCCTCATCTTATCTTCGCTCTATGCATCGGGGCGGGCGTAGGATGGGCGTAAGTATTCGGGAATTCTGCAAAATATTTTGCCCACACTAAAGATCGGGCGCTTTGTCACACAAAAGAATCCTGAAGAATTATTTTTAACACAATCGGGGACAAAGCTGTTAAGGTAGGTAGGTACACCACCTACCTACAAGGCCCGTTGATTTACTACTTGCACTGATCCAGACCCAAACATCGATTTTTGTATGAAAATCTCTACTGAAATCTATGCTTGCTTGATTCTTCTTCAGCATATGGGCCTAAGTAGGTAGGTACACAAGATACCTACCTAAAAAGCTAGTCTTTTAGAATAGTTGATCTATTCTCATCACCCATTTATCGTAAAAGTCTACAAATCAGGCCAACGCTAATTATAGGTGATTTAGCGTCATTCCGCGCCACACTGTCTTTTAAATCTTGGCCGGTGTTTTCAGGAAATTCATAATTTACAATATAACCTAGGTACTTACCTACTATGATTCTGACTGCTTATTGGTGCAGTGGATGACTGGCTAGGCTGAGGTACAAGCACTGGTAGGTACACCTACTTATTATGTATTTATTTTAGTTTGGTAGGTACCCAAATAGATAGTAGGTATTATTTGTGCTAATATCGCTCATTCACCTCACTATCCATCCACTAGCGCTCGATTTGAAGGTAAACATAAGTCTACCTGTCTGTAGATAGAAGGTGCTGCAGGTACCTATCTAACTACCCAGTGTTTCGCGATAAATATTATCGATGATACCCGTGATACCTACCTATTGCAGCGTACCAACTTAGGCTATCTGTATTGTACCTAGGTACCTATGTATACCTAGGTCACTGAACAGAAACAAGTAGGTAAGTACCTAGTAGGTACTACAAGTACCTACGTATACGTAGAGGTACCTACGCGGCTACATAGGTAGGTAGGTAGGTACTTATCGTCTTGCTATCTTTATCAAACATAAACCGCAGTTCAAGTGTACCTACCTAGGAAGGTAGGTAGGTAGGTATACTTATAAACTTATCGATCATTGCGAATATTCCCTTCTGTGGCACTTCAGCTCTTGCCACACTACTGGACTGGTATACCTAGGTACCTAACCTACCTACTCGGTGGGTAGATATTTATGATAACTTACAACCTGTAAATAGGTATAGGTAATAAGTACCTAAACCTATAACCTACCTGTTATGTCAGGTACCTACTTAGGTACCTACCTACCTACAACCATTTAAAATTTTATCCTGAAATTGTGATTATTTTTTACGCTGACTGTAGTGTAGTAGGTAGGTACATACCTACCTGTCGATTCGCAGCATGTGGTGCGAATATGGTCAACGAACCCAGCAGTGAAGGTGGTGAAGGAATTAAGGCAGAGTTGAGTTTTGACACATTTGAGCTTTGCTTGTTGTATTTTGTATTCTTCCAGCAGCCAGCCAGCAGGGGACCGAGGCAGAACATTTAGGATCACCTGCACACTACACAATAGAATAATTTCTCACCTTGGATGAATAATTTATCCAAGTTTCTCACATTTCAAAAAACAGTTTTATAACAAAAAGAAACAAGAAGAAAAAAAACTTCAACTTCAACTTCTTGGTTTCTTCTTCTTTAACTTCTTGGAAGGAAAAAGAAAAAAAACGTCCATCGCGATACCTTGACTTGTCATAATGCCCGGCAGTCACTGTCAAATGTCAAACATTATAAACGTCATAGTTAGTCAATCAAATGCACAAATGTTCCACAATAATTGATTTATATTAGGATTTTAAGCATTTTCAAGTTTTGTCTTTGTATTTTATTTACAGAAAGTGCTCGAGATAGAGCGAGGAGGCAGTAAGTAGAAGTGGAACAAACTTAGAAAAACGAAACGAAAGTTTGTTGTGTTGTGTGTGTGATTCGATTCGGTGTGTCTTGTCTCTCTCGGTGATTGGTATTGTTGTGCATAAGCCTGAGCGAGGGCCTTTTTCAAATATTTTTAGCTTTAGCAATATAAAACTAAGGTAAACTTTTGCAAGGATCGCTAAAACCTTTCAGTAGGTATCTATTCGTTTCATATAAGTTCAAAACTAGGGAGAACAACGGATTGCAGGAACACTAAAAATAATAGGTGTGGCTCCTTCGCCGTTGCAAATCATTTAGCACGGTTTTATGAATGATAGAGTTAACTCACCCTTTCCAGATCGAAGAACACCAAAAAGATCGAGCAGCTAGAAGCCCCTGCAGACCTTGTATCTCATAACTAGTGCTCTAAAATGCCGTTATTGGAGTCATGTTGGTCCCCTTGCATCTGGTCTTCAAACGTGAAGACCGGGAGCCGGGCGGTGGCGGTCTACACTGCAGCAATGAGTCTGGTTCTCATCATTTTCATAGCCTACCAGATGGACGGAGGTGATTCAACTCAACTCTGGAACCCGCTGTTTGAAGCTGACGTGAGAGGATGTAAGTGATTCAGTCTTGCTTGTTATTTACCTATTTATTTTCTGTTTGAAGCGGACAAGTAGAATGCAGCATCTTTATGATATACTTACTCATTTGTAATATAGTTGATAGCAGATTGTCAGCACACAGAGCCTGTAGTCTGACTTTGGTATGTTGATTTGTGACAAGCGAGAATCGAGAAACTCACAGTTTTTGTATGGAGAAAAATTGTTAGCAAATCACCCGCTAGAGATGCTATAGTAGGCGCCAAATAATACCGCAATACAGGTCATTCACCCACCTTCAAAACGATGTCGCAAAATTCAATTTATGAATGGCTAATTCTGTCGCTTTCCATACAAACCTGTCGCTAAGACGGTAATCGCTCGAATCTCGTAGTACTGTTTGTTTAACATTCATAAATTGAATTTTGAGACATCGTTTTGAAGGTGGGGGAATGACCTGTATTGCGGGTTTATTTGGCTCCTACTATATCAGATTTTCATACAAAATATCTCACAAGTCAGTTCTCGATATGCATTTAGCTCAACAAAACAAAACTCAGACTATGGGCTCTGATCTTAAAGCTTCACACTAAGTAGACCGAATTTTAGAGTCGAAACTGACTAACCTAGCCTAAACTTTAGACACATGCTCAATCATAACCAGTTTACAAGACTAATATAAGTGTTCATCTCTTTGTTTGGTGGAATAGATGGTGTTGTGTGAAATATCTGTCAATATTTATTTATTTTATTTATTCAGGCATTCTTAGAACTTTCCTACCTGCTAAATGGTTTTTTTGTTTAATTTCCAGCCCTTCAAGTGTTTGGCATCATCTTCATCATAATACTGATATTACTCATTATATTCTCCGTCTTGATGGTGAGTAAATAAACTTTTTTTTTTCAAACATAAAAGTTTCAGTTGTAATACCACACTATCTCGTTTTTTGTTCAACAAGGGCATGCCTCCTAGTGTGGTCAACAGCGCATTTGAAGCATGCTGACGCATATGCTATAGATAGTTGAAAGCCTAGCGCCCCCTGTGAAAGACTAAAAGGCATATTGGGGACTTAGCTTCAGAATACTAAGACTTGAGAAGCAATAGATGAGATTTCTCCTGGGATTTCTTCACTAAGTAATATTATGTGGATAAGTATTGTAGTTGGGTAAAATCTGGTTTTCATATTACAAGGTTTGGTGTATGGAAATTGCACCAAATTAATTATTTTATATAAGTTTTTACCAGATTCCATTAGGAGGTAGAGCGCAAATGTGACCGACATAGTCGAAAGTCGAAATCAATAAAGAAAAAACTAAACTCAATTGCATTAAAATGACTACATTCACAGAGGCTATTAACATGCCCCTAGATTTCAAACACAAAAATACTTGTAAAAAAATACTTTTGTTAATCACAAAATAAAAATTGAATGCTTGATTTCCAGGTGATTGGAATCAACATCTGGATGCGAGGGCTGATGCTTCCATGGCTCTGCACGATGGGCCTGGTTATTGTCTTCCAACTTATATTTGGACTTTGGCTGATCGGGGGATACTATATTTATGTAAGCTATACCATTTTGTCAGGATTTGAATCTGTATCTCAGCCAGAGAGTCATTCGACGGTCTGGTTTGTAGAGTCCTTTCCATGAAAGAAGTCCCGCAGACGCGTCGCTGTAGTCGACCTTAAGTATTATTTCTCGGGCAGCACTTTTAACAACTTTAGGCATTGAAAACAAGACTTTGATCACAGAAACCAAATAAAAACGCACTAGCATCCGAACACATTAACAGCACCTGACAACTAATTTAAAATTTAGTTCCGGAAATTTCCGCGGGACTTCTTTCATGAAAAGGACTAGTGTACATTCTATTCCTACAAAACAAAAGCTTTTAGTTTGAACTCTTTGAGTGTTCGATTCTCTCAAGAGATGGCGCTAAATATGTTTCAAAATCCTTGTACTAGATGGCGTTAGGTGTCTGGAAGTTCAACTCATAATTGAGATTATTGTATCAAAAAAGTAGGACATGCTCACTTTATGTACCACTAGCTTCCGCCCGCGACTTCATTCGCGTCCCGTTGGATCCCATTGGTTTTCCGGGCGTCAATAATATTAATAGGATTACATATTTGTGAATTTGCAATATCGACGATCATTTTGTAGGTGATAGGTATTTAAATGAAATAAATGGTAATTTCAGCTGGACGCTACCTTCGCAGCGTTTATCGACTTTCTGTGGATGGCTTACAATGTGAGTATTGATTTAATTTTATTTACCGATGAATTACTACCCATAGCTCCGTTCGCATTATCCCCGAACAAAAAGTATCACCAAATATTCACAATATTGTAAGAAGTAGGCTTTTTCAGCTAGTAGGACATCCCACACGGCGTAACCCACAGAAAAGACTAAGTCGATACGTAACTGAAATTGTTTTTTTATCGAAAATAATTTGGGACAAGCACATGAATGACCTAATGTTACTGCGTCCATCTCTGTACACAATGGCTAAGTACCCGTACCTACCAGTAAAAGCACTGACGCCTTCAAGCCGGAACACAGCAATGCGAGCATTACTACTTGGTCGCAGATACTTCCCCAAACGAACTCCTACAGAAAGAACCCTATTTTCATACTAATAAGGGTTGTTTTATTTCAGATTTACTGTTGGTTATGCGTCTTCTCACAATATCAAATCATTTTGGAGATGCAATCGCCTAACATAGAGATACTAATCGATTACTAACATTAAATAACCGGTGATCCATTTACCGAAAAAACGTTTTTAATGGTAAGTTTTTTATGAACTATTAAATAATATGTTTTATCATAATTAGTTATATATTTAATAATCTATTTTAATTATACTTCAATAGTAATTGTTGACTTATGCCTGGTTTATACGGGGTCAGTAACAA
Source organism: Eulithis testata (assembly GCA_947507515.1). Taxonomy (NCBI): domain Eukaryota; kingdom Metazoa; phylum Arthropoda; class Insecta; order Lepidoptera; family Geometridae; genus Eulithis; species Eulithis testata. The sequence goes on along the minus strand of OX382213.1, from coordinate 7,121,276 downwards.
GGCAGTACAGTTACCCAGTCCATCGCTGACTTGTTACTGGGTGCGTGTAAACAATAGTTTTGGTAACCCAGTCCAGTGCTGACTTGTTACTGGGTGCATGTAAACACCGTTTTGGCAGTGACTGGGTCCGAAACCAAGATAACTGGGTCCAGTCCAGTATTGTGGTGACCACCAATCAATAACCAATCAGTTATTAATTTTTATCTATGATTTTGACCAAAAATAATTATGATAAGTTCTGATAAAATCACAGAAACAATGGTTATCAAAATATCATTGCTGAAAAATAATATTTTAACAATTATTAAGTGTGTAGTGGTCGTTTTTCTATTATTAATCTATTAAAATGTTAGTTAACAAAATGTCCGTCCTGGCAACTATTTCATTAAGTTTTAAAATAAGTGCCTTTAAGTTTTAAAATAGATAAGTAGTTTTAAGTACAAATGACTGTAGTTATTCCGTCCAATTTGATTACTTTGACTTTAATATTTTAATTAAATTGAATCTTAATTATAGTAACCATTTAAATTATTGCTTGCATTTAAATTATACAACATTAGTAGTAAAAAAATAACTATTTTTTTTATTAAAAATCCCACTTGAGCAGCAAGATATAGGAGTCTCATATTAAAAAGTAATATTTGTTTCACATGTTAGTGTGTAATATAAAATAATGTTGTATTTGTACGTTTTTTTATGTATTTTTGCATTATATTTTGAAATAAAACGAGATGATATTGAAAATTCTTAATTATTTTATTCAGAGAAAATAAAAACGTTTCCTTTTTCGTTCATGATAAAAAAAAATACAATGCAAGTTAGAAAAAAATAAAAAAAACATAACAGATAATTGAGTGACAAGCCTATCCCAATTTATAATTATATAATTACAGTTTTTTTACAATTTATAATAATAATTCTTATAATACGATACATCAACAAAGCTTATTAGATTCAAAATGAATTTCACACGTGTATTGCACAGATAAGTAGTATAAATAGCAATAATTATAACACCTAATATAACTAATAATAAAATATAACTTTTATTATAATAATAAAAATAAGTACATAATTGTTTTTGGCTTGACAATTGAAATTAACTGGAATGATTACTTGAGTATTTTTGTCACGTGAAAAGATAAAACCTAGAATCAGTTTTTTTTTGTGAACGCGGGTAGTTATAAAACAAAAAGAAAAATGGCGTCTCGTCACACCAATCAGAATCTATTACTTAAACTTTTTTTAAAGGCCTGATATCCACTGAATTAAAAACGTATCTAATAATAATGGAATGTTTTTCTTTTATGTTTTAATTTTGTCTGGAAAACTAAAAAAGTCACAACGGACCTTGGTGGCTCAGAAAAGTGGCTCGTCGTATCAACTATCTCGCTCTAACTCATAGTAAGTAGATGCGAGTACGAGACGAAAATACCCGTTGTGACTACTCTAGGGAAGTATACCTTTATTTTTGTAAGATATGTCTCATGAAAAGTTCAAAATAATGAGGGATTTTTAAATAATCAAGTTTTAAATATTTAGAAACTCCTATACTACAATGGAATGTATTGTGGTATGTACAATGAAATCTTATTTCGAAAATTAAATTAATATACACTTACATCTACAATTTACAATGTCAAGGATAAAACTATTCTAAATACAGTCATGTAAATAACTATTGTACAATAATTTACAAAAGCTTACTTTAAAATGATATGCAATAAGCTACTTGAATAGCCATCGAGTTTATTGATTTACTGAATTAATCGAATTTCCACGTTAATCGATGTTCCGTTTATAATCGATACGATGAGTGATACTGGTGAAATGTTTTGCGAAATTAGCTCTTAATGTTAAAAAAATAATCAGTTGAATAAATGCACGTTGCTTCGTTAGTGAACTTAAACTATAAAAATATGTCATTTATGTTTACACTGAGTATTCTGAAAAGTCTTGACCGTATACAATTTCTTTAAAACCTGAAAGCTCGTACCATTAAACAGTGCTAAGCGCCATTTTATCTAAAACATCTTTTACCGAGTTTACTTCACTGAGTTACATAAGTTAAGCGACATTCTGTGCGGTTACTACATATTTGGATGGGTGACCATTAGTGGCGTTTACATCTGAGCACTTCCGTGCTTCGGAGGGCACGTTAAACTGTCGGTCCTGGCTCTGGCAGTCGTTAAGCCACGACGGAGGCCTTAACGCGGCCTAAAAACTCCGTCACCAGAGTTGACCACTCATACGAGCTTGCTTGCTTGCTTACTTCACTGAGTCGTGTCTGAGCTAAGATGGCGCTTGACAATTTTTTTTTGGTTAGGCCTGCATTATACAAACTAATTGAGCCATAAAAAAATTACTATCGTCATCAATCCAACGATAACAAAATGTGCTAAACTTAACAAGTTCCAAAAAGCTCGCAAAATTCAAAAAATGCCAAATAAAAGCTCCTAATAAGGCTATGAACCTGACGAATACCAATTCGTGTTTGGAGGGGCGGACTTATCGACATGTGAGTGAGACGCATGAGCGGCGTGCGCCTGCGGGTGATAGAGGTGGAACGATGATGGCGGATGGAAGAACTGCGATTGGTCCAGCGATGACGTGTAATCCAAAGTTCCCGGTACAGCGGAATACGCTTGAGGCTTCAACGGTAGTGGCGCTTCAGCTAAATAAGAGTGCCTTAACGCTTCGGAATAAGCGCTATTATCGTACGGTAAGGTGTACTGCTGCTTGTCTCTTGGCGAGACTGACCCTGGCGGGGTCATCGCTGAATGGTAGTCTGCGTAACCTCCATACGCTAGCGATCCTATATCCGTCCCTTTGTGCCCTAATTGCTCGCCGTAGCTGGAACCCTCGCTTCCGGGTGGAGTCGGTAAAGGTCCTGATTGGCCATCACCAGAATAGTACCCGCCAGTTCGTCCATCTCCCAAGAAGTTACTTCTGATAACACTCTCCCTGTTGGCGTAAAGTTGCCGTAACAGTGCGCTGGCCGGCGTTGTGGTATGATTCCCTGGGATTTGTCTATTAAGGTGGTTGAGATGGTGGTTTTGCGTCCCTATCCACTGGATAGTAGACTTTTGTTGTTGCTGCTTCAGCAGCGCGTCCGTTGAGAAGTCCGTCGGCCGGTGTGTTATTTCCTTCCCATCAAGCGCTGGTAAATGCTTCGACATTGCATTTTCTAAGTCTCTAACTGAAGTTGCGTCAGTCGCGCCTTCTGGAATGGTCAAGTTAGTCTTCGAGATGTCTCTTTCTGCTGGGGATAAGACGGCTGCTGGGTTGGGGTTAGATTTCCGTCGTTCCTCGTCTCTTTCCTCGTCTTCGCAGTCTGCATGCTTCCGTTTCTTCTGTCTCCTAGCTGGCATTGGAGACGTTCGTTCTGGAGCTGTGTGGGGCGGCAGTGGTTGCGTATCGCTGAGCCTTGTGAGGTGTGTGACGTCAGAGGTTGGTACTGGAGCTGATGAGGCTGAATCGGTATTGTTGGGTGGTTCAGTTCTCTCTGGATGTCGGTTGGGAGGCGACGGTCCGCCTGAGTTGTCAGTGTCTGGTGGCCCGTTTTCAGGGTCACCGGTGCTCTCTTCCCGTTTCACCCCTTGGACATTGTCTTCTAGTTGGCAGCAGTCCATGACGGTGTTGGGGTATTCGCGGCCACTGAAATCAGAGAGTCAATTATTGAATAGTCTGGATTTACGGGAGGAATCAACAAATATCAACTTGGAATCTATTTAAGGAGTTAGCCTAGTCTTCATATAAAGACAGTAACATGTTACTGGAAGCCAAGCCAAGCAAGTGCAGGGTCCAAAGTCATGATGTCTCTTCATGTGCTGTAGGTGCCTATAGTTTTGCTTACCTAATAACATAATTGACGCATATAATATTCTGCTCCTCGGCATTCTTGGAGGAGCAGACAACGGTCGCACAAGTCTGCATCCAAGTGTATCCACCCAGCTTGTTCATTATCCTGTAGTAGTGGGTCAGGACCTGCCCTTTGTTCATTACTGAAAAGAAAACCAACATGAATATTATTCGAGAGCATAGAACTTTTTAATGGTACCTAAGGAGGCATGAAAATATAGCAGGCAGAATTTCCATCAATAAACCGTTTTAAAAAAAATTACGAAAACAATCTTCGTGAAGAAGACCCTTTAGAACCAGAAGCTTCTGCATGACCATAACTCTAATCAAGGGTAGGTAATGCTAGGGGTAATATTGATAAAAATATACCTAGGTACTGCTGTCCAGTCAATTATTTTGATTAATTATTGTTATTAGTAGCTAATGATTAGTGTCTGTCTTTCGTCACAATCCAAAAATGTATCTAACAGAACAGTAAACACGACCTTGAAACCTGACCACTGTCACCTTATACCGATCAGAACAATAGGTTCACAATGATGCATTTAACTTCGCACATGTGGACCTGGAACCTATAGCTGTAGATAGGTAACTCAATAAAGAAACAATCCAGTTACTGTGAATGTTTGAAAGCGGTGTCTTCTAAGATCGCTCATGAGCGCGACATCTAAAACGCTTTTAGCCTTTGTAGCAAAATGCCTAACATGGATATCTAAAAAGTAATATGCCTGATAAGTTAAATTCAATAATCTCATATCGCCTAAGATTTGAAACACCTAAGACGCAAAACGCCTGAGTAGCAATTAACTTTAAACTCAGTTACCTAAGTTGTACAGTGTCTAAAGCGCAATTTGCAAAAACTATGCATGATAGCAAAAAAACATATGATACTGGTCATAAGTGACAAGTTAAACTTAAAAGATATCTCGTTGGACAACAGTCTGATGAGAAGTGTAGGTATCCCATCGACCAATGACATAGTTAAGATCGCCGGAATTCGGATAGAGAAGATATAAACGGTTATTTCTGGATATATCTGGAAGAAAGCTTCTTTAGCAGTGGAATTTTACAAACTGATAGATGATAATGATGACAAGCTCTTAGGTGTATGGCGAATGTTGATAACTACCATCTTGATACATTAAACGTAACCTAAACAGGTAGGTATAGAAGTCATTGTGAACACAAAAGACGGAGTGACAAACACGTGTTCTTATACGTGATTCATTAGTAGATTTTGGTTTGTGTATTGTTTATTGGCATGTTAGTAGGTAGTAGTTGCTTTTGGATGGAAGCCAATGTTATAAAGACCGCAATCATGATTTTGTTCAACAAATACAGCGTATAGGAAAGGAACTTCTGTTAAACTGAGCTCTTCATCCACGGTATTGGTTATACTCTAATCTAACCTTCTGATTTCCAGTTTCATTACATAGATGATGTGAGTCATAGTAAAACTAATAAAATTAGAACCAAACATGTGTGAACTAATAAAAAATAGCCTCTTTTGCAATCTAAAAGGGTTGTTATTCATACCACACATCGGTAATCGTGCCACAATTAATGATGACTGAATCATACGCAGTCACGCTATATGACGTGTGGTATCAACGACTTTGCTAGAGATGAAAATGACTGTTTGAATGAACTAGTGGAAATTCCAGTTCTTCGGAATGATTACCTACTATAGTTTAAAGCCTGTCAGGACAGGACTGAGAATGACAGAAGCGAGCTATTGTAAGACATGTAGGCATTTTCTATGGCAGCGAATCAATGGATTGAAATATGAAATTCAAACATTCCTTAGTACCCTACCTTTTAGTGTTTTAAATGGGTGACCGGTAGTGGCATTTACATCTGAGTACTTCCGTGCTTCGGAGGGCACGGGCTCTAGCAGTCGTCGACGGAGGCCTTAAGGCGGCCTAAAAACTCATACGAGCTTGCTTAGTGTTTAAATTTATAACGTAAGAGTTGGTACACCGTTCATGAAAGCAAGGTTTCAGTCATTGTCGGATGTCCCCAACATAATCATTGAACTTTATTGCCGCCATATCGTCAATATCATCATCAAGCAACCAAACCACATACGCAGTTGTAACCAAATCACCCGCTTTCTAACAAACACCCGGACTTTTATGTTAATAAAACAATTGGTATTCACAAGCAAGAATGTCCACATTTGACCGGCATCTACATACGTGTTGATTTTAAATTCAAATCCATGGTCTCGTAAAGCTATCAAATGGTAAGGTGCTAGGAGCATGTGACGCTAACGCCTAGCCGTGATTGGCATTCGGAACAGCCATCTTGTCATGCTCATATACGTATGCCATATGATTGGCCGGGACATGGCAACGGTCTTACGTCAAGATTATGAACTTCTCCATTCAATGGCAACATGGCAAGAACACGATCCAAGCTTCATGGAAGAGTTGGTTTCCTGCCAAACCTCGAAATTTATTCAAGGTACTCAAAATTCAGCTATAAATAAGCGCAGGATTTGAGACAAACAAATGAAGGAAGGGTGACATCATTGTATTGGTAATCAGTACTTTAGAATCAGTCAGTAGCTGCATGCCAAGTGCTAACGGGTTACATAACGGAACCTAATAACAATCATTGATAGCAATCTTCACAAGATACGATGGGAAAATGTATTGAGGGTAAAATAATGATTAGGTAATACAAAAGAAACGAAATATACTGTTCCCCAACGAGATAAAAGTTATGATAGATGATGTAGCATGAAGCTTCAAACCTCCACAATCCCATAAGACTCGTCCATAAAACAGTAGGAAAAATAGGTAGGTAGAAGGTATATAGCTATCTCAAAGGACATTACCAGACATTTCCCACGTATACATCAAGGGAAAGGAAACTAAAATGATGGTATAAAAATTATTATTCAAATCACAACTCGCGTTGGACCGGCGCATAGCGCAAGCCTAAATTGTATTCCACTGACGGATGTGTAGGGAAGTAATAATATCATAGAGTGTACATTATTTATGGAATCTGGAATCGTGTTCGTGCTCATGAAAAATTAAGAGGCCATAAGGATATAGATTATGATGGTGGTGAAAATAATAACGGGAAAGTTATCTTTTGTGGAGAAATAAACTCCGATTGAACATAAAAATATGCAGAAAAAATCATCAATCTTTGGATTATTGAAAACTTAATAGAGGTAGGTCACAGAATGCCCTTTAAAAACTCAGTGCTATAGATACCTACTTATTTTTATTTCCTTGTACCTGACTCTTAAGAAATGTAAGGTAAACAATACAAGCGAATTAAATACCAACAAATCGAATAACAAGAGTCGTAAATTTTCCTCCAAACGCGCCTTGGACTGCCAGTCTACTTGACATGGATTTCTATACTGCACTGCTTGAATACAAATCGAATGTTACAACATTGATTTCACCACATTATTGGGTCATGGATGGACACTTTGTAAGCAAGGATAATTAAAACAAAAACGAAGGTGACACAAGTGTCTCTGTATCTGAAGATGGACTGACTTATGAAGGGAAGTGCAATAGATAATGAAACAAAGATAGATGATTTATGAGCGCAGGAAACCGATTTTATGACAGACATATACGGTGAGACGCATAAACGGCGTGCCTCTTAGTTTTCCATTGTGGATTATAATACGAAACCAATATGTAGGATTGATACTACGCTATAAACAGAGATGGCATTTAGAACTGAATCTAAAATCGATTCTATTGTAGACACAGCTACTGAAAGAGATTCGAATGCAGATGCGAGTGAAATCGGATTTCGCAGAAGTCTGCGTATATCGAAACGATCCGTCGAATGGGAATAATCAGCCAATTTAGACAACAGAGCTTTCTCTTGGAGATTGTGATTGATTAGGCAATTGGGAAAACCATGTGTTTACATACCTACATCCTGAAGCAAGACGTCGAACGTTTTGTTGACTATCGTTTTATGTAAAATTTAAAGCGATAAAATGTTAGCCATCTTACGATAGAGATCAGTGGCTCGTTTTTTTCTTCGAAGCTTTCGAGTTTTTCGTTGCTAGTTTTGGTTTTTCCTTTTCAAACGTGTACATTGTGTGTAAGGCTATTGTGAAATACTTACAATCTACATGGCATTTCCTAAGTTTGTTGGCGTCCTCGCCGTGGCAGAGAGCGTAGAGGTTCTTCCCCGTCAGTTCTTCGGCCGTATACCCGAGCAGTTCTGATACCCTGCTGGAAAATTTATAAAAATGTTACTTCACCAACTTCATTGCTGCAAAATACCCTGTTAACATTTTCTACAGAGTCAGCGCCTAACATGCTGTGATGATTTCAAATTCCATTTTTGTAATATAGCAAATGGGACAAATGTTTGCAAAATCTGGTTGCTGTGTTATTATGATGTATCTCATAGAGACTTGTTGGTTCAGGAGTTATGTTATATATAACTTTGTCATCACTTTTTCAACAGTGTTGGGGGTTTCTTTTAAATATTTTGGTACCTAAGTAATTTCAACTATTTTGTTATTTTCTAACTTATTTTAAAACACCAGATACCTGGGCTCGCAGTGTGCTATCGTGAAATCGAAGTTGATTCTCGTAACAAACATATCCGATTCGAGTCTTATCTCGTGAACTGAGGGCGGTGGTAACGCGATGGCCAGTGCGACCATCCCGAGCAACACTGTTGGGGACTTCCGACTGTGGGAGAATGAGTACTGCGGTCGTAGCCGGCACAGCATCAGGACTACCTGGAAAGATGGAGAAGATCGTTCAGGTTTTGTAGCCTAATTTTCAGATACCTAGTCATTGGTCTCAAAGATCTTAAGTCGCTTAATCACCTACCATGGTTTCATTCATAAATCCACTTTTTTTCTTTGATGTAGTCAGATAAAAAAAAGTCATATTCGACAAAGATTTCTGACGAGTGGGCCGTAGACGTTTAATTAGTTTTACATACTTATTTCTGCTTATTTCACTAGGACGTAGTCCTCTATAGTTCAGTTGAGTTTTCTTTTTGTAATACTTTTATGAACACAATGTAGGTGCAGGTCAACTTAATTAACGTTACCGTACATATTTTATTCCAAAACAATTCAAAACTCAGACAGCATTTCAAAGAGACGATCGTAAAGAACCTCATCAAAACTTTGCGAATTTCCACAAACAAGATACGAGATACAATAATAAACTTCACATAAACTGAAAATTTATTCGCTGTAGGAAGCGGGGAACCACGTACTCCATACATTACGAGTACCTGCTAATCGAATAAGATCAAGGATTAACTAATTTCGCCAATAAAACCACTGCCTCTGGCGTTACGTAACCCATGCTTCATAATAAACGATCTAATACTAATTGCTCCTTCGAAACCTTTAAGTTGTAGAAGCCGTTTAGATCACAGATACGATATTATTGAAAGTGTCTCACTTAACGAGCCTGTAACATTCATTCCAAAGAATATAAGCTAAATTGATGAAAGGGTTGCAACAACCCCTGTATATTGAGGAAGTGTCCGCAAAGTGGTTATGAAATAAAAAGCAAAATTTACACCCCGAAAACAATCTACGGACAATTTTACGTACCTAGCCGGTATTCGCAAGTCACTAGAGATATAATCACATTTTATGACCTAACACCGAGTTAAGGCAAAAATTATGGGCCCATATAACCGTGCCTTGAGGCACCCCTTGAACAATAACTCTAACCAATAATATTTGCGGCTATGTCGGATAAAGAAAGAGTTCTTGCGACACCATTTATTGCTGAGAAAGTAAATTTATGGTCAAGGGAGACAAATTGATAAAATTAAGAAGGGAAACCCTATCGAAAGCTTTACTAAAAACCAAAACTAACAGAAGTGGCCCAAAAACATGCTTATTGTTCATTGGTAATCAGCAATTTGGCTAGAACAAAGGCATCCTACAGTAAAATGATTATTGTCACATAATTGTTATAGGTTTTCCTATTAATTATAATAACAAAGTAACCATCTCGCTATAGGATACCCACCCGCCAGCTACCACCCTCCGCATATCTCGACGGCTCACCCTCTCCTCTTCCGACCTAGATTAAAAATGAAAATTCAGCGTCTATTTTCTAATTTATAGTCTTGCCATTTAACTTTGCGGTTGCTACCAAATACCTACTGAATCTTCCGAATAGACGCTTGTAAGTTTATTTCCTATTTTAAATCCTGCAGCCGCAAAGTTATTTGGCGCTGAGTTTTGTAGATTAGAATTAAAATGACCGTTTTTCATACTCCTCGGTTACTAATGAGTTGGAAGCGAATAAATCATTCGATAAGACATTCTGCAAAAAGGCTATGAATGAAAAATCTTACTCGGAAGTCAACTTTTTCTGATAAAAATATTAAATAAATAAACGTTATACATTTCACATTATATTATTATTTTTAATCGTTTTAAAAGCTCTACGGCAAATAACTTCATCTTTAAGCAGTAGCTCTTGCACTGCTAAGAAAGGCTTACCCGATATCCTGAAGACTTGAAATGGCACCCCCGTTTCGTCAGCGTACTCTTCATCCTCACGCAAAACGCGCGATCCATACCTCGGTACAGCGAGCCACTCGCCGCAAGAGTCATTGACGATGATACTGTCAACAAAGAGATTCACATTCTGATAGCTGTGGTAATATGAATGACCGACGTTATGACCGTGGACGATAACATCGAGGAAATAAAACTTTACACTGAGATGGGGGAAGTAATAAAAAATGTTAACGATGTTTTACAATAACAATAGTGGGACGTAAAGATCTCAATTTAGCTTGACAAAGAAAGCAATCCCTATATCCTAAGGTCGATAGAAGTGATTGGAAAGCGAGTAGGTAATTAAAAGGTTCACGGAGGACCTTTGGGATCGGATAGAAACCGTGGCTTAATTGATTTCGTCTTGATTTACTTGCATTTTTTGGGATGTGGTTCTTAAAGTTTTGAAAACGTCCCTGTTACTTTCTTAATAGTAACTTGTATTCTCAATCAACACTTCTAAATAAACGCAGTTACTTTATAAATTCTTCATTGTTACAAACATTTTTATCTTTGTCGGTAGGTACTGCAAGTGGACAACTAGATTTTAATCAATTTTGTGCTTAATACTTATTGAAAAGATTGAGTCAGCGCATAACTTTGATTAACCTTGGAATGTTTCTTTATTCTTACCATTTCTTACACGCAAAGGTTATAAGTATATTGTATTGGATTACCTTCCAATCAAATGTACCTATATTTTTAGCACTATACCAACTCACAAAGTATTGTTAATCCAATTCCTAGTTTGTGTCTCTAACATGGTAATTTATTGGTTAACTTTAGAACCACTGGCATCTGTCAATCTCCTGACACTATCACACGAATTCTCAACCACAGTTCTATGGTCATCAGTTGACAAAGTAGCCCTTTTTTCACGCCCTCTGTTTTCTGACTCTATTTCACCATGCCCGTCACCCAACAAAGCGACTCTGACAAGACAAGTCCTGATAGATTTTTTATAACCTTTCTTTGTATTGGAAAGTAAATTTGAAATTGATTCTAAGCCCTTAAATGTGGACTAAATTGAAATTGGAGTTTATCCGTTAGGTCGAGAAAAAACTGGGTCGAATGTATGTCCCGTCATGGTTTGATTGGATGCGTAATGAAGTTCGCTTTATGGGATGGAGTTATTATTACAATAAATTTGGTAATTAATTAATATTTTGTTAATATAAGTACAAGATACCGGTTATGACATGAAAAGTAAAGTGTATCAAGAATAGGGCAATAAAACGAAATACTTACCTTGAAATATTTTATTCTGTTTGTATAAGTTCCGTGTAGTTTCTTACCCAGAATTTTAAAGTAGGTGAAAAAACAACTAAAAGTCATCAAATTCAAATTGCATTCCTACCTCCTTACTTATAGATAATAAGTATTCAGACAACGTTTTTTTCTTACATCGAGATATAACCACAACAATGGTAAAAACATCAAAACCAGTGAAGCGGGCAACAGACTATTTGATACTAAAAATTATTGTATCATTGACTTTTTTGCTAATTTAGTAGTTTAATTGAGAAGTGGAATAAAGTTTCATCCTTATTTATATGAATGTAATGGGTTTTTGATGTCGGCTCTCGAACGTTGCGTAAGATATTAGACGCACAGTGGCGCTTGAATTACAGACACTTTGAAGGTTCCCATAGAATTGAAATATTAATTTAGGGCATAAAGATACCCACTGACTCCCCATTGACCGTTTCATAAGACCCAAACACGCCGTGAAGACTCCATAATCTAATTTCAATTTAATACAAACTTATTGTGAAAATGGGTGATTCGGAGAAAACCCCAGTATTGTCGCCGGTTGAAGGTGCAACGGCCTCAGATATAATGTTTAATTGAATTCTGTACACACTTTTTCCGAGAGTTTTTGCCTTCGACTCATCGCTGTCGATTTTACCTTATTGCGAGTCTTTAAATGTGACACCTACTTATACAGAATGAGTAACGGTTGTAGAAAGTGGCGTTTTCAATGTTTTGATGACTACTATAAGCATAAATTTTGTAACGAGAAACACAAGGACATTATTTTTATAAGATTTCTTCTTTCTTAATGTTTTCACTGTAGTTTGTAACTAACTGATCGTTTTCTTGATCAAAAAAGCCTTAAACTTGTCCACCATAGCCCTTAATGACTCCATGTTAATCTCTAGATCTAAATAAATAGTTTTTTTGAACATACCATAGCCCACAGCAGTTACTGTCTCCATGTCAATTTCTATGTCTAGAGGAAGAATGTCTTTAAACATACCATCAGGATTGTTCGTCCCGTGCTGGCTACCCTCCTCGCTTCCTGATGCTGGACTGTTAAGACCGGCACCTCCTCTCCCCGCTAGCGATAGACCTAGGTGTTCTGCTATCTCTGCGTGGTCTTGTTGGTGGATGTAATCGAATATACTGCTGCCTGTCATTTCTACCTGTAGATGAAAATGGGTTTTGTTAAAAGTTTTGGAATTATTGATTTTTAAAGTGCTGAGTAGATAATATTAGATCACATAAGTACGAGATCACTGAAAGTTTACAAGAATTGTCGTGTTTACGCAGATTAGTGAAACGATAAAGTAGGTATTCGTTCAGGTTTTCTAGCTGACATCAAAGAAGATCAACTCGTTTTGAGTAACAAATTTAAAAACAGAAAAAGACTAAGAAACAATAAGTTCCTTGGACTTTAAGTACCTACACGCGTTCATAATATAAACCTCAACCACTCCCATTTTCGCCGAGCCTAATTATAACCATAAACAAAAGTTGAAGAAGCCAAACCAGTTGAAGGCTTGAATGGTCACGTACTGGCTTTATGAATGAACCAACTGTTATCACGCATCGCAGCAGGTGGGCATAGACCAGCTCGTAACAATGTATGAACTTACGACAATTATAATGAAGAAGATAAAGATGAGGAAGTAAATACAACTGATGATAACTTGGATCTTATCGTGATTTTTAATGAACTGTAGCTTAAAATGGAAGGCAGTAAGAGTTCTGCGGAATAACTTGTAAACAAAGAATTTATTAATGAAGAACATTACATTGTCAATACAACATTATAAAATGGAGAACGGGTAGTGATGTATGAATGTAAATGAAACAACGAAAGACTACAACTAGACAAATATTAATGAAGAGGAGCTTAAGTGTATGAAGACGGAAATAACCGTGACGAGAATTTAGCAAACAAAACCATGAGTCATTTCATTCATATTTGAGATCGATAACTTTCACAATATGCAAATCTCTAAATAAATTTATCAAATATAATTGTGGGATCCTATTACACATTCAGGAGTCGTGTATCCGTAGTGAGCTTCTGCATATGAATTCTATAAAACAATGGTGACGTTATGGTGGTCGGTTCTAAGAAAATACCTTAGGATTTTATATGTATTCGCCGATTGGACAAATCGCTTTGGCAATGGCGTAATGGGGGTTTTAACCTAACTGCTTTAAAAATACGTCGTATTATTTTTAAAGGCAATAACCACAATTTATTCGTTTCCTTGACGAAAGGACAATGGGAGTATATCAAATGAAGTGATTATGTATGTTGTTTTATATGTTTTAGTTTTATCAATTTTTTATAACATGATGCTATAACATGAGCATAAAAATTTTCAATAAAATACCACACAAAAAATTTAAGAGCGTATTACGGACCCGGTTGCTGGATCATGGGTTTTACACGGTTCGTGAATTCATGGAGTTGAAGTAAGATTGTATAGTTGCTATTAGACCTACCTAACTAACATAGAAAAATGTTTTGCATGCTATAATTTTAAAATAGCGAAATAATGGATCTAGTTATCATTTTGTTTACCACCTGTTGTGTACCTATTTCAAGCAAATAAAGAAACTCTAACTCTTATTTTACTTTGGCATTATTATGATGATGTGGTAGCGATCCAGTCTTCCGATCGTGGGGTTCAAATACGGTGAGGCAATCCACATCTACCAAAATGTTTCGGTACCTACCTAGATTGGCCTAAGTAGGTAAAAACCTACTGTAGTATCAGACAAGCTATTATGAGTTTGAATATACCTAATCGTAAAAACACAAAACTGTTATTTTCCCTTACTTTGAATAAAGAGATAACATGATTTTCTTATTGTCGACGCTATCATCGGTCTTTATCCAAAAATAACAGAATTTAATATAGTACCTACCCGAAACGTCGACCGTCTAAGAAAGTATACGCTTATTTACCAGGAAGTTTATATGTTTTATTTCTACCCACACATGTCTGATGTATGGAGTTAGGGTTAGGGTTGCCAGTCAGTAGAATAGATCGTAACTGTTAGATAGTGTTACCAGTGAGTCCTTAGCTTCTAAAATAATTTGTGGAAGCTCTGTCTCTATAATCTAAACTTTTGCCATCATAAACAAAATATTGTATCAGGTTAAAAGTAGGTACTTTATTTTATTAAGTCTGGAAGTACCTACTGCTACGGGTGACAAAGAGTTTCCTTACAAAGGCAAACTTCTTTACTCATTACTTTGTTTATCATCTCATCGTTATTAATCTCATTTGAAACCGACAACCCTATCCCAAACCGTCTCTGTGTGAAAGGTGTTGTGACATTATTAGTGTGCGTGTTTTGGGGGTGTGTGTGTGGTAAGGTTCGCATCAACATTAGAATGAGGAGCACGCGCCTGCCTTGCCCGGAACGTGACCGGCATATCGCATCGTCCCTTTCCCCCTATATCCACCGTCTCGCTCGCACCACCCCCGAAGCCATGTTGGCTCGAATTTCCCTGTTTTCGGATTCTTTTAATTTTGTAACTTTATTTAATTTTATACATTTTTTGTAGTCTTTTTATATTTAACGTACGTACTTACGTACTGGTAAAATGTGTTGTAACTCTGCTAAAATTTTATTTGTCGGGCGTAAAACAGCTTTATTTTATTTTGCCTTAGCAAATTAGGCAACACGTTCTTTCATATTCGCTTTGTCTATTTTGGTCTGACTATCCTCAGTCGAACTTCAACAAATTATTCAATGTTTAAACTCCTGTAATTTATGATTAAAACCGACGACACCTTTTTCCAAAATTTAACGACACCGGCGATATAATGTTCCACAAAGACACTTTTCCCAAAAACTGCGACAAAAAAATCTTCACAGAATCATAGACCCTAAAAGATCGGACTAAAAAAATAGGCCCACGTACACGTCATAACGTAACACGTGCACGATTTATCTGATATCAAATGCATTTACCACCGGATGTCTTGCCGACGAATTTTCAGATTTTATCTTCTGACTGTACCCTTTTGATGTGTGCGTGGATGTTGTTATGGGGTATGTTTTAAAGTTGATGGAAACATGAAAAAAAGTTCTAGTAAACAACTATGAAATGGATACACCCTTGTCAAAGAAACTTACTAAGAAAATAGATAAAGCAACATATGAAATGGATAAGTCCTAGTTGAAAAAAAAGTGAAAGCTTCGATTTTTTCTACCAAAGTAAATTTAAAAAGTTCTTACTTGCTAAGTTGGTAGATGTTGTTGAACTTACTTGTGATAACCCTAAATATATTGAAACAGTTTCGGATATGTACAGGAACCTCCCGTCAGCGGCCACGGATAACGCGAACCCATCTAATGACTGTAACAAAAGAAACGTACTATTAACATGAAATAGGGTAAGGTGCATTGGGGTAATTGCGAAAATGGGTATATTCCGAAAATCTATAAAATCAAGTAACATAATGCGATATTTTCCTGTTGGCACGAGGATATATAGGACTGTCACGGCGATGCCAATCAAGATGGCGTCTAGACCAATGTTGCCAACAAGAAAATATCGCATTATAAATGTTACTAGATTTTATGGATTTTCGGAATATACCCATTTTCGCAATTACCCGAATGCACCTTAAATACAATAGTGTTCTTTGAAGAGCTTGCTCGGGGAAGTACTAGCACCGTTGCAATTTATGCAGTAATGCTCGCATTCTTGTGTTTTGGCTTGAAACTGATGAGTCGATGTATAGAGAAGGTCCTATTGTTCCTTCTAGAAGAGCCCATGTCAAACAGTGGAACTCTACAGGCTCATGTTGATGATAAAGATCAAAGCATTGTAGTAATCAAAATCATACTCATAACAGGCAAAGTAGATGACACATTCACTATTGATCTTCTAAAGCTAAACTAACTAAAATTATTGCTAAATCTGTTGTCATCTCTTTTCGTTGTCATGCAAGTGACAATGATAGAGCATTTTTTAAAGTCGCGCTTAAACGACAGTTGAATAAGAGTAACTAGAATAATGAAAATAACACCCAGAAACAATCATAAGGGTAGTTAAATAACTCCCAAAACTAGCTTTCATAACACTGAAAAAGTTGACATCAAAAACAATAAATAATAAATAAATAAATATTCACGGACACTTAACACAACGCCTTCTAGTCCCAAACTAAGCAAAGCTTGTACGATGGGAACTAGATGGCTGATAGAATACATACATACATTTTTTTTTGTAAATACATACTTATAATACATAGAAACACCCAGACACAGAACAAACATCTATGTTTATAACACAAATGTTTGTTCTCGGTGGGGATCGAACCCACGACCCACAACACGGAAGGCAGAGCTACTACCGACTGAGCCATGACGCCTGTCATGACAA
This sequence comes from Eulithis testata, assembly GCA_947507515.1. Taxonomy (NCBI): domain Eukaryota; kingdom Metazoa; phylum Arthropoda; class Insecta; order Lepidoptera; family Geometridae; genus Eulithis; species Eulithis testata. Next base: position 7,104,225 of record OX382213.1, on the reverse strand, counting down.
TTTATCGCATAATAAGCTATAGTAGGTGCCAAATAACACCGCAATACAGGTCATTCACCCACCTTCATCACGATGTCGCAAAATTCAATTTATGTATGGTAAACAAACAGTACTAACGAGATTCGAGCGATACCGTCTTAGCGACAGGTTTGTATGGAAAGCGACAGAATTATCCATACATAAATTGAATTTTGTGACATCGTGGTGAAGGTGAGTGAATGACCTGTATTGCGGTGTTATTTGGCACCTCCTATAACCCATAATATACCAACCTAACGTGGAACTAATAGAAAGATATCGATCAATTTTCTATAAGAAAAAAACCTAAACAAACGGACGCTGATGAAATTGATGAAAAACTACTAACACGGGCCAAATCATTTACATCGAGCTATGGAGATCTGGAAGAGACTGATCCGATTCCTTACCACGAAGTGTACTTTATGAATAACCACCAATTTCCAATGATAATTTTTACTATCATAGCAATAAATTTTGAATATTGTAAATACTATATTAGGTAGTCGTAATTTTCTTTGTAAATAAAGTGTTATACCCCAATAACAAAAAGAGAGGATAGTTATTAGCAACTGGCTTTAAGTTATCACGACTAAAAACAATGTAGATTTCGGTAATATTGTAAAAAGTACATCCAAAGTATTTGATTACCATTGCCATGTTTGACATTACGCTTCGTGGTAAGGCAGGTTCTTGGATGTTTTCTTGTGACTACATCTACCTTATTTGTGACTACTTCACTTAAGACTATCTGATTGAAACGTAAGTAATGATGCCTGGCTTGCGTTTATATATGGTTTTCTTTCTTCTGAATTACTGTAGTTTTGGCAATGTTTTGAATACCTCCTAATAAGACGGTACCAGAGATGAAGAAAACTTTAGTGATAAGCTGTGAGTCAAAATAAAAGAGAGATCTAAGAGTCAGCTTCAGAAAAGAGAAAAAAAAACTTAGCTACTGATGTTTTTTTAGCTAAATTAAAACAGGGTGTAATCGTAGTCACTTCGTCAATTGGTGACAGATCTTGTCAATAAATGGATCAATTCGTGGATCATATCAAGGGATCAAGTAATTTTATTACCACTTCCAGTACGCTCTAAATCTGCATTCTCATCTCGAACTTTAATGAGATGCACGGTTGACAAAATAAGTTCATCTTGAGTTTTTTGTGTCAAATCTGCGTTTAAACGCTGGACGATGATATTTGAAAATATAAAGATTATGACCGTAATAGACTATTGTTAACGGTACTTTCGATTTCATTGTAGACGTGTTTCTAGTTTACGGAGAAACGTTAGCTAGTTTTTCAGTCAGATAAAAAACACCAGCTTCCTATATGATTACTTTTTTATACGCTTTCAAAATGATTGAATGATTTATGTTTTACTGATTTTTTTAAATGAATTTTTTTTTGGGTAATCTAAGAAAATTTATATATAGAACTGTTCTAATCTCTTTGGTATTCAGGTGATAGTATTTTAAAGTTAGGTAGGCAAAAGGCGGTACTCCCCTTTAAAGACGAAGCCCAGGTAAATCATTTTTATTTCAACGTATGTGGCCTTCAATACGATGACGACGTCATGGATAGGGCGAAGTGGAGGAAGAATGTGAGGAAGGCTGACCCCACCACCATGTGGGACCAATAGTCGGGAAGAGAGAGAGAGAGAGAGAGAGAGAGAGTGTATGTGGCCTCCAATATCGTATCTGTATGCCACTGTATAAGTTATAGTAATGTTTTATTGGTCTAATAGAACATAGCCGCTGAAGTCCTTCAGATGTTCCTCCCCGATTAAGGTCAAGATTAGTCCAAAGGTCTGTCGCAACCCGCCGTGCGTGCACGTACAATTTTTTACAAAACATACAACTAGTCCCGCAAAACTTGTATCTGTACAAAAAATAAATAGAACTGTGGAATCACGTACCAACCTCAGAATAGAAAACCGCAGCACCCACACTGTAATGACACGAATCGATTGCAAAATGATTATTTACTACACAACAGATAATAGATTTTTTTCCCAACCCTAGCGAGTGTCCCAGAAAACGTGTGTCGATTAAATTTTGTTTTGAAATTTAGCGAAATCTGCGAAATATTAAATTAGAATTTCGTAAATATATATTACCTTTATTATTGGTTACATTGTATGTTTTGTTCGTAAAAAGCGTGAAGTCGGTCAAGAGTCGCAATTGTCAAGTTCCAATGTACTCGCTTCATGACGAAAGTAAAACCGATAGGTTTCTACATTGCTTTGTTTCATTAGTCACTTATGTTGTGGTTGTGAGTCATGGCACGTTGAATAATTTGGCATTGTCAGTTAATCGATGATTTTCTTTAACCTAAATAGACCAGTTTTATTTTTTTGTTTACCGTTGGATCCACTATATGTATGTGATGTGACGCGCTAGCCACACCAGCTGTTGGTCAGCTGCCTCATTTCAAAACCACAAATACATTATATTCATTTTACAACACAGTTTTCTCGAGATACTAGTCATTACTATTGTCATTACTAGACTTCTTACCTATAAGGTCAACCTTACGTCTTGCCATAAGTATGTAGTTCTTTTTCAGTCGTATCATACAAGTAATTCTCCTGTCTAAAGTTATCTCTCTGATCATCTCTCTATTTTGCAATTGCATTATTTTGTTCATACATTTTTTTCTGTCGATCTCTTACGTACCAAATACATTTTTTGTCCCCAACATTGCACATTCATTCAATAAAGTGCTTTCCATAAAACGATTCGTTGGCTACAGAATTATAGTCTCTATGCCAGTAGATATTGCAGCTAGTTTACCTGGAGTATGTGTGTGCCTTGGTGCTGCTCGAACAATTCCATGGCGAGGCCTATCGGCGTTCTTCTGCTTTGCCCCCCTGAAACAATGAAAACACTTTGTCAATTACATCAATTTACTTTTAATTATTTTAATCTAAAATAAATAAATAAAATAAAATAAGCCTTTATTGCTGTTTGTTTTACGAATTTATTAAACCTATCCAACATATTGCCTTACTAACTATATTTAAATGCACTTAAAACTATTTTATTTATTTATCGGCAACCGGTTCTGGCACAGCTTGTCTCTCGACAAAGGCCTCCTCTAAAAGTTTCCATTCTCTTCTAACCTTTGCAGTACGAGTCCATTCTGGCCTGCAATTTTCCTGATGTCATCTTCCCATCGTTTATTCCGTCTTCCTTTGCTTCTTTTACTTTAATTATTTTAATCTATTAACATGTTAACATGACTCCTCGTACGTCCATGGAGTCAACTGCGAAGGCAAACCCGATGTTGAAGAAAGAAGATACGTAATTTCAAAAACTTATTGATTCAGTGATCTGGTTTCGGGTAAAAGGCAAGATTTTTAGAGGGAAATTTTCGAAATATGAATAAAATTTTAATTATACCTACTTACCTATATAGATGACAATGTCTTCGACTGAAGTCGCTTCTGGATATACATAATATACAACTATACAACCTTCTTTAATTGTAATGCTATATCTAGCTGTCCAAATTCTCCAGGTAGCTCTTACTTACAAGAGCTACCGTCCTCCACGCAGCTCCGTCACGATTGTATCTCTGCAGTGTCGGGTTACACGATTTACTGCTACGTACTTACCCCTTTTTGTCTTGTTTCATAAATAGGAAAGAGCTAGTTCCTTCTTCGCCGCAGGATGCTGCCTGTATATTTACTTATCACTCTCACTTATCAATGCTTTGATTACTCATGAACCAGAGGAACTGTTCTGCGTGAAAATCCATCTATTTGTTAATTATGTGTACATATTCGTTTTATTTACTAGCCGTCGCCCGCGGCGTTGCTCGCGTTCTACAGTAGAACTTTACCCTTTAGAGTGTGACTTCTAAAGGGTAGAACTTCTACCCTTTAGAGTGTGACATTTCAAAATTCATTTCTTAGTACACTCCTACACTATATAAGGATACTACCCTCCAAATTTCATACCTCTGGGACCTATAGTTTAGGCTGTGCGTTGATTATCAGTCAGCTTCAAAAGAGTTTTATATATTTATTAGGTTAATGTTATTTGTAAAATTCCCTAGGTAATGTTAAATAGCTCTTAAATGTTTTGTAATAGGGTGTTGTTTTATGAGTACCTGAAATAAATTGAAATTATTTACCTAAAGTAAGGCTATCGACGAAGACTAATAGCATTATCATTACAAACCATGTGGTATCCATAGTGGTATAGTATAAAGTGGTATGTTTTAGGTATTTTGCAGGTACTAAGGATATAGAATCACAGATTTTATACAGGGTGTCCCGAAACTAGTACGTTAAGCCTGAACACTCTGAACAGGGTGATTCAGAGCATGAAAATGAACAGCTAGATGGGTTTTTTTATTCAGTTTTCGGTCAGAATTTTTTTTAACACGTTCCCTGCCAACTACGAAAATATACGTAGTAGCGTTTCTAGGTTCCAGCGTCAGCTACGAGTTTACCTATAAAATTAAAAGCGTTGGCAGTGTAAACAGGACGGGAATCGATTAGTTGGCATTGGGAATAAAACTTTCAAAATAAAATAAGAACTCTACTACATATATTTATATTTTTAAAATAATGACGTATATACTCGGGATGATGATTTTGTATGGATGGCAATAGGTACCTATAAATTTTTTTACTACGAATATATTCGTATGGCAGGGACGAGTTAATCAAAATGATATTTATGGTAAATCTTTTGCCATATTACTGCACACAACATTGCTATTTGCTATTTCTCATAATTTTTATATCCCCAAGATTTTTTATAAACGTGCGAACGAGTTGTTTGACGCTTGTCAGCTTTGGTATTAGACAGTGCTACGGTGATCTCTAATGATTCCTTACGATTGGATGGATACGTTTTTCACCGAGAAATGTCAAAATTGAAACACTATTTTGAGTCGGACTTTTTTTTTACATTTACCAAACATTTTTAGCTGTACCTTAGAGTATATTCTTAGACGAATTTTGACTTTTGATTCGGTTTTGATACATCCTCCATCCTTATGTCCGATAAAATATTCGAACTCTAAAGAAAGTGACTGCAAAGCTGGTTAGAAGACAAGGACACGATCGTGACTGTCATGTCGTGAGCGGCGCGGACAGACAGACGGACACGACGTATGTGTACAGTGAAACTAAGCATTCATTTAGTAAATGTTTAGTTGAGTCATTTATAGAATCTGTGGCATGACACTGGATTTAGGTAAGACGTAGTGTCTAAAATCTAACGGCTGTATGCGAATTAGCCTCTCTAGCCTCAAAGGTTTGATGTAAGAAAACTCTTTTTAGGGCTAAGCTCGCTTTTGTACATCCTACTTCCTACTAATATTATAATATTAAAGTATGTATGTATGGATGTTTGTTACTCTTTCACGCAAAAACTACTGATCCGATTTGGATGAAACTTGGAATATATATTGTCCGTGACCTGGATTAACACATAGGCTATTTTTTATCCCGGAAAATTAACGGAATCCAACGGGACGCGAACGAAGTTGGGTGGAAGCTAGTGTTATCTATTTCTGTCTTCTGTTTATGTGTTATTTTAGTGTTACAATAAAAAATAAAGAATAGTCTAACTAACCTATTCTTTATTCTCATAGGCTAAAGCTGCGCTAGCTAAAATGGCTGTTAAATCTGTTGTAACACAAGTGACAAATATACAACACTCAGAATAAGTAGTTTAATATGGAAGAGGAATCTGTACCTACATCGCGAATTTTATTTATTACTTAACAAAATTTTGTGTTTCAAGGTTGATTATTACTTCGTTTGATTATGAAGAAAGGGGAAAATTTCCTAATACCTACCTTACCTAAGTACAGAAAATTTGTACGATTATAAATATACAACTAATTCAAAATTTGTATGGCGACTAAAATCAAGGCGGTTATGAAATCTTTAGTAACCAGGAATTGATTAACGACTAGAACTAGACTCAAAATTCTTTGACCCGTACGCTGATAAAATAAATCGTTACTCAAGCGTAGATTTGAGTAGAGATTTTTAAACAACAATCCATGCTTGAGTCTTGATCTGAAGTAATCTGAACTTGAACAGTAAATAAGCATAGGGGTCTTAGACCTAGGCGATGATGCTCTAGGACCTAGAGTCTATCTAAGAAATAATAAATCTCAAACGTCACAGTAGTAAGTTTGCTAAAATGGTAGCCTATGAAGCCTTTGCCAATGTTGATTACGAAAATAGTTCTGCAGCACGAAGATTCTTTATTCTGAATTCAAAGCTTATGAATAATCTATGAAACGGTCACTAGCTCATACAAACTTACGAGCTAAAACATATTAAAAACATACAACAATAAAAAGTATTATTGTGGTATCAGCCGATCGCCAGTTTGCTTTTCGAAATAGTACAAAACAACTGTTTTATGCTATGACTTTATCCGAAGGCTAGTAGTGACCGCACACTATCTGTATTCTTTGAAACTTTTATCTTCGTTATTATAGTCAACTGCTTTCCCCTGCCGGCAGTTGCATTGGTCTCTAAGGGGGTTATTGGACAAAAGTTCCAGAAATCCCCGAGCCTTCGTAGACAACCCTGGTTTCATACCTAAATTTTATCTGTCTGTTCCATTTTTAGTTAGGTGTTCCTGTATTCTCCATGCAGCTGTACTAAAAATGCAACCGCTTTATCCGTACCGTACAAGTTCTCTAGAGGCATCGTCTCGATAGAATTTATAGGTTGAAAGTTAAAGTAATATTTAATGGCTCTATGAATGTAGAGTTGTGATTCGATTACCATATTGTTTATAAACTCGATCTAAGCTAGGACAATGTTTTGTCTTTTGCATCGACAAACAGATTCAAATTCGGCCGAAAGAGACAAAACACGGTGTAAGTGTAACTACCCAAGCTTAAATACATAAAGTGTAATTACAGGCACATGAGACTTCAAGATCTATAAGTCTCAGAGTGTTGGACGCAGTGCAATGTCTTACAGGGCACGTCCTCATCGGACTTGCTCTGTGAGGTAATGCATTGTTATAGGCAGAAGTTACTACTTGACATCAGGTGAGCTATCAGGTTGTTCCATTACTTTTATCATTAAAAAAAAAACTAGCTTTTTGACAGAGTTTGACAGGCGTCACAGCTCAGTCGGTAATGTAATGGCTCTGCCTCCTGTTCTGTGGGTCGTAGGTTCAATGTCCCACCAAGAACAAACATTTGTGTGGCAAACATAGATATTTGTTCTATGTCTGGGTGTTCCAATATTATTACAAGTAAGTAAATAAATTATCTATTTTAAGTACTCTATCAGCAAACTAGTTCCCACAGTACAAGCTTTTCTTAGTTTGGGATTAGAGGGTATTGTGTGAAGTGTTCATGAATATATATTTTTACACGAAACAAAAAAGAATGTATACTGGTTATTGTTTTTATTTTTAGTATCTCTCATGTACCACAACTCATGCACACCCCACAGGACATGCAAGTCGGCATATCAAAGCAGGTTTTCTCTCTGTTTTGTTGAATTAAATCGTAATAAAGCACACGGCGGGCTATCTGAACATCTCGTAGTTAAATATGGCTTAACCGAATCGCCATGTGAACTTGTTCTTTTGTGTATTGTCACAGGTACCTTCCGTTTTGCGATTTACTGTAAACAAACATTTAGAAATTTTGCACAAAATATAGATTCAAAAAATAATTGCGATTTTTTGTGTCTAGTCTAGGCTGAGTGGATGGTATAGGTGCTTGGCAAGCCTACTCCGCCAAATTACATTTCGGTTAGGTGCATTTTTTATATTATGCTATACCTACCGTTGTTTTTTCGTAGGTATGCTGTAACTACTCACAAGATGTATGTTAAAACATACGAATATATTCGAAGTTTCTGATCAATTCCCATTTATATTTTTTGTAAAACCTGATTCTTTAGACAATCTTAAGTTATTCTTTCAAAATAGTATCATTTATCACGTCTATCCGCGTCTCGAAGTAGATCCTAGTAAACGAATCGCGCATCAGCCCCAACAAATTTTTATTAAGGCCGCTAAGACTTCGTATAATTTTCTCATTTCGGTAATGTTGGCATCCCTGATATCGCTGTAATTGGTGTTAGCTGAACTTAATGAAGTCTGGTAACTTAATGGCGTGGTTGAAAGACGAAGAGATATTAATGGAGATTTTATTTTTATTTTACGGCACGGTTACTGGTCTCAGATAGATTGGGATAGACAGACATCTTGTCTAGTCAGAACGACACAGATCTGTATGCAACACAAAGAAAATATTTAAAGTCAATTTGAGTGATTTAGTCAATGTGACAAAACTTCCAATTGAAATAAAAAAATATTATACAGGTCTGAAAAGACCTGGAGATTGCTAAGTAGTATAGTTGGGATAAGTGGTTGTTGGAAACTTGGTTTGGGATAGGTAAGTGTGTATTTTTTAGGTTAGTTTTCTACTTGTACGTAAGTAGCCCATTACGTCATGTCCTACGTACAGCTTGAAGAACTGTCACTCTCCTTTACTACAGTTGTTGAGTTCGTGTGTTTGAAAAATAAAAAATAACTAGCAATATCTCCATCAACTATTTCATAAAGCACAAGTAGGTATAGAAAAAAAACTTACAAAAGCATTCATTATGAAAATGTTACTGTCGAACTCAAGATAATATAGCTTCATTACCTCCCCTTTAAACCCGTGGTGGGCAAATTTAATAAGGCACCCTCAGAGTGACCACTAAACGAACCACTCCAACCACCATACGATCGATTTGACACGAAGTAAAGACTTGGCAGCATGTTAAACCGAAAAGAGCTGTTACTGCGTGTTTCGACTAAAAACATTATTACAATTACAAACGATTTGTTTTTACAATTTTCGGACACATTTTTATTTTTGTATTTTTTTGTTTGCTCTATAGAAATTCTTGGCATTATTAATATAATTATTTATTTTTCCTAGATTTAAGTTTTACACTAGTTTATTCACAATGTCTATTATTAATGTTATTGTTATTCTAGAAATTAATTTAACTTGCTTCTGACTCTGACTGTATTTTTATATTACTATTTATTACTATTTTTACTATTAATTATGTTTAGTTAATATTATTAGTTTAATTAGTGTAATTGGCTCAGGCCGTTCTGATCATGTACATAAATAAATAAAATAAATTTACAATCATGAAAATCCTTAAATCCATCTGCACAAGATTCAAAATATCAAAAATACACAAGGTTTGGCGGTGGATACGCAAATCGATATCTTCATAGAGGCATGTTTTATTGTGAATGTTTTGCAGTGGAAACGTACGGTAACAGATTTATGAATGTGTTACTTTTCATCTTGATACCCCTAAATAGACATACAAACTTTTTACACAGTTAATATCTATAGAGAGGTCAGCTGTATAAAGTTTTAAAAAGCATGACAAATAATTAGATTGTATAAATATCAATAAAATATTTATATGCTCCACGCCATTGGGTTCCGAACCTTCGAGGTAGGTAGTTGCACTGATATGTGTCGGTCGGTAGGTACGTATACAAATACCATACGAAGCTGTATATTATTATTATAATAGTGTTTGGCACTGCAATCGCTATTTAAAGTATTTCAGTAAAAATACTTATTATAAACCATTTCAACAAAAGTTAGGCTTCAAAGTTCACCCACTCGTATTTCAACTTCTTACTTCAACGATTCCACCTCTCGTACTTCAACGATTCCAACTCGAATCAGCAACTGTTTCACGTTACACTACTGTGTAAACGCAGCCCCAATCCAAAATTCCTTGCCTATTTATATCGAGAAAAGCAATAATTTGGCCGTATTTGTCCATTTCGACATGTCGGTGTCGGCCAGAGCTAACATTGGAGGGATGCTGTTTTCACAAGACGAAATTAAATAAAACTCGCCTAATAGAGGGGCGAGTAGGTATGTTATAGGTAGGTAAGTACGTGTTTTGATAAAAAAGAAAAAGAGCCGCAAAAAAGTTTTTGTACAACATCTTAGATAAAGATAAGATTTTCTATATATCCTACTTACTTACACTATGAAATAAAATAAAAAATACGTAACACGTATGTAGGTAAAAAATGCTTAGGTAGATATAACTACTACAAATAGTTCGTAAGAATCAGTTTAACAAAGGAATCAGACATTATTAATGTTTTCTTATGGGGTTTTTAGGGGTAACTCTGCATGCCCTGGTTTAACTAGAAAAGGTAAGAAATTAAGTCTTGAATGTTCATTAGAAAGCTTTACAATTACAATGAACCTTACTGAAACCCACTTATTCTACAGATGAGTGCAAAGATAAAAAATGCAATGCATGTGACATTTTCCATTACCTACCTAAAATAGTATTTTGAGATAACATGGTGTCCAACAGAGGAAATCGAGTCTGGCGATTCGACTGATCAATCAAAAGTCGCATCAAAGAGGAAAAGAAGAATAAGGTCTACTATCTAAAAGTCGAAACTTTATTTTCCCTACCCCAAGAATAACAGCCGTTGATTGGCATCCCCAGAGGGCGCCACTTGACCGGAACTGCGGACCCTTAATGAAGAATTACCGACCTCTGTAGCCTTAAAGGCTTCTTTATTTAAATACTTACCTATACTGCATTTTATTATAGGTCTATGTAACATAAAGTTTTATTTTAAGGTTTAGGAAACCAAAAACAAATTATCATCATCGCAGAAAAATAATTTGAACAAGAAATAAACCACTTTTACTAATTTTAATAACAATCGGACTAAAATAGAAATAATTTATAAAACTCCATCACACAAGGCTGATAAATCGACATCATTATTTTTGGAAAATGGTAAAAATCACGTTGAAACGAAATAATGAATTGTAACTGACCAATTACACGGGCGAGCAACCCTTCAATCGCGAGCGGGGTCGAACGAGCCGTCCGAAAATCGATACCGAATAAAAATACCAAATCCCGGAAAATGATCTTACATTCCGGACACGTAGTGTCAATATAGAATCGCATAGGGCGATTATTGTGATGCACCGGCCGATCCGACCGGACAAAAATGGTACGGATGGATTGAAAATAAGCAATGTAATACAATACTTGCGTACTATCGCGATTTGCCGTTTCTTTTTGCCAAAATAAAGCTATTTGGCTTCGAAATATAGAAACTTTTGGTACGGTTTTTTGTTATTTCTTCAGACAGTAGAGTTTTTTACTATGTAAAAAACCGAAAACTTGAAAATATGTTCATTTAGTAGTGTACTTTTCCTGCAAAAACAAATGCATGATAGGTGGCCATTTACAAAACTGAAAATATCAACAGCACGTCAATAAATGAAATAACTTTATTCTCAACCCACTCACGAGCTGCAAAGAAAGTGGGAACATAATACCCTCCGTTATCCCAGTTCATTATAGCCCGGATTAGAAGGGTTAGCTTATTGCGGGAGTTCCGGACTATTATGGAAGAATTCTAAGGTGAGAAAAGTTTACGGAGTTTAACTTCTTATATGGATTTAAGAGCTAAAACATAGAACTTTTAATATCTTGCTAAGTTTTTTCTTTGAAAATGCAGAATGTGAATTTTTGTGGACTTTCTGCGTTAGTCAAATTAATGTAATGAGTATAAAGATGGACCGTTGTTTTACTGTTTTTTCTTCCCCGGTACTCTCATTGAAACTGGTAGCATCAGTATTTATCTGAGGTAGGTAAATACTGATAAGTTTTATCTGATAAAGTAAGTACTTAAGTACTTATTGATTGTGATATAATATAATATATAAATTATTGATATAAAACTTTATTGTGGTCAAACGGTTAACTATATTGTATAAAAAAAACCGACTTCATATGTTTGTTACCTCAGAACTCCGTCATTTATGAACCGATTTGAAAAAAAATAATTTTATCTAAAAGAGTACCTAAGTCTTCCAAATTGGTCCTATACATTTTTTATCAAAATCGGTTCAGTAGTTTGGCAGCTAAATAAGAATAACTACAGAAAGTCGACTTTTCTGCATTTGATGATGAAGGTGTATCAAATTGAAGTTGGTTTTTCCAGTTTTCAAACTTATAAATTATTTACACCACGTACTCATGTTGTACGGGTATACTGGAGGTTTAGGATAACTTTGTAAACAAGCAAGTGAACATAACTCAAGAATCGCAATATTTCTCAATCCCGCCCAAGACAAGCAGATAAATTCGACAAATTAACTCCTACGTAAACACATGTTTCCACATATTGCCGTTTGGCGGCAGCACCCGTGATTTATGGCAGTAGGGCGCGAGATTTCGCGGTGAGCGGACTTGTTAATATTTCATAAGAGTTTATAATTCGTTTTACTATGTTATGGTAAGGAACGGCAACTCCATTCCAATACTTTTCTAAAAGGAAAGTCTAAAACCATAAGGAACTTTATTAGATTATTTAAAGCCGATTTAAAGTTATGTTTTATTTTCTCTTCGTCGAGAACCTGAAGACCGTCCTATCTGCAGAAGAAGGTCCATATAAAAATATATGACTTACTCCCTGGATAAGTGGCCTTGAGCTTGCTGCATTGATTTCTTACAGCCATTTACTATACCGTCGGCAAATCTCACGTATATGTTTTTACACCAACATAATTTTAAAACTAACCATCCGTTTTCCAGCAAAATGTTTCCTGACCAGCGAGAAAACAGTTATAATTCACGTTCCTAATACGGGGACCCGTAAATCATAGAGCACATCTGCCGACAAAATAGAAAAATAACAATAAATAAAGGGCACGTTGGACCGACGAGCGGGCGCGGGTTAACGCTATATATATTGGATATCTGGAACTTCTTGTCAATTTATTTGGGTTTAGGTTTATTCCTCCTTTTAGTTTTGGAACTTTGGAGCAGACATTTAGAAGTAGATTTGAGGAAGTAAAAACATAAAGTTACACGACTGAAGTAGAATTAACTGACACAAAAAAGGCCCACTATCTTGAGGATGTAGGTTAATTTCCTTGCTTCGATGATTTTCAAACAATTGTAGATAGTAGCAATTTTTCTATTCAGTTCCTTCCCTAGGGTTTAGCAGCCTTTGTGTCTTATTATATCTTTTTGGAAAAAATAACGTGGTGCGCCACGCGCACATGCATGCTATGCATACCTACAGCCTGCATCAGATGTTGTTAATACCGATATTTTTTATTATTGGCTTTGAACGTAATTTTTCAACGTAATATGACTTGCAAAATAAATAATTACGACATCACCTTAATTAATTTGCTGAAGCAATGAGCCTTGCTAATTGAAAATAGCGAAAGCTAATTTGAAAATCATCCACGCTCCAAATATTAAATCAATCGAGTAGGTAGTTACCAAACGATGGCAATACTAAAGGTAGCAATTAATTTGACTGACGCACACTGTCAACCAACACCCTATTAACCCTTAATTACTAAGTGAAGGGTCAGATTGACCCCAGCGGCTATTTAAACATTCATTTCCGTTGTTTTATTATCTAACATCTTACGCATTCTGTTGTGTAGTTTCTTATAACGCAATGTCTTTTAAAATAAGAAAAGGTAATAATATTTACTTTAGATTAAACATCTCTGTCTAAAGTAAACTTTTCCTTACTAGTAAAAATGTATTTTTTTTTTGTTATCTATTGATTATGTTATTGTTAATAGAGGGGTAAGTAGATACCCAATGCGAGCAGTTATGAAAGTTTTTAACGCAAGTAACTAAAGGGTTGAACAAACGATTACAAATGTCAAATTCAAAGTAAAAAAATCTTTTATTCAATAAAATCTCACTGATCAGTTTGAATCTTCATTAGGTTTTGTATGATTAGGTATGATTACTTTTTTTTTATTGAATGAATTAGAGCTAGTTCGTCCCAAGCTTGTTTGTCTTCTAAATAATGGGATTTTTTATAGTAGCTAAGTTTATAATGCTAGGTAACAACAAATTTGACAGACGCACACTGGCAACACCTATTAAACCAACCAGACAAAATCATCAAACGAACCCCACTTTGAATACCAACCTACTTTGAATAACCCAGTCACGTTCACCAAATAAGCAGCGCTAACAAGCGGTGTATCGCTTGCACTGATTGCTAATTGATTGGATTAAAAATTTTGGCCAAATTCCGCGGCGTATTGTTACAATAGGGCCACCCTACCGCATTAATTAGTTTTTTAATGGCCAGTGTCTTTTACAATTTGTATGTTGACAGTTGCAATCTTGATCTTGTTTCAATACTCGTCATTGGGCGCTATTTTGAAGTTCTACAGAATGTTTTGAGTATGATATCTTATGATAAACCTAGCACAGGGTTTATCATAGTACCACCACCAAGGCATTTTTGAAAACAGCTGAATTGTTTCATGCTTGTTTATAGTTTCTGTTACCAAGTCACAGACTCAGAGCGTACGAAGCATCGTTACCATGGTTTTTACCTTTTTAGTTATTTGTGAATAGGAAGAATGTCGTTCTAAATTCAAGTCATGCACCGACTGCAAATTCGAATGCCAATTTCGGAATATATCGCAGTACATTTTCCTAAGTTTCCCACTAAATCTTTATTGCTTCCGCGACTATATTCGAAAATCGAAATTATGTTCCCAAAAGGGAGACAATTTTGACACCCTAAACGCTATGTTTTACTGTCTCGAATATTTTTATTTGAATGCGTATAGGTGTGTTGTAAAGCCGGTTTGAAAATTGAGTTAAAATGACAGTGGCATACGTAGTGATTCGCCCCGTGGTCGCATTAAGGGCATTAGGGGCTAAAATTAGATTTGTAGGGGCGGTTTATTGGTACACTTGTTACGAATGTACAGTGTGTGAGTTAAAAAAGCTCTTTGTCAAGGTGTCTGAATGTCGTTCTGGGGTTGGAGAAAAATAGGAGTAATTTAAATGGATCAGCAACTATTTATGGTTTCTTATAACTTGTAAGTTATTGTACGGATTTATTCAGTGTTGCAGTTATTCATTCATTTCGTCTATGGCATTTCGAGTTCTTAGTCCAAAATGTGGGTTTATTCCATCCAGTAGTTCGATAAGTTTGTGCAAGTTAAAAATAGTAAAAGTATTTGAGTTTGCAAAATCATTTGCCATCAAATTGACAAATGTTTACAAAAGCCGCCGTCTAGTCTAGACTCTGAAATTTAGTTATTCTTGTTTTTGTTTATTGCAAGTTACTTTAATACTTTATTAAAGTTCCTACTTATTTATTTCTCCGAGTCCCACTGCTGCCACGACAAATTTGCTGTGTTCCATACCATTACAATGTTAGTAAAATAATAGCAAAAATTCATGATACAATTTAAAACCACTGAACTGCCTTAAACCCCTAATACCTTAAAAATTCTACCCTAATAATAAATAAAAAAACCGCATAAAACATTTCAAACAATCAGGCACATGTGTGATGTTGACTCACTAAAACAAACAGTTTTTCCCCAATAGGTGCCTACTTACTCGATATTTATTTATTTTGAGGTGAATGTATGTCCCTAAAGGCGCGTTTTATTTGCGTGCACGCCTCGCGTCACAATTTTATGTGATTTATCTAAGAACTGCTCAGATTTTTACGTTAGCTTTAAATTCAAGGATTTGATATAGTTATTGGTTCCTAACAAGATCAACAAACATTTATCCATTAAAAAGTAATGTGTAATAAGGATAATATATTATAAAATTCCATTCTGTCAGAAAACTATGTCCCGAAAGTACCCATTCTTCACGAAACTAAATTCAGGGTTAAATAACTTTTCTCCATCCAAAATAATTTCTATGGAAAATATACTTCATATACTAAATACTATATTAGTATTAGTACATACTCTATCAGTTTTGGTCAATTTAGCTCTTGCCATTTTTCTGACCATACCCCACACTCAAACAACTGTTCTGCTGTCAGTACGAGGGCGCGGTAACACTGTTAGCGTTCACAATGACTTGACGAAGGCAAATCTGATTTGCCAACCCTCCTCAGTTATTTTAAACCGACAAGCAGACATTTTGCATAGTTCTACAGGGGGTGGTTTACGGTTATTCTTTTAAGTTAAAGTATTATGTTCATTCTGTGTTTTTAGTAGCATAAAGCAGTAGGTATTTCTACAACAAATCAAGGAAAGACGTGATACTTACCAAAACCAGCTGATCAGCCTCATGAGTAAGGGTTTTCGCCTTTCTTGTGAGGCAGCAGAAGCACTATTTTCGCTATTTCGTAGAACTGACTTCCGTCATGGCATGATCACTACTTGAGCCAGAATCATGCTTCGAAGTATACGGAAGTTCTCAGATGAGAATATCAGCAGTGGCACACCCAAATTGTTTACGAACGACCCAAGCTTCTTATTTACTATTAGGTACTATTACTACCAGCCCATACTGTCCCATTGTTGAGAAAATGCTTCCCCCCACTTCCGCCAGTCTCCACGCTCCAGAGCCCTAATTCGTCAACTTCTTAATTAAGCTTCTTACTTAAAAGGATTTAAAATATAAAGCGTTACAAAAGCCTCCATCTTGGCATACCTACCTTCTCCTGTAGCCAAGTACGGAAGTGCCTCAAATGGAGACAACCATTCAAACCACACGCTGCAAGCACTTATCAGCTAAAAAATATAAATTGAAAGAGACACGTCACCTTTCAAAGTCTTACTTGACGGGGGCGCGTCCCGGCTCCACGGAGGGTCTCCATGTCCTGAGAAATCCCTCAGCTTCAGGTAGCTGATCGTCAGCCTGATGATGGACGCTTTGTCCAGCTGGCTGGTAATGGCAGCAGGGAGGGGCAGCATCTTCGCCAGCTCGTAGAACTCGTAGTTCTCTTTGCCGCGTCTGGAGCGGGCTGCGTCTCGACTCTTCTCTTTTCGCAGCTCGAGGATGCTGTGGGAGAGAGGGAGAGTTAGACTTTTTGGTCGCGGGAGAGAAAGAATGGGGTAGTTTGAATGTGCCAGGGTATAAGGGAATTGCACATGCGTGGATTAGGTACCTTTGTTAGAAATCGAAGTTTGTGATTTTTTGTTTGGAAAAAAAATCCAAATATTTTTTTGCTTTTGACTTTTAACTTAGTGTTCTTTAAAAATCAAAACACGACGGTGCCATGTTTACTGCCAATTTTACTGCGATAAAATTACCTAGTGAGGTTTCTTGAAATAAGTTAATTAGATTCCTAAGATTAGCGGTAGCATTTTGCTGTGTTCAATTAATTGCTTTAGTTTGAATTTCTTACACGTGACACGTAAAATATGTACCTATACTTTATGTAGATTTTAATACAATATAGATTAGTAACAAGCAGTGATAACTATCAAAATAAAATAAAAAAAACCGTTTGACAACTGAAACCGACCACGTAAAAGTAACAAATTTTTCATTCGTCTACCAAAAATGCTTATAAAAATACCCGTTATTTCGTCCTTATCCTGAAGGTAGGTGTGCTCGGGCCACTCCCTCGCCACACCCACTGCTAATGAGCCCGGCCTTATGCCGGTTAATGTCATTTGCATCGTGATATCAGCACCTAAGTAGGTGTTGAAGATAAAATCGGTTTGAAAGAGCAACTTGTTTTTGTCACAGAAATAACTTAGTAATGGATTTTTGGCGTGCAGTTGTTTTTCAATGTTCTATTGATTATTATAGAGCGATTGAGAGGGAGTTGTGGCCTGAAAGTCCGGACTTACAATTAAAGGGTTAAATTTATTTTTTGCATTTAGACCTTGTCTATTAACGGTTATTTATAGTAAAAGTTCTATAATCTCGAGGTAAAACCACATAATATTAGTACAATAATATTAGTAAAACTACGAAGAAAAGAAATTAATCAATTTATATCACTGATGATGATCTGATGATGTATGGTTATACAAATTGTTAAGATCATATTTATGGAATTAAAAAAAAAATGATCATCCGTGTGAAGTTCAAGAGGAAACTTATCAGAAATTAGATACCAATCAGAATAAAAAACTTTGTAAAAAAAAAAATCAGAAACTATTTCTTTGTGAATTTTTTCGAGATTCCTAACCGTTTACCAATATAAATTATTTGATCGCAATATGAACTTGTCAAAGTTTGATTCAACGAACAAATGGAAAATCATCAGCCACATCAGCGGAAACTTCAGGGGTGCTAAACCGTCGCACGGTAAGCGATCCCAAGATGTCCCGTTTTACGATCGTCCCCGATTACTTGTCCCAGGGACCAGACTTTATTGTCACCTGAGTAAGGACATTTCAAACGAGCACCTTTACTGCTCCTTAAGGTTTTAAAATTCAGAAAATAAAAGTTTAAGGTCACCTTACGTCTTACGTGGGTATTAAGTTTATTTTGTTTTCTTTTAGTGCTAAAACTACAGTACCTACTTATCTAATGGAGTTTTTCTTAACGTTTTTTTGAAAAAGTCATAAATCGTACGTACAATGACTACAATACTCTTATCAAAATGCTACTACACCCACGGGTCTAATAACGTTAAATATAAAGAAAGTCCAAAACCCTTTTAAAAGATTTGATTTTGCGATAAACGCCCTTAAATTGCGAAAATATAAAACAGTAGTTGATTTAATGTTAGGGGTTGTTGGTCAGTTGGGGAACATTGTTTAAATAAGTTTAAAGTTAGGGTTGAGCGCCCCTGGCTTGACCGCTCGATTACTGTAATCTCAGACATCAACTAAGGATTGATACGTGTATCTACAGATATAGGTACCTACCTACCATCAATTTGACATTTAAATAGCATTTAAATTAGAAGATTTGATAATTACACAATCTAATAAGTCTGTCATAGCTATTTTAAATTTATTTCTTGCTTATCGTCAACTCAACACCATCTTGTTCTTTTCCAAAAGTCACCCTAAAAGCAAGAACGTCTCCATACCTTTCTGTCCTGTCCAATTTTTATGACGAACCTCCCTTCATTTTCGAAGTGGCCGTCTTAAGTGTCCTACGTGTCTCGACACCCTGCACACCTGGGATTCGAACCCGCAATACTGCACTAACGCCTTGACCCTCTGCCAAACACAACTAAGAACCCACACGAAAATGCACCTAAATTTCTAGGATCTAAGGATTAAGTTTGTAATGCTGAACCTTTCAACAGTGGTCAGTGATGATTGGTTACTATCGCACCCGAAATGTCGTATCAACCAAACCGTGCAAACGAAAACTAACCTTAAAGCAAGAGGTTTTAAGCCAGAGTTGTTTGGAAAAGGTTGTATAAAAAGAAATTCTTTGCAAATTGAAATAGTAGAAACGCGTAGGCAAGTAGGAATCGAACCCGACTGAAGTCGTAAAAATGAGCCTAGTGCGCAACCGTGTCGCATAGTTATCGTTAATGTGTTCCGGGCAAATTGAGTTGTGCCCGGGATAGGAAAATTAGACGTCCCCAGGGATCCTTAAAGCGAGGGCCAAGGACAGAACTTGAGTGGTGATGGATTTGATTAAACTGAGCTAAATGGGTGGGCTACGAATTGAACACCTTGATTGTCCGACTATTTTGGTAAAACTAGTTGAAAGATTTTCATACAACCTCACAAAGGTAATAGTAGAAAAACAGATATTTAAAATACATTACATTTACGATACTATAATCTAACTTAGTCATATTTGGTACCTTCAACTTAATTCAGTCGTACTGACTAAAGCTAATAGTCATATAAGTCATATCTATATGGTATGGCTGAGGTCACTAGTATTTTCTTGATCGTGATTTTATTTTCTAAATTCTCATTATCACATCACGGCTCATTCCACATCAATAATGTCCCCAAAACTCATAGTTCAAACTACAATTCTTTAACCCTTTTTACCTCTGGCATATTGTCACCAAAAGATCACACCTCACCCATTAACCCTACACACGAAGCGTTCAAATCTTAATCTCCTGTCTCTTTAGATGTTAACCCATCGAGTCTTTCATCTATTGATTTGGTATTTTCACCCTTTATAACTCTACTTACTAATAGTTTTATTCTCCATGGGAATTTCGATGTATTTTCTCGTTGAATGACTACAGGTCCAAACACTCTGCGGTTACCAGCCATTGAACTAACGGTTTCTGTACCATCAATTGCTAATCTGTGCTATGTCTACACCGACTATGTTTGTATTCTGTGTTGTGGCTGTACTAACTGTTTGTTGTTCTGTGTTAGCTATAGTTTCTTTGTTGTGTTTGGGTTTATGAGGTGTAAATTTATTGTTGTTTGGATCGTTTGCCAATGGATTAATCTGGGAGCATTCAATCATAGCTTCCGTAGCTTTTTTAAATGAAAGACTAGTAGTATTATGTAGCTTTCAGATGATAGGTAAGTTAATTTTTTATCAATTTATACTTATTTTGGTAGTAATTGCTTAATTTTCATTATGAATCTGTTTTCTTTTCTGTTTTTGTTTAATAGTTGGTTGAATTATTTATATGTTTTTATATTTTGGTTCATAAAATAATGTACTTACTCTAGAATTAGGTAGCTATATTAATTCTACACACTCGTATTACCTTGGCGAGTGGTGTCAAAATTTCACTTAGCAACAAATCTCCTAGTACACCGTGTGACAAATGCACCCAATATAAGTTTGAAATCATTATTATCAAAGATTGATATTTGTATAATCCTTGCTTCACCTCAAGAAAGCCCCCTACTGTGTATCAAATATGACACATTGCATTGTCGACCTCGAGTGGTTACTCTAAATGAGTGGTAGATCTTACAATTTCAATGGAATATTATGTGTTATTATATTGAAGTACTTGATGATGTTGGTTGAAGACGGTTTATTGTGGTTTTATTCATAACAACTTTTTGTCGCCAGCTGAAAAAATGTGAGTCTTCGTATATTATTGCGTTTTATTCTCATCAAAATGTCGACGCGTTTAAATGTATTTCAAAAATCTGTGTAAGTTACTTTCATTTTATAAGTTGCCCTATTTTTATAGCATCCAAAAAATGATATATTTTATCCAAAACTAACTCATCTCTTGTAAATTCATCATGATAAACGAACTCTATATTAATAAACATTTGTATTAGGTTGGTAACATGTTTTATTTTTGGCCATTTTTGGTTAAGTTTACTGTTACTTATTATTAGATGAATTATTTTGAATTACCAATTTTCATAATTTACTATAAATTGATATTATCTCACCTAGTTAGGTATTTCATCTCTAACCTCGCCAAATCCTTGTATATTATTCTATTTTCTAATCTAATTTACCTAATCTAACGCCTACAATCTAATAATCACACATATCAATAATAATCTAAGGCGTAATAAGCCGATGACATTTTCATTTCCGATGTCAAATATTGAATAGAGTCACCCCTCTATTGTATTCATTCGATGTCTAGCTAAACGATAGTACGCATTATCGTTACGAGATACACTGCGCGGCGACACGGCAACTTCGCAGAGCCTGCGTTTAAAGCACATAGTGACTGCGCAATGTAACTCAAAACTTATTCACAGTCGTTTTTTGTAATAGATGCCAATTCCCTTTGTATTCATTTGATTCCCTCCGTGAGATGTGACGTCATTAGAGCGTTTAGTGTTGTTAATTCATTGAGACGCAATATTGTGCGAAATGATACACCTTTTGACTTGGAATACTTTTATTCTTTTTTCATCTGAGCAGTGAATTCTTCTGCTTCAGTAAGATTATAGAGACATGTTTACAGAATATAATAATGGTGAATTTTTACGACTCAGAGCGATGGACGCAGTGCATTACCCCACAAGAAACGTCCTCGATGTTCTTCCTCTATGAGGCAAGGCATTGTTTTGTTTCAGATAGAGGCTACCGGTTAACATCAAGTAGGCCATTTTTATTTAAAAAAAAAAAAGTGATTCTGTGTTTTTTTTATTCAAATCTAGATTTACGTTAAGCACAAGTTGTTACAGACCATACAAATCCAGTGACGTTGAAACTAGTGTTAGGAGTCCGTTCGCATCATCACGTACACATAATTCTCAAAGAGTTGATTCTCAAAAATATTCACACCAAGGGGTTTCTTTAAAAGAGGATATTCGACCCCGTGGACCCCTGGACCCCTTGGAATTTAGTCAACCGGCTACTCCCTGGAGTCTTTAGCTACGGTCACTGCAAATTCAAATAAATGTTGTACTTTTAGGAGAGTTTTACTGAAAAGTATGGAAGAGCTGAGGTGCGATCGGTGTGCTGCCTAGCAGAATACCTATGATTTAGTATGAAAACAGTTCAGAAAACCTGCCAGCCTGGCAGGTTTTCTGAACTGTTTTCATACTAAATCATAGGTATTCTGTGACTAAATAGTGACATTAGCGCATTTCAGCGCGTTTTTTGCCGTCAAAAGCTCCTTGTTTTCGTATATTTGTAGCCATTATGCTGGGCAGCGAAAGCAGTTCAGAGCTTACGATATGGAGGCAGTAGTCAATAGGTGTTTCATGAGAAAAAAACGACCATAAAAATTCCATTAGATCGTTTCCTCATTGCTGGTTATCATCAGACCTTAGTATGGACTTCATCAAAACTTAATTAATGTCTTCAGATGAGTTAGGTACTCGTAAATGTTAAACTGCAACCTTCCTGTAATTTCTCAAAACTGGTCAGCGCTGGTGAATATCGTCATAACTTGAAAACGGCTGCACTAATTTTCAACAAACATAGAACCATCTCAGATCAACCAGCTGTCTTAAGAAAAATAAAGTATTGAGATTTGATGAACTAGAGTATTCATCCAAGACTGGAGTCCATACTCCAACCAAGGTCTGAAGATGAATAGCAAATGATGTAGACGATCTAAGATTTTATGGGTAGGGATTTTGTAATTAATTATAGATACTTCCCATCTCTTGACCTTTACTCAATAGTAAGCAATAACGATCACCGATCTTGTTAGCAACACCCCATCGTCAGTAACACTTTTGAAATGTACATTGTGGTATCATAGCTCTTTGTCCAAAAATACAACACTACCTAGGTAGGTACGTATTTTTTTTTTGTTAGATAAAACCAGCAGTTTATACACGGAAAATGTTATAGACCAACAGCGTGTCCAAGCAGAGGTCACGCTACGAGAGCTCGTGTCAAAGGTGCTTATTGTAGCAGAATTTATTCGTGTTGATACTAGCTTTCAAAAATCATGTTTTTTTAATGTCAGCAAGTAACGAAGCAAAGGTTAAAAAATGTAGAAAGTAGTATTATGAAAATACTAAATTCAAAAGTCAGTCTTTTATCTGTTACTTAGGTAGGTGATTCTGTGAGTTTGTACGCAGAAAATAAAATATAGTTATCTTTAATCCTTAATCTACTACTTAACTTAGATTGTTTAATAAATGTCGCCTTCCAAAATAAATGCAAATTGATACTTTAAAATGTTAATTTAGTTTTAAATATTAATTTTAATAGGTAATCTAACATTTCTAGAACATTTCCCTTATGTACATTATAATGTACAGTAAATAAAAATTACCAAGCAATGTAAAAATAAATGAAGTATCAAAACACCTCCACCCCATTACAGGAATAATCACAAGGGCAGTCTCGGGACCAAGATGAGACTAATATGACTCGGCGAATTTCCACTCGAGAAACTTCACTTACATGCACTCTATCTACTTGAAATAAGGACTAAAATAGCAAGGTAGTTTTGCAAGAAAGAGATGCTATTAGACTAGGTGACAAGTATTTTTAAAATGAAGTTAAAGGGCTACTTGGCGATTCAGGGTGTGTTACAGATCTTCACTTGAAGGAAACTGTAGGAATTATTTAAGATTGGGTGTGACTTTGAAGTTTTTCGCCATTTTTATGTAGTTTGTGTTTTTACTAGTGAATTTAACAAGAAGTTTGTCTTATACAGGTTAACTCTTGAGATGGGACAAAAATGTTTTTTTTTTCAAAAACGATGAATCTATATACTTTAAAGTCTATATACTTTTAAAAAAAAAAACAGCTTCCTAAGAGTGTTTTTCTGTAGCTACGCCGGTTAGGTTAAGGCAGCTGTCTTTACCGCACCATCTCCACATTCTCCACCCTGTATTAAGCATTTTATAGTCTGCGTAGAAGTACATTGAGCATCCTATGACAGGCGTCATGGCTCAGTCGGTAGTAGCTCTGCCTTCCGTGCTGTGGGTCGTGGGTTCGATCCCCACCGAGAACAAACATTTGTGTGTTGTAAACATAGATGTTTGTTCTGTGTCTGGGTGTACTATGTAAAAAAAATGTGTATATGTATTCTATCAGCCATCTAGTACACATAGTACAAGCTTTGCTTAGTTTGGGACTAGAAGGCGTTGTGTTAAATGTCCGTGAATATTTATTTATTTATTTATATGAAGAGCTTTAATATTTTTGGGATATAAAAGGTAAATAATAAATCTACAAAGAGTTAAAGTCAACAAACCTTAAATCAATTTAACTAATATTTAACTTATATCCCAAGTATCAACTTCATTTGTCACACAATAATTTGTTCCTTGAAGACAAAACTTCCTACTGATTCAACAATTCCCAATGCACAGTGGCCAGCACTCGAATTTCTGGAGAAAAATAAATAAAGCTTCGCCCCGGTCCCCAGTGGGACAATTTGTACCCTGTCCGAATTGCGCTCTTTAGGCAACCTTTAATCACGTCATAACCAATTTTCGTTTACGCGAGAGGAATAATAATGCATTGATTGAATGCACTGGACATTGGGCGTTTGCACATTGGCCGACAATTGACATGCCAGTTGTTTGTAAAAATATTTATCAGTGTCGCGTCGGTACCGAACTGAACTGCTGTGAAATCAGTAGTAGATGTACAACTAGTTCTCCGGCGATATCGTTTAGGTGTCGTGTCGGTGGTAATAAATCAGTTAATGGATGTTTACTTTTCTGTCGATTGTAAATGAATTGGCTGTGAATTGTAATGTAATGTTAAACTGTCAAATCAGTGTATGTTTCAATGGGAAATGGTATAAGTAGTTTTAATTTGAAGTACATAGTGAATAAGGTTTGTTCTTAAATATTTCCCAACACAAAAAGTTTTGAAATATCTTTCAGAATTTATAAATATTTTTTTTATTAATTTACATGACTCTCCTGAATTGGGTCAAAAAATTTTACCAACGGAGAAAGTTACGGTACAGTATTCACAAAATTTACAAAATACACATGTCACAGTAGAGCTATCTACAAACCGTCGCAAACGATTTATAGATAGCTCAACTGGTCCAAATCAGTACCACTCAGTACCAAGACTTAAAACCTACTAAATGTCTTCAGCTATCCAAACCAGCCCCCGTATCGTAAGCTCTGAAATAAGCAAGACGCTTTTGACGTCAAAAAACGCGCTGAAACGCGCTAATGCCGCTATTTAGTCACAGAGTACCCATGATTTAGTATGAAAACAGTTCAGAAAACCTGCCAGGCGTAAACCTGGCAGGTTTTTATGAGACAGCGATTGCACCCCAGGTAATTTTTCCAAAACATGTTGTCGAAACTCCCCGAGATGAGACAAAGAAAAATAGCGCAATAGATAGTATCGCCTCAGCACACAGTGGTGCCCTCTTTATCCGGACAAAAAATGACCAATAAGCTAGACGCGTCGATACGAGTATGACTAATAGTTGCCTGTCAGCCAGCAAATCGCTTCAGAATTGCTGTGAAACTAGAAAAATTATATCATTCATAGGCGATGTCGGGTCTAACAAAGGGATTTAGAAATCGGATTTCTGATGAATAAAATTGTGATTTGGGGATTTGCCGGCCCCACGTTTATGGAAATATTGTACAAAATGTTTGCATTTATCGTGGCTAGTTCTGGTTGAAAAATGTTAGTCAATTTGTTAGATATCAGGAAAATTTATGCCTGTAGTTGTTTTTGTAGGTTTAGCTGTAAAATTATTACAATGACTTATTATAAACTATAGGTATGTAGGTACTAAAGATAGGTAGATACTTTATCTCCCTAAGCTAAGAAATGTTGTTTACGTTATTACGTTTTTATTCGTGTAGGTACGTTTACGTTGACATTATTTGTTCAGCGTAAAGTTTGAAAATTACGAAATGTTTAAGTACTTTAAGTTCTGTCACTAGAATTTGGAACTCCTCCGACCTCAAAATGTCCTCCTTACAAAAATCATTACCCTAAACTAAATCGTGCTATTCAAGAAAATTGCATAGTAGCGAAACTAGCTGAATTAGCAATACAAAGACTGCATTCGCAGCCAATTGAAAGGCAGTAGGAAATAATAGTTATTTGCAATAATCGACTAAGGGACGGCTGATTGCGCCCCGGGCTTTCCCGCATTTTTGTCAATGTCTAGCTATTTTGTACTTTCTGCACACTGTATGATTGGCTCTTTTATTTTGGTAGTAAGATAAAACTATTGTAACAATTATAATATGTAAGAAAATATACAAATTACTTTAATGTGCTTTATAAAGTGCATATACTAGCAAGGATAATATGTATTTATCAGTCATAGATAGAAAGAAATGTCGTTACCTATAGGAAAATAAAGAAACTATAGTAGGTGCCAAATAACACCGTAATACAGGTCATTCACCCACCTTCACCATGATGTCGCAAAATTCAATTTATGATACAAACCTGTCGCTAAGACGGTAATCGCTCGAATCTCGTAGTACTGTTTGTTTACCATACATAAATTGAATTTTGCGACATCGTGGTGAAGCTGGGTGAATGACCTGTATTGCGGTGTTATTTGGCACATACTATAGTAGGTAAGTAAGAGGAGATGGGGAGACGAACATGACAATTTTTCTTAGGCCGACCGGCAAAGTGTAGCCCAAGATCGGAGTTTGTGGAAGGAATAGGGGGAGGCCTTTGCTCAGTAGTGGGTAAAGGGCTGAATATAATAAAAAACATGTGTGTAATTCACACGTGGTAGAAGTGAAACCTTCAAAAAGACTTTCAAATCACAACGATGCTAAAGACGTTGTCACTTCAAAAAAGTTGCAAAAAGTGAACGAGTTTGCTCGAGACTTGAACCACGCACTACTAGCTAGTCTCGATTCGATCCAATCCGTTAGACCGCTTGGCAGCAGTCTGCCAATGCGTACGAAAATTAGGGATCTCTCTTCTCGTTTCTTTCGCTTTTTCGTTTCATTTTCGTCATTTCCGTTTCATCGACTTTCAAATCACAACAGTGCTAAAGAAGTTTTCACTTCAATAATATGATAAGTAGATAAGTAAGATTTTCAATACGGTAATCCAAAAAAGTCACAGTGGGTTCTGGGTTAGCTAAACAAAAAGTTGTAAGCCACAGTGTAGGTAACTAGTCATTTTCCAGTCATAGCCACAAGCGTCCCACTTATCGTAAGAGTGACTCTTTATTTATGACTATGATTAGGTGTAGGTACCTTATTCTAAATGATCCGTGTATTTTTAACCCACTTCAAAAAAGGAAGAGGTTCTCAATTCTATGTTTGTTACCGCAGAACTCCGTCATTTATGAACCGATTTGAGAAATTCTTTTTTTATCTGAAATGGTGTACTTCCAGATTGGTTCCATAATTTTTTTATCAAAATCGGTTCAGTATTTTGGCAGTTAAATAAGAATAACTGGGAAAAAACACATTAACCACGTACACGACAATGCATATTTTGCTTTTCAATGGTGTTTACGATAGAACAATCCCAATGAACTATATTACTTGAGTTTTCGTATCCATTTGGTAAAATCCATGTCAAAGTTAATCAAACCGCTGACAAGAGACTTCAATACCTAATCAACCCTACTGGTGGCAAATCAACCCTATAAGTATTAGACAAGGGGTGGAAAACTCCCTGATGAGGTAAAGGGGGATGTAATGGATCATTTTCGGGACACTTGTACAGTTAATCCTGAGTTAAGACCAATGCGTCTCCGATTCGAACACGTCTGATTTTCATATGCTTTATTAAAAAATCTCATGTTTTCCATAAAAAACATACCCCTCATCTTATAAAAAGTTAGTAAATATTATGTCCTGATTACGTATGATAATCAAGACATTGATGTCTGCTCTAACTTTTTATAAGATAGACCCATCTTTTTCACTATGATAAACAAAATTAAATGTTTTTACTAAGAACGGAATATTTGTAATTATTGTTTTTCGATGTTTCGGTACAGGGACATGCACTATCTTTTTTCTTTCTCTTTTCATAATGATTAATTTTATTGTACATTTTGACTACAAGTTTTTAAAAGTAAATTATGTTATGTGGTTATCATTTTAAATGTACTGGTCTATCAAGTATTTGAAACGTTAAATTAGATGAATTAAAAAACTAGTATGGAGGTAACCACTATAGTTTTAAAAAAAAATAACCTCATTAGTACCTACAAAAGCATTTATTACAAATCTCGCAATATTCTGAGTTACAAATCTAGTCAGTAGAATCGAGTGTTCTAGAATCGGGAAGCATAGACGTATGCGAAATAATCGAGTGACCGGGAGTGATCGATCTTTTCTCGGTATGTTCATGGAATTTGAATCATACGGTTCATCTATTTCACCTTAGATTAATGGAGTTTGTTTGTATTGTGTTTTTCTTCATCAAAGATTCAGTCTAGCCTAGACTAGACTAACCTAGTCGGTATTTTTTATATAGTTATGTTTAAAATTGTTTGATTTTATGCAGCCAGTGTCTTGGGCACGCTTCCGATTGGTATTGATTTTGACCAGTTGAGGTATCTATAAATCGTTTGCAACAGTTTGTAGATAGCTCAACTGTTTCATGTGTATTTTGAAAATATTTTAAAAACTGTATTAGTTGTAATTTTCTTTTTGAATAAAGTCCACTCGCTTAATACTTTGGTTTTTTATGAAGCTTCTAAATATTCAGAAATTGCAGCTAGCTCCATTTTTTTTCAAATGTTTATCCTGTAAGTATGTGTTTTCAATAATCATTTACACACACACACACAACACACTATTTGCTCTATAAGATAACCATACCATAAACTATTACTTTAATTCATGTTTTAGCAAAATGACAAAAAAGCGCAACTGCGTCCATAATATAAAAAAAAACATTAAAAAAAATTCTTTCGTCACCATAAAACCATAATCGAAATGAATCCGTTGGAATCGCGTCCGGTGTATTACGACCATTATCTGTCATTATAATCGAATCGATGTTAAAAATCGATTTTTCAAAAAACACAGATCGATTTGTCTGCGGTTGACTGTGTTATTGATGTTTCGTTTTGAGCTTTTATTCGAAAGGTGATCAAACGGCTTTGGAAAGTTCTAAGCTTTGGTCTAATTCTAGTCCCAAACTAAGCATCGCTTGTACTATGGGAACTAGATTGCTGATAGAATACTTAGATACTTTTTTTTTGTATAATAATAAAATTATGTATTACATACTTGTAATACATAATTTTTTTCTTCTTCTTCTGCTAACAGCGATCTTTTCCTTCAGCTGGCTCGTATAGCTTATTACATTTTAATTTTTGAATTTGAGTTGTCCTTAATTCCGCAGTAAGAATAGGCTTCCTTATTCTATTTTTTCTTTAGATTGTACTGTGTCCATCCTTTGTATTTTTTTCTAAAATACATTTTTCTATCAAACATTGCGAACTGAATGGAATTTGACCCTACCAGTTGTGCCATCTGATGCCAAGGTAACAGTCACGGGTTCAAATCCCACTCAGATCACAACTTTTTGGTTATTATAATTTTTTTCGACATAGTTTTAATTCAAATAACTTTATTTGAATATTTATGAGATCTCTTTCTCGAGCCGTTACATCTTGCCACCGACTGTCGGTAAAAAGTAGCATTCACGGCGCAGGCGCAGCGAATCGCCGTGAATCAGCAATCGGCTGATTGAGGCTGGCTAATACACAGGTTGCTTGAAAATTTGTGTTTCTGTTTTATACCTCGGCTTTTTAATTTGATTCCGTGTGTTGCGATATAAACCCTTCAAAATGGTTAAAATCCATTTTTCGGCAAGATTCAGTAAATAGATTTTTTTTAATAAAAATTTGTTGAATTAAAACATCTTGCACAGCGTCTTTGGTTTCTTCTTTTAGTATTTTCTAGATAGTTTTTTTATAATTATGAGATTTTATCAACGAAATATGTCAGTTAGGAATGGGTTTGACACAAAAATCAATTTTAGTTACTAAAGTATCTATTATATTAAATGTACTTTTTTTATAAAGTTAACATTTCAAACATTTAAAGGCTCGTATCTACTACAAATTCGCAAATCTAAAATCAAGCATAGGTTTTTTAAATTTAATTAGAATGCGTTTTTTAAAAACACTCTGTAGTTTACTATAAAATAACAACAAGACAATTTGTAACAGATCCATACACTCAAAGGACCGACTTCGGATTAATCTACAACTATTTTTAATTACATATAAAAATCTCTATTGTCACATCATAGAGTTCAAAGTTGATTGGGACTTATATTCAACAACTAAACCCATCATAGAACTGGTGAAGTAATCTGTTTTTTTTAATCAGTTTATCAATTTGATATTGCCTTATGTAATAACTAGGTGCCGCCCGCTACTTCGTTCTCGTCCCGTTGGTTCATGTTAAATTTTCGGGATAAAAAGTAGCCTATGTGTTAATCCAGGTCACGGACAATATATATTCCAAGTTTCATCCAAATCGGATCAGTAGTTTTTACGTGAAAGAGTAACAAACATCCAATCCATACTTACAAACATTCGCGTTTATAATATTAGTAGGATAAGTAGGATTTATCAAGAACTAGGTACTAAAAATAATTAATATAACTTATAAGAAAAAAAAGCAGTCGTCAAAAAGGTTGGCGATATCTGATTCACACATATTTTAGTATTCCGAAATATAATTTTGATACTTTCGTTACTGTTAACATCCCTAATGTGTTTTTTTTTACAGTAAACTTTATCACCTCAAAATTAGAGTTAAACGGCGACTTAGTAAAAAAACGGCTCTAGTCGTTAAGCCATGACAGAGGCCTTAAGGCGGCCTAAAAGCTCCGTCACCAGTGTTGGCCACTACGAACGACCGACCGAGTAAAAAAACATTAGCTATCATAACCGACGGTTATAGTAACCGAAGTCGGTGAACTTGAGTCTTAAAAATAATTGTAGTGATTTTTTTATGAGATTGAATGAAACCTTATGATCAGATGGATTGGTGTAAGGTTAATGGTCGAAAATGTGGAATTTGTTACTGTTTTCTGAAATGAGGTTAGGTTGATGTTGTTTTTTTTAGATGATTATAAAAATAATGGTTATAGTTTTTTATAGAAATAAAGGAAAAAATTGGTTTTATTTCGAACAAGTTTTTTGGCTTCTACCTATAAAAAGATATACAAAATTTTGCGAGTTTGCGGTCAAGGAACTGTAAAAAATCAAGAAAAATATTCAGTGCATTTTATAATAAAATAACTAGAACAAAAACAAGTAGGTAGGTAAGTATTTTATTTCAAAAAATATTTCCTAACCATTTTTTGTGAATCTTATTCCAACTGTTGCTATTCTTTCTAATTTAACAGCTTTCATACAAGCGTGTTACATCACTTTAGTTCCACTCTTTATTTTTCAATCAACATATTTTCAATGCGGATGCGAGTTTTTGTTTTCAAAGTTTTATCTTTTTGTACCCTTTAGAAGTTTGATTAGGTGTGAAAGGTTCTGTTTTGGGATCAAGTAAGACCCTTTTTTTCTTTTTTTAAAGTTGAACTTGTTACGATAGTTCTACAATGAAATTTTGATACACATTTCGTAAGTAATCGTTAAAAAAGACAGAAATTATATTAGTTTAAATTATGGAAGAGATTAGTGTGACCACTAGAACTAGCCTAGTATTACGGAGGATGTAAAATATTACCAAAAAATTTAGAGCTACATGATTAATTAATATTCTTGTCAAAACTTGTTTGATTAATAAACCGTTCATATCAATTCCCATATCGGGTTGAATTTGGGATAACTATGTTCAAGTGCACCTTGAAACCATGAAAGTGTAGGTCTTATCAAACATACTCGATTGAAGCTATGCATTGTCGATTGGTGCACATTTTGTGTTAGTCTGATGTATGTGCAATTAACTTAGAGATTATTTAGGTTTTTTTTTTCATAAAAATAAGTAAAAATGTTTTGCCGCTTACCCTTCAAATGGGCCGTCTGCCAGTTCGCCACTGTTCCAAAAACAAATAAAATTAATTAAAAAATTGTACAACAGTGTCATTTGTATTTATAAATAACTATCTACTCTATCGATATTTTGTATTTTTACTATATCTACAGATTTCAATATAAGTCAGTAAGTATAAGAAATAAATTAAATTTAAAATGAAAAATCTAATAATTATTAATTTTTACTGATAGTCTTAGTTTAGTGTGTAACTTAAACGCTACCGAATTGATTTAGATAGAGGTAAAAAAAATATTTTTATCAATCTGAAGGGTCGTTTTTTTGTGTAGTTCGTAAAGTGCAATAAAGTTTAATTGATTTTTTAAGATACTTCTGAGGTATCACATCACCAGTCATATTATTTTCTTTAACCTCACTAAAATCATAATATTTACGTAACCCGGTTTTGTACTAGCAAGTAACAAGTAACGAAAGTGTGTGCCAAACAGTAACGCTCACCATTCAAGGTCCAACTCGTTGCACAATCCGAGTTTATTACCACTTACCATCGGTAATGTGGTCAGTCAATGAAGCCGGACTTTGACTTTGGTACAGATTCAACTTGTTTTGCGTTACTTTTATAGTGCGCCTTGTTTGTTTTGATACTTGCGTCAGACGGAAGCGTTACGTTTCGTAATTAAAAAAGTCAAGTATTCAAGTTATTTGATAATTTTTGGCATTATTTGAAATATAGTCAAAAAGTATTAATATTTCATCTTAATTTATAATTTTATGTTAAAGCTTGATTAATTCACTTCTTATTTGAATAATTGTGTAAGCTCTCAAGTAAAAGTTCTGATTGGAATCTCGCTCAAGTTCCAATTAGGACTTAAACCATGGAGTTAGAAAATTGTCGTGGGAACACCGCAAATTATAGAATCCGTAAACAAATAACCAATTATCTTTAACTCAAAACGTCAAAACAACGGTTTGTTTAAACTATAAAACCTCATTACGTTCATACGCCAACCTCTTTCTGAGAAAAAGACAAATTACGAAGGTGAACTTGATGTTATGCTGTAATGTACCTATTTAAGCGATAGAGTTATTAAGATTCCATCTCATTGTTGTAAAAAAGTTACGTTTTGTTTTTTTCGGTGCTTGGTTTATTGTTTAAGTAGGTGTTTACAAGCCAGTTTAAAATGTTTATAGAGCATTTGATAATTTTGGTCTAAAATTGGAACTACGATAATTTTAAAAGGTTTTGTATTGTTCGTTTTCTTAACAGTTTTTTTTGTCGATTAAATTACTACTTAGCTATATATAACAATTAGTTTTTTATGTATATTTGTTTTATAAATAATACTCTGTAATGTACTTTGTTAGAGCGAGGAATAAAGACCGTACGGCGTCATGACTCGATAAAATCTTAATTTGTGTTAAGAAACTGGTCCTGTCCACGTTGGCACACCGTTTTACTTAGCTAATCTTATTTTAGTTGTACCTATATATATTTTGAGAGATTATTTAGAGTAATGTATTGTTGGTACTTTTTTTTCCATTACCCCAGAATTTAAGGATAACTTATTATTTTGCTAAGGCTTTTATTATATGTTTTGTATGTGTTATAGATGGTGTTTGTAGGATCTAAGTTAAGCTAGCAACTAGACACGTCGAAATATCTAATAAACCTGTATGAAAATGACGCAAAGATACTTATCAGGAAATATTCGACAGTAATTTCGCCTCAACGTGTAGCCGTTTAAATTTAACTGACATGCTTTTGTTTTATTTTGTACCGCAATAAAACACGCAACCGTTAATAAAACTGCCAAAAGTATTTCAATGTCAGCTAACAATCTAAGATTAAGTAATACTTATACAACATTCAAGTAGGTACTCAAAGCACTTGTTAAAAAGCACTTAAACAAAATGCAACAAAAACGAATGCAATTAAGAGGAGTAAGAAAATAGATTTGGCTTCGTGTTGACATTTAAAAGCTGTCAACAAGCTGTCAAATCTGAATAAAAGTAAAAAACTTAAAATTAAAAAAATAGAAAAAATGAAACGTGCCCAGGTTCGAGATGCGATTGGTTGGATGCTTGTTGCTGCCGACAGATATCCGGGCTTGTCTGTACGAACCAGGAATGCGTAAAAGCCGGGTTCAGGGCTGGGTTGAGCCCGGACCCCGGGCCCGGCAGGCCCATCACGCCAGGCAGCCCGCCAGGCCGCTGGTGGTGGTGGAACCCAGCGGATGCCACTGCATAGTCCATCGCTGCCACCGCTTGGTACGGCAACATTCTCACTAACACTTCAGTACTTTACTCAAACTAGTCCGATTTGACAGCTCCGCGCGAAAATACCCGCACAGTTTTACACGTCATTTCCATTTCAAGGATCAAAATTTATTGGCCATAGTCTATTGTCCTATTTCGAACTATATCAACTTGAGGCTAGCTCGGCATTCACAGTCCCGAAATTGTTGCTTTCGATGTCAATGTTCCGGTATATTCACAAGTCGCAGATGTCCTTCTATTTCAGGCTTAGCTTTTCAGTTATCAAACAAGCACCCGTTCTATTTTCGTGGCCGATCATTTACGGGGCTAGCTATTCACAGGGGAAAAGTCACGCACAGCCACCCACTTAATAAATATTCCGGGCATATATCCGTTTTTACGCGGACGTGACCGGCGGGGTACTGTCCGATTTTCACGTACGGAACGCGCGGCCGATTATAGAAAACAGTTGCATGCGTCCCCCTCCTACGACCTCGGACGTGCAACTGAGCGCAAGCACGCGCGCCAAACGCGACTCTATCACAC
This sequence comes from Eulithis testata, assembly GCA_947507515.1. Taxonomy (NCBI): domain Eukaryota; kingdom Metazoa; phylum Arthropoda; class Insecta; order Lepidoptera; family Geometridae; genus Eulithis; species Eulithis testata. The sequence continues at coordinate 7,069,363 of OX382213.1, read as the reverse complement.
CCAGGCTAGACGCCGATCCATTCGGCTATCAGACAAAGATGGAGCTATACACGCGAAAAGGATGCGGATCGATCGGACGTCATCGCGAAGTTAAAAGCCTGCGTCGTTACACGGGCCGTAATAGGCGGTTACGTGATAGGGCGTGGCCTAACCTATTAAGTTGAATTGTCGCACCCTGATTGGTTAAAATTGCTAGTAGTCGCCTACGTGATATGTTCAGGAATATACGTTTATAGCTGGCGCTCATAGAATATAATAAGTAAGTTGTAGGTTGGATGTGCGCCAGTGGCGGAGATGTTGCGGTTCCGATCCCGAATCGCGTGATGCTTTTTAATTATAACATCGGGACCGTTAATGGGTTAACATTGCGTGTTTAGCGTTGGATATCCAGCTGGTGAATGAACGCACGCCGACGTGGGCGGGGCTCGCTACCTTTAGGTATCGATTGATGGCGAGCAGCTCTCCACTTAGGCACTAGACCGTCCTTCAATACCTATAGGTATATCGACTGCGATCAAACATTCACCCTTTTAATAATAAACTCGATTGGAGGTTTCGTCTTTTGCATTGACAAGCAGATTCAAATTCTATCAAGAAAGACAATAGGTACACGTGTGTAATGTAACTATTCCAAGCTTACATATCGAGTATATTAATAACAGGGTTAAGAAGCGTACCAAAATGCAAACAAATTATAAAAAAATCAAAAGTATCAAAATGTTATTTCCCATGACAAAAAATACAAGTAATCGTTTTCTTACGTTGCGCCTAGTTGGTCTCTTAAGATCTCTTTGTTTTCAAAATATTTAGATATAATAAGGGGTAGTCACAGGCCCGTCAGAGGCATATGCAAATGATATCCACTACCATAGTATTCCATGGACAAGTTGCTGCCTGAACTCTGTCTGGTTTCCTCGCTATGTTTTCTTCACTTAACTATGAGTACTTTTTAAGCTGCGTTTTACACATAACCTTAAAACAAAACCATAGCCACTGTGACCTTCAGCGTAAAGGTCACTAAAGCACTCGATCACGTCTGACTCTTAAGTACCCTCCTCCCACCCCACCCTCATAGGTTACCACACAATGTACTCAAGTATAACATTATAATAAGCCTAGGCTGTGAATTCAATCAAAACTATTTATAAGTCATATACCCTTCAAACAGCTGTTACAGCAAGCAATCTCGTATGAGTTAGTGGCCAACTCTGGTGACGTTGTTTTTAGGCCGCCTTAAGGCCTCAGTCATGGCTTAACGACTGCTAGAGCCGAAAACGACAGTTTAACGTGCCCTCCGAAACAGCTGTTTGAAACCGCCTATTAGTGCCACAAACTCATGGATAAAGGAACTACTTAATGGCAGTGACTTAGACTCCATGGCGTCGTTAGAGTCAATATAATTCAATGACAACGTCGCCAGCGGTGGGTCATCCAAGTTTGTGGGCTATTCTTACCAAGCCCACCGGCCAGCCCATCGGTGGGCTAGATGGAAAAAAAAACCCATCGAACCCACTTGTTTGCATAGTGGACTCGTTGGTTTTTTTTCTCATGTGGCCCACCAGTGGGCCCGTACAATTGTAACAGCTACTCTACTTATCTAATGTAAGCACAATTCTTCAGTTCCTGGTTGAAAACCCCTGAAGGTTCAAGGCAGCACTGTTCAGTAATCAATACGAGTTCAAGTTCGATCACGTCGGGGCCGTTAGTATGCCGCCCTGCGCGTTGTAATGGCCGCCCTATAGGCTCTACTCAGCTGTTTGTTTAAAGTCTACTGTCCCCATATCGTAATTTCTGAACTGCTTTCGCTGCCCAGCATAATGTCAAGTGACGTGGCTGCAGATATACGAAAACGAGAAGCTTTTGACGGCAAAAAACACGCTGAAACGCGCTTATGTGACTGTTTAGTCACAGAATACTTATGATTTAGTATGAAAACAGTTCAGAAAACCTACCAGGCAGGTTTTTATGAGACAATGATTGCACCGCTGCTTTACCACAAGTAGTAGAGTAGAAGATAGTGAGCTTCTTGTGAAAAAGTTCGTCCGAGAAAGTACCACCGTACCTATTTATGTCGCTAAACAGTGACACTCGCGTTGCTGTGTTTCTGTTTTAAGGGTATAGGTGCCGGTGCTATTACAGACACATGAGACTTAAGACCTTTATGTCAGAGTGATGGTCGCAGTGTCGCTGCATCACAGGGCTCGGCCTCAATGGACGTGCTCAGTGAGGCAAGGCATCGTTTTAGGCAGTGGTACTTTTTTTTTTTTTAATATTCACGGACACTTAACACAACGCCTTCTAGTCCCAAACTAAGCAAAGCTTGTACGATGTAAACTAGATGGCTGATAGAATACATACATACACTTTTTTTTGTAAATACATACTTATAATACATAGAAACACCTATACACAGAACAAACATCTATGTTTACAACACACAAATGTTTGTTCTCGGTGGGAATCGAACCCACGACCCACAGCACGGAAGGCAGAGCTACTACCGACTGAGCCATGACTTTACAGCAGGGAACAGATATTACAGGATTTTTTCTAAAGCCAGAAATCAGAAACCGTCGATATTACTCGAAGGCCAAAGTATCAATTGCAAATGTTGAAATGATTAGAAAATTACACGTATCGTAAACCTCTAAAGCCTTTCATAGGATCGAGTTAGACCGGAAGTAGCCACTGTTGTGGCTTCCGGTGACCGTTTACGGGCGATTTGTGTGCTAATGTTGACAGTACTGCGTTTACGGGTGATTTGTGTGCTTATATTGGCAATACTACAATTACCTACGTAGTATTACATATTCTTTGGTAATGCATGTTTGCGGGTGACTTGATTGGTGCTACGGTCAAAATATGTAGATTTTGGAATGATTTCGGGGTACAAAGGATCAAGACATTTAGTTCTGAGACTTGTTCGAAATTCAAGTCGAACCCGATCTTTTATTATGTTTTCTAACATTCACTAAAATATTTGCATATTTTATTTAAATCTAATATCTTCTTCTTCTTCTAAATATATAAAACTCTTTTCAATGTGACTGACAATCAACGCATACCTAGCCTAAACTATAAGTCTTAGGCTGAAATACTCAAAAGTCATTCAAATTTGAGCACCACTTAAAATTGCTCTGCCTCTGTTTGACATTACTCATTTGTAAGAGATGGAAATAATTTAAGCGTGACTTAAATTGAGTGGCGTTTGAGTATTCGTCCTTAGAGTTATGAAATTTGGAAGGTTCCTTATATAGTGTAAGGGATTTTTGAAAAGTCGCACCCTAAAGTGTCTAAAATTAGGATAAAAGATTTAAACCAAATATGTAATGCGTATACTAATTCGTCCAAGGTATGCTGCTATCACGCGAGCAAAGCCGCGGGTGACAGCTAGTACATTATGCATCTATTTTGTAGATTTATCTACGTGTCAACTAACTGAAAGTTTTTTTCCGACATCGGTTCAACCAAAATGAAGACATTAAAACTTCTGTTCTTACTTCATTATGCTTATCAAAGCTCAAACTTTTTACTTTTAAATTGCCACTGAAAAAATATCTCTATAACCCTCTACATAGAACCGAAATTGATGATTGTTTATTACGCAAGTATTTTACAAAAATTGCCATAGAAAAATAGTTCATATCACAAGAAAATAGAATTTAAAATACCCGATTGTTACGTTATTGTTTTGGTATTACGGTAAACTGTGAAGTTTGGTTAAATTGTGGCGATAATCAATAAAGAGCTCGTTCTAGTGGACACGGTCACGAGAGAAGCGAGACGCGTTGGTACGCAGGGTGTGGGCAGTTCATAAGCGGTAGCGGGTTGGCAAGCTGAGGTGCAGTGCATAAGCGAAAGCGGCGGCGTAAAAATCAGATCATGCGATAAATATGACATAATGTGATGTCTTAGGTGTGCGCTTATAATTAGTAATTGTACAAAAGTGTGGAATAGGAAATTGAAACTCAAGACCATCGTTAAAATTTTACTTGCTTTACAAAGCTGTTAAGGCTATACGCACACGTAGCGATGTAGCGTAGCTCGATTACCGCTACATTAGACACTTTGCTTATTGGACGTTTTGGTCAGTATGACGTTTTGCTGTTCAATTATAAAGGGGTCGCAGTGTTTTGATCTATTTTTTTACAGTTATTGTTGCATGAAATCATCCTGCCTTTTAAAAATTATACCGAAATTGTGAAATCACGAAACAAACATTTTTGATAATAATCAATAATGAAATTCTATTGAAATTAAAAAGTTATTGACCATTTCTGTATAATAAATACAAAAGTTATGTATTGTTATGAAACGATGAAAAACGTATATCGCTTCTAATATTTTCTTAATACAATTATGTTTATAGCCGCTCGATTCTTATCACAAAGACCACAGCCAGCAAGCTAACCACGTACAAGGTTCTTCTCATCTTATTGGATAATTCGTGATTTACATTTTTTCTGTCACTGTCAGGTGCTTGAACTGAATCTGTCAATTAGATTTGACATTGAGCAATGCACCGATAGATAGAGGCAATCGTACAGTTCATTGAACTTGATCTTCCGGCTTTGGCCGATTTAGAAATCATCATCAGTATAGAAGGGGGAAGGTAGAGAAAATGCCTTAAAATATGGAAATTTATACAGAAAATTTTGCTTGTCGAAACAAACCGATATAGGTTTTCTGATTAATAACATTTAACACATGTAGCACCTTTTAGTTCCAAACTAAGCAAAGCTTGTACTATGGGAACTATAGATGGCTGAAAGAATACATATTTTTTTTTGTAAATACATACTTATACAATACATAATAACACCCAGACCCAGAACAAACATCTATGTTTGCAACACACAAATGTTTGTTCTCGGTGGGGATCGAACCCACGACCCACAGCACGGAAGGCAGAGCTACTACCGACTGAGCCATGACGCCTGTCAAATAAAATAGATTGGCATATATCACAAACAATGCCGACTGTGTTTTGTTTTTCTTTTTTTATGATATTCTGAAATTTGTTAGACGCTGGTGACTAATTGATACCAAACTATCGCCCATAATGTGGGGAAGCCTTTACAACAATAACAGCTTTAATATTCAGCAAGATTAACTCTTAAATTAATGTGCTTTTAATTGTACCAGCAACAGTTTTTCGCAAATAAAAAATAAAAATTTTTTACTTACTTTTACTATACTTTTTTTTAACAATCGATTATATCTTCGGATCTACGGTAAAGCTAAGTAAATCGATTGTCTATGGAAACAGCGAATAATTTTCAGAGCTTTATCCATTATACCTTATCTGATCGATTTATTTTTGAATTGATTAAAATGTATCATTGTTTTTACATTAACTGTACTCTATTTATTTGACTTAGTGACGATTCGGACAAAATATTTTTATTTTTGGAAAACTTACAGCTCTTAAAAACACAATGGACAAACACTTAGAAACAGAAGGCTAATAACAAGTTTTCACTGATAGAAACATATTAGCGTTAAAAGCACTTAGAAAAAGGTACAAACTAACCTATTTGACACCAGCTAAGGTAAATTAGGTACTAACATTTTAAACAGAATGTAAAGTAAATAAATTAATCAAAAAATTCAGAGCTCAACAGACGCCTCATCCTTGGCACGCTGCAGCCGAACAGGTCAATTATAGCACTATGCTGTTTATTATATTTGTCACACGCACGCATAATAATCTATTTAAATGTTACGTTAGGAAGGTACTTTGCTAAGAACTAGCACTAGAGTAGAGTCATCCTAATATACTTGTAGGTAGGTACACTTACATAGCAACAATAATTATAGGTAATTACAACATAGCGACTGTGTTTATCTGGACAGTCATATTTAACTGTTATGGAGCAGTTAAATATGATTGTCCAGATAAACACAGTCGCCATAGACAAAATCATCTAGGACATCATCATCATCATCATCACACTTACATAAAAAAACTACTTAAAAGACAATTCTAAATACGACCATTTAGAATAAAATTATATCAATAAATACTCATGACTTGAAGTTTTAATTTATTTTTTTGAGTTCTCAAATAAACCCCTCCAGGGTTTAACCAAGTTTTAAAATATCCACGTTGCATGCCACGTCTTCTAAACTAAACTCAGATGTGAACGAGTAGGTATTCGTAAGTCCCGGCGTCGATAGAGAATATTAAATAGTATTGATCGACTGCCCCACTTCGAAGGACGGCAACCCGCAAGGTTCATCTTTGATAATTCTTGAGGACAATGTCAGTGTAAATAAACGTTTCTGGAGGTTAGTAGTATGTGAGATATAACAAATATGAATATGATGCTATTATTAAATATGCAAAGAAAGCGTTGGCGAAACGAACTAGACGCCTTTGAACGGTGGGAGGAACCTCGGGACAGAGAACATTGGAAGTCTTTGGGGAGACCTTTGCCCAGCAGTGGGACGATTTAGGTTAAATAAAAAAAAATCGAAATCAAAAACCTGAAAAAAAATGTCTCAAGAATTTTCGCACAATATAAAAATGATAAATAATTTATAATTAATGTATAAAAATATGGTTTTATTCACATATAGCATATACCCATACCATTTTAGATTAGAAAATACATTATGTTCATCTAACAATGAAACCCAATGTTACTTAGAAGTCATATATATTGATTCCTTAGGTAAATAAATATTTACGGACTTAACACAACGCCTTCTAGTCCCAAACTAAGCAAAGCTTGTACGATGGGAACTAGATGGCTGATAGAATACATACATACATTTTTTTTTGTAAATACATACTTATAATACATGGAAACACCCAGACACAGAACAAACATCTATGTTTACAACACACAAATGTTTGTTCTCGGTGGGGATCGAACCCACGACCCACAGCACGGAAGGCAGAGCTACTACCGACTGAGCCATGACGCCTGTCACTGCAGAAGTGCCTGAGAAGTGCTTGGAAAGTCTATTTTTGAGACTTTAGCTTAAACCAGACAAATACAAATTATTATGCCATAATCTAGCAAACTACAAGCCCAGCTTAGTTTGGGACTAGATGGCGCTGTGTATTATCTTACAACCCAAACCATACACCATAACATTCACTTATGCACAAATAAACATGTCCAAGTCACATGAGGGTTATCTTTACCCCGCTTACCCCAGAATTAGGGTACGATACACACATTAAGATGGCAACCCTGATACTTTGATATGAATTAAGATATTCTAATTTTAATTGTTGCTGCTAGATGTGTGTTTGTTAAAATGTAAAAATTCTGGGTTTTAATTAAAGCTGCAGTGTGTCATAAACATTATCTAATGCAAAAATTTAATTAAATTTATAAAAAATTACTCGGGATTCATTTTTTCGGTCATTTTGTACCTTTTAAAACTAATTTGCCCTAGGTAGCCTAGCCACAGAAGTATTTAATGGTCCCGTTTATCATAGCACACACATCTTATTTATATAAGATGTTTAAACAGACTAGATAAACCAAGTGCACAGACAATATTAAGTGATATACACGTATCAGCTTTAAGCTGCCTGTGTATAAAATAATAATAATATAGTATGGGCTCGCATCTAAAATAATTGATAGTTTTTGTATAGGTAAGTAGTTAAATTTTGTAATTAAGTAAACATAAAAATTAAATTTTATAGGCAATTTAAAACTATTAAGTTTAAATACATTATTATTATATGAAAGACAGGCGTCATGGCTCAGTCGGTAGTAGCTCTGCCTTCCGTGCTGTGGGTCGTGGTTCGATCCCCACCGAGAACAAACGTTTGTGTGTGGCAAACATAGATGTTTGTTCTGTGTCTGGGTGTTTCTATGTATTATAAGTATGTATTTACAAAAAAAAATGTATGTATGTATTCTATCAGCCATCTAGTTTCCATCGTACAAGCTTTTGCTTAGTTTGGGACTAGAAGGCGTTGTGTTAAGGGTCCGTGAATATTTATTTATTATTTTATTTATTTATTAAAGTTTTACATTACACCATCACAAAAGCTAACCAAAAACTAAATTCTTTTATTTATAAAAAAGTCTAATTCAAGTTCAAAAATCATTTCTGCATCGCCCAAACAGCCCCTAAAGATTATCTCGCTCTAAACAGAAAGGGTTAAACACCATATCAGTATGTTTAAATCTTAACCCTTGCTCAAGGGTGGTTTTATTAATTTATTTACAAGTATATCAGTATTATTATACAAATTCCACATTAATTGGCCCCATATGTAACGTTTTATAGCCGTTTTGGTTTATCTGATTGTTTTGTGTAATACTTACTTCTTGTAGCAAAACGACGATAAAGCAAAACGCCTATAATATGAAATTTTATTTAACTTTTGACTTGCCTTTTAGTCGTTAGGTACCTACAGTGGTTTCAATTTTGATATAGATGTGATTTTTCAGCTCTCGCCAATAATTAAATACTTTAAATAGGCACTTAATTACTTTCAATAAAATTTAAGTCAAAAAAAAACATTTCTTAAATCGTTCAATATTTTAGTTTCATTTATTTTTGTGATCGTAAAACTATAAACATCGTATCGATCGTAAAAAAAATTACGAGAAGAGTGCTAGACATGAATGTGGACGGATGTAGAAGTAGAGGTAGGCCTAAGAAAAGATAGATGGACTGTGTAAAAGAAGATATGAGTAAGAAAGGAGTGAATACCGAGATGACGGCTGATAGAGGAGAGTGGAAGACGAAGACATGTTGTACCGACCCCACTTAGCGTGGGACAAGGGTAGGAAGATGATATGACCGATCGTAAAAAAAACGAGTTGGAAAAACGGCCTAAACGGGCCAAAATCAAAATACGGCCTCTTAATCAATAAAAATCAAAGATCTCATAAAAAAAATACTAGGTATTACAACTTAAAAATCCCTATGCCATCATTTTATTATTATTAGGTATATTATTTTCCTCTTTTCTTGGTGTGCAATAAAGAATATATCTATGTATCTATGCCAGTACCAACCAAGCCTAGGAATCTCATTGCACCGTCAAAACACAATATAAGAGTCCCAGCGTGCGGATATGAGATTCTCTATCAGTTATTCCGCCCGCGTGCGCCGCGCTTAGTTAGCGGGGGCACTGTTGATTGATCTACGGTGTGCGCAGAGCTTTAGTTTGGTAGAATAGTTTTGTGTAACTGGTATATTGGTTACCAAGATTATTAAGTTACTAGTTTCAACATGCGACTTTGCTCGCTTACTACTCTACAGCTGGGTATTCACTTGCACAGCCTCATCTTGAGCGTGCCGCGAGCTGCCGAAAGTTCATACATCTCCCTTTGAGCCAACATATTCGAGTGGCAAGCCTCAACCTGAGCCACGTTTTTAGAGTGTCAAAGCAATCTATTTTAATAATTGTTCGCGAAACTCTTTGGTAAAAATTCTCAAAGAATATGTGGCCGCGTATAGAAGCGTCTTTGAGCATGGCCATTTACCGACATAATTTGCCTTCTTGGTTCAAGTCGCGGCAAGCCTCGACTCGCGGCACGGTCTCCACTAGATCTGCCTCGGGTCGAGGAAGCAGCGGCTCGGCCCGAGGCTGCCTCAAATGGATACCCAGCTGTAGTAAATACAGGGGGATGTTTGAAATTCTACAATTGCTATTAGAGTGGAAAAGGTGACAAATTTAGAATCAAAAGTCCACCTTCAGGTTAAGCTGCACAACATTTAAGCTCCAAAGACGTTTTGCTAATTCTTTCAAATTGCCGGCTGCCGCTTTAAAGTACATTACATTAACACCTCCCCCTTCTTTAACATTTTTCTCGCTTCGTCGACTGTGACACAGTCTGACCAAGAATAACTGAATCACTTCAGTATTTTAAGTAGGTACATGTTCAGTTTCGCGTTGTTACTAACTTATCTTACCAAGAGCAAAAATTTCGGGTACGATGGAAACCATAGGCACAGATTATATAATACTATACTAGGTAATAAACTGACAGTGAAAACGCATTATTTGCTCGTATGATTGTAGCCAATTATGACGACGCCCAATGCATTTGTATGCAATTCTCTTACTTTTTCGTTTATACAGTAGGTAGGAATTGTATTGCAAATCCTGTGTAAAGTAAGTACTAATAATAGTAAGTAGTAATAGAGTAGCAGGCAGGTCGAGGGAATTCAGTAAAGTTCGTATTTATTTAAATAACTATGCAAAAACTATTTTTCAGCAACTATGTCTGAAAGAGTTTGAAGCTTGTCCAAAACTGCAGCACCTAATGTGTAATCTCTTTAACAACACTTGAACAGCTGTTTTCTCGATTCACTGTGTCCGTAACTGCATTTTTCTTTTTTTCTCGACACCCAATAATAAGGGCGTAAGTGGATTTTTTTAGGAACGCTCCGAAACCTAATAACTCGGGGTAATTTTTCAATTGGCCGTGTTAGAGTTAGTAGACACCTTTGGATGGTGTTATACCACATCTATCTGAAAACCTATAATTCTAGTTATTTAATAGTACACAATAATCACAATAAAAGTCAACTAAGAGGTAGTTTTGCAAGTCAGACATAAAAATGTTAGTCTAATTACATAAAATAACATGATTTTTGTAAATGGGTCGTTTTGCTAATTGGTCGATTTGATTTTAGGGTCTATAGGCGCTTAAATGACTAACAGACTTCATTTACAGTGATAATCTAAAAATATAAAACTCTTTTGAAGCTGACTGACAATGAACGCACAACCTGTACTTTAAGTCATAGAGGTATAAAATTTGGAGGGTAGTATCCTTATACAGTGTAGAGGTGCACTAAGAAAAGAATTTTGAAAAGTCACACTCTAAAGGGTCTAGAACGCGAGCAACGCCGCGGGCGACGGCTAGTACACTATATATAGATACATAGATGTGTAGTAGAGAAAATTAAGTAAATAAACAAATTATACTTATATTGCATAAGTCGACATAAAATACGACATTTATTAGTCTTAGGAAGCGAAATAAAATGGTTCTAAGTATTTTTTATTGTTACGACTTAGATTGAATACAAAAATTAGTGGTTATTGTTATAGTTAAGATTATCTTAACATATAATGTTAATATTTCACTTTGATTATGAATAAGCTTTGATTTACATTATGGACAGTGATAAAAATGGCTATTATGTTGTGCGATGGCTTATTATTTTATTTCCTTGCCTATCTTTGCGTAGTGCCATTCATTTCAGCGCCGATTTGCATACAATTTTTCTTTCTTTCGATGCCTTTTTTGTTGACATTTTTACAAAAAGTGTATGCTGTTCGCTGTAAAATGATTTGAACTTTGGACTTAAAGTCCTGAACGATGGCATTTAATTATTTGAATGGCCAAATCTATGCTGAACTGGATATTTTTTTTTTAATGTAGATATATTCATCTAATATTTATTTATTTATTATTAGCCTCCTATAACTGTGACTAAACTAATACTAATCGAATTAATTATTATATTTAGGTAATTTTAGTTGACTTATTATTATTATTTTTAATATATTTTTTTGCAGTCGAAATTTTTTCGTTTCGTTTTAGTTTTCCATTTATCGATCCTTTTTTTTTCTTAATTTGCTGTTATAGGTCATCCCATTGTTAGGCAAAGGCCTCCCCCCTACTTGGCCACGTTTTTTTTGTCGCTGGTGAGTGTAGTAGTATTCTTTTTTGTTTTTGGACAGTTGTGGTGGTTCTTGGTTTTCGGGGGGTGGTAGTCATTCATCTAATATAACAGAAATAAATATAACAAAATTAGTACCTAATTGAGGTTCATTCGGAAATTCTGCTATCATTCTCAAAAAAAAAATGAATATTTTGGTCAATTTTATAGCCATTATACAATTGTCAAAGTAAAAAAAAATGTAAGCATGTCGATGACGTGTTGACAGCCGGAAAAAATTCGACCTACCCACAAATGCACGCTTCTATGACTCTGGTATATAGAACTTAGAACTGGTAGAGGTGACTTCGTTTTAGGAGTTTCATTAAGTAATCATAGAAAAAAAAATCGATTTCATTGCTATTGGAATATGTACTTTCGTGTAAACATTTTTAATTTTAGAAAAAAGGAGGTAAGTTCTTATTTTTACTTTGTTATCAATGAACATTGGTTTATTCCATCCAGTCCTACTAGTAATTCGATTATCTAACAGTTTGGACAGAAATATTCCTTGTTAGACTGACAAATCAAACATTTTGGATACGCAGATTTTATTCCAAATAGAACTATAGCTAGCAAAGTAAAATTTTAAAATCTCATTTATTTTCAGAGAATAATAATTATAGATTACTATAGAGAGACAAAAGACATTGAACTAAAATAAATTACTATTAGATGTATTTACATATATTTGTTATTTTTTTTATAAAAAAAACTAGTTGAATTTGTAACTCTACTATCCACCCCTCAGCTCGCTACAAGGCCAATCTTGTGGGTGACTCGAAATAAAAAATAACTTATATTCTTTTAAACATGACTTTTGCATTACAGACGACATTCGGACTTTAAATTATTTTCCATTCAAATGATCTTATTGTATTTTTTTGTAGTTAAAAGATTTTTCTTTTAAATATACTAGTAACTTATAAAATTATGTACCTAAGTACTTACATCATTTAGTACCTAACATGGTAAAATACTACCTACCTACCCTTTATCGTCGGATAAAAAACAATAAAAATACAAAATCTAATGAAGTAGGTAAGTCTTATATAAGTAGTACTACAGTTATTAACTTGTGTAGTATTAAAGCTTACTATGACGCAAATTATTTTTTTTATTTAAATGAGGTAGGTACTCTAAAAAATCATAAATATATGCAGAAAATTTGGCATTATTTGATCTATGTACATAAAATGATATAAAATATTGATAAAATCATAAATATATACAGAAAATTTGGCATTATTTGACAGGCGTCATGGCTCAGTCGGTAGTAGCTCTGCCTTCCGTGCTGTGGGTCGTGGGTTCGATCGATGTTTGTTCTGTGTCTGGGTGTTTCTATGTATTATAAGTATGTATTTACAAAAAAAAAAAAAAAAGTATATATGTATTCTATCAGCCATCTAGTTTCCATCGTACAAGCTTTGCTTAGTTTGGGACTAGAAGACGTTGTGTTAAGTGTCCGTGAATATTTATATTTATTATTTATTTATTTACATAAGATAATATGAAATGTTGATAGAAAGCTCAATAGAACTTATCAATTTTTTATAAAAGCTCTCAATAAAACGAAGCGAGGGCGTTTTATTCACAAGAAGTCAACAAGATTACGACGAAAAATTTCTCACTTACAAAATAACAAATCAAAAGCATTTCCACCCACTTAATATTAGCATTTTCATTAAAATCGCGACAAAAACTCCTTGTAGCATTAAAAGAATGCGGAACGACGCCCAGGGGCCCGCTCGACCGGGCCGGAGTGAAAACTCACAAGATTTATCTGAATAAATTATTTTTTACCCACCTGCAGTGAAGGGTAATATATGATTTTATACTTGCCATGCAGCAGGTTATAATTAATAGTGTCACCTAATTTTCTTTATGAAATTTTAGACAAAAAAAAAATAGTACAAAAATGTTAATTAAAAGCTGATACCCGCGACTTCGTACGCGTGCGAAAATTTCCACCAAAATATCTGTCAACCAGCATACGATGAACCTCGTGCCAAAGGCTGCTTTTGGTTTAGAGAGGTCAAGCTGTATCTAAGAATTCACTTCTTAAGTTTCAATAAAATATAGCCTATGTTTCAATCCGGATAAGGGGCTGCCGAATGGTACAAGTTTCATTGAAATTGTTCTAGTAGTTAAGGCGTGATTCGCGAACAAACAAACAGACAAACAGACAAAATCGATTTTCGGAATCAGAATCGTTTATTTAGTAGATCTGCAAATTCAGTTTATCCATATCTTTAATTTTAGTTTTTGGCTTTTTTACAGTCTTATATTGTATAGTTAGATAGAAGATAAAATTCAACAATTCCACGAGTGAATAATTAATTTCCTAGAACTTCCATAACAAAATGCTTTTTTATTACTTTAAATATAATTTCGATTCGCTTGAAAGAAATAACATGACATCATCGCTACTTCAGAGAGAAACCGATCCAAACAATGGGCGAAAGAATTTAGCAGGAAATAGTTTTATATTCTCAAAAACAATTGCAATAAAGTTTATGTTTTCCAACAACCACAGAAATACAAATATCCACTCTAACCTCAAGGAAATAAAAGTTTATTTTCTATAAAAAGAGATGCAATATTAGAAAAAGCAAAAAAGGTCTGTAAAGTAAAACTCATTCGTTCGAATTTCAATACACCAGTATCTGTTACTTTAAGTCCATTTCAAATTGGGATCGTGATTGGTGATTTTGAATTTGGAATTCAGCGCGCGACCATCGTTGATGGATCGGTGACTGGTGGTAAGGCCATGGGTTTCGAGTGCATTTGACCAGATAAATTGGTGTTCGTGGTCTTTTTTATCCGCGTCGCTATTTAAGGGTTAAAAATGTAAAACTGAGACTAAGTCCGGTACAGTTTACAGGTTGATAATGTAAAGTGTTATTAATTTACTGTAATTCAAGAAAATAACATAAGGATCACCTTAGGTAAATATAATAACTGCAAAAACCGACCGACCGAATGATAATGATGATGATGATAATGGCAGTTCTTTGGGATTGTTTAATTTATCGTAAACACCACAGAAAAGTCACAAGAAAGCAAAATACGGAATGTCGTGTACGTGGATGACGTGTTTTGGCCAGTTACTCTTATTTAACTGCCAAACTACTGAACCAATAAGTACTGTTAGCAAGAAAATAAAAAAGTTTATTTTCAAGATGTTTTTCTCAGTTCAAACGTGCAGTAATTATCCCACCATCCATCGTCACAGTCACCAAAAATCGACCGTAAATCTTGCATCTCGATCTATCTTTGACTTTTTATTCGAGGCAGAGAGAGAAACAACAATGGATTCTATCACGAAGCTCTACTCGTGCGTGATCTAACGGAGTCTGATGCGTACAAACTGCTATTTACTCTGTGGTCTGTTGCGTAGTAACTGAACGTTATTCTGTGGTTTGATACATAGTAACTGTTGCGTGTGATTTGGTCTAGGGATGGTCTTGAAAGTGACTTATGATCACTCATGTGAGAATTTGACGTTTTGCAATTTTATCGTTCTGCGCGTAGACCTTAATATAAAAAAAATATATTTATTTACAAAGAAAATTACAACTAACACAGTATTTACAATATTTACAAAATACACATGAAACAGTTGAGCTATCTACAAACCGTGGCAAACGATTTATAGATAGCTCAACTGGTCCAAAAAACATTTTTTATGTATCGAGAAAAACACCGTAACTTTCAGGAGTAAACACTTATTTAGTTAATTTAGACTCGTATGCCGTATGCTGATAAGAAACTCTAAATCAAGACTCAAGTAGAAAGGTATACCTACCTATAGCTTTTTTAAGAGATTTCTATGAAGAGAGTTAGAGTTAGAGTTTCTTTATTTGCTTGAAATAGGTACACAACAGGTGGTAAACAAAATTATAACATGATCCATTATTTCGCTATTTTAAAATTATAGCATGCAAAACATTTTTCTATATTAGTTAGGTAGGTTTAATAGCAACTATACAATTTCACTTTAGCTCCATGAATTCACGAACCGTGTAAAACCCATGATCCAGCAACCAGGTGCGTAATACGCTCTTAAACTTTTTAAGGGGCTGTTCCTTTATAATGTGTGGTATTTTATTGAAAATTTTTATGCTCATGTTATAGCAGTTTCTTTGATAGAGAGAAGTTCTTGCAGTAAACTCGCTCACGAGACGTTCGCCATTTCTTGTATTACGCAAGTAAACATCGTTTGCTGTTTTGTATAGATAGTTATGCCGCTTCACAAAACATGCAGTTTCATATACGTAGAGACACGGAAGAGTAAATATTTTTAGCTTTTGAAAAAAGGGCTTGCAAGACACTAAAGGGCCAATACCGCAAATTGCACGAACACATTTTTTTTGTGCAATAAATACTTTATCAAAATCCGTACTGTATCCCCAAATAGTCAGGCCGTATCTAAAGACGGAGTCAACATAGCCATGATAGGCCATCAATGCCGTTTCTTGATTTGATGTTTTTCTAAGCCTACCTAAAGCATACACAAACCTGTTAATCTTTATACATACTTTATCTACTTGCTCCTTCCAATTAAGTTTTTTGTCTATAGTGATACCTAAGAATGAAACGGAGTCTGGCTCTTTTAATTGGTTTTTATTGTATACAATGTTCATATTGGATATGTTATTAAAGTTTAAGAAATTGGTTTTATCAAGATTTACATTTAAATTGTTCGCGTCTAGCCATTTTACTATAGAGTCAATTGTTATTTTAATGTCAGATATATGATTATTATTGTCAAGAGATTTTATATTATTTGATGTCACAACTACGGAAATGTCATCAGCGAATAAAACTGAATTATAATTAGTAACTTCAGTAATGTCATTTATATAATATAAAAACAAAAGGGGGCCTAAAACGCTTCCCTGAGGAACACCAAATTTATTATAAATATATTTTGAATGAAAAGTCTCCACAACATTGAGGTCATTTAAACGCGATATTTCTACACATTGTTCTCTGTTTAACAAATAACTCTCAATCCATTCTAATGCTCGTCCTCGTATACCGTAGTGACCAAGCTTGCGCAATAAAAGTTCATGTGATACGAAGTCGAACGCTTTCGACATGTCAAAGTATAGGGCAGTTGTTGTTTGCTTTCTATCAACGCTCCCTACAATATTATGAATAAGGTTAAATGTAGCTAACAGTGTAGATTTATTTTTTTGAAACCCATTTTGCTGTTCTTTAATAACTTTGTGCTTTGTACAGAAATCGGTGAGACGTTTATGCATAGCTTTTTCATAAATTTTGGAGAGAACGGGAACGATCGATATTGGTCGGTAGTTTTCCATTTGGTCTTTATCACCTTTTTTGAATAACGGCTTTATTATGGATTTCTTCAAACAGCTAGGAAACACGCCATAGGAAAAAGATAAGTTTATTAGATAAGCTAAGACCTCACTTAACTCATTCTTAGCCGCTTTTATTATTTTTGTGGCAATACCATCATTTCCTTCTGCATTCGTGTTATTTAGAGAGGTAATAATATTTCGCACTTCATTTATTGAGACTGGGTTTAGAAAAATGGTATTAGATACTTCATTAGTTTTTAGAATATAGTTGCTTGGTTTTAAATAATTCTTATTTACTTTATTAGTTAAATCAATAAAATAGTGATTGAAAGCGTTAGCAACACTCATGGGATCAATGATACGTTTGCCGTTAACATTTATTTCTTTTATACAGGCAGGAGGTTTTGGTGTATTATCTTTTATGATATCCCAAGTGGATTTGCATTTATTGTTACTTTTTCTTATTATTTCACTGTTTCTAGATTTTTGAGAATGTATAATGCATTTCTTTAATACATTGGCGTACTTTAGATACTCGCACTTTGATGTGTGTGTTCTCTCTTTATCTTTGAAAATCTGCACTCAAATCTATTCTTAAATATTTCTGAGCATTCATTAAGAACAATTAAGCATTTGACATAGCTGATCAAAGTTTTTTTCGCCGTTTTCTCGTAGCCCTATTTTGTCCTACTAGTAGGACCACGAGGAAGACCAGTTTCTCTTCGTCCAATTATGATCTTTTTACCCGGTCGCTTTAAAGGGGAATCTGAGACTATAAACCCGATCAATCCCGACTCCCGGCTCAAAAACATATAGTACCTACGGGAGCCGACAGTAAAATATCAACGCTATCTGATACAAGAATGTGACCCATGGCAACAGATCCTTAAATATATGCTAACCTCCATAAAATTAGAAAGAACAATCAGATTTGGCCGAAAGCACCAGAAAATGCCGAAATTATAGGGTCAAAAACGTTGTCGACTTACACCATCTGGTACAAGAATGAGATTCCTTAGACGTGCCTAAAAATTCAAGTTTGCAAGTTCTCATTTGGCCGGAAGTGCTCGGCAGATGGCTTCAAAGATGACAATTTTACATCCTAACTTACGTCATCTTATACAAGGATGATAATAGTGACTTCAAGTAATCCTTGTATCAGATAGCGTTGATATTTTACTGTCGGCTCCCATACTAATATCTCTACTTTTTGGTACAGCCATTTTCGTCAGTAGCAAGCCACTCTAAGCAATTCATAGAACTATTTCTTTTAACCGGGAACTCTCTTGAGTAACTACAAATATCATTCAAATAGAATACAGTATTTCAAAACCTCTTTTCACCTCAAGTTTTCCCAAAGCGCGCGCTCAAAGAAAATCCATCAACGCCATACAAAATACTGTCAAAGCACCTAATTCATTCAGATTTCCCGAAGGATCCTTCGGTTCTAAGAAAAAGACAGCTGATGATGTAACTCGTGGGTTAGAAAGAGACGGGTGTATGGTCACGGGGATAGTTGAGATGATTGGTATACGTGAGGTGACGGCCACAAGTCTACGTGATGTCACAGAATAGTAGTAGTTAGTAGGTTATGTTTTGGAACGTCTTGTGTTCAAATGTGTAGGTCAATGATTTTGAGAGAATAGGAAAAAATAACTTAAATAGTACGTATTTCAGTTAATTTTACTTATTTTCGTTCGTATTTTCGCAACAAACTTAAAACAGTAAGTAATTATATAGTTTTCTTACAAAATGTAATCCCAACGTGTCTAACCTCGTATTTTTTATACATTTAATTTTTTTTAATATAAAGTGGCAAGGCCAACCTAATGTTAAGCGGTTCATCACCATTTCCCTGCCCTTATCCCACGCTAGGTGTGGTCGGCACAACATGATTTCTTATTCCACTCACTCCATTCGTCAACTCTGAATCTATCGTCACTGCGTCTCTTATAATTCGCTACGAAATCTCATGGGCCACAAATTGCTAAGATTCGTTTGAAAAGAATAATTTATATCAAAATCAGCTGTCGCCTGCGGATTTGGTTAAAATCTTGATCCTAATTTTAGACCCTTTAGCGTGAGACTTTTTCAAAATTCCTTTCTTAGTTCACCCCTACACTATATATAAGGATACTATCCTCCAAATTTCATACTTCTAGGACTTATAGTTTAGGCTGTGCGTTGATTGTCAGTCAGCTTCAAATGAGTATTATTATATTTAAAAAAAAAAGATAAAGAAAATATATTATATTTCCCAGGGCGTCCTTTTCCGCCATAAATAATAAAAGCGAGATAAAACATTATCGCACTAATATTAATTTCTCTGAACATTAATCATTTCTGCGACTCGTTTATCATAAGACACTTTTAATTTGTACGGCAATTTAGGGTTGAATTTTTTTTGCACGTTTTTGCAAACACTGGTTTTTTCTTGGTTTATGTTTAGTTTGTAGACAAAGTAAAGAAAATGGCAACAGTAAAAAAAATATAACTACCTATCCGATATCATTTTACAGAAAAAAAGAAAACAGTGTAAATGGACCCCTAAGGAGATTTCTGGAATTTTATTCCAGTTTTCCCCTGCTGACAGTCGCTAGGGTCACTAAGGGGGTTATTGGACAAAAGTTCCAGGAAACTGGAATGAGCCAAAAAAATCTGTGAAAAAAAATTTTTTGCACTGTTTAGTTTTTGATATCTATAATTTATTTAGAAAACAAGGTCTTAATCTAAATAACAGATCACTGCTATAGAAATTATATTTTTCACATTTCATTTAAATATCGTCATCGCGTTAGCACTATCACATAACTCGAAAACATTAATTTACAAAATTGAATTCTAAAAACTACTATCAAAAAGAATTATCACAAACGGCTACCGTTCTCAGAGGCAAAGGTCATAAAACGTCAAAATTATGAGTTTTTATCAATAACTTCGTTTTTGTTGAACTCCGTTATGAAGGTAACGATTTAAAAGGTGAAGATTTAATAGTTTTATTCAATGGTGGTGTGGGATGATGAAAGAATAGTATGGAATGGACACACAGTAACAACTTTTATAACACAGAATGAACAGTACTTAACTTTGCGTGAACCGTGAGAGTAATATAGAGCTTAGCCGACTTTTACAAATTTTCACACAATAGGTCGCATATCGCCAACTTTATGAAACCTCTGGCCCCGTATCGCAAGCTCTGAACTGCTTTCGCTGCCCAGGATAATGTCAAGTGACGTGGCTACAGATATACCTACGAAAACAAGAAGCTTTTGACGGCAGAAAACGCGCTGGGGCATTATTCTGTACGACTTAGGAGATTCCTTGCCGTAACCGTATGACGTCACCGTAAGGAATGACATTTATGGCATAGGAAATACGGCATAGGCATAGGGCGATTTCACGCCGCTGTCTTGTCGTGCTGCGTAACGCGCTTGTATTGGTCATAGTGAATAAGGCCCCTGAAATGCTCTAATGTCAATATTTAGTCACAGAATACCTATGATTTAGTATGAAAACCGTTCAAAAAACCTGCCAGGCTTAAGCAGGGCAGCACACCGATCGTGCCGCTGTAGTCTGTATACTTAATCGCACCACGCGACCGCGCCTACTTTTTTCCTTTATTCTTTATTCTTTATTGTACACAGAGATACTTAACTTAAAACTTAAACTTAAAAAATTTACATAAAGGCGAGCTCAACCCTAAAAAGAGTTCTCTTCCAGCAAACCTTAGGATGTGAGAGATGGGAAAACGAAAGTGGGTACGTGTACAACACATATAGATAAAAGAATAGCAAATAAATAATATAAACCTACTAACAAATGAACCTACATACAAATAAATAAATAAACCTACATATATATACCTAGCACAACTATATTATACTAAACCTACAGACATACAGTACACATACAATATAACCTGTTACCTACATACAAAAAATAAACATACCTACATACATACAATAAGATACTATAAAATTACAAGGAAAGAAAGTGTTCTTTGACTTTACGCTTGAATACGACTTATTTTTTGCAAATGGCAAAGGCCTGGATACAATACTAATAATAATGAAGCCGCACAACATAAAAATAAAACAATATAACTGTAAAAACCAACATCTTATAATGGATTCAATAATTTCTGTGATCATACATTATTATGTCAATAAAAACATTTTTTTAATACAGTTGCTCAAAAAGTGGCGTATTGCAGGGACGTATAGCGTTCGGGATGTGGGCTATTACACACTCGTGCTTTTTTTTTACCTTTCCCGAACTCGTGCGTTCTCTTTCCCAACTGTCAAAATAATGTCTATTAAAAAGAAAAACCAACCATGAAGTTTTTACTAAAAAAATTCATAGAAGTTTTTACGATTCATGCAAATACGTATATTTCTAAAAAGAAGCTACTAATTTGTTTCAATATCAGATTTAATGATTTGATTGAATGAGTTAGGTTAGGTTTCATTTCATTTTCATTTCATATCAATAAAAAAATTCTACTGAAGACTTGGCTGTATGGGCATAGTTCCCTTTGCCTACCAGAATGGGTGAAGAAAAAAAAAATTCTGCTTATATTCTACGGTTGGCGCCATTTTTCAGAAATTTTCTTTTTATTAAATTGCTTCATTTTTTCGCAACTGTATTAAAATTTTACCCTACTTACTATAATATAATACCATGTGTTTTTTTAAAAAAATCCACACAACTCCATCTAACAAGAGCTGAATAGGTGCCCATTTTGTCAACAAGCCATTGTGGTGCGCGGGCGCCGCGTTTTACGACGCAGTAAATCTACGCGCGTTATGATATCGCATGATCAACTGTCATAACACAAGTGTTTTACCTGCAGTTTCGGGAATAGGACCGAGTGGCTTATCATCATCATAGCATCCTGAAGAAGTAAATCTTTCCGATTTTCAGGGAGAGACAATTGTTTTAAATTTTCTTACTCTTACTTAGTCCATTGACTTCTTGCGTTTATTACATTGGAAGGAATAAATCTATTCATTCGAAGGCTGTTCTATGCTTTGCTTTCTAGTTACAAGGAAGGTAATAGTCTAATGAGACTTAAATCTAGGTTGTTTCTAGTTGACATTGCGTTGTGTTTATCGCTCTTATCTTTTTGTCTTATTATTGAAGTCCAATTAAATATGACCGAAAACTTTAACAAAGTGATAAAATAAGATGCCCACCATGCCTACCTTAATACCTACGCACACAATAAAATTACGAAGACTCCTACACTCTGTTATAGAAGGACTTTATATCATCAGCCCCACATCTAAACACACTTTAAACCTACACGAAACACCTTAAATGTAGGTAGGTAATACTTGAAACTACCAACAACAAGAAACTTTTCATTCAGCTAAAAAAAGAGTATTATATTAAGTCGTAAAACAAGACATGCATTGAAGTGTTAACACGTGCGTAATTACACTACGCACACGTACGATCGGCAAGCACACACGCTCATATCTTGAGTTAACCCTACAAACGCCGACGCCTACTCAGAAATTACGTAAGTAGATACCTCTTAGATTTCCATCTCAGATTTTTCTTTGAAGTAGCAAAGTTTGAGGGTAAAAATTGAATATTAATAGCAAAATTATACCCCGCTCATCCTTTTTTAGTTTTTTATTACTTTATTAAGGCTGTGTTTTCTCGTTAATGCGATATAAACAAATCGTTGTAGCTTTAAGGGTGGTTTAAAATTTTTATATGTTCTTAGAAAGGGATGTGTTAAAAAACAGTAGCGTTTTATAGCTTAATCGCGTGTTTGTTTTTGAAATTTATTTGTTTTAGCAACTGTTTTTGTGGTGCGCTGTAAACGTCAGTTTGGGTTATGTTGATACTATTTTCGTTTTACAATTACTTGCTCGTAGAATGTTGATTCAAATATTTGCGATTTCTAGATAGTTTGGTCTTTTTACACGTGTTAGTATGAACTAATTAGTTAACTATTATCTAAACTCAAATTAAATATAAAAGTATTTATTTAAAGTTTGGAAGAATATAATCCCCCCTCATAATTATGGGTCAGTTAAAAATATCCCTTAGTAATACGAGCATCGGTCTAGTGTCAAATAATTCCAAAGATAAATATTTTAACACAATAAATAATATTTTATTGCCCCCCACATCACAAGTCAAAACAAAGTGAATTAATCACAAAAGGATAAAATCCTACAAATTGGTGCATTAACGGGAACCGGCCATAAAATTTTATGATTTATCAGATTTTTGGGCCATAAAGTACGGGATCGTCCCGTAGCAAGTTGGATTAAGTCATATATTACCGCAAATTGCTTATAGATAGCATCTGGAGGTGTAGAATCGCATTTTGGTACCTGGCTGTCTGAAAAGCACAAGAGAAAAGCAAAAAATGATGCTGCTTTAGTCTATTATAAGTTTAACAAAAGAAACGCGTTGTCTGATTTATTTCGCGTCTGGCGCTATGTCATAAACTCATAAGTTATTTTTAAAACATGTATTTTTCTCAAACTATGCATCAGCAACTAAATAATTATTGGTACTTTTGATTTTATGTATCTACCGATGTTTGTTATACTTAAATAGATTATCTTTATCTATTTTTATCTTTTTTCTTTTTTTTTAATGGAAATTATCTATTGTACCTATTTCAATGTTGTGTTCACTAATCACAGATGTGTGTACCATCAAAAATGTTTCTGTATATAACACTGTTGGTATAAATTATCATACGAATGATTTTATTTAAATTGTAACATGTTTCCTACCTACTGAACCCTTGTTCTGTTTACTGTCCCTAAACGATGTCCACGACGTAAACCATTTTTCACTAGCGGAACTTAATTTTCACTGCATCGTTTTTCATTCGCCTGGATCGCGAAACCAAAACGTCCTATGTGCAAAAAAACCGTTTTTGAGATACAACCTTTTTGCATCACAAGTAATAATAGGTATTTATTTTATCAGCTTTTATAATATGGTTTAAATGTATTTAAGTACTTGCGTAAAAAGCCTTGTTACTAATAAACGCGTTATTAAAAGCTTGAAATAGTTACACCGTGTTTTGTCTTTGACTGTTACAAATAATCGCAAGAGAAAAAAAAGAAATACTGTTCTGAGCTTATGACGGATTTATTATAGGTAACAGGGAGTTATTCTAGTTTCGGACTACTGGTATCTCGTCCCACTGGGACGAAACAATAACTTCAATTTTATTAATATTTCTATTACTGTTTCGTCCCAAAATTTGTTTCAATAAGTCATCAGTATTTATTGGTAAAATTCGTTTACAGGTCGTTACTACAATTTCATGTCAACACGAACATGACATGAAATGGTACTAATACAAAAATGATCTAAGATAAGAAGTGCAAAATGGTTTGTAAGTCTAAATAGCAATAAGTTGCAAATTACAAAACTCGGCTGCTAACAGAGCCATTCGTATGCTTTCATATTTTTTCCAGCCATGCACAATGGGGCGGCAGATTGTCGATTAGCCATCATCACGGCAATTCACTTGCTCCATTAGCATGGAAAATACTGCGCTTTGGACTTGTGCCAGGGGAACAGTTGTTACTGTTCTTGTGATCTTTTTTCTATGTGTTTTTCTTAAATACTTATTTATTACTTAATTTATGTTACTTAAGTATTCCATAAACTTTTTTCACATAACATTTTGTAGCCTTTTACGGCTTTCCAAAAATTGCCGTAGCGGACGGTATTTCACGTCCACATGGCGGGGTATTGGTAAAGTTTTCAACTAGCAATAATCGCACCTCGGATTAACCTCATTGGTTACGATATTGCCTCTGCGCAAAGTTACTTCATTCGTCACATTCGATAGCACGCCTTTCTTGACTCAGAACGCAACGATAGCGCGTTCTAACTTTTCCAGTAGCGACATCTAGTTTGATTTTTAGTACTAAAAATATTCTGAGTTGCATTCGTCATCGTCACCCAGCAACAAAATTGCGCTAACCGCGAAATAGGGTGAAACTGAGTAAATTTTTCAATTTAAATATTTTAAAAAGAGAAACGATGAAATTTTGTGTATCGTGTTTCTATTGGTCGCGAAGGCGGCCGAATTTCTCCGAATTTAAAATTTGAATTGTAACACGATCACGTATATAAAACCGTTACTGCACATTTCAGAAATAGAACACGCCGGCCATACTGAGTAGGAGGACAGTTGGCAGTAGCGATTCACGCTGCGCGTATTAATCAGTCTATTTATTTTATTATTGCATATAAAATATTCCAACGGCGCATACAGGACGCAAGCATTCTTTACTAAAATGACTATTCAGATCAACGCAGACGGCTATTTTCACATTTTTATAGGTTAAACTACACACAAGCAGTTAGGTCTACCAAAAAACCAAGCTTTTAAAAAAAATTTTTGCTAATAATAATTTTACATATTTCACTGCAAAACTCGAATTTCCGGCGTTAAATATTCCACAAGTGCTATGATTTGTTTTCAAAAAGAACCGTGCAAAGACTGGGTGCTATTCAAACTCTCTGGACACAAGCGTTTATCAAAAACTCCTTGTTTTAATAAGGATTTATCTGAGCCATTACATGCTGACCTATAGCAAGAAACTGGTTCTCTCCAGTTTAAATGTGCGGTAGGAAGGAAGAGGGTTCAGGATGAAATGGTTGTGGTATAAAGCGATCATTTGTCATGTCAGATCTCAGTGATATGACGTCACATGGCCTGATGGACGGAGATTTGTGTGTAATAAACTATGAATATATTCTCCATAACATTTAGTAAACATAAACATGTTTACTTTCACGGCTTGAAACAATAACTTGGGTAATATATTTGTAGTTTTATATTAACTTATCATACGTTTGTAGGTTAGGTACTACCGTAATTATTCATTGGCTAAATCAGTACCCAAAGTAGTTTTTATAATTTCACTAGCGACCCGCCCCGGCTTCGCACGGGTGCAAGCAGTGATGATGATGATGATGTATTATACATATAAACCTTCCTCTTGAATCACTCTATCTATTAAAAAAACCGCTTCAAAATCCGTTGCGTAATTTTAAAGATTTAAGCATACATACAGACATTAAGACAGACGCAGGTAGCGACTTTGCTTTATACTATGTAGTGATTAATTGGTAATTTTTATTTTAAAGCATCCGAAGTGGTAATAACTACAATGCCTTTATAATCTTAACTTGATTAAAATAATTGAATAATAGTTTATCACTTCCGTACATTCTACGTACGATATAGTCACAATAAGATTTTGCCATTAAGGAACTTATCATTTAAAAAATCGTTCAATATAATGAATGAATAATATCAAATAGTTATAATATAATTTATAAGTTTAAAAAAGTGGAAAAACTGACTTCAATTTGATACGCATTCATCATCAAATGATGATGATGATGATGATAGCAGTTCATTGGGACTGGTCTATTGATCGTAAGCACCACACAAACGTCACAGGAAAGCAAATACGCAGTGTCGTGTAAGTGAATGACGTGTTTTTACGAGTTATTCTTATTTAAGTGCCAAACAACAAAACTGATTTTGATAAAAAATTTATGGGACTAATCTAGAAGCATACCCGTTCAGATAAAAAAAAGAATTTTTCAAATCGGTTCATAAATGACGGTATTCTGAGGTAACAAACATAAAAAAATACAACCGAGTAGAAAACCTCCTCCTTTTTTGAAGTCGGTTAAAAATATGGTGGATTACTTTCTACATACACTGGGTTTTAAGCTTTTTTTGACCGTTATAAATTTGTATAAGGAAAAACAAACAGAATATCTAACTCATCTCTCAAAGGATCTCTGAATTACCATACTTGTAATCTTCCATAGACAAATAAAACATGAAATATGTAAATATTATTCAAGAAATAAAGAAAAAAGAAAAATCTCTGCGGTGCCGCTAAGTGGCTGAGGTGTGAAGTACTACCCCATAGAAATGAATATTTTAACAGCTTTTCTTTGGTTTTTTTAATGTTTATTTATGTGATATTGTGGGGATGATACGGGTTACTATTAATGACTTGGTATTGGGGTTGGGGGCGATTGGTAATATCTAACCGATTCGTTCAATGCATTTTGCGGCTAGCAAAGACTTTTCTTTTAAAAAACAAACTCTTATTAGGATTAAGCCCGAGTATTATGTTTTTTTATGTGTAGTGTAGATACAATACAGGATTTAAGAATGAAAATTACTGTCATTGAACCAAAAAAATTGCTCAATTTAAAAGGTAATTTGAAGTAACATTACAAAAACTAAAAGAATATAAATGTTAAAACAATAGTTAAATAAAGTTTTATTAACATAACATTTCAGAATGGTTATTGCCTAACAGACTTGGGTTGACGGGAAGCGGCAGTGAGTTCGATTCCTGAGTAGAATACATAATTTGATTGATGTCATGCCTGTCACCGTACATTACTATTAAATTCCGTTTTGAACAGTCATTGACAATTTTATTTTAGTCACAGGTGCTTATTCGTAATTACTTATTCTTAGATTTCCTGTTGGCAACATTATTTTACCTACAAAAAGGGTCTAGGGCAAACTGGATGGAGCCCAGGTCCCACATTTTTTTTTCAACTTGCTGTGATGGAACTTTACTTCTTACAATACACTTACAATGCAGTTTTGAAAAATATAACAATGTCATTATAAAGCAGCGAGAATCATTAGTTATTAGACATTTACTTCAAAAAATGCGTCTTTTTCAATGTTGTTTATCGTATTTACAGGTGTTTACGTCAAAATAATTACTTCATTTTGCGTTTTCGTGACTGGTTATTAGATTATGATAAAAGCAACAGGAGTTATCCTTACTAATATTATAAATACGAAAGTAACTCTGTCTGTCTGTCTGTTGTAAGGGAATGAAAGGGGGGGGGGGGTGAAAGTTGTATGGAAGTTACTACCAAACTTTCTTTTGACTACTAAACTTTTTCCAAGGAGAGAACACCGTGTCATCACTGACACTGACTGACAGGGATGCGTTCATAGAAAATTGGCATCCAAATGGCCAATATGGCGACTGCCATAGAATTTTATGTTGATTCGATATAAAATCAATGTTTGTAAAAGCTATGCTACCCAAAGACACTATTCCACGCGGACGAAGTCGCGGGCACACCTAGTAACTAATAAAATTAATCTAAAAATTAACAACATGTATGCAAATCGGGACCTGAAATGCCCCAACGCCTTTGTTAATTCGTAAGTAGATAAGTACATAATAGCAAAATAAATAAAAGAAAAACAAATTGTCGAAATAAACCGGCTAATACAACATGAAATTACAACCCCATCTCAAGACGGTAAAAAGTTACAACACTTAAGGGGTGCTCATTTTAAAACGCCCCTACAGATAATAAAAACTCTTGTCTTTCCCATAGACAATAAGAGACAAACGTAAAGATGTCGACCAATATAACAAGACCTTCCATTTTTCCAAGTATCTACTTAAATTGAAACGGGAAATGAAGTACCGAGTGGTACTGTTCGCAGTCAGAAATAAGACTCAATGAGCTTTGTATTTGAAGAGGTCATATTAAAGCGGCTGGATTTAGACAATACGGTTCGGTAGCAAATGGTCCAGAACGACGAATTTTGAGGGAGTTTTAAATTGTCATTACACGGTTTACAAGGTTTTTTATATTTTGGGTGAGGTGCTTAGTCGAACATATTTTCAGCGATTCGTACGAGGGTGAGGTGAGTACAGGTTGTTGGAAATAGTTGCAGCATTTTTCACATAAAATAAGAGCTCTGTGTCTATTTTTGTTTCGTTAGGATGGATGTAGGTTTAAAAAAAATTACTGTGCTCTATTTTTTCTATAGCATTTGAAAAGAATAATATAACTTTCATCCCAACATCTCGGTATTTTTGCTCTTCAATATCTGAGTGCAAAAGCCGTTTTTATTCTCTAGAGGATAAAGTAAATTGAATTTAGAACATCGTGTAATACTTACCTGTCATAATGTAGTAGTTAATACCTAAACTGAAATAAAAGTACCTATCTTGTGATTGTAAACGTTTTTTTTTGCATTTAGTCATTTCCTCGCTGAGGTGGAATGAAAAGTTACGTGTTGCACTCGAGTGCAAAGATTTTTCACTCGCTGCGCTCGTGATTCAATTTTAGAATCCTTCGCTTGCTCGGTCATCAAAATTGAACACGCGGTTAAAAAGCAACTTTGCACTCTTGTATAACAAATAACTATTTTGAAACGATGTAGAAGCAAATAATATAAAATTATTGTTAGTAATTTATGCCATTCAAGAAAATATATTTTTGTGGGTTACGTGTTTGCTGATTCTAGTACACAATTAAATTTACAACAAACTCGTAAAATTCTGTATATTTTAATCGGGCATTTTTTAATATTTTTTTCTATACATAACTGCTTCGTTTAAAGAAAAAAAACTTCCCAATAAAAAAACTCACTCTGTAAACCAAAGAATACTTTAAAAACTCTACCAAAAGATTCACTGGGCCAATAAAAATAATAAAAGAAGCAATCCTTTTTTCTTTATGTTCTAAGGGCGTGTACTCATTGTCTCTGGGGTGTTCGCGAATTACGCACCTGCCTGCATCTGTCCTTATTTATTGCTACCATTTGAATCGTTTCAATAGGCACAGATTGAAAATTTTAAACAATTATTATTTTTTAACTAAAACTGCCATAAGTAATTGTTCTTTAAAATTACTGATGAGAATCTGAGATGAAATGTACCTACTTGACAAAAGTACTTAATTTTATTGATAATTGTTAAAAAAAAAACCTAAATATCAATCTCATTATCGACAGACGGACTTACTAAATGGGAATATCTAAAATTTTGGGTTACAACAATACGTCTTCTAGGCGACGAAACGGCGTACCACCAAACTTATTTTTAACCACTTCAAAGAAAGAGGAGGTTCTCAATTCGGTTTTTGTTTTATTTTTTTTTATTTTTCGCGATACATAAGTACAGGCTTACGTCCAGCGCAGTCGACAAAACTGTTCTCTAGCAAAAAATATTTTTGTAGGCACCTAGTTTATTTTTCCAAAAATATTAACAAAGATCTTACATTTAATGCCTTCTTTACGCAGCCCTACCACAGATCATATAACTACCTACTTCATATAAAATGTTATAAAAAGAGATTAACATATTATTGTTTCAAAGCTGTCGTTACAAAATATAAACGAATGATGTTCCTCCCTCTACTGTATACATATAAAATAGATATTATACTTTCGATTTGACACACTTGGGTAAAAGTTCCTTTTAGTGATCAGATACCTAATGCTTAAAAAGTATCTAAGAAAAGTAAAAAAGGTAGAAAAAGAGAGATAATGAAATATTTCATTTAAAAAGTACATAAAAAAATCTATATATTTTGTCTATTTATTTTATAATTCTATGATTTTTACGTAGGTATATCTAGGTAATTAATATACTTTTTTAACTTAATACTTACTAGAAAAAAATGTTATTATTGGGTACTTACTCCGAAAAATAAATCTTTGATCAAATAGATCAAAACTATTTTCAACAGTGACCAAAAAAGAACAGTGTTAAAAACTACCTAACTAAAAAACTTTCCCACAGTAAAACTATCCACAGAACTAGCAGACATCAAGATTTTTATTAGAATCATAAAAAAAAAATATCGCTTACATCATAGGTTTAAAAGTTGATGCAAAACGGCGCTTAGAGCTGTTAAAATTCACGCCGCGACATACTGCCTTTGAAGTTTCGCCGCTGCGAGATGATCTTTCTTTGGCAAGTGGATTAGGGCTGTAAAAACTTGTAAGACAAGAGTTTACAAAAAAAAAAATTTGTTCGTAAGTTAAGTACCTACTCGTAAGTAGTTTTAGTGAAACTTTTATATTTTTTTGAGTTTCTAATTGCCAAATACTGGAACTTCACTCAAATTTAAACACCACTTAAAATTGCTCTGCCTCTGTTTGACATTACTCATTTGTAAGAGATTGCAATAATTTAAGCATGAACTTATTATAAGCAGCGTTTGAGTATTTGGCCGTAAGTACCTAGGTTGCGTTTAAAAGCACCCCTTTGTAATCATCATCATCATCAGTCTTAAAATTCCGACTAGTCTTAATTTTTTATAAAACTAACGTATGGTAAAGAAATAATCTTAAACTCAAAATATTTCACAAAGTTCAGAGTCATCGACTGGACGTGCTCAGCGAAGTAATGCAGTGTTTTCAGGAAGTAGCCGCATCATCGAGCCGGCCATTTGTTTGTTCTCTCACTATTTCTTACAAAACAAGTTGATACTAGAATACAACCTAACCTTTGAACACCATTAAACAAACACAGCCAGCTTATTCCCCTTCCAATAAACCATGTCAATTTGTCCGTCTGTCTGTTACTATTAACCCTGTCGATACACTAGGGGTCGCTTCAATCACAAACTCCGGATGTAGCAGAGGGCAACAGAGCCCGTAGTCTCAGTTTAGTTTTGTTGATCGAAACGCATATCTTGTATGAAAATCCGATAAGCGCCTCTAGCGGGAGATTTGCAAACTATTTTTCTCCATACAAAACTCCGAGTTTCTCGATTATTGTCGCAAACCAAAGGAACAAAACTCAGACTACGCGCTCTGCACTTCGAACAAAAATAAATAGATGTTCGTTTTACTAAAATTACACTGACATATCGGGCATTGCCCTCGATCCTGTTGTTTCATAATCATAACCTTACAAAATAAAGGATATAAGAAAAAAAACTGACATGCTGGATAGCAACTGTTTTTTTTTGACATAACAATAATAATCGGTATATTATTAAGTCGTTGATAGAAATTCCATTGTAAGTCACAGGGCTGACAAAGTAGCTAAGCGCTTCAAAGTCCTTACAAAAATACCTATATAACAATATAAAAAAAAATAGGTCTCAATTCTTGAGTCAAATTCAGTACTTGATAAAAAAGTAATATCAAAAAGTTAAAATTAGCATCCAACATTACACGGACGATAAGAACTGGCTATTAAATAAAATGTTAACCCTTAAATCGCCATTTAGATGTTAACCCTTAAGATGCGCAGTTTTAATTCCTAAGGTGTTCCTAATTAGGGACGGAAGGGTTGGTGTGTAACGGACCCCGAAGTTCTTTTGTTTTTGAGATAATACAAGAAATTAGCTTTTGCAATTTTATAGCATTGGCACAGCTTTAGAGGTAATTTTAATTTACCTACCTACTTATACAAAATTATATTATAATTATATACATCTAAATAATGCTAACATTATTGGGTATGTAAACTTTAATAGGGAATAATTGTGTGACAAGTTGTTAAAAAAATATTGAAATTAAAAACTAGTGTAGGTAAGGTTATAAAATATGTATAATTATCAAAAAATAATTACCAGTTCTCTTGGGGGTAGTATCTGAAACAAGTTATTTTCATTATTAACACAAATATTTATAAAATCTTAAAATAAATAAATTCGACGAGTGAAGATCTTATAAATAGTAGCGAATGTTGTGTAGTGCTACTGCTAACGCCACCTATGCGATGGTGGTGGAACTACTTTGGTCAGTTTAGTACAGTGCGGAGCCAGAAGGTGGCATTAGTAGTAGGTTTTATGGTAGAGCTAGTAGAGTCGAGTTTAGAAAAATATTTTTAGAAATATGAAAGATATTTATTTTACAAAAAGGATGGTCGATTATGAGAGCAAAACAAATAAACCTAGAATTAGCTGTACATAAACGGTTTCAATTTTTTGGTGGTTTGTTTGTTAGTAGGGAGAATTTTGGTAACTACTGAACCTATTAATTTTGTTTCTAACTGATAGATTATGTTACGCCTGAAAGTCTAAGGCTGGATTTTTTTTCTTAAAAACATGTTTTAGTAGAGGTAAGTGGGAGGTAGTCAGTCAATCAGTCAGAGAAAAACTAGTCGCCTAAAAGGTAGGTAGGTTATAACATTACTGATGCGAGTTTTTGCGTAATATTATAAAACTAGTTGTAGCGCCCGCGGCTTTGCCCGCGTGGTAGGTACTCAGTAATAAAGCAACATACAAACTATGCTTCTCGTTGACTTTATAGCGAGATCTTAAGTAGGTACCTACCTACTACCTACTTAGCTACTTCTTTAAATGTGGATTCAGAGGCTGGTATTCTTTACCTAGGTACGCTATCTCCCTTCCTACCTACACCTTTCGTAGGTATTTTATTTTTTGTAAGGACATGCTAGGTACCTATGCTTGAAACAAACCAATTTTTCCATACAAACTTTGACAACTAATAGCACAGCGAATTAATGTTAAACTAGTTTTTTTTAAATACAGTTCTTATTTATTTAGTTTGATGAATATAGGTAGGTACGTGATTAAGGTAGCACACGCGACCGAAGCTTAAAAAATGGAGTAACTTCTCCCGTTTTCCCAACATTTCCCTTCACTGCTCTGCTCTTCTTGATTGTAGCGTGATGAAAAGTATACTATAACCAGCTCAGGAATATGAAAAATAATTGTACCAAGTTTCGTTAAAATCCGTCGAGTAGTTTTTGTTTCTATAACGGTTATACAGACAGACAGACAGACAGACAAAAATTTTACTGATTGCATTTTTGGCATCAGTATCGATCCCTAATCACCCCCTGATAGTTATTTTGGATATATATTTCATGTACAGAATTGACCTCTCTACAGATTTATTATAAGTATTATTTATTTATTTATTTATTTAATTTGATAACTAGCACAGTGATATACCAATTACACTAATTATCATAACATTAAATTACACATTAAATTATAGAACTATATACATACAAATTTACAAGGTATAATTATTAAAACAAGTCAAATTAGGTACACATAAGTCATAAGCAATAGTAATACAATCTAAAATTCATTCAATTAATTATTAAAAAATAAAATGTCAAAGAGTCAATAGAATGTCAAATACAAAAATAATTATAATATTATTGCCTCGCAGTATTTTAGGCATTCCGCCATAATTTGTGGCCAGTTGTCTGCGAACACATCACAGTTTGGGTTGGCCAAGTATATAGTTATAGAATGAATATTCATTATTAGGCCTAAGTATTGGTACGTACTTGGTAGGTATATCTATTCTGTGGTCTAGGTCAAACCTAACTTGAATACCTAGGCTAGGTTCCCCATTCCCTTCCCATGACCTCGAGCCTCGAACCCCGACCTTTGCGGCCGAATGCGAACCCAATGCGTTGTAAATTATATTAATCGAATTAAACTAAATGCAAGATTGCATTAATCAATCGAAACGGCTATAGGTTTCTCGTAATGCTACCACCGTCATTAAACGGCCGTAAACGAAATAGTCACATTTTTAGCTTTGTGAGGTAGTATTAGATATTTCGTTAGAAAAAAGGAAAGTCATTTGAGTATCCAGAAACTACTAATTTTCTATGGATCTCAATAAAATAAAATTGAATTTTAATATTATTATTAGAAACTAAAAAGTAGAATTTATGTAGAGAATATACATTTTTTTATAAAAAAATCTACCTATCTTCACACATATTATACTAAGTAACTTTTTTATTTACATCACATCATTTTTCAATTTACTCAAGGAGACGATGAAATTAATTTTTGCGCGCCATTTCCCAAAAAAGAATGACAAAAAATCCCCTCACATCAAACAAACATTAAGAAATAATAAGGCGCCACCTCAATCTTATTATTATAATACCTTGGAATAACTTACAAATGTTTTTCCAATCTGATTTTCTCAAAACCAATTTTTCATAAGATTAGATTATCGAATTTGCATCGCCGCTAGCGCCATCTAGTAGCGAGTATTACTATGAACAAAGATATCCGCCATATTGGATATCAATGTCACTGCTCTACATAATCTTTATTTTTTTAATCCAAGGGCTCAAAATCGTATGACAAGCTTTCCTGAAGCACAACCAAAAAGTTTGTAATCTTTGTTGAGCAAATAGGTTTCAGCGGTGTCACTTAGAAGCCTCTAGACTCTATCTCGTGTGTATAAGGTTAAAAATAGAAAAGCGAATTTGTGATTAGCTGAAGGAACAAGTTGGTTGTAAGATTAGGGTAGTTCATTTCCCGCCCTTAGCAGAAACAGCATGAATAATAATGCGATCTGCATAATATCGGCTCATCTCGCCAATGTTTACTTTGATAAGTATTTGAGTAGTTGCTTCGGGAAATTTGAAAATTTTCGCTTCATTTTCTTACTAAGTTATAAGTTCTTGGTTCTTACTTTATTTGTTATGCTTTAAATCTTTTTTCAGTCAATCTTTTTTATCTATGGTGCAGTAAGCTGAAAACTTTTTTTTTACATACCCACTGGATATAATGTATGGTTCAAATGAGTTCTAATAAAAGTTATTCGCCTTCCTCCATTGTTATAGCCTAATCATCTTTGTCAGCAGGTACCTACCTACCATCAGCGAGCCTAAGATGCGCACCGCGAGATAATTGTCATGTCGTTCTGTCAAAATTGCAAAGCATTTTGTACTAGTTTAGGAACTATTGCACTATCTGTGGTACCTAATGGTGCTGACAAAACGCGCCATAATGTACACTTTTGACACTTGTTAGTCGTCGTACCTCTCTGAGGACGAGATAATAGTCATGCAGAAATATCAAAAGTTGAAAATTCAAAGGCGCGGGTTATCGACAACATTACCACAGATAATGCAATAGTTCCTAAACTGGTACAAAATGCTTACATTTTGACAGAACGACATGACAAATATCTCACGTGCGCATCTTAGGCCCGCTGGTGAGAGGATGGTCTGCGTACTTAATACCTAAGTATAGCGTCTATTAGGTATACTTAGGTACCTACCAAAAGCCTTCTTCCGGACTGGAAGGACTGGTTTTCAGACAACTGTAATAAATAAACGAGTTGTTATTTTCTTCTTCGTATGTATATATTCCGTATGCAATAAAAATATATCTCTCTATACATAGGTAATATAAACTCTAAAAATGGTATGTTTGTTTATGTAGGTGGTTAAGAAAGCCGCAGTGGGGTGAATGGTACAATATTTGATTCGATGGAATGGCCTGGGGTCAGTCGATTGCCGTATTATGTAAAGTTCAGTCATTACGGTACATCTGGACTGACGTCTCTATCTACTGAGGATGAGATATCTTGATACTTGGTTACTGCAGTGTTTGCAATTATTCAGTAGATGCCCTGTTGCTGTGTAGTTACCCTGTCTCATGTGCACGAGTGGTTAGGTAACTGTCAGTGTCAAGCTCCCGACCTGTCAATGTCACCCGTATGTAAGGGCGGGAGATGAGGAGGAGGAGAAAGGAGAAACCCGACGGAGACGGTCACGGACGGAAGGACTGTGGAAAACCATCTCTGTGTATCAGTGAGCCAGGGATATAAAAATACCGTATTTTACAGTTATTATAGCTGATTTTACGGGAGTTACGAACTATTTTTCTAGGTGACTCTTAAAATAAAACGTTTATAAGATAATCATAGATAGATAGAATATTCTTTATTGTACTTGCACAAAATATGTCGTATACAATCATAGTCTCATAATTGTAGTCAAATTATAACTATTTTGTACAAACAACTTAATATTAAGAAAACTGTAAAACTATAAAATATTACTAAGTATCTAAAACGATATCTTACAAAAATTATAATTTAAGTTTATTTTAAATGGACTGTAAAGTTTTTTATAAGTAGGTAATAATAATAAAGTTATGAAGTTCATGTAAAACTGTAGCAAAACAAAACCATCGTTTGAATCTAGTTGACTCCTCGTTTCAAGCTTGCGATTCAGTTTAGAACATGAGTTTTAGCATGCTAAAATCATATTGCGTCTAGATCTAGCAAACCGTTACAAGACAATAAAAAAAACACAGACTCAGCGAGAAAGATATTATCCATAGTTGATTCAAAAACTTCAAATCGATTTTGATCAAGTATCAAAACCTTTACATCCAAACTACTGGACAGTAGAAAGTTCCGCCGCGTGTGGGTTACAGCCCCGATCAATGGGGGTAGTTTTATTAAGAATTACAATTATTTATTTACAACCCCCGATATCGTATAGTAATGTTTGTTCTATCGTAGTGGTTTACTGCAAGGTTCGATACTGGTACCTTTTCTTTAAGTTATGTTCTTACCTTTTTAATATCTAGTGCGTATTAGAAATAGCTACAGAGTAGGTGCCGTGCCGTCTAGGTATATAATATGTATTAGGCACCTAGTATAATGTTTTTCGCAGGCTTTCTTCGCGTGATAGCGGTTTAGAAATTAGGTAACCTTTTATGCAAGTAAACTAACAGACTAATTTCAATAAGTTTACAAACTTCGAAAAACTGGCTTCAATTTGATAAAGCCTCACCATCAGATGATGATGATGATGATGGTAGTTCGTTGGGTTTGTTCTATTCATTATAAACACCATTGAAAGGTCACAGGAAAGCCAAATACGCAATGTCGTGCACGTGGATGACGTGTTTTTTCCAGTTATTTCTATTTAACTGCCAAACTACTGAACCGATTTTGATAAAAAAATTATGGGACCAATCTGAAAGGATACCCTTTTGATATAAGATTTTTTTTTTCAAATAGGTCTATAAATGACGGGGTTATGAGGTAACAAAAACAATCGAATTGAGAACTTCTTCCTCTTTTGAAGTTGGTTGATAAAATCGGTATGGATTATGAATCCATTGAGAGTTTAAAGCCAGATTAACGCAGTAAATTCCGATAGAAATATAAAAAGTTCGAATGAAGTCAAGTATTACAATAACATGAACGCGGGTCGCTGATTGACGGATCCCGCAGCGCCGTACCTCATAAACACACTTTTTACCATTTTACAGACGTCTTTTAACTCAGAGTAAGCAAACGTCCTTATGTAATAGGTATGAACATAGAACTAAAGCATCATAATAATAGGCCGTTACATCTAATGACGACAATCGTTGGAGCAAACGAATACTTGAGTGGAGACCGCGTTTAGGCAAGCGTAGTGTAGGACGCCCTCCGGCAATATGGGGCGACGATCTGAGACATGTAGCTGGCAAACAATGGATGAGAAGAGCCGAAGACCGGGCTCAGTGGCGCGTCTTGGGAGAGACCTACGTCCAGCAGTGGACTGATATACGTTGATGATGATGATGATGGTGATGATGACATCTATTGAAGATTTATAGGCATCAGGAGACAACCTATGCCTACACTTAACAACACACTGTAGTGCCTGGGACAATGTTTCGATGGAGTAGGCTTGTCCAGCACCTATACCATCCTCTCAGCCTAGTCAGCCATATCCACAGGAAAGACAAGGTCAATACCTGCGGAGTTGACTAAGCTAAGGGTTTCCTCACGATGTTAAATCATCAACATCATCATTAACCTAGATCTGTCCACTGCTGGAGGTAGGGTCTTTCTCAAGACGCGCTGTTGAGCCTGGTCTTCGGCTCTTCTCATCCAGTATTTGCCAGCAAAATTTTGCACCACCTTAGCGGAGGGCGTCTTAGAACTAAAGATATAATCTTACTAATATTGTAAATGTGAATGTAAGTTTGTTTGTTACGCTTTCACGCGAAAACTACTTAACCGATCATCATGCGAAACTTTGTACACAATATATATTCTATTAGAAGTAACATAGGATACTTTTTATCCCGCAAAATTAACGGGATCCAATGGGACGCGAACGAAGTCGCGGACGAAAGCTATTACTTATATACATTTTTCCGTAAATTCATACTTATACATACATTATTATAATACATACATGTAGTAACACACAGACATAGCACAAACATTTATGTTTGCCACACACAAAATATATGTTTTTAGTGGGGATTGAACCCACGACCCACAGCACGGAAGGCAGAGTTTATACCAACTAAGCTGTGGCGCCTGTCTATATCATGCTCTTAACCCCTCTGCAGTAGGTATTCTCAATTTACAGTGTTACTGTGAGAGCCTTTTAAGAAAATATCTCTGTTTTTTGTCCTGCACCGAGAACCAAACTCATCTTCACGATGTGATTCTTTACAGAAGTTGAAAAAGTGAAAATATAAATAAAAATTCTATTTTCTCTTTGTTTTATATAGCAGAAATGGTTCTGTGTGACAACAGACCTTGCCTGCCAACAAAATGACAGTCGATGAATTGTTCTGCGGGCCTAAGATGCGCACCGCGAGATATTTGTCATGTCGTTCTGTCAAAATGTAAGCATTTTGTACCAGTTTAGGAACTATTGCATTATCTGTGGTAAAAAATGTTGTCGAGAAACCGCGCCTTTGAATTTTCAACTTTTGACATTTCTGCATGACTATTATCTCGTCCTCAGAGAGGTACGACGACTAACAAGTGTCAAAAGTGTACATTATGGCGCGTTTTGTCGACACCATTAGGTACCACAGATAATGCAATAGTTCCCAAACTGGTGCAAAATGCTTACATTTTGACAGAACGACATGACAAATATCTCGCGGTGCGCATCTTAGGCCCGCTGATCAATGGTTTTTACTTATGCACTGGGCATAATATGCGTTGATCTGTAATATAGGCTAATGTAGGCATCTAATCTATATAATTTATACAGCGTCAGAGGCCACTTTTTACCCATGCCTCGAACGAGACGCTGCAACGCCTCGGACGAGATTTATCTAGATGGAATACTGAGAAGGCTTAAGCTTTAGTCTCGCGATCGTAACGCATAACACAGCGGTATGCAGCATGCAGCGCCGGATACACAATCGTATGGAAAACGTGTAGTATGGTCTCTTGTTACGTCGCTGTCAGCGGCGAGGAGCAAACGCGGCACTCTGCGTTGAGCTGCGCACCGTAGCGTTGTGCGTTACGATCGCAGAAATGCTGCTTTACCCAGCATTTGTACTATCCTCTCAGCCTAGTCAACCTTTTCCACAGGAACGACAAGGTCAATACGTGCGGTGTTGATCAAGCCGCAGGTTTCCTCACGATGTTTTCCTTCACCGTTTCAGAGCACAGGTTTTGCACACATTTTTTCGAGAATAAAAATCCATAGGTGCCCGACCAGATTTAAAATCCCATCAAGCTCTATCAGAAGTCAATAAAATTACAATAGAAAACGATGGACCCAGGACTACTAACCCCCAAAAACTACAACATAAACATTTCCATTGCTTTCCATTTTATTGCCCTAAATGTCCCTAAATGTCCCAGAATGTCCCAATGCTATGGTCAGGTTAGGGAGCAGTTTATGAGACATAACAGTGTGGCCTATCTGATGCATTTTTAGAAGCTCTCGATTGTGGGTTAAGACAATAGGTTAGGGGTTTGGTATAAGTAGTAAGCGGAGGCGGAAACAGCTATACCTATCTAAAAAGTAGGCATACTCCGCCTACTAAGTACAGCCCCCATACTTCAAGCTCAAAGCATAATTTCAAGGGATGTGGCCACAGATATACGAAAACAAGAAGGGGCATTATTCTCTATGACATAGGAGATGCCTTGCCGTAACCATATGACGTCACACCGTGATCGAAACCTATACACGCCTTGGTTGTAGAACCGAAATATGGTATTCTGTATGCCACAAGACTAGTTGTCTATGCCCCGTATTTTTTTTTCGATTATTTCACATTATTATTATTATTATCAGCCAGTTTCATCCCACTGCAGGGCAAAGGCCTCCCTAACCCCCTTCCACTTCTCACGATCTAGTGCAGTTGCGGGCCAATCCTTCAAAAATGCGTCTAATTCGTCTCGCCATCTCAATCTGGGTCTGCCACGTTGACATTTCACATGATTCGTTCAAAATCTCACTCACTTGACGGCTAATACGATAAGAAGCTTTTGACGGCAAAAAACGCGCTGAAACGCACTGATTTCACTATTTAGTCACAGAATACTTATGATTTAGTATGAAAACACTTCAGAAAACCTGGCATGTTTTTATGAAACAACGATTGACAAATTAGGTTTAAGACATACTTATTGGGAATAAGTATGTCTTAAACCTAATTTGTCAGATAGTTTCATTGTTTTGAAGACCTTCACTAAGGCCGTAAGATCCACTAAAAGATAATCAGCTTAACACTTGAACCACAGCCTATCAAAAGCAATTGAGTAAGAATTTACTATTTCAAGGATTAGGATAGTCCCTGGGGGCAGTTCGAGGTCATTGTTGGGGGTTACTTTCAATTTTGTGGAAATCGATACTCGGGGATCGAACCCACGACACGCACGGAAGGCAGAACTTATACCAACTAAGCTGTGGCGCCTGTCAAAGATGGCCACTAACTATAACTACTATAAGGGCGTCTGGAAGGAATCGTATTAAACGATAAGACCGTCGTTTGCGGGACTTTTGCCAGTCCTTACGTAACTGTAAGTTGTACCTGTCCTTAATAAAGCTGTTATTTATTTATTTTATTTATTTTATTTATTTACTATGATTTAGATGTTATACGGCCGAATACTCAAACGCTACTTATATTAAGTTCATGCTTAAATTATTGCCAA
Source organism: Eulithis testata (assembly GCA_947507515.1). NCBI lineage: Eukaryota > Metazoa > Arthropoda > Insecta > Lepidoptera > Geometridae > Eulithis > Eulithis testata. The sequence goes on along the minus strand of OX382213.1, from coordinate 7,027,885 downwards.
TAATATCAATAATGAGTAAGGTCAAACAGAGGCAGAACAATTATAAGTGGTGTTTAAATTTGAGCGACGTTTCAGTATTCGACCTATAGTGACTTCTAAAACAAATACATACTCGTACCAAAGAGTTGCAAACAAACCGGTCCTTAAACTTTTCAATAAATCTTGCGAATATACAACCTAAATCTAAGACTTAGAACAATGCAGTCCTATACGTTCAAAATGTTATTTATTCGCTTTGCTGGTCATGCCATTGCATCTATGTACGAGTGTAATACCTATTGGTACCTACAGCTCAGTTGGTAGTGACTCTGGCTTCTGTTGTGGGTTCGATACTCAGGAGAACCAACATTTCTGTAATTTCCAAAATAAAAAAATACTTTCATGTGAACGGGTCGCGTCGTTCGACACTCGACAGTGATTTTGTTCTAATAAGCGGAGTAATTGACACTGCGTAAATTATTTTCAAATACAATTTACAGGTAAATAAGCCTTAAACCTTATGCATAGTTTTTTTGCGTTAGTCGTCATGACGTCATGACGATGAGTCTTGAAAACGCGGGTGACGAACGAAACTATGACGTCTCGAACTTCCGCTTTAACAAGTAAAGAAACACTTTTCTATGATTTTCTTCTTAAAAATAACCAACTTTCAACCAAGAGAAGCAGGTTACATAAACTAGTCATATAAAGCAATATTGGTCGTAAAATGACCCCGCGCGGGTCAGTCGGCAAACCGCACTTCAATAATTTATACAATTGATAAATAATAAATAGGCATGGTCTTTATGGGGTTTGTTTTGATGTGTAGTGATGGGTCTGGCTGACCCAGGGTGGGTTACCAAAAATCGATAGGATAATATCTCGAATATTTTTATGCATCTTTCATAATGCTTGTTACAAAAGCGCGCTACGTCGTTGGTTCGTCACGAGAGGTCCTCCAAACTCAAAGATAATAAAAACTACTTCAATTTTCTCATTTAAATAATAATATAAGTTACTTAAAATATCAATATAAAATAATGTCGAATATCTAATGCATTTAAAGGAAAGCGAGTCTATATAATTTGGATCGATTTTCCGTGGCCTACACCGCAGATCATATAATACTATACTGGTACCTACACAATATTATAGGTGAATTGTCTCAAAAAATATTTAATAACACCAAATTAAAACTAAATAGTTAATCTGTAAATTACTTTATTAAAAGTTTGTAAATACGTTGAATTTATTACCAATTTTCTAGTGCGCGTTTATGTCTTTTCTTGAATAATCGACATTTTATCGATTTTTTATGCAAAAGACATAAACGCACTTTACAAAGATATTTTTCCGTTCATTATCAGTTCTTCAGTAGCATTCAGATGTTATTAACATTACAAATAATGAAACGATGATCGATATCACTCGATACAATCGAAAACACGTGACCTTTTATTCGATCTATCAATGCACATCTCACTAAACCCTAACAAAAGCTTCTGACTGTTCAGTCAAAACCATACCCTACCTCCTTTATTATAAAGCTGGTTTTTCTATCGTTTGAGAATAAGAATTGTGCTTTTCAAAAATAAGCTGAAATTCAGGGTGTGTAAGGTCAATTTTTGTTTGTAAGATGCTTCTTATCACACAGGTTCATTGTGAGAATAGGTACAGGAATTGCATTGTCAATCTTTATTGAAGGGGTGTTGAGAATACCTTCCGTTCTTTTATTTCGTAGGTGTCACTGAAAATTCCTTATTTTCATAAAAAGAACATAAATAGGGGTTTAGTAGAGGATTTTTCGTTAAATCAAAATACTTCAATAAATGGTGAACATTTTGGAATAAAAAAAACAGTTGGGAATTGTTCAATACAGAACATAAATAATTCTTTGTAGCAACACTAAATATAATATTTATTTATTTTTATTCTGTCACTTCCGGTGGCCATCTTTGTGTTTTGACACTTTTTACTTTGTACGTGTTCGTGCTATGGCGGTCGTTAACATTGGTTTCAATAAAACCTTTTTTCTATTATAACAAATTTAATTAATTTGCCTTTTATTTAACAGGAATTAATATAAAAGTTGGTTTTGCTATCATTATTGTAATTATACAGTCAGTAACAAAGTCAAAGTCAAAATGTCTCTATTCAATAAAATCTAACTGATCACTTTGAATTATCACAAACTTTTGTATGAGGAATTGATTATAAAGTTATGTTTTTTTTTATTGAATTAGTTTGAACTAGTTTGTCCCAAGCTTGTTTGTCTTCTAATTCTAAGATTCCAACCATAGTTTTCTGTATTTTTTCTGTGAAAAACTAACGCGGTAACTTAGCAAACTTGAACCTTATACCAACAGAATTAAACAAATGATTTACACCTTGCAAAAGTTACTTACTTCCTTCCAAGAAAGCCCCAAAGCTGAAGGCACATTCGTAAACTCCCCAACGTCTCGTACTCGTTAACACCAACACTTTACGACTGTCTTAACGACGTTTTGACCCGGTTTTAATGACATTCTGGCTACTTTAATGATGTTTAATGAGACGGCGGCTCTCAGAGCTTTTCTTAACAACTTTCCACTTTGGCTGTGTGGATGTAGCACTGAGGGCTTAGTACGAGTTTTCAGTGTATAGTGTTGGTGTGAAACGTCTGACGCCCAGCACATCAGTGGGCGCTGATTTGTATGGAGACACTGAGGGGATTCTTTGAGAAGCTCGACATGCGAGTACAAGCTTGGTGTAGACCAAGCTTCTCAAAGAATCCGCTCAGTGTCTCCATACAAATCAGAGCCCACTGGTGTGCTGGGCGTCAGACGTTTCACACCAGATTTACACACCAAAACTCGTACTAGGCCCTCTGGTCTCTTGTTTATTCGAGGATGCCAAGAGACATTTTAATGATTATTAGAAAATATATAAAACTCTTTTGAAGTTGACTGACAATCAACGCACAGCCGTCCTAGAGGTATGAAATTTGGAGAGTAGTATATAGTGTAGGGGTGGACTAAGAAAGGAATTTTGAAAAGTCGCACCCTAAGCGGTCTAAAATAAGGATCAAAGATTTTGTTAATACATAAATACTTAAAAATTAAATAGTAACACCCAGATACAGAACAACATCTATGTTTGCCATCACACAAACGTTTGTACTTGGTGGGATTACTGGGGATCGAACCCACGGCCCACAGTACGGAAAGCAGAGCGAGTACAGACTGAACTGTGACACCTCGTAACTGTAAAGTTGTACAAATTATGCAAGACAATATTCCTAGCATTGTATTGTATAATATACTAGCTATCGCCCGCGGCGTTTCTCGCGTCCTTGACCCTTTAGAGTGTGACTCTTCAAAACTCCTTTCTTAATGCACCCCTGCACTATATAAGGATACTACCCTCCAAATTTCATACCTCTAGGACTTATAGTTTAGGCTGTGCGTTGATTGTCAGTCAGCTTCAAAAGAGTTTTGTATATTTAGAAGAAGAAAATCTAAGATGAAGTACTTACACACACCCACACCTACCTACTTAACCAAGTACATATTTCAAGACGAATTGTTACTCCATAGGCAATAATCATGAACTTTGACACAAATGGCGCTTATAATAATATCTATTTGAGTTCCTATTCAAAGCCAACGCATTATGATCGAGCCTTATTAAGGCGACGCCATTGGTTACGACTGACAAGCAAAAGGTTTAAATGCCATTTTTGATTTCTTGTCAATAAAACGAAACTGAGTTAAATATGAGTTAAATTTAAGAGTTAAATCTACTAAAAATTTTATTTACAAAGAAAATTACAACTAGTACAGTACAGTACTAGTAAAGTACAAAATACACATGAAACAGTTGAGCTATCTACAAACCGTTGAAAACGATTTATAGATAGCTCAACTGTTAAATCTTGATTAAACAGAGATATTCATTATAATTTCGTTTATTTTATTTGTATAATAATGATACTGATGATTTTCTCTAGCACGTTTATGTCATACAATTAAGTACCTGAATTAATATGAATACTGGTGCTGAATTAATATTGGATTCAGTAAATACTTAATAGTAGGCATGCTAAGAATTTACGTTCATTCCTGTTTGTCCTTCTGGGTTCATCCCACTGGTGGAACGAATGGGAATGCAAAAAAAAATATTATTATTTTACTCCCGTTCGTCCCACTGCACATGTTGGTGGGACGAAGGAGAAGTTATTTTGAAATTTTCCCATTTGTCCCACTAGACTATAGCTATAAAAAAGACCGCGTAAGTAAAGTCACGGGCAAAAGCTTGTTACCATTAAACACACGCCTTAGCTTAAGGTTAAGCTTTTAAATAACTTAAGTAGGTAAGTACTAGTTTTTAGAATATAACCTAACGACTAAAAGCAGAGATTCTAGCAGTAAAGCGAATTGCTTTTAAAATTCAATTGCACTTAATAATGCCATAAATTAAATTTAATAATACAACCATTAGCACAAGTTATAGTGCGGCTAATATCCTGGACTTCGAGAAAAATGGCTCTGATAATACGGTGGTCATGATGCCCATCAATATCATAGTCTCAAAATACCCTTCAAGGGCAAAGCTTAAAGGGAATTTTGGGACTAACCCATTCCCAGCCTCTGGATGATATGAGTAGAACACCATTTAAATATTAAAGTACTTATGTCATGGTGGTCCATTTGCATCATTTTACCTTACAGTATTTAAAATTCCGCTTTTTATAAAAAAAAATGGCCAAGTAAGTATACCTATTCGATAGCACACGTCTTATTTTCAAAGGTATAAATAAGAAAAAAAACAAATAACTATATACAACTATACGGTTTATCTTATTCTATGTATTGATATTTACCTACGCACGGATGCGTACGGATGCGTTCGTGTGCGTCCACGTGCGTTTGCATTCGCATTTTGGCCTTAGCTAAATAAGGTGGTAATATAATGTTTGCCGCTTCGTAGAAACTTGTATTTTACATAAACGCTAGTTTGACAGTAAACTCAGCGATTAAACTGGCCAATAAAATTAATTTTAATGCGCGAGGTTACATTCATACTATTTTATGTGTCATCCTACAATTTTATTTTCCCGTACTTAAATCTAAGGTATCTAATATTGCAGTGAATAAAAAATAAACCAATTTTTGACAGATTGAAAAAAAAAAAAATTACGCCTCATTTATTTTACAAAATATTGCTCTTTTTTTGTCTCTACGAATCTGAATGGGACACTAAAAATTGTTATTTAAGAAATTTCAATCGTATAATTGATTTAAGACAATACTCCCCTTAAGCACCCATGAATCATAGCGTCGGTTTACGAACTCATATGAACTGAATATAACCTTTATCTTATGTTCCTATCCATGCAAGAATTTTGCATCATACACTGGTTATTTTACGGTCACTGTTAGTCAACTCTGTTTAGGAATATCTGGATTTCAGATAATAGAAAATATATTAACTCCTGTAGATCTTTATGTTGGTATGCCAAAAGTGAAAATTGTATTTTTAAAATACTTAGAAAGAAAATGACGACTGATACCGTATTTACATAATATCTACATGAAAAACTTGAGCTATTTGCAAACCGTTGCAAACGTTTTATAGATAGCTCAACTGACTAAAAAAATTCACTTATCTATAGCAAATATTCATAAAGTATAAAAAAAATATCCTTTTGAAACAGTCTAAAAGAGCCCCAATTTAACTCAGTCAAATGTGTTGGAATAAGTTCCTATGCAAATTCAACTGTTTGATTAAAACTGCTCATAACTGTAATGGGCTGGGATATACCGCTCCATTTAACTCCAGCTACCAAGAGTTATGTGAGGACTTTACTCAATGGAAAAAATGAACGTCTCCATAGGTTAGTCAGTGTAAAAATTACCCTTAAATGAGGCTAGGCACGACTGTTTCACCATCTCTGAGTAACGCTATCCGTCAAATAAATAATTAATAGTTCGAAAAAACTAAAAAACACGCTTTGTTTATAAAACCAAAATGATATGGTTGGAAATTAATTTTAACATCAATTCCTGCTTTATCGACTACTAGCAGCGCCTCGCGGTTTCACCCGCGTAATTCCCGTTCCCGTGGGAATTCCGGGATAAAATATAGCCTATGTTCATCAGGGATAATGTAGGATTCTAATGGTAAAAGAATTTTTTTAATCGGTCCAGTAGTTTCGGAGCCTATTCAATTCATACAAACAAACAAACAAACAAACAAAAAATCAAACCTTTCCTCTTTATAATATTTGTATCGATGTATCGACTATAGATAGATGAAAATTGTATAAATTGTCAAAAATCTTATTTTGCTAATTGAATAATGGAATAATCTTATCAAATTAGTGTATTGTCATCGGTCCTCGATAAATCTACAAAGTTTGAATGAAATCTGGCTCTTTAAAGTGGGTCAAAATCACGCCCAAAGAAGTCGGTTACAAACAAACATACAAGTGAAGCTAAAGTGAATATAGCGTGTAAAAAAAATATATTTCTATTTGCTATTAACATTTTTATTCACAAAGAAAAGTGATAATTATTTGTAATAATACAGTTATTACACTATTTACAAAATACACATTAAACAGTTGAACAAATATAATTATAATAATCATAAGTAAATATAAATAAAACATTAAATTTTCATCAAAATCCGTTCAGTCACGGTGTGATATGAATCGCAAATGTCTCTAAGGAATAATAATAAAAATCCATTTTTCGTTGAACCACGTTGAACTTGAGATGAAATACATAAGGTATGCACACAAAAAATATTAGATAGGCATCAAGCAAGCAAGCTTGTGCGAGTTAGTGACCAACTCCAAGTCTGGTGACGGAGTTTTTCGGTCACCTTAAAGCCTCCGTTGTGGCTTAACGACTGCTTGAGCTAGGACTGACAGTTTAACGTACGTAGTACGTCTAAGCACGTAAGCGCTTAGATGTAAATGCCACTAGCAGTCATCCAAATAGTGACCGCACAGAACGTCGCTTAACTTAGATAATCAGTAAAGATTGACAGCAAGCTAGACGCATGTATAAATGTAGTAGGTACTACTACCGTAGACTACCTACTCTCTCGCCATGATTCACAATGATACGAATGACAAGTTCACAATCACAAGACAGGGGTGCGATATCTGAATTAGCATAAAGGAAATGAACAGGAAAATGAACTGTTACGACGAATGTTTAGAGCTATTCTATAAAACAGATGCTTAATTTTTACTATGATACATAATTTAGGGTGCGACGAAATTGCAAAATACGGTTTGTCAACATGAAATTCAAGGTCATAAATAAATAAATATTCTTGGACATTTCACCCAGCGCCCTCTAGATTCAAAGCAAAGCTTGTATATACCATAGAAACTAGATTGCTGATAAGTATAATACAAATACATATTATATACTTTTTTAAATCAAGTAACACCCAGACATAACAAAAATGTATGGTCGCCATTTCATCATCATCATCATCATCATCATCATCAACGTATATCAGTCCACTGCTGGACGTAGGTCTCTCCCAAGACGCGCCACTGAGCCCGGTCTTCGGCTCTTCTCATCCATTGTTTGCCAGCTACATGTCTCAGATCGTCGCCCCATCTTGCCGGAGGGCGTCCTACACTACGCTTGCCTAAACGCGGTCTCTGGTCGCCATTTGCCACACACAAAATATTAGTTCTCAGCGTGACACCTGTCACATAATGCATTATTTTTTAATTCAGGTAAATGTGATATCGTATAAAAAATAGTAGAGGTTTGAAGGGTACCGGTGCTATTACGGCACCTTTGTCTCAGAGTGATGGACGCAGTACAACGCATCCCACAGCACGTCCTCAGTGGACATGCTCAGTGGGGTAATGTATATATAGGTTACCACATAGTTCCACTAGTGTATCTATTAAAAATGTATGAATTTGATTAAATGAAAATGATCGACCAAAAGACTATTGATCAGACAATCAATTCGTAAACGCTACAAAGAAACACAAAAACGGACGTATAAAGTTATAAACAACTTCAATAAAAAAACACAGTATTGGCTTAGGAAAGTCACTTTATCAGCCGACGGGAGATACCATTACTCTTACTGCCTAGCTGCATAATGACGTATACACACTTTTGCAATTTTACAGCAAAGCAATATCGGAGTCCGGACTTTACGATATTTTAGCCTGGGAGTAAAATATTAATTCTTATGCATTCATTTCTTTTGCTTCATGTAAGCGGGGTACAATGTCATTTTAGGAACTGGGACTTAAATACATTTGAATAAGTATTAAATAAATTATATTAAACGGACTTATGAAAAATTTAATCTTAGTAAATTATCTAATTAATTGTGAAAAAGAGATAAATGCTGCTTATTTTCTTTTGATCTGATTATATTGAGATGAAGTTTAAAAAAAAAATTGACTTTTCTTTAGCAAAAAGTTTCTTACACGAGTTTTTCTTAGCCAATTTTGTTTCATGAGTCTATCCATCGATAAGGCGCCCCTCAATAAATAATTTGGCAACATATTAGCATACGTCGATTTATCTCACGGAGTCTGGTGCGGAATTATTATTTATAGCCTTCTAGCCGACCCCCGCCCTCAGTACATATGTTAAGTAAATCCGTATGATGAAGATTTTTGAAGAGCAAGGAAGTAAGAGGATATGGGGCTCCAAAATGAAATGGTTTAAGATATTTTCGAAGCAGTCAAGCAGTTTGTTTTACTTAGTGTTTATCCAAGCTTTTTTATGTTACTTAGTTCTTTTCCAAAATGTGTTACGGAATTGATTTTCGAAGCATTCAAGCGGTTTTTTTTTACTCAGTGTTTATCCATGTTTTTTTTTATGTTACTTAGTCCTTTTCCAAAAGGTACTACGGAATTTTCATACGCACGTCTATAAAAGACAGAAAATCAGCACAAAAAAATGCTAGTGTCCTCATAAGTCAAGCAGGTGATATAGTTTCCGCACTATGACAAATCGTTTACAAAGTCATACTCTGTTTGATTCACAACCCCTTACGAGCCGTACAGATGGTTAGTAACAAAATCTTGCAAAAAATTATATAAAATAACTTGTCTGCAATTCTTCGTGTTCCCCGTTAGGTAGATATAACGTACAAGATTTCCCGCCTCGCGAATCTCGCAATACAGCTGGGAGTTTCACTTTGATTATCGAAGTTTGATGTCTTAATACAAATTTCTAGTTTGCATTAGCATTTTCCAATTTGTTTACATGAATATTATTATGTCGAAGGAGGTTACTAGCTATCTGTCATCGTGTGTATTGATGTTCTTATTACGTTGGTAGGTAAATTATGTGTTGAGAATCTTGAGTAGGTAATTTAATCGTGCTTTGCGAACGGTTTCTAATCCTAGTTTAGTTATTTATGAAATAAACCAGCTATTAAACACTAGCAAGTAATTCGAGTTTTAAATACACCAGTGCGTATTAACTACTTATTGTGCAAATCTAATTTTATTTGAAACAAACAAACGCAATGAATAACAAACAAAAATTAATTCGCTAAACGATGCAAATTAAGGCTGATGCATACCGAGACAAACGGCAGCGATTACCGATGACAGGCGACAAGACAACTGACAGAATTATTAATAACTCTTGTAACCGAATCAAGTTAATTAATATCAAACATTTCTGCTCCCCTTTAGGGGGAATTATAAGGGGTATTCTTTTAACTTAACCGTGGTTGACGCAATTTAACTAAACGATGCTTACTAATTAACTGCAAGTACGCAAACAAGTTTTTCGCGTAAATATATAACAAGTAAGAATTTTGGTTTATTTGACTTTAAAGCGTTTAGATGGGATAAATAGTGTCACTTGTATACTTTGATGAGACTGATCTTTTAAATTACATTAAAAAATTTAATGAATTTTGTGAAATTGACATAATTTACTTAAAATAATTTATGCTCATAATCAAAAAAACACCTTTAATGAAAAGTGGAAGGTCAATAAACTTTGAAATTGTAGCGTTTTAAATAGTCAAATTCGAAACTAAGTATCAAGATTGTGAAATACCCAAAAAAGTCGTGAATGCCTTCTGAGACAGAAGTTGACATTCAAAAACCTTGTCAAAAAGACACCGACTCTGAAACCAACGACCACGATTAATCAGAAGAGGGTTGGAGACACTTAATCAAAGTATCACAATATGGCGACTATAATAGAACCATGAATATTTATAAGGGAATTAGAATCGGACGAGACGATGACAGGCGGCTGATTTGAGATGGTGCAGTATGACATTACTTTAGAAAAAAATCTACTGTTACAGTTATTTGAATAGTTTAAAAAGGTTCTATGCCCTTGTTATGTTACAAAAGTAGTTCAGTATCTTGTAGGTAAAATTAGTTTATGTAACAACAGTTTTATAAGTATACTAGCAGCGCCTCGCGGTTTCACCCGCGTAATTCCCGTTCCCGTGGGAATTCCGGGATAAAATATAGCCTATGTTCATCAGGGATAATGTAGGATTCTAATGGTAAAAGAATTTTTTTAATCGGTCCAGTAGTTTCGGAGCCTATTCAATTCATACAAACAAACAAACAAACAAAAAATCAAACCTTTCCTTTTTATAATATTTGTATAGACTAGCGACCCGCCCCGGCTTCGCACGGGTGCAATGCAGTGATGATGATGATTTATTATACATATAAACCTTTCTCTTGAATCACTTTAGCTATTAAATAAAACTGCATCAAAACCCGTTGTGTAGTTTAAAACATCTAAGCATACATACATACAGACATTAGGACAGACGCGGGAAGCGACTTTGCTTTATACTGTGTAGTGATTTTGTAAAAAAATATATACATAATGTGATAGATTGTCCCTTGGCCACAAACTCACGTGATGGTATGTGACATACTGAAATATTGTGAATATTGTAATTACTGTATTAGTCTTCATTTTCTTTGTAAATGAAGCCTTTTAATTCGGTTTATATAACAATCGTAGCAAATGCTTACCGAGTACTTATATTGTAAAAAAAAAACGATGATTGCACGTAATCCATAAAGTAATAGTGAAAACCACAGACTAACCTATGTATGTTATGTGGTTTTTGTTTAAAAAATATTAATATTTTAAATTATAATCAAAATGTACACAACAGCCACAAACAATAGAAATATGAATTAGTAACAAGTGACCAAATCCCATTTTAATAAAATGACGTTGGTCATCCGATCCCTGGATCAGTTCGCTAATCCTGGACTAATAGCCAGGGGACACTTCATTTACCCTAAAACATTCACTATTTGCACTTGCAACCTTATTTCTCTGGCACCACAGTTCAAAATTCCAAGATTCAACTCTATTTTGGTTATACAGGTGAGTATTGGATATTCGTCATTGGGTTGGCTAGAAATAGAGCTGAGTTTTGATTGTTAAAAAGTGTTATAATATTTTTAGGGTAAGTCCACGGTGAAATGTAGGTAAAAGCATTTCGTTGTAAGATTATGATATTAAGAAATGTTTCGGTGTAAGTTTCCTCTATAGTTCTGTGGGTAGTATTAGGTATAGGTGGGACTTTATTACGTCCTGTGTTTTTGATTTATTTTTTTGCTAAAATCTTTTTCATAAATATAAAATAAAGAGGATTTTGCGACAAAAACATTCTAAATCCCCATCAAGGGGATTTTGAGACTAAACTATCTATACCTAATGCACTGAAGCATCTCGGTCCTTTTCACTCTTCTTCTTCTTCTTTTATTGGCCTCTGTCCGTCATTTCGATAGACAATTTGGCCAGTGTCAAATTATATTTGAAATAATATAAGTAAGTCAAGTCATCGTCAAGTCGAAAAGCATCCTATTTCAACATTATTGCATTACATTTTACATTTTAAGTAATAATTAATTTACCTAAGTGACCGATGTAATTGATTCACAAAATAAACATTAAACATTTAAACAAACTACACAAATTTCAACATACCAACACATTCGGACAAAAAAACACCTTGATTTCCCTTATTTGTGGGTCATAAATTTCCCTCGCCAATTTAGCAATTTTTAGACATTCTTCTGGAACAAAGAAAATGCTAAACACTTGGAGCAGACAAATTAAACGTTGTAAGAAAAAAACATAATTATGCACCCAATACGCATTCGTTTTAATTGTTCTGAGCAAAAGAAATGAGTGGATAAGACTTTTTTATTTTTATTTGCAGATGTTAGTTCAGTTTCTATATTTATTTGCTCTTAGGAATCACAAAGATTTAAAGAAATTAAAAGTCGTTTATTAATTTAAAAAAAATCTCCATCATAATTTTATTTTGCAGATGTTAGTCCAGTTTCAATATTTATTTGCTCTGTATAATCACAAGTTAAATTAGGGATGAGAAGTGAGATCGTTTTATATTAAAACTTAAAAGTGTAGCAGCACTTTCACAGTTTTTACAAAACTAACGCAGAAGACAGGGTTCTATCTTGATTTCGAACATGTTTATTAAGTAATAAATAAATAAATTAGTATTTTGTATCTGTATATCGAGGAGGTAAAAGATCGTGGTTTCAAATCGGTTCCTAAGTTTTTTTTACCTGTTTCGTTACGTTTCTAAGTTTAGGAGTATTATTATAAAAATTGCTGTATATTTTTAAAAGCAATCATCAATCTTACTTATAGCAATTTTATACAAAACGTCATATAAAATAATGAACGTTTCATACAGTTTTGTAGCTTTTTTAACGATCTCTCTCTCTCTCTCTCTCTCTCTCTTCCATCTAGGTACGGTACACACAGGAAATATATTTATGGATCTTTTCATGCATGTCCACACTAAGCTGTCCTTGATCTAGTAGCAGGTTCAAATTAAAAGAAGTTGTCAGGGGTCAAACGGCGTTATAATCGACTTAATAAATCTTACAGTAGCTTTACATTGACTACAATATATAATAGTGAGATGAATAAAAAAAAATATACCTACAATTTTTTGGGAAGCTAAAACTAATACAGTATTTACGATATTCACAATATTTATAAAATACACATGAAACAGTTGAGCTATCCACAAACCGTTGCAAACGATTTATAGATAGCTCAACTGGTCCAATCAGTACCAATCGGAAGCGTGCCCAAGACACTGGCTGCATTGCCGCGCTGAATAGCAATGCTGATACGCTGGCCTAGATAATCACTAGCCCTCGAGTCACGCGTCGCTTCGACTAGACGCCCGACAAGAATTTTGAAAACCCGAAGGGCCTCGGTACCCCACGGACCTAGAATCTCGACCACAAGAGGCACAAATGTGTAGGCTCTATCGAGACCTGCATACTTGCGCCTCTTGAGATCCTCGGCTGAATCTGCCGCCGCACCAACCTCAACAGAAGTCCTAGGCAGATGTGAAGGAGCAAGGGTATCGATGCAAGTAGTGTCCCACACCAAAGGCCTTCTCAACTCCCAAGGAACAAGAGTCATACCGTCAGGCCGTTTGCCATCGTCACGCAGCAGACCATTCGGCTCAAGAATAGCTGTCACAATCACGCTGGGAAAAGCCCCGCAAGTTGTTTTTAGGTAAAGCATTCTCCTAAGTTAGGTACCTATAGTATAGTATTACATATATGATCTGTGATATAGTTAAGTAAGTGTAATCTACTATATAAAAATAAGACGGGTTTTCCTTCCTGACGCTATAACTCCAGAACGCACGAACCGATTTCCATGGTTTTGCATTCGTTGGAAAGGTCTCGGGCTCCGTGATGTTTATAGCAAAGAAAATTCAGGAAAAATTTCAACAGAAAAGCGGGAAAATGGAATTTTGAAAAGTCACACCCTAACGCGATCTACGCCGCGGGAGACGGCTAGTATATTATATAACACTGTTATCCGTATAACAGTGTTTTACGCTGGCTTATATTTTCATAGTATAGTTATATACCATATGACTATAGTATTTTGCTTTTAACAGGCGTCACAGCTTAGCCGGTATAGCTTTCCGCGTTCCGTGTTGTAGGTCCCCACAAAGAACATAATTAAATATTTTTGTGTGAGAACAATTTTTTTACATAAATTACTGTTTTAATATATTTTTTCTGTTTTTTTCTTAAGTTTTGATTGGATCACAGTCAAATAGAGTCATTAAGATCAGGGGTAATTAAAAATGGTAGTATCGTCGTCATAATACAGGCCGGTGTAATTACAGGCACATGAGTCTTCAAGTTACGTCTCAGAGTGATGGACGCAGTGCATTGCCTTACAGGGCACGTCCTCATTGGACTTGCTCTGTGAGGTAATGCATTGTTATAGGCAGAAGTTACCACTTAACATCAGGTGAGCTATCGGCTTGATCCATTACTTTTATCATTAAAAAAATATATATAATAGCACTACAGTTATAATTTATGTTTTTGTAAGGTGCATTGGGGTAATTGCGAAAATGGGTATATTCCGAAAATCCATAAAATCTAGTAACATAATGCGATATTTTCCTGTTGGCAACATTGGTATATACGCCATCTTGATTGGCATCGCCGTGACAGTCCTATATATCCTCGTGCCAACAGGAAAATATCTCATTATGTTACTAGATTTTATGGATTTTCGGAATATACCCATTTTCGCAATTACCCCAATGCACCTTATTAAAAATTATTCTTATTCTTATTCTTACTACTAGTAGTACCTACTACCTACCAATTAGTAGTATAACGGGGGGGGATTTGCCTACGACTACCCCTTACGGCTGTGGTCTACGTATATTCGTGTGGAAAAAAACATTGCGTAATGCATGTTTTAACAGAAATACAATAACGAAATACAAGTAACATGTGTCCCTACAGCAAATTAACCACGCTGAAACAAAAACACATTTGACTACATTCGTCATGGCGAACGCATCAAGCAAGACAAGTGTCGAGTATCTTAGGTTAGGTCACTTAAAGCCGGATGCTGAGGTAAAATGATATTTATGTTGCTGAGTTTAAAATCTATGTGCAATGAAAATAAGAGTCCCGGTATATTTCGGAATCTGTTGGTGTAATTACAAAAATATTTTTTTGTTGTTTTCAAAATTCATTGTTGAATCAGGTTATATGGTAAATACATATTATAAAAATTGTCCAGAGTTTTTCTGATTTTAAACGCGTCTAAAAATTAGTTTTTTAGTTTCGGCAACCCTAAGATTGTTTTATTGTTTTTTTTGTTTTTTTTTATATTTACTTTAATATTAAAAAAACCCCTAATAAACCCTAAGTTACAGGACATAATATTATGTGTGTAGTAACTTTAAATAACTCATTAAGTATTAGCTTGAGTTAGCATAAATTTTTTGAAGTTATACCTCTAATGCGACTTCTAACAAGGTTGCGTTAAACGGGAGGCGTTAGTCTCTGTCTCTTTCTATTCCCCCGAATAGAAAGAGACAGAGACTAGCGAGAGTGATCACATACAGAGACCCCCACAAAACGCAAAACACTTCGATAGCGCGTTCTAGGATCCGACCAACTTAGCAGCGCCATCTAGTCGTGATTTAGGTAACATGAGCATAGAACTTTTTCTAACTAAATAAGTACTGCATTTTGGTTAAGTACATAAAAATAAATGCTAAATTAATTTCACATTAAACACAGAGCGAGAGTGAATGCGTGCCACTCGAAGTATAACTTCTTCCGCGCGGAGGGACTCCACGCACTGGTTTTTTTTTTACTTTTTCTTTGTCTTTTTTATTTGTCTGCAAAAACGATCGATTGTCCGATGAGCTTCCTAAACAATATTAACTTGACATTAGTTTAGTGCCACAGACGCATACAAATGTGTTGTTTTAGGCGTCGAAGTGAAATATCCGCAGTAGCCCTTTTTTATCTTCTGTGGACAAAGAAAGCTTCCAAAAGAACGAAAGTGAGCTAACAAAAGGTATTCGTATGCAAATCGCATAGAAATGGGGCTGGTATTTTTCAAATCTTTTCAATGGTATTTATTTATTTGTCTGCCCGTTCGGGGGGACAATGGAACGAAGTGATAAGTCAAAATCTAGACTATTTTGAGATTCACCATGGGTATTATTTATTTATTCAGTTTTTTTTTTTTTTTTTTTTTATACAATATAGGCATCCGTTTGACCACAATCCCACCTGATGTTAAGCAATGATGTGGTCTACGATGTAGCACGGTTACCTAGAAGATACCTATTCACTCTACTCTTGAAAACTTCCAAATTATAGTTATTCGGGAACACAGACGCCGGCAACGAGTTCCACTCTTTGGCTGTCCGCATAATAAATGTAGACGCAAAGCGTTTAGTGCGGATTGGTGGCATATCAACCATGAACGGGTGTCTTGTTTCCGTACGCCTAGTGGTCCGGTGATGGAATGGGGAAGGGGGAACAAGCTCAAAGAGTTCTATTGCACACTCCCCAAAATGTATCTTGTAAAATACCGACAGGCTAGCTACTTTTCGACGATGCTCGAGGCTCAGGAGTTTAGCCTCGACCAACGCATCGTTACCAATGAGCTTTTTAGCTCGTCTGTCTATGGTCTCCAAGGCCTCAAGCTGGTATTTAGCAGAGCCATCCCAAAGGTGAGAGCAGTACTCCATACACGATCGGACTTGCGCTTGGTAAAGAGTCAGAAGCTGTCCCGGTGTGAAGTACTTTCTCACCTTTGACAATATGCCTAGCTTTTTCGCAGCTGTTTTAGCCTTGGACTCAATGAACGAGCCAAAGTTGAGCTTGGGGGTGAGCGTGAATCCTAAAAGCTCGAGGTGGTCGGAAATCGGTACAGACACATTCTGGAAAGTAGGAGTCAGCTGAAATGGACTCCTTTTAGCAGAGAATAGACACGCCTGGGTTTTCGAAGCATTGAACTTGACGAGATTGGCATCTCCCCAATCAGCAACTGCTTTGAGGGTCATGTTCATTCGATCAACCATGGCCTCTCTGTGACACTGGATTTGAGATCCACTGGATCGTGCTTCAGGTATGTATCTCTCTACAACTGTGCTGTCATCTGCATACCCAATAATACCGGGCCTGAGCAGGTCATTAATGTGCAGCAGGAAAAGTGTTGCAGAAAGAACTGATCCCTGAGGAACCCCGGCATTGATTGCCATGTGATCAGACGAGCAGCCGTCAACGACTACCCGAAGTGACCGGTCCCTCAGGAAGTCTGATACCCAAGCACAGAAATCAGTAGATAAGCCATATGATGGAAGCTTGCTTATCAGGCTGTCATGCCAAACCCTGTCGAAAGCCTTCGAGATGTCGAGAGAGACTGCAAGAGCTTCTCCGTTCCTCTCGATGGCCTCACTCCATATGTGTGTGGCATACGCAAGAAGGTCCCCGGTAGACCGGTTACGCCGGAACCCGTATTGCCGGTCACTGAGGAGGTCGTTACCTTCGAGGTATGCCAGGAGCCTGTTGTTAAGTATACGTTCCATACTCTTACAGAGTATGGAAGTTACAGAGATAGGTCTGTAATTAGCAGGGTCGGCACGACTACCTTTTTTGGGTACAGGCTGTACATTGGCAAACTTCCATGATTTTGGCACTAGACCAGTCTCTAGAGAGAGGCGGAATAGGCGTGTCAGTACAGGAGACAATTCAGGTGCACATGCCTTCAAGAGAATAGCTGGAATACCGTCTGGGCCACTGGCTTTGTTCACGTCTAGATTACGTAGTGTTTTGCGAACTTCCACCTGTCGGATACGGATGGCTGACATAGTCGTCCCGCTTTCCCTAATAAGGGGGGAAGGAGTTGCACTACCAGGATCTAGACGCGAAGATTCCGCAAAAAGAGAAGCAAACAGGTTGGCTTTTTCTTCAGCGGTGTGGGCCAGTGACCCGTCAGATTTCAGCATTGGAGGCAGTGAGGAACTGCAGAAGTTCGATTCAACCGATTTAGCCAGAGACCAAAAAGCTTTACTACCCGTAGGGTACGAGGCTAGTTTGCTCCCTATTCGACTAATGTGGTCAAATCGAGCCTTCCGCAATGCCTTCTTGCAGGACTTGGCAGCTTTGTTAAAGGCTTTCTTCCGGTCTCGAACAACAGTCAACTTACGGTTTCGAGCGTCAACCCATGCTAGGTAGGCCTCATGTTGTTGCGTTTTGGCGCGGGAACATTCGGCTCCAAACCACGGGCGAGCTTTGCTGGACATCGGTACGTCTGCATATGGAATAAAATATTCCATGGCTTGACGTAACACGCTAGTCACAGCATCCGCAGTGGTCGATGGGTCGCCAGATGAAAAGCAGACGGGCTGCCAAGGGAAGGATGCAAAGAAAGACCGCATCTCATCCCAATCTGCTGACTTGTATCGCCATACTCGCCGCGTGCCTTTAAGGCTGGGGTCAGGCGGGGAGTATGACGAAACAGATTTCACCAGACAGTGGTCGGAGCTGCCCAATGGAGGGGCTACCGAGACAGAGTACCGGTCTGGATCTGTTGTCAGCAGAAGGTCCAAGCAATTGGCTGTATGGCCATCAACGTCAGGTATCCGGGTCGCCTCTTTAACGAGCTGGGTGAGATTAAGCGATAGTGCAAGTTTACGCGTCTCTCTCCCAGCGTGGTCTGTGTTCTGGTATGGGAATAGCCACTCTTGGTGATGAGCGTTAAAGTCCCCCAGAAATACCAGTTGGGCAGTGGGATACAGCTGTTGGGCCTCGTCAGCCTTGTCACTGAGGTATTCGGTGAGCCTTGTTGTCTCCTGGTCTCCGCTGTGTGATCGATAGACACAGGCATAGAGAATTTTCTCTGTACCTGTGTCTACCAATACCCAGAGCGCGTTGAAATTGGAGTTTTCAAGATTTTTGAGACGTCGAATACAGACGTCATCCCGGGCATATAAGCATACGCCCGCACGTGGTTTAAAACGGTGCTCCAGGGTGTACCCTGGGTAATTAAGGTAACCCACGTCGGATGGACATCCAATCTGCGTCTCCGAGAGAAACAAGAGGTGTGGCTTTTCAGTCTCGAGATGAAAGTGGACTGGCACGAGATTGGAGTGCAAACCTCGTATATTCGACAGGTGCACTTTTAGTGAGAGGGAGTGCAGCCGCTGTAAAAACTTATTTTTCTTATTGTTTCTCTGCATAATTGTTGGGAGAGTGGGAAGGTGGATCAAACGGCAGTAGAACAAGGCGACAGATTTGGCGTTCCAGAGACACACTTCGGAGCAGCACGTACCTCAAGGAGGCTAGTCTGGAGACTGCAGGGACGCCCGAGCCCCCCCAGAAATGTCCATCGGGCCCTCTCATCCGGTCGCCGACCGGCACGATGGCGCATCCTGGGATTTTTCGTCAGTTGGCGGGGCAGCCTTTCGTGAGTGGCTAGTTCATTACTTGGGCCCCCAACTACCTGCGGTCGGCCAGCGGTGCACCGTGCCTCGGATCCCGCTACCCTCCGCTACCAGTCGCCCGATACGGCGGAAACTTGGTGTGTTCTAAAAGCGGCTTGCGCCATTGTCACCTCTGTTCTGACCAAAATTCAGTTCAGTTTAGTGATGGTGATGTCTTCCTCGCCGGTTTCGGCTACGGCGACATTGTTGCTGCTTGATGCCTATGATGGGCTCTAAGGTGACTTGAATAGCCAATTTTGGCTTTAAAGGTTCTTGCACACAATGTGCATGTAAGAGCGTCGTTTATCGTAAGTTTCTATAAATCAGTGACGAATTCTAATTGTTTTAGAGCGCTTTGTAGACCTCCGATGGCTTAGCAAGAGCTAATGCGACTGGCTTAGGAAAGCTAGGGATGATAGAATGACTTTAGCCAGCTACGCGCTGAAGGCTTTCAATACGCTAGTACCTACGCCGCCAACGTTTTTTACCTTCTACATCAGACTAGCAACAATTACTGATCGAGTGAGCGAAGCCAACGAGATCTTAGTGACAACTTGGACAAAAAAGCTTTACGTTTGTATGTTTGTATGTTTGTATGTTTGTATATTAGTTCGTCGAGATCTTTTGAACCGCTTATCCGATCTTTACAGAATTTGGTAGGTATACGGATAGTACTCTTAAATTTTACTGGTTTGTTAAATGAAGTAAATCGGTCAAGGGGTCGTGAAGTTATGAGGGTCCAAAGGGAGTAAAAAAAAAGTCGTACAGAAATATCAAGTAGGGTGTCATTTGATAGAGTTTTGTTTAGACATTCCAAAACCGTTTTTATTTTGATTCTAGGTCTAATAGTTTTTGAGTTGTTGTAAAAATTATAAAATTGGAAAACCCAGTATAACGTGAGCTACCATTTCTTGGAGTTTCAATGATTTTGTAGTTCAAGTAAGACTGGTACTTAGCTAGACGGCGATTTCGATGCGATTTGCAAAGTTTATTGCAACCATTGGTCAATAAAAATTGTTTGGATTTTATTAACCTCAGACCATCACGAGATCTCAGTTCGGGGCGAACTACTAGTTTAATCAAAATCTTAATATCGTTACTGCGCATAAAACTTGAGTGTAAGTTCCATAATGGAATAACAGATGGCGCCTCCACCAAGCTTTTACATTTTAAAGCAAAACCATCTATAAAATCCAAACTACCGCACATAATAAACACAGACACTATCCATCTTACGGATCTGCTATCTCTTTCTATCCTGAGGAATTTGGTTTCAGGTTATCTTCCCTTTCCTTCCCTCGTCAGGGCACGTGATCTGAGTACTAGACAGAAGGTTTTCCGGGGTTATGGCAATTCCCATGAAAAATTACCTGGACCGATAGTACGGCTAAATTAGTTTTCTTGAAGTTACGAGTATCTAAATATAATAAAGGTGCATGACAATAATCCACTGTGTATGATATTTTGGTTAATTTTTGTTGTTAACTCTTTGTTCGTGTATCGTATGAACTCTGTATGTTAGGTAGCTGGTTTCCAATTAGCAAGCGGACAAACGTAAACGTTGTTTCAATAAAGATCATCATCATCATCATCAACGTATATCAGTCCACTACTGGACGTAGGTCTCTCCCAAGACGCGCCACTGAGCCCGGTCTTCAGCTCTTCTCATCCAGTGTTTGCCAGCTACATGTGTAAGATCGTCACCCCACCTAGCCGGATAAAGAAAATAAATAATTATCAAAATGCCAAAAAGGCTACTTTTACTGGGTGTTTCTATGTATTAGGGTGACAAATCAACATCGAGCTATGCTGCGCTGTACTGCGCTGTGCTGTGCTGTGTTTCTTAAGCTACGTTTTTTTAACAATCAACATCAAGCTGTGCTACGCTTTGCTTAGCACGCTTTGCTTAGCTCAGTATTCCAAGTATTAAGTATTAAAAACATAGCACAGTTCGGCACAGCGCGGCTCAGCACGGCGGGTAGCGCGCCTCGCTCGAGACTACTGCGTTTTTAAACAGAGCGTAGCCTCACACAGCGCAGCACAGCATGGTTTGTTCGTATCCTCATTAAAATATTAGACGAGCGAGTTGACCAAACATAGCACAGCGCAGTACAGCGCAGCATAGCTCGATGTTGATTTGTCACCCTTATAAGTATGTATTTACAAAAAAAAAGTATGTATGTATTCTATCAGCCATCTAGTTTCCATAGTGCAAGCTTTGCTTAGTTTGGGACTAGAAGGCGTTGTATAGATTTTTTTTTTTCAAATGTAATTTTTTTGGGCATATTACATATTATTATTTTTAGTAGGTGATAATCAAAAACCATAGGTTTGTAAGATCAAACATACGAGAGCTTCACAATGAAAATCACACTATTAAGACCTTGTTGGTTTAGTTAGATAAGTAGGTAAAGGTACTAGTATAGTATTATATAATCTGTGGTAAAGGTGACGTTTCTAAATAACTTTGTCTATTGACTTTGTTAGAGTGTGTAATAATAATCGATCACTAGATTATTATTATCTCAAAAGTAGTTCCCATTAATGATTCCCTTCTAATAATTACAGTTTAATGTCTCGAATAAATTCCATTCCATTGCTTACATCCGCCATATTTCTCCATGCCCCTTCATAACAAACGATATGCAAATACAAATTGATTAAAACAATAACAATAAAACAGGAACATCGAATAAGGAATCGATATACGATGCGATGTATCGATTATTGCCCCGTACTAGGCAACCCTAATTACTCGCATTGTTTTCGAGATTTATCTATAGAAACCGATGAGAAGATTTTGTTTATGGTCGATTGGTGCGCTAAATTAAAATAATATATTTTTTAATATCTTGATTAAAACAATAAACCTAATTATATTTAGATCAGTAGTACCTATTTTATTTATATATTAATTTCAACATCAATCGGGCAATCCCGTAAGTTACAAAATAGTAAACAAAACTAAAATACCTACCTAATTATGTATGGTATACCACACTAAAAATTAGCAAATTCAAAATTGATTGTGACGTTATACGTCAAACATACTGTAATATTTCAACATACGTCAATGTTTACTTAAGAGTCAGTAGTAGAAGGTCGTATGTGCCACGTTGACCACACAACGTGTCGACGGACAGATCTAATTTGTACAGGATTAGGCCAGAGTGTGCTTTTTCATTATTTTCGTCCTGTCTTAAGCCTGGCTTTGAACGCTGCACGCATACGAAGTACTTTGGCTTGTTGAGCTTTTAAAGATTTTCTGCATTTTTTTAAATCGGAAACTGGTAGCTATTACGGTGTAATTTTGACCAAAGAAGATTTTGAGACTGAAAACTCTCATAATCCCCTTAATTTTAAAATTTTGAAATCAAGGGGATTATGAGCCAAAAAATCTCATAATCCCCTTGAAGGGGACGACTCAAAGGGGATTAGGAGCCTAACCCGGTGGAAAGAGTAGATTAGTAAGATGATTTAAATTATTATTTGCACTACATTTAAGTAGTAATTACAGAGAAACCTACAATTTAAGCCATTTTAAGAGTTCTTACCTAAAATATAGTACGTACAGTAAACCTAATGTACTTATTGTGCTTATTTTTTTCGTAATAATATTTTTTATTAAAATTATGCCTACTTAGCTATTTTGATTTATTAATGTAAACAAAAATAATTACCTATATATTGTTTTATTTGAAGTGGTGTAGGTAAATATTTACTTAATTTAGTTGACCGAATATTTAAATAACCATTTTAATCGTATGTTTCGTTGTCTAGTGTAGTTTTGTGTAGCTAAGTAGGTAGGTACGTACAAGGCTAAATATAAGTACATTCCATAGACAATTGTTTTTTTAACCCAATTCGTCCTATTATAAATCGAATCGAACATACGATTCAAAATTACACGTTCGCGGACGTAATTGTGATTGGATATTGTCTTTTTCTTTTTAATATTTAGCCTTTTTGAAGCACATTGTGTCCGTGAGAACAGACGAGAGAAAATTACCATTTTTAGGGATGGGATTATCGGATTTTGAGGTTATTTTTAAAACTCGATTGAAAACGATTCGGGAGCGATCTCGGATGCAGATTGCTTTGGGATAACATGGCTAACACGCTTTGGGCGGTGTCAAAGCGCGTACAAATTGAGTTAGAATTTTTTGAATTTAACCCTCTACCTAATAACAAATTTTTTTGTTAAAAAAAGTAATAATATGTGCGAAACAAGTGATATTTTCAAGGAAATATTAAAAGTATACCTACCTAATCTGACGGGTAGTAATGAACTTACCGGCTGTTGACAGACGCTGCACTTCCAACGCCATCTACTGACGGTTTTCTGTAACAATGAAAATTTATATTTAGAAAAGTTTCTTGTACTCTTTTTTTATGACAACTAACTTCGCTATTTTTTGTAGAAAATTTCTCATCATCGTTCCATCGAAGTTTTACAAACTGAGATAATTTTCTAGTGGTAGGTAGATAAATATAGATTTTTTTCAAGCTAAATGACAGCTACACAGTAGGTGCCAAATAACACCGCAATACAGGTCATTCACCCACCTTCACCACGAGGTCGCAAAATTCAATTTACGAATGGCTAATTCTGTCGCTTTTCATACAAACCTGTCGCTAAGACGGTAATCGCTCGAATCTCGTAGTACTGTTTGTTTACCATACATAAATTGAATTTTGCGACATCGTGGTGAAGGGGGGTGAGTGACCTGTATTGCGGTGTTATTTGGCACCTACTATGGTCAGCTACTGCCGATGACGGTCACGCCATAGATAAAAGAAGAAGAAGAACTAAGATACTTACATCCAGTACGACTCTGAGAGACCAGGATAAGGTGAGGACCCAAGATATGGGCTGCAGTACCCCATCATTGGGACTGCGTACATTTTCACTTAATTTTATACTTTTTAACGAGTTTACTAAAGTTACATTATATACAGTTGTGTTTGGTTTTGCTCTGCAAGGATCAAAATCAATGACCTACTTAGATTGTAAACGTCAAAACAATTCAGTTCGAATTTTTGACTTTGACATTTCAATTTCGACGTTTTTTTTTCGTAAAATAAAATGTGGTTTACTCTAACTTTTTCTTTATGGGCCTATTTTTTATGCACATTACTACTAGTATAGTATTATATAATCTGTGACATTACATACCTACCCACTTAAAAATGGTCTATTAGTATTTGCCAATAATAATTCGGTCTTTAGTCAAAATACCTACTTATAGCTTGCTTTGGAAGGTTTTTTGAGGGTAGTTCTTGTCTTAAATTGTTTTAAAAACAAAAGAATTTAGGTCTAGTGTATTCTGTCTCGAACTATTTTTAGGTTAGGTACCTACAGAGCCCGTAGTCTGAGTTTTCTTATGTTGATTTGCGACAAGCGAGAATCGAGAAACTTGCAGTTTTTGAATGGAGAAAAATATCTTGCAAATCTCTCGCTAGAGGCGCTTATCGACATGCGTTTCGATGAACAAAACAAAACTCAGACTACGGGCTCTGTTGTGCCACGGTAGAGCCTGTAGCTAGAGCGGATGGAAATGAGTAGCGGAAACCAAACTTAGACGTCGACAATCACCCTGACAATACTAACCAGCCGACAAACAGCACATTCCACATTAAAAATATACCGCACCGTTACTAAATACAGGCTAGTTGACAAAAGCCGACGAGTTCCGAAAGAAGCCGAATCGAATCACACAATAGTTCTACTTAGTGGCCAACAGATGTCGTTAGTGCCCGCTGCGTTCACGCCGACACATGCAGAGAGGCGGAATTAAAGAGGTTTTTCTAAATTCGAATGTTTTTTATACGGAAGCTGCGAAGTCTTAAAAGGTATCATTTAGTTTTATGACCCACACTCAGGTTGATGAAATGTTGGTAATCGGGCCTTAAACACTAATTTTTTCGAGGTTTTAGGTACATAAATCAACTGAATTTTTTTGATTTTATGTAAAACTTTGAAAAGATTCGTATTGCATTGACAAAAAAAAGAGTCGAGTCAAGTCAAAAAGCAATAAAAAAAAAATCTCACTGCAATCACTTTGAACAGTCATTAGGTTTTGTATGATTAAGTAGAGTTTTTGTGGTGTGGTTGACCAACAGCATAAGTACCTACGTCATTTGAGGGTTAAAAATACTAAGTTCGAAAAATTTCAAAGATCAAGACTGCTTGCTTCTACATTAATCACAAACAAACCGCCTATTCCGTCCGTTATCGTAACGATTTACTTTCGATTCGATTCCAATTCGAGTCGATTGTTTCCGATCGGCGGGCGAGCTCAAACGTCGCCCGTCGTGACATTCGTCAAGCTACCGCTTTTTGTAAAATAGATCATTTGAGTAAATGCCGCAAGAGAAGTGTTAATGTTTTTAAATCCCGGATGACATCTTATTATGACTAAACTAGTAGTTCGCCCCGAACTGAGATCTCGTGATGGTCGGAGGTTAATAAAACCCAAACAATTTTTATTGACCAATGGTTGCAATAAACTTTGCAAATCGCTTCGAAATCGCCGTCAAGCTAAGTACCAGTCTTACTTGAACTACAAAATGATTGAAACTCCAAGAAATGGTAGCTCACGTTATACTGGATTTCCAATTTTATAATTTTTACAACAATTAAAAAACTATTAGAACTAGAATAAAAATAAAAACGGTTTTGGAATGTCTAAACAAAACTCTATCATATGACACCCCACTTGATGTTTTGGTACGACTTATTTTTTTAACTCCATTTGGACCCTCATATCTTCACGACCCCTTGACCGATTTACTTCATTTAACAAACCAGTAAAATTTAAGAGTACTAACCGTATACGTAACAAACATACAAACAAACATACAAAGCATTTTTGTCCAAGTTGTTACTAAGATCTCATTCGCTTCGCTCACTCGATCAATAAAAATAAGTAGAGCGCATTGAAGTTTTCATGAATACAATTATTATTTATAAATGCTTTGCATACCTACTTTCAAATAATAAATAAATAAAAAATAAAAAAATATTCACGGACACTTAACACAACGCCTTCTAGTCCCAAACTAAGCAAAGCTTGTACGATGGGAACTAGATGGCTGATAGAATACATACATACATTTTTTTTTTGTAAATACATCCTTATAATTACATGATGATACATCATGATGGCTAAGATACTATTAATATTTTAATAAATTAATATAACTAAATATAAGTAGTATCTACTATTTATTATTATATTTCAAAATACTTTATTATTTATATTTAAGTGTTTTAGACATCATCATCATCTCCTTGCCCTTTTCCCACTTTATGTGGGGTCGGCACAACATGAGTTCTTCTTCCATGCTCTTCTATCAGCCGTCATCTCAGTTGTCACTCCATTCTTATCCATATCATTCTTCACGCAATCCATCCATCTTTTCTTTGGCCTACCTCTATCTACTCTTGTATCCATCTGTGTTTTAGACAATGGATAAAATTAAGAGCCTACTCTCTTTGAGTAGGCTCTTAATTTTACATTTTTTACATTTTATTTAGGGAACAAAGTACTTAGGTACTAAGTAAGTAATTGATGTTTATATCTTTCTTTGTAATATAGATCAATCCGACATAAAGCTACATAACAATGTCCATAGCTATTTGAAATGTCAAAGTCGTTGATTATCCGAATAAAAACACTTGAGAACTCCCACATCGTTTCCGATTCCACGAAAACTCTCGGCAAATTCCGAAAAACAAGAAATACCTAATCGAATAAGGACACGGCAATCGATGAACAATCGAACAGACGCTCACTCATCACTTTACATTTATAATATATGTAGATGCCGAAATAAGAGTTAAAAGTACCTACTTAATATAATTACTAACATAACCTACTAAGACAGATCCCTGCCTTTATCCGAAGTTTTTTTTGTTTTAAAAATATTTTGGTACAAAATTCTATTAATAACTAAAGTTAAAAAAAAAGAAGAAAACGTTGAACAAATTTCAAACATCGATTATTCTTCACTCGATCTTCGCGGCACTGAAAACTTTTTCATATAATTTAGTAATCGGAACGCAGGCCTGCGTCCGTCGCGACGCGCCACGTGATAGTGATGCGACACGTGCCCGGAAAATTCGCAACTTGAATTTCCCCCTTGCATTATGGACCCACTAACACATACACACACATTCATGTAAGATGCAAGTGTGTGGGTCCTTACAAAGAGAGCAATCGTAGAGGGCTCGTAATGATTCATTAATTCGATTCAAGTTGTCGCAGAATGCACGGAACGGTTTTGACTTTTGAACTTGCGTATTGGAACGGAATTTACCGGTGTTTGACAAGTTAAACGCCTCTTAATAACTCTCAGCCGACTTGACGATGACTTGACTTATATTATTTCAAATATCACTTGACACTGGTAAAATTTTCTGTCGAAATGACGGACAGAGGCCATAACTAAAAGAAGAAGAACCCTGAATATAATGATATAAATAAATAAATATTCACGGACATTTAACACAACGCCTTTTAGTCCCAAACTAAGCAAAGCTTGTACTATGGGAACTAGATGGCTGATAGAATACATATATACATTTTTTTGTAAATACGTACTTATAATATCATCCATTTAAATAAATTACAACTTGAAAAAATAAGAGGTACCTATAAAAAAGTAGTTTTCCCGTGAGTAACTTATTTCCTTTCCAGTTACTTACACTGTAATGTTATGTCTTAGTAAAAGCACAGAGTAGCACAAAATATGTGATTTTCAGAAAACCAGAGGTGTCCAATCTTTTTCTACAGCCTCGTTTCAACCATAAATTAAGCCACAATGTGACCTTTGCCAAAAACCTCGATCATAAAAGTCCTGACAGAGCGAAAGGGTAACACAATAACAAAACCAATAATTTCCAGTTACAAACAAAAGAATTCCCGTCACAGACTTCGAATATTTTCCCAATATGTGGCATAATATGACACAACACTGGCAACATTGGGTGAATAATAAATATAATGGTTGGGGACACGCGTGTCGTACGCTCAATTATTTATACGCAAATTATTGTAAGTAACTTACGCATAGTGTGTAGTGAATCTATTTTTCTTTAGGGCAACTGTGCATTTTATAACAATGTTGATTTTTGTTTTAAAATAAAATAGGTATACTAGGTGCCAAATAACACCGCAATAAGTCATTCATCCACCTTCACCACGATGTCGCAAAATTCAATTTATGAATGGCTAATTCTGTCGCTTTCCATACAAAGCTGTCGCTAAGACGGTATCGCTCGAATCTCGTAGTACTGTTCGTTTACCATACATAAATTGAATAAATAAATAAATAAATAAATATTCACGGACATTTAACACAACGCCTTCTAGTCCCAAACTAAGCAAAGCTTGTACTATGGGTACTAGATGGCTGATAGAATACATATACAACATTTTTTTTTCTAAATACATACTTTTAATACATTGTAACACCCAGACCAGAACAAACATCTATGTTTTGCCGCACACAAATGTTTGTTCGATCGAGCCCACCACCCACAGCACGGAAGGCAGAGCTACTACCGACTGAGCCATGACGCCTGTCAGAATTTTGCGACATCGTGGTGAAGGTGGGTGAATGACCTGTATTGCGGTGTTATTTGGCACCTACTATAGGTACCTACATTACTTATGATTTTAACATTTTGTTCTTAATACGTTAGCTACACTGAACCGCCTGTTCCAAATAATAATATAATCTATCTCTACTGGTAGGGAAGAACGGGTTTTTTTTCCACCTACTACTAGTAGGAGGGAAACTTGAATGTTTTACTTCCATGAATTTCTACTATGATTATGTATAAAAAAATATATTTATATAAAAAACACTAAGTAGTGCAGTAAGCTTAAGCTTAAGGGGAAAATATATAAGACGATCATAAGACCTGTCGTACTGTATGGATCTGATTGCTGGGCTACCAAGGTAACGGATGAAAAAAGAGTGCATGCGACAGAGATGAGAATGTTGAGATGGATGTGCGGAGTGACAAGGATGGATAAAATTAGGAATGAGTACATTAGAAGAAGTCTGAAAGAGGCACCAGTGACAGAGAAAATAAGGAGCAACAGGTTAGCGTGGTATGGGCATGTCATGCGGAGGGAAGAGAGTCATGTAACGAGGAGAGTGCTAAGTATGAATGTGGATGGATATAGAGGAAGAGGTAGGCCCAAGAAAAGATGGATGGATTGTGTAAAAGATGATATGCATAGGAGAGGAGTGAACACTGAGATGACGAATGATAGAGGAGAATGGAAGAAAAGAACATGTTGTGCCGACCCCACCTAGTGGGATAAGGGCAGGAAGAAGAAGAAGAAGACTAAGTAGTGCAGTATTTGGAAGACCGGCTTTTCTTGGGCACACTATTTATTTAGTCGCACTAAATTGTGCAATTCTGAACTAAAACAGCGGCAACATTATCTTAAGGAGATGGTACTAGCACTAACTCAAGTGCTAAGTCATTTTAAACTTGAACATTTCTGTGGTAAAACTTGACAACTGTGAACCAGTTGAGCTATCTATAAATCGTTTGCAACGGTTTGTAGATAGCTCAACTGTTTCATATGTATTTTGTAAATATTGTAATTTTCTTTGTGAATAAACTAGTTTCCTACGGTAAAACTTACAACGGCCTTATAAGATCCCATGAACTTTTTTTTTATTGAATAAACCATCCTTTGGCTTCAATTAATTTAAATTACGTAAACCATTAGCTATAAATAATTCCGTTGCTATAGACATTAAAAACCAACTCAAATCAAATTCCAATCAACATCATATATTTAGTAAAAGAAAGAAAATTACAACTAATACAGTATTTACAATATTTACAATATTTACAAAATACACATGAAACAGTTGAGCTATCCACAAACCGTTGCAAACGATTTATAGATAGCTCAACTGGTCCAAATCAGTAGCAATCAGTAGTGTGTCGGTGCCCAAGACACTGGCTGCATTGCCGCGCTGAATAGCAATGCTGATACGCTGGCCTAGATAATCACCAGCCCTCGAGTCACGCGTCGCTTCGACTAGAATATTTAGTTATGTGAAACTGTATCAACTTTTTTTTTATAATTACGACTCCTGAAAGAAAATCTTGCAATTACAACTCCTCCTATTTACCTTCTTAACCCTTCTGTCGACGACTGCCTCAAATCGCGAACTAATCACCTGCAAAACCGGGTATGCAAATTGATTGCTCGCAAATGTATTTATAATTTTTTGTTTCATTACATTTATCAGAACAAATATCTGCGCCGCCGCGGGCGTGATGCCTATCGACTCGCAATGACGGTGTAACGGAATGCATTTTAGTAAAACCAGGTTTAGAATACACTCCAGGGTTTTATGCACTGATTATAAGTGTTTTATTCTTTCACTAATTTATGCACACCTTAGAAAATTTGAATCGTAAAATAAAAATTTGTAAATTATTTTATTATTTATTTCTATTTTATATTTGATAAGTGTTTGTAAAATATAAATTATATGTCCCGTAAAAAGTACTATTTGTAAAATTGGTAGGTAAGAATTATAAAAAATTTAACCCGACTACCTATCGTATTTTAAATTTACTAAAATTGTAGGGTAAATACATAATATCAAGTGCTAGATAATTTTTATGGTTTTAAGTATCTTGTACATATTTTATTCCTCTATGTTACATTCATCATGCAGCATTTTACGTGGCAAAGCTTCATTATTCAATCTTCACCGATTATCTAAGTTAAGCGACGTTCTGCGCGGTCACTATTTGAATGGGTGACCGTTAGTGGCATTTACATCTGAGCCCCGAGTCTGTGCATTTGTTTTGACTGTCAAATCCCAGTATAGCACACGCAATTCGCAAAACGAGAAATTTTGTTGGGAATTGCACAATTCCCAAATCTCCCGATAGAGGCGCTTATCCGGTTTTCATACAAAATTTCTCGCTTTGCGAATGCGTTTGCGTGTGCTATACCGGATTCGACAGTCTAAACAAACGCACGGACTCGAAGCTCTGAGCGTTTCCTTGCTTCGGAAAGGTTACGTTAAACTGTCGGTGCCGGCTCTAGCAGTCGTTGACGGAGGCCATAATGCGGCCTAAAAACTCCGTCACCAAAATTGGCCACTTACTCATACGGGCTTGCTTTCTTGTATCATCTTTCCAACCTTTAAAAATGAACAAAGAATTTGTTGGAATAATGTATTTTGTAAATACACAACAGTATTTACAAAATTTCCCCGCCCGTTTTCCGAAAACTGTCACATTTACCTTCGTCTGACAAGAAAATGACTCCTTTTTGTCACCGCACGCGCTTGTAAACGTTTTACTTTTTAAATTTCCTCAGTATTGTTTAGTGCGGTGCGCTCACATTCGTCACCCCTGAACAATAAACTGCGAGGTAAAAAAATAAAACAAAGTAAGGGTCGAATGTCACAGAGTCATCGAGAGAATGTACCTTTGTACTTAGTGCAATGTAAGGTGTGGGGTACGCAACATTTGGATTGTTTATAAATACTTTTCAAATAATATTTTTTTAGTTCTTGGGACCTAATATCTATCGACGTACCTAGCAGGTAAATAGTTTGCTGCTTATATATGGTATCTGTTTTTATTTCCGATTTTTTTTTGTATAAGTATTTACGGCATGCATATTTTGGTACCTAGGACAAAATAATGTACAAGTTTAAAAACTAGAAAAATTATCAGTTGATGATGATGATGATGGTAGTACATTGGGTTTGTTCTATTAATCATAAACATTGCACCATTGAAAGGTTACAGACAAGCAAGGTCTACAAATGACGGAGATAAAAGGTAACAAACATAAAAAAAAACAAATTGAGAACCCTCTCCTTTTTTGAGTTTAAAAAAGTTTTTTTTTATTATGCCTGGTGTTTTCTCTAATCTCTTTTTGTTGTATAGTTTGTTGCATATTTGTTGTATACCTACTCTCAGGCACGTCAATTAAGTTTTTACGTTGCCTAGACAACAGTAAATAGCGATGAATCCTGCACAAGCATTGCAGGTGTCCTATTAAAATCGCGAGCTCAGTTGGTGCTCCCTGGCTGCCTCATTCTTCCCGTAAATTCTCATTAGCCCTCCCCAGGTTTACGACTATCCCACAGCGATAGTAAAGCGGTGCCCGTATTACTGTTGCATTACCCCTGACTTCTGTTTGAATTTCGAATGCGGATGAAAAAAGATGGGGTGAAAGAATGACGAATGAAAAATGTTGACGACAACTGTTTTGATGGATTTGGTACAATGACAAATATTTTGACATAAAGTACTGAGTAGTGCGACGCCAACACAAAAAAAAAACAAAAAAAAAAATACTGAGTATAGCTAATAATTGGTACCCTACCTATCTCATTATTGGCCGAAAACGTCACTCAAATTTAAATACCACTTAAAATTGCTCT
This sequence comes from Eulithis testata, assembly GCA_947507515.1. Lineage (NCBI taxonomy): Eukaryota > Metazoa > Arthropoda > Insecta > Lepidoptera > Geometridae > Eulithis > Eulithis testata. The sequence continues at coordinate 6,995,140 of OX382213.1, read as the reverse complement.
GCCTCTGTTTGACATTACTCATTTGTAAGAGATGGCAATAATTTAAGCATTTACTTAATATAAGGGGCGTTTGAGTATTCGGCCGTATGAGTCGTATACATCATTTAATTATAGCAAAATCAAAATGTAGTTTCCTTAGTACAAGCTTTGCTTAGTTTGGAACTAGAGGGCGTTGTACGATATGTCCAAGAATATTTATTATTTACATATTTATTATTATTATTTTAACCCTTGAGCCGTTCGAAGGATCTCTTAACCGTTCATCATCAAATCGGCCATCAAATTGTACCTTTTTTTCAAGTTTTTTTTAGTTTTACTCAAAATGTTACTTTGAAATTAACAAGATAAAAATCAAAATACTTAAGTAGATCCAGATTTGCGGTACTTCAAAGTAATTTTATAACAGCAATTGAAGGGTTAACAATGCTCTTAAACTCGTTGAATGCTTGTAAAGGAAGTTAAGGGTTAACATTTTTGGTGGAAATAATAAAATAACAATGTTTTGTGGTAAGCGGCCTCTTTGCAGATGTAGAGTTCAAAAATTAGTCGGGTTAAAATAAAAATACTAAAGACGGTTACTGTAAAAAAAAACAAAGTGTTTTTTTTTCTTTGTTACTTGACTTGCCAAAATAAATAACGAAAAAAAAAAATCTTCCAACAATTTTTTTAATATCAGTTTCATATTTTCTATAAGTAAGCAACTACATATTTTTCAAAATAAGTGGTCAATGTATTGTACTGGTATTTAATTTGAAAATACCTATTACTTTTTCAAGTGCGATTTTTATACACTCTGTAGCAAAAAGCCCGCATTTAACTAACCACCAATTAACTAACTAGGTTACCTGTTAACTTTGGCAGAGTTTTAACGCTCGTTGTTCACTTGAGGGTTAAGTTTCCTCATTTCAAGTTAGTTACATAATGTTTTATCTTGGAAGAAGATCATCATCAGCCTCATTAGCATCTACGAACTGGAAGGCGAAGAATAGGGGTTTTTAGACAAAAGTTCCAGAAAACCCCCTCGCAGGGGACTTAGTCAGGGGAAAAGTGGAATGAGCCAATAAAACGGCCCCCTTCCGTTGGATTGACGACATTGGAAAGCAGGTGAGATACGTCAGAGTTGATATTTCTGGAAATTTGGGAGGTTTAGCAGTGGACTTCTAAAAGATGAAAAAAAAAGATAATGATGATGCTCATTAGCTTATGAAATAAATAAATAATAATAAATAAATATTCACGGACACTTAACACAACGCCTTCTAGTCCCAAACTGAGCAAAGCTTGTACTATGGGAACTAGATGGCTGATAGAATACATACATACATTTTTTTTTGTAAATACATACTTATAATACATAGAAACACCTAGACACAGAACAAACATCTATGTATACAACACACAAAGGTTTGTTCTCGGTGGGGATCGAACCCACGACCCACAGCACGGAAGGCAGAGCTACTACCGACTGAGCCATGACGCCTGTCAAAATAGTTTGACATAAGTCGACCCCGTTCTCACTTGTCGTTGTCGGATCCGTCGGATGTCGCCGCTTCTATTCGCAAAACGGTGTCGTGTGTAAGCAACTTCATGCAAAGTTTTTACGCTAGAGCATCCGATTTTTGTCGGACCCGACACCCGGCAAGTGGAAACGGGATGTTCGCCATACATTTTATTTTTCTTCGTCTTCTTCTATTTATGGCCTCTGTCCGTCATTTCGACAGACAATTATGCCAGTGTCAAGTGAGTTATTTCAAATAGGTAATATTAGTCAAGTCATTCGTCACGTCGTCTGACGTTTGTGGACGAATAGTATCGACTTTGACAGGCGTCAAATCTCAGTCGACATAGTTCTACCATCCGTGGAGTGGGTCGTGGGTTCAATCCCCACTGAGAACAAATATTTCATTTTGTATGATGGCAAACATAGATTTTTTTTCGATAGTAACATAGTGATCGTTCACCAATTCGTTGACGTCAGTGTATCAGGGCCCTTAACTAAAATAAGAGGCTCACATCAAGCATCGAGTGTAATGGCAGCGTCGGTTTGAATGCAGCTTTGCATTTCAAATACGCATTGTATGCACATTGTTACAGACTTATTACTTTCATGTACTGCTGGCAGAGAACAGATGGTTATATTTTTGTTTTTAACACCTGACCAAAAACGGAAGGGGTATTGTAAGTTTGACGGCGTCTGTCTGTTTGTTTATGCTCTCGTAGTTCTGAAAGTAGAGCTCCGATTTGTATGCGGTTTTTTTGTAAGAATGTTGATTTATCTGGGACTTTTCTTAGCCATGTTTGGTAGAAATTGGTGGAGCAATTTCCAAATTATGAGTAAGTATAATAATTAGCTCTCAAAATTAGACTGGCCAAACTCAAGCATTAATTACAGTCAGAAACAATTAGGTACTCTTAGTTCATCTCAATACTTATACTAACTTTTAAATAAACTGACACTCCAAGGTCTGATGATGACCAGCAATGCTGAAAAAGATACAATAAATTTTTTTTGACATTAAATAGTCAACCCTATGACTCCAACCTCACCTTATTGTAAGCGACGATAGAGCAAGACGGTCTATAGAAGACACCTATTCACTCTCTTTAGGCCACGTGGTTCGACCGGATAGTTCGATCAATCGGACTACGTGAACTTTTCTCCAGTTGGTTCGATTAATCTTGCCCTAAGCAAGCAAGCTCGTATGAGCTAGTGGCCAACTCTGGTGACGGAGTTTTTAGGCCGCCTTAAGGCCTCCGTCGTGGCTTAACGATTGCTAGAGACCGACAGTTTAACTTTCCGAAGCACGGAAGCGCTCAGATGTAAATGCCACTAACGGTCGCCCATCCATATAGTGACCGCACAGAACGTTGCTTAACTTAGATTATCGATTAAGATTGGCTAAGTAAGCTACGCCACGAGCGTTTCCCTGAATCTTGCCCTGAAGACATACAAAAAACTTTTTAAAGCCCAGAGTTAATTTTTTTTAAACTGGTTCACCGATATTTGTATTTGCTGACGCTACAGTGTCGAAGTGCGTAGAATGATGAGTCTGATGAGACGAACCCTTGAATGCGTATTTTTACTTAAATTGTGACGGATGCCCGAAGACTTTCCACACCATACAACGTTCATTTCAGTGCCTTCAATAGTAACCTATATAATAGATAGTAATACAGTATAATGTAATCGTAATACAGTACATATTTACAATTATTTACATTAGACACATAAAACAGTGGAGCTATCTACAAACCTTTGCAAACGATTTATAGATGGCTCATAACAAGTCAAAGTCAAAAAATTTTTATTCAATAAAATCTCACTGATCACTTTGAATCGTCATTACGTTTTGTATGATTAGGTATGATTACATTTTTTTTATATTGGATGAGTTGGAGCTAGTTCGTCCCAAGCTTGTTTGTCTTCTAAATAATCAGATATTTTATAGTATGCTTTTAAAAGAAGTCTCTGTTTTATTACGTTTTTGAACTTGCCAATCGACAACTGAGACACATCACTTGGAATTTTGTTAAAGAAGGCTATGCCACTATATTTTTACTGGAAGTAGGTTGGCTCTGGTTAATAATTAGTTAAGTTTTGGTCTATTATTATCATATAAGTCATTCCGTTATCCTTAGTTTTCATTCACAGTTTTATCTAGGAACCTAATGCATGTTGTGTTCGCCTGTAAAATGTTTGCGCACATACATTTAAGACCACTAGCTCTAGTTAAGATAGTGCTGTGCACAAATTGTTGGCTTACCTAAATAAAGAATGAAATAAATAAATAAACTAAGGCGGTTGTTTGATAAAGATTCGCGTAGGGTTTTCCTTACTACTAAGGGCGGATTCGTCCAAAAGTCTTGATATTCCTGAATAAGTATCCCTTGTATAACTTTACTCTTTGATTTTATTCTCAGATAAATTCGTTTTTGTTTTTCCATTGCAATCTTGAGAGTAGCCAATCCTAGGTATTGCTATTCTGTATATACATAAAAACCAACTTAATTCAAAATACAATTGCTTATAGAGCGCAACACAATAATACATGTGCACACAAATTATCCGGGTGTCAAGTTGTCAATATCTATTTAAATAAACAGCTGTTTTGTCAAATGTAGCAGCCGCCATTAAAATATTCGACAGATAACTTGTTTATACCATAGATTTTGGCAGTATAACGATTTATTCTCGGATAGACCAGTTTTTCCTGGAATAAGACTTGGTAAAACAAAAAGTTTCTTATCACTAGAGTAATTATTGATTTTATTCGCAGTATAATACTTAAACTGCGGATAAATAGTTTGGTCGAATCCGCCCTAAGTATACTAAGGCCCAGTTTCAACAAAGTCTTGCTAACAGTGTTACGTAATCGTGCGTCAAAATGTCAAGTCAAGCGACTAAATTTAAACGATGTTCAACGCTGTTTAAATAAAACGCAAGCAGATACATTTTTGTTTAGCTGGTTTATATGGTGGCCGTCATATCAGCGATTAGATTTAACAGTCTGTTAATTAACAAGCTGTTAGTTTAACTAACAGAGCATGGTGAAACCGGCCCTGAGTGTAAAATAAGTTCTTGTATTATTTTAAATGATAAAAAAAATATCTAACCTTCCAAGCATGTTTTGACATCCTATACGATGTATGAATGTATGGATATATGTATGTTTAGTTTATTTCTTTTTCACGCAAAAACTACTGATTCGATTTGGATGAAACTTGGAATATATACCGTCCGTGACCAGCATACCTAGATGTGCACCGCGAGATATTTGTCATGTCGTTCTGTCAAAATGTAAGCATTTTGTACCAGTTTAGGAACTATTGCATTATCAGTGGTACCTAATGGTGTCGACAAAACGCGCCATAATGTACACTTTTGACACTTCTTTTGATAATAGTCACGCAGAAATGTCAAAAGTTGAAAATTCAAAGGCGCCGTTTCTCGACAACATTACCACAGATAATGCAATAATGCTTACATTTTGACAGAACGACATGACAAATATCTCGCGGTGCGCATCTTAGGCCCGCTGGATTAACACATTACTTATGGATTAACGCGGGCGGAAGCTAGTTTAGAATATTAGTGGGATAGGATATGTTTAGTTTTGGTTTTAGTTCGGAATAGTCGCACTGCGTGAAATATATATCAATATTTATTTATTTATCGATCTTTAGTTACTTTGAAAGTTACAATGGACACTCCACAGGGCACAATGTCATTTACATCTGAATAGTCAGAAGAGTCTTCACACTACGGTCGACGGCCTGAGTAGGCAGTTGTATTGCTGACAGCAGTTTAGACGCTGGGAATTTCTTTCTTATTTTAAACTGACGTTTTTTAGTCCATAGCCGATACGAGGATGGCGAGAGCCTGACTTGTAGAGCAGTCTGTATATTTTATGCTTGAAACTAAAGCTTACTTTGTGAGATTTCATTTTATCATCAGTCAAAACATTGTCTTACTTAATGCAGGCAGTTGAGTGGCTAATGCTAATTTAGACGCTCAATCATTAATCTGACGCCAACAATCTTAAAAAGTCCACAATTTGACGATGATTTTCAGAACGAACGAGCCTCTTTTCTCCTATTTTCCCATCCACCTATCAAATAGGATGTCCTGGCTGTACTAATAGTTGGTGCAATTGTGAAAAATAAGTAGTTCTCGTAATTTCTCGTACGACAAAGGAATTCTAGTGTAGGGTTAAATTAAACAACTGTTTGTGTAGAAAAATGCTTAAAACATGCAAATACCTACACATTCATGGCCTTATCAATTTATATTAGTCTTCTAAAGCTACGCTAGTTAAATGGCTGCTAAATCTGTTGTCATTTCTTTTCGTTACCAAGTGACAACGACGACCTACTTTTTAAAGCCGCGCTAAAATGACAGCAGATTAAAAAGGGGTCTAAAGAAATAACATCAACGCGAGTGCAGGTCTTCTCAGGTCGCGACGGAACAAAACTTTTTTTTTTCTGTCTCACTGCAGTTTGTAATGACAGACAGACATTACAAGTTGTATTGTAATGTCAGTTTGTATTACAACATTTAGAATTTACAACACAACATAAACCTAGATACTTATTTATTTGGTACTAAGCTTCCGCCCGCGACTTTGTTCTCGTCCCGTTAGATCACGTTCATATTTTTTCAGGATAAAAGTAGCCTATGTGTTAATCCAGGTCACGGACAATTAATTATACACGGTGTAACATAATTACCCTATAAGCCTGAAGGGGGCGTAATCAGACCGACCACCTGAGTGCTTGGACATGTGCAAAGGATCAATAAATCGTAATTGAAATTTTCATACAAAAGTACAACTTTTATTATTTTCGAAATTTGCGACAACCCTAAGTGTTTATTTACTATTTGAGTAAACCCGTACACACGCATGCACACGTAGGTACCCTCATACCGCGTCGCACTCACACGCATTCTGTGTGTTGGTACATTTTAAGTAAAAGTTGTGAGCTCATTTCATAAATGAAAAACTTCCAAATCTCAAAAGTCGTAGAACAAACACTGTTCGCCATGACCTATAAAATACCTCCCTTTCGTACTTATAGGGTAATTATTTTACACCGTGTATATTCCAAGTTTCACTTACCTATGTCTCAGAATGATGGACGCAGTGAAATGAGGTATAATCTTATAAGATTGAAGGCATTTAGTGTCTGATTGTTCGTATGTTTGTCCGTTTTTCGGTCTTGGGTAAAGGGATAGTTTAAGTACTAGAGTTTTGACTAAGGGCGGATTCGACCAAACTATTTATACGCAGTTTAAGTCTTATACTGCGAATAAAATCAATAATTACTCTAGTGACAAGAAACTTTTTGTTCTACCAAGTCTTATTCCGAGAAAAACTTGCCTATCCGAGAGTAAACCGTTATACTGCCAAAATCTATGGTATAAACAAGTTATCTGTCGAATATTTTAATGGCGAATGCTACATTTGACAAAACAGCTGTTTGTTTTCATAGATATTGACAACTTGACACCCGGATAATTTGTGTGCACATGTATTATTGTGTTGCGCTCTCTAAGCAATTGTTTTTTGAATTAAGTTGGTTTTTATGTATATACAGAATAACAATACCTAGGATTGGCTACTCTCAAGATTGCAATGGAAAAACAAAAACGAATTTATGTGCGAATAAAATCAAAGAGTAAAGTTATACAAGGGATACTTATTCAGGAATATGATGACTTTTGGACGAATCCGCCCTTAGTAGTTTTAATAAAGTTTTGAGAGTGAAATGCAAATCTCGCTGGTCCTGCTGGTCAGTACTGGTACCATTTGGTCCATAATGATCAAAGGTCCATCGTTATCCAACAATGGGGGTATTTGCATCGCAGAATGACTGGCTGCAGGTTTATATGGAGCTGTTGAAACCACCTTAATTTATATAGAGCTGATACCTCATCAGGGAAGTACAATAGCTGATCGGTAATACCGGAATCATTCGTTTTAATAAATATTAAATTACGTTTATAATGGTTTTAGAGCCAGACATGCTTGAATTTCTATTTGGAAAACTGGTAAAAGCTAACGTACGGTTTATTAATAAACTAGCGACCCGCCCCGGCTTCGCACGGGTGCAATGCAGTGATGATGATGATGTATTATACATATAAACCTTCCTCTTGAATCACTCTATCTATTAAAAAACTGCATCAAAATCCGTTTTAAAGATCTAAGCATACATACATACATACAGACATTAGGACAGACGTGGCAAGCGACTTTGATTTATACTATGTAGCGATAAAAATATGTGCGTTTATCAAAGATTATTCCAACATCTCACGAGTCGAGTTGGATTGGAACCCGCAACCTTCCTTTTGATACTAAGAAGCTATACCAATTACACTGCAATCTTGTATGTACGTTTAATTCGACAGGCGGCATGGCTCAGTCGGTAGTAGCTCTGCCTTCTGTGCTGTTGGTCGTGGGTTCGATCCCCACCGAGAACAAACATTTGTGTTGGCAAACATAGATGTTTGTTCTGTGTCTGGGTGTTTCTATGTATTATAAGTATGTATTTACAAAAAAAATATGTATGTATGTATTCTATCAGCCATCTAGTTTCCATCGTACCAGCTTTGCTTAGTTTGCGACTAGAAAGCGTTGTGTTAAGTGTCCGTGAATATTTATATTTATTTAATTCTGAGTTAATTAATAGTTCTTTAATTCTGAGTGGTTCAATAGTTACCTAAACAAAATCATTTTTTTGTATTACTTTGGTCGAATTCGTTCTACGATCATTGGTTTTACAGATTTATTAGGAACTCATGAAGAAGTGGTTTGAACTGCCGGCTAACCCACCATTTTATATGGTAATAAGTTCACCAACAGTACCTATCCATTTGGACAATAATGATCCAACATCGTCGTTAGCTCAACAATGGTGAATATTTGCATTGAGCGAGCCCCGAAGATTGACTGGTGCGCAAGCGCAGGTGGCTTTATATAGAATTGATACAACTTAATTATTTAGTTTTTTAATGTTTATAAAACAGGTATGAAATAGTGGCGCTCGTAATAAAGTGGTTTTAAAGCTGTATTTTACATATCCTTATTTTTTTAACACGTAAATAATTTTGTTTAAAGTTCAATTCAATTCAATTTATTCATAATAAAATAACATTACGGATTACTCCAAGGCGTTATTCTATGGACTAGCAAAACATAAAATATTTACAATATACAATATTACAGAAAGATAATAACAATAAAATCTATAGGGTATGTAACAAAGAGTGACCGAAGATACTCATTATCATCATTTTGACACACATCACACATAATTACGAGTCGTATGTTACAAGAGTCCGTGCGTTTTTTGTCCAGTATCCAGTAGCAATACGGTCGAGCCGTAGCGCCTTTGAACAACTTGAACTTTTTAGCATGATTTGGGTCATTATAGTACTTTACTCCACAGGCCATTATCACCATTTGGTTTTACCTAATTTTTTAATCTTTTTATATCTATATACAATAAATAAATCTTGCTGATGGCAGCCAAACCTAAGTACGAAGTGAATGTATTTTATACTTGCATGTACAAATAAGCCGATATTCGTTTAAACTCTGACATAAATGTCACACTAAAATAATTCCTGTCACACCTGGAACAGTTCTATCAACGTAAATGCGTGTGCAGTTCTATATATATATTTAAGTTGAAATAGTTGGGTCTGTTATCCTTCGTCGTAGATAGACAATGTCGGCGGACAGACGGACGGACATTTGCTTACTCTATTATTTAAACATGAACCCTAATTTATATCGTTTTGGTTGAGTTTATATCTATTTTGGTCAGCAGGTGGCGTGTGTGTCTTTTGGTATACTTATTTTATCTACAAGGTGTAAGAAAAAATGGCTAAAAAAATGTAGAGTGATATTGTGGTCATAACTAATAGTACTTGATATCGCAGTACAAAGTGTGAGCCATTGGAATATATGTGTTGTAGCGCCATCTATCTCGCTACATAAGAACTAACATGAGAAATATCCTAGATCGCGCAAACGAAGTTATCACGGAGTTTGAACATAAGTAATACTACCGAATACCATCCATTGGTCCTCGGACCCCGAGCCAAAGGTCGCTCGGCGTGGAAGATCTTCCCTTTTCGTAGGAGGACATCTATCCTACAATGTTCTCCTCATTGGTGACCAGCCGACGTGATCCAGCCGTCAACCACTACGGAACAGCTGCCGAAGCCTGACGACTGGAGTTTCCTGAACACGCACAACCTTCTTCAACCATCAAGCCGATCTAGCCGGATCATCATCTATCTACTTTCTCTCATCCTCCCAGCTTCTATCAGCCATGCAGCAGCAGCAGCAATCATCAGCCAGCAGCCTCTCCAGTTCCATCGCAGCCGCAACAGTCAGCTTCCTGGACCTGCAGGCTATCGCGACATCTCCTCATCGTTGCTACATCCAGCACATGAATCCCAGCACCTGTCTCGACTCACCGCAGACCCGCCAGATTCACGCCAACAGCAACGCCACCGCACCGCTTCGTCTCGACTCACCGTAGACAACAAGCGCATCTCGTTCCGTCTCAACTCACTGTAGACAATGAACGCTTCGCATCGCATCTGCTCACCACGTCTCGACTCACCGTAGACAATGAGCAACGCTGGCACAACTTGGCTTTCATCGACGCTGCTACCAACAACGGATCGACCTCCGGTCTGGAAAGGGAGTGATGTAGCGCCATCTATCTCGCTACATAAGAACTAACATGAGAAATATCCTAGATCGCGCAAACGAAGTTATCACGGAGTTTGAACATAAGTAATACTACCGAATACCATCCATCGGTCCTCGGACCCCGAGCCAAAGGTCGCTCGGCGTGGAAGATCTTCCCTTTTCGTAGGAGAACATCTATCCTACAATGTTCTCCTCAGTGTAATAAGTGGTTTCTTCATATGATGAAGATTTTCAAGTCAAAACTTCGAAACAAAATACAGCCGACTACTGACTTGACTGATATTCAACTGTTTTCTTTGACACTGGCAAAAATTGACTGTCAAAATGTCGGACAGAGACCATTAATAAAAGATAAAGAGACAGGCGTCATGGCTCAGTCGGTAGTAGCTCTGCCTTCTGTGCTGTGGGTCGTGGGTTCTATTCCCACCGAGAACAAACATTTGTGTGTGGCAAACATAGATGTTTGTTCTATGTCTGGTGTTACTATGTATTATAAGTATGTATTTACAAAAAAAAAGTATATAATGTATTCTATCAGCCATCTAGATCCCATAGTACAAGCTCTGCTTAGTTTGGGACTAGAAGGCGTTGTGTTAAATGTCCGTGAATATTTATTATTATTATTTATTATAACTTTCGACAGAAGTTGAGAGGCGATTATAAGTAGTGGCATAGAGTTCTAATATGTTTGAAAAAACATTTCTATAAATACCAAGACTGGTCTAAGTCGGACAATGGAAGAAAATTGTCACCGTATCAAATTATCTACCAGATAATTACCGGATAACATCCTTTAAGCCCACCGCTAAACTACAACACAGTAAAAAGTGCAAAAATGAACCTTGGGTATCATGAAATAGAGTTGACATAATCTGTACATTGCAAACATAGGACTTATTGCAAAAAAAAAATAGCCGATACGATCGATCGATATGATGGTTTCTTCGTACTAGTGTAGTATTATATTATCTGTGGGTATCGGTAAATGTTGTAAGTACTTGAAAATATGGCAGTTACTCTGCTATTGCTTTTCCCATGGTTAGGTACGTACGGGTTTTATTCCTTCAAACCATAGACAAGATTTGTTGCTTTTCTTAACTCTTTTAGGTGTAGGTATGTTTTTTTTTGAAGTTATACAGCTTAATGCGATTTCCAACAACGTTGCGTTACGCGGTTGACATAGTCTAATACGCTAATACGCTACAAATGCTACAATCAAATATAGATGGCAGTGTTCAGCAATTCAGCATTTGACTGCCCGTGTTATTGAAGTTATACGAGTTCCAACTGACAGCGGGGGGAATAGAAAGAGACTATAATACGCTACAATCAAAATATAATAGATGCGGCAGTGTTCATTCAACTTTTTACTTTTTATTTTGAAGTGAAGATTTAGTACTGCATATTGGTTAAGTAGGTACATAAAAATAAATACTAAATTAATTTCACATTAGACATAGAGCGAGAGTGAATGCGTGGCACTCGAAGTATAACTTCTCCCGCGCGTAGGAACTGCACGCACAGGTTTTGTTTTAACCTGTTTTGTCCCTGCTTGGCAAAAGTCTCCACCAAAATCTCTTCCACTTTTCCCTCCCCGGGCCTCCTGTCATTTGACAGGAGCTATGTAATTTTCTCCTTGTTAAATTAATTACACGACGACACAAGCTGTGAACGGAGAAAATCCAATTATTTTTATTTTTTTGACACTGTTTTAGATAAAAATGATCCTTAACATATAAATAACGAAATGAATTGATAGTAGACCATTGTTACATTCTGCGTTTTTGGCTTGGCATCGAATTCTCGGCGCGGCTTCGATACTTTTGGCCTTAACTTGGTGTAATACTTTTTGCACGCATTTGAACAAGCCCGCTCGGCTCCTAATTTTTGTCACTTTAGTGAAGGGAACCCTGTGTTGCTAATGACAGTCGGTCTTGGTCTTGTTTTTTTCATAATACTTAGCTATTCAACCCCTAAATCTAAAGCAATAATAGAAATACCACTAACACATAATTGTTAAAATAAATAAATCTGAATTGGTCCTTTTTAAAACAGTAGAAAAATATCTACCAGTCGTGAAATAAATTTAAGAGATTAAATTGTTATGGACGTATGGCAATTTTTAACAGCTTAAATCGCAAGGAGTGGTGTAAGAGAAGGCCTTTGCCCTGCAGTAGAAAAAACATGGCTAAAAATAAATAAAATAACGGCAGTACTTAAACGTTATCTATGTTGTTTAATTTACTGTAAGTACAGTTATTAAACCCAATTAATAGGCAAATAAATCAGCTAACAATGTTTTATTATGAACCTATACCTAGTAGGTACAATAATTAAACAATGCAACTCCTAAAGACCCCTCAAACTCCTTCGATCTTTCGAATTACAAGACTGTTCACTCCAAGGCAAAGCAAGACTATCCCATCTCTATTTTATTGTCGCTGCATTGATTCAGAACGACTTTGGATCGCAAACATCGATTCTGCGTTACCACGTCACGGGACTGAGAATGGTATCGTAAGATCAGTAGTACCTATCTGTTCAGTGGCATCATAAGGCTTTGTTCGGCAGCTATGAATATGGAAGATGATAACATGCTCTAACGATATAGTAACCTTTTAAAGCGTCAGTCACACGCATCGCTACACGACGTAGAGTTTTTTGAAGTCGTAATAATGTAAGTAGTTCCTTTGTTTAAATTTAATTTATATTTTTGTTTAGCTTTTATGTTTTATTGTCCTTATTAATTTTATTTTAATCATTTTGTTGTCGTACAAAAGGTATTTTTTTTTATATTTGGTGTACATATTAAACTAGGTAGTTATCTATGTTTTTTATTGTGGCCGATATGTAATGTACCTAATAAACTTTTAAAATGTATCCATTATCATTTTTCCAAGGTATCCATAAACCTTAGTTAAACTGACAATACGATAGCCATGACAGTGATTTGTTTTTCTAATTAACCCTTTCAATGGCACTGGCAAAATAGTCCCAGATGGCCAAAATAAAAGAGGTAATGTAATATTTTTTGTGGTTACAACAGACGGTCAAAGAAGTAACCAGGTTCGAGCTAAAATAAACACGCAAAAAAAACATTTTTCATGAATGAATAAATTACTATAAAACCAATATTACTCGAAATTGTTGCCCTTACAGAAAAACGTCAAAATCGATGAAATGTGCGATCGAGATGCACTGCTTATTAAGTCAAAAAGAATGAGATAGATGCACAAACGTGTTATTATCGGGACTAAATTGGTACTCGTGAGTTTAAACACACATATTGTATGAAAATGCAAAATTATGTTTTATGATGTGATTCTTAAATACATATAAAATAATTTAAAAACATAGATACATTTTTGTTAGAATATATTAGAATATAAAATAAAATTTTTATCTGAACTTAAGTAGGTGCCTATTTATATTAACCCTATTAGAAAGACCAGGATTGGTTTGTATGAGTTAGTGAGTAAGTCTGGTGACGGAGTTTTTAGGCCATTTTTAAGGCCTCTGTCGTGGCCTAAAAGACTGATAGAGCCCAAACCGACAGTTTGACGTGCCCTCCGAAGCACGGAAGCGCTAAGAAATAAATCTCTATAGTAGGTGCCACATAACACCGCAAAACAGGTCATTCACCCACCTTCACCAAGTGTCGCATAATTCAATTTATGAATGGCTAATTTTGTCGCTTTCCATACAAACCTGTCGCTAAGACGGTAATCGCTCGAATCTCCTAGTACTGTTTGTTTACCATACATAAATTGAATTTTGCGACATCGTGGTGAAGGTAAGTAAATGACCTGTATTGCGGTGTTATTTGGCACCTACTATAGTACTATAAAACTATAGTGACTATATTGTTAAATAGCACAGTAATTGGGCATCGTTCACACCATCACTAAAAACATAATTTGCATTTCCTACTGAGCCTTGTATACTCCATTTAAGTAAGTCGTATAGTATGCAAACTACCCGCATTCTTTAAAAAAAAACCGCGTCAAAAATACCCCATAAAAGACGAATAGCCGTCACCTGTGGCAATGATACGGTAAATCAAAATGGCGATCACTCTGCCTCACTTACACAACAGCTGTTTGGTATTGCCATCACTGTCTCGCATTTGATTATACCATCGATGGTAGATTATGATTGCTGGCATTAATGTGTTTTGATTTATGTTTCAGTACCTTGTGCGATCATTTTGATAGGTAATTTTTCTCCAACGTTGCTTATTGTAATGAAATTTCACAAAATAAACTTTGTGAATGTTTATATATGGCTTCATTTGCATTGGCGTACTAATTTATTTATAGTGAAATAATAACAAGGAGCATTAAATTATCTAAATATTGTTAACACCATTTGAATAGGTAATTACTTTATGTAATAATAAAATAAAAAATAAAAAGAATAGGTACCTACCTATCTATAATATAAAAAATATGCATTCTTTTAATAATAAGACAATTATCTATGCATTAACCCTTAGCAAACAAAACTATGACAATTTTATAACTAGTTAAAAGTAATTGGGTTCTTATAATATTTAATGACAATGTTAGAATTATTCTTACACCTGTTTATACCATGTAACTTTTTGTAAAAAAACATGTACATTAAACTTTTTACAGAACATGTCAATAACATTAAGTTTTTCAAACAAATTTACAATAGGTACGTCATAAAACAGCTCGTAAAATTATAAATTCAAATTGGCTGTATTGTTATTCAAAAATACCATTTAATCAGATTAGCATTGTAGCAATTAAAACAAAACAATTGAAGGTTACTAAAAAAATATGACATCTACCACCTGTCATCAAACGCCAGTAACATCTGACCTGGATGACGCTTCAAACATCTGACATCCAGGGGTCGCCGTAAACTGGAAGTTTTATTCGGCGATATCGATACCTGAATCGATTATGCACTAATAGGGGGTTAATATTAAAAAAAAAACACCCGGTTGTCCCAAAATGGCGACATTAATTACAAAATATGTATCAATCATAATTAATGTCATATTGACGAATGCACACTGACATTACAGTGTCTAACAAAAATAATAAAATGGGTAACGTTTTGCATTACATTATTGTAACCTATTATTATTTATAATCGATAAAATTAAAAGGATAAAGAAATTACGTGGCCATTTTAGGGTAAAATGTGTTAATTTTCATTGCCATAGCAAAAAAATAATTTACCGTAAGTATTTATCTAGTAGGTCAGGTGTCCGTCTAATTAAAATACAGAAAAACGCATTTTTTTGTAATACTTGTTCCAAAATAATTAAGTTGAGCGTCTGACTACCTCTTCTAAATCTCTACTAATTTACATTTGGTGGCCTGCCCATCGTCAGCCAGCATAAAAAAAATGTAACCAATTGTGTATCTGAGGTTGAAGTACCCTAGAAGTTGGTCTAGGGTTAAATACGCAATTTCAATTTCAATTCAGTTTTATTTTCGTAATCTATGATTTCCTATTATTATTCAAGTTAATATAATTTTATTTTAGTAACCCAGAAGATCATTAATAATAATAAATTAATGATTTCTTGGTTACAATAAGATCAATAAACTGTAATTATTAATAATAAGGCGCCGTGTATGGAAGTGAATGTAATACAAGCTGCTTATTTCATCTGATAACTTTCTGGGATCTCGGCGTAATAAGGGCTATAGGTAGAGCTAGGAATATTTAGACTTAAAATGTCGATTTATCTGTTTTTACATGTAATTTGTAAAATAACATGTATATAAGCATTTATTTAAATACTATTCGACATAGCT
Source organism: Eulithis testata (assembly GCA_947507515.1). Classification (NCBI taxonomy): domain Eukaryota; kingdom Metazoa; phylum Arthropoda; class Insecta; order Lepidoptera; family Geometridae; genus Eulithis; species Eulithis testata. The sequence continues at coordinate 6,979,110 of OX382213.1, read as the reverse complement.
TTTTTTATTTGCATTTTTTTTGTGCTAAACACCAGATTACAATTTTAGACAAAAAATATAGAGGTGAATAATTTATTTATTGAATATAACAATGTAAAATATGATTAGGCTTTTAGACAGTAAAAATATTAAAATTCTATTCCAGCCTGCAATAAATTATATAACAATTATTTTAATCGTCAATCGAGTTAACATAAATTATTTTTATACCATTCCCCCTCTAAACACTTTCAGTCACTGTTTTGGTTTTTGAATTTAGAACACACTAATATATTTGACCTCCATCTAATTATTGTTTTTGCGCAAGGAGGTTGTATAGCATTGGCTATACAACCTCCAATCTTTCTTTTTCTCGTAGTCATGTTATAAAGTATAGTATGCAACTCTTGAATAAAACGGACTTATACCGAGGGCCATGAACCACTCACGTCGTTCAAGATTCTAACACTTGAATCATCATGAATCACTCCCTATGGTCGTGATTTAGTCGTTTGAATCCTTCACTTGCTCGTGATTCATTTATGGTCCTCGCTTTAAATCCGTCTTTTATTCACTAGTTGCATAATAAACTAGGCACTTTAGGCACTCCTGAAAACCAGCGCTAAAGGAGCCACCGTGTACCTTTAGCATTTTGTTGAGCGAGTACTCTTTTTACGCATCTTTCTTTATAATTTAATGTTTATTTCATTGTATCTTTGTATGTGTTTTTGCGTAAAATAAATAATTTATATTTCTGATTTCTATAAACTATTTAAAAAAAAATCAAGTTTTTGTGCGCATTCTATATCATCGTAACTCATTGTGACCAATGTTTTCTCACCAATGCACTTCTCAAAACCGTATCGGTTCTTACAATGTATCATTTACTAATATGCAGTCGATATCTGTAATAAGAATTCAGATCACCTTCGTACATAAACAATAACACGTGTTTTTTTTTAATTTACACTACTTCTTACGTAAGTTTGTACGTGTGAGAATTCCGTTCTGCTTATATTTACGCACATTCCAAATTTGAATATTGCAATGTCACACGATAGTGACGTATCAATTATTCTGATTTCATGTCATATCACGTGGTCTCTTTGAATGTTGTGATTTCGGACTACAAAAACGAAATAAGGGTTAAGAAAAAAATATATTTAATTTAAAAAAAAATCACGGAAATTGTATATTTAGTTTATAAATCAAAATAAATAAATATTCATGCATATTGTACACAACGCCCTCTATTTTCTAATCTAGGTCAAATACGATCAAACCTAAAAGAACTACTGAGTAGTAAACATTAGGTCATTATGACCAGGTTCGAACACCTGGTCATAATGACCTCAAATAAGATGACTGTGAAATAATTTGCGTCTACCTGTCGCCACTGTTAGAATTTTAACCCGTAGAGTATCAAGCGTAATGAAAAAATAATTCACCATGATTTATAGCTTACTCAGACCCAGCAAATTGCCGACCGTTTGAAACGTTTAACTTAAGTACTGCCTGCGTATGCACTCCGTTAATTTAAAAATAAAAAATCGCGTCTCGATCGCTTTCGGTTCGCGGGCTTTTTCGTATCGATAATGCATGATTTTAATAAATACAGTGCAGGGTTAATGTTGTGCTATAAGTACTCGATGTCCATAAATAAAAAAAAAACATTATACACTGTGTAAATAACAATTTTTATTTTAGCAGAAGGAAGCGAAAAAGAACGGATTTTTTCTTATATTAATCCGAACGCGTATCTTTTTTTATCATAAACTAAAACTTTCTGTATAATAAATACTTCGGGGGCGTTTTATTTTTATAGCACAATATGCTAAAACGCTCATCTCATGTCTGATCAAATCACCAAACCCAAAATAATAACTCAGTTCCGAACACCTGGAATGTCCTCAATCGATTCATAAAAAATAAAATCGACATCAAACCTGAATCCAAACCACATCCCTACAATAACCGACCCATAGTTTACGATGTGAAATTAACGGTTTTTTGATTGTCCGAAACCTACCATCAACAGAAACGTGCCATTACTTTTGACATTTTTAGCTGTCACAATGACAGGTGTCTCGTAGACGTTCCCTAGGTAAAGCGCTCTAAGCGCGTAAGACCCCTGTTTAATTTAACCGATGATATATCTTGTATAATAATTTCCATACACTAACTATTAGTTGCTAGCGCATTAGCAGGCAGCTAAAAGTATATGGTTAAGCACATGACTTTAATCGAAGATTTGCTAACATCCTGTTTTTATAAAAGGTATGTTTAAATGTATAGAGAATTCATATTTGATTAAAATATAACGTAATTATTGGGAGACGATGCGGGTTAATTAATATCCGTCACAAAATATCATGTAAACTTATAATAATGTAGGTATGCAGTGCTGTAACGTAGCAAAAAAAAACTAAGATAATAGGTACGTTCATTTTTTATTCAGCATTAAATACTGTAGGTATAGAAATGCAATAATTTAATTAGACAAAACACTGTCAAATTATGACAGAAGTCCGAACACAGGCTATAAAAACAATTAAACCACAATCAAAGCTGGGTCACGTCTGACCGCGGTCCGTCAGACCCTGTAATTGAAGGGTTAACCGCGCGATACACATAACTTGTGTCCCTAACCCCAGTGGGCGCTCTCTGACCAAAACAATGCAGGGCTGTACCTAAGAATAAACTGCAAACGTACAAACTAATGGTTAAACCGTAAGTAGTCCTCAGTTCCAGGCAATAAAATATGTGTTGTGCCTTGTGTGGGTCCGCGTTCCGGCATACCAAAAGTTGAGTTAACTACCAAAACCAATAGTTTTTCCTTCATATATTTTTTTATTAATTCCACAAAATAAATAAAAAGGTCGGTAGTATTTAATAAAAACCAAAAGATTTTTATAATTTTTCCGATTTTATGCTGTTGGCATTTCCCGAGTTAACCTTCTTTAGATAAGGCTAATTCCATAAAGGAACATTAAATGTAACTATATGATACGTACAGTAAGCTCTGTGACAACCCTAGTTCCTATCCCATTGTTATCTAAGCCGCAAATGCGATCTCAGACCGCTTCTCCATCACCCGATGTTGATATCCAATTGAATCGCAAAGCGTTTACGATAAATTTTCTTTCTTCATTGCAACCCAAAATTCGGTTTACAAATATTTTTTTTTATGAGCCAAGCATTTGGCTGCCAGCACACCTGGTGGTAAGTGTAGCTGCAGCCTAAGGTGGAGCACGCTTAGCTGTAATCCACCTATTCACTCTTTTCTTGAAAATTTCTAGGTTATACCTTTCTGGAAATACTGATGATGGCAAAGAGTTCCACTCCTTGGCAGTAATAATGCGTATAATAACCACACTTACGAATTTTCTTATTTAAATTTTCAATGCGTAGACATCATAATTTGACGAAAACAAGAATAAATATCCTGAAGTCATAGAGAACAATAGAGAAAAGTTTGCAGGTTAATTATGCTCAAACGTGTCCTGCTGCGGGAATCGAACTCGCGTCGCGTCTCCTCCTTGTCAGTTGGTAACATATAGAAACTAATTCATATAGAAATAAGACGTTTATTTTATACATATACCTTACCTACCTACTTAATCACTTAGTGTCGAATTAATTTCCGATACCTAATTAGTACCTAATCAAATCAGTGGACCAAACGCGGCTACGCAAGTGTAAAATAAATCTTTTTTGGAATATATACTTAGTGTTAAGTAAATATTAGTGCATCAATAAAAAATATATGCTTTCTATGTGCGAAATCTCATCTAAATCAGTTCAGCGATCGACCTGTGAAAACGTAAATAAGTAGCAGTCGGAAATTTACTCATAATTTTTAAATTGGTAGGGTTTTAGTATAATTATGCAACGTGGAGGTCTTACACAAACATTGACCACAGTCCAGTATAATATTATAATCTTTGACGGTCGTCGCAATGTAAATATTGACCCCAGTAATCCTTGAGTAACTAATCCTGAGCTTAAACTATTGTTTCCGTAAACTCGGGTACATTTTAAACCAACAATTTGTTGACAAAATACCGTCTACTGATACCGGTACAATTCGCGATTTAGGGTTAATTCTTTTCACGATTGAGATCCAATAAATAATAAATAATACTAGCCGAGGTGTGACTTTTCAAAATTCCATTTTCCCGCTTTTCTGTTGAAATTTTTCCTGAATTTTCTTTGCTATAAACCTCACGGAGCCCGAGACCTTTCCAACGAATGCAAAACCATGGAAATCGGTTCGTGCGTTCTGGAGTTATAGCGTCAGGAAGGAAAACCCGACTTATTTTTATATTATAGTAGATAATATCTTTGGACATTACACACAACGCTCTCTAGTCCCAAACTAAGCAGAGCTTATACTATGGCAACTAGATTGCTGATATAATACTTAGATAATTATTTTTTTTGTAAATAATACATAGTAACACCCAGACACAGAACAAAAATTTAAGTATGTTTGCCACAGAAATGTTTGTTCTCGGTGGGGATCGAACCCACGACCCACAGCACGGAAGGCAGAGCTACTACCGACTGAGCCATGACGTCTGTCAATTTGACGTAACTATAGTTTCTTTAGAGCAATTTTTGTATCCACTCTCATAACCTTATCGTCGATATTAAAAAATAAACATTTAGAACCATTTAATTCTGAACCAACCTGTCTGACCAGCATAGTGCGTCGTCTCGATATCTGAAAGAAAAAAAAAACGTGAAAAAAAAAATCTAGATTAGTAAGTATTTACACTCAACATTTTAACACAAGTATGTGTTTAGAAGAGGTGTAACCGATATCCTTTTAGAGTTAAATTGTTGATTAAGTTTGTTGTATACTTTTCAGGTTCTTTTCTTATAAGTACAAGTACATAACCTAAGTTATTGTTATGACTTGGTATGACTGCTCTCTTATATTAAATCTTTTTATATAAAGTAAATCTGTTATTAGATGTAAGGTTTATCTTTAAGATGTTAAACAATTTGCCTTTAAGATCTGTGAATTTTGTGATTCTAAATAAAATAAAATGAAATGAAATAAAATAAATAAGATTTATCAGAATAATGTGTTAAACAAAGGCCCGGTTGCCTCCTGACGCTGTATAAATCATCTTCTATAGATGTGAAAGCCTATTATTATTATTATTATTACTAATCCTGAATTAAATTAAAAAAGAAAAAATATACATAGAGTATCGATTGAGTTATATTTCGAATGCAAACTCTGTGAAATGAAAACATCATGGTTGTCGAACTCAAAAAAAAAAATCCTAGAATCCTTTTTTTTTATTATTTTGTTCTCGCACTAGAGGCTTGTCCTTTTCAAGTTTTTTTTGGTGAATATCTTGTAAAATCAAGTGTTGCCATTCCTGTATAGAGTTCTTTCTACAACAACCCTTGATTCCTTCTCATCAAGGCAATACCATTGAGAACAGAGACGGACCTTTTTATGTCATAGAATAAATATGGTGTTTCTATGTATTTATTATAAGTATATATTTATTTATAAAAAATATATAATTAATATTTCCTATAATTTTAAAATCTTGAAGGTTTTGCCTAACATATTTAAGGCATTCTAAGATATACACTGATGCAGAGGTAAGTATTTGTTCCTTCTTAAAATGATTCCTACATGAATCTTTATATTTCGCACTTACAAGAACCCTTACTGCCCGTTTCTGCAGTTTTAACACCCGTTCACTATCTGTAGAGTTTCCCCTACTATTTCAAGAAAGTACCTACCGAGAAATGAACGCCTTTCAAAGTAACTTAACTACTTGTGGTAATAAGTTATGAACAAACTTACTAGTAAGTTACGAGCCAACTGGAAAACTCAGGTGTATTACTAACTTGAAAATTATTTGCATTATTAGTCGCCTATACGTGACTGAGTAATTATAGGAGAAATTTCTTGTGCTATAGACGCAGCGAGACCACAGACAATAACACTGTAGAGGACAATGTAGAGCGAGCAATAGACAATTTGAATCCTTTGTTTCTACGTCCTTGTTTATGGTATGTGGAGAAATGGCAAATAGGTATTTAGAACATTTCTTTGTCAAGTGCTAGACCGTCTGTTGACTCTACATTTTAGTCAGTCTAGACTTTAGACCACTGTGTAAAGAAATAAGCAACAATGGCATTATTTACGTACACAATACCTAACTAGGCTCTTACGAGACTTATAGGTATTGAAAAATATGATTTCTTAGTATTTTATTATCTTCAAGTAGGGACCCTCCTATCTACCGTATTGACCATTTTAAGCCATTTAGGTAACTTTTTTTTTAAGATTGAAAATAAAATAAGTCAATCTAGGTCCTAACGTGATTAAAAATCAACTTATTATGATATTATTGTGTAACATTTTATTTATCCTACCTACCCTACCTACCCTACTACGTATAAGTGGGTACCTACCAATTATTTTATTCTTTGTCATGATCAAGAAGTCTACCTACTCCAAACCAAAACAAGCGGGAAAAATCGAGCACCATTTCAACATTTTTGAAATAAGAACTCCGCTACGTTCCTTCGCACGCAGATTCAGGCACTCCGACAAATTACGAGATAACACCGCATTTGTATGCGAGACGCGCGCGGCTTCCGATATTAGGAACGGAACGGGCGGCGCCCGCAGCTATATAATGCTTTTTTTTAGTTTCGGAAGTTAAGATTCCACAAGGTATGAGCACCAAGTTCAATTCTAGAATACCTAGTATGTTGTATTTAGGCTGGAAAACAAACTTTTGGCAAACAAGATCGTACCTACCTATGATTTAGTGGCCAACTCCGGCAACGTAGTTTTTAGGCCGCCTTAAGGCCTCCGTCGTAACTTCACGACTGCTGGACCCGGGACCGACAGTTTGACGCGCCCTCCGTAACGGTCACTAACGGTCACCCATCCAAATAGTGACCGCGCAGAACGCCGCTTAACTTAGATAACTGCGAAATCAACCTACTTGAATAATAATACAACACAGCCTACTAAAAAATGATGATGATGATGCCACTGAGCCCATAAGAGCATTCAAAAGATTATAGTTATGCTAAGCGAATGTTCCTATCTAAGTAGGTATATATTCTACAAGTCAATCACATTTATTTAACCCCTCAAATAACCCGTTCCCCGAATGATGAATTATGATAATCTTCTCACAAAAATAAACCACCCCGCGATACTTTCCGTAAATCGCACACGATTTTCATAAGTTTCGTATCGACAATATTTCTCACCCTACAGAGGAATTTTAATAAAACACCGTATTGTCGTAAATTCAAATGAAATATGTCGAACAATATGTTCGTAGAATATATGAAGCGATCTTTGCCTGATTTTTCCTTTTCGTTCGCTGCCTTATTACATGTTTTGAACGCGTTTAGCTTTTCATAAAAATCTCAGGTATTGTATGCTGTGAAATGAAATTCTTAGATGCTTAAGCGTCAATATGTAGAATATATTGCCTAGTCTTTTTATTCAATCGCATATTACTAGTATTCGCAAAAGATTTTTAAGAATTCGCTACGACGACGGGTCTTCTTGCTCCCAGCTGGGAGAAGGATAGGGCCCCGATTATAAATCTCAAACCTGGCAATCTGCACCAGGGGTAACTTACCCCTGGGTCCTAAGGCTTCGCCTGGTAAGGCGGTGCTCCACTTATATCTATTGTGCTCCTCTTATAAATATATATTTTTATATGTATGTATGGAATGCGCTAATAGGTTTTCTACTCGTAAACTCAAAAGCAATACATACAAGAAATACATAGATTCACCGATTCAAATTGATTCGATTTCACTTGACACTGGATAAATTACCTGTCGCAATGAAACAGACAGAGGCCATATAGAAGCGAAGAAGAAGAATTTGGATTTTTTTTGAATAAAACCTTTTTAAAACTAGATCACATTCAAACATCGAAGGTGCTCCGCCGTTTAGCGCGAGTTCAAAAGCTATAAAACGTAATCGAAAACAGTTTTAAGAATCGTGATGTGCAATTGTCAACATCCGCGTCGCCATTTTGCATTTTATAACAGTGTTATAACATTTCCGACACTTTGTGCGCTTTCCTCGACATGGTAATGAGGCTATCAATTTTTACGGGGACGCGTCAATTCCTGTTTTACTCTTTTTGAGATTTATATCAGTTTTGAAAGAACTGGCTGTTTTAACTGAAACTTTTTTTTAAATAAAAAAAAACGAGACGACCTTTTTTAAAGCCTAAGTGAAAATAATCCTTTATACTACACCTGCTTGGAAAGTACCTTCATACTTTATCAAATTTACGGTAGAAAGTACGTCATTGCATATCGAACAAATATGCGGGAAGAAAACGCATCTGAGCGGGAGAGAAAAGTGTATGAAAATCCATTTCTTACGTGGTTTTTCTTTTTTAATTTTGGGTAAGACTATGCGCCGGTAACCTAAATATCAAAAGCCAAAAAGTTTTTACAGTGAGTTTTTATCTCCGAGTTCGCAAAATGACACTGGCCACTAGCTGTGTGTTGGATGGTGTCGGGCTGGCAGTGCGACCCTGCGGCGGCAGGATAAACAATTTGAAAAAAGAACATTTTCAATTTGTGTGTTGTTTGAGGATTCAGTTTTAGCTTTTTATTTTCCTCATAGGTGTAGTATAAAGCACTATGTATCACTTGAGAGAAAGTGCGATTCCCGATCTCCTCTCGGTGAACAATGTACTATTCCTTGGGTGTCTCCTGAAAAGCCGACGAAACGTTCGAACAAGACTTAAATTTTCTTAAAAATGTATGAAACTAATTTAAAAATTGGAAATGCATTTCATACAATACAAGATGTACAGTTACATTTTATTGACAGAATGGGAGTTCAGCTTCTTAGAATGCAGTGTAAATTTTTCTTTTGTAAAAGGCTTTCTTTGTTACCTGTGCCATAGTATTATATTATAATCTACGATCTGTGCCTGTATCTTCTGAAATTCTCTCGTCAAAAATTGTTGGCGTAGATTACAGTAAAACTAGATTTTGACATTCAAACTCATTGCTCTAATCTAGTTGTAATACCGCTGCTATTAAACGGTTAATGACTGTTAACCCTTGCACTGCGCACGTCGCAAACTTAAGGCTATTTAACGCACATGGCGTCCTTGTTTGAGGCTAGTCATGTATGATTATTCCAATAACCGCTTATAGTTATTTTTAGTTGAGACAAAGAGCTCTACATAAAAAGCATAAACACTGTAGTATCAAGCTTAGCTTGTCAGTACAAGAATATACCAAAATAAAGGTTAAATTCTTGGGTTTACTACGTACTATTTTTTTTTTTTTCAAAATTGTATTCTGAAACTTGCGAAAGATAAATTACCAACTCTTTCCCTCTTTCTCCTATGCATTTATTTTTTCCATCTGATGGTAGTGTTTCCAACTACGACTAGGTGTAATATGTAATATTAAAAAAAAAATGTCCGGAAGTCAACCGATAAAACGTAAAAAATACTAGCAAACAATCATAAACCTCAAACGCCAAACACCAATAACCATAGACAAACACCACATGTTCTAAATTTAAATTGTTCGAATTCGCGCCACGTCCGCGCGTTCCCGCCACGTGCATACGCGATATTGCATAAAATTACTATAAAGCACATCCACACTAGCCCGTATGGGCACACCTTGTTAAATTTATTAAAACAATGGCTTATTGCTGATAAAGGGGTGTAATATCCTTTTCAGTGGTTGAAATGATTTTGTCATCCCAAGAGTAACCCACCAGCGGGCCTAAGATGCGCACCGCTAGATATTTGTCATGTCGTTCTGACAAAATGTAAGCATTTTGTACTAGTTTAGGAACTATTGCATTATCTGTGGTACCTAATGGTGTCGACAAAACGCGCCATAATGTACACTTTTGACACTTCTTAGTCTTCGTACCTCTCTGAGGACGAGATAATAGTCATGCAGAAATGTCAAAGTTGAAAATTCAAAGGCGCGGTTTCTCGACAACATTACTACAGATAATGCAATAGTTCATGTACAAAATGTTTACATTTTGACAGAACGACGTGACAAATATCTCGCGGTGCGCATCTTAGGCCCGCTGGTCTCCCTAGTGGTCCAACTAGTAGGACAAAATAGTAGAACCACGAGACAACGGCCTGTCAACCCTGTTATAGCTTACAATAAAATTACTATCTTCTACTTAACAATGTCAAATACTAGTGTAAAAAGATCGCTTAGCGAATCGAAGTCCTTGCAAAATAAAAAAAATAAAAAAAAACCCCAATGACACACAACATTTCGTTCAGAAATTTGCTACTCTGAGCTTTTCGAAGCTCTCCAAAAATAGACTTTTACCTCGCTCGAAACCATAGACAACGCCAAGCATAGAGCTTTCTCGCTCAAAACCATAGACAATTCAAAGAGCATAGAGCTTTGTTAAAAGCAGAATATTCATACCCTTGCACAATAGAAGGTGTCAAGTAACATTTAGTATTTGCAGTTATCTTATCTTATCCCGACTGCAGGCGACTAATTGCTTTTCCCTGTATCCCTGTAATCATATACAATAACGACCACTAATGAGTGTTTGTTTTGTTTGATAGATGCACGAAGATTTTAGCCGTTCAAGAGAAAGGGGTAGATAGATAGATAGATAATAATAAAAAAAAAAGTATATATGTATTCTAACAGCCATCTAGTTCCCATAGTACAAGCTTTGCTTAGTTTGGGACTAGAAGGCGTTGTGTTAAATGTCCGTGAATATTTATTATTATATTATTATTATACTTTATTGTACACAAGGAATAGGTACGTTATCTTTGTAACCAGCTTTGTATAGTACAATGGGCGGCCTTATCGCTGAAAGGGATTTCTTCCAGGCAACCTTAGCAGCAGGGGTATTATAAAATTCTAGAACGTGTTAAAAACCTTGTTTATTTTGTTGTTTTGTATTTATTAACCCTTGGTTAGTCTTCTCTATTAAAAGCACAATATAATTCTAGACCAAGGTTAAAAGTAAATAACCTAAACTATACCTACACTTTTTTTCTTTTATTTTTTTTTATAAAGTATGTGTAACTTCAAGTGCATAATGAAAAGAAGTTGGACCATAATTAAACTATGATTGTACGATCTCTTTCTCACGGTTGAGACAGTTCGATATTTAAATTCGAATAGGTTCTACATTTGAGTTTATTTTAAGTTCCTTAGTAACCATAGACAAGCTTCTATGATTTTTCGGCCACAGAGTAACTAGTAGTTCGTCTCGAACTGAGATCTCGTGATAGTCGGAGGTTAATAAAACCCAAATAATTTTTATTGACCAATGGTTGTAATAAACTTTGCAAATCTCTTCGAAATCGCCGTCTAGCTATGCACCAGTCTTAGGTACTTGAACTACAAAATCATTGAAACTCCAAGAAGTGGTAGCTCACGTTATACTGGGTTTGCCAATTTTATAATTTTTACAACAATTCAAAAACTATTAGACCTAGAATCAAAATAAAAACGGTTTTAGAATGTCTATGCAAAGCCCTATCATATGACACCCCACTTGATATTTTGGTACGACTTTGTTTTTTTTTACTCCGTTTGAAACCTCATAACTTATCAACCCCTTGACCGATTTACCAGTAAAATTTAAGAGTAATATCCGTATACCTACCAAATTCTGTGAAGATCGGATAAGCGGTTCAAAAGATCTCGAAGAACAAACATACAAACATACAAAGCATTTTTGCCCAAGTTGTCACTAAGATCTTCGTTCGCTTCGCTCACTCGATCAATAATTAGATTATTTTAAAACACGTGCAGTGCTATCATTGTCTCATAAAAATCTTCCAGGTTTAAGCCTGGCAGGTTTTCTGAACTGTTTTCATACTAATTCATAGGTATTCTGTGACTAAATAGTGACATTAGCGCGTTTCAGCGCGTTTTTTGCCGTCAAAAGCTTCTTGTTTTCGTTTATCTGTGGCTACATTACTTGACATTATGCTGAGAACCGAAAGCAGTTACTGTTCAGAGCTTACGATCAGGGGACAGCACAAATCTATAATTTTTTACGCCTGATAAAATAAAGTCATCAAACTCCAATTTGGCAACTTTCAACATTCACAGTGAATCAAATCACGTGTCCATTTTTCACATCCAAACAGCAATAACTAAAATAATTCCACTGCCATTATCAACACACAGGTAATCAATAATTTTCTATCAATGACGCCCGGCCGCTTATTAGCATTGGAAAAAAACAACTGGACTCAGATTATACGCTTCAGTGGAGGAAGGATAGTGTGGATATGGTCTAGTGGGTTCCGGTTTAAATTGAGATAGGTTGTGGATAAGCTAACAATAAAAAGTCTTAAATAATAGAGACAAAGCTAGTAGTAAATAACGATTTATTCCTTCTCCATTTAAACGGTTTATTTATTTTTACGTTTAGTAAAAAAATACTGCGTCGTAATATAAATTGAACATAATATATTACAATTATACTAGTGGCTCCGGGAGCTGTAGACCTCGCGAGCATACTAAAAGTGAGCTATTTACTTATAGAAAAGTTCAAAACGCAACGATAGCGCGATGCAGGACTGTTACACTTTTACCAGCGACATCTAGTTGTTGATTAGGTACTAAAATTAACATGCGTTTGGATGAACATTTTGCCCTCCAAGAACTCTGTTCTTTTTTATCTATAATGCAAAATATTGTGTGTGTGTGTGTGATATGATGTTTTTTCTCTTTAATTTTGTAAATTTTGGAGGAATGTAATGTGCAAGTGCATTTTCCGTTTTGTGATTTTTTTGATCTTTTTGGTTTTTTTTGCATCATCTTGTGTAGAATGAGGTCCTTTGTGTTTCTCTCAAATTTGATTGAAAACCATCGATTGTTTGATGAGCTATCCTGTTCATCATGCTGAAGATCCTTATCAGATCTTCGCCAAACTTTTATGAGACCAACTTATAGTTACTACCTTTCAAATAAAAAAAGAATAATCGAAATCGGATCTCATTTGGTGGAGATATCCAGTATATCAAATAGCCCCCTCTTTGCTCTTTTTTTGGGGGAAGTACCCCTCCAATCAAAAATCCCCGACGACAAAAAAAATCTAATAAGTCATATAACCTGTGTACCAAGTTTCGTCCAGATCGGTTGAAAAATGCGACCTGTAGAGGAGAACAGACAGACAGACAGACAGACATCCGGACAAACGCATTTTTGGCCAATGTGGAAACTAAGACGCTTCGCTCGCTTCGCTCGCTCGGTCAATTATTGGTTTCGGAGTTTAGTATTACATGGTCTGTGGTTGCGGTGACTGTATTTTTAACTGTAAAGTTTTCATACAATTGATAGTTTTAGCTAGCTATACATAATACTTTTTCCAGTTTTGAATATAGCTACACTGTGTTTTGTTCATGTAAGTAAATCCCCAACATTTTAAGATTATGCAAATTATGTAATAAAAAGTAAAATAAATAATGGCTTATCCACACAAATGCAAACAATAATAAGTTTACGCGTTCGCTGTGTAAAATCACAGTCGACGATATAATCCTCATAATGCTCTGCGCGAGCGTACAACATAACCTTTCACACCTATAGCACGCTGTGCGCGATTGTACTACTTTGAATCTTCAATATTGATTGCACGACTGTACATTTGGAGATCAACACAATTTTTTACTTCAACAATTTAGACATTTTCAAACCGCAATAATCGAACAGAATACAAACTGGTAACGCAACTCAAAATTGTAGCATAGAGCTTGACGAGGTTTCTGCGTAGTTCATAAATAAAAAAATAATAGGTTATGGGCCCAGGTTGATAATTATAACCTCAAATTATACTTTTGAGAACTAGTAGTAGCGATCGCGCTAAGTTTATAATTGCCATAACTTTTGACATTATTCTAGAATATACACCGAAATACTGAGAAATGGCAATACCGTTACGTACCAAGTGTCTAACTTATTACATGAGTCGTGACCGGGCGGCGGCGCAGCTAGTTTCATTGTACGTGTCATTATTAAAATAATTATTTGAGTATCTACGGTTGAGTGTTGATTCGAAAGGAATTTATCGGATTTGACTCAAACAAGTGCCAAGCCTAGTGGAAAGGGGATATGGGTTCATGGTTAGATTTACTTGCGTAGTATACTTACATATTTATTTTGTATTATTTTGTAAAAATAGTTTTTACGAGCGATGCTCATTTAATACTACGTTTCTTAGTTTTTTTCATAAGTCTGTAAAACCCCTAGAGCGATCATATAACTTGACTTATATCTATAAGCTGGTGGTCTTGAGAAAGAATGGCTAGGAAGACCTAAGCTCAGCTCGAAGGACTATTGTGAGTAACATAATTTATGATAGTAATATTTTCAAAATAATTTCCCAAATAAGTCATATTACAATTATATCTGGTAAATAATAAAAACATTATTTCCCAAATTTTAATAAATTTCCATAACATTTTTTTTAATTTTAGGACTGAAAATGGATAACACAGAAAATGTTCTAATCAAGTTCGTATGACTCCACTCAAGAACTGAATAATCCAATTCGCACAGATCCGATATCAGAGACCCATAAAGGTGCTTACACACGCGGTATTTTTAGCGTTTGCCCATAACGCGCGCACCGGGCCCATAGCCATAAAATAATATTCCTTAATACATTATAATAGTGGATCCTGGATGGGTAATGCTCGTAAGTATTGGAATTACAGGGCGGTGTGTTGTGAGAGGTGGGGCTCTACAGCTGGCGACAAGCGACAAGAATAAATAAATACATAAATATTCTTGGACATTACACACAACGTCTTCTAGTCCCAAACTAAGCAAGGCTTGTATTATGGGAACTAGATTGCCGATAGAATACTATAGACATAGAACAAACATCTATGTTTGCTACACACAAAATAAAATCTTTATTCGCGTTTACTGGTCAAACACTTATTCAAACATAAAATGTATGCCACTTTTGTATGAGAATCTTTTTGTTTTATTGTTGTTGTTTTTTTTTTAATCTCATCTCATAATTATGCTTGAGTAAATGTTTCATCAGAATGCAAGTTTGAGAATCGAAAACGTATAGTACGACTAGCTGACGACATTGGCCACGCACACACTCAGAGATCTCTCAATTCTCAAAAATGGCCACAAAAATCGCTAAGCTAATGAGCCCGCTCACTCTCGCACCCCACCATTACATCTGATCTCATCGCATCGTTTGATTGGCTGCGGGTGGCGAAATTGTACGATGATGGTGATTCCATTCATTTTGATGACAGATTACATTTTTAAATTGCGAATTTGTCGGCCAGCATCGAACGGGAGATCGATCTTTTTATTTTATCTAGCCTGGGAAAAATGTCTATTTATTTTTTTCATCAAGAAGATCGAATGCGGTTTCAAATAGATTAGTCTCAAAATCCCCTTTGAGTTTTCCACTTTTGAAATTTAGAATTTGATGAAATTTGAGATTTTTTATTTTGCTATTTTGGGAATTTTGAGACTATGTAGTACTTAATGGTGTTATGCTACGTAATCCAGTGAAACCAATTTCTAAAAAAAAATATTCTTACAGAACTTTGCTCCCTCGTTCGGTTCTTTTTTGGCTCCGGATTCATAATTTCACTCTCATAGAAAACCATACTTTAATCCCTGCTGTTAAAATCTACCATTTACTTAAATACATCAAATCACACCTTTTTCATAAGAATAGGCGAAGATTTGCTATGATTCTGACACACCTCGTTCGCTTTATTAACATTACCATATCAAAATGGCAGCTCACCAACACCATTTACACATAATCAGTCCACCGTCAGTATCAGATCTTATTTATTTAAAAGATATCGTGGTATAATCAAACAAGTCGGTATGTTTAATTAGTACAATCTTAACTTTATGCGTTTCAGATTGTTATGGTAATTAGGCCTTTCGCGCGGGCCGTAAGTGGCGTTTTCGTCCTCTTGTTCCAGATTAGATTATTGCTTCTTAATTTAAATTGGTTTTAATTTATTTTGTGGTATTCGAAAGTTTACCTAGACGCATGAAGATTTATACCGAGTTGCATTTTTTAAATGGATAATAGCGGCTAGCTACACGACCGTGGGTTACTCTCGAACACAGTTTCAATCTGGAGCCATAGATTTCGACAGAAATCCTGTAATTTTTCAGTACAAAATGACACGAGATCTGTCAAATTCCGTGAATCTGGATTGGAACTGTAGTCGAGAGTAACCCACCTGCGGGCCTAAGATGCGCACCGCGAGATATTTGTCATGTCGTTCTGTCAAAATGTAAGCATTTTGTACCAGTTTAGGAACTATTGCATTATCTGTGGTACCTAATGGTGTCGACAAAACGCGCCATAATGTACACTTATGACATTTCTTAGTCGTCGTACCTCTCTGAGGACGAGATAATAGTCATGCAGAAATGTCGAAAGTTGAAAATTCAAAGGCGCGGTTTCTCGACAACATTACCACAGATAATGCAATAGTTCCTAAACTGGTACAAAATGCTTACATTTTGACAGAACGACATGACAAATATCTCGCGGCCCGCAGGTGGTGGTAACGTTGTTACAGCAAACTAACTAAAATTATACGTGGTTTATAGGGTACAACATGTAAAATGTCTATTTATATTGTTGTATCGAAAATAAATTAAAAAAAAACATGAAAATATCATAGATATTATACATTTTAGGATTGTGATTGTTTCGTCACATGACAGAATCGATCCCATTACCTACCTACTCGTGAATGAACGCTCGTAGAGCCGGGATAACAATATCACACTGATATACTTAAGGCCATTTATTTCGAAATGCCGTAACGAAGCTTCCTAGATTTTTTATCACTAGGAATTTCCTTCAGTGGTATTTTACCCCATTTTCGTAAATGGAACTTTATTTGAATTTTTTTTAACTTCTTGCATTTTATCGCACTGAAGTATGAAACTACCTTTTATAAAATCTCGAATTATGTAAGCTACAACATTAATAAACAGAGCTTTAGTGAATTAATCATAGTATTTTCCATAATAATTCGTATTTCCACATTTAGGTACACTTATTTTTCATTGTTTTTCGACTGTCACGTCTCGCTGCCCTCGCTCGTCGTGTCATCCATGGTATTCCATTTTCAAACACTGCCGGTCAGCGCGAATCAATACTCTTTATAGCTCAAAGAGGTTGGTTCTACGCTGCACTGCTAACAATTATTTTATTTCCTTGATTGATATCAAAAGGATAAAACAAAACCTATTTAATATACGTAGATACTTGTATAAATAAAACAAATAACTCCTTGCGACATACGCAGCGTGAAACCGAACGTAACAATATTATCATCGTATTCGACCGAAATGCATAATTACCTTCCTAGTTGAGGTGAAGGCCGGTTTTGCTTTTGACTATTTTAAGGCATGTCACCAACTTTTCTGTATAAATATTTTTTTAATAACGGCTGAACAGTAAATTCTTTATCAAAGATTGAAATCTTTCTTTCATTCATTTATAAAAAATAAGTTTGTAAGTATTTACTTTGTCGACTAGATGAGACTTATGATACGTAACAAGATTAGGTACAATAAAGATCTTAAACATAAATACATACTATTGAGTGATAATTTCACGTATCAGCTTTATTTTTATCCTGTAGGTAGTTTAATATTATTTTCACAGTATTTAGTAATAAAGTTGGGTATTTATTGTTTCCTGAAATAATAATTGATCGAGTGAGCGAAGCGAGAAACCGCGGATTGATAAGATCGGAATTACTTAATTGAGATACAACTGATTTTATTAAACCTACCTAAATATATGATTTCAAGGGGCAACAATAAAAAGCCACCAGACCCCTACTGTTCCACAATTTGTACAAAGCCAGAACCCTCTCCATCATCCCAGGACACGAACAAGCCAGCAATTACTTATTCCATAAAACAAATAGGTTTTAATAAAGTGTGACTTTTGTCGCTGTACATTTTAATGGCGGACATCGATTATTTTGTGTAGTATTTTAAAACAAATATCAGATTACCTAAGTATCAAGGCTTTATTGTTTTATTTCCTCTTTTTTTACTGTCAATGTCATTTTTATGTCAGCGAATATTAGGTATATGATTTTTCGGTCATTTGATTCAGGTTTCAAAAATAAAGTCGTTTTGGACAAGCCATCTATAAGTAACAAAGAGTGCCGTAGAGGTTTGGTTAAAGGTCGAAATTGTCCAAAAAGTCAGTGAAATGCTGACGAAAAAAACATGTTTTTTTTTTCAGATTTATAATAATGAAAAAATATTTCGATCTATGTACTTTAATGTAGGGAATGTAAAACATAATTTTTCCAAAAAGTCAAAAAGTGAGCTGTTTGGCAAGCATCATCTCAATTTGAACTCCAATGAGCGTCTCAAATGCTAATAGGAATTTGAAGAGAAAGAAAGAAAATTTATTTTGGACACACTATACAATTTCTTCTAGACAACTTAGAATTGTCTTTCAGTTTAAATTTTGAAACAAACTTTACTATAAAAATCGTAAAAGAAGCAAATTGCAATTACCCGTAGAATAATGAGAACTGGCTAATAAAGCCAGCGACAGACGGGGCGCGAGCACCTTTTAATTCTTACACTCCATTTGCTGCCGGTGCAGCCTGGGAACTAGAAAATCTGCGAAGAAGCACTCTGTGTTGAAATTTGGTAAAACAATAATCAGAATAATAGACCTTTAAAAATAGACTAGACTAGCTGTCGCCCGTGGCTTTGCTCGCTTGGTAGTAGCTTGATCCATTACTTTTATCATAAAAAAAAAGCACACGCATTATTTGGTTACACATATCCCAATATTAGACCCTTGAGGGTGCGACTTTTCAAAATTATTTTCTTAGTGCACTCTTACACTACCTAAGGATACTACCTTCCGAATTTCATACTTCTAGGACTTATAGTTTAGGCTGTGAGTTGAGTGTTAGTCGCTTCAAAAGAGTTTTATATATTTAGAAAAGAAGATAGATAAACCAAGTGCACAGACAATATTATGTGATATTGTGTATATAATATTATATAATATTATATAATATATTACACGTATCCAGCTTTAGCTGCCAGTGTAATGTGTATGAAACAATAACAATATTAAGTTTTTTTTTTTGTGTTTGGTTTCACTTAAAAGGCCGGCAGCGCACTAGCCTCACCTCTGGTGTTGCAGGTGTTCATACCCATGAACACCTGCAACACCCGGCGGTGACCACTTTCCATCAGGTGGCCCGCCTGCTCGTCCGCCAGCTATGGCATATAAAAAAAAAAAAAAACTTCATGTCTGAATTATTTATAAATTTACTTAATTATTTTAATTATTATTTATACACTTAAAATATTATTAACATATCTCCTATGTTATTAATATTTTATTTATAAGTTCATTAATTATTAAAGAAAATTTATCTAGCTTTTGTGTAAAAGCCACTCCACGCCACCACTGTCCCTAAATATTTCCCTAGCCTGCTGCCCTTTCATTTGTTCAATTGCCCTGCATCCCTTTTGGCACATTTCTTTTATTCGCTTTTTTCCACCCCTCAGGCACAGTATACACTACAATCAGTAGATACACTACAATATTGTGTTTATTTTAATTTTAATTCATCATCATCATCAACCTATATCGGTCCACTGCTGGACGTAGGTCTCTCCAAAGACGCGCCACTGAGCCCGGTCTTCAGCTCTTCTCATCCAGTGTTTGCCAGCTACATGTCTCAGATCGTCACCCCACCTAGCCGGAGGGCGTCCTACACTACGCTTGCCTAAACGCGGTCTCCACTCGAGTATTAGTTTGCTCCAACGATTGTCAGTTCTGCGGCAAACATGGCCGGCCCACTGCCACTTCAGCTTACTTATCCTCTGAGCTATGTCGACTACCTTGGTTGAAATAATTTTAATTGCCGATAGTCTAATAGAAATGTATAATTATTAATATCGAACATGACACAATTCTATGAATATATTTGTTTGAGTGGGTAAAAACCTATATATTTATATATTTGTTTGACAGAACTAAAATGATATGTACCAACAGTAGACCAATAGTACACTTACCAAGAACCGACCGACTGAGTAAGTCGGTCGGTTCTTGGTAAGTGTACTATATGACAAAACAAAAGTGGAACTGAAACATACTCACGAAACATGGTAAAATAAATAATAAATAAATGGAAACTCTGGGTCACTCTTAGCGTTGGCGCACGCTTGACGACAAGACGTCGCGTCGTGTAGTTAGGGAGAGAATAGAAATATTTTTTGAAATTTCGGCTTTTTTTAGTGCCGGATTACGTCACAATATAAAGCATATTGTGACGTAATCCGGCTAAAATATAAAATTGGACGGCATAAATAGGGCTTTGTTTAGCCATTCTAAAACCGTTTTTATTTTTATTCCAGCTTATATAGTTTTTTATTGTAGATCATAAAATTATCTATAAAAAATGTTTCAATACTTTTTTTCTTACGAGCCACCGTTTCTGAGATATTACGAGATATATACGATTCGAAAAGTTTTATAATTATTACTACGACTCAAAAACTATTTAAGCTAGAATAAAAATAAAAACGGTTTTAAAATGGCTAAACAAAGCCAATTTTATATTTTATGCCGTCCAATTTTATATTTTAGCCAGATTACGTCACAATGTGCTTTATATTGTGACGTAATACGGCTCTAAAAAATGCCGGTTTTTCAAAAAAATATTTCTTTTCTCTCCCTAGGTACACGACGCGACGTCTTGCCTTCTAGTGTAGTTTGACGCTATCATTCACTCTTTGGACTACGTTTCATATCGAAGTACCACTACTGCTTGTTGACCTTTTACTGTGCTGAAAAGTAGATGCGATGGAACATTGTCCCGTAAATAATTATGAGCTGATAATTTATATTTAAAACAAGTACAGAAAATACCTCCGAAGTTATGCAGATAATTAACAATGAAGTGCTAGATCGTTTTGCATAAAATTAACTAAAGAATGTTGGATAATTTAATCAAAAAAAGAGTAGGTAAAGGCCACCGTGCATTTATAACCTCGGCACGAACAGTGTCACCTTATCATAACTTTTTAATTAAAGAGTTAATAAAAGTTAAATATATGTATTTATTTAATAACATTGCTAAAGAATAATACACATACCTAACTTGAAACGAAACTCAAACAGAACGATATCATGGCTTGTGCTAATCCACTAAAGTATTGTATTAATTTTATATTAGTTATTTTAGTTAATAAATAAATTATTTAACAAATTTGTCGTAATTTTCTTTGTGAATAAACTACGTTTGATAAATTATTTTAATATTAATAATATTAAAGTTATTTTTATTTTACACTAGCGACCCGCCCCGGCTTGGCACGGGTGCAATGCAGTGAAGATGATTATGTATTATACATATAAACCTTCCTCTTGAATCACTTTATCTATTAAAAAAAAACAGCATCAAAATCCGTTGTGTAGTTTTAAAGATCTAAGCATACATACATACAGACATTAGGACAGACGCGGGAAGCGACTTTGCTTTATACTATGTAGTGATTTAGCCTCAAATAAACTACCTATAATTTACCATAAGTATGAGGACCAGATGACCAATAAAATAGACAATTATCTTTTTTTTTTCTAAAAATAATCACATTAGCTACCGGGTGTTTCCAATACTGACCTACATGATACTTTAATGGATGTGGTTCGAAGAAAATATATCGATATCGTATCGTATAATGTTATGTATTTATATTAAAAACATTTATAAAAAACTATGTTTCTTTAAAGGCAGTTATAAGTTAGTAAGTAGCTTGTAATCTCATGATGGAACAATCGTAACCAACAATTAGGTACCTCGTACTATAACAAGGAAATAATCACAGCTAGGAAATGACGGGTGGCAGGCAGGCCGCCGGACCGCAATGTCAACAGTAAACCGCGTAATCATGGTTAGTAACGTTTGCAGCTCTTCCCTTTTATCTAAACGGATTCTAGGACTGGTATTCTCAGACGGAGATAAGGAGATTTTGAAGCTGAGTATTTGATAGCACTTTTTAACCGACTTCTAAAAAGGAGGAGGTTCTCAATTCGGTTGTTTCTTTATGTTTGTTACCTCATAACTCCGTCATTTATGAACAGATTTGAAAAATTCTTTTTTTATCTGAAAGAAAATTCCAGATTGGTTCCATGATTTTTTTATTAAAATCGGTTCAGTATCACACAGGCTACTTTTTATCCCAAAAAATCAACAGGACAACGTGCTTCGGAGGTCACGTTAAACTGTCGGTCCCGGCTCTAGCAGTCGTTAAGCCATGACGGAGGCCTACTAAACACACTGTCAAGATAAGATGGACAAAAAGCCACGGCTCATGTTCAGGCAAAAATAAGGCAGACTCATTAGCAAGAGAAGGCGCCAAACAAACGCCAACTGCAGAAAACACAAGTCTCTGCAGACCCACCTCGGCAGAGATAAGAAACAGACTGAAAATATATTCCAAGAAGGAACATCAGAAACAATGGGAGCGCAGATCAGACTGCAAACATACAAAAATAATGCTTCCGGCAACGGACGCGCACATCACAACGACACTACTAAAGCTAAGACGCGAAGACTTGAGGATGATGGTGGGTATAATCACGGGCCACTGTGATCTGAACTACCATCTCCTCAAGATCGGAGCGACAGACAGCGACCTCTGTCGTGGCTGTCTTCAGGAAAAAGAAACAGTAGAGCATGTCTTGCTACATTGCTCTGCCACAGCCGAAGCCAGATCCAAAACGGGACTGCAGGAGCTGATCGGGACTCACTCCTTGGCATCCACAACACCATCGGGGATGCTGGAACATTGCTGTCATCAACCCAAAGTCCTTCTCCGTTACTTCAAGGAGTTGGGCCGGTTGGGGTGAGGTCAGCAGGGGTACAATGCACAATACACCCCAACGCGGGACGTCAGTGCAGATCTTATTCCCCCACGACGAATTAGAATTAGAATTAGATGACGGAGGGCTTAAGGCGACCTAAAAACTCCGTCAACAGAGTTGACCACTAACTCATACGAGCTTTTAGTAGGTAGTAGAGCTCTTTGTGAGAGCTCGTCCGGGGAAGTACTTCCACCGTACCTATTTCTGCCGCCAAGCAGCGATGCTCGCATTGCTGTGTTCCGGTTTGAAGGGTAAGGGCGCCGGTGTAATTACAGGCACATGACACTTCAAGATCTTTACGTCTCAGAGTGATGGACGCAGTGCATTGTCTTACAGGGAACGTCCTCTTTGGACTTACTCTGCATTGTTATAGGCAGATGTTGCCACTTAAAATCAGGTGAGCTAACAGCTTGTTCCATTACTTTTATCATAAAAAAAGCTTGTTTGCTTGCTAACAGGGTAAAACGGGACGCGGACGAAGTCGCGTCGGAAGCTAGTTTTTTTTATAAACCTGTTCTAATTAAGTCCTTTAATTTGGTGTAGGTATTCTCTAGAAGAAGTTCCTCAGAATCGTCACATAACTGATCTAGTTGCGAGGTACATAGCCCCTTATAGAGCAGTGCGTGGTCGGTAATATAAACAACATACAATAGAGTGATAACTCCCGCCGGCCGATATCTGACGCCACGATAAATCTAGATCTTCACGCGTCAACGTGCCAGGGCGAGCGGCGAGATGTGTACTTACTTTATGCTGGCCGCAGACTGTAAATAGAACGGAGTTATTGAATAAAAAAAAATAGTATTGGTTTGTGACGTCGTCGATTGTCTACTGTTTTTTTTTTCTAATTGTAGTTTTAAATCTTATCACTATAGTAGGTGCCAAATAACACCGCAATACAGGTCATTCACCCACCTTCACCACTATGTCGCAAAATTCAATTTATGAATGGCTAATTATGTCGCTTTCCATACAAACCTGTCGCTAAGACGGTAATCACTCGAATCTCTTAGTACTGTTTGTTTACCATACATAAATTGAATTTTGCGACATCGAGGTGAAGGTGGGTGGATGACCTGTATTGCGGTGTTTTTTGGCACCTACTATAGTCGTACATAGATATTCCATTGTAAGTTATAACAGGGGCATAGTCGCTAAGCGACTCAAAGTTCTTAAAAAATAAATGAATGAAATAAAAAAAACTTATGACTTCTTTGGCCGACCAAAAAATCATCTTTAATAAAAAAATTAAGTAAAATTTGTTTTCTTTTTAGCGCATGCAATTTAACAGTGGGATATATAAATAATAAGATATAAATTGTATACGTATGTATTATTGGATTTCAATAAGAAATGATAACAACAGCATTTAGCGGCTACTTTAGCTAGTGGAACCTTAGGCAACTGATATGAATGGCCATTAATGGGATGTACCTACCCATTTTGATGAAACTTGTACCAAAAGCTCGTGGCTTGGAAAGGCGTAGATATCTTTAAGCTAGATACTTTTTACTTAGCCAGCTGCAAGAGAAGTCGCGCGTTGAAGCTATATTAGACAAAAATGCCTCTCTGATTGATCTCAGAAGCCAGATTCTAAATACAGCTATAAATCTGAACTAGTTGACGTTCGATAGTTGATTTACTATTTTTAGCTTTGGACCGGCGGAAAAAATGGCCATTGTCGGCCTGACTATAGATGTGTGGCTTGGTATCAATCTTATCTTAATAGATATACTTATTTTGTATAAACTAAATCTAGTATCAGATTTTGAGACATTTGTATGAGCTTCGTAAAGCAAACTATAGTAGGTGCCAAATGACACCGCAATACAAGTCATTCACCCACCTTCACCACGATGTCGCAAAATTCAATTTATGAATGGCTAATTCTGTCGCTTTCCATACAAACCTGTCGCTATGACGGTATCGCTCGAATCTCGTAGTACTGTTTGTTTACCATACATAAATTGAATTTCGCGACATCGTGGTAGTGGATGACCTGTATTGCCGTGTTATTTGGCACCTACTATAGCCGCGTACCGAGTTAGTGGCCAACTCTGGTGGCGGAGTTTTTAGACCGCCTTAAGGCCTCCGTCATGTCTTAACGACTGCTAGAGCCGGGACCGACAGTTTAACGTGCCCTCCAAAGCACGGAAGCGCTCAGATGTAAATGCCACTAACGGTCACCCATCCAAATAGTGACCGCACAGAGCGTTGCTTAACTTAGATAATCGGAGGAGATTGGCTAAGCAAGCTAGGCCACGAGCGCTTCGACGATGAGCTTCGTAATAACATGGCTCCTTTAAAAGCTAATAAACCAGATATAAAATAATCTCGCATTCTACCGTCAGCAATTTAATTGCTCCATAGAAATTAATTTCACCATGTCTTGACTTTGTACACAGGTTGAATAGAATGGCTGTTCAGTTCGGAAGGTATTTTTATAGGGACCTTTTCTACAGTAAAATATCAATATATTATTATATAAAACTCTTTTTAAGCTGACTTAGAATCAACGCACAGCCTAAACCATAAGTCCTACAGGTATGAAATTTGAAAGGTAGTATCCTTATGTAGTGTAGGGGTGCACTAAGAAAGGAATTTTGAAAAGTCACACTCTAAAGGGTCTAGAACGCGAGCAACGCCGCGGGCGACGGCTAGTAATCGTATATTTATGCAGCTGATAACTGTTAGAAAAACTTAAATTTTGGCTGACGAAGCATAATGGAAATAAATAACTTTGGTTAGGTACTATTTTTACAATATTAATGAGATGTACAAGTTAATATCAGTCACTTATAATTATACCTTATTTTCAATTCCAAAGTATTTGGTTTGCTAAGAGGTGGAAATGATTTGATGAACATTCATCCATTACGCTTTGTGATAAGGCTGTTCTAAGGCCCAGTAAGTGAATAGTTGAATTGAATTATTGTATTTTAAACAACCGAGTGAACCAGCTGTTATTGTATAGAAGCTGTACTCTATCTTGTCTTGGCAAAGATTGCCAGAGAATCGTAGTACTGATACCAGACTAGACCTTTCAGACTACGAAAAGTACGTATTTTTTTTTACTTTTTCACAAAAATAACTAGTTAGATCACTTTAAAAAACGCTTTTTTAACGTAATTTTCTTGCACAAAATTTAAAAACGAAAAAAAAACCAGTTTTTTTTTCGTTAAAAATAAAAACAAGTGCACTCTACTTGCGCCCCGCGTATGCAACCTCATTTCGAAACAAATTCAATACGTTCGGACTTGATGACTTTACCGTAAATAAAGTCTTTGCCTGACTAATTGTGACGTATTTTACGATCATTGCACGGTAGGGAATTAAAGGGGCAATTGCGTTGTTTTTTTATCAATCGGCCTTCGATTTATGACGGCTGTGACTCTTTTGAAGCCCATTTACGGCACTTGTACGATGTTGGATCTCGGAGAAATTACCGTGAATGGGAAATTGTAGCATAAGGTATGGAAAAAGGGAAAATGGCGGCTTTTCTTGCGCCAGTGTATTTAGTAGACATTGCTTAAGCTGCGGTCACACACAACGAACACTCGCGGCGAGTAGGCATTCGTAGCGAGTACTCGTTGTGTGTGACCAGGTTTAGTACCTTAGAAAGGTTTAATTGACCAGTAGAAAACTAAACGTTATCATTGTGTGAGACAAAATCAATAAATCGATATTTGATCATGAATCTTTAGGCTATTCAAGGCCACCTCGAGCTGGTCACTGACTTGTCCTCATTAAGAAAACCAATGATGGATCGATTCAGACGAAAAAGTGTAAATGTGTTTCAAGGACCATGTAAGCAACCGATATAAGACACAAAAATCTCATGATCACGATACAACAAACATGGTTTGTTTACATTTTGAGATGGGTAAGGCACTCCGAAATACGATTAATTTGTTGAAACTTACATTATTACAAATCAAAATACCTGCTTCAGAATGTATTCAGGTAAGTAAAATAAGCAGGATTATTCCGGCAGCGTCCGTCATTAATTATTGATGATAAAAGGAAAAGACTCAGCAAAACGCAAGTCGAGCTCCACTCCAATCGACACCACTCATAATGAAGTGGTCCCAAATGCAACGCACCCAAATAAAGCGCTTGCGCAAAGAAAATTTTTTGAAATTCAAATTCTCAATTTAGATAATTTATTTTTTTATTCCCGATTGTTTCTCGATTAGTGTTTATGATTGGCCAGTGTGAATTAAATTAACACAAATTCGGAGACATCTCAAAAAGCAAATTGGGTTTTTTTTCAACATATGCATGCTAATGTGCTGTGTATTTTTTTGTAGGTTTCATTGTTAAAAACACCATCGATCCAATTTACTAGTACGATAAAGGGAAACTGTCAAAATCAATTTCTCATTATTCTTTTACTTTTAAATTAACAGAACATCCTCTTTATGACATCAATATTAATCCGAAAAGGACTAAAGGGGATCGGAAATGGACTATCGAGCATATAATTAGGGTCTGTCCAAATGATACGCAATGGTCACAATTCACCGCAAAATGATAAGGTTGGCGGACATATTGGATTGTAATTTTTTTAATTTCGGTCTGCGCATGTTCAGATTATAGTGCGAAACGGCATTAGCGGCGACGGACGACACGCAATGACAGTGATTCGATTCGAATCGATATTTATATCGATTTCTCGGTATCGGATGTGAGATGAGATTTTTCTATTTCAAAATACAATTTGTGAATAACTGTGGATCGATCTCTGATCTCTCCGATTTTATTGGGCAGTATGGGATAAAAATATAATACTGAATTTTTTTTCCAATACATATGTCAATATTTAGGCATTTTTATGTATTTTTTTGATTGTCATCATCATTATCAGCCTACTGCTGTACATAGGCCTTATAAACATACATTTTGACCCTGTTTTATGAAACTGGAAGTACGCTTTACTACAATTAATATTAGTCTGCATCAACTTATTTAAGACATATTTAAGAGCAAAGTTAAAGAGTATTATCTATATCTGTAAAGATATTGTACGTATATTATGTATTGTATGTATGTATTATTTATTTAGGTATGTATTTTCTTTATGTATTATTTTTAGTATTTATATGTAGGTATATGTATTCTATGATTAGTATATATATTTTAACATAGTTCAGTTAGTATTTTAGACGATTATAAGTTTATGTGTGTACACGGACCTACCTCTACAGTCATCTTTCTCTAGCCTCAAAGGTTTGCTGTAAGAAAACTCTTTTTATGGTTAAGCTCGCCTTTGTACATGTTATCTATGTCTGTCTTCTGTTTATGTGTTATTTTAGTGTACAATAAAGAATTACATATAAAGTATGAAAAATAACTTATTACTCAAGAAAATAAATAGATGTAACCGTGCGCTATGGTACGCGATGTATGCGCCTGCGCAAAAACACACAGTCCAAGAATCTCGTCCTAATAATACTACCCATATGTGACGCATCCACTTTTTAACCCAAAACCCGCCAAGCGAAATCCAACCTTACGACTTACTGTGTGCCTATGCTGATTGGATGGTGTCATAATTGTTAATTAGGCTTTAATTAGTCTGTAGGGATTGTGGACCGGCCAATCGGTAAGCAGAGGTAATGAGTTGAAATGGATGGATAATGAGAGATGGTTTTCAGCAAGAAACTGCTATTGAGGGTATTTTAGTGGTCATAAACTCTTTACAGTGACTTAGGTATGTTAATATTTGCTCTGAGGAATTTATCTAATCGATTTATTTAATACAAAATCGATATGTATCGCGAAGTTCTTATATTTTCCTATCCCCAACTGGTACACATAGCGCCATAAGCATCGTACCTAGAGTAAACAAAATATGTAGCACGATAAGATGGACCTACGACATACGTAGACTACGTATAAATAGGTAATAAGGATTTCTGAAGTCCAAAGCTGGAACCTTGAGTAAGTTTGGATCATACGAGCCAATGTCAGTTCAATCTAGGAGCAGGCCCTCAAACACACAAGTTTTGGAGAGATGTGTTTAAATCTCTCCAAGACTTGTGTAAAAAAGAAAAAGATGACCAAGAACTAATAAAATGTAGAGCACGGTGTTATGTGACGACTCTACTCTCTGATCTATTTATTTTTTATACTAAATACATTTATTGCTTTCACATGATTTACAGGAATTTTACATAAGTTTTGAGTGTAAGTAGGCATCTTATATATTATTATGGAACCTGCTTAGGGGATAGCAACAATTTTTTTTTTATAAATAACATGACTACACCGTCATTTTACAAATAGTAAATCGATAAATAGGTACATAATAGATCGTAAGTTCAAATCTTGCTAAGCAACTTCCAGATAATATTCTATTTTTTGGTTGGTGCTATCCTTAAAAATACGTAAAAAAAATGACTCACCGGTAGTAAGGAAACGGCTGCGGCACATGCAGATCCATAGGCATGGATGCATGAGCGGCATGCGAGTACTCGTGCTGCATCATGCCATGCATACCATGTCCCAGCATGGCGGCCCATGGCGACGCCGTAAACCCACCGGGGTGCTCCATAACACCTCACTTCGCCATTATTTAATTTAAAAAGTAAAAACACTGGCTGGAAACTGTCAGAGTTTCATTTTTAAAAACACTGGCTGGTTAGTTCCTCTTTACTGAGGAATGATTTCAATTTGAGATCCATATTTGAACTTTTACACTGGTTTGACGCAGTCATTTGAGTTCCATTTTTGAATTGTGGTTTGTCTGTTTTAACTGGTTAACCCTTCAATATGGTGACAATGGTCATGTCCTACTTTGTTCTGCTGCATAAAATCATTTTCGAGTATAATACTTTTTTTTAATAATTTTTTTAAGGACAGAGCTTAAGAGTGTTATACTTAAGGTTTCGTTTTGGACTAATATTTAATTCAATTCTTGTCTGAATGGCTTTTGCAGTGTTGCCTGCAATTTCACCAATGTCACGTTTTGTTAGACCTTAGCACGAAGGAGAATGATCGGTGGTGAGATGTGAGTGTACGATGTTAAAAAAAATTATAAGAAATATCAGCAAACAAAACACAATTCTAATTTCTAATTAAATAGTTCCAAATGTTTCACTTGACACTGGCAAAATTTTCTGTCAAAATGATGGACACAGGCCATAAATAAAAGAAGAAGAATTTTTTTTTTGTTTCTTCACTAACATGTTATCTATCTATACCTACTACTTATTATAAAACTGTAAAAAGGCAATAACTAAAATTAAAGATATGGATAAAGTAAATATGCATACGAATATCTACTAAATAAACGATTTTGATTCCGAAAATCGAGTTTGTCTGTTTATCTGTTTGTTTGTTCGCGGATCACATCTAAACTGATGAACCAATTTAAATGAAACTTATACCATTCAGAAGCCCTTTTTCCGGATTGAAACATAGGCTATATTTCATTGAAATCCAAGACGTGGATTCTTATTAGATACAGCTTGAACTCTCTAAACCAAAAGCAGCCGTTTGCTACGAAGTTCATCGTAAGCTAGTTAACAAATATTTGGGTGGAAAGTTTCGTACACGCACGCAGTCGCGGGTATCAGCTAGTGGTATTATAAAGTCAAGGTTTATTAAGTAGGCTGAGGTGTACTTTGTCAGTGTCCGTTAAGTTAGTAAACACAACTAAATCTACAAATTGCTTGAAGATTAGAACAGAATTCATTTGAACATAAAACAACGAATGCCTACACGCAAATCCAATTAATAGTATAAAGATAAATATTTCCATAACGGCGATTCGGACTAACGCGGAATCTATTTGCTGATGACCACTTTTATAGGATAAACTAACGCCAATAATGGACAAGTTGAGGAGTAATAGGTTAGCGTGGTATGGACATGTCATGCGGAGGGAAGAAAGCCATATTACGAGAAGACTGCTAGACATGAATGTGGACGGATGTAGTAGACGGAGGCCAAAGAAAAGATTGATGGACTGTGTGAAAGAAGATATGAGTAAGAAAGGAGTGAATACCGAGATGACGGCTGATAGAGGAGAGTGGAAGACGAAGACATGTTGTACCGACCCCACTTAGCGTGGGACAAGGGTAGGAAGATGTTGAAACTTTTATTGAACAAACTTAGGTGTATTGAGATATTAAAACGACGGCATTGACTCCTTAGTTACGTACTTATTCGTCCGGACGACAATCGCAAAAAATTCACAAAAAAAAACATTGTTATTTTATACAAGGTGTAACATAATTACCCTATAAGCCCGAAGGGGGCGTAATCAGACCGACCACCTGAGTGCTTGGACGTGTGCAAAGGGTCAATAAATAGTAATTGAAATCTTCACACAAAAGTACCACTTTTATTATTTTAGAAATTTGCGACAACCCTGAGTGTTTGTTTACTATTTGCGTAGACCCGTACACACGCATGCACACGTAGGCACCCTCCTAGCGCGTCGCACGCACACGCTAGCTATGTGTACGTAGATTTTAAGTAAAAGTTACGAGTTCATTTCATGAATGAAAAGTTTCGAAATCTCAAAAGTCGTAGAACAAACACTGTTCGCCATGACCTGTAGAATACCTCATATTTGGACTTATAGGGTATTTATGTTACACCGTGTATAAATGCTAAAAAATATTAACACAACCTATTGGAATCAAACCAGTTTTTTTAATATTTGCTGATCATAATTTTAGGTACCTATAATATAATTCGTAGGCCTTTGATGAGTTATACAGCGTTAGGAGCCACTTTTTACCCGTGCCCCGATGAACGGGACTCTGCATATCTACTTGACTAATAAATCAATGATTTTATTTGAGAGAAGAGGTCTTGCAATCGTAATTATGAGATATATTCATAAATATAGATTCTAGGTAACCTATTTAAAGGCTATCTTGTACTTAATTGACATACCAGATACTTGAAGAGAATGTAAACCAAACATTTAGTTTAGCAATCGTTAATAACTACTGGGAAATATTGATAGGTCTAAAACCACTTAAAAAATTCCGATATTGGAGACTGCGTACACAAAGAACTTGAAGTAGGCACTGCGTACGCGCAGACCGATTGTTTTCTACCTTTTCTGTCAAATCGGCACCTATTAGTAAAACCGATACGTTATTTACTCAAACATTTAAGTATTTATTGCGCTAATGTTTTGTTAACCTCAAGGGATTACAGGTTTCTGTATTTGTATTGTACTAACACGTGTATGTTGGCCGAGATGCGCAACACTTTACGACGGTTTCTGACACTCCAAGTATTTAATATGGATTTGTGATATTTGCTTTGATTTTTAAAGAAATATAAAAATGTGTTGTTTTAGTTAAATGTGCGAAGATTCATATTTGGTTTAACAAAATATTGTAGAATGAAAACGACGCCTCTTTAGGAACATAACTTGGTTAAAAATAATTTGCAAAGGAGAAATATTTAATTTAATGAAATCATTAACTACCCTTTTATATGTAGGTCTATTAAATCTGGATTTGACTCCTTAGTGTTAAACTATTTTACATCACAGACCTAATTAGGTAACCTAGAACAAATCTTATTAGAATTTCAATTTATTTGTATAAGTCACACTTCACTAAACGTCACTTTAGAATCACCTTATCAAACATCACGTTAACCCTTCAGTCCCGAAACGTAACAAGTCACTGGCACTCTAGAAAAATCACCGCGCGCAAAACTCCGAAACGTCACCTGTCAAACGCGCGTCACGTTCGAACCTCGAACGTTATTTACATGTTTTAGCGAAAAGTAAAAACACGTGTGCTGAGCCTCTCGGTCCAGCGGTCATTGAGGATGGAGACTAAACTACACGGCTGGATGTGTGCGCCGAACCGGCCGGCTGCGACAGGCATACGAAACAAGCTGCCGATGCCGGGATGGCGAGCAGCGTGGCGCGCGCGGGGCGTTCTACCATCGGTTACGTCACGCGGGAGTATGCGTCACTGCAAACCACCCTGAACCCACCTCATCCACGACCACCACATCCAGAACAGACTATTGTCGATGGTGGGATCTATAACAGTGAGATATTCTTCAGTATTATTTATACTCCTAAATTCAGGCTCATTACTTCAAATTATCCTCTACCAAATTAATATTTTACGTTTGTTTGATTATTTTTGATTGAAGATCCATATGATATTTTAATTATTTCTCTCAAGTATAGTAAGATGGTAGCGATTCAATATTATACCTACATTTATATTTAATGCACTATGGCTCTGGAAACGATAGTCATAGACCATCTTCATAATAATATCAAGCTTTGACTCGCTACATTTAAGTTTCAATATCGTTCGCACACAATTTGCACAGCATGTCATTGACTTCAGAGTGGCGCATCAGTACGTCACTACTACATTTTATTCCATGACGCGACGTGTAATTTGGTTTAGGTTACGTGACGTTTCGAGACGTCACGTCGGAGGCGTGTGCCCTAATTAGGGTTAAATCTTTTTTGGCGCGTTTGTAGGTCGCCGGGCTAATGGAAAATAGATTGGTTGTTTCAACTAGAAAATTATTCGAGCCGAAAAATATTTTGAGAAAAATCGGGGGAAAACAATTCTGTTTTTTATTCACAATAACAATTTAAATAATTAAAAATCCCAAACAAATTTTTTTAAACTTAGTATTAATTTTTTTTATTTACACATATATAATACCTTCAACTAGTATTATTTCCCTATGTACTTTTCATACAATACGAAAATTATCGATCGCTCGTTGATGTCTTTTGTATGGAAAAAAAATATCGTAGAACTTTCACTACGTTATTTCGTAGACTTTTGTAGAAAATTTTTAAGTCAGTGTGACATTGTCAGATTTGGTGTGACAGCTTAAAAACCTATTTATTATTGCTGAATATTCTTCAAACAAAAAGAGATTAAATAGGTGGATCATAGCTAAGCGTGCTCCATCTTAGGCTGCAGCTACACTTACCACCAGGCGTGCTGCCAGCCAAATACTTAGGTAGCTATGACCGGAATACTGAAACGTCACTCAAATTTAATTACTTAAAATTGCTCTGCCTCTGTTTGACATTACTCATTTGTAAGAGATGGCAATAATTTAAGCGTGAACGTAATTTAAGTGGCGTTTGAGTCTTGAACCATAGAGCTCATAAAAAAAGTCCTACCTACTTAAGTAAATAAGTTTTTTTATGAAGGATATGTAACCCTTTGGCTGCCACCTCTTTACAACTTCTTAAACTATCTATAAATATAACTAGATATCCAAAATTACTGATGGCGGTACCACTCCTTGGCAGTTCGCAAGAAAAAAACAATTCAAAGTAATGATACTTTTTTAACATCGTTAGTTGCTCGAAATTACCAAAAACACAGTACCATAATAAATTAATTCAAATATTCTCACGACGAAATTGCAACCCTGTGACCTGTCGCTAACCTCTTGACGTTTCTAACTGTCAAACTCATATTACTACAAGCCAGTGTTACTCGACCCACCGCCTCTCGCTGCTTAGAACAAAATCTAGAGAGCTGCGGAGATTTTAATGTATGGAAACAGGTCAGGTTATAGTGGTTATTATTATAATAATTGGTGTGACTAATGCCTAACTGTGATTCTGCATTTTGTATGAAAGTTTCTTGATATATAGAGCAAATCTTAGCCTAAGGAAAGTAACTGACTTGCTTCTAAGAAATCAGAGTTTAGAAATTATATAAGTACAGTTAGGAACATAAGTTGATTAAAAATTTAAGATTGTCGTAACTTTTTTTTTTAGTTTTGGACTATTTGTTACTTATTCAAGAGATTAGGTTTAGATTCTTTATATAAACTAATATCAATGCTAGACCTATATTTTTTTTTATACAATTAAATGATGTAACAAGCCGATAGCCCACCTGATGTTAAGTGGGCTAAATAAGATATTTTGCGACCATATTTCATTATTTATTGTATTTTAGCAATTACTCGAATTTAAAAACTCAATTTATTAATTAATTGGCTTATATTGGTGAGTAAAACTGATTAAATAAAAATTATTTGCCTCAAGGGATAGCTGGAAGAAAACTTTTATTAAAATTAAGCTCGCCTTTGTACATAAGTACTTTTAACATGTTTGTATATATTTTCTGTGTGCAATAAAGAGAATAGATAATGGTATCGATTCGCTTGTTGCATTTTTCTAAACTAACTTAGTTTGACAGCACTAAAAATGTTGCTGTCCCTTTCTCATAAACTGAAACGACAAGGACGGCTATAATTTTTGAGCTGTCAAATTAGGTTAGTTTAAAAAAATGCAACAAGCGAATCGATACCAATATTATTTTCTCAAAAATATCATAAAAACTAATAATATAGGTACTTATACCCGTCCTGACTCCGCATACAATAAGGTTCTTAAACAAAAAAACTCATACCAAAAGTAGGGTTAAATAACCAACTTAACTTGACCTCCCACATCAAACAATTCTTCTTCAGACCGTTCTAAGTTTAGGGGTCTAGGCATTTTGGGTGTTTTAGTATAATAGCGATCTTAAAAGGTTGTAAGTATGATTTAGTGCGTTATGAAGTGGGCCGACCCCTTAAGTTAGGAATATTGCATGCAAATATGTCATCTTATGGTCAAAGTAAGATTTACGTCACATACCACCTATTTATTTATTTATTTAGGTACCTACACTGTTTTATATGAGATGATAGATAGATAGAGATAGAGAAATATTTATTTGGCACACAACACAAGTGCAACACAGTAAAATAATCACACAGTAAGAAAACAATACATAATTAATTACAAAATAAAAAATAAAAATAAAAATAGAACAGAAAAGCGCAATTTTTTTAAATAGATTTAATGAGAAAAAAAATTCTTAATGGAACCAATATGGATCTAGTCATTTTCTAAGTAGATGCAATAGATCCAGTTTGTGACGTAGTTTATTAAAATAGATTTATTGGGAAAAAAAGTTCTCAATAGAACCAATTGGATCTTGATCACTGGATCTACAGAGAGTAAACGAAATATTAACTAGTTACATGGTTGTGGGTGCTGACCAGCGCTGATATGATGATGATGATGATGACTGTTTTATATAGGCAGTGGGGAAAAAACTGAAATCCTCACTAGTAGGGATTTCTCAGTGGGGATTCATGGATATATCCTACTAGGTAATATTATAAACGCGAAAGTTTGTAAGTATGGATAAATGTTTGTTCCTCTTTCACGTAAAAACTACTGATCCGATTTGGATGAAACTTGGAATATATATTGTCCGTGACCTGGATTAACACATAGGGTACTTTTTATTCCGGAAAATCAACGGGATCCAACGAGACGCGAACGAAGTCGCGGGCGGCACCTAGTACCGTAATAATGACGCCCAAACTTGTAGAAGTAGCAAACCACACAACATCAGGTGGGCGTTTGACTGAACCTTACCAGTCTCTGATGAAATATTTTGTCTTATAATGCAGATCAACGATTACCGTTTTTGCTCGATAGCGTAGTGGATGAGTGACTGCATGTGGAATTATCGGTTGTGGGTTCACTAAACACATTAAATACAGTTTTATATAAATTACTGATGAGTGATTGAATGTGAAGTGGGGATTATTGGAAAAAAAACTGAAATCCCCACAGCTAGGGGTTTCTTAGTGGGGATTTCTGAATGTCAAACTAGGTGCCGCCCGCGTCTTCGCTCGCGTCCCGTTGGATCCCGTTGATTTTTCGGGATATAAAGTAGCCTATGTGTTAATCCAGGTCACGGACAATATATTATATTCCAAGTTTCATCCAAATCGGATCAGTAGTTTTTACGTGAAAGAGGAACATCCATCCATCCATCCATCCTTACTATATAATATTAGTAGGATATTCGGTCGTGAGTTCACTAAATACCAGTTTCATACAAATTACTGCATATTTTAAATACTTAGGTATTTACTTCGAGTTTTTATGAAAATTACTCTTTCAGCTTTACAAAAACTAATTAGTTAGACGTGCGAAAAATGTAATAACAAAATGAGATTAAATTCTGAAAAAAAAAACCCTGAAATCTTTATCCCATGCAAAAATAACGCTATTAAAAACAAAACAAATTCCATTAATTCTAAGCCCCTCTCGCTTAGTATTCATAAGTGTGACAGAAACAGCTACAATTCTACGGCGACGATTTAAATTCGAATGGCGCGCTCTGATTGGTCGAGAGCACGTCAGAAGGCGTGCGCGTTTTGCATTGGCGGGTAGGCGTGGTGATAACTGGGTCACAGATAAAATTAGTTTATCATACAATTGTCTAGTTTATTGTGCTACGGTGCTACGGTGCTACGCCGTAGCGGGTGCTACGAACTAATTGCAACAACTTGGGACGTATAAATCAAAGCTGAGTTCAGTTGGGATTCGTTTTTCCGAAATTGCAACTGAACACTAATATCAACCCTAGAAGTTCCCTAGGTATACAATAGTCCTGACTCTAGGTTTCCTCGACCTCGTATGAGTAAGTGAACAACTCTGGTGACGGAGTTTTTAGGTCGCCTTAAGGCCTCCGTCATGGTTTAACGATTGTGTCGTATTTATCGGTACCATACTACATAATGACCCCAGTCAATTGAAGAAATCAGTACCAGGCATATAAATACTTTTGTTCTAATCCAGATATCAAACCCGCACCTCTAGCGATTTAGCTTCTTAGTCACTAGCTTCGCTAATGAAGTCTGTGAACCAAAATTCGATTTCATAAAAGCAATAATCGAATCAAATCATTTTTATACACGTTTTCATTTTTCTACGTAAATATAAACATTACGATTGAATTTAAACCCACAACCTTAAAATCAGCTGGTAGTATCACCACCACTAAACATTACACAGTGCATTTCACAATAATAATTGCCAATAAAATAAAAAAAAATAAAAAAGTCTTCCTCTTCCTATAGAGCATATTTCACCAAGTTGTCCTTGACTGGCCTTCAGACCAGCCTTTCCAAAACACCCTTATTTTTTTAGTAATAAGGTTCAAAACAACCAGATTGGTATTAGGTATTCAGCGCATGCTTCACAATCGATGAAACCGCAGGGTCCCCCGGGCCTGAGAATGTGGGAATAAGTGGGTAAAAATAGACGATACGTCTAATGGGTTAACTCCGGCTGTTTCTGACGG
This sequence comes from Eulithis testata, assembly GCA_947507515.1. NCBI lineage: Eukaryota > Metazoa > Arthropoda > Insecta > Lepidoptera > Geometridae > Eulithis > Eulithis testata. Next base: position 6,941,031 of record OX382213.1, on the reverse strand, counting down.
TTTAGAGGTTAACCTTAGAAATAAATAAACAAAGATTTTCGATTGTCTTTAATTCAAACTTGCACGAGACGTGCGAAACTAAAAAAAAAACATTTTATCTCAATAAGTAGGTAAGTAGGTACCTACATTAAAAAAATACAATGAAAATAAAAATTGTAAACCATATCTCATCATGATTTTTTTATAATGTTTTATATTTGAATAGTTTTCTGAGTCTTCAGTAATTTCTACCACAATACTGCCTTCAAAAACAGTCTGCTTAATAAGTCAAAAGCGCTACCAAAATAACGAACAGAAAAAAAAATCGTCGTGTTCTGTGTCCACACTTCCAAACCCATTAGAATCTTGCAATCAATACTAATAGTTTACCAAGTTTACCGATGAGTTTACCGATCGCAATTTGTCAGATGTTTCTAACTTGTCTAATAGATTTTTTTTTTCGCTCCTTGGAGCAGGCTATAGTTTTAAAACCATACCGCCTAGTGTAACGTAATGTTTTTTTCCCATAATTAATAAAGTTAGTTAGTATGTGTTTGTCTTGCGTAAATGATAAGTCAAGTGAAGTCTTCGTCAAGTCGGCTGTCGTTTGTTTTGAAAAGAAAATGGTGGATTTTCCCTCCAAAACCTAAATCGAATTTTCAGATTCAGAAAAATCACTTTACACACATTTATTCCAATGGCTCACACTTTATGTTACGACCTAAGTATTATTGGTTAAAATTCTACTAAAATTAAACAACAATACTCATAATAGCACAAGAAAAACTATTAAAATAAAAATGCTATGTGTTGTTTCAAAAATGACAAATTTCGAATCCGTTTACCGATGAGTTTACCACCGATCGGAATTTGTCAGATTTTTCTAACTTGTCTATGGAGTCCTTTTCATGAAAGAAGTCCCGCGGAAATTTCCGCAACTAAACTTTAAAACTAAATTTTAAATTAGTTGTCAGGTGCTGTTATTGTGTTCGGATGCTAGTGCGTTTTTATTTGGTTTCTGTGATCAAAGTCTTGTTTTCAATGCCTAAAGTTGTTAAAAGTGCTGCCCGAGAAATAATACTTAAGGTCGACTACAGCGCCGCGTCTGCGGGACTTCTTTCATGGAAAGGACTCTAGATAGAAACATGAAGTTTTTTTTTTAAGTACAGACCTTTACAGAAGTCAGTCGAGTAAGCCATACAGCAAGGAGGTCGGTTGGCACGCGAGTCACGTACCGCTGTATCGATCGCGCCGCGCCGCCGTATTGGCGAAATCTTTACTTTGAGCAGTATAAGGCAGTATTCAGTGTATTCCTGACCAGTTTTGTTTTATAGAACTAAGTAGACGAACAAGCGTCCGGCCTTCCTGATGGCAAGCGGTTACCGTAGCCTAAGGACGCCTGCAACAAAAGAGTTTTAGAAAATCAACAAATTAAAACTCGAACTACGAGGCTGGGTTGCTTGTGGTATGGTAACGCTAAAGAAAGTAATATATTATGCAACTAGTGAATAAAAGACGGATTTAAAGCGAGGTCCATAAATGAAACACGAGCAAGTGAAGGATTCTAATGATTGAATCACGAGCGTAGCGAGTTATTCAAGTGTTAGAATCCTGAACGACGTGAGTGGTTCATGGCCCTCGGTATAAATCCGTTTTATTCAAGAGTTGCATACTATACTTTATACCATGACTACGAGAAAAAGAAAGCGCAAAAACAATAATTAGATGGAGGTCAAATATATTAGTGTGTTCTAAATTCAAACACCAAAACAGTGAATTAAAGTGCTTTTTATTCACTGTTTTCAGTGAATAAAATAAGCTTTTTAGAGGGGGAATGGTACAAAATATTTTTTCTGTATTCTTTAACTTTTTGCGTTATTACTATTTTATTCTTATTACATTCCATAGGTAACAAAGAAAAATGCTTTTTTTTATAATTTATGTTTTTTGAAATAATTTATCATACAAAAGTATTCATTTAATACAAATCGGCATCTTTTTTCTAATAAAAAAAGTTTCAGGTGTTAAAAGAATGTGCAAAAAGTTGGAGATGCCGGGGATCGAACCCGGGGCCTTTCACATGCAAAGCGAACGCTCTACCACTGAGCTACATCCCCAGACGTAAGAAGCCTCTAAAGTACGCTTAGGCCTATAAAACTTTCTCGTAAATATACAAATTTATACGACGGCAGTTGAACAATACGTTGAAACAAATAAAAAGTTATTATATTAAAAAAATATTTACACAAAACGTCGGTTCAAGCTAACAACAGCAAAATTAACACGGACTTTTTATATAAAAAAAATTAACCCTGAATTGCCGTCAAATTTGAAAAGGCTTTTTCTGAAATTATTTAAGTGTATTAAAGTGCGTTGATTAATATATCATACTTTGGGCCTTTTTTTGTCGTATTTGCCTTAAGGGCATAAAAAATATCAATTTTGCAATAAATCAACCACACTATACTGCAACAACTTACTTTAAAATATTCATAAATATTGCCAATTTTATACCCTAAAATATACACAAAATATACACAAAAAATGTGTAAGTTTGCTAGGACGTTTATTTGGTAGAAACATTTTCAATGTAATTTCATTTTGATTATCTTGGTACAGTCAGCAGCTTAAGTTCATAACTTACATTAATTTCAGATCATAAAAAGTTATGTCAAAATCTGAGCATACCATTATGAACCCTTCAAAACTTTTTTTTTAATGTTTCTGTACATTACAGTGTTGATACCTTTTTAATAAATAAATTATATGAATTTACTTCCTATTCCAATTTTTTTTTTACCGTGATATCAATAAAATATTTAGATCAGAGTTTAATCTTTTTGAGATTCGCATCAATGCAGGCAGATCAGTAAGCGTGAGGTAGGCACTTATAGTTCACAAGAAGATGATAAATCTCAGGGCTGCACCGCGTAAAATCTAAATTCACAATAAAAAGCAGGAATATGAAGCGAGTGCGCTGGACAGACGGACGGACGGACGCAAGAAATCATTACTGCGACGGAATCCATACAAATAATTGGCCCGTAAACATGTCAGGGCGGCGTCTCTGCCATGTATATTACGGTAGGGTTGGCACTTCTTGACAAATTGGTACATCATATTTTTGATGTAGTATAAAAAGCAATATTAAAGATTTTAGTATATTTTCTAAAAACTGCGTTAAGTGAGACGATGTTAGCAGTGCAGTGAAACAACTGCAAATTAAATAAAATCTAAAAGCGTTGTGTGTTATGTCCAAGAATATTTATTTATTATTATTTATGTTTTTATATATTTTTTCTCTCGCTAGACGAGGGGTTTACGTTTTTTCGCGGGCTTTTGGCCAACCGAAAAATCGTTGGGGGTTTTTTATTGATTGAGGGATAAAAACTTGCGGACAATGCGGTAATTACTATTTATTAATAGTATTTACCACCTAATATTCTTTATTATTATTATTTATTCATACTACTAAGAATGCAGTTTCTGTAAGTAGGAATCTCAAGAAACAGATATTATTAGTTATTAAAATTATAACTTTTGCAACTATCGTGGTTATGAACAATGACGCATGCGTTAAACTCACAAAATTAAATCATAGTAGATATCCAGTTGTTAGTAAATCGCCAAAATACCAATAAATAAATAATAATGTCTATGCCAGCCCTAAAGCAAACCTCCCGAATCCGTCAATGTCGTATCAATAGGTAGCGGGCGACGCGGTTTTTTCGCCGCGCGCCGCGAGATGGCGTTGCCGCACCGTGCACCACCCGACCATGTTATCTTACTCGATGTAGATTTTATTACTTTCTTTGCTAAATCGCTCGAGGCTCGGTTCGCAGTTCATCTGTTTTTATGATCAAATTCTAAAGCTCGTATGTTGTTAACTGACCCAAGTCAAGCATAAATTGTTTTATATTTCTCAGAGAATTTGTCAAGAAATCTTTGCTCGAGTGCACCAGGCTTAATTTGTCAGACAGTTTGTTGAAGTGATCTTTCTGATTAAAACTTTTTTTACGCCCAGGATTCTTAGGTTGTCAGTTTTTGATGATATTAAATGATAGATTAGGCAATCAGGGAGCTGGTGCCAATGGTATCTGGAATCCCCGCAGTCAAAGGGTTAATATGATAGTATCAACTGATTATATGCCTAAACAATTCGATGACATTCACGTATCATTCACCAACCAGCGTCGGACTAGTCCTCAACTTTAATTGGCCATCAATAAAACCTATCTGATGGCGAATCGACCACACATTATTGTAATTAGTTACATTAATTACGTTATTTATAATTAGTTAGAGTAATTATTTGTAATTACAGCGGACAATGTCGCCCTCTGTCGGAATGTCGGGGGAACTGCCGATCGATTGATCGGTATTTTTTTTTTACTTTTTAATGTCTACGCCTCCAAGGTCTGTGCTCTTAGAATATCACAGGATACTAATTTACCGGTAACTTTCAAGATTTATTTTATTCAGCGTTGTTTTTTCTTATATTACCATGCCTGATAGTTTTTTCTATAAAATAAAATATTACCTAGGTATATCTATTACTTTTGATATTACCAACATTCTGTTCTGACTGACCTATTTTATTGCAGCTGACACTTCATTTTTGTTAACAGTTTTCGTTGCGTATTCAGGGTTAATAAAAACATATGTGACAGATCGACCGGCTGAAAAGGCCCCTTAGTAAAATCATCAAAAGCGACTCGTTAATTGGCATCTTTTGGACGCTGAACCCTAAAACCCAATATCGATTGACAGAGTCCGAAAAAAAAACATTGTAAATACAAATATACAAGCAGCGACAGAAATTACTTACAAAATAGGTAAAATTTTAGCCGCTAAAAAGGTAATAAGCCATAGATTATAAAATTAGTGAAATTGCAACATTTGACAAGAGTATGCCGAGCAATGTGTCTGGTCTGGCCATGTAGGGAGGCCACCTGACTTGTCGTTCACTTTGAGACATGCATACAGACAAATTACTTACGTTTTCATTTGGCTATAACAATGTTGTTACAACACACTATGGATCTCATATTGCGTCCATATATAGAAGTTTTAACACTTCGATTGCCCCAATTGGGTTGGACCTAATTTTTTGGTAAAATTAATCAAAACTAAGTCAAAATCGACCAATGCAAAATAATTGCTAAATTTGTATGAAACGCAAAACCTTTTGGACAAACATAGATAGGTTAGTGACTCCTCGGTTCCCATCGGTTCTAGCTGTTCACTATTTCAGAACGAACTTAAGTGAAAACCAGGAGCCAATTAAAACTTTTACTGCATTTACATATATACTTTTTTTATACATCGATTGCCACTACCAGTACCTACCTATTCCTGTACATAGGCAATAAAAAAATCAAGATAACAGACAAAATTGTAAAAATGTACACTATTTACGAATGGAATTTCCTTTGTAAAATATGACATAACTAACATTATTTTAAATTTAGTTCTTGAAATACAGCGGCCGACGCTCAAAGAAGATCCTAAACACAACATTCTTCATCGCACCTCTGTCACAACGCCTTGGCCATCCACAATATTCCATCCAACCGACATAATTTTGTCATTGTTACACTTTTTACCATCAAAAACTCCGATGTATCGACTCGCGGACTATTCGAATGATCCAGAATCGATTCTGTATCGATCGAGGAATGAACACAACACAATGTCATATACAAGTAATTGTATATAATTGGTATTTCTCAAGAACAATGACACTAAATTACTGTTTGACTGAAATAATTGCAATACTTTTTGTTCGCGATCTTTTCGCTTTGACAAAAGCCGGGACGTTTTGGTTCGGTAAGAATCGAATTGCTCGAATCGTTTTTATAGAGCAATGTATTGTTGTTTAGCGGTTAATGTCAACTGCTGGAAATGTGAACGGTTTTATCACTTTCACAATTACAATTTAATAAGTAACTATTTTAAGAAACCAGCGGGCCTAAGATGCGCACCGCGAGATATTTGTCATGTCGTTCTGTCAAAATGTAAGCATTTTGTACCAGTTTAGGAACTATTGCATTATCTGTGGTACCTAATGGTGTCGACAAAACGCGCCATAATGTACACTTATGACACTTCTTAGTCGTCGTACCACTCTGAGGACGACATAATAGTCATGCAGAAATGTCAAAAGTTGAAAATTTAAAGGCGCGGTTTCTCGACAACATTACCACAGATAATGCAATAGTTTCTAAACTGGTACAAAATGCTTACATTTTGACAGAACGACATGACAAATATCTCGCGGCGCGCATCTTAGGCCTGCAGGTACCACGTTTGTTGATAGATAGCCAATTGTGAAATTCTGTTTAAGGATGTACTTTGGCAAAAATAGTGTCAGTCGAAATGACGGACAGAGGCCATAAAGAAGAGAAGAAGAAACATTTACTTCTAATGCTGACTGTACGCACTAGTATTATTACCTAATATTATGTAAGAATAAGAAATACCTAATCAACATTAAAAAATATATCCATGCGTAATATTACGTATACAGAAAAATAAGAAAAAGCTCTGTTTAAAACCGATCTTACTAGAGTCGTGATCCGACATTGATAAAATGAAAATAGCAAGCGCATGCGCATATGAAGCTATGTTTTACCCTCTATAGGACTTACTTAGAATCGCCTCTCAACTTCTATCAAAAGTTTATTATCATTTAACGTAGTGCTATCTCGTTTTACTTAGATGGTAATAATGTAACAGGGAGAATTGTAACTAAGTCTTTAAACAGTGTCTAAGTTGATAGCCGATTCTAAGTAAGGCGGTTTATGTTAAAGTTAGGAATTCAGGGTTTTTGCTTCAAACGGTTTATGTCAGCCCCCCACTCGCATGCCTTTTTCCACTTTATTTAAAGTTTTCATGAATAACAATAATGTATGAAAAAGTACCTCTGTTTGATTTAACAGCTTATCTTTGAGATTGAGAGGATAAAATTCTGTAAAGTTTATAAGGTACGGTCTCATTGGAACGAACGTTCAGATTTGAAAATAGTTTTTCGGGTTTGCCGACTGGATACCGGAAGTAAAAGCGGAATGTGAAAGCAATAAATGTGTTAATTATTGAGCAAAGACGTTTTACAAAAAAATATCAACCTCTTTATTTATTAGCACTGTCTATATTAGTCTTTTTATTAGTTTTTTACAAAAAAATACAATCTCTTTATTTTTTTTTAGCACTGTCTATATTAGTCTTTTATTCAAGTTTTTACAAAAAAAATACAAGCTCTTTATTTTTTTTTTATCACTGTCAATATTAGTCTTTTTTTTTCAAGTTTTTACAAAAAAAATACAAGCTCTTTATTTTTTTTTAGCGCTGTCTATATTAGTCTTTTTTTGAAGTCCTTTATGTAACTTCAACTTATATTTGAAAAATTATCATAATACCGAATAGGCTGGTCAAAACAGACGTTTTCTTGAACTCGTATTAGTCTGAGTTTCATTTTGATTTGCAAAAAGTGATTCGTAAGTGTATGGATTCGTATTTTTCTCATCTTTAACGAATCGATTTCTCTATTTTATTTCAAATTTCCGATAAACATTGAGCCTCGTAGTTGAACCACAGAATATCTATCTTTATCAAAACGAATAAAAATACCTAATTGTGTAAAAATATTGCCAACACCTTGAAAAGACTTACAAGTTTGAGCTGGTTTCGATACTATCACTCAATTTACATTAATCGCTAGCAGCGACATTCTATACAATTTGTTCTTATTTTTATTATTTGTGTTTGTAACAAGCTCCAATAAATAAGCTATATGGCAACCCGCCCAGCCCTGGCAACACCGGAAGCTTTTTCAGTTAAACCAAAACGTAACATACGCCCGCCGGCTTGCTATGCTTCCGGTGGCGTGGTAGGGTGACGCGTTCTTCCGAGTTGCAGCAGACTGGCGCGCGTACGCGAAAATAAGTACTGTTCCCCTTTCTCAAAATATCTTTATTGATTTATGTTGTTCGCCCTAAGAATCTTCTCTTATCACTGTAATTGTATTTATAACTTGTGTCGTGTGTCCTAACTCAATATACCTTACTTTTCAAATCATAAATCTTTTATTGAAGTCACACGGCCATAGCTATCAATTTATTTAAAGTTTTTTGCCTCAATTTATACCCAGACCATTCGACTTTTTATTTATGCTACCTTACAGCTACATGTAACAGTAAAATGGAGTTCAATAAGATCGTAATTTTTATTACGTTAGCACTACCTAAAGATAATTAAATTTGGAATAGATAGTTATTTTGTAACTTAAACACATTGTAGAATTCACTACTGTAAAAATGGCTACCATAGTTTTGACTTACATAACCAAGTTTTTGATATCTATTAACTACTATTAATGGTGTCCATCCATGCTGGGCTGTGCAGCGACTGCTCCATGGTCGTTTAATTTGACTAAATAATAAAACTCACAAATCAGGGTAAATACCTACACCGTTTTTTTTTGTAAATATATTATGCACTAGCTTTCGCCCGCGGCTTTGCTCGCGTTGTAGCAGCATATACGCATTATGTGGTTAAAATCTTTGATCTTAAATTAGACCCTTTATGGGTGCGACTTTTCAAAATTCTTTTCTTAGTGCACCCCTACACTATCTAAGAATACTACCCTCCTAATTTCAGACCTCTAGGACTTAAAGTTTAGTCTGTGCGTTGGTTGTCAGTCAGTTTCAAAAAAGTTTTATTTAGAAGATAGACTAGATAAGTACCTATAATGTTACATTGTCGGAGACTTCACCTTTACCATCGCCCAGTAGTTGGTGATTCTAGATCATTCATTTACAATTTATCGGTTCCCAACACGTTTGCAACGCGGCAAGTGCCGATATGACATAAACCTTTGTTTTATGGGATTGCCATAAAAGCTCAAGAGCTGGTTTTGTGATAATGCCGTGTATTTTTTTGTTTCTCAGGTTATTAAAATAAGCAAAAGCTTCTTCTTCTTCTATTAATTAAGCAAAGGCAAAGGTGAGTTCCCAGTGGTGAGTCCACAAATGGGACGCATTTTAAAAACGATTCCCACTTGTCACCATCTGGGAATGACCCCGTACAAATATTTTGCCAGGTCACTATACAAGCTAAAACTTTTTCTACCAAACTGGGCTCAGTTTATAATATCTGAAGAATTGCTTGATTTGCTTGACTCAAGCCTCAGAACATAATTTATAGTCAAGCATAGGTATTATATTTATTAATTTTTACTAAACGGAGTAATATTTTTTCTACGCTTCGTTTTTGAAATCCATAGTCAATCCAAAGTTTCGCGCTAATGGTGCTAAGGTAAAAATACTTCTGCGTAAACTATCGAAGTGGTACATAATTATTGAGAAAGTTGATTTAGGTGTCATCGTGAAAAAAAAACAAATAATGAACTCGAAAACACCTTTATTATGTCCTTCAACCGACTTTGTAATGAACTTATCCGATTGTTAGGTACCTATATCTACTTTTTTAGATGTTTTATTTTTTTTATTTTTACAATTATAACTAACTTACAGCTAACACAGTTAACTTAGAGCTAATGAGAGTATAGGTTTTGTAAACAGATAATATTTTGATAACATTTTGTAGTTTTTAAGTCATAAATATCTAATTATGTGGGTAAGAAGTGTGACGTACGACTCATAATTAGCTTGCGAATACATGTATATAAATAGCTAGCAGAAATAGATACCTTTTTATTTGTTTTATTTTTAACTTCTTAGGCGCTCGTTGGCGCGATAGGTTTTTTTGATGCTCGCTCAGATAGCGCTAGACGAGAGGCGGAAAATTGTTTATAAATAGAACAAAAACGAATAAATGTGTGTACTGTACAAAGTTAAATAATCTTTTATTTAAAACTACAACCTTCAAGAAAAGAGGGAGATCTCCCATCCCTCACAATAAGATTATAAGTTGATAGGTATTTTACATAGGATGATGAAAAAGAAAAATAAAGAAAAATATTTAAAGTTATGTTGATAGCGTCCCAGAGTGTAGAGTTATTTTTAACCAACAAAAAAAGCAGTTAATTACTTAACAATTTTAATTAACCAACAGTTTTTTTTACTAATAATGAGAAATACGAAGCCCATATCGACACGCTAAAGTAAATTAACGAAGTAGTATATTACCAACCTGTGCCTTGATCACGAATTGTGACAATCGCAAACGTATCGTAACGCTAGCGTATCCGAGATACACTGCGCGGTGACACTACAACGGTTGGCAGTCGAGCTGGCATTGACGCGCAATATAACTCGAATACGTTAACGCGGCGACTGTCAGAGCCCGAAGTCTGAGTTTTGTTTTGTTGGTCGAAACGCATATCGAGAAGCAGCTTGCGAGATATTTTGTATGAAAATCCGATAAGCGCCTTTATCGGGAGATTTGCAAACTATTTTTCTCCATACAAAAACTGCGAGTTTCTCGATTCTCGCTTGTCGCAAATCAACATAGCAAAATTCAGACTACGGGCTCAGATGTTTTCGCGATAGAGGTTGATATCGTCACGTTGTCAGTACCACATAAAATATAAAAGTACTTACGTAAAGTACTTAAGGTCGATAAACACGCTTTTCGAACCGCGAATCCTAAAGAATGAATGACATGTCTTTATTGACATCCCTAACAACTGCGACGTACTAACCCGTGTTTTTGTATTGAGCCTTCGAGATCGATATAAAACTGCTGTTTCTGGCTGACTGGTAAGATTTCTTCAGCCTTCAGAATGCCAAGAACAATAGTACATAGTGCTTTATACTACAACTACGAGGAAAATAAAAAAACTAAAACTGAATCCTCAAACAACACACAAATTGAAAATTTTGACATGTTCTTTTTTCAAATAGTTTATCCTGCCGCCGCAGAGTCGCACTGCCAGCCCGACACCATCCAACGCACAGCTAGTGGCCAGTGTCATTTCGCGAACTTGGAGATAAAAACTCACTGTAAAAACTTTTTGGCTTTTGATATTTAGGTTACCGGCGCATAGTCTTACCCAAAATTAAAAAAGAAAAACCACGTAAGAAATGGATTTTCATACACTTTTCTCTCCCGCTCAGATGCGTTTTCTCCCCGCATATTTGTTCGATATGCAATGACGTACTTTCTACCGTAAATTTGATAAAGTATCAAGGTACTTTCCAAGCAGGTGTAGTATAAAAACAATTTTCTTTACAGATTCAGGCTTTTAGTGGTTTTCTGAAGACCGGCAATAATGCTGCCGCCGGCATCACTGCCGCGGACTTATTGAGCAACATCGCCTTTATTCTCACTAGAGAGCAAGGGCATGAACTTGGGCCGGGAGCCGGGACATAAGTATTATCGTGTTCACAATATGCTCGTGCCCACTTTCCTGCCCAAGTGCCTGCCGACTGCGGCATAGTGTGAACGGAACATTATGAAGTACTCAGATTACTGTAAGAAAATAAGCGCGAATGAAGCTGTATGCTGTAACTAGTCGCATACATTGTCTTAGTATGGATAAAATAAGTGAGTTCGAACTACAGGTACCTAAGAAGCTGATCTTCCAGTCTTAAAACCCTTTGATGCCGACTCTACAAACCAAAGTCAACCTTAAAGCGAACTATCCAAGTATCAAAACTCGCTGGCTCAACGTGTCAACTCTGAAGATTAAGCGTTATTGATAAACGACTTTGATAAAAGTGACATAAGGTGTAGTATTGTGTGATGATGAATCAGTAGGGTGAAGAAAAACTTAGTGATGATGAACAAGTAAGCAGAAACTTATTAAGCCGCTGACGAACATGCCGATGACGATACTTTTATTGTTATCGACTGATCGTAGGTATTTATTTATAGACCGAGTCTTGTAAAGGCACAATTTTTGAGTTGGAATCACCGGTTTATCATATTTTTATCAGCCTATATAAAACCACTGCTGGACATACATTTTCGAAAAGAACAATTTCAACTTAGGTTGGTAGGTGTAGATACTGTAGGTAGGTAACTAATGTACCTACTTTATTTACTGACCATTTTATGACACCAACATTTTTTTTTTACAATTCTCAAAATCATCGATATCCATAGGGATATCCATAGGGATATCGATGATTTTGAGAATTGTAAAAAAAAAATGTTGGTGTTATAAAATGGTCAGTAAATAGAGTAGGTATACATTAGTTACCTACCTACAGTATCTACACCTACCAACCTAAGTTGAAATTGTTCTTTTAGCATTTGTAGTGTACCTATGTACACTACAAATGCTAACTGAGGCCCGTATTCCGAGACAGAAATCGTTACTCAAGCATAGATTTGAGTAGAGATTTTCATACAAAAATGTATGCTCGAGTACGGATCAGTGCTTGAGTATAAGGCTACGGAATACGGGCCTAAAACTCGGTTGTTGACGAAAACAATGATCAAATAAGCAATGGCCCGCCTCATGTCAAGCTGTTACCTCGCGTATTTGTTATCTTACTTTGGGAGAAGCCACTGGCTCCTGTTACAGAGAATTCATAACTAAGCTCTATGGATTCAAAATTTTTGTGTTTAAACATTTTACTTAAGGTGCATTGGGGTAATTGCGAAAATGGGTATATTCCGAAAATCCATAAAATCTAGTAACATAATGCGATATTTTCCTGTTGGCACGAGGATATATAGGACTGTCACGGCGATGCCAATCAAAATGGCGTCTAGACCAATGTTGCCAACAGGAAAATATCGCATTATGTTACTAGATTTTATGGATTTTAGGAATATACCCATTTTCGCAATTACCCTTACGTCAATAAAAAGCATTTTTACTTTTACCTACATTCTATAATTCGCATAACCTCACAATGCAAGTCAATTGAGGACGAACCCGAGACAATTCACTGCGTCCATCACTCTGAGCCGTAAATGTGCGTGTAATTGCACCGGCTCCCATACCCTTCAAACGGGAACACAGCTATTGGCGACAAAAATAGTTACGGTGCTAGTAGTAATTCCCTAGGACGAGCTCTTTCACAAGAAGCTCTACTACTAACTACTAAAAGTACATTTGGAACCAATACACCTGCAAAAATTTTTGAAAGATACTTAGTGCAAACGCCAATAATAGTTATTTGTTATACAAGAGTGCAAAGTTGCTTTTTAACCGCGTGTTCAATTTTGATGACCGAGCAAGCGAAGGATTCTAAAGAGCACGAGGTGAAAAATCTTTGCACTCGAGTGCAACACGTAACTTTTCATTCCACCTCAGCGAGGAAATGACTAGCAAATTGAAAAAAAAACACCAAGAAGGTTCCGAGTCTGAGTTTTTAACAAACTAAAAAAAAGTTGTATGATATATTCGGCACCATAGAGGTACCAGTAAATAGGTTTAATGTTTTTTTTAATTCACAAACTTAGTGCACACGATGTCCTAAATTCAACTTACTTTATCCTCTAGAGAATAAAAACGGCTTTTGCACTCAGATATTGAAGAGCAAAAATACTCTTTCCGAGATGGTGGGATGAAAAATATGTTATTTATCATAGTGTGGATTAGTGTTTGATTTACGACGGACAATGTCAAATGGAATGGCTTTAAGTCGGGACTCCGAGCCATTACCTCCCTTCTGAGGTAGCCATTACATGGGGCCACGAGAAGAGCGGGCAACATTTTTTAAGTAAAAAAAGTTACAAAAGAAAATTGGTAAAAAGCAACAAAAAGACAAGCCTCCAGCACCAGTATCTCTATCACGAACAAATCAGGGGCATTATTCTGGGGCCTTATTCACTATGACCAATACAAGTGCGTTACGCAGCACGACAAGACAGCGGCGTGAAATCGCCCTATGCCTAGGCCGTATTTCCCATGCCATAAATGTCATTACTTACGGTGACGTCATACGGTTACGGCAAGGAATCTCTTAAGTCATACAGAATAATGCCCCAGTATGACTTAGGAGATTCCGACTTAGTGACGATTCGGACCAAATATTTTGGGACAAATTCTCCCAATCGTCACTTTTGATTTTAATAATTTTTGTTGTGACGATTCGGACAACTTTAAAAATAGCTGCATTGTACAGTCAGGTAAACAATTTTTAAGCAAAAGGTGATATAGCTATTAAGGTGGTTCGATTTCCATATTAATTTATTTTACCAATTTGGGGGAAATTATATTATTATACCTAACAAGCAATTTTTATTTATTTCTTGAATCATAGAACTTAAAATCAAGATCTATTTTTTTGATGACAGCTGTCAAACTTCAAACGCCCTAGCTCGGAAACTACTCACTCTGGAGTTCTCGTTCCAAAACCAAATGAAAGGTGTGATCAAGATCTAAATGTTTGAAGACAGCTGTCAAACTTCAAACGGCTATATCTCGGAAACAACTCACCCTAGAGTTCTCGTTCTAAAATCAAATGAAAGGTGTGATCAAGATCTATTTTTTTGATGACAGCTGTCAAACTTCAAACGGCTATATCTCGGAAACTACTCACCCTAGAGATCTCGTTCCAAAACCAAATGAAAGGTGTGATCAAGATCTATTTTTTTGATGACAGTTGTCAAACTTCAAACTGCTATATCTTGGAAACTACTCACCCTAGAGTTCTCGTTTCAGAACTAAATGAAAGGTGTGATCAAGACCTATTTTTTTGATGACAGTTGTCAAACTTCAAACGGCTATATCTCGGAAACTACTCACCCTAGAGATCTCGTTCCAAAACCAAATGAAAGGTGTGATCAAGATCTATTTTTTTGATGACAGTTGTCAAACTTCAAACTGCTATATCTTGGAAACTACTCACCCTAGAGTTCTCGTTTCAGAACTAAATGAAAGGTGTGATCAAGACCTATTTTTTTGATGACAGTTGTCAAACTTCAAACGGCTATATCTCGGAAACTACTCACCCTAGAGTTCTCGTTCCAAAACTAAATGAAAGGTGTGATCAAGACCTATTTTTTTGATGACAGCTGTCAAACTTCAAACGGCTATATCTTGGAAACTACTCACCCTAGAGTTCTCGTTTCAGAACTAAATGAAAGGTGTGATCAAGATCTATTTTTTTGATGGCAGCTGTCAAACTTCAAACGGCTATATCTCGGAAACTACTCACCCTAGAGTTCTCGTTCCAAAACTAAATGAAAGGTGTGATCAAGACCAATTTTTTTGATGACAGCTGTCAAACTTCAAACGGCTATATCTCGGAAACTACTCACCCTAGAGTTTCCTAGAGAAAATTATTGTTTTTTATTTTTACGTGAAGAACAAACCAACAAAAATACTTTCCATACTTCACATCACAGTCATACAATTTAAAAATTTAGATATAAGAAAATCTAACGCGAACTCTAGGGTGAGTAGTTTCCGAGATATGGTCGTTTGAAGTTTGACAGCTGTCATCAAAAAAATAGATCTTGATCACACCTTTCATTTGGTTTTGGAACGAGATCTCTAGGGTGAGGAGTTTCCGAGATATGGGCGTTTGAAGTTTGACAGCTGTCATCAAAAAAATAGATCTTGATCACACCTTTCATTTGGTTTTGGAACGAGATCTCTAAGGTGAGTAGTTTCCGAGATATAGCCGTTTGAAGTTTGACAGCTGTCATCAAAAAAATAGATCTTGATCACACCTTTCATTTGGTTTTGGAACGAGAACTCTAGGGTGAGTAGTTTCCGAGATATGGGCGTTTGAAGTTTGACAGCTGTCATCAAAAAAATAGATCTTGATCACACCTTTCATTTGGTTTTGGAACGAGATCTCTAGGGTGAGTAGTTTCCGAGATATGGGCGTTTGAAATTTGACAGCTGTCATCAAAAAATAGATCTTGATCACACCTTTCATTTGGTTTTGGAACGAGATCTCTAGGGTGAGTAGTTTCCGAGATATAGCCGTTTGAAGTTTGACAGCTGTCATCAAAAAAATAGATCTTGATCACACCTTTCATTTGGTTTTGGAACGAGAACTCTAGGGTGAGTAGTTTCCGAGATATGGGCGTTTGAAGTTTGACAGCTGTCATCAAAAAAATAGATCTTGATTTTAAGTTCTATGATTCAAGAAAGAAATAAAAATTGCTTGTTAGGTATAATAATATAATTTCCCCCAAATTGGTTAAATAAATTAGTATAGAAATCGAACCACCTTAATGTAACCACACGCTCGCAAAGCAATTTAAATATTTAAATAGCTAAATCATATTTTGCTTAACATTTTTTTACCTGACTGTACGCAATGGCTTCCTTAATTTGATGTTCTCCGAATCGTCACAACAAAAATTATTAAAATCAAAAGTGACGATTGGGAGAATTTGTCCCAAAATATTTTGTCCGAACCGTCACTAAGTCGAGATTCCTTGCCGTAACCGTATGACGTCACCGTAAGTAATGACATTTATGGCATGGGAAATACGGCCTAGGCATAGGGCGATTTCACGCCGCTGTCTTGTCGTGCTGCGTAACGCGCTTGTATTGGTCATAGTGAATAAGGCCCCTGACAGTCGCCGCGTTAACGAATAGAGTTACATTGCGCGTTAATGCCAGCTCGACTGCCAACCATTGTAGTGTCACCCCGCAGTGTATGTCACATTTATCCGTGAGGCACTGGAAGAAATAAAAAAAAGTGAGGGATAATTCTCAGAAGCACACAAACAAATGACTGATGATGAAACTACCTAGTGTCCTAATCCCAGGTAGACTCGACAGTAGACAAGAAAAGTATGCCTTGCTTTTGATAAAAGCATCTTGAGCAAGTAGAGAAGGAATGAGCTTGTATAGAAGAATAACAAAACAATTGCATCGGTAAGATGGAACAGTCCAGAAGGAAAGATCTAGGTGTAATCTAGAAAAATCCTTGAATAAGTGAATTTCCAAACCAAAATAAACTCAAAATAAGTTAGATGAAGGTTTCATAGCCACAGGCATGTGTCCACACATGTCACTGCACCGCCATCTTATCCCACTTACAACGTCTCTTTTTAATAACAACCCCTAAAAACTGGACACTACCCTCTGGTCAGAAACAATTTGTATTGTCCCTGGTGTTTCTTTTTATTTCAATTTTGCTTGGATATGGAATTGATGATCGCAGTCCCAAAATTAAACTATACTCCATAACATAGTACTTTATGTTACTTTCCTCAAAATGATTTGGGTGATAGGTGAAATTCGTTGAAAGTTGGTGAGAGTTAGTTTCTTCCTGAAAATCATAGAGGATCTTTGTTCTGCTTTAGATTTCTTCAAGCTGCGGTCATCTACATAAGTTAGGTAGCTACAATCAGTAGAACAAAGCGCTTGTACCACGGGTAGGTTTTAATATGTAATGTGAGGACAAAGGGTTAAAATATGGCTGCCTGCGGCAAGTAAGATCTAAAGTTATTCCATAAGTCAATAGTTTTTCATACCTTTTCGTGTTCGAACCCTATAACCCTATTAGGGCGTCCGACTATGCCCATGCCGCTGCCGGAATTAATTCGGAATGATTGCCACAGCTACATCGCCTTTATTCTCACTAAGGAGCTAGGGCATGAACTTGGGCAGGGAGACGGGACAGCGGCATATTCGTGTTCACACCACTTCCCTGCCCAAGTCCATGCCCACATCGGCATAGTGTGATCGCGCTATATAAAACATAATATACGTAGAAGCTCTTCTAGAGGTGGATTTCGGCACTGATGCGCTAGGCGAATACTACTTGATTTTACGGACTGCCTAACCTATATATTCTGAAGACTCCGTAATGTAGCCCAAAGCAAATCATGTGCAGAGACTTGAGGGGCACTATCTATACTATTATAAAACTGTAAAAAAAGCCAAAAATTCAATTAAAGATATGGATAAACTAAATATGCAGATCTACTAAATAAACGATTCTGATTCCAAAAATCGAGTTTGCTTGTTTGTTTGTTTGTTCGCGCATCACACCTAAACTACTGGACCAATTTCAATGAAACTTATACCATTCAGAAGCCCTTTTTCCGGATTGAAACATAGGCTATATTTTATTGAAATTAAAGACGTGGATTCTTAGATACAGCTTGACCTCTCTAAACCAAAAGCAGCCTTTGACACGAGGTTCATCGTATGCTGGTTGACAGATATTTTTCGGTGGAAAGTTACGCACGTGTACGAAGTTGCGAGTATCAGCTAGTGGGAAAATAAAATAACATCATTTTCCAATGCGTTCGAGTCACGGGCCCTAATTGAAGAATTACTGAAGTCGCACCTTCCCTCACGAGGCTCTTAACCCCTGGGCATTACTATGCGGCCTGCGTCCTCAGGTAGGGGTATGGGGTGGCCTATTTTTTATGTCATTACCACCCCCACCCTCTTGAGTGGATAGTGCGTTGTAATGTAAGTGCTTACGTAAAGTTAAAACTTTAAAGTGGTTGCCTATTACAGTATCTTGTTTGCTAACTTGTAGTTTTTGGATTTGGAGTTTTTTTGAGAAAACGGTTTAGCTTAAAAAAACATTAGATTTTTTTTTATATACCTAACTAAAATTAAATGATGGAACAAGCTGATGGCCCACCTGATTTTAAGTGGTAACCACTGCCTATATCGATGCATTACCTCTCTGAACACATCCACTGAGGACGTGCCCTGTGATGCATTGCACTGCGCCTACCACTCTGACACAAACGTTTGCTACTTTCTTGCCAGTAAAAATCTTTAGCGCGCCATACGCCTGGACACTCAACGACCCAACCGGATCCAGGTTGTACCATGCGACAAAAATGACGTATAACACGCGCAGATAGAGAATAGATCTGAAAATGGCGTCCGCTCGCATGCGTTCTCGCTCACTCTCTATATCTGTCTATACTCACACAGTGAAGTACGCGCTACAAAAAAATAGTCAGTCAGGATTCGCTTTCCACGCTACTTGACGCACTCCGAGTTATCGTTAAATTCGTTCCGTTATTTTGTTGTTTTCGTTGATATTCATTGTTGTTTTTGTTGAGTTTGATTGTTATCAAATTCTCAAATTCAAATTCTCTGTCTGATTTGTACATTTTTAAGCTAAATCCTTTTCTTGTGTCTTGTAGAGAACTAATAATCATTTAGCTAGGCAGGTACCGCCTGTCTTGTTCAAAAACTAGCAACAACAAAAAAAGTCAATAAAAATCGAAGTTTGAGAACTTGTTTGCCAACCGTACCATGCGTACCCGCCGCCATTTTCAGATCTATTCTCTATCTGCGCGTGTTATATGTACCTAGTATTTTTCAAAAGCGTTTCGAAAACGCCGAAGCGCCTAGCGCCATCTACCGCGAGGCGCGAGAAATTAGACAACCCGCGCGCTATCGAGAGTAGAACATTGTCGCGCGCGCAAACGTGTAAAAACTGACTATCATTGTATTTCTTTCTTATTATTATCTAGCTTGTCTATAAACGTGTCATTATATATTTTAAAGTGTGTGCAAGCATTTATTCTTTTCCCGAACCCCCTGAGAAACTTAGTAGCCAGCCGGGCATCGTTATACATCTCATTTAGATGATTTAAAAAACGTCAGGGCCACTTTGTACCCATGCTCCGATGAACGGGACGCTGTAGTGCATGTGCAGGCATGTTTTTCTTTAGATGGAGTACGCACCTTGCTTCACTCCGGTAGTATCCCAATAAATCCTATCATAGGTAGAATCACTATTATTAATTGTAGACTCATGGAAATAATTTATGCAGGAACCTCCTAATTTAAATCGTTTATTGCACTTACTATGTTGTTTTATAGATGTTGTACACCTACTTATTACGTTACCTACTATTGATTGACTACCTGTCTACACGTAGTCGTGTGGACGCGCCGCGTTCGATCCGGGACGTGACCGGTCCGGGACGTGACAATCGTTCTGTCTAGTGCAGCCGAAGGGTAGACTGCTTGCGAATATAAATTGCTAGATTTTCTTTCCAAGGTTCTGTGTGATCAGATTGTGTTACACACCTTTAAGTGAGTAGGTGATCCAATGTTTATGATGGTATTGCAACACTTTATTTGTGTATAGGTCACTCATTGGCCTAAATCTGGATGAAACTGACAGTACTGTCTCGGCAAGGGGTAAAATACTTGAAACCACTTTCGAGACACGTCATCAACAATCTATAGGTACCCCCTTCTATACCAGGGGGATAATTTTTTTTTAATAACTGATTATTCATGGACATTTTACACAACCCTCTAGTCCCAAACTAAGGAAAGATTGTATTGAACTATGGGAACTAGATTGCTGATACAATACCTTGTAAATATATATAGAACCCAGACGCAGAACAAACATCGATGTTTGTCATCACACAAATGTTTGTTCTTGGTGGGGATTGAACCCACCACCTATTCTACAGTCATTGCTGGACTATTTCCAGAAATAACAATATTAGCATTCGACATCTGCACTAACATCCCTCAATTCTTACAATATCACAAACCCTTATCCATTCTACGCTTCGTGTTTTGGTAGATATATTATAGGCTTTTACGGCACTTTTGAGCATTAACCAAGTCTTGATTATGCTTCTCAAAAGCCTTCAATTCAACTAATGTTACATAGAACCTGAATACATACCAAATATGCCTGTGAAGCAAAGAAGCGCTCTGAGTCCTGAGTCTGAGTCTGCGCAGAGCAAGAAATTTTGTATGAAAACCGGATAAGCGCCTCTAGCGGGACATTTGGGAATTGTTCAATTCCCAACAAAATTTCTCGCTTTGCGAATGCGTTTGCGTGTGCTATACTCGAGTCGAAAGTCAAAACAAACGCTCAGACTCGGGGCTCAGATGAGCACGATCGCTAGCAGTCACTTATCCATTTTGTGACCGGGCGTAAAACTTATCCTCTCAAGAAGACAATGAGAGATGCGACAGTAGGTACTTAGTATTGATCTACAGTGTTCTGCGAAGCTACATGGTGTTCAGAGTACGGTACAGGGGGGGTTGTTTCAGGCACGTAGACGCACGTGACCAGCATGGCGAGGGGGTACCTATTGGAAGAGAATCTTCACGCTATTGCGATCTTTCAGGCAGGGCATTTTTCAGTGTCACTATTATTTGTAGGTTTTGTCATCAACGCGGAGTGTCGCGGAGACGTAGGTTACATAGCTATAGGTACAAGAACGACGAAGAAAGGCGTCCCATCGCTCTAAGAGGCAAAGGTGTTTTTCATGTGCCTGTAATTGTACCTGCGCGGCGGTGGCGGCGGCACCCATTCCCTTCAAACCAGAACACAGCAATGCGAGCATCATTGCTGCTTGGCGGCAGAAATAGGTACGGTTATACCTAATATTCATAGAGATCACCGAAGGCTCCACTAGCTAAAGTATCCGCTAGGTCTGTTTCTATTTCCATCTCTTTTTGTGAGCATGAAAGTGACAAAAAGAAAAACATTTTATAGAGCTGCTTCAAAAAGGTTAAGTATCAAATTATTTTTTTAAAACTATTTTAATAAAGCGTTATTTTAAAAAAAGTCATTGAAATGCTCAAAGCTTACCGTAAATATAAAATACAATAAAGAGAATAAAGTTGAAAACGTATTTTTCCATCACACCGAAAACCATTTCCGTGAATATACGTACACGTAGATATTATAGGCCTCAGTAGTGATGTACTTCCTCCTTAATTCCGTATCTGTAGTATTTATACCTCATAAAACCACACTAAACCTAACCTTTACAGAATTGCAAAACTGTTTTGCTGGTTTTTTTGAAATTCTGTTTATGTAGATACTACCTAGAAGATACCAGCCCAGAGTTGCTTGCTATCTGATGAATGATTATTCGGATGCTAACTGTACCTACTTAGGTAAAACGAATTAGGGAATCTTTTTATTCGATTTTCTAGCCTTTGATATCCCGTACTTTCGTATCCGTCGTAACTACGGGTTAACGTAGTACATCCCTACGCGTAATACCTTCGTCTCTCACGTACAATCTACGTGACCGGCATGAAAGCCTCCCCGTAGGGGTGGGGGGTGATTAGTAATGAAAAACTTTAGAGATGATGGAAGTTTCAGCACTGTTGTGTTATGAAATGTGTAAGCTAATATTATCTTATGATTAAAGTAACCTGGGTACCAAATGCAAAGAGATTTGTGTTAGCTAAATAAATTTCTGGGGATTTGACCAATTTGTACCTTCTTTTCTTATGCAAATCACAAAAAACAATTTTGAAATCCTATAGACCTATACATTCATATCCAGTTAGTACCTTCGTACTATAGACTGAATAAGTTAAAAAGTTGGTAACACCTGTCTTTATTTTTTTTAAGAATTAGAAAGAAGAATAGTCTATACGGTTAAAATTTGATCAGAAAAACATAAACGAATCAATCAATGTGAAAATTCTTAAAACAAATAAAGACAGGTGTTACCAACTCGTACACTTATTATTCAGTCCATCATTTATGTAGGAATAAGATGTATTGAAATAATAGTTAAATTTCACACTGACATATCACCTACATACCTATCTAATATTACCTTTGCCACGTCGCAGCGCAATGATTACGTGGCCAATAAATAAATAAGTGTTTTAATATTGTATGTATGTTAGTCTCTAAGGTATATATTGATATGGGTCCTAGAATAAGCTTTTACACCTTGTACTTATCTTAAGTTGCCCGAAATAAAGTTTTATTATTATTATTATTATTTGCCTATAGTATTAAAATGATCTGTGCCTTTGCAAATACCTCGTCCTCTTTAGACATTAGGGGGATCATAAATCATGTTTTCAGTATTTTTGTGTGCTAATAATAAGAACCTCAATCATTCTGGGTTGGTCAATTTTTTTTTTAATTTCAAACTTTACTTTTTGCAGTTTGCGATGGACACAAAAATGTTTATCGTACTCCACAGTGATTTGACACAAGCCAGTATGACCAGTATTGTCCATTTTCCTTCTATAGCTAAACATCATAAACTCATAAACCCTAGTCATTTCCACCAAACTTAATGCAAATAACTAGGTATAATAATAGGCATAAGGTTAAGTCCCCATGGCGACGCGCAGATATTTTTATGGAGGTCGTGGAATGCTTGAATGGCCCCATCGTAAACCCCTGAACGGCTCCATGGCATAGACATGATTTAGTACCCACCTTGGATCTTTAATTTGGTTTTAATAAAGTTATGCATAATATTTCGCTTAAATCGATATGTACCTAGACCCACGATAATTTGGATTGGAATATTCTGAAAAGGTTTTACCTAATCATGATGATAATTTGAATTTAAGTGGCATTTTTTTTAGTTGAACATTGATACACCTAGGTACAAAATAGATTGCAAATCTCCCGCTAGAGGCGCTTATCGGATTTTCATCTTCTAATATATATTAGAAGAGTTTTATATAAAACTCTTTTGAAGCTGACTGATAATCAACGCACAGCCTAAACTATAAGTCCTAAAGGTATGAAATTTGGAGGGTAGTATTCTTAAAGTCGCAGCCAGGATCAAAGATTTTAGATACCTAATCAAATAATGCGTATGCTGCTTGCTACCACGAAGGAGTAAAGCCGCGGGCGACAGCTAGTAACGGATATTTTATTACAAAAACTAGTAAAACTGACCGTGTTTTTAGTAATCAGTCTTGTTTGCACAGTTGTTAGTTTGACTACCAGAGAATGCCTTTTGAATTCAAGGCTTTAGGTAGGTAGTGTTGTGCAGTGAAGCTAAAACTTTGACAATTCTAGACAAGTGGGGATGTAGCTCAGTGGTAGAGCGTTCGCTTTGCATGTGAAAGGCCCCGGGTTCGATCCCCGGCATCTCCAACTTTTTTAAAAGCATTTAGCTATTCCTTTGCAAAGCCGCTACTGAGATCGGTGTTGTGAGTTTATTTAGATAATAATAATAATTCACGGACATTTTTGTGTTAAAATGTCCGTAAATTTTTATTATCTAGTCTCGAACTAAGAAGAGCTTGTACCTACTATGGGAACTAGATGGCTGATAGAATTATATATATTTTTTTTGTAAATACATACACTTATAATACATAGTAACACCCAGACACAAAACAAACATCTAGGTATGTTTCACACACACAAATGTTTGTTCTCGGTGGGGATCGAACCCACGACCCACAGCACGGAAGGCAGAGCTAATACCGACTGAGACATGACGCCTGTCATAGATGTTAGATACAAGAGTTTTTTTGAACGGTTATTGCCTTGTCTTTATGTACCTAGCAGATGCTAACGTTTACTTGAGTTACCTAACTTCATAACTGGGCCCAGTCCTGAGGGACCAAATGGGTCCAGTTTAAAAAAAATCAACTGCGCCCACATTCTGATAAAATAATATATCAGTACAGTCAAAGATAAAATTAATATTATTTCTGAGAAACCAATGGCAGAGCGCACAATAATTTCTTCCCTGTCGTCTGTAAGCTTATCCAAGGGAATTACAATTAAAAATTAAATGTAAATATCAAGCAGCTTGTAATTAAAAGCGCGCGAATTTTTCTCAATTCCTACGATCCAATAAAGAAATGCAAATGAAGTGCCGCCAAGAAATATAGCGCAGATTAGGGATGAGATGAGAGGCCCTGACTCTTTCTATCGATAAACAGATTTTACAGCAGAATTAAAGGTAGAATATTCACAGCCGTCTCGAAAAATAAGCACTACATTAGGATATTATTATTCTATGATAACTACACCCTCTATACTTCTCACTTTCCTCCAATCCTAACGAAGTATAGTTATTTATTACCTATCAGAGTAGGTAGTTTGTTAAGTTAGCTTCTTGTTCCGTCTATTCATTCATCAAAATATTTATCCTAACGTTCTGCAGATATCGATATCTGCACAACCCCATCTCTATTTGGGGCTATTCCCGCCAACACTAGATCCCCAACGGTATGTCAGTCGATTGTAAAAAAGTTTTTATTGCTAATTCCGTCCGTTTCGTCTTTGCACTTATTTCGCAGTTTTACCGTAGCATTCATTTGGTGTGGTTTTACGGCTGCCATTGTCAATCTACCCGCAAATGTAACTTGTTTTACAGCCTATCAATGGTGGCTGAATTTTGATTGGAAATTAGAAATTAGATTCTTTTTATTGTTGTTGGGAAGAAGTTCTTTGGTAAGAACTTTTATAAGTTCTAAAGGTGGTGATTACCTACAACATTCATGATTTTAAGAGGAAATTGAAAAAGTGGTAGGTACAAGCAGATATGATATTTCAAATATCTACCTCCTCGTGTTACCTATAATAAGATAGGTACCTAAGTAGATATTTTAGCAGCAGGAAGGAAAATTAGAAAGAAGCCTGGTAGGATATTACCCTTATAACTATCGAATCAAACTTTACTACATAGAATAAAGCAAAGACGCTTCCCGCGTCTGTCCTAATGTCTGTATGTTAGATCTTTAAAACTACACAACGAATTTTGATGCAGTTTTTTTAATAGATAGATAGAGTGATTCAAGAGGAAAGTTTATAAGGTTTATATCATCATCATCATCACTGCATTGCACCCGTGCGAAGCCGGGGCGGGTCGCTAGTTTAACATAAAACACTTGCCCCCCGAAAAGTAAGATTTCTCACCAGTGTTGCCAACGCCTACAAAAATCCCGGGCAATCGCAATATTAGTCTATATATCAGACCAGAAGTGCCATACATCGCACTAATAGCGCCATGCCTCGCGCCTCGCCTGAATGTTTCATGGAGAGAAGTATCGATGTCCTCTCGATCTAAACGAATCGTTGTGACTCCGAAATCTTGCTTGAGGGTGTTTCAGTTGATTAAAACTAATGTGCAAATGGTTTAGTAGGTTTTTTTCGGGTTATTAGTAGGTATGATAATGAGTCCTAGTGTCATAACAGAAACTCTACCTCTATTCTATAGGATTGTAAACAACTTAGCTATGAAATATCTCGCTACTGCTCAACTTAAATTTTCATGTCCCGTTAGAAAATATTTATGGTCCACTACGTGACCGTATCTCGACAATAAAAGAGGCAACTCGCACATTTTTCAAAGCGGAAAAATTTATGGGCCCGCAATTGAATTTCACAGTTGATTTGAGCGGCCCGAAAATCCGGTACGCATTTTCGAATTCAGAACGCATCTGTCAAATAGTGGTGGGAAAACATAGACCGTGGTGTTGCCAGCTTCGGTTAGAATCGAAGGGTCGCCATATGTCAAGGAAATAGTTATTTATGGACGCCATTCACAAATTGCATTCAGCCGAATTGATATATTGGAATGTTTTATATGTAAATGTGGTCCTAAGACGAATGGGTTGGCCCAGAAACGGATGCCTATCTTATGATTTATTGATATCAATTATTTTCTATACCATTTCACATTGCTGGTAGGTAATTCATACATACCTGCACACAATACGCAACCTTAGAATATTGAACCTTGGTAATCTGAGCAAAGCAAGCAACCTACGAGCCTTGTACAAGAATGCGAGCGAGACTACCTATGAGCCTTGGGTACCTACCTACTACCGTACAGTAGATATAGTATTAGGTATTACGATCTGTGCTACTATACCTACCAGTGCCTCCAGATCCCAGTGTTGCCAGTTAAAAAATACAGGAGTTTCTAAAAACAATACAGCAGATTTCAAAATCGATTACAGCAAAATTACAGTAAATTTTGTTTAAATATTTATGGGAAAATAAGTTGCTTCATGTCTTTGTTTAACAATAAAAAATGCTATAAGTTATTAGATAAATGAAACATAACATATACAAAAAAAACATTTATTATTTAGTTACTTACTTATTCTAGAACAATTTTCTCATGATTTTCATAAATCTTTGCTGTCATCCTTGAAATCATTCCCTTAGTTGGATTAAAATTCACGCAATTTTTGGAAGTCTGCCGAATGGCTTGCTGAGCTAGCATGTTGCCTTTGATAGTATTTGTGACTAAACAATTAATATCTCTGTAATGTATTTTATCATTACAGTATACAGTAGAAAAGTCTAAAATACAGTAAATCTACTGTAATTACAGTGAATCTGGAAGCGCTGATACCTACCTAGGTTAGCTAGGTACCTACCAAACCAACTAGGCACATATCTACCTACCTACTTATTAGAAAAAATGCCAGGTAAAATAACTAACCTTACCTCTTACCTACCTACCAACAACATTCAATTTAGTAAATGAGTAAGAAAAATAATAGAGTAAAAGTACCTACAGTGACTTTCTCTGAGATAGTATTTTACACGTCCTACAGTCGTCGTCATTGGCTTTGCTAACATAACTCCAGTCACGTGTGCGCGATGCGATCAGTATCTTATTGAGTTCAGTGTCGCCAACACTTGAACTAATGAACCATTTTAGTAGAAATCTAAAACTACTGTGTCATTGCGAGAGTACCTAAGCAAAACTTAAAAATATAGATAGCGGTATCGATTCGCTTGTTGCATTTTTCCAAACTAACCTAATTTGACAGCTCTAAAATTATAGCCGTCCTTGTCATTCCTGTTTTTGAGAATGGTACGGCTACATTTTTAGTGCTGTCAAATTAGGTTACCTAGTTTAGAAAATGCAACAAGCGAATCGATACCAATAACTCAGGTTTACTACCTAAATAGTAAACAATAAGATACCTGTTTACCCTTTACATAATTAAAATATTTTGTTTTTGTTAATAATAACTATTACGTACCTTCAAAGTGAAATAAGTGTTAAATACCATCTACAAAATGACAATAACTTGAGTTAGGTACAAGAGGTAGGTAAGTAAAGTACGTACCTACCAAAGTTATATTTAGTAGAAATTTATTTTTATTAGCTGGCAACATTTATTTAACATAGCCTTGCCTTGTTTAACACAAACAAACGAGCGCGTTATCTCACTCAGTAAAGTAAACAATTAAACGGCTCTAGAAAATGGATTTTGCCGAAAAAGTAGTTCTTATAACCGGTGCCAGTTCGGGTATAGGCGCTGCTACTGCCATCTACCTATCGAAATTGTCTGCGAAACTTGTTCTAGTGGGAAGGAACGAGAAAAATCTAAAAAGGATCGCGTTGTATTGTGAAAAATCGAAGGGAATACAACCTATTACAATCACCGCTGACCTCACCAACGACATCGATGCTGAGCGGGTCGTCAACGAAACCATCGAGCATTTCGGTACTTTGGACGTCTTGCTGAACAATGCCGGGATCATCGCCATGGGAGGTATTAAAAACTCAACCATGGATTCGTACGACAAGGTCATGACCACGAATATGAGATCAGTCTACCAGCTGACCATGCTCGCAGTTCCACATCTGATCAAAAGTAAGGGCTGCATCGTGAACACTTCTTGCATAGCTAGTACGAAGGCTAGCTCCATGGCATTGGCATACAACACGTCCAAAGCTGCTTTGGACCAGTTTACAAGGTGTGTTGCGCTGGAATTGGCGGCAGATGGCGTTAGAGTAAATTCTGTGAACCCTGGATTCGTGAAAACTAATTTGTTGAAAGATATCGGCTTGAATGAAGAGCAGTTGTTGCATTTCGGCCAGAATGTGGTGGGGAACATGCCGCTGAAGAGACCGGTGGAAGCAGAAGATGTGGCGTCTTTGATAGCGTTTCTGGCAAGCGATAGGGCGAAGAGTATCACGGGAACGCACCATGTGATAGACGGTGGGAGTTTGTTGCGATAGATTATTATATATTAGGCTTCTGTAGCATATTTTTGAAGAAATCTATTTATTGTCTGTTGTGTACTCATAAGCCTTTATATTGGTGTTGAACTATTGTGTAACTTGGCCTATTCAGTCATGTAACTATTTAGTGGGTAGATACTTGATTAGATGTCGTAGCTATTTAATCAATTGTACTTAAACCTACCTACATATTATTAAATCTAGATAGTAGGTAGGTACTACATAACCAACAATTTAATCATAGTAAATATTTAGGTACCTAAATCAACGTAAACAGAAAGTAGGGCTTAGGCACCTATCACCCACCTATAATGTAGGTGTTATCTATTTTTGGCCTACGTGTCGTATACTTATACTATGTTTCATAATAAAATAAGAATAAAAATATTCTCAAAAAAATTTTGTTATTATTATCACACAATACAAAAGCAAATATTTTTTTAATCAGCGTATACCTGTAGGTACCTATCTACTTTATCTCCTCTCCCTTAGATCCATAGATAAAAGATGCTACTTATTGAATCCTAATAAGTACCTACCTATGGTATAAACAGCCATAAAAATGGTAGATACTCAAGTATACCTCTACAATTTTACATACCTAAGTATTTAGACACTTGATTTTCGTTCTTAACGTTCAGCAATAATCCTGTAAAAATCTTATCCAGTACCTACCTACATTTATGTACATAAGTAACTAACTTTTCTAATCTCTTAGCAACTAATCGTCTGTACAAATTAAAAAAGGCACAAAAACCGGTATCTAAATGGACTACAAACCTGCGATTATAATACTGCTTGAACTAATCACTTCCTCTACTAGCGCCCCCTGCTGGGAGTTGCATACCAAAGAACAAACTAGCTAGTACTCATTAGAAAAATAACCTGGAGTCTGACCGAGCTAAATCTGCCGCAAAATTTGAAAACCTAATAGTGAAAAGCCCCATCTACGAATCTGTATGTAGTCAGGTACCTACCTGCCTACTGTACTCACGAACCTCGGTTGCATTCGTCAGTTATTCCACTGCAGACTTGCGTTGTTCAAACTCTACCTACGCATGGAGATGTGACTGAACTATTTACGGTAATCGACATCACTAATCTTAATTTAACTTTTTTGCGAGAAATGTAATATTCATCTAAAGTTGTAGGTAATGAAGGATTTTCTATGAATTTTCTCGTAATTTCCTTGCGATAAAGTTGAAATTAGCACGCGCTGTTTTCAGAGGCACTGCAAAGGCAAACATGGATAAAGATTAAGATAGACCTCGTTACGGGGTTGCATAAAGTTCTCAGGAATGTAGGTAAACATGTAGGAATGTTAGAAATAAAGCTTTAAAAAGTAAAAACTGACCCTACCCAAGATATAGACCGGTACCTACAATACCGTATGTGATAAAACAGAACCTATGTACCTATATATATAATACCTATGTACCTACCTACAGGACTCCAAGATTGAAGCTGGCAAGCGCAGATAAGCTTTTCCATAGGTACCTATTGTTAAACACCAAACATGGCTTATTTTTTCGTATAACGTCAACAAAGCATATCTTTATTGACCAACAGGCCCAAACGACGCTACATAGTAGATTCACTACACATAAAACACGAAAAAACTGAATATCTACAACCTAAGAGTTATAGAACGCAGCTATGGATAAGGGAACATGGTCCTTCGAACACTAAAATACTTGTGATACGGCCGCGAACACGTTTGTAACGCAAGTATTTACTTTGTAGGGCCAATATCAGATACTTTCGAAGGAGATTTTAAAAAGGAAATACGAAATTTGGAAAGTTACAGATTTCAATCCGAAAACGCTCTCCGAATGAACCAGAATAGCCCCGCAGGAGAGAACTTTAGTAACAAATTACAAGTAGGTAAGGCAAGTACTCGTACTATACAGGTATAAACAAAGATCAGTGGGTATAAACAATAATTTCAAATAGGTGCCTACACTAGAAAGTAACACACAGGAAGTCTATGGACAAATTTGCAAGTTAAATAGTCCTAGGCACACTAACGACCTAAATAGTTGCAAAAATTCACATTTTATGCTTACAAAAACTGCAACGGTTCATACTTATGTCTTATTACTCTGAGAAAAACTTTGCAATTCAATAGGTACACATTAATTATAGATGCTAGAATGTTGTTACTGAATCTACATTGAACGTTTAGATAAAGGATCTGCGCTATAATGTATAAAACGGTAGTAAAATTTGCGAACTAATGGATAATTACATTTCTATACTTAGATTCTTTTTATATTACTATAATAGATCGTATACATACTACTAGTTGTATCAATATTTGGTTTAATGTAAAATATTATTCTTTATATTATTAGATCGTATACATACTACTAGTTGTATCAATATTAGGTTTATTGTAAAATATTACTCTTTATATTACTAATTACAGAGTATTTTTCTATTAACATACAAAAAAATCCTTCACAACTAGCAACACATTTATCAAGCTAATAATTTCAACAATTCTTACAAGTGGGGATGTAGCTCAGTGGTAGAGCGTTCGCTTTGCATGTGAAAGGCCCCGGGTTCGATCCCCGGCATCTCCAACTTTTTGTAAAATTCGTGCATAAACCTGTTATCAGTATGTTCATTTAGGTAGCACCAATTCGCGCTCAATAAGTTTAGCCATGAGGTAGATACCTACTTACTTACTTAAAATCTACATTATTATTGTTCTGTTGATTTTAGAGCATTTTCTGCGCGTTGATGCACGCACATGCAAATTTATGAAAATAAGAATGTTTTGATTAGATAATAAACACAAAATAAAGTGACTGAAAACAAAATTATATTATGTCAAAATCTGTACATATAAATCTGCTTCGCCAATATAAAAATACTAGGGAAATATCAATACAAATATTAAGACGTGTTAACCATTTATTTCGTTACACTGAAAATAATTTACAATTTGTTATATCATAGAAGATTCTAAGTAGAACAATAATTTCACCAAAAAGGATTTTATTAGCACGTTTCAAAGGAAGATATACTACCTGAATTTTTTTAAGACTATTTACATCGAGATTTATACTTGAACACGGGTCGAAGACACGAGTTTGTAAAACTAGGGGCCGGAGTACACTGAAGCGACGATTTGTAGGATATTTTTGTCCTTAACAAATTGATAATTTATAAGTGAATGTTTGCACGATTGGACACAACTTGACGAATTTACATTCACTTGTTTTAGTTAAAACAGAAACCAAAATTTTCAGACCGCGCTATAGCGGACCTCGGCCCTAACTAGCAACACTAGTTATACATGAACACATGGCAATTTGGAAATCACCTTTACTTATAGCGTCTAGACGCGCTATACCTATGCTAGTCCAACACTGGTACATACTTAAAATCATCAAAATTACATTGAAATAACATTAATTACCAATGATTCGTGAAATTCTTTATTTACAATATTCGTCGTATATATCCAGGTCAAGTAGCGTAAATTAGTACATGGATCTAGACTAAGAACCGCATTCTGATAAATAAATTGTTACTCAAGCCAAGCATAGATTTGGTAGAGATTCTCATACAAAAATCCATACTTGAGAATGGCGAATACTGTTTTATAACAAGTATTAGATATTTTGAACATATTATAAAAGGTAATAGCAATTATATTGTCAAAACGAATAGATTTATAGCAAAATTGAGTTTAATGAGTTCAAAATTACATTTTTAAAAGGAAATAATGTATGGATACTCGACTATAGAATAAGTAAATGAATAATTGTAAAAATTTTTCGTTTAGCTATGGATACTTTTAGATTAAAATTACAACTGTGACAAGAATAAAAGTAGAGATCACGACGAAAGTCAAAGAATTACATTTACTTACCTATTTAAAAATCTATCTAAACTGTATCTTCTAGTAAATAAATATTTGTTCAGAAACTCATAACAAATTTTGCATTACTGTATTTGCTCTCGAGTGCAAATGATGATCAAGATAATATTTTATGATATATATAAAATACATCAATTCAATGTGTAAAATATTTATTATTAGCGATTACGTAGATGCAATGTAACACTTTACAATGCAGAGTTTATAATATTGAGTATTGTTATAACAATAACGTCAAAAGTATAATAGGAATAACATTTGCCTATGCAGGTACACTAAGTACTGAGATTCATTGGATTTTGTAATATTTCGATCACAAATTCATGCTCTTCATTAATAATATTTATGCATTTAAACAGAATGACGATTTTATATCTGTGGTTATGAAACTCTAAGACGGAAGTACTGCACCTATACAATGACATGAACTGCGCGTAATCTTAGTTAACTAAGGGCCTATTTCACCATTTTACCATCTCTGAGTAATAGTATCTGTCAAATATTTATATCCTTGCTTTTGATTGGTCTAAAGTAGACAGATCAATTTTTAATTGATGTATAGTGTAATTACGAGATGGTGGAAAAGCACTTTGGGTTATATTTTATCTGAATAATCAAACACATAAAATTTTACACGAGTGACACCTCGGTTCGCTCTATTATAGAACTTCAAAAACACGAATGTTTTCTCAATACTTAACAGTGAAGTTGCACAATATAACATATTATTATACTAATTTAATATTATATGGCTATCACTATACCTTCTTCATAAGATTTACAGTAGCGTACCTATATTCAATTTATAATTAAATCTATAATACACTCAGGTTGACACATAGATCACTCAGCTCGATAACTCCTACAAGAATTTTTTCTATTTTTATTTGTTTTTTATAATAATTTTCAAAGTAACATGGTCATGATCAGGAATGTTATTTGATATTGAGCCAACAAGTTTTAACTCCAAAATGGTTTTTTATCAATAGATTTAGTTACCTACATCAATTGTAAAGCCTCTTCAAATTGTGAATGTCATTAAGTTACTATAAATAGCAAATTCAGAACCCTTACGTGAATTTTAAGAAAATGAGGGTAGTTCTCATTAAATATAACATCAATTCTGCTATAATGTATGAGAGTACCGCATCCTCACGACATAATATCATTTTCAACAATGAATGAGCGCGTTAGGGTTGTCCGAACCTTTACAATTCTCGTAAAATGTTAACTAATACCATACAATTTCATATGGAACTATGCCTCAGCGTTCAGGAGGGAAAAAAGTGAAAGACTAGCGACACTTTCTTCCCGTCCTCGTGCTACAGACATAGCCAATACAATATCTTACGAAATAAGCTCTTCACTGCACGAATTTCACTGTCCAATCGTTTTAAACTCGTACCACTGTCACGATTTCACATTCACTGTTTACATCACTGCTCCACAATTTGATTGAAACTTTGAAATATGCGTTTTAGCCACTCTGGTTTGAATCGAGGCGCTTATAGCATTATTGCGAGCGTGAGCCGCATTTTATCACCTTAGTCTATAATTTCGACGTTCGCTTTCAGATCTAGAACACTGAGTTCCGCACATTCCACTGGCACTAAAATTTACATAATCACTGGATCTGACAGCTCCGCTGCGCGCATCACCGATAGAATATCACAATGGTGTCGTTGCAGTGGCAGCGGCAGGCGCAGCGCTAGGCGTTTAGCGCTGCGTCGCCGGCGGAGGCTGTTGACGTCATCGGGTGGGTTTCGGTTGTTGTTGAGGGCGTGGTCGCCTCGAGCGACGCCAGCGAGGGCGCAGACTCGCGCAACGAGAGCGGCGGTGAAGGTGCGTCGACGTCATTCTGCAAGCAGCAGCGGCGGCGTGAGCGGCGCCCGCGGCGTGACGACTTGCCGCCGGCACCGGGAGGGGGGGAGCCACCGTTACTCACACGCTCGTGCAACGCACTACTGTGTTCACTGTCCGACTAATGGCAACTAACAACTCTCCTACAACAGGCTTAGGATGCGCACGCGAGATATTTGTCATGTCGTTCTGTCAAAATTTAAGCATTTTGAACCAGTTGTTGAACTATTGCATTATCGTGCCTTCTTAAGCCGGAGATACACTAGGGGACAAATGTCCCACGACATGTATCGGCGACATTTCAAGCGAAGCCGGCCGATTTCGCCTGACATATATGGCACAACACGCGACTTATGTCCGCAGCGACGTCAGACGAAGATGTGATGTTGCCAGACATGTCGAGCGAAGTTCGAACCTCTCCGAGGACGAGATAATAGTCACGCAGAAATGTCAAAAGTTGAAAATTCAAAGGCGCGGTTTCTGGACAACATTACCACAGATAATGCAATTTCTAAACTGGTGCAAAATGCTTACATTTTGACAGAACGACATGAAAAATATCTCACGTGCGCATTCTAGGCCCACTGGTGATGTGTCTATCATTTCCGTTTCAGTCACCCTGTATGGTTACAGTTTGACTATTCAGTGCACGGGTCTAACAATACTGTGGTTATACTAGTGATGTAACTCTCGACTATCCTTTCCTTTTATAACCACTCTGTGGTACTATACTAGTGATGTGACTATTATTAACTGTTCTTTTATGGTATGTTTTTTTCTGTTTAATTACACAATCATTTAAGAAGCTAATTAAATTAGTGATTACTGGATGCTGGTCGAAAAATTCTATGGTACCATATTGCCAATGCGACTTGACAATGCCTCCCTTTTAACTATACCAATCTAAACCCGCGACTTTGTACGCGTGCGAAACTTTTCACAAAAAGATCTGTCAACCAGGATACGATGAACCTCGCGCCTAAGCCTGAGTTTGGTTTAGAGAGTTCAAGCTGTATCTAAGAATTCATTGATTTCAATAAAATATAGCCTATGTTTCAATCCGGAAAAAGGGCTTCTGAATGGTATAAGTTTCATTGAAATTGGTCTAGTAGTTTAGGCGTGATTCGCGAACAAACAAACAGATAAACAGACAAACTTGATTCTCGGAATCAGAATCATTTATTTAGTAGATCTGCATATTTAGTTTAGTTTTTGGCTTTTTTACAGTTTTATAATAGTATAGATAATATGAGAGAAAAGATAGATAAATTGGAAGATCAGATCACTAATAAACACTGCCCCTATATTGATCCTGTATGTATGAGATTCTATACATATCGCGATGGAGAAGGGAGAAACATCAATATGAAGGAATTCAAACATTGATAACTACACGTCACATCGACTAGCACAAACTGTGATGGTATATCTAAGAACAGCAACACTGAATACGTGAATTCTATGAGTTTTTTTTCACTATTTACGTAAATAAGACAGTGAACACATGGTACGCGATATCTTATACTATGTGCTGGTATCAAGAAAATACTTTGAAATGAAACGTCAACATTTAAATATATTTCCAAAATACATTACATAGCATAATCATTTTTAATTTGACTAAAATCTAAACTATTTTTTACCAAAGCCGTGAGCGAAAAATGAATAGGTTTTAGATGAACTTAATTTGTAAGACTAATGAAATTACGTCCCCATGATAAACCAAAAATACCGTAAATCCATAAAAAAATATGTTAGAAAACTTACCCCCGTTTTGTAGAATCTTTTTCAAGGTTAGAAAAATTATGTGGAACTAACATTTATTAGCAAATGATAGTGCAAATACAACAATTCACATACTATATTTACTATTTATAATTCAACTGCTTTGAAACCCTTAGGAAAAAAAGATCAAGAATAATGAATCAATAATATTAATTAAGTACTCTAAAAATGACACTACGAATTGAACATTTATTTTTCTTTTATTATCTGAGATTCTTATAATAACTCAAAAGTTATGAATTGAGTGGTTTTATTATAGCTGTTCTGTATCACGAAGTCCGTTTGGCTATGCCTGTGTGCGTAAGCTCTCAAACGTATCGAGAAAGAGAGAGCTAGCTTCAATGTGTGAATGCACAATTACAAACGTACCCAAACTGTATTCGTGTTATAGACCAACCGGTAAACGAGCCCACTAAAGCAAACGATTATGAATACTTAGCCACGAGTCTGTGCATTTGTTTTGACTTTCGACTCGAATATAGCACACGTAAACGCATTCGCAAAGCGAGAAATTTTGTATAACAACCGGATAAGCGCCTCTAGCGGGAGATTTGGGAATTGTGCAACTACCAACAAAATTTATCGCTTTGCGAATGCGTTTGCGTGTGCTATACTCGAGTCGAAAGTCAAAACAAATGCGCAGACTCAGGTCTCTTGTAATCATGATACTAGTGATTTGATAACGATTAAAATATCTAGGGTTTCATTCTAGTATTTCTTGAGTTAGATATATTTCCATGGATTTAGACTATTCTCTTCAGCACGATAGCGAGCGGTGGTGGTGGTGCGGGTTATTTGGACGGACAGATTGCATGCATTTCTTATAGCTATATGATATCATTGGCGTTAAAACCAGCAATGAACTTAAAATTATATGAAAATGCGAGTTTTATTATAAGCGAAGCGATTGCGTGTTAGATCGTTGTAACTATACTTGTGTGTGTGAATTGAACATGCAATGTGTTAGTTGTGTTAATGGATAGTTAAATAAAAGTACATAAAGAAATATCAAAGAATAAAATAAAAATAAACATAAATAAATAGACTAGATAATACATTTAAGTACATAAACCTATCTAGCTTTAGTTAAAAAACAATTATGTACAAGTTTGCCTCTAGTTATTACGAACTTTCTACGATTAATGAACGAAATATCTAAAATATATGTACTTAGCTATAAATATACACAATATACATTAAGAAATACCTGTCATTAACCTTGTATGTAGCACCTAGGTAATAAAATTCAAATACTTCATTAGTTAAACTAGCTTTCAATACAGATATAGCAAAATACATAACATTGTAAAAACGTCTAAAATTCATTATTCTACAACAGTTTTCTTTAAATACCAACATTAGCTACCCTGTAAGGTTCATATTACGGCAGTGTTTTGTTTATAAAAAAAATATTTCTATGGATTCCATTAGACTCATGCGATATTATTTGACAACATCTATATCGTTTCATAAACATCTAGATAAACATTTTAGTTTCGACACTTATACACCATCCTAGGACTGAATTTGGTTATTTACACTGAAAAACAAAATTAGTAACGTTTTATTATAACATCTGTGAGATATGTCCCACAAATCTAGCTAGAACTTGCACAACACATATAAACCCTCTAGCGCCAACGTCTATCGAACGTTCTCTAGTCTACTGTAACGTCGTTACAAGGTTACGTCTATCGGGTCCGACGGTACCGTAGCATTTCTAATTCTCCTCTTTTTCCTCACTACAAACTTACTGTAAGCGACGTTCTTACAACCCAAATACGCTCTCCTGAGTGCTTTAGTCACTTTGCCCTGATGGATCAATCGCATATTTTAGACACTGATTTTTGTATGAGAAATGAACATGCTAGTGTTTACAAGTTAAAAAAATCAAGCACTAACCAAAATGAATATATATTTTTGAATCAACACCTCTGTGTACTGAAAAGAAATTGAGTTGTTTAACAGTTTCGTACTAAATTTAAAATTAGAAAATTTAAAAGAAAGTCTTTGAATATGTTGAAAGATAGAGACGAAAAATTCATCGAGATGAGTATTTTGTTCAATGAGAATGTTTGAAAATCCTGAAAATTGAAAGTTGGAAATTGCTAAAAGTCATGCTGGATAAACGGAAAAAGATTCTCACCACACTAATTCCGGATCTGGCCTGAAATTCA
Source organism: Eulithis testata (assembly GCA_947507515.1). Taxonomy (NCBI): domain Eukaryota; kingdom Metazoa; phylum Arthropoda; class Insecta; order Lepidoptera; family Geometridae; genus Eulithis; species Eulithis testata. The sequence goes on along the minus strand of OX382213.1, from coordinate 6,902,763 downwards.
CAACATCATTTCATTCTATCCTAAGTTTATCTTCGGATAAAATACAAACTTCCCCGATAACTTTTTCCAATCCTACGAATAACTTTGTTTTTCGATTTATACATAGATCCAGTAGGTTTGAGTATTTATCTTAAAAATATTAGTTTATAAAAATAGTATGAAGATAATAAATTAAATATGGTATAAATAAATAGATAAATGAGTGACAAACATAAAATATTGTAAGGATTATAACTTTTTTATTTTGCAATCTTTACCAGTTTCAGTAATAAATCAAAACTAACGATCTCCTCTAAGAATAAATTCTTATAAATACTTGAAAAAAAAAACGCGCACGAAATAACATCTTTCCGAAGCGCTCGTGGCGTAGTTTGCTTAGTCTTCACCGTCTGTCAGTATTTGGATGGGTGACCGTTACTGGCATTTACAGCGCTTACGTGCTTCAGAAGGCACGATAAATTGCAGTCGTTAAGCCACGACGACAGAGATTTAAAGGCGGCCTAACAACTCCGTCACCAGAGTTGACCACTAACTCATACAAACTTTGATGTGCTACACTGGATGAGAAGAGCCGAAGACCGGGCTCAATGGCGCGTCTTGGGAGAGACCTACGTCCAGAAGTGGACCGATATAGGTTGATGATTATGATGATGATGTTGAAGCGACGACCGACGCCACAAATAGATAAGATACAACGTTTGTATTACTATAGTAGGTGCCAAATAACACCGCAATACAGGTCATTCACCCACCTTCACCACGATGTCGCAAAATTCAATTTATGTATGGTAAACAAACAGTACTACGAGATTCGAGCGATTACCGTCTTAGCGACAGGTTTGTATGGAAAGCGACCGAATTAGCCATTCATAAATTGAATTTTGCGACATCGTGGTGAAGGTGGGTGAATGACCTGTATTGCGGTGTTATTTGGCACTATATTAGATTTTATTTGTAATTTTTTTTAGTAAAGATTTTTAGCTGGTATATTTTTAATGTGCTGCCTGGTAAAGATTGCAAGTTCACCACAGCCACGTGAGTATGAGGGAGAGACAAGCGAGCAGCGCGTGTACGATCGCTTGCAGAGTGGCGAGTGCGCTCGAGTCGACAGTTACCTTTAGCGGAACCGGCGGCACTTCCAGGTGGTAGCCGATGTCACACAGATTGCGGAGTAACTCGATACCTGAAATGTTATAATAATAATAAAACTTTATTTCGGGCAACTTACGAAAAATAAAAGATGTAAAAGCTTACCTTAGAGACTAACATACATACAATATTAAAAACTTGTACCCTGTCATTATGTTTCCAGATTTATCTTGGATCTAACAAAAAACCGCGTCTCTAACTCGTGTTTTGGACTTATCTAGGTTTTTTCATATTACGTTACATATTTAGGCACCTCACCGAGGTCTGACTATAGACTTTCGCTAAACCGACCCCACCCCAGCGGGCCTAAGATGCGCACGTGAGATATTTGTCATGTCGTTCTGTCAAAATGTAAGCATTTTGTACCAGTTTAGGAACTATTGCATTATCTGTGGTAATGTTGTCGAGAAACGCGCCTTTGAATTTTCAACTTTTGACATTTCTGCATGACTAATACCTCGTCCTCAGAGAGGTACGACGACTAAGAAGTGTCAAAAGTGTACAATTATGGCGCGTTTTGTCGACACCATTAGGTACCACAGATAATGCAACAGTTCCAAAACTGGTACGAAATGCTTACATTTTGACAGAACGACATGACAAATATCTCGCGGTGCGCATCTTAGGCCCGCTGGTTTAACTCGGGTCTAACTTCACATTTGTCATGAATATCAATTTGGTGACTGTTTCTTCTCAATTATTTTATATTATTTACTACGTACTGTTTTTTCAATAATATTATATTCGACATTGACATTTACATTGATAAAATCATCAACCGTAATTACCTACCTACCCCTTGTTTTTCCGCTAAATTCTTTTTTGACTTAATTTACTGATCAGTTTTGATTGAATGAATGACACAAAAGAACGGGTTTTTCTAAAACTTCGTGGAAAGTCTTACATAATCACGTCTCAGTTTTAACTCGAGCCTAACTTTAGGCCGAGCCTAGCTAGGCCGGGTCTAAACTAAACTCTCGAAAAATCCAAGATAAATCTGATAACATGGTAAGACCGATTATGCTTATTTTGTTATGCGGATGCTTTGTAGTGTACATACATGTCATTGTGTAAACAATACGCAGACATGTAATTGATGAATTGATGAAACCCTTTATAATATTTACGTTTAGAAGCTGACCTTTCAGTACGGCGCCGCAGTCGCTACCGGTAATCTTATTAGATTGGACGCCTTCGCCTTTATACTGCGTTCACACTATGCCCATGCCACAGGAACATCGCCTTTATTCTCACTAGGAAGCTAGGGCATGAATTTGGGCCGGGAGACGGGACAGAAGCATGTTGGTGTTCACACTATGCTCGTGCCCACTTCCCTGCCGACTGCGGCATAGTGTGAACGCAACATTACAATAAATTAAGACGTGTGATTTCCCACCTAGCCATAGTTTGTTTGTTTTATAGTATCCTGTAGATTTAATTATAATTCTGTGCTAATTAACTTACCAGAAGGTCGATTATGTCCATACCGCGTCTCCCAGGCATCGAACAATCGATTATAGTACCTCGGGCCCGTAAGATAAGGTAGGTATTTGTGTGATGAAGAATCAGGGAACACTCGCTCCATATCTCCTGTTTGTGTGAGCTCGTCTTCCGCTTGTAAGAGATGACGTACGTCGTCTGGGGTTAGGGTTGAGAGAATATCGCGAAGGTACTGAAACAAATGATAACAATAGTAACAAATAGCAGCGTTTTACCTGAAATAAAACGCATATTAAAATACTTACCTCACTGGAAGCTTTATATTGAGAAGGCGTATCCGGTTCCGTCGTATTTCCATTCGTTTTAGTACTTTTTACCCGTGTGTATCCGGTCAAGTGGCGCCACCTGGCGGGTGCGATTCATTTTTGCTTCGTAAAATGAAACACGCCATATTGAATTCATTGGCTTAATTTCACCAGGCAGAGATTAAAGTGAAAGCTTCCAGTGAGGTAAGTATTTTAATATGCGTTTTATTTCAGGTAAAACGCTGCTATTAAACTACTGTACCGTCACTGGAAGCTTTATATTGAGACCTGTTTGTTATCGCCTGGTGTCGCCACTTGTATAATTAGGTAACCTAGCGCCAATGTGACATTTAAATATTATAGCAACAAGTATACAATAATACAATTTAACTCTTAGTAAAAGACTAGTATAGTATTATATAATCTGTGGTAAAATTGATTTACGAATCAACCAAAATTGAACCTGTAAGTGTAAAATATTCATTTACTATTTTTAATTACTTATGTAATAATAAGCTTAATCATTTTGCTACAATCAAAAATCATAAGTAATGTAATGATCATATTCTTATTTCACACATACATTTGTTTATTTAACCAAGCTTATTTAATGCTTTAAATATTTGTGTTACACCTACTTTCAGATTGACTGCTGCTCATATCTCTCGCCTGTAAAAATGCTGGAACGTATTAGCTGATCGCTAATTTTCTCAGCCAAGATTTCGTCAAGAGAACGATTCTCCAACCAACTCTTCCGAGAAACCGCAGATCGAACGCTTCGTGAAAGTGCTGTAATACCTGCTTGTTCAAACAACGTTTTAACCTAGACTGCTATGACAGTGCATGATGTAGGTTTAGCGATACTTCTTACCGTAACAAACAAATTAAATGATTTGGTTGTGCAACGTCTTTCATGTAATGATTAATAGTTATTTCAACCCATACTAACGGAGTGCTAGTAAAGTATTATATGATCTGTGAACAAGGTTAAGTTAGTATGATCAGCCCAGCCAGACTGTCTATAACTACCTGCAGTCGGTTTTTGAACGGATTATCGGCCAAAATGTGATACTGCTATTTGATCTAACGCAGTGATAACGATATTTAAGAATAAGTTCAGGTCGTGGATGCGAATTCCTGAGCAAAGTAATACTAGTGCTATACTAGTGTGACGCGATACTTGAAACAAATTACTACTGTCTACTGTATAGTCCATTAAAAAGCGAAGTTAGTTCACTAATTTCCTAGACCGGTGGCTTGAAAGTTTTCGGATTTCTAGCTAATAGAGCTATTGATTTTAGAGTGTGCTTAACCAAAAAATGAAAGCAAAGTGCTAGCGTTACATAATGTAGATGTAGAGACTACAAATTGATGTAAAATAATAGTATTGTATGATTACTTGTTAATCAAAAGTAAATCTATTTGTGACCCCGTAGGCATTTGTACGTCAACTTTATTAGATTTACAGCAAGAAATCCAACGATTCAAGCCACCTCATATGTTTTTAGAGTAGGCTTCCGCCAGGAATTTTTAAGCAACGATAACTGTTCAGTGTTTCATGTTGTTATTGCTTCTGACCACCCTATATTTCCACACATCGAGAGTTATGTTGTCAACCAGCGGAGGTGGAAGCCCTGTCGATGCGTTTTTGGAGATTTTTCAGTGTCAATGGTGCTGCCAAAGCTTGAGCTTTGAAGTCGGCTCGCCAAAATACCATTGCCCACCGGGGAACTACTACGAGAAATATTCACGTTGACTGATTTAGGTGAGCAAAGACTCTGAGGACTAGAAACCGTGGTGGGAACAGCCACGCAAGTTGGTAATTCCATAGAACACTGAACACGTCGTGAAACAAAGTTTGGCGGTCTGTTAGGTCTCGGGACATAATATAATTGTTGACATACATGTCTCCGGTCTTGTACTTACTATGTTTCTTACTTTGCAAACACTACGTCCACACAGGCCGGTAGTAGATGCCACTCGATGAGGAGGCGACGATGACGTGCCAGATGGTTTGCAAGATTGATTTGACTTTGAAGGGCATATAGAATAGCCAGCATCTCATTCCGGTTGCAGTGTAGACCTTGCTCTTCCTGTGACCAATTGCCCGATAGGGCATCTGTTGTCAAAAAGTTCGCCGGATGCGGGTATGATAAAAGACAATTCAGTCCACCAAACCAGTAGGTAGGTCATTGTCGACAGATCTGGAAATCTGTTCATGAACATTATCATTGACGATGGTTGAGTCGTTCTCGAGGAACAACAAGGCTGGCAAAATTAATTATTAAATTATTATCTGCAAATCTTTTACGGTTACCTTTGTTTGTTTGAGAACTTGATCAACTTTCTGAAATATTTTTATAGATTTTTCTTTGGGTAGAGATTTTAGGTTGTCCCAGGGACTCCAAGTACATATGCCGAGATATATTATGCTCTTTTGTTGAGGACTGATTTCTCGACATTGACTACCCATTTAACGTTTGGACTGCGACCTTGACATGTTCGTGAAGTAAGTCTGCTTTTTGGTATACTATCAGGTAATCTTCAAGATATACAACGATTCTGTCATTCCAATTTTATCGCAATGCCTGAGCCACCTAATTTTCTTAGTATAGAAAATATTTTGGGGGCTCAAGTCATTTCTGGCAGCTCTTTGGCAGACATTTCTGCAGCCAGACGTGTGAAAAGATGTTTATATTTTTGAAAAAATGGTATTTGATAACAGTGTATCTTTTCTTCCACTGTGAGTGGTAGTGCGCTAACTGACCTGCTCGAAAACATTGAGTCATTCATTGTCCTTGTAAGAAGCGCTCGTGGCATAACTTGCTTAGCCAATCTTCACCGATTATCTAAGTTAAACAACGTTCTGTGCGGTCACTATTTGGATGGGTGGCAGTTAGTAGCATTAACCTCTGAGCGCTTACGTGCTTCGGAGAGCACGTTAAACTGTCGGTCGCGACTCTAGAGCAGTCGTTGAGAGACGACGGAGGCCTTAAGGCGGCCTAAAAACTCCGTCACCAGAATTGGTCACTAACTCATACGAGCTTGCTTTCTTATTCATTGTACTTACCTTTCTGGTTTCCTCTCGGAGCATTCGAGCGTCCTCATCTCAGCTGTTTTCACGGTCGGGCCGCGAGCCCTGTTGTGAAATGAACCTCTCCCATGATTGTACATAGTTATAGTTCTAGTATTGAACATTGGACAACTGACTCCTGTACTGAAAGTTGTTATGGAAACATCCACCCCGCGAGGGTGGGTTGGGTTGCTTGCTACAACAGAGCATATTATTATACAAAGGGAGACTAGGCTCGTTATTGGTAGGTACATGTTCCACGCGATGGAACTATAGACTTTCGAATCGAACGCCTTCCGCCCGCGAGGGGCGGCTGTTGGACTGATAACATCCACCCCGCGAGGGTGGGTTGCTACAACCATGCATATGCATTGGGAGACCAGGCTTATGGGTGCATGTTCCTCGCGACGGCACTATAGACCATCAACGCCTTGCCCCCGCGAGGGGCGGCTGTTGCACTGATAACATCCACCCCGCGAGGGTGTGTTGCTATAACCATGCATATGCATTAGGAGACCAGGCTCATCATGGGTAAACATTTCTATAGACTATAGACTTTTGACCGAACGCCTTGCCCCCGCGAGGGGCGACTGTTGCACGGATTAGATTTCTCCTGTGAGAAACCATCAGATTTGAGTGGCTTTGCGGGACACCCCCTGCTTTTCCAGGGCAGCGGTGAAAGGCTCTGACTCAAATATGTAAGTGGCAGACGGGTAATCTATTTAGTGACGCTTCCACTAAAAGGCTCTATGCGCATTTCGATACTTTCGGCTCAGTGGCCGCAAACTAATCACAAAAGATCTGATGAAGTATTAGGTACGTTCATCTATAATAAGCAAATCAACTTTACTTTAAATAAAATAAATAAACCAGATTGTCAAAGTTTACGGTATATAATTTAATTTAATTAATTTAATTATATTTGATTAATTTAATTAGAGCCGTGTGTGCCAGATGACGTAAGGTGTCATACGTTTTACCCCCTTTCGTTTGTTACCAAGTCTATGAAACCTGGAGTATGGTTAAACACCTCAGCTTATCTAACCTCGGACCAAGAGGTACTACCTAAACACTGGACCTCTAGTAGCTTTAGAAACTCTCGGTTCTTCAGCTTTGTCCTACTGAACCGACAATGCATAATTGTAAAAACAAGTTGCAAAGCCATAAACCAAGAAGTTGATGTTGATTTTGACCGTCATCACAGTTCCATCGCTACCACCGTGTAGTGAAACACAGCTTGCTGATTGAACACTAGTTTATTCACATTCGTAGGTAGAGGTCATCTACAAACAGTTTTATAACTACCCACCACTAGGTACTAAATTACTACAGTTCGTCCGTAGGTAACGATGTGGTCTGTGGTTTTCATAAAGCTCTCCACTAACTTCGGAGTAAATAGAAGCCTCATAAAGACAAGTTGTATTCACATTATCAGAATAGCTGGTAATAAAAATGGTAAAAATGTTTTGTAACTCACCCATATTCTGGACTAGTTTCTGCCAGGCTGGTGGCTCACAGTCCATAGATAGGGTAGATAAACATTTATTCAAACCACCATAAAGAAAAAATTGCTGAAAAGGTAAGCTTATTAAAACTAAAATATTAAAGTACCTAAGAAAATGAGCTCGATGAGCTACTGCTGTAAGGGATAAGATAAGATAAATCTTTATTTGCTGGAGGAGTTGCTGCTGGAGCAGCTTTGAACTCGCTTAGGATCAGCCACAACTTGTGGCTTACCAGCCAAAGCGGACTCATACTATCCATTCTAAATAAATAATAAATTTTTTTTTTTTTTGCACAATAAATTATACCGGATACTAAACTTTTCTAAAATAATAACTTATGTGGGTACATGATCCGAACGGAAAACCGTTAAAAGAATTGATCACGTACAATCATTAAAAATAGAGGGTAGTACTTACAGTTTATTCCTCTTTTGCGTGTCCTTGCAGGGCCATGCTAATCTTAGTTTACTTGCACAGTTTTACTGAACAAAGGTATGGAGAATTTCACTATTTGAAATAATCCTTACTTTATATGATATAAAATAATACTAATATAATATTTAAACTATTTTTGCAACGGTTGTGGCAGAGAGAGCTCTGGGCACAAGTTGCTTCGACGGAATACAAAACGCCAATGAATTCAATATGGCGTGTTTCATTTTACGAAGCAAAAATGAATCGCACCCGCCAGGTGGCGCCACTTGACCGGATACACACGGGTAAAAAGTACTAAAACGAATGGAAATACGACGGAACCGGATACGCCTTCTCAATATAAAGCTTCCAGTGACGGTACAGTAGTTTAATAGTACATTACGTCGATACGAGGGTCGTAGATAGATAGTTGCACATGTTGACGTTTGGTAGGTACGTGTAGCCGATAGGAGCGTGGAATGGTGAAAGTCGTGGGGTTTTTGTCAAAACACTTTTTAGAGGAATGTGGAAGAGGTACCGAGCGATTGCGCGTAGGCACGGCCGAGTACGTCCGCGGTTCACAATCCACCTGACTTTGTTCGTACCTGCGCACAAACGCGGGTAGTCTCCGTTTTATTGTAAAAAAGTAAGGTAAGTACGTTTCAACCTTTTACCTACCGGAATTCCAGACACATTAAAAAATCTATTGTTACCAACCCGATATCGCGTCGACGGGACGTCAAAGATTAACCATGGTTTATATGTTTTACTACCTAGGTACATAATTGTAATACTTAATTCTATTCTATTATTTTTCCAGGTTCGCGAGACACGTCGTCTACAGTACGAATTGACTAAGCACGGTGAGTGCCTTCTAAGGTTATGAGTTTTTAATATTCATACGACCCGAATATGCAACGATCGTCTATGACGTCTATGACGAATACGTACATCTGTGGGAGAGGCTTAGAAGCGGCGATCGCAAGGCGATAACGAATACTTATACTTTTGTAAGGCCTATTAATTCTGACTTCTGTTTCTCATCTTGAATAAAAAACTCACCATATCTCTGTCTTCCATATTCGTGTAAATTATGTGCTTGTCCCTTTCTTCTTTTGATAGATACACTGTGTATAATCTGCTATCGTACGGTAGTCCAGCCTGAAATAACAATTTTAAGAGTTGATATAGCTCCCGGCATGGTTTAATACCTCTGAACTTGAATGGAGGGAACGTGGGAGGCAGCTTAACATAGAGTTATAGGGTAAAAAAGAGATTTAGATATTCCCCTCCACTTCCGCCAAGAGCTATTAAACCGTGTCGGGGCCTATAGTAATATATTTCAGAGTGAAATAACAAAAAAAACAGGAAAATTCAAAACTGAACGGCATCTTTTCTGTGGTGTGTGTGCGTAGAGATTACTAGGTATGCAAGCATGAACACTTTCGAACACGCCGATGGCTTCTTTCCAACTGTCCGCATGAACAGTTTGCGGCAAACGGACGCACTACGCCCGGCGAACACACATATCACCGCCGCCGACTGGAACCGGTTTTGCTGTAAATCGGCCACTAAGGCCGGGTTCCCACTACACCGGACCGGCAAAGCTGCCGGGCCGGTAAAACTGCCGGAAGGGCTAGTGGCTGTACAATTTATATAGAGCTATTCACATTATCCCGGATCCGGCATTTTTGCCGGTCCGTCGTAGTAGGAACCCGGCCTAGCTGAGACAGTCGGCGCACGTAACGCTGCAAACTGCGTAAAATGAGCACAAAACTAGCAAACTGTGGACATTCCATTTCAAATATATGGAAGGGCGCACTAAACCGATACGCCGCAAACTTAGTAAGCCGCTAACAGTATGCCTACTGTGGACACAGCCTAAATCAAAAGAAGAGTACTCGCGGATGATTTAGTAATAAATTACCAGTTTGTTAGGTTTGTCCTTGGCCAGCATTTCCAAGTTAGTTTTGATCGGTACTTGAAACTGTGCTATGTTGAGCACGGTGGACACTAGAGGGCCCTTCACATGCCGGTCTAAAGGCGACGCGCTGTGCAGACTAGGCGATATATTCACCTGGATAATACAAGACCAATTAGTTAATTTCTACATAAATCTGAAGAACTTGGATATGTATGTGCTGACTTGCAAAAAAAAACTGCTAAAGAGTATAATTATATCCATACTATATTATAAATGCGTAAGTAACTCTGTCTGTCTCGCTTACACACCAAAACTACTGAACCGATTTGAATGAAATTTGGTACACAGATAGTCTAGAGCCTGAGAAAGGACATAGGCTACTTTTTAATGCGCAAAAAGGGTTGTAAGCGGTTGAAAAGGGGGGTGAAAGTTGGACTGACCTCCAGGAGCCACGGCTTGAGGTCCTCATCAAGTAATACATCAATCCCGAAAAGCTCGTAACAGTTGTACCGCGACGTTATATTCGCCTTCGTCAGCGAACTAATGCTGGCCTCCCCGGATATTATAGTCTTGATGACGAGGTCCTTCATGGACTCCCATAGATGGTCGACGTCAACGCATTTCTCGGATTTTAGATATTGGAATAGGGTTTGTAATGTCCTGGGAAGAAAAATATCAGCCGATTTTTATGATGGTCGAATATGACCGCGGTTTGGAATATGTGTGGTCCTTACCTCGAGGTGACCTAATATTTACCTCTGTGGTCTAAATCTAACATCACTCTTGGACGATTTCTTAGTCCAGTTAGATTTTGATCTAACTGGACTAAGAAATACACTACACTAATACACAGGAGTCCGTGTCTACACAGTAAAACAGTTGTGAGGGGTGAGCTGTTCTCAATCGCCCTTCATCTTGCACGAAAGGAGCCTTTTCAGGGCGCTAGTTAATCAATCCTCTCACCACACACATATCATAAACAACACTACTTAACACACATAATTTAGTACAGTAAGTTTAGTAAATATAAGTACCCATATAGGTACTTGTCTCAGACTGATAATTGTTATCTGATCTAAGTAATCAGCGGAGTGGGGTGCTGGTGTCCTGTGGCACAGGTTTATCAAACCTATTACAGGCACCAGTCTCTCACAAAACAGGTTCACTTATAATCAATAGCATGTCCTTACCTACTGTCTCCTAATACGTACCTACTTAAGTTTATCTATCTGCCTCTGTTTGTTCTACCTTGTTTTGTAGAGAAAATAAACGATTTATTTATTATTACAATACACTAATTTTACACTCTGGACCTTTGGGCCCAGAGTGTAAAATTCTTTAACAACGGTCTTCACTCGTGGAGATTGGAATTGAGATGACCACGGTTATCCTCTAAACATGAGTATGTACATGTCGGAGAATCGAATCTGGCAACGGCAAGCGGCAACACTGCGCGGCATGGCAACAAAACGCGAGCGTGACGTCACAGCTAGTCATGCTTGGATGCGGCCGTTGGAGCGGGCGGGCAGTCTACCTCTAGAGCTCGCACCGAGCGGACGTGTCTGTTTTGTTTGCTAGTCTCAGATTATTGAAGTCTACCTTGAGTGCTTTGGTTACAATAAAGTGTTTACTGATTTATTACGATCGTGATTATTTTGCTCGAGGCTACCCACCATGGCGGAACCCCACGAAAATACGTGCCCTACAAATCTACCTCCTGCGACATACATAACAATTTTAGATGAGAATACTTTCCTGATTCATACTTTTTGGAGCGTGATTTTTCAGTTTTACTTTTTTAAACTTATTTTTCATATTAGATTGTCCATACCTTGAAGTTTAGTAGGTATGTTTATAATTAATTTTTACCATTTGTGTCCCTCGCACGATGCAAAGTCTTCATTGGGCGTGTAGTTCTTGGAGAGTCGATTGATGGAGTAGTTTGTGAGATGCATGTACCGATCGTTCAGTGACGTCAGTTCCTCGTTGTATTTCACTGGAATACGTAACAGTTCTATAGAACAAATTGGAGTTACCCGGAATATAGTATGTATTTAATTATGACCAAAACAAAGCTCGTATGGGTGGCCAAGTCTGGGCACGAAGTTTTTATTTTAAACCGCCCTTAGCTTTAGTGAAAAAACATGTGTGCACTCACACGTGGTAGAAGTGAAACCTTTAAAAAAAAGTTTGGGCAAAAAGTGAACAAGTTTGCTCGAGACTTGAACCCACAAACTACGAGCTAGTCTCGATTCGATCCAATCCGTTAGGCCGCTTGGCCAGCAGTCTCCTTAGAATGCGTACGAAAATTAGCTTTGGGACCTCTCTTCTCGTTTCCTCGCTTTTTCGTTTCTTTTTCGTGCTAAAAAAGTTTTCATTTCAAAGGCACCCTAACACTAACCTGAAGCAAACCTAGCGAGTCCGTCCTTATACAGATATATCCTCAAAGGGTGCACTGACGTCACGAGCACGTACAACCTCATGTCAAACTTATTGCCGTTGATAAGGTAAGGCTTGGACACGTAGCGTTGGACCACCACTGGCCTTTTCTTGGGGATTTGCGTCCATCGGGATACTACCTTGATGCCGGTACCACGGGCGGAAGCAGGCTGAGAAATAAATGTAAAGTTAATACGTTTATTTATGTTAAACTAGCTTCCGCCCGCGACTTTGTTCGCGTCCCGTTGGATCCTGTTAATATTGAAAAGTAGCCTACGTGTTAATCCAGGTCACTGGCAATATATTCCAAGTTTCACCCAAATCGGATCAGTAGTTTACTACGCATAAACGCGAAAGTTTGTAAGGATGTATGGAAACATCCATACATCTTTACAAACTTAGTAGGATGTCAAACAAATAAGTATTGCTAGAACTTAATGCTAAGAGCGTTATCTACCAATCTTCCTGGATGTGCAAAAAGGTCTGGCTTGTTTATATAGGTACTAAACAAGAAATAACAAAACGGTGCTAATATTAATAGCTTGAAATAATTGTTAGTTTAGAAAACTAAACTACAGAATCAAATAAAAAATCAAAATCAAAACGGGGGGTATTTCGGTCATATTAGCTAATGAGATGGGGGGCCGTTCAAGTATTACGTAAGCACTATTTCTTTGTTTTGCATAATGTTGTATGACATGGGGAGTAGGGGAGTCTAGATGATGATTACGTCATCGGTAGTTATTTACTTTTTTACACGAATGGCAACCCTCACATTGTCTATGCTTGAACACGAAACGCATTTTCAGGGATTCCCGCAAATAATTCATACGTTTAGGCACTCGCTTTAGAACCGATTAGGGGAATTACCACGCGCTATTCACTTGTCTAAATTTCCTCTGTCAGTGTATTGTTTCGTTTGGATACTATAGCAGTAGAGTAGCTAGTGTAATTGAAAAATGTTTACGTAAGCATGGGGGGAGGGGGTAAGAGCTTTGCTTACTTTTGCTGACAAGGGGGATGTGGGGGTAAATAATTGTAATCAATCTGCTTACGTAACATTTGAACGGCCCCTGAGACTACGGACAACAATCCGTAGTACTAAAACTAACGGACACAAGTATATTACAGGAACGAGACAGCACATTCAACTTACAGGTTTAATAATCCACTTCTCATTATTTGCCGCATACTTCTGCCAATCATGTTTCAGGAGTTTCAGATCATGTGGCAGTACATAAGTCTTAGGCATGATACCAAACTCGTCGACTCCATACTTCCCGGCTAATTTCTGAAGGTTTCGCCAGAGACGGTCCTTGCGGCCGATTTGGAAGGTGCCAGGAAAATGGTTCATCTTCTGTCCGTCTTTTATAGCTCGGAACATTAGGGACTTCATGTGCTTGCCCCATATACCGATCCATTCTACTGTTTCTGTAAAGGGTAATGGAATATTTAATAGTGAAGAGAGTCAATCAAAGAAAATAGCATTTTTTTTTTGTTTAAAAGTTTTGGTAAGGGACTCAAACAAGCGGACCAACGCAGGCATTTTTATTCTCATCGCGGAAAAAAAAGTCCCAACGAGCCCACTATGCATATGAGTGGGATTTTTTTCCCGTCTCGCCCACCAGTGGGCCAGTCGATGGTCTCGATGGAAATAGCCCAAGAAAATCGTAAAGATTAATTTTTGTTTAAAAGTTTTGGTATTTAAAAATACAAGTTTTTGAGATGGAATAAAGCTAAAATAAATGGATGTGTCTATGATACCTACCGCTTTAGTAATTTTAAAATCTTCACCGTCTGTAAAACTAAATAGATACTGCCAAAACATCTATTATAGGCACAATGAATATTTGATACTAGCCGTCGTCCGCGGCGTTGCTCGCGTTCTAGACCCTTTAGAGTGTGACTTTTCAAAATTCCTTTCTTAGTGCACCCCTGCACTATATAAGGATACTACCCTCCAAATTTCATATCTCTAGGACTTATAGTTTAGGCTGTGTGTTGATTCAAGTCAGCTTCAAAAGAGTTTTATATATTTAGAAGATTAGATCACGATTCAATAAAAAAATAACCCGACGAAGTTCTTCTAAACTCCGTTCGCGGGTGTCAATGATCTTGATTTTACTAAGTAATTACGTACCGATTTATACATTACAAAGCAGTGATGTCATTTTCTTATATTTACCTTCTTGCGGACACTCGGCCGTATCACACTCGCTCTTCACCAACCGAAACCCGGAGTTGGTGAGCGTCTTCTGCACTACTATAGGAGTTATTGTGGTCAGCTTCCATTTGAGATGCTTCTGTATCGGCGCCGGTATCTTAACTGGTGTGGTTTCATCGTGCGCGACGAATTTAAGGTAAGGAGGGACTCGGGGGAAAAGAGAAGGACGGAGGCAGCTTGTTACCGAGTCTGGTATACTTAGTGGAGATTCTGAAATAATTGAGAATGATTTTGAGTTCGAACGAACTAGAGATGTGCAACTATGTATTTACGAGGCAATAATTGAAGGGGTAACTCCCATAGAACTGTTACGTCTAGAACTGTTAAAACTTTTTTTATCCCTAATATCTGGTAACTTCCATTTGGGTAGGAATATTGAAACGAAAACTAGCCCTAATGGGCTAGTTCCAATAGTCCTACCATGGAACTACAGAGATAAAAAAGTTTTAGAAACAGTCCTATAGAACAAATGAGAGTTACCCTTGACGAGCAATGCTGCCACATGGCGCGACATGGTAACATTTTGGTAAACGAGAGCTGCGTGTCGTCGCTAAGCAAGTTTGGCTACTTGTTGAGCGACCGACACGTATTACCGATGTTTGTTGGAATACATTTTCTTGTAATTAGTTTTTTTCTCGTATGACATTCTGACGTCGTCGATACTTCCTCAACGGTCGAAATGAAAAATCAAAACACGGCCTCTTAAGTTTAGAAAATGTACCAACAGAATCGGACCCATCATGTAACTAAACTACACATCGAGAATTGTAAACACTAACTATGAGATAGTTATCTTACAAAATATCTCATGATACTTGACTTATAATCTGTCTAGTACCATGTTGACTCACTTTTTCGATGCAATCAAGTTCTTATAACTTAAAATCAACATCTAAGCATCAAAACAGAACAAAAGTTATGGCATAGTTCTACAGATCCAAAAATAGATATCAAATCGAAACTACAGATAAAGTGGAATCAAAATAAAAATGTTTACAAACAAATGAGCTCGCGTGCCGTCACTAAATGGGTATTTCGAATCGGAACAGGCTACGAGCAGGTCGTGTTTCATGCTGCCATTTTCAAAGATATCACTTGTTTTTAACGCGTATATAATTACAGTGACAACATTTCAAGAGATTATGCTCTGAATTTTTTGAAGTGAAACTAACGCGACTTCCAACAAGTTTGCGTTAACCTTTTAACGCTCCTGGGGAGGGGGAATAGAAATTTTTTAGATTTTTTTTCTATGACATTTGTTTAGAGGATTATCTTTCTTAAAGAAGGAAAGTGTTTAAGTTGAAGTGTTAATGAATTCTTAGGAATTTATCTTGAGTAGTGTATCAATAATTTTCGATTTAAATATCATCTCATAGGTATTTGAGTAAGTACGAATGATTTCAATATCAGCTAGAATGATCTAAGTTGAGCACAATCGCGAAAAAGGAAAAAAAATAAGAATCAATACGAATAACAAATTTGGGATTACTCTTCCACGTTTTTGAGGTGTTCCATAATATTATTGAACTTGATAATTGGTTGATGGTGTGAACCATTTTAGAGTTGCAAATGCATTGCTCCATCACTCCTTTCCATTCAGTAAAGGAACAAGTACTGACAAAGCATTGGACTCGCTACTAAACTAAATCAACGTAGTGGAAACACCAATGCGAATTCAATGCGCAAACAACCTAGTTGCAACTATTCAACTATCAAAATACATTTTACGGTATAGATAAAGATTTGTAATAGTCAAAATACAATAGAATAAATTAGGTTAGTTAACCTTTGCGTGTCGGCAGCGATTTGAACGGGTTGGTAGTATGCAAAGCTGTCAAGAATAGCTGCTCCTTGTTTAGCTTTTCTGTGAAATTGTTACATTTTTTAACGCATTGTTTGACACTGAATCTGCGTTGTAAAAAGAGGATTTACCTCCACAATACAATTAATATTAAATAATAAAAAAAAAACATAGTATAAATGTTCAAACGCGTGTTATATTCATCATTATCATCCCTGCTGGACATCACATAGATTTTAAGGCGTATGTATAAGGCAGACAACCTTCTCGCTCGCACATTTTAACATTTTTGAAGATGTAATATAACTAAATGTAATTATGTGAAATTGCAGAGCTTCAGGGTCGAGAGAATAACAATGCAAAGGTTCAGTAAAAATATCACATTGATCCAAACAAGTTTTCCGACCAAAAAACTTGTACCAATGCGATAAATTAAAGTGCACATTTTTTGGTTAGAAAACTTGTTTGGATCAATGTGATATTTTTACTGAACCCTTGCATTGTTATTCTCTCGACCCTGAAGCTCTGCAATTTCACATACTTAAATTTAGTTATATTACATCTTCAAAAATGTTGAAATGTGCGAGAGAGAAGGTTGTCTGGCTTTACCCTTCGCCATAAGTTTGACCCTTACCCTTAGAAGGTTTCTTAGCAGTGACTGCGGTTCCATTCAGCTTAGTGCTGAGCTTCGCCATGGAGTGGTGGTCGACCTCCTCTTTAACTGCAGGTTTTTCCACGAGATCTGCCACGACGGGGATTACGAGATCGGTTTCCATCTGCCACGGATCGGTTAACGTGTCTGGGGATGGAGATCTGCTGTGTGCACTGTAAGAAACAAAGTTAAAGTAAAAACCAAGGAAGATTATATTCAGTCTTGAATATTTTGAACATTTAGGTTGAGTTTTTTAATAGTTTTTGACATAAGTTCTAAGAAGTTCATGTAACGGCGTTGGCTGATCTGATTTCGTTGGGTTTTGTTAATAAAAAATCTCGCCAAGTTTCATTTCTTAAAGAAGTAGTCGATACATTTTAGTAGAGCACAAATTATTAGATGGACTGTTGCAAGTTAACTAACATATATAAGCAAAGACGTAAAATAGCTATCTTTTTCTATTGTCTCAATCACCACACTCAGAACAAACAAAATGTTGAGAACCGTTGGGAATATTCAACACACGAAAACTTACGGATTATGTCTTCAGTATAAACACATGTCATGTCAATCGATTTGTGATTCTGATGAATACCATGCTCGCACGAAATGTCCGTGACTTTGACAGGGTGAATGATCATACTCATTTGAATATGTATTGGTACAAAACATCCATTTTTACGCATTACAAAGTTGGTACACGCTATTGTCAATATTTGTATTTAGCGTTGTTAATAGCGAGAAAAATGACTTATTTTAAAATGAGATGATTTGGTTGTTTAATAGTTATGCAGCAATATTTATATTCTTATAAAAAAGTAGTGTTATGACTACCTCAGGGCTCTTAAAGGTGTGTCTATTGACTTCGTCTCAAGTAATACGTCACACTACGCTACGCGTTCAGTCGTAGTTTAACCGTCAGACGGGAATGTTGTGTTTGCCGTGTGACATAGTGTTGGCGAGTCAAAAATAGAGTAACAGCTAGTGTTTGATAAAACTACTTACTCTTCAGCCTCCTCAACCATGCTACACTCAATTTTGCTAGTTGACTTCATCTTGGTGACTTTGATTTTGGGTTTGGTTTTCTTCTTGGATGTTTTGACAGTTTTCTTGGGCAGCACGGCTGTCACCGAGCTGACAGGAAGCGCCGGGCTTACCGCTGGGCAAGTAGGTGTGGGTGTATCTTGTCGAGGCTGAGGACAAGAAGTTTCCCATTTACATCGCCTAAAAATATCTGTCAAAAAATAAACAACGCTTTAAGCTTGCCATCTCTTACGAATCGGCCATAAAAACAACGAATACTAGCGTTTTATCGCTGGGAAGAATCTTAAAAGTTACCTATGTCACCTAATAAATTAGCAAAAATACACCTTTTTCTTGCTACTTGCTTTAAAAACAAGAAATTTCACGTAGGTTGTGCGGAGTGACGAATGTAGGCCAAGTTTACAAAAATATGCTATGCTTGTTTTTAAAAACCGAATAATGTATCTTGCATATTATTTGCGTAGGAGTCTTCTAAGAATCGGTTGAACAGGTGATTCTTATAATCCATTTCTCAGGGTTTAGGATGACTAACAAGAAAACTAGTAACACAACCTATAACTAATCGAAATACCAATTTATAACAAGAGAAATGAAATACAACTGCAAGGATTAAACACGTTAGGAAACACTTCAGATTCCTAGGCGTTTACGTTCCCAGATCTTGTAGTGTACGACAGGTAGGATGATACCAAGGCATGTCGTAAAATAACAGTCACATGCCAACGATGCCCACATGGACCACATGACAAAAACAATCATAGGTGACACAAACTACACAGCCCAATTTAGAATTGTTATTATTACCTGCGGGCCTAAGATGCGCACCGCGAGATATTTGTCATGTCGTTCTGTCAAAATGTACCAGTTTCTGAACTATTGCATTATCTGTGGTAATGTTGTCGAGAAACCGCGCCTTTGAATTTTCAACTTTTGACATTTCTGCATGACTATTATCTCGTCCTCAGAGAGGTACGACGACTAAAAAGTGTCAAAAGTGTACATTATGGCGCGTTTTGTCGACACCATTAGGTACCACAGATAATGCAATAGTTCCTAAATTGGTACAAAATGCTTACATTTTGACAGAACGACATGACAAATATCTCGCGTTGCGCATCTTAGGCCCGCTGGTGAATGTATGATTTCTATAAATAAGATACGAATGTCGTGTCGATAGAAAATAAATCTACGTATTACACTTCGTTTATTGAACGCAAAACGTTGCGGTTATGTGTTGGAACTATAAAAACGTGGTCACGTCAAAAATCAACGGTCAAAGAACACTGAGTTTGAAAATACCGCTAATTCTATTATGAGTATTTGTCTATGTGTCAGAAACGAGAGGGGTAACCACACGTACATTCCACCGGGAAGTATAAAAATAAACATATTTATGAATCAGAACGCGATATTAGAATATAGGTCGACGTAATTACCGTATTAATAGGTTACCGGTGCGGCGTGGTGATATCTCGGTGAATTTAATACCCATCACTTGGTTTTCACTGTTTTAGAATCTATTGTGATTCCTTGCACCTTGAACGCGGCACGAGATCCATCAAATATAACCGCACATACATGTCAAGGCCAGCCTGCTCGGGTCAAATTTCTCTAAAGCCGACGACACACTAAAGCGTTCACGATATTCAACCAGCACTGATGCGCGTCGGCGAAACCACGTGTGTGGTAAGTTTATCGCTTCAGGGGACAATGAGCTTAACACACGCCTTTTTCCACGATTCACGTTTATGTTGATTGTTCCCTGGTCGGTCTCGCACGTAACAGTGATAGACCGATAATGCAGTATTGACATTTTCATTCAGACCTAATGGAACTATGCCAAAACTCGAGGTACCGATGTGACAATAAAATAGATGAACAGAATTATATCTAGACAATTATGACGAGTTTCTGTAAGATGTAACCAGTTACAATAAAAATCTTAAAGCTGTGTTGACGAGGTAATTAAATTTAATAGACCAATTTATTGAGTATACGTTTATGTTCCTTCTTTTGGGTTCTAGTTTATGAAACGATTTAATTGAATCCTCGGGTATCCTATACTACTTCCTACTAATATTATAAACGCGAAAATTTGTAAGTATGTATGGATGGATGGATGTTTGTTACTCTTTCACGTAAAAACTACTGATCCGATTTTGATGAAACTTGGAATATATGTTGTCCGTGACCTGGATTAATACATAGGCTACTTTTTATCCCGAAAAATCAACGGGATCCAACGAGACGCGAACGAAGTCGCGGGCGGCACCAAGTATTGAATAAAACTTTACTATGTTGCATATGGTTAGAAAATTATCTGATTTGGATAAATTTTAAATCTTATTGAAAAGTTCTTAGATCAATCAAAGTAATCTTTGAGATTTTAATCATACAAAACTTACTGGACATAATATTAATGGCTCATAATTTCAAAGAGAGGCTATAAACAGTTGGCAATGTTATCATTCTGAGATAAAAGAATAATGATTTATGAGAGCATGATTACGTTGTTTGCATACAGAATACAAATTTATTCCGTGCCATAATTATTCAAGGACACAATATATAGGACAGAAAGATGTTATGCATAAATATGCCGAGATATGAGTCTTAAGGCTTTAGTCTTAATCTAAGGCTCTTTAGTTTAGTTAAAGCTACAGCAGTAGAAAAATTTGATAAAATACTTAAAGTATACTCACAGATTTACACAGATTTCTTACAAACTTTTTTATAAGACGCATTTTGTACGTTTAATTTTAAACACACCACAGCAAAATACAATAGCCGCGTAGAACTTATCAGATTTTGCACTCTTATCTGCGATTAGACCAAAATGGACTAGACAAGATAATCCGATTAGAAAACTAAACTCTATGATTGCTGATTACATCTCGCATAGTATACACAACACGTCACTATCAAAACATCGTCACCGAATTCTAAAATACTTGAAAAAAAAACTTCCGCGACTCAGCTGTTATGTAAATATTTGGAGGACGGCCGTAAAACGCGAGTCGCCGCGCCGAAATGAGACGAAACACGTGCTTCTGAATACTGTTGCTAAGACAGAGATTTTTACAGTATAACAAATTCACCCCTCGGTTACAGACAAATGAAACTAGACTTTACAGCGTTTAGGATAAGACCTATTCTGAATTCAGTGAAGGTGCTCGAATAGTTGCGGTTTTCAATTGAATTTTTACGCTATGTTACTTTCACAATTATTTCTTTTACATATTTTTTTCTTATTTTTTTTTAATTGTCCCGCTGCTGGTCTCATCGAGGCGTGAGAGAAGTGGTTTAATTCTCGCGGATTTTCATTTATATTTGCATATTAGTTGTACAATCTGACGTAAGTATAGCTATTCAGTTTGTCATTCGACTATTTCTGAATGGACTGCAGTCTATTTACCTGAAAACACGTAGCTTTCAGCATTCTAAAATAGATCATACATAATTCTGCCTCGATTCGATGCAGATAAAATGTCGCATTATGCTACAATGCGATGTTATTTTAAACTTACGTTTCTATTCAAGGAAGTTGTACAAGGTAATTTAACTTTCATAGTTTTGTCCTATTTCAGTCCAAAACACGCAATTCTGACATTATTAGCGCAATTTTCATTTCCAACTTTGTTAATGCAAGATAGCATATAAATGACGGTTCCCCAGATTTTGTGTAGATAATTGAAATTAAATTTTCTGTGCTACTACATAGTCCACGTCAAGCAGCTTGAGGTCAAAAACATGCCGTTTTCATGTGTGAAAATGAAAAGTATGTCAGCTTATTATGGCCTACTTTTAGAGGATGAATGACAATCTGGTTCGCGCGGTAAGAAACCCTTCCTACACCTATACCATCATTAGATAGATGCATCGTTATTGTACACCAAAAGAGAAGAACAACAATACAAGAGAAATAACCAGTTCAAATATGAGGTACAATAGGCGTCTAATCGCTATATGCGATATCTTCCAAACCTCTTATAAATAAATATTATTTATCGTCAGTCGGTAATAACTCAGCCTTCCGTGCTTGTAGGTCGTGGGTTCGATCCCCACCAAGAACAAATATATGTGTGTGAGAAGCATAGATACTGGTTCTATGTCTGGGTGTTACTATGTATTGTAAATAAATAATATTCATGGACATTTTACACAACGCCTTCTAGTCCCAAACTAAGCAAAGCTATAGGAACCAGATTCCTGGTAGAATACGTGTATAATTTTTTTTATAAATACATACTTATCATACATAGTTATTATTATTTATAAGTACCAAGTGTATTCCCAAAAAAATATATGTATTTAAGTATTCTATCAGCCATCTAGTTCCCATAGTACAAGCTTTGCTTAGTTTGAGGTGAGGGTGTTGTGTGATGTATCCAAGAATATTTATTTATTTATTTATTTTCCATCAGCCAGGTGAGCGGACAATATCGTAGAAGTGGCAGGAGCACACTGGATTCGACTGGCGCAGGATCGAAAAGAATACGGTGACAAAGAGGAAGCGTATACCCAACAGTGGGTTAGCATAGATAGGCTGATTAGATAGACATATTCGGTCTTATTCCAGAGCAAATACTAAAGGAATTCAAGGTTTGAACATCAACGTCACGGTTTAAACCTTGACTTTCTTTAGTCCCCGTTCTGGAATAAGACCGATAGAATTTATTCAAATACTTACCATATCGTTATCATCAGCAGTGTCACTATTGATTGCCGTAGTCCTCAGCACATGCATGGTATCATCCACAATGACCTGGTCCTTGCATGAGCATCTGTTCTTGTATGTGGGGCTCTTGCATCGCGTGTTACTGAGGCTGGCTATAGCCGAACCGTAAGAGTAGCCGGTGCCAGAGTTGTCTTTGGCACGTTTTGTGTTGTTTGATAGGTAGGACAGGCGGCTGGAACAAGTATAATTTACTAGCTGGTGCCCGCGACTTCGTCAACGCAGGATTAGTAGCGCAATTTGCTATGCGACATCTTCTAGGCATTTCTGAAGAGTTCGCGTCCCGTTGATTTTCCGGGATAAAAAGTAGCCTATGTGTTAACCCAGGTCACGGACAATATATATTCCAAGTTTCATCCAAATCGGATCAGTAGTTTTTTCGTGAAAGAGTAACAAACATACATCCATCCTTACAAACTTTCGCGTTTATAATATTAGTAAGTAGTAAGTAGTTAAAATATATGTACTTTAATTTGACTACCTTACCTTCCAGCTTCATCATGATGATGATGGCAGTTCATTAGAAATGTTTTAGTGACTGTAAAAGGTGGATAAAAGTCACAGGAAAGCAAAGTATGCAATGTTGTGCAGTCGGTGACACTTTTTTTTGTTATTTTTATTTAAATGCAGAACTACTGAACCGATTTTGATAAAAATGAGACAAATAGTTTTTTGAAGTTCAGGTGATGACTAACTCTGCCACCAAGCAATGATACATAGCTTATCATCAGGTGGACCATTAGCATCTTTAATCACTTATTTTCAATTAAAAAAAACCTAAAAGAATGTTTATTCGTAGGTATAGACAGAAATTTAATAAATTCAAATGTACATAAACAGTAACCCAAATAATCCTTAGTGGATCGGTAAAAGTTCAGATGGATTACTTCGATCCAATTACCAAATTGAACGGATCTATAAAATGAAGCCCGCGAAATGCCTTTAGATGGTACATTATTCACAGGGTAACTGTATATAATGTCTTGTGTATGTGAAAAGCAGAGTATATATAAAATTTATTGTTATTATCCTACAAATATATGGAATCTAATTTTCAAGAATTACTTATGTTATCATAATACTACCTTGTTAATATTATGTACCTTATTATTTCTTCTTTTTTTGGTGTGCAATAAAGAATATCTATTGATCTATGTTTGTATAGTAGTCACACTCGATCTATGTCTCTCCGAACTTAGCCGTAGGTAGCTCCATAGACCCTACTCTTGGCTCGGATTGGAGGAAAATGTGGAGTGAGGGGTGTAGTGCTTAACTTCGGAGAGACAATGAATCGCTGTGACAACTGTAATCATTGTACCTGTTCATCTTAATCACTACCTACATTACTGATTTATCAAAAAACACTGTAATTTTCAATAATTTAGCACATTCACAGCACAAAAGTAAAATTTTAGTTTGATTTCAGTTAGTTTCACTTGAAATTTAGGTTTGACGGTTGTGAACCATCCTGATTAGGCTCGGAGAGGTTGCATAGATAAAAATTTACATAATTATGATTAAGATAGCTGTTCTTCAACAAAAGAAATACAGTGAATAACCTATAGATTATTTTGAGCATGTGAGCTAGCTAACCTATAAATTGACATATGAAAGTAAATATTGGAAATAAGCAAAAATTATCAGCTGTAATTTATTTATCAGCAGTTGTTTTAGAACTTCCCGCTGTATTTGTAATAAAAGTGAATGTTGCCATCCTCATTACAATTCATTTTATTTGATAAGTGCTAGGTATTTTTATTTTCATCGGTTTTGGTAATCAAATGTTCAATAAACTTACGAATTGACTAGGTACCTACCATGTTCATGTTCAATGGCTTTTTTCAATGTTGTTAACTTACGTATCATATCCAGGTATAGGAGATCCAATATGAAAGTTGCAATAGAAGTTGTCAGACTCGCTGGATGCCCTCTGTCTACGACGCCCTTCCAAACTGGCTTTCGAGTCCTGATATGCCTTACTCTTAGGTTTCTTCAGTATACCCGGGGGAGGAGACTTTGGTATGGTGTTATTGAGTATTGATTTCAAAGGTTGTTTGGTCACGGGAACTTCCATCATTTCGTGATCAATTTTTTCAAACAATTCCTCTACTTTTGGTAAACGGCTTTCATCAACTTTTGTGTTTGATAGGGTGGTTACTAGAAGTGGTCTAGTAGGACTGGTTTTGTATAATTTTCTTCCTGGCTGGTAGCTGTTGGAATAGTGTGACAGTATCATACATGTACATTATACTAATAGGTTCGGTTGTATGAAATAGTAGAGTATCTTGCCTGCATAACTATAATTCAATAATAGCATATTAGGGACGAGGTAATCACTAAACAATAATTGAATCCTTTCAATATTTGTCAAGAAACAATAACAACACAAGTTTATTGTAAGAATGGGAAGCTCTGTGGGGTTATGAAAGGTGATGTTGCAAGGCTCACCCTTGGTATCTGTTGTGGTCGTGAGACATGACGTAGTCACCGTTCTCGGCGGCAGGCAGGGTGCACTCGTGCCGGAAGCGCGGCTGGCTGTCGGCGCTGTTTATCGTGAAGTGGCTCTTGTTGTGCTGCGGGCGCTGGCGCTCTCGAAAGCCGTCTGCGGAGCGAAGCTCCCTCACATCGTCGTACGGCGAGCGGTCGAGCCCCTCGCTGCGGCAGCGGCGGCGCAGAATCCGCGCCGGCCCTCGCGACCACTCCAACACTGAACCCAGAGGATCACACGCCTCGAACCCGACTCCGTAACTTGGACTGCTCGGGCACGCTCGCCTATCCATATCCGAACCTAGTCGCGACGCATCGTCAAACATCCACATCGATCGCGTACCGCCAATTTTACTATTGCACTGCTAATTTTATTAACTATCTCCTGAAATATGAACGAATAACGGCGTCGAGCGAAGGGCGACAGGTGACAGATCGCTCGCCATTCGATGACGGCGCGACCGACACAACATGTCAGACCTCCCGCCAAAATTGAAAGAAATCAGCAGTTTTTTATTCCTTTTCCCCTAATGAAATAGGCCACATGAACTATTGAATTATTTAGGTATGTAAGTACAAAATGTACCTCTATGACGTAACAAAGGGCAGCTCTTTTGTTTTTATCTATCTACGTGTTTCTGATAGGCGTTTCGGTTCGGGGATAGATGTTCGGTGGTTCGGGGGCTGGTGGTCTGGACCTACCTACTCATAGCGAGGGAGGAGGGAGGGAGATGAAAAGAAACAAATAAAATAACAACAAACAAATACTATAGATATCTATAGAATGATGAATGAATGAACAAACTGATTTAAATAGTTAAAACAAGCATTTACGCAAGACAAACGCTTAAAACAAACTAACTTAGTTTGTTTACTACCGCCTAGTCTAAAGTTTTTTTCCATAAGTTTAACTTATGGAAAAAAACAACGTTAGACTAGGCGGTACCTATGGTTTTAAAATAACTATAGCCTGCTCCGAGGAGCGAAAGAAGAAAAAAAAATTGTTATAACAACCATGGAAAAAAAATACTTCGTCTATGATAACAACAACCTAGGACTCGAATTTTGTCATTTTTTGACAAAATTCGAGTCCTAGGTATATCATTTGTATTTTAATGGTTTTTGTTGTGTTATTGTCACTATTGTTGTTTATTTTTGGTGGAATTTTAACCAATAATACTTAGGTCGTAACATTAGGTGTGGGCCATTGGAATGAATGTGTTAAAAGTGGTTTTTCTGGATGTGAAAATTCGATTCAGGTTTTGGAGGGAAAATCCACCATTTTCTCTTCAAAACAAAGGATAGCAGACTTGACGAAGACTTGACTTGACTTATCATTTACGCAAGACAAACGCATGAACAAACTAACATAAGGGAAAAAACAACGTTAGACTAGGCGGTATGGTTTTAAAACTATAGCTTGCCCGAGGAGCGAAAAAAACAACAACAACCTATTTGAAATAGAGGTGTTTAATATTTCTTTCAACCAATAAAAACAACTAATAAAAAAAATATCACTACCATTAGATAAAAAAAATGGAGGAGATCGAAAACTTTTCTTGTTCAAAATTCATTCATCCCCTCATCATAGATAGATATCAATCATTCACTCATGCGTATAAATAAATTGATTTATGCGAGTTTATCGAATATTTTATTCAACCAATAAAAATATCGATTTTTTTTTTATTACTTTATCATTATTATTATTTAAAAAAAACTCAACCGATATTGACACCTCTAATTTGAACGTATCTAAGTCAGTGTTGCTATCGATCCCTATCGATCGCTATCAATCGGCACTGCACTTCAGGACTGCAGCGCGATGACTGCGATCGATACGAATCCTATAAATATTATTTTGTAACGATAGTGAAACATGTTTAGTAGCGGTGGAAACGCATGCACGACATTTTTTTCTAGGTTTACATACGATTCACACAGTTTCTTGTGGTAAAAACGCTAGCACTGACCAAATCTTCAAATCTTTACTCACGATTCATACAGATTCTTTGGTGGAACGCTAGCCTGACCAAACATTATTTGGACCGCATTGTAAATTGTTTTTGGTGGAAATCTATAGCTACATTTTCAGAGTGCTTTTATTTTATAGACACAACGACGACCGCCGCGCCGCGCCGTAAAATGTGGACAGAAATTTACATGGCAACACTAAACACCATTCATTCAGCCAGTGCGATTGGCGTACGTCACGTCAGTTAAAAAAGTTTCACCAATAGAAACCAAGCTCATTTTTAAAATTCCGATTCACAAGGGTAGCTAGTTTCACATTCACTTACGTAGTGTTACCTAATCAATCCTTGTTCACCTCACATCACACCACACCACAGAACACCTATAGCCTAGCTAGCGCATCGCGCGTGATGAGTTCTGCAACAGGCTACTATTTATTTTTATAGCTCGTCCACAGGAGCAAGTTTTTTTAGTAACCCTCCCGTAGATTGATTCCAATATGTAGTCCGTTGATTTTATGTTAGACCTGTGTGGTATTACGAGTATTGCAGGCCACCTCACCTAAGGCCGTGCTCACTTTGGATACGATTTCATCCGAATTTGATTCGTACGACTACGCACGAATGATACCGACCTTCTAAGGACTATGGGAGCGCTCACAAGGCATGCGATCAGTCGAACGTATACGTACGTTTACTTACGACGTCCGAATACAATCCGAACTTGTTGGGATTTATCACGCAGTCGTACTATTTGACGGAGAAAAACGTATTCAGTGTGAGCACTCAATTCGTACGAACATTACTCGTACGTTTACGTACGAACAAATTCGTGTCCAAAGTGAGCACGGCTTAATACTTTCTACGATACCACACATTAGTAAGGATGCTAACGCATTTAGTTAGATACCTTACAAGACCAAGACGACTATCTTCTTTTGACTAGCTACAGGCATATACGGGAAATTAAATTAAACAATTTTTTATAGAATCAGTGTTCTTTATACACAGCATTAGCCTAAACCTTACATTACATCATTATACTTAGAAAATATAATACGAATCTGACTCTCACTAACTATAGATATCTGTTTCAATAAAAAAATTATGTCTGTGAGAATAGTACTTACATAATTCCCAATATAAAATGTAACACTACAATAACACAGGAGTGCCTCTTGTCCTATAAAAACACTTGGAATTTCGCTTAAATGATCTATTTTATTATTATTAAGTTATAACATACATTGCGTATTGTAATGTATTAGTTTCTCATTGATCTGACAAGGTATGCTTACCTATACCTACCTACTGCCAATTTAGGTACATTCTTAGTAGTTCACCCGATATTGGGACGAAACTATGTCCTTCGCCATGATTTTCTCATGTCGCATGGTGTATTTACAATTTATATCGGTACCTACCGATAACCCTAATTTATAATTTGTGTTCTAATAAAACTGTGGTGTGTAAACACCCCGAGAAATATAATTCGATGAAATTAATATTCAAAATTCATAACAGACTACGATAGAACATAAAAAGCGATTGAAATTCAATGACATACCTACAACCGATATCTGTACATACTAAAACAGTCCCGCACAGAATACTTAACATCTAAAATTTGCAACAATAAAATAAATGTAATCTATTATAAACTATTCTTTTAGTAAATGATCGTTACTGCGTCGCGCTGACCGATATACAGAGTAGAAAAATATACATTGTTATAGGGTTCACAGCATGTATTGTGTATTGCAGTGGTGGCTTTTTGCCGCTGCGTCCTAGACTTGCCGAGTCGCATTAAGACTGTACAATCAATCTGAAAACACATTAAATATTGACTTTTTACACCTTACATAAAATAATAATAGTTATGACTAATGAATATCATCTGCTACATTATGATAGCAGATGATAATCCGCGGAAATTCAAGCATCACTGCTTGGCGGGTAAGATATGTGCGGTGGATGGAAGTACTTCACCATATGAATTCTTCTCAATGAGCTCTTACTGCTAAGAATACAGTTGTATGACATAAGCTGACCTTTTTGACCATTTTGTCGCGATGCATCATTTTAGCGAGCGCGGCCCGTGTGACCGGCATACCACAATGAGTTCTATTTTACTAAGAATACAGTGGTGTTTACCTTAGCTGGTGAGCAGCGCTATGTTGATTTCCTTGACCATTTTGACGCGATGTAGCATTTTGGCGAGCGCGGCTCGACTGAGCGGTTGTGTGGAGTACCAGACAGGCGAATCAGGTACACAGGACCGCTCAGGCTGGAGGTAGAATACGTCATTGCGGGTACGCACTGATTCCGGACTGGAAATTAAAAAAAAGTGTTACGACTGGGCAGCTTTTATTGGCGAGACTGTTTTGTTTGGTAAAGCCAGACAACCTTCACGCTCGCACATTTCAACATTTTTGAAGATATGGTATAATTAAATGTAATTATTGAAATTGCAGAGCTTCAGGGTCGAGAGAATAACAATGCAAAGGTTCAATAAAAATATCACATTGATCCAAACAAGTTTTCTAACCAAAAAATGTGCACTTTAATTTATCGCATTGGTACAAGTTTTTTGGTCGGAAAACTTGTTTGGATCAATGTGATATTTTTATTGAACCTTTGCGTTGTTATTCTATCGACCCTGAAGCTCTGCAATTTCACATAATTACATTTAGTTATATTATATCTTCAAAAATGTTGAAATGTGCGAGCGAGAAGGTTGTCTGGCTTTACCCTTCGCCTTAATAGTTTTTCGAATTAAACTAAATGGTACATCTTCTGCGCTGTAAATTGTGAGTGTAGCTGCTTAGGCGGTGCATTGTGTTAGTCAGGACTTGCTTACATGAAAGTTCAAGTTTCAGTCAGTCAGGAGAACTTGCTTACATACAAGTTTAGATGTTTACATGAGCTAAAGAGATCAGAGATTACCCTACCGACGATGCTGGGACAAAACAGATGCTCCTAGAATTTAGACGCCTGGCACTAGAGATTTTAGTAGTTGTATTCGCGCGTTTGTATTTGCGTAATGTCTGCAACTTACCATTTTGAGATGTAAAATTCGTAAAGTTTCACAGGACACCGAAGTGGGTTCTCTTCATTTTCCTGTTGCTCGTACACTTTCTTTTTTCTTGAGTTTGCTTCTGCAAAGTACAGAAATTATAGATCTAACTATTGCTGTTATCCATTGCATGGTGTAGCAGTGGTTACTTGGTTTTTCTAACAATTATGGGGACTATGTTATGGAACACTGGTTATCAAAGATTATTGGCGTAAAAAGCATTAAGTACACTGTTCATCACTCACATAAAGTGTGTGTTTGTAATTGCGTCGACACCCATACCTCTACATTCTTATCAGGTTTGCGCCTATAGACAGGTATATATATACCTACTTCTTCGTGTTGTTTTTCTTGTTGTGCTGTCATGTATGTATAGTGTGTCTAAAATAAATGTATTTTCTTTCTTTTTTTCTTATCATAGAGTAAACCTTCTGGACTGAGACTTACCGAGTGCAGATTGTGGTGGATAGAACCTAAGCAGCACATTCCTGGAGCCGGGGATCTTCGCCTGCCCCGGCTGGTTCGGATTCCTCTTCCAATGCTTCATTATATGAGAGAATGAGAGCTGCATGTGTTCCTCCACTGTCTAGAATATTATAACATAATACTATAACCAACCAATAAGCTTTTGAATCATCCATCCAAGGTGCATGTGCACAAGAACATCTCTACTATTATAAAACTGTAAAAAGCCAAAAACTAAAATTAAAGATATGGATAAACTAAATATGCGGATCTACTAAATAAACGATTCTGATTCGGAAAATAGAGTTTGTCTGTTTGTTTGTTCGCGGATCACGCCTAAACTACTGGACCAATTTCAATGAAACTTATACCATTCATAAGCCCTTTTTCGGGATTGAAACATGGGCTATATTTTATTGAAATGAAAGACATGGATTCTTAGATACAGCTTGACCTCTCTAAACTAAAAGCCGCCTTTGGCACGAGGTTCATCGTATGCTGGTTGTCAGATATTTTGGTGGAAAGTTTCGGACGCGTACGAAGTCGCGGGTATCAGCTAGTGATCAATATGTTCCATGCTGTGTTTGACCACCAAAAAAATTAGACCACAACTCTCTTGTCAAAGAGTTTTTTCTCTATGGTACAAAGTAAGCCGCGTCTTCTTCAAGATGTTTTCCTCTAGTTACAGAATATACAGGTACAGTCTTTCTATTCAATAAAATGTTATATACCTAGACATCGTGAAACAGGAAGAAGACATCACGTATCTCGGAACTTAACACTTTTTTAAAAAATTTAACCTAAATCGTCCCACTGCAGGGCAAAGGTCTCCCCCAAAGACTTCCAATATTCTCGGTCCCGAGCTTCCTCCCATTCGAAAGAGGACCTTTCGAGGGCATCAAGTTCGTTGCGCCACCGCTTTCTCGGCCGACACCCATGTCGACCATCAAAGAGTAAGTAGTAACTTACCACTAAATTAAAATGTTTAGTATTGAAGAACATTAGCGTAGAGAGTAGAACGTGCGGCGAATGCGCGCCGAGCTGCTTACTCTCCCATAAATGTTCCTCCTCTACTCGCGTTACTATGTACTCTGTAACAAAATGATTATTTCACGTTATTTTATACCACCCTCTAAAAAGCTTATTTTATTCACTGAAAACAGTGAATAAAAAGCACTACTCACTGTTTTGGTGTTTGAATTAAGAACACACTTGTAAATTTGACTTACATCTAATTATTGTTTTTGCGCAAGGAGGTTGTATAGCATTTCTAATCTTTCTTTTTCTTGTAGTCATGGTATAAAGTATAGTATGCAACTCTTGAATAAAACGGATTTATACCGAGGGCCATGAACCACTCACGTCGTTCAGGATTCTAACACTTGAATCATGAATCACTCCCTGTGATTCATTTATGGCCCTCGCTTTAAATCCGTCTTTTATTCACTAGTTGCATAATATACTATTTGCTATATTCGACGGGATATTGAGCAGTGTCGTTTATAACTTACGTGAATCGTTATATAAAACTGAGAATTTCCTTGCGACCTCGTCCAAGCAGTCGGTAAACTTCTCGTAATACGGGTCGGTGAATATGTTGTCTATCCTACCATTTTCAAAGAGATATTGCTGTATACCTGAAAATGTTGATTTATTTAAGTGAATCAAGGACAAAATAAGTAATAAATGACAATTTTAAATGAAAATGCGGTGACTGTTATCACCAGGCATGGTTATGGGGGTTCTCAAGTAAGTACAGAGTTACTTACCCTGTACCTACCTAGCCATACTATCCCTTGAGGATTTGTAGAAGAATAGTCAAAGCAAGTCTAAGCATTGCTTTCATATTAGTTACTCTAGCGGTTACTATGCAAAATGTCGAAATGCAAGATGCATTGAAGGTTTATACAATTAAAGTTAGTTGAATGTAATGTTAGAGATATCCAAGTCAACTAGGATTCAATAGGTTTGGTTTACTTAGATTTTTTCAGTATCATTGCACTATTTTCTTACCTAAAACCAAATAATAAATAGTGTCCGGCGCGTATTCGCTCCCGTTCGGCTTCCGGACTTCCTTGACGAACAGGCATAGCGAATAGTTGAGCTCGTCTGCTGTTAGCTGAAGTATTTCCGACTTGAAGGGCTTCCGTCGTATTGAACTCTTTTCTATTTCCGCGTTTTTGGTCATCACCCATTGCTTCCACGCGTTAACGCCGAACGTGTACTGGAAATGAAAATAACATTATAACTTATGCTTATGATAGTTTCTATAGTAGGTGCCAAATAACACCGCAATACAGGTCATTCACCCACCTTCACCACGATGTCGCAAAATTCAATTTATGTATGTCTGTTCTGTCGCTTTCCATACAAACCTGTCGCCGCCGTCACTCGGTTTTTGGTCGACCAAAAACCGAGTGACGGCGGCTCGCGAGGTTAACGTAGCTTCAAGGATGGACATGAGGTTCCGGAGATGCGTAAACTGAGTACGCGTACCAGTGTAGGCGCTATCCGTACGCGGCTTCAGAGTGCAGAATACCTTGAGGCACATGTTGGCGTCTGGTTTCTCGATGGGTTCGCGCGCCGGCTCGGGCGGCGGCGGCGGCGGCTCGGCGCGGCGTCGCTTGGTGCGCGAGGAGGCGCGCGTGGCGGCGGCCGGCGGCGCTGCAGTGCGCTTGCGAGGCGCCGCTGACGACGCACGCAGCGCTGCCACCGCGCGCTGCTGCTCCAACACCATCATGTGGTGGTGGTGCATGCCTTCGCCGTCCAGACCTGACATATACAGTCAGCGTACAATAATATGACAAGGCCCATGTACAGCCGCTAAAGTACAATGTTATAAACAAACTCAAGTGTCCCATATTGTGTTCCAAATGGTGAATAAATATCTATGACTATGACAGGCAGCGGCTCTCATTGACAATTTAAGTATTTGTTCGAAAGAGTTTGCATACCCTTGAGAGCTTTGTTAGCCAAGATAATTTAGAACACCCCGACTGCTCATATAAATATGAAACAATTATTGTGTAGTCAAATATTTTTAACACCTTGTGTGATTATAACAATAATAGCTGTCGCCCGCGGCGTTGCTAGCGTTCTAGACCCTTTAGAGTGTGACTTTTCAAAATTCCTTTCTTAGTGCACCCCTACACTATTTATGGATACTATACTCCAAATTTCATACCTCTAGGACTTATATTTTAGGCTGTGCGTTGATTATCAGTCAGCTTCAACAGAGTTTTATATATTTAGATTATGATGATTTGAACTGCGTACATAAATCAAATTGCTTTTATGTTTTTCAGATCATTTTGACTACTTTCAATAGATGCTCATATCAATTTGACGCTGTCTGTACAACACATTAGACTCGTAGAAACTGTCACGATTTGCAACACAAGCACGAAATAGCAAAGTAACAGTGTATTGTTGCGAGTGAGCGCACTCAATTAGGTGCTCTGTGCATGAAAGTAAATTCACACAATGACTTTATACAACTTCACACTACATCTTGTTATAATCGACCCGAACCCTATCGCCAAATTTTAAATCGATAAAATTGCCGACCAAAATAAAAAATATCCATTCAATTTAACAGAAAGTTAATTTCTCATTTTCTTCTCAACATTGATCGATTACTTACCAGGCATGCCGGGATGTGAGCTTGGTGTGATGGTGTTAGCTGTCATGGCTGATTCCAAGTCTACCGGCTGGTCCTCGTACTCCGTGGCCATCTTGAGAGCCATCTGTAGCATATCCTCGCCGAAGGCGTTGTTGCCGTCGATACCGGGGACCGGGCTGAAGCCCTCTTCCGCTAAAATATACATCATGTTAAACATTATAACATAAAGTACATTCAAGGCAACAGTAAATCACTTACCATTGTCATCATCGGTATCCGAATCACTCTGATCCTTCTTCTTATCACCGGCGACCATCTCCGCCATCATCAGCAGTTCGGCTTCGAACGGATCCGTCGGCATCTTGTCGTGGATCTTGTTGATCTCCTTCATGATGCCCTTAGCGGAATTACGCGTTGTAGGAATAAACACCGGAGTGGGGATCGGAATGGGAATCGGAACCGGGACCGGGAATGGAAGCGACCACATGGCGCACGGTACCGGAACGTAAATCGGTACAGGGACGGGAATTAGGACTCTTCGCTCCAAGCTGGGGTCCGTCTGGCATTCCTTCGTGCAAGGATGGGGGCGGCAAGAAACTCCCTTTGAGACCATCATCGGCTTGGACATGGTTCCTTTGTTGGCAACCTCTTGCGGGGGGATAGTTTTGACGATGACATGGTTGTAGATTTTAGGGGGTGGAGGAGGCGGGGGGGTGGGGGGCTTGGGAGGGGGCGGGGGGGTTTTCGGTGCCGCGGGGGGCTCCGGCTCTGGAGGCGGCGAGGGCTGCTGGGCGAGCTGGGCGAGTTGGGTGAGCTGGGTGAGTTGGGTGAGTCGTTTTGATTTGGCGCGAGTAGAGGTCGGCATTAGGGGGGGTGGGGCGGCTAGAGAGTGAATGTTTGATATGACCGGCATGCCGGCTGTCATGCCGCCAGCTGCGCGCTGATTGGTCTTCGGTTGGAGGCCTGCTGTAAATAAGATATTATATCAAGGTTTTCAATTGTTTAGTGCAGATAGTATTTGAACTTAATCTGCTTTACCGAAGTCGCACGCAGCAAGTTTCAACTTGATAACTTTGATAGCATAAATTTTGTAAAAACTAATGCATAGTTTACACAATACCAGTGACTGGACCCAGTCATCTTGCCAGTCCAGCGCTGACTTGTTACTGGGTGCATGCAAACAATAGTTTTGTGCCGTTTTGGCAGTGACTGGGTCCGAAACCAAGATGACTGGGTCCAGTCACTGGCATTGTGTAAACCATGCATAAGTTACAAATTATCATTACCTATCCGATTGATAATCTACCTTGTCGATATTGCTTCACTATCGTCTTATACCACTGAAAGTTCGGTAATCTATCTACCCTATTTTTCATAAAACTCAAGATCGTGTCTCTAACTCCATTTCAGCTCTTGTTGTAACTTACCATTATTTTTAGCGGCGGCCGGTGCGTAAGTCCGCCTTGGCGCACCGGTCGGTACTGCTTTCTGCTGATCGATAGCCTCTCCCGGCATTAGAGGTGGATGTTTTGAATATTGACCCTGAGAATTACATTTAGCTAGTGTATCATTCGTGTATTCAGTGAGACATGATTGTTTAGCACGTGAAAATGACGCACAAACTTATATGCTCATAGAAACTGATTTATTTACATAGACTACTGTCAAAAAATTACCACTACCTTTTGTACAACATCTATAAAACAACATAAGTGCAATAAACGATTTGACTTTGTAAATTTGTGATTTGTTACAGTTGATCTATTTCACGAAGGCGGTGTGTCTATGTTTGTGTGCGTAAGCACCGGCACTCAGACGTATTGAGATAGAGAGACGGGGCGTATGATTGTTATATTTGTAGTAGTGCATGAGAACAACTGTATCAGCATATCAGCTTGAATACCCTAGAATTCCTAAAGAGAAGTTGATCAGTCCATCAAACCGTTTCAGGCAGCATTCGCCTAGCGCCGCTGAATACGCATCTAAAGCAGCTATTACCTACATCGTTTATGAATTCTATAGGAAAGTTAGGGTGCGTTGTTATCGCTAAAAAAATTGATAATTCTACAATGCCTATTTACTTACTTGGAATGACATAACACATTGGTAAGTGCAGAAGTTTCTTACGGTCGCGTCCGACATCGTCAAGTGATATTGTGCTAATGATGTTCTTTTACACATATCGCATTTTGTTCTGGAAATTACATGTGGTGTAAATAACATGTCTTCTAGCGTGTATAAGATCGAAATAAGACAGTAATTAACTCAGTAACTCACTTTCTCGACGAAACAGCATTCACGGAGACTTGGTAGAGATTCAGACAATTCAAGGAGCACATCATGACAGCTTGTCCATTAGCCTGGACCCGCCTTATCATATCAAAGTTGTATTTTTTCACTTTACACCAATTACAAGGTACTATATGCCGCGTGTTACTGATATACACATTCATGCAGGATTTGGAACAGAAGCAGTGAGGGCTGGAGTCATCGTAGATTGTGAAGTTCTTGGCTTGCTTACGCTCGAAGTATTTTTTGCACCATTTGCATTGATCTGTGGAGGGAGATAGATTAGATATATTACTATTTTTTTGTATTTATAAGCCCTTTCTGATGTGTTACGAAGACAGAGAGGATCGAACACTGCACATAAATAGAGATAGCATCTTGTTTCATAGTAAAAAAAAAGCAACAAACCTGGGAAGATGTTATTGACAAACTTGAAGGCAGCAAAGCAAGGATCCGAGCATAGCCTCTGCGACGCGGTTTCTGTCACCTCCATTTCAATAGTCGTAGCTTTTTCCAATGAGCATACAGCACACTTGGCCCACACAGGCTGAGGAATAGGATTCTTGCTCATCTGATCGAATTTTTCCATACAAGCTTGCGCGCAAAAGTCTTTGAATTGCCCTTTATCGCCCACAGGGGCAAGAAAGCCTTGCGCCCCGGCCGATATATCCCTTTGACAGTAGCAGCATATCTTTAGACCCTTTTTGAACTCCTCCAAGCAAGCAGAGTTACAAAACTGCCGAATATCATACCCGAACCGCACGCAATATTTCCCTAAACTCGTGTGCTGAACCAGATTTTTGCAGTTCGCACAACGAGACCCGATTTTGTTCTGGAACCTTCCTAAGCATATTTCGTCACAGAAATCCATAGTTTCCCAAGTCAGGACCTTCTCGTCCATGGATAGTATCAGAGTGCATTGACTGCATCTCCTTAGGAAGGACCGTTCTCTCTCTTCTCTCGCGGCTTGTACCATCGCAGGCGTCTTTGCCTGAATTTTGTAACCCTCGTCTAAGTACTTATCGGTCGCGTTGCTTATGACTTTTAGCTTCAGCATTGGGGTTTTAGGTGGCGGCGGTGCAACTGTTTTTTTTACCCTTAGTTTCTTGATAAAGTATCGGCCGCCTTCTCTGCCGTTTAGCACCTTGATACAAGCCTGGTCACAGAGATAGTGTTGCTCCCCGTACCTCAACACTGAGTACATGCAAGGTTTGACGTTATCACATATTAGACAGCGAGCGTCCTTTGGCAGTATTTGATCGATGGTGACCCGGACTCGCTTGAACGCGTACTTGTCCTTTTCGTCCGCCATCATGCCTTCAAGGCAGGCGATCGAGCAGTAGAAAGTATCTTCGCCGTCGAAATTGTAGTAGAAGTAGCATGTTTTTTTTTCTTCACACTCTGAGCAGAGGATGCTTTTCGGTACTATTTCTTCGATCATGTACTTTTTGCGGGTGACCGTGAATTTGCCGGGGTATTCTGCTTGGTAGGCTTTGATGCAGGGCTCGTTGCATACGTACAGTGTTTCTCCGTCTTTAGTGAATCGGAAGGAGCAAGGTTGCTCAATCTCGCACTGCACGCAGGGGCCGTCGATAGGCGAGATCTCTTGTATGATGCTGGGTATTGATTCCTCGTCGATTTCTACCGGTTCTTCATGATCGTTTTCACTTTCACCTGTAAATTTTGAACTAGTTTAAAGGTATTAAAGAATGCATTGATTTGTTGGTCCTATTAGTATCAACTGCTTAGAGATTTATTGGAGTGTTCCAAAACTTACCAGCGCCATTTTCGTGCGAAGGTCCGTCGACTGCAGGTGACGCTGCGTGCGATACTTCGCCTTCATCCCTCGACATATCCGTGTCCATCGCTACGTTTTCTTCTTTCGGTACTGTTGTCGCTGCAGCTGCAATTAAAAACTACGTTAACATTTGAAGTCTTCAGATATAATAAAAAAAAGGAAGAAGAAAGACAGACATTTATTTTGACAACATAACATACACAAGCACAAACATAACTACAATAAGCGGTGTAAGTAGGTACCTATATATAGGGACTACACGCATCTACGATCTACCCATATATGATAATATATGATATCAGATTATAAATAGAGTACTAAAATTAAAATTATACCTTCTTCTGCCTGTTTCCTCTTTTCAGCTAGGACCTTGGCAGCCTCTGCTTTGTCGGCCTCGGAGATCTCTCGCTCCGTGTCGGGCAGAAGGCAGACTTCCTCGTCAGCGCCGGGCCCTTCGAGTGTTTCCGTGACGCTACTCTCTTCTGCCGCCGGTTCTTCTGAGAGAAATTCAATAAAAATTCGTAGATATATTGATATACTGGTAAATAACTCAGGTATTCAATTCTCATAATAATCTGATTTACTTGAAAAGTTTACCTGTGTTATCATCATGTGCATCATTATCAACATTGTCAATCCCATCATCATCATTGTCCAAGTTGATTGCGGAGGTACCTTGTGTACTGCTTGTTGCCGTAGAAGATGTTGGTGCGTCTGTTGTGTCCTTCAGTAGAGCATCAAAGGGGTCTAGAGCCTGGAAATTATTTATTGATTGATAGACAACATGTAACAAAGATTACTTTAATTTAATTATGATTTTGTTGTTATTAATTTTATTGCACAATTTTATTAACTAAAAATATTTATGATAGAACTCATGGCCATATCTTGAGCTTTTGCTTTTGTTTAATTTTTAGCACTCTTAGAGAATTACAGAATTCAAAAGAAGAATAAAGAAAATTCTGCAGTTGCGAGTTTATGAAAATTTTTACCAGGGCTTCATGGATGTGTGCCCATCAGTGCCAGATCAAAGATCAAATTAATACCTGTGAATGGTCTTCTTGTGATTCATCCATAGTAACATTAGGTGCAGATTCAAACTTAGGCTGCCCAACATCATCCTCTTTTTCTGTTTCTAAAGCCTTTTCCCCGCTGCCTTGAGTATCTTGGCTGGAAGACTCCTGACTATTTTGATCTACCGATTCTGCTTTTAATTTATCATCTACATTTGATTCACCTGGAAAAATACAAGTTTTAATTAGAGGATTTATCTCTATCTCACCCGCCCTTGTTACTAGAACAATAGTTATACAGGTTTTTCGAATTTCATAATTTTCTCTAGAACAAAAGTTAAAACAGTTTTCAAACAAAAACCTATCATTGTGACACTTAGATTTTTTTACTCCTTTTTGGACTCTTATAATTTTACAACCCCATGACCGATTCAGCTCATACTCCTATCGGTAAAC
Organism: Eulithis testata; assembly: GCA_947507515.1. Lineage (NCBI taxonomy): Eukaryota > Metazoa > Arthropoda > Insecta > Lepidoptera > Geometridae > Eulithis > Eulithis testata. The sequence goes on along the minus strand of OX382213.1, from coordinate 6,862,879 downwards.
TGCGATAGTACTTTCTGTTGACCTATCAAATTTTATGCAGATTGGATAACCAATTTGAAAGTTGTGCTACAACAAACATACAACACCGATTCACCCAAGATGTCACTAAGATCTTCGCTTGCTCTATCCTCAGTATATAGCGGCGCAACTGTAGTCAAAGCCAAATAGTTCAAGATACAAGTGTATTAGATGCCCATATCACAACCACTGCACCGATTTGGGTGATAATTGCCTACAGTTTCTGACTTATAATAGCTTTTATCTGAGTACTGTGTGTGTATAACTTGTCTAAGCTTTAGAGACAAGTATCAAAGCACTTACTAGCTTTGTCAACATCCATGGACCTGTCTTTGTTAGCATCACTAAAAGTGTCTTCCACACTCATATTGTCCACATGATTCTGGAGGCCACTAACACTGGGTTCACTGTCAGCATCACCAGATGCATTCGTACCACTCTCGCCTCGACTGGAGACGTCGTCCTTTTCGTCCATTTTCCCAATTGGAAACTTCTCCCTATTTTCAACCTAAAAGGTTCATCTGAAAAAACATTTTTAGAATTTCATTTTAAAATATGTTATTGTTTTAGGATGTTGCGGCGCACCCGGCGATATAACTTTTAGGTTAGAATAATGCAGAAAGCTAGCATATTACAAAAATGTAAGCAGAAATAGCAAAGATAATTTCTATCCAGCAGTACTTCGGCTTTATAGTATTTATTTTTCGCGGGAATGCCTCCGTCTCAATAAAGGCAATTTTATTGCTATGACGCCAAAGTAAATGCTGCAATCAAGCCACACATCCCGCGCTAATTTTATTTGACTTTTTACAAGGTTCGACCAATGTTTGCTTTATTTTTATTGATGTACATAAGAGAAAGGGAATCTATACTTTACAGCAGCTACGCTATACTTCTTCAGCGCGAATATTTTTGTAGAAAATTTCGTCGTTCAGGGTTTCTTTGTAAGCAGTTTTAGGCACTACAGAGTTTGACACTTTTTTTTATATGTTACATCACTAAACACTGACACAAATTATTTACTAAGTAGAATGCACTCGCGCGATTATAAAATTAGGGACTCCTCGCACGGGAGTAATTTTAATTTCCACTTACAAGTTACAAATCACTCGAAAGCACAACAAACGACCACCATTTTGGAATCAACTTCCTCAACTTCTCTGCGTCTGTCTGGCTCAGTTTGCCTGCCAAACTGTCCATTGAGGCTGCTTGCTTGGATTAAAATGTGAAAATCAATACAAAAATAGTGTTATAAATAATGAAAAATTTATTTCATATTTATAGATAAAGCAGTGTTTTTCCTAACCCATTTTACATTTTATTAGTTGACAAAGTTGTGCATCCTACCGGAAGTCAATAGAAATATTTGGATTTATAGTGTTGGTTAAAAGCAAGCAGAGTCGCGCGCATTGCGTTGCATGTTGGTCGGTCGATGGTTGGGTCTAGAGGTGTCAATATCGGTTGATTTTTTTTATTAGTTAATGATAAAGTGATAAAAAAATATCGATATATTGAATGGTTGATTTCATCTGAATAGATATTCAATAAACTCGCCTATAAATTTATTTATACGCATGAGTGAATGATTGATATCTATCTATGATGAGGGCATAAATTAATTTTGAACAATGAACTTTCATTGTTCAAAATTAATTTATGAAACTACTTTATCAGGCTTAGGACTGTCATAAAGGTGGCAATATTAGTTCAATATTGTTTTGAAAATTATCATGTGATAATAAAAATATTTGATTACCTCCATTTTTTTTATCGAATGATAGTGGTTTTTTTTAATAGTTGTTTTTATTGGTTGAAAGACATATTAAACTTCTAGTTGGGTCGGCTAGTGCGGCCCCTACATTAGTGACTGGCAACTTCGTGACTAGTCACGAATGTATAAATGAGTAGTGGATACCTACTCCTAAATCACTTTAAAAATGTTCAAGCATTGATCCGGACTTAAGCATTGATTTTTGTATCAAAATCTCTACTCAAATCTATGCTTGAGTAACGATTTCTGTATTGGCATACGGGCCTTATAGATTTATTGCTACATACATATTATATAAGTAACTATTCGAAATAGTCACTAGTTTCATTATGTGGTTTCAGTTTTGCCATTTCCTCATAATTTACATACATTTAAATGTACATTATCTGATGGATTATTGTTATTTTATCTTTCGGCTTCTCCACTATGCGTCACCAGATTGAGGACATAGAGCTCGAAAAATTTCTCTCTGCAACAACCAACAAAACAAAACCAAGAAACAATCTAGATACTTTCTCACGATTTTTACTTGTACACCACCGGCCACTTTATTCCAAGTAATGTAAATCAAGCTTTCCTTGGTCTTAAGTCTTGGCTTAGTAACTACCTACGGAGTATCATATATTATTTGTTAGTGTGACACGCCTTTTAATGATAATAATAAATATTAAAGGACATGTCACACTAACAAATATTATATGATACGCTGAGAATACTAACAGAATCACAGCGCTGGTTTTTGATGATAATGAAATCACTGCCAAAGAGAATAAGTAGGTACATAAATAGATAGTTATGTTGTCCAGTATGTCTGTCTAAGATGAGATTGTCACAATCCCCACTGGTGGGGACAACTTAGTGGGGATTATGACAATAAACCGATGGAATGAATCATTATAGGATCGAATATCTTTTTCACATATTTTGCGGTATAGTGCTGGCAGCACAGGAAGTAAACATTTTTGACAGTCATGCACAACGGCTGTTTGTCAATGTCAAATCAAGTCAATCAAACAAACAAAAATGGCGTGTATTTGTTTTGGAAATGCACCGTACGAGAAAGAAATGAAATGGTTATTTTATTATAGCCGTGTTTTAGCCACAGCGTAAATTGAGTGTTAGCGATTTCTGGTAAATTTCAAATATTAGTGTGCTATTTTGGGACTTGGATCATCTGTTGACTAAGAACAGAAATAATAATTCCTCATTTCAATGTGAGTCCACTATTCTCTTCATATTCTGTGTAAAACACAACTGCAGATGCTAAACTTAAATCTAAACGATCACGTAATATTTTCCAACCACCTACTAACATAAAGCCTTCCCACTTCACGGTTTCTTATATTGATACCTGTGTTTGCTTCAGGACCTTATAAAATGTCTGAAAATATGGCTCGCAGGGAGCCGCTGACTCCAGGTGAAGTGGCAAAGCCACTATATGTTCGACAGGTGGAGTTAGCCACAGACCCCAGACCATTTCTGCGTGAAATGGAGCGGGTCATGAAGTCATCAAGTGAGAGTGATGATAATGATTCTTTTGATTCTGAGGATGAAGACAAAGTAAAGAAGTCAAAAGGCGCCCGTCTTGTCAATGGGGTTATGATGACAAAGGAAGGTAAGATAACGTTAAATTTTTTTGAAGGTAAGTTATATGACTTGGTACATTACATACTGTAACATTGTGTTGCTGCCATTTAAAAAAAAACCTCTTCTTGATCTAAGAATAGAGATTAACTACATTTATTTGCAAAATAAATTGAATAATACAACATTTACAAAATACCTAATAAGCTGACTAACAACTCTCAAAGATACAATTAAAATGTGAATGTCTTGGAAGAATTCTTCTCTTTCAAGACATTCACATCTTAATTATGTAATGAAGTTTTGGTCCTATACAAATGCAACACTCAGGTAGCCAGCCATCTCTGCAGATTTAAAGAGAACCCTCTAATATAATTTCAACCTGTTCCCAGTACTTCTGGCTGATTTGTGATGTCGCATTGTGATGTCGCATGCCAGTCTTATATTATAGCCTGTAGTAGATTCACATAATTATCGAAATAGGTACCTTTAGTACCTACTTTTATTTTGTGTGTGACGGTCATCTATTTCGATTACTTCTTGAATGTTTTTTTTTAAGAAAAATGTTATAATGAAAAAGAAAAAAAACATTTATTTTAAAAACAATAACTTCATACAATAACTTCAATTTGACTACCATCCATTATCATCATCAGATGATGGTGATGGCAGACAATTTCGTGTAACTTCTGAAAAAAAATCCTTTGAGATATAAAAAAAACAATTTTGGAGACCAGTTCTATTAACAGAGTTCTGAGGTAACAAATATAAAAAACAACAACCGAATCGAGAACCTTATTTTTTTAAGTCTGTTAAAAATGTAGCCAATAATACCTAACACAAAAAAGTTCTGAAACTGGAACAGACCACCTCACCCACACTTTCTCGGTGCATGCAACAACCACCCAAATACACACTGTATTGGGTAGGTGGTCCACTTATCTGAGTTAGGCTTCCCACATATTCATAATGTATGTAGAGGTTTCTGTAGAGGAGAATACGCTACGCTAGGCGAACGCTGGCTGTAACTGTTTGGTGGATTGTTGAAGCCTCTATGAATTGAGGTGGTAAGTTAACTATACTAGTAGTAAATGAGTAGTAAATACAGGGAACTTACAGTAACCAGTGTGTAGTAGGTAGGTAGGTACCTATTTAAAGAACTTCAATTATTGAACACTAGCTTTCGCCCGCGACTGTCCGCGTCTCGATTGATCCTGTTGATTTGTCGGGATAAAAAGTAACCTATGTGTCATCCAGGTTACGAACTATATACATTCCTAGTTTCATCGAAATCGGACCAGTTGTTGTAGCGTGATTGAAACACAAACATCCGAAGATCTAAACTTTGACATTTATAATATTAGGACAACGAGAGGAAAATATAATTATAGGCGGAAGGGTGAATTTAGGGGGGTGGTGATTCCGCCATCATCCTTTTGCAACTAAAATAATGTCAGGTAGTTATTTTTGCTTCGTTTATAGATATGGGTGGGCCATATCTATAAACGAATGTGGGAGGAAAGCGGGAGTGAAGGGGGCATTCGGGCCCGAAGCCCAAATTACTAGAGAAATCTGTTTTCATTGCAAAATGTGTTCTATACCCCTCACTTTACTTTCAATATACTCTAAACTCGGGGGCAGGACTTACAAACTGATATAAGTACAGTAGGCAAGGTTACTTAGTCTGTGTGGCGCTGTAGTTTAGTAGTTCGTTTTATTCTGTGATTCAAAGGAAGATATGTCTCCCTTGGGATAGGGATCTAGGTTGCTAGGTTACCGGGGAAGCTGGGTTGTATGTGCTTTACCTCACACTGATAATTTGCGGGCAAGTACGCCTCAAGTACTCTTCCTCAAATCGCCAGTGTGATGAAACTATGGTACCTATCTGTATTTACATAGTTATCATTTCTACCGAGAAATGTTACTGAGATTTAGCAGTCACCTGGTTTCAGAACAGTCACTATGATTAAACTTCTTTTCGAAAAAAATACCTCGGACTTCTTTCCAGTCAAGTCTAATGACGACGGTTTTTTTTAATCGGGTCAATTAGTCTGAACCAAATTCTGCTATTTTCTTCCTAAACAATAAGTACTTATTTACCTATTCCGAAATAGTTGTGTTGTGATGATTAAAAAAATAATTGACCGAGCGAGCGAAGCGAGCGAAGCGTCTTAGTTTCCACATTGGCCAAAAATGCGTTTGTCCGGATGTCTGTCTGTCTGTCTGTTCTCCTCTACAGGTCGCATTTTTCAACCGATCTGGACGAAACTTGGTACACAGGTTATATGACTTATTAGATTTTTTTTGTCGTCGGGGATTTTTGATTGGAGGGGTACTTCCCCCAAAAAAAGGACAAAAAGGGGGCTATTTGATATACTGGATATCTCCCACCAAATGAGATCCGATTTCGATTATTCTTTTTTTATTTGAAAGGTAGTAACTATAAGTTGGTCTCATAAAAGTTTGGCGAAGATCTGATAAGGATCTTCAGCATGATGAACAGGATAGCTCATCAAACAATCGATGGTTTTCAATCAAATTTGAGAGAAACACAAAGGACCGCATTCTACACAAGATGATGCAAAAAAAAAACAAAAAGATCAACAAAACCACAAAACGGAAAATGCACTTGCACATTACATTCCTCAAAAATTTACAAAATTAAATAGAAAAAACATCACATCACACACACACACACACAACATTTTGCATTATAGTTAGTTTTCAATACGTGACAGGCTGCAAGCGTTTCGTCGCTGTTAGAATACTAACTGATAATTATCTTCATGATGTTTTCCTTCACTGAATGAGAGCATCAGCATAATCATAAGCCTTAAATTAGAAATTAATAAAAGTGCACTTAAAGACTTTCAGAAAACACCTTACACGACATTGATGATGTTGAATATCGGAATATTTAGTATGCTCGCGAGGTCTACAGCTCCCAGAGCCACTAGTCTATTTCACATACCCATGTAGAGCACCGTGAATTTTTCTTTCTACGGTATACGAGTAAAAATGTTTAATTTCTGCAAGTAAATTAAATAAATTCCACAAAGGGGGTGAATCGAGCTGTTGTGGGTGGAGAGTTGTGGAGCTCGTGGCTTCCTTCCTTTTCTACCTAGTATCCAACGCAGCTAGTTTATTTGGTCGTGTTTATCTGTTGATAGTGCGAAGTGTAACTACCGGTAGACGGTAGACCTAATATTACTCTAAGAACTAAGTAACAAAGATCCGCGTAAAAACGAAAACTAATACTCGAAGACTAAATGACAGGAACAGGAGAGTCGAGAAAATGTTTTTTTTTTTAATACACAAATATGGTGATAGTTTTATGAGCTTTCAGATAAACGATTTAGTTGGTGAATGAGACATTCCCAAAAATGTATTTTATTTCCAAACTACACGGAAAAAAAAAATTGTGTAGAATCAAGAATATATCTATTGGTCAAGACATTCCGTGTTTCATATATGGGGAAAACAATATATTCTTGTCATTAGTAAATATTTGTCTTGCTAGACATATTTCGTCCAAGTATATATTTACTATAACCAATATATCATTTATTATTAAAATAAGAAAATAATGTAGTCTCTACTTAAGTAAATCATTTATTCTTAAAATAAGAAAATAATGTATTCTCTATCTAAGTAAATCATTGTTTTTAAGTCAAGGTTCTTGAATTTTTGAATCAAATCGAATTCGGTCTTAAATCTAGTAGTCCGTCATACTAAATTACTCTTGGCCAAATCAGCACAGGTTTTTGTTCAAGAATATCTTTATTGGTCAAGACATTCCGTGTTTCATATATGGGGAAAACAATATATGCTTCTACCAATATAATATATTCTTACTGTAAGTAAATATGTAGTTAAGTGAAGATATTATTCTTACATCTAGTAAATATATACTTATGATTAAACATTATTGTACGAATAATATTATTCTTGGGTAAACAATTTGTCAGATTAGGCAGTATTGTCTTTCTCCAAGAATAATAGTTTCCAGTAGAGAATGAAGAAGGATTTAGAACAAAAATTATAATTATTTGATTGAGACATATTACTTTAGTTTCAAGTACCGGTTACTCATTGGAAAATTGAATTCTTTTATTTTGAAGACATTCTTTACTTTATTTTGTATCAATATTTTTCAATGAAAACATACGGAATTCTTCGTTCAATAAAACTAAATTTGGTCCAAGATTTGTCTCAGTTAAACCAAGTTTTAACAATCTTGTTTTAAGAAACGCAACTATTGAACGAAAAATGAACTGCTTTAACTGAACTATAATTAGTTATTCAAGGAAAACAAATCTTCTCATCTAAATACTATGAAGTGTTAATTTGAAGCAGCGCCAGTTCTTGCTTCAAACAATTCTAGTTTTCATACGGAGATCTGTTTATCTTTGATGAAGAATCTCAATAATCTTAATTTAATCATCAATGTTCTTTAGTGACATATCTTAAGCTCTTTGTTCAGTAAATGTGTGCTTCAATGAAGAAGTTTCAGTTCTTAGCTCAATTTATTACACGTTTCGTACGAAGATTAGATTGTTTATTTTATAGAATATGAATTGTCTTGGTTCAATAAAAATATATTTTACTGTAAAAAGTATCAGTTCTTGGTTCAATTCTTTAAGTGTTTCATACGGAGATCAGTTTGTCTTATTTGAAAAAACCTATTCTCTTGGTTCAAAGATAGTACATATATTTACTGGAAGAAGTCTTAGTTCTTGGTTCAATTCACTACATGTTTTAAACGGAGATCAGATTGTCTCATTTAAAGAAAACCTATTCTCTTGGTTCAAAGATAGTATATTCACTGGAAGATGTTTGGTTCTTGGTTCAATTCACTACATGTTTCAAACGGAGACCAGTTTGACTCATTTGAAGGAAACCTATTCTCTTGGTTCAAAGATATTCACTGGAAGAAGTCTCAGTTCTTGGCTCTTATCGGCCCGGCATTGCAGTGCCGCCGAGATCCGGCGGCACTGCAATGCCCGAAACGGGAATGGAGCGACCTCCGAACATCCCGGCGCTTCACAAAAATCAGTTTAATATACTGGTCCCTCAGTGAGGGAACTTTCAGATACTAAGCTGAGAAGATCAGAACAGATACTTCACTTGATCTTAGCCAAGAGGCCGAGAAACGAAAGCAGGTCATTCAAAGCCGTGTGTTTTCGTCAGCGCGATGCAGGATTTGGTCAAATTTAACAGCGACATCTAGTTGTGAAATTGGAACTAAGCGCGCCGCTTACACAAAGCCACAAAACATAACTAGAGTCTGCGCCACCACTGAAGTCCGATAGACGCGGCGATGCTTTCGCAGAAAATGCTGAGTGGGTAACACCGTTCCGCGGCGCTTTCTTAGCTCAAATGCTATTCAAGAAAACGATTATTTGGATAAAGAACCGGTTCTCTATCCAAGACAATGGTTTTTTAGATCCAAGATATGGTTTATAAATCCAAGAATCATGTTATTGAATTTTCTTGGCAAATATAATTACGGACGAGAACTTATGTCATGTCATGTTTCGACTTGATAAAATTAGTAATGTCGTAAGCTACATGAATTATGAAATTTTTAAATAAATAAATGAAGTCTTTTTGTCATCTCGTTTTGTTGAGTTTTGTGAGTTTGATGTTATAGTCCGGTCAATATAGACATTTCAAATAACAAATATTTAATAATATAATAAATTTAATTTAAATAACAAAATTTGAGTCAAATTTTGACCTTTGACCCCTAATAACTTTTGTAGCACACATAGGATCGATGAGGACTTTTGAAACTTTATTTGTAATGGTAAACCTCAGCTCTCCGCCAATATTTGGCTCTCCGGGAATTTTGTTATTTGACGACTATTTTTATTTCTAAATTGACCGGACTATTAGTTTTAATGTCTAATTTTCAAGTTGCTTGATTTTTCCTGCGCTCGCTAGAATCAGTAACGTTTCTTTACACGCATACGCATAAATCGAACGTTTTTTGTTTGGCCAACATTATACCTAATATGAACTTACTAAATGGCAGACTTACTAACTTCCTAAATGGCGTTATTGCCTACCTACTACTTACCTACAGCATAAATCATATAATACTATCCTACAGGTAGGTAGGATGTATTTACCTACCTACCTGTTCAATTCCGACCACGATGAAATAACTAGGTAGATTAGGTAGGCACTACCTACCTAGGTGACAATGGTGTGATTTGCTGATGGAGTCAGAAGCTATTTAACAGAACTCCTCATTGAATGCTGGTGGTGTGCAGTGCATACCTACTTAGGTAGGTAGGTACATGTAGAGGATTTTTGATACGTAACTATATTACCTACTGAAACAGAATAACTCCAGGAAAACTGTTACACATTGTTTATTTTCATCAATGGTCTATAAAACAAGGGTCAGGCATTATCTTTTTACAATCCAAACTCAATGAACTCAAATCATATCCAAAACATTTCTCTAACGTCCCTTCTTCATTTCAATTGTCTACTTCATCTTCTTTTTTTTATAAATCCACCAAATCAATTACAAAGTTTTATGGGTTGAAAGAAATATAAAATTAATTGAGAATAGAAACTACCGATATAATGTCAGTCATTCTTTTTGGTGGATTTATAAAAAAAAGAAGATGAAGTAGACAATTAATATGAAGTAGCAGAAGTAGTAACGTTGGAAAAAATTTGGATATGATTTGAGTTTATTGGGTTTGGATTGTAAAAAGATAATGCCTGACCCTTGTTTTATATATCATTGATGAAAATAAACAATGTATAACAGTTTTTCTGGAGTTATTCTGTTTCAGTAGGTAACTACCTAGGTATATAGTTACGTATCAAAAATCCTCTACATGTACCTACCTAAGTAGGTATGCACTGCAAATTATAATACCAACCCAAATATTGACACAAACAGTTACAGATAAGAATTGAATATTGATAAGAAAGCTGCATTATTTTTAAGTTAAAATGAAGAGTGTTTACAAAGCGAAATATATTTTTTTAGTTGGATAAAAACTTTGTTTTGCTATAAGTTTAATATATCTTATTCAAAGAATTCCAATGCAATAATTGGTCAAGAACGAACGCTTTCAGTTAAGAATTGTATTCTTTGTTGAAGAGTAATATACTTTTCAATTGAGAATATAATATGTATTAATTGACTTGAATACTTTATAGGCTTCAATTCAAAACTACCAGTGTCTTAAATTAAGTTATTTTTTATTGGTTGAATTACAATTTATTTTAGTCAAAGAATATCAACCAATAAAAAACATTTTCAGGTAAGACATTTTTTCACTTCGTTGAATATTGATAAGCATTTCAATTGAGAATAATATTTATTGACTTGAAAGCGGCATTATTATTAAGTTAAAACGAAGAGTGTTTACAGTTGAGACATTTTTTTTTTGGTCGGACAAATCTTTGTTTTGGTTTAAGTTTAATGTATCTTATTCAAAGAATACCAATGCAATAATTGATCAAGAACGAACACTTTCAGGTTAAGAAATGTATTCTTTGTTGAAAAGTATTATGCTTTTCAATTGAAAATATGTATTATTTGACTTGAATACTTTATAGGCTTCAATTCAAAACTACTAGTGTCTTCAATTAAGTTATTTTTTATTGTTTGAATACAAACATTATTTTGGTGTAATTACAATTTATATTGGTCAAAGAATATCAACCAATAAAAAACATTTTCAGGTAAGACATGTTTTCACTTCGTTGAATATTGATAAGCATTTCAATTGAGAATAATATTTATTGACTTGAAAGCTGCATTATTTTTAAGTTAAAACGAAGAGTGTTTACAGTTGAGATATTTTTTTTTGGTCGGACAAAAACTTTGTTTTGGTTTAAGGTTAATGTATCTTATTCAAAGAATACCAATGCAATAATTGGTCAAGAACGAACACTTTCAGGTTAAGAAATGTATTCTTTGTTGAAGAATATTATGCTTTTCAATTGAAAATATGTATTATGTGACTTTAATACTTTATAGGCTTCAATTCAAAACTACCAGTGTCTTCAATTAAGTTATTTTTTATTGTTTGAATACAAACATTATTTTGGTGTAATTACAATTTATTTTAGTCAAAGAATATTAACCAATAAAAAACATTTTCAGGTAAAACATGTTTTCACTTCGTTAAACATTGATAAAAAATTCAATTGAGAATAATATTTATTGACTTGAAAGCTGCATTATTTTTAAGTTAAAATGAAGAGTGTTTACAGTTGAGATATTTTTTTTTTATTGGATACAAACTTTGTTTTGGTTTAAGTTTAATGTATCTTATTCAAAGAATACCAATGCAATAATTGGTTAAGAACGAAAATTTTCAGTTAAGAAATGTATTCTTTGTTGAAGAGTAATATGCTTTTCAATTGAGAATATGTATTAATTGACTTGAATACTTTATAGGTTTCATTTCAAAATTACCAGTGTCTTCAATAACGTTATTTTTTATTGGTTGAATACAAACATTATTTTGGTGTAATTACAATTTATTTTGGTCAAAGAATATCAACCAATAAAAAACATTTTCAGGTAAGACATGTTTTCACTTCGTTGAATATTGATAAGCATTTCAATTGAGTATAATATTTATTGACTTGAAAGCTGCATTATTTTTAAGTTAAAACGAAGAGTGTTTACAGTTGAGATATTTTTTTTTTGGTCGGACAAAATCTTTGTTTTGGTTTAAGCATAATGTATCTTATTCAAAGAATACCAATGCAATAATCGGTCAAGAACGAACACTTTCAGTTAAGAAATGTATTTTTTTGCTGAAGAGTAATATGCTTTTGAATTGAGAATAAGTATAATTGACTTGAATACTTTATAGTCTTCAATTCAAAATTACCAGTGTCTACAATTGAGATATTGCTTCTTGGTTGGATAAAAATATTGCTTTGTTGTAAGTCTAATGTCTCTTATATAAAGAATAAGAATATAAACAATTAGACAAGAACTCATTATATTGGATAGAGAATAAATAAATTCTTTATAAAGATACATTATTTGTTTGTTGAATATAATAAGCAGTTTTAGTTTATGACTTATTTTATCTCTCTATTCTTATTAATGAAGAGTATTAAAGTCTTGTTTCAAGAATATTGTTTTTTTAATCAATTTCAATATTTTCTTATTCCAATAAAATTTTATTTGCATTGTCTTAAATATTTAATTTTCTTGAGTTGAGTTATTACATATTCGTGCTGAGAATAACGAAATTACTTCATTTAAAATAAAGGTATTTTCAACAGTCAAGAACAAAACGACTTGGCATAAAAAAAATATTCTTGGCATAAAGAAATAAATTAAGAATATAATTATATATCAAGAAGAAATCCTTGTTACTTCAATTAAGATATTTTTCTTACTTGTAGTAAATATATACTTAAAATTAAACAAAACACTCAAGAATAATTTTATTCTTGATTGAACACATTGTCTGAGCCCATTTTTTTCCGTGTAGCAGCGCCTCGCGGTTTCACCCGCGTAATTCCCGTTCCCGTGGGAATTCCGGGATAAAATATAGCCTATGTTCATCAGGGATAATGTAGGATTCTAATGGTAAAAGAATTTTTTTAATCGGTCCAGTAGTTTCGGAGCCTATTCAATTCATACAAACAAACAAACAAACAAAAAATCAAACCTTTCCTCTTTATAATATTAGTATAGAGTATAGATAGATAGTATAGATAAGTACACCTACACCTTATTTGGATCCGTAGTATCCACACTTATCGTCGTCAGAATAAAATAACTCATGCAATTTCGTTAAACGGTCGGAAAGCTTGAGAAAAGATACAGATTTTAGAAGTTCAAATAGTTGGTTCGCAATACCGCGAACGAACATACATGTACGAGTATGAACATCGAATGCAACAACATTCAGTTTACACCAAACATTACATGCTCTTTGACCGCGTTGGGGGTGGGCGAAGAGTGGGCCAGCCCCCTTTAAAATGACGCCATATTGCATAGAACAGCCTACCTTTACATCTAGACTCAATTAGAGTGTGCCTGGAAAATCAATATTCCCCGGGACAGGGAGCTCTATAAATCCTTGTCAGTGCTATTTGGACGCGCAACAAGCACGGAACTGCATTCACCTCAACGCTAAATTGTGATGTGATTTTATCTCATAATGTCGAATGTACTCACTGTAATCGGTAGAATGATCTACTTTTTATTCTGCAGTTGGGTTTTCTTTTACTATCGATTATTTATATCTGCGGTAGTGAGATATTATGTTGGAACAATTTTGAATTTTTTCGCGAGAGCTGTTCGTTTTGATAATCACCCGGACTTTAGAACTCTCAAATTTTCGACTAAAACATACCCGGAGTGGGAAGAATAACTTGGACTTGCATTTTTTTCGTTTATTTAGATGTTATTAGTGAAAAAAAACTGAAACTATTTATTGAATTCTGAGAATTGGGTTCGTGAAAATCAATATCTATTCATTTATTGGTTTGCGCAAACGGGTAGGTCAATTCTCCATGGTAAGCGTTATTTTCAAATTTTTTACGTGTTCTTTGTTTCTGTGTTCCAAGTTCAAACGATCCGCCCCTCCAGATTTTCTCAGAGCCCTCGTGACCTACATTACAACCGCCCTGTTGCGCCCTCTGAGAATAAACAAAGCTAGAGAGGGATCGGTGGCATAGTTCGATAAATACGCAAATAGCAATCAGCGACCGTTGTCAAGCTCGACTTCATACTTCTATGATTTTGTCTTGTCTAGGCATTTGTACAATTGCCATATGATTTCGTATTTTCGTATACATTTTCGTATAAGATATTGGCATTATATTAGTGTATCTGTACGCGCTATAGAAACAAGGTCATTTATAAAAGATTTTGTCGTATATTTCAGACTTTATTGTATACGGACGGAGTCTTATTATTTTAATACATTTGTCAAAAAACTAAAAGAACACAATTGATTGAGTCATAAATATTTTTGGTAATCTTACCTTAAGAAATTTAGCTGGCTTACACTGCGCAGCAACGCGGCACGCTCCGCAGTCGGATTCGAGTCGCACAGTGTAATCATAACACACTACTGTCCTATACTGCTTTCAGCTTATAGAATTGATGATGGCTACATCCGTTGTAATTATTACAGAACGAAGAAAAGAGAGGGCCCGATTCTTCAATTTCTCAAATATTGGCAAAGAACGGGAGTGGTTGAAAGAGATTCTCCTAAACTCATCTGAATCTTCAGAAGATGAGACCACACCTGAAGCTAAGGATCGAAGAATAAAGATTATGTTAAAAGAACGCAGGCTTGAACTGAAGTACGCGAAACGATTCCAAATAAAGAAAACGGTTAGTTTTAAACTTTTTTGGTAAAAAAAAGTTGTATTATGTAGAAAAAAGGTGGCAGTGATTGAAAGAAATGGAAGTACCTATGTAAAAAAGTTACCCAGCATTGAGCACGTCTACGGACAGCAAAATTTAAATGGACATACTCAATACTCAATATATTTATTGCTTTCACATGGTTTACATGAATTTTTCATTGGTTGTGGATGTAAATAGGTGTCTCATGGGGTCCATGAGACACCTGCTTAGGGTATAGCAATATGAAGGCAAGCCGAGGTTTTTAGATAGGTAGGATCGCTAACAGTAGTACCTATATATTAGTAGGTTTTGTTATCTTAAAGTTGTAGGTATATTCGGTAGTCATTTTTTTAGACATTTTTATAGACTGACAAAAAAATAGAAACTGCAACTTTCATTGCAGAAACCAAATTACATGTACTACAGTTCTGGTCTTCTCTCAACCGTCGACCGCTACGTCCACCCCCAACGCTCTGTCAGGATTCCGCACCCCACCGGCAGGGGGCGTAGGGGACGCCCCCCGTCTGAAAGGGGCGGTAGGGCCAGGTCTGAACGGAAAACTAGAGGAGCATATAAGCCGAGAAGGGGGCGTGCTAAAGAGGGGCCAAGCACTAGCGGTGTTGACACGGTAAGTCTTAATCAATTGGAGAAGTAAGGTCTCTGCTATGTATTTCCATTTGAGCACATATCATCAAGTGAAGGTGTGTTCAGAACGTCAGATGAAAAAAATAGACGTGGATAACTGTTCTAATTCCGTCTGAAAGTCTTTCTGAACGCCTTAGTGTGTGTTATTTCTTAAATATTTGATGAAATGTTTTAGAGATAATCTACTGTTAAAACTTTGCAATCATGATCTACATAACTACGTAACAATTTCATAGAATAAGTATGTACTTATTCTATGAAATTGTTACGTAGAGGCATGCATTACGTATGTACGTAATGCATGCCTCGTCACTAGCTTCTACCTGCTTAAGAACTAATAATAAGTCTCATTTTAAGTGAACTTTAAATGAGTGAACTTTAACAATTCTTTAAACCGTAAATTATGTTATATCTAGTTACCGTAGTACAAGCTCTGCTTAGTTTTGGGACTAAAGGGCGTGTAATATACATGGATATTTATTTATATCTTTCAGACAATGCAAGATGGCTTGTTAGACTGGGAGGAGCAACTTAGTAGAACCGTTAAAGTAGAGGAGGAGGACTTCCCATTCTACAATCCGATGTCGACTGAAAAACCTGAAAAACAACCGGGAGTTAGGTAAGAATGAAATTCATTTCAAGAGATTTTTCTTGGTAAATGTCACCAAGGTTTTCAAAGCAAGATATCTCTTTAGTAGTTACATTTCAAGCCCAGGCCGGGCATGTTAAAATTGATTGGAATGTGTGTGGCCTATAGGGTCCCAAAAACCCTTATTTTTTTTATTTACTTACTCTTAATATTCCCCATTTGTTCTGTGCCTTGATCAATAGTAAATGTGACAATCGTATAAATATATTGTTACGCTAGCGGTGTAACATAATTACCCTATAAGCCCAAAGGGTGTATAATCAGACCGAACACTTGTATGCTTAGACGTGTGCAAAAGGTCAATACATGTGTGTCGGTACTTTTTAAGTAAAAGTTACGAGCCCATTTCATGAATGAAAAACTTCGAAATCTCAAATGTCGTAGAATGAACATTGTTCGTCATGGCCTGTAGAATACCCCCCTTTGAGGTTTATAGGGTAATTATGTTACACCGTGTATTGTATATTAACAGGGGCCGCAAAAAGCTCTCCGAACAGAACACACCCGAAGCGTTAACCGCGCTGCGACGTCGTCACTGGCAATCTGTAGTTAAGAAGGATCTGGGAAAGGTGCAAAGATCACGAGCGAACGCACACAAGGAGGCTATTCTACAGCGAAAACGTTTAGCAACAGCCTGTGCGAAACATTGGAGAAACGCGGCTAGTCACGTGAGTTTTTTTTTAATTTAACAAAACAGGTAGGCTACCGTATCCATTAATCGCTTCATAGATTTCTAGAAAGAACTATTAAGGCGTTGGGTAAAGACAGAACCTTCTCGCTCGCACATTTCAACATTTTTGAAGATATAATTGTAATTATGTGAAATTGCAGAGCTTCAGGGTCGAGAGAATAACAATGCAAAGGTTCAGTAAAAATATCACATTGGTCCAAAGTTTTCCGACCAAAAAACTTGTACCAATGCGATAAATTAAAATGCACATTTTTTGGTTAGAAAACGTGTTTGGATCAATGTGATATTTTTACTGAACCATTGCATTGTTATTCTCTCGACCCTGAAGCTCTGCAATTGCACATACTTACATTTAGTTATATTATATCTTCAAAAATGTTGAAATGTGCGAGCAAGGGGGTTGTCTGCCTTTACTCTACGCCTTAACAGAATCAACACCAATATTGTTGGTTTTCAGAGCTGTTCTATACATTGTCTTATGTTCTATTTCAGTCTCAAAAAAACATGAAAGAAACAGTATGGCGTTGTAAAAGACTCAGTCGAGAAATGCAAACGTATTGGAAGCGATACGATCGCGCCGAAAAAGACGCACGACGACGTATGGAAAAAGAAGCAGAAGAACAGAGGAAGGTAATTCTACATTCTATGACAGGCGTCATGGCTCAGTCGGTAGTAGCTCTGCCAATAATTTAAATTAATTAATTTTTTTTGCTCAGTCGGTAGTATTTATTTATTTATTTATTCTGATATAAGAGACCTAGATTATACATAAACCAAGAAGTTGACCCAGATTACAGTCGTGTAAACAAACTAGATCAGATAAGCGTCAAACTACATCAGAAGGCAAGACGTCGCGTCGTGTGGCTAGGGAGAGAAAATTAATATTTTTTTTTAATAGAAAGTTTTTTTAAGAGCTTTTCGTTACAATATGCTTTTTATTAAAAGCTATTTCAGTTATAACTAAAGCAAAACGGTATAAAAGTTACAAACGAAAACAGCTTATGAAGAAAAAATAACGAAAAACCTCTATTGACAGCATGCTTTTTAAAAGAATATTTATTTTCATGTCACTACGGACACGACAACGACGTCTTGTCGTCAGGTGTGCGCCAACGCTAAAACAAACTAGACATGTCGAGTATGTACGTTTGTCATTTATTACAAAGACACGTAAACTATAATTTTGTGTAAAGAATCGTCAGTTCGTAAACTACCCGCTAGGGGCGCTGCTGACTCTCTATACAAAAATATAGCCTACGTCAACTTTGTAGTATACATAAAACTACAAAAACGAATACTACATGCAAGTCGTATGGTTATTACTAATAACCCTACGATCCGAATATCATACGACAATTTCAATCCATTTGTGAGAAAACAGATGAATATAAATCAATTGTCAAAATTAGGAGTCTTTATTCTTCGAGTTATGTTGCTTGTTTAAAATATCACTAGGAGTCTATTCCATACTAGCGACCCGCCCCGGCTTCGCACGGGTGCAATGCAGTGATGATGATGATGTATATTATACATATAAACCTTCTTCTTGAATCACTTTATCTATTTAAAAAAAACTGCATCGAAATCCGTATTGTAGTTTTAAAGATCTAAGCATACATACATACAGATGCAGGAAGCGGCTTTGCTTTATACTATGTAGTGATACCACACTCAATACAATTATTGGAATAAATAAAAAATACACGGTATTTTATTTAAGCATACGCAGTTTTTAAACTTTACAAACAATTCCTTGACAGATGGATGTGGAACTAATGGAAGCGAAGCGGCAACGTCGCAAACTAAACTTTCTCATCACACAAACAGAGTTATACGCACACTTCATGCAACGCAAGGGTCAGAGCGAGTCAGACGACGCGGCAGAACATATCCTTCGCCATTTGGACGAGGATGTCGAACCGCGACTTGCTTCTATAGACATGTATGACAGGTGAGTTACTTCCTCACAAGGCCCTGCATAAATAAAACCTGTTTATACCACTCCCCCTCTAAAAAGCTTATTTTATTCACTGAAAACAGTGAATAAAAAGCACTGTTTTTACTCACTGTTTTGGTGTTTGAATTTAGAACACACTAATATATTTGACCTCCATCTACCTAATTATTGTTTTTGCGCAAGGAGGTTGTATAGCATTGGCTATACAACCTCCAATCTTTCTTTTTCTCGTAGTCATGGTATAAAGTATAGTATGCAACTCTTGAATAAAACGGATTTATACCGAGGGCCAAGAAGTGGTTCTTGGCCCTCGGTATAAATCCGTTTTCCGTTAATCCTGAACGACGTGAGTGGTCACGCCGTTCAGGATTCTAACACTTGAATCACTTGCAAATCACTAGCTACGGTCGTGATTCAGTCGTTAGAATCCTTCACTTGCTCGTGATCCATTTATGGCCCTCGCTTTAAATCCGTCTTTTATTCACTAGTTGCATAATATACTATTATTACAGCGAAGCAATGAAAGCACAAGCAACCTACAACGCACGCGAAGCATTTCGCGCTGAACGCGCTCGAACCCAACTATTTGACACCTTAGCCGGCGTCGGCGACGTCGAAGTAGAGGTTGAAGCGGACGTCGAAATGGAAACCGAAGTGGAGTCCAAAAGGGGGGAGCATGGCCAGCCGGAGACATTCCGTGGAACACTGAAAGGTTATCAGTTAAAGGGGATGAACTGGCTCGCTAACTTGTATGATCAGGTGAGTGCTGTTCCAGGGACATGAATCAGGAACAGACGTCACACCTCAGTTGGTAATTGCTTTACCTTCGTGCTGTGGGAGGTAGAGCAATTGTCGTAAGTTCGATCCCGACCAAGATCAAACATTTGTGTGTGGCAAACATTGATGTTTGTTCTATGTCCGGGTGTATATAAAAATTGTATATAAGTATTCTATCAGCAATCTAGTTCTCATAGTACAAGCCCTGCTTAGTTTTGGACTAGAGGGCGTTGTGTGTAATGTCCAAGGATATTTGCAAATGGCTGCTTTTATTTTAGTAAGTTCAAGCTGTATCTAAGAACCCACGCTTTTGATTTCAAAAAAATATAGTTTATGTTTTAATCTGGAAAAAAAGACTTCTGTATGGTATAAGTTTCATTGAAATTGGTCCAGTAGTTAAGGCGTGATCCGCGAACAGACAAACTCGATTTTCGGAATCAAAATCGTTTACCTGGTAGTTTTGCTTATTTCGTTTATCCATTTCTTTAATTTCAGTTTTGTACTTTTTTTTAAGTTTTGAAACACCTAGTATAGATTTATTCTGCTTGTACAGTTATAGCGTACAATACAAAACGCAGAACCACTAACTAAACTAAGCCCAGCCACGTTTTAACTGTGTTTTCTCTTTTAGGGTATAAGCGGTATTTTAGCCGATGAGATGGGTCTCGGCAAGACTGTTCAATGCATAGCATTTCTATGTCACGTCGCGGAAAAGCTTGGAGTATGGGGACCTTTCTTAGTAGTTTCTCCAGCGTCTACACTTCACAACTGGCAACAGGAAGTGGAGCGGTTTGCACCGGATTTCAAAGTGGTGAGAAGTTACTGGAAATAAACTTTGTCGGTCTTATTCCAGAACGAAGACTAAAGAAAGTCAAGGTTTAAACGTCAACGTCAAGGTTTAAACCTTGACTTTCTTTAGTCCCCGTTCTGGAATAAGACCGTGTGTGTCTAGCCTTTGATAGATTGTGGGTAAAGTTCTGGATTTGGTGTTCTGGTTCTGGATAAGTTCTGGATAAAGATAAATTTATCTGATTACAAACTTGGCATAAGTTGGGACATAAAAACAATTCCTCAAGACCTAAGAGACCACAGACAGACATAAACGGCCCTTCTTTTTCCATTGGGGGATTGATGTAGTGATTTTTTTTCAATGGGGGATTGATGTAGTGATCTTTTTTCATTGGGGGATTCGTATAGTGATCTTTTCCATTGGGGGATTGATATAGTGATCTTTTTTCATTGGGGGATTGATGTAGTGAACTTTTTTCATTGGAGGATTGATTGATATAGTGATCTTTTTCCATTGGGGGATTGATATAGTGATCTTTTTTAATTGGGGGATTCATATAGTGATCTTTTTCCATTGGGGGATTGATATAGTGATCTTTTTCCATCGCGGGATTGATATAGTGATCTTTTTCCATTGGGGGGATTGATGTAGCGAACTTTTTTCATTGGAGGATTGATATAGTGATCTTTTTCCATTAGGGGATTGATATAGTGATCGTTTTTCCATTGGGGGATTCATACAGTTATCTCTTTTCATCGGAGGATTATTATAGTGATCTTTTTTCATCGGGGGATTGATAAAGTGATATTTTTTCAGGTGCCATATTGGGGCAGTCCTTCAGAGCGTAAAATCCTTCGTCAATTCTGGGAACGTCGCGACCTCCACACTCGCCAAGCGGCATTCCACGTGTGCATAACTTCGTACCAGATCGTCGTCTCCGATATGAAGTATTTGAACCGTGTGTCATGGCAGTACATGATACTGGACGAAGCTCAGGCTATTAAAAGCTCTCACAGCATGCGCTGGAAGCAGCTGCTTGGATTCAGCTGCAGGAACCGACTACTGCTTTCCGGTAATAATTGACATGACTTTTCATTCTCTTTTCCTATCCTAAAATCTAAATATATAATATTACTAGTCGTCGCCCGCGGCGTTGTTCGCGCGTTCTAAATGGACGCTTTAGAATGTGACTTTTCAAAATTCTCTTCTTAGTGCACACCTACACTATACACTATGTACCACGGCCATGCCACATTGAGGGAAAGAATCATATAATGTAGATAGAACATTTTACTGAAAGAAGACTTTATTTTGATTTTAAAAACCATTTAAACTGCATTCAAAGAATTTTGAATAGTCCCCTGTCTGAACCGGGAATCGAACCCACCAAATTGTAAAAACAAAACACCCGTTATTTTATGATACCTATTAAAAGGCTCAATCATAAGGATTATTTCTTTTCCCAGTAACATAGCAATAAAAGGAAGTCCATGATAGAAGCTAGAAGCTTGAAACTTATTTTTTAGGCTGTTGATTCGATGTAAATAAATATGACATTCAAAGTTTGTAAAAGATTTACGCTATACTACCCAAAGACACTATTCCACGCGGACGAAGTCGCGGGCACAGGTAAGTAATGAGCAGGTATTCCATCTAGTTGGACTCTAAATAGGACCTGCTAAGCCCAATTTCGTTTCCAGGTACACCAATACAAAACAGTATGGCAGAACTTTGGGCTCTACTCCACTTCATAATGCCAACTCTCTTCGATTCTCATGAGGAGTTCAATGAATGGTTCTCCAAAGATATTGAAAGCCATGCTGAAAACAAGACTATGATGGACGAAAGTAATAATTCTAAATAAAATAAAATAAATATTCACGGACATTTAACACAACGCCTTCTAGTCCCAAACTAAGCAAAGCTTGTACTATGGGAACTAGATTGCTGATAGAATACTTAGATATTTTTTTTTGTAAATACATACTTATGATACATAGTAACACCCAGACACAGAACAAACATCTATGTTTGCAACACACAAATGTTTGTTCTCGGTGGGGATCGAACCCACGACCCACAGCCCGGAAGGCAGAGCTACTACCGACTGAGCCATGACGCCTGTCCAATCACAATTAAATTATAACATCAAATTCATCAAATTATAACATCTATAGGGATATCTACCATGCCTGGATGTGGTCTTGAGCCCACGTTGCGCTTTCCAGAGCGTGGTCCCTCAAGAACCTTTCTGATCCAATGGCATATGACCATGCTATCCTATAAACAATAATTTGAGATCAATAGTATATTATGCAACTAGTGAATAAAAGACGGATTTAAAGCGAGGGCCATAAATGAATCACATCACGAGCAAGTGAAGGATTCTAACGACTGAATCCTGAACGACTTGAGTGGTTCATGGCGCTCGGTATAAATCCGTTTTATTCAAGAGTTGCATACTTATACCATGACTACGAGAATAAGAAAGATTGGTTCTATAGCCAATGCTATACAACCTCCTTGCGCAAAAACAATAATTAGATGGAGGTTAAATATATAAGTGTGTTCTAAATTCAAACACCAAAACAGTGAGTAAAAGTGCTTTTTATTGACTGTTTTCAGTGAATAAAATAAGCTTTTTAGAGGGGGAATAGTATAAAATATTTTCTTTCACACTCTTTAGAGCATGATTTTTAGTAGTTTAGTTTATGAACTTATTTTTTTAATACAACTAAATGATGGAGCAACCCGATGGCCCACCTGATGTTAATATAATCGATGGCTTTCAGAGCATCTATCGCGATTGCACATGATTCTCAAACCTTTCATGCTGCGTCGAGTCAAGAAAGACGTCGAAAACGAACTCTCAGACAAGATTGAGATCATGGTTCATTGCCCTCTCACTATCAGGCAAAAACTTCTATATATTGGTAAGTTTTTGAAGTGAAACTTCTAATGCGACTTCCAAGGTTGCGTTAAACGTTTAACGCTACCATAGAGGGGGTATGAAAGCGGGGGAATAAAAAGAGACAGAGCGAGAGTGAATGCGTGTCACTCGAAGTATCACTTCTTCCGCGCGGAGGGACTCTACGCACTATTTTTTTTATCCAGTCTTTTAACCCTGGCACTGGATAAAATGGCCCTAAAATATATGGAGAATAGATTATCTTCGTTTATAATTGTTATTAGTGTTTTAGAAAATTAAGTATGTGATTTAGTTTCAAAGAAAAATACAACTTTTTGGATGCTATTTATATAAATCTTTGAAGTAAAAGTCGTAATAAGACCGAATCTAATTTAGATGCTCATTAGTATGTTACATTTGAATGGTAAATTTTTCGTGATATCTTAAAGCGCTGAAAAAGAAGATTAGAATCGAAGATTTGCTACATTATTCGGTTGGAGCGGAGACTGGACATAACATCGATAAGAACTTCACATCCAATCTCATGAACTTGGTCATGCAGTTCAGAAAGGTAAGATAAGATAAATATAATGTTTACTTTCATATAACATAGAGCCATGCAGTTAGTACACAAGTAAATTAGTATTAGAGCGTAGGTTTTCATACATTAACTGCGTGTTTCCATTAAAAACATTCACAATAGAATCTTCACAACACAATCCTTAAAAAGGATTTGTTTTTACAATCAAAACACACGATTCAAAATGTCGAACATGCACAAGGTTTTGCGGTGGAAACGCAAGTCGATATCTTCACAGAGTTGTGCATATTTTATTGTGAATGTTTTTTTGTGGAAACCTACGGTTATAAGCATGAAAAACAACATCACTTTCAAGAAAAAACAACATCACTTTCAAGAAAAAAAAACACATCACTTTCAAGGAAAAACAACATCACTTTCAAGAAAAACCAACATCACTTTCAAGAAAACGTTTGAAGATTTTGTTGAAAATAAAACTCGCTCCATCATATTCTTTGTGTTACAAAACTATTGGTTTTCTAGGTGTGCAACCACCCAGAACTATTTGAAAGGCGAGATGTTAAATCCCCCTTCTCAGTCCACGTCGACGATTACCACGTGCCAAAGATAATCGCAGAAGAATGCATTCTACTCCGTGCAATTCCTTCCAAACGTCACTGGTTATACAACAGACTATCTATCCTCACCCCGGATTATATTCACGAGAGCTTGAAGGGGAATAAAAAGGGGGAAAAAAAGGGGGTGGAAAAAGAAGAGGTCAATAGTTGTTTCTCGTTCACGAGATTCATGGATCTGTCACCGATGGAAGTGTATCGAGTTATGTTATGTGGATGGTTGTATGCGTAAGTGACTTTTATTTGAATAAATTTGAAGTTGTTTGTTTCTTTAAAATTAAAAATTCATTATAAGAAATATGTGAGATAGTTCAGCTATTGTTGACCATTTCAAACTATGTAAAGATAGATCAAATACGTTGAATTTTTCCAATGTTTAGAGGGGTGATCATGAACAAATCTGACAACTCTCGAATCATATTGGGCGTCAATGCCAACTCGACTGCCGGACGTTGTAGCCGCGCAGTGTATCTCGGATACGCTAGCATTTCGACATGTTTACGATTGTCATATTTATTCGTGATTAAAGCACAGATACGATAGCGTTACGATACGTTTACGGTTGTCAAAATTCGTCATCTGTGCCTTGATCACGAATAAATGTGACAATCGCGAACGTATCGTAACGCTACCGTATCCGAAGTACACTGCGCGGTGACACTACGACGGTTGGCAGTTGAGCTGGCATTGACGCGCAATATAACTCGAATACTTTAACGCGGCGACTGTCAGATTTGTTCGTGATACAGGTAGTGTTCTGACTGTTCTGAAGTTATTTGCCTCAAAGTTCAGTATTACCGAGTTTTGAAATGTTAAGTCTACTCTATTATGCCTGATGATGACCAGCATATTGGTGTTTTAATTTTTTTTGTAAATTTATTTCCCCAGAATGCACCACATAACAGCATCTCTAAAAAAATACGATCGTCTCCGCCACCGCCAACAGTGGTGGTTCATTCCCCACCACTCCTCAATCAAAGGCAAGAAGAGAGGAAGGGACGTGTGCTCGAAGCATTACGATAAAACCAGATACAAGGATATACTGCTAGTGTGCCCTGACGGTGATGTCTTGAAACAGAGGAAGGAAGATAGCTTGGTGTGGCAGGAGCTTCTGTTTACAGACCCGCTGTGGATAAATGGTGAGTTGTTGATCCCGACACGGTTTTGTAGCTCTGACCGAATTGAGAGGAAGTGGGAGAGTACGGTGATGTCTTGAACCAGAGGGAGGAAGATAGCTTGGTGTGGCAGGAGCTTCTGTTTACAGACCCGCTGTGGATAAATGGTGAGTTGTTGATCCCGACATGGTTTTGTAGCTCTGATCGAATTGAGAGGAAGTGGGAGAGTACGGTGATGTCTTGAACCGGAGGAAGGAAGATAGCTTGGTGTGGCAGGAGCTTCTGTTTACAGACCCGCTGTGGATAAATGGTGAGTTGTTGATCCCGACACGGTTTTGTAGCTCTGACCGAATTGGGGGCAAGTGGGAGAGTGCTTTGCACAACAAGAGTTTTAGACATTCCGTTCCACTTTGGCCGAGAGCTATTAAACAGTGTCGGGGGAGAAAAACTTGAAACTATCGTGGTTGAACATGAACTATGAACATAATTTTTTTTGCACTAAAAATTCAATTATTTACCATGACTTTCTTCTTTCTCCATACTCTTCTTTTTTTCTTGTTTCTTTCTTCTTTCTTTCTTGTTTCTTTCTCTTTTCTCCTTTCTTCGGGTTCGTTCCTACGTTACACCTACAAATTTAAACCTATGCGTACTACGGGTACTACGGGATTTTAGTTTAGGATTTTTGTATTTAGCGTTCGGAAGGTTGGTTATTTATTTAATCAATTAATTAATTCCTAGGAGGTCCGTTCTACACATACGCCGACTACACGCTTCACTACATGGCAGAAACAATGGAACATCGTGTGATGAGAACCAAACATCTTAGAAACTCTGATGAGCAGGTATAATCACTGATTTAAAAAAAAAATGGTTCATACTGTTAGAAAGAAAGAAAGAAAATAAATTTATTTGCAAACACTTACAATAAACTATAACACAAGGCAGGTGCAATGAAGCCTAGTGTTGCAAACCGGACCATGACTCAGCATGAAATTAGTAACTAGTGAGCTACTAACGCTGGTCTTCCGTCATGGCCGTCCGGTGATGCCACGGGCAACCCAACCCACATGTTAGACGTAACAAATAAATGTGAAAGTGACAAAACATAAAGCAAAAGTAACATAAGTAACATAACAAATATATTGATAAAAAAAAGAAACAAAAACACAGATACTACGCAGTAACCAAGAAGAAAAATATAAATATGCAAAGGGTACACATTTGCGCTACTGTTATGTAAGTATATTGGTAGGTATACTCCATAGTTTACATGTACGTGCCTATACCTAGATTAGATGATGCTTGATTCGTGTCTATGACTTTCTTGCTTTTTCTGACATTCAAACAGGAATTGCTTACTTTTGCTGTGCTGTTACTTTTATTTAGTAGAAATTCTTAATTACCCGACTACGGCGAAGCAAAATGGAGGGTTCTAAAATCAGTTTATACAATAACAGTTGAAATTGAAAGGAAAACATATGTTTTATACAAGAAAAAGAGACCTAACAATGGGATGGGCCAGTTGATATAGAGCGACTAACAATTGTATTCCCTAAAGAATGTGGCACTGCATTCATCACTCAGGCGGTATTTTTGACTGCTGGTACCAAAAATACCGGTAATATAAAGTTAATATCGTTATTTCTTCCAATTTGATACTTAGGTATCGCTGTTTCTAACATATCGGTATTTGTGTACAAAGTACTAGTCCTACTTCCTACTATCCTACTAATATTATAAACGCGAAAGTTTGTAAGTATGGATGGATGGATGGATAAATGTTTGTTCCTCTTTCACGCAAAAAGTACTGATCCGATTTGGATGAAACTTGGAATATATATTGTCCGTGACCTGGATTAACACATAGGCCACTTTTTATCCTGGAAAATCAATGGGACGCGAACGAAGTCGTGGGCGGCACCTAGGACTCCATAATGACGCATTGGCTACTTTTTATCCCGGAAAATCAACAGGATCTAATGGGACGCGAACGAAGTCGCGGGCGGAAGCTAGTACTCTATAATGACGCTGTCGGAAACTTAAAAACTTATCAAAACTTTCTGCAATAGATATGGAATCACAGCATCGATCAGCCGAGCACGAGTACCGTATCGTTCTCGGACATGCCGGTGACGTCAGAGCCGATCGAAGAGTTTCCACACGTGGAACGCGATCCCATCGTATTCCCCATGATGCCGACGCCATTGCCACAGTTCTTGTACGCTGCACAACCTAAGGTATTTATTTAATTTATTTAACTTTTACCATGACATTATTAATATTTAATTATGTAGGTAATCCTACTAATATTATAAACGCGAAAGTTTGAATGTATGGATGTTTGTAGGGTTAAAGAAATTTATTCTCAAAAAAGACAAATTACAGTCACTTACTTGAGAACAGGGTTAACATTATAGTATGGTTTGTCGTTCGTTTGTTACTCTTTCACGTAAAAACTACTGATTTGGATAAAACTTGGAATATATATTGTCCGTGACCTGCGGGCCTAAGATGCGCACCGCGAGATATTTGTCATGTCGTTCTGTCAAAATGTAAGCATTTTGTACCAGTTTAGGAACTATTGCATTATCTGTGGTACCTAATGGTGTCGACAAAACGCGCCATAATGTACACTTGACACTTCTTAGTCGTCGTACCTATAATGAAATAGTTCCTAAACTGGTACAAAATGACAGAACGACATGACAAATATCTCGCGGTGCGCATCTTAGGCCCACTGGATTAACACATAGGCTACTTTTTGTCCCGAAAAATTAACGGGATCCAACGGGACGCGAACGAAGTCGCGGGCAGCACTTAGTATATCATAAAAAGCATGCATATTTTGGTTCTGACGCATAATGACCAATCATTGAAAAAATATAGTGTATTTTAATATGTTTGGACCATAACTTTATTGAACTTTATTGTTAGTCTATCTCAATATAATTTTAAATTAAGTTGATCTAAAGTTGTTTCTGTACAGGCGACCGCCCACACGCTGGTACCGTTCGCGGTGTCACGTTCGTTCGCGTACCACGTGACCCGACACCAGCACGCCGAATGCTCGGACGGAAGCCGCACGCTCGACGCACTAGTGGCAAGAAGCAGGCCAGCCATCGGATGGGCGGCTATTCAAGTACCAGGTAAATAAATAAATCTTATATATAAAATTCTCGTGTCACAATGTTCGTTCCCGTACTCCTCCGAAACGGCTTGACCGATTCTCATGAAATTTTGTGGGCATATTGAGTAGGTCTGAGAATCGGCCAACATCTATTTTTCATACCCCTTAGTGATAAGGGTTGCACGCGAGCAAAGCCGCGGGCGACAGCTAGTCTTATATATAAAAATGAATTGCTGTTCGTTAGCTAAAACTCGCTAAAACTTCTAAAACTTCTCGCTAAAACTCGACAACGGCTGGACCGATTTCGCTAATTTTGGTCTTGAATTATTTGTGGAAGTCCAGAGAATGTTTAAAAGGCAGTACGAAGTCTGCGGGGTCAACTAGTAAATAATAAAAATATTCATGGACGTTTCACACAACGCCTTCTAGTCCCAAACTAAGCAAAGCTTGTACTATGGTAAAATTTGTCAAATGTCCATGCTTTTGTTATATATTTATCTATCTATTCAGATAAGAACCAACTGGTCAGCGATGCAGGAAAACTGACAGTATTAGACTCTTTGCTGAAGAAACTAAAGGAATCCGGGCACAGAGTACTCATCTACAGCCAGATGACGAAGATGATCGATCTTTTGGAAGTAAGTTGGTATTGTGAAGCCTTCTTATCTATACTATCCTACTAATATTATAAACGCGAAAGTTTGTAAGTATGGATGGATGGATGGATGGATGTTACGGTTTCACGTAAAAACTTACTGATCCGATTTGGATGAAACTTGGAATATATATTGTCCGTGACCTGGATTAACACATAGGCTACTTTTTATCGAAAGCGATGAAGTAAGGAACGTTTGTTTTCCAGGAATACATGTGGCATCGAAAGCATAAATACATGAGATTGGATGGCTCGAGCAAGATATCCGCTCGACGGGATATGGTCGCTGATTTCCAGGTAAAAACTGTTGATATCTTCACTAAAAATTAGATATTTATCATGAGACTTTCTATAAAATTAAGATTATTGTAATAATGTAATAGGTTATCCGTTTTAATTAAAGTAAAATGAATCAATAAATAAAAAAAATGCGGTATATGCAACATTATCACTGATTGAACTGTTTGATGTATATGCGAGTTTTATTAAATGTTTTTTTATTGTTTTATATTATAACTATACATGTAGGGTGGACTTTTTCGATGGGTTTCAAGAAGAGTCCTCAAAGTGAAATGAAATTTATTTATTTGCGAAGTATGGTAATAATGTGGGTACAGTACCCACATTGTCTTAATAATAGGCTGCATTATAAGTTTATGTGTCACATTCTTCGTCGGAAAAGTGTGCCCTAGACATGATTTGACTAGATTATATTTGCAGGCTCGTACGGATATATTCGTGTTTCTACTATCAACTCGGGCCGGTGGACTTGGTATCAATTTGACTGCGGCCGATACTGTGAGTACACTTATTATAATTCATTTGTTGTATTGTTCATGAATCAATCATTTCAAAGTTTTGAGACCAAAGCCCGTGTGTTGATTTACTGCTCAAGAACTGATCCGGACTCGAGCATAGATTTTTGTATGAAAATCTCTACTCAAATCAATGGTTTCTTTATCAGCATACGTGCTTTCATCTTTCTGCAATGCGATTAGGAGATACAGGAAAAAGAAACAAAGAAGACTTGCGAATCAATTCGCAAGTTCTTGCGATGCGACGTCGCATCGCAGTTTTGTGTACAAGCCCTTAAATCGGATAGTCGAACCAAATGAGCACTTAATGGGACTTGTTTCCGCAACTAGGTTACCTAATGAGCACTTATATTGTAGCCACAAAAAACTTTCTTAAAAGATGAATTATTTTATTTCTTTCTCGCTTCATCCAGTCTTTTACAACTTTCTCTTTTTAACGTAGTCATACTGTCAAGTTTGTACGTGTCCTTCTAGTTTGGTCGTGAAGTACAGACGTTTCACCATATAAGGCGTCTTCAAAGTAATTATTGACATTTATTTAATCTAAGAACAAAGTCAAGTGCTAAGTCGTTTCCAGGTGATATTCTACGACTCTGATTGGAACCCGACAGTGGACCAGCAAGCAATGGACCGCGCGCATCGTTTGGGACAAACGAAGCAGGTCACCGTTTACCGTCTCATCTGTCAAGGCACCATTGAAGAACGGATTATGGAGCGAGCCAGAGAGAAAAGCGAGGTATGGACACGCGTTACAGATCAGTCGGTAATAGATCTGCCTTCCGTGTCCGGTCGTGGGTTCGATCCCAACCAAGAATAAATATTTGTGTGTGCCAAACATAGATCTTTATCTATTCTGGACTGTAGGTTGCGTGTTCAATTCCCTTGCAGACTAAATATTTTTTCTTACAAAGATTTTTTTTTTTATGTAAGACTCAAGTTTTGGGATATAAAAAATAAAAAAAACTATGTAATTTACAAGATACAACTAATATAAAAAAAAAAAAAATATAAATTATTGCTAAGTTTGCTATCTAGCAAACTTAGCCACTAACATAGTCGACAGCAAAAATTCCGGGTCATCTATAAAAACTTGAATATCGTATATACCATGAATACCTAACTAAAATAAATTGTTTGATAGACAGTTTATTACTCTTTAGTTAAATAACAGTTATTGTGAAATTTGCATTAACTATGTAGCATTCATGGCTTCCAAGATAAAGAAGTTTTTTATAGATGAGTCGGAATTTTTTCCTTTCAACTGATTTTATTACCATTACATAATTTAACTGTTTACATTTTTGTTCCTACTCTATATTATGTGCTGTAGGTTTTCCTATAAATAAATATAATAAATATCATACAAAGGGTCTTTCGATTTGCAGATTCAAAGGATGGTTATCAGCGGTGGTAATTTCAAAGTCGACTCACTGAAACCCAAAGAAGTTGTCTCCTTATTACTTGACGACGAAGAGATTGAATTCAAATGTAAGTTAAATGTCTTTAGGGGTCTTCTAGGGTTTTTAGAGGTTTAGGACCTTAAGGTCTATTGATACAATGATGTATTTTAGGTATGTATATTTTAATTTCTTCAGTATGTAGGTAGGTAGATATATATAGTGTAAGTAGTTTTATAATTTCTCGTATATACAACTTGTTTGGTACCTATAAAAACACGCCACACCACCTTATTGCACGCCCAGGAAGACTGGTAGACAATGCTCTTAGCAATAAGTCCTCCTAGCACTACTTGTTTGTGTGAAATTTTTAAATAAATATACAAAAACTCCCGTCAACAGAGTTGGCCACTAACTCATAAGAGTTTGCTTGCTAGTCTTCTAGTCTAGACTATATAAACTGTGTTGATTCATCGTCGCTTCCTCCTCGCCTGGTAATGTTATCATGAGCTGAGATTGAAGATGGTCTATTTAATAAAAGAAACAAGCATAGCGTTTTCTTACGACATTGTTAATCGCTCCTTGGGCTATGTCTTCTTTCTTTTGCGTAAAAATCAAACCATTCATGGTTTGATTTAATTCTCAAACATGATTTTTACGGTTTCAGACATTTATTTCTCAAAAAATAATACAATTCAATTTATAAGATATACAAGTGTTATGTTAAGTAAGTAATAAAGGTTAGAAATTCGTAAGTAGGTTAGGTACGAGTGTCAGGAGGTATAGGTAATGCTCGCTTATAAGTACTATAATAAACACAAAAAGGAAAAATAATAGGTACAGTATTTCGCATTTTTAGCTCTGCTTATACATATTTACACTATGTTTATAGATCGTCAGAAGTCTGAAGAAAAGAAACGCGAAGAAAGAGAACGGAAACGGAAGAGCGGGCTACCTACGCAAGTAAGTTATTTGCCAGACTTGTATTAAATCTATATTATGCACAGACTTAAAATGTACCTTATTGCGTCTGAACGAGAGTAGCTTTTAATTGAACATTTTCATAGAGTCTGCCTTCTGTAGTACTGCTAATGTTTTGTAAAACTGTCAAAAATCAATTACATGTCACAGACTATATACAACTTTATGACTTTGACATAAAGTTGAATTATCTTTGCAGCAGTCAACAGCTATCTCGACGCCGGAATCGAAGCGGTCACGTGACTCGTCGGAGCCTCCCAGTCCGCTGCAGATCGACGATGATGATGATAATATTATTGTTGATGCTCCGGCTGCCTCTACATGTAAGTAGACGTTTATCTATTAGCTCTTATCTATTTAACCCTTCAGCACATCATGTTACTGCATGGGTCACGCAAAAATGGACTTTATGTTTTGATGATACGGTTCATTTTTAATGCATTTTTATTCTACTCAAAAGTCAGAAGGTTGTACAATATTTTTATTATTGACATTAGAAGAGTAGAAAAATTTGGAAATAAGATTTTTTTAAATAAAAGATCCTCTACTAAAGTCTGATATCTATAGCCATTTAACACGACGGTACACGCGCCCTTTTTTTTTACTTAAATACACGCGTGGCCTACTATAGTAGACCATTTTAAAACGCTAATATATTGTATATTCCTAATTATGGGATTAAAACAACGAATAGAATGGAAAAGTTATTTATATTACTTAGTTATACAACTTTACATTTTAGATAAATTATTAAGAATACTGAATAATCAACAATTTTGGACAACGCTTCAAAACAACGCAGATTTTTTTAGGACCTTATTTTCACTCCTTGCAAGTCGCAAATTCTTTTTGAACCCTGTTTTAATAAATACTGATTTTAATATGACTGTATTAAGGTGTATGTAAAAGGCAGACCA
Organism: Eulithis testata; assembly: GCA_947507515.1. Lineage (NCBI taxonomy): Eukaryota > Metazoa > Arthropoda > Insecta > Lepidoptera > Geometridae > Eulithis > Eulithis testata. The sequence goes on along the minus strand of OX382213.1, from coordinate 6,829,559 downwards.
CCCTCTCGCTCGCACATTTAAACATATTTGAAGATATAATATAACTAAATGTAATTATGTGAAATTGCAGAGCTTCAGGGTCAAAAGAATAACAATGCAAAGCTTCAGTAAAAATATCACATTGATCCAAACAAGTTTTCCAAAAAACTTGTACCAACGCGATAAATTAAAATGCACATTTTTTGGTTAGAAAACTTGTTTGGATCAATGTGATATTTTTACTGAACCTTTGCATTGTTATTCTCTCGACCCTGAAGGTCTGCAATTTCACATAATTACATTTAGCTATATTATATCTTCAAAAATGTTGAAATGTGCGAGCGAGAGGGTGGTCTGCCTTATACATACGCCTTGACAAAATGTATGTTTGCAGCATTCTCTCCGGTGGTGTCGACGCACGCGTGGGGCGTGAGGCGCGGCGTGCGCGGCTCGCGCCGCGGCCGGCCGCGCGGCTCGCGACACGCGCACTCACGACGTCCGTCACTATCCACTGCAGACAATGCCACGGCACTCGCTGCAGGTAACCCTATACAGTACGGCCGGCGGATCTAGACCGGCGTTAAGTTCGTTCGGAACGCTGCGCAGTAGTCACTTTTAGGGTCGAATAGGTGGTTTGTCTCGCCTGTACCTGCGCACAATTTCCGAAAGCGCAACTTCAGACCGGTCTAGATCCGCCGGCCGTAGTGTACACGGTGTAACAAAAATACCCTATGGGTCCGTTCACACAGACCGGCTCGGAGAGCATCGGCGCGCAGTTTTCTTTTAACACAGACCGGATCGTATACGCTTGGAGTTTGTCGAAGCGAACGAGAAAAAGTACGCGATCGGAGCCCGTCAGCTACTCTTATTATTTCACACCAAGCGCGTTCAAGCATTCTTAATGACAAAAGCAGTGCACATGCAAAAATAAACCTTACTACAAATGCTAAAAACTCTGTTTTCAACGTGATAAGAATCTGCTCACCTCTCCGAGCCGGTCTGTGTGAACGGACCCTATAAGTCCGAAGGTGGGGTATTCTACAGGTCATGGCGAACATTTTTGTTGTTCTACGACTTTTGAGATTTCGAAGATTTTCATTCATGAAATGAACTTGTGACTTTTACTTAAAATGTACCTACACACAGCTATTAGTAGGTGCCAAATAACACCGCAATACAGGTCATTCACCCACCTTCACCTCGATGTCGTAAAATTCAATTTATGTATGGTAAACAAACAGTACTACGAGATTCGAGCGATTACCGTCTTAGCGACAGGTTTGTATGGAAAGCGACAGAATTAGCCATTCATAAATTGAATTTTGCGACATCGTAGTGAAGCTCGGCGAATGACCGGTATTGCGGTGTTATTTGGCACCTACTATAGACGAAATTTAATATTGAAGGTGCTTTTCCTACGAGGTTTAACATTATTTGTTTAATTCCAGGTGCATTACTCCTAGAGTCAGACGCACCGCTAGAGTCTCCCACAGTGGAGTGCACACCGCGCGGCCGCAGAGGTAGAGGCCGACCTCGCGGTAATACCCCCAGGCCGGCTCCATCACGCCGGCCGCGACGGCCACGAGAGCCTCTGCTAGTGCCGCTAGCGCCGCCGCCAGAGTGAACTAACACTGGCTGAGTGTAGTGATGCATCTGCTATCAGGTACATTACTCCTAGAATCAGGTGCATTACTCCTAGAATCGGGTGCATTACTCCTAGAATTAGGTGCATTACTCCTAGAATCAGGTGCATTACTCCTAGAAACAGGTGCATTACTCCTAGAATCAGGTGCATTACTCCTAGAATCAGGTGCATATTACTCCTAGAAACAGGTGCATTACTCCTAGAATCAGGTGCATTACTCCTAGAATCAGGTGCATTACTCCTAGAAACAGGTGCATTACTCCTAGAATCAGGACTCCTAGAATCAGGTGCATTACTCCTAGAATCAGGTGCATTACTCCTAGAATCAGGTGCATTACTCCTAGAATCAGGTGCATTACTCCTAGAATCAGGTGCATTACTCCTAGAATCAGGTGCATTACTCCTAGAATCAGGTGCATTACTCCTAGAATCAGGTGCATTACTCCTAAAATCAGATGCATTACTCCTAGAATCAGACGCACCACTAGAGTCTCCGACAGTGGAGTGCACACTGCTAGTGCCGCTAGTGCCGCCGCCAGAGTGAAACAACAGTCTAGTGTAGTGATGCATCTACTATCAGGTACATTCCACTAATATTACAAACTAGCTGATGCCCGTGACTTCGTACGCGTGCGAAACTTTCCACCAAAATATCTGTCAACCAGCATACGATGAACTTCGTGTCAAAGGCTGCTTTTGGTTTAGAGAGTTCAAGCTGTATCTAAGAATCCACGTCTTTAATTTCAATAAAGTATGTTTCAATCCCGAAAAAAACCTTCCGGTTGGTATAAGTTTCATTAAAATTGGCCCAGTAGTTAAGGCGTGATTCGCGAACAGACAAACAAACAAACTCGATTTTCGGAATCAGAATCGTTTATTTAGTAGATCTGCATATTTAGTTTATCCATACATTTAATTTTAAGTTTTTTTACAGTTTTATAATAGTATTATTATAAATTTCCTAGTTTAGATATTTGGATGTTTAGATGTTTAGATTTTGGGACGTGTGGCTGTTTGGAGGTATAGATATTTAGATGTTTGCATGTAAATATAGATCTTAGAATGTTTGTATGTTTGGATGTTTAAATTACGCTACAACTACTGGTTCGATTTGGATGAAATTTTGAATATATAATTCGTAACCTGGATTAAATAGTTGTATGTTCGTTTCAGGTTGTCATGCGAGGGTCCACTTTATCGTTGTGACAAGTTAGGTACTTACTGATATAATATATTAGTAATTTATAATTTTGAAGTAGAGTGATATTAAGTTATAAGTTTACTATGTAATGATACTCCGATTTTTACTGTGAAATGAAGTAAGTAGAAAAGTCGATGACTAACATCATATTGTAATGAAATGTTATTACATAGGTATAAATTCTTATTATTATGTCCTACGAATGTTATAAAATGTGGAAGTAGTAATGTTTGTGACTCAATCACGCCGAATATGAATTGATTTTAATGAAATTTGGAAAATTAACTTTACTTTGAGACTAAATAGCACTGTACAGTTTAAAGTGTTTGGTGAACGTTGGTTTAAATAAATGTATTGAAAATTATGTATGTTCCATTTGAATTTGAAAATATCTACCAACAAAATTATTTAGATTTCTACATAAACACTTTATAAGTTATATTCATACTAGCAGCGCCTCGCGGTTTCACCCGCGTAATTCCCGTTCCCGTGGGAATTCCGGGATAAAATATAGCCTATGTTCATCAGGGATAATGTAGGATTCTAATGGTAAAAGAATTTTTTTAATCGGTCCAGTAGTTTCGGAGCCTATTCAATTCATACAAACAAACAAACCAACAAAAAATCAAACCTTTCCTCTTTATAATATTTGTATAGATTAGAAAATAAATACTTGTCAGGCAAAAGCATGTGTCAATTAAAATATATGTATGTGTTCACTGAAATAAATTGATGTTGTCGCAAACAATCTTTTTTACGTTACTTATTTCACACACCCCTCCCTATTTCAGTATTTATTAAAATTGTAAGTACCTTGGGTTACATTTAGAGTTTTAGTAAGGAACCCTAACTTTTTTTAAATATGATATATGTCACTCAGGGATAGTTTAGCTTCCCAACGGCGAAAAAATTTTCCAAATCGGTCCAGTAGCTTCGTAGCCTATTCAATACAAACAAACAATCAAATCTTGTAAAAAATAACCTAAAAAGATTTGAGGTTATCCGCTCGAAACCGCGACGGGCCGCTAGTATCGTATATCTAATTGCCACAGCAACATCGCCTTTATCTATACATCTATACAAATATTATAAAGAGGAAAGGTTTGATTTTTTGTTTGTTTGTTTGTTTGTATGAATTGAATAGGCTCCGAAACTACTGGACCGATTAAAAAAATTCTTTTACCATTAGAATCCTACATTATCCCTGATGAACATAGGCTATATTTTATCCCGGAATTCCCACGGGAACGGGAATTACGCGGGTGAAACCGCGAGGCGCTGCTAGTTCTCACTAAGCGGCATACATGCCGGCAGCGGCATGGGCATAGTGTGCACGCGGTGTAAGCTTTATCTGACTGGAATACAAGATAGTTTTTAAAACGCTTGAACGTAGTCGTTCGATGGTAGGACGGTCAAGGCCACACCTGTCAGGGGGGTCTTCACGGGTGACCGCTAACTATTCCAATTAGCTGTGCTTGGCGACAGGTCCACGGGTTACAACACGAAGCTGTCACATCGCGGCTAACATCTCTTGAATATTATTCATCTTAGGGCCTGTTTCACCATCTCCAAAGTAACACAGTCCGTTAGTTAAAAAAAATCGTACCCATCTATGTCTTTGACGACTCATTCCAGTTTTCCCCTGCGTCAGTTCCCTGCGTAGAGGATTTCTGGAACTTTTGTCCAATAATCCCCTTAGCGACCCCAGCGACTAGTCTAAAGTAGAGACGGAGATATTTACTGAGGGATAGCGTAATCATGTGGTAAAAATGTTTGATGAAAAAGCTAAAAAAACTGGTTTTTCATGGAATAGTGGCTTAGATACCTACCTCTGATTTACCTAATACGAGGTCAAAAAGGCGCACTACATGTGCACAACATTTCCTCTTGAAGATTGAACTGATTTAGCTTGTAGGTACTCGCTCTCACGGGACTTATACAACCGCAAAGGATTAGTATTCAAATCAGATTTGTGTAGACAAAAACAACGTAGGTAAAGTAGGTATAAATATTAAGGAGGCGTACGCTTGAAAGCGATCTAACCTCTCCTTCGCTTATCTAGGATAGTATTATATAGCATAGTAAAAAAGTTAAAGCAACCTTACTTCTTAGGCTTGAAAGTCTTGCAAACTTTCATGTATGTATGGAATAATAATATACCTACCTATAATCACTGAGGGCCAAATATCTTGTTTGGATGTGCCACTAACTAACTATCCCATTCGGATTTACAAGGTTCATGAAAACCTTAAGTTTTGAAAGAAAGCAAGCAGAACTCAATTAAAAAAGTGGTCAAACAAACTGCCTCGTCTCAAGACTTGAGTAAGTATTTACTGCTAAGTAGGTACCTACCTTTGTCTACTGATCAAGAAAAATTGTGTTCCTCGGTTCGCGTCATTGAAACTCCGGTCTAAGTCGTTGTAATTTCACTCACATTCAGATCACCAGTCATCTCGTGAGTCACCGTGCGAACTGGAACTTTCCTCAGGACGTGGAGTAATTCCACTCATTGTTCTCAACAGGCGAGCTAAGGGAATCTGTTACGTATGGGAAACTAATGGACCGTGGCAAAAGTGATGAGTTAGGTGATTGAGAGTCTTGGACGAATTAACTAATTCGTCCAAGTTCATGTGCATGCTAGGTTCCCTGTCCTAAAGCATAGATCATATAGTACTACCTATACCTATACCTATATGCCTATAGGTTCCAAGATACAAGAAACGTTTATTTGCCTAATTAAGGAGGCACTTTGAAACTTACTCACCTTTTTCAGGTATCGCAAAATAAATGTTTTGACCAAAGTATTCTGGTTGGCACTTTGGCAGGTCAGCCAGTTTGTTGACAAAGAGTCCATCCATGGCTAGGTAGGTAGTTTGAGAGCTATCTACCTATTTATATGTCCGAAAATAGGATCCGTTCGGAGGTCTCTCTAAATACCTACTATACCTATAAGTGTTTGAATTCCTACCAAATGAAGATCTCAAAGAACAGAACCGATAATGGTAGGTAAACTGGTAAACTTACAGGGCGGTCTGTCATGATGGATGTCACAAAAACCGGTGTATCGGCAGTTTGTATCTGTCATCAATGATGGATGAACAAGGGTGCTGACTTGGAAAATCATACATTGATTTATACACAGTTCTAAAATAGATTTAGAATGTGCTAATAGGATAGGAATTTTGGACTTTTCTGGGTGAAAGAATTCTGCTAAGTTCAAATATGCGGAAGTCTACGTCAGTGTGATGAAGTAATTTGTAGATGCGATTGATCATCAATATAATTTCAGTTTTCAGTGTGCAAGCTACCTTACCCGTGTATGTAGGGGAAACTGCAATAATGGAAGCTGGATAGAATATGGCAAAACTGACGACCTAGTCTGTGGCCAAAAGCAATTTATTGGTATACCTATATAGTATAGTATTTTATGATCTGTGGTAGAAGTAATAGAAGTAGGTACCTACCTACCTTTAGGTTTTTAATTGAAGCCACTAGTTTTTTTTAGTTTAGTTTAATTATTCTTATCCCTTACGATTTCTAAGGGTATAGTTACAGGCACGTCGAAACATCACTAGTAGGAGGATTAGGTACCTACTTATAGTTTTTTTCGGTTGAAAATAGCTTCAAAATAACGTTTCATTTCTAAGTAGGTATAGGTTTCCAAGCTGTGTGAGATAGTTGAACTTAAATCATCAGAGTTCCAACAGTTCCAACTGGGTCACCACTGTCCGCTCACACGTATGACCATTTTCTTCCAGTTCACTGAAACTCACTGAATGTAACTGTAACCCTGTGAGGTATTCAAATGTCTGGTACCAATATACTTACCTACCTACTCATGTAGGGTATGTATATGTAGGTAATAACTGTGACTTATGAATAATTTATTTGCGAGTAAGGAGGCAAACCACACAAGGATAAACTTGAAAAATACAGTAACTAAAGTAACCTAAACTAAAGATACCTACTTACCAAATTACCTACTCAACCACCTTATTAAGAGTTACTCCCACTTATTAGGTAAGTTGGTTGAGGTCACAGACTGTGACATTTTGACAGGTTAAATAGTTTAAATACAGCGCAAAATAGCAGTACACAAGTAGGTAATTAAAATATCTGCGTGCTTATTTTGGAGATACCTAGGTAATTGCTCATTTACATAAAAAAACACAATAGTAAAATAAGTAATTTAATAATTTCCTACAGACGACGTAGTACGCTAATAGGAAACAGCATAAAATCACACCACAACCAAAAAAACTTAAAAAATCCCTTAGAATCGGAAATGACACATTACACCCCAAAAAATACCTACCATAACCCACCAGTTTATTGTGAAATGTCTGGTTCAAAGTAAGCTCTACATTTTGTTGAAAGTTGAGGGGTTTCTTTATAATGGTTAGAGGTTGGAGGGTGGCAAAACACGGGGGTGGCTAAATCGTTGCAAAGCGTCGAATGACGAATGTCTTTACAAGCTTGAGAACTTGTCAGAGGGATAAGAATTCATTATTTTTAACTTTTTAAGACGTTTCCCAAACTTTTATACTGACTAGCCCGGTATCTAGGCCCAGTATCTTTTTAAAACTTTTTGAGAGGTATAGTATTTTTTATTTTTTAGTCCTAAATTGACATTTAATAGCATGTGATAAAAAATAGCCCATAGCCCCATAGTCATAAAGTATTTCTTACGAAAAAACCGAATGTATAGAATTTTCCCAGGGAATTTTCGTTAAATATGATTGATAAGTGAATAGATTTTTTTTTGTATTGGCGTCGCACTGTTTTTGTGCAAAAAAAATTAGGGAAATATATATAATATAAAAAGTGCATAGATAAACTTTGACATTCATAGTTACAGATAACATATCACTTTCGCGAAAGACGAGGCCTATATCCGTCCCCTAACTTAAAAAACTGATACCGGTAAAGTCGGGTAAAAAACCGTATCATATCACACACCACGTGCCCGTTACTGAAATAACGTGACGAAAAACGTGTTTTTCATTTACGTGACGATTTTGTTATGACAAAAATTATTTATGCTTTTCTTTTTGGGGAGAACGCATTTAGATCTTGTAAAAGATATCTTGTATCCTTGTCAGGATACTTATAGACTGCTAACCTACTGGTTTTTAGTTAAGATATATTTATATTTTAGATTTTAGTTAGATACCTAACCACAGAACATAAAGTACAATATGTGGTTAGGGTTCCTAATTAAAAAAAGCAAACGTTTGAATCTTAGTGATGATGTGACAGCTGATAATGATGTATTATATTATGGTTTGTGGCCTAGTTTATTTTACTGCCTAAATTAATTATTCCCAATGTCATTAGAACGTCGCAAGAATACATTTTATCGGTCTGTTATGTAAACCCCATTTATTATAATTAATTTTTCTGGCTTCAGCAATTAGGTTACTTCTGAAGACCTTCGGCTGACACGCTAACCCAAATTCGATCACGTTGTCGAGACTCAAGACGTGTTTCCATTCTGAGATTGTAGATTCCTCTTCTATATTCTGAGCTTAGAACAAAAAAAAACTTTCTTTTTTTTATAAAATTATGGAACAAGATGGCCCACCTAACATGATGATGCCACCTAACATGATGTTAAGCGGTAACCTCTGCCTACAACTGTATTGCCTCACTGAGCAATAATGTCTACTGAGAACGTTTCCGGTGAGGCATCAATGCATCTATTCTATCACTCAGAAGCAAGTTAAGCCTCTGTGACTGTAATTACACTTCAAATGCAAGCATTACCTACTGCTTGGCGGCAAATATAAGTACCTACAGTGAAAGTACTTCCCCGGACAAACTCTTACAAGAGTAGCCAAAAACTTGCTTGCAATAAATTCTGAAACACCTCTTTAACTTCATTCTCTTGCCGTTCCTCATACATAATGCCCTCAGCTAAAACTCTTAAATGGTCTTGCTTGCGATCATTTTGGAGAACTGTCACCGAGAGATGGAGAACTATCTCTTAATTGAGGGTACGACGACAGACATTTCCGACACGACGTCGGCATGTTGGCGATGGGGTGCGAAAACGCACTGAAGATAAATTGCTGGTGATCCCGGTGGGTGCACTTTTTGTACGCTTCACTAATGATCAGTTTTTACGTGGGGTGCCTCATATTTACTCATATTACTTTTCAGTATTACCTACGCAATTTACTCACCACTTTAAGTGGTATGATTTCTAAGAGTTAGAAGTACCTACCTAATTTTTGCATGGAAAAAAATCGTTTAGTCAAAATGGTTAAAACAGTTTTTTACATGCCACTTTTCTTATATTTTTTACTTTTTAACGGCATAAGTACACAATAATTTGTAAGTAAGTTAGGTCAATAAATAAGGGAAACCGATTTAAATTTGACTACCTTCCGGTTTCATCATCAAATCATGATGATGGTGGTAGTTCAGTTAGTCACCCGTGAGTTCTATGTAATACCTCCGAACGACCATAAGCCCTCCCCTGCCCTTAAATACATTACCCAGCACAGCACGTCCACTAGATTCTACATAATTTTGGCTAAAATTCAATTGGGTTCATTGCAAGACCATAATGGCAAGCATTAACAATGCATCGACGCCATCCGCGCCAGGATATGGATTTTCCATTATCGTTAGCAACTGCTGAATATACTCAGATCAATGGTTGGAGTCTGCAGTGGATAATGGCTTTTGTACTATCGAGGAGAATGCTGATTTAATTTTAGATGTCAATAAAATCGTGTGTCGTTTCGTTGTTTTAGATTAGCGCCATTGATTGCTCTACTTGGTACCCTTGGTAGATACCTAAGTTTTACTTTGTTTTACGAATCTGTACTCTCTCACTGCTGGACTAAGGTCTCGTCTTCCACTCGCCTCGATCCTTGACTAATTCCGCCAATCCCGTATTTTATAAAATAAAATTGTTGGCCCTCGTATTTGTCTGATTTTAAGAAAAATGTTTGGCCTCTTTTGTCAATCCACCAGCATAGGTAGTTAGGTACGTGTTAGATAATGTGTAAATGGATCACTCGATGGCTTTTGGAAATTATATTTATCCCTCAGAGCCCGTATTTTCGAGTTTTGTGATAGTATGCGTTTCGACCAACAAAATAAACTCAGACTACGGGCTCAGAGTACCAAAATAGTAGTATTTGCACTTTCCGTGCTAATGAAAGATGAAAAGGACGAAAAAAATATCTTTCAACTTTTTCCTCGTCAGTACAGTGATGCACGTTCTACGGTACTGTCTGGCGCAGTAGGTAGGTACTTCAATTTAATAATGGCTATGAAATAATTAGCCATTCTCTACGTTATTTATTGGCTATATTCGTGACTTCGATGTTAATATCAGCTAATTAGTAGGTAGGTAATAATTATGGTATGTATTTCGTGAGATAATTTACCTACTTTGTAACACCGTGTCTAATTACGGTACGTATATCTAGACAAGCTAAATAGGTAGGTACTAGGTACTATCAGCACAGGACCGTGAGGAGTGGCACAGACAGAGAGAGGCCTATACCCAGCAGTGGGTGAAGTCGGGCTGTGGATCAGGATGATGATATCCATCTAAACTAAATAAATTAAGTAATAATAACACGAGCAACGGTGAAGGAAAACATCGTGAGGAAACCCGTGGCCTAGTCAGCTTCGCACGTATTGACCTTGTCTTTCCTGTGGATATGGCTGTCGTCAAAATATTTGCAAAAAGAGAAGTCAATACCATTTGCCACAAACTGTGAATTTCTCATAATAAAATCAGTTATCTTTAGAATTTTTGGTTCGATGGTCCATTAGTCATATTAGCTGCTCATCTAATTAACTTCACTATTAGGCCGTGCTCACTTTGGATAAGATTTCATCCGAATTTGATTCGTACTACTACGCACGAATGATCCCGACCATCCAAGGACTATGGGAGTGCTCACACTGCATGCGATCAGTCGTACGTATACGTACGTTTACTTACGACGTCCGAATACAATCCGAACTTGTTGGGATTTATCACGCAGTCGTACTATTTGACGGAGAAAAACGTATTCAGTGTGAGCACTCAATTCGTACGAACATTACTCGTACGAACAAATTCGTGTCCAAAGTGAGCACGGCCTTAAGTTTTCATGAAAAAGCGGCAACACTCTATCTGTCAAGGGTTGAATTAATTTATGAGTTTGAGTATAGTTCTAATACCGAACGTACTTTGCTTACCTACCTCTTTATCCCTCAATCCATTCAATCTATGATTTAGTTTTTCCTCAAGTTCAAAGGCCGATTTATTAGTTTGTTTATCGGTTATGGGTTCCGCACAAATAAAATGAAAATGATAAGTTTTCAGACGAGATATCTCGGCCGGTCGCGTGACTGTCTCGTGAATAGTTGACAGAAACGAATTGCTTTTCGAACATTGGATACAGCGGTAAAGAAATGGAATTTTAAAATTGGAATTGATTTTATGTCGTGAAAAACGAAAAATACGCAGCGAAACAATGTTGGTTTTCATGTAAACATAATCTAGGATTGCTTTTTTTTTTTAATAAAAATGGGAAAAGTTTAAAATAGTTTTAATGCAACGGTTCAAAACTGTCTCAGCCTTACTTTTTTTTTAACTTTTTCAATATATTTTTCAGGTACCCTATAAAAAATATTGAAAAAGTAAATCTAAATCTTCGTGCTACGGCGGCGTAGCAAAACTCGTAGCATGATCAGTAGATATTTAGGAAAATTAAACTACGAAAATGCAGTGGAGATTTTAGAGATGGGAACCTTTTGATGCTACTGTGGATTTTGGACGGTATAATACTAGTTTCCTTAGAGTAAGTGTAAATAGGGATTTTAGGAGTGTCAATGATTAATAAGTCTACAAAATAAAACATGAATATAAACCTTTATGTAGCTACTACCTTTATCTCAACTTATCTATTGTAATCACAACTGCCTACAAAGGTAAACTAGGTAACTGAAAATACTAACAGGTACACAACATTTTTTTCGTAGTACCTAATGGAAAAAGATAGAGAACATTGGAAGTCTTTGAGGACGACCTTCGCCCCGCAGTGTGACAATTTAGGTTAAAAAAAAAAGACCTACTATATTCTACTTCTACTGTATTCCGTTGGTGGTTCTGGACTTATTTAAAGTACCAAACAGCACTTCATCATTCCTTCTCAAAGAACTCCTCAGTCAGAGGAACAAGAGACAGCTGATCATAGGTGTAAGCGTCGAAAAACCGTTGCGTGACGTTCATTGCGTAGTCGATAGCGTAGTCGAGGATGGGTCCTCCAAACTCGCTGGCAAACATCTGCGCGTCTGAATTAAGGACCTGCAGGACGTTTGCACCTGGAATTACAAGATTGTTTAGGATCGAGGCAGGACTTGCTATTGGAGTTCAATAAATTCATTTTATGATACTTAGGCCCGTATGTTGATACAGAAATCGTTACTCAAGCATAGATTTGAGTAAAGTTTTTTAAACAAATATCTATGATTGAGTCATGGTCAGTGTGTGAGCAGTAAATCCGCATACGGGCCTTAGTCCGTTTCACAATAGACAAGGATGATCATCAAACATAATTGGGTATGATGATCTTTTCTATGAATAAAATCCGCGATAGGTTGTCCTTGCGATTTGGGGAATGTAAGATTTTGAAGTCTACAAACCGGATAATTTCCGAGGCCCGAGAGTTAAAAAGATCACGTTTCTTGAAGTATTATCACCACCCTGATTATTTCATGTAAAAATTACTTAGATTTCATGAGCTATCTCTTTGTCAACCTTAGGAGTGATACCCGAGAAATATATACCTAAAATAAATATACCTATTTGAGCTACTGTAATTGTTATATCTTGGTCATTCAGCATTTGTTTGGTAATCAGGTCGTATACCTGCTAAAAATGCCACATACTTATCCTAGGGTTCCCTCTGATGAGATTGGTAAGGTTAAGTTTCAAAGAAGTTCCGTAGTCTGCTTTGTACTTGTACGAGTTAATCTTGTAGTGGCCCTCGCCTGCTTCGTTTAGCACCACTCGTTCCACCACGTCCAGTCGGATTCTTTGGTTCCCTGCAAAGTATTTTTATTAAGTAAGAGTCCGTATTTTCGAACTCGAATTCTAACGCGTTTTACTTTTTTTTTTATACTATTAAGTAGGCAAACAAGCGTACGGCTCGCCTGATGGGAAGCGGTTACCGGAGCCTATGGACGCCTGCAACACCAGATGTATGACATGCGCGTTGCCGACCCTTGAAGAATTTTAAAACACCCTTTTTGAAGTGCCCCATATTGTAGTCACTAGGGAAAGCCTCGACAGGAAGATCGTTCCACAACCTGAATGTTCGCGGTAGGAAATTCCTCTGAAACCGGACGGTGCGCGACCACCCTGGCTCTAGGGTGTGTGGATGAATTCCCTGTCGTTTACTAAGTTTAACTTAACATAACATTTTTCATGTTACGTAGGATAACATGATCAGTTTCAAAGTATTGGTCTCAAAAGTCCTAGCGTGGAGTCAAGAGCTCATGTATACTTACAGATTTTGACTTTAGCGCTTCCTTCAGTATCCAAGTTGAATAGTAGCAACCTCCCCAACAGGCTGTAGGTGCCTCGTATCGTAAAGTTGCAGTGCATGTCGAATATAAACGTTCTTATATCTCTTCGGGACCTGAAAAATACGAGATATATTCACAATTTTCCCACGCAAAATAAACGCTCAGATCGATGTTCAAGGGCGTAGACGTGGGGTACTCGACAAATTGACATCCAAATGTTATCTTTATCTTTAGTCATGTTTACGTCTAGATATACTTTGGCTGGCTACACAACCTTTAATATCTGTCTCAGAAAATTTTAGCGTCTCGTAAGCAAGCAAGCTCGTATGAGTTAGTGGTCAACTCTGGTGGAGGGTTTTTAGGCTGCCTTAAGGCCTCCGTCATGGCTTAACGACTGCTAGAGCCGGGACCAACAGTTAAACGTGCCCTCCGAAGTACGTAAGCGCTCAGATGTAAATGCCACTAACGGTCACCCATCCAAATAGTGACCGCGTAGAACATCGCTTAGCTTAGATAATCGGTAAAGATTGACTAAGCAAGCCTAGCCACGAGCGCTTCAAGCGTCTCGTAAAAGGAGGAATGGGGTCTACAAAGTTTTCCTTAATGCCTTGATGCTCTGTACTTAAAATATAATGAAACAGATATGGCCTTTGCCTGTTTTTATGTTGAAAACAAAATATTTGACCGAAATTAACCAATGTCGACCGGTATAATTAATGTAGCCATGTTGATGTAGGTAACTATGCACACCATTCACTCAGTTTTGTAATATTAATACCTACCTATGTTGGTATTTTTCTTACGATTTTTATAAAGATTATTCTTTAACCACAACTTTTTTCAAGCCGAAATATGATAGTCGAGTCAGGACATAGAGGAGAATGGCAATGACTAGCTCGACCTACCTAAATAAGTACTAGGTAAGTACCAAACTTATAAGCTGAAGAAGCACGAAGAGGTGTATAATATAGAAATAGCAGCCCATTATCATGTCCTATGTCTACATAATACTTACGAAACATTATCCGGCACACAGGAGCTCAACCCAACCAGCTTCGCATTGTGGAAGGTCATCTTCAGATTCCCCGGCAGCACGATACTAATGTTCTTATCCAGGTACAGCGGGTCCAGGGCTGGGATCCCAGCTTCGGGGATGCCTTTGACGATGCCCGGAATCGCGTCCAGGGTTGCTTGAGTAAAGCATTCGTCAGTCAGCTCAGCGCAGGGATGGATATAGTCCGCTGGGAGATGGATTTTTATTATTATCATCATTGGTACGAGTATATTAGAATATGGGGTAGTCCACTGCTGGGCATTGTACTCTACTTTAGCTCTATCACGGCCTACCATCATCCACCATTGCCTTTGAGCCTGGTTATACTTATAAGTGCTTTGGGAGAGCTATGTGGCCGCAGAATTAAGAAAAAAGGTCTTCGAATGGCGACTAGGATCCCCCAAAAGTCCGTAACCGATGGGCCAATAACTGTTACGATCACGATAAGTCCGTGAAACGAGAAAACCCGAAATCGTTCTTTTGGAAATGTACGAGGGAAGCTTGAGCCGGAAGCGTAAGATGGCCCCTATCTGATGGACCGATAACAATTTTATAATATCTAGAAGGTGGTTAATATTTCCAGATTCTGGTCAGTACCTAAGCCTAGCAGTGGACTTCTAGAGGATCACATGATGATGATAACTTACGCAAAGGAATCAGCTGCAAGGTTCCATAAACACAGAAGCACAGTACAAAAATCACACACACTTGGATCTCCATCACTCTACCGTTCCTACCTAGAAACACTTTATGCAAATACTTAGGTTCTTCGCCTTAAAACCTAGTACTTTAGTACTTCTAGATTCGTGACTTAAACTTTCAAACTTTAACCCTGTATTTTTTGGAGTGAATAAATAGTTAAGGTACTTTTAGAAGGTTCTTAGTAGTAAATACGTGCACACTATCCGAGACGATCTGCCAATGTGTTTTGCAAGTCCCCAGCGAGTCGCGTGTTGCAAGAAGACAGGTCGCTGGTGAAGCAATCAGTACATGTAGGTACGGAGCACACTTTTCGTTGGATCAAACTGGGCTTCAAGGATTTAAGTCGCAGTTTCCTCTTTGCGACTTTCGGAAGAAATGTTTTCTGAGTTACCTTTGTCTCGAAAGGAGGTTAGTGCTTTTGTGAACCTTACCAAGCCTTTCAAGGCTGTAACTTTTTTATTCTAAGTATTTTCATTCTTTAAAGGCAGAATACAAGACTTCTAAGTCATGAGTAATAAGTATTCATTAAATTAGGTATTATAGATAAAAAAAATCAGAACCCAAGTTGTAGTAAACTTGAAATCTTAAAATCCCAAGATGCATTTGGTTTTTCACTATACCAAACCTTGGCGTTCTACTCGTTAGTAGGTGTGCTTACCTAAATACGATGTTTTTGAGTTAACAGCCTTAATATTTGTCACAAGGAAACACAACCTTAAAGCAACTTAAAGATAATTTAACATGACCTCTAATAAATGCTCTACGTGAGCACTTTGTAGACAAAGTATCAATGTTTGTAGTTTATCCGTTCACTAATGTCCTTTGGACCAAAATTAAAAACTTTGTAAATTTTCAGTTTCAGTGATGTTTGGGAACCGACCCTCGGTGTCTTAGGCCCGTTACGCACTAGCGGTTAGCCGCCTAGGCCGCCTAGGCGGCCCGAAAGAGAATTTTTGTGGCGGTTCAGTGCGTACAATCACAAGCGGCTGTATATTAAACTGCTGGAAATGCGGCTAGCCGCGCGGTTAGCCGCCACCGCGGTTAACCGCTAGTGCGTTTGTGGCCTTAGAACAAAAAAAAATACTAGACACTACGCTTAGTGCGTAGTATTGGTTTGGTGGGCTCTTTCACGGATGACCTCGAGTTTGGTGCACTTTGGCAAGATCGAGCGACGATCGCTAAATGTATTTTGTATAAACTTCCAACAAAGGTAACACAAGAAAAAGAAATAACAAGTTAAAGATTTCAAATCTATTGAATTCGTTACAGCGTGCGCTAAAATATAGGATCATCTAATCAATATGACCCTATCTATACTAATATTATAAAGAGGAAAGATTTGTATGTAAGTATGTTTGTAATGAATTGGCTCAAAAAGTACTGATCCGATTTGGATGAAACTTGGAATATATATTGTCCGTGACCTGGATTAACACATAAGTTTCTTTTTATCTCGGAAAATTAACGGGACCCAACGGGACGCGAACGAAGTCGCGAGCGGAAGCTAGTATATTAATAAACGCTGGATGAGAAGAGCCGTCCAGCAAAGGCCCAATATAGGATGATGATGATGATGATGGCCTTTGGAGGTTTGGCGTACTAATTTTTTAGTCATTAGGGCTATAAAGTATTCTACCTGAATCGTTTCAGTTGCATAGTAATTCGATATCTCAATTTTAACTTTTCAATAGCAGCATCAATTGATCAACAATGATCGATTTAACCACAATAATGAATAGCTTCTCACGGAGTCAACAGGATAGTGGCCAGACACCATTGATCCAGTGTTGGACATTGGTCATCGATGGCCCATTGATCCAGTGTTAGTCAATGGCCCATTGGAACTTTGTCGGTGGTCAATGGTCCGGTAAATAGTCTGGCAGCATTAGCTTGATGACTTTATTGATTTGGTACAATTTTATGACTGACTTTTGATACTCAAACCTAACTTAGGTTTGAGTTTCAAAAGTCAGTCAGAGGAAACCCCGAACAAAGCACAGGTAAATAATTTGAATATTATTATTTTTATAAGGAGCAAAGACTAAAAATCAGTCCCCTCAAAGAAAAAAAATCGAAATAAGTTATATTTAGCTGTTATGTAGTTTATTGCGTTGGATTCCATTATGTGGTGTTTTTTTTATTCCATTTAATAAATATCAGATTGGTAAAGATCTTAAAATAATTAAGATTTCACTAAAATCTACCTTTACAGGCGTATGAATTGGTATTGTGTAGGTATACATTAACCATTCTCATTGCAAATAAAATGAATAAAAATGACAATAAATCAAAAGAAGAAGAAGTTCGAAGGAGAGCATAAAAGCTTTATGCTCTATCTCTTACCTTTATCATTATAGCGCGATCACACTATGCCCATGCCGCTGCCGGCATGAATGCCGCGATTAATTCCGGAATGATTGCCTTTATTCTCACTCAGGAGCTAGGGCATGAACTTGGGCAGGGAGACGGGACAGCGGCATGTCCGTGTTCACACCACTTCCGTGCCCACTTCGGCATAGTGTGATCGCGCTATTAAAGGTAAGATTATTTTTTTTCATAACTCAGAGACGTACGCTAAAGGATAGGTAATTAACAGTCTATTGACCTTACACTCATTGCCACTGGATAATTTTAACTTTGAGTAAGTAATACTCAAAATAATGCAAAATTGTGATTAACGCTTAATTAATAACAACGAACACAGACACCGCTAATTTTAAGTATTACTTAAGTTTAAGTAACGTCTCTGAGTGCGGCAGTTGATTGGCAGATTTTGAAATATAGTAAAAGGATACTAAATGCTTAAATACAAAACACGAATATAAACCGAACTAGTTTCATCACCAAGGTAAAAATAGCTTGAAAATATTCAAATTAGTATAAGGCCAATGAGACAGTGACTCATGTCGGCTCCCATGTGTCTGTCTGTCTGTAATATCACCTTGACGTCATCGGTCATGTTTTGGGCTAAGTTTTCCACGTATATAGGAGAAGTCTGTAGGGGTAGCAGTCATGCTAAGTTTTTTAATAAACTAGTGATGGATTCAGAAGTGGCGTTTGCGATGGTATAACCTACGATTTTGGTTTGGGCGGGCTAAACCTAGCGGGTTTTTCCGACAAATTCTGATCTGTATTTATGGGAGGAGGCTTGAACCCTCTACTCTTCCCTGGATTTGAAAGTGATAGATAAACTTTTGCTTTTGGATTACCTCGTATCATTCTCAGCTGAAAAGTAGCCAGAGGACTATTCCATACCACGAACCAATGATATTTGATCACCAACTCATACGAACTTACTGCATGCTTGACCTTATCTAGACATTTTATCTTCTATGAGGTCTAAAGAACGTTTGTATTTTTACAAAATGATGTTACGTTCTCTGCAGTGCGTGTTGGAATATATACCTACTAGAAGTGTAATCTATACTATTATAAAACTGTATAAAAGCCAAAAAGTAAAATAAAAGATATGGATAAACTAAATATGCAGATCTACTAAATAAACGATTCTGATTCCGAAAATCGAGTTCGTTTTGTTTGTTCGCGGATCACGCCTAAACTACTGGACCAATTTCAATGAAACTTATACCATTCGGAAGCCCTTTGTCCGGATTGAAACATAGACTATATTTTACTGATATTAAAGACGTCGATTCTGAGATACACCTTGACCTCTCTAAACTAAAAGCCGCCTTTGGCACGAGGTTCATCGTATGCTGGTTGACAGATTATTTTGCACGCATACGAAGTCGCGGGTAACAGCTAGTCTTCATTATGTTTATTTAGGTGTGTAGTCCAACCTCAAAAGTAGAATATATCGTGCAATAATTCTTCAGAGGTACCTTCCGCAGATGCACGGCGCATAACAGTAAATCTAGTCGTGGGGCTTTTGCATGTGGCTCTGCGTCCACTTCCATACACGGTACTTACATACGATATTTTTTTAATGTCGTACTGTACGTAGCTTTAACTTTTTTTTTGCAAGACAATGGGCTAGGTTTGGATATTATGTCGTCTATTTACCACTGGTTCTAACATTTTTTTTTCATACACTAAAAACAGCAGCTGAAACCTTTAGAAATCTTTAAGAAATATCACATTGGATTACAAACAGACGATTCTGAGTCTAAGTATTTGGTATCTATATCTAAGTACCTATCTTCTAAATATTATAAAACTCTTTTGAAGCTGATTGACAATCAACGCACAGCCTAAACTATAAGTCCTAGAAGTATAAAATTTGGAGGGTAGTATCCTTATATAGTGTAGGGGTGCAATAAGAAAGGAATTTAGAAAAGTCACACTCTAAAGTGTCTAGAACGCGAGCAACGCCGCGGGCGACGGCTAGTTAGTGATAATTTTCTACGAAATTCAGCACCATTAATTCCAACATTTGCTAAAACTTTTTAGCGTCCGATGAATTTGATTTCGATTTATTTCGATGTATGACTCACTTTTCCCATAAATTATTGTCAAAGCGTCAACTTGTCTGAATAAATCAGCTGAAAGTCACGACAATAATAATTCAGGCACAAGCTCTTTCGTGCTTTGACATTTTTAAATTCCGATACTAATGTTTTCAATTAATGTTTGTTTTTTAAAAAGGTTTTATATTATCTTGTAGATGTTAATACACATTGCGTCACTCAAGAACTTAATGTTTTTAACTTACGGTGAAAAATATTGGCGTATGCTTATTCATTAAAATCAGGCACATGTGTCTGAACCTTTACAACTCAAGTGATGAACGCATTCAATTGCCTAACAAGCCACGTTCTCATCGGACTTGCTCGGTGAGATGGTGAGTTGTTATAGGTTAGTACCTACTACTTGTTTAACCACGTTATCTCATAGAAAAATAACGTATGAAAATTAGAAAAATAGTCATGAAAATACATTATCTGAAATCTGAATTAAGTGATAGTGGAAACGCACACGTCCCAGAACGCAGGCCACGTTAGGAAGCTAAAATTATGGCTGAAATGTCATAAAAAACAGTATTATTTCTAAATGATGGCTTCATAAAAATCTCGGTAAGAGCTTTTTGGCCTCCATTGGGCCTAAGATGCGCACCGCTAAATATTTGTCATGTCGTTCTGTCAAAATGTAAGTATTTTGTACTTACATTTTGGAACTATTGCATTATCTGTGGTACCTAATGGTGTCGACAAAACGCGCCATAATGTACACTTTTGACACTTCTTAGTCTTCGTACCTCTGAGGACGAGATAATAGTCATGCAGAAATGTCAAAAGTTGAAAATTCAAAGGCGCGGTTTCTCGACAACATTACCACAGATAATGCAATAGTTCCTAAACTGGTACAAAATGCTTACATTTTGACAGAACGACATGACAAATATCTCGCGGTGCGCATCTTAGGCCCGCATGTCTAGGTTCATAAGTTTCGAGTTTAAAACTTTGTTTAGGTAGGAATCTAGCTACAATATAGAATGGGTAAGATTACACTTTTCGTTGGATCAAACTGGGCTTCAAGGATTTAAGTCGCAGTTTCCTCTTTGCGACTTTCGGAAGAAATGTTTTCTGAGTTACCTTTGTCTCGAAAGGAGGTTAGTGCTTTTGTGAACCTTACCAAGCCTTTCAAGGCTGTAACTTTTTTATTCTAAGTATTTTCATTCTTTAAAGGCAGAATACAAGACTTCTAAGTCATGAGTAATAAGTATTCATTAAATTAGGTATTATAGATAAAAAAAATCAGAACCCAAGTTGTAGTAAACTTGAAATCTTAAAATCCCAAGATGCATTTGGTTTTTCACTATACCAAACCTTGGCGTTCTACTCGTTAGTAGGTGTGCTTACCTAAATACGATGTTTTTGAGTTAACAGCCTTAATATTTGTCACAAGGAAACACAACCTTAAAGCAACTTAAAGATAATTTAACATGACCTCTAATAAATGCTCTACGTGAGCACTTTGTAGACAAAGTATCAATGTTTGTAGTTTATCCGTTCACTAATGTCCTTTGGACCAAAATTAAAAACTTTGTAAATTTTCAGTTTCAGTGATGTTTGGGAACCGACCCTCGGTGTCTTAGGCCCGTTACGCACTAGCGGTTAGCCGCCTAGGCCGCCTAGGCGGCCCGAAAGAGAATTTTTGTGGCGGTTCAGTGCGTACAATCACAAGCGGCTGTATATTAAACTGCTGGAAATGCGGCTAGCCGCGCGGTTAGCCGCCACCGCGGTTAACCGCTAGTGCGTTTGTGGCCTTAGAACAAAAAAAAATACTAGACACTACGCTTAGTGCGTAGTATTGGTTTGGTGGGCTCTTTCACGGATGACCTCGAGTTTGGTGCACTTTGGCAAGATCGAGCGACGATCGCTAAATGTATTTTGTATAAACTTCCAACAAAGGTAACACAAGAAAAAG
The DNA here is from genome assembly GCA_947507515.1 of Eulithis testata. NCBI lineage: Eukaryota > Metazoa > Arthropoda > Insecta > Lepidoptera > Geometridae > Eulithis > Eulithis testata. The sequence continues at coordinate 6,808,049 of OX382213.1, read as the reverse complement.
AAATAACAAGTTAAAGATTTCAAATCTATTGAATTCGTTACAGCGTGCGCTAAAATATAGGATCATCTAATCAATATGACCCTATCTATACTAATATTATAAAGAGGAAAGATTTGTATGTAAGTATGTTTGTAATGAATTGGCTCAAAAAGTACTGATCCGATTTGGATGAAACTTGGAATATATATTGTCCGTGACCTGGATTAACACATAAGTTTCTTTTTATCTCGGAAAATTAACGGGACCCAACGGGACGCGAACGAAGTCGCGAGCGGAAGCTAGTATATTAATAAACGCTGGATGAGAAGAGCCGTCCAGCAAAGGCCCAATATAGGATGATGATGATGATGATGGCCTTTGGAGGTTTGGCGTACTAATTTTTTAGTCATTAGGGCTATAAAGTATTCTACCTGAATCGTTTCAGTTGCATAGTAATTCGATATCTCAATTTTAACTTTTCAATAGCAGCATCAATTGATCAACAATGATCGATTTAACCACAATAATGAATAGCTTCTCACGGAGTCAACAGGATAGTGGCCAGACACCATTGATCCAGTGTTGGACATTGGTCATCGATGGCCCATTGATCCAGTGTTAGTCAATGGCCCATTGGAACTTTGTCGGTGGTCAATGGTCCGGTAAATAGTCTGGCAGCATTAGCTTGATGACTTTATTGATTTGGTACAATTTTATGACTGACTTTTGATACTCAAACCTAACTTAGGTTTGAGTTTCAAAAGTCAGTCAGAGGAAACCCCGAACAAAGCACAGGTAAATAATTTGAATATTATTATTTTTATAAGGAGCAAAGACTAAAAATCAGTCCCCTCAAAGAAAAAAAATCGAAATAAGTTATATTTAGCTGTTATGTAGTTTATTGCGTTGGATTCCATTATGTGGTGTTTTTTTTATTCCATTTAATAAATATCAGATTGGTAAAGATCTTAAAATAATTAAGATTTCACTAAAATCTACCTTTACAGGCGTATGAATTGGTATTGTGTAGGTATACATTAACCATTCTCATTGCAAATAAAATGAATAAAAATGACAATAAATCAAAAGAAGAAGAAGTTCGAAGGAGAGCATAAAAGCTTTATGCTCTATCTCTTACCTTTATCATTATAGCGCGATCACACTATGCCCATGCCGCTGCCGGCATGAATGCCGCGATTAATTCCGGAATGATTGCCTTTATTCTCACTCAGGAGCTAGGGCATGAACTTGGGCAGGGAGACGGGACAGCGGCATGTCCGTGTTCACACCACTTCCGTGCCCACTTCGGCATAGTGTGATCGCGCTATTAAAGGTAAGATTATTTTTTTTCATAACTCAGAGACGTACGCTAAAGGATAGGTAATTAACAGTCTATTGACCTTACACTCATTGCCACTGGATAATTTTAACTTTGAGTAAGTAATACTCAAAATAATGCAAAATTGTGATTAACGCTTAATTAATAACAACGAACACAGACACCGCTAATTTTAAGTATTACTTAAGTTTAAGTAACGTCTCTGAGTGCGGCAGTTGATTGGCAGATTTTGAAATATAGTAAAAGGATACTAAATGCTTAAATACAAAACACGAATATAAACCGAACTAGTTTCATCACCAAGGTAAAAATAGCTTGAAAATATTCAAATTAGTATAAGGCCAATGAGACAGTGACTCATGTCGGCTCCCATGTGTCTGTCTGTCTGTAATATCACCTTGACGTCATCGGTCATGTTTTGGGCTAAGTTTTCCACGTATATAGGAGAAGTCTGTAGGGGTAGCAGTCATGCTAAGTTTTTTAATAAACTAGTGATGGATTCAGAAGTGGCGTTTGCGATGGTATAACCTACGATTTTGGTTTGGGCGGGCTAAACCTAGCGGGTTTTTCCGACAAATTCTGATCTGTATTTATGGGAGGAGGCTTGAACCCTCTACTCTTCCCTGGATTTGAAAGTGATAGATAAACTTTTGCTTTTGGATTACCTCGTATCATTCTCAGCTGAAAAGTAGCCAGAGGACTATTCCATACCACGAACCAATGATATTTGATCACCAACTCATACGAACTTACTGCATGCTTGACCTTATCTAGACATTTTATCTTCTATGAGGTCTAAAGAACGTTTGTATTTTTACAAAATGATGTTACGTTCTCTGCAGTGCGTGTTGGAATATATACCTACTAGAAGTGTAATCTATACTATTATAAAACTGTATAAAAGCCAAAAAGTAAAATAAAAGATATGGATAAACTAAATATGCAGATCTACTAAATAAACGATTCTGATTCCGAAAATCGAGTTCGTTTTGTTTGTTCGCGGATCACGCCTAAACTACTGGACCAATTTCAATGAAACTTATACCATTCGGAAGCCCTTTGTCCGGATTGAAACATAGACTATATTTTACTGATATTAAAGACGTCGATTCTGAGATACACCTTGACCTCTCTAAACTAAAAGCCGCCTTTGGCACGAGGTTCATCGTATGCTGGTTGACAGATTATTTTGCACGCATACGAAGTCGCGGGTAACAGCTAGTCTTCATTATGTTTATTTAGGTGTGTAGTCCAACCTCAAAAGTAGAATATATCGTGCAATAATTCTTCAGAGGTACCTTCCGCAGATGCACGGCGCATAACAGTAAATCTAGTCGTGGGGCTTTTGCATGTGGCTCTGCGTCCACTTCCATACACGGTACTTACATACGATATTTTTTTAATGTCGTACTGTACGTAGCTTTAACTTTTTTTTTGCAAGACAATGGGCTAGGTTTGGATATTATGTCGTCTATTTACCACTGGTTCTAACATTTTTTTTTCATACACTAAAAACAGCAGCTGAAACCTTTAGAAATCTTTAAGAAATATCACATTGGATTACAAACAGACGATTCTGAGTCTAAGTATTTGGTATCTATATCTAAGTACCTATCTTCTAAATATTATAAAACTCTTTTGAAGCTGATTGACAATCAACGCACAGCCTAAACTATAAGTCCTAGAAGTATAAAATTTGGAGGGTAGTATCCTTATATAGTGTAGGGGTGCAATAAGAAAGGAATTTAGAAAAGTCACACTCTAAAGTGTCTAGAACGCGAGCAACGCCGCGGGCGACGGCTAGTTAGTGATAATTTTCTACGAAATTCAGCACCATTAATTCCAACATTTGCTAAAACTTTTTAGCGTCCGATGAATTTGATTTCGATTTATTTCGATGTATGACTCACTTTTCCCATAAATTATTGTCAAAGCGTCAACTTGTCTGAATAAATCAGCTGAAAGTCACGACAATAATAATTCAGGCACAAGCTCTTTCGTGCTTTGACATTTTTAAATTCCGATACTAATGTTTTCAATTAATGTTTGTTTTTTAAAAAGGTTTTATATTATCTTGTAGATGTTAATACACATTGCGTCACTCAAGAACTTAATGTTTTTAACTTACGGTGAAAAATATTGGCGTATGCTTATTCATTAAAATCAGGCACATGTGTCTGAACCTTTACAACTCAAGTGATGAACGCATTCAATTGCCTAACAAGCCACGTTCTCATCGGACTTGCTCGGTGAGATGGTGATAGGAAGCTAAAATTATGGCTGAAATGTCATAAAAAACAGTATTATTTCTAAATGATGGCTTCATAAAAATCTCGGTAAGAGCTTTTTGGCCTCCATTGGGCCTAAGATGCGCACCGCTAAATATTTGTCATGTCGTTCTGTCAAAATGTAAGTATTTTGTACTTACATTTTGGAACTATTGCATTATCTGTGGTACCTAATGGTGTCGACAAAACGCGCCATAATGTACACTTTTGACACTTCTTAGTCTTCGTACCTCTGAGGACGAGATAATAGTCATGCAGAAATGTCAAAAGTTGAAAATTCAAAGGCGCGGTTTCTCGACAACATTACCACAGATAATGCAATAGTTCCTAAACTGGTACAAAATGCTTACATTTTGACAGAACGACATGACAAATATCTCGCGGTGCGCATCTTAGGCCCGCATGTCTAGGTTCATAAGTTTCGAGTTTAAAACTTTGTTTAGGTAGGAATCTAGCTACAATATAGAATGGGTAAGATAGGCTAAGTGTGATTTTTTTAATGAAAACTCCTTAAGGTATACCTTTTGCACGAACACTGAACGAAAGTAAACCCTCATACTCAGGTCGGTGACGTTGAATTGAGTCTACTAAACATCAAAATATAATATCTTGAAAACTACTTGCCCGGACGTCTTCTAAAACCAAATGAAAATATAATCAAGACTACGTTCTTGAAACCAGAAGTTTTCAACTTCTATCGTGTGGTCATGAGCATACGCTCATTTTTTTCAGACAAAAACGATATAAATTCTTCCTATAGATATGATTGTACCAATTTACGAATTTTCATTTATTTTTGGTTTATTCCATCCAGTCCTACCAGTAGTTCGATTATCTAACTGTTTGGACAAAAATATTCCAAATATTTAGACTGACTAATCTGTGTACAGTTAGATAATCGAACTACTGGTAGGACTGGATGGAATAAACCTTATTTTTGTGATCGTACAACCTTAAACTTAGTTAAAACTCGAGTTCGAAAACAAAATCAGACAAAATCAGTTCGACAGGCGTCATGGCTCAGTCGGTAGTAGCTCTGCCTTCTGTGCTGTGGGTCGTGGGTTCGATCCCCACAAACATTTGTGTGTGGCAAACATAGATGTTTGTGTCTGGGTGTTACTATGTATTATAAGTATGTATTTACAAAAAAAAGTATACAAGTATTATATCAGCAATCTAGTTTCCATAGTACAAGCTCTGCTTAGTTTGGGACTAGAGAGCGTTGTGTGTACTGTCCAAGAATATATTTATTTATTTATTTAAATTCAAAACACGGCCTCCTAACAAAGCTGGAACGTTACTAAAGCGTTTCAATTTCCCAATCGTTACTAAATTCACAATCTAAAATAGATCCTATCCTAAATCCTAACATAACTCAATCTTCGACAAATATTGTTGAAGCTTACCGATACGATCTAGACTTCCCACTGGGGTTGCGTCACGCATTCCGTGCGCAGGCGCATCGCACGATGCAATATTGCCGTGAAGGACATGCGCAATACTTTGGATTGTTCATTGTTTGTTTAATTTCTATTGGAGTATATATATTTTGTATGTTATGTAAATAAATAGATAAGATGAAGTAAATAAGAGCATGGCAGGGGTGTCCCAGGAAAAGTTAGTAAATCTTTGAAAGAGTGTACGCTTCTTTAACAAAATCTCGATGAATGTGTCAAATCCCAAGACTTATTTTAAAAGCATACTATAAAATATCTGATTATTTAGAAGACAAACAACCTTGGGATGAACCAACTCAAACTCATTCAATAAAAAAATGCACTAAATAATAATAATAATTCAAAATAATAATACATACTAAATAATAATACAAAACCTAATGACGATTCAAAGTGCATAAGATTTTATTGAATAAGAGCTTTTTGACTTTGACTTTGGTAAGTTTTATAAATCGATATCTCTATTCTACAAATTACTTATAGACAAACACGAAGTACGTAGGTATTCTTTTTGTTAAAATAAAGGATATTGCAGGCGGCGCGAAATAGTACGGTTGAACGATTTAAGTTCCATTAATTTATATTTAAACTTGGAACAACAGACTATTACCGAGCGCCATAGACAGTTATTTTAGTTTTGTTCAACTTCAGACACATCTCCTTCTATTTTTGATCAAAACTTACTTTTAGCGGTGGCTCAAATTGTTTTTATAGAAATTAAATGTTATAATTCAATAAGACACATAAAAAATACAGTAAACAACATAATAAACATAACATAACATAGTAACATAATAAATACAGTATATTTTACAAAATGCACATGAAACAGTTAAAATATTTATATTAATTTTCCAAATAAATTACCAAACTTCAACTCACCGTACGTAGTAAGTACAACCGTTTACAAAGCTTTTTGTTTAGTGTCAGCTACTCGCTACTAGATGACACTACCAGTATCATTGCCCTACCAACTCTACAAAAGCAATCGCTTGCCATATAAAGACAATTATTTTCAACGATTTCACAATTAGTGATTTATTTGAAAATGTGTGATGGATAAATATTTTTTATACTGTCTTCTTAGTAGTATGGGTTGAGTTTTCTTAGGTTTTACTATTAGTGTTTGACTGATATTTCATTCTAGTACAGTGTGAAGTAATAGGTACTGGTATCGATTCGGTTGTTGCCTTTTTCTAAACTAACCTAATTTGACAGCTCTAAAATTATAGCCGTCCTTGTCGTTTCAGTTTATAAGAAAGGGACGGCAACATTTTTTAGTGCTGTCAAATTAGGTGAGTTTAGAAAAATGCAACAACCGAATCGATACCACTGTTAGCCAATGTTAGCCAAGACGTCCGTGGAGTCAACATAGGCCTCAGCTTTAAATCAGCGCTGTCATGTGGTAGCACGTGGCAGCATATGCTGAGCTGAATGCCCATTCACCACCACTATACTTTTTAGCTTTTTATTATTTTAATATTTTGTATGCTTACTTATCGTTAGGTATGTATTAGATAAGGGTGGTGGTATGAATAAATGGTTTTCTTTCTTTCTTTCTTCTTTATAAATAGATACGTGCTCATTAAAATAAATCACACAAGCGTCTTGCTTGCTAGTACTAAAATGTTACAATGTTGCAGCATGTTAGTGGTAGGTAGGTGCGAGGAAGCATCTCGATCTCTTGATCACACTGTTTTCATATCTGTATTTATATAATTAGGTGTAGGGCCGATTCTGATGATGCATCTTTCTAAAATAAACTAATTTGACAGCACTAAAATGATAGCTGTCTTTCTCGTTTCAGTTCATGAATAAGAGATCGCGATATATTTAATCGTGTCAAATTAGGTTAGTTTGGAATATGAAACAAGAGAATCAGGAGGACAAGGTACTTATAGTATTTTAAAACGACCTATCTCTCTTTTTTCTTTGATCTAATCTAATTCTGACTCTATAGGCTGAATAAATAAATAAACCTTCTTGTAAAGCATAGAGCCTTTTCGTAAAAGTTAGAACCTCTTTTGAGAGCTAATTCGAGAATTAAGTAGGTAGTAACTGCGTGGGTTCGAATCCAAATCCAGCCATACGATTTTTTTTTATGCCATAGCTGGCAGACAAGCAGGCGGGCCATCCGATGGAAAAATATTTTCTGTTTTAAATTATAAATTAGATTAGAGAAGTGACAAAAAAATAGTAAAGTCAAAAGTAAAATTGAAATTCTGAAAAAAGAAACAACTTCTTATGTACCAGTCATTACATAACGGTCACCAAATAGTGACCGCGCATAACGTCGCTTAGTGTACTTACTACACTGAAATATTAGTTTTCTGTCATGTTGCTAATTCGGTGAGCTTGATTCTACTGGTGTTTTAACGCGTCCTAGCATCCGTAGCTGTTACAGCAGTTCCGGGAGGTCGCGCACTTAGAACCTACGTAAAAAAAGTACATACACTTATCTTTTAAAAAATATGGTTGGACCATACTTTTAGTCATATGGTCCGAGGTGGGAATGCCCCCCGCGGCCGTGGGAATTTCCCCACGTGGGACCACCGCGGTCCCATCTTGCCAATTCGGTAACCTAATTTTTACATCTGATTTGATTAACTTTTGTAGTGATTTTAGGCCGTAAAAACGTTTAGAATTTTGAGTTTTTTTTACCGTTTATGCTTCTAATCCCAATAATAAAAGCAACTACTTTCCTACCTGAGTTGGTCTGTAGTCGATACGAAGACATTTCAATATAAGTATATTTCTCTTATCTCCCGTAAATCGAACTTTTTCTTTCTTCAAAGACCGCGAATCGGAAGATAAGGGGCGCGATCGGTGTGCTGCCTTGCTTAAGCCTGGCAGGTTTTCTGAACTGTTTTCATACTAAATCATAGGTATTCTGTAACATTAGAGCATTTTTTTTTTCCGTCAAAACCTTCTTGGTTTCGTATATCTGTATCCACGTCACATGACATTATGCTGGGCAGCGAAAGCAGTTCAGAGCTTGCGATATGGGGGAAGTTTCAGCAATGAACCCTTCAGTGATCAGCCATTGTTTACGGATAATCGGGTCACCGCGGTCAAGGTTGCCTTCCAGCCGGGTCGACGCCCCACACCCATGGCAATCAAACATGGCGTCTGACAGGACGATGTGTTTTTGTCACGCGAATTTTAAACATGTGCGGAGCTTTTGTTTTGAATTATGGCCGATATTTTTAATTAGAGAATTTCTCGATACAAGTCCCGACATGTTTAGTTTTTGTGGGAATATCAATGTTTGAATGGGATTGTTGAGATACGTGTCTCAAATTACAATTTTGTAAGTTGATTGTGATCTGATTTTGCTGCATTTTATCGTTGTGCTTTCGCTTGTGAATGAAGACTGAATTGTTTTAGTTTTAGCTTGAGAGCTGTCATAAATAATTGATAGGATTCTTAGTTCCTATCAAATTCACCAATTTTAGATGAGTAAATAAATATTTAAGTAGATAATATACATAAAACTTCAGATAAAAATTCGAACTAAAAGTTTAAGTTTTCTTGACATTTTTCTATAATAGAAAATGTACTCACAGTACCTACTCACAGTAAATTATTTCTATTTAATCGCAATTTATAGTAGCTTATCAATACAACACAAAAACACAATTAAAAGCACCATCTGCCAGCGTCGCATAAATCTCCTAAATTTATGATTGGATAGAAATAAACCAATTTATTATGGGATAAAAATAAACCATTATTTTGTTTGAATAAAATGTCCGTGTGGAGGGTTTGTGCAAAAATGTTGATAAGATAGAGTAGTCTGTTGTTGGTCACGTCCTATATGTGACTATTAGCGAATTATCAAATTTTCGTGTTTCATTCGATACACCACAGAATATAAATAATACGGATTAGTATAGTTTTACGATATGATGGGGAAGTTTACAATTACATAAGTGTTATATTATATAAAATTTTATTGATAGTTATCCACCTACCTAATGGTTCAACTGTTTCAAGTGTATTTTGTAAATATTGTATTGGTCGTAGTCCTTGTGATTTTACTAAAATTATGTAAGTAAAGTTTAATTTTTTTTTACATTTGACTTGGAAAACGCTAACTCTGCTCTATAAACGCTTTAAAACTATTCGTATGGTTCTAAGTAGGTTAATTTTTATGTTTTTTACACTAAGTATAATAATTATAGTTAAAAAAATCTTTACTTCACCTTACCTACTTACGTGTATCGTTGAACCAACCTGAGCAGTAACCTTATTTCACTTTTTTTATACATGAATGTCTGGATGTAATTTTTTTAAATGACAACGGCTACATCGTCGCTGTCATCAAGTTGCGCACACGCATCCCATTTCTAACGTTTAATCCGCACATTTCAGGATATAGCACGATCACAACGCCCCCTATGAACATTACTAAGGGACACGCAATTTTATTGTTATAAAATTTTATTGCTAGTAAATTTTATATAATAGTTGTTTACTTTATTCAATTTTAAGTCTCATAAAATCTGTAATAAACGAAGTCACAATTATACACAGTAAAAAAAATATTGCTGGTATATTTCAAGATCTAAATAGGCTTATAATTAAATTAAATTAAAATATAATAATATGTATTAATATGTAATTAAAATATGGTAGTAGCTCTGCCTTCCGTGCTGTGGGTCGTGGGTTCGATCCCCACCGAGAACAAACATTTGTGTGGCAAACATAGATGTTTGTTCTATGTCTGGGTGTTTCTATGTATTATAATTTTGTATTTACAAAAAAAAAATGTATGTATGTATTCTATCAGCCATCTAGTTCCCATCGTACAAGCTTTGCTTAGTTTGGGACTAGAAGGCGTTGTGTTAAGTGTCCGTGAATATTTATTTTTTATTTATTGTATATAGATAAAACCCCGCGGTTACGTTAGCACCATTGATTTGCCCCATTAATGGTGCAAACGTGACCGCGGGGATAAAACTCTTTTGAAGCTGACTGACAGTCAACGCACAGCCTAAACTATAAGTCCTAGAGGTATGACATTTGGAGGGTAGTATTAGTATCCTTATGCAGTGTAGGGGTGCAATAGGAATTTTGAAAAGTCGCGCCCTAAAAGATCTAAAATTAGGATCAAAGATTTTAACCAAATAATGCGTATGCTGCTAACACGCGAGCAAAGCCGCTAGTGACAGCTAGTTAAAATATAGAAAAGAATTAAAATGAAATGTAAATGAATTTATCTTATACTACTAACAAATTGTAGGCGGTTGCGTAGGTGGGTATAAGTTTTTAAACGGTGCAATATCCAACTATGTGAATATATAATTATTTACATGTCACTTCATTACCTCATGAAACATTTATTTATATGTGAAATATATTTTCAATTATATGGAAGTTACGGAACTAACGAGCTGTATTGATTAATAGCTTAATTTGTAAGTTTTCAATGAATAAGTATTATAGAGAATATACTGCTGTATGTTTACAAATGACGGGTAAATTTATTACCGAGCGATTATTTCATTCAAATTTTGTAAATTCAATATAAAATAGCTAACCATCAATAAATCAACAGAGTTTTATTCAGCCAAATATATGTACATAAGAAAATGCAGAGTTCAAATCCTATAGGTATACGCTGTCTAAGTATAGATGAAATGAGGAAGAGACAGGAGCAACGACAGAGCCAAATAGTTATCGATAAGTATCTATATACATATCTATAAGTATAGTAGGTATAAGTATAGTAGTATAAGTATACCTAATTAATTTAATTATGCAACTTCTACTGCCCTTAATATGTCTGTTTTTCTGTCGAAAGAATTATGGGGCGCCAAAATTCTGCAAAAAGAGTTTATACTCATATAAAACACAAAAGAGGTCATATAGCATTGCAAATATTGCAATTACAAGTGAACACCTTCAAATGAGTGCGGTACACGGCGTGCAATGTACAGAGACCGGCCACTCGTGTCGTAGACGCGCCGTCGATGCTATCTGCTGGGATTCCACAGGAGTATAAATGCTGAGAATTGGCATATTGAGCCTGTAATCTGAGTTTTATTTTGTTTACCTCCGAAAATCAAGAATCGAGAAACTCGCAGATTTTGTATGGAGTAAAGTCGCTTCTAGATATTCGTCAAAACTCAGACTCGAGCCTCTAGTACCAAGATAAATTATATTAGTGTTTGGTCGGTGGGGTGCAGTATTTTTTTTTATATTAGCTTTTGTAGCTATGGATACGTATTTATAAAGAATAATTTAAATATCCCAAGCCAGTTACATGTCTAGAGGCAATTTGACCACCTAATTTAATTCAATATAAGTAATTTTGACTCATAAAGCATTTTGAAATTGAATAATCAATTGTGCTGAACGTTTGATAAAGCTATTAACTATGTCCTACTATCATAATTATTACCAACCTGTATCCAAACATGGTCAATTCATTGGTTATTGACTTCACTGCACGCTCGCTAGATTTATTTTGCGAAATTGTTTATAGGTTCGAAGCGTTTTACATTATTCAGGGCTTTGAGTAAAGTAGATAGCTCAGCTCCCAGACTGCAGTCACGCTTCTCTTACTTTGAATAAGCAGGCATAAATGAGACGACAATATTTCCAAAAAGATTTAAAAAATTTACCTCTCTGCGGCCAGCATGGATAAAAAAAAACAAATATCGAGTTCTAAACTCAACAGATCTGTCAGAAATATTCATAAATAGAATGCATTGCTCTTATTAAAGTTACCAAATGTGCAATGACGTAAAAAGCAGATTAGAAACGCCACAAGATATTTGTTTTTGAGTGTGAAAAATTGAGTTTTTCGTCAGTTTGCGTTTTTAAGTAAAACTAATGTTGTGGCATTACGGCCCCGTTTCAGCTGGGGACACACGTGACATTGCTTGCTTATTTTTACTGAGCAATTTGTTCATTTTAATACGGAATTATGTGTAACAAATTGGTTAAAAATGTGAGGATTTCACAAATGTCTTATAGTTAGAAAGTTATTTTTGTACCATAATTTCGGGTGCTGGTAACGTAAAACTTAGTTCGAAGATACGACATAGGTAGGATTCTTTTATAGTAAATATATATTTTTTACTATCAATAGAAAATATATTAAATAGTAATTGTGTTAACACATAATCCATTATAAAAGTCCGAAGTATCATATTTCCTAAAATAAAAAGATTCCGAGATAATTAACGATGGCAAGCAACAAAATTGCATTATTAAGTATACATTCATACAAAAACTAGAAATTAGACCCCCATTTTTCTAGTTCAATGTGGCAGCTGTTATGCCACAATTTTGCATGTCAGGCCTCTAATTGCTTGTAAGTCGTACGCGCGAACAGTTATTGGTGGTAAATTCCGAAATAGTGGTAATTGGTCGTGGTTTAGTGAAAGCATTCTTAGTTTAGTTTACTGACATGATGTTGAAATAAACCAAAATTATGTGCTTTGTTTATCAAAATAGAAGATAAATTCAAATGAAGGATTACTTTTACATACAGCAATGCATATTACAGGGTTTTTTTTGAGATCTTTCACAACTTTTTGGCAAGGCGAGATCGGTTCTTTACTCTAGACATAGACATTTATTTATTTGCTGCTTTGACACCAAATATACACAGATTAAAAATATTGCCAAAATTAAAAACCCAATTTAGAATAACCTAGTCTAGAATTTTTTAAGGCTGTTTGCCACTAGAGATGTGCTACGTTGCTAAGCGATGTTACGCTATGGTACAAAACTATGGCCCGTATGCTGTTATTCTGTCAACCACAGATCCGGGCTCAAGCATAGATTTTTGTATGAAAATCTCTACTAATCTGAAATATGTTATTATTACCATTTACCTAATTTATTGATTATTGTAATTACACCATATTTAAATTTAAATTATATTAACATAAGCGTAATCTTAATTTTGCATGCTGGGTTTCTCTGGCGAAGTGTGAGAATCAATAAATGTACGACTCTTCACGCAAATAAATAATTCAATTCATTCATTCATTCATAAAAAATGCTTGAGTAACGATTTCTTTGTCAGCATACGGGCTGATGATTTCCACTAAAAGTAAGCTACGCTGGTAAGATGGGCTATGAAGAAGGAGGTTAGTATACTAGCAAGTGTCCGTAGCTGTCATCCTTAGCATGCATCTCTCTACAAAAAACATAGCTTCGTTGAACCCGTTTCCACCAGAGCCAAGCGAAGCTGAGCTATGAAAATAAACGATCCCTATTGGTGGATATTAAACACCTCTTTAGTTTAGTTTGGCCTTAGCTAAGCTTTAGTGGAAAAGCACCCTTATAGAGTTTCTAGTGGAAAAGAAACACACAAGAATCTAAAATTTCCTAGAAACGCGTAACACCCCATAACAAAATAATGTTGTGTTGACAATCAACACGTGTTATCTCTGTGACGGATGCAACGTCATTAGTGATGACGTCAGTCATTACGAACGAAATCTCACCAAAACTGGAACCAAAATTTTCACTTTATTAAAATATTTTCAAGCGAGAATAATCTTTATTTTAAAAGTAATAAGAGCTGGAGTACCTGAAACCTTTGTGGTAAAATGTTTTATGTGTTCCGCATGGAGAAAGGTGTAGTGCGGTAATTAGTAGAGAGACCGTCTCATCTAAAACTTCAAGTACTCTACTTCTTTCGTCAATTATTATGAAATTTTACCTAAGTACTTAGATAGGTTAGTATTTCAAATTAAAGAATTCATAATATTACATCTTCAAAAACACCGAATTCGTTCTAAAAACGTAGAGTTATGATTGTTTACGTAAAAACAATATAAATATCAATAATCGGCTAAGCACGCACCTCACGATCGGTAAAGGCATGACCACACTGTCGTGTGACACGTGTGTCGCGTGCCTTATTGTTTAACTAATGTCGTGACGTAGTTCTGCCGTGGACTACAAGCGGGCGGTTTAATGCGTTATAATTTCTACATTAACCGCAAAACGGGAACAACTGCCTATATTTTGAAAGTCATAGGAAATCAATGGATTTAGTGTGTCGATTATGAAATAAGTTGTCATAATCTGAAAGTACGTAAGTATACTCGGGTTTTTTGATTTATTATAGCGGAAAATTTTGCTAATTAAATAAAAAAATCAATGCTAAAAAGGCATAGTTGGCACTTGGCATTCAAATGATTGCACTTTTGAAGCTACTAATAAACGTTGCTATAATAAAAGACATAGACATAGACAGGCATTTATTTGCTTATAAAGTAACACACAAAATACACCTACAGAACTAAACTAACAACAAAAATTACACAGAAAGAAAAATGAGATGAGTGGATTGAGTAGGTAGCTAGGTAAGCTGGCAAGTGTGCAGCAGCAAAAGGGTTTCGACTCAGCGTATGCATCACCACCCAAAGGTAGTTATGCGCTGTTATTCTGTCGAAACCATCAGCCAATAAAACAAGCAGCTTAGAAAAGCATGGCAACGTATTTTTTTTATCAATCCGTTTGTGTATGATAGAATCCTAAGTTTGTTGCTGTAAAATCCGAGTGCTTGTAGTCCACCACCTGTTTAGTGCTTATCAATATGTAAATTTGTTTAATTTAAATAAAAATACCTTTCGGTCGGTGTCAAAGGTTGTGTTTTTGTCGACTTTTTCATTTGTAAATGCCTAATTAGTTTTTGTTATTAATTTCGATTAGCGTTATAATAATAATTTAAGCTGCTTTAGCCAGAACTTTAACAAGAAGAATAAAATATTTTTAATACCAGATGAAAATAGGAATACTTGATTGCCGTGTCTTATCTAATTAGCTGATAAAGGCGAGGGTTAACGAACCGTAGAAGGCAGTAATATGCAGGGTTACTGAATTTAGTTGTCCCACGCGTCATAATTTTACACACCCCTTATTAAGCAGTGATGGGGTACTTAAAGTCATTTTTGAGAAAAAATAAATTATTATAATGAAATAAAATAAATACCTATGTCTTCCTTTGAGAGTTGAGTAAGTTCTAAAACTAAGTATAAAAATCTAAATGATTTTTCAGAATTTTGCTGCAGTGTTTGCTATAATTTTTAAATTTATTCAAAGTTTTAAGTAAAATTCACAATCAAACCAATCTAGATTTATTTCGTTTTGATAGAACTTTCGAAATAAGGTCCGACTATAATTATAGGTACTTTTAAACTTGACTCTATCTCTACAACCTATCACAAAGCTATCCATTTGATAGTTTATTGTGGTTTATCGTTTCAGTAAAACATTAACAGTTCTTTTTTTCACCTCATTTATGTCACCACAATCAAGAAATGATGGAAACAATCCAATCAGACGCATTTACTGTCAGTCATGTTATTTGTAGGCTATAAATAATTTGTCGATATTATTGTTTATATTTTATCGATATCGATTATCTATAATGATCGACAGTATTACAACACTAGTCACACTAGATGGTCCCACTGAGTCCTTGCCTTATAATTAGGCTCAGTGGTAACGAGGCAGGTCGTTACTGTGTGTTAGTAGCTTGCAAGCGTTGTGTTTGATGACTTTTTAGCTTTTATTCGACTAAGTACTTAATTAGATTTGTCTAGGAAAAAAAAAATTATTATTCTTTAATTTAATTCTTTATTGTACACTAAAATAACACATAAAAGACAGAAATAGATAACATGTACAAAGGCGAGCTTAACCCTAAAAAGAGTTTTCTTACAGCAAACCTTTGAGGCTAGAGAGAGGTGACTATAGAGGTAGGTCCGTGTACATACATAAACTTATAATCTACTAAAATACTAACTGAACTATGTTAAAATATATATACTAATCATAGAATACATATACCTACATATAAATACTAAGAATAATACATAAAGAAAATACATACCTAAATAAATAATACATACATACAATACATATACATACAGTATCTTAACAGAGATAGATAATGCTCTTTAACTTTGCTCTTTAAATATGTTTAATATGTTATTCTTTGACTTTGATTCAATAAAGGTTAACTGTGACGCAAGAGTTGTGGGTTTGATTTCTGTGGTGCAATAGAATTTTAGCATACATTATTATTATTGTCGTTGTTTTATCAAATAAGGCCATCTGTTGCATACTTGCATAATTGAAAAAAGTTTCACTACAGGTGCGTAGACAATAATTGCTGTCAAAAAAATCATTTATCCTCTTCCTGCGGGCCTAAGATGCGCACCGCGAGATATTTGTCATGTCGTTCTGTCAAAATGTAAGCATTTTGTACCAGTTTAGGAACTATTGCATTATCTGTGGTAATGTTGCCGAGAAACCGCGCCTTTGAATTTTCAACTTTTGACATTTCTGCATGACTATTTTCTCGTCCTCAGAGGTACGACGACTAAGAAGTGTCAAAAGTGTACATTATGGCGCGTTTTGTCGACACCATTAGGTACCACAGATAATGCAATAGTTCCTAAACTGGTACAAAATGCTTACATTTTGACAGAACGACATGACAAATATCTCGCGGTGCGCATCTTAGGCCCGCTGGATCTGTTAATGGACGAATTTATGTTACTCCCGAAACCTAATGGCAGCCACTCATCATTATGATAGCACTTTGAAGAAGTTCCAAAGATAGATAATACTTTATTGTACACAAGGATTAGGTACGTAAAAATCTTAAAACTAACTATGTAAGTACTATGGGCGGCCTTATTGCTGAAAGCTATATACGGCATTAAAAAAAAAGGCTTTTGAGCTATCTACACCCACTGACTTCTTAATTTCTAAACAGAGTATTTCACACTACACTACCGGGTCAAAAAATGTGTCATTTTAACAACTATACTTACCTACCTACAATGCTATTGTTACCAACAATTGTGGTCGAAATGACCAAAAGGTGTACACTTACGTGATGTGAATTGCACAGCACAATATGGCATTGCACATTTTGCATCTGAGTGTATTGTTGGATTACAGCTTTGACATGACGGCCAGGAAATGACGTAATGATTGATGGAATAGAGAATAGAGTGGATAAAGGAATCAGTAACAATTTGGATACAAATTTCGGATAAAAACAGTTGCTCAGTAAGGCTATTCTGATTCATTGGGAAACCCTTCAGAACCAGACTAATATATGATCTGAATCTTTTGAAATATATTTTAAGATTATTTGAAATCTCCATTTTTTGCCAAGATTCTTTTTATAGTAACTACTTTAAAATTATCTAAACTTCTTGCATATTTATTAATTCATAACTAAATAGTAGCTAAGTGTTTACTTATTTCGATATATTTTAAACCAATTCTTTTTGCCGGATACAATCTGTCATTATTTTAATTTCTTACAACTTATTCAAATCTACGAAACAGATGCCTCTACGGCCAAACTGCTCTACATTCTAACCTATTATCACCTTGTCCCTACTCTATACTCTGTGGTACCGGAAGTGACGACATATGCTCGGGAAAGGGTTGAACACTTTGACACCTATCGCTTGCGCCCGTTGTCCAATTTGTAGAAAAAAAACACCCGTCCGTTTGTAGTTTGCGTAGCATAGATAAATACAGGGATGGACTTGGAAATCAAGTGAAAAATATCCTTGAAGTAAATAAAATAGTGCGTGATTTGACCTTTTTTAGTCTGCTAGTGATCTTAGTCGCGATATTTATAATGACTTCCAAATAACTGCCCCCATATCGCAAGCTCTGAACTGCTTTCGCTGCCCAGCATAGTGTGTGATAGTGTCAAGTGACGTGGCTACAGATATACGAAAACAAGAAGCTTTTGACGGCAAAAAGCGCGCTGAAATGCTCTAATGTCACTATTTAGCCACAGAATACCTATGATTTGGTATGAAAACAGTTCAGAAAACCTTCCAGGCTTAAGCAAGGCAGCACACCGATCGCGTCTCTGTGATATTTTGACTTAAAAAAAACCGTCATTGAAAAAGTCAAAAGTAGAAAGTAACACCAAATAATGTATGCTACTTAGAGCTTGTTTTTGGACCCTATTTTTTCCTGTTTGTCTCTGTTTTTACTAGTCTCAAAGGCGTTTTAGTCTACTAGTCCATTTTAAATCCAATTTTTTTCTTTTTCTGATTTGTGCAAGAATTTTTTATCAAACGACTGACTCTCAATCCACCCCTGTGCATCATGTAGCACGCGTTATAATCATCACAGTGTCACACAAGCACAGGCCACGTCACGGTGCATAGTAATACACCCGCTGCGCCTGCGCACGTGTCCATAGCTCAGCACGAGCCGGCAACGCGGCACCTTGGCTCGTCGAATAATGCAGTTGCATGCACGTTTTGGATATTACCGATTTAATAGAAAAAAAAAACCTCACGAGTCCAAGTCGATTAAAACGGTTACCTAACGTTGGAGTAATAAAAGCTCTGATAAACAATTTGACTGTCTTATTTAGTAATAAGACAGTCAAATTGTTGATTTTTACAGCGCTGATTTTTAAGTCATGAGGTAGTCCCCATAGACTTAAAAATCAGCGCTCGCGGCGTAGCTTACTGTCGGTCCCGGCTCTGGCAGTCGTTAAGCCACGACGGAGGCCTTAAAGCGGCCTAAAAACTCTGTCACCAGAGTTGGCCAGTAACTCTTATGAACTTACTTTAGTGTAAATAAAATGCCGTAGGTAGCGTCACTATATAAAAAAAAACTGCTAAAAAATGCACGCTCACTAAAACAAAAGCATAAACGAGTCAAGGTTATTATAGTTTTATAAGAATAAGAATAAGAATCATTTATTGTGAAACTGTGTAAAAAGAGATCTTATAGATATTATGTACCTAGAATTTCAACAGTTTACCCATGCCGGGCGTACAATACTTTACATAGTAAGTAAATCTTATAATTTTATTATAAGTAGGTACCTACTATAGTCAAGTACAAGACTTATTATTACGAATGGTATGAGTAATCATTTACATAATATATAAAAACTGAAAACTTCATTATTAGCATACGAAATGAACGTTAATGATGTTATTTCTCATAATTTTGGCAAAAGG
The DNA here is from genome assembly GCA_947507515.1 of Eulithis testata. Classification (NCBI taxonomy): domain Eukaryota; kingdom Metazoa; phylum Arthropoda; class Insecta; order Lepidoptera; family Geometridae; genus Eulithis; species Eulithis testata. The sequence goes on along the minus strand of OX382213.1, from coordinate 6,788,989 downwards.
TCACCCATCCAGATTGGATGATAAGCTTTGACAAAAAGAAAACGTGATATCAATCGACATGGTGAACAATTTAGGACGGGTTGATACAGAAGAGAACTAGTTAGAATATGTTGTACTTTTATTAACCAACTTCAAAAAAGGAGGAGGTTCTCAATTCGACGGTATTTCTTTTTGTGTGTATGTGGTGTTTAAGATCAATAGAACAAATGAACTGCCATCACTATCATATTATCTCCAAAGCTGTCACTATAGAAAAATACGTGTTTATTTGGTTCCGTTCCTCATAAAATTTCTCAAAAGCTCAATCGACCTCTGAAATATGCTGTGATACAAAGAGCAAAATTACAATCTGTTTTTGTCTAATTTTTACAGTGCTTTTTTTTATAAAATAAATAATTGCATCATAAAATTTACCAAGTTAGGTACTAAAATATCGGTACAAAAAAGACTTTAATATCTTTATTTTTATATCTTTGTTTAAATATTAGAAATTACCCTTTCTCTTTTTAACCTATCCCTTGGAAGAGGCTAATGCAAAGGGGTGCTTAATTCGTAAAAGCGCACCCCTAACCAAGTTTACGACATAACGACAAAACTTTGTCGTCAAAACCGTTGGTCAGCTCTGATTCGAGTTCACTAGATTGGGATGGAAGATTGTATCAAAATCGCAATAGCCACAACAAAGAAACGGCCCCCAGTTATAAGCTGTTAAATGTAGGCAAAAACTCGATGAGAAGAGCCGAAGACCGGGTTCAATCGTGCGTCTTGGGAGAGACATACGTCCAGCAGTGGACCATGGCATTGGTACAATGGGGTGGGTTTGGTACCATACCATCATCTCCACACTACCCAGAGGTTAGTTGGTACATAATGCTAAATAGCATTAAACTCGTCTCTGTACGGTTTTTAGCCAGTGCAAATAAATCTTATCCAATGGGTAAAACGTATTTTTTAAACCATAGTTATTTAAAGTATTCTATTAACAATCTAGTTTCATGTTTCCGTAGTAGCTTTGCTTAGTTTACGAGAAGTGCGTGTAAAATGTTCATGAATATTCATTTATAGTAAGGTATTCATGTGGTTGGTAAACCTAATAAATAAAACAAAATAGGTTGATGATGCTGAATCGTCTGGTCCTCAATCAGTGATGGTTGGTGTTTATTTCGGCGTGAAATTTCAGTTGGGACTCAGAATAAAATAATAGTGTACATTAGTATGCAATTTTTATTCCAAGCATAGCTTCACGGCAAATTCCGTGAGTGTAAGTAGTACGGTGTGGTTTTACTAAGTAATTGACAAATTAAGCCACGAATTCACTAGGGGACAAATGTCCCACGACATGTATCGGCGACATGTCAAGCGAAGCCGGCCGATTTCACCTGAAATTATGGCGACAGCGCGCGACTTTTGTCCGCAGCGACGTCAGACGAAGTCGTGCGACTTTGCGAAACATCGCCTGACATTATATGGCGACAACGCGCGACTTATGTCTGCATAAGTCGACGTTGCCAGACATGTCGAGCGAAGTGAGCCATGACAGGCGTCATGGCTCAGTTGGTAGTAGCTCTGCCTTCCGTGCTGTGGGTCGTGGGTTCGATCCCCACCAAGAACAAACATTTGTGTGTTGCAAACATAGATGTTTGTTCTGTGTCTGGGTGTTTCTATGTATTATAAGTATGTATTTAGAAAAAAAAAAAAATGTATGTATGTATTCTATCAGCCATTTAGTTCCCATAGTACAAGCTTTGCTTAGTTTGGGACTAGAAGGCGTTGTGTTAAATGTACGTGAATATTTAAAAAAAAAAAAGTTCGGCAAAGTCGTGCTACCTCACCCAACGTCGCTGGCGACACGTGTCGCAGGACATTTGTCCCCTAGTGAATCCGTGGCTTAAACGTAGAAAGGCGAGCAGTTGGTACCTTTTTCAATAAAATTAAAGTTTGATTTTGTTAAGCGAGATTAATTATGAGAATATTTATAATTATATACCTGTAGGTAAGTTATTATTGTTTAGGTCCTGGTATTGTATATCGATGGTATTTTATGAAATCGTTGGTAAAACTTTGTATATTGATAGACCTAGCTACAATTAGGTAATAAATGTCAAAATGGAATCCAAAATGGCGGGTGAAGGAATTTGAAAAAAAAATATACATTTCCCATTTTTGTTCAATAATCCAGGTAACATGCTTTACCGGCGTATCGCGTGAGTATTCAGTGCGTTTCGATAGCGTGCATTTGATATGAACGTCGTAAAAATTGAAGGTAGTAAAAATAATGAGTTTCGATTTTACGACAAAGATGAGAATTTAGGATCTGTGAAGGGTTTTTTTTATTACTTAACGGGGAGTCCCCCCTTTTTAGACGCAAATGTATTGGCTCTAACGTATTTTCCGGGCACGGTAGACATTCCAATTAGGTATGTCTCCTTATCCTACTTAATATTATAAACGCGAAAGTTTGTGAGGATGTTTGTTACTCTTTCACGCCAAAACTAATGACCCGATTTGGATGAAACTTGGAATATATAATAATATTGTCGTTTATGACCTGGATTAACACATAGGCTACTTTATATCCTGAAAAATTAACGGGATCCAAAGGGACGCGAACGAAGTCGCGGGCGGAATCTAGTATAAAATAAAAGCACCGGCTGAACTGTAGATCTTCTTCAGTTCCGCCACTCGTCACTAGATGGCGCTAATAGTGCAGATTAGAAGTTAAAAGTAACTGTGTCAAACAACTGCTTATTTTCGTAAAGTATGAATGAGTTTCCACAGATAATAATATTTTAATGTCATTTTTAATTACAGCTTGCTAACTGTACGTAGTTCACATAGGAGGTAATTTTGCTTGTCTAAATTCTATCTTAGTGATTTTGTAAATAAAACTCTATTGCAAGGATTTAAAAACTAGCTTTGTTTGATTGAGTTTGAGTTGTAATTGACCTGAAACAGTTATAAAAGCCAAGTAAATGTTTGTTAATGTGAGTTTAGTGGTAAAATGTTACAATAAATTACAGTAGATTAGGTACATACCTACTTAAGAAGTCTTTAAATGATTTTATTAAATAATTCGTAAATTTTATTATGTACTCTGTCCTCAAATTTCATAAAAATTAAGAAACGCTTATGGCGTAGCTTGCTTAGTCAATCTTCACCGATTATCTCACTTAAGCGATGTTCTGCGCGGTCACTATTTGGATGGGGGACTGTTAGAGTCATTTACTTCTGAGCACCTCCGTGCTTCAGAGGGCACGTTAAACTGTCGGTCCCGGCTCTAGCAGTCGTCAAGCCACGACGGAGACCTTAAGGCGGCCTAAAAACTTATAAAAACAAGTATTGTATGTAAATAGGCAAAAGTATTCGCGCATATGATTACTGTCCTATATTTATTATCAGTTTTATTTGATTTATTTCCAAAATCAAAAACATCCAAATATTTAATCAGAAATAAGTACAATAAGTACAAAGATATATCAGACATCTATTACGAATCGCCCGCACTTGGCCTTTCTTCAAACAGAGATAAAATCATAAAAAAAAGTTCTTATCATCGACACCCGTAATTAAACAGTGGCGCCACCGGAAGTGATAACAACCGGATGCCACGCCCCCCGTCTTAAGGAGGGTGCATGCAGTTTTTTAATTTCTTCAAAGCCGTGATATGATCGTGTACAACCTTTAATTGGTTATTATAATGTTAAATTGAGCTTTTATCTTTTTATATTACATTTTGAAGTTCTAACTAATCTTTATTATTGCACAAATGATTAAATAGACTATAAGTGAGTTTATGCTATTAGAATTGATTTATTTATTTAATATATCGTTATGTATCAATGAATGCTCAAATTAAAATTATTTTTATGATGCTTACATACTAGATACAAATAACTATTATATTCATATTTTTTCTAAAAGGAAAGTGTTTGCCCAACCCAAATGGCTAACTTCACACTTGCCAATATCCGCTGGCAGTAATAAAACTTGCGATTTTATTCGCAAAACCCGTAATTATCACTTTGGCAGTGATAATACCAAACACAATTTATAAGTATCATCATACAAGGATGTCGCGTAAGAGATAAGGTGCTAGTGGGTTTTGACCGATTGCGTAGATCACGAATGCTAGTTGCAATATGTTTTTACAGTAGAGTGGTACATCTATAAAAATATTAAATAGGTGACCTCCATAGTTACTCAACGATATAATACAGTACATAATGTAGGTAACTGTCTGTAAAGTCCTGTATTTTATATCATTGGCTCTCTGTTACACCAAGCTGGTCTCCATCAGTGTCCGTCGGCTCTCCTCTCGACTCCGTAACGTACGGATGACATTGACAGTTCAGAGGCTTGACACTGACAGTTATCTAACCACTTGTGCACGTGAGACAGGGTAAAGTATCATAAAAATAACCACCATTTTCTCTTCAAAACAAACGACAGCCGACTTGACGATGGCTTGACTTGACATAAATTATTTCAAATATCATTGGCAAATTTGTCTGTCGAAGTGACGGACAGAGGCCATAAATAAAAGAAGAAGAATACATACAAATACAACACTGTCAAAAACTCCACAGTCACAGACGAGCAACAGGTTGAAGTAGATATTTCTAATTTAACAAGCAACAAGTTCCCAAATGACTTCAAGACTGACGACGCGCTAAAATCTAAACAAAGCTTTGCCGATGAGCTTTCAACTCCACTGTACATAATTAATGTAATTATACCAAACAAATTACCTCAGCTAAATTATTATCAGACATGCAACACCACAGACTAAAAAGGACTTACTAAGATGCCACAGATACGCAACAGTTCGGGGTACGACAGCGGTATTTTCGCACAAAATGGGCATTTAACTTCTTCGTCTTCTTTTTAATTATGGCCTCTGTCTGTCATTTCGATGGTATCAAGTACCTATATAATTTGAAATAGTAATTAGTCGGAGTTTTGACATTTTTTGAAGCAACATATAGTACTTTTATTTTAATAGTTTTTCCTGTGTTATTGTGAGTATTGTTGTTTAATTTTGGTGGAATTTTAACCAATAATACTTAGGTCGTAACATAAACTGTGAGCCATTAGAATAAATGTGTGTAAAGTAGTCCAGGCGTTCCAAACGACAGCCGTCTCGACGAATGACTTGACTTGGCTTATACTAGGTAATACAAATTCATCACTTGACACTGGCAAAATTGTCTGTCCAAATTACGGACACAGACCATAATAGAGTAAAGAAGAAGAAGAAGAAGCAATTAGTCAAGTCTCTCTTCTGCTTCTTCTATTTATGGCGTCTGTCCATCATTTCGACAAGTCAATTCGTTCAGTAGGCTGTCATTTGTTTTGAAAGCAAAATGGTGGATTTTCGTTTTAAAACTGTACATAGAAGTAATCGTCACGTTTCCATGCGTAGTTTTATTTAATTCTAGGCAACCTCATATTATGTATGATCAGTGGCGGCTACAATGTGCTTTTTTTAGACGCTGGACACTTGTGGCTGAAGCATCTGGCTTGTGTTCGATAAATGGACTATAAGAAGTCCTTTAAACTAATCCCGGCCATACCATTGCGTGCGATAACTGGCTACAAATTGCCGAATAATAAAGATAAGCCTAAGTTTTTTTTACGCAAAGCTGTTTCCGTCGTGTGGCGTCAGTAACATGTCGAGCTTAATCATCGTCAATATCTGTTCCATTTTCAAATGATTTGACACATTAAAATAAACAGTGTAGACAAAAAAGATATTACAAGCTAGTGTAATTGAGCTAAAAGATTACGGTAATAGTTTTACGGATAGCGCTTCTCAGCAAACCAAGGTTACACAAGTACTACAGGTCCGGACATAGCGTTAGATAAAATTAGCAGACTGATAAGGTATAATCGTATCACAAGCAAACACAGTGCTAGACTATCTACTGAACGGTGTTTTGGTAAATTTCCTCGAATTTTGGCGTGTTCATCTCTCATTGACTAGATTATAAAAAAAAAAACTATTGACTGAAAATTTGGTCTAAGTATAGGCGACCAAGAAATTGGTTTACCACTTTTGATGACATCTCCCAGTAACATAATTATTCGCTAAGGAGTTTAAATAAACGGAATGACAGATTCTGACGTAGCATTTATTAATCTGTCAAGCGAAAATAGCCCTTGATGTTTTGTACGTGCAAATGATATTCAGCCTTAGAGTGGTAAACCAATTTCTTGGTCGCCTATACCTTACCTATCTACTAACAGCCAGCATATAAAAAGGGCCTAAGGACGCCTTTAGAAAAAAAAATTGACATTGTCTCGTCAAACATTTTCATTCCGCTCGTAAAAAAAGCTATGCTAACCTCCACAGATTAAATAGGTACTGTAGGTAAAGCTAACCTCATTGCTCCTCAACCTGACGCTACTTTCTCACACTTTGTTCTTTTTAAATAACTGTTCTAATTCTTTATTTGAAGATTCAAATTAAAGACTGTCATCGCACCGAACAATGCTGAATTGAATTGAGATGTCTCCCATATTTGGGCAGCTGTAGCACGGGGCAGACATGTTTACAGTGTAGGCAGGTTTTTATTCTACGACTAGGGATAGCTGGTATTCAAATGTGTACAAAGCCGGACGAACAGATTTTAAAATAATATAACCAGCGGGCCTAAGATGCGCACCGCGAGATATTTGTCTTGTCGTTCTGTTAAAATGTAAGCATTTTGTACCAGTTCAGGAACTATTGCATTATCTGTGGCAATGTTGTAGAGAAACCACGCCTTTGAATTTTCAACTTTTGACAGTTCTGCATGACTATTATCTCGTCCTCAGAGAGGTACGACGACTAAGAAGTCTCAAAAGTGTACATTATGGCGCGTTTTGTCGACACCATTAGGTACCACAGATAATGCAATGGTTCCTAAACTGGTACAAAATGATTATATTTTGACAGAACGACATGACAAACATCTCGCGGTGCGCATCTTAGGCCCGCAGGGCAGGGCTTTCATAAAGTTATATGATAGATAATGGTGTCTATTCTGTGGTTGCATTTTTCTAAGCTAACCTATTTTGACAGCGCTGAAAATGACATCTCTTTGTCATAAAATAAAACGACAAGGACGGCTAATTTTAGCGCTGTTTTACCTTTTTTGTTTATTTAATTTAATTATAGTTTTAACAATTTATACAGTGAAAGGTTTGGGTTAATAGTTTTGTATAGAAAATTGCAACATCAACACTATTAAAAATTAGCTATGAAGGTACCTATAATAATAGAAGAAACCTCTAAAGTTTATAAAAAACAACATTTTTTTTTTGTAAAAGTATATGTACTTTTTTCTTACAAGATCATAGCTACTGAAATGTTATTATAAATTAATTTTATCTATAAAATGCTGTTTGCATTTTGATAGGCATGTAATGTATCCACATTTAGCCGGACGTAAAATATCAAGGTTTTTTTAGACATCTCTATTCACACACGGCTTTATTTGATTTGGTTGTCTTCCGGCATAACTGTGTTAGATCAACACTAGTGCGCACAAACAAAGCTCATTCATTAATTATGTTTGTATAGCTAAATTATTAATAGAACTTAACTTATAGTGAAAATTTTAAAGATGGATAAACCAGTGTAATATGAGCTTCCATTTCAGGGTTTCAATGGTTTTGTAGCTCAAGTATGGCTGGTAACCAGCTAGAGTCCTTTCCATGAAAGAAGTCCCGCAGACGCGTCGCTGTAGTCGACCTTAAGTATTATTTCTCGGGCAGCACTTTTAACAACTTTAGGCATTGAAAACAAGACTTTGATCACAGAAACCAAATAAAAACGCAATCTCACCTGATATTAAGCGATGATGCGGTCGACCGTGTAGCACATTTGCCTAGAAGATACCTATTCACTTTGCTCTTGAAAACGTTCTATTATAATTATAATTATTCGGAAACACAGATCTGTTGTATGGGTGTCATTTCATGCGCATGAGATCTGTTTACGTTAGAGTGATGGCCGCAGTGCGATGATCACAGAGCACGTCCATAATAGACTTAATAGAGGTAATGCATTTTTATAGGTAGTGGGCTACTTTTTCTGTTAAAATGGGTATAATTATAAATTGTTATATGTTTACCACTATTGACATAGAATATAGACACAATGGATAATTCATTTTTAATTTTTTTTAACCCTTCCATACCGGTTGGTATGCAAACGTCCCTTACTAAAATTTATTATGACCATCGATGCTACCAACGCAATAATTCACATTGTCCCATCTCATTTCATTGCCAAACAAAGATCAATCAATTGGTGTGGCAACCCAGCGGCTGCAGCGCTTAGTGTTCTCTGCCACTAGTAATTAGGGCACTTGCGCTGCGCACAGCGCATTTATCAAGTGCGCTGAGATGTGTGAAGCGACGCTAAGGGTGGGACGTGTAGATGAATTTTTCGATGCATAATTTGAAATTGTGAATTCAATGTCTGAATGTTGTTGTTGTACTTACCTAAGTTATATGTTATTCAAGAGCTAAAGTTCAGATATTATATCTTGGGTGTGTTGTATTTAAGCCTTTCACTGTTGCACTAAAGACATTATTCTGAGGGATAAAAATATAAACTCTGCACAAGTGTATGGTCTGTTCTCATGACTACGAAGCATCACTTACAAAATCATCGACATCAGGACAGTAGTAACCTGTATCTGTATCAGACTTTCAGCAAATTTTGGGGAATCGGAAAGCAAGTTCTACGAAGACAAGTAAGTATAGTCTATGCTATGATGACTAGGAAATTCATCGACACCAGCACAGCACTAGCCTGCATCTGTGTCAGATGTTCGGCAGGTGGCGCGCGCAGGTGGAGAGGACTCCGTACTAGGCATGCAGCCTTCCCGCCAAAATCACTCAACAATTACATTAAACTCAGTAAGTTTGAGACAAGTTAAATATACAAATACACGCGGTAAGACACAATGACAACTCATTAGAAAATTACCTACATTTCAGGTTATTTGTTAATCTATTTGTCCAATTTAGCAGAGGATCTATATATACTAAAGACTAAAGTATATTACGTAATCCTAAGCTAAGTACTGTCCGGCTTTTAGCCCATGGCCTAATCCGGCTTTTAGGGTTAAATTCGTAACTTTACCGTGAGCATAAACGCTTCTATTTTCTTTTCTATTATTTTGAGTAGGTATGTAATGTAGGTAGGATAATTGAATAGAGTAACTACTAGTTATGTACCTACTACTTACCTGATGAACCTATAAATTCTGCTAGGATGGAATGTGGTTTAAACACGGGAAAATTCAAAAAAAATAGCTAGTTGTAACTTTGACATAAATAGACATAAATTAGGACCAAAACAATAAGTATACCTAGGTCCATGAAGCTTTATCACTTGTCCAATGGTCATCACAGCGTGAAAGGTTCGACCCTGAAGTAACGGGAATAAGGCAGATGGTATTACACATTTCGTCATACCAATGGACCTGCTTGCTTACATTTAATTAGGTATTTTGCAATATGAAATAAAAGTTGAATCGATTGAATTGGAAACGATGTCTTTACAATAAGTATTTGTTTTTTTTTGTGCAATGATTTTTAAACCATATAAATATCTCTTTGCACATTGATTCGAAAGAAAAAAATATATTTTGATATTTTTGTCTTCTATTTTTTCTTAAAACAGGATTTACTCATATCGAGTGAAAGTTTATTCCAACAGCCCGTAGAGCCTTTTTAATCAAAATAATTAGGGTCGAGATTAGATTATAGGTTTGGAATTTGGTTTACAATACAAACTATGATTATTTACGGACCATTATTATAAAATGGGATTTTACAGATGTATAAAGCACAACGATGAGAATATTGTTAGTCAGTAAAATCATTAATTTTTCATAAACAATATTACTTCAGCAGTATCATTATGGTAGAGTCAACAATGTTACGTATAAGACAGTTGCAAATACTCGATTTTTTTTCTAATAAAATCATAGTACCTAATCACGAATCCTTTCGAGAGGTCTGCACGTTGGCATGAAACAAAAGACTCGCGCCCCGTGTCCTCTGACACCTCAACTTGCGCACTGTGCGTTTTCACACTATACTAGACAAAAAGATTATCAAGAATACTACTAACTAGGTAGCAGTTTAATAAGCGTATATAAACTTTCGCTCGCCTTGAACCAATCGAACGCACTCGCTTTGCAACAATGATAGGTACAGTTTACAGTAAGTAGGCACCTAACAGCACATTGATAGTTCCACCTTGTTCTTTTTTCTTAGCAAATGTCATGGCACAGGTCTCTCGTCATTTCCAAGACGTCAACGGTACTTACACTTATGTGTAATGCAAATGTACCTAATAAGCGTATTGCGGCTTTTACTCATGTCTTTCGGCGTTAATATTATTACTTCTGTGTGTTAGGTCTAAGGCAGCAAGCAAGCAAGCTCGTATGAGTTAGTGGCCAACTCTGGTGAGGAAGTTTTTAGGCCGCCTCAAGGCCTCCGTTGTGGCTTAACGACTGCTTGAGCCGGGACCAATAGTGTAACATGCCCTCCGAAGCACGGAAGCGCTCAGATGTAAATACCACTAACGGTCACCCATCCAAATAGTAAGCAAGCAAGCTCGTATGAGCTAAGTGGCCAACTCTGGTGACGGAGTTTTTAGGCCGCCTTAAGGCCTCCGTCGTGGTTAAACGACTGCTTTAGTCGGGACCGATAGTTTAACGTGCCCTCCGAAGCACGAAAGCGCTCAGATGTAAATGCCACTAACAGTCACTCATCCAAATAGTGACCGATCATAACGTCGCTAACTTAGATAATCGGTGAAGATTGACTGCGACGCTTCATCTTCTTCATCATACGATCTAAGGTATATTAGGTAGTTACTGGTAGAGTCTCTGCTCTGATAACATAATACTACACCAGTGTACTCTTGCCATCAGCTTGGTTTTATGATTTTTGATGTGGTTGAAAGGAAATGTATATTTTGCTCGTTGCGGTGTGAGTAGCGGTTAAATGTCGCTTTACAAACTCACATCGGAATGCATACGGCAACTGTTAACCTTAAAATTGCGATCTTAAAACCACATTTTTATTTATCAATATTTTGTACAACACAAATAACGCAACATATTGGGAACGAACTCAAATAACATTAAGGTTGTAAGTATTTAATGCCTAGTTTCAACATAACTTTTACCAGTGACTTTTATGGTACAACTCATACAAAATATTGGTAAGTATTTAAATTGATTCTAGAATTAAGTTTGCACCTTAAACTAGTACTTTTGTTGTGGCTTAGTATATGAGCTAAAGGTTAAAAAGTTAAGGAACGACTATTCAGAATTTGAATGTCTCCGTCGATGTACGGTAACCAACAGGGCCGTGGGAAAAAGGCCTCCTGTTCGAACCTCTTTTTTCAAATCCTCATTGTAGATTACACCTGCTGGCCCTTCGCAGCTTTCGTTAAAAAAATCAGTGCGTTCTTTTTTCGAATGGACCTATCGCTCGAATATTCTTATGCGTATTTTTATTTTTAAAGTAGTCGTGAGATACTCGGTATACTACGATTATTAAGTGGTAGAATCACGACGTGGATCGTCTTTTTTCATTCGGTGCATCACGAACGATGAAGGGTTATTGATCATTATAGACATCACAACGCGATGCCCTGTTTTTTTCTCAACAAAGCGCGCTCATGTCGATTATTCCCCAAATTAAATTGGTCGAGTAATTTAGTGTACATGACTCTACGAAAAACAAAGTTTGTTAAAAAATCTAACCTACCGCGTGCATAGTTGACCGTATAATGCTTTTTATGTAAAAAAAGCTTCGTTGAAATTAAGCGGGAACAAAATCAGTCTTTCTGTCAAATTGACCTTAACACTGTCACGTAGCTAAATACAATTGATGTCGATAAAAAAGGCTGTAAACCGGCTATTTTTCTTGTCTGCGCAATTGAAATGTTTAGAGCTTGCGATGTGGCTCTTTAATTTAGTCGTGTTGTGCCACCGATGAAGTAAAAAACAATCACCTGTACTTCCGCTGCGTTTTATTTTTAATTGGAACGATGATTTGAATATTTAATTTTCGGATGATGTCGAAGTATCAATCATGGAGCATCTTGTTTGATGGGAAAGAATCTTTGTTGTGATTGGTTGAGAATTCATCATAAATCAATATAAAATATTTAAGAGCATACTGCTTCGTTCAGCATTAACCTCAAGTCGACTTACCCAACCCACACTGCAATGGATACTTTAATAAAATAATGCTTAACATTTAAAACGTAGATACATCGAAACATCCAAACGTCAACCCATACTGAAACGCTCCTAATGTATGTATGAAATTACCGTCACTAAAAGGTGTCACCACAATTTAAGTTCATAAATTACGTAACAGGTTGCAGTGTGAGCGCTTATCACTACAAGCGATCTCTTCCAAAAGCGTAGGCGCTGATTGTGACCCTTCATAAAGTACCCCCGTCCTTGGCACTACAAGTTAAAGTCACCCGTCCCTACTGTTGCATTTAAATTGACATTATCGATAGCCGATAAGAATTAGGTGTCTAATATTTACGACAACTTGGCCCTTATACGGTATGCGCGTGCGCACCGGCCGCCATTACGACTGACGATCACATTCCATTTACAAAATTGGAATTTAATGTAAACGACCGGCCATCGATACTTGTTTTAGTTTAGACATTGTCACATCACTATTTTTATAACCGGATAATTTTTTTCACATTTGCGATCTATAGGGTTTTCGCGTTTATTTTTAAAATGTAAGTATTTTTATCTTTAGGTTTTTGTACATTTATCTAATTAATGAACTAAAAAAGTTATACCAAGTCAGTGCAAAACTTAGCATAAATATTTTTTTATGATGTATTCTCTAATTAAAATCTAAATCTCAGCGTAAACACCATGAAAGCACTTCCTCCACATGTGAGGGTACAAGTATAGCCTACAACCTGCATTTGGCGCGCATCCTGCAGGCGTTTCCGTGTCCGCCGGAAGCGCTGATTTGGCGGGTTTTTGCGCAAGCATTGTGCGACTTCCGGTTCAGGTAGGAGGAAGGTGCATATTGACCTTGAGCTCGAATTTCTGGGGGTGACTTTGGGGAGTTGATAGATGAGATATTATTATAAACTACATGCATGAACTACAAGCAGAACGTGCACTTACTCATCTTATCTCGCATTAGGTACTTCCAACTTAAGTAACCGTACTCCAGAAGTCCAAAATACAAGCTTAACGCTTAGTTTGGCCTTCGCTGGAAATCCTACGTAATAATTATTTGTACCTACTCAACTGATAACTTAATTGAATTAATGTTGATACCTATTTAATAATTTATGTGTTTCTGGTAAATAAACAATTTTATTTTTATTTTCTTTATTTTTTTATTTTTTTATATTCTTTTCAATTTTATGTATTCAGCGCGGCAATGCAGCCAGTGTCTTGGGCACGCTTCAGATTGGTACTGGATCAGTTGAGCTATCTGTAAATCTTTTGTAGATATTTCAACTGTTTTATGTATATTTTTTTTATTTCTTGTGGAGGCTACGGTCTTTAATTGGATACGTCAATTTTCCAGATTTGTCGTTATCATGTTTGAATTGGCAGTAGGTTAGGTAGGTACCGATCATTATCCAAACGAATAGATAAGTTACTATAAGTTATATGGTACCAATAGCACATCATTCTTCTGATAACCTTCTCAGATAGGTACTCCAAAATGCTATTTAAGTGTTAAAAGCTGCAGTAAAGTTAGTCCTTCACACGAAATCTTTAGAAGGCGATGAAAGGACATCTGCTTATCGAAGGAGAAATCTAAGGCTTCTAGCTCGCCAAGGTTCTCCACTAGAAGGTGCGCGCAGCTGTGGAATACCATCACAAAGCACTTGCACACAACGATTTAGTTTTTCAAACGACATGTGCTTCACGAATTAAAGTATTTTTTCACATATTTGCATCTAAGTGACACATGTCGTCTCAAGGCTCCAAAAAATCGGGGATTACATGAAAAAATCAGTACAAAAAAGGTTTAAGGCGCGACAGATGTACGAAAAAGCCGAACTAAGCACGTGCCATCTGCCAAATCTTAAGGGACGCTTACAAAGAAATAGATTTAGAAAAAACGCTATAAGAAAACACGCACACAGTGCTAAACTGCGATCTATCAAAGATCGGCGCACGCGCGACGGCAGATGGTCCGTCCCTGATTGGTTGAAGGAGTTTGAATTTGAAACTTCCGGACAATGGCTTGATAAGGAATATGACTTACGTTCTATCCAGCCAGTTACTAAGGTTTTTTTCAAAGAAGTCTTTGAAGACCCGCTTGCCACTGAAAACTGTTGTGTCTCTGTTAATAAAGGACATAAGACATTAAGAAATACTTATACCTAGCTTTGAATTTTATTACTGAGGGCCAAGATTTTTCAATATTTTGTTCTTCATTTGTTTTTCTTTTGTTTTCTCATTACCAAAAATATGCCATGTTATTTTTTTCTGTTTTCATTTCGGTCATCGTATATGGGTGTATTAAAAATCTCAGTACCTAATCAATACTTCCATACTAATATTATAAATGTGAAAGTAACTCTGTCTGTCTGACTGTCTGTCTCGCTTTCACGCCAAAACTACTGAACCGATTTGAATGAAATTTGATACACAGATAGTCTAGAGCCTGAGAAAGGACATAGGCTACTTTTTAATGCGAAAAAAGGGTTGTAAGGGGGGATCCATCAATTTCGTTGGCCTTCTTCTACTTCTATGGCACTTATACCTACTTCTAGAACAGAAGTCTTTTTTCCCCGACATCATTTATTTTGTTACAGCTTCGATGTGTTTGACACATCTAGAAGCTTACAATTTATTGTTCTTAGGTGTTCACCATTTGATATCGTTGTTATTGTTCGATTGGCAATGACTATTAGCAATTTACAAAAGAATCAATAACAAAATGATATGAAATGGTGATTGATGACTGAAAGTAGAAATCGGAAACAACAGAATTACTTTCTATAGTCATTATAATCGTCATTAGTTGAATGAAACTGTTGAGATGGTAAACGTTTTGTTCTACCTTACAATTTATTGTTCTATTTTTCAAGTGCTATGTAATACCTACATACTTACTTAGACCAGTTTCCACGATGTGTATAAGCATTTTCCTTTCGACAGTCCAAGGATCTGATTCCATGCATAGCGGCACTTTTGGTTAGGTATTTTATGATCAGTGCATAGCGGGAATCGAGCATAGCGAAACTAACCGGTCTTTTTTTTTTAATGTAGACAAATCAATAACAAAACAAGAGAAGCCTTGGCAGACCAACAGCCAGATGCAAAAAGCCTACAAATAGACACGAGTGGCGTTTGAGAGAGGAGGCTTATGCCCAGCAGTAGGTTACTACAAGCTGCCTATGATGATGACGATGAGACAAACCAATAAGTGAAAAGGCCTTGAGGCTCAAGTTCCGTATGGAAATAACATTACCTACGTTTTTAACGATAAGTCTTGATGACTGAGGACGTGCTCTGTGATGCATTGCACTGCGCCCATCACTCTGAGACATGGTGCTTGTAATAGCACTAGCAGCACACCCATATCCTTCAAACCGAACCTCAGCAATGTGTAGAGTACGCGTCATGTAAGAAGAACGCTGGCGGTCAAGCTGCGCAGTATGCGATTTTGGGGTCTATTTGGTGGTTCGAGGCAACATTTTCCCATGCGCAAACACGCCCCTTCCGCAGGGGAAAATGGTGCCTCGTACCACCAAATAGACCCCAAAATCGCTTACTGCGCAGCTTGACCGCCAGCGTTCTTCTTACATGACGCGATCTAAATCACTGCTTGGTAGTAGGTGCTTCCTCAGACGAGCTGTTCGAAAATATGTTCTTCAATATTCTAAATATATTATGTATATAAAACTCCTTTGAAGCTGACTGGCAATCAACGCACAGCCTAAACTATAATAAGTCTTAGAGGTATGAAATTCGGAGGGTAGTATCCTTACATAGTGTAGGGGTGCACTAAGGAATTTTGAAAAGTCGCACCCTAAAGGGTCTTAAATTAGGATCAAAGATTTTGTGTGCTGCTACAACGCGAGCAAAGACGTGGGCGACGGCTATTCCATCTATAAAACTCTTAAATTTAGAATATTAATGGTTCCCACTGAAAAAATCGTTTAAAAAAAATCAATAGATCTTTTCCCATAGAACCTTGCTACCTGGCAGAATACAGCAGCTGCTTGAGTTAAATCGATCCCTGTTTTGTCTCCTTCTTACATTAGGAAAGGTATAATCGCCGTCTCTTTTTAGATAAGACATTATGATCTTAAGATGGAAAAAATAGGATGGTTCTAAAGTCTTTGTGATGGAAGGTTTATTTGTAAAATCTAAGTACATTTTGGACAATGTATGCCATGACATGACTCTACCCAGTCTGGCGAAACTCTGTAAGTACATTTGTACTTTTGAAAAACGAACAATGTATGAAACGGAGGTCGAAATATGAAGCGCGTTTCAATCAAAACGAGATTTTCAGAGTATATGGGAATAACCCGTAATTTTGGTAGAATATAGGAGTCCCACTTCTTAAAACGCAGTGTTACATTATTCTTTGACGGTCAACAGTTTGTGAACTATTGAAGATCTTTTAATATTTTTATAACACATTTGCTCGTAAAGGGTCTCTTATTTCACCAACTTCAGTATCGTAATGTATGTCATTACGCACTCGTGCGTTATGGTAATGTAAAACGCACGGTTTATCAAGATGCTCCCACTAAAACGAACGGGGGCCCGGCCCCGGCGCGGGCGGGAGGCGCGCGCCGCACTCTACGATAAAAAATAAGCATTTAATTCTTTTACAAATTGTTCAAATTTTTCTAACTGCTTCAACAAGTGAATAAAGATTTATTCTTTGAAGAAAGCCAGACTTTTATTTATTTCCTCGCAAATGTGTTATAAAACGTCGTATGACATACGTGCGCTTTGAAAATTACAGCCTCTGCTTTCTTGTAGCCCTCGCCTACGGCTCGGGCTGGCAATATCGCCTCGGCTGTAATTTTCAACTTACCGCACTCATATCATAATGTACTATAACTCATCTATTTCGATTGAAGGTATTAATATACAAAGGCCCTCATGCTCACTTCGGCAGAGATCTAACTCTTCATAAACTTGAAGTCACGGGGATTTTAATAGTCTGCCTACTTTTCAAGACGAATTCTTTCATTTTTGTAAGGCTATTGAGGATGTCAATCATAATGTTTAAATTCTAAATCGGTTTCCACACGAGACTTAAATTACTAGAACTGAAACTAAAATGCATTGCTGTTAATATCCGTAGCTCCAATTAGATTGTGTTACTAACTGTTGCCCGTGGTTTGTCTTTGCCGGTTATATTTAACTATCGGATGTAGATATCACCAACAACATTGTTCACTGCAATTTTTACTAAGGTGCTTCGAGTTTTCATATGGACAGATACCTATATATTCCAGGAAACCCCACTAAGAAATCCCCATTGATAGTTATTCTCCACAAATCACTACTAGCTACGTTGTAGCAGTGGGGATTTTTAAATTATTTTTCTAGAATTTCCAACCAAAGTAATTTTATTACTATCAGCCATTTTACGGACATATTTTTAACTAATTCTGTCATACTTTTTATTATAACACAGACAGACAAACAAAAACTAGAAAATCATTTTGCATACACCCAAAAACACATCTGATAGATGAGGCACCACGGTAATAAGGCAGTAATCAATTGAGATGCATCTCTTTACCGGAAGATGGCGTGACTAGCGGCATTTCTATACAGCGATTTTGAAAACGTTATATTTTTAACTACAAATATCTGATCGCTCGAGTTATCGATTAACTGGCACGCGACTTGATTTTAAAGTTCCGTGGGATACGAAGTAAAACGAGCGTTTTCTTACCCACTATAAAGTCCGCCATTTACTTTGATAATTTACCACTTATGCTTGATTTTTTATTATTATCGTCGAATTATCATAAATTTTTCTTGACTTTTTCCATTTATACCTTACTTAATCATTGACATTTAAGATATTCTTATTACTCTACATAAAAAAAAATATTGTACTCCGTTTTTTACCTTCCACTATTTTATTTATTACTCTTTATTTATATTATTTTCACATTCAAGTTTCCGAAATAGTAAACGACATGTTTTGCAAAAAAAAAAACAGTTTTGTTTACTAATTTCACTCAAGATTTTCAATTTTATAAACCGTATTTCTAAACCAATTTCTCAGCGGAACCTTCAAGATTAAAAAGTGACTCTAGCTTATAAAATTCAATGTTTCTTAACACATTCGGTTCGCATTTTAGTGTTTTGTTAATTATCTTCGACCGTTAAATGTAGCGTTAACATTCGCAAATAATATAAATGGGATTGCGAATGCATTGAATATTTTAAAATGGCCGAATTTTTGTGAAAACCACTTACAAAGTACAGCTAAATATATTTTATCGCTACAGGTACTTTACTTACCTACTTGTAGCTAGAAAATATATTAGTATATAGTAGATAGGCAGTAGAATCCTATTTTTCAGCTCAATAAACATTGGTTTAGATTCATTTTTCTAAAATAACCTAATTTTACAACACTAAAAATGCTGCTCTCCCTTTCTCAAATTTCCTAATTTGACAGCGCTAAAATTCAATCAAAAAAAATCAAAAATGTTTATTTGGAACAAAAATACAATGAAGACAAGAACAAAAATAGAGAACGATGATAGCTACAATAGTTAAAAACTGTGTCGTAACTATCAACGCCCACCTCCAAAACGTCGGCATAGAGCGTTCCTCATTGGGAATTGTACGGAAAAAGGGCTTAAAAAGAAACTTATAATAAAATTAGGTAAACAAAATGAACAAAACTAATATAAAAGAGACGTGTAGGCATTTATAATATGTATGTAGGTAAGTGTATTGAGTACAAAAGGATGTGAGAGGGTGTGTATGTAAGGGTGAGAATGTAAGTGTATGGTGTAAGAGGGTGAGGGTGTAAGTGTATGGAGTTAGGGTGTGTGTGTATGTTGTGTGGATACGTAAGAGTGTCTCAGACTATCACTGTCAGAAGGTTTTCAGTTTGAGTGTAGGAAAGAGGTTGGAGCCAAGCAAGCAATTTGTATTTGCATTTTTGTAAGGTAAGGGGGTAAATATTTAACTCTTTGTTTACCTT
This sequence comes from Eulithis testata, assembly GCA_947507515.1. Taxonomy (NCBI): domain Eukaryota; kingdom Metazoa; phylum Arthropoda; class Insecta; order Lepidoptera; family Geometridae; genus Eulithis; species Eulithis testata. The sequence continues at coordinate 6,769,756 of OX382213.1, read as the reverse complement.
ATTGTAAAGCATTGAACTTATAAAATAATAGTGGCGACTGGCAAGTTTTGTTCTTCGGGATTCAATTTTGCACACCTTATCAGATCTGCGTTTGGTGGTAGTCACTAGATCGTATGGCAACTGAGAGTGTTTACGCAAGGTAGTGTTGAGGATGAATAGTTGCCTCACTGTCAGGACTTCAGAGAGGGAGAAGAGGTCAGTTGTGGGGAAACGAAAAGGTTTTTTGGCCATAACCTTAAGAACAGCTCGTTGAGACCTTTCAAGTCTCAATATGGTTGTTTTGGCTGATCCACCCCAAGCAGTAATGCAATACGATAATACTGATTGAGCCAAAGCTAAGTAGACCATTCGTAGGGACGGGGGATCTAATACAGAGCGCAGATTTTTGAAGACGTAAATTAGTTTCCTAGTGCGGGCGACGGTATGATTGATATGGCTATCCCAATTCAAGGAACTATCTACTGACACGCCAAGATATTTTATGTTCGACGCACGTTCCAGTGGTAGGCAAGAGCAAGATTTCAGTTGTAAATTTGGACAAGTATGTGGACAAATAGTATAGGAAGATGGGGGTTGGCCAGTTGCATTAGCGGAAAAGGTAATAAATTTAGTTTTACTTATATTGAGGGTAAGGAGGTTTGAAGCGAGCCAGGACATGACGGTGTTTAGGGCAGATTCTGCGTGACGGAAGGCCTCGCACCAGGTTTTCCCATCCACAAGAAGAACAGTGTCATCTGCGTACGTTATGATTTTGCAATACGGGAGATCCAGCTGACACAATTCGTTAATGTAGACGAGAAATAAAGTGGGCCCAAGGACACTACCTTGCGGAACTCCGAACTCCATAGGTTCATCAGAGCTTATGTAACCATCTATTTTGACACACTGGGAGCGGTTAGAAAGATAGCTTCTGAAGACGTCAAGACAGAGACCTCTAACACCAATGTTTTCAAGCTTTGAAATGAGGATGGGGACAGAGACGGTATCAAAGGCTTTTGAAAGATCAAGGAATATGCCGATACTTTTTCTTTTCTTATCAAGTTGTTTAACAATGGTATTTGTGAGCTCAAGAACGGCGTCTTCAGTAGAGACACCTCTTCTAAAACCGTACTGGTGTTGAGACAGGGCATTGTTGAAGTTCAAAAAGCTTATGAGTCTATTGTTGAGAATCTTTTCAAAAACCTTAGATAATGCAGTTAATACTGAGATAGGCCTATAGTTGGTAACTTCGTCCCTGTCCCCGTTTTTATAAATGGGATGTACAATTGCTTTTTTAAAAGCATTAGGGAAGACACCGCTATTAACGCAGAGGTTAAATAAGTAGGTAAGTACGGGAATCAAAACATGTCTAGCGCCTTTAATAACGGAGGTAGGAATATTATCCCAGCCTATAGCACATTTGTCTTTTAAGCCAACGATAGTAGTTTCGAGCTCTGAGTTGTCAATGTTAGGTAATGCCATAGAATATATAGGTGAATTGGAGAGAAAATTATTTAGAGGAGCAAATACGTGCGATTGTGTAATTTTTGACGCTAAGGTTTTACCTACATTTGCAAAGAAGTTGTTTACTTTATTTACCGAAGTTGAGGGAGTGCTTGTTAATTTTAGGAGATTAGATGAAGAATTCTTTCCACGATTTAGATAAGCAATATCTCTTATTACTTTCCACATAGCTCTAGGATCTTTTCCAGCTTTTTGGAACTGTTTGCGTTCATAGTCATTTTTAACTTTTTTTAATAAATTATTACAGTAGTTTCTGTAGCGTTTGTAAGAAATGGCGGAAATATGGTTCTCTGGATTTCGTTCAAATTTTTTGTGTAACCTATCTCTGTGCCGGATACATCTCAGCAGACCAGGAGTCATCCACGGCTTAATGGTTCGGTTTTTGCTGGTTACTTTTGAATTTTGCGAGTGTTTATCTATTACTTTAGAAATTATGTCTATAAGAAAATCTGTTGCTTCGTCTGGATCTTGAGTATTGAAGACTGGGGAAAAGTCTGATATTTCCAATTCAGCTACGATGCCGTTTAAGTCAAATTTTCTAACAAAGTGAGCAGAGCTAAGTGAGAGGGGTTTTAGATCAATAGAAAAAAATATAGGAGCATGGTCGGTGATAAAAGAATCGAGAATCAGGGTGGTAGAGGAACAATGGGTTCTAAGAATGGCATGGTCTAGGCAGCGATTTTCTCTGGTGGGTAGAGTATGAGTTGGCAGCATACCATGAGAGGCGGCCATGTTTAGGTATGCATCTGCATTAGGGTCACAATCGTCGGAAATTATATTCATGTTTATATCACCAATGAGTAATACTGATTTGAACCCCTCAAGACTCGATAAAGTTGAGTCCAGGCTGTCCAAGAAGCGATCTATATTCCGATGCGAAGGAGAACGGTACAGCGCGATGAAAGCCATCTTGTCAGAGAGCCTGAGAATTATGCAATTGGCGTCGTTAAAATCCGGTGTTTCAACACAGTAGTTGAGGTCTGATTTAACGTACGCAACGACTCCTTCATTTTGATTGCTGAATGAGGTTGAATAGGAATTGTAGCCGGTTAATGGAGGTAAAAGAGGGCATTTGCTTAACCAGCATTCGGATAGAAAAATTATATCTATATCAAGTGGAATCCGTGTTAAAAGAGCCAAAAGATTATCAAAATTTCCATTTATGCTTCGAATGTTCACGTGAAATACTTTTAGGGATGACTTTTGTACATATCTGCCGCATTGTTCGGGAGAACAGAGAAAGTATTCAGAAACAGATATATTTTCAATCTCGTTTGTGATTGAGATTACACTATCCATTGTAGAGAGCTAGATAGAGCAAGGGTTCAACAACATGGACAAGGTTCACTGGAAGCCAAAGTGAGAGAGTAGTTTTTGAACGTAATAGTGATAGGTAGTTGTGTTTTGTGATGTGTGTTGTGCGTTTAGTGTGGAGTGTATTGCCTGAGAGTGTGATTTCTGACAAGCCTACTAATAGAAAATAATCTAAATTATAACAAAGACGGTTATAATTTTACCGCTGTCAAACTAGGTTCATTTAGAAAAATTTAACAATAGAATCGACACCATTATGTTTCTGGTAGACATGAATGGATAGATAGATAGATAGATAGAAAATTCTTTATTGCACAACTTAAAAGTAGTGTATACAGGCGAACTTAATGCTAAAATAGCATTCTCTACCAGCTAACCTTGAAAATCCAGAGTCTAGAGTTAACTCCACAGGATGCCAATCATATCTATCGTCAACTGTCAATATGATTTCACGATTCAATCTTGTCTGATTCATATTTTTTCTATATTCTTGTCAAAGAATTGCATAATTTTTTTCACTTAGCTTGAACAGTTTTCTGCTGCTGCTATGGCACGTAAGCTACGTTACATCAATATCAGCTGATTCGGCAAACAAAGTGCCATGGTGAGTTCGGAGAGCTTGTATCTATTTGAAATTTTTTTTTTGCGGAACCCAGGTATCTAAAGTCTTCGAAAGTAATGCACGTGGTACAGCCTTTTCCCACGCTGTTTGCGCAAAACTATGATTTTTTACAACAAAAAAAAGTCGCAAATATCCGAACACGTGTGGGATGAAAGCTTTGAGATCAGCTGATGCTGTCAAATTTTGTATCACCCATTTTACTCTCTATTATTATAACTTTAAGGTTTAAATTTGAGTGTGCTATGAGAAGATATCAGCTGATTTAATTTATAGTTAGAATTTAGAACTCTAAACCTTTGGTTATAAGGCACAAATTTGAAAGGAGATTGACTATATACAATGAGTTTCCTTAAGATTTGGATCATTCTAAGTTTTGTATGATGTTACATAAAAAATAAAGATTTATATAAATAGCTATTATTATGCACGTGCGTGAAGAATAGGTTCGATTTAATTCGAGCATGACATTTTGATTCAATGCAAATTATATTTTCTTGCTCAATATTTGCAATTTGAATTGTAAAGAAGAAGAAGGCTCAAGATCACCTTGAAAAGAAAGCAGTAGAAAAATATGAAATATCTTCCTCGAAATTGATCGATTAAACGATTGTGTTCTATCGATTATGACGATTAGTCATAGCAATCGAGTTCAGTTCATCACCAGAGTTGGCCATGACCTTGCTTGTCACCAGGCTCATTTTGGTGCGTCGTTGGGAAGAATTCTATCGCCTGACTGACCGATTGAAATCATCTAGTTTCCACTTATGCATTCAGTAGGTTGAGTAAACTTGGGCATAGGATTTACAGGCAGTTCAGACATTCCATGCTCTATTTACAAACTAAACAACATTGCAATGCATCCTAACAAAATATCCACTAACCAGGTGCTCCGAGCTGCCTAAATACCCGACGGGAAACCAAATAAGTCTTTCAGAATGAGCCAAATGCAATCTCTTTGGTGAAACGATCTTCAAACACAATGGGACAATGCAAGGACGATTTTAGTTCACTCTATTAAAACCCCATTAATCTTCAACCAACTTAAACTCTACCACATACCAGCAACATTCTCAACCTTATTCTTAAGGCCATAACTCTCACAATATCACAGCTCTATACGCTGAATGAACACATTCGTACCACACTGCACTACGATTCAGTTTCGTGGGGAATATTTAGCGAAAGTTCAGTTTATGTTTGTGATCGTGTGACAGAAGTTGTATTGCAATGCATTGTGAATCCAATACCTTCTGTTGGGGACTGATTTGCGTATAACGGTACAATTTACAAAATAAAGGTAAGAGATAGGTGACGGTTCATCCTTGGCTGTATTGAGCCTTGTGGAAGTTCACGTGCTACCGTTAGAAAAGACTTTCAATTATTTTTATAAGTAGGTACCTATACCTATAGGTAAGAACGGTTTCGCAGACGTTTTATGGGCAAATTATTGAAGTTATCACAGGCACAAGTATACCTTACTAGCTGTCGCCCGCGGCTTTGCTCGCGTGGTAGCAGCATACGCAATTTATTTATATTGTATGTATGTTAGTCTCTAAGGTATATATTGATATGGGTCCTAGAATAAGCTTTTACATCTTGTACTTATCTTAAGTTGCCCGAAATAAAGTTTTATTATTATTATTATTTAGTTTAAATCTTTGACCCTAATTTTGGACCCTTTAGATTGCGACTTTTCAAAATTCCTTTCTTAGTGCACCCCTACACTACAAAAGGATATTACCTTCCAAATTTCATACCTCTAGCACTTATGGTTTAGGCTGTGCGTTGATTCTATGTCAGCTTCAAAAGAGTTTTATATATATTGATGATGATGATGATGATGATGATGATGATGATCAATGATGATGATTTGACCGGTTTTTCAGTAAAACGTCCAAAAGCTATAAGCAGAAAGCACGCGTTTTGAACGAGCGCTAGAACAACGCTCGTCTGGAGATGTTGCCATGGGATTTGTTGGAGAGACCTGCCTAAAGAGGATGATATAGCAAGAAGACTTTTTCGACCCCGCCGGTTGGGTCAGTGTATCTATGTATTGGTAATTGCGTCAAGTTTTGATAGAGTGTGATTCGTGGCATTCCGAGTCAGTTACAATATGTCTTAGGCCCGTATGCTAATATATACAAAAATCGTTACTCAAGCATAGATTTGAGTAGAGATTTTCATACAATAATCTATGCTCGAGTCCGGATCAGGGCTTGAGCAGTAGACCAGCATACGAGCCTTAGTTTGGTTTATCTAGTCGTCCAACCTCTTCCTAAGTCGTCATTTTAATATCTAATAGTTTCTTGTTTTGTTTTTAGTATCGTTTTTAAGAGCATTTATAGTCCGTCCGTAGCACTAGTATTTACCTATCATGATAGTCACTCGTTTTTTTTTTAATGAGCTATAGCCGCCTTTTGGCTGCCAGCACGCCTGGTGGTAAGTGTAGCTGCAGCCTAAGGTGGAGCACGCTTAGCTATTCACTCTTTTCTTGAAAATTTCTAGGTTATACCTAATAATAATCTCAAGCAGTCGTCCTTTATCATTTTATATTCATGTTACATTGTTTAAATTCGTGTTGAGTCTATTTATATTTTTATTATTTTTTAATAGCTTTCTAAGATTTTGTTGTATTATTATATCTAGGTATTAGGTACCTCTGTCTGTACAGTATTATTTAGTAATTAAGTTTGAATACCGTGTTTTTAGTATTTAAGTTAATGTTAAGTAGAATAACGCCATGGTTCTGTTTAGTTATTTTTTTCTGAATAAATTGAAATTAAAATTAGTCTATGGAGAACACGCCCTTACCTAAGACTTCCATGTTACATGTAATCGTACGTAATCACTATAAATTAAATGAATAATAGATTAGTTTACTAGCCGTCCTTACAAGGCTTCACATTATTTCTCATGGGTATTCCTCGAGTACATGCTCATGAGATCATCTTCAATTAAAATTACATGGCATAAGATAAAACACGGTTTATAACCTTTTACGGTTGGAACCTAAAAAAATGCAGTTGTATTCTATGACTTCTATGATAGGTAGGTAGGTGGTATCTACTAATCTATCTGATGATTCAAAGTACCTACCTACCGAATAAAGTCAGAAGGTACTATAATAGCTAACCTAACCTAAGCTACAATTCGTGACAGGAGCCACGGCTCAGTCGGTATAGTAGGTGCCAAATACCACCGCAATACAGGTCATTCGACCCACCTTCACCACGATGTCGCAAAATTCAATTTATGTATGGTAAACAAACAGTACTACGAGATTCGAGCGATTACCGTCTTAGCGACAGGTTTGTATGGAAAGCGACAGAATTAGCCATTCATAAATTGAATTTTGCGATTTCGTGGTGAAGGTGGGTGAATAAATAAATAAATAAACAAACATTTTGGCATCAAAGATGTTTGTGTGTTACTATGCATTATAGGTATATTTACAAAAAAATGTATATAAGTATTCTATCAGCAATCTAGTTCCCGTAGTACAAGCTTTGCTTAGTTTGGGACTAGAGGGCGTTGTGTGAAATGTCCGAGACTATTCATTTATTTATTCATAAAATTATAGTAGCAACTAAAAACTTAAATGTAGGTAACTAAATGAGATAAAACTTGACCCCTGATTTCATTTAAAGATAACTACCTACTATAGTTCCAAGTAAGTACCTACAATATTACTACAAACCTGAATAACATCTTGACAATAATAAAATCTCGATAAATATATTTTTTCTACAATTCAACATCGATCAATATCTCTACCACAATGGTTCCAAGCCACAGCAGATGATTGTTGACCCATCTTATCGATGATCTTATGGGCCATTGTCGATGTGGTGGATGATCTGAAAAAAAAAATTGTCTATGGGAGAGCTTGCGTAACGGTAAATATTTGAGCGTTCTTATTTTGAATACGGCGAAGTATTGTGTTTAAATTAAGAATACCATAGAGAATGAGTAATAAAAGATGCACACAAAACTATTCACCGTACTTAGTCAAATAATAATTCTTTGTAAAGAGATGCCTAACCATACCAAAAAACCTCACGTTAGCTCAGTTGAGTATACTTTGTTTTGTTCAATCTAAAAAATCTACCCAAAAAAATTTAGTAGGTTGGCAATGTTTTCTCACAAATCCTAGCATCTGTTTTCTTTGCAAAAGTCAAACGCATTTTACGTGACTTCACAAATAAAGTTAAGGAAATGTGTGCCGAATCAAGGAAACCGCAAGACGGCTGCATGCGCTTCCAAAACATTAGCGTTCTATATTTAAAATCACAAAAAGAAATTCACCAGATGCAAAGCAGGTACTAACCACCAGCAAGCATCATGTTGCAAATTAAATAACCTTACCAAATTCAAGAGTCACGTACTCCTCACGAATGTTCTTAAGAATGGGTGAATTGAATTTTGGCAGGTAATCGAAAACACAGCTTGCACCGACAGCTGGTAAGTCACGGAAGGTACAAAAAGTAGCGCGTGCTGTGAAGAAAAAATTATGCGGGCACAAGTTGATCGCTATTCTGCCGGTTTAGAAAAAAGATAGAAAAAAATCTTGGCGTTTGTGATTCCGCGAATGCCATGAAATATATTTTTGAAGATGGCAAGGAAGGACAGATGGTTAAAATACTCAGCAAACTGGATTGCGCACGATTGGCTTCCTACAAAATATGCAGTAGGTATCAACGTTCTTCAACATAAAGCTCCTACGAGATAAATGAAAATGTTCGTCTGAAGGATAGAAGTCATTAGTAATTTTGGATTATAGGATTAAAAGAGGCCATCTTTATATATACCTACCCTGCTACCCTGCCCTGAAATTCTGCGTTAATTCTAGGCTAGCCATAAATGTGAGGAGAACATTGTAGGATAGGTGTCCTCCTACGAAAAGGGAAGATCTTCCACGCCGAGCGACCTTTGGCTCGGGGTCCGAGGACCGATAGATGGTATTCGGTAGTATTACTTATGTTCAAACTCCGTGATAACTTCGTTTGCGCGATCTAGGATATTTCTCATGTTAGTTCTTATGTAGCGAGATAGATGGCGCTACAAATGATATAGGTTCTGACGTTAGCTAGGATTAGTATCTATTTGGAATACTTAGTAAAAAAAAGTAAAAAGTTATGTCTCCGTTAATTGAAATTGAAACTCTCTGCCAATGCAAAACACTGGCCAAATTTTCTGTCGAAATAACAGCCACAAGAAAAGAAGAAGAAGAAGAAGTCCATCGAAATGACGAACAGAAGCCATATATAAAAAAAAGAAGAAAAAGACAAAACACGACAAGACATAAATTATTGAGTAGTAACAAGCGCAGCTCTAAAAATTCTGTCAATTTTTCTAAGATAAATTAATAGCACAATTTGTCTTTATAAATCTCAATAGTCTTTATTGAGTCCTATTGAAACCTTATCGCTCCTAATTATTTTATGAAAACAAAAAGGTTGCCATCGCCCGGAAGCGATAGGAAGCATCGAAGACACGTGGGTACTCGAGCAGACCACACACCATGCGTCACCATGTAACTAAGTACCTACTTACTACTTATTAGGGTTCCATCAACCCTGTAACTGTTTTTTTCGTATGGACTAAATGCTGACAGTCGTATGACGACTCTGCGCTACTGAACAAACCTTCTTCAATCTTATCAATCACATCAAGTCACGTCGGCAATTTTTTTTTAATTGGCATTTTAATTTGAGCGTAACCAGCCATTTGAATTGAGAACGTTGTTTCCGTAGAGTCGGACGCTTTGGTAGAGACTACTTCGTAGATATAGAGTAGTAGACTATAATTATGACAGGTCAAAATGTCAGATTTACCTTTGACGGGATTTAAGATATCCTATCCCACGCAGGGGACTTAGTCAGGGGAAAAGTGCTAATCCTAGAACCCTTCATTTGTATTGTAATCACGCGTAATAAGATTTTTTATTCTTATTTTATATTGTATGGTTTTTATATAAGTTTTTTAAACATAAAACTAAATGAATACTTTTTCTTATGAAAGATATTTCTTTGACACTTTTCTTGCAGTAAATCTATTTTTTGATTAAAATATTCCTACTGAACACTGCTTTCGTTAATAAAAAACTCGCCGATAGCCGATTTCAGAGTAAGACAGTGTTTGTAAACAGAGGGTAGATCGGGGTAATACGGGCGCGGTGATCGCTGATAAACTTCTAAGTGATCGCATCCTGCAGGCGTGCTTTATTAATTGAATTGCCTAATTTTAAGACAAAAAATAAGCTTTCGCGCCAGATCGCTGTACCAATACATGGTTCAAAACCAAGCATACATTTATTTCTAAAATTTTTGTAAAAAATCCAAAAAAATTATAGAAAAAGTCTTGCTTAGTTTGGGCCATTTGCAGTGCAACAATTGCAATCAATATTTATTTATTAAAGAAATGTAATTGCGAGTACTATTATACACCATAGGACACAAATAATAAAATAATGGTTCTACAGCAAAACAAAAACAGATTTTTGAATCTGCAGTACAGCATCCGTATTACGCTCATTATATCAAGCCTCTGGCAGAAGCCAGTTTCCGCCAGTCAAGGTAACCGAAATATTTCAGGGTTCAGGATGCACCCACCTACCCTCTTCACTTCAAAGACACGCGAATAAGAACACGCAACTTTGCAAAACAAACCGATTTTAATAAAAAATAAATCGTTAATATCCTGCACTACCCTAGGCCACACCTTGCCTGCCGAATTTAATTTACCTCACCTACATGTTTCTTAACACGTTTACCATCCTAAGAAGGACTGAAATAAAATCTTAGAAGTATTTTTCTAGTGAGAATAGTTATGTAACTATTGTATTTTATATTTCTTTAGTTAATGTATTAGTTAGCAGCCGTACTGTACAGTAAGGCAGAGGTACTCGTTAAACATCTGACGGGCCAAGCTTTTTAATCACATTAAAAAAAAAAGATGAAAAAAAAGTGTCAAAACCTCGTCTACTTTCATCGTTTCATACCATATAAATATTGAGTCGAAGCATTTTAATGGACTCTATAGGGAATACCACCTCGAACAAGCTGCGAAACATACTGCTACAAGACCATACAAGCACAATGAAGAACATACTAGGTATACAAGAACTGGAAACAAAATTACAACTTGCAGACTCCTTATCAACTAAACACGGATTCGGCTCCACACTAAGTGGTATCACTTTGTAACTGATTAATTAAACAGGAATTCTGTGCATTTTTTATTTTAATTACCGACCGGCGCAAAACACAGACCGTTACACAGGTGCGCGTGCGCATCTCAGCGATGTGCCAATAACTTGGTAAAATAAAAATAATTTATGTACCTACCATCATCGGTTAAAAAAAGATCTTCCATATAAAATGCAATACCTACCTGACAAAATGTATGAAGAGCTGATTTTTCTTCTCGCAATCAATGGTGGTTCTATAGGAAAAGTTGTTTGTATTGATGAGTACTCTAACCCCCTGAAGTTTTCGGAAGTGATCTAATTACACCCGGTATAGGTACTAGGTGATTCTTAGTGCCATGCCATGCCAAGCTCTTGAGTTCAAGTAAATCTCTTATGTTCAAATTCTTTTTTTTTTGCGAAACATAAGTTATAATTTAGATGTCAACCTGTAAGGGTAAGTATGACCATTATCAGCTTGAACAGCATTTGTGTCAATGAAGTGTGATAATCATAAACGTCACAAAATAGTTTTATGAGATCCCAATAAAATCCCAATAATATGTTTACTAGATTATATTAAGAGATTTTATTTAAAAAAAAAGCATTTGTAGACCGCAACCGCATGATCTAGTTACGTAGGTAGATATTGTTTTAACAATATTTGTGCTATTCAATATTTATTACGTAATTGTAACTAGGCCCACAATATCTTTTGAATTATTTATGTAACATTTCAAATCCTCCGTATAAGTACACTGCCGCATGCCGAAGTACACAATAGTGCAATAACAACACGCTTAAGTATACAAACCAATATTAGGACCTCTTTACACAGTTTTCTACGAGTATCAAGTATATTTTCTAGCACATAGTTTTGCATAGAATTGAGCGAAACGGTATAAAATAATAAATTCGATTAAAATGGCCTTATGGTGATATTCTTTAGATACATTAATTAGTTATAAGAACAGCAGAGACAGTAGGTCAGTAAGGTCTAGTTAATATGATCTGTGGTAAGGTTACAGGTATAAACATAAGTATTTGGAAGAGATCGCTGCAAAGCGTTATGGCCGCCCATTGTGCTTTAATGCAACCTGTTTTGTTTTATTTCATAAAAATATGTTTTGGTGTTTTTTATGTACAAAAAAGCGTTTTCATTTATTCATTCATTCCATATTCGAGTTTTGTGAGTGAACTCTTTCTATTTATTGCAAGCACGCTTGTTGAGACGCGATAGAGCGAGCGTGTAAAATGAGCTTTACATAGTATGACTTATAACATGTTCCAGAATGTTTTGTATCAAGAAAAAAAGTTGCTCGCGCTCGTATCAAACATGACCTTATCAATCGATTGTAAATAATGCGATACACTGTTGATACTCCTTGATAAATATAGTCTAACGTTACCCAAAAAAAACATTAAAAAAATTGTTTAGTATTATAAGTACATACACATACTACATAAGTATCAAAAATATATATATTTAAGTATTTTATCAGCAAACTGGTTCCATAGTACAAGCTTTGCTTAGTTTGAGACTAGAAGACGTTGTGTAAAATATCTATGAATATTTATGTAATAGTTTCAGTGATCTCGAATTTTTTTAACACGCTCGATGCCGTTGTATCATATATGATACATGCTAAACGTGTATATAGCCGGGTCAGCATCTTAAAAAAAACATTTAAAAAGAAGAAACCGGTAAGACGTTACAGTAGCATCATTAATTTTGGGCATCTGCAACCCTTTGCATCTGCCTGCTACCCTCTGACATAGTAAACATTGCATGCAGAATTGCAGCTATAGTAGTAGAATTTTTTTTATGTCGTAATGACAGGGGATTATGAATAAAGGCCTAAAAGTACACTAGATAATGAATTATTGGACAACTATGTCAAGTAAATTCAATTATTCCATATAAGAATAGGTTCTAGAGTCACTTTAAAACGTTTTATAAAATAAGGACTTACTACTTTGACGAAAAAGATTTCACTGTAAAATGATCTTAGAATAGGGAATTTAGGACATTCCTATTAGGAAGTGTCTGATCCCGATTTTTAGCAAAATTAGGCTTTTTATACTACGTATATGTTACAATGTGTACGCTCTACAAACATACGGCACTGCTCAAACTTTACCATGCCATTCGTGACAGACAAAAAACCCTTTTTTTGAGAAAAAGTTAAGCCTATTCTGCCCCTTCTTTCTGCATCTTTGATATTACCAGCTACTGATGCATGAAAGTTACTTGGAGCTGCCAACTTAGCTTTTTCGGGCAAATGATTAATTTGTTTATTTTTATCTCGGTGCAGTTTGAAAGGGTTAATCTTATTACGACAAAGGAACGTTACAGTTTTTAATGTCATTGTATTTCGCTATATTCCTATTTGTAAAAGGAATATTTCAGGGTGTATGTTTTTGAAGGTTTTTAGAGGTTGTATTTTGTAAAGAGCATTACTGGTTTAGCGAGAGACACCCTTCCCCCATCCCCATACTGATAAAAAATTAGCTTCTCATAATGATTACTATCGCACACATTTCGATTTTACTAGAATGTTACCAAGTGGACACATAAGTAATCATCACAAAAAGCGTTACACATATTATACTTATTCAATTAATCATCTAAATTCTGTGAAGATATTACTGAAGATACGTAAATACGGAAATTCCGAAACTAAAATAGTTTTCGTAGTATTTATCGTTATTTCCGGCTAAATTAAGAATTTGGCTCAACGCAAATAGATGATGTTTATAAAGAATGCACGTAAGTAAGTAATTGCTGTTTTATTATTTGCATGGCATTTCTGTGAATCCGGATTTGCTTATTTTATCAAACTGTTTGACCAGATAAGTAGTAGGTAAGTCCTGTCAATAGCTTTTGACTTTGACTCTACCACACTGTACTTTGGGTGTTCATAAATGTCAGTCAAGAAAAATAAGGATATTATGAAACTATAGTAGGTGCCAAATAACAGCGCAATACAGGTCATTCACCCACTTTCACCACGATGGCGCAAAATTCAATTTATGAATGGCTAATTCTGTCGCTTTCCATACAAACCTGTCGCTAAGATGGTAGTCGCTCGAATCTCGTAGTACTGTTTGTTTACCATACATAAATTGAATTTTGCGACATCGAGGTGAAGGTAGGTGAATGACCTGTATTGCGGTGTTATTTGGCACCTGCTATAGTGTAGTTTTCCAGTCATTCGGCCACGTTCTTTCGACTTACCTAGTCTGGCCTACCGCTAAGCTCACATTAGTATTAAAAAAATAAACCACTCAAGTAATTTACGAGCATTCGTTTCTAAGTATAATTAAAAGTTTGAATATCAGCTTATCTCGTCTAAAAGTTATTTTCCGAATCACCTGCCTTTTGCATTAGCTTTTTTTTTACCGCAAGGTGTTTGTGCATTCAATTTAATTTGGGACATTAGATTTTTGACATAGCATTTTGAATGCACTCGACATGAAACAATCATTTTACTGGCAGGTGCAATAAAAAACAAATTGATTCGAAATTCAAAGTAAGAAGTTATTTTTCTGATAAGAATATCTAAGCGAGCTTCGACCTTTCAAAAAGTTTCGTTAGCCTTATAAACTCTGATAGTTAATAATTGGATAAAAACTTTTCAATTAAATTAAAATTAACTACACGCTACTAAACCGTACACGCTTAGATTCAGAAGACTTGCCATGCCATCGAACTCAATATAATTCTTCACTGAAATTAATCATCAGGCGGTAAAACTTTGACTCAACTTTGCTTTGCGGAAACCCTAGCAATATGGAACACCGTAAAGTTATGAGATTGCAGTGTTATTTATATTTTTGTGATTGCACTGTGACATTATCTAGGTGTACCTACATAGATGTTACATTTAATTATGTAAAACTGAATGGGAGTTATAACCATGTGACTTAATTACCTCTCTGACGGAATTGCCCCGCTCTACCTTATAGAAAACAATTTTTGGTGCAAAAAGTGGAATGCCTCAAATTACAATGACACTTCTCATTTTTGGGTTTTCTTACTAAATATTTCTGCGATCACACATAACATTCCTCAAAGCTGGTTTTGAGAGCTGATGAATATCCTCATTTTGAACTTGAAAACACTTTCACCAATCATTTTCACCAAACATGGCCAGCAGCAATTGGGAGCCCTAATTTTGGCTACGAGGGCACAGACAAACGATATATTCCAGAAATCTTCACTAAGAAATCCCTACTAGTGGGGATATCAGTTTTTTTCCAGAAATCCCCACTGCTACGGCGTAGCATGGCACAACGCCGTCAATCTTCACCCCATTCGTTTTTCGGTTGGGGGTTAAAAGGATTCTCCTCAATCCAATGCATTTCGAAGGTGTTCTTAAAGGGTTCGGTCACGTTCGGTGTTTGCTTACAATGTAAGTATATCTACCTACCTAATTCATAGCATCATGCCTCATACACGTCCATCAAATTACTAGGAAGTCCTGTGCATGTTTTGCTGTGTACTTGTTTGTGCGGCAGGTGACCGTGGCTGCAGCTGCCGACCAAGGTTACCCCGCCCCGCGCCACTAGTGAAGTGCTCAGTGCTGTGCTTTGAATGTCAATACGAGCCTCTTCTTCTCTTTCATTATGACTTTTGGCCGTCAAGTTGACGGATAAAGTTGTCAGTATAAACTGTCAAAAAAAAAAAAAAGAAGTTGAAGTTAGTGAGATGACGGACAGAGGCCATAAACAGAAGAAGAAGTTAGTGAGTGATGGCATGTGCTATGTTTTTAAATGTCAAAATTTAAGGTTTATGTATGTTTATGATACGTTGTAATAGCCATAAAAACAAAAAAAGGAGTTAAATGACTAAGCGTTAAGGTTTATTATACTATATAAAGCTAGACTACCACTGACTCATTGACATGCCCTGAGAGACAGAAGGAGTGGTGCTACGCTAAAATGATGTTCTATGAAAATGTGTAGTAGCACCGAGTGAGTAGAAAAAAATTATAGCCGTTTTCGAAATCCAAGATGGCGCCGGTGTTGATTTGCGCGTTCGCAAACTATGACAGATAGAGGGCGCGTAAGCGGTTCATCCGACTGATAGTAGGCTACGATTGGGGAAATTTGTAAAAAAAAAAAAAAAAAACAAGATGGCGGCCGCGCAATTTCGATTTGAATTTTTCGACTTTTTAGGGTTCACTTTGGCGAATTACTTTGTTCTACGAAACTTGCAAGTTGGCAACACCGAGTATGCACAACGATAGCCCATATCCTTGAGATTACAGAAAAATTATGACTTTTCAAAAATCCAAGATGGCGGAGGCTGTGGCAGCCATTTTGTAATGGTGATGGTTTTTGCTCAATTTTCGAATCCATTTTTAGGGCAGATGGCAACATTCTAGGGGGTTGAGTTGTACCGAGCGGTTGTGTGTTTTGTTGAGGAGTGTTGCTTGGTTTAAAAAATTTCCCCATTTTTAGGGTAATTTCCGAGATTTTCCCCAAAAACATGAAAAGTAGAAATAATGACATTTTGAATAGAGACTTGGACTGCATAGGAGCGTTGGCCTCCCCAAAATGACATTTGACCATTTTTGTAACTTTTAGTTGGCAACCCCGAGAGACTTGCAACTTTTTAGTTTTTGGGTGTTTATGACTTTGGCGAATTAATTTGTTCTACGAAACTCAAAAACTGGCAACACTAATTATGCAGAACGATAGCCTATATCCTTGAGATTTCAGAAAAATTATGACTTTTCAAAAATCCAAGATGGCGGACGGCGTGGCGGCCATTTTGTAAAAAGTTTGCGATTTTCGAAAAAATTGCGATTTTCAAACCGGAATATCGGATAGTTGGCAACCCCCTACCTGGAAGAGTTGTATGGACCGGTTGTGCAAGTGGTAGAGGAGTGTTGCCTGGTAGAAAAATTTTCCCCATTTTTAGGGTAGTTTCCCAGATTTGGCTCGGGAACGTGAAAAGTAGAAATAACGACATTTTGAATCAAAATTTCACATAGCTGGCAAGATTGGGTCCACCCAAATGACATTTGATCATTTTCATTCCTCGCAGCTGGCAACCCCGCATGCTATAGGAGTTTGAATTTTTCAGTCAGACTCGACTTTGGTGAATTACTTTGTTCTACCAAGTTTAAGGTACGACCACCGTTCTTTCACTGACAGGTAGCTTGTATCCTGTATATTTCAGAAAAATTATGATTTTTCAGAAATTCAAAATGGCCGCCGTGTCATTTCCGGTTTTCGAAACCTCAACCGATTGACTTCGTTCCAACGGGGTATCCGAAGGAGATTGAGAGATTTGAATGGATATTTAGACTGTTTTTCATTTTTGATGCATTTTTACTGGATTTAAGGGTGGGAATTCCAAGATGGCGGCCATGTAAATTTTATTAGCGAATTATTAACCGATTTACTTCGTTCCAACGGGGTATCCAATGGAGATTGAGGGATTTGAATGGATATTTACACTGTTTTTCATTTTTGATTCATTTTTACTGCATTTAAGGGTGGGCATTCCAAGATGGCGGCCATGATAATTTTTTTTGCGAAACCTTAACCGATTGACTTCGTTGCAACGGGGTATCCGAATCAGTATGAGAGGTTTGAGTGGAATGTTGTACTGTTTATAACTTTTGATCCAATTTTACTGCAATTAGAGCTTTGTTTTCCAAGATGGCGGCCATGTAGATTTTAATAGCGAAACATTAGTTGATTGAGTTCGTTCCAACGGGGTATCCGAATTAGATTGAATTGTGGGAATGAAAGTTTGCACATATTTTCAATTTTAATGTATTTTTACTGCAATTAGAGGTCGGTATTCCAATATAGCGGCAGTGTTGATTTTTATTGCAAAACTTTAACCGATTGTCTTCGTTCCAACGGGGTTTCCGAATGAGATTGAGGGTTTTGAATGGACGTTTACACATTTTTTCAATTTTGATGCAAGTTTACTGCAATGAAGGGTTGGGATTCTAAGATGGCGGCCATGTAGATTTTAATAGCAAAATATTAACAGATTTACTTCGTTCCAATGGGGTGTTCGAATGAAATTGAGGGGTTTGAATGGAATTTTGTACTGTTTTTAATTTTTGATGCATTTTTACTGCAATTAAGGGTTGGCATTCCAAGGTGGTGGCTATGTAGATCTTTTTTCGAAACCTCAACCGATTGTCATCGATCCAACGGGGTGTTCGAATGAGATTGAGAGGTTTGAATGGAAGTTCACACATTTTTTCAATTTTGATGCATTTTTACTGCAATTAGAGGTTTTGATTTCAAGATGGCGGCAGTATAGATTTTAATAGTGAAACATTAACCGATTCACTTCATTCCAACGAGGTGTTCGAATGAGATTGAGGGGTTTAAATGAAAGTTTACACATAATTTCAATATTGATGCATTTTTACTGCAACTAGGGGTTGGGATTTCAAGATGGCGGCCATATAGATTTTAAAAGTGAAATATTAACAGATTTACTTCGTTCCAACGGGGTATTCAAATGAGATTGAGGGGTTTGAGTGGAAATTTGTACTGGTTTTTTTATTTTTGATGCATTTTTACTGCAATTAAGGGTTGGCATTCCAAGATGGCGTCTATGTAGATCTTTTTTCGAAACCTCAACTGATTGTCTTCGTTCCAACGGGGTATCCGAATGAGTATGAGGGTTATGAATGGAAGTTAACACTGTTTTTCATTTTTGATGCGTTTTTACTGCAATTAGGGGTGAGGATTCCAGGATGGTGGCCATGTAGATTTTTTTTCGAATCCTCAACCGATTGACTTCGTTCAACGGGGTATTCGAATGAGATTGAGGGGTTTGAGTGGAAATTTGTACTGGTTTTTTTATTTTTGATGCATTTTTACTGCAATTAAAGGTTGGGATTTCAAGATGGCGGCCATACATATTTTAATAGTGAAACATTAACCGATTTACTTTATTCCAACGAGGTGTTTGAATGAGATTGAGGGGTTTAAATGAAAGTTTACAAATTATTTCAATTTTTGATGCATATTTACTGCAATTAGGGGTGGGCATTCCAAGATGGAGGCCATGTAGATCATTTTTCGAAACCTCAACCGATTGACTTCGTTGCAACGGGGTGTTCGAATGAGATTGAGGAGTTTGAATGGACGTTTACACATTTTTCAATTATTATTTTGATGCAAGTTTACTGCAATTAAGGGTCGGGATTCTAAGATGGCGGCCATGTAGATTTTAATAACGAAATAATAACAGATTTACTTCGTTCCCATTGGGTGTTCGAATGAAATTGAGGGGTTTGAATGGAATTTTGTACTGTTTTTAATTTTTGATGCATTTTTACTGCAATTAAGGGTTGGCATTCCAAGATGGTGCCTTTGTAGATCTCTTTTCGAAACCTCAACCGATTGTCTTCATTCCAACGGGGTATTCGAATGAGATTGAGGTGTTTGAATGGAATTCTTTACTGGTTTTATATTTTTTTATGCATTTTTACTGCAATATAATTTTTGATAAAAATAAGGCCTACAACAAAAGACGCGAGCTGCTTGCAGCTCGCGCGCCACGCAACCACTAGTATATATACTATATAAAGCTAGACTACCACTGACTGATTGACATGCCTTGAGAGACAGAAAGAGTGGAGACACACTAAAACGATGTACTACGAAAATGTGTAGTAGCACCGAGTGAGTAGAAAAAAATTATAGCCGTTTTCGAAATCCAAGATGGCGCCGGTGTTGATTTGCGCGTTCGCAAACTATGACAGATAGAGGGCGCGTAAGCGGTTCATCCGACTGATAGTAGGCTACGATTGGGGAAATTTGTAAAAAAAATAAAAAAAACAAGATGGCGGCCGCGCAATTTCAATTTGAATTTTTCGACTTTTTAGGGTTCACTTTGGCGAATTACTTTGTTCTACGAAACTTGCAAGTTGGCAACACCGAGTATGCACAACGATAGCTTATATCCTTGAGATTACAGAAAAATTATGACTTTTCAAAAATCCAAGATGGCGGAGGCTGTGGCGGCCATTTTAAAATGGTGATGGTTTTTGCTAATTTTTCGAATCCATTTTTAGGGTAGATGGCAACATTCTAGGGGGTTGAGTTGTACCGAAGGGTTGTGTGTTTTGTTGAGGAGTGTTGCTTGGTTTAAAAATTTTCCCCATTTTTAGGGTAATTTCCGAGATTTTCCCTAAAAACATGAAAAGTAGAAATAATGACATTTTGAATAGAGACTTGGACTGCATAGGAGCGTTGGCCTCCCCCGAATGACATTTGACCATTTTCGTAACTTTTAGTTGGCAAGCCCGAGAGACTTGCAACTTTTTAATTTTTGGGTGTTTCTGACTTTGGCGAATTAATTTGTTCTACGAAACTCAAAAACTGGCAACACTAATTATGCAGAACGATAGCCTATATCCTAGAGATTTCAGAAAAATTATGACTTTTCAAAAATCCAAGATGGCGGACGGCGTGGCGGCCATTTTGTAAAAAGTTTGCGATTTTCGAAAAATTTGCGATTTTCAAACCGGAATATCGGATAGTTGGCAACCCCCTACCTGGATGAGTTGTATGGACCGGTTATGCAGCTGGTAGAGGAGTGTTGCCTGGTAGAAAATTTTTCCCCATTTTTAGGGTAGTTTCCCAGATTTGGCTCGGGAACGTGAAAAGTAGAAATAACGACATTTTGAATCGAAATTTCCACTAGCTGGCAAGATTGGGCCCACCCAAATGACATTTGATCATTTTCGTTTCTCGCAGCTGGCAACCCCGCACGCTATAAGAGTTTGAATTTTTCAGTCAGACCCGACTTTGGCGAATTACTTTGTTCTACCAAGTTTAAGGTATGACTACCGTTCTTTCACTGACAGGTAGCTTGTATCCTGTATATTTCAGAAAAATTATGACATTTCAGAAATTCAAAATGGCCGCCGTGTCATTTCCGGTTTTCGAAACCTCAACCGATTGACTTCGTTCCAACGGGGTATCCGAAGGAGATTGAAGGATTTGAATGGATATTTACACTGTTTTTCATTTTTGATGCATTTTTACTGCATTTAAAAGTGGGCATTCCAAGACGGCGGCCATGATAATTTTTTTTGCGAAACCTTAACCGATTGACTTCGTTCCAACGGGGTATCCGAATGAGTATGAAGGGTTTGAGTGGAAATTTGTACTGTTTATAACTTTTGATGCAATTTTACTAAAATTAGAGGTTTGTTTTCCAAGATGGCGGCCATGTTAATTTTATTAGCGAATTATTAACCGATTTACTTCGTTCCAACGGGGTATCCGAAGGAGATTGAGGGATTTGAATGAATATTTAAACTGTTTTTAATATTTGATGCGTTTATCCTGCAGTTAAGGGTGGGTATTCAAAAATGGCGGCAATGTAGATTTTAATAGCGAAACATTAATCGATTGAGTTCGTTCCAACGGGGTATCCGAATTAGATTGAAGTGTGGGAATGAAAGTTTGCACATATTTTAAATTTTAATGCATTTTTACTGCAATTAGGGGTTGGTATTCCAATATAGCGGCAGTGTTGATTTTTATTGCGAAACTTTAACCGATTGTCTTCGTTCCAACGGGGTTTCCGAATGAGATTGAGGGGTTTGAATGGACGTTTACTTATTTTTTTCAATTTTGATGCAAGTTTACTGCAATGAAGGGTTGGAATTCTAAGATGGCGGCCATGTAGATTTTAATAGCAAAATATTAACAGACTTACTTCGTTCCAATGGGGTGTTCGAATGAAATTGAGGGGTTTGAATGGAATTTTGTACTGTTTTTTATTTTTGATGCATTTTTACTGCAATTAAGGGTTGGCATTCCAAGATGGTGGCTATGTAGATCTTTTTTTGAAACCTCAACCGATTGTCATCGTTCCAACGGGGTGTTCGAATGAGATTGAGGAGTTTGAATGGAAGTTCACACATTTTTTCAATTTTGATGCATTTTTACTGCAATTAGAGGTTGGGATTTCAAGATGGCGGCCATATAGATTTTAATAGTGAAACATTAACCGATTTACTTCATTACAACGAGATGTTCGAATGAGATTGAGGGGTTTGAATGGAAATTCACACATTTTTTCAATTTTGATGCATTTTTACTGCAATTAGGGGTTGGTTTTTCAAGATGGCGGCCATGTATTTTGTTTTTGGAGACTTTGACCGATTGTCTTCGTTCCAACGGGGTGTCAGAATGAAATTGTGGGGTTTGAATGGACGTTTACACATTTTTTCAATTTTGAGGGATTCTAAGAAAACGGTCATATAAATCTTTTTTCGAAATCTCAACCGATTGACTTCGTTCCAACGGGGTATTAGAATGAAATTGAGGGGTTTGAATGGAATTTTGTACTTTTTTTAATTTTTGATGCATTTTTACTGCAATTAGGGGCAGGCATTCCAAGATGGCGGCCATGTAGATCTTTTTTCAGAAACCTAAACCGATTGACTTCGTTCCAACGGAATATTCGAATGAGATTGAGTGGTTTTAATGGTAGTTAATATATTTTTTCAATTTTTATGCATTTTTACTGCAATTAGGGGTTGGGATTCCAAGATGGCGGCCATGTAGATTTTATTAGCGACACTTTAACCGATTGACTTCGTTCCAACGGGGTATCCGAATGAGATTGAGGCGTTTGAATGGAATTCTTTACTGGTTTTATATATTTTTTATTTATTTTTACTGCAATGTGATTTTTGATAAAAACAAAGCCTTTAACAAAAGACGCGAGCTGCTTGCAGCTCGCGCGCCACGCAACCACTAGTTTCTGTATAAAGTGACAAATCGCAGCAAATTAAACTTTTTCTTGTTTAGTTGGCTGCAATGTAAATGAGCTTGTTAAGCAACGGGGTGGGAATAGTGGCTCCCTTAGAGGAGTAGGCCTGCCTTACACCTATACCATGTAAACGAGAAAGACACCTTGTACACGAGAAAGACAAGGTCAATACGTGTGGAGCTGGCTAAGCCGCGGTTTTTTTTGTTTTATTTCTCTTTAAAAAAACGGTGTAAATGGGCCCCTAAGGGGATTTCTGGCACTTTTATCCAATTTTCCTCTGCCGCCAGTCGCCGTGGTAGCTAAGGGGATTTTCGGACAAAAATCCAGAAATCCCCTAAGCAGGGGATTCCTGGAATGAGCCAGTGTAATTAGTAGTGATGGCATGACTGGCATGTGCTATCTTTTGAATGTAAAGACTATTTATAAACTGTTTTCCCATCACTAGCGGGTGACGCCAGTGACCACGTGGTCAGCACGCGTCAGCTCCGCATGGCGCCCTTCAAAACCGCATGGATATGGGGTTCGACCTTTAGATACCGGTACCTATCGATCTGTGGATACTTTCGTCACACTGGTTTTTTCAATGACAATGTTAGGTGTGTTATATGATAATACCACTTCCGAAAATGTCGGGGGTTAAGGTACGTCAATATGAACAACTTTTCCCAGTGTTAAACCAGAACAAAAAAAAAACCATACAAAAGCCACTACGTCTAGGGATTTGAGTTCAGAGTAGAACATAAAAAATATAAATGCGGTGTACGAATACCTTCAGTTAGATACTACAGTTTTTATCCTCTAGAAAAAGTGGTAAAAACTGGAACTAAAGAGTAAAAAACTCCTGATTTTGAGTATTTGGTCCAGGTTGACCCACGAGCAAACCCTAAAAAGAAAAGTTGGTTGCTGGCGAAACCTAAAGCAGTGTTTCAGCGATCGTAACGCACAACGCTGCGGTTTGCAAACGCAGAGTACCGCGTTTGCTGCTCGTCGCTGACGCAGACTGCGACGTAACAAGAGACCCATACTACATGTTTTCCATACAATTATGTGTCCGGCGCTGCATGCTGCATACCGTTGCGTTGTACGTTACGATCGCGAGACCAAAGCATAAGGAGTACCTACTAGATAACTTTTTAGGTAGGTACTTTGAGTATTTGGTCCAAGTAGACCAAGCAATCCCTACTAAGCCAAGACAAGACGCGCTGAGTGTGAACGTCCGATCCACTCCAGAGCACAGCGCTGAACTAAACGGCCACTTCCTACATCACGTTATGGCAAGTGCTTCTACTAACGACGTGCCTTATGGGAATACCCCTTGCCCCTTACACTGCTGGAAACTAACTGAAGAATAACAGGATAATAAAAAAAAAGTAAAAGAGTACAAACTGTTTATTACAGAGAAAAAGAATTACATCCATAAAATTTTATAACTAAAAAGTATACAAAAAATAAGTAAAACAAAACTAACTAATAAGTAATGGAATGCTAAAAAGTATCCACGGCACAATCAGTTGAGCATAGCAGTTGTGCCTTGGGTCCGGAAGGTAGCCCATCTAGTATTAAGCAGGTAACTCTGATGGTTACAATACAATAACTCATAAAACAAATACATTGAGGACGTTTTGTGTGAGGCAATGCACTGCGTCTGTCACTCGTAAAGAGGACCGACACCATACCTTTCAAACCGGAACACAACAATGCGAAGTGACTAAAAATAATTCATACACGAAGACATTCCTACCTAATGTAAGGTTATCGACGCTAAGACTCATGTAGCATTATTCCGATAAACCTTGTGGTTTCCTTAGTGCTATAGTACAAAATAAGTTGTGTTTTTTAAAACGATACATAAATAAAAAAAACCTGTGCGTGCAGTCCCTACGCGCGGAAGAAGTTATTCTTCGAGTGCCACGCATTCACTCTCGCTCTGTGTTTAATGTGAAATTAATTTAGTATTTATTTTTATGTACTTAACCAAAATGCAGTACTAAATTTTCACTTCAAAATAAAAAGTTGCAAAAAGTCCTCCCGTTGTCGGTCTGACCGGAGTCCAACGCTTCACTGTTCCGCCAACAGAGCTCTCCTGCTGATGGTTGAAATTATGGTTATGTCTTTTTCTTTAGTTTAACGCTGTGAGTTGAAAGTCGTATAATTTCAGAAAATGCTAAACTCTGCCATCTATAAGTTAGTTTCAGAAACAGAGACATGGCCTCTCGTTTAACGCTTGTCAGTTGGAAGTCGCATTAGAAGTACTTCAAAAATTGCCTTGATAGCACATTTTGGGTTTATTTCCTCTGTGCAATTATTATAATCGTCAGCTTACAGGATCCCATGAACATAGGCGTCCCCCATAGAATTCCAGAAAGAAAAATTTGATCCTTCTCTATGCGTCTTTGCGGATATGCCTTTGACGAGAATGTGCCGTTATTTCTCATCCGAGTTGGATTCGTCGGTTGACCTCTCTAACTTTTTTTTTCACACAAATAGATTAATAATCCAAAATAAAAAAGTATTCAGTAAAGCTAGTATTATATAATCTGTGGTAAAGCTGATTCTCAAACTGACGTTTATAACATAATTAATGAAAAGTCGTTACATAGGGTGTTTTATTCTTATTATGGTGTAAAATGCAGGGTGTTTCATTTATAACTATTGTTGATGGAGTGTAAATTGAGAAGTGTGTTATGAGGTACAGTTGTGATAGAAACTTTAACTTAAAAATTTGAACTCTATGTTTTTTTAACTGAACTGAATTTTATAATATTTATTTATTCGCTGCACGGAATTTACTAATGCCGTCATTGAAGACTTGTGGAGTGCTAGTTCAAAAAATCAAGTTTTTCAGTGTTTTATTCATCAGAAACAAGAGGTAAGCACCTTACCTACAGTTGAGATTCAAACCTGAATAAAAAACTTACAGATTATTATTTTTTATGAGCGTTATGCTGCCAACACACTGATGGTAAGTGTAGCTGCAGCCTAAGAAGGAACACGCTTAGCAATAATCCACGTATTCACTCTTTTCTTGAAATTTGCTAGGTTATATCGATCAGGAAATAAATCACGCTGTGTCAGGGTCCGGTTTGCAAGACTAGGCTTTATTTGTACCTACTTAAGTATTATTTTAGTAAGTATAAGTTTTGGCAAATAAATGTTTTCTTTCTTTCTGTGAAATTTGGCATTGAGTGGAACTAACCCATGTAAAAGTTTCGCCAAATCGTATCTTCAGTCAATAAAACTAAAAATCTGAACACTTTCGTGCACAAGCAACCTCATGATCGCTAAATTGAGCCGCCGCCGTTCAAAACAGATAAAAAGATGGTACAATTCGATAGTGTCAGAGCTGTTTGGACTTTTGTGTGTAAACACCTTTATTTTGAACAAAACCTTCTGTTATGAGAGCCAGCTGCTGACGTCTCTAGATAAGATAAATAAAGAGATTAGTGTATAGAGGGTGTCTCAAAGTCTTCATAATGTAGGTATCATTTTCAAAATATTTCTTTGCCTTACAAAAACATGTACATGATAAAATGTCCGATGACCAATATTACGCCAAAATTTTAAAACATTTTTCCTTCGAGATACAGGTATCGGAGGCAGCTTCACTCGCGTGGTAACCTACCTAGTAAGTAAAGACAACACATTATAGTACTTGGTTGTGTGTATAGTATTATATAATCTGTGGTTGTGTGGTACAAAAAATTAACTGCTCTATCGTTGTTTAGCTTGACACGTAGAAAAACCACACATTCTGTATAGTAAGTTTGGTAGGATCCAGATAAAATGGATTCGTGATGTCATGAATTTAGCCAAAAGTTGTGAAAAACACGCGTATTACAGAAGTTATCGTACGAGTAGGGTACGTACCTCTATTTACGTGAGAAACGTGTCAGATGAGAAAAGATAGAGACCTATTCAAAAAGGATTTTTGTTTTTACAAAAATAGCTCGTACCTTACCGTTTTTTAATGATATAACTTACTTTTCGTTCAGAAAACTAGTTTGGATCAACATGAAAATTATGCTGAAACTTGTGCCTTGTTGCACACAATGTTGTTTGTGATTTTTCATATGTAATTTCAGTGATTTTATAGCTTCAGAAATGTTGAAATGTGCGAGCTAGAAGAAGTTTTAATTTTATTTATACACTTACCAAGCCGGCGGCCCACCTGATGTTAAGTGGTAACCAACGGTGCATTTCCTCACTGGACACATCCACGGAGGACGTGCCCTTGATGCATTGCACTGCGCCACTTTTTGCAGCTTGTCAAACAAAAAAGTCTGTCATCGTTGCATTTTGAAAGTATGTCCTACGGTGTTCCTACAAAGATAGTAATCATGAATTACATGAATGGCATTCTTCGCTAATAATTTCACTCCACGCGTATTTGCCAGAACAGTACGTCATCGCATCCGCCATCTTGGAATGCAATGTTTTCTAAATACAAAGACAATAAGATGATAGGATGTGGATAAATAAACATTGAATACTAGCCGTCTCCCGCGGCGTTGCTCGCGTTAGGGTGTGACTTTTCAAAATACCATTTTCCCGCTTTTCTGTTGAAATTTTTCCTGAATAATCTTTGCTATAAACCTCACGGAGCCCGAGACCTTTCCAACGAATGCAAAACCGTGGAAATCGGTTCGTGCGTTCTGGAGTTATAGCGTCAGGAAGGAAAACCCGACTTATTTTTATATAGTATATAATCTGACTACGGTATGTTTGGAATGGAATAAGGTTTGTAAATGATTTGTACATGGTATCATTAACATAGTAACTAGTATAGAAGCATAGAACGTGGATAAGTTCGTGGATTTATAGTGCTAGTCTCTAGATAAATAAATGTACAAAAAAATATATATAAGTATACGTTACAGTAAAAATGTGCAAGGAATGTGTAATGTTTGCTTGGCCAGCTCTATAAAAACTAAAATATTCAATAAGTCAAAATTCAATTTGTCGAATAACTCGATAATATCAGTTTGCTTCTACTCTATACTGGTGTTCTTATACGACTACTCCCAAAAACTTCAGTGCAACTAAAGTACCTATTACATCAATATGAACTACTTTTTCTATGGAACCCAACCGAGTATAATCATTGAATTCCGTAGACGTAGAACATTTTTCTGGTCCCTTAGGTGTCGAGAATCCCATAAACCTTATTTCAAAGATTAGGTACCTTCTTACTACTTATTGTAATCCAAAAAACACAAGAAAAATTGTTCTGATAAGATCTTAGATAAATTAGCAGCTAGTCATTCATGACCTACCCGCGTCTTTGGCCATAAGACCGCCTAATTACAGAGTGCAGTGACAGGTCGCTCTGCAAAAACAGTGAATTATTAAAATAATCTGGATTTCATATTGGTCGGTTGATGTAGAGTTACAAATATTTGAAAGCTACATTTATTTCTTATTAGAAACGCCTATAGCTTTGTATAGGAAATTCTCTTTAAGGAGGAGAAAAAAGTATTTACATTATTAAATTTCCAATTATATTTTCATTTTTCATTTAATAGTATCTGGGGGTCGCCAGAGTCCAGTTTAATTTAATTTTGAAATCAATACTAAGGAGATCATTTACGAAAGAAATTCAAACTCCATTTCGATTGATTCCGATTCAAATACGATTGTTTAAGTACAAAGTGTAGCAATTCTAACCCATTTAAAGATCTGTATTATCTTAGTTATACAAAATAATTAATTATTATTTTTCAAATCTAAGCAGACCTTTTTGATAATAATTTTAGTAGAATATAATGTAACGTATAATTATTATGACAAGATTTTTATATAAATTCTTATTCATCAGTGATTCAAATGTTTATTAAGTATTGTTTTTTCTATATTTTTTAACATTTACAACGTTAGCCCAAGAGTAACTAATGTAATATATTAGCACAAAATATAATTACAGAAAGATTACATAAAAGGGACTTTTTCAAAAGGGTACCTACCAGGGGGAAAAGGGATCTTGCATGTCGAGCTAAAAACCTTTTTTTTTATATACGTTGCATGCATTAAATATATTAATTATACCCACCTAGGTTAAATTAATTAGGTTAAATTATTAATTTAGAAGATAAAATATTAACAGAAAACTTTCAAAACCGCAGTAAATGGTAATGTTTATCACTTTTACCACACTTTTACTATCCATTTAAAACAAACATATCGTAACATTGTACCTACATAAGTATTAAAAAATTGCCCGCATCTGTCCGTCTGCTCGTATCTTTTATGTTATCTACGGTTAGGGATGTAGGATGAAAAGTCGGAAAATCTGGAAATCTGGGATTAGCCGGACGCTTTATGAAAACTTGGACGAAATTAACATTATAATTAATATCACTGAAAAATTTGGAAAGTCTGTAAAAAAATTGGAATCCAGTTACTATTATTAATTGACTTAAGTACCTACTAAGTAATTATTATCAAATTAATAATTACTTAGTAGGTACTTAAGTCAATTAGCTACTTATTAAAATGACAAAAAAATTAGATCGGTAAAATTATATTGTCATAATTTTTTTTCCGTGCCCACACTGTTGGTTGTCCATATTCTCCGCAGTTTTTGTAAGTGGTCTTATTACACCCTGTAGGTTGTAAGCAAGTATATATATAATTGTATAAGCATAAATAGAATTATCTCATCAGTAGTCATTTTTAACAACAAACT
The DNA here is from genome assembly GCA_947507515.1 of Eulithis testata. NCBI lineage: Eukaryota > Metazoa > Arthropoda > Insecta > Lepidoptera > Geometridae > Eulithis > Eulithis testata. The sequence goes on along the minus strand of OX382213.1, from coordinate 6,740,667 downwards.
GGATAGAAGCTTAAAATACCGGCTAAACTTGAACGCTGACAACCCTATCTTTTAGCCCCATTCTCCCCTACCCACCTGTCGCAATTTCGTTTTGATTTTGTTTCATTTGCAAACAATCAAGGTGGATAGAAAGGGTGGTATCTACGTTGTACGAACACCATGCAACTATCCAAGCGCTATGCAATTTTTTTTTAAATATCTATTGTGTAGAACTTTCCATGGTGCAACTAATCTAAAAAATCACGAAAGCTATGGTCAAAAGCTGCTAAGCGAAAGCTATGGTCAAATAAGAATAAGACCAGTATTCGTATTTTTGAGCAATAAATACTAATACGGGCCTTATTACTGGGCTACACTGATCCGGACTCCAGCATTATTCTAGAAATTCTTATACGATATTTGTATAAGAATCTCTACTCAAATCTATGCTTGAATACCGATTTCTCTATCAGAATTCAAATTTATTAAAAATCAACTAAAGACGGAGACTAAATTCTGAAAAGTGGATTGCGTCATTTAGCTGGTGGATCGTGATGCCAACAATAGAAGTAGGACAAGATTTATGGCAACGGGGACCGAGCCAGCGCAACGCCATGGTCGGAGTTCATGCCGGGATGACACCGGCATCTTAGTGTGGATATGCCGGCATATTCATGATAATCCTGTTTTTCCCGAGATCGCCGAAAGTGGATTCCATAAAAGTTAAAGTCAATGTGATCGGAATTCATGGTAAGATGACACCGGTATCTTGGCGTGGATATGCCGGCTCATTTAAGGTTTTCCCTAGACAGTAAAACACCCGTGGGTACACTAAAATATCAAACCTACAGAAAATTCGTTTGGACTTCATACTTACTCAGTACGTCAAATGGCATCGTACTCTGTATCGTACGGTTTCTGTAGGTAAATGTAATAATTTGTACTATAGTAATCATTTCAAACAAGTTCAGTCACAACGTGCTACTGGAATATAAACGTGCTCAATGCTTATAATGGGTATTCATAATCATGACTCAGTTTGCCAGACTTCTGAAACTCTAGTTCATTTATCAACACTCTTGTCGACTTCTTCTCGGCTCTAGCAGTCGTTAAGCCATGACGGAGGCCTTAAGACGGTCTAAAAACTCCGTCACCAGAGTTGGCCACTAACTCATACGAGCTTGCTAACTTGCTTTGTCAACTTCTGGCGCCAAACGGCTTCATACATTTCAATGTTGTCCAAAATCAGTACGTACATTATGATAGGTTATTACAAATTAATTATTTCCCGAGATCGTCCATAATATTCCAACATTGCTGAAAAATGTGCCACGACTTGCTACAGAAGCATAGCATCGAACCACGCAAAGTTCAATGTACCGACTGTAGTTCATACTGTGCTCCTTGGACGTATTCAGGGATGCCAGTTGGAGTACCTATTATAACCCCTTTTTTGGGGGGATGGACCCCTGAGACCTTGATGTAATATACCCCATTACATCTTCTTACCCATAGCATGCTTAGGGCCGTAAGATCAAAAGCAGTTTAAACTATGGATTTCGTTAACTACGATTACATTTGATCGGTAGATTAATCTACTGTCATCTCTGTCAGTTTAAGCTACCGATGGTCGATTAACTACCATTGATCTTATGGAATAATCGGAGACGGGAGGTTAAACTCTATTTCGTGGTTTAAACCACTATTGATCTTACGGCCCTTAGTGTGTTCGTTTGACGTATACTTGTATAGAGATTGAGCAGCGCCCCTAGCGGGTAGTTTATGAAACTGATGATTCTCCACAAAACATTATAGTTGACGTGACTTTGTAGTAAACGTCAAACGTACACACTCGGTACGCGGAACACAAGAAGAAAGTTTTACATTAATTGACAAATGACAATCGAAATAGGTTTGGTATTGTTGAAGTTATACTTCTAATGCGACTTCCAACAACGTTGCGTTACGGGATGACATAGTCTCTGTCTCTTTCTATTCCCCCCGAATAGAAAGAGACAGAGGCTAATACGCTACAAATGCTACAATCAAATATAAATGGCAGTGTTCAGCAATTCAGCATTTGACCGCCCGTGTTTTTGAAGATTTCTTCCAACTGACAGCGGGGCGAATAGAAAGAGACTAATACGCTACAATCAAAATATAATAGATGGCAGTGTTCATGCAACTTTTTACTTTTTTTTTTGAAGTGAAAATTTAGTACTGCATATTGGTTAAGTACATAAAAATAAATACTAAATTAATTTCACGTTAAACACAGAGCGAGAGTGAATGCGTGGCACTCGAAGATTAACTTCTAGACTGCACGCACAGGTTTTTTTTTTTATTTAGTTTTTGACGTGAACAACACAACCCAGAAGTAGACGGTAGTCATTTGTCATTGACCTACAAGTAAAACGAACTCTAAATAATGAGGTGTTAGTAGATAATATGATTTGAATCACTTTCTCAAGTTACGGATCGTATACCATACCTATTAAATTCATACTGAGTACTGCACCTTAAAACTTTCTTTCAATATTAGCTATGCTTTCCTTAACCAATAAACAAAACATTGAATTTGTTTTATTACTCTTTTCTTAGTAGTTTTATGGAATTTTTATTTTGCATCAATTTTGTGATCCGTAACGTAGTTTTTTATATCTGCTTTCTCGAAGTTTATACATCAAATAAATTTTTATTCTTTAAATGAATGGGAACGAATCAATATTGATTCTTTATTCAAATCTTTTGCAATGAATAACTAGTGTTTATTGGAAGTAAATAATAATAAAACTTAATTCTAATATACAGTCGAAAGCAAAAATGTCGGGTCATCTATAAAAACTTGAATATCGTGGAAATTATGAATGCTAAGCTTTGAATCAACTTTCGTGGCTGACTGTACTTAGATGTACCCATCTGATATTGTACGATTCAGCAAAAATGAAGGTTATTTTTCCAAGCACCTACTTAGGATACCAAGAACGTTATATATTTATAATTAACCCACTCAAATGAATAAAATCGTGAGAAACGATTCGCAATAATAAAAATGTCACTGCAATCCGTTAAGAACTCGGAATGTGCAACACTACCGTCACCAAACGTAAGCGAATTTGACTCTTACGTTCATAGAAATAAAGTCGATATTTGAAAAGTGTTTTGAGTGAATAGTGATGTATTGATTTAGTATGGTTTATTATCGATAAGACACGCGCTAATTTAGCTGTTCATGCGGAGATTCTTGAATGTGTGGAAATTGGAGAACTATTACAAATGGACTTAAGGTAATACAATTGCATTGAATTAAGTTCACAGCCTTGAGAAACAATTTAAAAGCTTGTGAATTAACCTTTTTGTTCAGAAATACTGTGAATAACTGAATAAATAATATATTATCTACATAAATGAAACGCTGCTTTATAAGAATAAATAAAATAAAATAAATAAAAATAATCAAGAAAATGAATTACACTTAAATAGAAACACTATTACAATAAGTTAATTTTCATGTAAAGGAGAACGTCCAAATGAGGTCCATTAATGTACAAAAATATCATTAGCATTACTGTCACTATGTGGCATTATTAATACTACGTGACTGGTATTTTAAGTTATGAGTGAAGAAAAACCTTTTTAATGTCCCTCTTCATACAATTTTTTTGCTTTAATTTCATAAATTAGAGGCGTCATAGCTCAGTTGGTAATAGCGCCGCCTTCCATCCTGTGGGTCGTGGGTTCGATCCTCAATCCCCACTAAGAACAAACACTACTTTGTATTATACTACTTTATTATACTACTTATACTACTTAGTAGGTATGTGTTTACAAAAAAAATATAAGTATTCTGTCAGCAATCTAGTGCTCATAGGCTACGCTTAGTTTGGGACTAGAAGGCGTGTCCATGAATATTTATTTATTTATAAAAATTCACGCAGTTGTGTAAAAAATACTAGAAATAAAAAACAGCTTTTAATGAGCTTTCACAGTACCTAACATTTAAAGGAGAATGTACAAATGAGGTCCATTATTGTACAAATCATCATTAACATTACCGACACTGTAGGTGGCTGGTTCTTGCCACTTGCCACTTCATTTGCACGAACTGGCATGACTCTTGATTGTTTTATAATGTGCTTTTATTACTTGGGCGTTGAAGGCTCATCAGGGACATTTTTCATAATAAAACACCTTGGGCCTACTATTTAAGTACTTTACAACCAGCTTTTAGTCTCGCAATGTAAAAGACAAACAGTGCTGTATCTTTAAATTTAGTTTAGTCACTTACCCAACTATCGAGCCCACTGGTGGACCAGATGGGAAAAACAATTCCCATCGAGCCCACTCATTTGCATAGTGGGCTCGATCGGGCCGGCCGGTGCGCTCAATGGGAATAAGCCAACTACATAATTCGTTTTAGTTATCCAATTATGTAAATATTGTATAGGTAAACTACAAAATAATAGATTACAGAAAAAATCTATAACCTCAGAAATCACAAAAAAAAACTTTGGTAAATCCTATGACATTCTTTATTTTTTAAACAACAACTTATTATTTTATCTAAACTAGGTAATTTGAATCTTGTTAAAAAATCCACAAATCGCACCGACTACTAATAACTCGACTGTTGCACAAATCGATTTCCTGTCTACTTTTTCATTCACAAAAGTGTAATAACATCTTGATTTACTGCCCATTTTGTCCTTGAATACTGTAAATTGGTCAATTTAAAAACCAAATTGCCCAAAAACGAACTAACCGTGTAATTTTAAATAGTTTTCGTCTTTACGAAACTTTTTGGCGACTATTTTAGAACTTAAGGTTGCAAACGCCCATTATCTTCACCGTTATGGTTTTTTATTCGATGGTTCTTGACCTCAACTCAGACTTGACATGATATTTCCCTTAATTGCATCTGACAGAAGGTCAAAGACTGGTCGATTAACTACCTGATATCTGTTGATAGTTATATTCAGTACAAAAACATACAAACGTTCGACACAGTCATTTTAAGAAACTCGGTAACATGCTTTGAACGGTCATTGACCTAAAAGCTAAGTGACAAAAAAGAACCAGTAACACACTGAAAGAATAGGTGAATACTTAGGTTCAACGTGGTTCAGCTTACGTTAAATTTCTTAATGTTATTTTTTTATCAAGTTTTCTAAAATAATATGGTAATAGAGAATGATAATACTACACGTGGGGTGGGTAATAATAATTTCAGCAGAATCAAAAAATTCATTATTATCACTGGGATGTAACGGACAAGCTATCATTCAATTGCCAAAAAACAAAGCAAAATGTGCCAGACACAAAATGAAAATATCAAAAACGCATCCCAGCCTAGGACAAAAGCAATAAATGAACGCTCCGGGCGGGGCAGATGCAAAATGATTAATAACTAGGCTTTTTAATGGATTTCCGAAAAATATTTCCGAATTTTTGGTAAAAAATCAAAACATGTGATATCGTCGCACTGTCACTGTCACGGAACGGTTGAAAAATCTTGATACTTTAATTTCAACACCTTTAAAAAGAACATTTTACTAGACTGATTAGTTTTGTCAGTATTTATGTCACACATTAGTAGCTATAACTGGAGTCAAACTATGCTGGAATTCGATTTAAACGTATTGTTATAATAACTAATTTTATTGTAATAAAATTTTTATTTTGTTTTTTTATGATAATAAATGCCTTCCTAATTACATAACAATTCTCATACACTAAAACGATGTATTATACAAACTTTATATTGCCGGAAAAATAAAACAATTTTTTTTCGCTCTTCGGAGCAGGCAAAAATAGAAGAAATAAAAATGATAAATAAATCTGCAAGTATCAAAATGACATAGTCACAATATACTTGCCCAAAAAAGTATTCGAATTCCATATGTTCATTTTTTAAGTGACGCCATAGGCTTTCCTTTGACATTTTAAAAATAAAACTTCACATGCTTTGCTAATTGCAAAAAATGGAATTTGACCCAGAGCCCGCATGTGCGTGCGCATAGTAAGAAAGAACGCATATTATTTTGTGCGCTTGCGCATCTGGCCTTCTGTTGACTAACTCGCTTCATATTTTCTAATATTTTTTATGATTTCTAACACCTGAAACGATAAGAAACTGTAATACACCATCTTAATTATTCGGTTTGAATAAATAAACAGACCAAACAGACCTAAACATAATAATAATATCAAAACTCGCTGGTTTGTACTTTGTATTGTAATGGAGATCGCCTATTATCTACCTAAGCTCTACAATACATATTTATTTATTCATTAAAACATAACATATAATTAGACTTTTAACAACCATTATAAAAACAGTACCGGAAATCTTTTTTTATTAAAATAATTCATTCAAACCTGAAGAGAAAAGCGTTTAACCAGCTTAGCTTGAGCTCAGTTATACCTTTAACCTCTCGCAAAATTACGCGTGATTTCATTGTTGTAGAGCTCAAGAAATGCTGGTCTTTATTGAATAGAAAAGGTAGGTACTTCCGATTCTTCCTTTTGATATAAAAGTGCTCTTTTTGTGCACGTGATAAAAGTGCCTTTTTGTGCACATGTGTCGAGCAACACGTGCTCACTGATTGTGCTTTTCTAAGTCTGATTTGAGTTTTATTTGTGTGGTTTGTGTTTGATTTAGTATGGATAAGACGACTAATGCTCTTTTTTCTATTTTTTTATGGCAATCATCCGTAGTTGGACATTTCAGCGTCACGTCGAAAATTCGAGACTCATTGAAGCGAGCGACTCAAGTGGAAACCACATATAGATGAAATAAGTAGACCAACCTCTGGTAAGGGATGACAAATGTGACGATGTATGAAATGTAGCGCTAAAACTAGACAAGTAAGAGCCACAGGGTGGGCTCAGTGTCGGATGTTGGAAGAGATCTGAGTCAATAGCTATAAGTAAGCAGTAAATTTTAACATTTTTCGTCAATATTTTCAAGTCGATTTCTCTTCAACCTTGTCACGTCGTTTTCTTCGTCACAGTCTGCGCATATCCTCATATTTGCATCCTTACCTTTACGTAATCAAACACCAAGTACACTGGCTTCTTGCACTTCCTAAAGAACAGGAGTTAGAGGAACATCGTCAGAGCTCTTGGCAGCTGCAACAGCACGTGCTCAGGCATGTGCCACTGATAATGACGAACACGAGATACTCGTAAGTGTGGTTTTCTGGTCGGCGTTGTGCTAGTGGGGATAAATATAATATAATAAAATAAATAAATATTCTTGGACATTACACACAACGCTTTCTAGTCCCAAACTAAGCAGAGCTTGTACTATGGAAACTAGATTGCTGATAAATTACTTAGATACATTTTTTTTGTAAATACATACTGTACATAGTAACACCCAGACACAGAACAAACATCTATGTTAGCAACACACAAATGTTTGTGCTTGGTGGGGATCGAACCCGCGACCCACAGCACAGAAGGCAGAGCTACTACCGACTGAGCCATGACGCCTGTCAAATATGAGTCAATAATGTCTACAAGGCCAAGAAGTAGAGTTGCAAGACTTTGAAACTTTGAAAAGAAGCTTTGAGTGAGTTACTTGACAGTATGCGCTCGTTGCGTAGCTTGCTTTAGACAATCTTCGGGTGACAAATCAACATCGAGCTATGCTGCGCTGTACTGCGCTGTGCTATGTTTGGTCAACTCGCTCGTCTAATATTTTAATGAGGATACAAACAAACCATGCTGTGCTGCGCTGTGTGAGGCTACGCTCTGTTTAAAAACGCAGTAGTCTCGAGCGAGGCGCACTACCCGCCGTGCTGAGCCGCGCTGTGCCGAACTGTGCTATGTTTTTAATACTTAATACTTTGAATACTGAGCTAAGCAAAGCGTGCTGAGCAAAGCGTAGCACAGCATGATGTTGATTGTTAAAAAAACGTAGCTTAAGAAACACAGCACAGCACAGCATAGCTCGATGTTGATTTGTCACCCTTCAGCGATTGTCTATGTTAAGCGACGTTCTGCGTGGTCACTATTTGGATGGGTGACCGTTAGTGGCACTTACATCTGAGAGCTTGAATCGGAAGGCAAGTTAAACTGTCGGTTCCGGCTCTAGCAGTCGTTAAGGCGGGGTTATCCGAAACTTTTAGGTTTTTGTATCTCTACTGAAGTGCAAAAGTTGCACGAAAAAAAATATTTTATTAAAATTGAACATGTATCCTAGAGCTTTGTAAAGATAGAAACGTGAATAATAATAATTTTCTCGATAAAATTTTTTTTTTTAAGATGACACTAAATCGATATTTCAAACGGTTCATACTACGATGTTTCTTCTTGAAATCATGTCAAAGTTATATCAAAAAATAGGGCTTATTATTTACTAGGGAACTGTAAAAAAAATAATATTATAATTTAGTTATTATTCATCTCTGTGAAAGAAAACTATCAAAATCTATACGTTCAGCCCGTTCAGGCGCTCGCGCCTTGCTCGCTCGCTTACGCCCAGTGCCCGTCTAGACGTCTTCGTCCTAAACTTCTTGGATAACCTCGCCTTAAGCCATGACAGAGGCTATAAGGCGGCCTGAAAACTCCGTCACAGAGTTGGCTACTAACTCATACGAACTTGCTCACTGGCTTAACAGTAAGCGATTTAAAAAGCAATGAAACTATTTCTAAAACAATCAAAATATCGCCTATGCAAATCGATTTTAAAAAAATTGTAATAGCAAAGAAAGTAACATAAATAACTGAAAAGAAAGTAAGGTTATGACCATGGAGAATCGCTTGCTAATCTTTGAAAAGATCTTACCATAATATTAAAAGTAATCGTCATACTGATGACCTCTATGGCGTGGTGGCTGTCCGGCTGTAACGCGAGAGGTATGGTTTCGATACCCGTGATGAGACAAATCAACTTAAACGGTAACCAACCGCATGCTACCATGCAGTAAATATTTAGAAGTTCTGGCAGACATCTTTTAGAACTGTGAGTAACTCTCTAACCTAATCTAACAGGAAAGGAAATCTGAAAGTGCCTTAGGTACCTACCTACTTCAATTTTATCTTTTCAAATTAGATACCCACATTCGGTTTTAATTTCAAAATATCATTGCATGTTCAGCTCGTATCGTGTTTGTAAGTTATTTTCATCTTACGATCATTATTTCATATGTTTTTTATTTCGACTTTGATTTATTTTCCCAAACATTTATCTTTTGTAAAACAGAAATGCCATGTCATGGCGCCAAATTTTTAAATAACTTAACCCTTTAATGACCTCACCGTCTGCAAAGGCATATGCCAAACTAAAATTAGATTTCGGTAGACATATGCACACCAGCAAAAAATTCAAAACATCTTCAGTTCTCGATAATGATCGAAAAGCTTCCAAATTCGAAAATAGAACATTCGTTTTCCTACCAAAGAGTATGATAAAAAATAAATGAAAGGGGTAAAGAGGGGCGATATACTTCAAGGGGTTTGGTAACAAAAAGTGGGTATTTCGGCCAGGTGGTATAGTAACGTCTTCCGGAAATCTGTGGTGCATGTGTCTTCAACCCGTTCTGTAGCGGAAACAGTACATACCCTATGCTTTTTATTAAAAAACAACCCCCTTGGTTATTATATTTTATGACATGGAAGATTAATTTATTTTTGTCTTTTCACTTTCGTTGAACAAAAACAATAGTGGAGTTTCAGTTACTTAAACATTTTTAAGAAACATTAGCTCATACGCCACGCAACCTGTTAGAAATAATGAAAAAAATCTTATAATTTTCAAAGATTTTCTATGAACACTATTGAGGTAAGAAATAGCGACGTGTCCATCTAATTTTCTTTAGAAATTAGAAATTACTTCAACTCCAAAGCAAGTTCTGGCATAAAGCCCCACATAGCGACCTCACATGCGCACGCGCAATCACTGTACAGTTAATCGCAGATTAATGCATTGCCTGACCCCTGCCCTTGTACAGCGCCATCTGTCAATGGTAAACGGATCGCAGGAATGCTGATAGTGTTATTGTTTATTATATCAATCAGTAAATCGTTGCTATTTCTCTCCTATAAGTAAATATTTGTACGAGTAATATACTATAGATCTGTAGATACTATAAAAATATCTATATCATTATAAAACTGTAAAAAAGCAAAAACTAAAATTAAAGATATGGATAAATTAAATATGCAGATCTACTAAATAAACGATTCTGGTACCGAAGATCGAGTTTGTCTGTTTGTCTGTTTGTTTGTTCGCGGATCACGCCTAAACTACTGGAACAATTCCCCTTTTTCCGGATTGAAACATAGCATTTTATTGAAATTAAAGACGTGGATTCTTAGATACAGCTTGACCTCTCTAAACCACAAGCCACCTTTGGCACCGAGGTTCATCGTAAGCTGGTTGATAGATATTTTGGCGGAAAGTTTCGCACGCGTACGAAGCCGCGCGGGTATCAGCTAGTATAATGATACTATGATAACTTCTGAAATCTCTGGTATCGTTTTTCTGATGATGATCATCAGTTTGAGAAAATTGATTAGACATAACTCTGACTTAGGTGAAGATTTTAGAAGAATATTTGAAAAGTTATTTTAGTCCTAATACCTACAAAAAGAAAGCCTTTTTCTTCTCTAAAGATGTTTGCCTAAAAATTGTATGTAAATAATCAAAGTGGATATTACAAAAGTGGTCACTGTCACTGTCAAGTATCATGTAATGAGTCCATTTCATTTGCGAACGCCCAAAGGTTAAATGTTAATATAATTTCAAATACTATAATTATTTGTTTTTACTGTCACGTTTATTATATTAGTTATTTTTATAACATCCGTCTAAATTATTTTAAAAAGTAAAAAAGTTATTCTGGTTGTGAGACAGTTGGCTGTCTGGCTAATGGATGCGATTGGTGAAAGTGAAGTGATTTGCACTCTGACCCGAGGAATGTACCTACCTGCTGGTATACCTATGGGTACCTATAATAGGTATACCTTTTAGTTAGTAGTTTCGGGGAAACGGATTGTGAATCCGTCTAGGTATCATCATTTAGATTTATGAAGTCGTTTTTAAAAAGATAAAAAAAAATCTAATCTGAGATGCAGTGAAACTTTATGTAAAAGAACAATTTGCATTTATATTTTACGCACAACTAAATAATAAGGTTTTTTTGTTAAGTTTACAACACAGTTTATAAATGTTTCAGAGATTTTTCTTTTATTATTTCATCGCGGTTCATATTAGGATGATATTAGGCATTTACAAATTGTGAGCATAAACATGAAATGAAATGAAAATTGATTTGTTTTTGACATAAAAATGGTACAAAGTTAGTAGTGTTTGATTTAGTATACACTGTATAAACTAGTATAAACTGTGTTATTTAATCACACATTTCGAAAGCAAGGCAATTTTTTAACCTCAACTTCTCTTTGTTTGTAAGTTTTATTTGACTATCAACTAACCAATATGATCTAAGAAAGTTTGGTATTTACAGAAGAGGATCCACTATCCGATTCCCCGATACCTCGTAGTCGCTAGATATACATATTGGTACCTCGCGTGCGATTACACAGGTAGATGAGTTGAGCTTTTAGCTAATTTAATGGTTGTAAAGATTTATGTTCGGACTGTCTGGTTTGATATTACACTTATTTTCGTATCATGAATCATTTTTCATATATTCTCACATAACAGTACAGATATAGTACAAATAACTAGTAGCTTTTGAAAAAAAATGGAGCAGTCCTCTCAAATATTTACTATATTTTTATTCGCCGTATTTTTCAATTAAATCAATATTTGATATTATTAAAAAAAATGAAGCATTGTCTAAATTGAAAACAAAAGGAAGCACCATTTTGAAATCTTCGAAGGTCCAACTTCCGGCCACATTTTGCACAGTCCCTTTTAAATCACATTCAACAGGTGGGTTGGTAAATAAACGTCACTTTTCTCCGTAAAAACCAAATATCCCTAGCGCATATACCTATATAAAAACTTTAATGTTTTTGCGTGATAGGCTTTACTCGCTTGGTGGGTAAGGTATCCGAAGATATTTTTTGAATCACGATAAACGAGTAACTATACCTACAATGTCAGCTGATTCCATTTTTATGCCTTAGAGGAGACAGAAAGAAGGAGATAAACCATTTAACATTAGCCCATTTAACATACAAAGAGCGAAGAAAGAGGGAGAGAGAGGTTGTTCGTCAAAAACAAAACAAAATTTCAGTCTGAGCGCCATTTGGTCAAAATCTACGCGAATCGGCGCAACTTCCTGTCCAAAACAGCCCCTCTAAATCACGCCTAACAGGTGGTTACTAAAGGAGGGTTGCAAAATGTTTATATCATGCAGACAGGGGAAATGGACGTTTACGTTTTATTTGAATACGGCTGCTTGTACTGAATAAATAAGGCACTGAAGGTGTTTACCAGGTGGTAAGATACTGTAGAAATAAATCTCAGGACTGTATCAGATTTTCTATCTTCAAAGAGTAGTGGGCACATTTGGGTATACCTATGATTGGTATGATTAGTTGGTATAGTAAAAAAATATTGGACAGAAAAGCCTTCAATCTCAATGCATCTTATCCCTATTTTTTTGTTTTTATGGCTATAAAATTAGTTTTTCATCACACCTATTCGAAAAGAACGACTTGGTTCGCCTTTATGTGCACCCAAAGGTGGTGTTTTCTATAAGAAACAATAAGTGCGCGGCAAAGTTCGCCGCAATTTACTTTGCCGCGCACTTTTTGAATTTGGAACATCTTAGTGTTCAGCGCCAAAGAAATCGAACGAATAGAAAACATAAGAAATAAGTGGTTTTCATTATAGATACTATTTATTTTCATTTTAGTTGTTACTATATATGTTTTATTAAATAATAATATTACAATAAAATATGAGGCGCCTTTTATTTTCTCATAGTTGGTGATGAAAAGTAGAGTGTACCACTCGGGCGCAAAATATATTTTTGGCTCGGGCGAAGTACTTTGAATCCCTCGCTACGTTCAGGATTCTACTAAAGAATCCCTCGCTACGCTCGGGATTCTACTCTAGGATCCTTCACTTCGCTCTGGATTCAAAAAATCGCCCTCGCCGTAAAAATATAATTTTGCTCCCTTATGATACAATCTACTATTCCATATGGTCGAAACACTACTTAGACTCTCATTTTGTCAAAAGGTAGTTAAAGACATGTTCAAAAATGTACCTATTTTACACTGTGTCCTTTTTCGCTCCTTTGGTAATATCATGTCTGCAAACTTACGTAAACGAAGATGCTACATTGCAAATCTATTACGTAACATATTTCAAGAGTCTAACCTACACTAGTTCACTGGTTCTGACGAAAGCAAACATTTACCTATCTAATTATAAGAATACATTGGCTAGGTGTTTCTAGGTTACATAAAATAAAGTAGTAGGATAATTTTATGCTAATCTTTTCCTGCAATAAATCATGTTTTAATAGTGAATGCCATGTTTTGATTTTACTATAAACTAGTAAATATTTGTATATTTCTTTAAGCACCCATACTAATAAAAATAATCATTAGATAGATAGGTCTAATAAAAGTAAACATTTTCAACTTTCTATTTCAATTTAATATTTTACTTTATTTGCATGTTCATTTAAAAAAGAGGCAAACTGATAACAGTCTCGGTGTAGTTTAAATTTATGTGTAGTTTATCTGGAATATAGGACAAATAAATAAATTCATTTTAGGCCATTTCTATCCATGTATTTTATGGAATTTGACAGAATTTTGACATCATCGATGTAATTAAAAAATATATTTTTTCTAGCAGCTGCCTACCCTTTTACCTTTCCTATTATTTATTTTCTATTTAACAGCATACAAATCACGGCATATATCACACCCTTTACCAGTGACATTTATGATTAACATGTTCAAGGGTTGGCCGGAGGCGACAGCTCTGTTTATTTCAAGCTTATTAGACTCACGTGGCTTTAGTCTTTGTTTGTTTTTCAATTTAGTTAAAGAACCAAATTGGTAGTGACTTCATTTTCTATCTAATTCTCTATACAGTGCCTGTATTTGACACGCTATGGTAATCTAGATTTCACATGTAAAAACAGAATTAGAATAAAACTTACCTCCAATTTAACTCAAAATAAACAAAAGAACATCAAAAAAGTTATAGGATTTTAAGAATAAATAAGTAAAGTAGGCCTTAGTGACTTATTTTTATAAAACTTTACTCAAATTCAGGCTGACTAATAAGTTGAAACGATGCTGAAGTCTAAATTGAGACTCAGCATAGAGTTTATCTCTAATTTACGTTTGAGAAATATCAAAAAAATGCTTGTGTCTCGAACTCTCAATTAAAACTTGAGCTACAAAGGCTCGTGTACTGAAAGTATATTTCAGCATACAAGCTTTTACAGCGCAGAACCGCGACCAAAGCAAATGCAATAGACAAAGATAGGCATAGGCCTATAGCAGCCTCCTATAGCAGTGAGAGAAGTCTGAATGATAATAATGATAAACTCATTGCTCGTGGGATCGGAAACAAGGTCAACATCTGCATCCTCATCACATATCCTCAGGAAGTGTCACTTGCATCAGAAATAGGAATCTGATACACTTTCTGCCCACTTGTGCATACAATACCTGTGACAATAGCATGTCAAAAATAACGAAAAACGTCCCCACGCAACCATTACGCGTTTACTTCGCTCCTAGATTCATTGCAAGTTAAGTAACCCAGTAGTGTATAAAGTGACTTTGAGAATAACATTTAAAAAGTTCGGAATCGCGAGCGTAAAAATGTTCCAGGCAACCATTGCGCGTTCACTTCTTGCCAAGATTCATATAAGTTAAGTAATCCAGTAGTGTAAAAAGGTCGTATCCTGTTAGATAAAAAGGAAGGATATCCGTGGATATGTTTGTACAATTGTTCGGATACCTGCGAGGGTGGGAAGCGATTAGCTGAATGATTTCAAGCAGTATCGGATTTCGGAGACTCTGAATGTATGAGAAAAGTTAGATAACAGATGTTGTTTTATCTGAATCTTAGTAAATTTATTTAAATCTTGTCTACACTGCTTCCTGTTGCCACTAGTTTTGGCAATAGTAATACCTACTTATACAAAGATGTAGGTAAAAACGAATAATATTAATTCAATACATGTTGTATGCTGTTGCAACTTTCAAAGAAGAATTTACGACAAATATTGAATGATTTTAGTTATTAATGCC
Source organism: Eulithis testata (assembly GCA_947507515.1). Taxonomy (NCBI): domain Eukaryota; kingdom Metazoa; phylum Arthropoda; class Insecta; order Lepidoptera; family Geometridae; genus Eulithis; species Eulithis testata. The sequence goes on along the minus strand of OX382213.1, from coordinate 6,725,478 downwards.
AAGATAAATAGAAACTAACCACAAGTACAAGTTAAGTACTGTGGATTTTGTCCAAAACAATTTTCAGATGATTTTTTTATGGTTTTATTCGATACCTACAATATTTTTTAATACTCCGATGGGCTGAAGCTTAGGTACATCAAGCAATTATTAATTGAACATAAAACGAAAAATATCTGAAACTTTATGATATTTTTATTAATTTTTGCTCATGGTACACCTCTTTTAAGGCTTAAAGATAGCATGCCTGTTGAATAAGGCTACTATAATCGTTAGCCTATTAATGCTCAAAGTAAAAAGAGGAAGTCAAGTACATAATTATATACATCTGTGTCACAATTTTTTCTTACTTCCTAAACCCCTTCAGCCTCGAACAATGTAGAGAAGCATATGGTGCCGGCCTCTTAATGAAAATAGAAACATAAAAACCCATCCTTAATTAACTAATTCCCGTATAAAAGGGTTACTTTATAAATAAACATCTCTATTAAGGGGGCTATTCTGGAGTCGAAAGAGATTATATGGAACTAACTGTCGCCCGCGGCTTGGCTCGCGTGGTAGATGATCGACTTCCAATTCTGGTATGATAGAGATGGTGGTTAATTTTTGATTATCATTTTCTTTTAATTTGTAATTATTTAGAGTGGTAAGACTACTGGTAAGAATATTTTTTTGTATTGATTTTAAACAATACAAATAGCTCTTTTTTCTACGTAAAAGTGATCTGATAAAAAAAAACTTATTAACATTTGAGAGTAATTTTATAATTTAAAGGACTTTTTTGTTAACTTTAGCAAATGGCTGCATATTTTACTAGGACTCGTTAACAAATACAGTTAATTACAGTAACGGATTTATTCAGTGATCTTATTATTTGTTAACCAACTTTTAAAACTGTCTGTACATGCAATTCAAATGACAGTTAGTACATAATATAAAGCCAATTTCTGTAATTTACCGTATGGCTACTTATTAACAAAGGCTATCATCATACATCAATCATCAATCAGTAGCCATTCAATCCAAAATGAATTCGTTTTCACGCGTCGCCGGTTCGATTTTAATCGGGTTTGTGATTCGTGAGACAGTAGGTTACTTACCTACACCATACAGTCATCTGCCTTGATCACAAATATTGACAATCGTAACGTATCGTAACGCTAACGTATTCGAGATACACTGCGCGGGGACGCTACAACGCTCGGCAGTCAAGCAGGCGTTGACGCTCAATATGATTCGAGTACGTTACGTTGACGTAACCCAGCGACTGTCAGATTTGTCAGAGTGATCGCCCCTTAGACAAAAAGAGAGCTATGTGATGTGACCTAGGCCTAACATGAATTTTCTTCATTCACTGTACAACACACTATTATTGACAGGCGTCATGGTTCAGTGGGTAGTAGCTCTGCCTTCCGTGTTGTGGGTCGTGGGTTCGATCCCCACCGAGAACAAAAATTTGTGTGTTGTAAACATAAATGTTGGTTGTGTCTGGGGTTTCTATGCATTAAAAGCACGTATTTACAAAAAAATATGTATAGGTAGGTACATGTATTCTATCAGCCATCTAGCTCCCCATAGCTTTGCTTAGTTTGAGACTAGAAGGCGTTATGTTAAATGTCCGTTAATATTTTATTATTTATTTTTTATCTTTTTCAAAATCCTGCGAGTTTTTCGTAAAGAACACACTGTCGTAGACAAATTACAATGTTGCACGAGTACAGAATAGCCCCTTTTTAAGTACTTATAAGTAATTCTTTCGATTTGAAAGTTATGCACACAATGATTTATAGCTCTGCCATGTACCATACATCTTTTAACTATTTTTAAACTGTTATTTAGTTATCGTGTACACACCTTTTTGGTGTTGTCTTACGCGTATATTGAACGAATTCTTCAAAAATAATTTATGGTTCTCGATTAATATACGAGTTGTTATTGAAATACTTACGTGGAATTTTATTTAATAAAATAATAAAAAATGTAACACAATTTTTTTCATTTTATACCTTTTTGGCAAAAATGTATGGAACATATTGTAATTTTTTTTTTCGCTCTAACACTGAAGGACATGGAATAAGTAAAAGTTGATCAAAATAGTACTAAGTAACTGACTAAGTATGAACTATTATTGTAATAATTATAATAATTAATTATGTTCAATTTTTGCATCGTAAAAAGTTCTGGGATGCAGAACTTTTTACGATGCAAAATTTGAACATCGATATCATATGTACATCTAATATTACACCAGTCTTCTCTTCCCACAATCTCTTGACATCTCAAGCAGATGTTCTTTTTTTGAAAAGCGGAAACGGAAAGACTATCTCTCTCTAACACTAGCTGTCTTTTTCCTGTCTTGGCGTTTGAGGTGCACAGATTGTGAGCCACCTGCTTCAGCAACTGCCGTTCATTATAGTCGACCATACGTTTGATTTTGAATGATTGTAGGTTTTTGTTGCCAAAATGTGTCTGAGATAAAAGCCTCAATGAAACCAATAGTTATTGTAATTTCAGCAGCCTCCTAATCCAAGTTGTCAGTCTATGATGAATAAGAACTCACATATCGTATAACCAATATATATTAGTCAAGTACAGAGGCGCGTAGCGAGTAAAACCTGCCAAAAAGTATACTGGCTACTCGCTTTGCTAAAAACTTGACCAATGTAAAACGAAAGAAACGTCAAGTCAATCTTTTATCATAATATCAGCCTTTAGACTCTACGGCCAATAAGCCTCCACCAATTTCCAAACAAAACGGATTGAGGAATTTTCTGTCCATCAATTCTCCCGTTTATCCCCCGTGACACTGTTGTGCTATAGGAAACTATTATTTCCCGTGACACTATCGATGGTGCCATGGGTAAATCAGCATCTCCCGTAACCCAACTATGAGGCCAGTAGTAGGTTATCACGAATCAATTCGTTGATCTATCGGGGGGGTGGAAGGGAGAGGCCTGTGCCTAGCGGTAGAACAGCTGATGTAATATGAAGGGCTGATGATGAATTTTTCGCTCAATCTTTACAATCTATAGAGAACAGCATCCCGTGTCCCGTGGGAGCGCGACAGACAAACACGATTCTGTTGTTTTAGCGTATCTGTGATAGATCACCGGGACATACCATGGTGAAGCGGTCATTGACCTGCGTGTAGGTTTATCGAATGGTGATAAAATACTAGGGATATTGGTCTTCCAGCTGGGTATACCTACAGGTATACCTATTTTGACGAAAAGCAGTTTTGACTAAAAGGTATTCGACGAAACGCACCTTTGGCAAAATTTGGTTAATGACGAAAAGTAGTTTTGACGATACGCATAAAACTCTATCCGCCAAATTATATTTCCAGATTTATCTTGGATCTAACAAAAACTGCCAATAACCGCGTCTGTTTTGGACTTAACCCCTGTCAAAGCTGTCAGATCTACATGTTATGTAATATGAAAAAACCTAGTTAAGTCCAAAATAGACGTGGTTTTTGGCGGTTTTTGTTAGATCCAAGATAAATCTGGAAACATAATTTGGTGGTATAAGCATAATGCCGCTGGTTTTTTTTCGGTAAATCATTGCTTTGGATTATAATCATGCTACAAGTTTTAGCTTAGTTTATATATTGCTTTGTTTATGTGCCAAGACTTTGCTGTTTCTATAAAAATTATATTTACTGCGTATATATTTTAAATTTTCCATTTATAAAATTAATGTCTAAAGCACATTGTGCTCTATGAAGCATGATAAAACCTTTGAAGAGCATAATTTGCCAAATACTTCACATAATTTCAGCTTCCATTTCGGCCACTATACCAATATTTCTCAAAGGTGAAAGACCAGATAATTAGTCACAATTAGATCCCCATGAGAGCCTAACGAAATGTAACGAGATCGCACCCAAACCTCGTACAAACAATATAAATGTTTGCTAGCCTTTATTACAATGCACTTTACAAAGATGAAGGCATAGATGAGACTATTCTTTGAAACAAAAGAATACAAACTACTATACTGAAATCAATTGACGATGAAAAACCAATTTCAAAGTTGATTTCTAAAAAAAAGGTCGCAAGTGTCGTAAAGATCAGTAGCAAAGATCCAAGTTCAGATAAACTGAATTAATTCTAAGATTCAGCTTTATTTATACGAAATAATCAATGTTGTATCATGATATAAATAAGATTAAACCATGTCCAAATCCATTTTGATACGGCTAAGCAATGCCACTTACCCATCCTACGAGCTAATTTGAATCAATTATAGAAGTCAAAGTTCAATTCTAACAAATATTTGGACCGAAAACTGATAAAATAAATTCTTTTCTATCAAGAAGAATGTATAGGAATGTATGTCTACCACTTTACCGCTACTTAATGTGTATCTATAGCCCAAATATATTTATCAAACTATTTGAATTGCTCGTTAAGTTTGAGTTGAACGTATAAGCTAGGTTCTGTATTGTTTTTATAACTCAGAAATCACTTTTACGTATGTTAGAGACTAACAGATAGTTGAACTTGAGAAAAGTTCAACTATCTAAAGGCCTAACAAACACTATAGGGTTCATGTTATCATCAACTCGTAGAAATTATTTGAGGACCCTAGAACCTGGTAACTGCCATTTGCAAGTAAACTATTGAAAGTAATGTCAAAAAATAAAATAAACAGCTCCAGAATTAATTAAACTTCTCTCGCAATCAATCAAAATGTATGCATAACAATTTGTAAACAAAAGTATAAACCTTAATTTCTTTTCACTCCTAAATATTGATTAATAGGCATAAAATATTTGTTTATAAAAACGCGTTCTACTATTATTAAGTGTTATAAATATCTAACGGACACTGAATATGCTAAAAGGCCTAAAACACGCATTGATTCCACATTTCAAATGTAAATGTGCGTTCCAAAATTCAACCGTTGACACAGACAGATTGACGCCAAGCTCCGCATTGGTTTTATCTTACAAAATGGAACCCTAAAATGTGAATTTGTTACTAAGCATAATCGTATAAAATAATTTACCTTTGGAATCAATTCGGATAGGAAATATAGCGAGTTTATGTTAAGTTGTATAATCTTTGCCCTCGCGAGGTGCGCTAAGTGAGCGTACATTCCATAGTTATGCGGAAGTGGGGTTACTTGTTAGCATCTTAAGTTTTTGATTTCAATGGATTAAGTACGTATTAGGATTGATTTAGTAGGTTTTTAGGTGCTTGTTGTGTAACATTTTGAAATGCAAATAATTTTACGGCATGGGAAAAACGTCTCTTTTCTCTGTGAACTAAATGGCTTTACTTTTGTAGAGAAAGCAGATAAGATAAACGTCATATCTGACTAGATTTCTTATTTGAGTGCTAAATTACCATCGTATAGTCGTTAGTATCCAAGAAAAAAATAATCTTAATATACAGGCTCTAAATAAGAACTTTGTAAAAAAAGTAATATAAAGATTTTTTAATAAAATCCTAAAAATAATAAGTCGAGCAAGGTTCGAACCCGTGCCCTTCTCCGTGGCGTTCCTTTGATACCAATTAAGCTGACTCGTAATTCCACCCGAGAAGTAACTTTTAGGGATGTATTTTAGACGATCGTAGCGACCTACTGTCTTTACCTATTACTATTACTACTAGCCCATACTGTCCCATTGTTGGGCAAAGGCCTCCCCCCATTTCCGCCAGTCTCCACTTCTCATCATCTTCCTACCCTTGTCCCACGCTAAGTGGGGTCGGTACAACATGTCTTCGTCTTCCACTCTCCTCTATCAGCCGCCATCTCGGTGTCCACTCCTTTCTTACTCATATCTTCTTTCACACAGTCACACAGTCGCCAGTCTCCACGTCTATGAGCCCTAATTTGCCAGTCCGTCTAGGCGTCTTCATAGGCGTCGTTACCTATTTAGTTTAAATGTTACATTAAATTACCTACCCAACAGTTCTGACTATTATAAATGTATTAAAACATATTGCATTATCTAATGGCATATGAATAACACAATATATTAGTATACTAGCTGATACCCGCGACTTCGTACGCGTGCCAAACTTTCCGCCAAAATATCTGTCAACCAGCTTACGATGAACCGCGTAGCAAATGGCGGCTTTTGGTTTAGGGAGTTCAAGTTGTACTTATCTAAGAATCCACGTCTTTGATTTCAATAAAATATAGCCTAAGTTTCAATCCGGAAAAAAGGCTTCTGAATGGTATAAGTTTCATTGAAATTGGTCCAGTAGTTTAGGCGTGATCCGCGAACAAACAAACAGATAAACAGACAAACTCGATTTTCGGAATCAGAATCGTTTATTTAGTAGATTTGCATATTAAGTTTATCCATATCTTTAATTTTAGTTTTTGGCTTTTTTACAGTTTTATAATAGTATAGATAAATAAATAGAATAAATAGATGGATATATAGATATTGCATTACCTAATGGCATATCAATAACACAATATATTAGTATATAATCTAGGCACAAGCAATAAACGTTGCATAAAATCTGCCCCCGAGCGGTGGAATAGTAAAGTAGATGATTGATAACGCGGTAGAGCGCGTGTTGTTGGGACGACAACGATATCAATATGTGGATCATCATCATCATCAACCTATATCGGTCCACTGCTGGACGTACGTCTCTCTCAGGACGCGCCACGGAGCCCGGTCATCGGCTCTTCTCATCCAGTGTTTCCCAGCTACATTTCGCAAATCGTCACCCCACCTAGCCGGAGGGCGTCCTACCACTACGCTTACCTAAACGCGATCTCCACTTGAGTGTTAACCAGTAATAAACGATTTATCAAAAAAGTAATGCAGGGTAATAAAATTTTCATTATTGGAAGTAATAAACAGCTTTTGGTCTAGACGGGATCCTTGCGGGATTCTATTTTTTAGCTTGAATAACTGATTCTAGCGACAACTTATATAAAAAATACATACTTTGGAACGTGAAATGAGACATAAGTTGTATAAACCTTGACGTTTAAACCGTGACTTTCTTTAGTCCCCGTTCTGGAATAAGACCGTCCGTGTCAAAAGATACGACTAAGCAATATTATTAGCTTTCTTTCCATAAAATTTGTAGATGACTACAGTTGCATTGAAACACCCGGATGAAAGAACGAAAATATTGATGAAATGTGCATATACCTACCTAGATGTTTCAAATCAGTGCAGAGTGACTTTTGATTACGTACGTTTATTTGCATAATAAATGTTTACAAATTGGTCTCAGCTTTTTAAGTATATAAGATATCGTTGTTCTGTCAATAACCATTACTAAATAAATAAGACACTTTTCCTGTTATAGAAGTAGCCGTATCCATACTATTTCCAGCGTTTGCTCACCAAGCAGGTCCCGGTCGTACATCGCTGCTCGTTCAATTATCATATCCACTTTCTCTAGCGAGTTGGTAACCAATGTTGTGATCGTCAGTGTGTCCCACATCAGTTACAAACGGGTGGTTTGACAGTGTCTTCACCTCAGCAGCCTGAGGAAATCCACTAGGTACTAGACATATGCCTCCTCCATAGGTCTCTAGATCGGACGGATAGTTTTATCATCATCATCATTTCAGCACGTTTGCACCCACTGCTGAGTATAGGCCTCCTTTCTATTACGCCATTCTTTCCGGTCCCTTGCGATTCTTGTCCAGTGATTCCCAGCCAGTTCTACGATGTCATTTGACCATCGGGCGGGTGGTCTGCCTCTTGGTCTACGGGCATCCCTTGGCCACCATTCAGTTTTATACATAACATTATAATATATTTTGTCTCTGTTTATTTATACAACTGATGAGTCATAGCCTGTGTATTATTTAGATATTTTGTTAATGTGTTTTCATCTATGACAATAAAGACATCATATTATTATCATATCTAGAAAGAACGATTTAAGACCTTCTCGGTTGTCGCTCTAACCAGTACGTTGGCCGTCGTCTTACGGCCGTCTTTTTCATGTTGGTTTATTTATGGTCACAGTTTTTGTGATTTTATGAATGCTTTTTTTGTGATAGTACTTAATTTTGACAGGCGTCATGGCTCAGTCGGTAGTAGTTCTGCCTTCCGTGCTGTGGCTCGTGGGTTCGATCCCCACCGAGAACAAACATTTGTGTGTTGTAAACATAGATGTTTGTTCTGTGTCTGGGTGTTTCTATGTATTACTAGCCGTCACGGAGCCCGAGACCTTTCCAACGAATGCAAAACCGTGGAAATCGGTTCGTGCGTTCTGGAGTTATAGCGTCAGGAAGGAAAACTCGACTTATTTTTATATAGTAGAGATAAGTATGTATTTACAAAAAAATGTATGTATGTATTCTATCAGCCATCTTGTTTCCATCGTACAAGCTTTGCTTAGTTTGGGACTAGAAGTCGTTGTGTTAAGTGTCCGTGAATATTTATTATTATTTATATTAATTAATCTTGAACATTTACTTGTTATGACTTTCTTCTTTCCACTATAACTAATGACATAAGTAGGTACCTATACTTAATTATTATTGCTACTTTACTTAATTCGATTTCTTTTTTTGACCAAGATTCTAAGGCTTAGTATACGCTAATTAGTTTAGTTATATATAATCTCTATATATAAAAATGAATCCCTATTTCCCTTGGTCATCACGCGTGAATGGCTTGACCGATTTCGCTAATTCTTTGTTTGTTGGGTTTGCTATTGTCAGGAGAAGGTTCTTATATAAAAGAAACAGGAAAAATGCGCGGAAAATTAGAAAATTTAAGAATACACAACCACCATATTAATTTTTTTTTCTAATGTAACCTTAGCGCATCTGGCAATATAATCTTTTTTAATGGCGTTTGTCATAACATCGACAGAATGCGTGCTGCAAATACACTCGAGAGCATAGAAATCGCACATAGAGGCATTTTCCTACATTTTAATTTCGACCCTTATTTTTTTTTTAAATTAATGTGATGTTGCAAATATAACTTAAATTAAATTGAAGTACACACTGTTAGCTTCCTGAAAACACAAAATGTCTAGCCTTGACCTTCGAAATCATAACAGTGGCAACTAAACAATAGAATGGCCTAAATTAGCTCGTTTCAGGTAGCGCGGTTTGTGGGAGCAGGTATAAAAGGTTAAAAAAACAATAAATTTGTGAATGCATCGATTTATTAATACGAGGTATTGCCTCCCCTAGCCTGAATAACAGCTTCCATTCGCTGTTTCATTGAAGAAATCAATTTTTTGACGAAATCCTGCGGTATGCTGTCCCATTCTTCCTTGATCGCGGTTTGGAGCTCTCTGAGACTCGTAGGCGCTGCGTTTCTGGATCTTACTCGTTTCTTTAGTTCGTCCCATAAGTGCTCAATGGGATTGAGATGGGCTTCGAGCAGGCCACGCCATAACGAGTACTTCAACCTCCTCCAAGTACTGGCGTACTATAGCAGCGGTGTGTGGTCTAGCGTTATCCTGCATCAAAACGAAGTTTTCGCCGATAAATCCAGAAAAGGGCACAACATGTTCTTCCAGGATCTCCTCGACGTAACGTTGGGAAGTCAATCCACCCGATCGACGGTCGGTATCGGGCCCTGTGATGAAGACAAGTTCGGTTTTCGCTTCCAGAGAAATGCCTCCCCAGAACATACACGAACCACCGCCGTATGCGACCCGTTCGGAGATGCAACATTGAGCAAAACGCTCACCGGATCTTCGGTAGACTCTACCTCGTCCGTCGTTACCATGAAGGCACATCCTGCACTCGTCGGAGAAGAGGACTGCCTGCCATTGATCCATAGTCCAATTAACGTGATTTCGAGCAAACTGAAGGCGTGCTTGTCTGTGCGCTGGGGTCAATTTTGGGCCAGTTGCTGGTCTGTGCGCTGTCAGACCTCCTTCGGCTAGTCTTCTTCTAACAGTCCACCGACTGACTTCCACTTCTCTAACTTCCTGGAGCTGCTGTCCGAGTTGAACTGCATTCAACCGGCGATTTCGTAGTGATGTATTCACAAGGAAACGGTCATCGCGCTGTGTTGTCGCACGTTTTCGGCCTGTTCCTGGTCGCCTGGTATAGCCACCAGTTTGCTGATATCGCTGATATACACGTCCAACAGCATATCTGCTCAAATTTAATTGACGAGCCACTTGACTTTGGTTCTGTCCAGCTTCGAGGTGTGGTATCCATTTTCTTGTTTAGAGAGATGACGTATTCGTTAAAGGACCTTTCTGACTGGGAGTTGGTATGCAAATGATGTCATTTCAATCATCCCTTACCGTTTTATACCTGCTCAAAGTCCCACAAACCGCGCTACCTGAAACGAGCTAATTTAGGCCATTCTATTGTTTAGTTGCCACTGTTATGATTTCGAAGGTCAAGGCTAGACATTTTGTGTTTTTAGGAAGCTAATAGTGTGTACTTCAATTTAATTAAAGTTATATTTGCAACATCACATTAATTTAAAAAAAAAATAAGGGTCGAAATTAAAATGTAGGAAAATGCCTCTATGTGCGATTTCTATGCTCTCGAGTGTAGTTAAGACAGGACAACGTCTGTCGGGTCAGCTAGTCTATGATAAAAAAATATGAACATTTCTAACACTATATTAGCAACACCTATTTATTTGTTAATCAACTTAATTACACTTAATACCTTTATATATATTAATAACTAGCAGTCGCCCGCGGCTTTGCTCGCGTGGTAGCAGCATACACAATCTTTGATCCTAATTTTAGACCATTTAGGGTGCGACTTTTCAAAATTCCATTCTTAGTGTACCCCTACACTATGTAAAGATACTACCCTCCAAATTTCATACCTCTAGGACTTATAGTTTAGGCTGTGCGATGATTGTCAGCTTCAGAAGAGTTTTATATTTAGAGAAGATAGAGAGAAGATGACTGTAGTATAATTTACAACATCTTAATTAAACTAAATAAATCAATAAAAAAGTCTGCAAATCTTTGCAATATTGCAATATTATATAACTGACTCATCTATCCGTGAGAATTTCTTAGTTAATCACTAACTCAGTTAATCGTATGGATTTAGGTCAACTGTGAGCAATCTTATGGATATTCGCTTTTTGAACGTTAATTAATTTATATCTTTTGGCTCAGACATTATTATTATTATTATGGACTCCCGTTTCCGCATTTAGACTCAAAGTTGGTCCATTATACGTGGGGGGGTGAACTGGCTATGCGTGTAGCCAGCCTAACTCCTCCCAAAAGCACAGAAGCTTCCTGGGGGCTTCGCAGGCTTGGAGGAGTGACCTAGGGGTGCTTAGGATTTCTTGTCGTTGTGTAGCTACGCTCTCGCATTCCAGGACTACGTGGGCAGCTGATTCTTCTTCGGTAAGACAGCCTCTGCAGAGTGGACTGTCTGTGGCTCCGATGTTGTATAGATGTTTGTTTAAGGGACAGTGGCCTGTGTAATCAATTTAATTGTTTGGCTCAGACAATTAAATTGATTAATTTCGTGGTAGCAAAATTGTTATTATATCTAAGAAATAAACAGAATTTGCATGTAACACGGTCCTTTACTATTCTTTTGGTTTACATTTTTCCAAAATAAAAGATTACGCGGCTATATGGTAGGTAGGTATATAAATACATCTACAATATTTATTTATTCAATAGGCAACGCCAACAGCGCACACAGTTTACATTACAATAATCACTTATGAAAACCTTATTCTATAAAATGTGTGCCAATTACAGGCATGCACAGCATTTGCAATAATAATGGTACATAGTACCTACGGAAAATCTAAATATTTTAAACTCGGAAACTCTTTTGAAGCTGACTGACAATCAACGCACAGCCTAAACTATAAGTCCTAGAGGTATGGGAGGGTATCCTTATGTAGTGTAGGGGTGCACTAAGAAATGAATTTTGAAAAGTCACACTCTAATCTAAAGGGTCTAGAACGCGAGGTTAGTTAAAACATAAAGTTGGTCTCAATACTTTTTCAAACAAGTAGGTCAATAAAATTACCGGTGCAAATAATTTTATTGACTTCTATACTAGATGAAAAAATATTGCAAAAAAATTTACCGCCTAACAGTACAATATCTAAACCAGTTTTTTTATGAACATTATTATACAGTCTTACACTAAATTATGATTACTTATTCGTTTTATTTATTGCTATCAAATATCCAAGTTTAATTACTTAAAAATCAATATTAATGTACCTTACTATGTACCTAATAAATATATAAATATTCACGGACACTTAACACAACGCCATCTAGTCCCAAACTAAGCAAAGCTTGTACGATGGAAACTAGATGGCTGATAGAATACATACATACATTTTTTTTTGTAAATACGTACTTATAATACATAGAAACACCCAGACACAGAACAAACATCTATGTTTACAACACACAAATGTTTGTTCTCGGTGGGGATCGAACCCACGACCCACAGCACGGAAGGCAGAGCTACTACCGACTGAGCCATGACGCCTGATAAAATACTTGTACAGAATTATATCTTGGAGATATCCGTTATATATTTTATCCGTGTACCTATATTATAAGTTGAATCTTGTGTTTGATGTAGGTACATGGTTATAAAAAGTATCAGAGTTATTAGGAAGTCAAAAGCTTTATATTATTTTATTTATTTCATTATTTCATCTAGCAGTGATTGCAAAAATACATTTATTTTTATTATTTTTTAATTTATCAATATTACTTATTATAGTTTACTAGCTTCCGCCTGCGACTATGTCCGCGTTACGTTTGATCCTGTTAATTTTCCGGGAGAAAAAGTAGCCTATATGTCAATCCCAGTTAAGAACTATATAGTAATCCAAACTTGTAAAATTTTACGTTCAAACTCTTATTAGGGCCTTTGTACATATCTTTAGTTTTAACTTGTTTGTTCATATTTTTTCTGTGTGCAATAAAGAATTCCAGACGTTATAATATTAGTGGGATTTCGACATCACTTGCTTCTTTAGCTTGGCCCATGCCTCAAGACAATAGGGCTCGAACCAGCAAATTTGAATATTTCACGCATTTGGTCGGCCGCGCGTGAATATAACCGGAAGTTGAATCCTTTATTTAAATTTATACCCTCATTTCAAGCTGCAGTCGGTCAAGGTTCTTAACTTTAAGGATTTATGGCATTTTGCTAGTGAAGGAAGTATAAAAACTTAAAAAATATGATTGGAATGTAATCCTACTAATATTATAAACGCGAACGTTTGTGAGGATGGATGTTTGTTACTCTTTCACGTAAAAACTACTGATCCGATTTGGATGAAACTTAGAATATATATTGTCCGTGACCTGGATTAACACATAGGTTACTTTTTATCCCGGAAAATCAACGGGATCGAACGGGACGCGAACGAAGTCGCGGGTGGAATCTAGTATATTAAAATGCGAGCGAGCGAGCTCGTGTGAGTTAGTGACCAACTCTGGTGACGGAGTTTTTAGGCCGCCTTAAGGCCTTCGTAGTGGCTTAACGATTGCTAGAGCCGGGACCGACAGTCTAACGTGCCTTTCGAAACACAAGTCCTTAGATGTATGCCACTAACGGCCACCCATCCGAATAGTGATTTTAAAATTATGATCAACGAATAAAGTCTTTATTCAAGTAATCAAATTACATTCTACTGCAAAGTTTGTGACTTATATAACAACAAAAAAAAATTCAATAGTTATCGACAATTGTTTGAAATTCAAACTTTCAATATCGTTAGTAAGTAGTCAAAAGTAGCTTATTTAGCGCTAGCAATACGCCAATAAAACAAATGTTCCAATTTCAAAATTAAAAACAAAAAAATAATTTATAATCATAAAAACAAACGTCACGAACTGATAAGTACCGTTATTTCTAATTATTGTTATATTCGGTAGCAGGTGTAAGTTTTTTGACGGGTTGAAATAATGACCGTTAGAAATTGACTTATTTTTATTATTGCTTTATTTATTACCTAATTAAAATACATCTGGCATAATAGTAAAAACAGATATGTACAGTAATATTATGTATTCTGCTAATATCCTTTCCAGGTATATAAGAAAAAAAACTTATGACTCATAATACGTACTCTATACCACGAAAGATTTTGACTTGTCTCAACGAGAAACGACAATTCAAAACTTACAAGAAAGTAATATTTTCGGCAATTTAGTCTGAAATCCTGGGTATTTCAAATATTAATTAAATATTACTCATACATTAGGTAGGTACTTCCGTACCAGATGTTCCTCTAAAACTTCTCTAATTGACGCTAAGAATTTTCGGTGTGAATTATACAAATCGACAAGTTCATGTAAAAATTGTTTGCCTGCTGATTACCATGCGCATGCACCGTGACGATAGGGTTGCGTCTGCCCCTAAGTTATACTCCAATATCTCATAACCACATGCTATTACCACATCTATATCAAAGCCAATACAGCTGAATATAGCATGGATAAAATTTCCCTTAGAACCTTTTGACTGTACACGGTAAAGTTTGATAAAAACTCTTGCTGTAGAGTTTTCGATTCTTTCGCGAATGAGGTAGAGTTGAAACTCTTTTGAAGGTGTTAGTTCTGCTTGGAAGACCACAGTGTCTTAAGGGCTGACCGCAGTATTGCATGGAGTTTTATGGTGCCAAGGGGTTATTATGAGAGGAAGTGACATGTCGTTGGGTTTTCGGACGTTATTTTTATGATAGTCTTCTGGTGTTTTTAACGGATAAGATTATTATAATAGTTGGTCAAGGTGTGTTGGTTTTATCGAAAGGTCATAAAGTACACAATAGCTGCAGTTTACACAAGCATCTTAATATTTCAAAAATAAATGCGGACTCTTGTTTTTGTGATTTCTGTTACGTGTCTACGTTTACTTCACTTGTGATTTTTTTCTTATTATAAAAGTATAATTTTTATTTTATTTATTTTATTTTAAATATACCTCTTGTAATTCTAACAGATAACTTTTCAATTTTGTAAACCGGTTTTCGTTAATTTGATAATTAGTAGCTCAAATGACTCAAAAGCTGCGCAGTGCGCACGCAGTCGCGTGTCACCCGGAAACCTCGAAACTGTGATTTCAATATTTTCAATTCCAATATCTAGTTTTAATACATTTATTTCGGTTCACCTGTTATTTAGGTTTATTATTTATTACATTTTAACTTCTATTGAATGGAACTTATTTCTTGTTGCACCATTTTTGTCACAATTTTAGCAACAATGCGTGTTCAGCTGTCATTTACTCATCTTTGAATCATTGACACTAAGTACGATAGAGAGATACGAGATAAGAACATTAAACATAAATTAAAATCCTACTTTTTAGCTAATATTGAAAAATACCAATAATACCTACTATTTAAAAAAACAAATCAATCTACCTACTTAATTACCTAACTAACTAGCAAGTGAATAAATTTTTAACTAAAACTACCTAAGAAATTGGAATGCACTTTGCTAGATCCTACTTACAGCTACCTACCCATACCTATCTAACCTAGTTGCTATACCTACCTAATGGCTATCGACGCTAAGACTCATGTAGCATTATTCTTATAAACCTTGTGGTTTCCTTAGTGCTATAGTACAAAATAAGTTATTATGTATTTTTAAAACAATAAATGAAAAAAAAAAAAAAAAAAAGATAAGACCTTCGCTATAAGTCTATGCATTGGATGGACGTAGAGATTCTCATACAAAACTGTCAAAATATCTATGCTTGAGTTCGGTTCAGTGCTTTTGTAGTTATCCTCGCTCACCATTGTTTGGTAATGCTTCCCTCGAATTCATAAACACTGTAGGTAAAGACTCTTCTAGTGGTGGGCTTAAGCTTTGGTCTCGTAACGCACAACGCAGGGGTTTGAAACATACAGCGCCGGACAAGTAATCGTATGGAAAACATCTACTAGGTATGGTCTCTGGTTACGTCGCAGTCCGCGTCAGCGGCGAGGAGCAAACGCGGTACTCTGCGTTGAGCTGCACACGCAGCGTTGTGCGTCACGATCGCCGAAACGCTGCTAGGAGTTGCCTAATATGTGATCGCTGCGTGCTGGTTGAAACGCCTCTGCTTATGAATTCGGGGGGTAAGAATCAGACGACAACAAATAGTTATTTGTTATACAAGAGTGCAAAGTTGCTTTTTAACCGCGTGTTCAATTTTGATGACCGAGCAAGCGAAGGATTCTAAAATTGAAAATTAGAATCCTGAGCGTTAGCGAGGGAATCAAAAGAGCACGAGGTGAAAAATCTTTGCACTCGAGTGGAACGCGTAACTTTTCATTCCACCTCAGCGAGGAAATGACTAAATACAAAAAAAAAACGTTTACAATCACAAGATAGGTATGCAGTAGAAGAATATGCCAGCAAAACGTTTTCTGAGAAAGTTTTGGCTCCTTTTACTAGTCGCCACGTGTTGAACATATCGTACTGTTTTAAATACTTCTCGCGTGATTGTTGAGGGAGAAAGCTCATTTGCGCATTATTAACAGTTTCAGTCAATTCTGTTGGCGTCAAACAAACTTCCTCGTCGCTAGAATCACTCATTTTAGTTTTTTCACTTGTTGACGTGAAAAAATGCCGCGTAAAGAACCGCGTACAAAGCAAATTGAAAAAAGAACACCAAGAAGGTTCCGAGTCTGAGTTTTTAACAAATTAAAAAAAAAGTTGTATGATATGTTTTTTTTAATTCACAAACTTAGTGCACACGATGTTCTAAATTCAATTTACTTTATCCTCCAGAGAATAAAAACCGCTTTTGCACTCAGATATTGAAGAGCAAAAATACTCTTTCCGAGATGGTGGGATGAAAAAAATATTGATTGACAAAATGTCTTTATTGTACTGAAAACTCACAGCTTTTGTATTGCAAGAGGTTCTTACCACCAGTGTGCCGATACTCGGTAAAAGTACTAAAAGTATAAAAAGCCAGTAACAATTCTGGTTATCGTGGTACCGATCGCTAATCGTCAGCTAACGAACCTCAATAAGCTTTGGTATGAATATTCATTCCTACCGTGAACACAGTGATATCACAACAGCTGGTTTCATTCGTAATCTTTATCATCTTCTATAGGTACAAAGTACTATGGTCTAGGTATACTATAAGGTAAGCCGGAAGAGAGACCAAGTGCCCTCATAATGTGGTTAACCCCACCCGGGGCTACCACTGATCCTAAACATTAGCATGTCTATTAGGTAAGTACAAGTAGAATAAAATGCCCAAAAAGGAGGAGGTTCTCAATTCAGTTGTTTGTTTTTTTATGTTTATGTTTGTACCGATTTAAGAAATTCTTTGCACTTCCAGATTGGACCCATAATTTTTGTATGAAAATCGAATCAGTATTTTAGCAGTTAAATAAGAATAACTGGAAAAAATCATGAAGTCATCTACGTTTTGCACACATTTTGGCAAATAAACTTATTCTATCTTATGTTTTCAGGGTGATTCTTTGAGTTTTTGCTAGGTATATGTAGGTATAATAATAATAATAATAATAAATATTTACGGACACTTAACACAACGCCTTCTAGTCCCAAACTAAGCAAAGCTTGTACTATGGTATGTATGTATAGTACATATTATGTACAAATTATTAGTTTTTTCTAATATAATATTTTCAGTTGGTTCAAGTGTACCAGCCCTTTTCTCCAAGCTGTGTATCTTTAAAGCTCATTAAATCATAAATTCGTCTGGTCTGATAAACGAGGGATAGCTCCAGAATAACTTTGTATTATGATAATAGGTCGGTTGTAATTTAATTACTCGTAGCATTCGTGGGACTGCAGCCAACTGGTAATTGACTTAGATTTTATCTAAATAGGAGTCAAAAATTCAGTAGCTCATGGTTGCAGCTTTATTCCGTAACACCACGGGATTCAATGTAAATAAGACTGAAAATGCCGAAGCACTAGTTATTTTTTTATTTTTATGT
Organism: Eulithis testata; assembly: GCA_947507515.1. Taxonomy (NCBI): domain Eukaryota; kingdom Metazoa; phylum Arthropoda; class Insecta; order Lepidoptera; family Geometridae; genus Eulithis; species Eulithis testata. The sequence continues at coordinate 6,707,615 of OX382213.1, read as the reverse complement.
TATTGAATAACAAAATCCACAGCCACGTTTCACGTAAATGAGTACAGCTTTATTCCGCAGACCACGGTATTGCTGGGCCAAAAACAATTTTTTCACTAGGCCACACTTTAGTAAGACATTTAAAATCACGAATACTTATGTGCAATGCCAAAAAACACAGACAAAAACGTAACGTTTACGGTTCTTTTCCACACAAATTAAAAAAGAAAGAAAAACCCAACATTCTGTTCCATTTTTAAAATAATTTGAAATAGCATGACCGGGATTGACGCGAGGGTTTCACGGAATTTTTAAAATGAATTAAGTTAATAATTATTGTCATTTATGTGTTACGTGTACGAGCTTTGTACGGTTTGAGGTCCCGATTTTACTCATGTACATAAAAAGAAACATCGGCATTTTCAGTTTCGCAACAGAATGGCATACAGCGCGTAATATGTTAGCAAGATGCAAACAAGCCATGCAGCTAAATATCAGCTGTTTAGGTCCCAGATAACCCGGATAATATGAACATGATTTCAATTATAGCTCTCCATTGCAGAATCATTTTCTTAGAGCAGTGGAGGTAGCGACAGGTATTCTGATCATAGTTCACGGGTTCTAAACCTGTACCAATCGGAAGCCCGGAGTCCGAATTAAAACATAGGCTTTATTTTATTAAAATCAAAGATGTGGATTCTTAAATACACCTTGAACTCTCTGAACCAAAAGCAGCCATTTGTTATGAGGTTCATCGTATGCTGGTGACTGAGGTTTTTGTGGAAAGTTTGGCACGCGTACCTATACTAAGTCGCGGGTATCAGCTAGTACTTCTATAAGATTTACTTATACCTACTCCTCATTCATAAGGCTCGGCTCATGGCTGACCATAGTTTTTTGACAGTTGCAGACGAGGGTGGGAGGCACAGGCCGGAACGCGTCACGCTTGTGGCGACGCGTGCGCATGTCTAGTGTTACCATCTTCAATCTGTGTTATTTTACTATTGGTATTGTAATGCCCTGATCTAGGCACATAATAGCTATTAGATTGTGTTCTATGTATTATAAGGGTGGGTGTTTCTATGTATTATAAGTATGTATTTACAAAAAAAAAATTATGTACGTATTCTATCAGCCATCTAGTTTCCATCGTACAAGCTGTGCTTAGTTTGGGACTAGAAGGCGTTGTGTTAAGTGTCCGTGAATATTTATTTATTTATTTATTTTATTAGATTAAGTTTCTTTTAAAACAGAGCGCGTGTCGCAGAGGCTGTACGCCACTTCACTCTAGGCACTCCTGAAAACCAGCGCTAAAGGAGCCACCGTGTACCTTTAGCATTTGCTGGGCGAGTACCCTTTTTACGCATCTTTCTTTATAATTTAATGTTTATTTCATTGTATCTTTGTATGTGTTTTTGCGTAAAATAAATAATTTCTATTCTATTCTATTCTATCTTGCCTACTTTCTATTTTTTAATATCCCATTTCTTCTCCTTAAGGGGATTTCCTCTGAACCAAGCTGTTTTCCCTATGTAAAGATTTCAATGTAATACTCTTAGGGGTATATATATAACTGACTCCTAAAGCTGAGCTAGCTAAAATGGCTGCTAAATCCTCTTTTCGAGTGACAATGACAGGGCAGGTTTTAGCCCCGTTTTCACTAGGGGACATGTCGCGGGAACAAATCGCCCGACATTCACGTAGTTGTCTCCGGCGACTGTCGAGGGACACGAAGGTCGCGCGTGTCGCATCGACTAGCAAGCTGCACGACTCGTAAATGTCCCAAGCGACGTCGGGCGACATCGCGCGGGACACGTGAATTTCGTGTCGAGCGACAGAGTCGCAGAACAAATGTCCCCTAGTGAAAACGGGGCTTTTAAGTCCCTATACTGCCTAATTTAAAGGTAGCATAACTACTTGTGTCAAAAAAATAATTACACTGCTCTTAGTGCAACTTTCAATGCGATGAAAATGACTTTTTGATTTCGATATTATGGTATGTTCTAATCGAAAAAAAAAAACGGATAATATAAGAAAACCAGCGCTCGACGTTTTTGACAGCTGAGTACGTAAGGTACGTAGGGGGCAGTGCACAGGCCGGAACGCGTCACGCTTAGCGACCGGCGCGTGCGCATGTGTAACTGTCTTTAATTGCTCTGGGGACGTTACACTGGCGAGCTTTATTTCTTTTATGCAAAACTTGTAATGCATTAAATGTCTTAAGAGTATTAATAGATACGAGCCAAGGAGCTTAGTCAAAGACCATGTAAGTCTATATAAAAAAGCTTCAGTTAATAGAGTCTGTTCAGTAGCGCTGTAAGCCAATCAGACGACCAGCATTTGGTCCAAATTTTTACCCTGTTGTTAATAAACTCGCGTAAGCTCGGAATAGTTACACCGTGTTTTTGTCTCTTTCAGGGTGGATTCGAACTATTTATACGCAGTAAGTCTTCTACTGCGAATAAAATCAATAATTACTCTAGTGATAAGAAACTTTTTGTTCTACCTAGTCTTATTCCAGGAATAACTTGTCTAAGGGCGGATTCGACCAAACTATTTATATGCAGTTTAAGTCTTATACTGCGAATAAATTCAATAATTACTCTAGTGATAAGAAACTTTTTGTTCTACCAAGTCTTGTTCCAGGAAAAACTTGTCTATCCGAGAATAAATCGTTATACTGCCAAAATCTATGGTATATACAAGTTATCTGTCGAATATTTTAATGGCGGCTGCTACATTTGACAAAACAGCTGTTTGTTTTCATAGATATTGACAACTTGACACCCGGATAATTTGTGTGCACATGTATTATTGTGTTGCGCTCTCTAAGCAATTGTATTTTGAATTAAGTCGGTTTTTATGTATATACAGAATAACAATACCTAGTATTGGCTACTCTCAAGATTGCAATGGAAAAACAAAAACGAATTTATCTGAGAATAAAATCAAAGAGTAAAGTTATACAAGGGATACTTATTCGGGAATATGATGACTTTTGGACGAATCCGCCCTAAACGAGAGTAAATCGTTATACTGCCAAAATCTATGGTATAAACAAGTTATCAGTCGAATATTTTAATGGCGGCTGCTACATTTGACAAAACAGCTGTTTGTTTTCATAGATATTGACAACTTGACACCCGGATAATTTGTGTGCACATGTATTATTGTGTTGCGCTCTCTAAGCAATTGTTTTTTGAATTAAGTTGGTTTTTATGTATATACAGAATAACAATACCTAGGATTGGCTACTCTCAATATTGCAATGGAAAAACAAAAACGAATTTATCTGAGAATAAAATCAAAGAGTAAAGTTATACAAGGGATACTTATTCAGGAATATCATGACTTTTGGACGAATCCGCCTTCAATCGGATAGCAGCTTGTCAATGCAAAAGGCAAAACACTATTCCAAGGGCTAGAATCTTGACTTTAATCAAAGCCTTTGTTTTTAGTTTATAATAGGTGTATCTACTATTAACTATTTTGCCTAACGTATACGTAAACTATTAACTATATTATTAACAGGTGCTGACCTAAAACACATTGCAAATGTATAGAATAACGCTTGTCTAGCTCAAGTTTGTGATCACATCATTCTTCACACAGTTCCACCTTCCTTTCCATCTTCGCACCTTCTTGGCACACATTGCACCTTGCACACAAAGCTTAACATAATTACTCAAGCTGGTAACCCTAATCAAGACAAGGCGTGGCCAAGTCTCTTCAATTTGGATGAAGATATCAAAATGAAATGAGTTTTTTTCGACCAAACTGGAACACAGAACAATAAGTAGTTACTATGAAACTGGGTGGTCAATGTGGTCATCGCAAATTGTGACATCGTATTAAAATTTCGTTCATTTTTAATGACGGCAACACTGACGCATTTTAATAATTTGACAGTTTTTCACCGAAATGTGTCAAAAAATGCTTGTTTCATGAAACCATTCAGTAAAACTATGGAAATAAGGCGCCCAAAAAAACCCAACGCAAAGGACGTTTTCACACTGTCAACGATACGACAGCTACACGATATAGATATACACATTTAGTACTAGACGCTTCCACACCGTGTCCATTTTGTTGTAGCTATTTACTCGAGCGACTAGCACGACATATCAGTATCGTATAAGTAAGTGTCGTATCAGTATGAAAACGCCCACAGTCGTTGGCATACCTCTAGTATAACTACTTACAATATAACTCTATTCTTCGTAGGTCAAGTACACTATTTTTATCCTCTGATGGAAGGAATCGTATGTCAGGCACCCCACCGGAACGGCCGACCACATAAGCTTACATTTCACCATCGTACCCTGACCTTCAGAGTCCTTAGACCGTGGCAGAAAGCTTCGAGGGTCATGGGCCAGGATAAGCTGGTTCAGCACGTGGTTGAGGATGTGTCTTTTGTTAGAAGTATGGTGATTTGAATGACTTTGGTTACATATTGTCTTGGTCGATGGTTTAATAAGTAAAATAAAGAATGTGTATTGATGCAAGAATATCTAGGTACCTATCGTTCTGTATCTAAGAATAATAAGAAATAAGCATATAAAAACGTAGGTACAAGTTTTGTCGTATCCAAGAATCAGTTACGTAGGGGAGAGTTGGCTATTACCGCGCGGTTGATAATTTCGGGCCTCTCGGTTTCTCCAAAACTATTTTTTTTTTTAGTAAAGTAAAGTAAATTTATTTGGTTAATAAACTAGTATTCTGGTACAATAGTTGGTAGCATTATATTTTATATAAATGAGTGTACAGTTCATAAATATACTATAGTATACCTTGATGAGTTTAGTTCCCCGCACTAGGTCTCTATCGAGCCATGGCGGGCTAACAGCGACTATCAACGATACGCGCCCGCAATGTTCAGTAAAATCATAGCTCCAAGCCTCTCATACCCTGCTCGAGCACTGACAGCTCCCCAAACCAAACCAAAGAAGAACGCCGTGAGCTCTTATGTTTCCCGCTCAATCGATGTAATTTTTCGGGTCATTTGAATAAGAGGTGAGTCAATGAATATTTCACATTCAGTTATATATTAATCGCAGTTTTATAGGAAAAATTGTGTAGATCTTACGTGTTGTATGTACTTGAGCAGTATATCAGTATACTTACAAGCCACTTCGAGGGAATTCAATACATACTAAAATTAAACAAAGAATTCTCAAGTGTAGGGTTAAGCCTAAGTTGTGTACAAGTAGAAACTTTTAAAAGAAAAATACATTAGCAGTGTATATATAGTACATTAGTAGTGTAAGTATCTTTTCGACAAAATTAAGAAGTTGCCCAACATAAGATCCTGCGAACGTCGACAATGCTCGATGCAGCTTTCAACACAGCGGCACAGATCAGCTGCTTTTAGAGGCTGTTTTCGCTACGCTGCGTCGAAGTGTTGGAACAACATTCCTCCGCCGATCAGGAACCTGCAGAGTTCGTATGGGTTTAAAAACAAACTGAAAATGTTTCTATTAGACTGGCAGAAAAAGCAGGAATTTCATTTACATGATACAAGTGCTATATAAACATTTTTTACTTACATACCTACTTACTTGTTTAATGCCTGTTACATTACATTACTGTTGCTTGCATTTAGTTTATGAAAATATTTGGTGTGTCTATAGATTGGAGTACCTAACCATTATCTTTAGTGTTGTGTCCACAGTTTATATCATATAGTTTTGTTTTTTTATAAGAACCTACTACTACATAGAGCTTCCACAGTTATAGGTTTTGAGTTTGTTTTGACTGTTTTTTTAGCTATTCTTTTTTTTGCACATTTTTGTTTATTGTTTATTTATTGTTCTTGTTTTTACACTTAGTTCCATAGTTTACGTCCGCTCATCGAAATTGGTCCTAACGGAAGACCAGCGTGGGTTGTTCTCAACCCGCATTATGCTGAGTTAGGATCCATTTTGCAGCACGATGATTAGTTTTGTTATTTTAGCTACGTTTTGGTTTCTTTTATTTGTTTATTTTGATATCTTATGTTTTAGTTTAGTGTATTATATAATCTGTGGTTTAGTCTACCTACTTATGTCACATTTTACTTGTGTTGCAAATAAATTATTTTCTATTCTATTCTATTCTATTCTATTCTATTCTATTCTATTCTATGGGTTAAATATTAAAAACGAGAAAGTTTGTGAGTATGGATGGATGTTTGTTACTCTTTCACGTAAAAACTACTGATCCGATTTGGATGAAACTTGGAATATATATTGTCCGTGACCTGGATTAACACATAGGCTACTTTTCATCCCGAAAAATCAACGGGATCCAACGGAACGCGAACGAAGTAGCGGGCGGACCTAGTGGGTTATAAATAAGAGTCTAATGGTACAGAAATACACAATGGTTTATAAATTCTTTTAAATGTGAGAAAAAATACCTTATTTTTCATTCAGCACTCGACCTCCAATTTCAAAATTACGCAAAATTAAAAAGCGTGGGACTTTGTTAATCATTGAATGGTATCTTTTAACACGCTATTAACCGAAACGCATACTTTAATATTACGTACTTACCTTCCGTTCTGACTTCTGACATGGCTTAATTGTGTTTGGAAAAATAACTTGTTGACAGTTGTATTGTCATATCAACGTGAGGAAATCAGAATGTCCCAGAATTTTATGAAAAGACAGTTGCACCAAGGTTTATTTTTCTGTCATTTTGTAACAGTAGCTTTCCATTTCCAGTGCAATCTTTTTCTTGCGTTCTTAGGTATGCATTGCCTGTTGCTATCAGACGTGCTAAATCACTACCGATATTTAAATCGATGGTCAAAGAACACTATCTGTCCTGTTGTCACTAATCATGCTTCATTCTAGATTTATTATTTTCCTAGTAATTAAGGTATAGGTATATAATGTAATAATAGTATAGTGGTCTATGTAGTTTATGTTAACACTAGAAATAAAGACAAACTCGCTGTTCCCACCACTAGGCTCACAAAAATTAGTAAATCTTTCAAAGGGCAATGTGTACGCTTCTTTAACAAAATCCCAAGTGATGTGTCTCAGTTGTCGATTGGCAAGTTCAAAAACGTAATAAAACAGAGACTTCTTTTAAAAGCATACTATAAAATATCTAATTATTTAGAAGACAAACAAGCTTGGGACGAACTAGCTCCAACTCATCCAATAAAAAAAATATGTAATCATACCTAATCATACAAAACGTAATGACGATTCAAAGTGATCAGTGAGATTTTATTGAATAAAAGATTTTTGACTTTGACTTTGACTTTATGTTATGGTATTGTAAGTATGTGTGTAGTTTACACACTAGATAATTAATTTTTCTATAACACACTATCAGCAGTAAGTACCCCAGGTAGATTACAACACAATCCTTTCCATTCAAGGTTGTCTGGTAGAGATCGCTGTTTAGCGATAAGACCGCCCATTGTATTTCATAGACTTAAGTTGTTATGTTTCCTGTATGTTTAGTTTTTAGTTGTGGTGTGCAATAAAGTATTTTCTATCTTTCTATCTTTGTGTAATTTGTGTGTTGAGTTTTGGTAATATTCGAGTTGAAGTGTGTGTGTGGTTGACAGAAAAATAGTTTCCATGTAAAACGTGTACGCTCCTAATGTATCTCTTTGGCTGCGGTTTTGTTTTGGGCATCAAAATGTTGGTTGTTGTCGGGTTTCGAACCCACAACCACAGAAGGCAGAAGTACCAACTGAGCTGTGAGGCCACCTAAGAAGTATAAACTGTGTTCAAATTGCTGTCAACATTCCTCCAATCCTCAGTCATCACAGCGAGGGTCTGACCACGCTAACACTGCAATGGAATAGATGGATCATCCCAAAAATATAATTTGTACATAGTAGTTTCACAATACAGATAGTGCTTTCAAGTTTCAAGTACATATTAGGTTTTCAAATTCTGCCACATACCTATCTACCTACCGCAAAAGAATAGGGGTTTGCACCAAATAACATTTTTAAGTCTAATATAATAACTTACTATACTATTGAAAAGTGTTTGTTTACTATGTTTATAAGAGCTAGAAGTTTTCAGAAATAAATAAAGTTTGAAAAACCAAATGTACCATTCCAAAACTCTTTTTTTTATGGTTTTCATTTTTGCACTCCAGGCAATTTTACTATTCCACATGCCTAGGATACCAAAATGTCAAACAAGTTGCGTTAACAATGCGAATAGATACATGTTTCTAATCTGTGTAGATCTTCCAGTAGTAGGTAACTCCGGTAACTCACAGTTAGCGTGGTCAGACTATACTGTCCGGAACATTACTCTACCCGTTGTTCCGTCCGAATGCGGAACTCCAAAACAGTTAGACATGTAATCAGAAAGCACGTATCAAATTGTGGGGAAAATTGCAAACTAGTGCTTACACCCGATGTTACTCGGCATTACTGTGCGTGGAACTGTGACAGGAATTCGTATGTAGGCTGGTGGTTAAGGCAGCGCTGTCTGTTATTAAGGTGGTGGGTTTATCCATGTGGAATAGGTTTTTGCGACATTACATGCAACTTATAGAAGATTAGGTACACAGAGAATATACATACACCCTTTAGTATAGTACGTCTACGTAACCAAGATTCGTAACCTATTAATTGGAATCTAGTTTTGTGGTCATTGGATTCGAGATACCGCGTTCTTTCAGGACGCTAAGGGAGGCTTATGTTAAGCAATGGACTTCTACAAGTTGATACCAATGATATATAATATGGCTACTGACCTTAAGTAGGTACCTACTACTCGTTGAGAAACCAGAAGAAAAACCAAGCTACGGAAGAGTTTTTCTAAATATGCGACATCGAGCTTCAATAGTTTGAAGAAGGGTTCGAAGACACATTTCTCTAAATTTTTCTGTTTAAATTTAAACCGTATAGACCAGGGTACGAATTGGATATCAATGTATGGGATTTCAAAATTGGTTTTTATGATTTGCATAACAATAGTAGGTACAAATTGGCTATAACCCGTTGCACATTGCAAAACATGAGTTCGAGGGTACCAACCGGCAGCCATGTGTATGTATGACGGCAGTAACGGGTGTCACGCCTCGCTTACTGCGCTTTCGTACCACTGATCCTGAGATAAGCGACACAAGGAGATAACTGAAGCTAAATTGAGTGTTTCATACAACTGTCGAGGTATTTCTGCTGATAAATACTTAATTCTAACTATTTTTGCGATATGTTGCGATTTGTCACGCATAAGGAGTGATTTTCGAAATCGTGAAAATTTTCGTGACTCGCTCCGCTCACTAGAAAAACCACAAGTTGTGTATTTCTGTATTAGCCAGTGATTAGGTACAGTAAACCTTATTAGTAGTAGACGATAAGACAAAGTTAAAAAAAAATCGAGCCCACTTATTTGCATACTGGGCTCGTTGGGAATTTTTTTCCCATCTGGCCCACCAGTGGGCTAGCTGGTAGTTTCGATGAGAATAATCCAAAAATTTTCATAAGTAGGTGCCAGTGGCGAATTAGCTTCGTCCTTGGTACACTACGGCCGGCGGATCTAGACCGGTCTGAAGTTGCGCTTTCGGAAATTGTGCGCAGGTACAGGCGAGACAAACCACCTATTCGACCCTAAAAGTGACTACTGCGCAGCGTTCCGAACGAACTTAACGCCGGTCTAGATCCGCCGGCCGTACTGTAGTATACTGTTAATTTTTTTTCTAAAATAATCAATCAAATTTGATAAAAAATAATAAGCTTTGGATGCTGACTGTCTCTTATAGAGACGCTTTATAGGTACTAGTAGTTTTGCCACATTAAAATTTCAGATGTAAAAATTAACTCCTTGTTTCATATTTTTTAGAGCGTGGATTTTCAGTAGTCGAGTTTTAGTGTTTCAAATACTTTTATCTATTCTCTAGCGACCTTAAAAGCTGAATTACACCGGGGCAACACTGTGCGGCATTGCGGCATGCCACAAGGCCGCATGCTACAAAATAAAAAATGTCGCACATTGTGGCAAGAACCGTGCGACATGGCAACACCTTGCGTCTTGTGGCAGACTGTGATAATTAACGATGTTGCCTCGGCGTAAAATAGGCTGCCGCATGCCACAAGGTGCCGCATGTCACAATATGTAGCATGCGGCACTGTCGCACGTTGTTGCCCCGGTGTAATACGGCCTTTAGAATGTCAAATTAGTTAGAAAGGCTGTGCCTATTACCTCCCACACATACGTACTTAAGAAAATTGTGAAACACACACACGCGAGGTGTACTAACATGTCAATTAGCTAAGAACGTGATTTACATGCAAGAACGTAGTTTTGCTAATAAATACCGAGCTGCATATCTAACACTTACTTCAATCAAATCTACTGGTTAACGGCATTCGTAGCCATATTATAACTACTTAATTTGTCATAGCTTAAGAATAATTTTTACGAAAATGGTGGATTTTAGTCGAGGTTTTCTTTAGAACAACTTAATTTTACAAATATTTACAGAACCCCGATTGGCATCTGGTTGTCGCCATATTTATTTTTGATTACATACCTATACCACAGATCATATAATACTATAGCCTATACTTTATGTGAAGAAAGAGATTGACGTCACACGTTTAGTCTCTAGAGCGCATACAATTTTGTCTTAGTTGCCTCTCGAATTTATATTTTTGTACGATTTCAATTGGTTGAAGCATATTAGAATTTTGGCGCTTGAGCCACAAAGAACCAAACATAATTATAGAACGATTAACACCTCACCTACCCTCTCTTTGCGTCGCCCAGTCGAGTAATAAAATAGAAAGTATCTAAGCCATTTTTTATTTGTTCCTCGCGTGTCAATCACCTTCCTAATTTAAGTAATCTAAATACTTTATCCTTTTTTTAATACAATTAATTGGTAAACAGCTGTTGCGATACAAAAACGAAGCAATTACGATCACAATAAAGAATTAACCCGATGCTTGACCAAAATCATGCATCTGCTTACAACCCTTCGAAAGGGTTAATAATTATCGGAACGTAAAGCAATGAAAGAACAATATAATTTAAATTTTATGTGATTGACTAAGGATAAGTAGCTAAATTATATGCAAATAAAAAAATCGCTTACAGATAAAACAAAAATTCGACATGTAAATATACTATAGTGACAAAAAAATTTACAACAAATACAGTATTTACAAAGTACACATGAAACAGTTGAGCTATCTACAAACAGTTGCAAACGATTTATAGATAGCTCAACTGGTCCAAATCAGTACATAGATAAATTAATTAATAAACGTGAAAATAACTATAACTGTAGGTAATGCATAATAATATAATGCACATAAATGATATACTTTATATTAACTATCGAGTACAAAGTCCCATATTAATAAAATTTTATAAAAAAGGATACTCACTTTAGTCAAAGATATTGCTGTAATTAAATTAAATAAATAATAATTTCCGAGCATAAGTAATGAAGATCAATAATAACTGAAAAAACTTGTCTACCTACGGATAACTAGTGGCCTTTGTATATAAATAAGTAAATTTATTCTTATCCGCGTTTAACTTTGGTGCCACATTCAGTATCGTTCATTTCTTTTTCGATGCATAATTATCGATAGTCATTTAGCGGAAGTGAGTATCGGAAATTGGAACAGAGGGGAAGTTATTATATAATCTGTGCAGGCACGTGCATCGCACTTAGGACTAGGGTTATATGCAAATGTTTGAATATACATATAGTATATTTGATCCTCTCAAGTTTTTTTTCATAAATAATGTTCTCTTTATTTCACGATTCGTTTTATGAAACTAAGGCCCATAGTTTCACCAAAGTCTTGCTAACAGAGTGTTACGTAATCGGGCGTCAAAATTAACAAGAATGTTATAGTATTGTTAAGTATACGTCCCGCGAAACAAAATTGACAAAGGATTACTAAATCAACCGTTATGTGAATGATAATGTCAAGCGACTAAATTAAAACGACGTTCAACGCTGTTTAAATAAAACGCAAGCAGATGTATTTTTGTTTAGCTGGTTTATATGGCGGCCGTCATATCAGCGATTAGATTTAACAATCGGTTAATGAAGATAATCCTTGGTTAGGGCATGGTGAAACACAAAACGACCTTAACAGTCCGTTAAATGGCTAACAAGCTGTTAGTTTAACTAACAGAGTATGGTGAAACCGGCCCTTAAAAAACTAAGCTACTATGCTTTGTAAAGCTAGAAAGATAAGAAATTATTTAACTGTTCTTTTGTATTTATCATTTGTAGTTTACATAAATAAATAAATATTCACGGACACTTAACACAACGCCTTCTAGTCCCAAACTAAGCAAAGCTTGTACGATGGAAACAAGATGGCTGATAGAATACATACATACATTTTTTTTTTTGTAAATACATACTTATAATACATAGAAACACCCAGACACATGTTTTCGATTTTAGGTATTTTTGGGTAGTTAGGTATTAAAAGCAATCTTTGCATATTGAAGATATTTCTAGGCTGCATATAATCCACTCTCTAATCAAATCATAACCCTTTTGAACATAACATGTGTTGCGGGTTAACTTTGATTTAACAATGAGGGTGAAAGTGTCGGGGTGGAAGTATTGAGAGAGTTTTTTTTAAAACACACGTGCTTGTAATAAAAAGGTACATGCGTAAGGAAAAAGAGCATGATTTAATTCCTTATTATTATAGTAAATGCGAAAGTATCGACATTAAGATTTTAAATTAATTGAAATGTAACTTTGAAAATATATATCTGCTTAGTTCGTGAATATAAAATCACCTTTCTGGAACATCAAAAAAATACTTTTTTACATAAAACACGCAAATGAAAGAGTTCCAAGATTGGCACCAAATATCTGTTTTCCCATACTAGGTACGAAATACTGAAATTGTTGCAAGCAAGCATTAAATGTAATAAAAAAAATCGCAGTGGTATTATCTTTATCAAATTGCCGCCATAACTTAACCCCTTTACGGCTGGTCCCGTAAAAACTAGATTATCAACCATCCACTCAATAACTGATACAAATCAGTACCGACAAAATGTTTTGTAGCAACAGTCTTATCTTAAATCTTGCATGCTTACTTAATAGAGGAAATCGCCAATTGCTTCAAACGCTCTCCAGTATACTTGAAAAACAATACATACTCCCATCCTTTTCTAACCATATCTTTTCCTGTAAGGAGTAGAAGAGAACGGTAGAGTTTGTAGCTGCTTCAAAAGTCCATGTCTAGTTTAAGTTATTTAATGACGTTCAAAACAATGCAATAGGAAAGCAATTTACTTTTACTGTCGTGTGTTGCAGCTTGTACTACATTGTCGTATGTAGGTACACTAGAAAAATATCTAAAATCATTGCTAATTTTTGTGATCGTTTTGGATTTATTTAGGAGATAAGATTATTAGATTCCAAAGTTTAGATTATACATTGCAATATGATATGATCCAGAAAGAACTAAATAGTAAAAGACATTATGGTTCTAAGAGGGTACCTACATATTTCAATTTATAGAAGACGACCTAACTTGTCAGATTTTTACCACAGAACCAAAAATCATTGCTAAGTTTCATTGGAATCTTACTTAGTCTCGACTTATCAAGCGCAGAAAATGTTTACGATCTTATAAGAAAACAAATAGTACTATGTAATTAGTAAAGTGTTGTTTAAATGTAATAGAATCATTCTGTATTTGCCCAGCTTAGCACTAAGCACATTAAATAGATAACTTACCTATTTCTTCTGCTGTAACTTTCATAAACTTTATTTCCTATGTTACTTTATGGTTTCTAAGTGTCAAGACCAGTCGTCTGGCACGTCACTTTCGTATGTTCTGCTTGGTAAATTAAACTTCAGTCGTCATTTATGAACAATCTATTCGGAATAAATCAAATACATTTCTGTACAACTCGTCAAACAAAAACCCGCTAATGCCCTAATTAATATTTTAGGTTATCCTTCAAAGTTACTACTGTCACGCAGGTGACAGTTGACATTTATGACAACGTCATGTACACATGCATCTTACATAAGTAATCTTACCCAATAACTTTGTTTCATTATTTATATGAATAACATAGAAATTTAATTTTGTACATATTTCCCTTATGTATATATTTTTCTCCTTTGTTTATATTGTTATGTTTTCGTGTATCCCTAACCCTGCTGATCCTTCTCCCTAACCCGCATGTCAGATCCCGCGCTTTGTATAATATATATTATGTTTTCCAAATTTTTTTACGCAAAATGGCAATTGCACAAAAACAGTGCGACGCCAACACAAAAAAAAAAAAAAACTTTGTTTCAATAAACTTACATACCTTAGTAAGAAACTGAAGCATATCTCATTGGATCAACCATAGACAAGTATTCTTGATGAGGTAATCCAACGTAATGTCAATCATTTAGCTGTTTGTTTATGTTTACAAAGATCAGTAAACATTGCATTCTTACTGGTTGCATCCCATTGTTCATTGTTTAGTTTATTTTTATTTTCAAATTCAATGCATATCTGGAATAAGAACTTATTGTGGTTACCTCATATTTAAAAGACAGTAAATCCAGCCACATTTATTATAAAAAAATATGTTTATTCAAAACAATACGAGATCATTATTGAAATACAAAATAAATAAGTAAATTATGTTCTTCTGTAAAGTAATTAAATTAAAACATAATATCTAAGTAGGTAATTAATCGTATGAAAATTAAGTAGGTACCTTTTTTACTGACTCCTATTTGTTATTATTTAATTAATAGCTTTCATAGGTATTTAAAGTAAAATGAAACTGGCATGTAAGATTTCCATGGCGTTATCAGTTAAATTCCCATAGTTAGGTATAATGTTTAACTAAGCAAGATGTGTCACTCCATCGTCACCGGTTACACCGTGAGATCTTTTTGCGACGGCAGTAGAGTAGGGAAATAATCCATCGATATCGATAAAAAACAATACGCCTACACTGTCCAGTCTGAGTCCATAGTCCCAGTATTGTTTTATTCATTTTTGAAAAATGACAATCGAGAAACTAGCAGTCTTTATATGAAGAAAAATTGTTTGCTAACATCTCGCGAATCGCTTTTTGATATTTGTTATGCTTTCCACAAATCAACAAAACTTGGACTAATATTTGTGATCGTTTTTGGATTTATTTAGGAGATAAGATTAGTAGATTCCAAAGTTTAGATTATACATTGCAATATGGTCGAGAAACAACCAAATAGTAAAAAAACATTACTTTTCGGGTTGGTTCTAGGAGGGTACCAACTTATTTCAATTTATAAGAAGACGATAGTTTCCTGTAAAGAAAAATACGGGTTTTCTCGTAACTGGTATCATAGGAGGAGGAGTTATGTTTAGTTCGTAACTCGTAACGAAGCTACGGTTTCGTAGATGGCATAGAAGGGGATCTAACTTATCAGATTTTATACCACAAAACCAAAAATGATTGCGTCACGATAAAATTGTATCGATAAATTCCAACTCTATTGACATGCCTCTACTCTGATGAGACGTGATTTACCTTGTGCTTGTAGTCATTAGTTGCAACCTTGCACACGAGTGGGTAATCTACACAATACCGTATCTTATTAAGTCTTCGAAGGCTATTCGTACAGCTTACGATAGTTTCCGATACTTAACGAATTTACAACACTGACGTTTATGAAAGCAACCGAAATACTAAACAAAATTACCTGAACCCGGGCCTGGGCTTCTACTGTGAATAATGATTACCGAAGATTCGGTAGTGACGTTTGTGCTGCACTGCGCAGTAACGCTGTGACTTCTAAAGAGCCTAGACCATCGCTCGAGGCGACCGCGCAGTGTAACACAAACGTCACTACCGAATCTTCGGAAATCAATATTCGCAGTAGAGGCCCTGAGCAAGCTCCTTGTATTAAAAAAGTATTGGAAACTTTGGCAGCCCAACGTACGAACGGCCTGACAAAGTACTAAGTATCGATTTGAAGTCATTCGGATAGTTACGCATGCTTCTCGATGACCACCGGCCGTCATAGCGATGACCGCGGCATCTATATAAAAATCCAAAATTATTTTTGGTATCGTTGAATCGGGAGAATTCCTATCGTTCTTTATTTTAATCAAAACTGTAGTAGTCCGGTCAATTTAAATAAATAATTTTAATAATTCAATAAAGTCGTACGAAATTATTAAATTGGATGGCATAGAATAGGGCTTGCTTTAGACATTCTAAAACCGTTTTTATTTTGATTCTAGGTCTAATAGTTTTTGAGTTGCTGTAAAATTTATAAAATTGGAAAAAACAGTATAACGTGAGCTAACATTTCTTGGAGTTTCAAAGATTTTGTAGTTCAAGTAAAACTGGTACTTAGCTAGACGGCGATTCCGATGCGATTTGCAAAGTTTATTACAACCATTGGTCAATAAAAATTGTTTGAGTTTTATTAACCTCCGACCATCACGAGATCTCAGTTCGGGGCGAACTACTAGTTATAGATAATTTTATGATCTACAATTTTTATCTGGGGTATATTTACTTTTTTTTTAAACGGCATATATGTAAGTGTGCTATTTCCGTAGCACAGATATCCGTAAAAGTAGAGGTATGCAACCAGACTCATACAATCGCGGGTCTCATACATGCAATGCATTCATTGGTGTGTTTCGCGCGACGGAAGGAAGCGGGTATATGGGGCGAAACCGTGAGAGTATTGAACAATCGGTCAGAAATTATAGAAACAACGTTCATTCCCGTTGGTTCCACTGGTGGGACGAATGAGAATGCAAAAAGTAGGTATTATAAAAGGTTTTATATTTATAGCTTTTAGTAATATTTTTATACATATATGTACCTAAGTACAGTCAGCAACATGAAGACTATTAACGAATAGAGTTTTTAAGTTATTTTTTAAGATCCATGAAGGTAAATGTAGATGCAGAGTGTTATAAGTAGTTCTATCATTGCAAAATTAGTCTAAAGATTTGCTTAAACTCTTGCAAAAGCTATAATCTCCATAGTATCAATAGCTCCCAAAATATAAATAAACAATCTTAAATTGATAAGTACTCAAATAAACTTATATTGCCGACTTTATTTTAGATAATTATATTCCCGAAATCCCCACTAAAAATCCTTACCAGTAGGGATTTCAGTTTTTTTTTTTCCAGAAATTCCCACTGCTACGACACTGTCAATTTTTACTTTTACAGTAACCAACATTTTTTACTAAAATTTTTGGGTTACAATTGTTTGACCCCGTACTGGCCTGTCCTCGATGTTGATTACCGAATAGTTACTACGTCGTCAATGGACGGTACAACAGCAGACAAAAGTATTTTACACTCTAAAAAAACCTACCGAAAGGTTAAAATGGTTAAACTTTAAATAGGTAAGTGCTAAAAATGTTTAAAGTGTTCTAGCAAAGTGCAAAAAACACTCTTTAAACCCTTTTAAGGGTGGCATGTGCCTAACGATCCTAATTTACCCCTAGACAGGTACTAAAGTCCTCAAAAGTGCTTCCGCTATCTTCCGGAAATCATCAGAAATATTTCACCAATTTAGCGTTATCTCCCCTTTTAAGAAAAAACTTTCAAAAGAGCTCGCTTCAAATCGTGAAAGTGCTGTTCAGATTTTAATCCAGGTGTTAGAAGTACCTGTGTATATAAAACAGTTCACAAGAATATATAATTTCAAATTTGAACCATATTTCAATATCTATAAGGAGTAAAAAATCAGAGCGCGTACATTACCAGCAGCAAAATCATTGAAAGTAAACATTATTTCATCAAAATTTAGAACTAAAGTCAGAAATCCTGGAAAATTGAATCATATCCCTTTGTAATAGAGACTAACTTTGATGGTAAATAACGCACGTGCCAAAATGTGTATGAACAGACGAGTGGTACTTTCCTTATCCGCCCTCCGTCACGTTTTCAAATTCGCAATAGTTTTGAAGAGATTTTTGAGCGCGCGTTATTTTTTCACTTTCACTTGAAAAATGCTGAAGCCATTTCGAAGCTACGTAAGCTACGTAAAATTAGCACGTGTTAGGTTTAGGTTGGAATTATTCCCATCGAGCCCACCGGCCAGGCCGGCCCACCGGTGGGGCAGATGGGAAAAAAATCCCTCGAGCCCAGTCATTTGCATAGTGGGCTCGTTGGGATTCAACGCGCTGTCAAGACAAGGAATAGATAAAATATTGTCATAATTATTCAAGTAGGTAGGTAATATTCATTGTTTACGTGAAGAAAAATGATATTATCAAACGACACAGCAAGAAGTATTTTCTCAGTCTCCTTCAGATGAAGGACTATAAGGATTATGAGATCATAATAACGATGAAATGATAGCAATAATAATAACTTAAGGCTCAACCATTTATATGCGAATGGAGACGCACTTTGTTGTTATCTATAGTGTGAGTGTGGCACACTGATTTCATAGTCTCTATTACTTTGACACCATTTAGTTTTATAACCTTCACCCCGAACTGCGATCTCGCGATGTTCGAAAAAAGGGAAGTAAAACGCAGAAACTTTTTTTTTCAACTATGGTTGAGCTCAGTGAGCACATAAGACAGAATGCTCGCAGAGCAATGCCTCAAAGGCAATATAAATTATTTTTAATTATATTTATTAATAATAATAATAATGTAGGTCAAAACGAATATGTGCCTAGTTCAGGCTCGTATTCTGATAAAAAACGTAAGCGTTACTCAACCAAAATGAGTTATGGGTTTTTATACAAAACTGTCAAAAAAATCTACGTTTGAGTCCATATTAGTGCTTGAACAGTAAATCCGAATACGGGACCACAATTTATAATAGGGACTGTCATAACTAGCTCATTCAGTTTTCATAAGCGCTATTTCACTAAGGTATTATTTTTTTCTGTTTTCTAACCTTCATAGAAAGTGATTGAATGTAGGCATGTGTGATCGTAGTCTCGGTCACAGTATTGGACTCAAGGCCTAGACAACGTCCATAGGATAATAGGAGAGACTTGTGAAAACTTTATTGTGCGTAAAACTTAGGGTTCTCAAAGTTTTTTATATCTATTGTAGGTTTTTAGACTAAAAAATACCCACACTGATAACAAAATATACTCAGGGGTAGTACAAGCCAGCAGTTCTACATAATCTTTACTGATCTATCCCTACGGTAGGGAAGAACGGATTTTTTTCCATATATTACTATACTATAGACATAGAGCAGAAGAGACGGCTTCATCCTGGACGACGACAGTTTAAAAATAGGTACCTAACAAATAGTTTTGCAATTAGATTTTTTTTACAAGAAAAAACGCTTCTACTAAAAGAACTCCACTTTTGAGGACACATCAAGTCACTTTTGAGATACGGCGGTAGGTTTGCAAAAGTGACTTTACCATACATGGTCGTCCAATTCTTATTCTCTTACTTTGAGAATCACAGTTTAATCTACAATTTGCATTTAAATCAAGCGTAAGATTAAGGAGACGTTGCTCTCATTAACTTGTAGCAAATTGCTTGGACAAAGGACATCAGTGATCTTCGTGATGATTTATATTATTAAGAACAAATGGATTAAAGCAAGCTAGTATGAGTTAATGGCCAACTCTGGTGACGGAGTTTTTAGGCCGTCTTAAGGCCTCTGCCGTGGCTTAACGACTGCTAGAGCCGGGACCGACAGTTTAACGTGCCCTCCGAAGCACGAAAGCGCTCCGATAATAGTGACCTGAACGTCGCTTAACTTAAATAATCGGTGAAGATTGACCAAGCAAGCTACGCCACGAGCGCTTCGCCTTCTCAGGTATATGTACATTGCAGATGTATGGACCTTGATTGTGGTCTAATTAGAGTATGTGACCCTGCGGTTGTCAGATCAAAGGTCTTACATGTCCAAATAGCTTAACTGCTTATTTAGCAGTCAAACTTTGACAGTTGGTAACACAGCGTTTTGACTGTGTGTTAGTTCTCATGAAAAATGAACACTTATGTGCTAATATGAGTTACTAAAGGCCTTGGTTCTGTAGAGGTGTTTCAAACGCAGTTTTAGAAAACTTGGTAATGCTACCATGATGATGATGATGTCCTAGCTGATTTTGGTCATGGCGACCGTGTCTTATATGCACAGGCATATTTTTGGGCCATTTGCGGTATTTCTTATATTACAAAATGCTAAGTAGAATGTACTGTCATTTCTTTTTTTCAGTTTGATCACCGCATAGGGACGAAATGGTTGCATCATCGCTGTGTGAGATCATTAAATATTTGTGTTAGATCTTTGTATGGACATAGGGTAGGTAAAGGAAATTTTAGTTTCTGGTTTCCAGGGTTATTGGTGTGATTAATTCATACTGAATGCCAGCACTATAGACAGATTCTTACAATATAGACAAAAAAGGCTAGACTCAATCGTGAACTCATAAAAATGGGTTTTATTCTTCAGCCGAGTCTAATTTGAATTGCCTTGTATGTCCAATTTGAAAACAATATGGACACCTCCGCCTGTAATTATAAAATGATGCATATCAAGATTTAGCTTTTACTAAATTCCTTCTTCTTTTTTTATTATGGCCTGGATCCGTCATTTTGACAGACAATTTTGCCAGTGGTAAATGAAATATTTTAAATAATAACCAGTCAAGTCGTCTGTCGTTTGTTTCGAAGGCAAAATGGTGGATTTTCTTTTAAAAACTTGGAAACGAATTCTATCATTTAAGGAAATCACTTTACTCACATTTATTCCAATGGCTCACACCTTATGCTACGATATCAAGTATTATTGGTTAAAATTTCCCCTTAGCGTCTCATACGGCGTGGGATTAGAATAGAAAACATCAAAAATGTATGAAAATTGTTATGTAACTTCACTTCTAGAAATGTCTCATACATTTCGATTTATTTTTAATTCTATAGCGGTTGTAAAATGCCAACTTGCCGAGGAGGGCGCCACTGGACGAAGAATATTCCGAAGTGGAGAAAACCGTAGTGGATCCACAAAAGCTGTGCTGTCAAGTGGACCATTCTCAGAAATTCCTAAATGCTATCGTTTTTATCATACTTAAACTGACCCCGACTGACTTTGGCGAGGTTCATACCCTGTTAATTCGTATGCAGGCGGCGCGCACGCAATTACCATTCGCAACTATCACTGCAGATCCACGAATTTGTGGTTTTTGGCTTGGGACTATAGACTTACACTGGGTCCAGAACTGTCAAGGTATACAGTAACTATAGCAACATTGAATGCATATTGACGAATTTGTGGTTTTTCTCTTAGGACACACACTTCTGCTTGATCTATAGAATGGTCAGGGTATGAAGTGACAGACAATTACAGTGACAGGAAGCGCAGGCGCACTACCCTATAAATACAAATACAAGGCAGTTCAAGACAAACTGAAGGCAGTTCTCTTCAGCTTTTACGTCATGACATTTTAATAGACATGAACTGAATGGAACGGTAATATTGTGCTTCTAGACGTGGCAGTCATCACTTACATAGCCAGCCTTTACGACATCATAAGAAAAAAATATGAAATTAAATGTTTTAACTAAACACTTTTATTTAAAATGTATTTAAAAACAGTATAAAACTAGCAAAAAAACAATTCTAAATGTTGGTTTACCTTTCTAGGTAGGCAGATACCTAGTTTGAGAAATGTATCTAATTTCTTTCCAAGTCACGTATTGAGATAGACTAGGAACGCGGAATCATACTACATGAGAATTCCGTGGCGCAGTGGGCGAGTAGCCGGTTGAGAAGCAGGAGGCGCGGGTTCGATTCCTGCCTGCCGCGGAACAAATATTTTTTATGAAACAATATTTTTTTCGAGTCTTGATGTGTATATGAACGAAACTAGGTAGTCTATGAGGAAGTCTGAGCGAACAACCTTAGCATTAGCATAGCAATGGTAGATCGATTTATTTAGAAGCATAACTATTATTTAAAAAATTAAATAGTACGATAGTTTTTTTCAGTGTCTTAATTATAATTTTTAATTATGTTTTTTTTCTGATTATCTATTTATGATGACCGGAATAATAATAATATTCTAAATAAGCGAGTTACTGCAAAAAACATAATTCTAGTACAGGGTATCAAAAAAGTCTCATTTTTTACACTCTGTAGTTTAGTAACATAGGAATAGAAATATTAATAGCAACACAAAACGTAATTTAGGTATTTACCGGTATCTCCAGGCTACACGAAATGCGTGGGTTACCTAACCTAAGTGTCTCTGCTGTTTCGAGATGATTTGGCGTAGGTATAACTCCAAAGATAATATCAAATTGTACGTGAGCTATTTGTTAACAAACTCTACATTACACTTACTTTTTTTTTCTATTAGAGCCACTTGCACTTAGGCACACTTTTACTCAGTTAAAAAAATGCATGCACAATCGCTTTTTTTACTAAGAAAATAAAAAATGTTAGCATATTGTTTTTGGTAGACTAACTCTTTATGTAGAGCGAAATTTTAAGATATTTCGGTGCCGTCGACTTAATTCACCTGGGCTAAGTCACCTCGGTGAATTAAGTACACTATTTAGTAGACTTATATGCAGGAAGTATTGACAAAAATAGTTCTCATGTGTTTCTAATTCCACTTGTTTTTTTTTATATAGCCCAAAGGGACCTTATTAGCTCTATTAGTAAAAACTTACACATCATTTCAAAAATAATCTTGAAATAAAACGATTCTTTTCCAAAGATCCCAAATCAAACAAGATAAAACTCCACAGCATCTCGAAAAACGATGAATCACCAGCCGTAATGAAGTCTATGCCTCATTTAAAATAACGAAACGGAAGAATAATCCAGTTTAAACAAAAACCACAAAACGTTAAAAAATAAATACAATATTAATGGACTTTGGCATACACACTAACCTTGCACTGCCATTAAACCAAAATGGTACAGTCAGAAGCCTCAAAAACATTTGAAAGACGATCCATTTATTTAAATAACTGAGTCTGTTACCGATAGTAATGCTTCATTCAACACTAGCACGTAGGTGAGTGCGTACCTACAATTAATATGTTTCCAACTTATAACGTCAATAAAAACCTAATATTTACCGCTACTTAACTTTATACAACTCTCAAACAACAGAGTGAGGACTTAAAATCCTTCACCGACGATTTCAAATACGAATTTCAAATCGTGCTTTTGTGGCCAGCATCTTCTAGTAGCTGTGATTACGAATTTGAATTCAATGTCCGCTGCATTTGAGTTCGTTTTGTGTGATGTCTCATCTGATGTATCATGGCTGGAATTATTGAATTATCTGCTTTAGTGCAGGGATATAACGTTTAAATTGGATTGTATAATGCAGTAGGTTTTAATAATAACCCGTTTGTAGCAGCCGTGGGAACGGAGTCGGATATGCGAGGTATATAATCGCTTGTCGGACGGAACAGAGCCTGCAATAGTCCAATTTTGCAGACTTTTACTAACATTTGTGGAGAGTTTTTGAAAAACAAGTTTTTAAATAAAATTTCCTTGTTTTTTTATGTTGGCACTACCTAGGTTACTTTTCTTTTCCATTCACCTCTTTGTTGAAACATAAACGGTATCGCGTGAGTGGTGATTATGTTATTTACAGTGTATGATTCAAATTGAATATGTAGCTATGGTGTTAGCTAATAATATATTTACTGTAAGGTTTTACTGTAGGTAGCGTATTGCGTTAAAAACAGTAACTATAAGTTTAATGAAGATTGCATGTTTTTTGAAACGAATTCTCGCAACTTTTTTTAACATCTTATGTTTTTTAATGATCCCACCAGTTAAGTACTTATTGTTAAGCTTTTTTTTGTGTTTTTTAAACAATGCTTCGGATCTTTAATCTTTAATCGATCAAGGAAGTCTGGCAAGGCCTAATCCTTACAAAAAATATCAATAATCGCATGTATTTTACACCTACTTACGGCCTTATACTTGCAATTTCAATATTATTTTAGATTATTAACCTTATTATAACGTCTAATAAAGTTCACGGTTATTTTAATACTTAACACAATATTTAAGGTAGCTAGTGCAGCTACAGTCAAAGTTGAAACATCTTTCCACCACAACTATAAGTTACTTGGCTAAGTATTGGGCGAATACTCAAAAGCCACTCAAACCACACTCAATTTAAGTCCCACTTAAATTATTGCCATCTCTTACAAATGAGTAATGTCAAAAAGAGGCAGAACAACTTTAAGTGGTGCTCAAATTTGAATTATATTCAAATTTACATTCAAATTTGAGCACCACTTAAAATTGCTCTGCCTCTGTTTGACATTACTCATTTGTAAGAGATGGCAATAATTTAAGCGTGACTTAAATTAAGTGGGGTTTGAGTGGCGTTTGAGTATTCGACTATTAGCAACGTAGTTTAGCTTAGCACTGGTGCAAAAGCACCCTTAAGGCAAGCGTCCACAGGCCCGCATCGCACTCGTCCGTACGGTGCGGATCAGTGGACGCAGTTGTATGAGTTTTTATACAAGGCAAACTAAAATCTGTTGCGTGCGATGCGTCCGATGCGTGCGATGTGGGGCAGTGGATGCTAGCCATTACTCAAATGTCATAAACAATATATTTCCTGTCAAAATATTTCCATCTCTAGTGCAATAATGACTCAAACCACACTTGTCTCTGATTGGCCAAACAGCCGTGAGTGGACATACAGTTGACACTAGTCTAAAACACATTCAAAACCATGCTGTTTGATCTGACCACACAAAAAATGTCACGTACAGACTAACATCTCTATCAAATCTCACAAGTCATACTCGTATGTAAACAGGCGCTTATTTTCAAAGTTTACTGACATCCATAACATTTCATTTCTATACATTGCTTCTTACATTGACTAAAATATTCGAAGTTTACAACAAAAACGGCAGCAGAACGCGTAGTATGAAGTGTTCTGTGCGTGTGTGACTTGCGCAAGAGACGCATTGATACAGAATAGGTGATAGTTTGTAAGGTTCAACTGAGTCACATTTTGCCATTCTGTGCCAATCACGAAAAAGCTTTTGATTCGCTCAAAATTACCAAATTACTAGAAATGTTTAAATTACAAATGTTAATTTTTTTTGTTCAAAGTTTGGTATTTGTATTAATATGTTAAGAAATACGTCTTATACCTAGTATGACTAAAGTGTTTAACTTTTGTTACGTATAAATACAAATAAGTGCAGTACGTTATTCTTATATTTTATGTAAAATGGTTTTTCTAAAAGTCTTAAAAGAAAATTCGCGTAGTAATTATAGCATTCTCTTATTGGTCAACTGTGTTAACCAGATTTACATAAAATAAAGTTTAAAACTTAAACTATCTCTGTGTGTCATCAACCTAATAGTAACAAAGTGTCAAATCTGAACCATTGACCTCGAAAATAGAAAAAACAAACAGTTTGAACTATAAACACTTTTTGCCACCAGCCAGTGAATTAAATTACCACAGACCTTTTGTAATTCAAACTATAAGTTAACTACGTTACAAGTGAGAAGGTTGCATTTAATATTACTTTGCGTCTACATTTATTATGCGGACAGCCAAAGAGTGGAACTCGTTGCCGGCGTCTGTGTTCCCGAATGGCTATAATTTGGAAGTTTTCAAGAGTAGAGTGAATAGGTATCTTCTAGGTAACCATGCTACATCGTCGACCACCTCATTGCTTAACGTCAGGTGAGATTGTGGTCAAACGGTTGTATAAAAAAAAAAACTTACCTGAGATAGAATAGATAGAATATTTTATATTGTACTTGTAAGTGGTTTATATTGTACTTGTAAGTGGTACAAGTAAACAAAATAACATGAAAATACCAAAATTGGTAATAAAACCAAGTTTAAGTAGGTAGGTACAATGGGCGGCCTTATTGCTTAAAGCAATATCTACAGGTAAATATTTACAGGTATAGTATTATATAATTTGTGATATTACCACAGATTAGTAGAGATATTAATAAGATTTCCTGTTGGCATTTTTTGTATGAGCAGATCAATAATGATCACATCACAATAATGCTTCTTTATTGAAGTTTGGATAAAATACCTCACGAGTTAAATCATCTTTACCTACCTGACTTAAATTGCATTTTTTTTCTATAACCAATCAATTATCTGATAGATAATAATAATAATAATAGATAGAAAATTAAATAATAAATAAAATATTCTCGGACATATCACACAACGCTTTCTAGTCTCCAACCACCTTATACTATGGGAACTAGATAGCTTATACAATACTTATATATTTTTTTACGTAAATACATACTTATGATACATAGATACTGTTATAAATTGTATGTAAGTCGTGTCTATATCCATAGTGATGTCAAGAAATATAGAGAAGGCTCGTTTTATAATAAACTAGCGACCAGCCCCGGCTTCGCACGGGTGCAATGTTGATACGTTCAGCCAGCGTTTGCAATGTAAGCACAAAAAATGAGTTTATTTACGGCATCACATTAGAAACCTCTAAAATTGACAGTGTTTCACTACTTTATTATGCATGTATTATACATATAAAACTTCCTCTTGAATCACACCTATCTATTAAAAAAAACCGCTTCAAAATCCGTTAAGTATGTATAGTTTTAAAGATTTAAGTATACCTACATAGGGACGGACAGACAGCGACAGCAACTTTGTTTTACTTTGTTTTAGTATTTATACTATGTAGTGATAAGTACCGTTTATCATTTTTTTAAATTAATTTGGTGGTGGTATAGGTGAATTAAGTATACAATAAAAAGTAGGTATAGGTGTTGTGTTGGTATAGATCAACACAACACCTATACCTACTTTTTATTGTTAACAGTGACCATATGGTAATTTAAACTATAAGAGGACTACTACCAGGAAAGTATGTATTTAGAATAGAAGATTAATATCTTCTATTCTAAATATATAAAACTCTTTTGAAGCTGACTGACAATCAACGCACAGCCTAAACTAAACTCCTAGAATCTCTAACTAAAATCCTAAACTACTAAAGTAACTAAACTCCTAGAATCTCTAACTAAAGTCCTAAACTACTAAAGTAATTAAAGTCCTAGTCCTCTAACTAAAGTCCTAAACTACTAAAGTAACTAAAGTCATAGTCCTCTAACTAAACTACTAAAGTAACTAAAGTCCTAGTCCTCTAACTAAAGTCCTAAACTACTAAAGTAACTAAAGTCCTAGTCCTCTAACTAAAGTCCTAAACTACTAAAGTAACTAAAGTCCTAGTCCTCTAACTAAAGTCCTAGAGGTCTGAAATTTGGAGGGTGGTATTGTATCCTTATATAGTGTAGGGGTGCACTAAGAAAGGAAGTTTGAAAAGTCGCACCCTAAAGGGTCTAAAATTAGGATCAAAGATTTTATCCAAATTAATGGGTATGCTGATACCAGGCGAGCAAAGCCGCGGGTCACAGCTAGTTCCGAATAAAATTGTTGCAAATAAGGGTAACATTTTTGTTTAACTTAGATAAAAATCACAATTAGATATAAATCATAGACGAAGAATAAATCAACCGCTAAAATTAGAACCTGCTAAAACAAATACAGTATGTTTGACAAACGCCAATATAATGTATTTGCAGTAAAATAAGGTTCAATAAACTTTATTTACTGTGTAATTAATACTGTGTGTTGTTTAACGTCATAAAAACGGTCTAGGTGGATACAATGACGTCATCGCATATAGGAGGTACTTACAGTCATTTGTTTAATGTGGCTTCGTTTATTTTAATGTCATGAAAATACGTGCTACTTACGTGGTTATGGCTTATTCACTATTTTAAAGTAGGTATATTATATAGGTACCTAAGTACTTATACGTATAAAAAATATAGGATTTAGTATTAAAGAAAAACACTTTTTGCTATGTTTTTTTTTTTCATTTTGCTGTCGGTTTTTATTACTAGAAGAATAACAATGTAAGATATCTCTTAGCTATTAACAGAGTAGATAATTAAGTTATTGTTTCGTCCCAGTGGGACGAGATACCGGTAGACCGAAACTGGAATAACTCAAATATTAATAAAGTTATAGAATATAGTTTCCATAGAATATAATATTTAAAAAAATACAGGCATGTAGAGTAGAATGATTAACAGTTAGAAAAATCACTGTTGCTAGTGACTTATCTCATGAAAGCCATCCTTCATTTAATTACGTAAGCCTAGTCGACTTAACGGTGCTGTCAACTTAATTCACCCGGGCCAAGTCACCTAGGTGAATTAAGTATACTATTTAGTAGACTTAAATAATCTTAGGTGACTTTAACGATGTTAAGTAACAAGATATAATAATTATACTCTAGTTAAATACATATCTATCTATAAATAAATATCTGAGAACGTGTACAGCGTACATACAAATATGCATTGCTTAAGATATTAATATTCGTATCAGGAAACTCGGTCCAGTCTGTGGGAAAAACTATTACACTCAAGAGCAAAAATTCCGGGTGATTTTATATATAACTTGAATAAGCTAGGATCCATGGCCTCCAAGATATTGAAGTTTTTATATAACTTGAATATCTTGGAGGCCATGGATCCTAGCTTATTGAAATTATGCAAGCTAATAATGCAATTACTTTTATTTTTAACCAACTTCAAAAAAGGAAGAGATTCTCAATGCAGTATCTAAGGAGGATTAACTAAACACAATTGCCACATTCAAATATTTGTTCTCAGTGGGGATCGAACCCACGACCTCTGTACAGAAAGTAGAGCTATACCAAGCGGTGAAGCCTGGAAATAATATCTACCGGCATTGAAATTCAACACCATAATTTCTAATTTATATAAAATTATTTAATTTGTCCGTTTATTTGAAACTACCGGTTCGCATTCTAGTTAGCATTGCTTTATATTTTTATGATTGAATTTTAAGAAGTCCGACATCCGGTAATTTGTTAGTTACTATTTATTTAGCAACTTACGGGGATATAAAAAATTTAATAATGTCGGAATGCTTTTAAAAGCTGATTCATATAATCAACCGTTGGTGTAATCAGGTGAAAACTATAAATCAAATTTGATTGTAATAAATCAGTCTAGCTATCACATTTGTAGATTTATCAGTTAACAAAAAAAAATACATTATTCTGCCGGTACACAGAGCCGTATGTCATTTTGTCAGATAAAAGCTTCTAAAAGCACATTCTTTTTAAAAATTCCACGTACGATAATAATCACCACTGTAGTTTGTCTAGTACCTATGCAAAATAATAAAATTTTCATAGCTCTAATAACAATAACAGTTACAACTTACCTGGTAGATCAGTTTATAGGTTAATCCTGGTAAATCCAAGGTAGGCGATTCATAATTGCCGATAAATTTGTAGACTAAAATTTTTATTCTCATTTAAACTTTACAGCCAAAAGCTGACAGAAAATAATGGAAGCACTCCGACCATGAAATTATTATAATGCGAGGAGTGCACAATGTTTCATAAAGATCATCTTTTGAATGCGCAGCAAAAACTACCTTTATATTCTGCCTCTGTACAATGTCAGGTGTGCAAAGTGTTTTCGTGCTTTTAAATACATTCAACAATATGGCAAAATGTTACTTTGCACATCATAAGACACGACCACATCAATTTTACACCTTATTTAATTCATCTACGAGCGTTATTCGTGTGCAGCTGCGAGAGAAATACCGGTGTCGATAATGTGTCAGCGGGTAATGGAGAAACAGCGTAAGTGCATTACAAGGTGAAGTAGATACGCCATTTTACTTATGAATTGGAAAATTTAGTTTACGGCATCTGTCTCCCAAGAAACGAAAATTCGCGAAATGATCTTGAGGACGCGTGCGCAGCTGCTGTCTTGTAACATTTGGTACGTGCCGAGCAAAAAAAAACATAACATGTTGTTGTCTATGAGTAAAAAAACAGAGATGCTGGAAAGTTGATGTGCTCATATTTCATTACCAGTTTTTAAGTGCTGTTCTTTTTGTTTCAGACATTCCAATTTGATGTTTTCGCTACCGAGGTTAATAAGATTTTTGCAGGCACTATAAAAACTCTAAAAAGAACGTTTTTTTTTAGTAAATTGAATTTGATCAAGTAAAAACTATTCAAAGTAATTGCAAAGAAGACGCAATGGAGGTGAGTTCTAAGTAACAAATTTTAGACTCATTGAAGTGTAACATTCGCAGACAGCTATTTAATACCAACAAAGAAATTCAATCGAACGGCAAAAGTTGTCTCAATGACCTGGATCATATTACCATGAATTGTCTCTTACGAATCACATTCGAAAAACATACAAAAGTAGAGCAGTTACTGTTGTAAGTTACTTACTTTCCGAAATAGGTACAGACAGATACGTTTTTTGGTTCGCAGTCCTTGACAAGGGCTAAAAACTCAATCTGTATTTTGAGTCTTTAACCTTTGACTTGCAGATAATGGCAATTATCATTTCCAATGTTGTTTTGCTAGGTGCATAGTTTTGTTAAACAACTGAATGTACTGACCAAAACACAAGAAAGACAGCTGTATCTTTCTTTACCTGGTATCTTAGCACATGCCTTTCTTGAGAAAAAAAATCATAAAGGTTACTTCGAAAACTGTGTGAAACACATCTGCTTGGCTATACCTTCGAGGCTGTACTGCAACGTCATTTTATCATCATTCACCCAAAAATAAACTTTATTTCGGTTTCAAAGAGACGTCTGTCGTATAACTGTATGTTTGTTTTGGCAACATCTTCGTTGACTTTCGAGTTTTGTCGGATATCTTCGAAAGCGTGGCTCAAAAGTTGACATAGCTCGAAGGAAAAGAGCACTCGATATTTAATTGGACCCCGTTTATGTTTTAAGGGTTAATTTAGACTTGATTCGTCCTAATTATTTACCAAAGCCTTGGAAAAATAAGGAAATAATAATAATTATAAAAATAAAAATTGAAATAAAAAAATAGATTACCTAAGTAATCAAAATTGAAAAAATTAACACAGTATTTTTGTTTCACTTGTACTTAATGAAAATCTAGGAAACTACCCTCCAAAATGACCTCTAGGACTTATAGTTTCTTTAGTAAAATCTTCCACGCATAAGTAAATTTGGCCTTCACAATCATGATAGTAGGTATTTATAGAAGATAATTTTAATAACAAAGTGTCTATACCAGTTTGTTAGTTTAACGAGGGTCATTGCGATTTTTACGAACCCATTCTTTTGCATATTTTTTTATTGGTTTAATATGTGAATTTTCCCTTACATTAATAGCTGCTTCAGTTTGAAATCGGAGGTTATAAAACCAAGTTTAACGGCAGTGTAATAAGACTTTCCGGCCGCTTGTCAGTAACCTGATAATTTGCGATTTTATCATTTTTTCTTTAGACATGTCCAATTTCATGTTTAAGCTTAATTACCCGTTTAGATATTCAACAATAACATTTTTAAACCAGTGAACAATTTTTAATTCTTTTACACACGCACGTTCTTTATAGCCTCTAGTAATATGTAATACTAATACTTTTAACCGACTGTTATATAAGCGCGGTTTTAAAAATGCTCTATCATTGCCACAACGAAAAGAGATGACAAACAGATTTAGCAATCATTTTAGCTAGCTCAGCTTTAGAAAACCATAATGAATATAAGTATTAGAATTTATCTAACTACAATGTTCTGCACTAATAACGTATGTGTCTAATAATTTTGTGAATTACATTTGGCCTTGATAAACCAAGCCAGCAATATTACCAAACTAAAAAAAATACACTCCAAAGCAAAGGTGCTTTATTTTTTCTGCCAAACGTCTTCAAGGTCTATCATGCATCTGCCACTCACAAACAACGCGTCTTTTAAACCACGCATCTGCATAAAATTGATAACAAAAACTTGACCTACTACGGAAAGAACTTACTTTTTAACATTTTTAATTTTAAACTTTGAACACTGTTTCCATTTCACTCAGATTTGTGAACAAATATCTATTTTGAACTCTGTTCTTTGGGAGATACGAGTGATCGATTTATTGTTTTAAAATTAGTTGGTGAGTAGAAAAAGGTGCCAATTTCCGTTCGGTTCGTACATCCGTTCTTAAAAATCGGCAGTAAGTGATTAGTGTCGCATGTGCTTGGTTTTTTGGTCATTTTTTGACTATTTTGACGTCGTTTGTAGGTAATTTATCAAGTTTCATCGACAGGCAGATGGCTTCGAGTTTGATTTTAAAAATAGTTTGTTTGCACAATATGAGAACTTGATTAATGAAAAATGGAATAAGAAATAGATATCTAAATTATTTCCATTAATTTATGATAGGTACGTTTAAAATAACTGATAAACTTAAATGTATCAAACTCTGTTCAATGAGCTAAAACAGTATCCAAGTATCTGTTCTTAAACCGGAAGTCAATATTCTCAAAACACCTGTCATGCGGTAGAACTAGTCTTTATATTTTTATGCTAGAACGGTCCTTTTAGGCAAATTCAATGGGTACATTCATCCCAAACACTTGCAACAGAATCCAAGGAAGTCTGTATAACTGTACACCTTCCGATTTCTTACACATGTCATAATTCCCACCCACATCCTTTCCACGGAGTATTTTTCCGCGTTCCCACAGACGATATAATTAAATTTTTGAACGCACCTTTCTTCCAACTTGTCGCCAAAAAACTGCGAAACACCTTGTATCATCCAACATCCAACCCAACCCTTTGGAGATGGACATTTGTTTGTGGTCCAAGTAAGAATTAAGTAGGTAAGTAGACCTACCGGTACAATCCAAGGAGGGTTTTTTGGGTGAAAAAGGTGAAGTTTCTTGTGCTTCATCAGTCCATATTAGTTGACCAGCCCCCATATCGTAAGCTCTGAACTGCTTCCGCTGCCCAGCATACCTAATGCCAAGCAACAATGTGGCTACAGATATAGGTACGAAAACAAGATGCTTTTGACGGCAAATAACGCGCTGAAACGTGGTAATGTCACTATTTATTCACAGAATACCTATGATTTAGTATGAAAACAGTTCAGAAAAATTGCCAGGCAACCTGGCAGGTTTTTATGAGACAACGATTGTCCCCCAGGCTGTATAAAAAGGATTGTAACCGCTGTTTCTCAAGAATTGCGCCGGAACCCAACAACAGATCAGCAGATGTGTTGAAACCCGTTAGGTGCTTTTGATAAGACCTCTCCCGTATGTCTGCATCTGTTCCTATCATGAACATTACTTTTAGTTGTTTTTTAAAACGCTATGAATGCTGTTTCGAAACTTGGTAGGCCTCTCTAAAACTGGGTATATGTAGTACTATCAAGAATGTACTTATATGATAGCTGTTTTTCTTATTAGCTACTGCGTTGTAAATTAGATATTAAGGAGTGTAAAAAATAATTAGGTATAATGTCTGTAAAATCTGTAATTTCCAAATGTTTTGAAAATTAGGAAAATTATAAAAAAAAATGCGCCCAATACGTTATCTTTACCTATTACGCTAGTTTACCACATACTATGTACCTACGTCAAAGTCTACAAAAGTGTATTTAATTCTCCTCAAGTCACCTACGAGTATTTAAGTCCACTAAATAGTATAGGTACCTACTTAATTCACCTAGGTGACTTAGCCCTGGTGAATTAAGTCGACGGCACCAAGTTTGCAATAAATAAATCTGAATTTGTGTAAAATTCAGTACGAATCGTCTGTACTTCGTTCACTATAGTGACGTCAACGGTTTGTTAGGTAATGTCCGAATGGAGGTTAGGTCAGTGTTAATAGTGCCCGGGGCCTAATTACCGTTTTTACGGGCTTGTTGTGATTGTACATTGTCTGCAGTTCAGCTGTTTGTGATGGTGCAAGGAAATCGGAGCTTAATGTGGACATGACCGCTTTTTTATAAATTAAAAATAATACTATCTATTAGAAACTTACCTTTTTATTCATATTCACCTGTCATTTTAGAGTGCCTTAAAAAATTATCTGTCATTGTCACTTGCATTATAACGAAAAGAGATGACAACAGATTTAGCAACCATTTAAGCTAGCATTTAGATTATAACCCTAAAAATGTAAGAAAAAATACCGCTTGACGGGTACTTGCGCTTTTTTTATTTACTAAAAATTAAGAACAAAAAAAATACTTTTTCATCCCACCATCTCGGAAAGAGTATTTTTGCTCTTCAATAAAAGCCGTTTTTATTCTCTAGAGGATAAAGTAAATTGAATTTAGAACATCGTGTGCACTAAGTTTGTGAATTAAAAAAAACATTAAACCTATTTACTGCTATCTCTATGGTGCCGAATATATCATACAACTTTTTTTTTTATTTGTTAAAAACTCAGACTCGGAACCTTCTTGGTGTTCTTTTTTCAATTTGCTTTGTACGCGGTTCTTTACGCGGCATTTTTTCACGTCATTGATAAACCGTAAATTAAAAACAAGAAACTTGAAAACCAGTGAAAAAACTAAAATGAGTGATTCTAGCGACGAGGAAGTTTGTTTGACGCCAACAGAATTGACTGAAACTGTTTATAATGCGCAAATGAGCTTTTTTGCATTTAGTCATTTCCTCGCTGAGGTGGAATGAAAAGTTACGTGTTGCACTCTTGTATAACAAATAACTATTTCTTAATTCGCAGTATTCACACACAAAGTGGCCCAAATAATACAAACCTTTTTGAACAGCTATATAGACAAACCGATAGGAAGGTAGTACTAAAAAGCAACGCATAATCTTATGCTAATATTGAATTGAATGATTAATTAAAAGGTACTAAAATATAAATGATCACATTTAGATGACATCCTGTGTGAACAGCAAATAGTATTAATAAACTCAGTAGGGGTCTTTATCAGATTTTAAATCACAATTTCTTAGGGCTACTTCATTTTTCGCCGAATTTTTTGTAGAAGAACGTCGTAAAAAAATTTGGACGAAAAATATCGTAACACGTACACTTCCAAAATCCTTAACATATCCCACATAGTGCTACAGACAGGCCATGTGTACAACATAAACTTTATTTTCTTCTTGTTGGCCAATTGTTTTCTACATCTGTCGATATATTGTTTATTTTATTTGTTTCTAAAGGATTTATTGGCGATCTGTATCTGTAACATCATTTGCAGGTACCTACGTACTTAGGTAAAGTAGGTATGTAATACTACTAATGCCTTTAATGTTACATAAAAGTTTTAATACCAAAGAGTAACATGTCACGCCACAGACAAATAGTTTATCTGTGTGTCACGCAGTAGAGCCAACGTGTCAAAATCTGGTAATTACCCAACGCGATAATATATATTGTAACGCGGGCTTAACATTCAGGAGTCGTGCTCGGAACGCGGCCTTTATGCGCGCGCATGCGCGCGACACCAGCGCCCCCGCCAAAGAACTTTTCGGCTTGTCAGTTGAAGCAAAATTTGTAAAGCTAGAGGATTCGTTTTTGTGAACCTAGTTGATAACATAAAATAAATGATATAATACAAGCATTACAGTGGCGCCCAACTCGCGGACACGATTAAATTCAGTGCAAAACACGAATCCAAAGACTTGAGCGAGTCCATTTTATCCACGCGCGACTCGATGACCGAAAGTGCGAGTTGAAAAACGTGGACGAATCTTCTGTGCGCGCGGCATTTTTCTACGCGTTTTCTTCACAGAGATTTCTACCTACCATCATCGTCGGAAATACCGTAGGCACTACCTACGACGGATACCGACAGAGGAACGTACGACGAACCCGTGGACAAGTCCACTGTGAACGCGGCATTTCTACGCGTCCCCCTCACAGTGAAGCTACCTACCTACCTAGGTAGGTACCGCTGCCCGCTACCGGCCGAGAAGTCAAGCGTACCTACGACGGATTGGATACCTACCTCCGTCGCCGGCCGAGAAGTCGATCGTACCTACACCGGATCGGATACCTACGTTACCGTCTATCACCGTCTACCGTCTATCGAGCGAGGAAGGTTGTGTGACCATGCCGCGGACGAGAAGCGCCGACAAGGACGATGGGTCGGGGTCCGACACCGACGAAAGTAACAGAACCGTGATACCCTCACCGAACATCACGATGTCCGAGGAAATGTTCCAGACCCTGGTCGCTAACATCACCAGGAGTCAAGTGGAATCGAACCGGGTTCTGGTTGAGAACATGCTAGCCAGTAATAGAAGCCAGAGCACACCATCACCGAGACCCGAAACGCAAAGTTCGCGGTCAGGCAACTTCGCGAAGTGCACGGCACGCTTTGATGGAGCATCAAAGAATGCAGACGAGCTCGAAGCATTTATCGACGCTATCGAGATTTACCGGGACTGTACCAACGTCGGCGAGGAGCACGCGCTGCGGGGTCTACCGATGCTACTGACGGGCGAGGCCGCCGTCTGGTGGCAAGGCGTCAAGTCGTCGGTCACATCGTGGAGTGACGCCCTGCAGCGACTTCGCGGAATGTACGGAGTGCCGCGTCCCGCGTATAAAATCTTTCGTGAGATTTTCGCTACCGAACAAAGTGTCGAACGAGCCGATGTGTTTATTGGTAAAGTGCGCGCGTTGTTAGCTAAGTTACCGTATGTTGTGTCGGAAGTGATGAAGTTAGATATAGTGTACGGGTTACTGGATCGTAGAATAAGAAAGCGTGTGTCTCGTGATACAGTGGATGGACTGGAACAGCTGATCACGAAAGTCAGGTTAGTCGAGGAGTCTTTGGCGGAGGTGAGTTCATTCAACCCTTCTAATAGTAATAATAATACAAGCTCCGGTGTTTCTAACCGTTTCGCGGCCGCTAAGAATTATTCGAGCACGACTCTGGGTATTAACCCGTCGAGCGGCGTAACTCAAAATATTAACCCCTCAAGTGCCGTAGGTGATCATGACCAGGTGAACGTGTCAAAATCGAATGTCAGGTCAACGTCCGAATTTCGATCGTCAAATACGAAGCGTAGTGATAGTGAGGGGCAACAGAAGCGTGTTCGACCAAAGTGTGCCTATTGCAAGCTTTTCGGTCATTCCATTGACGAATGTCGTAATAAAGAGAAAAAAGTTGATACCGGTAGTAGCGTTTCTAATAAGTCGAGTAATGTTACTCAGTTACGTTGCTACGGATGTGGTCAGCTAGGAGTAATACGTTCGAAGTGTGAAACTTGTAAAAACGCGCCAAGTGTGAGTAGGTCAGATACCGCCAATTTTTGTAGCGCTCACGTAGCCGATAGTGATGACTCGCTTCCGCTATTGGAAATCTATGTAGCAGACCGTAAGGGCGTAGCTATTTTGGACACTGGGGCCACGCACTGTCTGGCAGGCCCAATGTTGTACAGCTTACTCGTAGATGCAGGCGTAGAGTTTAAGGAGACTTCGCGAAATATAGGTCTTGCTGACGGTTCACAGCAAGTATGTACCGCACTTGAGTGTGATACTACCGTCACCTTAGAGGGTCGCGCTATACCCACTACTTTCTTGGTTTTACCAAACGCGCGGACGCGAACACTCTTAGGTAGGGATTTTATTATAAATGCTTGTATCCTGTTGGACTTACCACAGAGCAGCTGGAGTTTCAACGATGAGCCACAGCGCTGGCATCCGTTCATCACCAGCTTTTCGCTTACTACCACCGGCCAGACTGAGCTGATGAAGGTAGATACGACGCACCTAGAGCTAAGGGAAGATGAAGGCACTAAGCTTACCTCGAGTCAGAGGGCCCAGCTAAACTCTTTGCTGATAAAGAGAGCTGACCGCTTTGCGAAGGAAGGGCCTCCGACAGAATATGCCACGCACCGGTTGAAGATCGACGCGCAGCAGGAACCCATCGCGTCGCCCCCTTACCGATTGTCTCCTGGAAAAAAGGCGATCCTGGAACGGGAGTTGCAGAAGCTTCTGGATACCGACGTGATTGAAGAGTGTGACTCTCCGTGGGCTGCGAACGTGGTCCTCGTGACGAAGAAGGATGGAGGCGTTCGACTTTGTGTTGACTACAGGAAGTTGAACGCTGTGACCGAACCTGACCGTTACCCTCTCCCACGGATAGAGGATGTTCTCCACGCGGCCAAGAATACCAGCTTCATGACGACCTGTGACCTCCGTTCTGGCTATTTTCAGATAGGTGTGGAACCTGATGACCGAGATAAGACCGCTTTCGTAAGTCCGCTTGGATGCTTTCGATTTAAGAGGATGCCCATGGGACTGCGAAACTCTGGTGCTACCTTCCAGAGGCTGATGGATCGGTTTAAATCTGGAAAAGAGCTTGCCAATGTGTCCTTGCTTACATACCTAGATGACGTCATCATTCTTTCAGAGTCCTTCCCCAAGCACCTGGAAGACCTGGAAGCCGTATTCAACAGACTTAAGATGTATAATCTGCGCATTAACCGCGAGAAGAGTTGCTTCGCTCGCGAGTCTGTTAAGTTTTTAGGCCATGTGATTGTACCGGGTGGGATAAAAGCAGACCCCGATAAGACCGCAGCTTTCGCCAACATGCTTCCCCCGAAGAACATCAGACATGTGAAGACCTTTTTGCAAACGTCCAGCTGGTTCCGGCGATTCATACCGAATTACGCCGAGGTTGCCAGACCTTTGACGGATCTCCTCAAAAAGGACAGCGTATGGACTTGGACCTCGAAGCAGCAGGATACCTTCGAGCGCATCAAGCAGCTGCTCATCTCAGCTCCGATATTGCGTCAAGCCGACGGATCGAAGCCGTTCACGCTGAGAACCGACAGCAGTGGCTACTGTCTTGGAGCAGTATTGATGCAGGGGGAGGGCCCCGAGGAACGACCAGTCGAATACGCAAGCCGATTATTGAACAGCGCAGAGAGGAATTATAATACGACGGAGAGAGAAGCCCTGGCAGTGGTGTGGGCAGTTATGAAGTTTCGTGGATACATAGAGGGTTCAGAGGTTATAGTGAAGAGCGACCACCAACCTTTACGCTGGCTCATGAATGTGAAGTCACCCAGCGGCCGTTTAGCAAGGTGGGCCCTTACCCTTCAAGAATACCTGCCCCGTATTGAGTACATACCTGGAAAGTCGAACGCCATTGCCGATACCCTCTCGCGTCCACCCTGTGCCGATGAAGTAGATTGTGACATCTGCTACGCTGAAGTCGATATCCCGTCTAGAAACCCCCAGGATGTTCGCGAGAACCAACTCAAGGATCCCGAAGTGCGCAAAATCGTCGAAGACTTGGAGTCAGCCGACGATCCCTTCAGGGGGAGGAGTTGGTCCGACCGGGGATTTGTGATGTCAGACGGCATATTGTACAGGTATGGACCGGAAGAGTGCGATGAAGAAACCGCATGCCTAGTCGTACCTGAACACGAACGCGAGAAAGTCCTGGCGGAATACCATAATGCATCGACCGCAGGACATTTTGGAGTGGAGCGCACACTCGATCGAGTGAAGTCGAAGTATTACTGGTCCGGTATGAGGCAGTCCATCACGGCGTACCTAAAGAAGTGCGTAGACTGCCAAAGATACAAAGCCGACAACAGGAAACCGGCCGGACTGTTACAGACTCCCGCTACCAATCGCCGCTTCGAAGTAGTAGCAGTGGATCTTTTAGGTCCATTACCGGAGACCGCCGACAAGAACAAGTGGATCTTGATCTTGGAAGACACGTGTTCCCGATGGGTAGAGTTGTTTGCTCTACAGAACGCTACCAGCTCAGACTGTGCTAAGATACTGATCTCAGAGGTGTTCCTGAGATATGGAGTACCAAGAAGAGTCATAAGCGACAATGGAGTCCAATTTATAAGCGAGGTTATGCAACAAGCTTGCCATTCGTTCGGCATTACCCAATCGCTTTCACCTGTATATCACCCACAGGCCAATCCGGTTGAAAGGAAAAACCGAGACTTGAAACCTCAACTCGCTATCCTAGTTGGGAGAGATCATAACACCTGGGACGCTCACCTACCCGCAATACGCTTTGCGATGAATTCTGCAGTAACCAGCAGCACAGGATATTCACCAGCGTACCTTACCTTCGGACGTGAGATGCGAGCACCAGCTGACGTGATCACAGACATGCGCGCTATCATTGAGAGTGATAACGTGGTAACGAGTCTTACCCCATACCTCCGGCGGATCTCGACAGTGTTGTTTGAAGCTAGAGAAGTACACGAGAAGGTTCAAGCTAATCAGAAGCGCTGCGCTGACGAGGGTCGTCGCCCTGCTCCGGATTACTCCATCGGAGATCTCGTTCTCCTGAAGACGCAGGGAAGTAACGATGCTTCCAGTGGACAGACGCCTAAGTTTATACCTCGTAGAGACGGACCATACCGAGTGAAAGAAGCAGCAAGCTCAACAACCTATGTATTAGAGAGGTTGAGCGACAACCAGATTTTAGGAAGGTACCACGTGTCCCAGCTGACCCCATTCGTAGGCGATGTACAACCGCCGGTCAATGAGAAACGTAAGCGTGGTAGGCCTAAAAGGTTTCTAGACTGACCAAGACGCGAGGGCGCGTTGTCTGGGTCAGAGGGGGAGGTTGTAACGCGGGCTTAACATTCAGGAGTCGTGCTCGGAACGCGGCCTTTATGCGCGCGCATGCGCGCGACACCAGCGCCCCCGCCAAAGAACTTTTCGGCTTGTCAGTTGAAGCAAAATTTGTAAAGCTAGAGGATTCGTTTTTGTGAACCTAGTTGATAACATAAAATAAATGATATAATACAAGCATTACAATATTCTTTAAGTATTTTTTTTAATTCTTATATTTTGTAAGGACTTTGAGTCGCTAAGCGATTATGTCAGCCCTGTTATAACTTACAATGAAATTTCTATCTACGACTTAACAATTTCATACACAAGTGTAAAAAGATTTTTTTTATTTCATCCATTGCGATTTTCGTAATAACTCTAAATAAAACGGGTAATAATTGGATATAGAGTAATTGCATATGAATTTTATTGCAATAGACAATCTCCAACCTTCCTTTTATGATAGTTTATGCACCATCAACAATTTTATGACACATTTAAATCCTATCAAAATACTAATTTTACCATCTAACATACACATTAAAATGGTCATAAAAAATCGCAATACGCATGATTATAATCTGAGGCATTTTATAAATAACGCACGATACACACGTAGTCATAATTATATTTAATTAAGAAAAACAAACTAGAATCTCCATTTATGGAGCTACCAGTAGCAATTTATTCTGTTAATATGAAATATTGGACTATTTATTTTATTGCATGTCACGGGAATGTCGTCTTTCAAATCTAGTTAAATGGTGTAATTTGAATTCAAAATGTTTTTTTCTTAATTTTTAGTTACCGGTCATTCGGGCAGGCGTCCAATCTTAATTGCCCATCAAACATTTCCCTACTCTTTCTGGCGTAGTATCGTCCTCTCGTGTTTAATCTAAACGGTTTCGTAATTAAAGGAATTATGAATAGCTTGAGTGAAAGGGGGAAATTTAGGGTTCAAATCTACACCTTTACATCGGCAGGTGACATCTGTACCTACGGTTATCTTTTTTGTAATTAAAAATATTAAGGCGTCATATGTCGTGATCCAATCGGTTGTCAGCATGTCTGCGTTGATCACAGCAGGTACCTAATGAACTAAGTCAAATAACTGCACGTACATATTAATATATCCCTAGGTACATAAAACAATACTTTAGGATATATTAAAGAAAACATTTTTGTAAGTACATACTTTAAAAATACCACGTAACATTTTCAGATTACTCTAGTAAAAACGTTTCGTTTCTCAAAATATAACCGAATAAACACGTATCAAACAAAAGTGCATTAGACGAAAAATGTAGTGCCAACACTGAAAAGTCTAAGCTCGAAGTAACCCGACCATGTGTAGTATCACCGCATGTTCATTGCGCAACATATGCAAAACGAACACGTGTCATTTCATCGGCTTTTTTATTTGTTTTTAAACTTAATCAAAAAGTTTTTCACCAGCATCTGTTTAGCAGTTGTTAAAAAAAAATACTTGGAATACATACGTATGTTTTTTTTCTAATTTGTAACAATGTATTTTAATTAATAGAGTCTGAGTGGGTAAATATATAATTCTTATGATTAATATACATCTTGTTAATGGAGGTGATACATCATAACCCTCATTTTTTTACGTAGTCGGGTAAAATGGATAAGGGTGTAGATCAAAAGTATGTATATTGCAATTTGGTATTCGATTTTATCTTTATCTTTTGTGACCAAATGTAAACTATAGCAAGCAAGCTCGTATGAGTTAGTGGCCAACTCTGGTGACGGAGTTTTTAAGCCGCCTTAAGGCCTCCGTCATGGCTTAACGAATGCTAGAGCCGGGACCGACAGTTTAACGTGCCCTCCGAAGCACGGAAGCGCTCAGATGTAAATGCCACTAACGGTCACCCATCCAAATAGTGACCGCGCAGAACAGTGCTTAACTTAGGTAATCGGTGAAGATTGACTATTAAGCAAGCTACGCCACGAGCGCTTCAGTTCACTATGGAACATAATATAATTATAGGTATCTACTTTATTGTTTTAAAGTTATATTATCTGAGTCCACATAATTGTATACCTAATAACATCCGTCTACATTATAATGGAAATACATAATATATAAAATAAATATTTTTTCTATGCAACTTTATATATGTAGGTACCTAATCATTTTAAATCTACCTTTAAAGACAGAAATGATTAAAATCGATATTTAAACACATAAAATAAATAAATACTTAACTATATTCTATTTAAAGGAACTCTAATTTCTACCTGCTGGTAGTTACATGTACGTAACAGAAACCAGTAGATATTAGAATGTGTAAAAACCGAATTAGACCAAACAAACTAACAAGTGACAATCAAATTACGTAGTGCTAAGTTTTGTAACCTGACGTTTGTTTGTCACTTAGATACCTATGTGGGTCAGTTGTGTAGTACCTACTATTACTTTTTGCTCACTTCCGAAGATATCAACTTACGAAAATTCGAAAGTGACACTCGACATGTTGAAAATATAATATCTAACATACTCGTACCAACCTAACAAAATAAAAATTCGTAGAAATGTTGTATACGAACTTGTCTTTCGTAAAATTGACAGGCGAGAAGAAGAAATTATATGACATATTATATTATATTATATTATATTATATTTCATTTCATGACGTATGTAAGTAATTTTTTTTATCATTTTGCAGAAACCATAAACCAAGAAGTTGAAGTGGTTTTTTTCATTGTGTCATACATAATCTTTGTACATAATGGAGTCATGTCAAACAAATGCTCGACTTCCAAAAAGAGACGCTTCAATAATCCCAACTCCAAAACACCGAAATAAAAACACAGCATTAGTTTAAATGATTATAAAAACATGGAATGTATTGAATGAACATGAATTAACTATTGATTTAACGGATTCTAAAATTTCCAAAGAAATGTGGAAGATAAAATTGTTAAGATGTTTAGATTGAGATTTAGAAAACAACACAGTCATTTATTTTCATTATGTCATCATGGCCGACAGGTACAAGTAAATAATTGAATTGAAATTCAATCAAAATTAAAGAAAATATTTGAAAGTTTCACATAAATATAAATACTACCTAGTTACTGCAATAAAATATC
Source organism: Eulithis testata (assembly GCA_947507515.1). NCBI lineage: Eukaryota > Metazoa > Arthropoda > Insecta > Lepidoptera > Geometridae > Eulithis > Eulithis testata. Next base: position 6,664,167 of record OX382213.1, on the reverse strand, counting down.
AGATTGCATTTCTATTCTGTTGGCATTATATTTATTACTTATGTAAAGTCAACAACGCAAATTGATCCACAAAATGAAGTTTAAAAATTCTTTCCTAATAGGCCATTTATTTACAAAATAGTTTATCCACAATTAGTTTAAATTTCTGATCATAAGCGCTCAACAAAATAATATTACATTAGTGTGCATGCGTGTGTATGGTCTTACGCAAATTGTAAACAAACACTTAGGGTTGTCGCAAATTTCTAAAATAATAAATGTTGTACTTTTGTGTGAAAATTTCAATTACGATTTATTGTCTCTTTGCACATGTCCAAGCACTCAGGTGGTCGGTCTGATTACGCCCCCTTCGGGCTTATAGGGTAATTATGTTACACCTTGTATAAGTAAAAACAAATCAAAGTCGAAATCAAAATGCTGTTATTCAATAAAATCTCACTGATCACTTTGAATCGTCATTACGTTTTGTACGGTTAGAATTACTTTTTATTATTGGACGTGTTGAAACTAGTTCGTCCCAAGCTTATTTGTCTTCTAAATAATCAAATCCCACCTTTATAAATTTTCTAAGAACGATGACGCCAATATTCCACATCTGTTAGGCCCTCTTCCTGAGCCATGTGTCCAGTAATATCTAAAAACAGACCATAGACAATGGCCGAGAGATTTATAACTTTTTAACATCTGGCCATACCTGAGAGGTGTGAAGGGATGATTGAGAACTTTTTGAATTTAGAACGGTATAATTATTGCTCTAGTTATAAGCAGACTGCCGAAAGACTCGTGCTTTCGAAAAACGAACAATGTATGAATCGGGGTCAAAATTTGAATCACGTTTCATACAAAACGAGATTTTCAGTGTGTAATTTTGGTAAAATGGAAGTCCCGCTACGTATTACATATTCTTTGGTTATAAGCTTCTAGATCTAATATGGGTTATGCCAAATAACACCGCAACACAGGTCATTCACCTACCTTCAAAACGATCATGTCAATTTATGAATGGTAAACAAACAGTACTGCGAGATTCGAGCGATTACTATCTTAGCGACAGGTTTGTATGGAAAGCGACAGAATTAGCCATTCATAAATTGAATTTTGCGACATCGTTTTGAAGGTGGGTGAATGACCTGTATTGCGGTGTTATTTGGCACCTACTATAGCATCCGCCCGCGACTTCTTCGCGTCCCGATGATTTTCGGGGATAAAAAGTAGCCTATGCGTTAATCCAGGTCACGGACAATATATATTCCAAGTTTCATCTAAATAGAATCAGTAGTTTTTCCGTGAAAGAGGAACAAACATTCATACATCCATACGTCCTTACAAACTTTCCCGTTTACAATATTAGTAGGATGTTTGTAGGTATGTTTGTAAATAAGTATTCTATCCGTATAGTTCTCATAGTACAAGCTTTGCTTAGTTTGGGCACACACGACTATAGTTACACTGCGGGGAAACAACGACATTCCACTGCGAAGCGTTGCTGTATTCCGCGCATTGTATATCTATACTGTACATAACTTGTCACTTAACTTAACTTAACTCTACATAACTGGTGTGTGAATCGGCCATTAGACAGTTTAAGCACAGTGAATGTGTAAAGTTTTGTAAACAGTGCATTAATAGACATGGAGGTAGGTCAGGTGAAGGCAGCTTTGTTGGTATTTAGTCCCTTCGCTCTACGAGTGCTACTACGAAACTCTACATTTAGACTAAATTTTTTGACTGTATGATTCAATAGACAAGGTGGCGCTCGTGGCGTAGCTTACTTAGCCAATCTTAACCGATAATCTAAGTTAAACATCGTTCTGTGCGGTCACTATATGGATGGGTGACCGTTAGTGGCATTTACATCTGAGAGCTTCCGTGCTTCGGAGGGCACGTTAAACTGTCGGTCCCGGCTCGTTAAGCCACGACGGAGGCCTTAAGGCGGCCTAAAAACTCCGTCACCAGAGTTGGCCACTAACTCATACGAGCTTGCTAATAGACAAGGTTTTATAAAATACCTACACCAATTTGTTGCCTGAAATAAAATTATTTTGGTATGATATTTTTTTTTATTTTTTTTATTTACTGTACCTTCTCCATCTATCTGTCTTGGTAACGTGAAACTCTAAATTTGAAAATATAACTTTTTTTTATATGGCAGACTCTCACTATACTTGTGTGTGAGAGAAAAGTTACCCCTGATGCTGTTTACTACAACTGTACTGTAGTCTACTGCATCTACACCAATAAATACTACTAGCCCTACCATTATAAGTGTGTACTTTAGCGAGAGGCTGAAAAAGAAATTAAAATTTTGTAGAAATATTGATTTAAAATTGATAACGATCGTCTATCTAGCCACTGTAACACACGTTTGGTTTGCTTAGTTTGGGACTAGAAGGCGCTGTGTGATATGTCAAAGAATTATTATTTAATTATTCAGCATTGCTATTCAGCGCGGCAATGCAGCCAGACACGCTTCCGATTGCTACTGATTTGGACCAGTTGAGCTATCTATAAATCGTTTGCAACGGTTTGTAGATAGCTCAACTGTTTCATGTGTATTTTGTAAATATTGTGAATATTGTATTAGTATTTATAGTTGTAATATTATTTGTATTTTTCGATCGATCGTTTCAGAGTAGCCCCCGACAGTGCTTCCTTCACGGATTTAGGCATTCATTGGAATGTGATAATTGTATTCGAAGTCAAGAAGCATTTCAGGTTTGGAGACCTTCGCGTCTGAAAGTAGTATTGAACTCGTGACTCTTGTTTCTGAGCTGGGTTTAGAAGACGTTTAGAGAGCTAGATGTACGTACCTAGCTTAGGAACATGTAGATACCTACGTGTATGATTTCTAGGTAACCCCATACTGGCCTGACCCCATACTGGCTTATCCCCGATGTTGATTGCCGAATAGTAACTACGTATGTAGGTAGTAAGTGCCTTCGAGAAAAAGTTTTTTTTTTGAGTTTTAGTTTTTCTGAGCTTATTCGAAATCAAATTTTACCTTTTAGTTTGATATAATAATATAGTATTTTTATGCATAGTCTGGCCGATTGCAATAAGGTAATTAGGGTGTAGTGAGTGTTTTACTAAATGTAGAGAACCTATAATTCTTGTAAGATGTCAGATCTGCGCTCGAATTCACAAAAGTGGAACTTTTCTTCCGTAATTTTAAAAAAAGAAAGATGGACAAAAAGACACCACGGTATGGAGAGACCATAAAAGAACATGACCCCTGATATCACTGACATTATTTAATATCAAAATTGATTCTAACTTAATAAACCAGCTCGAAGCAAACAACTTAGAAAACTAAAAATCATTGCCTAGCATCGTCAAAGAGCATTTCAATACTACCAACATTCCAACACTAACTTACTTCCAAAACGAACCGTATGCTTACCAAATAGGTTTGATATTTCAGTGTTTTGTTTCCCGGTAGCGTATGCGACCTTTAAGGCCGATCGGGGTCTGTAGATAGGGTCAGCCAACGACACGCTCGCTTCTGTGCGACAAGGTTTGCCGGCACGACACGTTACTATGGAAATATTGGGGATGAGACAAAGTTATCGAAGCAGGATATGGGTAGGAACTTCTTTTATTTATGGCCTCTTTCGTTCGACAAACAATTTTGCCATTGTCAAGTGATATATTTGAAATAATAAATACGTCACAAGTCACGTCAAGTCGGCTGTCGTTTGTTTTGAAAGCAAAATGGGCATCTTCAAAACTTGGCGACTAATTTTCACATTCAGAGAAACCACTTACACATTTATTCCAAGGCTCACACTTTCTGCTACGTCCTACCTAAGTTTCCACAGTACAAGATTTGCTTAGTTTGGGAGTAGAACGCGTTGTGTGAAATGTCCATGAATATTTATTTATAAGAAAAAATTATGAACTTCCAAATATAAAATTTCAAAATACAAAAATTACAGACGTGGAATGCAACATAAAAACTCATTGATACTTTTGTCGGTGTTACAACCAAGTATTCCACAAACAATAGTAGGTACATCTGGCCACCTGGATGGACTAGTAACAGACATCTGTGCACTAATCTATTGAGCCGTTTAGATTGATCTTTGAAATTAAGACATTGTTTAAACTGGCTTAAAAACTATAATTCGTTGCACGTGTTCTGAAGTTGATTCTTGAAACTTATTCTCGTTTTACAAGTTTTTTTTTCTGTGAAATTGTTCGAAGAAGATTGTAAAGTGTTTTTTTTTGTAAAATAATTTGTACTCGTAGCTGAAGATTGTAAATGTGTTTCGCCCTAAGTAGATCATGGGTATCGCGCGTCGAAATCGCATGTTGTTTTAATTTGAAGATTATTTTGTTATACTTACCTACTTTACATCAGGTGCCCCGCCTGCTTGTCTGCCAGCTTTGGCATTAAAAGAAATAATAAAATAATATTTGAGAGTCAAAATTATTGTCGATACCTAGTGTGCATTTCGAAATCGTGCAAAATATTTGCGGAGTTTCCTGACGTTACTTAATTCGACATTACGAAAATCTCATAAATGTTCTCACCCTATAAAATTTATTAAAAAAATCGGAACGACATTCTATGAAGCTTGAGCACTGCGCTGAGTCAGAGCTTCCAGTGAGAGACGTAGGGTTACCAGACGTCCCAAATTGTCACCAAGTGTTGTCTATGGTTAAAGATAACTTTTGCCGCCTTTGCTAGACTTTTTGGTTTATGTAGGACTAGGTGCCGCCCACGACTTCGTTTGCGTACCGTTGGATCCCCTTAATTTTTCGGGATAAAAAGTAGCCTATGTGTTACGGAAAATATATATTCCAAGTTTCATCCAAATCGGATTAGTAGTTTTTAGGTGAATGAGTAACAAAGATCCATCCATACTCACAAACATTTTGCGTTTATAATATGAGAAGGATTAAGTGAAAATTACAATTGGAAATATAACAAAATAGAAGAAGAATTTTTCTTCTACTTAGAGTTTTTTTAGGTTTTTTGCCTAAAAAAACCTAAAGAAACTCTAAGTACATCGTAAAATGAAACTAAAATATTCTGACATTCATGTAGAGTAGGTAATATACTTCATGAATGTCAGAATATTAATTTTGGACGCTTTTATTATATGTAGTTTCATTTTACGATTAGTGTCACTTAAAAACAGAAACCCAACAAAAAAAATCTGAATTTTTCAGAAATGGCAAAGTTAGCAAAGTTTTATATTGAATGATGGTAACCCTAGATACAAGAGATGCAATGACTCAGTTAAAGGCCGCAGACCACAGGGAGGTGGAATTATCAATTTTACGCCTCTGGCACTCGGAGTATTGAATAATGTCTTCATGGAAAAACTTGGATTATTCGCGCGCTATGCTCTATCATTGGTGATCGCTAGTTCAGAATAATTATTTAAAAAAAAATACAAATAAGTATTTTTGTTAAATAATCACCGCTAACCTTTTTAGCTTAGGTTTTTAACAAAAAAGTCTTAATTAAGTACTTGTTTTACTTTCCACTACCTTCCGCCCGTAACTTCGTTCGCGTCCCGTTAAATCCCGTTGATTTTCCAGGATAAAAGTAGTCTAGGTGTTAATCCAGGTCACGGACAATTTATTCCAAGTTTCATCTAAATCGGATCAGCCGTTTTTGCGTGAAAGAGTAATAAACTTCCATACATACAAACTTCCACGCTTTTAATATTACGTTTATGTACCTAGTAGAATTATGTATGTTAGGTTCGAAAACTAGATGGCGCTGTTTTTAACAGTGATTAACATTTGACAGAAGTTGAAAGGTTATTTTATGTAAACCCCTTCCAAAGAATATGTAATTCGTAGTTCCTACGTAAGAAGAAGCGGGACTTCCATTCTACCAAAATTACACACTGAAAATCTCGTTTTGTATGAAACGTGATTCAAATTTTGACTCCCGTTTCACACATTGTTAGTTTTTCGAAAGCACGGGTCTAGTTCGAGAGTTTCGCCAGTCTGCCCCTTCAGCTTTAATTCAGAAAATTAAAAAAAGCTTTCAGTGGAAAACAACATCTGCAATAATCGTGAAAACGTGATGGCACATGTGCAAGTGGACTATTACAGTTAGGGAATACTTGTTTTGCATGAACTAGTATAAGCAAGTACCTAATAGACAATTTCTAAATGCGGCCCTCGTATTTCTGATTCGCGGAGATAAGTCGCTCTGAATATCAATGAGTTTTTATATCTGTGGTGATACTTTTTTTTAACCAACAAAAATTGTTCCGGGTTCAATAACCTAGAATTTGTCTCAGAGTGTTGCGCGCAGTGCATTACAGGACACGTCCTTAGTGGACGTACCTAGTTAGGCAATGCATAGGCTGTGGTTACCACTTGATATGAGCCATCGAAGGTGTCTGTTGTATCTAAAAAAAAATATTAAAACCTATCAGACTCAAACACGTCACGTAATTAGTTATCCTACTCATTAATACGTTAACATATAATAAACTAAGGCCCGTATCTTGATAAAGAAATCGTTACTCAAGATTATATGATCTGTGCTCAAGTATAGATTTGAGTAGAAATTTTCATACAAAAATTTGTCCGTATCAGTTGCAGTAAATATCAACGCTTAGGCTCGTATGCTTGAGCAGTAGGTAAATCATTATCTTATATTTTAGATCATTTTGATCTCGAACAGAAATACCCAGATATTGGTTTAGCTGTCTGTCCTTTTAGCATAGTATTTTACAATAGTACTAAATAAGGAATGTCTGAATTCCCATTCCCATCTCAATTAGAATAAATTCTTGAAAATAACTGATTAAATAAACTTCGTTGAATCATGGAGCCATCGTGAGATTTATAATAGGAATGATTTGTAACTTATTACAATGACTTCACAATGAGTCATTGATGATCCGTACTTATGACCCTTGACTTTTAACGTTCAGGAAATCTTTTCTTAGATCCGTATCCTTGGTCTCGCGATCGTAACGCACAACGCAGCGGTATGCGACATGCAGCGCCGGACACATAATCGTATGGAAAACGTTTAGTATGGTCTTGAGGAGAACATTGTAGGATAGGTGTCCTCCTACGAAAAGGGAAGATCTTCCACGCCGAGCGACCTTTGGCTCGGGGTCCGAGGACCAATGGATGGTATTCGGTAGTATTACTTATGTTCAAACTCCGTGATAACTTCGTTTGCGCGACCTAGGATATTTCTCATGTTAGTTCTTATGTAGCGAGATAGATGTCGCTACAGTCTTTTGTTACGTCGCAGTCTGCGTCAGCGGCGAGGAGCAAACGCGGTACTCTGCGTTGTGCTGCACACCGGAGCGTTGTGCGTTACGATCGCGAGACCACGACTTTACATGGCTGCAGATCAACTAAATAAAAGATTCTAAATTGAAGTTCAGTCCGTATCTTTGCCTACTCGGTACGCGACCGAAGTCGCGGGCAAAAACTACTTTTATAATAAAGTCATTTGAACAACTTCTAAGCAATGATGGTCATGTTGTTTAATATAATCTACAAGTAGTTAATAAAGATGCGACACTACACAATACTCGTATTTTAATTATTTATGAATACAGTAACTGACTTGACTATTATCTATCAGAATGTCGTAGTCTTCAGATAACCAAGCGTTTATCTTACCCTATGGTTAAACTTCGCGAGTGGTGTCATGATGTAGTAAGAAAGGGTCTGGGGCAAATTGGATGAAGCAGGTCCCACATTTTTTTTAAACGTGCAATGATGGAACTTTTTTTGTTACAATACATAATGCAGTTTTTAAAATGTAACTATGACATTTTAAAGCAGCGGGAATCAGACATTTTACTTCGAAAAATGGGTCTTTTTCAATTTTCTTTACCTATCGTATTTAGAGATCGGTTATCGTTAAAATAATTACTTTATTTTGGATTTTCTTTCGAGGGCTTAAGATACACATTAATGTAAACCCTTTTTCTTAAGGAACCAAGCGCTAGCGCGAAAAAAATATCAGCAGTTTATACAAAATGCAATTATTGTCAGGGCCAGGGCCTCTACTGTGAATAATGATTACCGAAGATTCGGTAGTGACGTTTGCTACACTGCGCAGTAACGCTGTGACTTCGAAAGAGCCTAGACCATCGCTGGAGGCAACCGCGCAGTGACTAACGTCACTACCGAATCTTCGGAAATCAATATTCGCAGTAGAGGCCCAGATTCCTCGTTGATTGGACTAAATAGGTGACTTCTTGGCATGAATGTAGAGAAAGGCTGATATTTTTTTACGCTAACATTGTTAGATCCATAAGAAAAGTGGTTTATATTGATAGTTTCCGGGAGTACTCTTGTTACACCAGGTGGGTTACTCTCGAACACAGTTCCAATCCGGATCCAAAGATTTTGATAGAAGTCGTTTCATTTCTCAGTACAATAATTATGACACGAAATCTGTCAAAATCCCGATCCAATTTTAAACGGTGGTGATAAACCTACTGGTCTATTACTTGTAGATCTGTGCAAACTTGGTGTAACTGGTCGATATCATAAAAATAATTCCATTTTTAAACGTTATTCCAATTGAAAAAATTTATTATTGATCTGGATAATGTTGCCAGGTTCAAACTAGCATAAAGAATACGACTTGTTTATAATCCTAGAAATAGAAACACTAGTTACAATTGCCACCAAGCGCGCAGATGTCGATCAGATGTAGATCTGACCTAACGTAATAAGCAAAATTTTTATTTTATATTTTCAAAGAGATATATTGAATAGATGCACGCTATCGTATCTTGCTGTTTTATTTTGCTTTTATAGATATTTTTTTAAATTAAATTGAAGAATTCTCTCTCGTAGGTTCTGTTCTCTTCTAGGTTGTAGGTACATATTTTGTAATCACTTGAAGTAGCATAAATATGTGTTTTATTTTCCACTTTTGCAAAAAGGGCTTCTGAATGGTATAAGTTTCATTGGAGTTGGTCTAGTTCCATGAATAAACCAACAGACAAACTCAATTTTCGCAATCAAAATCGTTTATTTAGTAGATCTGCATAAGTTTAGTTTGTCCATATCTTTAATTTTAGTTTTTGGCTTTTTTATAGTTTTATAATAAGTAGTATCTTGACCAGTGCGCACTGGTCAAGTTAAATGGAGCAAAGTGGTCACTGACTAGTACCCACGAGATGGCAAGAGTAGTCGTGGAGGAGAACAACGGAGATGGGAAGATGATCTTAAACTCACAGCTGGCCCAAATTGGAGAAGAGTTGCCAGAGACAGATCTCAGTGGAAGATGCCGGAGGAGGCCTTTGCCAAAAGGCACACTGAACTGAGGGATATTTTGTAACAAAAGAGGAAAAAAAAATTCAGAACAAAAGGCTTAAATAAATAAATAAAATAAGTAATATAGATAGATAATGTATTTATCCAGACAACTTGGTCCGTATGGTGTTACTAACAATTTAGATGAAACAATAAAATCATCGTCTACATTGAAATCGTCTTTAACATGATATAACAAATCCTTGTGTACAATAAAGTATTATCTATCTATCTATCTATCTATCTATAACAGTTGGCAATATGTAGTTGCAATCAAGTCTGCCATCTGACAGAACCTAAGTTTTAGAAACCTCGCAGTACACCTGACCTGCCCAGATGCAGGACAAATGGCGACGCGGCCTATTCTGCTAACAGGTTAAGCCTCGAGTTCCTCAGAAGCTGTCACCGTCATTTTGATGATAGGTAAAAAAAATTCTTCTTCTTCTTCCTGCCCTTATCCCACTAGGTGGGGTCGGCACAACATGTTCTTTTCTTCCATTCTCCTCTATCATTCGTCATCTCAGTGTTCACTCCTCTCCTATGCATATCATCTTTTACATAATCCATCCATCTTTTCTTGGGCCTACCTCTTCTTCTATATCCATCCACATTCATACTTAGCAGCACTCTCCTCGTTACATGACTCTCTTCCCTCCGCATGACATGCCCATACCACGCTAACCTGTTGCTCCTCATTTTCTCTGTCACTGGTGCCACTTCCAGACTTCCTCTAATGTACTCATTCCTAATTTTATCCATCCTTGTCACAAAAAAATAATATAAAATAATAGGTAAAAAAATTATAAGGTCAAAAACTTTGGGTTTATTCTATTGATCATAAACACTATTGGTCAGGTCACAGGATAGCAAAATAAGCAATAAATAAATATAAATAAATATTCTTGGACATGACACACATCCGTGGACGACCCAGAATGAGATGGCGGGACGAGCTTGACTCGCACCTGAGCGCATGGCCTGTCACGGCGTTAAATCGCGAAGAGTGGAAAGAGGGAAGGGAGGCCTTTACCCTTCAGTGGGACAATAGTGGCTGAATAATAATAATAATAAATTACACACAACGCCCTCTAGTCCCAAACTAAGCAGAGCTTGTACTATGGAAACTAGATTGCTGATATAATACTTATATACTTTTTTTTGTAAATATGTACATACTTATAGTACATAGTAACACCCAGACATAGAACAAACATCTATGTTTGCCACACACAAATGTTTGTTCTCGGTGGGGATCGAAGGCCACAGCACAGAAGACCGATTGAGCCATGACGCCTGTCGAATGGCAATGTCGTGTATTTTTAGTTATTAACTCCGAAACTACTGAACCGATTTTGATATAAAGTTCTTCTTCTTTTATGGCCTCCATCCGTTGTACCGACACATGTATGCCAGTTATAGCTTACTAGCTAGTTATACGTCGACAGGCGTCATGGCTCAGTCGGTAGTAGCTCTGCCTTCTGTGCTGTGGGTCGTGGGTTCGATCCCCACCGAGAACAAACATTTGTGTGTGGCAAACATAGATGTTTGTTCTGTGTCTGGGTGTTTCTATGTATTATAAGTATGTATTTACAAAAAAAAATGTATTTATGTATTCTATCAGCCATTTAGTTCCTATCGTACAAGCTTTGCTTAGTTTGGGACTAGAAGGCGTTGTGTTAAAATGTCCATGAATATTTATTTTATTTATTATTATTATATTATTTCAAAATCTTAACATTATTTGGTTTATTATTACGTTGACGGTCCGGTTGGTTAATTATCCGGCTGTAACAGAATGTTCCAACATGTTTTACGGCTGTTATGTGACGGGTGCCGTTATTTTATCTATGAGCATGCCGCAGATGCCGTACGATTAATCTCAGTTTCCTTGTAGAGATGCTTTCTGTTCCTTGACATTCGTGTTTGTGGAAAGGAATGTTTGGTGTGCCACTGCCTTTATTATCACTTTTGGGCGCTAAAGTGAAAAAAAACCTGTGCGTGTAGTCCCTACGCGCGGGAGAAGTTGTACATACTTCGAGTGCCACGCATTCACTCTTGCTCTGTGTTTAATGTGAAATTAATTTAGTATTTATTTTTATGTACTTAACCAATGTGCAGCTAAATTTTCACTTCAAAATAAGAAGTAAAAAGTTGCATGAACACTGCCATCTATTATATTTTGATTGTAGCGTATTATAGTCTCTTTCTATTCCCCCCGCTGTCAGTTGGAAGTCGTTTATCTTCAAAAACACGGGCGGTCAAATGCTGAATTTCTGAACACTGCCAATTTATATTTGATTGTAGCATTTGTAGCGTATTAGCCTCTGTCTCTTTCTATGCGGGGGGACCAGAAAGAGACAGAGACTATGTCATCCCGTAACGCAACGTTGTTGGAAAGTCGTATTAGAAGTATAACTTCAAAAAGTTTAAAAAATAATGCACGGCTAGGTAGATACAGTCCCACCATCTTAACTGTTCAGATGACGGTGTCGCTAGTGGTTATAGTATGTCGTCATTTGTATGACGTGGCTTTAGTTCGAATTTTGACCACCTGAACAGCTAAGTTGGTAGCACTGTAGTAGTGAAACCGGCCTATACTACACTAGGTCTTTTTTAGGCTGTGGGTTCGAAACCCGGTCATTTTATTCAGCGTGTGCTTACCAAGACTACAAAAAACCGACCTACGTCACCGTCTTAAAACGAATAATTAGAAGATGTGGCAAAAATCATGCAATCTTTTCGACGCATGGTTTCTTCATTGGAATTTGAATTCACTATCGTCAATGTCAATGATAAATTTTACTGACTAATGAGATACGTAAAACCAGAAATTTCAAAAGTAATTATTTTAAACATAAAAATAATTAAAAAGTGTCCGTTGACATGTTTTAGTAGGAAAGATTTCAACGCGCTCGTTGGGTAATGTATAATTTACAATAAAAAGAATAAAAGGTTTTTTTTTTTAATTTTATTTATAACTAAATTTATTTTTAATGACAAAAAACAATGCAAATAGATACTAGATAGGTATTTGAAAATAACTAAGTATATTTTAATCGACATGTCGAGTAAATATTAGTTATATTTTAGCAATCTTTGTTACATTATGTGTCTGAATAAAGGCTTTCATTATTATTTTAGGTAAATTTTGGACGAGTTTTGACATTTTTCGAAACGACACATAGCACTTTTATTTTAATAGTTTTTCTTGTGTTATTGTGAGTATTGTTGTTTAATTTTAATGGAATTTTAACCAATAATACTTAGGTCGTATAATAAAGTGTGAGCCATTGGAATAAATGTGTGTAAAGTGGTTTTTCTGAATGTGAAAATTCGTGTTAGGTTTTGAAGAGAAAATCCACCATTTCTTTTCACAAACGACAGCCGACTTCACGAATGACTTGACTTGACTTATATTATTACAACTAAATCACTTGACATTGGCATAATTGCTTGTCGAAATGACGGGCAGAGGCCATTATTGAAGAGAAGAAGAAGAAGGTAAATTTTGTAGTTACTTACATAACATGGATCTTATGGCACTAATAGGCTAGTGCTGGTGGGATAGGTTTGAAGTCTTCGTATTGCGTAAGTTTGGTTATAAACGACAAAAACAAATCATCGCCGCCTACGACATTTACAACATTTTAGCAGTAAATAAAACCGTGCGTTAACTCACTTCAATAAATCGACGAAGCTGTATTTTACTTGCGTAATGGCTGGTTTACACGGGCTTTGTAGCTAAGTGTAAACCAGTGAGACAGTGTACTTGTCTCTTGTACTGTCCCAATGTGTAAACTGAGCCCGTAGTCTGAGTTTTGTTATGTTGATTTGCGACAAGCGAGAATCGAGAAACTCGCAGTTTTTGTATGTAGAAAAATAGTAGGTATGCAAATCCCGCTAGAGGCGCTTATCGGGTTTTTATACAAAATATCTCGCAAGTCGCTTCTTGATATGCATTTTGATCAACAAAACAAAACTCAGATTATGGACTCTGTGAGATTAGTGATTAGTATTAGTGTTTGGGAATAGTGCAAGTGAATAGAAATTGATCCTATTTACTAAGCGACAAATCAATAACTGACTGCGTGTTGTCGCTTGCTGACCTTTTGTAAACAGCTCGGCAAGTAAGTTACTGACAAGTTGTACCGGGAACGTCTGGTCACTGACACCTTCTACTAGCTCCAACGTGTAAACGGTTACTTCTCACGTGTCAAATTGAGGCTTAGGCTACTGTTACACATGCTTTAAAATAGCATGCTAAAAAGCATGCTCCCTATAATCTCAATGTAATATTAGCAAGGTTTCGATACACATGCTAAATGAGCACAAAGCATGCTAACTAGCATGTGTAACAGTACCTTTAGTGTTGTGAGAAGCACTAAGCACTTAGCTACTAACCCCGTGTAAACCGGCCTTAATAGACCACTGACTATAACCTATTCTGCGCGCCACTTTCATTTGGCATGTACAGTACAGGACCTAACCGAGGTCATTCTAAATTCAAATCCTGTGTACACGCACACATACCTACTATGTCTATATTAGTACACCATCTGTCAAAAATTAACAACGGATATTAGATTCTATGTACATAGAAATAAAGGTCAAAATATTTTAGTAGCATGGAACGCAATATGTCGAACGCCGATTTGAATCCTGTGGCTAATATATTAGCGGTCACAAAATCACCTGTTCTTATACACCTGTTCCCTGCAATCACATCTGACCGCAAACCTAAAACAAAAATGAATCTTAAATACATTGAAATAGGTTTAAATTTCGGTGGCAGTTCGTAACTTTTTTTAAAGTACCAATCATGTTAGCTTGTCGAAAGTATCAATAAAGTTGCATAAAAAAGGAAACTTTTGTTCGTTTTTTGAAATTACAAAAAACTTCATCGGTTTCAACGCTCAGACCGATCAATAAAGTTTTCGTATATGTCGGGTTATGTACCCGTTTCTAAGTACTGCCAGGTACAATGTTTTATGCTAAATTGTTGTAAATGATATTTTATTAGCTGTTAGGCTGAGCTGTAATAGAGCAAGTAAAAAACTTAATTCGTAATAGAAAAGTCACTTTATGTACCTACTTGTTCTAATCTTCCGTGTAAATAGAAAGAAAATTAATTCATAAAACAACGAAATTTTTAATACAATGGTCAATTGACCTAAGCGTGAGTATTTGAATTTGCCAACTCTAAGAAAATTCAAAAGCGTAGCACAATAGCTAAAACTGTCAGTGGTAATATTCGAATAAATTCAAATTTCGAGTTTTTAAACGAGCGAAAAAGATCTGTTGTTTTGAAAAAAGAGTTCGCAACTTTCTACGATCTCCTTGCTTGACGAAACGTAGGAAAATCAAATGCACATTTCTAACCTTTGTAATTTATGGTTTGCCATTTACAAGGGATAATGAAGCTCGTCTGACTCGTTCGAGATTCAAATCGTAGGCGAAAGCTGTCTCAAAGGATGACCCTACCGGACGGATGGAAAAGGAAAAGTCGCTATTTTCTCCTAATTACTACCTATTGGTTAAATAGATAGGTATATATGTATAGGTAGACAGATAGATAGAAGACTATTGTACACCACAAGAAAATTATTGAATAAACGCAGAGGGAAAATTATGGAATACTACCTTCCGCTCTGACTTCATTCCCGTTGATTTTCCGCGATAAAAAGTAGCCTATGTGTTAATCCAGGTCACGGACATTATATATTCCAAGTTTCATCCAAATCGGATCAGTAGTTTTTGCATCCATGTTTACACACAAATGTTTGTTCTTTGTGGGTATCGAACTCACGACCCACTGCGCGGTAGACAGAGCTATTACCGACTGATTATTATTTAATACTAAATTTCTTAATTTATAAGTTTTATTACAATACATACATAATTTATATAAAAAATACATTAAAAAGATATTGTTATTATCTATTATGACCTGTCACAATAGATGGTCACAATTAATTAATTATAATAATCATTATCATTATGCTAATGATTCGACACCCACATAATGACACGATTAAGTATCATTCTTTATTTGTAACAATAGTTACAAGTATGTGACACGATAAATATATAAATAATGTTAATATTAATAAGTGGATTATTAATATTAACATTATTAACTGGCCTATCGACTCAGTTGGTAAAGTATGACCATTATCTCTCGTATTCTTATAGTGAAATAATCTGAGAACAGATTTAAGTAAAGATTTTCATACAAAAAGCTATGCTTGAGTGGCTTGAGTTCGGCTGGATCAGTGATGCTTGAGCAATTAATGAGTAAACGGACTAATTGATAGACAAAACACAATATTTACAAAGAATCTTACGGCTGATACAGTATTTACAAAATTCACAAATAAACTACAAATAAACAGTCGGATTAGTTAAAAAAAGGCCTGAAATTACATTAATTCCCGGCAGCATTTTTTTTGCTGCCACCTTTAAAGAGGGTCACAGGTAGTCTAAATCCAAAATGGCGACCAAATTCTGCCGGTGCGTTAGCCGCCATCTTGAATTTAAGGGGGAATGGCTTAATATCTAAGTCATTTTCAACTTTTCAACAAAAATGGTAATAACTAAGTTGTTGTAAATGTGAATTTCTACAATTTATTTCATTAAAGGTTGCAGCAAAAAAATTGCTGCCGGGAATTAATGTAATTTGAAATGCTAATCCGACTGGGCTATATATTAGGAATTAAAACATGGCAGAAATTTAACAATTTGAAAACTGTTTGACAATCTATGTATCTTTTTTGGGTTATTTATTCCATTGCAAAGTTAACGTGGTACCTAAGACTACTAATATTGAGCGTACCGATTGCAGGTGATGTGACCTATGTACTTTAACTATCTATTGGCTAACTATATTTGAAAGTTAGAAAAGATTAAAGCGTATGTATAAGGCAGACAACCCTCTGGCTCGCACATTTCAACATTTTTGATGATATAATATAAAACTAAATGTGAAATTGCAGACCTTCAGGGTTGAGAGAAAAACAATGCAAAGGTTCAGTAAAAATATCACATTGATCCAAGCAAGCTTTCTAACCAAAAAATTGGCACTTTAATTTATCGCAATGGTATAAGTTTTTTGGTCGGAAAACTTGTTTGGATCAATGTGATATTTTTACTGAATTTCGACCCTGAAGGTCTGCAATTTCACATAATTACATTTAGTTATATTATATCTTCAAAAATGTTGAAATGTGCGAGCGAGAGGGTGGTCTGCCTTAAACATACGCCTTAATGATTAAGATCGCTAATTGGGATAGACTAGAGTGACTAGACGGCGGTTAATGTTAATTAGTTTGATGGTTTAAGTTTAACTGCAGAATAGCTAATGGTTGTTTTAACACTGACAAGCAAGCAAGCTCGTATGAGTTAGTGGCCAACTCTAGTGACGCAGTTTTTAGGCCGCCTTAAGGCCTCCGTTGGTTGTGGCTTAACGACTGCTAGAGCCGAGACCGACAGTTTAACTTGCCC
The DNA here is from genome assembly GCA_947507515.1 of Eulithis testata. NCBI lineage: Eukaryota > Metazoa > Arthropoda > Insecta > Lepidoptera > Geometridae > Eulithis > Eulithis testata. Next base: position 6,647,397 of record OX382213.1, on the reverse strand, counting down.
TCCGAAGCACGGAAGCGCTCAGATATAAATGCCACTGGCGGTCACCCATCCAAATAGTGACCGAGCAGAACGTCGCTTAATTTAGATAATCGGTGATGATTGACTAAGCAAGCCTAGACACGAGCAATAATTAACAAAAAGATCAATAATCCCCGTTGACCGGGTTTGTCAATGGGGAAAAGTGGAATAAACCACCTCGACTTAGACTATTTGGACTTTGAGTTAAACTATTATTATAAACTAAGCTGAACTATGGTTTCAAAGATATTTAAGTTTTTATAGATATCTAGAATTTTTTTGAGTACTTGTACTTATCGTAAATATATGTGATTTTTTTAAATTAAATTTAGAACTACAAAATCAAAAGAGTATTCGTATTAAAAAATGTTAACATTTCAACACATTAAAACGTTCCTTTGTTTCTTATTAAATCTCGTAAACCAATCTCACGAGATCCGTAGCAAGACTAATAAATATATTACGGTTATCAATTATAGTCATATCGGTCGGATTATAAATACTTTTATTAGGGTTCCGTTCTCAGTAAGATTAAAAATTACTAGGGTTCGTATGCTGAAAGAATGTCTGAACAGAGACTCAATTGGATATATTGCAAAAAAAATCACTAATACTTGAGTCCGGATCAGTGCTTGAGCATAAATTTTTGTATGAAAATCTCTACTCAAATCAAATCTTGAATTACGTTTTTTTATCAAAATACGAGGCGGAGACTGTATACTTAGTAATACTTAATAAATTCTTAGCTTTGAGAAAATTTTAGAAACTATTTCAAAACGACCATTTTTTAATCAAGTCCGAAAGCATTTCGCAGCCAGCAACCTAATAAAGAATGAAAAAAAAAATGGCTTATTCCCATCGAGCCCACCGGCCGGCCAACTGGTGGGCCGGATGGGAAAAAAAATCCCATCGAGCCCACTCATTTACTAAGTTCACTGGCGACTATTAATTTTTGTCCATATACGGAATCCTCAGCCAAATCCACATTCTGACTTGCCGGTTATCTACCTCAAGCCTCAATCGCTGGTATGTAGCACACGTTCCAATTAGGCATTTTATTTAATAGCTGAAACGCGTGTCTTTACGACTGTCCGTCTGTGCCGATCACGCGATTGACTGAATACGCCGTGACCATTTTTGGTCAGTCGGTGCACAGGGAGGGAAGACATTCGGGACACAGGGTCTAGTGATTTGTTGCCGTCAGAAATCACGCCCGTGAGGGATGTAGCCGTAATTCGAAAAAACCCAGACTATTTTGGACCTAAGACACCTAAGTGGTAGAGAAACAGGCCATACGTCCCACCCGATGGACCTTAAAACCCTGCCTATCCCCTTCATCATATGGCCATCATCCAACCCGGTATAAAATGCAATTTGTCAGAATAGTCCGAGATCCTTTCAAATCTAGCGTTCAGTTCAATGATGATGAATATCTTTAGACACAATCAGCATTCTTACAAGAAAAACCGCTTTAAAATAAATCGATAAGAAATAATAAGATAGTATAAGTCCCAGGACCGTGCCGGTAACTGATAACTGATAAAGGATAACAGTTTTGGAGCTATGAAGTTAAAGACAATACACGCAGACACACTAAGGTCTTAAATACCTAAGAATACTTTATTTTCCCTAGGGGTTTATAAGGAGTCTCAGATTTGAGTTTATAAAGTCAGGTAGTGTGTTCACCAAAGTTCTTACACCATTTAACCGTGGTTATTGGTAACGTTGTGATTCGTCACAAACCATAAAATGTATTCCATATAACCACATGGTAATATAAAAATGGTAAAATATTTATATTATGTGCGACCTGCTTTTGGAATAAAAAAAAAAACAAGATCACAGTCATTGATATTTTTTTTGAAACTGGTATTGATTTTCTAGTTGTGATATTCGATAAAAATATACAATCATAATGTTAACACTAGAAACTGCGACCACCACTAGGCTCACTAAAGTTAGTAAATTTTTCAAAAAGCCTTTCTCTCATATTCGTTCAGGGCAATTTAAAATCAACTGATTGATTTGGTCTGTACATCTCATTTTTCTAAACTTACCTGATTTGACAGACCTAACATTATAGCCTACCTATTTTCCCTGCTGGCAGTCGCACGGGTCGCTAAGGGGATTATTGGACAAAAGTTCCAGTAATCCCCCACGCAGGTAAACTAGGTAAATAAGTACTTGCTACTCTATCTACGTAAGTACACGTGGAATACTTTGCAAGGTACTTTCTGGGTCGTTCATCGAAGTGACCCCTAGGTCACGCTTTCTACGACCGACGACTCGTCCCCTAAGAATACCACTTTTCTTATTATTTTATGATGTTCAATTAATTCATGCACCACAGAATAAATAATAGTCCTGAGTCGGAGTTTGTTTTTCGGGTTAAAGATTTGAGGCAATTGCAACTTTATTGCCACTGCTTTATGACAGGAATTTCAAAATATAACGCTGTATTGTGTTTTTTTTGCTCGGGGATTTTCCCAAACCGACGACGCGAAAATGCACCCACATTTTTGCCTTTGCCTAACCTTGAAAGAATAAAGCCTTATCGTCGGGCAGTTATTTTTTTCGGGGAATTTCCCCACCCGGGTCTTTAAATACATTTATAGGTATGTTGTACGTAGATACTTTTTTTGTCTTTGCGTCTTGGCTAAAATTACTAAAAAGTACCTACTAAATAATAATCATAATTTTAATACATAAGTATTTGTTTAGTTTTGAGGTAGAATCTAAAAGGCGACGAGTGAAATGTTATCAATCTACTATATAAAAATAAGTCGAGTTTTCCGTCCTGACGCTATAACTCCAGAACGCACGAACCGATTTCCACGGTTTTGCATTCGTTGGAAAGGTCTCGGGCTCCGTGAGAAAAGCGGGAAAATGGAATTTTGAAAAGTCACACCCTAACGCGAGCAACGCCGCGGGAGACGGCTAGTTTTTTATATTTATCCAAACTTGTCTTATTCTTAACCTTTAGGCGTTGCCCTGACTTTATCGTTTATCAATATAAAACGAATATACCTATCTAATCCTAATTACCCACTCAATAGCCAGTGTTTCTGTAAATGGCGTTTTGAAGTATAAATTAATGCTAAATGCGTATCTACTGTAATTAAAAGTTAAAGTTGGAACTTAAAGCGTGCGCGTCTAAGTGGGTTCTTATCTCGATGCTTAGCGGTTCTGACTCTGAGACTGACAAAATAAAATACTGTTTGTAAGAAAACCGTATAATTTAGTAATACACCTGCCTGAAACACACCAAAATACCATTTTTATCGCAATTTTTGAGTAGCTTTTTGCCTCGGGACTTATCTCCACATAATGTTATTCTTGAGGCATTGAACAAGGCCTATTTATTTATTTCTGTTTTTGAAGAGTGGTCGTTCTATTTTTGAAAATCTGCCTCAATATTTGGATACAGGCTCGAAACTCTCGAACTAGACTCGTGCTTTCAAAAAACGAACAATGTATGAAACGGGGGTGAAAATTTGAATCACGTTTCATACAAATCGAGATTTTCAGTGTGTAATTTTGGTAGAATGGGAGTCCCGCTTCTTCTTACGTAGGAACTACGTATTACATATTTTTTTATTTTTAAAACAAGCCTGGAAAACGAATGCGAAGATTCGTGTAGTTAAGGTAGTATTATATTTTGTGGCTACCTATTCGTACCTAACCTAATTATAGCAACCAATTAAGACAGACAGATTAACAGGCAGGTAAATCTAAACGAAGGAGAAGGTTCAAGAGGTTCGCATTTTGCGCCTCTAACGTCATTCATTCGCGTTATGGATTGTCTTTGTTCTAGTTCCAAAACGTTTTCACCAAAAATAAAGTATGTCAATGATTTTTTTTTTGAATAAAAACAGATAAGTTAAGCAATTTTAAAATCAAAAGTGACAATTGGGACAATTTGTCCCAAAATATTTTGTCCGAAACGTCAGCAAGTCATTTTATCACGATGGAAAAAAATTGCAACTGTTTGTGGATAGATCCACAGCTTCATGTGTATTTTGTAAATAAGCAAGCAAGCTTGTATGAGCTAGTGGCCAACTCCGATGACGGAGTTTTTAGGCCGCCTTAAGGCCTCCGTCGTGGCTTAACGACTGCTAGAGCCGGGACCGACAGTTAACGTGCCCTCCGAAGCAGGGAAGCGCTCAGTTGTAAATGCCACTAACAATCACTAATCCAAATAGTGACCGCGCAGAACATCGCTTAACTTAAATACCTAATCAGAAAATATTGACTTTATTGACTAAGCAAGCTACGTCACGAGCGCTTCGTAAATATTGTAAATACATTAGTCGTAATATTCTTTGTGAATAAAAGGTTATTTATTCAGTAATTGAATAAATCATTCCCTTCAGTTAATTAATTTCGGGCGATGCCACACAGTAAACTGGTTGAACGCACCGCGTTTATGCAAGTGCTTGCGTAACCTGCATTCTTGACTCGACTGATATGCGTAAGCGCATTGAACATGGCGCGGTAACTTCAGTACCGCAACTTTGATCCGAATTCTAATGTTGCGTTCATACTATGCCGCAGTCGGCAGGCACTTGGGCAGGGAAGTGGGCACGAGCATAGTGTGAACACGATAATGCCTCGGTCCCGGCTCCCGGCCCAAGTTCATGCCCTTGCTCTCTAATGAGAATAAAGGCGACGTTGCTGTGTGTCTCAGCTGCAGTCTGCAGGGAAATGGGCATGAGCATGGTCTAAACACTTTTATGCCTCTGTTACAGGTTCATGTCCTTGCTCTCTAGAGAATAAAGGCGATGTTGCTGTGGCAATAAGTCCGGAGGTAATGCCGGCAGCGGAATGAGCTAAGTGTGAACGCTGTAAAAGGCTCAGGCAGTAGTTACCTCAAATAATCCTCGCCTCAACTCGACCTCGAAGTTAGGTTAGTAATTTTGAAGACTACTCAAAGCACGATTTCGAGGATAGATCGAGGCGAGGATTATTTAGGTACTAAAATAACTAACCTACAGGGAAATTAAAAAAAAATCTACTAAAAACGAAAATCCTAGATCGATGCTAAGTATTTCGATGTAGGCTCTAAATTGCACTAGTACAAACTTTAGTGGTTCATAGATATGCGTAAAACATATTTTTGTGTACCAACTAATCTGTACACGTATAAATTCTATGTGTTTTAGCAAGAAATTTTATTTGATATGTATATTTAAGTAACTAAATAAAATTACTGGTTAAAAAATATAGAGGTGTATAGCGAACATTCTGCAATAATTACCTATACTATGTTATGCCGAGGCGTGTACTTTCGCTAGTATCGAAATCTTCATTGAATTACTGTAATTCTAGCAAACGTTGGCGAAATGTACGTTAAATAGTTAGTATCTAATAAAGCTGGTTTACGATGATACATAATTATTTTGAATTTAGAATCCAACTGGAATGTAAAAAGGTGAGGTAATAGGTATCTTACGTCATATCCCTAAATTATATTTTTTTACATCTAAACCAGCCTGGCAAAACTCTCGAAGTAGACTCATACTTTCAAAAAACTAACAATGTATGAAATACAGGTCATTTGAAGCGCGTTTCATACAAAACAAAACTCTTTGTAACAAAATTTTATAATTTTGTGCAATAAAGTATTAAATAAAAACAAGATTTTCAGCGTGTAGTTTTGGTAGAAACAAAAAATAAATTTATTTAGTTCTAGGTGGCTAAGATAAAACCTCTTTGGCTAGTTTACTTTAGGTTTATCCAAACTATAGTAAAAAGTTTCCATAACATAAAAAAAAAATCGTTTTCAAAATTGGAATCGAATTCCTAAACGTTTGAAGAGCAAAGTTGACTTTAGCCGTAAATTATACCATTCATCTTCAGCGAATCAATCCGTACGTCAGCCTGTACCAAGTTTTAAGAACTTTAGATCACGCAAAATTTGTCTTTTTGTACTAACACATAAGGTTCAAAGATGATGAATAGTTGAGTTTGCAAGAATGCAACATTGACGTGTAATGTCAAAGTAAGTGTCTGTCTACGCATGTATTCTCACAGCTATTTAAAACCATTGTTTAATCAATTTGTGGTAAACAAATGCTCTGTGTCACTAATAAGAGGTAATTAGAGAAGATTCGTGCGTACGTAAGATAAATCTTGGGTGTTTCTATGTATTTTATGTATTAGGTACTTAAAAAAAAAAAATGTATGTATGTATTCTATCAGCCATCTAGTTTCCATCGTACAAGCTTTGCTTAGTTTGGAACTAGAAGGCGTTGTGTTAAGTGTCCGTGAATATTTATTTATTTATTTATCTTTAGATTTTTTTTTTTGTTAATTGTGAAAAACCAAAGGTCTAATTTTTTGTAAATAAAAGACCATTGATATTATTATGTATACCTACTTACTATGTAAGTATTATATTTAGATACGGCTGTCAGTATGATTTACTCTTATTATTGACTAGCGACCCGCCCCGGCTTCGCACGGGTCCAATGCAGTGATGATGATGATGTATTATACATATAAACCTTCCTCTTGAATCAATCTATCTATTAAAAAAAACCGCTTCAAAATCCGTTGTGTAGTTTTAAAGATCTAAGCATATATACATACATTAGGACAGACGCGGGAAGCGACTTTGCTTTACTATGTAGTGAAGTGAAACTTTCTAATGCGACTTCCAACAAGGTTGCGTTAAACGTTTAACGCTCCTGGGGAGGGGGAATAGAAAGAGACAGAGCGAGAGTGAATGCGTGGCACTCAAAGTTTCACTTGTTCCGCGCGTATGGACTCCACGCACTATTTTTTACAAACACTTCAATTTCTTGTATGCATCATATTATATTCGAATTTTTTTTTTTGTATTTTATGAGGCCGCTCTTTTGAGTCGGTTATTATAGCGACTACGTCAGAACAGCTTTTCTTCTTTTCTTTCTTGTCAATTCGTACTTGAAGACGATACGTGTGGTAGCAAGCCATACGTGTATCAAAAGTGCATCTGAAACGGTTGATTTATGTATTGGGTGTATAGTAGCCCTAATTTTAAACTCTTTGTTATCACTGAATTGAACTTGGCACAGATAACACAGTTTCCGTGTTTACTAATTAAATCAAAAGATCACTGATTTTATCACGATATTAGTTTAGGGTTCCGTAGGTAGGTAAGTACAATAATTAATTAGTAAAGGTTCCACTAGTGTAAACGCAGTCTTAAGTCTGGATGGACCTTTTCAAGAAATAATACTTATAAGTAAATTTTAGGTTTAGTAGGTGCCAAATAACACCGCAATACAGGTCATTCGCCCACCTTCACCTCGATGTCGCAAAATTCAATTGATGTATGGTAAACAAACAGTACTACGAGATTCGAGCGATTACTGTCTTAGCGACAGGTTAGTATGGAAAGCGACAGAATTAGCCATTCATAAATTGAATTTTGCGACATCGTGGTGAAGGTGGGTGAATGACCTGTATTGCGGTGTTATTTGGCACCTACTATAGTGACTAGACCACGACTAGACGCTAGTCGTTAAGGCGAGATCACAAACAAACAGACAAACTCGATTTTCGGAATCAGAATTGTTTATTTAGTAGATCTGCATATTTAGTTTATCCATATCTTTAATTTCAGTTTTTGGCTTTTTTACAGTTTTTTAATAGTATAGTATAGAAGATGGATGCTATGGTAGGTGCCAAATAACACCGCAATACAGGTCATTCACCCACCTTCAAAACGATGTCGCAAAATTCAATTTATGAATGGCTAATTCTGTCGCTTTCCATACAAACCTGTCGCTAAGACGGTAATCGCTCGAATCTCGCAGTACTGTTTGTTTACCATTCATAAATTTAATTTTGCGACATCGATTTGAAGGTGGGTGAATGACCTGTATTGCAGTGTTATTTGGCACCTACTATAGCTAGTCTTCAATACAGTTTACAACAATGAAGCTAATCTTTCCAGTTTTCAGCATAATTATTTGTATGTCAGGGTTTCTTGGGCGTGGTTAGGTGTGGTGTGGTGGCTAAGCCTTTGTTAGTCCAAAGCTATTGTTTTGGCACACGCGATTACTCGACGAAGCGTAGGACGGCCCCCACCCGATGGACCGATGACATGATGATAGTTAGATAGGAAAATACTCAAGATCTTCACATCCTTGAAATCTAAGGTTTATGTCCCCGTAGTAGACTTATTCATGATTGTTAGAATTACGAGTAGATACGTTACGATCGTTCAAATCCAGAAAAGAGGGTTTTTTTTTTTAATATTCTTCTGTTTGACGTAGGTAGGTACCTACCTACCTACCTATTTCCGAGCATGATTGTTATAATTACGAGTAGGTAGGTACATTAAGATCGTTCAAATCCTGAAAAGAGGAGTTTTTTTTAATATTCTGGTGTTAGACCCGCCTTCCTACGGGTCTAGAACTGACCTAGAATTTGCAGGTTATTGGAGTCATCTAGACCAATGCTGGAAGTAGGTAGGTACCTGAAAAATACCTAACCAACCACTTACTTATCTACCCAAGTAGATTACTGTGATTACAATAAACGTGAATAAGATGGCAGCTAAACTTTATTCAAAGTTTCGATAATTCATATGATTAACTTCCAAAATCGTTCCTCCAAGCGAAATGGCTTATGAATTCGATTATCATTTCGTTTACTTACAGCGTGTTATTTTATTCAGAGGCAGTTGGCAGCTGCCTGTAATTGGAAAGATTTACAAAAATTTGCATCCGAACGGAAGCTCGCCTGTCACGCGATTCGGTGTGCCGCCACCTTTATTTAGAAAAGGGCATCTTAACTGTTGAATTTGATGAACTGCTTTCAGTTCATGATCATGATCACGGAGAAGTAAAGTAGGTAGGTACCTAGGAGTACCTACTAACCGACATGTATATACCTACTTACCTTACCTGAAGTAATAGGATGTGCTGATAGGATAGGCTATGCTAGATATCCTAAGAGCAAAGTTATACCTATACCTACCTACAACATACCTACCACCTATTCAATTTGCCTAGGTAAGGTAGTACATATATACCTAAACCTACCTACTTGTTAATGTAAGTAAATAAAATATCCACTATCAATAAAAAGAAACTGCATTGCATAGCGCTCGATTCTTCTCCGAACTTTTTACATAGGGGCACGTGTTCTCGTCGAGAACGCGGTGTTTTCCGTGTATTTTCTGGTCGGGTGATCGCGGGGTGCGGGCGCGGTGTGCGGGACGCAGGGTCGCCGGCAGATGCGCCGTGCAGCGCCATCTCTCGGCCGGGCCGCAGCGCCAGGTGCGCGCTGCCCGCGCCGCTGCCGCCGCCCGCCCGCCCTCAGTCCGCCGTCACGCGCCGAGCTGAACGCACGTCCTCGCGGCCCGTATTCTCACACACACGCGACGCGCGCGTTTCGAATAGTGCACGATCCCGCGACCGGTTCGCCAGAGCCGATGAGCCAGTGACGTCTAGATACCTTGTGCCGTGTGACTTAGTGAAAACGCTCAGTGTTCTATCAAGTGATGGATTACCGCAGATTCTGCTGACGATCGTCGGGCTAGGAGCCGACTGTATGCCCCGGCGCCGCTAGCCCGGACGCGCCACCATGCGCGCCCCCGCGGTGCTCGTCGCCCTGCTAGGGTTTCTGCCCCAGGTACTGCCTACGCCACCGACACTGAAAACCACGAAACCCCGTCTGTTTACGTTTCGCACGTAATCGAATCGAAAAGTGGCGATTCTCACAAAGAGGTCGCGGGCGGACGGCCTCGGCCGCTTCGCGAGTCACTTTCCCACGAGCGGCTACGGCTAGGCACGGCCGCGCTGCCAGATCGTCCTGGATAGTCGGGAGCGAGTCGGGGTGTAGGTGAGCCTCGCGTCGTGACCGGCCCTGCCTGCCTGCTCCACGCGCCTGTGTGTGTTCCATTCCATTCGTTTGCCGAGCAAACAGGCACCTAGTTGTGAAGAAAGTCAGGTTTTAATACGACCGGCGCGGGGTCAGCAGGGTCGCGAGCCTCTTCGCTTTAAAATTAGATGCATTCCGAGGCTTCGCCGCGGTGTCCATGATCCGCGGTCTGCGTGCACTCGCGACAGGAATAACTCCTCCAGACGTGAGAGCGAAAGATATTTCGGGCAGGGTTAGTAGGTAGATAGGTAGGTAGGTATACCTAGTTCGGTCTAGTTTGTTCGAAGCCCTTCGTTTATTGTCCGGCGCTAATCGCCGGGCAATAGGCGCCGGGAGTCGTAAACTCCACGTAAACAAACAGGAGATGAAAGTGGCGACATGACATAGTTGAGAATACCTACAGGTCATCGCCCCCGGTGGTCGGTCAAGGTTACTTCTTTAAGGGCAGTTGACGTGTGAACTTTTCATGACTTCGTGTTCCCACGACATTTTTATAGCACGGCAAGTTTACACTCGCCGAGGATCAAGTTAATTATTTGCCTCGTTAAATTCGAAGGAAACGAATCAATCACTCCTTTCCCGTTTAACATAAATGTTTATTTAGACTCGAGTAGGTTAGAGTACATCACTAGTTAAACCCGACTCAAGAAGCGCTTGTTGCATGAGTCATCCAGCACTGGTAGGTAGGTAGGTACTACGGCAGGTTATGTAGGTAACTATTTAGGTACCTACTTTCCCAATCGAATACCTAGTTACCTACGCCATGCAATAACAATATCCTAACTAAACGTAGGCAGATGTAGGTAAATGTTGATCTAAACGTTTGCTTATTACGAAATGTCAAAGTCGATTGTCAGAACTTAACAAAAATGTCATCGGTAAAAATCGATATTATCGCCGGCTGGCATGTTCTCCCGCATATTTTACTCACTTTATGACGAAGGGTAGGGTAGTGTACCCCTGCGTGTGCGCATTAAAACCAGTAGGGTCACCACACCACCTTGCGCACACGCGAATTTACCGTTACTTTGACGCAACATTTTATCATTTAGGTTAGTACCTAGGTATCTTACCTACACGTACCGTGCGTGGCCTATCGTCCATAAATAACCTCTATTACCCATGTCTGCCAGAGACAAGTCAAAATGTACAAGTGTAGATTTGAACGAGAACCAGTCCAGCATCTTTATAATCGTTTTTACGCGAGTCAAGTTAATTAACCATAACAGCTTCGGACCAGTACACTTGGGTGTCTAATAGGGTATTTTTAGAGTTGTTTGCATGTGTGCTTCAGTTTTCAATACATTATGAATGAAGTCTCGTTGTTTTATAAAAAAAAACGGTATTTTGCGCACCACAACCGTCGAACTGGTTCGTCTTGCTCGCGGCGTCTACGTGACAAGGAGAGTGCATTGATGTAATTGTTCCACCGATCGGTCAACTCGATACCTACTTCATCAGCACATCCGCAGGAATCGACATCCCAAGTAGTCCGGACTTTATTTTTGTTCTGGTACTGGAGGCTTGTCCTTTTGCCAAGTCTTTATACTTTTCTTTTTTTCACCAACATGTTGCCAGTTCTCTCGCGATTCGTGAAAACAATCGCGTGATCGCTCGACCATCTTCATCGGAAGCGGCGGCGTCGGAAACACGTCTGCCCCGAAACCGCAACATTATAATTTCCAATTTCAAATAAATAATTCGATGAAGGTTACATACCTTTGTTTTATAATAATTTATCCACGAGAGGATAAAGCTTATTAAATTGATTGTATCCTTATTTGAGCTGTATAAGGGTATTTATGAGTCTAGCTTTTTTATTATTTTTGCAATGATCCGACAATGTTGCTAGTTATCCGAGTTGAGTTATACATTCTCGATTACGGTCGGCGTCTACCTGTCGCATAACTAGGACATAGCATGTCATAGCTCGCATGGAACGTTAGTTGTGCGTGTATGATTGCGTTACTATTTTGTGATATAATCGATATATATTTCATTTTTAGGTGTGTTTATGTGCCAGTTGCGCTTGGACATACGGACAGAATTATATTTGATAATTTATCATTTCATGTTCCATTTCAATAAACAACGAGTTGAAAAGTAATATTAAATGACTTTGTATGAGTTCGAACACACGTATCGTATGTATAATCCAATTAATTAACTTACCCTTAAGGGTATATGAATGCGTGTCACGTGGCAACCCTGTCTCGTCAAACATTGCTCTTGGGCAGGTGCGAGCCGTATATTTAATTGCAACTTTTAAAAACATCTGCTTTTTCACAATTTACTCGTAAACAAATTCCAATAGATAGCCCCGATTCTGAAGGTTAGCGGTATAATAATTGCCAGTATTTTTCTAATTAAATTACCGCTGGGAGATAAAATAGCGAAAAATGGGAGTTTCCGGAAGTCAAATATAATTCGCGTTTAACATCTCATTTTGTTGGAAATTTCACGTAAATGTCGAAACTCTTGCGGTGAACTAAAATTCACACAATTTCTATTTCACAATGCTACAATAATTATTCCTCATATGTCATGTTAGCAGCAATGAGCATTTAAGTATGTGAAACTCCATAACTATGAGGTCTTTAGATATCTGTTATAATTTCGTCCATTGTCCAAAAAGTTTGTTCTATGAGAACCACTTCAATTATTCTAGTACGAAATCAGTATAATCGTCCAGCTTAAACTGCTTAACTATGAGAAGCTAAGAATTTGGTCTTATTGTGCCATATACAAAAGTTAATGGTTCAATTGTAGAGCGCGTGCATCGATCCAACCTATCAGAAGCGAGGCTCATTTGACATGTTTGACAAATGACTGTCTATCCCAAAGTGTCACAACACTAATGTCACTATTGTTAAAGCAATTTATCTCATTACAAACATAAACCGTCATTAAAGTCGATTTAGTTTTTTTATCGTTCAATACCGGACGTTTAATTGAATCCCGATGTTGTAAAAAGCAACATGGCCGCCTGGATCATTGATCAGATTACGCAATGCTGCCAAACTGGATGCAGGAGGAAGTCAATTAAATGTTTTATTATTACTCGTATTATTTCTTGCTAATTCATTCCGCAAATATGATTAGAACACTGAAGTCTGCAAACGATTTCATAGACAATTGTTTTGTTTCGTAAATCATACAAACACGTCCTTCTTTAATATCGGATGGCGCGTAAGCGTAATTTGGTCAGTAACCTTCTAATTTAAGATTCTATTGTTAGGTATAGCTTAAATTATTAAGATACGAATTTAGTAAATGTGTCAGCTGATTTAGCGATATTGTGTAGGTTGCACAATGCTTCATATCTTGGAGATGAGTCTAACTTAACCTTAGGTTCTATGTGGGTAGAAAGTTAAGGCCGATGCTTGACAGATACGAATGCTAAGTTGTGTGCGAATTAATTAATCGTACGAGAGTCTGAAATAAGTAATTAATCGACGTAGGAGAGTCTAAAATTGTAATGAGATTCATAATTTTCCTAAAAGGTATCTCAATTTGTCTTACCGTAAAATTGGTTGTTTATGGAATCGTGGATGTTGCTTCATAGGTATTACGGTGCGTAATGAAGATTGCCTGTGCTTACAAATTGAAAATAATAACATACTCGCATCTCGGCTAACGTATTATTTGGCTAAAACGTATGCAGAAACAGGATGGTATGAGAATGGTTCGAGTTATACTGTGTGCTAGATTCTAGCATTCTAGTTTCTTACTCAGAGCTATTTTTTTAGCTGCTAGAAAAACATTCAGCTCTGTGTAAGTATAGTAAGATGTAAAAAACATTGTTGCAATTTTAAAAAGGTTGAGTATTTTAATCAGTTCCGTATTGAATGTTCACAGCGAGAGGTTCACACGTAGTAATCCCAATAGCAATTGAAGCAAGATCTGGTTTACGATAGAGCTTATGTACACGACTCGTAAGATCATAGCGCTCGGTACACCAACGCACGAAATCTCAATTCGCTTGTGCAACGCTTAAATAACCGCAAAATACCTTATTATGCGCTTTCCATATAAGTTCCAGGCAATCTGCGGGCCTATTACCTTCCACGCTCATGATTCTCCGTTAATTTCGAATTCCACTAGATGTGTACGTTTCTTTTGTGCCAGTGCAGCTGCCACGGACTTACACAAAGGAGTTACTTTTGTCGCGTATAAGGCGGTTTTCCCCGAACCCAGCTATTCTTCCCTATGTAAATATGCTATAACCTCGATAACTAGAGCAAGTAGAAAGTAACTGAAAAGTCTACGTGATACTATAAGGTTTTATCTTCAAGTTCCATGTTCCAAATGTAAATAAATAAATAAATAAAAATAAATCTTAAATTTCTTCCAGATTAGTTGTTATTTATTTTTTTGGTTTACACCAATAAATAGATAATTTAATATTAAAAATTTTCCACGTTTCATTTGAGAAGAAATATGAAAGTTGAATTTTTTATCAATTTTATTTCAATAAACAGTGCGTTAGATGCATGTTTTTGCATCGATTTTGAACCCTATTCTTTAGGACCAAACTCTCAAGGTCTTTTGGTGGTGTACGCGCCTTAAGACGTGCTTTTATTTTCCACCAGAGACATTCTGTGAAACGGAACGCCCTTTGTCGCACCCGGAGCGAGTCCCCTTGACACAATACATTGAAGCTTACTTCTCTGAAGTCAGGTCAGAAAACCAATTAGCAACAGAGCTCATTCGTCAGCTGCTAAAGGCTCAATAATTTTTTCACGTTTTAATTCAGAGCGTCAATCTATTTATAAAGAACGAACATCTTCACGGCATGTGTACGAAACGCTGGCCGTAAATACTTAGATGGAAAAAAATAAATCATACGTTTTATGATTCCGATTATGGAAATGCGAATTGATGCACATACGATATCGTCGCGCTATTAAAAGACTATTTCGGTGTTTATTTTAACACATTTTGCGTGTGTTAATAACGGAGATGAAAAACATTCCCCTGTGTTTCATTATTAGTGTTATATTTAGCCATACGCTCAACCTGTTGGAGTCGTGGAGTGTTTACTCTGGTTTACATACATACAATGCTGTTCACATTATTACTGCCTATCTTAATCTAACCGAGGACTATAATACCGTAATTATCCATCCGGGTAAGTGGCCAACAAATCATCTTGACAAAGCAATTCTCTTAAAATATCTTGTGATCGTGATACTAGTGTTATTAAAAATATTAATGCGAGATGGTCGATTAGGTATCCAAATCAATTTGGACGGTTTTGTTGATGCCTGCGCCGGCGCAATTAATGTTACGTGCCAGTGTTACTTTCCTTTCAACGTGATAAATAAAAAAGTTGTGATGTTCACGATGCTTCTAACATGGGATGCATTAAACATGAAGTTGTGTGTTAAATAAATTAGGCTCACGTGTAATTGATTGATTTCCTAAGATGGCAACATCGAATGTTGTGTATCTGGCCATCTCATTTTCCCTTTTTAAGATTTTAAAAAGTCTTTGCAAAAGGACAAGCCACCACCGCCAGAACAAAATATAAAAAAAAACTTTGATCGCGGGTTGAAAATCCATAGACAATAACCATTGACTCAGTGTTCTTTTTTAAAACGCATTCTGAAAGTCATCAATCAGCTTGGCGTCAAATCCGCCCGCAGACATAATAAAACTTACATTCGGTAGTCCAGTAAGCATTATTTAATTGTTGGTGTTCTATCCCGAGGCCAGTGTTGTCGAGCGCATATCCAGCTTAAACATTTCATTTTACTTAACATGTTCCTTCACGACAATGTATTGAGGCCTTGTTTACGTCGCTTACTTGATCTTTTCAACTTGAAAGTAAAAGTTCACTAAGTGACAGCTGTCAACTCTGACAGTGAGTTTTTTTAAATATTCTTCCATAATTAAAACATCTTATTTATATAGTGATAGATCATTACTTCATTAGACTAATGAGTAAGGATTATTGATTAATAGTAAGGTAATCTAAAACAGTAACTCACAATTCATAAAACTAGCTACTCCTTTTGTAAACAATGGTAACAAAAAATGGGATGTTTAGTGCTGCGTATCTTTTTTTGGGCATTTTTTTGGTTCCGCTCCTACCTGACAACCACGTGAATGTGTGAAGTGATGATGTTATAACTCTGTCTATTCTTCGGTTTTAGAGTGAGAGGAGAACTTTTGCGACCAGCTCTGTAGGGCAGGAAGTGGGTTGAAATCTGGTGTATTTTTTACCACAAGTCTAAACAGGGGTAAAAGTTTTCTTGACAGACATACCGTCTCTGTTAACAGATAAAACTCAATTTGAATGGTCCATTGTTTTCTCTATCTGATATTTGAATGTAAAAACTTGATTTTGCGTGGGAACATTGAAGTAACATTTGCTCAAACATCTTAATTAGTTGATTCACAAAATATAGACTTAAAATTCGAATCACGTCTAAAGCCAAATGAATGCAGTAAACCTTTATTGTAAGTAATTTATTAAGAGGCCGAATCAACTAATCAATTTTATATTGAAAGTGGCCAGGAAATGTTTGTATTTTATTTTATGAAGACCGACACACATGCACCAATAAATAATTGTAAGTACCGGTAATGATTTGCCGAGACATGACGCCATAACTTAATACTACCACTTCCTTCCGATGCCTTAGAAATGATACGACCAATATTTTTCCTAAATAGGTAGGTTAGGTACAAGAAATTTTATGTCGAGTAAAAGCAAAACCTGGTTCGCAATATTGATGTCACAAAAACTCCCTAATGCACTAGTCTTCAAACTTGTTGACCCCACATGCAGTACAAGTCCACGACCAACTGCACATTCTTTTCAATAACAAGGGTTGTACACCCTGGAGGGCAACAAAAACAGGTTTTATTATTATTCATTCGTCAAAAAAATAATTCAACTCTTCTCGTTGACGAGTTTGTCTATCAACGAAGATCGAAATATAACATTTTTTATCTATCAGTAGCCTGGCAACATTGTATCGTTTAAAACAAAGCGGGGGGCCGTCGATATTTGACAGTTCGATTTACTAAAATATGAATTGTTTGCCGCGGTCTCGTCTCGCCTGTTCCAAGTTTAATTCAGGTTAGGGGTGTCAACGCGTGTGGGGCACACGCAACCCCATTTTTAAACGACCTACATGTCTGTCCAGTAAAACCGTTAATGTCTCGGCGGTATCGATCGTTCGGACAGTTGTGCAAATATACATTAGGATTACATCTTAGGGTGTTGAAAGCTGTATGTATTCCCGACCTCTGTTTGCCCCGTGTCCTAAATGTCGTGATATATTAGCCGCCCGTCTAATCCATGTCCCATTATTTATCTTGCGCTAGTCAACAAATACTGATATTGTTTTTTTCTTTCCAGGTGTTGACGTCTGGTTCCTTCGAACTAAGGATAAAAAGTTTTACGAACTCGTTGGGTAGATTAAGTAGTGGCCAGTGCTGTGATGGTTCCTCAAATAGTGACGCGCCGTGTTTGGCGCCGTGTAGGACTAAATTCCGAGTGTGCCTCAAGATTTATCAAGCCAACATCGATACGACGTCACCGTGTACGTTCGGTGACATCACTACACCCGTTTTGGGTGGAAACTCCTTGGATGTGCCTAACCTCAACGTGGAAGGATTCAGCAATCCCATCGTCTTCCCTTTCGACTTTACGTGGCCGGTGAGTGAGACTTTCTTTTAATTCTAACTTCATTAGTTTCGTAGCCAACAATAAAATCAATAGGTCGTAAAAGCAACATTAAGTAGCAACCCTATAGCAATAAATCAATGTTGTCGATGTTACCAACATTCAAATTCCAATCATCTACCAGGCAGTGTGAGGCATCTCATTCGCCGTAAATAATAGTAAAAGAAATTAAGGGATTCTTTATTCAAATTTGACAGAAGCGATGACGATAAGAATACTCGAATCGAGTAACTCGATGGTTTAACGAGCGACCGCGTGGGACGATTACAGCGTTCAATGGTTCATTTTTAATTAATTACGGACGAAGTAGCTTCGCAGTCATACACCGGCGTGTGTTATTAGAAGTAGTTACGTGCCTGCTTCGTGGCTCCGCTCTCATCTTCAGACGATTAGAGCGCAAAGGCCGACCGGGATCGTGATTCGATATTGTAATTACCCCTCTATTTATTTACGGGTCGCGATCTATCTTGTTTCCAAGGATAACGGACGCCTTAATTGGACCTCTGCTGAGATTTCGCTTGCGTCAATTGTTTAGACTGCAACATGTGGTCACTAGAGATCTCGAGTGCTATTTGTATTTTATTTAGCGGGCCGCTTCAAATGTCGAACCGTCTCGTAATGTTTGAGTAAACAATTGCGCCTAGCTCGCCCGAACTCCGACCATCTGGAGAGAACGTGACATTTGGTCTCAGGTAGGATAGGAAGAGGAACCATAGACGAAACTCGTCAACTTTTTTCGGATGGATATGCGTCCGGTAACCGGCTGTATCATTCCAAATGAATTGGCGCTAAATTGAAACTTCCTGTTTAAATTCACGTGGAGCTCTCTATTGGCAGACATATTGCGTTGACATGCGATCAATTGAGCGAAAGCGACTTCTCGCGTTCGTTCTGACAGACAGGTTGAGGTATCGGAGCTGACGAACAAGCGCCATATGCGGTTTATCCTGACATCTCCATCCATATGTCGGAATTCAGAGTCCTGAGGATACGCGCCATACGCGTGCTTACCGGCTGCGTTATGGTTGGCTGCTTCACATTTAAATAATACAATCTTCCCCTAGCATTGGTCGAGGTTCTTTTTTCTCGTAATGAGGTCATCGCCGGGCGAGCCACTGCCGCCTGCTTCACGAGCCATATCGTCCGACGTAATGTGTTGTATGGCCACATAGGCGTTCCGCGCGCTGCGTCCGCGCTCTGCTCACAGGCAGGTGAATGTCTACCAAGAAAGCTCGATTTAATTCCAAAACCAACATTTAGTATCACTCGTCGATTTCATTACCACAATATTTTGAAACTCGACGCTACAGTGCAACGCAATACGGTGTAACTCTAAACGAGTCTGCATCCGAACATTATCTGATCCCATGTGAAGTAAATCCGTAGCGTTGACTACAGATGTGACCTAGGCGATAGTAGGTCATTATTAATATTACCGACAACATCGAACAGTGAAATAACAAGTAAAGCTTGCGAGTTAACGACTCATACAAAACGATTTATCATGCGTTTGTTAGAGATAGCTCACTCCGAAAGAAATCTCGTTTGTATTCAGCTCGCCTCGACGGATTTCATTTATATCACTCTTAAACAATTTGAGTTTTGTAAATCTCGCGTTTTATATTGTAATGCATGGTCCGTTAGTCGGTCCGGATACTCCGGATGTCACAGAGGTGAGACTAGTACTTAGCGAGACCGGATTATGACTGAGTCTGCGCACGTATGAGTACCTACATTACAATGTAGAAAAGGTCGTTGGTACGCGCCCTTAATGCTAGGGCTGCACCCCGTCGCCATTCACTCTGTCCATTCAGTATTCCGTTTGAGACCGTTACTCCGTCGTTTAATTGTGAAAAAATGAGCTTTATTTAGCTTACACCTGCATCGTACTCGCAAATGTCAATGTGTGCGCACGCCATACCTCGCGCTCTGACCGTGAACTATACTTTTTGTGGAATCACCATAGATCCGTCTTCGGATGTACCATCCTTCCATTGTTATTTATCTTGACCGTCCATTATTGTCGGCGCGATCGAGTATAATGCATTGTTTTCGTAGCTAATTTGACTTGTCAGAAGCTTCAAGTAAACAAGGCCTGTAATTTTCTGAACTGCTTTCATAAGTCGTCCTATAACAACAGTTCATGTTCTAATATCTTATGACGTGTGGAATTCGGTCCGCATACTTCCCATAAGTGATTTTTTTAACCTTAAATACCCATTCTGCCCAACTGAACCCTCAAAATGCTTTCGCTTTACCTGTCCGCCGCATTTCGCTTATCTATCGCCGGTCATAAAAAAACATACGACAATCTAGGTCACACTCACACCGTAAGTCAAAGTCAAGTGCCTAACGTTCTCTTAATTCAAATATTTAAAGAACATAATTTAGCGTCATAAACGATTTCTCCGGAAAACATTATTTTCACTTGCGGTGAAATTGTATCCAGTTTGGTTTGTTACCGTGAGATAGACATGCGGGTTAACTTAATTAAGGTTAATTAATACAAATGCGAGCTCTGTGTGTTTGAACGGCAAGAAGTGCTTCTTATCCCGTGGTCAACGAAGCGATTAGCTGAACGAGACTCCCAATAAAGTAAACGAATAACAACAATAAGCTAACAGGCTTGAAATGAACTATTTTTATAATTATTGAGTAAATCAGATAGCGATAAAAACCGATATTGTAAGAAGCAACGATATAGAAGGCCTACCCATCCATAGTAAATTGGAATTGAATGTGTTTATTTGATCTTTTGTTTTATATTCAGTAAAGGGCTTGCCGTAAACAAAAGTATAAAAAAGCTCAGACTGATTAATGTATTTGTGTCGCTTTGTGAAGAAACACGCGTCTTTATTGTGGAACAAGTAGACTAAGCAACAGCGTAACTAATTCTAGAGATTGTTAGTTATTTTGCATGTTTCGTAAAATGGTTTTACGCTCTAATAACTTAAATGAAAGTATGGAATCTTCACATTCTTGTTAAGACATAGTTTTAACTTTTAAGAGGCCAAAAGACTCGTACGCGGGCTTTAAAATGTTTATTTATATTGTTGTCTATGACGCGTTCCCGTTTCGAAATTTGTAATTACAGGTGCGCTTCGCGGAAATTAACGTTTCGGTGACGTCACATTATAAAGTTCTAATTTCAAAACAATAGTGGATGGGTGGGTACGTTACGGTAACGTACGCTATCGAATGTCGTTCGTCATTGTCTCGTGTGAACTCTGTCACTTCTAGTCAAGTCAGATAGCGGCTTAACATTGAAAATTAATTAAAAATCCGCATCACATCGTAAAGTCAAACCGCGTGTGCGGTTTGACTTTACGATGCGATGCGGATTTCGAGGTGTCTCGAAACTCGCCTCAAACCGTCAGCAATTATGTTAGAATCGTAATCGGTTACCCGCATTATTATTCGCCGGGCGAACGCTTCTTACATAAGTTTCCACTTCAAAAAACGTAAAACCTTCGCACGGATCATCGGGTTATTGCTTCATAATGAAACGCGATATACCGCCGCTGCCTTATAGACTATAGTCGAGTGACTTCCGTCTACGGTTTTTCACAAGAGCTCTTAATAATTTCCTTTATTTGAATCCGCTCGCGTTGAGATCCTCTTAAAATACTTACCCTTACATCCGCTTCTTTTAATACCGAAGCGACGGAATGCTTCATTCGATTCTGTTCCTTCGACGGCCTTTATATCTCTTCCCGAGGAGTAATTAAACTTAAACAAAAAAGCATCGCTAATGAAATTCCACGTAAAAGTAGTTTGTGAAGACATGTGCCAATACAATACAGCTTGTAACGCGATTTCATAAGTTTCAAATTTAAACAATCGGAGCGTGTATAATTGGTGTTGCATTGTTCGATGCCAGTGCACAGGTATTCAGCAACCTATCAATTATGTGTGATTCTCAATCCGCCTAAATAAACTCACAGTCCAATTGGTTCGAGTGCTAAAACAACAAGTCTCGAAACCAAATTCTAAACTGTGTTATCGTAAATAATTATTATTCATAGACAAGACGATGGAAATAATAAGCTCATCAACGGAGTGAATAGACAATAAAAGCTTAGCGTGTTATTACAGTTCCGAAGCGAGCGCTAAGAAAACACTCCTACAAATGGCTGCTCGTTTACGGTCAGATTCTGACATTTTAACTGCTAGAGACGCAGTTTTTGCTGATAAAATTTGTTCAAAGAAACCGATTTATTATAGTTGCCGAAAATTTCACTCGTGTCTCTTTATTCGCAATAAATTATGGATTAGAATGAGCAGTGATTGATGTCCATCAGTATTCATAAAAAGCATCATTTCATCACCCTCAAAATTCAACATACAACAAATTTTTACAGAACACGTTTTTAAATTTTAAAATTTATGAAATTCTAGTTTTGGATTTTTATTAGTTCTCGTCTAGGGCGAGGCCTGTTATGGTATGGCTCAGGTTCTGTTCTCACGTACACTGACTGACCTGTTACCTGTGGTAGGGCGACGAGCCCTCAAATCTGCAATGATAGAATTCCTTGCATTCCTCTTTTATTCATCACACGCTCGAAATTTCTAGGAACCGTGAGTCGCAGTGTGAGCGTTCACATGCTCCTTTCGCATCCACGAATAAATCGAACATCGCTATTATTTAGTATGGAAGAAGCGCCAGTACTTACCTGAGCGTAGTACATACTTCTTCGAATTTATGGAGGTATCAGAGGCCGATCACAATATGGGAACCACCTCGAGCGTTTGCAAATTAAAACGAATGTTTATAATTTGTTAGAAAACTTCTTGAAATTCTTAGTGATAAATTTAGTTTCGCAAGATTAGAGATCGCACGCTTGTGACGATTTATTTATATTTGGAATCAAACACGCCTTGATTCTATTTATCGTGGTGTAATATTATATTACTCATAGGTGCCATAAGTCTGTCTGGTTTCTCGTTATTCAAAGTAGGTTAGAAAAAAATTGAGATAATCTTAAAAAGAATCAAGTCGAGACTTGTAGGTTGAATCCGGATGAACAGATCACAAGATTGTTTGTTTTTAGTGCGGTTTCGGTTTCAACCCTTCTCATGCTTATCAGATCCATCGTAGCTCTAAAATTTGTTAAAACTGTTTATTTTTAATTCTTATTTCATTCAAATCGCTCGGTTGTTTATGGCCGACATTTTCATTTTTGGAATTCTTTGATTCCCGCCCGGCGACGAATGCCGGCGATTCCATGTGAAAATCAAAGGTAGCATAGCCAGTTTCGTTTTTCACTTCGTCCTCGATATAAGTCCCGAATTCTTCATCTGACCGCCTTTTTGCCATTTGTAATTGAGGGCAATAAATTTTTTCTTGTCTTATTCCGTGTCTCATACACTCCGCGGACAGGTCGTTAGCGGTTGTAAAGAGTTTCAATGTTTTATTTAAGCTAGGCTGCTGTAAAATAATCTCGGAATCGTTTTGGTTACGACTAGTTTTTCAACTTTTTAATGTTTCTCAGTAATGTGTACGCGAGTAATTAATCCTTCCATAATGTTAGCTAAACAGTCTCGGTTAGTTTTTATGCGGCCATACTTGCTGTTTACTTTCTCGGCATCACTGGCAACACTGGAACTTTATTATGGCATCAATTTTATGGTTATTATTATTTATGATTGGCGTGTGAACGTGTTTAATTGGTTGAACATTTTGTCTTCATGCAGGTGAATGATCAATAATACAAGTAGGTAGACTAGGTAGGTTAGCCTGCCTAACTTTAATAATCGATCTCTTCCTTCGCGGTGAAATCAAATATTTATTTCTGATCTTTGGCCTTCACTTAACTTTCGATAAGAAAACGTTTGTTGCGAATCGAATACCTGCTGGAAAAGATGTCAGACATTTGTGGTATTATTGTTTCTATATTTTTCTTGAAAACATGTCTTAATCCTCATAATATAAATCCCACCTCGTTGGAGAGTTTCCAAGAGTCTTTATGTGTATAGGCTGTAAATCTTCATAATTTCTTAAAATGCGCGTTTTATATTTTTAACTTATCGTCTATATTCAGCAGAAAAGTGTAATAAGCAGTATTTTTGAATGCAAACAAAGGATTTCTCTTGTTAAAACAATTCGAATTACGTCATAGGTCACACAGACCGTGAGGTCGCATGTCGCATGCTGCGTCGCTTGCGTTGAGAATGTCTCAACTCGCGTGTCTATGTCTATGCTCCGTCCTACACGGCTCGTCTGCCACAGTCAAGTTTAAAACATACGTGACGTATGAGTAAGCCATTTCTGGTAGTATTTGGGTCGACAGCAAAGGGCTAAAGTAAAAATGCGACTATGGATTATGACTATGGTCACCCATCTAAATAATAACCCAGCTATGTAAAGAGGTCCTTGGTAAACCAAACCTGCCCTGACGGTAGAGTCTTGGTACTGGGGGGCAATCGTTGTCTCATAAAATGCCTGCCTGGTTTCAATCTGGCAGGTTTTCTGAACTGTTTTCATACTAAATCATTAGGTATTCGGTGACTAAATAGTGGCATTAGCGCGTTTCAACGCGTTTTTTGCCGTCAAAAGCTTCTTGTTTTCGTATATCTGTAGCCACATCGCTTGACATATGCTGGGCAGCGAAAGCAGTTCAGAGCTTACGATACGGGGGCTGTCGCAGTTACCAGCAAACGAAACTGTTTAAAATTCTGACAGAATGCACGCGTACTGTCATGCCGCCAATAAAATGTTGGCCTCGATACTTGTGGAACAGTATTTGGTCAGGAAGTGTCCTGTTCGCACGGTTATTACAACATAAAGACATTTAATAATGCATAATTTAAAACTTGAGTAAAACCTTTTTGTGTATGATTCATCGGGTCAACGAGCTAAGTGTTCAGCTTCCAAAATAGAATGAGATAAAAATAATTAAAAGGCACTATAATAAAATGGACACGCACCAATGAAACAAGTTATATTTGCGATCATAGATTTGCATAAGTATTTTTTATTCGTATTGAGCGCCGTAAATCTTATACCGATTATAATCGAATTCTAGAAATCAGTTTAATTTTCTACGTTCTACCTAATACTCTAAATCTACCCTTTTAAACTTTTGAGGATATATAGATGAGTTATATTTGTACCGAACCCTAAAAGCAACCTGTCCGATGTTACCACACGGCAAAGTGTGAAATATGAAATCACGACTCTTTAACTTGCCTGTTTGTGTTCCAAATATTTTCTCGTGTCGAAACGATGCTCGAAAGCGAACTACGGTAATTACTTTTTCTGATGGTTTTAAAAAAATACCTATACTTTGTACCGTGTCGATATTGACCGCCACTACAACTAACCTTGTTCTATTTCGTTCACGAAGTACGGCGATGAGAAAAATATAGATTCCTTTACCGCTCACAAAAGTGTTATTGTTTATTCATAAAAGCGGCGTAGCACTAATCAGCTTAGCACAGTAAACATCTGTTGCGACTTCTTCCAAAGACTTCAATAAAAGGAACAATAGTACCCCAAACACGTGGTCAGAGAGAATAGTCACCTGAATGTCTTTTGTTTATATAAATCCCAAACACATGGCTCAAGACGAAAAGGTCTGTTCCCACGTATACGTATCCTTTAGACTCTAATTAATAACAAAATGTCGGAGTCCGATATGGAAGTAGCCTCTTTAGAACCCTCGTAAAACGATTATCAAATGATTCCCTCGCATTCGAAACTCATGATATCATTCTTGGTTCCTTTTTCACCGTAAGTAATACAATTTAACGCATCGCTTCTCGCTTGATCGAAGAATTTATGTTTCTGACTGAGATATTGTGTTCACTGCTCGCGTACCTACTTTTAAGACCACCAATAAAACATTTTTTTGAATGTTGGCAATAATTAACTGACCATAAACACTCTAATTTGAAATAACATTATCAACCGGTGAGGGGTTATAAATAAAGCGACGCGTACACCGCTCCACATTTCTTTAATGACGAGAGGCTCTACTGAGTAACTAGTCTATGCAGCTCTTATAGTATAGTATGACAGCTTGACACGTTTATAAAGCCTGCCTACCTGCACACAGTGCACACGTACGCTTACGTCGACCGCTTTTTATGGGCTGTTTCGAGAGTCACTGTCGTGAGAACCGGCATATACTTAGGACCGGCCACAGCTGACCGAAATGCGTTCTCGATACCATATTTGAATTTACCTTACACAAATCATTATAGTATTTTGACAAGCTTCTTTCGCTCGTAATTGGCTCACGATAATCCACATTTGAACTGATAAGCCCAGTTAGAATTGTTTCGAGTACTTCCGAGCAAGAGTATTCAAACAAGGCGATAAAACTCGACGTTTTACAACATTGGAATTCGTCAAAACTATAAACGTAACGAAAGTTTAATTGCGAGCTCTATAAAGTTGAAAAGAGATAGAGAATTTGTTTTTATCGGTGTGTGAAACGTTTTCTCGTATTGATTTCCATTATCGACAATAATCATTGTTATGAGACGGTATCGGCTCCTATGCAAATGGCGCATTGTTCCTCCATGCAAATTAAGTTTTCATTCATGCCTTAATAAGCGACATCTGTCAGGAAAAACTGTGAATCACTCTGTTAAGAGTGATCAAATGAGGAATTAGTTGAAGCGCTGACCCCTGGTATCCGGCGAAGCAGCTGCGCTCGCCATCACATGCTTATTGTAATTATAATACTTTGCCGCTTCGTCCGTCTTAAAGATTTCTACACGTCTATTCAGGAGACGACTCCATAGATCCAAAACAAAGGCTCGAGTGCGATTCTAAAAACCTGTGTCGGTCTTTACATCATTCATACCCATATAGTCGTGTCGTTCGGTTTCTTGTCCCGTAGAAGTTTCTCTGTTTATTCGCGCGCAAAATAAACATACAAAACCAGATATTTTAAAAGCTTATATGCACGTCAACAACTTTTCAACGTTGGTTTATCTTCATCATCTGTTTTAATTTCACGTTCTCAATTGACTTCCTCAATCTCTCGTCAGCTTTTCTAAAATTTAATCTTTCAATATATTATAACTAGCAGCGCCTCGCGGTTTCACCCGCGTAATTCCCGTTCCCGTGGGAATTCCGGGATAAAATATAGCCTATGTTCATCAGGGATAATGTAGGATTCTAATGGTAAAAGAATTTTTTTAATCGGTCCAGTAGTTTCGGAGCCTATTCAATTCATACAAACAAACAAACAAACAAAAAATCAAACCTTTCCTCTTTATAATATTTGTATAGATGTATAGATGAGCGGTCGTCAAATTGCTTACCCTGTTCACCTGCATATCGGATCACTACACGTACGGCCGACCGGTTCGTATGGGAGATTTCTCAATATCGATGATCATTTTTGCATAGTTGTAACTTGACTCGCCTCGTATCCCGATAGCGCACACCGCAGGCGCCTAAAAGGTGTTGACACCACCTTATCATCATTTAATCGATGTCGACTGCCGTTTCGCCTTATGTCAACAAGAAATGTCAATAGCACTGTATCTGATACGATGGTTCCTCATTTTTAAAGCATTACCGGTCCTCGTTCATCATAGTTTTGGTTGCGTTGGTAGTTTCTCTCGAATGAAGCAATTTGTGCTTTTGCCCGTCTATCGCACACGTCTGACACACTATTGTCGTAGCGAGCAAGGTATAGAAAATGTTTGGATTACACGGCGCGCCTACCAAAGGTCGCAGTTGCTTTTAGATGATCACGTACTTACATTCACTTACCTGGAGTACCTTAGATTATTCTTTGCGTTCCGAGCTTTTTATTTTACCTGACCGAGCTGAATCTCATCATGCATAACGTAGCATCATTATCTACTTAAAATTTATTCCATGTAGCTAGTATAGTTTAGCAAAGTTGTTTAAAAATAACAGCTCAGATTTAATGGAAACAAGATTCCTTTCTCGGCTGTCTGTGAGCGGTTTTGATATTGGCCAGATAAAATGTTTATTTAGTTGCGATGTTCTTTGTAATAATGTTTGTGTGTTCGTGTTACAGGGAACCTTCTCGCTGATAGTGGAAGCGTGGCACGACACGAACGAGACGTCGAGATCAGACGGTGAGTCCTCATTCCAATACGATTATGATAAAAGGGTCATAAAAATCTTCAAACGCTTGTAAAATTCATATCACGTCGGTCACGACTCACTCGCATTCAGGTTTCACTGTAATTCTGGGTGTTTATCGTGCATTTAACGGACAGTATGTATATTTGAATGCTCATATTATCATATCGTGGAAGACAAAAATGTTCCCATGGTGTGGACGATTGGTGTTCTGGGCACGCCGCGCGGCGCGTGATTCGCTTCGCAATGCCCGCGCTATTCTAATAAACTCAGCCTTCTGTAGGACGAAAATTTAGTAGAAATGTTCTAATGTATTCAATGGCCGTTGACCGGCAACTAGACGTCGTCAACAGCCGACGGTACATAACGATTACAGCCAAATTGTGCGGTGTTGTTCACGAGCGAACTTCACTAGTCGCCTTTTGTCTTAACCGCATAATCAGCGTGCTGGGAGCCATGTGCTCGACTTCAATATTAGCTTATTATTATAATATTACGATCGATCGGGCTAGTTCTGTTCGACGATGTCACGAGAGCTCTAAACGCCCAATAAAGAATCGTCAATTTACGCCGTGCATGCGACGTGGCGTGACCGAAAAAACTACTTGAACTGTAACCGCCATGCCCATGCCCATGCCCGTAAATACATCATCATGATAATTCGCCGCGTGCATCGATAACTTATTGGACATGAAAAACAAAACCCTCAATGACTTGAACAGACTAAACTAACGCGCCCAGCGACTCACAAAATCATAAGAATGGCGGACGCCAATACCGCCCAGTTCTTAATTAGATTCTCATCCCGCTGCACTCTGACCGACATAATTACTACTCCTGACCGAATAACAAAAAAACCGGTGATTTACTTAGGAGATTTAGAGATACGACGAGGTGTGTCTACGGGCCGGTTTACCGAAAATCATTAGCGTCTGCCGAATAGGACGGGTATATTTTTAATGTTGCGGGAGCGATGGGCGTACCGGCTTACTACCGAGAAATGTTACCAACAGAAATCTAATCAAGCATAATAACAGGTTACCGCGCCGTTTGTGTTCACTCACTATCGACTCTCCGGGTTAATGCTTTATTAAATCATATTCAGAGGTTCATCTCGGCAGCTGCATCACAATCCAACAAACCGTTGCACAAAATCACAAAACTAATCGGCAAATCGACCCCTGGACCCCAAGAAACTCTGAAGAATACCGACGCACGTCTAAAGAATCCAATACATCATAGATCAACACGCGTCTCATTGACAATAACGATTGTTGTCGGATAAAAAGATTTTTCGCTAAACAAATAGCAGTCCACAATGGCTCGCCAGATTTTGGTGTCGCTCGTACCTTCACCGAAATCTTTTGTGTACCGCCCGAGGCGTAGACCCACACCTGGCCGCTAACGGACCCGAAACTTTGTTTACTCACTCGCTGGATGCTAAAAAATACACCAAGGAAGCCAAGGAATTCAGTTTACACTACGTCTTTCGTCGTACGGCTTGAGGGGTAAAAAATCACGGAAGACGCTCCGGAAGGCTCGATTTATGATGTAACAGGCGACGACGCGACGCTCTCAGGAAGCGCTGTCGACAGATGCTGAGCACATGCCTGGTAATGAGTGGGCACACTTCCACTGTCTCGTCCTGTTTCTTTGTTTAGGCGTTCGTAGCCGAAACTGGAGAAAAAAGAGCGTGTGAAATGTATCGATAAGAGATTCGTAGAGCAATTACCCGTCTGGGGCGGAGCGCCGCGGGCCGGCGGCGGCGGCCGCTACCGGCCGGCTGGTTACACGACAAGATGCGATTACCGATACAGTTATGTTGTGACGGCTGCTTATCTTTCGGCTGAGCAGTATTAGTCAACCGTAGATATACTTCTAGCCTCGTGCCGTGCGGTTCCCAGAGCCTTGTCTCTATGATTGCTTGCGATGTTAATTGGCTTTCTCAAAGGTTAAGCGCGCCACGTCATCCGTCTAGAGATGTTAAAGGCTGAGTTGTGCAATCCATCTCGTTCAACGAATTCTTACCGCGGAACGAAGAGCTAAACAAAGGAGAATTTAAAACATCCCTACGCGAATTCTCTAAACGAAAAGCTTCTTTTATTTAGTCGAGTTGCCCACTCGAGCGGTCGAGTTGTTTATCAAACCGAAGACGCTCGAGGCGCTCTCCACAGATTGAAATACTCGATGAGAGGTTAGAAGTGGACAGTTTTATAAACAAAGCGTTTCTGTCCGGGCCATTGAAGAGTCTGTTCCCACAGGCCAGTAGGCGAGCGGCAGGTGTCGGAGACGAGTGGGAAGGAAGCACATCGGCACGCGGAAAGCGGTTGATGAGCCGAGATCGTGAGTCAAAGATTCGATTTCATTCGAAAACCTCCTACCGTTCACTAATTACATCTTCGGAGCAAGTACTACAGTAGACGTCGTCAATCTAGTCGCATAATGAATGAGAGCTGAACTGGGTCGCATCCGGCGGACTTGTTCATCGATCGATCGATCATCTCGACCATCTCCGAGGACCCAAAATCGCGTTTTACGAACTCAAAACTCCTCGAATGTAGCTCGTCCGCCTCCGTTATCCACCGACTCAAATTATCGGTTATTTCGCTTTCTTTTGTTTCTGTTTATATCTGGATTTATTCTCGTTTTATTTGTATTGACCTCTGGGTTCGTAATTACATGTCTGCTGCGGCCGAACACGTACCGTTCCAGTCGCGTCCTTAAATGTGTTATTTATTTGTAAATCGGTATTACATTAATAGATAGGGTACACCCTCATTTAATATCGTTACGGCGTCGAATTAGGATGATGGCTGTAATTTGTGCGGTTGTTTCTTACCGAAGTTTCGATGACTCGAGAAATAATAGAAGACAAAAACGTCCTGCAATTTTCCGTCCAATTGCCTGCCGAGTAGGGTTGCTAGCTTTTTCTAGAGTTGGTAAAATATTGCGGAGTTTTCGCACAGCCCTGGCCGGCAAGTGCACGGTTGCCATAACTCTCGGAGCACTGGAATTAAATTGCGCTCGCGCTCCATTTCCACACCATTTTTCTAATTTCCAACTCACTTTAATGTCCGAAAACGTGAATTATATCCGAATTTATTACAAAGGAACGACGAACGCTGAAACTACGATATTGAAAGAATCGTTCGGATATTAAATTTAATATTTATTGAATCTAGTTGGATATTGCATGCGCATTGCAGCCTTTTACTTTACGATGCTCATCGGAACGGGGCCCAGATCGAAATAAATTGATAGCCCTTCCGACTGATTGTATTTTCGTTAGGTTGTACACGGCATACGCGTTTTATCTTCTAGATTTATTGGGCAGATACGATCATTGTAAGCCTACACCGGCACCGTGCCGTCGAACGTTTATGCTTTACCAATAACCACTGTTATTCATTTCAATTGCAGCGATTCTATTTTCATTTAAACCTTTACGTTTTCTAAAGGTTTTTTTGTAAACGGTACCTACTTGCGCACGTCACTACTAATACACTGACCAAGAAAGAACTACACAACAAATTCATATTAAGCTTAGATCTAATTGCAAGAAGTTTCTGATTTAGAGTGACTGATTTAGAACAGTGTTATTAACACAAATCTCAAACTAAATCATCTAATTTTAAATGATATCCGACAATTCGTGATCGGCGATCGTAGATAACCGATTCTCATTTACTGTTCGTCTCTAACGTCTAACAAAAGGAGCGATGGAACACACGCTACAAAATTAGTCGGGTTTTTATGTACCTTTTAATTTTGTTTTGAGTCTGGTTTAATTTTATCTGCTGTCGGGATTACCGACTTAGGAATGTATCCATCGATGCAATAAGAGTAAAAACTGTACGCCGAGAAATAAATAAAGGTAGGACGGGTTGCTGAGATTTGTACCCTAGGGTTCCCACCCACTTATAAAAATCATACTCTCACAATAGCTAAGTATGTGTTTGCGGTGAGACTCGGGTCTCCTTTAGTTTTTATGACGTTTGTCAATTTTTAATTTAATATCCGTGATTATGTTGACTACATTTTTGCAAGTTGGCATGTAAAAAAAAAATATTTATTTAAAATGACAACCCTAAAACCGGTCAGTTCCCCGTGATGAATGGAGTGGTGTTTTAAAATCAATTCAGTTAAGTTCTCATGCTAGTTTTTGCTAGTAAATATAACTTATCTAGACTAAGTTCCTAAGCAGTTCAGGAATGCAGTTGAAAAACTATTAATCGGGCGCCACCGTCGAATCAAAACAGTGATTCAACACAATGAGATCTCACGGTTGAATGCGGGCGTCAAACGGACACCAATTTACTCCACCACCCTTTCTCACGGCGATAAACAAATATTTATTAATCGTGACAAATCTCGGAGATTCCTTCGTCTCGGGAAGATTCCTCGAGATAACTTACTGTTTATTCAATGTTAACATGTTATTCACATCACATAAAAGTGGACGGTCCTGACTTATTGTAAGACACGTAAAGAGCCCGGTTTTTGACTTTTATTTAACCTGATACGGTCACTTTAATTAGCTCAACGACCAACATTAACACGAAACTTATTAATTCACTTGAGTGAGATCATAATCTTAACTTGAGTGCTTTACCTAAAATAATAACGTTCGTGCTTACTTATTTTTTTTAGAGCTACAAATATTTATTTACAAGCCAATTAGAAACTGCTCTAAGGCCCGTATGCTGATTAAGAAATAGTTACTCAAGCAAAGAAGTAAAGATTCTCATAATGTCAAATCGAAACTGTCAAAAACTCGAGTCCGGATTAGTGATTATGATTAGACAGTAAATGCAAAATCCTGCTAATATTATAAACGCGAAAGTTTGTAAGTATGGATGGATGGATGGATGTTTGTTACTCTTTCACGTAAAAACTACTGATCCGATTTGGATGAAACTTGGAATATATATTGTCCATGATCTGGATTAATACATAGGCTACTCTTTATCCCGAAAAATCACCGGGATCCAACGGGACGCAAACGAAGTCGTGGGCGGCACCCAGTAGTTCATAATATATCATTGCTCATTGCTTATGCTAAAAAATATCTCAATTTGATAATGACCCTCTTAAAATTTCAACCTCAAAAACAGTCAGATTCCAGAGTCAAAACAAGCATAATTTTTTCGACTCTACTCAGTAAAAAACTGTCAAATTAGATAGACTATAGTAGGTGCCAAATAACACGGCAATACAGGTCATTCACCCACCTTCACCACGATGTCGCAAAATTCAATTTATGTATGGTAAACAAACAGTACTAACGAGATTCGAGCGATACCGTCTTAGCGACAGGTTTGTATAGAAAGCGACCGAATTAGCCATCCATAAATTGAATTTTGCGACATCGTGGTGAAGGTGGGTGAATGACCTATATTACCGTATTATTTGGCACCTACTATATTCTGTATCTCTATTTGTACCTCAGCATTTCGATAACCTCAAAATATCTCCTTCCAGACACTCTAATAGGCCGCATGACGAAACAGAGTATCGCCGAGGTCGGAGGCCCGTGGGTCGACGAGGAACAGCGGTGGCCCTCTGGTCCTCAGCTGAAGCTATCATACCGAGTGACCTGCTCTCCACATTACTACGGGACAGGCTGTGAAGTACTCTGCAGGCCGAGAGATGACAACTTCGGGCATTACACGTGCTCGGCTAGCGGGGCCATCGTCTGCAAGCAGGGCTGGACGGGCGATTATTGCTCGAAACGTAAGTTATCACTTATTTCTGCCGATTCTGATGTTGCATTATTCTAAATTAGACAAATTTGACAGCACTACAATGATAGTTGTCTTTGTTGTTTCAATTCATAACGGGATGGCAACAGTTTTAGTGCTGTCAAATAAGCTTAGTTTAGGAAAAAAAAACAGGGGGCATTTATTGCTTAAAACTAGTTTTTTTAATTATTTAAATTTATTTACAAAGAAAATTACAACTAATACTTACAGTATTTACAATATCTTATCCTACTAATATTATAAACGCGAAAGTTTGTATGTATGGATGTTTGTTACTCTTTCACGCAAAATCTACTGATCCAATTTGGATGAAACTTGTATTATATATTGTCTGTGACGTGGATACTTACATAGGGTACTTTTTATCACGGAAACTCAACGGGATCCAACGGGACGCGAACAAAGTCGCGAGCGGAAGCTAGTTCACAATATCAACTGGTCCAAATCAGTACCAATCGGAAGCGAATTTGTTTATAAATGAGAAAGAGTACCACCATGATGATGTATTTATTTATTTACTGAGCAATAATATAAAAACGTTATGATAACGTGCTCTTGTATGAATGATAAAAATATGTCCCAAAATGTCTAAAATAGGTCATTCCATAATTCAGTTCATCCTCATTAAAATTGAGCCCCACATCCTTTGTTGCCTCTTGCATAGAAACAATGGTGTAATTACTCCCTGACGTGTATCTACTTATTTTACGTAATGAAAATAGCTGACGCGCTCATTCCTCTTTTTGCGAGTCTCCTTTTTGCCAATGTCGTGGAAGCAGGGGTGCGTATCGCTTTTAAATGCAGTTTAAATTTAGAACGACTTCAGAATATTAAATTCGTGTTATGTTTAGAATATTAAGTCTTAATGACACAATAATAAAATACAATGCCCATCCCGGCTTCGCACGGGTATTTAACAATAACTTAATTTCTTGTAATTTTTTAAACCTTGGGTTAAGTTACATTATTGGAGTAAGGATCCCGAATTTTTTTAATTTTGTAAATACTGTACGAGTTGTTATTTTTCTTTGTGAATAAAGTTAATCTTATCTATATTTTTTACCCATTAAGTTGACATTTATTTTTATAAAAGGTGTTGATCCATTTATTAATGTGGGTTTTGAAATGTAATGGACAAGATGTGAATAAGTTTTATTTTTCTAATCGGCGATATCGAATCAGATATAGTCGTCTAGAAATAGGTTTTATGCTCTGGATACTCTTCAGATAATTGTCGTGCCTATATAAGGGGAATATTACGGACGCCAGACACTTTTTTTTTCTTTTCTTCAGTGCTTGTGTATTTTTCAATAGTCCTATGAGAGCCAGAACCTAAGAGTAGCGATTAAAAAGAGTTTTGTTTATGACATGACAATAAACGTTTAACAGGCGCTTAAAATAATCGTTTATGAGTTGGTGTAGTTAGTAGAGCATGAAATTTTTATTCCTCAATTATCTGAATGTTATATTATTTTAATTTACAATAATGTTTAATCTAGAAAAATATATGTTTTACCCATTAAGCGCTTGTTGACAACGAAATGACGTAAAAGCTTGTTGTTTATGGTACATTAACTTTGCCCGCCATTAATTATATTTAATTAAATTATTTTATTCATTTTTACACCTTTATTAACAATAGCATACCAAATTAGATTCACAGTTCAAAAGTTTAAGTGCCCATTCAGAAGTATTTCTTTTTGAGTGTCAAAGAACTCATAAAGACTAACCTGTGAGAATTTATCTGATTGTAATCGTATGTAATGAATTGGTAAGGAAACTGAAATACATTATTTTTTATGACCAACACACATATTAAAAAATATTTTTTGAACTCATTAATTTTAATTATTATCATTAATCAAAAAATTAAATTTAAATAGCAGCGTTTTACCTGAAATAAAACGCATATTAAAATACTTACCTCACTGGAAGCTTTATATTGAGAAGGCGTATCCGGTTCCGTCGTATTTCCATTCGTTTTAGTACTTTTTACCCGTGTGTATCCGGTCAAGTGGCGCCACCTGGCGGGTGCGATTCATTTTTGCTTCGTAAAATGAAACACGCCATATTGAATTCATTGGCTTAATTTCACCAGGCAGAGATTAAAGTGAAAGCTTCCAGTGAGGTAAGTATTTTAATATGCGTTTTATTTCAGGTAAAACGCTGCTATTAAACTACTGTACCGTCACTGGAAGCTTTATATTGAGACCTGTTTGTTATCGCCTGGTGTCGCCACTTGTATAATTAGGTAACCTAGCGCCAATGTGACATTTAAATATTATAGCAACAAGTATACAATAATACAATTTAACTCCTAGTAAAAGACTAGTATAGTATTATATAATCTGAGGTAAAAGTGATTTACGAATCAACCAAAATTGAACCTGTAAGTGTAAAATATTCATTTACTATTTTTAATTACTTATGTAATAATAAGCTTAATCATTTTGCTACAATCAAAAATCATAAGTAATGTAATGATCATAATCTTATTTCACACATACATTTGTTTATTTAACCAAGCTTATTTAATGCTTTAAATATTTGTGTTACACCTACTTTCAGATTGACTGCTGCTCATATCTCTCGCCTGTAAAAATGCTGGAACGTATTAGCTGATCGCTAATTTTCTCAGCCAAGATTTCGTCAAGAGAACGATTCTCCAACCAACTCTTCCGAGAAACCGCAGATCGAACGCTTCGTGAAAGTGCTGTAATACCTGCTTGTTCAAACAACGTTTTAACCTAGACTGCTATGACAGTGCATGATGTAGGTTTAGCGATACTTCTTACCGTAACAAACAAATTAAATGATTTGGTTGTGCAACGTCTTTCATGTAATGATTAATAGTTATTTCAACCCATACTAACGGAGTGCTAAAGTATTATATGATCTGTGAACAAGGTTAAGTTAGTATGATCAGCCCAGCCAGACTGTCTATGACTACCTGCAGTCGGTTTTTGAACGGATTATCGGCCAAAATGTGATACTGCTATTTGATCTAACGCAGTGATAACGATATTTAAGAATAAGTTCAGGTCGTGGATGCGAATTCCTGAGCAAAGTAATACTAGTGCTATACTAGTGTGACGCGATACTTGAAACAAATTACTACTGTCTACTGTATAGTCCATTAAAAAGCGAAGTTAGTTCGCTAATTTCCTAGACCGGTGGCTTGAAAGTTTTCGGATTTCTAGCTAATAGAGCTATTGATTTTAGAGTGTGCTTAACCAAAAAATGAAAGCAAAGTGCTAGCGTTACATAATGTAGATGTAGAGACTACAAATTGATGTAAAAGAATAGTATTGTATGATTACTTGTTAATCAAAAGTAAATCTATTTGTGACCCCGTAGGCATTTTTACGTCAACTTTATTAGATTTACAACAAGAAATAAAACGATTCAAGCCACCTCATATGTTTTTAGAGTAGGCTTCCGCCAGGAATTTTTAAGCAACGATAACTGTTCAGTGTTCCATGTTGTTATTGCTTCTGACCACCCTATATTTCCACACATCGAGAGTTATGTTGTCAACCAGTGGAGGTGGAAGCCCTGTCGATGCGTTTTTGGAGATTTTTCAGTGTCAATGGTGCTGCCAAAGCTTGAGCTTTGAAGTCGGCTCGCCAAAATACCATTGCCCACCGGGGAACTACTACGAGAAATATTCCCGTTGACTAATTTAGGTGAGCAAAGACTCTGAGGACTAGAAACCGTGGTGGGAACAGCCACGCAAGTTGGTAATTCCATAGAACACTGAACACGTCGTGAAACAAAGTTTGGCGGTCTGTTAGGTCTCGGGACATAATATAATTGTTGACATACATGTCTCCGGTCTTGTACTTACTATGTTTCTTACTTTGCAAACACTACGTCCACACAGGCCGGTAGTAGATGCCACTCGATGAGGAGGCGACGATGACGTGCCAGATGGTTTGCAAGATTGATTTGACTTTGAAGGGCATATAGAATAGCCAGCATCTCATTCCGGTTGCAGTGTAGACCTTGCTCTTCCTGTGACCAATTTCCCGATAGGGCATCTGTTGTCAAAAAGTTCGCCGGATGCGAGTATGATAAAAGACAATTCAGTCCACCAAACCAGTAGGTAGGTCATTGTCGACAGATCTGGAAATCTGTTCATGAACATTATCATTGACGATGGTTGAGTCGTTCTCGAGGAACAACAAGGCTGGCAAAATTAATTATTAAATTATTATCTGCAAATCTTTTACGGTTACCTTTGTTTGTTTGAGAACTTGATCAACTTTCTGAAATATTTTTATAGATTTTTCTTTGGGTAGAGATTTTAGGTTGTCCCAGGGACTCCAAGTACAT
Organism: Eulithis testata; assembly: GCA_947507515.1. Lineage (NCBI taxonomy): Eukaryota > Metazoa > Arthropoda > Insecta > Lepidoptera > Geometridae > Eulithis > Eulithis testata. Next base: position 6,609,632 of record OX382213.1, on the reverse strand, counting down.
ATGCCGAGATATATTATGCTCTTTTGTTGAGGACTGATTTCTCGACATTGACTACCCATTTAACGTTTGGACTGCGACCTTGACATGTTCGTGAAGTAAGTCTGCTTTTTGGTATACTATCAGGTAATCTTCAAGATATACAACGATTCTGTCATTCCAATTTTATCGCAATGCCTGAGCCACCTAATTTTCTTAGTATAGAAAATATTTTGGGAGCTGAAGTCATTTCTGGCAGCTCTTTGGCAGACATTTCTGCAGCTAGACGTGTGAAAAGATGTTTATATTTTCGAAAAAATGGTATTTGATAACAGTGTATCTTTTCTTCCACTGTGAGTGGTAGTGCGCTAACTGACCTGCTCGAAAACATTGAGTCATTCATTGTCCTTGTAAGAAGCGCTCGTGGCATAACTTGCTTAGCCAATCTTCACCGATTATCTAAGTTAAACAACGTTCTGTGCGGTCACTATTTGGATGGGTGGCAGTTAGTAGCATTAACATCTGAGCGCTTACGTGCTTCGGAGAGCACGTTAAACTGTCGGTCGCGACTCTAGAGCAGTCGTTGAGAGACGACGGAGGCCTTAAGGCGGCCTAAAAACTCCGTCACCAGAATTGGTCACTAACTCATACGAGCTTGCTTTCTTATTCATTGTACTTACCTTTCTGGTTTCCTCTCGGAGCATTCGAGCGTCCTCATCTCAGCTGTTTTCACGGTCAGGCCGCGAGCCCTGTTGTGAAATCCACTCCCATGATTGTACATAGTTATAGTTCTAGTATTGAACATTGGACAACTGACTCCTGTACTGAAAGTTGTTATGGAAACATCCACCCCGCGAGGGTGGGTTGGGTTGCTTGCTACAACAGAGCATATTATTATACAAAGGGAGACTAGGCTCGTTATTGGTAGGTATAGACTTTTGCGATGACTAGACGCGATGGAACTATAGACTTTCGAATCGAACGCCTTCCGCCCGCGAGGGGCGGCTGTTGGACTGATAACATCCACCCCGCGAGGGTGGGTTGCTACAACCATGCATATGCATTGGGAGACCAGGCTTATGGGTGCATGTTCCTCGCGACGGCACTATAGACCATCAACGCCTTGCCCCCGCGAGGGGCGGCTGTTGCACTGATAACATCCACCCCGCGAGGGTGTGTTGCTATAACCATGCATATGCATTAGGAGACCAGGCTCATCATGGGTAAACATTTCTATAGACTATAGACTTTTGATCGAACGCCTTGCCCCCGCGAGGGGCGGCTGTTGCACGGATTAGATTTCTCCTGTGAGAAACCATCAGATTTGAGTGGCTTTGCGGGACACCCCCTGCTTTTCCAGGGCAGCGGTGAAAGGCTCTGACTCAAATATGTAAGTGGCAGACGGGTAATCTATTTAGTAACGCTTCCACTAAAAGGCTCTATGCGCATTTCGATACTTTCGGCTCAGTGGCCGCAAACTAATCACAAAAGATCTGATGAAGTATTAGGTATGTTCATCTATAATAAGCAAATCAACTTTACTTTAAATAAAATAAATAAACCAGATTGTCAAAGTTTACGGTATATAATTTAATTTAATTAATTTAATTATATTTGATTAATTTAATTAGAGCCGTGTGTGCCAGATGACGTAAGGTGTCATACGTTTTACCCCCTTTCGTTTGTTACCAAGTCTATGAAACCTGGAGTATGGTTAAACACCTCAGCTTATCTAACCTCGGACCAAGAGGTACTACCTAAACACTGGACCTCTAGTAGCTTTAGAAACTCTCGGTTCTTCAGCTTTGTCCTACTGAACCGACAATGCATAAGTGTAAAAACAAGTTGCAAAGCCATAAACCAAGAAGTTGATGTTGATTTTGACCGTCATCACAGTTCCATCGCTACCACCGTGTAGTGAAACACAGCTTGCTGATTGAACACTAGTTTATTCACATTCGTAGGTAGAGGTCATCTACAAACAGTTTTATAACTACCCACCACTAGGTACTAAATTACTACAGTTCGTCCGTAGGCAACGATGTGGTCTGTGGTTTTCATAAAGCTCTCCACTAACTTCGGAGTAAATAGAAGCCTCATAAAGACAAGTTGTATTCACATTATCAGAATAGCTGGTAATAAAATTGGTAAAAATGTTTTGTAACTCACCCATATTCTGGACTAGTTTCTGCCAGGCTGGTGGCTCACAGTCCATAGATAGGGTAGACAAACATTTATTCAAACCACCATAAAGAAAAAATTGCTGAAAAGGTAAGCTTATTAAAACTAAAATATTAAAGTACCTAAGAAAATGAGCTCGATGAGCTACTGCTGTAAGGGATAAGATAAGATAAATCTTTATTTGCTGGAGGAGTTGCTGCTGGAGCAGCTTTGAACTCGCTTAGGATCAGCCACAACTTGTGGCTTACCAGCCAAAGCGGACTCATACTATCCATTCTAAATAAATAATAAATTTTTTGCACAATAAATTATACCGGATACTAAACTTTTCTAAAATAATAACTTATGTGGGTACATGATCCGAACGAAAAACCGTTAAAAGAATTGATCACGTACAATCATTAAAAATAGAGGGTAGTACTTACAGTTTATTCCTCTTTTGCGTGTCCTTGCAGGGCCATGCTAATCTTAGTTTACTTGCACAGTTTTACTGAACAAAGGTATGGAGAATTTCACTATTTGAAATAATCCTTACTTTATATGATATAAAATAATACTAATATAATATTTAAACTATTTTTGCAACGGTTGTGGCAGAGAGAGCTCTGGGCACAAGTTGCTTCGACGGAATACAAAACGCCAATGAATTCAATATGGCGTGTTTCATTTTACGAAGCAAAAATGAATCGCACCCGCCAGGTGGCGCCACTTGACCGGATACACACGGGTAAAAAGTACTAAAACGAATGGAAATACGACGGAACCGGATACGCCTTCTCAATATAAAGCTTCCAGTGACGGTACAGTAGTTTAATAATATAGTGTTCTACGATATAATTTGTATAATTATCAAAATTTTATAATTTTAATATCGCTTAATTCAGAATTATAATTAAGTCGAAGCTGCGACTGAATCGTTGAATGTAAAAAAGTGATATTTAAAAAAGTGCAATGCAATAATAATATCTTGAAGTTGCTTGCAAGTTTAAATGAAATTATTTTAATTTAAATTCATTATTTACACAACGTTTACATAAATACGTGACGTAAATACACAATCTTACAATACACACATACAAGGGTGCAAGCAATGCACCTCTGTTATGAGGAGAGAGCCATTATCGTAACGAAAAGATGACACGTCCAGCCAGTTGACCGTGCGACCGGTATGTTTGCCTGTTTGCACACTGCAAAGTACACCATAAACAGAATAACTCCATCGCTTTCTTATTATCTATCGGGTCATCAACAGGCGCGGCCAAGGGCCTCTAACTTACGCTGATCGTCCATCTAGGTCTCGGGATTACACTAATTATGTCACGAACGTACGCTCCGTGTGGTCTCTTGGCTCCCAAAGCATAAACAAACGGACAACGGACGAGTCTCGAATCGCTTTCTAATCAATCATTATAAAACGTCATAGTGTGTGACGTATGCGCATCGGGTATTGAAACAAAGCGGTGGTAGAGATGCATTGTGCCGAGCGGATGTCTGTCGCGTCGCAATCTCGGCAGCCCCCACCTGCCGCCGGGTTCCCACACTCCGGCGCCGCAAAAAACGCGCCAGAACGAGACGTGCACGCAGCGCGCCGTCCCGCTCACCCACCAGGGCTGCCACAGCCTCCACTCGACGAAACAAATCACGATTATCTGGCGAGACCGAATTCAGGAAACGTGTGAAACGTTGCACCGGAACGATAAACAATGTGTGAGGTAAAAGTTGCGAAGGTAACCCTATCGGCGATTACGAAAATGTAAAAGCAATAGATGCGGCGGTAATGTAATGAAAACATGTTTGTGCGCTCGCACGCACACGCCCGCCTCGAACCGGGTCAAAAACACCTTTAAACGAGAACCGATCGAAATAAACTCCGCACTTGACCGTGTCACGAAGCTCTGCCAGCATCTGCCGAACGGTACTCGCCTTCTGGGAAAGCTTAACGATCCCGAAAACTCACTTTGCATGTCTGCCAGGCATTATCCGCGTCCAGATTCGCTAATGATAGGGTAAACATCGAGAGGAACCCTTTACGGACGCTTAATTTCGCCTAAATTGTAAGCGGTAACGTTCTCACGAATATTACCTTCTGTATTGTGAATCGCGAATCCCACGAGCTCCTAATTTCCGCTCCGAAGGCAGATGGGAGTTAATATTTGCTCACATGTGGATTGGAGAGGCTGTCGCCTACCTGCTCGGAGCCACAGCTCGGAGGCCTGCCTCGGGACCTTGGTCGCACTGCGGCACGCTAGCCTTTCATTAGAAATCGATACTGTTCATTGATAATAATTAATAGCTCTGTTGGAACGTAAAACATCCACCCGCGGCTCTTCCGTGCCCACTTACGGGCCAAATTGCTTTTGGAGTGTAATTTTTACTACCGTTCTACTCCTGTCTCGAGGGTCAGATAACGTCAGCTTCAAGAGTGAGTGCTCTGAAGTGCGCTGCACTCGTCTTTGATCTATCTTCAGAACCGGCCATGGCGCCCACCGCGCTCTTAATGAACCCCATAAACTTTTATTCTACTTAATAAATGTGGATAAATGCATGTGAACTCTATTCAACTAAATAAACGGCATGTGAAACGATTGTTTTAAACGTTTTATATTATTCGCGAAAGTGTAATGTCAGTGAAAGCCGGATTATGTAGTTTTCAATTTCCTGCGCCGAATAAAAAGCGTAAAGTTTGCCGGAATGGACGGGAAGCGAGGCAAATGCCAATTTGGTGGAAGTGGGCTTTAAGCGGATTTGCGAGCAAGTTTGGGAGCTTAAAGCTGCGCGCAAACCTATAATAATAGTCTGCAGGCAGGGAGGGAAGATAATCCTCTATTTCGATCGAGTCTGAGCTCCGATTTCGCACTAACTCCTTTAGATTACTCAAGCTCGCTTCCTCGTTTTGATAACTTATGAAGCAGCTGCATTTGTATTAGTCTACGATCAAGATGGCGTCTAGTATTTTTCTAGTTAGGGGAATAGTAACGGTCGAGCGACGGTTATGCTCCCCGCGCTATCTTCCCCTTTGTATTCGCTCCGATAACTTGCCCATGGGCACCCGACCGATACGACTTGTACCACACTTCTTATTTCAAAACACCTTTTCTACGTTTGCTATACATTACCGCACAGCTTACCATCGACTTATTCTTTTTTAATCGCGCACGGCAATGCACTTAGAGCGTTTCGTATCGAACGCAATTTCTCTAGATTTGACGAAGTTACAACAGGGTAAGGTTCGCTGCATTGAACGGTAATCAACAAAGTTAACGATGCGCACACATTACACCAACGATACATCAAATGGAAGCTTCCTTTAAGTATCTCTTTCAAAATAATTTTAAAGCTAGCCAGGGGATCTGTAAACGATTCGCGGTAATATATGGCAGTTGTCGCGACCTCGCCCTTACGGCCGGGACGCTAACGAACCTCTCTCTTTGTCGCACGTCGTGCTTTGCGAATCCGGGTGCACTGCTACATCTCATCTATCATTAATACGACCCTTTTTATTTACGATTCTTTTGTGCGAAGTGCTAACGAACGTTTTCTTTTTGTTGCAGCACGCTGCCTGCCCGGCTGCGACTCGGAGCACGGCCACTGCCTCAAGCCCGACGAGTGCATGTGAGTATCCACTTCGCACCCGTGCGCTAATCCTTCAACAATGCATGCTCCATTGTTCGCCTCTTCTCATTAGTCGCTCGTTATCATGTGACTTACGAAGCCTTTTCATTTCAGCTGTCACTCGGGCTGGGTGGGCGAGCTGTGCGACCAGTGCGAGCGGCATCCGGGCTGCATGCACGGGACGTGCTCGCGCCCCTGGGACTGCATCTGCGAGGAGGGTTGGGGTGGATTATTCTGCAACCAGGACCTCAACTACTGCACGAACCACAAGCCGTGCCTGCACGAGGGCACGTGTCACAACACCGGACAGGGGAGCTACACTTGCGTCTGTCCCCCGGACTACACCGGCCCCAACTGCGAGAAGTCCTTGCACTCGTGCGCGGTGCGACCTTGTCTGAACGGGGGAGCTTGCGTTTCCGACGAAGGGGGAGATCTATCCTGCGCTTGTCCTCAAGGATACGAGGGGGCGAGGTGTGAGACGCGACGACTCACCTGCGCTGACCGACCTTGCCAACACGGAGGGGTTTGCGAGCCGCGTGGGGCTGGTTACGTGTGCGTGTGTCCCCTCGGCTTCGGAGGAACCGACTGTGCTTTAGAAGCAGACCCCTGTGCCGCTGGTCCGTGCCGAAACGGTGCCACGTGCTCTCGCGCCGGCGACGGCTTCCGCTGCACGTGCCGCACCGGCTTCCGCGGCAACCGGTGCGAGATCGACATCGACGATTGCGCTGGAGTGACCTGCGAGCACGGGGGTACCTGCGTGGACCTCATAGACGGACAGCGCTGTCAGTGCGCGCCGGGCTTCCTCGGACCTCGCTGCGAGACTCGCGTCGACCTTTGCTTGGCGAAACCTTGCGCGAACGGCGGCGAATGCCTGATCCTGGACAATGATTACGAGTGCCGCTGCCGGCCCGGCTTCGCTGGTAAAGACTGTAGCATCGACGTGGATGAGTGCGCGTCGTTTCCGTGCCGGAACGGAGGATCGTGTCGGGATCGTGTCGACGGGTATCATTGCTCGTGTCTGCAAGGATGGAGCGGGAAGGCGTGCACCGTGTCTCTCGCTGAGTTGGAGTCGAAGCGCGCGGGCGGTCACCTGCGCCGCGTAGGAGACTCGATGGAAGACGATTCTCTCCCACCTGGGCGGTTAGCCTGGATAGTCGCGGTTGGGGCAACGGTCCCAGCCTTAGTATTGCTCGCGTTAGGAGCTCTTGCGTGTGTTCGTCGGAGGAGAAAGCGTCTTGCGAGTGAGGCAGATGCGGAGGCGCGGGCGCAGAACGCTGCGAACGCCGGCGGTCACGTGATCCGCAACACTTGGGGCAAGTGCGAAGCTCCGGCGCCAGAGTGCCAGAACGCACACAACCAAGCAGCGGAGGAGTGTAAGCGGAAGACACTTAACACTGAAAACGCGAGATTGCTGGCCGCGCTCGACCCGCGGCTCTCGCGGCTTTCAACTGACTCCGCGTATTGCGCTAATAGGTAACATTATTATCCTCTAATACTCTTAAAGAAACCAACAGCAATTAACCCTCACCATACAGTCAAAGAACTACACAACAGTTACAATTTAAGAATTTCTATCAAATCAAAGAAACTACAAATAAAGTGCACTACCTTAAAACTTACAAGACAAAACAGACAAATATTAATCTTGCTACAATAATTTGTACACAAATGTGCCTTCATTCAGAGATTCCCAAACATTTCATTCTCCTGAGATGAAGTCACACAAACTAACATACATTTTGTTTTGTTCCAGCGATACGTCGTTAGTAAAGCGAGGACTAGAAGGCGGAGGGGTGTACGTGTTAGACGACCACTGCCTTCCGCCGACATTCGCGACGCAAGTGTAGTGAAAAGACAGTTTAAACTATTTATTCAAAAAGACGCTCTCGCGATCCAGGCTGTGGCCTAAGTGTAAATATAGAGCTAGATGTATAGTGACTGTGTATAGGCAGCTAGATGTAAGCGTTCGATGTATTTATTTGGCGGTTCGTCTGTGTGTGTGTACATAGGCGGGGCGAATCGCTATGCTCCGGGTTCGGTGCGTATGCCCGCGATTTCTGCCTGCGAGTTGCAAAAATTCAATTCTTTTTAAATCTCTATAAATCTTGCAATAGTTTTTAGATTCCTTTAATATTGGAGACATTTCTAAATAAGCGTTTTGTATCTGTGTAACTTTTCTCATCGCGATTTGGAGAAAACATTCATTATTCCAAAACAAAACTATTTCTACAGGTTCTTTGATGACAACATTCAAAATCTGCATTTCAAGTTAAGTTTTGTCATAGAATATGAAACAGAGTTTCTCCATAATCGTCTAAAAAAGCATGTTTCTTTTTCAAAAATTTTTCTTACTTTTTTTTGTCTCGCATTGAGGGTAGTTTTAAATCGTGGGTAAGGACCGTACGCATCGGGAGCTGTGGCGTGTGCCACGATCGATCTCTATAGGCAGGCGTTAGTGCGGTCCACTATCGTGATTGATACTGGACCTAACATCCTTCTACATCCTCCCTTCCCCTATGTAACTCTAAATTACAATCTTCTGATTAAATTCCAGACTTTTAGTGACGAAATTAATATCAATGTCGTATTGGCAAACTGCAAATCGGCAACTTATGTTATATCGAAGCTTTTACATTGTGTATGTTTTATTTTGTTGTATATCAGACAACAACCCGTTGTAATTGTATTGTGTGTCTGGAATTTATTCGGGATAATGTATTTTTTTTCCTATTTCGGATCTACAGGTGCCAGTATCGTTTGTGTAAACTGACACTACCCTATCCAGACTCGCACTTGGCCAAACCGTGCGTTTAGACAAAAGCTACGCGAATCGAGCGTATAATAATTTTGTGATTGACTATTTTGTTCCTATGATTTTAGTTCGGTTAAATCTGTCGATTTTTCTGAAAATTGACTCAGATTTTTCTACATAACGGTTAGTCCGTCGGGTTGTCGGTTAGCACAGCATCGTTTCTGTATAACCGACGCCGATTTTAAATGAAGCAAGTGTCAGAAACAGAGCTTGTTCCTGCAATAGTCTTCTTATGCCTATAGAAATAAAGAGTACATTACAATGATAAACTACACACTAACTACATCTGAGAGTGTTTATTACAGCCACACTTCCTGGCATCTGATCGATTTCTCTAAGATTATCTAGAATTTTCCTTGGCCCTGTTTCTGGCGCGTGCTAAATAATCCTCGTTCACAAAATCATCACGCACGTAATTAGTCCATAAGTTATCTGTACTTATAAGTAACAAGTTTCGAAAGCTAAGTCATTTTGTATAAAACAATTAAGTTTTAGAAGTGTAAGTATATCTCCATTATTGTAAGAGTACTGTTTAAGGTCATGAGGCAACATAGGATTTTTCAACGTTGTTTTAACTTATTTATTGTAATAGGTTTTCTTCAAATATCGTTCCGTACTCGACGCCGTACATTTTTTAAGGAAAAATGTACAACGTTGATTGTGGCGACCTCTAGGGAATAATTTATGTGAAATTGCTTTTATATACTTGTAGATAGTATTATTTGATAAGTGATAATTATTGAATGTCTCTCTTATGTTGCCTTTAGTACCCGAGTAGACTAGAAGAGCAATGGACAAAATCTACTAAGAACTATAATTAATAGACTGATCATAAATGTTATGTAATGTTAGAAAATGACAAATGTAAGCTAAAATGATGTCAAGACAGAAATGCCCAGTCGATATTATAATAGTTTTTGTACTTAATTGATTACAGATAATTTAACTTTCATTTTTCTTTCTGAGAATTTTAATAAAGTAAACTTATAAAATTGTTATGATTTCCATTCCGAACAATAAAATGACAGTATTTTATAATTAATTTATACCACATTTATATATGATTGTGAATTCTTATTTTTTTATTGAAATCATGTTTATTTTTTGAATGTAGGTTTACAATTTGACTGATGATTCTAAATTGACTATGTATTAGTATATCGGATCCATTTATCTTTAGAAATCATTAATGTATTACATACCTAGTGCTTTGATGTGTGAGTATACTGAAAGATAAAATTTCAAATCATTCCATTTCTTAGGTTAACTTTATGATTCTTATTTTTAATTTCTCTATTTTCTTAGATATTGTTTATTTTGCATGCGTATCCAGTGATTATTTTCGTATCTTTTGGAACCCTTGATGGGCTATTTTATGTATCTTTCCGCAGTGCCTTTTGGTATATTCACATTTTCTTTCTATTTCAAAAGAAAAATGAAAGCAACTTTCAATACATGAAAGTAACAAGTAATTCCATAGTTTTTATCCGTAATAAAAGTCATAATATTGTAATGATATTGCGGTGATAAGCATCGAGTGTTGAAGTGAATGGATAAAATGTTAATAAACAATTGTTTACAAAAGATTAAAATACGCATTTTCTTTTAAACCCCCTAGCTATCAACATACAAGTATGAAGGCACAAGTATACTGCCTTGAGGAACACCATTTCTATAAGTACTTTTAGGCCAGTAAAAATATACATTTCAACAGAAGAGGCGGTTCGACTGCTACGTACAATAGGTCCGGGCTTTTTGTATACTCATGCAGTCTTTAGTGGGTGTGTCTGTAAGGTAATTTTATTTATTTTTTCTAGGCCTAGCTTGGTTAAGGCATTGGGTAGTTGCAATTTTTTTTCACAAAAATATCGAAACGTATGTTTGGTGACTATGGTAGGGCAGTACTTAGGGTTTTTCTTTAATCATAACCTCCTGTCGCATTTAGCGTGGCTTCTAAAAAACCTATCTCTTTATGAGATGATAACAGATCTAAATCTGTCAAAATCAGCCACGCAAGCTAGTAGCTTATGAATGACCATAGGTGAAGAGGTTGATGAACAGAATTATTTCATGACCACGCTAAGCGCCGATACTGTAAAGTCCGGTATTGGCCTTCCAAGTGCCAAATGTAATATAAACGAATGTATTTGGTGTTATTAAAATTGGTCTCCTAAGCTCCTTTGAACAAATGGCTGCTAAATCTAACCCACCTTTGTGCTATAGCCGCTCTCAGTGACAGTGAGATTGAGGACCCGCGACCCGTGCACCCACTGGCTTCACCCACCGGTGGGTGTAGTGGTAATTCCTGTTTACCCGTGTACCCACTGCGATATGGTTGGAATTAATTGTCGATGAAAAAAATAAAATAATAATACGATAAGTCAATTTGTTTATTAAAACTAAGAAACTAAGAGACTGGATTACATTTAACAGGAACAAACTAATATATAATAATTAACGTAATTTGTCTAAAAAATTACCAACTCTTATCTCATTTGTTAATAGTTGCATTTGTGCATTAATTATCTGATTATCTCGAATTTGATACATCGTAGAATTTCACCCTCGGTAGAATAGATGTGTGTAAAATCCTCCATTTTTTCTTCAAAACAATCGACAGCCGACTTGACGAATACTTGACTTATATTATTTCAGTGTTTCAAATTCATCATTTGAAACTGGCAAAATTGTCTGTCGAAATGGCGGATAAAGGCCATATAGGTATAGAAGAGCTGTCATTCCTAAATATTCTCGCGGCCTTGGATATTTAGCCCCACAGAAAACTACTGTTTAGCCCTGCTTATCCACCGACCAACAACTTCAACTTCAAACTTATACCATTCGTATGAATTTGTGCACGAATCCTTAGCAGTTAACTCTACCTACACTTTAGGAAATTTAAATAAAAATTTAAATACAATAATCTTCCAAAAGGGCCAACTATATTATATTATTATAATTATAGCTAAAATGAAAACCACGTAAAATATCTTATAACTTATTTATTTGGTTATAATTAATTCACTATTTACAAAATACCGTAGTCTTAGAACTGTCTTAGAATAAGTTGTTTTCCAACGAAACTACAGTTTGTCAAAAATATATTTTTAACCAATTTTTCTTGCTAAAGGTTTTTGCCAAAAATTATTTAATACTAAAAGTATACAGTTGCAAGAAAAGTCAGCTTCTCGGTTTGTAACAACAAGTACTACATAGATTCGTTTTAATTAAAACATAATTTCTACAACTACATATTTTTTCCCGATAGCCCCGAAATGCATTCTAGAACAATTAAATCCTTGAGATACCAATGTAAGTGCCTTAAATTCTATGCGACTTCAATGCCAACAACAAATATGATATTTACTTAGTTTTTCCCTAATGGCAAAAGAAAAACAATTATTCAGAAATTAATACGGCGGTTTACAAAGCAAATCTCTCGTCAACATTGAAGACACTTTAAATCTAGTGCTTAATTATATTAAAAACTCTGTGCATTTATCTTGACGACTCACATTTCACTTTTTACAGTCTGGAAGAGTTAGAAATGTTTAGAAGGGTTTCTTTTGTCACAGAACTGCGAGTTATTCCCAAAAAGTAAACTGTCAGTCGTGAAAAATAGAGCATGTCGCGAGTGATTATGTCTAGTTTAGTCGCCACTGCGGGGCGAGCGATCAGCACTAGCGCCGCGCTCCTTTTTAGCGTTGCCGTTTTGGCGAGGCGAGCCCGAGCGCGAACGCGAACGATCGCGGGATCCCGACCGGGAACGGGATCGAGAACGGGATCGCGAACGAGAACGGGACTTGGTTTTGGGACGACGTTCTTCCTCGCGCTTGACGGATGCCTCTTTGCTGCGTGAACGGGACCTCTCCCTGTGGGAAATAAACAAGTTAGAAAGAAACTATGAAAGAGTAGAATAATGTTTGTAAAGTGACATCAGATTTTAAAATATCATCAAGGTATCAGCCCCGAAAGATGGTAAAAATAGTATCATCATGAAAGTCATCTCTCTTTGTCAAATTCAAATTCATTTATTCATTTGTAAACACAGGTTTTAACACATAGGTAGATGGTGAACAACAGATGAACCTCTGTGCCTCTGTCCTAATATTGTAAATGTAGAAAGTAGTTTAGTCATGCAAATACGAGTACAAACAACATTCAAAACAAAGCTGGCTATAAACATAAACATAAAACCCCAATGACAAATATTGATAAAAGCAAATAAATGTAAGACAAACTAAGGATACACTGACATAAATACAAACACAAACATTAAAGTTACAATGCTCACCTCTTATCGGCCGGGGCTCTTCGTAGGCGTAAAAAAAAAAAGAGTTACAACATTAAAATTGTGCGATCAATGTACATGTTGGGTAAATGGAAATTTGGATTGTTAATATGCTAATAGGAGTATGCCAGGTGGAATCTGGGTTGTCTGAAGATAGTGCTTTGGTTCGGATGAGGCCATTTCTCTTGATTTTACGGCTAAACTTTAGCCAGGCGACAGTTAGTGGGCCGACGAGGTTTCTTCACTTATTCTGAATATCCCAGTAAAGTTAGTACTCGTAGTACCTATTTCTTTTCTTTTACAAACAAAAAACGAAATTAGAGAAATTCAAGGGTAGGTAAGCCTTGGGAATACTCAAGAGTAAATACTGCCAACTTAGCCGGCCCAATAAACAGGTTACAAGCATATTTCTAAACTAATCTATTTCACAAAGTCCGTTTGGGTATGTTAGTGGTTGTACAACACATTTTAGACAGCTCCAGAGTTTTTACGTACCAGCCAAACAGTATCCGTGAAATAGAAGTTTCCCCGCAAGAATAAATAGCCCCACCAAGCACAACCGTCAGATAAGAATTGACAGCACATAACTTACTTTGATTCGGCCTTAGGCGATCTGGACTTGGATCTAGATGCGGAACGTCCGTTTCTGTCTGCCGACTTGGATCCGGAGCGGCGCGGCACGGAACGGCGCTCGGATCTGCGGGATTTGGAGCGACTGCGACTGCGGCCCCTACGCGGCACCAGGTTATTACGTGTTCTAGTGAATTACGGATGGACGCTGCTAGTGTTGGGAAACTTTTCGACCATATATATATTTCTAACCATAAGGATTAGACTCATTCTACATTCATTCATTTCTCATTTTCATTCTTTATTTTTTTTATTTTGTTAATTTGTAATTTAACTGTTGACTAAGATATAGGTATTATAATAATATGTATTTCTTTTTCCCGATTACTACGACATTTTGAGTTGTAGCACGCCATCTCTATTTGCACGCTAAAATCGGTAAGACATGTTGTGTCACCAAATTATGTACCTACAACATCCTTATTTACACATGTTTTTGCAAATAAATTATCTTTATCTTAATCTACATATTCTTCGACATATCCCATAACGCTCTCTAGTCCCAAACTAAGCAAAGCTTGTACTATGGGAACTAGATCGTTACTATTATAGATCGGTAGACTAAATATTGAATGTATTTATTTCCTGTCGCTACAGTTTCCATCCGTAATTTTTTTAAACTACATACCAATTAGCGCGAATTTCTGATTCGGTAACATGCAACGTGCAGCCCATAAATACTTGAACTTTTATTATATCTGATTCAAAGCTTCGGCATTTGCTTACCTACTGGTTTAGACAACTATGAATAAGGTAGTAACAGTTACAAGTCAGAAATTCATGCTACAGTCAAGAAAAACAGCATTCTGTGACCATCTTCAGCCATTTTGGGAATGTTGAAAATGATTTTACAGAAATTACATTATATTCTCTAACAAACCTATGGCATGTCTATAAGAGTACTTACATTTGCAAGTTTTGCTCAGCGCAAGACTTTACGCACCTAACCAAAAACAGTATGTTAATTTTTATATATACATGCTAAAATATAGGTTTAGGCAAGGAAAGGTAATCTGGTACAAGCATGCAAGCATATGCAATGTTTCAGGAAAATAGGATAAAAACTGGCTTTTTGGTTTTTGGGCAGATCCGAAAATTTCATATACTTTTTTTTAATAGCTCTTCTGTACAGTTATTTACATACCCACATCAACCGTGGTTGGAACTACATTTAGCTATGCATTACTATCGCGAATTAGTCCTAAAACTAATTTATAACTGAATTAGAGGCCCACTATCTCAAGCTGTCTAACCCAAGTAGCGCTACGTAGTGTCATAGAAGCACAGAATACTTATTATATAAATCTACCTGTATGCGTCAAGACAGTTTCGACAATTGGGAATTTTCTAATCCTTTCAAATGTTTTCTAGTTTCCTCACAATATTATCAGCACTGGCAGCAGAAATTATATCAACTCTTGCAAGACCTTTAGATGAAGTGATGACCACAAGCTTACCCCTACTACTATACTAGAAAAACAATTGACTATCATATACCGGCCCATTCTACTAGATAGATATTAGCTACCGGTAAACAATGATAAAGCTTAAATTGTGAAAACCCAAGCGTAGATTTTTCTTAGTTTTTGAAAGTGGTAAAACTCTACACATGAGCTTAGATTCAGAAGAACAACTTATCAACCCCTAGCGTTTGAAAATGAAGCTATACTAAACCAAAATGTCAAAAGTCTGTCTTGACCGCACCAGAGTCCACTAAAATATACTTACTTGGAGCGTGATCGCGAACGAGATTTAGCCGCTGGAGACTTGCTTTTCGGGCGAGACTTGGAACGAGAGCGGCTGTAAAGAGAACAAGAATATTAGTTAGATCAGAAAATATAATGAGGGTAGAAGGGAAAGGTGGGATGTCATCAGTAGGCAAGTTATCATCAAGCTATTCAGCCCCGAAAGATGGTAAAGATAGTATCATCATCAACAATTAAACGGAGAAATAGGTAAAGATAGGATTTGTTAACTACTTTACGAGGGTAAATCCAATAGAGTAGAATAATGAAGCTTCTTTCGCTAAATTGAAAGTAAATTGACAATGCACGGATGGAAACTACAATGGTTGTATTACCTTCATTGAATAAGACCCTAAGGAATATTTCTAAGTTCTATTCTGTGAAGGGACAATCTTATTTCGATTTGTGGAGTAGTCTTACCGGTTGGGATTACTAGACAAAGCGACGATGAGTAGACCTTCTGTGATCCACAAAGTGTACTGAACAGGCATCGGTTCAGCTAACATAACTGCCTGACACGTTTCTCTCAGCTTGAGCCACCCGTGGTAGAGGTAGTTACTCTAGTTACCTTGATATCCTTGGCGATAGCTAAGGCTACTCGTTGCGACGTCTATGCAGCTTAGTCTTGGTGTGACCCGTACGTAAATACAATGTCTAGATCGGCTGCAACAGTGCCCCTCCATATCATTCGACGATACAATTCTCTCCGATTTAATAATCACTATACTATACCTTGCACAATTAGCTATGACAGGCGTCATAGCTCAGTTGGAAGTAGCTCTGCCTTTCGTGCTGTGGGTTGTGGGTTCGTCTGGGTGTTACTTTGTATTATAAGTTTGTATTTACAAAAAAAAAAAAGAATCAGCAATCTAGTTCCCATAGTACAAGCTCTGCTTAGTTTGGGACTAGAAAGCGTTGTGTTAAATGTCCATGAATATTTATTGTGGGATTTGGTACGTTGATCAACTGCGACAAATACCGTTTTGAGTAGCCTTTTCTGTCTGCTGCGTTGTTCACGAGTGCAAAGACACCATCACCAGGCGGATGCGATTTCCTTTCACCACAGCCTGTGAGAAGTTGTTACCTGAGTTTGTTGCGTTGAACACAGCTACTCAGAGAGCCGTAGAATGCAGCTCCATCTTGGCGTGAATGGTACCGTAAATACAGTGTTACCTGGATCGGCTGCGGCGTCGCTCGCGGGATCGGCTGCGGCTGCGGCTGCTAGACGAACGAGTGCGACGGCGAGCAGACCTTCTATCCTCCACGAGACGAATGCGACGTCCGTTCAGCTCCGTACCATCCAACTTCTCAATAGCCGCGCGCATGTCAGAGTGGGACGCGAATTCAACAACACTGGAACAAAAAACGTAAGATGTAATGTGGTTAATGTGTTTCTTGGTGGTGTTTCGATGAAGGAATGTTAGGAATGTGTCGTCAGTATACAAGTTATCATCAAGCTTTTCAGCCCCGAAAGATGGTAAAAATATAGTATCATCATCAACAATATTTGACTTGTTAGAGAAAGCAAGCAAGCTCGTATGAGCTAGTGGCCCACTCTGGTGACAGAGTTTTTAGGCCGAATCAAGGCCTCCGTCGTGGCTTAACGACTGCTAGAGCCGGGACCGACAGTTTAACGTGCCCTCCGTAGCACGGAAGCGCTCAAATGTAAATGCCACTAACGGTCACCCATCCAAATAGTGACCGCACAGAACGTTCCTTAACTTAGATTATCGGTTAAGATCGGGTAAGTAAGCTACGCCACGAGCGCTTCACTACTTACTTACTTTACGTTACTTGTTAGAGACGCTAATTCTACCACTGGAAGTAATAAAAGTATGTAAAAAATCAACTGCACATAAGGTACATACATAATGTTATATTATAGTATGTCAGTGGACAAGTTATCAAGCTTTTCATAGCTTTTGCCATCTAGTTCCCATAGTACAAGCTTTGCTTAGTTTGGGACTAGAAGGCGTTGTGTTGAATGTCCGTGAATATTTATTTATTTTCAGTCCCGAAAGTTCTATGTTCAGCAATATAACTGAATATGTACACGTAAATGCCGTTTCCTCCTAGACATCTCCATTTCCTGATACTTTCACCCTAAATTAACAGGATACGCATACCTAGTATACTATATTATTTATTCAGTAATTTATTTATGTCAAAAATTTTTGTCATACAACTTACCCTTCATTTCTATGCTGCTTGTGGGCATCGGCGTAAGTAACTTCGCCAGCCTGACGCATGTAATCTTTCAAATCCTGAAAACCATTTATCACGTTGATATTTCGCCAAATAACTTGCAATTTTATCTAAAAACTAATAAAATCAGCGTTTGGATTATCATCAAGGTATTCAGCCCCGAAAGATGGTAAATAAACGATATCATCATTTAAGTTTCCTAACACTTTCCGTACTTGATAATGTGAATCATGATAACCTAATAGCAGCTGTTTCGTAAGCGGTCACCCATCGGTGATCATTGTTTAGAAAATACGCTTTTGTAGAGTGCAACGCCGAGGTACGATGGATTGTGTTTTTTGCGCAGTGCTTTAATTTGACTCCCGTTTGTGTATGTTGTAGTCGCTTCCTTTTTTGCATTTATCGTTGACTCCCGTGTAATTAGACTCTATTGAAGTCTAATAAGCTGAAGGGTTGATTTGGTCTGTATACCGCGTATTCCCCCTAAGCATGACGAAGTTCGAATGGATGTTCGCCAGCCGCTTTGTAACATTAACTGACATCATTGTATTTTAGGATCCCGCTTGGTCTTCTGAAGTGATGTTCTGGAGTTCAGCACCAATTTGTGAGCCCTTGCTCATCCAAAATTCTATCTTAACCTTGAATAAGGCTGTCCGAAGCATGATAATTTTGTTTTCTAAAGTCGTATTCCCGCACTCCTGCGAGTTCCTGCTTGAACAAGGCTCTCCGAAGGTCCCGTTTATCTTCTACAGTAGTATCTCAGAGTTCAGCCACATTTTGTAAGCTCCTGCTCAAGATTTCTTTCTGGATGCAATTGATTCAACCTTGGACAAGGGTTTCCGACGTACGACCGTTCCGTAGCTGTTAAGAACTCCTCTGGCATTTGTTGTAATCAGCATGATTCCAGTCAGTACTTAACTCTTCAATTTTGTAGGGGGTACTTCCCCTGGCATTTGCTGCTGTGATTCGCACGGTTCCATCCATTCCATCTAACTCTTCGGTTTTGTAGAATACTGTTTTCCTCAGGCCACTGATGTGCTCATTTTGCGCGATGACTCTTCGAATCAAGAGAGATTCGAAGGTCTCCCGAATGCAATTCCTTTGTCTTGTCACGTAATTCAGGTCTCCATGTCCGAATCGCATCTCAGATCCAATTTTCATAAACAATGACACCGTAAACAGGCCACCGCACACAAAACGTAGCACAGACTAAAAAAACTGACCAAAATGTCCACATTGATTCTAGTCTAGTTGTGGAGAGAATGAAATGTGAATAAAAATGTTTGCACGTATGCGTTCCTGTGTGGCCCGACTTTACCTTGTCGCGGCTGGTCCAGGTTGGATAGGATCCGGGCAGGCGGTGACACGGCCGCCTCGGGATCGATACCTCGCCTAACATCGCCATTGCCATTGCCATTGCCATTGCCATTGACCACATCTCACATCGCGCTACATCGGGGGACTCACGGCACGGTACGCCACCTTCTGTTGTTTTTAAAAATTAATCTATAAGCTCGTAAGTTCTGTACATGTGTATAGTTTAATAAACAAATGTTATGCAAATGCTGACTGTGTTAACATTACAAGTTCTGACTACTGATTGATATTATAATATGTTTTGTTTTTGATTTTATTAGTAAGCAAAGGAGTGTAAAGGTCCGATTTTAGCGCGGTGTCCCTCGGGCGATCAATGTTGGGTGGTTGGTAGGTAGTCCGATCTCTCAACGCATCTCTCGTCACTTCCATTTGTGTTCAATTATTGCAATCTTTGCTTTGGTTCTTCAGTTGAGTTATTGCCTTTGGAATCTTGAAATAGCAGTGTCCAGTGCCCGATCTTGACCCGGTCCAACGTGAAAGTGGTACCCTGTGCCTTGTATCGTCCCTCATTGTCCGCGATTGGTGGATGTCCCAGCCCTCAAGTGACCGTGTATCCTGGACCCTGGATGATGTGATGATGATGGAGCCAAGAGTGTCGTCGGTTCTCTTACCTGCCAGCTAATGCGGCTCGACAGATTTTCCACGGTTAGGCGGTAATCGGTGCGAGTTGGCGGCCCGTAACTGTAAATTCAATTCAAAGCTGTACTAAAGTGAAACTACACTCAAGGCCTGTTCTGGACATACGCGATATTCGCTACCCAGCGCGATAGCGAAATCCGAGCGGATTACTGGAGAGGATTGGCCTGTTCTGGACATACGCGATATTCGCTACCCAGCGCGATAGCGAAATCCAAGCGGATTACTGGAGAGGATTACCGGGTATTCTACTGTTAGAACCTAGTCTTGCTCTAGCTGCTGAATGCTACAATACAAATAACCAACGCACCGCCTTGGGTAGCGAATACCAGAGACTGAACAAAGCTGCATCAAACAATGCTGTGAAAACAGGATCGCTAACTAAGACAATTTTACCTCATGTTACTGACCTACAAAGCCTCAATTTGGTCAATAAATATCAAACTGACTCAAATTGTATGAAAAAAGATTCAGAGTGATCTCAGTTTGCACAGCATTGTCGAAGTAAACAGCACTTCAGACTAATATGTAGATCTAATTCCTAATGAGAAATTTCTGGTAAAATAAATGCATAAAACCATCTAGATTTGACAAGGGATTTGAAAGTGTCCTTGAACTAGTTAATTTTGTTGTCTGTATTATGAGCTGTTATTGAGCAACATTTAATTAATATTGCTCATAATAATACTACTGTGAACTTATTCAAATAAGCCGTTCGCAACCTTATCAATTGTTCGCAACGATAAAAACTACTTCAAGGTCGTGCGTTTATCGCAAATAATATACGATCTTGCGCTCACAATGTAGAATTGCACGCAAATAATGTACGAGGACAGATCAAGGATAATGTTATGATCGTAATTGTGCGTTCAACAATTATTATTATTAGTAATAGTAAAGCAGAAGGGTAATCATTTTGAAATGATATTCAACTTCATTTTAGGTTTTTGTTCAAGTGAAAAATTCTATGAGATCTTGTATAATAATATACAGAGGGCAGAGTATGTAGTTACTTAAAACTGATTACTCTTAAATTTACTGTAAATTTTGTTTTTTTACCCGACTACGCGGAGTAAAAGGCGAGTTATGATTTTACATGATAAGACTGAGAATCACATCTTAAATGTGCATTAGTTAAGTGAATGCTATAACTTTAGCCAGTAGGATACAAACTAAGTACGGAATTGAAATACAGAAAGATGTATTATAATCAGACTCAAACATTGACTTTTAAAAATCAGTCTAAAAATCTATGCTTGAGCTTCATTCTAAGTTTGCTCTGGAATATGTTTACCACATGCTCAAAGAGATGTAACATTTGAAATATAAACTTGAACAAAAAGTTGAAATACATGCAACATCTATGTTTGCTTGAGAATTAAATTGGATAATTTTATAGTCGAGAGCAGGCCCAGTGGTTACACAAAATCTGACAGTCATCCCTACATCATCAGATAAACCGGAAGCCATTCAGACCAATTTTTTAATATTATTTTTAATGATCGTTAATGTTTTCAACTTGACTCAATTCTCGTGACATTTTAAAACAGGTCTTTGCATCTTGACAGATTGTTACGTCTTCCGGATGATGATGAAAGAGGGATATCGTGACAAGTAAAAATAGGTTTAATATTGATAGTAATACAGACGTTTCACGGCGCTGCGTAGGACGACGGGATGATCCGGACTCGCTGCTTTGTTCGCGAGGCCGCCAAACATAATGTTGCATGTTACCGTTCGGTAATCGAACATGTGGACAGAAAAACGGCACGAGATCAGAGGCTGGCATCTATAAGCATTGGCTTAAGGCGTATGTAAAAGGCAGACAACCCTCTCGCTCATCATTTTTGAAGATATATAGGTAATATAACTCAATGTAATTATGTAATTATGTGAGCTTTAAGGCCGAGAGAATAACAATGCAAAGGTTCAATAAAAATATCACATTGATCCAAATTAGTAGGGTGGTCTCATTTAAATGGCTTGCCTATACCTCTCTTGTGAGATTTGTAATCTAGGAGCATTTGTTAATAGCGACGTTAGTTCTGATCTCATTTAGTTATGTAAACTTTCACATTTACGTAAATGAAAGTCAACATTATTCTACCGATGACGTTACTAACGGATGTTCGTAGAGTATAGAAACACATTTACAAGGATATTGAGTAGAAATCTAAAGGGAAGTCTATCATGCGTCTAATTAATAAATTAGATCAATTTATTTATAGTTACAGAAGTTAAGCACATATAATTTATTTTGAGTGTAGCACGTGAAATGTACACATCCCAAAAACTTGAAAAGTATTTTTATGTCCCAGTTGGTGATCATAACATCAAAAAGAACTACTTATTTTTAGGAGCATGTAGTAAAGATTTGGCTGAGATGTATTTGAAAGATTTGTCCTAGAATTTCGGAACACTGACTCAGAAATTCAGAATGGTACAGGCATTAACCTCTTTTATATGTTTGCTCTATCGCGTTTGAAATCACAAACATGCAGGAATGAACGCTATGGACTTTGTAGAGCGCACACCAACGACAAGCTGCCTTGTAGAAGTTTCTCTTGACATTAGATGTCCTTGTGTTGAATGTCCGTGAATATTTATTTATTATTTATTTATTTATCATGGGAGTGGCTTACGGAGTGATCCGCCAGTCGATCTCTAGCTATGAATATCAGCTGAAAAAAACGTAAACTAACAACTTGTCGTTGGTTTTGGCGCGTTGGCACTCGCTAAAAGTGGAAGAAAAATACGCGTATCAAGATTTTTTACACTTGTTTTTGTACCACGCGGCTGAGTGACTGTAAGAGGTTCTTGTCTGGGATAAATAAGACTAGGAATATAAATATCATTCAGGGAAATAAAATCAGCACAACACAATAATATTAATCATCGCTGTATAGATACTTGCATAAATAAATATGTATTCTTGGACGTATCAAACAACGCTCTCTAGTCCCAAACTAAGCAAAGCTTGTACTATGGGAACTATATTGCTGATAGAATACTTATATATACATTTTTTTTTGTACTAATAATTATGTCAAATTGTTGCTCGGTATATTTTGTATAATTTTAACATTTAGAGCATCTATTTATACAGCGATGCACAAAAGATACAACAGAGATAAATCTGACATTTGATCAAAAATCATGCTCAAATTCTTGAATCTATCAATATGGAATACCAAAAACCCATATAGCAACTAATTGAAACATATTTTATGTTGCAACTTAACAAAGCTTGGTCTCTGTACAGCAATCTAAAAAAATGGACAAGACGAACCCAATGATCAATATTAAGTCTTGAGTAAAATAGTATTTTTAAAACTCAAGTTGAGTTCCAACCTGATCATTGGGTTTCATGCTGATTTTCATTGATTTGAGGACACTGTAGATCTATTGGATTAGGTGGGTTGAAAAGGCTATCAACAAAAGCACCAGTGGAGTGTGAAAGGAAAGTAACCAAAGATCAAAGAAAATCATACAACAAAACTCACACTCGGAGCAAATACCAGTGGGTTCTAGAACTTTCGTACTAGTCATAAAATGACCAAGTAACCATGAAATCATTTCGTTTACTTTCACAAAGTAAAAGAAAGTTAGGAGGGTATTTGGTTCCGAGGTGTGCTGGGCAGGCCCTCTGATTACGTATCCCGCGACAAACGATTGTTAATGTCGTCGACAGAATTGAATGCCTATTTACGAGAACATCAGACTTAATTAATTAAGAAATTATGAATTGAATTGATCGCTAAGGAAATGTTGAATTGACCATGTGTACCAAGCAATAAAATTTTACTCTTAGATTAGTATAGATGTTTCAAATTGAATTCTGTTAACTGAAGTGACCGCTTGTTTAAGAGCTATCATATCCAAGAAATGTTGAATTGAATTGATTGCTTGTCGCCGAGCTATCATATCAAAGAAATGTTGAATTGAATTGATTGTTTGTCACAGAGCTATCATATCAAAGAAATGTTGAATTGAATTAATTACTTGTCACTGAGCTATCACATCAAAGAAATGTTGAATTGAATTGATTGCTTGTCGCCGAGCTATCATATCAAAGAAATGTTGAATTGAATTGATTGTTTGTCACAGAGCTATCATATCAAAGAAATGTTGAATTGAATTAATTACTTGTCACTGAGCTATCACATCAAAGAAATGTTGAATTGAATTAATTACTTGTCACTGAGCTATCACATCAAAGAAATGTTGAATTGAATTGATTGCTTGTCGCCGAGCTATCATATCAAAGAAATGTTGAATTGAATTGATTGTTTGTCACAGAGCTATCATATCAAAGAAATGTTGAATTGAATTAATTACTTGTCACTGAGCTATCACATCAAAGAAATGTTGAATTAAAATGATTGCTTGTCACGGAGCTATCATATCAAAGAAATGTTGAATTGAATTGATTGCTTGTCACCGAGCTATCATTATCAAAGAAACGTTGAATTGAATTGATTGCTTGTTACCAACCTATCATATCAAAGAAATGTTGAATTGAATTGATTGCTTATCGCCGACCTATCATATTAAAGAAATGTTGAATTGATTGCTTGTCATCGGTGTCGCGAGTTACGTAAGCAGAGAGTACTATATGGGGGGTGTTGTTATGGTATACAGACGGTTCGCGTCGCGGGTGCGGAGCGCGTCGCGGCGGCTGGTCGCGGCTGCGCCAGCGGTCCGACCCCCTGGGGTTGCCGCGGGCGCGCTCCACAGACACCCTACAACAGGAGACTCACTCGTATCGCGACCGGCCGCGATCTCGGTCGTTGTAGCGCTCGCGCCGGTAACGGTCGGCGCTCCGGTCGATGCCGCGCGCCGGCTCCACCACGACCCTGCGCATCCGCGACCGCGTTAGCACTGCCCGTCTAGTCACCGCAGCTTGCCATTGAAAACAGGTGGACCTCTTGCGAGTGTATGGGATAGAACGAGTTTGGAATGCTAACGACTACATGGTAAGGCTGCCCAGACCATCCTATTTAATTGCTAGCGTTATTATACCCACTGATAGTCGGGAATCCAAGTCCCCATCAAAATCTTCACCCTTGTATTGTATGCTTGCTGTCTTTCCAAGCTCCCCGTCAAGTATACAAGGGTGGAAGATTCAAAGTGAAGATTTTGATGGAGACCTGAATTCCCAGCTATCAGTGGGTAAAATAGGTAGCAATTGAATGGGATGGAATATGAAGAGGACTTGAATGGAAATGGGAGCTTGGATTATCAGCCATCACACAAACTGATGTAATTGCTGGCTCTTTATGCTCTCACAGATGAGCTTGAAGAATCAGCAATTACTAGCAATTGTACTGAATGGAATAAATTAAGTATTGGGTAGCAAGTACAATGCCATAGGGGTTTGTCCTACCAGCATCATAAGATTTATTACTTAGGTACTTATTAGATTACTGATTAGTTAGGCCAGATAAATTCAGTATCAGTTAACTATTAATTTACTATTTATTCTGCTGGATTTAGTTTGTTTGAATTACACAGAATCTACTTGTAATGTTAGGCTTTTAATGGATTCTAAGAAACTATCAACATTTATTGAATCAGGATATTTTAGGGAATATAGAGGAATATGACGTCATCATGGCAAGCTGCTAACTGAACAAATGAATATAAGATTTGATGGTTCGGATTAAACCGAACCAAATTAAAATTTAGATATAAAATATTGTGAGGCAATGCCAAGCCACACTTCATCTTTCATACAATTATCATCCATCCATTTTAAAATAGAACTTTGCCAATCAGTAATATCTTCATACACAATAATGTGGAGCCGGCTAACAAAGAAATTCTTATTAGTTCAATACAAATGGCAATCATAATATAAAATAACTGTATTTAAACAAAATAAAACTTTAAAATGAATATTTACAACAGAAATCAAAGAAATCATTAAGTATTTGAACAAAATATGAAAGTAAATAAATAACAGATGACTAATATTAAATCTTACCTTTCTCCGAGCAGTTCTTTTCCATTTAACTCATAAACTGCATCATCTGCATCTCGATAGTCTTCAAATTCCTGTGGCAATAATAACACTGTATTAGAAACCTGTTGACAATATTCATAGAACAATATCCATGCATTTTCAAAACTTTTGCAAGGGCTTACTAACAATAACAGCCATGAAAGATATGTATGGAAGTATGTATGAAAGGATAATATATTCTTTTGTAGATAGACCCAATGTAGAGGGTACACTAAAAATAGAATTTCCACATTCTAACTACTGAATGGCGCAGTAGATGTAGGTAGGTACATACGGTTGCTAATACAAATTAAATAAGTACCTACTTTGATGTAAATGGGAGTATGATCCTGTAAGTTTTATGAATTTAGAATGTGATTTTGTTTTATTATTGATGAAGATTTAATCAGGTAGGTACCTACTTCATATCAATACTTACCACAAATCCATATCCATTCTTGATAAGAACATCGCTGATTCTGCCCAAGCCTTTGAAGAATTTCTCCAAATCTCTGTCCCGAACGCCATGAGGCAGACCGCCCACGTAGACTCGTGACCCCTTCATGCTCTACCTATAATGTAAATACCAAAGTCAATTTCAACACCACTTACCACAAATCCGTATCCGTTCTTGATAAGAATATCTCTGATTCTTCCAAAGCCTTTGAAGAATTTCTCCAAATCTCTATCTCTGACGCCGAAAGGCAGACCGCCTACGTAGACTCTTGACCCCACCATGGTCTACCTACAAGTAAATAGGCACAAAGTAAGGACTAGAGAAGAGCCAAACTAAATTGTTTTGGACTAGTCCTACGCCTAGGCACCTGCAAGTTGTGTGGGGTTCGTAGGTTAGAGTTAGAACAAGGGACCTACCTCTTTCCCGCCCGTTGCGTAGAAACGATCGATTAAAACAAACACGCTACGAAGACCGGATTTATGGTTCAGGAAGCGTTCCAGGTAGGTAGGTAACTATACTTTCGCTATAGGTTACGATTAGGTCAACGAGCAAGCAAGGAGTGCGGCCTACGATTGATCCACCGCAGATGTTAGTTCATTTGGTTTCACACGGACATTGTGGATGCTTGAGGATGAATCCAGCAGGGTAGTGTCCAGTAATTGATCAATCGAAAACTTAGCAAACGAAACAATTTCACAACAAAACTATCAAAGATAAAAACAATCACCACGCCGTTGCCGCCGCGCGTTTCACCAAGCGTTCGGGCAGGACAATATGGCGGCCTGCCTACTTCTTCGATTCGATTTTCACGGGCAATCTAGATAAACTTACCTACGATGAGGCCACAAATGAAATGATTCGAGATTATCTAATTAGGCCGACATGGAACCACTAATAAAGAGAAATAGATAAACATAAAAATCCCTACTGATTATTTCACCGACACGTGTCGTAACACACAAAATCAATCGCCTATTTGGATGTAGTGATGTGCGTTGCGAAGTTTTTTGATTAATGAGTCGGATGAGTCGAGTGGATTCGAGTTGGGTTCTTCATCGTAGTTCGGATCGAAACGCTGCGCAGCAACGATGCACGATGGTACGCCGTTTCGTCGATGTTTATTAAATCAAAATAAAACGGGTTATTCCATGTTACCTACATAAAAAACGTACGTAGGTTATAATAATAATATTATACGAGCCAAGAAGCGGGAGAAATGAAAATTAAATGAGAAATGAAGCTCTAGTGTTTATGCAAGTTCAACGCTAAAAACAATACCTATATTACAAAACGTCACTAACTTACTACGAAACTATGCCTATGTACCTACTTAATATTGTTTTTATGAACCTATCGAAGTGATAAGTATTAATTATCGTGTTTTACTAGTTTAGTCAGATTCGTTGTCAGACAACTCGAAAGTAAAACACTGTGGTTATTTAAAGCTTAGGTTAGAAGTTATTTATTTATTTATAAAAAAAATGCACACCACAAGCATTTTTTTTCACATACGAATAGGTACTATATTATATTATGGTATTTGAAACTATTCATTCCAAAGTAAAACTTCGATCGATTAAAGCCATTAACCGAAGAGGAGGAGCAACACTAGTAGTCTCAAAAAAAAAGACTGGACTCAGAACAAAGCGGAAGTCACGTATTAGAGTTGCCATCCTTAGGCTACCATTGACTACCATAAGGTAATGGTATTGCCATTAGCTTTTTTTAATATTTTTACTGAGCGAGCGTGGTCAAGGTCAACTTTACGGATTTCCCGTCATATCATCATTTTGTCTGAGATTAATTTAGGAAAATGCAACAAGAGAATCGATACCACTACGTAGGAATACGTATCACAATCTACCTCAATGATTACATTAGATTCTTTGAGGGGTACTCAACTCCAAACAACAAGTATGCTGTGGTAGGTTTAGGTATTAGATATATAGGTACCTACACTGATAATGCTGTCGATTCTCTTAGCAATAATGTTTAAAACCTAGTTTGGCTCTGGCTGCGGAACTTCATACTTAGGTAAAGGTACCTCAAAATAAGTGCTGTTGTGAAAAAGGCGGGAAACATCGAACAGGGAAGTCGCGATTTTTCCCACCAAATTTTTAAAATTTAATTTTATAGGATAGATTGATCAGTAGAGTTAGGATTTAGCATTAATTTCATTATTTATTGTATTTAAAGTAGTTTTGTGTATATATAAAAGTATCTGGTAAGTTTTTACTTGATTTTTCTGATGGAGGAGCCGGAGCCGCCGGATCCCGGCGGGGGCATAGTCCCGCCGGTTGGTTGCTACGTAACTCTTTCTAATAGCTTCGATAAGTTGCAATCTAACGAGTCAGCAGTGGATACTGATACTTCTGTAGGAAAGAAGCGTAAACGCAGTCGTTTGCATAAAATATGCAAGCACTGTAATAAGCGAAAGCGACATGGTTCTAGCGAGACTAAAGGATGCTTCTGTGAAGAATCCTCTATGAATTCTGATAAATCTGACAACAATGTTACTATCATCCCATCAAGTGCTGAACCACTAGTTTCTGACGCTCCAATGCCATCAGTTCAGGCACCTTCTTTGTCACCGAATTCATCTCCACCTGCGCCGCCGCCGGTGCCGGTTACAAGAACTCAATATGAATGTACAGATAATGCACCCTATATTGTTCATGTCCAACGTGTCACAGAGTCTCCAAATGATAGTTCTACTCTTCACCCCATTATCTTTGGCAAGTTTTTGAAGAGAAATGCGATCTACAATGTTATTAATGGTAGTGTTAAAAGAATAGGTAGAAACAGAGTTTCCATTGGTTTTAATAACCACATTGATGCTAACGCATTTATTAACCATAACAGTCTCAATAGTAACAACCTCAAAGCATTTATACCTACCTACAATGTCTCACGCATGGGTGTTATCCGTGGAGTGCCCGCAGACCTCTCTCCAGAGGAGATGATGGAATGCACCACGGTTCCCGATGGTTGTGGGAAGATTTTAAAATTAAGACGTATTAATTTCAAAGAAATAGTCAATGGAGCTCCAGTTTGGAAGCCAACTCAGACAGTGGTTGTGACGTTTGATGGTCAGGTGTTACCTGAACGTATTTACATGTGCTATACTGCTTTGACTGTTCAATTATATACATACCCAACCATTCAATGCTACAACTGCTGTCGTTTTGGACACACAAAGTTGCAGTGTAGGTCCAAGCCTCGCTGCTTTAAATGTGGTAGGGAACACTCTGGTGATACATGTGATGTTGATGAGGAGTGTATTTCTTGCTGCTCATGCGGGGGAATACACTTTGCTACTAGTAAGTCATGTCCGGAATATACAAGGCAACAAAAGATCAAATTTTCAATGGCAGAGCAGTGTATTTCCTACGTAGAAGCATCTAGAATCCATCCTCCTCTATCGCGGTCTTATGCTGAAATGGTAGCCACAGCAAAAGATCAAAATCCACAATCTACATACTCCCTCAAACTAAACCAGCCCTCTTCTCCTTCGTCTTACAGAAAAACTGTCTTTTTAAAACCACGTTCACCTCCCACATTAACTAAAGGTTATGATCAAAAAGAACATCGTAATATAACTAGCACTCCAACCTCAGCCTTATCAAACGGTTGCGCTCTGACAGAGGGCACACCTAAGGATAGGCAACTTAAGAGCCATATTACAATACGTCAGAGCTCGATATCTGTCAAATTTCGATACCAGAGTCTTCACCCTGCAGCAAACAGAGGGCGCACATTGAACGTCGCTTTACGCTTGATTTTTTACATTATACCTAACTAATCTTGGTACTTGAAGATTAGGTAATTAGAGTCATCAAATTAAATATATGTCACCAATATTATTACACTCAGGCTGGAATACTCAAAGGCTGAAATACTCAAGTCATTGAAATTTGAGCAGCACTTAAAATTGCTCTGCCTCTGTTTGACATTACTCATTTGTAAGAGATGGCAATAATTTAAGCGGGACTTCAATTGAGTGGCGTTTGAGTGGCAAATACATACATGCATTTTTATCCATGTATATACTCGTATACTTGTATGTATTCGTATATACGTCTATTTATGCGTGTATATTTCGTGTATGAATATACTAGCTTCCGCCCGCGTCTTCGTTCGCGTTCCGTTGGATCCCGTTCATTTTTCAGTGTCAAACATCAAACAGCTATATCTCAGAAAGTATTCACTCTAGAGTTCTCGTTCCACAACGAAATGAAAGGTGTGATCAAGATCTAACTTTTTGATGACAGCTGTCAAACTTCAAACGGCTATATCTCGGAAACTACTCATCCTAGAGTTCTCGTTCCAAAACTAAATGAAAGGTGTGATCAAGACCTACATTTTGGATGACAGCTGTCAAACTTCAAACGGCTATATCTCGGAAACTACTTACTCTAGAGTTCTCGTTTCAAAACTAAATGAAAGGTGTGATCAAGATCTAGCTTTTTGATGACAGCTGTCAAACTTCAAACGGCTATATCTCGGAAACTACTCACTCTAGAGTTCTCGTTCCAAAACTAAATGAAAGGTGTGATCAAGACCTACATTTTGGATGACAGCTGTCAAACTTCAAACGGCGATATCTCGGAAACTACTTACTCTAGAGTTCTCGTTTCAAAACTAAATGAAAGGTGTGATCAAGATCTAACTTTTTGATGACAGCTGTCAAACTTCAAACGGCTATATCTCAGAAACTACTCATCCTAGAGTTCTCGTTCCAAAACTAAATGAAAGGTGTGATCAAGACCTACATTTTGGATGACAGCTGTCAAACTTCAAACGGCTATATCTCGGAAACTACTTACTCTAGAGTTCTCGTTTCAAAACTAAATGAAAGGTGTGATCAAGATCTAGCTTTTTGATGACAGCTGTCAAACTTCAAACGGCTATATCTCGGAAACTACTCACTCTAGAGTTCTCGTTCCAAAACTAAATGAAAGGTGTGATCAAGACCTACATTTTGGATGACAGCTGTCAAACTTCAAACGGCGATATCTCGGAAACTACTTACTCTAGAGTTCTCGTTTTAAAACTAAATGAAAGGTGTGATCAAGATCTAACTTTTTGATGACAGCTGTCAAACTTCAAATGGCTATATCTCGGAAACTACTCACCCTAGAGTTCTCGTACCAAAATCAAATGAAAGGTGTGATCAAGATCTACATTCTGGATGACAGCTGTCAAACTTCAAACGGCTATATCTCGGAAACTACTCACCCTAGAGTTCTCGTTCCAAAACCAAATGAAAGGTGTGATCAAGATCTAACTTTTTGATGACAGCTGTCAAACTTCAAACGCCTATATCTCGGAAACTACTCATCCTAGAGTTCTCGTTTTAAAACCAAATGAAAGGTGTGATCAAAATCTATATTTTTGATAAACGTTTGAAGTTTGACAGCTGTCATCAAAAATGTAGATCTTGATAACAACTTTCATTTGGTTTTGGAACGAGAACTCTAGGGCCAGTAGTTTCTAAGATATAGCCGTTTGAAGTTTGACAGCTGTCATCCAAAATGTAGATCTTGATCACACCTTTCATTTGGTTTTGGACCGAGAACTCTAGGATGAGTAGTTTCCGAGATATCGCCGTTTGAAGTTTGACAGCTGTCATCAAAAAGTTAGATCTTGATCACACCTTTTATTTGGTTTTGGAACGAGAACTCTAGGATGAGTAGTTTCCGAGATATAGCCGTTTGAAGTTTGACAGCTGTCATCAAAAAGTTAGATCTTGATCACACCTTTTATTTGGTTTTGGAACGAGAACTCTAGGATGAGTAGTTTCCGAGATATAGCCGTTTGAAGTTTGACAGCTGTCATCAAAAAGTTAGATCTTGATCACACCTTTTATTTGGTTTTGGAACGAGAACTCTAGGATGAGTAGTTTCCGAGTTATAGCCGTTTGAAATTTGACAGCTGTCATCAAAAAGTTGGATCTTGATCACACCTTTCATTTGGTTTTGGAACGAGAACTCTAGGATGAGTAGTTTCCGAGATATAGCCGTTTGAAATTTGACAGCTGTCATCAAAAAGTTAGATCTTGATCACACCTTTCATTTCGTTTTGGAACGAGAACTTTAGGATGAGTAGTTTCCGAGATATAGCCGTTTGAAGTTTGACAGCTGTCATCAAAAAAGTATATATACACGCATAATGATATACACGTATATACGAATACATAAACGTATATAAACATATTATATACATGGATAAATATGCAACCATGTATGTGACATATTAGTCAAATAACATAGTACATGCCAACCATAACAATGCATCACAGAGCACGTCCTCATTGGACGTGACGTGATGCATCATTATAGGCAGTGGTTACCACTTAACATCAGGTGAGTCATCGGTTTGTTCCATTATTGAGTTGTACAACATGTCGCTACTACATGTCATGTCGTATGTTGTACATGATCAAAACTAGTTAGTCAGTGTAGTCATACTATGCGTTCCATACAAGATTACGATCGATCGTTGGGCGCGAAAATTGACATAGGTCCGACCTCCACGAGCGCTGAAGCGCTACTGAGTTTGAGCGGGCCGACGCGTCTCATTTTATACCATTTTAATATCGTTTATTTTAAGTTTTATTATATTTTCTAAGAAAAATAAAGTATGCAGTCTTGTTCGTAATGAACTGATGTTTATTTTGGTATAAATTTCATTCACTAATATGAATTTACTATGGAGATATTCACAGCTAACTCTGAACGTTTTTAGAAGTTTTATAGTTTTGGAATTGGTGTTTTTTATAGGTTTCCAAGACATTGTTCTGAATTCCAAGGCCGCTATGAAATTAACCAGTATTTAAGACATATTATTGTATACTTTTCATTTTCTCTGCTTTGTACAGTTGTGCAGTCTAAGAGCTTGAAAAAGTGCCCGCGCGAGTTTTTTTCAAAAACATGCTTCGGAATATTGGCTGTAAATAAGTATATAAGACAAAATCGGGAAAAGCGAGGCCGCTATGTACTATATTTAAAGCTGTTCTTCATTATACAACAAGTTGAAATTGTCGAAGAGTTACAGTTTCTCTGATTCAGAACGCCAAACATAGGTAAAATCACGGTTTCTTTGTAATAGGCCTCTTAATATATCTGATGTAATTGCCCTTTTAAACTCTCTAATACAGTCTAATACCATTGAACCGTCCAACGCTGCCAAGATAATTGACATCATTAGCATACTACACTCACAACCACAATGGATCACGCCCGATCCGCAGTTCAATGGAACTGCAGGAGTGTAGTCTCCAAAAAAAGTGAAATTATCTATTTAATTAATGTATACAACCCTTTTATTATCGCCATCACAGAGTCTTGGCTTAAGCCAGGCTCTGTGTTCAAATTGAGCGGCTTCTCCTGCCTCAGGGATGATAGACCTGATGGGTATGGAGGAGCCGTTCTTCTTGTAAATAATTCTTGTTCTTTTAATATTTTTTCTCTTCCTCCCCATAACAGTAATAGTTTTTCTGCTGTTGCATGCATTATTAATAATGTATGTTTTGTTTCTATTTATATACCGCATCCTTCCTCCCAAATTAACACTGAAATCGACAATCTGTTATCTCTTATTCCTAAGCCATGTGTAGTCATGGGTGATTTTAATGCACATCATAGGACATGGGGTAGCTCTATTTCTAATAGCTATGGCAGAGATCTTTTGGAAATAATTGATAATCAAAATCTATGTATCCTAAATGATGGATCTGAAACTCGTCGAACAAAGCCTACTGAAAATAATAGTGCAGTAGACCTAACAATAGTATCACCTAGTTTAGCATCTTCAGTTATATGGCAAACACAACCTTCAACACATGGCAGTGATCATTTTCCTATTTTAATAAAGTTTACACAATTTAAATTAAATGAAATACCTAGAGCTCTCCCCAGAATGAGGTATAGAATAATTAATAACAAATGGTGTGATTTTAAAAATTATATTGAAAATAATGTTAACTCTTTGCCTCATTCTTCTGAAGAAATTTCTGTTCGAGCAGACAGATTTACTAAACGTTTGATAGAAGCTGCTGATTTAACTTTCCCTTTGAAAAATAGTGCTTCTGGCAAATTGTCTTCTCCACCATGGTGGGATACAGAGTGTAGTGTAGCTGTTGCTCAGAGAAAGCAGGCAGAACTGACTTACAATTCTGACATGTCTGAGGAAAATTTTGATAATTTAATGGACACAATAGCTCAAACTAAAAAGCTATTGAAAGAAAAGAAACTCCAAGGTTGGAGGGGTTTTTGTTCAACTATATCTCCTAACACAAAACCTTCAGAAGTCTGGAAGAATATAAGACGTTATAGGAATGGAATTAGTACTACTACTTTTACAAATATGCCACCTAATCTCTATAATAGTTTCTTAGATCGCTTGGCTCCGCCAACAGTTCCGCCTAAGGAGTTGTTTTCTCCTATTTATGTTTCTTTCCCTACCTGCCCTTATGGCCTTGATGCTCCTTTCTCTATATATGAGCTGAAAGGTGTGTTATCAGACGTTCATGATACAGCTCCAGGTAAAGATGGTATTCCATACTCATTTTATTCACATCTTGGTAATAACGCCATGCAATATTTTCTTGATCTTATCAACTCTGTCATGTTGACAGGTGTCATTCCTTCAACATGGAAAATGCAAGTAGTGTTGCCATTTTTAAAACCCTCTAAAAACCCGGCTGATTCTATGTCCTATCGACCCATTGCTTTATCCCCAGTTATAATTAAAATTGCGGAACATTTAGTTAAAAATAGAATAGAATGGTTTATTGAAAATCAGAACATCTTACCTAACAGCCAATATGGTTTTAGGAAAGGTAGAAGTTCGATGGACAGCTTAAGTGTATTTACTACGGATATTCGCATAGCCTTTTCACAAAATAAATCTGTGATAGCGACATTCTTAGATATTAAATCTGCTTACGATAATGTTCTTATTGAATTACTAATAAAGAAACTACATGTTTTGAGAATTCCACATTTGCTAACAAATTTCATCCAAAATATGTTAGCTGGTAGAATAATATTTTTAACCAACACAGATCTTTCTAGAGTGGCGTGGAAGGGTTTGCCTCAGGGCTCTGTTCTTAGCCCACTTCTTTATAACATATATACTTATGATTTGGAAGCATCTGTGAGTGATACAGTTAGTATCCTGCAGTATGCAGATGATTTGCTGCTATATTCCACAAGCATTTGTATTGATTCAGCTGCCCAAAATATTAATTTTGCGCTTCATTTTTTAAAATTATGGTTGGATAAACATGGTTTGGAGTTATCTCCTACTAAAAGCATTGTGGTTCCCTTCACACGTAAAAATAGTATACCACCCATTAATGTTATTTATGATGGCATATCTATTCCGATAAAAAGTCAAGCCAAATTTTTAGGTGTATTATTAGACTCTGAACTTAACGGAAGTGCTCATTGTGAATATATTGTAGAAAAGTGTGAAAGACATATTAATTTATTAAGATGCCTGACCGGTGTTTGGTGGGGTGCTCATCCCTTTTCTCTAAAACTAGTTTATAATGCGTTAATTAGGAGCACACTAGATTATGGTACCTATTTGTTGGAACCTGGTAGCATTATGTTTTTTAAAAAGTTAGATTCTTTGCAGGCTCGCGCTATGCGTATTATTATGGGAGCTATGAAGTCTAGTCCAATTAACGCACTGCAAGTTGAATGTGGTGAACCACCTTTATATTTAAGACGCCAGTTTTTGTGTAGTAGATTTTTCTTCCGCACGCTGCAGTTTCAGAATCACCAGCTTCATTCTAAGATTCAACATCTTTCAGAACTTATTTGCTCTTCTTCATACTGGAGTCATAAATCACCCCCTCTCTTAATTAATAGCCTTCGTAAATATCAAACATTGTCAGCTCAAACACATAAATCGCTTCTTTTGCCTATTTTCCAATGTAACTTTGAAGCTTTAATACAGCCCCTTGATACATATCTTAACCTAAATATTGATCGTAATGGAGCGCATGCTAATGTTTATTTCAAATCCATTGTCAATGACCGATGGTCAGGTTGGCATCAGATATTTACTGATGCTTCCAAGCATTCACAGACTGGTTATGTCGGTATAGGCGTGTTTCACAAACAGTATAATATTGTACAAAAAGTTAAATTACCTCCAGAAACATCAGTATTTACGGGTGAGTGTTTTGGTATTGTCAAAGCTCTTGACTACGTTTTATTAATGAAACTTAAAAAATCGGTTATTTTTACTGACTCATTAAGCTCTTTACAATCACTTGCAAAGTACCCGTTTCGTTCAAAAAATGCATATCCTCTGGTTATAGAAGTTAGATCAAAGGTATTCCAATGTAAATCCATTGGTTTAACAGTTAATTTTGCGTGGATACCTAGCCACTGTGGTATTTTAGGAAACATACGGGCAGACAAATTGGCTAATGAGGCTGTGGAATGTGGAGACATATTCCCGTACAAAAATTATACGCATGATCTCATTGCTCTTTCTAAGATTTACCTCAGGGATTCTTGGGGTGAAGACTGGGACCGTTCTAGCAGTTCTAAAGGTAAACACTTCAAACTGATACAACACGCAATACCCGTAAAACCTTGGTTTTTTAAGATTAAACTCGGTAAACGTGCTACCACAATTTTGATAAGAATGCGCCTGGGGCACTTGTGTACCCCAGCACACCTAGCGCGAATAAAAGTGAAGCCTGACCCATCCTGCGTTTGTGGAGATGAATTCGGTGACGTTAATCATATATTTTTTGCTTGTTCCCTATATAATCACAGAAAACTTCTTCAAGATCTTGTTGCATGTCGTATTCCTCTTCCTACTAGTGTTAATATCCTTTTAGCTACCCTTGACCCTTGTATATATCATTGTTTATCATCTTTTATTTATATGAATAACATAGAAATTTAATTTTGTACATATGTCCCTTTTGTATATATTTTTCTCCTTTGTTTATATTGTTATGTTTTTGTGTATCCCTAACCCTGCTGATCCTTCTCCCTAACCCGCATGTCAGATCCCGCGCTTTGTATAATATATATGTATCCCAAATTTTTTTACGCAAAATGGCAAATGCACAAAAACAGTGCGAAGCCAATTTAAAAAAAAAAAAATAAAAAAAAAAAAAGTGCTGTTGTACCAAGCGGGATACCACGTTTTCGCTCGGTGTCCAAGCGTACCTATCGCAACCACTTTGGGTATCGAAATTGAATAAACCTATAAGACAATCTTTCAAGGTTCAAAGATTCTCTAGAAACATATACCTACCTACCAACATACAGGCACCTAGGTAGGTATAACACCTACCTACCAGGTAGGTATATTTGTAGAGGGAAGATTTAATATTAAAATAATATACATTTTAATCAATTTATTTTTATTTCCATTCCAAAAGCTAACATGCCGTATGCTCGTAATAACTTCCTCACCTTGCCAAGAAACTGCACGTTCGTAGCATGTCATTTCAATTTAGTTTTAAATGTTTTAAATAAAACTATCGTTACAGAAATATGACACACTAGGGCGGCACAAACTGCTAATGCAAAATAGCCGTTAATTTTAACTAATCAAAAATATTACTTTCGCTGTGGTTTTTAACCATAAAACAACCGAATTGAATCAACTAATTATGATAAAGTCTTCATAAAACAATTTACATACAAACCACAGAGAAAGTTATGCAAAAATGCAAAACATCGTAAATTCTAATTAGAATTACGGCAACACACTACACTCATACAAGGCAGTTTTACATTTTGCAACATATTTCAACAATGGTATCGTTTCGCTTGTTGCATATTTCTAAACTAACCTAATTTGACAGCTAAAGTTATAGCCGTCCTTGTTGTTCCAGTATAATAGAAAGGGACGGCAACTGTCAAATTAGGTTAGTTTAGAAAAATGCAACAAACGATCAATACCATTGTCGATTAGGTAAATAAAATAATTAGAACAAAGAAAACGAATATTATAACATATTGACCCGTACATATTATTTTGTCTTTGAATAATTTGGGTTAATTAAGTTTTACATAAAACATGTTTAGCCTGAAATATTTTTGTCAGAAAATGATCACCTGACATTCTGCGAGCATTTATTTTAGATCATTTTTAAGTCAAATCCTTTGTATTATTTTTTACATAAAGATCGATGTTAGTTTATTTAATTCTACTATGGCCACTTGTATTTAGGGTTTCATATCCATAGGATCTGAACCCTATTCTTTTAAAAAAGTCATAGGCACCTAACCTACCTAATTTGTTTTTATACTTGACATAATTTAGCTCGCAGAAATATCGATAACAAACTCACGTTTATAGAGTAGCCATATGAATAAATACATATTCTTAAACAAATTGAAATACACATAATTTTATAACATTTATTTTGCTCAAGCATTAATCGGGACTCACAGACTGGCGAAACTCTCGAACTAGACTCGTGCTTTCGAAAAACGAACAATGTATGAAACGGGGGTCAAAATTTGAATCACGTTTCATACAAAACGAGATTTTCAGTGTGTAATTTTGGTAGAATGGGAGTCCCCCTTCTTCTAACGTAGGAACTTCGAATTATCTACATATTTTTTGGGGACTCAAACATAGATTTTTGTACGAGAATCTTTACTCAAATCTATGCTTGAGATAGGTAAGTAACGATTTTATTATCAAAGTTTGATGAACGAGCCTTACGGTGTTATTCATATTGAAACGCTGATACAGGTTCGCAAGGACTTATGTAGTTAAAACGTTTGCAAAACTTAGGCAAGTCATTACTATCACTGCACTACATAGTTTGGGTTGGCTGGCAGACAATGCTTTCAGCATTAAGTCCACCCTTTGTAACAAATTTATAATTTTGTGCAATAAAGTACCTATTAAATAATTAATAAATATAAAGCAAAGTCGCTTCCCGCGTCTGTCCTAATGTCTGTATGTATATATGCTTAGATCTTTAAAACTACACAACGGATTTTGATCCAGTTTTTTTAATAGATAGAGTGATTCAAAAGGAAAGTTTATATGTATAATACATCATCATCATCACTGCACTGCACCCGTGCGAAGCCGGGGCGGGTCGCTAGTAACAAATATATCTACTAAACCTTTACAACTATAACGTCTATAACAGAGGCTCGAGGCGTTACTTATGCATATATTTAATTAAAGATTCTCATACAAAACTGTCAAAAAAACTACACTCTATATGTTCAGATCAGTGCTTGAGCAGTAAATGGGAATACGAGATACTACAATCGATTTTATTGAACTTAAACATGTCACAATATTTTAATACAAAGAATAAACTGCAATGTTAATTGGGTACCGATACTACCGATGTACCTAACTAATTATAATATTGTAGGTTGGTACTTCTATGTAATAAAATAAATTAAATTATAATAAAAAAGAAATAGGTAAGTAGGTAACATAAAATGATTTGTCATTGTATGAAAAAAAATAATGAAGTGCTATTAAAAGTAATGAAAAATATTTCAAATTATATTATAAATAGAAGATATTATTTAGTCTCCTATTTAAAAGAAGTTAAAACTTTGATATATATAAAAAAACTTAGAATTTGCTACTTCAGTCTTTAAAGCAAATGATATTCAGTAATTTATAGACACATATTCTTTTAATTTAAAATATATTAGAATATAGCCTCAGAAATAGTATAGAATAAGATTCACATATAACAATTATTATAATTCGAGAATAAAATTAATAAAATATAATTTTAATAGATATAAGAAGATTGTATTATTTAACCGTTAGGTATTATTTCACTCAAACACACTCACACCTATTTTAAGTAACCTAATAAATAATTGTACTAAAATAGGCATGCTTCTATTCTACCTCTAACGAAATGTCAAATTGTTAGTAACTTAATACTAAAAACTAACTACTTTGAACTGCATCTGATACAGATGTAATGATGTTATTTTGAACTCTATTTATGAGCAATCAAGGTCTTTTTTAAATGCTTGCAAATGTTACAAAATACTTAAGATTGAAGAGTTGTCTTATTATTGATTTGTTAAAGAGTTCTGTCATATCTAACATTTCCCAAAAAAGGCACCCCAACTCTAATTTCTAGTCAATACTTGTTTTTGGGCAATATTCAAACGTATGTTAGTAATAACTACCAACATTATTTAGTTTGTCAAACAATTAAACTTATCAACTCCGTTAGTAATAGTAAAATTATTGCTCTAGGCAAAAATTGGTTCCTACCAACCCAGTACCCTTATACCAATCCTGGTACAATCTGGTAATAACTAGGTCAAGTGAGGTATGCAAAAGCACAACCACTTATTATCCAAACCTCTAGTTTTGGGGTTTTTTAAAACCCGTGCGAGTCGTGTCATGTTTAATAGCTATAAGCTGAATTGAACTTAAAAAGTGCTACTCAGATTATTAACCTTTTCACGGTATATCCAATCTACAAAACTTCTAGAGTAATATTCCATGATTCCTGTAATATCTACTCTAGATAATCTTCAGAGTCATATTCAGTTTAGAAAATCTTTAGTTTTATCCACTCTACTTCAACAATAATTTTTCAAGTTGGATTTATTCTAAAGTATTTCTGTTTTTTACTCTTTATCTCCAGATTATTCAAAATCCACTCTATATAATCATTCGAGCGTAATAAATCCCATACTCCAGATAATCTTCAGAGGGATATAGACAATTTCTCCTAAGACAAATCAGAGTTCTACTCTTAGAAACCGCCAGATAATGTTAGATAATTATCCGGTCTAGATAATCACCACCATACATAATCTTTACTCTAGATAATCATTGACCCAGATAATCTTTACTCGAGATAATCTCCGCTCCAGATAATCTTCACTACAAAATTTCACTACTCCTCTGTTATTTACACATGGAAACACATTTATTGTATTTTTAAACGTTCAAACGGGTGGGGGACCGCGTACGTAGCGCAACTGTGGAGTCAGGGTCTGTGCCAAGGAGTTGAGGGAATCACAGCACCTTGGTCGTTCCACCAGCCACGCAGCCAGGAGTAAGGCTACCAGGCATAGCTGGATGGGAAGGGATGATCTCATCACACGCCAGAGCCACCCGCCTCGGGGACTGTAGTCCGGATCTCCGGAACCGGTCTTCCGTTTGCCGGATATTGCGGCTATTGTCTGGTCCCTGCTGAGGAAATAACGTGGTTAGCTAGTATCGTATCCTACTCCTACTATTCCTACTAATATTGGGCGCAACAAGCTCATAAAAATGCAACAAGAAAATCGATACCATTAAGTATTTAAAAAAAACGCACGCCATCTATAACATTCTTAGAAAACTAGTTAAGGCGTATGTA
Source organism: Eulithis testata (assembly GCA_947507515.1). NCBI lineage: Eukaryota > Metazoa > Arthropoda > Insecta > Lepidoptera > Geometridae > Eulithis > Eulithis testata. Next base: position 6,568,339 of record OX382213.1, on the reverse strand, counting down.
TAAGGCAGACCACTCTCTCGCTCGCACATTTCAACATGTTTCAGTAAAAATATCACATTGATCCAAACAAGTTTTCTAACCAAAAAATGTGCATTTTAATTTGTCGCATTGGTATAAGTTTTTTGGTCGGAAAACTTGTTTGGATCAGTGTGATATTGAACCTTTGCATTGTTATTCTCTCGACCCTGAAGCTCTGCAATTTCACATAATTACATTTAGTTATATTATAATCTTCAAATATGTTGAAATGCGCGAGCGAGAGGATTGTCTGCCTTTTATATACGCCTTAAAAAACAGCTCATTGACTCCCAAATCTCTCAATACAGGGTGTATGTAGGTGTAAGTTTGCTAGGAATTGTACTAGCAAGCAAGCAAAGCTCGTAGCTAGGCCAATCTTCACCGATTATCTAAGTTAAGCAACGTTCTATGCGGTCACTATTTGGATGGGTGACCGTTAGTGGCATTTACATCCGAGGAATTGTACTGTTTTCATAAGATGATAGGTAGTTTAAAAATTATACTTACGCTACTTCGTCTAGTTTAAGATCTGGAATGCTTTGTTCTACCAGCGCACGACAGGACTCCTGCAAGGAGCGAACCTCATTCTCTGTTTGCTCCATACGCTAGAAAATATAATAAGTTGTAAGTAAGTAAATAAATAAATATCACAAATGTTTGTTTTATTTAGGTAGGGATCGAACCCACGAGTAGACGGAGTTTTTAGGCCGCCTTAAGGCCTCTATCATGGCTTAACGACTGCTAGAGCCGGGACCGACAGTTTAACGTGCCCTCTAAGGCGCTTTCGTGTCAATAGGACCAATCCTATACCTACATATAAATAATTAGCTGTCGCCCGCGGCTTTGCTCGCGTGGTAGCAGCACACGCATTATTTGGTTAAAGTCTTTGATCCTTATTTTAGACCCTTTAGGGTGCGACTTTTCTTAGTATACCCCTACCTACACTATATAAGTATCCTACCCTCCAAATTTCATACCTCTAGGACTTATAGTTTAGGATGTGCGTTGATTGTTAGTCATGCGACTTTTCAAAATTCTTTTCTTAGTGCACCCCTACACTATTAAGGATACTACCCTCCAAATTTCATACTTCTAGGACCTATAGTTTAGGCTGTGCGTTGATTGTCAGTCAGCTTCAAAAGAGAAAAAAAATATATAATTACCTTAGTGATAGCTCTATGTGCAGGCGAATTCGGTGCTAAAGCAGCTTGCAGCCGACGCGCCAGCTCACGCAACGCTGTCAACCGACGCGCACGGCGACCGGCGCCGTCACTGTCGCCGTCTGATATACCGGAGTCGGACAACGAGTCGCATGTTGAACTACCCTGTTAATTGTAAAATACAAATGTTAAGGCTGAATTACACGATACCATTTTCTTGCACGTGCCAGTGCAATAGTTGAATACAATAAATTAATTGCATGGTCTAAACAACTCGTAACATTTTTGATCTGGTATACAAGTTTTGCTTCAAAACTTTCCTTGGTGGTGGTCAATAATTGTATTCAACTTTGTTTAATATATCCGCGTGTAAACAGTTGCTTACAATTCTTGAACGTCAATTCTTGCGCTTCAACTATTGCATTCAATTATTGCAGTGGTACGTACAAGAAAATGGTATCGTGTAATTCAGCCTTTATACAGAATGATAGAAATAGTAGTGTTAGCGCCGTCAAAAAACTAGACAGAAGTACGAAGGTTTGTCCTTAGTTGTCAATGTCAAAGTTAGAACCTGTCATTGTGACGTGACAGAGCGGCGCGAAGAGACGCGCAAACGAAGACAAAAGAAGGACACGAGTTTTGACATTTTTTGAAACGACACATAGCACTTTTGTTTTAATAGTTTTTCTTGTATTATTGTGAGTATTGTTGTTTAATTTTGATGGAATTTTAACCAATAATACTTAGGTCGTAACATAAAGTGTGAGCCATTGGAATAAATGGTTTCCCTGAATGCTATAATTTGTCTCCATCTTTTGAAGGGAAAATCCAGGAAAATCCACTATTGACGATTGACTTGACTATATTGTTTCAAATATCTATCAGAAGAATCAAATATTATCTCACTTGACTATGCTTGAACTATCAGAATTGCAATTTGAATTGGAATTCACGCAAAGATGGTTTCAGAATCATTGCCAAGATTGGATTATGCACCAACGAGGTCCTCCCTTCACATCCATCAGCTTGGCGAGGCCCCAGAGAGCCCCATGGAGCTCCATAACCCTCTTCACTGAACCACAAAGAGCCTGTTGGAAGTAAGTATTAGGTACCTTCTTCTTCTCTACAAGAGAAGCAGCTAGCTGCTTGATCTGAGCTGTGACATCAGTCTGGTCTCCTTCTGTACGGTCCCGTAGAGACTCCAATGTAGCGAGATCCCCGCGAAGGGCCCCTTGGAGCTCTCGAAGGGCGCTCTCCCATTCTGTCCAGGCTGAGACTGCCTTCTCTAACGAGAGTAGCTCGTTTGAAGTCCTGGAAGAATAAATCAAGGTGTAAAAAGGGTACTAGAGCGGTCTTACTGCCTAAAGAGACCTAAAATCCTTTAAATAGTTACAACGCCTTCTCGCCCCAAACTATGCTAGAATACCTATAATTTTTTTTGTACTTTTATAATACATAGGTAGTTTTAACACCCAGACATAGAACAAACATCATAATTTAGTTTTAACACCCAGACATAGAACAAACATCTATGTTTGCCACACACAAATGTTTGTTCTTAGTGGGGATCGAACCCACGTCCCACAGCACGGAAGGCAGAGTTTAAACATACTGAGCTGTGACGCCTGTCAAATGAAGTTACGGAATGAATGAATGAATTAGAGTGAATGAATCTAAAGAAAGCTCTTCAGAGGAAACCGCGCTAGTGAAATCTCTTATACCAACAGATGAGCCGTATACTTTTGTTTTAGTGGGTACCATCACATCACCATGCTATCCACCAACAAATCTCGCTGGGTACAGTGCAGGAATCTATAGTATCTAGGGCAGTTTACGCACCTGCTGTGAGCGTCTTCCCAAGCTGTCCGTAAAGCAGCCAGGTCTGTTGCCAGCCCGGTATCATCAGTCTCCGAATCTCCGAGCGATCTTTTGACTGCCACGTCCAGTTTGAGAATCGATACCTTGCATTCTAGGAGACGGGACATACGCTCCTGGAAAATTGAAGAGTATTCCACTTATTTGGCTTATGTCTAGATAAAACCTTAAGAAATCTACTGCTAGACCTCTGCTAGACATAAGCCTTCCTCCTCAGAGTACCAAAATCCTCGCCCATACCAGAGGTGTCCAGGTAGAATGACTTTAACTTGGTACATAGAGTTTCCATCTTTACAAAGTTTTTTTATTAAAACATGTTTTGTTATGTATTCTTATTTTAATTAATCCAAAATGCGAGTAAACCTAAGCAATCATGGCACAATCGGGACAAATCGAAGCAATTGTACCATCAATGGTACTGCCTAATTGTACAAATGGTCCGGCGGCATCGTGGCTCTTTGCGCGACATTTAGCTTTGACACCCGCGTTCAATGAGTTTCCTGTGCCGAAATCTGAGTAGTCAGAACTGGTTCAAGTTCGTTCAAGTTAATAAGAGCAAACGGAAATGACGTCACGTGAAGGTCAAGCTGTGGGATTAAAGGCTTCGATGTACTAGCCTTTAAGCTCCGTATAGAGTTACACACTGAAATGTCACGGTCAGAGTGTGGGTTTTGTAGAGCAGTCTTTGCTTTGTGGTCTCTTCTGACTGTTTTAGTTAGTAAGTTAATGGCTGCTGGTTTTATAGTCCAGCTTCTAGTCAATGGATGTTGCATAAGATTTGTATGGATACTTCTGGAGATTAAACCTACCATATTTATTACCAGAATTAGCAACTACGACTATGACGTGGAATAATTCCACAGCATAAAGGGTAGTGGTCATAGTGCAATTGCAATCATTCCTAAAATATGTCTTTAATTGAATCAGCAACTAGCCTTCAAACCAATACCTACACAGCGGTTCGAGCATCATCTACTTGGCGAAAGAAATAGGTGGTCACAGTGGTACCTAGTAAGTACTTCTCAAGTCATAATCTGCTACTGTGCTTACCTTGAGCTCATCGATCCTCCGATGCAGCTGAGCCCGGGTATGCGGCTGTGGCGCACAATCCCCTGGCTCGCAGACGTCGTCTAAAGTCTCGCGCAGTGCTGCCATCTCCCGGCGAAGACGCCTGGCACCACCGCGACGAGTGGCCGCCACGCGAAGGGCAGACCATCTCGCTGATACAGCTGTTGGTAAGGATATTGAAGGTGAGACGGAAGTACTGACAGCTCTTCCTATGGAAACTAGTGAGGGAGATGCCTATTTATAGCAGTTAAGGCAGTACCTACTGGGATGATAATGTGGGCACGTAATGCAGACAATTCAAAAAGTGAGAACAGTTAGAAGTATCTCCTGACCGACAGGATTCCAGACACAAAAAATGTTATTCTCGTTGGGATCCACGTTCCGGCATATCGAAGCGGTTAAATAATGTATGTTGGCTTAACTTCTAACGGTAGAAGAACGTTAGCAAACTAAAGAGAAAACACTACAAAGACGAATCAATTAAATGCCCAAGGTATCGATTTGTTTAGGATTTGGCAGCCAGCCAAGACTTTCCCTAAAGCAAACCTGTCGGAACATTATTTTAAAAATATCGTACTTAATTTAAATAGTAGGTAGAGATGAAGGAAATATAGACAACTTAGTTTTTAATCAATAGCCTGCGATCAAAGGAGTTGAAGTTTTTACGAAATACAAAATTTAACCTGATTACAACACAGAAGTGCTTTAGTATTTAGTTTACAAAGAGATAGGTACAAAAATACACGTTGTTTACTAAGCTGACGCGCAGGCAAGTAGGCCAGGATGTTAGTAATATCAGTAGGTCAATGCGCTGGGTAAATGCCAGGTAGATGCAATTGATATTCATCTAACGAACAGTTCAATTGTACAACACAACACCGTTTGAAACAACTCGACTCGAAGAGCATCAGAACACTAATAAACTTTGTTAAATAAACTAACTGATCCATCATAGAACAGAATACGAATCATAGGTACTAACTGGGACATATAAACTGGACCAGTACATACATGATAAAAGTATATTAAGGATGATTAAATGATTGATTAATATGATCATTGATTTAATGAATATTAAAGGATGATTAAGGAAGAAACAACAAAGAGAAAGAACGGTCAAAGTTCAATATCTAGTTGTACATTCAGTAAAATTACATGGCTCTTTTAGAGTGCATGATACGATACCTACGGTAAAGACGGAGACACAAAAATAATACATCTATATCCCTCTTCCAAATTTCAGTTAGATAGAGTAAGATGGGATCTGAAAGCTTTATCTTGATAGGGGTATATGATCAAGATTCCAGAAGCATCAAAGTGGGGCTCAAACTTCAATTTACACACTAGCTGGAAGATTCAGTGGTGGCGCAGACCATTGTCTTATCTTACCGCTACCATCAACGGTAGTACATGCTACTGATATGAATTATTCTCTGAAAGATGATGTATGACTAATGTCAATAGAACTTCATAATTACTCGTCAGATACCGATTTCTAAATGAATAAACCTATTAAAAAGGAAGGAAAAGTTATTATTAAACCCCAGAATCACATTGATAATCCCATAACATTAAAACATAATAACCACAAAGTTTTGACACCATCTAACTGAAAGCTTAAGGTAAAACGTTTATAAGACGTTAATGAAGTTCCAAACGAACATATCTATTTAGAGATGGAAAATATTAGCTCACAAATAACGAGGAAGCGAATGAGTATACTCGAGATGACACGAGTAAAAATAGCAAACGCGTGTTCCCAAAATACAATAACGTATTACAACACGGAGTTTGACTTGTTTGGGAAGTATAATCAGATTCATAGTGATAGTCATGGATTAAGTATTTTATTCGTAATTCGTAAACCAGTCATGAGCTCGCAATTTGTCAGGCTACGTATGAAAGAAAAGTAGGCATTTGCCGGAACATAAATTCAGTTCAACGTGGCTCTGACTCTTAGGACATTTTAGGCGTCATATTAGATTGTGGAAAACCAAAGTATAGGACATTTAGACGTCCTTGTAGATATTAAAAACTAAAAGACAGGACATTTAAACGTCCTTGTAGATATTAAAAAATAAAAGATATGACATTTAGACGTCTTTATAGATCTTGAAAACCAATAGATAAAACATTTAGACGTCGCTATATATGGTGAAAACCAACATATAGGACATTTAAAAGTCCTTGTAGATCTTGATGTTCTTTTAGAAAAGGTGTAGGTATGTAGGAGAAATTGATCGAGTATGAGGCGAGAGTTATGATTCTGTTCTTTTTCATAGAGATAGAAAAGCTCATGATGTAAAAGATAAAATTAGAAGTGCTAGTACCTACTTATTACTTAACAGTGGTTGTGACCGGTCCCAACGGAAGCATTTTCACATCGACGGGCTGTCCGTTAAAAGCCTGGCGGATATTAAGTATCGATTCCAGTGATATTACCGATATAAGTAGCATGCTAACGATACCAATCTTAAACGAAATCATGATTGGCTTCACGACTTTATTAGACGCCGGGAAAACTTAGCTAACAATTACCTACACCGATATAGTTATAGAATAGAAAGTCACTTATCAAAACAAAAGCTGTAAGCAAAAATTCCGTTTATTAGGTAGGTACCTAGTATTCTAAGGTATGCCCAGAGATCTGATTTAGAATTTATGAAATAAAATAATAAAAAAAGAAATCTTTTAATCGCCAACATACAAAATTCTTTGAAATATATTATCCGTTTGTTGAACATATTATTTCACATTTTCTTCACTAATTTATTATTTCCCGAACTCGCACCGCTCACACTATTGATTTACGAGGTTATTTGAAAGACTTGTAAATTAAATGCTGGAATGGAAACCCGGAAAACAATTCCACAACCTCTAAATCTTTTAAAGTAGTTAAGACATCGTAAATCAGTTACAATCATTTTACTAAAAGATAAATCTAAAAGGATACGCCAACCTTTGCGGTTCCTCAGCGTCCAAATGCCTTGCTAAATGTCATTGGATCCATGAACTTGCCTTTGATATTTGCGGACATAATATTGCCACACGAGATATTTGCAGACATAATATTGCCACATAATACTGCTAATTTAGAGCTCGAGTCAACGGACTTGCATTTCGCGAATATCCAGACATCTGGCCATCTTGTCTAGTTAGAAATAGACTGCCACTGAAACTGTTACACGCCGATAGATACGTAGCTTCCTCTCGTCTTACAAGTAATTACAAATACGGACTTTATGAAAATTCCTGAGTTCGTGTCGAATTTATTTGAAGTGGAGATGAAAGGAACTGAAACTTTATGGTCAAACTAAAGTAGGTATCAAAAGTGTAGGTAGATACTTCAACAAAATTTGCAGATAGTGTAGCTACGTACAATATAGATAGGTACTAATAAATACAGTAGATGAGTGAAGAGACAGTTTTGTTCAATGGTAGAAGAAAGATAGTACCTACTTACGAGTAATGCTCTTCTGTTATAGTAAAGGTTAGGTTAGTACGTATACCAATAAATGCACAAAATTACAAATCATGTAACGGCTATTTTTAAAAACACATCGGAATATATCATTGAAAGAAAGGAAATCTTAAAACGGATGATCTACTTCTGTATACAAGTCAATCATTTAAATTACGAACAATTTTGCGTTCCGATACAAGCGGAAAACAATTGGCAATCCCACCGAGGAGGTCGTCAGTCAAATTCAACAAGCTATTACAACTTCCTATCGGGTCCTGTGAAATGGAACGGAACCACGCACTAGCCATTGGCACTGGCTGGTATTGTATGCATTCGATTTACAAATTCGAATGTCACTCTTATAGTAAATGTAGGTAAAGATGTTATTCTTAGGTAAGGTCCCATCTATAGAGAGGAATAATTATATTCTACCTACTTGCTTGTGTAAAACGATTTTAATGAACATGATATCAGAACTACATTCTAAAGAGCAAAAATCATAAAAATTTAACAAATTAGTAACACGAGTAGATTGACCATTAAACTCGTAAACCAAATACCGAGCATTCCATTTTTAAAAGCAATCAAGATCGAAAAACGAGCCGTTTTTTTTCGATAAAATTCTCTGCGTTGCTTTCAAAAAGTCAAACAGCTTCCATACGTGGAATAACTGGTTACGACACGCAACAGGCAAACATCCTTCGGTGAAAGCCAATAAATTGTAAAGTAACTGAGTGACTCAACAGCGTCAATATTATTAGTAGAATGGTTCGTCACGTCTGTATGCACTTTGAGGACACTCGAGAGCTGTCTCGGTGGAATAGAACCAAATTAATCTGCGTAAAAAGTTTTATTCTCGACCACAAGACAACTTGACTGAACCACAAGACAAGACAACTTGACATTTTGAATGAAGATTTCGACATAGTCGAATAAAGTTGTAACGTCTAACTCTCGAGCCGAATAAAGTTGTAACGCCTAATTCTCGAGTCGAATAAAGTTGTAACGCAGTTCAGACTTTTATATCTTTTATTTTGTAAGGACTTTGAATCGCTTAGCGACTATGTCAGCCAGTTCAGACTTTGTATTCAAAGAATGATCGTAAAGTGAAGCCCACATCGCTAGGTTTAATTTTAACCATCAAATTACAATGCTACAGCCCACAGCAGACAACCTAAATACGTAATCAGAAATCAATGAATGAATTGATCATAAACACTTTCTTGTCAATAACATTAGCATCTTTAGTGATCATTGAGTTAATGAAACAAATGTGGGTGTCGGGTCGATAGGAGTCGATGATTGATGATTAATGACTTGTAACATCAATTGCGTCATTTGATTTATACGATCCGTAATTAGGATTTATAATAACTCAAGGCCCATTTTAAACCAGTTAGAAATGGGATTTTTGGAACACGTATTGCAATAATTGGCAATAAAACTTTGTCTGATGAATAATAAGTAGGTAAGTATAATTGGTTTAATTAAAGGACACTCAACAACCACACAGATATATTGCGTTAATTAACTAAACTGGGGTTATATAAATATGTATATACTTTATTTACATCTATGCAAGTAAATTTTGCCAGGTTCAAAACGGGACTGGAGGAGCTGATCGGGTCTTCCTCCTCTGCATCCGCTGACACTATCGGGGATGCTGGAATTTTGCTGCAATCAACCCAAAGTCCTTCTCCGTTACTTAAAGGAGTTAGGCTAGCTGGGGTGAGGTCAGCGGGGGGACAATGCGGGACGTCAGTGCATATCTTATTCCCTCATCATGAATAAGAATTAGAAGTATTTAGCATACGTTGTGTATAACCAAATCCGAAATGAATACAGAGTAAATTGCAATAACGCAAAACATGGGGTCAATGTTCTATGAATCATTTTGCGAATAAGCCAGGTTCAATACACGTACCTAATTATTATGTTTTATAGCAAGCACAGTTAAAACGCCAAAATTAATTATACACAGTACCTAATAACTTGCGAAAACAGCAATTTAAAGCTTTTTCGAAAGTTAATATGCTGCAATGTTGGGCACTAGGTAGGCACTTGGTTTAGTATATTCGACAGTACCTGGATAGGGTGGGACATATTCATTGCAATCCATTTCGGAACTATCAACTCGATCATGCGCAGGAGTCTACTAGGCGACAAGGTCGGCGCTGTGCACTTTATAACACAAAACGAACACTCATAACCAATCGTCCTTATTCCAACGACGCAACCACTAAAATGCTTTACTATTTCACAACAGCCCACTATCAGCACAGCAAATCTAAACTTGCAAACCACAGCTACTGGTCTTTGAAACTGCACCTATTGTAACGACAATAAGGCGTCAAATGCAACAAATAATCCATCCTCTGCTTGCAAATAAGGTGTGATTGACGGAAAACTAACGGTACAAGACCTAGACACGAAACTGGGTCAAAGAAATATAAGCCTTGTGACTGAGGAGCTAAGGTTTTCATAAATTGCAGTTGGCTGTAGCACTGTGTCGAATGCAAGGTGACCTCGATGTCAGTATTGAGAATGGTCGTAGATCTAGCGGAGATGTTGTATATGATATAGATCACGACCACAGTTTGTTCTAAGAAGGTTCTAACGTTCTTCAAGACACACGAAGGAATTTAATAAATAAATAGCTTAGTGAACATAGATCTGCTCGACACGGTAAATACTAACATAAATGATATAGATTATGAGGTTAATATTATTGATATATAGAAGGCTATCAGGAGCAAGTCATGACCTCGACAATCGGCATACACGATTAAACAAGAATAGGCGACTATTTATTAGTAATTTAACCTTGCCAAGGCTGGCTTGGTACGATAAGAGAAATAGAAGTGAAAACGTGCTAATCAAAACCAACACTGTTAGAGTTTTATCATGATAACTTTAATATAGGTATCACTCATTTAACTACTGATTTAGTGTTGATGAAAGAGAATTAAACACTCAACGTAGTACTCATCAAAAGACTAGGAACCCACTCTATTCTAAGTAAATTATCTTGTCCCAGGAAAACAGCATTCTGTAGATAGAAAGAAAAGTACCTACATAACTTTACGAAGATTGATCACGTTGATATAACTCAATTATCATCTTAATTCGACATAAACTGACAAGTCAATCATAATAACGCAAGGAAGATTGATTTAAACGTCAGTTAACTACTAACTCCGTTACACCAATTGAGCAAAAACATGTCAGCTACAAAGTTACAACCATAGAAACATTACATGACCCAATAAGAGAAATCATTGACAATCTTGGCTAATGATGCGAGAGGTGTGCAAAAACATACGTCAATTTACTTTCGCAGTTAGGTAAATTGCATCTAATCGTAAAAATGCGAACAAAATAAAAGAAGATTCGTAGAGAACGAATAAAAAAAGGCAGTGTGATGCGTCTGAAGAATATTGTAACAAAACCTTTGAATTTAAATAAGTAATAGGTATTTTATGCTCGACAAAAGGTGATAAAACATGCCATGGGAGTGCTTTCCAATATATTTTAATATCGACGGGGTCAAACTGCCAACTCAGAAAACACAAATTGAAAATAACGATTTGAAAGAAAATATGAACCTGTCATTTTAAATTCCGAATGTCCAATAACCGTACCTACACCTAAACCATCATTCGTAACCGAATATCATTAAACCGGAAAGCGTTGCGTGAATAAAATAATTAATTGTATAACAAATTGAATCACGTAACAGTTGAATGCAATTGATAAGAATAGACTGTAAAGACAACAGTCTGTGATTGTAATATCTATCTATGTACTTATTTAGTAATCAACGATACCATAATAATATAAATTATAAATTATGCGAGGCAGTTTCATAATACGTAATAATTTTTTGACTCCTATACTTACGAAAAGGAAAAAATTACAATTTTTCCTCATTTGCGTTGTTGCTTCAATAAACAGTAGCTCGATAATAAAGCCAATAAAAAGTTATTTTAGCGACGAATACACCATCTGTCATTTTTGCCAAGACTTGCGCAAGAGTTGCAGTTGCATCATCGCAAAGATAATCACCACGCACAGTAGCCGAATATAAAAGCAAAGAGTATAATACTGTAAAGGTTGGCGGCGCGTGCCCTACTTAGGCTTCTGAAAATTTACGAACTGTTTAGAAGGAAAGTAACCGTTGAGTTCTGTATAAAGCAACATTTATTTTATTTGAAAGTATGTTTCATTACTTTTCCTATAAAAAAGGTATAGGTAGGTAATGATATAACACCTGTTTCTTTTATATAGGCTTTTTCTAGCAACACAAAGTATAAAGAGAAACTGCAAAATACTATTAGGTAGCTAGGAAATCAGCAAGTTGTATGTGGAATGCGTAGGACGAGCCAGTGTAGGCGAACCTGACTTAACAGGTCAAGTACAATAAGTTTGTAAAGACCTAGGTACATGATGGAATAACATTAGAACACGAACTCGAAATAACTAAACGCAAAGATAATCTAGTACTTGCTTTAGAGAGCCAAAACGAAACGTCGACCGACAAAATAAGGTAGAAAAAATGCTGAAGAAACAGATAAGTATGTAGATATCAACGTAGTTTAAAAACAAAGGCGCAGTTTTTAAGTACACAATACAGATTCTAAGGACATCAACAGTTACCACGTATGTTAGTAATGTGGCTTGGCTGTTTGTGGTTTATCTATAAGGTATACTTACAGTATACTATATGAAATACGGATACAATACAAAACAAAAACACTAGCGAACATAAAGCTAAGTTTACACAATGCATGTGCTTGCACATAATGTGGTAACGCATTATGTATATTGCATCCATCACACTTTGCTGTAACTGTGACGTAAGTTAGAAAGCCACATTCGCTATTTTCTCTGGCTTTTCCATAATTCCATGTTCGATTGCAATGTTGTCTACAATTTGTTTCTTATCTTTTTCTTCAACTATGACTGAAGTAATAAAATTCACACCTATATTTATGATCAAAACTAAAGACTTACCGATTTCCTCATTATTGTTGCTGGTTGATGTAACTGATACATTCATTTTAGCTTTATTACTGTCACTTTCTAGTTTCTGCACATCAACACATCACCTTTTTAACTTTTGAGAATCATCCACTTAAAATTGACTCATAATGATGGTTACTTCACTGAGAAAAATGACATAACAGCTGCAATTTTGATGATTATTATCAATTTGAAATATATTTCGGTGCAATGATAGATTAGAAAGTCGTAGATGCGCACGATGATCGTGGTTATCGCTTAAATTGTAAATTATGATCTGATGTAATCTTAAATTTATGTGTCTCCGTCTAAGCAGAAAACGCAAAGCTTAAGTTATAGCTTAATAATTCATTGGAAATAAATGAAAGCGTTGTTGAGTCATATTTGATAAACAAATCTATAATGAAGAGTTTAAATTTAAAATAAAGAATAAAATATGCTGTAGTTAGATGATCAAGATAGAAAGATGGTGGGATATATAGAATCCAATAAAAAAAAAAGTATAAAGACGCATAAAAGAATTCAGAGTTAGCGGTACGTGAACTAGAATGTCCGGTCTAATGCACCGTTACTGTCTGACAACTGTAATTAATATATTAATCTTTATCCTACTCACAATAGAGGTTATTATAGCTAGATGAGCGATTAACCTAGAATACATACTAATCGTGTCAGGCAACACTGTATGGGAATCAATCAAGAATATACACGCAAAGTTAATTAATAGAGCTTTTGGTCTTTTTATAATTTTATAAAAAGCTAAAATTCTTCGGTAACAGCTGTCTGTCGGAAAGCTGAACTTTTTAAAATAATTGGGAACTGGATTGTTGGTACAAAAATACAACCAGTTTTGCAAAACAATAGTTCCAGAATTGGATTTGCTGTTTCAGAGATGCACGGCGACTGTAGAAGACTTTTATCTTAGAAGGATAGAAGGAAGAAAGAACACAAGAAGTTATCAAAAATTATATAACTTCATTTAATGAACCTTTTAAATAAGAACCTACATAGTGTGATTGACATTAAAACTGAAGTAATGGAGGCATGAATACGTCCATGAATGGAGGCCATTAGTGCACAATTTGCATTAGTAGACAAAAATGACCTTTGAAAATGTCAGATCTATTAAGATCCCAAGCGAATACGTCAATTGTCTTGAAGGACATGGCGTAAAAAGCTGTAATAATGAGCGTACCTGCGCCAATAAAAGCCTGCGTAATTATAATGTTTTTTTTTAGATTTGATTTATGATTTTATGTAGGCGTGTTCTAAACATATTTTTGACTTATACTATAAACATAATAACTTGCCTTGTGTGTATATAATTAACGACGCAAATAGGTACCAATTACACTAGAAAAATAATTATACAAAATGTATCGAAACTGACATGAATAAGACGTGGCACCATAAGAGGTGAGGCTCTTTTAAGGAGCGCCTAAGCTGATCTCATAATGCTAGCTAAAAGAAATATACCCATCTACATATAAGTGATATAGAAGGACCTTGACATCGATTCTAAGAAGATTGCTGTAATGATTGCGGCCAATGATTAGCTCCATCTATTTACGGAAAAAATGAGTTGAGTATAAAATAAGTAATGGCTGAGATATTTCACTTGAATAATGTTAAAGTGAGATGCCTTAGCTATTATTTGTCTTTCTTTTTCTATTCTAATTAAGAAGCCCTTTGATTAAAGTGTGAATTTATATTATTTATATAACTTTAATAATGTTAAAGTGAGATATCTTAGCTATTATTTGTCGTTTTTCTATTCTGTTTAAGAAACCCTTTGATTCATGAGTGAATTTATATTATTTAGCTACGATATTTTTATGAAGTGTATTATTTTTGTGTTCGCTGGTTTGGAGGCGCATTACTTTCTATCTTCATTGTTAACTATTTTCTTATCATAATGGTTTGTTTATTTTCGTTCCACTTTGGGCCCATTGTGATTGTTGTTAGTTCGTTATCTACCTGTACTTAATAGTTATTTAATCTTCCCATCCTTAAGTTACCTCTTTGTAGAAATTCTTTAGTTAAGTCATATTGAACGAATTTTAATCAGGTAAAGAAATCTTGTAATGTAAAGCAAAAATGCACAGTTATAAGAAATACTAAAGTATTCATATCTAGTTGGAGTGGTAAAGCAAGTTGGTTTAAAAAAAATCATTTTTTTTATTATATAAACTTACGAGGCAAAATACTTATGCAAACGTTAAGATTAAGTTACTTACTTTCACACGTACAGAGAAATCTCAGTTTATAGGCACATAAAATGAAAATATAAGCGTAACGCATTACACACACTTCTTGTGGTTTACTGTGAAATTATCTCTGAGTTGAGAAAAGAAAATTAATATCATAAACAAAAATAGCAATATGAAATTGCATAATATCAATTTCCTATAAAAAGTATCACGTAATCAGAAAATGATTCACGTCCAATGATTTGTGGGTCATTTCAATTGAGACCTCATTACTTTCAAATAATCCAAACCAGTTTTCTAACCAATATATCATTTTTTAGTGTTTTTAACTTATCTTTTGCTTCTCGTTTGGAGTCAAATAATATTTGTACAATGTTATTGTCCACAAACTCCACAATACCTATCAATGTTTGCAATTTTTCATAATTAATTTCAGTGATTTTATACCTTCATAAATGTTGAAAAGTGCGAGCGTGGAGTGGTTTGACGCTTGTCAGGGCCTTAACAAGAACAAGATGGTAATATAAAAATAATTTATAGTCTAGGTAGGTTTTCTATTATTCAGAACGTAACAAATAATACCTCATTTCTATTGACGAAACACTGTACAAATATTATGAATAGGTAAAAAATATTATCTAATGCACAACCCGTTTTAAAAATTAGTTTACACTACCTACGTAAGTAAACTTAAAATAGTGAAAGTTCCGTTACCTAACCAGCTGATACCTACTGTTTGTAAACAAGCAATCAATAATCTAAGGATAATCTACAGATAAGGATAATTGACATGATTCAAGATTGATTTTGAGAATTAACCAGGTATATTCAGCTGTTTCAACGATATTGTTCGCGATCAAAATGTTCACGGTTGTGACGAAACGACGTCAATTGAATGAACATTGTAACGCTCAATAACAAGGAAGTACAATTTGCGAACAGCTGGCTAACAGTTTCAAAACATTGTTACTATTTTCTTCCACCAAGGTTACGGTTGATTCGCCTTAACAAATATTTGAACAAAATCGTAATCACAGTTTGAAATAAAGAACAATAAAGTAAAGTTTAAAAAAAATACGTAGTAGGTAATCACGATAATCCCAAAATTAGAAAACTTCAAATGCAATAACAGAAAAACAGCAACTATGGCGAAAGTTAAAATCACTCGTGCGCATCAAGCCAGCATTTTCTCTCCAATAATAACAATTAAATAGGTACCAATTCAAATTGATAATCAAATCGCACAAAATCTATAGAACTTGAACACTTTTCACTCAGAGTCGATGTATACGACGCCTATGTAAACAGCGCGACTGTTTTTGACGACACGTCCACCTCTGACGAAGCGGATAATGTACTGAAGTACGTTTGCTACGAAAATAATCTCTAGCGCTCGAAAGCGAATCGATGCACGGATATAAGAACTGAATTCAGCGATCAAGCGCTTTAGGTTTTAAAAAGAACAGATGAGTGTAGGATAGTAGTGCTTATACTAATAAGCCCTATTGTGTGCCAACAAGGAGTGAGGTCACTGTATCGGAAATAGCTGCTAGGTTGGTAGGTAGGTAGGTACACATTAGTAAGTATAGGAATAAACTGAAGAAACTAAAATGAACGAGAAGGAATAATGACTCAACTGAACCATGAATAAAACAAAGACAAGTTGAGAATTTTAATTAATTGGAACCAAAACTGAATTCAAATTACGCAATTTTTTTGATAATGCACCGAGTAAAACTAAGGCATAATCAGAATGTTGTTTCCATTGGAAAACTTACACGAAATAATTATAATCTACAAGGTAATTTTTATGTATACCTACTGTATGTTTGATGTATTCAGTTGGTATATCGTAACAGAATATATGCAGTTTATTGACTACAAAGAAAGACCTCGAGTGCCTCGAGTTTCAGAAAGGCAAACTGAACAAAGCTAAAATTCGCAGACAGTTTTGCAATTTTTCAATGTTTTTTGAAAGTTTTAACTGCCTGTCTCCGCAACTTGATATTGTACTATCGCTAAAGAACAGAAAACGTGAAAATGAATCGGATTAGTCACGTGACGTTTACAACATTGTTTTTTAGGGTTTAGCCGCAATTAAGATATATTACCCTATTATAAACAACAAACAACCATAAACTTATCAACTAAAAAAAAACAAAACTTAAAAACTGTTGTATGTAATGCCCATACCTTTTAGTGTCATAAACGAGATGGAGGCATGATGGAGGCAAGGAAAAAAAATAATATGGCCAGTAAAATTTTGAGAGAATCAAAAATGAACGAAAAAAACCGCTATGATTTTAGCGCTATTATTGTAGTTTACATGCAACAATAGTATCGACACCATTGTCAACTTGACTAGAGGGATATAGCTGGAAAAAATTCTATAATGATAGGAACCTACTATGTTATGTTGCCATATTTGTCTAGATTCAAGATCTTCATTGGAATCTAGCAGCTGGCATATATAATTGTGCTGCCAGTAGTTATGATAATTGCAAGGATTTGCGATAAGAAACTGTGCTAGGTAGATGACTTTGCCCTGTTAGGTAGTAGATACGAGTGTTCAGAAAAAAACAAGAAACCAGTAAAATTTTTTGTGGGAACCTAACAAATTCAATTTTTTTTCTTTTAAGAATAGATTAACCATAGGACTCGAATTACAAAAAAAAAAAAAAAAAAAAAAAAAAAAGTACCTACTGCAAAGTCCTGTAGGGCCAAGAAAATATCTTATCGCAATTTCAAAGGGTAGGTAAGGTACCTATCTATTTAAAAAACACTGCATAATTTACGCTTAAAAGTTGAACAGCTGAGTTAACCGCAATATGACCTATTTTATGTACTTCGAAATCTGCAGCCTTGTAAAAGAACAAATCTCAGACCAAGGAACAATATCTACATAAACAATAGTTTTGGCACCATTGCCTAAGACCAGTCGGCAATCGTTAGTGCATTTACGTAATAGAAAATACTAGGTTTGCTTCAATAACCTTGTAGTGACGTCAATAGTCAAACGTTAAACACCTATATTTACTTTACCGATAAAAACGTACCTAGTCTTTAGAAGAACCTAAGTGGTTGTTTGAAATGTACTTAATATTCAAGGTGAATTCAATTGTAACAAATAAAACAGGCCAAAGTTACTATATACGCAAATATTCCTACATAGGTAGGTACAATATGCATATGGAAATGGAAGCAGACTAATTACAAAACGAGTATGATAATGACCCACATAGGAACCTAGAATTGTTATAATTTTAGGTAGGTAATGGGGACTATAATCGTAAAAAAAATATGAAAATGGTCAAGTGTCTTATTATTCAGAAATACCTGTCAACTTGGCCAGGGTCCGAGATATAGAAAAAAAAAACAATTTTTTTTGTGCGTGAGATGTCTGTATGGTCTTCCACTTCACAAGTATCTTAAATTCTTGCTAATTAAAAGAATAGGTTAGGCAGACAAATCTACAAACTCACATTTCCGCTTTTGCCTTCTAATTCCAAATTCTTCAACAATAATTAGCACTTTTCCGGTGACCACCATCTTGTACAAGCTAACCGCATTACAAGTAATCAAATACTGGCTTAGAATGTCTGTTGCAATAAAATTCAAGATGTTTGTTTAAAATTTTGCATCTATGATGTCAGCATGATCGTGGATGACCAATATTAACCACCTTTTATGGTATTTTTTTTATATTATTGACACCTTTAGGTATAGACTAACCAGATGTGGAAAATCAAGTTGGATTAGGTAGTAGGTAGGCAGTTGTTGATCGAAGTTGGTTTCAGGAAATAATAATTACATCTGAAGATTTCTTTGTTTGGTTACTTTGGTCTGCAACTTGGTCAATGTTGGCCAGTTTCTATAAAACATGTTGCCACTCTCTTTCTTTTCAAACTAACAAGTTATAGTAAGTGCCAAATAACAGCGCAATACAGGTCATTCAACCACCTTCACCACGATGTCGCAAAATTCAATTTATATATGGTAAACAAACAGTACTACGAGATTCGAGTGATTACCGTCTTAGCGACAGGTTTGTATGGAAAGCGACAGAATTAGCCATTCATAAATTGAATTTTGCGGCATCGTGGTGCAGGTGGGTGAATGACCTGTATTGCGGTGTTATTTGGCACCTACTATAACTACCTACGAAATTAAGGAAACTCTGTTTAACTACATTACTAGCCGTTGTTGCCATTTTATTATTTTTGATCAAAGTTGGTTTTAGCTTTAGAATATCATAAAATTCTATCTGAAGATTTCTTTGTTTGGTTACTTTGGTCTGCAACATGGTCAATTTTCTAGTTCCGCATTGAACTTCTCAATCTCAGCAAAGTATTGTAGTTCTTTTTCAGGGTATTTTGGTTTTTCATATGATATTTCTAGAATTTCTGATACATACGTTTCTGAGAGGGTTTCGGCAGGGATTTTTTTTTCCCCTCCTCGGAGCAGGCTATAGTTTAGAACCATACCGCCTAGTCTTACGTTATGTTTTTCTCGGCAGGGAGGAGTTGATTTTTAAAATTTTGACGTAATAATGCAGGTGGCCAGTTTCTAATTGTGTTGCCACTTTTACTTTCCAAACTCCTCAGTTATCTATGAAATTGAGGAAACTCTGCCTTTTTACTACCATTACCGGCTGCTATTGCCATAAACGCCGACATTTATTTCGAGACCATGTTCATTGTTCATAAAACAAAGACTTTAGAACAGAAATGTGTAGTGTGATACCTTTTTAAGTAGGTAGGTACTTTGGTTTAATAGGTAGGTATATTTTGTGCTTATTCTGGTATTTTTATGGTCTTGTGTTCTCTCAACCTAACGTTTCTTTGCTATCTCATAACTACTCTTAACTATACAATCTGTTGTTCAATCAATTTGGAACAACAGACGCTTTCTTGATGTCTCTTTGATGGTATTTTGTTTCTTTAACTTTCTGTCTTTTCCGATTGGTGTTTGTAAAGTAGGTTAATTGTTCGTAGGTACCAACCTACTAATCGTTTTCTGAAACGACACTCTTGATTAGTACAAAATTACCGTTTACATAACTAGACTTTTGACAGACTAAAAAAATTTTTTTCTTTAATTTTTTCTTGTTCCCTTTCCTGCATAGCAAAACTTAACCAGCGAAGAATGTTACCAACATTCTATCTGAATATTACCTACCTTGAATTCTTGAATTCAAACAAATGCTAGAATTAAAACCTAATCTAATACAAAAATAGTCTCACGACTGTAAAATTCCAATAAAATTATTTTAGTTATCAGGTTAGTTACTAATAACTCACATTCAGTTCATTATTAAGATTTTGAAGTAGGCCTTTTACTAATCGAAATGGCATTCCCTAATCTCTTACATTACTTCTAAAATGAACAGAATAGCAGTGCAAAATATGTGTAATCCTTAGATTCGGAGTGAGGCACTCCGTTCCGCTTTCGTTGGCAGAAATAGATTGGGGATGAACGAATGGACGAGCGACCGTCCGGCGCGGCGTGTCGCCGCTTCCGGAAACGGAGTGTTGCCATACTTGCCATTTCTAACAGACATCAAAATTAGATTTACATAAGAAAAGGACTAAATGGTAGGTATTTCAATCAATGTCGGTCAGTTCAGATAGATCTTGATTTGTCCGCAACAGGTAGGTATATACAGATGTAAAGGTACATAGGTAAGAACAATAATCATATTATTATGTAAATAACAGCGAACGTGGGGGCAAATTGGAATCAACGCACCCGAGCTGAGCGTCAGAGCCGGGCACCGTGAAGCCTGTTTCAAGGGCTGAGTAAAAGTTAATAAAAGCATAAAAGGTGGACAGTAGTAGTAGTGAAGGTACACCCTTCGTCAAAAAAAACATCAAAAGAAAGAATAAATGATTCAGATTTGTGTCTTGATCAAGCTCAACGTAATATATATAACTTCTTTAACTTCATAAATGAAGTTATAATTACTAAAGCATTCATGTATAAAAAGTAACCTGTGGCGAGCACCATATAAAATTCAACGACCTTTTTTACAACAGCTTTCTCCATCCAAGTCTTATCCCACAAAAAAATAAAAAAAGAACTCGTTCAAAACCCAAATATAGACATTGCAACCACCGAGATTGGATGCGTTCGAAAACCGGTCGCAACCCAACTTGAGAATGCAAAAACCGACCACCTAGCGCTCGCATTTTTGCATGAAACATGATATATCGCCTTCCACAATGCTGCGTGTGTAATATAATTATTTTAAGTATCCTGTTTTTATTATTTCATAAATGATTTAAATTTACCCAAATTCCGGGCAAATATTTAAATCTGGTAATTTTTATGTGACAGAAAAGGTTTGCCTTCCCAAAAAAACAACAAAAAAGAATTTGGCTTTTGTTTGGGGTCTATTTTGCTGGCATTCGAGATTTCTCACAACTAGCGCGGAATTTTGAAATAAGAATATTTTTAAGACTTACCCCGGACATCTCTTTGAAGGGTGGTAGACAGCCCCTCAGCCAAGGCTGCATCCAGAAGGTTGATATTTTCCCGGCAACGAGTGATCAGCTCCGTCTGCGTACGAAAATGTACATTGCAAATAAAGCAAAATAAAACGTTACACGTATATTAAAATTAAATGTGATAATGTTTATATCTAAGCGGCTATGGTTGCCACAAAATGCAAAGCAAAATTCAGTAAAATCTATTACCAACTCACTCTGCAATCCATCACACTTTTTTTTATGAAAACAGGAACCTCTTATATCTATTTTTACAAAACGAATAATGGCTGTATTTACAACTAAACTTCAGTTTATGAGTTAAAAACTCAACATTAAATGCCCAAGCTTTAAGAAATCAGATGTCAAAATATAATTAGAAAAGCAGAAACAGGCCAAAACAATCAAAAAACAAATAGCCTAAACCAAGTACACTCCTAGCTAAATAGCCTAGCTATATTGAACTACCTAACACAAAATTTCAAACTAGTTGTCAGAGAGTAGGGTGTTAATTGACTGAAACTCCAAATTAATTTTCAAATTAACACATTTATTAATCTAAACATTTATACAAAATCACTGAATAGTTTAACATAAAAAAAGTAAGATCAATTAACAACCTACCCTTATTAACATTTTTATACATTAGATTAAACAACATTGTGAGATATTTTGGAGTTCAGTCAAATACAATCCACTATTAAAGGCAGTAACAAATATAATGGGTACACTTATAGTGTTACAACCAACAAAATACTTCTAAAATTTGTATACCTAATAATATCTCACTCAATGACAAGAAATCTAACTAAGTACCATAATACTTATGTAGTAACCTAATAAAAATAAGTTATTGTGCGATTTAAGAATAACCCCCATAATCTTGAACTGAAAATGAAACCGTCAAATGTGACAGCTGTCAATTTGACATTACACATTTCAGTCGTATTTTATGCCACTGGTAACTTTGAATGATTCCTAAGTGAAGCTTTCAGTACCGTTTCCCCATAAATTAAGCTTTAAATAAAAAATAAGATTACTTTTGTAATCAATTAAGTACAATGATTTTTTAGCACCATATCTCCACCAAAAACGATGAGAAAGATGTTTAAAATTATGCGGTTAGTGAAATAAGTAGAATAAATAAAAAAAAACAATCACTCGAAATGTTAGTATGAAAAATCACAAAACTTTACTCGAAAAACTGTTAGTAAGTTAAGAAAAAAAAACTTGGGCATAGAGGAACAAACAAAAACACACTTGAGTTTTAATTGAAACCGCTTTACTAAGAATTTTATCTGAATTCTTGAAACTAAAATCGTATGAGAGATTTAAAAAGATTCTAATTTCACTCTTTATTTTTTTCAGAGGTCATGAGAATAGGACCGTTGCAAAAAGGCTCTATAAAAAAAATGATTTTAAAACTAAACTGATTCCAAATTCAAAGTGAAGCGGTCACAAAAATAATTCAACACGTTAGAATTTTATTTTGTTTTTATTAACTGCGATGGTCAGATTTATTTGCACTAAATAATTATAAATAAGACACCTTATGGCGGCACCTCACTTGGCGTATCGTGTTCGTGTATTTGCATTATTTGTCCAAATACAGCAATGTGTAGACGGTCTATTTGATTGTATTTGCTTTATTTGCACGAATATGGCAAACAACGCAAATAGCAAATATGCGTATCCGTCAACTTGTCGGTTTTTGATACACATCAAAGGAATAAAATAAGGCAAATATTTGCGTCGACTGTCCACACTTGGTTCGTTCAGTAGCGCGCGCGCGGCGATCCTGTTGTTTTAGTTTTGATTCAGATACAACAGGTGTTGGTAAGCCGCATTCAGGTAAATGTAATAAGCTGCTGCCACTGACACGTCCATCACTGTGCGTTCAAATTGTTTTGTGAATAAGCAAATATTGTGGCATATTTGAGTGATTTGCCCGTACAAGTCCATGTGTGGATGACGTATTTGACGGTATTTGAAATTTTGGATTATTTGAGGCAAACACAACAATATCGATACACGAATACGCTAAGCCAAGTGAGGTGCCGCCATTAGATAAATGCTGGTTTTATTTGTACACTTTATGTGAACACTAATTTATTTTAAATGGAATGTTTTTTAGAGATCGCGTCCTAAGACCTTCCAATTTTAATGTTGGAAACATCTGTCATTCACAGAGGTAACTATAAATTAGGACTTTAATAAAATATTTTAAAATTATAGTTGAGATTTTATTACGAAGACATAAATGTCATAAACATAGCTGCATACTCTTGTAAAAATCGTATCTTACTACATTTTATTAAGATAACTACCCCTCAAATCTGATCACCGCAGCGTAAATACTTACAACACAAGCCCAAGCATCACTGTAAATGTATATATACTATAATAAGTACAGAGAATGCAGCCACAGCGAGACATATCCTAGTGCGCAAGCATGCAGGCCTTCTATATTGAGTCACGCACGACGCATCGTCAGAATAACTAGAATCACTATCGTATCTTACATAGTCGAAAGCGCGGAGTAGGTCTGGGGAGTCCTGTCTGGCCATCATGGCCTCGGCTGCTTCTAACTGCGAGCTAGACCGACGAACAAGACACCTCACTTCGGAATCCGAATCAGAATCCCCGTCCCAATTCCTCCTGCTATGTTTCTTCGGACTTGACGATTCGCCTTCGGAGTCAGCGCTCTCTGTAGACCTACGTCGAAGTTCTGATAACGCAATCTTCTGTAGCTCAGAGTCCTTCCTTCTACGGTTCAAAGAGTCGAGCAAATCTGGACGATTGTTGACTTCTGTGTATTCCAAGGAGGAGTTTACTTCGTCGCTGGTTAGGTTAGAACTGTGACGTCGACGGCTTAAAGCTTGGACGTTTAGTAGGTCAAATTCGGGAGAACGTTTGCTTTTGAATTCTGTGGGTCTGCGTCGTCTACCATCGTTGCTTTCGATGCTGGTGTTGTTTCTGGATCTTTCTAAGCTGTCGAGGAGAGATTTCTTTCGTTCCGCGCTCGACATTGACTTTTTCGGTTTGCGTATGTCTGTAGGTGGTCTTTTGTATCGTTCTCTTGTTTCTGGTTTTCTGCGGCGGGTACCGGATGGGCTGTCGTTTTCTGGTTGTGCTGAGAGACTGGAGCAGCAGTCGGATTGTGAGTCGAGGAATGCGCGGTAGTCGTCTCCGAACTCGAGAAGTCGCCGGGCGGCGTCAGAGTCCGGGGCCTCCGAATACGGCTCGGAGTTGTATTTCTCCTATTGACAAGAAATACAAGGGTTACGTTTGCAGGATAAGTGGAAAGCGAGCTCTTCTTGATTTTGTCGTTCGAAAGGTTTATTGTCATAGCCCCCACTAAGTTGTCCCCACTGGTGGGGATTATGACAATCTTCAAAAAAAATGTTTCCGTTTTCCCCACTACCCTGGCTGGTGGGGATTGTGACAATAAAAATAATTTATAGGTTTATTATATTACCAAGTTTTTGTAAGATTTTGAACCATAAAATGGACAAACAATTAAATGTTTGTTAATTTTTACAAATCAAAATAAGTTATAATCATACGTTTTTACAAAAGTTTTTAATCAGTTGAATTTAAATTTTTGATGCATGTCCGTGTGATTGAAAATGTCCGGTAACTCCCATTTGTGCTATAGGACTGTTACGTCATAGAACTGTTAAAACTTTTTTATCCTTAATATCTGGTAACTTCTATTTGGTAGGACTATTGAAACGAAAACTAGCCCTAATGGGCTAGTTTCAATAGTCCTACTTTGGAACTACAGGAATAGAAAAGTTTTACGTAACAGTTCTATAGAACAAATGGGAGTTACCGAAAATGTCGTCTCAGTTTTAACTCGAGCCGAAGTTTATGCCGAGCCTAGCTAGGCCGGGTCTAAACCCTACTTTCACTAAAAAAATTGAATCCCACTGCAGTGTGAAATAAATAAAAACGACTAAAAAGTTCTAAATCGTATGCAACAGATGGCGCTCTAAGCAATCCCGTACTATGTCTTTATATCCGGTAGATGGCGCTAAACCACAAAAAGAAAAAATACCTGATAAAAGTCCCAGGCTTGCTCAGAAAATGAGCTATGCTCCTCGGTCCCAGCGGTCACACTCCTGTCTATATCAGAGTCCTTGTCTATGCTCAGATCCCACATTTGGTTCGGGTCTCCTAGGCTCATTGCTAAGAAATTACGCTCTCGGTCTTGGCTTCTCGCTAGGCGTGGTCGCACAGACCCGCCGGCTGGCCCTAGTTTGAAACTTGGAGCCACTGGAATAGATGAGATACATTTAGATGGATATTACGGAAGTTCAATAAGAAAACGCGGAAGTCCGTCGCACTTCCTCAAAGTTATCTATACTTAATATATAAAAAAAAGATTTGATTGTGTGTTTGTTTGCATTGAATTGAATAGGCTCCGAAACTACTGGACCGATTTTAAAAATTCTTTTACTTCTCTCATATTCGGTAAGTAGGTCCTTATTACCCCCAAATGGGGCTTGTAGGTGACCAATTAGCGCTCTAGGGTAATAATGTAGCTAGAAAAGCCCTAGGGCGGTAAGTAATTAAAAAAAAACACCTAACTCTTTCAAAAAGTTCGCGGACCTACATCTAACCATCATACTGGCAATAGACTTTTATCTGTGGAAACTTTTAATTGGCCTTCAGAATACTTTATTATGTGTGTCTTCCTACTGTCTTATACCTAGCTGTTAGTTTTCCTAAAATTCTTAAAATAAAATAAAAAATAAAAAATAAAATTCAGCCCAATGACAAAAGAGGTCGCTTTGCTATTCAGCCTTGTCTTCGTATGAGTATAATAGTCATCAATTTTAAATATCGAACGGCAAAGCTCAATTTCGTTCTTGAAAAAAAAAAATTTTGATGCCTTACAGGCCCTGGCTACTAATCTATTATTACCGTTGGGAAGCGACACTATTACCAGGTGACATAGGCTGTATTATATTTTCAAAATACTTAGGGATCCTTACTAAAACTCCAATAATGTAACCCACCTGGGGTTACATTAAATGACCTAAAAAATATTGAAGTTTTTGTTGAATACCCGTTGGAAGCTGGGACGGGCCACTATAGCGGGTGACAAATAACACCGCAATACATGTCATTCACCCACCTTCACCACGATGTCTCAAAATTCAATTTATGAATAGCTAATTTTGGCGCTTTCCATACAAACCTGTCGCTAAGACGGTAATCGCTCGAATCTCGTAGTACTGTTTGTTTACCATACATAAATTGAATTTTGCGACATCGTGTTGAAGGTGGGTGAATGACCTGAATTGCGGTGTTATTTGGCACCTACTATAGCGCATAATATAAGTATCAAGGTACCTGTCTCAGGTTCATTCTCGGGTATAACCCCATCCTCCCTGGCCGTTATATGAGTCTTCTCGATGCTTCTACGCAAGTTGGCGATGGTCGCCAACTGCTGCCTGATTAGTTCTTCGTCACTATCGTTTCCGGATGTTGATGTTGTGTCAAATCTGGAGACAAAGAATCTTATTAACATCTTGAAGAAAAGGTAAAGCAAGCAAGCTCGTATGAGTAACCAACTCTGGTGACGAAGTTTGCAAG
Organism: Eulithis testata; assembly: GCA_947507515.1. Classification (NCBI taxonomy): domain Eukaryota; kingdom Metazoa; phylum Arthropoda; class Insecta; order Lepidoptera; family Geometridae; genus Eulithis; species Eulithis testata. The sequence goes on along the minus strand of OX382213.1, from coordinate 6,541,434 downwards.
AAAGAAAAAGGAAAGGTGATGAATGGTGATTGGGAAAAAGCAGTTACACGAACTATAGATTAAAGAAGTCGCCCGATAAGTAAGAATTATTCTACCGATTTCTAAGGATGTTTTGTCTACGACCATTCCTGTGAAGAATTCAACTCTTTCACTAACCTGCTTTTTCTACTAGTAATAGCAGAATTCCAGGATAAAAATGAGATAAACGCGGCGAGTGACGTTTATCTCATGTTTATCCTTGAATTCATTCTCCCACAATAAGTCGGCTTTAGAGGGCTGGAGCAACAAATGAGTGGAGGCCCCCAAATAATTTTTTTCACTCGAGTTTTTCAATAAAATGTATTGTGAAACCAAATAGACTAGTAGTTCGCCCCAAACTGAGATCTCGTGATGGTCGGAGGTTAATAAAACCCAAACAATTTTTATTGACCAATGGTTGTAATAAAATTTTGCAAATCGCTTCGAAATCGCCGTCTAAGCTAAGTACCAGTCTTACTTGAGCTACAAAATCATTGAAACTCCAAGAAATGGTAGCTCACGTTATACTGGGTTTGCCAATTTTATATTTTTTACAACAATTTAAAAACTATCAGACCTAGAGTCAAAATAAAAACGGTTTTGCAATGTCTTAACCAAACCCTATCATATGACACGCCACTTGATATTATTATAACTTCACGACCCCTTGACCGATTTACTTCATTTAACAAACCAGTAAAACTTAAGAGTACTATCCGTATACCTACCAAATTCTGTGAAGATCGGATAAGCGGTTCAAAAGATCTCGACGAACAAACATACAAAGCATTTTTGTCCAAGTTGTCACTAAGATCTCGTTCGCTTCGCTAACTCGATCAATTAAAAACAGCAAAAAATCTCAAAGGACAAGTTTTTTACTTAAGTTTACTCGGAATTTGAAAGATTCTTTTTCTACTCTGGAGGCCCCGGGCTGTAGCCCCAACTGCCCTCCCTAAATCTGGCCTTAATACTTTTGACCATTCGTTTCTGTCTAACAAGATTCCTCTAATTCATGTCTAAGTGGTTCCTAAGACGAATCTAGCTTGCACTAACCTGCTTTTCCTACTAGTAGCGGGATCACTGGCCGTGCTTCTCTCATTCTTATCCTCTAACTCTGGGGTCATTCTCCCACAGAAGGATAAACTCTTCACCAATCGTTCCCGTCTGGAAGGATTGTTGTTTCTTCTGAGTCGCAGTTTAAGTCGTTTTCTGCGAAGCCAGCATTGCTTGTCGTTTGCTTCTACGCAGGATGTGCACGCTTCTGTCATTGTGTTTGTGCTTGAGACATGACCCTGGAGGTAAATTATAATTTGAGCAGAATTCAGTGAAATCAATCCGTGTTCGCAGGATGTACATTTCCTGAGATCAACATTACATTTAGGGTGCATCTTTTCAAAATTCCTTTCTTAGTGCACCCCTACACTATATAAGGATACTACCTTCCAAATTTCATACCTCTAGTTTAGGCTGTACGTTGATTGTCAGTCGGCTTCAAAAGAGTTTTATATATTTACTAGCGATCCGCCCCGGCTTCGCACGCTGCAATGCTGATACGTTCAGCCAGCGTTTGCAATGTAACCGCTAAAAATATGTTTATTTACGACATCACGTTAGAAACCTCTAAATTTATCAGTGTTTCTCTACAATATTATGCATGTATTATACATATAAACCTTCCTCTTGAATCACTCTATCTATAAAAAAAAACCGCTTCAAAATCCGTTGCGTAGTTTATAGGGACGGACAGACAGCGACAGCGACTTTGTTTTATACTATGTAGTAAAGAAGATTTACTAGCCTGTACAGTGGTAGAGCTCCCTCTGAGCTTGGAATTAGAGTTCGCCGGTGTCACCCTTTGCGGCGAAGCGAGCGTATTCAACGCGGACTCGGATATCGACATGTTGTGCGACATAGCGGCAACGTCGCCTGCAGTGGGCGTGGCCGCGAGACTAGCGCCTGTCGTCAACTGTGAGATGCAAGATACAGACCACGGGCGCGCGGCGTTGCCAGCTCGCTTCTTCCGTAAAGTTACCTAGATTTTTAGCTGGTTAGTTACAGTTTTGTGTGAGAGCGTATGGAAGAAGAGTGTGTAAATTAATCACTAGCAGTATATCAAAAGTTTTGGGTTGCATTCAATCCCGTAAAGGACAATAGAGGTACTTTTAGAACTTCGAAAAATGTTGCCAACTTCAAATCACCAAGGAGTTACCTGATAATAGTAGAATTCGTAGATTTTGCAGACAGGTATGGATAAAAATAGTACCTACTTGATTCAACCGCTAGGAGAAAAGCCAAGTAAGCTCGTATGAGTTAGTGGCAAACTCTGGTGAGAGTTTTTAGGCCGCCTTAAGGCCTCCGTCATGGCTTCAAGGAGTGATTATCGTGAGTTCACATGGCGTACTCAATTTTTCAGAATGAAACCAAATATAATTCGTGCTAAGTACGGTTACTGGTGGGCCGGCCATGTTTGCCGCGGAACTGACAATCGTTGGAGCAAACTAATACTCGAGTGGAGACCGCGTTTAGGCAAGCGTAGTGTAGGACGCCCTCCGGCTAGGTGGGGTGACGATCTGAGACATGTAGCTGGCAAACAATGGATGAGAAGAGCCGAAGACCGGGCTCAGTGGCGCGTCTTGGGAGAGACCTACGTCCAGCAGTGGACCGATATAGGTTGATGATGATGACGATGACGGTTACTGTACTTCTCAATGGTTTCTCTAGCGACATTCTAGATGGATCTACCTCTGAAGATACTCTTGTAATAATAGGTCTTATTCTATTCTGATCTGTCAGTAACTTTGCCGAAGCGATCGTGGCAAAGCTTGCTTAGTCAATCTTCACCGACTATCTAAGTTAAGCGACGTTCTGTGCGGTCACCATTTGGATGAGTGACCGTTAGTGGCAATTACATCTGAGTGCTTCCGTGCTTTGGAGAGCACGTTAAACTGTCGGTCCCGGCTCTAGCTGTCGTTAAGCCATGACGGAGGCCTTAAGGCGGCGTAAAAACTCCTTCAGAGTTTGCCACTAGCTCATACGAGCTTGCTTGCTTTTACCAAGTTTGCCAAGAAGGTATCAATATAGGTAGGTAAGTATAAGAATACAAACAAATATAGCACACAAAGCGAACGCAATAAGTTCCACTTTACCTTAGCATGGTGTGTTGGCGTAACAGTGCATGTGGAAGTGCTCATGTCCATTGAAGAGTGCAGGTTCCTTTCCTCAGATGTTAAAGAGTTGTCAACTTCGCTTTCTGTGGTGTATTCGCCTGATGCATCGTAGCTCTCTGTACCCTGGAATGAGAAAGTGGAATGTTTTAAATCAACTGATGACCGAGATTTTAAGGCTTCCGACTTGACTTGAGAAAAACCCACTTTCACATTGGAAAATAAAGTGACTACCTATACCTGTACCTCTGACAGTCGTCGCCACGCTAGCGTATTCGAGTTATATTGCGCGCCAATGCCAGTTCGACTACCAACCATTGTAGTATCACCGCGCAGTGTATCTTGGATACGCTAGCGTTACGATACGTTTGTCATTGTCACATTTATTCGTGATCAAGGCATTGTGAAAAGATATAGGGCCTTACTCATGACAGACGAATAGTTAAACAGTTGAATCAAAGTCCACCTCTGTCACTGACATTACCTGTTAGTAGGTAACAGCAATAATTTAAACAGCTGAATAAAGTTATGCAGCTATCGTAAGTAAGGGGATAAATGCCAAACGCCAGTTTTCTTGCGTTAGAAATTAAACACAAAAGACAAGTGAAACACGGAAACAAATGACGATCCAACTCATTAAATGTCACAGGTCTCATTCAGTTGACTAGTGAAGAGGAACATTTTGGAAACGTATTTCGTGTGTCTCTGTATGTAAATATATCGAAGAATGTATTACTTTTGGAAGTACCTATCTAGGTACTTTCTCATCCTTCAAGGGTAGGACCTAAAGTAACGAAAGATCAGCATGCTAAGGTAGTGTGTTCGTTTTACGCATACTATCTACAAAGTTGGCGTAAACTATATTTTTGTATAGAGATTGAGCAGCGCCCCTATCGGGAAAAATACAAAACTGAGGAATCTCTATACAAAATAGTTTACCTGACTTTGAAGTAAACTTCAAACGTACAGGCATGCAGAGTGAGTTTATAACAGAAATGTAATGAAACTAACCTGGTTATTATCACTTTTATTTCCTTCCGAGCTTTGATTCAGCCATTCCTTGATCCTAGACATCTTATTCCGACTGTTACTCTTCCCCTCCTCTTCGAACGAAAGCGGCTTGAAGCTCCTACCCTTTTTCTTCATCTGCTGGGCTTGTTTTTGCACTAAGACCTCTGCTTGGTTCACCAGACGCACTATATCTTGGCATCTTGTCTGTTCCAGTTTTAGGAGATCCGGTGTAGACGCGTCCAGTTTCGGCTTTGTGTCTAGAGGAAGTTCGCATTGGATCTCGACCGATGACGTCATTATGTCTGTAGAATCCTCGTTGGCGATCTTCGGGTTACCAACGTAAGTCCATTCTTCTTCGGAAGATTCTTCTTGACTTTTCTCAGTTTCTATCACTTGACGGTCCGAATCGGTGTCGTGATGTTTGAAGTAAAACGTTGCAAGGTGTTTGGATTTTCTGTCGGTTTGGTTAAACTTTGATGAGTCGACGGGTTTCTTGCGCTTGACTACTGTTGGAGGGGTTTTGAGTCTCTCTTCAATGAATTGGTTTATTTCCAGACCTGGGGAAGAATTGACGTTCAGTTGTTTTTGATCTTGATCATTGTTTTGGTTAATTATATCTCTCACAGCTGGTGATAGTGAATAATACTGGATGAGTTTGTCAGAAGACACCCATGACGTTCAATTGCCGAATGATGAATGAGGGATGTTTGTTTGTGAAAGAAAGGTATTCGAAAACACGGTTATCTGTTATGTAATTGAATGTTATTGTTTTTAAATACGGTTACATCAGATCCGTTTATACTTTGGGGAATTTCTATACGCGAGTGGTCCGTGGTAGTACAAAATTGAACTGAAACTGGTGAGGCGAGGAAAACAATGAGGTAAGAAAAATAACATTGCAAGAGCGTATGTGTTAGGTAGTCTAGACTCTAGGTACAGTTGCGGATGACGTCGTGGTATTTATAAATAAATAATAAATCGTCATTACATTTTTCGTCAGCATTGCTGGCCACTAGCACTCATAGGTGGAAACTTAGTAAGTATTCATGAACATTTCACACAAGCTAAACGTGGCCTGTGAGGCCATGCACTGCGTCAGTCACAAATGGGAGTTACCGACCAGAGTGACTTTTTACAGACAGAGTGACTTTTTACAGAAAGAGTGACAGGTACATTAACACCGTAAACCGGATACTAGCGGATCTTGCGACGGAAGTAGTATTTTATTGACTCAAGTTTTTAAAACTTCGCATCGTCTAGCGCCACCTAGATCTAGCGTGCACATACTTGCAAATTGTTCAATTGTTCTTTTAATTTTGTACTTATTTTTTTTTGTTTTATTGTCCTGCTTGTATTATTATCATCTCATTATACTTATACAGTGTTTGTGAGCGTTTTTGTATTTGTGTAGCCTGGCATTTATTAAAGGGAGAAGTTTACCATCGATCTGATCATTCGGCACGGTTTGGTCGGTACTCCTGGTTTCCATATCCTCGCATGCCGTGGGCACCCGTCGTTCGTCTGCCATGTTGTATTCAGCTCTTGTCAGTTCGGATTCGCAGTCAGATCCAAAGCCTCGCCAGGTGTATGTTACTGCATATTCTTGTTCATCCTAGACAAACGTAAAACTGAGTAACTGTGGTTAAAACTAAAAGCTGCAGCGAGCAAGGTAAGTTTTTGTAGTAAATCACAACTAATAATCTAAAAAAATCTACAAAAATATCACTTTATTTTACTAAGGCTGGATTTTCACTTTGAACCATGTCCTCACATGTTTCTTAGTGAAAATCCGGCCTTAGTAATAATGCACCGCGTCCATAAGGCCGAGTTCCCACTACGCCGGACCGGCAAAAATGCCGGATCCGGGATAATGTGAATAGCTATATAAATTGTACAGCCACTAGCCCTTCCGGCAGTTTTACCGGCCCGGCAGCTTTGCCGGTCCGGTGTAGTGGGAACCCGGCCTAACACAAATACAAAAATATTAGTCTGCTAGCTAAAGCTGCGCTATCTAATTCTGCTAAATCTGTTGTCATTCAAGTGAGAATGACAGAGCATTTTTAAAGTCGCGCTAAAACTGTTCGTCGAAATGACAGACATAGGCCATAAATAAAAGAAGAAGAAGAAAATGACAGACGAATACGAGTAAAAAAAAGAAGTTGCCTATAATTACACGAATACCTCTAAAACCGGAACAATACAAACACCGAGCTAGCAATAGTGATGCTTACCTCCGACGCCGACTGGCGACTGTCAGAAGAAAGGTCTCGACACCGTGAAAGAACAGGTGTACGTTGTCTCCGTGGGGATCCGCGCCTGCTCAGCCGAGGCTGCTTGAGCACTGGCTCGTCGTCGCTGTCACTGGCAGCTTCTATTGACGCCCCACCCTGGAATTAATGGGAAGAGGTTTTAAATCTATTCCAATAGCAAGTTCGGAGTTAGTGGCCAACTCTGGTGACGGAGTTTTTAGGGCGCCTTAAGGCCTCCCTCATTGCGTCTATTCAAATGAAAAAGTGAGATTTCAAAGGAGTTTGATAAAAATATCGTAGATTGCAATCGACCTGAAAACATAAATAAATATTCGTGGAAATTTCACACAACGCCATCTAGTTCCAAACTAAGTAAAGCTTGTACTATGAGAACTAGATTGCTGATAGAATATGAATGAGTGAATGAATGAAAATACTTTATTGTACGTAGGTCCACGAGGCATGAATGGTAATAGGCAGTGGTTACCGCTTAACATAAGATGGGCCATCGGCTTATTCCATCATTTCATTGTATAAAAAAAATACCTTATGACGATTGCAAGAGATCTGTGATATTTTATTGAAATAAAGCATTTTTAAGTTTGACACTTCAAAAATTGATTTGTTTATAGTACATTATGATACGAGTGCGGTGAGTTGAAAATTACAGCCGAGGCGATATTGCCAGCCCGAGCCGTAGGCGAGGGCTACAAGAAAGCAGAGGCTGTAATTTTCAAAGCGCACGTATGTCATACGACGTTTTATAACACATTTGCGAGGAAATAAATAAAACTCGGACTTTCTTCAAAGAATAAATCTTTATTCACTTGTTGAAGCAGTTAGAAAAATTTGAACAATTTGTAAAAGAATTAAATGCTTATTTTTTATCGTAGAGCGCGGCGCGCGCCCCCCACCCGCGCCGGGGCCGGGCCCCCGTTCGTTTTAGTGGGAGCATCTTGATAAACCGTGCGTTTTACATTACCATAACGCACGAGTGCGTAATGACATACATTACGATACTGAAATTGGTGAAATAAGAGACCCTTTACGAGCAAATGTGTTATAAAATTTATTACAACACTCTTATTTACTTTCAATAATCAAAATGAAAACATAAAACGCATATTTCAAAGCCGATATCATTAAACTAATTTACTACCAATAAAAGTCATTTTATAATATCCCCCTAATATTTATGGTCGAAATGATCTCATAAATTCATAGGAATAATAAATAGAATAACTGTATCTGTGTTGTGTTTGGTATTAGGTCACTGCCTGACCGCTTACCCGACAGCAATAGCGAGGGTTATGTAATTTAATTTTAACCACACGCGACCAACCCTTTGACATTTAAGTCAATTGAGTTACTGATATGAATAAAGGGGACTATGATATCCGCTTATTATTGACCAAGTAGAGGTTAAAACAAACTTGCCAAGGTTTTCGTTTAATAAATTTTGCGGTGGATAAATAAATGAAAATATCTTCGTGTCATTGACCAAAAAACTACTGAAATTTACTAGAAATTAACTGAATAAAATTGAAATAACATTATGGTTTCGATAAAATAACAGACTTTGAATTGTCATCTTCTACTCTCATTTCAGACAAATTACTAACGTAGCACAGATTATATAAACTAGACCGTAGAAAGATCTTACTTCTTCTTCTTTTATTTATGGCTTATGTATGGCCTCTGTCCGTCATTTCGACAGACAATTTGACAACTTTGCCAATGATCTTTACTACAAGTAGCAATAAAATAAGCCATTCGAATTTTCAAAGAGGTTGGTTCCACTTATAAAATCAACCACTCGACCATAGATAAAATAACACAGGGCGGTTCACGGGTCGCACGCACCCATAGGAAATTTAGGGTTAATTCAACAAGTAGGTACTTTGGTTCCGCCATTTAGGGATCCGCAATGTTTGCAAATAGACGACGGGTGGCTGATTAACCATTGTTATGTCACATTCGAGAATAGCTATAAATATGACAACTTTCGTGGGAACCAACTTATTAAATAAGGTATGGAATTGTTCGAAATTGTTGACATAATTTCTCATGCTGCTTGAAATAAGGAAGGAAAAGCAGTGTATCAATGAGTAATAAAATTACAGAAATCTATGTCACATTTGCAACAGAAAACTATTGTCATAGGTAAGTAGGTACTACTTACTATAGTCGCTTTCATTTTATTGTTTATCGCTACACTGAAGTTTCTACTCAACATATACCAGAAACTCAAGACAGATTGCCCAGTACCTAGCCTAAGTATACCATCAGCCAGTCAGTTTCACCCATAAGAAATAAAGCTTAATCTCTGGGATGACTGTACACACCTGGTTATCGATCCTAGCGATGCACGCTTCTAAGTGACACTGCCACTCGATGGCTCGAAGGTACAGCAGGTGCCAGCGCCGCTCGTACGCCTTGGCGACGTCACCGCCGCTGCAGAGCCGTACCACCGAGCTCACGATCCTCCTGTGACATTCCACGTCCTTCTGCAATACCTGGAAAGAAAATGCAGAGTTAAATTTCACGAATAGACGTCTTTACTGGTGGAACTTAGAACAATTAGTCAGGATAATCGACCGGTTACGTACTTATTGAAATGTAGACCAGGCAAATATTGGAAAATTGGTAAAATAACAGGAAGGTACTTTTTAGGGCATGAGTAAGAAATCGTTGTAAAGATTATTGCCCAAGAAAGGCTAGATGAATAACTAAAATAACGTACTAACATCTATTAAGAATCCAATCATTGCTGTAGATCACAATATTCAACAAAGTAAAAACTAGCTGTGCCCCAATCGTGTCCAAAACATTTAGTATGACCACACTGATTAATCTTATAGATATTTCGCGCCCTGTGATGAAATATACAAAATAGATAATGCTATAGATGCTGTATCTAATCAAGACAATGATGCAAGTGTTGAAAGCAATACAAAAGCCCTCGACAACAGAAACACCCAACAAAAATAAGATCAAAATTCTTTGATAAACGAGTTGCGTCACGAAGATAAGAAGGTGGATCCCAATACCAACGTCGGGAAACACTATAAAGAATGTGATGTACACAATAGCGGTGAAGTTGGGGTCAATAGAAGACCAACCAATCTAACCAACAATGGTTGGTACCTTTTTAGTGGAAAAGAAAAAGTATCCAATAATGAACAAAAGGACCGTGCTTCGGTAGTTGCGCACGCGCTCGACTATGACACAGTACAGGCATGAAACGGTAAAATAACTAAGAGGAAAATCATCAATATTAACGTTGCCAGCTCTATGGATAACTATTGCAAATAATCACACAATTTTGAAACCATAATAAACAATAACTTTGTTATAATCGTTCCAATCTTGAATATAAAAAGTGATACTACCATAGAATATAGATAAAATGAACTAGTTATTACTTTGTAATGATTGCTTATACTGTTCTACACCTATATTGTGATTTCAACTACTACTGTCTATATTATTACGGTTAAATATTTAACGGCTCGGCAATAAAAGATACATAGGTAAAATAGGTAACAGTATTTACGAAAAAGTAGTTTTGTGGTAATACATTGATCTTATAAATATGTACATAATTGATATACAATACAACTAATACCTACATACAAGGACATAGCAAAAAGCTATGTTCGCTGACCAGTTAGGTAGATTACCTCAGAACCCACAAATAACGGGATGAGTTTATCGAAAAACTAAATTAGCTGCTTAATAGTGCAGTTTTATGGTTTTATGATAACGATAAAGGTAAAGCAACTCTGAAGTATGCATAGGCTTAAGTCCTAAATGACGTCAGCGATGTTGCATATGATTCAATCAAAATAAACAAAGCAATTCAAATGAAAGCACTCAATGATAATAATATGATGAATGAATGCATCAAGCCATCCAATATAATGGATCGCGTTCGCACCTGCATACTTGAGCGATACAATCTCAGACATACCGCATCACGCATCATACAATGTCATACATAAACAATGAGTGATGAGAATCAATAGAATTGAAGCAGGGCTTGATGAGCCAGTTAGAACTTTCTCCTTTGACGTGTATATAAGTACTTATATTGAAATAGGTGTGCTATGTAAGCTCATTTAAACGTGTATGGTCTTTAACCCTGCCACCATTAAGCCTTAAGAGGAAAGTACAAAAAAGGAAATTGAAGCTTAAGGAACAGTCAACAATAGTAAAAATCTGAACTAAAAGATGATACAATTTTTATGAGTCTACACATTAAACGCGTTTTCTATGGAGAAACAGTTTTCAATTTAAAGTTATAGGTTCAATCACCACTGTTATAAAATTCTGGAACGTTACCGGCGTTATCAAATCACACTGAAGATGAGCAATTAAAGTTATGATGCAACTTAAGAGAATTGAACTCGATCAGATACCAGTTTCCGAAGATGAGGAACGTGCGGTGGATGCCACTTTACTAGAAGCTTCCGATTTTATGAACACCAACTGAAGTAATTCATTTTACAATGTAGATTGTAGACATCCAAAAAGTTACTTGAGTAAATAAATACTAGGTACCAAGAGATCTGAGAAAATGTCTACCATGCTCAAGAACAAATTCATGATCATATTTTATTCTAATAAGTAAAATTGGAACGAACTATCAATATGTCCACAAACTAGACACTTGGGGCTTATAACTATCATTTTTTGAAGTCTCATTGTACGAAAGATGAGGTTTCATAAAACTCTACACATTATTATGTTCGAGGAGTTTTACAGATATACCTAACAGGCAAAAGAAGATGAAGAAGAATTATATTCTGGAACGAAACAGATTTTATATACGCGTCTGATATCTATCTACAAGAATAGACAATACAATAGCCGATCTCATAGCCGATATAAGAAAGGTTTAGGTAGTTCAAGTATTTATCATTGTCAATATCTTTGACCCCTTCGCAATATCTACCCATCTCCCTAATGTGGTTACTGGTAACTAACTAGTAAGTGAAACGGCATCCTAATGAGGTATTCAAGATCTGATCTCCAACAAATAATGTTGCAACGCGTTTGTATATGGCACACTGTATTATGTATTTGTATTGTGGGCATATTGCGTACAGATGACAAGATTACATTGCAAATTATGAATCGTTACGGTTGCGATGATTTTGATTTGATTCGCACGAGAGTTTGTCTTATAATTGGAAAGAAAGTTCCCATTCAGGAATCAGGAAGTAGGAAGTAGGTACGAGTACCATTGATTAGCCAATAGAGTAACCATACATTTTATTTCGTACCAACACAGAACACACGTTTCGCTACCAGATCATCTATCTACCTAAGTTTTGGTTTCAAATTTCAATTATTTAGAATGCATGAATGCGATTATTTAAATTATGATTTGTGGTATTATATTTGTCAGATAATTTATACCACTTTCCCAGTTTACTATAGTTTGGAAATATCATAAAAATATCAAAATAATTTAAAATTCTTTGAATTCTTTTGCAGGTGTTTTGAGAAATCTCAAATTATACAACATGTTTAGGTAACTTGTCAAAGAATATATTGAACCTGCACCTTACTATTAAAACGATGGTAGAAGCGACACAGAAGCAAACTGTCAATAGTGCAAGTTTCATTAGAAATCAGAAATCTTGTTTGTTTTATGCAGTTAAAAGCATTTCAGACTACTAAATGCACAGTCATGCCTCAAAACGCTTAACCGAATAACTAAGATAAATAATCAAATGAAGAAAAACTAATAATTTACATAGAATCCAAAAATACAAAATGAAACCAAAAGAAACCGCAGATAACGTGAATCAGCTAGAGATCTACACAATTGAAGGACGCCAACAATCAAATCTAACCACAATTTCACAGCACGCTAAATGCCAAAGGCGACGAGTCAAGGCTCACAGAATGATGCTAGGTTTAGATACCTACTGCAAAATTGTTGTGCTAAGCTGCGAACGATTACTAGCTCACATTTTATGGGTCATCAATGTGTATGTCTGTTCTTGGAAAGACATCCACTGATTATTTGGTCAGCCATACCTTTCTACTTTACTGACCATGATCAAAGCTTTAGTTTTCTATTTTGATTTCTCTTGAATTTGGAGTTTTGTATTTCTTAGCTGGTGAAGTTGAGATACAATGGTATGTACTTAACTATTTTTTAACACTACATCTTCGAATTTGCTTTCAAACAAGCTACCTCACAAATTAGCATTGAAAAGTAGTCGAAAAGAGCGAACAAAAGCTCCTAATCGAATCGTGAGCCGAGATAACTGGTAGCTTCTCTTGCGCAATGTTATTGTAAGCAATTTCATCAAGTAGCTTATTCAAGCCATCGTGTTTCAAAGAGAGCACGACTACTGAGTGTAAAGTTTCATTTTTATTTTAGTCAACGGTTATACTACTTGTATAACCCATGACTTTGCTCACATGTTTGTCTCTACCTTTACATACAAAATCTTCTCGATGGCCTTTCGCCACTCCTTACGCTGTGCCGTTTGTAGAAAGTAAATTGAAAATACTCTTGTTTTTAATATTTTTAGTACCTATGTAATGTTTAATACAGCGAGCCATTAGACCTATTCAATTATGTCAATGATCTAGTATCAAACAGTCAAGTATCTAAGCTTACAACTGTTGCACACAAAGCATACCCAAATTGGACTAAAACGTTTCCTATAGTTAGATCACGTCATTTACAAGCTATTGTCCATTTTGCATAGATTGTAAGTACAGTAAATACAACTTATTGTTCTGTTTCTTGTTTCTGTATTGGATTGAAAGCACACAAGACAAATCTGAGTCATTGCAATAAAATCGAAAAGTTAAAAAAAAAGTTAATCATGTAATTCAAAGAGCAATTTGAAAACGAATGATGTCACTGTTACAGAAATATATTCCAACTTATATATTTTTATTTAGACCGGTTCGTATACTAACCAAGTGTACAATAAATCGTATCGTGAAACAAGTACTTATTGTAATAAAATATGACGTAGTCATCAAATCAGAAAATGGTTCAAAGGACGTTCATGACTATTAGTCATCGTAATTCCCAAGACTTGTTTATCCCTTAGCAAGTTAGCAATCATACTTTGTTCCGAACCTATAATTGTTGCTTGCAAAATCGCAGCACTTAGTACCGAGACCGCCAAGCAACAAAACAATAATTTTGCAATGGCGTAATCGTTATTGCTTTCGATACAACACCGAAAATATGACGTGTTCTATCTTAGTAATTGACAGCAAGAACAGATTATACGCCTTTGTTACCACCTACCTAATTGCTGAAGGAGAACAGCTATGTCAATCGAAACTAGAGGTAGTTGAAGAAAATTCTAAATTGCGTATTTTCGATATCACAAGAAATACCTTGAAAAGAAAAGTAAATCTTCCACTGGATCTGTATTTGAACCTGTCTTTAAATCTCTTTGTTATGACACTGTTAGAAGAAACCTAGATCATTATCTACAGATATTCGTCATCAAGGGACGAAGAGATTATTTTAATAATTTGAATAATAAAAACCCTTGGCATAAAGCTCTTTATCAGTCAGTGCCTAAAACAGGACTGCACCAGCTTAAAATACAAGCTACGATTGTTGAATAAGAAGAAACAAAGCACGTGCCAGTAATTTCAAGCAGACAAGATAATTGTAGTCTTTCCGAAGTTTTAACAGTTTGTAATTAAGAGAAGGGACTAACAAGACACGTAACGCTTTCTAGATACCATTTCGCGGAAGCCTGTTATGATAGGGAGTAATGGATTGCTAAATCTAATCAGATAGACAGAACCAACTAAGCAGGATAATAAGCTAAACAGGTTGAGAGCGAAAATGTATCTATAAAGAAAGTTGATACGATTCTGTAGAAAACTATAATTTACCATCTCATCTGCTTACTATGCTACTAATAAAATAACATGGTTATATTGCTGAATTAGAAAGGAAGAAATGTCGTGAAATAATTGAACAATTTTGGTGGTATCGGAAAAGAGGAAAATAATAAATCTAGCCACAAAAATTACAAGCAAATTGCACAACACCTGTAATAAAGCCTATTATGCATTGTCATAGCCCGTCAAGGTAACACATGCGGCTGGAGTCATCGGCCGGTAAGAGACGAATTTAGCCGAACGCCGGACGGAAATAGCCGAATCTACCAATGCTTTCTGGAAGCTTTTGCGCGGTCACTGACGATGAAAGCCGTAAATCATAAGAACGGATTAAAAATAAATATAAATCAACTAGCCGTCGCCCGCGGCATTGCTCGCGTTCTAAATAGACCCTTTAGAGTGTGACTTTTCAAAATTCCTTTCTTAGTGCACCCCTACACTAAGGATACTACCCTCCAAATTTCATACCTCTAGGACTTATGGTTTAGGCTGTGCGTTGATTATCAGTCAGCGTCAAAAGAGTTTTATTTAATATATTGATGATAAAAGATCTTGTGCGCTTAGTATGAGCGCAAAAAATTACGATGTTCCTGTCTACCGAAGAGAAGCGAATCATAACTTCGTATCTATTTGTTGTTTGACGAAAACAATGATTATGTAGTTATAATTTTTTTAGTTAGTCTATAGTTAGTTTATTTTTTTAGTTAGTTTATTTTTGTTAGTCTATAATTTTTTGACAAATCGCTGTCTAAGGCGCTTCAGGCTAGCCTTGCTGTAATTATAATCATATGTGAAGGAAATGAAATATATATAAAAGTATACATTTTTCCGAGAAGATATCTCAAAATTAGGAAAAGGGGCTGATGAGAAAGCAAGTACACTAGACATTTAAATATTCAGGTAGGTTCTCCCAATATAAACGTAGATCTTACACAGCACACAATGATCGTATCGCTTTTCTCATAGGTACGTCTTGTAACAAAGATTGCCACATCCCAGTCATCAGTTCAAATCGTTCCACCATGGAACTCAACAAGATGATCTAAATTAGAGGCAGTAAAAAGCTCTATTGTGCGTAACCAAATATGCGTCGAACGTGACCGGTCGTGGGAAATCAATTTCAAGGTAACTGGAACGAAGTTAGCGACAAATGCGAACTCATTGGAAAATAACAGAGGAATGCATTGTTTTACTGAGGAAGTAAAAACATGAAGTTCAAAAGTGGAAGCTCTCAATTTAGCTGTTTTCTTTTTAATTTAGCTGATTCTCAAACTGCAGATAGTAATTGAGCACAATGGTATTGTTTTTGCCAAAATAAAGGCACAGTTAGGTAGAGGAAAGGTTAGCCGGTATCTCAATGGATAAAAGTGACTTCCATACTGTACTAAGCCATTTAGATAAATCATCACTCGCAATTTCAAAGGAAATCAAAGTAATTACGAGCAACTTTCATGAAGACCTTACACGGAGAGTCAAAGAGATACATTCCGCCATGCTGAGGGAAATACCGGAGAAGAATTTATAGCCTGAAGTGAACAGTGGTTTATTTGATTCGCCGCGGTTAGAGAAATCAATCTGTACTACCGTTATAATATAGATATTATAGGTTATGCCACCACAAAAGGAAGGACGGACGCCCAACTGGCTAGCAACTACCCTGCTAGGTATTTTCACACTAGGACGATATCGGAAAGAGATTTCAGTTCCGAACTAACGAATTTGTCAGCTGAAATGAAGCGGAGAAGTAGCTTTTCATTTGTTTTTAGACATTTAATCTAAGCTAAAGATCGATGGCATCAAAGTTGGAACTAAATAGATCGTCATGTTATTAATTAGTATAATTGAGCCCCTGCGGGCCTAAGATGCGCACCGCGAGATATTTGTCATGTCGTTCTGTCAAAATGTAAGCATTTTGTACCAGTTTAGGAACTATTGCATTATCTGTGGTAATGTTGTCGAGAAACCGCACCTTTGAATTTTCAACTTTTGACATTTCTGCATGACTATTATCTCGTCCTCAGAGAGGTACGACGACTAAGAAGTGTCAAAAGTGTACATTATGGCGCGTTTTGTCGACACCATTAGGTACCACAGATAATGCAATAGTTCCTGAACTGGTACAAAATGCTTACATTTTGACAGAACGACATGACAAATATCTCGCGGTGCGCATCTTAGGCCCGCTGGACGCAGGTGTCAGCGCTGACATCGATATTAGTTCCAACCTCTAACATTTCAGTATTTGTCAGTGTGTCGACGCTCATTTATAGGTGCTACGGATATATCTAATGTACTAATTCTTATTCCCCCTTTATCAACCGGCTTTGAAGCCTTATAAAGGCTGATTATGATGTATTCTTGAGCTAGGAATGAATTGGTGTCAGGTCAGGACGACCAGATGGCTTGCAGACCTAGTTTAGGGCCGTACTTGGTGTATCGTGTATTTACAGGATGCTTGTTTTTTATCTTGATTCATTGATAACTGTGTCGTGTACTGTACTGACATTTTTATCGCTATTCAACATTGCATCATTAAATGTATCTACATTTATTTATTTATTATGTGCCTTCAATGTCCCGCTACTGGACAAAGGCCTCCCCTCTTCCTTCTATGCTGTGCGATCTAGCGCTGTGATGATCCATTCAGGCTGGTATTTATCGAGTTCATCCCGCCACCTTGTTCTTACATTAGATGTTATGTTATCTTCTTACCTTTTTATTCATATTCAACTGTTATTTTAGCGCGGTTTTAATAAATAATCCATTGTCACTTACTTGCATGATAGCGAAAGGACGCATGACAACAGATTCAGCAATCATTTTAGTTAGCTTAGCTTTAGAAGCCCAATATGAAATATACCTCTTATTAAGTTAATTCCTTTCTAACGTTTTCACTCACTTTCAAATTACGACAGAATATTGTTAGTATTATGTGATTGCGTTTTGAATCTAGCTAATTTATCTAAGGCATTGTGAATTAGCGCCAATCAGCTGATTTCTAAATGGCAATTGAAGTGACTATCATGCTGATAGAATCTAGGTATTATATCATTATTAGATAAGGGAATAGTCACTTATTATATGTACTGAGGCAATTTAAAGTAGATTAAAACATGTTATGGTATATACGTCTAACCTCTAAATTTTAAAAAATTATGGCACTCATATAGTCCGTATTGTATAATGATTCACAGTCTCTGAGGTAAGTCTAAGACTTATAAAAACTTATTTTGGAAACCAGCTATCTTCGCTAGCTGATTTTTTTTTAGCTATTTTCTAAATCTTGTATTTCATTTAAACCTCAGCTTAACAAAGATTGAAACATTTCAATTCATACAAAGAAAGAACTCCCTTACAGTTGACCTCATTTAACCTTTTTCTTAGTCTAAACATCACCACAGCGGTCCTTTCTTGCTTTGTTCGTTAAGGAACTGTAATATGATTGTTTTGCATTCCTTTCTCAGACTCGCAACTATTATGGAGGTAGGTATTATAAGACCTGTAATTTCCCAAGACATTTTAGTGCAAACCAGAACAGTAATGCACTCATTACTTGACCGCTAGAATTGTAGTAAAGTCTAGAAAAACAATCCAGTGTGTTGTACTTATGTATAAGCGGTATGGTGGATAAGCGACAATCAATTGAGAGAAGTTTATCCATAATATTGTTCTGCAAAGATTACGACATATATCTTTTCTCACAATTTAGAAAAAAAAAATATTACGATCATTGTCTGTGCTGCCGTTCATCATTCATTCATTCGTTCATGTTTGGTTTGAGCCAAATATCTTTTATTCAGTAAAATAAAATCACAAGCATCATTGTGTATTTTATTCACAATGAAAATAAAGACTAAGTGTTTACAATAAGGATCATTTAGAATCTAGAGTAATGTAATATTCGCACTTTAATTCTTTAAGCTTCTAAAGAAGTCATGTCAATGAATTGAACTGAACTTGATCTGTGAGTTCCGTTACTTATTGTGCAGAGTGCAATAAGTCTTCATTACAAAACATGATTTACTACATTGACGTAAAGTCCAATACCGAGGAACAGGGTTCAGGGATTTGTGGCGTAGCATTGTGCTTCTCACAGCCCGGTAGATTGTGCTAATAAGCTAGATTACTTGCTGTTCGGTTAAAATAAACAACAAAGAAACCGTATTCCAAAAACTTCAATACTTACAACCTTTTTAAAATACTTAAGTGCTGACCGACTTTATTATAGACCGAGATATGTTTGAGTGAGGAAGAGATTTGCTTCATTAGGTGGGTGCAACACACAATGTGGCTGGCTACGACCAAACTATTACTACGAACTTTTATTAAGTTCAGGATTAATACGTTGACTTTTCGAAGGATAATGAGCCATTTAGAGGAGACCTCTATTTCAACTAAAGAATTTCATAGTATTTTTTTTTAGCCTTTTACGGCTTTTCAAAAATTGCCGTAGCGGACGGTATTTCACGTCCACATGGCGGGGTATTGGTAAAGTTTTCAATTAGCAATAATCGCACCTCGGATTAACCTCATTGGTTACGATATTGCCTCTGCGCAAAGTTATCTCCAATGAGAAATTTGGCTCGACGCCTCTCTTTATCCAAAACGCTTCGATAGCGCGTTCTAGGATTGTAATATTTTTAGCAGCGCCATCTAGTTCTGTTTTTATGAACTTGTTAGTTTTTCAAATTATCGAAAAAGACGTAATGTTACCATTGCAAAATAAAAATATGTATAAATTCGAAAAGAAATAATGGTACGTAATAAAAATGAAAACAATGGGAACTTTTAATTATGTAAAAGTAGGTAGTTACAAGACTAATTTCCTCTGATGTCTACAATTATACCTACCTACTTATAGCTTAAATTTCAATTATAATGTAGTCGCATAGATTAGTACGGAGATTGAAAATTTGAATTCGTATACGTAATTCGAGTATTTTTGCCTTTTCGGCTTTTCCCATAGAACTTCGCATACCTAATTAGTTACATAAAAATCAAGACCGTAGACAACCGTGCAAATCTCAAAGCACCGGAGGCATACCATGACCAATAACGAAATACACCTTACTCTTACTCCATAGTAACTCTTACATATACTATACATTTCCTATAGTAGTTGATATATAACCTGTGGTGTGACGTAACGTGTAACAAGTGCGGATGGGCACAGAAAAACACTATGGGAGGCAAATGAACTATGACGAATCCGTGAAATCAACGACATAATGCTGATGTAATGATTGTTATGCGAAATTGTTTATGTTGATACTCACTGAATTGAAGAAAACATAGTGAGGAAAGAGATTTGAAATTAATAAACTAAGAGAAAAGTTAACAATGTGTTTTATTCAAATTCAAATTCAAATCGTTTATTGCACTTATGTTGTTATAAAGATGTTGTACAAAAGTAGTGTAGCAAACATAAACCCTGTTAGGGCACAGCAATTTGTTGAGGTGTAGGTACATAGGCACTAGGTGGCATATTTAGGTATCTGAGATACA
Organism: Eulithis testata; assembly: GCA_947507515.1. Classification (NCBI taxonomy): domain Eukaryota; kingdom Metazoa; phylum Arthropoda; class Insecta; order Lepidoptera; family Geometridae; genus Eulithis; species Eulithis testata. The sequence goes on along the minus strand of OX382213.1, from coordinate 6,521,582 downwards.
AGATACAATTTGCAAAAATAATTGTTACAAATTAGTCTTAACTGTAGGAGGCATTTTACAACTTTATATATCTTTTACAGGTATCATAAAACTTAATACTTAATATTTTGTATGTCTAAGTTTATCTTACCTATATAATAATTTAATATTGTACTTTTTATAATATTATATTAGAAATTACTCATAAATATGGCCTATTGGGTATTATTTCTACTCTCTGCAAGGAATTCTTGCAGTGAGTAGAAACAGTTCTGGATGATAAACTTTTTTAAGAGAGTTTTATATCGATTGAGGTTTTCTTCATTTTTTATATCAGTAGGGATTTTATTATAAATGTTTACTGACATTGAATATGGACCGGTGTGGAAGAGTTGTAGATTTGAGGAGGGAATAGCTAATCTATTTTGCTGTCTTAAGTTTTGTGGGCGTTTATATTGTTCAAAAAGGTTCATGTTCTTTTTGACAAATATGCATGTTTCTAAGATATAAATACAAGTGAGGGTTAGAATGTTGTACTTTATGAAATAGGGTTTACAGCTTATCATTCCATCTAAATTATATATTATTCTCAAACATCTCTTTTGTAGAACAAACAGTTTCGAAATGTCGGTACTATTTCCCCACAGAACAATGCCGTATTGGAGCCACGCATGTGCATAAGCATAGTAGGCGCAGGTAGCAGTTTTTATATCTGTAGTTTTTTTTAATTGATATAAAGCGTATGTGAATCTAGACAGCTTGGCTGAAATATTTTTAATATGGGTTTTCCAATTGATGTGTGAGTCTATGTGAATTCCTAAAAGTGGGTAAGTATTAATGCATTCCAGAATGATGTTATTAAATGAGAAATTAATGCTGAGGGGTTTTTTTTGATACGGGTGAAATTGTATAATATTTGTCTTTTTAAAATTTAGTAGAAGGTTGTGGTCATTAAGCCAGCTCATTATTTTGGACAGGTTGATTTCAAGATTATCGTTTAAGTCTATACCAGATTTGCTGGGAATTACTATTGAAATATCGTCGGCAAATAAAGTACATGAACAATCTATAATTTTTGGCAAATCGTTTATATATATTAAAAATAATATGCATCCTAACACACTGCCTTGTGGAATGGATTTAATCATATCAGTTTGGGTTGACTTCACTTTAGTTATATATCCTGTGTTGCTATTATGGTATTCAATTTCAACATATTGCTTTCTATTTTTTAGGTATGAATTGAACCAGTCATATACTAAACCCCTCACACCTATACCATAAAGTTTTTCAAGTAGGATACTATAAGACACTCTATCGTAAGCTTTACTCATGTCTAGTAAAATTCCAACAGCATAGTTTTTATTATTAATAATATCTAATATAGCGTGAATATATTTATAGACTGCTAAAGAGGTAGATCTATTTTTTCTGAAACCATTTTGACAGTCGCTGAATATATTAAATTTTTCACAGAAAGAATAGAGGCGACATGACATTGCGCTTTCAAATATTTTAGAGAAAGTGGGTAACAGGGCTATAGGACGATAGTTATTACAATCACCGTGATCTTCTTTTTTATAAAGGGGTTTGATAACTGATATTTTTAATTGGTCTGGAACGGTTCCTTCTTCGAAGGATTGATTTATAAGGTGCGATAGGGGTGAGGCAAGTTTTTCTGCACACTTTTTTATAAGGAAGGGGGGTAACTCGTCATGTCCAACGCTCCTTTTATTCTTGAGGTTGTTTATTAATTTAAAAGTTTCTTTTGGAGTCACTGGCTGTAAATACATTGAATTTTCTGATTTTGACAACACAGGTCGACCGCCTGGAGATACAAGATACGTTTATTTGCATTATTTATGTATTTACAAATTGGTCTTCAATTCAAATTCATATCGGTGTTGCCAGATAAGGCCAGAAAATATAACAATACACATCATTTTAGAAGATTTTTTTTGTGCCGTATTTACTGTTTTCATTTTGACAAATTGACGTCAAAGTCAAAGTCAAAGTCAAAGTCAAAAATCTTTTATTCAATAAAATCTCACTGATCACTTTGAATCGTCATTACGTTTTGTATGATTAGGTATGATTACATATTTTTTTTATTGGATGAGTTGGAGCTAGTTCGTCCCAAGCTTGTTTGTCTTCTAAATAATCAGATATTTTATAGTATGCTTTTAAAAGAAGTCTCTGTTTTATTACGTTTTTGAACTTGCTAATCGACAACTGAGACACATCACTTGGGATTTTGTTAAAGAAGCGTACACATTGCCCTTTGAAAGATTTACTAATTTTTGTGAGCCTAGTGGTGGGAACAGCGAGTTTGTCTTTATTTCTAGTGTTAACATTATGATTATCACTTTTTTTGTTGAATAGATTGATATTTTTTTGAACATACAATAAGTTTTCATAGATGTACTGGCAAGGTACTGTCATTATATTTATTTCCTTAAACTTATTTCTTAGTGATTCTCTGGGACCCATGTTATAAATTGCACGAATAGCCCTCTTCTGCAACACAAATATGGTGTTTATGTCTGCAGCACTCCCCCACAACAAAATGCCGTACGACATAATGCTATGAAAGTAGCTGAAATAGACTAGTCTTGCGGTTTCCACATCTGTAAGGAAGCAGATCTTCTTGACTGCATATGCTGCAGAACTAAGTCTCTTCGACAATTTATCTATGTGTGGGCCCCATTGAAGTTTATTATCTAGAGTTATGCCTAAAAATACTGTGGTGTCCACGAGATCTATATTATCTTCTTTGATTTTTACATTGGCATTTATTTGTTTGACGTTTGGTAGAATAAACCGAATACATTTAGTTTTCTTTTCGTTTAGTAATAAATTGTTTACATTAAACCAGTTTACAACCTTAGAGGACGTTTTGAATCTTCACAGCAACACGAAATGCAAACCGCAGAACCTTGCAAAATCTTACAAACGTAATTGAGCAATCATGTAACTCGTGTCCTTGTGCAGTTAATGTAAAAATGAGATCATAGTACAAGGACCACTCGTCAAAGTTCAAATTCTTTTGAGTAGTAACTGAGATTTGTTTTGAGACAAGGTTACTATGATGATTATGAACACGTTTCGGAGTCATCTTCATGGATATGTGACATTTATATATGATAGAACTATAATTTGTGCGGAGAGAGTGAAAACAGCAATAAAGTGAAACTCTACGTTTACAAATCACACTATATAGTAATGGAGCTTATACTACCCGCAAATCATACTAGCAATAATGACCGGGCCCACTTGCTCTATCATAGACCAAATTACCAACATAAACCAGTCATGGATAGCATCAGATCAGAATCGACTCGATTTCGTACTATTCCGCGGTAATTATGGTTACTAGATGACATAGCATCGACATGCGCAATTGTGGACCAAAGATTTGTATCGAACGAAGGGCCATTTCACTGGTAGAATTACGAAATCTGACGGAGTAAAGGCGATGTCGACTAAAGCTAATATGAACCTAAACAATAGAATTGCGAAAGGGAATGCACGAGTTGGGTCACACATAAATCTATTGCAGATATGGTCGTCAAATTCTCCAGACTGTTTCTTTGAAATCAACAACTAGCTTCAATGAAGCGAATGACAATTGAACTGATCGCTCCCTAGTCCTAATATGAACAAACGGGCGAGATGGCAAATTGGAACAAATTCGAATTGATACTAACGCATTTACGAGTTCAGTTCAATTACCAAATAATTTCAATGCTTCTTGCGTGTCCCGTATATTTTGGCCATTCCCAATATTCAATCCATCTCTAGTGTCGCCATACTAAAGGTATATTACAATAGCAACACAGCTTATTTTGTCAAATAATGTATGGCTTTCATGCATATCCCTATCTAAACTTTAGCGAGGGTTGTATATATTGTAAATCACCTATAATACCAGTATATGTTGTAAACCTGAACAGATTTCAAGCCAATAACCCAACAGTACCTCTATCACGAACAAATCTGACAGTCGCCACGTTAACATATTCGAGCTATATTGCGCGTCAATGCCAGCTCGACTGTCAACCGTTGTAGTGTCACCGCGCAGTTTATCTCTGATACGCTAGCGTTGCGATACGTTTGCGATAGTCACTATTATTCGTGATCAAGGCACAGGTGTTTATTTCTTTACAGTTCACTTCTTTACGATCATGGTTTCTTTTGAAAGCTTGTTTATTGACATTTCAAATATAATAGGGGTGACCTATTTTTTCATTTAGTTGTTTATAAAAATCTTGCATTGCTTTTTAAATAACAGCGAAGTCACGAACAATAAGGACCCTACTGCATTGGAACACGTGCGCAATGTAAGTAGGTAGTGAATAGGTATATACCGACACAGCTGCGCTTGAGCAAGGGATCGAAGGGCCTGATTGAAATGATAAAGAATCAATAAACAGAGTACCAATAGGTAATTTAGATGCTATGATAGCGTTTTAGACAATGAACAAGAACGAAGTGGTACTACTTCGTATATTACTAATGTATTTTACAAAAACATGTTACTTTTGGCATATTTGACGACTTACTGCATCGATAACAGTACCTAATGATCTGTGGTACTGATAGGTGTATCGGACAATAAACAAGAGTTTAAAATGTACCTTATATACCTACCTATAGGTACTGGTGTATTGTAGGTGCTTCGGACAATTAACCAGAGGTAGGTCAGGTACCTACCTAATAATGTTCTTTTTCAAAACCTTGTCTTTGTATACGACAAGTTTTGTTTGTTTGTTGAAAGTGCTAGGACATCTGAAGTACTAAGTACCTACCGCTACCGCTATACGTGCAAGAACCACGAGACCACCCACATACACAATATGTCTGTTTGTTTGTTTGTCTGTCTGCATGTGTTAATTGAATAAGTCATGGTGGGATCGATATTTACAGAATCATGTGATCGTATTGATATATGGATAAAATAATGATGAGTAGAATACACAGTTCAAAATTCTCCTATACGACTTTTATATTTGGCTCATACTACATACCTCAGTCCAGCCAGTGGACTGATGATGATGTAGTTAAAAAGCCAAAATAAAATCTGTAAAAAATAACTATAATCCCCTAGTCGTAGAAACATTCCTACCATATTAGTTCGAAAATGTTTAAAAGAGTTGGCAGAGGCATTAGTATTTATTTCAGAGAAGTTTTCTAGCATTCAAAACTAACTTATTTCAATGAATCCAGAAAGACAGAAGTTTAGGTCACAGTAGGTATTACTGCTAAGCAGAAAGACCACAACATTATTGCAAAGAATGTGCATACGAATGCCATTATGCCAGTGCATAACTTAGACATTAATTCTTGTGTGAAAGGTGCAATGTACTGCTAATCTGATAACGCTTGCGATAGCTGTTTTAACTGGCTCTCAGTTATATAAATTACGCAGGGTATTGTATTTCGATATTTGTATCTAAATATGAGAAGTATAAAATATATGTATAGAGCTAATATACGAAAGTTGCAAGAAGCTATGCGGTACTTATTTAATCTAAGCATATAAAACTTTTTTGAAGCTGAATGACAATCAACGCACAGCCTAAACCATAAGTCCTAGAGGTATAAAATTTGGAGGGTAGTATCCTTATATAGGGGTGCACTAAGAAACGAATTTTGAAAAGTCACACTTTAAAGGGTCTAGAACGTGAGCAACGCCGCGGGCGACGGCTGGTGTGGTGTGTTATAAATAAATGTGGTAACAGCAAAGAATAGAATATATGTAAAAGAAACCCCATGAAATAGAAGAATCTATGTCATGTTAAATAAAAATTTAAAATCTATCTAATAATCAAATAGTAGTAATCTTCTATCAAAAGAAAACCTTTGCAAAAGCAATATGGACTCATTAAGCATATCTACATAATTTGGTCGATAATATAATTTCAATAACTTTATACGTAATCACCGTGTTGGGTCTCCTTTGATCGAATTTGAATCAGCTTGTCAATGCAAAAGACAAAACAATGTAACTATTTGAAGCTTATTAGATTGGGAATAGATAGAAACAAACTCTGATACTTTCAAGATATTCTCTATTCCTTGTCATTTGCGTACAGCTCGACAGCAATCTATTGCTAAAGTTACGGTTACGACTGGCTTCGTTTATGTTAACCAAACTATTTTGAACCTGCAGTATGATTTAGCCAAACTGTTCCTGTTGGTAGAACACAACTTTATCTTTCATCTACAATACTTAAGAATAACAATGTAGCATTAAAACTGTCTTTACAAACTTTCTATTTTCCCGAAAGAGATGGTTTACTACACAGTTGCTGTGGATATCTAATGCATTTATCATAGGGTTTCTGAAACTTTCTTTGTATATCATTATAACATTCTTTTTAAATGCTAATGTTTCTTAGTGTCTATAGTTTCCCTTTGTATTTTCATTATTGTTTCCACTAAATTTATTCTACCCAGAAACCTTTATGACCTAGTTGTTTTTAAGATTTATCTATTATTTCGTATCAAGCTTATCCCGATTAGTGTCACGGCCCACGGCTTACTTTCCGTAATTCCCACTTCACACGGTGTCCTACATACTGCGTTACGTCCGTTAGGCTCAGTGTTGTATGTACGTACATAGGTACCTAGTGTAGGTATGAAGCTACTCGTATCTATGCGACATAAAAACATCATCATTTCCCTGGCCTGCATCAAACTAAGCAGATTGGCTAACATGGTTTCTTCTACTCTCTCTTATATGTTTAACTCTGAATCTACTTTCCACCACTTCTTACTTGGCCTCCTTTTATGAGATATAGATTCTCATAACACTGAATTTGTCATATTAGCCAGTGGTAAATTGAAGTAACTATTGAAAATAATGCGACTTAATATAACGAAGAGTAATTCGAAGAACTGATAGCAAGCTCATCGAGAAATATCAAGTGATTCAGAAAAAAATGCAAACCTAATAACGTAATGTGATACTAACTATTGAAAATCAAGATAGATATCAGTAATTCAATGTTAAAATACCATAGATATCGTTCATTTAATAATTAAATCAGAGTATAGCTTCATACATACATTCCACGTATCTAAAAGTATACCAGGGCGCCTGAATCCACTACGGGAACTTACCTGCAACAAAAAATAAAAATATAAATAATAATTTCAACAGAAATAATGTTGACCTTAACAAGTTCAAGCACACTACAATTCCAAGCAGCTTGTAAACTCATTCAATTTATTTGTTTAGTCGTTTTATTAACATCAATGTGCTTGACACTGTTATTGGTACTTCAAAAATTGTTGCACAAGGCGTAGGCTATTGGATTGGAATGCTATGTTTAAACAAAAGCATACGAAATGAAAATGCAGCCGCAGCAGTCAATAGAGTGCATTGTTTACTATTAATGTTACTTACTGTACTTTATTGTTATGCTAACGTTTTAACCGTTCGCGTAAGAGTTGAACTTTTTATTATTAATTTAAAAATACACAAGAAATAATAATAAGCAGTTGTGCACGGCAATTACGATGACAAGCAGGTAATAAAAATCATTCAACATTGAAAGAAATGACGCAAAATGATGTAACAACAGTTGTCGATATAAATAAACCAATCAACCAAATAATAAGCCCAATCAATTCAGTAGATCTTATGAAAATGGGCCGGACAGACGAAATGGCAGTGATCATCAAGGAACGTTCACGCCAATGCAAATGATAATCTAACCACACGATGTTATACAACTTGCAATTATGTTGCGGTCGGCAACATCGGTGAATTGCTAAATTGATGTGCAAAAACGACAGACTCCATGGCTGTAAACGCATTTGGCGGCCAAAGAGATACCAGCGGGCCTAAGATGCGCATCGTGAGATATTTGTCATGTCGTTCTGTCAAAATGTAAGCATTTTGTACCAGTTTAGGAACCATTGCATTATCTGTGGTACCTAATGGTGTCGACAAAACACGCACTTTTGACACTTCTTAGTCGTCGTACCTCTCTGAGGACGAGATAATAGTCATGCAGGAATGTCAAAAGATGAAAATTCAAAGGCGCGGTTTCTCGACAACATTACCACAGATAATGCAATAGTTCCTAAACTGGTACAAAATGCTTACATTTTGACAGAACGACATGACAAATATCTCGCGGTGCGCATCTTAGGCCCGCAGCACATTGTTTTCACTTCAAAATGTCAGTTAGAATTGTCAGAATCAAGACAGGTTCGGCTATCTCACGTATGGCTGGTATGGCCGAAGAGTTCAAGCCGAGCTAACCACCGCGACTTGGCCGCCCAATGCGTTTGCAGCCTAGTTGTCGCGCGACAAAGCTAACAAGATACATAGATACACGCTCAGAACTGTCAGAATTAGTCGCCGGGACAGGTCTAGTCGCCCGACGACGTATGGCCGAAAATCTCAGGCCGTGTTTGACCACCGCGACTCGGCCGCTAAATGCGTTTGCAGCATAGTTGTCGCGTGACAAAGCTAACAGGACACAGACACACACTACGATTCATCTTGTGAAAAAGCAAAAGCTAAATCATAATCTTTATTAGCAATAAACGTCGAGGAGCGAAATGAAACTCTAAGCTACATTTGTGGTAACCTTCGTAAGTAGGAAATTTTTGAATAGCGGACGAACAAAGAAGCGAATTATAGTAATTACAGTAATTATTCACTCGCACTAGATTCTAAACGAACAATTGAGATTGTATAGACCTTGGAAGCTGCCAGAGCTTACATTTTGATTTATTACACATTCGTCATAGATATTTATGAAATAAGCAGGCTCATAACAGGGCAACTATAAATAAGATAAGGTTGAAATTAGATAGAACACTAACTAAATAAGTACAGAAGTTTTAAACTAACAATTCCTCCGATTCTGCTCTTTCATTTTCCTAAACGAACCTAAGTTTTGTCAACATTTTTGTTGCCATATCTTTCTTATGAACTGAAACGACATAGACAGATCATTTTAGTGCCGTCACATAAGTTTAGTTTAAAAAAATACCAATATAATCGGGTATAATAATAGGCCTTAAGTTTATTTTAAACTGCTATAGAATTTTAATTATCATTGATTCATTTTAAGCCTTTTAGCGCTGTAAAAAATTCTCGCCACAGTTTATGAAACTGGTGGTTTGACTTAAAAATAATGAAAATAATGTTTTTATACGTTTCCAATAGGTTGTTTCGCTCATACCAGTCATATCCGGCTCAGCCTAGAAACTCGCTCATGAAATACCTTTCATATCCGGACCAGGCTCAAGACATGAAAGAGATTTACACGAAACAGTAGAATTAAACAACTTAAAACCATTATAATGATGAACACCGGCTATTACAGGACTCGTAGTACTCAAGAACAATAACAAACTACCCACGTGATTCCGCAATGAGCTGTTTAAATTCATTGCATTCGGGTTATTCACCTCAAATGAAAACAAAATTAGATTCAATCAACGCCCACATTATACCTACAAGGTGTATCAGAAATTTGAAACGAATATGTTAATCCTAAACGGGGTGGTTCTTCTAATCCGACTTGAAAGGATATCGGAAATTTTCGGAGGAGATTTTAAAAAGCAAATTCGGAATCGATCCAAAAGATTTTTAGAATAAATACCTAGAATACTTGAAAACTTTCGAAGATTTCAAAACGCGAATTCGGAATCGACCCAAAATATTTTTAAAATGAATACCTAGAATACTCGAAAACTTTCGAAGGAAATTTCAAAAAAAGAATTCAGAATCGATACGATTTTTTTTCGAATTAATCAGAATACCTAGTGTGATCAGCAAGTTTTTGTATTGTAAAAAAAACCCTCTACGTAGAGGGGTTTTTTTTTACAATACAAAAACTTATATAATAGGTAATCTTTCTTTTAACTGTCGTAGGACATTGTTGTTATAGTAAGTACCGATAACCCCCCTTCAGAATAACAAATTCTGAAGTACCAAGCGAGGATCCCTCCCTTGATAAACACACTAGTTTTGGTACACCCAGTATTACTAATGCGTTTACGATTTCGGCAAACGAGACGCGGGCGACCCACGTGGGCCCATTCACCATTCGAAGGAAGATGCAGTAATTTTGTAAGTTGAAAGCCATAATAGCGTTGAGACATCACACCGAAGGCTATTTTCACACTGCCACCAATATTTACACGATATCGATAATAATCGTTAGTTACATGTTAGTTACCTACTCCAATAAAAATATCGGTAGCCGATATAGCGTGACAGTGTCTACCCTAACTTGTACTAAAATCATACCATACCTCCGCCGATATCACGCAGGTGTTCGGTTCGGTGTGCGACAGTCAATGGCTTATATTTATTTTATTCTTAATCCTAAATTAAATAAACTTTGAGCCTTTGGGAGACCTTTGCGCTGCAGTGGAATAATAATCATCATCATCACCATCATAGGCAGCCTATAGTAACCCACTGCTGGGCATAAGTCTCCTCCCTCAAATGACACTCGTGTCTATGTTGGGCTTTTTGCATCCAGGTCTTCCCCTGTACGGCAACGACATCATCTACCCATCTGGTTGTTGGTCTGCCAAGCCCTTTCTTGGGATAATGGCTGCATAATAATAGTAAACTTCCTAAAAATTAGTTAAGTTTTAGGGTAAAACAACCTACGTGACAGGCACATCTAATTCGTCGTGATTCATTTAACCCTACGGACGTCCATTGTCCCAGACGTTAATTTCCTAGCCCATATTCCAGATGAAATACGTTAGTCAGTACATGACGGTAATGCTCGATCTCTCTGTCCCATTCTAGAGATTTACTAGCTTCCTACTGTGCCACCAGTGGGCGAGATTCTAAATTATGAAGCCACTTACCGCTCGGAAGACAAATTGAGCCATTTTGTATATTTCAACGTCTACCTGATACACCGATCGACCAGAACTACCTGAACCTTCGGTACTGCAGAAATTTTAGAGCTAATACAGACGTAACTCCTCAACGATAGATAAAAGGGAGTGTGGTATGAATCAAGCTAGTACTAAAACAAATGAAGAAGGAGACCTTTATGGTTTCTAATTTCGACAAGGAATCCGAGTAGACTCGTCATGTCTGCTATGGGGCGGATAACACGTATCCACTCGTATTAATGCGATATATATAGTAGATAACAAAGCTTTGGCGATTACTGTAGATTGGAAGTATAATGAAAACGATTCTAATTGCTATGAAGAAGTGTAAGATGAAGCTGAAAATCTGGTGGCAGAGTCTCAAGTTAAAGTGGTCGATAAAACAGCTTCCTTAATTTAATGCAAAGAGGTTATAACAATACAAATAGAACGTAGCGATGGTAATACATTATCTCAAGTGTTTCTTGTATCAACGACTATGTTTATAACTTGATATTGCAAGAAGAAAGTTTAATATACCATTGATCTAGTAGTAACGAATAATGTAGTATACGTTTACTTTATTACATTCTTTACTGATGTTATTTTGTTTGGTTTGACAGAGACAGACCCTGCTGGAAAAGTATCATACAGAATAAGGTCCTACATAAAGGTCACGACCCTCAACTGTGAGGATATCAACGCAAGGAGAAGGAGGATTAAGCTTGGTAACAATACGATTAGTGTTTAAGATACAAAGATAATAGTGCTCACCTTTAAACAAGCTAAGCTACAAAGGTTAAACTTAACGATGATCTAAGCATTCTAAGCCAAGAGGGTCGATAGCATCATCAAAGAACCATGTAGGGAACTTAAGCAACGACCTTGCTGTTAGAAACTTAAATATCAAACTCTTCACGCTTTGATGAACTTCAATGGCTATGCAAAAAGATTTGTATACTTAACGTATTAATGAAGATGATAAAGTTAGATTTAAGATTATTTAATATATTTATAATAATTACGATAGAATTTTAAACATCATTGCATTTTGAAGATGCAAAATGTATAAAATTTGAGTAATAAAATTCGACCATCGTGAGATCTATAAACTACGTAATCAAATTGACTTTAAGCTGAATATTTATAAAAAACCCACATATTAATTGACTCTGAATTATATCAGATTGGCCTACATCAGATTGGCAACGCTTGTACAATAAACCGATTAAATAAACTAGTGAAGAAATAACATAATATAGATAAGGAAGTATATATCCGTACAAAAAGTAAATAAGACTGAGATCATCAACGATGCGCATGAGTCATACATAATCTATTCATTGAAGCCGACGTAACATGTTCTCGTCGTCAATCGTCACCAATTACTGTGCCATTGACCCATATAATATTAATAGAGCAAGTGTTTTGCAAACTGTGAAATAAAAGTGTTTGTAAAATATATTTTTTAAGAAAAATAAAATTAAACGAATACTAGAAGAAACGGTAAAGAACGAAATAGATGTGTTGGGGTAGAATTGGAATAACGACTAGATTACCACTACAGTTTTAAAGAGAAGAATAAAGTAAGTTAATAAAGCTATAGCAAAATGATTATTCGTAATAGTAACGTATAAGCAACTCAAAATGAAGACACTAGAATACAAGAACCATACTGACCATGGTAACAGTTCATAAATCAAGAAGTATAAGTAAAAGAAAAGATAATTAGTAATGTTCATTAAATACAAAATATTCTAGACTTCCTATTACCTAGAAATCAATACTTACCGATAAATCTAACGGAACAACCGCACGTGGTTAAAGAAAATAACCGCAAACGATATTGTATTTAAACCGGTTGGTTTTGCATTGATTGGAATAAGCCATTGAACCACTTAATAGTAATTCGTTTTACGAAACAAATAGCTACAATTACGGACTTTAGAATTTACAAACAGTTATGAAAGTACATGAAGTTCAAATTAGGTATAAGAGGTTGCATTGCAAGTGCCGAAAGAACGAGGAGCACAACTATTTCAAAGTCTTCAAACCTCAACTGCAGGAAATAAATACCAGAGATCATATCTTATGCCCAAAGCAAGAGAGAATTAATATTTATTCAACAGACTCAATTTCAGTCTGTGAAATATAAAATTTCCAGCAGAGTACACCGTAAAGTGGAGTATGCCTGATAATGTCTATGGCCTAATTTTGAGAGAATATGAAATAAACTAAAGTGAAGCAACTGTCCTACAAGGAGCTGATTCAGTCATTAAGTCATGTTCGGCTATAATTCGTAACTCGTACAATAGAACTAACTAATGGACCATATTTTAATGTTCACACATGACAGTGTGTAGGCCAATTTGTTCATTTATCAAAACCATTTGCAATGACAAGACAATAAAATTTCGTATGAGATCACGCTGTATTGAATTTCGACGAAATGTTATATCTTGGTACTCATGATTACTATGAAGGGGATATCAAATTCAATGTTTGATTAACACAAACATGTTTATTGTTTATGTTATGATGAGGGTTATCGGATATTTGATACAACGTTTGAACTCAGGATATAACTTCAGACAAGAAACCACCTACACAAAAATATATACAAAAGATAAAACAATATTGTAATTTTAATAGAAACACTTCATTTAATTGTTATACAAATAATTACACATGCACCTGTAACTAATATATTAGATAAATGTCGACAACTTAATCCAAGTTCTGTGAACAACGATAAAACAGCGATAAAGTCAGGAGCACACGATAAAATATCGATCGGAAGCCCAATAAAGCTCTGTTATGAAGTAAGTGCATCAACGCAACGGTTAAACGATATTTTAGCAAACATAGTAGATTGAGTACAGGCAAGACAACAAGCCAGGACGTAAAATAATATCAACTAACATTGCCAAAAACAAAACACTGGTTAATTTCTACACTGTTCAAAGAATTTACACTAAGTATAAACTCTTCAATTAAAATAGAAGTTATACCTATGTATGTAAATGGAAAAAAATTGAGACAGTTACTACGAATGTAAGTAGTCTCACTGCCTAATTCAATATTGTGCTCGAAATATCTAGGATGAATAAATTAAGGACAACGCTGATTTATCCACTTCTAGACGCGCAGGAGCATAACTTGTTGTTATCTCGACGTTGGGTTTTAGGTCTTGCGGAAGTGAATCAGCCTGGATCTTTGTATAAGAAAATACACATTGTACAATGTTTTACATATTATCAACAATGCTTAAAACTATGGCATTTAGCTGCATTTCAATTTTATCCCTTACAATGTTTATATTACCAGCGCTCAGAATTTTAGGTCATCCAATACCTACATCTGAGAGAAAATCAAAGAAACCTTTTTCGATTTTGCCTTCGATTTAAATTGGCTAATTAACAATACAAAAGCCCAACCCAAAGTCATAAAAAAATCTCTCAAACTTTCTTTCGGACCACCACGACCTTTAGGACTAGATCCGACAACCGTTGCATAAATTGATAAGATATCATCGATATGACATGACGCAGCTATTTCATGCTCTTAATCTATCAAAGTCTCACTAGACCCTGGATCTAGCGCGAAAAAGCACACTTTCGCTCTTATTGCCCCTAAATAAAGACTAAAGTAGAAGGATAGTGTAACAACTTTCACAAGACATTGTTCATTTCCTATACCATGACCATAACGTGTAATGACACCTATGCAATCAGTGGAAACCATTAGTCAATAGCTATTGCATAGTAGACTGAGCTTGAAAGATTCTAACTTTATGATAGGCTATAAAATGATAATGATACCGATATGAATGACTCAGTTGAAACTATAAATCAAAGCTTCATCAATATGGATATAACATAAAGCAACCAATTAGAAACTAAAACAGATTAAGAAACGTAAGGTTGCATTCGTATTTGAAAGAAAAAGCATCACCGGAGGCGCTCACGCATATTTTGAAGGCCCTCTGCTAAAGAAAGTGTAATAAACTTCTTTTTAATTGGATATTTTTCCCTTCATTCGTTCTTAATAACAGGATGGCCTAGCTACATAACATTTTAAAAGGTGATCAAGTGAGCATACTTTTAAAGAAACAAATCACTATATTTGTACTGATATATGAAACAGGTAAACCAGACAGCAATGTTACTCAAGTTTATACTGATGTAGAACTATTATTTGAAATAGACATTTCCAAGCTGAACAAGGCACAGCGTTACTTTGATTGACATCGTACTGCTACAATCAATTTATTTTAACAGCTAACACGTAAAGAGAAAGTCCTTACGGGAGCAATGCATATTTAAAAGCTATAAAGGAAACCATAGCAAATGGTATTGAGAAGAAAATCAGGAAAAGGTTAGCAAGACAATTATGGTTGAACAACTGAAATATGGAATGAGGAAGAGTTTATGAGTGATTAATGATCAAAAAAACTAAAGCTTAAGAAAAATTAAAAGAAAGTCCTTAAAAGACTGATAAAATAACCAAAGAGCAGACTTTTGAGATAGGAGAATTAAACATTCTACAAAGAATACTTTGGACTTCTGTGAATTGTATGAATTTAATAATAGAATAGTAATCATAGAAGATACAAATCAAACAGAACTGACAAAAGAATAACTACCTACGACAATTCTAATCGAATGGTTTTGAAGGGACAATGCAATCGATTATGTTCACAGATCGATTAGACTCGTTCGAACTCACGTTTGAATCAATTTATGCATCACGCCAGGAAACAATAAAGCTTATACAGTGCAACACAACCAGAGTTTCTAGCAGCATTCTTTCTCAAACCATATTTTTTATTTACTATGACTAATGTAACAATATCGTTTGACATAATACCATGCTCAGATTATTCGCCGAAACCACATTTTAAAGCATAATTTTAGTTGTAGCATACTTTGCAAGGCATACCTATCCAATTCGTACAATAATAATTCAGAAAAAATCGGTATGAATTAAATAAGAGAATAGATTATACGTTCTACTACTTACGTTCGTCTACTTATTCAATATGTTCATTGTAGTGTTCAATTATATATTCACTTGAATTGGAATTAGGCGATTTATCTTGTCCGATATATTTCTGCACACTCCTATGCTTTTCTATTTATTTATTTATTAGTCTAAGATTCACAGTTTTATTATTCATTTTTGCTGATAAACTTCGAGAACTCATGAGTTTTGCAGCACTGCGGTTGTAGGTATTCAACTGTGACAGTAAAATTATCTCCAGTATAGCTAAATTGCAGTTCGCTAATAGCTTCGTGATCGACTTTCCTTCCGCGAGGACTCCTTCTGGTATTGATTGTGTGCGCATTTGCATCGATATTGCTTTCTGACTTGCAGTTCTGTCTTTACTGTAAACTAATTTCTACAAAGAGTGGGTCCTATATTATTCTATCGTGTTCCTATCTACAATATGACTGTATTACATGACATCGAATTCACTTTTGTTTAATTCATGCACTTAACTAAATCGTCAATTTTCTGCTAAGACTTTTTTTTACATATTATAGTCGAACGTTTGACCACGTTTGATGATGCGTTTGACGATAAGATGGTGTGTATTTATGTTCCCATAATTTTTTTAAATCAAATATCAATTTTTATCTTTGCAAAAACTATCAAACTCAACGTTCTTTTCGCGAGTGTAAAATTGACACTTGGATCTAAACAAACCATCTACTAGGCTTCTTCTTCATTTATTTGTACAAACTGAGTTGCTCAAATGATTTACGCCCCAAGTCACACGACTGTGGAATAATATCGTGCGCGCGCGCAGCCTTACAATGCTTCGTAATAAGAGCGGGCGTCGGTCTGTCTGTTCGTCACGATCCTTCGTTACTGGTGTATTTCGAAGGAAACGGTATGACACAGAAGATACAGCAGTTTCTACGGTGTTGAAAATTGAAATGTCACTCGTTGGCACAACTGCAGTAATGTACAAATCTTTGTAAATTTTACGAAAGATACCCAAAAATTTTAAAACTAATAACGGCACCGAAGATCCGATCTTACAAATTAAATACTACATTATCTTCAGCGATGCCTCCAGCAATCGACTGATGAAAATCATTCTCATGATGATGATTAGAAGTCTCGATTTATTTCCCATAGTCAAAAATATTATAGGTATAGCAAACAAACATGGTCAAATGTTCCGTAAACTGTACTTAGTTAGTTTATGTCCTCTGAATATGAATTTCAGAATTCGTCTCCAAGCTGTACTACGTCTTAAATCAACGACATACAGCTCAATTTACACCGAAGCTCGATAACTACTGACACAGGTGTACGTGTGTGGTCGAGGTTATTTTTCTCAGTAATTAATATAATTGCTGGGTATGCGTGCGCAACCATTTTGAACAGGAAATCTTTGCACATACCAAAGAATTTGTTTGAGATCATTTTATTTCGTGGTAAACCCAGAAGTAGGTAAGTTTGATGCACTAAGGTCAAACTCACAAACTCTGTACTATGACAGAGACTCGAAGGTTGGTTGAAGTCATCTAAAAGGCATAGTCTTCTTCTTCTTCTTCCTCAATTATGGCCTCTGTCCGTTATTGCGCCCTTTGGCTTTGACCAACATGTCTCTGGATTTTCATGTCAGTTGAGTGGTGGAAGTTCTTGAGTGTAGGCCGTACAAGATAGGTCAAGCTGAGAATCTATTGGGTATATTCACATTGGTCTTCTAAAGCTGAACTAATTAAAATGATTGCTAAATCTGTTGTCATCCCTTTTCCTTTTAATACAAGAGCCAATGATAGAGCATTTTTAAAGCCACGCTAAAATGACAGTTGAATATGAATAATGGTATAAGTCCAGCATTATCCCCCGGGATATCAAAGATATCAGAATATCGTCTATTAGCGCGTGCAGACTATGCCCATGCCGCTGCCGGAATGATTGCCGCGATTAATTCTCGAATGATTGCCACAGCAACATCGCCTTTATTCTCACTCAGGAGCTAGGGCATAAACTTGGGCAGGGAGACGGGACAGCGGTATTTTCGTGTTCACACCACTTCCCTGCCGAAGTCCCTGCCCACTTCGGCATAGTGTGATCGCGCTATATCATCTTGAGGTGCTCCGAATAAAACACACCATAACAGCCAAAGGGTGTTTGCACACTGGCCGATAATAACCAATTAAAAAATACAAGCTAACAATACTTACGATACGAAAGTTTAGAAGCTTGTATTTTTTAAATGAATACTTTTTTTACGGTTTGGGGTGTATACAGACATAGATTATGACGAGATAAATTGATATAATCCTTAGTTTTGGTTGGTCAGCGTCAAACAGTGGAGTAGTTACCCTTCCACGTTTGTAAGGAAAGGTGTGCGACTTGTTAAACCTTAAGGCCCAATTACACCATACCATTTTCTTGTACGTACCAGTGCAATAATTGAATGCAATCGTTGAAGCGCCATAATTGACGTTCAAGAATTGTAAGCAACTGTTTACACGCGGATATATTAAACAAAGTTGAATGCAATTATTGACCACCACCAAGGAAAGTTTTGAATCAAAACTTGTATACCAGATCAAAAATGTTACGTGTTTTTTTACACCATGCAATACATTTATTGCATTCAACTTTTGCAGTGGTATGTACAAGAAAATGGTATGGTGTAATTGGGCCTTAAGATTGTGGTGCGAAAAATTTGGTGCGGAACAGCGCTACACCATATTAATTCGTTTAAAGTGATTAATACTGGTCAAGTCTAAACTGCCCGAAGTAAGTTTCCATAATCGTTGTTCATTTTAATAACCGTACATAATTTCCTAGGTCGGTTTTAACACTAACTTGTTAGGAAGTGCAAAAACACAGTTAGTCATTACTGCTTCGTGGTAGCGATATCTGGACCTCATAAAGTGACTAAACTCTGTGTACATACTGCTAAATGGCAGTTAAGAACGCTCGTGGTGTAGTTTGCTGCTTAGATAAGAGACTGTAGCACGAGTTTTAAGATTCGTCACGTAAAGGAAGTAATGTATGTGAGTTATACGACAGTGTCGACCACTTGTACGAATTTGTGCCGGCAAGCAATGATTTTCGCGTCACTGTGTTCTGGTTTGAGGAGTACAGGTACCGGGCGTACCGGCACGGTTTAAAACCGCTGGCCTTATATAGAAGTCCAATTTTTGGCTGCGCAAACCAACCCTCCACTACTCTCCACTTTCGCCGAGCGCTATTAAACTGTGACGGGAGCTGTAACGCCTACAGATTTCGGTGCAAATACATGAGTATGAGACTCAACACCATGGGGCTCAATTTAACTAAATAACCAACTGAAACGCACCTAACACCTATGTCAAACGCCTACTTATGTCCAAACGAAGAGTCTATCAATAAAAGATGTATATATTTACAAAAAAAATGTATATATGTATTCTATCAGCCATCTAATTCCCATCTTACAAGCTTTGCTTAGTTTGGAACTAGAAGGCGTTGTGTTAAGTGTCTGTGAATATTTATTTATTTATTTATTTACTAGCCGTCTCCCGCGGCGTTGCTCGCGTTAGGGTGTGACTTTTCAAAATTCCATTTTCCCGCTTTTCTGTTGAAATTTTTCCTGAATTTTCTTTGCTATAAACCTCACGGAGCCCGAGACCTTTCCAACGAATGCAAAACCGTGGAAATCGGTTCGTGCGTTCTGGAGTTATAGCGTCAGGAAGGAAAACCCGACTTATTTTTATATAGTAGATTTATTATGGATATACCAAAATAATAATATCACTGATTATTAAACTTATAAAATAAAAAATAAATGTGTGGGTGTTCATTTCTTGAATCACAGCCAGTACAGGCAGTGTTTGATGACCCCATAGGGTCGCCTCTTCACCCTCGGATGTTTACATAGCACAGCTGCCATGGCACCCCATACCAGCTACCATAAATACAGGAGATGACGGAAATACGATCCTGGCATTACCATGGACCGGCATGGAGTAGAGATTTCAGTGTTTGTGAGTTTGTACTTTTGTTTTTATGTGTTTGTAATGGAGAATCAATTACAGAGAGACATAGGTAATACCAAAATACAAATTAGAAACCTCTCACAAGTTGTCAATAAAAAATAACTACATAATTTACTATCTTTTTGCGCCTATAATACTAGTATGTATTACCATGTATTACTTAGATGGCCTATTGTGATCGCAATTGGTACAAGCACAGATTATATAATACTATGTACAAGTAACATTCTGTAGGCATTTTTTCTATAAAAATTCTACTAAATAATAATTTCGATAATTCCGAAAACATGCCAAAGTTATTTCTTTCAATACTTTCAAACATCCTTAAAACTGTTTAGTGTTTATTTATAAATGGACGAAATGGTAACCGAAGGATGCGTCTGTCGGCTCATACTTTTTCATCCATTAAAGCACACTATCCAAACATTCAATCACCACAAGATAATTCGATGATGAACATCCGCCCCGCCCGTATCTAATGTACACTTAAACCCACAGAGAAAACTAACACAGAAGGGTAAGTATAAGATATAAAAATCAACGGGATCCAACGGGACGCGAACGAAGTCGCGGGTGGCATCTAGTTAGGTATAACTTTGTACTCATTCATGAGCATACATTCTAGAGTTATTCCACTGCTTACGATTGTACTGTGTCTATGATGCAGGGGTGTTACAAATTATCTTTTTCTCTACTAATAAACACAGCTTGTGTTAATAGCTTTAGTAAAGGGAAGATAATGGATCAGGGTTGAATTGATTTCCGATATTTAAACGGTCACTTTCAAAAATTCATATAATTATTACATTACAAACGTTTATGTAAATTCTTATTTATTTATCAATAATTTATTAACTGCTCAATTTTAAAGCTATACATTTTACATAAAAATGTTGTAATGAGCGAAAGTAGGTAAATGTAATTATTGCACAACTGCATTTACGTCTTCAAAATTACAAGTACATAGCTACTCTTATCATCAAAAGAGATCAGTTGCATATTGCATACAAACTACGTGAGAACCAATTACTTTGTCTTGGTTATTTTTTCTCTAAATATT
Organism: Eulithis testata; assembly: GCA_947507515.1. Taxonomy (NCBI): domain Eukaryota; kingdom Metazoa; phylum Arthropoda; class Insecta; order Lepidoptera; family Geometridae; genus Eulithis; species Eulithis testata. Next base: position 6,500,660 of record OX382213.1, on the reverse strand, counting down.
TTTACTGGCAGTAGCAAGAAAACAAGCTCTTGTGAAACCAAAAAAAACTTAGCGAAAGGACACGCTTCCAGTGCCAGAACAAAATTTTAAAAAAAAAGCTCTTGTTAGTTAGTGGTCAAGTGTTGACAATAAATTTTTTAGGTCGCCTTAAGGCCTCCGTCGTATCCTAACGACTGCTCGAGCCGGGACCGACAGTTTAACGTGCCCTCCGAAGCACGGAAGAGCTCAGATGTAAATGCCACTAACGGTCACCCATCAGAGATATTTTGACTACTTATTTAGATTTCGTAATTAAAGATTACGCTTCTGATGAGGCTCAAATTTAGGGTATTAAACAGACTTAAAATAAACCGAAAAAATTATTATCAAAATTCATATACCTACTGTATGTACATATTAAAACTATCAATACGAGAAATAATGAAACTGTCTACAAAGATGATTAAGTACATAGTCAAGATTAACTAATGGAATAAAAAAACCAAAAACCATGACCTAATAACAGTTATAACGGTTGTATCAATAGATTAACATCACCATGATTATAACAGTGAACTGCCAATAATTTGAGATCACTCATTGTTCCATATCTTAAGAGATCGAAGTGTTACTGTGATATAACCGAATTAAGATCAAAGCCATTAAGATTAAGTAATTAGAAGTAATAATGAAAGTGGTTTATTTGACGACTTGTTTAGAGAGGCATTTAATATAATATTGTCTGGTGAAATGCTCACGACTTCGCTCGTATAGTTTTTATTTTCCTTGTTTTTATAGGAGCTAAGGTTTAGAATGTGTGCTTATTATCATCTAACCACGCAAAGTATTATAATATTTAGACAGTTAAAAGTGATATAAGTTAAGTTATTACTGATTATAAGCTTTCAACAACGATAGAAGAGATTAGAAACGATATGTAAAATAAATAAAAGATCACCACCGGATGTATTTCCGACAAATATGAGCATAAGCCTAGTCAAAACTAAAATTATATAATCATTTGACATACTCATTTATAATAAATAGACCATAAAATATAACTAATTAACCCAGAGTAACATGTAAACATTCTACTTAATATCGGATAGTTAATTGTATTTCTGTTAAATTAATAGAAGACTAGAGCAAAGCAGTAGGCAAAGTAAGTGGTGTACAGATGTTCTTGTTAAGTATGCAGTAATTGGAGACCTTATATGGCAAAGCTAGATAATTCAAAATTACAGGCTAAAGATCTCTGGATAATAATGATCGACAAACAAGTAATCATAATCAAAAAGAAGCTATTTAAACTGTAACCATCAATTTGGACCCTAATAGTTTGGACGATTTGAAGTACAAATTACAGGCCACGCAACGAGCTCTTTAGAAGCATCTGTCAAATCAATCTAATGCTGAGAACAGATGGACACACAATTAGATGGTGCTAAAGGGTCCCTAAATTACGGTCAACAAATCGAACTCAAGTGGGCTTCATGCGATCAACAAATGGAACGGAAGTAGATCCTTTAAAGCACGCCTTTTTAAGAAAATGAATACTGGTACTTTTTAATGAACCGTAAAGACAAAAAAGATAAAACGACGATGGTTAAATGAATGAGTGAAAAGCTTACGCATAATTTATTTTGATTGGTAGTAAGTAATTGATGAAACAAAATAAACAAAACGACTGTGCGAAACGATTATAAGATCGTAAAGAACAGCGAAAGTATATAATCGATTATCAATTACAAGTAAAAGTTAATCGATTATAAATAAGGGGCTAGGTCATCTCAACTAAGGTTTAACAGAGCGAAGCGAATAGAAAAAGTTTAAACGTATTCTTGTATAGATCAACATAAGGTGCAAGATAAGATAGAAGACATAACAGTTATGAAACTATTTCTACTAGTCTACTCTAATAAGGTAGACTTGAAGCAATATAAGATTGCTGACAAAATAAACGTAGTTTGAATCGTTCAGATACTCAACTTTTTCTCAAATCAGTGTTTGTACGTAAAAGAAGTTTGCAAAAAGGCTTTCAAAAATCAGAGCTGAGATTTATTCTGTACATTGAATTGAAACTGTAACACGATATAAACAAACCATATATATTTGAACATATCACGACAATTTGCTATAATTTAGCAACATGAATACGACTGACAGACAACCGTGCAGCTGTACAAATGCAATCCAAGGCTGGACAGTTCGTGACAATACATAATGCAACCATGAAACTAAAACGAACAATTTCAATGTTTCATTCATTTTGCAAATCCGATTCCCACAATTTAAATTTTTAAATCTATGTATTTCCGGGCGTAACATGCTTTTAAAATTAATTCAATTGTGTATAATCAATTTCCGTTAAGTTGTTGTTTAGATATAACTAAATATATATACACAGATTCAAAGTTGACGAATGATGAACCTGATGAACAACACTTAGCGTGGGATAAGGGAATGGGAATGAAGATGATGATGATAAATATATATATATACATATAGTTATACATAATGCACAGGGGATCGTAAGATCTTAACCAATGAAAAGGTCATGAAGAGACGTCGCGACTAGGACCTTCAGAATCAATGCATAAAACAGAACGGGTACACCGTTAATTTGTTTTGTAAAGGTAAAGGAAATATATCTTCTCACCACCAGTAAAAATCGATCAATAAGTACCAAAATATGAAAAGGGGATGAAAGTAATTAATCATTTTACCCTATACGCTCACTATTGTCGTAAACTAATGCAGCATCCAAATTGTTTACACCATTTTTGTACGATGATATAGCAAAATTAGGAGAATATATATTAAATAAAAAAATATAATTAGAGGTTTCTAACCTGCGTACCGTTATCATCATATTCGTATTAAGCGGTTTTGGTTTTTAAAACGGTGCTTTTGACTCCTGCAAGAGTCAAAAGCACCGTTTTAAAAACCAATGATGTGTATATGTACATACCTGAAACAAGATACAAAGTAATCTTTTAGCTAGAACATTCAGTGTAATAGGCAAATAAATAAAAATCTAACTGTTAACACATAATCCGGACTTTTGATCTACAAATTGAAGCTATCTTTCGCTTATCCACAAAAACAAACCTTGTTAATGTGTGAAATTAGGTATCGTTTCGCGTGAATGTGAGAGATACGAAGCTGGCAGCGTAAAAACGATTTAATCATAGACTTAGATGGTTGAATATTCGCTAGAACATTCTTGGAACTGGAGCAAAAAACATCTTAGCTACGGAGTTTGATTAAATTCAGATTTTGTTAAACGACTCAGCGTCTCAGTTTGCTTGTAATTCAATTTTTCTTCGGTTGGTCCACAGTTGCCCAAAACAGAAAAGACTGGCGAGAAGGAAGGGAGGCCTTTGCCCTGCAGTGGGACACTACGGGCTCATAATAATAATAATAATAATTTTACACAAAAAAGTAACGGGATATTTCTTTGTTCATATAATAATAATGTTTTATCTGGTCTTCTAGTTTGTATTTACGAATAGATCCAGTGTATCTCAAGCTTTAACTTTAAACCGCTTTTCCACATATGTATTTATACGAGTATATTATACAAGTACGAGTATGTATGTATAATCTTTTTAACAGAATAATCTTTCTCAATAATACTGCTAATCTCTATCTGTCTAAAACGCAATGCCACGTCAACTTCAATTACCTTATCTTTGAAACTAGAACAAGTAGCAATGTTGGTGTGAAATTGTCAAGTCTAATTTGTTTTTTTCACACGAACGCGCACGCGCATGTCTTTTTAAAAGAGTCTGACGTTAAACAAGTTTTGAGTGGAAATACGGTTACATAGGTAAGCGTGAAATCAAAAGTGATGGTGTAATGTACTGCGAAGTAACATTGAAGAGGTTGTATCACTTATAAGAGTTGTAAAGGGAGATGTTGACCAAAGTTAAGCATTTGATTGTGTGAATGATGATATTAACGAGTATGTGAAGGTAGTGAATACTAAAATAACAGATGATAGAGCATTATGGAAGCAGATGTTGGCCGAAGAAAAACATTTAATTGTGAGAATGGTGATATACAAGTACAAGGAAGTCCTGAATATTAAAATACCAGATGATATAGAAGAATGGAAGAGAAGATGTTGTGCGGATAAGATAAGAGCAAGATTATTAAGATTATTGATGGGTAACTGAATTATGGAAAATAGCGATAGGAGCTTCTCGATATCCTTATGAATTTTAAGTTTATGAATATAATAAGTGTACAAGCACGTTAGGATAATAAAACGATAATTTATGTTGATTGGGGTACTGAAATACCGTTTCTTCCTATTTGTGTTGCGCTTTGTACACCTATAGAAAGACAGGTAGGTAGGTAGGTACTAAAATAGTCAGTACAATAAAATAAAGCTATGATTATGAGCATACAATTTGCACTATTGTCAATATATACGGAAGATAATCCAACTGTCATCACAATAATAAATTAAAATAATGATCTATGAAGTAACACTAAAATAAACTACGACGTAACACTATAATTAGGAATACCGCTATATTACGTTAGTAGTAATGATGTCTGATACAAGGATAAGCTGCATGGCACACGAGCATAAAATATATGCTAACTTTCATAAAATGAAAAAGAACAGTCAGATTTGGCCGAAAGCACAAGAAAAAAGAGCATGAAGAATGGGAGACAAAGAGAGGGGTGATGATCTACGTAATCAGACAAAACTGGATCATAAAAACGGAAGACCGAGAAGTGACACGTCCTGGGACAGACCTAGTTCAACGCTGTAGGTCTTTCCCAGGACGTGTCACATCTCAGACTTTCGTTTTTATGATCCAGTACAGAATAATAATGATGATGATGGAAATAAAGAATTACGTAAAAAATTAAGAACACTTTTTGAAAGCTTTTCACTTTTTCACTATCTAAACTTGATGGAGCATTACAAGTATTCAATAAATATTAGAGTTATTTTAACTTTATTGCAAGCACTTCAAGTTTTTATGTAATACTTACCGTTCATACGTTTCTCGTATGTAATTTCTTTTATGTTGCACAATACTATAATTTGTGAGCGTGAATAAAAATTACTGCTTTCTACATTTTGATAAGATGTGGCCGTGTGTGTGGATGTGGCGCACTGTTTTTGAAGTGAAAAATTATTTAGCACCGTTGTGATTTGAAAGTCGATGAAACGAAAAAGCGAGGAAACGAGAAGAGAGATCCCTAATTTTCGTACGCATTCTAAGGAGACTGCTGGCCAAGCGGTCTAACGGATTGGATCGAATCGAGACTAGCTCCTAGTGCGTGGGTTCAAGTCTTGAGCAAAATCGTTCACTTTTTTCAACTTTTTTGAAGTGAAAACTTCTTTAGCATCGTTGTGATTTGAAAGCCTTTTTGAAGGTTTCACTTCTACCACGTGTGAATTACACACATGTTATTTTTTCTTAACAGACTAGAAATTGTAACCAAAACCGACCAATGTCTTTTAGATTTAGAGAAAACGTAAGCATTATTTTTTGTTTCTTTTTCACAAAAGCTATAATAACATAAACCAGAAGTAGATGTAACCGTCAATAAGACTAACTTAACCTTTCCCTATACAAAATCATTAAGATTTTATTTTTAAATGTTACATGTTACAATATTAGAAGTTTGCACGCTTTGTTCTGTAAAATAATCATAAGCAAAAGTAAATTTCCTTTCTCACATCGATCGATCTCCAATCGAGTGCGTTTACGGAGAAAGTTATTACATATTCGCAAGTTCCCATACAATACTGGACGTAAACAAGTTTTTTATAGCTGCCTTTGTAAATGTGATTGTAATTTGCATGACAGTGTTTTGCTACTTTTGAAACGGTTCATTCAGTAAATTGTTATTGTGAAAACTTGTGAGTTTATTGGCTTGCTTATAAGTGCTTATAGTGTGTGACCATCAATGGTCTATTATATGGTGGAAGCCTGAAAGCTATCGAGACAAGACCGAAAAGAATGGCGTAATAAAGAGGAGGCCTATACTCAGCAGTGAGTGCAAACGGGCTAAAATGATGATTGATCGAGTGAGCGAAGCGAACGAGATCTTAGTGACAACTTGGACAAAAATGCTTTGTATGTTTGTTTTTCGAGATCTTTTGAACTGCTTATCCGATCTTCACAGAATTTGGTAGGTATACGGATAGTACTCTTAAGTTTCACTTCTACCACGTGTGAATTGCACACATGTTTATTTATTTTACTGATCCATATGGAAGCACCCAAAATCATCTTAAAATCTTTTAGTATTAAATGACGACGTGCTATCTTAATAATTTATGAGAATCTTAACTATTTTTAAATAGATAAACCTCATTTAACTTTTACAAAAAAGTTTTTAGTAATAGAAGCCGTATAATCAAGCTCTATTCAAAAATTATCGATATATTAATCGAGTAAAACTTAATCGCAAAATATTTCTGGAACAAAAAACGTGCCGAGTTTTTGCTTATCTGAAATTGGACACCGACTACTGGAGTTGTTTAAAAATGCGGGCGAGTAACTAAATATGCAATGATTTTGCAAGTTTTATAACAGGCATTTTAACTCTTTGAAGTGTATTTTATAAAACTTTTTAGAAGCCTGTTACAGTCACTAATAAAAAATATGTATGGGTTGGAAAGTCATGAGGTTCCAAAGTAAGTAAAAAAATAATAATGTCGTACCAATATATCAAATGTCATATGATAGGGCTTTGTGTAGACATTCCAAAACCGTTTTTTATTTTGAGTATAGTTTTTGAGTTGTTGTAAAAATTATAAAATTGGCAAACCCATTATAACGTGAGCTACCATTTCTTGGAGTTTCAATGATTTTATAGTTCAAGTAGGACTGGTATTTAGCTAGACGGCGATTTCGATGCGATTTGCAAGGTTTATTGCGACCATCACTAGATCTCAGTTCGGGGCGAACTAGTTATATTTAGCCCTGTGTGTCCCCCTGTTGAGCAAAGGTCTCCCTTCATTTCTTCCACACACTCCGATCTTGGGCTTTGCCAGTCGACCAAAAAATGGTCAAGTTCGTCTCGCCATCTCCTCCTACTAATTAATAAAAATAACTGATGTATCAGGGTTCTAGCTGCTTTTTTTTATTTAGGAAAGAAATGAAAAGTTTTTGTTCAACGTTTAGAAATAAAATCTCCTTTATAAAAAACTTTAAGCCCAAAAACAATAAATGATTTTGAATGTGGAACTAATAGCTAGCCTCAAGCTTTTTCCATTAAATAAAAGAGCAAAAAAAACTAGCTTCATTATTCTAGTCAGAAGAACTAAAGGTGACGTAACGATACCGTGCGATCCTATTTTTTTCGCGCAGGCAACACCAAGGCCACGTCAATGACCGAGTTGCCAGAGAGCAAAATAGCATATTTTTTATTATAACCATAGTAATTCATTGAATACAAACACAGGTGTCCCATTTTGAAAGATGTTTTTTGTCACTGAGAAATTAATAGGAAATAGATTTTGATCTAAGATAATATATGAAGACAAAAACTAAACAGAATAGAGATAAGACTTATAATAACGAATGAGTATTGTAAAATTATTTATCTGGACCACCCTGTATATAGGTATACTATGTAAGTATATTTGGTATATATCCGAAAGTTAAAAAAGCTCAAAATAGACACGAGTGGCGTTTGAGGAGGCTTATGCCCAGCAGTTACAACAAGCTTCCTATGATGATGATGATGATCCGAAAGTTAAATGTTCACTATGTTTAACATACGTAATTATTATGTTAAACCTAGTGAAAAATATAATAAGAATCGATACATCGATTTACCTAATATTTATTGCCTTAGTTTTTTGTAGTCAGCCTCATAGATCAAAAAGCTTAGTTTATATCTTACTATAGTAGGTGCCAAATAACACCGCAATACAAGTCATTCGCCCACCTTCACCTCGATGTCGCAAAATTCAATTTATGTATGGTAAAGAAACAGTACTACGAGATTCGAGCGATTACCGTCTTAGCGACAGGTTTGTATGGAAAGCGACAGAATTAGCCATTCATAAATTGAATTGCGGTACCTGTATTGCGGTGTTATTTGGCACCTACTATAGCGACCCGCCCCGGCTTCGCACGGGTGCAATGCAGTGATAATGATGATGTATTATACATTTAAACCTTCCTCTTGAATCACTCTATCTATTAAAAAAACTGCATCAAAATCCGTTGTGTAGTTTTAAAGATCTAAGCATATATACATACAGACATTAGGACAGACGCGGGAAGCGACTTTGCTTTATACTATGTAGTGATAGTGAAGTAACTATTTTATACTAGTAGTTCGCCCCGAACTGAGATTTCGTGATGGTCGGAGGTTAATAAAACCCAAACATTTTTTATTGACCAATGGTTGCAATAAACTTTGCAAATCGCATCGAAATCGCCGTCTAGCTAAGTACCAGTCTTACTTGAACTATAAAATCATTGAAACTCCAAGAAATGATAGCTCACTTTATACTGGGGTTGCCAGTTTTATAATTTTTACAACAACTCAAAAACTATTAGACCTAGAATAAAAATAAAAACGGTTTTGGAATGTCTACGCAAAGCCCTATCATATGACACCCCACTTGATATTTTGGTACGACTTTTTTTTTTTTACTCCCTTTGGAAACCCATAACTTTCCAACCCCTCGACCAGTAAAACTTAAGAGTAATATCCGTATACCTACCAAATTCTGTGAAGATCGGGTAAGCGGTTCAAAAGATGTCGACGAACAAACATACAAACATACAAAGCATTTTTGTCCAAGTTGTCACTAAGATCTCGTTCGCTTCGCTCACTCGATCAAAAATTCCGGTAAGTACTACATGTAGTTACAAGTTAACAAGAATGTTCATTAAGTTATCAAAACCCCTATTAAGTCCTACTTAATAGCAAGCATTAATATTTTATTTGGTATGTATGTATGTGTTAACTATAATCATTTTAATCATTGAAAAGTGTTCGCTTTCTCAATACGGTCAAAATTAGCCTGCTTGTTCACTTTGTATGTACGAGCCACATACTAGTGCACGCGTGTTATACATATTATATATTGCGTATACGCATAATATTATAATTCGCAATTTGTACTTAGGTACATAATTATGTATTTACTGACCTCTTCTAATCCGCTTCTCACTGCCTGTTCAATGCAAAATATACTATGTTATATTTTGCTTAGACCCTTTTTTTTATTACTATGTAATGTAGTTTTATATAAATCCTGAATTCTGTCCTTGCATTGATGTTATGTGCCATAGTTTTTGAAGTTATACTTCTAATGCGACTTCCAACAACGTTGCGTTACGGGATGACATAGTCTCTGTCTCTTTCTATTCCCCCCGAATAGGCTAATACGCTACAAATGCTACAATCAAAATAGATGGAAGTGTTCAGCAACTAGCATTTGACCGCCCGTGTTTTTGAAGATATACGACTTCCAAATGACAGCAGGGGGAATAGAAAGAGACTATATATAATACGCTACAATCAAAATATAATAGATGGCAGTGTTCATACAACTTCTTATTTTGAAGTGAAAATTTAGTACTGCATATTGGTTAAGTACATAAAAAATAATACTAAATTAATTTCACATTAAACACACAGTGAGAGTAAATGCGTGGCACTCGAAGTACGTATAACTTCTCCCACGCGTAGGGACTGCACGCACAGGTTTTTTTTTATATTCATTAATAACTTTGCACACAACACCATCTAGCCTAAGTAAAGCTTAATCTATAAAAAATATATTGCTGATAGAATACTCTTTATCTTGTTTCTATTTCTACCGAATTTACTTTACTTTTTTATATAGTCGCATGTAAATGTTTCTAAATGTGCCCACTTAAGTGCTCCGCAGTGTACTATAAGTGCAACCAATTTCAAATGTTGTGTGTATGTATGACTGTAATTTAAAGTTAAATGGGTGTGATTGTGCAACTGTGCGCATGCGCACGATCAAATCAGATTGATGGTAATAATGACGGACGGTCAGGTGTTAGACGGAATTGGGTTGATGGTAAGGAAGTACTTTAAAACACGCAAGCTGTTTTCATCATTATCATCATCCACAGACTATACCCACTGCTGGGCGTAGGCCTTTCCAAGTTTGTACCATCCACTGTGGTCCTGAGCTAGTCTCTCCCATTTACAGCCTGCGATTTTATTTTATGGTACCCAAAATATATATATACGATCTTAATGTTATATATGAATATATATACGATAATACTTATATTTGGAATCGTGCGTGTTGAATTCTAAGTCACGTTCTACTTACAGTAACACTAAATACTAAATAGTACTTAATTAACCTAACGAAATTACTTACGCAACAAATGTACATAATTATTACACAATAAATTGTATCCTGGTAGGTACAATTTTACAGTAATCAATAACGTAAGAGCTTTTTATAACTAAATGAAACTAAAAAATATATTCGATTCAAATAATATATTATTGTATTTTTTTTAGTCTTGACGAATATATTCAACTAGTGGATTATTAAAAACATATTTCCTGATATAAACTTTTTGGAATTAGAACTATTTTTTTACAAAATCGCAAAAATTAAGAAAAACTACATTTGTGATACAAAAATGATACGTAGGTAGTAATATAAAATGTATTTATTAGGCCGTCCTGATATCCGCTTTCGCAGGTGCAACACCACCTTGTGCAATCCGAGCAAGTTCTGTAAAAAAAAACTAAAGGGCAGATGTTTTTCGGGCGACAGATCTTGTATCTTGCGGTGAGCGGTAAGCCATAAGATTTTTAAACTGTTTCTCTTATAATTTTAAGGTTAGAGATGATTTATTTTCTCAAAAAGAAATTTACATTTCACTTATGTGAGAACTTAGGTAAAAGATATGTTGTTTGTTATTTTACTTTCAATGATCAGATTATAACACACTAGCAGCGCCTCGCGGTTTCACCCGCGTAATTCCCGTTCCCGTGGGAATTCCGGGATAAAATATAGCCTATGTTCATCAGGGATAATGTAGGATTCTAATGGTAAAAGAATTTTTTTAATCGGTCCATTAGTTTCGGAGCCTATTCAATTCATACAAACAAACAAACAAACAAAAAATCAAACCTTTCCTCTTTATAATATTTGTATAGATGTATAGATAGGACAAGAATCTCACCTTTGCCGTAACACAGTTTCTAACTAGCACGGAAAGGATGGGTTCTACAACTATTTGTATACCTACCCGCAAAGTTTAAATAATACATCTTTTGACTTATATTATATTGTATCTAATTAAGTACCTAGTAGTACCTACCTACACTAACTTGTTGTTATTATTTAAGTTTTGTATCAATAAATTATTCTTAATTATTCTTATAATTATCTTTCAATATTATACCCAGATATACTTTATTAAAATGGACAATACTAAAAGAAAAATGAAATATGTTTCCAGATATACATTTTTTGGTTGATTATGAAATTTTTGAGAAAATTGTAAGCCAAATTTGTTAAGATTGATGTTAACAAATAATAAGATCTAGTAAATTAGAAGGCAAATTCTTATTACATTATGTAGATTACATAACATTACGTATGTTCTTATTAAACGCTATACTAGAATAGAAGTAGAATGAGCAAATTAAATAGCAGCAAGTAGAAACAAACGCAAATCTGATTTTAAAATGTATCATAGTCATATAACACAATGGCGTGAGGTCCACAATAGGTCACATTGTTGTCTGTGACAAAATCCACAATATTGTGAAAGTACGCATCACGATCATTGTCCACAAATTCAAGATCATTATCAGCAATAAACCCATTTTTCGGGCTTTCTAATCTTTTGTTTGGATTAAATTGCCTATATTTATCAAAAACAAAAGTTAAAACGAATGGTCGCTTAGATATATATACCTATGACTACATACTAGTACCTACGCATATATAATTGTGCACAAGAACCAAATCTATTTTTAGAAATAGCTGGAATTTCATACTTATTATATTTGTCTTTGAGTAAATATTAGCTTATTCAGTTGAGCGTGGTCACCAGGTGTATTAACTACGTAAAAAACTGTAAGTCGGTTAAAGTCAAGTTCCAGGCATCTTTTCGTTCTAAAATCGGTAGGAAGGTCACTCACTATCATTTATTTCCGAACACGGAACAAAGCATTTCCTAAAATAGACGAATTTAAATCTCACAACCGTGACATTGAAATAAAATATAAAAATTCGAAGCAGACAATAGCTTGCGTGATCAAGTCGAAATCGCCTTTGAACGTCCGCTTAAGGTCGTCGGTGGAAAAAATGGCCGCGATCTTTTATTTAATTTTTTTGTAAGATGTTTGTGTGTGTTGAGGTCATCATGCAAGAAATCTATCAAGTAATTATAATCTTAATCTGGACTTTAACGCTTTTGAAATTGATTCAATTCTAATGATTACCTATCTGCATAGAGAAACCCGAAGAGCATGTAAACATTTATGAACGTTCTATGATTGAATAGAAAAAAAAGTACCTACATGTCAGGATCGTAACTAGTGGTAACAGAATCCAAGGTTGCAGTCTACATAACATGGTAAAATTTTACCCTCCGGTTCATTACAACTGAATTTCAAAATGCCCGATATCAGTACCACACAATCTCACAATGACGGAAACCAATAAGACTAAATTTCATAATGGTTTTATCCCGTAATACCTGAAATTCTAAATGTGTTGATCCCAGAATGACTGAATTATGTTAATCCCAAAATGACTTTTATGTAACACAGGATGTAACATTACTAGAAACCTTTTTATTTCAATCATCGATCAGTAATAAATCAAACGTTAACTCATTACGTGTAATGTATTTCAAAAGCAAACGATTTAAAGAGAAAGTATCGCGAGATAAAAACTAATATTTTTCATTTCGACTGGTAATGAGACGGCGTAATGATATTTTGGATAAGGGCGAAGGTTAAGTATCGGAACAAGATCTCTATAAATTGATTTTAAAATCAATATCTGGTTGCATAAGAAGCATCGGTCGCTCACGTTTTCTTGTCATTAGTAGACATTTGTAAAAGTGACATGAAGTGTTAACAGGAGTGACCCTACATAACCACCTTGACTTAATCGAGATTTTATATTGAAAATATCGTGTAAGGTGACAGTGGTGGTTGACAAAGGTTAAATACGTAATAGAAGAAAAGATGCCGTGTCAAAAGTTTAATAATCGAGTCCTCAAAATATTATGTAAGTGATTTTTTAACAAAAAGCGAAACTGACGTTCAAGGAACAGGCAGTGATACTAAAAAAACTATTTCCATGTCATGTAAACGCAAGGAAGCTACAACACCGTGCGCTGGTTCGTAAAAGGACGGATACAAAACAAATCGCATTCAGAACCAGGTAAAGTTTCTCAATACGCTTTCACACCACCATGATAGATCACCGACAGATTGCAAGATCAGATCATCATGTAAACATAATAATATCGATAGTTGCATAACTCTATAAACCGATAAATATGTAATGCAAGATGATCCATCATCATCAAACTATGCTTTTACCCGAGGGAGGGTCAAACGTGCATGTCTGTTTCGTAAAAATTCACTTTAACTATCAATTTACGTTTCGAACGCTTTAACTTTGCTATCTACAATTTTGGAATATGGAAACTATTGTATAAATAGTAATCTTTTGTGTCTTAATTTCTGCACATCTATCAGGGACATTGCTTGTACAAGGAAGTAGGGTTTTGGTCAAACAGAAATGCGTCACATACATAGAACATATAAATGTACATAGAACTACTTCAGTGACAGAATGAGTCTCCTTCCGCTTTGAACGAAGCCATTCTTCACACGAAGTTTCCACCCTGGCTGACCCTAGACACAAATAAAAACATCCATCAGTCTATTATAGGTGTATAGAGAGAGACATCTATCCAATTTTGATCGAGTTACCTAAAAAGCTAGATGCTAATGATAGCATTATACCTAAACAAGAGCTTGACTAGGAAACGGTTTACCCTTAACATTATGAAGAAGAAGAATCTAAACAAGACATATTCAAGCAGTTTTGTATCAAATTATATTAAAATTCTAGTTACCAACAAGTACCGAATTCACTAGTATGATAATAATAACTACTTTTACAATGACGCGGCCACGTGAAAACTTAGTATTACCACGTATTACATGAGTTTTGCACCTGGTAATAATGTATCATGGTTAATTGGCTGGTCACTTTCACCGGCGGAAGAACAGGGGTTCGACATAGCTTTCCAGCGACTAACGGAGGATGTTCGACAATGTGAGGCTTTGCTAGTCAGGTAACCATTCTGTAAGATAAGTCATAGTGAAGACGATAGGGAGTTAGATAAAACAACGGATCTAAAAGAACAAATGAATGAAATGAAAACATCTAAAGTTATGTGAAATATTTTAATAAAGATCCAGGGCACATAATAAGTTTATAAACATAGATGACGTCAAAAAAACGAAAACAACAAACATAAAAAAGTAAGAAACACCGAGAGCCCTTCAAGTCGCTCATCTAATAACAGGTCTCAAGCCAATGGACCACAATAAAAATAAAAATGTCTGGACCAGCGACCTTGGGCCTTAAAAATAATGCGCGACTCACGCGCCGTATAATTTATAGAATGACCTACTTTTCAGACTTAGAAGATTGTTGTATATTCATTGGTAAAGCTTTTGTTGAAATCATTTGAATGCTCGAACGCAAGATACAAGTGAATGTTTACAATCAAATGAAATTGTTTTTATTGCGAAAATGATAGCTGTGGGCCGTTGATTTTACGTCTTCAATAAGATGTTAACCCAGATATAGCTCAGATACAATGAGTTACGGCACGAGCTGTGCCTTTCGTATTGAAACAGGGTGCGTATGATCACGATTGCATTTCGAAGGCACACCTGCGGATAACCTAATTCAGCTATTTTATCGTGACTTGAACAAGGCACTAGGAAACGTTAGTATTCAAAACGATATAAAAACCAAAAAATATAGAGAAAGGGCCAACAAGAAGAAAGAATAATTTACAAAGGTACATGGTATAGCTGAATGATATATTACAAGATGTTTGTGTAAAGTAGGACAGAGATAAAGCCCAAATATACGAGTATTGGTCGTAACTTGAACAAGGCACTAGAAAATAACAGTATTTAATAAGATATAGAAACCGAAAAATATAGAGAAAGGGCCAACAAAAAGAAAGAATAAGTAATTTAAAAAGGTACATGCTATAACTGAATGATATATTACAATATGTTTGTGTTAGGTAGGACAGAGACAAAGCCCAAATATATGACTAACAAAAGAACCTACTAAAGATGCAGATACTGTGGTGACCAGTACGCATAAGATGGTGGTCGCAGTTTTATTTGAATAAGAACGCATGGTTAAAGATAAGAATGATGAAAGTGATAAATGTACCTATGTTGTTACCGGAAGCATCATTTCACTTCAAGAAGTTAAATAAGGTCAGTTAATTTTCTGATATCGGGGTATCAAACCGACCATTACTTTTACTATCAACGCGGTAAAACTCTATCATTATAATCAATGTTACGCACTTGCGATAGCTAATATTTGTTTTAAAGAAAATGTATGTCATCTTTATTCTTTAGTAACTAATAAAGATCTGTTTAGCTTTCGGAGTTCGGACTTGGAGCTTTCCAGGGTTCTAGAAAATAGAAAACTAATCAATGCATGGTAATTATATAATTTGCCAAATACATTTTTAACACACAACTCACAAAGTAATAAGGGTTCATCTAAATCTCATTTCTATTTTCATAGCACTATATAAGAACTATATAAAACCGTCGGTAACTCACTTTAAGAAATATCTAATTTGGTACTGAAACAAAGCTTAAAGCAAGATGAATCACAAATCAATAATGCTTGACCTATTTCACAAAAGCTCTTTACAAGAACTGTAAATAACCATTCAGAGTTCGACACATGTTTTCAACGCGTAATAAGAATCGGGTCGATGTCGATCCCGCGTGGGAGATTTATAAAACCTCGCTAGACTATATAAATAAACCTATAAATAAATAAAATGTTTAACGAGCAATTCTTTTATATAATATGAATCTCGGAAACGGCTCCAACGATTTTCATGAAATTTAGTATACAGGGGATTTCGGGGGCGATAAATCAATCTAGCTATAGTAAGTGCCAAATAACACCGCAATACAGGTCATTCACCCACCTTCACCTCGATGTCGCAAAATTCAATTTATGTATGGTAAACAAACAGTACTACGAGATTCGAGCGATTACCGTCTTAGCGACAGGTTTGTATGGAAAGCGACAGAATTAGCCATTCATGAATTGAATTTTGCGACATAGTGGGTGAATGACCTGTATTGCGGTGTTATTTGGCACCTATTATAGGACTCATTTTCAGTAAATGTTGATTCGTTAATAGATGGCAGTGCTGAAATTACTTGAAATCAAACGAGCATAGAACCTTTTCTAACTAAATAAGTAGGTACTGCATATTGGTTATGTACATAAAAATAAATACTAAAAAAATACAGAGCAAAGCTCGGTCAACCGGCTGGTAATATTTATTCGACCGAATAACCCATCTACCTACCCAATAACTTATCAGACCTATACACGGTGTAACATAATTACCCTATAAGTCCGAAAGGAGGGTATTTTACATGACAGTGTCATGGCGAACAGAGTTTGTTCTACGACTTTTGAGATTTCGAAGTTTTTCATTCATGAAAATGACCTCGTAACTTTTACTTAAAATGTACTGTACCTACTCACAGCATGCGTGTGTACGGGTTTACGCAAATAGTAAACAAACACTTAGGGTTGTCGCAAATTTCTAAAATAAAAAAGTTCTACTTTTGTATAGAAATTTCAATTACGATTTATTGACCCTTTGCACATGTCCAAGCACTCAGATGGTTGGTCTGATTACGCCCCCTTGGGTAATTATGTTACACCTTGTATATCGTGATGCGTGTAGTGTTTTATCACTTACATCGTTGTCGTGCGTGTCGCAAGAGAATGTTTCTAACTTTCAAACTTTTATTGTTTCTTCAAGTAAATAAATCTATAAGAATTTCTGATAAGTATAATAAATATACCTAATTGGAAAAATAATTATATTTGATCAAATCTAAGGCAATTTGCCATATATTTGAACCGCATGTCTGCCTTAGAACCGACAATCGTTGGAGCAAAGGCATACTTGAGCGGAGACCGCGTTTAGGCAAGCGTAGGATGCCCACGGCACGGTGGGGCGACGATCTGAGACATGTAGCTGGCAAACACTGGATGAGAAGAGCCGAAGACCGGGCTCAGTGGCGCGTCTTGGGTGAGACCTACATCCAGCAGTGGACTAATATAGGTTGATGATGATGATGAAGGCAATGCAAACAAACAAATTGTAATGCAAGCAATTGTTCATATGCGTATGTGTACACATCTAAAGAGAGTATATCTAGACAAGACACTAATGAGAGAGAAATCTGAGAAATCTTTTATGAACCAATAACAGTGCGCTATAAGAATATTAATAAAATCAAGGAAGTAGTAGCTATTATAGTAATTATACTCACATTCGTTACAGTACCTAAATAAACGTATAAAGTGGAAGGCTTTAAATATCAGCTGATTGGTTTAATGTTTTATAATGAAAAGTTCATTACATTTATATACAAATCTTTTATACTGTTTATTAAGTAGTCCCAGTGGCTATAAGTACTAAAGTTATTAATAACTTCTTTCTTAATATACAGATTAAGCATAATACAAAATGTCATAATAATTTATCAGACAAAGTAAAGTCTAATATTGAACAGACTAGCAATCACATAGCAATAAACTATCCAGAATTAACCACAGGGAGATAGAAAAGGTCATATTCTAACAATAAAGAACACACCTCGATCCCTCTTGCCTGATCGATAGCATCTGATAACTATACTATTCTTATAGGAATCTGAACCATATGCAATCAGATGAAAGGCTATATTTCAATGTTTTAGATGTATATGGAAATAGTGAAGTCTGTAATGTAGAACGCAATAATTCTGTGCATGTCGAACAGACAGTTATTGTGTAGGATGAAACCTTAAACATGTCTTACTCGCGCTTGTGACATGCCTCGTACGCATTCATTGAAATTCCATATTATTATGCCTAGTTTAAAATAAACAGATATCTACATATAACTTAGGGGCATTATTGGCTACAAAAAACCTACCTGTGATTAAAATACGTCAATCTATAACTAAAAATTTTATATCAACATAGCTTTTGGAGTAACTAGTTCAAGTAGCTAATGAGATACAAATTTCAGCAATAATAATAACGTTTTTAAGTTTCTTCATAATCACATCATACAGGAAGTGGGAGCCTAGAAAGAAGATTACGAAATAATTGAAGATATTATATCACCCAGTAATGTTCCAAACGCCAATAGCGATCAAAACATTCGCATCACTGAAACCACTGATACAGATCGCTCTCTATCGCTGCTATCATTAGATACATCTTTAAAAACAATAGGCACAGCCGCAACTTAAGTGGTAGATGACCCTTTAGATAGTGTGTTTCCGTTCTAAATTCTAGCCGAGAGAGAAATTGTTACTCTAATTATTACTTAAGATGCTCTGAAAGCGACGTCAAAATGTAAGTAAATTACATTACAGTATATAAGAGAACTAAAAGAATGTAGATGGGTATAAGAGTAGAATGAGACCAAAGAAAAGATGGATGGATTGCGTGAAAGATGACATGCGTAAGAATGGAGTGACAGCTGAGATGACGGCCGATAGAAGAGCATGGAGAAAAAACACATGTTGTGCCGACCCAACATAAAGTGGGACAAGGGCAAGCAGATGATGATGATGATGAAGAGATCTAAAAAGAATTACTTTAGATACGAAAGGCCGTAGGGTTTCGTTTAATTTAAAATCTACTTCATCATAATTAGCAATATCCCCTTAAATCTACGATCAAAGCCAAGCCCCCAAATCAAAATTATAATAATGAACCAAAACTTTCACGTGATGCATCAATTACTATCATTAAGTACTTACTATTATAATTCACAAATTGTAATATGACTTATGTAGTCTAATTGTGGATTGACAAGTAAATTGTGACTGACGAGCTGACGTACTTTCTCGTAACTGCTGTCTATCAAAGCGTTGTTATTATTTGTCAGTTGCTGCTTGCTGAACAGCAAGTTACTGACAAGGTTGAGAGGAAAAAGAGAGACCGTAGCTTTCCTTCCCTTCTTTCTTCCAATAATATGTTTGATGTATAATATGCCAATAATATGTCTTATAGACATAATTTCTAAAGTAATAGATAAACACTCGCAAAATTCAAAAGTAACCAGCAAAAACCGAACCATTAAGCCGTGGATGACTCCTGGTCTGCTGAGATGTATCCGGCACAGAGATAGGTTACACAAAAAATTTTAACGAAATCCAGAGAACCATATTTCCGCCATTTCTTACAAACGCTACAGAAACTACTGTAATAATTTATTAAAAAAAGTTAAAAATGACTATGAACGCAAACAGTTCCAAAAAGCTGGAAAAGATCCTAGGGCTATGTGGAAAGTAATAAGAGATATTGCTTATCTAAATCGTGGAAAGAATTCTTCATCTAATCTCCTAAAATCAACAAGCACTCCCTCAACTTCGGTAAATAAAGTTAACAACTTCTTTGCAAATGTGGGTAAAACCTTAGCGTCAAAAATTACACAATCGCACGTATTTGCTCCTCTAAATAATTTTCTCTCCAATTCACCTATATATTCTATGACACTACCTAACATTGACAACTCAGAGCTCGAAACTACTATCGTTGGCTTAAAAGACAAATGTGCTGTAGGCTGGGATAATATTCCTACCTCCGTTATTAAAGGCGCTAGACATGTTTTGATTCCCGTACTTACCTACTTATTTAACCTCTGCGTTAATAGCGTTGTCTTCCCTAATGCTTTTAAAAAAGCAATTGTACATCCCATTTATAAAAATGGGGACAGGGACGAAGTTACTAACTATAGGCCTATCTCAGTATTAACTGCATTATCTAAGGTTTTTGAAAAGATTCTCAACAATAGACTCATAAGCTTTTTGAACTTCAACAATGCCCTGTCTCAACACCAGTACGGTTTTAGAAGAGGTGTCTCTACTGAGGACGCCGTTCTTGAGCTCACAAATACCATTGTTAAACAACTTGATAAGAAAAGAAAAAGTATCGGCATATTCCTTGATCTTTCGAAAGCCTTTGATACCGTCTCTGTCCCCATCCTCATTTCAAAGCTTGAAAACATTGGTGTTAGAGGTCTCTGTCTTGACGTCTTCAGAAGCTAGCTTTCTAACCGCTCCCAGTGTGTCAAAATAGATGGTTACATAAGCTCTGATGAACCTATGGAGTTCGGAGTTCCGCAAGGTAGTGTCCTTGGGCCCACTTTATTTCTCGTCTACATTAACGAATTGTGTCAGCTGGATCTCCCGTATTGCAAAATCATAACGTACGCAGATGACACTGTTCTTCTTGTGGATGGGAAAACCTGGTGCGAGGCCTTCCGTCACGCAGAATCTGCCCTAAACACCGTCATGTCCTGGCTCGCTTCAAACCTCCTTACCCTCAATATAAGTAAAACTAAATTTATTACCTTTTCCGCTAATGCAACTGGCCAACCCCCATCTTCCTATACTATTTGTCCACATACTTGTCCAAATTTACAAATGTAATCTTGCTCTTGCCTACCACTGGAACGTGCGTCGAACATAAAATATCTTGGCGTGTCAGTAGATAGTTCCTTGAATTGGGATAGCCATATCAATCATACCGTCGCCCGCACTAGGAAACTAATTTACGTCTTCAAGAATCTGCGCTCTGTATTAGATCCCCCGTCCCTACGAATGGTCTACTTAGCTTTGGCTCAATCAGTATTATCGTATTGCATTACTGCATGGGGTGGATCAGCCAAAACAACCATATTGAGACTTGAAAGGTCTCAACGAGCTGTTCTTAAGGTTATGGCCAAAAAACCTTTTCGTTTCCCCACAACTGACCTCTTCTCCCTCTCTGAAGTCCTGACAGTGAGGCAACTATTCATCCTCAACACTACCTTGCGTAAACACTCTCAGTTGCCATACGATCTAGTGACTACCACCAAACGCAGATCTGATAAAGTGTGCAAAATTGAATCCCGAAGAACAAAACTTGCCAGTCGCCACTATTATTTTATAAGTTCAATGCTTTACAATAAGGTAAACAAAGAGTTAAATATTTACTCCCTTACCTTACAAAAATGCAAATACAAATTGCTTGCTTGGCTCCAACCTCTTTCCTACACTCAAACTGAAAACCTTCTGACAGTGATAGTCTGAGACACTCTTACGTATCCACACAACATACACACACACCCTAACTCCATACACTTACACCCTCACCCTCTTACACCATACACTTACATTCTCACCCTTACATACACACCCTCTCACATCCTTTTGTACTCAATACACTTACCTACATACATATTATAAATGCCTACACGTCTCTTTTATATTAGTTTTGTTCATTTTGTTTACCAAATTTTATTATAAGTCTCTTTTTAAGCCTCTTTTCCGTACAATTACCAATGAGGAATGCTCTATGCCGACGTTTTGGAGGTGGGCGTTGATAGTTACGACACAGTTTTTAACTATTGTAGCTATCATCGTTCTCTATTTTTGTTCTTGTCTTCATTGTATTTTTGTTCCAAATAAACATTTTTGATTTGATTGTTTTCATTTTTGATGTTCCTCATATTTATATCCTGCCTGTTGCCTGGGATTTGGGATACGTCAATTGATTCCTATACTATTTTATTTGAATTGTCTGTGACTTGAACTATAACTTCTTTATCTATTCTGTCCTATGAGGATTAATATTGTGTACAGGATTATAATATCCTTTAAAAAATTTATATAGATTGAGGCGTTTTAAATTTTTTATGTTATAAAAAAATCTTTGATAATGTTGTTCCTTTCTAAGTGTTTGTGCACTGACAACGCTTTAGTGGACAGTGGGTTAGAACTGTAGATTTTAGCTGGAGGCAACGATATGAATCAGGTTAAATCGTTCGCGATAATTTACGAGTACTGTCATGATAGCGTAATTATTTAATTTGTTCATTTAGTTTAATTAATGACTAGCCATAGGGGTCTCAATTCTCAATGTTTGATTAGACATTCGCTGGTGAAATTACTGAATACTTTGCCTTTAGGCATTATTTTTTAATTATGATAAGTATAAGATCTTTTGGATTGGTAATATCACTAAATTAGCTAATTAGCATGATCAAGGAATTAAACATTATTTTTTGGAGGATTTACGAGTACCATCTGTCGGTATCCCAAGTATACAAGTAACATACGTGTTAATGCCTCTTTGATTTCCTTACCTACAACCACAACTAGCAGAGAAAGTGCCTGTTAACTTTTGACACGTGGTGGACCATGTAATAAATAATTTAACTTGATGGGTATATTATTATGGCCACCAAATATTATGTCTCATAACTTATTCTTAGAAAATGTTGACAGAAAGAAATCGCCATATGATTTGATTTATGTTAATGCTAACGAATCAAACGCTATAAAACCTAGTCTCGTCAACACGTTTGATGAAGTTTTACATTTTCATAATAAATAATTCGATATTACAATACAGTTCAATAAAGTAGGTCAAAATATGAGACATGTAGCTGGCAAACACCGGATGAGAAGAGCCGAAGATCGGACTCAGTGACGCGTCTTGGGAGAGACCTACGTCCAGCAGTGGACCGTTTTATGTTGATGATGATGATGATGATGAAGTCAAAATGTTAACTTTAAAGTTGCACATTATCTTCGCACAATTAATATAGGTATATTATGTACTGATAGGAAAGATAATGACACATCTAATAAAAAAAAACAGCTACTCACGACAATCGAAGTACAGTGCTGATGTGACAAAATAATGCTGATGGTAATTACTGTGACAAACTGAAAATAAAAAAAGAAACAGAAGAGATAGAGCAGAAATTGACGGCATTACACGCCAGAGTGACACACGGTTATATAAACAGTGCTGACTGGTTACTGGTAGCTGACTCAATTCATTACAGTTGTAATTAGATACGCGACACTAGAATAAATAGCTCGCGTCTGGTTCCTATCAGAAACGAATCAGATGCACTCGAAAACCTACTCTCGCTGTCAGTGATAAAGATTTATTTGAAGGAAGTGCAAGTGAGTATATCTTACTTTCAATCTACTCAAGCACTTCTAAGAGTAATTGTTTCAAAGAATAAAAGAATTGATGGTTACGAGAATTTAAGTGTGAAATAATTGATGGTAATTATAAATACCTTTCACAACAGAAGATATAATATTTGGGCGGTGACTTACCTGTGAACAAAGAAATAACACAATTATTTTAAATTATTATTAAATGCAAAAATAGAAAACGTAATCAATTATATCAAATTAAATAGCAACAATTATTGATCGAGTGAGCGAAGCGAACGAGATCTTAGTGACCACTTGGACAAAAATGCTTTGTATGTTTGTATGGTTGTTCTTCGAGATCTTTTGAACCGCTTATCCGATCTTCCCAGAATTCCCGTATTCCCGTAGGTATACGGATAGTACTCTTAAGTTTTACTGGTTTGTTAAATGAAGTAAATCGGTCAAGGGGTCGTGAAGTTATGAGGGTCCAAAGAGAGTAAAAAAAAGTCGTACAAAAATATTAAGTGGGGTGTCATATGATAGGGTTTTGTTTAAAACATTCCAAACCCGTTTTTATTTTGATTCTAGGTCTAATAGTTTTTGAGTTCTTGTAAAAATTATAAAATTGAAAAACCAGTATAACGTGAGCTAACATTTCTTGGAGTTTCAATGATTTTGTAGTTCAAGTAAGACTGGTACTTAGCTAGACTGCGATTTCGATGCGATTTGCAAAAGTTTATTGCAACCATTGGTCAATAAAAATTGTTTGGGTTTTATTAACCTCCGACCATCACGACATCTCAGTTCGGGGCGAACTACTAGTACAAAATTAAACAACAATATTACTATTATTGCAAATGTTTATTTGTTGTTATATGACTTAATATTTGTATAATAACGGTAATAGCCACCAATCAAAATAAAACAACGTAGCTTACGCCGCACTAAAATAAGTAAAACCGTTATAAATGTACTCCTTTTTTGGAAGTATTAATATTCATAGTGTAAACCACATGTGGCGCCTCCCACGGCTTTATAGTGGTGTTAATGTGTGAACTATTGTGCTTTTTTGAACATAGATTAACGAACGTTTTTGTGTAGGCGAAGTAATGATTAGTAAAGAAGAAAACGCGGTAAAAGATCGATACCATAACAAAAGATGAAGTTGTAAACTGCTTGTAGATACCACCAATGATGATAAAAGATCAAACTACTATGACCTATTAGACGATTGTAACGTTACCATACCAATAAAGTCCTAATGACCTCGATTTAACACATATAGGTAACACATAGAAAAGTATAATATGCAAGAATGAGGTCGATGAATATTTACACGGTACAATCTAGAGTACGTTAGTACTGATATCTTCTGATAAAGCTGATAAGCAGATTGTAGCAAATGCATTTTTATAACTATCAGTAAAAGCTATGGTAGATGTGAAAGTCAAAATAAAAGACAATAATACAAGTGCAATATCCTAAAATTGAAATGATTACTATGATTATATTTGTTTGGATAACAAGGCAGTTCGTGAACTGTTTCTTTCAGTAGCAAGCAACTTGATACTGCAAAGGACAAGATGCATGTGCCTTTATTAACTCAACATCAGCTAGTTTGAGATGAAGAGTGAAGAGTATGTGTATCTCAAAAAATGCATTTCTTAATTTATTGGAATTTTTTCTCTTTCTCAAATAATTTAAGGTGTCATGTTGAATATCAATGGCATAAAAGTAAATTCAAAGGGCTTATAAATAAATAAAAACTAGTGCGTGGAGTCCCTCCGCACGGAAGAAGTTATACTTCGAGTGCCACGCATTCACTCTCGCTCTGTGTTTAATGTGAAATTAATTTAGTATTTATTTTTATGTACTTAACCAATATGCAGTACTTATTTAGTTAGAAAAGGTTCTATGCTCATGTTGCCTTAAATCAGAACTAGATGGCGCTACTAAGTTTGATCGGATCCTAGAACGCGCTATCGAAGTGTTTTGGGTTTTGTGTGGGTCTCCGTACGTGGTAGCGTGAAACGCACCACGCAACCTTGTTGGAAGTTGCATTAGATGTATAACTTCAACAAGCAATCAACACGTTAAAACTGAGGGCTAATCATCATTAACGAATAAGTAATGCTAGTGGTATTGATGAAGGTCGTCGTTACGCATGATTTGTATAATAGACTTATAGCTTGCAGGCATTTTATACCAAGCAGTAAATTCCACGTTAGTTATACAACAATTATTCAAATACGGCAAACTATGATTGAGCTAGATCACTAAGAAATATACGAGTATCATATATGAAATATTTAACTAACAATTTGAGCACATTTATAACAAAGGAAGCAAGCTCGTATGAGTTAGTGGCCAACTCTGGTGACGGAGTTTTTAGGCCGCCTTAAGCCCTCCGTCGTTCCTTAACGACTGCTAGAGCCGGGACCGACAGTTTATCGTGCCCTCCGAAGCACGGAAGCGCTCAGATGTAAACGTCACTAACGGTCACCTATCCAAATAGTGAAATTTTTAACAGATACAATATTTCAAATAAGCTATATTATATGTACTGTACATGTAAGTATAAACGACAGTGTGAAACTGAACACACAGATTTTGAGATTGATAAACATATAGCAACACATGATTTTATCCTGAAACGAGATAATAAAACAACTGAAAACATCTATGGAATATTGATAGCAAACAACGTAGTATTGATAATACCTTACTCACGTGTTTCGCAATAATGCATCGTCCAAAAGCCTGAGTAGAGTCACGTATACATAAAATACATATATAGATTCTACAGCGTAATATAAAACTAAACAAAGGCAGGAAATAACCGATGCGCGTTCATTTACAATGTATATTTTTGATATTCGCGGAGACTAGTGAGGCAGGTTGTGTGTTCTTTTGTTTGTTTTGAGAAACCAGTTTTGTGTAAATAAGCAGAACGAGTAAACGTTTATCCTTCTGAGGCTAAAGCTGTAGTTGGTCTACCTGCACAAAATTGTACATTCAAAGATTACGTTTAGAAGCATGTTAGAGAAAATGATAAAAGTGATTCGATAAAAGTCCAAAGTAGAGATTGATGATTGTGATAACAATATACCAATAATAATTAATATCAGCAGTGAAATCAAAAAAACATATGTACAAAGTTACTACAATTACCGATGACTATAACAATGACTAAGAAACACCTAAAAATAGATACTGCAGTCTTGCATCCTGCTAGTGCGGAAAACGGGTCAGTTATAATTACAGCATGTTAAATTATATGTAGCTACTAGCTACGCTTTCGTAGTTATAATTCTGTCGTCAGCGAATAACGAATCTGAATTAAAACATAATGTTTTTTTAATTATGAAGTTGATGATAACTGTTCAAATGAAAGTTGATTCAAATGACAAATATAAAAATAATGTTACCTATAGATATAGTAAAGGTTAAGTAATCTAACTTTTCTGAATAAGAAGAAATATCTAAATTTATATTTCCTTAAAATGCGAGTGATGTCCGTCGCGTGTTCCCGAAAGGAAACACTAATGGAGGTATAGTTTCCTTTCCACGAACCACACAGTAAACAAAGTCTATTTACAACTTTTCATGGTTGAGACTGGTGGAACAACCCTAGTCATTCAAGAACATACAAAGTGAGCAACCAGGACAATATTATGTATGTTACTGATGAATAAACAAGCTGTGGCATTTACCATGAAATCTGGTATCATCAAATAGCTATTCTTGAACGCACTGTCTTGTGCAGCGATAAAAAACCACGTGACCAAGACTAAGTAGCCAAGGAAAGTTTTGCATTTACAAGTTGAACTAATTGGCAGGCAACGAAGAAGAGCTAAATGGTGTTAGAAAGTAAAGTTGCAATGTAAGAATACAAAAAACGTCAAACGAGCATTTTACGATTTGAAGACATAATGACAGTAATGATAAATGAACCCTTGCATTAGAACAAAGAAACCCTCACACTTCTCTTCACTGAATTTACGACAGTCGTCAATTATTCCAAACTCGATCCTACTCCTTTCGTTTTAAAGTCCACACCACGCTGTTTACTAAATAAATCATTAGCTGCTTCAGCTGGTTCAACGAAGTCTCTTGTTACAAGGTTAAAAAGGTTAGGGTTGAATGACCTAAGATAATTTTTCTAATTACTTTCGTTTATAGTTCTAGGGCATGCGAGGTAAAAACTAGACAAGACTGGTGATGCCTAATTAAGTTAGTTCTGAATGCAATTATTTGCTTCACGTATCCAAGTAATTACTTGGTAGCTAATTTAAAGCTAATTGAATAGTAATTTTCAATGCACTTGCATCTTTCACGGTTGCAAAAATAGTGTTATTTTTGGAGTTTATTTTTCTGACGAATTAATTAAAGTAAATGAAATGTTCATTATCAAATATTCTGATTTAGGTTCATAACGATTTCAATAAACTATTCTTCTTCCTTAGGTTTCCTCATCACGTTTTTTACACACTCACGTGTGTGCGCACATTTTTGCCATGGATGCATTGGTTTGTATTACTTTGCATTGGATCAAATACAAATTATTGGAATCAGAATAACGGGAACAGTCCCAAATAGATCACAAGAGTTCTTGTGATTTGAGTAAGAGTTTTAGTAACTCTGATCTCGTATCGTATAAGTACCTCATGGATAACATTTACGGATTTGTTATTTCGTATAACTTCACTAGCTACATTAATATTTTCGTATTCAACGAGTATAGCACTATCTCGACCATTACTCCGTATCTGCTATCCATCAGCCCGGGTTAGCCTCCATTCCAACCTTTGCGGTTTATATCACACCCACGCCCGACCTACCGTTCTAGCCAATGACCCGCGGTGACCTTTGACCTGCCTATTTCCTGGACTATTAGGCTTTCATAAACTTCAGTGTTTTCTATTTTGGTTAATGTTAGATTCATAATTAGTATGTTTCCCTGTGATACCTTTAGAAACTTTAAAATATTTTTTTATAAGTAGTTTCTATGGAAAATGCGGACCAAATTTCTTAACCCATGTCTCAGTAGCAACTAGTAGGCTTGTTCAATCTATCTCTTAGTTAATCTTTCAGGTTAGTAGGTACTTCATTATCGTCATGTTTTGTATTGCACAGTGGCATCAACAGCTGTGTAGTAGCTTCTTTCCTGTTTTAAGTTTAATCTATCAATTTAACTGTGAAAACTATCAAGCAAGGTATCTTGAAGTATTGAAAACTATACATGTGGTACATAATACATTCATTTGCAATGTAGGTAGAAGGCACGTGGGGGTTGCGTGACTACGTCGACCGGGGGTGAGTTACACCTTAACAATAAAACATGCTGGTGTTTTCGATTGCTCATTTACAGTATCGTGTACCTACTTACATGGAAATGTTTGTAGGTTATCGACCACATGTATATCTAAAGTATTGATTACAAATGCTTTTGTATCAGTTTTATAAAAAGGTGCATATTAGTTTACTTCATTTAGAGATCTCTTAGGTAATTAGGTACCAATCTACAATAAAGTTGTTTACATCATACGGTTTCTTAATAAACTAGATAGGCCTTACACAACGACCGTAAACTAAAAATACCTATGGATTTTATCTTTTACTGACTGTAATCTCCAAAAAGACTTCCAGTTTAACATCATCATTTCGATCATCTCACTCTTTTTCTATATCAAAACCAAGTCATTCTTTCCTTCTTTCTCTATCATCGCGCGAATTTACTGCGTCAACATCAATATCAGTAAAGAATTAGGTCATAATTACAGGTTCCATTAGGTAATTGAGGCCGTTGACCGCACACCCTGCTTTGTATAAGGGCCTGGCCACCCTCGTAGAAAGTACCGATAATTTGTTAGTATAGCGTATAGCAAGCAGGATTGTTATCGATGAAATGAATTCGGTTTCCTGTTATTTGTTTTTCGGATTTGTTTTGCGTAGTAAAATGAAAATCAATAATATTATTTACCTTATTCAGTCGATTCGTTCTGATTTGACGATTAAAATGTCGTTATTGACTGGTCAATAATACTGTTTTATAGCCTGTTTGGTTGTTTTCACAGATATTACAATGATAATTATTGATATTTTTACCATTTCCCTTTGGTTCATTTAGTCATTCTTTCAGCTCTTGCAAATAACTTTCTTTTAATACACCATAATTATCTACACATTTCAAATCAGTGCCATTACTAAACTTGTGTGGTGAGTACCTATACCTACCTTAGTTAGTATTCAGCTGAACAATATTACCATCGTTTTCTCAGTAAGTATTGTACCTACCTACATAGGTACTAAGCTGGACAAGTCCAAGGCCAGATACAAATTGAACCATCTCACAAGTCGCCACTCGTATCCCACTCGTGATTAAAGACAGGGTCGACGACCCCAAATCAAAATGGCGGAACAGCGTTGCGGTTCTCGAAATTGTTTTATTTGATTTATCGACACTAAAAGGTTTCATTGGTAAAGCAGTATTCTGAAAAAAAGAAATGGCTGATGTTACTGAAATAGGACCACACACGTGCCTTAAATTAAACGAGTTTTTATATGAAAAACATTATCGTCTATAATCCTGGCATCTTCAGGTTCAGGGCCGCAAGTTACAAAGCTTCTTTAGAACATCAAAACTTTCTGTTTATCTCAGATTCAATCCTTCTACGTACATTTGTCCAAATCTAAATATTATTTGTGATTTCATTCAACTGTACTGTGAATAGGGTCTACTATCTATGTATCAACCCACCCAAGCTTTCTCAACGGGGTTAAGAGCACTAGCAATAATAAAATTGGAATTATCTAACCGAATATTACACCTTTTTTCTCCAAAAGTATGTCAGTTAAAACAAAATAGGGTAAACGCAAAAACAGGTCGGAAATAAATTATTTCGTCAATTTCACAACGTTGCGTTGCGCTCACGCGACATTCTTTGTATTTTTTTATGATATTCAGTTGTGCACGCACATGCTTCCCTCATAAATATTTTCTTAACCTCTACAAATACTTATTCTAACTGTTATTTCATCATTCTTTATACAAAACCCTATAGGGCCCAATTATTCCCCATCACTCTCAGCATTTCGATTTGCACTAAACTTATTAGCAGCGAATTTAAGCGTTCGTAGTTCTTCACCAGTCAGATATTTCAGATATTTCATTTATTAACCAGCTTGTTACATAATATAACTTTGGCATGTCCAACTAATACAAATTATTTACTTAATCTTATATAATTTTAACACATATACCTACCTACTATTATATTAACATTCGCTACTTATTTATGTACCTATTCTATCAGCCTTCCTGTCTGGACAGTCGTGACGTTGTTACCTCCTTGCTTCATGGCCTCTTCTACCAGTTAGTGGCTAGTGGCTACATCTACAATATTGTTATAAGATCAACCACTGCGCATAAAGTTAGATCTGACAGACATTCTTGAATTTAACATAATTCTAACTATTCCAACTGTAGCCCTGGCAGTATCTGCACCTTTGGATTTTTTTACAAGTTACATAGCTATACACACATTTTATTCGTATACAACGCTTGTAATACCAACTCTTTTCTTCATACAAGTTGTTTTATTCACTGTGTATTGGAAGATTCTTTATCAAGATAATCTTTAAAATCTGTCTAAAGAAAATCGTGCGCACGATTCTGCATATGGCAACACTTGACCCAAATAATAAATATAAAATCATAAACATCAGATCCAATAACATTACTGTATTTAATGAAGGAAATCAGCGATTAACTTAATATGTATACTTAATGATCATTTAATTTGTTTTACTAGCGAAAGGTGCTGTAAATTTGGTCTGTAAACATGTTAAATTTGAGCAAACTCAGTAAAAAGTGAATGATAATTATGAGCAAATGAGCTGCATTTAATTTGATAATAACATATTAAATGGCTGAGTGACTGTGCTTCTTGTTAAATGGCTTTGAAAGTACCAGATGGCCGAAGGTAATTTGGCAAATCAATGACATGTTTCATTACAACTCAACCAACGCGAACGGCAATGTTCAATTTTCGATAATTTCTTCATACAAATGTACTTTCCATTTCAATTACGTTACCATCTCTTTCAAGTATGAAAGCCAGCGTCTTGGGCGACAGGTGTTTTTCAATACCTATTTATACCTAAAGCGCTCTTTCAAAAAACAGACCCCGATTGAAAAGATTGCATCCAGTTAAAATAAACTCCGGGTCACTGATTATTTAAATTGTCAAACAGATGTGATCACAGCTGCAACATTACGTACTTTTATTATTGTTGTAAAAGTGGAGGACATACGGCTGTGAAAGAACTAAATGTGTGATGAAGCTGATACAAAAGTCTTTCTAGCCTAACTAGATTCGTGGTTGAGTTGAATCATAGAAAGAAAATCAACATTTGAAATCAAATCCTTTACTTTTTAGAGCCAAAATTAACTTTTTCTTTTCCACTAAATTCTAACTGATTAACCGCATTAAAATAGGCACAGCTCAGTAGCCACTAATGAAGGACGCATCGACTTCAAAGAATAAATCAAACATGTCACCATACCAGAGTGTATCGTCTCAAAAAACAGTAACATTGTCGTTGCATACTAATACACTATGCAGCAAAACTCCCCAGGATACTGAACCATACGGCAATAAGGTAAGGTTGAGAGTGTAGTGGGAGGTAATAGCAGTTTCTTGGTTAATGAGGGACGAGAGGAAGCATGGGAGGGTCGGTTAAAACACGTGTTATAGTGTCCGTTGTTAGTTTGTTGTTTATAGGTCTGCACACGGGCTTTGGTCTTATCTACCTAGTTAAAATCAACAAGCCGCTGAACGAGGTTCGACCAGAATCAGACATAAATC
The DNA here is from genome assembly GCA_947507515.1 of Eulithis testata. Taxonomy (NCBI): domain Eukaryota; kingdom Metazoa; phylum Arthropoda; class Insecta; order Lepidoptera; family Geometridae; genus Eulithis; species Eulithis testata. The sequence goes on along the minus strand of OX382213.1, from coordinate 6,468,528 downwards.
TAAAACTAGGTAGAGAATCCCTTGTGTGATGGAATAAATAAACAGAATGGGGTAAATTAAACAGTTTTAGCATTAAACAGTGCATCCTGTGTTTTGTTTATTTGCGAATTAAAAGCCATTTCAATATAACAACTCAAACGTTGACGAAGACCTGCTTGCAAAAATTTAACGGAGAAGCTTTGTAATCTATCTCTAAATATATAAAACTCTTTTGAAACTGACTGACAATCAACGCACAGCCTAAACTATAGGTCTTTCAATGAAATTTGGAGGGTAGTATCCTTTATACATAATATGTATAGTGTAAAGTAGGGATGCACTAAGAAAGGAAATTTGAAAAGTCGAACCCTACAGGGTCTAAAATTAGGATCAAAGATTTTAACCAAATAATGCGTATGCTGCTACCACGCGAGCAAAGCCGCGGGCGACGGCTAGTTTAAAATACAGAAATGTAAGTAAGGATACAAAATGTCACAACACATTTAAAATTCACTCTCTGCATAAAAAGATGGTTGTGTTGTGTATCGTCGAGTTTACACATCATAAGGCAAAGCTAAATCTGAACTGAAGCGCCACACAATAACAAGATCTCGTTTTGTGCCCGTTTCTCACGCCTTCCCCTTCCCTTCTCCGTGGGAGAGATACTGTTGACCAAGTATGGAAGGAGGAAGCTTTCAATACTATTTTAAAGGATAGAGCCGCAGAAACAAGGCATTTTATTACTATGACACACAAGAAACATGCCATACTGTTACTATGAGAGACAAGTAACATGGCTTAATGGTTGTCGATATCTATATAGCAATCTTATGTGAAAAATTGCATGCTTTATCGATGTGTCCTTCAACACTATTGGAACACTACGTTGGGTATTAAAAGCAATAGGATAATAATAATATGGGTTTCCCACGTTTGTTGTTTAGCTAATTTAGCATATTATTTGTAGGTAGGTACAATCAACAAACAACTCTTATTACCGTGAGAAACGCAACTAAAAAGGACATACATATTTATAGTTCTTATTATTTTATATACATACTAGCTTCCGCCCGCGACTTCGTTTGCGTCCCATTGGATCCCGTAAATTTTCCGGGATAAATAGTATTCTATGTTACTTCTAATACCTCCAAGAATATGTGTACAAAGTTTCATGATGATCGGTTAAGTAGTTTTCGCGTGAAAGCGTAACAAACAAACTTAAATTCACATTTATAATATTACTAGGTGCCGCCCGCGACTACGTTCGCGTCCCGTTGGATCCCATTAATTTTTCGGGATAAAAAGTAGCCTATGTGTTAATCCAGATCACGGACAATATATATTCCAAGTTTCATACAAATCGGATCAGTAGCTTTTAAGTGAAAAAGTAACAAACATCCATGCATACTTACAAACTTTCGCGTTTATAATAATTAGTAGGGCTAGCTTCCGCCCGCGACTTCGTTCGCGTCCCGTTGGATCACGTTGATTTTCCAGGATAGTATCCTATGTTACTTCTAATACCTCCAAGAATATGTGTACAAAGTTTCATGATGATCGGTTAAGTAGTTCTCGCGTGAAAGCGTAACAAAGAAACTTACATTCACATTTCTAATATTAGTAGGATTTGTCACACTAACTAACCTTCTGGTCATATACAAAACTAAATGGATAAGACTACCTATTTATAAAAACCATAGAACATTTTCTACAGCAGTCATTTACCAGAAACAAAATTGCAATTTGATGGAAACGGCGACAAAACTGACAGAGGAAAGCATCCACTCTAACAGTAGTTAATACCCTAATAGAAAAGCGACAACATAAAATTATTTCTACATTAGCCTCGATAGAAGCGTAAAAGCCTTCAACAATGCGCATAATAGAAATTGCGATCTCTGTACGTTTAGCCCTAATGCGAGAGGGTACGTAAAATAAAACGTATAATTTTATGGACAAGGTCTGAGGACAACACGTTAAATAAAAGAGACAAGAGATGAGAAAAGAAGATGAAGAAAGTGTCGTTTGTGTATTAAGTAGTAATAGTGAAAATCATTAGCTTGTAAACAAAGTACTTATACGGGACGACAACACAAAGAACGCGTGCACTGCGCGCTGATCACAAACCGAACCCGCAACCGTCCTCTTTTTATTTTGACCTTAAAAAATTGATTCTTACCATTTCTAGCTATGCATTGTCACGTACGCTTTCTTGAATTCATTAAGTGCTTACCTGAAACAATAAAATGTTTATTAGCACGGTTATTATAATACACAGTAGAAAGGAATTTATAAAAATACATTTGCCTGCAAAGACTGATAAGATTACTGATATCACCGACGTTATATTTGATATACATAAGCCAATACATATACAGATCGACTGCAAAAACATTTTGAATTGAATAAAAATAATATTCAGTTCCTGGCTTTGAAAATAATAGTACTTTAAGATATCGATGGTATTATAGCCCATTCAGCTATCAAGAACCAAATGAATGAAGTATTTCTATGCCTAGGATTATGATAACTAAAGGCTATATTATTATCCTCCATTCAATATAATTCGATAAGCCTTCATTTGGACATTTGAAAGCAACATTTTCCACGGAATATTGTAAGTTTACAATGTTCATCGTTTTACATATTTATTTATACAAAAATATTTCTAAAACTGTTGGTATGGTAAGTTTGTTATTCGATCGAGTGGCGTTTGATTTGAATTACTTTTAAATTATGGAACACGCTTATCATGTTACTGTATCAAGTGTCAAGCTATGGGTTTAGTTCGTTCATCATGTCAGTGTTCCCAATAGTAAGAAGAGGTGATAGCTAACTGGCATTATTACGCTAGATACTTACACCTAGAATTAAGAGCGTAGACGAAGTTCTGAAGTTGAAATTCTGGCGATTTTAGTAGGTTTATTGTCATAAATCCCACTAAGTTGTCCCCAACAGTGGGGATCTTCAAAAAAAATTTGGCCTTTTTTCCCATTATCCTTGTTGGTGACTGTAGTGTTTGCATCTATTCAGTAGATGCGTTACCCTGTCTCGCTTGCACGAGTGGTTAGGTAACTGTCATGTGTCAAACTCTCGACCTGTCAATGTCTCCCGACGTGAGGGCGGGAGACAAGGGGGTCGGGGAGTTAGCGGATATAGACGGTCATGGACGGAGGACAGTGGAAGACCAGCTCGGTGTACCAGTGAGCCAGGGATACAAAGTACAGTATTTTACAGTGACAATAAAGATAATTTAGGTCATATTAGTTTAGTTTTCATATAAATGAAACAGCAGAATACATCATTCTAACAAACTAAATGTTATCAATGAAAAGAAACGTAAATCGTAAAAGATACTAAACTCAACAAGTAGAATTTGATTGCGATTCACGAAATTGCGGGCGTAAAGAGGAAATAACTTGTCTAGCAGAACGAAGTTCAAATGGTTCAAGCAACAGTCCTAAAGATTCTTGGGTAAATGGTTGGATTAGAAATTTAATGAGTAAAATAATTATTAATGGCTGTTTTCACGGACGCAATAGTGTTATTTTATACAATGCAAACACTTGTTAAATCTACCATCAAATCTCAAATATATCCCACATAGATTCATTTTAACGATGCATTGAAACTTAAGACTGCAGTTTCTAATTAACAGTTTTACACAACTCAGAAGTGTTGCTTGAGAAGTTGAAGAAGTTTTGCGAGAGTGATGTTAGATTTTAAATCATAAAATCAGTGTGACTAGTAGTCAGTGTGCCTTACTAGGGTCAAGCAAGGCACACTGACGACGGATCGACTTTTCCACACTGACTTTTATATTGTGTGTGCATGCGTTTGCGTGTCGTTTGTCGATCTGAGTCAGCGGCTGATTTGCAGCGTAAGGTGATGACGTTATGCAAGCCAACTGAATCAAATTCGCGGCACAAAATCGACAGTCAGTCGCAAAAAATTAGCTTAGTTGGACCGCATCCTACACTGTTATTAGTATCAGTTACCCAGCTGGCTAGCGGAATCTCCGAGATGTGTGGTACTGTTATACAGCATGAATGGTTGTGGGGAGATCTCACCTATTCAAACTTCATCCGATAAACTTAATTAGACTTGTGACTTGACATGAGAATAACCTGTCAAAAGATTAATTAATAGAATTAAGGCATGAATGTGATGCTGGATTACAATGTGATCGATGGCCAACTCTGGTGACAGAGTTTTTAGGCCGCCGTAAGGCCTCCGTTATGGCTTCACGAGTGCTAGAGCTGCGTCCGAAGCATGAAAGCGCACAGATGCAAACGTCACTCACGGTCACTCATGCAAATCAGTTTATAAAGTACTAGCGGTCGCCCGCGGGTTTGCTCGCGTGGTAGGAGGATACGCATTATTTAGTTAAAATCTTTGATCCTAATTTTAGACCCTTCGGAGTGCGACTTTTCAAAATTCCTTTCTTAGTGCACCCCTACACTATATAAGGATACTGCCCTCCAAATTTCATACCTCTACGACTTATAGTTTAGGCTGTGCGTTGATTGTGAGTTAGCTTCAAAAGAGTTTTATATATTTAGAAGATAAGATAATCGGTAAAGAGAAGACTGACTAAACAAGCAACACCACAAGCGCTTACACCGCGTGCACACTATGCCCATGCCGCTGCCGGCATTAATGCCGCTTAGTGAGAATAAAGTAGATGTTGCTGTGGCAATAAGTCCGCGGCATTAATACATTCCGGCAGCGGCATGGGCATAGTGTACACGCGGTATTAGATTAGTAACTGTGAATGAACTCCTGTCCTGTAGTAAAGCAAATAAAAGCCGCGAGGGATAATAGACTCACTTTAATTGATTATCCCGCAATAAACTAACGTAAGACATAAATGGTATTAAATCCAGTTCTTCCGATATCTATCGACAGTTCCTGAACGCAACTTACGACTAATTCGAGCGAACAATCGTCCATCAAATGCGAAGCCGGAGGCAAGGACTAGTTTACTGACTGTGCTTACACTACCACCGACACGATATCGGCCATTCGACCGATCGGATGCCTGGTTGAAACGTCACTATTCAATTGAATCAAAACGGCAAAAAAACTACGGCTCAGCTCCGTTTCAGCTGTCAAAGTTTGACAGTAGAATACGAAATAACCTAAAACAGAGCAAGTGAAACTGACAAGTTAATTAATGGAATTAGCCGCCTGGACGCTTTCACACCGCGCCGGCACTCAACGAAAATTAGTATTGAGTTTCGTTCGATTCATTGATATATCGGTATCGTATCTGTGTCGGCTAGTGTGCAACTGCCCGTAGGCAGTAGAATTATCATAGGAAACAATCAGAAACTGCATGTTCCGTCGTAGTCGCTTGAAATGGGCTGGACGATTTGTCTCTCCAGGCGTGTTATGTTCTGTCTAGTGATAAGCCCCATTTCAATGTCGCTTAGTAGCTTGTACGAGACTCTTTAAGCAGACGTAATAGTAAGTTAACCTAAAGCATGATCAAAACTTATATAAAACTGAACTTTATTGTATAAAAAACGTGTAATAGAAAGTTTGTCTTCCAGATACTTATGTTGACATACCTACTCATAAACCCCGAAACGCACTCGCCAGAAGTATCAAGTACTTTTGTTTTATGGTAGAGAACAGAAGCTGGTTCAATATTTGTGTATACATAACATACCAACTGAGCAAGATAAGGTTTTAAGATTTGGCTGTAAGCGTATGACCGATAACAATTACTAAAATCCTTTGAAACAACAGAGACGTACCATTTAGTAAAGAAGACATACCATCTGAAATCTATAGGTTTATAAGTTAACCAATAAAATAATTAATCAGCTTTTAAAAACATAGAACGGTGTTCATTTGAAGATAATTGTAACTAACAAACTAAACCATGAATTACCTCGAATCTAAATCGAAATACGAAAGGCAATCAAAAGGTTTTATTATATGCAGAATAAGTCACACAATAGAGATCAATTGTATTGTAATGATTCGTTTCATATGTGATTGCGATAGTCACGATTGTGCAGCTTTGGAACGCTTTGCGTAATAAACTTTTTTGGTAAGTTCATGTGACCAAAACCAAAGTTGAAAAGGCGGCAGTAAGACATGTGACCAGATGTTTTGATAACTTATAAGATGCCATCCGTGGGAAAGAAAACAAGTAGGACAAGCTTACGTTTAATTTAGAGAAGCAAATCACCAAACTGATCAAAATGATTAAGAACGATGACATAAAAACTGCTATAGGTAAACATAGAGGGATGTATAGCGATACCAAAACTAAGTAAAGGTATGTTTATGAAAAAAAGAAAGCTGAGATAGTTATAGTTGCAGTAATATTTGCAGATAAAATGATTTTACGATGATTAATAGATGTTATACACAGTAAATTTGCTTAGATGTTAATAAGAAACTGTATTAAAGATATAAACTAGGCCTGCAGTAAACTAAGAACGCGAACGGTGAAATACGATAGTATCGTCAAGTGCGTTATGCGTAACGGTGACTGCGAACGGTCATGCTATAAATCCGTAGCTAGCAATTTCATCGTAAGTTTCCAAGTGTTTTCACTTGGATCTAACAAAGTAATGACCGACCCTAGGCTACATGCACAGAGAAAACCGATTGCCAAAGTTTCACGATGCTTATCTGTAAATATATAAGAAGCGGTAAAAGCTTGTAATCTTCCTTCCTAGACAATCCTCTGAGCCTAGAAAGAAAGAAAGAAAGAAAGAAAGAAAGAAGAGAAAAGACATTTATTTTGGACACACTAATAAGCTGCTTTTGCTTACAAGCCTGTAATATAAAGATAATATCTAAAACGATGCGGTGTCCCGTAGATAGGAGTACTTATGGTCGAATAGATGAAATTCATAACCACAAATAGTTTTTCATATCGAACTAGATAATATATGCAAGGCATTAGGAGAAACAATGATAAAAATAAATTGTATAATGTTTTGTCACACATTAATAACAAATACAATCCGGCAGACAGCGGCAACCTGTTTTATTGGTAACTGTGGCTTAACACTTTATTGTAGCTCTCTCCAGCCGGGGTTTTATTAAATCTGTGCTATATTACTGTTATGCTCAAGGGCATTCGGCACCTACAATCGAGACGGATATCTCAGAGATATTTATGATACGTCACGTTTGCAACACAAATTACACACCTTGGGAGAACGGCAATTTCGACTACACGTAGACACCTAAACTAAGTTTCTGAACCATTGAACAGAGAGTTACTGTTACAATTGCGGATGTATCATTAAAAGAAATAAGCAACAAAAGAAAAATCTAAAAGTCGATATTTGCAAACTTACTTATGTCATACTAAACGGTTTTGTCTGATAGAAAGATGCATAGTTAATATTACTGATGATGCAGAACTACTCGTTAGTCAAATAAGAAAAATGGTAAGATGAAAACAAAAAGTCAAGTTTATAACGATGGACAATTTGCTTGAGCAGGAAGCACGATTGAATGAATTGGTTCTAAAAGGAGAGGAAACTATTAAACTGTCACAGACTTACGTATTAACCGTTACATTGGACGGATAGATTTATGTAAACAAACTCTGGATTTCTGCTAAACATAAACAGAGGGTCATCTTATTATAGTAGGTACAGGAAGTAGGTGAAAGGAGTTTATCTACTAAACTGTCAAGTTTGAACAATATACTAGGTTAAGTACCTCAACCAATGACTGTAGTAAATTTTTTAAAATTAAATAGATACTGTTTGTGCCACAAATATAATACTGGACGATGGTTCGCTGTCAAGCAATGAGCTACGAGCGAAATATGATTGAGCTAATGATAAAGGAGATGTATTCAATAGTGGGTGGTCCCTTCAGACGTACGTTGCATTGTATCTCAAAAATAACACGCCTACTCTCTTTCAAACGAATTGTACGCGTAGAACATCACAATTTGTGATAGACAATAGAGCCATAGTGGGACATCAACAATTAGAAAGCCCTTCGTACATTTCTAATGAGAAAATTTCGTGATGAAAGGTATTTGTTCTTCTAATAATGTCAGTTTGCCGATCATTAAGTACCGTTATTATGGGCGATAAATATTACTCTTAGCTTGCATAAGATTGCAGTAAGTTAGAACTTGGAATAGCTTTATTTTCTTTTATAAAAACAACCATTTTTATCATGATGCTATTGAGAAAGATAATATAAAGAGTAGTACTTTAAAATGCAAAATGTCGCAATGTTACTGACAACTTAGCAACAACAGAGTTAGTGAATTCATCAATAGTATATCGTTTGATAAAAGTAAAGAGTAAGAGCATTAGAACAATGTTTGAAACATGCGACCTACGATCACCATTGAAGATTTTTTTATCGCAGCATCCATCGAGCTGTTACTAATTTATATGGCTTATAATCGGCATTTCACTATACAGTTCTGTTCCAAAAGCCTTAATTACTGCTAACCGAGAGCCACGCAACTGTTTTCAAGGTAAAATAAGGCTGTGTGAACAACAATTTAGAGATGTATGTTCAATATGTTCCACTTCTCAGCTAAAATGCTTGATAGTACTTAAATTTTACGATGAAATGTATATTTGGGCAGTTTAGATAGAAAATCTAACAGAAGAGGGAATGGCCGGTTGATAGCGGACTAAATGTTTATGGTATGCCATGTAACATGAATTTTATGAATCAGTATGAACATAATTTTAACTAAAACGGGATACTTATAGAAAAATACATGAATCGATTTGTTTATAACATTAATTTAAATAACAAAATCATGTTGATCTCTAGAGCATCCAAGAAAAGAAGTCACTGGTTGTAGTTTCTGTTTTAAAACAAGTAAAGCTATTTCAACTTTCAAACAGTCGTTTCTAGTATTGCTATTTCTAAAGCAGTAAATAGTACCAGTAGTGCATTATTGTGTTGCGGTCAGATGGGAAATTACACACTTGAGACATTTCATCTCAGGGTTATATCCAACGCAACGTGAAGGCTATTGTTGGTGTAACCCAAGGTATGATTGCAGGCGTAATGGAACTAATGGAAGTGAGAGGATTTCTTGGACGTCAATTCGTACATGCCATTTCAGATGTTTCTGTGGCGAATGAATTCACCACAAGATTGCAAATATTGTGTTAGATGTATGCTATGATAACTAACGTGTGAGACAATAGTAAAAATACAAATGTATTGATTTGGCTAGGCACTGTAATGACAACAAACTTATCTCAAGTTGATGACTTAACAGCTAGTTAACATGCAAACACAACACTCGGAACCAGAACAAATATTTGCAGAAACAAACAATTGTTCCGCCAACGACGCGGGGTGAATCGATAACGCACTTCTTGCACTTCCATCAGCTCGTAACAATATGTTTCAAGAAAACTAAATCACTTCACTTGTTGTAGCACATAGACTAGACACTTTGCTATCTAAAACTGTAGTACATTTTAAAAATATCCATCAGCTGAGCGTTGACGAAAAGAAGATGCAGTGAACACGATCAGTTTAAGACAAGACGAGGAAACTTAGGATCGCTCATTAAAGGGATGGAATCTATAGCTAAAAGCAGTTGACAGTTGTGGACTAGTCCTAAGACCTAAAGATCAGTAGTAAGCCATGAATGATACGCATTCCATTCCCCACGATTCACTTCCACATTCGCTAAGTGGAACGTGTGCCGGACTGACGGCGTGTATTTGCGGATATGATATTTGAGGTTTCAAACACGAGACTCATATCGTAGCGTGGCTAAATACTTCGGTCTCGGCTGTAATAGGTAGCATGACAGGCATACATTTGGGTCTAGGTTGAAAATTTAAAAAGATCAAAGAATATTTTGGGTTTAGACATTTGGACAATGCAAATAGAGGTCATGAATTCATGATACATTATTTTAGCCATATAAATATCCTCCATATGGAATTCCAGTGCGTCCTACTAGTATAGTATTATATGATCTGTGGTCCTGATGTTCTGAATCTATAATAGCTTTACTATGTCGTTTCTCCATATTCTTTAAGTGAGACCGTCTTATATACGTTTAAAATTTCATAAAAACTTGAACTGTGCTAAGAGGATGTTGTGGTCTTGTGGTAAAGGTGTTGGTAAACGAGACTGATACTACAAAATGACTTTACTTTTGCTTCCCAATTAAAGTTAAAGCAGTTGTTGCAAGTATGCAGCTGAAAAAACTTGATCAAATATTTGGATCGAGAACCGATATCTCTTTATCATGAGCAAACAGCGACATATTATTATGTGAACGGCAAATATTACCTGGACTACTGATGGTGATGGTTTTTAAATTAATATTTATTTATGTTATTCATAAGATAATGTGGCTCTCCCATGTTATGTAATACATAATACACGTACATACAGCTACTTCTAATTCTAACAAACCCTTTATATGTAAAAGATATTGTTCAAAGTCTTGATTCTTTCTTGATTGTAGAAATTAATAATTGGCTAAAGAGTTTTTAACTGAAGGTGCACACTGCACGCTCACAAACATTATTTCAAATGCTAGGAAAATAAACTTCTATCAAACATAGATATCAAACGTAGATATTAACGTTATTCTATCTTTGGCAAAGTAAAAGAATGTAAGTGAAGTACCTATTGTGAAAAATTAGAAGCATGTAATAGGTGAAAACTTAATTGACTTCCTTCATGATACGCATCGGATCGGTAAAAGATGAATCAGGAAGTCCTATTAGAACAATAGGATATGAAGTTCCGTGTAAGCGAGAAATAGAAACGCAATTTCACAAGAATTTTACAATCGAGAGCAGTTGTAATTGAATTCAGATTGCGGAGTGATCCCGTTTTTTGCAAAAAGGTTTACAAAACAATCAACAAAATGCAGTTCGCTATTCCAGAAATAGCACATTGCATGCGCGACTTTCTACAAGTAGGTGCCTATTTTAGTTACATTAAATCGAAGTATCTCCTTAGTCAGCAGTATTTCTTTGTTTTTCGTAAATTGCTCAGTAAACCTGCCTGATGTTTCTATAAGCAGTTACAATATCACGAGCTTCTTTTTTCGCAAGTCCCTTAGGACGCCTTACGGTCACTACCTATACTCAATTTATCTCTGATTCTGCGGTTTATTTGTCAAACGACATAATTATGTATAGCTCTTTCTGACACATAACTATTGAAGTCTGACTACTGAATAGTTTAGTTATACGAGTACTTAGATCTTAGGTCTTAGTTGCCTCACCGTCTGTATTATCTTCCTAGCCCATGTTCCTCTCATATTTGGTGCAATCTTCACGAAATACCATAGTTAATACGCGCGGAGCTGACTAAGCCACGGGTTTCTTCACGATGTTTTCCTTTGTCGTTTTCTTTATAACCAGTTGATAAATCGACACTGCGACTATTCTTTTCTTTGTCGTATAGATCTCCGTGCCAACAAAGGCACCAATTTGTAAAAAGCCCACAAAAACTGACCTAGTCTCGATAACAACGGACTGCAACATAACGGTAGTTAGATTACATTTTGGATGCTTTCGACTGGCTATTTAGTTCGCAAATTGAGTACCTAGATGGACATTGTTTACAGATGTCGGTAACTAGTTTACAGGTCGACTTTGAACGTGATTTTCATAATCATCATTAGTCGCCTGAAGAAGGTTAGTGGTAGTATGCAAAGGACCATCGATTGAGCTTTTCTCACCTGACTTAAATATTTACTCTTATATCTTGGTCATCATCAACGTCATCTGGCTCATGGGCTTTATTCGAAGAACATTATTCCTCAGACATTTCACGATTACTTTATCCTTTTGTCGCAAACAACTCCATTAGACAAACAACACAACCTTAAACAACAAGGTCGAATATAAGTTGGTCTACCTATAATTATCAAGCTATTGATTTACTGGTCATTAACCCTCTGATAGATCTAGGTGCACTAACGAATCAATCATGTAACAACCAAAATGAGAAGTCAAAGCGGATACAGAACACAATGAAAGAAGTAGGTACAAGTATCGTTCACCATAACAAGCTGCGATAGATAACTAAACTATCGATTACCTGTTACTCAAGCAATTGTCCGAATAGCTAACTGAAATAACAAAAAAGTCAGTGATAGTTTAGTTATAATAGGAAATAAAAAGACGTAATTAAAATGGCGGGTAGGTACTGGGTACTGTGCCGTGAAGAGAGCGTTGCAAGACTTGCAAGCCGGATCCACCAAACATTCGGACCAGACTAACAAGCTGTTTGCAATTTAAAACAGATTCTTCTAGTATTTGTAATTACTGTAGCAGCTTAGGTAACCAAAGGGTGCTATGAAGACCATACCCAAAACCAATTATACTAAACTGTCGGTGAAGGTAGCGAGCGATCCTAATCGACGCCATACAAATATTATAAAAAAAAACAACCATGTATATTCTATAAAAAAAAAACAATTTTTTGCCAAAATAATGTGTTGCTGTGGTAATTTACGTATAGTAAGGCAAAACCAGATCTAAATGAAATATTGGAAGTGGCCATAAGCCTCTGCTGTCCATCTGTCAGTCAGACAGTGTAAGCTAGTTGAAAATTTCACAGAAAATGCAGGCCTCCTTGATGCGAGGCCAGTGGTAGCTAAGCGTAAGCTATTTTGATTGAAAAACCAGGCCAACCCCAATAACACTTTGCACTTATTTATACTTTCAAAAGCTATCTCGTCTATAAATCACCCATACAACAAACAACACACATACGTCAATTAATACTCATAAATCTAAACGAAACTAGTATAGTAAGGTCATTGGGCCAGTGAGCCGAATATAAAAATCGATTTAGTTGATTTTAAATATATCGATATAGTTTTACAATACACCGATAGTTTATGAGCAATCAGATTCGTACTAGATATAGACATAAGCAATTTACATAGCAATGAACATCAAATTGATTGCAGATACTCGTAGCTCTTTGGTACATCGTAAAATGTAGATGGCTACTTGTACAATATGTAAAGTGGGAGAAAGTTCCAAAAAGATAAATGACCAATCAGTCAGGCAGCATCAGTTGAAAGGTTCTGAGCTACACAAGGGAATCCCTTCAAATTACGATCGATTGATACAAATTAGTGAAAGTGAAGAAGGTACAGAGAAACTTTCAAAAGAATACCACACATACATAATTATAATACACATGCACCTAGATAAGTAAGGTACTTAAAACCAATGAGAAGTAAACATCTCTGATTTGAAAATTGCTTCTAACTAGAACAACCGTAGTAACATCTTACAAGGATAATGTAAAAAATCATATATTTCAATAGTAGAATGGTGGGTTAGGTATATAGACACCACAGGCAAAGTTACGTGCGTGTCTAAGTCTAAATACTCTGTAAAAACAAACACTTACCTATTGCTTTGTATCATCGTTCAATACGCAGAATCCTTCAGAGGTGACAGTCATCTCAGCTATGTCGTTCCAATCTAGTTTTAACTATTTATTATGTTTTTCGAAACTATCTTCAACTTTTTGTACTTTTCATTTCTCATAGGCACTTGGCAGGTCACTTGTTTATTAGTTTTTTCGTCTAAAATTATTATGGAATGTTAGAGTGTCCTTTTGGTATATGAATAAGGTAATAAAAGTAATAGTAAACATCATCCCAAACATGCAAGAAGACCATTAACAGTTAGATATTGTAAATGTTAAACATTTTTATCGAAATAACATAAACGGACCTTGTCCTTGGTAGAAAAAATACAAGATGCGGGTGCCTATCCAGGTCATCAAATAAGATAGCTACTGCTTTGTAATAAAGCTTAAAATAGAATCTAAAACATATGTCGGCGATGCAACAAACAGAACGAAAGTTACTAGAAACATTTATTGAGTTTAATTTACTAACAATGAAGAAGATAAATAATTAGAAGCTGTTTTACGATGGAAACACGTAAGACATGACATAAAAATAAACGCAATGATTCGTATTTTTCGTAGTGAGAGTGAGAGAGTTCTAAAGAAACAAGAAACGTAAACTGCAAAAATACCACAAATTGCCCATAGGAAGGAAGGAAACTACTGTAATTTTACTTCAACCTACATAGTTTAACGTTTAGAGTAATAAAACAGATGATTTACTTCTTAAAAGCAGACAAATAAAACATATGGAGGGTGAGGGTTCTGTACGAGAATACGGGCTGTATTTTCGTAGTTTAGGAAAGTGAACCCCAAATTAAATACATTTGAAAAGTAGGTGGATTCAAACACTAAAAAAATATTGTTGATCAATCTGGTATTAATATGCAACTCAAAATAGGTAAATAATTCAATTTCTCAAATACTCAGTACGCAATAAGCGTAACACAGCTTAATTATCATTTCAGCACTTATTTTCGCCAATACCAACAAGAATAATAAATCTTCGGTCGACGAAGTGTCTAGTTTATTCAACCTTAGTATTAGTTTTCTTTCATGGAAGTAATAATTTTTCGGTGACGATTTTTGGACGACTGCCATTCTTATTTCTTACACAACTCAATGAATCACAGAAAACGTTGGATATTGAAACAGATGATAAAAACTCAGTTACAAAGGTGAATTGGGCCATTTGAAAAGATTGCGAGTTAGATAAAAAATGTAAAACTTTAGCGGTGAAGTCACGTTCCGAAGCGAAGCGAAGCGCAACAAGTGGCAAGAAAACTTACTACCTACTACACTCAGAGATGTACATGAAACGATAATCAAAGTTTCATCAAATCTCAAACCAATAAGCAAGAAAACAGACGCAGCAAAGTTTTTTATTAATAATGACGTTTCTGTTTGTGGCAGTTAGATGTTTGATTAAAATAATAGATCGAATTCGATATAACAAGTAAGTGAACGAAGTTGAGTGATTTACAGCAGTATTACATGAAATAAAGTATAGAAGTTAATTAGAAATCTGAAGCCTCATAAACTAACGGGATCGGAAGAATTGGTGGCTATTAATTTGTGTTTATTTGTGGAGGAAGATATTTATATACCTTTATATTAGCTCGTATGAGTCGATTGAGATTATTCAGACAAGGCATTACACATGCACAAGATATCCGGATGTAACACATTAATATGTGGGAATTAGTAAAACGAAAAACTTGAGAGGACCACGTTTAAATTGAATAAATTAAATTTAGTAAGACAGAATTTATTAGAAAGAAGTTAGTCATGTATACAGTCAGTGAATATCATTCGTAGAGACATAATGTTAGTAGTGACAGGTATACAACACAAGTTACAAGGTGCACTCAGGATCCGATTAACCTCGAGACAGAAAGTTACCGGTAGAACGGTCAAGGTAATCAGTCTTGTAAATAAATCGAGTTTACCTCAGCCAATATGAATGAACATGCAAATACCTGCGATAAACAAAGCCTGATACACTAGATAAGCTGATATAACTGATAATAACGAACACAATATAGTTAAAACTGGTGTAATAAAATTAATCAACAAGCTTTGTCCATAAAAGAAACGCTGATGCTCCGAAATTCGCCCGTGAAAGGCACCCGCATCCAAGTCAGGATAACCGCAGCCGAACTGCACTGCAAACAGGTTTTGGACTTCACACTATTATTATTAAAGGCTCGTGCCAGAGGGAGGAAACGTGCTCAACAAAAGCAAAAAACCGTAAGACAATTTCAGCAAACTTTTATACCAAAAGGACACGAACGCGTTAAAAAATCCACACGCTGTTATTGCTCATTTCAGTCTTCGTGCAGGTCATTCCATGCGTCACATCACATCCAATAAGGCACTGTGTTATTTGTTAGACTATGGTATAAAAATAATTCGATTAAATTGGTACGGACGGTGTGCGTGAGTCGGCCGCGCGCGTTGCCGGCGACTTGCAAACTGTTCCGTTTCAAACTAAACATTAACGGCCACGCGGAGGGCGCCTTACCTCTCCATCTCCCTCACTGAGGCACAACACGAACCCGCAGACAGAGACGGACACAATTCGGCCGTTGTACCTCTTATCGCAGGATAAACTTAACGCGACGTGAATAGTTTTACAGCATTAGCCAGAGAGGAATGAAACGATTAGTTTTTTTTGTGTATTTGGCAGGACTTTTTCTTTGGACGGTTTAACTTCTATTTTTGCTATCGACGAACGTTGTAGTAAACGAGACAACTTTGTTTGGAAAGGAAGTGGTTTAATGATTGAACTAGATTTCTCAGAAGCTTTAGTTATTATTAACTATCCCGATGATAAATGTGGTAACAGGCTCTCGAGCTCAAGGCCAAAGATGATATCATCTTGTTGGTTAACTTTGTAGTTTAATTTTTTTCAGCTGAAGTTTTATTAGAGATGACACACCAAATACGACAACTAAAATATAATTGCCGAATACAATTTTATGTGGCCATCAAATATCCAACACATAACTTATCATAATTACAATCACAGATTTATTACACACTCTTGAAGTTTTAAACGGTCCGCACGAGTCTGACAAAGAGGCTTTCAGAAGTGCTGTCCTCATTTTCACAGTTCTTATCTAAAAAGATCACTATCGATCAAATAGTGTCACGAAAAGAACTGACATCAACACACTTCAAATTCCGAATGATATTTCTTACGAAATTCTAGTTAAAAATAATTATACCGTTAAATAAGAAGTGACAGACAAGTGAAAGATATAATCGATGAAAAGTTTTAAAACGGCTCTCTATGAAACTTGCGTAACCGTCGACGATAATATTATATTTCTCGTGTTAGTTTTGGCAGTTCCTGTCATCGATAAATAAATCGAAATCAAATTTAATCTATCAAAACAAATCGATTAAAATAAACTATCGATCGGAAATATATTTGTGTAATAGGGGCAGGAAGTAGACATTGATATCGACTAAAAACTAATTGAATTTTAGGAATACAATACCGTTTTCAAAGTTAGTTTAGATTACAATGATGTAATAAATTACAAATTAGATTTTATGTGGGTCAGACAAAACAGACCCAGATCTAAATTTTACGCCAGTCAAAACCTACTCTCAATACAACACAGAGAGATCTGTCAGGTATTATGGGCATGTAGTGGATAGTAGGTACAACAATAATTTACTAACGCCAAAGCCAAACAGCGATATTAGGAGATTAATACCCCCGAATTCTAAAAATTCACTGATCTTTCTAGCTACCTATGTACACCTATGTATATGCGGAAGATAATAAAGATACTAATCAGATATTTTTCATAACATAACCAGGTGAAACTAGTAGCTCGACATCGGATTGAGCGATATGCAAAGCTTTAACAAGACTGTCATTAAACTTGTTCACTATAGTGCAACTTTCTCAAAAAGCGAGCAAAACATTGCGCAAGCACTGGCACTGTATCCCCATTTCAGTTTTCGACGTTTCTTTGAACATTTTAGATAAGATTGACGTCACATCAGCAAAAACGCACTCTATGTTTTTGGTCCCTGTCATAGAAATCGCTTCCACGAAGTCTTCGAGGAGCCAAAACTCGCCAGAGGTGTCTATCAGCTCATTGAGAACAATCTAAGTGTGCTAGGTATATTAGTTTACCGTATCTACCGTGACCAAGCCCAATTGCTCGCCCCATGGAATTTGGATCAAGATCTTCAAAAGCTTCCGAACTTTCACTCGGCCCTTCTGTCAATAGAACCTCATTCGAAGCGTGCTGAACTGGCACTCGGCCTCATTGTCAGTGACCCTTACGATTGTATTAAATTAGAACATCTTGGCAAGAACTTAGCTTTAGCAACTTCGGAACTGATTCGTTTCGAAAAACCCTTTTTTTGTTTGACCGGTAAGGTTATCAAATAGAGTTTCATTGCATTTAGTAGCCTGTTTTCTGCTAGTAGTTAGCATAGGTAACCTTTTTCCCTTTTATCTCCTATCCATGTTATACATTTTTACGAATCCAGGTTGTAATCTGTTTGATTCCTAAACTCACGAAAATATACAACAATCGCATAGAATTTTTAAAAATAAGAAATACAAATTCGTAAATAATTTGTTGGGCAACAACCAAGGAAGCTACTCACAATGCCCAATTCTGAATTAGACAGTAATTGACCGTAACACAACACCTGCCTTGTCTCAATTCGGTTCACGGAACACCTAGCAAGAACTGAAGTTTTCAAAAACTTGACAGTCATAGAAAGCGGATATAGTGTAGACACTGAACAAGTCAGTTTCTTTAAACCTGTCATGAGTTACAGTTGACTGTCAGTACACTAGTATCACACTGACAGTCCACACGACACCCATAGATCCTGAACCAAAGCTCTCTGGAGACTGCCGCAATTCTGTCAAAGATTACTATATCGATGAATTCGTCATTGAAGAGACGGCCGCCGTTTTTTAAGAAACCTAGATCAGCTAGCCTATCTACGGTTCGTTTCACACAATACGAATTACGAGACCTGCCTCTAGGGTTTGCCTTTCTTGATTATGGAGTGCTGCGAATTTCCTATGACATAGATACTAATTTGCAACACTGAATTTTGCCCAATCTCGGAATTTGAAAACTTATCCGTTTTTTGGATCGCTTTATCGCCGTATTATTCATCATCATCATGGTTTATTATGTCCAATGCGCCTGATAGCTTTCTACATTGCTTGATAGTATTGCTCAGTTAGATTTGTCGATAAGTTCATGCACACAAACATCATTCTTGTCTTCATTTTTTGATACTTATTTTCTGTTTCTAATGTTTTCTATCAGTCTACATCTTAGTTCAGTCATTTCTTGCTCATATTTCTTTCACACAATTTATTCATTATTTTTTTGGTCTACCTTTAACTCCTATAACGATGAATAGCCTCGTTTCATACGCATACATTATTTTCCTTTCGCTTTTTAAATTCTGGTCATTACCATGTTTCACATCCCACTTCACTTACTTACAACTTATTTTATGTTCTCTTCTCTTTCAGTTTATTACTTTATCTCAGCTAAAATAAAATAAAATAACTATCTATCTGTCGGTTCTCACAGATTTCTCACAATATCGTAAGTGCCTCGGGGCATCGCTCGCGCCATCATTCTTGTAGTAAGTACAGTCCGATAGAAAACACAAGAATTGATTGCTATGGATTTGCATGTTTATGAAATCAATTCCTATTCTGTGATCTGAATTTGTTATAACAGTGAGTTATAGTACCTACTGTCATTGAATTACGAAAACCTTTGTCTTCCGGTTTAGGGTTTTGGCCATAGGAATATTACTTCTTTCACTATTTGAACTTAATTTTTGTTCTCCATTATATTATTATTATTAATTTCAGCATACATCTTCCCACTGCAGGGCAAGGGCCTCCCTACCTCCCTTCCAAGTATCCTTATCTTGTGCTATTGATGGCTACTTTTTCTTAATAAGTCTAGATCTCTCCGCCATCTGAGTCTTGGTCTGCCAAGAGGTCATTTACCATTGTTGGGGGCTGCTCCGTTGTTGTTTTATCCCAAAGATCGTGTGACATCCGACAGACATTATTGTAGATTACCTTTTTTGTACAAGATTAACCTCAAAAACCATTTAATTTATATAAAAGCAATCAAACTAAACTGCGTTATTTTAATTAAAAAGCCATATTTTATAGTTCTCGATAAGATCTCTACACCTAATAATACGATCATTAATACGGTACGTGGGAGCGATGTGGGAGGATCTTGCAACACTGCAGATGCGCTTGCGCAGCCTTACCGGGGTTCTATTCTTGTTTGATCAAGTTGCCGAATGTTTGATTGCACTCGAGTTTCATTATTATTGTCCTTTTTTCTCAGAACATAAGTGAAAAAGTAGTAACAGCACGTAATAGTTTGAAATGAACGAAACTTGTATCGAAATTATATAAAATAGTAGCATGTTAAATCTTGTAGTCAGTCGATTCTTCTGATACGTCCCACGATATCAAATTCCCACAGATAAAAATAAGAGTTCATTCATCTTTATTAATATCACTCAATATGCAGAAATAAGCCCTCAGACTATGGATCAATAGTTAACATCTGACTATACTTACAATATTCTGTAATTTAGCATAAATTTATTCCCAAACGCTACCTTTTAGGGCTCACTTAGTAATATCCCTGACAAGTAGATTTGTGAGCTATTGTGTGGGCCATTTTACTGCAATTTGTAATAGGTTTGAAAATATGAATAGGGAAGTCCATAAACGGTAAATTTGCTAATTATACGATGCGAGAAGGCGATGGGAAATGTTATATAGCAAACCGTGTACCTGCAAAATGTTATATAGCAAACAAGTGTACCTTCGAATTGCAGGGCATTTTCAGCTTCAGTTTACCGGAAGCTAGACTTCTCATTTGTTTTAATGATCTGTAATCTACTAACCCACAATTCAGATCCAAGCAGACCAACCAAAATCTACTCACAAGAATTTTCTCAATTTAGGTATTCTGAAAAAAATAAACTATCTGCTTTTGATAATGAATGACATACTTCCTCTTCGTGTTGGGCGACTGCCCAAAAATAATTAAACCAATTGACGACAAATCTCTTTCATGAACTGGCGAGTGACTAAAAGTAATAGATAGTAGGAGCCAATCCGGATGCTCTGTCAAGATTCCTAGCAGTGGGTGTTCTAGCTTTTCTGAAGTATAATAATGAACTAAGATATCAACTTTTACAGAGACTATTCACAACAGTATAAAGTTGAATTTCCTAGTACGACTCTGATGGCCTGGCCACTTAAGTACATGTATCATCAAATTATTAGGTATCATCTTATCACCATTTTCCACCAGCTGTTTGCCGTCATACATGGGTCATATTCTCCGCATCATTGCATCCCCATCCAAAAACCAGGTGTACGTATTGACATAATGTCAACGGTCACAAGGGTGTTCAGTTCAGCAGATCGAACCGGTGTCGTCACGGACGGTAAGGCGGGCTATCGGCCGTGACTAGTATAGTGGGAGATACCTAGTAGTGCCACTATCTACTGAGAAAAATAGCAGCTGGCTGTCATTCTGCAGACATTGATGTTCTCGGCTGCCCGGACCCAATAAATAATTTAGATCTTCTTGAGATTAACGTTTCGTTCGGTATACTGAAAAAAAGTACCTACCTTACCTATTTGATGAGGTATGTATGTATGTATGTATGTATGTATGTATAGCTGTTTTCCAGAAACAGGAAACTTACCTGAAACAATACAGAAATGTTTTTTATACACTTTAAAAACCACATAAGTTTTTATGACCTTTGAAGAAAGTGAGGGACAGGTATTTAAGAGATGATGCAATGTCTTCCGTACTTGCGAACAATCAAGACAGAATCAAAACGCAAAATTTTCATCGATTTCGTTAGGACGTTCCCAAAAGCGTGCAAAATCAGAACGGCTACATCAGAGGTTATTGATCAGCTCACCTTTACTCCATCAATACATCTTGTTCTCACAGATCGTAAATCCTGGCCACTTCCTAAGCATTACATAAGCCATAGATTATTGATATAACATCGCACGGAATCGACGGCGTTGCTATCCATCACGACTCCTCGGTACAATGAGATATTATTCCAGGTAGGGTTGTAGGAGTTTGCACAAGAAATAGCCAGAAAAAGTATTCTAAATGCACAGGAAAATAATATTATTTCCTCATTTCTATTTGCAAATGAATATATTGGTGTTTTAGCAGACGATAGGACCTATTCCAGCGGATAAAATCCAGGTGGGTTACTCCCGACCAGAGTTCCAATCGGGATACATAGAATTTGACAGAAGACGTGTTGTACTGAAAAATGACACGACTTCTGTCAAAATCCAGATCCAATTTGGAACGGCAGTGGTCAGGAGTAGCCCTAAAGGTAAACCACTAGGTAAAGTCTGATGAATTAAAAAAGTACAGCTGATTATAATTTAGCTCAGATCTGACTATAATAGGACTGAAACTTCTAACACAACTGTGTTAAATGGTGGAGCACTGCATTTCAGTAAAATAGGGACTGTATCGGTATTTAGCATTTTAAATCCAAAAAATGCTTTAGGGCAAGGTAAGATGGTTCTCCTTTTACTAAAGACGAGACTACAATCTACAAATGTCACAGAGGGCGTTCATTGAAACACATGCGAATCCCGTTGGATATTCAAAAGGCCGGAAAACGGACAACCCTGTTGGTAAATATTATTCATAAGTAATTTATCGGTCTGTGTTCGTTTCACTTGTCATATTATTCACTAGAGTTTGCCAATGACATCGGTTTCAGTTATTGAAAAAGCTGACGTGTAAACTTTGGATTTTGGATAAGCGGAACATGGTCAAGTTGCTGGAAAGTTATCTCATTGTAATGTTTTTTAAACGACGTTCCTGATGATGATAAGTCTCGTTTGGCCCAGATCGGTATGGATAAACTTAAGATGGTATATGAAAAGGATATCAGAAACCCGATAGACTGACCTCATTGTCAAAAGTATATGGATAGTCGTTCCTGGAAATTTACGGGAAGAGACCTACAGTGTAACCTGTACACCTCTTCAAGCTGCTCTATATAGTCATCATCATCTTCAACGATGTTAGAAATAGTTGACTGCTGCTATCAGTGAGATGATACCAGAAGACGGATTATACGTCTGCAAAGTATGCGTTGATGCTGCTTGGTGCGCGATTAGGTAAGGCGGGCAATCCACTTACTTCTCTCTTTAGCGCATCAAACCTATTTATACATCTACTATCTTTATCTTGTGTTCAATCTTGGTTTAATTTTGTTGATTTTCTGGGACAAAAAGTAGCCCATGTGTTACAGGTTACGTTCTATATTTATATATTAGAAGTTTTAGCGTGATTGAAACACAATGTAAACTTTGACATTTATAATATTAGTGGAATGGAATAGATGCCACTATGTCACGAGTCACGAATAACATAGAAAATTACAGCCAATGTCCTAACCAGAAATAAGTGCTCTATAGCTCCATCTTCAATGTTCGTAACAACACATACGGAACACACTATCACGTCTCGATGGCATTTTGCGGGTTTCCACGACAAAAACGTGCGGTTCAGCAGGCCACGGGTTACTAACTTTAGTCGATGTATTGTGACGATAAGTACTGTTTTAACACGTTTGAAGACACTTTCAAATGGTGTGCACATATATAGTATAGCTCTAAGTGTGTATATTGATAACTCAGAGAACCAGTATTATGATCTCTTATAGAAAATGATCTACCTAATTATCATAGACGCACGACAGTGTCGATCACGCACGACAAGTCGGTGGACGGACAAGGCATAAATTCGTTGACACAAGCTGATAATAATGTATAATAATTATGAAGAAGGTAATAACCTAGAATAAGGACATCATGATGAAGTTAAAATGATTGAATCAGTCAAGCGGGAACCTCTAGAGAATTACCTGGATGAATGAATGTTTCTTACAAAGAAGTATTATCACACAGGTACACGTTGAACACGTTAGACTGTCATAAAAACAAACAATACACAAGATGCATAATCACGCCATGAAAGCACAAGAGCGTAAAGCTATAAATGCAAATTGTGACAATACCGTCAAGAGAAACCCTTCATAAAGTTCCAGGCAACACCTTTGAGGTAAATCATAGGCGATAGGGCAACTTTCCACCTCATCAGACATGTCACTGAATTATACTTGCAATGTAAACTGAACTCTATCACTTTAACTTTAGATTCAATCATTTTTGGTGCAACTATTAGGCCAACCATTTGGACTAATAAGCTCACCGAAAAACGTGGCTCGGTACGCAAGTAAAGGAAGCCCGAAAAATAAGTCATTGGATTGGACGAAAGAGGATTATATATGTGAGAGGAGTAGATTCAGAGTTGACGAATGATAGGAGTGAGTTGAAGAAGACAACATGTTGTGCCGAAGGAAAATTATGATACGTTGCTCATTGAAAAAATTAAATATATTTTGCATAGTAATGTTATCAAACAGATAAAAAATAGTGCGTGGAGTCCCTCCGCGCGGAAGAAGTTATACTTCGAGTGCCACGCATTCACTTTCGCTCTGTGTTTAATGTGAAATTAATTTAGTATTGATTTTTATGTACTTAACCAATATGCAGTACTTATTTAGTTAGAAAAGGTTCTATGCTTATGTTGCCTAAATCAGAACTAGATGGCGCTGCTAAGTTTGGTCGGATCCTAGAACGCGCTATCGAAGGGTTTTGCGTTTTGTGGGGGTCTCCGTATGTGATCACTCTCTCTGTCTCTTTCTTTTCTACGCATATAATTTTTGGAAGTCGCATTAGAAGTATATCTTCAACAAAAGATTGAACGTGAACTGGAAGTGAAAGACTTAAACATTGGTTCTTTGACTGCATCTACGGCACAACAAGGTGCCCATGGCGCGAACACATGCATTGTACTCGTTTACCTAATCGAATCGAAAGTGTTAGCGACTGGTCTTTCAAGACAGGAACCCGATGAATACTCAGTTCTTCTAGTCTTGTTGGGTAAACTGGCTTTACCTAATGTGCGACTAAATTCAAAATGATTCCGATACACCTAGAACCCATACATATTGTGAAGTGTATAATATAGAAAGAATATAGCAAAGATATGAGTATAAACCACAAAATATGAAGTCATTAAAAAGTAATAAAATTTCATGTAACGCGTAACTGTGAAAGCGGTAAGTTAAAACTTTTGGACTAAAAGATAAAATCAAAACAGCAGATAGTATCTTGACGTGTACACACAAACTAAAGAACCTTAGATTGATATCATCATTCGTAACTAATAAGATAGAAAATAGGATCCCACAGCTCCGAGTCTTTGCATTTGTTTTAACTGTCGACTCGAGTGTTAATAGCACACGCAAACGCGTTCGCAAAGCGAGCAATTTTGTATGAAACCCGGATAAGCGCCTATAGCAAGAGATTTGGGAATTGTGCCATTCCTAACAAAAATTCTCGCTTTGCGAATGCTTTTGCGTGTGCTATAATCGAGTCGAAAGTCCAAACAAATGTACAGACTCGTGGCTCAGGTCTCTAAGTACATAAACCTTGACTAGCTCATTGCAATCATTATTGTAACGTAACCTAAAAAAACTTTAAAAACTAAACGAATGAATTAAAACTATTTAAATAGGTAATAGTTACACCTTAAATACTATACGAAAAAGCTTTATATATATAAAATGTTGCAAACACAACGCTGTTGATAAATAAATTGTACTTTATGAATTATTTAGAATTTCAGTTTTCTTCGTAAATCCAAAATTCTAAGCTGGATGATTCACCGGTTGGTAATAACCAGAATGCGATGAGCGGTGAATTATTCACCAAATTGCGATGGTTGGATTACCAAGTCATTTGGTACACCGCACCTGAACATTAGCTATGCCTACTTATCATTTCGACATTGGCTTAGCTGTTGCAAAAGGCGTTGTATTTTAGTTCCAAATAATATTTTTTTCTTGTAATATTCTTACCATTATACCGTTTTGTAAGCCATATTTTCTCCTATATTCTTACGAGTACCATATACCACTAAATATACATTTTATTGTTTTTATAGTATAACCACGGTACGGTTCAAGAATATTTGTCGATGGACTGACAAAAAACGTATGGTCTAAGTCTAAACTTAGAACCGTAGATATTTCTCTGAAGGATTTGCAGAGTACGTTTGCTATATGTTTAAGAAATGGAACTTGCTGTATCTTCTCTTGCGTAGATGTATCGGCTAATCTAGATTTAAAATATTTTAATCTTCATCATCATCACGCGTAGTCAGCAGAATCATTGCTGTTTTCTCACAAGATATACAAAGATGGATTTCAATTTGGCATTTCCTGCACAATTTCATGGCAGTTATCAACTTATGAAACGGCATTTCTTACGCAATTAAGATAGGTCTCAATATAACTGGCAAATTAAAATAACGATCTTGTAGTAACGACAAGACAGCCAACAATAAAGATAATTTTACGTAAAGATTTCTGTATAGATTTGATGATGCAAAGATACAGTATACCTGTGAGGTATTTTAGTAAACTGTTAAGGTGGAAAGAGGAAGAAGTCCTATGCCTTAGAGCGATCAGGTTCGTTCAACGCCAACACTGGATTCTTCTGTGAATGATGCCATTCGTTCTGGAGGAGACAGATCCCGTTGAAAAAGCATAATACAAATAAGGTTATATATAAAGGTCACAACCCTCAACTGTGAGGATATCGATGCAAGGAGGAAGAGGAGGAAGAGGAGGAAGAAGAGGAAGAGGTTATAAGCAATAATGACGAACATAATACTTTGAAAAATATATAAAAATATATAGTAAATTGAATTTTGCGACATCGTGGTGAAGGTGGGTGAATGACCTGTATTGCGGTGTTATTTGGCACCTACTATAGGTGCCTCGTACTTAGGTAGAAATAGATCTGTTGTAAACATACAAGGCCGTAAGCTTAATAACCATAGATATGCATTGAAACTGACAATGATAATGGCAACAAAACAAGGGGTTAGAGCAATAAAGCTAAGGTCATAGACAAAACCATAGAGTAAATCTGCATAGACGGCGACAGATAAACAAATCGCGCTGTTACATCAGATCACAGTTGCAATTTATCTGGAAAGAGCACGCTTTATGAATACGAAACTAACTAAGCCCTTAACATTTTGACGGTCGCTAGAAAATAAAAAACACAAACATCTAGAACTGACATTTCGGAAAGATAAGTCACGTGACAATTTCCATAGGTATACTTTGACGCTTCTATTATTTAACTGTAGTGTCAACTTGGGTTGAGGGGAAAGCATAGAGAGCAAGGATAACCAAACAAGATATCCAAATGACACATCCAGTGACTAGTATCTATGACTGGTACCACTCCGTGAGATGCAGTGACAGCTCAACGTAATGGTAATATTTAGCAGGAATGAAAACTTGCAAAAATATTCTAGAACTATTAAATGAAGCTGTTTGTTTTTCTTGAGATAACGAACTTGACACTGGTTAGTTAACGATATAAGGGCAAGACAACCTACATATTCTAGTCATACTAATGGCTAAATATAGACGTATAAATAGTTGGAGCTACGTAGCAAAGCATAGCTCTTTTTCTATGTTGAAATTCCTCGGCCATAATCCGAGTAATTCTACTAGAAAACTAAAAAACCAGTCGACTGGCCCATCAAGTGTGTAGACGCAATTTGCGTTGTATCTAAACAAGCAATTATAACGGTAACCCTCGCTGGTCGGCAGCGGAGCATGGCAGTGACATATGCGTGCTGTCGCAGTAAGATTAGAGAAAAAAATAATGTTGAACTAGACTCAGTCAAGAGAAAACGTTACTAGTACTTTACTAAGGTCACTAGATGACCTAAGATTCATATTTTAGCAATTTGTTTGGAGGGAAATAGGCATTTTTATTCATCATTTTAGAACAGCCATGACAGTTGAGTTTCATTTGTTTATTTTAAAAAATATTTTCTTGACTGTACTTTATAGGTGCGCGCGAGTTGACGACAGAAAAAATAGGTAAAATCGGAAGATGCCAACTCGCGCGCACTCGCATTTTCACACTCGCGAATTGATAAATAACTGAATATTTTATTTCCGCACGGTAAATATAAGTATGTTAACAGTTGTCAAAGTGACATTTCACGCATGGTCTGTTTGTATTGTGTTCTATATAAAATCTGACAATGGTGGCACGAAAACTGAGAAGAAGCACACTAACCCAGTTGGTAATAAACTCGATGTAAGCTAGGAGTAGTTACACCGTGTTTTGTCACTTTCGATCGCATTTGAAATTGCTTGCTCAATGAAAAGACCAAACACGATGCAAAAGATCAATACCTAAATATAGAAATAAGAACGTATAAACGTTCTTATACCTATAGTCATCGAACTGCATATCAGATCATTGATTTTCATTTTCATATTAATGATAGAATAGAAAAACTAATCGTAATCCAACCAGTCTAATCTAAAACTGTGTGAATCCAAAAATCATCTACAACGAAAAAAATATGTATGCTAATAACGGGTTGTCAAATAAACAAAACATACGTTATGGTTGTATGACACAGGTACGAGCCAATTACACACAGATGGATGGGCATCGGTGTCAATGAAATAACCAGATAAAGGAAGGCAAACGGAAATGGCGTCCCGATAGAAATTGAAAACGTATGTGATAAGAATAGTTTAGTTGTAGTTGTAGATAATGGTTACTTAAGAGATAGTATTAATGGAAATGAAGTAGCTGTTAGTTTAGAGATCAAATTATAGATTTACATAACTTGATAATATACTAAGTATGAAAATAGATCGCCGAGATAGGAGACTCCATAATAAAATCTATACATAGTTATTTTGTAAGTTAATGTTTAGGTAACGATGGGACTACATAATTTAGTAATAGAAAAAGCCCCTAATATATTTTTATTTTATTTTATTTATTTAACAAAATAGAACATGAAATAATAAAAAATACTTATCTATCTATATATAATGGCCATCATGTGCCACACTTTTTTCTGGACATGCAAGTATCAATGCTCAGATTACCAAAACTATTATAAGTAGCAATGGCAGATATGATGGTACTACTGATCCAT
Source organism: Eulithis testata (assembly GCA_947507515.1). Taxonomy (NCBI): domain Eukaryota; kingdom Metazoa; phylum Arthropoda; class Insecta; order Lepidoptera; family Geometridae; genus Eulithis; species Eulithis testata. Next base: position 6,439,993 of record OX382213.1, on the reverse strand, counting down.
TAATGGTACTAAAGATACAAAGTTGTGTCACTTGTACTATCAGTGGTACAAATCAATGGTACTACCGACACTAAGGCGAATATTTTGGCTATTACGTTACCGGGGAACATGAAAAAGGGTCAAAGATTAAACTCCATTCTAAAAATCGAACAAACCAATCGTAACAAATCAACGCAACCATTATTCAAATTAAAACAAAACCACTATACGACCGGAACATCTTGTCGACAAAAACGAATAAGTCGTAAAAGTGAATTACACAGGCGCGACAGGAAACGCACACAATGCTACTAACCGGAAATTTGATCGAAAAGGGACCGACCTTGATCAATGGGACACATAAAGACAAACTTACTGAAGTAGTTATAAATACAAAGCAGAATAATGTGGTGTTATTGTCTTATGAATGAAAACGCAACAGAATGATTATAATAGACAAAAATAAATTTGAAGACGATTTATAATAATGTGGTGTTATTGTGTTATGAATGAAAACGCAACAGAAGGATTATAATCGACAAATAATAAATTTAAAGACGATATATAATAACCAACGTACAACAAGAAGAATTGATGATATGGTTGTTTTATTGAGCGATATAAAAATATCTTTCTTTAGAATAAACTAAGTGTAGGAAATGCATATAAAGTTTGAGAATACTAGTCCTTTTTCGACTCATGACTATGACATTATGAAATATCATTTTTAATAAATAATTAGCATAAATGTAATCGATAAAGAACATTATTGACTCAATTAATTACGCGGAAGTAGGTAAACGCGGGTATTTTACAAGTAACGTAAAAGATCCTACTAATATTACGCGAAAGTTTGTAAGTATTGATGGATGGATGTTTGTTACTCTTTCACGTAAAAACTAATGATCCGATTTGGATTAAACTTGAAATATATATTGTCCGTGACCTGGATTAACACATAGGAAACTTTTTATACCGAAAAATCAACGGGATTCAACGGTACGCGAACGAAGTCGCGGGCGGCACCTAGTAAGTAATAATTTCATCACAAAAACAGAACTAGGCTGGAAATTGCTTGATGAAAACGCAATAAATAACGGAACAGCGATTTTTATCTACGCAATGAGCTACTTAGCATTTTTTAATTACTTAGCTGCAGAACTATTTCATGGGAACCAGCACATCTATCTTCTTATCTAAGTCACTAGCTATTATTTTTGTCAATGTAGGGCTAATATAAATGAACAAAATAAAAGCAAATTTTATGTTTATAACCAGGAAATGCTTTGGTTAGTATGTAATTTTTATTTTATTTTAATTCGGCCGAGGATCTCTTGAGGCGCAAGTATGCAGGTCTCGATAGGGCCTACACATTTGTGCCTCTCGGGGTCGAGACTCCAGGTCCGTGGGGTACCGAGGTTCTCCACGTTTTCAAAATTCTTTCAGGGCGTCTAGTCGAAGCGACGCGTGATCCGAGGGCTGGTGATTATCTAGGCCAGCGTATCAGCATTGCTATTCAGCGCGGCAATGCAGCCAGTGTCTTGGGTACGCTTCCGACTGGTACTGATTTGGACCAGTTGGCTATCTATAAATCGTTTGGAACGGTTTGTAGATGGCTCAACTGTTTCATGTGTATTTTGTAAATATTGTGAATATTGTAAATACTGTATTAGTTTTAATTTTCTTTGTTAATTTTGATTATATTTTAAAAACTGATGAGATACTATATTGGCTCTGAAAACCTACTAATCTGTATAAACAACATAATTGTTGAAATTATAAAGCAAAACTTTGTAACAATAATATTTCCTCAACAGATGAAAATGAAATCAGACTACTAACTATTACAGAATACGGAGTAATCGCGGATTCATGGTATGGTACCTATACAAACGTATCAGATGGTGAATAGTTATCGAAGTACGAGGAAATACACATTGTTTTATGAAGTATAAACTGTGTGGGAGATAGAGAAAAGTGATCATGAGCACTTAGATGATGAATGATAGAACATAAACTATAAGGACAGACATGATGATGATGATGAAACACTACTGGTTCAAAGTTGAACTGAACACCTATTGTAAAAGTCGGTTAAATAGTAGGGAGCACGGAGTCTTGTAGTTAGATGATTGGCCTAAGGCTCTATCTACGGTTCTAAATGGTAGTTTGAGCTATCTCGATCAATATTAGCTAGCCTATAACTCAAACGAGGAGCTTTTATGTAATTATGCCCAGGAAAGTCATGTAACAGGGTAATAGGTAATTGATATAGAATTATTGTGACGGCAAGCGTCGATAAGAGATAGTAAAAGGCATTTATATTCAGAGTAGCTACTATAAAAACCAATTCGAATGTTCGTTCTATCATTTCAGGTTACACTGCGCAGTGGCACTGTCTGTTGGCAAGAGTCCGCATCAACGCACTAGGCGACCGCGTAGTGTAACACAAATGTCACAACCGAATCTTTGTTAATATTTTTTCGAAATAGTGGCCCAGGTGATTTAAATAAGAGGGCTTTCAACAACTTATAGCTGATACGGAATCCCACGATAAAAACATCTTTAGGTAGGTATTCCGTCTTGAATATATTTCGGTGAAGGCAAAGGTTAATCCAAATGTTTATTTTCTATTTATTTCCAGAACATCAATAGAGAATTGTAATCTCTTGTTTATTTATATGGGCCTTTGTTCGATTAGCAATTTTACCTACAAGGGGAGTAATGTTTTATGCTTAATATTGTAAGTACTAGCTTATGTACAACATTTCACAACATCGTGCTGCTATTATCGAAGTCCGGACAATATTTCTCTGCCATTTTAAGATCGAGAGCGAGAGCTGAATTATCTCTGAACGTGCAATTATTATCCAGCTTATGTTTTATTTGCTCTGTTTTCGTTTTCATTGTGAATAGTTACAATTATGTAAAATTAGGGCAATCAATGTAATGGTTTGGTTGCTTAGTAGACTCAAACGTCACGTCTTCCACTTCACTCTTTAAAAGTTCTTCATCATCAACTTAGATGAGTTCACCGCACCTAGGTATCTCCGTGTATATCAGATTCTGGTTTCTCCCATACTAGATCATAGTGTGGCAGATCATCACGATTAAGATTTAAATACAGTCTGTTTATGAACTTATTTGATTCAACTGACTTGTCTTTCAAAATTGCAATTCCGGATTTAGTTTCTTTGTATCATTACAAAATATTATCTCCCATGCTTGATAGAATCCATAATAATATTGGCTTAGGCCCGTGTGCATCATTTATATAGTACCGACTTTAAGTCGAGTAGATAAAAATGTAAACTAAAATAATAATAATAAATATCTTTGGACAACACAACACCCTCTAGTCCCAAACTAAGCAGAGCTTGTACTATGGGAACTAGATTGCTGATATAATACTTATATTTTTTTTTTGTAAATACATACTTATACTTAATACATAGTAATACCCAGACACAGAACAAACATTTATGTTTGCCACAGAAATGTTTGTTCTCGGTGGGGATCGAACCCACGACCCACAGCACGGAAGGCAGAGCTACTACCGACTGAGCCACGACGCCTGTCAATGTCAATCCACGGTTTATGTAAGTTCTCAATTTGCACCAGAATTTCCAACTTTACTTATCGACAGCTGTAAACTATTAGACCAGAACTTCTTTGGCTGACTAAATCTCAAGTAGGATCTAATCGCCAATCTATTATGACCAAACGGAGTCAATTTATGTTCTCATTAGACCTCCCAAGCCATATTTAGGTATCAAGCACCAATATCAAAAGATTTTATCGATAACCTCTATCAATTCTAAACCATGGTACTTTACATTAAAACTCAAAATAGTATAGTCATGTTTGACATTTAGTAATTGGATTCGGCTACTTCATGGGCGATTCACTCGTGAATTATTCAGCGCACGCGTAATCGATATTCTACTCGATACAAAATCGATTTCCCTTTTAGTAAAATACGAGTACCTACGTAACGATATAAGATTGAATATAGTAAGAAGGTCTATAGCTAGAGTTATTGTTATTGATAATTTTGTCATTTGAGGTTAACACCAGAGACAAGGCATATTAGGCAGACGATAACAAAAATTAACTCTTTCCAATCATTGTAATTAATAATAATTATTACACAGACAAAACAAGGATCAAAGATGAACATGCAATGGAACTCTTACTGCTGTAGAATACGTACAGTTTACTTACAGATTTCAATGTAAACTATAATACCGTTGTAACGGTGCTAATTGGGGTTTGTTTTATCAAACTCGATGCTATCTAGTGCGACTTATGAGAGATAATAAACTGATATTTAAAGAAATCACAATTCAATCAAAATAAACTTTCATAATCTCATGTGCAATTTTAGCAGTGCCTAAACTTCAATTACAAACTTGCAACAAAGCACTCAAATATAACGATATCACCCGACAAAGTAAATTAACGTAGTTTTATTAAACAGCTAGAAGGCTGGCTAGGTGTAAACGTTGTGAAAGTATTATTAATTAACGAAACTAAAGCGTAAAACGAGTTATAGACGTCCAAGACGATAACACCAAATACGTTGTTCATAATAATAGAAATTGCGGAGCGAAACGACAAATTTAGCACACTTATTGAAAATAACGATGAAATTGTTACCGTATTAGAACCAGATAAGACTGAAATCGGAAAAGCTGTGAAACTAGAATCAGTAATTGAGAGTACAAAATTAACACCTAAGATTTTAATGCCGGGGAAACAAGTGAAGTGGGAACTTTCACAGATGATAGATATACCGGAGACTAGAATGGAAATGGAAAACCCCAGTTCACTAAACTAACATCATATAATGTACGTAGGCTGCGTAATATAACATATATATGTAGCTTAATATTACTATGTGACATAATATGTAACGCATAGAAACAAAAGAGAAAAAATGATGGTATAACAACTGTGAATGGAAGTCAATTTGCCCCACGGGAAAACGAATTTTATAGAACGCCTTCGTAAATACTAATAGCATGTGCTTTATTCAAAACTAAATCAATTAGGATATTAAACATACCTAACGGTGTCACGGTGATGCATGTGATATTTTGATATTGATAAGGTACGCAGTATATGCAAAGTAAGCAATTGAAAATTGTCATGTAATTGTTAAACCTAATTGTCAGAATCACGATGGTAATCATGAATCAAAATCTGAGAGCTTAATATCATTTTAATTACCTATTTTACAAGACAATTTTTGATATAATCTTATTATCCCTCTGATTATAGATGTTATCAAGGTTGAATAGATAAACTTATTAAAAAACCATAACTATATATTTATATTTGAGTCTTGGGTACGCTTCCGACTGGTACTGGTTTGGACCAGTTGAGCTATCTATAAATCGTTAACTTTTGTAGATGGCCCAACTGTTTCATGTGTATTTTGTAAATATTGTGAATATTGTAAATACTGTATTAGTTTTAATTTTCTTTAAGTATAGTGAGACTTTTAATGTTTTTTATGTTAATAAAGCTTATAATCCATTCAATTAAATATGTCAATAAATACTTCTGGTTGGATTCTTAGTTAAATAGATGTTTTATAAAGTATATTATTTATATAATTAGTATATATTTATTAGTATATGAAGCCGTGTTGGCCGAGTGGGATTGCACCTCGACTTTCAATCCGAAGGTCGTGGGTTCGAATCCCGGCCAGCATCGATAGATTTTTCGTTAGTAAAATTTATATGCACATTAACACGAGCTTAACGGTGAAGAAAAACACCGTGTGGAAACCCGCGGCCTAGTCAGCTCCGCACGTATTGACATTGATATGGCTGACTAGGCTGAAAGGATGGTGTAGGTGCTGGGCAAGCCTATACTCCATCTAAAACACTGTCCCAGGCACTACAGTATCCCGTTAAGTGTAGGCATAGGTTGCCTCCTGACGCTGTATAAATCATCTTGAATAGATGTAAAGGCCTATTATATATATATATATATTTATATATAGGTAGGTATATACACATATGTATATATCTTATGTCAGGTTAGTATATACTTTAGTATGGTACGTATATTTATATGTAATGTTTATGTAGTTTTTGTTTGTAGGTTTAATTTGACATTGATAATAATAATTATAATAGGTGCTCCTAATATTTTCTTAGTACACAATACTACCTCTTTATTTTAATCCTTTTCTAGGCCTCAAAGGTTTGAAAGAAAGAAAGAAAGAAAGAAAATACATTTATTTATGACACACAAACGGGCACAAAGCTGCTGGAAGAAAACTCTTATTAGGGTTAAGCTCGTCTTTGTACATATCTTTATTAGTTTTAACATGTTTGTTAATATTTTTCTGTGTGTATTGCACACAGAAAAATATGAACAAACAAGTTAAAAAGAGTTCAAGAACGATAAAAGAAGTCGCTGAGCGACACAACTGACCGCTGATCCGTCCTCAAGAGGTTTGGACAACTTGTATCAGAATATATGCGTTTTCTTTCAAAATACGAGCCCTACTGATACCCACACACAACTCAGAAAACTTGTGTTTGTGTTTCCAGTACATAAATAGATAACCCGTAGTATACCAGTATCATTGGTGGAATCGGTTTAGGTAAGCTGACCGCGCACCTACCCGTATCTTCGAGAAGATTTAGAAAGCTTGGAAAGCGCATAAACAAGAAATAACGATAAAATATACCGAAATACAGGTATTGTGTGGTGATACAGGTGTTGAGACGGTTATCTATTACAAAATAAGTAGGAAGTACTTGAGTGGAGATCACACGTTGTGTGCAAACGTAAAGTGGGAAACGTCGGGTAAAGCGACGATCTGCAAATTGTAGCCTGGCTCGTCTTGGTAGAGACCTTTATCCAGAAACAGACCAATATTATAACCTGAAGAAGCTAATATAGTGAGCTAATATAGATTACTCGACATAAGAAGGTACTAGACAGATTTCCAGGAGAAACTATTTTAGCATAAAATCAGTTCAGTAGATCTGTACGGTTTTCAGAGATTACCTAATTACAGTTGAGAAAGCAATTCAAAATGGCTCAGGATTAGGTAGCTGATCCGATTTCTGGCAGATTATCAATTTCATGAGTTCATCTCTGGGTTTGAACCCATATGCTCGCATGCAATCGTCTTTAATGTTACCATCGGACGGAACAGTATCGTATACCACAAAGCTGTAAGTATAAACTGATGGTCTAGTCACAGTCTAGTGTAAGTGATGATTGATCTGGCCTTAAGGCCGAGTGTTCAAATCCCCTAAAGCAAGAACATTTTCCAAAAAATGATTTTTATGTAAATCGATACTTTTATGGTGTTAGAAAACATAGTTAGACAAGAAGACAAAGAGTGCAATGGTGTTAATACCGGAGAAGTAATTATAAGGAGATGTCAAACACAGAACCAAAAAGACCACCGGCTTAGTCTACCATGCCTGGGTATACGTTAGGAATTCAGCGGATACGGAAAAGTAATAAAGTCTTCTGCTTCCTAGTCACACTCATGATAGAATGGTCGTTGTTATGAGAAGTTCCCGGTAATAGCGGCCTAGCAATGAGTCTCCATTGGTCTCCAATGTCAAGCAGTGTAGTCGAAAGGCTGCATGCTGATAACGAATAATACGAAGACATACGGGTGCATCATAGTGAGGCAAAGAAAAGAATTTAAGGGCTGAAAGGAATGTAGAGGTGGACTTCTTAAGCCTGTTTATTGAAGAATAATAAACGAATGGATACATAATAGTGTTGGTTGTGTCAATCTTGAAGTGAGAGGTAGGAGTAAAGAGATCAGTGTATGATCTCTTCACGTTGTAAGATCATTTGGCCAATTTTCGCTTACAATTTCACTTTCTCGTTAATTCAATGTTTGAGTTGGTAATGTTGGGGTTCTTGGGATGCATTGAATAATTAGATGTGCCTTGCTCGTTGTATAGATAGATAATCTGAATAGATTAGAAATAATATTTATTTTTGGTACAGCGAGAAAATCAATTTAAGATTTTGTAATGTTTATATAAAGAATGATAAGATAAAATATTCAAAAAAAACATATTTATCTCATTTGGTTGGTACATAATGTGATTGATCTTGATACTCGATCGTGGAAGCATATTTAGAAATATTTAGATTTACCAATAAATTTATTTAGACTAATATTTTAAGTGGTGCTCAAATTTGAATGACTGAGTATTCCAGCCTGAGTGTAATAATATTGGTGACATTTATTTAATTTGATGACTCTAACTACCTAATCTTCAAGTTCCAAGATTAGTTAGGTATAATGTAAAAAATCAAGCGTAAAGCGACGTTCAATGTGCGCCCTCTGTTTGCTGCAGGGTGAAGGCCCAGATATCGAAATTTGACAGATATCGAGCTCTGACGTAGCGTGTATAATTTATCAGTTTCACGAATTCCTACTTATTGATAAGTATACTCTATATAACATACAGTGTTCTTTATAATCTCCGTAGAGCAACACTTGGATTAATTAAAATAAAATAATTTATATAATAAATGGATAAAATAAAAAATATTAGGCCAACTTACTCGTACAACGGAATTCAACTTTGTTTCTGTTGATTGGTTTAAGGCTGCATTGAATTCCAGACTTACAAACTCGCCAAAAATTTATGTGATCTAAGAAAGATAAATCTTTATTAAAGAATCAACCCGATTAACAAATTCAATCGAAAAAAACTGCTCTGATGAAAAACCAGAGAAGCCAGTCAAATCCTACCTCGAAACAAGAAGTTAATAAAATAAAAGATATTCTTTGGTTACATAACAAAATAATGGGACACATGGAAGTCAGCAAATCATCAAATCATCATAAATAGAGATTAAGTGCAAGTCCAGCGGATATAGGAGTTTTAAGTGCATCCTAGGACGTCTATCAATTAGTGTAGTTTTGCTATTAAAAAGTACATTTTGAACTGGGAGTTCAAGAGAAGAAACCATCAAAATGATGATAAAACTATCTTTTATGAGTCCAGTGATGAGACAGTTCACGTGTGTTCAAATAGGTTTGTTAAAAGCAGTCTTTTGCATCAAAAATTTATATTAAAACGACACGAGAATAATATAATAATTCATCTATTTAAATCCATTATTTATACAAATTTAATTTGACATAAAGCTTGCTTACAAGAACGCCACAAAGCCAAATAGTTTTTTTATATCCTCAAAGTACTTATATGGTAAAAGTGATAGTATAAAGGTAGAAATAACCACAAATTACCATAAATATTGCAGCAAATCTGAGTATAATATGCTTGGGGATGAGCGTGGTCTGGGCATCACCCATGGTGATCAAACTGGCAGATCCGGAGCAGACCGTACTCTCAGAGCCCATCACAGAGGACCAAACAGCGTGGATCGCCTCCATAAGTCTGTTAGCTGGACTTATTGGTAAGTTTCCACCATTTGTTGTTGAGATTGAAGTTGCTTTTCTAAATCCACCAGTTCTTGAAACCGTTTCTAATTATGATAGAACCAATACTTATTTTAGCGATTGATGATTTTTTTGACAAAACAGTGACGTAACCGTTCGTTTTTTTTTATATATGGGTAGGCATATCAATTAGGGGAAATTCGAGCATTATTTTGACAACCTTCTTCGAGATAATTCGAAAATGCATTACTGGCCAAATACATGCGAGCAGCGGCCAGATAAAATGTATTATGAAAATCCATTTCTGTCGTGTTTAACGGCCAAATAAATTACATACAAAACTCATATCTGTCGTGTAATTTAAAAATGCAACGATCATTTACTCCATAACATGGTAATCAAGGAGGTAACTTATCAAAGGTTTTATTCAAATTTCGAACAGGCTTTCAAATAGAAAGCTGATCATTGAAAAAAAAAACAAATGAACACTGTAACTTTGTATAGTAATTGTATTTTCAACTAAAAAGTTTTGTCTAGGTACTTAGTTTTAGTTTTAATTTCCGCGCATTATTTGAGAAAAGTACTAAACAAGCCTCAAGGCCACAACTAGGCAATGATGGACTCACGTATGTGTGCCTCGTCTCGTCACGTATGTATTGCCTCTGTCGCGGGCCGCTGCAGTAATGTACTATTACATTTCAGCTGTATTGGTCAACGGCTTCTTCATAGACAACCTTGGCCGGATGAATACTCTTCTCATCAGCTACGTGCCTCGCATCATCTTCTGCTTTATCGCGCTTTTCGCCACCGAATACTGGATGATGCTGGTGGCCAGATCTTTCGCTGGCGTAGCTGACTTTCTTTCTTTGACCGCCTTATCAATCTATAGCTCGGAGATTTCTGGTGTAAGACGAATTCAATTGAAATTCCAGTTTAAAAGTAAGATGCTACTGTCTGTCACTGATTATGCGCGTGTAAATTCCAATATAATAATACTTTCTTCAGGTTTGTCAAATCAGTCCAATTTTATACACTTTTTTCAGCGAAGTTCAGTATGGTAACTTCTAGCAGGTTGATCTATATTTTCATAATATTTTTGTGATTTCAGAAAGCAATCCGAGGTGCGACGGGCACTATGACGCAGATCAACTCAGCTGTTGGCATGCTGATCATGTTTGGAGTGGGACCCTTCGTGTCATACTTGGCTATGCATATCTTGATGACGTTTATCGTAGTCGCTGCTTTTATTCCTCTGCTGTTCTTGCCCGAGAGCCCCTTGTTCTTGTATATCAAAGGTGAGAGAGACCTTAAGACTCCATGTTAAAGATATGAAGTGTCGAAGGCATGTACATACACATACATGGGTACTCCCGAGATCTCCAGGCTCTCAAGAGACCTGCACTATCAGGAGTATCACATATACACACACCCTCACAGGCACCCTTACACCTTCGATCACATCAACACAACACAACATTGAATTCACTTACCATAATTACCTGCATTATTCTTCATTCTTTTCTTTTGTACTTAGTGACTGTCGTCGATTTTTGCTTATATGTTATTGTATATTTAGAATGTAATGTAAATCCGTCTTTGGCTACTTGCTTCAAAATTAAGATTCACTATTATTCTTTTGAGCTGTGGATTTTGTTACTCAATAAAATAAAATATATAAAAATAATATACCTAATTAAAAATGACTTTCAGGAAAAACAAACAAATCGATAGAAGTTCTAACCTTTCTGTACGGAACTGAAGAGTTAGCTCACGAAGAAATAAAAGAATACTCTAGCAACACTGACAATGACGACGGAGCCAGCAAATTGGAGTTTTTCAAGGATAGAATTGTGATCAAAACCTTAATTATAGCAATATTTATGATTATTGGAATGCAACTTAGTGGATACAATGTTGTGAACATGTACCTGCAAACTATAATGGAGTCTGCCAACACGTCAGTCAGTTCGGAGATATCTTCGTTGATCATTGGGGTGATCCAGTTGATCGCTTGCTCGTCCGCCTTCTTCCTGACGAATCGCTTTGCGCGGAAAACTTTAATATGCACTTCTTTAGCGGTGATGTTCGTCGGAATGGTAAGCTTAGTTACTAGTATAGTATTATATAATCTGTGGCTTAGTTAAACTAAATATGTCACCGTAATTCTTTTAGTAGGTGAACTTGCACAGCACGCCAGACACACAAATAGAAGAGATTTAGGTCACCTCTTTTTAACCCACAACCAAAAAGAAAAGAGTGTAATATAAAAGCGTTGTATTTTTCTGTACCCTCAAAGGACAAGAATGCATGGATTTCAATAAGCTTTTTAGTTAGAAAACTAGATCATTTAGGATGTTTCTTAGCTATTTTTAATAAAAATTGCATCCGTTTTCATGTTCCGAGGATATTCATCAGCGCTATAAACCAGTTTAGAAAAACCTCAAGCATAATAGTAGTTTGCTTGAGTTAAATATTTCTCAAAGTATTCAGATGCGATGTTTTTCAGGTTTAAGAGTTTTTACGTTTGTATTTACTTGTTACCAACATTACTTTATAGTACTGAACTAAAACTAAAAACCTTACCTAATCTGATATTTTTTTCATTTTTAGGTCGGATTAGCTACATTCTTTACATTAAAGGAAAATGGCGTCCAAGTCATAGGCTTCCTAAACTACTTACCGCTCATCTCCGCCGGCATTGTCATTTATGGGTACAATGCAGGTAAAGTTACCCACCAGTACTTATTCAGTTTTCGGCCGGGCCTTCGGATCGAAAGTCGAGGTGCAATCCCACTCGGCCAACACGACTTGTTAATGTTTGTAAGCACCATAACTAAATAATGTTTTTCTTCCAGGTTTGGGCTCTCTCCTCTGGTTGTTAGTTGCAGAACTTTTCTACGGCCCAGTCCGTGGATACGGAATGTCTGTCTGTGCCTTCGTAATGGCCATCACTACGTTCCTTCTGTCCCTGGTCTTCCCTACCCTCATCGCTGTCTTAGGGGCTTCTGGAACATACTGGATCTTTGTGGCAGGCTGCGCGTCGGCTTGCTCGTATATTGCTATACTCGTGCCAGAGACTAAGGACCGATCTTTTGCTGAGATTCAAACAGCGTTGGGGAGGAGGGAATCTACTGTCAAAGCTTGACAGGTTATAAAGGCGGCGGAAAATGACTTAATGAATGATTCTCGTATTTTGAAGTGTTTTATGTAAATGCGCTTCATGAAGTCAGAACTGTGTGGGTATTATGACTGTTAAGTATTCGTATCTAATGTTTATGGTAAAGATTAGTCGGTAGCCAAAGATAATGCTAGATTTAACTTACGTATGTATCTGATTTACGGTCTAGACGTAAACAAACCACCTCATATTTACTTTCTCGTATTCAAGCTTCTTGCTATCTGGTTACGTAAGAAGCCCATTGTCCTTATGAATTGTAAGTTGTTTCGGGAAATAAAATCTCTGTTCATTATTACATTATTATCCGCAGGATAATGATCTCTCTAGAACAAACTGACCAAGACTTTTTAACTAAGTGGGTAAATAAAAGACATTGGGCAAATCTATACGGGAAGTGGTCTATTGCAGGTGCCAAATAACACCGCAATACAGGTCATTCACCCACCTTCACCACGATGTCGCAAAATCCAATTTATGTATGGTAAACAAACAGTACTACGAGATTCGAGCGATTCCCGTCTTAGCGACAGGTTTGTATGGAAAACGACAGAATTAGCCATTCATAGATTGAATTTTTCGACATCGTGGTGAAGGTGGGTGAATGACCTGTATTGCGGTGTTATTTGGCACCTACTATATCGATCAACAGCGATACCAGTGTATTATATTTATGTTGAAATACCTCAACTGTATCTTTGTGCAAAGGAATATATGAACTACTCTTTCCATTTTTGTACCTAATCTATGTTATGTGCTGTCGGTTTTCCTATAATAAATAAATAAACATGTCAGTTTGGAGAAAATTACACTATTTTTCTTTTATTTTTGGCTATAATTTTTTTGTTTGCAAAGTAAGTTAATCCCTATAAATATAGCCGGTATTTGGGAGTTATGTTGGTAATAAAATATGAATTTAAACAAATAAAGTTCTAAATAACAACTCATCAAAATTCTACCAGTAAGGAAGTCGTCAAGCCAAAGATTATTTTCGTCACTTTGATCATAAAACTGAAATAAACTACTTTTTTTGGTCAGGATAAAAATTCTTGAACCAAAGGTGTCTTTGAAATATTTATTTTGGTCAACATGCTATAATATTCTTATTACCGCACGCACATGCCGCTGCCGGCATTATTGCCGCGATTAATTCCGGATTTATTGCCACAGCAACATCGCCTTTATTCTTTACGAGACAAGGACATGAACATGCAACAGAGGCATGATCGTGTTTAGACTATGCTCATGACTATGCCCTGCCGACTGAACTAGGCAGAGAATCCAGTATTTTCCAGTATTTATCTCAAACTATGATAACGATCTATGTACCTAATTACGCTAATTAATTTTAAATCGAAGATGTCTGCAGAAGATAAGATATACCTACGATAAGTTTACTAGTGCATGCAACTTACGACTGCCTTCCTAGTGTTTTTTGTCTGCAATCTGAGTGATTGTGCAGTAAAATTAGGTATTACTGCACAATCACTCAGATTGCAGACGATAAAGCCTAGATAAACAGTTCTTGATGGTAGGTCATTCACCTTAGAAAGCAGAACAATTGACGAGCAACCATTAGTTAAAGCACCCGTTACTAGACAATGATCAACCTTTGATCTGGGACGGTTGGTTTATCGTCATAATCCCCACTAAGTTGTCCCCACCAGTGGGAATTATGGAATCTTCAAAAAATTGTTGGCCTTTTCACCAGTATCCTGTTCCCCTGGCGGCAGTCGCCGTGGTAGCTAAGGGGATTTTTGGACAAAAGTTCCAGAAATCTCCCACGCAGGGGACTTAGTCAGGGGAAAATTGGAATGAGCCCCTGGCTGGTGGGTATGACAATTTATGTTGTTCTGCAAATGAAATGAAGGTACCTAGTCTTTGTAGGTAGGTACCTAGGTAATGTTGTCGCAAAGCTGGAACGTCGTGATGTGAACTTTAGATCATTCATGGGGAGAATACCTACCAAACAATACGAAACACCTCGCGTCTCGTCTCGTTGCGTTACGTTACGGAAACACGTCGTCGTCTTTAATAATGTATGCTAGCCTATAAGCACGTATACTTATTTCAATATGAGCTTAAGTTTGTTGCTTGAAACTAGATGTTTATTCATTTGAAGAGAGAGAATTTGCCTACTTACGCCATCTATGAGTTTCCAGAGCAACTAATACGTAGAACAACTACACAGCAGCGAGCGCTATCGTTAAATATGTACTTACCAACATTGTAAATAAATGCAACGCCATCTATGAAAAGCTCGATTAAGAATTACATTACAGCGCCATCTGTACTTTTCTGTGCAACGACGCAATCTTTCACCACAGCGCGATCTTTTGAGCATCCAAAGAAGTCATCATTAGTTCATTATTTTTATTTATAGAGGGATTTCTTGCGAGTTGTGATATGAAATACTGGTTTCTGGCATCACTTCACTTGTCAAAACTTCGATAATTCGTGAACGTCGGCGTCTCGGAAATTAATAGCATTTTGTTGCACAGTAGTCATGTCTGGCAAAGAAAGTGTAGCTCAGTAGTCATATCTGGCAAACAAAGTTGAGCCGTGCCTGGCACTTACCTCATGCTCGTGTAACTTGCGCTGAAGCTCGTGATAGGTCCAGGAGCGAGCGTGTGCCAGCGACGGCGGTGGTAGCCTCCCTTCCATGCGGTGCAGCCAGCGACGAAGGCAGTGCAGCTCATGAGCAGCCGTGTCTGGGAAAATAAAATAACCGTTCCTGAGACAGATTAAGTAGGTACTTTGTGAGGGAAAAGAGTTTTTGGGCATTGGTCTAGAATAGGAACTCTAGTTTTTGTCTTTTGGAGACAAATCGCGGTGAAACTATTTCAAGTTATTAGGTAACGATATTTTCTCAAGTCATAATGTTTTCTGGCTACTTATTTCCAAAGCAGAGAGAGATCGAATTGCAATACAATTGATTTTGTAGTCTGCTGAGCCTAAGTTCGTGCCATTTTTATCTATTTACGACCCGCTACTGTCGACCCATCTCACTGATGTAGGTACCTACGTCAAAAGTATAGTTTGCGTAAACTCGTGCAGTATTTTTCACGAACTTTTGAGCAGGGCATAACTTTCTTCTTTTAGTCTGTGCACAGGCAACTATTGCTAAGAAAGGCATTAATAAGCTACTACGAAATGAACCATATTACAATACACCACTATATGTTCCTTACCAACAGTGTCGGAATTGTCACCATTCCTCTTATGATCCGGGCTCAGCAGGAGATACAGACTTTCCCATTTTGCGTTCAGATGATCTATTCTCCATAGCACCTGCAAAATAACACAAGAACCATTGTAGTTAAACGTTGCTCGTGTTAATTTAGAGTTTTATCTTTCATATTTCTCTGCCAGGCTTCAGAACACTTCTAACCCTCCTTTTTGCAGTTTATTTTTCAAATGAAAGAATATAAATAAAGGTTAGAGTACTCACATCTGCGCTGACTTGAGGGATTCTGTCCAGGATGGCGTTTCCTTGCTCAATGAACTTCTCGCGACGAGGCTCTACAGAGCTCAGCTCCACCATACGGGTCTAGAAAGAAAAGAACAGATGAGGAAGGCTTAAAAAACGTTGTTACCTGTATCCTGAGTATGAGGCAGTGTTAAAACGATAAATGGAGACTTGAGGGATAAAACCCTTCGCAGACCTAGACACTGTGACATGACAATAGCAGCTGATGGTGGTCTCATTAATTGAGTGGAATATGTCATTGGAGAAGTTCCATTAAGCATCCATAAAGACTTCCTGACTAGGCTGAGAGGATGGTATCGATGCCGGACAAGCCATCCATCTAAAAACATTGTCCCAGGTACTACAGTATCCCGTTAAGTGTAAGTTAAGTTGCCTCCTGACGCTGTATAAATAATCTTCATTAGATGTTAAGGCCTATTATTTTTTATTAGATTTCTAGGAAGAATAATTTGAGTGTTTTCCATCACAGTCACTATTTCACAGATTCCATCACTATTACGCCGTGACAGTCTTCATTGTGGTCCATTATTGTATGACAGGTGATTAAAATAATAAAAATAGCTGAATGTGTCTGGGCTGGAGAACTAAAAAGTCCATGTTACTTTCCTCAGTGCTTATCGGTTCTACAAGCTACAGGCCTAACGATCTCACCATTCTCAGTTGCCTGCTGACCAGGTTCTCGGGACTAGAGTAGATCTCCTCCTGCACTAACGTCAGCCACCTGCAGAGTTCGTTGAACTCCGCTGTCAGCTGGTTCAGAGACCACTGGCGATTGAGGCCTGCACTCGGGCTAAGGTGGGGGCGCAATGCTGACAGGTTGGATGATTGCAACTCGCCGTTTGCTTCCTGGAAGAAATAATAATAATAAGAAATAATAAAGACCAGCGCATGTTGTAAAACCAGCCCATGCTGAGATGGGGCCTTTTTGCATCATTGCTTATTTAGGCACAACTCGTGTACTAAAACGTGTTTTAGTTAATTGTGTGCTTTATTTTGTTTTGTGTTGCAAAAAAAATTGTATTTATAATGCAATTTCATGGAGTTTTCTTTCAAGATTTTTTTTGGCACTTGTGATCTTGTGATTATAACCGAATGTACGTGTTGCGTGCTTTACGTGCTCCGTGTTACGTTGTCGTCCGTTGGATATATCTCACTGTTGTGTATAAACATAAACTGTCACTGTTTATATTAGCCAGTGTTTCAGTTCTTACTTCTCTGTATCCACAACAGGGAAGGAATGCTAGAACCACTTTCTGCTATCAACCCAAGGTCCTCTGTTATCCTATACCACCCTCTCAGCCTAGCCTGTGCTGAGCCTACTCCATCTAAACATTGTCTCATGCCCTTCAGGTTGCCTCCTGACTCTGTATAAATCATCTTCAATAGATGTACGGCATTGTACGGGCCTAAGGTTTTTTCCTGTTATATAACTTAAACCTGGGCTGGCTACTTGAACGACACTGTTCGATACACATGCCCAACATGGGTGGGACATCATTAAGCAAGCAAGCTCGTATGAGCTAGTGGTCAACTCTGGTGACGTCAGTGCAGATCTTATTCCCCCACCTTGAATGAAGAATGAAGAATTAGCCAGTGTGATGCGAGCTCCGACAACCAACGCTCCGTCCTGCTACTTGAAGAATCTAAAGTCCATCTCTTCTCACATCTTACCTTGCAGCTCTCAATAATCTGGTTGTCCATGATATAGTCGTAGTGGTGCTGCAGTAGCGGCCACAGCTCGTCGCCAGCGCTGCCTCCGCTGGCGGCGGAACCCCAACTTCGACGCCAAGCCTCGCGACATGGCTCCTTCCTGGAACACGCATTAGCTTAGTCTTCTTTCGAATACAGTAGTTAAATGTGTGGGTCAAGCCCGTTACCGCCGGACCATCGTAGAATATGAGTCATCTAATTGGTGAATGAGTATGACGCTATCCCAACCACCAATCAGATGATCGTCTTCTGTTATGTCCGTTGGTCTGCCGGACCGCAAATCCTCATAGAGTATTGCAATGCTGAGATGATGAGAATTATTGACGATAGTACCATTTGTGACTTTTATAACATCAAAACGACAAGATCTGATCTTCTGACTAGCTTTAGAACGAAGGTCTGACATATTTGCTCAGACCCTATGCTTGCGCACATTACTATGAGGTTCAATATTCTGAGGTACGTAATAGATATATAATATGCAGAGTTGCGTTGCGACCAAAATTGTACCGGCAGAATCGGTACCTCTTTACTAGCTTCAAAGCAAGAGGAGGTGAAGAAAAACATCGTGGGAAAACCCACATCCATTCTATATTCTATCTAGGTAAGTAGGCTGAGAAAATGGTATCTATGTATTTGTATACGCACTTATTAGCTCATTGGTTACTAAATCAGCTCGAAATGACTAAAGGACGGGGTCGTTCACCCCGGACATTGTAGAAACCATTGGGCCTTTGCACACTGGCCGACACCGACGACATGTCAGTGGCTTGAACAAAAAATCGGTCTCGGTGCCGCGGCTCTAATGGCGTCCACAGACCTTAAAATGCGACAAAGCCTGAGTTTGTCAAGTTTCTTTGAACGTGTGAGGCATCTCTTCAAACTACCTCGCCCGCAAAAATAAAGGGTCACCTTGGAAAATAGCAATATCTTCAAGAAATTATCAAGATAACTTCTTTTGCTTATGAAATTGCAACGCCTTGCTACCATAACATAATATCTGTTGCAGCTGGCACCGACATGATATAAAAGCGTTGCTTTATGTGAGCTCTCCGCCGATATCGTGTAGATGTTATTATGTCGTATCGGTGGTCGTGTAAAAACAGCCATTGGCAACGGTAGGTTGAAGCTATCAAGCTGTTTCTGTGGCCTTCCGCAGTAATTAGAAGATTAGTTATGGAGTACTAGGACATTACAATTGCTAAAGATTTTATAAAGCTTGCAGTGTTAGTGTAGAACACGACAAAATAATCCAAGAACCGCGCTACGAAACAGTGGAAAAGATCATGAGGACGAGAGCTGAATTTAAAAAAAAAGTGTTAGTAGAGCGATTCCCTCTGCTCGCCTCTACCTATACCTAACAATGCACTACCGAACAGCACATGTCCTTTGTAGACGTCAAATAAATAAGTAAATGTTCATGAACATTTTTACACACACCCTCTAGCCTCAAACGTGCCCAAACCAGTATTAGGTATATGATCTGAGTGCCCAAACTACGCATAGATTGTAACTATGGGAACTACAATACATTACTGATATTTTATTTAAAAAAAACATTTTTAATACATGTACGTGTACTATTATGTACATACCTACTTATTATAACTACATTAGAAGACCCTGATATAGACGAAAAATCTATGCTTGCCACACCTAAATGTTGGTTTTCAATGGGGATCGAACCCACGACCCACAGCACAGAAGGCAGAGCTATACCGACTGAGCTGTGACACCCATTATCTATGCTAACCTCTTTTTGGTGAGACTGTGGTAGGGGCGCTCCACTTTATCGTAGGGGCTGCCTGGCGGCGCCTGCGCACTCCTCAGCGAGGATAGCGAGTAGCTACTCTTCATCGTTGAAGGCTCGAAGCCTGCAAATGGAGAAGAAAAATGTACAACAAATGTTAAAGATCAGTCTCATAAAAACCTGCAAAGTTTAAGCCTGGCAAGTTTTCTGAACTGTTTTCATACTAAATCATAGGCATTCTGTGACTAAATAGTGACATTAGCGCGTTTCAGCGCATTTTGCCGTCAAATTATACTTGTTTTCGTATATCTGTGGCCACATCGCTTGAAACTATGCTGGGCAGCGAAAGCGGGGGCAGGTTCAGTCAGCCATAAGTCGATTAACAAAAAAATCCAAGTAAATACACTCACAAAATGTTGATACTTTTGCAAGCTTTTGTAAGAAGTAACAAAACAAAAAAGTCAAAAGCTCTTAATACATAGTTGGATAATCAATAACTTGTACATATCAACCTATTTTGCTGACTGTATCTTGCCTCTTACCAGTGACTGATTGTGGCTGATAGACTGTAAAAATACGGAATTGCTTTGCAAAAAAACTGAGTCACTTTTGGTAGAGATCCTACAGAGCGATAGATGTAATTGGAGATGAAGAGTAATGCAAACATCCTCTTTCCACCTCCTTGGAAGGTAAGCCTTATCCTGAGACACATAGATACCTTTTTAAAATCTATCCAAGTGAAGCAGCAATCAGATAAAAAAATATCACACTTATTTTTATTAAATTTAAAATTATTCTACAAAAATATATAAAATAGTACTTACTGGTGGACATCTCCATAATTTCTTTCGGGAACATTCTAAATGGATCGATTTATTTCTAAACCAATAATAGCGTGTTCCCGCAAATTGTATTATTCTTTATCTTTGTACTTTTAACTTTTTCTTATTTTCTTCTTTCTGCTTTCTTCGAGTATATACTCGATTGCTTATTTAAATATTAGAAAAGTGCTATTGCGACTAGATTCGTTAATAAATAATTTATTGCTAATCATGTAATCTTTTTGGATTCATGAATTTGTTTTGTTTTGTTTTGGTTGGGTGTTCGGTGGTCACATTTTGGTAGTTCGTCCTTTCTGCTTCGTGCTGGTTGATCTTTGCTGGCCGGTCCTGGAAAAAGGAGAGAAAGGATAGGTTTATAATAGGTTATAATAATATCTCTTTTGTGAATATTGTAAACAAGTAGGTACTGTATTCGTAAACCCAACTTACAAATGATCTAATTGAATTTTATTGGCATTTATCAGGACCATTCATTCTATTTAGTATCATCGTTAAAATCTATAAACGCATGTCGCTTTCACTAAAAGTACCAATTGTTTTCACCGACGCCCTTGGTAGAAAGGAAAGTCGCCATTTTCTCGGGTTTCACACCAATTTGCTGATACGGGACAAATCGTAGCGACACGACACGACTTCATTGGAACTTAGTATGTGAAAGTATTAGGTGCTTGGGTAATATTGATGCTGAAAGATGAATGTTAGTCGATTCAGTTGGATACTGAATCCTCTGAATCGATTATGATGAAACTTGGTGGTTTTTACAGGACATAAGTTAACATAAGAAATTCTCGCAATACAATTTATTGGGGGACTTTCTTTACATATCTTTCTGTAATCATGAGTGTTCCCCGTGCAAGCCTTTTCCTTCACTTACTAGTATATAGGTAGCTAAACTTTTTTCACCGACGTTTGAGAAATTTGTCTAAGTGGGTTTGATGCGTATTGTCAAAGGTTCGTTTTGCCTAAGTTATGTTTGGTCAAGACATTTTCGTCAAAAGAGCTTTTGGTCAAAGACAGTTATTTGCCATGCTTGCGTTTCGTCTTATTGTTTAATTGACCGAGCGAGCGAAGCGAGCGAAGCGTCTCAGTTTCCACATTGGCCAAAAATGCGTTTGTCCGGATGTCTGTCTGTCTGTCTGTCTGTCTGTCTGTTCTCCTCTACAGGTCGCATTTTTCAACCGATCTGGACGAAACTTGGTACACAGGTTATATGACTTATTAGATTTTTTTTTGGCGTCGGGGATTTTTGATTGGGTACTTCCCCCAAAAAAAGGGCAAAAAGGGGGCTATTTGATATACTGGATATCTCCACCAAATGAGATCCGATTTCAATTATTCTTTTTTTATTTGAAAGGTAGTAACTATAAGTTGGTCTCATAAAAGTTTGGCGAAGATCTGATAAGGATCTTCAGCATGATGAACAGGATAGCTCATCAAACAATCGATGGTTTTCAATCAAATTTGAGAGAAACACAAAGGACCTCATTCTAAACAAGATGATGCAAAAAAAATCAAAAAAATCACAAAACGGAAACATTACATTCCTCAAAATTTTACAAAATTAAATAGAAAAAACATCACACACACACACACATACACACACACACACACACACACACACACACACACACACACACACACACACACACACACACACACAACATTTTGCATTATAGTTAGTTTTCAATACGTGACAGGCTGCAAGGGTTTCGTCGCTGTTAGAATACTAACTGATAATTATCTTCATGATGTTTTCCTTCACTGAATGAGAGCATCAGCATAATAATAAGCCTTAAATTAGAAATTAATAAAAGTGCACTTAAAGTTTATTATTGGAAAAAGAAACATGGCACAAGTTAGTAGAAAACGATAACATCCGCAGAAGTTTAAAAAACTGTGTCGCGAATATTAACGCCCTCCTCCAGTTTACAATATCCAAAGCATAAACAGGTAGGTATAACTAGGTTGACCCAAAATTTAAACAATTATGACAAAATTAGATAAAATAAAACTAAGTGTAAGTGTAGGTATGTGGAGGTACGAGATATGGGTTTAAGGGTGTGTATATGTATGTGTGCGAGAGGGTGTGTTTGTAATGGTGTAGAGTGATGGGGGGGGGGTGTTAGATGTGTGTAAAGTGAATGTAATCTGAGCAGAGTGAATGCGTGTACTCCTAAGAACACTAGGCTCATAAGAGTCTAGGTTTCATAAAAGAAGCTTTGAGTATTTCTAAGTACTTAGAAGGAAACTTAAAGACTTTCAGAAAACACCTTACACGACATTGATGATGTTGAATATTGGAATATTTAGTATGCTCGCGAGGTCTACAGCTCCCAGAGCCACTAGTTTAATATAATTTTCAACACGCTTTATGTTGGTATCCAAACTATCAAACCATGTTTATCCCTGCTATTAAAGATGATAGATGGTTGGAGTATACCAGCAATACAATAAAAGGGGCCTGACAAATTGTCTGCAAGCATTTTTGTTTAGTTTAAACTCTCACTTTCCTACTCTTAGTTACAAAACACTTGCACGCAACCCACCTTAACAAATCATCGGAAAAGCCCACTTGGAATATTTCACAATCATTCATGTGTGATCCAGTAAAAGAGTTTCACCTTGCTAAGTCTGCAGCGCTGAATTCAAAAACGTATAGTTCGAAGCACCGTCTGCACAGCGAAAATGATTAGACAACAAAACTACCGTGAACTTTACTGAGGTAAGATGATATCGTACATGAAAAAATATTTCTGGTGTTTCTAATTTATTCGATTGCAGATTTATCGTGGTCAGACTTTAACACAACATGTTCTATCCACCACACCTCATTGTGCACATTTTATAAACAAAGTTAGTTTATTTACTCGCATTCTAGCTCAAAAGTGAAAAATAGGCGTTTCCCATACAGACTTTCTAAGCACGACAAGGGTCAAACTGACCCCAACTATTGTAAACATGGGCTAGCATACTATTACTTATTCGGTGGCAGAATTACCTATTATTAACCTTTAGCTGACAAGAGTAAATGGTTTAAAAGTAGGATAATAGGAAAACGGGCCTTATTTCAACGAGTTTCAACGTAAGATACTCAGAATATTAGTACAAACATTACATTGAAATTAGTTTATACGATGTTAGAGAGAATTTTAATGATTCGACAAACGTACAGACACACAACAAAAGTTGGTAGGTAAAGTAAAATCAAAATACAGTTATAACGGTGTAATTTTTCCCAAAAAGGATTTTGAAACTGAAGAGTATCAATAACCCCCTTGATTTTAAAGTTTATAAATCAAGGGGATTTTGAGTCAAAAAGTTTCATAATCCCCTCGAAGGGGATTTTACATCCCTTCCGTTTTTCGGTCCGGGTTGAAACTAACCATAGAAAGTCTATTTTTTTTTTCAGCTATATTAATTCCCATAGTGCGAACAATACAAACAACTGACAAACAATACAAGTAATTTAGTTAACTTGTAGATTTCAACTTCTTTTATTGTATTTGACAAAGCTCCCATTAAAATTATCTTTGTAGCTTCTGTAAATTAGAGTTACACGCTATCTTATTTAGTTAATCTGATTCTTGGAGTTATAATAATAGAAAGAGCGAAGAGTATGAACTAAACGACCAAAGCAGATGTGTGAACAGACGTCACTGTAGGTAATAAAAGTTAATTCATAAAAAAAAACAAATCTTTGATCTGGGAATAGCTGAACGGATTTCCACAAAACTTATGAGTTGGACAAGAGTTTTCTTACAGAAAATCGCATTAGAGCATACGTTTCGGAGTTACGTTACTAAACCACAAACAATAGTGAAACATTTCGGAAGACGTCAAAACAGTAACATCTCATCGCACGTATTTCGCACACAGTGCACACTTGTCACTCTTAGAACAGATTTCTTTTGCAATACAGAATGGCTTTCCAAAAAGATCTTATTGATAAGCTTAATGAGATACATGTTATAGAAAAACAATGTTTCGGAGTTTTAAAGACAATAGTCGTAAGAGAAAGGGCGTGATATAACACATTACATCCGTTAGATAATTAAAAGTGAAAATCATTAATGAAGAATGAACGAATTACTTAAGGTTGAACAAGTCGCACACCTTTCCATACAAACGTGGAAGGGTTACCACTCCACTGTTTGACGTTGACCAACCAAAACTAAGGATTATATCAATTTATCTCGTCATAATCTATGTCTGTATACAGCCCAAACCGTAAAAAAAGTATTCATTTAAAAAATACAAGCTAGAAATACTTTCCATACGAAAGTTTAGAAGCTTGTATTTTTTAAATGAATATTTTTTTGTTCAACTTGTTCAACCTTAAGACAGGATTAGTAGACAAATAAGTTAACGCAGTGAAATTTGTTAGTACAATTAAGCGTCATCAATTGGTACGTAGCTTAGGGTAATAACGACACATCTAGTACCGCTGTGCATTACATGAATGAAAAAAAAAATATACAAGAATATTTGACCAGCCACGTACCACTCAGTACGTGGTAATAGTGTTACAACTAACCACCAGACAAAACGTGTTAAAGCCTAAAAATGTACTGATTTCCTTTTTACGTAAAAGTCTGCAACGTGATATATGTATGTACGTATGATTCAATTTTTGCTTCGACCGATTGTCTTTCATTTACGTATCCATATTTTGGCGCATAAATTGTATATTCGTACTATTATTATAAATGCAGGCAGTAAGCAGTAATGCTAGTTTGGTTTGGTCATCGGCATCGCCGCCTAGCGCACTTACAAATGCATTTTCTTCTAGCACACACAATACTAACTAGCCTGTTTATAGCCCTTGACACTGAACCTGACCCAAGCGGGTCGAATCGAGCCCCAATCCCAGTTCAATCGAATACTCTACACGCACGAGGTACGATTACTAGTACGATATTATCTTTTTAATCGATTTATGACGGCTAACGAGTCTTTGGAATTTGATTTTAAAATCCGGCCCTCTGATTTCTTCGAGACTGCGGAATGAAGTTAAGTGAAGATATTATGTATGTTTGATATCACGGTAGCACTTCTTCCTCATTCGAATTACTCGAATCGAGTCGAGAGTCGAGACTATTCGAGATTGTAAAGGTAAAGGAAGTTAGAATCCATATAATACGTGATTTCAGTTTGCAAGTTGCAAGTCCATCGTCAATAATGATTAAGTAGTTCAGTTAAAAATATATTTACCTTAAAATCTTACTTATAAAAAAATCTAGAACCCTTTTACAAAATCAAAGGTGTCAGTCAACAAAAGGCATTATATTTTAAATAGTTACTATTTCTACCTCATGACTATTCTATGAGTAGTGAACTTGACCTACACATATCGAATCAGCTCATTTAGAGCGGCGGCCCTCGCGAGCCCTCACGCACAATAGTGTAATTATCAAGACCTCGCAGGATGCAGGAATTGTTTATACAGATGTTCCAAGTTGAGATATAACAATGAATGACGTGTGCTATTAGTATAACAATAGAACTTTTTTATTTCTTCTATATTTTTATGTCATACGGTAAACTAAACAAAGATACTTTGATGCTGACACCGGGAGAAATTATCATAACAGAAAAAAAAAAATCTTAGATATATTTTATCTTTTTAGTCGGGCTTCTGCTGGATCTGTAGAAAATATTAGTAACTTTATAGCTTTGCTACGAGCCAAAAACTCATCAAACATTTATATTTTAGAACGCAATCAGCCTAACAAAGAAGATGATTCAGTAATAGAACTAATAATAGAGCTAAGTCTAACTGTCCAAACAAATTGAAATAGCCAACTGCTAAAACAGCTTGGGGCACAACCTAACAGATACAGTACTTATAAATGACGCATTGCTTAGTAAATTATAGATTTATCATGTTCTAGAAAATAATAAAGCAGTCTCAGGAATTTAACCCATATTTCTAACTTTCGCTTAAAGCTAGAGGGCAAACGTTTTAAATAGGTATTAACTAGTTATTGTTAAAACAATAAACTTTCAATCTTAAGCCATAAATGTCTTAAATCAATTATGATGACCATTTAGATAAGTGCCGTACTCCGTCATTTCTCAAACTATGTCAAATTGTAAAATCGTGAAGGGGCAACAATAAGATATTACCAGTCATTTACTTAACTAAGGTTTGCACACTGCCCGACACCGATATGTCAGCGCCGACGCGGTTATATGACAGCGTTTAGTAATAAATGTATGATATTAGTTCACTGATTTCGTATAGGTGTCGTATCATTGAGAGTTTGAAAACAACTATTATGAACAGCTCATATATTATACACAATTTCACGACGGCATAAGTCAAGAGTCAGGTAAGTCAAATCAAAACTGAATTACATTCTTCTTTTAAACCAATATGGCCTGTGTCCTTCATTTCGACAGACAATTTTGAAACTGAATTACAATAAGACGTCGAATGTTTTTACAATATAGATACATCTTATTTGTTTCACTATTAAATTGAATTTTCAGAGTTAAAAGTATGATGAACTGCCTACACATAAAGATTTATAGATGATATATGAATTATTCTATGAATTACATCAAATCGAACATCCTGTGAACAGAAATTGATCCGCGGTACCACTTGTGTAGCAAGACGAATCCTGTCCGGTCCGACGGACGAGGACCGGACAAAAAGCGTAGTTTTCTAGCCAAGAATGCAACGATGACACGCCTACATTATAATAGAGTAGCATCAGAGTATCGCCGTCCTGTTTTTAAGGACCTATAAATGTGAGACTGTAAATGGAATTTTAATGGCTTTAATAACCGTTAGTTATGCCTCTAGTGCTTTTTAGTTACTCTGCGGGAAACAGGTTGAGCAATATATTGTCGATGCAAAATAGTTTCTTCTGCGCTCCAGAGCCCCGACTCTGTGCATTTGTTTTGACTTTCAACTCGAGGCACACGCAAGCGCATACGCAATGCGAGAAATTTTGTTGCTCCCGCTAGAGGCACTTATCCGGTTTTCATACAATTTTGTTTGCCTTGCGAATGCGTTTGCGTGTGCCATACTCGAGTCGAAAGTCAAAACAAATGCACAGACTCGGGACTCTGGTACTATTCTCAAAATCATCTAAAGAGTTTTCTAATCGAAATAGAAAACTCGAGTGCAGTTATGTCACTAACTCATAAGGGAACATTTCTATGTAACGAACATTATTTGAGATAGAGCAAGTAATCTCCAGTCCACATCAGATTAGATGTTCCAGAGTTTGATGCTGCCGCTTCTTAGGCTACTCATATCGTGTTACATTTTTGTGCATTAAGACTAATATTAAAACAGTCGTATACTGAAAATCCTTAGAGCCGCAATACCAGTTTTATTACGATTTTATTCCCCAAATTGTTTCCGTTTGTAAGTTGAATGACTTATGCCGTTGTTATACAGCCTAGAGTTATTTTATGACATGTTTTAGTTGGGAATAGTGTTGAGTCTATATGTAGGCATATTATTATGTAGGTAAGAGTTTACATTTTCACAGAAACATTTTTTTCAAATCGAGCTATAAATATTCCTTTTTTGTTTTCAAGTAGGTATGTAGGAGGTAACCAATTGCTGCAGCTGACTGTACTTAAACCTTTTATTAGGAGACTGTTATCTAAACACGCTGTAACATCATAAAATGATACAAAGACCGATTTGTTATTATAATTGGGTGCTTATAACTACTAGATAGTTATGTCATGTCTCAACAATTCATCAAAGTCACGGTTTCACTTTCGGTTGAGATTCGTTTTAAGTTGAATGGATCAATGGTCATCTCTGTTTTCTAATGGTGATCGCGTACACGATCATCCATGTTTTTAGTTTTCTAATGTAACAATCTATAGGTAAATATATACCGGTGTTTATTCAATTTTTTACCCGACTACGTCGAAGAAAAAAGGAGGGTTGACCACGACTATCCTCTAAACATCACTATGGTAAAACAATTTCAGATGAGAATGCTTTCTTGTTGCATACTTTTTAATCGCGTCTAAAGCTGGGTACTGACCAACGTTACGGGGTGTAATGTATCATGTCACAACGAGCATTCGTGCAGTCAGTACGTCGTTGCTCGCTGGTTTCCCCGTAATACGACGTACGACTGCACGAATGCTCGCTGTGTAACATGTTACATTAGATCATTATTATTTGATTATTTGTCATAGGATAAAATCTAAATTCTGTATCTTTGTTAGTAAATACTTATTATTGTTATTGTTTATTCATTGCTGTAATCGTTTTCTAAGCTCATCATATTTTTGACTTAGTATGTTTTTTTCTTATATTTATGCACTTATTGTTTTATATCCAATACATACTTTAGTAATTTCAACTGTCTGTTTTAAAAATTATATTTTATAAAACGTAAATCCGTAATTGGCCATAGGACTAGCCTAGTTAGATATTATTTAATAGTATTATTAAGGGCTGTGGGTTTTGTTAAATAAATAAAATAAAATTAAATTACACCTCGTAACGTTGGTCAGTACCCAGCTTTAGATTTTGAAAACTCTTGAATACTAAATCAGTTTCTTTAAGAAGATGCCATATACGAAAGAAGCCGCGTGCACACTGGCCGATACCGAAACGATACCAACATGTCAATTACTCGAACAGAAATATCGTTGCTGGCGCGGAATCGGTGCTGTGACGGAAGCGATGGTGGTGTGAAAGCGTCTATCTATTACTTATTAAATGAGTTTTCCTATGTTATCCTGTATGTGTCGTGTCGGTGGTAGACAAAATTCCCTAGTAGATAAAATAAATTCTAATTTAATGATCAATCTTATAGTATTTATACGGCTCTAAATTGATGATAGAAATGAAGCTTTTAACTGCTGTTTTAATTGGATCGTTAGTTTAAAAATAAACTTACAAGACAGAAAACATTATATTTTATGACTTTTATGATAAAAGATCTCACATTAGTTTCCATACGATGATGAAGAATCATCTAATTACATAATTAGGAGTAAATAAGATACCTACTTGCGATTGCAAGCCATTGACGAAGCCAGTTTTTTGTTCGTACAGACGCAAGTAGGTAGATAATAAAATAATTCTATAGAATCCAAAGTCGAAATATCGTATAATAAACTATGATTCTAGGTTTCTCGGAGCCTAGAAGAACGGGGAGGAAAATTCCGAATAGTAATTATTTTATTTAGATCTCTACTTGTTTCATTCTACGATCGGTTTGAGTTTGTATTTTTTTAACCCGTGCGAAGCCGTGTGGGTTCTGTAAGTTCTGTTTTCAACTTCTGTTTAGTAAGTTTCGTAACTTTTGATTTCTTTCTAAAATCGAAAGTGTAAGAAAAGTATTGACTGAGCATTTTACAAGGGCTTGTAGAAAAGTGTGATAACAATATTTACAATTTGGTGTCAGGCAGTTTTGTAGCGAAAGCTCTTGTACATAGGAATCGAAATGTATTAACAATGTAAAGGGATTAACTTTGGATGAAAACTGACAATATACACGCGAATCTAAACCTTATAAACCCAACTATAAGTTTCAATAACTTTTACAATACACTGCGTGACTTGACCGTTGTGTTTACTGTTTATCTACAGGGTGGTGTATGTAATATGCAAGCAATATTTCTTTGATTTTGAAGTAAATTATACGTAAGCCTAAGCTTACTATGCCTTTATTGAGCTTATACACGGTGTAACATAAATACCCTATAAGTCCAAAGGGGAGGTATTTTACAGGTCATGGCGAACAGTGTTTGTTCTGCGACTTTTGAGATTTCGAAGTTTTTCATTCATGAAATGAGCTCGTAACATTTACTTAAAATGTACCTACACACAGCTAGCGTGTGCGTGCGACGCGTTAGGATGGTACCTACGTATGCATATGCATGTGTGTGTACGGGTTTACGCAAATAGTAAACCAACACTTAGGGTTGTCGCAAATTTCTAAACTAATAAAAGTTGTACTTTTGTGTGAAAATTTCAATTACGAGTTTTTGACCTAACCCAC
The DNA here is from genome assembly GCA_947507515.1 of Eulithis testata. NCBI lineage: Eukaryota > Metazoa > Arthropoda > Insecta > Lepidoptera > Geometridae > Eulithis > Eulithis testata. Next base: position 6,409,640 of record OX382213.1, on the reverse strand, counting down.
GTCGAAGCACTCAGGTGGTCGGTCTGTTTACGGCCCCTTCGGGCTTATAGGGTAATTATGTTACACCTTGTATAACGTACTTACCGACTAATTATACACAAACTCTACCTACAGCATAATTTATTATGTTGTTGTAGGTAAGTTAAGTTTTTTTTTTTGTAATTTTTAGCGAGGTTACCAAAGTTATAGGTGCTGGTTAGAAAGAACAGACTAAGAAGTAGGTATTTTATACTTATACTAATATTCTGTGTATTCTGTTTTAGTAAATGTAACAATAATCAACAATTATAACATTCCCTGATGATGATATTAATGGATATGATATTATTCTTTAGAAAACAACACAAACTGCATAAATTATACCTTTATTACCCCTAATTTTCGTTTTAAATCAGCTAAACATTCCGAGAACGCAATCCCCCAGACATTTTACATACGACAGTTTTACAGCCCTAAACCCTACGCAATTTTGACACGCAACGCTATATTTACCTACTGGTTCTTTATTGTTCCCAAAGGCAAGAAATTAAACTCGTACTGTTGCTCAAAATTGTCCTGAAATAGCTTATTGGAGAATTGATCTTAATTGAACATAGATTGCTGTGGCATGAAGAACCACAGAGGTTACTAAGGCGGCTACTATGAAACTACGGATAAGCATTTAATCGAGATCAATTTTACTAACAGGCTTTGCGTGAAATAATGGTAACGGTCACCGGCATGGCGTAGAACGTGTTAAATAGAACAAGCCTATGACTAATCACTTCTTTTGCGTACGTACTGCTCCTAACACTAACTGTGCCTTTAGGACTCGAATTACAGTAAATTCTTTTACAATGCATCCTATTTTCTCAAAAGTAAGATACGCTTAATTATATTTGTGGTGTTGTTTACTTTTTTCACTTATGATACTTATACATTTTTTGCTGTGTTTTATCCAAGTTATTCCGTTACTTTGCCATAGTCGCAGGCACAGATTATATAATACTAGTCGCAGGTAATAAAACATATATAATAAAATTATGAAGACAAATTGCAAAAGTTTAGCGAAGTCGTCGTCATCCAACACGCAAGCTACACTTGCCGCATACCAAATAACACGTAAGGAATAGCAAATCGTTTTACTATGGTAATTCCAATCCTGGATTGCGGTTCAACGGTTACTTTATTGCCAAGGATAAAACTACATTTCTTAAATGGTAACTAGCCAATAAAATATTAATTTGATGGGAAAGCGAATTTCTTTTATCGATATTGTTAAATAGTTAATGGATTGATTCTTCGTTTTTAGCCTGAGAATTTCATATTTTTTGTACACATTTTGGTTTAGTATTGAACCTTTTAGGTAAGTTTAGTTTTTTGTTAACAGATTTTTTTTCAAACTCCTTCATTATGTATTAATAATGGTAGTTTTTTTCCAAAATATGTATTATGTTAGACACCAATCCCACGCCGCGGTACAGTACATTAGTCATGCGTGGATTCATATACACTTGGTATTCAACTCGTAACTCGGTTGAAGTGTTAATTTTTATTCCTGGAGTTAACTAGTATACGTGATGTTCATCAACCGTGACCGCTTGTTACTTAGAGGAAGCCAAAACACTAAAATCAGATCAGGAATTGAATTAAACTGTATAATTTAAAACGCTTAGCAAACTTTTTTTTATATATAATTTAATCATTTAGTTTTAAGTATTCTGGTGAAGATCACGACGTCTTCCATCTACGATTTCCTTATCATCTATCAGCCTATAGAAGGCCACTGCTAGATTTAAAAAAAAATACGATTTTCGGCCTTCTTCATCCATGTTTATTTTGTTACTAATCAGAAAGTATGTATATACATTTTTACAAGTAACTAGGCGTAGTTAATGACTATACATTTTTTGGAAATTACTTGCAAGCAAACTGTACCGGAAATTACAACTAGCCCTATAAACAAGGAATCTATGAGAACAAACAAGCACATATCCATGACATAGTGCGGCAAAATCAACAAGACACAACCAGCCCCATTAAAAACTACACGGTCTGGTACTATTTACCTAGCAGTACTGCAATAAGTTACTCTGTGGTACTGCAGTACTGCAGTGAGATGAATCAGACATTTCGTAACCAATCGATATTGCATGAGACAGAGTCATGCGCATTGGGGATGCAGTGGGGGGTAAAATAAATGATAATTGTTCTGCAAAATTCACAAGTCTTTAGGAATTAAAGGTTCTTCTCAAAGAATTCGGATTTGACAAACTGTAGTTCATACTCTAAGCCCTGATGATCAGCTTACTGATGAGGAACTACGCAGTTCTCAAGGTTACTTGACTTGACATTCCCTGTACAAAGGAATATGAAAATAAATTAACCAAACCACATTTTTGAGAAGATTGGGACTTTTTTCTTCCCTTCCTTAAGTAGCGTTTTCTCAATTTATAATAAAAATTACAGTGTATCTGTAACTGCAAATATCTGAAGCCAATTCTCACATCAGACATTTTTTATGAATCATGCTTACATTATATCAAGCTTCTTGGAAAATCGTTGTCACGTCAAGGCACGTCTGACTAGTCAAAGCCGGTTTTCGATCATTGATCAGGTAAATAAACGTGATTTCGCAAGACTTTTGTAGAATTTGCAAACCACGTGTTATATTATTCCAAATTGTGCGACATGATATCGTTGACATAATATGATTTAGGGATAGACGATTAGTTTTTTCTTCCGTGGAAAGAAACGTTGCCTGGAGTAGGTGTTGTTCATGCCTACTGGATGCAAAAGGGCTACAGTAGACACGAAGGAGACTTATGCCTATGCCCAGCAGTGGGCCAATACAAACGATCTTATGATGATTATTGTTACTATCTGTAGTGTAGGTACTAACAAACATTCAAACATAAACATGAATAAGTTAGTTTTAAAACTGTCAATAGATACAGTTACCCTTGAAGGTAAGGTTACAAAGAAAGAATCAATATCTTCAAAGTCTTTTTGTTTTGAAGTCAATCAACTTATTTCCAAGGTCAGAGGTTCAAGTGAGGCTGCGTTTGATTCTGGTTGGAATAATCATCGATGTGATTGCTATTGACTTCAGCTTCCTACTCATTTCTTTAAAATTGCTGTGAGGTTGACCACCGTAGTCGATAATGATATCAATTCGCTTGTGGCATTTTTCTAAACTAACCTAATTTGACAGCACTAAAAATGTTGCCGTCCCTTTCTCATAAACTGAAACGACAAGGACAGCTATAATTTTAGAGCTGTTAAATTAGCTGTTACTTTATGACAACGCAGCAAGAGAATCGATATGCACCAAAACAGTGCGACGCCAATTAAAGAAAAAAAAAGAGAGAATCGATATCGATACCAATGTCATCAAACAAAGCCAGGACTCTAGGAAGGTATCCAACCATTCTCTCAGTTTAGTCAGCATAATTAATCATTCAATATTCTTATTCCTGTTTTATCTTTCAGAGATATGTGTGCTACAATACAACTACAAAAGTATGGTTTTTCGGAAATATCATACACAGATTGCTTCTTTAACTTGCCGGGTAAAAGAACATGCTTTTCCATGTCAACGGCTTTGGTTTCATCCAAATTGGATTAAAGGTCATTGAGCCAAACCTCTGACATCCATCAAGTGCATAAGAAAGAATAGATAAGTTAAGTAACCTTCTTGACTATCGCATTTCTAGATCAGAAATTGAATAATAACTACCTACCGTACCCACCTATCAACTATAGTATAGGTGGGTATATTATAGTGGCTAAATATGCAGATCTACTAAATAAACGATTCTGATTCCGAAAATCGAGTTTATATGTTTGTTTGTTCGCGGATGACGCCTAAAATACTGGATCAATTTCAATGAAACTTATACCATTCAGAAGCCCTTTTTCCGGATTGAAACATAGGCTATATTTTATCGAAATCCAAGATGTGGAATAATGTGGATTCTTAGATACAGCTTGAACTCTCTCTACCAAAAGCAGCCATTTGGTACGAGGTTCATAGTAAGCTGGTGGACAGATATTTTGGTGGAAATTTTCGCACGCGTACGAAGTCGCGGGTATCAGCTAGTATCCTATACCACTATTCTTGTAAGTGGTGTAATAGTCATTTTAACAGTTAGGTACAATATCACATTTCGCTAAGCTTGTATGTGTCAGTGAGTGCGTCCGAACAAAAGCGGAAGACACATGATATTGTTTGAACAGTAACTAGATGCCGATGCTGTTTGAAAAGAGTTTTTAGAGCGAGAAATGGGAACTGTATGATGTGGAATCTTAAGTAGGTGAGTATATTAGAGACTTACTTACATAAAGTAGCAATAAGCACCGTATACCTACAAGATGCTGCCAAAACAAAATCTCTCTACTCTATGCTAAGACAAGGATATCAAAACTTTCATTTTACCTCAGTATTTAAATCCATAAAATTTTATGATTCTCACAATCATAAAGTCAAAAGCTGATTCATTACCTAGGTACTAGCACAGCATATTAGTAAAGTAACTAGTAAAATAAAATAACCCGCCAGCAATATAATTCTCATAGTACAGGCTTTACTTAGTTTTGGGACTAGAGGGCGCTGTATGTAATGTCCATGGCTATTTATTTATTAAAAATCCTACTACTATTATAATTACGCGAAAGTTTGTAAGTATGGATGAATGGATGGATGTTTGTTACTCTTTCACGTAAAAACTACTGATCCGAAAAGGGGTGAAACTTCGAATATATATTGGCCGTGACCTGGATTATCTTAACACATAGGCTACTTTTTATCCCGAAAAATTAACGGGAACCAACGGGACGCAAACGAAGTCGCGGGCGGCACCTAGTAAGTCATAATTGAATCACTAGGGGTGTATACGGGCTGCTTAAGAATATAGGTACCTAAGTCTTTGTGCATTTGGTGCGGTGTACCCACTAGTTGTTTTTCAGCTTCAAACTCGTTTGAGGAGGTATTTAAGTTATGTGGCATTGAGGACCAGAACCACTTACTTATTTATAGACTCTTTTGCCGTTATATCAGTCGGCAGAATGTCAATGAGTATTAAAAATTCACGTACGCGTTTGCTGCGTAAAACGGAGCGCAGGGCAGGCAGCCATTTTGTTTTTCCCACAGAAAAACACGATCAAATATTTATTGCTAACATTGACTGCTTGTTTTATAGCCAGTAGCCAGTAAGACTAAGACCTTTTTCAGTCCAAGGTTCCAGAACAATGTTCGCAGACTCTGGTGACGGTGGTTTTAGGCCGCCTTGAGGCTTAGGGCCGGTTTCACCATGCTCTGTTAGTTAAACTAACAGCTTGTTAGCCATTTAACGGACTGTTAAGGTCGTTTTGTGTTTCACCATGCCCTAACCAAGGATTATCTTCATTAACAGACTGTTAAATCTAATCGCTGATCTGACGGCCACCATATAAACCAGCTAAACAAAAATACATCTGCTTGCGTTTTATTTAAACAGCGTTGAACGTCGGTTTAATTTAGTCGCTTGACATTATCATTCACATAACGGTTGATTTAGTAGCATAACGGTAGAATCCTTAGTCAATTTTGTTTCGCGGGACGTAAAATACTTAACAATACTATAACATTCTTGTTAATTTTGACGCCCGATTACGTAACACTCTGTTAGCAAGACTTTGGTGAAACTGGGCCTTAATATTGCTAAAGTAAACTATAATATTTATTTATTTATTTATTTAGAACTAACTGACCTAAACTTAACTGGGCTAAAAGATCTTCCCTTTTATATAGATGTTAAACACTTTTTTGCTATTACTTGCGAAACGATCTGCATATAAATGTGAGAAGTAAAACCGTGCACATAACAGGTTCAAATCACAATAATCGAAGTGTGAAACCAGGAAGTATTATAACAATGCAAACCGATCACAATGAACGATCACTTGATCTGATTTCTCACAGCATCATACAGTACCCTGAGACGGTACCGCATACCGTGATCTATCCATCTTCGAGACATACTACCTACTATTACCGACACTACAATTATCGCTCGTGGCGTAGCTTGCTTAGCCAATCTTCCCCGATTATCCAAGTTAAGCAACGTTCTCTGCGGTCACTATTTGGATGGGTGGCCGTGAGATGTAATGCCACTAGCATTACATCTGAGCGCTTCCGTGCTTCGGAGGGCACGTTAAACTTTTTCGGTCGCGGCTCTAGCAGTCGTTGAGCCACGACGGAGGCCTTAAGGCGGCCTAAAAACTCCGTCACCAGATTTGGCCACTAGCTCATACGATTTACTTACCGACACTAACAGTTAAATCGTTGATTACATTTTGATTTTGCAACTTTTTAGAAGTAGTTCAACTTGAGATTGACTCGACTGATAATATTTCACATATCTCACTTGACACTGCCAAAATTGTGTGTCGAAATGACGGACAGAGGCCATAAATCAATAAATAGAAGAAGAAGAAGAATTACATAAATACTTACATATTGAAGAATTAGATATGTAATTACCTACTAAAGCCAGCTAAGCAACGACGAAATTCGACACTTGCAGCTACGAAACAAGGGTATAATGATAATGAGTATATTGAGTACCTACCTACTTTACTTAACGTATATACTTACAGTCATTGAAAAATGCACTAATGCCTTCAGTAAAAGATCTAATTTTGTAAAGTCGTTTCAACATTGCGATCTCGCTAGGGCCATTTTAAATAAACTCACTGCATTTTATAGCATATTTCAAATAACGGCGGCCGCTTCCAGTAAAACATGTCTTGTGTTTTAGTCTCTGACTTTTTCATCTTAAGCCCGTATGCCCGATACAAAAATCGTTAGTCAAGCATGGATTTGAGTATAAATTTTCATACAAAAATCTATGCCTGAGTCCGGATCAGTGTTTGAGTTGTAAACCAGCATGCAAGCCTTAATTACGAAGCATATACCGTAGCAATTTCAACACGTTCGATTGGCCATTAATAGACCATATTATCTAGACTTCGATTGGTTCGATTACCTAACATCGCTTCATCTCGCTGCATTACCTCATCGGCGCCTGCGCAGGTGAAGGTCGAAGGCTCAGTTTGCAAATAACTTAAGCTAGGAGACAAATCGTAAGAGACAAATCGCCAGTTCTAGGTCGCAAATAGCGCTTCGTTTTTGATTAATTTGAAAGCGATCTATGTTATTTTATTAAATAAAAAGTAAAATGTTTTTTTGTGAAGGAGAAAAATCACCATTGCCAGTGGAACCGACGCGACGCGAACACGGTTAGTTTTGAATTCTGCTTTTCTTACAAAACTGATATTTCAGTCGACAATGGCTACAAATGCGCTTACATCCTTAAGATTACCTTGATACAGATGACTCAATGTTAATTAAAGGCAGCAAAAAATTACCTGAAACAAAATAAGATTTATATTATAAGCGTATACATAATATTCACTAGTATAATAGTCATCATTATCCGTTTGGCGACTCACTTTCGATATATAAGAGTAAACTATACAAATATTTTTTAAATATCCAAAATCCCCAGTCCGACGACTAAGAAAATGTTATCTAGTTACCTATACCTAGTTTTTGTTAGTTTATTATTTTCAACTTTAGAAGTTGTTTTTTTTGTTGTTTCTTGTGTTCATTTAGTTTTTATTTAATTGTAAATACTTAATTTAAGCTTCCTTTTTGCTGTTGTCTGTAGTAGTCATTATAGAATAAGGTTTTCATAAGTGATTATTGTAATGTAAACTATGTGCGCTGTTGGCGTTGCCTATTGAATAAATAAAATAAAATAAAAATCATTATTATCAGGCTATATCTCGCAGTTTAAATTACAAAGGGTGGTAAGACCTAATAGATCAAGCGCTTCAAAAAAACCTAGACATCAGACAGATCATTATTTTCACGCATGATAATTGCTAGATACTGTAGAATCTGGGACATGAATATAAAGTACAATCGGCAAGAAAAATACTTCTAAAATCCTAACATTAGAGAGACGCACTTCAGAGTAGTCTTCCGAAAAGGGGCAAACTGACATTGGGAGTGTGAAGTGTCAAATTCTCGTAGTATCAGAGTAACTAAAGTGTATTGGGTATGTTAGGCAGATAACAATGTCTAAGCTCAAATTATTTTTCCACAGTTTCACCCTTGTGTTCCGAAAATGATGAACCTAGATTCAGAGAGATCAACTTCAGTGACATTTAATAATAACCCAACTGCGTTTTAAAAAATGTATGTATTGGGAGTTTGGGAGCTACTCTGCTTTGATATAATAATAGGAACAATGCAGTCATTAAGCCAGGAGCCAGTCCTTTGTGTGCCCAACCCTTCACTCTTTATGCTACTAAATCAAAAGGCCTGCTACGTGTAAAACAAAGCAAGTTTTAATTACTTTTGTGTTTATCGAGCTTCTATACGTCATATTATGAGCAAACCCAATATGTAAAGTAAGAAACGTGGAGAACGCGAGAGGCCACATCAATAGAAGATAATACAGGAAAAGAAAGAAAGAAAAGAAGGTTCCGAGTTGACTGTTTTATCTCTTTCTTTTTTATCTCTCTCTTTCTCTCTTACGCTAACGAATATCAACCAGCAAAATGATGAAAACCACGCTTTGAAAAAAATATGTCATAGCAAGTTAGGCCAGAATTGGATTGACTTATTATACGCCTCTTTTGGCACCGCGTAGTGTCGGGTAAGAAGGCTTTTGTCACTGACTGTCTTCCATTTTTAGAAACTGTATTGACCTGTACAAACTTTGTTACGTAAAGATCGTTACAGGAGCTATTAGAATAATAACGGCAAAGAATGACCAAAGTGAATTATGGTGATCGATTCCACAAACTGCTTCAGGCGATGTGAATCCACGCTGCTACCGACACGACACCTAACATGTGACTTACACGATATCGGCGGAGAGCTTCGACGTTGGGGCATTTTTTCCGATTTGCATACATTTAATATCACGATTTACTATTTTAACCCGACTACGGTGAAGCAGAAACGAGGGTTTGCTATCAAAATGTAATTTTCAGTGGTAGACAATCATAAAAACGCATAAAGTAATTTACCTTAGAAACACAATATTTCTTAAAGTGGAATGTCAAATAATAACTAATGATTCCCGCTGCTTTTTAATCAAGTTACTTCTTTTCTGAAAACTGCATTGTATTAAACAATGTTCCATTATTGCAAGTTAAAAAAAAAAATGGGACTTGGGCTCCATACAATTTGGCTTCAGACCTTTTTTACTAGACCCTTTCACACTAAACCCGGAACTGACATTTTTATTCGAAGTCAAAGTCAAAGTCAAAAATCTTTTATTCAATAAAATCTCACTGATCGCTTTGAATCGTCATTACGTTTTGTATGATTAGGAATGATTACATTTTTTTTTTTATTGGATGCGTTGGAGCTAGTTCGTCCCAAGCTTGTTTGCCTTCTAAATAATCAGATATTTTATAGTATGCTTTTAAAAGAAGTCTCCGTTTTATTACGTTTTTGAACTTGCCAATCGACGAGCCACTGAAAGTTCGGTATCGTGTCGGCGTCGTTATCGGGTACTGTGCAATATCCTATGTGGATCCACATTGGCATTTCCACTTCCGGCTTTCTACAACTAGACATTATAAAAGTATACGGTCGTTTATCATTGGCTCATTATCAGTAACGATGTAAGTTTTATAAGGGTCCAAACACAAATTATAATGGCTAGTAACTTCTGCCTGGGGCTTTGCTAGCATCGATTCGCTTGTTGCATTTTTCCAAACTAACATAATTTGACAGCACTAAAATTATGACCGTCCTTGTCGTTTCAGTTTGTGAGAAAGGGACGGCAACATTTTTAGTGCTGTCAAATTAGGTTCATCATCATCATCATCAACTTATATCAGTCCACTGCTGGACGTAGGTCTCTCCCAAGACCCGCCATTGAGCCCGGTCTTCGTCTCTTCTCATCCAGTGTTTGCCAGCTACATGTTTCTTCTCATCCAGTGTTTGCCAGCTACATGTTTCTTCTCATCCAGTGTATGCCAGCTACATGTCTCTTCTCATCCAGTGTTTGCCAGCTACATGTTTCTTCTCATCCAGTGTTTGCCAGCTACATGTTTCTTCTCATCCAGTGTATGCCAGCTACATGTCTCTTCTCATCCAGTGTTTGCCAGCTACATGTTTCTTCTCATCCAGTGTTTGCCAGCTACATGTTTCTTCTCATCCAGTGTATGCCAGCTACATGTCTCTTCTCATCCAGTGTTTGCCAGCTACATGTTTCTTCTCATCCAGTGTTTGCCAGCTACATGTCTCGTCTCATCCAGTGTTTGCCAGCTACATGTCTCAGATCGTCGCCCCACCTAGCCGGAGGGAGTCCTACACTACGCTTGCCTAAACGCGGTCTCCACTCGAATATAATTTTGCTCCAGCGATTAAATTAGGCTAGTTTAGAAAAATTTAATAAGCTAATCGATACCATTATCACTCTTACACCGCATTTGCTGAGCACTAAATAGACGTCTATTCCTACTAGTTCGGTTTTTAGTCTAATTAAAACGATTTCACTTCCTCGTCATGTCATTGTCTTCGCTAACCTCTTCATCCACCAAACTCTTCTTTCTTGTCACTCTCAGAGTCCGTATTCTCATTAAATAAATAAATATCCATTATCAGATTATGAGCCTGTAAATCGCTGTTAGTTATACGCGGTGCTGAAGCACACGATAATATATAGCATGACCCGATGTCTACTATGATGTCTTTAATCGATGTGTCTTTAATTATGTTGGCGGAGTGGTCATCAAATCATCATTATTAATCACTTTATCTTGGTCACGATAACTATGAAGGTCAATTTTAATAATTCTAATAGTTTCCTTTACATAATCATTGTTTTAACCTTTGGAACTCCACCGTACGGAAATTACGGAAATTACGGAAGTTACGGAACTTACAGATTGTGGTTATAAAGCCCCAGACTGAAATGAAGCGAAGTAACACATGTTTTTTCGAAAGTGCTAATATCATTGCCACTTTCATTATCCATTTAGTATAATGCCATGTTATTTCCTTACGTGATTAAAATTAAGATAACATTTTTTTTCATTCGCAATATCTACCTACCAATAATGAGTTAAAAAAACCATTTACCTAAGTACTTTATAGTATAACCAGTACAATAAAGTACATACTCACACTGTGCTCACACCGTGTTTATAAACTGAATCCTTACAACATACGCAAGCAGAATTAACACTTCAAGGCAGCCCATTGTGTAACGGTGTTTGATTATAAAATTAATTGACTCTGAAATCAATTACGTCTTGTAAACAATGTTTTTTCAAGAATGCAATGGTTGTAATGCCACAGAAGAAATAGGTATTCTTGTAGGCACACGATGACGCTTTGCACACCCACGCCCGTAAAGGAGTAATTGTAAAATTACACACTGTCAATTAAATCTACTTATCGAGTACTTGCGATTTCATTGCACCCCAGGCATACACGAGTGAAAGCACCATTATCACCAAGTATGCTGTAAGTAGGTAGGTTATATACTTACTGCCCCACCCTTTTAGCTATGCCAGCGTTGTTATAAACGGTGACAGTCTAGCGTCTAGCCTTTAGAGACGCTAGAAATGTATGTAGACAGAATGAGGTGAACTTTTTTTAACGTGTTCTGGAGATAGACCAACGAAGGTCCTCCATCGGTCTAATGACATGATGAAAAAAATCCACCTCAGCCTCTATCTTAGTCGCGCCCTGACAATAGACAAGAGACAGAAGAAACCAAGTCCTTTTTTACTGATTTATGTAAATTACGGTAACAATTGTAACCACCTATCAAGAGGTGATCAGTAGGTACTTATATTTGTATAACAGCTTTGCTTTACTCATACTTCAGTTTCTCAATTGTTCGGTAGCGTTGTCAGAGTCATCAATTCGTCATACGACCGTCAACATTTTGACAATTCGAAAAAAAGAGTTCAAAAAAATTCTCACACTTCGTTTTACTTACTGGCGTTTCAACCGTAATTTCCTCTCAAATCTTATCCTCCCGTTTTCTGGTAAACGTAAACGCTTGGTTTTGTGGGTGAACAGTAAAATGTCCTCAGGCTTTCTTCATCTGACGCAATCAAATTCATTAAACACGCCTTTTCCGGATCAGTAATAAGTTAAATGAGCCGAGGGCTGTGCGGTTTCAGAATATCTCAGCTGCTAACATATCCTGCTTGCAATGACTGCGAATAATTAAGCTAGGCTGCAAAGTATAAAGTGAAGCTACTTCAGTCTGCAGTCTAGCTTCAAGTCGGCCGTGGACTTGAAGCTAGACTGCAAAGGACCTGCTTGTAGTATCCAATGAGGAGTAGCAGTGGCCTATTGCTCAAAAATAATAATCTAAGATAAGAAATTAACAAAAGAAGTCTAGCTTGGGTTTTCTCTGCCGTAGAAAAAGTCCTGGGTGCTCAAAATAAGCATGCAACGTGGGAAGTTCTTGCCCCAAACAAAAGTTCAAACAGCTTTTTATCTGTAGGCCAATAAATATGCATTTTTTGAAGTATCCCATAAAACTGCTAAGCTAAATCATGATTTAGATCTCATTTCACCAATTGTTTGTAACCACTAACCTGTCACCTGTCACCCTTATTACGATATGCGCAAGCGCCGGTAAAGTTCACAGCGTTCCCTGTACCTTACGAAATTGCACTTGATATTTAGAACTGCTTGAACGCGATTTACTGGGGCGATAGGTCTGTTTAGTTTCTATTAGCATAAATTAAATAGGCAGGTGAACAGTGTAACAAGTTTCCACGGTTTTCTCGTAATAAGAACACTATATAAGATCGTGACTTACCTAACCACTTCGCAGTGTGAAAATAAAGTTTGTTTTGATGTTCGCTCGAGTTTTCCGCAAAACTGTGCGGAAAAGAGGTGGACGAGGAACGCTTAGAAAATTTCTAATAATCTATGGCTTTTTATTATGCCGATGAACGCCTACAACACATCAAACGTTGTCAAACACGTTGCCGACCCTTGAGGATCAAATGTACGCCCTTTGATCGTCATACTTATCTCATGTAGGTTCTATAGGGTCATTCATACCTACGCAGTGAATGGTATCGACTCTGTTATATAAACTAATCTAATTTGACAGCTTTAAAATTATAGCTATCCTTGTCGTTTCAGTTTATGAGAAAGAGACGGTAGCATTTTTAGTGCTGTCAAATTAGGTTAGGTTAGAAAAATGCCTATTTATGTATTAGTTGGTTAGGTTTCATATTTTGTTCTGCAATATTACCTCAAAGGTAGCCTCAAAGTACTTAGATCTATAAATAAATATGGTGCATTTCCTCTTTAGTCTGTTAGACAATTTATTGCTCCATGTTGGCAGCAAGTTATTTATGAAATTCCAAAATGGCCGCAATGACTTGTTGGTTTACTTATAATTCAATACAGCTTTTAATTGAATTTGTTATTTCCAGCATTCTATAAAGCAGAAATACGTTCACTATTTTACAGTACGTGAAGTATCATGGCAGGGTCCATCACAAAGGCAGGTGGAGCATAGCCCTGATAGAATGCCGGCCTAGGGGATGCAAGAGGCTTTGGTAGACCAGTAGTCAGATGGATGGGCGTCATCGTTCCCCACAGGGGAAGACCCAGACACCAATAGTGATAAGCGTGGCTCGGTATGCCTTAACGCAAATTCACGCGAGATAATAGATTTTATGTTATGTCTGGAATTCAGGCAAATAAAAGGTCAAGCCGAGCCATGATCCTAGTTGCCAATGATGATAACGACAGACCTTTTCACTAAACTAGACGAATTGTAACGTCACGCAGGGGTCACTTTTTACCCACGCCAGTGATTTTAGATGGAGTAGATTTGGTATAACTATAATGTCGCTGGTTCTGGTGACCCAGTGAATAGGCCAACGAACTTCTTATGAATACAACATCTACGGAAACTCGGAAAAGTTGAAAGCTTAACGTAGGCAGAAGCCCACATATTACCAAACTGCAGTACAAATTATATAACACATAAAAATCATATAAAATTGCATGAGGAAATGGACATCTTTACGCCACGCATTAAACCCACGCTATGCAATAAACCCTAAAACTTATAATAAAGTTATGTAAATGGTAATCTTTCACTTTGCTTTTTTCTTGGGCCGGCAGCAGGTGAACTACTCTTTGTAATGGGCTCTAATGATTCGAACACTTTTAGGTGCGTAGATCCAAGTTTTCTGCGTCGTGGTACCACCAAGGGCAACAGAACTAAGCGTTTTCTAGCTTCTTTCCTCTTTCTAAGATCGTCTTTTGATAGGAAACAACATGGAAACCACAGCTGGTTTTTGCAAGTACTTCAATTGCCTGTTAAACCTACGCACACATTAAAGTTAAAATGAGGTTGGTAGCAGTCATAAACTGCATGGAGAAAGAAAGCTATGAATCGAAAAGCGATTTTACTTAGAAATCGATACAAATCGATAAACCATTTGAGAAGTTATTGAATCGAATCATATTGAGCAGAATTATTGCGCAAAAGATATAAGATACCGATAAGGTAACATTTCGGTGACCGGTGTATTTTCCTGTGATTTATCCAAAATAAACAGGCTTTTTGATATGCTTTTTTGATTAAAAACTCATCACAGAATAGAAGAAGAAGAATGATTATGAGACACATTCTTTTTTATTGACAGAACCTAGAACTAGCCAGTAAAAACGTAAAAACACCTTAACTTGAGACACATTCTTTTTGACCGAGCGAGCGAAGCGTCTCAGTTTTTGACCGAGCGAGCGAAGCGAGCGAAGCGTCTCAGTTTCCACATTGGCCAAAAATGCGTTTGTCCGGATGTCTGTCTGTCTGTCTGTCTGTCTGTCTGTCTGTCTGTCTGTCTGTCTGTCTGTCTGTCTGTCTGTCTGTCTGTTCTCCTCTACAGGTCGCATTTTTCAACCGATCTGGACGAAACTTGGTACACAGGTTATATGACTTATTAGATTTTTTTTGTCGTCGGGGATTTTTGATTGGATGGGTACTTCCCCCAAAAAAAGGGCAAAAGGGGGGCTATTTGATATACTGGATATCTCCACCAAATGAGATCCGATTTCAATTATTCTTTTTTTATTTGAAAGGTAGTAACTATAAGTTGGTCTCATAAAAGTCTGGCGAAGATCTGATAAGGATCTTCAGCATGATGAACAGGATAGCTCATCAAACAATCGATGGTTTTCAATCAAATTTGAGAGAAACACTAAGGACCTCATTCTACTCAAGACGATGCAAAAAAAACAAAAAGATCAAAAAAATCACAAAACGGAAAATGCACTTGCACATTACATTCCTCAAAAATTTACAAAATTAAATAGAAAAAACATCACATCACTAGCTCACTTTTAGTATGCTCGCGAGGTCTACAGCTCCCAGAGCCACTAGTTTATTGACAGAACCTAGAACTAGCCAGTAAAAACGTAAAAACACCTTAACTCTTAAAAGCACATTCACACCACAATGAACTTCTACCATTTTGCGAAGTTCTTTTTATGAGGCTTGCTTAAAAGTACATAGTAGCAAATTCTAGAAAAAAAAATATCTTACAATTTCTACTCCACTTTCTAAGTCATATAAGGTGGTAGGTCAGACCGCCTCAGTAATGTTTGTACTACACTTTTCTTTCTTAGAAATGTGATGTGAGTCATATTTGATTTGAAAACTTGTGAAGGTGTGGTCTGCATGTCTGTTACTAGACTGTAACAGAGATCAAGATCTTGTTTTGATTCTGATGTAAATACAAATCGCGTACAGCATAGCATAGCTCATTTCTAACCGCCGCCGGCCGAAAAACGGAAGGGGTGTTTTAACCATGATTGCTTAAAATTGGTGAGGCTGTGTCCAAGTTATGATGATATTTATGAGCTCTGAAAAGTTTAGAGGAATTTCAGGCTTGCAGTTAGAAACATTAAGTTCTAATTGTGTTCTAATTGATTGTTGTGGGGTGCCAGGATGATGCCAGGGTAATAAATTTTTCTAAAAAAAAATACAACCGAATTGAGGACCTTCTCCTTTTTCGAAGTTGGTTAATAAAAGTGACTTTGAAACGTGAGAATATTCAAACCACATACACACTAGGTACACCTAGGTACCTACCTAACTACTATTTATCAAACTGCATCACTAAATTACGATCATTCGATTTGAAATGCAGGTAGATTAGAAATTAGGTTACCACGTAACCACTTAGCTATAAATTGCTAGATCAAACATAAACCAAGATAAGAAACCGTTTACGATTTATGTGTAGAGCCTATATGTATTACATTTTAATTTTAAAATTCCATCAAAATTAATCAACAATACTCACATTAACACAAGAAAAACTATTAAAATAAAAATGCTAAGATGTTTCAAAAAATTACAAAATTCGAATCGTTCAGAAATACAATGAAAATTTTATGGGAATGCGAATGGTCTAAGTTACTTTTCGTTCAGAAATACGTGAAAAATTTATTGGAACGGTCACGTGACTTATCGTTCAGAAATGTAACTTTCGTTCACTTTCGTTTTGATTTTATTTTTCTATCCTATAGCGACTTAAGAAAAATTAAAAAGAAATGAAGAATTTAAACTTAGCTAGAAGCATTTTTGCACTAAAATTCTATGCATATCTGCAAAATATCTCACGAGTCGGTACTTACACCACTTTGTGCGAGTACCTACTTGATCAATAGGAGTAAGTAGAGAAGTACTCATCTAATGCATTTTGCTGTCAGTGTAATAGAAAATAACTGTTATTTAAATTAACTCATCCATTACAAAACAAAACGTAGCTATTCATCAACTTTCAATAAATCTTCCGTCACAACGGAGAACACAGTAAAACACTTTTTAACGGTTTCGTCAAGATGTTTCCTTTTATTGTTTCGTGCATAAAAGGAAACATCTCGATGATTTGAGATTTTACACAACAAATATGTTGCAAAAAAAATTACGCGATAGCTTATTCTTCAACAATTTTTTTTTATTTTTTTAGGAGCAATAGCTAAGCATTTGGCTGCCAGCACACCTGGTGGTAAGTGTAGCTGCAGCCTAAGGTGGAGCACGCTTAGCTATAATCCACCTATTCACTCTTTTCTTGAAAATTCCTAGGTTATATCTTTCAGGAAATACTGAGGATGGCAGAGAGTTCCACTCCTTGGCAGTTCGCATTATGAAGGTGGAGGCAAAGCGCTATTAAAAAGCACACGACCGGAATATAACCCACGACCTCCAGGATCGGGAATCGGTACTGCAACGAAGACATCTCGAGTACGTAGGTAACGTCAGCAAGTCAAACGGGAACAGTAGAGCAGTAATCAAATTCGAAGATCTGTTATCCGAATTTTAAATTGGCAATTGGCAAACAATGGACGACCCACTTACGCCGATCTTCGGAATTCTTGATTGTTTGAATAACTCTTTAATTCTTATCTGAATTAAGATAATCTAGGTCAAATTGAGTTGATCCATGATTTAATTTCTAGGTCTTTTTTTCACAAGGGTACCTAACCTAAGTCATGGTAAATTTTAGGAGGGTTTAATCGATGTTCTTCAAAAACAATTCATCAAGTAGGTACGATTTTTTTGAGTACCTAAGTAAAAGTACCATAGTATTTTGTGTCAGTCGGTTTGCAATGAAAACATAATATATAAGCCGGAGTAATCGGACATAAAACTTGATCGAAACTTGGGAAAACTTAAAATTAATACCTATTTAAACTGATACAGCACAGCATTCCACTAGACAATTTTATAATTAAAAGAACATGTCACGTGTGTGTCAAGTTGACCCACTTTAGCGTAACTCTTTACTGTGTTCATGACAAGAAATTGCAAATAAAATACGTGCGTAAGTACGTTCATTACGCAATAATGCCTTTATTCTGAGACCACTACCGATAATACCATAAAAGTTGTTCTCATAATTTAAATTTTAAGTCTTAATAAAAATCGAAAGTTATACACAGCTCAAAACCCTTTGAAAACACAGGTTTGAAAGTTCTGATATCGGATTGATAAAATCGAGCGCGCGTCCCATACAAAATCACATCTAAAGCCAAAAGTAGCCGTATTTTTAAAGAGCTAAGGTTCAATTTATGAGGCAATGAAAGGATAGTGTTGCCAAATAAAGTATCAAGCTGTGAACAATAGCTTGCAAATATTATTCAGATCACTTTCCCTCTCGAATACCGGTCGGAGATGGCCGCACCTGATTAGAGATGGTGTTAGAAGAATTTTATTATGCTTATTAAAATACTTCTTAGAATAGTTCTGGCAACACTTTTATAATGTTGTAAATTATTATTTTTTAATTAGCTAGCTCCGATTATTTCTTCGCGAATTTATCTATGAATGTTCATAGACTTTCTGCCAATAGAACAAACTTTTTAAATACCTACTTTGTGTTTACTTAACATCCGGTTGGACACAAACCACTTTATTTTATTCACCTCCTCATCATCATCACTCCCTCGTATCATTATTATTCTTCCTACTCCAATCTTAATAATTCCAAACTGATTGAAGAACCGGTACCGGATTCGATACCGATTAAATGAGCACTTTATATTAAACCATGAAATAAAAATACCGCTTTAAGGCGTTTTCACACTGGCCAATACCAACAACTCAGCCGATAGCTCAAATTGTTTGATTAAAAACATTATCGGCGCTAATTCCTAAAGGGAAAAACTTAAAGGCGATTTTGGGACTAGCCCACCGACAGGAGGTGTGAAAGTGACTAGTATGACATCGTTCGTAGGTGAGATGATTGATATGAGTATGAGATTATCTCTCCCACGATATCGTGTAAAAGCTGGGTTTAAAACTATCACAAGGGATTAAGAAAGTTTATGGTTTCCTGCAATTTCATGAGCGACATCTTATAATAAGTAAGGTACTTTAATCGAGAACGCTTTCTGCCGTTTTACTTTCATGGAAAAGATTGGAGATTTCGTTAAATATCACGTGAGTGAGGCTTGTAATATACAGCTTGATAACATATCTTCGTTAATATTCGCCTCTGCATTTACTTCCACAAAAAAATTAAAGGGGTATTATATAAGAGAAAAGATAATTCTAATAACAGGCTCGATCAATGTTCCTAGATGCTTAGTCACTAAGGTGACATTCATGATTGAAAATCAAATTGCGAAATGTGGATAGAAATTTGGTATGTAGAAATCGGTTTTCAACTCGACGCTAGAGATTAGCTCAAGCACTAGAGCTAGAGATGATCAAAATAATCACAAACTAAGGTTTCATATTTAAATTTAGTCATCTAATACCGTTCTATAGGCAGGGTTGTAGACATGGTTACTATAATTACTATGTTATAATACTTTCGGTTATAGAAATATCGGTCGTCCTGCAGCAAGATGGGCAGACGATATCGCAGACATAGCGGGCAAAAATTGGATGAGACTGGCACGGGATCGTAAGGAGTGGTACATCAAAAGAGAGGCCTATGTCCAGCAGTGGGTGAAGTCAGGCTGTGGATGATGAATACTTTCGCCCTGATTGATACTATGCTGTATAATACCTATTATAAATGAACTATCAATGATGCAACCAAAACAAATACATCAATATCACAGTGATATGTAGCTGATAAGAGATAAGCTGTCGATAGAGCGGTGAGAGTTATCACTTTACAGGATTATGTCTAACCAAGACATTAGGCAAGAAAGTCTGATAAGTTTCATCGAAAAATCAATCAGTTTTCAACAGTTTACGGTGCAGTAAAATTACTGAATATGATACCTACTTACTACTAATGGCTCTGGGAGCTGTAGACCTCGCGAGCATACTAAATATTCCAATATTCAACATCATCAATCAACATCATCAATGTCGTGTAAGGTGTTTTCTGAAAGTCTTTAAGTGCACTTTTATTAATTTCTAATTTAAGGCTTATTATTATGCTGATGCTCTCATTCAGTGAAGGAAAACATCATGAAGATAATTATCAGTTAGTATTCTAACAGCGACGAAACGCTTGCAGCCTGTCACGTATTGAAAACTAACTATAATGCAAAATGTTGTGTGTGTGTGTGTGATGTGATGTTTTTTCTATTTAATTTTGTAAAATTTTGAGGAATGTAATGTTTCCGTTTTGTGATTTTTTTGATTTTTTTGATTTTTTTTGCATCATCTTGTGTAGAATGAGGTCCTTTGTGTTTCTCTCAAATTTGATTGAAAACCATCGATTGTTTGATGAGCTATCCTGTTCATCATGCTGAAGATCCTTATCAGATCTTCGCCAAACTTTTATGAGACCAACTTATAGTTACTACCTTTCAAATAAAAAAAGAATAATCGAAATCGGATCTCATTTGGTGGAGATATCCAGTATATCAAATAGCCCCCTTTTTGCCCTTTTTTGGGGGAAGTACCCCTCCAATCAAAAATCCCCGACGACAAAAAAATTCTAATAAGTCATATAACCTGTGTACCAAGTTTCGTCCAGATCGGTTGAAAAATGCGACCTGTAGAGGAGAACAGACAGACAGACAGACATCCGGACAAACGCATTTTTGGCCAATGTGGAAACTGAGACGCTTCGCTCGCTTCGCTCGCTCGGTCAATAAGTAAACTTGGTACATCCATTAAGAACAATACGATAGATGAGTTTCATAAAATGTATTTTCTAAAGGAAGACATAATATAGAATACACAACAAAAAATAACACTTAAATATTTTTTTTATCGGTAGGGATTGAACCCCCCCACAACCTACTTTTTAAGTTTCAGATCCCACGGGAAATAAAAAAAAATCGTGCATAATTTATTCACCTTTCTTACTTAAAACTCAACTTACTCTGAACTGAATACCTATTACATATAGTACAAAATTGAGTGAACCTATCATTTCTCTAACATCTAGGTTAAATGACTTACATAACCAGTGCAATCGATCAGAGGTAGCTTACCATCATTATAAATTATGTTAAACGATAAAGGTTGAATTTACAATAGCTTACAATAAAAAAAAAACAATGGGTTTATTATCGGAAATACCTAATCGAAGTATTCAAGGATTTATGCCAAATAATACAGGTATGTATTTGTTTTGCTAAATAGTATTATGGTTTCAAAGAATTCATTTGTTTAGTACGAAATTGCTTAGCTAGAAAAATGGTTTCAAAGAATTGATTCATGGATACAATGTAGGTAAATGAATTAACTCGTTTGGCAATTATTTTAAAATGTTTCAGTATTGCCAATTAAAAGAGTAAGTTGAACTAAACTCCCACTTTTTACTCTCCGTCTCCACCTTGCCATTGAAATGAGACACTACTAGTTAAAATATTATAAAAATATCGATACCAATGTTTAAAATTCTATCAAGAATTCGCTACACATTTCTAACGGACTTTTTTAAACAATCCACTACCCATTGTACAACACAACAGCCTACGAACGAGTACCGTTCAGTGCGATGACATCACAAAACCTGTGAACCAAGATGGGCACTTGTCGATCACCTGTTTTATTTGTAAAGAAGCCATGAAAAAGATTTTTTGTCCCTAAAAACCGAATAGGTCAGTTCTTCTCATATTTAGACCGGCTTATGACCGATTTACATTTCAAATGACAAATCGAAAATTGTCTACAGAAAGCGTTACCAGTGTTGCCCGAATATCTTCACTCAGTACTGTCCCTTCTACTTAATCCCTTTTATTCGTAAGTGTAAACCAGCCAAGCATTTATTACACTGTGTGTGATCAAGAAAATGAGATCAAAAAAATTTTTGCCACGCAAAGACAGTTACAGTACGGCCGGCGGATCTGAACGCTGCGCAGTAGTCACTTTTAGGGTCGAATAGGTGGTTTGTCTCGCCTGTACCTGCGCACAATTTCCGAAAGCGCAACTTCAGACCGGTCTAGATCCGCCGGCCGTAGTGTACTTTTGTGATATTAAAACTAATTTTACGTGTGTGAGAATGACGGGTATGAATATTCAATTCTTATCTGTAAAATTAACGCAAATAAAGGAAATAAAGTAACAATGATAGAACATACCGGTCCGAGCTAAACCTATGAACAAAAAGAAAGTTGAACGAATCGATATGAACCGAACAATGCAGTCAATAAAGTGGATAAAGTGATTTCTAACTAAAATCCACACACAAAAACCAAGGTCAATCGCATATGATCCAGAAACCTATACAATTTCGTCTACAATCGACAGCTGTTCGAAAATGGACCAACCACGGCCTCGGAAAAAGCCGCCATTCATGCATGAGCAGGTTTAGGTTCTATTTATGGTCAAAGCGGGGTCAAGTCGGCCGAGCGAGTTGAGACAATGAGAATATCACACTTTTGTAGCTTTTAGGTGTTTTTTATCGCTTTCGTGGATTATTTCTGGTAGCTTTTGAGTTTATTATATCGTCATCGTCCTAGTTGATTGAATACTAATATTAAACACCTGGTAAAAGATAGAGCTTATAGGCAATTTATCTTTATAAAATTTAGTAAAAATATTAGTATTTTTTGGGAACCAACCCAACATATTTTTACTAAAATTTCATAAAGAGTCTATCAGTTGTGACACTGTTTAATTACTAAAATCAGTAAACAATTAAACATTCATAATGAGAATGCGTAAGTATCATTTGCCTTAATTATCAAATTAAACACAGACATGACTATAACATAAAATATATAACAGCTAATCAACTATGAACAGTAACTAGTCACAGAGTCACAGCTAATAGGAATACCACTGGTAATATACCAGTGTCACGTACGACGTCGGTACTAAGTTAAACGAGTCTAGTAATAAAGCTAACGAAACACTAGCTCCACTCAGAACAACTTAACGAGCCTAGAAAACCACAATCTAGCGTTAATCTAACAACCAGACAAATCAAAGCAATCTTATCTAACAACCAATCACAGAGCTCAATCAGCTGATAGATAGGTGTCGATCTCACACCGTAAATCAATAAAGATATTAATAAGGTTTCCCTTAGTTCATTTAGATTTTCCTATACTTTCCCGAGGGTCGGTTGCACATTGTCGGACTCCGACATGTGCACGATACGATACCAACACGAGTTGAACAAAAATATAGTTATCGACGGGTATCAGCCCAAGTATGTACTAAATCTATGACATTTAGCTTTTCGACGATATCGTGTAGGTGTCGTGTCGTTGACAGTGTGAGAACAGCCATACCGGTCACGTCGCTGATAAGATTGTCAAGTATATCGTCAGAAAAGCTGATGTAGGCATTTGATACTGGTATAGTGGATGAAGATAATGGCGGATGGAGCTAATGAGGGGAAATTCTTCAAAATATAACGTTTGATGAAGGAATCAAGACTCAATTGCTTAAGTTGATGACAATATTATGATTGGACACCGGCGTATAGGTAAAGACATTGACAACCATTTACAACACATAATATAAATAAGCACTTAAGCAGGCCTTTGCATCTAATCTAGACGATTTATACAGCGCCAGGAGACGCTTTTTAGCCATGTTTCGATGAATGGGTCGCTACAGTGCCTGGGATATAATTTTAGATAGCAAGCTCGTATGAGTTAGGCCAACTCTGGTGGCGGAGTTTTTAGGCCTCCGTCATGGCTTAACGACTGCTAGAGCCGAGACCGATAGTTTAACGTGCCCTCCGAAGCACGGAAGCGCTTAGATGTAAACGCCACTAACGGTTACCCATCCAAATAGTGCGCAGAACATCGCTTAACTTAGATAATCGGCAAGCTACGCCTCGAGCCCTTCATGACGATGATTTTAGATGGAGTAGGCTTCCCCAGCATCTCTGGTATCCTCTCAGCATGGTCGGCCGTATCCACAGGAAAGACAAGGTCAATACGTGTGGAACTGACTAAGTCGCGGGTTTCCTCACGATGTTTTCCTTCATAGTTTGAGAGCACTGGCTCGACTGAATTATAACCCACGACCGATTATAAGACGGAGTAGCTACCACGAGACCACCGGTTCTCCAGAGATCAGGATAATGTTTTCAAAATGAAGACAATACTGTTTCTTCTGACACGCTACCCTACCTCTTTGAATGACAGACCTCCGACAATTCGAATCTCATTTAACCCATCAAATGAAACCCATCGACCACCTCATAAATCAGTGACAGATAAACAAACCCACGCTTCTAAGAACGGACCCCATGATACTGACAAACCTGTTCCACTGAGCACACAAATCTTCAAGATCCCGGGAATAGAACCGCATACAAAAGTTACACAACTCAAATAAAATAAACAAAGATTATTTTGCTAAATTAGAAGAGATTGTAATAATTAAAATAAAATATTTTGATATACGTCTGTATGAACAGGAACCCATTTTAAACCTAGAACGTATATAGACGCAAAACGCTGAACTGTTAATCTAGTGAATCCATAATATGAACGACGTCGAGGCATGGGTGCTAATTAGAATTTTCACACGGTCACATTAGTACTGCTAGAGTATGTCAATAGTACATAACTGTACGCAGTTACAATGAGACGTAATATTACGTTATTGTCAGCTGGGCAACATCGTCACCATTCTAACTGTTATTTATTTTATGACGAATTAGTCACGTGACAACGTGACGTACACAGTTACGAAAATGTGATATAATTAATGATCGCCAAAATGACTTTTTAAACAACTTTGATATTGAAAATGTTATAAATAGATTCTAATTGAAATATTCTTATTTATAGTAAATATAAGTACTAAGAGATACAACCAATTTGGTATTTTTACAACTGCATGTAGCAAACCTTACCTATTTGTCACATAACTTTGGTCTTATAAAAGTTTTGTGAGTTACATCACTTTTAGTATAACAAACAGTACCTAAGCTATGTCATCAAATGTAATGTAACTTACGGGACACTTAGTTTGCGTTCCACGTGATAAAACTTGTAACATTCAGTACTATAACATTTATTGTGTTATGTTACCACATGATAAAACTTGTAACAATCGGTTCAGTTACTAGTAGTAAGATTGTCTGCAAATAAGTATTGAAGGTATCAGATGTACCAAAGTTGATATTAAAACCGGAATCGTCATTTAATGTAGCTTTTATCCGCTGTTAATAAATAGGCTCTTTTCCTGCGGGTGTGAAAAACCATATCAATTTCGAGTGTTTGATAGCTAATTGTCAAACAATGACACTCAGTGTGGTCAATGTAGGTTCCAGAACACACGCAATATTAGGCCGTGCTCACTTTGGATACGATTTCATCCGAATTTGATTCGTACGACTACGCACGAATGATATCGACCTTCCAAGGACTATGGGAGCGCTCACACTGCATGCGATCAGTCGTACGTATACGTACGTTTACTTACGACGTCCGAATACAATCCGAACTTGTTGGGATTTATCACGCAGTCGTACTATTTGACGGAGAAAAACGTATTCAGTGTGAGCACTCAATTCGTACGAACATTACTCGTACGTTTACGTACGAACAAATTCGTGTCCAAAGTGAGTACGGCCTAAGTCAACTCGTTGACTACTTTCACACTGCCACCGACACGACACGTGCACGATATCGGCGGAGACAATCTCATTCACTCATTTAGTACTATAGACGCTTACACACTACACACACTACACACTACACTAGACACCGATATTTTTGTTCGCATTGACATCCATGTATATTTCAAAGTAGAAACTGGCAACTTGTTAAACTACTGACTCATGTAAGACATGCTAGTGTGAAAACCGTTTGTAAATGTTCAAATATGGCTAATTGACTAGAAATACGAGTTCAAGGTAAAGAAACTGCTTTGAACATTATATACGCTAATAACACCTTATCAAAATGGCAAAATCTTTCATCATAAACGTCAGATAACATTGTTTTGTGGTAGTTGTACATTATACAATTTGATACATTCTTACGAAACGAAAATGTTTGTTTTACTTTTTAATGTTTTTTTTTTATCTTCAGACATTACTATGGATATTAAAAACAAATTACATAACAAGACAATGGAAAAGTACGAGTATAAAGTTTGAATTAAATATACAGGCATACTTTGATAATATTATTGTAAACATGAGCAATATTTATGTAAACCTCTTCAATGAAAATGAAAAAGAAAGAAACACGTAGGTATTTATCACAGCAGAACTTAAAAGAGAACTTAACTAGATCTTAAGTAGATTTATGTATTCCACTGATTCTCCGAGACCTTACCAGCAAAGTAGATGATAAGTTCCCATATTCAAAAGATAGACAACATCGTCCTACAAATGCGAATCATGAAACCAAACCAGTAAACTAAGTATAACTAACTGTGCCTAACAAAGACTGACACGCAACAAAAAGAAAACTAAGAACGTTGCAGATACGTTACGTAAATGAGACGTAGTGTTAGATGGTGAGATAGAACACCTGCATGCGACGGAACTAATTGTAGCTAATAACAGGTATTATAAGTACTGGGATGAGTTCCTTACTGTACTGCAATTATGAATGTTCACAAACTTCACAGCTGTAAGGTTAATACTTAAAACTTAGAAAGCTTTGTAAGATCATAGAATTTGTAAATTGAAAAAAGAAGATGATTAGAACATTAATGATATGAAAATATCTAAACATAATCCAGAAAAGCCACGCGTTGATATGAAATGAATTTTAAAACTAAGGTTTTGGTCATTTTACTGATGATTATTATAAAAGTGAAAAGTTTTCTTGCGAGAATGAATGATCTTGTCATCTTGAACAAAAAATGTATTTAAAAGGTTCCCTTTTACGTAGTTTTTGGATCTATCAGGGAAAGCCAACCTTGATAATGAAATAACCGTAACATCGAAGCCCTGTCACAATCACAACATTATAAATAACTTTCCATCATTACCACTTTCATTCATTACGAGAACAACTTCGTCATTAAATTAAATGGTAATACCTTTTCATTCTGATTTATCTATACGATTAAATCAATCTATAAACCCTTGGGGGTCAATTGGAGCCGTGAGTTCACTTTCATCTTTGTATGGTTCAACTAGTGAATAGCTCGCGACTTCTTTTGTAACAAAATTATTGGTGTCTACTTTGTTATATTTTTCTACGTTATCATTATTCGACCGTACTTAAATTGTAATTATCTTCATTGTTTAAGGTTTTAAGAAAAGGACGACCATATCTCCAATAAGTACAGTCAAATGAGGTTCGTTTAGGAAGGTTTGAGAACACTGCCCTAATTTAAAAAAAAAAAATCTGCTATTTAGTTGCACACCTAAACGGAAGCCAATAGCCATGTTTCAAAGACTGACGGCATTATGATGACAGACAGTCAAACAGTAGTAAATATATTTGTAAAGATGCCGTCGGTTCGCCTTCATTGAAGAGTGAATAGAACCTTGTTGCTCTTTACGTCGGTAATTTGTATTATCTGTGCTGTAGAATAAAACTCTTGAACACTGGACATTATGCAGCTGAGGAATTACTTTACGAGTCATTTTCAAATACTTTGAAGTTAGGTAACAGAGATTAGCCAAATCGACATGTTACATCGCTAGAGAATAAGAAACTAATCGAAATGACAGTTCTAAACGTCAAGTAACGAGATCTATGACCATTCTCATACATATTTGAAGTTCTTTTTATTCTCTAGCGCTTGTAGACTGACAACGCTAAAACGGTCGTGGTATAATCAAATGGGTATCAGAAAAATAGCATCAAAATGACAGTGAAAGCCAATATGGTAGCACAAGAACGACTTTTTTTATAAAACCCACCTATATGAGTATCACCACTACCCATAACAAAGACATCTAAAAACTACACCAACCAGAGCTCGCTGAAGAAGCTTTTGATGGTATACATAGATATGTAGTATTATGTGGAGTCATCGACCGTAAAGCCCTTAATGAAAGGAATGATATAACAGTGAGAACATAAAATCTCACGGTCCTATATCTATTGTTTTACTCTTAAATACTTGAGTGATAATGAGTGTGACTAATTAATGTACCTAATATGACAATGAATACATAGATTCAAGTTTTCATGAACAAGGATTGGAGAATAAAAATTTACTTTTGAAGAATTAATGGGACCAATAAATCTAATTCTGTAATTTTGTTTGCAAGAACTCCTGAATTTTAACACAAGTATAATTAGTTCGTATAAGTCAAGAGTGATATTAAAATAGTGTTTTCCTCTACCAGTTAATTAATAATTAGTACCTACCTATGTTACATGTGTGGGTTACGTAGTTTTTAACTTATCATTTTCCCTAAATTTTTTAATAAGGTAAATAGTCTATTTTTAGTGACGGGTTATGACTGTATATTGGAACCATTGTAATTTTGTGGTTATTCGAATCGAATTCAGTTATGTTTAACTCTTTGAACAGAGTGCTTGGCGTGAGGTGTCCTGTGTGCAGCTATAAATAAATTATATCCTATACAATGAGAAGCAGTGCTAGAAAAAGATTTTCATGTGGAATTGGTATGTTGGAATCTTCGCATACCTCACAACGTTACACGGTGCTGAAACAACCAGCCATTATGTGTCAGGACGGCAACATGGCTGCAAATTGGCGGGAATGGAAGACAGCGTTTGATTATTACATGATAGCATCAGGTAAAGAAAAGGCATCATCCCGGGAGAAGTGTGCGTTGTTCCTACACGTTATTGGAAAAAATGGTCGAGATATTTTGGACGAACTGGATTTGGATAATGAAGTTGAAAATGATTACGAAAAACTAGTATCCAAATTCGCGCTTCACTACGATCCCTTGTGCAATGTGAATTACCAACGGTACGAATTCTTCAATACCTACCAAAACGAAGATAGTTTCGCGATGTTTTTTGAAGCGCTCAAAACAAAGAGCAAATTGTGCGCATTCGGCCGCTTGCGGAGAGAACTAATTCAGACGCAGGTCATCAGAGGTCTCAAAGATTCGGAATTACGAGGCCGATTATTGAAGAAACCTAACCTGGATTTGGAGGAGACCTTGGCGTGGTGTCAAGTATCGGAGATCGCAATCCAGCAGATAGATTCTACCAGCCAGGAGGCAGAAAATAACCAACAAAGAAAACAGTTCAGCAAAGAAGCAGACATTTCAAATCAAGAGGTGGAACCGAGCGTGGACCTTAAACGACCTGTATTGAAACATTTAAATTGTGGTAACACACCGCCATGTGATTACTGTGGCTGCATGCATGATGTAGGCGATAAGTGCTTGGCATGGGATGCGATTTGTTATAATTGTGAGCGAGCTGGTCATTTTGCACGAATGTGCCGCTCTTCGCCGTCAAATTCTATAGAATCAATTGATAAAATAACAAAGATTATCTTAGATTTATAATGGTCTGGGTATATTAACTACCATATGACATTGTAAAACCAGAAAAGTAATAAATTGATGTGTATTCCGTTAATGTAGTATTACAGCCAGCCGGCTATAATAAACTTCCTGAGAGTTTGTGAGTCATCGGAATGGAATATGTTAGCTGCAGTGATACAAAAACGTCGAGAAGCGTTGAGTTTTGTAATAAGTAAATAAACTCTTATTACTGTTAATAATTCTATAAATGTGTACACATTAATACGACCACAAGTATTCCGAGATATAGCTAAGTATTAATGTAGCAGGTATAATTAAAATTTAACACACAAGAGTGCATGCATTTTATACAAACTAACGGTTTCGGTTATAACGGCAAAACACAAAGAAACATGATGCACTAATTCTAAATTTTTGCAGCTTTTGGTTTACAAATTTTGAATTACATTCACAAATTCAAAATTTGCAAACCAAACACCGGAAAAGGGTGCGACTATTGAACTTTAGTTTTGGCCAATCGTGTCGCGTCATATCATGCACTCGTGTCGATGACGCTGATGCGAGCGGACGTGCGTGACTCGAGCACAGGATATTGATAATTACATACGAATATAGACTATACGTAACACGACAACGTGTATACTATAATCTTAAAATTTATAGTGAGAAGGGGAAAGATACACGCTTGCTTACGTCAAACAAACGTAAAAACATACGGAAACGAGAATATTAAAATTGTAACAAGCGCCAAACTGTAAAAAAGGCATAACTAGCCGTCGAAACGCATTAATATTTCAAAGTCACTAAGTTAATTACATAAAAAAATATGGTAAAAAGCGCTGAAATGAGGGAAGTAGAGTATATATTTTGTGGTCGCGGGCGGTATCCTCATTGCGTAAAAAGCAATTAATATGAAAATCTCTGGTCTCGCTCGGAGTAATATTACGTCGTATTAAGTAACTGCAAATCACAACTACATTTTGTCTCAGTTAAAGTTAAAGTTAACCAACATTAAATTCAACATAAAACAAGCCTATGCAATAAAATTCAAAAAGTGGGATTCATTGAACGTTAAACATACCTATCAAAGCGATTTGATGGAGACTAAAACCTGAATTTCTAAAGGCCTTCGATAGTGTTTCATGGAAGAGAGATACATGCATTTATCACATTCCTAGCGATGATTCCCTATAATTACTTGAAAGCGAGCATGCTGGGGGCGTACGAGGATATACGACGAGGCGTGACCCTCGCAGGGGAATAAAAATTACTTTAGCCATCGGGGGTGAGCAAGGGAGAGTTATAGCACCGATAGATATTAAATTACCTAATGTAATAGTTGCTTATTGATATATTGAAAGTAATAGATAACGAGTACCGGAAACGAACCTTATATTTATCAATCTTTAGGTTAAATATGTTACCGAAAACATTTTATCGATCTCAATGCGTATGAAAACACATTGAATTTTCGAATACCATATTTCTTCAAATTCATATTCTACCATCTTAATTTGTGTATTAAGTATGTTAATGTCCGTATGCAAATATAATTACAATAATTTAAATGACATATAGCCGGAATCTAGCACAAGTAGATGAAGGTATAAATAATATAAATATGTAAAAAATTTATATGAATTGAGTATCATTTATAATATTGAGCTAATGTTCCATGTCATTAGCATTACAGCGTGGCAGTCATTAATTTTAAATATACATTAGAGAAAGATATTTTTTAATGGTATGTCTTTGGGATACGGAAATGGCATAGCTATAAGTATCTACTTGTATTTTACAACTATACAAATAAATCATGGAATCAGATTAAAACTTACAATTAAATTACAGTGACTAAGATTTATTCCTATTATTGATAAAAGAAATTCATTTACAACGTTGTAATTTTCAAACATAACAAAATGTTAGACATTGAAATGAAATTCAATAGAAACCAGATGAAATATATTATCCACTACCAATGAAAAGCAGAGAACTAAGAGGAAGATAAGTCTGATTTAGTAGCAGCTAACTGCGACCGGCACCTGTACCTCCAATGAGTGATAAATGATCACTTTGTAATGAATTATTAGAACTGTTGGCTACTATCGGTAAAGTTAGGAATAACATATTGCAGTGTTATTTATAAACTTAAGGATCCGAGAAAATTCAAGACCAATTCTATTAAACCAAACATTAAAAAGGTTACTGACACCGGATTAGAGTAATTACACCAACGATAAGTAAGACAGATACTTGTACCGTACCTTGATCTAAAGATGGTTTGGCAGTGATGTGTACAGAAAAACTACCACACTAGTGACTGTAATGACTATAACTAGTTAAGATCAAGTTTTTACTAAGATTACGGAATCGACCTTGAATAAATCAACATAATTTAAACTAGAAGGCTAATGGGCTATTGATAAATTAATAGGATGTTTCCCTATGTTTGCTTAGCAGACGTTATCAAAGGCTGCTTTTTTTATCAAGAGAAACCCTGAAAAGAAGCAATTTTTAAAGTAGTACCAGTGCAGGTAACCTTAATCCAATTAACAGAAGTAGGAAGTATACAATAAGTAAAGAGATATAAACAAAACATGAAACAAAACTTAAAAAAACTAACATTTGGAGCACACGATAGTTTACCGAGTCGGATACAGATGAAAGGCGATCGTGCGTGACCATGGTTCTAACTGAAGAATACATAATGCATTATGATACTGCTTACTCTGCAATCAACATACAATTTACTGAACCGAATAAAACAAAAGTAGCTAATCGAGTGAAACAGGATAAATATAAATCTATGAACCATTTGAAAATAATAGTGTTTCTAGGGAGGTCGGTCAGAGGGTTATTGCAAGTCGGCAAAGCAATTTAGACTATTAAAACTAAAGTGAATCAACTCAAAAACAAAAGGAATGGCTTTCATACTATCATTACACCGTAAATATATCATCAAATCAGCAATTGAAACTCACGATTCTCAATATTTCACTGTTGTCGTGACGGTAAGGTCACGCTGGGAGCGCAAATGGTTACCGATGTGACTGCCTAAGCTTAGAAATTCAATTTAAACCTAGGTCAAACTCTCTAGGGCACTGTTTTAGACCATAAATATTAGCAGACAGCGCTATTCCCAGCACTAGTTGAACAAAAGACGATTTGTACGTTTACGATAAGCCATTTGAATATGCCAATTTCAATGGCCTAGACTAAACTTTAATTCAACTTTCTCCGTTTAATCTTTTCCAATAACAATTTCAGTATGATCATCCTTTTGAATGTTATCGTATTCGTCTTGCTTAAAAGTGAACGGAATTTCTCAAGTTCTAGATTCGCATACAATGGCGCGCTACTTGTTCGCACTGATTTGCAATTAATAAAGTCGACCCACTATCGACTTTTGACGAATCATTCTACCACTTCTTTAATTAATTTCAATGTAAGCTTTTGCCGTCTCGAGTTCTGCTGTGATGAATATGCGTGCCAGTTTGTTAATAATGTTATTAATGTCACTTTCTTCTTTCTCATGTTCAATGTCAGTGGTGAAATAAGTTGCTTTTATGTTAGAGGTTTCTTTAACAACTGGCGTCAGTCGGAGTCGGGAGCCTCGCGCTACCTTTTACGGACTTCCATGACACGAGGTTGCCATTGAATTATTTTGTTCAAAGAAAACGTGTCATACATAACACCTTATGCATAAACTTGTACATGATTTCATAACATATTTCAGAAAGTGTCTTATGCAGAGGCAATTTCAAAGAGTGATTAAACTTAGACAGTTGGTAAGTAATGTCGCGATCAGTGTTCAAAGTAATGGCGTGTGGTGAATGACTTACCATAAATCAAGCAGTGGACAGGGGAAAAGCACAGCGCATCTATACTCCGGTAGTCACATGAACTCGATAACAAAACCACTTTTTGTATCGCGTTCAGTGAAACGTATCGTAAGCCTCGAAGTTCTCGAACCACACATCGATATTAGCACTTTTCACAAAACACATACGCACAGCACTGCATGCACTGGCACCGCTGACTCCGTAGCACATAGAGCACACGTTCCTTCACAGTTACCAGTATCTGTTTTAGCGCAACAGCGTAAGGCAATAAGCACGTCCGAATCGCAATGCGAAATTTGACGGTCGCAGAAATGTTCCCTGCATAAAAGCGACGGTATCACCGACTTTACCGGTCGGAACCGTTCCAAATTCGTCGAGTTAAGTCGCACACGCGAGTGAGCCGCGCGGGTAGCGCTAGCAAACTGAGGAGGCGCCGCGCTGTGACCGACCACTCGCTTGGAACGGACTTCAAACTTTTACCCAACCGAATCGAAATACCCGCGCAGCCGTCACGCCGCCTCTATCAAAACAAACTTTCAACTTAGAAGGTTTTTCAAGTTGCAAATAAACTTGCAGGCTACAAACATGGACAAGACACCCTGGACAAGGCTCACGAGATATGACATTCGAGCACGCAACGATTACGCGAGGAACCAAATGTTATGGAAACCACAGTAACGACAGCGATAACTGAATTAAGATAAAGCCTGATAATACGATCGATCTGCACAATACAGTAACAGATTCCAAGACGTAAGTAGCAGATATATTTAGATGACTGCACACTGCACATCTATAATGAAAAGCAACTCACGATTTCAGTGCTGTAAACTACAAGTTAACCTAAATTCGTTCCTAAAGCGGATACGCTTACTATCAAAACAGATATGGCGCGCCTAAATAGGCAACAGGAATTTGTGACTTGAATCTATGAAGGAGAATCAGTGTTTCATCTTGTAAGATTTAGTATCGAGGAGATTATAAAACCTCTAAAAAGAATATGATACCTTTGGAATAATTGAGGTTAGTATGAAATATACCAAAGCCTAAGTTTAGGAATTCCAAAACGACAGAGACATACAAGGCAATTTACTACAGTGACAGCACATGCACCAAAATAGAAATTGTAATATCGAAGCAAAAGTTTCATTAACTCGGAGAGCACTTGTAAATGTTATTGAAGCTAATGTATGTAATGTAATAACTACGTATCTTGGTACCAGTTTTGTGGTTATTTGCATCTTAGTTTCGACGCATGTGTGCAATACATACATGTGCTAACATAGAAGCGAACGCAAAGTATCAAGGTAAATTTTTAAACCAATGAATTTTGTAACATCTAAAATTGTCGCTCGTCTTTTGTACGGTAATCCAGAGGCGGCATGTAATGCTACCAAGAGGGCAGGTGTTTTTTTGCTTGTTGACATAACGCCCGAAATGCAACAAACAAAATTCAAAAGTGCGACGCACGAATCGCTACCATAATAAAAGCTCCGGGGGGCAATCGTTGTCTCATAAAAACTGAACTTTTTTCATG
This sequence comes from Eulithis testata, assembly GCA_947507515.1. Lineage (NCBI taxonomy): Eukaryota > Metazoa > Arthropoda > Insecta > Lepidoptera > Geometridae > Eulithis > Eulithis testata. Next base: position 6,374,933 of record OX382213.1, on the reverse strand, counting down.
CTAAATCATAGGTATTCTGTGACTAAATAGTGACATAAACGCGTTTCAGCGCGTTTTTTTGCCGTCAAAAACTTCTTGTTTTCGTATATCTAGCCACGTCGCTTGACATTATGCTGGGCAGCGAAAGCATTTCGATAAGGTGGCTGCTCCGTGATAAAATTCAGTACCAACCTATACAGGTCCATGGAGAACGATTTTATCCGCTAACACTTATCCCACACTTCAGTATATGAACACAACATAGCATTGGCCGGTATTCCAACCTAATTAGAATGCGGTCTTAAAACCCCTGAGGGCTCCATCGCGACTGGATTCCAAGATTTCCAAGCAAACTATGGGAATTGTACGTTAAACCTAGTTTTACTAGTTTACAATAATTATGGCAGTAAAGTTTCTACGTCAGCATCAGCACAGCATGCCTACATATTTCAAGGCAAGACTTGTCTTGGCTCCTCGAGCGTGCATTTTGTAGCGTAGATGAACGTTTTGAATAAATTCGTAATTGATTGACAATTATTATTAATTCATTTATTGACTAAACTTTTTCTTTTTTAAATTAATTACCTTGGATAGTACTGACATAAGTATAATTGTTTAGTAATTATGAATAAATTGATTATAACTGGCTACCTTTAGTTCATCTTTTTATTTAACAAGGGGCAGACTTTACGCTGCCCTTTCCGGTGCGTATTGCGCCTAAAATCTGTAATCAAAACCACCGGATACAATCCCTGAATTCCCTGATCAAGAAATAAAACCAAAGATAGATAGCAATTGACATGGGAACGTCGCTAATTACAGACAGACTCGCATAGATAACATCTTCCAACTCTTCCAAGACATTGGCGTTTCTAGGAAATAGTGACCGCTATATGACAGCGACTTAGTGACGATTCGGACCAAATATTTTGGGACAAATTCTCCCAATCGTCACTTTTGATTTTAATAATTTTTGTTGTGACGATTCGGACAACTTTAAAAATAGCCTGCATTGTACAGTCAGGTAAACAATTTTTAAGCAAAATGTGATATAGCTATTAAGGTGGTTCGATTTCCATATTAATTTATTTTACCAATTTGGGGGAAATTATATTATTATACCTAACAAGCAATTTTTATTTATTTCTTGAATCATAGAACTTAAAATCAAGATCTATTTTTTTGATGACAGCTGTCAAACTTCAAACGCCCATATCTCGGAAACTACTCACCCTAGAGTTCTCGTTCCAAAACCAAATGAAAGGTGTGATCAAGATCTAAATGTTTGAAGACAGCTGTCAAACTTCAAACGGCTATATCTCGGAAACTACTCACCCTAGAGTTCTCGTTCTAAAATCAAATGAAAGGTGTGATCAAGATCTATTTTTTTGATGACAGCTGTCAAACTTCAAACGGCTATATCTCGGAAACTACTCACCCTAGAAATCTCGTTCCAAAACCAAATGAAAGGTGTGATCAAGATCTAACTTTTTGATGACAGCTGTCAAACTTCAAACGGCTATATCTCGGAAACTACTCATCCTAGAGTTCTCGTTCCAAAACCAAATGAAAGGTGTGATCAAGATCTACATTTTTGATGACAGCTGTCAAACTTCAAACGGCTATATCTCGGAAACTACTCACCCTAGAGTTCTCGTTCCAAAACCAAATGAAAGGTGTGATCAAGATCTAACTTTTTGATGACAGCTGTCAAATTTCAAACGGCTATATCTCGGAAACTACTCATCCTAGAGTTCTCGTTCTAAAATCAAATGAAAGGTGTGATCAAGATCTATTTTTTTGATGACAGCTGTCAAACTTCAAACGGCTATATCTCGGAAACTACTCACCCTAGAGATCTCGTTCCAAAACCAAATGAAAGGTGTGATCAAGATCTAACTTTTTGATGACAGCTGTCAAACTTCAAACGGCTATATCTCGGAAACTACTCATCCTAGAGTTTTCGTTCCAAAACTAAATGAAAGGTGTGATCAAGATCTAACTTTTTGATGACAGCTGTCAAACTTCAAACGGCTATATCTCGGAAACTACTCATCCTAGAGTTCTCGTTCTAAAACCAAATGAAAGGTGTGATCAAAATCTATATTTTTGATAAACGTTTGAAGTTTGACAGCTGTCATCAAAAAAATAGATCTTGATCACACCTTTCATTTGGTTTTGGAACGAGATCTCTAGGGTGAGTAGTTTCCGAGATATAGCCGTTTGAAGTTTGACAGCTGTCATCAAAAATGTAGATCTTGATCACACCTTTCATTTGGTTTTGGAACGAGAACTCTAGGGTGAGTAGTTTCCGAGATATGGGCGTTTAAAGTTTGACAGCTGTCATCAAAAAAATAGATCTTGATCACACCTTTCATTTGGTTTTGGAACGAGATCTCTAGGGTGAGTAGTTTCCGAGATATAGCCGTTTGAAGTTTGACAGCTGTCATCAAAAAAATAGATCTTGATCACACCTTTCATTTGGTTTTGGAACGAGAACTCTAGGGTGAGTAGTTTCCGAGATATGGGCGTTTGAAGTTTGACAGCTGTCATCAAAAAAATAGATCTTGATCACACCTTTCATTTGGTTTTGGAACGAGATCTCTAGGGTGAGTAGTTTCCGAGATATGGGCGTTTGAAGTTGGACAGCTGTCATCAAAAAAATAGATCTTGATCACACCTTTCATTTGGTTTTGGAACGAGAACTCTAGGGTGAGTAGTTTCCGAGATATAGCCGTTTGAAGTTTATAAATTAGTATGGAAATCGAACCACCTTAATGTAACCACACGCTCGCAAAGCAATTTAAATAGCTAAATAATATTTTGCTTAACATTTTTTTACCTGACTGTACTCAACGGCTTCCTTAATTTGATGTTCTCCGAATCGTCACAACAAAAATTATTAAAATCAAAAGTGACGATTGGGAGAATTTGTCCCAAAATATTTGGTCCGAATCGTCACTAAGTCATGACAGCTGTTCTATTTATTTTTAAAGCTTTTGGGATATAATTATGCTGGAATTACGCTTCTTATCTCCTGCCGGCAGTCACAGAAATAAATCTAATTGAAATAAAAAAGAAATACGCATAAACGCGGCTCAAGACCAGTATATTACAATGGTATTTGTTTCTTGAAGACAATACCAAAGGATCATCTTGCAACGATTACAGCTACATTGCAGTATTTAGAACCTACGAACCGCCTGATCGAGCCCAGATGAGTGGTGCTGGGAATCTGGAATTATGGCTTGCGAAGATCTAATAAGATAGCATCAGATATGGTCCTTTGGAGTTGCAATTTGTTGAAGAACCACGTTGGAGTTGATCAAGCTTGTTCGACGTAATGTTTTTATCTGAAATGTTAGTTACCGCAGAACCATTATCTTTGAACTGATTTGAAAAAATTTTTATCTGAAATGTTATGTATTTAATATACTTCCAAAATGTTTCCGTATACATTTTTAAGTTTATACCTTTAAGTTTTTTGTTTAAACTTATTTACTAACTTCTGCACGCGACTTCGTCCGCGTTCCGTTTGATCCTGTTGATTTTCCGGGATAAGTAGCCTATGTTATTCCATGTTCCTATGTTAGGTTACGAACTATAAATTCTATGTTTCATCCAAATTGGACCAGCATTTTCAGCGTGATTGAAACCCAAACATCCAAACATCTAAACTTTGACATTTATAATATTAGTGGGATAGCTAAATTAGTGGGATCAATTTCCGTACTGTCTCTAAGCAACCTAGGTATTCTATCTGGGTTACGGAAGGTACAGCCCACAGTGTAATTGAACTGGACCTTCCAATACCGTAATTTCCCTCAATCATCCAGGTCAGTTGCCGGCGTGTTAATAAGATCTTCGACTGTTACGTCTAAATTAAACCTTTGGTTTAATAGAACAACTACCGTTATATAGCGGTCGTCACTGTTTCACACGACAACGACATTTAACTGACACGATATGCTAGTATCGTCTCAGTATGCTAACGCAATAATGACAAAAGTTTCAACAATACAAGGTGTAAAAACACGTGAAAACTTAATCCAAAAACGTTACGCACCAAGAAGTCGATCAGCGGCTGGGACCACAGGAATTGGCCGACTTGAAAAAGTTCAATAAAAGTCGGGAATGGCTACTCTTTGACGACAATCGAAATATTTAAACCCATGGATTAAGTTAGATACTGATTCAGTAATTAGGTAGTGATAGTGCGCGATCACTTCCTTGTGAAGATATAGCGATCGTTGGTTACGTTACAAACGGGATTTTACAATTAAGAGTACTTACCTTGTCTTTTTTTGCTGAAAGCAATTGATAGCAATATACCTAACTAGCCGTCGCCCGCGGCTTTGCTCACGTGATAGCATTATTTAGTTAAATCTTTGATCCTAATTTTAGACCCTTCAGGGTGCGACTTTTCAAAATTCCTTTCTTAGTGCACCCCTACACTATATAAGGATACTACCCTCCAAATTTCATACCTCTAGGACTTATACTTTAGGCTGTGCTTTAGTCAGCTTCAAAAGAGTTTTATATATTTAGAAGATAGAAAAAGAGGTTATTTTACTAAATCTCATAGTACCTTACAGCACAAGCATTTTTTAATATTTTTGAGTGGGATGGGTAATAAGAAGTCAACATGTTTTAATTTTCCTCATTTTATACTAAACGGAGATTCCATTTTATTTCATAAACCATTTTAGACAGTAGGTCACTACACCTACTATTAATAATCAAGACCTTCAATGTCGCTCAAATTGTTTAATAAATCAGTGCCTAACATGATATTATTATAATAAATAACGGAAATATAATTGAATAACCTTGACCTGCGCAGGCGCATAGTAATTTTCACACGATAGATTACCAACGCAGATTCATTCATTAGTTGTGCGAAACTCCGACAATAAACTAAATAGGTATGTTAAAAGGTCAAACTAAGCAAATAAGTAGATTCAAAACAGTCAATTTAAAAAAAGTTTTTAAAAGAAGCACGTTCATGTTTCTCTTAAATATAAGCCAATTGCTTTCACATGGCGTTTACTTCAATAGTGTTATGTTTGTAAAAGTCAGCTGCATACCCATACAATCCCCATCAAATACTTTACAAAATGATGGAACCATTCATTGCATTTCAAACAAATAAGGTGTGAATTCCAGATGAATTGCATGACAAAAACCAAATGTCATTTAGTTTTGTGTGCGCGTACATAGCCTCATCTGCTATATAATTGCTTAGCATTTGAACAAGGCAGGTGTGTATAAGTAGCAGGTGGAAAGTATCTGCTAATATGACATGTGTCAGGGCAGCATGGCATGTCTATTTTTAAAATGCATGGCTACAAAAGGCTGCAGTTGTGGTGCTCTGTTCTACCCAACTTTATAGGTCAGTTGGTCAAATAAAAAGTGGTCCTGTTTGATAGTATTTATTTTATTTTCATTTACACAGTGCAAAAATAAAACTCCCAAAAACAGAAGCTTAACTGCACATTGAATAGTTAAATGAATGTACTTCTAAAATTTTTATAAAAAGTTCAATATGCAAAATTATTTCAGGGGTCAAGAATTGTAACATTTTGTAACTACAAGGTGTAACATAATTACCCTATAAGCCCGAAGGGGGCGTAATCAGACCAACCACCTGAGTGCTTGGACATGTACAAAGAGACAATAAATCACACATAAGTACAACATTTAATATTTTAGAAATTAGCGACAACCGTGTTTGTTTACTATTTGCGTAAGCCCATACACACGCATGCACACGTACGTACCATCCTACCTCGTCGAACGCACACGCTAGCTGTGTGTAGGTACATTTTAAGTAAAAATTACGAGCTCATTTCATGAATTAAAAACTTCGAAATCTTAAAAGTCGTAGAATAAACACTGTTCGCCATGACCTGTAGAATACCCCCCGGACTTATAGGGTATTAATTTATGTTACACCGTGTATATTGCGAAATTCGCGGAACATGATCCCGTATGTTTCCAAGGGTAGCCTTTTCTCACCCTGTGGACTCCATGGATATTAAGAGCCAGATGATACTCATCATAACATTTTTTTTTGTTCGCAAAAAAATTACTCCGTGGAATGCACAATTGCACATACAATTGTAATGTAATGATGAGTAGTATAGTTGCGATCAAAATGAACAACAAGATGAAAAGGTTGACTAGTTTCTTTTAGTAAAACCATTTACCATTTACATTTACATAAAACCAAATTTAAATAAAAATATGGTTCATTAAAACATTTTTTAACAGACTTCAAAAAAGGAGGAGGTTCTCAATTCAGTTGTATTTTTTTTTATGTTTGTTACCTCAGAACTCCGTCATTTATGAACCGATTTGTGTGGATGGGCTCGCTTCGCTCGCATTTTTTATAAACAAACCTAACCTAACCTACTCATTTGGGAAAGTCGAAATGTGTAAATATTGGACGAAAAGGCTCAGTAGTCCATTGATCTGTATTGATCAGCATCATTGGATTGATGAAACTAAAAGTCTCATCAGTCCGATCATAGGACTAAATCATCGGACTACTGATACTAGGCTGTCACCACACGTTTTTTTACCTAACTGTACTCAACAGGTTCCTTAATATGATGGTGTCCGAATCGACAGTAACAAAATTTTTTAAATCAAAAGTGTCAATTGAGACATTGTGTCCTAATATATTTTGTCCGAATCGTCAGCAAGCCTCAGTTTTTAGTGTCTATGTCCAACCCGTCTCATGAACTCGATCTCGAATGCACAAGAAGACAAACAAACTACATTCAATTGTTACGCCAAGTAAGAATTGTCTTACTTGTAACCGGTTTGTTGTTTCATATTTTATGAAACCTAGGCTGAAATACTCAAAAGTCATTTAAATTTGAGCACCACTTAAAGTTGCTCTTCCTCTGTTTGACATTACTCATTTGTAAGAGATGGCAATAATTTAAGCGGTACTTAAATTGAGTGGGGTTTGAGTGGCGTTTGAGTATTCGCCCACTAGTCCCACGTTTTTGTACCTTAACCGGTTTGTGCAGAAATTCCACTCGCCCGTGAAGATGTTTTGACAATAGGTATCACAGAATAAGTAGGTACCTATTTTAAGTTACAGTAAGTCGGCTCTTAAAAACACATTTTATTTTGCTTTTACAGTGGTACAAGAACAATGGTACGATGATAAATATAAATCTATGTAAGGTATGCTCAGACTGGTTGGAGACCGCAGTCGAAGGCAGACGAGTTAGTCTAGGTTTTTATTAGAACTGGATATAAGTGTCATGATCCTAGTGAACAAGAAAACAATTTCACATGGAATTTTGACTACCTACCCATTTAAATTTTCCAGACTAACACAATATAAACTGGACTGTATCCTAAAGAAAATAAAATAACATTTTCTCAGGTATTTATAAAAAGTAGTATTTTGTTTTTTGAGAGGAACTTCCCTTTTATATCTGACAGCTGTCATTGTCAGACTTTCCCCTACTATGTACTATTTTTCCAGGCGTGTATTTTTTAATACTCGATGTTGGATTAGGTATACTAATTTACAATTTATGTAATTATACATACAGTCAAAATCTCCACCATCAACGGTACTCTAAAAATAGATAGATAGAAAACTCTTTACGTCACTTTTACGGAAATTATACAATAAACACAGAGTTCATTATTCAAAGTAAGACCTAGGAAATATTAGTAAAAGATACAGAAGAAATAATCGTAGTAGGTACATGTACTAGTAGGTAGAAAAACGAGCGTCTTGTACCTACGAGAAGGATTAGAGGTGGTTTAAGATTAAAAATTCTTATAAGGTGTCGGATTGTGCAACTCAAGACTACTACGTGAGTTGATATCATTTTTAAGCGTTCCATATTTGAAACTACAACAAACAAACGAAATACGTATGTGACATATCTCGTAAACATTGCCTAATCGTGGAAACTTGTTGTAAACTGAATTGTAGTACAATTTTAGATCTTATCTACCAATTTTTAAGGTTCATTTATGTTAGGGTGCTTCGTACAAATGGTGTATGGCAGTAGTTGGCGTGCAAGTCTTCTTGGTAAGTACGGTTATTTCTTAATAGGCGTGTTAACTGTTAGAGAAACAAAGGTATATAATATAATAATTAATATTTATAATTATTTGAAGAATAATGAGAATGATAAAACTTTACTTAGTTCTTTTAATCATCAAATAATATACCTCACTGATTTCTGTGCTATTTTAAGTTTTATATCTTTAATTATTATTGTACTGTTTGTTTCCCTGATAAAATAAACTAAAATAAAATCAATTTTCAATCACAATAAAGGCCATGTTTATATTTACCTACTATAACTACTCATAAAGCGTGAGTACTCACTCAGGTACTCTACACATGCATGTGACATATACGTACATAATATATCTAATACAAATATTATAAAGAGGAAAGGTTTGATTTTTTGTTTGTTTGTTTGTTTGTATGAATTGAATAGGCTCCGAAACTACTGGACCGATTAAAAAAATTCTTTTACCATTAGAATCCTACATTATCCCTGATGAACATAGGCTATATTTTATCCCGGAATTCCCACGGGAACGGGAATTACGCGGGTGAAACCGCGAGGCGCTGCTAGTCTAATATATAAATGGCATATGAATTAGAACCCTTACGCAATAAGACAAGTTTGTGAGGTATATGAGCTATTGTCACAACTCCACAATACCACAATAGCTGTTGAACTAAATCAAAACTTGCTAAATTATTACTAGTTATGCTAATTAGATATCTAGCTATACAATATGGTAGTTATATAGGTATATAATATAGGGGACAGGTTTTACCGATCAATTATTTTGTTGCACATTATTAGGTATAGGAGTATAGACAAATTTATTATAATCGACATTTAAGTTATTGTGAGTTTATTATTATTTGGGACCATTAGAACTGGGCCCACGCGGGCCGAGCTAATACAATTCTGAATTACTAGTAGTTCGCCCCGAACTGAGATCTCGTGACCAATGGTTGTAATAAACTTTGCAAATCACTACGAAATCGCCGTCTAGCTAAGTACCAGTCTTACTTGAACTATAAAATCATTGAAACTCCAAGAAATGGTAGCTCACGTTATACTGGGTTTGCCAATTTTATTATTTTTCAACTCAAAAACTATTAGACCTAGAATCAAAATAAAAACGGTTTTGGAATGTCTATGACACCTCATTTGATATCTTGGTACGACTTTATTTTTTTTTTACTCCCTTTGGAACCTCATAACTTTCCAACCCATTGACCGATTTACTTTATTTATCAAACCAGTAAAACTTAAGAATAATATCCGTATACCTGCCAAATTCTGTCAAGATCGGATAAGCGGCTAAAATATCTCGACGAACAAACATACAAACATACAAAGCATTTTTACCCAAGTTGTCACTAAGATCTCGTTGGCTTTGCTCACTTGATCAAATATTATTTTCATCAATAACTTAGGTTGCGTACTCTCTTGTAAATTATATAAAGCCAAATTCAAAATTGAATTATAAATGAATTGTTCTGTCGTTAGATTTCTTGTCAGAACCGACAATGCGGCGTGGTGTGTTGATGTGTCGCCAACTTTAGGCTTTTAACGTGTCACATGGGTGGTAAGTGGTATAGTCGAACTGACAGGTTTTTGATCTGAATTGAAGGTCACTTGTTGTGACACTTTCAGATGAATGGTTAACTTTGTGTGCCATCTTGATGGTAGATTAGTTGACTGATGAAATCAATGTGGGTGCGTGTTTGGTGTGAAGTAATAGCAAACGTATTTGGCAGGTGATAACTATGGATGCAATGGAAATGACAGACCTACTGTAATACCCATGAATGCTGGATATTGACATCTCTAATTGTATGGATATTTTCACACTGCCACCGATACGATATCGGCGGAAAGTAAATATCATACATTTAGGAATAGTACTAAACGCTTTCACACTGCGTCTGCACCATAATTATATACTATAGTTTTGCAATTTTTGCTGAGCCACAAACCAATAACATCACATCACACCCCGTTCGGATGGGTGAGCCTGAAAAAGTCTGGACTCTGGAGTCTATCTCCAAAAACCAAGGTAACTGTATTTTATTCACACATTTCCAATTTCTTACATAAAGTACGATCACGTAACTGGCGACATACGAACAATTGGTTCTACAAAGAGTTTCACTTACATTCTTATAGATTTATAGAGATACGCGTTCCTTGTAAAATTAGCTACGCTTTTTAAAAGTTCAGACAAAAACCACTCGAGAGCAATAAATCCAGGTCAACCACACAAATCTCACCTTAGATACCTTATTGAAATAAAAAGTGCTTCATCATTACCAACCAAATAAAAACCAAAAAGTATTCTCATTGAAATACGAAGTGTTTCATAGACAACTCATTACCACACAAATAAAATCAAATTATTGAATGGTAAGACAGCACTCTTGCCTCTGACATATCTAATTTTCCAGTAACCCGGATTCTTCAGTATTGCGTGAGTTTATTTTAGCTTGTTTTTGAACGACATAATTCATAAGCCAAAGCTATTTCAGATGTTGCTAAAAAATCTTTTTAAAACTAGATACATCCCCAACACAAAAGTCTCGACAAAAATATGCAATTCGGTAGTGAGGATTTCAATTTTCATCATTTTAATTTCACAAACACTACCGTTACTTTTTATTCATTTTCGCATGTTACTGGATATTGTGGACAACTACAAAAGCATCAATGCATTCAAATGACTTCATTTAGCTGCACAATTTCCATACAAACTCGATAAGCGACCCGTTTTCTTTATTGTTCTCTATAAATACTGGGCTTATAACCATTTCCCCGTATTCCGTAAGGGTCAGAGAGAGCAGAATATGTTGGAAACTACGAATACCTATTTTTTCCATTTAAATAAAGGCTACACTTTCATCTTCATATTTTGCGATAAGATTTGAAATGAGTTTATTAATTAGGGCTCAATATTAATGGGCCCCACATGAAACTTGATTGTGTTTAAATCTCCAATTATTTGTTTAACGATTTCATTAATTCTGTTTTTTGCAGTTAATACTTTTAGTAATGAACCGCTTAAAACAGCACTTTATTTTGAGTGAAAAAGCGAAGTAAAAACTTTGATATTTTCAATTTCGTGTCATACCAATGATTGGTCTGAAATAAATATTTTATATTTTTTTTGGTAACGAGATTCCACGCCTCTTAGTGAATAAGGAGACGTAACAATCCAGTTAGAACAATGTTATCGGTAGCCATCGTATCCAGCCTCTGGGCTCTCTAATTCTCTGTATACGCCAGTTTGTAGCTCGCCCGCTTTCGAGAACTACGGAATTATCTCATATCGAAGAAGATTGATGGTCTATGTTCAGTCAATCATAATGGCGATCAATATTACACTGGTACACAAGGTATCTTCCGTACCTTGTGCACACCTCAATGTACTTATCTCAATAAAATTTTGTAAAAGCACAGATTATATAATACTATAGGTACGTAAAAGCACAGATTATATAATACTATGTAAAAGTATCATTGTTATTTTTTGGGATCATAAAAGTCACGAGCTGAGCTTGAGATTTTGTAAATATGACGTTTACAATGGAATTTGGTATTCCGTTGATATTCTTCCTAGATTCTAGATTCACTAGATCTTGTTAAATTTTCTCTCTAAATATTGTTAGGTTGTTTTAATTTTCTATGATGTAAGGTAAGACGGACGTCGAGACGGTATGAGACGGAGCGTTTCATAATCCTGAATTTCCTGCTGATGTCGAAGAAAATGCATAAAATAAATAATGTTTACGAATAGAAAACAAGCGCCATGTTTTATTTAGGAACAACAAAGTAACAAAGTTTTACGTTGTGTTAATTCCTTTGAAAGTTTTTATGATCATGTGCAGACGTTGCAGTTAAATAAAACTGGGTAGCATCTCCAAAAGCTTCGCTTTCTCTTAAAATTTACTCATATTTTCCATTAGTGACATTTTTCTCAACTAGGTAGGGAACTTAACCTCTTTCTCACAGAATACTTAATTGCGATATATATTTTAACCATTCAGTAGTTGTGACTATGGGAACAGTTATCAGTAGGTCAAACGATGTTATAGCCCACAGATTGAACCCACACATTGAGAAAACGTACGCCAGAAACATGTTAATATGCTGTTTAACACCATTTTTCCACTTACCTTTATTTCTGAATTAAATGTTTATGTTAATATATTCCCTTTCCTAGCATTATGTCTCATCAAATCTCCAAAATTCTAAGCATAAAGATGTTCTTGAACATCACAAAAGGCAGGGTGACCCACAAAAGTAATATTAGGAGAACATTTCTTTGAAATAGTACCAAACAGGACGGATTGCGTAGTTTTGTCAAGGCCGCACCCTTAAAAGTTAATTCTTATGAGCCTACTCCGATTACGGTGTTTTAGACCGACGCAACTCGATAAAATACATCGCAATACATTGATACTAAAAGCACATGCACGTCATGCACCCTGTTACGTGACAGTGCTTAAATCTCACCCAGACAGTTCTTATGTACGGAATCCCAACAGTCAAGGTTAATACAACTCAAAAGTATTAAGCCACATTCACCCACTACCTTTCTCGTCGTACCATCTTCAGAAAGTCTAGCATTATTATAATTGAATGAACCAAAACAGTGTTATCGCAATAAATCTATCATCCCCGCTACTCAACTTTTGCCTCCATAAATCTTTCTCCAACCATAACATTGTACCCTTCAAATCATAACCAGGTGATTAATATAATGTCTTCCAGTAGTGCTCGTAAAATATTATGGTCCATGTTATAGTTAAAATAATCCTCTTATTTCAGGTGGCAATTGAGTGTACCATCTGTCTGTTCCAATGTGTTTCTATAATCTAGCACTTAGTGCTCTTGTAAAAACTTTTCGTACTGCGGAGAGCTGGTTTGATATACTTAAGCTGTGCAAGACGTAATATCAGCTTTCTGAGTTTGTTTCTACACTCTGGCTAACAGAGACAGCATTTATTTTACTTAATTTATGACACACTCTTTGAACATCCCTTTTGCTGCTCTTCTACATAAATATTTTAGTCTCTACGAAAACGAAAACCAAAAGTGTTCTAAAAACCGTGTGATTTTCTAAGCTGCAGCCAAATCAGCATCAAAGAATAAAAGAATAGGTAAGTGTAGTGTTTTGTAGCAGTAAATCTCCTACACTATAACTTTAAAAGAACGATGGTTCCATGTAAAGAATCAGGTTAACGCGTCCAAATAGAAGATGTCCGAATTTTCACAGGAAGCCATAAAGAATACAGTAACTGTCCATAAAGGGAAACAGGAATAGAACCAATTAGAAGAATGCGGAAGATATAAAACAGAGCGAGACGTTTTCGTGTAACACCGGCGCCGTAGCAAAGTATACTTAAACCATGAGTGACTTTATCAGAATCAGACTAGAAAATTCAAAGTCAAACACTTCATTGTAGCTTAACTGTGAGACGCACGCAGGATAGTTCTAGTTGGTGTCAACAAAGCTATAATTTCAGACTCTAGGTAATTTAGAGGCTATTGCTACTCTTGGAACATCGGTTGTGGCGCTGTACATACAAAACTGAATCAACTGTCAGGGTAGGTAAATAGGTACGAAACGTATTAGCGCAATACCTACTCTTTTCATCAGAACGACCACTAACAGAAACGGGTGAAGCCGCAGTCCATAAAATAAAACTCAAAGTTATAAAACGACGTTAATGATTATTATGCACTAAACTTCATTCACAGACCAATACAAGCCACAAAATCTCCAGCTTAAAAGCTTTACTGACAGGATATCTTCCTAAAATAAGCTGCAGTCGTAAAAATGATATCATATTGCGTAAAACATCGGATTCTCGAATGGTTTGTATTTTGGATGTCGTAATAAATGTTTCCGAATGGAATTGGAAATGGAAATAAAATACAATCTATGAATTAATAGTATTTATATATCCTATGTCAATATTTGATTCGTCTATGAACCTATTATCATTAGTAATCCTGGCTACGTCGTTGGAGTGAACAAATTCGTTTAGTCCAAAAACATATATAATAGTTTCTAAGGAATCTCGGAATTAGCAAGAATGACCAAAAGGTAGACCATTCATTATAGCTGTTAAATTAAATCCGATAACCAATAACGAACCTTAAGACGATGCATAAGAAGAATGTGCATTATCTTGAGGAGGCGGTCTTCTACTTGATGAACCTGAGGAGAATCGTGGAATGACGGAGGGGTGTTAGAGAAAACCAAGTCAATCTAGTTCAATAGGTATTTCATTTTGTCTAGAACTGAATTTCATCTTGCTGCTGACGACAATGATGATGATGGAAAAACCCATTAGTCTGATATTCTGGTGGCCTATTTCCAGTTAAAATAATCAAACTCTTAATTCAGAGTGTATTCTGGACTTTTATTTACTGACAGAAATTAAGCTTTCTACAATTTATTAAAAATAAAACACCACTGGCCCGTGAAAGATTGATGCCAGAGAAATGCATTAACTAAATATCTTTGAAACTTAATCAATCATTGTGCAAGATTTAAAAGACGTCTCTTCTGTTCGTCATCGCCAATTAGCTGTCTAAAATAAACAGTTAAAGAAATTTAAAAGAAATAAAAGCAAATCTTCTTTTCCGGGTTGGAAAACGTTGCACAATTTTGTGCACCAACTACCTAAATTTCCACTAGTAGAATTTTTCAGGCCACCGACGGCAATGATATTGATCATATTAAGGCGTATGTAAAAGGCAGACAACCCTCTCGCTCGCACATTTCAACATTTTTTTAAGATATAATATAACTAAATGTAATTATGTGAAATTGAAGAGCTTCAGGGTCGAGAGAATAACAATGCAAAGGTTCAGTAAAAATATCACATTGATCCAAACAATATTTCTAACCAAAAAATGGGCACTTTAATTTATCGCATTGGTATAAGTTTTTTGGTCGGAAAACTTGTTTGGATCAATGTGATATTTTTACTGAAACTTTGCATTGTTATTCTTTCGGCCCTGAAGCTCTGCAATTTCACAAAATTACACTTAGTTATATTATATCTTTAAAAATGTTGAAATGTGCGAGCGAGAGGGTTGTCTGCCTTTTACATACGCCTTAACTTTTGAAGGACTGATGTTACGTCGTTGGAATGTCACTAAAAAAATATGAGCAGCGGCACGTCCAAATAAAAATTTGGCAAGTAACTACCCGCATTTAAAAATTTGGGTTTGCAGTTTTTCCAATGATTGATCCACATGTTTTCTCTCACCAGCGATTCTCTATTTCATTTGGAGCTCTTCCGATGAATAAAAACATCATTAACGTTGCTGTTGGTTTATCTAATAGCATGCTTTTGATTGCGTCTATTGCATCACAGTAATTTGGATGCCTTGGGTTTTATAAGACCCCCATTATTACGATTTTTGAACTCGTTTAAATTACTTAATACTATGATACGACTTGGAATTATAAGTACCATTCTACCACACACACGCGGTACTAATATTGAAATGAAGTTAACATAGTTTGCCGGTTTGGTACCCAACACCCATAACAGGATTCAAAATGCACCTGCAGGTCGGCTTATAAACAATCCTGCAGTAACATTAAATAACTAGGTAAATTATTCGTACCTACTACGATATAAAAATTCAAATCTAATTTCATTTTTCTGACCTACCAATTACATTGTGGTATTACATAAATTCAAAATAATTCAGTACCATTAGTAGCCGAATGCTATACTTATTTATTTTGAACCGAGTCGGCCGAGTTCTAATGGGCCCAAACAGTGAGTTTTTTTTAAATTAAAGAACTCCCACGTGGGCCGCGTTCTAATGCGGGCCCAGATATAATTTACTAATAAGGAGTTTTGATAAGATTTCTATCTTTCTTGAGTCTTTGTCTTTGCATGGGTAGGGATAAAAGACAAGTTAAACAGTTATTTTGGTAGCAAAGGATTTAGTAAAGGAAGCGAACGGATTAGACCCAACTACAAATACAGTGAAAACAAATTCTTGACATTCCGAAGGACCGAAAATAGAAGAAGTGTTAAAGATATTGTGTTCGCTGCGCTGACGGGAAAGAAAAGAGGGCCATTAGTAAATCGTAAAATATATCTTTATTCTGACAAGACGTGCTACTGAATAATCTTTCCCAAAACCTGTTCACTGAGCACAGTCTTTTTTTAGTTTGTCGGACGTTTTGTGTCCTAGTACTTTACCTACTATCACAGACAAATAACCTGTGCCTCCCTGAGAAGGCATAAAGGGGTAATCGTGGTAACAATAATTATTATGCAATTGCTAAAATCGTGACAGAAATATGTAGAGAAATGACACGTCAAGACGCTTACCACTAAATATTAATTACCGCGTTAAAACTATAAATAGAAATATTTAAATAACTTCCTACTACTTCCATGATGATGAAATAATTATAGACACGCCAAGAAAATTCATTATGGTGCTGCACGACCATTGCTGGTTATGTAAGGATTTGTGAGATATGGACGGTTTACACAACGATATAACTCAACTGTGGAGTGCTGTTAATGCCGGTGCAGTGTAACACTACACTACTCTAGTAACCTCACCCCTTACAGGCCCTTACTCCAACATATATCGGTTCACTGGTGACGTAGGTTCCTCTAAAGTTGCGCCTTCCGGCTAGGTGGGACGATGATCTGCTAAATGTAGCTGGCAGACACTGGATGAAAAGAGCCGAAGACGGAACTCAATGGCGCGTCTTGGTAAAGAAACCTACCCTTACATAGGTGAGTGTGGATATCGCCCATAAGTAAGCGCTATAATTTCACTGCTGCGATGCTGTAGATACCAAGTTTTCTGGTCCGTGCTATGTAGGTAGTACGTAAGTACCATTCCATGACTGTCATTCATTGCGTTGTGTTGTCTTTTGAGTGCTTGTCGATAACAATAGAGCGGATTACGAAACTACGGTTGTAACGCTTTTATAAATAAGCGTTGCATCCAAAATATAGCAGTTATTTTGACAGAAATCACTTAGGGATCATAGATCCGTAATTTTAGCCATAGATTCATTATTAGCACGTGCGATGCCGTCAGCGGTAACTATTAGGATAACCGACTATGAATTTTGTTGGCATATGCCACGGCGGCATTAGTGGCGCCACAAGACGCCGCGCCGGCGCCGCTTACCACCACGGTACCACCTACCACCTCTACTATTCATTCATTAAATTCTCAGTAATATCACGTAACAAATTATTTAAGACGTACATCAAAAGCAAGCTTGACTTTTTACACAGATCAATTTCATTTTTGACAAGTAAACTTCATAAAAGTGACAGTTTTATCTTAGCAGATTCTAATTGCCTGACTACTTTTTAACATTATGTCATATTCTAAAGGCATTAAGGTTTATATCAGGTACAAGCAGTAAATGCAAAGCAATTTTATTGATTTTACAATGTGCTATGTGGCAGTGAGATGAGAAATTCGCTCTTCTGAAAGATGATGTTTATCCTGTCGTGATCTAATCTTTCTTTTAAATTTGTGGTATTGCACAATCTACTTTATAAATTAGCCTAATGTTATAATGAAATCACGGAATAAAAAGAAAAACAAATACACCTTTTATAATTGGAACTACAAATGAATGAATGAATGAAAATACTTTATTATACGTAGAATGTTTCCTTCTTTAAAAACAAACGATTTGTCAACTTTATCGGGAACTGGATAAACATAAAGTGCACAGACGAATGATGTGTAATCCAATTACACCATAACTAATAGGTACTTAGTGAAGCTCAAAGTCTAGGTAGGGACTCTAGGGACCCTGGACTCTGGTGTATAGGGAGAGCTGAGCTTGAGATATCCTAACTTCAGGTGTATCGGCGCCGAAACGGACCACTGTGAAAGATGATATAAGATTGAGTTATGCTAGCTTTGACTACTGTAGGGCTACTCTTGACCGCCGCCGTTCCAAATTGGATCCGGATTTTGACAGATTTCGTGTCATTTTGTACTAAAAAATGACACGACTTTTATCAAAATCTAAGTATCCGGATTGGAACTGTGTTCGAGAGTAACCCACCTGGTATCTCGTTCCACAATAACTTCAATTTGATTAATATTTCTATTACTGTTTCGTCCCAAAATTTGGTTCAATACAAACATGAAATTAAATACTGTCAGCGACAAAAGTGTAGCTTACCCTTATTCAAACTAATGAATACCTTTATGCATATTGAAATTAGAACATTCGTAATTACCTTTTGAATAGATAAGAAAGTTATTACGAGATAAACGTAATATTAATAGAAGTGTATCGTCGCGAAAGCCATACATCGGATCGTGTCTAGAAAGCTGACAGCCCGGTATAAGAGGAAATCATTCATTTGATGACCTTTGTGGCACAGTGAGACGTGAGGGGTTCGGTTCCCGTGCCTGGACAAACGTTTAAAATGACTTGAAAACATTTAGATATTAGTTTAGTAACTTTTTGCTGGTTTCCAAACGTAGATGGCAAAATCGTAATCATTGTAAACAAAACTTATTCAGTTAATTTTGATACAATTAGTTCCCTACTTAAAGTAAAGTATCGAATAATTAAATAAATTACATACTGTTAAAGTTATTGCAAAAGAGTTAATATTCGGAACATCCTTGGGCCATATTATTATGTGATGTAGGTTAGGTTAGGTATCTACCTACTCCAAAACTCACGAAATACCAATCCCAAGCTTATTTCATTATCTACTGGCAATGTACTGATTTATTATATTACTGCTACCTACATTAAAAAGATGCCCTTGACATACAGATTTTTGTATGTAATTGCGAAATTGAACGAGGAGGCTTAACAATTGATTATGGTACTACGAGTATGTGACTCCTACGAACTGTTAGAAATATTGGCCAATCAGAAATTGAATAGGTGACGTGACAAATGAATAAGGGCATGTCAATTAGACAGTTGAATAGGGATGTCATCAATCTATGTTGTAAACATGTTTTAAACTTCAATTTAAAAAAAAAAACTCCGGAATTAGTGAGTTAGTGAGTACTATAGTGACGTAAAAATGTTTTATGTCATCGTCTGCCTTGCTTACATGACATAAGTAAAATACTCAGAATGATGTGTGATAGGTTAGGTTAGATCGTTATGACGACACTGAACTGAATGGCTGTCTCTCTTCGGTTTATCAGAAAATAATTCTTGGAAATCTTGAACACATCGGGTCGGTTAAGAAATCGCCAGCAATGAATAAAAAACTAGGTACAAGACAGAAGACAGAGTACCTAAGTCATGTAAGCAGTTAGGTAGGCATCCTAACATAATCTTTCAACTCAATTCAAACCACTCCATTCATAACTCTGATCCTATCTTAGGCCACTAAATACTAGAAACAAGATATCTACGCAGTCAGCAAGTCAAAATACCATTTCGTAATATCAATTGGTCTTTAAAGCAGTCAGTGAAAGTGTCGTGTGGATATTCAGGACCTGTAGGACTAGTCTGCATCCGCACTGAACGACTAAACAAGGGTCCAGGGGAACCAGCGCCAGGAGTCGCGGTACAAAGCAAAGATTCTCATTGCGAGTAGATGCGTAACTGGTCCCACACGTATTTGTCCACGAGAGACGCGTTTTAATTTTCTGTATGTGAGATTCAATGATTTTTAATTCTTCTTCTTCTTTTATTAATGGCCTCTGTCCTTCATTTTGACAGACAACTTTGCCAGTGTCAAGTGAGATTTGTGAAATATTATCAGTCAAGTCAAGTCATTCGTCAAGTCGGCTGTCGTTTGTTCTTCTTTGAAATATAGCAGCTACTTGTCAATTTCATGTGGTTCCATGACACAGTCCATTATTGTGTGACAGCTAAGCAATGAAATAGCGTTACTACGGGGATATGTCAGGAAGGGCTTGAGTGGATCGCCACCACTTTGGTCGCCTAGTGCGTGCGCGAACTAATAAGATGTCAAACAAATTGCGTGGGTTTGTCGAAAGCGAACATTTTGATTATATTATCGTAGACTAGGGGGGGTAAGAAAACAGATACCAAAATAGATGAAAATGCCGGATTTATCAAAAGCCGGATGACATCAGAAATTCACAAAATGGAAGAACTATCCACTCGATGTAACGACAACATTGCAGTAGGTTCTCGTAGGTAATAATTTATCTGGTTAAAGGTTAAAGACTCCGAGTCAAAGGCCACGTTTTATAAAACTGGTTAGATTTATTATTAGCAGTGTCACAACTAGATGGCATTATGTAAACACGGTTTGTACGCGTGCCTTCCAGGAGTTGGTACAAAGACGTAGTAGTACGTAATTAGTACCACTGATGCAGCCACAAAAGAACGATATTTCGAATACTGATCTCTTGAATAAGCGATGGGCACTATAGAAGACCCAAAGCTGGCCCTAAAGTGTGAACATGACCAAATTCCGGACAGATATATCTAAAAGCCGGGCGGTGGTGTTACATGAACTGTGAACATAACCAAGTTCCGGGCAGATATCTAAAAAGCCGGATGGTGTCACATTCCTAGTTTAACTTCCTATGTACTATCACA
The DNA here is from genome assembly GCA_947507515.1 of Eulithis testata. Classification (NCBI taxonomy): domain Eukaryota; kingdom Metazoa; phylum Arthropoda; class Insecta; order Lepidoptera; family Geometridae; genus Eulithis; species Eulithis testata. The sequence goes on along the minus strand of OX382213.1, from coordinate 6,354,320 downwards.
ACAATCTGCATTTCTCGTTACCATTCCTTCTAAGGGATCACTGTTACTTTTCCTTATAGGACACTGACACGGTATTTTTACTGACGTCTGATAAGGTTTTTATGATATGACTTGATAAAACACTGTGAAACGGGATGCTGTTTCTTCTAGGGTTCTATAACTCCCAATCGGATCGTCCTCTTTTGTGTTAGTTAAGTATCTTTTGATGCTATTCCACTGGTAGAGTTGAAATATACTTTTAACAAGTAAATTCGTTACACTCACACTAGCAGAGTTTTAGTGGGCGGGTCGACGATTTACTCGACCAATTTCATGACGTTATCACTCGTAAGATATTTGCTGGTCTGAACTGAAGACTCATTGACATTCTTTGAGCAAACTTCTTTCTAAATTCTTCACGGATTGGGACTATTTGGGACCAATTTACTGCATAAAAGATCATGCGAAAAGTAGCTTGGTACCAAGCCTTTGTCTGTTCTTCTAAACGTTGGGCGCACGTGAGGAATTGGCGCTAGACTTACCAGTTTTGACTAAACAAACATAGAAGCCCTTGACTCTGACAGACACCAGGGCCTCTACTGCGAATATTGATTTCCGAATATTCGGTAGTGACGTTTGTGTTACACTGCGCGGTCGCCTCGAGCGATGGTCTAGGCTCTTTCGAAGTCACAGCGGTACTGCGCAGTGTAGCACAAACGTCACTACCGAATCTTCGGTAATCATTATTCACTGAAGAGGCCCAGGTTATCGCTGGGTCTTCTAAAAAGTTTTCACGAGAGTTGAGAGCATGGCTATACTGGCAATAGAGAAGAGAAATGAGAACTTGTATTCGCAAATGTAAAGTGCTGACTTGCTAACTGATATTAGTTAGCATTTGAAACTAACAATAAATCAGCAGTCAGCTACCGTTTCTAATGTTATTTACTGCAGCTGGGGACCGAGCTTTGTCATGTTGTCAATATCACAACGAAAGCTACATCAATTATCCGTGTTATTTGCACAAATCTTAGTAAAGCTGATAGCACACTGGTTCATGACGCAATGTATTGCCGAGGAACCGTTAAATGGCCAGCAGTTTTGTCTGGTTTGTTCTTTCAAGAAGCTTTAAACGTAGACTGAAAAACACTTAGAAAATCTAAAGATAAGAGCTGAACTGCTAAACCTCTTGAAAGGATACACGAAATCACTCTTGATTTTTCTTTTGACGTTCTGTCCGCCTAGCTAAAGCTATGGCGAATCTTAAAAGATTCTCAAAAGATTCAGTCTACCCGTACCTCTGTGAACTTCGCAGGATGTAGTCATTTAAATGGTTTAACACCTATAGCTTGAACTTAAGCTTAAAATATAATTTTACTAGGTTAGTGTGGGCTGTGCCTTAGCTTTAGCATTTTCCATTTCCTCGTCTGTGTAGGGCATGTTCGGAAGCTAGCGTTCGGCATTAGCGATTGCCGATGACATAAAATATTAGAATAGGAAGTCGATTGACACAATATGGTACACCTAGCTTGCTCTACCTACAATCATTTTGGGTACTTGGTAGGTTACCAAGAAATTTTTTTTTTTTTGTTTCTTCTAGACTGTATTGCTCCATCGTCGGCTTCAGATAAGTCAAAGAATAGTTTATAAAATGTAAAAAAAAAACTATGAACTTGAGAATAGAACGTCATCAATAGATCGTTTTCACCTTGTTTGGGTCTAGTCCAGATTTAAGCTCCCTAAAAATTTTTAAACGAAATAAGTAACCACTATTGTCTTGTTCGGGCTTGTTTTTTTTATCTACCGTGTTTCCTTTGAGGCGAGGTTTATAGGTTAAATATAAACCCATCCAGAGTTGGCCACTAACTCATACGAGCTTTGCTTGCTTATCCAGATAAAGTAAGTTAGGTAAACTATTAAACAAGTTAGTGATCGCCACGCAGCAATGAGCGCTTGCAAGCCACATTTAACCCTACACTAGTCTGGAATGTGGTCTGATCTAGGTTACCACAGACTAAAATATGCGTAAGTACTTCCATAGGTACCTACGCACCGTACCTACATAAAATAGGTACTTATTGCTGAATAGGCTGCATTTATAGGTTGAAAGCGATTCTTGTACCTATGTATTAGAAAAGAATGGTTTTACTTTGATGACACAAAAACTACTAGGTATTTGATCTATAAAAAGGAAGGCAAGTTACCTATTTATTACACTGGGAGCTTTTAACTAAAGTTCTAACACGTTCCTTTCTAAATTAGACGCTTGTTATAAGTAAGTTCCTAAGATAATCTAGTATTTTTGACGATAACCTTCGGCAACTACGGCAACTTCGGCAACTCGTATGTTGGTGGACCAGCCTAACTGCTTTTAGCAATGTCCCAGTTTGAGATCTCTGCAAAACAATTTATCAAACAACGTAGACCTACGTACAATCAACAAAAGTAGTGAAACTTTGGACTATCTTTAATGTGAGCGCACAAAGCGAAAAAGCTTTGAGGGGGGAGGGGTTTATGTCATGGAAATCATTTTCTCATTTACACCTCAATTGCAATGTAACTAAAGAGGCTACAGAAAAACTGACATCACTTTTATCAAAATCGTCATACGCATACGATTAAATACTAGCAATTTAGCCGTTCAGACAGAAAAGTCACGTAACAAATCTTTTGATTAGTTGAGAAATTAATCTTCTTGCGTTTCATTTACTCAACCCATCTATTGGCGTCGTCGTCGACCATTTGCGGAGGTCGAAAAAGAAACGATTACGCGTTTTTTCTTTGTAATTCTTTGCAGTGAGGCAATTTAAATTGTACATTGTTCTTTCTTTAAAGACTAGGTCGAGTAAATCAAATCAATTGAAAAGTAATCGTAGCCTACAAGATATTTTCATTTTCATAGCCTAGTTGCAAGTTGCAATCAGTGTCAAGTCAATGACATTATATTAGCTGAACAATAGGCTTCCCTACAGCTGACAATGATACATAAATACATAATATACCTATACAGCTGACGATCGTACATAGAAACAGTTGCAGTTCACTGCAGCCGGGCCCACGCCCATGACATGTGTAAATTGTAATATGCATTTACTTACACTGAGAGACCAAATCATTGGGTATCATTTAGTGCTGTCAAATTAGTTTAGTTTAGAAAAAATAACCAACAGAATCGGGCCCATAGAGTAATGTAATTCGTCACGAATTCGTCACTTCAACTACCTATATATAATACTTAGATCACTATGCCTATGCCTATGTATGTTTCTAACCCTAGAAGCGCTCGTGGCGTAGCTTGCTTAGTCAATCTTCACCGATGCGTGGTCACTATTTGGATGGGTGACCGTTAATGGCATTTACATCTGATCGGTTCCGTGCTCCGGAGGGCACGTTAAACTGTCGATTCCGGCTTTAGCAGTCGTTAAGCCATAACGGAGGTCTTAAGGCGGCCTAAAAACTCCGTCACCAGAGTTAACCACTCATACGAGTTTGCTTAACCCTAATTTGGTAGAACGTTTAGTACCCATTCTAATTATTTCAACTTACACCTCACGTAATGTTTTACCACTTAGATGTGCATATTTATCTAAGCCATAGGATCGCTATGTCTTTATTTGGACCGGGAGCACTGACCTCTCTTGATTCAGAACGACAAGGTCGGCGCGACTAATGGTAATAGATCTTACTGTAAACTAAGATGTTATCTTTGTGAGAGGCGTCCTGTAGGACACCTTGAGGTTTTTAGTCAGTACGAGTCTGACATAACCCTACCCGAGGGTGGAAGGTATCCATGATTGATTTTCCTCAAGTAAAAAAAAAGCTGTGATCTTTGAACTTTGAAGAGTTCTACTGAGAGTTACTGTTACCAGTTTTAACCTACCTATCTCAAGCATAACCGTTACTTATTAAAAACTTACTCAATCAAAACTTATACAAGTAACAATAACAAGGCTTTGTCTCATGATGGACGCAGTGCCACATCACAGGCCACGGCCTCAGTGGCTACACCTTTTGGCCATCTTTTCACAAACCCCGGTATTTTTAAGTAATTGTAGGTATACCTAAATAGGCTAAGAGAAAGATGCAGATTCCAGGCATAATCTGAACTTCGGCAATTTTTGTTCCCAAATATGTTCATTGGGTAACCTATAAACCTGCCTACCATTTGTAGACCTACCATTACCTACCATGTTTCATAATAATTGCAATCAAATTATAAGTAGAAGAGTAGTATTCTTAATTTCCTACATAAACCTCTAAATATGAATACAGGCAGACTAGTCTAATAAGTGTTATTAGGTTTGTCATCTAAAGCTACAAAACTTATCGTCCTGTGAGTTATGCAAATAGGCGCATTTTAAAAGGTCAAAACGTTATTTTCAGCTCCTTACGTCATCATCTAGCTAGCTGCATAGAACCGCAATGTATGCAGTTATGCCCTATGTGAGCGGAGTGATGCACTAATATACTCCTAGTTATAACAAGGATTGAAAATATAGGGACATGAAATGTATGCTTCTTACTTGCAAAGGTTACTGTTAAATGCCCACAAAAATGTTCGTACCTAATACCAAAGAATATGTAATACGTAGTTCCTACGTAAGAAGAAGCGGGACTCCCATGCTACCAAAGTTACACACGGAAAATCTCGTTTTGTATGAAACGAGATTCAAATTTTGACCCCAGTTTCATACATTGTTCGTTTTTCGAAAGAACGAGTCTAGTTCGAGAGTTTTCCCAGTCTGCCTAATACAAACATTGGATGAACAAACAAGATAAGCTTACCAAGATACTGTCTATCAAATCATGACATTGTTTTCTTCAATATGAAAGCAAGTAAGTAATTCTCCGTAGGCTTTGATGCGTAAAATGAGTCATTCCACAGAGTACCACCGCTGGACAGAGACCCACTGAACCGTGGGGCAAGATGTTAGCACCAGGAGCTGTATGATATCGGAGGTGGTAATGGCGAGTGCGCGCGTGTCTAAAATATGCGACGCTGCGCATAGTTGATCGAAGCTTAAACTTACGATAGTTTGGTGGTAGAAAAAGTTCTTCTTGTAAATATAGAGGCTTACATCAAGTAGACTTCCTCATGTTGGTATGAATGAGGATCAGATCTTAACTTTATCACATTTGGATCTCTTCAAGGTTGAATAGATTCTAGACCGTACACCATCGGCACTCACCATCAGGTGAGATTGTGGTATTCTGGTATTAGACTCGCTACTAAACCGAGCATCATTAGGTCTGCCCTTAGATCTCCACACCGACTAAATGGTCGCTCAGCCATCTTAACGCTATCTTGCCATTGAGGTTGTTCAAATTGTACCACCTTCCATTTTCTATACTCTACTCCAAGACTACAACACATTTCATAGTGGTTACTAGAGTTACGGTTCAATGAAGATAAGGACTGATACACATGACAGGAGAAAGTGTTGTACGGGTGTTTGTAGCATTGTTTAATGATGTAATACGATGTATTTGAAGGTATGAGATCAGACAACCTGTACGGAGCTTTCTGGGGATTTGATGGACGGGTGAGTTTGAAGTACTAGATTAGGAGGTTAGGCCCATAGCACACGGCGTATTTTATACGCGCAGGCGACGCGCATATTAGGAACACTCGTCATCGGCGCCGTAGACGCTGATTGTTGCGTTTGCATTGATGATTAAACCTACAAGCGCGCGCATGAAGCGCGTACACGCGCGTACAACGCGCCAGCGTAAGCAGTGTTGTCTCAACTGACGCCATTGTACAACAGGAGTCTCTGATCAAAACGCAAAGGCTACGAGCGACTACAGCGCGTATACACGCAGTAGAAGCGCGTTTCACGATCGCCTGTGTGCTTAGGTTGCAAGGTTGCGTTCAAATCTCGTTTGAAACGCGTGTACGCGCGTCATCTGCGCGTCGCCTGCGCGTATAAAATACGCCGTGTGCTATGGGCCTTATTCAGATCATTCCGGACTATCAGTGCCTGCCCCTGTAGAGCTATATTGGGTTATACCAGTTTTCCCCTGCGTGAGTTTTCTGCGTAGGAATTTCTGGAACTTTTGTCCAATAATCCCCTTAGCGACCCCTGCGACTGGCGGCAGAGGAATGATGGAGCGATGACAGGTGTCAGTCGGTAGTAGCTCTGCCTTCCGTGCTGTGGCAAACATAGATGTTTGTTCTGTCTTTGTGTTACTATGTATAATAAGTATAATGTATTTACAAAAAAAATGGATATAGGTAAGTATTAAAATCAGCAATCTAGTTCCCATAGTACAAGCTTTGTTTTGTTTTGGGACTAGAGAGCGTTGTGTGATATGTCCAAGATTATTTCTTTATTATTTATCTCATTTACATACCTACGCACTCTTCATGATTCCAAGATGCTGCCAGATTACCTGAAATTTGATTAAAATAATAATTAGGTAGGTAAGTATTATTCGAGTGGCCTCGCGAGGGTCACGAGGCAGACCACCAGCCAGGTGGGCGGACGATATCGTCAAAGTGGCAGGAGCATATACTGGATTCGATTGGCGCAGGATCAGAAAGAATGGCGTGACAAAGAGGAGGCCTAACAGTGTGTGAGCATAGGCTGATTAGATAGATAGGTAATAACTTCTAGATTATAATAAATAAAATAAAAATAAAATAGCCTTTATTGCTGCTTTTTCCTTACAATTAGTATGTACATGCCTACTTACTAAACACTTTTTGATTTAATCTATTCTATTGTTTGAACTATCGGCAACTGGATGTTTGTGTAGGACAGCTTGTCTGTCGACAAAGGCCTCCTCTAAAGATTTCCACGTATTCCTGTCTCGTGCTAAACGGGTCCATACTGGCCCAGCCACTTTCTTGAGGTCATCATCCCATCTTTTGCTTTGTCTGCCTCTATTTCTTTTGCCATCTCTTGGGTACCATTCTGTTATTAACTTAGTCCATTTTTCTTTACCGTCTCGTAACATATGTCCCGTCCAACGCCATTTAAGCTGTCTGTAGGCAATGTGTGCATTTTTAAATTTTGTTTACGTTTTTATTTCTTGTAATTTTACTTTATCAATTCTTTTTATACCTAAAACAATCCTTTCCATTCCATTTTGGCAGACTTTTAATTTACTTTCTTGTAGTTCTGTAATTCTAGATTATATGATACACTAAATAAATTTACCAGTCTAGAATGAAACACTAAATAAAATACGGAAATAAACCCATGCACCCAGCATCTTCAATGCCTAGCTCACTCGAACTGTAGAATCTAGCGGGCCTAGGATGCGCACGCGCTATATTTGTCATGTCGTTTTTAAACTTTTGCATTATCTGTGGTAATGCTGTCGACAAAACGCGCCTTCTTATAATATTGTACACTTTTGACACTTCTTAGTCGTCGTACCTCTCTGAGGACGAGATAATAGTCATGCAGAAATGTCAAAAGTTGAAAATTCAAAGGCGCGGTTTCTCGCCAACATTACCACAGATAATGTAATAGTTTCTTAACTGGTGCAAAATGCTTAACATTTTGACAGAACGACATGACAAATATCTCGCGTGCGCATCCTAGGCCTGCTGGAAACTTGCTCCAATACGTAATGCAAGGTTCTATAAATCCACTCCTTGAAAGGAACAATAGCCATAAATCAAGATGTCCGTCATCATGAGATCCATGGGTTTCCGCCCATCCAAAAGCAGCGACAAAAAGACCCGGAGGAAGTACTTATTGAAGAATGCTTAGATGTGCCGGTGTTTTCTAAAAGGATTCTGTCATTAAAGATAGAAAAGGCAAGCGTCCATTAGATCGTCATCAACAGACAGATATACTGGTTTTGTGCGAATTTCTAAGAATACGTTTGTTGATCTGGGAACTTTTGAACACCGGTGGGTGTCTTCTGTACGCTTAGATCAAGGTAGGTAGGTACATAATAAGCTGTTATAGTGCTCCTATGTCCTATGATGCAGATCTAAGGGGTGAGGGGTGGGGGGTTAGGAGGCCAAAGCCATCCGCCCCCTTCCAAAGGACTGAAGACATATTATTATAGAGCTAAAGTTTCTTTCTGATCTGTTACAGATTTAGGTACCTACAAATTTCTCAATACCATAGAAAAAGCCCAAAGTACGCGTCTCACTGAAAATTAGATATTATATTTAGTTTTAGTACAAAGAACGAAATAAGAGATAGTGCAAAAGGTGTGGCTGGGGTGGTCATGACATGAGGGTCCTCCATAAAGAACGTCACACTCGCATACAAATCATTCCTCAATATGCACACTGCAAATGCTTCTGCAATATTTTTCTACAGATCTATCTACGAATCTCCATTAAACAAAATTGTGCGTGGAATCCCTTCGCGCGGAAGAAGTGAAACTTCGAGTACCACGCATTCACTCTCGCTCTGTCTCTTTCTATTCCTCCTCCCCAGGAGCGTTAAACGTTTAACGCAACCTTGTTGGAAATTATAAAGTGACACTAGAAATATCGCAAGTTACGCCACGAACGTTCCATGTTTAGCACAAAATGTTCGTGTTTCACAACTTGACAAGCCATTCCAGGACCAATCACAACGATGACCAAAGAGCTGGCGTGCTGCCAGACTCAAGTTTATTTCGGAACCTCTCATTTTAAGCGTTTTATTTTGCCGCAAAGTTATTTCTAGGGTTGAAAATAAACTTACAAAGCACACTTCGTTTTTCAGCTTTGGATAATTAATCATTCCTAATTATTACCTAACTTAGACGGTGCTTTTCATGTAGAACTAGATCTATCTATAAATTAGTCTAGTAGATGTTAGTACTCTTTTATTTCTCAAGATTCTTGAAAATACACATCTCATTACGTCTCGACATAGTGCACGATTTCAGTTGACGTGCTCAGTGAAGGAAAGTATTCCATTCATAAAAAAAAAAAAAAAATTAAGAGTAGTACAGAGCCACAGTCAAACATTATATATTTCTCAATTACCTACTGATCTTCGGAAAGGTATTTACTAAGATGCAAATGTAGGGTAAAAATATAGAGAGTAGTTTTGTATTTCGAAAGCTCTACACTACAATGTGTAACATTTACCGATACTCATGAGAACCAACATCTCCAATTACGCTTCAATGCATAACAGTACTATTGCGCAAGCGCACTTGTCACCTTGTTAAACTGTATATTTACCTACCACAGACCAACGACAGCTAGATACTTTAGTAGAGGCAATAATTACAAAAACAGCTGTAACGTAAGCGTCAAATTCCATGTGACTTAACTTCCGGTATCGTATCACTCACAATCAGCGCCTGATCAAGAGAACAATATTTATCGTTGCGTCTCTATCAAAGCCAAACCACATAATTTCCATATTTTAAGTAAGTTAGTTTATTTAGCATCAAGATTCCATTTACAAGTTACAAGTGTTACAACCTACTTCCGTTATCGGTTCACAATCGCTGTGATTGGGAAAGCCATTAGATATTTTATCAGCACTTTAACGAGTGGTGTCATTTGTAGGCTTTTTGTCGCGTTCGAGTCGCCTAGGGTTTTGTATACTACATATTAAAAACTTGCTTGAAGGAGATAATTATAAGGTAATTAGAGATACCATAATGCTACTAGGTGGTCTGATCTCGTGATACTGACCTCTTATGATCCGTGAGTTAGTGGCCAATTCTGGTGTCGGAGTTTTTAGGCCGTTTTAAGGCCTCCGTCATGGCTTAACGACTGCTAGAGCCGGGACCGACAGTTTAGCGTGCCCTCCGCCGAAGCACGGAAACGCTCAGATGTAAATGCTACTAAATCCAAATAGTGTCTGCGCAGAACGTCACTTAACTTAAATAATCGGTGAAGATTAACTAAGCAAGCCTAGCCACGAGCGCTTCCTAATGTAATGAAAAGTGTTTCTTTCAAGACTTCGGAAAAAAGTTTCTACGCAAAACCAGTCATTTCAAGAGATGAAGGAGATATCACGCTCAAGAAAACCGTTTAATTTTCAGTCTAATTATTAGAATCTTTATAGTATTGGAGGATAGCAAGAAATAGGAGGTTACATCAGTTAAAGTGGAGATGGGCAGGACACTTGGTTAGGCGGAACGACGACGGAAGAAGGACAAGGGCAGTGACAGTGGTGGCCTCACAAGGGTCAAAGGTCACAAGGCAGACCACCAGCCAGGTGGGCAGACGATATCGTAAAAGTGGCAGGAGCACACTGGATTCGATTGGCGCAGGACCGGAAATGACGTGAGGAAAGAGAGGAGACCTATATCCAACAGGGGGTGAGCATAGGCTGATTAGATAGATAGAGGCACAGGACATATACTATACATAGAGGCAATAGTACGCAGGGTCAGACAGTAAGTAAAAGCACACTTCATATAGTGCGTTGCATTGCATCGGTGTGCGTAATTAAAGCCTGTAATTAACTGATAGGCACTACGAGGTGTTTAGCCTACATCACGGTAATCGATCGACCAATTGAACTGTCCTACTCAACTCCATTAAATCATAGACAACGCCATGAAATCATAGACTACGGTTCAGTGGAGTAATATGCATCAGACTGCGTAGATTTTCCTGACGTATAATGTGAATATTTAGGTGTGAAATAAACAACTCAGTCATCTTCTTGTTACGTTTCTTTTCAAGAAAAAATGTTGCAAAAACCCTATTCATGGTTTCTTTGTTAACCTCTACTCCAATACCCATCAAGGGATATTTGTATATTACCTTCTTATCATCATATAACATGCCCATCCCTCAGGTCTTCGTATCTTCAGTTCCTTTCCATTTGCCGATCATACTTCCTCTCTTATTTTGTCTGACAGCGCAAATACGATTTCCTGCGCATGTTCGTACGCGTAGTTCAAAGCTGTGTAATAATTTAGCTCGGTTGTGTAGAATTATAGGCTGGGTTGTGCTCTCGTATAATTAGCAAACCTGGATTAGCGTGCAGCGGTTACCGTTGCAATCTCATTAGTTCACGCTGGCCGACAGAAGTTTCGACTCATAAACACGGAAACTGCAATGTACTACTTACCTAGCATAGTATACGGTCGCTTATATCTAAAGAGAATCTTATATCCTTAGATTCAGTCGCGTGTTCAAGCAGAAGGCGTTGGCACCAAAAAAAAAGATTTTGCACCATATTCTAATGTCATCTATCTGCCTTTGTGTCACATTCGATTGTTTTTGGATTATTCTAGAATAAATCCCTCGATGAGTTTTCTTCTTCTTTAGCAAGAGGTCCGCTGTCAATTTAACTAAATTCCAAAATTCTAGCGCGTTATCCGCTATATTACTGCCGCAATGACAGTAGCCGTTTTTACAAAACAGCAGTATCGTTGCTGCTAGAGGCAGGTCGAGATCGAACCTTTCTATCAGCAATTGGCCACGCACTTCACACTGACCCCAGTCACAGAACATAATATGTAGGTACTAGCTTCTACGTATCCTGCCAGATAGTATTTAGGATTTCAATTTTCTGTTTAGAAACTTTCGAGGCTTGGGGCTTTGGGACTCTAAAATGTCTTATCGTCTGTACCAAGTTGAGTGAAACCTGAAGAAGAACCAATGCTCTCAAAAGTTGAAAGAAAACTCGTGAAGAAACCAGTGTGCGTGCTTGGATTGGATGAATCCAACTGTATTTGGAAAGGTACATAGTCTGCTGCGAACGTCCAAACATATTTATATTTTTTTCTTCTGCAGTAGGTACTTTTCTTAGAGGAAGTCAGCATGTGCACTTGTCCACACAAGTGCACAATCATGCTGACTTTATCTCAAGATACCCTCAAGGTTATGGACCCTAAAGATATTTCTTTTTGGGTAAGATACCAAGCAATGGAATTATGGGACAATGGGACACTCTTGACTCCAAGCTACACAGAATACACAGAGTTACAAGACAAAGTGATGTATTGTGCAGTTTACTGTGTAAATTGTTGGAAATTGACACCCGAGGACATGGACAGGGAATTGTGGAAAAGCGATCCATCTACACCATTACAGCAATTTTATACACGGTCCGCCTTTTCCATGCTTTACCTGTTTATTATCATCAGCTGGAAGACGTCCATTGAACATAGGTCTTCCACAATATGATTGCCGGACGAGTAGACAAGCAGAATGTTTCTAAAGTCAGTGAATGGTTAAAAATTCTTCGTCTGGAAAATCTATGTGAAAGGTATCCAACAGTGGAGGCTGCTGACGTTGACGTGTATACGAGTTACCTGTAAATATGTGAGAGATCTCGTTTCGTAGTCAAACGAGAAACTCTATCCCAGCGAGTTCTGCTTCTGTGACCTGCTGACATACACCATAGTATTTTAAATGCCTTCGATTAGACCTAGATACCATGTGATAATTTCATTTAAATAGGTTACCAGTTTAACATCACACTTGACCACATTCTGAATATTGAAGTCCCACATCATTTTAGATACCACATAATCTATACGATTCTGACTATTTCTGACTGTCTTTGCGATGTAGAAGAGAAAAAGCGGCAAAGTGGGAATCGGACACGCATAATAGGTGTTCCGTATACCGTACCGTGTACCTAGCCTCAAAAGGTGAGACTGACTACGATGACGAAATACGAGTCCAACTAGACAAGCCAGACCAAACGAACGTCTAAGCAAAATTGTGATGAAAAGGAATAATGTAAGCCGCTATTACACGACGCGTTTTCATTGCTACGGCGATAGTGATTTAAACGATATTTGGCACCAGCAAGATATTGAAGACCAACGACGGTCGCAACAGCCAGTCGTGTCCCATAATTTAGTTTCCAGCTTCAAATACCCTCAGGCAGTCGGTCAGTGTGAAATCTAGCAAATCGGTCACGTTGCGACCACAGGCATGCATTGCAAATGATGGATTTGCGCCGCTTTCGTTCAGATAAGACTTTTGTGGAGCATTATCATCATCAAGGTGTAGACGGGCACAGACCCACAACCAAGAGATACTTAGATAGAGGATACAGAGAGAGAAATATTTAGCTATAAGTAAATGCTAAAGTTACCAAAATAAAGACTCAAAACCGCGTCCTTTTCGACATGACGTTGAATCCGAAAAACAATTGTCCTTTTGAAAATCGTTGGAGATAAATTGTATATTTTCCACAGACAAAATAAGCTATGACATTTAAGGACGATAAGTCACGTGACTAATCTTATACATTTATGACAATTTCTATTCTATAGCGGTTGTACAACTCGTACGAATTAACTGTGCACCTCGCTCTATGACGTTTATGACGTTTACGTGGGATTTAAACTGTATTTAGATAATTAAAACGAATCGACTCGTTTTGTTATTTCGAGCATCTTTGTTACCGTTGTAACAAAGATGCTATCGCTACTGAGCGCTTACGGCGAATGCGACCACGTATCCCACGTAAACGTCATAAACGTCACAGAGCGAGGTGCACAGTTAATTCGTACGAGTTGTAGACTGTTACTGTGGTTGGCAGAAGTGTTCCGTTTTTCCAACCTCGACCTAGACCCGACGGAACACTATAAGAAAGCTCATGGACCGAGATGCGACGCTTACTAATAAAAGTCAACACGCATATTTGTAGATAATACTAAACTACTCGATGTGATAGTAAAATAAATCTCGTTAGGTTGCGTGCTAATTTGTCACCACTAAACAAATGCTATAAAGTTACCATAAAAACATGTTTTTAAGTGCTAAACCGTTATATCCTAGACTAGGAGTGAAGCTTTTTCAATGCGTTCTGCGTTTAGGTAGTAGGTATTTAGTTAGTACATTTAGGCACGCATTTTATCTTGCTCTTACTTGATTTATCCCAATTATGGTAGCTTAAACAGGTGGTAGGTGGTACCTAAATATTACTAACTAAATGGAGCTTATGTCGGTAGCGGTTTAAAATAGGACCTTTCTTACTTCGTATGTTATAGACGTTGTAAACCAAGCTCTGAATTTTTCAGTGTTTGTCGGGTGTCTTCATGTCTTCCTTATGAGATTCAGAATTTACTTTCAGTGACGGTTAGAACTTTGATTATGTTTTAGCATAGCAGCCAGCAATGAATGCTATTTATTACCTTATTTAAATTTTCAATATCTATCAGAGTTACCTTCATATTTAAGTTCTTGAAATGTCTAACCCTGACTCCCAAGATTTATACTAAAACTTACAGTATCTATATAAACAGCAATGCCGTACAAGTTATCAGACAATACCGCAATTTCATCTTCGACATCACAAAGTCCACCATCTCAACTAACTGCGCATTTATTGGCCATAGCCTCTAAGCACGTAGTTTACCCACTTAAGAAACTTTACACAGTTACTGATGTAAGTATACTGATAGCTAGCACTCTTGTCTTGATAAAAGGATGGACCATACTATAATCGCTTCAAATACGACGTGTATCCATCCACTTCTTATAGGGATTACGTATTATCAGTGAGAATCTACCAAACTATGGGAGATGAAGCGTTGGTAGTGAGTGATCGCGGGCAGTCGATAAGGGAAGGCTTAAAATCGTTCTTACTGGATATCTGTGAGACAGCCTTTGTCCAGCAACGGACTTCTTCATATTGATGATGAATTTTACTATGACTTCAAAGTCCAAAGTGCTTAGTTACATTGGCTAATAATAATAACAATAGTTTTCAAAGTTGGCTGTCTAACTAAAATAATCCTTTTTTAATGAGGGAGAATTTTAGAATCCAAAGAGAACAGAATGATTCTGCAATTGAATGCCTGCGGGCCTAAGATGCGCACCGCGAGATATTTGTCATGTCGCTCTGTCAAAATGTAAGCATTTTGTACTAGTCGATGAACTATTGCATTATCTGTGGTACCTAATGGTGTCGACAAAACGCGTCTTAGTGTACACTTTTGACACTTCTTAGTCGTCGTACCTCTCTGAGGACGAGATAATAGTCATGCAGAAATGTCAAAAGTTGAAAATTCAAAGGCGCGGTTTCTCGACAACATTACCACAGATAATGCAATAGTTCCTAAACTGCTACAAAATGCTTACCTACATTTTGACAGAACGACATGACAAATATCTCGCGGTGCGCATCTTAGGCCCGCAGGAGTCATATGACCTGTTTGTTGGAAATCTTCTAACCAGAAATGTCATGTTACCTGTTTGTAGAAAAAATCTTCTGACCGGAAATGATGAAACATTACGAAATAGTAAATGGCCCTTGGTTGATGAAGCAGTAAAAGTAACCGGTGAAACAAATAGAAACATATATTTATAAATAATATTGGAAATGATAAATCAACCTACCTACTACCTTAAATTACATGTAAATTGACTATCTTATCTATTTATTTACAATCTAAACCCCGATAATCAATAAATCACGGCCAAGTGTGAATCTTCCGAAATGCATTTACAGTTACATGTAACAGTTGCAAACGAACCTAATAAATCTAAGGTTCTACGATTTGTTTAATTTACAGATTTGGAACCAAATATTTTAGTTCACATGGAGTAGGTTAGATAGGTAGGTCGGGTAGGTAGTTTACCTACTATTCATTAGCATAAGAAATGAGTAACTGTTGGGCTGAATACATAATGCCCTAATTTTTGTGTTTCGGTTCTGAAATACAGTGGCCGTTTAAAAACAGAATTACAAAGAAATGTACTCTATACTTACTCTACCTATACTAGGTAAATAAGTACCTAGGTAACCAAGTAAGTATATTTAGTGGATTTTTGATATTAGCTTGAATTAGGATCACCACCAGTCCACAGTTCTGTCATCGGTAAATGTCAACTAACAAATCTCATTCTCAATTTCTCAAAAGTATTTTTTTTTTAAGTGGGATGTCTTCGTGAGAAATTCACTCAGTTCAAAGTGGCTCAAGAATGTCTAGTACCTAGTAGTACCAAGGATTAGTTATCTATTTCATCTTCTTCTCTTCTGTCATCTTGGACAATCTTGCTATTCAACTCAATGGGTAGATTCAAGTCAGTTCGATGCAACCACCACAGTGGTGAAGCGGTTCTAGAGTTTAGTTATACTGACTTCAGGATTAATTTCAACGCTATATATGGGCTGTGTCTGTTGGTATGGTAGCGGTAGCAGATTTCTAGACAACGCAACTGATGCATGGAACCAGTAGGCCTCCGACCATCTGGTAGTCTCTGTTTTCCGTTACCAGTGTCATTGTGGTGTGGCGTCTTCAAGTAGGTCAAACCGGACACCTACGTAGAAATGTCAATCATAAAAGTTTTCACGAGACATTTATTGATCAGCAAGTGATGCCGGCGATATTTGATGAGAACAAAAATGTCGTGACACCCGCGGTTTCGTCACCTGTCAGCTCCGAACGCATTGTCTTTCTATGTCTATAGTCTGTAGACAAAGAAACTACGCTTGAGACGATAGTATAAAAAAAAAGATGGACTACACGATCTGGATAATGTTACACACAGGCACTACACAACGACCCCCAAATAAAGGCATTTCACCCCTGTAAAGCAGATGTGGAGAGTGGACGGACTTACGTGGTTCAGCTATAGCACAGATCATATTATAATACTCCTATAGTCTATTTATTGCTTACCTATTTGTTTGAATCTGTGCGCTATCGGGTAACTTAGGTAGGAGACGTTCGCGTAGTATCAAAAATTTTTTTGCGATGATTTTTGAAGAATTCTTGCGATTGTATTCTGACATGCCGGAACTAACTAACTAAAGCCTAGCTCAATCAAGGTCCCATTAGCCTAGGTAACGGACTTTCTAAGTGTAAAGCTCTTTATTATCACGACACATTTACAATGTGGGTGAAGATTTCACAACACAAAGAGAAACCAAGAAGACAAGCAAATCTTGAGGTCAAGTAAGCCATTGGAAACAATAGCGAATGCAGAAGCCAGATATTGGAAACTGATAAACGACGGAAGATCAGTGTGCTTAGATTATATGCTATTATTGGTCTGATTGGTGTCAATATATCTAAGATACCTTCTTACTGAGTGAATGAGTAAAGTAACCTATACATTGCTCTGCCAGGAATGGATGTATAGGGGCATTGATGTGTCGAGGACTCGGGTTATGTTCTAGCACCTTTAGTCAAACCCTTGATCAAGCCCTTGAATTCATAGATTGTGTAAAAGCTCGTACAGAGGCGAATCTAGGCGCAGCACTAGGAAGGTTTGGCAGACTGTTGCTGTTGAGAGAGCGAGAGTAAATTTGTTTATGAATTCGGGGATTAGAGCAATCTTAATGTGAATGGGGTTTAATGACGTCAACCTCAAGCATTTGTATCTACAACTAGAAGCTGATCACAGAAAGATCAGTAAGTGTTGTGACTAGTGACTACTTTCTGACTTTAATGGTCTGTACTTCAATTTTGTGGAAAACCTTATATTTTGAAACAAAACCCGTGTTGCTATTGACTTACATACTAAGTATAAGTCGGTACCTATTGTAATGTTTGCTAAGTACTTCTAAAAACATGGCAATATCTAACGAAAGAATATTGCTGAAATCCAACAGCTGCTCAAATATTAGTTCGCAATAATTTAGAACAAAAATAGTGTGAATTTCTAAGGATAGTTCAATTTCTTTTGTTCAACAGGTTTAATGACCGCAATAAATAAAATATTAAGCAAACTAAATTAATCGGTGGTTGCTACCGTGTGTCATCAGTCTATTTATTTGAGTACTTACCTAACCAAGGTACCATGAGGCTAGAGTCAATAGTTTCTGAGAAATAAGAATGCGATTTTCCCGAAATGCTAGATTGAGGGATCCTGTTTTTTGGCTATAACTCCCGTATCTTAGGTTTTACAAATTTTTGGATTCATAGTGCTATCAATTTTAACAAATTTTTAACATTTGCCTGCCTAATTTAGATTTTGATCTGAGTATAATAACTAAACTACAGCGTATCTCCGCCTTTGACGTAGAAGTACTGTCAAATTTAAAAACGCGTTCCGTTGCTAAGTCTACAACAACCTAGCAGCTGTCACCGTCAAGTAGCCACAACGTCAACCTTATGTCAAAAAAATCACCCAGTAATATTACGGACACCGCTTTCAAGAAACCAGAGCTTCACCAAAAGTTGTTCCCCGAAGATACTAGAATAGATTACAAGAAAACAAATATTAACAATTTACCTCGAACGAAACAATAAGTGGCACTCGACCACACACCAATTCTCATACCACATTACCGACGACCATTAGGACGCGAAGGGACAAGCCCTCGAGATCCTGCCACAGATAAGAAATATAGGGGCACAGATTAAATAATTGCTAGTAGGTGTGTCCTGCAGTTAGTTTATTTGATTGTTATCGAAACGGGCAATATAATGTAATAATATAATGGTGTATCTTATTTGAGTGCAGAAGTTTATTTTTTCATTATACATTTAATACCATTTCTTTGACGAGGTTATCAAATCTAGAGTTCGGAGGTAGATAGGAGGGCATTAAGTCCCAGCTATAGTGATCTTTATAAAACAATTATGGTAATCTACAGATTGCAATTAAACAACCAACACTGGTCTAATGATGGAGAGCATCACAATAAAACATAGGAAACTCTAAAATGCATCGGATTCCAAAGCATTACATTCCTACTTATTTTTTCTCGAGTCACGAATTGGATGAGAACTAGTAATGAGTACATCTTTATGGTTCCTGAGGCATAAGAGTAAAAATATTTTTTCTTAACCCTTCGTCACGTCGTCGTCGCGTCTTCATCTACTCGTTCATCTTTCACCAGTTAAATAACAAAATAGGTAAATTATTAAACTTTTTTTTGTAATAAAGATTATTTTTTACAAAATGGTAAGCTTTCCTCAAATAATTATAGTTTTTAATACCTATTGTGAGGTGATACGGAATTGTCAATACGTAAGTCCGACTCGCACTTGCCTGGTTTTTTTACTTGCAGCTCATAATGACACGTAATGATTGAATTACATGCCTGCTTTTTAGATTTTTTTGAAAAAGTTTAATTTTCTTTCCTTTTTTTACTAAGATTCTTTATTTTTAGCCCTCCAGGAATCTAAAGTACGAGTGGAACCGTGTTTTTATTCCCCAGTGTATTGAATTACGCCTAAAAACAGAATGGGTCATTCTTCTGAGAACTTTATTGTAATCGAAATTTATGCATTCAAATCAGATAGGTAAAATATTGATATGAAATGAAAATGAAATTTAATGAGATGAAATGAAATGAAACCTAACCTAACTCATTCAATCAAATCATTAAATCTGATATTGAAACAAATTAGTAGCTTCTTTTTAGAAATATACGTATTTGCATGAATCATAAAAACTTCTATGATTTTTTTTAGTAAATACTTCATGGTTGGTTTTTCTTTTTAATAGACATTATTTTGACAGTTGGGAAAGAGAACGCACGAGTTCGGGAAAGGTAAAAAAAAAGCACGAGTATGTAATAGCCCACATCCCGAACGCTATACGTCCCTGCAATACGCCACTTTTTGAGCAACTGTATTAAAAAGTAATATTTTCTATAACTCTACATAAGATACCTATACCGCTGTCGTTGTGTGATGTGAAGTGTCTAAGAATGTTTTAAAGAAACTATTTTTTTTTAAGTTTTAAACACTTTTTTAGACAAAGCCATTCCCTCTCTAGATATTATATCTGTTCGTTATAGAAATAAGAACATTTTGTCTAACAGCATTTCTATTATTTTCATAGTAAAACGGATATGCATGTCCACACAATCTAATTCTCGTTAAGCGTAGTATAATGACAGGCTGTCGTGGTACAGTGCCCCTGTGTTGTTGATTTTAAATTAAGCTATTATTGGTCATTAGTTAGTAGGAACGCCTACCTAACGCAATGAATGGAACAATTTCTGGCCTAAGCTATTGGCAAAGGGCAAAAGCAGACGTCAAGATACAAGAAGTGAGAGAAAAAACATAATTAAGTAAGCCCAGTATTATATGATCTGTGGTAAGACTGTCCGTCCGGCGGACGTTTAGTTTTGTTTTTTTTTGTCAAAATACCGGACCTGCTAATGAAAGAAGAAGACCCGATTCCCAAAGAAGTGTCGACAAGTTTTGCCACCGTTCGTTTCGTAGAACTTCCATTTTTTTTAGAATTTCGTGAGGCTGCGTCCAAAAATCTCCTGTTTCCCAACTGCTTTGCGATGATTCTTTGAATACAAGCAAGCACACCTTATGTTATGATGTAAGAAGTGATAGCATTCGACTGTGCATTACTGCCGATTCTCTAGATTTATTCATTGCTAACGATCATTCCACTTTCGCCATGACCAGCCACTTGCTTTCTTCTGTCAATCTATATGGTCGCGTTTAATTGGTAGTATCAAACCAACTACAAATCTCAAATCTGGAAGGGGTTACCTAAGAATGTGATGATGGGTATACATACACACTTACATGGATATTGCATATCAACAAATTGGTAATGAGTACCTACCTACCCACAGTACCATCTATTTAGGTACTGCGCTTATTTTTTTTCAATGACAATTATTATAATTAATATGTGAAAAAAGCTGGTGACGGTAACAGATTCACCTAACTATGTACTATATTAAACTCACGTTTGCGCATACGCACGTTATAATGTCTAAACATTGTATCTTACGTAACTTACCTACCTAAGTACAAAACTAAGTAAAAACAGCAGTTTCTGTAGTTGTTATGAAATAATCGTAATTTCTTTCATCTTTAATCATACTCATCAGTCTGAAGTCCACTGCTAGCGTCTTCATGAATTTCCACATATTAACGCCAGGGGGTGGTCCCACTCAGTTGGGCCACTAGTTAACTGGTGCTATTTTTGTACAACAATACAAATAATTAGTGCGCGCAGATGTGCAAGTATTTTATTTTTATTCCAAGATACCAAGATAAGTAACTTTTTGTGAACAGCTGAGTTTGACTCCCGCTGTGCCGCATGCCGTCAAGAAAGAGTTGAATATCGCACTATCAACGGTTACCGTGGGCGTGTACTAGGTAAGTACTTATAGCGTTCAATAAACTCTTTCTACAATCGGGATATCCTTGTGTGATTCCGCCTTTCAGTTATTCCTTTTTCCTTCTATTCATTTTGTTTCTTTCACTCGAAACACAGTGAGTGTTTCGAGTGAAAGAAACAAAATGAATAGACCAGCAGAGTATGGTAATTGGTAAATCATCATGAGTCAATAATAGGGTTTTCTTCTTCTTTTATTTATGATCTCTGTCTGTCATTTCACAGGTTGATGTTGACAACGACTATATCAATGGTTGCACACTTTGCACAGCATTTATTTCCGAATTCAAATTGTATTCAGCATAAAAAAAACACTTGCAGATAGGTTGATAGTCTATTTCCCAGGGTATCCATCTCGACCGTCGTTTGCATAGCTTTTCATTTCGATGTCGCGATCTAACATCAGTCACGACTTCTGCTTTCTATGTTCCAAAGCTTTGGTCTACAGAACAGTGGTCACAAACTGACGACCGCATTATTTTCTAAAAAAAATACCTTAACATAACCATGACTGTGTTTTAAAGCTTTTTTTTACCATAATAAAAAACTTCTTTCAGCTTATTACAAATCTTAGAAACGCGAGCTTTACGTAATTCCATGTGCAGATTTCCTATCTTAGGTTTTTTTTTCAAAACTGTGTATCCTAACTTTGACAAATGAATTTCACCACTTCACTTTCTCAGTCTGCCAAGTGTCTTTTTATTCATAACTAGCTGATACCCGCGACTTCGTACCCGTGCGAAACTTTCCACCTAAAAATATCTGTAAACCAGCATACGATGAACCTCGTGTCAAAGGCAGCTTTTGGTTTAGAAAGTTCGAGCTGTATCTAAGACTCCACGTCTTTGATTTCAATAAAATATAGCCTATGTTTTAATCCGGAAATAGGGCCTCCAATTGGTATAAGTTTCGTCGAAATTGGTCCGGTAGTTAAGGCGTGATCCGCGAACAAACAAACAGATAAACAGACAAACTCGATTTTCGGAATCAGAATCGTTCATTTAGTAGATCTGCGTTTATCATCCATATTTAATTTTAGTTTTTGGCTTTTTTACAGTTCTATAATAGGTAGTATAGATAGATTTAGCAGATGGCAACATAAAAATAGTCCATCCCTCCATCTCTATGAATGAAGGCACCTTGATAGACTGAGCAGAGCGGCCAGATGCTAGATGCTTATAGGTTGGTTTCTTATCTATCCACACCTACCTTGCAGTCCAAGAGCATGCCTTGATGACAAAAAAAGCGCCTTATCGCAAGATATCACTTCAAATATGGCTCTTTCAAGACAACACTTATATGAAATAGGCTAGTCTTATTTGTGCTCCTTATAAGGTTAGCTTATTACGGCACGGACCCAGCCCAGTCCAAACCAAACTAGGTGATATGAGAAAGACCACTTTTAGTTGCCTTCCTAAATGCGAGGCGCGGTTGTTTTGACCACGACCGAAGGTAATATTGCAGACAATATTAAACTCATTCAGATTTCAGTCAGACGTGGCTTTGACTAGTTAAAAAAACTGATCGTCTTGTATCTGAAGATCTGCGAGGATGTTTACTATACTTTAAGACTAATATAAAAGCACATCGGCCTATAGAAAGGTACATTTTTAAAAATGTTTTGCTGTTTCACGTGTGTGATGTAAACAAAGTAAACAAGTACTTTATTATTCCTAATTGAAAAGTTTATGGTAGGAAACACCTTTTAAAAGGTCAATGAAACCGGAACCACCCCCGGAACAACCCCTAAAGATTACAAACCCTTAAAATAATTACGAGTTACAAACATGCAATAGGCTACTTGGTGGTTGATGTTAGATCATTATAAAAGGAGTTTAAAGAAATATGGTAACATAAATATGAACGAATGAATGAAACCAAAGAAGACTGCAAAAGGACAAGCCAAAAAACTGAATGAATGAAATGTTGTTCGTATCCATGGGATGGGTAAATTAGGTTATAGTGTTTGTACTATGGTAATTTAGCAAGATGCGCGTAAAACTGTAAAGTGTAGCACAAACAATGTCTTATCAAACTAATCTATATACCACCCATTGATCGATCCTTTCCAAAAACGTGTTATAAAGCAAGGTTGAGCTAATTACACATAATGTTTGATAATGATCTTTAACAATTCTATTAGATACAGTGGTACTTACTAGTACATCGTATCGTGCTATCACAGCGCCGCGCCGCCGCCGCCGGGCATGTAAGATCCTACTAATATTATAAACGCGAATGTTTGTAAGGATGTATGTATGTTTGTTCCTCTTTCACGCAAAAACTACTGATCTGATTTGAATGAAACTTGGAATATTATGTTGTCCGTGACCTGGATTAACACATAGGCTACTTTTTATCTCGGAAAATCAACGGGATCCAACGAAGTCGCGGGCGGAACCTAAGTTTATAATACTTTTTCTCATTTCAAAACAGCCAGCCCATGCGGCATCTTATCGGCCAGCATGACATCGCGTGTACCTTTGTGAGCATCGAGCAATGAGCGTGAGTCAACACTTCTAATCGATAGCTGATGATCCCTTTGTTTGTATGCACACTATTTGTTGCAATTAGCCGTTTTTGTTCGACTGAGAAGTTGCGTTTATTGTGAGTACCGCAGCAACACAGCATTAATGTAGCTAAAGTGTTAGTTTAGGCATTGGACATTTCAAGAGCAATTGACTGATATGGATCATCGATTACGTTGTAATCTCGGTCGAAAATTCATCGCAACGGTGTTATGTTTTCGACGTCATCTTTATCGCTGAACTAAGCATAAGTCCGCTGAAGATTACGGATAGTAATTTCAACCAATAATTTCAAGTTTCCGTAGTGTAGCGGTTATCACGTGTGCTTCACACGCACAAGGCCCCCGGTTCGATCCCGGGCGGAAACAGATTCTTTTTGCACACAACTGAATTTTTGGTTAGTTGGTCATTTGGCAGAAAGCAAAGTGTTCGCATTATTCATGTTTCTATGAATTTAAATGCAAGAAACTGAAACCAAATCTTGATAATAGCACGGAAGAACGTTGACAATGTGAGGTACAAAACAAGAGCTGGAAAAGGCAAGTAATTAATAGAAAGTGGTACAGAAACTAGTACGGGATCGGATAATTTCTAAATTGACCATTACCGCCGCTAAGGTCTTTGACCCGTGATATTGAGTGCTGATAGTACACCATCTCTGTAGGAAGTGACCTGGATTTGAACGTAGGGTAAACATGCCCTTATCTGATACTACCTGGGAGTTTTTATGGTTAGGTATCTCTATCTATATAAAGAGGGTATTATAAAGCCTTTTGCACATTATAAGACACGAACACAAGACAAGAAACATTTAGCATGACGCGGTCTTATCCGACATAAGATAAAATATCTCGTAATATGTACGGTCTCATTTAAACAATCAAGAGACTAGGACCTAATAGGGTTCAGTTCAGGGCCTACAGCTTAAACCCTAAACACTGATTAGTCATATAAGTTTAAACACTCTACCGTATCCAGTCTTAGGTTTAGCCTGATCGAGTAAGGTCTTACTCAACCAGGGAAGTCTGGTATACTTATTACAAACTTAGTCAGACAGATAACTCCTCAATTAGCTGGCGTGCTCAGGCGCATCTTTACGACGTTGACGCCATTTCTGCCGTCTTCCGCTTTCGCAACCAACACAACGTGTCAAAACAAACGACACGCGCCTATTCCTGACTACTGGTGGGGACAGCGTAGATAGATAGAAAATACTTTATTGGACACCTTAACCTAGGGATTACAAGACTCTGGCTGGTCAATAGCGGACTCCGGGAGGGCGGCTGGCACATTGTGGCGTGTGCAGCCGTAGCACCGTTGGTGCTGGGATCGCGACTGTGGGTGTCGTTCTCCCGGGACGGGCTTTTTTATTGGCAATATGCGGTGAGGGCTCTGGCGTGGTCGTTTCGAGGTCCCAGAGTCCCTTGTCAAGCATCGAGGCTGGCCACCGGGGTGGTTTTAGTGGGTCGGTGAGTGTCACCATCCCCACACTACCTTGCCGCATCCCTCAAATGCGGTATTGGTGTCTGTGTGCAGATTTCCCCCCGTTAACAAAAAAAAAAAAAAAGGGATTACAAGAAGCTCTGGCGTGGTCATTAGAGGTCCCAGAGTCCCTTGTCAAGCATCGAGGCCGGCCACCGCGGCACCGGGGTGGTTTTTAGTGAGTCGGCGAGTCCGCCAACCTCACACTACCTTACCGTATACCTACATGTATCCCTTAGATGCAAATAAAAAACAAGGGATTACAAGAAAATGAATTTAACAAAACTTAAATTAATTGTATAATGGGCGGTCTTATCGCTAGTCAGCGATCTCTACCAACGTAGGTAGATTTTCTAAATAATGGTGTTATTTATTGTACAGCCAAAGGTTTCTTTCCTATACGAAGGTACTTACTTAGGCGACTCATTTTAATGTACCTACCTGGCATTAAAAAAAGGATTCCTATCATGTTCCATAGTAGGTATATCTACTAGCGAGGTTTACTAGTACCTAGGTTTGTACACGATCGGATTATCGATCGTTGAACTCAGCACGTGTTCCGATGCAATACACCAAATTAACGTTGACCTTAATCTTAGCGGCCGTGGGGGGTAAGTAGGTATAGCTACCTACTATTTTTTTCCCTGTCCTAACATTATAGCAGCAGAGACATCAAGATACTATAGTTAGGTAGAGGTACCTGGCGATGAGCACTCACTATCGTCCAGACATACCCTATAGTACCTACCTAACCTACAAGATTCTCATCTCTACATGCTATTGTTATGTACCTACCTACATTGGTACTTAGTAAATCATCTGAAATCATCAATGTTAGTCCTTAGGAAAGACACACTGAACATATTATATTTATACACAAGGTCTAAAAAAAAATAGGAATAGAAAAAAAATTTATTACCAATTCAGCAATAACTTTTATTCTGAAAAAACTGATTTGTTACCAAAGATTGAGATATCAAAAATCATAAGTTTCTGTAAGCAAGTTACCAGATTCTGGACACAAGTTTTTCTATTGTTTCGGTCATAGATAAACCTTGTTTAAAATAAATTTATCCAAAAATCTTTAATTATTTAATTTATCTAGAAGTTGTACACCAGTATTAGTAGGATAGCATCAGCACCAATATGTATGTGGTAATAAAGTTAAAAATAATGTAGTTCTAAATACTAAGTAGTTTTACAGACAATATTTCTAAGTACCTATTGGTTATAAGTTAGTAAATTATGTTTTCAGATTCATTTTGAAAATAGGTAATTGGAACTGGGTTGGATCAGGATCGGGATTTGTAATCGGAACAGGGATTCTGAAATTATAAAAAATAAAGTGGTTAGGTATACATTGACAGACGTCATGGCTGTCGGTAGTAGCTCTGCCTTCTGTGCTGTGGGTCGTGGGTTCAATCCCCACCGAGAATAAACATTTATGTGTTGTAAACATAGATGTTTGTTCTGTGTCTGGGTGTTTCTATGTATTATAAGTATGTATATACAAAAAAAAAAGTATGTATGTATTCTATCAGCCATAGTACAAGCTTTGCTTAGTTTTGGACTTTTAGGCGTTGTGTTGAATGTCCGTGAATATTTATTTATATCTTGTTCCAACTCGAATACATTTTCTCAGCACTCTAAAAAACAGAAAGCATCGCAATTAAGTGTAAATTACTTCTAATCATTGAATCATTGACAAAAAACTATGCATATCATGACAGTTAGATGTGGTTTTTTCTAGGATATTCTTTATAAGTAGGTAGGTAGTAGGTGGAACAATGTGTTGTGTATGTCAGCAGGTGATCCACGCAGCAAAACAAATTAAAATAAAAGAATCAAATGAGAACAAAAGTAGGGAAAGGGTAGATTGTGTGGTAGTATAACTTCAGCACATTGGACAGTGTTGGACTTTGTTTTGTAATGTTATTTTTATGTGAAATGAACAATTATTATAAACATTTTGAACAGAGAGAGACGTAGGTAGGAACCTCTCAAGGTGTTATCAACACTACCGAGCCAATCATGAATGACGTGACGCATCAGATCGATACGAACCAAGGTTGGCCTGACTGTAACTGCATTCGGAACAGCAAGTAAGTGCACTTTTCATCGAAGTTCCTACGGCCAAAATACTCTTGCGAATCTCCACTATGAGATACTGTAACTTGTTATAACAGAATGAGATTTATTGCCAATTATCTCGATCGCATGGCTACGTTTTACCGTGGTTTTTATTTTATAATTTTGCAAGATATAAAAAAAGTAAACAACATACCGGCAGCAGGTGGTTGTAGCGATTCACTCCAAGCAGGCGAGTTTGCAAGTTGAAAACACAACAATACACAATATCAACACCAAATAAACAAGTTCTATACAACTTTCACGATATTTCAGGCATTTTTCATTTAAAACTTCGTGAAAAACTCGAACAAAACAACGCATGCGAGAAAACCATACACCGAAATGTTTGTTTCATTGTTTCATTTCAAGATTTTCAAGTTTGTTTTGCTTGCTTCCTGGTCCTGCAGCAAGCAGCAGCAGTGAATGCTTACTTGCATAGATTGAACGAAAGCAAGCGCAAACTTGTATGTAACACGATCTAGAACCTTATTTCAAGTTGATAAAGTCGATCGTCCCCTGTTGGTACTTTTTATTATAAACAGAAATAGTGTAGAAAAACTACTGCTTAACGCCATCTCTTGTAATCGATGAGAAACTTTGGACACATACGTTTCATTTCAATCGGTTGAAATTGAAACCAGTGAAAAAATCGACGTAGAAAGAAAGCAAGCGGTCGGCGTCTTCTTTTCATATTGCGGCTGATGATCATTTCATGACGAATGCTTACTTACGATAAAGTATAAATAAATCTATAATAATCGGCATAACACTCTTAGATCGAGTTCGCAACACCGAAATACGTCGCCGTACGAAAGTATACGACGTCGGTGATAGGGCGGTAAACCTCGATGGTCGATGACATCGTAAAGGTGGCAGGAAACACCTGGTTGCGGCACGCACAAGACAGAGAAGGCTGGCATAACATGAAGGAGGCCTATACCCAGCAGTGGGTGATACCGGGCTGAGATGATGATGATGATGATGATAAATAAATCAAAATAGGTATAAACTGCTTACAACTTTATTGACTACAATACTACACACTATTTACAAATTCAACCGAGCTGTGTCTTTGGCGTAGCAAACGTGCGTTTTCTAGACTGCTTCTTGCGGGCGACTTGAATCTGCTGCAATTGCGTAGTGACCTCTGACCAGATCTTCGACTGCTCTTCTGCTGGTATAGTTTTTCTGGAAGGCAAAATTTGGGTGTATACAAGCATATGAGATTTAATACCTTTGTCTCACACTAGTGTATTATAAAGAGGTAGGTACATAACCGCTCAACATAATGGTGCGTTCACACTCAGCCGCAGTCGGCAGGGAAGTGGGCATGAGCATAGTGTGAGCATGATCATGCCTCTATCCCGGCTCCCGGCCCAAGTTCATGCCCTTACTCTCTAATAAGAATAAAGGCGACGTTGCTGTGGCAATAAGTCTGGAGTTAATAGCGGCATTGGCTGAGTGTGAATGCACTATATAAGGTTTTCTTTTTACTTCATAGGAACCAAATAAGTAAGGTATTAAACCTGTATTGTTTCATCAAGTCATATTTCTCCCAGGGTGTGGCTCGGAGTTGGCGTCGCACGCGATCTTTTTCCTTCAGATGCTCCTCAATATTAGAGACTCCTTTCAGTTCTTGGCGCTCCCATCTTTCAAGCCACGGTCTGGGTTTCAGCTTTACCTAAAAAAATGCAAGTTTAAAATAAATAAATGTTCTTGGACATATCTTACAACACTCTCTTTCAAAAGGCTTTTGAAGTTTACAATATTTTACAAGTTTTCCAATGGCATTGTTCATCTGCCAGATATGAACACCTAGATAATCATATTATTATGCTTTTCTTAAGCAATTCTTCTCTTACAAGTTTAAGTCAAAAGCACTATTTTGGGTAGGTAATAGGTGCCAAGAGATCTAGAAGATGTCTACTGTACCTGGTAATAAAAAAAATTATTGAAAGGATTTTTTCATTCTCTGTAGTAGATATATAGTTAGAAAATACTTTATTGCACACAACTATACGTACAGGAAACATAATAACTATCTATGACAAACAATGGGCGGTCTTATCGCTAAACAGCGATCTCTACCAGACAACCTTGGATGGATTATGTTGTGATCTACCTGGGGTACTTGCTGCTAAGAACTTACTTGAATAGGATTAAGTGGCACAGGAGTACCTTCCGGTAGGATCTCGGGGTCCATGTTGAAGGGGAATGTACTGTACTCCGGTAATGCATCTCTTAGGTAGAACAATTTGTCGTCAAGACGCTTTTCCAGTTTGAGTACTTGAATGTTTTGGATTGTAGGGTCATACATGTCATATCTCACCTGGAAATGTTCAAGAGTTTACATCCTATGAATATTATAAACGCGAAAGTCTGTGAGGATGGATGTATGTATGTTTGTTCCTCTTTCACGCAAAAACTACTGGAACATACTGGAACTTTGGACGAAACTTGAAATATATATTGTCCATGCCCTGGATTAACACATTGGCTATTTTTATCCCGGAAAATCAACGGGATCCAATGGGACGCGAACGAAAGCGCGGGCGGAAGCTAGTTTTCTCATATTTTTTTAAATAGAATGCTGTTCTATAGTCAAAGGAAAATCCTGCAACTTTTATGATGTCATCGATCTGATTCTGGCTACCATTCTGGCTTTACTCCATCAGCAATCACATCTAACCAGATATCCTGGCCTGTCGTAAAGGTCGCAGAAAAGACAGGGGAAAGACGCACAAGATAAAAGAGGCCTATACCCAGCAGTAGGTGATACCAGGCTAAGATAGTAATGAAAAGAGTATTTATTTTGGAACAGCAATCAAATTTTTTTATTGTATTTTTTGAGAGGCCATTCTTTACCTTGCCGTAGGATGATGCACTCTCAAAATAAAATAAATATATAACTTTCATTTTGTACTAACCTCAACTCCTTGATGGTCTACCACATTTCTGAGTGTGAACTCCGCTCGTAGGCCACATCCCTTCCTCTCAATACAAATCCCAACAAACCGGTTTGACTTGCCTTGAGAATGTGGGTCAGCTATTGTCACTGCTAGGATTGACCCTGTAATGTGATATTGTTTTGTTTTGAATAGGTGAGACAGGCCTTCAGAAGAAAGTTATTCTATGAAGGGGTAGCTTTGGAGGTGTTTTGGTTGTTTCTAAGAATACAACTCAAATGTGGCTATTTTTTTTTTTGAGGTTTGGTAAGGTGACTCAAAACTTTATAGTATTTCCTTTAGGTACCTACCTAGGTACAGTGATAATTTTTTTAAATTTATTTTTGACATTAATTACGACATTATTACAAAATTTAAGTTATCCCGAACTAGTATAAACTGTGTTTCGGGAACCAGGAACAGTAAGGATACAGTAAGAAAGGTAGGTACCTACTCACAGCGATGGTACTTTATTTCAATAATAGCCTCTGATGGTTCCCATACCACATGAACCGAATACATACCTACATAGAACTCCGGGATGTCAATCTGTTTCCTTCTCTTCAACATATCAATCCTCTCCAGTTTCTCGCGAAGGCTGTTTCTCCATTTAGGGTTCGGGTCTGGCAGAAACTCAGGAAATGTGTGTCTGTACTCGAAAATAGGATTGGATGGTCTGGGTCGGCGCTTCGAGACCTTTACCGGCTCAGATTGGACCTCTTCAAGCGCTTCAGCCTTTTCAGGCACAGTAGAGAGTACGCGGAAATCTGTAAATAGTTTTACGTCTAAAAATTATATCTATCTAGAGAGAAAGACTAAAAAGTTAGATATTTTTCTAACCTCTTCGC
Source organism: Eulithis testata (assembly GCA_947507515.1). Taxonomy (NCBI): domain Eukaryota; kingdom Metazoa; phylum Arthropoda; class Insecta; order Lepidoptera; family Geometridae; genus Eulithis; species Eulithis testata. Next base: position 6,323,461 of record OX382213.1, on the reverse strand, counting down.
ATAAACCATTTTGTAGCGGTCAATAGATCACCAGATGTTTTACGTATTGATAATGCCATTTGATCAATTATTACAGCAAAATCTACACATACACAAGGGTTTTCTTTTATCAAAATAGAAAACAATAAACATTTATTTTTATTTTCTCCAAGTCAAATCTTCTGTTTTTTTTCTCAGGTGTGTGGTGTGGTGTAGGTAGGTGAGCAGTCTGCGTCAAAATTAAAATACTTCAATGTCAGTCTTTGGCTGCGTACGTACGTCAGGCAGGTCAAACAACCGTCAAAGAAAAATAAACAAAACTTAGAAATCTATCGTTTGTGCGTTTTCTGTACAAATTTCGGGCTTTTCAGCAACCATTTAAAAATTTGATGTCCTACATCATGCAGAAATGTAACGACGATAACATTCCATTAGCTGATGACGATCCTCAAGTGATTATCAATGACGAATTGGACATCAATCGTTTGGACCATGGTCGATCGATGGACTCCTTGCCAAGCTCTTACACTGGATCTTCCAGCCCTGGACTGAATGGACCTGCTAGTTTCGAGCCTGACTCCGGGATTGATGAGCAGGAGGAAAAGGCTCGCCTGATCTCACAAGTATTGGAACTACAGAACACACTAGATGGTATGATCTCATTGAATTCTTTGTTGACGTGTTTAGTTTTACAGGCTTGAAGGACATTACGTTTTATTGGCCCCAATAAAGTTCACATACCTAAATGCCACAATATTTCAGATTCTAAGAACAAAAGAACGTTTACCGAATTAAGTTTACAATACACATTTATTTTCAGATCTGTCACAGAGAGTGGACTCTGTGAAAGAAGAAAATCTGAAACTCCGATCGGAAAATCAAGTATTAGGGCAGTATATTGAGAATCTCATGTCAGCCTCTTCTGTGTTTCAGTCGACTGCTTCTCCGAATGTACACAAGAAGTGAAAAATGTTATGGCACCAAAACTATTAACTTTCTCTGCAGCTTAAACTCAAAACTGAATTTAAAATCTATCTTTGCTAAGCTCTATTAAAATTAAAGCCAACTAATGACCCAACCTAATATGCAACCCTTGGTGAAGGATGGTAAAGGTCAATCATTATTGTGCACGAAAGCCGTGCATTGTTTGATGAAAAATTCTTGCTATGATAATAAATCTTTAGGCCAGATTCTAATTCTCATTCATAGTGGGGGAATAAAATTTGCACTGATGTGCCGCGTTGGGGTGTATTGTGCATTGTCCCCTTGCTGACCTCACCATAACCAGCGGAACCCAGCCTATTCGAAAAAACCGGCAAAACTAAAGATTGAATATTGGGAATGGCCATGATAGCTTGTGTAATCGATCCATGTTTAAAAATATTGGGCTCATTATTGTGAATTGTAAGCTTTTAAAAAATGTTTCTATTTTGCAGTTTACAGTAACTTTTTTATGAAATCAGTTTTTATTTTCTGAATCACCTACCTAGTTATACTTAGTTTTCTTATCTTGCAAAACATTACAATTGTTTTGCAATGCACATTCCAAGATGTTTTTAACAGTATCAACTATTAAGTAAATTGTTTTGACTAATAAGCTCTCTAATATTACAAAGTATTTTAAAATTATAACCTAAGCTTTATGATCTTTATTATTTTAATAAATTGTTTTAAAAAACTTAGGTACCTAATTGTTTACCTAACTAATTTCTAGTGCAACCTCTGACCATCCAAGTAGTATTACATGCCTACCTATAGTACCTACTAGTATTATGCGTAAACCTATACAGGTAGGTATATAGGTACTCTCTTAAAATATTAAATACATCTGGGTAGGTACCTACAGAATAATAAACGCGAGTACGGTTGAATAAACTCATTTGTCGCCAGGCAGAAAACCACTTGTTACTTTTGCCTAGGTATTAAAATAAAATTATGTATTGCCGGACACACATCATACCTACACTACACCTAACAGGTACCTACCTAAGTAGGTACTCTTAGATAACATCTCTGTCTGCGAAACTCATGATAATCGCGCCAGAATAGGTACACAACACACCTACCTAGGTACCTATTCATACTCAGAATATACTATTATGTATGTCGTAATATGAGTAGGTATAGAGGTAGAAAGGAGATATCTAGGTCCGTATTCCGTAGCCTTACTCAAGCACTGATCCGTACTCAAGCATAGATTTTTGTATGAAAATCTCTACTCAAATCTATGCTTGAGTAACGATTTCTGTCTCGGAATACGGGCCCTAGACAGTATTATAATAATCTGTGACTAGACTAAGAATGACCTCCAAATTAGCTCATTTCCCTTCGATCGCTCGCAGGCCAGCCCGTAGTTCATGCAAAATGCATGCAATCTCAGGAAACCAGACAAGTGGGCGCGTGGAAAACGCGTGGACACAGCGTGACGTAGACTGTGATGCCGTGCGTGACCAGTGGACTTTTCCTGCTCGATTGATTCCTTCCTACTAGGTATTATGGGAAAAGTAAGTAGGTAGGTACCTACAAACATTATTTTAGTTCTCATTAAGGTACATTACAGAAAACTTATCCCACACCCATACCCATATCGAAGTATGGTAGGTAGGTGCTACAACCACGAATCCACCGGTATTGGGAAAAACACCCCAACGGTTATTTACCCGAAATACCCGAATAGAACCCGCACCCTTTGTATCCCATCCCACCCAGCAAGCGTTAGCATGTTAGCATCCTAGTAATCTGTGCAAGTGTGCACCCAGCCCAGCCCACCGAACATCTATATCCTAGCAGCCGTTTGTTCCTTCCGTTCGTTCATAGTATTTTTATTCACTCTCACTCACTCACCTCAGTCTTTCAGTTCAGTTTTTACGAACCTCACTTTGTCACTTCGTCAGTCAGTCAGTCAGTCAGTCGATTTTTGGCAGTCGTGTTGTGTGAGCGTTGTTTTTCTTGTGAATTTACAGTGAATAAAATGCCGAAGAAACTAAAAGTAGTGGTAAAATCTCTCTTCGGGCACGAAATCCGTAAAGATGTGAGCCTGGATAGCTTGAAATCATTAAAATTGGAGGACGCCTGGCCGTTTATCAGAGACGAAATTGAGATTGAAATCGGGGGCAGCCAGTTTGTGTGCATCCCCCATATTACAGAGGCTGATTTGTATAATTGCACGTCTCTTTTCGTACCAAATGATAAAGAAACCAACGGTAAAATGTTCACGCCACTCGGCGAGCTTAAAAATAATATTAATAGAGAGAAATCTAATGCGGAATACGTGAAGTGGTTGGACGCGGGCGAGTTCCAGGACGATGGGTTCAAATTTCCTCATGAGAGCGTAAAGGTGAGTGAACTGTTTTTTTTACTAAAAAACCTAGTGGCGGTATGTAATTGAGACTATTTTCATAACCATTACGCCATGCTTCCAGATTATTACGTGCCATTTCGCCATATAAAAAATCATAAGTCCTGACCTTCACCTGTCCTATGAAATTACTCAAAAATATGGTTTGCAATAAGGGTTATCATCACTTACCACAAAGACTCAGTAGATAGTTTTATGTTACTGATTTTACACTACCAAAGCACTTGCCAATTTTATTATTTCATCAATATCTTGATCAGTCATCAGATTGGCATTAGTAGGTAGGTACATGTTAATTTGATGCATATTGTAATATGTAAATTGCATCAAGATTGTACTGATTGGTTCCACCAGCCATTGAGTACATAAATACCAATCATTGGTAGGTATTCACAGTTCAGTCAAAGGTAGGAAAGTAATGTAGGTATAAGAAATACTGATTGAAATTCAAAGCAGATCGAAGTTAACATATCTAACAATTTGCTTTTGTAACTAAGCATAATTTGCATAATTAAAAAACTAAACAATAGATTTATTTTGTACTCCCATGTAGTGTAGTCTATGTACCCCTGGCAAATTGAGCATACCGATTGATTCCAAACATATTACAAAAATTCCAAATAAGAAATCCAATTTGCAGATTACACTCCAAGATGAGGCGCTAAAGAACAAAGTGAGGGTAATCATGGTATCATTCAACAAGAATGTTGTTAACAAGGATTTAGTAAACAACATCTATTTGGACGTTGAGAATAATAAAGGTTGGTACGGTTTGTAATAAAACAAATACTTGGAAATGAAATCATCATTTCATGTAGAGGTCCTCTGCCATCTCCATAGATGTCCAAAGTAATATTTTCCCCAGATCGTTTCCTTTATTCCCCAGCGGAAACAAAAACCGTCCTAGCTGTTCTGCAAGCTATATGGCCTGCCTGTTCCCATTTCCACTGAATTATTCTGAGAGCTATGGCTGTGACCTGGGTTTTACGGATTTCCTCATTGCGGAGCAGTAGTGTTACTCTCGAACACAGTTCCAACCTAGATCCATAGATTTTGACAGAAGTCGTGTTATTTTTCAGTACAATATGACAGGAAATCTGTCAAAATCCGGATCCAATTTGGAACGGCAGTGGTCGAAAGTAGCCCTACAGATTCTATAACAGTGAAACTCGTAACATACCCCTCTCCATGGCCTGTGACTTCCAGCTCATGTATAAGAAAGATCACATAAATCATCCAAGATAACACAATCTGATTTCCGAGGCTGTGGTCAAACTAAACAAAAAACGAACTGAAAAACTAAACAATCTTTCCAGCTCTAAAAGGCAAGAAGTCAGTCTACATGATCACAAACGTTCTTATGGCGAAGACAATAGAGTTCAGAGTTACACGCGGCACTTCATCCAGAATCTTCCATCTCGGGAACGCGTCGCCGCTGGTCTTCGGGTTGGAGGAGTTCCTGATCGGCGATGATGGAAAACTTACTGCTAAGGTAAAGTCATCCTAGTATTTCAGGAGATAGTGTAGGATTTTGCGTGACATTTCGGCCAAGAACAGTTTCAGAGTTGAAATGAAAGTGAAAATCTTGCGTTGTTTTTATTCCAGTTCTTTTCCTCATTCGAAATCGCAAAGATGTCTGTATTATTTAGTGAAACATAAATGTCTTCTGGGAATTTCATAATCTAATTTTACTTTTATGATTTGGCAGTGCAAGTCTGCCGTAATTCGTTTATTTTATTACGATTGTTTTAGTATATCTACATTATGCAAATGTTACTGCAACTGTGGTTATTTGCTGTCTTACATATGCATTTCAAATGTATATAATGTTTGTGCCTTGGCCACTGGGTGCGTTATGTAGGGACGTTATAGTTTAGCTTATAATGTTTACACCACAATAGTTTTTACAAGTCACGTTACAAATGATTGTCCGCCTGCTGCTAAGCAGTTACCTCTGCCTACAGTGCATTACTTCATAGAAACGTCCACCAAAGTCATGTCTCATGCCCTTCTAAATGCACCAAGTGATACAATCCTATTTTCTATTGATACTAGCCGTCTCCCGCGGCGTTGCTCGCGTTAGGGTGTGACTTTTCAAAATTCCATTTTCCCGCTTTTCTGTTGAAATTTATCCTGAATTTTCTTTGCTATAAACCTCACGGAGCCCGAGACCTTTCCAACGAATGCAAAACCGTGGAAATAGGTTCGTGCGTTCTGGAGTTATAGCGTCAGGAAGGAAAACCCGACTTATTTTTATATAGTAGATTATTAACGCGAAAGTTTGTAAGGATGTATGGATGTTTGTGACTCTTTCACGCAAAAACTACTCATCCGATTTGGATGAAACTTGGAATATATATTGTTCGTGACCTGGATTAACACATAGGCTACTTTTGATCCCATAAAATCAACGGGATCCAACGGGACGCGAACGGAGTCGCGGGCACAAGCTAGTAATGAATATAATGATGTTGACAGGAAAGCGTTAATGATGTTAGCAATAGCATAACGTTAGATGTTCAGTTAGCACAATGGTTTTATGGTTCCTGTTTATGCAACGACGTTCATTTATCGTTCTACCAGGTGCCGCCTGCGACTTTTGGTTCGCGTTCGCGAAGCATTATTTTCTTGCTATCTATGCGTATGGTCGGTAGTTGGTTCGATACCACATGAAGGTCCTACCTGACCTAGTAGATATTTTTACAATAATATAAGAAACTAACTTCCACTAGCCAGCAACTTCGTTTGCGTCCCGTTAGATCCAGTTGATTTTCAGAGATAAAACGTAGCCTATGTGTTAATCCAGGTCACGGACAATATATATTCCAAGTTTCATCCAAATCGTTTCAGTAGTTTTTGCGTGAAAGAGGAGGAAACATACATACATCCTCACAAACTGAAATTACTCCGAACCCCGATGCTAGCAAAATGCACTCGAACTCGTAACGAATGGTTCGAGTAGGTATTCTAAATACTATAAGCTGTTGATTTTGCTAGATTCTTCGTTATTCTTGCTGTTTAAAAATACTACTTACGTTGTAGGTGCATGTTTCATTATCGGTTGATCATGATGTGCATTGCACGCTTCAACATCGCAGTAATATTATCATGTCGAAAATTCTGTTTATCTTTGTATGATTCAGACATTACAGATAATCGTATTCGCAGAACCGCTATCAATATCAAGCGGAGCTCGTACCCTGATAAGCAATGAAAAGAGCTCTTTTTTAGTAGTTTGCATTTGTAGTAGGTACCTAATTTATTTAGAAGTCATATTGAGTCACTTTCGTGACTTCTATTCTATTCACGAGAATAGAACACCAGTGCACGAGCTGGGCTATTTGGCCTCCAGCTACGACGTTTTTATAAAAACAACTTGTACATTTTTTCGAAGTGGTTTAAGGTAGAGAGAGTTTCCACTGTAATGGTCAACTCACCAACACGTCATTTTCTTTTCTCAGATTTTTATTCCTCATTGTTCAGAATTTCAGACTGCACTCTAAAAGTCTCAAGGCCGCATTTTATCGCCAAAATGTCTACTAATTAATAAATTATTGTGGCAAGCAAGCAAGCAACCACGTGTCAATGTGCCTAAAATATCATCTCTTCGAGTGTTATTGCAACTTGCGGATATTCGTATAGTGGTTCAAATCAATAAGCTGAAAATAACTACAAAGTAAGAACGCCATTTCAATAATTGCTATTGGTATTTGGCGCATTGGCACAGGTAACCAATTTATTAGATTCCTATTTTCGATTTTATGGGCATCGTCATTACGAAAAATGCTAACAAATTGAAGCCTGTTACTGTTAGTGATTAGAAAAATGTGGCTACCTCTACTCAAAATCTTCAAATAGATTTTTTACATGTTCAACAAAAAAGTTGTTATTGAACAAAAACTCTTAATTCCTAAAACGTGACTTTTCGCACGAACAAGAAAATAAATTTAGATGGGTAACTGGTTCGAGTTATCACAGTAAAGTAGGTTTCAGAGAATCCTGCGTCATCAGAACGTGTTATATTGATAACAGGGCTTCCCTGGCCAATAACATCCGGTAAATCTTAGGTGTTTGTAACAACTCAAATGTTTGCCGGCTGATATGTTGATGATGATGAAATATCTTTCTTCGGGTCATAGGTCATATCCTCGAGTATTGCGTATTTCAATTTCAATATTATATGATAAACAGGTATAGAATACGATGGTATTCTCTAAATGCTGCCCCTTCGTCTCTACCATGAGAAAATGTTCAGCGATACATCTTTGATGTAAATTTACAATGATCCCAGATGACACCATTATTTTAAAAAGGTTTTTCTCCGTTAAGTAGGATCTTGAGATTATATCGAGTGTTTTGTATGATTTGATACAGATCTGAGACCCCAGATACATGCTTTTTGCCTAGTTTGGGCCTCGCCGGCTAAAATGTATGTATTAATTCTGTTAAATATGTTACTGTTGTTTACCTACCCAACAACCTGTGTTCTAATTTGGCAATAAATAATATTATATTCTATTTCAAGTGTATTGTGAAGTAAATGAAGTTAAAAATGTCTAAATACCTAACAGTATACTAAGGTATAGGCTGTGTTTTCCTTCCTTGTGCCATTATGTAAGACCTTGAAATGACTGTACCAGGCGCGTTGTGTTATTGTAACATCGATTTCAATTTTGTCTTCGTTCGTTTGTTTATAAGTAGTAATTCAATCATTAGGTATTATTAAATTTTTTAAGTTTTCACATTGACTAAATGACTACAGTTCTAACTATATTTTTAGCTATTATATAAAGTATAATAATCCCGTGTCTTTGAACTTATCGCTTGGCAAATTTCCTAAAGTTTCAAGGATAAATTTCTAAATATGTTCAGTGCTCATCTTACCTTATGAGTCCTACGACTAACCTACCTGAAATAAATCTTACTTACCGAAATCTAAGAAATGTAATACATTAAACTACGTTCGCAAAAACTACAGTTTTTGTTACGGAATATGATCATCACATTCAAGAGTTTTGGGATGCCTAGAATGTGTGTTTTTGGGGTTTTGGCACCCCTCTATATGTCTGACTTCGTAGTTCAGTTACCTTGAAAGAAGAATTTTGGATTTTAAATGATGTAGCTTTTGGTCATTTAGTTTCGTGCAGTTTTATTAACTTCATTTGTTTTTGTAGCCAATCTTACTCCATTGTTCTTTTGTTTTACCTACTTGAACTCGATTACAAAAGGAATAATATTGTTACTAACTAATAAGAGTAGCTACCTCCCTACATACTTGTTGTTTATATAAAATTAAGATTGTCACACGAACACGTTTTGATCAAAGTGTCTTTGATCTTCTGATTTTGTTAACTGGTTTCCACAACTTTTTTGGTGTTTGTTAAACATGAAAAATATTTAAATAGCAAAAAGTTCAGGTTCCACCGAGATTTGAACTCGGATCGCTGGATTCAAAGTCCAGAGTGCTAACCATTACACCATGGAACCTTGAATGTTAAGTGCGAAATTTAGCAATACTCTTTTTACATACATTTCGAATTTTTGGTTGAATTCTTGTCTTGTGACTAAATTATAAACAGGGTTCAATGCTATGCTACGTACTTCTATAGGTAGGTACATACTTTTTTATCGTATAATTTCTGAGCGTACTCTTCTAGGTATCACTTTGATGGTTCATGATAGAATTTGTATTTGGTCGAGACACCTCAGGCGCATTGACGTCAGTTTCTATTTATTTTGGTCATCATCCAATCTGTTTTTATATAGATGAGATCTGTATGGTATGAGTAATTGGAAAATTTATTAATTTTCAAAAGCAAATTGTGGTTTTTTCTTCTAATAGTTTGAATTGTTTGCGTTGCACCTTCTTTTCTGAACTATAAAACACTAATTGGGCTCAATTTTTTTTATTATCATTACTAACAACCTATATCGGTCCACTGCTGGACGTAGGTCTCTCCCAAGCCGCGCCACTGAGCCCGGTCTTCGGCTCTTCTCATCCAGTGTTTGTCAGCTACATTTCTCAGATCGTCGCCCCACATTGCCTTTTTTTAAATATAGTTGTACAGTGTCTAAAATATTCTAAAATGATGTGAACATTATTAGTGCATTTTTTTGACGCCATTTTTCTTTTTTTCAGGAACCAGTGACGATCAAATCCAAGTCTCTGCATTGGAAGAAGGTGGACCCATCAGACCATCTCTACATACCGAACAAGGACACTGCCTCTGTGGCCTAAGGCATGCTAACAAAATACTCAAGTCAAATCGAGACTCAAGCTTTTTGATTCTATGAAAATCTCCGCTGAATATGCCCGTGCCACGCTTGAGTTTCTTGTGCGAATACGGCCCTGAAAGTGCACAAGCAAAGGGTATGAAAAGCTTTGGATTTGTGGTCCATAATGCATTGAAAGTAGAAATAAACTTAATTTGCCCCTGATTTGAGATCACTAAGGTATACTTGTCTTCTGTGTACTGGGTCAAATCTCAGTGATGAAAACAGATCGTCAAGGGCTACTTATAATAAAGGTCGATGGTGAAACGTCATGAAAGATTATGCACCTAGATGTAGGTATAGGTACCTATTTGTCTATGTTTGTCTTCGTTTTTAAAGTAATTACTAGTGAAAGCTTTTAGACTACAGAAATTTATATGAACATGGAAGTTTGCCCGTCTTTCAATACTTAGAAATACTTTAGTAAGAATAAATAGGATAGTCTGGTACTATGCCTACAGTAAAATTCAGTATTTTTCAATTATTCAGCGACTTTCATGCTTTAGGTAAAAATGTTTCGTCTTATGTAGACAAAGCTTTATGCTTGAACATTTTCTAGTTATTTAGCGATAGGTAATATAGGTATTGAAGTTAGTATTATATTTACTGTGCACGTTTAACTAATCAGTAGGATTATGTATTCTTAAACTTAAATCAAGAAAATTTCAAGTATGTAGGTACACAAGCAGTACCTGTAGGGCTACTCCCGACCACCGCCGTTCCAAATTGGATCCGGATTTTGACAGATTACGTGTCTTTTTGTACTGAAAAATGACACGACTTCTGTCAAAATCTATGGATCCGGATTGGAACTGTGGTCGAGAGTACCTAACCCACCTACGGGCCTAAGATGCGCACCGCGAGATATTTGTCATGTCGTTCTGTCAAAATGTAAGCATTTTGTACTAGTTTAGGAACTATTGCATTATCTGTGGTATTGTTGTTGAGAAACCGCGCCTTTGAATTTTCCACTTTTGACATTTCTGCATGACTATTATCTCGTCCTCAGAGAGGTATGACGACTAAGAAGTGTCAAAAGTGTACATTATGGCGCGTTTTGTCGACACCATTAGGTACCACGGATAATTCAATAGTTCCTAAACTGGTACAAAATGCTTACATTTTGACAAAACGACATGACAAATATTTCGCGGTGCGCATCTTAGGCCCGCTGATTTGTCTGTAATTTTATTGTGATGGATGGAGCATTTTCTGATCAAAGTAGGCTTGAAATTTTCTTGAATTTGTTTTCCAATGCTAGAGTATTTCTATAACTTTGTAGGTACTTCACATTGCGTAGTTTACTTTTAAGATAGCAACACGACAAAGAACACTGGTTGAAAACAAAAATAGATAACCTAATTACTTGTTATTATGATACTTGTTTAAAAATAGAGCCTACCTAAGTATCTACTTATCAGTAGTTTGGCATAGCCATGACTTAGATATAGTAATGTAAGAAAAAAAAATTTGAGAGGTGTCAAGGGACACCCGGATAGAACGAAGGTCCTTGAGGTGTTGTTTTCTTATAATATTTTCTATAAGAACCTTAATGAACCCTAAAAACAAAAACTTCCAACAATACCTACATTCATTTGTTTCGGTTGAAAACGTACAGGCACACGATATTTAAAAAAAAAAACTTTCTGCACCAATTTATTCGAATGACGTTGTCAAAGTTTGAAAAAAGTGTCGCGACAACTTTTGGTCTTAATTTTTTCCGTCTAGCCCCCCTTTCGCAACGCGCAATAAGGAACTTCGTTCCAAATGTTTCAGTATTAGAAAATACAAAATATATATAAAAAACTGATATAGGTAGGTACCGATTTTGGTGTTACCATTATTGTCGTACACATTCCAAAAAGCACTCATCAAGTTCTAAATATTTGACACCGTAGGTGTCAAATACCTGCTGTGATTTCCATTATTCTGTACCAGTAGATATATTTCACGAAGACGGTTTGTCTATGTTTGTGTACGTAAGCTCTGCAGCACTCAGACGTATTGGGATAGAGACGAGAGCGTACCTACAATTGGTTTATGTGCAAACATAGCTGAACCGCCTTTGTGAAGAACTGTACCAGTTCATGTACTTAACTGACTTATTTTATATTTATAATAATTGTGATTATATTTGTGATGTAGTTTATTGTTTTATTTTGTGTATGACATTGTATCTTGTAGGTATCACAATTTTAAATTAGCTTATCAATAAAGTGGTGCGTGAAATATTTTGTTTTTTTAATGGTTCCTTCCTATTTGTTGCTTCATTTTAAGATAAAAATATAGCTTTAATCAATAGTTTATTAAAAAAACAATAATATCTTAATACAATTTAATAACTTGCTTATCCTATACATACCAGATACCTACTATTAACATCCAGATCAGTGTTTGATTTGAATAGTAAATGCTTTTAAGAACCTTAGTTTAATTCACATTTAATACTACGAATTCAAGTCACTACACAATTCAACAACTAATTAGTACATATTTTACCTACAATGAAGAGATTATAAATAGATCAATATTTCTTTATGGTTTTCCTGATGAGTGCCATTCGTTGGCGATGTGCCTCAGTCATGGCGGAGCGCTTGTATGGGCGGACCTCTTCACTGCCGAACCCTGGTATCCACATGTTCCAAAGTCGTTCTGTTAAACAAAATTGAAGCTTGTAGTATTCTTTAAAAACAGGCCGTTATTTGGTATGGTTTTATTTTAGTAAATTCTCCTTCACCCAAAACAGGCCTCTATAGTAGGTGCCAAATAACACCGCAATACAGGTCATTCACCCACCTTCACTACGATGTCGCAAAATTCAATTTATGAATGGCTAATTCTGTCGCTTTCCATCTAAACCCGTCGCTAAGACGGTAATCGCTTGAATCTCGTAGTACTGTTTGTTTACCATTCATAAATTGAATTTTGGAACATAGTTCTGAAGGTGGGTGAATGACCTGTATTGCAGTGTTATTTGGCACCTACTATAGCTATTTTCTTAATCCATCCTATGGTATACGAAGAGATCAAAAACGAACGCCCCCAGGACCTTTGTATAAAGCTGTGGCTTCTGGTAATACAGTCAATTATTTTTATACTTATAGGATAAGATTTCATTGATTTTTATGTTCATTATGAAAAAATATAAATTTAAATTGAATCTGTAAACTTCTCACCTAAATGCAATTGCACATCCTTGAGTTCTACAGTGGAGGCGCGTCTGTGCTTAGCCAACCCGCAGGCATTGATAAGTGAGGTGTCTATGAAGTCATCGGCCAAGATTAGAAGGATATCCTCTACTTCTTCATCAAGTTGTACGGTTGGGTCCACTTCTCTAACTAGCTCTTGCAGGCGAGGTCTGCTAAGAATCTGTAAGAGTCAGATTTCATAGTGGAGATTTTAGTTAGATATAATTTTCAACGAAGTCTGTTGAAAATTTCGTTTGTTCATTTCACAAGACAGGATGAAACTAGGTGGAAAGGTGTACAAACCGCAGAATCTCCGCTTGTATTATTGTTATTTTTATTTCCCTGGGCATTGTTCTGTGTTGGAGAGTTCTGGACAGAACCTTGAGACCCAGGGTTGTTCACGAATTGAATGTTCCCTTGGTTGATGGCTGGCATGTTGCCACCTGTGTTCATCTTCATCGAAAGTTCTGGGGGGGTTCTACTGGTTCTTTAGGAAATTAATTAGTGGAAATAACTTTAAATGAATCGAAATATATCGAGAAACTCTTGATAGAGTATTTTTTTTACTATGTCCAGAAATAATAAATAAAACACACACTCAAATGAAATGACATAGGTACCTACACCTACCTACACTAAAGTTTGACATTGACAGAATCAAGCGAGACTACAGATTATTGCCAGTAATAAATAACGATTTACTTTGCTAGGGATTGATCAAACTTGGTATGGTTTTTTTAGTCGATTTTTATTTTCTCCTTGCATTCTCACAAAGTAGGTAGATACTTATCTAATCTACCTTTGAATAATTTTCAAAATATAATATGTACATCATAAGTACCTATATCGTTTTTGTTTTATTTTATTTCGACGAATTTGTAAGAGTAGGTTATGGGGGTAACCTACCTACCCAGTTTTGTTAATCTGATGAGGTAGGTACCTACATGGATAAAAATCAAACAGTTAAAATTATGCTTATTCATTATTTAATCAACCATATCTTCATCCATTAGCGACGATATATCTGAAATATCGTCGTCATCTACAAAACTGTGGTAGTTCACATTATTTCTGGCCATGTCATTGAGAAATTCGTTTATCGCCTCTCGTATATCCCATCTGTGTATTCGAAGACGTCTGAAATATAAAACCACAAATTAATAAAAGGTCACCAGAAACACTAAACTAATATCTAATTATTAGGTAAGCATTGGATATTTGCTAAGGTTTACTTTACACAGCTGTATGTACTGTTGCGCCGACGTCACTCGTGTCGAATGAACAGGTGGCAACACATACTGTTTGATAGTGGCAACACTAAATAAATATCGCTTACAAGCTGTCACTGTCAAGTCGGTGTTCCAGATGATTGATTGTTTGATTGATCGATAAAGTAACGCCATCTGTTGGGTAGTAGGAGAACTACTTTGTGAACCATAGAATAAACACGCACCGGAAATTACTAGAACATTCCCGCGAAATTTCGAACTTGCTAGAACCGACTGGCGCGTAATTTTCGGATATAAAAAGAGCTTTGAGCGGCGACTGGACAGTTCTGTTTTCGACTACGAAAGCGATAACATCGGAGTTCTAAGAGTGATTTAGTGCGATTGTACAAGTGTTTTGGAACTTTATCGAGTATTGTAGTTGTGACCTAGTGTTTTTGTTGTGTACTAAGTTTGTGTCAAGTATCTGAATATACGTGTATTTTTGGTCAAACCAATCTTTTAGTTCAATCAACCCACAGCTCGTAACAATTTGGTGTCAGAAGTGGGATTGAACAGTACTGGAGCGACCAAAAGAGGACACGGAAGGTATCAGGACTAGGAGTGAACTACAGCTGGAAGTGGAAGTAAGGATGGAAAGTTCTACGCCACTGGTATCTTATAGAGTTCCTGATCCATGGACGAAGCCAGTTGATGGAAAGGAGGAACAAGCTCGTCAGCAGGAAGAGCAGCAAGTTTATCGGTTGGAACAACAGGTCCGTGGGATGGAAGAAAAATGCCGTTGGATGGGAGAATTGCTGGACTGTCGTCTGGAGCCAGAGCAAGTCCAATGGAAGGAAGAACATACTCGCCTTTTAAAAGAACTGAAAAGTGTGAGAGAGTTGATCTTGGAAGTGGAAGCTCAGCTCACCGATACAAGGAAGACTCTGGGTGTACTGAAGTCTGGAGCTGGGAATGTGGCTCCGGTAGTTGCTGCCACACCTGCGTTTAGATGCTTCAAGGCACCATCTTTTGACGGGACCACGTCGTGGTTAGCCTATAAAATACAGTTCGAGGCCGTGGTGAAAACTAATGGGTGGACAAAAGAACAAGCCAAGACCGCGCTTATACTGAGCCTTTGTGGTCAAACTCTCATCATTTTAGAGGCTCTTGGAGAGGATGTAACATACGAGCAACTGCTGGAAGCGCTGGAGACTCGTTACGGTGATGCACATCTTGAGCGCGCGTTCCGTGCTGAATTAAAGAACAGGAGTCAGCGTAGTTCTGAGAATTTACAGCAGTGGGCCGTGGAAATCGAAAGATTGGTTCGAAAAGCGTATCGATCTAAGCCTGAAATTGTCGACGCCATTTTAGTAGGCGAATTTGTCGATGGGATTCGAGACCTGGGAGTAAGAGCTGCTGTAAGTCTCGAGCATCATAAATCTTTGAAGAAAGCTCTGGCCCATGCTTTGGAGGTGGAGACTGCACGTCTGGATTTTCGAGCACCTCGCATAAGGGAAGAAGTGACAACATCTACGTGTAGCTGCGATAATCGACCGACGTTCAGCCCCAGATGCTACAGGTGTGGAGAAAAGGGTCATTTGAAATCCAGTTGCAAGAAACGGGTGGTCGATGATAAGGCACATCTCCAGACAGGAGGCGTGAGTAGTACCTACACCCACCGGATGCAGGAAAACTGGAGGAAATGTGACACGTTGGATTCGAAGGAGAATGTCTTCGTCAGGATGTTGAGAACGAGCTGCGACAATCGTCCGGAAGTGAGTCCCAGATGCTACGAGTGTGGCGAGAAGGGCCATCTGAGATCTAATTGCCAGAGATGGGTTTCCGCAAGGAATAAACCCCCACGTAAGGGACGGACGATTCGCACCCCTATTCATCAGCAACAGGAAAACTGGAGACATCGTGTCAAGGAGGAACCTAAGGAAGCAGTGTCTGTCAGCACGCTGGGGTCAGGCTTGAGTAGTGAATGGAAAGAAACTTTGCAGCAGGCACAGCGAGAAGACGCTGACATCGAGCCTATCGTTGGGTGGTTAAAATCGGGTGCACCCTTGCCTAATTGGAGTGATGCTGCGGAAATGAGTACAACAATGAGAAGCTATCGGGCACAACGGGATGGTTTAGTTGTCCATGATGGAATTTTGTGCCGCAAATGGGAAGATGATCAAGTAAACCGCTGTAACCTGCAAATGGTTGTTCCGAAAGCCATGGTACCTGAAGTTCTGCAGTTCTGCCATGAGGGGAAAACGGGAGGTCATTTGGGAGTAAAAAGGACTCTGGCGAAAATACGAGAGTGGTTTTACTGGATTCACTGCAAAGATGATGTGAAGGATTGGTGCCGGAATTGCGCTAGTTGTCTAGCAGTGAAAGGACCTCGGACAGATGGCAGAGAGGCATTGAAGACCGACTGTATTCAAAAGGCTTTGCGGGAAACCTGAAAATCGTGTTCATCGATCGACTTGCGTGACATTACGGGTCTAACAATGCTCGGGACGAGCATGTCTTAGGAGGGGGTAGTGTTGCGCCGACGTCACTCGTGTCGAATGAACAGGTGGCAACACATACTGTTTGATAGTGGCAACACTAAATAAATATCGCTTACAAGCTGTCACTGTCAAGTCGGTGTTCCAGATGATTGATTGTTTGATTGATCGATAAAGTAACGCCATCTGTTGGGTAGTAGGAGAACTACTTTGTGAACCATAGAATAAACACGCACCGGAAATTACTAGAACATTCCCGCGAAATTTCGAACTTGCTAGAACCGACTGGCGCGTAATTTTCGGATATAAAAAGAGCTTTGAGCGGCGACTGGACAGTTCTGTTTTCGACTACGAAAGCGATAACATCGGAGTTCTAAGAGTGATTTAGTGCGATTGTACAAGTGTTTTGGAACTTTATCGAGTATTGTAGTTGTGACCTAGTGTTTTTGTTGTGTACTAAGTTTGTGTCAAGTATCTGAATATACGTGTATTTTTGGTCAAACCAATCTTTTAGTTCAATCAACCCACAGCTCGTAACAGTACCTATTTCTGTTAAAAAAAAATACCAATTTTAACCATATTAGGTACCTACATCAATTATTATAACTCACATTTCTGCTTCTTCCTTCTTCAGTTGAGTGAGGTGGGTGAATATCTTGACGATCGTCTCCGCTTCTTCGCGTTCTGGGTCTATCAGCGTCAGAGAATTGGGATTTCTTACTGGTTTCTGAAATATAAATTGAACATAATCAATTTTATTTATGTTTATTGATTACGATTATGAGCAAGGTCTGAACATTTGCATTACGATTTGGATTTGGCTATGGTTTAAAAAAAAATGTGGATGAGCAGTTTTGGGCAGGCAGGGGTATTTAGGTATTTTAAGTCATCATCAAGCTATAGGTCTCCTTCTGAACGTGTATGTCTCTCCCAAAACGCTCCGTTTACTTTGCCGTAGGGCATCCTACACGCGACTACACAACTCTGTCTCCAAGCAATTAAGGAGCAGTGTATAAAGCAGATGAATACGTGGCAGTCACAGTCAAGTTACCTTAAAACTATTGATGGTTTGCTCGTGCGTAGCAGCGGTAACATGCATCATCTCATTAGCGATCACATATGTCCACGTGGTGCTAGGGTGCTTGAAGTTTCTGAAGGCGAATGTCCGGCGGAAGTGGAAAATCCGAGATGAGTGCTTTGTGTTCTTTTCTTTGAATACTCCAGCTACTACTAGTACTAGCATTTGTCGCTGGAACATTAAAATTATAAAAAAGTTGATAATATTATAAATGTCAAAGTTTAGATGTTTGTGTTTCAATCACGCTGCAACGATTGGTCCGTTTTGGCTGAAACTTAGGTACAATAGTGTAAAATTCGTAACCTGGATTAACACCTAGGCTACTTTTTATCACGGAAAATAAACAGGATCAAACGTGATGCGGACGAAGTAGGGGGCGGAAGCTACTGAGATATAAACATGAAGTCTTAAGCGTCTTTCATTGCACCAATACCCCACACCCTTACAACTGGAACACAGCAATACGAGCTTGCGAGCATCGCGATCTACTTCGCAGTATTTCGGCAGTATTAGCGCTTCCGTGCTTCGAATGTTACACGCTAAACTATCGGTCCGCGCTCTAGCAGTGGTTGAGCCATGACGGAGGCCTTAAAACTCCGTCACCAGAGTTAGCTACTGATTCATAAGACCTTGCTTGATTGTTTGGCAGTATTAGGTACGGTGGTAATACTTCCACGGACGAACTAACGAAGAGGCCTGCTTTGGTCCAACTAGCTTGTATTTTTTAAATGAATGGTTTGGGGTGTATACAGACTTAGATTATGACGAGATAAATTGATATAATCCTTAGTTTTGGTTGGTAAACGTCAAACAGTGGAGTAGTTACACGTTTGTATGGAAAGGTGGGCGACTGGTTGGACCTTTAAGCACTTACATCATGATGCAAAACATCAACTGTGAATGATGATGGGTCATGCACAGTCGCCGGTAGTCGTTCTTCCAACACGAATCTCAGCTGATCACTGCCTGAGTATACCCGGTTTGTGTTTGTGGCTGAACGTCTCTGAGTTAAAATGTTGCGAGCGTGAGATGTGTATGACGACATCTCCAATTCTTCATAAACTGAAATCAAATAAAACCTCTTCCAAATAATGATCACTGCAAAAGTTATGCGTTTGTTATCACCTAGTAGATAATCCGCAATAATGTTTACTGCAAAAGTTAAAAGTTAAGAACTTGGTTATCAACACACTAAAAACACTAAAAACACTGAAATCTAATTATCCAAAAGTTGACTCAATCACTTTAGTTAGGATATTTTTATTATTTGTACTTGAAGGACTAATAGCACTAGCTGTTTTATGCTGTTGTCTACGTCATCGATCTGATCGGTAAGGGACAGTCAGCAGCATAATAAATGATGAGACAAAATTTCAAAAATATTTTGTCCTCATAAAATTGCAAAAAAAAGCTGACTGAAATTCTACTTCATGCTAACCACCGACAGAATCTGTTATCATAATATTTCTTTACCTGGAAAACCAGTAGTAATAGTCAGCGTAGATTTATCGTTGTAAAACCCCAAGATCCCAGGTCGGTTTGGCGTGTCGTAGTGCGCGAAGTATATCGTTAGGAATTTTTCCACCAGCATCTTGGTCAGACGATCGGGAGTTTCTAGGAAGTTGCGAACGAATGGGAAATGTAAGCCCGTCTCGCTTATTCTTATGCCATCCTAAAAAATAAAAACTATTACATGCATAAACAATCGCAAAAGTTTTAATAATGATATGACAGATGATTTTATGTATGTATGTAGGTAGAGGTATGTATTTACAAAAAAAAGTATTAGCAATCTAGTTACCATAGTACAAGCTTTGGTTAGTTTGGGACTAGAGGGCGTTGTGTTAAATGTCCGTGAATATTTATTTATTTATTGTGTGTGTATTGATTAATATCACCGTAGCCCTTCCGTAATTCCATATATTCTGCCTCTATTCAGTAGGTAGTGATCAAATATTTGACCATAAAACACGGATTAACCACTCCATATACCTACTTACCAACTCCGATAATCTCGGGAACTTCATAGTGATACCCTTTACATACGCAGAAGGCTCTAGTTCGTCACAGAGTGGGTTACCTTCCACCCAGAGCTTCTCAATTTTACTGCTGACGCGAAATAGGTCTGATATCGAGTTGATCTGCAAGGGTAAGAGTTGTTTTGTTCTACGAAGTCGGTTTGTCTACGTTCATGCACGCACATAGACAAATAGTATGTCCTTCTGTAGTACCTATCTCGGCATACTCGTAGATGTACACCTGAGCTTACGCACACAAACATAACCAAACCGCCTTTTTTAAATAGAACTACAATATGCCTGATACTACAGTGTCCTGTAAATAGGGGCCTCTAGTTAGGAGCAAAGAAGTATTTATTTGATTAAAACAAAAAACTGTCAGGTGGAGATTTGTAAGTAAAATGTCTTTTCTCTTTTTGACTGGCGTCATGGCTCAGTCGGTAGTAGCTCTGCCTTCCGTGCTGTGGGTCGTGGGTTCGATCCCCACCGAGAACAAACATTTGTGTGGCAAACATAGATGTTTGTTCTGTGTCTGGGTGTTTCTATGTATTATAAGTATGTATTTACAAAAAAAATATGTATGTATGTATTCTATCAGCCATCTAGTTTCCATCGTACAAGCTTTGCTTAGTTTGGGACTAGAAGGCGTTGTGTTAAGTGTCCGTGAATATTTATTTATTTATTTTTATTTATTTATTTATAAGGCTCCAGTACCTACTTACTTTGTTGTGGCTTAAGTTGATCGATGTAAGGTCTCCTTTAATAAAAAAATTTAATATTTCAATTGGTGGTTGCCTGAAAAATATAAAGTGAATAATTTATTTCATAACATGTTTCCAATAAGCTGAGCAAAAAAAACATTCATAATTAAAAGTGGTATTAAAAATTTTAAGCTTATTTCCTCCAACTGTCAGATATATTATTTAATGATAGGAGTTATGTATTTTGTATCAAAATGTATTTTTGTTTAATAAAAAAACTTACACTAAGTCGTTGTTGCTAAGGTTTAGAGATTTTGTATCCCTTCCCATTCTCAGCATCAATATCTTGAAATAGGAAAGCATTGAAATCTTATAGAATCCTATGCTCCTATCAACAAATTCTGAAACATACATACATAACAAAACTTGTGCATTAAATCATCTAGACCTATAAATGTAATGTGTCTGGCACTTCTAATTTAAATTGAAGAAGGAATATGATCTGGTCTGAAGTCCCAAGTAGGAATGTATTGACATTTTCCTCTCTCATTCCAGCAAGCCCAACTCCTTAAAGTAATAGAGGACTTTGAATTGAGCAGATGGTGTTGTATTATGATAATAATAATAAAAAGTAACCTAGATAATATACATTTAGGTTACCTAGAATTATTATTCAGCTCAAGAGAGAGAAAAAATAATAATAATATGAATGGTACCTATAAAGCTATTACGAACTAAGTAAAATTACAAACCTTGGTCTTTACAGAAGTCAGACAGATCCAGCTCACATTGATCAGAGAACCGTTTGCTCACCACAGTGCTAACAATAGCATCCACAGTAATTGTACGATCAAACAAATCCATTGATGACTTGTCGTTGAACAGCACATCAAGGTTGTACATACTCTGTTGGTACGGGAACATGAAGTCATATCGTATAATCTTATTTATAAACGACAAACTACTTGAGTAGAATGATGTTATGCCAGCTTGAGTTGTTCCAGCTACGGGAATGAATTGTGAAGTAAAATAGTCACTAAAAGCTTCGTAAAGATTAGGTTGTGAATCGGTCCAGTTGTGTACCTGTAAAGTTATATTTATTGGTTATAGTTATCAATATTAGTGATATTAATACCAGCACTAGCTTTGGCTATGGCCTAGTGAACTCAGGCAGTGGATCTTTACATAGTTATGCGATTAAAATACAATAAAACTTACCATAACTTTGTGAAAACGATGGTTAGCGGCTTCATCTTCCGTGGCAATGCAATGTTCAAGGAACTCTACAAAAGGAGTGCTGCAAGTCCACCTATTGAGAAGGAACTTTTTATAGTTGTCCAGAGGGTTTCCCTTTACATCCATTTTGTAATTTCATGGAAATAATAACTCGAATCTATCTCAAACAAAAATCAAAACAGCAACCATCAACACAAAATTACAAAATTTAGTAAACAAACTAGTGATGTACTTGTGTGCTACTTACTGTCAGACATGTCTTCCTTGAGTCTTGCTTCCATCGAATGGCGAACGTACCTAGTCGGGTAAACAAAAATCGTTTTTTTTTTTTTTTAATTTTGTTCTGTTACTTGATAATCGACTAAACAAGGTGTTACCAGGATCATACAAATCTTGGTTTACGATACATAAAAAGACAGGTGGCATAGTTTGGTTGGTTGACGTGAGTGAGTTGACAACACTGGCGAAGCTGCGTGCAGAGGAGTGATCACGAACAAATTTGACAGTTGCCGCGTTACGTAAACCGTATGTATTCGAATCATATTGCGCGTCTACGCTAGCTCGACTGCCGAACATTGCAGCGTGACCGCGCAGTGTATATCGAATACGATACGTTTACAATACAATTATTGTCCACAGGACCAGGACATTTATTTTATTTGTGATCAAGGCTCATGCTGCAATACGGTACACCGCTTCCGCTTGTTTATTAATTATTTCACTAGGTTAGTGAACTAAAAGTGAGTTTCAGAAAGATGAAGACCGCAATTCTAACATTGTGTAAGATTCTTATATTCGTGATTGTGCTAATGAGCATCATTTCGCATGTTGTGATTGCGAACTCTGCACCTAAAAAGTTGCAGATCGGTGTAAAGAAACGCCCTGCAGAATGTCCCATCAAGAGCAAAAAAGGAGACCTTCTTCACATGCACTATACGGTAGATAAAGCTATTTTAAAAATTACCCAATAACTCCAGTTAGAAATATTATGATGGCATTATTTTTTTAATCAAAATAAAAGATATCTATGTAGCTAAAATCACTAAAAGATAATTATGAATAGGTACATAATAAAACAAAAAAATATTTTTCCAGGGAACTCTAGATGACGGCACTGAATTTGACAGCTCCATCCCCAGAGGAAACCCACTCACATTCACTTTAGGTTCTGGCCAAGTGATCAAAGGCTGGGATCAAGGACTTATGGGCATGTGTGAAGGAGAGCAAAGAAAGCTGGTCATTCCCCCAGAACTCGGTTACGGTGAAGCTGGTGCACCACCCAAGATACCCAAGTCTGCTACTCTGACATTCCATGTTGATTTAGTTAAGATTGAAAGGAAAGATGAATTGTAATAGTTTTGTTTTATGTAACTTTTGAAGAATAAGAAGAAATTGAAACTGTTCTTTCTGTCAGAATATTTATTGTAACAAATGCATACTTAGGTAGGTCCCCTACTATCCTATCCATCTGGCATATTCCTGATTAAGCAGTATGTTATGAAGAAAATTAAATATATTTAAGCAGGCAAACCCTATCAGCTGTAGCCACAGAATATTAGTACACTATACAATACAAAGATGATATTGATAAACAGATTACATATAAAGTTAGGATGCACTGATTATTTTTAACGATAGATCTCTAACAGGTCCGTTAGCATCTTAATAATCTGTGATTATTCTTTTTCTATGGATAGAATGAAACGAAAAATTATGTCAAAGACAAAAAAAATTATAAATCAATCAAACAAATGTCAAAACAAAAAAAACCCTTGTCGTCGTCGACGATGATGTTGATCGATTTGATAGTTCGCTTTTCATGGCAGTCTAAAAATTAAATCACTGCAGTGAATTAGGTGTGTAAAAATGGTGAAGATAATCTTCCTACACCCTGACTTGGGTATCGGCGGAGCGGAGCGCCTCGTTCTGGATGCCGCATTGGCCTTCAGGAAAAAAGGCCACGAAGTATCCTTCTACACGAATCACCACGACCCAACGCATTGCTTCGCTGAGACCAGAGATGGTACTTTTCCCGTAACTGTTATCGGTGATTGGATTCCACGATCAATTTTCTGGAGATTCAAAGCGGCTTGCGCGTATATCCGCATGGTCTACGCAGCAGTTTATATGGCTTGGTACGTCATTCCTGATGAAGAGCCAACGCTCATCTTCGCTGATCTGATATCTCTTTGCATTCCGTTTTTGAAACTTGCCAAAGGACAATTCCGTGTTGTGTTTTACTGCCATCATCCAGACAAACTGCTAACATCAGAAGGTGGTATTCTAAAGAAGTTATACAGGTACCCATTGAATTGGTTAGAGGAGTTAACAACGGCCAGAGCTGACAAGGTCTTAGTAAATAGCAAGTACACTGCAAGGGTTTACCAAGATGCATTTCAAGGAATAAAAGACATTCCTGATATTTGCTACCCATCAATCAATACGGAGTTCTTCAAGGCTACAGTGCCGAAGGCTTTGAAGGAAGTAGTTCCAGTTGGAACAGATAAGTTTATCTTCTTATCAATAAACAGATATGAAAGAAAGAAGAATCTCAAGCTAGCATTGAGGTCCTTGGAGCATTTGAAGCATATAGTGAGTGAAGTTGATTGGAACCGGGTTCACTTGATCATGGCTGGAGGGTTTGATCCCATCAACTTGGAAAACATGGAGCATTACATGGAGTTGACCGACCTCGCAGCTGAATTGGACATAGAAGACAAAGTCACGTTTATGAAGTCACCTAAAGATGTAGAAAAGGTTTCACTGCTATACAACTGCAAGGCGTTGGTATACACTCCATCCAATGAGCATTTTGGTATTGTGCCGTTAGAAGCAATGTATTACCGTAAGCCGGTCATCGCTGTGAACAGCGGAGGACCCACTGAGACAATTGTGAATGATGTAACAGGTTTTTTGTGTGAGCCAAATAGTCAATCATTCGCTGAAGCTATGAGCAAGTTGATAAACAACCCGGACCTTTGTGAGAAATTTGGTGATGCTGGTTTGAAAAGATTTGAAACAAAATTCTCCTTTGATGCATTTACAGAACAGCTGGAAGGGATTTTAAGCCGGGAAAGACAAATTGCGTTAGAAAACCGGGCTATTGAGCAGGAGAGGAAGCATAAATAACATAATGCCAACGCTCCAACAATGTTTGATCTTGTTTGAGTGTTGCACAACCAAAGGAATGCATTTTGATTGTGATATGCTGCCCATTAGCCAAATATTATAGCAATAGGGCCAGGGCTTAGAAAAATAGACAATGATTTGACTCAGCATCAGTGTAATGTGAAAGTGCTTATTAAAGTGTGAAACGCACAGAGTCCTCTGTGTGATTTAGCCTTAAATCAATTAATAAATACCATTCCTGCATGGAATTTTGCCATTTAGGATTGCTGTATATAGTTTTAAGCATAATATTATGCTAATGTAGCATATTGTGTTGTGTTCTTGTTTGTTCTTCAGAAAAGCATCAAGCATTTTGTTCATTCTTAAAACAATGTCTATTCTATTTACAAATGATTATTTACTCTAACTTTGAGGCTCTTTCATCTTCCATATTAGTCCATTTATAAGAATAATTAGGTAATTTAGTG
Source organism: Eulithis testata (assembly GCA_947507515.1). Lineage (NCBI taxonomy): Eukaryota > Metazoa > Arthropoda > Insecta > Lepidoptera > Geometridae > Eulithis > Eulithis testata. The sequence goes on along the minus strand of OX382213.1, from coordinate 6,298,328 downwards.
CTACAAGAAGTCTCACAAGCACTGAAAGTGTTTTTTTCTGAATTCTGATGATAGTTTGATTCATTGTTATGTTTGAAGAATAGGTAAATGCTCGGAAAGAGAAATGAAAATTAAAAAGAGGCTGTAAATTGTGGACTGACATTGTTAGTTTGTAGCGTAAGTTAAATATTTTCTGAACTAATCTATCATGGAGAATGAAAGAACCAGTGATAGGTAACCTATGAATACTATAATTTTAAAGGAGTTACTATATCAGCACAAATTCAGTGAGAAACTTATTGCATTTTTATCTGTAATATTTCCTGTAGCATGTTAGTTATATAGCTTGAGTGTAGCTAAAAAAGTTTGTTACCTACTAACAAATAAAAAAAAAATTATATTGATGCAAGATATTTAGCCCTAGACCTACTAGAAAGTAGCTTATAAGTCGTGAATATATTTTTTGTAAATGTATCTGAATAAATGTATAAAGCATAAAACTCTTTTCACTTTTCAATATAGTCAGTGTATAAAAAAAAAATAACAATATAAAACAATTTATTTATAAATATATCATTTATCGTGTCGTACACTTGCTTACTAATTACTTTATATTAATCTATTAAAACTTATCGTGCATGTTATTCACATTCTAGTTTTTATTAGATATTTTGTAACAAGTTTTTTATGGAGTATGTTACTCTATAATCGTTTTATCCATAGTGTAGACTTTTTCTACATTTTCTTCTGGTAAGGGGTCTATTAGTTCAATCTGTAAGTCGTACTGCTGATCCAGGCCAAGGTAGCAATCACTCATTATGTACACTGTGTAGATAATACGACCTGAAATGAATATTTCAATATCTAAGTTTTCACAAGTGGTTACTTGAAATAATGGTGTCGATTTCGTTTGTGCATTTTTAAACTAACCTAATTTGACAGCTAAAATTATAGCAGTCAGATTATGAGAAAGGGACACCAACAGTTTTGCAAAATTAAATTAGTAATTGTAAGTAAAAAATTAGTAAGTGCAAAGTGCTGTAAAATTCGGTTTGTTTAGCAAAACGCAACAGCAGAATCGACATCATTATCTACTAGTCAAACTGCTAAACTGATTTGATGAAATGGGACCAATCTGGAGTAGGTAGGTAATCAGATTTATTCGTTCCGATAAACAAATAATTTTTCGTACCACTTGCTCAAAAAAGTGACATTCTATGCCACAAAAAACGAACATAACAATAGTCATTTTTAATCTGTTAAAAACAGGGAGAGAAAATTGTACTGGATTTCTTTCATCCTCTAGGGGGAGAAAGGAAAAGATTTAAATTTTGAATACAATTTATACTGAAACACATCTGTGTTTACACCATTGAGTTTGTATACAAAGCATTATACATCTTTTTGAAAAAGGAATACGCATTTATTATGCAGGCCGTATGAGCTTGATGCATGTGCATGCTTTTCCGACAAAAAAATATTAGTCAAGAAAAATGCCGCGTTTTTGTTTTCTTCAAATACATAAACGTTAAGTTTATTTTAATTTATTTTTATAAATAAGTTAATGTTCTAAAATGCTATCTCATATTATTATTGTGTTAATTTTTTCGCAAATGGTACGAAAAGTAGAGTATTTTCCTCGGTGATAAAGCTGTCTTAGTCTTGGCTGAACTTAAATCCCTCGCTACTCTCAGGACTCGTCTTAAATCCCTCGCTTCGCTCGTGATTTAAGTTTTTAACACCCTCGCTACGCTCGGGAGCAAACTTCGAGTCCTTCGTTACGCTCGCGATTTAAATCGTCACCCGCGACAGAAGACCCTGCTTTATCCCCTTGTATAATAATCTACTATTATCTGTTTATAAATGAGTGAGTTCGGAGGTAACAAAAATATAAAAAACAGCGACACCCAGTGCGGATCGAACTCACAGCACGCCGACTGAGCCTGTCAGTAACTTATAACTAGCTTCCGTCCGCGACTTCGTTCGCGTCCCGTTGCATCCCGTGGATTTACCGGGATAAAAAGTAGCCTATGTGTTAATCCACGTCACGGACAATATAATTATATTCCATGTGTCATCCAAATCGGATCAGTAGTTTTTGCGTGAAAGAGTAACAAACATCCATACATCCACACATCCATACATACAAACTTTAGCGTTTATAATATTAAGTAGGATGTCTTACCTGTGTAAGAGGGCGTGTAGAATGTGATTTGAGCGGCCCCTCTAGGCGAGACTCGTTTCAATGCGTGCAGCTCGCCATTGTCGATGGTACCTAAAGTTATGAACCATCCCTCGTTCTTTCCTCGCGGGAAACGTGGACAAAGCACATTGCTGGGATTACCGCCGCGACGGTTTGTGTTTATTAGAAGCGTGTATTCCTGTAGAAAAATCATATTTCAATAACTAGTTGTAAATTCATATTATTATGTGAAAAAGGGGCCAAGTTCGGTAACAGCGTTTTGGCTCTATATTCACTATGCGAACTGCCAAGGAATGGAACTCACTGCCGTCTTCTGTCTTTCCTGAAAACTACAATCCGGGTCTTTTTAAGGCCTTCTAGACTGTTCTGCTTCGTCACTATCAGGTGATTGTGGCGTCGGAGTTGAGTTAAAAGAAATGAGATCAGAGTGAGAATTATGGCTAATCATTTTTGGACCCATCACTGAAAATTTGTCAAAAAATCCATGCTTGACTCTTGATTCAGAGTTCAGAAAAACTTGCAGTAAGTATAAATAATTATTGAAATATTGATTTATGTGCTAGATTAACCTGTTCAGCATGCAATGGCATCCATTCATCTCTTCCTTGTGGCTGAGATACTTTCTTGTCTTGTTCGGCGTCGCTGTCAAACCACAGCCCGCGTATTTGCAGTTTTATGTCTAGCGTCGGTAGGTCCATTATTGCCTGCAAATTACAATATGTAAATTCAGTTAATTAGTAAGCAGATTTTTGCAATTTAATCGAGACTAGCTTCCGCCCGCGACTGCGTTCGCGTCACTTTTGATCCGGTTAATTTTCCGGGACAAAAAGTAGCCTATGTGTTAATCCAGGTTACAAACCATATATATTCCAAGTTTCATCCAAATCAAACCAGTAGCAGCGTGATTGAAACACAAACAGCCAAACATCGAAACTTTCACATTTATAATAGTAGTGGGATATATTGAAATTGTACTGTACTGAATTCCGGTTGTCGAGGTTTAAAAAGTAAAATTTTTTAATGAATCATATTCTGGACTGATTTTTTTTAGACAACCCATTTGTGTACATTAATTACGTGAGGCATTTTTGAGAATTTTTCGACCCCCCCTCCCCCCTTTGTGAGATATCGTAAGATTTTCCTCAACTCCCTTCCCCCACTCCTAATCTCACGCAAGATTCTTCAAGACTTCTATTTTGAATGAAAACGTGTTGGATTATTGAAAAAAAAAACAAAAAAACGCACGTGTCGATACAGCTAAACAATCGAGCGCTACTTCGCTGCTCTGCGAAGTTCGGACAAATACAACAAATACTATTGTCTCAGATTTGGCCATATTTTATTGTAGACAAAATTTTTCATGCAATTTTACACCGTTTTCTGCGAGAAAAATAATTACGTGATATTTGCCAAGAACCCCCCTTCCCCCTAAGTGAGCTTTGGAAAGATTTAGCTTGACCCCCTCCCCCCCTAGAACACCTCACGTAATTAATGGACGCCCCCAAAATGGTATGGTGTAATTGTTTACCCTATGGATCTGTTCAATCTGGCCTTCATCAAACTCCCTTCTCAAGTACTTCGCCAGCGTCTCATAGCTGCGACACGCCACTTTGACACCATTCAGTAATCCACACGGTTTCTTGGTATCCTTTGTCATTTGTGAGAAAATGTATAGTTGGTTTGAGTCCACGTGGGGTAGAGTGGTTAAGGGTGAGTCGGCTGGCCAACGAGCTTGGATTATGGACTGCATTAGTATTTGGCAGGAGAGGCATACTGATAGCCAGCCGTTTTCTGCAGATGTGTCTATCATCGCCTGTGAAAGAATATGTAATTTTTTTAATTCAAAACTACATAAAAATAATAAATAATAAATAATAATAAATAAATATCTTTGCACATTACACACAACACTCTTTAGTCCCAAATTAAGCAGAGCTTGTACTATGGAAACTAGATTGCCGATATAATACTTATATAATTTTTTTTTTTTTGTAAATACATACTTATGGGTGTTTCTATGTATTATAAGTACGTATTTACAAACAAAAAAAAAATGTATGTATGTATTGTATCAGCCATCTAGTTTGCTTAGTTTGGGACTAGAAGGCGTTGTGTTAAGTGTACGTGAATATAAAAAAAATATATATATAATACATAGTAACACCCAGACACAGAACAAACATTTCATGTTTGCCACAGAAATGTTTGTTCATCAAACTTAGATTAGATGTTTGTTCTGTGTCTGAGTGTTACTATGTATGATAAGTATGTATTTAAAAAAAAAAAGTATACAAGTATTACATCAGCAATCTAGTTTCCACAGTACAAGCTCTGCTTAGTTTGGGACTAGAGACTATTAGTTGTGAGTAATGTCCAAGAATATTTATGAATTTTTTCACCTCACCTGTAAAATTCGGATGGTCTGATCGAGAACAGATTTGGTATCAGTTAGGTAGTCAGTATTGGGCAGTGGTAGGCGAGACATGTGTGCTTGAAGTAACAAGAACGCTTTCACGTTTGAAGAGTCTAGTGATAGAGCGTCGACTGGCAATCGACATTGTTGAGACAACTCCCTGGAAAAAAAAATGAATGAATGAATGAAAACGCTTTATTGTACATAAATAACACCAAAACATATTCCTATGATATAAACAAAACTGCAGTGCAAGTACCGTTCTTGTCGATCGCATAATTTGACATTTAGAATCGTCAAAATTCGATAAAAATGGTTTTATCGACAGTTGCGGGTACGTCACCAACTTAGACGATCGGTAGACAAATTCGTTAAATTTTATCGAATTGGCAATGGTGTATGTTTACTATGTTTTGATTCTGACAAAAGAAAGTGATAAACAGTGATATTGACAGTAAACTAGTAAATCATGGCAGTAGTGAACGAATGATCTTTTGTCGACAAGAGATCCGTACTCCCATGCAACGATACGATTCGATACGTTTATCAACTTTAGCGATCGACAACTAAGCGATCGATAAGAACGGTACTTGCACTGCAGGTTGCATTAAATGTACAATGGGCGGCCTTATCGCTCAATAGCGATCTCTTCCAGGTAACCTTTGGATGGAGAGGATTTGAATAAATTTAGAGAAGGGGTTCGGGGTGCTAATAAGAGACATTTCATGATTTAGTAAATACAAAAATATCAATGATTTTTCTGGAGTGGAATTTGCGTCGGATTAAGAAATGATAAAACTGTGCTTAGTTGAAGACAGTGAGTACACTTTAATATAGTAGGTGCCAAATAACACCGCAATACAGGTCATTCACCCACCTTCACCACGATGTCGCAAAATTCAATTTATGTATGGTAAACAAACAGTACTACAAGATTCGAGCGATTACCGTCTTAGCGACAGGTTTGTATGGAAAGCGACAGAATTAGCCATTCATAAATTGAATTTTGCGACATCGTGGTAAAAGTGAGTGAATGACCTGTATTACGGTGTTATTTGGCACTTACTATAGTAGCATGCCGAGTGTGTACGTTTGACGTTTATAAAGTCACATAAACTATAGATTTATGGACAAAATCATCAGTTTTGTAAACTACCCGCTAGAGGCGCTGCTCAATCTCTATACAAAAATATGGTTTACGTCAACTTTGTAGTAAAACGAACACAAGCGTGCTGACTACAGCGAATCAAACGAAAGATATTTGTTATACATTACTGCTTGATAATTTAACGCATTGAAAAGTTTTGAGTGTCAAACGTCAATGCATCGCAAACTCGCTATTAGCACGGCGACATTTTTACCTTAGCTTTGTAATAAAAGGTGTTACAAACAAAAATCCTGTGTGTCTTTCGATTCCATCACAAGACATACTCAATTCCCACGACATAAAGTTCAAATTCCCTTATTTCTCTTACCCATTGAGAACGTCCTCATTATGCCTGACAGGTAACGTGGCATACTCTTCGCTGTCAGACAAAACACGCAGTAAATCATCTACACTCATGTTATTCTGTAAATTTGCAGAGAAGTGGGCCATTGTCTTGTGCGATAGGTAGTAGTAAGAGGCTATTCTACCCATCCATGTTGTGTGGATTGTGCGTTCGTCCTGGAAATATGATTATAATTTAGAATAATGTTCTGTAATAATATTAATATACAAGGTGTAACATAAATACCCTATATGCCCGAAAGGGGCGTAATCAGACCGACCACCTGAGTGCTTGGACATGGGGGTCAAAAAATCGTAATTGAAATGTTCATACAAAAGTACTACTTTTATTAATTTAGAAATTGTGTTTGTTTACTATTTGCGTAAACCCTTACACACGCATGCATACGTAGGTACCCTTCTACCGCGTCGCACGTACACGCTAGTTGTGTGTAGGTACATTTTAAGTAAAAGTTACGAGCTCATTTCATGAATGAAAAACTTCGAAATCTCAAAAGTCTTAGAACAAACACTGTTCGCCATGACCTGTAAAATACCCCCCTTTCGGACTTATAGGGTATTTATGTTACACCGTGTATTATTATAGAACTAAATAGAATATATTAATAGTATTTATTTATTACTAATCTTGTCATATTATGACAAGATATGTAATAAATAAATGCTCGTGGACATTTTCATACAATACCCTCTGGTCTCAATTGTCCCAAACTATGCAAAAGAAACTTTATTCACAATAAAAATTAAGCCTAATACAGTACTTATTACAATCCCATCCAAAACATAATGTGATTTTTTTGCTTTTATTTTTCATTTAGTTTTTAAAGAACCACAGCTTAATTAAACTGAATAAGTATAAGTACTTACACTTTTTTAGTAATGGAAAGCCAATTACAAGTTTTCACAGATACATAACATATAAACAACAAATAAATGAATAATACAATTTATTATGAATATCTATACCTTAAATACTCCTGAAAGTTAAACCTAAGTACACTACGGCCGGCGGATCTAGACCGGTCTGAAGTTGCGCTTTCGGAAATTGTGCGCAGGTACAGGCGAGACAAACCACCTATTCGACCCTAAAAGTGACTACTGCGCAGCGTTCCGAACGAACTTAACGCCGGTCTAGATCCGCCGGCCGTACTGTATATTGTTATTAAAAAAAACCTCACCTCCTCAATTTCAATGCAATTTGCGTTACATAGCGCGTCCAATGAAGTTTGCACCAGATTCGACAAGTAATAGTTAACATCTTGAGGCTCAGTACTTTCTAGGTTATAGTAAGTAGGGTTCTTCAGAAGCCGTCTGAAGAAATACGTCCACGTCATGTAATCTAGGATATCTTGTTTTGTTTGTACTGTACCTGTTGATATAACAAATAAATATTGCTATAGTATGTGCCAAATAACACGGCAATACAGGTCATTCACCCACCTTCACTACGATGTCGCAAAATTCAATTTATGTATGGTAAACTAACAGTACTAACGAGATTCGAGTGATACCGTCTTAGCGACAGGTTTGTATGGAAAGCGTCAGAATTAGCCATACATAAATTGAATTTTGCGACATCGTGGTGAAGGTGGGTGAATGACCCGTTTTGTCGTGTTATTTGGCACTTAATATATATTTGCATTCTTTATCAGTTATCACCAATACATACCCACATACTTAGGTAAAAAATAATAATGTTTATATTGACAAAATAATGTTTGAACACAAAAATATTGAATCCATAGGATTCTGAGCTAGTTATAAAAACTGTGTTAATTACTTTACTAATATAATGAAATCTCATTATAAGTGTTATCGATATTTCACACAACGCCATCTAGTCCCAAAATAAGCAAAGCTTGTACTATGGGAACTAGTGCACATAAAATATTTGTGTAAAGTGTTTTTTGTTGTAACTAATAACATGAGTAGTAACATCCTGACACGAAACAAAAATCTATGATTGCCATAACAAAAATGTTTGTTCTCGGTGAGTATCGAACCCACAACCCACAGCTCAAAGCAGTACTTTACCAACCGACCTGTGACGCCCGTCTAGTTGCCAAAAGTGCAACACCGTAATAGATATAAACTGATTTGAATTAAAACTAAATTAAAAAAATCACTACATAGTATAAAGCAAAGTCGCTTCCCGCGTCTGTCCTAATGTCTGTATGCTTAGATCTTTAAAACTACACAACGGATTTTGATGCATTTTTTTTTATAGATAGAGTGATTCAAGAGGAAGTTATATATGTATAATACATCATCATCATCACTGCATTGCACCCGTGCGAAGCCGGGGCGGGTCGCTAGTACTATTATAATTACCAGCAACAACTTCTGCGTTCAAATGGTCAGGCAACACGCCAAGCAAACTGGATTCCACCGGGAAAGGTTCGTACAAGAACTTCTTGTAGAAATTCTTCTTTTGGTCGTGGACTAGAACCACAGCAACTCCTTCGTTGTCATACTGAAAATAAAACTGGATGTAGAACCTTATTCTTTCGACGTAAGGTTCATTTTAGAGGTTCAAAATCGTTGACTCATACTCTTGATGGCGCATTTGCACGCCAATGCCTTATGATCAATATATATAAAACTCTTTTGAAGCTAACTGAGAATCAACGCACAGCCTAAACTATAAGTCCTAGAGGTATGAAATTTGGAGTGTAGGATCCTTATATAGTGTAGGGGTGCACTAAGAAAGGAATTTTGAAACGACAAACTCTAAAGGGTAGAACGCGAGCCACGCCGCGGGCGACGGCTAGTTATTTAGAAGTTGAATCTGCTGTCTAAGGCCCGTATTCAGATTTACTACTCTAGCGTGATCCGGTTTCAAGAATAGATTTTTTTATGACAATCTCTACTCAAATCTATGCTTGAGTAGAGATTTTTTTATCAGAATCCAAGCCTAAATGTATTTATCTCGATTTCGTCTATTATATTTTTATGAGAGCTAGATTACATTTTGCCGCTTTAGTTATTGTGTTGTCCAACTGCCACAATATTAAATAATAAATTTTTGTGTAGAGATTTATTATTTAATTTGTTGTCTTAAATTTTTGTGTAGATACCACTAACTACTTTCACACACAAAAATGAGTATCATAAAAAACATCTGCTACACAAATACGAACTTAAAGCCATCATGATAGAGTTGAAAATCGTACCTGCGGCCGTCCAGCCCTGCCCATCATTTGCAGAACATCAGTTATAGGCATATCGACGTATCTCTTCTGCTTTCCGTCGAAGTATTCAGTTCCTTTGACAACCACTAAATGGGCAGGGAAGTTAACACCCCAAGCTAAGGTTGCTGTGCAGATTAGGACCTTAGGGGCAGAGAGTTAAAGTTGAATTTTGTACTACGATTTCAGGAACCAGCGATATTGAATTTAACATTAGAGGTGAGCACAGTGATTCATTTTTTAGTATCCTACTAATATTATAACCGCGAAAGTTTGTAAGTATGGATGGATGGATGGATGTTTATTACTCTTTCACGTAAAAACTACTGATCCGATTTGGATGAAACTTGGAATATATATTGTCCGTTACCTGGATTAACACATAGGCTACTTTATATCCCGAAAAATCAACAGGATCCAACGGGACGCGAACGAAGTCGCGGGCGGCACCTAGTGTGTAATAAGCACAGGATTAAAAGCAGTGACTGGTGAGCTAAGCGAGCGGCTGCTTTTGTTTTGTATCTATGTCTATTTGTTCTATGTCTAGGTCTTAGTATGTAATTATAAGTATGTATTTACAAAAAAAAATAATTAAGTATTCTATCAGCAATCTAGTTCCCATAGTACAAGCTCTGCTTAGTTTGAAACTAGATGGCGTTGTGTGAAATGAAAAAAAAAATGTATGTATGTATTCTATCAGCCATCTAGTTTCCATCGTACAGGCTTTGCTTAGTTTGGGACTAGAAGGCGTTGTGTTAAGTGTCCGTGAATATTTATTTATTTAAATGTCCAAGAATTATTATATTATTTTATTTAGTTCTATAAAATCTAACCTGTATCTTCTGATTTATAAACAGTTCCTCCACAGTGGTTCTATCTCGCTCGTGCAATCCTGCGTGATGGATGCCGATGCCAAACGCAAGCGTCAGTTTTAGGTTCGACTCCCGAATGTTTGATAGGATTTGTTCCATTTCAGATTCTTTCATATGAAGCCATTGTTTCGGGTTGTTTTCTGCGGCTAAGTACGCGATAAGATCTAAAGCTGTCAGTCTGAAAAAAAAAAAACAAAGTTATAAAGCGCCTTAAGAAATCGATGGTTGTAAGAGATTTGTTATGTAGGTATGTTGTAAATATTTTAAATACTGTATTAGTCGTAATTTTCTTCTATACTATTATAAAACTGTAAAAAAAAGCCAAAAACTAAAATTAAAGATATGGATAAACTAAATATACAGATCTACTAAATAAACGATTTTGATTCCGAAAATCAAGTTTGTCTGTTTATCTATTTGTTTGTTCGCGGATCACGCCTAAACTACTGGACCAATTTCAATGAAGCTTATACCATTCAGAAGCCCTTTTTCCTGAATTGAAATGAAACATAGGCTATATTTTATTGAAATGAAAGACTTGGATTCTTAGATACAGCTTGACCTCTCTAAACCAAAAGCCGCCTTTGGCACGAGGTTCATCGTATGCTGGTTGACAGATATTTTGGCGGAAAGTTTCGCACGCGTACGATGTCGCGGGTATCAGCTAGTAGTAAATAAAAAATATATCTCATTCTTAATATGTTAGGTTGTCTGGTAGAGATCGCTAATTAGCGATAAGACCGCCCAATGTATGCTAATTTTTTTTATTATCTTAGTAGTATGGTGTACTGTGTAGTCCCTAGATTAAAGTGTGCATAGTATCTTGTATCTATTCTTTATTGTACACAGTAAAACTTAAACTGAATTGTACATAATAGGCGAGCTTAACCCTATAAAGAGTTCTCTTCCAGCAAACCTTTGGATGAGAGATGGGAAAATAGAAGTGGGTACGTGTACAACACAGATACAATTTTTTTAGAAACAAATCCAGATAAATAAATAAACCTACAGATATATGTTAAACATATATGTACATACAGTAACATAATATAAACTTACAAGGAAAGAAAGGGTCTATCTATTCTAAGAGTGAATAAATACCTTGTTTGTCGCCTACTGGATACAAAGACAAGAGCGGGCGCGTTTGGGGAATGTGTTCTAATAGCTGCGAACGTGGGCTTGTTCATTGACATCATTCTAGGGCAGTAATGTCTGCCGGGATGGCCGGATATGTGCACCTGGAAATAAATAATTAGCTTTAAGGACCCGGCGAAGGAAGAAATATCCATACAAACGTAATACCAAAGTAATTTCTAATTCAAGCATATTTCTACTATATTATTGTATTATTAGTATTCGAATAGCGTTTATATACGTTCCTGGATAGGTTTTATTTTCAAATAACTTACCTAAAGTGAAATTAAAGCCAATCGCATTTTGCATTTTTTTATGCTAAAATTGACAAGTTTTCTTCCTACTTATTTCGAATTAAAAACAACAATATCTTACGTGTTGTTTGTTTAGGAACATAGCTTATATTGTCTAGTTAAAGAAAAATAATACAATGTGAAGAATACTAACAATTTTAACTAATCATTTTTGGTATTACGGAACTCAACCAAATTCATACCACTTTTGAACGGCTAATATTGCCATCGCGCACGACAGGACGGCACGACAAGTAGGTACGCACGCACACTAATGCAGCGTGTATTTCAGCGATTGATACGTACCTCCTTGTTAGTTTTCATAAACTCCTGTCAAAAAGTGAAATATGTATGTCAAGTATTTCGGAAGAAAATATACGTCGAAAAAACAAAGTCCCGTTATAATTTCGTTGAAATATTAAACCACCTAACTGCGAAAACTGCTATGCTACAGTACCTACCTACATAGGTACTACGACTTTAGCTTTCTTTATGGACTTCGATATTTTTCACTTACGGTTTGGTTGCTGATATGGACTCGGAACATTGGGATGTATCTCATAGTAAGTACCTAACTCGTTTTAACCTAGTTGTATTCATATTTTAAAGTTTAAATACCTAGGTAGGGATCTATCTAACATGTTGTTTAGGTAGGTAGGTACTTATATCTTAGTATAGGTACCCAAGTGAAGTAGGGAAGTACCTACTATTGTGTGCATTTTTAGAGTGAAAGATCTCTACTTAGGTAGGTACAAATATAACGTGTAAGTGGTTCTAAGAATAAATAACCCGTTTTCAATGTAATAATAATGAATTGCTAGTATTTTAATATAGAGAAAAACTATATTTCCATGAGATTAGCTGCTGCTCGGATTTCGACACGAAATAAGAGGTTATGGTAAATTTATTTGATAATAATTTGTATGAATATTTACAGAGCCACTGCGATCTTTTAAAAAACGCTTATGGCCATCAGTTCCCAGGAAAAGAAAACATGCGAAAAAGAAAAAAGAAAATATGGGTCTATGAGGTGAGTAAATGCGCATAAATGGCAAGGTTTAGTGTATATTTTTATGATGACTCTAACGTCCAAATATTTTTTTTAGAGATGTACAACTTATTGGAGTGCCACCTCGACATGAAGGAATACTCATCGAATCAAACATGAATCAACAACAGTTAGACAGATCTTCTTCATGTCAACCTGGTGCTATTGAAATCACGTCAACGGCTGATATAAATAATGCACCATCAAGGTATAATCCTGTTATTGAACTCGAATCAAATCAGGTCATGAACGTTGAACCAATCAGTCAATCGTCTAGCAGGTATATTAGATAAGTTTTTAATGAGTGCCTGCATTATAATTCCAAATATCCTATTAATATTATAAACGCGAAAATTTGTGAGTATGGATGGATGTTTGTTACTCTTTCAGGTAAAAATTATTGATCCGATTTGGATGAAACTTGGAATATATATTGTCCGTGACTTGGATTAACACATAGGCTACTTTTTATCCCGAAAAATCAACGGGGTCCAACGGGACGCGAACGAAGTCGCGGGCGGAAGCTTGTAGTAATATAATTATGCAATGCAAACAAACAAACAATCAAATCTTTTTCCCTTTATAATATTAGTATAGAATAGATAAGTAGGAAGTTTGCGTCCCGTTGGACCCCGTTGATTTTCCAGGATAAAAGTAGCCTATGTGTTAATCCAGGTCACGGACAATATATATTCCAAGTTTCATCAAAATCGGATCAGTAGTTTTTGCTTGAAAGAGTAACGAACATTCTCAGAAACTTTCTCGTTTATAATATTAGTAGGGCTGCCGATTCTGTTGTTGCGTTTTTCTAATTTAGATAAAAAACCGAATCATTTTACGATATTGGTAAGCCTACTCAATCACACTAAAAACAAAAGTTGAGATAATACCCCCGATTCTGTTGTATAATTTTTCTAAACTAACTAATTTGACAGCACTACAATGATAGCTGTCTGTGTTGTTTCAGTTCATAAGAAAGGGATGGCAACAGTTTTAGTGCTGTCAAATTAGGTTAGTTTAGAAAAATTATACAACAGAATCGCGGGGGTATTATCTCAACTTTTGTTTTTAGTGTGATTGAGTAGGCTTACCAATATCGTAAAATGATTCGGTTTTTTTAATAAATGAATGTGTCCGTAAGAGAAAAATGATATTTTTTATATAAATAAATGTCAATCAATAAACAAAATAAATGTTTGTACTTTTAAATGCTTATCTTTTATTTTCTTATCATAATTTCACAATAGGTAGGTAGATACTCGTATTTTACCCTAAATTTATAATTATCCTATTGCAGAACCTACCTACCTACACTCTAGCCAAATTCGGTTAGTTTACAAAAATGTCACACTGAATTTAAATAAGTATTTTCCTAATAGGTTTCTTGAGATATAAGTACGTAGGCCTTGTAGAGAATCTGGAATAAAAAACGCATTAGCAAACTACATTCGCTTAGATTTTTTTACAATACCTACCTACTCTTGCACTTCCCTAAATGCTTCGAGGAAACAGCGAAGCAGCAAGAAGTTTTTATGTCTATGTCTAAATGTAAGTATGAAACGCAAAAAGGTAAGTACACATGCATGCCTAAAGAAATAGGTAGGTGGAAGAGGTATACATCTACTCACGCACACACTCAAGCACTACCGCGTCCCGCGCGCGCCTGCGTCATCTAAACAGAGAAAGCGATACACGGAGCGATTTTTGCTCGGGCCTCAAATTGAAGTTGCGAGCTCATTTCGCCGGGCTCTTAAGGCGTATGTATAAGGCAGCAACCCTCTCGCTCGCATATTTCAAAATTTTTGAAGATAAATTATAACTAAATGAAATTATGTGAAATTGCAGACCTTTAGGGTCGAGAGAATAACAATGCAAAAGTTCAGTAAAAATATCACATTGATACAAACAAGTTTTCTAACCAAAAAATTTATACCAATGCGATAAATTCAAGTGCAAGATATTTTTACTGAACCTTTGCATTGTTATTCTCTCGACCCTGAAGGTCTGCAATTTCAAATAATACATTTAGTTATATTATATCTTCAAAAATGTTGAAATGTGCGAGCGAGAGGGTTGTAGCTGGCAAACACTGGATGAAAAGAGACGATGGCGAATGTGTGTTTTACTATTAACTATCAGGTTAGGTGTAACTTTGCAGAAATATATAACATAAATTCCACATTGATATCCCTATTAATTGAAAGCCCACTTCCCATACAGATTTGCCTAGTCTCCTTTCTCAACACGTGATTATCCTCATACATTTTAGAAGAAATTAACTATTTTCAAAAAAGGAGCACTTATTCGCAATTCGGTTGTGTTTTTTTTCTATTCTTTAGCTATTAACGAATACAAAGTTAGATGGGGGGAGGGTATTTTCAATTCGGTTGTATTTTACAAAGAGGAAATCAAAAGTTAATGATATTGTTATACCTCTAAAGGCACCGGTCGGACTGAAGGCCTGAAGTTGTAGAGTCCCATTTCTCCGATATTCAACCAGTTGGCAAGGTCTTTAGCGTTCGCTAAAGCAGTGGAAAGACCGATTATGCGTAAGCGTCTCGCTGTGTGAGATTCGATGAAATTCGTTCTAGAAAATAATGTTATAACATAATTGAAAACGTATTTCTTATGTCCGGTTTCTATAAGTTCATATGTTATGATTGCAACGTTGGAATGTCAAAAGAAACACATTCTTTTCCATTAAAAGTAGTGCTGTGATAATTTTATAAGTACAGATATTTGTTATTTGCTTTCAGGAACAGTAGGGCTCTTCTAGACCACCATCGTTCCAAACTTGTTCCGAATTTTGACAGAAATTGTGTCATTTGGTACAGAAATTGTGTCGTTTAGTACAGAAATTGTGTCATTTTGTACAGAAATTGTGTCATTTTGTACTGAAAAATGACACGATTGGACACGACACAATCAGTGGTCATCTCTTGTTGGCCATCATGTAATTTATATCTATGTGACCATAAAGCATCATTGTTCGATGGAACAACATACACAACATAACTACTGAGTTTCACTTATATAGTCGTTCTCGACTGACACCATCCACCCAATTCCATATAAAGCACTCAATAACAATGAACATAAAGGTCTATTTACCTTGACACTATAACCTCCAAGACCGGTCCTCGGTCTTCTCCCAGCAAATGTATTTCATCAATAACGATCAAAGCGACATCTCGTACGTAATTCCTAGTTTGCCACGATCGACTGATACCATCCCATTTCTCAGGAGTTGTTACTATTATATGGGAGTTTTTGATTGCTCGTATATCGGGTGACACATCACCTGTAATATTTTGTTTTGATATACAGGTGTAGAATATCAATAAGTTCTGTACAAAGACTTATACTTTTTCTGTACACGGACCGTTTTGTAAACTCGAAATTCTTACACAGTGTTATGTCTCTAAGGCCCTTATGCCGAAACAAAAATCATTACTCAAGCATAGATTTGAGTAGAAATTTTCATGTCAAAATCTATGCTAGGTCCGGATCAAAGCAGTAAAGAGCGGGCTTGAAACTAATTATCTCTTTCCATCAAACCAAAGATAGAAATTATTTGTTTCTATCATAGAAACAAGGTATAATTTGTCTTCTCGTTGGTAAAAGAAACGATGTCTAAGCCTTCATGGGTATGAGGTTCGTTTTACCTGTCAATTCAACAACTTTCTTGCCCAGTTTCTCTTCCATGCGTATCTTCCAGTCTTTTATTCTCTCCTTTACGAGGGCTTTCAAAGGCGCTATGTAGACTACCTGTAAATATATATATTTAAGTGAGATATAAGACATTTTCTAAGATTTTGTGGACCGATACAAACTTTATTCCGTATGATACAAAAAGTAGAATAGTATGATACAAAAAATAGAAAATTTGAGTTTTGTATTGAATTGAAGTGACTAAATTGTCTTGCAACTGAGCACTGAAGAAATGGTCTTTAGTATTCCTCTAGTATTTTATATAGACAAAAGTTTTAAAGTTGTCTATGTAATTTTGCTGAATAAATACTTATTGAAATTGATTTTTTATCAGTAAGATATAAAATTTTTCTTAAAGGTTTGTAAATAAAAACTGTATTTTACCTAAAATAAATGACCAATACTGAATTAATCCTACCTTACAACCGGGATATTCATTGAAAACTCTGAACATAGCGATTTCAGCCACAATAGTCTTGCCCGAGCCAGTCGGCGCTCCGAGTAACACGTTGTTGTCCGTATGATACAAACAGTGGAATATCTGAGTTTGTATCGGATTGAAATGGCTGAAATTGTAGAGTAACTCGAATGATGGTTTGTTTAGTGCTGTGACCGGTAGGGGCTGGAGTTCTAGCAAATCTGAAAATGTAGGATAAAAATTATAACTGACCCAGATTTTTATTTTTAACCCCTGACAGAAAAACGAATGGGGTGTTAACTTTGACGGCGTTGTGCGTCTGTCTGTTTGTGAAATTTTCATCAATATTTATGATATAGTTACCTGTGTGAGGTGGATGAGTTTCTGGTAGAATCAAGTGTTGGAATGTCAGTGGTAGTACACTTTCTGAGCCAAGCCATCTGACGACAACAATTATAATATTATTTTACTAATTTCTTGTGTTGCTTGAGCATAAAAATGATAGTAATAAAAAACCCACCTTTCTGAAGTAGCCCTGATGTAGTACTGAGGTGGCAAAGGCTCAGATATAGGTATGGTTATAATCAGTTCCTGTGGCTCATTTGTGATCACCTGAAATAAACAAGAAACAAGCAATTGCTTTAGAAATCTGCTCAACACTCCAAGTGGCCATTTCTAGTTTGCAAGTATGCGTTTTGGTCTTGCAAACGCTCCTATCACTTTTATTTTTTTTATTTTTTGTCGTGTTACTATTTTACTAGAGATAAAGGCAGATGCGCCTTCATAGGCTAGAAAGAACTTCATAGATAGGAAGATAAGAGCGATATCCGCGTACCTGTTTCTTAGTAATCAGGAAGTACTCATGGTAGTACATAATATCCGTATCTGGATCTTCGACCCATATCCAAAAGGCTTCTGGTGCTTTTCCATGGTACTTATCATTCCACCTAAAATTATGGTAATTGTTACACCATTTTAAATCTAATTAGTATGACTTTATGGTGTCATTTTGTACCGACAAAACGAATTGTTACTTAACCAAATGGTATTCTTTGAGGACTGTAGAATTTAAATTTGGCTAACTACTTTATTTATAATTTTAAATCTTTTTCTTTACTAGTTTCCTTATTCATATTTTTCCTCCATTTTCTAGGTATAATTATTATCTATTATGAATTTCACTCTAATTACTTCCTTCTCTGTTACTTGTTCTTTTCCACTCTTCTATTTATTATACTAGCACACTGATAATCTTCCATTTCTTTTTCACTTTTATTACACTATACTTACTTGAAATTAGGCGTAATAGTCAGTCGTATCCTAAGCACTGTCCTAGTTATAGGATGGAGGCTAGCTTCCATTTCTAGAAGCGGGAATTCGTCAGCGCATTTCTTGAGGTGACGAGCGTTTTTAGGATTTCGGAGTAAATCACCTAAAATGAAAAATATATCTGATCTAGTCTTGGGCACGCTTCTGATTGGTACTGATTTGGACCAGTTGAGCTATCTATAAATCGTTTGCAACGGTTTGTAGAGGCTTTCCCTAATGACTACAGGCACTTCAAAAAGGGTGTTTTAAAATTCTTCAAGGGTCGGCAACGCGCATGTGCTACCTCTGGTGTTGCAGACGTCCATAGGCTACGGTAACCGCTTCCCATCGGCGGGCCGTACGCTTGTTTGCCTACTTAGTAGTATAAATAAAAAAAAAGCTCATTTATTTCATGTGTATTTTGTAAATAATGTTTGTTCTGTGTCTGGGTTTTTCTATGTATTATAAGTATGTATTTACAAAAAAAATAATATGTATGTATTCTATCAGCCATCTAGTTTCCATCGTACAAGCCTTGCTTAATTTGGGACTAGAAGGCGTTTTGTTAAGTGTCCATGAATATTTATATTTATTTATTAAAAAAAAAATGTATTGTCTTGATTTTCTTTGTGAATAAAGTTTTGTATTAAAAAAATCTACAAGGATGTCTAAAGAAGGCCAAAAAGTATCAGATACGAGTATACACTGCCTGCATTATTTATTAATAACGTTTCTTACCAAGCTCCTTCCAATCCATATCCCGAATTTGATCTGGCTTCAACATTGGATACTCTATATGCTGCAAGGTCTCGATACCGAAGCAGTTAAATTGTCGCATGTCGCTGTAGAAATCCCATTGCTGTAGCTCCAACATTTTCGCCATTTTGAGATACATGCCGGCCATGTACGCGTTGTTTTTGCGTAGAGTTATTTCAAAGAGAGCTCGGACTATACGGACTGCGTTCTAAAAGTGAAAAAAAAAAAGGTTTTAAATCTAATTTTGATAAAATTGGTACGGAATGTAGCCCGTGGACTATGGCAAAATAATCCATACTTCCATACTAATATTATAAATGCAAAAGTAACTCTGTCTGTCTCGCTTTCACGCCAAAACTACTAAACCGATTTTAATGAAATTTGGTACACAGATAGTCTAGAGGCTGAGAAAGGACATAGGCTACTTTTTAATGCGAAAAAAGGGTTGTAAGTGGTTGAAAGGGGGGGGGGGTGAAAGTTTCTTAACCTTTTTCATTAAACTTTTTTAATGTCACATTTGAAATAACTGTCAGTTGTTTGACAGTAAGAGTTTGAATGACAGGACAACGTCTGTCGGGTCAGCTAGTATAAAATATTTAATAGTAATGGCCTTATGTTAGTCTTCTAAATCTATGGTAGCAAAATATCATTGTCACTTGCATGACAACGAAAAGAGATGACAACAGATTTAGCAATCATTTTAGTTAGCTCAGCTTTAGAAGACCAATATGAAATGATTATCCACTCAGGGTTGCCAGAACCATTGTGCTTCACCAAGGAATTACATTATACTCCGCTCGAAGACCAGCTCGATAGGATCGTCGATAGTATGGTAGACTTGGTGTTATGAGAATACACATTTATTTATGAACTAGATTCCACCCGCGACCTTCGTTCGCGCCCCGTTGGATCCCGTTGATTTTCCGGGATAAAAAGTAACCTATGTGTTAATCCAGGTCACGGATAATATATATTCCAAGTTTCATCCAAATCGGATCAGCAGTTTTTGCTTGAAAGAGTAACAAACATACTCACAAACTTTCGCGTTTATAATATTAGTTCGCGTCCCGTTGGATCCCGTTGATTTTCCTGGATAAAAAGTAGCCTATGTGTTAATCCAGGTCACGGACAATATATATTCCAAGTTTCATCCAAATAGGATCAGTAGTTTTTACGTGAAAGAGTAACAAACATCCATCCTCACAAACTTTCGCATTTATAATATTAGTAGAATATACCCCTAAGTGTTTTACCTGACTGATATAATTGAGATCAGACTGCAGCGACGATGCAGTAATCCTGCCTCTAGACAGGTATGTTTGTAGGAGGATGTTAATCTTCCAATGAATGTCTTCAGGTGGATCTTCGATGTGGAGCTCGCAATAATCGTTCTTTAGTGCCCAGAGGTCTGTGAGCTCTTCTTTACGGACCTGTATAACAAGTTAGTCATAGAGTTTTCTGTGGTTCTGTCTCATAAAGTACGGTTCGCTGTGTTTAAATTAATATTCTTATTTCAACGTAAACACCTATAAAATATATAAATACGATGAACAACATTGAAAAAGACGCATTTTTCGAAGTAAAATGTCTAATAAAACTAATGATTCCCGCTGCTTTATTATATTGTTACATTTTTTAAAACTGCATTGTTAGTGTATTTTAACAAGGATACATCATTGCAAGTTTGAAAAATATATGGGACCTGGGCTCCATCCAATTTGCCCCAGACCCTTTAGGTATTCGCATTTACTGCTGAGGCACTGATCCAGGCTCAAGCATAGATTATTTTGTATGAGAATCTCTACTGAAATATATATTTCAGTAGAGATTCTCATGCATAGCATATACTAGAGTAACGATTTCTTTATCAGAGGATGAATAACGTCTAATTTTATTCAAGTGCATGGTTTACTCTAGAATAGTCCAAAGCCAAAGTTAACATGAAAACACAATAATTTGTATGAAAATGACTTAAAACTTTACCTTCAGTTGTTGGAAATCAGAGCATCGGGTTAGCATTTCTAAAACGTATCCCTGAGTCATAGATTTACGGACCATAGTGTTAAACACTTCCATCGTCTCGTATGTTATGTAGTAGTGGCTGGCTGTGCGGCCGAGATCTGAAATTATTTAGTTTTATGACTTAAATGTTTTGACACAAGTTTTTGTTTAAAACAGATATTCCCAAAATAGCTCGTTTCGCATACAATTTGTTTCTGAGGCTTCAGATTGAAATGGTAAAAGATTTAAATTGAATCGCTTTGCTCCCAAAACGTCATTGTGTTCGTGATGTTTGGGCACATTTTTCAAAAACTTCGTCATGTTTGAGCACGCTTCCGATTGGTACTGAATCGAATCGTTTGCAAAGATTTGTCGATAGCTCAATTGTTTCATGTGTATTTTTTTAATATTGTAAATACTGTATTAGCCGTAATTTTTTTTGTGATTTAATTACATAAATTGTAAATTACTGAAAATGATTTTACTAGTTACTGAAAGTGTTTATTTAACAACTGTCGAGAAAAATTAAACTGAAGAAACCTCAACATTACTCCTGTCCTTCTAATCGCTTTCAGCGATAAGGCCGCCCATTGTACTTTATCGTATTATAGGTATGTAAAACGTTGTTCTTGTGTACAATAAAGTGTTATCATCTATCGATACTCACCAGTAACATTGAGATCGCCAGTGCGTTCGTTGTATCGAATCATCTGCGTTTTATCGAGTTGCATCGCTGCGGCAGTGATTAATTCCCTTCGCTTTGTTTCTAACATCGGTTCTTCTTGGACGTCAGTGTAGGTGAGTCCATACACCTGGAAAGTAGCTAGTGGGTACCTGGCATCCAAACGCTTGGATATCTTAGTCTACTAATATTAGCAGTCGCCCGCGGCTTTGCTCGCGTGGTAGCAGCATGCACATTATTTGGTTAAAATCTTTGATACTAATTGTCGATGTAAAGGGCCTAAAGGGTGCGACTTTTCAAAATTCCTTTCTTAGTGCACCCCTAAACTATATAAGGATACTACCCTTCAAATTTCATACCTCTAGGACTTATAGTTTAAAAGTTTGAAGAAGAAAGATGTTTGCTTCAATCACGCTGCAAAAATTTTGATAGATTTCATTTTAACAAAAATAATCGACCATTTGTGTAATAAAAACTGTAATTTACCTGTGGATTTATCCTCATTCTGACGAAAAGATAGGTGTAACTGAGCCATTCTACAGCTTCATCTATGTTCGTCACTGTACCCAGAGCTACCTGTGAACCAAATACAGCGTATATTTAAAAATATCAAGAACTGTGCCTTGATCATCATCATCTTCATAGGCAGCTTGTAGTAACCCACTGCTGGGCATAAGCCTCCTCCCTCAAACGCCACTCGTGTCTATTTTGGGCTTTTTGCATCCAGCGGGCCTAGGATGCGCACGCGAGATATTTGTCATGTCGTTCTGTCAAAATGTGAGCATTTTGCACCAGTTTCTGAACTATTGCATTATCTGTGGTAATGTTGTCGAGAAACTCACTCAAATTAAATTCACGCTTAAACCAATGAGTAATGTCAAACAGAGGCAGAGCAATTTTAGGTGGTGCTCAAAGAGTGACGTTTCAGTATTCCGGTCTAAGACTCCTCTTTCAAGAAAAAACCAGTTAAAAGTCAAACTTACCTCAGCATTCAAATTATCAGCGAGCAGATTAATGAAATTACTCTCAATCGGGAACTGATTTGTCATAGACTTGAGGTAATGCGTCAGTTTATCATGCGTAGTGATAATGATGCCGGTTCCTGAAGTATCGAACTGAGGTCGACCTGCCCGACCGAATATTTGAAGCACGTCGAGTATTGACAGGTCTACGAATGTACCGTGCGCTTGGTCGTAGATCTCTGTACCCTGTGAAGACGGGATAAGGTTGGTTTTAGATTATCGTTTGGGCGTGATCGTAGTCTAAGAAAATAAACGATATTAACAATGGTGAAAACTAAATAATTTAAAGGGGATTTAAAGGGATTTAAAGTTTGTAGGGGGTTTGTAGGGTTTTTTGGGGTTTTTTGGGGGTTTTTAGGGTTTTTATGGGTTTGTAGGGGTTTTTAGGGGTTTGTAGGGGTTTTTAGAGGTTTTTAGCCACTAAAGCGGAAGAAAGTTCGCCGGGTCAGCTAGTAATATTATAAACGCGAAAGTTTGTTACTCTTTCACGCCAAAACTACAAATCCGATTTGGATGAAACATGGAATATATTGTCCGTGACCTGGATTTACACATAGGCTACTTTTTATCCCGGAAAATTAACGGGATCCAACGGGACGCGAATAAATCGCGGGCGGAAGCGAGTACCATTTTAATTGTAGTAAACTTTAAGATGCTTTTTGTAGATCGTAGATTTATATGCAAGAGTAATAACATAATCAGTTGGTATGATGAAGAGCTGGTGGGTTAAACTTACTCTTATAATAACTCCGTGTGCAGGCAAGTTGACACCCCAAGCCAATGTGGAAGTACAAACAAGCACCTTTATAAATCCTTCAGAGAAATACTTTTCAACCATGTTTCTGTAAGGAAAACCAGGTTTATGACTAACATGACTGAATTTTTATAATTCTCTTGCATTGAAGCAGTACCAAGTTGAAATAGCACTATTTGTAAGAAGGATCATACATAAAGTGCTAAGAACTTAAGAACAAAATTAACTGGGTACCTATGTAACTTGCTTTTCAGGATTTTAACCCATGGCCTACAGTAGTACTTCTCAAATGATTTAAAAAAAATCTTACATGGTAGAGTCACTGTAGAGTATTTATTCAGTACCTATTTCGATATACCTACATACTTTGTATTTTTCGACGCTCCACTAATTTAAAAATACTGGGTCTCTACTCCGAAAATTGATTAACGAATATTCGGTAGTGACGTTTGTGTTACACTGCGCGGTCGCCTCGAGCGATGGTCCAGGCTCTTTCGAAGTCACAGCGTTACTGCGCAGTGTAGCACAAACGTCACTACCGAATATCTTCGGTAATCATTGTTCGGAGTAGAGGCCCAGGCCATATGTCTCTCCGAACTTAGCAGCAGGTAGTTCCGCAGATCCTATTGTTGGCTCGGATTTGAAGGCAGTGAGGGGTGGGGGGTGTAGCGCTAGTTTCAGACAGACAGAACTGGCTACTGTACCTCAGTGGTACTGTAAGTGGAGAAATCTAGCTTTTTTCTACTTACCGATCACTTCTCAGCATACCAGCATGATGACACGCAAATCCACTCGAGAACAGCTCCACCAACTGTTTATTAGGACTGCTGCCAATCGACTTCCTGGCTTTAAGGAAGGCACCGGAGTCTTCGGGTTCGAAATGCTTCAAATGTCCCTTCTTTTGAGCTAATTCTTTGAGGACGGTAGCTGTTTGGTGGGTTGCGTTACGAGCGTGGACGAATACCATTACTTGATGGCCTTTTTGGACCATGTCGACTGCTTTATCGTAGCATATTTCGTTCATTTGTTGCATCTACAGTGAATGAACATTTAAAGGGTGTCTCTTAGTGACTAAGCGTGTCAGTTAAGTATATTCTGTCAAACAGATTTGTTTAGTTTTAAATAATAAAATTATTTAATTAGTCTAAGCAGAAATTTAATATAATGTTGTACGTCCGAAACGGATAAACTGTTGCCTCTAATATAAGTTATTTCGAACATCACAGTTAAGCAATAAAATATTCTTATTCTTAAAAAGCCTTTAAAAGCATCAAGTAGTACATCAATGTTTGATGCGGTTCGTAGAATGTAACAGATATACATAAACTAGCCGTTGCCCGCGGCGTTGCTCGCGTGCTAGACCCTTTAGAGTGTAACTTTACAAAAATCCTTTCTTAGTGCACCACTACAATAAATAAGGATACTACCCTCCAAATTTCATTCTTCTAGGACTTATAGTTTAGGCTGTGCGTTGATTGTCAATCAGCTTCAAAAAAGTTTTATATATGTAGATAATTTTCGTCGTTCATAGAGTAGTAATAAAACAAAATAAAATAGACGAAGAATGTCTAAGTATAGTGTTTTTAGGTCGCCACAATCACAAAGTCTTGTCAATTAACTAGTTAACTACATTTTAGCCAATTTGGGGGAGGATTTTGGCGTTCCAGCTTATCTATCAACTTGCATATTACTGAAGCAAGAAGTGGCAGTAGATAAATGAACTTCATAAACTTTGATAATAAAATTTCAAGTGTTATTTGATTTGTTTCAAGTATTATTTATATTTTTAACCTGTCTTAAATGAGCGCCACCACCGCTGCCGGTATCTTTGATGCCAATAAATTGCTGCTCCAAAGGCACTGGACGGAACCGAGAATCGAAGAAGAATAAGCCCACGTTCGGATTTACTCGGAGAAATCTGTAAATAATGGTAAACTGTATTCTTGTGGATTTAAGGTTTAATTTGAAGTGGCAAAGATCTCTAAGGCACTGACGCTAAGAACCACTTTTTGATGCACTAATTACCCTAGATTTAAAGTCCAAATTTACGCATCATGTTTTACAATAGTGCTGTGTGCTGATTGAATAATAATAATAATTAACACACCTTCTTCTTCTTTTCTTGTGGCTGTTCGGTTTATTAGCGTTTACTGGTAAGTATACTAATCTTTTAACAAAAGGCGGAGATCTGAGTAGGTGGGTTAAAATAAATGACCGGTGAAAAAGAGAGAATAAGTAAGCTTATACATTTGCTTTAAGGTCTAAACTCATCTGGCAATATCAAAATAGTTAAGCTCGTACTGCCTTCGTGTGCTTGCTACGAAGTTCACTGTATAACAAATCTAACGCCTCACATTCTCAGGTTGGAACTCACCTGGCAACATCAATATAGTTAGGCAGCGTAGCAGAAAGTCCCACAATTCGTATCATGTTCTGTGAAGATTCGATCTGTCGTAGTGTGCGTGCGACTATAGCTTCTACTATAGGGCCTCTGTCACCGTGGAGTAAATGAACCTCGTCTATTATTATTAGTTTTACTATTGATGCTAGTTCCGTGTCCGCTGTGAAGACAATTTTATGTTATACTAATCTTGGAAATGATTTTTTTCTTATGGGAAAATTTGAAGCAACAAACAGATAGCTTACTTGATGTTAAACGGCCTATAACAATGAACTACTTCACTGAGCACATCCGTAACAGAAATTTACATGAAGGTAACATGCAATGATTGGATGAACTTTTGAGTATTCTTCTTTGAGAGGCCGCTAAAAGTGCCCATTGAATTTACCCATACAATCCTACTAATCATACTAATATTATAAATGTGAATGTAAGTTTGTTTGTTACGCTTTCACGCGGAAACTACTTAACCGATCATCATGAAACTTTGTACACATATTCTTGGAGGTATTAGAAGTAACATAGGATACTTTTTATCCCCAAAAATTAACGGGATCCAATGGGCAGCGAATGAAGTCGCGGGCGGAAGCTAGTACCTATTATAAACGCGAAAGTTTGTATGTATGGATGTTTGTTACTCTTTCACGCAAAAAATACTGATCCGACTTGGATGAAACTTGGAATATATTATGTATATTGTCCGTGACCTGGATTAACACACAGGCTACTTTTTATCTCCGAAAATCAACGGGATACAACGGGACGCGAACGAAGTCGCGGGCGGAAGCTAGTAACTCCATACTTGAAAGCAGAACTAACATGGCTGTGATCAACTGTTACAACTGTTTCTGTTTGTGATATTTATGATATTTACTAGACTAATTTATTTTTGCTAATAACATCAGACACGATCAGTTTCGGGGTCGGCCGAGAAAGCGTTGACGCGACGAAATTGGCGCCTTGAAAGAGGATGTTGGGAGGAAGCTCGGGACAGCGAACATTGGAAGTCTTTAGGACTCTTTGGCCAGCAGTGGGATGATTTAGGTTAAATAAAAAAAACAGACACAATCGGTTTTTGTGTATTAGATCCTGTCCATCCAAAGGTTGCCAATAGATTGCTTTAAGCAATAAGGCCGCCCATTGTACCTACCTCCTAAAACTTGATCGTATTACCAATTATGGTATTTTTTTGCTATTTTGTTTACATAATAAGTGGTGTACAATAAAGAATATTCTATCTATCTATCTAATCGTAAACCTTGGAAAAAAATTGGGAAGACAGTCTATCACAATTAGGATATAAATAAATAAATAAATATTCTTGGACATTACACACAACGCTCTCTAGTCCTAAACCAAGCAGAGCTTGTACTATGGGAACTAGATATACTTTTATTTTGTAAATACATACTTATAATACATAGTAACACCCAGACATAGAACAAACATCTATGTTTGCCACACACAAATGTTTGTTCTCGGTAGGGCTCGAACCCACGACCCACAGCACAGAAGGCATTATAAAAAATCACTAACTTGCTCCTTTCCTAGTAACAACATCCCACTTCTCAGGTGTTGTTACAATCATTTGCGTCTGTTGTATCTCAGTTTTGGTCAGTTTCATATCTCCCGTCAGTTCCCTGACCAGAATACCTAATCCCTTGAGCCGCCGCCCGAAGCTGGCTGTCATTTCTGACGCAAGAGCTTTCATTGGCGCTATGTAGATTATCTAGAAATAATAAGTATATATCCAGATATAATAAGGGATATTTAGATAATTAAAAAGGGGCTCGTGTGCCAATTTACTGTTCAAGCACTGATACGGACTCGAGTATAGATTTTTGTATGAAAATGTCTAATGAAATCAGTGCTTGAGTAACGATTACTTTATCAGAATACGGGCCTAAGACTCAAAGGTCGTAGAATTATGTTCACGTGGCAATAAGTACTTTGTTTATTTTTTATTGTAAATTTAAAACTGTATGTACATTGTGATCAATAGAGTTAATTTATCTATCCTATCCTATTAATATTATAAACGCGAAAGTTTGTGCGGATGTATGTATGTATGTTAGTTCCTCTTTCACGCAAAAACTACTGATCCGATTTGGATGAAACTTGGAATATATATTGTCCGTGAAATGGATTAACACATAGGCTACTTTTTGTCACGGAAAATCAACGGGATCCAACGCGAACAAAGTCGCGGGCGGAAGCTAGTTATTTAATATTATTAGTGATCGATTTTCTCCACTGACCTTAAATTTATTCTTCATTATAACGTTATTCTCAATATGCTGTTTTATCTGATGTACCACAGTCAATAGTGCAATATTAGTTTTACCGGCGCCAGTTGGCGCGCATATCAATAAATTTTCATTCGTATTGTACGCTGTTTGGAACACCACTGACTGTATTCTATTCAACTCTTTCACGTTTTCGAAAGCCATTTGTCCGATCTAAAAGAGAAATAAAGAAAATTGATGCACATAAATAAATAAATATTCATGGACATTTTTACACAACGCCATCTAGTCCCAATCTAAGCAAAACTGTATGGGAACTTGATTGCTGATAAAATACTTAAGATGCATTTGTAAATACATACTTATCTATTGTTTCTTTCGAGAGATCTTGAAAGAGATTGTCAAAGCAAAAGACAACACAGTGTAAGTATTCCAAGCTTACATTGAGTAATTTGGATTTGTATGAAAACTCACTTCATCCAAATCCGATACAGGAACTCTTTTATTTCCAACTTCTAAAGGCGCTGGTTCATTCTTGGGTAATATCACTTCTTCATATTCTTTTGTATCTTTTCTCGTGACGTTTTCAGGTAAAATCAACTTAAGACCGGACACAAAACCTGAAATCGACTTAATCTCGTTAGAATTTAAGCTCAAAATTACTTTAAATGTCCCATGAATATGTTCTTTGGAGAATTGTAGCGTAGCTTTTTAAATAAAGAACGTAATTTGTTAGAAATAAGGTTCAAAATACCTGCAGAGTTTTTAGCATTCAAAGAGGAGTCATACACATTTGGATATTGTACTTTAGTTTGGAAGTAGGATATTTTTTGAAGCACTGGGTCTATATTGTTTTGTGATCGCGTTGTGGAAAATGGCACCACCGGTTTTGATAGCTCAGCTAATCTGAAAATAGAATTGTTACATAACTTTAAAAAACAATTACTTTTTCTCATGTTGTTTTTCTTTTTCTACCAATTGACACTAGCTCTATGAGAATGTCTAGAAAGGATATTAAGAGGTGTTTGTAATTCTAAGCAAACATTATAAAAGCAGTATTTTATCAGCATTTTAATTCTATAGTAGGTGCCAAATAACACCGCAATACAGGTCATTCGCCCACCTTCACCACGATGTCGCAAAATTCAATTTATGCAATAATACAAGTAGTAGTACAAGCTTTGCTTATTTGGAACTAGATGGCGTTGTGTAAAAATGACAACGAATATTTATTTAGTAGATTTGGCAGCAGTTGCAAGCCCATCATCACTACAAATACTACGCCTGTTTCATCTTGATCGCTCATCGGAATCGCTCGTGGCGTAGCTTGCTTAGTCGATCTTCACCGATTACCTAAGTTAAGCGAAGTTCTGTACGGTCATATTTGTATGAGTAACCGCTAGTGGCATTTACATCTGAGCGCTTTCGTGCTTCAGAGGGCCTGTTAAACTGTCGGTCCCGGCTTTAGCAGTCATAAAGTCATGACGGAAGAATTAAGGCGGCCTAAAAACTCCGTCACCAGAGTTGGTCACTAACTTATATGAACTTACTTATCGTGCGTGATGGTTGTTTTCTTCGAGTTTTAGAGTTTTCTTAAAGAAACTGTAGCTAAAAGAATATCAAGACTCACCTTGAAAAAAGCGTTTTCATTCATTCATTCATTTCATTCAAAGAGTTTTCTCCTAGTAAACCTAAAAATCTTTCACTAACCTTTTAGCCCTCAACTGCGCAATATTGATCTCAGGCTCATCATCCTCATCATTTCTTCTTGCATTCTTATTAGTTTTCTTCTCTTCCTTTCTCGCGAGTTTCGCGAGCATTCTTTCTCCCTCCGACGCCACTGACACTTGACAGAGGTACTGCGGCATTTTGTTTTCAGGGAGGATCGCTGTTGCAACTAAAATTATAAAGAATTGTACAAATAAGAGGGAACATACATTCCGGTCAAACTCATATACTCACCTTTTTACTTCGCTGTAGTCGGGTACAAAATGAAAAAATCCCATTTTCAAGTTACGAGAGCACAAATAAATAGACAAACAAAACCCTCTTATAACACCACTTCCGTTTTGTAAATACACACTTATGATACATAGTAACACCCAGACACAGAACAAACATCTATGTTTGCCACACACAAATGTCCATGGTGGAACCCACGACCGGCACGGAAGGCAGAGCTACTACCGGCTGAGCTAATATGCCTGTCAGAAATTGTAAATTTATTGTAAGAATACTCACTTTCTGCTATCGACGGCCCAGTGGCTGGAGGCGGCGCTCTCAAACAATTTGTAATCTCTTGCCGATGCAGCAGCATTTCCTGAATAAACTCAAACTTGTCGAACCCCAGCAGTTCAAACATATCGTTCTGCAAATCGTCATTTGAACGCGGCGAGTTTAGGAATGTTATTATTGACTGCAGTATGTCTGCACTGGATATTCCGGAGGTTACGTAGAGTTCGTTCACTTTTGTTTCTAGCCAGGTTTTTCCGTACTGAAATTTAAATTCAGACTTAAAAATGCGAAAGAGTCTATATTTATTGTTTTACGGTCGATTTAGTAGCAAGATGCCGACTATCAAGCTTCAATAAACTAAACTTTTTTTCGCAAATCGATGTCTACAACGCCAGAGGTGCCACAAGCCGACCCTTAAAAAATTGAGTCATTTTTAAACTGAATATTCTTGAACATTTTACACTGCGGCTCCTAGTCCCAAACTAAGCAAAGTTTGTACTATGGGAACCAGATTCGTGATAGAATACTGCTATATTTTTTTTTGTAAATACATTCTTAGGATACATAGTAACACCCAGACACAACAAACATCTATGTTTGCCACACAAAAATGTTTGTTCTCGGTGGGGATTAAACCCACGACCCACAGCACGGAAGGCAGAGCTACTACCGATGGAGCCATGATGCCTGTCACTTACTTTAGATTCCTGAACAGGTTTCGGAGCAGCCTGCTCAGTATACTTCATAGAGAAATCATTCACGAATGCAGATGCAGTGGCTTGCCTAACCCGTAGGTTGGCAAGAGGTTTCATAGCCGGTTTATACGGAATGTAGTGACATTGGATGTGCTCGCCCCATAGTTTGACATTCTCTTTGTTTTCACTGGTTTCCTTTCTTATGTATTCTTTGCTTTCTTCTGATAGCTCATTGGAGATGTTTGTTACAATCTGAAAGTTAAGTTTGTGTTCTCAGTTTCATCTTGATTTTTTTTTATTGTACAACTAACTACTAACACATACATATACATATTTCACATTATATTGTAATATATGTAAACATATATATTTTTTTGTCTTTAAGATAAATTGATATGATTGCAAAAGAAATTAAAACAATAATATTACTACCTACTTATTTCATTGGCATGAACCTTTATTGGAACTTTTAGTATTGAATATTATGTAAGTACATTATCGTCCTGTCTCAAGAGCTATACTTAGTTGAGTTATAATGTTAGAAATGTTGTGCTATAATCCTATAGTTACGGAAACACCTAGATTTAAGACCTTTGAAAATCTTTCTTGTATTCTAATGTGTTATCCCTGTTATTATGAACTAGCTGATACCCGCGACTTTGTACGCGTGCGAAACTTTCCACCAAAATATCTGTCAACCAGCATACGACGAACCTCGTGCCAAAGGCGGCTTTTGGTTTAGAGAGGTCAAGCTGTATCTAAGAATCCACGTCTTTCATTTCAATAAAATATAGCCTATGTTTCAATCCGGAAAAAGGGCTTCCGAATGGTATAAGTTTCATTGAAATTGGTCCAGTTTTTAAGGCGTGATCCGCGAACAAACAAACAGACAATCTCGATTTTTGAAATCAGAATTATTTATTTAGTAGATTTGCATATTTCATTTTTCAATTTCTTTAATTTTAGTTTTAGGCTTTTTTACAGTTTTTTATTAGTATTATTATGAATCAAATAAAATAAACATTATTAAAAAAACTCACCTCACAAATCTTATTAACAGTAGAAGTTTGCACAGCTCCAAACATCTGCCTCAACTGTGACAGATGCTTCAGCATCACAATATCCTGGTCTAGGAACATCCGAAGACAGAATACCGCTGCATCCTCAATGACTTCGTCCGACTGCTCTCCGGTGAGAGCTTTGCAGGAACCCTTGAGGTCTTGGAGAAGCTCCAACAATTCAGAGGAGTCAGATTCATTCTGTTTTATGTAGGTTTGGATGTCGGCGAATGATTTGAACCTGGACAATTTTTAGTTAACGCACTTACAAAAACTTTTATGTAGGTAATAAAAAGAAGTAAATAAATTTTCATTTAGGTAACTAGTTAATCGAAATTACAGGTCCGATCAATGTTGTCTGTTGTGATTTTTATCGGGTTGATGTTGCATCTTTAGAAAATTATATTATACTAGGTGCCGCCTGCGACTTTGTTCGCGTCCCGTTGGATCCCGTTGATTTTTGGGGATAAAAAGTAGCCTATGTGTATCAAAATTGGATCAGTAGTTTTTAGATCAAAGAGTAACAAACATCCATCCATACTTACAAACTTTCGCGTTTATAATATTAGTAGGATTTGCCTCTTATACCTACTATAGATTTAATTACTAAGTTCTTTACTAAGCTTAATTAGAGGGACTGTGACTATGACTTGCCATAAAAACGGAAGTCATTTCATTGAAAGGTGTGGATTATACAATGAGTGAGTACAATTTTTACTTTTGTGCAATGAGTATGTAAATGATTTAGGTACATACATAATTACATACTATTCATCTAAGTTGATATACCTAGGTATAATAGGTATAGTGTTCAAACATTATTATGTCAATAAAAACATGATTTTTTTTACCTAAATATGTGGGTAAGTGTTGGTGATAACTGATAAAGAATGCAAATATATAGTAGGTGCCAAATAACACGGCAATACAGGTCATTCAGCCACCTCCACCTCGATGTCGCAAAATTCAATATATGTATGGTAAACAAACAGTACTACGAGATTCGAGCGATTACCGTCTTAGCGACACGTTTGTATGGAAAGCGACAGAATTAGCCATTCATAAATTGAATTTTGCGACATTGTGGTGAAGGTGTGTGAATGACCTGTATTGCGGTGTTATTTGGCACCTACTATAGTGATATACTGAATGCATTCTTAAAGCCTTTGTTTTTAGTAGAACAAGTTTAGTTATCTGAATTGAAAACTGGGGAAATCCCCCCAATTTTTTGTCTTAAAATGTGTATGTGCATACAATTGATACACTTATAGGAAGCAATATTGAATCTAATAGTCTGCGGGGGAAACAGCTACATTTGCTCTATCAACACCATCTTCATAGAAATTTATTCTCGCAGAGACAGGGAGTCACTTACATGAGAAAATAACGTAATAGTAGGTAGGTTAGTAGATCGTTCTTATAAAGTAGTTAAGTAAATAGGTAGGTACAAATTAATTCTATAGGCACCATAGGCAGGCAAGTACTTACCGTTGCAAGTTGCGAGTTTTCAATACCCGTTTGTTAGGATCAGCTGTGGGCTTCAAACAGCGCGGTTTGTCAAGCTGGGTGTGTGCCCGCAAGGCTCTAGTTATACGGGGAAGTTCTATCGTGGCCGCCATCGTGCCCACTCTCCCTGAAAATTACAAAGTTCCCCATTCTTGATTTTTGGAGAAACAGTTGGTGAAGTTACGAAGGTTTAGAAGTTACTTCAGTAAAGACACGAAGATCTGTAGGAAAGCTCACCTGGTTTTACTGTGGACATTAGGTATGCGTTATTATCTGTATGGACACGTTTTTTTGATGATAGGTAAGCAGGAATACAAATCGGCTTTCAAAGTAGAGGTGAAATTTATGTGAAATAGGTATACTTACAGAACCAATACGAACGGTAAGAGTTCTATCGATCAAATTATCCAGATAACATCGTACTTAGTAAGCATTCCGATGTTTTATATTTTCAAAAGCACGAACACAGAAAATAAAAATACACGAATGAATCAACTTGAGTAGGGCTGGCCTGGCTGGATTGGATTGGTGCTGCCAACAATGTTTTTCCAATTTACTCCGAAGTAGGTATTATCTACTAACAACTAAAACGTGAACATGCATTACCTATACTTCTGTTTCTTTTGTCAAATAGGTACGTGACCGATTAATTAATTGCAAATGACGTAAAAATTAATTAATCGGTCTTTCCATAATTTGATTTAGATAATTATCGTCACAATATGAACTGGTCAAAAACGTTTTTATATTATTATTTAAGCCCTATTAATTAGAAAAGGTTATGTCGCTTTGTAGAGCTAAATAATTTTAAAAAAAGTATTTACATTAAGGGCACAAATTTTTATGTACACAATAAAACCTTATTAACATCTAGTAATAAAAATGTAAAAAAACCAGAAACATGCCAGATTATGCAAAATGATTACTGAGTTGGCAATATTACTGTGTCACGCCGCTAGTTGCCTTCACTTGCGAACAGTCAATGTCAAATCAGAAAAACTTGTCAAAGTTGTCAAACGTCTTGGACTTTGACATTATAAAAAATAATATTGGCAGAAATTGTAACAGCAAGTTGCAAATTGCAAAAGCCATGAAATAAACCAAGTTGAAGTTGAAATAACTTGGAGAAATAGGTACATAGCATACATACACATTGATATGTAGGTACTTAGCAATAACAACATAGCAATGTATAGGTACCTACTGGGAAGATGGTAAGTACCCTACCTACCTACAGCCAGTATTATATTATTATAACCTGTGCTACAGCTATCTACCTACGTTTCTGAAGCACCCGGGCTAAATTCCACTAAACAAACCTATCAGCTAAAACGCTGCAGAACTGTAGTTAGTTTTAGGGCCATTTTGATCCGTGAATAGTGACGATCGGTTGAAGCATTGTGAAATGAACGTCAAGTTGAAACTAATAATAATGATGATTACCTACCCAACCCCAACAAAAATATTTGTCGTAAACTTTGTAGCATAACGTAAAATATGAGATAGAGAAAGAGAAGCGTGGTTTCAGAGTCTGCGTAGCAATGCGTAGATGCACATAAATAAGGCATGGCGAGGTATTAGGCGGCGGCGCGCGGCGGCGTAGTTTAGCCCTGCGTAGCTAAACGGTATCATCTACGGCTGCTACGTCGTAGCACAGAATACCGTCGTAGCACATAATACTACAATGTACGTAGAAAGTGAGATATTTTGACTGGGAGCTTGCGCTTTTAGTAGGTAGGTAGGTAGTAGGTAGGTGGAAACCACTGTCTGCCTCTACATCTACCTACAATAAAAAAATAATTAGGTACATAGGTAATTAATACTTACACCATCATTCGGGCACAAATAAATAAAAAGAACACGACTTGATAATAAATTTGCTTTATTTCAGTGAAGCAATAATTACAATAATACATAGGTTCATGCGTTATTTAATGATTGGTTACAACATTATCCTCAGTGATTATAGTGGTTTTTAACTCTTTTCTAAATGATATTTATATGGCTCCTACTTTTACATCTAATTTTATTAAACTACCTAGGTACTTATGTTATAAATAACGCTGGATATCACCCACCACAATAACTGAAAACTTGCGTGGAGCAGAGTAAAGAATGAGATAGATATGATTAACAGTTATATATTTCACTTCTTCATTTGTCGGTCAAGAAAAATACTTGTCTTAAATATATTATCTTTTAGAAAAGTTACTGTCAGAAGAAGAAAAGAAGTCTTCTCAGTAGTTTATTACGCGCGTGATTGATATCCAACTTTACTCTAGAATAGCAAGACAATCATTAATTTTAAGTTAAAATAATGACTAGACATTATATTATATATAAAATTATCAACACTGAAAACACTAAAACACAATTGGCGTAATTTTAGATTTAGTTTAATTTTGATCATGTATGGACCTTGGTAGGTAGTCTGAAATAAATAATTAATAATAAAAATAATAATGTTGATTCAACGAACATTGTCCCGATAGTTGTTTCCGTGAACGGTTTAATAGCGAAGAGTCTTGACCAACACCTCAAGAGGCTCTCGCTAGATGGTTGGCTCAAGGGTCAGATACAGAAGGCGGTGATCCTCGAGACGGCGAGCATTGTCCGGAGGTTCCTCCATCTGTAGCCCTGACCACCGGTAGCTTGGGCCCTGCCCCGCTGCTGGCGGTCTTCTAGTTTTTAAGTTTTTTTATAGTATATGTTTATTTTTTATATATATTGTAAAAAAACTTAAAACTAAGATAATATTCAATAAATATGTGTATAATAATAATAATTATTGAGTATGAAGATAGGCACCAAGGTACATACCTAGGTAACGCTATAGTACCTACTAGTATAGTATTAAATGATCTGTTGCTATAGTAAATTCCAACTAAGTCTAAGCGGTATTATATAGGTACTTAGTTTCATAGGTATTTGCTCAGATGTCTGGTTACCTAGCGGCAGTTAGGTATTTCATTAGGTACCTACTCTTTTGGAGCCTGACAAGCAGTACATTTCGTTGTATGACTAGATACCTAACTATCACTCCTCTAGGTTTTCGATTAGTTTTATAATATCTATAACCAATATTTGATGGTATGGTCGGATATCTTGGTATTATATATTTTTTGATAGGTTCCTAAACTTGCCCATTTTAAATTGTTAAGTGGGCACGTTTTGGATATCTCTAACCAATATTTGATGGTGTGGTCAGATATCTCGATAATATTTTTAATAGGTTCCTAAACTTGCCCACTTTAAAGTGTTAAGTGATGGGCAAGTTTTGGATCCTATGACAAAGAACATCTATGTTCACAAATATGACAGATGGCTAATCCACTAAGAACGAAATTCATAAATAGCAGTTGAGTAAAGAGAATACGTACAATTCATTAGCCTAAGTTACATTACTGGTGTATTTGGTTTGATTTACCTTACAGTGAAAGATGTGTTAGTCAGTTTATGAAACAAAGATAGAAATTTTAAGAAAGTTGGACTTATTAAGGTACGTGGTACGGTACAGACAATATTAAAACTATTCTGTTGCAGAGAAATACGAAAAGTGAAAATAACAAAAGAAGCAAATGATTTAAAAGACGACAATTTTGAACTATACCGAAGTTATATATAGAAGAAAAGCAACAAAATATTCCAAAGTTATGTTTGTTTCAAAAACTGACTAAAATAAGTAAGTACTTAGCTTATTATTCTCTATCCAGTGCATTAATACGTTTTAATGTCCAATTAGTAGGTACGTGTGATGTTGATCTATCAAAACATTTTTTAATGTTTATGCATTCAATTATTCCATGAATAGTCACAGATCCACGTGTTAGTGCACTCGACGATTTGCCTTAAATCTATCTATACCTATCTCTATTTTCCCTAGACTTTCAACAATAACTTGCTTCAAATACGAAAACCGTCCAGCCAACATGCGATTCTAAACCACATGTAGATATCTGATTTTTCACTGACCAACCGTCCCATTAGCTGTAAATAGCATTCCATAACCTACGACTATCTGAAACATCTAAACTAGATTAACCTATGGTGAAACTTTACAATTTTTACTACATACAAAGCGGGTTTATATACGGATATAAATACACACACAGTAACAGATGTCTCCATATGTAAGTATATAGCTATACAAGGATATACTTTGAAAACATTGGCCAGTAAAGATATTTTTTGTAAACGTAAGATAGCACAAACTCTTATCTACTTTACTCTAGTTCACACTAAACAAACAACAACTTTAAATAGGTATTATAAATTTTCGTTCCACATAGATCACGGTTTAGTTAGGTCATAGGTTTGATTAAAATATGGGAAAAAGACATAGTAGAAGGAAAAAAAATATATTATGAAAGTTAAATTTGTCTCAAAACACGCACGGCGTAACATGGATATATGTATTAATCTATAACGATATGGCAATCTTCTGAATTAAAAATAAACATATGTGTCTAAAAAGTACATCGGTTTAAAAGGCATGATTGAAATTCAAGTGTAATAATTGTTCTTAAAATATTTAAAACCTCATATACGAATGAGAACATCTAAGTACACAAAATAGGAGAATTCATTAGTAGAAAGATAGGTTTGATTTAGGAAATTTGGTCCTTTTTAAAAAAAAGCAACAACAACTTGCCAGTGTACAGTTTTTTCAAAAAAGATATTGCAAAAGCCTTATCTAAATGTTAGCAAACAGGTAACTGTGATATTTTTTAACAAAATAAGATCATCTAAAAATACGCTATACTTCACAGAGCCGTGATGGATATATTTATAAAAGAAATAAGTAGTCCTAAGACGTGTGGTTCCAAAGACTAGTGTACAATAACGGTTACATCTTGATAAGAATATATTATTTGGTTTCAAAACATCAGATATATTAATTTGATATTATCCGTAGGACATTTAGGTATAACAACACTAAGTTCTAAAGAAAAACGTGTTACAAACAATTATTTACGTAAATGTTACTATTAGTTTTTTGAAGCCTTTCTTGATGTTTCCTTCTGTAAATAAAACGATAAAATATTTCACATAAAAAAATTATTTAATTTTTTTTTACATAATTGATTATAGGTAAGAACTAAAGTAAAAATATATACCTTGCTTCAATTATTTCCCTTTTCAGATGTTTACAGACCTTTAAAGTAAAATAATAAATTAGTGTGACATCGAATATATTCAATTGTATTTGTATTATTTCATTTATTTTGTAGTCGTCATGAATATTTCAGCATACATCAATTTCATTTTCTTTTAAAATTTTGTGTTACTTGTTTTGGTTGTTTTGGTTGTCTTGCATTAAAATGTGGTTTTTATGTTATCGGTATTATACAATACGAATTATGCCCTATATTTTATATATGCCAGTGTTATAGAACCACAAACATATATGATGAAGATAAGAAGCTTTCTGATTCATATCTTTATTTGTTAAAAAGCATAATATTGTTTTGGAATAATTGCTGAGTAGATTATAGTATTGGGGTTAAGGAGAAGCATTGCATTCTTGGATTTATCATACACCTATAAGCAGTTTTACGAAAAATATTGGATAAATATGTGTACATTAGATTAAGTTAAATTTGTTTTAAACTAAGCAGACCCAGAAACAGTAACACAGTAGCTTGCGAAGCTGGTTTCGTGTAGAAGAGATTCATTATATAAGTGACTATCATTCACTTTCTGTAAATGTAGGTATGTATCGTGAAAATGGTTCAATAATCTGTTATATAATATGTGATAAACCCAGTATTTATAATAATGAACCCATAAACGAATTTAAAATCATTGTGACTGGTAAAACAAAAATAAAACAGTAAGTAAAAGTCACTTATATGAACGCAATCTAATACAATGAAAAATAGACTCCTAATTGCATAAAAAATCGTAGGGTTATTAGACACTGACAGTCAAACAAACAGAAGCTGACACCACCAATATTGCTAAGATCTATCCACTTACCAACTCAGACAAAAATAGGTATTAATAAAAATAACATACTATTGAAAAACGTAACAAGTTGCATATTCGTTACCAAAACTTGTTCACGTACAGTTTGCTGAAAACGTGAAATATTATGTTAGTTTGAAGACTGGATGTGTTCTGTAAAATGTTAAAGTACATTTGAAACTTACCGATGATCAGAGCCAAGATGATGATGCCAATGACAGCTGCAATGATCATCATCTAGAATCAGAAAAATATCGGCGTTACTTCTTCTAAATATATTAAAATCTTTTGAAGCTGACTGACAATCAACGCACAGCCTAAACTATAAGTCCTAGACTCTAGATGTATGAAATTTGGAGGGTAGTATCCTTATATAGTGTAGGGGTGCACTAAGAAAGGAATTTTGAAAAGTCGCACCCTTAGGGTCTAAAATTAGGATCAAAGATTTTAACCAAATAGTGCGTATGCTGCTACCACCCAAGCAAAGCCGCCGGCGACAGCTAGTAAAGAATACAGCTAGAGTTTCAAAGTTTAGAAAAAAAAAATTGCTAGGAAAATAAAAAACCTACCTTTAGATTCTGCAGCCAAAATTTGCTTTTCAGTTTTCCGGCCTGCTGCTCAAACTGCGAAGCACCTTGCTGTAATGCATCTGGAACATCAGAAACACCATGGTTTATGGTTGAAAAAGTAAGATTAAATTCCATCCTTTCCAACATAAAGCACCGTTTCGGCGATCGTAACGCACAACGCACTGTACCGCGTTTGCTCTTCGCCGCTGACGCAGACTGCGACGTAACAAGAGACCATACTAGACGTTTTCCATCCAATTGTGTGTCCGGCACTGCATGTTGTATACTTACCGCTGCGTTGTGCGTAACGATCGCGAGACCAAAGCATTATAAGCATACTGGTATAGACAATACTGCTAAGTACCTAAAGCTTCAATCAGCTTCATAGGTAGTATAAATTATGTAGGTAGGTACTGTAGTGGCAATTTCTGTATTATCCAGTAGCTTAGTCTTGAAGAAGGGTTTCTACTGCCCTTCTTTGACGAACTAACTAACGAGTAGAATACTTTCGTACTCGAGTCTATTAAGCGAGAGTTTAACGAAACAGAAAACTTTTCTAGTTCTTACCTGCTCTATCATCAAGTTCAGAAAGTTTCTGATCTCTCTCCAGCACCTTCTCGACGTTGGTCTTCATGATGTCAACGACCTAGAACATTTTACAACAAGAGTTAAAAAAAGTAAATTTGAAAGTAAAGATATTTCTTCTACCCCGTACCTATATGCGCTATACGTTATTGATCTGTGATAGATACTTCATCAATTAGCTTTCTTGTTGACGTAA
Source organism: Eulithis testata (assembly GCA_947507515.1). Lineage (NCBI taxonomy): Eukaryota > Metazoa > Arthropoda > Insecta > Lepidoptera > Geometridae > Eulithis > Eulithis testata. The sequence continues at coordinate 6,257,578 of OX382213.1, read as the reverse complement.
TAATGTCTAATTGATATTCGAAAGAGTAAGTAAGAAAATAAATAAGATGTTCGTTCAAATATATTTTTTTTGTCACGAAGAATAGTGCCGCTAAATGAGCCATCCTATTGGAAAAGATATTTCCAAAGACGTTCTCGGTATGACGTCAATAACTTCACGTCTATGTTTACAAGATGTTGTACATTCTTCCCAGTATTATCATAACCTATTTGGAACCTACGCTACATTAAAGTTACCCACTGTTATAATTTGATCTATTTCAGGTTTCAAAATACAATTAATTTTAGATTCACAGATGTATTCAGTTGGTAGTTATTTACAACTAAGCATAATATCCTGCTCTACACCATGATTAGCATTGATAATATCTATCTTGTAGGCACTATGTTTTGTGTTATTCATAAAGTAATGTCATACCTCATCGACTTGCGCCTGGGTCTGTTGCAGACGTCGTTGTGCTGCAACCTGCTGGGGCGTCTTTGGCCCTCCCACAGGCATGTCTCCATCACCACCACCTGGCGCTAAGCCTCCTTCGCTGGCCCTGTAAATAAAGAAATAATTTAGTCATCTGTTCGTTTCACCTTCTTTCTCATAAGTTTCGATTCCTTTATATTTCGACAACATTAGTTCGACTGATAAACCGATTCGATTTTCTTTACTTCTTCGTAGTTCTCATACTGTCTGTCGTCTCTAATTTATGAATAGAAGATACAAAACGAACTTTAGTGATCTTACAAAAACCTAGTATATATTCAGTAAACGTGTGAGAAACGTAAAAGAACCTTCGGTGTTAGTTGTATTGGACATCTTGGTACCAAGCCCAAACATATGGGTACCTATTTATACCTACTACTATACTAAAAATAAATATAATAGCTAAGTAAAAAGACCGATGTGCAAGAAATTTTATAACACAACTCAACAGAAAGTACCAATTGAACTTGAAAGTTAATACCAGCAGATAAAGTTAAGCCGGTAAACACGCTTGAAATTACTTTCAGAGTTTCTAAAAAGTTGTTAACAGAACCCTCTATGGTTCCGGCGTTGTTTGGTTTGTAATAAAAGTTTGTGCTCGTAGAACATCCTCTTCACGATGAAGGACAGGTAAACCCTTTGATCCAATGGGGAATAAAACGTGATATTGCAAATCGTGTGCCCAGACAGAGTCACCTTCCCCGATTGTTTTTTCAAAGAGCTTGAAGACAAACTATCTCTACGAGAAACAAGATTGACTATAAGCACGTGCACTTCATATATCTTAACCCATTCGTGAAAACTCGAGTGATATACCTACTATAGGTCCAGATGAGTTATTTAAAATTTTCAATTTAGTTAAAGGGCAAAAAGATATATTGAATAAATGCAAAAACATAGACACATCTCAAACTAAGCCACGTCAAGTAAAATCCCATGACGTTGCGGATTAACTGGTAAGGCGATATGGCATCGATATCCACGGAGATCTCCTCTTTCAATATTGAAATAGATCAGATCACTGATGATATAGCTTATCGTTTGACACATAGAAATACATAGATCACTGGGAATATAGCCAAAGTATCGTTAGTGGACATCGTAGCAATGTGGATAGATAGAGACATCTTTGACCCACTTCGTTTGATTTATGTTGGAGTGGGCAGCTGGGCATCCGTCATGGTTGATTGCATTCCAACGTGCAGCAACAATGTTACAAGCAGTAGTCAGTACCTAGGAATCAATAGTAAGGTACCTAATGTAAATTGTGTGACCAGATTCGAACGAGAAGATTATCAAGCTTTAGTGTAACAAGCAGTAGTCAGAGGAACCAATAGAGGCAACTTATGTTTGGAAGTTGTGTGACCAGATTCGAACGAGAAAATTATCAAGCTTTAGGTAGGATTGTAGTCAAATCCGATGTCAATGAATACTTAGAAGTGAGCAGTAGCACAGGCAGTAGGTAATATTGTAGAAGTGATGTGTAGAATCGGAGATATGTAGCTGCCTAATGATAACGTTGCAAATGATTACAGAAGAATAATTTGTAATTTTACAGCAGTAGATAATTTGGTATAAGTAAGTTAGTAGCCAATATTTTTTGCGGTGTAAAGCTTGGTAGATTATTAACAGAAGACTATGCGAAACCTCAAAGCGTAGGCAGCTCAAAATTAAAATATAATACCTACGCAACTTTGTTTGAGCTCTGGTATTTCAATAACATTTAGCGAGATGGTAAAATTCTATAAAACCACCTAACTAATTATATTTTATTACCTACATACACATTACACAATATTATAGGTAAATGCGTGGTACGCGAACTCTTACAGCTTTGAATATATTTTTTTATTCAGTTTTTTCACCTAACTATAGTTATCTAAACCTTTCCAAACTGCCTCTACTTACATCTTTTTTGACTTCATATTATTTTCACATCATTCTGCTCCTAACTTAATATCCGAACTCTGTCTTTAAACTACAAACATTACAATTCTTCATCAGTAAACTAGTAGGTGTTATCTTTTTCATAAAGATTTTATTTCTAATTTTGAGGTATTCTGTTCACCTCGCTATCGCTTCCATCGATACCAACCTACTTTCCGCTACTTATAGTTGGTGCTGCAACTGGGTCAAATGACTGTAGCTACATTATTTTCTTCTTTCGATAAAAGATTGCGGCATTTAGAGTTTCCAGAGTAGTTTACTCTAAATTAGTTTCACGTTTATATGGTACATCGATTGCACCCGTATTTGCTTACGTGTTGTGTTCGTGGTTTGAAACTTTAATGGCTTGCCTGGGCTGCCGCGCATGTACTGAATTTGTTATAGCATGTTTATAGATATTGGCACCTTTCCCAAAGCTTGGGGTCTCAGGAACAGTTACTACCTTACGTAATGTTGAAAAACTGCCAGTGAACTGTTATTAAAAATTTAAACTGTATAAGAAGACCAAATTCAATTTGATATTGAAATGTTCAGAAAGTAATGAAATCTAATATTGTTTGGAAATTGCTTATAAACAAATATCTGTTCAAATGTTGGTTTCCTTTTGAAGTAAGCAAAGATTTTCTTTATTGATCATAAGAAGTAAGTAAATAATGATCCGTGTCTTTATCAAGTCATTTTATAAATTTTAAAGGATATTGAAACTCATGTACCTATAGTTGTGGGCTTCCTAGCTGAAATGACAACGTCACTAGTAAACACTTTTTTTCAGCGTTTTAGGTCTACTCGTAGTAGACCTAAAACCCTGAAAGTGGAAACCCTCATAGAAACGCGCATTCATTTCTTACAAAATTTGCTAAAGTAAACAATACCACGACTGAAAAAAAGAGTCATCAAAATTAATCGAAGTGAAGATTCAATTAGTGGACCCACAGAACGGTTAATCTTGAAATGCTTCTTCATTTAAAGACTATTGTTGCCTCTGACGTATGTCAGGCTACTGTGTAGGCTAAAATGAGTAATGAGCTTTAGGGATGAGGTCATGCTTCGTCATAGTGGAAAGACAAGTGGGTATGGTTTTATGGCATGATGCCTACTGAATGTCTATATACCTAAATACTTAAGCACGAGCAAACTATTGCTACTGCTGTTTTTTGTAACGAAACCAGATCTTGGTAGTCATCAGCAGTCTAAACAAGCCAGCAAAGTACTGTCTCATAAATTTTTTTTGGAGAAAGCTTTTTTTTTTGTTCGTTGAATTGACACCCTTCAGCGTTGTCATTCCATCAGGTGGATGGCACGTCCTTTGTTTTCCGGTTTACGGTCATCATGAGATTACCAATATTCTCTAGCATTTAAATTTATGTAAGTTGCTAGTACTTACTACCATTGTTTGTGTCTATCCCTCTTAGAGATAGAGGTAATTAGGTATTAAAGGAATTCCAGAACTAGAAGGCTTTATGTTGAGTTACCATCTATGGCTCACAGTAGTTTTTGAATTCCTATTAGGTTATTCATTTAAAACGATATAACAAAACTATAATAAAAATTGTAAAAGAAAGTAAGGTAGCTATTATGTAGGGCATTGTAGGTACTTAGATGTAAAGACGTGTCAAAAGATCTAAAAATGAAAATATACAATCGATAGAATATTTTTCACGAAACTAAATAAAGATTTGAACTGAAAATTGTTTGATACATTTAAATAAACCATGAGCTAGATTTTACAGTCTTTATTCGTCGAACTAGTGGCCAGTTTGTTTGCGGAATCAGCCTGACCACAGTGACCACGCTGAGCCACAAGTCTGCGAGGTTCTGACTTGACACAGCCAATAGCTGACCTGTGGGTATGATGACGCGTAACCCTAGCACAATGACCAAAAAGCAAAAAAGCAACACCGCCAGGAAGACTGTACCTATAATGTACATCACTGTACAATAAATATTTTTGTATTTGATCACAAAATTAAAAGAAAAAGAAAAAAGAATTAGGTAGATATACTACGACGTAAATACAAGCCAAATACAAAGCAGAATTCATTACTATGCAACGTGAATCGATGGTAACGTATCAGATTCATGCTACTGACCATAATGCCTACGTAGAACATAACTGAGCCAGTATACCTAGGTACAGCTGGTTTCAGTTTGAAACGTAGTTTAAGGCTGGAAAAAAAGCTATCGATTTCTTGACTGACCCATCGGAAAAGCAGCTGTTTTAGAGATAAGTAATATTTAATACCTTTCCACTAGGTAGGTAGTAAAGTTTTGGAATCTGAATTCGAATTTATATGTTAAAAGATCGATAATGTCAGTTTGCTAGTTTTCTTATCTAAAAACTTACATTTTAGTGTTTCCTTGATCCGGTTCCTCAACGAAGAGACCCCACAGAGGGCTATTGATTTCCTCGGGTCTACGACCGGCACCTATTTCATTCACTGATATCTAAAATCGCCTTCAAGCTGCGTACATCCACAAACAATAAATTAAATTATTTTATGAATGGGAGACAAAACCCCCAAATCGTTTATAAAACTAAGCAACAGTCACAAATGCAAGCTTTTATTCACTTGAACACACTATTTTCAGCCGGAGACAGCAAGTACGTGCTGTTGAATGGAATTTCAGAAATTATGGACAGAAGTGGAAAACCTTCCACGACTGAGTTTCCCGATTTGTATGGAAGAGGGCGCGTCAGCAAGCCATAATAGGCGCGTATTGTCTAAAAATATCAATGAAACTTTCAACTCTAAAAGCACCCTTATAACTATTGTATTACAGTAGAAATTCATTTTCAGCTCAGAGCAGAGGGTCTATCAATGTTGTTGTAGCTGATAAGGGTGTGTGCGTAGAGTTATTGGCGCATGCGTAGGTACACTCAAGTTAAACGCTAACAAAAATCAATTCCATTCGTGTGGGAGTTACGTAATGGACGAGACATGTTTGAAGGCGACTGTACTTGTTTGCCCTAATTGGTAGATAATCTAGTTTTAATACTGCTATCTCTATTATTTATCCTACTTTTACCTAAATACATCCACTAGCTTTTAAACAAAATAAAAATGTAGCTTAAGAGATCCTATGAGTAACACAGAATGACAATGTTGAGAAAGCGTAGGCGGTAATGTCGATACAAAATCTAGTACGAACCCTTTCAAATAAAGGGTGGATTTACAAAATTACATGTCATTTTCTCTTGTTTGTCTAGAAGGGTACCTAATCTTAAAACAACATGGATGATAAGAGTACTTATTTCAAAAGGTATATTTTTATTCTGAAACTTGAATATTTCGTTTTATTTTTCCAAGTTTATCGTAGGTATAATGAAATGAGAAAATAATATTTTATTTTCATTGGTTTTATTTATAGAAAAAATTTTTAAAGCCTTTATGGTAGAGTTTTCATTGAATGGGTCTCTAGATTAAACAACACCTAGTAGTATCTGTTGCATACATAGGCCACTAGAATAATAAAATCGATGCCCAAATCGAAAGCATTGTTCAAAACTCGGTCAGCTGATCCTCATGGCTCACCTAGTTGGCACTGAGCCCACCGGGGCCAGTTGAACTACGCGTAAGTATACCTACCTTAAAAATACCAAGCATATAGATTTAAATCATGACATTTTATAGATTTAAATCCAATTTGACCCGATGGCTTGCTGAAAAATGCTTTTATAGCATAAATTAATTTTTTAATTATAAAATATATAGGTAGGTTTGGTATAAATAAGTGATATTATTGAATTTTATAATTTGACATTTCCTAAATTTTATTTTCTTTTCATTTATTGACATTTTGATTTATTCTATATACCTACACAACACCCATTCATACGCCTGTAAAGGCAGATTTTAGTGAAATTATAATTAATTTAAGATCTTTACCAACCTGAAATTTATTGAATGGAATAAATGATTTGATTTGATTTGCACTACGTTACAGGGCACGTCCTCAGTGGACGTGCTTAGTAAGATAATGTTTAGGCAGAAGTTGGCTGGTGTCATCACTTATATTTTTAAGTATCTAGTTGTGTATAACTAGATACTTAAAAATATATTTAAACTAGCGACCTCTGACTTGCTGACGATTCGGACAAAATATTTTGGGACACAATGTCCTAATTGACACTTTTTCCCACCAAAATATCTGTCAATCAGCATACCTACATACCTACGATGAACCTCGTAGCAAATGGCTGCTATTGGTTTAGATAGTTCAAGCTGTATCTAATCTAAGGTGGTCTTTGATTTCAATAATAATAATTCAAATGGTAGGTACCTACAGAGACTAGTAAATACTTAGTCTCTGGTACCTATAAGTTGCGTTGAAATTGTTCCAGTAGATAAGGGGCATGATCCGCGAACAAATAATCAGACAAACTCGATTTTTGCAGAATCGTTTATTTAGTAGATCTGCATATTTCGTTTATCCATATATAAATATAAAATAAATATAAATATTCTTGGACATTACACACAACGCCCTCTAGTCCCAAACTAAGCAGAGCTTGTACTATGGAAACTAGATTGCTGATATAATACTTAAATACTTTTTTTTTTGTAAATACTATCTATGTTTGCCACACACAAATGTTTATTCTCGGTGGGGATCGAACCCACGACCCACAGGCCCCACAGCACAGAAGGCAGAGCTACTATCGACTGAGCCATGACGCCTGTCACTGAGCCATGACGCCTGTCATATCTTGAATTTTAGTTTTTGGCTTTTTTACAGTTTTATAATAGGTAGGTTTAGATAACTCTTTCCTCAGCAAATAAAAATATCGTTCAATACTTTTCCTCAACATAATATTAATTACAAGCCGGAAATGGTAACAGCGAGTCGGAAGCTAGTGCAGCCAGCGGTGTCAATGTCAACGCGAGGTGAGCGGGTTCGATTCCAGACCACATGATGCAATGAACTTGATCTATGGTGGTTATTTATAATGCACTTGTTACTACTTGATTATTTTTGGTTCTTAATTACGGCCACACCCAGAGAACTAGTTTTAGTGTAAGTTCTTTGTTTAGTAAAATATAAATAAAGTGACCGATTATACAAAGTTAACTAAAAAGGATTTTAAGTAAGTCTTGAATAAGTAACTAAACAAGAAACTCGCCTGATTTGAGCTATTATTTCTGCGTACCTACAACAAATTGCATTACTTCATAACGTATATCCAAATAAGATGTCTTATGTAATTTGTCATGTTTTTATACCAAAACGCTGTTTCCATAATTTATAAACAAAAGGGGCAATCTCGCAAAATAACTTGAAGTAAAAATAAAACTGTGAGCAAATTATATTTTCTTTAACAATAATACGCAGCCATAGTTTTGGAAATAAAACTTTTATGCGACTATTTTCGCGCAAAAACCAGTTTCTCTTAGTTTACCACGTCTTATCAAGAGTGTTCCATGGAGTGTTCCAACCAAAGATTACCTAATCATTATATTTTAGTAGAATGAATCAAGTTTATCATGTGCGTGCCCTGTTATATTATAAGTAAGAATTATAACAATTGTTGCTCTTTCATGGGTTTTCAAACGCATAATGTTACTTACCTATAAATGCCTGTTTATTTTAAGATGCTCCATTATTTCCTGTAGCCTCCACCTGCCTCAGTCATAGCGTGAATACCAAAATGATGAATAATTCCTTTACAGTTTCCATCTTTAGCCCAGCGCCAGTGTTTCCACATTTCGTTTGGGTAAGTGCCTTGTAAATAAATTCAGCTTTTATTGTATTCAAAGCAAACCTTGTTCCCTGTAGTGAATTCCCTGTTCGTAAGTATCCCATTTAAACATGAATATTTTTAAATGATTTATTGTAAAAACCCGTGTCTCTTGATCGTATGGTGTGATAGGTACGTTATTATCTAAGAGACGGAGGCCCCGAGAGAATTTCGGAATCGAAATCGGAGAGAATGTTACCCCTAAGAGCAATGTGGGGGGTGTTCTTAGTAGTAACATTTCAGAAATTCTCTGCCCCCTTTAGACCATATTAAAAGCTTCCTTCGTGCTTCGTATACCCAAAGATAGTTTTATTTTTTGGGAGCATCGGGCCGAACGACTAGGTAGTACCTATAATATGAGCTTTGTCTGAGATTATAGTCCATTTAATTTCCACAAATGCGGTACTTACATATAAGTTACTGATTTATAGGTTGTGTATAATACAATGTCACAGTAGTTTTTGAGATGCTGGAGGTACTTATATGGAAATGTCCACCTGCACTGGGATTATCGTAATTTGTTTTCAGCCTCTCAGTTTCTGTGTTCAGGCAGACATCTGCAACCACACTTGGATACCAGAATGCGGCACGCAGCCCACCGAAGACGCGGACGCCAAAGACAATCGTCTGTTCATTGATGAGTGTGATATGTTTGAATACAATTGCGATCAGGATGTAGGTATGATTACCTTTTCTTATAATAAACTATACCTTATGTACCTAGTAAGTTTCTTCGGTAATCCTTTGCGTGGTGAAATTCTAAGTACACAAATTTTGTTGCAGAATATGTAATAACCAACTACTCAGATTGCTTTGGTTATGTGGCCTGTAACACGCCGGCAACCAAAAAATATTACAGAATGGGCAACTACAGATACGAACTTGAAGGCCGGAAGATTGTATATGATCCCACTGAGCGACCAAGGCCAAATTATAACCCCGTATCTCTACCAGCACATATGCTGAGGGGAAAGAGGAGATACACGCCGGAAGTGCGACGAAGGATGTTGAGACAGAAGAGGTTTCAATCTCAGACAACAAAGAAGGTAGCGAATAAAAAGGTGATGACAAAAAAGAAACCAACAATAAAGAAACCACCAAAAAAGAAACCAACAAAACAAACAACGACAACTACAACCACCGAAAAGACGGAAACCTATATCATAAAGAAAGAAACGGTGGTTATAAATGGAAAGAAAGCGTTGAAAGTTGTGAAGGGTTACAGAAAAGTGACGACACCGATGGCGGATTCAGATTTTTTACAATAAATAAAAAGTTATTGGGTTTTCTACTGTCATTTGGCAGATAAGCAGGTGATTTTATTTTCTAGCTTGATATCCAAAGTGTTAAGAAATTCTGGCGGAAACATGGAATGGTGGAAGGAACCAGTTGATAACAGAATTTTACGGTCAGCACAAAATTTAATGGTTTGATAAAATTCGAAATCCTAGTGATTTATAAACAAATACCTAGTCATTCATGAGAGATATAAATGTTTAATGGTCGAATACTCAAACGCCATTTAAATTAAGTTCACGATTAAATTTATTGCCATCTCTTACAAATGAGTAATGTCAAACAGAGGCAAGGCAATTTTAAGTGGTGCTCAAATTTAAATGGCGTTTGGGTAATCGACCATAAATGACCTAGATCGCAAAGTCAGTAACACCTCCATGCCACCTGAACCTGACAGTTAACCTGTCGAATCTTCTTCTTGAAAAATATTATAAGTAGGTAACGAATAAATGCTATACCTACTAAGTACTACCTAGTGAGTGGAAATAAAACGATTTTCTCGGTTGTCGAAACGTATAAAGTGAATAACACACTCGCTACTCGTAGTCAATAAAAATCCTGCCAGTATAATGTGCATTGGTTGGAAATCATGAAGAAGTTATGTTACAATCCTTGGTTTTGGGTATGTCAATCTGTTTTCTCAACTTGTTACAACTTTTACATACCCAACGTACAGCTACATGTAGCTACAGTCCATATATTTTCAGCTTTCCTGATTTTGGAGACAACTTTGCCGCACTTCATTCCGGTAATATTAAAACGTTTTACTTTATATTTTCCATCATGAAAACATCTCTTGGATTCTTTAATGTCGTGGTTCGGAAATATGTATTATATTTCATTTCATTTCATATAATCATCGGAGTAGGTAGTAACACAATTTTAGAATTTTACGGGCTTAGAATTGCGTATCAAATTCTGTGAAAGGTTAATAACCGTTTAAAATACTACCATCTGTAGTGACATGGAGAATCATGATGTAAGTGTTTAACTTAAAAGGTGATTCTAAGTACGACCGTTAATAACTTTCAGCCCCCAACTTCCTGCTTGCTGTCAAAAGTTTGCAATCACACGTGGGCACAAGAATGCGGTCAAGAAACTGTTCAAAAAGACGTGCGCTTGTTTTTGGATTTGTGTGATATGCATGAGTATAACTGTGACCAAAATAAAGGTTAGTATCGACTATTGGCAAAAACTGTTTTATTGAAAGTAAGTAAAATAATTAACAATGTTATTTTACAGATTACAAAGAAGTTGATATAAAAGAGTGTCCCGAAACTGATGCAGTCACAGCTGTAGAACTGACCACGGAAAACACTACTGTTCAAAGCACAACCACCACATCGACCATAGCAACTACAACAAATGCTAGCTCCACAACATCAACCATAACAACTCCTGAAAGCATAAGTTTAACAACGGAACCTACAACAATAACTTGTGCAACTACTATTAGTACTGAGACAAGCACATCGAGCACTACAGTAACATCTACTGAAGTTATTTCTCTGACTACAGATAGTACTGTCTCAACTTCTTCGAGCACAACGAGTACCATAGCAACATCAACAGTTTCTACGACAGACCCGAACTCACAGTCATCAGATATGACTAAAGTTATTGCGGTTACACCATTGTATACTGAATGTACTAGAGACACCAAACCGACCAAAATAACAACTCCTATGCAAAGTACTGAAAATATAGTTACTACACAGAGCACTGAGCTAACAGTTACAACACCAAATACTGAAAAAGTGATAACCACGCAGAACACTGAAGAAACCATTACTCTAGTTGCTACTGAAATAACTACTATAGAAAGTATAACAGAAAACGTGGAAACAACAGACACAGATATAACAGACACTGAAAACACAGAAGATAGTGAAATAATAACAATAGTAGAAATGGTAACTGAGACAGAAACAGTTGAAACTAGCACTCTCACACCAGATGCTCCATCTATACCCACCTGCTACCCTGAGGACTGTGATAGACCTCACACTTGGGAAACTACAGTCCTTGGTGAGAATAGAGACTTCTTCCAAATATTACGAGAGAGGTTTGGAAATAACGTTAAAATACTCAGAGCTACTACACACTGGCCCAGGCGAGTTCTTGTAAAAAACCAAGAAAACGCATTTTACAACGGGAGACATTGGGATAGTAATGTTAAATGAAGATATAACGATAAGTTTCTGAAGGTCGGTATAGTAAAGACATAAAACTATTTAAAGATGAGTGATTCTAAATTAAAATGTTTCAACTTCTATATTAAAATAACCATTACGTACATGAAACTGTTGATCTAAATGCAGGACAATTGCAAGCAATCTGTGAGAGCTGTAGGGATCTAAAGATAGAGTACCTAAAGCTAAAACTTGAAAATAGAAAACTAATCCAAAAAAAATCTAGTAAAGGTCAAAACTTCGGAGTCATCAACGCGTCTGCTCACGTGATCATTGTTTCTTAATATATCAGATCTCTTGGTGTGATAAATGTTAAACACTCATTCAGCAGAATCTACAGATTTTTAATACGATATTTTTTTTTACAATAGAGTTCTTTGCAAGATTGCCAACTGATACCTCATATTATTATCCCCGCTGCTAATGCGAGTGCGTGTGAACTAAAGTGCCTTGGATATTCTAGAAAGGTCAATGGATACTGATACCTAACAGCACCTAATAGATCCTAGTAGAGTCTAAAATTCAGACTTATTCCTACGACGTAGATACTATATGAGTGAGTCATTAAAACTGGCTGAATTTAATAATGTTGATAATGTAATTAGTGACGTAGATAAATTTTTCCTTATTTTTTCTACTGTATGTGCATATAGAGATATTATTCGCTTAATAAATTTAATTATTATAGGTATTTGGTTCCAAATTTACATAATGTAGGTACTTATTATGGTGGAAAATACCAAAACTATACAAACAACAGCTAAAAATGTATTAAAAAATTCCGGGTCATATAAAAAACTAGAATATTGAAACCATGAATGCTAGCTCTTGACTGTAGATCCTATAGTTGTAGTACTAAATGGCTATACTAAAAGAATATAAAAATTGTTCTATACCTTGTATCTTATTTAACCGGTTAGAGTATAATCATATTCTTGTCATAATCATAATCTTCATAGACCAGTTGCAAACACTAATGTCAAGGTGCGTTGCGCTTAAGATCCAAATGATCCAAGACTTGTAGGTACCTAAAACTTGTTGGTGATGCAACACTGTTGTTGATTTGAAATCACACTAATGCTGGTTGCAATCAGCCCTTTGCAATTTTCTGTTGGTTGCGAAACTGTTATTGAGGTTTTCTCATATATTGCAAGTTCGTATGAGCTTGCCATTTGGTTCGGTTAGTCTGTTGTGGTGTTTTAAATCGTTCAAAGGTATTTTCATCGTGGTAAGAGATTACTGAGCAATCCCACTAATATTATAAATGTCAAAGTTTAGATGTTTGGATGTTAGTGTTTCAATCACGCTAAAACCGTCCGATTTGGACAAAACTTGGACTAGATGTATCCCGGAAAATCAACAAGATCAAACGGGACGTGGACGAAGTCGCGGGCGAAAGCTAGTTATAAATATATACTGTGCCGGCTGTTGCAACCAACATCTTCACAAATATATTTTAACATGCACAATGCATAGCGAAAAATTTATTCTAAGAAACCAATTATCGAAATTTTGCTGACAGCATAATAATGTAATTTAAATCTCCGCGATAATAATAATAATTAATAACATAGTGATTCATCTAAGTGGACTTCCAATGCGGACTACAGAATCAATTGAATAAATTATGAATTGAATATTGTAATTGAAATCTTTAGCATTTTGAAGTTGCATCAGTAATGCTAGAGCAAATGCTCTACGGGCATAGAGAATCCTTGTTTTTTATTAAACATTCTGAAAATCTTTGTTTAACTTTAAATAAATAGCTACACAATCATTGAAAAAGGCAGAGAGGATACAACCTACAAATTTTCAAGAAAAGAGTAGAGTGGGTGCTCCGGTTTAGGCCGTAGCTACACTTACCATTAGATGTGCTGACACCAAATGCTTAGCATGCATAATTAAAAAAACATTTTTCTCTACCATTTCTAGCATACCTACTTAAAAAAAGATAGCAATTGTTCCTTATTATTCCTACAAGCACCTACTTATATCTTGCTACCCAACCCTCATAATATTATCTCTCTTCATTCTGGTTTCTTTCATTCAATAACCAGATACACTACTCATAGCGTCAGTACCATTATTCTCTACCACTTAGCCAGCAACCTTGAACCAGATTCAAGTTACGTGCATGCACTTCATCACATGACTGTACTGTTACGTTGTAAGTAGGTAAATAAAGTAGGTAGTTAGGTAGACTGTGGTATGCAAGGACGCTTAATGAAATATGTCTAAGATAAAAGCCATAATATCTCTTAGAGTGTCTTTAGTCAAGACTATGCTACAAAGATCGATTGTTATTACATGAGCTCGTAGTCTGAGTTTTGTTTTGTTGATCGAAACGCATATCGAGAAGCGACTTGCGAGATATTTTGCATGAAAACCCGATAAGCGCCTCTAGCGGGAGATTTGCAAACTATTTTTCTGCATACAAAAACTGCGAGTTTTTCGATTCTCGCTAGTCGCAAATCAACCTAACATAACTCCGACTACGGGCTCGAATATTAAGCAATTTTTAACTTACGTTTCCGAGTATGGCAGATAAAATGCAATTAGGTACTGTTCTTAAAAGTCTTTGCATAGAATTATATTGCATTAATTATAATAGAGTTATTTATTTATTTATTATTATATTTATTTAATTTAATAACTAGCACGGTCATAAACTAATTACACTAATTATTATAACATTAAATTACACATTAAATTATAGAACTATATACATACAAATTTACAAGGTATTATTATTAAAACAAGTCAAATTAGGTACACATAACTCATAAGTAATAGTAATACAATCTAAAATTCATTCAATTAATTATTAAAAAAAAAAATGTTACATATATTATACCCATCACAAAAAAGGTGCTTAATACCTAGGAGTTGGGGAAATGCAGTCGGCGTTCATAAACAAATTCAGAAGTCAAGTCACATACAACGTGTAGAGATTCATAAGCGTTTGGTAGTGTTTGGGCAATCAGCCAACACTTGCACATGGTGGCAATTTAGGTCAGACGATGGGAGAAAACTATAGCCTTTTGTGTTAAGGTTTTCTGAAACAAAGCACACGAGCAGAAACCAGCTTTAAGATACCACAGAGTTTACGAAAAACGTCAAATACTCAAAGTTCGGTTCAAATTTATTGATTATAGAGGTCTTGCTATTGATATTTCTTTTAATTACATTTATAAATAAGCAAGGTGCGCGATGGATCTTTCATCTAAAAAATTTAAACCATGAAAGATACTTCTTTTGTTCAAATTGTAAGTGTTATTCGCACTACGGTAAATCACAAAGATTTTTTTAACTTGCCAAAAGTGTTTTGACCCTTCCCTTGATACGCCAGCTATGAAAGAGACATAATAATATACCGCCACTGAAAATCAGTGCTACGCTTTTAGTAAATGCTGAGTGGGCATTTTTCATAGGTAACCTACCCTCCACAATGCAATGTTAGCATTCGGTTTTCTCATTCTCGATGTGTTAGCAAACTTGTTAAGAACCAATTAATTATTTTTTACCAGTTTTATTGATACCTACCTACTCAAGAATTCGCAATTTTATTACACCCAATTATTTAAACCGTCCACCTACATTATAGTGTATCCAATCACCTTTTTAAATGTCACCATATTATTTCCACTTTACTATTCACACACGGAAACGTCAAAGAATCGGTCTGGTTATTTTGATGCACCTCATTCAGCGTAAGTTACAAAGAACCGAACAAAGGAGTGCGTCTGCCAAGTTTGCCATAGACAACCGTTAAAACTGTAACTTTAAGTAAATCCATCTGCTTCAGCTAACACGCCGTGTCTCGCCCTGGTATTTCACGCGTAAAATTTTAGGTTTTCAGCGCCAAAATTAAATGATGAATTTAACACTTGTTTAAAAAAAAACTTAAAGACTTACATGATTGTGACCAAATATCGATACTTTATCACACCTCTATGGAACTGATAAAGTGTTTGATTCATAACTGTATATTTAAAATAAGATATCCAACCACTGTCAATACATGGTATAGTACGAGTATCTATCTTCTAAACATGTACCTAAAACTGTTTTGAAGCTGACTGACATTTAACGCACAGCCTAAACTATAAGTCGTAGAGGTATGAAATTTGGAAGGTGTATCCTTATATAGTGTAGGGATGCACTAAGAAAGGAATTTTGAAAAGTCACACTCTAAAGGGACTATAAGCGAGTAACGCCGCGGGCGAGGGCTAGTTAGGTATATGATCATGATCTGTGCTATGGTTAACAAAATGAAACAATTTGTATTTGTAATTATTTTTTTATTTAAAAGGTGATGCGATACAGTCATATGTGAAAACAAAGTAGAGGTACATATTTGGCGGATGTTTGTGCGAATTAAGAGCTTGTTGTCTGTACTGTGATACACTAAAAGCCGGTTGTGTCGGTTATTTCTCGTTACCCGGCGGAAGGCGAGACGGAAATGATGTCGCGCAAGGTTGATCAACTAGCACTGTGATTTTATCATCAAACAAAAATATAGCAAGCAAGCTCGTATGAGTGGCCAACTCTGGTGACTGAGTTTTTAGGCTGCCTTAAGGCCTCCGTCATGGCTTAACGACTGCTAGAGCCGGGACAGACAGTTTAACGTGCCCTCCGAAACGGAAGCGCTCAGATGTAAATGCCACTAACGGTCACCCATCAGAATAGTGACCGCACAGAACGTCGCTTAACTTAGATAATCGGTGAAGATTGACTAAGCAAGATACGCCACGAGCGCTTCAAAATATATAAAAAGAGGTAATGGAATAAGCAGATGAACTACCAGATGGTACGCGATAGCTATGATAAACTAAATCAGAATCAGTATACCCGTCTTTATTGAAATAGAACAGAAGAAAACTTAATTAAAGTATCGTAAGTGTCATGTGCCGTTATGTGCTTGGTAATTTTACCGGCACAGCACCCTACCACAGAACAGAACTTAGGTGTTCTGTGACCCATAACACATACCCCAACCGGAATATGAAGGAACACGGCAATGGCTTGGCAGCAGAAAATAAACACAGTGGTAGAAGTTTTTCGAACGATAGACCGGCGTCATGGCTCTGTTGATAGTAGCTCTGCCTTCCGTGCTGTGGGTCGTGGGTTGGATCCCCACCGAGAAAAAACATTTGTGTGTGGCAAACATAGAGGTTTGTTCTGAGTCTGGGTGTTACTGTATTATAAGTATGTATTTACAAAAAAGTATAAAAGTATTCTATAAGCAATCTAGTTTCCATAGTACAAGCTCTGCTTAGTTTGGGACTAGAGGGCGTTGTGTGTAATGTCCAAGAATATTTATTAATCTCTTACTAAGAGCCCTACTAAGATCCAGAGTCGACGTGCTCTAGACGATTTGCACAGTCCTCTTCCTATTTACATAGTAAAAGGACTACTCGAAGTGAATGATACTTAATCTAAATGTATATGTTAATTTGATACCTACCAACCTTGAGCTTAAAGCACAATCTACTAAGATTAAATTGCCATTTTTTACCAGACTAGACCTGAAAACATATGATTTGGCTTTTAGTTTTTACTTATTAGCTTTGTTCGTTTCTTTCTATAAATTTATCTTTTTAATCTAACTCGCCGCTTTTGGCTGTTTGCGTCCGATATTGGCGCCGACACGATACCAACAAGTAACAGAATGTCGATGGTACATGTAACTTCTTGAATATGAATATCAATCTTGATGACAAGGTATGAAAAGAGTACTAAATGAATGACATTTCTCCACTGATATCGTCAAGGTGCCGTGTCGGTAGTAGTGTGAAAACGGCCACTGGAGCTTGCGTTGTAAGAAATTTGCATCAATGGAAATTCCGAGAAAACTTCTGAATAAAATCTTGAAGGGAAAAGCAAATCATTTTTATAAATAGACTAAGTAATATGGAAAAGGAATTTTCCAGCTCACTGATTGAAGAACAGCTTTTATTGGAGCTCGTTATAAAATGTGAATCCGTTGCTTTTTTACGATTAATAAGGATTACCTACTTAGGTCATCTGCACACGGTGTAGCCTACGGGTTAAATCAGGCCTAAAAAGCCGGACTCAAAACAATAGGTTCTTGTAGCCACAGTTATTTTTTCTTCAGTTTATTTTATAACGGAAGCTTCTTGTGCGTATTCAAAAGTTTCACGTACTACATAATGTTACAGATTACTTACGTATAATTTTATCTAAGTTTCTTATGTAAGGAATTTTGTAGGTAATTTTTTTACACCTTGGGTTACTAATTTTTTTACCATTATTGGAGTGTTAGTAAGGATAATTAGTCCCTAATTTTTTTGATGATATAATATAGCTTATTTTACCCGGGGATAGCTTCTCAACGTTGAAAGAATTTTTCAAATCGGTCCAGTAGTTTCGGAGCCTATTCAATGCAAACAAACAATCAAATCTTTCCTGTTTTTATTATGCGTATATAGAAAAGCTAGTTTGCCAAACTAGTTGCACTAGTATTTAGTAGCTAAGTAACAAAATCAAGTGTACTTCCTAGCTGGCATTCCCATCAAAAGATCAGAAACACTGGTCCCGGAAGAGCAGAAGGTTACAATACATTCACTATAAAGTGGTGTGCTCGTGTCCGCGCGCACAGTTCCTTTACAATCGTGCTAGAAGATACCGCGGCATTGTGTAAGCATTGTAAGTGTGCATTATTCACTGTGACACATCAATGTGTTAGCGGGTGTGCGTCGAGTGGAAACAATTGAATAAAACAAATGAATGTGAATAAAAAGTTTACGAGATTATTCCGCTTGAGGCGACACGTTAGACTGTCTCCTAGTGAAGCTTTTATTAACCGACTGTCAAAAAAGGAGGAGGTTCTCAGTTCGGCCGTATTTTTTTTGGTTTACAATAATAAACCAAAAACAAACAAATATGTTGTGAATTAATGGAGACCGATAAAAGTATGTGAAAAGTGTTCAAATCGATGATTCAATGAAACAGTATTTTTTCTAGAAGTCTCTTTGGTCATGCTACGTCTAAAATAATCTACAGATATATTTTTTTGGGTTTCCGGACAATTCGTGTTTCCTATTTACTCAGTAAGAATTTAGTTTCTAATTCTAAAACCCGTTCAGTCATAATTTATTGTCATTTTTAGCATCTTTTGTAATAATTAATTTTTACAATTTTCTGACAATAAGATTGATAAAAAAAAGAAAGCCTTAGGCTGGAATACTCAAAAGTCATTCAAATTTGAGCACCACTTAAAATTGCTCTGCCTCTGTTTGACATTACTCATTTCTAAGTGATGGCAATAATTTAATCAGAACTTAAATTGAGTGGAGTTTGAGTATTCGGCCATTAATAAGTTAGTTTTAATTTAATTTTGTCTTCATTTTTACTTTTTTCATTGGATTAAATGTAAAATTCTCTCGACCTGTAAGGTTGGCAGGTAGAAAATGCTTATAGCATTAAGCCCACCTATTTGTACATTTTGTTCAATTGGTGCAATAATAAAACTAATTTGTAACACGTTTTCCAATAAGTATGGATATCGACTTAGTGACGATTCGGACCAAATATTTTGGGACAAATTCTCCCAATCGTCACTTTTGATTTTAATAATTTTTGTTGTGACGATTCGGACAACTTTAAAAATAGCTGCATTGTACAGTCAGGTAAACAATTTTTAAGCAAAATGTGATATAGCTATTAAGGTGGTTCGATTTCCATATTAATTTATTTTACCAATTATCCACTAAAGATCCAGACTTGTTTTCAGAGTTTCCACGACACTGACTCCTTTATTAACGTCTGCGACAGTGACAAGTCCATTTAAAATATAGTGTCGCTGAACTGTCGCTAGTTAGGTATAGGTACGTTGACGCATATCGATTGACATTAGCTAGGTAAACTGACGTAGACGAGGTCTTGGGTCATGTTATTGCATTAGCGATGAGCTAAACGGTCAAGGGTGAATCTTATATTTGCCTTTGGTGTTGTAATAAGTGGTCCAAAAGCCACTTTACAAGTAGATTTTCCGCTATTAACGAAAGCATTCTTGGCAAGGTGCGTTCTAGAGACGAGCCCTAATTTTTGTTACCTGCAGTATTTCTTAACTGGAACAAAAATATTTAGAAAACTGAAAGTTTTTCGGTCTGTTTCGGTCCATGGGACGGGTTACCAACAGTCCGAAACAGGAATAATTAACGCCTCACAATTGTAGCTCGCTTGGCTTTCCGCTCTGCTTTAGCGAAGTCAATAAAAACTTTATTGCCCGAGTGTATAGCAGCCGTTGAGGGGAAACTCCGTCTAATAGCAAGATTACCTATCGATTGCCCATGCAGTTCAACAATGAAGCTAGAAAAGATAGTGGAAAATATTTTTGGGGTTGATTTATGCAGATCTTAGATAGTGTTTGCCCGCCGGACCATTACAGGTTATAGTCATCGGATTTGCTGGTTGGGATAGAGCGTCATTCAGTCCCAATCCGATGATGATGATGACGCATATTCTATGGTAGCCCGGCGGGGGCACATTTACACCGTGTCGATGACGATAACTGACAGACATGTCAGTATTGCGTGGTAGTCGTGCCAATCTGCAAACACCCATTGTGCCGCTTAAATAAATAAGCATTTTTTTGGTTCCAGATCAAGATGCGTTTCCTTCTCCTCACCGCCTTCCTTGCCGTAGTCCAGGCCAGGCCTGGTCTGATCTACCAACAGCCGTTTTCTCCTCTTGGCATCCAGTACGCCAACGTAGGCCCCGCGATACACCCACACCATGCTGTGGAGCTGAACGCTGCCAGCGAGGCTCTGCTGCCCAGAGAGCTGCTCAAGTCAAGGTACAGAATAGTGTTGTGCCACTGGGCCTTCCCTTCTGTAGTAATTATTATTATTCTTTAATATACAGGCAGCTTAGCTGATATTTGTACGTCATTCAATATAGTCTGTGTACTGGGTTTATCTAGTCTGTTTTTAAAAGTATTAACTCTAGGAGCCTTGGTTATTGTCTCTGGTAGCTTATTCCAGTTACTTTTCTTTACAATAGAGCACGCTCATCAGTGAGCACGCTCTCTGTGGGATTTTTTATAAATAAATCTATATAATTCTTTCCCTCTTTTTTAGGGACTTCTACGATAATCCAGCTATTGCTGAGGGTCTGGCAAAGGAGTCCTGGTTCACGAACAAGGAGATGCGGGTGGTTGAGAGGGAGGCTGAGAAGATACCTAGAGAAAACATTTACAAGATCGTCAAAAACGCCGGGTTCTTGGATCGTCACTAGGTGGTTATGGTCATGGCACCGCCTACCCGCGGCGATGATCTACTAAAGTATGAGTGTGCGTGACTTTTTTGTATGAGTGTACATAATTATGACATTATGTAAATTAAATAGCTTGTGTCAATATTAGGCTGGTAAGTCGATTAGATGTTTAGAAAATGTAAATTAAGTAATGAATTTCATTCAAAATTTTAGTATGATTTTGCGAACGATTTTATCTTGTAAAAATATTTTATTTTATGTAAAATTTATCTTAAAATTAGGAGACTTACAGCCGAATACTCATACGCCACTCAAACCCCACTCAATTTAAGTCCCGCTTAAATTATTGCCATCTCTTACAAATAAGTAATGTCAAACAGAGGCAGAGCAATTTTAAGTGGTGCTCAAATTTGAATGACGTTTGAGTATTCGAGCCTTAATCATTTTAGGTATTGTAATTGTTATGTAATTTTGTGTTATGTAAACTACTCTGTTAGAAAATATTAATATACCCATCGCGTCGTCACCTTTACCTTAGTTAAGTAAATTAAGTTAAATAACTTTTGTAAATAATTACCTTAAGAAGTTAAACATAACTATTAATTTAAGTAAGATATATCCTATTTCATAAGCCATTTTTTGTGCTTTAATTTTAGGTACCTAGATTTATACAGGTCAATAAAACCGGTTTAGTACCTAACTTAAGCAATGAAACTGTGATATCGAACAATAAGTACTCAGTAAGTTATTGTTTGTCTAATTTATTTAAATAAAAAACTCTATGGTACTTTTGTTTTTAAACTAAGTTGCTCATTACGTCACAATCTGATCCAAAGGCAGGTTTTTTGAAGCTTCGACCTCTTTTGCAAGTCACCCAACATTCATGCTGTGGCTTTTGAACGAAATCTGCAAATTCATCATAACATTGATGGTGATTCTGTTGCAAACGAAAATCACCTAAAAATAATAGGCCTTAGTTTAAACTAAGGTCCAATTTAGCCATAGACAATCAGACGGACAATCATAAAATTCGTTTTTTTTCAACGTCAAATTAATCGTCATCATTCACGAATGTTCATGATAATTTGAACTTTAAAATAAACAGTTTAAGAACTGCTTTATTGTAAATATAGTTTGTTTTAGTTAGTAAGTGGCAAGTAATACATATAATCGGCACCATTACCACAGAATGCCTAATAATACTACGATGTTACGTAAATCTACAGATTTATTCATTCAAGTTTCTTATGAATGAAAAGAGTTCATTATTCTATTTTTAAACCGACGAACCCAGCTCTGTTGGAAAGTTTCCATCCGTTTCCAACTGAGCTAGGTATGACGTCATCTCACTTAATGGATAATGTCAACTACTTTAGAGCTTTTGAATCTATTTTAAACGTAAGTATCTACCTACATAATTATATTACTATTAGTGACGGCTATAGTAGATCACAGACGTCATAGAGTTACCAAGTGAAATGTTTTTTTCCACTCTATATTGTGGTATGCAAAAAGTGCAATAAAGTATTTTTTCATCTATTTTCTACAGCAAGCGAGCTCTTATGAGTTAGTGGCCAACTCTGTTGACGGAGTTTTTAGGCCGTCTTAAGGCCTCCGTCATGGCTTAACGACTACTAGACCGACAGTTTAACGTGCCAATCGGTGAAGATTGATTTTAAGCAAGCTACGCCACGGGCGCTTCAAGGGTTTTCTTCTTCTCTTCAATAATGGCCTCTGCCCGTCATTTCGACAGGCCATTTTGCCAATGTCAAGTTCTAATAATATAAGTCAAGTCAAGTCATTCGTCAAGTCGGCTGTCGTTTGTTTTGAAAAGAAAATGGTGAATTTTTTCTTCAAACACGAATTTTCACATTCAGAAAAACCACTTTACACATATTTATTCCAATGGCTCACACTTTATGTTACGACCTAAGTATTACTGGTTAAAATTCCACCAAATTTAAACAACAATACTCACAATAACACAAGAAAAACTATTAAAATAAAGTGCTGTGTCGTTTCAAAAAATGTCAAAACTCGTGTACGCTTCAAGGGTCGCATATAGTTGGTACAACCACATTACCAAGCATCATAACCTGTCGACGTCATGACTCTACCTTTTTTACTGTCACAGTTAAACTCGTGCATGTCACAGGTATCGATGAAGGTCCTCATTTCACCGCAGGAGTCGATTCCGCAGATCGGTACTTGGTCGTGTCGGCATATGTCGGCGATGTTGCATTCTTCTGTCAGCTGCGAAGTATTATAACACTGATAAAAATTAGCCAGGCCATAGAAAGAAGAAAGAAGAGCCCTCAGTAGTATCACAAAAAAATTTGTCAGTCGACGCGTTACCGTATTTGAGTTATATTGCGCGTCAATGCCAGCTCGACTGCCAACCGTTGCGTTGTAGTGTCACCGCGCATATGTATTTCAGATACGCGAGCATTACGATACCTTTGCCATAAATTCTCACCACATTTATTTGTGATCAAGGCACAGCTCCGTTTTTCTTTTTTATGGTCTATATCCACTTTCCAGTGGTAATTGAAATCTTCTGACACATTTTTTCATCAACAAGTGTCAATGAAGTCTATCCCTGAGTCATCCTGATGAGCATGACTCAATCATATTATTTGAGCAAGGTTTGAACATGCGAAAATAGACTTGTATGCTGTCAAACCACACAAGTTAAATCAAGACTCAAGCATATTTTCTAGAATGGTTTGAATGAAAATCTCTACAATCATAGAAGATCATGACAATTTCTACAAGCTCGCTGGCATCGAAGCTGTATCGTATACGACGGTGTCGGTGTAAGTGTTGGTACCATCCTGTGTGCAAACACAAACCTATCTTAGGTTAGGTAGGTATACTCAGTTCTAGAAAGTTCTACGTACCTTGGCACTATCCACGTGAGCGTGGGTAGTCTCAAATAACCGAACAACGCAGAAGAGAAGCGTGTATGAGTACTTGAACATTATTCCAACATTCGTTTACATTTTTATGAAGGTAAATTCTATCGATACGATTTGAATAGCTTTGGTAAAACGATAAGAGAATTGATACGGATTTTCTTTTCGTATTGTGAAACAATGTAGAGTTGCTCTACTGAAGTTATGTGTCGCAGGCAAAGATTATTTTAGATCATTGGTGATAAGTATAGGATTATTATAGGTATATAATAATTATGCAGACAATTAAATACAGATTAATATCACTACCGAACATCCCGTTGACTCTGTTCCAAATAAAATTATAGGCTAACACCACACGTCTTTTACATTCCACTAGCAAACTTGTCAATTGATACGCAGCTGATCCGTAGCTTTCGGCATCACACTGACGTTTCACCTAAAGATTGATCGCACTATAATGATTATAATTATAACCGGGTGCAGACGGTCGTCTTGTATGGCAAGATCGGCAGACGATATCGCTGTCATAGCGGGCAAAAATCTGATAAAATTGCACTTGTAGTTATTAGGAGTGGTAAGTACCAACAAAGAGAGGCCGATATCCAACCGTGGGTGAAGTCAGGTGCATGATAGTGGGTTTTAAACTATAGCTAACGTTTATAAAATGTCAATGATAAATAGGCTTTTACATCTATTGAAGATGATTTATACAGCGTCAGGAGGCCACCTATGCCTACACTTAACGGGACACTGTAGTGTTAAAATGTCAGTGAATAGTAGAAAAATACCTATAGAAGCATTGAGGTAGTTATAATACATCAATGTATAGAAATGAAGAATTTCAGGAAGCCAGTTCCTGAAGTATTGATCTCAACGCGAAATATTCTAGGTATTGAAACTGAATGGAGCACTTCGTAGAGTTCTTAGAACTCTAGATAAATTGACGTCATCCGAGAGCTACCGAGAATATTCCGTGCTTTGAATATCCAAGGTTCAAGTTATTTTAGTGGACGGTAAGTACTGCTACTAAGGTTGTGTGTAAGCCATTAGTGGTATTGCTTCTTGAGGTTCTCGCAAAATTGCGGATTGCGTTGTCTGTTTCAATTTTCTTGTAGATTCCTTGCTGGAGCACTGTTTGATTATTTTAAATAATAACGGTTTTTGATGCTTCGGTGAATAACTCCTAAGCCTGAAAAAAAACATTGGCTATACACAGGGTCGTCTTCTTCTTTTATTTATGGCTTCTGTCCGTCATTTCGACACACAATTTCGCCAGTGTCTATTAGTGAAGTATGCTAAGCATGGAGACTCTACTGTTTATCGTATTTCGATGGACTCAACTCAGATGAAGCGTAAATTTTCTGATACTTCTCATTCAAAATGTTGAGATTATCAATAAAAAACTATTATTGAAGCAGCGGAATTTATATATTATTTAGATTTGGTATACTAAAAGATCTTTCACATTTTTCGTCGGAACCAGAAGTGACACAGACAGTTTGTTATAGGTACATAGACAAAGCTAAACACATAGGTTCTATTAGGTACGCTATATTACTGTGTAATAAGGCTTTAATTTAATATTTCAACACTCCCACCAAATTAAAACCTTCTAACGTTTGTGCTTTAACATAACAAAGCGGAAATACAATCCTATAAAAATATTTTAAAACAAAATAACATTTAAGAAACTCTACCCAACTAACGTAAATAGTTTCCTTCGGACTCAACTCTACAATTTAAAAAAAACGTGGACCTCCACATAGATTGGTACACATACACACACATACCTACTTGTATGAAGATTCAGAATTTCATTTGTTGACCATACTTAACATACTCTTGTTAAATTCAAACTTATCCTTCGCTTAAGGCTTATAAAAAAACATGTCAGCGTATCACTTCTCTGAACACACATACTTAGCTGAGATAAATTATTTTGTTAAAATACTCTTTAGCACTTAGTTTGCACCATACGAAAGCACAGACGAAAGTCAATGTTTTTGTATCACACTAAGTAATATCACTTTGTCTGTCAATATTTAAACGCACTAACTTTTGTTTAAATTCACGTACTTAGAGCACACGCAACAATATTTGCTCTACTCACGCTTCCTTGGTAGCGCGTTAGTCCCTTAGTAGCGAGTAGCGACGCAGGCGGCCATACATTTTACCTCTGTCGTAGACAAAGCGTCTGCTCTCTATATCACTTGCATAATATGCATTGTATCCAACCAAATCATCACTTTCATTACGTTGGTAGCACCTCTCGTAGCTTTTGGTTGCTTTCAGGTATTTGGAAGTTTTCTTTTCATCATTCCAACGACTCTCGTAATAATTATTAAGAAATCGACTCACCAGACTCACTGCAAACATAATGTCAGGTCTGCTTACTGTTGCTGCATGCGTCAGTAACCCCACTGCCTCTCTGTAGCATATACTCGTCTCAGAAAGGGCCTCACATTTCTTCAACATCAAATGTGGGTCGGCAGGAACACTGTTGGGGTTGGCATCAGTCATATTAAACTTGTTCAACAATTGATTTACATTCTCTCTCTTTTCATTACAGCACCTATCTGGCTGTTTCAGGCCATACAATGATTTCACCACTTTAAATACTACATTAGGTTCAGCTTTCAAACTTTCAAGTACAGTCGACGTAAAAATTCGTTCTAGATGAACACTATAAGGAAATACAGTTTTCAAACCTTCAAGGACTGTCGATGTGAAAGTACGTTCTTGAAGAACAACACCATGAGTAAATGTAGTTTTCAAATCTTCAAGTACAGTTGACGTGAAAATACGTTCTTGAAGAACACCATGAGGAAATGCAGTTTTCACATCAATTTGAATAAAGTGGTTATTTTGTTGAACAGTAACTGACAGTAATAAACGAATAGAATCATACCTGACTGTTGGTGAGAACGTTTCGCTGTAATCGGTACCTGCTTGTTGTAAGTATCCTTTTGTACACAGTCTAGCCTTGTAGCGGAGACTAGATATATCATCTTTGATATTAAACATCCACTTACAACCAACCAATTTTAAATCAGGTGCGTTTTTAAATTTTTCGGCATCTGCTGGTGTAACAACTTCAATGTATGTTTCTGGTGTTATACTAACACTTTCCTCTTCAACGGACAAATAAGAGATTCCCTCTTTTCGGTTTGTTTTTGAAGAAGCCGACTGATTCGTTAATCTCACCACCATCCGCGTAGAATCAAAACTTTCCGCTGATAAATAATCAGATTTTTCAACACTGTCTAACTGACGTGCTGTCCGTATTGAAGTTGATGTCTTATTGCAGCGGTCGTCAATGCTGTCAATCTCGTTCGACAATTCTGTCAACTTCACCGGTACACAGTTTCGTTCCATAGAGGATTCTAGAAACATGGCATCTCTACCTTTGACCACAGTCCTTGTATCTGGTTTTATGAATCTGTAACTTTTTGATTGTTCACAGTATCCTATGAAAATCATTTTTCGCGCCTTGGCATCCCACTTTTTGGCTTTCTCTTGTGGTGTATGAACCATTGCTTCACACCCAAAGATTCTGAGGTGACTCACACTTGGCTTGGTTCCTGTCCACACTTCTTCTGGCGTTTTGAATGAAAGAGCTCGAGATGGCGATCTGTTGTAAACATGAACTGCTTTTAGAATTGCTTCTGCCCAAAAATGCTTGTTGAGCTTAGCGTTTTGAAGCATACATTTTGCTTTCTCGACTAGAGCACGGTTCATTCTCTGTGCCAGGCCTATCTCGTTCTGTGCCGTATATGGAACATTTGTTTGGTGAACTATTCCAGCTCTCCTCAAGTATTGAGAGAATTTCTCGTTCACAAATTCTGTTCCATTATCAGTACGGAGGCATTTTATCTTTCTTCCCAATAGTTTTTCAGATTCATTTCTAAACTCTTTGAATTTTTCTAGGACTTGTTCTTTGCTACGTAAAGCATACACAAAAACTTTTCTTGAAAAGTCATCGGTCAATGTGAGGAAGTAGCTCCCTCCTCCAAGAGATGTTGTTTCCATTGGTCCGCATAAGTCGGAGTGAACCAATTCTAGTAACTGTGTAGCCCTTGTACCTTCATGGTTAAAGGGTAAGCGAGTCTGTTTGCCTTCAAGGCCTGTCAGGCAGGGTACGTCAACCTGTTTCCTGAAAACAGCTCCTTTATTACAGTCGTTCAGCTTTTCTAGGTCTGGGAAGTTCAAGTGGCCCATTCTTTGATGCCACACATATGCATCTTGTTTATCAATATCGGATATGCATGCATCAGCTTCTGCTGTGCTTAGCCGGTACATATTATTGACTAAACTCGCTGTAGCCACGACTGTGTTCAATTTGTTTAAAATGACACAGCCTTCACCGTTGAACTTTACTTGACCACCGTTTCTGATAATCTGGCTCACTGATAATACATTAGTGGCCAGTTCTGGCACATACAGGACATTCTTACATAGAACTTTGTTTCGGTGTCCTTTTTCATCCATCACTTCCAGACTTATTTGACCACAGCTTTTTACATGCAATAAATCATCATTAGCAACTTTTATACTTTTAATAGAAGGAGTCATCACTTCTCGGAGCCATTCTTCATGATTCGTCATGTGACAAGGTGCTCCAGAATCAACAAACCATGACCTGTCATCTTTGACATAGCTGGATTGACTTCCTTTATTTGCTGTAAATGCTTTTATATCTTTTTCATCGGTCATGTCTTGAAGTACCGGTGCTCTCATAGCATCTGATGTTATCGGTATGCCAGAACTTTCAACAGCCGTCATCGTGGGTTTACACTGTTCGGGTAGACCGGAGAGCAGCATGGTTCGGAGCCACTCATTATCTACTTGTAACCCATTGTTAGCCATCATTATGGGTTCGCACTGTTCGGGAAGACCGGAGAGCAGCATGGTTCGGAGCCACTCATTATCTACTTTCAACCCATGGTTACTTAGCTTCTGCGCTGTTGACATTATCTCGCTGACGTCGTCCTTCTCATTTTGACATCCGGTTAATGTGATAATACGGAGATCTTTCAGTGAACCCTCTCGTCGTGTAAGTCCCGAGTCGTCAAAAACATGAGACAGGTTTTCCCATACCTCTTTTGCTGTCTTAGCTTCTTCAATGTGCACATAATTCATGGGGTCAACCAGGAGAATTATTTTTGTTCTGGCTTTGTTCTCTTTTTTGATGTCTTTCTCGGATCCCTCAACACACTCCCAAAGCCCTTCTTGTTGGAGATAGGATTTTACGGCGGATTGCCAGGTATAATAGTTTTCACGGCCCGTTAGCTTTTGAATGCTACATAACGAGTAATTTGAATCCATATTCGGTACACTGGTAATTCGAGTCCATCAAAAAATGTCACCACGGAACTTTGCGGAAAAAACAAAAGGCAATTGTTTTTCTTGCAATGGCTGCCGCAACTGAATTTTGCCGTGTGGAATACACTGGTATGACACTTTGATTTTTGCACAACTTTTTCACATTATTTTTAACGATTTATCGGTCAGGACTATCTGGGCCCATAACCTGTTGAGATTATCAATAAAAAGCTATTATTGAAGCAGCGGAATTTATATATTATTTAGATTTGGTATACTAAAAGATCTTTCACATTTTTCGTCGGAACCAGAAGTGACACAGACAGTTTGTTATAGGTACATAGACAAAGCTAAACACATAGGTTCTATTAGGTACGCTATATTACTGTGTAATAAGGCTTTAATTTAATATTTCAACACAAAATCTCCCAAAAAACTTATGCTTGAGTGAGGCTTGAGCACTGCTGCAGTATACGAGTAAGAAACCCCATAGATTTTCAGGAAAAAATATTCTAAGCCTTCTCGACCCGCATTTTTCTGTTATTTCTACAGTTTTTCAGTTCATTGGGTGGGGATGCTGACGCATTCGGGTTGTGCCTTCCTGCGCTTCGTGATTGCCGCTCGAGAATCTTTGTTTTTGAGAAGCCTTCAACAAATTACTAAACAAATATTATTTAATTGCTCTTTAGTAGAATATTATAGAATATTATTAATTTTATTATTACTCTACTTATTTATGTAAAGGCTTCAAAACTGTTAGCAAATCATTGAATGTATTCCAGATCTTTTCAAATACATGAGTGAATGAATAAACAAATGAATGAATGAAAACGCTTTATTGTACATACAAACACCAAAACATAATTATCACTACATAGTATAAAGCAAAGTCGCTTCCCGGGTCTGTCTGTATGTATGTATGCTTAGATCTTTAAAACTACACAATGGATTTTGATGCAGTTTTTTTAATAGATAGAGTGAATGAATGAATGAATGAAAACGCTTTATTGTACATAAATAACACCGAAACATATTCCTATGATATAAACAAAACAGATTGCATTAAATGTACAATGGGCGGCCTTATCGCTCAATAGCGATCTCTTCCAGGCAACCTTTGGATGGAGAGGATTTGAATAAATTTAGAGAAGGGGGTCGGGGTGCTAATAAGAGAAATTTCGTGATTTGGTAAATACATATTATATAATATACGTATTATATATAATATACATATTATATAATATACATAACATGTTATACATAATATAATACATATACAATTCCAAAAACGAATATACCTATTTAAATATAATTAAAAAACATATATACAATAGTGAGTGATTCAAGAGGAACGTTAATATGTATAATACATGCATAATATTGTAGAGAAACACTGATAAATTTACAATAGTGTAACCCAAGGTGTAAAAAATTGTGAAGGTGAAATGGTAGGTATAGCAAAACACAACTGACACGACTGACAGCTAAACGTAATGTTTGAAAATTTGACATTAGGAAAAAACAGCCGTAATTTCAACCATGGTAACAAACTTCCTGTTGGCCAAAGGGTAATACCATGGGACTGCGGTCAGACCGACACAAGTTCAAATCCAAGGCGACATTATAAGCTTTTTGCAACTTTTTACTTTTTTTTTATTGTTATGAAATAAAACTAAACAGGTTGCATTTAAATGGGCGGCCTTATCGCTCAATAGCGATCACTTCAAGGGAAATAAACTACAGCTTAAATAAAATAGTTTTACTAAAGCCTATTTGGTTTAACATTGATGTTGCAATCCGTTCTGAACTCCGGCTTCTTGAAGGAACGTCCTCGCTTGCATGTCACCCAGCACTCGTGGATCGGACGCTGCTTGAAATCTGCATCAAAGGTATGCCGAAACAACATTTTGATTAGGTATCTACTACTAGACAAGAAATTCAAAGATCCTTTACTCAGTATCACAGGGATCATTAAGAATTGTAAGGTGGTACTAGGTGGCTAGAAGAACGGGCAAGAAACTACGGCCTGGTTGTCCATGGAAGTGGTCCAAAGCTCTATATTTAAAGAGTGAATGGGTGATGCTCCATATTAGGCTGCAGCTACACTTACCATCACGTGTGATGGCAGCCAAATAGGTATATAGATTATAAGGAAAAATTGGCCTTGCAATGATTGAAAGTTAAAAAATTTCTGACCTTTTTTGCTGTCGCAGTTGAACTCATGCATATCACAGGTATCGATGAACGTCCTCATCTCTCCACAGGAATCGATCCCGCACATCGGGACTTTATCGTGCACACATAGATCTGCAATCTTGCATTCTTCTTCGTTCTAGAACATTGATTAGAGTCCTTTTCATGAAAGAAGTCCCGCGGAAATTTCCGGAACTAAATTTTAAATTAGTTGTCAGGTGTTGTTATTGTGTTCGGATGCTAGTGCGTTTTTATTTGGTTTCTGTGATCAAAGTCTTGTTTTTTAATGCCTAAAGTTGTTAAAAGTGCTGCCCGAGAAATAATACTTAAGGTCGACTACAGCGACGCGTCTGCGGGACTTCTTTCATGGAAAGAACTCTAAAGTCGAGCTTTTATAGAGTTTTTTTTACAGATTTTTACGTTGCTATGGTATTTTACATACATCTCTTAGTAATTAAAAAAAACATCGGATATAAATAAAACCCGTTCGGACTTCTGATATTGTTAAATCTAACTCGCTAGCAAAACGATAAACTAATAAGGTAAAATTGGTTTAATCGATGGGTTGATCTTTGAAACTTTGAACCAAATACGTAGATGAGAAAACTTTGTTTCTGTTGGTGTTCAATTTAATAAAATATGATGTTTTTTGAGGTACCTAACCTACCCAGTTGTATATATGTATAAGCATTAGGTGTGTGTCTGTAAATATAGAAAGTTTTAAATAAACAAATAAAAAAAAAATTACCTTTATAGACTCGCTATGGCAACTAACTAATGACAAGTATGAAAGTATGGCTGAAAAAAAAAGAAATAATAATAAAAAAAATATCTTATAGTAAAACTATTTGTAGAGCTACCCAAATAAGTCTTAGAATTATAAAAAATGTGTTTAAAAGATGCCAGAGAGAATAATAAAATACTTATTTCAGAATATTGAATGAATGAATGAAATGAATGAAAACGCTTTATTGTACATAAATAACACCGAAACATATTCTTATGATATAAAAACAAAACAGGTTGAATTAAATGTACAACTATAATTTTATTACTATTTATATTATTGTAATGTATTATTACTTACCTAATATTATTAACATAGCGACTCGTCATAGTAAACTACGTTATCGTCATGTTAGAAATAAAAACAGAAATATAAAGGTTTGATTACATATAA
This sequence comes from Eulithis testata, assembly GCA_947507515.1. Classification (NCBI taxonomy): domain Eukaryota; kingdom Metazoa; phylum Arthropoda; class Insecta; order Lepidoptera; family Geometridae; genus Eulithis; species Eulithis testata. The sequence continues at coordinate 6,225,079 of OX382213.1, read as the reverse complement.
CCAAGGCAACTACTTGAAAAGCAATTTAAATTTAGGTATTGATCGCAAAACTCAAGTAGAAGTGGAGTGCATAAAATATAGGTACTAACCTGTACTACTACCTATACTATCTACTAGTAATAGTTAGTATAGTTTTGACAGGCATCATGGCTCAGTCGGTAGTAGCTCTGCCCTCCGTGCTGTGGGTCATGGGTTCGATCCCCACCGAGAACGAACATTTGTGTGTGCAAACATAGAGGTTTGTTCTGTGTCTGGGTGCTTCTATGTATTATAAGCATTTATTTACAAAAAAAAATTACCTATATATTATGTCAGCCATCTAGTTCCCATAGTACAAGCTTTGCTTAGTTTGGGACTAGAAGGCGTTGTGTTAAATGTCTGTGAATATTTATTTATTATTTATAGTATTATATGATACAAGATACGTTTATTTGCATAAATAAGTGTTACAATTTGGTCTTAATAGTAGGAGGCACTTTGAAACTTATTCACCTTTTTCAGGTATCGAAAAATAAATGTTCTGATCTGATTTGTGCCTGTACCTACCTACCTACTGTCTACGCAAAACACAATGGATTATTTTTTATGTCAATAAGTGGTGGCAGAACTTGATGGCTTGTACTTACCTAATATTTCTGCATAACAATGCATTGCAACACTAAAAAGAATATCACACCAAACTAAGTACCTAGGTAAGTATTTATTCAAACAAAAACCTAAGCAAGTCCGAAACAAATACACACAATTTTACAAAATATTTGAAATGTACATACCGACTTACCTAAAGTAAAATATTTGTAAATCAAAAGTATTTACTGATAAAGGTAATTCGATCTCACATACTCGTAATAATGACAAGGCGTGTAAAATGACAATTTCATACGAGTTGCTTATCGAAGCTCCTAATTCAATCAGATCCCCGTCTAAGAATATAAATCATATTTGAAAGGGTGACTTTGGATGTATTTATCTTGGTACTTTGGCAAAGTGAATGTGCTACAATCGGTTATTTGTTTTATAACACATTTGCTCGTAAAGGGTCTCTTATTTCACCAATTTCAGTATCGTGATGTATGTCATTACGCACTCGTGCGTTATGGTAATGTAAAACGTCCGGTTTATCAAGATGCTCCCACTAAAACGAACGGGGGCCCGGCCCCGGCGCGGGTGGGGGGCGCGCGCCGCGCTCTACGATAAAAAATAAGCATTTAATTCTTTTACAAATTGTTCAAATTTTTCTAACTGCTTCAACAAGTGAATAAAAATTTATTCTTAGTTTTATTTATTTCCTCGCAAATGTGTTATAAAACGTCGTATGACATACGTGCGCTTTGAAAATTACAGCCTCTGCTTTCTTGTAGCCCTCGCCTACGGCTCGGGCTGGCAATATCGCCTCGGCTGTAGTTTTCAACTTACCGCACTCATATCATAATGTACTATTAACGAATGATAATTTTTACCACAGACGATAATTTTTTTATGTTCGCTAAAGGGTCGGTAACACAATTTAGTTTAATCCTTCTGAGACTGTGACAGTAGGCTTCATTTTAATTACGCTTCTGAGAAAGACTAGATTGAGAACTTTGTTATTTGACTCTGATAACCTGGCTACAGAGCCAAGTTGTTAATCAACAGTCGCTAGAGAATATAATCTAATCAAAATGCATGTATTTTGATTACTCACAATAGGTAAGTCACGTAACCATTTCCATACCATTTCGACGTTTTCTAGAGTTTGTTTGTAGAATGTCTACCAGAAAAATGAAACCAATAAGTAAAATGTTGCTAATGAAGTCAAATGTCACGGGAGATAAATACAACTTTGCATTAATTTACCAATTCACTCTATCAGACACTATCTATTCCTTTAGAGATAGATACTTAGTTTAAAAAGTAGATTTTGACTTGAGAGAAAAAAAACCTGTGCGTGCAGTCCCTACGTGCGGGAGAAGTTATACTTCGAGTGCCACGCATTCACTCTCGCTCTGTGTTTAATGTGAAATTAATTTAGTATTTATTTTTATGTACTTAACCAGTATGCAGTACTAAATTTTCACTTCAAAATAAAAAGTATAAAGTTACATGAACATTGCCATCTATTATATTTTGATTGTAGCGTATTATAGTCTCTTTCTATTCCCTCTACTGTCAGTTGGAAGTCGTTTATCTTCAAAAACACGGGCGGTCAAATGCTGAATTGCTGAACACTGCCATCTATTTTGATTGTAGCATTTGTAGGAATAGAAAGAGACAGAGACTATGTCATCCCGTAACGCAACGTTATTGGAAGTCGCATTAGAAGTATAACTTCAAAAAATATTTCAAGTATCACGATCACGAGTACCAGTTGCCAATTACCGTCACTATAAGTGCACAGCGTTCCACTTTTCCACTCTGCCCGCTCTTCTCATCATGGGATTGCCTCTGCCTATTGGTAAATAATTGCCAACTATTTCTGTAAAATTATTCTCTAGGGTTGTTTTCATTTGATAGTCATTACGAGGGCTAACTACCTAAAACTAGTTAGATGTTTTTCTTCATACCGGTGACATTGTCCAAATAAATAGGGTGACTTTTTGACGCTGAACGTAAAATCCACCATTTTTCCTTCAAAACAAACAACAGCTCATTGGTGAATGACTCGACTTGACTATGCCGAATGACTTATCAATTTTATCAACCAGTCAAAGTATCATAAAATTACACAATTGATATATTTCTTTCAGTGATTTCCGTTCTTGTTCTGGTACCATCTTATACATTGGCTGTAGGCAGAGAAGATGATAATGTTGTATACGTTGATCCTATGCAGATGCACACTGCTATGGTAAGAAAATAATGTACCTACATTTTAATTTACCTCGTAAAAACACGAGTAATATATAATTTTAATAAACTAAACATCACACCTAACTAATATTTATTTCAAAGTACTATTCTACCAGGTGGATTGTCAACTTTTGAAGGTAACTTTTTTTCAGAACATACAAAGATCTGATGAAGTCTTACAAAGTATACATCAAAAACTGATGCAGCATACCGAAACACTAGAAAGAATAATGGCGGTGGTTCAAAACAATGAAGAACTAACCAAAAGTATTATAGAGAATTTGAACGAAAAACAAGAAGAGCCAGAAACTCACGGCAGAATTAAAATATATCGATCCAGCCGCAGAAGTAATTATGAAAACGAAGAGTTGCCTATCGTGAAATACGGAAAGGATATAGTAAAGTATGGAAAACTGTTAAAATCTGTGATTATGACTGACATTTCGAGAGATCCAGAAGGATTTGTAGAAGAACCTAATAAACCAGTAACTGAAACTAATAAAACAGTGTAATTGGTAATTTTTATGAGTGAAAGAAATATAAAATTTTCCTCTTACCTATACAATATAATTCCTGCAAAAAGAGATAAAAATGTATAAGACCTAAGTTATTTTAAAATCATAATCCGAATCAAATTAAATTTCTTTATTAAAAAAACACTTTGAATGAATTATATTTATGTTCTAGTTTATAGTATTTTTAACCAACTCCTGTGCCAAGTTCTTTTGCATTTGGACATATTCCTTCATCTTCTTTCACGTGTCTGAAAACTAGAAACAACATAAATTAATTTTAAACAAATTCACATTAGAGAAACGTTCTTTCACACTTCTATTTCTATTTATAGTCTATCATACCACGTACCCATGTTGTATTCACATGAGTATTCATAAAGATCGCAGAGGTCTAGAAAAGTCCGTGCCTCATTCACAGACTTGCCGCATATAATCACGGTGTCGTGGAAGCAAAGGTACGCATGCTCGCATAGCTTCTTCAACTCAGACTGTGAATAAAAAGTAAAAGAATATAAGTTGTGTTGGTAATCAGTTATTTGTTGAGGAGCCCCAACTAAGGGGTTTTACTTACTTAGGGATATTTTTGGAATGCCATAAGAATCACAAAAAAAGATTTACCTACTATAAGTAGGTAAGTAAAGTACTGTACGCCCGGCATGGGTAAACTGTACAAACGCTCTATCTTTCAGATCTCTTTTTTACACAGTTTTACATTAAATTATTCTTATTCTTATGAAACGGTAGCCAAATCTGTGGCTCTTATGCCAACTCAAAAAAACCCTAAAATAATTACAGATTTCTGATAGTCTGATTACGTGGGATTTTCGATATTTTCACAGATAATTTTTTGATTAAACTTACCAAATATGTTTTATCCCCAGTAATATGGCATGTCGCAGCTGACACAATAAACAAAATTACTATTATGATCTCAATAATATTTCCTAGCTTCATGTTGAGTTAGCACCTCGTCTATAACTAGAACCGGGTTGCTAGTGTCTAGACCAGGTAGGCCTATTTGCATTAGAGCCAGGTTAATATTTGTGTCTAGACACAGTATCCTTCAAGTAAGAAGTTACGAGTTATAAGATGCAAATGACTCTTTAGCTTAGGGTTTGTAAATAGCGAGTGACTACAAATGACAATAGTACGCTAGCAGTCTACGCAAACTTCACCTTTGCGTCAGCTGAACTACCTAATCTCCGCTATATTCTGCCCGTTATGACGGTCATAGTTTCAGGAAACTGGGCTTTAGACTACAATGATGTTTTGTGTCTAAGATTCAGGGAAATATAGAGTATATTCTCAACAATAGGCACGCGTTGAAAGTGGAGCTCACAATGCACTTTACAAAAGATTATTCAGAAACTGGAGGTTTATTTTCCTGTAAGCTGAGAATAGTTACCTCGTCTTTTGATACTTATGATCCACAATTGGCGCCCAACATGTCGCACATGTACTTGTACTAGCGACGATACATCGCTTTATCAATATCAAGTATAGTATTATTATGATCTGTGGCATGCTAATATCTGGCAACGTCGCACGATGTTGAGCAACGTTTGCACGTCATGTTCAACTGTCGCCTAGTGAAAACATGCCTTTATCCTAAAATATCTTTATCTTGCAGTACTGAAAATGTATGCCTCTCTTTGTGTTTTGCACAGTGCAATAGTAAGTAGGTAGCTTTATCGTGGAAAAATTTAGAAGTAAATATTTATCTTTAACATTATTAATTTTCGTCAGGCTCTAAGGTCTTATAAGGTGTCTTGATCGAAATTGAAGGATTGGCTGGAGGTCTTTGAGATTACGGTTCTTTGACATTGGTCATAATAACATTATGTCTTCCTCTCACCGTTTCGAGAGGGTAGCTCTTATAGCCTAAATTGTGTTTCTAATAGTAAATCGAAAAAATCTAAATAAACATGAAAATAACATTTTGTTGATAGAACCTTTATTAATTTTTGTCATATTTACACAAAATTAAATAAACGATAATGCTACACACACTTGATTACATTTGGTACAATTATAAAAAAATACTGAAATTAAATCTAACAATTCAACAAATTTTAAAAGTAACGCGTACTTCTTATACATCGGTTTTTAAAACAACGAAGCGAGCGTTGACAAGCGATTACAAAGTGAGCTAAAACCTATAAGCAATCACAAAATGAGCTAATCATCGTAATAGCTATAATCTGACAGAGTTGTCGTAACACTGTCAGGAGGGACTTATCCGCAGACACGTAATTTTTTAGCATACGTAATGTAAGACATTTTTAATAGCCAGTTTTTTTTATACCTAACTGAATAATAAATAAATGAGCTGGATAATGAGCTAAAACTTATAAGGAATCACAAAAAGATCTAATCATCGTAATAACTGCTGGTGGGCCGTCGTGATACTGTCAGGAGGGACTTATCCTCCGGACACGCGGTTTGTTTGTAGTCTGAAATGAAAGATTAATAGGCTGAAAGATCCGTAAACATTAATCATACTAATTATAACCAGGTAAAATGTTTAAAACAGTTTTGGTAGTCAAATAGCAGGAGTTCCACAAGATAAGTACTTAAGTAATTAGACATTTGGTAGATATTAATATTTTAACAAAATTTCACAAAACAATACTTTCCCAAGAAAATGTAAATACTTGAAAGTGATCTTGTTATATAATTTAGTTTCCAAACGAAATAAAATATTTTACAAAAAAAAGATTAAAAACATTTGAAAATACTAACTCCGTCGTCTGATGCAGTTGAAGTCAAACATATCACAGAGATCCCGGAAGCCCATGATGTCTCCTGAGTGACTGATGCCGCAGATCGGAACACGGTCATGGTTGCATACCTTGGCCATGCTACACCATTTTGGACTCATCTGCAAAATAAATCTTTGAAATATGCATTTGTATAATCTGTATTTGAAGGTAAGCAAGCAAGCTCGTATGAGTTAGTGGTCAACTCTGGTGACGGAATTTTTAGGCCGCCTTAAGGCCTACGTCGTGGCTTAACGACTGCTAGAGCCGGGACAGCTTAACGTGCCCTCTGAAGCACGGAAGCGCTCAGATGTAAATGCCACTAACGGACACCCATCCGCAAATAGTGATCGCGCAGAACGTCGCTTAACTTATATAATCGGTGCAGATTGACTAAGTAAGCTATGCCACGAGCACTTCGGTATTTGAAGGTGACCACAATCGATGTGTAAATTGTGTAACTCTACTTTATAGAGCTCGTAATAACATAAATTGTCACACAGTATAGACACAGATTATATAATACTGGTATAGACAATAATATGATTAGACGTATACGTGGTGAAATTAGACTTTCCTGAAAATTTCTGAAGTTTAAAGTACCCTTATTATAAATAACTTTTCTTAAACAGCGCTGTGTGAATATTTACTAATTATTTATTTTTAATACAGTTGCTCAAAAAAAGCCGTATTGCAGGGACGTATAGCGTTCGGGATGTGGGCTATTACACACTCGTGCTTTTTTTTTACCTTTCCCGAACTAGTGCGTTCTCTTTCCCAACTGTCAAAATAATGTCTACTAAAAAGAAAATCCAACCATGAAGTTTTTACTAAAAAAATTCATAGAACTTTTTATGATTCATGCAAATACGTATATTTCTAGAAAGAAGCTACTAATTTGTTTCAATATCAGATTTAATGATTTGATTGAATGAGTTAGGATAGGTTTCATTTCATTTCATCTCATTAAATTTCATTTTCATTTCATATCAATAAAAAAAATCTACTGAAGACTTGGCTGTATGGGCATAGTTCCCTTTGCCTACCAGAATGGGTGAAGAAAAAAAAATCTCTGCTTACTAAATAACTTAAAATCTACGGTTGGCGCCATTTTTCAGAAATTTTCTTTTTATTAAATTGCTTCATTTTTTCGCAACTGTATTAAAAATAGTCGTTCAGCACACGTGCGGAACCGTCATTGCAACTTGTTCCGACTGTCAACCCTCGCCTTCGGCTGCGCCTTGGCTCGGGTAGACATTTGTCGGAACTCTTTGCAATTACAGCCGTTCCGCACTTGTAATGAAATATACTATTACAAAATGAGGTAGAAAAGATAACATTACTTTTTTTACCTTACGCCCCATAGCGATGTCTTCATTGTCTCGCTCTCTTGGAGGACCGTGAGTGGCCACTGATACAATACAGGCCACAATAATTACTGAAAATTACAATGACTATTCAAACATATATAAAAAAAAAACAAATTGTGGTAGTATTCCCTTCAAGCCTCGTTCTCGTTTTATTTCATAGTACTTATAAACGAATGAAAGCGGATCTTTTGAAGGAGAAATCACGTCCAAAGTAACCCAGCGACAGCAATAAGTCGACCTGGCTAAAGAGGTAAGTTGCACAATAATATCGATCGATACTTAATCGATTTTAGTCGTGAAAATGCTCCACAAAATTCTAGAAATTTGTCTAGGTTAGAGTCTTACCTGCAATAATTTTGATAGACATCGTGTTCTCTCGACAATATCACTAGAAATGAAGTTTCAGTCCACGTTGTAAGCTCGATTACAATCTAGATTTATTTTCTATTGTCTATGGCTTATGGAAACATCCTGTATATTGCAGGAGTGGTACGGTGAAGTTATGTAAACATTTTACAGCGGCGGTACGTGACCACATTTTCGCTTGGAAACCGATTTGAATTCTGGAAACAGGAAAATATAGTGTAAATAAACATTGTCAGGAGAATAGACGAATGTTTTGAGGATAGTAAAAACAAAAGATTCTCTACTTAGTAAAAACCATTTTTATCTCAGAAGAGGACGATTCTCTTAGGCCCGTTTGCTGATTCACTACTCAAGCACTGATCCGGACTCCAGCATAGGTTTTGGTATAAAAATGTCAACTTACATCTATGCTTGGCTAACGATTTTCTATATCTGCATACTGGCCTTAGCCTGGCTTAGTTGGTCGTACATTTTTCATAATATATTAGGCGTTTTAGAAGAGTATTCCATGATTAATTTGAATAAATATGAAGATGAAATAATCATTATTTGACACGTGGACGCTTCTTTCTTTCAGATTTTTGAAACACAAAAAGTTACGAAAATTGGTTTTCTAAGAATGAAAGATAAATTAACCACCTACGCAGATTTTAAGCCCAGTGTGGGAGTAAATTTATTTTAACGAAATAAACAGTGGCTAAAGTTCGATATACTCTGAAAAGTTTTAGTTTTAGCATGGTATGCCTTTTTTTTGTTATTTGAAGAGAAAAAAATAAATTTAGGATTTGGGAAGGACAAAAAGCGGTTAGATAAAATGTAAGTATTTACTTTATTCAAAGTTAAATTACTTTAAATGCCTTTACTAAGCGAGTATAGCTAGCAGTTGTAGGTACTACAATTTGGTTTCATTTGCCATGTTATGTAGAGTCTTAGAATATTGAATTTAGAGTGTATAGTAGGTATTATATTATGATTATTATTATGATCTGTGGTAGAGATTTTATTTCTTTTTAACAGTCGTATCAGTGATTCTAATTTGGTTTGTCATTCCAAGTTTTAACGCGATCACTCACCAGTTCGATATTCACAGTTAAACTCCAATATATCACATTTATCTATAAACCATCTCACTTCTCTAGTCTCGGGGTTTAGTCCGCACACTCGCTTTTTAGAATGTAAACACACGTAAGCATCCAGACATGTTGGCTGGAAATAAAAAAAAATTGCAGATGAAAAAGGGGAGGTTTTATGCATATTTCAGATATTTTTTTTGAAAAAAGAGGTTTTATGCCGTCGTATCGTGCGCACCGTGAAGGTTGCATGCAGTTCAGCAGGCTAGTGCTATGGTCAACTGGTGACAGCTCCTAATAAGTGTCATGGATTCCGAATATATTGTGGATTCAAATTGCATTATTTATTATCTTTTGCATTGTTTATTTATACATTATAATTTTTTTTTAAATTGTTTCTTGGTTAGATATTATGATTTTTTTAGAGTTCTATATTGTAATAAAGTGTGTTCTTTATATTTGAGCATTCTTTTTAGTTAGTTTATAAATTCTAAAAAATTGTCGATATTGCTTACCTTTTTACCTTCAGACAAAGTAACAAAATAAATAACAAATCCTAAAAAAAGTACTGTTGAGTACATTCTAGCTCATTCGAAAGCGTTCTATTTGAATCGTTATCCAAATCCATTGTGTCGGTTACAGTTTCAATTCAGAATGCTAATACAAAAAACGATATTTCGACGGTTCGTTGTATCGTTTTAAGTTACACTGCGTAGTGACTGCGTACTTCGTAAGAGCCCGCGTGAAAGCACTAGGCGGCTTCGTAATGTAATTCAAATGTCAATGCCGAATCTTCGTTAATAATTTTTCGGAGTAGAGGCCCAGATTTTGTGTGGGCTGATAAAATCGATGTTGATGGTAGCCAGGATGTGGGCCGCGTTCACAAAGGAGACATCATACTTTCTTGTATCAAAATATTTCTTTGAAAATTTAGGGTGTATTTTTATATGTTTTTTGTTGATTTTACGAGTTCATTATACCCTTAAACTTAACAAGACTTTCACTGCGGATGATATAAATATTTTTTTAATATTCGTAATTTTTGTAATAACTTTTAAGAAGGTTCTAGTGTAGCCTTTGTGTAACTTTCTGATCGTTGCTTTTAATTTAAAAAGAAGTAAAACAAATTCTCCTCATTAAGACGAACAAAGAAGTCTTTTGAAAGTGAGATCAATGTAAATACTTTTTCAAACGAAATCCTTTATTTCAGTGAAAAACTGGAACATAAGCTACGCAGGCTATTGTTGGTTTACAGAAAGGAAAACGAGAGTTAAAACACGTGCTGTTAATTAAAATTGACTGCGATCATAACCTTTCATATAACCAAGTTAATATTTTCCATTGTTTTCAAACTCAAAGAACATTTTGCAATTTCCTTTGGAAAAGGTTTGCTGTTAAAAATTTAATCTGATCGTGCCTTTACGATTCAATTTGAACGCAAGAATAAATAAAAATCACTGGGTTTATTTGCAATGTTTTATTTCGAAACATTTTCAACATGAATTTTGTGATATTGTTCTGTGAGTAAAATTGTTTTAATCCCATCAAAATCATTACTGTACAAGATTTTGCTTTGTTGTAATTTTAAAAATTTTCAGATGCTTTGATTTATTTATGTATCTCGGTCCAATCCGAAGCTGTTGGAGGTAGTAAGAGTAAAGTAAGTACCTACCTATAAGTATCCTATAATAAAAGTATCCTATAATATAATTAGTATCATATATTATTTATAATAAGATTTTTATTCACAAAAACAAATTGGACAGAGTAGGTATTTACAAAATACACATGAAACAGTTGAGTTATCGACGAATAGTAGCAAACGATCTATAGATAGCTCAACTGTTCCAAATAATTACTTTACTAAATTGATTTATTTGCGTAAACTTTACTGCGAAAATAATTTTATTATACCTACCGGATATTTATTGCGAAGCTTGAACTGTAAATCACAATTAATCATTCAAAGTATTTTAGTTCACAATCAAACATGCATAGTATTTTTTAGCAATGCTACAAAGCTAAAACGTGTGTTCACAATAACCATGAGAAGTGTGGTATCAGCAGTAAAGGAACTCCTCGAAGGTTTCTGGACTTGTGCGACATCTTCGAGTACAACTGCTTGAAAAACACAGGTGAAAGTTAATATACAGTTTTTAGCACAATAATTGTACACAAAATCTGCAAAAGTCAAAGGAAAAAAAGGCAAAAACTTTATAGACGTTGCTTTAATTTAAATATTTGGGCTTTACTGCTGTTTTTTTAGGTACAATGAGTACCTAAAAATCATAAAAATATACTCATTGTACCTTATTCTACCATCTTTAGGTAGGTACCTACCTACCTAAAGACAAAGAATAATAGGGATAATTCTATTAATAAAGTTACTTATTGGAACCATCTGGTGTTTAGGTTATTTTATTATCTACTGCGCTTATAATCTGGTAAAATGTATTCCAATAAATGTAAGTTATTATGAAAAGAGTGTAATAACAAAAATCTCATTCACAGATTTCGTAAAATCAAAAATGGAAAAATGTAGCCACCTCGAATCACTTTACAAACAGGAACAAAAAACACTTAACTGGGATTACGGGTCGGAACAGAAGTCAAATGAAGTTTACGCTAACAATTTTCAAACAGACCCAGACGCATCCATCAGTGGTGTGTATGAAAACAATTTTGAATCGCAGTACGATTATAACAACCATAAAGGAAAGGGTGGTAGTGGATATAACAATTACGGAGATACAGGAGGTTATGGAAACAACGGAGGGAAACATGGTGGAAATTATGCTTACTACAAAGACGTAGAATATGTGGACTACGGAGGAGTTGGAGGTGGTGGGGGTAACAACGGAGGGAAACATGGTGGGAATTATGCGCACTACAGAGACGTAGATTATGCGAACTACGGAGGAGTTGGAGGTGTTGGGGGTAACAATGGAGGGAAACATGGTGGAAATTATGCATCCTACGGAGGAGCTGGAGGTGGCGGGGGTAACAACGGAGGTAAACATGGTGGAAATTATGCGTACTACGGAGGAGTTGGAGGTGGCGGGGGTAACAACGGAGGTGGTAATAATGGAGGAGGTGGCAATGGTGGGAGTGGTAACGGAGATAATAGTGATTATTCTGGAGATTATAGAGATACTTCAGGCACTGATGCTTCATGATTAAAATTTTCGAAAAATGAGAAAATGAAATGTTTGTTTATTTTACCCTAATAGAAGACATAAAAGCAAGTAAATATCGATGTAATTTGAATCTGAAATGTCATGATCTGAATCGTGTTCAAGTTTACATTGAGTTTACTAATACTAATGGATCAATCATTGTATAGAACAACTAGCCGTCGCCCGTGGCGTTGCTCGCGTTCTAAATAGACCCTTTAGAGTGTGACTTTCCAAAATTATTTTCTTAGTGCACCCCTACACTATATATATAAGGAGTATTCTTATACACCCTTCAAATTTCATACCTATAGGACTTATGGTTTAGGCTGTGCGTTGATTCTATGTCAGCTTCAAAATAGTTTTATATAATTATATTGATTGATGATTGATGATGATTTACAGGACATAAAACCCACGACGAAATCAGGCATGTTGGCTGTCAGCAACGAATACTGGTGCTGGAGAACAAAGTACTGTCATGAGAAACGTGTCAAAGTATGTGCAAGAGATAGACGTAGGAACGTGAAGAAGTATTTTGAAGATGAGTGCAGCGTTTATGAGGATAATTGTGACAATAACCACGGTAAGGTTTTTATGTACGCATCATGTATAGAAGGGATCTCTAGACACTCACCTATATCTTCAACTTCAACTTCTTGGTTTGTGGCTTTTGTGGCTAATTGTCACAATTCTGCCAGTGTCGAGTTCGCTGATGCTAGAGTCATAAACAAGAGGGGAGTGCGGATAAGAATATGGTCACCTATATCTGTATAGATATCTAGCTAAGTTGACAACTCTACGGAACGAAAAAAAATATGACATTTAAGAAAAAAAAAGTTACGTGCCCCCTTTCCGTTTTTCTAAGCCATTGTTATCGCAAGAAACTGGCACCTAGAATCACGTAGTGTACAAGACGATTCATAATGATTCAGATTTTACAATGCTTTCATATTCTGATTAAATTCCTATAAATTATGGACGTTATTTATTTTTTAGCGTTCGTAAAATACCAACTTGGCAGGTCCCCTTCGAAATTTATTAGTAAGAGCAATTCCTTAGTCAAAAATATAATAATCTTTTTGAGAAGTAATTTATTTCTATGACAAAATGACCTAGACCTTTTCTTCATTTAATATTTTTTTTCAATATGTACCTATAATGAAAATACTTTATTCAATTAATTCTGATTTCAGATTTCACGATTACGAACCTGAATGCTTGTAAAAAGAAGAATAAAAAGAGTCGTAAAGGCTAATTAGTAAAGTATACCTACCTAATCTCTGTTTCATTATAACGTTTAGTAACTAGCTAATTACCTACCTATTGACTGTGGCCCAATACTAAGTCCAGTATTAAAAAAAACCTGATCAATAATTCTAAAAAAAAACCTTGTACAGGATTACAGGATCTACTTTTTGAAAATGATTGACAGAACAATTTTGGTAGTGTGTAAGTACTAGTATTATAGTATTATATAATCTGTGGCGTAAGGAAAACAAAAAAAAACTAAATACAATTATTTAGCAAAATACAAGACTAACCGATCAACTAATTGTTTTCCAGTTTTATTGAATTTAGCTGGTTATAATGATTGTAAGAAATTTAAAAAAGAGGTAAGATTATTATTATTATTATTGTTGTATTTATACAACTCCAATTATAAAGAAAAAGCTAGAATTTATTCAATTTTATGTAAAAAAAAACCACGTCAACCTAGTTAGGAACGGAAGCTGAAAAATTATGATGGTTATGGTTTTGCAGGGATTACAGAAAGAATTATTATCTGTAAAGCCGTTGGCTCAGTACTACTGCGATACTCCTGAGTGCAAGCAAGAAGAAGAAAAGGTACGTAAGACCTGTATCTAGATAGGCTTCACAGCTAAAATTTTACACTCTTATACAAGCTCTGTCCCTTGTGCAGTGTGTACTGTGGCTAGTGAGTTCAATCCCCACCGAAAACAATCGTTTTGTGTGATTATGACAAACATTTGGATATAGACAGATACATAGAAAACTCTTTATATTGTACACCACTTTTACGGAAATTATAAAATAAACGCAGAGATCATTATTCTTATGTGAAGTACAATGGGCAGCCGTATCGCTATGAGCGTATTGAACTACGACACGGGAATTTGTTATTTCACTACGAAAAACGCTCAAAATTATCGATTCGGTTGTTGCCTTTTTCTAAACTAACCTAATTAGACAGCTCTAAAATTATAGCCGTCCTTGTCGTTTCAGTTTATGAGAAAGGGACGGCAACATTTTTAGTGCTGTCAAATTAGGTTAGTTTAGAAAAATGCAACAACCGAATCGATACCTCCAAATGTCATGTTTTATACGCTTGTCAGTAGTATTTTTGACGTACATTGCAGATTGGTACTCTAGCCCTTATAAGTGTTCTATATTCAAGCCGCTAATGTTACAACCCAGTATAGTATTATTATGCTCTGTGGTATAAATAAGAAGTGTTCACGCCGCGCCCGCTTCTGAGCACAGTTGTAGCGTTCCATTTTCAGAGCGCCAATGCATAGTCCATTGTATAAAATATCGTTGATTCTACCACACCATAAGGACCGCTCTATTTAGAAAACTGGGTTATGTATTCAAAAGATATACTAGATATAAACCTTTTGTGATTTGTTATTGGAACGAAGTTCCTTATTGCGCGTTGCGAAAGGGGGCTAGACGGAAAAGACCAAAAGTTGTCGCGACACTTTTTTCAAACTTTGACAACGTCATTCGAATAAATTGGTGCAGGAAGTTTTTTTTTAATATCGTGTGCCTGTACGTTCTCATCCGAAACAAATGAATGTAGGTATTGTTGGAAGTTTTTGTTTTTAGGGTTCGTTAAGGTTCTTATAGAAAATATTACAAGAAAGCTAAACCTCAAGTAACTTCGTTCCATCCGGGTGTACCTTGACACTTCTCAAGTTTTTATTTGTGTATATTTTGTTGGCAATCAAAATAAATAAATAATAAATAAATGAATACTTAATGCATTATTTTGCATTTTGCAGAGAGACAGAATTTTATATGATCGTTTTGCTCAGTTTCACTGCACTAAGCTCCTCTCCTGTACTAAAGGCGGAGAAAAGGTCTGCGGCTATGACATCAAATCTACCGACTTTGCTTACTTTAGTGATCGCTGCCAATTGCACACAGCGAATTGCAACAGAGCAGGCAGTAAGTGGCTTAGACTGGCTTAAACTAACTTTATTATGCTACTAGCTTTTGTCCGCGACTTCGTCCGCGTCCCGATTGATCCTGTTCACTTTCCGGGACAAAAAGTAGCCTATGTTTTAATTCATGTTACGAACTATTTCCAAGTTTCATTCAATCCGCACCGCTGGTAGTTTAGTGTGATTGAAACACAAAAATCCAACCATCGAAACATCTGAACTTTATGAGCCTAACCCTTTGTGAATTGTGTCTGGGTTTTATTACGTGTGATAAGGTGCCCAAAGAGTCCTTTACCTCGATCACGAACAAATCTGACAGTCGCCGTGTTAACGTATTCGAGTAATATTGCGCGTCAATGACAGCTCGACTGCCAAACGTTGTAGTGTCACCACGCAGTGTATCTCGGATACGCTAGCGTTACGAAACTTTTGCGATTGTCACATTTATTCGTGATCAAGGCACTGTTTAATTTCATATTTTTTTTCAGTGTACCATATTGCCAGACCGGTTTCGTGTGAAACTAAAATGAATTACACAGTCACCTTCGATGACGAATTTCAATTTGAACCAATCATAAAAAGAACAGAAGCACCCGATACTGACTCCAAAGATCCAGGAAATCCCGAGAATAATAAACTTTATGCTGACTATACTTTTGTAAGAGCTGGAAATGATTCAAAAAAAGTAAGATCTGGACTTGTTCAATTGGTGAATGGAGAAATATAGGTAAAAAGTTAATTGCGTTTAATTTTTTTCCCTGTCTACGCCTACTTACGCATAAACTTCGAAAGTTTTTTTTTATAATCTTGTTAACAATTTATAATCAAAAATGGTCTTCTATTTAGCTCAAAACTACTGTTGAATCGAGTTTTCTTATTTCAAACAACAAAAACATTATTTACATTGAGCAGACACAAAGAAAAAAACCCTGAAAACCTATCTGAATAAGTACATCATCAAAATTTAAATTAGATTACATAATTTTATAAACTGTTTGCAATGATCTATAAAACTAATGTTTGTATACCACTAACGCCATCTAGGAGATTATCTACTAACTTAAAAAAGCGTAGCTTATGGAGGTTCAGAAATAATGAAGCCTCGTTCAGAAGGTTGTCATCAGAACAGAAGGCTTTGTCATATAAATAGCTCTCCAAGTTACCGCTAGATGGCGCTAGCAGTAGTAATCTAACATGTTTCGAGAAGTTAGTTAGTGTACCGAAACTACAGTTTTTCTAAAGATATTTTTAAATTGGTTTGGATACTCTTTTAATCAGTAGCTTTAACTAATAGGTAGGTTACCTTTTTTTAGTTAAAAGGATCAAAAAGGCTTTATGGTTGAGACTTTTTAACTACAGACGCAACTTACTAAACTTTTTTTTCCTGATTTTTTATTTTTAGGCATGGTTTAAGTAATAAGTAGTAAGTAGGTATTATGATGATTTTTTTTTAAATAGCCAACCTTAAATAATTCTGTAAAAGTTACCTATCTGTTTTCTGCTGCTGGGTACAGGCATTGATTGAAATAGAATAGAAATGATTTATTTCATCCAAACATACATACAAAAACACAATAAAACAAACATTAAATAAGGCTCAGCAAATGCTAAAAATAAATACCTTGTCTTGAAAAGATTGTAGGTACGATTTGCACGTATACTTTCTACACGTCGTTTGTTACCATCATTGAATAATACTTGGAAAGGAAG
This sequence comes from Eulithis testata, assembly GCA_947507515.1. Classification (NCBI taxonomy): domain Eukaryota; kingdom Metazoa; phylum Arthropoda; class Insecta; order Lepidoptera; family Geometridae; genus Eulithis; species Eulithis testata. The sequence goes on along the minus strand of OX382213.1, from coordinate 6,208,099 downwards.
CAAAATTCGCAAACCATGTGAAATTGTCACTTAAATGGTCTCGGAGACGACAGATTAGATAGTACCTACGCCCACGCTTAGCATTTCCCACGGTCTTTGTTCTCCAGACCACATTTATGTAACAAACAGATTAAGTACTTGTTAGTCTGATTGACCGGTATGGACTTGGCCTGCTTGTTTCAGTGAAATTACAAACCAAAAATCTATTATTTATTACTAGAGTGCAGATTTAGAGACGGTAGAGACCACAGTAGAAACTGGTAGAGAGACGTCTTCTTCTTCTTCTTATCTTAATTAATGGCCTCTGTCCGTCATTTCGACATACAATTTTGCCAGTGTCAAGTGATATATATTTGAAATGATATAAGTCAAGTCTGAAACTTCTTTACTTCGATTTAAGATAAGATAAGATAAGATAACGTTTATTCAGCCACCACAATAAAAAAAGTGAAAACAAGAAATAAAGGTAAAAACTCAAATAACAAACTATAAATGAATAGCTATTTGATATTTCAATTAGGTAGGTAGGTATGTAGTTTGAAAATTATTTGGTGAATTCTGTGCATATTTTAACCATCTCATGATTACGCAAATGATAGTAATGGATTAAATATTTTTATAAATACTTCCGTCTCTACCCTAGACTTGTCAAAATAAGATATTTTTATTTTACGGTTAGCGTTTCTCGAGATACTGGGACAGGCTCTCTTTATTATGAAACCAGCCAGTATTAAATAAATATAATTATACTGCTGAATTCGATAGTTATAATTTAAATCTTTCATTTAAATCGGTAACAAAAACACTTTTTTAAATTCCGTAAAGGCGACTGGCACGTGCGTCAACAATTAGAATTAGAAAGGGTAAGAGAGTTCTTATTTCAAATTCAGGGTAGGCACCCCGGTCGTGTAGGCCGGCGCACACGTGGCAAATGACATGAAAATCGTGCGTGCGTATAAATATGTAGGGATGGGACTATCGATATCGATAGGGATAGAGTGCTATACTAAAAAAGGTTATCCAATCTCTAGCCATGTACAGGTTAATAAGAATAAATCAATGAAAATTCTACAGTTTCTTGAGGAAAAGAGATAACCAAAACTAATCGTGATTTAATTTCAATTTAGACGTAGGCTAGGCATTGCTCCTGGATTAGGTAGAGACTGTCAAAATGGCAAGTAATAATCTTTTTAAAAACACCGTGTTTAAATCGGAAGATGTCAGAAAAGATGCAAATGCAAGCATCACTATATAAAAGCATTTAAAATGTATAGAAAATATATTCACATACCACACGTCATGAAACAGTTAAGCTATGCACAGACGGTTACAAACGATCTGTACCTCAAATGATCCGAATACTACCAATCATAAAACAAATGTTTTATGTCTCCTTCTTTGAAAATAGTAAAGCAAACAATACAATTTGTCAGAAGAAGCTTCATCGATATGGTTTTCCCATCTCTCAAGTTATAGAATCGTGCATTACCGTGTCGATTGTTTTCAATATCGAGTCAATTCGTTTTACACGAATAAAGGAATCGTTGCTTTGACGGTAATCTACTTAGTATTCCGTATTAACAGTAATATGGTGGCAGGGGCTGCATAAGAGCGGCAAGATTATAATAATTAACACGTTTCGCGACATGTTGCGACTGGTCCTTTTGCATAAAGCTTGAAAAATCTGCAATTTTTTTAGAGCTGAATTAATAAACAAGTTTGGGTAAGTAACAAACGATATATTATGGAAATCAAGCGAGGTTATAGCTGTGTAAGGCCAGCCAGAACTAGGTATTTGTGGAGCTTTTTTGGTGGTACATAATTTTTCGTGACTAAGATCTAATTATCTACATGTGGTTTAGTCAAAAAAGTTCCATGTAGAGATTTATTATTACTTTGGTTAGATATTAAAAGCCTTTATTTATTTAGCAAAGATAAACCTTTTTACAAAATTAATTAAACATATTTTTAGTAAAACTTTATTCTCAAACAAAATTAGGACTCATACAGTATAATTTACAATATTCATAATATTATTATTTTGATTGTGTATTTTGTAAATGTTGCGAATATTGTAAATACTGTATTAGTCTTAATCTTCTTTGTTAATACATAGTTAAAAAAAAACCTTTGTTTCTATTGGTAAACTTTCTTCACCAAGAAAGGTAAGACTAATAATATAGACAATATAATAATATGTATAATATGACAATATGTATTTACAATATAGATAATAATTATTATTTTTATTGTTTAGTGTAGGTATTTTGTAAATATGGTAAATACTGTATTAGTCTTAATTTTCTTTGTGAATAAAGTTTTACGAAAAAAAAAACTTTGTTTCTGTTTGTCTCTATAACACATTTGCCTACGCACATATCAAACACATTAGTTTAACATCTAGGAAATGGTTATGCATAATGGTATTATTGCGAAACCATTGGCGATTAATCTATAAAAGCCATTGTATGGAATCCGCGTTGATATTTTCCTTTTTAAACGGAATCCAGGATGTATGTTTGCATGAATATTTATTAGGATATCGTCCGTTTTGCCGTAAACCGCATTTTAATGGATTTTTATTCACTCTTTGGTTGCACGTTCTTTTAATTTCTACATTTCAATCTTTTGACTAAACTTTTCTTAAACATGCTCTATGAGTTTTTAGATGGTAATGTAAACTGTACAACATTTTTTACCAAACCCTTTATAGGTTAAAATTCTAAAGTATTAAGTTGGTAGCTAATAAATTTGGTTTCTGTAAAGCATAAAATATTTGTTCCAATAGTAAGATTTTTTTATAAAAAGGTCTGATAGCTATGTATCTATTTGAGTAAATACATAAAAGGTCTGATAGATATATGTTTTTTTTTCTCCAATTTATCTGCGATCGGCTACTTAGCCATAATCAGACTAGATTGGTTTGTGGTATTTGGATGTTCCGCTGAGACTCCAGCGAGTGACACCATTTGGTATTAAGAACGGTCTACGTTCTCTGGTCTAGGTAAATCTATGTTATAATACTAAAAATGTCTTACTTGTTGTTTTTATCGTAAAATAAATAATTTCGTCTCTCCCTTATTTTACTTTTTGGTCTCGTTCCACTATTATGATCTACCTAACTATGATTTTTTTATAAAATATACAATTTACACAATCTCACACCAATGAGTCAAGTATTTCTATTTATACTAAAGAAACCTTATCCAGAAATAAATCTTTTTTTCGCTTCTCCGACATTGATTGGTTGCCAGGTGACTCAGCTCACACCATAAAATCTTGTAAAACGTTTAGAAAATCCGCAATCGTCGTCCAATCTAATAAATACTTCAAACACTTACGTGCGGCTCGATAATTTTACATTTTTATTCGCCTGTCTGCTTTATTTTATTCTGTTCAACTGCGGTGTAATTTAGTACTTTTCTGACTTTCGGTGTCCAAATTGTGTAAGGCACTGACCGGGAATATCTTTGTCATTTTCAAAAAGCTTTGTGGTATAGTTTTATAGAAATTATAAACTATAACAAAAAAAATCGTACTTACACTCTCGCTCTCTACGCGATTGATCAATAGAAGTTGGAAATAATTTATAAGTTTAAAAAACTGGAAAAACCGACTTCAATTTGGATGATGATGATGGCAGTTCATTGAAACTGTTCTATTGATCGTAAACACCATAGAAAAAAGAATTTTTCAAATCGGTTCATAACTGACGGAGTTCTGAGGTAAGAAACATTAATAAAAAAAAATGGGACCAATCTGGAAGCATACCCTTTCAGATAAAAAAAGAATTTTTCAAATCGGTTCATAAATGACGGAGTTCTGAGGTAACAAACATAAAAAAAAAATACAACCGAATTGAGAACCTCCTCATTTTTTAAAGTCGGTTAAAAATATAGGTAATTCGAGAAGTTCGTTTAATTTTAGTGATACTATTTAGTAAACTTTCAAAAAATTAACTTCGTAATGTATAAACTTCTAAAAAATATTATTATTTATAAGTACATAACTATCTATTTTAAAAAAGATAAAAAAAAACTAACCTACCCATACAAAACCCAAAGGTAAATTCAATACATGGCTATAGATAAAATTATATTAGATCATTTTCACTGTATTTTGCGAAATTGTAGTACTGAATCATGTATATTTTTAGAAGTCCATAGGTTTCAGTTATTATTTTGATGCAGATTCTCATTTTGATTCTCGCATGTTTGTATTTCGCACGCGACTTACCGTTTAAATAAATTAAGTCAGGATCAACCTTTCTCACGGGCTATGTGATCGGGAAGAGTTAGTGCATAATATATTAATTGGTTTGCCTCTAACGAGCTGCTAATACCAAGTGCGACTTGCATTGCAATACTATGCAGTAATGAACTATCTTCGTTTTGATCTAGTATTTTTTATTTAATAATTTTTTCTAACTCAATTTACAAAAAAAACAACTATTTAATACGAAACACTATTTCATAAAGTGCAATTTGTTTTTTTTTTTAAATTACTCATTTTTGAAATTACTTATTTATTCACAAATAAAACTACAACGAATACAGTGTTTACAATATTCAAAATATTTACAAAATACACACTGTTGAAAACGATTTATAGAAAGCTCAACTGGTCCAATTTTGTAAAATTGTTTTTTACTTACTTGTAATTACTTACTCAGGGCCGTTATAGATTTGAGTTGAGATTTTCATACAAAAATTTATGCTTGAGTCCGGATCAGTGCTTGAGTATTAAATCGGTATACTGACCTTAGTTACATTACATATACACGTAAAACACTGTTCGTAAAATTATACATAAAAAAAAAACGGATATTGTCACCTAACAAAGTATAGAAAATATCAACGTGTGTGTGTCTTTGTTTACGTTTATTAAATATAGTATAATTTAAACACAGTAGGTGAAGTGGAACAATAGAAATCACCTCATTAAACGCTTATCTAAACAGAAATCTATTTAATGGTTAATATTAGCAACACCGTCCATATTTACGCCAACTAATTATGTATTCTAATACTAAACACTGAACATATACTATGATATTATTATCACCCACATCTTCATGATCAGAACATCAATATAACACGTTACGTATTATGAAGAAACTGTTCAATATAACTTTACAAAATATCAAACTGAAAGAAACATCCTTTGCATCTAATCTAGATGCTTTTATACAAGGTCAGGGGCCATAATTTAAAAAAAAGTTTAAAATCGAATATACCTATCCTCAACGTAAAATATCTCATTTGAATAAGTGTCACAAAAGGTGTAATAAAAAAAACTATTTCCAAAAAGTATTTAAACTTAATTTAGATCCAAGTCTAACCGAACAGCCTTTTCAAAAATATTATATCTTCTAGAGCATGAAAAAATATATTTTCAAATAGGTATCGTTAACAAAAATATTTATATCATTATTATATTTCTCAGTATTATTGCTGGTTTCCACAAATCATGTGCCGGTGTAGTTCAGGGTAAAATAGGCTGGAGGGTCACGTACACCCTGGACATCCATAATGCATCGTACTCATGCAGGTGTACATCACTAAAATAACAATTGATTGAAGTTTTACTAGAGCTATGTGAGCCTAAGGTATGAGGTGGTCGCGATTTCTGATTTAGCTCGGTTTTTGTTCGTGACTTTTTTACAATATGTAACTACCTAGTTTGAGAATATTTCATTTATAATTTAAAGACAATCTTAGACAAAGCCCCTATATAGCTGCAACACAAAATGAATTACCTACCCACGTACTTTTACACCTTTTAACTGTCAGTTTTTTTTAAATAATAATAATTATTTATAAATTGTACAAAAATTGACCTAACTAAGTGTTCTCTATAAGATCCTATAAATAAATAAATAAATAAAAACTTTATTGAGGACAGTCCTTACAGTGACGTAAGGACAGACAAAGTCCTGCAAACGGCGGTCTTATCGTTTAATACGATTTCTTCCAGACAACCTTTACTTATTATCCAAACTAATTTAACTAAAAACTAAAGCTACTTCAAAATAGTAGCATCAAATTTTGACAAGAGCATTTGAGCCTACAACGACGTGTTCGAGCGGGTTGGGTATATTCCGGCTCCCGAACTAGTTAAGAACTGTATCTCAGGGGCCAGCTTCTACCCTTCACGCGCAGACCCTGCCGTCGTGGTCCAAATACTCCTGTGTCCAGGATACATTTTGTTAGAAACAGTAGGTATGTATTTCACATTGAGTAGGTCACACATACGAGAATATCAAAAGGATAAAGATGCTTTAAATAAATGAATAAATGATTAGTGAAGAAGTTAGGCTATGTAAAAAAACATAGCCCGTTTTAGCGTAGACGTTACGTAGTCGACGTAGGTACGCCTTTTTTTTTTACGTGAGGAAATCCATCCTGGATACCTACTGCTTGTTACAGCGCTGCAGCGGTAGGTTATGTCAGACTCTACTGACTAAAACCTCACGGTCCGTCGGGCACTTTTACCGGGGGACGCGAGGGCGCGTTAGCATTCTTCCGCGATGTCTATGGTGTACGTAGGTACGCCTGACTGTTAGATATCAGCTACAGATTCCCGAAAAGAAATCTGTTTATCTTCTGTCTCGTTGATGGTGTGCGCATGCGCTTAGAAGTAGATCACTATCTGAAAAAATTCATCGTGTTTGAAGTATGGAAACTTTAGTAGTTATGATGGGTGTATTATGTATTATAAGTGTGTATACTTACAAAAAAAAAGTATATAAGTATTATATCGGCGTTTCCATAGTACAAGCTCTGCTTAGATTGGGACTAGAGGGCGTTGTGTGTAATGTCCAAGAATATTATATTATTATTATTATGAGAAATCCTTTCCAACAAAAATAATTCACAGATTAAAAATATTTCGATGGAACAAGCTAAACATGACGTACCAAATACAATGAACATGTAAATATGAACATTTTTATATCTACAAAAAAAGGCCTTAAATTATAACTGTCATTTGTCATAAAATGCGATAAAAATACTTCCAAATCTTAATATGGATAAATACGATGCATAAATAAAATAAATACCATCTATACGATCCAATCTTAGTAGTACTATATGTACCTACAAATAAGTTCATAAACACCAAAAAGCTCTAGACTTGCACCCCTTCAAATCGGGCTTAGCTTTGCCCTGATTGACAGCCGAAGCGCCACCAGCATAACGAGACCTCCCTCTCCCCTCCAAGCCTTCTTCTCTCACACCCTGCAAGAGCCGCTGCGTACCACCTCGGAGCTTTTCCTAGAATGGACTGCTAGTGTAACAACTATTAGGACGTCGATAGTTGTTTCCTCATGTAAATCTGATAGAGTGGTCTGAAAAATCGCGAATGACCGGAAATATCTCGCGCGAGTCATAAAATACCGGTTTTTTTAAATCTACAATCTAATTGAGAAAAAAAAGCTTTTATTCTTTTTAAAACTTTACTTTTAAAATTAAAAGCTTTGCATGGGCCTAAAAAGCAATAACATATTATTTTTATTAATAAAAAAACACTTCCTTACTGTTATTTAGTTTGTCAATTTTTTTAGAACAATACAAAGTAATTTATTCACAAAGAAAATGACAACTAAGTATTTATAAAATACACATAAAACAGTTGAGCTAGTTAGTTCATTAAAATAACTTTAATTTTTAACTAAATAGTTCAAGCTGCCACAATTTTTTTTTTAAATATTAAAAAAAAAAAAAATTGAAAGTTATTAAAAAGCCGGAAAAAACATCCCTAGTCACATTACACATTTAAATATGATTCGAGAAACTTATGCAATTGTATTTGTGGCTAATGTGTGCCATTTAAGACATTCGCACAGGTTAATTTAATTTAGAATTTGTATGGATGGCTTTATCTTGTATTAGTTTGCATCTGTTGATCCTTATTAGTACCGGTGTGATGGTACAGTGCCACACAGTTTTCGTGCCCGGTTGTAGTTACTAGGACCTTCCAATTTGTCAAAAAAGTATAAGACGTCACAACGACATAAGCCATCATCCATTCATCTGTCTTTGCCTAAAATGTGACATCATTTTGCTTGAATTTTGCACATACCTAATAACAAACATAATAATAACATGTCAAAAATGCCCAAGTGTCTGGGTGACGTTTTGAAAGATCAGAGTCTAAAAGATATGGACGATATTTACCGTTTATGTGGATTAGTGTTGTGAGTTGATTTCAAAGTTTGATTTATTTTTTAACCGACTTCAAAAAAGGAAGAGGTTCTCAATTCGTTGTGTGTGTGTGTTTTTTTTTTATTGTTTGTTACCTCAGAACTCCGTCATTTATGAACCGATTTGAAAAATTCTTTTTTTATCTGAAAGAGTATGCTTCCAGATTGGTCCCATAATTTTTTTATCAAAATCAGTTCAGTAGTTTGGCAGTTAAATAAGAATAACTCGAAAAAACACGTCATTAACGTACACGACACTACGTATTTGCTTTCCTGTTACGTTTCTGTGGTGCTTACGGTCAATAAAATAGTCCCAATGAACTGCTATCATCATCATCATCATCATAATTTGATGATGAATGCGTATCAAATTGAAGTCGGTTTTTCCAGTTTTTTAAACTTATAAATTATTTCCTATAGTTTTTTATGTAGGTATTCGTTAGACTCATAGTTCTAGCAGTCATCCTAAGATCCTAATTCCGTGTAATCTGGCAAAAAACAGTTAAATGTACAGCGACCATTGTTACTATGACAAATAGTTAAACTGAAAGGGTCAAGAAAAACAAATAATCTGCGCTGTAATGGATGCGGGTCATATAAGTGTGTGGCACTGTACCGGTGTGATACTGTTATGTAATGAAACTTACATCGTAATGTGTCATTTACATGTTTTGTAATAATTCGATGCAATTAGATGCAAGGGATGACGTCATAAAAGCTGGATTTATCTCAGGGCGACGAACTTTGGGACAGTTAGGTATCTATTCTATACCTCTACAGGATGTTTTTTTTGGTTTTGGGTAGGACGCCCTCCGGCTAGGTGGGGTGACGATCTGAGACATGTAGCTGGCAGACACTGGATGAGAAGAACCGAAGACCGGGCTCAGTGGCGCGTCTTGGGAGAGACCTACGTCCAGCAGTGGACCGATATATGTTGATGATGATATGGTACTACAAGGAAGCGTTGGCGCGACGAACTAGACGCCTTCGAAAGAGGATGGTGGGAGGAAGCTCGGGACGGAGAACATTGGAAGTCTTTGGGGAAGACCTTTGCCCAGCAGTGGGACGATATAGGTTAAATAAAAAAAAATATGGTACTTAAATTAATTGATTTTATTTGGAATATGTTTCCCAGTAATGGAAAATACTCTACGTTTTGCTTCTTCTCATGTCAGGTATTGTATCAAACCAGATTTCTAAAAAAATCTAAGTAATAAGTAAAATTTTACAAAAGATAGCGTGAAAAAACGTTGACCCGTATTTAATTTAGATTTTATTGTTCTACTAGAGGCCGCCCGCGACTTCCTTCGCGTCCCGTTGGATCCCGTTGATTTTTCGGGATAAAAAATAGATGTTGGCTGATTCTCAGACCTACTCAATATGCCCACAAAATGTCATGAGAATCGGTCAAGCCGTTTCGGAGCAGTACGGGAACAAACATTGTGACACGAGAATTTTATATATAAGATTATAGATTTTATTGAACAATTTTTTTTATCGATTGACGATTACTTATAAATTTTTTTGGGTTCCGTACCTATACTTTATTAGTTTTGTGGTTTCGTTATTTGAATATTCAAACCAACAATAAAACTCTTGTACGTATAAGTAGTTGTAAAATGAAACCAATAAATTATTTAACTTCTATTTATTGCTTTAATTTAAATTTAAAACGCATTAATATTTTACAGCACATTTACAAAATTTATCATTATTACGAAAAATATTTACAAAAAATTAATCTATTCCTTTGGATTGCACTTAATATTTGGACGGAACTGTTCCATTACTTAATTAAGTTACGATTAAGTTATATTTAAGTAACTAAGTTATATAATATTATAATAAAATACTGTAAATTCTTAAAGTTGAGCGTCAAAGTCTATAACTTAAGTTATTAACTGGTCAACAATTTATAAATGCATAAAAATAGGAAGAATTTTTTATAATCTATCTAATTTTTTTATTAATATTCATGAACACTAATTACCTGTGTTTTAAATATAATTCGAATAAATAGTAAAGGTACCTGCTTCTGTACCTCGTTTATTGCGATAAATTCAGCATTATAGTAAAACTGAACTTTCAAATTGATTAATATTTCAAAAACACAATTACTTATTTAAATTTTTTTTAAATAGCATTTTAAATTAAATCAATGGAATTCTTATCCAATTTTATTCGTACCAGATTCAAAAATCGGGTAACTCCTATTTGTACTGTTACGTCATAGAACTGTTAAAACTTTTTTATCCCTAATATCTGGTAACTTCCATTTGGTAGGACTACTGAAACGAAAACTAGTCCTAATGGGCTAGTTTCAATAGTCCTACCATGGAACTACAGGGATAAAAAAGATGTAGACTCAAAAAGATTGTACTGGGATGGATAATATTATGTTGACGAAAGGCAAAAAAATACATCCTAAGGCTGGAATACTCAAAAGTCCAAATATGAGCACCACTTAAAATTGCTCTGCCTCTGTTTGACATTACTCAAATGTAAGAGATGGCAACAATTTAAGCGGAACTTAAATTGAGTGGGGTTTGAGTGGCGTTTGAGTATTCGGCCATAAGTCTCTTTTACCTAAGATATCTAAAGTAAAATACTGGTGATGTTTTAGCAGCACTATGCACTTTCTGATCCTAAGGTAGGTATTGCAATTCATTTAAAATTTTCCTTCTAAGCTACGCCTCATTTTCTTAGTAATTACCTCGAATTATCCTAGCCTCGACCTCGAAATCGTGCTTTGGGGCGTAACTCCCATTTGTTCTACAGGACTGTTTTTAAAACCTTTTTTATCCCTGTAGTTCCATGGTAGGACTATTGAAACTAACCCAATAGTCCTACCCAAATGGAAGTTACCAGATATAAGGGATAAAAAAAGTTTCAACAGTTTTAGACGTAACAGTTCTATCAAATGGGAGCCGCTTTAGGTAGTTTTAGTCATCAAAATTACTAACAAAACACGATGTCAAGGTAGAGTCGAGGCGAGGATTATTCGAAGCAACAACTAAGAAATTATGAGTCTTAAAACATAACCTAAAAATCTAAAGCTAAAATAAATACTAAGTAACCATAGCCCGATCTCCAGGTGGTATAGGCACCATGTACGCGAATCGTTGGGTATAGTAAGGCATCTTGAGGGTTGTGTCCGACCATGGAGGGCTCGGGTTCCACCGGTCCATACCATCTTCTTCTAAAGGGGCTAGTCGCATGCGCTTTGCATTAGGGTATTCTAGACCTGTAGAAAAAAAAATTTAGATGTCAGATAAATTATATTGATTCAGAGAGAAAAAGAAGGGTAATTTTAGATGATGCTGAAATGTTTATTCTCGTGGGATCGTCCACTGTCAGGGGACTATTCTTTCAACTCTCTCAGACTATGAAATCCAGAGTAATCTGTCAACGATTTCAATCCTAATCATGTTATAATATAGGAGCTATAAAATTGGTTATTTCTAATAAACATCTTCAATCTTCATTCATCAATTTCAAAAAGATTTTTGTGACTTTTTAAAAGCTTCTTTGAACGCAAGTGAAGCCACAGGCCAAAGCTAGTTACTCATCGTTTTGAAGTAAAGCTTTTATCATCACTGTTAAAAACCTACGGTAAAACAAAGGTACTAATGTTATTTGTTACACTCAAAGGGTTTTTGTTTAATTTGACTTTTAAGTGTCCCCTAAGTGAACCCCTAAAGAGATTTCTAGTATTTTTTCCAATTTTCCCCTGCCGGTAGTCGCAGGGGTCGCTAAGGGGATTATTGGACAAAAGTTCTAGAAATCCCCCACTCAGGGGACTCACGCAGGGGAAAACTGAAATGAACCTTGTTTTATGGTCTTCAAGATTTGTAGCAGTGTACTAAAGACTTACTTTCAACAGCAGTGCTCGTGCACGGCTCTTGGGTATGGTAGCTCACTCTAGGATACTGCTCGAAGTACTCTCTCTTGTGGGGGTACATGAACATACTGTTTGACGCCACTTCCGGGGGCGCTTCGTAGTGGAGGGGAGATCTGTGAAGTAAAAAAAAAATTTTGTCAAATTCAATACTAAAATCAACAAAAGCCTAAATGCGACTTGCACCAAATCGCTAAGTAAAAAGTAGTTAAAAAGTATTTAACGAGCTGTCAAGTCGTATAAATACGTCAGATTTCAGAAAAATTTGCTGGAACTGGCAATAATATTTGTCTTTTTCTTTTTTTTTTAACCGACTTCAAAGAAGGAGGTTTTCAATTCGGTTGTTTTTTTTTTTATGTTTGTTACCTCAGAACTCCGTCATTTATGAACCGATTTGAAAAATTCTTTTTTTATCTGAAAGGGTATGCTTCCAGATTGGCCCCATAAATTTTTTATCAAACTCAGTTCAGTAATTTGGCAGTTAAATAAGAATAACTCGAAAAAACGCGCCATACACGTACACGACACTGCGTATTTGAATGAATGCGTATCAAATTGAAGTCGGTTTTTCCAGTTTTGTAAACTTATTCCAAGATCCTTTTTACAAAATACAAAGAGTGCTCAGCGCCATGTTTTACAAAGGTCACACGTCACATACAAAATAAACTATTGTACCTAGGTACTTAGTTTAGACCCTTTTTGAGCAACCCATTTCGGATTTGGTTAGCACCGCTGATGTGGCTCATATAAAATTACAGGAACATAAACCTTATTGCAAGGCAGCAAGGATATTTCAATGCTCAGTTTAATGTTGTTTGAATAACTCTACAATAAATATGGTAATGAAAGGTGTCAAATTACGGACGGGCGCACGGACGGTGTTATGATTTTCTTGTTAGGGTTAAACTGCAGAAATAAATGGGTCTGGATGCTCAAGAAATGTGCTGTAAGATACCTACTCGCTGAACCTTAATCGAAATATAAAAGTTACGCTAGGTATAATTTACCATAGTAGGTGCCAAATAACACGGCAATACAGGGCATTCACCCACCTTCACCACGATGTCGCAAAATTAACTTAATAATTAATTAATTAATTGGCGTTGTGTTAAGTGTCCGTGAATATTTATTTTTATTTATTTATTTATTCAATTTATCAATGGCTAATTCTGTCGCTTTCCATACAAACCTGTCGCTAAGACGGTATCGCTCTAATCTCGTTAGTACCGTTTGTTTACCATACATAAATTGAATTTTGCGACATCGTGGTGAAGGTGGGTGAATGACCTGTATTGATGTGTTATTTGGCATCTACTATAGCTTACTTATCATTGGATCCCGTTGATTTTCCTGGATAAAAAGCCTATGTGTTAATCCGGTCACGGACAACTAATATTCCAAGTTTCATCCAAACCGGATCAGTAGTTTTTGCGTGAACGAGTAATAAACATCCACACATCCATACAAACTTTCGCGTTTATAATATTAGTAGGATTAGTGGCTTATTCCCATCGAGCCCACAAGCCAGCTCATTTGTGGGCTCGATGGGAAAAAAAAGTGGACACATTCAACTCTTCCTTTGAAACTTCGACGATACTCGGCCGAATACTCAAACACTACTTATATTAAGTTCATGCTCAAATTATTGCCATCTCTTAGAAATGAGTAATGTCAGACAGAGGCAGAGCAATTTTAAGTGGTGTTTAAGTTTGAGTGACGTTTCAGTATTCGGCCCAAATGCTATAAATCCTTACAGCTTAGACACGCATGCTAAATAATTCAAGTGAAATGGCGGAAAGAGATAAAACATTTGTGTACGGAACCCAAAGAGCGCAAGTCCCACTCACACTCGATGGCAGGTATATAATATATTCCTTGTGAAGTTGACGTGCGTGACGTCAGTATACAAATCGTTGAAGTCGACCTTGTCGCATGTTTGTTTTTTGAAACCAATTTACTGAGATAATTATGTGAATTGTATGGAAATTTGGATGCATGCGTTTAATGGATATTTTTTTGTTTTGCGAATTGATTTTGCGTTTGTAAAATATCGTGTTTGTGTGCAAACTTAATTTTTATGTCTCATTTATAATATTTTTGAAATATTTTTTCCTATTAATATTTATAATTCAGTACCTACTTAACCATGGTCGCAGTGACTATCCTAGTTCTCTATTACATTGAGTTTTATTAAAAAATAAATGAAAATCATTAAGATCGGAAGACTGAAAGGTCACTCAAATTTTTCACTTACTCTGCCTCTGTTTGACATTACCCATTTGTAAGATATGGCAATAATTTAAGCGTGAACTTAATATAAGTGGCGTTTGAGTATTCGGTCGTAAATGTATCAAAATGAAAATGGAAATCAAATAAAACTGTCAATTGTTTCCTCACATAATGTACCACATGATAGAAAACTTTAGAATCTTACCTTTCTTCACTAATAGTAGAGCCTGGCGAGTGTGTAGAATAGTCCACAGGACCACGATCAGTGTACACCCTCTCACAGCCGTATTCATCTTTCTGTACGTACGGAGACACGTGATATCCAGTGTAGTCGACCTCCTGATTCTCTACATAATACTCCTGGTACGGGTCCTGGTAACACTGGTCGCGTCGGAAGAACTTCTGGCAGCGTGGGTCTAACATACCGCAGGGCTGGTTCTGGTACCCATAGTACTGGTAGAGCCAAGAGTTTGCTAGCATTATTTGGGCTTCTTCTTCACTGTTAGGAAAAAAAACCTGTTTAGATTTTACGTAAAAAGTTTTTGACTAGAATCGTGCAGTTAATATATAGTAGGTACATAATACAGGTGGTAATATTAAAAAAAAAAATGATATTTTAAAAGATCATTGTTTATGTTCAAAAACGTAGCAACTTTTTGTTTTATCTGAAACTAGCGACCCGCCCCGGCTTCGTACGGGTGCAATGCAGTGATGATGATGATGTATTATACATATAAACCTTCCTCTTGAATCACTCAATCTATTAAAAAAAAACTGCATCAAAATCCATTGTGTAGTTTTAAAGATCTAAGCATACTTACATACAGACATTAGGACAGACGCGGGAAGCGACTTTGCTTTGTACCTACTATGTAGTGATATCAGTGTCTAATAAATGTTACGATTGCAAACGTATCGTAACGCGTATCCGAGATACACTGCGCTGTGGAAGTTGAGCGGAGTTAACGCGTAAAAAATGATTTACGTAAAGTTTATGTAACGGGGTGACTATCAGAGTTGTTCGTATTTACCCATCTGAAACTTTACATACTATTATACTATATCGTCTTATAAACGATAGATGGGTGAAAAAGGCTTCTGAAATATACAGCATGTATCTACAATGGCGTCATTAAATTGACACACGGGTAGAGCTACTTATTAGTATTCTTAAAAAAATTATTAAAGTACAGTCAGCTGCACTAAAATGTGTACGATTCGTAACTTTCAAACTAGTGTCACTGTATTGCAATAGACATTTACAGAATAAAAACTAAAAGATTATGAACACAGATGATAATTTTACTTATTTATTTAGTATTGGGACCGTCAAAGTCCATAACAATGCTGCGGCACTAAATTAAAAATTACGAATTGTACACACTCTAGTGCAGCTGACTGTACTTTATTTTTTTTTATGAATACTAATAAGTAGGTCTACCCGTGTGTCAATTTAATATCGCCATTGTAGATACA
This sequence comes from Eulithis testata, assembly GCA_947507515.1. NCBI lineage: Eukaryota > Metazoa > Arthropoda > Insecta > Lepidoptera > Geometridae > Eulithis > Eulithis testata. The sequence continues at coordinate 6,192,290 of OX382213.1, read as the reverse complement.
TGCTGTATGGCAGGGGCCTGGTCTTTATATAAAAAAGCGAAATCCTACCTCAAAACCTGGTTAGTAGCTACAATGAACTGCCTCGGCGTATCAGCTGCGTCCTTCACCTGCAGAACCACGTGGATCCAGATGAAGAGACCACTTCTCTGCTGGAATTTTACTAGGAGGATGCAGCATTTGTCTTGTTCTGATTGTGTTACTGTAAGAAAATCATTGGGTTACTTGTGGATATCGTAAAAATGAAGAGTTGGTAGAGCTGGTAGTTATATAATAGTATATTATGCAACTAGTGAATAAAAGACGGATTTAAAGCGAGGTCCATAAATGAAACACGAGCAAGTGAAGGATTCTAACGACTGATTCACGAGCGTAGCGAGTGATTCAAGTGTTAGAATCCTGAACGACGTGAGTTGTTCATGGCCCTCGGTATAAATCCGTTTTATTCAAGAGTTGCATACTATACTTTACACCATGACTACGAGAAAAAGAAAGATTGGAGGTTGTATAGCCAATGCTATACAACCTCCTTGCTATACAACCGCAAAAACAATAATTAGATGGAGGTCAAATATATTAGTGTGTTCTAAATTCAAACACCAAAACAGTGAGTATGCTTTTTATTCACTGTTTTCAGTGAATAAAATTAAGCTTTTTAGAGGGGGAATGGTATAAAATCTTTTAAGCTAGTTTTACAAACTAAGGAAATCTTTAAATATATAAAACGCTTTTGAAGCTGACTGACAATCAATGCATGAACTAAACTATAAGTCCTAGAAGTATATTGTGTAAGGGTGCACTAAGAAAGGAATTCAATAATTTTGATCAAAAATATATACTCACTTAACCTATGCTTGCTTTGAGCTTCCCGTAAACTGTCCCAGTGTATTAACTGATACCAAGACACATCTGCCAACTCTGTCTTTTTCCATCCTAGGTACCATTCACCGCTGAAACAAATAGATAAAATAAAAAATATTTAATACGTATTTTTTTAATTTCAATGTCCCATCCTGTATGCAAAGAATCACTATCGACAGTAATTATATGATAAGGTCGCTATGGACGACTAAATGTAAGTATGTAATATTTTTTTCTTTAAATAAGTAAGTACAATAAAAATTATTATTATACGGCGAATCTATAAAACTCCAGGGAGTATGAATAAAAACTTGTTTATAGTTTTAATCGGAAAAAAATATTAAATATAAATTAAAGTTTGTGATATCTCAAGGACGGCATCTGAAACCGGTAAACCATCTCAGTTCTTACAGCGCTGAACGTTGCATAACCTACTTGATCAACAGATCAAGTAGTATAAGCCATTGGTTTATAAATCGACTTTACTGCATAGATATCCTAAGGAAAGCGAGAAACCTAAATAAATAATTTATAGGCTAGACTTGTGTACGCATGCATAAAATATTATCAGGTAAAGATTTGAGATAAATATGGGAAAGGTAAATAGACTATTTTGTTTATCTTCGGATAGCAGTAAGAGTAATCTGGCTGTGGATATTTACCACTACGTATAAGTACTTAAAAAAAAATTACAAATAATTTTGTTAAATATAATTATAAATTTAAATTGAAAGTGCATAATATTTCAAATTCTTTGCTGTAACAATTTTAAAAATAATGAGATGGCGAGAATGTTATCTAGACATAATAATTATTAATTTAGATAATATTTATGAATCATCAATTATTATCAAAGGTTTACAAATTAAACAGAATTTACTAAACTCGTTACGCTTTGGACCTTTTAGGATTATTTTATCAATTAATCTTAGTCTGAAGTTTAATTAAAACGCCGTTATTGGATGTCTTAATTAATATTTTAGTTACGACTAACTAGAAAATGATTAAATTTCGATCTGCGTAAGTTACTTTATATTATTGAAACCGCTTATTAGTAACTGTAAGTACTCAAATCAAGTATATATTAGCCTTAAAAGAAGAAATGTTACTTACTTGGCGTCAATGTGCAGTATTTTCATGTCCATTGCGTGTACGGTAGTGAACACGTTAGTAGCACCGTGCACTACGCATTCGCGCGTCTCAGGCATTGCAAGCGGTGTGCACTGTGCAAGAAATACTGGCTCGTTGCGACTGCACAGGGGTAGGTAGGACACGTAGTGGCCTCTTACAAGAACAACCTGGAAATTGCAGACTGGTTAAATCTTTCCAGGAGGGTTGCACGAGCCGGAAGCAAAAATTTTACTGTGGACTTTCTAAATCAGCGTGTCGTAATAGTAATTCTTAAATTAGAGAACCACGGATATCCTCAAATATCACTATGTACGTAACAAAATCATCAAATGAGAATATTTTCTTGTTTCATATTTTTAGAGCGTTTTCAGTAGTCGGGTTTAGGCCCGTATGCCGATACAAAAATCATTACTCAAGCATAGATTTGAGCTTACAAAAAGTTATGCTTGAGTCCTGATCATTGCTTGAGCAGCATCAATCAGCATCGGACCTTAGTTTTTAATCTTTCTTATTGAACACTAAATAGTGGAATAACAAAGTAATTTTATTCTTCAGTCATACTAATCTAAACCAAAACCAAAGTTTGAATATCAAACCCCGTTTGGAGTAATGACGCAATAACATGATACTTTACGAACATCTAACTAAGCAAGCACTAAGCACATTCCCATGTGTTTACACAAATTATTATAAATTTGGCAGCAAAACTCACTTTTTGGTCGCCGAATCTCATCTGCCTTCTAGCGTTTCTAGAAACGTTCATTCGGCAGAAGAAATGTCTATTCTTTGGTATGTTTTCAGTCTCGCTGTTGCCTCGGTTCAGTTCCAGCTGAACTGTCTGGTGGTCTTGTCTATCTATTATGTCGTACACGCTGTCTCCGTGGATAAGTAAATCTTCCTAAAAATTTAAAAGTTCATTTATATTTGACATAGTTATCATGCAAATTAAATGTAGAATATGAGATAATTTATTTTTTAGACGAATTTTTTCTTAGTAAGGATCTGGTTTTTCTGATGCATTCGGAAAGCCTTTTCAGATCGTATATCTTTCAAAATATCGAACAAGATTTCCAATTCATTCATCACTATTTAAAATCTTTCGGAAGCAGAAAGTTTAATAAAATCGATGACAAAATAATATTAGTTGATTTATATTTTTAGGACTAGATGGCGTTGTGTGAAACGTTCATGAATTATTGTTATTTTTATTATTATAATTCAAACCTACCATAGAATGTCCTAGGTATTCTGCAGCGTTTTCCGAAATATATAATAGTTTTCCATTCTGTGTCATCATCATCATAAAACCATTCATAGCCTGAAAAACAATGTAAGTGTCAATAATATACATTTTTATGTTTTCACTGTTACAGAAACTACTGAATCTTATGTAGTAACTTTTGAAAGGTGGACTTCTCTTTTATGCGGCAAAAATATAGGACTTCACAATTAAAAGCACACTTTGATTTTATAATGTCAGTAAATAAATATGTATTAAAGTAAAAAATAACATTAATTATAAATTATACACAATATATGATATTAGGTAAATAGGTATTGATTGATCAGTACATCATTCATAAAAAGGCCGAAATTGTAATAAAAAAATATATTATTATTTTTTAAATAAGTAGGTAGGTACTATTTGGCCTTGATCTAAACGGCCCGAAAATTGACTAATAAGTAAATTATATACCGTGGATATTTTACTCCGCAATAATAGAAATGAAACTGTCAAAATAGACTCATAGCTCGCCCACAGCAGGCGTAAACTTGAAAAATGCACCAACCTTTGAAAATCCGATATTGGGTGTGGGACTCGCCTGTTCTTGATACTGATAGCTGAACTCGTGACTCTTAAACACTAAAACAGAAAGAAAGACGGAGTTATGGGTGAAGTTATAGCAACAACAGATAAGATAGCGAACTAAATGCATTTTAAACGTCTTAATATACCTTTCCGTGACTGAAGGTGAACTGACAAAAATGTTGCCGAGACGTTTTGGATATGAGAACGAGATTAAAGGGTACGGGATGAACGTGATGAGTTTTACAAAGATCTGGAGCATGAGAAACGCGACGGAAAACACGGAAATGAAGATGGGTGAAAGAAGCACATAATGTATACACGTGATCGTGAGATTTTGAAACCGATAACTGGGGGCTATGTAAACTCGGAGTTATGTACGTGTAGAAAACACAGTGACGTGTTACAAGGATAGTATTACATAATGTTTACAAGAATAGTTTTAGACGGACACAACGCTGACACTCAATATTATGACACTCTTTTCGTTTTCTAAATTCTATTTTTTGAAAATAATTTGGTGCGATTTTCTTTAGGGGGAGCGCAGATGCCTATCGTACGTCTTTTTAGTTTGGTATCGAGACTTCTTTCATTTTTATTTGTACTACATTTAAATTAGAATATGTAGGTTTTGTTATTATTTGTGCCCAGTGTTACTTTACGGAAACAACAAAATAAGAGATTACTTCAGGTTTATTGGCTACTAGCTGATACCCGCGACTTCGAACGCTATCTGAATATTTAGTTTATCGATCGATATCTTTAATTATAGTTTTTTAGTTTTTACAGTTTTATAATAGTATAGATAGATAAAAGATAGGCTAGGTTATACGTCAGATTTCGTTCAAAATTATATGAGATGGTAAAGACTTTTTTTGTTACACCATTATGTACGTACGTAAATAATTTTTAGTGCTGTTGCAAATGAATATATTCTTCTTTGTTATGACACCGGAAAACTAAAAGTATTTACGTGTAGGACTGTGTTTATGTTCGTTTGCAATGTTTCAGTTCAGTGCCAAGGTTTGCACATGACATATTTATTCTATGAAAGGTTGCAAGGAGTAATTTGAAAATTATAGTTTGTACAGTGAGGCTGTGCGTATCAACAATTAAAATAAAATCTAGTCTCCGATCTAAAGATTTAGTATGATAGTTGTTTACGTGAATCATCAGCTTCGATACTTTCCATAGACACACAGTAAGTTAAGTATATATATATTTCTTTCTTTATTCATATTCAACTGTCATTTTAGCGCGGTTTAAAAAAATATGTCTACGAAAAGAAATGACAACAAATTTTGTTAACTCAGCTAGAATACCAATACAATACAAATACATATACCCAATAGAGCATAACTAACACTAAACAGGTGGTAAGTAAACATTAATCTTACAAGTTGACTATCTCATGTCTTGATCATCAACAGGTTTTCTAGCTATCTTGGCTTAGTTCTAACGTGGATAAGAAACTGTTTCAGAATATCTCTACGATTAAGGGAGAGCAAAATTTACAACACGCAACAGCATTCCTAAATATTAAGGTACTCACCTTGCTGGAAATAATTCATCTTTCTCACATACACGCAGACGAGAGCCATCAGCTGCAGCTGCGAGAGCCTCTGCCTGGTGGACGGCGGCAGAGGCAGCAGGTCACGCAGGTTGGAGATCTCTGCGTTGATGAGATCTCGGCGCATCTTGCTCGCGCCTTTCGTTGACTTTGTTGGCTCAAATCTGTTGATGGAGGCATGCTTTAGATATTAAAGGTCAAACTCAGAAATCTTACATTTAGTAAAATAACAAGTATCATATAGAGTCGTCTAATATAGTGATTCTGGGTGACAGTTCCTCGCGATCAGGAGATAAAAGAACGGGTAAGAAATTACGGCTGGTTCCTACCGTTCTCACTTACCACTTACCGATTTTTGGGGTTTAATCGATAATTTGAGTGCAATGAAACAAAATAACAAAAAGAAGCCAGTATTATAGAAGTACATAACTAGTATTTAGTTCAAACTTGAATGTAGAATTGTAGGATCCATTTTATTTGGTAGGTTAATTTTAAAAAGTATTGCATATTTATTTTCTCTCCACTCAGATTTTTCATTATTACCTTTCATTTCATTTTCATTCTTTTCCAATTTACATTTTTACTTACACACAAAAATAAATATTAATGCATATAGCCTATCTATCGTTTGAAATCAGTGCAAAGTCCGAACCAATCAATTCATTAAACGTTCGTTCACGTTAACCAGGGAAAACTATTAAGCATTCGTTCCCACAAACTTCCCCATTTCTAAGCGTTTAAGCGAATGTTTTCTAGGACCTAAACAATGCGCGGATACAGGGTTCCGGACAGGTGCGGCAGCTTTGTAGAATTAACATAACCGATCTCTGTTTTAACGCCGATGTGGTGCGCTTTAGTGGAAAGTGGCCGGATATCGCCCATTACAAATTGTATTTATTTTTATATGATTTATGGATTGGTGTGAAGGGTACTGAACAATCGCGCTAATATAGACGACTGCAAGTTTTTATTGTTCAAAAAGGATATTATAAAAAACTGTGCTTGAGGAAGTGTTTTGTATTTTAAGTTCATAGGTTGATTTTCTATAGATGGAAAATTTCCATCAACGGAAAATCAACCTATGAACTAAGAAAATTTCCATCAGAGTAAATCAAGTGTCATATATTAGGTCTTAAAACTATTCCATTTTTGCGAACCAAGCTTAAAATCGATTGGTGTACAAAAGTGGAATAGCGTAGGTGCGGAAGTTCTTGGTGCTCAACTTTTTGGTGCGCAAAAAGGAATTTTCAAAGCTTTTAGCGTAAATATGGCACTAACAGCCTAGCGGTCACTTCGTGGCTTTACCTAAGCGATTGCACTGAAAACTGATTAGAAAACATTTAATTTTAAGTTACCTAACTGATATCCGGTAAGTATAAAAAGTCTTTAAAAGTTATATAGATAGTTATTTTATTTGAAATGCTATAGCTTATCCTAAAGCTCCACTTTCCCCAATCAATAACTCGAAAACAAACAATCACTCGGTAAGGTTCAATCAAATTAATATCAAAGTACCCGTCGTTCCCACAATAAAAGCTAACGATCGTAAAAAACCTAATCAGTCAAACGAAAAAAAGGCTTTAAAGGACTGCCTGGGAGATGAAAGGGCCGACGGCGGCACGGGTGCGCAGGCGCATGTTAACAGACGGACACGCATGTTATCATCCGAACGGTGCCCTTACCACGAAGTGTACTAAATGAAGCTAGTCAGAGTAGAACCCTCGCTTCTATATAGAGAAAGGAACGTAATACTATGATTAGATTCAAACTTGATTATCATTGCAATTTGTACCTAATATGTATGAAATAGGTATTCTATTAAGACTATCCAATAAACATTTTTGTTGTTATCCTACGAATGGATTCTCAATTGTTTTTATTACAATACTAGCCGTCGTCAGCGGCGTTGCTCGTGTTCTAGATCCTTTAGAGTGTGACTTTTTAAAATTCCTTTTTTAGTGCACCCCTACATAAGGAAATACCCTCCAAATTTCATACCTCCAGGACTTATAGTTTAGGCTGTGCGTTGATTGTCAGTTAGATTAGCAACACCAAGATTTTACTACTGAAACTAGCCGTCTCCCGCGGCGTTGCTCGCGTTAGGGTGTGACTTTTCAAAATTTCATTTTCCCGCTTTTCTGTTGAAATTTTTCCTGAATTTTCTTTGCTATAAACCACGGAGCCCGAGACCTTTCCAACGAATGCAAAACCGTGGAAATCTGTTCGTGCGTTCTGGAGTTAATAGCGCCAGGAAGGAAAACCCGACTTATTTTTATATAGTAGAATAAAAAATTGGATGAAAGTGCCGATGAATTGCGGCAGTACGAGTGAGCTGTGCAGGCGCATGTTAACACACAGACATCATCCAAACAACACTCGTACTGCAATGCATTTTTTTATAAGATTAAGAGATGGAATAAGCTGTTATTCCTTGCCAAGTAAAGCGGTAGCCTTTGCCTCACTATGACTTGATCGACATTAGACTTGGCGGTAAAGCTACGGGACGGAAAGACACTTCCTTCAGTTTTTTACTGTGTGTTTGTTTACTGCGAGACAAAAAATTATTGATTTATTTTTGCATTTTGACTATTGATTTATAATGAAATCATAATAATGGCGAGATTTATTCGTTTGGTTTTATTTTGAAAAGAAAAGAAAATACTTCTTTTTGATAATTATTTTTATTCTACCTAGGTAGTTCTAGCATAATATTATATTTAGATATTTTTTTAAATGTTTTGATTAATTTCATCACATGATTGCAAACGAATGAACTCTTACGCACAGAAATTAATGTAAAAAACGTACTTATTCTGAAAGTGCTTACGAAACACAATGTCATCAAATTGATTGACCCGTTTTTTACGTAGAAACAAATCGAGAATGCAGTAGGATAGCCACAAAACCGACATTCCATACATACTTACTAGACGGACCCATTTCACGGTGAATCCTACGTTTGAAGCGTTAAAATTCTTCCGTAATACGTTGTGCATTAGTTTAAATGAACGCAGATAATGATTATAACTTTTAACTATCATGATTATGAATATCATCATATTAACTAGAAAGAGTTTAGTGTTGTTTTCTCCTTCTTCTTTTATTTAGTTCGTAATTTTGGTCTTAGCCAAATACATCTCACGACAGCTGACCTGACGAATGACTTGACTATTATGCCTGGAAGAGATTGCTATTGAGTGATAAGGCCGCCCATTGTACATTTAATGCAACCTGATTTGTTTTATATCATAAGAAGTTTCGGTGTTATTTATGTAGGTACAATAAAGCGTTTTCATTCATGCATATTCTTCGTCTTCTTTTCTTGTGGCTGTTCGGTGGCTAGGGCTGCCACGAATTTGCCAATGTCAGTGTTTATTGGCGTTTACGGGGTTACTAATCTTCATTCATTATTATTATTTCAAATACTACAAAATGGGACCAATCTGGAAGCATACCCTTTCAGATAAAAAAGAATTTTTCAAATCTGTTCATAAATGAAAATGACGGAGTTCTGAGGTAACAAACATAAAAAAAATACAACCGAATTGAGAACCTCCTCCTTTTTTGAAGTAGATTAAAAAGAAGAGATTTTATTATTGACATTTGCTAAGTACTTGGATGAATGTTTTTATCCTAATTCTATGGCTATAGTATTACAGAAACGTCAAATATTTTGGCATAATTATGGTCACGTGACATAAGGAATAATAATGGCATTATTCATTTAGTTTTCTAAAGCTACGCTAGCTAAAATACATGCTAAAGCTATCGTCTCTTTTCGTTGTCAACTTGTTATGCAAATGACAATGATAGAGTATTTTTTAAGCTACGCTAGAATGATAGCAGATTATACTATTAGCTGGCTGTATAAAGCTCAGGGGTGTACCTATTGAAATTGAATTGTACAGTAAGCTTCAGAAATTGAGTACTTTTAGAGAGTTAATTTTTTTTTCGTTGGCTGTTTTTTTTATCGCGCGCTGTCAAGTTGTAAATTCTATTTGTTAGTCATAGTTGGAAGTAAAAAAATAAAAGACTAGTATTTATCATAATATCTTTTCTAATTTTTTTCTCAACATTTATTCATTGTTGTCCGTCGTAGCTTACCTACCTACTAAGGAATAATATCTAAGTCGTGTTGATCTATTTATACCTATATAACAATAATATGAAGACGAAATATGCATGGTACTATTTTTGAATCATGAAATAAATACGCAAAGGCTAAGTAGCATTACAAACACCGACAATAATGGCTGATTTCACACGGCCATTGACACGACATCTACACGATATCAGCGGAGAACTAATCCCAACCCACTAATATTAAAAACTAGAGGCCGCCCGCGACTTCGTTCGCGTCCCGTTGGATCCCGTTGATTTGTCGGGATAAAAAGTACCTAGTCTATGTGTTAATCAAGGTCACGGACAATATATATTCCAAGTTTCATCCAAATCGGATCGCTTGTAAAAATTTCATCTTTGTACACGTAGCTTAAGAATGAAAATATTGTTTTCTTAATTTGATTATTTACGGCCAGGTTGTGTACCCACCAACATAAAAAGGTTTTATTCAAGCTGTCTATGTCAGTAGTGTTTTGCTATACCATTTCTAACAAATGAACGGCTGGATTGATGAAAACATCAAACAATATAATATTCCAAGTTTCATCCAAAACGGAACAGTAGTTTTTGCGTGAAAGAGTAACAAACATCCATACATACATACATACATACATCGTTAGAAACTTTCGCGTTTATAATATTAGTAGGATAGGATAGGATGTCAAAGTTTAGATGTTTGTGTTTCAATCACGCTGATACTTCAATCCGATTTGGATGAAACTTGGAATTAACTTGGATTAACACATATGCTGCTTTTTATCCCGGAAAATCAACAGGATCAAAGGGACGCGAAAGAAGTCGCGGGCGAACGCTAGTCTCTAAAAATTAGTACTAGAGTCCTTTTCATGACAGAAGTCCCGCGGAAATTTCCGGAACTAAACTTTAAAACTAAATTTTAAATTAGTTGTCAGGTGCTGTTAATATGTTCAGATGCTAGTGCGTTTTTATTTGGTTTCTGTGATCAAAGTCTTGTTTTCAATGCCTAAAGTTGTTAAAAGTGCTGCCCGAGAAATAATACTTAAGGTCGACTACAGCGCCGCGTCTGTGGGACTTCTTTCATGGAAAGGACTCTAACTAGATGTTTTCACACCGTGTCGACGCCGACGCCAATATTTAGGTTCGAGAAACTGTCGGTATAGATACAAAATAAATATTCGGCTTAGTGCACGTTTGAAGTTTACTGAAAAGTTACGTAAACCATCCGCTAGGGGCGCTGATCTATACAAAAATATAGTATAAGTCAAAGTAGTAATATGTAAAACGAACACACTAAGCTGTAAGTACCTAATTTTACAAGGTTTTTATGAATATTGTTTCCAAATTAGGTAAAAAATGTCATATGTCGAACGAACAAAGTTGATAATTGTTTGTTTATTTTTGAATATATTGCGCATTTTCATAGCTGTCAGTGTCGCCTGAAACGGTTAGCACATTGATAACAGAATATACGATAACCGCTAAAATATCACATTATTTTTGACATTCTAATTGGACATAAACGACAATTTTCAAGTGCAGTCAAATCATGAGTTTTTTTAAATAACTTACTTGAAAAAAAAAGATTAGATTAGATTAGATTAGAAAATTCTTTATTGCGCTTTTAAAAATCGTACAGAGGCGAGTTTAATGCTATTTAGCATTATCTACCAACTAACCTGGGTGCAGTGCGGAGATGATGGTAGTGCTTCTAAGGTAAAACTTTAAAAAGAAACAACGCCTTTATAACTACAATAACCTACAAAATATACTAATACACATACATAACATACATGCCTAACCCTAAAAACAATACATATTAGACTAGAATACATATATACCTACTATATAAAATTATATACATATAATGCTCAATTTTGTTGAGAGATCTGAATTGACAGAAAGTGGTGATATAATTTGGATTTGAAAATACCCAAAGATGCAGATTCACGGATGTCCACTGGAAGGGAATTCCACAGGCGTATCGCACTGACAATAAAGGAGTTAGTGTAGAAGGAAGTTTTATGAACAGGAGTTTTCAGGTACAAATGTTGAGAGGACCGTGAGGGACGGTCAGAGCAAGAGAGAGGCAAAAAAGCAAAATAAACAACTTCCCCATATCCCCACTAGGTACCTATGTTACTTGTAGATTTAGGAACATAAGTTGATGAACAATAAAAAAATTTCCATATATGTTTTATAACTTTTGCACGTTTTTTTCAAAAGGGTTTGACGGTTACCGACAACATTACCGGACTTGCAAAAGCGTGGGTTTATTCATGTATTTATACTAATTTTCATGATAGAACTGCTCATAACAATTTTGCAACAGCATTTACTTGGATTTTTAAAACTCAGTTGGTCATCAATTTATATTGCTGACAGTAGTTATGTAGGCTTTCAGTAATTACTATCTTAATTTCAGAATCAGGGCCTTTCACAGTATATTTTATAATTGCTCTGTCTATGGCTGAATGGGAATAAAAAGAGTAATCCTGAAAATTTAATCTATAGGTTATCCAAATGTTTATGTAGAGGACTTTTTACGGTAAAAAAATTACGTATTTGTTTTTCCGTTTTATTTTATATTCCCAATGTTTAGAAATAATTCGGTTTTATTTATAAATATTAAACAAAATACACTATGACATAATAACATCAAGTTTTAGTGCACTTACTTCTCTATCTAGTAGAGAGACAGAAGTAGGTAGATACATTAAAAAATAATAAAAATAATTTCAATTCTTAGAATTAAAAAATATCATATTCTTCACTCACCTTAAAAACATTTTGAATCAAACAAAAATAATATAATAAAACACTAAACTGTAGCACAAAATAATAAGTCCATTATAAAAAAACTAAACAAACACGACCACACAGCTCGACCGATCAAGTTCTAATGATAACTCAATAAAAGAAACAACCCTCAACACTAAACTTCACAAAATTAATGTCATATCGTAACCATAAAAATAACGATAAAACGCACGTGCCGCACATACTCAACGCCCGTGCAACCTCACACTGCGCAACCTCAGAATCATTATAAAAAAAAACAAAACGTCAAAGTCTATGACAACGCGTCAATTTATGCGTGAGCTTTTTATTAGAATAAGATTAGGCCCGATCCTGAAGAGCCGATACTTCCGTGCGCGGCCGCATCGGGACAACGACTATAAAAAGCAACTAAGCCTCTCTTTCCCGCGAGCCTGATTTTCTTTTTGTTCGAAAAAACATGCGCCCGCGCCTTAACGAATCCTCAACCTCAACCGCTCCAATTTTATAAAAAGTATCTTTTAAAACTGTCATTTTAAAACTGGATCTATCGTTTAATTTGAGAGTAAAAACTGAAAAACGACTTTATTTTGAGCGTAATGAGACGCGCGAGAAAGAGATGGCTAGATTTAACGTTTTTCCGCGCTGCCTTCGAAGGTTTCGCGTGAAAGAAACGGAAAGAGGCTGCACTGACCGCGTTCAAAGTAATGAGTTCGAGGGAGATGTCGGTAATGCTGTAATTATGAGTTGTTCGCGTAAACGAGACAAAAGTATGATGATCGTAAGAATGACAGTTATTGATATTGTCGTAATAAGCAACGATTTGCTTTGAGTGGTGTGTTTTGGTTGGGCTGCGTTTGCGTTTGCGCATGTAACGCAACTCTAATTAGATTTTAATGATGAGCAATTGAGTTGAGATTTGCTTTGGCATGTTAGTGCTAGTACCTAGAGTTAGTGCAATTACTGGCTTGACGGCAGGTGTTAGGTGCAAAGTGTAATCATGCACATTGCTGGTTTTTCAAGCGCCGTAATAACTGTGGTCTTGTTTTGTTGCGACGTGCATAGCGCTTATTGATCTTTTTATTATTTTTATTTGATTATAGATTCGTGCCTGCCATGTTCGTATATAAAATATCACCTGCTGTTAAACCAGACTGTATACAAGGATTAATATTTTGTATGAAAAAATACATTTTTACGTAGGTATTGTTGACGCGGCCGTCGACCTCAGATCTTCAAAGGAAAAGTGATCATTTCAGTCAGTTCAGGGACAAGCATGCGCATACGCAAAGTTCTTGCAAGAAAACTGTTCCGGACGCATTTGTATTGATGTTGCTATATTTCGCCTAGCTAGAGTTAGCGGGTAAGGTAACATAACAGGCAGATTATTTTTAAATTCCAAAATAAAGAAAGGATTCTAAATACTTGCAAAGGCAGATGTTCCCACATTAGCCCCGCGATGGTAAGATTACGGTGGTTATCGCGCGTACCACGGGAGCTGCCCCGAGGGTAGCCGTACATCTTAAACTAAATCTGCGTCGTGAGGCAAAAAATGTTTTATTTATTTGGAAATTAAGGAGCACACACTCTCCTCACGGTTTTTCTTAGATGTTTTTAAGTTAGATAAGTAACAAGCGACAGATTCATTAACAAAAAATACTTTTTACAGAGTTCTTCAAACATAATAAATATCCTTGGACATGTCACACTACGCCATCTGGTTCCAAACTAAGCAGAACTAAGACTAACTAAGACTTTTTCACTAAAGATTTTTTTTGACCACTATCTCTCCTATTAGTGTTGATGGGGTCGACAGTAGGCTTGCTACTCCCGTTACCTTACAGAAGTCTTTGAAAATAGTTAAGCAATTCTCTAGGAAAGATCTTTTTAGGCTTGTCCTAAGGATGGTTGTCAATGTAACTTGGTTAACCCTTCATGCAGCAATACCACCGTAATGGAGAAATACCCAAAGAAAAAGACAATCTATTGATTATTCTAGCTCTGTTAGTTGCTCTACTTTCCCGCTATAAACCAAATGATATTCTACTTCTAGGAAGCAAGTATCTACTAACAAATCTGACAGTCGTTCTGCGTTACATAAATTTAGCATATTCGAGTCATATTGCTCGTCAACGCCAGATTGACTGCCGAACTTTGTAGCGTCACCGCGCAGTGTATCTCTGGTACTCTACAATTGTCATTGTCAGTTTGAGTGATAAACGGTCTTATATAAGTTCAAAGGTAGATTTTAGTGAGCGGTAAAATTACCCAATACCCTTTGAAGGTTCGATTTGATATGTTTCAGCCACCTGAGAGCGGTGGATCAAAAGTCATCGGCGCATGTCCGGTGACGACGTCATTAGAGCGCTGCTCACGCGCCGGCTAAACTGCGACGCGTGCGCACCCTTTCGGTTATACAGGGTGTGTGGAAATAAAACTAGCCCATACTACTAGCAGCACACTAACTTGGATCCCAGAGCCCGTAGTCTGAGTTTCGTTATGTTGATTTGCGACAAGCGAGTATCGAGAATCTCGCAGTTTTGTATGAAGAAAAATAGCTAGAGGCGCTTATCGGATTTTCATACCAAATATCTCGCAATTCACTTTTCGATATGTGTCTCGATCAACAAAACAAAACTCAGACTACAGGTTCAGTACATAGCAGTATCTACTTTATTTGAATTATGTGTAGATTTTATTGAAATAAAGTGAAAACATGGTACCTAATTCTACGTATAGGACTCTGTTCCCCTTATTTATTCTGTTCTGTTACAATCTTACTCGATTAAACTAGCCTATACTTATTCAATATTTTATTAAAATAAGTGTCATTTTGATGTATTTTTAAAACGATAAACACCTACCTAAGTAAATGAGGTGATAAATCTGCTATTTATGTGGAAATATGATCAGGGTACAAGAAGATACAAAGAGGTACAACAGGGTACAAGGGTACAACAGGATGATGAGAAATTCAGTTGCTTATTTCCTACCATGCTGTATACCCAAACCCCGGTGCGGCCGCTACAATGACGACGTATTTAACAGTAACAGCAGGGAGGTCCGCAAAGAGGCCGGCATGACGCCGAAACCACGTACCCACCCTAATGTAAACAATAGACAAAGGAACCGCGTTATTAGGCTGATACCATCATAGACGTACACTCAGATTCATAATCGACTAACTGAAACTTTTTGGGTTAACCTTTATGCTGGAATGCGAATCCACGCGAGACAATCGTTTTTCTATTGTCTAGAATCTACGCATACCAAGTCAATAGGTTAATGAAGTTTTATTTTACTGAACATCGACCTTTTTTTATCTGTCATTATATTTTTGTTTTTGAAAGAATGTTGGATACAATTTTATAAGCATCGGTAAGAATCATTTTTAAATCACCACTAACAGTATAATTGAGAAATAAACCATAACTATTAAGAATAATACATCATAGCATGAACCCTACAGTAAATAACCAGTTTCTTTCAAGTTAACAAGTCAAGTGCCACAAACTTTTCAAATATAAACCACAAATAAGCTATATAGTTACAATACTTCATTTCTTTACTCTGTCAAAAAGTTTTTTTGTTACGAAATTTTCAGCAACGCTCTGTTTTTTTTTTTTTTGGACTATCTGATGCCTAATTAGAACAAAAAATTGTGGTGACTTTTAATATTAACTAAATACTATTTTGATGTTGACTGTACCCTCGCTACTAGGAACCTGCGTATCAGGCCAGGGGTGCGCTCTCGTTTCGACAGTTTTGGACTAAACAGGTCGTTCAGATCATATCTCCGTCTGTGCTGGGTTGAAGGTTGAACTCACTTGTCTAGGTAGCTTTATTTAGTAAGTACCTTATTTTATAATGCTAAGACGATTGCGATGTCTTTAAAAGGAGAAGATGGTCTGAGGAAAGAGAGAACTGGAAGAGTTTTGGGAAGGCTTTTGCCTAGCCAGTGGTGCGATGGGGGTATAAAAAATATCTAAGATTCCATACGTTACAAGTTGCGTCACATTACTCACATCAGGGGCATTATTCTGTATGACTTAGGAGATTCCTTGCCGTAACCGTATGACGTCACCGTAAGGAATGACGTTTATGGCATAGGAAATACGGCATAGGCATAGGGCGATTTCACGCCGCTGTCTTGTCGTGCTGCGTAACGCGCTTGTATTGGTCATAGTGAATAAGACCCCAGCACAGGATTTTTGTTACTCAATAAAATATAGACGTCTACTGCTAGACACAGATTTCTGTATACTGACAAGAAAAATAAGTAATCAAGAAGGTAAAAATATCATTAATTATAATGTACCTACCTCATTTTTTTTTATATATTATCTAAAAAGGTAGAAAGAAGACATAAATAAAATAAATAAATAAATATTCACGGACACTTAACACAACGCCTTCTAGTCCCAAACTAAGCAAAGCTTGTACGATGGAAACTAGTGGCTGATAGAATACATACATAATTTATTTTTTTTGTAAATTCTACCTATAATACATAGAAACACCCAGACACAGAACAAACATCTATGTTTACAACACACAAATGTTTGTTCTCGGTGGGGATCGAACCCACGACCCAAAGCACGGAAGGCAGAGCTACTACCGACTGAGCCATGACGCCTGTCCTTAAAATACTCCTCATAAAATCTTAACCCTTGAATGCTGAAATGGTATAGTGTTGTTCGTTTTACCAACATCGCAGCAGGCCAGGTAAACAGGGCCACCTATCTTACCATCTGACCACCACGCCCTACGACCCTAACAACTTTTTAGGGCTGACCACACACACCTGTAATCAAAGTATCATCAATGTTTTCTGAAAACCAAAATATATAAATATCGCTCTTTATAATAAACATAGAGAAATGGTTTGACGCAATTTTGCGTAATATATTTTATATTCTATACACAGATGATTTTTATTGTAAGACAAGAAATCCATAGTACAATTACAAGTAAAAAATGAAGCTTCAAAAAGTTTGCTCTCTATAAGATTCTCTACTTTGGTATACGCAGGTATACTCACTTATACTTAATGATATTACCCATCTAAAGTACCTAATATAGAAAAAAAAACTCCGGGTTTTCAAAATTCTTTCAGGGCGTCTAGTTGAAGCGACGCGTGACCCGAGGGCTGGTAATTATCTAGGCCAGCGTATCAGCATTGCTATTCAGCGCGGCAATGCAGCGTCTTGGGTACGCAGTGTCTTGGGTACGCTTCCGACTGGTACTGATTTGGACCAGTTGAGCTATCTATAAATAAAAATTCTATAAAAATTCTAAATTATTATATTCTAAATTCTATTCTATAAATCGTTTGCAACGGTCTGTAGATAGTTCAACTGTTTCATGTGTATTTTGTAAATATTGTGAATGTTGTAAATACTGAAAAAAAAACAAATATGAATTTGTCTTACACCAATAAAGTCACTGACAGACATCCCTGTAGTAGGTAAAACTAAATAATAATCACATAACACTGCTAAAATTTATAAGTATTAGTTTATACTGATCTCGTGAGATCTCTTTAAGATTCATAAAATTAAATGAGAATACCATAAGTATACACAGACGAAATGAATCATCAAAACGATACAGTATTCCGCGAAGTAACTTGGGTCTTACTCTGAAAAATTATTATTCCAAAGATTCCGTAGTGATATTTGTGTTACACTACGCGGTCGCTTTGTGCGTTGAAGTAATTTCTTGCGAAGAGACAGTATCACTGCGCAGTGTAATCCAAACGATACGACAAACTTACGAATGTCAATTTTCGTAGTAGTCCTGAACCCTGCATCCATTTAAGGTGAATCCAGTCGAAAAATCCTAATAGCTTGTAATCCTAATCCCTGCTTTGTAATCTTTCAATTTGGCATCAGCAAATAAATTGCACGTCGAAACTCGTTCAACCCTATCTTTAAAAACACATCGCTCGAAATATAAACTGAGGTTGAAAAATTTAAACGCAAAAAAAAATCCAAAAGTTCTAAAAATAAAATAAAATTGATAGAACCTTATGTTTTAACACTGAAAAATGTTAAAGGTAATTTTTAATAATAAAATTGTAGGTTTGCTTAATTTAGTCAGGGTTAATTATGATGGTGGATTCATTCATTCATTCATTCATTCATTCATTCATGACTGATATTACTTACCTATTTCAAAATGATTTAAAATAATTTACTTGACACTGGCAAAATTGTATGTCGAAATGACGGACAGAAGCCATAATTGAAGAAGAAGAAGTGACATTTCTGAACGATATGTAACTAAATCCATAATTTTTAACGCTTATAGAATAGAAAAGAATATCAACTTAGCTAGGCTTGCCACTTTTTCACCGAGTATACAAATCAGACCAATCAAGTCACAATGAACAGACAAGACAATCTTACAGTAATGCAGAAATCCGTTTTAAGAGCCCTTGACCCCACAATTCCACCTGTTCTGATCTGACCTCTGAGTCCGATCGGATCACCGCGAGGGGGCGTGAGGGGGGGGCTCACTGCCCGTGATTTAATACCCTACTCGCTAATTACGGCTTGTTCAAATTGTGGCTTTCTCACGGAACGGGAAAGGCCGGTTACAGTTTGTTAGGCGGTTTGGCTTTTTAGATCGCGGTTTGGCTTTTTAGATCGCGGTTTTTACGATAAATTGAATAAAGTACAGCTTGATACAATCAAAGAACTAGCTACTATAGTTAGTAGTCATAAAAAAGGAAGCAAGCTATGAGTTAGTGGCCAACTCTGGTGAAGGAGTTTTTGGGCCGTCTTAAGGCCTCCGTCATGGCTTAACGACTGCTAGAGCCGGGACCGACAGTTCAACGTGCCTTTCGAAGCACGGAAGTGCTCAGATGTAAATGCCACTAGCGGTCACCCATCCAAATAGTGACCGCGCAGAACGTCGCTCAACTTAGATAAACGGTAAAGGTTGACTAAACAAGCTACGAGCGCTACGTAGTAGTGATAATAAATATAAGTACTGTGGTATTTTATGATACCAACTTACGTGAAGCAAGTAACGATAGTTTTCATTTTGCATGCAAAATTATGGCTCGATTAACCGAACCAACTGGAAAAAAGAGTTCACGTAGGCCGATTGATCAAACTATCATTGCAGGAGTCTCAAAAACACATAGTTAGATTAATCGAACCAACTGGAAAAAAAGTTCACGTAGTCTGATTGATCGAACCATGCGATCGAACCACGTGGCCAGAAGCGCAAAATTATGATTCACCTTTAAAACAAAAGTGAAACGACTACAAAGTAAAGAAACTCGTATTCACGCACTTCTACGTATAAAGAAATATTTGCGCGCCTCTACTTAATATTGAGCAAGTTTACTGAGTGGCGAGTTTGAGTTTTATATGGTTTTATTTTCGAAAATGAAGGATATTTTAAAGAAGACACTGTAAAATTGCAGGCACGTGAGATCTCTCTACGTCTCACAATGATGAACGCAGTGAATTGCCTTGCAGGACACGTCCTCGTTTAGGAGCTCTGTTATATCGACAGGCGTCATGGCTCAGTCGGTAGTAGCTCTGCCTTCCGTGCTGTGGGTCGTGGGTTCGATCCCCGCCGAGAACAAACATTTGTGTGTTGTAAACATAGATGTTTGTTCTGTGTCTGGGTGCTTCTATGTATTATGTATGTATTTACAAAAAAAAATGTATGTATGTATTCTATCAGCCATCCATCGTACAAACTTTGCTTAGTTTGGGACTAGAAGGCGTTGTGTCAAGTGTCCGTAAATATTTATTTATCTTCTTATATATAAAATTCTCGTGTCACAATGTTCGTTCCCGTACTCCTCCGAAACGGCTTGACCGATTCTCATGAAATTTTGTGGGCATATTGAGTAGGTCTGAGAATCAGCCAACATCTATTTTTCATACCCCTTGGTGATAAGGGTTGCACGCGAGCAAAGCCGCGGGCGACAGCTAGATATTTATAAATTCCTTCGAGTTTGGGCTCGATTCATCTTGACAAGGACTACTATAATGGTCCTAGATAATGTCCCTGGGTCTAATTATAAAGCTGGTCATGGGAACTTTGTAATTAAAGAACGCAAAAATAAATGCTTGATTTTAAAAATAGCATTAAAATAAAAAATAAAAAAAATTATAGGGTAAACAACCCTAATCTTGGCACCCCCACCAATTGTAGGCACTTCTCTGATTTATCCTATTTATTAAGAAAAAGCCAGACCTCACGATTTAGTTATATATAAACAACAACTTAACATAATAATAAACATCGTGAGGTCTGGCTTTTTCTTAGTAACTAGGATAAATCAGAGAAGTGCCAACAATTGGTGCGGGTACTAAGATTAGGGTAGTTTACATAACAATTCAACACTTGATTTTCAATGATAAAACTTGGACTACGCTCCAGAATCGAAACTTTTATTTAAGCAGAGATTAATCGGCGATCAACATTATGTTAGCGCCGTATCTAGATGCGCCAACCGCCCGGTACGTTACTGGGTTTGCTATACTTAATGCTGAGAACGTCCGGCTTTTAGACAAATAACCGGATCAACTGAAACTGGAATGTCTATCAATGACAGCTTGGACCATTACGTCACGACGCGTCGCGGCAGTTTGATACATTTCCCGGCGGTGTGGAAAAAGAAAATTCTTATCAATGATGCCAAAAACATTTGTTAAAAAAATGTTTAATTCAAGGACAAGTGAATAAGAATAAGAATATTTTATTGTTTAACTGTGAAATTTTTCATAAATGAACACACCGCGTGTTTGAGTTGCTAAATATATTATTGATAAACTATGAAGATTGCATATTTTAAAACAAACAGAGAATACTTTTGATTCTTACTACAATAAAAACATGACAATGTCCGGCTTTTCTGAAATTCGCAAGCCACCCCTAGCAATACTTATTCTGTCTGCTACAACCTGTTACCCGGTCAACCTTCACTATCTCTTTTCCTCTACACTATTTCACATTGATCCATCCCATTCCCACGTTACCAGGTCAGGGGGCTAATTCCAATAAAGAACTTATCAGCTGAAACGCAACTCAACCGTAGCTTTTCATCTGATTTAGGTTATTTCATATCTTCTACATTCTATCAAACTTTATTAAATTTAATTTTATTTAACTTTGACAGCTAAAACGCAGCTAAAGCGTAGTTTTTAAGCTATTCCGATCCAGCTGCGCCAACTTTTTCGCTAAACTGAAAATCGATCGATCCATAGTTGGAACTAAATATAACATTAACTGTTTTAAATTAGTGGAATTGAGCCTCAGACTGGAGCACATTACAGTAATGATACTTAAACACATATTTAAGTAAAGATTCCTTTTGCGTAAAAAGTCATGCGTCTGTCTTACAAGATGGTTTACAAGATATTTATAGAAGGTTGTAATTTTTAACCGACTTCAAAAAAGGAGGAGGTTCTCAACTCGGTTGTATTTTTTTTTTATGTTTGTTACCTCAGAACTCCGTCATTTATGAACCGATTTGAATTTTTTTTTTTATCTGAAAGGGTATGCTTCCAGATTGGTCCCATTTTTTTTTTAAATTAATGTTTCTTACGCCAGAACTCCGTTATTTATAAACCGATTTGAAAATTTTTTTTTTTATCTCAAAGAGTATGCTTTTAGATTGGTCCCGAACTGCCATCATCATCATCATTTGATGATGAAGGCGTATCAAATTGAAGTCGTTTTTTCCAGTTTTTTTTAAACTTATAAATTATATTGTGTATTTTGTTTGTGGAATGAAGGCGGGTGTTGTAGTGGTTATTGACCGATGTTTTTAGGGCTGTCAGATTTTCTTTCTTAGCTCGGGGCAGCCCTCTACGTCTTCCACGTGAGTGTAAACTGTAAAACAAACGAACGACGGAGTTTAGCTTTTGTTTTGATTAGCTCAAATTACTAGGTATTACTCAAACACTAGAATAAACAGATACTGGCAGAATTGTGAAGTCGCAAAAACCATAAACGAATAAATAGTTACTAGGTAGGTGACCAGACCTAGTACACTGCAATGCTCTATTTCAATATTCATATGAATATCTACGGAAGTAAAATTATAAAGATAGGTACTAATATTTCAGGTTCGTTATTTTCAAAAATCATTAATTACGTTGTTTTCTCTAAGGGTTTCTCAATTTGCAGTGTTTAGTTGTTCAGAGCCCTGAGTCTGTACATTTGTTTTGACTTTCGACTCGAGTGTAGCACACGGAAACGCATTTCCACAGCAAGAAATTTTGTATGAAGACCGGATAAGCGCCTCTACCGGGAGATTTGGGGATTGTGCAATTCTCAACAAAATGTCTCGCTTTGCGAATGCGTTTGCGTGTGCTACACTCGAGTCGAAAGTCAAAACAGATGCAATGACTCGGGGCTCCGAACTACTAATAATTCTATTATGACTAGCGTAATAATGGATGCTATTTTAGTAATTATGCAACCTAATAAAGCAATGAAACAATTACTTTTACTTAATTAGAGATTAGTAAGGTTAGACCGCACTAGGGCGGAACTGCACTTCAGCGGAGCGTCGCGGCATATAGCTTCTATATTCTTTCCAATAGAAGCTAACTGACGCGACGCTCCGCTGCAGTGCAGTTCCGCCCTAGTGCGGTCTAAGCTTTAAACTGTCTATCAAATTTAAATTTTACTAAACTAATAGCCGAATACTCAAACCCCACTCAATTTAAGTTCCGCTTAAATTATTGCCATCTCTTACAAATGAGTAATGTCAAACGGAGGCAGAGCAATTTTAAGTGGTGCTCAAATTTGAATGACTTTTGTGTATTCCAGCCTTACATTCATAATTTTTACGATGTTCAAGTTTTTATAGATGACCCGGAATTTTGAAGCATTCCACTTTTTTGCACTCGACTGTATACACGGTAGTGGGTTAGCCAGAGGTCAGAGTTTGGAAAGAACAGACGATCGTTATTTCTGGAAACTAGGAGGGAATCTGCTCAGCCTTAGGCATAGGCTGATAAGACGCTGTACTCCTTACTTTGATTAGTATCGCATGCGTACTCGAGCAAATCACACAGGTCCAGGAAGGTTCTCTTCTCGTCTCCCAATGTCCCGCAGATCTGTATGGTGTCGTGTACGCACGACTCTGCTAAGACGCAGAACTGTTCGATTTTGTTCTACAAAAAAAAACAACTTAGTGATCATTCTCTCCTCTTCTCTCTTGGCGTGGGTAAGGTAATTTTTAACACAGGAGATTTTAAGACTGAGTCTCAAAATTACACCGCTTTAGTAGGTATATTTTTATTACTATAGGTAAACCACGTAAGTCAGTCCACTCCCCGAAAATTTACAGGGAGATGTATCTACTTGTGGGGGATAGTGCGAAGAGCGGGCAGCATGTGTATTTTTGACGAAGATAGTATAACTTTTCTGATATTTTACTCCATGTTTTTTGTCAAAAAAAATCTCCCGCTGGCCGTTTATTCTTACCTGTTCTGTTGAGTAGTTCTGTTGACAGAACTACTGGGTTTTTTTTCCTATTAGTTCTGTCCACTAAACAAATGGGAATACAATTCCCACTTGTCCTCCCACGGTAACATCTTTGTTTTTAGAGAAACTAAGGTAAAGTGCTTCTATTGCAAGTTACCAAAATGTACGGTGGGTTTTTTCAGTTAAAAAGAAAACGCTCTTTGTATTTTGTTAGAAATGTTGGAATTTTATTTTGTTCTTACTGTAAGAAAACAACACCTCAACGAACTTCGTTCCATCCGGGTGTCCCTTGACACCTCTCAAGTGTTTATTTATTTATTGCCAATATGTACTTATGTTAGTAAAGTTTTTCTTAATTACACAACTAATGCGGATAAATTACCAGTAGTTCAGTCAACAGAATTATAGTCAACAGAACAGGTGGGAATAGTAGAGATAAGTCAGGTGTAAAGCAGTCTTTTAAGTCCCCGAACTAATGGGAAAAAAATTCCCAGAAGTTCTGTCAACAGAACTACTCAACAGAACAGGTGGGAATAAACGACGCTGGCGGCGCCCCAGTATACTTCGTAGGAAGCGGTCTCATATAAATGGTTTACCTATAAGTACCTACAGTAAAAGACTATTCTTTTAAAAGAAAGTTTTCAGTGATCAATGATCATGGTGTATAGAGACCCTTACCGATGGTGTAGAAACATAGCTGGGTAAATGGCAGCGAACTCTGGAGCTTTGTAGCAGTAAAAATAGTACTGAAAGTACACAAGAACAATGTAATAAAAACACCACTGGTTATTTGTAAGTATTGAAACAAATTTTGAGACGAAACCGTAATAGAAATATTAATATAAATCAAGTTATCGTTTCAGAGATACCAGTAGTCCGAAACTAGAATAACTCAAAAATTCAATGATATTCAGTTTACTATGAACAAAAAAAAAAATGAATTATTATCGTCATTTTTGAGTAGATCACAAAAAAATACCAATTTTGATAAGCAGGCCGTCAGCGTCATGGACCACTTTTTACCCGACTGCGCGGAGCATAAGGAAGGTTCTAGTTTAATTACTCATGCCCCTTTGCCCCTATGAACGGGACGCTGTACACGGATTTTTTAGATAAATATAATAACGAATGTTTTAGGAATTTATGTCAAGAAAAAGGCTTCTGAAATAGTGTACTTAAACTTACTGTAAATGATCGTGGCAGTTCTCATGGTGACGTAAGTGTTAATTTAAATGGTACTGTCTCTGCAGTGTTATAAAAGCACCTATGTTTATACGCCCCTGCAATAGAAACGCAAGGACAGAGGATCTCAACATTTGTCTAAAGCTTGAGGAACAACAAACACTCTGACATCTTTCTAAAGACAAATGTTTTGGCTGTTCACAAAACAAATCAAGACACGAGTACCTAGGTATACCTACGTACTTTATAAAATACAAACCACAATCATAATGGTATTAGAGCTCAGAGCACTGTACAAAAGTACCTTGTTAAATTGTTTACTTTTTTTCGTATGTACGTACCTATTTTGAGTATTTAAAATTATAACTTTTCGACGATAGGAAACTTGCTCAATAAAGTAAAAATTTGTGACCAAAGCACGCTCACTATCGATTAAAAATTTTAAACACCTCTTTTACTTTACTTAGGGCCGTAAGATCAACAGCAGTTTAAACTATGGGTTTCGCTAACTACGATTACATTTGATCGATGGATTAATCTACTGTCATCTCTGTCAGTTTAAGCTACCGATGGTCGATTAACTACCATTGATCTTATGAAATAATCGGAGACTGGAGGTTAAACTCTATTTCGTGGTTTAAACCACTATTGATCTTACTGCCCTTTGTCGGATATGGGACACTCGTCGATAAAGTGCATTCGTTTGGAATCGCGCATGCTACAATTTTCTTATATTCAGTTTTATTTTACTGACAGTACGAGCGAAATTCTATAAAAAGTTTGAGATTCCCTGACGTACCGTGGTCTAGATAGCTCTCAACAAAGCTTGTGTTATATCATAATTTCCTGTCCTACAAGCATAGTTTTGATTAATACCAGCAAACAATAGTCGTTTAGCCAAACTAGACCATTGTGGGCCTTCGACTGTGCTGTTAGTGCAACATGATATTTAGAAAGGTTTATACTAGTAAGCGTGTTTTTACTACACACTTTTACCAAAAAAATATTTAAACTATACAATTTTGTTCTTACCTACCTTATCTTTGTGGGACCTATTCGATGAACGACTGTCTACAGTACCACAGATGGTACTGCGAAGTTTTCTTTTCGTGTAAGGTTTTTCATCGAACAGGGGTCCGATTTTGTTTGTTTGTTTTTTTTGTGTGTGATAGTCAAATTTTTATGTCTAGGTTTGATTATCGTGGGGCTAGCAGCTGAAGTGTGGTCACACGTTGAAATAGAAGCTGAAGACTATTTTTTTCCTTTAGAACCGGTAAGTGTCCAAGTGTCCAAAAAAACAATAGTTTTTAGTACAAACTTTTTTGATTTAGCCATTTCTGTCCCACTGCTGGGAAAAGACGTCTTTTCTTTCCACTGGCCTCGGTTTCTAGGAATTTTCACATTCAGCTCTTTACAGATCTTGGGTACTCTAAGATCTACACTTAGATCTGTAGCTAAGGTGCTGCAAATTGCCGCAAAGATTTGTTTTCCTTCTAGGTGATCAACTTCTGCAAGATGGCAGATCAGTGCCAGCATGACTTCGTGCCTATCTGCGGCCAGGACTCCCTCGGCATCACCCGCATGTTCAATGACAACTGCGACCTTTATGAGTACAACTGTGATGAGAAAAAACGTAAGTCATCATCACGGCGACACATAATTGCATACATTTTACAGGTATCGGGATGGTTTAATAGCGCTGAGCTGACTTTAAATGCGCAGGTTGGATTTCATATCTATTTGGCTTCTCCTCTACTTTAGTCCAAGTCAAAGTCAAAGCCAAAAATCTTTTCTATCTATATATCTAATCAGCCTATGCTCACCCACTGCTGGGTATAGGCCTCCTCTTTGTCACGCCATTCTTTCCGGTCCTGCGCCAATCTAATCCAGTGTGCTCCTGCCACTTTCACGATGTCATCCGCCCACCTGGCTGGTGGTCTGCCTCGTGACCTATGACCCTCGCGAGGCCACCACTCGGTCACTGCCCTTGTCCATCTTCCGTCGTTCCGCCTAGCCAAGTGACCTGCCCATCTCCACTTTAACTGGTTTATCCTCCTACCCACATCCACGACTTTAGTTCTTCGTCGAATTTCGACGTTGGGTATTCGGTCAATCAGTGAGATACCTATAAAAATCTTTTATTCAATAAAATCTCACTGATCACTTTGAATCGTCATTACGTTTTGTATGAGTAGGTATGATTACATTTTTTTTTATTGGATGAGTTGGAGCTGGTTCGTCCCAAGCTTGTTTGTCTTCTAAATAATCAGATATTTTATAGTATGCTTTTAAAAGAAGTCTCTGTTTTATTACGTTTTTGAACTTGCCAATCGACAACTGAGACACATCTTGGGATTTTGTTAAAGAAACGTACACATTGCCCTTTGAAAGATTTACTAATTTTTGTGAGCCTAGTGGTGGGAACAGCGAGTTTGTCTTTATTTCTAGTGTTAACCTTATGATTATCACTTTTTTTGTTAAATAGATAGATATTTTTTTGAACATACAATAAGTTTTTATAGATGTACTGGCAAGGTACTGTCAGTATATTTGTTTCCTTAAACTTATTTCTTAGTGATAGGCTCGTCTTGGTATGAGGTATTAGCATAGGTACATCATGCATTTTTTTAATGACCCTAAAAAAATATCAATTTCTAATTTCAGTTTATATTTTTGATAAGTACTTTATTCTGTTTATTTTGCAGAATACCGACACGTAAAAATGGACGTCTGCAAGTACGAAGCAGCAGCTGCAGAGGCAGCCGCAAAATAAACAGATATTTATACGTTTTGTTTTATTTCTGGGGGGCAATCGTTGTCTCATAGCAGGTTTTCTGAACTGTTTTCATACTAAATCATAAGTATTCTGTGACTAAATAGTGACATTAGCGCGTTTCAGTGCGTTTTTTGCCGTCAAAAGCTTCTTGTTTTCGTACATCTGTAGCCACGTCACTTGACATTATGCTGGGCAGCGAAAACAGTTCAGAGTTTGCGATACGGGGGCTGCCCATACAAATAGGCAAAAATCTAAATTGTAAAAAGAGTAAAACTGAATAAACTAATTATTCAAATACATATGTCTAGATTGTCTAGACCAATCCCAAGGTATATGTACATACTAGATATCTTACGCTACGCTCAAAATGTCTAGTTTACTAAGTAATCTATAAACCACGTCATATTAGTTGGGTCTACGCCAAAGCCTGAAGAAAAGGTGACCCTAAATCCTATATCAGCTTCTTTGTGACCTCACTATATAAGTTAATCAATCCACAGTTTACTTGATTTTATTGATCATCCTTGCCATACAAAAGGCATTTAGGACTCTTTTTACCCGACTACTCGTAACTAAAGGAGGTTAATGTGTTTAACAGTATGTACATTATGTATGTGGAATGTTCATCTATTCCCTCGTAGGTCCTAAACGACATCAAACATTTTTGCAATTGAAAACTTTCATCACTGAGGCATGACAGGCGCCGTAGCTCAGTCGGTAGTAGCTCTGCCTTCCGTGCTGTGGGTCGTGGGTTCGATCAATGGCTTCGTTGAAGTTTATACGTACTAGGTAACTTTCAGAACGTCAAGCAACTCTACCAAAACCCTGTTGAAGTTTCTGTTGAGGTCAAAAGCCAGTTTACTGTTTTCTCAAAACAGCCTCTAAGCATCGAGACAAACATCTGTCCAAACAGAAGCGCCCACATAAATCACTTGCGCCTGCGCAGCGTGTCCACAACACGAGTAAACATATCACTTCTACGTTACAGTCGAAGATGTTACATATTCTTAGAATAAGTTGAGCAAATAGTTTAGGCGGCACATACTAGATTTTGTTATAAACACGTGTAGAATATTTTGAACAAGCATAACCAGTGGAATTGATACGATTGATTTATTTGTAAAAAAATATCTTGGAATAAAACAAATAACGGCTACTTCTAATAAACTAAAAAAATAGATAGGTTACTCTGAAAATCTTTGGGAAATACCCTACTGCTTCTATGCTTCTGGCTCACCCCATATTTGCCTGTACGACTTTACTGTAAGATTCTCCTACTTAAGCATAGCAAAAAAACTAATATCTATTATTTAATTATTTCATTAAATAATAGATATTAGTTTTTTTGCTATGCTTCGAGCTATCGACTGATGTTAGGTTTACCTGTAACAATAGGTACTCTGCGTTTAATAATGGACTATCTCATGAGATAGTCATGGACGTGCTTCCTGCAGGAAGCACGTCCAATGATGAATGATGATGGTAAGTTTGAAAAACAAAATTCTTAGCAAATTATTTAGCTCTAATGTTGCAATAACTGTCTTCATGAAGATAGCGCGGCAGCCTACGCGCTAACAATGCTCAATTAACAGCCAGAGCTGATACGACGTTGCTGAGCTCATTGTCCATCATACTCCGAAGAGCTGGCCGGTATTATTAACAGTAATAAGACAGTTATGACGCAGTTAATTTTAACAGTTTGTATGGTAGTTTCTCACCATAATCGTAAATTCAGTTCATTCTTGAATATCGTGGAAACCATGAATGCTAGCTTAGTGGAATTATGCAAGCTACTGATAGAACTTGCTATAGTGACTATAGCTGCTATAGTCACTGGTGAAAAAATAAAAAAAATATCATTTTTCAGTAATTTTACATAAGATTCTGTTTTTACGAAAGATATATTGTACTGTTTCAAATCTAAGAACGCCTCTAACTAAAGTGCGTGTTTCGGTATGTCAGCAGATGTAAGAAGTTCCGTGCTAATGTAGAATTACTTGTAATAAGAAAATGTTCGAAAAAAATTAATAGCATAAAAGAATCCGAGCCTGAACTTTTCGCTCCTTACCTTATCTCAAAATAGAATTCGAATTACAAACTTGCACAGAAATAGAACTAAAACCTATTAAACCGACAGACGGACAAACGGCGGGCCACACCATGACATACGTAGGTTATCTACAAAAGTAGCTTATAATCTAAAGGTATCTAAATAGTACCAATTTGTTACAATTAATTTGTAACAGAACATTAGTATTGACTATTGTGATAAGATTGTATTGTTTTACGTTGGTGATACAGCTGAATGGGCTTAGAGTTTCTCTTCAGATTGTCTTATTTTTAGCTGAATATAGATTAAGTAAGTATATTATTTACCTATATCAGTATGTAGACGTCCACAGTTGGATAGGACAAAACCCTCTTCAAAGATTTGTAGAAGAACTTTGGACCTCGTCCAAATTCAAATTGTGGTCAATTCACTGATTCATCCAGTATTTTATGACTGGGATGTGATGCTGAGACCAGACCCTTTTGGTAGCCGACTTCAAAACCAGGAGATTTTCAATTCGGTTGTACGTTTTTTTTTTTGTTGGATAATAAATACATAGAAACAAGTTTTCTATGAAAATAATCACTGTCGTGGAGCAGGCCAAGTTATTTTTTATTGAAGATTGCAAACAAAAGATACAGCAAATAACTAAGATTAACAACACAGTACTTATACTAGTGTTCTTCCAAGCCACCACGCATGCACTATTTAGGCAGGAAGCAACGCTTTGCATCTACATTTATTATGCGGACAGCCAAAGTGTGGAACTCGTTGCCGGCGTCTGTGTTCCCGAATGACTATAATTTGGAAGTTTTCAAGAGTAGAGTGAATAGTTCTAGGCAACCGTGCTACATCGTCGACCAAATCATTGCTTAACATCAGGTGAGATTGTGGTCAAACGGTTGCTTATATTGTATAAAAAAATATATAAAAAAAGCATAAGACACCACTTTTCAACCAAAGGTCTTAGTTTTTTGATCTTCATACAAAAATATCATTAGAAACCAACGCTCCTTAAGGTCGGTAAGCAAACCGAGGTCACGCCAGTAGCAGGTGCCCACATTCTATCAACAATTAGCCCAGTTAACTTGCAACTAGGCAGAGCAAACACATCCTAGCTTTGTCCACAACGTTAGCAGGGTACGGCTAAGTGTGGCCCGATCCTTGTTAACTCTTTAGGTTAACAAGACGTCTGTGTGCGCGCCGGTTATTGGAATAAGAAGGTAGCGAGTTGACGGCTGTGTGTGTGTAAGAGTAGGTATATTCAAGAAAACTAGAGGCAAAGGTTTCTATAGTAGGTGCCAAATAACACCGCAATACAGGTCATTCACCCACCTTCACCACGATGTCGCAAAATTCAATTTATGTATGGTAAACAAACAGTACTACGAGATTCGAGCGATTACCGTCTTAGCGACAGGTTTGTATGGAAAGCGACCGAATTAGCCATTCATAAATTGAATTTTGCGATATCGTGGTGAAGGTGGGTGAATGACCTGATTGCGGTGTTATTTGGCACCTACTATAGAAACATTTGGTGTTACACTACGCAGCAACTCAGCTACACTCTACAATCGAATAGTTGTACCCGCACATGCTTCGCAATGTACCGAAACATCACTATGTATTTTAGTTAGATGGTTTGGTATGGCCCTTCAGGCTTCTAGCCCAGTTTAAGTTCTTACAAAGTGTCTAGGTACCTTTTCAGAAATAAGTTCTTGTCTTTCTTAGAAGAATCATCAATTTAAGCCATTTGATTGAAAAAGGAAAGGACATTATTTGAGTTAGCATGTTCCTGGAAGGTTTACTTTTAGAAAAACCTAAAGAAATTGCAACATGTTTGTCATACATCGGCTTTAACTTGTAACCTAAGATACAATGTTTTAATAACTTTATACAAAAAATCTACATACGGTGTTTACAGTTTTTTTGGATCTATATTTATACGTCTGTAACTTTAACCCATCCGGTTACTGTATGCTTCATTAATTAAAGAAGAAGCACATATTCATGCCTCTGTCTTACTCTATAGATTAAAATAGGACAAAAACTAGCTTAAAAAAGTTGTCACCAAAAAGTTTGGAACCATTTCGGCTTTCCCTAAAGCTACATTATCACGTAGATGTTAAACGAACGGGATGAGCGCGCGCCGTCATCTGAACAAATATAGAACACGAAACTGTAGCGCCAAACAAAAATGTAGGTAGCTTAAATTTTGAAAAAAATACTATTGAGAAATATAATTAAACTAGCCGTCGCCCGCGGCGTTGCTCGCGTTCTAGACCATTTAGAGTGTGACGTTTCAAAATTCCTTTCTTAGTGCTCACTATATAAGGGTACTACCCTCCAAATTTCATACCTCTAGGACTAATACTTTAGGCTGTGCATATATTGTCAGTCAGCTTCAAAAGAATTTTATATGGTTAGAAGATAGATGACATTTTAGTTTGGTATATTTCTCTCACTAGCAGGAAAAGGTATGTCAAAACGAATGATTTCCTTTTAAAACAAGAGCACTCGAAACAATACCCACCCGGGCAGAGCCAGCTCAGCGCTCATTAATTCTGAGCTAAGTAATTAAAGGCTGAGATAAATAAACGCATTAGACGAGTGAAATACGATGCTTGCTGTACTCGCTAATAAAATAAATGAAGAGTCGGCTTTGGGCAGTGCCACAGTGCAGTGTGACCGTACCGAGAGAAGCGAGTGGTGTAACTCACGAAATTAACATTTTATGCAAGAGGGTGCTTACGGCTTAAGCTTACCCGTGAACTTTTCCGACTACAAGAGAACCAAGATCAGAAGTGTTGGAAAAGTTATAAGAGATAAGCATCACGTCTTGTCTGAAAAAGAGTGCTTGTAAAGAAAGTGCTACCAACTCGTAACTGTTTGGCACTTATAAATTGGAAAGAAGTCTGGAATAGTGGTAAATATTTTCTGTTTGAAACGTGTGTACCTATCTAATGTACTTAGTTCCGCCTACCATTGCTCTCAAACTGCAAAGAAAAATATGATTAGAGGTATTTCGATTTGATTGGAAAACATTGCCAAGAATACCTGCAAAACTAAAGAATGCCTACAGCATTTCAAAGGTCAATTTTTGACATTTCGAAGTCTGGCCGTCAAAACGTATATTCAAAAATATAATTTTTAAAGTTACACTTTTTTCTTATCGAAGCCTGCGCAAGAGTTCGGGCTGGGCCGATCTAGAGGCAATTGATTAGTCGGCGCCCTTTGTGCGCCTGCACCGATGCTCACTACAATTTGCTTGCGGCCCGACCGCCCTAATTTTAATGGCTTTATAAAATATATTTTAAAGTATTTATTATAAATAGCGTAATAATATGAACAATGGGAAGTAAATCAGTGAAATAAAAAAACAAAATACTCGGAAGAGAATGCACGTAAAATTCTTGTCCAAAGAGGTCGACAGAAACTCTTTGCTTTATTCGCTCTCTCTACATTTTTACCAACTTCATCTGTAGTTCATTCGAACATCGGTTCAATTAAAACGTGGGATAAAATAAGCTAACTATGTAGTTCCTATCATCTTTCTAATTTTAGTACCTTACATTAATTTTAGTACGTACATTAATGCAGGCATTCATTGAGACGTGCGCTTCGCCCCGGACCTACCCCACGAGTGGCAATCGATGGGGTGCACACGCGCTGCGTCGCGCATGCGCGCATCATACGCTGCTGTGTACAGTTCGGTACAAATGTTTTAGGAAATACCTTGATTTAAAATTTAATTTTAGTAAGTTGATAGTTTAGTTTTTTTAAAAAATGTAATGTGCATTTGGGTATTTTTTGTTTAAATAATCGTAGAAACGTCAAAAAATACAAAGATTTGATTGAACTTCGGTAGCGTTTTGTGGTTAATTTAATTGCATATTTTGTAACGTAAATCCGAATGAAATTCAGAATTCGGATAACTAAAGAAATGTTTATAATGAATGACAGTACACCACCGCACTTATGGTGTTGCAGGCGTCCTTAGGCTACGGTAACTGCTTACCATCAGATGCGCCGTAGGCTTGTCTGCCTGTTTGGTCAAATAAAAAATATACATAACACTAAATTATAGGCCTGTTACATTTTGTACTGTAAAAATTGTGTCCAATCTTACCATGGTCGCTGCCAAAATATCCACCATCCAAAGCTCGCTGTAAGCTTCGCGAAACCATTTTCTCTCCGACGTTACTGCGGCCTGTAGTCTCTTTGCCGCAGAAGCGCGTGAAAGCACCCCAAAGTCTGCGTTTTAGAACTAATTCATAATTTGAATTAGTTCTTTATTCAAATCGTGCGTGCGTGAGTGACTGCGGACACAATGTAAGTTTTTTTTTCTAAGATTTGAGGACTAAGAAGGTTTTATGTGTATAAAATTCTGAACTTTTTTGAGTAAGAGCTTTTGTCGCATTTAGAGCTGCATTGATATTGAGCTGTCGAGGTGTTAGAGTGTTTAAGTTGGACCAAATACGTAGTTAAGGTTGGTCTTGATACAATGAGTAAGCAAACCAGGTTTGTTTAATGCAGTATACATGCGGCAAACGTGATTGTTTAGTGTTGAAACGCTTCTTGTGCAAATAAACTCAATTTATTCATTTTAGGTAGGTAAATTGATAACTTTGACTACTTTTACATTAGGATATTTTTTTTTATAAAACACGTGTAAAGATAATTCTATTTAGTTGTAACGGGACAGTCATGTACTATCATAATGGTGTATCTGTTTGATAGATTGAAGTTCTTTTAATGCCCATTTTTGTGAATTGCATATTGTGTACTTGTATTTTTCTTTGTTACCGTTACATTTTATTAAGCGAGGTGTGCCTTAAATTTTGCGAATTATTACACTACATGCTATTGAGTATAAAATTTTAACTGATGTTTTTAGATAATTAAGTACCCACAGTCAAGAATAATGATAAGACAGAGTTCCATAAATGGTTAAAACTAAAATAATTCCAGGTTTTCCCTTGCCAAAAAACTGATCTTTTCCTGATGCTGGCTGACTGAGCCACTTTAAAAATAGTTTATTTTTAGTTGACAACTTGAAACCGTGAAGGGAAGTGAGTTCTTCTGTTGACCTACTTTATCCACAAAGTTAATAATAAAAATTCTTTATTTGTCTTTCATCTTAGAATAGAATACTGTCTACAATAACTTGATTTAGAAGTTTTATTTTATTATAAAAAACAGACAAGTTCTTTTTTATTTGTACCCAATTGTACCTATCTAAAAACCACTAGTAGATTAAAAACTCGCGTATTTATATTGATGGGGATGAAGCAAGATTACCTACTAGCACACACCTATCTATCCTGAAGAATAGATCGATAAATCTATACAAATATTATAAAGAGGAAAGGTTTGATTTTTTGTTTGTTTGTTTGTTTGTATGAATTGAATAGGCTCCGAAACTACTGGACCGATTAAAAAAATTCTTTTACCATTAGAATCCTACATTATCCCTGATGAACATAGGCTATATTTTATCCCGGAATTCCCACGGGAACGGGAATTACGCGGGTGAAACCGCGAGGCGCTGCTAGTGATATATAAAAATAATAATATAGGTATTTTAGATATTAAAATTTCTAGTCTAAATAATCTAGTACCAAAATTCATAGAGCAATGATAAATTCTGTCCATCAAGCTAACTAATAAGTAGTTATAACATTATTCAAGTTTTTGGCATTCTCGACGTCTTTTGGCGAAACGCCATAATTTTATCCATCGATCGCGCCATGGCATTGGCTAACATAACTAAATGGCATTCGTTTCAATTGCAATATTAGCATTTAACTTTACGATCGATAGTTCCCACGGTCGTAAGGCGAAGGTAGCTTGCAACTTGCAACGTGCATTTGTTTTTGGTTGGAATTTTTACTCCTGATTTTACTTGCATTTTCGACAACTAAATTAGAGGTGGTCACAAAATAAAGGGTCTACGCGCTGAGGGTTAGATAAGGACAGTATGTTTTGGTCAGGGATTTCATTTTTGAAAAGAATTCTATCTATTTTGTTTTTATGACGAGGCTCTAGCATGATGGAATACTAAGTGAAACTCAAGTACATTTTATGCTGGTTTTAAATTTGGATTTTCATAGCTCTACAATTTAAATAATTTCAGAAGATTTATAGAAAAAAATTACAACTAATATAGAATGCAAAAAATTTATACAGTGGCCTTCTGAAGAGAAGTAGGTATTGTAATAAAGTAAAGTTGTTTGAATTTACAGGGCAGATGGAGCTAATCCCAACCCAATGGCACCAGCGGAGCCGCAGGTCGGCCCGGACGGTGAAGTTATCGGAGGGCCGCGCACGATGCAGCAGATTGCTGCCCAGAGGCGGCTGCAGCAGACACAGGCTCAAGTTGATGAGGTAATCTATAAAGAAATAAAACATAAGAGAACTGAGAAGTGATTTCTAATGAAAGAAATCCTGGGAAAGAGGAACCTAGACAGACCTATTTAGTATGGTAAATCTAGTATACCTATTTAGAGAGACCAAAGTCGTAGAACAAACATGTAAAAGAAAAACCTAGATAATATGGTTCTCATAAAAAGTAAGTAGAATAAAGAAGTGTGAAGGTAACCTTTTTTTACGCCAAATCTACACCTAAAATCTACATGAGACAATGACTAGAAGATGATAGTGACAATGTAGAGTAAGATTTACCTCTTAGAAATCATAACAAAGAATGCTATTCCATAGCTGATAAGACATGATCCCAATAGAAAGAAGTTTAACTTTTGCAAGTGCCAACATAATTGTAGGTTAGGTAGGTATGGTATGTAGAACAGAGTGACCAAGACACAGGATAAGTGAAAACAAAGTGAGCTAGTGATTTAGAACTTACCTATATGCATTATTTTCTCCAGGTGGTGGATATCATGAAGACAAATGTTGAGAAAGTACTCGTGAGGGACGAAAAACTATCAGAATTGGATGACAGAGCAGGTAAACATTTTAATCACCAAGTTTATAAAAATATACAATGTGGTTCTTATAATTTGATTACAGAAGAAAACTTTTACTTTGGACCAATGAAAACAGATACGACGAATATACATTTTGAAAATTCTAAAAACTGAAGGTGTCGCGTTTCAGATGCTCTGCAGCAAGGTGCCTCTCAATTTGAACAGCAAGCGAAGAGTTTGAAGAACAAGTTCTGGTTACAAAATCTTAAGGTGAGGTTATGTTCCTTTTCTTGCAGTAAAAACACAATACTTACTCAAAGTCTTGGATACACCTACTAATAGCTCTAAAGTTAAAGCAGCAACGTAAAACAAGATCAATCAGGAATCGGCTGGTGACGATAAAGTGTAAATTGACCTATTTACTAAAGTGAATAAAGTGCCAAACGCTAGTATAAGTAGTAGTTACTGAAGATGTAATACATAAAGTAAAGTTTACAAAATCCTTTTGCAGATGATGATAATAATGGGGGTGATTGGAATCGTGATAATTGGACTGCTGTTTGGTAAGTCACCACACATTTTGTTACTAATATATGTTGTAAAGTGAAAGCTATAGCAACCAATAGATCTGTCAAAATAGAAAAAAACAACTATAATAACTATTATTGACAAAAAAGGTCGAGTTGTTTTGCATGGAGGTCGTTGAAGGCTATAAGATGTGACCTATTTGATTTGAAAGGACTTGAAACTAAGAACAAAATTAAGAATAGTAAATATAAGAAACAAGGAATATGGAGGCAACCTCTCGTCTGGTGAG
The DNA here is from genome assembly GCA_947507515.1 of Eulithis testata. Taxonomy (NCBI): domain Eukaryota; kingdom Metazoa; phylum Arthropoda; class Insecta; order Lepidoptera; family Geometridae; genus Eulithis; species Eulithis testata. The sequence continues at coordinate 6,154,828 of OX382213.1, read as the reverse complement.
ATGAGCAGTAAATTATTTTGTCCTCAAAAAAAAAATTATGCTGATGGAGAATAATTTCATTGTAAATAAAATCTTGTTTATAATGTAACTATCATAGTTTCTAAAGTTAAAACCAAAGTTGACCAAAGCCATAACACTCTTTATTTTTCTACATTTTGAAGAGTCCTTTCAAATGAAGTAAATAACGTCTTTGATAGCCCAAAACACGGATATACCTCACATGGCAAAATTTAGATACTCTAAAGTATGTGGATATTGTGTAACTGTTATATGTGTCTAGATATAAAATGCGTCTTCGTTTAGAAAAGCTACTCTTCCATTGGCCGCAGAATGATCTATCCAATTCTAGAACTTTCCTATGCTTATACAAAAACTGAATCCCTTTTCAAAATCTTCGGTGAGACTTCGCAAATGTTGTGAGAAATTGCATTTCAGTATTAAAATATAGTACCTTCCTAACCTACTATATTATCAAAAGTTAATGCAAAACACACACTGTAAAGCTAATCAACTGCATTCTGAATATTGATATTGTTTTGTGAATTCTCACTCATCTTCCGCCACCGCCAATGTCTCAATAAAATCAGGCCACTAGTCAAAATTCAAACTAAACCACCAAGGGTAGTGCAGAGAAGCTTCGGGCATATTTCTGCTTGGCATTTGCAGGTGATAACATTAAAGCAATGTTTAATTAGTTCGGTACCGCTCGCCGGCGCCCGCCGTGCCGGCGTTACCGGCCGTGGGCAACCACACTATGCCGGCTGTTACTAACCCTTGTAAGTTAATCTTACTAACATGGCTACTGAGTTCTTGAGTTTTCTAAGAGTGCTTTTCTTTCATCTTCGCTGGATTTGTAGTCTCCACTTCAATATCACTGCGTGTCAAAATAAGTTCCCTTACATCTTTTTCATGCTTCAACTTTGCTGTGGGGATGTGTAATATTTCAGCACGAGATTCTAACGCAATCAATTTGTAAACTTTTATTATATAATGTATTCATAGTACTCATTGTCAAAGAAACTCGTGCTGAAGATACAGGTCAAGCTGGCACCATAGCGCATATCGAAAAAAGAGGTTATGGAAAATATGGTGTTCTAGTTTGAGCTACAAGTTGTAGATTGTCCACCTAGCTGCTTAATGCTTTTTGTGTGCGTGATTGAAAATCAACAATGATAAAGAGTAACAAAAAGATAACTGGTAAAGTTGTACTAAGCAGAGAGGACTTAAAGAAAAAACTGAGGTGTTTGTCTTGCAGTGGGATACTTGCAGATTTACGAGTATAAGAGAATCTGAAAAAGCATCTATTTAGTTTTTACAACTTCTCAGCTGCAAGTCGTATGATAAATGAATATTAGAAATGTAATACGGCCTTACCACGTTTTCAGATTTATCTTGGATCTAACAAAAACTGCCAAAAACTACGTGTGTTTTGGACTTAGTTCTCTGTCAATAAGTTGTCAGATTTATTGTAACATAAAAATCTGACAACTTATTGACTGGGGTTAAGTCCAAAACACACGCAGTTTTTGGTGGTTTTTGTTAGATCCAAGATAAATCTGGAAACATAATTTGGGGGTTAGAGTTTATTTTTCTGGAAAAATGGTTACTGATACAAAATTTTCTAAAATTTACAACGTGGATAAAGTATGCGATCTTACTAAAGTAAAGTATGAAAAGTAACAAGTCACACTGTGTCCAATAATTCACTCATACCTTACACTAATCTACTCACCGTATTTACGAACTTTTTGAAAACAATTTTGCGATTATGTGCTTATTTCAATGATACTCGTACCTATCCATTACGACACATACGAGTAGTACCTATTTGAAACATAATTTAATTTTTTTATATCCCCAAAAATAATGACCTAAGTATAAAAGAATTTTTATTTTTGAGTGCGTTATAATAAAAAATATTCCTAATAAAACTAAATATTATTATTAAATATTTGCATTAGAGTAAAAAGCTTTTTATTAAATAATTTTGATATTACGACGCATTCACAAATTAAATTTCAAAATTATTTCACTAAAAACATCATCTATACAGCATTTACATACACCATAGTTAGGAGTTTTTTTTAAAAGCTCTTATAGACATAGTAGTGCTTCACTAACATTTACTTTTACTAATATATCACATTGATTCAGAGGTTTTTCACAAGAAACTAACAGTCATCTTGTTGAAGTAAGTAACATTGATTTTATACAAAACTTTACAAAAGAAAACCACTAATACCAAACATAATAAAGTTATTACATTATATGCAATATTTTAATAATATTTGTGTATAATAAACTATAATATTAAATATAATATAATACTAATATTTAATTTTGTATTATATTGCATAATAATTTACAACGATATATTAACTTTTTTATATGTTTTCAGGAAAATACTTTTAACTTCACTTCACCAATGGATTCGGAGGTGATATGTGTAAACGCTAGTTATTTATTAAATTGTTATATTATACATACCTACACTTTAAATAATGCCATACTTTACTGAAAGTTAGAAAAAAAAATCAAAACATAGATTTTTGTTGTGTCAAGGACATAGCTAACAGATATAATGTAAAATAGATGAAAACTTAGATAATGTTATAAATATTTAACGATTTCATGTTGTGTCTTGAATCTACGATTTCATATATAATTTTGTAGGTACTCTCAGTTAGTAAAGTGAAATTGTTAAATGAAATTATTTCGACTTTAAAAAGGGCCTAAATGTATTCGGTGGCACATTTTGCGGCGTAAATTAATACTTCTACGATAATGATAGTTAATAATGTTAAATGTGAATTTACTCTATCTTACCTAATCGCTATCACAGTTCTTATGAAGTCTCTTTTTGGAATTTAACAACATGGCAATAAATAATTATTTATTATTGTGATATTAAAATTTACTATGTTTTTGGAAGTCAATGATTTGATTTGCGTGCCTTGAATGTAGAAAAAAAAGAATATTAACCAATTTATATGACATTCAATCCCCAATCGGCCCCAAATAAAGCAATTACTTGTAAACAATGTAATTTTGAGCTTTAATTCGCTGAATTTAAAACCTAATTTTCTTAGATGACGTAAGTATTGTTGCCGAAATAATTTCTAGGAAGAAAAGCTTTCATCAATATATTAATAATATGATTATTATAGTATAGTATAAATTTGACTGTTTTTAAGTAGAACATTTTTCATGTATATTCTAGCTTTATATAATTTTAATGGTAATTGCACTAATCACTAACATTTTAATATTCAAGTCAATTCTATTATTTAGCTAGGTGAATCTATCACTTGTATTGAAGTTAGACTCTCATAAGTCTTATACTTAATAATATAATCTTATTATGAAATAAATAATATTGAAAACACTCTTGGAAACAATAAATTAGTAAATATATTTAATAAAAAATATTATTTCGTGCCATAATTAACTAAACAAATAACGATTAGGAAAATCTTATGAACAATAGTCCGTGTTTTTATTCTCATAATATATTGTCGAGTAATGCAATTCTGTTAGATGTATAAATAATGTGGAAAACTTATGTCTGTCAAATAAAATGTGATTAAAATATCTGAAAGTAATATTGTTATATTTATTCATCGAGTAAGCGAATATTTTTTCAGCTTGTATGTCCTCAAGTAATGTTATAAGATACGGGGCCTGATGCATGAAGAAGAGTTCACAAAAGCCACTGGGTCGACATTAAAAGCTCATGAAACTACCATAATTTAATATTTAGCAACATTGCCGACACGAAGCTAACGTGTTAATATAACTTTACATGAAACAATCTTCGTAAATTGATAAATTTAGACCTGTCATATTCTACACACTAAAATAATCTTTATAGACTTAAAAATAAGGTGTTAAGTTACTAAGCTGTATTGTCTATGTTTTCGCAAGCATTTAATGCCATAGAGAATGATGTGAGAGCAAAAAGCTTTCTCTTTGATAGTTGCCCGCCATTTTGATCTAATGGTTTGTTTGACGTGAAATATGCGCTTCTGTCATTCGGAGTGAACTAATGTTCATGTGCTATACTATAGGTGCTATAGAGTTCAATTAAAAGGTAAACAGGGAGATGGAACAGTCACAGATTATATAATACTATGCACAGTCAACATCATTAAATGATGAGATGAAAGTTCAAATGTATTATAAAATTAGCAACGGGATCTTATGTTGCTCGATCGAGTTTAGGTATCTATAAAAAAATGTAGGTAGATAAGGTTCGTATGAGTTAGTGGCCAACTCTGGGTAACGGAGTTTTGAGGCCGTCTTATAAGGCCGTCGTGGCTTAACAACTGATAGAGCCGGGACCGACAGTTTAACGTGCCCTCCAAAGCACGGAAGCGTTTAGATGTAATTGCTACGGACACCCATCCAAATAGTGATCGCGCAAAACGTCGCTTAACTTAAATAATCGGTGAAGATTGAATAAGCGATCTACGCCACGAGCGCTTTCCATATAAAATATTCGTATACCTAGTTGCATATTTTCATACCGCACTGTGAAGGTTGAAGGGTAAATAAAAAGACTGGCCATCTAAACAATTGCTTGTCTGTTGCCAGTCAGCAGGCCGTACACCCATCACCAGGTGTAAAGGGATCTAGTATCAGACGAATCAACCTTTGGACTACATTTTAAACTCACTTTGTTACCTACTTGGTCAATTCAGTCTTTCATAAGACGTGTTTGGATCAATATGATAATTTTACTGCATTGTTATTCTCTAGACCAAAAAACTCTGCAGTTTCAGATATGTAATTAGATTTAGCATTATACCTCTAAAAATGTTGAATTGTGCGAGCGAGAAGGTGGTTTGGCGGACGTTACCTTTCACCTTAACAGGTTGATGCTAAAGAAAGGTTATCTGGTCTACTCGAAGCATAACATTTTCCTAGACCATATCTACGTTTGACTGTTTTTCAGGATATTTTAAGTCCTGTGTCTGGTCCTTACTAAAATGGCTGCGTAATAATAACACGCGATAAAAAAGAAATAAAAAATGTAGATCTTGATCATACCTCTCATTTTGTTTTACAATGAGAAGTCCAGGATGAGTAGTTTCTGAGATATGGCCGAGCGCGCTTGATGTCGAATAGAGTTAACCTGATTCAATATCACCGATCGTAGTATTATGGTTCACTTTCGTCCACAGTTCACACAAAGCACCAAACAAGTCAGACTTCTGAATTTTGAGTCCCATCATTAGATAGTCTCCGTCTAGACTCGCAGCTCGCCTTTTTGCGGCGGAACAGCATATAAAGTGATGCAAAAATGGAGTGCGAACACGATATTTCGTTCGGCAGACACTCAATTAGCCACGCGGTGGGAACTGTCCGCGAAAACAAAGCGTGTTCAGTTACATGCAGGGTAACAGCTCTTGGATTGCTGGACACTACTCTTGAAACTCGAATGATGATTCCTTGGTAAGAATCGAATCGAATGAGAATGATCTTCGAGTTGGACGATGAACTAAGGACAAACAAGTCTGTTTGGACTTCTGTGTTGGGTGACAGTTTAATTAAATTAACCTAAACATAAAATGAAACGATACTTAGTTATGGAAATTCAAGACGAATTTGTTGTTTCCGGAGACAGACTATCCCGAACTCTGTGAAAATCTAAAACAAAACTTTTCATCGAAAAGTTATTCAACTTCTCAATTACTTAAAAGCTTTTTACGCAGGTCTCTTTATATGAGTGTTTTTTACATAAATCAAAGTACACGCCCAATAAAATTCTAATGTTATTTAAAGACTCCTTAGTTCAGCCTTAGTAGGGCCTAGAAGCATAATGCTCGTAGATCTAAAAGAGTCCGCTTGCAGATATTGAATTTAGCGCACACTCCGAGCATTATTTAATTGCGTGTCAGGAACTGAAGTGAGAGTAGAATGATGGCGAGGTGTTGATTCTGATGTGTTAAATGGTTTGTTTTTATGGTTCGTCAATTGTTTGTAGTTTTGTGTTTTGTTTTGAAGGTAAGGTCTTGTTCAGAACTACTATCAAGACTAGATTGATCATCGAGACTAGATTGAAAAATATAAAATTATGCATGAGTCTCAATTGAGATTTGAGCACTTTTTTTTGAGTATGGGCCACCAAAGTCCAACGTATTGCTTCATTATTGGATGGGGAAAGTTCTTGGAAATGTATAGTAGTCCAGTTAGTGGACTCCTTCAGGCTTAGATGATAATATTGCCGAATTTCATTATCAGTAGCTACAAGAGTAAATATTTCTATGATTTTTATTCTTTATAGTAGGTAATTTACAAACTGTCACGAGGATATGAAGGACTGTATCTATTCTGTAACGAGGAAATATATATTAACCTCCAAATCTAACAACGTTCAACGACTTCTAAACGCTTGAGTTATTTTAAAAGCGTACAATTTCGGTACGAGCATTTTCAATCTCTTAGCCACACATTACCTTTACCATCTTTGCCACGTAATAAAACCCGTAAGATTCCATGATTACATCCTTTAGAGCCCACAACAGCGGCGTACTGATTAGAGAGTGGGCCAGAACACCTCGTTATGTCCTAACGTAATAATCCCAATTTGCTGATACCTACGGGCCACACTGAAAGGCATCGGCTTACAAACAGACCAAAACCAGGTTATCTTTTGTGCTTGTCGTACTAAAACTAAGGTTTTGCTACGTGTACCTAATTAGTAGAAATTATACTTCCAGTTAGTGACCGTCATAATATATAATATACCATGCGTTTACTACAAGGTCGAATTGTTTTCTGGTGTTGTCTTCACTTGAGAACATTTCTGCCTCAGTTGTCAGTTCTTAGAGGCTAGGAGTGCAGCCAGCTGGTTCTATAGCTGAAACGCTGAAAGTAAGTTTGTTGACTCCTCTTAGATCTTGATGAAGGCTCAATAGCACTATTTAGATGGATAATTGTCTCAAGTTCTTATATTACCTGAGAACTGCGTTGAACATATCACAATGTTAGAGGAGTCTTACGTAAATAAATAACATTTCACTCTGAATGACTGAAGCAGTGGAGTGCTGAAGGAACTGAAGGCATACGATAAGACGAAGAGGTAGACTTGCCTGCTTTCTGTGTGTGTACAAATTGATAGGCACTTGGGAAGAGTGACCGTGAAAATAATAAACCAGTCTGTTGGACCGCGATTGTTTCAGATGGCTCTTCATTTTGCAAAGCATATGAGACCATAATTTACAATTAGGGTGAAACTGTACTTGATGTTAGAGGAAACATTTTGATAGGGTAGTAATAATACTGAAATGGGCATATTATGGGAAAGTTTGGACACGTTTTGCATGCGGGACAAACTTGTCAATTTTTGGATATAGATGTCTTCAACGTACTCGATCTTGAAGGACAACCTTTTCTAGACTGTGAATAGGTAAGTTTCCAAGTGTACAGATTTGTCGGAATGTTGTATAAATACAAATAGAAATAGGTGTAAATGATTAAAACGAATATTATATTTAAAAAAATACTAGTCATAACAATACATGTAAAAACTGTTTATATTTAATAAAACAGTAAATATCTCGTTATCCACAACAGAACTAAACTCGACTAGAATTTGTATTCGATTCTGTATCAATTTCAAATCAATGTTATTGTATTTGAGTCAGATTGAGCGCCAGTTAGAGAAGAAATTGCAATCGATATTGTTGTAATGGGCCTCTAGATATAAAACTTACTTTATATGTGGATAGTTGCATTCTTACATTGTTTTTATTCTTTTCTTTCTTATATTGACATCCACATCATTTTTATTTCGTCTGCAAATGTTTATTGTATCTGGGAACCACCACCACAGACTTTTAGCATTTATTTGTATTTTTTTTGAAACTTTGTTTTTGTTTATTCCTCGATTCCTCAAAATTTATGTGAGCTAGCTAATTCGTAGGTTTTCCAACTATCTAGCTAGCTCACATAAATTTTGAGTTTGTACAGGTTAGGTGTAGAAAATGTACCTATATTACGACACCTATGCACATTCGATTCCAAAGAATTTACGTGCAGATAGCAATCGATTAATTGGCGTCCCAATATCTCCGCTGCACTACCCCGACTACCAGACAGTAAGGTATTAGACACAGGATATGTAGAGTTAGCTGGTTTAACCTATCTCTTACGTCTCAAAGCGATGCTTTACAGGGCACGTCTTCAGTGGATGAGAAACACATTAACTGGATTGTTCTAGTCTAGGCTGTATAAACTATGCACAAAGAAAACTTGTTACAGAAAAGTTCGGATCAGTGTCTCCTATGAAATCATAACAATTTTCTGACAAAGTTTTGGCAAGTATTTAGCAGATAATGTGGACATTTGCCACAAGAATCTTGTAAAACGACAATGGTAGACTAATAATGGTCTGCCAATAAATAGCTCCAAAAAAGGACAAACAAACATACACACAGACAGACATGACGAGAAACTATTACGATCTTATTCCAAAAAAACCCAGAGAAAAAACGCTCGTTACATCAACATAAATAATATTCATATTGCTAATCCGAAAATTGTGTGTGTATGATGTGTTTTACATAGCATCTTTGATAAAGACGGGAAAGTAAAATTTTCGTTCACTCTACTAAAAGTGCCAAGCGCTGGTACCTAAGAAAATAAAGGGAATATTGCATAGCACGAAGCAGAGCAGCTGAATTTCATACACTGTGACAGCTCGAGACAAAATAGTAGGTACATACTACTTAACAGATTACTAAGCATGGTGTAAGGTTATCTTACTCATGTAGTCAATTATCTACTACACGCAATAGGTGTGAGCCCGTACGCGAGTTTACGCAAGCATATATTTACCTTCTGAAAGGCAAATATAGCTAGGAACTGTTTGTTGTACTGTGTTACTGATATTTTATCCAGACAAACTGAAACTTACACCTACTTCTAAAATAATCAATCTGAAAATTGTGTTGATAATTCAAGTTGAAGATTTAAACACCTATAACATAAAAACCGAATAGCAATTGAATTTTCTCAATTTAGCAAAATAACATTTTCCAAAAATTTTAAGCAGTTTTCATCTAATTGTAAAATAACTTTTATGATTTTATGAGAATAAGTATCTTTCAATTTTATCTTTAAAACATATTATATCTTTAAACCTAAGTTGAAATACATTGACACATACACAATTTCGTACTCTTAGCAGAACATAAAGTTGGTGCTAACTAAGACGTCGGACACACAATTTTATGGTGTTCGTGGCAACAGTTTATAGAGCTAAGATTTACTTGTAGATCGGTTGTAAGCTTTACTTCGGTTGAACCCCATGTTCTACAAGCAACATGACGACGGCCGTAATAACAAAGCCAATAGTTATTTGTTTAGAAAAATCACAAGGATCATTTCTTAGAATCAAATTACACAGGGTGTCCTGGAACTAATATGTTGAGCCTGAACCAAGTGATTAGGCTGGCAAAATGAGCAGCTAAATAAATAAGTTCAAACCAAGGTGCGTGGCCAAAGTACAAGCTCTGCTTAGTTCGGAGAGAGCGTTGTGTGATTTGTCCAAAAATATTTATTTAATTATTTAAATTCTAGAAGAACGTGAAGTGAAGAAATACAGCGGTGACAGTGATTTTAAAAGCCTTGATTTATTTAACGGTGTAATTATTTAAAAAAAATATTACTTTGTTGCTAAGTTAACTGAGTATTATTTAAGATTGTTTCTTGTTTTGATTATTGTTTTAAGTGAAGAATAAAAACAAATGAATCAGTTTGCACTTTATCGTTATCTACTCACAGGTTATCACCAAAGATTTGAAATAAGTTCTCAAATTTTAATAAACTACCTACATAAATAATATTCGTACTATACAAAAATAATAAAAATAAACGTCTAAGGTTCGACATGCAAGAACCACCACAAACTAATAAAACAAAGCCGCCTCGCCTACAGCTGTTTGCAACCTCAAAGTTATTTGCTCTCGTCCCATACAAATTATGACATTGTGCCCGCACCGGCTTAAAGAAATTAACTCGCTGTTTAAGGTCATGCATTTAGCTTTTATACATCAATTATAACACCTGTTTAAGTTGAAATTTATCGTGTTCTTCGTTACTTTTTGTGTGAGTTCTTTTCATAGTGTTTAGGTTATGCAGTTATAATTTATGGCTGGAGGCGGTGTTTTTATTTAAAGCCCCTTTCAAGGCACGTGGATTGTAGGAACATTTCAATCTGTACGATCTTGTGGTCGTGTTTTTGTTGCAGCAATTTTCTATTTGTTAATGTATGCGGTTAGAATTCTATGCTTCATTTTCTGTTGCGTTACTGGAGAATTTGCTGTGGGATTTTTTATGAAGATCCTGTGGATAGGCTGACCTTCGCCTTTTTTTAGCATCGCTTTTAATAATTCAGTATTGTTTCAATATTATAATAGTACTTATAAATAATAATAAAATAAAATAAATATTCTTGGACATTACACACAACGCTCTCTAGTCACAAACTAAGCAAAGCTTGTACTATGGAAACTAGATTGCTGATATAATACTTATATACTTTTTTTTTGTAAATACATACTTATAATACATAGTTACACCCAGACATAGAACAAACATCTGTGTTTGCCACACACAAATGTTTGTTCTCGGTGGGGATCGAACCCACGACCCACAGCACAGAAGGCAGAGCTACTACCGACTGAGCCATGACGCCTGCCTTATAGTTTTAATAAAATAAAATGTTTTTCTTAGGTAGTAATGTCTGTGGGCTTGCAATCATGACAGCAAAAAGTTAGCATGGGCAAATGTAGAGATTAGAGGGAAGTTTTATTAATTTGGGACTAGATGGCGTTGTGTGAAATGATCTAGTGTTCAAAAGAGAGACACGAGTCACTAGCACAACAATAAACGTTTATAAAAACACACAGCCTCATCTAGTCTAAAGTTAATAACTTTCTGTTTAATCTCAAAATGCATTTTTGTCTTGACTTTACCGGATCTAGCCTTATTTGAGCAAATAAAACAATTGAAATTATCACCAATTTTATATCTAATCAGTGACAAGCCTCAACTTTTGTCAGTTTAATTGCATGCCTACCGATAACTTACAATAAGATATATCGTATCAGACCGCGTTGCAAATTGCGACTATAGTTCAGCTGTTAATTAAAACACCTGGGTATTATTAATCAGTATTTTGTGGTATTCTATTGTTTTACATGTTTAAAACTATATTTAAATCTATACTTAAAATCACTTTTCAACAAAAAGCACGTGATCATGAACGTGATCGTGAAAAAAAAACATTTATTTCCGAACAGTCCCACTTTTTTCCCAAAAAGTTTGTTCTGTTAGCAGGCAATGTGTTAACCTTACGAATGTTTTAGTAAAAAAAATATATAATGTATACTATCTACAAAATAGTTCAAGCACTAGCTTCAAGTAAAACCTAAGTTAAGCAAAATACACTGATAAATGAGCACTTACTGCCTCCAGCGGGCCTAAGATGCGCACCGCGAGATATTTGTCATGTCGTTCTGTCAAAATATAAGCATTTTGTACCAGTTTAGGAACTATTGCATTATCTGTGGTAATGTTGTCGAGAAACCGCGCCTTTGAATTTTCAACTTTTGACATTTCTGCATGATTATTATCTCGTCCTCAGAGAGGTACGACGACTAACAAAAGTGTCAAAAGTGTACATTATGGCGCGTTTTGTCGACACCATTAGGTACCACAGATAATGCAATAGTTCCTAAACTGGTACAAAATGCTAACATTTTGACAGAACGACATGTCAAATATCTCGCGGTGCGCATCTTAGGCCCGCAGGACCGTAAAATTATCGAAACACTTAAGCCATTAAGTACCCCAGTAAGCACTTCTGGTTAATTAACAATTTCAACACTTAACTACTCGAACGGCTAAGACATTGTTTACTCAATAGATTCGGTAGCTACACGAAAATAAATCGATTTTGTTGTTTGTTTAAATTGTTTTGTTACTTGCCAATTATATTATAATTTTTAACCAACTTCAAAAAGAGAGGAGGTTCTCAATTCGGTTGAATTTTTTTTTATGTTTGTTACCTCAGAACTCCGTCATTTATGAACCGATTTGAAAAAATATTTTTTTATCTGAAAGGGTATGCTTCCAGATTGGTCCCATAAAATTTTTACCATAATCGGTTCAGTAATTAAGCAGTTAAATAAGAATAACTGGAAAAAACACGTCATCCACGTACACGACATTGCGTGTTTTGCTTTTCTGTGGTGTTTACGATCAATAGAACAGTCTCAATGAATTGCCATCATCATCATCATTTGATGATGAAGGCGTATCAAATTGAAGTCGGTTTTTCAAGTTTTTAAATTTATAAATTATATAATAAGAGTACCTATTTAGTAATATAATTAACTTTATATACGGAAGTCATTGATACGCCATAACACAGGTTAATTCTAGTTTGGGTATCAATGTTGTCCAACCAGGAAACACAACGCTGTTAACCGATTTACAATATTGAAAATGTAATATTAATGTCTGTGGTTATTTCAATAAATTTCATTTCATTTCATTTCAAAAATATGTTAACAGTCTGTAGGGAGAACCATTTTAGACGCATTTTCTTCAGCAAATAATTCAATATTGTCAAGTTTGAAAAAATGGAGGTAGGGTTGTCGCTCTCATTGAAATGGTTCTGTGAATGATTGAAGGTGAAAAGTATTGTACACAAAAAACCTCATAGTCATCTTATAACTTTCAATGCAGCTGTTAAAATGGGGTGAAGAATAGATTAAAATGTTTTTTTTTAATTCAGTATCAAAATATATTAAAAACTGTGCTCATAAAACGACAGACTGAAAGTCAAAATATTCAACACAATAGTTATGTTAAGAGTTCTTAACGCTTTTTAATCGCAAATACCTGTCACATACGAATGATAATCAGTGCAAGTAACATCGCGTATAAAATCAATTCAGTATTTACAATAACGACGACTATTAGAGCTAAGTGCCAAGGCAGAACACGTCACAGGATAAGTGGACCCGTACTATAAAATTTTACGATCTTCTGTAAGCTCTTCACTAGCGATTGTTATAATATAACTGAATTCAGTCTGTTAAGGCGTATGTATAAGGCAGACAACCCTCTCGCTCGCACATTTCAACATTTTTGAAGATATAATATAACTAAATGTAATTATGTGAAATTGCAGACCTTCAGGGTCGAGAAAATAACAATGCAAAAGTTCCGTAAAAATATCACATTGATCCGAACAAGTTTTCTAACCAAAAAATTTGCTTTTTAATTTATCGCATTGGTATAAATTTTTTGTTTAGAAAACTTGTTTGGATCAATGTGATATTTTTACTGAACCTTTGCATTGTTATTCTCTCGACCCTGAAGCTCTGCAACTTCACATAATTACATTTAGTTATATTATATCTTCAAAAATTTTGAAACGTGCGAGCGAGAGGGTTGTCTGCCTTTTACATACGCCTTAAGTTAGTTTAATATAAACCTGCTGAAGGTTTTAATCTCTAGTATGCTTGGATTCTAGTCACAATAAAAATTTTTGAGCTTCACGTAGATCCGCGTTCTGACATACCAAAGGTTAAATAATTAATATTTCATGTACAGTGTCTCAATTTATTCGAAGACTTGCTTGGTGTATATACTAGCTAGATAAATAAATCTATTAGCGTTTAATACACGGTGTAACATAATTACCCTATAAGTCTGAAAGAGGGGTATTTTACAAGTCATGGCGAACAATGTTTGTTCTACGACTTTTGAGATTTCGAAGTTTTTCATTCATGAAATGCGTCCGTAATTTTGACCTAAAATGTATAATAGTAGTCTTGAGAGTACATAATGAAAATTATTGTTGTCACATTAATAAACGAAATGAACGTTATAAAATTAAAAAAGTATTTAAATTCATAGAAATGTTACCCCTCTAGTTCATCTGTATGACCTGAATCACCCTTATTTTCATGAAACCACAAAAACTAAATTGGTTTTGGAAATATCAAGGTTTGTGAGGTGACCCTAAATGGTTTGTTCTCAGTACAGTCCCCTAGACAATTCGACTTGTGCTACCGCTTAATAAAATTTTATAACACAGCTCTCCCGATATGTGACTCGAGTTATCGCACTTTTCACTTTTATTTCTCACTGTACGTCTTCAACGTCTTAATTAAAGTGCATTTTAAGATGAAGCACTATTATTCTCGCTATCTTTCTCTCGCGCAAGTAGAACATGTATTCTGTTTCATTATTTTAATAGTGTGTTGTTGTGGATTCTTAGGTGGTCAACATTTTTTCTTGTTCATAATTCTGAAAAAAATCGATTCTACCTCTTACCCATTATTTAAATACTAGCCTATACCTATTTAATCCCTATCTTATAAAAGGTATAGTAGACATTATGTTCTGTTCACGTATGGTAATCAAGAATATTATCTACTCTAACTTTTTATAAAATACTAACGACCCGCCCCGGCTTCGCACGGGTGCAATGCAGCGATGATGATGATGTATTATACATATAAACCTTCCCCTTGAATCACTCTATCTAATAAAAAAACCGCTACAAAATCCGTTGTGTAGTTTTAAAGATTTAAGCATACATACAGACATTAAGACTGACGCGGGAAGCGACTTTGCTTTATACTATGTAGTGAAACCATCGGTACCTAAATAGCTATAAACAGCTTAGACAAGACACGTTAAGTTAAACTAAACATTCTTGTGTCTTGCTACTATCAATTACTTACAAGAAGTATTTGTTCCACTTTTTGGATGTGCTGATGACTTGAAATGTTAATTATTAAGTAAATACATTTTCTGATTTCTGATATCTAAAAGATGTCATTCAATTTTAAGAAATTTGAAACGGTTGTCCTCCCCTGGACACACCCAGTTTGAGCCGCATTTGCACATTCGATAACATCGTCATTGTGACATAAAATCGTTCGGCTGGGACTCGGAATGGCTACCTTCATATCCAAGCACCGGATACAGTCGGGAACACAGGCATTTGGCTAAGAAATCAGAAATCAGAAATCAGAAACATTTATTCGCTGAATGTAAGTTTTAGGTAACATTGATGTTAAATGTATTAAAATAGATCTATACATCCTACCAGTTATTGTCCTGGTGTGCAAACATTTTAACAAAATTAAATTCAAATACCTATACCTATTACAAATTACAATCATGTCAGTATCACATTAGTAAAATGTCACTTATAACTAAAATATTCGTCAGTAGAGTAAAAGCAATTTAGCAGCAACCATTTGGAGAGTCTACGTTTAAACAAAGATAACGGCAATTCTTTAAATTCGTCAGGCAACTTATTAAATATTTTCACAGCCATACAAAATGCGTTTTTACTATAAAATGTCGAATGATGTTTTGGTAGATAAATTCTATTTTTATGTCTAGTATGTCTTGCAAGCAATTCTTCGTGTCTAATAAAATAATTGGGATATTGTTTGACAAAAACGCAGATTTCTCTTATGTACATGCATGGCAAGGGCAGTACTTTAGTTTTTAGGAACAGAGGTTTACAGGTATCTAAGAACCAAGCTCCGCAGACCGCTCGAATACATTTTTTCTGAATGTTAAGTTATGTGTTATGTAATTTAAGTTATGTAAGTATTCGAATTTTATTTGATTTCGGACCAAGATCTGTACAACTTATTTTAAATAACCTTTAAATAGGTACCTATTCAAATCAAAGAACCAACTGATTTTAAACAAACAAATTTATAAGAAAAATTTATGCCCCAAAACATCAAAGAGAAAAAAAAAAGAATTCAGTGTATGTCAATTTCTTGAATAACTCAAAAACTGCTATAGGCACAAATTTAAAACTTCGGGCACCATTACAGACGAGTTGGCTCTAAATATTAGCATTTTTAGCATTTTCAGATTCAACACTTTTGCTGGAGTAACGCACACTGTATTTTTATGGATTATGTGCCTACCTGTACACCATAGTTATAGGTCCTGCTAGGTCACGTTTCAGAGACAAAGCCTACTGCCTTTATGTCTTAATTTAGAAGCCCTAAGTTATGTGTATCTGTAGGAATTCACTGAATTTGAAAGTCAAAAATGATAAATGCATCGAGCAAGGCATTGTAATTTTATCTAGATTTCAAGCTAGATTGTTATCAACAGATGCCTATTTACGGTGAAGTACATACAACTAGATAAGTAGGTTCAATGCTAAATGTCAAAATACCCATATTTTTAGATTTTTCCCTTTTTATGTATACTTTGGGCAGGCGTATTGCAAATTTGGCAAATCACGTTAGAGATATCGATTCAAGGCATTTTGCTTCGTAGGTATTTTAAATGTGAGTTATTTGCGACTTAGTCGTTTTGCGGCGTAGGCATTGTGATCATAAAGATATTATTTTTCCAACATTATTTAGTTTTACTATTGTAAGTTGTTTTGTTTTAAATATTCATGCCAAATTATTGTTTAAACACTTCTTCTTCTTCTTCTTCTAACTTAAGAGCTCAGCTCTTGTCGGTGTAATTATGCAGTTCTCGCCATTTGTTCCTTTCCAGTGCAGCTTCCTTGACGTCCTTATACGACATGACAGCGATCTTTTCCTTCAGCTGGCTCGTATAGCTTTTACGCGGTCTTCCCCTTCCTCTCTTTCCTTCTACCTTTCCTTCAATGATATTTTTAATCAAACTATCATGTCGTATGAGGTGTCCCATCATTTTTCCTCTCCGGTTTTCAATAACCCTCATAAGGGCTCTTTTTTACACTGCACTGTAAATAACTAAGATGATATATTAAGTTCTTATGTGAATTTGTAATTCTTTCTTGACAAAGTTTTTTTTACTTAGGTATTAAGTTGTTGCTTGTTCCTATATGTTGTGTGTACCTACCCTTTAACAATTAGTTTTATTCTATAAATGCACCTTGAATTGTGCAGTGTAAACTTGTGTTGGGTATCGAATCTTTTCATCGTCATCGTCTCATCACCATTTCAGCCCCATTTGCACCCACTGCTGAGTATAAGCCTCCTCTTTATTACGCCACTCTTTCCGGACCATTCTTATAAAAATAAATTATATAAAAAGAGCAATACAATAACATATTGTTTTTAGAATTCAAGTTATAGTTACACTCATGTGGTTTTTCCTCTAGTAAAATAATTGGTTTTCCAACCATAAAATTACAAGGAAGAGTTCAACAATTTTATCAAGAACTACTATTAATTTTAAACTAGATACCTATTGAATTCATTTGATTATGCAGTAAATTATTATTTTATCGGTTTTCCTTTATATGCAAAATTTTGCATATAGCAAGATATTCTGAGAATAACAATGCCGTCACTGGATTTTCTTAAACACCATAAAAGACTTAACAGAATATATACTTCTTCCTCTACAGTACATATATTTTCTAAAACTTAAATATCATAAAAGAATTAAACAGAACATAATAAATAGTTCTTCCTCCATAGTCGGTTCCACATTGTTAAGAATCGTGACTCCCTTCCAAGGTCTTGTGGGTACTAATTCTCCATTTGGAGCGGTTGTGGGCCTGATGTACCAGCATTTCAGCAGTTGCTCCGACACCTGGTCAGCCCAAGGAATAAATAAAAAATTTAAAAATTACTTAGAACACACAGGTTACTTTATATGCCGGTAAATCGACAGGATCAAACGGGACGCGAAGTCGCGGGCGGAAGCTAGTATCATATATATCTGACTCTTATAAGCAGTACAGTTAATCTAAGGTTTTATTATAGAAACTGCAAACAAGTTCTCGTTCTAATCAGAAAGCTTACGGCACTGCATAACTCGGTGCGTATTTACTATCTGTGCAACTAATAGATTAGATTACCTACTTGGTTGCATTAGTTGCACTCACACTGCCGATTCGACATCATACGATATCGTATCGCTGGAATACCTCCTACGTTGACGTCGGTTGCTCGCACTGTTGTTCGAGAAAGTACCGCTGGTTTCAGTGTTGCAGTACGATATCTCATATAACAGAATGTTTCTTCGTTCGTATACGCTCGATCGACGAGGGAGTTCTACACTACGCTTGCCTAAACGCGGTCTTTACTCAAGTAGGGCAAACCTGGGATAGATGCCCCACTTTTTGAAAAAGCCTCGTAATTTTAAAACTATTAATTTACCATTAATAACTCCTATGGATATTTCATTCGTCAAAACAAAATTTGTACTTTAGCCTCAGTATTGTATCGGTATGGGACAGCGTGCTAAAGCCTATTCTTTGCTCGCGTATCGCACACACGCCCTGAGGCCTATTGATATAAATTGCCTATCTCTGTTCACTAGCATTGGTATTGAACATACGGTAATGCATATCTTTTGTTCATGATAGAAGTACCTAACTTTAGTTTCAATCGATGCATTTTTTGTGTATTAAAAAAAAGAGTTTTTGAGTTAGTACCTACAGCCTTTATTACATGTTATATGTTTGCATTTATATTTGTATTTGAGTTTTGACTATCTCAAACAAGTGACCTTGATGTTTTTTTTATACAAATAAGAGGACTAGCAAGGGTACCTAATGGTAAGGTATTATCATAGCTTAGAGACCCTTGAAGATTTTGAAAACGCTGTCAAAGTGCCTCATACTGTCGTTGTCATTAGATACTTGTAAAACGCTCTTAGAAAAATCACATTATTGTAAAATTGAACATAGATAAAACACCGTGAAGATTGTGCGTGAAGTCGTCGCTGGAAGGAAATAGCTAATTCCTGGAAAATCGTGACAAAATAATAAATAAAATAATGAAATTACGTGCAATGACATGTCTGTTTTTTGACTAACCATTATGTATAATATTTGTTATCTAGACAGAGCTATAAATAAATCAACATATATAGATAGCGAATAAAACGATGCATAAAATATAACAAGATTTTGCATCAAGATAATACCTACTAATAGTTAAAATAACGTCATTCTATACCCATTAAGGCTCATTTGCATCGATGACATACAAACAATAATAAATTAGCAATTCTGAAGGCTTCTCAATAATAAATCAATGGGAAACACGCGTGGTGTCAACTGTGGACTTGGTTACTATAACTATGGTTCAAATGTTTCAAGACATGTTTCAAGACAATGTTGGCTGTGGCCGAATGGAAGCGATTGGATCACTTTTCATTTTTAGTTCGTTTTCTGCCTCTTTAGGACTTGATCTTCAAAACTGGCACTATTTTTAAGGCAGGCTAATAAGTTAGTCACTATTATACCAACACTGTCCCATTCCTATGAACAGATGAGGTTTTTTATATCTGAAAGTTAGGTCCCTGACTCTGATTAAAGCTTAATTATTACAATCAAGATTTAGACAGATTTATTTCTTTTATTCCTTTATTCCCGTTCGTCGCACTGGGTCGTCCCACTCGTAAGGTGAAGAATTTCCTGTTCGTACCACCAACATGCCAAAAGGGACGAACGGGAATAAAAATAACACCTTATGCTCAGTTCAGCAGAGATTTTATTCCAAAGTGGTCAAAAACGCGTATCACCAGTGTGTGTACGAGTTTTCGGCCGAGATAATGAAGTCATTAATAAAATAAAGAATTAATAGTAAAAATAATATATTTAAATCTCTATCAAACTGCTGAACTGAGCATAATAAGACTCCTGACGATTGGGAGCTGTGCGTGACTCTATTGTGGTGCGCTTTCCACTATTTATCTAACTAAATAATACATGAATAATAATTATGATATTGCTTGAAAATACAATCAGCCGTAGATCTGTGGTAGATACAATAGTATGGCTTGAACAGTTATTAATTCTTGTTTAAAATCCATAAACCTATCATTACGAGCCAATTAAATCCACTCGTGATTATAACCGTTTATTGGTATCTCTAGAAGTCCTTATAGCCTAAGAGTCAGTTATTTTATAAACTTACAAGTGTTGGGAGCATGCACTGACAAACTTTCAGTCTTTATAAAATAACGAAGTTCAGGCGTTCACTGGCTCTTGTATTATCATAAACGGTGAACAATTAACGTGTGTTTTGGACTTAACCCCTGTCAATAAGTTGTCAGATTTATATGTTACAATAAATCTGACAACTTATTGACAGGGAACTAAGTCCAAAACACACGTGGTTTTTGGCGGTTTTTGTTAGATCCAAGATAAATCTGATAACGTGGTAAGGCCGGGTGTGTTACACCTATGAAACCATACCATCTTATGTACACATGTTTTTAACAAATAAACACTCTTTATCTTTATCTTTATTTTAGGGACGGCACCATTTTTAGTGCTGTCAAATTAGGTTAGTTTAGAAAAATGCAACAAGAGATTCTATCAGTTGGCCAACAGTTTGCAGATTTAACTTCCACAGGTCATTAAAAAATATTCTTGGACATTTCACACACCGCTTTCTAGTCCCAAACTAAGCAAAGCTTGTACCATGAGAACTAGATTGCTAATAGAATATATTGAGTGAGTGCTTAGGTAATCATTTACCTATAAGCTAAAGTACAGATCAGAACCCTTTTTTCACTATAATTACACTCGCCTGAAAAATCAGTATTTCTTTTTTAAAATTGCAATATCTTTTTAAGTACACAAGATGTACTTTCGAAACAAAAAGGACTCGAAAAAGAGTTTAATTTTAGGAGGATAATCAGAAGCCGCAGACAGCCACCTACTACCCTCAGGGCACTAAAACAGGCTAAAACATAGATGAATGGGAGAATATTCCCCAACATCGGCTCCGAAACCTCGTGTTCAGTATGCCAAATCGACTTGAAACTGTAAGCAGAGCCCGAAGAGGCATTACCAGTTATTAAAAAATAAATAACATGGAAAACATAACTTGTAAATGTTAATTGAGTTTTATGACACCAAGATAACAATGAATGTATAATTTACTTTAGTTTCAAAGAAAGCTGATAAAAATTGCTATAATTAAAACGTTTTTTATTATAAATCTCTAACTTCTATAATTAAGAAAAAATTAAAATTTTAAAAGTGAGATACTTATTTTTGCTGGCCAGTGTAATTATAGTGAAGTCTATGGACTCGAATATAAACGAGAGCAGCCTGTCGTCAGCAGGCATGACCGGCATCACAGCTCAGTTTAGCTCAGGAAATCAGTGCGACTCAGGCCCTCGTGGACAATGCATTGCAGTTCGCTCATCCTATACAAATACCCCTGAACCCTGCTTCTGAATGCCACTGCAAAGTTATGGCCTCTGTAAAAATAGCATGGTAGCATATACATCGTATTGGTGCACTTGTAGTGTGTACTTAAGGTTCTTTTTTCCAAAGTTTTTTACACAATTTCCATAAGATATCGCAGTTTTTGTAATAACCAAACAATTACGAACCTTGCATTAACTTTCAGCTTTCGATCTGTGAAAAATTTGTTACTAAGTATTTATTAGCCAAACTATGTAAAATGAAGGATCGTAAACAGTTAGAGGGTCTTTGGCGGTAGTATGGGTCCCATAATCGAGCCCACTCATTTGCATTGTGAGCTCGTTGGGATTTTTTCCCATCTGGCCCACCAGTGGGCTCGATGGAAATAACCATTTTCATCCCTTCCGTGAAAGACCACTGAAAGAGTGAAAAAAGCGGCAAGGCTTACCAATTTACCTGTCGCTAGTCACGTAATAAGTACCTACGCAGGACTAACCTAACCATTTACCTATCTTTCAAAACATGGTGATCTTGCATGAGTGATCGGTGCCCAAGAAAATTGGCACTGATCACCCATGCAAATAGTGTCCACTCTGATCGTTGCTTAACTTTTTTCCATAAATAAACAGTTTCGCTCAATCATTCGCCTTAAGACCACCAAAGCCGGCACGGTAGCCAAAGGTCGCAGGTTCGTTCTTGTCTTGTGCGCATAAATATCCTTGCCTACAATAATACTGATCATTTTTGTCTTCATTTCATTGTTTTAGTATTTATTGAATGCATCGGGCATTGTTGTTCATTCTCTTTTTGTATTACGTACCTACTTACTCTACAATATATGTGCCTGTTACATAGTTAACTAGCGACCCGCCCCGGCTTCGCACGGGTGCAATGCAGTGATGATGATGATGTGTTATACATATAAACCTTCCTCTTGAATCACTCTATCTATGTATTAAAAAAACTGCATCAAAATCCGTTGTTTATTTAGATAGATAGAAAACTCTTTATTGTACACCACTTTTACAGAATTTATAAAATAAACACAGAGTTCATTATTCTTATGTGAAGTACAATGGGCGGCCTTATCGCTATGAGCGATCTCTTCCAGGCAACCTTTGGATGGACTGTAGTTTTAAAGATCTAAGCATACATACATACAGACAGACGCGGGAAGCGACTTTGCTTTATACTATGTAGTGAAGTTTATGATAATGTTGCTAGACATACCATAAACCACAGTATTTATTAATTAAGTATGTATTTAAGTTAAGTATGAGCGCCCATGGCTAGGCTTACTTAGTCAATCTTAACCGATTGTCTATGTTAAGCGACGTTCTGCGCGGTCACTATTTGGATGGGTGACCGTTAGTGGCATTTACATCTGAGCGCTTCCGTGCTTCGGAGTGCACGTTAAACTGTTGGTCCCGGCTCTAGCAGTCGTTAAGCCATGATGGAGTCCTTAAGGCGGCCTAAAAACTCGGTCTACAGAGTTGGCCACTAACTCATTACGTTTACTTACAAGATACATTTAGTCATGACTCTATTTTTAGGTAGGTGACATTTTTTACAGTGCGTTTTTCACTATAGTTTTAATACCATTCAATAAAACGGCAGTGTTTTTTGTCGACTTGAATCCGTTACGACTTACACTTGCTCTTGATTTTATTGACATGTGAAAACCAATTTCCTTCCATATCCAATCACAGAAAAACCAACTCTATGGACCACATTTTTGATCGAAAATGGGTAATTCCCATGTTCAATATCAGCAATTTACGCTGGTTTACTGCAGAATTCTGCAGGAATCGTAAACAGGAATCAAAGCTTTAGCTGTCAAGGAATATGGTTCAAGTTGGTTTGCTGTGGTGTTTAAGGGATGCAGTGTGGTAAGTTTGTTGTATTTTACGCGTATGGAGTGACGAAGTGACAGGCGGGGAGGCGGCGTCCTCAGACGCGGCCAATCAATTTGTTGTGCCACAATACGCAATATATCGTTGGCAAACGAACACCGTAACACCGGTAACTGGGCTATTCTCATACGGTTTTATAATTTTCATCAGGTGAAATGGTATTCAAACATTTACCTATAGTGCGGAAAAAAAATGTGTAAAACTTATAGGGTATTTTATCAGTCAGTTGGCATGGGCACATAGAGAAAAAACTGACTGAGAAAATACCCTCGTGCTCGTTGCTCGTGTGGTTTGGCCTAATATAAAATAAATAAAATTCGTTTATTGCAGGCACGGTGGGTAACAAAACATTGTGCACAATACCATTAAACTACTTGGTATTGATTTAAAGTGACGGGAACCATTAGGACTAACCCCGCTCGCCGGGTGTCTCATACAAGATGCATAGATGCGCAGGAGACTGCGTTGTTTTTGCACAACTAATGAAGTGGCGCGCTCACTCATTAGACCGTGACGAGGCCGCCTGGGCTCTAGACCAGGTCTTTGACCAGGTTCTTTTCACTATTCACCAATATCAAAAAAATATTGGTTTGTTTATCTAGTGCGGTGAAAACTAAGGCTCTACATGACCAAGCCAAGACATTTACTGTGACAATGCTTTGGCGAGAAGAATCAAATTGGATCTTAATGACTTCAACAGCAGACTGTCTAAAGATAGGTTTCTCGTATAGTTCCGTTACATTGATGACCCAAAGTTATTGCTGGTATTTTTTAAACGTAACAAAAACCCGTATATTTGACATTATTATAGTAGCAATAAAGTTCAAAATACTTTGCGTCCATGTATGTAGAGGTCATCTCTTATAACCTCTTCAAGAAAATCATCCTAATATTCACTTAGATAACACTTAAGGGGAGGTTACTAAAGTTTCAATAGAGGGTTAGGGAATAACAATGTTCCTTTAGCGCCCGTATAATACACACGACCGAACAACACGTCTAATAAAACTGAAAAGATTATCTTCACGGACATACAACAGCGTCCGGATAATTATCACTTATTTACAAAGAACTGTTGCATGGACACATCTTAGATGGAATAGACTTTCTCATCACCAGCATCTACCAGCCACAGATGATGTCAAAATACTATGGTGCTATATTTATACTTTTACTATGCCATTTTTAAGGTTTATAGTAATTCAGAGAGTTGATGACGATGAGGTGGGCTGACGACATTGCTAGTGTCACGGGTCGAACCTGAATGAGACTAGCGCAGGACTGTGGAGAGGTTTACAAGCAAAGAGAGGCCTATGCCCAGCAGTGAGTGAACCCGCGATACGGATGATGACGATGATGATGATGACACAAATTACTAATTATTTATTCAATAATAAACAATACTCCAGATTGGTCTAACGCGTTATTCTATTTAGGACTAGAAAAGCATTATGCGAAATATTTACGTTACATTACCTACGTAGCAAAATGATGAAAAATATTTATCAATGTAAGGTCTGTGTGTAGTGTAAGTTCATATTCTTCCCAGCTACGAGGTTCCTGGTTTGAAGGTGGTTCTTGCAAGAGCAATTTCTTATCAAATTGTTAGGGAGATACGTCTTAGGGCATTGCATCCTGATAACGAACCATGTCAATAAGAAACGAGGAAGTAAAGAAAAAAACTTGATAAAGCTTTTTACTCGGGTGCAAACAAGAAGGATAATGTATTTTACTCAGCTACCTACATGAAGAGTAAAGTTTTACTCAGTACTCAGCTACAGAAAAGGAAGGTACCTACTGTTTGTAACCCGGTTTACAACAAACTATGAAACTGTGTTATCGTAATACTTACCTACATACTGTGTTTCAACAATAAACAGACACCAGTGCCTGCCTTTTTATGCAAAAAATGTATTTCAAAATGATGAAATAACTTCAGGTAGAGGACCACATTGTTTTCCATCGAATAAGATTGTATAAAAAGGTACTGCGTATAAAAACGTACAGTAAAAAGCTATATAGGTTTTTTTTTTTTTTTTGTATAAAAAGGTATTGTAGTAATGCATTGAGGAAATGGAAAGTGGGATAGTCTGCGTAACGCAAGATTCTCGCGCACGCGGTGCTATGCGATGCAATTCGATGCGCCAGGGAGCAGAACATGTCGATGAAAAATACCAATAATCGACACATTCATCGATAAATTCATCGATGTACATTGCTAGCTATAACAATAATATGGATAGGTATACTAACCAACATATTGTTATCGACTAGGTATACATTTTGTGAAATAGGTATTTTAGATTCATGATGAATAGGTATACTAGAAATTTTGAAATAGTATAAACGTCGACTTCTTTGATAAACGACGCAAAGAACTAGAGTTTGATTTAGGTATCAATAATTTATTAATTTTACGCTTGAATTTAAGTTTTTTTTTAACTTAACTTAGCTCTAAGAAGGAACTTAACTCTAGTGAGTTCGATAAAAAATATTCTCTATATTGTCTATGACCTTTTAATTTTGTATTACCTACCTACTTACTATTATTGTAGTTTTATTGTTACTTCAAATTGATGAACTAGGCTTGATCAGCGCCTATTACTTTTCTCAGTGACTTCAACCCACAATAGAACAGCAATTTTAAGTTAATTGCATATTTATAGTTCTAATAAAAGTTTTACAGCCTCAACCGATTCATGAGATAATAGCTCCCATTAAAATATCT
Source organism: Eulithis testata (assembly GCA_947507515.1). Lineage (NCBI taxonomy): Eukaryota > Metazoa > Arthropoda > Insecta > Lepidoptera > Geometridae > Eulithis > Eulithis testata. The sequence continues at coordinate 6,129,003 of OX382213.1, read as the reverse complement.
AATTTTATGTTTTAGAATCATATCGATAGTCTAGCTAGAGCAACACTATCGAAACAGGCAATCTCATATGTTTTATTGGAGTGCAATGTGCGTCGAATGCCTTTGTGCGGAATAAAACAATTCAGTGTGCACGTGCTTTTAGCCGCGTAATGCGCCTATTTTTGATATTACCCAATTACTTTAGAATATTGGATTGGGAATAATAATATAATTTATGATTATGGTAAACGCAGGCAGCCAATTTTATACAAATGGGTTTTAGCTATGACTGCGCGAATCTAGGTAATTTTAGTTCAATGATAAAACCGCAAAATGAGTGCATTATCTGCTAAACTTTGGTAGATAATTTCAATACAATTACGCACACTAGCAATAGTAGGGTTTTTTTAAGTTTCCTCGTTAAAGTATCGTCATATCGTAACGATTTTAATAGACGGTTGATGGCGATCAGAAAAATAAGTCTCCGTTAAAATCCCCCCGTAAAAGTAATACGCCCAAACCAAACTATCTAGTTGGGTACTACTAATAGTAGCGTTTGAAAACTATTGATATTTATATCTCTTTTACTGAGTAAACTAAATGTATTTGAATAAAAAATAAATTGTTAAAAACTCTTTTTAAATGTCGTTGATGTGATTCCAATTTGCCCGTTATTTTCACTAAAAACTACTTACGAATTCCACAAATTCCTATGCAGCTGTAACGGTTTGAATAACTACTTTATCCCATCACTGGCCATCCTTTTTCTGTTCTTAACAACCAGGTTTGAAGACCTCGAACTCCTGAACAGATTCTCATACAATCTATCACCGCGATAGCTCAACATTATTTGGTTTTCTTAAAAACTCGTCCAGGTTTTGAAGACCTGTTTGCTGGGAGTGGTGTCCTAAATATGGTAGGGAAGGGAAAGCTCTAGATTGTTTGGTTGTCTTGTGAGCACGGAATGATCGCAACGCATCGATTTATTTAGGAACGCGTGAGAATGAATGGAATTTCGGAAGCTGCTTTTTTTAAAGATCATTTATTATTTGGGACAACTTTTAAAATAGGATAGTCTGGAAGACATGTTTAGATTGGTCACGGTTTGGTTACATGACGTATTCTAGATAATTCACCAAAAGAAAACTTGTAAAAACAAATCTCAAGTCGTAATTTTTTTAAATTAATGTTTAGATTAACTTATGTAACTTTTTTAGTTAATTTTTGAAATATGTACTTATTAAACAAATAGAATTCTCTATACAGTCATGTGACTTATTGGAATCTTATTGAGATTAAATTTACCTCCACCAAATTTTTTCAATTCGTTCTCATTTTTTCCAAAATGTTAAGAATGCTAAGCAGTTGAACCATCCAGTCACACTTCACCAGCGAACAGAAATGCGTGTTTTGGGCAACTTCTAATTAATTTCACGCCTGTATTTGGTCGGGTTATACTCGGATGACAGATTAATTAAAGCAATTTATAGAAGTTTTAGTTTGAAGGTTTATTTAGGCAATAATGACAATGTTGTATCCCGCACTAGCTAAAATACCTACTAGCTGATACCAGCGACTTCGTACGCGTGCGAAGCTTTCCATCAAAATATCTGTCAACCAGTATACCTACGATGAACCTCGTGCCAAAGGCTGCTTTTAGTTTAGAGAGGTCAAGCTGCATCTTAGAATCCACGTCTAAGATTTCAATAAAATATAGCCTATGTTTCAATCCGGAAAAAGGGCTTCCGAATGGTATAAGTTTCGTGGAAATTGGTCCAGTAGTTAAGGTGTGATCCGCAAACAAACAAACAGACAAACTCGATTTTCAGCATCAGAATCGTTTATTTAGTAGATCTGCATATTTAGTTTATTCGTATCTTTAATTTTAGTTTTTGGATTTTTTACAGTTTTATAATAGTCGACTCGGTTTACTTAGGCTATTCTGTCTTTATTATTTATTGTACACAAAAGTAATGACATACCTATTACTTAACTGGGAACTTAAAAATATGGTACAGTTATTTTCATATTAGTTTTAGATTCCTTGAAAATTCTATGAATTTTGGTTGACTCCTTTCTTTCAAACAGCATTAAAGATAAGAACACTTCTTTTAAGATTTACACTATATCAATGTACTACCTTGTATTGTATTAATACGGTGAACTATTAGTATTTTGTTTAGTATTTTCCTGCACTGTTTTTAATGTTGAAAAGTATATTAATCTCGTTGTTTGGTGAGGCGATTCCTACCCGTTTATTGCAGCGTTGAGTTGGAGCAAAAAATTTCAAAAAAAAAAATTGTATTAGAGGTGTTAGTGGATGTTGGCAATAATAATTGTGAAGTTAGCCGTTTCTAATGCGTGAGATTTGAAAAACCTCTATTCGAAAGCGGCAAATGCACTGGAAGTATATTACGCTCAATATCTGGCATTGATACGGAGCATCGGTTGCCATGGTAACGAGCTGAGATTCCCACAGCTAGGAGGTCGCCGCTTTGCTCTGAACTCAGCTGGATGCAATGGTCATTTTGATGTATAGGGTGTTTGGCTTGCCACTAGATTGTTCCATTTGGTCATATTTGTGACTGACCATAGACATAGCTTTTTCAGGCTCACTCACTATGAATAGATAGATAGATAATACTTTATTGTACACAAAGATTAAGTAGGTATATAAAAATCTTAAAACTAAGTATAGTACAATGGGCGGCCTTATCGCTGAAAGCGATTTCTTCCAAGCAACCGTAATGAATGCAAGTCATCTTCAAATACTTATTCATAATCACTTTAAAATGGTTCTTGTCTATTGCACATCTATACTAATATTATAAAGAGGAAAGGTTTGATTTTTTGTTTGTTTGTTTGTATGAATTGAATAGGCTCCGAAACTACTGGACCGATTAAAAAAATTCTTTTACCATTAGAATCCTACATTATCCCTGATGAACATAGGCTATATTTTATCCCGGAATTCGCACGGGAACGGGAATTACGCGGGTGAAACCGCGAGGCGCTGCTAGTCAGTTATAAGCATAATGACAAAGTCTACACCGACTTTGGCATTGTGTATACAAAAAAAATATATATAATTTTTTTTAAATTTATACCCTTTTGTATTTAACTTTTTAGAAATATGTAAACTATATTGAGCGTAGGCTAAAAACTCAATACTGCAAAGTTCAAATTTACTGAGTTAGAAGTACAAATTTGTAAAAAAAAATGCAAATTTTTCAAAATACTGGTTTATTTTGTTAGAGTTTAAATGAATTTACTCTATGTTACCAAGAGTTATGTTATAAGTATCAATTTGTAAAAAAAAATGCGCATTTTACAAAACCAAATTTGAATCAAAAGGCTACATTTCTCTCCACGCTGTATATTGTCATGATGTGTGTTGTTTAGACCAGTACTACGTTCCTAGGTAAAAGATTACGACTACGAGTAGGTATATACTTATGTAGATACTAGCCTTGGAAAATCTAGATAAGCAGTATGTTTATTCTGGTTTAGGTGCCATTGGCAAATACAACACTTTTTTCTAGTTTCCAAAGTCAATTAAAAAGAGATCACTGATTATTTTACTAATAGTATTATTTAGTCAAAATGTTCTTTTTAGTTCGTCTTCATAGTTGTTTTAAAGAAATAATAATAAACTTAGTTTAGGGAAAATAACATAAAAACCACAATGTTTACTTACTTTTTCTACCATTTCAGTAAATGTTCTCAATTCGCCCGAACTCCGGGTCAACGACACATTTTAAGAGTTGATCTATATTTCACAAAAAACTACAACAATTTACATTAAAAAAAAAATTGCTCTGTCTCTTTCTAAATGTTTATAATGTCATAAATGCACGCGCAAGAGTAGGATGGATAATATTAGTGAGTGTTGCCTCGTTGTGGGCAGAGTTTCGCAGTGATCCATAACGCCTGTTCTACTTCAAGTTGAAGCGACAATGCTGTGCAGTGAGAGAATGCTAGTTGTCTCTCTCTCTTTATTTTTTTTAATGCATGTTGACATCTTGTGACGTAACATGTGTAAAGTTATCAAGGTTGTTTATCGGGTAGCTAATTTTTAGTTTTGTTACGTTTCAGGCATGTTGACTTTACAAATTTGATGTAGGTAAGTAAGAACGGTTCCCTAGAATTTTTTTATATGTACATTATTTTGATTCAAAATTTTTTATAATTTAATTTTTATGGACACTTTTACTAAAATCTTTATTAAACCATTTTTTTATCGGTATAAAAATACTGACTTCTATAATAACAAGTTAACTGATAAATTCGTATTTTAGAGTTTGGTATTTCAATACAGAAACCATAATTATTACCTCACTTTTTATTAATCTCTGGTTTTACAAAATAAGTCAAACGTGACATTGAAACTGAGCGCGTTGATGTCTTTTGTACCGGGAGTTAAATGTTATATCAGGTTTAGTTCCGCTGTCTAAAAATAATTCATTTTTAAATAAATTAATTATGCAGCTGGATATGTGCTTGTAAGTACTTTATTTTTTTTTGTGTTACCAAGGTACTCAAATACCCTCTGCATAAGTAACCTACATAATTAAATGCCACATAAAGCGTTTTCACTTTTAGAGGCAGATCCATTCACACATGAAGAGCACAAAAAGCCGAAACAATTAACTACGGTCCATAACCCGAGCCTTCACTTAGAATAATCCAGCTTAAAAATAAACCATCCAACCCGTCAAAATTAAAAAGGCGCTTAGCGCATCAGCATTCGTCAGACGTTCCAAACCGTTACCCCGTCGACAGATCTACATATCGACTAAGTCCTTTCCGTGAGAAAATCTTTTAGAATAATCGACAGTTCTATCTAATACGTAGAGCCGGAGGCTGCGAAGGTTTCATAGGTTTAAAAGCGCGCGAACGCAGTGTGGCGCCGATGCTCGCGCGCATAGCACGCTCACACGACCCGCGCGTGCCCGCGGACACGCGACCACTCAAAAACGCGTTGACACTTCCGAATTCGGAACGCCCATTGGACTTTACACAAAACAAAAAAAATACGAATGATTTTGAACTCTGAACTCTTTGCACACGGACATTCGGTAGTTGGAAGTGACATTTAAAAGTACCCTCGTATTTACATACAGTGTTCCGATTTCAGTGCTAACCGTTTCTCTAGGTCTGCTTAATTTTTTTTTAGTGGTTACAAGGGCGTGAATTTGACTTGTTAGAGAAGTGTGAACTGAAGGTGTGAAGTTGTGGATTTGACCAAAAATAGTGGTGTTTGAGCCGTAATTTTCAGATTTGTAGATAAACAATTGCCATTACGGATTTTTTGGTACTTCAAACGGTATGTTTTGGCATTTTTGCATAACATTTTATTTATTTCTAGAAACTCTTACTTAAAAATAAAGTTTACATGTACGTACAGTGCTTAGGAGTTACAGACGTAAGCCTAGTATTATTTCTGTAGTCAATCATGTACTTGGGAATAGAATAATAGTAGGTACTCATGTTATGTAAAGTCATCATCTCAATCACTTACTAAGCTTTAGGTACTTCAAAATACTTTCTTTTATTAGTTAAATGCAATAAAAAATCAATGCATATTAGTAGTAGGTACCCTTATCAAGTGCTGCCAAATAAGTTAACCCTTCTAGTTTTCTGTAACTCATACTTTTTTTTATCATATAAAATCAACAATCTTACACCTATTCGTACAAAATATTTAGTCATCTGGCTTTTCATGGATACAATAGATAAGACAAGTGTTAGTAAGTATATCACTATAAAATAGAAGTACATAGAACTATATAAAAAAAATGGTTTACCCATAAACATCTTGATACATATTCTGTTAAGCAATTATTTTTATAGTTATTGTAACTATTCTATTACACGAATAGCCGATAAGTATTATTATTTATGCCCACATTTTCATTTTAAAGGAACCTCAAAAATGTTGCCCGTTATGTCTAATGCAATTTCTGGTTAACAATATAGAGTAGATACGCTTGTCAAAGGTCAAGATCGTTCTTAGGTCGTACCTACTTCTATTTTTGAAGTGTTGCAAAACAGATGGTTCCTTTTAGTATAATGTCATTTAATCAATTATTTTGTTATTCTTCTTTACACTCAAATAGCTCTGCAGGATATTAGATCAACACTCAAAACATAATTCATTTTTTTTCTATAATCAACGCGAATAAAAGATAATGTGCCGTACTAATTGAAGTAAAAAAAACTTCAAGTCCTAAGTAGTATGTTCACAATGCCAATCGAGTATACCTATTCAATTCTTAGAGTTTTTATTTGCTCTTAATAGGTCAAGTGACGCATCTAGTAGGTAGCGTTTTTTTATTATCTTTGTAAGGTTCCTGGTAAAACACCGTTCCAATTTAGTAAGAAATGACTTCGATATTTTTAGTAAGATCTGAGTGACGTCATCATCATCATCACTTTACCCTCTGTCGGGTATAAACCTTCTCAGTTTCGAGTCATGTCCTATTCTTAAATAATAAGAAAACATTTCGATATTTTTAGAAAAATCCTAGGTAATAAGTATTTTTTTTTATATATAGCATTTAATTTCTCTATTTCTTGGTCTGCTGCGCCTTTTCCATTTTTAGTTTTGGATCCGTGGCTTTGGTCCATATTTTATCCCAAATTTTCTAATGTCGTCGACTTATCTGGCAGTTGAAACTTGCGTTATTTTTACTGTCCTACGATCGATTCAAAGCTCTACTACCTGTCTACTATTTAGTCAAACACACAGTGGTATCTTCTTGCATTTGTATAAACGAATTAATTTGACAGCACTAAAAATGTTGTCCCTTTCTCATAAACTGAAACAAAAAAGACAGCCATAATATAAACTGTCAAATTATATGTTAGTTTGGAAAAAAGTAATTGAGAATCGATTCTATTAAGTACTTACTTAATTTCAAAGATGATAAAAGATATTCAAATAACTGCTACAAATCATTATCATCAGCATGCTGCATGCAGTTTTAACAGTAAAGCAGTTTCTGGTATACTCCTTCCAATTATCGTCATCACTGATGAGTGGAAGAAGTACCAAAAATGTTTTAGTTTTAACAGTAAAGCAGTTTTTGATTTCAACATTATCTTTAAACATCTTTCCAACGCATAATTTCAATATGCATCTCATAATTGATCTATCGCTTACAAACCCGTTCATCGTATATTTGGACCAGCGATATATAATTGCGTTGCCGCAGAGGTCAGGGGTCCAGTGCTGTTTATTTGGAACCGTTCCGATCAACGACTTGTTTTTTAATTGAAGCTGATGGTCCAAAAAGGCACGCAGAAGTAGCATGGCTGGAAGAGACAAATTCACAAAAAAACATAAAAAATGTAATTACTAATTTATTTATTTATCATACAAAATGCAGCAGAAATAATGCATACAAAATAAACCTAAAGCCAATCACAGGAGTTACATTTTATGAGTACCTACATGTTTTCTTCACTTAATCTGGGTAGGTACAGCTAGAAAAATATAATAATAAATAGGTGTCTTCTGGACCGTCTTGCTCCATCGTCGACTTCATCGTCGCTTACCATCAGATGAGATTGAAGTCAAAAGATTGTCTATTTAGTAAATAAACGAAACTCTTCAGTTTGTTTTAGTTTTTTAGCTGCATTCGACACTAGATAGTAGGTCTATGGAATTATGTTTTAAAATGAAAAACTCAATAAAATTATGATTCAAATTCTAAAAAAAGCAATTATTACTACAGTTTTGAAAAGAATATCATAGTAATTTAGTATTATTTTGAAAAGCATTTGATGTGATAGATTTTCTTTTTAGTTTGCCTAATTTTTTTATTTTTTTTATTCACGGACACATAACACAACGCCTTCTAGTCCCAAACTAAGCAAAGCTTGTACGATGGGAACTAGATGGCTGATACATAATTTTTTTTTTGAAAATACATACTTATAATACATAGAAACACCCAATATTTTATTAGTTTGGATTTTAACTTGCGTTTCAAAGCATTCCAAAACGAGTATGACTTAGGAACGATCATGACCTTTAACTGACAAGCATAGCCCTGTCACTTCCAGTAACAGTAACTCTGGTATCAGTAAATCACACTACTTGGACCAGATTGATCACAGCGCGAGCGCATTTTTTTCAGTCTCTCAGTACTGTTATGGTTTGCAATTTGACATTTTACGGTACAACCTTGTACGTACTATTCTATGACCTCATAATTTGAAGAAAGGCTTCAAGCTTTACTATGGCTAAACGTCGAAGTATTATTAAATAAACTAAAAATACCTACATACTAGCTTTGTCTCTTTTTTGTTTTTATAAGTACGGGTAATTTTTTCCAGTCAACGAATGACCCTAAAAAAAGTCAGCCTAAGCGATGCGTTCAAAAACTTGTTCCTACTTTTGGGATTTTTGGTTTAAATATAATTGTTGTAAAAAACGCGCTTGATTAAAATTTTGAAACTTTTACTTATGGATTTGTAGCACCTTACACAATTTTAACAAAATTAAATATTCATATTTATAAACTGTTTTGCAATTTTTCAGTAAGTACGATGTCTAAATTAAAACAGAATTTGACTCTCCAAAAGTAGGTACCTACAAGTCAGAGAAATAGTCTTTTCCAATACGTTCATAGTTATACTAAAGTGCAAAGCCAAATATTTCACATAAATCAAAGGTAAAATTGAAATAAACGTCCTGGAATTTAGCAACTTATTTTACCATACAGTTTGAATATAAAAACGTTAAGATGGAAACACAGATGCTCAAAACAAAACACTGAATACCGAGATGGAGCAAGTCGAATACACACAAGCAAATATTTAAATTTCAATTCGAACGTCGCATATCAATGGAGCGCCATAAGCCACCGACTTTTTTTATGCGCAACCGCACTGAGACAATAAAGAAAAAGCCATAGGGGAAAAAAAAGAAAAAATACAAAAACAGCATCTAGATTCAAGAGTTGGCTGATTCGAAGTTGGAAACAAAAGAAGTCGGCTCCTGCCTGACCGAGATCTTGGCGTACGCGAGCGCATCTCGTTTGTTTTTTTTTTAACTTTTTTCTTTAGCGTTGCTTGTGATTTCTTTTCTTGATGCATCACAATGAGAAGGTCTATCGTACGTCAGTAGCTATTTGTAACAATTAGAAGAGGTTTCTAGGAAATGCTTATTTCATTTTCAAAACCCTCGCTGACATAAATATATTCCAAAATAAATTGTTTCAATCCTACATCTTGTAAGCTTGTCTTTAAACAACTTCAAAACTAGAAGGGAACTTTGAACTTCGAAGGAGGAGGTTTTCGATAACATTTGTAGCTACTCTTGACCACCGTCGTTTCAGATTGGGTCCGGATTTTGACAGATTTTGTGTCATTTTGTACTGAAAAATTACACGACTTCTGTCAAAATCTATGGATCCGGATTGGAACTGTGTTCGAGGGTAACCCACCTGGTTTTTGTCAGGTATTGCAAACTAGTGCTAACGATCTCTGGCGTCAAAATGTAGTCTGATTTTTTCCACGTACCTACTTGTTTCATAAAAATAAACAGGTTTGTATTATACTGTTTTATATTATGAGTAATCTCTATAATTATCTGTAAATACCAATGAGGTCTTTCGAAGATTAGCTCATCGATGTTTGTGCATGGGAAACTTTGAAAACAGGATCTAATCCTAACTAGGATGCATTAGTCTGTGACTAATATAGGTAATAAATAATAATAAATAATAAATATTCACGGACACTTAACACAACGCCTTCTAGTCCCAAACTAAGCAAAGCTTGTACGATGGGAACTAGATGGCTGATAGAATACACACATACATTTTTTTTGTAAATACATACTTATAATACATAGAAACACCCAGACACAGAACAAACATCTATGTTTTCAACACGCAAATGTTTGTTCTCGGTGGGGATCGAACCCACGACCCACAGCACGGAAGGCAGAGCTACTACCGATTGAGCCATGACGCCTGGTAACAGATAACATAAACTTACAACGTTATGCGTAATTCCTCTGTAGAGTCCTTTCCATGAAAGAAGTCCCGCAGACGCGGCGCTGTAGTTGACCTTAAGTATTATTTCTCGGGCAGCACTTTTAACAACTTTAGGCATTGAAAACAAGACTTTGAACACAGAAAACAAATAAAAACGCACTAGCATCCGAACACATTAACAGCACCTGACAACTAATTTAAAATTTAGTTTTAAACTTTAGTTCCGGAAATTTCCGCGGGACTTCTTTCATGAAAAGGACTCTAGTAAGGTCTTCCCATAGACTATATATTATAGGTAGAGTAAATAAAAAAAATAAAATCTCTTTTAGTAGAGACCAATATACGAATTACTTTCATAAATGGGTTTACTTAGTTTACTAGTTAACTTCTTTCAAAAGATAATTACCGTTTAAAATAGTGTCATCGCCGTATTTTTAAACGACTTCAAAAAGGAGAAGGTTCTCAATTCGGCTGTATTTTTTTGTTAGTTTCGGGCTATGAAATTTGAGAAACAATTCTAAGTATTTTAATAAGTTAGAGTACCTATAGGTAGCCTAAAAGTCAACTTTTGTGTTAACAGACTATTTTGTTAAAATAAATAAATAAATACTCATGGACATGTTACACAATGCCCTCTAGTCCCAAACTAAGCAAAGCTTGTACTATGGAAACTAGATGAATAGAATAGATAAAATACTTAATAGGTACATCTGTTTTTTCCAAAATCCAAAACATAACCTGCAAAGACAGCTGAATGACTTTTGATTTTTTTCCTGCATACACTCAAGGTCATAAAGAATAAATAAATATAAATATTCACGGACACTTAACACAACGCCTTCTAGTCCCAAACTAAGCAAAGCTTGTACGATGGAAACTAGATGGCTGATAGAATACATACATACATTTTTTTTTTGTAAATACATACTTATAATACATAGAAACACCCATAAAGAAAACCGAAAATCTCGTCGTCTCCTTCTCTGTTCCTAATTAACCACCCAAAACACGGACATAACCAAATATTGACCCCCCATTTTTAACACCCACATTAGCACGTACCCTGTCAGTTTGTCCACATTTTTTTAATGTGTACCATCCCAAAACGTAACAAAGGAATATAACCTTTGAAGTGAAGGATTAGGGTTCAAAATGATGTGGTTTGGAATGGTTGAAATTAACACTAGTATTTAGCAGTTACTTACCATGTTGCAGGTGGTCTTTGTTTAAACGGCACCTGATTTGATTTTTGTTTTTTTTTGTAGCACTTAAAGGGTTATTTTAAATACCTACGATGTGAGTAGTTATACCGTAAAAAAACAGTATCCCTCAATGGACGGTAGCTGTGAGATAATGCCTTGTTATATGTAGAGGTAACTGCTTCACATCAGGTAGGCTATCTGCTTGTTCTGTCTGGTTGTGTGGAGCTACGTCTAGCAATGGACCAATATATGCTGATGATGATGATGATACGCTTGTTTCCTCACTTTCCCTATCAAATAAAAAATGTGTTTGTAAATCAGTATCATAATTCTTCTAGTTTTTTTAATTTTATTAGACTACCTTAGTAAATGAGCTGGATTATACCATACTTTGCTTAGTTTGGGACTAGATGGCGTTGTGTAAAATGTCCAAAAATATTTATTTATTTTATTACAAAATCAACTTGATAAATAGTAAATTCAAAGACTAGAAATCACCAAGCACTTTAGTGAACGTTGTACAAGCTCAATGTGAAATTACATTAATTTTACGATAATTCTAGTACTTTTCGTACGCTCGCTCTTAAAACTAAATTACTGTTTTCAATGCACCAATAATTTTGGCCCAAAGTGTATAAGGACCCGATTAAAATGATTGCGTCCACTTTCGGCCAATAAATTGGACATCTCATGCTGTATAATTTTAATGCTATTATTTGTAAAAGCGATGTAATTGGGATAAGTGAAGATGTCGATGGTTACTCATTTTTTATCATGCTTGTTATCTAAGTTTTTTATGGAATGTGCCTACGCCTAAAAGGTTACATATTTCTATTACACACACATTATACATTATATACACATTATATATTTCTAACGGAATCTTAAGCTTTTTCATAATAATATATGACACAGGTTAAAGAGCACTAAAAATATTGCCAACAAAGTTTTTAGTCTTTGTTCCTACATAAATTTTTACTTGACGCTTCAGATTTGCCTACTGCCTTGTAAGTACAGTTATCTGTGGTGCTACTTTAAGGATTTTCTAAAGAAACACTAAATACTAAGTACCTACTTGCCTACAATAGCAGGTTAAAGGTTAAAACCAATTCAAGAAGCTCTACTGAGTAATGCTATCAGAATCCCATGGGAACCTATCATGTCGTACAAAAAACAAACCATACACAACAGAGCACTAAAGAAACAATATGAGAGAGATACTGGCCACTTGCAAATCGAACAAAACAAATACTGCTATATTCTATTATGGTGATCATCTGTCCCTTTCCATCTGACGGAGACGGTAAAGGAGGAAAGACAGTCGGTTGAAATGTCGTAGGTCATTAGGTCCTTGCCATGTAGGGTTTGCAATATGCCAATAAGGTAGCAACCATGACTTTTAAGGGTATACCAACAATAGGTTAGGATTTAAGTAAATGCGTATGCGCAGATGACTTTGCTCTGATAGCTTTAGAAAATGCAAGTGGAGAAATTAATTTTATTATTATTGGTTTTCGTTGGAGATCTTTGAAACCTTGATTACTTGAATCGGGTTTTACATCCATCTATTAGATACCTACCTAAAAATTGTCATCTACAAACCTATGCATAACATCATATCACAATATGTATCGTATTGCATAGTAATGCCATAGGCATCATAATTATGATAGGTGACCAAATATTACATCAATTTACAAAATGTTATTTGGGTTCAAAGTCAAAAGTCTTTTATTCAATAAAATCTCACTGATCACTTTGAATCGTCATTACGTTTTGTATGATTAGGTATGATTACATTTTTTTTTATTGGATGAGTTTGAGTTAGTTCGTCCCAAGCTTGTTTGTCTTCTAAATAATCAGATATTTTATAGTATGCTTTTAAAAGAAGTCTCTGTTTTATTACGTTTTTGAACTTGCCAATCGACAACTGACTTCAACATTTGTAAATGATTATATTTGATATTTGAGGTCGACTGTATACAACCATGTGGTCGCTCGCTAGGCGTATACTATGTGCTTTTCATTGAATTTATGATGACTTTGGTAAAATAAATATCCGTTAGTATTTTATCAAAAAATCATTAACAAAAGTTGACTGAACTACACAATTTAACTACCTAATGAGAACAAAATTCATAGAGCCACAGAGAAATTAATAACCGTAAGAAAACTCCGGTTTGTCATACAAAAGTCATACGAAATGTCGATTCAAATTATGATAAGGCCCAGTGAATTAGTTCTGGTAGAACATAATGGCCTACGATTAGGTTTTGTGGGTTGGAGGCATGGATGATAAAAGCTTTCGGATGCGGCAGTTTTGTTTTCGAGATTAACAAAGAGATATCTAACTGCCAGTTCTTGTGATTTTTCTAAATTCTAGTAAAATGCTGATATTCTAAAAATAATTGTGCATATAATGTCACTTCTAGGTCTTCCAGGAAGCTCTAAAATACATGTTTCAAGGACTTTATGTGACTGTGTGTTGATTAGTCAGTTGTGCCATTATTTTTTAATAAAGTATAACAAATCTAAATCATATTTATTCCTTAAAAACTTAAGGGTCACTCTAAAATGTTTAATAAATCTTACTTATTTTACTAGAATTCGCTGAACAACACCAGCAATTGTTAGTATCTAATCCTTAATCATAGGCAAAGAATGCATATTTGAGCGATAATATATTAATCTCGAATAAAAATCTCTTGCACTTTTTACTTCTACTTATCCAGTTTAATGAGTAAAGACAACTATCATATTTTAAAACCTGAACTTACCAGATAGCATATCCAAAAACTCAACACAAGTATTTCCTAACTCCTAGACGGCAGAAGGTCGGTGAATGATGCAGTGTATCTCAGATGAGGGCCACAAATCGAGTCATTCTGATAAGCACAACTAGAGCAGAGACAAAGCTGAAATAGCTTGAATAGTAAATGTTGGGTGATGCATTCCTAAATGAAGTAAATGTAGATCTTGTGAACAACTCTGGTGGAGTTTTCAAGTCCGAAATACACAAAACGAAATTTGGATGCTTTTTATGTCACATAACAAACGTAAGTAGTACAAGTGTTACTGATTTGGACCAGTTGAGCTATCTATAAATCGTTTTCAACGGTTTGTAGATAGCTCAACTATTTCAGGTGTATTTTGTATCATAAGTACTGTATTCATTGTAATTCCCCTGCCGGCAGTCGCAGGGGTCGATAAAGGGATTATTGGATAAAAGTTCCAGAAATACCCCACGCAGGGGGACTCGCGCAGGGGAAAACTGGAATGAGCCATTTTCTTTGTAAATAAAGGACATACAGTGTTTATGTCCTGTTAAACTGTCCTAAAATGTAAAGTTCCAAATTTAAAAGCCATAATAGATTCGTCGATAAAGACTAACCGTGCCTACTTCGCGATGATTCGTCGAGACAAAAAAAGGTCATTACTCATTAGCATTTTATGACCATTGGTCTCAGAATTTGACACTCCATATACGAAAGTGTGAACCGAAACTTACGTTGTTAATGAATGCTCCTCCCATTACCATTTTGGGCTCATTTGGTATAATGCCTCGTGATTGGTGGATGCTAAATGCTAATTATGGGCCATTATGGCGTAGTTAGCATACCGTTTTTGGCGTAAATGTTTGTGCTCATGTTTTAGGAGCGACAAACACTGATAGTTGCGACCAATAACGTGAGTTTACGGTTTTTATAGGTACAAGTGGGGAGTGAAATTAGATCCACCATCATGTTATTGCAATTCAATTGAAGACCTAAGTAGAGTCGTCTATTTGATTGTTTCTATGACTCTTATTCCGATGTGATATGATTCATGTTGAGGTTTATTATTTTTATGATTGGAACTGCTACATTATGATCTGTTTATAGATTAGTGTTTTGATTCAAGGGTAAATTTTCACCGATTATCTAAGTTAAGCTACGTATTTAGATGGGTGACCGTTAGTGGAATTTATGTGTGAGCACTTCCGTGCTCCACACCTGGGCCTCTACTGTAAATAATGATTACCGAAGATTCGGTAGTGACGTTTGTGCTGCACTGCGCAGTAACGCTGTGACTTCTAAAGAGCCTAGACCATCGCTCGAGGCGACCGCGCAGTGTAACACAAACGTCACTACGTCATCAATATTCGCAGGTCCTGTCTCTAGCAGTTGCTAAGCCACGACCGAGACAAAAAACTCTTTTACCAGAGTGAAAACCAACTAGCATAATACAATCCCAGAATCAAATAATGTTTTCTTGATTATGGGATGCTGATAAATGATTTAATAATCCAAAGCCAGTGGTTTTTTTTTTACTTTTTACTTTATGGCGTTTTGATCACGGTACTGGGGCCGTTCAGTCAGATATGATCAGTTCGGCAGGTCAGTTATATAAACTACTTGGGCATTATTTTGTCTTTACATTATTACTTTTATTTATACCTTATTGACTGTTTGTTTAAAAAAACGCATTTTACTTTAGTGTGCACAGTGTAAACTTTATTCTGTTACTACTCTTAATATAGTCTACAATTTTGTTTTTTTTCAGGTTGACAGTGAGGTGGCCAGTGAGATCTCGTGCTAATGATGACAACGGAGCCGGCGCGAGGGCACGCCGACCTGTGCGTTTCGATTCCAACACTGTGCCACCATGTTCACCAGGTAACATACACGGTGTTATTGAGCTGGTGTGTTATTTCAAAATCGTATAACAACTAGATACGTAGTAGCAGTTTTACTTGTCACTTGCGTTCTGCAGTATTGAGTATTTGAGGTTAGTTTTCTACTTTTATTGACTTTCAACTTGATACAAGATGCGTTTATTTGCATAACAAGTGTTACAACTTGGTCTTTTGAAGAATTTTTAACCAGTGTCATCTCTGTACCTCTTTTGTAGGTTCTGGTAATTTGAATTGGTGTCACCCTTAGCCAGGAGGTTCCTGCTAATTAAAAGTTGAAAAAAAAAGAAAGGTCTGATGTCTGAGTGATCTATTTTAGCTCTGTGGTGAAAACTATTCTAACATTTTCA
Organism: Eulithis testata; assembly: GCA_947507515.1. NCBI lineage: Eukaryota > Metazoa > Arthropoda > Insecta > Lepidoptera > Geometridae > Eulithis > Eulithis testata. Next base: position 6,112,790 of record OX382213.1, on the reverse strand, counting down.
TTAAGTTATTGGTATTATGAATACGGATTATTATACAGAGAAAATTAATTTAGAACGAGTTACCCAAGAGTATTTTACCATGTTTTTAAGACCCCTTTTTGGAATAACACACTGGTTCTACGACACCCTGTATTTTGTCTTTGATTTAACCCATAATGTCCGTTCACTGTTCGCACCATATTTTCTCAAAAATGTTCATATGTGAGATGACCCTGATGGAAATTCCGGCAGCCAATCACGAGTGTTCTTTATTCTGACGTTTTCACGTCATCAAAAATAGTACCTTTTTAGCACCCAATTTACGTATAAAAAGGAATTTTAACATCATATGACTGGCACATCGTGACTTAGGTACTGTTTCGTAACTCAAAAACGTCATTTTGGTAAATACGCGCGTGCCTAGTGACTGTTACGAGTAGTTTTTGAACAACGGAACTTCGTTTAATACTTTTGTGGTCTTTAAATTCTAGATCGAGTGGGTTCAATTCTCACAGCGGGACTAATGTATCCATAAAGGAACAGTTACTGGTCCTCGTGAAATTTCCATGAGTATTTACTTATTTTTTACTATCAACTCTACAATAACATAACAAGCCGTTCTAAAATGTGTCAAAAATGGTGCAAAAAGAGATCGTATCAAATCTAAATTTCGCGAAATGATTAAGTTTAGATGTTGAGTTCTGAGAATATCGGGAGCAATACCTCAGTACAATTATTTGCAATTTACAAAGTTTTTATCGCGCATTTCGGTGGCACGTACTTGATGAAAGTTCCAACAAAATCGATACATTTACCTACTAATTATAAACAAGATTAAAATGTTGATACATTAAAAAAAAAAGAAGATAGTGACTACAACGTTAGGGGGGTAAGTCCAATCTGCTGTTCCATTACCTACAAAACATTTCCAAGTTTTCCATACCTAAACCTATTTAAAAAAAACATCAAGGTATCTACTACAAGTTTACTAACCTTACATCTGTAGTGATGTAACAAAATTAACACAACTGACGTGTCCTACTAACCAATTTTCATAGTATTTTCTAGAAAATAGATTTACAGCATGACTTACAGCATTTCATTCGATTAGACTTATACAGGGTGTCCCACGGCCATGCCACATGGAGGAAAAGTATCATAAATAATGTAGATAGAAAATTTTACTGAAAGAAGACTTTATTTTGATTTTAAAAACAATTTAAACTGCATTCAAAGAATTTTGAATCATCGCCTGTCTGAACCGGGAATCGAACCCACCAAATTGTAAAAACACCTGTTATTTTATGATGCCAATTAAAAGGCTCAATCGTAAGGATAATCTTATTCCAAATAATATAGCATCTTAAATAAAAGGAAATCCATGAGACTTGGCTAGTTTTTTACAGAATGTTTTTGGTAGGATTTCACTTCTTTTTGTAGGGTTACCAGGTACTCCAGATCTTCGATTATCCTAGTTTTTATAGTTTTCTCTTTATGTGGCTATTAAATCCTAACTCTGTACCAAATTTTAGCTCTCTGAGTTTATGGGAAGTACTAGTTCTATTCTGATGATCATGAGTGAATGAGTGTCATAAATGCGAAACTTTGCTTTCGCTTAACTTCGGAACTAAATGACCTACAACTTGAAATTTTTTATTTTAAGTATTTGACTTTATATTTTACTGGATGACGTTCTGGTCTTATCTAGAGGTTCTCAAATAGGGGCCTGAAAATGCAGCAAAATGGTTCCAGTAAAGGATGGTACGGCAGTGTTTGCTTCGCGCTCGACTTGGCGGGAGCACTGCCGTGCCCCCCGATGTAAGCTTGGAGTAAGTAGTAAGTAGTAAGGTACACCTGCGGGCCTAAGATGCGCACCGCGAGATATTTGTCATGTCGTTCTGTTAAAATGTAAGCATTTTGTACCAGTTTAGGAACTATTGCATTATCTGTGGTACCTAATGGTGTCGACAAAACGCGCCATAATGTACACTTTTGACACTTCTTAGTCGTCGTACCTCTCTGAGGAGGAGATAATAGTCATGCAGAAAAGTTGAAAATTCAAAGGCGCGGTTTTTCGACAACGTTACCACAAATAATGCAATAGTTCCTAAACTGGTACAAAATGCTTACATTTTGACAGAACGACATGACAAATATCTCGCGGTGCGCATCGTAGGCCTGCTGTTGTCGTTTTGTCTGTTTTCATCGAGTTAAAATCTGCTTGTCGATGCTAAAAACAAAAAACGGTGTAACTACTCCATGCAAGCTTACCTACGTCGAGTTTGTTAAGCGGGTGTCTTTTGTTTTATAGCAGTTTTGGTACGTAGTTTACTGCGATACGTAGTTCTTGATTCGATTAGACCTATTAGTATTTAAAATCACTTTTCTCAGACTGTAGTTATACGTCTCTCTGACGTAGCATTTAGCACTGTCTGACGCGGCACGCTAATCGATTTTGATTTTGATTTTATCACTATGTACAATCAGAATGAGGTCTACGGTTACTACCTTTGATTCAATTAGACCCATATTAGCGAAATAACGTGACAAGTCGAAACGTCACAATATTGAAATAGGAAAAAATCTTTGTGTAATCTGTTAGAGAGTTTAGGCCCGGTTTTCACCAAAGTAGAGAGGAGAGAAGACAAAACGAAGATGTGTTAGAATAAACCAATTCGATTTCTTTATTTCCACATCTCTTTTCCGCTTAGCTTTGGTGGAAATGAATCAAACGGAGAGGAGAGGAGATGTCTCATTTTTCTATTGAGTTTGTACGGCGAGCGAGCAAGAGCAAGCGGTGCGGCACAAAGAAGAAGTGTCTAGGGCCGTCCTTTAATCATGTGATCTTTTTTTACCACTTTTAACCCCCCCCCCCCCTTGGTGATACGTGGTAAAGTTTAAAACTACGCCCCCCTTCCCCATCTAAAATCACGTGTATTTTTAGGACCTACAAAGAATTTTAAAATTTTAGAATATTATCTTTAAATACAGAAAAGTATAATCTAATTTTAGTCGCTGCGCGCGGGGACTTCGTTCGTTGCCTGGCAACGGCGAGTCAAGGTCACACTACACGCCGCTTTTCGGTTTTAAAATCGCGCGTTTGACGAATCCTACTAATATTATAAACGCAAAAGTTTGTGAGGATGGATATTTGTTACTCTTTCACGTAAAAACTACTGATCCGATGTGGATGAAACTTAAAATATATATTGTCCGTGACCTGGATTAACACATATGCTACTTTTTATCCCGGAAAATCAACGGGATCCAACGGGACGTGAACTTTAATATTATAATTGTGAGGATATTTGTTACTCTTTCAAGCAAAAACTACTGATCCGATTTGGATGAAACTTGGAATATATATTACGGGATACAACGGGATGCGAACGACTCGCGGCCGGCAGCTAGTAAATAAATACACGTGATATCTTACTACACCCCCCCCCCCCCCACCCTCTTGTGATATTTCGTGATTTTTGCCGAACCCCTCCCCCCCTTTCAGAGCCTCACGTGATTAATGGACGGCCCCTAGGTGGCCGGGCGGCGCACGCACCCGCAACCCGCTGCCTTCTCCCAGTTCACATCTCTACTACACAAAGCTCACATCTCCTCTCCACTTTGGTGGAAAATAACCTGCCAGCTTTGCAGCACATCTCTGCTTTGGTGGAAACTGGGCCTTATTACTGGCGCCGGTTTGCGATGTGTTAATTTTTTTTTGTAATTTTGTGGGTAAATATGTTTTTGGGCCAAGAATTTTTATTGCATTTACTATGGTGATAAACCTAGTAGGTATGTAGAGTCCATTTCTTAGAAAAATATGGAACCTCCATGTCGTTACCAAATGGCTCTGTACTTTTTATAACCATTTAATATAACGTTGATGTTCCTCTGAACGAATGTGCCAGAAGAGCAGCGGTTCGGGAGGAATGGCGGAAGATTGTGAGACGGGCCACTGCTCCAACATGACGACCACGACCACTCTGCCAAGAGTGATACGACAAAGAAAAATATAACGTAGTGTAAGATCATTACAAAATGAATGTATGAATATCGAAGCGTATAGTAAGTGCCAAATAACACCGCAATACAGGTCATTCACCCACCTTCACTGCGATGTCGAAAAATTCACTTTATGTATGGTAAACAAACAGTACTACGAGATTCGAGCGATTACCGTCTTAGCGACAGGTTTGTATGGAGAGCGACAGAATAAGCAATTCATAAATTGAATTTTGCAACATCGTGGTGAAGGTGGGTGAATGACCTGTATTGCGGTGTTATTTGGCACCTACTATAAGCTCCGTTAGGCTGTATCAAACATCATTTATCATGCACCTAGTGTAACAAATAACTATTACAATTAGATGTCACACGGTACTGACGAGGGAAAAATTAGAAATTGTATTTTATTTTTTAATTGGAGGGCTAGTTAGAAATATATTTTGCAATATTAAATGTATTTTTAGTTTACGTTTTATTTAAAAATATCAGTCAGACCGAGTATAAATAAAAATCAATGAAATTAAAAAAAAAAAGCTCACAGCTAATCTTTCGTGCTTGATCTTTTGAAAGTATACCTGTCTACTATGTATTGTAAGGGGGAGTATTGACATTGCATTTGACCGTACTCATATTTTGCAGTAGTTGGGATATACCAAACGATTGCAAGCCCATTAGATACTGCTTCTTGAAATGAGCTGCTACTACCTCAAACGTTTCTGGCTTCTACTAATTCTCATATATCTACTTTTAATCTGCTCAAAAAAACAGTAATAAATAAAATGCTCGCAAATAAGTTTGTTAAGCGTTTGTTGGTACACTCGTGGAATTATGTTGTACCTACATAATTCCACGAGTGTACCAAATAGCAATACATTAATCTGGGCACGTGGACATCAGATAGAGCGACATAAGCCGATCAGTGAAGGTTTGTTGTCCGCAAGTGTACACGGGACGTCGACAAACTTGTACTTCGGTACAGCTAGATACAAAAGTAAATCAATTTTATTTATTTTTACAGGTAACATTGGGGTCAGGTTGGTATAGTAGTATAGTATTATATAATCTGTGGTATAGTTTGGATTATAAAACGCTTGGGTGAGCCAAATGTCTGGGTGGAAAAATGTCTATATAGGTATTTAATTATTCTGCATTATGAATGGTAAAATAAAGGTGGACTAACTTAAGTCAGTATTCTGAAATATCACTCAAAGATGTAATTTTATTGCCACGTTTAATGAAAATCTCTACTCAAATAGATGCTTGTCTCACGCGGTACGCCAAAAAATTAGTGTAAAAGAGTAACAAAAAACAAATACAGATATTTTAGTAAAAAGAACGCGTTGAAGTCTTTTGTATGAAAAAATCTATTTGTCGAATGATTTATGAAATTAAGCCGCTGATGATATATTTATGTAAAGTTCATACTTTTAGATGTAATTTCTGACTTAGTTTCTGAAAACACTTGTGAGCACAACATTACATTACACAATCGTCTCGCCAGTACCCGACACGAGACATTTCTGACATTTAGTTGACAGTCGGACGTCAAGCCGCGTGTTTTGACACAAGCACATGTTAATGAACGCCAGATCTAATTAAACCTTTAGAACTAAACTCATTAAAATTTAATGAAACTACGAACATTCATTAAGTTAATCCATTGGTAATATCCGATGAAGCAATTGGTGTATTCAATCTTTTGGTTTTCTACTTTCAAAGGTGTTTGTATATGTGTGCGGGTATTACGCATTTTGTATAAGAACAAAGTCATAGAATGTATAGTAGATACTTTGTAGCGCCATCTATCTCGCTACATAAGAACTAACATGAGAAATATCCTAAATTGCGCAAACGAAGTTATCACGGAGTTTGAACATAAGTAATACTACCGAATACCATCCATAGGTCCTCGGACCCCGAGCCAAAGGTCGCTCGGCAAGGAAGATCTTCCCTTTTCGTAGGAGGACACATATCCTACAATGTTCTCCATAACTTCATTATATAGTACTTCAACAAAGTACAAATTCTTATTAGTAGAACATTATATTTCAGTTTGAGTCCACTTTAGTATGCAGCTACGCTTACAATTAGGTGCGATGGCTGATGGCTTAGCTCATAAAAAAAAGAAAAATAAGTTGGTCAAATTTTTAGTACAATAAACAAGAATAGGTTTTACTGACACCTGCATTTTTTTTATCTTTTATACCTAAGCGCTTCAATTCTACGTATTTTCATCAATTTGAACGATACTAATTCCTTATTATTTCAAATAAGAATCCTACCTAATATGTACCTAAAACAATAATTTTATTATTTTCTATTAGATTGTACATTTCGTACAATGCCCATTCGAACCCGGAAGCAAGAGCAACCGCAGTCACCCATCACTTATGCGCTGCTGACAGCCGCAGAAATACACAATTAACAGACGCGCATGCGTATAGCCTTAATGGATTTATGTACTTATTGACGGATCAATCACTGGCGCAGACGCACACAGAACAATCAATCGACGTCATTTCATCGTTTTACATACACTGCGCGCTAATGCGGCCACTTAGTATAAAACTGCGCAGATAAACAAAGCAGCCCCGCAATGTAACTTTAAGTCACTAGTGAATTTTCGTCTATCGTTTCTTGTATAGTAGATTCCCTCATACTAACTGGTAGTTTATCTATGGCAGAAGGCTTTTAATTGAAAGATTCATTTTTAACGTCTTTTTGTTTCGTAGCCTCGTTTTAAATGTTTTTTTTGTTATGGAAAGGCTTTGGCGGTAGTTTCTCTAAGTACCTACATTCATACTATTGAGTTTTATTTTTTTTATTTACAGCACATCATCATAGCAGTTCATCCGTTAGTATTAACGCACTACTACATTGTCTTACGTATCTACTTCAGACCTTTGTATAGGCGACCAGGAAATTGGTTTACCACTTTTGATGACATCTCCCAGTAACATAATTATTCGCTAAGGAGTTTAAATAAACAGGAATGACAGATTCTGACGTAGCAGTTATTAATCTGTCAAGCGAAAATAGCCCTTGATGTTTTGTACGTGCAAATGATAGTCAGCCTTAGAGTGGTAAACCAATTTCTTGGTCGCCTATACTTACATGTCAAAACATGTGGTGCTGGACACCACATCTCAAATGCTTCCAGATACTCTCTGTCTTTTTGAGTCATTGTCCATGTCTCACACCCATATAGGGCTATACTCCAAACGTATGTTTTAATAAATTTTTTCTTAACTGTTTTTGACATTTTTGATGTGAAAATTTGCTTTTTGTTGTTAAATGCTTGTTTTGCTATTGCTATTCTGGATCTGATATCTGGTGTGCATCTAGAGTCTGCCGTTATGAGGCTTCCTAAGTATCTGAAGGTGTTAACTCTCTCAATTCTAATGTTGTCTAATGTTATTGTGTTAGTTGTGTTATCTTCTGTCTTGGATGTTATTAATATTTTCGTTTTATTAATATTAATTTTAAGAGAGCAATTTTTAAAAACAGTATCCATTGTGTTTAGTAGTGTTTGCAAATCACTCTGGGTATTTGCAACAGCTGCTATGTCGTCTGCAAACCTTATAAACCTTACAATTTCCCCGTTGAATTTAACCCCTACAGTTGATTTTTCATTTATTATTTTTATGGCTGCTTCTATAAAAATGTTAAAAATGAGTGGTGAGAGTGAACATCCTTGTCTTACTCCTTGTCTTATTTTAGCTTTTCCTCGTTCATTTCCTACTTCTATGATGGTTTCTTGGCTTTTATATAACTGATATATTATTCTTCTGTCTCTAAAGTCTAATCCAGTGTCTTTTAATAGTTTCATCATCTTCTTCCAGTTAACCTTGTCGAAAGCCTTTTCAAGATCTATAAATGCAGTCTATAACGCATTTATTTATTTTAGTGTATTTATATCGACCAATTTTGTTTTTTATACAATTAATAATAATAATAAATAAATAAATATTCACGGACACTTAACACAACGCCTTCTAGTCCCAAACTAAGCAAAGCTTGTACGATGGAAACTAGATGACTGATAGAATACATACATACATTTTTTTTGTAAATACATACTTATAATACATAGAAACACCCAGACACAGAACAAACATCTATGTTTGCCACACAAATGTTTGTTCTCGGTGGGGATCGAACCCACGAGCCACAGCACTGAAGGCAGAGCTACTACCGACTGAGCCATGACGCCTGTCCTTGTCCTTGTTGCATAATTAAATTATGCAACAAGCCGATGGCCCACCTGATGTAATCCACGGCATCACCCATACTAACTACCTATAACTGTGTCTTTTTTTATGAGCTATAGCTAAGCATTTGACAGGCGTCATGGCTCAGTCGGTAGTAGCTCTGCCTTCCGTGCTGTGGGTCGTGGGTTTGATCCCCGCCGAGAACAAACATTTGTGTGTGCCAAACATAGATGTTTGTTCTGTGTCTGGGTGTTTCTATGTATGATAAGTATGTATTTACAAAAAAAAAAAAATGTATTCTATCAGCCATCTAGTTCCCATCGTACAAGCTTTGCTTAGTTTGGGACTAGAAGGCGTTGTGTTAAATGTCCGTGAATATCTTATTTATTTATTATTTATTTATTTGGCTGCCAGCACACCTGGTGGTAAGTGTAGCTGCAGCCTAAGGTGTAGCACGCTTAGTTATAATCCACCTATTCACTCGTTTCTTGAAAATTCCTGGGTTATATCTTACAGGACATACTGATGATTATTGTAATCTGTGGGATTTTATACAAACTCTATCGTAACCTGTGTAACAATACTAACTATTGAATACGCTGTGGTTTAGTATCTGACATTGTAAAGAGGGGCTTAAATTGAGCCTAAGATACGATCCGATGAGTCGCTAAATATGTACTATACCGTTAATTTTATGCAGTACACAGCAGGGAAAATAACTAAATACTAGTCTAGATCCGTTAATCAGTTCTAGCTATGTCTGTGTCTGGGTGTTTCTATGTATTATAAGTATGTATTTACAAAAAAAAAATGTATGTGTGTATTCATTCTATCAGCAATCTAGTTTCCATCGTACAAGCTTTGCTTAGTTTGGGACTAGAAGGCGTTGTGTTAAGTGTCCGTGAATATTCAATTATTATTATTTATAGCTATCGACATATTTAGTTATTGCCCTAGCCGACCTTTCTATTTATACGCTCCATCCAAAGGTTGTTTGGAAGAAATCGCTCCCTAACGATAAGACCGCCCATTGTACGTAATAGTTTGATGTTATAAGTATAAGCTGTCTCGCATATTAGTTTGTAAGGTACCTACTTACAATAAAGTATTTTCATTCATTCATTCATTCATTATTTAATTTTATTGTATAATAGATTTTCTGGCCATAAACAGATTCATTTTGAACCTTATACAAGTTGATTTGGGGTCATTTGTAGTAAACTGGTCAAAGAAAAAGGGATAGTAATGTCCAAAAAATAAATGTTGCTTCACCTTACAATAACGACCTTTTCACTTTTTTTCCCCACGGTATCGGCATTTTAACGCATACATACTATTTGGTAATCTACATCGGGGATAGGCCTGTATGGGGTCAAGCCAGACTAATCCGCTTTTTTGACGTAACTAATTCTTAAAAATAACCCAGTTGAAGCATTTATAAAAACTACTCTCTATAAAAACAAGTTATATTGTATGTGTACTGTATGTATGTAGGTATAGTATAATATAGTTGTGCTAGGTACATAGGTTTATTTATTTATTTGTATGTAGGTTTATATTATTTATTTTCTATTCTTTTATCTATATGTGTTGTACACGTACCCACTTTCATTTTCCCATCTCTCACATCCTAAGGTTTGCTGGAAGAGAACTCTTTTTAGGATTAAGCTCGCCTTTATGTACATGTTTTAAGTTTAAGTTTTAAGTTAAGTATCTCTGTGTACAATAAAGAATAAAGAATAAAGAAAAAAAAACTAGGATTACCTAAAATTTTTTTTTTCGAATTTACTGAAAGTCTAACAGCTCTGAGAGCGGTACTGAACAGAAAAATCTCTTTCAAATTTAGAATTTTAGATTTCAAGGTTGCCCTTGGTGTACAAAAAAGTACTATCTAAGCTATAAGTAGGTACCATTTCAATCCCTGACCTTTACCCACTCTACTTACAAATCGACCACTTAAAAAAAAACTCGTATAACTAATGCATTGTCAATCACTTTGAAATGTATAAAATGTAAGACTCTTAGTTTTAACTTTTAACTTTGCGTAATTTTATGATGTAATTAATCCGTTAATTAGTAACGGTTATTTTATGGATTACCTTTCAACTGTTGCGATATTTATTATTTTACTATCTGATGCCGGCGACTTCGTCCGCGTGCGAAACTTTCCACCAAAATATCTGTAAACCATTATACGCTGAACCTCGTGCCAAAGGCTGCTTTTGGTTTAGAGAGTTCAAGCTGTATCTAAGAATCCACGTCTTTGATTTCAACAAAATATAGCTTATTTTTCAATCCGGAAAAAGAGCTTCTGAATGGTATAAGTTTCATTGAAATTGGTCTAGTAGTTAAGGCGTGATCCGCGAACAAACAAACAGACAAACTCGATTTTCGTACTCAGAATCGTTCATTTAGTAGATCTGCATATTTCATGTATGCATATCTTTAATTTTAGATTTTGGCTTTTTTAAAGTATTAAGTAAGTATTTTTAATAGTGGATATGCTCATTTGTAAATTTTGACATTGATGAATCTGTAAGAGTAAAAGTTGGTCGTAAATTTTTATTTATGGCCTTATGAAAATGAGTTTTCTGCCAAAATGAGACAAGCGTTATGATTCAGTCGGTAGTAGCTCTACATTCCGTGCTGTGGGTCGTGGGTTCGATCCCTACCGAGAACAAACATTTGTGTGTGGCAAACATAGATGTTTGTTCTATGTGTTTCTATGTATTATAAGTATGAATTTACAAAAAAAATATAAGTTATATCACAGCAATCTAGTTTCCATAGTACAAGCTCTGCTTAGTTTGGGACTAGAGAGCTTGTGTGTCCAACGATATTTATTTATTTAATCTCTTTCTCTCGTTTCATTTTTCAAGGATACGTTTAAAAACTATTAAAAAAAAATAACCTTAAAAATCCCATTGAAACACTTATTTGGTCAAATTATAAAAGAGGTTGACTAAGGGCCGGTTTTTTGATTCCTAGTTAACTCAACTAATAGTCAAATTTGGATCAACTATTTGTCAAATTTGGACCAAATTTGACTAATACTTGAGTTATCTAGGGTTCAAAAAACTGGCCCTAAGTATCAATAAAATTAAATTTATCTCTTTTGTATTTTCTCTTTTTTTGAAACTTAAGCTTTTATTAAAAAAAAAAAATACGTGACATACGTGGCCACTTAAAATGATATTTTTCCTAATTGGGTAACTATTTCGTTCCTTATTACTATCTGTCAGAGGTAGGCACTGTTTTTGTGCCAATTAGAACATAATGTCAAATACAGACCTTTAGAATTGAGAGCATAAAGGTTGACAGATGAGTCTCCCTGCCCTGACTTAAATCGCGAACATAAAAATTAACCTTCGTCAACTTAAATGTTTGACATTCATTTTTTATGAGGACAAAATCAAAATACAATGAGACTGTCATCAAAATAAAATCTGAGAGGTATTTCTCTTAGTAAATAAAATGAATGTACTTCGTCCGTGTTGTGTCGTGGGTTCGATCTCCACCAAGAACAAACATTTGGATTTGGTAAACATAGATGTTTGTTCTATGTGTTACTATATACTATGAGTCTGTATCAACAAATAAAATTATAGAAGTATTAACCTAGTCCCCATAGCTTTCCTTAGTTCGGAACTAGATGGCGTATTTTGCTATAATATATTTTTACATTTCTTTATTATTTAAATCAACGAAGGTTACAAGTGCTTATAGTAAAGAATTTGCATTCTCATAAATAGGAAAGTGTACATAATTTATTTTAAATAAGGCGTTAGAGTTATTTATAATGACTTCCTCATCCTCAAAGCATAAACAGCAGCCTCCAACACCATTGTGCTAGCAATTATGGTATTCATAAATCTATAGTAATGTTTGACAATACATGACAATTTCGTGGTCGTAAAGTATGCAATGATGGGTTGTTTACTCTTAGGGCCGTAAGATAGATAGTGGTTTAAACTACGAGATAGAGTTTAACCTCCAATCTCTGATTATTTCATAAGATCAATGGTAGTTAATCGACCATGGGTGGCACTTTGACACGCGACTTGACAGTAGATTAATCCATCGATCAAATGTAATCGTAGTTAACGAAACCCATATTTTAAACTGCTTTTGATCTTACGGCCCTTAATGAACATGTTCAAAGCTATTTCTGGCAAAACGTACCTACCTACTTGCATTTAGCTAGAAATAATAATCAATCATGTAAATTATCAGGATATAAACCAAAAAAACGCCGAGTAAGGCTCTCCCATTTGTGTCAATTTTGAGCTGTATTGTCACTATAAAATGCAATATAAACAAAAATACAAAAGTAAACCACACAACTCAACAAATCACTACGCACCAGCCTCTCATTCATTTTTCAGTTTTGAGCTGTATTACCATCGGTACAAAACTAAAAATCTATAAAAAATAAATCCCCTCACAAGTCAGCAAATCAATACGCACCAGTGCAAAACAAAAGATTTATTTCAATAAGCCTTAAATGAGCGTGAAAAACAATTATAATCCAATTGGTATAGTACCCAGACGGGTGTTTAAATAACCGACCAGCCGCCGCGGTGTTCATTACTTGACAGCTAATTTTAATCTTCGATTAAACGCTAGGTATCTGTCAAAGTTAAATGAGAATAATGAGGTGGGATGTTTTATTGTGGACAGCCAGTGTAAGCAAACGCTTTTGAATTGATTTAAAGTCTAAAATAGATAGAAATGTTACTAAGTTAAAAACAGCTATAAGTTTTCCAAGCCTTCATCATTCTCAAAAATTTTTGTAACACAATACTTGTCTTAATACACCTAATGTTTTTGTTTTAAAATTCTATAAATAAACGTTTAAATTTTCTAATTCTATAAAATATATTTTAAAAAGAATACAATAATATTTAAAAACAGGTAAGAAAATCCCATTTTCATTGTCGGGTTAATAAGAGGCCAGTGACGCGCGTAGGCTACCGCGCAGGTACCAAGTACTAAGTAGCCAGTAATTAGTGCATGCAAATGTAGTGCTAATGAGGGCACTATTGTCTCGTGCCGAGCGTTGACACTTGACCGGTAGGAATCTGCGTTTATTTCTGTTTACTTGTCTGTCAACTTAAAATGGCTAGTTTAGAGCAAACTGAACTGGAGATTACTTAAATTGGTCCAAGTTTGTTTCATACTCCTTTTAAAATAAAAGACTTGGACGTTGCTCTAAGCTGAAACGTTTTCTCATATCGTCATTATCCTTAAATTCAATAGAGATATTGGGAATATTGACCATGCATGGGAACTACAGTTAAAAATAATTATATTTATGATCATTAATCGATTCTTCACCGCGACTTCAATATGGAAGTAAGAGCGTCATATAATATAGGTCATCTGCACCAAGTTCCTTATATAAGACTTTATTTAATTCTCTAGAGTACACAAAACAAGTTATAAACAAAAGAACTTCGTTACATTGCCACTGAATAAGATTTCTTAAAAATCGAACCGCATTGAAAATCGATTAATAGCAATTTTGCGTGTTCATCGACAGGCGTTTATGAAATGTCAGGCAATAAAACATCAATTTCTCCTCGTTTACTTCCACGTACATTGTGATCACAATAGGCAGTGTCTAGCGTGTTATATGAGGTGGAGTATAGCCGGAGGTTCCACTTTCCTAGCAATTGTGGCTTGAAGTTCTATCATAATCTACCAGATATAAGGTCTATGCAGCGAATTGCCATTTGCACGGTATTTCTAACTGGTTAGTTTTGACTGATGTGATGACGCTCAAAAGATATAATTTTTATATTATGGTCTATTTTAGGGCTTGTACACAAAACTGCGATACGACGTCGCATCGTAAGAACTTGCGAATTGATTCGCAAGTCTTCTTTGTTTCTTTTTCCTGTATCTCCTAAGCAATAACAAAAGTGCACACTTCTTTTTACGATCCATGCCACGACATTTTTCAAAATACGTTCAGTACGGTTGACGGTCGTTGAAGGAATGGTCACCTTAATCGCGGAAGGGAGACGTCTTGCCGAACAAAATCGCATCGCAAAAATTAGTGTCGCAATTTTCTGCGTTGCGAATTCGCATCGCGTCGCATCGCAGTTTTGTGTACAAGCCCTTATAAAAAGTTAGAGTAGACATTAGATCTCGTTTACCATACGAAATCAGGACATTATGTGTACTCTAACTTTTTATAAGATAAGGGGATAGTTTACTAAGTAAAGTGTAAAACGTATTCAGTACATAATACAATCATCCTAATGCCAAAACCCTGGCTGTTAATAAACTCGTGTAAGCTTAGAGTAGTTACAGTGTTTTGTCTCTTTCAATCGAATTCGAATCTGCGCGTGAATGCAAAAGACTACTATAGTAGGTGCCAAATAACACCGCAATACAGGTCATTCACCCACCTTCACCACGATGTCGCAAAATTCAATTTATGTATGGTAAACAAACAGTACTAACGAGATTCGTGCGATACCGTCTTAGCGACAGGTTTGTATGGAAAGCGACAGAATTAGCCATACATAAATTGAATTTTGTGACATCGTGGTGAAGGTGGGTGAATGACCTGTACTGCGGTGTTATTTGGTTCCTACTATAGAAATATACTTAGCGCTATATTTTTTTTATTTTTGCTTGATACAAATATAAAATTCAAACGGTGATTTGACGATTTAAATAAGGCACTTGAGCTACGTTTTTGAAACGTGGAGAAACTGTTAACTATAGTAAACTTCTTGCAGTGATAGTTTGACACAAACTGTGATAAATATTTTTAACATTTATTGGTGAAAGAACCATGAGCCTAGAGTCAATAGTTTCTGAGAACCAAGAATGCGATTTACCAAAATGCTAGATTGAGGTGATTGAGGGATCCTGTTTCGGCTGTAACTCCCGTATAAGGTTTTACAAATTTTTGGATTAGTGCTATCAATTTTTTTCCTATTATTATTTTCCTGCCCAATTTCGAGCTGGATCTGAGTATGGGATCCCTCAATCCTGACGCAGATATTTAATTATGTATTTGTAAATATTGTGGTATAAGAGCGAATAATTATGAATACCTAGTAATAAATGTAGATATGTTGGACTGTATGAAATGCATCTAATATAATGCAGCCGTGTTGTACAGGCGGCCGATATGCTGTTGTGGTTTCTAAGCTACCCTCGGAGGTTGCCATAATTTTATAAGCTGAGCGGGTAACAATTTCTAGAGTCGTGTGTTTCATTTTCATTTTGTTTCATTTTCAAAAATAGAAATGAATACTTAGTTTTTGTGGAGAGATGTGGTTCTTGACTCGTGACTTCATACAAAAGCATGATCGGTTTTCGATTCGATTGTGAATGAAACCGAATTAAACTCTGAGTAGAGACTCAGCAGTCAAAATAGACAAAAATGTCCATTATGACAGTTACTTGTGTGCTAATATTCTATATGTGGCACGTATCCCTAGTGTTCTTAAACTTTGGTAGGTATATGAAACCAATGGTAGATGCCTTGAGCTTTTACAATATTATGATAATGATGATGATTATCACTAAAAAAAAACTTTGGCACTCCCTAAAAAATTAAAAAGGGTTATTTGCAGGCCAATCAATTCTCAACGCTATTGCTTGTGTTTTAAGCCCCACTATTGCCTACTACCGTCTACCACTGATATTGGAAAATTGTCTAAATTATTAGCCGTCTAGCGGCTCGCGGCGTGGGAAAACAACAGTTTTCACCATTCGATAATAATAAGTGGTGTATCGTTTCGCATACAGACAGATGCAACACTATTTGCGTGTCTAAAATCACCTACAATCACTGTGAAATATTCAGGCATTATTTACTAGGGAACATTTTCATGTTTCGAGTTGTTGACGTTCATAATCTTTCATAAAAGTGCAAAGTGTTCCAAGACACTTGGAAGATTACTTTTTCTTCTTCTATTTATGGCCTCCGTCCGTCATTTCGACGAACAATTTTGCCAGTATAGAGTTAAATATATCTGCCTCTCAACTTCTGTCAAAAACTAATAAGTGTCTTCTAGACCGTCTTGCTCCACCACCGCCGGCTTCATCGTGATTGAAGTCAAAAGATAGCCTATTTAATGTATAAAAAAATCACGGCTTACATTAATTTCATAGGTTTATCGCATACCCACATACAAATTGTCTTTGACTTGACAAGCACAGAAGAAAATGGTTCTAGAACATTCCACCTACTCACCTACTCGCACAAACTAACTCTCCAGACCTGGACTAGTCTAAATTGGGCTTTGTTCTCGTATTCGTGAAGATGCCCTTATATAAAGCAGATTAACCCTTTTCAAGCCGGTAATGCACTGAGTTCCCACGATGCATGAAGCTGCCGAGTTCCGGTTGTCATTTTGACGTTTCGAAGTCATCGACGTGTGAAAGTTTTCGCAAAAGTGCATAATGTAAAGGTGGGTCCATATTTGTGTCATTTCTACGTGCCGTGCCAAAAACACCGTCCACACTCGCTACAAAATGTTACGCGTGTTTTGTGCGTGTCAAGTCACAAATTTTATGTCACTGCGAAATGTTCTTGCCTTCGTTCGTGTGCTTCTGAGTGGATCGCGGCGTGGCACTAGGTCGTGTCAGATGTCCGCGTGTCAAAATCCGTCCACATTTATGTTTTTGTCACCTTAATGTTTTGCGCTTTGTTTCTATGCTCGGCTTCAAAAACGAACGAGATGAATCGTTTGTCCAAAGAGCTTGTTAAACAGAGGAATTCTTGAAGACCCCTTTAGACAAAAGGATCGTCACGAATTTTGAAAAACAAAAATCAGATGAGTTATTGATCATATCATGGAAATTACAGATCTGGGGCAAATACGTATTCTTGTAAACTGTAAATACATTTATCTTGCAAAAAGGTGGGAAACTTGCGGCTTTTTAAAAAGAAAGAACCATTCGGAAGCAACAAAAGAAGTGGAATCAATGAGTTCAGGATCTGTTGTTTAGTTAATGGAGTAGAGCACGCAATGATGTTCCGCTTCTGATTTTAAAGCTTTATTTTTATTTTTTTATCTTTTACCTAAATGTTTTTAAAGAAGGATCATACAAACAATTACTATCAGTCGTAATGCTGAAGCAATGCTCTTTGGAGGAATTGAAAACAGATGCTTGAGTCAAGTTATTCTGAGAATATATAGCTATTAGGTATTCTATGGGACAGAATAACACAATTAACAAAGTATACCTTTTTTATCGCGTTGATCTGCTTCAGATTCACTTTCCTTAATTAAAAGTGATTATAAGTAAACCAAATGAAAAATCCGATGATTCCTTTCCACTAAGTAATACCACCGTAAAGTTATGCGATTACTACTGGCACGAGGTCGGATGTCAGACCATACGCTGGCACAAGTAACAAGGACCGTGGAGTATGAAGATGGACGGGTAGGAAGGTCGTAGGTTCATCGCATGCCCTAGGATGCTAATGCGTTTGTGGTCGGAGAGACGTGAATTGGCTTTTGTAAAAAAAATCTTATTACTTGACCCAAAGATGTCTTTGCCTTTATGATTCACATTTTGATTAAAGATACTTAGGTACTAGGAATGAAAAATGATAATTAAATATTTAATCACTGCAGATTTTAAATAGTGTAAAATAGCTGATTATGGACTTCTATACTCGAGAGCCAAAATTCCGGGTCATCTATTATTATTTATGCTCTTGACTGTATTTTGTGCTATCAAATGGAATTTGACTATCGAAATTCTATTGAAAAATGTTGATAGATTTTTATTGGGTACCTACCTTCATATTACTTTAGAATAATATTCATCTTGGATAATTGGGTCATCAATTGCAAAAATATGAGTCAGATCTAAGATCAAGCATCTTCCGAAAAAGCCTGCACATTCAGTGCCAATATGCATCACTAACAAATTGAAAATCGTTGACATTCAAAAATGATTTATTGTTTCTTAATAGGTACGTTGATTACAAATTAAACGGTCGTAAATATCATTGATTGATGATTAATAGTACAAACAGTTCCTTGATGGTCAGATACTATCATTTATTCAAGCGTTAAATGCAGTAAAATTTTATTTGTAATTTAATATTCTACAACATTTGATTATGTGCAATTAAAAATACGAAGTTGATTTTTATCGAAGCAATCAATCTTGTTTTATTATTTAGCTTCACACTTCATGAGGTCACCATTTTTGTATTTTTTTAATTGATTAAAATCTAACCTTTGTTTTAAAGTATTAAAAAACAGTTTAAAGTAGTCACTGAGCACATCCACAGAGGACGTGCCCTGTGATGCATTGCACTGCGTCCATCATTCTGAGACATAAAGGCGTTAAATCTCATGTATCTCTAATTGTACCATAATTCAGAAACCGCTAAGAAATAGAACGAATTTCCGGCGTCTGTCCTGACCACTATAATCTGAATGTCTTCAAGGCAAGAGTGAATAAGTTGTCTTCTAGACCGTCTTGCTCCATCGTCGGCTTCATCGTCGCTTACCGTCAGGTGAGATTGAAGTCAAAAGAAGGTCTTTAGGCTTTTACATCTATTGAAGCGTAATGACGACGATGAAAACGTAATGACGATTCAAAGTGATCACTATCAGTGAGATTTTATTGAATAAAATCTTTTTGACTTTGACTTTGAAGATGATTTATACAGCGTCAGGAAGCAACCTATGCCTACACTTAACAGGACACTGTAGTGCCTGGGAAAATGTTTACAAAGTCGGTCAATACAATATAAAAAAAAAACAAAATTAAAAAACAGGATCGCTACGAACACCAATTCGTAGCATTATAACTACTAAACGCAGCCCAGCCGCAACTTGACGAATAGTTATATTAACATTATTAATAACTCTCCATCAACTCCTCTTGACTCAACCACTCGTCTACTTAACTGTACGTAGTAAAAAATAATAGTGTCGATTCTGTTGTTCCATTTTGTATACTAACCTAATTTGATAGCGCTATAAGTACAGCCGTTTTTTGACATTTGAGTTTATGAAAAGAGTTTTTAATTAGGTTATATTTTAGGAAGTCTTTGGGGGAGACCTTTGCCCAGCAGTGGGACGACATAGGTTAATTTAAAAAAAAATTGTTATGAAAAAGCAATAACAGAGTCGGCACTATTATTCGTTTGTGTAAATCTAATTTCTTTTAACCTAAAAATTCAAGGTGACCTCAGTTTAGGAAGTACACCGTTTAATTTGATAAAATAAAATAATCGATAAAATCCATCGATTCAAAATAATAGTCTACAGTCGATTGGTACTAGGATATAGATTGTGGAACTAATTTTATAAATAATAAAATAAAAACACCAGTAACAATATAATTGCAATGTTGTAACATTTAGTTGCTATGTTAACAAGTTTTTGATCAATTTATTTAAGAATAGAAACTTGCACAAGTATTTTTCAATTTGAGTCAAAATAAATAATTATATAGGCCAAACTATGCAAACACTTAGGCAATTAAAAACACAAAAAATAAATAATCGAAGTAATTATATTTTGTACAACACAAACAATGCTTAGGTAAATATTTTGAGAGCCTATATTATGCTGTCCAGTCGCCCCAGGTTCCAACTGTTTTATTTTGTAGGAATCTAATTAACCAAGGTTTATACTCAAAGGTTCAGAGTAGGTATACATTATCTTGTAATTACTGGATTTTCTGCATACATAAAACAGTTAATTTTATAAGTATATAATAAATATGTGTTTATTTCAGGTTCGACCAGGGAAAGTCAACCAAAGGCGCGAGCAAGCTCCGCCGAGACCTCATCAACGCAGAGATCGCAAACTTGCGCGACCTGCTGCCTCTGCCGCCGTCCACCAGGCAGAGGCTCTCGCAGCTGCAGCTGATGGCTCTCGTCTGCGTATATGTGAGGAAGAGCAATTACTTCCAGCAAGGTTAGTAGTAAGTTAAGCGACGTTTTGCGCGGTCACTATTTGGATGGGTGGCTGTTAGTGGCATTTACATCTGAGTGCTTGCGTGCTACGAAGGACACGTTGAACTGTCGGTAGCAGTTCTAGCAGTCGCTAAGCCTTAAGGCGCCCTAAAAACTCTTGTCACCAGAATTGGCCACTAACTCATACGAGCCTGCTTTAGTATCTAGATGTTGAAGACGTGTTGTACTCAGTAGATGTGATCAGTGAAGTGAAGTTTTTAGTTACTGAAGTTTAGCTCATTATCAGCCTGCGATTGCTAGAAATAATGATCCCCATGTTATAGGACAAATGATTTTGGACCCTCTTCATCCACTGATTTCTCTTCTTTGTCTGACTTCTAATACTGTCGCTTTTTCTGTCTAGATTATACGGTTTATTGTGATCGCAAATTTGGGTAGTTGTCGGGACTATAGGCGAAGCGTACTACGATTTTCCTCCTACATTTTGCGTAGTAACAGTTTCAGTTAGAATACTCCTTAGTATTTCTCAAAAATCTGATAGTTGATGGTAATTAAAATTCACAAAACCATCATGCGCATCTCGTTTTAGTCAAAACGAATATGTACTAGTATAACTTCCAAGTTAGAACCAGTCGGACACATCCATCTGACACATCATTGCCACCATGCAATCCTCTCATGCCTGAATGCAGTTAGCCATGCATAAATTTATTTAACACGTCTAAGTTGCCTGTCAGTTACTCTGGTAATGAGAAACTGCATCAATTACTTGGTAGTCCGTAAACTTGTAGACAGCTTGCAAAGGTACAGTCAGCGTCAATAGGTCTACAAATAAAAATATTTCATGGTTCTCCACATGAGAGCTATACAAAAATATTTCATAAAATTGACTAGTTACATTTGAGCTTTGATCTGGATATTTTTTGATGAAATCTTGTATTTACTGTTACACATCTTATTAATGCTGCCTGTACTATAAAGTTTTACTAAATATATGTACCTTAGTGTGCTTCAAATCAACGTACATATGTATTAAACGCGTTGGCGCATTTCAGGTCCCGATTTGCATACATTTACTGAAATTTTAGATTAATTTTGTTATTTATAATTTCTGTTGGGTTATCATAATCTATTATGCAGTAGCAGTCACAAAAATGCTAAATAAAGTAATTATTTTCACGTTAACCCCCTTGTAAATACGATAAACAGCATTATAAATGACGCATTTTTTGAAGTAAAATGACTAATAACTAATGATCCCGCTGCTTTATAATAACATTGTTACATATTTTAAAACTGCATTGAAAGTACATTGTAACAAAAAAAGTTCCATCATTGCAAGTTTAAAAAAACGTAGGACCTGGGCTCCATCCAATTTGCCCCAGACCCTTTAATATTTCCAAAATAAAATCATTAATTGAAATTATTTAACTACATAATGTTAAATATTAGTAAACAAAATAACAAGAAGATATTCATTTGTTGTTGGTCATCACCTTGTTTATTTACTATAGCCTCTGGCAACTATCTATAAAAATACACAGAATAATTGTTACGTCTTGCAACTCAATTTATCTGTGTCAATGATCGAAAAATCACTTCTTATCCAACGGCCGTGAGAACAAGTCGTAATTAATGTGCAACTATTACCTTAAACTTCACGCCAGTGACCTTGTAACTATTCCCCACAAAACTATACACTAATACATAAAGGCATCCTTCAAGCTCAATCTGGCAGATTAAGCAAGGCCGACACACACGCACGCAAGCCGAAAGCTATGGAATAAGAAATAGTTGCACAGCCCTGACTAAAAAAAGCTAAAAGTTTGGAATCAATAAGTTTCATTTTTTATATCGGTCGACACGATGTTGAATAATACCTACTCGTATACCAATGCAGAGTAATACTAAAATTTTTAGTAATACTATTATGACTCTTATAAAATAAGAAAAGTTAAAAACTTATTTGTCTTTATAATGTAAAATAACATACAAAAGGCATAAACGCGTTTCTCTTGTAAGTCCAATAATAAATGATAAAGGACTTTGTTTCGTGTATTTATTTTATTAAAACAGATTTTTTTGAGAGAATATTTTTCTCTACATAAAAAGATCTAAGCTAACAGAATAGGTGAAAGGCAAACCGTCTTTAACTAAACTTTCTTTTCGGCACTAATAAGCATATAGCCTTATCCTTGATTATGAACAAAAAATATTAAAATAGATTAGATAGATAGAGAATAGAGATTTACAAAAAAAATACGACTAATAGATTATTTACATATTGCACTTTACAAATTGAAAGAAACAGAAAAACGAGAGTGGGGAAACAAAGTTGAAAAAAAAACAAAGTCCTGCGTATCGTATCGGGAGGCATAAAGCTCCACAATAATTACATAACCAACTTTGTTCTCACGATCGGAACAGTTATTTCGCTTCTGTTTAAAAAACAATGGCGTATCGGTTTTGATAGGAAAATTAGAGAAAATTAGCGGTCCCGGTCGCTACTGACTGATGGTTAGCTAATGGTGCCTGCAGGGAACCGAACCCGACTCTGTCACGCCTGCAAGGTTCACATGCCGGCGAGTTTGAAAAGTTTTGTATTCGGTATAAATTCCAAGGTCCAGTATTCTGTACGATTTCGACATGATGACTCATGTTTTGTTTAAACTAACAAAACATATACATAACATAACGCCCGAATTTTGAAATGTGAGTGACATTTCAAAATTCGGGCTACTTAAAATTGCCTTAAAATTTAAACCCTACTTAAAATTGCCTGACCTCTTTTTACCTTACCTATTAGTAAGATAATTACGGTACTAAGTAGAGTTTTAGTATTAGGGCGGAAGTTAAGTTATTTTGCCCAAACAGTTTGATATTTTGCATTAAAAATGCAATTTGAATTAAAAACGTATCTATGAATTACAACCTAAGGGTAAGAACGCGTTCAAAATCGATTGCATCTATAGGGAAATCCCAGAAAGTCAACTCTGTAATTTCAAAAATTTAAAAAAATTACTAGATGAACGTCACTCTACGTACAAAGAAATAAACACTACTGTATATTAGTGAAAATAATATAAATAGGTTTATAACAGTTCAGTGGTGTCGTCATGTAAACCATGCCTTATTTCATTCCAACATTCTTCCCGGCTTCCCGAGGGATTGCTAACTTGCAACTCAGGATATTTCACAATACTTCCTATATGCGTCCTTATTCTGGAATTCACAACTTTTATGTCTATTATTTAAGCAGTGGTGGTCTTACTTTGTCATGGATGTCACGTAGATGTAAAAAAGCAAATTATGCATATTACGCTAGAATGTAATTGTTGGACGTGCTTCTAACTAACTCCTTGAGGGCCTTGGATACCAAGAGCTCTATAAAAATAAATACCTAGCTACGTTCGAGATATTTTACATATTTCGACTTTGTAATATATCGACCGTCGAGATATTTTATACATAATTATTTAGTTTTTTATAAGTGATGTTTATATGAGTATTTTGATTGTAAATCAAGTTATTTAATATTTTACGACAAATGATTATTGGTTTCTGATAGGAAACACTTTTGAAAGCCTTTTAACACATAATTTATAATGACCATAACACTGTATCACGCACGGTCAAATAAATTCAAATACTTATTTATTTCACAGTAAAACAATTATTGGTTTAGTTTTGCGAGGCTTATAAATATTTAAACATACTAAAGTGTGAATTTAACGATAAATGTTAATCAATAGAATAAATAATGCTAAATGCATTTCAACATTTAAATGTTATAAATAATTGATAAAACAGGCATACGTATTTCATAAACATAAATTTTAATTTCAAATACTTTTACGCCATAAACGATTTTACATCAACTTCAATCAAAAACCTGTAAAAAAAAAAATAACACTTTATTCATTAACCTGCTTACTTATAATCGTTGCAACTTTATTCAGCTTTTTAAATTATTTGCTGTCTCTTACTTACTGGTAATGTCAAACCATCACAGAGCTAAATTTTTAATTAATTGTTTAACTATTCCGCTTTTATAAGCCCCAGCTTTTATACCTCTAAATATTTCGATCTTTTTTGCAAAACGAAAAGCTAAAGCAAAACAATTCAGCTATAGAAGGTATGAAAAGAATTTAAAACGAATGACGCAATCGCAATTCGAATGATCGATAAAGAATAAGGACTCGAACCGATAAACGTTCGATAGCTCGATCGTGGGAATAGCAGTTTGCATACGATTTTCTGAATCTTATGATCGTTCGACTTACAGTATTGAATTGTTTTATTTTGTATCGATTAAGGTTTTGGGTCATTGGATAATTTTATCTTGAAGGCATTCTAGTTAGCTTTACTTCGGAGTTAAAACTGACTCAGAAATTCAGACGTAATAGAAATTAACGTTATCTTCCGTGACCAGTATTGCTACAGAAATATTTTTCCATTGACACTACTGATAGTGTCACGGGTAAATTAGCTTCTACCATAACACTCTTCTTGAGGGCAGTCGATTAGTGGAATCGCCAATGGCACTATCGATGTTATTGTTTTTAATTAAATCGATAAAAAAAATACGCAGTTTCACGTTTCGGACAGGTTTTTGCGAATATAATGAATCTATGGACTCAGAACAAGTTTAAAAAAACATGGAGTTTCTTTAAACACCTGTAATACAATCATAATAACCGTTCAAAGAAAGATTGACACAAAATACCTACCCATAGCGTTTTTATTCCCAGTGTTACCCCTAAACGGTGAAATTACGCACGCACTCACTCGGGCGTTTGCATACTAGCCGATACCGACCTCTACACGATGCCAACATGACAGCTGTTCGCACCAAAATCGGCGACACAGTGTGAAAGCGTCTAGTACTAAATGTATGAGATTAGGTGCTCTCCACCAAAAACGTGAGTATCTTATTACGACTTAGGATAAGTTTCATTAACTTTGACTTTCTTAAAAACCTGTGATTATGATCACAAGCACCAATCAATAAGCGTTCAGTTTTAACACAAATTGACTTCCACGTTATGATAGCGTCCAGTACTAAATTTTTGTCAAAAGTTAATCAACCGTTTAAAATAGGGCCATCTCGTTTCTTTAGTGACAGAGAGAATTTGATTATAAGCAGTGTTTAAGTTGAGAGTCAATTATCCGGACTCAAATCTACGCTTGAGTAATGATTTCTGTATCGGCGTATACAAGGCGTAATGTGTGAGATTAGCTCTCAATATCGTGTAGATATCGTGTCATTGTAAAAGCCATTGGCGGGGGAGTAAACACGCACTTTACTCCTTCGGGAATGTTCTCAACAATTTTTGCATACCTTACGTGGGAACATTACAGGTTTACGTAAGATGCATAATTAGGTATCTAAGTGGCGGGAGCTTTCGCTGGGCATTCTTTTAATGCTGGGAATGAGAAATTGCAGACTTGTATGACCTATTTAAATTTTCTCTCGCTTATCTCTCGCTTCCAGATTTAATGATGTAATATTTTGCTTCCATTTCACGTGAATTGGTTATAAATGTCTAGCAAGTTTAAATGTTTTAAAAAACGATGTTGAGATTAGTTTACTGTAGTTTTTGTTATTTTTTGTGACTGTCCTTTGTGGTTGTATAAGGTAATCTGTTTTTGTTCTCGGCCTCCCGCGACACAGGCTAGACCTAGTGCGGGGACCACAGGTGATTTCATGTACTTTTAGCAACTACTCCTTTGATAAATAAATGAATTTTGTATTTGTATTTGTAATTTGTTTATTACTTTACTAATAATAATGCTGTACTAATATTATAATGTCACTAAGTACCTATAAGGTTACATAAATTTTTAATTCTTCAAAAATCTACCTTTATGCTGTCTAAGCGGCGCTCTCGGTCATTTTCCATGCAGAATACAGTTTTTTTTTAGCAGAAACTCTTATATTTTTCACTATTAGAAATGTTTGCATAGAAGGATCATTTTGTTAAGTTTCACAAGGTGTACTTAAACTCGTCTCCCCACTGTCTTTACTATACCAGTACCTGCATACTTCATCATATCATCATTGCACCCAGCTCGTAGGAGACTACAGGGCCACAGCTGGACAAGAACCTCCCTCATAGATTTACAAGCAAACATTTCTGAGCCTTAAAATTAGGGAATTAAATCATTATAGTCTTATGGTTACAGTCATTGTGAGATTGTGTAATACTTATATCAGGCATTTTGAGATTCATTGTAATGAACCGGAAAGAAGAAATAGGAGGAGAAAGAGGGAGCCGATCTAAGTCCCATCTATTTTTTTTTTGTTTGTTTTTTAATTAGCCATTTCTTTCCCACTAATGGGCAAAGGCTCCTTCTCTCCACTCGTCACCTATCTACCTATCTATTTACCTATTTGTATATCATTTGATGAGAGAACAGTTACTTATCACCAAGAATGTCGTCGGCATCAAGCGTTCCAATTTCTATAAACATTTTGTTGTAAACAGCAAAACACAAATACCTGCGCATCAATCGTGATACAGCCGCGCGCATCAACGTATCATTACGGGTACATAGTGTAACTAGAAATGTTTTATCGGACGAGACTTTTAGGCCGTGCTCACTTTGGACACGAATTTGTTCGTACGTAAACGTACGAGTAATGTTCGTACGAATTGAGTGCTCACACTGAATACGTTTTTCTTCGTCAAATAGTACGACTGGGTGATAAATCCCAACAAGTTCGGATTGTATTCGGACGTCGTAAGTAAACGTACGTATACGTACGACTGATCGCATGCAGTGTGAGCGCTCCCATAGTCCTTGTAAGGTCGGGATCATTTTGTGCGTAGTCGTACGAATCAAATTCGGACGAAATCGTATAAAAAGTGAGCACGGCCTTACTCGCATCCAGTTAAATGCACGTCGATTTGTCGCCAAGCAGTGATGCTCGTATTGTTCTGGTGTAATTACAGGTAAGTATAACACACAAAATACAATAGCGTAAGTATAGCATTAATATTATAACCGTTTAACATTAGGTGAATTGCTCGGTAACTCCCATTTGTTCTATAGGACTTGCTATTTTCCAATTACTTTTTCTCATAAACAAACTCGAGCATAGATTTTTATTATTCTTCTCAGTGAAAAACTGCTCTACTATCTAGGGGATTATTCATAATATGTATTAGGAATTTAGGTCTCCGTAATGCCAGTTTTACTTATTTTGGGGCAAATAGCACTATTTAAAATGTCTAACTATAGTAGGTGCCAAATAACACGGCAGTATAGGTCATTCACCCACCTTCACCACGATGTCGCAAAATTCAATTTATGTATGGTAAACAAACAGTACTACGAGATTCGAGCGATTACCGTCTTAGCGACAGGTTTGTATGGAAAGCGACAGAATTAACCATTCATAAATAGAATTTTGCGACATCGTGGTGAAGGTGGGTGAATGACCTGTATTGCGGTGTTATTTGGTACCTACTATACCCATATTTATGAAATGCAAAATAATCCACCGACGGCAACAGTGCGTTTATTTGTCTTTGTCGCGACAAAAAGTCGCGTCCCAAACTAGCTTAGTGGGAGCGGCAGCAACACTTAGCGAACCATTATCAGTATATCGCAATTGTTTGTTCGTTTGCAATTGTACTGTAATTAGAAATAATTACTGCGGTATGCTGAATGTAGGTAAATTGTTCTCGATAGCCGTCCGAAGCCAACACAACCACTGCCAATATCTACCACTACACGTATGTACTAATAAACGAATTTTCCTTATTTAAAATCATTTTCCACATTATCTGTTCAGAAGAGGTTTCTTTTTGTTAATTTTAATGGACATCGAGTAGGTGGGTATACTTATTTACTTAATATAATTCAACCATGAGAAATCGGGTTAGGCCCGTTCTCACCCGGTTCCGTACTCACCCGGTCCGTTCTCCCCCGATTTGGTTAAGGTACTACCTATTTTAACCGAAGCTATCTACACGGATAAAAATTAAGCTAGATCTAGACAGTCTAGTCTTGAATCATTAATATTTCACCATCACGAAAAACAAACAGGTGCAAATTGAACCACCATTTTCAAAAACCAAATCAGTTTTGCATAGCAAGGCTTTCCATAAATTAAGTATTGACGTAACTAACACCTGGCTGTTTGTTGTAATTAATCAACCCGACCTAAGCTTAGTTATCAGATAAAATGAACCTAAACCTTAGATAAAACGATATTTGTTGGGTTTTGACTGTGAGTCCAAAGAGCAAATCTAAAACGCTATCTACTTTACCAAGGGCAGTTTCTAAAACTTTTGGCGGATTTTTTCATATTATCTCTTAGTATAAAAAAAGCAAAAAAATGTTATCTGCTCAATAGCTTACTTAAATAAAATAAAATCAGCGCAATACAAAAGTCAACTGCTTCATACAATATGCTATACTTATCTGAAAAAAATATATGCAGCAGCAAATTATTTCTTGCTTAGACTACTCTATAAAAAAAGTTGTGCCCCTCTGAATATTTCGAGGCAGTCTTAGAAAACCCAATATATGTGAAGATTTATCACTACATTGCTGCCATTTTGGCAGTAGGTGCCACGTCTAATGCGTACGTTACCTTAATCCAATTAGCTTCTAAGTTACTGTGTGTGTCACATTACCATACATTTGAATTTTAAATCAGCCAGAAAATTACTCGGTACCTTGCTGCGGGATTATGCGACAGGTGGACGTAATACTGAAGTCATAATTCAATGTATTAGCAGGTAATGATTTGATCACAATCATGAATAGATAATAATAGTTCAGCCTTTATTTTGCAGACATTTTTGCGAAGTTATTTGGAAGCGTTCCACTTATGCGCACCAAAAGATGCGCACCAAGAACTTCCGCACCTACGCTATTCTACTTTTGCGCACCAATAGATCATAAGCTTGGTGCACAAAAGTGGAATAGTTTTGTAGCAAAAACATTGAATATCTAGACGACTTTATTACGGTATAGGTAAATTTTAGTTTACTTATCTAGCACAATCCTAAGTATTTATTTATCTGAGTGATGTTGAAATAAAACAATACAAATTAGAAAGTAGTAGGTGTGGGATGAAAGAACTATGAATTAAAAGTTTTGATCGAAAAAAATATTTATTGGGATGAAAAATATTTGATCGAAAAGAAAAGCACTCGTCTATATTTTCCAAGTTTGTATGTCTTTTCCTAAATAAGTATTTGTTGATATCAGCCCACACTGTCTCACTGCTGGGACAGTGTGGCAAGATCTCCAGTTTTCAGAGGTATAGTAACATTGACGCCAGTTTTTTATCACTACAGTGACCAAGTCTACTCCGCAAAACCGTACATAAGGGTCTTAATTGATCGAGATTTCGCATTAAAAATATGCATTGTTTCTGCTGCAGATGCCACTTAATTTAACTTTATTATATCTATGGCGTGTGTTTATTAAGTGTATTTAAAAAAAATAATATTCTTTTTAAACTGTACTTTAGTTCGTCGTTTTATGGAGTAGGCGCAAATTATTTCAAATCTCTCATACAATTGAAAAAGCTTTGTCGTATTAAGCTTAGTTTGTCCTACTAAAGCTAAGCTCTTCTATAGCAGCTAACAGTGGAGGTATCCGATTACATGTAAGACCCAGTGTAGGTCAAGGCCTTGTGCAAGCTCAACTGGTAAACTTAAGGCCGCCGTCC
The DNA here is from genome assembly GCA_947507515.1 of Eulithis testata. Lineage (NCBI taxonomy): Eukaryota > Metazoa > Arthropoda > Insecta > Lepidoptera > Geometridae > Eulithis > Eulithis testata. The sequence goes on along the minus strand of OX382213.1, from coordinate 6,082,981 downwards.
ACTAAACACATAAAGCCAAACATAAAGCTTAGACTCAAATGCCTCAATACCATTGGTTCTACCTATATAAAAAGATAAATAAAAAAACTGTTCGACAAAGAACAAACTTTGATTTTTATAATCCTGCTTGACTCATAATTTTTTAGAATGTTAAAATTAAAAAAAAAAAATCTTTCACCAGTAGTCAATTCATGACCATTTTCAGTTTTAATGTACCTTGCACGGAATATCAATGAGCTTTTTGGAAAAGGAACAAAAATGAGTCTACTTACGACAAAAAGAATCCAACTGATAGTATAACTCATGTAAGTTTAAATTAATCTAGTTAGACCATGGGCCAAATTATATGAATACGGCTTAACCATGAAAAAATTTGACAATCGCCGCGTTACGTCAACCTAACGTACTCGAATTATATTCTCCAGGGGCATTATTCTGTATGACTTAGGAGATTCCTTGCCGTAACCGTATGACATCACCGTAAGGAATGACATTTATGGCATAGGAACTTGCATAGGAAATACGGCATAGGCATTGGGCGATTTCACGCCCCTGTCTGGTCGTGCTGCGTAACGCGCTTGTTTTGGTCATAGTGAATAAGGCCCCAGTTCGACTACGTAAACGAGTGTCACATTCATTCGTGATCAAGGCACTGTTACATGTCGGTTGTATGACGAGTCAGTCACACAAACAAAATAATATAAAAGCTATTTTTCAGTGGACAGCGGCCTTAACCCTCATACCGTACGTACAGAAAAGATTTATAGCAACGTTTGTACACTATTATTACAAATAATGTTTTACAATTGAATATTATTTTAATATACCTGCAGCCGATTGTATAACGTGTGTTTTATTGAGCCTTAGAATGTATCTATGAAATAAAGAAAATAGCTGTTATAACTTTTATGCAGGAAATAACTTAGTCCAAACCCTATTATTGAAACTCTAGAGCTCAATTAATTTTGTAGATAGCTCAATTGTTACATGTAGATAACTCAACTGTATATTGTATTTAAAAGGAGTCTGATATTTAATTAGTTTTAAATAAAATGCAGACTTTGTCGCATTATCTTTCGTCAATAAAGTTTTTATTTATTTATTTTTTGTTTCTTTGAAAAATATTACATTAAATTATGTGTAACAGTAGTATTTACTTTTTAGTTAATACTGTAGTAATTAGTTTTTAGTAGCAGTTGAGCTTTTTTGAAAGAGTTTTTATTCCTTTATAAGTTTTGAGAAGCGCAATTTTGGATAGCCAAAACGAATTAAAGTTTTCTACAACTTTTTTTTTATACTAGATCCTGTGGTTTTGTTTTGTACCGCTTACGATCAGGTGAGCCGAATACTTGTTTGAATTACCTACATGGTAGTATAAAAAAAAACCCAAGGCTATGATGATTCCAGTTTATGTATGTACTTCCAACACCAATAACGACCTTTTACAGTTCAGTAGTACCAATTTACAACCAAATAACCTTTATCCAAATATTTATAATTAAATTAATTGTCAGTAATCTATTGTAACAATTATTCAATCCAGTAGTGGTTTGCTAAGAAGAGATGATTGTTAAAACTGGGTGTTACTATGTACTAATACAATTGCCTACCTATTGAACTTGCATGCCAATGTGTTTGGTGGAATATGTTGAACCTACTTAATATAACATAAGAACTTGTAACCTATTTCTGGTAAATAAATTATTATTATTATTAAATTATTATTATTATTCTTACAGTGTTTTTTTTCTCGAAATTTGCCATTTCGGTAGGTGTTAGTAGTGCACACGGGCCTAAGCCAAGTGGGCACCACTTTGATTTTGTGTTGGGTTTGAGTCGTCCTGTAAGAACTTTCGGACCGTCCTACAGGTGTTCAGGATTGCAGCTTTCTGCATCGCTATGTAAATGCTTTCTTGTAGATCTAACATTTTGATTATTATGTATTATCACAGATCAACCTACCAACTACCAAGTACGGATTATTTTTTTATTATTGAAAAGTTTAATGTACCTTAGTAATGTAATTTAATTTGGGTTAGTCTGGCCTGACCCCATACTGGCCTGTCCCCAATGTGGATTACCGAATAGTTACTACGTCGTCAATGAACGGTACAACAGCAGACAAAAGTATTACCTACTTATGGGATTTTTAAACATTAACATCATCATCATCATTTCCCTGCCCTTATCCCACGCTAGGTGGGGTCGGCACAACATGTTTTCTTCTTCCACTCACTCCTATCGTTCGTCAATTCTGAATCTACTCCTCTCACATTCATATCTTCTTTCACACAATCCAACCACTTCTTCTTCGGTCTTCCTCTACTTGCATACCCAGCCACACTCATGTTCATAACTCTTTTCGTAATATGACTTTCATCCCTCCTCATTACGTAATATGATTTTTAAACATTAACATTAATAATACAATCTGTATTTTGAATAATACAGATTGTATTATTCAAAATTAGAGTTTAATTTCATGAGTGCCAATGTATGTGTATGAATAAATGACTAATTGACTATTGATCATATAATACTATATCTACTAGGTATTATTTATGTATGCGCTTACAAAAAAATAGTATATAGGTAAGTATTCTATCAGTAATCTGATTCCCATAGCACAAACATTGCTTAGTTTTCGACTAGAAGGCGTATCAAATGTCCAAGATTTTTTTTCTTTGTTTACGTCCGCTGTTAAAGACGGTAGCGGTGTTTAAGGAAACATTAACTTAAAGCACCTTAAGGTTAGAAATTATTGTTCACGATTATTACAATCGATTAATGTGCTAACGACTCGATTGAATGACCGATACGAATCGATGAAAGATGCATTAACTACTTTAATTGTGTGCGTGTAACCTTATCACTATTCTGTGTTAGAACACTTAGTTTTTTTTATTGTTACATTGTTATTAAAATACAGGAAGGGCTTACTTTAACATCAGTTTTATAGCTTACTTTATGCCAAATGATATAAGGGTGAGCCATATACTAACATAAATATTTTTATTATAAGTACATAAAAGGGAGTGGAAGACAGCGGGAAAACTTTGCCCAGCATAAGCAATTTTTTCCTAATAAAAACGAACGGTAAAATAATAAATTCTTTTTATTAATAACAATGAGTAAGCATAAAAAGCATACTTTTTTTATTATTTATTTATTTCTTTACAAACAAACATATACTCGTAATATTTTGTTTATTAATAAATTAATAATACTTAATATTTTACTACATAATAATATTTTAATATTTTATTTTACATTTAGGTAATACTTAATAATTTTTTTCGTTATAGTTTGAACATAGTTTGAAAGTTTATTGTAAAGTTTATTTAGATCTGATTGACACGCCATTTCCTATTCCCTACAAAACGTAAACCATTACAAATAGGTATGTACTTAATCATAGATTTTATTCCACAAACAGGAACTCAACAGCTGTCGGTGCATTGATTTATTGGATAAACGATTGTAATTGTAAATAATGATACGATAAATGAATAATTCTATCCAACTTCAAGGCGAAACGTTCCCATGCGCTATGTACCTACTTTCTTTTATCAATCTATTATATTACTACGAGTATAAAAACACAAATGAGCCACCAAAAAAACGAAGAAGAAAAAAAATAATATAATAGGTATAACTTTTTTTTTCATATTTTTGTAGTAAAGTGAAAAAGCACAAAAGAAACACCAAAAAAATTATATCAGGATTTATATTTCAGTAAATCTGACCAGTCTTTTTTTCTGAACCTCTATCTTTTGCCTCCAACAACGATATGCATGTAGCTCAAGTGTGGAATACATAATACCAATTTGTAAAAAATCGAATACCTATTAGTATAAAAGCTTTCCAGACTAAACTTATGAACTTCTATTCGTGCGTAACCAGGGTGTGTGCCAAAAATAATATGTATAGATACACATAATATTGCTAAATCCAACTAGATTCTCACACAGTACCAATACAAACAAAGTAATTATTAAAAGTTCTATCCAAAATTCCAAACCTATCAGTATCAAATATATCAATCCATCAATCCGTGTTCAAAAGCAAAGCGACGTGACCTTAAAATTAAGTACCAGTCTCACTTTCAATTGTTTTATAAAAAATACGTTTAAATTACGAAACAAAAGGTCAAAGAAACCGGTAGTGATGATTTCATCAATACTTACAATAGGATACGGTATGATGAGAAAAATATGCTGGTCATGTATTTTGCGAAGTGATCCTGTGTATCGCAAATATCATTTGTATCATTAGCCGGAACTCTATGAATTAGTTTTTTAAACTTGTATGTATATGCTTGTCTAGAAGTTCTATTAAAAAAAAATGATTCGTTAAATTCTGTGTCTTCGAGTTCTAATTTTTAAAATTACACAAATATGTATAAACATATTTTAGACATGAACGAAAAAGGTTGAAGCCAACTTGTGCGATGTTGAACTGATGTAAAATTAAATAACGCTTATTATTATTATTAGCCTGCAGAGACTAGTAAAACGCGCCAACTTTTAATCAATCTATAGGTATTCAATACTTGCACATCATCACAATCACACTTCAACACTTTTTAGTACTTTACACCTTGACTACCGAATGAAGACTGGCGACATTACCACGACTAAATCTAGGGTAAAGCAGTACGCATCACTAGCGCCATCTACCATCACTTATCAGCTATTCATGACTATTCATGACTTCATTCTGCTTTACCCTAAAATTGCAATATCAATTAAATTACTAAATTATTTACGATAAATTCTCAAATGATTATTTATTACATGGACAAAAATAAATACATTTTATTAACGGCTTACTTATTGGTTTTACATTATAAAGTGTTTTTCTAAATGTTTTTATTAAATTTTATATTCGGTTTCTTTTTATGCAGCAGTATTGTGATCACATGCCTCCCTAATACAAAACGTAGAAAATTTACTACTAGATTATCTTTATTTTCTTAGGCACTACCACTTGGCATTACCAGTAGAGTGAAGGGAAATGTTACTTTCCCGTGACACTACTGGTAGTGCTACGGGTAAAAGTACATTTCCAGTGAGACTACACCGTTGACACAATTTGACAGGAAATATTATTTCCCGTGGCACTACCAGGGCAATACTTAAACTCTTTAAAAGTTAAATAACGCTTGCGTTGCTATGGTATGCGAGAGCCTCATGGTCATTCACGAACACCTAACAATTTGTACTATTTACAATACACTTACAAATAAAATTGATGGATTCATCGATCTCTCAATAACGGATGCAAAGAAATATTTCATTCACTCTTTTACTTCGCAATATTTTTTTATAAATTTTGACAGTTAATTTTGTGATAACCAAAGTAAATGATTTATTGAAGAACTGAATGACCATGATTTGATCATGTTAGTTTAAAAGAATAGTTACGTTTTGTAATATGTGTATTACGAAATGATTAATCGGTTTGATAGAACTTTGTGTGTTTTATTTGTAGTTATTATAATTGCAATCTGAATATCTACGTAATTTTTTTCTTCTAAAAATTGTTTATACAGGTCTAAAGCCCCGTTTTCACTAGGGGACATGTCGCGGGAACAAATCACCCGAATTCACTTATTTGTCTCCGGCGACTGTCGAGGGACACGAAGGACGCTCGCAGAGCATCGACTAGCAAGCTGCGCGACTCGTAAATGTCCCAAGCGACGTCGGGCGACATCGCGCGGGACACGTGAATTTTGTGTCGAGCGACAGAGTCGCAGAACAAATGTCCCCTAGTGAAAACGGGGCTTTATAATGACAAACATAATAGGAAGTCTACTGATAATATGTTTACACTATAGTCTGGTCGCAGATTTTTTTTATTGTTTATACAGAGTGTCCCCTTAAGTAAGGACACTCTGTATTGCCAATCACAACGTAAATAAACCATTAATTGAGACACAGGTGTTCCGAAACATAACTTTTTAATTACTACATTCATTTTCCCGAATATGTTAGAAACAAGTACAGAATCTAACCAGTAATTAGAATATGAATAATTGCTGTTGTGTCATACATTTCACCTCTTAACACCTCTTGCTTTGGTACCTAGCTTCGTGAAGGTACACGTGCACTACGGCGCTGCGTTGAAGAGTTAATTTTGTGATTATTTTTGTTTGAATTGTAGATAATAATAACTGATCTTTGATTTAAAACGATACACTTTAACTTTTATGTTTCAGGAGCATATGAGAAATCACTCATATGATTATGTTGATGTGCATTTTAAATTGTAAAATATAAAGATTCAAAAATCAAGTAACCTAAGAACTTCTTGAAATTCTTAGAGAGTACCAAATATTGTCTTTTTAACAATAGTGCTAAGTCTGATTTTTAATATAGTAAATTAAATCTGAAACCAAGGATTAAACTCAATCGTTTTCGTATGAAGAACATAGAGTTGGAGAGTAAATGGAGAACCAATTCTCAATACAAAGTTTTCGAACCTCGTTTTATAAGAATGAAAGCAAGTAAAAGAAGCTTGGCACTCAAAATACTTGAACGCACGTAGCATGATAGTGAACGGCCACCCTTACTCTGTGTAGCCCCCATATATTAAAGCTATCGTCCGCCCAACAGTAACCCTATCTAATTTCCAATCTAACAACAACTTAATTAATAGCCACTTGTTCAAATCGATTTCCAAAGTGATTTATAAATCGAATGACCTGTATTTATGTGGCCAATCGATTGTGGATCGTTTTATCCGGCTATGGGCCGTCTCCAACGAGCTATCGGCACATGGACACTTTAACATTTAACTAAAATCTCAAAAACTTATACATCGAGTTTTCTTGAAGGGCTAGTTTGATCACCTATTTTATTTTAATGTCTCAAATATTTTATTCAGGCGTAGAACACGTATTTTTCTTACCTATAGTAAACCGGTTTAAAAATTAGAGCCAGATAACTAGCTGGACTTAGTAATAGGGTCTCGCTGACTTTTTGAATAAGGAACCCCAAAAACACTAACTAGAAAATAAAAATAGCCGGTTAACGAAACGCATTACGCAACTAAGGTCGTGTACACACCGATTACCTTCACACAGGTCATCCAAATTAACTTGTCACGGCACTCGTGTGAAACGCACTTTACCCGCCCCGATTGACAGCTGTCAAGGAGATCGATTGATTTGATTTTGATGAGCCTAATGAAAATTATAGTGATATTCAATTGAAATGATGAGTGAAGATAAGTACGATAAAAAGTTGAAAGGATTCACCGTTCACTAATTTTATTAGTTTTTTTTTACAAGTACACTTTATGTATTAGAGAAGTTTACTGTCGACACAATAGTTTTTTTATTGTTTAACAATAATAAACGGAACAACTCAGTTTGCTTTATTTTCCAATCTTTATTATGATCTCAAAAATAATTAGAATAAAACACAATGGTCTTACAGCTAAAAGCGAGTTCTTCCAGATAACTGTGAGATAAAGTAGAAAGTAGAAGATTGGCCCTCTACTTTTAAAGTTTTTTAAAGCTCTTAGAGAAGTAAATATATGTGCTGCAGAGGAATTCTGGTTACAATACTTTGGCGCACTGTTCAGCCTCTGTTTATGAATTCGGGGGTAAGACATTAACAAATTGAATAAAATATGTAGTACGTACTAAGTACGTAGTAGGCGACTAGTATGTACGTAGGACGTAACCAGTAAACATGTAGTATTTAGTACGTACTTATGTAGTAATTAACTACTACCAGTGTCATAGTAATTGCTTCATCTACTCTACCCAATTACCTAACAGGACATCTTCAGTGTAATTACAAGACTGACAGACAATGGTTGTTGCAGCCCCGAAAAGGATTTTCACGATCCAACCTCTTGCGTACCTAGAACTAGTTCTATACCGCCTATGTCTAGACTTTACTGAACCTGTAGAATCATTTAGAAGCGAGGAATAGTTTTTAAATTGCCTCTGCATTTGCATAGAATCTCGTTTCACGCTTGCCATAAATGGGAGTAAGCTGTAAAAAGTTCTATTAGAAATAATTATTTGTTTATAAAACTGACTTGAATTATTTTAGTATTATTTTGACTTGCTAACGTTTCGGAGAAAAAAATTTGGGAGAAATTCTCCCAACTGTCACTTTTGATTTTAATATTTTTGTTACTGAAGTTTCGAACAAAATCAAATGGAAGCTGTTAAGTACAGTCAGGTAAACAATTTTTAAGCAAAATATGATACAGCTATTTAAATTGCTTTGCGAGCGGTAGTTCGATTTCCATACTAATTTATTTTACCAATAATCTTGCTACTGGAGTAAAACTTCAAGCCAAAAACACCTAACATCACCTGGTTTTATTAGAACCAAATAAGTCGATAATAGGTACAAGTACACCAGATTGATTCTAATTCACACAATGAATAATACTTGTTTTCAAAACTATTATACTAATTTTAGAATGCAATATGAACTTGTATAAAAAACCGCATCATCACATTGCGTGAGATTGTGGTAAAAAAAAACTCTCCGCAGTATTGATAATTTTTCAAAAAGATCTGGAAAAAGTTCTACGCAATAAGTATTTATAGATTTTTTTACGTATGTAAGAGAATAATGTTATCATTTCACGCTAGGCATTTTAATTCCGGACAGTTTAGAAATTAGACTTTTAACCGTAATCGCAATTTTTTAACCGTCAAAACACCGTTCAGCATCAAAATTAATAGCAGCAAAAATAATCCCCACAGCAATTTCACTATCACAGTCAGCACAACCCATCAGAGCCCAAGGTACATTATTAAAAGACTTGGGAATGGACGACTGACGTGGTGGCCAAGATCCACTCGATACATACATTAGGCTAACGAACATCTCAATTTAACCCACCACCTGCCTTGTTCCAGGCCCCTTTAAAGCTGGTGTTAAAATAGATACGACTTATTTTATAGAAGAGGAATCTTTTGACATGTTACAGGCGATGAAAACAAGGTTAATCTAATGGGGTCAGTTATGAAGTCCTTTATAGAAGCGTAGAAGTAAAAAATACTTTTTTACACGATTATTTTTTATCTTTGAGCTCTCTAGTTAGTGAAGTGGAGTAGTATGCGCTTATCAAGGGCTTATCAAACACTTCAAGTTCGAATCTTACGTCTGATATTTTTAGGATAGGTTAAAATTAACTTTCTTTAAAAAAATAAAAAAAAATAAAGATTTCAGTGTATATCAACCATAGAATAAAGAAGAGCTGTCATTGACAATGTAACCAACTTTTAAAAACAAACAAGTTGACGCTAAATAACATTGTATTGGAATTGATTAGCGGCGTGCGCTCGCGCACTCAAATGGAAACTGCTAATTAATATAACTACCATTATGAGCACACGCTCCGCGGGCGACGCACGTGCTGTGATGACAGTTTTATTTTTATTTTTCTTATCCATTATAGTGGTAGAGTTTGAGATCCATATATACTCTACTACGATAGCATCTTATACTGTTAAGATTTTTGTTTTTTAGTTGATTTGGCCTGAACCTGTGAAAATGCCTAGTTCGACAGATAAATCAAATACCTTACGTTCCTACGAAATATTTTATATACGAGGTATTTTATTTACTTATCCACTTCTTTTGAGTAAGTATTACCCTCCAATATGAGAGCATACGAGATTTCACTGTCCAGCGTGGTTTAGGTATCGACAGTTACATGTTTTTCACAATATATTTTGGATTTGAACCACGTCAAAAAACCTAAAATCAAAGGTGTAATTTTACCGTGAGTTTGAGAGTGCTTGCGTTTCTGTACGTAAGCTTAAAAGACATCGTTTGAATCACTGACTAACAAACATTACATAGCGCCTAAGTCACGTTCCTAAGTTAATTACCTACACCAATGTTTTCCATGTTAACATTAACTTTAATGAGACGAAATATTTCGTGAAACGAGACGATGTCTAGACAAATCGTCGCCGCGTTAGCGTTGGCTGTCTTACGTGGGCTGCGATAGTAAGCGATACTTTATCTTGTGGTTGTAAAAGCTTTGACTTATAAATTAGTTTTGCTTTATCTGCCAAATTCAATGTAAGCCAACAATTGATGTCATCCTAAATAAGTCAATGGAATCGATTCTCTTGTTGCATTTTTCTAAACTAACCTAATTTGACAGCACTAAAAATTTTACCGTCCCTTTCTCATAAACTGAAACGACAAGCACGGCTATAACTTTAGAGCAAGCGAATCGATACCATTATAAACCGCAAAACACCCCCAAGATTATGCTTTACTTTTTAAAATCCAAGTGGTGTTTGACAAGAGTGATTGTCTGTTTACGGCTATCGCAGCTCTGTCTCACGTAAGTTCCACAATGAGAGGGAGGATCTGAAGAAGCGATTTGCACGTTTTATCGTTAGCCACCTGTAAACCCGAAGTAATGATGAAGCCAACGAAGTACGATCTAGAATAAAAACGTAGACTTTTATTTATTTATTATTTATAGGAAAACCGACAGCACATAACATAGATTAGGTACAAAAATGGAAACAGTGGGCCAATTAAAGGTTTTCACGGGTAGAAAAGAAATAGATACATAAAAAATGTGGATAAAAATTAAAAACATTTTAACAAAGAGTATAGAAAAGAAAAAGGTTTAGTGTTAGGTCTAGTAATTATTAATTATCACCCCACTGAATAATTATCATGGTAAACATAGCGCAGCACGTCCTCGTAAGACATTGTTATGGTCGAAACAAATGTGGCCAGCTTTAGAATCAGTTAGACCCGCGTGAGCAGTATTTATTCAGACTCCGACTAATGCCTGGAGCGAGGGAACTATTATATTGATATTAGTAAGATTTAAGTATGTTTTTAGTTAAAAATGTAATATTTTTAAAACTGTTCAGCAGGTTTTTTTGACTTACGTGCTTAAAACTACTTAATAAACCTCACAGTTTAGTATGAAATATTTATGTTACGAGAACAGAATTCATAGGAGAGAAAAAATATACCAAAACATTAATATTATGATTAAGTTTGGAAAGACTACCTACTAGGTATAAATGTCGTGTTTTCTGGAGAGCATTCAATAATTGCACAATATAGATTCGAGCCCATGACCTTTCGAACATCGATGTCTTGGTCAAAACTATAGTTTTAGTTGAAAATCATTGCTAGATAGTAAATAATAGTTTTTTTTGTCTAACTGGAAGAATTCTCTCTCTTCCATAGATAATAAAATATCAGGTAATATCAGTCTCTTTACTAATTGTAACATACAATATTAGTATTCTGTTTAACAATAACTTTAGCCTATAGAAATAGACCACCTATCTTAACACCATCACACCTAATCCGATCGTGAAAAGCTTGTCAAAACAAAGCAAGGGACACCATACATTTATTTGCCGTGGAACTCATAGTTATTCTAATCCATCGTCCATATAACCTATTTTGATACACTTTAGAAAGTGTAAATCCCTTGCAACACAGAGTAACATTTATACAGAGCACACTGTTATTTGATCACTTTTTACCGACTGCAAGCGAACATCGCATAGACCTATAGTAGCGAGGTCCGGCAGGGATGTCCGCGAGCATGTCCGCGAGCATGTCCGTCTAGTGAATTCCCCGCTCTAGAATTGCCGTTAAAATAGTGCCATTTCGTTTTGTTTAGATAGTGATAAATAGTGACAGAGAGGCGAAAGGATAAACAACTTTACTTTATCGGCATTACAGCTACTAGGCTACTAAATTGTGTATGTATAGCTTTCTGCTTTTTTCAGTTTGTGACCTAATAATAAAACTATCGACGCTAGCCGCTTTGTGGCGCAGAGGCGTATTTATAGCAGGTTTTAGCTCCAGTAAAGTCAACTCACTCGTTCATCTAGTTAGTATTTGATGCGGATGTGGCACTCATAAAAATACACAGGTGTGAGTAACTACTAGGCCATTTATTCGAAATTATATAGCGCAGTAACTTTACGATCTTGTTTTGTTCGAAGCTCTGCCTCTGATTCTGTATTGCTCTATGTTTGCACCGTGGCGGGCCCATTAGAGTTGGGAGTTATTCCATATCTTATCGATACTATCGGCTGCCCGCTCTTGGTTATTGTTTATCGACGAGAAAGTATCGATAGATACTATCGATTAATTACGAACTATGTTTTGTCCCGTAAGTGCGCAATGACTTCTATAAAAATTCTTAAAATGTAGCAACATGTTACCTTAGTATTTGGCTATTAAAATAAAATAATATTAAATTAAACAAAAATTGAAACATAACCCATTCATTGAAAACGTGGTGGGTTATACCATTATTAGGTAATATGCTACTAACTAGGTAGGTACCTAATTTGATATTACTTACGGACTAAACACATCAAATAAATAAAAAAATTACAGTCTGTTTAATAATTTACTACGTTCTGTATTACTACACTTATTTTAATCGCTTTATAATAAAGTCGATGTGGGCGTACTTTAGTGATGTGTCACAACAATTAAAGCACGATAAGTTATCGATATTTTCGATCTTATTTTGATATATGAGTTTTATATTCAGGATCTATAATTTGATTATGCTTTTAGGCTAGTCATTAAAACGAAAAGACAAATCAATTTCGATTCTATATCCGTGTCTACTTGTCGTATCAATCATTTTAAATAGGGGTCAATATCTTGCTTAATAATAAATTGTGTTTTTTTGTTGCAGTTTTCAAACGCTTTGACATCAACCAACAATCGAATGCGCCGAATTTTGGATTTTCTAAGGTTAGTGTCACTTCATTATTTTAACCCCTCGAAGTTTATGGGACTGGTCTACCATTCCTCATAATGTAACCCACACTTTGTACTACTGGTGGACAGGACATATTGAAAAAAACTCGTATTTTTCTTTCAAGTATTTCAAATTAAGGTACTCAATGCATTTCAAAACGTATGTAAATCCAAAACAAGTAAAACCACCCACACTATTGTTACAAACTCTTTCCCACGATCAACTTAGCTTTACATCTTTTACAATTTTCCGTCTCTTTCTAACCAAGGAAGATAGCTTACGAGCAACAAGGACATGCGTAATTTGATTAGTTGCTGGGTGTGGTCCTGTACCTACTAATTAACGTAATTCTAGGGGTTCAATGATGAGTTGGAGCTTTATTTTTCATTCGGTCGGTTTACATTCTGGTTATTCTAGTTTTTAAAATTGATACAAGAACATAAAAATATTTTAAAAGTTGATAATTCAACATCTAAATTTAATAAAGTACCTACTTAAGATTTTTGCACCTACCTTATAACTAAGGTTGGTGCGTCCGTGTCTTGGAGGGTACGATAAAATGACCGTCCCGGCTGTAGCAGTTGTTAAACAACGACGGAGGCCTTAAGGCGGCCTAAGAGACTCGTGATTAGAACTGGTCACTAACTCATACGAGTTTACATACTTTTTACAACTCCAGCTAAAAAAACATAAAAACATAAAAAACATAAACATGCTGGAGTTGTAAAAAGTATGTAAACTCGTATGAGAGTTAGTGACCAGTTCTAATCACGAGTCTCTTAGGCAGCCTTAATGCCTCCGTCGTTGTTTAACAACTGGTACAGCCGGGACGGTCATTTTATCGTACCCTCCAAGACACGGACGCAGGACCAAGACCAAAGGAAAGAATAGGCATTTGCCCAGCAGTAGGACAGAAATGGCTAATTAAAATAAATGATTGTTTACAAGAATTACCTTCCTTAATTTAATTTCTACTTATAGATACCTATACAAGGTGTAACATAATTACCCTATAAGCCCGAAAGGGGCGTAATCAGACCGACCACCTGAGTGCTTGGACATGTGCAAATGGTCAATAAATCGTAATAAAATTTTCACACAAAAGTACAACTTTTATTATTTTATAAATTTGCGACAAACCTTAAGTGTTTGTTTACTATTTGCGTAAACCCGTACTCACGCATGCACACGTAGGTACCATCCTACCGCGTCGCACGGACACGCATGCTGTGTGTAGGTACATTTTAAGTAAAAGTTACGAGTTCGTTTTATGAATGAAAAACTTCGAAATCTCATAAGTCGTAGAACAAACACTGTTTGCCATGACCTGTAGAATACCCCACCTTCGGACTTATAGGGTATTTATGTTACACCGTGTATACTGTTTTAGAAACCTAGTACTACATAGAACTTCCTGAATACTGGATAATTTAGCTACTAGGTATAATTTATCTACCACCTACAGTTAGTTAAGCTCTAAATACTATCTAATTTCACAAACTGCAGACATATTTCACTATAACAATAGTAAAATGCTACAAGGCATTCAATTCAAACAGGGTTCTCTTAGCATAAAGCATAGTAGGGTACTGGCGTAGATCACTTTAAATAAATAATAAAAATTATGTAGTGAGGAGTTTGATAAGTTATAACTAAATATTAAAGATTAAATCTAAATATTGAGGGTTGATGTCGCTGGATGAAAAGAAAAACGTTAAAAACATAAACATGCCTAAAAATATATGTAGAAAAGTATTCATTAGTTTAAATAACGTCATTAATCGACACTTTTGTCGCGAGTTTTGGGACGAAACAGTAATAGAAATATTCATAACATTGATGTTATTGTTTCGTCCCAGTGGTACGAGACATTGGTAGTCCGAAATTAGAAAAACTCATTTCCAGCGGTCGACTTTTTTAGGCTGATATGATGATGAAATACGTGCATAAATTCAACACCAAAGATTTAATTTTATTTCATGCGTTGAATTGCAGACCATTACTTGGAACTATTTTCAGTCAGTATCATACATTCTATGACTTACACCACCGTGGTATTCAGCTAATTCTCTTGAGGAAATATCACAACAGTTCGCTAATTTATGCGACAAATGTGCGATTGTGTTGCGATTTCAGAGCGTTTGTGTTGCGATTCCAGAGCGTTTGTACTGCGATCTAATTTATTCAGTTCATAATTCGCTGTTGAGGGTAGAAAGGAGGGCATTATCGCACAATAGAGTTAATGTTAGACGTACCTACTGGCTCTATTGAATAGAACCTGCAATGTTTTATCTTGATTTGAAATTAGATCTTTGTATCTTTTGAAGTTAAATTTTCCTCCTTACGTCGTACCCTACTAGCCCAGTCAAATTAACATTTCACCTCGGAATTTGAGATACCAAGCTATAAACTCGTTTAAACTTGTATCTTGACATCCTAAAAGTTGTCTCAAAACCTACATGTGGTAGGGTGTTCGGTAAGAATTGTATTGAATCAAAAGATGTAGGAAAGTTAATCTTCTACAGTATTGATCATACATAGAAATAGCAAAAAAACCATAGGAAACGAAATATTTGCAAAGGTCGATTTTTGTAACCTTTTACCTTGAGATTTTAATGGACGCGAACACCCTACCATATCATGTAGGTTTTGAGACAACTTCTAGGAGGTCAAGATACAAGTTTATGCGAGTTTATAGCTGGGTATCTCAAATTCCGAGATTCTTACCTAATTTTGACTAATTTGACTGGACTATACTCCTCACTACTGAGGATCATGACCTCCTTTATGAATCACCTTTTTTCCAATTTTACGCCATCTATAATCATTGGGCCTTTGAAAAGAACAGTATCAGCCTTACCACCGAGCGTAATGAATGCATATGCATAGACTGTGAGATCTTTGAACTTATGACAAAATAATATATGCCCGTCTAATAATGTCTAAAGAAATGTTTTTTTTTGTTGACAGGCTCTAACAGGATTCTTGATGATGATGACGCAAAATGGAAAATTATTGTACATATCGGACAACGCAGCGGAATACCTAGGACATTCTATGGTAAGTCATACTTAATTATATATATAGTCACAATACGTCATATTGACACTAAACGTCATTATAGTTTTTGACAGGCGTCATGGCTCAGTCGGTAGTAACTCTACCTTCTGTGCTGTGGGTCGTGGGTTCGATCCCCACCGAGAACAAACATTTGTGTGTGGCAAACATAGATGTTTGTTCTATATCTGGGTGTTACTATGTATTATAAGTATGTACTTACAAAAAAAAAGTATATAAGTATTATATTATCAGCAATCTAGTTTCCATAGTACAAGCTCTGCTTAGTTTGGGACTAGAGAGGAGTTTGGGTTGTGTGTAATGTCCAAGAATATTTATTTATTTATTTATTAAACACTATACTACTATACGCACGCACTTACCTGCTTACTGCATTGGCTCAATGACCCAAGAGCCTTTGATACGGCAAAAACTCTATTTTCTCACTGATGTAACGGGACGCGAACGAAATCGCGGGTGGAAGCTAGTCTAGAATATATCTCGTGAATTTAAGTCATACAAAGGTTAAAATACTTTTTCTTGGAGAAAATTCGATCTCAATCAATAACTAGGCACATTTTCATCATAAACTTAGTCTATCATTTCTATGTACGATGTGAACGGAATCAGTGTACCATGAAACGCCCAGATATGCTTATTAATCATAATTTGGAGTTATTGACTGGCTATCATTAGGTATGTAGTAGATATCAATGTAGGTAGTGATGTTTCACACGGAGGTACCGCCAAAATTAATGTACAGGCTGATGTAGAATAATTTTAAATATTTTTTTTTTTTAGATCAAATTTTCGGGTGTATCTATGTATTTTAAGTATGTATTTACAAAAAAAAAAGTATGTATGTATTCTATCAGCCATTTAGTTTCCATAGTACAAGTTTTACTTAGTTTGGGACTAGAAGGCGTTGTGTGAAGCGTTCTTATTTTATTTATTTAATAAATAACTTTGAAATCATACACTATACTTATTGATAAAATAATTTTGATGGGAAAGTTCGCCTGTTTGTGTCCACTACATACCTAAAAGTTTAACGAAACTCTATTTCATCATTATTATTATTTTTCAGCAACAAAGATGCTTTAATAATAATGCTTTATCTTTCCATAACTAGTTTGAAAAAAAAAACATGCCAGTTTTAAGTCAAAAACATTTTGATAAATTTTTCGTGGTTATTTACTATTTACTGTTTATTACTTGAAATCAGTTTTTTTTATCCTATATAAAAATGTGTATAAATACAAAACAGTATCAAAAAGTATCCTTTTTACACACAAGTAAAATGATTAAACTTTTGAGTGAGATATCCATCACCCTGTATAGAGTCGGCGGCTGCGCAGCGTACAATAAAACGCAGTGATTAATTTATCGGCGCGGGCGCAGCTAACGAGCAACAATTCGGGGTCAGACGCGGGACTATTTGTATCCGGACCACACCGAGTTCAGATAGATAGTATAGGTAATGTTTTGGATATAAAGAAACTGAATTTTTACACTTCAAAACATAAACAACTTCTTGAAAACTTCAAATGTATAATATACTTAGTCGTAAAAAATAAATAACAAAATCCGTCATCTAGTTTTAACAAGCTAAAACCGTACTAAAATCGCAGATCTTTTTTGAAAAAAGTGCAGCTGTTAGAACCTCAAATGTACGGGCGTAGCCGCGGGCTATAGCTAGTAGATACAAGTGATAAATTGAACAAAAATAAGATTGAACTAGTTTCTTATCTTATCTGAAGGTACATTCGTAATGTTTTCGCTCAAATGCGCCGATGTTGATGATTTGTTTTGATTGGGAGCAGATCAAAATGCTTTGGGCTACTTTTGTTTTGATTGTGAAATGAGGCTTATCAGTTGTCAGCCAGTGAACGTCAGTGAGTGTCAGTGAGTGAGTGAGAGTGAGTGAGTGAGTTTCCTGATGACTATAATCTGGATGTCTTCAAGGCAAGAATGAATAGGTGTCCTCTAGATGGACTTTCTCGATTGTTAGCTTCATCGTCGCTTATAATACTATCAGGTGAGATTGAATTCAAGGGATGGTCCTTTCAATATAAAAAAAAGAAAATAACTGATTTCCCAGAAAGGGTGCAACAAAACGCCTTGAACATTTTTTTTGTTTTAGAAAAATTTTATTTACCCCAACAAGCAGACCAAATATCTCTATGACAATTGTACTTGCCGGCCGCTGGATTCGATGAGAATAAGCCATTTATTGAGGTTTTGATCTAATGAATTGCTAAACAAACAAAAAATATAGTAACTTAATAGATAGGAATAGGATATACAAAGCTCGGATATTTTATTTTGCATCTCATAAAAATGTATACCTCCATGATCAGTCGCATCCGGCTACATGTATAAATAGTATAGTACACGTCGATACCAGTACCATAACTCATAGATCGGCAGAATTCCCACGATCCCGTTCTTACAAGCCAAGATGTAATGATCCGTACCAACTATTATTAACTCCCAAAAATACCAACAATCAACCTTAAATTGCTCGAAATAAAGTTTACTTTCAAAGAACGGGGACGAAACCTCCCGGCCAATATTTTATTGTATTCCGCAATTAAGATTAATGATAAGGTAGTAAGTACTTAATCCAAATATCTCGTTAAAAACAATGCCGAATAGTTTAATACACCGTTTATAAGATTAAATTGGTGCGTGGGTGTGCCTAACTGTACTTTGGCTTATAATTTATTATTTACTAAGAATATTTTTAAACAAGATAATTGTCGGCTTTTCACACCCGGACAACATTATTTTATTAATTTATGGATTTGTGTGCTTTTTGAACAGAACCCTCAAGATGGCGTCAAATAAAAATTAGGTTTTCGCAAACAACATTCATAATAATACTTACAACTCACTACTTTTAATGTGAACTGCTACTGTATTCCATTAGTTTTAATTGCAAAAGGCTTTAAATTACTAGGTAAATCAAAAATTCTTAATCATTGAACATAACCTCAAAACGAATAATTACCTCTATAACACACAAAAACCACACGCGTAGACCATAGAGTACAGACAATGGAGAACGCATTGAATATGCAAACCGAACAATGTAATGATAATCCAATCCATAGACAATGCCTTTCGTCGCACTAACCACTGTATCGATTTATTGGTACTCATAACCAGCGAATGGAGAGCCTTGAAATTAAAGCGAAAACTCCATATTTGGCCATAATTCCTTTGCAGTGGAAGGATATAACGGGTCTTTTGTTAGTTGGTGAGTATGTAAGGAACTATATGTACCGAGCCTATGGCCATAAAGGATAGGGCTTGTAAAACCGTGAAGACTACAATATTTGGGAAAATTCGGAAAAATTATATAGACAACTTTGGTGTTGGCAAGTGGACACAGTTTTCTTTGGAAAACAACTACAGTTACATATCTTGTGCATTAAAAATAAATCACATAAGTTCCAGAGGAACTAAGGTAGAGTTTGGTAGAGTTTAATTTTTAAATTAGATTTTTTTGATTCTCTTCTCATTTAGAGTAATAGTTTAACAAAAATCAAGGGACTCTTCTTGATTCTAGGTAGGCACTTAAACCTAAAAGAAGATGGAGGTAATCTTCGCCCAGCAGCAAAATAACAAACGCTATGGGTCCAGTGGACAAGCTGAAATATATTTTTTTATCTTATCAACAGAAATGTTGGAGCTGACAGCGTTCCCGTACAGACAGTTTACAGCCATTCTTGGCGTATGTTATATATGGATTTGTCTGTGTCTGATACAGTCCTGAAGTGTGAACCAACTAAGCTGCATACCCACCAGAGATGCGCGAGTCAGATGAGCGATGTTCGGTAGAAAATTCACCAATAAGTAGTATCGGTAGTATTATTAGTGGGTTTTTTCCTCGCACACCGCTCATCTGCCTCGCACGTCTTTAGTGGATACGCAGCTTTATTCGCAGGCAATTGCATATCAATACATTGCGAGTGCCCTTTCCACTCGATGTGTCGTTATTGTTGCAAATCGATTGTTCGATTCAATAAAGGTTGATATGGTAATAGCTGATGCCAGATTTACGATGTATGAGAATCTTTTGTACGATTCGGAAGAGTAATGTGCCTGCGTCTATCCAAAGATCAATTGTTGGAAATGAGGATGTTAGCCTCCAGTTTAGATGAAGTTTGTACTTCAAAACTGGGTACCAAGATTTCATAAACCATTGCATAGATATTACTATCAGTTTCTTATTTAGGCTTCGGGGGGCACGTTAAACTGTCGGTCCCGGCTCTAGCAATCGTTAAGCTGTGAGGCCTTAAGGCGGCCTAAAAACTCCTTCAACAGAGTTGACCACTAACTCGCACGAGCTGGCTTGCTTGCTACTATCAGTTGCTAACATAAAGACCAAAGATAAAATACACCGCATCACAGATGCAACAAGAAATCATCGTTTGTAAAAATAACCTCTGAGAAAAAGGGTTTACTAATTTCAAATATGTACTTATTTATCTCTCGCGTGCTGTTCCTTTTGGTAACGTCAATGACGTCATCAAAGATAAAGAAAACAAGGATATTATCTACTTATTCCTTTTCTTATTTTTATGAACTTCCCAGACGAGACAAATGGCATTTGGAAAAGCTAATTCATATCTATTTTTTGCCACGTCTAGACTTTGTAGATTTGTCTAAATTGTACTTAAGTCGTTTAAGCTGTTATTTTCTTAATTCCATCAATCATAGAAACATGGTAATCATTTGTATTAAAATTATAACCGATGCATTAGACTGTGTGTCATTAATCTACACATCCGGAGGGCCGTACTTTTGTTTGTATAACATCAGTTCTACTTCTGTAATGTCGAAGTGTAAAAGAGTACGTTGTATAGATGCAAAGATTTATTATTTTTGTTTTAGGTTTGAGATATTTTCTTTATAAGTTTGTACCAAGCTAAAGATAAAGTAGGTCGTATTACTTAAAGCGAAACTTGAATTAAGTATGAGGAATATCTCATTAGTAAATTATACCATGCACTGAAATAAAAAATTTACTTGCTTTGACCCGCGACTTCTATATAAGAAGTTTTAAACTCTGAAGAGAGTTTACTTGATTGTGTAATTTAGCTACGTTTTTTGGTGATTAACCATGAAATCCAATAATTAGTGTGGATAAGTTGTCTATTGCACAAGTGACAGCAAATCTCTGAAAAGCAAACTACAATTTAACTCACAAATAACTTATCAGTAGTGCATTATGAACCTGTCTGAACTATCTGCTAAGTGAATTACATCAGAAATGGGCGTTTCCATACAGGCCGATACCGATAACGACACAATACAAAAATAAGAAATAAATCAATGATAATATTAATGAAATAAGCTTTTTTGGGGGAGACTTTTGCCCGGCATTGGGACACAATAGGTTAGATTAAAAAAAAAAGCTTTTTATAGATATTTTATATTTAAAAACCAGCCTTTATTTTTACGTCATCAACACCACGTGACTAATGCGATCTTTTGTAAGTTCCCATGGCTAGCTTCCGGCTCCATCATCGGATCAACTCGATGTCACCATAATACTATTGCATTTTTACCGAAGACTAATAAAAAGGTAGGTATGCCAAATTTCAACTAAATCGAACATCAGGAAGTGGGTTAAATTAAACTTGCAAGATTCGACACAAACAAATACACAAACAAACAAACAAAGCAAGATGAATAAAAGCTTGTAAAAAACGGCGTTACCGCGCGCAGCATCACGCGCTACATGGTATGAATTGTGTTATCAATGAGATAGTACTAAATGTATGCGACTCTCCGACAATATCGTGTTGGTATCGTATCGGTAGCAGTGTGAAAACAGGCAATGACTAATGGCTTTGATCTTTACTTGTAGCAGTCGTTTCAAGTTAAACGATAATTTAAAATGATATATGGTGTTAGGTTTGCGAAAAGATGGACGAGAGTTTTCGCAACCTGGTTAGAAGTGATGCATGACACTGCACTGTAACCAAATTATTTAAATTGAAAACTTGAAATTGACCGAAAAAGTAGATACCTACTAAACGTTTGAATTGGGAAATCATTTATTCATGCACCATAGTTTAAGAGAAATAGTTTCATTTGAGGCATTTTCAGTATACATACAATACCTTTTTATTTAATACCTACAGCTAAATGATGTAGCAAGTCGATGGTCCGCCTGATGGTAAGTTGTAACCATTGCCTATGCATTGCCGTAGAGCAGATACACAGAGGACGTACCCTGTGATGCATTGCACTGCGCCCACCACTGTGAGACATAAAGGTTAAGCCTCATGTGCCTGTAATTGCCATACCCTTCAAACCGAAACACATCAATACGAGCATCACTGTTTGGAGAAATAGGTTCAGTGGTAGTACTTCCCCGGACGAGTTCATTCACGAGAAGCTCTACTACTGCAAAACCTGTAATATTCTAAGCATAATACTGAAAATGTGAAGAAATTTGGTCACACCGGGGTCACAACGTTATTGATTAATAAGCCTGATATTAAGTTGGTTCAGTGAGCATGTCCACTGAAGACTTACCCTATGATGCATTGCCCTGTATCACTCTGAAACATAACGCACTTCATCCCCGTAAAGAACCTTACTAAAACTACTAACGCCTTCATAATGCGAACTGCCAAGGAGTGGAACTCTCTGCCATTATCAGTATTTCCTGAAAGATATAACCTAGGAATTTTCAAGAAAAGAGTGAAAAGGTGGATTATAGCTAAGCGTGCTACACCTTAGGCTGCAGCTACACTTACCACCAGGTGTGCTGGCAGCCAAATGCTTAGCTATTGCTCATAAAAAAAAAAAAAATTAGTCTCCTAGGCTAATGTTTAACTTCAAGGTGGGCTTTATAATCTTCTCAATAGCTGTATTTCGTTATTTCTGATTGATTCTTTTGAGTATTGTAGTTTTGTACCGTTACACTGCAGATTGGAGATACAGAAACGACTGGTCCAGATACGATTGTCCCGTTTTTGGAATGTAGGTATATGTTGTAAACTGACTATGTTTTAGTTATTTCATTCAAGTTCTTCTCATTCAAGTCATTCAAATGAAATTCAGTTAAAATATTTATCACTACATCGCAATTAGCAAGCTATTCTTTCTTCATAAATAAACAAGTAGGTAGGTACTATAGTAGGTGCCAAATAACACTGCAATACAGGTCATTCACCCACCTTCACTACGATGTCGCAAAATTCAATTTATGAATGGCTAATTCTGTCGCTTCCCATACAAACCTGTCGCTAAGACGGTAATCGCTCGAATCTTGTAGTACTGTTTTGTTTACCATACATAAATTGAATTTTGCGACATCGAGGTGAAGGTGGGTGAATGACCTGTATTGCGGTGTTATTTTGCACCTACTATAGAGTCTAATTTTTATGCTATTAATTGAGTCTCTGTAAGGTTAAAGCACAAATCTGCGTTACTATTCAGACGTTAACTGACATATTTATTTGTATAAATTAAATCATATTTGCCGAGGTTCTTGTATGGAATAAATTCTGCGGTCTACTAAAGCAAACGCTATAAGTGCACATCGCGACGTTCCACGCCTTAGGACCTGGAACCGTCAACATGGAGCAGTTTACGTAGCAAACTGCATAAAAAATACGCAGTTGAGACTAATTTACCCTTAAATATCTACGCCTAAGGGCTTATTAGTTCATTGGTGAGATGAGATGCCCATTGTCTGTTCATGAACATTATAATGTGTATAAAGTGAACCAGAAACTCTCATCCAGTAAAAAAATGTAGTCTTCCATGTTCTGTGTGTTCGTCAGTTTAGTCAGTAGCAATTCACCAGTTTTGTAACTTTTAGTTAAACTTTGATCGACACTGGCCTTTAGTTATAAGTAGTACAGTACAGGGCGGGCATGCCTAGAGCAATTATTGCTGGGCGATTAAAGTTAATTTCACTTTTGTAGACCACGGAATTTCGTATTTTGGTGGGTGGTCTATGGATTTGTTCGCGAAACATAAATTAACATTTATGAGCAACTCCTCATACTGTTGTCAGTGTCTGTATCTCTTTACAAAATCAGTAACTATCTTTTTTTTTTCGAACGGATTACAATGCTGTTGTAATCGTCTGACGATTGCTGACAGAGTTACTGGACTATTTCAGGAACATGGATTGCAGAAAAAAGAAATAAAAACGCCCAATAGGAGCTATCAGGGCATTCTATTTCTATATTTCAAATCTATCGTCAGGAGATAAAAAAACTAACAAAAGAAAAAAGTGATGAATGTGAACTAAATCCCAGTACTATGATGATGTTCTTTAACGTGACATCATTGTCCTTTACCACAGAATTATTAGGTAGTTTAGGAGTAGTAGAGCTTCATGTGAAAGAAAGCTCGTCCGGGGAAGTACTACCACCGTATCCATTTCTGTTGGGAAGTAATGATGCTGGCTCGTATTAGTGATGGCGCAGTGCTTAGTGGACGGAGTTTTTTTTTTTTTTTTTATTCATTTATTGTTTTAAAAATACATAACTTATTTTGTACTATAGCACTAAGGAAACCACAAGGTTTATAGGAATAATGCTACATGAGTCTTAGCGTCGATAGCCATTAGGTAGGTATAGCAACTAGGTTAGATAGGTATGGGTAGGTAGCTGTAAGTAGGATCTAGCAAAGTGCATTCCAATTTCTTAGGTAGCTAGTTTTAGTTACAAATTTATTCACTTGCTAGTTAGTTAGGTAATTAAGTAGGTAGATTGAAGTTGTTGTTATAGGCAGAGGCAACTCGATATCGAATGTCTACTGGAAACTCTTTTGTTAAAAACTACTGTAAAATACTAATTAAGTAACTGTACTTATCTAAAGTAAACTAAACTTAAACCTAAATTGTAAAACGCCAGCATAATATAATACAGTAAAAATATGTTAGTATTCAATCTTTACAATGTAATTTCTTAGCGTAAAATCTACAAAATTACATTGTAACAACGCTGAAATTATACCCAGTAATTATACAATAATTACGAGTTAACCCTTCCACTCCCGACCCCTGTCCAACGAGGTCAATAAATTCGTAATTTTCTTTACTTTGCGCATAAAATTTCAATTAACCTGGGTCTGCTATAATAACTTTAATTAAATCATATTCCTAGAGTAAACTTAGGTTTACAAGAGATTGTAAATTGTAAATAAAGTATTAGGGTTGGCAAGTGAATTAAACCTGAAAATAAACGCTGAGATTATGATATAAGGCCACGGTTCAGTGAATTTTAATTAACCTATAGTTTTAAGAACGTTTGAAATAACTAAAGTGAAGTTTATACGTCAAAATACATTTATCTTTTTTAATCAAACTATACTATTATAATAAAGTTTTTCTACAGGTAGACTCAAATAATGACCTTTCTCGGCTTTTTAAGATGACTTAAAGGACAGTGGCTTTATTTAAACATATAGACATAGTGTACGGTCATCGATAAAAATTTTGCATATTCAAATCGATTATACAAATTAAAAATCAGTCCTCTGGTAAAGTAACAACTAATCATAACACTTCACACCATCTGGCAGCCCTGAGTGACGTCAACCGTCACTGCGCCCCGCCCACCTGTCGCGGGCCCTCCGTTAAGACATAATTGTGCGCGCGCGCCCGCCGCCCACGTGTGTGCCCGTGGGGGGTTAAGGAAATATGAGGAAAGCTGAAAGGAATATTGCCAGCATTTGTTTTCGTATGGTGAAGAATAGTGTTGCTATTGCTAGGATAGAGCCCTGAAATGCATTGCGAGATTTTAAGTATTATGTCTTTATCGGGATTTGGTTTAAGTTTCAATAACAAGAATTTGTCATCTACTATATTGCTCTCAGTGTGAATTATTTGGAGTTTGTAGTAAGTAGATAGGTAGTATTTTATCTAATATATTGATTTAGGCTTTGTTTCTGAATAGTTGAAGAGTAAGGAGACTTTGCTTGTCATTTTGGTTACATCAAAAGAGTTTTTTATTAGTAATTCAAATTATGAACAGCAGTGCAAGTACCGTTCTTGTTGATCGCATAATTTGACATTTAGAATCGTCAAAATTCGATAAAAATGGCTTTATCGACCGTTTATGGTACGCTACCAACTAAGTCGATCGGTAGACAAATTCGTTAAATTTTAACGAATTGGCAATGGTGTATGTTTACAGTGATATTGACAGTAAACTAGTTAATCACGGCAGCAGTGAACGAAAGATTTTGATAAACTCTGACCTTATTTTTGGGAGTACGGATCTGTTGTCGACAAGAGATCCGTACTCCCATGGAACGATACGATTCGATACGTTTATAGACTTTAGCGATCGACAACTAAGCGATCGATGAGAACGCTACTTGCACTGCTGGTTAGCTTATCTATTACCTTCAACAAATTGTTTGTATAATCAACTCGTATAATTTGAAAAAAAAATCTTCAACAGACATCAAAAGAATAATATCCCAACGTAAAACCCATTTATTTGAACGCAACACCCGGTTGTTCATTTACAAGCCAAACAAAGCTAAACGTAGGAAACGTTAGACAAAGGTGCCGCGACTACGATTAAAATAATACATCTTGCGGTTTGCGAACTGATGAAAACGGCTGCGCAATCTCGCAAAGTATAGCCCTGTTTAAAAATAAAAGCCTTAACTGCGGCTATGGTGACGGAACCCGCTACCACAATTAGCATTGTGAACCCTTCCTTTCTTCTTGGAGTAAGAATGTCGGTAAACGCAAACTGCTGACCACCAAAAGTTATACACGAAAGAACATAAAATAGAACAAAGATTAACAAAACTATCTGAAAACCCTAAAGTTCAATTCAGTTAGATCTGAATTTCAGGTTTACTTTCAGTAATAATTTTACCCCATGGGGGCCCAAGACACAAAGGCGATTCTCTCTGGCGAGACGATTAAGAATTAAGGACTTTGTCTCTGCACAATGTTTGCACAAGACAGGCGTCATGGCTTAGTCGGTAGTAGCTCTGCCTTCCGTGCTGTGGGTCGTGGGTTCGATCCCCACCGAGAACAAACATTTGTGTTGTAAACATAGATGTTTTTTCTGTGTCTGGGTGTTTCTTCTATGTATTATAAGTATGTATTTACAAAAAAAAATGTATGTATGTATTCTATCAGCCATCTAGTTCCCATAGTATAAGCTTTGCTTAGTTTGGGACTAGAAGGCGTTGTGTTAAGTGTCCGTGAATATTTATATTTAATGTTTTGATAACGCTGTAGGAGTAATTATTCGACGGTCGAAATCAGTTCTTCGATAAGAAAAACTCGACTGACATATTCAATAAGTTCCTTCGGCTAAGGAAGATCTCTCATTTCTCCGTCAGTTTTTTAATTTCGTTATTTTTCTTACAGGAAGATCTTCTGATCCACGGTGACAGTGTCTACGACGTGATCGACAAGCAAGACCAGCAAGCAGTTAGAACTGAGCTGTCTCGAGCGCCCTCTGACGGAGAAGACCGTGTGTTCCTCTGCCGGATGAATGTGGCGAGGAACGCGAGGAGGCAGATGCGTTTTGGGGATCAGAAGGTATTCAGTTTCAGCGGCTTATCTTCGACGACACTTACAATCGGTATTGTTTTTTTGAATGAATGAATGAATGAATGAATGATTTGGTTTAAATGATGGTTATTACATCGGGATCTGTTCTTTATTCTCTCCAGACATGAGACCAAAGACATCGCTAAGATGAACATTACTCTGGTATAATCAAAGCATAGCATATTTTACTCAATCATTTGAAAGTAACATCGATTACCAACGGTCAATATAGTTCTTACGTTACTTTGATTGACGGTACCACTTCAAATGTCGAACAATATTTTAACTTTATTGAATTGATTACACTTTCGATGTACTGAGTTTTTAATTAATTTTTTAAATGAAGCTGTCCGATCCTCTTAGTAAGATAGCAAAAACTAACGACTTACTATAAATTATATCCATTGCAATTATATTAGTAGCTTTTTTTGTGGAAGTAGAGACTAAAGTTTTGAATTGAAAACTAATCCATACAAAGTGTACAAACCCACTTATATTTCAGTTACAAAAACAAAATGCCTATTGCCTAACAGCTTATTAAGGTACCGACCTGGTCTGGATACATAACATCATTAGTAAGGGTTAGTCTGGCCCAACCCCATACTGGCCTGTCCCCGTTGTTTATAACCGAATAGTTACTACGTCGTCAATAGACGGTACAACAGAAGATAAAATAAATGTGTGATCGCAGTACCTACCGCACGTACGCAACTGGCGCCACTGATAACCAGCGCCTAGGCAGGGTACTAACATATCCTGCCCTGGCACCATGCTGAGTGGTGGCCACTTTTCTTATTTTTAATTATAGTTCTAAGATTTAATTTTGTAATACTTACCTACCTCTGTAAAATAACGAATAAAAACATTACTATTCTATTCTAAAAGTATTACTTATGGGTTTTTAACAATGATGAAAACTTAACTTTAAAACAGATCGCCAAAAACCGATTTACATTTCAAAGAAAACTAATTAAACTTGTACTTCAGTAATCTGAGTCTTGTACATAAGAAACACGAATTACTAAAGTAAAACAAACCCACGCTTAACGAGTTTAACCAAAACATGTTTATTTCTATTCTGAGTTCAGTTAGATTTCACGCCCCACTGTTTTTTCACAGACATAAATCAATAACTAAACTATTAAGTCGGGTTTTACAATCTCAATGCATTTGATTTGTAATTATAAGCACCAGCTATAAAATCATCAGATCAATGTATCAATAATCAGGGTTATCAGTGACACAGCATAATCTTATTCAGCTAGGTAACAAAATGTACGAACTTGTTTCGTGCGCGCAAGGGTTGCAACTGTTGCAGTGCGCGGGTTTCTAAATCTTATTAAAAAAATATAAGAAATCTAAAAAAATACATACTAAAAGTGCTTTCATTTTGAATACTCCGTCATTATGATTGGCATGTAAACAAAAAGGGTTGGCAACCGATTTCTCCATTTATCAGACACTAGCTTTCATCCGCGACTTCGTTCTCGTCCCATTTGATTAAGTTTTTAGTAGAGGTGGAGAGAATATTTTCCTAACTTTCAGTGAAACTTTGCCCATCGATAGTGTAGGCACTAGCCTACACTATTGATGTATGATCTGACTATGATCTTTTTACTAAAAAAGATATGAGTGTTATTTAACCATCATTTTTGACAGGCATCATGGCTCAGCCCGTAGTAGCTCTGCCTTCCGTGCTGTGGGTTGTGGGTTTGATTCCCACCGAGAACAAACATTTTGTGTGTGGCAAAACATAGATGTTTGTTCTATGTCTGGGGTTACTACACTTATTATAAGTATGTATTTACAAAAAAATATGTATATATGTTTTCTATCAGCCATCTAGTTCCCATAGTACAAGCTTTGCTTACTTTGGGACTAGAAGGCGTTGCGTTAAATGTCCGTGAATATTTATTTATCACATCATCCAGTTTTGACAGAATTGAGTGCACTAGCTGTATGTCTTGGTCTATAGAAACCGGCTTTTCGGAGTATTCACACAAACTTCGTGGGAATCCGGACCTTGACCGGAAGCTTTGAGTAATTTCGCCTGATTTATCCGCTTCTGAGTAGTATTTAAGATCACACCGGTTTTTTTTTTACGGGTAGCACCAAAATTGATTGTACTTGATAGTTATGATTATATCCACTTATTTTTCTCATCGAAATCGATGCATACGTGGAAATGGAAACCAACAAACACTAATCCGTCCAGCATTCACAACACCTGTCTTACCGCGAAGCTCAATGGTAATACAGTTCGAAACTTTCGATACTAAAGGCCAAAAGGTATGCGGTAATTTATTTCATTTCAATTAATGAAATGAAATTTTATTACGTTTTTAGGGTACTCTTGCTAAACAAATTGCAAAGTAGCAAAGGAAGAAAGGAATAAGAATTTATTTAAGGGTAAAAGATTGCGACAGTTTCGCAAAACGCACGTGCGCCTTTATTAATAGCATACATTGACTCTAAATTATCCACATTAGTTATTTCAAAGTGTTTTAACGCCACTCGACTATCGCACTGCCACTTAGGTACTTATTATGAGTGGAAAATAGTAGTAAAACTAACTAGCGTATAGTAGCGCTATCTCTAGCAAGTTTTAACCCCCTTCCTTGTATGTTTAGGCATATAATTTTATTTTCTTTTCTTTGGGAAACAATATACAGTACAATATACTTTAAATTAAAAACTATGTGCGATATAAACCAGTGATGTTTCCTCCATTACATAGCGCAATATTACCTACTGTGAACAGAATTAAGATTAAAAGCCATGATCAAAATGAAAACCTATACAAGAAAATATAAATAATAAAGTTGAATAAAGTAATTTACCTACCTATCAACATAGTACAATAAGCAGCATGATCTGTGGTTTCGGTAACATTTCTAATTTTTTAAATTTGAATATATAAATTTTTGTACCCAGAGGGGCTAGGGGGCTCAAACCTCACCAAACGCTCCGGGTTTACTCCAAAAAGAACTAGAATTTGTTAGGGAGACCCTAACAAACTGGGTCGAACCACCCAACAAACCAAAATCCTATGTCAAGCCCCTCTCAAACCAAAATCCTGGATCGGCTACTGGTGCCACCACACAAGTTTCGCTTCTATACCCCAGTAATATTGTCTTTTCATGCCGTAAGTGTCGCACTTTGAATAATTTTAATGCATATTTTATGGTTGTAAAGAAAGGATAAGTTATTACGGCCGGCTTGGTTAGATGGAATAGATCACCCAATAAAGGCAAGCGTCCACAGGCTCGCATCGCACGCATCGGACGCATCGCACGCAACGGATTTTAGTTTGCCTTGTATAAAAACTCCTACATCTGCGTCCACTGATCGGCACCGTACGACACAGGACGCTAATCATAAATCATTGTTTATTTGCTCTAGAATAAATTAACAGTGACCGTTTTTGGTCACAATTGCTTCAAGAGGAAGCCAAAATGCCTACTTACAGTCTCTAAGATATTGTCATTTTGCACGCAATCGTTACAATCGAACTCATAACTTTGCATATTTCATTTAAATATACTTGTTGAACATACCTAATCAAATACTAATATCAGTATAATCAAACGCCTATACCAACTACATTACTTATCTACTATAGGAGAAGTTAATTATTATCCTTTGCGTATTGTAACGAACAATAGACAAGACGTTTTATTTTAGTTTTAAAAACGTGGATTGCAACAACATAAAGCAAACAAGAAGCTTAGACAATTATTGAGCGTGACCTTGCTGTTGTCGGGATGATGATGATGATAAAACTTGTTTATTTCTTCACTATTGAAGAATTAAAAAAAACCAGTGTGTGGAGTCCCTACGCGCGGAAGAAGTTATACTTCGAGTGCCACGCATTCACTCTCGCTCTGTGTTTAATGTGAAATTAATTTAGTATTTATTTTTATGTACTTAACCAATGTGCAGTACTAAATTTTCACTTCAAAATAAAAAGTAAAAAGTTGCAAAAAGTCCATAATGTCGGTTTGGATTTGAACTCGTATCCCGTTGTCGGTCTGACCGCAGTCCGACGTATCACTGTTCCACCAACAGAGCTCTGCTCCTGATGGTTGAAATTACGGCTATGTTTCTTTTTCTTTTGTTTGACGCTGTCAGACTGTTGGAAGTCGTATAACTTCAAAAAATGCTGAACACTGCCATCTATTATTTGATTGTAGCATTTGTAGCGTATTAGTCTCTGTCTTTTTCTATTCCCCCCGTATAACGCAACGTTGTTGGCAGTCGCATTAGAAGTATAACTTCAAAAAAAAAAAGCACACACTCACACTTCATCTGTTTTCAATGAAAATCGCTTCTGAAAGTGTTCTCACTAGTCTAAACTCAGCTGCTAAACTAAATGCACTAGGTAGGTAACTAAGCACAGTATAGAGCCAATCTGTTAAGTTGAACCGTCTAATGAGGCTTATCGACGCGATGACACTGCCGATGTCTGTACGTACTGCCAGTCAGTACAATCACTAGCAAAAGTACCTAAACCTTTTCACTACAAGTAGGTTTTCATCCAGTGTTTGCTACATTTTGCAGACCATCATCATCATCTT
Source organism: Eulithis testata (assembly GCA_947507515.1). Classification (NCBI taxonomy): domain Eukaryota; kingdom Metazoa; phylum Arthropoda; class Insecta; order Lepidoptera; family Geometridae; genus Eulithis; species Eulithis testata. The sequence goes on along the minus strand of OX382213.1, from coordinate 6,051,022 downwards.
CCTACCCTTGTCCCACGCTAGGTGGGGTCGGTACAACATGTCTTCGTCTTCCACTCTCCTCTATCAGCCGTCATCTCGGTGTTCACTAATTTCTTACTCATATCTTCTTTCACACAGTCCATCCATTTTTTCTTTGGCCTACCTCTACTTCTACATCCGTCCACATTTATGTCTAGCACTCTTCTCGTAATATGGCTTTCTTTCCTCCGCATGACATGTCCATACCATGCTAGCCTATTACTCCTCAACTTGTCCGTTATTGGCGCTACTTTAAAACTTCCTCTTATATACTCATTCCTTATTTTATCCATTCTTGTCACTCCACACATCCATCTCAGCATTCGCATCTCTGCTGCGTGCACTCTTCTCTCATCCGTCTCTTTCATTGTCCAACATTCTGATCCATACAGTACGACAGGTTTAATGATGGTTTTATATACTTTCCCCTTAAGTTTAACGGGCATTCTCGGATCGCACGTTGTTCCGGTGACCTGTCGCCATTTCATCCATCCTGCATTTTGCAGACCATCATCCTATTATAGAGGGCGCCCTAAACTTAAATAAAAAACCAAATTATACATAGCTACTTTGTTTGCGTCCGTCCTGTATTCCAAAAATGTTGATTTTAGACATTTTCAGATTTAGACAGTTTAATTTTATTTTATTGTACCTAAACGTGGGGTTATTAGTAAGTCCAAACTCAGTGGCACATATTTGAAGAAACCTAAGTCCAGTAGTGTAAAAAGTCAAAATATAAGATGAATGTCTTTCAGAAACAAACATTTGTGTGTGCAAAAATGTTGTCGCTGAGCAATTGAAGTACTAAGTACTTTTGACTACAACTGTACTCTAGGTTATTTTTATTGTGCCTTGTTAGCAGGCTCGCCTTGATTTGCACAGGGCTATAATTAAACACCGTGATTGGCTGGATGTGGTGGTCCGATAGACATAATGATGACTTTGCTGTTACTTGGAGAATGGTAGTTTGCGATTGGTTTGAGCTGAACCAGCTGCTAAAACTGTCGACATAAGAACTTAGTTTCGTAGAGTGTTTGAGTCTCTGAGGCTAAAACTTAAAAAGAAGAAATACTTATATAAATTAAATACTTATACTTCATCATATTATTCAGCCTAAGTAGGTATCCCTGTTGGGTAAATAGAGCCTCCAAAGGAGTCCTTTAGAATTGTAATAGTGCGTCTTAGTAACAAATGAAGCATAGCACTCACCAGAAATCTAAAATACAGTTTTTTAAGTTTCTTTATTCGTTTGCTTTACTGTTTTTTGGCACGCATTCGTAAATGGTCTCTTGGTCACTATCCAATGAACCGTAACTCAGCAGTTCCATAATTTCCTCCTCCTTTGCCTTCTTTCTCAACACTCTTTTCTTACAGCATATTGCAATAACTCGACCAATAATCAATACTGTGGTTGTTACAAGCACAGCAAAAATAGACCACATAACAGTGTCGTGTAGAGTCCAATCTTCATTGACTCTTTCATCGTTTCTCGATTTATTTTGTGCTTCAGTATCATTGGTAAACTTTGCATCCAAAGCAGCATTGACATCTTTCACTAGTTTCTTAAACACTACATCGCTTAACCATTCGGCTAGATCATCTCTACCTATCTGGCGAAGTCGTCTGACTACGTCCACGTGGCTTTTGGTCTTTCCCTCATATTTACTACCACCTTTATCCCATTTTGTAAGGAGTTTCAAACATGGAACGTCTGGTACGTTTTTGTCTGTGGTTATAGAAAGGTTGAAGGTTGTGGAATGCAAAGAGGCGTATAGTCGCTTACATTCCTCCAGGGTCAGCCTTCGGGATAAGTATTGGTATTCGGGAATGCTAACGTCGATTGTGCATAGCGAGTTTTGGAAATACAAGATTGTGAACAGGTATTGTAAGTTCTTCATTGTTCACTACCTACGAGTACCTACATCGCTTCGGTTGACTTTGAAATATCGTATTTTCAGAGCAAACTAAATTTTTACTTACGCGCGTTTTGACATAATTTTGACATTTGATATGAAAGCCAGTGTTATAGAAAGCAAAGAGTATGTAAACTAGTCAAATAATGTCAGTGCAAATAATGCGTTTTTATGGCTCTGATGAGTCTTTATTCGACAATACACCAAACAGTATTTTGGTACATGCACCATGGTTTTCATACTTGTAAAATGCAGATTAAATTACCCCAGCAGTTGCGCACCTATTAGGCTCGTTGACATTTCCCTCTATACGAGCACCACATGCGAATACCTAGCTTACGTACCTACATACCTACTTATGTAGCCTGGGTAACACGAACTTTTCATCCTAGCGTGTAATGGAAACAAAGCGCATTTTCCGAAGTTTCTCCGACGATTGAGCTAAACGTTTTGCAAGCCCCGCTAATGGCCCGATAGTCACGAAACTGACATATAAGAGGCTGATATCGTTCTAATAGACGTATTATTTCATAAATACCCTCAATTTTCTAATAAACTGATGTATTAGTGCGCCCGTTTTATCGAATAACATTATTGAAGGGGTTTTGAAAGTTTACGGAGAGTGATGGTGTATCAATCAAACAGTTTTGCTTGATGCCAACATAACTGATCGTTCTTTGATACCCTAAAAATGACTAAGTAGTCATATTTGAAGTCTGGATGACGGATAATTCCATGGTGCTTTTAAATTTTTCAAGTTTCCTATTCGCGAATGGAATGTGAACCATCACCAAAAAGTAAATCAGCAATTTCGCTGAGTAATTTCGTATAGCATTGATTTTATTAGAGACTAGCAGCGCCTCGCGGTTTCACCCGCGTAATTCCCGTTCCCGTGGGAATTCCGGGATAAAATATAGCCTATGTTCATCAGATTCTAATGGTAAAAGAATTTTTTTAATCGGTCCAGTAGTTTCGGAGCCTATTCAATTCATACAAACAAACAAACAAACAAAAAATCAAACCTTTCCTCTTTATAATATTTGTATAGAAAAAGGACAATAAATATTTTTTTTATTTAATAAATATTTGAATTTAATCATTCTCTATAGGTGTAGCAAAGCTATGGTAAAATTCAGTCACAGAAAAGTCCACTTATTCGTCCAAAAGTCTTGATATTCCTGAATAAGTATCCCTTGTATAACTTTACTCCTTGATTTTATTCTCAAATAAATTCGTTTTTGTTTTTCCATTGCAATCTTGAGGGAAGCCAATCCTAGGTATTGTTATTCTGTATATAAATAAAAACGAACTTAATTCAAAATACAATTGCTTAGAGAGCGCAACGCATTAATACATGTACACACAAATTATCCGGGTATCAAGTTGTCAATATCTATGAAAACAAACAGCTGTTTTGTCAAATGTAGCAGCCGCCATTAAAATATTCGACAGATAACTTGTTTATACCATAGATTTTGGCAGTATAACGATTTACTCTCGGATAGACCGTTATTCGTGGAATAAGACTTGGTAGAACAAAATTTTTATTACCACTAGAGTAATTATTGATTTTATTCGCAGTGTAAGACTTATACTGCGTATAAATAGTTTGGTCGAATCCGCCCTTAATAGTTTTATCGCCGTCTGCCTCTATACAGTCTCATTAAACTAGCGCCAACAATATATTCAATTTCAGCTTTTACCTACTTATCACTATAAACCGTGATACACTATAAACTTAAAACTTCATTGCACTAGCAGCTGAGCAAGTCATTATTTGTGTAAAATATTGAACAATCAAAGATTGTGCTACGTTTTAGTGTCATTACAATTTTGTCGTGATAACAAAGCTTTTATTGATTCTTTGCCGCCTACATTTCAGTCAAATTGACATTTTACTAAAGAACAGAAAAAGTCAAATGGTCACGTGACTTATGTATAGATATTCCACCATTTCCCCTTCAAAACAAACGACAGCCGACTTGACGATTGACATGACTTGACCGATAATTCTAATGTTTACAGACTTATCACTTGAGGCAAAATTGTCTGATGGACAGAGGCCATATAGGTAGAAAAAAAGAAGAAGGATAGCAGGAAATTCGATTCCGATGTTCTAATTTTAATATTCAGAGCACTGCTTTTTTTGAATGGCCTGTGAAACTCATTAGTTATGGATCAAATGGGTATACCTAAGCAAAATGACCCGTGGACATGTTAATTGGTCCACTGGGTCCACGGATAAACAATTACCACACATTTTATGATCTAATCATGTAGGTACAACTAAGTTGCAATTAAGATCTTTTACTATCTGTTTAAATTAAGAGCCTAATGGGCGAATACTCAAACGCCACTCAAACCCCACTCAATTTAAGTCCCGCTTAAACGATTGCCATCTCTTACAAATGAGTAATGTCAAACAGAGGAAGAGCAACTTTAAGTGGTGCTCAAATTTATATGACTTATGAGTATTTCAGCCTAAGTTTTGCCTGCCCCTAATCCGATTTATTAAATTATGTTAGGTACTGATACTCAATAAAATATTCAAAATATAAGTGCTTTTAGATCAGTAAACTGTGTGGTAATTTCATGTAAATCCGAGCCACCAACAAAGGCTAGTGTTTATCTAGAGTACCTACCTAGGTACAATAGGTTCGATACTAAAGTGGCAACCCTGGGTGGTATTGAATATTTTGGGGTGTGGTACTTTATTATATTAGCTAAATATTATTAACGTGGACACTGACAGTAGGGTTGGTCCACAAACTGAAAGTCGTTCAGCGAGCTATGGAGAGGGCTATGCTCGGAGTTTCTCTGAAGGATAGAATCCGGAACGAGGTTATCCGACAGAGAACCAAGGTAGTCGACATAGGTCAGAGAATTAGTAAGCTGAAGTGGCAGTGGGCCGGCCATGTTGGCCGCAGAACCGACAATCGTTGGAGCAAACTAATACTCGAGTGGAGACTGCGTTTAGGCAAGCGTAGTGTAGGACGCCCTCCGGATAGGTGAGGTGATGATCTGAGACATGTAGCTGGCAAACACTGGATGAGACGAGCCGAAGACCGGGCTCAGTGGCACGTCTTGGGAGAAACCTACGTCCAGTAGTGGACCGATATAGGTTGATGATGATGAAATATTATTTAGTAGGTATAACTATAACAGGTCTGGAGTATTGTGACTCTATATCATGCTTACCTAGAGTCTGATTATGATTACGCTAAATTATGACTTAATCAAGGATTTGAAGAGCGTCTCCAGCAGCAGCAGAAATTGAAGACTGAGTTGGAAGCACTGCTCTTACCGTGTACAAATAATGCGTCTAAAAAGATTTGACAACCACGAAATAATGTTGTACTGATTTCATATTGAGTTGTGTGTTTGTTATCGTCTAATAGATCTATCTAAAATACCTACAAACGTCTGCAACTTTTTTAGGTTATCTCACCAATGATCGTACATAGAAGATCATTGTATCTCACAAACGATACTTATTATTGTATCTGTGTATAAGAAAAATAATTGGAAGGTACGCTTGAAGTTAAAGCTATTTGTCTAAGGTTATAAAATACCCATTCCCAGTCGACTAATTCCCCCCGGCTGTTTACAGCCAAAATAACGGAACAGAGCGTCAACCTTATACTAATTCCGTGGCCAAGGGAGTCACGCGTCTGGTGTAGTCACGAATCATGACGTCACAGAACACACCTCTGCTTTTTATTTTTTTATTTTCCATGTTATCCTTTATAACGGCATGTAGGTAGAAGCACGCGCCGGTCAATCACGAGTGGTCGATTGGACCACGATCAGGTGTTAAAGACCTTTGGAAGGAGCTGTTGCCTTGGGCTAGCGAGTTGTGAATTGATTTATGACCTCTTTTGTTTCGAGTGTTAGAAAACTTTTTTTTATGAAGCATGGACTAATGCTCTACATTTTGGCACCAGATATAGCACTTATTTTGGTTAGTAGAACTAAAACAGTTTTTTACCGAAATTATTTTTAAATTCTTTTTGTTTTTTAATTTCTTACATAAGATTTTACTAATTAAAAGATATTTGACTTTGACTCGGTCTTGCAGTAGGTAATATGAAAATTCTCTGAACATTTTTCAAGGCTTCTCATATAATCGACGACGCACACTTACGTCTACAATGCAATATGCAAACACAACATCTTAATATAGAGAGCGGTTTTGTTATTACAAGCAGCTGTATTTACATTTCATAAATAAATGCATATCTCTGCCTCTAACGACACAGAACGTTTTTGCAGCAAATAAACTCGAGTACGAGTAATTTAAATAAGGACCTAACTACACTTAATCACACACCCTTTCAGTATCGAGACGAGGATTTAGGCACGCGTTTTTTTAATGAAAAATAAACGTTTTTTTTATGTAAACTAACAGTTTGACCGATCGATTGGTGCACAAAAGTGGAATAGCGTAGGTGCGGACGTTCTTGGTGCGCAAAAGTGGAATGCTTCGATTATTTAATATTATTTAATACTAACTACATTCTTGCGTCTTGGCCTGTCATTTATAACTAGTGTAATCGTTTTACGTATACTTACTAAAAAGTTCATGTGTACGTATACCTACTATATTTTTGTACTTAAGAGATTGAGTAGCGCCTCTAGCAGAAAGTTTACAAAAGTGAATCAAATCAAATCATTTTATTAGGCACTTATTATTAATACAAAATATAAATAAAAAACCCATATTGATACCTCAGACTAACATACATACTTATTTATTTTATTTATCTAGCCTAGCACGTAATTTTCCATACAAAATTATAGTTTACCTCACTATGTCGTAAACGTAAACTAGGCATGCTACTGCACTAGTAATACTATGTAGTTTCACCCTAAGTCAACGCTTCGGCCTTAATTCTAAAGAGCTAGGTGTGAAATTCCTTGTTTTTGAATACCTACCACGTGTTTGCGTTTGTGCATTTTGCATAGGAGTTAATTATTTGCTATATAATGTAGTTTTTATTGCAAAAAGACTAGCTCAGGAGTGATTATTTTAATAAAATCTAGTAAAAATACTATTTCAATTTTATTGAGATGTTATAGAAGTCAGAAAATGGCAGTCTTTAACTTTTATGACATCACAACCAAACCCTCATCGTTTCATGCGCAATAAAAAATAGGTAGATGATTTTTCTTTCTAAAGCTTCAACCAAATTACCGAATAGATAATTGAAATTCGCTAGTAATTTGGATTAAAAACCGATCGAGATCTACTTAAGATTTCATCAGCACAGCACGTAAAATAATTAATTACACTAGGCAGCTAGATTTGCTATAAATGGACACCAAACCCATGATTAAAGACCACACATCGAACCTCAAATTACTTGCAAGTGGCATCTTCGGCTTTTAAACTTTCTAATTTAACTTGATTGATCATTTTTGCACGGCCACCGATACGACACCTAGACGATATCGGGTGGCGAGCTAATTGTCCGCTGATATCGATATTTTCGATCGAGCGACTGATGCATGACGTCGATACCGTATAGATATCGTTATCGGCCAATATGCAAACGCCGTATGTGTGTGCGCCTACCCCATAATTTCAAAAACTAATTTGTACACTCACCTTCAATTTACTTTTCGGTTCATAGTTCGTGGTTTATGCAATGTTTTGAGCAATTCTTTTTAATTGGCCACTTGTAATCAGAAAATTGATGGGTATGTTTATTTCAATAGTAGTACCTACCTACTGGTGTGTTAAGATGATCGATTGAATATTTCTTACTGACACGGTACAAAAATAGCACAAAAGCTACTGATAACTGATATTTATGGGCTTTCTACACACAAACACACCCTCTCACACCTGTTCACTGCTCTTAAAAACACTGGAATTAATAACTAATATTTATCGAGCTTTTACTTTACCACGAAAATCAAACCCAAATTCCCAAACCTCTTGCACCTTCGATCTCTTAGCTCTTAAGGTCACCAGATACTATAGGATGCTCTCAATACCTTCCTAATTACCTACCTCTACTTACCTACCTAGTATCTACCATTACTTAATATTAAAAACCGACTTTAATAATTAAGGTATACGGTTCACATTACTGTAGTTTACAGATAAATAATTACACGCACATTTTGTACATCTGTGACGAAATAATCATCTTTCTGATGGTCATTATGGAATTAATATACCTACGTGTGAGTTCGAGAGGTGTAATGATCGATACATTTGGTACTTGGTTTTTATTATGCTCGTGAGAAATCAAATGATATGTCTTTGGGTTTTCGCTAAATAATACCCACTAATTCATCATAGCTCATATTCATTAAATGTTCTTGCCTCCTTAGCCAGGTTGGTATTCTAAAATTGCTAGAGAGTATGTTTTAAGATATGAGTAAGAAAGGAGTGAACACCGAGATGACGGCTGATAGAGGAGAGTGGAAGACGAAGACATATTGTACCGACCCCACTTAGCGTGGGACAAGGGTATAGAAAGATGATGATGATGTTTTCTTTAACCACCAGTGTGACAAAGAATTGCAATGAGTATTGGGCCGAAATGGACAGTCACGTGACCATTCTCATTTAAATTGACGTCTTGTATTCTTCTTCTTCTTTCATTTATAGCCTCTGTATTTTCCTAGATCAAATGAATAATTAGAAAAATAGTAACTACCTATTTGGTCAAGTCATTCGTCCAATCGGGTGTTTTAGCATTGTAAAATGTCAATAAAATACTTCAAAACGTGTCAGCAAACTATGGTTATCATCATCATCAGACCATAGTACATAGAGCTGATATGATTATCGTCTTGTAGAAAAGCACTGGCTGTTGGACCAGCTATTTCAGAAGGAGCGATTTCGGGCCATCTGCATCCGTTGACTTCTTGCAACTGACGCGAGTGACGTTAATGTTGTCGAACTACGCAAACTATGGTGTTATGTTTTAAACGACAACTATTACACTTGCTCTATTTTATCTCAATAGACAAACCCACAAATCACAGCTATCAAAGTAAGCAATAAATACTGTCCGTACGTCTATTTAGAGCTAGATTGAGGTCCTAACTGTTGATAACTTTGATTTATACGTGTAATAAATAAATCAGTTTTTAAAATACCTACCTACAGTACCTTAAAGGCTTACAGACATTTAATTTACAATTATTATTACTCAAAAGAAGGTACTGGAACGTTCCGTGTCCTGTAAAATACCCAGAGGGAGACCAAAGACCATCTTGACAGCTGTGTTTGATCGCGTTATGAGAATATTCAAGGTTTTTGAAGACGACGTCATAGATAGGTCGAAAAGGGGGAAAAGTATTACCTGTTTATATTAAAAAAATAGAAATAGAAATAAATAAATATTCTTGGACATTACATTACACACAACGCTCTCTAGTCCCAAACTAAGCAGAGCTTGTACTATGGAAACTAGATTGCTGATATAATACTTATACACTTTTTTACATTTTGTTATTTCTAAAATTGACAATACGTATTATCATCTTTCACACAATCCAACCATTACTTCTTCGACCTTCCTCTACTTGCGTACTCAACTCAGCCACGTGCCTGGATATCATAGTTGCGTGGAGTTCTTCAAGTCTCGTGCATTTAAAGTCAGCTTTGTAACCTTCAACAGTATATCAAAACTATCGATTACCAAATATAGAACTAAGTACAACATGAATAGGCCTATTACTGACGAACCTTTACAATAATCCGTATTTGCTTTGCGTCAAGATCAAAAACATATTGAGAATTCCATTAAACAAACATGACTTTTATATCTCAACAAATACAGTTCAATCTCGTACAAAGATATACGTAAAAAGTATTAAAGCAAGTCTGTATCGGTGAATGAATGCATTGATGATTTCTTGATGACTTGTTAAAATGAACGTTATATATTTTGTGAGCTCAATGGTTATTAGGACTTCTAAATCATTATTTTTAGTCGATACATGCAAGCTGAGCCAATGGAGAGAACGGCGGTTTCCACTGCCTCCATGCAACACAATATCGGCGAACAGAAAATGTGAAAATGAAATAAATAAACATACTTAGGCTGTAAACAGTGCTCGACCGACAGTCAGCGCTGACCGTACGTTGGCGTAGCTATATCTATGCAAGTCTATGAATGCGTACACAGCTACGCTGACGGTACGCGCGTGAATTTCCATACAAATGACAAGCGCGACCGACGTACGCACCGACGGTCGGTCGAGCTCTGAAACCGGCCTTAGACTCTAGACAGTGCTCGACCGACAGACCGTAGATATAGCTACGCCGACGTACGGTCAATGCTGACCGTACGTCGGCGTAGCTTTATCTATGCAAGTCAATGAATGCGTACACAGCTACGCTGACGGTACGCGCGTGAATTTCCATACAAGACAAGCGCGACCGACGTACGCACCGACGCGTCGGTGCGTACGTCGGTCGCGCTTGTCAGACGGTCGGTCGAGCTCTGAAAACGGCCTTAGACTTTTTAACAAGGCAAGGATGTCTAATAGAAATATGTCACTTTGAAATGACAGATTAACCGTTCTGTAGTAATGCATGCGCAGGAATGTGTATAGCTATCTCAACCATTATTGTAATGTGGAATGAGGTTACATACTGGAACTAATCTGTACCGATAGCAGTACAATGTAGAGTAAATAGTAACTTTAGTTTATTTTAGATTTTACTAAAACTTGTTAGGGTAAAAGCAAAATTACAGGCTGTAGGAAACGTTTTTCTTTCTAAACGCCTTGGAGGTTCGATTTAAATAATAAACAAACTTGGTTCGTTGATTCTGTTGCTGCCATCGTTTATTTCTACTGCCATAAAGCACATAATAACTAATAGTACCTACCTACGAGTTAAAACAGATATACCTATTTAAAAAGAAATAAGCTTTCCGTTTTTCCAAAACCGCACAACACTAAAAACGGGAAAAGATGTCAAACTAATATCGCATTGCCTTTAAATTTGTAACCGGTTGTGACCTCTTTTTAAATATTTTTTTGTACATAATTGCCTCTCAATAAGTTGCATTTTTGAAAAGTGCCTCTAAGCATTAAACACATAGAACGAGAAAATAATATGAGAAAACGTCTCTACATTTTTTTCTTACCGTACATAGCAAAACACATTTCAGATAGTTGCACGAGTTTCTTTTGTCATTGTATACCTAATGATGCTCAACGATTCTCATGTTTTGTTTATAGGAATGCTGGTTCGTTATGTAAAGCATATCCGTCAAAACGTTAGTAAACTCTAGTAGGTAGATATCGATTACAGTAGATTTTCACGATATCGTGTGTGACATTATAAGTATCGTGTCGGTGGCTCAAAACCTCTGTTATGTTTAAAGCTTTTTCACGATGTTTTCCTTCACTTCTGCACGTTTCTCTTAAGCAAATATCTATCTATACGAAATGACAACATTGCATATTATATTGAACTGATATATTTAAAATTAGTACGTAACATTGGTTATTACTTCATACTTTATGCGCAAATTTTAGCGATATAATCGCGCGTTGAACACGTGGGCGCCCATTTAGTATTATCGCAATAATTGACATCTCTAATCATTTCGGCCAGTTTATCTATCTACTGAATAGTTAAGCTAATTATATTAGCGCCGTATCATAACTTACAGTATTACACAGCTCAGGGCTACCGTACCGTTGATATGTTTGAAAAACTAACCTCGAAAGCGTATCATCTTGTGGTTTCTTTTGTAATCGAGTATAATATTATCTTTTACTAGCCGTCGCCCGCGGCGTTGCTCGCGTTCTAAATAGACCCTTTAGAGTGTGACTTTTCAAAATTCCTTTCTTAGTGCACCCCTACACTATATAAGGATACTACCCTCCAAATTTCATACCTATAGGACTTATGGTTGATTATCAGTCAGCTTCAAAGAGTTTCATATTATCTTTTATAACATTTTACTCAAATTGACCGAAATATAAACTGTATTATAGCAAAATAAATACTATTTGTTTATTCAAATAAAAACTAAGTGTATCAAATAGTAATCCTACTTGACCATCAGTATAAACATATTTTTTACACTGATTAAAATGAGCTTTTTGACTATCAGGGTGAACTTCTAACCGATGGAGCCTCTTAATTCTGGTGAACTATACGGGGTTGAAGTCATATCGGACAGTTGGGTCACGACAGTGGTGTTAGAAAGTTGTTCATTGTTCACCTAAGCGCTGGTTCGGGGTTCGATAATAAGTCACGATTGATCACTGGTGTCATTGCAATGTTGAACTGGACTGAATTACAGGCGATAGGTACCTTTGGTTCAAAAGCAAACGTCTTTCGATGCAGTGATGATCACAATGTTATGTCGAATGTCGAAGAAATGCAAGGAATCCTAAGTAAGTGAAAGAACTTTGGTATAGATACGGCCTACACCCTAGTATTGAAACAACTAAGTATACTACTATTTTCTAAGGCTGAAATACTCAAAAGTCATTTAAATTTGAGCACCACTTAAAGTTGCTCTTCCTCTGTTTGACATTACTCATTTGTAAAAGATGGCAATAATTTAAGCGGGACTTAAATTGAGTGGGGTTTGACTGGCGTTTGAGTATTCGCCCATAAGCCTAATAAACCCTTGTCCACAACCTACCTACTAGGTTTTTTATAAGTAAACATCTTTGACAGGCACTCGGCGTATCAAGATGTGGCTATAAGTTGCAATCATACTCTTTGCTCCATCTGCGGGCCTAAGATGCGTACCGCGAGATATTTGTCATGTCGTTCTGTCAAAATGTAAGCATTTTGTACCAGTTTAGGAACTATTACATTATCTGTGGTAATGTTGTCAAGAAACCGCGTCTTTGAATTTTCAACTTTTGACATTTCTGCATGACTATTATCTCGTCCTCAGAGAGGTACGACGACTAAGAAGTTTCAAAGTGTACATTATGCGCGTTTTGTCGACACCATTAGGTACCACAGATAATGCAATAGTTCCTAAAATGGTACAAAATGCTTACATTTTGACAGAACGACAAATATCTCGCGGTGCGCATCTTAGGCCCGCTGGGATCCTGCATCCGGGTCACTCATGTAATCTCAGTTAAATACCCAGCGACTGTCACTGGCAAAACTGTGCAAGTGTGCAACCAACCTTTTAAAACCAAAAAAGACGCCAGAATAAAAAATAATAAGCCCGTTTGGGACGCGATATGCTTATTTAAGCTTCCTTGTGGTCGCCTAAACTGGTGGAACTTATAACTTGGACCACAGCCCATCTGTGCCATATGAATGGGCGTATCGGTTATTTGCCAGTTAATCTACTGGCTATATCCGGCTGATCTATCGTCATTAGGAACATTACTGTTTGTGGGTGGACAGTGGTGACGTGCCACATTAAGCTTAGAGTTACACCACTTTATGACAGGCTGTCAATGTAATTTTTGTTTACAAAATTTAGTTTTTTTGTATGTCGAAATAAATAAATAAATAAATATTCACGGACACTTAACACAACGCCTTCTAGTCCCAAACTAAGCAAAGCTTGTACGATGGGAACTAGAATGCTGATAGAATACACACATACATTTTTTTTTGTAAATACATACTTATAATACATAGAGACACCCAGACACAGAACAAACATCTGTTTGCCACACACAAATGTTTGTTCTCGGTGGGGATCGAACCCACGACCCACAGTACGGAAGGCAGAGCTACTACCGACTGAGCCATGACGCCTGTCCAATGAAATGACGGACAGAGGCCATAAATAGAAGAAGAAGAAGAAGAAGAAAAATACTTGTCACAAACGTATGGGCCAAGTTTTTGTCCGATGAAATTGATCAAAAGGCCTTTTGATGACACGACAAGACACTTAACTTTTATGTGGCATGGCAAGCACGGTAGACAATGTAAATATCATCTTTGACTTAACGAAAGTAAAGTAACTTATTTTATATGAAGGAAATTGAATGGAAATCCAAACTTCCGATACAAAAGACTTCAACGCGCTCGATGCTCTACGAAAATCGTAGCAATGAACAGTGCATATATTCAGTTTTATGTAAATAAGCGTTTCCACACTTCCGACGACACGATATCGTGGGAAGCTAATCTCATACATTTAGTACTAGAGCCTACTAATGTTGTAGGTACGACTATCGACAAAGCAGCAAGTTTCACTAACTATCCCTAAATCATAATTTACTGATTTACCACCAACACTAACTCGTGTGAAAATCAATAAAGAGAACTTAAGTACTGTATGTATTCTGTGACCTTAGTGATTTATAGCACGGGAAATCATCTTGATTTATAATTCCCGAAGAATGACTAATAATATAACCAGGAACTTGGCTACGTAACCCCATAACCTTGGAGTATTTAATAAATATAGAGCATGAATATAAAACATAGCACGTTACTTAGGGCGGTATTTTATTTCACGAAAGCGGATCTAAAGAACTTAATGCTGAGGATTTAGGAAGTAAAAAAATACTTACCTAACTCACCCGCTAAAATAACACGACTGTTGGATGCACTCAAATTCAAACAGATTATTACAATTTTTCACGGAAAATTTTAATTTTTTTTTGATTTTTTTTTGCATAGACTGAGTAATCTCTACATACTTGTACGTGAAGGAGCCAAAGAAGTAAATATATCTACTGAATGTACTGTTGGAATTGTCTTTCAAATAAAATAAATAAAGTTCGTTCTCTATATCTTGGTCAAAGCCCCTCTCAGGCGTATCACATTCAGATATTCCTTAAAACACTTAGCATAATGGCGTACAAAAAATGCATTCGAAACGTTGTCATGCAAATCTATTTAAACCGGTGATATAATCTGGCCTACAATTGCAGACAACATCTAGATTAAAGTTTTTTTCGCAACTTTTTCGAACAGCGAACTTATTATAAATTTACTTAATACCTATTAAACTTGCATAACTTTTGCATTTATGGTGATCAAAAAGCCCAATTTATATGCTGAAACAACTCTCAAGTTTGGGTCGAGATCCAAGCAAAAATATTTTAAAAAATGGTTTTGAGAAATGTCAAAAAATCTACTCTTGAGTTACGCTTGACTCCAGCATTGATTCTGAAGATTTTATTGCAAATACGGATCAATATCAAAGTTGAATCCAAATCGAATGACATACATTTAATCGAATTACATTCAATAGTATGATTCGAGGCTATGAATAGAACATACCAACATTAAAATATCGTCCAAGGTCTCTTTGATCCGGATTGAAGAGCAGAGAGCGGGTGAACTGTGAACTATTGTGTCGAACTGTCGATATCTCTGAACTAGTAATACCTAGTTATGTAGAGAATTTTAGTACAAACCTGTAGCACGAGTTGAAAAATCGATTGTAAAAGTAAAGTAAAAAGTATGTTTATTTCAGAAGTATACAAGTAGCTAGGTACAAATTAGTAAAATCAATTAATCACCGCGTTATTATTGTAACACAAAAAGTGCAGGATTAGGTACTTACGTTTTCTCAGCATGACAATTTTTGACATGGTTTTGTACCTTTTGAATTGCTTGCGGTCAGCTAGGCACACCAGCGCCAATAGATGGTGTTGATGCTTGAAAATTAAGTTTTTTATCTTTTTATAAATGAAAATGTGCATATTGTTTCATAATAATATAAGTTGGCAACAGCGCAGTGAGCAACAACCGAATGTCACGCACGAGCTGGCAATGTCGCGTCGCGTCACCGCAACACAAGACAACTAAAGAGTGACTTTGTGTACAACACAATCTGTGGTCACTCACACATTGACAAAAATTAACAAAATTTCGATGTTATTTTCGCTATTACTCTACTATTTTATTTCACCAAATATGACTTGCCGCCAATAATGACCAATATAGAAACCAACAAAAGCTATTTCAATGTAAAATTATACTCTGTTCGCCCATAATTGTTCCAATAAAATTAGTATGGAAATTGAGCCACCTTAACATAGAATTTGGTTGTGCAAATCTGATATTAACATAGAATTTGATATTAACATAGAATTTGGCGTGCGTTTGCAAGTAGTGATTGTGACTTTTGTAATATACTTTGGTCTAAAATAACTAGTTTTTTCCAGGTGGTGTTAGTCCGAGGGCACTACGTATCCTACCTACCACTCTGCAGTCGCAATGAACCTGTGTTTCTATGCGCGTGCACACCGCTCGCTATGCCTGAGACGCGCGAATGTGTAGTTCACGGTGCTACTAACGTGTTTACTACCGTTCACGCAATGGACATGAAAATACTGCACATTGACTCTAAGTAAGTATAGCTTTTATATCTTTCAGACGATCCAATTAAATAGGTTAGTATGCCACCCGAATCCAACTCGGATGGGAACCGTTCGGGAAATTACGACACGTTATGTTCTCGTCGCAGATTCATCCTAGTCATTATTTATTTCTTACTTAAAGGTTCAATTTCAACAAAAACGTCAAGCGACGAATCCAACTAGGATGGGCAGGCAGCGGTGGGGAAATTATGTCTCATTTCGTCGCAAATACCACAGACATAGCAAACAAGTATTCGTGGCGCTATCTGCATACAAACAGGCAGTGCTTCTGGAAAATGTATAGTTATTTGGCGTAATAAAAAGTTTAATTCGCAATGTTAACACGGGTTAAAACTATAGTTTCACTATCTATATGCCTTTCAGGTATCTAAGTCTTACTTGTTGATAATCTAGTGACAGTTTCATAAATATTCATCACGGGCTGGTCTTGTCAATCACGCTCGACAGAAGCAAGTAACTTGTCATTGTATGCAAACACCATCTGTAGTAGGTGACCACTATTTGTTTAACCACATATCTGCATAAGCAGATGATGACTTTCCTTCGATTAAAGATTTTCATAATCCTAGAAACTCTAATTCTAGAGATACCTCCAAGAAGCTTCAGAGTGCTAACAAAACCGATTATTTTTCAAGGAATTTTAGCAAGACTTCCTATTTTATACTGTAAAAAGATGGATGTCCGTCATCCTCTATAAATAAAACATCCAAGCCTTTCCATAAATTCAACGAAAAGCAGAGGCTTGCAAAGGCAAACCTGATTGCGGCTTTGCGAATCTACAAGTGACAAACTGACGCACTTTTCACATGTACACAGTCTCTTTCCACGGCACGAGTGATGATGGTTCTTTCACTTGCTTCGGTATGACCGTGTTACGCTTTGAACGGGTCTACAGTCTTGATATATTGCAAATACGAGACCGCTGGGTTATTGTACCTATAAGAAAATCAATCTGATGATATTACAAATCTGTCACGTAACATCACTAGCAGATTGAAATGTGGTAGCATTATTACGAGTTTTGACATTAGTCAACTGTCAAACGTTGAATCTAATCAGTTGGTAGAAGTATATCTGTAGCGAGCGCGTGAAACTGTGACGTTACATGACGAACCGACAACTGTCTATTCAGTCAGGCGTTAGAAGAATACTTATTCTGAGAAAAAGAATCCGTATTACGGTGCAATGACCGCCTACTGTACAATACACAGTCAGTAACGTACACAATCAGTTAGTCTTGTAGACGCTGAGCCAGGAATTAGTAAGACACCACTGCGTGCCATTTATGCATCAACTGCGCATGTGAAAAGCCCTTTACCTACTGTTTACTTGTATTGTGAGCTGCATTATCTCCAGTGACGAGAGACATGAATATGAAGTGGATTCAATAGAGATGTTGTCATACATCTGCGTTGCTTTGACGGACGGTAGCTGCGGCTTGCGCATCAATAACTATTGTTTATTATAAACTGGAGTGCATGATTTGCATAGAAAGTACCAGTTTCATTATCAGGTAACAGCCAACTTCTTGAAACTACTATTTTAGTAGAGAGTTTGTAAGAAAGAATTGTAACGAAAAATGTGGTCACTCAGAAAACCTAAGAAAACACGAAGACCAAGACTATTATACAAAATGCTAGAGTAGTTATCTACAGAGACAATGGTATCGATTCGCTTGTTGCATTTTTCTAAACTAACCGAAATTAGACAGCACTAAAAATGTTGCCGTCCCTTTCTCATAAACTGCAACGACAAGGACGGGTATAATTTTAGAGCTGTCAAATTAGGTTACTTTAGTAAAATGCAACAAGCGAATTCATACCACTGTGTTCGATTTTAAAATCAATTGCTTAAAATCTTTCTTTAATAGTTATTCTAGGAACTAGATGGCGTTTTGTGAAATGAAATCTTCATATTATTTATTCACTAGCTTCCGCCCGCGACTTCGTTCGCGTCCCATTGGATCCTGTTAATTTTCCCGGATCAAAAGTATCCTATATTACTTCTAATACCTCCAAGAAGCTTCTGTGCTTTTGGGAGGAGTTAGGCTGGCTACACGCATAGCCAGTTCACCCCCCCACGTATAATGGACCAACTTTGAGTCTAAATGTGGAAACGGGAGTCCATGATAATAATAATAATACCTCCAAGAATATGTGTACAAAGTTTCATGATGATCGGTTTAGTAGTTTTAGCGTGAAAGCATAACAAACAAACTTACATTTTTTTTTAAGTATGATTAAGTATATCCAAACCAAATAAATGCACCATACTAAGTATAAAAAATTATACTCAAAAGTAACTTGCTTTCGAATTTGTTTTAAGACAAGGTCGACGTTATGATTAATGCTAGATTTGACCCCATCAGAATATTTGTTTGGCGTCAAGTTTAATTAATTACGTCTTTTGTGGTTGTAATTAAATGGATTAGTTTGGTACACATTATAAACATCATTGGAAGTAGGCAGTTAATTTGTGATACAAAAGTAATCGTATCTTTTTATTCAACACATTGCTAAAATATTTAAATACTATGTCAAGTTCAAACACAAGTCCAAGCTATTTTTTACTTTTTTTATTGATTTACAAATGTTTTATGTACAGTATGTACATTATTGTTCCTTGATTATAATACAATTAGGTTTGCACGAAATATCATCTGTATTTGTCATCTATCATAGTAATTTCCGTTTTTCCAGTATCTGTAAAAAATGGATATTGCTGGTTTTGTTTTTATATGATTCACTTGACTGTTTGATCATCGAATAAAAAAACGGTGTTGTCGGGCAAAAGTTCACGGATAAAAATATGTCACCAAACTCCACTCAGCCCTTGACCAACATTATAAAATACTCTTCAGGTAAGTCAAGTGTCATACACTCGAGTGCCGATTAAGTACACAAGTGCCACCTACCTACCTGTTAAGACAAATGCAAATAAAGTGTTCACAGTATTGCAATTTTTTTTTTATTCGTTGTACTTTATACTTTATCGATGAAAGCATAAGGCTCTTTATAAAAAGGTGACATCATGATCACAATAAACAATTTTCGTTGATTGTTGATACGACATTGATAACGTAAAGTTTATTTTAGAGACTTGATATTTTCCTACATGTTTCTTAACTCTCTCTCTCTCTCTCTCTTCCCGACTATTGGTCCAGGTGGTGTTTGGTCTCTCTCTAGGTCTTTTGCCGAAGACGGACAGTTTCAGTACTCGGTTTCCAACGTAATCGGGTGATCTTCTTTTGACATGTCCATACCATCTCATTCTGTTCTCCTGCAGCTTGTCTGCGATGTCGCGTACTCCGAGGCTACCTCGCACGTACATACAATAATTTTAAATTCCCTATTTTGCTAACGAAACCTACTACACTAAGTACCTATAACTAGGTATTTTATGTTATAATTCAAATTGTCTAATTTGTTAGCATTTTAAATAACATTAAGTACCTATATACATATTTATTTCGCTCTAGCGTTAGAACTGTTGATCGTCAAAGTCACGGATCGTAAATGAGGAAGAGTAGCGGGTGGATGGCACAAACATAGGGAGGCCTATACATAAATACCCACCAGTGAGTGAACCAGACTGAATAATGATTTAGTTTGAGATTGCTTATAATAAGACGAGTAGTCTAACATAAAACATGCATGGTATGTACCTACAATTATTTTTAATATCCTTTTCTCTGTCCAGTAGCGAGTGGCACTTGGGCTGGGAGAGAACGTCTCTCCACGGGGTCAGCTGGTACCACCTCCTTCATCCGGACTGCTGCAAGGAGGCACAGAGCAAGCACAGGTTAAGTGAGTACAAATACTTTTTTAACAGACGTCATCTATTTTGGCTTGGCAGCGCCATCCCATATAGTAGGTGCCAAATAACACCGCAATACAGTTCATTCACCCACCTTCACCAAGATGTCGCAAAATTCAATTTATGTATGGTAAACAAACAGTACTAACGAGATTCGAGCGTAACCGTCATAGCGACAGGTTTGTATGGAAAGCGACAGAATTAGCCATTCATAAACTGAATTTTGCGACATCGTGGTGAAGGTGGGTGAATGACCTGTATTGCGGTGTTATTTGGCACTTACTATAGGTGAAAACAGTATGCCAAGTATGATTGAACTTGCGCCTATAAAACTGAGCCCTGAGTCTGTGCATTTGTTTTGACTTTCGACTCGAGTGTAGCACACGGAAACGCATTCGCAAAGCGAGACATTTTGTTGGGAATTGCATGATTCCCAAATCTGCCGGTAGAGGCACTTATCCGGTTTTCATACAAAATGTATCGCTTTGAGAATGCGTTTGCGTGTGCTACACTCGGGTCGAAAGTCAAAACAAATGCACAGACTCAGGGCTCAGTGTGCAAAGTAATCTTTTGTATCACATCCCGCGTTTTGTTTTCTTTTATGCATTTGATTATTTACCTATGTAGGTAAGTGTACCTACCTGTCAACCTAACCTAGGTCATACATATAGGCGACCAAGAAATTGGTTTACCACTTTTGATGACATCTCCCAGTAACATAATTATTCGCTAAGGAGTTTAAATAAACAGGAATGACAGATTCTGACGTAGCAGTCATTAATCTGTCAAGCGAAAATAGCCCTTGATGTTTTGTACGTGCAAATGATATTCAGCCTTAGTGGTAAACCAATTTCTTGGTCGCCTATACGTAGTCAGTGGCTATATTGAGAAGGCTTAAATTGTTTCTAGAAATCTACCTAGAGAGGTATGGAATTTTGAAGCTGAATGATATTATAATGAATACCTATTTTATAGAAGAAATAGCGTCTCGATATAATCGCTCACGTACTAAAGCTGTCACACACGAGCGCACGTCGCGCAACTTTCTCCAGACGTGTGAAGACGCAGATAATGTCGCTAAAATGTTCCAAAGGTCGCCGGATCACTAGATGTACAATGATAGTATTTGTTTGTGAGATTTGTAAGAATTATTTTCATGTGAAGCTGCTTTTTGAGGAAACTGTGGAGAAAAATCTTTTATTTTGGCGCATTTTCATAAAAATTACTGCTGTCACTCGATTATAACGACTATTTGAATAATCGAATAATGTTCCATTCGATTCTGATTCAGTATTAATTAGATTACCAAAATAGTAGGTAAGTAGACAGGCGTCATGGCTCAGTCGGTAGTAGCTCTGCCTTCCGTGCTGTGGGTCGTGGGTTCGATCCCCACCGAGAACAAACATTAATTTTGTGTGTTGTAAACATAGATGTTCGTTCTGTGTCTGGGTGTTACTATGTATCATAAGTATGTATTTACAAAAAAAAAAAAAAAATTTGTATTCTATCAGCCATCCAGTTTCCATAGTACAAGCTTTGCTTAGTTTGGGACTAGAAGGCGTTGTGTTAAGTGTCCGTGAATATTTATTTATTTATTATTTATTTATTTAAGTATTTAGCTCCAAATGCTCGCTGAGAAATAGTTAAAGAAGATTTTTAGCTATTTAAAAACCCTTTAAAAATTCTAATAGTCCGAGGCACGTCAAATAATTATTTAGTTAGCATACTAAACACCACAGAAACAAAATTAATTACAGCGCGATAACTCACACCAGGGACTCTAGAATCTAGAGTAGTGTAAATATAGAGTCCGCACCATCTCGTTAATCTGAGTCACAGAGGTATCAGTAGGTGCTTTAGCGCGTAGGTGAAGTGTGGCACACTCGCAAATCAAACCACTAGTGATCCCACTTTACTTAAACACATGCACTGATACGAATAAGTTACTAGACCACAATCACTGCTAATCAATCTTGGCTAAGCCGAAGAGAACAGCTAGATCACTTAAATAATTTGTTATTTTAGCGCGGCTTTTAAAAAATCTCTGTCACTGGTATCGATTCTCTTTTTATATGTCTCTATTTGGTATCTTTTTTTCTAAACTAACGTACCTAATTTGACAGCACTAAAATTATAGCCGTCGCTGTCGTTTTAGTTTATGAGAAAGAGACGGCTACATTTTTAGTGCCGTCAAACTAGGTTAGTTTAGAAAAATACTTGAAAGCAACAAGAGAATTGATACTATTGCCACTAAGAGTCAATTTATACTAGCACAGAGTCGAAGCGCATCGAAGCGTCTATCCAAAACTGAACATAACAAATTCAACCTTAACTCCACAGCGTAACGCACACATTACTTCTGAGATTTTAAAAAGACGCGCGCATTCACGCGCGTTGAGAGAATCCGCGCGTCTGAGTGCGTCAAGTTTCGGATTGACGCTTCTATGCGCTTCGACTCTGCGCTAGTATAAATTGACCCTAAGATGACATTAGATTTAGCAGCCATTTACTTAGTGCAGCCTTGGGCCTTATTCCCTATGACCAATGCAAGCGCGTTACACAGCACGACAAGACAGGGGCGTGAAATCCCCTAAAACCGTATTCCCTATGCCATAATGTCATTCCTTACTGTGACGTCACGGCGTTTGGGGCACGATTTGAACTGTCAAATGAACACGCTCGCTGCCTAGCGTGATAAGGTACAGATTAGTGTGTTCCTGATAAAGTTAGTATGGCGCGGCTCGTTTCTTTTGCACTTCTTTTGAGGTTATGTCATTGTGACAGTAGGTACCTACCTTGAAAGTTGTTTATCAACAAAGAAAATTCAATCTACGTGGTTTAAAATAAAAGGCGTGAAAAACAATATTTAAGTAGTGATAAATGGATGTAGCATTAAATTACTCAATCATTCATCACGATAGACTCGAGGCATTGATTATTCAAAGCCTAGTTATGTTAGTTTAGTTGTTATTTCAATTCATTGTGCTGAAGGAAACACACATGTTTTGGCGAAGATGTTGATTGGATTTATTTGCAGAATGCAAGCAAGTACCTGCACAAAGGCCAGCTCAGCCTAGGTAACAGCTTTGGCTGAGCCATGCAGGCCCATCCGACAATGGCTGCGGGGATAAGCAGCACCCTACAAGGCCGCGTAAATTTAGTATTTGTAAATAAATAAAACAATCTTTCTTTTATTTCTGTTTATAATTTATTAATAAAATAAAATCACAATAATTTCCTTCTACCCGATGGACTGACGACACTGTTAGGACCGCGGGAAGTCCATGGACTTCACAGGCATAGAGGAGTGACCTGGGGGTTCCTAGGATTTGTTGTTCTTGAGAGGCTACGCCCTCGCATTCCAGGACTACCTACGTGGACAGCTGATTCTTCTTCGGACAGGCAGCCTCTGCAGAGTGAGCTGTCTGTGGCTCCAATGTTGTAGAGATGTTTGTTCAGTGGACAGTGACCTATTATGGTCTCCACGAGGGTTCTAAGGTTTCTATGTATGTTTAGACACCATCCTGCTTGCAAGGATCCCAAGGAGGAAAGAATATAATTCTTTGCTAACCCTGTAGTACCTCACAAACAATAATTTAGGGTCCATTGCAAGAGGGTCCGCAGAATCCCTCAGTAGCTGCCTGCTGATGCTGGTATTTTGTTGGCGCCAACGTCTTACGCGTTGTCTTCGCAGAAGAATATCCATTTTATTTTGCTTTTTCAAAGATAGGTAATAAATAAGTTCGGCTATGATATGTCAACAAACAATCAAACAAAATTATTCGTTCCGAAACTAGTCAAACATGACTTGAATGTCATTTATTATCAATAGTTTTGGGCTCTTAATTTTTCAAATCACTCTAAAATATAGTAAATTGAACAATTTGATGGTTGAAAAATCTTATAATTATAGATATTTATTACTTGAGTTGAAAATTCGGAACTAAAAATAATCCTACTAATTTATTAGTAAACAGATAATTTTCCGAGTGGAAGTTTTTGAACGAATCATGTGAAATAAAATACGGGGCATAGACAACTAGTCTTGTGGCATACAGAATACCATTTTTCGGTTCCACAACCAAGGCGTGTTTAGGTTACGATCACGGTGTGACGTCACACGGTTACGGCAAGGAATCTCCTATGTCATAGGGAATAATGCCCCTTAGCAGGCTAATATTAAATAGGTTTCTATCAATTTACGTTTTGACTCAAATTAGTGTGTAATAGTCTAGCTATCTCCTTTCTATCCTGTGCCTAGAGTCTAAACCAACTGTATGGATTGCACAAATAACCGTCTGGCATTAAGCCTCATTACTTTTCTGCAGACCCTACTTTTCAAAACAAACCTTGTAGCTCTCAATATAGGGTTTGATATTGATTAGATGGCGTAAAAATAATTTGTGGGATTCAAATCGCTGGCATTCGAGTCATCATTCGAATGATTCGATAATGGGTAGTGTAACAGTTTTTCCTTCCTGCCGTAGGGGAAAACTCAGGCAAAGAAGAAAATAAGTTTAAAAACTCAAAATTACAAGAATTTATTTATTCCAAGTACATAGTAACAATTAGGTGTAAATGCTATGCTTTATAGTACTTAAAATTAAGTAAATTAGGTAGAAATTGCCTAAAAGTATACTAAAGAGATACTATAGCTGAATGGTGCACATCTGACGTCTGACTCGGCGGAAACTTTGATATTTTTACAATATGATACTCGAGTTAGTAGTAGTTAGGGATAGGGAAAACTCTTGATCCGGTAGGTGAGTAGTGGTGAAGAACGGGTTTTAGCTGCCTTTCTTCCTATTCTAACTAACCTGAGCTACTATTGACTAGCCGTTTTGTTTTGGGTATGCGAAGTGAACGTGCTCGGATCTTTAGGTATGGTATCGACCAGCTGCTAGGCTCGTTCGACGCGGGCGTTTTGTGGTGTGGTTCAGGAAGTCTGATCGCCACTTGACAGCCTCGCTGAAGATTATAAATAAAATAAATTAGTTACTGAGTAGGAAAATTTCTTCATCGAGGTACAGTAGGTAGTTTTATGTGAAATTTTGGCAGGTTTTTACCGTTATTTAAAGATATCTACCTTGAGGCTGGTATGGTCGGATATGCTGGTTGTATTTTGTATGAAAATGCTTGAAGACGGTTACGAACGTTCCGGTCCAATCTTGACTTCGCAAATCGCGTTTACGCCGGTACGACCTGAAGTAAATGGATACGAATGCATGGGTCAACTTTGAGTAGTCATAACGCTATCGGATTTGTCCAGGATCACAGTAGAAATCGATATAAAATTACCTGAAGTTTGGTGGGTCAAAACGTATGAATATTTTGCGTTCAGCGACCTTGTGTTATGCTTATTCGCACTGCAAACTGATTGGAAACTCGTATCTCATGTAAATGTGTCGTAGAAACAACTTCGGTATTCTTTTTCGAGTATAAATGTCGCTTATTTACCGAAATAAAATTAAAATTCGTTGGTTCGAGATGACTCAACCATTTTCAAAATCTCCTCTCTACCACAGACAAGAGGCTCGGTTTTTTTTATTCTCGATTCCGTTTGGCATGGATCATAGAGTGTTTATTTTTTATTTTTCTTTGTATCGGGGTTGCCGTCTCGGTAACTCAACTCTCTACCAACCACCGAATCGGTATCGAACGAATGTTTTTTATTATTTTGTTTATGAGAAATATTATGTGAAATTTAGTAATAGTTGAAGTAAAAATAATGCCAATAATAACGAAGTATCGCACCGGTGCCAAATCGCCCTAGCAGGCCGTTCTAGGCCCGAGTTCTTATGATAATGATTCTATCTCGATGAAAGGAAAATTTGAAATATTTTAGCGGGAGATTCAAACTAGGTACGTTTTACTAGGTAATTGCCATGATTTTTTCTAACGTGTAGATTATATGTAAAGTGTTAAAAATCGAAGGTTACAGCACCCCCTTTCCCGGTGAAGAATTCACGTAGTGAATTCTCCGGACGTCCTCGTCGTAATATTTGTATTTAAGTTACCTAACCTACACCTGTTTTTTTATAATATTAATAATGAAAGTATGAGAGAAAAAGTAAAAAGCAAAAAAAAATTATAACCTAAATGTAATAAAGCTAAGATTAATGTCGTAACTGCAGTTTTGCGGGTGCACAATGTGATATTTGATGATCCTCAGATCGACAAAGTATATCGTTAGATATTCCAGGTCAGAAGATCGCAGATCAACCAGATCGGATCTTGCCAAAAATTTAGCAATATTGGATTGATTGTTTCTCCGTTATGTGAAAGATTTCCCGAAATTATAGGGAGCTGAGTAATTGCATGCAACATAGCAAATACGCAGGTTTAAAATCTCTACGGCTGGAGTGATAGGATGTAAAAAAAAAAAAAAAATTATGCTCCGCAAAATTGCACGACATTGGATTGCACACCCGAGGAAAGTATCGGTTGGTGTTGTGTTGTACAATACATTTTATACCTAAGCCGGGTTTTACGGTTCACCTGTAGGAGTCGGTGGTTGGCTATTCTTACCCCGAGCCAACGCGGGGAACATATGCTAGTTATTTATATGGTAATCTAGGTTTTTAAAGTCTTTGATATGCCACTTTCCGATGTATTTCCCTGAATCGTCTTCTAATTCATATACTAGAGGGGAAAGTTTACGAATGACCGTACAACGTTCATATTTAGGTGCTAATTTAGCCGAAAAATACTTATGCGCTGCGCTCTGTTTGTAGGTACGCTTCCATACTACATCGCCTACCTCAAAAGCTATATCCCTGCGTTTATTATTATAATATTTGGCATTTTTACTGTGTGCTTTTTTGAGGCTGTCCTGTACAGATTTGTATACGTCTTTGAGTGTACCTAAATTGGCAGCATAGCTATCACGGGGCTTAAAAATGAGTTCGTCTATATCTTGAAAGTCTTTATAAATGCTACCGTCTGTGACAGCTTCTCGGCCGTGTACTAACATGAACGGACTATATGAAGTGGAATCATTAACTGAAGTATTAATTGCAAATTGAACCTTGTGGACATTTACGTCCCAAGTCCTATGGTCAGCTTCTACATAAGATGAGAGAGCCGTCATCACGGTACGGTTATAACGCTCTACTGTATTCACTTGGGGACAATAAACTGGACCTAAATGTACTTGGGGAATATTATATTTGGCATATAATGCCTGAACTTCATGGCCCACAAACTGGGAACCATTGTCAGATAGGACAGTTTGCGGGATGCCATGTACTAAAAATACGTTATTCTCTAGACGCTGGGCAATAACCTTCCCGGTAGCGCGTCTTAGAGGGAATATAAGACAATATTTAGAAAAACAACATACTACAACTAAGAGATAAGTATTCTGTTGCCTCGACATTGGCAGTGGACCTACTAAATCGATGCTGATGCACTGGAAAGGCCGAGAACAGATTTTGGGTTCACCCATGAAGCCGGGTGTTGCTTGATTATTATGTTTATATGCATTACAAATGGAACAAGCTTTGACATATTCTAAGATATCCTTATGCATGCCAGGCCAGAAATATCTGAGTTTTATGCGTTTATGAGTTTTAGCTACTCCTAAGTGTGCGGCAATTGGTTCAGCATGGTTTTTTGATATTATACTTTCCCTAAACTCTAATGGAACTACCTCTTTCCACTGGAAGTCACTGTTGAGTTTATTGTTGGACTTAGAGAAGCGATATAGTCGGTCATCTATCACCTGGTAATTTGGACATGCGCGGGGTCTAGCAATACAACGTTTTACGATATTTTTATACCAAGTATCGGTCGTCGTTAGAGGAGAAGTAGTTATAGCAGTAACTGGTACTGATCTGGACAAAGCGTCAGGTACAACGTTTTCAGTCCCTTTTCTATGTTCAATAACTAAATTATAAGGGGAAAGTCTACAACCCCATCGCGCTAGGCGACCGGTAGGATTCTTAAGGTTGAAGAACCATTTTAGGCTTGCATGGTCTGTTATTACTCGGACCGGCTTGCTACCTTCTATATACGGACGGAAATGTTCGACTACATGTACTACGGCTAGCGCCTCCCTCTCCGTAACTGAGTAATTACGTTCTGCTGGATTTAGTGAGCGACTGCAATATGCAATTGGATGCTCTTGTCCGTCGATTTCCTGTGTTAGTGTACCGCCTATTCCAAAATCTGATGCGTCGCAGTGTACTGCGAAAGGCTTTGAGAAATCGGGGCAAGTCAAAACGGGAGCAGTAGTAAGGCATAATTTTAACTCATGGAACGCTTTGTCGGCCTCGGGCGTCCATTCGAAAGGAGGGGCCCCTTTGCGGGTGGAAGTGAGACTATTTAAGGGTCCCGCTTTGTGGCTAAAGTCTTTTATAAATCGTCTATAGTAAGAAGCTGTACCTAAAAATCGCTTCAGGTCTTTACGAGTAACAGGTGTAGGAAAGTCTATGATAGCTTTTACTTTATCAGGATCGGTACGGAGACCATATTCATCAATTACATGACCTAGATATTTTAATTTCTTTCTGAAAAACTGACACTTGCCCATATTAATGGTGAGTCCAGCATCGCCTAACCGATTCTTGACTCGTTTTAGCAAATCTACATGTTCTTCGAAAGTAGAGGTAAATAAAATGATATCGTCTAGGTAAATGAATACTTTATTGTCGAACTCGGGGCCAAATAACCTATCCATTAAGCGCTGTTGGGTCGCGCCGGATGACGTAAGACCAAAACACATGCGTGTGTAATGAAATAAGCCTCGTCCTGGCACTGTGAACGCGGTTTTCTCTCTTGATTCCATGGAATCCAGAGGTATTTGGTGGTAGGCAGCCTTCAGATCGATGGATGACAAATATTTTGCGTTTCCCAGCTGATCCAGGATGTTGTTGATGTAAGGGAGTGGGTACGCATCGTGTTTAGAGACTTCATTCAACTTCCTGCTATCCAAACAAAATCTGTATGTACCATCCGACTTTGGAGCAAGAGTAATTGGACTGCTCCACGCGCTGTTGCTTGGTTCGATGACGCCGTCTCTCAACATTTGGTCGACCTGCCTGTTTACTTCTGTCAACTTCTCAGGGGACATGGGGTAGTAGCGCTGTTTTATTGGTGAATGGTCGCCGGTATCTATTTTGTGGGATACCAGGTGGGTCATTCCAAGGCCCTTCTTCTCTGCTGAAATTGCTTCGTACTGTAATATGATTTCTTGAGCTTGTTCCCGCTCCGACTCGGTTAAAGAGTCGAAATCATGTAAAAACCTACTTTCCGAAGCTATTGTATTTACACTGTCCGTTTCCGAAAAATATTCTCTTCTATCAAGTAACGCAAGCACGTCGGGTGCGATGTTGAACTGTTTCCAGAAATTTATGCCAAAAATTAAATCGGTGGTAACACCAGGTACGATATAGAATTTGACTATGGCCTTATTATTCTCACCAACTGTTACAGGTAAAAAAACATAACCTGAAACAGGAGAAAATGAGTCGTCGGCCGTTCGTATGTAATGTAAATCATCGGATTCATGCATGGTTACTAGGTTCTGGAAGTGCTTAAAAGCATCGTTGCCTATGATGGATATATCAGCGCCGGAGTCTAGTAAACCTCTCACTTTTAGGTCATAAACGGAGACAGTAAGAAATGGACGTTTATCATCACTCCTGATTTCGTGAACCAGCGGGGCGGAAGACTTCCTATTCGGAAAATCTCTGGTGGGCAGAAGCCGGGACCTCTGTTCACCATCACCAGCTCGATTGCAACTAGCTGGTGTCACTGGTCGCTGGTCCACTAATGGGAGTTTTTTGGGACCGCAGACAACGAAGTTTTATTATTATTGCATTTAGGACAGGTCTTGAAGGTTACTTCCTTCTCGCCGCAACGATAGCAAACCAATGTGAATGGTGCCGAGCATGTGGTGAGGCTATGGCCATTGACTCTACAACGGACGCAGAATTCACTATCCCTAGAGTGCATCGCCGCAACTTTTGAAGATATTTGCGCGCCTGATGGATTTTTATAGCATAAGTCTGGTGCTAAACAAGCAGCAGTGTTTTTAGGAGGTTCAGAGAACAATTCAGATCTTTGTTTAGCATTTTCTAGTAGCCTACACTTTTGTTTCAAATCTTTCCAGGTGGCAACTGGATTCAGGGCCATTTGGTTTGTATAGAAAGGTCTAACATTGTATAAAGTAATATTCAGCTTCTCCTCATCAGATATAGGTTTAGATAAACGAGTAAAATAGTTCTGCATAACGCTTAGATAGTTAATAATACTTTCATCACGACCCTGGGTCCGTGTTCTAATTTCTTGCATCAACCGATGGTCATAATCAAAAGGTAAATATTCTTCTAGCAGTACAGACTTTAATTCCTCCCAGTTAGTGACTTCTGAACGGACTCCTCGGTACCAGCAGAGTGCCTCATCAATAAATAGTTCAGCCGCTGAATTGAAAAGTTTAGAATTAGAGATCGACCTAGATAAACATAACTCCTCTAATCTTTGTATGAAGGCTTTTACACATGTTTTACCATTGAATTTGACATTTAGAGTGTGAACTGCTGAATGTTTGTTACTAGTACTAGCTACTCCTGCAGGTTCTAGTTCCTGTTCAGGTTCAGGTGTGGGAGGTGAGATACTACTCTTGAAGTTACACAAGATACCATCTAACTTTCTCAATAAACGATCTAAACGTTCTTGCAAATTACTATGAAGGGAAAATAACTTACTCTCACTACTGGGAGTTGGTATACGACCAAATCTATGAAATAGGTGGTGGCCCAATGCTTGGACACGGTTAAGTACCTTTAGAGAACAAGGTTTAAGAGCTGCGCCTGTCGTTAGATCAGTTAGGCTATCAAGCTTAGCCTGGACAATCTCAAGTTCAGATCCGGAATCAAAGTCACATGTTACAACTTCATCCGAGGGAATTTCCTTGTTCAGGGTTCGAACCTGAGTTCTCAAAGCCGTCAATGTATCTGATGTTGGCGTCGCGCCCCTAATCTTTACCTCATATTCAAGCTCATCCTTAGCCAAGACGTTAAACGCTATTGGTCTCTCTTCCAGCATCTTGGAGTAAGTAGGTAGGAATGTAGGTAGGTAGGGTTAGAAAAATTACAATTATGTAATAAATGTTATGAAATTAGCTATGAATCGTAAGGAGGCGAATGCAGAGCAGATATAGCACCAATCCAGATCAAATTTGCATCTAAACAACAACTGATTTCTTCACAAAAATAAAAAATAAGTTTCCAATAGAACAAATAAAAATAAGAAAAAAATGCTTAAAAAATGCAAACCTTTGCGTTATTTTGGTAGTAGTAGTAGGGTAATAATATTATAATAACGCTAAGGTACAATTTTAAAGATAATAAGCACAAAAAGTTAAGAATAAAATGAAATTTTAGTTTTCTAATAACCAAGTAAAATAACTCAAAAAAATGTTAAAATATGACAATTTTTACAGGAATTTTAACGAGATTAGTATTAAAATAGTATAACAATGCTTCCTAGCACTGATTTTAAAGTTAATACCTAATAAAACTGAAGATATATTGAATATTAAGTTTTTCGCCGCGCCAGAGGTCAGTAATCGCTGAGCTATAAATTGACCAGAAAAAAGACAAAATTGTTTACCTTTTCGTCATGTGTCACCTTGTCCTAATGTTCGGGCGCCAAAATGTAACAGTTTTTCCTTCCTGCCGTAGGGGAAAACTCAGGCAAAGAAGAAAATAAGTTTAAAAACTCAAAATTACAAGAATTTATTTATTCCAAGTACATAGTAACAATTAGGTGTAAATGCTATGCTTTATAGTACTTAAAATTAAGTAAATTAGGTAGAAATTGCCTAAAAGTATACTAAAGAGATACTATAGCTGAATGGTGCACATCTGACGTCTGACTCGGCGGAAACTTTGATATTTTTACAATATGATACTCGAGTTAGTAGTAGTTAGGGATAGGGAAAACTCTTGATCCGGTAGGTGAGTAGTGGTGAAGAACGGGTTTTAGCTGCCTTTCTTCCTATTCTAACTAACCTGAGCTACTATTGACTAGCCGTTTTGTTTTGGGTATGCGAAGTGAACGTGCTCGGATCTTTAGGTATGGTATCGACCAGCTGCTAGGCTCGTTCGACGCGGGCGTTTTGTGGTGTGGTTCAGGAAGTCTGATCGCCACTTGACAGCCTCGCTGAAGATTATAAATAAAATAAATTAGTTACTGAGTAGGAAAATTTCTTCATCGAGGTACAGTAGGTAGTTTTATGTGAAATTTTGGCAGGTTTTTACCGTTATTTAAAGATATCTACCTTGAGGCTGGTATGGTCGGATATGCTGGTTGTATTTTGTATGAAAATGCTTGAAGACGGTTACGAACGTTCCGGTCCAATCTTGACTTCGCAAATCGCGTTTACGCCGGTACGACCTGAAGTAAATGGATACGAATGCATGGGTCAACTTTGAGTAGTCATAACGCTATCGGATTTGTCCAGGATCACAGTAGAAATCGATATAAAATTACCTGAAGTTTGGTGGGTCAAAACGTATGAATATTTTGCGTTCAGCGACCTTGTGTTATGCTTATTCGCACTGCAAACTGATTGGAAACTCGTATCTCATGTAAATGTGTCGTAGAAACAACTTCGGTATTCTTTTTCGAGTATAAAGGTTAGACCGCACTAGGGCGGAACTGCACTACAGCGGAGCGTCGCGTCAATTAGCTTCTATATTCTTTCCAAGTAAATGTACTAGCCATACCGCACTAAGCGGCAACGGAACTGCACTGCAGCGGAGCGTCGCGACAGAGTTGGGCAACTAGGCAAAGTTGACGCGCTCGCGACGCGCAGTTCCGCTGCCGCTAAGTGCGTTATAGTAAGCGGCGCGTCCGCGACAGTTGCGAGGCATCCATCTATATTATACTAGCTGTAGCGCCCACGGCTTTGCCCGCGTGGTAGGTACTCAGTAATAAAGCAACACATAAACTATGCTTCCTGTTAACTTTATAGCGAGATCTTAAGTAGGTACCTACTACCTACTTACCTACCTACCCACTTACCTACCTACCCACTTAGCTACTTCTTTAAATGTGGCTTCAGAGGCTGGTATTTTTTACCTAGGTACGCTATCTCCCTTCCTACTTACACCTTTCGTAGGTATTTTATTTTTTTGTAAGGACATGCTAGGTACCTACCTAAGCTTGAAACAAACCAATTTTTCCATACAAACTTTAACAACTAATAGCACAGCGAATTAGTGTTGAGCTAGCTTTTTTAAATACAGATCTTATTTATTTAGTTTGATGAATATAGGTACATGTCAATTTTGGTATTTATAACTTCAAGGAATACGATTTTGCATACTAACGTTGAGGCCCAGTTTGACCCAGTCAGGGGTTAAATTTGTTAAAATCCCGTCTTAGCGGGTGCCTATGCCATGTAAAGAAAGTACATTCCAAATTTTAGCCCTAGCTTTAGCGGTCTGGCCTGGAATGTGATAGGTAAGTCAGGTCCCTCTTCTTTTATATATATATACCGTTCACACCAATTTCATCCATCGCGTTCAGTGGTTGCCAACCGACTGAGAGATAAAATGCCGCGCTGCTGCAGTTCTAGTGCGTTATACCGAGCTACATTGAAAATGACGCGACGCTCCGCTGCAGTGCAGTTCCGCCCTAGTGCGGTCTAACCTTTAATGTCGCTTATTTACCGAAATAAAATTAAAATTCGTTGGTTCGAGATGACTCAACCATTTTCAAAATCTCCTCTCTACCACAGACAAGAGGCTCGGTTTTTTTTATTCTCGATTCCGTTTGGCATGGATCATAGAGTGTTTATTTTTTATTTTTCTTTGTATCGGGGTTGCCGTCTCGGTAACTCAACTCTCTACCAACCACCGAATCGGTATCGAACGAATGTTTTTTATTATTTTGTTTATGAGAAATATTATGTGAAATTTAGTAATAGTTGAAGTAAAAATAATGCCAATAATAACGAAGTATCGCACCGGTGCCAAATCGCCCTAGCAGGCCGTTCTAGGCCCGAGTTCTTATGATAATGATTCTATCTCGATGAAAGGAAAATTTGAAATATTTTAGCGGGAGATTCAAACTAGGTACGTTTTACTAGGTAATTGCCATGATTTTTTCTAACGTGTAGATTATATGTAAAGTGTTAAAAATCGAAGGTTACAGTAGTTACTATTTGTATTCTGCGGTAACGGCAAGGGCGAGTCTATTATTTGCGGCCGTGTGCCACTGCACCAATAAGGTCACCACCTAAAATGCTATTTCGATTATTTTCATTTCTAAAGCACCAAGTTTTGTAAGAACCCTAAGCTGCATGATTTTACTTGTAATTTACACCTATGAACCTTTTTTCTCAAGTTACTCATAATAAGTTAGGAAGTGCACAATTACTTTGTGGGCTGAGGCATGCCTCATGATATTTTAACACTTTGAGGTCGGTGGGTATAGCTACTAGTAGTATATGATCAATGGTAGGTATAAGTAATTATAGCTATTACGGTGTAAATTTTTCTCAAAGGGGATTTTGCGACTCTTCAGTCTCATAATCCCCTCGATTTTAAAATTTAGAAGGGGATTGCTCAAAGGGGATTTTTTATGACCTATAGCTAATCATTTCGCTGCCAGCACACCTGGTGGTAAGTGTAGCTGCAGCCTAAGGTGTAGGACGCTTAGCTATAATCCACCTATTCACTCTTTTCTTGAAAATTCCTAGGTTACCTATATCTTTCAGGAAATACTGATGATGGCGGAGATTTCCACTCTTTGGCAGTTCGCATTATGAAGGTGGAAGCAAAGCACTTTGAGCGAAGATATGGGATATCTACCATGTAGGGATGACATTTATCAGTTCGCCTAGTAGTTCGGAGGTGAAAGGGTGATGGAGAAATCAGGTTATGTAGTTCCTGTGCACACTCTCCGAAGTGAATTCGGTAGAACACCGATAGGCATGCGACTCGCCGACGATGCTCGAGGCTGTATAGCTTGAAGTCAAATAGTTTCTCGTCACCAATGAGTCTCTTGGCACGCCGCTCAATAGAATCCAAGCAAGATTATGAGACTAACCCGGACCTAGTATTCCTTGCCTACCCATCAAAGTATAGCTACGTGATGATAAGAATGGTTATATAAGTTACCTACCTACCTACATGACGGATATCCGGGCCGCCCTCAACATAGTACCTACCTATAGGTGCTGCATACATTATTTAACCGTTCACTATGCATACAAATTAGTTTCAGATCCTACACCACCTTGACCTGTGCATTGATACTCCTTTGGCACCGTAATAAGATCCATTTTACCATGGACTGCTATTTTATGGTACTTTATGCTATACGTGCACTCACAGCCTCAGGGTACAACAAACTAAATGGAAAAGTTTTTAGTTTTGAACATAGAAATTCATGAATAAAATAGTTACATGTTTCATTTGTAACATGAAGTTTGTGTTCTATCATAAACTTACTTAGAAATACCTATTCCTATTAGTTTCAAGACCCCTCACTTACCTATCTAGATATGTGAAAATACAATCCCAGCCAGAGGCTTATTCGTTTTTTTTATACGTCATAGGTTCATTCCTGGCCTCCTATCACTGCCTCAACAACACTAAATTCATTAGATTAGACTCTTCGATTGCGGCATTAGCAAAAAGCTCTTTTGTACACCTAATATTCGTCGATTTCGTTGGGCAAACTAATGAACGACCACCTTTAGGACCTTCGTTTACTTTATTCGCTTTTCTAATTTATGTATAGCACATAATTAGCATAGTCTGTTGTTAATAAATCAAGTGTGTTCAGTATTGAGAGGTGATCGTGTAAACATAGGACTTATGAATAAAATAAACCTAAGTACCTGTTGGGTACCTAATCTATACCTGTATTGGTACATATGTTGTAGAACGATGCTGCGTACCTATTCAAGTACTTCTCTTTGATTGTTGATGTACTTATCTATATTAGATACCTCAATGTTATAACCACGAAGCAGATGCGTTTCTTGTCACGAAAATTCAGTAGGTACCAAACCTTCGTAGGGAGTGTGACTTTTTAGAGTTTTAAAGTCAAAACGTTACAAGGTACTATCTAGGTAGGTACAATATGCTTGCCTTGTCATGTCGTGCCAGAAGTCTAAAATACCTCTAAAATTGAAACCATACTTTGTAGGAACTACTATTTCTTCTGTCCATATCTCTCCATACTTACTAAGGTTGTAAATAAAGGTGTGTCTTCAACAGTAACACAGTCGGAACAAGAAAGGTCGTGCATAGCGCTGCTGCGGCTGCAGAAGCGATGTGGACAGTACCTCTGGGTGCATTCTGTTATGCAGCTGAAGGACAATCTGGAGAACTCACAGCGACCGGTCATTGTCTGCACTAACCAGGTGTTGAGGTAAGCTTCACTTTTAAACAAACACCAATCAACGAGTATTTGGTTGTAGGTGTATGATATAGAGCCGTGTCCATCAGTATAAAAAGTGACGCATATATACACACCTAATAGCTATAGGCATTTTTTCGCAAGTAGGTACGTACGTACTATAACAGAAAACTTAAAACCTTGAATAATTAACCTATCACAGATATACGAGGTATATTGTTATCACAAACCATCTCTTTTTGAAAAAACCATTTTAAAATGCTACAATCTATTGCGACCGAGGGCGACCTTATCACATGAAGAATCTCTTTTGGACAATGTTAAGACGGACAGGGTTGTGTTAGCCAAAGTCAGATATATGAGTTATATGCGCATCGTCAAAACTGCTTTTCGTCATTAACCTATTTTTGCCAAAAGTGCGTTTCGTCAAATACTTTTTAGTCATAACTGCTTTTCGTCAAAATACCATTTTTGCCAAAGATTCGTGCAGTCAAATATTTTTGGAAATATCATTATAATGCAATCTATAAACTATTTCGAACATGGGTAGTCTTATCGTCATGAGCATTATCTTTTAGAAAATGTTAGGATGGACAAGCATGATGTAACAGACAGGCAAAAACAAGTTCCGATAATTCCATTAATAGACAAACTTTAGACAAAACTTTTGAAAGAATTATTTTTACTCATCGCGTAGCATTAGTATAGCCTAGTATAGTATTATATAATCTGTGGTATAGCTTCGCGTCGTAGCTTCCGCGTAGCAAGCGCGTAGCAAAATACCTAATACGGTTTCGGGGAAAGTAAACTTTTGCCTGATAAATTGCATAGTGTGGAACTAGTTTGTGCTTCATGTAGATACTTTATACGTAAGATCAGTGTGAAACGTGACAAATAACGCAATCTAAGGAACAATGCCGGCGAGGTTGTTTCTGGGCGATTGTACGGACAGACAAGAGCTTTGCGGGGTGTAGGAGAGGAGCGGTAGGTACAGACCTTAATACTTGGGAGCTTTGCACAAAGGTTTAATATAGCTACGAGTACCTACGTAAGCCTAAGAGCTACTGTTCGCAACTTCGATTAAACTTTACTTCAGAGTAAAAACGTCATACTAGAATTTGGCACGTAGACGATAATTATTTTCAAATGAAAATATGTATTGTCAAATTTAATACCTACTTCATGCACCGATTTTTGAACAATACACTTTAGATTTAGAGCAATGCTTGAAATAAATGTCCTTGTCTATCGCTTATAACTTAAATCAATGTCTTTCTTGTATAAATTCTACTAAAATCATAAGTGCAAAGCCGCGCCCTATGTGCCCACCACGTGGTCCACTATTAGGGCATCACTGTCACCCACTCGCCTTAATCCATTTTGAAGTTTACTTGAGGTCTTGTTTCTGAAATGAACTATTTTATGACGGCCGTAATAAAATCCATCGACAGGCGTCATGGCTCAGTCGGTAGTAGCTCTGTCTTCCGTGCTGTGGGTCGTGGGTTCGATCCCCACCGAGAACAAACATTTGTGTGTGGCAAACATAGATGTTTGTTCTATGGCTGGGTGTTACTATGTATTATAAGTATGTATTTACAAAAAAAAGTATATAGGTATTATATCAGCAATCTAGTTTCCATAGTACATGCTCTGCTTAGTTTGCGACTAGAGGGCGTTGTGTGTAATGTCCAAGAATATTTGTATTTGTATTTATATTTATATATCTATGAAATCAATGCACACCAAACTTGTATTTCATAGGAAAACATAGTTGCGAACAGTATTCTTTATGTACTTAGATACTTAGACTGAAAATAGTTCCCTTTCCGAACCAACCTGTATATTTACACCTAGTAAAAAGTTGTCTAACTAAACTTTGTTTTACGTTTCTGCTCTTGCTTCATTTCCAAGTTACGTGTAGGTAAGTTACTACATTTTCATTTTATTTCGACATTTAACTCTATCTTTCATTCCTATTTACATATCCAGCGGTGTTGCCAGCAAATAGGTGGTATTGCACCTACTCTACTTTACTTTCTATTGTTTGAAACTTTGAATTGAATACTAAAGTCTCAGTTGCTAGAAACAGGCTACCGTTTTATGATAACCGTAATAATACGGATACGAAGTATCATGTTCTTTTTTTAGCAGTTAGGTTCTTGTTGCTGTTTCATAGGCCCGTATGATATAATAAAGAAATCGTTACTCAATCTCAAACATTTATTTGAGTAGAGTTTCATACAAAAAACTATGCCTGCGTCCGGCTCAGTGCTTGAGCAATAAATCAGCATACGAGCCATAGTTAGAAAAGCACCAATTAAAATTGGCAAGGTTGTCAACGATTTAAAAATCTAGAACTAGTTGTTTAAAGTGGTTTTCTTAATCTGTTATCTAATATACCTAAGTAGACCTACTAGGTGCTTAGTGCCACTGTGGCAGACCGTATAGGCCTATGCAATTATGCATGCATTCATAATGTTCTTAATTCATAAAACTTACATACCATGTTAAAAAACGTCCACCATAAAACAGATTTAGCTTTTCTGAAACCTGTAGGTTCCTTACATTAAAGTTGCCCAGATTAAGGGCAGTCAGGTGATGGTAATCGGTGCTAGCAAAATCATTACCAACCGCTGTTCAGAATGAAAGGTGCGACTGGATCTATTTGTTAGCGCAATTTGTTTCGAATAATGCTTTGAATTCATAGACCAAGCAACAGCAAGTGAGATGGACGTCTAAAGGGTTTGGGGCAAATCGGATGGAGCCCAGGTCCCACATTTTTTTTAAACTTGCAATGATGGAACATTTTTTGTTATATAATACAGTAAAAGCAGTTTTAAAAAATGTAACAATGTCATTTTAAAGCAGCGAGAATTAGTTACTAGACATTTTACTTCGAAAAAGTCGAAGTTCGAAGAAGTCTTTTTCAATGTTGTTCATCGTATTTACAGGTGTTTACGTAAATATAATTATTTTATTTTGCTTTTCGTGACTGCTATGCTACTGCATAATAGATTATGATAAAACCAACAATTATAAATAACAAAATTCATCTAAAAATTAACTAAATGTATGCAAATCGGGACCTGAAATGCCCGAACGCCTTTGAGCGCGATCAAAAGCTGGTGTGAATTTGTGTGGTCTGTAGTGCCAATATTCAAAGAATGTTCTTAAATAGGTACCTAAGGGTAGATATGTGTGCCATACCAATAGCTTCAGCCGAAAGCAATGTTGGTATTTCACAATCTGACAAAGCTTGCTTTTATAATAGGAAATTTAAAATTGTCTAGTGTAAATTTAGCATTTAATTTATTCAGATAGGTACTACAGATATTTACCGCTAAGCTCTTTAAATTTCTAACTTTTACAATTTCCCGGCATAATGCATAGTGTTGCCAGCACCATCGATCAACACCGGCGCTTGTTAAACACCGTTTCTCACATAGCAACAATAGCAGGTCTGCGGGCATATTTCAAGCTATCCCGATAGCTACATCGGGCAGCAGATCGCTTCGAAACACCGCTCTTGTTCAATAAATCACCCTTTACAATATTTATTCGAGGGAGCATCACTACAGTCTTTATGGATTCTGCGATCGAGTTTCATGGGAATTAAGTTCTTCCCTGGTGTTTGATTTTTGTCATTTTCCATTGAGATTTCCAAATACATTGCACATCACCAAAACTGTCTTAAAAAAAGTTCCAGACGGACAATTCAAACAATATCTTTGATTACCTCTAGAAGATTGCTTTGATTACTTGGCGTTCACACCACAGAGAGATAACGCACTTGCAATGACTTGCATACCTACTACCCTTCACACTGTGCATTGAATGCTCGTGAAGTTGTGAATTCTTTTCGACTTCCCTTAAACCCTTGGTAAGAACTGTGTTTACGCGAGGCGTACGTCGCTCATCTACCATTGATATCTCAATAGGGAAGTTTGTAAGTGACCGCGTTAGTTATGGCCGGTCATTTTTCAAAGTCCTGCGCGCCGAGGGTCCGCTGCATTATCGGGAGGTTTAATAGCACGGCTTTAAGCCAATTAGTTGGCGGTATGGCCGTTTAGACTGCTCGGATTTTCAAATGGTAGGTAGTTTAATCTCCCACTAAGCTTTTATTGGGGATGTCTTTTAAATCGACATTCAAATAAACTCTAGCGGTCTTTGCTCTGACCCTTCACTACAAGGTCTTGGGAAACGTCACGATAGCAATTTCAGAATGTCATCTCTGTAAAATCCGCCATGGATGGTAATCTACGAGTGGGTTAAAATTGTGCATTCTTGTGGGGATTCAAAAGTGTTTTATTAGACTTCTTTTTGGGTAGATAAATGCAAAGATACTGAATAAACACCGTTTGTAAATGGGTTAATTAAATTGAAAGCAATATTACCTACCATAAATGCGTAAGATTTATAAACCTACCGCGCCGCGTATAAGTTCTCTACTAAGCCACTAAACTAACCAATATAAATATTTGTTGAGTGAGATCAATTTAATATTTATTGATTATATAAGTATGTTTATGATTTGGTCAATGGTTTAATTTGCATAGAATATGCAATTGGTAATCAAACTTTGATTTGATTATGAACGGCAATCATATTTAAATGTGAAACTTAAACGGTTTCCAATTCTCAACATCCAAATGATTGATCTAGGAAGTACTACGTAAATACGAGTAGGTAGGTAATTAACTAAGATTTAGTATAACTAACTAAGTTATTTGGCCAAATGCTAGAAAAACATTCGTTAGGTATAGT
Source organism: Eulithis testata (assembly GCA_947507515.1). Lineage (NCBI taxonomy): Eukaryota > Metazoa > Arthropoda > Insecta > Lepidoptera > Geometridae > Eulithis > Eulithis testata. Next base: position 6,009,815 of record OX382213.1, on the reverse strand, counting down.
TTTATACTTTTATGGTCATTCACGTTCTCGTTTTACCAACTATGAATCTAGTTCCACATAAATAATATTTGTATTTTAGTACCTACCTATTATTAGTTAGTAAAATAGATTATCCCAATACTAGCTTGAAACTCTTATTCATCTAAGAAATTCTTATACCTACGCGAACCAGTGTATAGGTTAGTATGTAGTAGGTAGTATAGGTTCCAGTAGGTAGGTATATGGTAGACGCACGCGCGCAGGCGCAGCGCACTGTATCCTAGATATAGATAATTTTCAAGGCTCCCCAGCGTTCTCGGTTGGTTTTTTGCTCCATAATCCTTCGCTTGTTATGCATAACAGAGTTAATGGAAATATCGTATCCGTACGTTCTCAGTTTCCCACCAGACGCCAATTTGTGCGTCCGCGCACGTTGGCGATAGGGTTGGTTCGCATACATTTTATTTTCATAACAAATTTTACGGACAAAACACATTTTTGATGCGTATGATGAAAGTTTTGCAAAAGAAAACTTTTCACTGGATACCTTTGTAGAAGATCAACTTTTAAAGTTGTTACGCCAAACTAGAACTAGCGATATGGCTTAAATGGTAAATTCAAGCAGGCAAAAGCTTGGTTTCGAGAACTTATGCTTTTCCTTTCTTGTAAAAGAACACGCACGACTTAGGGCAGCCCTAGCTTAAAACGCATAAATCTCGCGGACATAACGTAGGCGGGATACACGTTGACAATTTGTTGTCGTTCACTGTATCATGCATGTGCTAAATTAATAAGCACGATACCACACTCTCAGCTTAAAAGCACGGATCCAGGATGAAGCTGCCATTTAGATTCGATTAGTTCAAATGCAACAGTTTCAATTTCAACCACTCTAACCCTAACCTTTATTGGCTTTACGAGATAAGTAATTGGGAAGCCAGGGCATGATTCACCACTGAACTGGAAAGGGTTGCAAACCTGTCAAGTTTTAAAAGTGGCAACACTATTGTGTGTGAGTATCTTGCTAGGCCCCTGCAATTCGACAAATGAGAAGCTCTGAGGAGGTACTGTTGAGAACAGAGGTGCACAAACTTCGTCAAAGCTGTAAGCCCCTGACGTAGGGAATATGGTATGCATCTGTGCACAAGTTATGATGGTATAAAGGACACAGCACAACTTTTGTCTCCGCAACTAATTTGTTTCTCAAATCAAATCTACACGTAGCGAAACATGTAGCCCATAGCAATAACAGAGATAAAAAGTTTCTGGGCAACTAAATCGGTAGTTAGCGGGCTCTATACCTATTGTCACGACTATCTGTGTACCTAATCATTTGAAACTGGCAATCGTAGACCATCAGATACACGACAAGACCCGGACTGCAACCAAACGCGTATAAAACCTTTACGCAAGCTTAACTCCGGAGTTCATCTGCAGTTCAAGTTCATTAATGCAGAACGTGTGTTAACATTGGCTGGGTTTATCCTCTCGCCGTTTGATTTGCCACCGGTTATCTCGATTCTCTAATGTGAATGCTAAGCCGATTTGTCGACGTCCAAGACATATCTAAACTTTGATTTAGTATGGTCGGGGGGAAAAGCTATTTGGAGTTTACAACAGATGCGAAATTGGTTTATTGGATGAATATCTATGATGCTGCTTTTGATTTCTGAAAAGTTTCTCATCTCAAGATGTCTTCTCTATCGTTTTTCTTATCTACCAGTCCTAATTTTAGTACTTAGGTAGTATACCTGCGCTGAATTTTAAAACTTTAAGTTTTGGTAGAGCCGAACTGTTTACTCCTCTTTCGGTCTTGTGGTAGGTAAAGTACCTATATAAATTGGTCTGAACCAGATATAGTTATAGCCAGAAGTGGGTGTAGTAAGAGATAGACGAATAAGAACTGGTCATATCGTAGACTGTTAAAGTCATTTAGTTACAATAGGTGCCTATGCCTTCCCTTATGAGTTTATGGAATTTGGGATTTGTTTACAATAAGTAAAGATACATAGACGCAGTAGAAGTGCCTTCTTTAAGTGCTTCTTTCAGCTTTTAAAGCTCACTGTACCTATGTAGGTCCAGGGCTTAGTCCAACTATGTGACATTTCCCCGCATCCTATCTAAAGGTAGCGTTAGCAGCCGCATAAGGTTACTACCTACCAACGAATTCAATGCTATGTGAAACAGCACCTTGCGGATTTAATCCCACCTTTGTTGAGGTCTAGCATAATGCAAGGTACGAGTTTGTAAAACAAAATGTTACTCTACGAACTCTACCGAGCAACTTGTTAAAGGTATTTATAGGTAAAAGGTTCAGTTAGGTAATTCAGTAAAAAATATCTCTACTTATCGGAAAAAAGCGCAATAACTGTTGTAGGTAGTTATGTACCTATCAGTTATGGTAGGTATCATGTTTGATGCCAATAGAAACGATCGCTAACATCTGGGTAGATATAGATAGCTGTACTTACCTACTGTCAGTTAATACCCCAGTACCTAACAGAAATATAAATTACGTAACTGTGTCTACCTAGACTAGACATTTAAGTACCTAAGTAGGTACCTAACCTAGGTACTTAAGTAGCAATAAACATTAAACTTTAGCGTTTTGTTTCCCATTTTGTTTCTTTTGGTAAATAGATAGGTACTTACTACCTAATGGGTAAAGCTTGTAACAATGTCGCGGATTTCTAGCAATAATACCCATCACCAATTAAAAGTTATTTTAACTGCGTATCTCGGTAATAACTTGGTTCCTACAAGCAGCTATGCACTTGTAACGACATCGTTTAGATGTCTGGCTTACTCGCATTAAAATACCAATTTGTGTTTTAAATAAAACGATCTCTATCACATCCTGGTCCAAATTAGGTACCTATATAAAAAGGACTCGTTAGAGAGCATTGACCTAAGTAGTAAAATAATGAAGCACTTAGGTACCTATATATAATATAACACACCACCATATCATTTTCAATATTGTGGTTTCTTTTTGTATGAATTCAACGTAACACTAACGCAATTTTTTATTCATCTACAGTGAACAAGAAGCAGCAGTGATGAAGGCAAACCCCTGGCTCTACCACTACTACGCAGTCCAGTCGAAGCTCCACTACGGCCTAGCATACGAAGCGGCTACTAGAATGTATGGGCCTCCACCACCAGACATCCAAGTCTACCCCCCAACCATGCAATACGCACCCACCCCTCCCGTGTGCATGAATGGAAACCAGCCAGTCATGATGCCCAATGCTGGACTCCAGACGCACATACCCCACGTTCCTCCTCACTTAGCTCCGATGCACTACGCTTACGAAAGACCCGATAACGTGCCTGGCCCAGTGGACTACTCCGTTTCGCTACAGGAAAACAGGTAAGTAATTTAACGAGCAGCCGTAAAAATCATAAACTCCGGATCAATAATAATTACGATGTAGACGGACTACAGATGCTACAATGTTATTTGCATAAAACCTTGTAGTGTCGATCAAAGAATGTTGAGGAATGCGGACACACTAAATCCTATTGTATTGTCCAGTTTTTGTCCATGACCACCTTAGCCGACGATAGCTATTCCGCATGTTTAACTTCAGATTCTTGTTTCAGGTACCACAATATTCGGATAGAGGATACGAGGGTTCAACCTAATGCAAAACGGAAAGGAAAAAACTCGGACGATAAAACAATAACTCCAACAAATATGTCTCCTCGGTGTACACCTTCAACCGTGACGTCCGGAGATACTTTAGTCGCAGTATCAGCAGGATCCATCGCGAGCAGAAGACCAGGATCGAAAACTTTTAACCTATCAGAAACTGAAATAGACCAATGGAATCCCAGTCCGACGTGGTCAGAGTCAGCGCTGCAGAAAGTTCCAGACGTATGTCACCAGGATTTAAGTCCCTACGTGACCACCACGCCTCCGACACCTTCTGGCACACCTTCAGCGTACACGCAGAATTACAATAGTCATTCGTTTGTTTTCGACTGGTCACCAGAGCAATATGTTCCTCATACTAACCATAGATGTAACACAGTAACCACAGAAAGTTCCTATCAGCAGACGTGGAATAGAAGTCAGAGGACGTTCGCTAATGTCGCAGAAAACTCGGACGAGAATTGCAATCCTAGTAGAATAAGTTTATCAATGAGGGTCAGTAATCCACCGCCGGCGTATAACGCGAGGGAAGGGGAGGTGCTTCGAAGGCAAATTGGTAAGTTCAGTATACATTCGTAGATCACGCTTGAAAAAAATCGGCCGCAAAAATCGATCCCACCCACCATGCCTCTCGCGAATCGAATCACAAATCTTAGCCACTGATGCGAGACAAAGGTCGTTGAAGAATAATAAGGAAGGTAGACTATCGAGACTTACGAGACTCTTCTTTTTGTTTTAGATCGTCCACACCCCGAATCACCGGACGCCAAAAAGCCAGCATTATAACTAAAATAGCTTAATTATGTTACCTATTAAATAAAATATAACGTGTACTTAGTAAAATAAATATATAAAAGCTCTGGAACTCTCCTGTGATGTTTGTAAGAATTTGTAAATGCTAGAATTACGATAAAGTTGTACAAATGTCTGTAAATAAAAAATCCTAGTATTATCTTTAATATGTCCACATGTAATGTGATTTGTTGTGTATACGAAATGTATTTTGTGTAGATATGAGTAAATTATACAAGAAATGAATTTACATTAATTAGGTTATCTTTTGCCGTCCAGTTCAATTTAGAGTTTTTCAATGACTGAGCAGTCTTCCTCTTGTGTCTTCCAAAAAATTACTCTGTTCCGTCAAATGAGTCCTATTTTGTTTTAAATATTTTATAGATGTGTGTTGAACATTTTCGAGAAGCAGTAGGTATCTATCATAGGTAGTATTAATTTATGATTTTGTTGATTGATTTGAAAGTAAAAATTATGGCCCTGAAGATTTTGGTTTAATTTATCCTGTTCCAAGTAGAGGCTGGTTCAATAAAATGCGTGAATAATCAATCAGTGATTTTTATTATAAACCTATTAGGTACATAATTTTTAAGATATCTACAGCCTTTAGTCTGGTCGTAGTCTCATATTTCTAAGCAGACATAAATCTCTAGCAGTGTCTTTTCTGCCGTATGGAGTGGACAAATCATACAATCTGAGTATCAAACCAATATTGAAAGTATCAGGAAGAGCCTTTATCAACGTAGGAACGAGTTCACTAGCCATCTTTTGCAGGACCACTTGTGATCTATCATGTCCGCATCGTACCACATACACCAGGAATTCGAGGATAAATTGGGTTTGCGGGGTAACATCACCGTTTTTTCCAGCTAATTGCGAAAACGTTGCAAATAGAGTCTCCAGTGATGACTGCAGTGGTTCCTTCAATACAATCCCAGTAGCATTCGCACTTTGGGAGTAATAAACACTAGCATCGGAAGAGTTATCGTTCAATCTTCTGAGTTTGCTTGAAGTCAGGTTGTCTAAATCATCAGAGTCGTCATGTCGGCGTTTCCTAGTAGAAGCTCTGTTGCAGTTGCTCGCCTCAAGAGCGGCGTAAATACAGTAGACAGATAGTTTGGCTAAAGTAGCACACTGCGGCTCTACCAGCTCTTCGCACAGTTTCGTATTGTATAGATACTGAGGTAGCACGTGCGAAATCAACGCTTCCGTGCATCGTTCTATATCAAGATGGAACATCGCCAAGACTATATCAACAGTCCTATCTAAATCTTCATGATAACGGAACTTGAGGGTCTCCTGCACTATGTTGGTGACAAACCAAACAGGTCCAGTCGTATTCAGAAGACTTTCAATAATGTAAGTAGCATCAATGTGAAGATACCCTCTGTTTTTTATATCATCCCAAACTGTATGCAATTGTTCCAATATCGGCTGGCGAGAGATTATGCTATGAGACAGAATTATAGGCTTCGACTTCGGCACTGAGGGGGGATGAATGTCTCTCTGCATTCTTCTTATTATCTGATACATTAGGGCGGCGCGCTCTTTGAAGTTGTCGATTTGAACCTCGAGCTCTGTTGGCGGTGTCAAAAATTGTTGGATCATATTAATGGGTTTGAGGAAAGCATCTTGATGCACAACATTAATGTAGGAGCAGAGCCATACGGACGCACACACACTCAGCGACGCCATTTTCTGTCGCAAAGAATCTAGCATGCGTTTGACATCAGTAGCAGAAAGTGAACCTTGCTCCCACGCAAATAATATCTCTTTAATTGCACCACTCACATTAATGCAAAGATCGTGGGGTTTCATGTTCGTATTTTTGAAGTCAAAGTCAGAACTCAAAGTGTGAATGAAGAAGTCTATAAGTGGAGGTTCACACTTTTGCAGGATTTGCTCTGGAGATTTGTAAACTCCTTTATGAGGCATGCAGTCTCGGATCCACTTTTCAAAGAATGAGTCTCCATTTTCCTCCAGTACTGCAGCAGGTCCATAATCTTGAACAATTGAACATAGAATCAAGAATGAAATGTCAAATATGAAGGCTTTGGTTGGTGGAGCCCCTTTCTCACTTGCAGCAATCAGTGCAAACTCATTGAACTTTATCAGTCGTGAGACAAAGAGTTTCAATTTGCCTTCTACAGTAGCAACTGCTAGAATGGTGTCCAATGTAGTTCCTCCGACTATCTGACAAAGCATAGCATACAATGACTCCTGGGTTTTATGGAAATCTCCTCCCATAGTTTTCAAAATTCCAGCCAAAGTAGGTTCTGCTCTGGTAATGAATGAAGGTACCGGTCCGTGTAGACCCGTAGGCTCAAGTTTCTGTAGTTTAGTTGTCTTACTCTCTCGCTTCTGTTGGAAGTACACTAAATGGCTTTCGGACACCACATTTAGTTTTACTAAAGGCTCGAGTAATGACACAATACTGTTGCAAGAGTTTTTTGTATCAACAATGTCTAGTAATGGAGTCGCCTGCAACAATTTTTCGAAGGCATCCACTATTTCAACGGAATATTCGGTCTCCTTGTTTGTTGTTCCACAAGTATTGTGTATGTAGTGCATTACTTGTGGTATTTTAAGGAAAGTAAATGCAGCCCACAGTGCCTGCTTTGAAGCATCTTTGCTTGAATCGTTGAGAGAAATGAAGCATGATCGAATTAGTTCACAATACAATCTTGACAGCGAGTAACTTTTAATACGTTGGACCATCAGCAACTGGCTTGAAAGCTGCTGCATATCAGCACTGGGATTTGATAGGACGTTGATAGTGATGAGAGCCTGAAGGCAGTATGTCACCGGCTCAGCTTTATTATTCAACGGAGCTACTTTATCTACATCCATAACACAGATCTTTTGTATAGTCTCATGAATGTTCACAGGTGCTTTGAACTGGGTATTCATCATCATGAAAGCCTGTATCTCTTTGCATTTCTTGGTAACATCCTGATATTCTTCTGGATCATTATGTTTAGCTAGATAAAACATTGCCAGTAGAAAATCAGAGCTTACAATCTGATTGAGTAATGTAGTTGACTTTTCTAAAATCTCTTGGCTTTGAGTTGGATTTGCGGATGGTTTACTCAGACAGTAGTGGTAGACTTGTAATAGCCATAATATTATAGAAGATACTGCGTAAGTGAGGGTTTCTTCCTCCAGTTTTCCTCGGCAAGTGATACTGTCTAAGAAGCTTTCTAGGAATTCAAGTAGACTGCTGACACAGTGGGGTTTGTGAAAAGCGTCGAATTTGGCGATTCTCTGGAGAACAGCCGCGTAAGATACTAGATGGGAGGCTAAAGAATGTTTTAGGTAAGATATTACTAACTGGTTTGCACCGCAGCCGACCATAGCTTGCTGGAGGATGCAGTCGGCTAGGTTGTAAAGGTCGCCGCTCACTCCTCTGGGCAGAATGGTCTTGATGTTGATGCCCCATTGAATGTCGGTCCATCGCTCTCGCCATGCCTTTAGTATGAGCGCCTTTAAGGAGCTCGTTTTGCTGGTGATCTTTGAAGCATCCATGTCCAGGATGTGTTCAGGCCTTGATGGTTTCTCAATCAGTTCGGCAGTGTCACAGCATAATTGGAGTTTTTTGTATCATAACACTATAATGTCTATTTCTATTCACTTCAGGAGGAACACAGTATTATTTTACGCAATATTTCATGCATAAAACTCACAAACGTATACTATTCTTCGAGATTTTGTTCAATCGCAACATTCGCAATTCAACGTAAACAATTATACAATCGACTTTCGATTTCATTTAACTTATCTGTCATGTCGAAGAGTTGTCAATTTCGTCGAATTAAAAAACCTTTGATTGGTTGGTTACATATCTTTAGTTGTCTGTGATTGGTTATAATTGAATATTGATGAACTTAGAAGAATCGAAAGAGGTTTATGAACAACGAGAACACACTTTTTCAACCGTTCCGTTATGTACCAGAAACTTTAAAAATATAATTTACAAGATGCAAATGTTTATTTACATAATTATTTATTTGCAAATTATCATACATATGCAAATAGAGAAACGTTAAAAACGTTAAATATGTTGTTACATTACATAGGTATGTAAATAAATAGGTACCTATAGTGTATATGGCTCGTCTATATAATTATGCATTATTAGTACAGAAACAAAATATATCTGTGCTTGACTTGAGTCTGGACTGGACAGTTTTGTATATCATAATACTTACGTGAAATGAAACGTCTTTTCCAAATGAAAAAAACCTTCAAAAATTTTATTTGTTTACAAACTTTTATGTACCTAAAGAAACTTTATTCTCGACGATTTGTTTAAAATGAGCTTCAGAAATTATAAAGATAAAATTGAGGAAGGTGATACAGTGATTCTGTACATAAGCAATAACTTGTACGCTATCGATGTAACCAATGAAATCAAAAACAAAAAGGGTGTTATGATTGAGAATGTTTTTCAAACAACTTATGGTGCTCTAAAAGTTAAAAACCTGATCGGTACTGAGTATGGAAGCCGGGTAAGTGCTTACGCATCTATTTTTATGTTAATTTTAATAAATTACACCTATTCTAACCTAACCTCTTTTATAGTAATTCAGCCTCTAAAAAATTTTTTGTTTAATAAAGGTGGAATTGTCTAAAGGTTGGGGTCATGTACTGCAGCCCACTCCTGAACTGTGGTCTCTGACTTTGCCCCATCGCACTCAGATAATCTACACTCCTGACATCAGTATGATTCTTCTACAACTTGACCTGGTTCCAGGGTCTGTGGTTATTGAAGCAGGTACTTATAGAATTTATAGTTGTACCTACTCATTTAAAAACATGGTTTGTTACTGGAATGATCATCATACTAATAGTCATAGTCATAGATATTTATTCACCATTTGGAACACAATATGGGACACTTGGCTTTGTTTATAACATTGTACTTTAGCAGCTGTACATGGGCCTTGTCATATTATTGTAAACGATATAAAGTAATTGTGTAGCGGCTGTTAAGAGGCTTATATTATAAATGTGAATGTAAGTTTGTTTGTTACGCTTTCACGCGAAAACTACATAACTGATCATCATGAAATTTTGTACACATATTCTTAGATTAAAAGTAACATAGGATACTTTTTATACCGGAAAATCAACGGGATCCAACGGGACGCGAACCAAGTCGCGGAGGGAAGCTAGTGACCAATAAAATAATGAGGATAATCAATCCATAGCAAATGTTTTTCGAGCCGATTTCATCCACCGAGTCATCGATCTTTTGAGTCATAAAATATGTCATTCAGGTCATAGGTCCCTTTGATAAGTTAGATATTATTTATCAGGTACAGGTAGTGGTTCCCTCACACATGCTTTAATACGCCGAGTTAGGCCCCACGGACACATCTACACATTCGACTTCCATGAGCACAGATCCAAATTAGCTCAGGAAGAGTTTACTAGCCATGGATTAGCTGATTTTGTCACAGTGAGTATTACTTTTACCTCACTGCACAACACAAGTATCAATTTTAAATCGGCTTAATGTAATTATGTATGTTTGTTCTTTGGTGGCACTCTAGAAACCGCACTACTGAGCAGATTTGAAAATTGAATGGAATCAGATTTGAATGGTTCTTACATCAATCGATTTGTCTTAATCTTGGGAGTGTTATAACGAGTTATATGCATATCGTCAAAACTGCTTTTCGTCATTAACCAATTTTTACCAAAGGTGCGTTTCGTCAAATACCTTTTAGTCAAAACTGCTTTTCGTCAAAATACCATTTTTGCCAAAGATGCGTGCAGTCAAATATTTTTGGTTAAAATTGCTTTTCGTCAAAATAGGTAGGTATACCTGTATACCTTATAGACAAAACTCCGTAGTTGCGTTAAAAATTAAAAGTAAAACAATTATGTAGTACTCGTACTTTCACTTTATTTTATTGGATATAAAAAATTATAAATAATAGTTAAAAAAAACAATAAACACGCTTTATATAGAAAACCAAACTAAAAAATAGAAAATAAATTTTAATGAATTTGAATTAAGAATAGTGTATATTTTAATAAATATAAATTAACAATAGTGAAGAAAAACATGTATTTCATTTAATAAAAAGCGTGGGGTGCATGGTCTCAATAGTTATAAATATTTTATTGACAGATTCTATATGAGTAGAAAGATTATCATTTCAAAAATATTTTAAAAAGCACCCCACGCTTTTTATTAAATGAAATATATGTTTTTCTTATTTACACTATTATGAATTTATATTTATTAAAAAAAAACTACACTATTCTTAATTCAAATTTATTAAAATTTATTTTCTCTTTTTTAGTTTGGTTTTCTATATAAAGCGTGTTTTTTAGTTTTTTTTAACTATTATTTATATTCTACTTTTTAGTTTAGTTTATTTATTTTAGTTTGATTTATTTATAAAAGCGTATTTTTTTAGTCTTTTTTAAACTATTACTTTTATTAGAACTAAATTAATAGGTAACCCAATCACCATTCATTGAAACATAAAGCGTGTATAAAATTATATTAAATTAAACAATAAGACGAAACGCAAGCATGGCAAATAACTGTCTTTGACCAAAAGCTCCTTTGACGAAAATGTCTTGACCATACATAACTTTGGCAAAAAATGGTTAATGACGAAAAGCAGTTTTGAAGATACGCATCAAACCCGTCACAAATATGAATCAAAATACGAATACGAAATGTAATCAAAGTTTGGTAAAAGTAATTTTTCCCAGTACACTCACAATAAAATAAATGTTGGTTACACACCAATTACATTTCGGTTTTAAATGGTAAAACCTCACACAGGCTAAGCACAGAGATGTACTACATGAAGGATTCAGCCCGGAACTCAATGGTAAAGCAGATGCTGTCTTCCTCGACCTCCCTAGCCCTTGGATAGGGGTTGAACATGCTGTCACTGTCATGAAAAAAGAAGGTTAGTAATAAACAAACAGGTAGGTAGGTACATTGTGATTCAGAAACAAATCACAGTCTCCTAATTAGTGTTCTTTCAGCATTTTAAAAAGTTTCTTGTAAAGGAGTGTTTCCACTGATCCTAAACAATTTTTTGTACATGAGCAATGTACTAAAAATTCTTTATGATTATTTTAGAATGCAATTGAAACGACATGATTGTAAAGTTGGCGTAGTGTGAGTGATGCTTCTGATATATAGGTACAACGGTTACAATGCTATATCTGACTAAGGGCCGTAAGATCAAAAGCAGTTTAAACTATGGGTTTCGTTAACTACGATTACATTTGATCGATGGATTAATCTACTGTCATCTCTGTCAGTTTAAGCTACCGATGGTCGATTAACTACCATTGATCTTATGAAATAATCGGAGACTGGAGGTTAAACTCTATTTCGTTGTTTAAACCACTATTGATCTTGCGGCCCTAATAGCGCGATCACACTATGCCCATGCCGCTGCCGGAATGATTGCCGCGATTAATTCCGGAATGATTGCCACAGCAACATCGCCTTTATTCTCACTAAGGAACTTGGGCAAGGAGACGGGACAGCGGCATGTTCGTGTTCACACCACTTCCCTGCCCACTTCCCTGTCCAAGTCCCTGCCCACTTCGGCATAGTGTGATCGCGCTATAATAAGTAAAGAAATTAAATTTAACGGTACCTACGCTTGTTGCCAGTTTGTGCTAGACAGTTTAACGGGAACATAGGTACCTTTGAGGTAATTATTATACTTTAGATATACAATTGAAATTCTCCAGTAGACAGTAAATAAGTTCCCGATTACCTACTGCTTCACCCTTTGTCGGGGTCTAATTACGAACCATTACTGTTTAACCCGTGTTTAACAAATCTATTGTATGTCCAATAAACCAGTAGGTACCTACATGGATTTATCGCTCTTGATTATCTTATTGCATCGAGTCAGGAAATACTTGGTTCTTGACATGGACTAAATTAAATAATTCATACCCCATCACTAGACGCTACTTCTTGGTGGAAGAATTTTTAGTATTAAAACTATTCCATTTTTGCGCACCAAGCTTATCGATTGGTGCGAAAGCCTGAAGTCTACGAAGTCTGCCGCAATCTTGTTTTCTAACCACAACAGCCTAGTCACAGAGAATAAATAAGTACCTACCTACTACCTCCGGCTACTTTTTCAATGAAACACACGCATATCCTGGCTTGTCTACATTTTCTACAATCAATGCTCAACAAATAATCGATAAATCGATTGCTATCTGATTACTCCGCGTCGATTATTCAGAATCCCCTTTAGGTTAATCGTGTGTTGGTATAGATTTTATCTATTAATAGGTATTTAAATATTTCAATGTAACGAATTCTACTGATAGGTGCAGGATTCTAGTAAAACCGTATCTTCTGGTTTCCCATCTCAGATTTTTTCTTTCTTGCTAATAAAATACCTAAGTATCACAATTAATCCAGCTTTTCTTTTCCTTACTCTTATCTAGACGAAGCAGTTCTTGTGGCTTGAAAATCTCACTGTACAATAATATAAACATTCATCTAACTAAATAGTCTAATACTAAATCATTTGCCTAATTGGTAGTCAATAACTAGAACGCCTAGATAGCATCATTCGCCAGATAATGTGGATTTGTAGAACAATACATCGGTAACAGTCTGATACAACTGTCACAACTATAGCGCCATTGTCAAGATACGCAATACACTTCGAGGGCACAAACCTAGGATTTCAAAGATAAACAGGGAACCTTCAGTAAATTCCTCAAACACGGAACTAAGCGATTCTAATGAGCTAAGAAACTTAGTTCTGATAAACCTCCAGCTACATGTTCAATGGTCATAGTAGCATATCATATCTAGCATTCTTCTGAGTACCTATAGTGAGATTTGATCTCTCTCGTCAGGATCTTATTGGATGAACACGTAAGACTTATGATGTTTACATACAGGGTCAGAGAGTAAAACAATACCTAAGTAGTGTCAAGTCAAAGATAGAATATCTTAATCACATTCATTCATTCATTCATTCATTCATTCAAGAGTCAAAGCAAACCAGAAGCGCTCGTGGCGCAGCTTTCTTTGTCAATCTTAACCGAGCGACGTTCTACGCGGTCACTATTAGGATCGGTGACCGTTAGTGGCATTTACATCTGAGCGCTTCCGTGCTTCGGAGGGCACGTTGAACTTTCGGTCCTGGCTCTTGCAGCCATGAGGCCTTAAGGTGGTCTAAAAACTCCATCACCAGAATTGGTTCCTCTCATACGAGCTCGCTTTAAAGGTCAAAAGAGGCACCTATCATAAACACAAGGGTGATTCGTGCACCGCTTGAGAAATTCCACCGGTAGGCTTCTGTTTGACAGGGACGTCCTTTTTCCTTAATCCAAACTTTTTCCTTCTTTTACCTTTCACTATCAGTCACATTGTTTCTCCTAGGGACAGTCCTACAGCTGGCATGAAGAAGGTTCAGTGGTTCCACTGAACGTTTATGAATCTCTTTTGGAGGCATATTTCACAGTAATAGTGCTTTTCACTGTTGTAACTAAGAGTTCCGCGATTAAATTAAGTTCTTCCTTATTGTTAAAACTGAGGAGCCTACGGACCGCTTGTAGCTGTAATTATTTCCTAAACTTAATTCTCCTTTCTCTGCAAACATCTTCGTGTCCTCAGAGTAACAATAAGGTACATTGCAAAATAGGCATGAACAGTAATTAGTTCATATTGATCAGACCTGCGCTGCGTTGGCGGCATTACAAATCGCCTGGATTCCACAACACAACCACAATATTATGTTGTGTGTATTATAATATGATTATTATAATACACACAACATATCATGGATATCATTTGGGACTAAGTATTTTTTTCTGTTGCGATGTTTTTTTTTTTGAAATATCAGAATTGAACGATCTGCAGTTTAAGAAAATGATCTATCCATGGCAATCTGAGATAAGGAATATTTTTTCAGCCATACTCATTGATATCCGTGATGCGTTGCTATTTTCACAGCCAACTAATGCTGATCATAGCCTGAGAGTTCACTGCTTTCTTGTTTATTGTATCTTTGGCACCAAGCCCTTTATTTTGCCATATTAACACAGATACAGCATAATAGTTACTTCGGTATTAGTCCATGGTCGTCCGTTAATACAACATAACTACGTCATTATGTGGTCAATAGTGGATAATGTAGCTAATCGGTGTATTTCATATTACCGACATACCCACCATAGATTGCGATGTACGCTTAAATAGGTGCGTCTACTACTTTCAAGGTTTTCTGAATGAAAAGTTAAATACACATTTTACTTTTATAGTCTACCTAAGCAATCGAGCCACCACTGCATTTTTATTTTGTTGACGTCTGTAGGTTGATAATAATGATGATTGGGCCCGGTGTAAGTTGAATCTCACAAGTACCTACTCGCCGTACACACCGTTGTAGGAATTTCAAAAAATTCTAAGTTTTTTATAACAAAGTACAAAACCCTTCAAACCGTAACTAAAGTTCGTTCCGGAGCATCCAGCAGGCCATACATCTCGTGTCCAAATACGTCCTATTAATAAATGAGCCGGGAAAGGTCGGTCTGGACCACAATAGCAGCAAAATTGGTCATGAAACGTATGAGAGATGTGTTGTTATTTGTTATTATTTCATTCAAATTTCGTTTGAATTATACATCTTGTATTAGGTTTGTTACTTATTATATCATTGTAAAGGAAATGGGGTAAAAATATGAAACCAGTTCTTGATATTTTTTATTTTGCGTTGGCATTACTTGCTGCATATTTTTACCAAGAAACCAAACCTGTTAGTTATTAGGTATCTGTATGTAATGTTATTTACTAAGTTGATTTCCAATTACTTTGTAGAGATTAAATAGCTATCGGGGAAAATCAAATTTTTGTGTACTTAATTTTTATAACATAAATGTTGCTTAACGCTCTGTCATTTTCCCACATTTATATTCCCCCGACAAGACTCACTCCTGTCACAAAACCATTCCCAGACCGTTCAAGATAAAACTAAAGCGTAAAGAAGCAGAGGTCAGAGGCAAAATTTCGCCAACACTGAAATCCTAAGTGGTCACAATCTAGCCATTAACAAATGTCTAAAACAACATGACATATCTGCGAAACAAGAGCCTCTCCCATGGTGGTCTTATGGGACACGAGCGGAACTGTAATAGGACAGGCTGCTTTGCTCAACTGTCTCTGCCGGACATTATCTTTCGGTGAAAAATTGCATCCTTTGTGCCTTGGATGCGGCCTTAATGGGGAAAGTAGTGTTGAGCAAATTAAACTACTTAGCTACGTTTGGTCCAAAATGGTCAAATCATACAAATTCTTGATTTGCTCGCTTAGAAGTTAAGGTAAATTAGCAATTTCAAATACCGATAGGTCATCTCTCATCACTATGCTAAGTACAATCGTAGTGATAAATAAACTAAAAAAATCTGTGTACAATCAATAACAATTTTAGAATTTTCAGACAAAATGAGTATACACTTGATGAAATTAGAAATATCGCAACGCATTAGAAATATCATCAAAGATGTATAAATAAATGAGCAATTTATTATAGGAATACTACCATAGTGTATGTTGCAATAACCAAGTTCATTTTTCCACGATAATTCCGTCATCCAATCTAACACCATTTAATAAGGCTCCGCATCATAAACACTATCTAACATCTTAACGAAGCGTTTAATTTGATTAGCATTAACACCGACGATAGATTGATAAATGGTTATATCGTACGGAATCACTTATTGAAGGTTTAGGTTAAGCGATGACCTTTGATTGAATATGCGGAAATATGTAGTTAAATGTCATAGAGGATGCATCTCTTTTACAGACATTTGTGTAATGAGGCAATACCTTATTGCATCATAGAATTCTGTCAAGCGGTGATTGATTCAAAAGAACAACAGCGATATAAATAGTCATCGTATACGCAATTTGGCTAGAGTACGGATCATTTGAAATGACTGACACAATGGGTGTGAAATATTTGATTAACGAGAACGATTATAAATCTTTTTATTTGATCTCTAACTCTTCATTCCATGATTTAAATGAGATCGAAGAACGTGTAGTCAAAATAGGAAATATTTCAGTTTTAACTAGCATCGCATAAGCATGAGCTGAGCTCTCAACTGATCTGTATAAAGCTCGTTATAATATAAATCGGTTTTACCATAGACTGCTTAATATCTCAGTCAGACCCAATGTCGACACATCAATGATTCATCATAGAAACCGGGAATCGCATTTACATGATATTATACAGAATGCCTAGCTCAACAGGAATACAAATCTTATCAAATCAATGTTGATAAATTTATTCGCTGACATGTTTCATTTGCTAACCAACTATGCTGATAACGATCAGAATATTCAGATCTAAACCACTGCCTATATAAACAGGAACATATTCGAATACATTTAATTCTATTCAAATAACTTCGAAACTCCAATCGAAATCCACGTGTGATAAAGATCTCATATCCTTGTTACTTTCGTAGACGTGGACACGAAATAGTTGTATGACATAACTTGTCCCCTAAGGCGTCTCACACAATGTACTCAAACCAAACTTTAGATTTGCCTCTCTCAGATTTGCCTTGATTCTTATTCCATCAGAATAAAAGCTGATTTTGATTGTAGAGTCATTTAACGGCTCTACATTAAATCCGGCACGTGCTACCGAAGACAAATTTACAAATGCAGTTGCCGAAATAAAGTTTGAAGGTATAGTTTGTATGTAGACAAGTATTTCTATAGTAGATTTAATTTGGTTAGAAGTTGCGCCACTAAATCAAATTGCACTCAATTAAGATAAAGCGCCTCGGCCGACAGCTCTGGACAATAGTGCGTATGACTAATACAGCGTTTTGTTTAGCTAACTGAATTACAACTGGGCCAGAATGAATTGAATTCCGATCAGTATATCAGTAGATTAGTTGCGTAAATCAATATAAAATCCGATCTGGGCTTAAATGACAATATGTTGAACCGAAACGTTTCAAAGCTAAATACAAGGGTTGTATTAAAATCGTTCCTTGAATCTGCTGCGCCTACTGTAAATTCGTTATTTTATAAACACCTGGTTGCTTTTATATAAATACTACAATATCAATTCTGTACTATGCGTGTCGTGCTCTATGAACAACATCGTCTTCTGTAGTTCTATCTGCGTGATTTTCATTTAGACTGTCTTTGATCTTTCCAAATTACGTTGTATTGGGTCAGTTGAATTTTCCACCGCGAAATTTTAGATGCAGGCATTGACTAGCTGACTTATAACTTTAGCTGTATTATGCATGTGTTCCAAATAAATACATTTGCGTTTGTATACAAACCAGGCAATCATTTTGGTACAAATTGGCCAATTTTTCACCGTTGGCCGTACGCGACAAATTGTGCAACAAACAAGGCACCACCTGCACAAGAATTTTACAATTTAGCTGCAGATAATCTCAGCGGTGCAAATTCCAGAATATTTAAACCATACGGATCATTGATTTATTTACGAGCCAACAATAAATTTACGGCTTCTGTGCTAACCTTTGTGCGTTAGTTAATTGCATTAATTAGTTTAAATTCCAGCTGTGATATTTGAATCACCTACGCAGGATTATGTTATGGTTACTTCTAGACCTAAAAACAATCGTTGCAATTAAAATTTTTGCCTTATGCCTTCTCGTACTGTTCATTTTACTTTTGAGATAATTTTTCTGAGATATATAACTTTAGTGTTATATAACTTTTGAACAATTGTTAAATTGTACCTATGTGCTTTTACTGACCGGTTTTGTTGTTAACAGATTATTTCTATTTAGTTAGCTTACCGATAACCGTCTGGGCCAGTATCTCGGAGGCAAAATTAAAAAGATCTATATTTCAGGAAATTCTTCGACAGACATCTATTAAAACCTGCTCTCAATCAGCAAAAATGCTCTAGGCTTATTACGCAACACGTCTTGCGATTACAATACTCCTAATCATATGGCATGTCGAAATGATTTGTCCTATTGTAAGTCGAAAGTATCGAGAGCAACGTTCAAAAGGTATTTGGGATTGTAAGTAATACTTCAACGGATAGTGTATATTGTTCGGTTACTTTTGAAATGTATGTTTTAGTAATTCATGTATATGTGTGTTTTGGTATTGGTTTCTATTGGTACCTTTGTCAAGTGTAATGTATGCATTATATCTGTCAGTACTTTCTTTGCTATATTTAAAAGGTCTGAGAGGATGCATATCATGCCTGAGGCTTTGTGGAATACTGTCGCAAGCATGTTATTTAATTGTCACACTATTTTCGTCCAGTTTATGATTCACCCAACCACCTAAAGCCATTTCGAAAATCTAAAACCTTGCTACGTGTGATATGCTCAAGACAATGCAATTCTCCCATGTTATTCAACCGAACAATCGCGAAACAGACATCTTCAATACAACTCTTGTCTTGACCTGTCAACATTCCCAGCTGCCTAGAAACCCTCTAGTTCCTTATTACCATAACTCATACAATCGCCGCGAGATAGGCTAAACAAATATGACGTTGTATTGTGACGTGTGTTGGTATGCCACAGGGCGCGGCGAGTCAAGGCAAGGGGTCATAGAGAAAGGCAATGTCCAAGTTAATTTTACAGAGTATTATTAATAACAATTAGCCAATACGCTGTGGCCGTGAAAATGGTCGCGTTTTGACACGTTACTTTCAATATACGAGTATGCAGTACAATCTCAATCAACGTCAGTCATAATTTTTAGGGTATGCAATATGTGAAATATGTTCTATGCTCATTACAAAAAAACCTATTTGGCCTCGCTTTACAGCTTTGTTGCTATAGTTCTACCTTCTTTCCTGCAAGGTTGTGGGTTCGATACTAACCAAAAACCAACATTGAGTTAATTAGTACTCTGTTAACTATCTGATTCCGCTTGCACCAATATTGATTTGCCCAGGACCAAAGAATTGTAACCTCAAAATTGTTCATACTAAGTTTATCATATAGAATAATGTCCTGCGGTTAGTAAGCTTAAAGTTCGACTGATCCCAGGTGACATTGTGCTTTGATCTAATTCGAGACCAGTTTGGCCCAGCTGACTAATAAACTACATATACCTACAGTTGAGCTTTAGGGCACGATACTGAAGTCACATACGTTAAACTTTGTACCTACTTAAAGAAATAATTTCCTAGAATTTTAAACGGATTTACAAAAACGATGGCACAGATTTTCTGATGCGTCCAAAAAGACTAGTTTTGAACCCTACGGGCACAGAAACACCGCTAGTACAAAGACGATAATTTCATTCAGTTGTAATTCTGGTTACGGAATTCATTCAACTGTTAAAAATAATTCCTGATTATTGACAAACCAAGTGGAATTACTATTTTATCAATTGAATCAGTCGCCTAATGAAATGCCTAGCCGATTACGAATCGATCAAATCACGGCCGCGTGCTAGCTAAAACATAACAATTAACCGGACACATATTTTAAAAATAAATAAATCAGTTTTAATTGTTAATCAGGTTTTATTAGGTTGCTTATTTGTTTATTGCTGACTCTGGATTGGATTGGAAATAGGGTTGCCAGGCAAAAGTCTATGCAGATTTTTACTTGCGAACTTTACTAAATCATGCAAAGGTTTTTTCTTAGCTTAGGCGCAGAAAAAAATACTGCTTAGGATGCCACTCCTCAGTTTTTTAAGATTTCATGATATATATATACATTTAATGCTTCGTCATCCCATTTCTGTAGGCACAACATAAAATATAAAATGCAACTGCGTGAAACGGATTTATTTCGCTAATTTCAGTTCCTTTGGTTGGTCCCTTAGCTTTTCTACCAAGAATTCGAAACCAGACCCTAGTTGGAAATGATTTAGTTTCAATACCCGCGGACGTGCAAAGCGGCCTGTCTGCCACAGTAATTTATACCTTCTGGCACATGTTTATTGAGAATACTGCTTATAAACACGGTGTCTTTGAAAGTGAATTTGTTTTACAACCCATTATGAGGTGAAATACGGTTTTTTGCAATGAAACTCTTATTTAATTGCATTTCAGATATATGAGCAATGCGTGCTTTATGCCAGAGTTATTGACTTTAAGTAAGCTGTTATTGACAAGTCATGTAAAAAATAGAGTTAAACGATCGCCAAATAATATTGTAATATCTCCACTCCACCATATCGGATGATATTGAATCAAAGCAATCGAAAAAAACTACTTAAAGATATAATGCAAAATGTATAAAAAAAATAATACAAAAGACTCTCAATACTAAACTTACCTAAATTATCAATTACTCAACAGTGAAAATATTATGATATCAAGCTCCCGTTATATTCGTGTACGAAATAGAAGATTTAGACATGGCCGGTACTCCAGTTTCGGATAGCTTCCATCAAGAAAGTAATGAAGCCTAATGCCTAAGTGAACCCATTAGTCCATTACACCACATACATTTATCAACCAACTGAAATTGAATACAACAAAAACGATCACGTGTCCAGACTAATGTATCGCATTAAATTCATTTATGCCGGCAATTAATTCGTAGGTGAATGTTTTAAGCGATCCGATGTAGGGCCTCAAGGCGGTTTCTCTGCAAATGCGTCTAGGCACGCTATGACTTGCGGGTTGCGTTTGTTATGAATCGCTGTTGTGTGGGAATGTACCGCATATATGATAGTATGTGCAAAAAACTAGCTTTTGTCCGCGATTCCGGCCTTCCGAACTTTTCTTAAGACGCTAAGTAGTGCCATCTAGTTTTCAGTTCAGTAACAGAGTAATCTGATCACTGCTAAACAAAATAATAAAAGTTTGTCTGTTGTCCCCTGTTTCGCCAGTGAAAATGGGTTCATCATAACATAAATAAACCAACAAGATACACATACATAAAACAACAAAATCATTGGGCTTTTGAAATATGGAAATAGACAACAAATTGCTTCAATGCATGCATGTATAGTTGTAGGCAAATTGCTAAAACGAAGAGCTTTTGGTGTTAGTAACTGTGGTTAGAGCAAATTATGCCTAACCGGTCCAAATTATGGTTACACATACCTACCTACATGCTATTAGTTTTCAAGTAGTACTGGTAAGGCTGAATATGGTTAAATTACCAAGAGGGTCTGCAAGACTTACCTACATCTTCACCATCACCACACTGGGTTTTTCATCACCTGTATTTTCTCGGCCACTAAAATTTACATTGCGTGATGGTTATCTAACTTCATGACGACAATTCAAACAAAAACTAATGATGTCAACAGCTTTGGATTCTTTCAGTCGAAGATTTTTGTACATAAAAGATCACTGTACTCTGTATACAAAAAACTACTTACCGATCACGTACACAAACATACGGCATTCGTAATCACATCGTTTTTGATATAGATTTTATAGATTTACGTAAGTATCGAACCATACTGGTACACCTAGCACTTAAACTATCGACCGCTCTATCGGAGAGCTACTTTGGGAAAATTTTCATCATCCTCAAAAATCAGGGACAGTCTAAAAAGAAGAATTCTTATGAGCAATATCACCAAAATATCGCTGACAGAGCAAAGAGCCCGTAAGCAATCGAGTGACGCGCTGAACTAGCACCATAAAAAGCGGCATACAAAATCGCCTACACTTCTACCCCTTTATTCATATTCAACTGTCATTTTATAGCAGCTTAAAAAAATGACAACGAAAAGACATGAACAACGACCAGCGGGCCTAAGATGCGCACCGCGAGATATTTGTCATGTCGTTCTGTCAAAATGTAAGCATTTTGTACCAGTTTAGGAACTATTGCATTATCTGTGGTACCTAATGGTGTCGACAAAACGCGCCATAATGTACACTTTTGACACTTCTTAGTCGTCGTACCTCTCCGAGGACGAGATAATAGTCATGCAGAAATGTTAAAACTTGAAAATTCAAAGGCGCGATTTCTCGACAACATTACCACAGATAATGCTATGTATTATAAGTATGTATTTACAAAAAAAAATGTATATATGTATTCTATCAGCCATCTAGTTTCCATAGTACAAGCTTTGCTTAGTTTGGGACTAGAAGGCGTTGTGTTAAATGTCAAAAAAAAAAAATGCAATAGTTCCTAAACTGGTACAAAATGCTTACATTTTGACAGAACGACATGACAAATATCTCGCGGTGCGCATCCTAGGCCCGCAGAACAAGTGATTTAGCGATCATTTTAGTTCGTTCAGCTTTAGAAGACCAATATGAATATACCCCTTAGTGCAGACTGTGTAAAGTCATCTCAATATGTAAACATACAGCGCCATCTATCAAATACTAACATCGACAACTTCTGTAGCCATAAAATACGCGTAACCTTTAAATCAATAGAGGTAGAAATAAAGAACATCGCTTTATTCAACGAGAAATTCACTTAATTATATCTCAACACGATGCTTAGCTTGAAATCAAAGCTTAAAGAGTAAAAGCTGGTACGCCACAGTATGCAGCATGACCTGACTGCATCTACATCGTTTATAATTGATTATTTCAAGTGTAATCAGGTGTGATGTTCCAGAAACGGTCCAGTCCCAGTCAAAAAAGTACCAGAAACCTAGGTTCAAAGAGACAACAAATTATTACTTAAACGCTCATTTTGTCTACTTCAGTATATGCCTTGTACAAATCTCACAAACACTGTTTAATCTTCGCCCAATCCAAAGTCAATTACAAATTAATTACCCGTTTGCATTTCTACTAAGGACAAGTTCTAAGGCTATCCCATACGCGCTGTCACCGATAAAAGCAGTTCATTTATTGCACTTTATAAGGTGTCTTTCCGTGGGCTGGATTGACCCAGCTGTTTAAGTTATGCTGTTTCTAAAGCCTTAATTACACGAATGATTACTCTGTTAAGTTCCAGCTAAGGATGACGGTTCCTGTGGCTATCCAATAACGCGTGCTTCTATCGATTAGAGGAGATAATTTTAGCAATAAGTAACTGTTTGCTTTAGCTGATTAGATGGGAATTGGAATGTTAGCCGTACAAAATGGGCACTGTAGGATGGACAGACCTGAGAAAATGTAAAACCATAGTTAAACTAGTGATCTTTTACAAGAGCAGATTGAACAAATCATTTTTTAACATATATGACTTTTGGAAGGATTCAACTAGTCACTAGTTTCATTTTTCGGGTGTGAAGCTTGATCGTGGATATTAAAGCTTACGAATGTATTTGATTGCGTTAGTGAAAGTTGTTTCATTTAAGAAATTAGGTTTAATGATAATTATGTACGCATTCGCACGTGTCTATTCACATAGCGTTCCTTACAACCGGGACGCGTGTCTAACGTCGCATAATAACACGTCCGGTCGTCTTAGCGGCCGTCGCGCGACTAATCAATTGGCGCGGTCGCGTGATGTCTTCATCAGCCGCCTGGGGGGTTACGCCCCTGCTCTTGCGCACCTATTCGCCTTTCTACGCCAATGTTGTGGTTCTATTGTAATTTTATAGAAAATATATTGCAAAATTTTAATATTTCCTTACATTATTTAAAACAAAGCCTGCGTATAAAAT
Organism: Eulithis testata; assembly: GCA_947507515.1. Lineage (NCBI taxonomy): Eukaryota > Metazoa > Arthropoda > Insecta > Lepidoptera > Geometridae > Eulithis > Eulithis testata. The sequence continues at coordinate 5,985,834 of OX382213.1, read as the reverse complement.
CAGTCTGTGCTCAGTTTAACACCAAATAAGGCGAGTTACTTAAGCTCGTTTTATTTCATCCTTGACTCTACCTTACTAAAACCACTAAACTCTTCTACACCTCGGACTCTCCCTCAACGTATTGTACTCGTCCATCAAAGTTCTCCGTAAGAAACTCAACTGTTTTAATTCACTTATTTTAGTCGCGATGTTCTCTTATTTATGTTTCCGTGTACCCGTGAAACAAGCTCAGTAGATCACTACCATTCCCAGAACCTTTTTAATTGCTCCTTATTTAATCCGCACCAAACATGTTCCACCCTACGTACGTGAAATAGGCGCCTAAGCACGCATGCGATTTATTTAGCAATTGAAAGTGGCCACTTAAAGGAATCACAGTGCGGGGAAGGCAACAAATCCAACAAATTGAACAGGACCGCCAATTGAACAGGATCGGCAATTACCGAAGACAATGCGTGCGTGAGAGCTGCGCCGGCGCACGCAGCCCGCGAATTAGACTCGTTATCTGCCCCGGGTAATTAGGGAATAGGGAACGTTCCCACGGACCAGACAGGTGGCTTAGCTCTCTGGGGTGTGAGAAGCGTGCTTTGTACAACATAAACGAATCAATAAAGCGATCCTTGCTCTCGGTAAGCTATCGGTGGCTCTCGCAGTCGCAACCCTGGAGCCCTTGGAGGGCACACAAACTGCATCACCAGAGTTAGCACTTTGGTCCCACTCTATAGATTCAATTCTTACCAATAAATAACAAGATTTGTCTGCACATTCCACAATGAATTGTTCTTTGTTAGTAACACAGTTTTCAGCGGTATTCTCCATGATGTCCTACAGTAGAATAAATTAGTAAGAATATTATAAAGTCAGAACAGCTATTAGTAAACAAACTGTCATGCCTATTCGTTTTAAATAGAATTAGCCATATAAAAGCTCTGCTTGGAATTTCCTATAAACATGTAAACGTCGACATAAACCTATTAATAATCAATTAATAGCCCAATAGTGCTGAATAAATCATAAGCTACTGAAGTCTAACATAAGAAATAAGTCACAAAATAGGGCACGAATAAATTTAAATATCGGAGCACAGACGACGGCGCGTACGCAACAGCTGATGTTTATTAATTTAAATTTGGAACTTGCTCGAAAATATGTCAAAAAGATCGGAAAAAGGAGTACCTTTTGTGAATTACATAAAACCAACATCCATCAAACATTTTGTCAGTATCTAACCAATAGTTTCAACCACAGCTGGATACAAGCTAGTCAGACAGGTGTGAATTCACGACGCAGGTAGAGCATCGCTTGAGATCGCCATTTAAATCTAGTATGGAATACTGTAGCATAATGTACGCTGACTCGATTGAATCGCGTTTGGAACATGGAATCGATTCCGGTATCGCCAGCTACGTTTTTAATAAGCCACCTGTTTTGTTGACGAACGTGTGAATGAGTTTTACTGCCTTATCCGTTCCGAGAGAGGCATTGGCAAGTCTCTTAATGATTTACTGGGTGTTTTACCTTAAACCACAGTTTATTCAGTTACTGACCAGCCTATTTTGAACAAACGATCTATATTTCAAAAGCCTTAAACTCCTGGCTCAAGACAATATTGCAAACGAAATTTAATTTATGATCGTTTCGCGCATGCGTCTATGTTTATAATCTTACGAAAACAGAATAGAAAATAGCGCAATTGAACTGAGACCATTTATTTCCTGGAGCGATTGAATTCCTAGTCTAATGATGTTGTTGATTTTGATTCATTACCATTAGGTTTAGTTGTGTGGGCGGGTATTTCGATTGGGGGCTCTTTGCAATCGAACAATATTTAAGGGCCTCACCTCTTGCAGTATAATTGTGCCAAAGATGGCATATCTTTTAATTATACAAATTATAGGTATAACCTGACAATTAGCTGCAGAATGCAGTCTATATAATATTTTCAGGCTGCTCGTAGCTGAGGTAGATGACGAATAATGACATTATCATCCGCGTTTTCGAAACACCTTGCAGTAAATCTTTGATTTTAAATGCTTGTTGAACAAGCAGTAATGAAAATTAATTGATTTTCCCTATCTAATTTACAGTAATTTATTTTGCAATTTCCAATCGTGACTCAAATAGCACCTAACACCTAATTACTAGGGTCCGGCTACGCGCACGTTTAGTGCGTATAAGGCGTTGAGAAGTTGTCGCGCGACAAGGTGCGCTGTCGCTACTGTGCGCTACTCTTTGGTATACCTCTAATATCAAGACAAGTAATTTATATAAAGTTTTAGCAAAAAACTGATGATGAAGTAGGTTCACATCGGCTGTTTTTTGGACAGAGTAGTTGTCTCCTCAGATCTGTTGATAGTTCCTTCTCTAGATCTTTTGAATGTTGAAGAGGTAGTCATTGACGCTTGGTACTCAATGGCATATGACTTTGAATTCGAAGGATGATCGCTCTCGCACTATTAAGCACCAAGCCCTCCAAAGTAAATATTTCCATTCGGTTATTGCAATAAAATTCAAAAATTCATTCGTATCTATGAGCTAAATACTGAAAAAAATAAACAGTTCAATCGATCTCGCATCAAAAAACTATACCCAGCCATATTTAATTGCTCCTCGGCCGATGACCTAAGATTAGGCTTTTTCTCGTATTAAACCCCGGATGCCTATCTAAAGGCCAGCCCAACACATTGATCGTCCGATTCCCAGAAATAAATAGCAAAGTATTTATAAAGTTAAAGCACCGAGCGATGCGGCACAAAGATTGGGCTACATTCTTGTATCACTTGTAAAATACTTTATTGGCCTGTACTCGGCTGCTTTGTATTGGTCGTAGTTTCTCCTGCGGGTTTGGCTACTTGCTAGGCTAGTCCTGAATCTTTCACTACGGGGAATAGATAGTGATCTGTTTTGAAAAACACATGGTTTGGGTAAATGATAGTGCAGACGGAGGAAATACGAGTTATTTTTATTTTATCATGATTCTAAAAGTAAATTTCGTGTTTTTCTACTTAGCAAACTCCTAACTAGCTGAAAATGGGAATCTTGTTCGGAAAAAATGTCACGAAGAGTTATCACGCAAACTATCAAGACACATAAATTCAACTATAACCGAAAGGGATGCCACTGAAAGGGTGATATTTTCCTTTGCTAGAGCAAGACAGAGGTATGTTTGGTTCGATTTTGAATTTATAGCTGCGCCTCCCCGTTAGCTTTATCTAATATCAGCCGTGCTGTATGGAGCTATCGCGAGAGCCCCCATCGGCTTTTGCGTTAGGAGCTGACTATCAGCACACACGGGTTTCTTCTTAGTTTTTCTTAACACTGGGCCGTTTTTGATCACCTTCTGTGATAGCTCTAGTCTCATAGAAATGGATCATATTGGTTACGAAAACAAGTAAGTTTGTATCGAAAGGATATCGATGTTGGATTCTCAGGTAGTCTTCGATTAGCTAAAGATAACCAAAGGGTAGATCATCAACACTGGAAAAATTGAACATGAATACACACGGCAAGCAGGTAAGGTGATACAGACGATAGTATGACATGCTGAACCTGGATAAAACAAACTCTTAAATGATACAAAGAATTAACAGTTGTACGAATGATAAAATACTCCCATAGTGAGGGCCGAAGCTCACAGCTAATGATACACTGATTAACAATATTCGGGGCAGATAGCAATGAGTTACTCGCGGGGCGGGGCGGGGCGCGATGTTAGATTGCGCGCGCGCCGATTTATGCCAACCTCTACACATTAAACCTTATCGAACACTAAATATGCCATTATTATATGCGGGCAAATACGAGAAGATTTTATATTATTTGATTTATACGAGTGAGAAAGGTAAGTGGAATCTTCCACCTTGAATCACACGTCACACCCCCTTCTGAATCATCAGATTGGGAGGTCATAGAGCTTTATGCATCGCACGTGCAGTATGGAAAAACAAAAATCGCCTAAATTTACTAACACAATATTAGTACATTCATAGTAAAATCTGGTGAAACTTTGACCAAACAAATACGTTTGTATACCGACCCAAATTTAGAAACCAAGATACGTTTGCGGTCGGATCAGAGGTTCTATGGTGGCAATAAGTGACACTTGTTGGTCGGAATAACACTTCCAAGTCGGATATCGAGATGAAAGAAAGAACCATCTACGCAACGCTGTATCCTGCAATCGTAAAATCTATGGTCCCTTCATTCCCATAGGTAATTATTTAGCGTTTGCGTAGATATGGTATCGCTAGTATCACGCGTGTTCTGAGTTTGTTAAAACGGAATAAAAGCCAATTTATAAATTCGTCTGAGACACGAGAATCATTAATTATGTTGCTGACTGGGTGGCTGAGAAAAACTTACTCCACTCATTTTGCTATCGTTGTCATCATGCACTGTCCTTTTCGCTCTTTCGCTAAAGTATCAAAACGATTGCATCCGCCAACATAGTATATCACACGCTTGGTTTTTTAAATGGTGTTTTATTCCTTTAAATTAAAGCTGGATTTCGTTGAGCTGATTTGAAGACGTGTGGCCTTTTGTAATGGGTAAAGTATCAGTGTCCCTTTCTATTGTTTTGTTCAGAAACCTACCCGGCGTTAATGGTGTTATCTGGAGCCTCGAACGCAGCCACCTCTCCGTATATTTCTTTATCTTGTCCACTCTGTTGGCGGTTGGACTTTTTTTATCCATTTGCTAATTTCGAAAATGAGAAGAGCTTCGCGATGGCATCTACGATGGTAGATTCTTGGACGTCGCATTAATAAAATTAACGAATGCAGTTTAAATTAATTGAGCTCGTACTGGGAACTGCGTTATCCTGGATCGTATGCCTTTCTGGTATTAGACCTGGATCGAAATGACTCGGTGTGCCTTTCGACCTGGTATACTTTAACAAAATCTGAAATGTAGGTACTCATAAGATTTTAAATAACCCCATCCGGTATTGAGTGTTTACCTGCTAGATCAGATCAAAACTCAAATTGGTGTCCGATATGCTTCAGGCATTAAGGAAAACAGTTAAGACTCCTCATCTTTCAGAGAACTAATGATTTTTGACAGTTATTTGCATTCAATCAGCCATGAAACCATTTTTAGCAAAACTCGTAAACACTTTACATAGTAAGCTCGCAGCGATAATTTATCTAATGCAAATATTAAATTGAAATGATGTTTGTTTGTTTGACAGCACAATCCGCGCCATTTCCCAGGATTGTTTACATTAAATTACAACATTCGGTTTATAGGTGGTGTGTTTGTAATAGCTGCAATAGGGATGCCACTTTACCAAAATAGAAAATGCATCGTTTACAAGAAATCTGACTTTGTGCAAATTGACGAAGTTTTACATAATACATTAGTTACGCACGACTCACGAGCTAATACATAAATACACATTCTAGAAATATTTTTTGAAAATTTCAAAAAACTATCGAGTTTCTTGGGTCGACAGTTGTGGGACTCTTAAAGTCTGTGAGGAAAGGCCAACCATGTCTAAAGACGACAGTCAGTGACTAGATACAGATAGAGACGGGTTGGCATGACAAACAGAATGCAACCCTTGTGAAGACTTTCAAATTTTTTAAACGGTCGTTTTCTTTATCAAAATCACACGAAAATTCCAGTTTTCTATATTGTGTGAGCTTATTTGTTTAATATTGGCACATCCTGGGTAGCCCTATTCGCTATGAGTCAGTTGGAAAGCCGCGCGCCCGCAGGCTTGGGCGGGGCGGACGCATGCGCGGGCCACCCCAGTGACGACGCCCAGCACCACACGCGGTCACCGTACCTGAGGGTCTACTCATAAACGAAGGTTTGCTGGTGGAGTTTAAGTCACATTGCGTGGCAACGTGGAAATTCTTTGCCCGGACCCGTTCAATGCACAAGACGGCCGAGCATTGAACCTCAAATGTCGGAATCGGAACCTTCGAAAATATATTGGTTTTTGGAGTAGATCCATAGTATACTGACGATGGTGATATAATAAGAGAGAGCTTTTACCAACAATGAAAAGGTGAAGTTCAAAACTAATAGAAAAACTGGACACACAATCGGTAGTGATTCCTGTAAGCTAGTGTGTTTAGAATATTTGATCCTGAACCGATAAATTGAATCTATCTATAAGTTAGAGTCCTATCTCAGATCTACAAAGATGAAGAATATTTGAGACTCGCAAAGTTTAGCAACAATGCATCACTTTCTTTTTCTGCTGAAATCAAAGCTACGTAAAGTATCTACGAAACTAGATAACAAAGTATTCAAAAGTAGACCTCTCGTTCGGTTGCCAAATCAATATAAACCATCGACCCCTAAAGCAGCTGCGTCTCAGGCATTCAAAAATAATTAATCGGTTAATCTAAAGAACAATACCGTTTGTACGAACCGACCTCATTACGAGGGCACATATGATTTCACCGCGTTATCTACGCTAATACATCAATGACTTGTCCAGTATTGTTAGTGACGCGACGCGAGCTATTGTCGTACCTTCGGCTGTAGGGCTGTAAGTTACAATCATCGATATAGCTCAATTCAATTGAAAGTCCTTTAAATCCGAACCCTTTTTTCTAGTTTTACTTCCTAGTTTTCAGATCAACATTCTTACCCACTTGAATTTTTTATTATTGTCTTTTTTAGTATCTTGTAGATCCGATTCTTCAGTTTAGTTTCTTTGAATCGTCTGCTATCTTACGTGTGGTCTATCGATAAAAAAGTTCACTTGAATCGGTATCGCATCCCTACGACACTCGTAGGTACAACAAAGTGATTGAATGGGAGTATTTACAGCACAAAGCCATTGTTACGTAACGTTCAGTTATACGTTACAAAATGTAAGTCAGCCTTTATAAGATCTTCATGCAATCTTTAAATGAGTGAACTACTTTTCGAAATTCTGTCCCTCTCTCGTACCTCTTGTAATTTTAAATTCATATTGCTCAAACTGCGTGAGTTTGCGGTATTAGGAATATTTGGTGTTGTATTTTTACTATGACTTGTACTTTTTTTCCTTTACATATTCCTTCCACCGTGGTTTCTAATGTTATGTATGACCAAGAAATGAGCTAGCCAGAAGTTGACACACAATATTTGCTCTTTCACAGGATTGCAAAGAAATGGACCTTGCAAAGTCTATAAAATACCACATAAAATACCACACGAACTAAGAAGTCTACATACAACTGGTACATACCTAATAATAAATTGATACACAATGTAGCCAGTGAACTGAGCCTTATCCAAATATGAGCATATCAGTGTACCAACAATGAACCAATCGAACCCAACTAACGCTTACCGACACACATCAGCCGGACGTCCGCACTGGTCGGTCAACCGGCATTCCTGTGCCCTGACCCAGTGTCCCAACTTCATATAACTTACCTTTGAGAACTTCGCCACCAGCTCATGCTTAGGTACCTAAAGAGCTCTGTCGTGTAATGCGTCATTTCAAATTACCCTCACAACATCTCCATGCACTAAAAGCTCCTTAAAAGTAGCTCTACTAGTATAGGTACTGGAAGCTGTCAAATCTCTTCAGTGGACTAGAATAGAGGCGGTACTTTGAAGGTGGATGTCTCCACAGATTTGTCAATTAGCCGACATTCCTGTGCCCTGACCCAGTATGTCGCAACCTCCCAATATGATGACTAACCTTATTGTCGAGAGACTTTCCAAACTGGGCGTTGTGTCGGCGCCATTCTGTCAGCCCGTTGAATTAGGTTCACGAAAAGCTTCGCGATTAGGTACATGGTATTTGTAATTGATACCCGAATAACAGGAATGCTTAGAATGAAGTCAGAACTATGTAATGTAATGTGACGTTGCGTAGGCTGTGTGTAATTGAGGACTGCAACTAAACGAGCTAGCAGCTGTTTAAGTTGCGGGTCCCTTTTCTCGCATTGTTTATTTCTTCGAGATTAACCTACAGCATCGAATCTACGACCACCTTTAAGTGGGACGAAATCCTTAAAAGGGATTTTATTATTAGGTCCCTGTAGGAACGAATCAGTATAATTATTCCCAAACAGACGCACGTGTATGTCTCACACAATCGAACATTGTAATCGATGTTCCCTTTTTATTCGTTAACTGTGATCTCATAACAGTACAATTTCAATTTGTGCATCGAAGATGAAAGATAGCAGCTGAACCCGCTGCACTATCGTCCATCGTGTATTGTGCCGCGTATCACAATGGTAGGAGTCGATAATGTCCGAAAGGATTTCTCTGGCCGCGTCAGGACCCGTCCGACCGACTAACAATGTTTGAAACGCGCCAGGGGCGATCGACCTCGCCATTACACAATCCAAATAAAACAACACAACATAAAACGCTACAAAAAGACAAAGGTCGACAGATGTTTTCACTCCCATGTGATAGATAGATGCGAGGTGACCGCGCGTCGAGATACAACCTTTTTTTGAAAAGTCTGTAACGCTACGGAAAAGACGCGACTTCTTTTAAGTTACCGGCCTGTTATCTGTCACATCTTATCGACCAATAAGGACAGCGAACGTCACTCAGTCTGCCAATCTGAGTGGAGCGGGCGCAGCTCAGCGGGGGTCGGATTTAAAAATTGTTCCAATTTTAAATGTGTATCGCGTGCCAGTATGATATAACCAGAGCGATGTATTACGTGTTTTTATAGCATCAGTACAGCATCAGTCGCTGAGGTAATCAAGCCATTATGCTGAGCTTTTAGAGTTTGAAGTATGAATCTTACGAAATGAAAGTGTAGGCTGTGTACCTTACCTAATAACTATTATTCATCAATAACAATACGAGGTTCCAATTAATACCTGTTATGTAAAGTATTAAAGGATCGGGGCTGGCAAAAATGTGGACGGAATTTTCCGTAAGGTTGGGTCAAATTAATGTATTGACCGCAGTATTGACCCACCTAGTTTATTACTGAGGCGTGGGCTTCAAACAATCTGATTAATACTGTACGTATTTACTACCCACTCTCAGTGTAGGAAAGTAACTAAGTAAAGTCGATTAGACCACCGACAGCACCAGGTGATCATTGAATGAATGTTTACACAAACATGTGCCCGAACGAAATTTGGATATCCAACAAAGCCCAAGGTTCAATATATACCGATAGAACTACGAGTAAAACTTTACCATACTTAACCTACCTATGGCTAGTTAGTACATAGATGGAATATAGGATAATGTAAAGTCAGTTTAGATTATGGACAGGGTGCTGGAAAAAGACAGACTGTGGAGTAAGCAGGTAAGGCAGAGTAAGGCATAGGATTTTTCATTTCTCTAACAATAAATTGAGGTGGTTTCATTGTACCTACTACGTATCAATAAAACTGTCAATAGTTTAATATATCCTTTTATTTTAACCAAATATTTGTCAACAGGCGGTAGATTCTGTTCGTTTTCGCCGTGCATCGAGCAAGTCCAGCGGACCTGTCTGATGCTGCAGGAACAAGGCTTTACAGATGTATCCACGATGGAAGTCCTGCAGAGTGAAATTGGCGTAGCGCGGAGAAAAGTGCCAGTACGGGACTTATCTTTCTTAAAACATAAGGTAAGACAAACGCATCATCGACTTGCTAAAGCAAAATATTTCTGTTCAGAGCGCGTAACTTTTGAAAGTATCAGAAATTATATTAACTCGTTTTTAGTGAAATTGTATTCATCATAGTTACAAAGGCTGCTTTTAAAAAAGTTATCGACTTGCTGGATGACACATGAAAAAAAAAATATGGTTTCCAAAATATTCAAGTTTTTATAGATGACCCGGTATTGCTCTCGAGTGTAGTTCAATTACTCTACTGACTTGAATAGATCTACTGACCTCACTGAAATCCACTTACACATAACTTAGGAGATCAGCTCCACTCGAGATCGATCACAGGCTAACAAGCCGATAGGTACGAGTAATTGACAGAATCCACGAATAAAGTACGCGGCGGTGCTTACTGGATAAGACTTCAAATTACTTCTGGAAACACGGATGTTTAGATATATACCATTTGCAAACTCGTAGGAAAACCGTAGATATACCCTGTTCTTTTTATCACATCAAAACCTAAGATTTTTGGATAGAAATCAATGAATAAACGACCTGAAATGGAACCTTAGTTCAAGGTTCTCCCAAACCCATTGTTTCGGAAAACTGGTGATAGATGTATTGGCATTTACAACATTATTAATATTTATGTACCTCTTTATTGCTTCATAGGTTAAATAGGTTAGATGAATCTCATATCAATGTAACGATAATTTATCTATTGCGTATTTTCCAGTATGCACACTATGTCGAAGCCTCTTGATAAAACTATATATCAGTCTAGGTGTTGAGTTCTAAGATAAATAAATACCAAATTGATAAATTTACAATTTATCACTTAACTAATAATTCCTATCTATAAACTCTCACCGTACATAAATCTTCCCAATCTAAAACCACTATGTCATGAAACATCGTTTCAATTAATTATGCGCAAATACTTGTACAGATTAAATTAATTTCTTGTTCGGTTAGTTTCACTTAATGCGGTGTGGGCTATCTAAAGTAAACACTTTCCTGATTCTATCATTACAGTATTTTGTGCTCAAAATCGTACTCGTATTCCTTAGCTTATTATCAAACTCTTTGTCATAAATACTATCAGAATCTAAACAAGAAGTAGGGTTAACGAAAAAAGGTATTAGAGTAGTTTCGTATATTCCTTCGTTAAAATAAAGATGCATTTTCATTTTATACGGCTTCTATCATCCAATTTGACGTGACGTGAACCAACTTTCTTTGTTGGAGTTCGCATTCAGCATAATTGGTTGTTTCCATTTCCAATCTCTCCACATATAGCATTAAAATATCACTTCATCAATTCCAGTGTAAGTACCTCTTACTTTCTCAATATCATTTACTTTACAAACAGTAATATTATTTGCAGCCTCTCTTATTAGTCTATCCATCTAGATCCTGTCCTGACCTAACCCCACTTTCTAATTTCGACCTTTTGTCGATACTATTAAACGTCCTTTTTAGTGTTTTTGGGAATGATTTCGTTTTCTTACATCTTCCTCTTACTTCCTTCTACTTTGGAGTTGAGCATTCCTAGATACAATAAACTGATGGTTTTTTACAAAATAATGTTTTCATCACACAAGTATTTGTCTAAATGAGGATCGAACCCACGATCTACAGCGCAGAGAGCAGAAAGTGAGCACTGTCTATGTTATTATATTTATTATACGAACCAAACATCTATTTGGCGTATAATTGGGTATACAAAGTTATGTGAAACTCACATACTTACTGAATAAGGTCATACGTCTCCGCTTTCTTTGCAAAGGCACGGATTAAAACACAGTTGGTTCACATTGAATCAAATACAGGCGGAATGATGTGATTCAAACCTTAAGGTGACTGCACACGACCACAGCAGCATCCATTCGTGTTATGTTGAACGCTTGCCTAACACTTTTAAAGCAGATAAATTTATACCCTAATAATGTGATGAATGTTAGTTATACTATTTGTATTAATATTCTGTGGTTTTTCGAAGATATTTTCATCGATTGACATTTCATTAGGACTCGCGAAATTGTATTCGCTCTAAATACTGTCTCTATTAACAAATTAAACTTTTGTTTGTTCACATTCGGTTGTCTAGATCCGCTTTACGTCTGACTAGTCGCCATGTTTCGGATTAAATTAAATAAACCACCGATAGGGAGTTCTATCGATTGATTGATGTAAATTGATCTCTCCAGTAGTGTTATAGAGATTTACGAAAGTAGCGGTTTGTGAGAACTTTCCATAGAATTTCCGTAGTTGGTTGATTTATTTATTATGCTATGGTTACTGGTCCTGAATATTAAAACACTAGGAAGTTTTCTCAAAGCTTTCGTGCAAAATATCTTACGTTGATATTATGGTTTCAAACTATTATTGGCAAAAAATAAATTTTAACTCATCAATATCATTTGTTATTTAAAATAAAGATAAGTACTTAGATTTACGATAAAAATATCGTTATTTTGTCTTTAGTTTTATAAATTTTGTATTAGCGTATATATCTGCGTATCCAGGGTCCTCTGAGATAAACAAACTGCTATCCAGTTTACAGCTCTATGCTTTTAGGAACAAAGTTGTTATTCGTTTGAGGTGGTACAGTATCCGCGACATATCGGGCTGAGACGTCACGGCGCAGTTTGTCGCAAGCGGTCACGTTTACGGTAGCCAAGTGAGGCCCATGCGCATGTTTGCTTAGTTCATATCGATTACCAACATCGACGGCTTTCAATAAATAGTGATTGATGACTTGAACTTTGACATTGAATATTTTATTATGTTATTTTGAAATGATTTCTATAGAGATTTTATTATGAAGTACTATTTAATTTGCTTCTTGGCTTTATCTTTGTGAAAATTAATCTATGACTAATGTAGGTACCAGCTAAAATAAAAGTTGATATATCGTTCATTTCTAGTAAAATTTACGTGAGGTTTTGCCAGTAATACGTAACTAAACAAATTCTAATTTATCGATACACACATTAATTTTCCTAAGGGGCTTCTTTAGCAACAAAGACTTCTTAGTGCTTTTTAAGAGTTAACTAAAAGCCAGGCTCGTGTCCATAAGTCCTAGTATATTAAATGCTGTGCTACCTACTAGACTATCTTAATGCTATAATTAACAGGTTTTTTATTTCTTAGGTCTATATTTAAGTCTCAATGTTTATTAGAACCAGCCCTGATTCATAGGTATTGTCTATTTCAAATATTAGATTACTAGATCGGATTATAATATTGTGAAACGTACAGTGAATTTTTACATGGTGCCTACTACTCTATAACTCAACAACTCACCGTCAATGCGCAAAACAATTTTCCTACATCAAAGTCAGTGCCGTGTACACATTAGGTAAATCTATCGACAGTATCGATCTCGTAATCGACATCTGTCGATAATCGATGATCGTATCGATAAGCTTACGTTTAACAAAATATCGGGCCCGAAAGCATGGTATCTAGAACTTGATCTGTGTGTAACTGTACAACGGTATGTTAGTGTATTCAGTGATCCATTACTATGAGCAGTTTCGTAGAATTAATATCTTGTAGTTTAGTCTTCGATCATCAGTAAACTAGACATGTCTTGAACCGTATTGAGCAGTGTTACACTTATTGACATTTTGGATTGAATTGCATTGATTGCATTGAATTTTAGAGCAAGACCCAAGTTTAGATTACGTAAAAGTCCTATATTATGTTCACTATAGCCATCTACATAAAATAAATTTCAAAGAGTTTTTGAACATTTTTTCATATATTGGAACACGGTCTTAGCTTATTTTCCCTTGATTTATTTTCTTAACTTCATGTCTGGCAGTATTTATTGCTTGCAGTGGAGTGGGGCTGGACATAGATAAATTGTCTAACTTAATCTAGTTTCTATTTATTGTTTGTGCTATTAGAGCCGAGCTCACCTCACGTGAATTTTCAGGCATTTATAGGCATGCCGATAACATCTGCCTTAGCTCTGCTTCTGCCAGTAGTCTCTCCTCTACCACGCCTTAAAAAGAATCGATATAAATTATAACATGAAACCTACGCTTCCTATCTCGTTCACAGGTCTTTGACCTTTCGTACAACATCAAGATCAGGCCATGTAGATACATTTTGGGTAGCAGGAGACACCAAATATGGTGGCACTGGAACATTTAACTGGTCGGCGAGCCCTAGTATGCCTTTATTAAATACTGCAAATAACATCGTGTAAGAGTTTGGCGTGTTTGCTAAAGCATTGAATGTGTAAACCTAACTGAGCGAATTTAAAACTCATATTTTTCCTCAAAGATATCCGGCAAAAATGTCGAAAAATATGATATCCTATATGGGAAAATATGGGTTGCATAAGTTTGAAGACGTGCGTAATGCCTTCCTTCCTTTAGGGCGTCTCATACAGTTGCTTTCTAAAATGACTCTGAATACGTGTGCTTTCGAAAATTTTTGAAAAGAAAAAAACATTTTAGAATGCTCATGGGTTCTAGGAGAGCCCTTGAGAAAAGTTTCCAGGCTGTGCTGCATTCATGATGACTGAAATCTCCTAATAATTTAAGCGAGCGTCCATCCTAATTTAGATATGCTATTATAAGTATGGATATGATTTATATGTGCGCAAGCGCAGCTGCGGCGTACTTCGAACAAAGGCGTTTGCAGGCTTTCCCACATTACTTACAGAAATGAGTGATCGACGCTAGGCTATTATTACGGCCGCACAATATGTCGTCACTTAAATATTGTGTGATTAGATTGTAGCGCTGGAAAGTGAGGGTTTCGTATGAATCGGAATGTACGGATTCCTATCCCATATAGTGTCGGATTTATAACGATTAGAGCGTTTTTGAGAATGAATTTTTCAATCTTACGTTGAGTTTTTTATTGCAACTTTTTTGTAGTTTTTGTGGTCAATTTGATTGCACTCATGAAATCATACTTTCTAATCGTTCACCCATAGGTTTTGGGGAATTAGATTGCAATATAGACAGAAATTGTACTACATATTTTATGACGAGTTTATTTTTCCTTTTTAATTTACGTAGCGTCATCTATTGGATGCTCTGTAATATTTTAATTAACTAACGTAGCTTTGTCCAAAAAAATTAGGCAGTTGATTTCCTAGTCTTCAATATCTCCGTTCTTATAAACCTATAATATATTTGATTGCTTCATACCGAATCATCATAACAGCCTTCATTCTTCAAAGCACAAAATCAAACCTCATAATCGAGTGATACATCACTCGATAAAACCGAATTGACTCTATCTAGCGACTGTCAGAGCTCTACAATGAGACGCAATCGTAGTGTCATTCCAGTGCCACAACAAAAACTCATGTTGTTTCCGATGTCAGTCGGATATTTATCTGAAGCATTGTTGGAGTATCGTTGTAATTATTATGTTTATTTTACTGGTAATTGTTTCAGAGCGACCGACAGTTTTTAATCTACTTAACAAATATTCAAAGGTTAAAAATTTTAAACATAAATTTTGACAAAAAAATGTAAATAAAAAAAACCACTTTTAGGAAACTACGAAGTCACAGACCTACATACTAAAAAAGATAAAAATAACACTCAGGTAAATATATTTGTACCACATTAGTGTATAATGAAAGCTAATTCTCCATTAATTAATCAATGTTCCCATTACATAAATTGCGTTGAATTTCACGGGTCTTGTACCGGCGCGTGCGCATCGATAACATCTAATCGGCGATCGACGCACATTGTCGCGCGAACTGCGTGTCCAAACATTGCTGTAGCAAGCTGACCAATAGTGGCTTAACTTTCTATTGTAAAACTTGAAGTAAGCATTCTGACCAATCATATTTTGATAACAATGAATCTAGGATTTCATATACCAATAATGTAAAAATTTGGAACCATTGACTTTATGTTCGTCAGTACCTTATTTAGCCTTTGTAATGTGTTTGATGATAAAACAGAGAAAGATAACTTTAAATTCCTATCAATAGTGTTCATATCCTTCGCCTCTGGCGTATAAGCACAGTTTTACAGTTTCATTTCAGAACACCGCTGACGCCAATTCATTGTAAGTAAAAAGCAAATCTTGTAACCGTCATGACCTCAAAGACGTTTAATGGTACAGACTAATAATGATAAAGAACTATTAATTTAACCCCTGTTTTCATTACATAAATCTCATTAATATTAACTGAAGTGATGCCGGCGCGTGCGCACCGATACCATCTAATCAGCAATGGACACAGCTCGCGAAAACCAAACAATGTTGCTTACGGGCAAATACTGTCTCTTGATGTAGTACCGTTAATGCGTCACTTACCCTCGAATTCATAAACGATGTAGAGTATTGTAAAGCCTCCTTTAGAGAGGAGGGTTCAAGCACTGCACTAGGCAAATGATTATTGAAATGGTCTGG
Organism: Eulithis testata; assembly: GCA_947507515.1. Classification (NCBI taxonomy): domain Eukaryota; kingdom Metazoa; phylum Arthropoda; class Insecta; order Lepidoptera; family Geometridae; genus Eulithis; species Eulithis testata. The sequence continues at coordinate 5,969,900 of OX382213.1, read as the reverse complement.
CAGACTGTTCAGTTTCCGTTTATGAATTCAAGGGTTATGCTAAGTACTTGCATAGATGACAACAGCTGGTGTTTTTTCTTTTGCTTTGAAAATCATGTTAAGATTGTTACGTCGTTCTTACGTGGACAAATATTTATCACTTCAATCATCCTAAATTTTTCTTATATTGTAACTGTGTTCTAATGTTTAGATATATGTGACTCACTCACGCCATAACTAGAGAAGCTAGTTAGTTCGTAACCGTAAAAATATGACACTTATAACACTTTAATGTAACACGCGACGCAACCGCAGACTGTAGAATCAATATAAACGCACTGAAAACTTAACCGAATCAATAATATCAATATTTATGCCTAGTCAGCAAACGAAGTTATTTATGCTATATTTAAATTTACACTACTAGTCTAGCGAAGTTCTCTGCTATTCTCTTAGAACCTGCAAATCAAAGAACAAAGAGATTTAGGACAGTGTAACACGATCCGCTGTACTGTCGCGCGTGTGATGCAACAAATCTGCCGTATGCGCGAGCGCAGCCAATTCTAAACGTAAGGATGGCAGAGATGTGTCAACTAAATGATTATATTCAAAGATTATAGAATGTAGCTTACGTGATACTACTGTAAAAAGCTCGTATGCTACAAGTTTGCTCAAGGGCTGAATTAAGACTGAGCTAAAATTTGATAGGTTTTCCTTAAAAATCGTTAAATCGATACTTGAGTGCAGCTAGAGTATCGATTCTTTGTTATAACGATCCTTTTTGTGGCCACACACGTTCAAATAAATGATACCAAACCTAAGCATGATCTAATTTATTAGAAGGTGTGTAGAAAAAAAAGTCTTTCCAAGTAGGAAATCCGATTTTAAATATATACTCGTATAGTCTCGATATCAACACACATCCCTAGTGGATTGATCGAGCGACAGGCGTGGAGAAAGGATGCGCTCCGTGAAATCGCTCGTTACTTGCTCTTGTGTCGACTTATTGACTGCGGTTGTTGCAACCATCTCACTGTTTGATTAAACCGAACTGGAGCATACGAACTATATTACGAAATGTATAACACAACAATATTATGTTCTATTTTTACCTCTTCTTCTTCTTCTATATCTACTTTTATGGCCTCTGTCCGTCATTTCGACAGACAATTTTGCCAGTGTCAATTGTGTATTATAATATAAGTCAAGTCATTCGTCAAGTCGGCTGTCGTTTGTTTTGAAGAGAGAAGTGTTTGAAGAGAAAATCCACCATTCTCTCTTCAAAACCTGAAACGAGTTTTCACATTCAGAGAAACCACATTACGCACATTTATTCCAATGGCTCACACTTTGTGTTACACTTTTTGTTATTATTGGTTAAAATTCCACCAAAATTAAACAACAACACTCACAATAACACAAGAAAAACTATTAAAATAAAAGTGCTATATGTTATAAAAAATGACAAAACTCGAATATTATTTTTACCCCTGAAGCGTAGGTTTAGCTGCGATTCCAGCAGAGATCGATCTCTAATACTATGAACGTCACAGAATCTGGGTTCCGCAATCGCAATCTGAAACCTTTGCAATAAACTTCAGCTGATCTAAATCACAGCATCCTTTAATTGTGCAGCCAACAGGCGATATACATTACTGCCATCAAATTGTTTTGTCTCGGATAACCTTTAGTTAGCCGCTATCCAGTGTTACCAGACGAGAGAACAAATATTACAGTGTTTCGAGCTCAAATTTACAGTGTTTGGGACAAAATTACAGCAAAAGTAAAAAAAAAATACAGCGAATTTTACAGTAGATCTCAAGAAAAGTCGAAGATTGAGCTGGCGCTGCTGTGATTTTTTTCACATGCTTAGTACCTTCACCATGTCTCTTTATCACCACTCTATCAGCTATCATTTTTGCATCACACAGAACACAAACTGCACGATACGGGTCTTTTGGGTCACGCCGCAGCCAAGTTTTGAAACTATTGTCACTTAACCACTCGTCTCTGAATTTTTGTTTATAATGTACCTTTTTTGTTTTTTTTGGAGAAGATGGTCCGCTTTGATTGTCTTTATCACTATCATCAGATGAATTAGGCATTTTTAATTTTTTCTCAAGTCTCAATCAAAATAATCACTTTCACAAGTTCACAGAATTACTTACACGAGCCAAATGAATTCGTAATGCATCGCAAAACAACACAATTATAATTATACTAATTTATGTTGGTCCCAATATGCCTAAAAACGTACTTAACTCATGATTGACAAAATTTAGGCGGTTAATACTACAAAGTGGTTCTTAGCCTATGACGGGGAATTCCCGCATAGTATACACAGTGTGCGTGGTGTATACACACACACACCTTCACTATACAAGTAACCGCGCCGCTATTCATGCCCGTTAAAATAAGACATTTTCGTTCTTATCTACATAGAAACAAAGGTTATAACAAAAGCAGAGATGGCGCGGGCTCTAGTAGCCGGTTGCGTTTCGACAAGTTCATAATTATTTTTTCTTTTCACAAAGGGTGCGTTCAGTTTACATTGATTTTTGCTTGTAGAAAAATTACAGTGTTCTCCATACACTGTAATTTTACTATTACAGTGTACAGTAAATCGTGTGAAAATACAGTAAATCTGCTGTAATTACAGTGTATCTGGCAACACTGCCGCTATCAGAAGCTAATCGGAGAGGACAGTTGTGAGAACATAGACTGTTCTGTTTTAAAGAGTGTCTCATTGCTATTGTATCTAAAAGATTCTAAACGCAATATAATAATGTTACATATTTAGTAGAGACACTTATGTTGTAATTTCTTTTATGTTAGTTTCTTTTGAAACATATCGTTTGATTTGGTACGACCCAACAATGTTTACTTTCAAGATAAAAACGCTAAACTGATTAGAACACAAAACAGATTTTCGGAAATAATGTTTAGGCATCGGGACTTCTATGTGCAGGTTTTCGCCCACTCGAAGCTGTTTCGAAGCCGTCCACAAGCTATAACTAAACATTTTAAACTGTATCTGTATCGAAACAAGCTTGCAATTGATTTCCATCTTAGTAAGTCCTGTTATTGTTCTAACAATACCAGGCAGTGTTATATAATTTTAATATAATTAAATAGTTTCACATAGTAAATCAACTGAACCCTACTCGAGGGCGATAGTCACCGTTATACAGAGCGATCTATAAATCCGCAACTTGACAAAATAATAGGGTGCTCGATAGTTCTACGCTATTAACGCCCAAGGAGATATATTGGATCTGCCCGTCTCAATCAGATACCTTAATATAGGCTGTTGGGACTTAATCTTTGGTGTTCTGCTTTTGTAGACTGATATCTTCAGTTTTATTGATCAAGGTAATCTCTTTCTGGGCTTCGAGTATAAGAAAATATTACTGATCTTTTGATATATTGTTGAGTTTGCTTTGTTTTCTTTTAAAGCGGATGGTGCGAGATCTATACTCACTCAGTGATAAATGATCTTCTATATTGTCAGTGAAGTTTGTTTTTATGGAATTGTGGATATACATATAACACAATCAGTAATCAGTATACGACATATTAATATCACATTAGTCTGTTTTTACCTCAGAGGAAAAAAAATGCTAGGTAGCTCTTTTGTGTAATAAGTTCATATTCTATAGGTAAGTCATTTATTTTATACTACGTGTAACCTGGAATTAATAAATAAATAATAGTAATAACAAACCATGAGCGTCCTTCATCCTTATCAAAGCAGCACATCACATCACAGAAGCAATAATTTACAAATTATTCTCCATAAACATTACACTTATCTTCAAATGTGTAAATCATACTATACCCTCTGAACACCTATAATCTTAGCAAAAATAAATGACATATAATAATATCGTGTGATTGAATATAACACGGTATATTTCATTTATGCGGTTGTATCTTAGACATTTACACCTGACATGTTTATTTGTAGATGATAAATTTATATGAGTACCTACCATTATTTATAAAATATAGACTGTATATTTACGTTTGGCCATGATCACGCTGTAACCTGGGATGGGTACAGCTGGTACATTATTGTGAGCTTATGTTATTTCTCATTACACAATACTCTTATTAGTAAAGTCATAGACGAAAAGTTCCGTTCCAGTTCTAGCCTAATCCATACAAATTAAATGATTGATCGAGTGAGCGAAGCGAACGAGATCTTAGTGACAACTTGGGCAAAAATGCTTTGTAGGTATGTTTGTATGTTTGTTCGTCGAGATCTTTTGAACCGCTTATCCGATCTTCACAGAATTTGGTAGGTATACGGATATTACTCTTAAGATTTACTGGTTTGAAAAATAAAGTAAATCGATCAAGGGGTTGGAAAGTTATAAGGTTCCAAAGGGAGTAAAAAAAAAGTCGTACCAAAATATCAAGTGGGGTGTCATATGATAGGGCTTTGCGTATAGACATTCCAAAACCGTTTTTATTTTGATTCTAGGTCTAATAGTTTTTGAGTTGTTGTAAAAATTATAAAATTGGCAAACCCAGTATAACGTGAGCTACCATTTTTTGGAGTTTCAATGGTTTTATAGCTCAAGTAAGACTGGTACATAGCTAGACGGCGATTTCGAAGCGATTTGCAAAGTTTATTACAACCATTGGTCAATACAAATTGTTTGGGTTTTATTAACCTCCGACCATCACGAGATCTCAGTTCGGGGCGAACTACTAGTTTACAAAGCGTCAAGAGCCAATTTTTTCCCGTGCAGATGGAACTCTGCAATGCCTGGGACAAGGTTTTAGATCGATGGAGTCGACTTGCTCAGCACCTATACCATCGTAGTCGGCCTATCCAATGTATCCATGTATACATACAATCCTATGCAGTTCAAACCTTAGATGCATGTCTTCAAACACTTCTTTTGCAAAAAAGTTGTTTTTAACTTAAATTAATTTGTTCACAAAGAAAATTACAACTAATACAGTATTTACAATATTTACAAAATTCACATGAAACAGTTGAGCTATCTACAAACCGTTGCAACCGATTTATAGATAGCTCACCTGGTCCAAATCAGTACCAATCGGAAGCGTGCCCAAGATACTTGACACATAGACAGTTGTGTTCCCTTGCGATGGAAGTCTTTAGTAAGTCCTCCATTCGTACATACCTCTTTGTTAGTTGAATGCTTTAAAAGAGTGCAGTATGAATTTTTCTGCATGTAGAAAACCAGTTGTTCTTCACTTCTCTGTATCTTTACAATCGCATGTACGAGTATAACGACTTTAGAAGTTTTATGTTGTGTTGATTAAACTCGTCCGAATCGTTTTCTAAAGATCTGATAAAGTTTATTTTTATATGACGTTTTGGGAGCAATTACTATCTGTAGTCGTAAATGTAGTTATTAATCATGACTGGTGTGGAAATTACTGTACTTTTTGTAGTACTTTCGATCTAGAATAAGATTGTATAGGTAGGTAGATTGAATTGTGGTCTGTCTCAGCGAATCAGGTATGCAATTTTTTCCACATATTGTTACAGAAGTTAAATAGAATATATAGTATTATGTACTAAGTATTTGTATGGCTATATTAAAATGCTCTTCTGTATTTTTTGAAATATTATGACATTGTCATTCAATACTTTAACCAGCCATAAATAAATCTCATTTCATTTTAACAGTTGCATCAAAGATTGATAAAAAGTTCGATAAGTTTGATAAAATTAATATTTATGAAACTTATCCATATTGTCCGGTTGCCATACGATCTTCTGTCAACTACAAGGTACGGTCAATATGTAAGTAATCGTGCATTTGTGGCATTTGAATGAAACAATGTAAATCTGTACAAATAGCGGAATCGATTTGCTTTCCGACGACACCGAATCGGATCGCTGCTATTCCTCTACGCCTGCATTTCCGTATAGGAGATCGGTATAAGGTTAGTCCACACTAGAATTATCATGCATTCTTTTAGCCTGCAATTGCTATTCAGTAATGCAGCCAGTGTTTTAAGCACCCTTCCGTTTGTGGTCCAGTTGAGCTATCTATAAATCGTTTGCAACAGTTTATATATAGCTCAATTATTTCATGTGTATTTTGTAAATATCGTAAATATTGTAAGTACGTAATTTTGTTTGTGAATAGATATCTACCTTCAAGTAAGACTTTACCTTCCAGTCGTAACGTGCCACCAATAAGTATGTCAATAAAGTTACTCAAATATGTCATGACAGTCTTTGCACATGTGCAGACATGAAAAACTTGAAAAGAAACAAAGAGTATTCTGATAGCACCAATTGGTTGCAAAAAGTAAGCGAGCGACGAATATATGTTTTACCACCCCTGACTAGACTTCTTGATCTTGAAGACCAAGTTATCATAGGGATGCTGACAGCAATTGATGAAACCCTAGCATGTGCAAGCTTTTGTTTTGTCGCTAAAACCATACCAGCACCTCTGGTGTTTCCACTGGTTAGTCAACCGCTTATTTATATTTTTGAAAAAAGACAGGTTTGTAGACACAGCTGTACTTGTTGGAATCATGAACACCGCGCGGCTTGATTCGCGCATGTTGCGTGTGTCATTGATGTAAACGTACATTTCGCTACACTTGTAACAGCTCTGTGTCTATATGTCCGTATGGAATCGTCTTTTATAATTATCTCTGACATATATCTAAGCTAGAATACCTACCACGTTTGTTTGCATCCAAATTATCGTAGCTTCTTGAAACGGTTTGAACTAACCTTTACTAGCTATAGTAACTAGCTAGCTTCACTAGCTTCGCTTGCTATAGTCATCGAAAGTACTTTTATGCTCTTAATATCTATAATCACAATATGTATTTGTATTTATATGACGTGTAATTTGAACCCTATTACCAATAAAAGGTTTATCTGTTTATCACCTTGCAACTTCACTCTGCTAAGATTCTTCCTGTTTCAATAGTAATTGATTAATGCAGTTACCTCTTCAAATCAAAATATCTCGCCATCGTCGCTCTAAATTGTCTTGTATGTTTATGCTTAGCTATATCTAGAAATCGATGGAAAGTAAATTTTAAATGCATTGTAGGTCAGGAAACCACCAAATAGGATTACGTAATCAATATTTATTTTCTAAACAGTTTCATGCAAACTAGCATCTTCAGCTCTCATCAGTATGTCGAAAGCCCCAGACACCTCTCAAGCCATGGTATTGTGTAAATGATTAACGTACGGCGTCGTGCGTCATTTGGCACGTTCGTTATTTATTTACGCCAGTAGTAATAGTTACAATTTACTGGTTAATCTGATTTACTGAGCGGGATCATACACGAAGCGTGGCTTCTTCTATTGCGAAAGCATTGCCGTAGAGTGTCGTCTGGTCGTACCATGGTGGATGTTACTTATGAACATCTAGGCTCGGTTTTGAAACGAGCATGTTTTGTAACAAGATAAGCATATAATAATAGTATTTGTACACACATTTGGCGCTAATTTTTATTTACTAAAACCAAAATGATTCCTTTTAAACGTTTTAAACCATTTAACGAATCTTTAGCTTGAATTGCACATACATTATGCAAAAAACATGTTATTTTTCCTCCGAATCTCAGTCATTAATCTAAGTCATGTTAAAGGTTCTTAATATGCCTTTTTTTATTCACTTAATACGTGATATACTTATTTTAGTTTCCAGCACAATAAGTTAACTTCTTCCTTGTGATCAGTCTTCTCGGCGTTTGTTCCTTTCATCACATTATCACCTTTTCTTAGATCTATGAAGTATTTTACTACAGGAATTTTTAGTAACTACTGAAATAAAATTAAATTCAAAAACATCAAAAATTTCGCTCCTGATTTTTTGTAAAAAGCGCCTCTAAAGACTTCTTCTAATATTTCTTCGTATTCTATTTGTAGTAAACAAACATCACGAAGGCAAAATATGTTTCAGTGGCATTTATTGGCATAGAAAATAATTAATGATCTTCGTGCGACTTTGGCTACTTTGGCATACTTTGTACTTAAAGCTCAGTTTTCTAAAATAATTGCTCATAAATAATATGAAAAAATATTCCCCTTATTTTGGGTTGTTAGGTAAAAAGTTGTCCATTTTCAAATAACAGATATTATACATTATGTATAGGTTATCTTACTGATAGTGACAATAGAATGCATACTAAAGTTTTCAATTTTATCATCAGAAGTCTTTATGTTTAGCTTCACGCATAAGTCTACCGTCCAAAATCATCCATAGGTTATATGAATGGATGTATTCCCGGTTCGTAACTCCTGGGTTACTCCAAATATTATACTGATCCCACCAGAAAACTATCCCACAGTCAAAAACTACTACATTCAGAACTATAGTCTACATGAAATATGCGATTCTGCATTTCACCAAAAACATTACAAAACCCGGGACAATGCACGTTGACAGCTAACTTCAGTTAATTTTTGCGCTCTCATTTGCTATTTGGATTTACGATACCACGGCAGACGGTATAGAGTCGTCACTAGCATGTAGTTCAAACAAGAACTTACTAAACTGTGGATTCCAAAACCATAGCGAATGTTTGTGCTTTTCCTCTGGTTCTCGATTTGAGTCTTGTCTTGGCTGTCATTAAGTTACTTGTAGTTTAAATGAAATCTATTTTTTTCAATGCATAGTTTTAATCTAAACGAGAAATGATACAAGCCAGCTTTTAGTCTGGATTACTTAACAGTACCTATTGTGAACAGCTGGCTATTTTAACCGAAAATAATTGACGTTGCCTCGGAAAAAAAGTTTACTGCCGAAGCTTATTCGTGAACTTTAGTCCATGATTTAGTTAGTCCGCGAGTTCAGTTCTAGGCAATAAATTAGACTGTTGGGAGTGGAGTGTTCCCACGAACAGTGGAACGGTATCAAGATGGTGCGACTGAGTCGAACAACGTCTCCAAAGCGGCCTAGAAACGGCGCGAAATGCTTTATTTTCCCGCTCAATTTATTGTGACGTTTTGTTAGCTGTCACTGTCACACTCGTAGTTTACAATATGGCCGGCTTTGTAAACCGTCAGTCCGTCGCACTTGTAACGTTGTAAATTTTGTAACACATCATTGTTGCTGTTGAAAGTGCTAAATCGAAGCTGTGGTGAACTTTGATCTGGATGAAACATGTTAGCAATTAGAGCTTCCCGAGTTGTCTTAATTTTAGAAACTGTCTTAGAAAGTTACATATCTAGTTATCTGATGAAGTACTTCCTATATCTTACCATATCTTACTAATAATATAAATACGATATAGTAGGTGCCAAATAACACCGCAATACAGGTCATTCACCCATCTTCAACACGATGTCGCAAAATTAAATTTATGAATGGCTAATTCTGTCGCTTTCCATACAAACCTGTCGCTAAGACGGTAATCGCTCGAATCTCGTAGTACTGTTTGTTTACCATTCATAAATAAAATTTTGCGACATCGTTTTGAAGGTGGGTGAATGACCTGTATTGCGGTGTTATTTGGCACCTACTATAGTTTAGATGGTTGAATAAAATATGAATCCCAATCACGCCGTCGTCTAATTTGGTTGAAATTTGGCATAATTTAATATTTACGCTACGTACTTTTTATCAAGGTATCACGATCACGTGAGCAAAGCTGCTATCCTACGCTAGTAATATTTTTCATGTCTCAATCCAAGTATCTAAGCTTTCTCAAATGCTTTTGGACTAAGTCATACACGTGCTATACGTGCTATCCGCAGGTCAAGTCCCTTGTATGTAGTTAGTTCAAAACCGCTTTTTGCTATCTTGTTATCGGAATAGTAGGTACCTAATCGTAAGTACTTAAAGGAGGTGTTCCATTAGTGAACTCTGTGTTCTTGAAAGCTGATTAAACTAGTCAAGCTTTTAATTTAGAGTAAGAGAGTTTTTCTTAGTTTTTGTACCACTTTCGCTGTTTCCCGTTCACTAGCTATAAGGTCTTTTCGGCGTAAATAAAATACATACCAATAGGTATGTACCTAATAAGGTACTCTCCAGGTGTTATTTTCAAGGCAGTTTTCTTGTCTTCCATATCTGATATGACATGAACTTTGGCTTTATTTGGCTCATGTAGCTTTTCTGTGGTATTATTCCTTTCTAAACTAAAAAATAAATATTAGGAAAACATTTTTGAAGATATTTTTCAGCTCGGACTCAAACATAATTTTTTTCACACTTCTCAATGAAATTCTATCAAAAAATGTAGTCAAACTGTATTGTTATAATACAAGCCTTAGGTAAAATATTCTATGACCCATAAAAGTTTTAAAATCTTCTGGACTCCCAAGGATCTTACACCAATGGATCTCCACCTTAACCCTAGTCCCGTGTAGGCTGTCGCGCGTTTACACTTGTGAGTACCTGTATCTACCTAACTTAGGTACCTAACGTGCATTACTATGTTGCATATTTATGTTACAAGCCCAGACTTTGTGTTGGTTCAGCAATTACAAGGAAATACCTGAGAAATTGTTTAATGAACTGCAAAATTAACGAGCTATCATTTTATCCGTGACGTGTCGTGGTTATGCTATCTTACGACTGCAGTCGTAAGTTATGTAAGAAATATACATTTAAAAATATTGATTTTCTTTACTTGGTTTAACCCATGTAATGTAATTTCATTTCTATTTGGTCTGGTAAATACTACAGGACTTTACTAAGACATTTAGTAATAAATTTCACTATTTAAGTAAGTTTCATATTATGTTTATTGAATGGAAATGGCAAAGTTTAAATGAAGCATTCCAACCAAAAAGATGAGCAGCAAGAACTTTCGCACCTACGCTATTCCTCTTGTACACCAATCGATTTTAAGCTTGGTGCGCAAAAGTGTTTCTGTAATGTCCCCTTTATGTTTTTTTACAATGGATGTTTATCATGACTGTATTCATGGCGTTGAATATTTCCGCTCTATTCTATTCTATTTAGCCTGTATGCACCTAATGCTGGGTATATAGGCACGTATAGGCCTCCTCTTTGAGCCTGTCCAGATGGAGCGTTTTACGCGCGAGTGGCCTCGTGCGTAGACACTGGCGCGTTCTCGAGATACTAGAGCTATACATATATTGCGTCCAGAACCTGCCGCGCGTTTCCTCACTCGCGCGTAAAACGCGAGCAACGCGCCGGACTCTCAACTCGCGCGTGTTACGCGCGTGCGTCGCGCGAGTCGAGATACTCGGGCCGGGCGCCATTGCTGCGTACAGTGGTTCGCGCGAGTCCGACGCGAGTGGACGTATTGGAACGAAAATGGAGAGCGATAATTTTGACACACATCGCGCGTAGGAGCGCGCGTAAAACGCGGCATCTGGACACAATTATAAATTGTAACGCGCGAGGCCACTCGCGCGTAAAACGCCCCATCTGGACAGGCTCTTTAGTACGCCAGTCTCTCCGGTTCCGCGCAGAACTATTTTAATCTTTATATTCCACTGTTCATTTTAATTACAGTCATACCAACAACAAAAGAGACAATACAACAGCAACCTTGGACGAATTAAAATTAATTGTGCTAATAAATATTATTTACGAATGTAATGCTGATTGATTGGCTCCACACAACAATATACCAGGATATGTTTAGGAATCCTGAGGCCAACGTTTTTGTTTTAGCAAATTTTTAAAACATAACATACCTAAATCTGGTATAAAATAAAGTATATATAACTTAGCTTACTTCCTTATTCATATTACGCTTGTGGTATTTCTAATTTTTACTAAAATCAATAACAAAAAAAAATTATTCCAATTTTTACAATATTTTTTTCTTTCTCTATGTTATCACAATTTTAATTTCATCTGTTTTTACCTTTTGAATGGTTTGGCTCCTTAATTCTCTTTTCCAAATAAAATATTCTAATAATTATCAGAATAATTATAATTAATAATTAATTATCATTTATCGCAAAAACACATTTCAAGTACCTAAGATTCTGTAAGAAAAACTAATTGGCGGTGAATGAAAAAATGCTTCTATTTTCAAATATTTTATCTCAAGCTTTTACCTTAGCGGAATACAACATCACCACTATCTAGTGTGCAATTTACTCACAATTCAACCACCTTCAACCCAGCTTTTGTCACCCGCAGACCGTCTAGTACGTACTTGTGCCCGGAGCGACATACTTCATGTCATAAAGATTTCGCACACCAAGATTTTCAAGCTCATATTGTGACCCCAAAACTGGCTCGGTTCGTGACCCGTTGCGACCCCGATCTAGTAACCGCTTGTACACATTGTCTTGAGTTTAGGATTGGTGCAATTTATAAGACTGGAATTTCTTAAAAGCTTTTCGTCTGAAATACACTCGAGAGCAATGATTCCGGGTCACTTAAAGAATGTTAAAAATCTCGGAAACTAAAAATGATAGGTTAATGCAATAAATTGTATTTAATAGACAATGTAATACTCCTTAAATGAAAGTAAAAAAATATGAGTCACCATACATTTTATTAACACAAAATTACATAAAGAAAAAAACTGCTGATCTCTCCTTAAAACAAAAATAGGAAACATGAAATTTTTGAACTTTATTACGATTTGACTTGAATTTTAATACTTCGTATTGCCTCCTCGTGCTTCCATTACTGCGTTTACGCGGTTTGGCATGCTGTACACCAAGTTCCTTATACGATTTTGGGGAATATTCTCCCATTCCTCTGTGAGAGCAATTTTGAGCTCACGAAGCGTGATTGGGGGAGGGTTTCGTTGTTTTACGCATCTGCCTAGCTCGTCCCAAGCATGCTCGATCGGGTTGATATCCGGGCTGCGCGCTGGCCACTCCATACGAGTAATGTTCATCTCTTGAAGGTAGTCATTCACAATCCTACCTGTATGAGGTCGGGCATTGTCATGCATAAATATAGCATCCTCACCTAAATTGACCATAAATGGACCAACATGATCATTGAGGATTTCTTCCACATATCTTACGCTAGTTAAAGAGCCGTTTTCTATGATCACCAGCTCTGTGCGACTTTCAGAAGAAATTCCGGCCCACACAAGTACAGACCCACCACCGTAGGCTACTTTTTCTTCGATGCATGCTTGCTTGAATCTTTCCCCTGGTCTTCGATACACTCTGTGTCTTCCATCGTGCTTGTAGAGCATAAATTTTGATTCGTCGGAGAACATAACTTTTGACCAATCTTCAATACTCCAATTTACGTGGCTCTGGGCATATCTTAGTCTTGAAATACGATGCCCACGCTCCAGTTTAGGGCCGTTTGCAGGTCTAAGGGGTTTTAAGTTAGATTCAGCAAGCCGACGTCTTACTGTCCATGCACTTGGGTTACTTCCTCCGAGGCGTCGAAACTGATTTGTGAGTTCAGTTCCTGTGAGAAAGCGATTTCGAAGCATGGTGTTCACCAAGTATCGGTCTTCTCGTGCTGTGGTACACCTGGTTCTGCCCGTTCCTGGTCTGCGTAGGTTAGAACCAGTTTCTTCGTAACGTCGGAGAACTCTTTGTAATGTTGTTGACAGCGACACACCGACAGTCCTGGCTGTATCGCGCTGACTCCGGCCGGTTTCCAGCATTGTAAGTATTCTGGTGCATTCTTCAGGCGTAAGCGACATAATTTCAGCTTGAATAATGAATATAGAGCACTATCAACATGGTTTATATACCCACATAAATGACAGATTACAAACAAAAGCAAAACCAAATGCTGTAATTTCGTAGTTCCATCTTCGAAAGTGGCCCTTTTTCAAATTTGATTTTTTTAAGATATAACTTTACAATAACTAAGAAGTTTTAATACCTTCATTTAAGGAGTATTACATTGTCTATTAAATACAATTTATTGCATTAACCTATCATTTTTAGTTTCCGAGATTTTTAACATTCTTTAAGTGACCCGGAATCATTGCTCTCGCGTGTATTTATTTTGTACCGTTATATATACTCTCTAGTGCCCCTGTACAACCTATTACGATGAATTCGTTTTATTTATATTTTTATTTCTTCTGTGGTTGTTAAAGCGATGGATCAAATTCACACATAAACTTCTGCTTCTGCCGCTGCCGAGCAGAGCTCTCAGCCAAACTTCCTTCATTCCTAGAAAGGATCCAGATCGACCTTCTATCACATTTTCAGTCTACACTATTTCCTTCCGTTGCGGTGGCCACGGAGCCCAAGTTTTATATCCAACGTTTTCTTCCAACAAACTCCCAACGCGATATTTTGGCAGCTTTATACAGACCATTGCAAAACCCCCACACATAAGCTTACCATTTACACCCTCCACAAAACGTATCTGCTCCTTAATAAGTTGATTAGCTCTTGGTCTTGTAGCTTACATTGATGGCGTGATATCTCCCCAGCCATCTGTAATTGAAATGTGTTGCTGTGACAGATCGCTCATGCGTGAGCACTTACGCAAGGGGTTGGGCTTTTAGGTGCTTTAGGTAGCAGTTTCATCATTTGTGATAGAATATTTAACTTCTATTTCTTCGAGACCACTTTATCATTACCTACGTCACTACTGCTTTTGCTTCTTACGTAGAACCTTCACGGTTTGGTCAAGGTTTGTCTTAGAATAACCAGTCTGTTTTAGTGCAACGGCTAGAATTTTTGACTTCTAATTCTTCGAGCCAACTTCGTTTTGCTACTACTTTTGTTTCTAACTTAGAACGTAAGAACGTCAACCTTCTCGGTTGACTTAGCTAGTTTTGTGTCTTCTTTTACCTGGCTTTTACCTGGTACCTGAACTGAAATATTGATTCAAAGTCAAAGTCAATTATATTTTACGATAAGTTTATCAAAAATTAACATTTAAAGAAGCCAAGCATCTTCTCCTGGTGCTTTTAAGCTATTTCAGTAGCTATATTTTTTCCTTTCTGAGTTTTCTTTTAGTTGTGGCTGCTAATTCTTTCTGGCTTCGACTATTCGTAGAATCAAAAACGTTATCAACATTATAAGTCACTCATAAATCTGAAGAGGACTGATTGTCATCTGACACGGCCTTGTACTCGCAGTAAACATGTATAGAAAAGTCTTGAACCAGAACATGAATCACTGCCTGCCATTTAGAACAAGTTTCATTAGTGTCAATTGCTAGTACTTATAAGTACTCAATTAAAAAGCCGTGAAGCTTCGCCATACATTAGGCATGTACTTGACCTTAGCTATCTACAGTTACTCTTACAATGGCACTTTGTTATTGTGATTGGATACACCTACGATATTTTCGATTGCAGTGATTCAAAAACCGTTCGCGATATTGTCGTTATTTCTACAGGGTTATACTGTTGATTTGACTGGTTATTTTGAGCAAATATTGAAAGTCAGTGTCAAAAACGTTCGTTTGGACGCTACAAAAAAAAATTACTAATATTCAGTTGACAGTCTTCTAACCCTCTAATATAATGTTTATGGTCGGGATTCTACTATACGATGTGCTATACCAAAAGTCGGAAGCTGCACGTTATTGATTGACACAAAGCCTTGGTAGAATCAATTTGTCGAAACAATACGCAATTTCATCAATAAGTCTACAACAAAACATTATTTCATCAATCCATAGTACTCGTAGATCCGCTCGAAACGAAACGTGAACTGATTTGAAATATATAAACTCATTTGTTTCTATTGTCTATGGATGATAAAATGTATGGGATTAACGTCTATACCTATATTTAAGGTCTACTAAACACTAATCACTCGAGTTCTGAAATTACTGCCACAAGTTTGCAGAATTTAAGAACTTATACTTAGAAGCACTGTCTATACTGCGCCATGTTCACTACTGTAAAATAATACCATGTACGCACAAACTTTTTAGGGTTGTCCTTTTAATCTACTGCAGACTTAGCGCGGTCGGACTCTATCATGTGATGACTCTATTCTTACTGCGTATAATCGTACATAATGTAAGGTCAAAACTGATTTGAAGTTTGAAGATCTTATGACCATTTTTGCATGCAATTACTATGATTTAATGGTCTATTAAGCAATGCATCGATTATTTAATATTAATTTGCGTAAAGGTCTCCAATTACCAAATCGTAGTAAACACGCGTAGTTTTTTTATGTTCCGTTGTTCGCTGGATACTCAGAAGTCCCAACGCAGGCGTTAATACCATAGTTATAAGAGTACGTACGTACGCAATAGGATCAAACGGGGCGCGAATGAAGTCGCGAGCGAAAGCTAGTCTTTGAATAAATCAGAAAAATCTATTTAGAATCAATTCAGATCTTTGACAAAAGACTAGAAAGTTAAAATACTTTCTAAACAAATAGAAATAAATTATATCACGTCGTCATCCCGAAAATCGTCGTGATTACACGCTCAACAAAACATTATCTTCCACGATCTTTCCACGGGTTTGGTTTTTTACAAGTTTTTTTGTAAATGAGAGGGGCTGGTCGCGTAATCGCGTTTCATTCAGGATTGGATTTGGATTGACATCGTGACTAATTGACTGGCAAGGGTCACGATCTGCCGCCTGCCGGTGACCTGGCTGGTGACCATTGCAGCAGCATCCGAGAAAAAATTATATTGATTTTTCTCGTTACTACTTTTCCGGAGATAAAGTAAAACTAGTAAATTTGACTTGGTATTGTTTTTTTTAAATAAATGTAACAAATGAAATGTTCTTACCAATAAACCCAGTCTAAGGTGATACCATTTTTGGTCTTGAATCTCGAATTGAATGTGGAACTACTCAATTGCATTGATTGATACAAAAGACAAAACACGGTTTTTACAAACAAGTACGTGTATTCCCGACATTAAACCGGAATGGAATAACAGGAAATCTGTTTATGCCTACAAGTCGAGTTATTTACCTCTTTTCTCGTCTTTCCCTTAGCAATGGTCAGCAGCCGGTCGACCTGCGACACGGAAAGCACGATCAAGAAAAAACTATACAATACACTCGTGACGGCAACCGAGCTCATTCACAGATCCCAGCCGTGCAAGCCTTTTCGCACCATTCGATATGCCCAGATGTCCATCTCAAATGATCCTGCATCTCCAATCTCAATTATATCTCACGAAACTGGAGAAAACTGAGTTACCATTAATGGAAAAAAATATGTCATCAACAAAAGTACAATCTCGAATAACAGTCTAATCAAAGTTCGTTTTCTGCCCATAGTCTAGTCAACAATTTTATTTTTTTATTTTTTTTATTTCGCTCCTTGAAGCAGGCTATAGTTTTAAAACCATACCGCCTAGTCTTACGTTATGTTTTTTCCCATAGTAAGTTCGTTTGTTTGTGTTTGTCTTGCGTAAATGATAAATCAAGTCAAGTTTTCGTCAAGTCGGCTGTCGTTTGTTTTAAAGAGAAAATGGTGGATTTTCCCTCCAAAACCGGAATCGAATTTTCACATTCAGAAAAACCACTTTACACACATTTATTCCAATGGCTTTAAGTTATGAACTAAGTATTATTGGTTAAAATTTTACCAAAATTAAACAACAATACTCACAATTAACACAAGAAAAACTGTTAAAATAAAAATGCTATGTGTTGTTTCAAAAAATGTCAAAATTCGAATCTCTAGTCAACAAGTCGAAAAACGTGAAAATTAGACATAAAGCTCCTAAAAATATGAACGATACGTCATTGGATTCGAAATATGAACGATACCTCTGTCGTAGAAATACTTGACTTCGCTTGACTTGACTTCAAGAATAAGAATCATTTATTGTAAAACTGTGTAACAGGAAAACTGTTTAACAAAACCTGCTAAAAAAGGTACCAGAAATCAGTTTTTAAAATGCAAAATCGCATTATAAGCAAGTATAATATGAATCACTGTGGAGTTAAATAAAAAGGGTTTGGTGTTATTTAAAGTTTCAGTAGTATTGTTAGCTGATATGATATTCCATCATCAACGTTTTGACTTTGTCCTATGTCTTATATAATCTGTGCCGAGGGTCAACCCGCACTTCAGTTCCGATTTTACAACTAGATGGCGCTAATAAATTGGTACCAATTCTAGAAGTTTCTCATCCAAAACTGTTTCTACTCACTGCAAGAATTCCTTGCAGAGAGTAGAAATAATACCCAATAGGCCATATTTATGAGTAATTTCTAATATAATATTATAAAAAGTACAATATTAAATTATTATATAGGTAAGATAAACTTAGACATACAAAATATTAAGTATTAAGTTTTATGATACCTGTAAAAGATATATAAGTTGTAAAATGCCTCCTACAGTTAAGACTAATTTGTAACAATTATTTTTTTACCTAAATATGCCACCTAGTGCCTATGTACCTACACCTCAACAAATTGCTGTGCCCTAACAGGGTTTATGTTTGCTACACTACTTTTGTACAACATCTTTATAACAACATAAGTGCAATAAACGATTTGAATTTGAATTTTGAATTTGAACGCGCTATCGAAGCGTTTTGGTTAAAGAGAGGCGTCGAGCCAAGTTTGTCATTCGAGTTAACTTTGCGCAGAGGCAATATCGTAACCAATGAGGTTAATCCGAGGTGCGATTATTGCTAGTTGAAAACTTTACCAATACCCCGCCATGTGGACGTGAAATACCGTCCGCTACGGCAATTTTTGAAAAGCCGTAAAGGCTAAAATGTTCTCTTTGGTTCTTCTCGTTTGATAAAACATGCATATTTAGTAGCTTTGTGCTTTTCGTGTTCATTCTATTTATTTATAGTTTTGTCTAGTTCGACGAATTTCGACAACTTTCTATGGCGCAAGTATAAAACAATCTACTGTAATGTATCACTTTATCTGTGCTCTCATGCATAATTTAAGAGATAAACACGTCTTACTGTCATAACAGGCACTTTTCGGGTCCAAACGACCGTAACTAAAAGGATTTTAAAACGATACAAATACCTCTGAGCCGATTCGAAATCGATACAAGTTTAATGTCACTGGGATTTGACATTCACACTCGGTGAAAGTATAGGATTTACCAATCGAATCGAGTGATAATCGATCAATTGCTCTGTAATACGATTATCGATTCGATGGGGGGGTCCTACTCGTTTAGGGCTGTCGGATTTGGTACACCTACGCCAAGTTTAAACTTTAGATAGGAGTAGGTTATGTAGGTATGGTTCTTTGTACCAAAGAACCATTATTTCATTACGAAAAGTGCCAAAATTTTGACACTTACGAAATTGTATAAAATGTCGTTGCATAACATAGCCAAGACAACCCTAGAGGCGCACACGTGCTATCGAATAAGCCATTACTATACCAGGCTCATATAAAATTCAAAGTCAAGTGAACTTACGCAAGGCACAGTTAAAGAATTACGTTTTAATTGCAATGTTCTGATCAATGTTATAGCATACAAAATGATCAGCTGCTAACCTCTTTTGTACAAACGAAGCTTATTTTACCACCAGTCAATCAGGTTTTTTAACCCCTGACCTAAAAACGGAAGGGGTGTGTTTATCTGTTTATCTATGGTCTCGTAGCTACGCGTAGCTCTAAAACAATCCGAGTTAAAATATTACAAAAAAAAAACATTTTTTTAAGAACGCTGGTTCATCAGAGGTACAACCTATATTTGTTGAAAATTGGTGCAAATTTTTCAGAGTTACGCAGCTACTCTTCTCTCCAGCTGTGTCAAAAAAATCTCTCAGATTAGGTACGTAATTGTTTGTTAATTGAAATTGTAACAACTTGTTGTAATTAATTGTTTTATAGATATAACCTGTGATTAGATAGAGCCGTAACAGTCGTAATAGTTTTTGCAATATGTTAGTTTAAGTTTGGGTTAGATTTGATTTATTTATTTGTTTATTGGCGAACAGCTTTCACTGAGTAAGGTTACATCACACAGTAATTAAATAAGGAGGCATTTATTTATATTTTAGTTTGGAGGTTTGTGGTGCCTATCAGGTGCCACAAACCTTAGGATTTTTCTATAATCTATGGGATTTTTAAGTTATACCTACATAGCGTACCTACTTACCTACAAGTAGGTACGCTATGTAGGTATAACTTAAAAATGAATGATCCAGAAAAATCCCATAGATTCTAGAAAAATCCTCTTCATCATCAAATACAGTCAAGATTCAAAAACCTCGAAGTTCTTTCTGTCAAACAAAACTGAAAATAGGATATACAATACAACCTGATACTTGAAACTTAACTGTTTCAGAGTCAAGGACCCTTGCTTTGTCAATTCTATTCTGCAGGTAGGTATATAGCATGTAGGTATCATAAGACTTCAGGTAGCAGACAGACACATTAAGGTCTCGAGCTTACACGAGCCAACGCCCCTTTTTTCAATCGATTAAAAATATATGCGCCGATATTAACTAGTTTGATTAAGTAGGTGCTGCATATTTTCGCAATAACTTATTCCTACCAAATAAAGCAGTTAAAACAAAAGTCTCCTCTAAAAGCCTCGAATGACACGCTGTAATTTTGAATGCGGGGCTCATTACAAGCCAATGAGTGAGTGGCGAGATAGCGCGTGTCGACACAGTATCACCAGCAGCTGGTGTGACTGATCATCGCGGAATAACTTTTAGTTGCTGTAAGGTACTGTGCACACTAAAGCGGCACCTAGACACTGATGAGAGTTTGCACATGATAGAATACTACGCCATCTTCTAGACTGATATGTAACAATACATTCAGGTTCTTGTGGTGACAGATATATGCTGCAGATATAGCCCTTTCATTCCTGTTAGTCCTACTGGGTCCTGGATCGTCCCACTGGTGGCCTTGGTGGGCTTTACTAACACTAAAAGAATAATTATTTAATTTCTGCTAGTCACCTTAGTCTACGTCGTTCGAAAAAAATGCAAAACCTGATTTGGTCAGCTACATTGACGTCCTGCCATTCACAGCTTATAAAATTGACAGATTTGTAGAGCCCTGTGTTTCAAAACTTAGCTGAAAGTTTTCATGTAGAATTGTCACATAATGCTTGTATGGATAGCAGCATTAACATGAAATGCAGTTATTCACCAAGCTGTGACGAGGCCGGTTTGAGGTATGCATTCGGAAGCCGGTGGCTGATGGAGACGCGTGATATATCAGCACCCGCAGCCGCCCGCTGGAGTGCGTAA
This sequence comes from Eulithis testata, assembly GCA_947507515.1. Taxonomy (NCBI): domain Eukaryota; kingdom Metazoa; phylum Arthropoda; class Insecta; order Lepidoptera; family Geometridae; genus Eulithis; species Eulithis testata. The sequence continues at coordinate 5,948,895 of OX382213.1, read as the reverse complement.
TTTGTCTTCGAAAGTTGAGAATGGGCATTTGAAGAAATGAATGTTTTTATCTGTTTTTGGTTCTTATTGTCACCAAAACCGTATTCTTTCGCCGACCAAAGCGCTTAGCATTATGGCAAGGTTTTTTTTACCAAACAGAAGTCGTTTGGATGAGACAGAAATTGGTTTCAGTCTACTCTTTCATAGACAAATCGTTCGCTATCTATGGCGCTCATCGGTTTGCAGCTTTTCTAATCTTCATTTCGTCTCTTGGCTGCTCAGTTTAGAATCTAGGATATTTTTTAGGGAGTTGGCTTGCCCAGCCTCTGTACCATCCTGCAAATCTGCCTTATCCTCAGAAAAGATGAGGTCAATACGTGCGGAGCTGACTAGGCTATAGATTTTCTTCGACAATTGTGTAATAAATTAGGTAAAGAAGCTTAATGAAGAGTGCACCCTGGTAACCACCAAAACCTCTCGTCTCAAGATCCGATTACGCCATTACGCGGCGGTATCGTAAATCAATCGCCATTATACCTCCAACTGTCAGGCTGTCGGTAATGGGAGCGCATGAATCACGCGAATATATTGTACACAGTTTCAATGGCTTTCATTGAAGATTGGATTGATGGAGAATATGAAGATTTTGTTGGACGGGTAGCGATTCCATTGATTCTGACTTATCTCTTTGGCATATCTACGTAACTTATTTTGTGCCTATCCTATGCATAGATTCTTTAAAATGTTGATGGTGCGAGCAATGCAAAGGTCAGGTAGTTATTATTAACCTTGCCCTTTGTTATCAGCAACCAGCTGGAGAACTGCAGGTAGATTGGCAATGGGATTGATAACGTTTGACATCTAGTCTCAGCACAGCAGTCCTTATAATATCTTACTCTGTATTACTTCTGTCTTCTGTTTTACAAAAGTTATCAATAAAAAAATAGTGGTCCAATTAGTTAGCAGAAGTCCAGGTGATATTCCCTTTATCTAGGCATTCTAGTTAAAAACATCACCAGCTACAAAATACTCGCGTGCGTACTATCTGCTACAAGTTCCGAGCGCTACCGACGCACTTCACAAATTATCTTCCAACACTCTATTCTTTATTTTATTTTACGTATAAACGTCTAAATCGAACGTACGGTTCTTTATCACCAGCCGACGGTTATGGCGACAGGGTACATGGATCGATGATAAAAAACACTTGTAAGAGTTTTTAGGTTGGTATGGCTTGATAAATGTCGTTTTGTTGGTTAGGTTCTGCGAATTGTGCATCGTTTAAGGAAAGGAGTTATGAGTTATTTTTAACAGACTATGTTTGATGACCTTGTAGGATGTAGGGAGAGCCAGCAGGAAATCTGAGCTGCCAGTCTAGATTTTATAAGTTCAGTTTTGAATCACACTCTAGCTCTAGTCTAGACGCCCTGTAGACATTACGGTACCATATATAAATAGCGCTCTATATATTGTTGTCATAATTTTGACAGCTGAAATATCCCATTTGAAGATGTAATTTTGAAACCCTTTGTTTGAAGTGTGTTCTATAATAGCTCCTCGGACAGTACCTAAATATTGGAAGCATCACAAATTGGTATAAAGGTCTTCGACACTGCGACGGTCACCATTTCGGCACGGGCCAACCGCCGGTAATTATTTTAAGTGTCAATAAATAATAAAGTTGGCCGCGCGCTGAGTGCTCGTCCATCTCTCTTATCTCAATTCTTAATGCGCCTCTTTGGTCGTTGTTCTTTTTTTCGAATTTTATTTTTTTGTTTATGTCATCCAGTGGTGAGGTTAAATTCTGTGTTGACAGTGCAGAGGTTTTATGTTTTAATCTGAGCTTTATGGTCTTTTAATCGGTATTAGAAAACGTGGTGGTTTTTGTGGTTTCTTAAAACGGTTTATCTGTTTTATGTTATTTCAGGGAGGTAGAGTTTAGTCATTTACCTACTTTTAGATTATATTAACTCATGAATGAAATATGAGCTATTAATGGAGCGGTTTGTATAAAGCGTAATAAATCATAAGTGTAACAAGTGGGGTATGTTTGGTTGTGTATCCGAGGTCTGGCGCAGGCGCAGGGATCCATCGATCACGGGCCGCGTTCATGGATTTATGTTACGTAATTGCGGTGTGTGGGCACCGAGGTGCGCGCGCGCATTGCATTCGACATTACGTTTTTCATGTTAATGCCTTGATATCTCTGTTAATGCACCGAGAAATTGTATGTTTATTATTGCACGCGATTGCAGCAAATTGAACAATTATTTTGACATGATTTACGTAATGTATTTTGTTTTATGGGAAGAATATGTGTTGCGTACGAGTATGGCTAGGCCGAGATTTAACGCTATCGATTGAAGATGGAGTACGCTCCAGTTTACCATAATAGTTATAATCTCAAATTACATGATTTGATCAATATTATTATTTTTGTAATGTTTTATCTGGCTCTAAACACTAACCCCGTGGCGAAGGAATAAGCTATTTCTGTGTACTTAATTAGTATGTATTTTTAGTTATGTTATTTAGAAGCTGCTATTGAGATAGACGTAAAATTCACCACAACATCGAATCAATTTAGTAATTAAAAATAATAAAATTCTAAATGATAATTAATCAATCAATACAACACCTTTTTTGGCAAAATGAACACTGCAATGATTCTCTAACTAACCATTGTTATGAGCAGACCTTCAGACGTCTACTTGGGGTAACAAACATGACATGTGACCTGTCTAAACAATACTCGAGAGCTTACAATATTAAGCATTCAAAAAGTGATAAAGTTCAAGTGGTATTAGAAAACGCATCTTTATCTATGTAATTCAGAATGTACGAACTTTGGAGCAAACTTAGGCAAGTCAAGGTCGCAATCCCAAGTTCATGTTGCGGTTTTAGGATTCCACTGACAGCTAATCTGTGTACAGTCAGCGATAACATTTGTTTTAAACCATAAGTTATTTTACACCGTGGAAACATTTTTTTACTTAACAAAATTCTCTAGCCATCCACCCTCGGGTAGGTGGAAGGTTGTGTCAGACTCCCACTAACTAAAAACGTCAAGGTGTACGGGACGGACGAATACAAAAATGGACTCCTCCGCGGCCTCGACACGAGGTTAACTTAGGTACAAAAATCATTTAAATATTTAAGAATAAGAATAAGAATATTTTATTGCTTAACTGTGTACATAAAGATGTTAGAAATAACTTATATTAGAGCCAACAGTTTATCCGTTTCGGACGTACAACATTATATTAAATTTCTGCTTAGACTATTTAAATGATTTTATTATTTAAAACTAAACAAATCTGTTTGACAGAATATACTTAACTGACACGCTTAGTCACTAAGAGACACCCAAGTAATTAGTTACACTCACTTTAACATAGTTTTTGGTTAATTTGAAAAAAAGCAGTCTGCAGTGGTTGAAAGAGACCTTTTATAAGCTTGAGGCCTTAATTTTAGCTTATGTAATTCGGGTTTGTGTAAGAAAACTGATCATTGATTGGATCATATTTTTGATCATGGTTCCGAATGTTTTGTGAAAATCCGTGCACTGACCTCAATCTACCTGTCAATTTATCTCGCTGACTGTACCGTCCACTAGATTAGCCATGTACTACCTGCTACATAATCTGTGTTGGGGTTAAATTAGTGTAATCTTCACCACAATTCTGTCAAGGCCCCTAATTATAGGCTCACGTGGCCGTAATCTAAATTGACTTTGAAAACGAATGACGCTTAGCTGCGAAATTAAGATGAACTACAATGTTGTAGTGAACATCTACTAGTAGAAAGCAGGCGACTTCACGAGTGCAGTTTATTACATCTGAATTTGGGGAATTTTCATCTTGATAAAGAAAACAATTAAGCGTAGAGAAGGTGGGGGCATATAAGAATTTACTTAGAATATACACTACTTGAGACTACTTATTTTAAAATGCTTCCTTTTCTGCCTGAGATTTTTCTTATAGAACTCATTATTACGTTTTTTGGCGCTACAATATTAGTCTGTTTTTTTTCTATCCTAACTCACATCGTAGGTACTAACTACTAGGTAAGTCTCCCAGTCTTGAGAGTCCTTGCACCGCCTCAGACGAGAAAAAATTGTTTCAACAAACCGGGGATGTATCTCTTCTATTTGAATGCTTCTTACAATATGAAGCAATAAAGCTTAACCATAATAACAAATCTCTGAAGCACATCTTGTACTGTGATTATACGCGGCGCCACCGGTGCTCTGTCATTTAGAGAATTTTGACTAAACATCTGTCTTGTCTAGGCGTTCATTCTGTCCTTACGAAATGTAGGTCTATTGCGAAATTGATCCACAGTCACAGTTAGCATAGTCTACTCTACGGACTCAGAAAATGTACCTACTGAGGATGCATGGAAGACTGGAAGATAAATAGAACAAAAGTCGACATTTTGCGACTTTCAAAATTCACAAATAGAGGCTGGAGAGTTCCAATGGTCGTAGTTTTTAGAATAACAATCAATACTTTTGTACTTCGTTACCTTCTCTTGGTGGTTAGACAGCAGCCCAGCCAGGCCCAGCTTTGTACAAAAATATGGAATACAGTTAATGAGACTATGTAGGTAAGCTAATACAATTTGTGATAATGTTTGCTGAAGGACGCGCTGGAGTGTGTTCTGACGGTGCCGTGACATCGATAATTACGCTACTCCATGACCCCTTGACTTGCGGTACAGTCACGCACTGTGATTTCCAAAATTATATTCAAACTATGTAGGTGCCGCCCGCGACTTTGTTCGCGTCCCGTTGGATCCCGTTGATTTTTCGGGATAAAAAGTAGCCTATGTGTTAATCCAAGTTACGGACAATATATACCTATTCTAAGTTTCATCAAAATCGGATCAGTAGTTTTTACGTGAAAGAGTAACAAACATCCATCCATCCATCCATACTTACAAACTTTCACGTTTATAATATTAGTAGGATTTAGGTACATCATATTGTGTATTCTGTATCGGTCACTTGAAATTATGTCTAATAATAATCAGATTTTTACACATAAACTCATCTCAGGATGATATCTCCGAATCAGTCCAAAAAATTGATCGACGTAAATAACTGAACTTAATTTCCTTTATAGGCAGAGTTCGCGTGTCCGTAAAAAATTCACTTATAAGCTCAAAAATACTCTTGAGCTCCTTTATAAAAGTACCTAAATGAAAAATTTTTGTACCTAAAAATTGTTCAATAAACGTTTTTATTTATTTATATCTAATCGACACGAAGCAGTTTTGCAGACGACTGCTCGAACCATCAGGCACGTATACGATCGGCAGGTGTCTGCGTGCCATCTTGTACCCAGGGCCGTCTTCGCATTAGGGCCCGTTGGTTTTACCATTCAGGGAGGCCTAAGCTAATGACCTATTTCTTCACTGCTCAAAACATCTCAAAGTCTAACGAGCTCTGGTGAATAAAGATTGTCAGATGTTTGTCATAAATCACAAGACTTGAGTATATAATATATATTCATATAGTGTAAATCGGCCGGCCACTTTTTTGACCCTATACTTTCGGAATTTTCTTGTGCTTTCGACCAAATCTGATTGTTCTTTATGATTTTATGAAGATTAGCATACCTATATGTTGCCATGGGTCTTTTCCTTGTATTAGATAGCGTTGATATTTTACCATCGGCTCCCGTACGTCTCGGATGGATCATAAAGCTTTGTAAAAATCGCAGGAAAGCGATGGCTGGAAAGATTCTTTCATTTTAATACGATAATGACTCTAATCTGTAGGTAAATATCTAATCGTATCGGATGTTGCGTCGCAATGCCGTGCTCCTGAAACACCGCATGTCTAGGTAATTTAACTACTCGGGCTGATGCATTATGAGTTAGCGAGGTACCTACTTGACCCCTACATCAAACTGTACGGCCCCTTTTGCTAAAGACGCCTCTGAACACTGTTCTTGCACGTTTACTGACATCACGCGGATTGAGATAACTTTTAAGTTTGAATGGTAATGAGTTGTGTAATTATGGGCTCCGACTTAACCGATGATGGGTAAATGATTTAGCACCTCGTTTTAGGAATTTATATCAGTGAATCATAAACCAGAAGGAAAATACTATGAGGGCCATATCTCACTTGCGGCGCAACAGTCACAGCCACCAACAAAATGTATAGGTACTTAGATAGAGCTGTATGGACGGTACCAATGATAGACTAAAGCATAACTCTGTTAGCTCATCATCATCATCATCCTCAGCATGACTGAACTCAACCATTATTCCTTACTGGGTATAGAACTTTCCTAACTTGTGCTATTCTTTACGGTTCCGTCGCCTGTCTCATCCGCCGGTCTCACTTGTGGTAGGTACCAGCGACATCGTCTGCCCCAATCTCACCATTAGCTACCTAAGCTACAGTTAATTTTCGTAGTAGGTAGGTAAGTAACATTATTTTTTTTGTAAGTTGTATTCAAGTCGGTAGTATACGTATCGTCCTTCAGGTTACATCGAAACGTTAGATCATTTGTGCACGATTAAAATAACATTAATTATTTTAGTTCCCACAACTAATTGTAGGTAGGTGATTCACTGGTGTTAAAGTTCAAATAAATCTAGCGAATGAATCACATGAATATGTGCGCGATGCATTACTACTAGAACTAAAAGACTCAAGGTTGCAAACTGTAGATAAATAAAACTGACTGACCGAATCTGGTAAAAGTGAAGATCAAATTCATAACTAATTGGCTAATTGAGAATAATTGGCTATGTCAAGAGCGCCTCAAGATTTCTTTCAACTGGAAATTTATAGAAGCACTGAGGCTATCATTTATACACCGTTGGCACCAGTTTTGAGATTGCGTTTTGATTTATAGACTGTCGAAAACCATCGTGAGGAAACCCGCGGCTTGGTTTAGTCAGTCAGTATACACTTGACATTATCTTGGTCTGTGTATAAAGCCGACTGGGCTATACCATTCTCTCAAGATGGTATATAATGAAACAGCTGTCGTGGCTTTGCATAGACTATATCTTTATTTAAATGAGTAGTGGTTCACAGGTAAGGCGCACAACTATACTAGTACTCAAGAGATGGCGCTAGTAGTAATCTAAATACATTATTTTGATAGTAATTCTAACACCTCCACTTATCAAAATAATCCAAACATTTAAATTTTAGTAACTTTAAGATAAATCATCCAAAAATAAACTAATAGCATACAGCCATCAAACAATATTTTGAATGCCTAGCTTCTTTACAAAATAATTATGCTTTACACTACCTAACCCTTTAGTCAGTAGGTCTGCGGGCATTTCAGACGTTGGCAGATGAATAATTTTTACAAGATTGTTAGCAACCGTTTCTCTAACAAAATGGTGACGCACATCAATGTGCTTAGTTCTTTTATGGAACATGGGATTCTCTGTCAATTTCTGAGCACCTTGGTTGTCATTATACAAAATAATAACATAATCACAAAAGTGTACAATTTCAGACAATAGGTTTTTTAAATAAATAGCCTCCTTACATGCCTCCGCTATCGCCATATATTCGGCTTCTGTACTTGACAAAGCTACAGTAGGCTGCTTCTTACATTCATATGAAATAATGGTTCCTGAGAACTTAAAGTAAAAACCTGTGTATGATTTTCTATCTAAAGTATTTGAGGCCCAGTCTGCATCAACAAAACCTTCTAAATTGCAACTATCCTTGGTAAACATTAGCCCATAAGATTTAGTTTTACATAAATATCTTAAAATTCTTTTTGCATGTTTCCAATGGATTAAAGAATAACAATTATTGAATTGGCTCAAATAACTTACACTATAGGATATATCTGGTCGTGTTAAGACACTTAAATACATTAAGCTACCTATCAGTTGTTGATATGGGTATGATTCACAAACATCTGTACTTTTCTCTAATTTTAAATTACTTTCAATTGGTGTATCAGCAACATTGCAATTTGTCATATTAAACTTGCTTAAAATTTGATCTACATATTTCTCTTGATCTAAGGAAATACTGCCATTTTCATACATTTTTACTCTCATGCCCAAACATTGTTTTATTTGTCCCAGATCCTTAATTTTAAATTTAGATTTTAACAATATTGTTAGCTCATTTAGCATATTATTACTGTTTGTAAAAATAAAAAAATCATCAACAAAAATTGCTATAAGAATCTGCTCCTTTTTATATTTTTTAACAAACAGGCATGGTTCTAATTTTGACTTTACAAAATTGGCTTCTAGTAAACAATCATTTACTCTTACATTCCAAGCCCTAGCGGATTGTTTCAGTCCATAGATTGCACGTTTTAATTTTAGAACATAATTATCTTTACACTCTAAATTAGGGGGTACTTGCATGTATACATTTTCGTTTAGATAGCCATTCAGGAATGCTGTAGTTACATCTAAATGGGTAATTTGAAAGTTAAGTTTTACACTCAATGCAAATAAAAGTCTTAAAGTAGAGTATCGAAGTACTGGTGAGTATGTCTCGTTGTAGTCCTGTCCATGTTTCTGAGTATACCCTTTCGCAACCAGTCTTGCCCTATATCGCACTTTATTATCACTCTCGAATTTTTTCTTAAATACCCACTTACACTGCACTACCCTATCAGCTTCTCTTCTGTCTACGAATTGCCATGCTTGGTTGTCATCGAAAGCTTTCAGTTCATCCATCATCGCCTGTCTCCATTGCTCCTTCTCTGGTCCGTTCATTGCTTCTTCATAGCTGAGTTCATCACCGCTGGATTGCAGCTCATCCAAAACACATAGATTGGATACGCCAAACCTTTCAACTGGTCTTCTCTGACGTTTACTATTCACCTCCACTGGAACTACATCCCTTATGATAGACTCATCTTCTTTTTCGGACACAGAGTGATATGAATCATCTAGACTGCTTGATGAGTCACATATAAATGTTGAATCATCTATATTTTTCAGTGTTTTCTCTAATGAACTATCTTCTCTTTCTGAGTATTCCTCTCTTTCTGAGTTTCCTTCTTTCTCTGACTTTTCTTCTTTCTCATTTACTACCACCTGAGCTGTGTCTGATTGTTGCTTTTCCATAATGATGACATCTCTGCTCGTAGTAATTTTTCTTGTTTTTGGGTTGTATAATCTGTATCCTTTTACATCATCTGGATATCCAACTAGAATTAATCTGTCAGCCTTCTTATCCCACTTTCTTCTTTGGACTTTGGGAACATGCACCATCACCTTACTGCCAAATATTCTGACATGGCTCAGGTCTGGTTTCTTACCTGTCCACTTCTCTAATGGTGTCATCATGCCTAAACTGGCGGCTGGCGTTCTGTTCTTTAAATATACCGCAGTATGTACTGCTTCAGCCCAAAAACATTTGTCGAGATCTGCTTCAAACAGTAAACATCTAGACCTTTCAACTATAGTTCTGTTGAAACGCTCTGAGAGACCATTCTGCTCCGGAGTGTGTGGATTAGTCTTCTGATGGACGATACCAGCTTCTTTCATGAAGTTCTCCATCTCTCGTGAACAATACTCCCCTCCGTTGTCGGTTCTTAATATCTTTATTTTATTTCCTGTTTGATTCTCAACTATAGCTCGAAATTCTCTGAAGCGCTGAAATACCTGGTTCTTTTCTTTCAAGAAGTAGACAAAAGTCATTCTGCTGGCATCATCTACGAATAGTAGAAAGTATTTTGACTGACCGAGCGACTTGGTCTCCATCGGTCCGCATAAATCTGAGTGAACTACATCCAATAGTTTTTCACTTCTATGGTTGGCTGATGGAAAAGGGAAACGTGTTTGTTTGCCCTCACAACATACTTCACAATTCTGGATCTTTATGTCAGCTTTCTCGTTAAAAGTAACTCCTTCTACAGCACCTTCATTCATTTTCTGCAAGGCCTTACTGTTTATATGACCTAGCCGTCTATGCCACTGCACGCTACTGACCGATATCTGTGCTGCTCCTGCCACCAACACCTCAGACTTCACTGTGTTTAGTTTGTACACACCATTCACTTTCTCAGCTATTCCTATAAGCTCATTTTGTTTACTGTGTATTAGGCACTCATTTTGTCGGAATGTAACTCTGTTTCCTGCTTCTATCAGCCTGCTGACTGACAGCAGATTCGTTGAGAGTTCAGGTACACACAAAATGTCTTTCACAATCACGTCGTAGTTCTGAGAATTTACTTTGGTTTTTATTTGTGTATCTCCGGCGCACAAAACAGGAACAGTCATCTTATTTGCTACGATTATCTCACGTTTCTCGAGCACTTGTCGGGTGTGCAACAATTTTTCACGATTTGGTGTCATGTGCATACTTGCACCCGAGTCAATATACCAATCATCGGTTTCGTAGCTACCATTTAGAAATGCAGCACTAAAAGCATTCACTGTGTCTTTCGCTTTTAAATCTGGGCATTTATTTTTGAAATGGCCAATTTTCTTACAATTGTAACATTTTATTTGTTTACGGCTTGTTGAAGTGTTATTTGACATTGACGTTTGAGATTTTGCGCTATGGTCAGTTTTGCCACCTCTCTTTGACCAAAAAGCGGTATCCGTTTCCGTGCCAATTTCTACACTCATGTCAAGTAATTTTGTTTTTATGACGTCGGCGCTAATGGCGATCCCAGAATGCTCAATCGCCATTATCATCGGCGAAAATTTTTCCGGCAATCCCGCCAAAAGTAATGATCCAATCCACTCATCTGTGATCTCAAAACCTGTCCCCTTTAGTTTCTGCGCAGTTTCAACCATCTGAGATACGTAGGTAGTCATGGATTCGCAGTTTTCAAGACGTATTGAAATCAATGTTCGAAGCAAACTTATCTTTCGTTGATGTCCCGTGTCATCGAACAACATTTTCAATTTTTTCCACACACCAGTCACTGTAGTCTCACTCTTGATATGCGCATATAACGAGGAGTCGATAGTCATCACAAGCTTAGCTTTGGCTTTCTTCTTGTCAGTTTCCGAGAGAGATTCGGGCACATTTTCAATGTCGATGCCTTCGAGTAACATGAAATTGCTTGTCGCGAACGACCAATCGTCGTAGTTTTCTCGTCCCTTGAGCCTCGGAACGTTCACCAAATAACCCGCCGTCGACATTTTTACACTTTCGCACGTAAATCAATCACAATTATACCGAAATAACTAAGAAAATAGGTACTGGGCCCATAACCTAATGAAACAGCTGTCGTGGCTTTGCATAGACTATATCTTTATTTAAATGAGTAGTGGTTCACAGGTAAGGCGCACAACTATACTAGTACTCAAGAGATGGCGCTAGTAGTAATCTAAATACATTATTTTGATAGTAATTCTAACAGTATATAGGTTCTAGGCAAGCCATCTGGAATCATGTTCTATTTTTTTCTGCCCGACTACAATGCTGTTTTAATCGTCTGACAAAGTTACCGGCAGTACCAATTTACACGGAACAGGGTTAATATGTGGCCCCTGACTCTGTAGGAAACATAAATTGCAAAGGTCTTATTACGAACATATTTATATGCTAAATTAGAACTTCCCTTTGTCGCAGAGTTCAGAAAAGCCAGTAGAAGAGAAGCCTAACAGTGAAACGAGCTACATCGTCGGGGCATGGCCGACCAGCACTCCTGGACACACCGGGTATCTGACCGTCGCGACGCTTCCACCATTGTTTGCGAGAAGTAAGTTCATCTGATATCACTTTGGTAGAGATGCAATGGGGTATATATGAGTTAGAGCATTCTGTCTTTGAGTAATAGCATCTCGTACGAGAGAGTAAGAACTTACTTATAGATAGACGACATGAGTACTGCGTATCACCTAGTAGCATTTTAAAATTAGGTTTCGTTTTCTCAAATAGTCCAAATGATCCACAATCCCGTTTTCCCTGGAGGTTTGTTCTAGCAGACATTTTCCAAAGAGGGACTCGCAGACTAATGTAATCAATGATTTGACGAATATTTTATTTATATTCCTTCCAAATTAGTTAACTTAATTATTTTTTGTTCCAGGAAAATCAAAGAAACCGATTGATGCTATTGAAGAGAAAACTGAAATCGACGATGGAGAAAAAATGATTATTGATATAAATACGTAACGATAAGAAACTTTATATAATTAGGTAGTAAGTAAATAATTTTGTGACAACTTACCTATGATGTTTTATTTCATTTTGCCTACAAATATTATGTACCTATACTTATAATATTATGCTCAGGTAAAAGAGGTCGATAGGTAAAAGTTTGTATGTAAAAGCAGTTAAAATAAAAGAAAATAAAGTTAGAGAGATGTAAGTATATTTTATTAAATAATCGTGTACTTAAAGTTAGGTTAGTATTTTAAATAAGGAATCTAAATAATCTTCATATTGTCAATTTATAAAAGTAAAAGAAATGGATAGAATACATGAGATTTCAAAAACAGCCTCATGACAGTGTTCGAAATACAAAATTTGGCAAACATCGTTTTCTTAACCGTATCACAGATATTCAACTTTCGATTATAAAATTTCATTCGCTTTATCTGTAACAATCCATAATTTTCAAACTACATAGACCTTAGAATAGTTAGAATTAACAGTGTGTTTTTTAAACTAATACTACGATAATTATACTTTATTTGAAAACCATAATTATTGCTACGCAACCGTTCATTTCTAGTAGTTGGTTTCTTTTTTCATGTTCTAGTTAGGAACCCTATAATATTCTAATGATCATACTTACATATCTAATAGTTTTATAAATATAGCTGCATATTTAACTAATAAAATAGTTGATGAAAAATCAGATAAAGGTTAATCTCACAGCGTGCAATAAATAAATTAAATCTGGGTGGAATGGTGTTATTTGTGCTTTAACTTACGTAAACTAATTCTCATTGTAGATATTAACTTGCTATAGTATAATCGACTTGTGTGTTCAATATTGTTTGGCATTTTGCAATTTTATTTAGGTAAAAACAATTTTAAGAATCGAAACAGTCAGAGATCAAATTACCTAATGGTGCAAGTTAATTACCTTTGTCACATAAAATAAAATATAAATTAGTCATTTTATAAAAAAAAACTATAAAACACACACACTACGGCCGGTTTCAGAGCTCGACCGACCGTCGGTGCGTGCGTCGGTCGATTGTTATTTGTATGGAAATTCACGCGCGTACCGTCAGCGTAGCTGTGTACGCATTCATAGACTTGCATAGATATAACAACGCCGACGTACGGCCAGCGCTGACCGTACGTACACAGCTACGCTGACGGTACGCGCTTGAATTTCCATACAAATGACAAGCAGGACCCACGTACGCACAGACGGTCGGTCGAGCTCTGAAACCGGCCTTACATTACACTTTTGTTAGACCGGTCAGTCGTCAAAATTATGACGGACAGAGGCCATAAAAAGATGAAGAAGAACTGCAGAAAAAGTCAATAAAACTGATGAAAAATAACAGTTTTGTGACACGCAAGTGACTGCTAATAATGATGCAACTTATTCCACAGGGGCTCAATATTCTGAGTCTAACTGTAGAATCCTTACTGCGTGTTTCGACTAAAAACATTCACAATAAAACCTTCACAACACAATCCTTACAAACGATTTGTTTTTACAATCAAGAAAATCCTTATAACCATCTGCACAGGATTCAAAATGTCAAACATGCACAATGTTTGGCGGTGGAAACGCAAATCGATATCTTCACAGAGTTGTGCATGTTTTATTGTGAATGTTTTGCAGTGGAAACGTATGGTTGTGTCGGCTGGTCTATTTTAGTTGGCTTCTTCACAAGGAAATGTAGGGACTTCCCGCTTTGTAATTTTTCTTTCTTTATTCTTTAAAAAATAAAGAAAGAAACTTTTGATGACTCTTGCATCGTCGTATCATTGGTTTGCTATACAGTCGTTAAGTCATAACGGAGGCCTTAAGGCGGCCTAAAAACTCCGTCACCAGTTTGCCACTAACTCATACGAGTTTGCTTGCTTTGTGCAAGTAAAGAGGAATAAAGACATGTACAGTAGACAAAGTTATGTGTAAACTTTCGACTTTGCTCAAATTAGTGTGGGGCCGACTTTTCTAGTCTATTCTATAGCATAATTCAGCTTATCTGAAATCACTGAAGTCAGTCTTCAGTTGTATAGTGGGTCGGCTGGTTTGCTGTTGGAATACAGGGCGGGGCGCTTGGCGGCGCGCGTTCGCTTGACTTGCCTTTACAGCGATCTCTAACTTATTGCGGAGTTCCGATGATTGCTGCATCATCGTTTTGAATTCCTGGAAGGAAATACGTTTGAATTATTTATTGAATACTAACAATTGAACTACTCACATAAATCAGCGTGACTTATGTAGTTAGTTTTCAATAACAAAGACCTACAAACGTACGTCTAAGAATGTGTAGAAGATCTAGTTCTCATAGCACAAGCTTTGCTTAGTTTGGGGCTAGAACGCGTTGTTTGAAATGTCACCTTTAATGCAGATTTTTGACTTTGAGTTTCATTCACTCCGACTTGCAATATGCTCTTGCAATTATTACACCGTCTCAGAGAGCGTTGTAAATGTGGCCTAATTTTGATAAAAATTAGAAACGAGAGAATATCGATGATAAATGGTATCAACACTGACAATCATCCTCTCTCCTAAGAAAAATTATAATGGGCCCGAATCTGTTGGTGCATTTTTCTATTACTAATTTAACAGCACTAAAATGACAGCTGTCTTTAGCATGGCAAAGGCATGGCAACAATTTTAATACTGATTAATAATAGGTGATTAACAAACACAAAATTCCGCCCACCGTGAGGTGCGGATACCTTAACTTAACAACGCCTTTACTAACAATATATTTCTCTTATCGTGGACTCTTATGTTGTTACCTGTGGATGTTTAGGTCCGACGCGAGTGAGCCACTGCAATGCAAACTCATGTAACGCCCGCACGTGTGCCGGCGCCCGTGCTAACTCGGCGCCTTCGCGGAGGTACGATATCACTATTGGCACTAACAGCCATAGCATTTGGATACCTGGGTAAAATAATGATATATATAGACTTCCGAATATTGCTATAATTTGAGGATGTCTAAGAATGGTAGTAGATCTTTGATTAGTTTTGCAAGTGTCTCACCTTTTGGGCTACCGTCATCTGTTTGGCGGCATGGAAAAAGACAAATATTTGTAGGTATTATGCTATGTATTTTGGCAAGGATTAAATTCACAATGTACAGCGCGAAAGGACACTGGAACGGTTTCCTAACGACTTTTCTTCCATACAAAAATGGTGTTTCTCTATTCTCACTTTTCGAAATCAACAAAGTAATTGTGGCAGTGCAGTTCGTCGAGCGCGTGCAGCGCGTAACGTACATGTATAGTACAGTACTCACGTGCATGTTGTGGCGCTGCGTGCACTAGTTCGTCGAGCGCGTGCAGCGCGGCGGCGGCGGAGCGCGCGTGCGCGGCGTCACGCGGGCGTCGTGCGAGCGCCGCGCGCGCTGCAACGCGCCCCGCCAGCCCGCGCGCCCACCACGACACGCACTCCGGACCCGCACCGCCCCATATGTTACGCAGCACCGAACAACATGACGCGAACACCTGCGCACAACAATATTTTTACGGGCTAAAGTATCCGGCTCGAAGGACCAATGATGTCGAATGATGACTGTTGGTATCCCCAACACAAGTTGAAAAACTAATTTATAAGTCTATGCTCTAAGTCTAAGCACTCAAATAATCTATGGTCGATTGAGACTTCAGTGTTTTTGACAGCAAACCTCACTTAACTAGTATTTGCAAGAAAATAAAACGTGTCACCTTTCCAACATCTTCTTTTTTATATGGCTCCATCCAGACCCTAACTAAATCGAACTAGCGTGAACAACCAGGAACGCAGACAGTGAATACCTACCTCAGTTTAATATAATTTGAATGTATGTCTTCTTATTGTGCGCTGCCCTATAATACTAAGAATAAAGAATAAGAATAAAATACATTTATTTGTGACAAATAAGGTAGAGTACAAAGAGAACACACAATGTAATCTACTAATCTACAAAACACAGACTATACTCCGTTCGCGGAGACAAGCTAATATGGAAATCGTACCATACAATAGTGCATGCAAGAGAGCGCGCGCTCTATCAAGGCTCTATCCTGTTCATTTTCATACAATTAGAGCAAGAAAGCGCGCGCTCTATCCTGTTCATTTTCATACAATAGTGCAAAAGAGCCCGCGCTCTATTAGCTTGTGACACTGCGAACGGAGTATAGTAAATAAACACTACTATAAAAGTATGTGGCATTTACATCTGAGCGCTTCCGTGCTTCGGAGGGCAAGTTAAACTGTCGGTGCTGGCTCTAGCACTCGTTAAGCCACGACGGAGACCTTAAGGCGGCCTAGAAACTCCGTCACCAGAGTTTGGCCACTTGCTTGCTTTTAGTATAAGCCGCGCAGATAGAGAATAGATCTGAAAATGGTGTCCGCTCGCATGCGTTCTCGCTCACTCTCTATCGCTGTCTATACTCACACAGTGAAGTACGCGCTACAAAAAAATAGTCAGTCAGGATTCGCTTTCCACGCTACTTGACGAACTCCGAGTTATCGTTAAATTCGTTCCGTTGTTTTGTTGTTTTCGTTGATATTCATTGTTGTTTTTGTTGAGTTTTGTTGACCAGGATACTGCTGGACCAAGCGGTTTATAAAACCTTTTCTGTTGGTCGTTTCAAAGCCATAAAAAAAAATGAAATTTACTTCAAATTCTCTGTCTGATTCGTACATTTTTAAGCTAAATCCTTTTCTTGTGTCTTGTAGAGAACTAATAATCATTTAGCTAGGCAGGTACCGCCTGTCTTGTTCCAAAAACCAGCAACAACAAAAAAAGTCAATAAAAATCGACGTTTGAGAACTTGTTTTGCCAACCGTACCATGCATACCCGCCGCCATTTTCAGATCTATTCTCTATCTGCACGGCTTATAAAGGTTACCTCATGATCGTCAGTTTCCAGACAGTGTCGGAAGTGGTTGATGCAGGGGTAGTGCAGCGCGGGTGCAGGCTCGGCGCGACTCAGCACGGCGGCCATGCCACGCGCGCCTGTCACACTCTCTATACGCTGTGACGGCTCATCTGACAATGACATTCACTATGTATACAAGGTGTAACATAATTACCCTATAAGCCCGAAGGGGGCGTAATCAGACCGACCACCTTAGTGCTTGGACATGTGCAAAGAGTCAATAAATAGTAATTGAAATTTTAACACAAAGGTACCACTTTTATTATTTTTGAAATTTGCGACAACCCTAAGTGTTTGTTTACTATTTGCGTAGACCCGTACACACGCATGCACACGTAGGTACCCTCCTAGCGCGTCGTACGCACACGCTAGCTATGTGTACGTACATTTTAAGTAAAAGTTACGAGTTCATATAATGAATGAAAAATTTCGAAATATCAAAAGTCGTAGAACAAACACTGTTTGCCATGACCTGTAGAATACCCCACTTTCGGACTTATAGGGTATTTATATTACACCGTGTATATACCATGATTTTAAATATTGTGAGTAGGTATTGATTGTGGGAATTGGAATGGAGACTAGCGTAGGGTGCACACAACTTAAATAAAGATCTATTGAATACGAAAAATACATACAATATATATAATATCTATATTATTATGTACAAGGCGATTATTCTAAATTCTTTGAAATAAAGTTTTCTTTGAGTAAAATGTTCTATCTACATTATTTAAGATACTTTCCCTCCATGTGGCATGGCCGTGGGACACCCTGTACAAGAGAAGAATCGCTTTTAGCGATAAGGCCGTCCATTGTACTGTCTGTTTTATGTTATTTCCTGTACTTATGTAATTTTTCTTTGTGTACAATAAAGTGTTTATATAGTAATACTAGCCGTGGCCCACGGCGTTGCTCGCGTTCTAGACCCTTTAGTGAGTATGACTTTTCAAAATTCTTTTCTTAGTGCACCCCTACACTACTACCCTCCAAATTTCATACCTCTAGGACTTGTGGTTTAGGCTGTGCGTTGATTATCAGTCAGCTTCAAAAGAGTTTTATATATATTGATGATATACATACCGCTTTTGACTCGCTCCACGAGACTGGCTAGAGCACTTTGCAGCAGCAATGCATGCGCCGCGCGCGTTTGTTCCTGAACCCGCACCGTCTTGCATTCAGCAGCTTGCTCTAGCACCACTATGCCGGCGTCAGACAATATTGGTGAATCCTTGCTTAGACGTAGGATCTCTGTCGCGAGGAATAGTATAGTGGGCAGGATTGAAAGAGCGCCTGGAATTAGAATGACAAAATTTAATTTGTTCAGCACAGCGAATTCATTTGAAGAGCTTACAAAAACACAGCCGAATTAAAAGCCTTGTTTGAAGTCGGTTAAAAATAAGCAAGTGTTAACAATCTCTTTTATTTATGGCCTCTGTCATTTCGACAGACCTTTTTGAAATAATATAAGTCAAGTTATGCAATTATAAGCAGTTTACTTTTCATCAATATCTTGTCTAATCGATACTCATAGTCAGATGACAAGTCACATATAAACAAAGAGTCCCGTTGTTGGCATAAGAGATCTAAAAAAATTGCTTTACCTAGAGCAACTGCACAATTAGCCCAGTAGACTTCCATCAAATACTTTTTGATCTTACCTTGAGGACTTGTCAAAGACGGCAACTCAGACATCGCAGACAAAGTCTTGACCAGCAGCGTATCTCCATGTATTCCCAACCCCTTTGGCACTCCAATAACTCCCACAGTTCCTTCCTGCTTCAACGGACTGAGCGCTGGTAATCGACGGACTAGCAAACACACGCAGACTTCAAGGCAGGAGAATACTAAGGATTTTCCGGGAGGTAGATCCCCTGTAGGACCCCCTTCGCCTAATGTGTGGACAACTTCGAGTACTGATTCCGGAATCGAGTCCGGTGATTCGTTTGGCGCTAGTTCTGTTAAATAAATAAATATTCTTGGACATAATTATCACACAACGCTTTCTCTAGTCTCTTTAGTCTCTCTAGTCCCAAACTAAGTAAAGCTTGTACTATGGGAAGTAAATTGCTGATATAACAAAAAGTTCACAAATCCCCGTTGACGGGGATTGTCAACGGGGATTAGTGGAATTAGCCATACTATTATTATGTATACATTTTTTTTGTAAATACATACTTATAATACATAGTAACACCCAGGCACAGAACAAACATCTATGTTTGCCAAACAAATGTTGGTTTTTGGTGGGGATTGAACCCACGACCACACGCACGGAAGGCAGAGCTACTACCGACTAAGCCGTGACGTTTTAAAGGAAACTTAGATCAATATCTAAAGTGTGGTATGAGCTTGGAATATTTTATAGCGAGTTTTGTTTTTTGCAACAAGATGTTTCTAACAACAATAGAGTTCTTATATTACAAGCTTTGCTTAGTTTAGGAAGGGCGTTCTGTGAAATGTCCGTGATTTTATCTCTTATTTATTTACCTCGGTCATAATGAAGATGCTGAATTCAACTATTTTGTTTCATAAATGTCGAAAAACCATAGCAAAAAATGGTAAATAAAATAAGTAGGTTTGGTAAAAAACGTATGAAGTTTTATGATTCCAATACTTTTATATAAATTTTTATACCTGAATCTTTTCTAAACTAGCAGCAAAGTTAACGTCTTTGAAATATGATACTATGCAGTATGATATGAACCTTATTACCTTTGATTTTAGCGTGCATATTAGCGTGTAACTGTTCTCTGGCTGCATCAATGATGAGTTTTAGCACGTCAGCAGCCAGAAGTAGAGCTTCAGTGCTTTCTTGCGTCAATCCAGTTCTGTGGATCATTTGGCACAGTTCTATGGCTAGTGATCTGAAAATACAATGTATTTTTCATATTACAGACTAGCTTCCGCTCGCGACTTCGTTTGCGTCTCGTTGGATCCCGTTGATGTTCCGGGATAAAAAGTAGCCTGTGTGTTAATCCAGGTCACGGACAATATATATTCCAAGTTTCATCCAAATCGAATCAGTACTTCTAGGCCAATTCGTTACAAACATACTTACATACAAATCTTTCTTCTTTATAATATTAGTAAAATATAAGGTACTTCATTCACAAAGAAAATTACAACTAATACAGTATTTACAATATTTACACATGAAATAATTGAGCTATAGTAGGTGCCAAATAACACCGCAATACAGGTCATTCACCCACCTTCACCACGATGTCACAAAATTCAATTTATGAATGGTAAACAAACAGTACTACGAGATTCGAGCGATACCGTCTTAGCGACAGGTTTGTATGGAAAGCGACAGAATTAGCCATTCATAAATTGAATTTTGCGACATCGTGGTGAAGGTGGGTGAATGACCTGTATTGCGGTGTTATTTAGCACCTACTATATCTACAAACCATTGCAAACGATTTATAGATATTACATATAGGCAATAAAATGTACATGTAAGCAATTTAATAAATGAACTGAAAATTAGGTTAGCCATTTGGAAAATTAAGTTACCCCTTTGCTTGTTCCGTCATTTATACCCATAAAAAAATATCTTAGGTCTGGGTGAACTACTAGTATTACAATCACCTGTCCTTGAGCAGCCTGGCTCTGTTCTCAGCTGCGTCGAGTAGTGTCACCAGTGATAATAGCACTGATATTGAGTTTTCTACGCTCATATCACGCTGGGCACAGAGAGCTTCCATACAAATACCTGGTCAAATAATAATAATAATTTATATTACTGGACTGACAAGAAATAAAATCACACGCAATAAAATACATTAAAATAAACGTTATCTTATCTTATCTCAAAAAGTACAGATGTGATTTATTTGAAGTTGTTCGAGTTTCACCATACGGGTCTTAGGTGTATGTAAAAGGGAGACAACCTTCTCGCTCGAAAATGTTAACATTTTTGAAGATATAATATAACTAAATGTAATTATGTGAAATTGCAGAGCTTCAGGGTCGAGAGAATACCAATGCAAAGGTTCAGTAAAAATATCACATTGATCCAAACAAGTTTTCTAACCAAAAAATGTGCACTTTAATTTATCGCATTGGTATAAGTTTTTCGGTCGGAAAACTTGTTTGGATTGGAGAGGGTAGTCTGATTTTTACATACGCCTTAAGCAGAGATTTTGCTCTAATAGGGCGTCAAAGTGACGTCAAAAACTCAATTGTATAGGCAGAGATATGACGTCATCTTTGTTATAATAAAATCTCTGCCGAACGCCCTGAACGAACGAATAAGGCCTCCGGACTCAGATATCTATATTTTGTAGGCAGTTAGGAAAAACATTTACTATTAAATGTTTTTTTTTATTCTAAGGCGATATTAATTAAAACTGCTAGATAAATTCTATTACGTTTTTATGTAACTTACCGAACAGCAAATGGAATCGCTCATCCACCGGTTCAAAAAATTCAAAGTTTCCATTCTCTGTTTTGGGAGATCTGTTGTCCAGATTATTTTCAGAACTATCTGTAAATAAAAAATAACATTATCTTAAACTTGATTCTCTGCGTTATGGGTCAGAAAGTAAAGTATGACAAATCCAGAATATATTTACAGGCCACAGTTTTGACAGAAATACACTATAAAAATAAAAAATAAAAAAATACACATAAAATATATAAATACACTATTCATTATAATACTCATTTTTTTACTTTCAAATTTAGATGTATTTATTTGACTATAATCATAACATTGGAGGTCAACAAGGCAAGACATTTTACAGGTAGGTCGCAAAACAATGAACTTAAAAATTCTTTGAAAAAATTTTAATTAAACAACAAAACAGTAAAACCATAGGCGCTTTATTTTATTCTTCTTTTATATACGATCTCTATTTCGTAACTATTTCGTACTAGCGGAACGTCCCCGCTTCGCACGGGTATTTAACAAAAAAATTTAAATTTTTTTGGTCATTTTTTACACCTTGGGTTGCATTATTGCAGTTTTAGTAAGGATCCTAAATTTTTTTTGAAAATATAATATAGCCTGTGTCACTCGGGGATAGTGTAGCTTCCCAACGGTGAAAGAATTTTTCAAATCGGTCCAGTAGTTTCGGAGCCTATTGGCACTTCTCTGATTTATCCTATTTACTAAGAAAAAGCCAGACCTCACGATGTTGTTATATATAAACAACAACTTAACATAATAATAAACATCGTGAGGTCTGGCTTTTTCTTAGTAAACAGGATAAATCAGAGAAGTGCCAACAATTGGTGGGGGTGCTAAGATTATGGTAGTTTACCCTACTTACCATTTGTATTTGCAGTTGTGTTAATATTGGCGTTGAATCGTAGCGAGGCTGCATAGAGTAGTGAAGGCCATGCATTCGCGTAGTGAGCTCTGGAAGCCTCTGCTGTTTCCGCGGAGTAAAACGCACCGCCGCCGTGAGGCAATTGAGACGCAAATTCTATAATTTTAAACAAATTGTTGATCAGTATCTTCTCGTCACATATAGCTTCATAGTAACCTGTGTGTTAATTCAGGTTACGAACTATATATAGAATAGAATAGAAAAAGTTTATTTTGTGTCATAAAAAGAATCATACATAAATTCAGCAGAAGAATAAAAATAAAAATAGAAATCTAATATTATGACAACAAAATCGGTCGTCACTTAGCATAAGTTGTAGTAGCATGGGCACTACTACAACGATGGTATTCTGTGACGCCAAGGCTACAATACTCGATAAAGTTCCGAGACACTTGTACAATCGCACTAAATCTCTCTTAGAACTCCGAAGTTATCGCTTTCGTAGGCGAAAACTGAACTGTCCCAGTCGCCG
Source organism: Eulithis testata (assembly GCA_947507515.1). Classification (NCBI taxonomy): domain Eukaryota; kingdom Metazoa; phylum Arthropoda; class Insecta; order Lepidoptera; family Geometridae; genus Eulithis; species Eulithis testata. The sequence goes on along the minus strand of OX382213.1, from coordinate 5,926,109 downwards.
CTCAAAGCTCCTTTTATATCCGAATAATTACATGCCAGTAGATTCTAGCAACTTCGAAATTTCGCGGGAATGTTCTAGTAATTTCCGGTGCGTGTTTACTCTATGGTTCACAAAGTAGTTCCGCTACTACCCAACAGATGGCGTTACTTTATCAATCAATCAATCATCTGGAACACCGACTTGACAGTGACAGCTTGCAAACGATATTTATTTAGTGTTGCCACTATCAAACAGTATGTGTTGCCACCTGTTCATTCGACACCAGTGACGTCGGCGTAACAATACTAATATCATCGTTTGCAACGGTTTATGGATGTCTCGGCTGTTTCATGTGTATTTTGTAAATATTGTGAATATTGTAAATACTGTATTAGTTTTAATTTTCTTTAAATTATTATTATCCATGTTGATGTCAATGACAACTTCACTGACTTACGTAGCTGTTACTAATATCCTACTAATATTATAAACGCGAAAGTTTGTACGGATGTTTGGATGTTTGTTACTCTTTCACGCAAAACTGATCCGATTTGGATGAAACTTTGAATATATATTGTCCGTGACCTGGATTGATACATAGGCTACTTTTATACCGGAAAATCAACGGGATTCAATGGTCGCGGGCAGAAACTCGTTTATAATCTTGGTAGGATAGGACGATTTCAATATTAGTAACAATGGTTTTTTACGTAAATTGTTTAATGCTAGATCCGTATGAGCGTAAATATAGCGTAAATAAATAAACATTTGTACTTACCAGGAGGTAAACTCAATAGCGCATGATCTTTTAATGCAGCGAGCCAATTCTCTCCCAAACTCTCTAATTCCGGTTCAACCAATCTTAGCAGGCTTTCACCTACATAGTAAAACGTTTAGTTAGCATGAGTTTTACTAAAGTAGGTGCCAAATAACACGGCAATACAAATTGAATTTTGCGACATCGTGGTGAAGGTGGGTCTGTATTGCCGTGTTATTTTGCACCTACTATACTGCTAAATTTTTATTCACCTAGTACAGTCAGTATCAGAAGTACTAATAGATATTTTTTACAAATAAGTAAGATATTTTTTTTTCAAAATGTGATTTTTTTACATACTTACTGTTAGGACAGTTTTTTTCATTGTTGGGAAAGAAAATTAAAATTACTAGTTTTGAGGCATAAATTTGTCATCAAAATCTAATAATGATGCTGACTGTACTGTTTAGACTTACCTTTGCTTTCAAACTCTCCAAAATCATCTTCCTCTTCCTCTGTATTACCGTTATCAACTTGGTTGTTATTAGATGTCAGTTGATTGCGCCATTTTGCGATTTCCGCGCGATTGTTGAACGGTTTCGTGTCGAGTTGCTTTACGTAGCTGCCTGGGGCACTGTTGTTTGATACCATCGCTACTATGTATACCTGGGGATGAGATATTCGTGCTTAGTCAGGTTTTTAGATGCCAGCCAGTTTATTTTTATGAAAAAGTGCAAATATAACCATCATATAAAGAACATCTGATTGATATATTTTTGAAGTTATACTTCTAATGCGACTTCCAACAACGTTGCGTTATACGGGACGACATAGTCTCTGTTTTTTTCTATTCGCCCCGAATAGAAAGAGGCAGAGACTAATACGCTACAAATGCTACAATCAAATAATAGATGTCAGTGTTCAGCATTTTTTGAAGTTATACGACTTTCAACTGACAGCGTCAAACAAAAGCAAAAGAAACATAGCCGTAATTTCAATCATCAGGAGCAGAGCTCTGTTGGCGGATTAGTGATACCGTCGGACTGCGGTCAGACCGACAACGGGATACGAGTTCAAATCCAAACCGACATTATAGACTTTTTGCAACTTTTTACTTTTTATTTTGAAGTGAAAATTTAGTACTGCATATTGGTTAAGTACATAAAAATAAATACTAAATTAATTTCACATGAACACAGAGCGTGAGTGAATGCGTGGCACTCGAAGTATAACTTCTTCCGCGCGTAGGGACTCCACGCACTGGTTTTTTTTTATATTAGGTATCTTTCCAAAAAATACTATTTGCACTATGTATCGATTCCCGTAAAAAACAAACCACTTTTTTTCGAAATAGAGCAGGTAACTATACTTTTTTTCCAATATTTTTAATCGGTGATGATCCGTTCAGATTTTTTTGTTATCTTATCGTTTAGAAGTTACTGACCTGTAGCGCCATCTAGCGCGCTAAATGAGAACTATCCTAGATCGCACAAACGAAGTTATCACGGAGTTTGAACATCCTCCTAATATTATAAACGCGAAAGTTTGTAAGTATGGATGGATGGATGGATGTTTGTTACTCTTTCACGTAAAAACTACTGATCCGATTTGGATGAAACTTGGAATATATATTGTCCGTGACTTGGATTAACACATAGGCTACTTTTTATCCGGGAAAATCAACGGGATCCAACGGGACGGGAACGAAGTCGCGGGCGGAATCTAGTAAGTAGTACTACCGAATACCATCCATCGGTCCTCGGACCCCGAGCCAAAGGTCGCTCGGCAAGGAAGATCTTCCCTTTTCGTAGGAGGACACACATATCCTACCGTGTTCTCCTCAGACCATCTGAATGAAATACTCTGCATAACCAGTGCGAAGTCTTACCTCGGCCCAAGCTTTTAGAATGGATAGTTTTTCTAATGTCGCCATGCTTTCATTGTAAATCAATGTTGTGTTGCCTTTTGTGTTCAATTTGTCCAAACTTGAAACCAACAGTTGATGAACCCTGCAATACAAACACAATAGAGACTATGGCCCATACTTATAACAAGCTGAATAGTTAAAAATACAGGATGGTGCTACCTTGGCGACATTATTTGAACACACGGGTAGAGCTCCTTATTAGTATTCATAACAAAAAAATTAAAGTACAGTCAGCTGCACTAGAATGTGTACGATTCGTAATTTTCAATGTGGGGCCGTCCATAACAATGCGTATGGACTTTGACGGGCCCAATACTAAATAAATAAGTAAAATTATCAACTGGGTTCATAATTTTTTAGTTTTTATCCTGTAAATGTCTATTATACTATAATACTAATAAGTAGCTCTACCCGTGTGTTCAACTTATGTCGCCAAGGTAAGCACCACCCTGTATATTGGAATATATATTATATTGTCCATGACTTGGATTAACACAGGCAACTTTTTAGCCCGAAAAATGAACGGGATCCAACGGGACGCGATCCAAGTTGCGAGTGGAAGCTAGTTTATAATATTAGTGGGATGGGATGTATGTATGACATGTATTACCGCCTGAGGTCGTTGATGTCACGTGCGACTCCGCAGCCGATCCAGGCGGAACATACGTCACACGCAGCAGCGGTCACGTGGGATGCAGTGTCGCCTGAGAAAGCAGGTCTCACTGCAGCACCGACCTGTTACAGAACGAAATTGTATTCTTATTTTCTTATTTTCTTGGTGTGCAATAAAGAATATATCTATCTATCTTATTGAAGTTATACTTCTAATGCGACTTCCAACTGACAAGCGTTAAACGAGAGGACATGTCTCTGTTTCTAAACGTTGCAAACTATTTATAGATGTATCAACTGGTTCAAATCAGTATCAATCGGAATCGTACTTACTATATAGCTAGAGATATACTAGCTAAAGGTCAATGCAACTGGGCGTGGCGTACCTATTTTGCAGCTTTTTTATAAGATGTCACAAGATTACATACAAAACTGAACGACATAGGCCGGGTTCCCACTACGCCGGACCGGCAAATATGCCGCATCCAGGATAATGTGAATGGCTCTCTATAAATTGTACAATAACTAGCCCTTCCGGCAGTTTTACCGGCCCGGCAGCTTAGCCGGTCCGGCGTAGTGGGAACCCGGCCATAACAGATATGAACTCACGCTAATGGACACACGTAAATACTATGCAGTAATTAGTCCGTGGAAAAACAAACCACACACTAACTATGCCGATTACTACACTAGACAAATTTGCCAAACAAAATTGAACTGTATTGAAACGTACTTGCGCTTGATATTGCTCCAGCAACAGATGCCCCGGGAAGTCAGGCTCGGGCGCTCGGGCAAACTGTTGGATGATCATTTGCAATGTCTTCAGGCCGCAGAGTCTAAGCGCGTCCGATTCTCCCGTAGCGCCCACGAATGCCATTCGGACGAGGTCCGATAGATGGAATGAGAGGTAATCACCTGAAAAAGTTATAAAAATAACCCAATAAGAAATACGCTTCGATCTGGAACATACCAATTATTTTTAATGCGAATTCTACATAATATTACTAGTAATATTATAAACGCGAAAGTTTGTAAGGATGTAGATGCGCGGATGTATGTATGTATGTTTTTTCCTCTTTCACACAAAAAACTACAGATCCGATTTGGATGAAACTTAGAATATATATTGTCCGTGATCTGGATTAACACATAGGCTACTTTGTATCCCGGAAAATCAACGGGATAGAACGGGACGTGAACGAATTCGCGGGCGGCACCTAGTAAAAGATATTTGACTTTGACCTTGTTTCTTACCACACGATGCGTCTTGTTCCTTTTTGGTCGTAGCTTTCACCAGATCGAAGTGTGCACCGTCACCAGTGGCCTCGCAAGCGCCCATTATTTTCTGAATGCACTCCATCGCAAACACCTACAAAAGGTTTGTATCTATAGCTAGAACCATAAGCGTTCGGTTGTTGTAAAAATTTAATAAATAAATTCTTTATTTCGATATTTATAACTTACAAAAGGTCACACATAATTAACTATAATCACGATAAAATTATAATAATTGAGGAAGAGGAAAATATCTTGTCTCAATTGAAGTGATTCACAATGATTTGCTTGACAATTAGTATTTACATTTGAGTTTCCAATTTATACCTTATTTTAGAATTCATTATGATACAATTCCCGTAGGTAGGTTATTAGAAGTTGTTTGTAATAATCCCACGACCTTATCATAGTACGTTTTTCAATACACTGAAAAACGTCGAATGACACAATGACAGGGAGAGAGAGAGAGAGAGGGAGGGAGAGAGAGAGGGGGAGAGAGAGAGAGAGAGAGAGAGAGAATTAGAAAGAGTTACCCGAGTGGGCCACCTGGCCTGGACAGCTGGATGCGTAGATGTTTCTGACTCAGCGTGGAATTCAGCTTGGTCGTCATCACCTTCCACGTCAAAATCCATTTCCGGATTATTGCTGTCCTCTGTGAAATAAACTAAAATGTAACAAGTGACTAGCGAATGGCTTGCTGAAATATAGGAGGTAGATTAACTGTATTTTCAAATAAAAAGTTTTGTCTAGGTACTTAGTTTTAATTTCCGCGCATTAAAACTTGTTTCGGTCGGAAAACTTGTTTGGATCAATGTGATATTTTTACTGAAGATTTGCATTATTATTCTCTCGACCCTGAAGCTCTGCAATTTCACATAATTACATTTATTTATCTTCAAAAATGTTGAAATGTGCGAGCGAGAGGGTAACAGGGTAACAGATACGTATAGTTACCGAGTCTGACAGTGAGCACTCGCTTGGCCAATGCGAGCCAGTCCTTCAGTGCGGCGGCGGATGCGGCGGCCAGCAAGCAGCACGTGAGAGTGTCTCTCGCGTGCGATATCGCACCCGCGTCTCGCTCTATATCCAGGTACGCGAATAGCGCGCCTGGTAGGCCCGTCTCTGTTATTACTACACCTGTTAAATAAAAGACAATCTTAGGAACATCAGAAAAATCTGCTACGTAGTCGGTTAGTAAAGCGCGTTAGAATTCATGGAAATTTTGGACAACGCCGTCTAGTCCCAAACTAAGCAAGCTTGTAATATGGGGACTAGATTGTTGAGAATACTAATATTCTTTTTTTATAAAAACATACTTATGTATCTACATATAAAGTAATACCTAGGTACGATCCCACTCTATGTTTGCCATACGCGATAAAGTTAAGTACCATGAAAAAGCATGTTGAACAAATTATAGACACATCATGACAATTCACATGAGTATGTGTTTTGTGAATGGACATGTTTAATTAGAGCTTAGGAGAAAGCTAATTATGTCTCAAATAAACCAAATAAACGTTTAAATAATGCAAAAATCTGAGGCTATTTTATTTCACCATATTCAAAGCTTATTTCATTTCTATCAACAAAGTCAAGATTCATGCTAAAGTTTCAGTATACCAATGATTAATAAGAACTCACCACAGTAAGGTTTGGCGGGAACATGGTCTTTAGCCATCATTGCATGTCGGCACACTTCAGCGGCTTCCTTCTGCGAGAGCTGGCGCAGACAACACAACGCCGCGCGACGAACTGTTAGCTCAGAACTGGATAGGTCACGCTACAACAATTAAATACTTTACATTCAACTGACACCAGTTCAATACATTATCTGCCGTTGAGTTGCGACTCAATAATCAATAATCAATAATTATCGCAAGCCAATAAGTTTCCCGACCGTCAGAAACGAGCATAACATAATTTCAGTTAGTTGTGTGGCAACACCAACGCCTGTGGCCATCCTACAGAAAAAATGGCAACACTTCACTTCCGAATCCACATGAACCATAAAAGACTTGGCAAAAGGGCAAGCCTTTAGCAGCGCCATGGCAAAATATTCTAAAAAAAAATCCACATGATAGCGCGAGTGATGAAAAATCCTTGCGATTTTTTATTTATTGTAAAAGTGTGAAACCCCCAAACCTTATCCATCTTATTATGTTTCGTGCGAACGAAACATCGGTCCAGACGCATCGGCTAGAACTGACAAAGCGTGGAGTGACCACACCTAGAAAAATAAATACGACCTTACCCTCATGTTCCTATACGCATGCCCTTTACTTATGGGAGCACATTGTTTAATTTCCTTTTAAATTTACTTTGATTTGTTTTGTGTAAACATGTGTTGGGTACCCATTCTTTTAAAAAATAAAAATAAATCTTGGTTAATATTGAAGAGGGGAAGTGCATTATTAACATTCTCAACCGTGCTCTACAAACCGTCTCTTCTCCAAAAAATAAATACATGAAACAGTAATTGTTACTCACACATAGTTGCGGCACCAGTGTGTGTAGATTGATATGAGACGGCGCGAACATTTGCAGTTGTTGCAAACATCCCAGAGCCTCAGCACGAGCGCCTGGTCCGCCGCATTCAAGTAAAGCTGCGCACGCGCATACAAACCGACCCACAGCAGTCACTGCAAAAACCATAAACTGAATACTGAAGGTAGATCATACTAATTTTATAAGCGAGAATGTTTGTATGTATGTAAGGATGTTTGTTACGCTTTCACGCCAAAACTACTGATCCGATTTGGATGAAACTTGGAATATATATTATCAGTGACCTGAATTAACACATAGGCTAATTTTTATCCCGGAAAATCAACGGGATCCAACGGGACACGAACAAAAGTTTACCATCACGCAAATGTTTGTTCTCCACGGTGATCGAACCCACAACCCAACCCACAGTGCAGAATGTAGAGCTATACCGAGTGAGCTGTGGTGTAACTCAATTACAACAGTATAAATAAAACGGACCAACAGCGGTTCAGGAGTAAGCTATAAGATAGAAAATACAGATAAAATCATATAAGTAATTTTTTTTTCATAAAAACTTTCAATACTCTGCAAACAACTATAATCACAAAAAATGTTTGTTTTCAGCAGGGACCGGACCTACAACCAAAAAGCAAAGAAGATAAAAGCCACCAAATGAGGTGTGAGACGAATCAATTACCTTGTAACTCAGGTCCAACGACAGTGATTAGTGCAGCGAGCAATCTACCCACGCTTCGATGCAACTCTTCAGGGAAAGGCGGTGATATGAATAGTAACTTCAACGCCAAGTTGAGGGTAGAGTCCACGTGGGAACGAAACATTGGTCCAGATGCATCGGCTAGTACTGACAAAGCGTGGAGTGACCACACCTAGAAAAATAAATACGTTCTTATAAAAACCGTCTAATAGTATATTATGCAACTAGTGAATAAAAGACGGATTTAAATAGAATCCTGAACGACGTGAGTGGTTCATGGCCCTCGGTATAAATCCGTTTTATTCAAGAGTTGCATACTATACTTTATACCATGACTACGAGAAAAAGAAAGATTGGGAGGTTGTATAGCATTGGCTATACAACCTCCTTGCGCAAAAACAATAATTAGATGGAGGTCAAATATATTAGTGTGTTCTAAATTCAAACACCAAAACAGTGAGTAAAAGTGCTTTGCTGGCAATCCTCAATAAATAAACAAAAGAAGAAAACCTGTGTAGCCCTTACCTGCAGTTCATGACCAGCGCTGTCTTGTGCTAGCGCACGAAGTAAGGGTAATGCCGCGGCACTGAACCCCGCCCCTCTAGCTCTCTGTACAGCGCCCACACACGCTGCGGCCGCTGCTTTAGTAGGTTTATTCACGGCTGTTCGGGCTAAAGCTATGGCCTTTTCGCTGAGAGCTTGGCTTTCTGCCTCGGTAATGCACCCGCATAACCGACCGGCGCATGACGCCGCTAAAGCACGGACCGTCGCATTGTTGGCTGATAGACCCGTCTGGAACCAAAGCAAAGCAGTTAATTTCGTGACTTGTGCCTTGATCGTATCGTAACGCTAGCGTATTCGAGATACACTGCGCGGTGACGTTAAAACGTTCGGCTGTCGAGCTGGAGCTAAAGCGCAATGTGACTCGAATACGTTATGTTTACGTAAGCGACTGTCAGATTTGTTCGTGATTCCTCCTTTGAAAAGTGCCAAATCTACTTAATGCTGACGAAAATCGATGGTTGTATTGAAGTGACTTCCAGCGGGGCTAGGATGAGCACGCGAGATGTTTGTCGACTTGTTCTGTCAAAATGGCATTTGGCACCATTTTTTGAACTATTGTATCTGTGGTAATATTGTCGACCAAACGCGCCTTTTAATCTTCAACGGCAAGAAACTTGTATCGTGTAAATGGGCCTTTACATACCGTTTCAACTGACATCGACTGAACCGCGCTCCTTAGATGAGTACTGATATTAATTGTAGCGATATATTTTAAAACCAGTTCAACAGTATTATACGGAACCAGTTATTTAACAAGTTTTTTTTACATCCTAACACTTACCATAATAAGATCTGTAGCAATATTCTTAACAGGTTCCTGCCCTAAGGCGCTCTTCTGCTCTGCTAATGTCCTGAGCGCGAGTAGAAGCGCTGTGTATACATTCACTTGAATCGCCTCCTGACGTGCACCTTTCGACATTTTGATGCACTCCGTGAAATGTTCTAGCATTTGTTGCCTGGTAAAAGATATAAATAGTTTTTATTACTCTTGCCGTGTTACGTGTACACTTTTACTCAGTAGGTACAATTTAACTGTGTACTTATTTTTGTGCACGTACGTGCGATGGAATATTAGTTAGTTTCATAAAAGACTTACCCCTTTATTCATATTCAACTGTAATTTTAGCGGGGCTTTAAAAAATGATATCGTTATCATGCAAGTGACAATGATATCATTTTTTAAAGAAAATACATCAGATTTAGCAATCATTTTATTCAGCTCGGCTTCAGAAGACCAATATGAATACACCCCCTATTTTAGTAAGGAACTTATGAAATGTTGTGTTTTTTGTTATTTCGTTATCTCTTTTGCAATGGCCAGATTAAAAACGCAAAAAAAAAACATATAATCACATCTAAAACAAGTAAAATGACAAATTTTAGACATTGCATGTAAAATATCACCTGTGTTTGTTTGCAGCTCTGGCGAAGACCTGCGGAAATAGTGCCACAGATGCATCGATAACTGATACGCCCAGCGGCTGAGCGCCATTCAACCCTCGGTAGATGCAACAAGGCTCATGTTCCAATGCACTGGAGCCGCTCGCGCTTAGCGGTGATGTCAACTGAGGGGTCAAAATAAATTGGACGTAAGGGACTTTCATCATCGCTACATAGTATAAAGCAAAGTCGCTTCCCGCGTCTATCCTGTCTGTATGTATGTATGCTTAGATCTTTAAAACTACACAACGGATTTTGATGCAGTTTTTTTTTAATAGATAGAGTGGATTCAAGAGGAAGGTTTATACGTATAATACATCATCATCATCACTGCATTGCACCCGTGCGAAGCCGGGGCGGGTCGCTAGTATAGTATATCTAAAGACATTTTTGCTACTTTACGTAATTTTAAAATCTCTGCCCAATAATTGTGGTTATAAGAAATGCTGTATCATATCAGGTCGACATATAAAGTGAACATTGATGGGGATTTCTGGAATATATCAACTAAAATATAATAAATAAAACAAGTAAATGAAACCTACTTGTTCTTCAATATCAGCGTGGTCCGTATCATAGATCCATCCTTCTTCACCGAGTAAAATAGTATCACGCGGGTGCATTGCGGCTCGGACCATACCTGAATAAGTATAAACCTTACATAAAAAAATATTCTTAAAGGCGTTGGGACATTTCAGGTCCCGATTTGCCTGCAGATAATTTTTAGATAAGTTATAAATAACAAAATGTTATTTATAACTTCTGTTTTTACAATAATCTAAAAAGCAGTAGCTGTCAAGAAAACGCAAAATAAAGTAAGTATTTTGTAAATATGATAAACAACATTGAAAGACACACATATTTCGAAGTAAAATGTCTAACAACTAATGATTCTCCCTGCTATATAATGACATTGTTACATTTTTAAAAACTACATTCCAAGCGTATTGTTACACACAAAGTTCCATCATCGAAAGTTAAAAAAAAAATTGTGACCTGGGCTCCAACCAATTAGCCACAGACCCTTTCCGAACACTTACTAGACCTTGTTAATCTTGGGCAATCGTGAAGTCAGCCGTATGTTATGTGCTAAGACTATTTAGTTCGCTAAAGCTATTTTGGCTGGCTCCACGAGTGCCTACATCCACTAAAAAAGCAAGCAAGCTCGTATGAGCTATTGGCCAACTCTGGTGATGGAGTTATTAGGCCGCCTTAAGGCCTCCGTCGTGGCTTAACGACTGCTAGAGCCGGGACCGACAGTTTAACGTGCCCTCCGAAGCACGGAAGCGCTCAGATGTAAATGCCACTAACGGTCACCCATCCAAATAGTGACCGCACAGAACGTTGCTTAACTTAGGTTATCGGTTAAGATTGTCTATGTAAGCTACGCCATGAGCGCTTCATCCACTGACGGTATTGTACTGACCGGTGGCTAGGTTAGGGGGCGCAGGGCCGGGTGCTCCAGCTAGCTCGGCCGCTAGTAGCCGCAGAAGGGGCGCTGCAGGAGCCCCAGCGCCTCCCAGCGCGCCACACGCCTGGTACAGCCGCAGGCGAAGCAACGCCGCGGGGGCTTTTAGGGCTCCGCCGTAGCTTCGTACTACGCTCGATACGCTACAACGGAAATTACGTGTAATGACGTACTGCACTAGGAAACAATTTTTTTTTATAGCGAAGTGTACTTCGAATATAATACAGGTCCGTCACAGTCCTTTATTGACAAAGCTTTTAACGTACCTAATGATATAATGCTGAACAGAAAACTATTTAGACATTTGGAATTCAAACTATGGGCGCGATCTTGTTGGTGCATTTTTCTCAACTAATTTGACAGCAAGAATAGCTATGGAATAAATAAATAAATAAATAAATAAATAAATAAATATTCACGGACACTTAACACAACGCCTTCTAGTCCCAAACTAAGCAAAGCTTGTACGATGGAAACAAGATGGCTGATAGAATACATACATACATTTTTTTTTTGTAAATACATACTTATAATACATAGAAACACCCAGACACAGAACAAACATCTATGTTTACGACACACAAATGTTTGTTCTCGAATGATACCTGTTTTTGTCGTTTCAGTTCATATTGACAGACACTGGCAAAATTCTCTGTCGAAATGAAGGATAGAGGCCATTAGGTATAGAAGAAGATTTTATCTGTCAAAGTGACAGACAGGAGCCATAAATAAAAGAAGAAGAAGAGAAAATAATAGCAACCATTTTAGTGCTGTCAAGTTATTTCAGTTTACAAAATTAAACAACAGAATCGGGGGCGATGGCACCAAGCAGAAGTTTAGAACTTTCCACAAAGAAAATCGTGAAACCAAAACTAAACTCTGAACAATAAAGAATACCCACTGAATAGGTATAGCCAGAATAAATAGAAACTTACTTAGTAAGTACAGCAATAGCGCCCTCTATCGGCTGAGCTAGTCGTTTTGCCGTATCATCGTTATTGACCAACGATGGACAGTGGATTAGAAGACTGTGCAACGCTGATAATGCACCAGCCCTGCCTTCTAATGTCACCTGTGGAAACCAACTTATTTTACTAGTTTAAAAAATGTTCTGCAACCCTGTGAATTGATCTACGATCGACTTAAACATGTGAATTAATCTACGATCATCATTCTCAACTACCTACCATAAGTTTACGCTAATCAACGTAATAATTTTTTATTCATAACTTGAATTTTTGTAAATCTTTTGAGGAAATAAACATTATTTTAGCTAGCGTTCATGGTTTCCAAGATATTCAATTTTTTATAGATCACCCGGAATTTTTGCTCTCGAGTCTATTTATTAAGTATTTTTTAAATTTATTTATCATTTAAAAAAAACACAAAAACTTATTTTGTAGGTACTATAGTTTTGTAAGTATCACCTTACCTGCCAAGTGAATGCATCTCCTCTAGACTTCTCCGACTCTAACTCCTTGACGGATCGCGGGAAGCTGTTCCGCCATAACAACAGCATACGTGGCAGTAATCCACGCACAACGGGAACACCTGTATAATTAACATTCCTTTTAGTTCTGTACACCTGTTATTTTAGAGCTGTTAGCTTGTTGTGATTCTCTATTTTGAAAATCATAAACTCGAATCTGATTATACACAAATGGAGCTTTCTGATGCCGAACCTAAGTCCTTTATGGTCAGTTCGACAGAGATTTTACTATAGGACGTCAAAATGACGTCGAAAACTCATTTCATTAGTGGGTGAAGCGAGTTTTCTGGCTGAGATATGACGTCATCTTTAATAGAGTACAAATCTCGGCTGAACTCAAGGCCCCTGTATTTATAAGTATGTATCGTGACGTTATGCCACTACAGATTTTTTGACATGTCTTCAAACTTGAGCCCTTTTTTTCAGTTTATGTAATATTATGTGTCCCTTGTGTTTATAAATCTTGACATATGAAAAGTACCCATAGACTTTCATTAGCATTTTGTCTTCCTGGTTTACGTGTGGTTCAATTCTGAGATTACTCTGATTCGATACACCTTCGACCACGTTGAAAGCTTCTATTGGTACTTACCGAGTGTACAGATAGCGCCTACAATCAGCCAGCCAGCATTAGTTCTAGCGGCAGTAAGTCTGCTGCTCTGTCCGGCAGATCTAAGTAATTGTTCGGCTGCGTTGAAGGCTATCTTGCCGCGGCCATGTGGCACCCCTAATGGTGATAGACGAACCGCGCCGAGAATTGCCGCTAAAGCTGCTGAATATCCTGTGGAAAGAGTGGTCAAAATGTAACAGTGGTTTTTAGTAGGCACGCTGACAGCCCTACAACTGTTCATTTGTTTTTTTATTTTATTTTCTTGACTTGATAACTCTTGCACTATAGTTATGTTTCTGACGCAGCGAACGACGGCACATATTCATTTATTTATTGCTTAAATGTGCAATCAAATAGCCTTGCAGCCCAGCCTAGCAATAGCCTGGCCTAACAGTACCCTAACAGGGTACATGAGATACCTACTTACTCCCAAAACCTATGTAAAACTCATGTATACACATGGTATAAGTAAGGTACATATGAAATCTATAAATATATTGATTATTGTATTTTTGATTACCTACATGTTAGCTGATTTATTTATTTTTTTATAATTTTCAGTAAGTACTAGGTACGTATATGATACGACTATACGTATATGCGATACCATAGTTTAGTTCGTTTATTTCACAGAACGGCACGTTAGTATACTTCAATACAAGTAATAAGCTATGCAATGCACCCTATTGACATCGACATTTTTTGCTCTATTGGCAAAAATATCACATGAAGTAGAAATACACACCAGAGATATGATGCGGCGTAGGCCGAGCGGCGTCCAAAGCATCAACACATTTATCCAACAGCGGAGTTATCTGCGACGGTAGAGCTACGCACACACAGCGGACACACCAAGCGGCTGCTAATCTCGCCGCTACGCACGGATGCTCCAATACTGTGCAGATTGCATCTAACATGTTCAACGACGTGTCCGAGACAAGGTTCTGGACTGATGTGCCTAGTTGTAAGGCTAGCTCGCCGGCTTCCATTAGAGCACATACTAATAAATGCTGGCTGAATAGGGTTTCCTGAAAAAAAGTTATAAAGATTCATCTATAACTCCAACTTGGACACATGTCACAGCTCAGTTGGTATTAGCTCTACCTTCCGTGCTGTGGGTTGTAAGTTCGATTCCCACCAAGGACAAACATTTGTGTATTGGCACAACATACATGTTTATTCTATGTCTGAGTGTTACTATGTATTATAAGTATCTATTTTTATTGTACTCCTTTTAGATATACTCAAATCAATCAAATATCAATAACAGTCAATACTCAAACTGAATTGTAAGATTATAAAGTCTATATTTACCTGATTGCAGTCCTTAGCATTCTCCGGGTTAAAATCAATACTGTTCATTTGTTTGATCACCACCTGGATTATTTCTTTGCATGCAGAGGCCTGTGCTTTTTCTCCAAGCATTTTGCCTAGCGTATTGCGAAGTATGAAGTTGATACATTTTCTGTGAAATAAGAGGATATATTATAGGTGTGTTTTTCAAAAAAGAGATGAGCAAAATCGAAATCACCATAACTTTGAAAATACGCTCTTGGGATTGATTAAAAAAATCCACATTCGATGAATCCCATCTTTAAAAAATAAGATTAAAAAAACTCACGCTTTGTACGTAAAGTTCATTATCGAGAGAAAAATTTGAATGACTGATTGAGTATCTGGTTAATCGACTATGGTCTCGCTCATTAACAGCGATAATAAGGTAATTATTACAATCCAAGTACGACAAGAAAGCAAATAACAAAGATTTTTACAATCGATCATCGAGCGATTTCAATTTGTCTACGTTCCTCCCTCATAATCATCAGATGGTGATGATGACGATTGGGACTATTCTATTTATTGATCATAAACACCACTGAAAAGTGACAGAAATCAAAATGCGCAGTGTCGTGTACGTGTTCTTTCCGGTTATTCTTATTCAGCTGCCAAACTACTGAACGGATTTTGGCAAAAAATTTATGAGACCAATCTGGAAGTACACCTACCTACTCCTTCACATAAAAAAAAAGAATTTTCAAATCGGTTCATAAGTGACGCAGGTCAGAGGTAAGAAACACAAAAAAAAACAACCGAATTGAGAACCTCTTTTTTTTTGAAGTTGATTAAAAAAGCAAAATATCATGGCTCAATTTCTTACCTAGAATAAACAGCGTCTACATGTGAGCTGGCAGCTTTAGGGTTAGCGACTAGATCTAGGACGTGGTTGAGAAACGTGGTTATGTTTCGCTCTAGCCAAACGCCGCCCATGTTTTGTACGAACACCACATACGCCTGGAAAATCAAATCAAAGATCTTTAATTCAGTGAAATCACAAGTATTATTTAGAATTGTCTTAAGTGATTCTAGGTTTATCGCAAACAGAGCCTAACAAAACGGGTAAACAAGAAGCTACAGTCTGGCTCCTACCGTTTTTTGTACGATTTACAAAGTTATTCGGGAGAGCGAAACGTCTAATATCTCTTCCTTCCTCTTGAAAAATATATAATATCAAAACATTATAACGAAAAGAGAGTATGAATATTCCTAGGTGGCTGGCTACGCAAGTAGAGGGAGGCCGAAGAAGTGATCGAATTGTGAGAAAGATGATTATGAATATGTGAGTACATTTAGAGTTGACGAATGATTTCGAGTAAGTGAAAGACGGACACGGAACTGACGATGATGATGATGATGATGATGAAAAATAAAAAATAAAAATTTAAACCTAAAGTATACTCACATTAGTGACACAAACTCTAACTTCTCTATTAACTCCAGATCCTGATTTAATTATCTCTCCCTTTAAGAATGAAGTACCACCCCTGAGGAAGGCTCCCATCAGGAGATTTAGGGCTTCGTCTAATGAGACTACGTTCTTTGGCGGGTCTTTCTTGTTTTGTTGAACTGAAATATTTTAGTGTATTTTAAAAAGCTTATTATAAAAGAAACAAAATTGTTCTTTCTGGAACTACTGAGTGAAGTTACTAAATTTTTCAAACCCATTGATATAAATTTTAGAATATATGTAAACCCGCAATATATAAATATACATAGAAAACACTCTCAAAAATAAGAACACTCATAAGTCTCTTGTGTAAGTTATAATCTTTCTTTACGATAAAGACTTAATGGAGTAGGCCAATTAATTCCTGAGCGTTGTTTCAAAATAATTTTGATATAATTATTACCAGCTTGAGCACCAACTTTCTTGCTGTTTAAATTAGTCACTTCACCAGCCTGTGTTGTGGCTATCAATGTCCCTAAGAGCTCAGCAATCGCGCATCTGTGAATAAAAGAGGAATGATTTATATATTAATATACGCCTACCTTAGAGTGTAGTCAATAGTCACTGAGCCTACCTTAGAATGTAGTCACTGATCCTATCTTAGAGTGTAGTCAATAGTCACTAAGCCTACCTTAGAGTGTAGTCAATAGTCACTGAGCCTACCTTAGAGTGTAGTCACTGGGCTGAGCAGCTCTGAGGCAAGCTGCAGCTATAGCATCCAAATCAGCCGGAGTCAGTTTCATTAGAGGCAGTAGATTCCTCAGTGTATTAGCTGCGGCGGCCCTAACTGGCGTCGCGCGGTCCGACATAAGCGCATTACGAGATGCACGAGACACTTCTCTGACCGCTGCTGGAGCCGCTGTGCCCATACCCACACAAATCTGGCGAAAAATAACATTATATTGACGTCACTGATTACCATTGGCTGATCGTAAATTATTGGTCGTTATAGAGCACAATGAGATGGCTATTATGGGGTTAATAGGTGGTTCACATATTATTTATTACAAGCTTTATTAGTCGCTTTGTAAATCACCACTTTCAAGATGGCACTTGTGTTAGTAAGATGAAAGGAATTTACTTATAAATTCTATTGAGGAAGGAGCCTGTTCTAATATTACTTCCTTAGACTGAAATCTAAGGTGTCTTACTTTCTCAAGAGTGTTCATAATCTCCAGTCTAGTTTGAGATTCAGCACTTTTCAATGACCTCACAAGGGTTGTCACAGTCTCTTCGTAAGACCTGCCCATCATTCTGCCCAGTTTCTCATACATTCCTCCCAAGCAACATATTGCAGCCCTAAAAATTATTACAGGCAGTCATAAAGAAAGTAAAAATCTCTGAAAAAAAATATGAAATAGGGTCACAATTTTATCTCTAGGCACAAAACATCCTTTCCAAACTCTTGGTACCTATTACTCAAGATATCAGGTGGGTTTTTAAGAGGATAGTAAGAGACACTTCCAAACCATACATTTGGCACCTGCCCACATTTTTTAGTACTATGTCCTGTCATGTGATAGGTTGAAAGCTCAACTGGCACTTTTACTAAAAAATTGACAAAATATTATGTAACAAAAATTATGCTTTAGCACTTACAGTCTAGTCGGCAAATAGGAAGGAGAATCGTCTTTTACTTTGATGATGTCATTGCATTTATTAACAGTGTCAAAGAGCAAAAATGTGTCTCCAACAGAGAAGAGTGTGGCCAAGCATCTTGCTAAGAGCCTCCGTGCTGGAACCCCAAGGTTCTCACGAAGCAGGTTCACTAGCTGTGCTACTAGCTTTTGCTGGCAACTTTTTATGTCAGACTGTAAAAAAAATATTAATTACTAGCCGACCGTCCCGGCTTCGCACGGGTTTGTTTAGGTAATTTTTTACACCTTGGGTTACATTATTGGAGTTTTAGTAAGGATCCGAATTTTATTTAAATATATAATATATTCCATGTCACCCGGGGATAGTGTAGCTTCCCAACGGTGAAAAAATTATTCAAATCGGTCCAGTAGTTTCGGAGCCTATTCAATGCAAACAAACAATCAAATCTTTCCTCTTTATAATATTAGTATAGATTATTGAGCCCTATGAAATAAACATAGGAGTTTGTTTGATCTCTGCATTATTTGTAGTAGTTATTGTCACTATTTCAGTAGGGAACTTGTACCTACTGATACCTAAACATATAAAAAAACTGGTGCAAAAAGCAATAACCTTGTGAGCAGCCACCAGGACTTTATCAAGGAATCGAAGCCACTCAAATATGAAGTGGGGCTTCTTGTCATCTGGCAGCTGTTGGAGTGCTGTCTCATTTAAGGTAAGGGAGTGAGATACCTCCATGTTTCTGAAACAATTAATTCTTATCTTAAAATACTTAAAGACGTTGGGGCAGTTCAGGTCCCAACTTGCATAGGTACATTTTGTAATTTGTAGGCAATAGGTATGTCTAACAACTAATGATTCCCGCTCCTTTATAGTAACATTATTACATTTTATAAAACTGCTTTGCAAATGTAACATCGTTGCAAGTTTAAAAAAAATGTGGGACCTGGACCCTTTTACATTATATTTAACCAATATGTTGCTGCTGGTACATTCTTTTTGGAAAATATGGGAAGATCCTCTCGAGTGCATGTTATTAGGCACAGCAGGACACTGGCTTTGGGATAGATATATTAGTATGGATATTTATTAAAGAAATGCACTAGGAATGGTATTATCTACATCTAGCTATGTGCAGTTTATATAATTGATTACTTTTATAGTTTGCTGCATGCAAGGTAGATTCTACAAGGTAGTACACTGAAGTAGGTATTCTTATTATTTTGCCTGTAATAAAGTCAAATACAGCACCACCGTGGTTTGTTTATAATTAAACTGGGAAATGGCGTCAGGTCGATGATTCAACTAGTTATGTACTATCTACCTACCTACTAGCAGTAAAGTGAAATCAGGACAAGGCTAGCTAGTACTAAATATAAGGCCTAGCTTAGCCCTAACTATGGGTGTATGCAACATGTTGAAATAAAACAAGAAACACATTATAAAATTGTTTACAAACCTGGGATCTTTATGTTAGGTGGGACGAAGATCCAAAGACCGCAAACTTACAAATAGACAGTACCAATGGATTGATCTAGCATATGTATAACTTTTACTATTTTTCGGAATGTAGAGATGAGTTTTTAAACGTATTTCTATACCATTAGATATTATTTTATCTACTTCACAAAACATATGAAATTAGAGCACGGACCATAGCGCAAAGCGCAATGCAATGCAAACGTCAATGTCAAACACATAATAAAGAGATATTAAAAAAATGACAAACTGCATCTTAGGCCCGTATTCTGTAGCCTGATTTAAATACAGATCAACACTTAAGTGTCGATTTGAGTGGAGCTTTAATTCTGAAACGCTGCCTAAATTGAGTAGAGTTCAGCCAAGTTTTGTTTATGCTAAAAACTACACTTAAGTTTTTCTTTATGCTAAAACTATAATCAACGCTCAAGCATAGATGTCAATCTGACATTTTTCTAGGAAAACCGAAGCTCTGCTCAAGCGTGCTCCCGACCACGCTTGAGTAGAGATTTTGCTGTATTTTTCAGGTTACGGACATCAAATTACAAACATGAAGTGATGGAAATGGATACAAAAAGGGTTTTTCGCAGTGTAATTCTATACCTGCTATTGCTAGCAGATAATAAAGCACCAAAATAGGCTGGCCAGTTGACATAATCCGCAAGGAAACATAATAGGTAAGTAGATAACTGAGGTAGGTACCTACCTACTCGTACCTATACTGCAGAATAGTTTTTGTATCTACTTTCAGCCCTACACATGGGTGTAGCTATAGGTACACAATGTAGGTACCTAATGTGGAAACAAAAACAAATAACCTCATTTTATTACCATTTCAGATACAGACACAAGACAAGGACATCTCTATTATCTATCTCAACAAAGTTCCGCCAAGAATTATCTACTACATTGGAACACCACTTAGTAAGTACCCACCTACCTACGAGAGCTAGTTCCTACATAAATACACTCACCCACCAATGGGTAGGTACTTAGTTTGTTGCAAAGGATCAAAATCAGCTGCCCGCCCAGGCTCATAGTTGGCATAATCCGTAATAAAACACAATTAAGTATCTAACATACTGCAGAATAGATTTTTCATGGTCTTTCAGGCCTACACACCTACTATGTAGTAGGTGTAGATACACAAAGTATGTAATGTAGTGTAGGTAATAACAAGAAAAAAAACCATTTAATTTGATTATTTCAGATAAAAAGACATTGTTAAAGAGGGCACAAGAGCAACGGACATCATTATTACCTATCTTAACAACTCAGTCAAGAACTACCACATCGGAACACCACCAACAACCAGTGCCTTGAAATTTACTCGAGCCGACAGATTTATCAACTTTTTTCCTGAGCATGAGCCACACATATCTTTTTGGTGTGGAAAGTGGAATGCCTCTACTAATTTACAGAGTTTCTGTCTGTACTGAAGTGAAAAAAAATTACAGTAAATAAAGCACCAAACTGACTAATTATTTAATATATTATACTAAGACAAAAACACTATGATCACTTTACAAGTCCATCAACATACTCGTAGACTTTCGTAGGTAAACTCCTGCCTGAATAATGGTAGCCTTGCTTGAAATAGAAAATAGAATCCAAAGTTCCACTTGCAGTGACTGTGTTTGTAATTTTTGTTGCCTTATTGTGCAGTCATATCACAGCACCATCAATCACTTTCGCTATCGGGTATCAAGGCAACATTCCTGGTCAATGTACCTGAAATATAATTAGGTAAAATGTCCATCAAATTTACCAATAGTTATTTACAAATATGTATCTCAAAACTCTACTCACTGGTGTCAGAGCAAATGGAGCAATAGCATAGGTAAGTGGGTAGGTACTGCTCCGCTTTTTAAATCTAAGCCACATTCTTGCTATTTTATTACCAAAACCAACGGATTAGTTGGTGAAAAGAAACATAAAAATGAAAACAAATATGCCTCGCAAATACGTAAACAATTCTTCTTCTTGAATGCTTTCTGTTACGTTCCGTTCGTAGCCACTCATTTTGTTATAGGTTCACAGCTAATAGCTTCATTGAATTTGTACGTACAACAAGAGTAAAAAAGCTAAAGTGTTTTGACCAACGCTATACTTATTAGGCTAGTTCGATTTATTTCAACAGTTTTTAGGACCTAACAAGTCATTTACAATTGTTGTATATAAACTTATTCCAAACAAATTCTCCGTAGAACGGAGTGAAATCTAGAGTGAATGAAAAAATAAAGCAAATTGTAACTGAGAACAAACTCGATCCCTAAAACTAGACTTGAGTGTTTACTCAACTGATACTAGTTTAAATAGGACATTGGAATAAGAACGTGACTTATGTCTCGATTGCTCTGCTTGGCTGATCTGAGTCCGGTTTGAGTTTGAGTAAGGCTACAGAATACGGACCTTAGAAAAAAAACTCTTTACATCAAACCAAACACGACACAGCTGATGCAGTGCTGCCAACATAAAGTAATCCTAAATCCGAGATATTAACTTATAGTATTAGTCGCATGTTTTCAACACAATGCCGCATGCCATTCCAGTTGCTATGAAAACTGGATCGACATTTGTGCGCATCGTACCTACGCTCCGTATGCGCCGATTCCGATGCAGTCATACAAATATGGCATACAAGTATGTTCATGCTTTAAAGTAAGCCATTTTGAGTAAAATCCAATAATAAATAGTCAACTTATGATATTTCATATTACTACAAAGTAATCTTGCATTTTACATGTTTAGCTAATAAGTAAAGCTACCAGTTGGCAATACTTTTTACTTTATTTCGTAGAAAATTAAACAAGTTGACATTACAATCTTGACACACGCCTTGACATGACAAGACAAGACAAGCTTTCTTTCTTGTTGTGGGTTGGGTGCCTTGGGTGGTATTCTATTTTGTCTGTCTTTTGGCAAAACAAAATTCAATTTATAAGTTTTGTATGTACTCATTGAATCTGAATAATAGGTCTTTGCAATTCTCAGCAACTATGCGTTTTACTATGATTTAAATTGGATAGAGTGAACCAGAACAGTGTTTGTTGTGTTGGGAACTTGAAGCCAGTGCCAAATCTGCAAGAGATCCAAATGCTGAGCATGAGTTCACAGCCGAGCCCGGCTAATATGCAAGCCGCGGTGGACAGAGAGAAAATCTATACGTGGATAGTGGAGCTTTGCAACCCGGAGACAAGGGAGAATGCATTGCTAGAACTGAGCAAGAAGCGTGAAGTTGTACCGGATCTAGCGCCTATGCTCTGGCACAGCTTTGGTACGATAGCGGCATTGTTGCAAGAAATAACTAACATTTACGTGGCCATGATACCGCCAACGCTCACCGCCCATCAAAGCAACCGGGTGTGCAACGCCTTGGCGCTCATGCAATGCGTTGCGTCGCATCCCGAAACGCGATCCGCCTTCCTTCAAGCACACGTACCCTTATTCCTGTACCCCTTCCTGCATACCGTGTCCAAAACTCGCCCCTTCGAATACCTGCGTCTCACCAGTCTAGGAGTCATTGGGGCTCTAGTCAAAACTGATGAACAAGAAGTCATAACATTCTTGCTGACCACTGAGATCATACCTTTGTGTCTCCGTATCATGGAAAATGGATCTGAACTTTCTAAGACAGTTGCTACATTCATTCTACAGAAGATTTTGCTGGATGACAGTGGCCTATGTTATATTTGTCAGACGTATGACAGATTCTCGCATGTGGCTATGATACTGGGAAAGATGGTTTTATCTCTTGCCAAAGAGCCATCTGCGCGTTTACTGAAACATGTTGTTCGATGCTACTTACGTCTTTCCGACAATCCAAGAGCCCGGGAAGCTCTAAGGCAATGTCTTCCTGATCAGTTGAGGGATGCCACCTTTTCGGCGTGCCTGCAAGAAGACAGTTCTACCAAACATTGGCTGGCCCAGCTTATTAAAAACCTGGAAGCTGCACCACCTCCAGCCAGCCCTGCCCAACAGAACTTGTGAGCTTCAATTTTATGAAGGCAACACAATCCCACTACAGATACACCTAGTAGTACAAATAGTTATTTATTAGGAATACCTGGCTCAAGATGGTGTTGATCCCATTGGTTGTTTCTAAATTAGCATAATTCATAGCAATAATTATTTCCTTGCATCTATTTATTTACATAGTCAAAGCGAAAATTACTTGCTATGTACTTATATTTTTTATAGTTTTAGATTGGTATCGGGTACCAGTCTGCTTATAGGTTAATTTATAAAAATTAGTGAGATAATGCTACTACTCTGTGGTGGGATTGTGTGCCTTTAAACAAAAATGTCTTGGAAGATATTTGCTGCATTATAAGATTTAATGTTAGATTTTTATCTCACGACAATCCGTTTATAAAATTGACTACTTTGCCAAGCAAAATATTTTCAATAATATTATTAGATATTTTAATTCTACTCTTTTTACCCATGTTATTGGTCCCTATCACCAGGCAGCTATAAGCACTAATATTTAGAATGCTTCACAGATTTGGAAAAGTTGCAGCTGCGATAATGAATTACAAATAAACTTTATTAGACCTATTTCTATGAGAATTAACATTACTATGTTATGTTTCATCGGTCCATAAATGCATTATAAGCGGATTATTCTCATGTTTTAAACATATCTACTGCTATGCGTTGAATTAATGTATTTTTAATGAACTGAATGTTTGCCTTTATTGTCAAAAACCCTTATTATCTTATTGTTTTTAGGTTGAAAACCAGATGGATGCACTAATATTGTATGCAGTAGTAAATTGGACTGGAATAGACAAATAAACATTTTTTGATAAAATGTCATCTCTTTTTTCTTACTTCTACATCACCTTAGTAGTACCTAACATAATTTTACATTGAAGAATAATACTTGAAAATTGGTGAGCAGCTAACTATATTAAGCTTCAGGTGGGAAATGTTTGCATGAATCTGACTTTTTTATACTTGAGATAAATCAATCTTTAATGTGTCTAAGTGAATTAAAGATGTGGTTGTAGATCACAATTATTTATTTTAAAAGTCTGGTCCACGTGTTGGGTACTTGGATAGAGCCCAGCGTCTAGCACCCATGTAATTTAGAAGAGCTGGCTTGGTAGTAGTGTCGTCTTGCCTAACTCTGAAAGAGTCTCTGAGACTTGAATGAATTTTCATAATGTCTTTGCTTGATTTTTTGGTCCCAGTACTGCTCTCGGGTTTTAGAACAACGCCGCTCAGTTTCTCCAAAAACTGTGTACCGCAGCTAACTGTTTCAATACATTGAGCACATGCTTTGTCTGTGATAGAAAAATTCCTGCTATCAAATGTTTGTATTTGCTTTGCACTTGCTTTGTAATTCAAGCGTTTTTGAGCGCATTTGCAGCTACACTTATTGTCCCGCTTACGAACCATCGTGACACAGTCGTTGTCGCACCGCAGTGGGCCTGTGATTAGCGTGTTTACAGCAATATCAGTAAACCTTTTCTTAAAAAGAGTCTCTCTCGATTTGAACTTTGTTCTGCTAGAATTAGAGTCGTTTGGAACTAACTTGTTGATTACTTTCCTCTTCTCGATGACGATGGACCGTGTTGATTTACTGTCTTGTCGGCTCGGACACTGGCTTTGAAATTTATTCGATGACCTCTTTAGAGCACTGTCTTTGGATGGTTTCAGAGCAGGCTCTACGATTTCATCACACAGTTTTTGAGCTACCCTAGACATTTGGGCTTGCTATTATTAGATTTGTTTAAGTCTGTAACTATAAACATTCAATGGATGAGGATGAGGGTTTAGCTAGCTGACCTACCAACATTACCTGATTTAGGAATTAGTATAATATTTTGATGTTGTTTTGGTTTATCAAGCGCTGTTGTAGTGTCCTGAGAAGGCATCATTCTGGTGTTGGGTTTCATGGTATGTTTAGAATGCGAAAAGGGAGATCACAATTTTTTCACGTCATTTCACGTGTTTTTGAATCGTAAAAAATCTTACCATCATAGAGCGTGCTCTTTGGTTTTGATTTGAATCACATCATAGAAAAAGAATACTCTGAATCACATTTTGAATGTAGTGCCAAAAACCCGGATACGGAACACAACATAAATAGTTACCAAAATATAAACACAGAGTTTTTTTTTTTCTGTACACCGAGTATACCGGAAAAGATTCTGATTGGCTGAAAACAACACAGCAAAATAGGTAATCTGTGGTTTGTATTTGGTATTTGTATTTGATTGTCTATGGATTAAGGCCAGATGTTCGGTGGTACCACAGACGAAGTATCACTGTGGGTGGTACGTGGTACCTAGTTAGTTGGATATGTTTGAAACGGTCTGTCATGTCTACCGGGCTGACAACCATGACAACAAAAAGAAGAAGAAAGAAAGAGAATACAAAAATTGTTGAAATTGGGTTCTTCTATTTAATCCTTTGTGATATTCATCTAAATTTATAGGTAAGGTAGGACTATACATCACAGCTTACAGCATGTCGTTGTGGATTTTTGGTTACGGTTCTTTGGTGTGGAAAGTGGACTTCAAATACGAGTTAAAAGTAGTTGGTTACATTAGGGGTTATCTCCGAAGGTTTTACCAGCACAGCATTGATCACAGAGGTGTACCAGAGAAGGTAGTGAAATCAAAGCGTAGAGTTCAGTTCAGTTTCATTGTTTGCTTCTTGAGATTGAGATTGATAATCTATTCAGCATGTTGCATATTTACGACGCTATTTTTTTTTGCCTTGTTTCTGTATTAACTTTGTTTTTATTATTAGTAGGTATGAGTAGGTACCTGCATTATGTAATTAATTTGTTGCAATTCCAGCCAGGTAGAGTAGTCACATTGATACCCAGTGATGACTCCACAAGTGAAGTGTGGGGTGTAGCATACAAAATCAATGAGCAAGATGTTGAAGAGGTCACTGAACACCTGGATTTTCGGGAAAAGAATGGCTATTCCAAAAAAACTGTAACATTCCATCCTAAGAGTAATATGGAGCCATTTGATCTAACACTCTATGTAGCTACAGAGGAGAATAAATCCTATGCTGGTAAGACTCTTTTTCCAAACAGTTGTGTGCATATGAGACTTGAACTTCGTAGTAATATCTGTCAGAGTGATGGGAGCAGTGAAATACCTCACAAGGTAGGTTCCCAGTGGATGTGTGCCGCTGATATGTGTTGCAATGTTTAAGGAGGCGACCCTTGATACATAAACCATTACATTGTCTAAAAATGCTGAGATTCTGACTAATTCTAAGATTGATTAGGTTTTTATTATAAGATCTTGGTTAGTTTATTAATGAATCAGTAGGTATGTTTAGTGTGAGGCTGGTTCTTCTATATAGCTGAATCGGGGGGAGGCTACTGCTAGACCAGGATAAAAATAAAGATATGTTTATTTGCAAGAATATATGTTACAGATTAGGTCTTAAGTGTAGGAATAGTGCATTATATTCTACATAAGAAGCATGCAAATACTTAGAATTTGATTTTAAATAAAAGTATCAATTTAACAATAATAATCATATAGGTAACTATCTGATGAATCAACTAGATACTAGATGAATCAATTTTACAATAATAATCATATAACTAATAATAAATATGTCTGGACAAGCTCTAATAGCTGGGTTAAGATCCTGCCAAGCTGAAATCCTTGACCATGATCAACCACTGCTTCATATCTCCACAGAAATTAAAAAACTGGCTTGGTTAACAATTATGAAAATTAATTCTAATTCCAGGCCCAGCTTCTGTGCAAGATATAGCCAAGCAAGTGGTTTCTTGCCACGGCCCAAGTGGGCCCAATAAGGAATATATCTACAACCTGGCTGCAGCAATGAGGCAGCTGGCACCACATATCAAGGATGACCACCTGTTTGAGTTAGAGGAAGCGGTACGGAGTATAGACCCTGATAAAAGTAGTTGACAGTAGTTATAGTAGAATTAGATTGGTATTTAATTATTTTTCTGCTTTTTACGATGTATAAGATGTTGTCAGTTCCATCGTCTCTTATATCTCACAACTCACTAAGTAACTCAAAAATGTGCCGGTAGAGTATGTTAGCCACAATGTTGGTGAGGCTAAAATACTCTGAAACAGGCCCATATTGAATCAGCTAGCTCGTAACTTTGGTATTTGAGAACTAATATACTATCACAAACTTCAGGGGAATTTTGTACAGATAAGATTTAAATTTTTAATACCAAATAGCAACTTAGTAGTTTAGGTGTAAAATTCACCAAAAGACTTATGAATAAACAGATGCTTAGCTCTCCGATCAGTCAAAATAATAGGACAAAAGAAAAAGGCGTCACTAGCGGTCATTAGATTCAGAAAGTGTTATAACGGTAACTTGTTAGTGCCTGAAAATACGGTTGATCCTTGGGACAAACAAATGAAGTATAGACACAGCACAATGGATGTTAGGAATATTTCAGCTAGGTAGAGTGTGTCAAATTTAAATTGCATGCCCCACTTGTTAGTCATTCAAAGTGAAATGTATTGATACCTGTTATTAGAATTCAGTCAAGTTTTTTGAATCAATTGAATATTTAGTTTTTGGTTACATACCTGGCTTAGTTATTTATGATTTGCTGTAATCTAAGTGAGAAATTGTTACTAGTTTAAAATAATATTTAAAGCAAAGCTTGTCATTATGAAATACCCGTAGGTATAGGCTTCGACACGGTTTAATAGCTCTCGGTGAAAGTGGAGGGAAATATATAAATCACTTTCTATCCTGTATATATTTTGCTGTGCTGAGCACCTACACACTTCCCCTCCACTAAAGGTCAGAGCTAATAAACCGTGTCGAAATCTTTAAAATAGTATTCATACAATTTCTGCTGCTTGTAGTTAGTATGGTTGAATTGTGAATACAGTACAGTATTCAATAGAGCTTACTAGACTACTTAGACTGTCTTTCCAGTGCACAGCTCAGTAGGTTGGAAAATAGCTATGCCGTTTGCGCGGCAAGTGGAAGTTCGATCGCTACTAAATTTCTAGTACCCTGGAAACTCTTATTTATTCCTTTGTAAGAACATATTGGCTTTCAAAATCCAATTCTTTGTATGGAAACTCAATTCGTCCATAAACTAAAGATGATAACATCATCTATGTACCTATATTTGCCACAACTCCATTTCTATTAGTAAAATATACCTACTGACCAATGACATTCTTGGTCAGTTCAGCATTTCATCTGCATTCTGAAGTCTATTTCTTGATTATAATGCATCCATAATATTCCATATTTCTAGTACAAGCAATGTACAAACTCCATCCAATGACTTCTGGCATCTTTCACAGAGTCGGTGGTTCATCAGGATTCGACGTAGTTTTTTTTTATCATAAAAATAAAAATAAATGAAATGAAATACATTTATTCAACCCATTTGGGTACAAACACAGATAAAACAGAGAGAAAAAAGTAAGCCAGACAGGTAGGAGCAAAACAGAGTAAGTGGTAAGAAAGAAGGTACAAACAAATTCAAACAAAAACAAATAGAAATAGTGCTAGTTAGTCTATCATAGCGTCTTCTAGTCCCAAACTAAGCAAAGCGTGTACTATGGAAACTATGTAGGTGGCTGATAGAATACATATTATACACATTTTTTGTTTGTAAATACATACCTGTTGGTAACACCCAGACTGTTATATGTCTGGGTGTTACTATGTATAAGTAGGTAACATCAATGTTTGCCACACATATGTTTGTTCTCAGTGGGGATCGAACCCACGACCGGCGACTCACAGCACGAAAGGCTATGGCAGGGCGTGATAATATTTCGTTGTTATAATAGTTCTAAATCTCGAAACTTATATTTTAGATAATTACCTATTCACTATATGTAACTACGAAGTGCATTAGGTTATTTGATAAATGATGATAGTGAGCTACCTATCTACTTTAAATTGATCGCTACAATCTGGCAACTATTGTCATAAAACATGCACATCTCATATCAACTAATTTAATAGGGAGTTTCTCCTATTGGAGTCAGTTTTTTAGTTTTATAAATAAGAAAATGACTCATTAATTTTTTTCCCTGCGCTAAAAATATACGCAATGAAGTCATTTTAAAAGCAAGCTTTGTTGCAATGAGGTTAAGGTCTACAATGAAAATGTAAATAGCTCTGTGATTCTATTGTAGTCTTTGTGATGAACTGAACTGATGAATCATGCTGTTGTGATAGAGATCGTCAAGGATAAGTTCCTATTTTCAAGCAAATCTTATAAGATTTTTTACCTAATACTGTTATTAATTTATTTATTTCGTATGTAGGTACCTAGGTGATGTGAATCATGTGAGAAAAGAGAAAAAACAACTTAAAAATAAACATTTATTTAGCAAAACATTGTTTGTGTTTTACTAGCAAAATGTTTTAATAATATTAATAGTTGTTGCATTAAAATATAACAAAGTAATAAGTCAAGGAAAAGTCCTTGATAATTTATAAGGAAAATAGGTTATAATTACAAAAATATACTTAGTTCAAAATGTACAAACAATTAAAATATGTTACATTGAGAATCTGTACAAACAACTACATATTTAGCATTTTAAATGTAAAAATATGAATATACCTAATGGTTACCTAACTTCACATAAAATTTTGCGATAGGGAGTGTCACATGGCACCTTACATTTTATCAACTAGAGATAACCCAACCAAAGTGTATTGATAAAAATATAGGAAAGACTGGCGTAATTATGTTCATAAATAATACCAACGAAATAAAATTATTCTTATTACACGCTATCTTTTATCGAAAGATTGCAATGACGTCATTCTCCGGTACAACCTTGCTATAATCTTTGGCGGGTTTGCAACATGCAGTATCACTCGCAATCCTTGCATTATATAGGTACTTGCCTACCTACTGTAATTACTTATCCTTCTTACGACCTAAAAGCTTATCTATGAAACTCCTCTTTCGTTTCACTTTAGTCGGAGTCTTCGAATGGGTTTCTATTTCTTTGCCTTCTGCCGTCATTTTATCTATCAAGTCTGGAATGGTCAAGTCTACAAATTCTAAATGTGGCTTTTTAGCGGACTCTTTACTCAATTGCCTTTGGAAACTACCTAATTCTGGCACTTTGTCGTTTTTCTCATCCAACTCTGATAGTGACACTTTAGAGTTCGTTCCTTTTCCATCTAATCTTTCAGGACCATTTTTCACAACTGCTTGCGTATTATCTTCTTTATCCTCAACTTCTACAGTCTTTACATCCTGGGTTGCCGCTATCTTATCAAATACATCGTCGTCGCCAACTTTTTCTTCTGCAGATTTTTTCTCATCAATGCTGATACTATCGGCACTTGATTTCGGCACTGAACCGATGACCCTAGGCTTGGTTGGAGGTAGTTTCCAATCGACCGGCTTACGCTGAGGCGAGTAACGTTTCACAAGCTCTTCAAACAACTTGTTGTGGTCAATTTTTGAAGTGTTGTTGTTATCCGGGAGGCTCAGATGTCGTTGTCTGGGGTCCTCGTTCTCCTTACCTCCTCCGTCTACTTCAGACGATCCGAAATCGATTCTAACTTTGCGCGTTGGCGTCGGAGTCCTGTAAGGCTCTGCGAATGGAAATTTGTACAAGTTAGGGCTTTCGATTTTGTACTTCTGTATGGGAGAGTTCGGCGAATAACTCTTTGCAGGCATAGAAGCTCGAGTTCCAGCGCGGGTGAAGGGGCTGCCAGCGGTCGGCTCGTGGATGTTAGATGTCATGAAATCCCTTCGCAATTTAGAGAGTCGCCGCGTGCGGTCGGTCATCGACCGTCTGTAATCCACATTGTCGCTCTGGTTCAATTCGGACGTGAAATTGTCCGAATACTTCCTTGGCCGGAAGTCGTGTTCCACTTCTTCGGTCCGAGACTCTCTCATGCTGGAGTATCCTGCGGTGTTCCGTTTGAAGTTGGAAGTAGTTTTTCCGTGGTTGGAGGTTACGATCGGTTCGACATCCGAGGCGGGCAGCAGGCTCGTGGGTGACGCCGGCGGCAGAAATACCGTGTTGTGCTTGTCGAACACTTCGCGTCGCTGACTGAACTGGTCGCCTCCAATGATCTCGCGGGACTTCACGCTCATCGTAGGTGATTTAGCAGTCATTTCCGCTCGATAACAAACCGCAACACAATGTTATTGATTCTATTTTCCTGTAAACACTGTTTTTTCTATTTTTGTCCGGCGCACATAATGACTTCACCACACTGGTAACATCGCGCCTATGGTACACTCTGTACACTAAATTGGACAATAAAGGTGGTCCGGTCGTCCGTACAAGGCGGGCCGTTTGCGATATGTGACTGATCAATAGAGTGGAAGCGATAAGATACGGGTGTCGTGTCCCGCGCCACCTTAGCTATTTCTTTATCTTTCAGCAGTCGAACCAGTTGAGTAAATATAACTGACTGAATACAATCGCGTTCGTAATTAATAGCGGAGCGAGTGAAAGCGCGCTACACGGCGAACTATCGGCGAGCGGAGCGCCTCATTATGTAATGAATATTAAAACAAATGTCCCAAATACGCGAGAATGCCTCATTGTTATCCTCACTGAATGCTAATTTCTCGCATGGTGCGCGTCAATATTTACACAATCCAACCTTTTAAACAAATTCGCGGAGATTCGTTAATAAGGTATTGAATAGGGCTCTGTACAGTTTCTCTCTTAAACGCCGAGATTGTGGAAACGTCTAAGCCGCGATGTGACGAGATATCGACTGTTGGCTATGTTGCTATTATAAATAGTATTCTGTGGCTGTAGAGATCAAAATTGCATGCAGTTTGGTAGATTCCAAAATTTTATTTGTGCTCAATGAACCGTTAGAACGAAAATTGTTCGAGTAATTAGCATTGAAGTTAGAGCGAAAAACGTTTTTGTATCTGATTGATGCAACCGATTGTTAAATAGAGCAGCCTACATACACGTCAGTCGATAGCTCTACGTGTTTTGTGCTATTTATACCTAAGTACCCGTCTACATTCTGTTTTGTTGATATTTTCTTGTGCTACTTTAGTTTACTGTTTTCTGGGGCGTCGCTTCTGCCAGTTGATAATAATAAGCGCAGTTTATTTACGAAAACTGCTGAAAGATAGTAGTATGTTTCTGAGGTTAAGTTTGGATGAGTTCTTGTACTACCTTACCAGCAAAAACAGTTATCGTTTCGTTATTTGCATAAGAATTGTAAAGAAAAAGGCTCTACTCCCACAAATTACCTGCTGGTAGGATTGTTACCGATTCGGTATGCTATTAGAAACGGATTAACCATAAGATATCTGTTCATATGATGATTGAAAAATGTTTAGTGAATATTTCCAACTTTTTACTTATAATTGCCTAGTAGGTAGGTACCGATCTAATAAAGTACACAGGTGGTTTCGTATTTGTGTTTGTAACTAACGGTTAATTTTTTGTGTTGGTGTTTTATTTTCAATTAATTTATCTACAGTAGTTACACTTTGGTAATAAACTTTGGTTACCAGTAAATTAGGTATGTACGGTATTACGGTATGCATACATAGGTGCAATACCTAATAATTGATTGAACGTGAAAGTAATTTACCTACCTTGTACCAGTTGTACCACCTTAGCGACTGATATAGCCGGAAATAGGAAACCGACATGCCATCCGATGCACGGAAGTGTAAGATGCAGATGCCACTTGCGGTCACCAATTTAAATATTACAAACAACCAAGTCACGCAAAAAGCGCATTCATGGTGCATGGTGGTCCTTCGAGCCTGTTGGTGAGATAAAAGCAAAACTGCATGATGCGCTTCACGCTGCCAAAGATTAGAAGTGGCTGGCGTGACCTTATTCGGTAAAAGATGATCCTAAAGGGAATCACAATCTTCAGCCATGAGATCGATGCGTGGCTGAGGAGTTACAAGTTAGGTTACATGACCTGTTTAAAATTGCCAATCATTTCCGTTCCTAGTAAAATATGCGCTGAATTAACCTTTCGACACAAACGGTTACCTATCAATTTGAGCAATTACCATACAAGTACCAGCGAAACCTGTCGGTCTAGTAGCTTTACTAGCTTTGAATGCGGTGGGATGGAATGTCCATGGCAGTGCACTCTGTACTTAGCTGTACTTGTTGGTACAGTTAGCATCGGAAGTTTATATGAAGTAAAGACTACTTCTAAAGTAGAGTCTTTACTTTAATACTTTGAACAAAATCATAACCCATGTTCAGTCAAACATAAAACGCAGCGAAAACTCATGATCATTGTACAAAATGCTGACTGTTACATGTTATTTGCAGTGGCTTTACCTAGATCGGACTAGTTTTACCAACTACGAGTATGTTTCAGGCGGGCTCTTTGCGTGGTGACTGTATTCCTTAATATCGTTCAATTACCAATTGATTGCTTAGGCACTTAATTTTCAATTATCGTATTGTTGGAAGTCACCAATTAGTTATCTCTACGCGCGATGAGGTAGTCTTATTTGTTTTTTTTTTATTTGCTTTTTGGAAAACCCGTTTATTCCATAGGTAGTCAGACTAGTTAGCTAGGTATTACACAACAAAAATTTACTTATGTTTCAGCATCTCTCATAAAATTGATACTCAATGTGTCATCTGTATACAAAACGTATTTATCTTTCAGCGTTGAAATCGTAAAATCGATACTAAAAGTGTCATCAACATCTTTCGTACGGTCGCACCCGGACATCGCCGTCGTCATCGTATCGCAAACAAAACTGAATATGGCTGCGCAGCGCTTTATGCTTTCTAACATTATGCAGCTGAACTCTGTCTGACCTATGCCATTTACAACAAGGTTGTATTTGCAACAACTAGATAAGTATCACAGTTATCCTTCGTAGGTAGCGTGCTTTTTTTTCTGGCTAGATCAGGCACACTTGCGCATGCGCATCGCTAATGAGCTTGTTCTTATTTAAACATTCTCATGGATTATAATCTAGAGATCTGAGGATCTAGTTCTAGTTACCGAAGTGTCCAAAGCAAGATACCTTACCGACACCTGCTAAACTAGTAGTTCGCCCCGAACTGAGATCTCGTGATGGTCGGAGGTTAATAAAACCCAAACAATTTTTATTGACAATGGTTGTAATAAACTTTGCAAATCGCTTCGAAATCGCCGTCTAGCTATGTACCAGTCTTACTTGAACTACAAAATCATTGAAACTCCAAGAAATTGTAGCTCAGGTTATACTGGGTTTGCCAATTTTATAATTTTTACAACTCAAAAACTATTAGACCTAGAATCAAAATAAAAACGGTTTTGGAACCCCACTTGATATTATTGTGCGACATTTTTTTACCCCCTTTGGACTCTCATAACTTCACGACCCCTTGACCGATTTACTTCATTTAACAAACCTACCAAATTCTGTGAAGATCGGATAAGCGGTTCAAAAGATCTCAACGAACAAACATACAAAGAATTTTTGACCAAGTTGTCACTAAGATCTCGTTCGCTTCGCTCACTCGATCAATAAGAGAAAAGGTAATGAAACAACCACCATGATTTTACGGCTTTACCTACTAAGGTAAATCCCAGTAATAATTCAATCCAATTCGTAAGGGCTGACGTAATTCACCAAATTAGTTCACAATGTGTGAGGTACCTTATGTAACAGTTTTTTCAACCAAACTGTAGGCAAATGCTACATTGACAACATCACACATCATCGCAACATCAGTCTGGTGAGCTCATTCGTGTGAATTTGAATACTGTTTTGGGCATTGGCCTTTATGCTTTGACCATGATCAGAAATTCACGCCTACGATTGGTATTCAACTTTTCGGTATTGGGATACCTAACGTTCAATTATACCGGGTGTCTCAGGATTTTAATTCCTGTAAAAAAAACAGGGTTGCATTGGTAGAGTACCTACCTACCTACTATAAATAAATGGTTATTAGTCCATGCTCAAAGTGTACCTACCTATGTTATTCTTTACTAAGAATTAGTTCTTAAATTTAGGTGCATAACACACAATTCATGAATTCAAACAAAATTCTGTACCCACGCTACGGTTCGGAAGATATTCTTCGACCATTTTTTGCCGCGTTGCGTGACTCCAGTATTGTCGGTGTGTGACTAATGTTGGCCAGTCAATAGCCACCAGGAAATGGATAGGCAATAAGAATTAATCA
Source organism: Eulithis testata (assembly GCA_947507515.1). Classification (NCBI taxonomy): domain Eukaryota; kingdom Metazoa; phylum Arthropoda; class Insecta; order Lepidoptera; family Geometridae; genus Eulithis; species Eulithis testata. The sequence continues at coordinate 5,890,787 of OX382213.1, read as the reverse complement.
TCAAAATTGACCGTGCGATCGTCAGAAAGCAGAGTGTAGAGTAGACGCGCAATGCACACAGTCATAATTTGAAGGTTCATTGCTCGTCCGTTGTAAGAGTTGTTTGTTCAAAAACGCCTGTCTTGTCCAATCCATATGTAGATTAAATGAATTATGTCCCCTTTGAGTTTTTTTTTATTGCACGTGCGCCTCTAGTTTATTCACGTGGTACGGTATCGTGTCTACTTTTTTGTGCTCTACCACGCCCTACTAGACCTGGTGCATTAGACTAAGGCCCCCGTATGCCGATACAGAATTCGTTACTCAAGCATAGGCTTGAATATAATAGATTTTCATATATAAATCTATGCTTGAGTCCGGATCAGTGCTTGAGCAGCATACGGGCTATTCGGACGCAATACATTATATCAAGAACTGTGTAGATAGGTATAGGTACCTATGATATTTTATGACCGATTGAACTATTGGCCCCTGTTGTTTCCTCAATTTTTTGATTAATACATCCATCCCATTTAAAATTCATTAGGTATCTCTGTTGTGTTTTATTATAACAGTTTTTTTTATTATTGATTTGTTTTGGAAAACTTTTGTACTAATGAAGTAGCAGTAGTTACACTGATGAGTGTTCTGTGGTAGTCTTTATCAATATTCTAATTGATAAGTCGCCTACTAGTAGGTACTATTTATGTAGGGCTAGGCTATCAAGATAAAACTATGTATGTACCAATGTGATATCAATCATAATTTCTACTAAGTAATCATGACATGTGATCGCTTTCACAGTTTTGCTAACCAAGCTCACGGAAATGCATCTAACTAGATAGTGCACATAAAAATACTAGATAGTTACGTGCCTAGTTTTCGCAGTGACATAATACTACCGCTTCTATTGAGCTATTTAAAACGAATACCACGCTGAGTGTTTAGTAGAGAGTCAGAAGAAAAAGCATTAATTAACGAATTGACTCAGACTATGAAGCCTCATCAGTCACATCAAAGAAAGGACATGGCTTCTAAGCCATTGGCCGTAAAGCCTAAATAATGTGGACTGGCAAAGCAAAACGTTCCACGGGGTTCTAGGGTTCGTGCACCGTAATACCAGATTTGGAAATTTCCGGTAGGCAGACATGGTAAAGCCGGAAGTCAATACAATTGAATGAATCTATTACCGAGGCAGTAGAATAGAACAGCAACTCGGCCAGTAGGAACTGTAGGAAGGCATCTTAACGACAAGGCAGTAACAATCGTTTAATTGATGAAACACAGGACTGTTTCGGCTTTCAGTGAAAATTGCACACTATCTCATAATAGTAAACGATACCGCTTGAATTAAGAAATGTGGTCGACTGGTTTGTTTCTAATCTCATCGTATTAGCTCACACAGATCTTTAGAATTTCTTCTTAGCTGCAGTTGAAATAGAGTTCAAATTGTTACAGCAGAGCGTTATAATTGTTTTTATGGAAGGTTTACTAATCTAGCCAACAGATGGTCAGTATGCCCTTTGACGCCGACACAGTTATACAACCTGACCAAGACTTGACCCAAAGGTCGTCCACTTTTAACTGCACTGTAATGTAAATGAGAACTTAGGTACATTTATGAGAAGGTCATTTTCTGTAGCAGTGTACAGTAGGTACTCAGGTGTGGTTTTAAAATTCGTAGGTATTTAGCAAACACACTTGAAAGTTATATAGCTTACCTATTTTTCATTGGGCTTAAAATGGTTGACTGGTGAACAAAGATGTACTATTCCATTCCAAGAACCTCAGATAACCAAAACTTAAAATTACTAAGTCAAAATGAAGGTTAGCAAGCAAAGATGACGATTATTTCATTGGATTCCAAGGATACGTAGGTAGGTACTATGTAACGGCCAAACCCAATATTAAATACTGTACAGATTAGGTAGCGAGCAGCTATACATTTTTTGACGCAATAAACTATTGGTCTATCTTATAAAAAGTTAGAGTAGACATAGGTATGTCCTGATTACGTATGGTAATCAAGACATAATGTCTACTCTAACTTTTTATAAGATAGGGGTATGTTGGTATGGTCACAGAGCATATTAGAGCATAATATAATTTAATACTCCTAATATACCTTTAGTTAGGCAAATCTAGAGATAGATTGATTAAGAAAGCAGTACAACGAAAACAAGAGGTGGCTTTTATGCAGAAAAACTGAACCTTTCACAGGCTTTTCTGCATTACAGTATTTTCATACAAAACTTATATAAGATTGTAGATAAAACCCGATTTGCCAACACGTAAGTAAATTTATAGGAAAGCTATCAGCAAATTAAGATACGCCGCGTTGGTAAGTGTTTTGCGATAAAGTAATCGATAGTTATCGATAACTCACTCTGGTTATGCAATTATACACTTGTTAGTTGTGGAAAAACTTCACTTAGAAATAATGCCGGCGACTTCGTTCGCATCCCGTTGGATCTCGTTGATTTTCCGGGATCAAAAGTAGCCTATGTGTTAATCCAGGTCACGGACAATATATATTCCAAGTTTCATCCAAATCGGATCAGTACTTTTTGCGTGAAAGACGAACATACATACATCCTCGCAAACTTTCGCGTTCATAATATTAGTAGGATGTACCTGTCTCAATTTGAAGATATATCTAAGCTAAGACAGGTGCGGGTTTGATTATCGCTGCACAACAGAGGTTTCATGATATTTCTAATAAATGAACTATGTACAGATATTACTCGGTTTTTGATACCCAAGACAGAATCGTAGTGTGGGTAAAAGTATGCATGTGACTGTTAGGTTTATCTTATCCGATTGTTAGTTGACAAGAAAAGATAGTGTTTTCATGTACTTTATTTATATTTAGCTTCATTTTATAATATTGATAAATAGTCGTTTTATAAATTAAAATCGTATTCGAGTACATAATTTTTATGTAACTAAAAGTTCCTAATGCCCTTCTCACTACCTACCTATGTCATGTTATTTAGAAATTACATTATATTTATTATTCTACAACAAAATGTGACTATCGTAAACATGCAGCTGAATTGATTTCCCAAACGTCTTTAAAGAATAATATTATATTTTCTTATTACTACCAGGCATTTCTTGTTGACAAAATACCACTGTAGTAACTTAACGCTTATTCTAACAACTATTCAGATTATCTCGTTTCAATATTTTGGAAAAGTTATTCTACTCCTATCTATTATATTGTTCAAAACTATTCAGCAGGGCTAGCATGGGCCGGGGACAAATTGTCTTTCCACCGTTTTTATCTACTTGTCGGTGGAAATAATTCTCTTCTCCACCTTACATAGCATGGCAACAGGGAAAAGGGATAAAATGTTTCCACTTGACGTTTTTCGTGGACATTATATCCCGCTACTCCCACTTCATAGCATGGACTAGGGAAAGAGTGGATAAAATACTCTTCGATTGACATTTGACAGGGAATAACTATCATCTATCTCGAAGGTGGGTATAAAATGTCTCGATCATATTTTTTCATCATTACGTCTCAATTCATTGATAAAAATGAACGGAAAATACACAGGAGGGTTATAAGGGATGCAAGTATTCCGTTCCACTTGCCAGATACCGAATTTCGCCGACTTTTTCGCGTCCACAAAGAAATGGCGGTATATCTGTGCGAGGAGCTGAAGGATGCCTTGCAGCCTCAAAATTCACGAGATGGTTTGCCGGTGCATATCAAGGTTATTTTAAAAATATTACGCTGTACCTACTTTGCTACATTCTGTGAAAACCTTATGCTACATAGAATTACTAACCACGATAACCTACCTACAATTGTTTTTCTATTATGTATAGATCCTTGCATCTATACGCCTAATGGCAGATGGTAGTTATCAGAGAGGTACCGGGCAAGACCATGGTTTGCCAGAACAGACCGCAAATAGTCGCAAAAAGAACGAACTATTACCATAGATTTCATATACTGATCAAAATATTGAAGGTTGATGCGTCAATATCTCGTCAGTATTGTTTATTTTCTAGTAATGGCAACACAGACGTAGAGAACCGTCGAAACGCTATTCCCCTCGCTATTCCCCGTGGATAAAGCTTTCCACAGGCGAGGCCATGCTCGGAGGGTGGATAAAACTGACAACGGGGAAATGGTATTTATCCTTTCCCGGAGACAATTTGTCCCCGGCCCATGCTAGCCCTGCAGAAGGGCTAGCATGGGCCGGGGACAAATTGTCTTTCCACCGTTTTTATCTACTTGTTGGTGGAAATAATTCTCTTCTCCACCTTACATAGCATGGCAACAGGGAAAAGGGATAAAATGTTTCCACTTGACGTTTTTCGTGGACATTATATCCCGCTACTCCCGCTTCATAGCATGGACTAGGGAAAGAGTGGATAAAATACTCTTCGATTGACATTTGACAGGGAATAACTATCATCTATCTCGAAGGTGGGTATAAAAGTAATTCTCCTTTGCTTACAAAATGTCTCGATCATATTTTTTTATCATTACGTCTCAATTCATTGATAAAAATGAACGGAAAATACACAGGAGGGTTATAAGGGATGCAAGTAATCCGTTCCACTTGCCAGATACCGAATTTCGCCGACTTTTTTGCGTCCACAAAGAAATGGCGGTATATCTGTGCGAGGAGCTGAAGGATGCCTTGCAGCCTCAAAATTCACGAGATGGTTTGCCGGTGCATATCAAGGTTATTTTAAAAATATTACGCTGTACCTACTTTGCTACATTCTGTGAAAACCTTATGCTACATAAAATTACTAACCACGATAACCTACCTACAATTGTTTTTCTATTATGTATAGATCCTTGCATCTGTACGCCTAATGGCAGATGGTAGTTACCAGAGAGGTACCGGGCAAGACCATGGTTTGGCCATTGGACAGACTACAGTCAGTAAATATCTGACCCAAGTTACTGGAGCTATCATAAGAACTTAGAGCATTTAGAAGTAAATGCTCTAATGAAATGAAATTCTAAATGCTGAAATGAATTTCTAAATGCTCTAAGCATCAGAATGTAAGTGACAATTTCGTTATGTACCACCTAAGTACTTACCTACCTACCTAATATTTTGTCATCATTAGTAGTTCCCTAACTAGGTTCACCTACTCTGTGCCATTTATTTTATTAGACTGATGCCAAAATGGATTTTCTTCCCCGGAACGGGGGATGCAAGGCGCAAGATCTCGAACGCAAATAGTCGCAAAAAGAACGAACTATTACCATAGATTTAATATACTGATCAAAATATTGAAGGTTGATGCGTCAATATCTCGTCAGTATTGTTTATTTTCTAGTAATGGCAACACAGACGTAGAGAACCGTCGAAACGCTATTCCCCTCGCTATTCCCCGTGGATAAAGCTTTCCACAGGCGAGGCCATGCTCGGAGGGTGGATAAAACTGACAACGGGGAAATGGTATTTATCCTTTCCCGGAGACAATTTGTCCCCGGCCCATGCTAGCCCTGCAGATTATGTTCAATATTTTGGAAAAGTTAATTACGTTTATAATCTTTCAAAATCTTATAACCTTATTTACATACGCGATCAAGGTAACTTACGTGCTTCGTTCAGATATAGGACATAGGCTTACACTCAACATGTACTACTCACCCTATAGATATCATTATGTACCGTAGTACTTAACTACCCCGTCTATAACTCAAAGCTTTTGAAAAACCTCTTTTTTTCAACATTCTAAGGATATAACAAGCAAGCATGGTCTACTCACTACAAATACGCCAGTGTGCGCGCGTTTCCATCAGTCGGATCCCAAATGTCACGAAAAAGCGATCCAGTATTAAAACACTCTCGAGAACTTCTCCCTATTTGATAAATAGATTAGGATTTGGATAGAATTTCCTTCATAGCTAACTCAATCTTTAGTTGTATGCAAGCCACTCTCTCTTGGAATATCTGGTTGATCAAATTTAGTCTTTTCTGTTCGAGCATAGCGTTCTCTTTCATAAGTCGTTGCTTCAAGTCTTGATCTTCTGGTGAGAGTGCTTCTTTGTTTTCCTTATTGTGTAAACCTTCTTGCTTATTTTTAAGAGCTACGTGAGATCTTAGCTTCACTATTTCGAACTGTTCAGAGTTTATTTTAGCTTGGAGTAAGGATTTGAGCTGCAAATATTCCGCGTTTTCTAGTTCTAAGCGGAGTATTTTGAGTTCTTTTTCAGTGAATTTAGGTTTTTCGATTATAGGCTCGGGCGGAACTTCGAACTCGTGCGTTTCTTTCTCCGATTTGAATTCAAAGTTGCTAACTTCAGGTTTAAACTCGAAATCCATTTCAGCTTTGAACTCGAAGCTATCTTTCTTTGGTTTGAATTCAAAGTTGTCTTCAAATTCAGCTTCAAACGTTGTATCAGGCAGTTTGAACTCGGCTTCGAAAGGTGGATCTGGTTGTTTCGGCGATTCTTTGTCTAGAGTTCTATCTTGGTAAGCTTCAGGGGGCGTTTTGATTTCTGTGTCTGCGTGTGTGTTTGTATCGTTGTGTGAGTTGCGTCTAGATCCGCCGTCTTTTTCATCAATAGACGGCTGTTGTTGAGATAGGGCGTTTGGTTCGACGGATTTCTGGAGGGAACGAAGTTTTCTCTGTAACAAAATGAGGATAATTAGTTAGGCAGCGAAGTTATCTAAGTATAGAAAAACTAAAAAACAAAAACAATGGCAGTATTATTTGTGGTAGATAACCGGAATATTAATAAACGTGTATTATTATTTAGTGATGTAATGTAATCCTAATTGGAATAAGGTAATCGAACTACCCATATTCGCCTCGTAAACATAACTTTGAGTGATAAATGTTACAATCTGTTTCGACTCCTACAACTGATGACATAAGACTTTTATCATGCAGAAATGCATGATAATAGTCTTATATTCTCATTCGTCTATTCTTAGACATATCACACAACGCCCTCTACTCCCAAACTAAGCAAAGCTTGTGCTATGGAAACTAGATTGCTGATAGAATACTTAATATCTACTGTAAATCAGTGTAAACTAGGACAGCAGAACTAACCAAGAGGCTTCCAAAACATATCACTGGCAATCCGTTGCGCCTTTTACAACTGCAGTACTTGCTTGCGAGAGCTTGTTTTCATTAGACATGCGCAAAACAGTGCTTTGAAAAGTAGATAGATAGATAATACTTTATTGTACACAAGGATTAGGTACATAAGAATCTTAAAACTAACTATGTATAGTACAATGGGCGGCCTTATCGCTGAAAGCAATTTCTTGCAGGCCACCATAAAGTAATGTGATATGTCATTACATTTCTCACCGAGTGATATCACACTATTGCACCACCATAAACATCACCTGAGATGACTGCGTCAGACGCACTATCACTATCACATGTGCGTTTTTGTAGGGTGCAATAGCAATTTGATAATCATTACATGAGATAGCGAGTTTTAATGTGATGTTATTAGAGTTATAAAAAAATAAACCTTATTTGACTATAATACGGTTCTAAATCAAAATTCAATCAAGCGGCGAGAGCACGTGTGATTGAACTTGCTTCCTCTCACTCGCGCGAATAGAGCATAGAGATAGAGCCATACAAACTTTAACGATACTGACTGAGATACGAGATAGGTGCTCAACATAATCCGACCGTACACAGAACAGCGCGGTGGGTGGGAGTCATGTATAGTGTGATGTGTACTGCTTGGTTTGGTCGAGTAATGTGTGATGCTACAGTGTGCGGTCGGGTGATATCACGCGTGATGCATCAATAGCATTAAGGCTGAATTACACCGAGGCAACACTGTGCGGCATTGCGGCATGCCACAAGGCCGCATGCTACAAAATAAAAAATGTCGCACATTGTGGCAAGAACTGTGCGACATGGCAACACCTTGCGTCATGTGGCAGACTGTGATAATTAACGATGTTGCATCGGCGTAAAATAGGCTGCCGCATGCCACTAATTCCGCAAATGCTTTCTATTTGTAGCATGCCACAAGGTGCCGCATGTCACAATATGTAGCATGCGGCACTGTCGCACGTTGTTGCCCCGGTGTAATCAGCCTTTATGAGAGGCTTTGAACATACCTTTAGCTGTGTGACAATCCGTTGCGCCTCCCACAACTGATGGTCCCTCGCTGGGGTAATGAAACCAGCGTGCATTTCCGCATGAATCTGGCTCAGTAACGACTCTTGCTTGCGAAGCTCTAGGCTCATCTCGTTCGCTGATTCGGGGAAGTCCGGCGGAAGAGATAGTAAGGGCGGTACGTATCTGTGAAATGAAGAAAATATGAAATAGGTTTACGAGTAGCGCCTAACAAAATATTAATAGCAATGCTACAAATTAGGTGAGATACTACTGTAAGGTGAAAAGCTTGCACGAAGATTACATGTTCTAGCGGTATCATTATATGTATGAAAATAATCTAGAATTTACTTTATGATTCTGAATCCGTTGTCAAGCAACTGACAAAGAGAGAGCATTTTTTGAGATGTTTCAAAACGATCCTTACGATGTTATAAATAAATGACATTTCACTTTGCGCAAATAAAATAGTGGAATATGCAATTATTTTGAATCTATTCAAACTACGCTGTGATTTATAAGTTACTCACTTGTTTAGTTGGACATCTGGAAACAGTTTTTCTGACTTAGTGACGAGGTACGTGAGTAGGTTCAAAGACATGTTAAGCGCTGAGCCCATAGCTGTTAATATTGTCTGTATATTTACGTGATTCACCTGGAAAGAAAGAATAGTTCAAAATAAAGGTATGTGTCTGAGCAATACTCATCTCTGATCTCTAAAGCACGATTCCGGCGTCCGAGTGCGCTCGGATTGCGTGTTTACACGATACGAGTAGGCATCAGAGTTCACTCGGTCCAAGCCAACTCTGATCGTGTCAACGCGGCTTTATACAGCCTTGCCTCAATAGATTTACATGAATGCCATGCGCAAACAAAAAAAATTGTTTGTTAAAATCTTACCGATTCATTAGCCACAACACTTTCAAAATGTCGCATAAGCCAACCGACTAAACTGTAATTGGCCGAAGGTAGCTTTCCAACTAAAGCAAGCATAGTTGCCTCTCGCTGCGGCTCGGCGATCGCTGTGGCTTGCTCGAACTGACCGTGAAGCTCTTGTGTTAAAATCGATTCAGGGAGTTCACTGCAATATAAACATCAGAAATTGAAACAAAAGGAAATAATTACATCATGAGAAGTCTCAGAGTAATGGACGCATGGACAGTGGACTTGCTCTAGACTCTAGAGCCGCAATTACCGCTGATTTTAAGGTAGGCCATCTGTTTCTTCTATTACTTATTTCTTTATTTTAGCCTGTATCATTTCACTGCAGAGCAAAGGCCCTTTTTCCCACACTTCTCGATATTATGCCATGAAAAAATATGCTGTTCGACTCTTTGCCGTTACCTTTTAAACCAAGACGGTATAGTCGAGGTACAGAAAATGTTACGGCATGATTGAAGGGCATAATTTTAGTGCTTCATAATGTTCTCTGTCCACCCCTATGGCGCAAAAGCGTGATTATAGAATATACGTAAATCACTCAATAACATTACTTTTTATAGCTTCAGAAAATATTTTTCTGTAAAAAAGTAAGAAGAGCTATATTTTTGCAAAAAGAGCCAAAGAAATAGTGAAAGCATCGAAATAGAGTGAACATCTGTGAAAAAGTTTCTTTAAAATACAAGTCTTTTCCTGAATCATTTGGACAGCTTACCTTATATAACTTTTGAGCATGGCGCAAGCAACAGTCACGTCCCAATGGTACGGAAATGTAGGCCCTCTATCTGTGAATAGTTTTCTTAACTGCTGTAGTTTGATCCTGTCTGGTTCAACGCGATACAGCTGGTTCGATTTTAAGCCGTGTGCCTGAAAGTATAGAGCGCAATTTTGATCAATGAAATAATATGAAGATATAATGGATTTTGCACGCTGTCCGTGGTGAATTGATTTGGCATGTGGTGGCATTTATAAATGTTATTTGACTGTTGCACATGATATTTAAAGTTTGCAAGAGTTCCATAAAAAAACATTTCACTTTAAAATTGTCTAAAAATGGGCATGAATTTGTGTCACAGAAAATAGAAGTTATGAATTTGGTATAAAATTAACTTTAGTAGTCTTATGTTCACTCCATTTTTACTAAATTTGGAAACTTCTATATCCAGGTTCATAAAATGTCAGAAAATAAAAGGCCATAACTTATTTTTCTTCTAAAAGATCTTTTGAAGATGTCAAACACTTGGTTCATGCCCACATTTTGCAGAACGTACGTAGTATGTATTTCAAAGGCTAAAATATTCCTTTTCAGATTTTTTTTCACCGTTTGAGAATACTGAAATTCCACTGGTTTAGGTACTAACCTGCAAGTAGTCGATACTATCTCGAACAACAAGGGGCAAGCCGGTGTCGTCGTGACATCGCGATCGCTCCACTGACTGTTGCAGTGGCACGCCGAATATCGGTAGCGCGACTGCAAAATTTTAGGATCACAATTTTTGGTAAATAACCATGAAAATCTACTTTAGGCCTTTCCCATATTGACTCAACCTGACCGAAAACCAGCAATAATGTTTGCAGTTAGGAGTCGAAAGCGAAGACTGTGACGTAAAAACGGTAATGTAGGTACAGATTTGTTTCTTCGGAGTCGAAAGCGAAGACTGACGTAAAAACGGTAATGTACAGATTTGTTTCTTCGGAGTCGAAAGCGAAGACTGACGTAAAAACGGTAATGTACAGATTTGTTTCTTATTTTCATTCTAATTTGGGTTGGTAACTCAAATTAATTTTATAACTTGGAATACCGCACCAAGAATTTTAAAAGTTTGTAGCCTCCACTGAATATTGGGTAGGGTGTGGCCTAAATTCCAATGAAGGAATTCGGCTGATTCAACTGATTACTAAAATATTGACCACATTTTGGTTTGGTACAATTGGTCTAGGCATTATTTGTACAACTGTAATGGTATGCGACTATACAATGCGCGAAAAAATTCTATTGCACCCGATAGAGACACTGCTTTGTGATGATCTTACCGTCAATAGAGAATCCATTGAGAAAAGGATTCATCACCCCACACAATTTTCAGAAAAAAAAAACGCACAAATGCTGCGACCAAAACACACGACCGACTTCCACTGTTATCTGACAAGAATATGTTTTATTTATTTGTGATAGTACTACGTGTTATCTGTTTTATCATTATGCGCAAAATGCCGTGAAAATTCATGTGCAGTCATTTTGCTGAACTGTTTGCGAAAACACCTATTGTGAGGATCTGTATAGTATAAATAGACAAGATCCGGCCTGACTTAGCGTCTTAGGCCGGAATACTAAAACGTCACTCAAATTTAAGCACCACTTAAAATTGCTCTGCCTCTGTTTGACATTACTCATTTGTAAGAGATGGCAATAATTTAAGCGTGAACTTAATTTAAGTGGCGTTTGAGTATTCGGCCGTAAGACAGTCAAGCAAGCAAGCTCGTCTGAGTTATTGCCCAACTCTGTTGAAGTACTTTTTAGGCCGCCTTAAGGACTCCGTCATGTCTAATACAGTGGTAACGTGCGACGGCAATGGAAATTGCACCCATTTCGAGTGCGCATAAGCGTATTTACGCGCTGTTCTAGTGTCGTCGGTAAAAAGGTGAGTAATAAGTAAATAAATAAATTAAATAGACCAGCTTACCTCCCAAAGTGAATATCTCCTCAAAGGGCACCCCAGAGGTCACTGTCGATGGCATTTTGGTTAACTTCGCCTTTTTATCCTTGTCTTTGTCCTTTACTTTCTCCTTTTCCTTCTCTTTCACCTTTTCCTTATCTTTTTCTAGAACAATAATGAATCTTAGCTAGTTAATCTTCCGTTATGACCTATTGACTCTGAAGTATAATGGAAATTATCTATCTGCGGTAAACGCTACAAGCTATCCATCCATAAAGTGGAAACGGAGCCAAAACAACTTCACTGGGGCTCGTAGACCAACCCCATCAGGAGCCTTATGCTTAGTTCGGCAGAGATTTTACTCTAATAGGAGTGACCTCAAAAACTCGATTTTGAGTTTTCAGCTGAGATATGACGTCATCAGAGTAAAATCCCTCCCAAAGTAAGCATAAGACCCCTGAACTCTGGAGTCTTGCTCAGTTTGCTGAATATTTTGAATATCAGTCATTGGAAGACTGTCAGTGTATACCTTTAACTTTTTCCTTTTCCTTATCCTTCGGCTTCTTGTCATCTTTTGTTTTTTCCTTCTTCTCATCTTTAAGTTTCTCCTTCGATTCTAACTTGAACTTGGCTTTTTCTTCCTTCTCCTGATAAGAAAAAGTACTTTTTAAAACAGATATTTCTGCGTTCACGTTACCTGTGGGACTATTTTGATTCATTTGAATTCCCTTTTCTTTATTTGAAAGTTTCAGATATCGGTCCGAAAAGACTATCCAAATTAATCAGAATAACTCTGCTGATCTTTACAGTATCGTTATAAGAAAATCTTAGTGTGGCATCCAGAAATGGACCTACTACCTACCTATTTATTTATGTATCAATTTTGCGTGAAGCACACTGCTTACTCATGTCATATGATATTAGGTAGGTACTTATGTAACTATAGGTGTAGGTACATTCCTTGTATACTTATGAATTTCAGCACAGCACCTATTAACTAGTACCTATTTCTGCAAACATTCGTGTTTCTTTAGTCAGTATCCAACACGCTATGAATTCTACGTGAAACACGTGTCGCGTCAATAAATAAACAAACAAAAACTTCGGTTGCTGGCTAACATGAATATTTAAATGTTACACCCACGAACATTATGACTAGGTTACCTACTTTACCGGCTAGGACCTAGTTTACGTACCTACCTACCATTTTGCATCGTTCTTGGTCACCCAAAGATAATGCCATGGCTAATCTGCATGGTCAACATCTGAATGGCTAATACATTAGTGGCATTTTATAAGACAATTCTGTGTTGAAGATATTAAGCTGATCACAAAATACAGAATAGAACTTCTATTAGTACCTATATTCTATAGTATGCTGTCATGGGTGGCCATCAGGAAAAAGAACTGTCTATAGTTCGTAGGTACTAGATCTCGCAGAGTTATTGCATTATGTCGCTTATACAAATGAAATAAAGATCACGCGCCATGAATGAAATTCATGATATAAGGTACCTACTTACTGAGCCACCAGCCATCAACATAGCAGGTGCAATAACCAGCCACGAAGGTCTTGGGGTAGTTTATGAACACGTCAAACTTGACGTGGGAGTTAAAATTGCTAGTAAGCTTCAAACAGGAACTATTCTCCATTTAATTATCATGGGTCATCATTGAGACTAATTGAGGGCATGATAGGGCAACATCGAAGTACCTACCTTAATTTGAAAGGCCCATTCTCATCTCTGTGGCAGTTTTAAAATAACAATGGTTAATAATGCCTAGCGCTTTGGTTAAATACAGCAGTTTTGGTCGTCGCAAATGCAATGTCTCAATTCCAAACGTTTTTATACACTTGAACTTTCTGAAAGAAGACTTTTCAACACCAAACTTGTCCTGAAAATAATCTGCCTATACTACCCGCGTCCATCCAATCATGAAACACAACCACTTAAAGATTCAACAATCACGATTGATTACACTGATAATGAACACGCGTATATTACCTTTGTAAAAACATTACGTAGGTGATGCATCGCTCGTATTCCAAACACAACTGAACAACGTTTCACCGACAACAGCCAAGGTTATTGTGTTAAACGGCGCAGTAAAGGAAATAAGTCGAAAAATATGCTAAAGGTACGACACAGACGCACTGACTCGGTAAAGCGCGAACATTCAACTTATTAACTTATTCATATAAGTCTGAAACACAAATGAAGTAAGTTCATGAGAAGCTGTAGAAATGTGTGTAATTTTTTCATTGGTAGGCAGGTATACTAGGTACGAGTAAATGGATGACGTGCGTAACTATTCAAATTTTTTATTGAATGTGGGTGGATTATAATTTACTAGCTATCGCTCAAGGTTTGTTTATTTACAAATCTTTTTTTAATAATCTTTCCGTAAAATCCGATTACAATGCACTATGTTCTATCATAATCAGAGCCAATCATAATTGACTCGGTATCGGTCACCGTTGACTGGCATGTAGTAGAACGTGTTAAAAACATATTCTATGTAAAAATATCTGTGGAATTGTTGGAATTGTTTATCTACCTACCAAATAAAAGAAGTGATATTTTTACTGCAAAGGATGAAGAAAAAAATCAAGTTCTTAAGAAAGTTTGTGCTAAAGGCACTATTCTATTAAAATAAGGTAAGGATGTCTGTCTAACTATACTGTCTAAGAAAGTAGGTACATGTATATAATTTTGGCCTTATTTGTCTTATTGCTGAGCAAAAACCACCACTTTCCCTTCCTCATCCTACTAATATTATAAACGCGAAAGTTTGTAAGTATGGATGGATGGATGTTTGTTACTCTTTCACATAAAAACTACTGATCTGATTTGGATGAAACTTGGAATATATATTGTCCGTGACCTGGATTAACACATAGGCTACTTTTATCCCGAAAAATTAACGGGATCCAATGGGACGCGATCGAAGTCGCAGGCGGCACCTAGTATTTAAATAAAACATACTTACTTTCAGTTCTCTCATCTTCTCCCGTTTCTCTTTCTCCTTCCGTTCTTTTTCTTTCTCTTTCTTCTTTTCTTTTTCATTTAGTTCTTTGTGTTTGACCACTTCTTCTAGAACTTTCTCCTTGTCGCGCGACTTTTCACGCTTTTCCTTGCTCTTGGAAGGGAATTTGAATGATTTCGTCTTTTTGGACTTTGATGGACTTCTGTAAAAATATTATTTCTTAGTCATAGTTTAAGGAAGATAAATATTAACCCAACAACAGTAAGTAAAAAGAAAATCAGCTGTTTTATACAAAATGAAATAGGTACTTTTGATTTGTTGTTTTTTTGCAGATTTGGTTTCAAACTCACTGTTTATAACAACAATAATGTTTTATATTTATAACAACTATTGTACCTACATTTTTTGCAAATAAATATTATGATTATGATTTGTTCTATACATATTTTTTATAATTGATAGTGACTTTGACCCCTAGAAGTTTTTGGGAGTGGTCCTACATCGGGTAAGTTTATAAAACTCTTTATTCTAAATTCTTTTTTTTGTAGCCTTACCTTAGCTACAATAAATTGATTACAAAAATCTTACTTAGTGTCTGTGTCCTCCTCTGGAGAGCTTTCACCCTCGAGTGCAGCATAGCCTCGGTCTTTCTTTTCTTTTTTCTCTTTACGTCGTCCTAATAAATCTTTTTTGCTTGGCTTCTCATGGTCACCTCCATCACTAACTGCAAAAAAATATTCAATATTATGTAAGTATACCTACATAGGAAGATTTTGTCAGTTTCATTTCAGTGTGTTAGGAGCAATGTTTGAAAGATCTAAAACTATTGTCTTGGACTCATTGAATCAGCTAGATGATAATTGTGGTTCTAGAATGAGTTTATTTGGTGTAATTCTGAGCCTAACGATCATTTTATTTACTGCATTTTTCATGAACACTTTGTTAGCACATTTCATTCAGGATGCAGGTTGAATTATATCAAAAGATGTGTAAATTAAAATAGGCAGCTTTTTACAGCTTACACAGTGGACCTCATAGTGGACAAGGAGTACTTACAGTCACTTTCATTACTTCTCCGTCCACTCTCCGAAGCATACAAGCCTGGAAAATCTTTTTCCACATCAGGACTTTCGAAATCCATGTTCTGTATCGAGGATAACTTAGAAATGCTTATTTGAGGACTGCCTGCATCAATGAAATCGAATAGCTATATCAAAATTAAATCAAATTCCGCATCAATTCATCTTTATTCCATTTTTATCACTTTTTTTTACAGTTTTTACATCGAAAATCGAAATTTTATGTTTTTTTTTTATTTTTATCAACAAAAAATGTTTTTTTTTGTTGGAGACATTTGACAGACTACAATGGAACACAACATTGACATCCGATCAATTTTGACGTAACGTAGGCAGAGAAATGCAGGCAACATTTTGCAACTTGTCACCACTCTGTCAACAAAATGTGTGTATGGTCAATGTCAGTGACGTGTCAATGTCATAGCAGCAGTCATACTGTCAACAAAATTTCTAAAATCTATGTACAATACCTACCTAGAATACATATTTTTATTTTAGGTGAAATCTAATGTTTTTGGCTTTTATTTTACTTATGATTGGTAAAGTACTATCTAGCTACATAATAACATTTATTCATTTTTTTTCCGTTTTATTGACACGTAAATAATTGTCTTCAAATCTTGTCAATCGTGCTATAATCTCCACCTAATAGTCGCTTTTTCTTTTAGGGACTACATAACGTTTCGAAATGGCATGGTTCGCGGACCTCGCTGGGAGGGCCGAAAGCCTACTCAATAACCTGGATGAGTCCACCGGCGCTGTGATCCGGAACCATAATATAAAGCGTACAAAATGTGAGAAACATGACTTTGCTTTTCACCCAGACGGCAACTGGGCTCCGAAGAAGCGTATCCCAGCTCGAAATTCCAAGAAAATTACTCCAGTGACAGAGACTAAGTCAAACTATACACCAAGTAGGAAATCGTCTCCTATTCATCACCAATCCCGTTCACAAATCAAAGAGATACCGGAGACTAAGAATGGAATACGGCAGAGGAAGTCTCCGGGGAGGAAAAGTCCACATTATCATTTGAATAATTGTCCGAAAACTATGGTTGATGATGTGCAAGGGGATACTGAAATGATAGATCATTTTGGTTTGAAACAGAGAAGTGAGTATTAATGTACCTAGTTAATAATGATGTTCTGATTGAGATACCTACATAAAAGAGAAAAGTGAAAGCCATGTTGCAACAGATATTACTAACTGATAAATATTAATATAGAAAGTTTTACAAGCATAGTTAATTAGTCATCCTAGAAACACCATCTTGTAGTCATAGGTGGGGATAGGAAATCTACTATCAGCATTTTAGAATATCTTTTATTTGGTTCTAATCATAGTGGGTTTTTCATCAGAATGCTATAGTAGGTGCCAAATAACACCGCAATACAGGTCATTCAACCACCTTCACCACGATGTCGCAAAATTCAATTTATGTATGGTAAACAAACAGTACTATAAGAATCGAGCGATACCGTCTTAGCGACAGGTTTGTATAGAAAGCGACAGAATTAGCCATTCATAAATTTAGTTTTGCGAAATCGTGGTGAAGGTGGGTGAATGACCTGTATTGCGGTGTTATTTGGCACCTAGTATAGGTAGGTACTTTGAAAATTGATGGAATGGAATGGTTGGAAAAAACGAAATAAAAAAAATTCTGTCATAAAATATTAAAGTTTTGTCTCATACTAATGATGTTGTCTGTATACATTTTTGTTTTTTATACAAATATAAATGTTTTTTGCCAGGATACAGTTTACCTTCAGATCTTGAGCTAATAAATAATGAAGAATGGACAATCAGAATGCAAAACTTAGAAGTAGAAAATGCAATGTTGAAAAATGAACTCAATGTTATGAACCGAGAAGTATCAGAATTGCTTGACAGGCTGAGAAAAGCGGAGGATGGTAATAATGTAGATAGCAAAGGTATTTAGAACTCATTAGAAAACATTTCTAGTGTAATTGAATCACTGATGCTTGGTACATTGGATTATAATTATGTATAATAATATGCATATGACTGTATGCAGTATGTAGTAACGCCAGTTAGTGTGTGTTGTGTTGATACATTTGCACCTTCTTGCATAATTTTATATCACAGCTAATTTAGCAGGTATCTACCTACATTCCTTACTCCAGTTTATCTTTTAGTTAGACAATTGTTTATATATCTGTTTCAATGTGAAGTTAGCACTTATTTGTTACCAAAGGTTATTTGAATAATTTTAAATATTTCAGAATTAAGTAAAACCCATCTCAAATTAGAATCTTCAGAGTTAGAAAATCACAGAGTAACCTTAGACAAAGATGCACTGGCATCCCAATTGGACCAAATAAAAAAAAGAATTGCAGAAATAACCGATGCACAGAAAACCCATGAGGATGAGAAACAAAAGTTGCTGACACAAATTGCCTGTTTACAAGATGCCAACAACGATTTGGAAGAAAGGTAAAATTTTGGATCTGTAAACATTGAATCTTTTTTTGTAAATCTTTACGGTTAGAAATAGCTTGTCGTCAATATTTTGTTACAGCGCCATCTATTGAAATTTTTAGAAACTTATTACAACATAATACTCACGGTAGATAGCGCTAAACTCTTGCACAGGCTACATGCGGCGGTGCAGCCACTCACCGCTAGATGGCGTTAGTAGTTATTAAATCAAACTTTTACAGGATAAGAGAAATAGCAAAAAACAAAGAAGAGATCGAGACGTCTAAAGAAAAGATAGAAAATGAACATCGCCACGCACAATCCATTATCTCTGATTTACAAAGCAACCTGGACAAGTCTAATACTGAATGCCAAAGGCTGGAGAAAGATTGGGAGTCCTATAAAGTTAGAGTGAAAAATATGCTGTCTTCTAAGGACAGCGAGATCAAGGCGTTGCAAGATGGATTGAATTTGACTGAGGACACTAGAGTATTAATGGAGCAATTAGAAAATTTAAAGTTAGTATTATATCCCATTTCACACTACTATTATAAAATGTCAAATTAGATGTTTGGATGTTTATGTCCGAATTGGATGAGACTTTGAATATACATGTCTCGTAACCAGGATTAACACATAAACTTTGTATCACGGAAAATCAACAGGATCAAACGGAACGCGGACGAAGTCGTGGGCGGAAGCTAGTTAACTATGTTATATTATAGATACTGGATGCCACTATAAATTTTTGCATAAAATAATTGGTTGTAAGTTTGTTATAAGCAAGCAAGCTCGTATGAGTTAGTGGCCAACTTTGGTGACGGAGTTTTTAGGCCGCCTTAAGGCCTCCGTCATGGCTTACCGACTGCTAGAGCCGGGACCGACAGTTTAGCGTACCCTCCGAAGCACGGAAACGCTCAGATGTAAATTCCACCAACGGTCACCCATCCAAATTGTAATCGCGCAGAACGTCGCTTAACTTCGATAATCGGTGAAGATTGACTAAGCAAGCTATGCCACGAGCGCTCCGTTTTTTTATGAACAAATACTTCTGACTAATTCTCGAGATTATCCTCATCGATTTTAATTTTTTTTTTTTTTTTTTTTTATACAATATAGGCAACCGTTTGACCACAATCTCACCTGATGTTAAGCAATGATGTGGTCTACGATGTAGCACGGTTACCTAGAAGATACCTATTCACTCTACTCTTTAAAACTTCCAAATTAATAAATAAATAAATAAATGAATATTCTTCATATTAAACAACATTCTCTAGTCCCAAACTAAGCAAAGCTTGTACTATGGGAACTAGATTTCCGATAGAATACTTATGTACATTTTTTTTTGTAAATATATACTTATGATTCATAGTACCACCCAGACACAGAACAAACATCTATGTTTGCCACACACAAATGTTTCTTCTCGGTGGGGATCGACCCCACGACCCACAGCACGGAAGGCAGAGCTACTACCGACTGAGCCATGAAGCCAGTCAAAGTTTAAGTACCTATCTACTAAAAAATCCTACAGCGAAATACTGCCTTGATAATTTGTTTAACCAATAAATAAATAAATAAATAATAAATACACGGACACTTAACACAACGCCTTCTAGTCCCAAATTAAGCAAAGCTTGTAATATGGAAACTAGATGGCTGATAGAATACATACATTTTTTTTTGTAAATACATCTTGTAAATCTTACAGTACATAGAAACACCCAGACACAGAACAAACATCTATGTTTACAACACACAAATGTTAGTTATCAATGTTGTTTTTTTATAGGGATGAGCGCGATGAGCTAACAGATGTGATATCCCGAGTGCACAACGACTCGGAAACTATGAAGGCGTATCTAAGTCAACTGGAAGCGAGACACTCGGCTGCGGAAAGAGTGGTTATGGCGTTGCGTGATGCATTGCGAGACGAACGAGCCGCGAGGAATAGATCTGAGGCGCAATGTACTGCTTATAGCAAGGTATTTAAGAAATATTATATCCCAAAAGTTATATCATTGCTAGGAAAAAATATCCCAAAACTTACTTATCTATCCTTGCCAGAGATATATTTCGTCAACTTTAAAAAAAAAGAATTTTTTAAATGTTTGTTAACTCTTATCTCTGTCATTTCTGAACCGATTCGAAAAAAAAAATTTATCTTGCAGTTCGGTTCCGTAATTTTTCTATGAAAATCGGTTTAGTGATTTGACAATTAAGGAGTATGTAAAAGGCAGACAACCCTCTCGCTCGCACATTTCAACATTTTTGAAGATATAATATAACTAAATGTAATTATGTGAAATTGCAGAGCTTCAGGGTCGAGATAATAACAATGCAAAGGTTCAGTAAAAATATCACATTGATCCAAACAAGTTTTCCGACCAAAAAACTTATATCAATGTGAGGCATCGTTTAAAGTTAATTACGCCTGTCCAGCGGGCCTAGGATGCGCACGCGAGATATTTTTCATGTCGTTCTGTCAAAATGTAAGCATTTTGCACCAGTTTTTGAACTTTTGCATTATCTGTGGTAATGGTGTCGACAAAACGCGCCTAGTTATTGTACACTTTTGACACTTTTTAGTCGTCGTACCTCTCTGAGGACGAGATAATAGTCATGCAGAACTGTCAAAAGTTGAAGATTCAAAGGCGCGGTTTCGGTTTAAAGAACTCTATTAATACTCATAAAAGAACTTTACAGTCCGCTTATAATGAGCTTAAATTATGATTTTAGTAAGTAGGTAAAAAAAGTAATGTTAGGTTAGTAGTAGTCTTAATTATAGGTAAGTGTGGGTAACATACAAAAGATAAGCAGCTTTTACACAAAAACATATTTGTAGATAATTTGTTAAATGATAATTTTAGGTAGCTATTTATTTAAACTTAGTTTAGTGAAGTAGGTTTCCTTAACTAATCAATCAATGACCCAAACAAGATAAGCTAAGCAATTCGAGTTTAAGGAAGTAACACATTAAAAGTAGCTAACTACTTTCAATACCCACCCACCTACCTACGAATCGTTCGTCATTAGGCAGATAGGTCAAACTATTTTCAACAACATGAGCACATATAATGCAATAGTTCAGAAACTGGTTCATCCTAGGCCCGCAAGTGTCCAGTCATGCAGTATTATACCTTGAAGTCCATTCCGTCCAAGGTTGTCTGGAAGAGATCGCTGATTAGCGATAAGACCGCCCATTGTACAACAAATTTAAGTTTTGTTTTTTATTTTATTGTAATCCCTAGGTTAAGGTGTGCAATAAAGTGTTTTCTATCTATCTATTATATGATCTAAAAAAAGATGGATGGATTGTGTAAAAGATGATTATGCATAGGAGAGGAGTGAACACTGAGATGACGAATGATAGAAAAGAATGGAAGAAAAGAACATGTTGTGACGACTCCACCTAGTGGGATGAGGGCAGGAAGAAGAAGAAGAAGATATGATCTGTGACGAACTTAATATAATACATATTTAACACTTCCAGGAGTTAAAATCAATGCAGCTAGAGACAGGGCAGACGATCGCCAGCCTCCGCACCGCGTTACGAGATAAAGAAGCCGAGCTGAACCACCTTCGAGACACCGCCTCATCAGTCAAGACCACCGATACCAGCGCGCTGAACGTCGCTGATTATGACGTCACACAGGTACATACACCCCTCACATAAAGTTAGACATCCATACTAATATTAAAAACGCGAAAGTTTGTAAGTATGGATGGATGGATGGATGGATGGATGGATGGATGGATGGATGGATGGATGGATGGATGGATGGATGTTTGTTACTCATTCACGTAAAAACTACTGATCCGATTTGGATGAAACTTGGAATATCAACGGGAAATCAACGGGATCCAACGGGACGCGAACGAAGTCGCGGGCGGAAGCTTGTCTAACATAATTTCATGGGCTTCCTTTTATCTAATATGCTATGTTATTTAGAAAAAAATAGTTGAGCCTTTTAATTGGTATCATAAAGTAACGGGTGTTTGGTTTTTACAATTTGGTCGGTTCAGGCAGGCGATTATTCAAAATTCTTTGAATGCAGTTTAAATTGTTTTTAAAATCAAAATAAAATCTTCTCTCAGTAAAATGTTCTATCTACATTATTTAAGATACTTTTCCTCCATGTGGCATGGCCGTGGGAAGCTCTGTATATCCAGTTATTTCGTATTCTACTATCAAATTTCGACAGCTGAAACGCAGCTGAACTTTAATTTTTAAGCTGCCTAAAAACTCCGTTACCAGAGTTGGCCACTAATTCATACGAGAGACGACGAATCTGTTTTTAGGCCATTTTGAGCCTTTTGATATTAGCTTTAGATCGGTCAATCCCAGTTGTAAATAATAATTAATACCTTGGGCATAATTATGTCCATGGTATTAATAATGATAATTATCACACAACGCCCTCTAGTCCCAAACTAAGCAACCCTTATACTATGGGAACTAGATTGCTGATACAATACTTATATACATATTTTTTTTGTAAATACATACTTATGATACACTAGCTGATACCCGCATCTTCGTACGCGTGCGAAACTGTCCACCAAAATATCTGACAACCAGTATACGATGAACCTCGTGCCAAAGGCTGCTTTTGGTTTAGAGAGGTCAAGCTGTATCTAAGAATCCTCGTCTTTAATTTCAATAAAATATAGCCTATGTTTCAATCCGGAAAAAGAGCTTCTGAATGGTATTAGTTTCATTAAAATTGGTCCAGTAGTTTAGGCGTGCTCCGCGAACAAGCAAACAGACAAACTCGATTTTTGAAATCAGAATCGTTTATTTAGTAGAACTGCATATTTAGTTTTCCCATATCTTTAATTTTAGTTTTTGGCTTTTTTACAGTTTTATAATAGTATAGATAGATAGTAACACCCAGACACAGAACAAACATCTATGTTTGCCACACACTAATTTTTGTCCTCAGTGTTAAAATTAGTAAGGTGATCTTCTTTCATTTACCAGGACACCATAGACAATGAGAAGATACATTATCTGACACAGACGTTGGTCCAGCGACAAGGAAAAGTCGACAAGTTGATGGCTGAGAATAACATGCTCAAAATACAACTGGATAAGTTGGAGGTAAACTAATTCTTATTCATATTTCCTGTTATTTAAATGCCTTATTAGTATGTCTGCCATCATCTGTATTTCCTGAAAGATTTAACCATGGCATTTTCAAGAAAAGAGTGAATAGGTGGATTATAGCTGAGCGTGCTCCACCTAAGGCTGCAGCTACACTTACCACCAGGTGTGCTGGCAGACAAATGCATAGCTATACCTCATAAAAAAAGTCTCCCTGCTTCAGTTAAGGCGTATGTCAAAGACAGACAACCCTCTCTCTCTCGCACATTTCAACATTTTTGAAGATATAATATAACTAAATGTAATTATGTGAAATTGCAGAGCCTCAAGGTCGAGAGAATAACAATGCAAAGTTTCAGTAAAAATATCACATTGATCCAAACAAGTTTTCTAACCAAAAAATGTGCACTTTAATTTATCGCATTGGTATAAGTTTTTTGGTCGGAAAACTTGTTTGGATCAATGTGATATTTTTACTGAACCTCTGCATTGTTATTCTCTCGACCCTGAAGCTCTGCAATTTCACATACATAATTACATTTAGTTATATTATATCTTCAAAAATTTTGAAATGTGCGAGTGAGAGGGTTGTCTGCCTTTTACATACGCCTTAAAGTAATGTGGCATAAATGACAAAATGACCACGGCTATCTTCTACACATCACTAACTAGGTATGTACATAACAATTTGAGATGAGATTATTTCCTTGTTTCATTTTTTTTAGAGCGTAGTCAACGTTTAGTTTTTTAACTTGTTTTGTAGATTAGGGTTGAAATACTCAAACGTCATTCAAAATTTGAGCACCACTTAAATTTTTAAGTGGTGCTCTGCCTCTGTTTGACATTACTAATTTGTAAGAGATGGCAATAATTTAAGCGGGACTTAAATTGAGTGGGGTTTGAATGGCTTTTGAGTATTCGCCCATAAGTATTACTTTATATTGAGATTAGGTTTAGTTGCTTCCTTTTTTGTGTGGGAGGGTGTGTGTTTGTGTATTTTTATGTTTAGTCTGTAGGAGGATGGCATGGTCAATGTATAACAAAACCTCCAATCTATCTTCTAAATATATAAAACTCTTTTGAAGCTGACTGACAATCAACGAACAGCCTAAACTATAACTCCTAGAGGTATGAAATTTGGAGGGTAGTATCCTTAGACAGTGTAGGGGTGCACTATGAAAGGAATTTGGAAAAGTCACACTCTAAAGGGTCTACAACGCGAGCGACGCCGCGGGGGACGGCTAGTAATAAAAAAATAATTAAATATCCGGTTTTTATGAAGGATATTTCAGTTTTGTTAAGCGATTTTTTTGTATTTTTTTACCAGTCGAAATACAAAATGGAGATCTCCCAACGGCTGAACTCTCACAGCGTCGTGAATGTGTCGGCCGACCGACAACGGCGCATTCACTCAGACTCAATGATACAAATCATCTCTAACAGAATGGGCGCTGTGCTTCGGCGGCATCCGGCCTTTAGAATATTCATCGTTATTTATATGGTAAGTTAAAGGGTCTGGGGCAAATTGGATGGAGCCCAGGTCCAACATTTTTCTTAAACTTGTAATGATGGAACTTTGTTTGTAGCAATACACTTACAATGCAGTTTTAAAAAAATTTGCTATGTCATTATGAAGCAGCGGGAATCATTGGTTATTAGACGTTTCACTTCGAAAAACGCGTCTTTTTCAATGTTGTTTATCGTACTTACAGGTGTTTACGTCAAAATAATTACTTTATTTTGCGTTTTCGTGTCTGCTACTGCATAATAGATTATGATAAAACCAGCAAAAGTTATAAATAACAAAGTTAATCTAAAAATTAACTAAACGTATGCAAATCGGGCCCTGAAATGCCCTAACGCCTTTTTTTCACCCGAAAGTCTAGAATTACGAATGATTTGGATAAACCTTCGTGGACATAAAGAAATTGTTTCATTGTTTCAGATTTGCCTCCACTTTTGGGTGATGACAGTTTTACTGAGCAGCTCTCCAGACTCATACATTCCCAGGCAAGCTAGCAATAGGTCATGATAAAATGTACATGCAATAAAGTCGAATTCAAGCAATAAATAATTATAATATCATGTCAGTCTTGCCGACACTAACCAGCACAATGAAATTAGAGTATTATAAGAGATAAATAAATATTGTGTAAGCAAATTCCATTAGGTACCTACGGAAAAAGATTTCTGTAAAATGTACTTTGAAAAAAGCTTCAATCACGGTCTATAACTAGTAAATAAAAACATGTTTGCAATTTCTCTGCAAAATCCATAATAGTAAAGCAAAAAATAAAAAAACTCAATAGGTGCATAGATTTTTTTAGTCTGACGACCTTTCGATTATTTCGCGGCAAATATAAAAATCATAGCAAACAATCAATTTGAAAATAAAAATAAAAGTAAAAATATAGATAGCAAAACACATCACTGGAAATAGTAATTTAGTAAATATAGCAAAAACATTATTTTCGTAGTTTGTTTAATAAAATGGTGCTATTTTTATGAAAGAGATTCCTACTTGAGAATCTCGCTTACCTTATTGGCCATTATAACTTGTACCTGTTTAATTTCTATGTAGAAATAATTATTCTGTTTGTTTGTGAGCCTAGAGTTACACTATGTAATAAAACATCTTATAAAAAATATTCAGTATGGTTTATAAGTGCGGACAATATGCGTTATAAAAATAAGTTATAATATTTTATTACTAACATTGTTAAATTGCACTTATATACACATATTATGTACACTGTGTACAGTTTTGTTAAAATGTTATTATGTAAATAAAGTGGATGTAATAAGTCTTATAACATGTTACATTATCTGGACTCAACGTATTGGTTATATTGGGTTACCTATTCCTTATGTTATTGTTTCTAGACATTTAAAAGTGATTCATTATTAAGACTGCAAAATTGTGTTGTTTCAATGGGTAATCGTTAAGTTTTGTTTTGTGAACGGGAGAAATATAAAATAAACTTATAAAAATTCACTCACTTTTATTTCTAACAAGAAATATTTATATAGGGTTACATACTGTTTATATAGGGTTACATATGTTTATATAGGGTTACATAATTTACATGTTTATTATGTTTCACTTTACCGTTTGGGCTACTGGTTAGTTGCAAAGTCATACTGTTTTTTTTGTAAATAGATAGGTAGTACTTAGGTATAATATAGTAACATCTAGACATTAGACATAGGTACAACAAACACCTGTGTATGCCACTAACAATTTTTTATAGATCATTGTTCGCCACACACAAAAATGTTTGTTCTCAGTGGGAATCGAAACGAAACCAAAGCACGGAAGGCAGAGCTATACCGATTCAACTGTGACGCGTGTCAAAAAAATACAAAACAGTGTTTGGGAGCATGGTCAGTGACCAGCAAGTGACCAGCAGGATACTGTAGGGTAGCCTAAAAGTATTAAAAAAATCAAAGCTTCTAAATCTTTCTTTAATATGATAAATCAACGTAAAACATTGGAAGAACCCATGCAGGTACCTAATTAGTTAAATGAGAGGTAAATGGAAAACCCGTATTATTATAATAAATTATGCGTGGTTTGGTCACGTTCTACGACTAGGGTAGGTACACCTATTATTCATTTTAGTGCATACCTACTAAACACGTTCTTGCCTACCAACCCATCGTTATATTCGTAAAACAGGTAAGTATCTACTATTGGGTACAGTCAACTACATTAGTAGGTAAAATAATGAGCCAAAGTTTCAAAAATGTTTTACACAGAAAAATTGTTAAAATCATTCATTTTTTCTAACCATGATTGAGAAGTAAGAACTTAGTACTAATTTGAAAAATAATTATTAGAGCCAGAAATAATGAGAGTAATCAATAATTTTGAAATCCGGAAAACGTTCGAAATTCTGACCGAGTGATCAACTTCTGACGCAGTATCAGAAGTTGATCACTCTGTCAGAATTTCAAAATTGTTAATGGACCTGACAATATTTTTTTATCATACCTAATGCTCACTACATTTTATATCAGCTGCGGTTTAGGCAAGTATCATAAAAATAAATGTAAGTAGGCAGGTAAGGAAGACACCTTGAGGAAATTGAGAATGGTCTAAAAACCTAATCACCTATGTTCTAGGAAAAATCAGATGTATATAGATAGATTCATATAGTAGAAGCTATAAAATGAGATATGTACAGTCAGCTACATAAGTTGATATACAAACTTACACAAAAACAGTGAATGTGGCAGTGAGATATCAAAAAGCAAAAAGATTTATTTTATTTTATTGTCTTCAGTTTTCACGCAGTCATGTCAACTGTACGCTCATGCATTTCGTAGTGGGCATTTCTGGAAAAAAACATAAATTTCCACTGGTAAGGATTTCTTGGTGGGGATTTCTGGAATATATCACTTCGAACCTTTTAAAGTTGGACATTGTAAAGCAGTGATAAGTTTAATGTTTGAGGAAAACAAAAATACTTCATAATACTTACGACCCTACGCATCAGAGCCGCCTTTTTAATGTAACTTTATGTAATTTCGCGCGAGCAAGTCGCATCGGCCAGTAAAGTAAAGTAAAATAAAATGGGTAGGTGATCTGGTTATGCAGTATTTTTTTTTAATGAACTTGTGAGTCAATGAACTTGAGTTGGACATGGTTGTACCTATACCTACCTTCTTAGTTATGTCTGAAAAGGAGCGGTTGCGGAATAGGTAGCTGGAGAAGGGTCGTTTTCAATTGAGTCTAAATCATAAATCTTTTTTGAAAATAGCAGATTATCTCGGGTATCATTTTTTGGCAGTATCTCAGCTGCCTTGAGAGTTGGGCACTATAAAAATCGATTATCTGTTAGGTACCCCAGTAGGTAGGTAAGTATTAACAGTTGGTTGCGAAGAATTGACCTTGTCCTTTCTATGGTAAGGCTATGATGAGAGAATGGTATAGATGCTTGGTAAACCAACTCCACCTAAATTATGTCCCAGGCATTTCAGCGCGCGTCTCGTTCATAGGAGCATGGGTAAAAAGTAGAATAAATGCAAAGGCCTTATTATTATTATAGCGAAGGTTTGAGTTCTGATGAATATTCTATTTAAACAGGATTTGGATTTAAGTGAGATTTATGTTTAAATAGGAATTTATAGTTTATGACCCACTATTCGATTTATCTCGATTCCTGCCGTTTTTTTTTTCAGAAAAACTCAAGGTTTGCTCTACTGCGGGTGAAGTTTTTGTACACACCTCAAAATAACAAACCCTAGGCCATACCTACGCGTATCTTATGTATTCTGAGAAGATTCTGAGCGGTTTTAACCGTCGTGTTGAAGAACCGGTTGTAGTGCGTTCGGTTCGAACATACCTACTATATTATTATGGTTACTGAACTTGTTAGTCGCCTCTTGGACATGCTTTGGTCCGGTCGCATCGCACAATGATATTAAATAAAAAATAAAGCAAGATAAACCCTAATGCAAAGTGATAAAACCCATTGGTAACTAAATAGTATTTGCATTCGAACCGGTCCTGGTCTTAAATTACCTTGAACTCTTCTTTATATTATTCGCGGATTTTCCTCATTTGTCGCGGTCAAGATGTCTTCGAGTATATATTTTGTGTTTTTTGTTGTCGGTAAGTTTTTTACTACCTGTCCTATTGTTGCAGAAGTGCTAGCTCTTAGTTATATAGCGCACTAGTATACTTAGGTACGGAATAAACACACATCAAAACACATGCAAACTTTGACCTACAAAGTTAAGACTAAGCATTTTTCTTTGCTACGTAGAGTTTTGTAGCCGCGTAGTAAAGCGTAGTGCTGCGTATATCAGCGTAGCTTGGTGTAGCGCGGCGTAGCATTGCGTAGCGCAGCGTAGCTTTCCGTAGCAATGTCGATATTGGTTGAGAGTTGAGAGATACTTAGGTATAAATTTGATTCCCACGTCCTTGTTTGTTATCAGAACATTCCATAATTACTTTTATACATGTTTTTGTGGGTGTAAGTGTAGCAGAAACAAACTCGTTATCATTAGTAACTATGACTTAATCTGTGGTACAGTGGTTAAAACTTTAGTTACAACATTAGGCATAGGTATCTATCAGTGTCCTTAGATATTCAATGCTCAATCGCTCAATGTTATGTGTACTTACAGTCAGCATCAGATGTAAATAACTTCTTATATTTTTTTGCTATAACCATAGTTTTTCATCATAATACTACTTTTGAGATAAACGTCAAAAAGTCCTAAAACATTTTCGGAACTTTGACTCTTTATTATTTAATAACATGTTGACTGTACCTACGTCTTGATGAGAATAGTACTTATTATTGTGTACAGTGAGGATTTATTTTCGATAACTGTAGGTAAGCTAAAAATAATCATGTTATTTCTTCAATATAGTTTATAATGTCCTCCACCTAAAACAGGTAATAGCCTCAATCAGGTTGAACTTGTACTACTATTCTGTGGTTGAACTTTAAAAGTATTTGAATATCTACTTTATTAGCTAATATAAAAAGTATAGGTTAACTTAGGATTTTTTAACCAACTTCAAAAAAGGAGGAGGTTCTCAATTCGGTTGTATTTTTTGTGTCATTATATGTTTGTTACCTCAGAACTCCGTCATTTATAAACCGATTTGAAATTTTTTTTTTATCTGAAAGGGTATGCTTCCAGATTGGTCCCATAAAATTTTTACCATAATTGGTTCAGTAATTAAGCAGTTTAATAAGAGTAACTGAAAAAACACGTCATCCACGTACACGACATTGCGTGTTTTGCTTTTTTGTGGTGTTTACGATCAATAGAACAGTCTCAATGAACTGGCATCATCATCATCATTTGATGATGAAGGCGTATCAAATTGAAGTCGAATTTTCCAGTTTTTTAAACTTATAAATTATAGAGTATGGTGATGGTGACTATCATTGCTGTCATATTGTGTTAGATAGGTATGAGCGAAGACAACGAAGAAAACTCTTACAATTTTAATATATCTCTGTTTTTTGGAACGAAGTTACTTATCGCGCGTTGCGAAAGGGGGCTAGACGGAAAAAGTTAAGACCAAAAGTTGTAACTACACTTTTTTCAAACTTTGAAAACGTCATTCGAGCAAGTCGAATAATTGGTGCAGGAAGGAAACAAATGAATATAGGTATTGTTGGAAGTTTTTGTTGTAATTTAGATGCTTCTGTGTACTTACTGTAAAAAAACAACACCTCAAGGAACTTCGTTCCATCCGGGTGTCCCTTGACACCTCTCAAGTTTTTATCTTCCCTTTTTGGGAACATTGCGAGATCATAGTTCAGAGCCCGTAGTCAGAGTTTTGTCATGTTGATTTACGACTAGCGAGTATCGAGAAACTTGCAGTTTTTGTATGGAGAAAAATAGTTTGAAAATCTCCCGCTAGAGGCGCTTATCGGATTTTAATACAAAATATCTCGCAAGTCGCTTCTCGATAATAATAGGCGTTTCTATCAACAAAACAAAACTCGACTACGGGCTCGGGGCAAACTACTAGTAAACTAGTAGAAACATGCTTTTATGACTAATTTGTTAAACGCTTGGGAATTAGATTACCTACTGTAGGTCATCAGTTTATCATCAACATCACAAATTATCCCTGTAGATTAGTTACACCGAGTATTTGTCTCTTTCGATTGAATTTAAATGAGTTTGTCAATACAAAAGACAAAACACGGTGAACCTAGACTGGTATTTGTAGGTAGATTGGTTTACCTACGTCACAGATCGTATAATACTATGCCCTACGTCAATTAAATGCAAACGAGTAGGGATTCCCCATAGTTTTTCTACTAAAAGGTATCTGTACGAAAAACCGCAGGTGCCTAAACGTGAAATAACCATTGATTCCATCCTAGGCACTACTTAAATCACATTCCATACTAGTACATTATGATATGAGTGCGGTAAGTTGAAAATTACAGCCGAGGCGATATTGCCAGCCCGAGCCGTAGGCGAGGGCTACAATAAAGCAGAGGCTGTAATTTTCAAAGCGCACGTATGTCATACGACGTTTTATAACACATTTGCGAGGAAATAAATAAAACTCGGACTTTCTTCAAAGAATACATTTTTATTCACTTGTTGAAGCAGTTAGAAAAATTTGAACAATTTGTAAAATAATTAAATGCTTGTTTTTTATCGTAGAGCGCGGCGCGCGCCCCCCGCCCGCGCCACCCCCGTTCGTTTTAGTGGGAGCATAAAAACCGTACGTTTTACATTACCATAACGCACGAGTGCGTAATGACATACATCACGATACTGAAATTGGCGAAATAAGAGACCCTTTACGAGCAAATGTGTTATAAAACAATATAACAATAGCCTATAAGGCCAGCATAATATCAAATCTATGCTTGAGTAACGATAAAAAAATCGTTACTCAAGCATAGATTTGATAGAGATTTTCATACAAAAATCTATGCTTGCACATAATATACACAAGGCCGGATCAGTGCTTGAGCATCATATGAGCTTTAGGTTAGTTAAAAATACCTTAAAAATCTTGTCGGGAATTATGCTGGTAGTCTAGTCACACCGTTCCTTGACCGATATTACCTATGAATAGTTTGTTTGTATTGCCAATCTAGTATTTGTATTGTAATATAAGTTAATAAATACGGAAAATCTTCAGTTATACCTTAGGTACCCTAGTTATGAAGGCTATTGTAGAAATACTCAAAATACGGAAGTGGTAGGTATTTATTAGTTTGCGTAGGTACCTACCTATCAAAACATCCTGAAAGATTAAACAGTATTAGTATTTCAATTAACAATATTATATTTTAATTAACAGTACCTATTATATTTCAATTAACAGTATTTCAATTCTATTGTAGGTATACCTTTAAAGATTGTATAATATTGTAGTTGAAACGAATAAGATATACATTCCTAGAAACTAGGTACTAACTAGGTACCTACTCTTATTTTTCTAACAGCCCTGGAAATTCTTTCCACAGCGCCCATCCTCGTCGCCAACGCCGACCAAAAAGTTGACCCGAACACATTGTTCAATGTCTTCGGCACCCCCCAACAGTATGACGAAGCCCTAGCAGCATCCAATGTACAGGCTCAGGCAGTTACTCCATCTAACGGAACCCTGGTGGACCCTGACTACTGGGACACGTTTGATGAATTCATGCCTGCTAACACTGACTACGATCACTTTGATTGGACTCTGACAAATGTAAGCAAAACTTGGTACCTAGAGTAAAAATGTCAGAAGTAAAGTCGTGAAGCAAGTTTGTATTTGCAGGTCTTGCGTTTCAGTTGAAGTGTGTTTGGCAACTAGCCTTTCATCATCACTACATCATCACTACATAGTTTATAGCACAGTCGCTTTCCTCGTCTGTCCTAATGTCTGTATGTATGTATGCTTAGATCTTTAAAACTACACAACGGATTTTGATGCAGTTTTTTAATAGCTAGAGTGATTCAAGAGGAAGGTTTATATGTATAATATCATCATCATCATCACTGCATTGCACCCGTGTGAAGCCGGGGCGGGTCGCTAGTTAATAATATGAGAATAAGGAAATGAGAAACGCAGCGCTATCTAGGCCATCCTCCTTTTGGTGCAACGCGAATTTTATTTTGATTCCTTTTACGAGACTTTCTAAGGTACCGTTTTCGAAAGCAACTTGCGCGATAGGATTGTAAATCCAAGTTTTTATTTATCTTTTGTTTTTTTATCCAAATCTCGATCGTACGATTATGAGGTGATCGAGCTACGAACAAAAACAAGATTCGGACGACTATCAAAACAAAGTCGGGAGTACAGGAGTGATAGAGTATGGCTTTCTACGGTCTAATACCGATGAAGAACCTTCACTGAACTGAGAGACGCTAAGACACCGTACTCAGAACTGATTATAGTGATATGATGTGTTTACAGCGAGTAGCAGCATTATCAGAAGAGAACTTCCTTCTTTCTCCTCTGGGTCTGAAGCTGGCACTGGCGATACTCACCGAAGCCGCCTCCGGTGTGACGCAGAGGGAACTGTCCTCTGTCCTCGGATTCGATCTGGACAGGAACTTAGTTAGAAGAAAATTTTCCACCATTATTGAATCTTTGAAGGTAATCATGGGCTTTTAGGCGTTGTGTTCGAACTATTGGGCACTAAGGCCAAAATATTGGCTACAGAACCCGTACTTTTCTTTTTGAAATAAGCATCTCTTTCTTGTGAACGGATAAAAAACCTATTGACCAACATTTCAGTTAAGTAGGTAAAGGTATATTCCAGTCCAGTAAATTTTTTTCTCTGAATGAATGTATCAGAAATGCAGCGGTGCGGGAAGAATGGCCAAAGATTGTTAAACGAGCCACTGCTTCGGCGTGACGACTAAGACTACTCTGTCATGAGTGATACAACCAAGAAGATGTCATTTTATGTCGATGAATTTGAAATTTACTGGAACACTTTTCATAACTCTTTTACTTTTACCAACAGAAAAAGTCACCAGATTACATCCTGAACCTCGGCAGCCGGATCTACGTCGGTAGTAACGCGAATCCTAGGCAGCGATTCGCAGCAATTGCTGAGCAGTACTATAAGACCGAGCTGAAATCGGTCAACTTCCACAACCCAGTGGAGGCTGCGAAAGAGATCAACGAATGGGTGTCTAATATCACAGCCGGACGGATCCCAGATCTAGTAACCCAAGGTGAGTGAGGTCCAGGCACCTATGTCTTAGATTATTTTCTACCTAGCTAGGTACTCGTTGTGGTATCAACAATTTAAATTGTTGAATTCGAGCCATTCAAGTCCAATTACTGGGATGGCTTAAACCATTAGCAGCGTAAACCACAACTGCCCACTAGGTACGTTCATCAGTGTTTCTAAAGTCATCAGGGCATGACTTCAGCTCTTTGTATGCGAGTATATACCGTGTGGACATATAAATGAAATCGTGTGCATGATACCATGAATGTTAATTTTCCGATAGAAATAACGAATTTAGGACTATGACAGACAGACCATTTACCACATATCTGTTTGTTTTTCCTGTCACAGCACTGCCAGCTTCTGCGCGTGGCAACCTCTAGGATTTCGGTATTTTTTCTTATTAGTGATTTCTGTTTGTTTGAGTTTGTATCTGAATCAGAGCCTTTCTTTACAGACGATGTCGCAGATATGGTTGTTCTGATACTCAACACGCTGTATTTCAAAGGCAGCTGGCGTCACCAGTTTGCACCAAACGCTACTAAAGCTGGTCCTTTTTATGTGGCTGATAATAAACAAGTCAGCATTCCTTTCATGAACGTGAAAGACAACTTCTACTATACGGAGTCCACTAAATATGATGCTAAGATTTTGAGGATGCCGTACAGGGTAAGTTTCACATTATTTTAACAATCTTACAAAAAAATTTGCTACAGATCATAACTTTTACAGTGATTACGAGTAACTCTTAATATTATGTAGGTACCTAGTTATAGTAGGTGCCAAATAACACGGCAATACAGGTCATTCACCCACCTTCACCGCGATGTCGCAAAATTCAATTTATGTATGGCTAATTCTGTCGCTTTTCATACAAACCCGTCGCTAAGACGGTATGGCTCGAATCTAGTTAATACTGTTTGTTTACCATACATAAATTGAATTTTGCGACATCGTGGTGAAGGTGGGTGAATGACCTGTATTGCTGTGTTATTTGGCACCTACTATAGCAGTCATTATATGGGTTGAATTTGGATGCTTTACTGTGCGACTCTGCTGAGGATGTGTTTAAAACCCACCAATAGGGATCGTTTGTTTTCATATTAAAACGATTCCTATTGGTATCTAGATATCAAACACATTCTGAGCAACGTAGCTTAGCATAGCCCTTGTTGGAAAGCACCCTTAATCAATTCTTATTCGCGCAGCCAACGTCAAGGTTCATAATCGAGTTTATAGCGGGTAACTCCCATTTGTTCTATGGGACTGTTTTGAAAACTTTTTTATGCCTGTAGTTTCATGGTAGGACTATTGAAACTAGCCCATTAGGGCTAGTTTTCGTTTCAATAGTCCTACCCAAATGGAAGTTACCGATATTAGGAATAAAAAAAGTTTTAACAGTCCTAGACGTACCTAACAGTTCTATAGAACAAATGGGAGTTACCCTTTATAGCTAGTCGTTACAAAACCTTACATGCTATGACTTTATAATGGTCACAAGTAAACTACTATTTCCTACCAGTACTCACACTGTCTTCTTTACCTACATTGTCCAATCTATTATTGCTACAATCATTGACTACACCAGCCTAGTGGACCTCTACAGAATTCCAAGCACCTAATTAAACCCCTTCTTCCAGGGCAATAAATTCGCAATGTACATAATAGTGCCGAACTCCATCGCTGGCTTGCCTCGCGTACTCAGCGGCTTGAGCGACCTTCGCCGTGAACTGGACAACATGAACGAACGACTTGTGGATATAACTCTGCCTAAGTTCAAGTTCGACTACACCTCGCAGCTTGATGGAATCTTACGAGAGGTAATGACCCTGCAACTTGAAAAAACAATTTTCCAGCTGGCCCTCGGTAACTTAAAGCTGATTTACACTTCGTTAAGTACAAGTGCGAAGTGCTAAGCGGTTAGTTAACGTGTTTTTTGGTGTCAAGTTTAGGTGTATTCAGAACGTTCACAGTGTTTAGTTGATTCTGCTATTTATTACTCCAAATTGATCCATTCGTGTTGCCGAACAATGATTGCACAAAAAATTGCCGACAAGCGACGCTCCGAGTGCGGGGTGAGCGCGGGTGTGCGGGGGAAGCTACTTAACAGTAAAAATAGACACGGCTTCTAATTACTTTACTTCGCACTTGCACTTGTTACCTGCACTCATCACTTAACAGGTGTGCGTTTACACGTTGATTTTACTTATCGATTAACACTTGCACTTGTCACTCGCGCTTGGTACATAACAAAGTGTAAACCAGGTGTATTAGCTAAAAAACTGGTAACCTCTTATTGAAGCGAGAAGACATTGGGTTTTGATTCCATTATATCTTTTATCCAGCTTGGAGTGCGCACAGCTTTCGAAGATGACGCGTCATTCCCCGGCATCGCAAGAGGCCAGCTTTTGAAGGATAGACTGAGGGTTTCGAAGGTGCTGCAGCGGTCTGGCATCGAAGTCAACGAGATTGGCAGCATCGCTTATACTGCCACTGGTGGGTATATCACTTTTGAAGGATAGACTGAGGGTTTCGAAGGTGCTGCAGCGGTCTGGCATCGAAGTAAACGAGATAGGCAGCATGGCTTATACTGCCACTGGTGGGTATATCACTTTTGAAGGATAGACTGAGGGTTTCGAAGGTGCTGCAGCTGTCTGGCATCAAAGTCAACGAGATAAGCAGCATCGCTTTTACTGCCACTGGTGGGTATATCACTTTTGTGGTCTGCCTACCCACTCTGAATTGAACAGAAGTCTTTTCAGTCCACTCCACCCTTTGGAATTCGGCAAGAAAATGTTTGTAGGACGATTTATGGTACTAACTTATTTTGTTGAGAAAATTTGAGCTTTCAGCTACAAACCAAAGCGCCCAAACCTTATACAACTAATCTAATTACTTATATATAATACTATGCAAGTAGGTAAGTAAGTATTCATTATAATGGTACATCCGTAGGTCCATCACATTGGTTTGGCAGAGACATTAGTGGTTTTCCTGTTAGGTACGTTCTATAGAAGCTACGAGTAGGTAAAATATTCTTCATAATTATAAAGTAGTAAATTGCAAAATAACAGATTCAGTGACTTGTGAAGTACCTAATAACAGGGTCTTAGAAAATTATTGTGACGTCAGTAACCACGAAATTCCTCAAGCAGCCAAATAATCGGAATGTGTCAGACGTGACGTATGTATAGTGAGCAGTGAGTCATCTGTCAAGCAATCTGATAAAACACAGACGAAGATACTTCGTCTGTGTGATAAAAGCTTGTTTTGAAGTTTTTTGTTGGTCATTCGTATTTAGGTAAAATTACGTGACCACTACCTATATGAGATCGCAGTGGTTCCTTCTGTGATCTGTGAGGAAAAACTAGGTTTAGTTAAACCAGGTGTGAATTTCTTCAAGCTGATGAAATCACTAGAATATTTGAACACTGTAGTTTTCTAACAGAAAAGCAGACTTGTGGGGCAGGCCAGTGTCTCCTTCGCGGAAGAATGCTAACACGCACTCGCGTCCCCTGGTACAAGTGACGGACGGAGAGGTTTCAGTCAGTAGAGTCTAACATATCTAATATCCATGATGGATTTCCTCACGTTAAAAAAAATACCAGTTTCTTCGTATTTTCCAAATATAACGGAACTTTTTTCTCTACAGAAATAACCCTAGTCAACAAGTTCGGTGAGGAAACAGAGAGTAACTACGAGGTGATCGCCAACAAGCCGTTCCTCTTCTTCATCCAAGACGAGCCCACGAGGCAACTTCTCTTCACCGGCAGAGTATCCAACCCGGAGCGTGTAGATGGCGCTTTTAAACTAAACTAATCATAATATACTGAGTAATAATTAATGAACACAAAAATCACCTCCAGAATTTGAAATGACACACGTATGTAAAGATTTTAGAGTTACTTAAGACGTTCACGAAATTAAATAGATCTTAGAATATACCTAAGTAAAAGATTTGGTACCCATACCCACTCTAACGAATACTATTGTGCTCTACCTACATTACCTACATTTAGGTACATTAAGAAAACCCTCATACTGCTGAACATAAGCAAACATAGCGGTTATAAAATATAAGAAAATAAAATCAATAGTGTACCTAAGCTAAAGTGCCATTAATTTTGTAACCTTAAAATTAAATTCTGAATGTGATAACCACATAGTAGTTTTACCGTTCCCACCACTTTCCCTTCCTTTCACCAAAATATTTGGCAGCAAAATAAAAACAAATGTGGATTTACAAAGGAGTTCTTTCCAAAATGAATATACTTATTTAGAAACATTGCAAAGCTTTCGTGGCAAGAAGTATTCAAGGAAGTAGGTAAGTATTGAACTGAGAACTAGGCATAAAAGTTAATAAACTGGTCCAACGGGAAATCTGTTTATCCTTGGCAGCTTATTTGGCTGTAAAGCGAGCATGATGTCACCAACTGGCAAAAAAAGTATAATACATAGTATTGTGCCGTAAAGTGTTACCTAAGGTAGTAAAACACAAAATAAGAAATTAGTTTATGAATGACGAATGAGGTAACTAACTTAAAAATAATAACAAAAATACAGCTACATTGAGAACCTTCTTTTGAATCGGTTAACAATATGTTAACAATACAAATGCTTTGGTGCGCTCGCCCTCAGACCGAACTCACCGAACCGCGCTAATAGCGTTCAACTTGTTTTATTTTGTATTTATCTCCACCTCCACCAGTCACTGCCGAGTGCGGCGGGTAACGGTCGTGGATTGTTGAATTATTGTGGTCAAAATGAAGTTCTTTGTTTCCATAGGTAAGTATTTTTCTTTATTTAACCTTTAGCGTAAGAGTGAATAGTTCTGTTGGTCAGGAG
Source organism: Eulithis testata (assembly GCA_947507515.1). Classification (NCBI taxonomy): domain Eukaryota; kingdom Metazoa; phylum Arthropoda; class Insecta; order Lepidoptera; family Geometridae; genus Eulithis; species Eulithis testata. The sequence goes on along the minus strand of OX382213.1, from coordinate 5,851,992 downwards.
TTCAGTGATTTTCACTAAAACAATTTATTCATTCAACCAGTCTTTGTTTCGTGTATAGATAATGTAGCATAACATACGTGAAGTTGCACATGAAACGAGTAAACTGAGATTATCTTGGCAACTACGTTGAACTTTAATTGGAGTTAATTTGAGTTGACACTTGCCACACAAATTGAAATCACAAAATATGTTCATGGTATAGATAGAGACATATAAATACGTTATTTGACGTAAGTTTTAAGGATAAAACGGTCGAAAAATATTCCGGAATAATAATAATAATAATGAGACAATATAAGCAGTCAAGTAAGTGTCTGCTTAAGGCGATGCCGTCGTTCAATGAACCTCAACTCAAAACACTAGTTCAGCATCCCAACAAGAGATGACTGAGACTCGCTCAGAAAGATGTCATTTTGCACTGCTATGAAAAGTAAAAGAGACCTAAATCTTGGATCTATGATATATTATTTTGAATAGTGCTTGTACACATTGATTTCTATAGCAATGTTAAAAATTCAACTTTTACTATTTTAACTTTCAACTTGGTTGTGTTTCCAGCAGTGCTGCTCATCAGCTTTCAAAGCTTTGATTGCCATGACCACAAGGGTTCTATCGCGCGGCTGAACTTCTTTGATATCGACCTCCTTCGATACACTGCTGGGGATAAACGGGGGAATATCATGGTGTCTCCTGTCAGCGTCAGGACGACTCTTGCGATGCTGTTGGCAGGAGCTAAAGATACCACAGCTAAGGAGATCAGGAATGCACTCAGGCTCTCAGAGAACGCAGACGATCGGAAAATGGAACTAATTTCTTATTTGAACGCGTTGCAAGTTTGTTTTAGCTGTTCTCATAAATATTCAGTTGGTTTACTAATTCTTTCGTAGCAAAATAGAAGTAAATGATGATTTTCTGAATTTTAGGTAAACTCATCATCCACAATGTTAGAGAGCGCGAACGGGGTGTTTGTTTCCAAGAAGTTAACACTGAAGAAAGATTATGAGGCAGCTATCAAACGTGACTTCTTCGCTGAAATGACTAAGATAGACTTCGACGATGCCAAAAAAGCGTCGGATCTAGTTAATGAATGGGTCAGTCAGAAGACCCATGGACTCATTCCGAACATCATGGAACCAGGTTAATTATTAATTACCTACTAATAAGGGTCTCACTGCAGTGCCTCCATATTTTGGTACACAAACGAGCAAATAAACAACGCACCAACACTATTCGCTTCTAAAATACTGGCTAGTGAAACTTACAAAATGCTAGAAATTTTAGAAGTTTGAAACTTTTTGTCTTGGAATTGAGCCCTTATTTTAGGTCCATTATCTACTTGGTGCTTACAAATTTATCGGATCTTCCAGCGCAACTGGCAGCATCAGCCCAAATGATCCTCACCAACGCCTTGTACTTCAAGAGCTCATGGAAGTATTCCTTCAACCCTCTGCACTCGCACTCTGATTGCTTCTACCGCTTAGGGGAGTGCCAAAAAGTCACTATGATGGAGTTGGAGACTGACTTGCCTTATGCTTACGTGGAAGATTTGAGGGCTCAAGTTGTGGAGTTACCTTATGACGTGAGTTGTCTAAGTACATCGAATTTATTGTGTATTGTTTAGTCCGATAGTTTCCTCATCTAATTTGAGGTAGGTAACCAATAATTCTAGTGATATTTGTATCTAAGCTAGTATAGGCAGGTACCTACCTAGTTATTCATAACACAAAGCCCAAGGCAATCATCTTTATTTCTGGTCATGAATAATAGTTGTTTAAGTACCTATAAATTACTAAACGTTCTATGAGATGCTGCCTATACCAAGCTTCTTACTAAATGTATAATTGTAATTATAGATGTGCCTACTGATAAGGATCTACCTAGTGTAAAAATACAAAAAAATCTAACAATAGCAAAATTAAACCAAGATTGGGGCATTTCAGGTCCCAATGTGCATACATTTAGTGAATTTTTAGATTAATTTTGTAATTTAAAATTTCTGATGGTTTTGTCTTAATCTATTATGCAGTAGCAGTCACGAAAACGCAAAATAAAGTAATTATTTCGACGTAAACACCTGTAAATACGATAAACAAAATTGAAAAAGACGCATTTTCGAAGTAAAATGTCTAATAACTAATGATTCCCGCTGCTTTATAATAACATTGTAACATTTATTTAAACTGCATTGTAAGAGTTTTGTAACAAACGAAGATCCATCATTGCAAGTTTTAAAAAAAATTGAGACCAGCGGGCCTAAGATGCGCACCGCGATATATTTGTCATGTCGTTCTGTCAAAATGTAAGCATTTTGTACCAGTTTAGGAACTATTGCATTATCTGTGGTACCTAATGTTGACAACAAAACGCGCCAAAATGTACACTTTTGACAATTCATAGTGGTCGTATACCTCTCTGAGGACGAGAGTTGAAAATTCCAAGGCGCGGTTTCTCGACCACATTACCACAGATAATGCAATAGTTCCTAAACTGGTACAAAATGCTTACATTTTGACAGAACGACATGACAAATATATCGCGGTGCGCATCTTAGGCCCGCTGGGCTCCATCCAATTTGCCCCAGACTCTTTATTTGCACTTTTCAGGGTGAACGCTATTCCATGATCCTCATAGTGCCTATGGACCGCGAGGGTTGTGAAGCTCTCCTCAGGGACCTGCCCTTCATCAGCATTTCACATATCTACAGTACGCTGCGTAAGACCGACGTCATGTTGATGATGCCTAAGTTCACCGTCGATTATAACGGCGATATGGTTGAACCATTGTCTAAGGTAAAATTAAAATAAATATTGGTAAGGCAGTTAAATAGCTCAGAATATTTGAGTTCAAAAGTTATAAAGCTACTTATAATAATATAGAAATGTATAGAAATATAGAATTACGTGACTTCGTTAGGAGATCTCATTTCCTCAGAATACGGAATCTAGGTATTCTCAATATAATGTATATAGCCATCGTAGAATGTCTACTTAGCTAAGGCCCCAGATGACCTAAGTAGATATACAGAGTAGATACGTAGTGCCCCGTAGTGGATATAAAGTAGGTCTAGTTCATTGAACGATCTTGTCAAAATTTTAATGAACTTGAGTACCTAACTAATAAGTATTCAAGTCCAAAGCTGATGCCAAAAGAGAAAGGGGAATATAATCTGCAGTGGGGTCATATGAAGGTAAAGAAAATAAACGACAAGGAGATATAAGAACATAAGGTGCAAGGCAATGTACCTATAGTTATAAGATAAATTGAACACAAAGAAAGCGACGAAGACGCCGTACGAATATTTAGCGTTTAATGATATTTTTTTACTTTTGTATAATTCCCAGATGCACATCAACTCCCTTTTCTCCTCAAACTCCAACCTGTCTGGTATCTTCGACGCGACCACGGCCAGCGTCACCAGCTTCCAACACAAAGTCCACATGTCAGTGGACGAGGTCGGAACAGTGGCAGCCGCTGTATCCTCGGCCGTGATCGTGCCACTTTCCTTGAATGCAATGGAGGTGGCTGTCGACAAGCCTTTTGTCTTCTTCATCAGAGATAACGAGCTAGGGATTGTTCTCTTTGAAGGGAAGATTGAAGAGCCTACGGCTTTTGTGGAACCTTTAAAAGCTGAACCGGTTAATGTGAAGGTTGTACCTTCCAAGCCAGCGGTTTTGTTGGAGCCTGTTCAGAAATTAGAGGCTATACCTGCTGTGAAACCTCAGAAACCTGTGGCAAACGGTAAGGGTTTCGTAATATGGAAACTGATGAAAAGAAATTATATAGCAAAGATAATTTTTTTACTACATCACGTAATGTAAAATAAATTCTTTGGCATGTCTGCATCACACAAACATCGAGAGAAAATAGTAATGATGATCGTTCAAGACATGTAACTAAATATAAAAAAGTCACAATTGATCAATGACCGGACACGAGAAGGCTCTATAAAACAAAATATAACTCATCAATTCCACCTCAATAGAAACACAACCATCGAGAATTTTGGAAGGTCACCACGCAGATGTTATTTCTTTTCATCCAGATGAAATTGTTTTCAGGGCCGAATGATGTGCTGACGCCTCAAGTGATACAGAAGACAAACTTCCATGAGCAAACTCCAGTAGCCAGCACGACAGAGAAGGCAAAAAGTTTTTTTGATTCCGTTAAAAAGTTCTTTGGATAGGTAATTATGACTGTTTACGACCCATTAAATACTTATACAAACTAATAAAATATGCACATAATTATGGTATTATATAAAACATCTATGTGCCCATTTTGGGTGCCATAAAGTATTGTATTCCAACTTACCTACATACTCGTAATATATTTATTATAAAAATAGTTACACCGTGTTTTGTATGTAATTTGTCTTTTGCATTGACAAGCAGAATTCAATTCGATCAAATAGGGGTTTAGGTACCGTACCGCGTACCTTGCTACTTTTATTTAGGTAAGTAATTAAGAAAATGTTTGTTTTACACCTACAACTGGCGATGTAGTTATCTGTTTGTTACAATAAGTATATTTTACTATATTGTATTATTGTACTTTGCATTGCGTTTACGGTCTATTCTAGATTTGCTGTGTTTACCACTTAACATTAGGTGGAGCGTAAGGTTGTTCCATCATTTAGTTGTAAAAAAAAAAAATTGACTGAACAGAAATTATATGAAATACTCTTTGCCTGTAAGATAAAATTTTAATTAATATGTAAAGTACTTACCCAATTACAAAATATATTATTTTTAGGATAAAAGCGTAGGTAAATACTGAAATAATTTGAATTAAATAAAGTAATATTTAACCATATAAAAACCTATTTTGATTTTTTCCAAAATCATTGCAAGTGGCATGTTTGGCCTAATTAAATGTTTCATTAGGCATATTTTGATCCACTTTAGGCAATGTTTTTACAGTTGTTTGAAACACAAACAGAGATTGAGACATAACAAATTTAGGGTAACACATCCATTATAAGGGCCGTATGCCGATACAGAAATCGTAAATCTGCTTACAGTAGGGCTACTCTTGACCACCGTCGTTCTAGATTGGATCCGAATTTTGACAGATTTCGTGTCATTTTGTACTGAAAAATGACACGACCTCTGTCAAAATCTATGGATCCGGATTGGAACTGTGGTCGAGAGTAACCCACCAGGCCTGAAATCGAGAAATATGCCATTGGAGGTAAGAAAGGAAAAAATTCTACTGCTACACCGTAGCATGCTACGATATAGCCAGTGGGTATTTCTGGAAAAAAAATCTCCAGTGGGGGTCTGAAATAATATTAAAAAAAAAGAGAATAATGAAAGTAAGAAGTGACCAAAGACATAAAGAGTCGTGTCGACTGTCGAGCCTTGGCAACACCGACGAACAAGTATGTAGGTAATCCACATCAGGCAGGTAACCACATTTTTGAAACAGGATCCCATGAAGTAGGGTATTGGCACGGCAGTCAACTTTATAGTCAACATACCTATAGGTATTTTACATCTCTCATATTCGGTAAGTAGGTTCTTATTATCCCCAAATGGGGCTTGTTGGTGACCAATTAGCGCTCTAGGGTAATAATGTAGCTAGAAAAGCCCTAGGGCGGTAAGTAATAAAACAAAAACACTTCACTCTTTCAAAAAGTTCGCGTACATCTAACCATCATACTGGCAATAGACATCATGCATTCATTCAGCCCAATGACAAAAGAGGTCGCTTCGCTATTCAGCCATGTCTTCGTATGAGTATAAAAGTCATCAATTTTCAATATCAAACGGCGAAGCTCAATTTCGTTGTTGAAAAAAAAAAAAGATGAAAAAAGCCGCAATAGAAAACTTTTACTTTAAATATTGTTTGTTATTGGGATTTTTTTATAATTACGTGCTAATTAGGAAAAAAACATGAGTTCTGCAAGTGATGAAGATATAAGCTGCACTCCCGATTCAATGAAAATGGAAGCTGAAGCAGCAATTAACAATATTTTATGCTTGCAATGCCGGTTTTTTTCTACTTACCTCACAATCGAGATGTAAAGCAGAGTAGTTAGCTCGGGTGTAAGCATCGATTGCCTTACAGCCCTTGGCTAGTAATCTACTATTAAGAGCTACCTACGTTGCAATGTTGTTTACGCTGCTAAATTTAGATGGCTTTTGAGATATAGAGGTTCTTAATTCTCTTTGGTGCCTCTTTTAGGCCGGGTTCCCACTACGCCGGACCGGTAAAACTGCCAGAAGGGCTAGTGGCTGTACAATTTATAGAGAGCTATTCACATTATCCCGGATCCGGCATTTTTTCCGGTCCGGCGTATTGGGAACCCGGCCATACGTGCAAGTAGGTAAGTAAGTACGTGCAACAAACGCATGGCTAACCGATTTTATATTGAGAAAAAAATTGGTGCCGTCGACTTAATTCACCAGGACAAATTCACCTAGGTGAATTAAGTATACTATTTAGTAGACTAAATTACTGTTTACCTAAGTAGGTATTAAAAAAAAGAAAAAAATGTCTGGTTCAAATTTGCATTGACAGAAGCCGTTTAGTTTCAAACAAGATTCTAGTGAAAGTAAATCAATAGTGAAATACAAGATATAAAGCTATTTAAAACTGGACTTCTATTTAATTCAAGATTTATCAGTTAAATAAATAAAAGCGGAGAAAGATATATTAATTATGCCTTTCTAAATTCGCTTTATCTTCAGTAATGCAATCAATGATTTCGCGTGCTTCATATCGTGGGGTATACGGCATAGATCTAACAATGTACAGACATGCTAGTACAAATAAGGCTTAGTGAAATCAATAAAAATCATAGTAATATCATGTCAACGTTTAGTTTTTATTTACTTTCTTTACAATATATTATGGATTTGAGAAATTGGAAATCAAAAAAATAACCGATTTTTTTGATGAAACCTTTATGAGACCAATAGGAAGTATATTCTTTCAGATAAAAATATTTTTTCAAATTGGTTCATAAATGACGAAGTTCTGAGGTAATAATCGGTATTTTTTTTAAATTAAGTTATTTACTTATAGCCTAAATGGAGCTAAATGTACAAAGGTAGAAAAAAGAAAATACAATTTAGAATTAAATTACGATAGTTTGCAGGGTTCAATCAAAATATGCTTTGTAGTTTTACTAAACTGTACAATTAAGTTTTAAGTAAGTAGTAAGTACTCAGATCCCCAAAAACGAATAAGATACAAGTCACAAAGTTGATGTGACTTTATAGTAGTTTATAGTTCCTAAACTCCAAACACCTTATGTGGACTTACGTTCATCTAATCTCTAAATCCAAAGGCATAATGTACAAATGCCACCTCTATCCATTGCATGGCTTCTTCAAATATAACTGTTATATGTCTAGATATAAGCGCCATAGCTTCCGCGCACGTCACTCTATGCCTGGACTGCGCATGCGCGCCCGTCCCGTATTTTTTTTTCAAGTTAAATTTTTTAGTGTTTTTTTATTGTGTACGTTGCCCCATTGTTAACGGCCAGTCTTAAAATTGTAAGTATCAGTGGTATTATCATTTATATAAAATGTAGGTCATGCTGTGTTGCTGGCTACTAGTACTATGCCCAGTCTTAGCTTGTCGTATAAGGTTCACGAAAGGTTCACGTAATTTTATTACGGTCTAGTTTAGTAACTTGAGCACAAAAATGTTGCAGTGGAGTGAACTTTATGTTACATATTTAAGACTGAACTTAGTGAATATAATTATACCTAGGTATAATTACCTATACGACATTATGATAATATTATGTAGGTATGGTGCTTGCAATGAATGAAATAATTATATTTTTCGAAGAATGATAAAACATTTTTTATAAGAACAAACTCACCATAGAAAAAGATAGTGGCAGGAGCTTTTCAGAATATCATTTCTATGTATTTTTTACTTTCGAGCTAAGTTAAGTAAATATTCTTCATATTTTTACAAAAATTGGTACCTTTTGTAATGTTAAAGTTCAAAGATTTATCAATATTGTATCTACCAGTGTTCAGTAAATATTGTACTGTGCTCCGTCATTTTTGAACTTAAAATATTTAAAGCACGTTTAAATATTTTATTGATCTCAGATCCATAAGTCACAGATCATATAATACTATACGTGCTGTCTGCTATTGTACCGTCCGTTGACGACGACGTAGTAACTAACGTAGGTAAGTAGGTATGAAAACAACATGTCACCAGAACAAATCTTGTTTTAAATATTTAATTAAAAACAGGTAGGATCAGGAGTTAGGACCTATGGTTTCAAAAAAATACCTATTAGGTAGGTAGTTCAATTTAGCATCTAAAATGATCAAACTTTGTTTCAGATATAGAGGGAACTGTGATCACGGATAACTCGATATGCGTCCATATTTATTAGGTAAGTTCAAAAGTCGTTTTATAATATAACTGATAACTAACGATTTACCAACTAAAAGACTAAGTACGAGGAAATATATTTATCGGAAAAATATTATGATTAGCGCCTTTTCATATTTTGTCCAAATCGACAGCAAGTCTTCAAAAGATCACTTCTTCTTTAAAACAACTTTATTTAATATATTTAACATTTTTGGAAATGTGATTGACTCCTGTTGCTATCGGTACGTACCTACCCGTTGTTATAAGTAATCATCCATCGCCCACCAAGTTGAAGCAATGTTTACATAACAGTATTGTTTACCGAAGTACTTACCTAATGTAAACAAATGCGTCGTACAAATTTGATGTCTTCCAAAATAGATAGATAATACTGGCAGTGGGCATTCTTCATACCTACATCTTAATACTTACTGTAATACTTTTGTATTTGTATTCAAATTATGTAGGTACCTCTATCTCGGCAAATCCTCTCTTTATACCCCTAAAGAATCACGAGACATAAAAAAGTAACCAAAAATACAGAATAATATATTAGTACCTACTTACATACTTATATGCATATGAATAAAAAGGATAGTCTGACAAACAACAAGATTACAGAAAGGTCTATATAAAACCTATTGGAATAAAAGAATAAACGAATATGGCAGACAAATCTTTTTATAATAGAAGTCTGTGGATTTTAAAAATAGTTTAAATTCCTTCCAATTTTAAATTAACAAAAAAATACGAAATAGGTTGCACACACAGAGCTTCCATGCACACAAAGAGTACGTACTCTTTGTGTGCATAGGTACGAAAATAAAAGTGAAAACTTTGTGTGGAAAATAAAATAAAAACTATGCGCATAGCAATTACCAAACAGATGAAATCATGATCATGAATATAAAAATGTTCTTCAATTATCAAAGGTTCTATTTATGATTATTACCTAATAATAAGGTATGATCTCATCAAATGCCACTTCTGATCATGACAATCATGTCTTGGGAAGTATTCAATAGCCTTGTGGCCTATACTGCATTTTCATTTTAACCCGACTTCATAGTCTCTTTGCAAAGTAAGTACCTAAGTATATAACTTATGTTATGCAGTGAACCAAATATATTTTTTGTATAAACATTTACTGCTCAAACACTGATCCGGACTCAAGCATAGATTTTTGTATGAAAATATCTAGGTACTAAAATCTAAGCCTTTCGAACGATTTCTGTATCCGCATACGGGCATTGTTTAAAATAGATTTTTTTTATAAATGAACTAGGAATGACAAATAAATTCTCTTCTTAGATGCCAAATCCGAGTATTTCTAGATAAGAAACCAAAAAATTATAGGCTTTTGATATTTACCTGGTGCATTGTATTGTAGATCAACTTAGCTATATCCTGAGGGGTATAATGGGTACACGCATTATATGGTCCTCAGATGGTTAGGTATAGAGCGCAAATAACGTGCTGTACGTCAGTCTATTTTCAACTATTTCCTATCGGTTCTGTTCTTAGCACAATAGGTACCTAGAGAAAGGTCAATGCAGTACGTTCACCGCTTGTTTTGTGCATTACCAGGCTCTCAACAAAACTACTCTGTGTAGTACAGGAAAGGGCAACACACGATTAGATTGTCAAATGAAAACTATGGCTTGCTCTCAAATAACCATTTGATGATAATAAAAAAAAGAAACAAAAGTAGAGCCAGATTGATAAAACCTTCAAATCAAATACACTTTTTCCTTTCATAAAGGTTATTGGAACTTCTGCGTGCTTCACCTTAGGCTGCAGCTACACTTACCACAAGGTGTGCTGGCAGACAAATGCTTAGCTATTGCTCATAAAAAAAAAAAAAACTTCATAATTGTGGCAATTTTTGGCGTCACCAATAAGAGTAAAAACAACGAAATAGAGTAAAATTAAATGATTGTAGCGAACCAGTAGTAGTTTAGTATGCCAGTAAAACGACTCTACTTAGCTACGAACATGGAATATGTACTTTATTTATGGTAGCTATGAGAAAATCTTCAATAAAAATGCGCTTACTTTTAAGTTTTTGGCTCAGAAACTGAGTGGGTGACATATGCGACTATTTATTTTGCAACGCCAGGCAAATTGCGCTCACTCTGTAATTATTCCTCCCCTAAAGAATTCCTTGTCTTGTATCTCTAAGTGTGGTATTCGAGGTAATTATCCCAATTATGGCGCTATATCTACAGTAGTACAGTGTACAGTGAATGTGAGGTTAAACACATTATTAAAAACAAAAATTAATCACAAACGGCTATCATTTGTTCTGCCCCTAAGCAAGATGATATTGTAGAGTTGACAAACTTTTTTTTCGATGATATTTTAGTTGCTCTAAATAGTCAGGTTAGCATTTTTCAAACGCTAGATAGAATAGATAGGTACATTTCTTATGTCACGTGATTAATTCCATACACAGAAAAAAAACTTATCACATCCCATCATCCCATACATATTTGACGTTTTCTATTCTCTAGAGGCTAGAATTTTTTGGGTAAATGGACAGGCGTGTTTTCAACGGTAGGCAGTATTCAAGCGGTGGCCACTCCTCGGAAATAAGAGTTTGAGTGGTTATGATTACACGTTGCATTCTTCACGGTAGACTGCTGTGGTCAATGCACTGCAGCTCTATTCTATGCTAGTTCCTAGATTTACTCAGCAATTATCATCATGTTGTGTTCATGGTTTTTCAATTGCTTAGGTATTGAATACACAATTTTAGTACATAAAACAGCAGTCAAGGTGTTTGGTAAAGCGTAGAGAGTACTACACAATCAAGCTACGTTCATATTTAGCTGATGGGTCGGTTGATGGAAATATCTTGGAAATCCAGAGGGGCATCTATTTAGAACTTCGAGCTGCCCTCTAATCATAGGCCCTTATGCCGATAGAGAAATCGTTACTCAAGCATAGATATCAGTAGAGATTTCAATTTAAAAATCTATGCTTGTGTCCGGATCAGTGCTTGAGTAGTGACCCAGCATACGGGCCTTACACACCAAACGATAAGTACCTCAAGGCTGCCTTTCCAAGTGTCAAAGGGTATTATGGGTTCTTCAATCTGTTCGATGAAACACAGATTATGTTATTAATAAATAATGGTATTACTCAAATAATGGAATTCAACAGTATGAGATGCCCGCTGATCGGAATCATTTGCGAATTGTAGTGACCTAATCCACTTTATTTTAGAGACTCAGAAAGCGAAAGGTTTGTGCAGTTAATTTATATGTACATCCTGCAATCGACAGTTACTTGTAAACATGCATGAGTCCCGCTACTTGGACTCGACCCACATCCCAGAACCAGTTGATGACTGAGAACAGTTACTTAAGTAAATATTGAGGTATTGGATAGTCCCAGGGTGGCCAATGTGGCTATGTCTCCAAATGGGAATTACTTTCTTCCCCCTTTTTACGTCAAAAATATGCACATGATCGATTTGCCCAAATACTACGTATTGCTGAAACATATAATTACTAAAGCCAAATGAAAACCTACTAAGTACTTGGATTTATGATTGGAGACACTAGAAAATAAAGAAATACTTATCCTTTTATTTTCAAACTCTGACGGAAAGTTTCCAAAAACAGAGCAACGAGCAATCACCTAAGAATAACCCAAAGCTGTGATAATGTTAAGATAGAACCAAGAACCATACAATGAGGTTAATGTCGTCGTTGAAGCGCCACTGGAATTCCAATTTGGTAACCTTGAAAGGACCAAACGTGTTGTTTTTCTCAAAGAAGTCACTATACAGGTTTTGGGAGGATCCTGATTTTTGTTTACCTGCGTACTGCAACATTGTTTTGAAATAGTTTTGGTATTTGTAAAGCGTTTGTACATTTTTCTCTGAAGTCACTGCTGGCTGGCTTTATTTGCTGAACATCAGAAGCCCTCGGTAGACTTTGGTAAACGAAGCTATGATTTCAACAATGTTACAACCATTATGCTAGCTACATTCCGCACATCATAATAGCATTGCGAACGTATGTTATGAAGTTACAATGTGCTGAGATAACTGTTTATTGCGCAGAGTACAAGGCAGTACAGGTAATAGGGAGAATCATCTCAATAATTGACCAATTTATATGTATGAGCTTGGCTTAGTACGCATAAGTCATGGCTTTGTTACATTCGCAATACTTTAGGTCGATAGAGAATTGGCTTTTGACGACGAATCAAAAATGCGAAAGGCATATTGTGTTCGATGAAGTTCGTTGATAATTTTTTTGTTTCTGTGGTACAAAAGCGGATTGATAAGATGTGTAAGTTCTATTCTCACGCGGGATAAACAATTTTATGAATTAATTTTGAATTGACACACGTAGACTGCGTTGAGGTCACCTGTTGGAATGTGTAGCTCTATCAAAATTGGACTAAAATATACATCTACCGCAAAACACAGGAACTCCTTTGACTATTGATTGCAGTTGATGGTCCAATATTCCGATGATTAGTTTCTTTTCTACAAAATTGCTCCAAGTTAAAGCTGTTGATATTATAACTTTTCTTTCCAGTACTCCTGCTGGCGGTAGGGTTAACCAGTGCGCGATGGATGCGTAAAGAAAGGGCGCGGTCTGTTGGTGCGACCATCGTCGGCCAAGCCACCTCGGAGCTGTCGACTGCAATCTTCCAGGTAAGAACAACATATCGGGATTATATATTTTTTGCTTTTAGCCTAGGATGGAAGACCTAAACCAGTGGCTACAAGCGGTGGTAAAAATACACACAAAAAACTCGTTACGAAACATAATTTTATAACGTAGTATCTAATAGGTATCTAGTTTAAAGGAAATCAGTGTTAGTTATACAGGTTTTCTAATAAGGAAGTGGATAATACAACTATTTTAGTCTAGTTTTCTCTTACTTGAAAGTAAACTTAAAAGCTGATGTTTATTAACGATCGTATAAGCCGGTTTCTATTAAAGAAATAAATAATGATTTCTCTTGATTTCAGGGTTACATCGACGATGACTCAAACATTGCTTTCTCTCCTCTCGGATACTCAGCGATCCTTGCCATGTTGGCTGAAGGTGCTAAAGGAGAAACAAGAGAGCAACTCGTCTCAGCCCTACACTTGCCAACTGACCATAGTCTCACCAGAAAAACTTATAAATCTATCTTAGAATTGGTACCTTTGAAGAACTTCTTCTATGTCTACAAGAACTACACAATCCATGACGATTACAAAAAAATCTTGGAAGACTACTACTTGACTGATGTAAGGTCTGTTGAAAAAGTTCACAGTAGCATTGATGATGATGACGATGATGATGATGCTGAACCCGCAAAACCCGAATTTACAGTAGACATCCCCGAAAAGAAGCCCGAAGATAAAATTGATGATATTCCAGAAATGATGCCTCCTAAACCTTCAGACGAAAAACTGATTTCATTCGCTGTTGAAGATATCCCTGAGAAAGTAGACGTTTCTGAAATTGAATACAAGCCAGCAAAGAATATCAAAGAAAAGATTAAGCTAGTCAAGACATACCCAAAGAAGGAATCATCGGCTGATGAAGAGGAAACTATGGTGGCTGTAGAAGCTAGGAACCACGCCAGAAGTATGAAGGTTCTTCAAGACAAGAAGGATATTTCATCATCTCTATCTGTGAACAGTTTTGGAAAGAAAACTAGCACGAGTAAGTTAAAACAGTTTCGCGGTAGGCTTTTGTGTTTGTGTGACAAAGATGGTATCGTAAATCTCAGCTCCTTATTGGCTCGTGTGCTCGTGCAAGTTTTTTAGATTACCTCCTATATGACAAAGCTAACTACCTACCTAGTCATATTCCGTTACTAGTTAGATGACGTCAACATTATGCTTTATTGAAGTTATACTTCTAATGCGACTTCCAACAAGGTTGCGTTAAACGGGAAGCGTTAGTCTTTGTCTCTTTCTATTCTTCCGAATAGAAAGAGACAGAGACTAGCGAGAGTTATCTCATACGGAGACTCCTATAAAACGCAAAACACTTCGATAGCTCGTTCTAGGATCCGACCAGACTTAGCAGCGCCATCTAGTTCTGATTTAGGCAACATGAGCATAGCCCTTTTCTAACTAAATAAGTACTGCATATTGGTTAAGTTCATAAAAATAAATACTAAATTAATTTCACACTAAACACAGAGCGAGAGTGAATGCGTGCCACTCGAAGTATAACTTCTTCCGCGCGGAGGGACTCCACACACTATTTTTTTCATAGCAAATACGCTAAATCTTTTATGTAACTGAGTGTTGAGTTTTTTTTTTACTGATGATTTCAGAGTCAGTCTCCGACTCCCTGATGATAATCTTCAACGGAATGTACTTCCGCGGATCTTGGAAGCACCCATTCAGCGCTGTCGAGCCTGGTGTCTTCTACAAGTCCAGCTCTGAAAAGAAGCAAGTTCCATTGATGAAGGCTAACGGAAGCTTCAAGACCGCGTATGTTGCTGCTTTGGACAGTGAGGCAGTACTGCTTCCTTATGACGTGAGTGACCGTTTTAGTACAGAGCACCGTTTTAGTACAGAGCAGAATGGTTTTAAATTGTTAATAAAGGAAAGATGATTAGTTATATTTACTGAAAATCAGCAAAAAGCTATATATAAGGATATCACAATAAAACAATATCTGATAAGGACCTTCATGGTTATAATTTTATAATAAAAAGTTTTCACTCAGCCAAATTCAAATTCAAATCGTTGATTCCATTCTAGAGAATAGAAAGCTTACCAAAATGTATTAGAATGACTACCAAAACATTAATAGTCACGCGACTATTCCCATACATTTTAAAAAATGTCTATTGTTTTGCGACTGTAGAAGTATTGAGTTGAGTGACATCTTGACTTGTAAATTTATTTCACACCACACCCTCCAGTGTCGACCTAAAAAAATCTAATGAACTAATAATAAAATAAAATAAAAAAGACTTCTATTTCTTACAAAAATGCTGTTTACAAAGTTTATTAGTTTTGTTAGTATCAATAGAAAAAAGATTTGGTACTTAGTTATTGTAATAGTTTTATAGAAATGAATTTATTTTTGGTACGTTAGTAATTTTGTATTGAAATTATTCTGCAAGAACCCCTCTGCAGGTAAAGGCCTCCTAATGAACTAATAAGAACCATATTACTGAAAAAATACAGTCGATTTGAGAACCTCTTCCTTCTTTGAAATCGGTTAAAAATATTTCTTTATGCTTCATTGCAGTCTGGCCGTTTCGCCCTCCTCGTAGTAATTCCCCGATCTCGTGATGGTCTTACCCGTTTGATCGCTGACCTGCCAGCCGCGCCTCTAGCTGACATCCAGGATATGCTGAAGGAAGAAGATATCCAGCTCTGCATGCCGGTGTTCTTCGTGGAGACCACTACTAAGCCTATCGCTGCTTTAGCTAAGGTAAGTTAAAATATTCAATGGTCAAAAATTTGATTTTTACCGTAATGCATTGAATACTCTGAAAGCATAATTTCAGTGCATGCAATGCATTTCGGTGAAAGTCAAACTGATGACTAATTGATCATAGAAATAGTATATTATGCAACCAGTGAATAAAAGACGGATATAAAGTGAGGGTCATAAATGAATCCTGAACGACGCGAGTGGTTCATGGCCCTCTGTATCAATTTAATCCGTTTTATTCAAGAGTTGCATATTATACTTTATACCATGACTAGGAGAAAAAGAAAGATTGGGGGTTGTATGTATAGCCAATGCTATACAACCTCCTTGCGTAAAAACAATAATTAGCTGGAGGTCAAATATATTAGTGTGTTCTAAATTCAAACACCAAAACAGTGAGTAAAAGTACTTTTTATTCACTGTTTTCAGTAAATAAAATAACCTTTTTAGAGGGGGAATGGTATAAACAATATTTTATGTTGATTGAGCTTTTATACGTACAAGCGATGCTTATTCCGATTTTTTAATTTACTTCACAGTTCGGTGTGACCAAGATCTTCAGCCGCGACGCAGATCTGTCAGGAGTATCTTCCGACGAGGGTCTGTTCGTGCAGGAGATGGTGCAGCATGTTGCAGTCAGGGTCGATAACACTGATGCTTCAACCGCTCTACTTACATGTAAGTATCACAACACAACAGAATATGTGTACAAGACTAATGGTCGATTACTCAAACGCCACTCAAACCCCACTCAATTTAAGTTACGCTTAAATTATTGCCATCTCTTACAAATGAGTAATCTCAAACAGAGGCAGAGCAACTATAAGTGGTGCTCAAATTTGAATGACGTTTCAGTATTCCAGCCTAAGATATTTGACACCATCAAAATTAAATGTTGAGATCTCGGGAATGTTTTTAAGCGCACTGATTAATAGCAACGACATATGATCACACCTTTCATTTGGTTTTGGAACGAGATCTCTAGGGTGAGTAGTTTCCGAGATATGGGCGTTTGAAGTTTGACAGCTGTCATCAAAAAAATAGATCTTGATCACACCTTTCATTTGGTTTTGGAACGAGATCTCTAGGGTGAGTAGTTTCCGAGATATAGCCGTTTGAAGTTTGACAGCTGTCATCAAAAAAATAGATCTTGATTTTAAGTTCTATGATTCAAGAAAGAAATAAAAATTGCTTGTTAGGTATAATAATATAATTTCCCCCAAATTGGTTAAATAAATTAGTATGGAAATCGAACCACCTTAATGTAACCACACGCTCGCAAAGCAATTTAAATAGCTAAATCATATTTTGCTTAACATTTTTTTACCTGACTGTACTCAACGGCTTCCTTAATTTGATGTTCTCCGAATCGTCACAACAAAAATTATTAAAATCAAAAGTGACGATTGGGAGAATTTGTCCCAAAATATTTGGTCCGAATCGTCACTAAGTCATAAAGATAGGATTGCTATTTGCTTTTTAGAAGAGCCAAGTCTTTAGTACAATGGAGGACTTAACAAAACTCGCAGCATAAAAGACATAGACAGGCATTTATTTGCTTATAAAGTAACACACAAAATACACCTACAGAACTAAACTAACAACACTACAAAGAAACAAAAATTAGACAGAAAGGAAAATGAGATGAGTGGATTGAGTAGGTAGCTAGGTAAGCTGGCAAGTGTTTGTGTGCTGCAGCAGCAAAAGGGTTTCGACTCAGCGTATGCCTCACCACCCAAAGGTAGTTAGGTGCTGTTATTCTGTCGAAACCATCAGCCAATAGACCCTGTGAAAAACCATTGTGTAGTGTTCATGAAGTAACGTGTGTTGAGGTTTGAAAGAGGCGGTTTAATATGTACTTGGTTTGCTTACAGCTTCCAACACCGTCACTGAATCCACGAAAAACCTACCGCTATCCCAAGAGAAGATTGGCAGGCGCTTCAGCGTAGAACATCCCTTCATCTTCTTCGTCATCGACCAACTGGACAACTTAGTGGTGGCAGCTGGCAAGATCAATGACCCCAAACAGCCTACACCTTTCGAAATGAAGACCAGAGAATTCTTCTAAAGCTAAAACAATGCCTAATTGAATCTGTTTTGATTTTTAAAACTATGTAGCTACAAAAGTTGAAAGCTCTTCCTTCGTTGTGTTCTTTTGTGAATTTTCGAACTTCTTGAAATTTCACAAAAAGCCAACTCAATTGTACTAGTGCGTACTTAATTAACTTATTATTTCAATTTAAGTTCGTTTACTTGCTGTGAGATGTTTACTTCTTGAGAAAACCCAGACGCATTTGATTATGAAAAAGTACACAGCCTAGGTCTAAGATAGATTTAAGTTTTATTTATTTTTATTATCGTACATAATTGATAAGATTAAATTATTTATTTACAATAAAATGTCCTTTTATTATTTTAAGCAACAGGTTATTTTAGTAGAACGGAACGTAATATCTAACGTTGAAAATTGCGGGTAGTTAAAAATTAAATTCGCTCAAAATAAAATCAAGCTTCGATGTCAGTGCAGTACGTATATTATAACGGTCATGCTGGTCGTGATCGTTTTATGGTAAGAGCTCATTACTATTTATTTTTTAATGAAAATAACCAGCTTGCCTTTGCATTTATAAGCCCAAGTGTTAGCTCCAAGCAAAATATGGAAGTGAACAAAGAAAATGTACGGCGAAAATTAAAAACTAAAATACCACTGCCTCTGGAGCCATTACCAGCATTACCAGAGCATCTCTTTAACAAAAACGTGGAAAACTGCGCCAATGAAAAGAGGCTTCCTCTAAAAACCCTCGCGCAAAGCAATGTTTATCCTAGTACTAGTAAAAGTAAGCCTGCAAAAGAAAAGTTCACAACTAAACCAAAACGTAAGGTAAATATAGAAACAAAGCATGTCACCGTACGAAAGAGAACTGATGATCTAGATTGGGATTACAACATCTTCAAAGATCGCGAAAGCGTGATAAGCATCAGTGACGATGATGATGCAGACAAAAACGGTGAAGAAACAACTTTTTTTGATGAGAATAAGCAGAAGAATTGCTTGGGGGAGCGTCTTGCTATCACTCCTCCGGAAAAATCCCCGCTGCAGCATAAGTCTGTGAAGAATATAAAGCGAAGTTTGAAAAGGCCTCATAGTCGAGAACTACAGGGTTTGTCGCCTAGTTGTAAGCTGGAGAAGAGAGAAGGGGATAAAGCTAAACGTCGCTTGCAATTTAATGAAAGTCTGCATGAGAGGTTGCAATCACCAGATTATTGTAAGTAGTAGCAACTGGTTTATATATCTTTTCGTATATCGAAATTCCTATAGTAGGTGCCAAATAACACCGCAATACAGGTCATTCACCCACCTTCAAAACGATGTCGCAAAATTCAATTTATGAATGGTAAACAAACAGTACTACGAGACTCGAGCGATTACCGTCTTAGCGACAGGTTTGTACGGAAAGCGACAGAATTAGCCATTCATAGATTGAATTTTGCGACACCGTTTTGAAGGTGGGTGAATGACCTGTAGTGCGGTGTTATTTGGCACCTACTATAGTTAAGTAACGATTGAATTCTGGAAAGAATAGAATTAAACAGTTTTATTAGCGCTATTTATATTCGAAAAGATAAAAAAAAACTAAAAATGACGCAAATATCAGCCGAACTGTAATTTTCAGTGAAAACTTTGTACACGTTGTGCATGAACCAGGACTATACGGATCACATGCTTGACTACTTGCTGAAAGTGGAACGGAAGCCGCTGGCGGTGCCAATCATACCCAGGATCACAAGAGCTTGCGTCATCAACTGGCTCATGAAAGTTAATGTGAGTATGACTAGACGTTTGCTGCCAATTTAACTGCTTTTAAACCCACCGAATGTACCTATGTGTAGTGTAGGTACCTATAGAATTTGTAAACCAAACCAGATAGGTATAGTTGAAATTGGAAAAACCGAAAGTGAATAAACTTCCAGGGCCCCCTCGGCAATCCAGCAGTCATTCAATCAGCTTGCTGGTACCTCGACTCAATCCTTGGAACTGAAAACGTTCAGCTGGATAGGCTCCAGCTAGTGGCCGCAGCCAGCTTCTGGATAGCCCAGAAGCTGCACGGACCGATGGTGCCCTCAGCAAAGTTGGTGAGGTGCTCTAACTACGCATTCTCGCAAGAGAGACTGTTGGCAGCGGAGAAGACAGTTCTTCAGAAATTGGTGAGAGATCTTTGTAACTCTCATGGGCTCATCTTTCACTGTCCTTGAGCAGGACGTGAACAAAGTAGTAGCTACGTCAAGGGATAAAGTAAAGAACGCTTTACTAATAAGGATAGGTAAGCCAATGTCGGTGTAACGTTGATTCGCACCACAGGTTATCACCACAAATTGTTATTCGCCGTCCACCAAAAAATTTCGGCGTTTCAACCCACATCAAAATAAATAGTATTTAGGCGGCGTGTCTATATAAATGTCGCGTCTGGTAGCTTACGTAGGTATGATTTAGGTTCTTTATTCATTGTTTAGGTCTAAATGTTATAGGACACGACTAGATACTTAGTACTTACTGCTTTATGTCTTTACGCAATAATAGCCTATTCATATTGGTATTCCCCAGATGATACTGATAACTCCAAAATCATAAGGGAGCGAAATCATATTTTTACGGCGAGGGCGCTTTTTTGAATCCAGAGCGAAGTGAAGGATTCTAGAGTAGAATCCCGAGCTTAGCGAGGGATTCTTTAGTAGAATCCTGAACGTAGCGAGGGATTCAAAGTACGTCGCCCGAGCCAAAAATATATTTTGCTCCTGAGTGGTACACTCTAGTTTTCATCACCCACTATGAGAAAATATAAGATAAGATAAGATAACAACATTCTTTATTGCACAAAAAACGTCGTTTTTTTCGTAAGTCGTTCTTTTCGAATAGATGTGATGAAAAGGTTATTATTCCAGGGTTTTCCTGTTCAGCCTGTGATCCCTCACGAGTATATCACGTACTTAGCCTGGTGGTGTGACAGCGCTCACCCTGGGGAAATAGAAGTGGCAGCCACCTTCCTCTGCATGTCAGGACTGATGGTGGAGAAGGAACTGTGTGAGGAGTACCCGTCAGTTATCGCATGTGCGTCGGTGAGGACTGCTTTACTGCTGCTGAAGAAGAAAGAGATGATGAAGCGCTTGCTGAATTGTTCAATGTGAGTTGGGTATATCCAGGTATTAATAGTATCCAGGTATTGGCATGGTGTATACATGGACGTATTATCCTCGGTGTATAGTATTAAAATGATCTGTGGTAGGTACGATTTTTGGTAATGATCTCCAGAACCCTTATTATTACCATGTAGGTAGTATTCGCGAGAATTCAAATAATAAATAAAAAGATTTATGAACATTAAAATAAAAATGCTAAGTATTGATTAAGCAAAAAGAATATGAAACCAACCTAATTTGCATATTAAGATAATTCGAACCTATCTATTTATAGGCACCAAAACTGTGTGGTTTTTTAGCTACCTACAAGGATATATTTTGATCTTTTGATGCTAATTTTAAAACCAACGCTGACCTTTGGGTTTCACCTTTGCTTTTTTTACTGAGACTGCTGAGAAATTATATTGGTAGTTAGGTACCTATTACATTTAAAAAGTTTTAACTTATTCGATATTTGAAATGAAATTTTTAAATTAGTTAATTGATGCACGTCATTATATTATTTAAAATCTATAAGGTAAAATATTTTTATTAATTTTGGGTCATGTACTTACTTATATTTAAACAGTTTTGTAAAATCTAGTTTTGTTACTGTTTGACATTAGGTACCTGTTACTAAGAGACAGCAAAAATTTAAACAGCCAAATAAAGTTATGCAACGGTTAAAAGTAAGCTGGTTTATTTACTTATACAAAGGGGTTAAGTTATTCCCGAGTATTACTCATGAGATCGATGTATCTAAAATGATTACTTTTGGGATCAGGTTCTACCCCCTAGCCCAAAATAATCATATTAGTATTGATAAAATCGGCAAACAAACGCTGTGACGTCACTAAAGTTTAAACTTCGGACTTTCCTGTGGCTTATATTAGATGTTATGAATGTTTTTCAATAATATTATGAATAAGTCAATTTGTTAAGATAACCGAAAATTTCCGATGAAGGGGATAATACTTACACCAGATTTCTGAGATGCCGATGACGATGTTATTTGAGAGCGTACTATCTGATTCATTGGTTTAAATTGAAAGGAAGTCAGTTTATCAATGGAATTAGAATGACCCTAGTAAACTTTGCCACACGCAATAACAACAAGTGATTACTAATTAATAAGGAAAATACTACGGTGTATTAAAAAAGAACTAAACATGAACTATGTAATCAAAGGGCCATACATATACCTAATCATTGAGGTACTTATAATAGCTGTCTAGCCTTGTCACTGTTTGAAATTACCTGCATGTTAGTAAGAGGCAGCAATAATTTCAACAGCTGAAGAAAGCGAAGTAAGCAGGAAAATGTTCGGGGCCAATATAAATAATCATCTGACAATATAATTGTCACGCACGCGACTGAAATTTTCTTCTCTAGTATAGGCTGTAAAAAATGTCATCTTGGCATTGGCCGTCAACACTAATCCTAACTTTTTTCTAGGTACAAATCTGCTGAGAAAAAAGCTATAAGCGTGCTTCAGATCTGTGCTGTTCTCCGCGGTGCTGTTCGTACTGTAGGCGATGAGATCTACGAGTACAAAGCGCCGCTGGATCACTATGGCGTTCCTCCACACTTCATCGCGCCGAGAATCATCATGGCTGCTCGAGAATCATCATTGCTGCTCGAGAGTGGTGACAATTAAATCATTTGCACTGGAACGAGAAAAAAAATAAGGGTGACTAGGAAATAAAAGAAAAGCAAGCAATAGAAACCTTTCTTAAGGAAGACCGTCAAAATGTTGCTTAGCTTAAAAAATAAAACCGCTTTCAAAAATATGGGTGCGTTAACCCCGCCCCGTTGTTTTCGGAAAAGGTCTCATTACACCCGGGATCTTATTCTATTTTTAAAATTCAATAGTGCGCTGTTTTAGCAGACGGATTTAAAATAATGCTTGTGGAACTGGCTGTCAATTTTGTTTATGTTAGAATGTAAGTTTTGAAAAAGGAATGCATGACGCTATGATTTTTGACTGAAGAAAAAAGGACTGAACTGAGAATTTGTATTTTTTCGAGTATAATGACATAGGTGTTTTAAATTGACATTCATGAGTGACAGTTAGCTGTAATGTGTATAAATATTAAAGCTTTTTGTAACTGCAGTCATCCGATAAAACTATAGAAGTAATGTATTTTGACATTTAAAAAATCTTTAGCTTTAAAAATTCTTATCTACCTACCTATTCTAATATATTTTTTTCAACATTGATCTTCAATTCACTAAATTATTTCTTAGAATTTTCTTTAAAAAGAAATTAAGAGTTTATTCTACTTAACCATAATCTTAACAGTATAGTTTTTAAGCATATGAAAATAGTTTTTAAAATCTATGACTGAAATAATAACCTTGGGCTTAGAGACTAAACTAAAAACATTACGCATGACTTTTGGAATATAGAAAATTAAATGATGATATGACCTAAAAAAGAAAAATGAAATTTAATAACTGACATCACTGAAATACTGACATGACATTATTAAAATTCCCTTACTTTGATTAAAAATATTAAAACTACACTTTTATTTGTTTATTTAAACCTAAAACCTTAATTACTTAGCATTTATAACTTTTTAATTAGAATTTTCTACTACTAGCTGGCATGTAACTATATTAATATACTACTAAAGTAGGTAGGTATTGATAAGGAGTATTAAAAAAACCCTAAGTAGGTAGGTATTTACTCGTAAGGGTATCTACCTTGTTGCTACAATGCAAATGATTAAGTTTAATTAAATAAAAAATGATCTTAAAACGTCGCGTTCGAATAAAACCAGTCCATCTGTATGTATTTTAGACGGCCCAGACGAATAAGATCGTAAAAGTGTATCAATAATTAAAAAATATAATAGTAGGTAATGTCCTTTGTCACAACCAGTATCTAAAATCTTCTCTCAGTGGGTCCTGCTAAGTTTATTTCCAAAAGATCATTTAATAATAAACTAGTATTTTAAACTAAGATAAGATAAGATAAGATAATGTTTAAGTGTGCCCACAAATCCTAAATTATTATTTATAACGTTGACAGCCCTGACAGGTGTCTATTTTATTTAATAGCGAATTTACTAATTTGAACATGTTAAATTTAAACTTGCCGTAAGTGGCAAAGTGAAATCGTTTAAAAAATTACAATCCATTTGTTGGGTACGTGCGGGATACGTCGTTATTCATCTCTGGCGTCCGACAATCCAGTTATTCGTCTTTACTAACACTTACATTGACTATGGTTGTGGAAAAACCACTGCGTCTTATCTCTCTGTATCATATTCTGTGGTTCTGTAGTGACCGAAGCGTTTCGTACATAATACATAACAAGATCGCGAATTTCGAAGAACAGTGTGTTTGGTGGGATCTAAAGGTTCATATAACTGTGTGATATGTCACCAACGCACTTCAGTTCACTCACATTGGTTCCTCCGAGAGGGACATAAGAGGTTTCAATAACAAATGCAAGAGTGTGCTATAAATAGACTCAAATATAGTTTTTTTTTAATTTAAAAAACTTCAGTAAACGCGGTGCAATAATTAAGTTTGATATAAGCTGTGGACTGTGGTTTTGCTATTATGGATTGCATAATACTTTTGAGTAAGTATTCGCTTTGTTTGTTTGTTGTAAGTTTTTGCTGAGAGTCTTAAAGGTAAATGTAGTTTCAATTTTATAGAAATTAAAGTAAGATTTTGAATATAGTGACTATAGGTAGGTACTATAAACAATGTCACTGGCTTGAGTTGTTGAAAAAAAAATATTTTGTCCTAGCGTAGGTTTTGACCTCATCTGCTGGATGCAATTTTGGTCTCTAAACCCTTCAGTTTAGAGACTTTTTAGCATTTTCATCAATAACCAGAATAACACCAGTGCTGGAAATGTGGACACAGGTTTTTCTCATCATTTCAGACAGAACGAAGTTTTCTCATTTACCAACATTTTTCTTTCGTAACAGGAAATAAATATTCTTATTTTAATTTCCAGGTAATACAATATGTTGCTTATTATTACTTATATGCGTGAACTCACAAGCCCCAGGCATCGATCCAATTACGAACCCCGACCAGATTTACTTTTTTGATGATCAACAAAATGCGCAGCCCATCCAATGGCAAAGAGCTGACCAACAGCAGCTGGCCAATCAGTTCATTGCAGTTACCCCCCAGCCTGTGGTCAACCAATGGCAAGCAGATAACCAACGGTTATTCACAAACCCGGTGGTTCCATTGAAAAACTCAGAACAGCGGAAAAATACAGATGTTATGGCAAAAGAGAGAAGCGTCATAAAGCTAGATGGGGCTGCTGCAGCGCTCACCAATTTTGGTATAAGCCTGATGAAGGTAAGCATAATCCTAGAATATCGGATGTAACTTTTATATAAAAAGATATACCATACCTATCCTATGTAACTGCTTGAAAAGCAAAACTGTGCTCATTAGCAGATTGCTCAAAAATTCAATGCTCCCCAATTTATGAAATATTTCATTTCAGTAGGTTACATTATTTATTTATGCTGGTCTTTTTTTTTCAGTTTGTGATCCGGCAGTCTCCAGGGGAGAACACTGTAGTGTCTCCGCACTCCATCGCAACGCTTCTTGCACTCTTACAACAGGGATCTACTGGTGCTACTCTAGCCCAGCTGTCTACGGCTCTCCAGTTGAACCAGCAGAGTTCAGCAGCAGCTTTTAAAGCCTATTCTGATAATGTAAAGGTAGGTGTACCTAATTGTGTCTTGTCTTGTATTTGCTTGTATCACTATTTTTAAACCCGCCTCTCCCAAGTTGACATAGAATTGTATTTGGAATGTCACGTCGTCGAAAGGAATGATATTTTGAACGATAAGTCAAGTGACAGATAAAATTTTCGGACGTTTTCGATTCTCTAGCGACAGTATATAACTGTAAACAGACACTGGCAGAATTGTAACAACAAGTTGCAAAAGCCATAAACCAAGAAGTTGAAGTTGACTATATATAACAGTTGTGAAGGGTGAGCTGTTCTCAATCGTCCTTCATCTTGCACGAAAGGAGCCTTTTCAGGGCGCTAGTTATTCAATCCTCTCACCACACATATAACAACTTGATCGATGATCGATAGATAGGCTACCATCATGTTAAGCCATGACGGAGGCCTTAAGGCCTAAAAACTCCGTCATCAGAGTTGGCCAGTAACTCATACGAGCTTGCTTATGGTAACCGTCTGCTGCTCTCTCTGGGAACAAATCTCTTCGTTCAAAGAACAAATACTTTGAAGTTATCCCAGTTTTTATCCAGTTTGAGGTCTTGGTGTTGCTGTCAGATTAGGTACCTACTAGATCTAGGTAGCTACTAATACGCATTCAAGTTATAATTAACCGTAACTTAAAATGATTATGCAATTGCCATGTGAAACTATTAATACTTAATTTGAAACAGAAATAATGATAACCTGCCAGAGACGGCACGAAAACGCTAATATCGGGTTTTCCGTGCTCCCCTTTTCCTCAATTACCGCGAGACTGATCACGACGCAATAGGTGACCATGGTCGCAGCAGCCCAGGCCCTTAATAGAATCTCTAGTCGTAGGTCATATCAGTAACGTAGTAAGTCCTGCAGCGAAGTGGGCAGACGACATCGTCAAACTCGCGGTCTATAAAAGTAAGTTTGTATGAGTTAGTAGCCAACTCTGCTGACAAAGTTTGCCTCTTGGCAGGCCGTAAATAGAAAAGATTAGCAAAGGACCGCAGTGGATGGCAGTGGAAGAAGTCGGGCGGTTGATAATGAGGTCATGTAACAACGGACTACTGCTTATAACTATCATAATAATCATGAATCAAAATACCCATGACAGAGCAGTTTTCCGGTAGTATCAGATTACCTTACTCTGACATGAGGTGGGGGAAGCTTATATCAAAGAGTGGACAACTTACGACAAGCTGAATAGTTCATGATAAGAGCCAACCGTCAGTCAGTTTGTTTGGCTGCCTAGTGCACACGTGACCATACCCTAGAATACATACGTTTGTTTACAGTATGCTAGATAATGAGTTCTTATAATTAGATATAATTAAGTTGATGACGATGGAAACTCGCGTTTGTTTACCAACGATATTCTTCGTTGTTGTATATTCCCTTATTTTCTGTGTTAACTTAATGTTTTTTAACAGGTTTTGCCTGTTGACCCAAACCAATTATTGCTTAGGCGTAATAACGAAAATATAAGTTGTTTTACAGAACAGGATTTACCTTATTGCTTAGGTACTTTATCACTAGAGCCGTTATATCGCACGTACTTAGTTGTTTATAAAACCGTCAGCAGATTTGGGCCATGTACCTGATATAATAGCCCTTAGAAACTAGCATAGACCCATATTCATCAGTATTGTTCCACCTTTTCATTCTTGTCTTTACCACTTTCAGACACGCCAGTCTCGCAACATCCTCAGAACTGCCAACAACATCTTCTTAGCTGATGGCTTCAAGCTCAACTCTAACTTCAGGGCGAGCGCACTGAGAGACTTCAGAAGTGACGTTACTCCCACCAACTTCGCAAATGGACCTCAAGCAGCCCAGGAAATCAACAGATGGGTGTCACAACAAACCGATAATAGAATCCAAAACCTAGTTTCGCAAGGTAAGAAAAAAGAAAGTAAGCTGAAGTAGACCGACGACGCGTTACCATTATTTGGCATGCATACCAAATGCAACCTATGAAATTGCTGACGCTTGGAGTACTATAATCTACTGGAATGTGATTCAGTCGCATTCGCACAACAATCCAATTAGTTGTCTGATAAATATGGGAATTGCCTTGTCGTATATTTATGAAATCTCCGTAAGTAGGTATTGAGAAAAACGTCTTTTACTACTACTGAATGATTGTTTACGATATTATTTTTCATCGCAGATTCTCTCAGCATAAACACCCAGATGGTGCTAGTCAATGCGATGTACTTCAAAGGCCTCTGGGACCTTCCCTTTAGACGGCAGGCAACTACACCTGGCGAGTTCCTCCTGAAATCTGGACAGGTCAAAACAGCTCAGTTCATGCAGACCAGGCGGTACTTCAGGACGGGGCTGGACCGTGAAACTGCGGCTAAAGTTATCACTCTGCCTTTTGAGGTACCTACACTTGTTTATTTTTGAAGACTAGTCTATATTTACTAATCATTCAAAGTTTTGTTCATAAAACAGACACCTCACTGCTCTTAGCAACCTAACTAGGCCAACAACAATGACGTCGCTTTTCCATCTATAGTAAGGAAATCCAATAAAACGTAGCACTTCCCCGTTCATTATCTCCACCCGTGGGCCTTTCTCGTCTACAGCTCTCTGACACCTTCCACCATTACAAATTATTTATCATCTAGATTATCAATAAGTTGATGCTACCTTTTTTACCTATACTACTCTTCTTAGATCCGTTTTTTTTTTAATTTGCAGCACGCAGAATACTCTCTCATGTTGATACTGCCCAACGTACTTAGTACCTTAGAAGACACGTTGTCTAGACTTACAACTTCTCGGCTTGAAGAGTACCTGAACTTCCCCTATGCTGAAACGCGTTTGGAGTTGCCTAGATTTTCCATAAAGGCTGACACGGATTTATCAGTATTATTACAGCAGGTAAGATTTTTTTTTAGAATGACATTGCCACAGCTATTACATCACTGCTTCACGGCAGAAATACGTACCTACTACCACACTAATACTACTGCTACTATAAAATGTTTCTGATGAGCCGCGTGATGTATGGAAAATTTGAAGTATTTGTGTATTATAAGTGTGCATTTTTCTACATAAACTCTTTGGTCTTGTCTTGGTATAGTTATATAAGGATACACGTAGGTATTTATTGGTTTTTTCCGGTAAGACAAAGCAATTAGCCAATAGCACAGTAGGAAACATCATGGCGTGTTTAAATTAAATATGTAGATCTATTAGTAACGAGTAAGCAAGGTACATATCGTCTTTAAAAAAAAAACTATGAACTTATTGCTTTTCTTCCAGATGGGAATCACCAACCTCTTCGCAAACTCTGAACTATCCAACATCGGAACTTTACCAGACGGCAGACCACCACTAGTTTCCGAGGCTGTGCACTCCGCCGCCTTCACCATCGATGAAGAAGGAGGCTCAGCAGGAGCTGCTACATCTTTTGCAATCGTTACACTGTCCAATGACGAACCTGCTGTAGTCTTCAAAGCAAATAGACCGTTTTTGGCAATCCTGTGGGATGGTACTGCTAATTTGCCGCTGTTTACGGCTAACATAGAAGATCCTACTGTATAATTTTTTAAGGGAAAAGTATTTTAGGTTAATAAGGCTTGTGTGATGAAAGTAGAGTTAAAGCAGGAAGTCTGAGATCAAGCAATGAAATTGTGAACACTTTAAGATTTTGAAAACGAGTTATTTTTAGATAAAATATCTCTTCATACTCAGCTTACATGAGTTTAAAGTGGAGTATCAAAATAAAAGTGCCTTAGTTTGAGTTTTGTTGATGCGAGGGCTATTTTTTATATATTTCGCTGTGATAGTGTAAATGCTTTTTTACATAATACTCAATACAACACGTGATGGAAATGAGCGAAAATAAGTAAATAAAATAATTTATTTAATAAATTATTTTATTTTATTTTATTTTACCAAATTCTTAATCTATTACCCTGTCTGCCTATGGTACTACGATTTCTTCTTGAACCTCTTGAAGGTGTTAATAACAGGGTCATCAGCGAATGTTTTGAACTCCGCATTGTAGTATCCTTCGATATCTTGAAGGGACTTCCCTTCTGTTTCTGGCATCAAGAAGTATAAGTATGCTGTGCCTGCAAAGCCAAAGACTGCGTAGACGGCGAAAGTTCCCCAAAGTTGGAAGTATGTTTCCAAGTTTATGAATGTCTTTGAACCCAGGAACATGACCACGTAGTTCCAGGCGGCTGCAAAACCTTGAGCTGAAGCACGACTCCTAGAATGAACATGACAGAATTATAAGCGATGGAGAAACCAAAGGTCTAAATCTCTAAAATGGTAAATGTTATATCTGCCCGCAACTGGATGATGGTATTACCTAAATGGAAACACCTCTCCCAGAAGTACCCAGGCCAGGTTACATCCTGAGAAGATGGCCAGAATGTAGAAGAATACGAGAGGAACCACACTGGTTTCGATCGGAAATGTTGACGTGTCGTATGAGAATACTGTGTCAGGTAGATGAAGCTTCGCGTAAACGCTCAGTCCTGAAACAAGGATACCCAGTCAATGATAAATAACAGCCAATAGAAGTAACATGCTGTTTATGAAAAGTGCCTTGTTTTCGTGATTTAGGAAAATATACTCAGTGGCCGAAGGTCTTATTCAGAGTAAATTTTCAATTATACATATTCATGACTTTGCTGTTGTGATACATAATATTCGTCGCGACCATGCCGTTCGATGCAATTTATCTTTATAAATAAATATAAATATTAAATATCTTTGGACACTACGACAGGCGTCATGGCTCAGTCGGTAGTAGCTCTGCCTTCCGTGCTGTGGGTCGTGGGTTCGATCCCCACCGAGAACAAACATTTTGTGTGATGTAAAAAATAGATGTTTGTTCTGTGTCTGGGTGTTTCTATGTATTATATGTATTTACAAAAAAAATGTATGTATGTATGTATTCTATCAGCAATCTAGTTTCTATCGTACAAGCTTTGCTTAGTTTGGAACTAGAAGGCGCTGTGTTAAGTGTCCGTAAATATTTATTTATTTATTGATTTATTACACACAACGCTCTCTAGTCCCTAACTAAGCAGAGCTTGTACTATGGGAACTAGATTGCTGATATAATACTTATATAATACTACAGTACGCAAAAAAGTTCATTATGATTACAGGTAGGTAGGTTCAAAATTATTCGGGTTAGAGGTTATCATTGCTGTATATTAAGCCCGTATGCTGATAAAGAAATCGTTACTTAAGCATGCATTTTTCATAAAAATATCTATGCTTGAGAACGGATCAGTGCTTGAGCAGCGTACGGCCCTAAGTCATCTCGAAAAGTTTCTCGGAATATTGAAACCTCTGTTAATCTAAGGACGGTACCTGTACAAGCCAGTGCACTTCCAAACATAGCAGTGACTCCAAGTTTACGTTTCCCAGCCAGTTTAATGATGCCGATAATCACGACCGCAGCCAGGAATAATATTACGCCGACCATCAGCTGCAAACATTAGGAAACAATTAAGGGCAATTATGACCGGTTCTGTGGGTCAGCGTTTGAGTGATGCGTGACGATTGGCTTTGCTTTGATTGAAGAAGCAATAAAATTTGAGTGGATGTGGTGGGCGGATTGGTCAGACGGCTCCATTACTGGTCCCTTGGTAAAAAAATGGCGAGTGATCAGCTGAGATGCAGATAATGCAGTTTTGATTCCCATCAGACTAATGATGGAATTAGATATTTAAAATACGTCAGACTTGTATTATAGTGAAGGGTTACCATCCCAAATCTCGTGCCTATAGCTAGGCACTAGGCACGGCACGACTCTTTGCCTTTTAGCCCCAAAACTTTGATTACGCTAGGATGTCTAGCAGCATTGTTCGTTGTACGTGTACTACAATGCTGACGTAAACTTTATTTTTTATAGAGATTGAGCAGTGCCCCTAGCGAGTGCTTTACAAAACTGATGATTTTCCATACAAAATTATAGTTTACGCAAGAGTTTGCGTGACTTTGTAGTAAACGTCAAACGTACACACTGGGCATGCAAGTATTGGTATAGCCACAGATCATATAATACTGTATAGGTGAGATCATTAACAGTCATTTCGTTTCATCCAAGTTATTCACAAGTAGGAAAAAATGGCCAAGCATGGTCTACCTGATGTAGAGAGCTACATAACGTCTGTCCATAACAACTGAATTATAGAAGCATAACCACCTATTCTTGCTATCAATAATGTATGTAACATGTTAGACCATATCGCTTAACTTACGACAATATTCTTGGGATCCCCAGCCATGCCGAATGCTCCACACACGTTCACCATGTTAGGCCTGATAGGTGAGAGACCGCTCATCACAAAGAACATGAAGTACATCATCACCAGGGTCAAAGGCCTCAGTGTCTCCTTGCCGAGCATTACAAGATTGAACTTAAGGAAGAATCTGAAACAGAATGATGAGATTGTCAGGGCTGAATCAATGAAAAATTTAAGAAAAGAAGAAACAACATGTTGTCAATGTTGTCATCCATGAAAGATCTTATCTTCCATTTCATAAAGATTTTGTTAGAGTACTTAGCAACAAAATATCTTTTTACACAAAATAATATTGTAGGTAGATACAGTAACCGAGTTTTTTCTGACCTTGGAACACTGAAAGATCAAAGTTGGTCTACAAAGTTCTACATTAACAAGTAGGTAGGTATTATTGTGTGGAATCATATGCATGTAATTGTAAAATATTAGAATCTATTCTAAAGAATCTACGCTCAAGATGCTTGAGTAGATTCGTAAAGGTTACCTTGAGATATTTTCAAGGGTTTCCTAGACAAAATATGTGATGAATCACCTTGTAATAGACAGCAAACAAAATAACTTTATCTTGTGTAAGACGTGACAACAACAATGTTTTGGTATGTCGGCGATAATAATATAAATTTGTCCCATGAATGTAAAATGTGTTCGTTGAAAACTTTGAGGACGGATTTCTAAGATTTGTTCGTTTGAAAGATTGTAATGGTAGGTAATGTCTCCTTACCCTAGACCTAGAATGGTTCCTTAGCTCAGATTAGTTTCTAAGATGTTCTGTGACATTTCGAAGTGGTGTACCCTCTCGTCACAAGGTACACTCATCTTGTAAGAGTTCATTAAATTTTTATCGATAGTTACTAAATAAAGATACTGAAAAGTTGCTGGTTTTCAGACTTAAGTAGAAATAGGATACAAACTTTTTATCAACTGTTTCATGTGTATTTTGTAAATATTGTGAATATTGTAAATACTGTATTAGCTGTAATTTTCTTTGTGCATAAATTAGATAATTTAACTTTTTATAGTTCAACTATACTATTGCACCAAAAAGATATGCCACAAACCAGTCAAAACCAGTCAAGAAACGTTAGTAAGATTATGATAATTCGGCAACCTTGACTTTAAACCGCCTTACTTTATCTTGATGTTAGACATTATCAATGAAAACGGTCTTAAATGTGATCCTCACTACAAAATACTACAAATAATATCTAGAATAAAGCAGTTTTTACCAACTCTGTAGGTACGTAATAACACAACATACTCATAAATACTGCAGTCACGACCCTCAAGTATCAGGAGTGTGAATGAGGAGGAAATACAGCAGTTACACTACGTGGCGACTACGACTCTTAGGCAGAGCGTTACCACACAGTACAGGCGTAGTGTGACTTTACGAACTTCATCACCATATTAACTTGTTGAAGTCCACTGAGACACTTCCTCAGATTTTCAAAATGAACTATATAGGTCCTTCACCATTTCCTGCGATCCTAGCCAATGTGGTCCATTATCTGGGAGGCGTCCTAAGCTTCGCCATGATGACATCTTTCGGACTTGCTTTGCACCCCCTGTCTGCCACAGTATACAAATCCTGCCACGGCTTATTAGCGCTTGGTGAAAATGGAGGGGAAGTGGGAGGATGTTTTGCACAGCTAAGACATATAAAATTCAAGCTCGTGCCGTCACCTAGGTACTTATGACTACATAAGGTAACTCAGATCTCTGACCACTTTACAAAGACCTATACCTATACCTTTTGATAGGATTCATCTTAAAATGCTCGCAGTCTCCGTCGTGTCCGATCTTCTCACAAATAACGCAGCGCTGCAGCTTCTTTGAATAGACCACTAGCTGATCAAACTCGTCTCGAACGTTCTCGGCAGAAGTCCAACCACGGAGGTAGCAGAGGGACTTCAGGGCTTCTTTCTCTTTGCCTTGGGAAAGCAGCCACACTGGGGTTTCAGGGACCTATAGAACCAAATATTAAATTTTCTATAACACCTGGAGCGTCGAAAGGTTAAACCGTCCCCATCCACAAATTTTTCGTCATTTACGAATATAGTTGAACCTAGTGCCGGTAGTACTCCACGCCCTCCAGTTAGTTTATGAGCTTTAGCAGTTGTTGGTACTGCACGCGAGCTAATGGTCTACCATGAGGTAGACAATACCCATTACCGTTTCAACTTGTTAGTTTTGAGAATTATCTCGGAATTAACAAGTTGAAGTGTCTTTTCAACTTCAAGGTTTTACGTAAGAGCCTTAGACGATTTGTCCAAGGTAAGAGCTCATCATAGTTCTCTGATTCTCCGTAGCCGGCTACATGACTTGTATGAGTCATCTATTTAACAATAACGTACCTATTATGCACTACCTACCAGTAAAACAAACAGCATCGACGAGACAGGAGCGGCCAGGCAGATCAGCGCTGCTTGCCGCCAGTTGACCACAGTGCCGAGGAAGTAGATCACAAACATGCCGACCGAGCTGAACAGCTGGGTAACTGTGCATAGCGCTCCGCGGATAGACGGCTCACTAGAAAACAAAAAAAATGTTCAAATATTTGAAAGTTGATCTTTAGTAACCAAGTTCATATTTTTTTTTAAAAATGCATTATCTTGCCGAACATGTTCATTGAGAATTATAGAATGTCAACTTGGTAATAAATAGTAGTATTTGGCAAGAAGCCGATATAAAAGGTTTTACTTACGGGGATGCTCACTAGTTACTTATCTCATGGGAATTACCTAACCAACTATAAGAAAAGACTTTGGTTCGGAAGCCGTCCTTAGAAGCCCATCAGCAGGGGTCTGCTGGTGGGCTTCTAGGGACGGCTACAAGATTTAGGTGAAAGTGGAAATTTTTAGACATTCAAATAATTATCAATGTGTCTAATAAAATAGTACCGTTTGGTTATCTTCTAAACATTGACGACATTGACCTATTTCAATAATCTACGATAAGAACTTTTACGAAATAGTAAATCAATTGGTCTAAGATGGCCTTAGAAATATATATCTACCCTCATCTGCTATTTGATTAAAACAAGGATAAGCTAGATGATAATGTAACCATTAAAAAATTGTAGTCCACTGCTCGATGTAGGTTACGCTCAAAATGCCTTGAGCCTGGTTTTTAGCTCTTCTCATCCAGTGTTGCACTACATTTCGTAGATCTTTGACATAGAACATAGATGTTTGTTTTGTGTCTGGGTGTTTCTATGTATTATAAGTATGTATTTACAAAAAAAATGTATGTATGTATTCTATCAGCCATCTAGTTTCCATCGTACAAGCTTTGCTTTGTTTGGGACTAGAAGGCGTTGTGTTAAGTGTCCGTGAATATTTATTTATATTTATTATCTTCTGCGTAGCGTAGTCCAGCAAGGGAGAGCTTGCTACCCTACACTTGCCCAAACGAGCTCCCCAAAAAGTCGTGCAAACATTAATTTGCTCCAACAGTGGTCGGTTTTACGACAATCTTCTCGGTTAGCTCATCTTCTGAGCCATGTTATTATTCTAAGTTCTAGTGGGTTACTCTCGAACACAGTTCCAATCCGGATCCATAGATTTTGACAGAAATCCTGTGATTTTTCAGTACAAAATGACATGAGATCTGTCAAATTCCGTGAATCCGGATTGGAACTGTAGTCGAAAGTAACCCACATGAGCTATGTTTACATCTCAGTTCTCGTGGTTCATGGATGTTCAAGAATAAGTAATACCAACCTTATCTCCCCGACATAAGAGTTAATCGGTGCTTCCATGACCCCGGAACCAAACCCGAGCAATCCGTTGGCGATGAATAATGTTGGTAGATTCCATGCGTTGTACATCAGCACCCATGCCACTAGATGCGGTAGGTTCACTAGGAAGTTGGCTTTCTTTCTGCCGAAGTAATCTACAATTGGACCA
Source organism: Eulithis testata (assembly GCA_947507515.1). Lineage (NCBI taxonomy): Eukaryota > Metazoa > Arthropoda > Insecta > Lepidoptera > Geometridae > Eulithis > Eulithis testata. Next base: position 5,816,138 of record OX382213.1, on the reverse strand, counting down.
GAGACTATTGCTCCCAGCGGCTGTGTGAGGTATGATAGACTTCCTGTGAAGGAAATTACATTATCTTACTAAAAGAATTCGGGACGTGACTCTAACTACCCTCTTTAACAAGGACCTCACGACTTACGCCGTCAAAATTAATTTTAACACGTTTTCCGTTAGAAAAGAGCATTGCAAAGGTTCAGCAAAAATAATTTAAACAAGTTCTCTGATTATAAAATGAACTTTAGTTTTAAAATGTTTATTTATGTTTTCAAAAAACTTGTTTGTATAAAATTATATTATTATTTGCAACTTTTGCATTGCTATTCTTTAGAGCTTGAAGTTTGGCAATTTTGCATTATTACATCCAGTCATTTTATATATCTGTCAAAATATGTATTTTGCGATCTCGCTTCCGCCCCCAAATATTTTTTTTATATTTTATTGTATAACTGTTTTTTTTACTTGTTTAACTGTTTTGAAAATAGTAAAGTTTGGCGGTTCTCGTCCAATAGATAGTGCATTGTGAATATAGTTCCTTCCTATTATAGGATGTATATGTATGTTTGTTTCTCTTTCACGTAAACACGGTCCGATTTGAATGAAACTTAGAATATATATTGTCCGTGACCTGCATTAACACATAGGCTACTTTTTATCCCGGAAAATCAACGGAATCTAACGAGACGCGAACGAAGTCGCGGGTGGAAGTTAGTAAGTACATAAATGTATTTGCTTTGTTATGTATAGTGACATGATTACCTACAATGTTATAATTATATACAGATCTTATCCGAAGTTTATGATTATGACTAAGATGTGGATGTGGCATAGTGACACAGTATTATATTATGTTTCTTTGTATCAAGTCGGCGCTGACAAATATTTACCTCTATAGATATTTTATCATTCTTTATTGTCTACGTAGGTACAAATCCTATGCAAATCAACTAGTGTGCCAAAAAATAATTAAAGAAATCCAGGTCATACTTTACAAGATACAGCTAAAACAGACATTTGCTAGCGAAGGTTTTAAACCTTGACTTGTGGTCAAAGTTTAACCACAGAATAAGGATTGCAATAGTAGTAACTACTTAGTTGCTTTTATACAGAATACATAATGTACGTATGTATTTAATAATTAATCGGACGAAAGAAGCCTATAGTAGGCAGTAGCTACCACTTAACATCAGATGGGTCATCAGTGTTCCACACTTTCATTATCATAATCATCCAACAGCCCGACTTTACCCACTGCTGGGCATAGGCCTCCCAAAGTTTGTGCCATCCACTGCAGTCCTGAGCTTTTGAGTCTCTCCAATTCACGGCCTTTAGTTATATTTTTTCCACATTTTTTTTGTATAAAAATAAAATTGGAAGCACAGTACATAATGTGTGTATTTGTGTATGTACCTTGCCAAACCAATTTGACAATCTAGGAGTACAATAAAAGTGACTATACCTATTCCAACCTGCAGTGTTTTGGGTGTACCCATTTGTTTCTATTGCTGATTTGGCGTAGTCAGATTCACCTTTTTATTCTCTAGAGGATGTAGAATTATTACTTTGTCTAGTGACTTACCAAACCATGATGCCTGTGAATCGTTGAGAGACAGTCCCTCTGGCGCGTGCAGGAGATCTGGTAACGCGATGGTCGCGAAGCTGACCGCCATGCCCAGGTCCAGCAGCAATAAGTAAGGAGACGAGCATGCTATCAGCTGGAACACAATTATTCAGATAATTAATATGTTTCACATTTTTAAAAATAGGTATGTGGAAGGAATAATAACGTCCAAATAAGCATGTACTTATAATTATATAAATACCTACAAGGTTAATAAAATAGTACATAATAATAATAATCTATTTCTCATGTCATGATACAAGTTTTGCTTAGTTTGGGACTAGAAAGCGTTGTGTGATATTATTATGTCCAAGAGTAAGTATTTATTATTATTTATTTATTAGTTCCATATACCAACAAAACATAAAGTACGATGCTGAGGGGCCGCCGCGCCGCCCGTACCGTGAAAATCGGGTGTCAAAATCAAATGGTATTCTCAAATGATGACTTGAAAGGATATTGTTCTTTATAACCCGAGAAATAAAATAAATATTTCAGCAATAACACCGATATCCCGGAATCGGTGCGCTCCGTACCTACATAAAAGAAACATTGTCTATTTTCCTTTTACGAATTAAAGAAAAAAAAACTGAATTGTCCATTTTCTTGCCTATTCTTTAGGCTTCGGTTACAATGAACTTATGGCTTGATCCACCTTGTTAATATTCAAGATAATTTAATTTAGCGATGATTGATTTATTATTTGGTAGCGCGTTGATGTCTTTTGTATGGACAACCCTTTAGCTGTAGTTTTAAAAGGGGTATTTCTAAATAAAACAATGTAATTTTATTTATCGCAAGAGTACGCCATATCTATAGTATTATAATGATCTGTGGCCACACTAATAATAACTATAGTGAGGCATTGTTACAAATCAGTAAACTGGTTTTTTGTATGAAATTCAACCTTAAAAGTAATTATTCTAAGTAGGTAGTGGTAGTGACAACAAGGACATACAGGTAGGTCAACGGGAACAAGTCAAAGGTCAATTTAGAAACTAATACACCTCAGGTTCACTACAACATTAGTGCGTATTGCCTTTTAATTTATAAATAAGTAATTCCAAATATCACCTATTTTCCCGACACAATTTAAGAAGACAAAGGTCTTAATTAGACGTCTGAGCTATTCAACCGTGTTGGGACCTTTAGCGGAACCCTAAAAACAATGTTTAATGTGCCATGCTTTGGCAGCAGAGTATTTTTTTTCTATGTTTGGCAGTGACACAGAACGATGTCGGCATTGTTTTCTTTTGTTAAAAACGTTTTAATAAAGTTTTTGTTCATTAAGCGTTCATAATTCCTAGTTCTATACTTACCTCTAAGTAAACTAGGCCAACAAGAAACATCTTGTTTCTTGAGAATCAAACTTGCATTTTTGCATTTCGGTATTTTTGTTACTACTTATTTGACAGGTGTGCGTAAGCTGTGCGTCAATCGCTTTCATTTGATGAGCTATGCAAAAGTGTGGTACCTATCGAATTACAATTTCTACAGCCAACGCAATTTTCTTTTGTTTTGTTACCAACGCACTTTATTTACCCATTTTATGTCAATGCGTGTCAATGAAGAAAGATTTTTGACTTTTCGATTCAATGTTATTTTTTGATTTGTCTAAATTAGTGCATTTTTACAGAAACCTCACTCTAAATTATACAATCTACTTATCTATTTCACCTAAAAACATTAGCATACACACCTGTGAAGTAATAGCCCTCAGTCGAGTAACACTTGGCGCTACCTCCTTAATATCAAGTTTGTGCACCATTTTGAAACTATTTTAGCTAACTAAAAAAATCACTAAAAACACCACTAAATAAAATTATTCTAATTTACAGTTGTAAAAGTTAAATGCATTATTTACAAGGTTAGTAAGAAAAGTTTGGTTTTATTACAAGTGCGGCAAACGCGGTCGCCTCGTTCAGCCAAACTCGTTGAATGGTGTAAAAGGTAAAAATGCCGCATGTGCAGAAGTGAATTTATACATTTCGACACATGGGTGTTATTGTTATCGGCTCATCGCTGTTTTATTGTTATACGTCATTTTGGTTAGTTTAACCACATATTATATAATACTATACGAGTAGTTTAACTATATAAACTATCTAGTATAATGTATGCATCTTCTTTCATGGTGAAATAAAATTCTTTCAAGCTAGGTAGTGTTCTCTCATGGCTTCTCGCATGGCTAAAGGTGAGGGGTCAATGAGTTGTACTTCGATAACCGCACTGAAAATCGTAGATTCCATACTCCCATGCATTTGCATTACTTCAATTTCAAAGTCTGAAAATCTTACTTACACTATTCCAGAAATCCCCTTCGTACTGAGAACCAGCAGGGAATTTCTGTAGAGTATACTTTCATACCATATTTAATTTTATACCAATTACTGAATGTACCTGTCTTTTCGGCATATTTGTTCTGAAAAAAAAACAAGGCAGTTCCTTATTGTAATAAAAAAAACTACACATTTAATGATTTTCTTTATTTCATTTATATGATATACTAGATGCCGCCCGCGACTTCGTTCGTGTCCCGTTGGATCCCGATAATTTTTCGGGATAGCCTACGTGTTAATCCAGATCACGGACAATATATATTCCAAGTTTCATCTAAATCGGATCAGTAGTTTTTACGTGAAATACTCTTTCACGTAAAAACTACTGATCCGATTTCCATCCATACTTACAAACTTTCGCGTTTATAATATTAGTAGCATTATAATCGCATTAGTTCTTTCGCTATGAGTACTACTTATTAATACAAGCAATGCTTTGTACTGCGTCTGATTGCGTTTATAGTCTGGGTTGTGACGTAAATACTAAGGTCCTCTTTGAAATGTCCATCTACCTATTTGATAGGCGTCAAAGATTTTTTTTTCAGAAAGAACAAAAATTACCCTTCCGACATTCACAATGGCAAAGAAGGGGGAATACGCAAAGAAGTAATTTTTTAAACAAATCTAGTAAAAATCTTGGGATTTTCATTGTGACTTTCATGACATCTCAACAAAAACCAAATGATACTTTTACTGGATTCATCGGTGTTTATAAAGTCGTTACTTACCTAATCCTATGGTGTGCCCATTGCCACTTCAACTGGCCGTCTAATCTACTGTTATCTATACATGCATTTTGTCATAAGCAGGCTTAAAAAATAATGTCTAGGCATTTGAAGATCATAAACCTCGTAAGACCTACTAAGGATAAATTCAAAGGTTTATTGTTATCATGGTACTTAGTTAACATATTTTTTTATCTTTTATCTGATTCACCTGTCGTCTCATACTTGTCTCACAGAGGATTTGAGCACAACCACCTTAATAAGTAGGTACCTACACAGTGAGTTATTTCCTGTCTCTACAACAAACAAACAAGAATACAAGAATGCTACATGATTCATTTTCTCTATAATATAATTTCCGAGTAAACCCTTTAAAGATCGTATAAAATACAAATAATTAGTGTTTACCTAGGTGGTAGGTAGGTAACCTTAGGCCTTTACATCTATTGAAGATGATTTATACAGCGTCAACCTATGCCTTCACTTAACGGGACACTGTAGTGCCTGGGACAATGTTTAGATGGTGTAGGATTGCCCAGCACCTAAGATACCATCCTCTACTATAAGTTTGTGTACTTACTCGAAAAGACGTCTAACAATAGCAGTTAAAAACATCAATTAATATGGAGTTACAATTAACTCACTATAAGTTCGTGTACACAAAAAGACGTCCAACAGAAGCAATTAAAAACAAAATTAATAAAAAACAGCAAGTTGCTGATTAAAGTCGACTACCGAGATCACTCTTCTCCTTCCTCCTAAACCTTTTAAAGAACCTAATGAAAGGGTCATTAGCAAAAAACCTGAACTTCCCGTTATAGAAGTTTTCAATATCGTGTAAAGGCACTCCTTCAGTCTCCGGCATGAAGAAGTACAGGTATATTGTGCCGATGAAACCAAAGCCAGCGTATACAGCAAAGGTACCCCAAAGCTGGAAGCTGGTTTCCAGGTTTACGTAGGTCTTCGCGCCGATGAAGGTGACTAAATAGTTCCATGCAGCTCCGAAACCTTGGGCGGAAGCGCGACTCCTGGTAGAAAAAATATGGCAATTTGGTTAAAGGCAAAATTCAGTTGCTCTGCAGAATTCTGCTTGGCCATAATAGGTGAAAGTAATCTCGAAAGAAATGTTTCCCACATTCTGTAATCCCAAGAGCTCATCACTGTTTGAGCCGTAATAAGTCCACTGCTGACTGTAACCTTCCCCCATAGTTGTCTAGAGCAAATCATCATGTGTGAGACTTAAAATCTCCTTGACTAGAGCGCCTTTTTGTCTGGAGTGTGTGGTCTCAACTCGACGACTCATTACACTAACCTAGTTTCAGCCAATGTGACTGCGAGGTCCCTACCCAATCGATGTCCCATTTACTCGTCTGCCCCTTGTGCCCTACGGCCTGTACCTACAAGGGATGATCTAATAAACGCCACAGACGATGGGGTAAAAGTAGCTAAGTTCTATTTGAACCTAGTCTCGAGTTCTTGTCCAGACCATTGACACGCAAGAAGAAGAAGATTACACCAACGACTATAGATTCTCCAAGTTAAGCTTTAAAAGCATTACCTAAATGGAAAAACTTCTCCAAGCAGCACCCACGACACATTAGACCCGGTGAACAGCGCCAGCGCATAGAAGAATACCAATGGAGCATAACTCGTCTCCTTCGGAAAGGTGGCTCGATCAAACGAGAACACAGTATCAGGCAGGTACATTTTGGCATAAGCGCTGAGGGCAGCGCAAGATACTCCAGTGCCCAGCATGGCGGTGATACCGAGTTTCCGTTTACCGGTGAGTTTGATGAGAAATATCACGATGATGGACGCCAGGAAGGTTATAACGCCAACCATGAACTGTAAAAGATAGTAAGATTTTTATTTACCATCATGGGCTGTCGTATAAATTATGGGTATGTAGACCTTCCTGAGATCTTCTAGGTATACCTACCTTCTTAAGTAATAATAGTCTATTATGAACCTTACCACAACATTTTTCCCATCGTCAGCCATGCCGAAAGCGTTACATATGTTAACCATGTTGGGTCGAATCGGAGTCAGACCGCTCATCACGAAGAATAGGAAGTATATGACGATCAGACTCAACGGTCTTAACGTCTCCTTGCAAATCATCACCACGTTAAACTTCTCGTAGAATCTGAAATTAATAAAACAGAAAAAAGATGATAGCAGTAACCTATTGTTGTTATGCAAATAGGCAACAAAACTAAAAAGATTAACAGTAAGGCTAGCGTTATAGGTGTTTCACAAAAACATTTTCCATACATTTTATAGAAACTCGCCCAGAGACAGCATTGCAGGTGGCTCGCTGCTAACGTACTGTACGAAAAATATCTGTCGTAAAAGCAGTAGTGGCTGTGGGAAACTCACCGCTTAAAAATATTCAACTTCTGATGCTCACACTCGCCTGTATCCTCAAACCCTTCTTCCTTCTCATTCTGGCAGCAGAGTACACATCTCGTCAGGTTCCTGGAGTGGACAACCAGCTTCGCAAACTCTTCTTGGACGTTCTCTGGCTTGGTCCAGCCGCGAAGGTAGCAGAGAGACTTCAGAGCCTCCTTTTCTCTCCCTTGTGAGAGAAGCCAGACGGGGGTTTCTGGTACCTGTAAGCACCAGTGTCTAGTTTAGAGGGTATGTTTTAAAGGAGTTGAAAGCAAATCTTCGTGTTGTCAAAAACTAACTACATATAAAAGAATACGAAACTATTTGCGACAAAAAGGTACATTATTGATTTTTCCGGCAAATCAAATGTTTCCATTTACTTTCCTAGTCTAAGTACTCTTTTCGTTGACAATTCTTACCAGTAGAATCAACAGCATAGCAGTGATGGGTGCTGCCAAAGAAATGAGTGCTGCTTGTCGCCAGTAGACAACGGTACCGAGAAAATACATGCTCAGAATGCCAATGGCGAGGAAGCATTGGGTGGCGGTAGATAGAGCCCCTCGGATGGAAGGTTCACTGGAAGAAAAACAAGCATAAGGATAAAATTTTTGAATACAATAATGAATAAATATGAAATGAATTCTCTAGCGATTGTAAAATCTCAATTTTGTTAAAGCAATCACACTTGAGATTGCAAAATATTTAGATAGGTGAGGTTCATCAAATTATGCTACAATAATTGAAGATGAAAATCTTAACTTGGGAAGTGCCTTACTGTAAAATTTCAGGTAAAACACGTTTTCGCCAAAGATTTTCCTCAAAACCAGTAGGTAATAAATAATACTTTGTTAATTTTATAGCTCGACTCAAAATTGTGTTAAATTCAAATCGCATCCTTTTTTTGCATCACCTTTAATTTGTTTGGCTGAGAAGTATTTTTTTGGCCTGTTTTTTACGGGCTTGTACAAACATGTACCTATGTCGCTTACGTCTCGGATTAACCTATGCAAAGCCATTTTTGTATGAACCTGAGTTTGGACAAATAGTTTTTGTTTGCAAAAAAAATCAAGGGTGGAAAAATCGAAGAGATGCCAGGAACTAGAAGCCGAAATAAGAAGTTGAGCTTTGGTACTTCAATGGAAGAAAGATACTTTGTGGACAACTATACAAGTTTTTACGTAAACTGTAATATTTACCTTACTTCACCAACGTAAGCAAAAATTGGAGCTTCCATCAGTCCGGTCCCCAGACCCAACAAGCCGTTGGCAAAGAAGATTGTCGGCAGATTCGGTGCAAAGTACATGATTATCCAAGCTACTAGATGCGGCACGTTGACAATAAATGATGCTTTCTTTCGGCCGAAGTAGTCAACCACTGGCCCGGACATAATTGCCCCGAATGGCTGCGTGAGATAGGAGAGGCTTCCTGGAAAAGTTAGGAAATAACCATGATACTCTTAGAAGTTCTTAGGTAAGACTGATCGAGTGACCGTAGTGCTTAATCAGAAAGACGCATGTTGAACTACTTACACGTGTGGGGTGCGTACACATTGCATGTGCTCACACAACATACAGAATTTTCTTATTCTGTAGGCATGCCTCGACGAGTGCTGATGAGTAGTTGATAAGTACACAAAAAGTTGTGAGTGCTGATGGAACGATGTTGAAAGTAAACAAGTTGAAAAATTCTTAAACCAGATATTTTTTTTTAAACATTTCTCATTGGGAATTCGAGTTTATCAAAAACTTGTTCTGAATAAGCCCTGCACCGTGCGGCTTTCTAATTATTTTAAATTCCTTTTGAAACACATAAAAATAACCTCATCTCTGATTAAGCCGAAGTAACTTAACTCGCTTAGTTTTATTGTATGTACACATACGTACGTACAGTAGGGTATACGTACGTATGTATACATGATAGTATATGATATGATGTTGACATCATGAGATGATAAGACAAAATTATGATTGTAAAGTAGAAGCTTAATTTTATTTGTCTCACAAAATGTAAATGTAGTAAGTAGTAATTACTTATCATCCGAAAATGATTATCAACTTCTAATATTTAGGTGCTTAGGATAAAAATACCCAAATAAAAATAATTTGAGTTTTTTTTATTATTGTGTATTTAAGTAAGTATCTTACACAATAAAAAACATATTATTTTTATTCGGGTACCATGAGCAGTCGCATACTGAAGTCAAATAAGAATCTTCATACTACAAATTATACAAACGCGCTAAAGCATGACATTACTGTAACAAATCGACCACAAATAATGTAACATGTAACCGAAAATAATTGTCTAGTTAATTACAACTCAGATCGTGAGGAGAAAAAAAAAACAAAAAAATCTTTATTTCTGTTCAAGATAAGTGTAAGTGAAGATTGAAGATAAGTGAAGACTCTACCAAGACTCTACCACAGCCATAGTATAGCTATAGTAGCCGACAGTAAAATATCAACGCTATCTGATACAAGAATAAGAACTGTGAATGAGCAGAATTGGTATTTTTGTCAAGTCTAATAAAGGGCTATTTGAAGCCACCAATGTAATTTTTGTATCAGATGGTGTAAATCGACCACTTATTTGACCCTATGCTTTCGGCATTTTCTTGTGCTTTCGGCCAAAATCTGATTGTTCTTTCTGATTTTATGAAGCATATGTTTAATAATCTGTTGCCATGAAGCTTATCCTTGTATCAAATAGCGTTGTTATCTTACTGTCGGCTCCCCTACTATAAGGGCTAGTATTCTGCTTATATCCGGCAAGCCTCTGCAAAATGTATTAAATGTGGCAGTTTGTCTAAAGTATTACCAAACCATGATGCCTGAGTGTCATCCATTGAGAGGTCCGTGGTGGAGTGCAGGAGGTACGGCACAGCTATGGTAGGAAAGCTGATAGCCATCCCGATGTCCAGAAGCAGCATGTTCGGAGACATTATTGCTATGCACTAAAATAATGGGATACCTAAATGACAGTGAACTTTGTAGCAGGTAAACTGAGGCGTATGAGTACCTAAGTGGCCAACTCTGGAGACGGAGTTTTTAGGCCTCCGTCGTGGCTTGACGGCTGCTAGAGTCACGGGACCGACCACAGTGCCCTCCGAAGCTCAGATGTAAATGCCACTAACGGTCACCCATCCAAATAGTGACCACGCAGAACATCGCTTTACTTAGATAATCGGCGAAGATTGACTCTAAACCACGAGCGTTTCTGAGTTCATGAGAGTTAAGTAAATGGGTGGACTAAAGAGACTTGTTTCAAAATAACAGATTAGACACAATAGGTTGTCATGATGTCTATTCTTAGTGCTTCTCCTCCTCCATGGTAAACATATCCTCAAAACTTTACTTTGCTCTTGAACTTTGAAGTTGGCTGAAGGTGCTAACTTTGGACCAGTATTTTAGAAATGCTTCCTGTTAGTTTTGCAGGTGACTCTGTCGGCTCATTCCAGTTTTCCCCTGCGTCAGTCCCCTGCGTGGGGGATTTCTGGAACTTTTGTCCAATAATCCCCTTAGCCACCCCGGCGACTGCCGGCAGGGTCATGCATAACGACTGAACCGATTTACATGAAATTAGAAATCGTGAACCGAAATAGCAAAGACTACTTTTATTTTAGTGTATGTAAGTAATTTATTTGGATAAGTGGGTGAAACTAACGTGAATCTAGTAGGTAAATAAATAAACGATAAACTTACCTGTGCCACTATGGATTTTAATCTGGATGCACTGATGTTCTCACCGAATTTGAATTTGTACACCATTTTCACTGATTTTTTTTAAGTTATTCGTTAAAAATATGTTACTTGTAATCCAACCTCCTAAAAATTGTACCTAGCTATATCTAATCTTCCATTTCTTGAGTTTATTGGTAGGTATCCTTATTTTGTTATCAATATTCATTTGGCAAAAAGACCTACAGACGAACGTTGCCTAAACTAAAATGCTAAGTTGTGAGGAAAACCAAAAGCCTTGAAACCTGTTCATACATTTATACATTGTAATTCGTGTAAGAACTTCGAGACATAAAAAATAAATATATAACTAAGTCCGGTTTATTTTCTCTAAACATTAGCAGTGCCTAATCTCAAAATTGTAGGTCACAGAAACCTTCCATGACCTCTTTCTGAGCATCATTGCTAACACTATTTAAACATGAAGATGACTTGTAAAGCGAGAACTTACATTATTATATTTACGTGTAATTTTTTGTTCCCATCCAATGAATTCAGTTTCGGCCTGCAAAAACCGCGTTGATGTTTTGTCTCATGTAGGTTCGTATGAATCAACGGCCATCTTTGGTGACGGAGTTTTTAGGCCGCCTTAAGGCCTCTGTCGTAGCTGAAATGACTCTAGTATTCCTATCAATTACGAGAGGTATTATAACGTACGTACGTAGTATTATAATATGATCTGTGACTGTACTTTAAACCATTTTCTAACATAGCTTGCCCTGATGACGTCATTCGCAACAACTACTGTGAATAATGATTACTGAAGATACGGTAGTGACGTTTGTGCTACACTGCGCAGTAACGCTGTGACTTCGAAAGAGCCTGGACCATTGCTCGAGGCGACCGCGCAGTGTAACACAAACGTCACTACCGACTCTTCGCAGTAAGGTCTGCAATAAGTGAGAATAGAGAATCAATTCTGTCAAACGATACTTTTGTATTGGGGCATTTACAGTAGTGTTAAGGCAAGCGTCCACAGGCCCGCATCGCACGCATCGGACGCATCGCACGCAACGGATTTTAGTTTGCCTTGTATAAAAACTCATAAAACTACGTCCACTGATCCGCACCGTACGGACGAGTTTTTATACAAGGCAAACTAAAATCCGCTGCGTGCGATGCGTCCGATGCGTGCGATGCGGGCCTGTGGACGCTAGCCATTAGCCGCCTAATGCCTAAGGGAACTGGTCACGAATTACGTAATGGATTAACCGGTATTTTTATTGGGTAGGTATATTAATATACACTCGATGAAAAAAAAACCGGGTCGTCTATAAAAACTAGAATATCTTGGAAACCATGAATGCTAGCTTAGTTAAATTATGCAAGTTAATAACTAAGGAGTGTTAAGTAAACTGTTACAACACAATTTATTTCACTAAGCTAGCATGGTTTCTTCATGGTTTCCACGATGTTCAAGTTTTAAAGTTGACCCGGAATTTTTGCTGTCAACTGTATTTAGTAGTTATGTATGAAACTGCTTCTATTTGGTTGTTTCAGACTATGCAGATTAGCCATAAAATTTTGATACTCCAACTGGTTTGACACGTGATCTGCACGAGTACGCAGACAAAAACAGGTTTTAAAGAAATCTTTGAGGTGACTACAGTGACGTTAACATGTAGAGCTCATTAGTGTAGCAATAACAAAAGTGATGATAATGCTCGGTTAAATACTTAACTCCAAAAGGCTTACTACAAAGAGTTTATTCTATTGTCTGCTATATTGTATAAAATATTCATTAATTATTTTGTAGTCATCAGTAGCTACCCACAGGTTTTTAGCCAATTCTCTAGACCAGCTACTACCGGATCTGCTACCGGTAGGGTAATTTACGTATCTAAACGATAGTAATTTTAGTTATTATTATTATTATTTAGATTATTTATTCAGACAACTTGGTCCAGTTTGGTTAGTAGGTAATATAAAAACACTTATTAAACTAGGTTAGTAATTTTTAACTAAAAGCGATGCTGTCCTCTGGATGAGGTTCCAAACCAAAGAATAGTTATGTTTATGAGCAATAACATTTAGGATGCTGTTGTTGCTCCCGCGCAGCCTGCTTAGCAGAGATGCGGTTTTTTTGCGCCAGATGGCATCAAATGAGTCTGTGCGCGCCGCGGTGAACATACCGGACGCGCTGCAGTAGCGCGGGAGCCGCAACAGCGCCCTAAATGTATTGTTATATTGGACCCGCAGAGCATTGTAAGCCCTTTGGGTATAACTGACCCACAGACTCGCAGAGTACAGCGAAGTACAGTATGCTTTAAAAAGAGTTATTTTTACTGCATCTGTACACCGCGCGAATCTGCGTGCTAGCCTATTCCCTCAGATTGACAATGCTCTGCGTTTCCTCTCCATATCAGCTTCATCTCTAAGGTTCTCATCAACCAAATGCCCTAATTATTTAAATTGGTACACTCTGACAAGTGGTACCCCATTGAGGATTAGAGGTGGAACAAAAGTAGAACCAGCCTTAAAAACTATGAACTCTGATTTTTTAACATTATAAATAAGCCCATGCTCAGTTGAAAACGACTCACATACTGCGACAAGTTTTCGTAGTGCGCTGATCGAGGGAGCAAGCAGCACCATGTCATCGGCATAGCTAAGGTTATTTACACATATATCGTTAATATAACAGCCCGCATGCATGCTGCTCAGTCGCTTGATCAGCTCATTCACGTACAGGCAGAAGAGTGAGGGCGAGCTCAAGCCCCCCTGCCTCACCCCTCACCTCACCTCACCTCACCTGTTATTGAGCAACAGCTTGAGTTATCAAAAATGGGATAAAAATGCACTAGTTCATGAAAATAAAGAGCTGGATTGGAACTTATTAGAAATGTTCTGGTCTCGTTGCCAGGAAAAGAGGTGAATGAATGAATGAATGAATGAAAATACTTTATTGTACGTACGTACACCTTACAAACTAATATGCGACACAGATTATATTATATTATATTACGTACAATGGGCGGTTTTATCGCTAGGGAGCGATTTCTTCAAGACAACCTTTGGATGGAGTGATAACCTGGAAAGATTGGTGGTTACTGGCAAGATGGAAATAAAAAGACAGAGCCCTATGCGTTTGCTAACACTGGATTCTGCCGTGAGGACGTCATCCATTCTGCTGAGCCCGTATAGTCTTAGTTTTGCTATGTTGATTTGCGACAAACGAGAATCGAGAAACACGCAGTTTTTGTGTAGAGAAAAATAGTATGCAAATATCCCGCTAGAGGCGTTCATCGGAATTTCATACACAATATCTCGCAAGTCGCTTCACGATATGCGTTTCGATCAACAAAACAAAACTAAGACTTCGGGCTCAGAAGACAGATCCCATAGGAAGAGCATTGTGCAGAAAAATGTACTGCATAAAGGTCACCACCTTTAACTGTGAAGACATCGATGCAAAGAGGAGGTTTCAGTAATACCTACTCTTTACATAGGTACTAGGTTAGGTAGTATTCGATCTGTAGGTAGTGTAGGTATTCATAGGTTAATAATAATATGTGTTCTTTATTACCTGAGTAAATACTTAGAATAAATACTCGCTACGGTAATTAAAAACTTGCATTGTAATTATGCATGGTATTCACACAGAGGATTATCCACTCATAATAAAAATGTAGTGAAAATATCAATGTGGTTTGTTTCTATGAAATTCCGCAAATGTATCTCAAGAAAATCGCAATGATATTTTACTAGATTTTATTTAAAGATTCTACTGATCTTAAATCTTTTAAAGTTACAGAAGATATTAGTACTAAGAGAGGAGTCACAGGCATGTATGAATATTACATTTATTTACAGTGGTTTATATTTTGATACTAGTAGTGCCACTTTATCGCCTACATCGTTGAGTTTGGTATATGGTTACCGATAAAATTAAATTGAAACTCGGCCATTCCAATTATTTTATGTTTCTTTTTTCTAGTACAAAATGTGGAAAAAGCGAAAATGCTTGTTGAATTTGTGCTCGGTGAGAAAAAATATACTAAATATTTTCTTATGTTAAAATATAGTACCTATAAGAAATCATTGATTCCAAAAAAAAAATCTGTTATTACACAGTAAAATACGAGGTTTCATTATATAAACAAAATACGGAAGTGCATAGACAAAGGCAAACATTTGAAATTCTTAAAATAGGTCATCTGTTCTTTTTTACGAGTAAAGTGCCTACTTTTTTTTTGTTATTGGCGTCGCACTGTTTGTGCATTTGCCATTTTGCGTAAAGTGCCTACTTACTTATTATTTTCTTACAAAGTTTACTATACTTGATCTATGAAGGTTTTACGTAACTGTGGTTAGGCTAAAAGATAATATAATTAATAACTTCGATAACTACACATTTGTGCATCTTGGGGTCGAGGCTCTAGGTCCGTGGGGTACCGAGGCCCTCCGGGTTTTCAAAATTCTTTCAGGGCGTCTAGTCGAAGCGACGCGTGACCCGAGGGCTGGTGATTATCTAGGCCAACGTATCAGCGTTGCTATTCAGCGCGGCAATGCAGCCAGTGTCTTGGGCACGCTTCCGATTAGTACTGATTTGGACCAGTTGAGCTATCTATAAATCATTTGCAACGGTTTGTAGATAGCTCAACTGTTCCATGTGTATTTTGTAAATATTGTGAATATTGTAAATACCTACTGTATTAGTTGTAATTTTCTTTGTGAATAAATTTATCTTTAGGCTAAAAGTAGCTCCTACTAAAGAGTTTTTTTTATCCTACTTTTAGCATAACCTACCATAACCTACTTGGTACCTCCATAGTAAACTCCTAACCTAAAATATTTTATTACAGTTTTATCACTGGTTTATGGGACGGAACAGCATTTATTATTTGTAAGTTTTTAAAGGGAGAACAATGATTTCAATTTAACAAGTAGAGATCGTAGAGATACACACAATAGCTAGGATATAGAGACAAAACAAAAACATTTTTGCCATATAAACGTAACTAAAGTTTGCATTTAGCTCATTGTCATACTAAGTTGAAAATCAGTTGGTGAATTTTTTTCAAATTACTTTATTAGCTTATTTTTATATATTTTTTTATTAGCAAAATTTCTTTTGCATTCCAGCCTGTAAACTTCTGTCACATGGCAACAGCCTGCATCCATGACAACCGCATGGTCTGCGCGTCCACCCCAGATGGCTGCAATCGGCGTAACTTCATGGACCAATGCGATATGTACGAATACAACTGTGATTACGGCACTAGTGAGTAAAACCTTTTATTTTTAGTTACAACACAAACTAAAGCTACAGTCACACGTAGCGTTTTTGAAGCTTCAAGAACGAATAGCACGAAAAAAACGCGCAGTTGTGGCGTGTAGTCGTATTCATTATTGGTCGCTAGAGATCTCCCACAGCGAATAAATCTGTTGCTATCTACTCCTTTTCGTGGATATGCATGTGTATATTATAGAATACTTTACAGAACTACTATAAGATAGGAGATTAAAAAAGAGGCGGCAATTTTAAGCTACATGTTACCAACGCTGAAGTAAAAACTACAGTATAATTGTATTTTTTATCGTTCCTAGCGCTCCATATCAACAACTCCTTATAAAGCATCTGAAAAGGACTTCAGAATACATATTTATAAAAAAAATAGCACCGGGCATGAAAATACTTATCCGCTGCATGCGGCGGCGGTCGTAGGTATTTCTCCCGCCTGTGAACCGCGATGGAAAACAGCGCAGTGTAGTATGCAGCATACAAATTCCATATTAAATGGTGTCTAGTGCGGTTCAGAAGCGGATTCCCGTAACGGGAGAACCACCCGTGTAGTATGGCCCTTAGACGGTGTTTGGGGTATGTACGAGTGAAACCAATAGCTATCATACAACCTTTGTGTTTCAGAATACAGCAGTAAGTCAGCACAAAGTCCTTGCATGGGAGGGCAGCAAGATTTCGGCTGTTGATCCAAAACGTGTTAATTTAAAGTTAATAAATGTATGAGAAGAAGCTACTGGTTTTTACTGGTTTAACTCCAAACACCGTTTAACTTTATACAATAATATTTGATTAATGTGTTAGTGGAATTATGAATATAGGTTCCTAAACACCACATTGAATGTACCTACTCAAACGTGGCTAGCACTGATTTTTGAAAAAACTTTTTGATTCGGATTTAGGCACTGTTTCACCTTCAAGCCTCTAGCACCTACCTGTAATTTTACCTATCTGTAAAATTGAAATAGTAGAATTTATTTTTATACTAAGTAGCGCCCTCTTTCGTCAAAAATTTATATAAAATGGTTTTTTACTATAAATTCGTAAAGAAAGCCATTTTATTGGACGCGGTAATGGCTCTATGATGAAGCCATTTTACCAAGCCATTGACTTGTTTGTTCTTTCCACAATGTGTAGTAAGTAGGTATAGGAAATCTAAAGCAGACGATTACTTTATCGACACTATGCAAATAGTTTTACAAAGTGTTAAGGTATTTATTATGATTGCTGTAGCTAAGACTGCAGGCGCGGCTTAAACAATGAGAAATTATTTGTCATCAATTAAATCAAAGCAAATGATGAAAGTGTTGCATATTTCCACAATGACACCACTATGAGAAGAAAAAAGGGAAAAAAGGCAAGGAGTCCTTACCTTTCTTTTCTTATAAAATGTCTCACTGGTCGCAAGTTACTGAAATTTTATCAGGGTAAGTCCATGTAAAGAAATCTTCACTTACAAAATGTATGCAATGTATGGTTTTCCCTATTCCAATCTACTTTTATTTCTATGTAATAAAAATGGTTAACTCAAATGTTTTTGATTTCAGGATACCAAGAAACCTATTTCTTGTACTGCAAAACATCTGATCTTAAAGGATATGAACGTAAAGATTCGGCTCCTATTGCTTCACATACACCTTGTGCTGTAACGTCAGTGCCTATTCAGCCGCCGACACCAGAAGAAGATAGTGATCGTGGCTATTTAGAAGGTGAACCTATTCCAACTACTATAACGACTACTAGGCTAACGACTGCTCCTTGTTATCACACTCCGCTGCCTACTAGACCCTGTGAAACATCGTTTCCTTCTGCTTTGCCAAAAACAACAGGAACTACATGGATGACTTCTAGAATAATACAGTGCATAACTCCAAAACCCACAATATGGACAACAAAGCCTTGTCCTGTAATACAAACTACACAAAAACCCATAGTTTGGACAACTAAGCCTTGCCCTGGAATACAAACTACACTAAAACCCGTAGTTTGGACAACTAAGCCTTGCCCTGTAATACAAACTACACCAAAGTCCATAGTTTGGACAACTAAACCTTGCCCTGCAACACCAGTCACGCCAAAGCCATGCTCGTTTACAGAGGAATTTACGAGAAACTGCAACAGACCTGTGACTTGGTTTACGACCACTGAAAAGATTATACCTGTGAACTTCTTACCTGATGAGCCAGAGGATAATAACAATATTATTGAAAGTGAAGAAGTTATTACAACCAAAGATTATCCGGTAATTGTGGATGTCACAAATCCACCAACCACGTACCCTCCTAATACGTCTCCACCAATTACAAAAGAACGAACCACTAGCGCACGAATCACAAATGCAAAAACCATAAATTTAGTTACAGAGTATTCACCTACGAATAAACCAAACAGCAAAGAAGCAGATATTGTAGTTATTAACACGCTTAAACAAGAAATTACAAAAAACACACTGTCTACAAGCACTATAAAAAGTACGACCATACCTAAAATCACGATACCTCCCAAACCTCCTACACCAATAGAGAAAGAGAAGACTAAAACCGGTGGCGCTACAATAGATCAATTGAAAGGAGAAGAATTCATACCAAGTGGTTGGTACCAAACACTGTGTCCATCAAACAAATGTCAAAGACCGTTGGTATGGTCCACCACGACAAAATACAGAAGGCGTTGGCGAAATTAATTATGTTAGTATTTAATTGAACAATTCATATTTCAATACAATGACTCGAAATATTGTTTTTTTTATTTCACTATTAACTTAGCTAACAATTATCCCAATTTTCTTATGCAGCTATCGGTACAACCAGAAGATTAACATAAACCTTTTATTATTTCTAATTCCAGTGTTTTTTGAGTCCATTTGTATTGAAGAATCAGAAGAAACCAAAACGACAACCGATGTTACTACTACCTCTGAAGAAGCCGTCGATACTACTACAGAAACAATTGCCGAAACACTTACTGAAACAACAATCGTCCATAGCCGAGCAAAACCAGTTATTCTCCGTCCTGAAAACTTATTACTATACGATGATTTAGATAATTTCCATGTAACCATGCCTGACTGTGATCCAAATTGCGCAAGACCACGTACATGGATGACTACGTTAAAAGGGGAGACTAGAGATTTTTTTAGAATTTTGCAGAAAGATTAAGAACAGTTTAACTCATTAGGAACCCATATGGAACTTAAAAGGTAAAAAGAAACCCGTTGCTTAGTCACTTTACACAGGCAGCTACACACTAAGCACACGGTGATTCATAGATTAAACAGTAATCTTGGTATAATTGATTAGTTTTAGAAAATTTTAAAGAGCTTTGGAAAATAATTTGGTGTAACATTTTCGAGAATAAAAAAAGTAAAACTTTTAAATTTTTAATTTACATACTTAATATTATAATGTACACAATGAGGTTTGTCAAATATACTGTTTTTTAATATTTACTTATAAAAAGTATAAAATAACCTACCTGGCAAGAGATGGCAACTGCAAATAGGAAACAAACTATAAAACGAGATACTGAACTAAATAAAACAATGCTAATATACTATTTAACTAAGTTTTTAAAACATAAACAAACATGTACATATACAACTTAATGTATTTTATCGGCGTATTGAAAATAATATTTCGAGTTAGTATTATGCTAGTTTTGATTCGAATAAAGCTACTCTTACTTCTGGTAACTTATATCTTAAACCTTCGTAGTTATTGGAATGGTCATAATTGCAGGCTTTACAAAAAACGTTGGTCCAAATTGTATTATTTCTAGCTAGTTCTACTTAAAAGTTATTATGTTTCAATCACTGTATCTTTGACTAGCATAGGCTTATTTGCTTCATTGTTTTTCTTTTTCTTCCTAAAGAAATTTATAAAACAATCGTCAGCGAATATAATTTGATCTCCTTTGTAGAACGCCTCAATTTCAACGAGGGATCTACTTTCAGTCTCAGGTAGGAAGAAGTATAGGTATATAGCGCCAATTATGCCAAAACAGGCGTAGACGGCGTAGGTTCCGCTAAGGTGGAATGATTCGTCTAAGTTGATGTTTGTTTTAGTGGCAAGGAAGAAAAAGGTGTAGCAAAGAGATGCAGCCAGGCCGGTAGCCATTCCTCGGCTCCTGAAACAGAAGGTTTTATTTTAAATTAGTGTCTCTATGAACTTCAAGAGCAATCTACGGACCTATCCAACTTATCCTATCAGACAAAAAATTCACTTAAATAATGAAAAATATACAGCGAGAAGCAAGGAGCTCTATCACATTCAACATACTAATTCTATCCGATTTCACATTTAACAATAGGTCTAATAGAAAACAGAAAACTTTAGAACAATTATATGGATGGATCAATATAATATCACATTGTGTTCCACCATCCCTAGCGATTGTATAATGAAGTCAACTTAGCTAGAGGGCTTGATATACACCACACATAGATAGATAGTCAATTACAAGTAGGTACCTGAATGGAAACACTTCAGATAGCAACACCCATGGCAGACCCAATCCCCAGAAGCACACCAGCAGTAGAAACAAAACAACTGGCAGAAACTCCTTCTGGTCAATGAACGTATTAGGGTCATACGCTTGAACGGTGTCTGGTATGTAAATCCTGGCGTATGTACTGATGCCGATACAGCAAACACCCGCGGAAAAAAGACAGGTTATGATCAACTTGCGCTTTCCGATTGTCTTGACAATGACCGCGGAGAAAAGGCTCATAACGATTTGGACGGCACCGATTAGCACCTGGAAGAAAATGAAAAATAGACTTTAGATATGTCGGCTTGCTGGGAATCTGATATAGGAGAAGATATCATACATTTTAAACAGCTTAAAATAAATTAGTACCTAGTAGTGTAAGTATTTGATGCCCATTCATTCAATGGATTTGCCGCGGCGGCGATATGTCAAAATTTGATGCTTTAGTGGCGATCAAAGTATAGATAGAGATCATTATTTAAACATTCCAATTTTTTTTATTACGAACGTTCATTAATTTTAATGAACCAATAAACCATAAACAGGCCGTTGTTTTATGGTATCAGAACATGGCTTACGAAGTTGCTTGGTAACTTGAATCTCATGA
The DNA here is from genome assembly GCA_947507515.1 of Eulithis testata. NCBI lineage: Eukaryota > Metazoa > Arthropoda > Insecta > Lepidoptera > Geometridae > Eulithis > Eulithis testata. The sequence goes on along the minus strand of OX382213.1, from coordinate 5,795,003 downwards.
CATCAGACTAACAACACTTTAGAGAAGATTCATAATATACCAAAAACTACGAGTGGGATTCCAATCCATTACCGTTCCCTTGATAAGGAGATACGCTGGCAAGTTGCACATTCTAATTGGTAAAATCCAAGTTCGTTATTTTTCTAACGTTCTTGCCAAACGCTCTACTCTGTACATCATTACATTCAACTTATTTTTGAATGGTATTGATAATAAACTACTAAAATACTTTCAAACGATCTAATAATTAACATGGTACTTACTACGATAGTCTTCGGATCATACTTCATCCCCAGCGCTTTGCACGTATTGACCATATTCGACCTCACTGGTGCGAAACCGCTCATGATGTGAAAGAGGAAATATGCCACCACTAACACAAAAGGCCTCATAGTTTCTTTCACGAACAGTACATGCTTCAACTTCCATAGTATTTTTTTGATAACACCGGTGCCTTTATGCGTGCAGTCAATTGTATCCCCTTCTTTAAGACACATAACGCATTGGTGAATTAAGTGATTGTGTTCAACGAGTTCGTTGAACTCTTTTTGTACATCCTTCGGATTGGCCCATCCTCGGAGTCTACATAGAGATTGTAGAGCATCTTTTTGTCGCCCTTGAGATAGTAACCAGATTGGAGTCTCAGGTACCTGGAATCGATTTAGTTTGTTAGAATGGAACCTGATATCGGGGCGTAGGAGATCCACATCTACTGTAATTACCTACTGGTGACTGATATGATCACATGAAGCCGGTCAATTGAGAAGACGCATAATCGTTCTTCTGGAAATTTATAGGGATAGATACTTACGTCCAACAGTAGACTCCTACAGGCTTATGATGAAATTAGAATATTGTACTGAAATAATATGAAAAAGAAAATGCAAGCCCTTACTTTAGGGTCTAAATATTGTTCATACAATAATAGTAGTCTAATGTAACCAAATCAATGTGTGTTCAGCAATTTATTTAACATCGAATACCTTCTCAATTAGCCAAAATTCATGTAGCTTGGTTAGGAATCCCTGATAACTAGTTATTTAATTGCTCATAAAATTTAATATTCGTATACTTAAACTATTCAAATTCTTATCACATAATTTTAAACAGTTTGCATTATAGTGCTAGACTGATATTGCTCATTATTACCATAATCTTGATATTCATTGACAATGTTTGGCCATGAACCTGTCTATTTTATACTTGAAATATTGTTCTTCTTAAAACACATATTAAACGAACTAGATTATACTTAAAGAGACCATTCCTTAAAAAGTTAATATGGGCGCGGGCGAGTGATTTTGCTTAATAAAACTGATTTTGTTTAACAAACAGACAAAAACTTCGCCCAAAACGGACGCTGCCTGCTCTTTGCGCTATTCCCGCGTACACGAGCGATCTATATTTTATCTTCTTAGTTGAAAACTTGGTCTATCAGATAAGATCCCTTGTAAAGTTAATAAAATGGTGTCACTTTGTATTTCAATCCAGCCGTAGGTATATTACTCGTAGAGTCCTTTCCATGAAAGAAGTCCCGCAGACGCGTCGCTGTAGTCGACCTTAAGTATTATTTTTCGGGCAGCACTTTTAACAACTTTAGGCATTAAAAACAAGACTTTGATCACAGAAACCAAATAAAAACGCACTAGCATCCGAACACATTAACAGCACCTGACCACTAATTTAAAATTTAGTTCCGGAAATTTCCGCGGGACTTCTTTCATGAAAAGGACTCTATGTCTTAGACCAAATATAAGTTTTCAATTTTTCCTGTCACTTCAAAGATAAACTACATAACTAGTATTGTTTAAATCCAGTTTAGTGTGCCACATAATCGTCAGATACCACAGATAGATAAGTTCTTTAGATAGATCAATAAATTTTAAGATACGAGTAGGATATAAATACATCACTGCATTACTGCAGCGGCCCGCAACAGAGACAATGAGACCGCTTGTAGACGTCCGTTTTTTTCACCGGATAACTCAACGTGTTTTATGCCGGATTCGCGGTGGTGTATGATTTCTGATGAATGTGTGTACATGCACCGGACATCGGTCCGGCGAACAATTATAGGATAGCCGTTTATTGACGGTCCGTTATCCGGTGAAAAAAACGGACGTCTACAAGCGCTCTGAGGGAAGAACGTGTAAATGTGGGCCGAGTCGAAGACGAGGCACACATACGTGAGTCCATCATTGCCTAGTTGTAGCCAAGGCTTGTATAGTACTCAAATAATGCGCGGAAATTAAAACTAAGTAGGAAAACTTTTTAGTTGAAAATACAATTACTTTTCAAAATCAATAACGAACAACGAAGTTACAGTGTTCATTTGTTTTGTATTCAATAATCAGCCTTCTATTAGAAACCCCGTTCGAAATTTGAATTTACTGATTTTGATAAGTTACCTCTTTGGTTGCCATGTTATGGAGTTAAAAATCGTTCCATTTTTAAATTACACGACAGATATGTGTTCGGTATGTAATTTATTTGGCCGTTAAACACGACAGAAATGGATTTTCATACATTTTTATCGGGCCGCTGCTCGCATGTATATGGCCAGTAGGTACTGCATTTTCGATAGAAGGTTGTCAAAATAATGCTCTAATTTCCATGCATGTTTGAGAAAAATACAATACATAATCTTGATCAAGATACGGTTATCAGATTAAGATTATTATCTGTACTTATGTTCATTCAGTTTTATCACATAATAACTTTTAAATAATTTATTCTATACATATAACTAATGGTTTGTCAGATATGTATCTAAGGAACCATTAAATATTTACACATCCTATCAGATAAATTAAAATAAATGTTCCGTTATTCCAAAACTAGACTAAGATTTCCGTAATTATTTTTGTTCGATTTGAGAAATAAAAATGAATTGAAAAAATTTGAGTCATTTTAGACTAGACTACGCGAGTTTTCAAAAGGACCAGTCTTCCAGTCCTATTTTCAAAAACTAATTTACTGTATTAGTTATAATTTCCTTTGTGAATAAATTTTTGTTTGTTCACCAATTAATTGGTGTATTGATCAAAAGACGGGCTGACTGTTCCGTGGCATCCAGTTTTTTTTTTTTAGATTACTTTGATACTTGTGTCGAGTAAGGATACTTACAAAGAGTACAAGCACCATCGTGGTAAGCGGCACTGTAAGTGACACCAGAGCTGCTTGCCGCCAAGGTAGCACCGTCCCCAGAAGATAAGCTGTGAAGAGACCAGTGGCTGTGAACCCATTGGTCAATGTGGTTAGAATCCCTCGCACTGATGGATCACTGAAATTATTTAAAAAAACAATACGTCAGCATTAAGCTACTCGATGAACTCACTATTCCATTGTAGAAAACGCCAGAGTACGAGTTTGACGCCCAGCACATCAGTGTGCGCTGATTTGTATGGAGACACTGAGCGGATTTTCCGAGAAGCTTGGTCTATACCAAGCCCATACTCGCATTTCAAGCTTCTCTCAAAAAATCCGCTCAGTTCAAATCAGCGCACACTGGTGTACTGGGCGTCAGACGTTTTACAACAGATTTACACATGCACCAAAACAACTTAAATATGTCATTTTTACGCTTGTCAGTAGAGAGTTTGTCATACCATACACTACGTTTTATACTCTAGCCCTTCAAAGTGTTCGATGGTCAAACAGTGGGTTAGGCTCATAATCCCCTTTGAGTCGTCCCCTTCAAGGGGATTATGAGATTTTTTGGCTCATAATCCCCTTTGGTCAAAATTACACCGTAATAACTCAAGACAAAGTCATAATGCTTTTATTGAATAAAATGCCACTGATCACTTTGAATCACTTTGTACACACAATTTCACTTTACCTACCTATTTTTTTTATTTAATACCTAGTTCGCAGAACTATTCACTTCAATAAAATTAAAACAAAAATATGTGCTCACGCCTGTGTCGGTGCACATTGGTTCCGTTCCCCTTTTCAGAACGCTAATTAAAAATCAATTGTTTAATTTATATCGTTGGACGTTGGACCAATAATCATAATTTTATGAGTATCAATATTGTAATTTGGCTGCTGTCGCATACTAAAATTATGCACATAATAATAATAAGTTATCATTGAGTGTTATTATACTTACAATTTTAATTTTAAATAAAGCCAAGTTGCAATTGAAACTAGCAGTAGTGTTCCGAGTTAAATAATGTTGCAGATTTTGTTTTATTTATAGAAAAATTAAAGTTTTTCAGTATTATAATATAGTTTTTGTTGAGATTATCATGATACAACTTATAAAACCAGACTCTAGATTAGACTTTACTTAACCTGTGCGGTTGAACTATATGATTATTTTATATCATGTTTGACTCTAGCATCAACGAAATAATATATAAATACGACATTTTACAAAACGCCCTTTAGTCCCAAAATTAAACTGGAAACGCGCGGTTAGCCGTCCCCGCGTCTTACCGCTAGTGCGTTTGAGGCCTTATAATATAAATACTTGTTTTTGTAAATACATACTTATTAGTAGTACAGAGTTAAACTCAGATATTAAAAGAAACATCTATGTTTGCCACACACAAAATTAAATATTGGGGAGTGGGGATCAAACCCACGATCCACAGCAGATGATAACATTGGGATGAAGTCACAAGGATACCGTTTTTCAAACACTGAAATGGAACACCAAAAATTCAGCTATTTTTAAGAATGAACACTTTGAGAAAAAACTACTTTGCATATTCCAAGCAAAATTTTAATGCAAAAGGTGTTTGTGTTCTAATGAATTAGTAGAATAAACTAGATATTTAGAATTTCTACTAATATGATGCAAAAATGAGCAAGTTAATATTACGGTTAAGTTTATTGAAATTTTGATGTTTTTAACACCACTGTATCTAACGGTTGGAATAAAACATTGAATATAAAATCTACTTAGGTGTACATATAGGCTACTTTGATTTATAAATTGACAAAATGTAAAGATAGAAAAATCTATTACATAAATTAATAAGGGTTAATACGGTAATTAAGGTAGAGCAAACCCGCGAGCAGACACAGCTACCATTTTCATTTTTATACGTGTAAGGGTGAGAGGGTGTGTGTGTGTGTGTAGGTATAATAAGTATTCGCCAAAATCCAAAATGCTAAGCTGATTTGGTTCGCTGAGGTTTCTCTGACATAAACATAATATTGGTCACATTAATATCGATTTCTCCAATAAATTCTTTTAGAAAACGTATGTTTTAGTTTTAATCGTTTAACAAAAGATAACACCGTACCTACTAAGTTATTTTGAATTAATTAATTAATTTTTAAAATTGCTGCCTGGCATTTTTGCAATAAAAAATGCTAACCCGACTGGGCTATTTTGTATGTGACATGAACAAAACAGAGCAATATCATTACCTCACTTCACCAATGTATGTTACTGAAGGAGCCTCCATGATCCCGGTCCCGATTCCAAGAAGAGCATTCGCCACAAACAGCGAAGGTACATTCCATGCCAAGTACATCAGTAGCCATGCCATAAGATGCGGTATGTTCACTATAAATAATGCCTTCTTTCGCCCGAAGTAGTCCATCAGTGGCCCGGAGACGATGCTACCCAGTGGCTGACAGAGGAACGCCATACTGCCTGAAAAAAAAGATTGTTATGTACCTACAATCACCAGCATAAGTCTATTAACAAATTAATTGAAATCGAATGAAATGTATCTATCGACATAATCGACATAATTATATCATTGTGTTTAAAGACATAGAGATCTACCTAAACTTGCAAAATTGCAAAACTGAAAAGCTTTTAAAATAAAAATAAAAAAGTAAAAATTTTGTAGTAAGTTGAAAATTTTTTTTTTAAATAATCATAAAATTGGTAAATGTTGTATCTAGTTTATTTGTCTAGATTCAAACTAAGCAAACCCACCTACCAAATTAATATTTTATTTATAATAATTGCCATAATTTTAATATCATATTCAATTCAGCTGTCATCCAAAAATATGATCTGTTTTTGTTGCTGCATGATAACGAAAAGAGATGACAGCAGATTTAGCAGCCATTTTAGCTATAACGCAGTTTTAGAAGACCAATACTAATATACCACAAAAATTTCCAGACACAGAACAAATCTATGAGAATTGAACCCACAACCTTAGCGTAGGAGGCAGAGTTCTTGCTATCTACTTAGCTGCATGAGGTACCATGGTTTTACTTTATCTAAAGTACATTACTGCAGCGGCTTGCAACAGAGGCAATGAGGGCCGAGTCGAAGACGAGGCAGACATACGTAAGTCCATCATTGCCTAGTTGTGGCCAAGGCCTGTATAGAACTTTTCTCAAATAATGCGCGGAAATTAAAACTAAGTACCTAGGCAAAACTTTTTAGTTGAAAATACAATTGCTTTTCAAAACCATTAACGAACAACGAAGTTACAGTGTTCATTTGTTTTTTTTTAATAATCAGCTTTCTATTTGAAAGCCTGTTCGAAATTTGAATAAAACCTTTGATAAATTACCTCCTTGGTTGCCATGTTATGGAGTAAAAGATCGTTCCATTTTTAAATAACACGACAGTAATGACTTGTATGTAATTTATATGGCCGCTAAACACGACAGTAATGGATTTTCATACATTTTTATCTGGCCGCTGCTCGCATGTGTGTTGGCCAGTACTGCATTTTCGATTTATCTCGAAGAAGGTTGTCAAAATAATGCTTTAATTTCCAAGCATGTTTGAGAAAAAAATATTTTATTGCACAATTTATGTATAAAAAATGCTAAGCTTAGGTATTTCTTACTTATTCTAATAGCCAACTTTTTTTTTTATTTTATGAAATTCCTAGTATGGATAAAAGCATTATATCAAACGTTAGCATATCAATTTTCATAATATTTTAGGTTAGTTTATTTTATTTTATTGCATAATTTAGTTTACATTTGCCTTTTTCACATTTTAAACTAGGTATTCAAACTATAGGTATGTATTTTTGGGGCATATAAATAAATTGTCTATGTCTAGGTAGGTAGTCGATTATATAAAAATATCATAGATACGTACCTACTACTCATTTATAATTACGTATATTCTGTGCTAATATACCAAGCTAATAACAATTTATGATGCTATGATGATATTTGAGTAGTGTTTGTTCTGAGCAATAAAATAATAAAATACGTATCTACTTTTGAAACATACAACGAAAAACTACTTCTAACTTTCTAGATCAATACTTAGAACGAATAAATACTTCATGTTAAAATGATTATGTCAAACACTTCAGTTTCCAATAGATTTTTTTTAAACTGAAATAACAATAATCATTTTTTTTTTGTATTCAGTTAGTTTCAATAATTTGGTAGGCACTTAGCACTCATTTACTTATTAGTAAAAATATTTTATGTTTAATTTTATTGAATAGTTAGTTTGTTTTCTGCACGAATTGACAATTTTATTATTATTATGTAATTATAGTATACGTACTTATGTAAAGTATTTACCAAGACTCTAAAAATGTGCCTTGTTATTATTATTTTAATTGATTGCATCAACGGGTAGTAATATAATAGGTACCTAGTATAAATTGTGGAAACCTTCATACATACCTATAAATAGTAGGTATCGAATGGGCTTACCTACTCGTAGTAGGCAGGCAGAGGTGTTATTTCAATTTCCGGTCTCAACTTCCGCTTTTCCTGATAAAGAAACCCAGCATTTACCTACCTAGCATTCTGAAGTGTATCTTTTATCTTCTAAATATATAAAACTTTATTGAAGCTGACTGATACGTTTATTCCCACCTGTTCTGTTGAGTAGTTCTGTTGACAGAAGTACTGGGATTTTTTTTCCCATCAGTTCTGTCAACTAAACAAATGGGAATAGGTACAATGCAGCCTAAAGGGTCTAAAATTAGGATCAAAGATTTTAACCAAATAATGCATTTCTTGTAGATACCGTACATAGAAGACCCTTTAAATCCTACATAGATTCCTCAAATAAATTGACTCGACATGTGTTTCAGGATTTAAAAAAAATCAAGACTGTTTGTATGCTGCTACCACGCGAGCAAAGCCGCGAGCGACAGCTAGTATTTTATTATAACTAAATCTCAGGACAAAAATAAAACCTCGGCCTGCCTTCATATTGCTATACCCTAAGCAGGGTCCATGAGACATATCTATTTACATCCACCAATGTAAAATTTACCTAAACCATGTGAAAGCAATAAATATATTGAGTATTGAGTATTGAGTAAAATCAAAATGCATCACACAAAATATATTTTTGTTTTCGTAAGGATTGAACCCAAAACCTTCCCTGTGGGGAAGATGATCTGTGATAGGTACTAAGCTGACCTGTACAGTAGGGTTAGTCTGGCCTGACCCCATACTGGCCTGTCCCGGATGTAGATTACCAAATAGTATGTATGTGCTAAATAAATGCCGATACTGTAGGTTATAATAAAAATATGTAATAGGAAGTTATTTGAAAAAATATCACATAGGCTGCGTCCAACAAGTCTCCGGTTTATTCCACTTGCTTCATTTCCATCTCATTAACAATGAGCGATCACCAATGTTGTTTGAACAGAGTGTAACATAAGTAATGTCTCTATAGGCTCCATGTCCAATAACATTTGTTCAACGACTTCGAAGTTTTTCATTCATGAAATTAGTTATAATTTTTTTTTTTATAATAGCATGGCCATGGATATTGGAATATCTATGAGCATAGTAAGTAAGTACACTGTGTTTTGTTTATGCATATTATTATGTATGTGGGTGCGACGCAATAAAAAGTTGCGTATGCATAAGTACTTACTAAGTAACAAACTGGATATCAACTCAAAGTAAACAAGCACTTAGGATTGTCACTCTAAGATAATAAATTTTATACTTTTTAAGGAAATAGTAAAAGTATAAAAAAAGTCAGTTTCAGTAAGCAACTTTTAGTTTATAGGGGTTATTATGTTACACGTTGTACGAGGAGACGTGATTTTAAAGAATTTAAATAAACTAGTATTGATAAAATTAGATAGTTTCTGTTTATTATTCAAAACGCCCCCGTTCGTCGCTTGCTTTCGGAGGCTTATTTTGATCTAAATTATTCAAGCTGTCATGGCCGTACAAATAATTTTTGTATGACCAATTAGCTCTAGAGGTTTTAGAGGCATTTCAAAATGGTATAGTATCCCACAGAAGACACATAAGAGCATTTTTGTAAATTTTGACGACAGTAAGTTCTATTCAAACCAATTGGACGATACTGGAAAGAACCGTTTGTGAATACTGTCGAAATGATGGATAGAAGTTATAAATAAAACGGGGAAAAACATAAAATGCCTTACCAAACCACGAAGCCTGCTCCTCATTGATGGATAGCCCTTCCTTCGCGTGCAGTACTTCAGGCAGCACCATGGTTACAAAGCTGATGGACATGCCCAGCCCTATCAGCAAAAAGTCCAGGGAAAGGCATGCTAGTACCTGAAAATTTAAAAATAGGTTTGACATGTAGGTGACCAGTAATATTACGACTGAGGGCGTTTGTGCACTACAAGGAATTTCACTGTCCGGCAGTCCGATTTTTTACGGTCCGATATGGCACGCCATAAATTTATATACTAGTTGGTGCACTATACGTAATTTTACCGTCCGACATTTTACTTTTCCCCATTCCGGGCCGTTTTTCCGATCCGAGATGACAGCAATGAAAAACATGTCTACGCTTGTGCACTGCTGCGTCCGCAATATTCATGAACAGGTGGGGTGGGCGCGGGAAAGGGGGGCGAGTAAAGACTAAAAATCGGACTGCCGGACAGTAAAATTCCTTGCAGTGCACAAGCCAATCATCCGTTTTTTTATGGTCCGTAAAAAATCGGACTGCCGGACAGTAAACTTCCTTGTAGTGTGACTGCGGACAAGTAAATTTTAGAAAAAAAACCCTGCTATTTTTGTTTCCTTAATGAACCAGTTGAGCTATCTATAAATCGTATGTAAATAAATTACATTTCCTTAGATTCTAGTCATTGCTAGTCCTCATCCTTAGAGTATGGACTTCGGTTTATCGAATCTCAATACTTTTAGATGAACTTAAAATGAATGATGTTTCAAACTGCAATGATGCCTGACATTCCTCAAAATTGGTTTTTAGAGCTAATAAATTTATCAGCATACCTTGGAAACAGCTTCACAGATTTTTACCAAAATGGCTAAGAGCTATCCCACAGATCATTTAATACTATACGTTATATCCTACTTTTAATGTTATAAATGTGAATGTAAGTTTGTTTGTTACGCTTTCACGCAAAAACTACTTAACCGATTATCATGAAACTATTTACACATATTTTTGGAGGTATTAGAAATAACATAGGATACTTTTTATCCCGGAAAATTAACGTTATCTAATAGGACGCGAACGAAGTCGCGGGCGGAAGCTATATAAATCACGTTTCATACATAAAAATCGTATGCAAATCTGAGCCCTATTTTCAGAGCTACGTGGGCACAGATAGCGTCGTCAATCTTATAAACCTCTTTCCGGTTTTTGGATCCGGGTTATATAGTTTTCATATAGAGAAGTACTAAATGTACTCTACATTCACAAGCCGGTTTATTAAAAAAATAAACGAAATTTAAATCGTGTTCTATCTGGCATAGGTATTGTTTTTGAAAGTAACTTATATTAGTAGGTGTTTTATAATTCTGTCTTTTTAAGTGTGTGTTGACTTCATTCACTCTAGATAGAGTTTCATGACAGTTATTGTGAAGGTTCGGTACCTTCGTAAAAAAAAACGAATGAGTACCTACTTAAAAGGTGCTAATTTTTTTATTTTTTTTTTATGGCCTGTCTTTTTCAATTCATATATGAACTTACTTGCGCATTTTACGCTTACTATCAATCCGTGGCCCTATCATGCAATAATATACTGAGACTAGAAGACTGGATTGTAAATGAAATATCAATCAATAAAATACGTATGTTGATAAACTGTAGCAATTGTCGGTCGCCGACCCTACAACTTTTTATACACATGTCACAATCATTTATTTATATTTTTGTGTACCTACTTCAGATTCAACCTTGACCCAAGTAGTTAGACCGAAAACTTTCGACAAACATCCTTAGGTCAGTACCTATGATGCTCTACACTAGAGAGAAGATAAACGTCGCTAGAAATGTGACGCCGCCAGTGCCCCTAGCCAATCAGATTGCAAAAATCAACATTATTTTAAATCAAATTTTCAGTTATGAAACCCTCACTTTGGTCAAAAACGAGTAATGTATGTATTGTATTCCAAAGGTTCCTGTTTTATACATTTTTGTATATGAAAACACCTAGGCAAAAAATAACTGTAAGTAATACATTTATTTAACTATGATAGGTACTTGTATTACAAATATTTCAAAATTGGCTTGATACGGGTTTGATCATTTTTTCGTAGGCATCTTGAATGTATAGATAGGTATATATGCAAAATAAATAGTCAACCACTTAATTTAAAATTATTTGTATCTAGTACTTATCTAGATTGAAATCTAGACTTAATATTCAAAAATTATCTAAAAAATATTTTGATGTCGGTGATAACATCTTCAATTAATGCAAATTTCAATACAATCTTTGCATTAAAAACCAGTGCATGTCCTGCCTTGTAAGTTAATCATTATTCATCTTGTCAAGATCTGAATAATGGGCCCGATTCTGTTAGGCCTTCGGCACACTTGACGGAAATTCCGTCGCGGAACTTTCCCGAGGAACGTCAATACATGTTATTGCATATAAATTACAAATCGCAGGCACACTACGCGGAAGATCGGTCGTCCGTCCCGGCCGATCGTATGGTACCGGATTGATTCCCGCGGAAGTTCGGGGAAGGATTTCCGTCAAGTGTGCAGAAGGCCTTAGTGCTAGCGAGCCATAGTTGCCACGATATTCAAGTTTGTGTAAATGATCTGGAATTTTTCTCTCAGCTTTATTTATAGTACAGGATCCGCTGTACTATGAATTGGACCGAGCTGGTTAATGGATGAAAACGTTTTTATATTAAATTAAATATGTTAATAAATATATTGCAAATGGGTTGTCTAAAAAATTTCAGTCCAGAATATGATTAATTTGAAAAACATAATTTTTTTACTGCTCTGGTTAATGAACTCCAAGATGATGCACAGCATGTACGAGTCTATCGCTATCCTTTTCATTTTCAAGGACAAATAGCATGCGCACTCTCTTTCTTTCAATGGACGAACTACACACAGCTGCAATGCTGTGTAGTGTGTACTCTTCTATCGCATCATATCGCATGGAATGGTTCGTTGGGCTCTGTTTATTGCTCGTATTCGTTCACTCGCAGCAATATTTCACTTTTCTTAACTCGACAACCCTAATTCTGGACGGATTTTTCGCAGACAACCCTATACCACCGTGTTCGTAAAAAATGATCGTTATTTTAATATAACTTTAATTCATTAAGCAGACCGATCCAAATTACTAGTATCGATGACCTGTTTATACCTGCCTACCCAAGACGTGTTGTGACGGGAAAAAACTAGTTAACCTAGCGTTTTCATATTCTATGGGCTTCATACTTTCGATTGGTATGGAATTTGTTCATTAACCAAAGCAGTAAAAAAATTATGTTTTTCAATTGTAAATTAATCATATTGACTGAAATTTTTTAGATAACCCATTTGCAATATATTTATTGACATATTTAATTTAATATAAAATAATTTTCATCCAATTAACCAGGTCGGTCCAATTCCTTGTTTAGCGGGATTAGCCTATTAGGTAGATTACTAGAGCAAAATTGTACACCACGCGGTGTCATAAATTATCTCAGTGATTTTTTTTCGCATTTAGATGTGCTTTTTACATCCAAAATACAACCACTTAAATTGTAAATATGCATAATATATCACGATTAATTAAAAGAAGCTTTTAGCTAAGTTATTTTATTGCTATTCCAAACTAAGCAAGCTAGAATTTTTTCTTAGTTTATAAATGTAATAAAAATAAATATCACAAACTTGCCTAAAATGCTCCAAGCGGCCCGAGCAAAAACGATTAGGACTTTTCATATCAATATGTAGCTGTCATGGTTTTACATAATACTTATGGCTTTTACAAAACGTACGCTACAAAAGAGACGGTTCTCCATTTTTTTATTTTGGATCCTCGGAACTTCTGTATTTATAAACCGATTTGAAATTTAATCCAAAAGACGTTTCATTAAAATCGGTGCAGTAGTTTGGCTTTTATATAAAAATAGGTAACTTTAATTTTGCTTTTCCTACTTATTGAAGTCGGGTAGGTACCCCAGCTTTAAAATTGTATTATATATTATATCTATACTATTATAAAACTGTAAAATAGCCTAAGACTGAAATTAAAGATATGGATAAACTAAATATGCAGATCTACTAAATAAACGATTCTGATTCCGAAAATCGAGTTTGTCTGTTTATTTGCTCGTGGATCACGCCTAAACTAGTGGACCGATTTCATTGAAACTTATAACATTCGAAAGCCCTTTTTCCGGATTGAAACATAGGCTGTATTTGATTGAAATCAAAGACGTGGATTCTTAGATACAGCTTGAACTCTCTAAACCAAAAGCAGCCATTTTCTACGAGGTTCATCGTATACTGGTTAACAGATATTTTGGTGGTTTCGCACGCGTACAAAGTTGCGGGTATCAGCTAGTAAATTATATAAATAATATGTAAGTATTTTATACAATGGCGTAAAATAAAGATTTTCTATAAGTATCTCTTATTTCTAATCAATTTTTTAACTTACCTGCGATGTAACTACTCTTGCCCTCCCGATCGGCTTGCGTTTCTCAGTCGCCATATTCCAATCTGTTGTAATAACACTCGTAAAATCACAGGACTATCTTTATGGCTTTGTTGACTTAGCCATTATGAATACACTGCACTGCAATAATTGTTTATTTTAAACTGTTTGTGATAACAATAAGGTAAGAGTACGAGTGATCTTTGTTGGTTTCTCTGAGCAGGATTCTCGTGATCTGTAAGGACAAAAATAACTTATTTATTTACAGTTTTAACAATTTTCTCACAAAATAAGGTTTACAGCACCTAAAATCCACTAAGGCTGGAATACTCAAAAGTCATTCAAATTTGAGCACCACTTAAAATTGCTCTGCCTCTGTTTGACATTACTCTTTTTTTTTTTTTTTTTCATTTATTGTTTTAAAAATACATAATAACTTATTTGGTACTATAGCACTAAGGAAACCACCAGAGATAATTTGTAAGAGATGGCAATAATTTAAGCGGAACTTAAATTAAGTGGTGTTTGAGTATTCAGCCATAAGGCTTGTAATAATGCTATTCAAGTGAATAGAAAAACATCGGCACAAAACAAATAAATAAACGTTAAACTAAAAAAATTGACTTAATTCATACAATGGATAACACTTACGGTGTTATGTTATGGTGTATTTATAGAAAAAATCCGAAAACAACAGTAAATACCCGAAAGACAAGGTCAAGGTAATAAAAGCCATCTTTTTTAAAAAGGACAAAACATTGTGTGTATGTCCAGCAGTTATTGACTCAGACTTACTTAAGATCACATCCTTAACTTTTAGTATTCCGGAACGCAGAACTACGCAAGACCTATTAGAATTTGTATTGTGTCTGGAATTCAGGCATCCTACTTTATCCCCACCATACTAAAATCAAGGACGCATAAATATGGAAGCAAAAAACAGATGGTTCGCAAAAAAAGTCACAAGCTAATTACATTATAAGCTGGTAAAGAAATACCTACCACTCAACTTAGTTTTCTTAGCACTGCCCTATTTATGAATGAAGCTACACATTTAAACCGCTTTTAGTAAAATCTCAACACAATATGCTACATGTATCTTTAGCGCGAAGGCAAACAATAAAATGATTGTCATTAATTGAAAAATTTGGACAGATTGGGTAATAAACAGCTGTTGGAATATTCATTTAAGTCGTTAAAGGGTATCTAAATCATAAAAAAACTTGCTTTGGTTCCTACTCCAAGTTTTCTATACTTAAACTATATATCTAAACTATCATAAAACTGTAAAAAAGCCAATGACTAAAATTAAAGATATGGATAAACTAAATATGCAGATCTACTATCTACTAAATAAACGATTCTGATTCCGAAAATCAAGTTTGTCTGTTTGTTTGTTCGCGGATCACGCCTTAAGTACTGGACAGATTTAAATGAAACTTATACCAATGAGAGGCCCTTTTTCCGGATTGAAACACAGGCTATATTTTATTGAAATCAAAGACGTGGATTCTTAGATACAGCTTGAACTCTCTAAACCAAAAGCAGCCATTTGCTACGAGGTTCATTGTATGCTGGTTGACAGATAATATTTAGATGGAAAGTTTCGAACGCGTACGAAGTCGCGGGTATCAGCTGGTACTATATAAAACTGTAATAAAGCCAAAAACTATAATTAAAGATATGGATAAACTAAATATGCAGATCTACTAAATAAACGATTCTGATTCCGAAAATCATGTTTGTCTGTTTGTTTGTTCGCGGATCACGCCTTAAGTACTGGACAGATTTAAATGAAACTTATACCAATCAGACGCCCTTTTTCCGGATTGAAACACAGGCTATATTTTACTGAAATCAAAGACGTGGATTCTTAGATACAGCTTGAACTCTCTAAACCAAAAGCAGCCTTGGGCACACAGGTTCATCGTATACTGATTGACAGATATTTTGATAGAAAGTTTCGCATACGCTAATGAAGTGGCGGGTATCTGCTAGTACATAATTATTAATTTTTAATTTTTTTTATCATATATTTTTTTGTATTTGACGTCATCCCTATTAGTATAAAATTTCTGCCCTGTGAGCACCCAAGAACAGTTGTACTCGGTTCAAGATCTGTGACTCGGTTGTACTGTATTACTGTTTTGTTACTTATTAATGTTACTGTATTTATGTCACTGTTACTGTATTAGGTACTGTTTTATTACTGTTATGTTGTACTGTATTACTGTATTGTTACCGCTTATGTTTAAAGAAGTTTTTCAAACGCGCGTAGTAAGTTTTTGACTTTAGAACGTAGACTTAATATTATGATCCTGTACTTGCACGTAGTATAACTTGCTTTGCTCTATCTTCAAAAATCAAATATTATAAAACTGGTTAACACCGGATACGGCTTAGTTAATTTATTGAGATTCATCTTATTATAATTTTATTACATTTTAGTATGGTACTAGAAAAAACAAAGTTTTCTTTATCGGATAATTTTATTGTTAAACTAAAACCTACATATTTTATTGACAAACAGTGTGTTACGATTTCAGTGCCGACGATGCATAATTTGACAGCATTAAAATAATCGTCTTTGTCGTTTTAGTTCATGACAAAGGGATGGCAACATTCGTCGTGCTGTCAAATTCGGTTAGTTTTATAAAATTATGCAACATATAATTAGGAGCATTAGATACCTAAAGTATACATAATAGCAAAATATTACATTAATTTACAACATAGTTTTGTTTTTACTACAATTTCACTGTTTTAGTCACAAAACTTAAGAAGCTATTTGAATTTTAAACATATTATGTAATATTATATAAATTCCATAGTACTTATAAACCAGTATGCCTACTGGTTTATAAGTAATAATTAATTTGGAATTTGAATAAGTATCAATCCAAACGTAAAATCAAGTACATACAAATACCTGTTCAAGTAGAGATAAAAATGTTTATTTTTGTTGACTTAATTGTTTTATTTAGAACTGGAGAACCATCATTAAAATAAATAGATAGAGACGGCCTTTTCGAGCCGAACAATTATTTTGAACAGGTTTTTAACCATATGCGTTATAAAAAACCACAAGTTGGTAGGTGTGACAGCGCGTACCAACCTTTCGGTTCAAATTGCACCACATTTTGTAAGTTTATAGTTCTAAAATACTTACTGTATACTATAGTAAAGTAACCTACCTAACCTATAATTTTATTTAGAATGAATTAAAATATTGTAGCAATTAATATTTACCTATTTTTTACGCTGGACCACGTGCAAGCAAAGTAAGTAGGTACCTACTAAGTGCATATTTTTGCATAATTATGTTTCGGCAAAACTTAACTTTTTACTTTACCTAGTCAACGGTTAGTAGATAGCTCAACTGTTTCATGTGTATTTTGTAAATAATCTGATTATTTTAAATACTGTAAGTATTGGAAAATGCATTTTTACTCATAATTGAAATGGGTTTTTAAAGCGAAAGATACGTTAATTGAATATAATTACAAACCGATAAAATATGCAGCCTAAACGATAATTTGATTAGGTAGACATTAAAATATGATTTTGAAACAAAATTGATAATTTGCATACTTAAGAATTCGCAGAAAAGCCTACTTAAAATTATGTGTAAGCTTTTTTTACTATTGAAGTCATTAATTAACACAATTTTATTATACCTAGTGATATGCATCTGTTCACTAATTTTACCTATTTCAAATTCACTGATGATAGTATTTTTTTATAAATATAGGACTACCTAGCGACTTATCATAAACGCCATGGAATATGAACCTTTGAATATGCTCTTTTGGTTCAAACGTCAAGAAGCACTCAAGAAAAAGCGTGAAATGACGTTTTGTTATTTTTTCTAAGTTGTTTTGAAAAAAGAACAATCTTGATAGAAAAATGTTAGCAACTTTTTCGTTCCCATTTGAGGACGAAATCATAATGATAATCCGTTTCCCTGAGTAACAACGATTAGCTGTTGTCAAAATATTAGGTAAGTACCTACCTACCTAAGTATGCATAATTTATTTAATGACCATGGACAAACCAAATCAGTAATTTTTGTTTTACATTCTTTAATAATCAAAACCGGACTACCTTCGAAAACGCTTTGTGAACAACATTATTACGGTCGCAATATAACGCGAAAACACACAAAAACACGAGTACCTGCTTTATCGTATGAATAATCGAGACCAAAAATTTCGAGTCATCTATAAAAACTTGAATTTCGTGGAAACCATGAATGCTAACTCAGTTAGATAAATTGTGTTTGATACATAGTTTATTACTATTTAATTTAATAAATGTAATTATTTCATGGATATATTAGCTTGCATAGTTTCATTAAATCTGTTTTTTGGATCCAGTTTTCAGCAAAACCGGAAACCGGAGTGAGCGACATGCAGCAACACTCCGCAGTCATGTTATTGTTGCTACAGTGTAAACTCTACTGCACTGATAAGAGTGTAAATCACTCTAACGGACATGGTAACATTTCATGGGAACCTCTTGTCAATTTTACTTCTTAACCAAATTGCCGAAACCAAACTTGTGTAACTTACCTACATTACGTTTGGGAACGTATATCTTTTTTACTCTATGCGTCATATACAAGAACAAACTCGGGTAAAAAAGCGAAGCCGGGTCTTATACTCACTAAACAGATTATAAGGACAGGTTAGGACTATGACTAACGCTTTCAGAACTTTAATATCTGGTCATCTACCCCGAATAATTATTAACGAACATTCGGTACTGAAATTTGCTGTACACTGCGCGATCGCCGTGTGCTTAGACGCGGGCTTTTGCCAAGTGAATGCGTCACTGCTCAATATAACACAAACGTTACTACGTAGTAGATCCTGTACGTATACAATTTTGATTTGTATACCTACCATGGTGTGAGTTACATTTACACCTTGATATGTGAATGTAGCCCGGCATCACCCGAGAAAATAAACCACTCACGTCTACGTACAAGCTCGTTCAAACCTTTGGCCTCCGGTCGGAATTCACAATACATACTTTTTTTAACTAAACAATTACTCTAGGAACTTTTTTAATGGATGTATTCTTTTAAGACCGTATAGTATAAACATCTTATTGATTTATATATTTACTTAAAATAAATCATGTTTCCAATTAATGATAGGCAAAAATTTATACAAAAAAACAATTTGGTTTAATTTAAGCCATTAATCAAGCCAAGCATTAACCACACGAAAACTGCCGGGAGTAACGGATCAGGCGGGTTCCGTAGGAATAAAATCCAAGTTATTCAAAATAATCTCCGTTTTTGTAATACTACATAGTGAATATAGATAGATCTATCATTAACGTTACGCTTAACGTATAGAGTTACACTGGGCGACTGCACTGCAATGTTTTGAAGTCAAACTATCGTCACCATACTGTAGGTATAACTAGTATAGTAACATGTGTATGATCTGTGGTATAACTCAAATAAAAAAAAATAACTCAAATACGAGAGGTTCACATAGCGTTAGTAGTATCTATTCTGAAGTAACGTTACAACTGTCAAAACAGTCATTCGCACTAGCCTCCACAGCTCGAATAAAAAAGAAATCATTTGTCGAAAAACTCTGCTCTATTACGAAACCCTAAAAACATGAGTGCTTAGGCAAGTCGTATTGATTTTAACGTCCACAATAAGAAAAACTTAGCATAAAATAAATATTTTTTTTTTCTCATACATGCTTGGAAATTAGAGCATTATTTTGACAACCTTCTTCGAGATAAATCGAAAATGCAGTACTGGCCATGCGAGCAGCGGCCAGATAAAAATGTATGAAAATCCATTGCTGGCGTGTAATTTAAAAATGGAACGCTCTTTTACTCCATAACATGGCAATCAAGGAGGTAACTTATCAAAGGTTTTATTCAAATTTCGAACAGGCTTTTAAATAGAAAGCTGATTATTGAAAAAAACAAATGAACACTGTAACATTGTTGTTCGTTATTGGTTTTGAAGTAATTGTATTTTCAACTAAAAAGTTTTGCCTAGGTAGTTTTAATTTCCGCGCATTATTTGAGAACAGTACTATACAAGCCTTGGCCACAACTAGACAATGATGTACTCACGTATGTGTGCCTCGTTTTCGACTCTGCCCATATTTACAAGTTCTAAGCTCTCATTGCCTCTATTGCGAGCCGCTGCAGTCATGTACTATTTCTTTTATTTTTGAAACGTTTGATAAAAAGAGAATCTACCTTTGAGGCCGCCCATAGGTCTCCGTCGAATCTACAAAGAGATTTTCTAATAGAGATCAACTCTCGTTATACATACATACATACATATAACTCGACACACTGAATTATACATTACACTGAAACTTCAGCATAATACGAATTATTTTCTAAGAAGAATCATAATAGTAATGAAGTCGTATGTTTTTTGCCAGTTGTTGTCGGCATCGGTTGAGTGGAACTCTATATTCATCTAATATATTATATTACTTGAAAGTGATCCTTGTTTTTATTCAATGTTTTCACGGCGCGACACGATATCGTTCATTTAGTACTAGACGATTTCTTGTTTCACACCGTGTTGTCGCTGCCAACGATATTTTTGTTCGAGCAACCACGTGTAAGTGACATCGGTATCGTGTCGGTATCGATCAGTACGCTCCATGCTTGATCTACACGAATGCCAAGAAATCCCTAACCTCTAATTATTAGCTTTTAATTTTTGTCGCTTTGGATAGGTTCTGGCCTTTTCGAAATCAAGGGGATTTTGAGACAAAAAATCTCAAAATCCTCTTAAGAGAGGCAACTCAAGCAAAGACTATATAGGCCTTTACATCTATTGAAGATGATTTATACAGCGTCAGGAGGCAACCTATGCCTACACTTAACGACACACTGTGGTGCCTGGGACAATGTTTAGATGGAGTAGGCTTGCCCAGCACCTATACCATCCTCTCAGCCTAGTCAGCCATATCCACAGGAAAGACAAGGTCAATACGTGCGGAGCTGACTAGGGCGCGACAAAGACTAACCCTATTTTATTATAACCTCCGTGCATTCCTTTTATCCCTATGCTTTTTCCCCATCTGGTAGGAACCAAGGGAACTAAAATATATAAAACTCCCCGTTTCTCATAATTTCGCATGATGTTTTTTTATAATAATAATTGAGACAATGACACGTTACTTTGTCGTGGTACCAATTTCTATAATAAATGCATACTTGAATTTGTATAATTTGAATTCAAGAAAAAATCTTACCTTGAGATTCGTTTCCTATACTCTTTCATAGATCACAAAATTGAATCGTCCTGTACACATCACTGATAACTTTGATTTGTCCAAAGTTAAAATCCAAACTGCGTTCTTATAAGTTTACTTTTTTTTAGTGGGCGGTATTCTACGGTCTTCCGCCACTGTCCCGAAACAATTCACGTAAAGTCAGGCGCGTTCACCTTACTACAGCGACTCTTTGTAACTGACTCTATTGCTGACCATCTACTCTAATATTACAAAATATGTTAAAAATTTGGGTTTGAATGCTTGTTGGGTTTCTTCAAAACTGATGACACCTTAGCTTTGTTGTTTTGATGGAGGGTTCATAAGCAGGGTTCATAGACGAGTGTTTGTTAGAAGCATCATCAGTTGGATGATATTTCGAGTTATTGAAATGTTCAATATGATGGCGGCTTCCATTTTTTTTAGATAAAATCAGACGATGGTTTCTACTTACGGATGTTTCTTATGGTAGTAGGTGAACAAAAATTTGAGATTTTTGTATGAAGCATTGTAGACATAAAAACATTTCGTTTAATAATAATAAATTAATATTCATATTAATTTTTCTCATTGTTTTGTCCGAGTAAAAAAATACCGGTCAAGTGCGAGTGGACTCGTCCACAAAGGTTTGAACCAAAATTGTACTCTCGTATTTCTGACGGTTCTTAAAAAACTGTGTTAGTAAGAGACTGCACTTTATTTTTCCTGTTTCAGTTCACTTATACTTCTAGAACATATAATTATTTGGAATGACTCGCTTTGCAAACTTCAAAGATCTTCAAAAGAGTCCGTTTTTGAACATTTTTCATCATATTTTTCTGTAGGTACTAATAGCTTAAGACACAAATAAATAATTTTGAATTTGAATAAAGTCAAAATAGCTATTTTGACTATGGGTTATAGAAAAGTAAACAAATGTTAAAACCTTTAAAATGATCGGCTGAGACAGACGGCCCGACGACGACGACGCGACGACGGACGGACGGACAAAGTCGCACCATGCGTCCATGCGGAACCCTAAAGACGTATTCCAAAATGAAATCGGTAAGAAGAGTATAAGTACGAGTATATCTCATCTTTTGGTATTCCAATTCTTTTTCTATAGTTGGCAGTGTAGGTCTTTATACACGGTGTAACATAAATACCCTATAAGTCCGAAAGGGGAGTATTTTACAGGTCATGGCGAACAGTGTTTGTTCTACGACTTTTGAGATTTCGAAGTTTTTCATTAATGAAATGGGCTCGTAACTTTCACTTAAAAGGTACCTACACACAGCTAGCGGGCACATGTGACGTGGAAGGAGGGTACCTACATATATTGTGTGTGTATGGGTCTACGCAAATAATAAACAAACTTTTAGGGTTAGTCGCAAAGTTCTAAAATAATAAAAGTTGTACTTTTGTAAGAACATTTCAATTATGATTTATTGACCTTTTGCACATGTCAAAGCACTCAGGTGGTGGGTCTGATTACGCCCCCTTCGGACTTATAGGGTAATAATGTTATACCTTGCATAGTGCAAACTGCTTGTCCATCGCTTTGGCGACCAGCCTTGTGGACGATCGGTGACCATGGCTTGCAATTACGATGGAATCAAAATCAACGAATCTATCAACCGAAAACAATTTACCCACTTCTCAATTGAATCGCAATAGGACAATGATGATTGCTTCATAGTATAGATAGTCAATAATAATAAACGTACCTACCTACTTACTTATGCATTTAAGATACAAGAATATCTATCTTAGTATTTTTTTATAAGATACAATATCATATTACAAAATATCTACTGTTAAAAACTTTTAAATTAATAGTCTGTTGTAAATTAGGTAATGTTTTCAAGAGGAGAGTGAATCAGACTGGCGATACTCTCGAACTCGTGCTTTTGAAAAAGGAACAATGTATGAAACGGGGGTTAAAATTTGAATCACGTTTCATACAAAACCAGATTTTCAGCGTGTAATTTTGGTAGAATAGGAGTCTCGCTTCTTCTTACGTAGGAACTTACGTATTACATATTCTTTGGAGTGAATCTTCTAGGCAAATGTTGCTACACTGTCGACCGCATGCTGCCTATAATATGTAACAAAAAGCGGAGGCTGCCTTACATCTTAAACATTCCAGTTTACCACTAGCAAGCAGAATAAATAGCCACTAGTACAAACTATGATAAAATTATGGTAGAGCCATAAGACTAATTCGGTTTTTAAATATCGAGCAATCCAAAAAATTATTTACAGAGGCGCTAACATTTTTTATTACTCATTTTAGGCTAGACAGAGTGTCTGGCCATGTCTAGGCACATTAAAGGCTCGTTAAAGTTGAACATTAGTAATAGATAAATCATTTTAGGCTATAAAATACAAAATATGAAACACTACCTATGAATCTGTTGACATAATGTGGAATCGGAACCAGTTTCGTGTACAAATGTATACCTACCTAACTACATTCGCGAGCAACAATTCCGGGTCATCTATAGAAACTTGGATATCTTGGAAACCATAAATGCTAGCAAGTTATGCAAGCTAATCATAAAACAATTACTTTATCTATCAAACACAATTTATTTAATTAAACTAAAATTCATGGTCTCCACTATATTCGGTTTTTATAGATAACCCGGAATTTTTAATCTCGACTGTAGTTAAGGCAGTTCAAAATTTAGTTCCTCAGTCACACGGAACTAATTATTTGTTTATAAATTTTTTTAGAACCATCTAAAAACTAAGGTATTTACTACAGTATGGTTTATCTTTGCAGGATAGATTTGACTTCATAATAGTGACATGCCGACTGCCTTCTACAACTTTCTGCATATAGGTTACAAGAATGCCCCGGTACAAGTGCCCGACGGACCGTGAGGTCGAGCCCACTCATTTAGATAGTGGGCTCGTTGGGATTTTTTTTCCCATCGGCCCCACCAGTGGACCAGCCGGTGGGCTCGATGGGAATAACCCGTTTTAGGCGTTTGAGTCTGACATACCTACTACTCTAGCAAGCAGTAGGTATACGTGATGGATTTCGTCACGTTACTAAAAAAGGCAACAAGTGAAAAAAACTGACAGTTTTTTTCAGGTTTCCCCTGAAATACGAACTCAATAACCAAATTAGAGTTCTTTGTCTAGTAAATTTTTACCTCTAAGGCAGCCCCTCACCACAATTTTGTGACAACCCTGGCTCGTCCAAGTTTAATTGAAGGTGTGGGCAGTATGGGCGTCATGCAAACTAGAATAAGCCAGGCTTGTCGCAAAATAAAATTGGAACGCTTCTATGCTTTGGAGGGTACGTATAACTGTCGGTAGGTACCAGCTCTAGCGGTCTTAAAACTCTGTCACTAGAGTTAGCCGCTAACTCATAGTGTATAGCTCAGAAGGAAGTCAGTGCTGAACTGGATTACTGCATGCTTACTGTGTTTGTTTGACGTATACTACAAAGTTCACGTAAACGTCAAACGTACACACAGTACTGACACTCATAAAAAACAGCTATTACTCTAAAACACTGGTTGTTTCTCTCGGAACACTGTTTATACGAAAGTTTTTTGTAACTTGGCCAATTTGGTTTATTTAATTTGCAATTTAAGCTCGATAGATAAAAATAATTCGAATCTTTACGTGGATTTGTTAAACGGATTCTAAATGTTAATTTTGTATCTGGAATGTGCTATTATTATTAGAATTTTCTGGGAAAATCTACCTATATTTTATAAAATAACCAAATTGTTATTTTACCACAGGTATTATTGCTCTTTTTAATCTACCAAATTCAAATACTATGAATACCAACATAACACACTGATGAGGTCAAGGTGAATGACCTTGAGTTTTGGAACATAAAACAGAGTTATCAAAAAAATTAGGGATCCTTACTAAAACTCCAATAATGTAACCCAAGGTGTAAAAAATACCTAAAAAGTGCGAAGCCGGGACGGTCCGCTAGTTTATTATAATTATCAAAGGCCTTACTTATAACAGTCGAATAGTTAAACAGTTGAATCAAAGTCTAGCTGTCACTGTTTGACATTACCTGTTAGTAGGTGACAGCAATAATTTAAACAGCTGAATAAAGTTATGCAGCGATCGTAAGTAAGGGGCAAGTTTTTGTACTGTTCACTCATGTCCAAGAAACTCGACGTCGCGTCGTGGTCGTCGTCAGAAGTCATGGAATAATTCCATGTAAACTAGTATCAACTTGCTCCATCTGTGTAAAACCTTCAATACTAACTCAATGCGGTCTAGGTAGACGTTCTAAAATGCCTTTTCTCCTCTCTTACTATTTAACTTGCTTAGGAGCGCACAGATGGCTCTGAATATGTATGAAAGAAAATCTACTCGATAATAGATGGCGTTGACGAGTATTTCTGTATTCAAATAGGCTCAGTTTCATTTTTACTGTTTTTGTGCCACGGCGTAGCATAGCAATTACCTACCGGCACACGGGTCTTAATGCTACGACGTAGCACATCTACGGTAGAGCTACGATTTTAGTTCTGGCAGCTTCTGTCTTCTCTTCTTTATCAACTACTGTTCAGTTATATACCTTATTTTTTTCTCCACAAAATAAACCTATCATTAAATAAGTAATTTGGTTTTTTCATAATAATATATTTAAATTTAACCTAAATTAATTTTTAGGTGAAAAGAAATAGGATGGATATATTAGGATATCTGAATAAATAAATAAATATAAATAAATATTCACGGACACTTAACACCACGCCTTCTAGTCCCAAACAGTATTATATAATCTGTGCGCAAACTAAGCAAAGCTTGTACGATGGGAACTAGATGGCTGATAGAATACATACATACATTTTTTTTGTAAATACATACTTATAATACATAGAAACACCCAGACAGAACAAACATCTATGTGTGCCACACAAATGTTTGTTCTCGGTGGGGATCGAACCCACGACCCACAGCACGGAAGGCAGAGCTACTACCGACTGAGCCATGACGCCTGTGGAATAAATATAGATAATAAAAACAACATAATCATTTTGAAAAGACTAGTTTATTTTTGAAAATAACCTTAAAACTAGACCACAATGAATACAACAAGCCAAGGAATATAGGGTTCACACGAAAAGTTGTGCAAATACTAATTGAATCACTTTACGACGCTTTGTTTTTTTATTACTACCTATTATTAGAACTATTTATAACTTATTTTAAGTAATACAGTTTAATTTTACAATTAAAATTTACAAATAAAATAACCAGGTATTTTTGTTGTAGTACTTAATAAAGTTATTCTATCCACACTACGATCACAAAGAAAATAGGCGTTATGTCTATAGAATTTAAGTATCATTTTCTATTAATATGAACATATATTTCTATAATAATAATGAACACAGCGAATACTAACAAAATATGTGCAGTAGGTACTTTATCCAAACTACTAAATGCAAAATTAAATAAGGCTCCTTCACACAATATATTTCTTATGTGATTGTAATGTTGAACGTGCTGTTCTTTATACTTAAATACGTGTGGATGTAACCTTATAGTCATAATTAGTTAACACCTAGGTAACAACTATACGACGCAAACTAAAAACTTAATTTAGTTTAGAGTATTTATAAGAACCTCCCTAGTCTTTGTGCCATTATTAATTATAAATACAATTTCTTACAAAAGTGATTATTAAATATAATAAATTATTATTACTATATTCATTAAATTATTGTTTTTTTTATTTAAAAAGTGACATTTGGGGATAGTTTGAAAAAAGAATTGTATAAACGGATTTTTTCAGAGGAAATTTTTTTGATAAAAAAACAAACGTGAATGGCACAAAGACACCTTACATTTAAGTTCACAACAGCCTCTAAATAACAACCTTGACCCTACCCCATAGCATCCTATAGCTAAAGGGACTTACAATAGCCACAACATTTTTATTATAAGACACTGATTAAAAGTTATTGCTGAATAAGGGAATTAAAATAATACAATTTCTACAGCTAGTAGATTACTACTAGGTAAAGCAATAAAAAAATTGCTAACAATATTAATTTAAAATTAAAGATATTTTTGTTAAAAAAAATTATTAAAATCAAGATAAACATAATGTAATAAACTGAAGATTTAGCAGTAGGTAACTTTTATTATACTCATTTAAGATTGACTGTCTTGAAAACGAAAAAATAAACTAGAAGACGTCTCATTCACCGGCGCTAAAAACACCGAGCATATTATATATTGCATTCTATATTATAACAAGATGATTTTTTCTGTGCATTTCAGTTATAGAACATTTTTCATCATATTTTTCTATAGCTTAAGACACAAATAAATAATTTGAATTTGAATAAAGTCAAAATAGCTATTTTGACTATGGATTATAGAAAAGTAAACAAATGTTAAAACCTTTAAAATGATCGGCTGAGACAGACGGACCGACGAAGACGACGCGACGACGGACGGACGGACAAAGTCGCACCATGCGTCCATGCGGAACCCTAAAGACGTATTCCAAAATGAAATCGGTAAGAAGAGTATAAGTACGAGTATATCTCATCTTTTGGTATTCCAATTCTTTTTCTATAGTTGGCAGTGTAGGTCTTTATACACGGTGTAACATAAATACCCTATAAGTCCGAAAGGGGAGTATTTTACAGGTCATGGCGAACAGTGTTTGTTCTACGACTTTTGAGATTTCGAAGTTTTTCATTCATGAAATGGGCTCGTAACTTTCACTTAAACACACAGCTAGCGGGCACATGTGACGTGGTAGGAGGGTACCTACATATATTGTGTGTGTATGGGTCTACGCAAATAATAAACAAACTTTTAGGGTTAGTCGCAAAGTTCTAAAATAATAAAAGTTGTACTTTTGTAAGAACATTTCAATTATGATTTATTGACTATTTGCACATGTCAAAGCACTCAGGTGGTGGGTCTGATTACGCCCCCTTCGGACTTATAGGGTAATAATGTTATACCTTGCATAGTGCAAACTGCTTGTCCATCGCTTTGGCGACCAGCCTTGTGGACGATCGGTGACCATGGCTTGCAATTACGATGGAATCAAAATCAACGAATCTATCAACCGAAAACAATTTACCCACTTCTCAATTGAATCGCAATAGGACAATGATGATTGCTTCATAGTATAGATAGTCAATAATAATAAACGTACCTACCTACTTACTTATGCATTTAAGATACAAGAATATCTATCTTAGTATTTTTTTATAAGATACAATATCATATTACATAATATCGACTGTTAAAAACTTTTAAATTAATAGTCTGTTGTAAATTAGGTAATGTTTTCAAGAGGAGAGTGAATCAGACTGGCGAAACTCTCGAACTAGACTCGTGCTTTTGAAAAAGGAACAATGTATGAAACGGGGGTTAAAATTTGAATCACGTTTCATACAAAACCAGATTTTCAGCGTGTAATTTTGGTAGAATAGGAGTCTCGCTTCTTCTTACGTAGGAACTTACGTATTACATATTCTTTGGAGTGAATCTTCTAGGCAAATGTTGCTACACTGTCGACCGCATGCTGCCTATAATATGTAACAAAAAGCGGAGGCTGCCTTACATCTTAAACATTCCAGTTTACCACTAGCAAGCAGAATAAATAGCCACTAGTACAAACTATGATAAAATTATGGTAGAGCCATAAGACTAATTCGGTTTTTAAATATCGAGCAATCCAAAAAATTATTTACAGAGGCGCTAACATTTTTTATTACTCATTTTAGGCTAGACAGAGTGTCTGGCCATGTCTAGGCACATTAAAGGCTCGTTAAAGTTGAACATTAGTAATAGATAAATCATTTTAGGCTATAAAATACAAAATATGAAACACTACCTATGAATCTGTTGACATAATGTGGAATCGGAACCAGTTTCGTGTACAAATGTATACCTACCTAACTACATTCGCGAGCAACAATTCCGGGTCATCTATAGAAACTTGGATATCTTGGAAACCATAAATGCTAGCAAGTTATGCAAGCTAATCATAAAACAATTACTTTATCTATCAAACACAATTTATTTAACTAAACTAAAATTCATGGTCTCCACTATATTCGGTTTTTATAGATAACCCGGAATTTTTAATCTCGACTGTAGTTAAGGCAGTTCAAAATTTAGTTCCTCAGTCACACGGAACTAATTATTTGTTTATAAATTTTTTTAGAACCATCTAAAAACTAAGGTATTTACTACAGTATGGTTTATCTTTGCAGGATAGATTTGACTTCATAATAGTGACATGCCGACTGCCTTCTACAACTTTCTGCATATAGGTTACAAGAATGCCCCGGTACAAGTGCCCGACGGACCGTGAGGTCGAGCCCACTCATTTAGATAGTGGGCTCGTTGGGATTTTTTTTCCCATCGGCCCCACCAGTGGACCAGCCGGTGGGCTCGATGGGAATAACCCGTTTTAGGCGTTTGAGTCTGACATACCTACTACTCTAGCAAGCAGTAGGTATACGTGATGGATTTCGTCACGTTACTAAAAAAGGCAACAAGTGAAAAAAACTGACAGTTTTTTTCAGGTTTCCCCTGAAATACGAACTCAATAACCAAATTAGAGTTCTTTGTCTAGTAAATTTTTACCTCTAAGGCAGCCCCTCACCACAATTTTGTGACAACCCTGGCTCGTCCAAGTTTAATTGAAGGTGTGGGCAGTATGGGCGTCATGCAAACTAGAATAAGCCAGGCTTGTCGCAAAATAAAATTGGAACGCTTTTATGCTTCGGAGGGTACGTATAACTGTCGGTAGGTACCAGCTCTAGCGGTCTTAAAACTCTGTCACTAGAGTTAGCCGCTAACTCATAGTGTATACTAGCTCAGAAGGAAGTCAGTGCTGAACTGGATTACTGCATGCTTACTGTGTTTGTTTGACGTATACTACAAAGTTCACGTAAACGTCAAACGTACACACAGTACTGACACTCATAAAAAGCAGCTATTACTCTAAAACACTGGTTGTTTCTCTTGGAACACTGCTTATACGAAAGTTTTTTGTAACTTGGCCAATTTGGTTTATTTAATTTGCAATTTAAGCTCGATAGATAAAAATAATTCGAATCTTTACGTGGATTTGTTAAACGGATTCTAAATGTTAATTTTGTATCTGGAATGTGCTATTATTATTAGAATTTTCTGGGAAAATCTACCTATATTTTATAAAATAACCAAATTGTTATTTTACCACAGGTATTATTGCTCTTTTTACTCTACCAAATTCAAATACTATGAATACCAACATAACACACTGATGAGGTCAAGGTGAATGACCTTGAGTTTTGGAACATAAAACAGAGTTATCAAAAAAATTAGGGATCCTTACTAAAACTCCAATAATGTAACCCAAGGTGTAAAAAATACCTAAAAAGTGCGAAGCCGGGACGGTCCGCTAGTTTATTATAATTATCAAAGGCCTTACTTATAACAGTCGAATAGTTAAACAGTTGAATCAAAGTCTAGCTGTCACTGTTTGACATTACCTGTTAGTAGGTGACAGCAATAATTTAAACAGCTGAATAAAGTTATGCAGCGATCGTAAGTAAGGGGCAAGTTTTTGTACTGTTCACTCATGTCCAAGAAACTCGACGTCGCGTCGTGGTCGTCGTCAGAAGTCATGGAATAATTCCATGTGAACTATTAATTTTTACTAGTATCAACTTGCTCCATCTGTGTAAAACCTTCAATACTAACTCAATGCGGTCTAGGTAGACGTTCTAAAATGCCTTTTCTCCTCTCTTACTATTTAACTTGCTTAGGAGCGCACAGATGGCTCTGAATACGTATGAAAGAAAATCTACTCGATAATAGATGGCGCTGACGAGTATTTCTGTATTCAAATAGGCTCAGTTTCATTTTTACTGTTTTTGTGCCACGGCGTAGCATAGCAATTACCTACCGGCACACGGGTCTTAATGCTACGACGTAGCACATCTACGGTAGAGCTACGATTTTAGTTCTGGCAGCTTCTGTCTTCTCTTCTTTATCAACTACTGTTCAGTTATATACCTTATTTTTTTCTCCACAAAATAAACCTATCATTAAATAAGTAATTTGGTTTTTTCATAATAATATATTTAAATTTAACTTAAATTAATTTTTAGGTGAAAAGAAATAGGATGGATATATTAGGATATCTGAATAAATATAAATAAATATTCACGGACACTTAACACCACGCCTTCTAGTCCCAAACAGTATTATATAATCTGTGCGCAAACTAAGCAAAGCTTGTACAATGGGAACTAGATGGCTGATAGAATACATACATACATTTTTTTTGTAAATACATACTTATAATACATAGAAACACCCAGACACAGAACAAACATCTATGTGTGCCACACAAATGTTTGTTCTCGGTGGGGATCGAACCCACGACCCACAGCACGGAAGGCAGAGCTACTACCGACTGAGCCATGACGCCTGTGGAATAAATATAGATAATAAAAACAACATAATCATTTTGAAAAGACTAGTTTATTTTTGAAAATAACCTTAAAACTAGACCACAATGAATACAACAAGCCAAGGAATATAGGGTTCACACGAAAAGTTGTGCAAATACTAATTGAATCACTTTACGACGCTTTGTTTTTTTATGACTACCTATTATTATAACTATTTATAACTTATTTTAAGTAATACAGTTTAATTTTACAATTAAAATTTACAAATAAAATAACCAGGTATTTTTGTTGTAGTACTTAATAAAGTTATTCTATCCACACTACGATCACAAAGAAAATAGGCGTTATGTCTATAGAATTTAAGTATCATTTTCTATTAGCAAATATTGTTATTTAATAATAATGAACACAGCGAATACTAACAAAATATGTGCAGTAGGTACTTTATCCAAACTACTAAATGCAAAATTAAATAAGGCTCCTTCACACGATATTTCTTATGTGATTGTAATGTTGAACGTGCTGTTCCTTATACTTAAATACGTGTGGATGTAACCTTATAGTCATAATTAGTTAACACCTAGGTAAAAACTATACGACGCAAACTAAAAACTTAATTTAGTTTAGAGTATTTATAAGAACCTCCCTAGTCTTTGTGCCATTATTAATTATAAATACAATTTCTTACAAAAGTGATTATTAAATATAATAAATTATTATTACTATATTCATTAAATTATTGTTTTTTTTATTTAAAAAGTGACATTCGGGGATAGTTTGAAAAAAGAATTGTATAAACGGATTTTTTCAGAGGAATTTTTTTTGATAAAAAAAACGAACGTGAATGGCACAAAGACACCTTACATTTAAGTTCACAACAGCCTCTAAATAACAACCTTGACCCTACCCCATAGCATCCTATAGCTAAAGGGACTTACAATAGCCACAACATTTTTATTATAAGACACTGATTAAAAGTTATTGCTGAATAAGGGAATTAAAATAATACAATTTCTACAGCTAGTAGATTACTACTAGGTAAAGCAATAAAAAAATTGCTAACAATATTAATTTAAAATTAAAGATATTTTTGTTAAAAAAAAATATTAAAATCAAGGTAAACATAATGTAATAAACTGAAGATTTAGCAGTAGGTAACTTTTATTATACTCATTTAAGATTGACTGTCTTGAAAACGAAAAAATAAACTAGAAGACGTCTCATTCACCGGCGCTAAAAAACACCGAGCATATTATATATTGCATTCTATATTATAACAAGATGATTTTTTCTGTGCATTTCAGTTATATAACCATTTTTATTTTTATTTTAGAACTCGAAAGAAATGAGATTTTAGTCACAACGGTAGTATTGGCAGTTACTGTCTCGCTGTACTGTAACTGGACCCTTGTATAATAAGCCTTATAACATGAACACGCAGTTGACATCGAGAAGCCAAGTGAGATCTTGTTGGTAACCAACATTTATCCAAAAACACATATTTAATCACTAAAATGTGGCTTAAAACTATATAACTATACAAACTAAACAAGACGACAATAACTTATACATACAACAAAGAAAATATTTTCTTAGTAGCAGTATCTCAAGCAGCAAAATAATATACAGAAGTTAAACACAGACATCATAGAACAAAGTTCAATGTCTAAGACCCATTGCAGATTTACTGCTCAAAGACTACTCAAGTATAGATTTTTGTATGAAAATCATTACTCAAATCTATGCTTTGAGTTGTGGCTTAAGTAACCGTTTCTGTATCGACTACAGGCTTAAAACTGTGTTAAAACCATCTTCTT
The DNA here is from genome assembly GCA_947507515.1 of Eulithis testata. Classification (NCBI taxonomy): domain Eukaryota; kingdom Metazoa; phylum Arthropoda; class Insecta; order Lepidoptera; family Geometridae; genus Eulithis; species Eulithis testata. Next base: position 5,761,713 of record OX382213.1, on the reverse strand, counting down.
GTTCATAGCAGTCTGTCTGCCTTTGAAAGTAGATAACTGCCAACTCACTCACTCATTCACTCATTCATTCATTCTCTTGAAACATTTTAAGACGCCGGCTCCGTTTTCACAGGTACATTCTCCGTAGCCTCCGCTTTTATATCTTGTTGAGCCTGCGCGTGCAACTCCTGCGCACGCATATAATCTACATACCGTTGCCTGTTATCGGGATTATTGACAATAGCCGCTACAAAGTCTGAAGTCTCCTTCTGCAAAGCTATAATCTTTTGCTGGATGAGTTTGTTCTTCTGCATGAGAGCAACGGTTTTCCAGGCTAGTTCAAGGATCAACTTGTTTTGAACTGCTTTATCGATGGTCGCCATTGCATACTGAGGGGGAGATTCATCGTTCGCCGCTGGAGCCATTCTTTGGGCTCGTTGGAGGCGTCTGGCTTCACGAAGGCGGATTACGTGGGACCCTGGAAAGATGGAAAATATATTGTTAGTGAAAGTGAAACGGGCCTAGTGTAAATGGCGAATATCTTAACATTTGTTGATCATAATGATACCCTTTAAAGAAAAACCGTTTCCATAATTATTTCAAAATTCTAACAGAATAATGCCAGAATATATTTTTCAAAAATTTCAAATATATAATTAAATTAACATTATTAAGTATTATCCTTTTTTGTTGGTTAGGTTCTAAAGAAGCTAAAGAAACAAAAACTAGGACCTTTCTGAAAGATGCACCATAATTATTATGTTTAATAAAATATTTTTATAAAAATTATTAAAAAGAAACCGGTTCTAATTTCAAATTGCCATTTACAATTGTTTTCGTTTACATAATGCGCATAAAACAAAAGAACAATAGGCGCATTCTTGAGCAATATTTTGATGGTAAGTGGGGAACTCGATGCACATGGAGGTAATACGTGACGGTAATACTAAATAATAGTTTTTATTATTCAAATCAATTCAAAGAAAAGTCCGAAGGTTAACGAAATAAAAAAAAACATCTGTCAAAGCTCATCGGTGACTTTTTTTAAGTTTGATAAAATAAAATAAGTGCTTAAGAGTTCTGTAATTTTTTTTACCGGTTAAGCTATTGTTTAAAGTTACAAAAGGTAAATATCGAGCAAAAACTTTCCTTTATCAAACTTCTAAGTCACGCCGAACAAAGCAAAGATCAAAGCGATTGTTATGTACGCAAACAGAAATCAATCTCTTATAAAAATCAAAAAAATCTTTCGACTTTTTGCAAACAAAGGCATTCAATCAGTGTAGGTAAAATGACGTCACGTTTAGTTAATGCACGTGCGTCAAAAATACGTGGCGTCAGGCCACGTGACAGTCTGCGTGGTGAAGGGTGAAACACATGCACATTTTATCAATTTTTACTTTTACCCTTCTCCTTAGAAACGCCTCGCAACTTCTGTCAAATATTAATCATAAAATAGTGCCATTTCATTTATCGTAAATTAGATAGTGATTTTGAGCGCAATTGAGTAGATACCCTATAGGAGGTCGTACCATAATACTACCAAAGATAACAATGGACAATTTTAATTAAAAGAAAATTAAAATAGGATTAGTTATATTATTTTCTTCGCATTTTTTTTACAGTTTTTTAGCCTAGATTAATCAAATTAAACTAATTAATTTACACAGCTTACAATACAGTACAAATATTCCAATTAAACATTACCTATCATTATGTAAAAAAAAAATATTTATAATTTATTTCTGCATGCTATTCTATTGTTTTTCATTTAATTATCTGTAAGCCGATCAAAGTCTTCCGTATAATGTGAATAGATTACCTATAGTTTTTCAATATTTATAAAAGGAGATCATGAATAGGTGTTTACAAATCGTTTTACGACACGTGCAGTATTGTATGATAATTATTATGAACTAGCTTCCTCCCGCGACTTCTTCCGCGTTCCGTTTTAATCGTGATGACTTCTGGGACTTTAGAGTAATAAGTTTAATAAAATAAGTTTAATTTATAAGTTGAGTAAGCTTTTGCCCCGTATAAGGACAACATTATGCCGTAATTGCCAGAGTGGATTTTTTCTTCATCCAACTTAGCAATAAGACTACCTAACTACCTTTTGCTTTGGTACATGTTAGAGACTCTAGTTAGAAATAATTTACACCCACACGCAATTATTCTGTCCAACTAATAATAGGCCTTTAAATCTATTGAAGATGATTTATACAGCGTCAGGAGGCAACCTATGCCTACACTTAACGGGACACTGTAGTGCCTGGGATAATGTTTAGATGGAGTAGGCTTGCCCAACACCTATACCATCCTCTCAGCCTATTCAGCCATATCCACAGGAAAGACAAGGTCAATACGTGTGGAGCTGACTAAGTCAAGGGTTTCCTCACGATGTTTTCCTTCACCGTTAAGCTCCTGTTAATGCGCATATAAATTTTTCGAAACGAAAAATCCATTGATGGACGGCCGGGATTCAAACCCACGACCTTCGTATCGAAAGTCGAGGTGCAATCCCACTCAGCCAACACGGCTTGTTTTCTGCCCAACTAAAGTCACGAAAATCAGACTGACGTTTCGGAGAAAATATTTTGGGACAAGTTCTCCCAATTGTTACTTTAGAAAAACATCGCTTTCCTCGAATTTTCACTCAATAATAAGATCTCTACATTGTTTTGGAATTCGAGCCTTATTCCTTCAGGCAGTGAAAACCAATCTGTTATTTAGATGAATAAGCTTCGTCTTCTATAAACGTGTAGCCTTGAGAGCACGGCGCGCCTCGGCCTGGTTCCCACCCCACCCATCATCGGGGCGTTTATCAATACGAGCTACATAAAGCTCTTTTATAGCACTAGACGTAGACCCGGGACGCCGAGGAAAGATGTTTCGAGAAAGAAATCTGTACCTAGGTATTGTAGGTACACCTAAACAATTCAGTAGAACAAGACTGTAAGTGGGAGTACTTTTATAGTTATCTGCATTTTATGAAAATCTCAAATCATGTACTATTACTAGGGCAAAAAAAATCCACTAGAACTATCAAGCGGAAGAAGACCTATGTATCCGCCTATCCTATGTTGCGTTTTCTCAGTTTTGGAGTCCCAATCGAGCTCGTTTTTATTTTGATTTTTTTTATAATTTGAATGCATGCATGCAGGTATAGGTAAATGAGGTTTTATTCAAAAATACCTACTAGATGATAGTGAACCTTGTGGAGTATTAAAAATATGGATTTATTGTATGATATTCTCTTTGGAAACTATATTATTAGAAAAAAGCATTGCATTGTTATGTAGGTAGAAGGTAAAAGCTATTTATTTTTAATAAGAGTTAAATTTTTTGTTTAAACTATCATATCCTTTACTTTTTACAGTACCACAGTATTATTTAGATTAGAATCGTTCTGCATTTTATTGAAGAGCTTACTGTAGGCTTACATCAATTTAATTTATACAGTAATCTTAGATCTCCTAAGACCATGCGGCATGCATGATATGCAATGTCATCCAATTCTTGCACTTTGGCGCAACATCGAAAGCTGTGATTCACAAATCGGGTCACACCACACAATTACCGAACCCCTCCGAAAACACACGAAAACTTCCAACAACCTCTGAATATTTATATTTTACAGTATTTTTCGTAAAAGTAATTTTGTTTAGTTGTTTTTATAATGCAAAGGTCGACAAACCTTTTTGTTTTTAATTCGGGAGCGCGGGCTCGTTCTGTTGCCGAGAATGTCGGGCGACTGACGGTGCCAAGCATTTTTGTTAGTCTGCAGACCTGCGCGATGCATCCTATGTATCGACGCTGTCTCTAGGGCCAGTGCCTTTCATTACGTCGCTCTTGTACGACAAATTACTTATAAAACTCGACACGCTTATCAATTTTTATAATACAGCGGTTGAATATTAAACTGGAAACGCGCTGTTAAAGCAAATAAGCTCGTATGAGTTAATCCAACTCTGGTGACGGAGTTTTTAGGCTGCTCTAAGCATTTTATAATACTTATAAAATGTAATTTTTTTGATTTGCTGTCTCAGCTTAGTCGATATTAGCTCTGCCTACCGTGCTGTGGGTCGTGGGTTCAATCCAAAAACAAACATTTTGTGCGTGACAGACTTAGATGTTTGTTCTATGTCTGGGTGTTATAAATGTATTTACTATAAACATGTTTACAAGGATTTGATCAACAATCTAGTTCTCGTAGTACACACTTTGCTTAGTTTGGTTACTAGTATAGTATTATATAATCTGTGGTTTGGTACTAGAGGGTGTTGTGTGAAATGCCCATGAAAATTTATTTATTTAAATACTTATCTATAAGTATATAAAGCATAATTTATTGAGATTTTAGATTTGAATTCATCTGCCTTCATTCTTGTTACTATGTACTGTACTATGTATACTATGAATTAAAATTGTTTGCTTCCATGTTAAAATCGTTATCTAAAAGTAAAGTACCTAACTTATCTATGTATTATTTTATAACTCCTATGTATTAATTAGTGTAATTGGTCAGGCCGTACTGATTAAGTAAATAAATATAATAAATAGAATATAAAAAAATTACAATTTACAATACCAACGTAATTGTGCCTATCATAAAATCTTTAGGTTATTAAAAACACCCTCAAAAAACCCTACCAAAATGGTAGGCTTGTTATATTGATTAATTGTGCCTTACAGTCTTTACAATTATTTGTTACTTTATACAAAACTACGAGTGCTATCTATTTACTTAGAAAAATCAATAAGTTTTAAAAGCTTGACCAACTCGATCAGTTTTTGTATTTGAAAATACATACAATAATTTATCACTTCTAACGCTGCCTGTACATATTATGACCGTGATTCGTGACACAAGACGTTACTAGAATCTCAAACCTACACTAGGATCCTGTTTCATGTGTATAGTAGGTACAGGTAGGGTCAGAAGTGCTCAATTCTTTATCCTCGTATACGAATACGTAAAGCATTTTCCTCCGAAAGGCGAAAAAGGCATGACGCACAGGCATTTTATAGTGGATATCAACAAAGATAAGTATGAAATATGTTTTAAAATAATCTTTGTTGGTATAAGAATAAGTAGGTAACATTTCACTTTGACTAAACAAAAAAGTGGGAGCGAGAAGTCTACAGAATTAAATTAATTGTTTATTTATCTACTTTGTTTCTCATTGAATCTATTTTTAGAATCTAGCGGACAATAGATTTTATTGCGGTTAGTAATAGTGGTTATTCTTGAACTAAACTATGCACTAACAGCCTTCATAACCGGTTTTGGTATTTAATACCCTATCTCAATACCACAAAGTTACAATTAGCTTGTGAAAGTAGCGATGACGGCGTAATTGAAGAATAAAGTGATGCGTGACGTCAATGGGTCAATGAACTCATGCAAGAGACATGGATAATGATGAAGGGAGCTATGATATATATGATCACGTGACCTAAAGAGACAACAACGTAGATTAAAAATGAGCGTTGATTTCTGAATGGAAATCAGATGAAACCTTACCGTGCAATATGGATCCAAAGAATAGTGAAACTTGCTGCAAATAACATGTAATACAGTCGAAAGCAGATATTCCGGGTTATCTATAAAAACTTGAATATCGTAAAAGCCATATGAATGCTAGTTTAGTCAAGTGAATTGTGTTTGATAGACAGTTGAATACTTTTGATTAAATAAAAGTAACAAAGTTATTTAGTTGCATTTTTACTAGCATTCACGGTTTCCAAGATATTCCAGTTTTTATAGATAAATCGTAATTTTTTGCTCTTCACTGCGAAAAACTGCTGAGTTTTCAACGTGTGATTGTTTTTCTATTTTTCTTTCTTTTGCATAAAAGTTTGAAGGTAAATAAACTAATTTGGCAGTCATTGGTATCGATTCGCTTGCTACATTTTTCTAAACTAACCTTATTTGACAGCTCTAAAATTATAGCCGTCCTTGTCGTTTCAGTTTATGAGAAAGGGACGGCAACATTTTTAGTGCTGTCAAATTAGGTTAGTTTTAAAAAATGCAACAAGCGAATCGATAGCATTGATTGAGTAAATAAATATTCAAAATCGATGTTGGCAGCACTAGATAGCTGACAGTTATCATTTCAGTTTATGAGCAAGGGTGGACAACAATTTAAGTCTGTCAAGTTATTTTTGTCTGTTAGTTAGTTTAGGAAAATTATACAGAATGAGACCAATGAGCTTGTAAATGCAGTTTAGCTGTAAGTATATATGATAGTAGTTTCAAGCACAGTTAAACTTTTCCATGTTTTTTTGACAGTTAAACTTTTCCAAAAAAATGCCATTTCTTTTATATAAAATAATGGGTAGTGCTGGTGGTCGTCTGAAGACTTTTGCAGCACTATTGCATAGCATAAGTAAGAGAGGGAAAATGGCAGAGCCCTGAGGGATTCCAAATGGTCACCCTCTACGGCAAGCAAGTTTTTGCGAAGTATTTATTTTTAATTTACTAAATATCTGCCTACTTACCCTAAAACTGCGGCCACACTATCGGGCTATGACGTATATTCGCAATTTGTCTCTGCCTATCGTCAGACAAACCATACAGCTGCCCTTGTCACACAACGCAAATACTTCGCTTCGCCGTCGTTTGATAATCTGGCCACAGCAAACAATAGCGAAATTAATAAAGAAAAAAAAAAGCTTTTTTTGCAAATAAGAATACAAGGAAATACGATCTTGTTTGTAAATTAGCATTTGTATAAAGAATTATGATGGTGAAAAATATGAGTGGACGAGACGAAGGTACTTCTAGTTGTGATAGGTCAGTTTATTCTTATCAAACAACTATAGAAACACGTAGGTATGGTAAAGGCTATCATTTAGGTATTTATGTTCTTACATAACCTTGTTTTTATATAAAATATTTGAAATTATGTACATACAAGCTTAAAATTACATTGGGTAAGTACACATGTTATGTTATTTATTATATAAGTAAATAAATACCAATCCATTAAAACAACCAGACATTTATATTTTTGTTGACCAAGCACATAAAAAAAGTTATTAATAAAAACAACACAAACCTCTTTTCAAAATTTTTCTTGCCCGTTTTTCACACATAGTTTCGTTTGAAAACACGACTGGATCACGAAACACAAGCTGAAAACTGTTCTTCAACGATTCAAAATATGTAATGATGATATTATGCTATAGTTATTCCAACTGATTTAGTTAAAATATGTAGTATCGATGCGCGAATTTTTACGTCCGAGTCTCTTGAATACCAAACGAGGAATGGTCTGTTTGAAAATGGAATGCACAAGCAAACCATCGTGTCACAAGCCGAGCCTCGCGACGACGGTATATCGCGTCACAAAAGAGACGGAAAGTTGTATTGCCAGAACACTGGACGAATTTTCCCGATCTATAGCGTAAATAATTATATTTTTTAAACATCATTCATAAATTTAGCTAAAAATCGTGTAATTTTTCAATACAAAATGACACGATGTCTGTCAAAATCCAGATCTAGTTTGGAACGGTAGTGGACGAGATTGATCGTCAATGTAATTTTAAAATTGTGTGTGTGTGTGTGTGATTGATATTTTGTTGATAATAAATCAATTAAAATAGAACTTTCTTGTAAACACACACACCCTATGATCTAATTTGTAGAGTGTCTACGAATGGTCTACGAGAAAGTCTACGAAATTTTGGGTAATTTTGAATCTAAAGACATAAACGCGCATGTTATTGTAATTTTCAGTGTCATGTGAAGATCTTTCCTTACAAGATTCTTTAGAAATTATATCTCAGATACATTATTTAGGCACTCTACCAAAAACTCAGGTAAAAATTATTCTCGCTAGTGGCAAGCAAAAGTGCCAAGTTTTCACGGCCTGGTAGAGCAATCCCCTCGTTGTTGAACACGTGCTGACGCTGGCACATTTTCAATAAAACACGCTCATGTCGTAACATTTAGGTATCAATTTACAAATTATTTGTAATCTGTTACAAGGATTCCAGAATTTATTGGACTAATAATCATTTACACAATAAAATTACTGCTTTCAATGGGAAAACCCTTAAAATCTGTTGTTCAGAATTCAGACATTTTCTGAAATAATAATCAGTTACACAAGTTATTTCAATCTTAATAATACTTTACCTCTAAGTTCAATCTTCTTACATAACATAAACTCAGCACACTGAACTTAGTATTGCTCTAGTAGGTGCCAAATAACACCGCAATACAGGTCATTCACCCACCTTCACCACGATGTCGCAAAATTCAATTTATAAATGACTATTTCTGTCGCTTTCCATACAAACCTGTCGCTAAGACGGTAATCGCTCGAATCTCGTAGTACTGTTTGTTTACCACACATAAATTGAATTTTGCGACATCATGGTAAAGGTGGGTGAATGACCTGTATTGCGGTGTTATTTGGCACCTACTGTAGTACATCGCGTTTTAAAACACGTGTTGTTTATTGTTGGCAAATAAAGAAGCGCTCTCTGAATCGTTATTTTTACCAGTATCACGTGTTTGCCAACTCTTATCTCGTTAAAAAAGTTTCAATGTGATCGACTCGACTCATTTATTATTGAGTCAAAACACGTAACACGTACAATACGTGTACAAAGATGTAGCTATCGTTATATCGTTATATCCAATAATATCCATACGGAATAAATTACACCTAAATAAAGATTTAGCTTATACAAATTAGTCCTAGGTAGGAACGAATTTAAACCTAAAATAAATCATAGTAGGTATAGGTACAATAGACTAAAACGACACTAATACTTTTTAATGTCAAAAAATAACAAAAATATTTAGAAAAGTAGTTTCAATGCACTAAAGTTGATAATGATAATTATTTCAAAACATTTTTAAAAAATTGGGTAATTTTCCACAAAACGTGTGGCAGCCCACAAAGCATGCTAGCGCTTGATATCGCAGACCTCGCATGGAGGGCCACGTGCCCACGACGTTTTGTTTGGGCGCGCTATCTGCCACGCAGTGATCTACAATTAGATGTGGAGATGGCATTTATAATGAGTTTACAAAGCATTTTGGTGACGTTTGTAATAGATCTGGTAGATGGTAGGTAATAATGCTGGTAGTCGCTTCTAGTATTTAAAAATGTTATGTAGGACATGATATGGCGTGCTGTTTTAAGAGGCAAGCTTTTAATATGTTTTGGACAATATTACCTTTCTTAAATTACGATGTAAGCGTTTGACAGTTCAAAAATAACACTAGATTCAAATTGGTGTGCACTGCGGCCAGCAATGCGTGAAACTATAGTTCACGAAGTTACCATTTCATTCGGTGTCACAATACATTACACTTTACATATTAATTTACACGTTACAAAGGGAATTGCAGGTACAAAATGTCATCCGTAGTTGGGTCATCCCAATAGTAGAGTAGTACCACAGATCATATAATACTAGTAGTAGTATTAAAGAGTAGAGATACCTTTATAATCATAATCATTGTATTTGTTATAAGTATTTACCATTGGGTACATCCACAACATATTTAGGAGAAATGTTACAAAATTATTGCATGAGAAAGTATATTATAGCGTGAATGAGTACCTCAATGACAATTTAGAATGATTAATTAGTTACTTTATTTTTTTTGACATACTCCTACTTTTTATTGACTTATTAATATATTCATGTATCCTTGATTTGAACTTGAGCTTTGACATTATTAGATTTATTGATTAGTTAGGTAGGACTTTAAAAATATTGCATGCTATTTAGTAGAATATGGTAGTAACCAATGTAAAACCCTGACATCCCCTACCCACCCATATTGGCAATAAATGAATTATGAATTATGAACACTTAGTCAAAATTTAGTGAGATGCAAATATTTAAATAATAAGGTGATTGAATTGATAAAATGAATAAGTTAGTAACGTATTTATGTCAACAATTTGATTAGAATTACAGAATATCAATATAGGAACAATGTCAAAATTAGAAAGATTACCTTCTCCACAATCACCGATTCGTAGCTCCGTGACAACCGCACGTTGTACGAACAGTGCGACAATACAACGTGGGCTTGATATGACTCATGTGCGTTCCGTAACGCTTACTTACAGACCATTCACACGTCCGTGCCTGATACAGAACTCAATGGTAGGTAGAAGTGAAACTGCCACTACATGGGTGTTATACGGTTACATACATTTGTGTGGCAAACATAGATGTTTGTTCTGTGGCTGGGTGTTACTATGTATTATAAGTATGTATTTATAAAAAAAAATGTATATGTAAGTATTATATCAGCTATCTAGTTCCCATGGTACAAGCTTTGCTTAGTTTGGGACTAGAGAACGTTGTGTTGTCCAATAATATTTATTTATTTTATATAACACCTGCTCGTCAATGGCATATTATGTGTCATGCAAACTCAACTTAAAGCAAGTCATTTGTGTCCTATGGTCTAGCCGGGTCATTATAAATGTACTGAATTTCATAATCCCGTAGGGAATTATGACATTTGAATTTGGAATGCAATCAACATTGAATATACGAGCTCCTTGCAATCCACGACCAAACGTCAAAATTAGAATATAAACTTTTCATAGAGCCCTACACCAAGAAGAATTTATTCAAAATTAGAATGAAAACTTTTCATAGAGCCCTAAATCAAGGAGAATGTATTCAAAATTAGAATGAAACTTTTCATAGAAACCTGCATGAAGAAGAATTGGCCACTACAAAAAAAACGAATAGAACGAAAAGGCGCTAAACTGCAAATCTTTGTGTTATTTTGTAACAAAATAGCGTATTTTAACAAAAATATCAACTGACAGTGACGAAAGTGATGTGATACCGGAATGCATACAATCTGAAGCAACTGATATCATTGGAAACTTGCTTCCTGAAAGATCTAAGGAAGCGTATATGAGAACCTACAACGATTTCAACAATAATATAACTTTGTCTTTTCACAATTGGTCTCTAACATTAACTTTTACTTTTAATTTTCTATATTTGTCTTCTTTCATTATTGTAAAATTAATAAAGTAAGTACTTTCTTTTTAATTGTATTATGTTTTATTGCCTCGCAGTGTTTATATAAAGTAGAGTATGCATTTTGGGGATAAAGCAGTGTATTTGTCTCGGGCGTTTTTGAACGCCTTGGCCTCGGGATTCTAGCTAAGATCCCTCGTCCTTGGGGTTCAAAATATCGCCCGAGACATAATACACTGCTTTATCCCCTTAATGCATAATCTACTATTATTTTCTATTTTTAAATGGTAGTAACGTTACGCAGGCGATGTTTCCTCTTCAAATTCAAGTTATTTAATTTTCTCTCGTAAGCTAATAAGTAGTATAAATAAAATCTTAATTCCTTCTCTCAGAAGAAAAAGACAAGTCCCTTATATCGTAATAATCTTTCTTTTTGACCAAGCCATGTAGTAATATCATGGTTGATGGCATGCCAGCTTTATGGCATTCGGGAGAGCTCATTTAATAACAGATGACCCTTTTTGAAACATCTCAAAATGTGCTCTACAATTTTCAAGTAATATAAGTACCTATGTTTTGGATTTTTCCGGGTTTCGCTCGAGACATTCATATGTTCAGAATCATTTCTATACACTGATATTATCTGTCTGTTATTCTGTAAGCAAGTTGGCTGCTTACGTAACATTCTGTACAGTGCTTGCAAACGTGAATTTATATAATAATTCACTCGTGGAGCAAATCTGCAGGCCATGAGTTTTCTGTTCCTGTTTACACACTCGCCGTTAACTGTGATTGATACTTTGTAAGATTTGTCAAGAATCTATCGTTGAGTCCGGATCGGTGCTTGAGCAGAATCAAGATACTGGCCCGTCGTTCAGCCCCCATATCTGAACTGCTTTCGCTGACCAGTATAATGTCAATTAACGTGGCTACAGTTATACGAAAACAAGAAGCTTTTGACGGCAAAAAACGCGCTGAAACGCACTAATGTCACTATAGTCACCGAATACCTATCGGTTTAGTATGAAAACAGTTCAGAAAACGTGCCCGGCTTAACCAGGCAGGTTTTCATGCTAGGTAATAAACCAACGCCGTAGTAGCCCTCGACAGTCACTTGTTAAAACCCGACACGAGGTTGGGGTAGGTTCAGTGCAGCACGTTAATCGTCGCATGCGTCGCGTCACTCTTCAAACACGTCATCACATTCTTCAGCGCTGACACGTGACTTCTTACTCAGCTGCTATTACTGGAAAATACAAGCCTTAGCACCTTCTAGTTGTTTTTACTGAAAAACGGAAGGGGTGTTATAAGTTATAACACACAGACAGACATTGTCTGTGTCTTCGTAGCTCTGAAAGTAAGGGTCCGATTTGAATGCGTTCTTTTTGTAACAAAAGTAATTTATCTTAGTCACGTTTGGTGTAAATTGGTGGAGCGGTTTCCGAGTTTTGAAGATATTCATCAGCTCTGAAAACCCTGTTTTGATAAATATCAGATTTTAGTTCATCGCAAAGTATTGCGATTAACTAAAATCTGGTCTAGGTTATTTTATTGTTCCACTAAATGTTATACCTAATTAACAGCTACTAAAAAGAGATCTTCTATACAAAGTGAGCCTATTGACAAGACAACCTCCTTGGTTGTATGGTGGCTCGAGATGTCAAGTGACAACTCTAATATAACTAGTGTCATGGTTACCTATTCAATGTATGCATAATTGTAATTCTTTAATTAAGCTAAATAAAGCCACGTTCTGTTTGGTAATTCGTCTATTATGCTACACAAAGCAAGCAAGCTCGTATGAGTTAATGGCCAACTCTGTTGACGGAGTTTTTAGGCCGCCTTAAGGCCTCCGCCATAGCATAACGACTGCTAGAGTCGGGACCAACAGTTTAACGTGCCCTCCGAAGCACGGAAGCGCTCAGATGTAAATGCCACTAACAGTCACCCATCCAAATAGCGACCGTACAGAACATATTAAGGTGCATTGGGGTAATTGCGAAAATGGGTATATTCCGAAAATCCATAAAATCTAGTAACATAATGCGATATTTTCCTGTTGGCAACATTGGTCTAGATGCCATCTTGATTGGCATCGCCGTGACAGTCCTATATATCCTCGTGCCAACAAGAAAATATCGCATTATGTTACTAGATTTTATGGATTTTCGGAATATACCCATTTTCGCAATTACCCCAATGCACCTTATATAAAAAAAAATTACGGGTATCTAGTCTACCTAGCTACTTAAATAAGTAGGTCTACCAGATGACGTCAGCAGCTAACGATCCACGTTTATTCCAATTCAGCGATTATAAAATTGACGATCAGTGTCAAGTGGTCACGTTGTATCCACATTCGGAACTGCACAAGGCTGGGCTCACGTTGCGGATGCACGATGGTTGTCGAATCGTAGCTTGCCAACATTTTCTGTTTATTTTAATATGAACCTATTCTATATAAACGCATAAAAATTAGAGCCTTAAACAACCCATCACATCTTAATGTACCCATGTTTCGTTAATAAATGATTTGAATTTGAAGTCTTTTTTTGTACAGGTTAAAACTTCTCTTTATTCACAAAGAAAAATTACAATTACATAATACATCGTTCGTTTGCGGTTTGTAGATAGCTCAACTGTTTCATGTAAATATTGTAAATACTGTATTAATTGTAAGATCTCTTTTACAATAAATGTTTACTAATACAGTATTTACAATATTTACAAAATACAAAATGAAGTCTTTTGAAAAATATCTCTTTCACAAAATTTCACTAATATAGTGATGTGAACCAATTTCTGAGTTTAACCATGGACTTCTTCAGGCTGATCTATTATTATGATAATTATTTATTATTTTGATTTAAGAACCTAATCCAAAGAATCGACCATAATTTTAGTTTGGTGAGTTGATTGAAAATTTTCAGGTGATTTGAATTAATAATTTCAGCGAAGTAATAATAAATTAAAATTAAATTTCTATTAAATTAAAATTAAAGATTGACTGTAATTTTAACAGCTCAAAATTTGCGATGCTGAAGGGATGCTTTATGTGTAGGTGTATTTTTATCTTGAAAAATGCAAAAAACCTTTGACCGCAAGTAACCTCATTAATAATTTGATTGAAGTGAAAACTTCTTTAGCATCTTCGTGATTTGAAAGTCGATGAAACGAAAAAGCGACAGTAAAAAGAGACAGACAGACACATAAATTCATAAGATTTACTGTGGGAGAAAATGAGATAGGAAGCATTATACATTGTCTCTTTCTATTCGGGGGAATAGAAAGTGAATTGCACAAATGTTTTTTTTTGTATGGCCTCTGTCCGTCGTTTGATGATTTTTATAGTCAACATTATGTGACATAAGTCAGTTGTTATAATATTGGACAGCCCTAGCGCCGACTGCCCGCTTCCCACAGACAATATTTCTTCATCGTTCACACCACGTGCCTTCCAAATATCAATTATAAGTAGGTAGGTAGGTCTTTGGAGTGGTCACGTGGCTTGTCTGTAGGTTGGCCTGGTTCGTTGGAAGGTGAATATTTTTACCGTTGGGGGGTTTTAATACAGTAAATGCGTATTTCCGTTTTGGCCCACGTTTTGCAGTTTATTTGATTTAGAATGATGAATTCTGCTTAAGTTTCTAGGAGCGAGTGTAAGGTCTTCCTGCATATATTTCATAGGTCCAATGCAGGACACTTTCCAGTACACACAGGGGTTTTACTTTTAACTAAAGTAGATACAGTCAGCATCAGAAGTAGATCACGATTTCAGAATTTCTATATTATGAGCTCTACTCGCAATTTTGATCTTAGTACTTTTTAGTGTTCCGGTTTAGTTTTAGAAAAACCTTTATCAGTATGGTCAGAAAGGAACACTAGGTATAGAAAACTTCTAAAGGTTAACTGCATTCGCTAAACTAAATTAAACCACAATTATTATCCCCTGAACCGTATCGTCATTGAAAATTGCACAAATGGTAGCCCATGTTACATTGGCTTTTTGATAGGTAGAGCTGGTGAATTTTAACCTTACATCACAAAGGTTTTTTCACTACAAGTACAAACTTGCGCCTTGTCCAATTTTGAGATCAATTTATTACTTCTCAATCATTCATTGGAAAAAGAAAACTAAATGTTGCAAATTTTCAGTCATAAAATATTTTTGAAACTTTTACACAAGTTATTTTGAAATATTTTTGTAAAAATTACGTCTGGAGTTATAAACAGCCAAGCCATCGTAACCTTGGAGAAAAGAAGTAGGTGTACAATCAAAAAAGTTAACAACGAATTAAAGTTCGTTTTCTAATTTTAATAACCTATTATGGGATTTATTATTTCGTCTTTTGTTCTAATTAACTTTTGTTGTACAACAGAAACACTGTGAGGCCGAAGCCGAAACTTTTCAAACCGAAGTTTGTAAAGTTGTATTTGTAGAAATGAACCAATTTATAACACTAGACTAAATATAGTGTCTATTTCTTTGTTGCATTAGTCGTATAAGTTGCATACTTGTTTACTCAGACAAAGCTCCAGGAGTTAAACACCAAGTGAGTGTTATTTCGGTGTCACGGCCCGGGAGCACGTGGGGCGCGCACGTGCCCCACAACCTACTTGCAGGTCGCCGGCCAGTGCACGACTATTGCTACGATGACGAGATAAAATAGCAAGCGGTATTTGATCCTGCTTTTACTATATAGGTACTTACCTATCTATGTACTTGTATGGGCGAGCTGGACGCTTATGAGAGACTGGCGGAAGTGGGGGGAGGCCTTTGCCCAACAATGGGACAGTATGGGCTAGTAGTAATAGTAATAATAGTAATCTATGTACTTAGTTGTAGAGTAGAGGTTCTTGGGCTAACATCTACTTACTGCGAGGAGAATTCTAAACTCGAGAGCTGATTTTTCTGCATTTTGAAATTGGTAAATAACTTGAGCCTTATTCTAACTTCAGTGTCTGCATGCGATCCACAAAATGAACAAGAAGAAGATAAAAGTAGAGCACTCTATAAATCTATTATTTAATTTTCTTCGGTGTTAATAAATTAGAAAAAAGTTGATGAAAGCGATTTTTTTAAAAATAGTTTGCGCTTAAATATTATATTTAAGTTTTTCCTGCTAGGAAATCAAACTCACAACGTTGCAAAAGGTAGAGTTACTTCTCTGAGTTGTGACTGTGAGACAGCCACTAATAAAATGCCTGAGATAATATGGTATGCTGTGGTGTCATGAGAAACGTGAACCCAGGACATTCACCTAGCAAACTCGCTGCTATCGGTGGATATCAATTGCGAAGTCATTGCGAGGTATTTCGGATCGAATAAATAAGTTCTTTGTATGTGTCGATGTCACGAGGTTGCTGAATTATATCGTGACCAACGTGACCGGTCTGATGACGCTGTTCAATTGAGGAACCAACTCGAAGAATTGCAGAAAACTCGAATACTTACCGTACAGTGATTTTGCCTGAGTCTGCAGGTAACAGGACGGAACGTCATCGTAACGTAAATAAAATAAATTAATAATCTTGAAATGGTTCCTTGTCTATTTCATAAGTATACGTTACTTCCCATATTTTATGTATGAAGTCAAGTAAACCGTGTCCAACGGGACTTTTTGTTAGGTGTTTTTAAAGCGTGGTCATCTGAAACCGTGATCGTCCGGGATGAATGAAGTCAAATATTCACGGATACCTATTTCAAGCAACGCCTTCGGTCCAAAACCATACGCAAAGCTATAGAAACTACTATAAATTGCTGATATAATATTTATATACATTTACGGGGTCTAAAAGAAAAACCTGCAAGCCACTAGTAGCCTGTGATCAACGGCCCATAAGTGCGATGGAAATAATGTTCAAGGACATTCAGCGCCATCTGCAGTGGAAGACAGACTCCTCTAGGTACTCTACCCACCTCAGTTAGTTTCTATCATTCTACTTATATCGAACGGTTCTCCTGCCTTCCGAAAACAACGTGTCAAGTACAAGTTGACACGTGCGGTCGTCATGATAGCGCTAACTGTGTCATGGCTGCGCTGGCGGCTGTCGGCTTCGGGCACGTGTTGCCACTCCACGTGATCTTTGAACCACAAATTAGAAGTTTGATGCAGTTTAGACGCCTTAGATCAAGTCAACCAAGGTTTAGCTGCAGGTTCGTTACTAGCCCATATTGTACCATTGTTGCCTCCGCACACTTTTACCATTCTCCCCGATCTTGTGTTCCTATTCGTCAGCCCATTTTTATAGCAAGTTTTAAAAAGGATTGAAATCTGTGAGGCTAATTTTAGACTCTTTGGGGTGCGTCTTTTCAAAATTTCTTTCTTTGTGCACCCCTAAACTATATAAGGATACTACCCTCCAAATTTCATACCTCTAGGACTTAAAGGATGTGCGTTGATTGTCAGTCAGCTTCAAAATAGTTTTATAAATTTGAAAATATATTTATGGAAGAAGATAATAAATCCTGCAATAACTCAATTAATTCTGCTAAAATAACTAAAAGTCACCAGCACTTTTACTGAGAACGTGTCACAAGGCCACGTTCTTGCTCACTGGTTTATTAATGCCTCCACCCACATGCCATGCCACCCCAGAAAAGTCGGAAACTTATTTTACCTACTTAACAATTTATTCTATTTTGGATCGGAGGCACAAAATAGAATAAGTAATTAAACAAGAATAAAGAGTAGCAGTCGCAAAATGTGCGCAATATCGGTCTTCTCAAACTGTAAAGGAAATTTGATCGTGAGGAAATCCGCGGCTAGTCAGTTCCGCACGTATTGAACATATTGTCTTTCTGTGGATAAGGCTAACTAGGTTGAGAGGATTCCCCTACTCAAAAATGTCCGCTAAAAAAGCTGAAAAAAGCTGCTCCTATTATAGACGCTGTACGCAGGTAAGGCAGTAAGTACGCCTCTTGTTTACCTATCTGTCCAGGTAAAAAGTTTAATGTATACCTACGTATAGCAGGTAAGTAGGTATACCTACTTAGTTAGGTTATCTATCGCGCACGTGTTAGAGCCGAAAAATAAATGTTTAAATAGATGGTTTACCTATACTTTATAAAGTAAGCTAAAGGCAGGTTTTATTTCCATGAATCTCTATAAAAATAAAATTTGGTAAGTAAAACACTGCCGTGGCTAGATAATTACAGGCGCAAGTAGGTACCCACCTAAGTACCTACCAGCGCAATGAAAGTATTGAAACCGCTGACGTAACCACAGTCAAAACTGCATGCCCAATTGCCCAAGTTATCTGCGAACATGTGTACACGTGCTCACGTGTCGACTTGTAGGCTGACATTATATTTTCAGTAGGTTGCAGTAGAGCTTGTGAAAGAGCGCGTCCGGGGAAGTACTAACACCGTATCTATTTCTACCACCAAGCAGTGATGTATTCTGGTTTGAAGGGTAGGTACGTACCTACCTATGGACGCAGGGCGATGCCTCAAGGGGCACGCTCTTAGTAAACAAGCTCTTGTATGAAATGCATTTCGAATTTTACCGCTACAAGAAACGAAAATTTCAGCAGGAACTACTGCCATCTTGCGATAAGTAGCCGAAACTCATGAAAACCTCAGATGTAATATGAAACTGTCAATGTCAATAATTAGAGTAAAGTCAATGTCAATGCCAAAAATATACAAAAAAAAACAGGTGTAAAAAAAAATAAACAAAATCTTCAAAACGAACTATCTAATTCTATTTTTCTTATAATTCCATAATTTGCTATAAAATGAAGGCAATAGTTCAACGAGTAATGAATGCAAGTGTATCAGGTAAAAAGACCCCTAAAAACATATATATCGATACCTATCTTTAGTTTACGAATATGATAATTCTTACGTATTTTTGCATTCAATTGAGTCGATCTGTTATCAATAAACAGTGTCTGGGAGCAACCTTTTCTGTACAACGTGACGGTGTGAAGTGGCTGGCGCCTCGGTGGCTTGTTAAAAAATTCACTTGCCCAATGCCCAGCAAATGTGCCATTCTACGAGTGCAATCTTCCTCGCCTAACCAGCCTTTCTGTGAGTTTCCACCAAAAACATGTTAAAAACAACATTCATTCAACCAATCGCATGGCTTGTTTTGGTAGGTAAACATCCACAAAACGAGTGTGAGATTGGTTGAATGTTAATTTTTAATGCTTTTGGTAGAAACCTACAGTTAAAGAAAACACATGATGGTGAATAATTCATAAATCAATGCAAACCTAATTTCATTTCAGTGAACGGAGAATTAATAAGTAGCATAGAACGAGGAATATGTGTTTTGGTTGGAATTTCTAACACGGACACCAAAAAAGACATTGATTACATGTAGGTAAAGTATACCCTTCTATCTAGTATCATTTTAGATAGGTCTAAGGAGAACACGGTAGTAAATGTGTCCTCCTGTGAAAATTGAAGATCTTCCACGCTGAGTGACCATTGGCTTGGGTCCTTGGACCAATGGATGGTATTTGATAGTATTATTTATGTTCAAACTCCGTGATAACTTCATTTGCGCGATATAGGATAGTTCTCATGTAGCGAGCTAGATGGCGCTACAGGTCCCTATAGTTCTTTTATTTTTCTGAATTCGAAACAATACTATGTGACCTGTGTCATTTTACAGAGTGAACTGTAGGTGCAATGTGTTATATTATGTGTGTAGAGTGTAGACCATTTTGTTAAAAAAAAACTCCATGGCTAATGTAATAATAAAAAAGAATTTATTGTGCTTTGCTATATCTGATGATGATGTCTTCCTGGCTGGTTTCGGCTACGGCGATATTGTTGCTGCTTGATGCCTATGATGAGCTATAAGGTGACTTGAATATCCAATTTTGGCTTTAAAGGTTCTTGCACACAATGTGCATGTATGACGCCGTTGACGTAGTTATAGTTGATATTTGAAGGCAGTTCATCTTTTAGTTGGTCGGGAACTAAGATCGCGCCTTAGTTCATCTGCAAAGGTGCTATACCTATGTTGATAGTAACATAAATTGTATGTACTAAAACATGTCCGATGTATCCACAGTGTCCGGAAACTTCTAAGCATGAAGTTGTTTGATGATGAAGACAACAAACGATGGAAGAAAAGCATAGTTGACAAGCAATTGGAAGTACTTTGTGTCAGTCAGTTCACACTATACAACACTTGGAAGGCAAGTCTACGGTTATATAGCTATTCTGAAATACAGGCTGACCTGTATACAACTGTTAAACTGAAAATTATTTCTAAAACAATTAAACATAGCACTCACTCAAGAGTAATCTAGTGTTCTATAAAGATCTTTTATTTAGATCGGTAAAAGTTTTTGGTTACCCATACAAACAAATGTAGAAATAGGCTTAGCGTTCATATTTCTTCGACTTGTTACAATATGCCATTGAAATCTCACAGCATAGCTTGCTTAGTCAATCTTCACCGATATCTAAGTTAAGCGAGGTTCTGCGTGGTCACTATTTGTATGTGTCCTGGTGTTTTACATCTGAGCGCTTCCTTGCTTCAGAGGGCACGTTAAACTGTCAGTCCCGTCTCTAGCAGTCGTTAAGCCACGATGGAGGCCTTAAGGCGGCCTAAAAACTACCTCACCAGAATTGGCCACTAGCTCATATGAACTCTATTGAAATGACTGTACCAAATATGGAGTTAAAACAGATGCAAAAACTTGTCCTATCCTAACTTTGGAAACTGTTCCTCATTTCAGGGCACCAAACCAGACTTCCACCATGCAATGCCAGGAGACAAATCCAAAGAGTTCTACGAGAACTTTCTACAAACACTGAAAAATGCCTACATTCCAGATAAAATAAAAGGTATGTAGTTATCAATTCTGTGTCTAGGCTTTGGATTAGAAAGATAACCTAGATCCTAGCAAGACTACCTACTTACTAGGTACAATACCTAAGACCTACTTGGTACTGACTATAGAAACTTGTAGAGCAACTGCTCTAATATTTTACTATGGACTGCTCATAGTACTGCAGATAGATAGATATATTGTTTACTGTACAAGAAAAGAAGAAAAACAATAAGAGAAAATGAGTGTCAAGTATGAAGTACAATGGGCGATCTTAACGCTAGCGAGATGGAAGGGATTCCAGACAACAGAGCATTTCGATTAGGTAAGAACGGGGCGCACATATAAATAAATACCTACATATAGAGTCATTTAAAATACTTGAATATCGTGGAAGATAGCATTTTTGCTTCGTTTTTTATAGTGTACTTTTACATCTGGGTTTTTGGGACCTAGTTAAAAATCTCACGTTTATTAAAAAAATCTTATTGCAGATGGGAAGTTTGGTGCTTACATGCAAGTTAACATACATAATGATGGTCCTGTTACCTTTGAGATTGAATCCCCATCACTACAAGAGAAAATAACTACAAATAAGGAATGTTCAAATTCTTCAAATGGACATAGTCTGAAGGAAGTGTGAGTAGTTTCTCGTATTTGTAATTAAACTACTGTTAAGTTTATTTACTGTGTGATATTATAATAAGGCGATAATAAAATGTTTTTTTAGATTATACATGATTTTCTTATTGGTATAATAGAAACTTACAAATAAACATTGTATTGAATATTTCAAAAGCGCCCTCTAGTGCCAAACTAAGCAGAGCTGTGTGGGAACTAGATTGCTAGTTAGAATACTTACATAAATACTTTTTCGTAAATACTTGGTCGGTTCTACGGATTTCATTGGTTCTAATTTTATTTTGTAAAACTTTCAGACTATTAGGCTAATAGTCTCATTATATTCGGAATTCGGATTGGATGAGTGCGTAATTGCTCTTACGAGATTCCTTCTCACTTGCGAGTATTACATAGGTGGGCTTATGTATCAAGATTAAATAAAACAAATATAAATAATAAAAAACTTTATTTTGAAATAATGGTTATTATCTATTAACAAATTGTTACAGTTAGGCCTGTGATTATGCAACTTTATGTTAGAATATTAAATTTTTACAAAGATGATATGCCTAAACTAATTCTAGAAGATATAAACTGTAAAACTAATATAGGTCCGTAGACATATTACTGTTAACAGATAATGGACCATAAGTTCAAATCCATCCTTATTTTATATCGAGCTGTTGTGGCCAAGCAAATCTCATCCACATATCAATACTTATAGATCTTTATTTCCTCTTTATAGGTATGTACATTAGATTCGCTCCACAAATCAGCCTAATACTAAACAAGTAGAAATAAACTACAAAAATAAAATAAACTTGTATAAAAGACAAAATAAATGCATTAAAAACCATCTTTAAATATTACGATACATAAATGAAATTTATCAAACAAGATTAGAGACACTACTCAAATATATTAATGATTTAATGTTAATTTTTATATCAATGAGCCCGAGTGCCGTATGATTACTATTTCTATACCGTGAAATATAGATATATAATCATTATATATCTTCAAGAGGTATGCACCTACATAACTGCATGTCTAATCCATCAAACATACCCGATTCTTATAGAATTTCTTCTCAACACCAATCAAGGCACTATTCGTTTTGGTATATTGCTGATACGTTTCCTCACTCCTAATTCACAATATCAATGGGTTAACATATTCGTACAAGTATGAAAGAGTACATTATTCAAGATCTTATAAATAAAATCGTTGAACCGATTTGAAACCACAACTTGAAACTAGGAATTCAAGAAATGCGTAAGTTTTATAGTAGCGGTTTCAAATCGATTCACTCGACATCTTTACAATAACTATCGAATAATAACTATTACAAAAATATCTATCACTATTCTAAAAAATATACGAATGAAACTGCTACTGGGAAAGGCTAAGGATTTAATTAACAACATATACCATTCAGAATTATTAAGAACGTTGCTTTTTCCGTGCACGTTACTAAAAAATTTCCATACTTAAATTTAGTTATGAAATTAGGAAAAATAAATAAATGCATTTGATGTAGATAGTCGGCCATACTCAAGTCTAAGGTCTTGAAAGAGTTAGATTGTAAACGCGCATGCCGGCGGTTGAATGACGAGTGATGTTTCGCGGCTGTGCGCGAGACTAACTCGTTTGTGTTAACGCGGTGTTGGTGGTGGGGGAAAGGGTCGGAGTAGTGGGGGTAGTCTACCAGAGACCGGAAGAGTATCCACCTGGTGGTACGCGGTTGTGATTGATCAGTTGACTGTTGCCGTTGAGTGAAGTCACCATATTAATCTGTCCGTTCATCGACTTGTACCCGTCACCAGTGATTGGATTGCCTTCTGCAAAAATATAAACACATCTTCAGTTACACAGATCTTTCACAATAAATGACAGAAGAGAAAAATGAGGATGAACATCTAAGGAAACTGGACATGGTACTACAAATTACGTGATTGATCAATTGAATTTTAAAATGAACTTTACATGCAAACTTCTATGAAAGTTCCAAGGATTTACATTTTCAAAACTAAGCTAAAAGACCTACCTACAGTAAAATATAAATACTATCAGAAATAGTTTAGGTAGCTTATTGAAATAGTACATCAAATTATGTCTACAGTACATCCTGAAACTACAAACATTTTAATACAGAGAAGGCGTGCGTAAGAAAAAATACACGATTATACAACTACACACAATACAAATACATTGACAACAGTACAAGCAGAATATAATAATAAATAAGCTCTATATCAGGATAAAGTCTAATTCCATACGTATTATCCATTATTTAAGTCGAGAAATGTAAAAGCTCCCGTTACTTAAACTTGGCATTTAAGTGAGGCTGTACACAATGTAGTGGCACTTAATCGATCAACATCTTAAAACACTGCAGCAAATAAAAAGTTTTGTGAGTGCTTAATTCGAAGACTTGAAGGAATCGTATTCACAGTTCTTTAGTAAGTAAGCAAATAAAAAATAAAGCTTTTGTATGTTCATGTTGGTGCAGCATTCCTTCAGTTCAAATTGAACACCCACCCATTTCTCTGCGACGAACATAATCTACATAGTACGTCTTTGGATTGAAGTCTTCAGCATGCCGTCTGAGAGAAAACAGGTATCCTGGGACGTGTTTTGGGAATATGGGAGGGAAACCGGTCAGAGTGTGCGGCCCTGGTACAACTGCCGTTTGTAAAAGACTTACTTCGGGGATCGGCCCATCGCGTTCGTATCTGAACAGCGTTGGAGGGGGGTTAGCGTTCGCGATGAGATATGGATCTATAAGTCCATCCAGAGCTGGGATAGGGTTGTACTTATAATCAGGCGCCGGTCTATCTCCAAGCGCTGAAGTCATGCCGACGAAAGCGTAAGGCGGTAAGGGATGATAAGGTTTCTTATGCTCAGAAGGTTCCAGGTAGTGTTGGGCGGGAAAAGGAGGCCAATGCCTGTCAAGAACCAATTGAGGAGACATTGAATCTGGGTCTATAACCGGATGGCATAGTTCTGGATCGTCGGTTTTGAGTCCGAGGAGTGTGTAAGGTGTGTGTCGCACTTTTGGGGCAGCTCTGGAGGTGGATTCGACATAGTAGTTGGCAGGTTTCGGAGGCCAATCGCGGGTGAAGTATCTGTGTGTGGGCTGAGGGTCTATGGGATCGTACTCTGCGGGGTCGGGGTATGTGTGGAGGTCAGTTGGGTCGGCACCTCGTAGACTGATGCGGGCCGGGTGCGGGCGTCGCGGCGGCATCACGGTCACTCCATCGCCAGTCACCGGATTCCTCTTCGGAGGCGTGTACGATGCTGACCATTCAGAACAATCGGTTTTCATTCGAACTACGCTGAGCCGAAGTTTCATTAGGCGAAACTTTGGCTCTGTTACATTACTAAGTTATATTATCGTGCATTCGTTGTTAGGGTTTTTGTAATAGGTACATAACTTATTAGTCAAACCTGTAGTTCAACTATATCAATTAGCGTGTTTTGTTAATCATGCTTCTAAGCATAGCACGTTCAATCGTTACGTTATTGGGTTACACTTTGTCAATTAGTCAGGTGACGATAGAGTATAGTCACGTTATGAATTAGTAAATTTTATAATATAAAGCGCTGATTCTCGTAGCGTGCACGAGTGCTAATATAAATATGGAGTGGAACACCGAGGAATCTAAACCACACGCAGTTGAAATGCTCAGAACATTTCTACTGCTTAACGAAATACTCGAATTGTAAATGAAGTTGGTATTGAGATGTGAACAGTTTTCGAAAGAGATCAAAACTGTCTTGTCCGTTCCGATTATGACATTGTACCGCTACCTAATCGTTTGTTGGTTATTAAAAATATCGCTGGATGAAGTGCTAACTTTCACAAGACACTTGCAAAAAATGTTGGAGAAAGTGCATTCTTTTAGTACTATCCTTCCAAATATTTTTGATATGTATTAGGATTTACTTGAAAGCATTTAAGTATTATCTAATAAATACAGTTTTACCATAGAATTTAATAAAGCCAGTCATCAAAATTTACGATTCACATATTTTGCTGTGCTAATCGCTGGCTTTAAAAATTAAACTATACCATTTGCAAAAACCAAATGATAGCCATAAAAAACTTGTTGATATTACATCAGTTTTGACACCCAGGTGAAGTGTGACAGATTTATAGTTGGAAACTAACACTAATTTATCTAAGCAAATTGTTTTACGGTTAATTTACCCTGCATTGAAAATCTTTGTATTAGTTTTGTGTTTTCAAGTAAAATTTATCGATACTTTGGGTCGCCCCTAGATCGTTTAGAACCCCGAACTACTACAGTAAGATGCAAGTTCCACTCCATTACCCAGACCTCAAGACAGAGTCTTGGTCCCAGTGGCACCCTTTTGCAGTCACTTTTTCCGATAGCACGCTAATATAAATACGAACAGATACAGCAGATCCTTTCAGATTCATTCCATGAAAGAGATTCGAAATAGCGAAATCTTATTCGAAAGATTCTGATATCAGCATATCGATCGTTCCGAAAAGGCTTTCCAAATGAATCAGAATCTTTGGCCCCGCCAGAGCACCAAATAATTAGTCCAAAATATACTTGACCTGTAACACGCGCTTAATAAAATTTACGTCAGGTAATCAGATAAGGGTGCCCACAGGACCAAGACTGGTCTTTCAATTCCCGTAACCGTGTCCACATGCGTTGCAAAGTGCATCGTGCCTACAACATGTTGGACTCACAGTGGTCTGCCGCGGCCGGCTCACCTCTGCTAGGCGTGGAGCTGGCGCTGCCGTTCTTCGGCGAAAGGGCGGGGCTGTGCTCGCCCTCGCCGAACTGAATGTTGCTGCGGATAGTGTCTGTCACCATCGGGACGACCGAGCTGTTGGCTCCCTGGAATGTTGGAAGTAGTTCTTAGTTTGGACAATATAGGCTCATGATAAACTTTTGGATTATCATGAGAAAGATAACATGAAGCTGCTTTATATGCATAACGCGAAATGTCACAAAAGGTATAGGTATGTGATGTAGAAGACACAGAATGGACTAAAGTGGGGGAAGAAGGAGGCTTAATGCCCAGCCAGGGGTATATGATGATAATGATATAATCTAACATATTTTATTC
Source organism: Eulithis testata (assembly GCA_947507515.1). NCBI lineage: Eukaryota > Metazoa > Arthropoda > Insecta > Lepidoptera > Geometridae > Eulithis > Eulithis testata. The sequence goes on along the minus strand of OX382213.1, from coordinate 5,735,220 downwards.
AAATAGATTATTTTAGTCACATCTATTTTTAAGCAGCATAGCAATGCAAATAAGCGTTTACCACTTGGCACCGAATGCAGTTTCAGAATACAACATAATTTCGACTACATTTCTGCATTGCAGCGAATTGCCTTTCAAAGTGGCACTCTTCAATAACTAGTTCGCTTCACCTTTAAGGTGCTCGTCGTTAATTCGAAAACATAATTTCAGACATCTACCGCTTGGTAAGACCTAGGGTTCCGTGACTAGTGCCTATTAGGCAGAGCGCTAAAGTACTGTGTACTTGAATAAATTATGATCCGATACGTTTAACGTGTTTTTGTGGCAACAAACTAAATGAGACTTTCCTTGCTCTCTTAAACAGTGAATGGTCGAGAAAAAGCCAACAAATCAATATGACTGGGGGGATGTTAGTTCAATCAACTTTATAGTTTTTCGTGGCGAGTTATTTGGTGACGTGACTCCGTCACAACCAAGTTCCTATAGGCTTATGGGGGGCCAGCCTTTCCGTTATTGTTTTTTTTTAGTTTAAATTTACATACTACTTAGGTAGCTGTTATCCATATATTATTATTTTGTTAGTATAAATACCATTGCTGTTGCCGATACTGGCATGTGCTTTATGCTCTGACGGTCTAAAATAAAAATGCTTGTACCTAATACCTACTTACTGAACGTTGATAAATTGATCTTACTTGATCGATTAGGAATCACAGCAGGTCAAGCTTATAAGATAGTAAAAAGAAGAAATAAAAGAAAAATACTTACACGCCCTTGACCGAAGAGACGTGAGTGAGTATCACGGGGGCGAGTAGGGGTGTCACGAATGGTGCGAGAGCGAGTTGTACCGTTCTTTATAGGGCTGCCTCCATCGGTGGTGTCGCCGTTGAAGATCTCGGCTATGCAGCTCTTGGGGGCATTGGGGACCCTGAAAGAGAAAGATTGATAGTTGAGCATTTTTTTGTCTGGATCAAACCATTCTGGCCTACGAACTTACGAACTACGAACTTATAAAGCGGGAAGGTATACGGGAGATTTTCCTCTTTTGGAATTGCAAGGGCGTAGTTCAAATAGTAGTTAGAGGTCAAATCCCAATGGAATCATAACTTATTATTAAATATAACCAAACTTCGTGTAAAAACTGATTGTTATCGTACGTATTGTCCCCAAAAACATTAGCACATAATTGGTGTTCATCCAGTAGGGTTATCAATATCAATGCTTCTGTCTATCTAAAGGTTGTCTGGAAGAGATTGTTTTTAGCGATAAGACCGCCCATTGTACCTCATACCTATAACTTATATCTCTTTTATTATTTTCCTTCTTTTCTTGGTTTGCAATAAAGAATATAATAATCATATTCTATCGATCTATCAAAGGTATTTTGATAATGTTTTCCTGTAGCTTAACACCAAGATTGTGGTCAAACGGTTGCCTATATTGTATAAAAAAAAACTATAGTACTATAATACTATACTACTATACATATAATACTATACTAGATCTGTGCTAATATGTAGTATTTTTTTTATTATTAATTAGACGAACCCTGTGGTTAGCTTAGCAGTATCAATGTCATCCTACCTATATGAGTCATTATAATTAATTACAACTTATCATTACTCTCTAAAACATTGAAACACGATATGAAACGGTATTAAAATTTTTATCCCCTCGTAATATTATCCACAAACGGACACGCATGGACGTCATTACCTGCAGGGGCCTGACTTCCGTAAGGGGACGGGTCATTTCCCTGATGCTTGACCACTAATCAATACCGGGGCTGGTCAACCGAAAAATAGTTTGCTGTCCATAACCGACAGAGAATGCATAGCCTTACCTTGCCTTAGAGAACTGATTTTTTGTTCTCTCGGCCGTCTACTTATCTTGTTTTTAGTAGTTTCTATATTCATCAGCCTACAGGCTTGTAAGAACGTCCTAGACAGGCTAGTATATTCAGAAAGAAACTTGCATAAGAATGTAAATTCTACTTTAAAGTAATTTGCATAAAGTTTTATTTCCGTCAAATATAATTTCATGCTGTTAAATTGGTGAATACGCTTGGTAAATTAAGATTACGTTTTTACAACTTCATCGATCGTGTTCATTTGTTTTATTTACATTTCAAATTATGTTACAGTCCACAATCCGATTAGGTACAGTAAAATGCATTCGTTAGAAGAAAAGGTCTACGTTAACTAAAAATGGAAATTTCTTGTTATAAGCAGAGGTACCGCAGGGTTACCTGCTTCTTCCGATACTTTTTCCTTTAAACAAATCCGTGAAATTATGGATGAACAAGCTTCACTAGGTAATCCCTATTCCCAACTGAGGGAAAACATATAGTGAAACGTAAGTTCAGAAACATGTGCCATCAAGTCACTTGAGCAGTTGGCAGTTCGAGGCAGTTAATCCACAGAGATGGTCAGATAACGCAGCGCAAATACTCGTCTAAGTGGAAACCCTTATCTCGCCTACGATCTAAGATTAATCGCCATAGATCTGGCTAGTTATGACTCACGTGTCCGATAGTAATGTCATTCTACTGGTTTCAATTTTTCCGACGTGATTAAAATCGAACATGTCTGGTTGCGACTGATAGAAATAAATATGAACTAAACGTTGTCGGTAGACATTTCATTTTCCTTTTAGGACTCTTAAGTGTAGGTAAATTGTATTAAAACACATACAATTGAATTGAGATCCTCCGCCAATTTTGAAATCGTTTAAAAAATTGTACGACCACCGGGCGATAATTATAATCCTGATCCGTGTTCACGCGAGATTCAATTGCAACTGATATCATATCGATCGAGATTTTCAATAGATAAATGCTCATATTTTAATGTGGTTTAAATAGTTGTACATACACCTAATAGTTTTTTGGATTAATATATTAGTTAGACAAGTGACCATCGTAAGTGATAAGCAAAAAATGTTGTCGAAAATGTTTGAAAACTTTGCTAAAAACAATGTTTTGTTATCGATCGATCTTAAAAAAACTGGTTTCCATCTATAGAGTTCTGTATAGATAAGTACAGCTACTAACAATAAAGCTCAATTTTATTGACCAATCTTATTAACAACTTTTTTAAACGACCGCTAACGTAAATATTCAATATCTGTAAGAGGTATAATACATAAACAGGCTTTTGAATATAAATAGACATGTAAACGCCAGTGATGACTATTCTCGATAGATTGAGAATGCTTATAGTCTGTATTGTACTGTAGAGTATTGTCTGATTGAATGTGAACAACATAGAACGCAGCGTTGAAACGATATCGATTGCACGGCTTCCGCTCTCGTTTCCATACGCTTTAGACTAGACAAGTGGTCATAAGAACAAAAAAATCTAATTAAAACGTGTGCTACTACAATGTCCCGTTAAGTTTAGGCATAGGTTGCGCCTCCTGACGCTGTATAAATCATCTTCCATAGATGTAAAGGTCTACTTGTTGTTGTTGTATTCAATAAAACCATGCGAATTACTCGAAAATGCTTATTGATTGTTAATTTTGTCACATAGGTTGTAAAGAGCACTGTTGCGTTTGCAAAAGTAGGTACACGTACACGGTGAGGTTAGTCGCTAACCTCAAACTAAACTTATGCAGGTTTTTTTTATTTCTCGGCTCATAACTTTTGGTATGATAAAAAACTTTTGAAATTTTGTTAAATCTCATTATATTTTGAGAAGTATTTTAGTATTCATTTAGAAATCCTTAAAGTAACTTAACTGATAACTGTACTTACAAGCTAGTAGCTAGTACATCTAAAGCGTTACTCTACACATATTTACAAAAAAGATAAGAAATATTACCAAGAAGTTTTTTAGGTTTTGCATAATGTAACTTGACTGCGGTCTGATCTTACTTCAGCTTCTTTAAGGTTAGAAGTCGTCACTGCTTAGTAATCATTCGTTTTCGTTTTGATTTTGTCTAGGAAAGTATGCGAGCACTGCACCCTTTTCTATTTTCATACCTATAGTTAATTCGCGGATAAATCTGTATCAGCTTTATGGATACGATTCCCTTTTGCAGTTTCCTCTATAAAGTTTTATCGGTATCATCTTAAAAGGAACTTAACGCATATTCCACTAAAGATCGTTTCTAAGTTATTGGATAAGATATGGAATAGATTCTAATTGCTGTGCCTTATATGTGGTAAAATAAAACTGATTTACGACGGTCGGAAGATTAACTTTACTTAGCAGAGAAATTGCACATTAGATAATCGGCTCAGTGTCTCGCCAAAAGCTGCCGCGTGGTGTAGATCCCACATTAAGTACAAAAGTAGGCTTACTCTCGACAATCCAATCGCTACGTCGGATTAGATTGATATCGTTCCACCTCTATCAGATCTATTTTCTATGCATCAAAATTATAGGATTTCTAAAGCATCGTGGTAGATCCCCCATTAGGTAAAAAAGTAGGCTTACTCTCGACGACTCTAGATTCCAATCGCTATATATTCAGATTTGGATTGAAATCGTTCCACCTCTATCTATTCTCTATGCATAAAAATTTTAGGATTTCTAAAGGATCTTCTCAGGTCTCAGGAAAATATTTTGTCGCATTTAGAAATGGCAGATGACATTGCTCTCGATTCGCTTGTTGCATTTTTCTAAACTAACCTAATTTGACAGAATTTACGCAAGACATACACCTAAACAAACTAACTTATGATAAAAACATAACGTAAGACTAGGCGGTATGGTTCTAAACTATAGCCTGCTCCGAGGAGCGAAAAAAAAAATCAAAAAAAAAACTAATTTGACAGCTCTACATTTATAGTCGTCCTTGTCATTTCAGTTTATGAGAAAGGGACGGCAACATTTTTAGTGCTGTCAAATTAGGTTAGTTTAGAAAAATGCAACAAGCGAATCGATACCACTGTATGATTTTATTACTGTTCGGTTAGATTTGAATGGGTTATTCCCATCTGCGCCCACCGGCTGGTCCACTGGTGGGAATGTACCTACCAATAATTGATGTCATTATGTCATAGCGATTGCCTACTAACTCCAACTCTAGAAATAGACTAGATTTGTTTTGTTCAAGATAGTTATTCAATCGAAACTCAATTTGGTACCGAGAGTAAGCCTGCATTTTGTACTTTCCCCCAGGGCTGAATCGCTAATAGTTTGTAACCACTGTTCGACGGCTGAAGGCGTAAATAACGTGTCATCACATCCCATCGGAACCATTTGATAACAGCAGATATACGAACACCCTGCGTGCTAACGGAACAAAATGCACTGTAATAAACAACAAAGTTGTGTTTTGAAACAAACACGTTAATTATAAACATTATAAACAAACGTGGTGTCAAAGAATAAGTGATAGTGCCTCGCGCTCTCCTATAATTAGTAAAGTTACTGGGAGGAAAGTGCGTGAGAGTAAATAGTTTAATTGTGATATACGTTGCAGAGGCTGCGCTTGCGCCACACGCAACCACAACGAGCGATAGATTAAAAAATTAAATTAAATATGCTCACGAGATACTCCCTGGGGTGATCTTCAGGGAGGTATTTAACGATCTAGTTGAACAATAAATACATTACCAAAAATAATCTGTGATTCAGTGGGTTTTATCTCTTTCCCTAATCCAATATGGCGGCAGCGCATTTCCAAAAATAAACAAGCTCCCAAAGGAACGGTTAAGCCGGATGGTAACTGTTTTAAAAGGAAATATTTAGACAGGCTATCCTTTTACCCCTGAATATCAAATAATTTCACAATAACTAGAGATTGGTATGTAAGCTACATCAAACATAAAAACACTGATTGAAGGGTTGCCTATTTTGAATTCTTCTTTCGCACGAACATTGTCTTGCTAATTTGATCTTCAAAAACGCATGGGTTAGCAGATTCAACTGTCTCCAAATAGGTACATACTTATGTCTATTTTTCCAATGATATTTTATACATTTTCCCATTATTTCTTAATGCTCCAGTGATCATTAATTTTCTCCAAGTCTACGCTTGCGGCTTTGAATAAAAAATCAGGCAATTTGCATGGTTGATTTGAACTAATCGTGGTCAGATAGTGAGTTTATTGATTTTCAAACAGGTATCTGTTGACGCTGGTCGCTTGTCGGTGCGATTTATTTCTGCGGTAACAAGTCGTTTTAGTACCTTGATAAACTAAGGGGCATTTCAGGCACCGCGACAACCGGGGACTAAGAATAAGCGACACGAGATTCAAAAGTGTCGCACGCGCTGTTCTTCTTTTTTGGTAGAATACGATCAGCAAGCAAGATCAGTATGCTTATACGACGTGACAGCTTAGTAAAAAATATCATTTAAGGAAAGGTAGAAGGAAAAATAGGAAGGGGAAGACCGCGTAAAAGCTATATGAGCCAACTGAAAGAAAAGATCGCCGTCATGTCGTATAAGGAAGTCAAGTGCCTTGAAAAGGGACAAATGGCGAAAGATGCATTTTTACACCGACAAGATCTAAGCTCTTAAGTTAGAAGAAGAAGAAGACGAACACCAAAAACGTTATGATTCAGCATTACTTTGCTTGCTTGCTAGGATAAAATACATTGGGATAATCCTTCTCCATAATTAAATGTTGTCGATGCGACAGACTGTTTAGTGTCTGAGGCATCTATTTTACAAGTACTTGTACTAATATTACTTCTGTGCTCTAGGTTCTACCTAAATAAGGTTGTACTTGATGATACGCGATCCTCTGGGTCTTTTAAGTCTGTGTTTTACATAAACGCTTTTGTACCCATCGAATGTCTGTCGCAGCTCTCGAGAACTCCCTTTTATATTACTGGAGTGTATAGGTACTATTGGAAAGGATTTACAACTCTGTCGATGGAGTATTCTGAATGTAAGACATTTTGTACAAGCTCGTTTCCTAGCGATGCGAATTGTCAGTCCCTTATCATTTCACTTTGTAAAGTGTGGTATATTTGTTTCAATTTAAAATTGAGATAGGCATTTTGGTAGAGTTCAAAAATATTCTGGTAAATAGATGCTGAAAATATAGTTGGGACATTGTTTTTTTTTTATATTGCCTTCTCAGTCGCAAATTATTACTCTAGCAACATGATGTACCTAATTTTCAAATAAGTGACAGTTGTAAAAAAGAAAATTAGTATTATGTTACAGCCTAGTAGGTACCCACCTATATATATAATTATGTGTGAAGGTATGTAGGTATCAGGAATGTTTCGTAACACCTCTCACACGACACCGAATTAAAATAAAAAAAATGAAATTTAATTGGGCAATCTTATACAATCACCGTCTTCATTGTTGTCAAGATCAAAAAAACAACTCTAGCGTCCAGTAAAAAGATTGGATGAAATTACATATTCCGAGGCTCAAATTAACTATTTTTATTTTAGTTTCAACTGTTACTTTCTTTCAGAATATAGCATTCGTCATACCTAGGTACAGCTATTGCGTTGTCGGTACTTTTTTCTTTCTTTGACTTTGGAAGTAACACAGCTTCATTTTTTTCTTTTTTATAATTATTACGTATGCGATCACATTATCTTATATACAATGTGCTAAGTGCAAAATAAAATAATAAAGCAGTATGAATGTGATGAGTCTAAACGTTGAAAAAGTCGGCACCAGTTCCATCTCAATTCAAATTTATTTTCAGGGGCAATAAAATACAATTATTAATATAATTTACACCGCAGTAAATAAAATTGTCATTGACGCGATTAAATTTAAATTGGTCGAGAAAGTGTGCGTATAACGTTATGTATTGCCTTTCATTTGAAAATGAAGAGCAGTTTTCTCTAGACAGTTCGTATGATAAAGTTACGCGGTCTCCTATTACTGCGCTCTCATTACTATTGGCATTTGAGCGAACGTTCCATAGCAACCAGCGAAGACTTCCAAGCTACCCGATAATAGACATCCTTTTGTTGATAAAATAATATTTAAATAAGAAAGGGGCTGTAGTGTTTGCATCTATTCAGTAGATGCGTTACCCTGTCTCGCTTGCACGAGTGGTTAGGTAACTGTCATGTGTCAAACTCCCGACCTGTCAATGTCTCCCGACGTGAGGGCGGGAGACGAGGGGATCGGGGAGTTAGCCGACATATATGGTCACGAACGGAAGACCATTAGACATTTACTCAGAAACACCTAGGTCCATTTCAATTGCTATAACTATTATCACAATCGCAATACCCGCATGTATTTGGGATAGGATTCCCCTAAAATGCTGTGGTAAAATGTGACACCGATCCGCTTTGTCTGCTGTCGTATAATGCTCGATTTCTTACTTTTTTAATGTAGGAACTTTCATATGAACTTTTATCTTTCACATTTATGTTTTTTGTAATGACTAGTTTAAGCACTTACCTATGTGTCCGTAATAGTTTAGCAGCTTTATTAATAGATGACATATCAACCGTCAGTATTAAATATACAACGTCTAATTCCATACAACAAGATCATAAGTACAGCATCTTAGTTTACTATTATGTTGTATGTAAATGTACAATTACATCTGCATCCTTAAGCAGATCCTATAGGTTTATGGTTGTTGATAGAGTAATTTTTTTCTTATGTGAATTGTTCAATTATAAAGTAAACTCCTCGTTCTCATATTTCACTTCCAATAACTTTTTATTTATAAAAATTAAGGCTTTAAAATACGCATATAAGATATACGTAGGTACACGCAGCTAACAGCCAAAGATATTTATAGTTTTTTCTGATTAACAAATGGAATAAATGGCCTCCATTCCGTACCCTGTCTACCCTCTTTTTATCGGCTATAGTCTCAAGGACATCCAAGATAAGGTTTGACCTAGGGCGACTATAAACTTTACCATTAATCACGACATAGGCTTATAAATAATAATTATACTATACCTCCAACAAAATAAAGTAGGTAGGTAATATTCTGTGAAAGTGCGAATTATAGCGCAAACATCAAATTTTCTGTCTATGTACTTATCTATATATATATATATATATATATATAATTTCTCGTACAAAGTTGCCGTCATATTCATAAAAAAATCGTTAGAAAGTGCTTCGAAATTCGGTCTCTACAGCGAGCGTACCTGTGTCATCAAATGCATCTAATTTAGACAGATCAAACAATTTTATTATGATTAAAGGGGTCGAAATTCTTAGTACCTACGAGACATGCTGTACCTATAGGCACATACATGGCACATACTTAGTTACCCTTTTTTCTCATCGAGGCAACCAGGTGTTAAGTAAAACCGCTAGCACTACCTTTGTTCCATCACGCTCCCGCATTTTTTCTTATTTCGCACCTGTTTCATATTAAACCCTCAAAGCTTACTTAATTCCTGCTCTATTTCAACAGTATTACGATCTAAATTCTCATTGAAGTGTGGTAAAGGTTTGTGCGCTATTGTTTTCTGTTCACATTCCTCATCCACAAAGCAGTTTTGTTCAGAACATTTGTTAATTGAAAGGATTAATGTTTGTAAATCGAAAGAACGTTTGTAAAACATGAGATGGTAATGTAATCAACTTGATAATATCAGAACAGTGAGAAATTTACATATAATAGAAATTAGAATTTACATAATTGGATAATACTGGTCGATAAAGACAAATGTCTTAAAGTCCAACTGCCTACTTAAAGTTAATGTTCCGTAGAACTAAAAGTAAAGAGGTATCGTGACCTACAACACAATGCAGATGTAAATCTAATCGGTGCATTAAAGTTTTCACTTACATATTATTTACAGATTCTTAATACAGATGTTGTATTTGTGTTTAAATTATAATAGAAAAAGAAAATTCTTGAGTAACGAAAACACACTCATGACAAACATGTTAATAAGCACTACGTAAGTATACGTTTAAAACAATCATTTGCTTTTCTCTTCAAAGTGGCTTTTTCTGTGAAAATGTTGTACTGGAACCGCGAAATAAAAGTTTTATTAACAATTTGATCTTCAAATGTAGAGTCATTATTACTTATCAACAAAGATTTGCAAACTTCACGTATAATTAGGATATATTTTATTGTTACAACACCTTGTCAATTATTTATCCTTCAAGCTAATTAGGTATAGCCAGCTTAAAATCTCCAGGTAGCTACACACATTCGAGGATACTATCGCATTTAATCAGGAATAATGTTTCTTGCTATATTTACCCCGCTAATAGCCCGACATGTACAAATTTATAAAACACGTGTAAAATATTTGGTACCAATAATTACCTAGCGTTGGTATGGGTTAAATTACGTACGACCTTCTTTGTAACGAAGTTAAAGTCACCACAGGGGGGAGTTCAAGGACCTTATATTTCCACCCTATAAATAGGTGGTCACTTACACAACTAACTTGGGGCCAAAGTTTGGAGGTAATTGTCCTCGTCAAATTTCGACTATTTTACGAAATCCTAGTCGGGACAAAAAAGATTTGCGGAAACTTTTTTCAACGCACTAGCAAAACTTATTCAAAAATATATATATTGATAAAACAACGTTTATACTTTTTCATTTTGGGGACAAGTTACTTAGTATCAAATTAAATTATAAATTTAAATCTAAATGTGGGACACAAGAGTTCGTTAACCTAACCACTGGCGTCTGGCAGGAGTCTACGAAGCATCCGCCAAAACGGAAAACAAGCATTGATCTCATCCATCGACTGGCTAATACGTTAACGATCTAAAAGGCACCCAGAAAACCGGTGATGTACAGATGTTTTTGCAGAGAAGTGACTATAAGGTAGCTGAATAAAATAAGGAAATGAAACCTGAAATTGCTAGATCGGAACAAAAATAGCATGATGACTAATATTAAAACCAGTAATGCATAAGTGGTTAGCGATGTGACTAGGGAACTAGCAGGACGAGACATGAAGGTAGGCGGTACTAATAGGCAGTGTGGAAGTTTATTTTGTGCCGTATGTCCAATTATTTATAGTTGCGATAGTTTAGCGATTAGATGGAAGGGTTATCGCTATAAAATTTTATTATAACGAGCGAAGCGAAAGCGTGGGTGATGAAATCAGTTGAATTGTAAATAATATAGCGAATAGAATTGATGAATACTGCACTAATGTTTATTACTGTTATAAAGCGTCATACGTTACGTACGACATGTCAGGCTGCTAAAGTGTTTATTATGTATCTTATACAAAAAACAATTTCACACGGTAGCAATAATTAAATCAATCAAAGTTGATCAATTGGAGTAGGTCGGAGCTTTGTGTCATGTCTATGATTTATTTTCATAAGTCACCTAATCTCGTATTAAATATAATTATTGATAAGATATCTTGTGAATAACTAATACTTTCAACCCCTACCAGATTATCGGCTGCTCTTACCAATTGTAAAAGATTTGGTGTTCGTCAGGGAAGTATCTTTGTACGCACTCTTTTTATAGTTTACAGGACAGGCTCAGTTTGTAATATGGTCTGTCAAGGTTAGTTAAGCTTTATACAAGTTGCATCTTAATTTATTACGACCGCAACATACTTAATATAACGCAACACACAAAGACCGAAACCAATTTCTCCGTCCATTTCTCACGCAATCAAAAATTAGCCATAAAAATTTTACGTTCAGCTGTTGAGCGTAGAGATAGCTCAATCTGATGTTGAAGGTTAATGGTCTGACCCCGACACTCATCATGTGGCCACTCATTCATCAGAAACAATTTCTTTTGCTGCCTAATGACTGCAGGTATGGTAGAGTGACCTATCTTCAGTCGCATTAGTGCCTTAGCTGTTTTGTGTGAACATCTTGACATTTGTGGCATTCGCTGTGGAGATTAGTAGGCAAATGTTATAAATTATCAAAATATTTTGCTTGATTAATATTATTCCCATATTTTTTCCCAAACCTAATAATGGTCAAGTTAGCGATCTTTATATAGGTAACAAAGAGACAAATATTATCTATGCTATGTGTACGAGCTATGGTTACCTGTGGAAAAGCCCTAACAGTTTCAGGTTCTACTTTCTTTACTCTAGTCTTGGTGGTACTCATAATAAAATTTTAAAATGCACTTACATAGTAGCAGTATTTTAACAAATACAATCGATAAGCCAGTCGGAACTAGCTGCCTGCACAAATTATGCAAAGAAACGTTAAAAACGAGGTCAGTACTATTAATCATGCTTTGGGTACATTGTCCTTTGAAGATAAACATTTGCCTAGTTCTTGTTGTTTAAATTACTTTTTTTATGATAATCAATATCTACAGGATTTTTTTAAGAAGTGGATTTTTTTCTTCTATGCCTGTCGCATAACTGAATAATAGGGACATAATATATTCAGAAATTCTCTTTTGCATTTGATCATGTATTTATCATGTGCTAGGCCGGTGCATGCTCACACCTTTAGTGGATGTATATACGAGTTGTTCTGTGAGGTTATGCAACTCCTCCGGCAGAGGTAGCCCGCCCACCAGTCGTCCCTCTGCTTATTATATCACTTCTCTCTAAAATAAAATTTTGCATACAGTTATAAATATTTCGAAGATTTAAAGTAAAACCACCCACACGATCTCGCAGCTATTATGACACTAAAATATGTAAGTTTGTACGTCAATTCAGTTCGACACAGCATCCCGCTGACATCGTGTATCATCACATTCATCACTCAATCAATCAATAATCCGCATAAAATCGCTGGCGCTTCGCCAAAACCACTCACAGGCCGAAAACTTGAGCTTTTCATATTAAGCTTGCTGTTTTTGAAAAGGAAACTATCCAGAGCTTCCTCGATATTTCTTCAAGCTTCTCGAACCATATTTAAAAAGAGAAATATTTAAAAGTGGATAAAAAGATCCTATCATCGCTATGATCGATCAGATAACCAAAGTCTTGAAATTTGTAGTAGGTAACTGATTTTTTCTTATTCAAGCCAGTAGGTAAACCAAGTAAATTGAATATTAAATTCTAGAATCAGTAAAAATGGTAGCACCTAGTTTACCTTCACGGGGGATGAGTCGTGCCGTTGCATATGTATGAAAAAAGCCTCACTCAGAGCTCTCACCTCAATCTAAAGTGGATGCTGCGCAAATTCTACTTAAAGTTGGTACGGAAAATTGGCCTGGTTCTCAAGATGAAAAAGTTCTTATTATTTCATATGTTTTGAAGCATGGCTTTAAATCACGTATATTAATAACAAGTTATTTTTTATGACGAAAAAAATTAACCAATTTCTTTAGTGATAATTTCCTAGGGATCTGTCTAGAATTTTGTATTGGGCTGATCAAAAATGTTCTGAATTCAAAGATTGCTAAGAAACACAGATACTTCGGTCTGATTGTAAAATTACACACGATTCAGGCCAAGGAGTTTTCTGCTATTCTACCAAATATCTAACTTCAATCTATAATCCCTCCTAGTACTTCTAATTATACTACAATTCAATGAACATAACGTTCAGTAATTACCCACACATCGAGCGTAACCATCGCGTAGGCGGCAGAATAATCGATATATGATCGTTCTAGAATCGATTCTATTTAACGATGACTCGATTGTGACATTAATTGATGCAGCCGTAACTATAAATAGTGTTTTAATTAATTTAAAATACATCCAATGTTTTTAAAATGTGACAGGTAGCTGTCAAAACTAACAGCTGTAGATAAGCCTGAGGGTTTGTTTTGTTGGGCTTAATTAGCTTGTTTATATAGATTGTTTCCGTTGACAATCGCGGTCCACTAATGAGGTACCTATGTCTTGCCTATGCACTATTGCTGGTGTCAGTTTACGGACCAATTTCTCAAAAGCTTTCTGGTGTATAGAAATTAAGAAATCGAATTTTTCAAGTAGGAAGGTATGCACCAATCTATTAGTTTTCAGAAGAGGTTTATCCGTGGCCAATAAATTATGACCTATCCATACCAAAAACAAAAACATACACACAAAAAGTTTGTGAGAGCGTGTTGTGTAGAATATCCATGTTTTTTTTTAATACAAATATCTACTCAGCTACAACCTACTGATTTATTTATGAACTTATAGCTAGCATCACTAGGATCGGCCAAGCATTAGAGATAAGTGGAAGTACTTTTTTTTATATGCAAACTTTTGCACTCGTAAAAAACAACGAAGAGACCACCCGTTTTAGAGAGTTATTTAACGAAACTTTTAAATAAATATTACACTACTACTTGACATTCTCAATTAAAATGAGAGATAGGTGCAATAACTTAAAATAATCTTACATTTGAAAGCTGAAGTAGATACTTCTCATAATTAAACGTCTATTCGTCGACAGAATAAAAAGAGTGAGTAACTAGTTAGCCTTAATTTGTGTTTGCACTACGTTAAGTATGCCTGATTAATTATATTCGTCTTACGTAACCTTATACGTTTTAGAATTTTAAAGTGTGGAGAAAGCATGCTTACATCGTTATGCAAGTACTTAGGTACCTATAGTACCTACCTATTTGGAAAAAAAATATTTTTACCTACTACGTTTTGAGCAGAGAAAGCCATTTTTGATCGAAAATTAAACGCTTTACCCATTTAATATAATTTGTATTTGTTATATTTTCTAGTTATATTTATTTTGTATAAATGTACCTACTTATGTAGTGTCTTTATTTATTGTAAAAAAACCAAAGTTATAATAATAAAATTAAATGTTTTAAAACGAAAACTCTTCGTCATTACGGACATAAAATCTGTTCAAAATGTTAATAGTCAATTAAATTTATTAATTGATTTTTAGCGAGAAAACCATTACTTTTGATCCCTTTTCCTACTTCTGTCTTCAAGCTGATGATATACGGTATTGCTCTACAAACTTCTTGTTTTAATTTACAATTTAACGTTAAAGTAGGTACGTAACCTTCTTTCACAATCATCAGCCGGTCCTACTCCACTATTTGACATAGATCTGCCCTTATTTTCCCAGGAAGAATCAATTTCGAACCTTCTCAGTGTTTTTTGGCGAAGCCAACAGTGAATAGGTGCCTTCTAGACCGTCTTGCTCCATCCTCGCCTTCATAATCGCTTACCATCAGATGAGATTTAAGTCAACGGAAGGTGTTTTTAATAATAAAAAAAAATCTTAACCTATTGGGTCCCACTGCTGGGCGAAGGTCTCCCCCAAAAGTTTTAATATAAAATATAGATTTTTATTTGTGCATTTTTCCTACACTTCGCAGAAACTCAAATTATTCGGCCGACTGCTGTATCACAAATCTAAGCTTTCAAACCTTTCAAATTGTGTTATTTCAATTTCTCTCGCGGAGAATTATGTTCGTGTGAATTTCTTCTTACAACTCATAAGTCGGGTCGAGGCCGGTCACGTCCGTCACTCACCTCTGGCCCGGATCAGATTAACATGTTGCGGTTTCCAACACTCCGCAACGGTATACGGAATCTGGGTATACAACTGACACTTCACAACTTTATACCAAAACGAGGAACTTTCTCGAATACACTTCGTAGCATGCGACTTGTTTATGCAAAATGTTTGGACTGTGACTATCTTATAAGTATCTTGAGTGTAAAAATATCTCTAAGAGGTCTCTACTGTGTCTGGGATTTATTTCACCAGATTGCGCAGTGGAAGGAAGGTTTTCAGACAGCTACTGGGGAATAAATATGTATGATGAACCGCAAAGTCACTAAATCAAAACGAAGCGTAGAACGAACCAAAATTATCAAGATACAACAAAAACGTTTTCACAAATTGTTTCCCCTGGAAATCCATAGGTACCTACGGAAGGTCTATGACCATATCACTTGACTTCTCCAGATTCCTCTTGATGATGGAATTGAAACTTTGTATTCAACTACAACGTGGGAATGGCGAACATGTCGAATTACTTGCAAATTGCATGCTAACTGCAATAGTGTTGCAGCTGCGCAGGCTCGATGACGAGCTACCACTCGACCAGGCTACATAGGACCTGGCACGTTCGACAAATTGTACAAATGCAATTCGACACGTTGTTAGGCATAATCTGTGAAAATTTTAGGTACCTAAGTCCAATAATATAATGATAAAATTTCGGGTCCTAATTGAGCCGAGATTATCAAGGCTACATCTATTTAATCATCAAAATTTGCATAATGAAAATAAATATAGAGAAAAACAGTTTCACTTAAAAGCTGAAGCGAATCAAAATACTTGCATGTTTCTTGCTTCGTACAGTGTGCAGTGTTAATTAACGCAATCAAGACTTTTCAAAGGGAAAGTGATATACTGTGTGCAGCCAACAATATTAATAATTGTTGGCCACCCGAAATAATTCAGAATTAAGCAGGCTTAGAATTTGGAGCTCATAAAACTATAGTACTAATTCATACCTATGAGAATGGGTGGGTTAGTCAGAGGCAAGGTGGGAAAAAAGCATTTAGATCTTCTTTTTCTATGAGGAAAAGTGATGAAACAATCATAATCACTCCATCAATGTCCGTGAATCTTTATTCGAATCAAGTCACCTATCTACTGCCATTTTAGTTATAGTTAAAACGTTTTTTATTAACAAACTTCTCCGCATTAAAGTGTAGATCTTTTGAATGTCTCTATTACCTACGTAAGTAGGCAATAAAGAAGTTAATTATGCAAATAACATTGGTTTAGTTTTGCCTATTAAAAACAAAACACACACCCGTCGCTCTTCACCCACACAGAGTCGTAGAGATCATTACCATTTCCTTAATAAAATCTATCGATTTGAGACTGATGGAATCGAAACACGATAGATAAGTTACAATCGACAAAAACGCTAAGCTTTGTCGACGAGCAAACGACGACGAACTTGTATTGTTTTAAAACTGCTTAGAAAGACGACAAACCTCAGATCGAGACAAGTTATAATCGGAAGAAACGCCGACGAGCAAACGACAAATTATCTTTAATTTTAAAAGATCAACGCAGACTTACTTATCCTATAGCTGAGGTTTCTTGTCTAAGAGGCAAGAAGCTACGTAATTTATGAGTCCAGTCAAGCATCCCGCAGCGTAATCGCAAATTAAACGCTGTGCGACTAATTTATTACATGAACATCGTCTGACCGTATGAGAAAAGTCCTAGTAAAAGGCAAAGGTGCCTTTCGGAGACTCGTTACGCGACACGCTACTCGGTAGTCACGCGACTAAACTAAAACTACTATACTAGATGAAGAATGATCAGAGTCACTGACGTTAAAAAATACTAAGTTCAGAGGGCCTAGTACGAGTTTTTTTTATTTTATTTTGCGAAAAGTGATTCGATATAACCTACGAATTTTCAAGAAAAGAGTGAATAGTTGGATTATGGCTAAGCATGCTCCACCTTGGCATCCAAACGCTCACCTATAAATCATTAAAAAAAACCTTTTTTCGTATAAAAATTGTGACCTATTTAGCAAAACAACAAAATAAAACTCAGAAACTGTCGCATGTCGCTGAATGAAACAATGACCATAATACTGACTTCAATTTATACTAAACCTTTTGCTGAGTGTATCATATGATCAAACTTCCCCATCAGCACGATTATGTGCCGTGGGATGATTACATTTTGTAACGCTTCCTACATACCGATTGTGGTTCTTTTTTCTCAAATTGCATACCTGTAACAGAAGAAAATGTTCATTAGTTATTGCTATTTTACAACCACCTGCATTTTAATCGGTGAATTATTCTAAAACGGACTCTTTGACAGTTAGCTTCAAAAAACTTGTGGTAAATTTTCTTTGTGGAAGAGCAACTATTATTTTGAAAAGTTGCTGTAAAAATGTTATATAGCCTGTAGAAATAGTAGCTTTTATTATCGTTTAGTTGGTAGAGTGTCGTACGTTCGATCGTTTCGGTGCATAATAAAGGCGAGATCGCTAAACTCTGCGGTGCTAATATCTTCGTCATTGCTGTCACTTTCCATCGGATATCGACTGTACAGTTGTCTCTTGGTAATATACCTCAACAACTTGATAGGTAATAGGTAGGTATAGCTCATAATTACAATAAACTCATTACTCGATTTCCGGTTGGTTGGTCAGCGGTAATGAGCGGGCAGCCACTGAGCGCAAGAAAACGGTACAGTACTGTTTCGCTCTGAAAAGCACGGATAAGGAAAAAGTAGAGCCGATGACCGGTGTTATTTTGTCCCGAAAGTTTTAGTTGCAGTTATAATGAAAATTAAGAGTTCCACTTTCCGCGCCAAAATTTTGAACACCAAGTTTTTCCGCACCTGCTCTATTCCACTTCTGAGCACCAATAGATTTTAACCATGGTGCTCAAATAGTTAAAATAATACTTAAGGCATAGTTTTAATATTAAAAATGCTTCCACTTCCCGCACCATCTATTCCATTGCACTGCACAATTTGTTAAGCGTGAAGAATCCGTTTCAGTAAATAACGAATAGCTGGACGCTTGCAACAATCATCACACTTTCAAATTGAAAAAAAAAAGTAATCGTTGATTGTCTCGCGCTTCCGTTCCGATATCAAGACAATGTTTTTTGCAATCTTGTAATTGTAATCCAATTGAATATGGCACGGTAGACAATGGGCATTGTATGCGATCGGCGATTTCGTTTGCATCCCACAAGCTAGAGAGATCTCAGTTATTTTAGAGGAATTTCTTTTTCCGACACCTATAACTTGGTTGCTTTACTTATGGCGAGCCTCCACGCCAAGTTATTCTCGCCTTCGGGCTTTTGGTACCTACCTAATGTAGGCATTTAGAGGACCATAGCGTTGACTTTCCAATATATTGAATGCTCAATTACTTCATCTTGGCTTTCTTTGTTGGCTTTTCAAAACGTTGAATTCTTTTTTCGAATTATTATCGTCATGATTAGCTACATTCTATAATATAACAAAAAACAAGATCTCCAGTCTACTCAATTAACCTGATTAAGAAAACCCAGCAGGACACCAAGTGCGACAGACACACAAGAAAGTGTAGTCTGCTGGGTCACGCGTGCTCGAATGTTCTTCAGAACTAGTAATTAACATGATGTATGAATGTTCTCAACTAAAATAATTTATAAGTTTAAAAAACTGGAAAAACCGACTTCAATTTGATACGCTTTCATCATCAAATGATGATGATGATGGCAGTTCATTGAGACTGTTCTATTCATCGTAAACACCACAGAAAAGCAAAATACACAATGTATCCGAGATATACTGCGCGGTGACACTACAACGGTTGGCAGTCGAGCTGGCAGTGACGCGTAATGTAACTCGAATACGCTAACGCGGCGACTGTCAGATTTGTTCGTGGGTACTTACGTTCTATCGCCCGTAAACGTCACAGAAAAGTCACAGAAGAGCAATATATGCAATATCTTGTACGCATATGACGTGTTTTTTCCAGTTATTCTTATTTAACTGCCTAATTAACAAACCGATTTTGATAAAAAAATTATGGGATCAATCTGGAAGCATACCCTTTCAGATAAAAAAAGAATTTTTCAAATCGGTTCATAAATGACGGAGTTCTGAGGTAACAAACATAAAAAAACAACCGAATTGAGAACCTCCTCCTTTTTTGAAGTTGGTACAAAATGTTAGGTACCGCATCCCCCCTACAACAGTATGTCACCGTTCTCAATGAATGTGAATGTGTTCTATTTATGTATGAAAAAAGTGCAGAAAACCGATTCTGGCAATTGTGAAATTTGTAGCGTAGTCAACTTAAATCCATTCTATAGTTAATTTCAACGTGTCGTGCATCCGTCGCTGACAGACGGTGCTCATTCCTCGCAGAAATAGGTCAACCAGCAAATAAATAAACGCACCTACGACAGAAACAAGCAAAGAAATTTGGCGCAGAATCAGTCGGTTTATCAATAAGATCATGAATCATTTGTATCCTGATTCCTGACAAAATAAAGTCCAGATCGGGCAGATGAAAATGACTCAGTTTAAGTCTTCGCAATAAAACATGAAAGTTACTGGTGAGATCCAGGACACCTGTACAGTATAATGATGCTGCTGAAGTTAGATTCAAACCACACGACTGCTTGCCACTTGCCACCAGTCACGTTAAAATTTAAGACCATGTCCAAAGCGCTTACCACACTGCAGGTGACATTTACCAGCACATGGATATGGACTACTCAAAGATTACTAAAGCAGTTGTCGCAACCAAAAAATTCAGAAAACTTTCATTTTTTTTCGGAGGCGATAAATAAAGCTCGACTGAAAATATTGTAGCCAATATCGTCAACGTTAGTGTCCTTGGCTAAGAAATAAAACAATGAAATTGGTCAATAAAACTGAACGCCATTGGAAAAACCGTAGCTTTATATTTACTTATCATCTAATCAAGCTACTTCACCGTGATACGTTTGTTTCAAAAATAACAACTGTTTAAACGTTTCCGACAAGGTCTCTTAACTTCTCAAAACCTGAGTATTATACAGCTGTTTTAAATTACAAAACAGATTTAAATTAAACCAAAACAACCGAAACTGGAGCAGTCGTAAGGACTTCCGTCAGACAACATGGAGCTGACTTGATAATGTCCGTTAAAAAAATTAAGAAAAAAATTATGGTCACCACTATATTTGAAAATAACTTTTACCAGAGAAATTGTTATTTAACGATCGGTTTCTATCAATCTACCATCTTGTCTAACCATACCTATTTAAGGATGGAGTTTTATGTGAAGTAGAAATACAAAAAAATATATAAAAATAAAATAAAGACCAGAGAAAACTTGCCAATGGAGCTGAATAAATTAGTATAAAATACACAACCTGGTAAACTTGTCTAAATAACAAAACCATCAGTACCAGCTAGTTGAGGCAGGAAAATTAAAAACAAGCCTACATTTTATTTGGCATTGAGTTCACTAAATCGACAATGCTCATTCCTTGAACCGATAAAACTTGCTCGCTGACATTTTCACGTTCAAATATCCCGTCCTGAACATGCAAAGGGTTCGTGGATTTTTACGCAAACGATTTTTCAGCAGTGGCGATAACCATACCAGGCACGGGACCACAGATAAATTGCTACTTACGTGTACACAAGCCTCACTCCGATCATCCAAATAATGATAAGTATTGTACAAAAAAACGCGCTTCTTTATCATTGGTGTTAAAATTGAAACATTTTTAATATTAAAACCATTCCACTTTTGCGCACCAAGCTTAAAATCGATTGGTGCGCAAAAGTGGAATAGCGTAGGTGCGCAAAATTTTGGTGCGGAAAGTGGAATGCCTCGCAAAACATCCATATACTCGTTACACTGACATTCACAACCAATAAACAGATAGTCAAGAGACTAATAAGGTTATGTGCTATCGAGTTAAAGAAAAAGCGTGTCATGTCAATGGATATATATCCGCTAGACTTGTTCCTGCCCTGCTACAGAATTTTCAATCTAAAGTGAGCACGATAAAGCTCTTTTCACATTGCTATCTTATTTGAAGTGATATCCAAGGGAACTTTGGCTGAATACACTAGGTTTTGTCGATAGAGGTAATGCCAGTTTTGTGCATGCGAACGATGATCATAAAACATAATATAGATGAGACAATGGTAGACTTTTTTGTAACAGGATTGTTAAGCGATCACTGAAGGTTAGATTAGTAGTCCTACTCTTATTCGATTATGCTCAGTAGTCTAGTGGTGGCGATTTCGTCTTCCGACCCGAATGTTCAGTGCAGATTGACGCTGTATTCAAAAAAAAAGATTTATAATACTATAGGCTTGTTTACTTTTCTTCTTTATCAAATTCGTTGAATCTCTGCAATATTTTTTCAAATCAAAAGTGGCATCTGCAAAAAGCACAAGGCAAGGACGAAGCACAAGGCCAGAATGATGGCTCAATTCTTACACAATTTATAATGTTGTTACTAAAACGGTTTTCCGGCCGAAACTTTCGCTCTACATTTTCCCTTTTATCCAACAAAAAAAAGTGTCACAGTTACACAATCAAGACGTTTGATATTCTATTTTTTACATTTATTGACGAAATGTCACAGTTTTGTTACACAATATTTTGATACAGCATTGCCGCCGGCCGGAGTGGACACGGTTTGTGAAAAGCCGATTATTTGGTTGGTTACTCGGTTATGTCATATTGTCGTGTCGATAATCG
Source organism: Eulithis testata (assembly GCA_947507515.1). Taxonomy (NCBI): domain Eukaryota; kingdom Metazoa; phylum Arthropoda; class Insecta; order Lepidoptera; family Geometridae; genus Eulithis; species Eulithis testata. The sequence goes on along the minus strand of OX382213.1, from coordinate 5,713,214 downwards.
AGCTTAGAAACTTGTTGCTCTATTTTATCCCTCTCTATTATGTCATAAACTCGATTTACACGCTATTTCAATCGCCACTGTTTATAAAACTGTAAATCGTTCTGAACATACGAATATCTCTCGTAAACATATCACGTATCAACTTTGTCCCACAAAGCCTTCCCTATCATACAACTTTATCGAAGAAAGTCACATGTCAAGCAAAAATAGATCGATTGAATCGAGAGTGGATGGATGTCGTTGCCGGTTCATACGATAGACGGTAGACAGACGTTAGTTTCTACTTTATCTATGTGTAGATGGATTTATGTTGTGCGTAACGTGGTATTTTAAATGGAACTTCTAGTTTATTGAATAGACTATTAGATAGAGATTTTCGGCGGGTGCTCTGCCTCGTGGTTTTTGAGTGTCCCTTGGCCACCATTTCGTAATCGCTGTCGTCCATCTTCCATCATTCCTAATTATAATTTCATTCAATAATTTTATATCCTAGAATTGCACACACATAATAATAATATTATCGCATCACATCTCACCGTTATCGATACAGTACAAAAAGTGCATAACCGCAAAAAATTAGATTTGCGGTAGCGTAAAGACGCCTCAGTGCACCACAATGTGCGGTGCAAATGAACGGTGTAACATGCGTTTTTAATGTTTTGTGAGATATTCTAAGCGCTAGTTTTTTGTTGTCTATCTGGCATGTCTTAAAGTGCATCTTCTTCTTCTTCTAACTTAAGAGCTCAGCTCTTGTCGGTGTAATTATGCAGTTCTCGCCATTTGTTCCTTTCCAGTGCAGTTTCCTTGACGTCCTTATACGACATGACAGCGATCTTTTCCTTCAGCTGGCTCGTATAGCTTTTACGCGGTCTTCCCCTTCCTCTCTTTCCTTCTACCTTTCCTTCAATGATATGTTTAATCAAACTGTCATGTCGTATGGGGTGTCCTATCATTTTTCCTCTCCGGTTTTCAATAACCCTCATAAGGGCTCTTTCCTCATTTAGCCTACTCAGTACTTCCACGTTAGTAACTTTCTCCGTCCAGCTTATCTTTTCCTTAAAGTGCATAAAAAATATAAAAATAAAATAGTACTTTTCTATCCAGCATAAAAAATACTGATTGGTAAATAATAATGAACGGAGGAAGGTAACTTTTACATTTGAATGAAACAATAATTTAGTTTAACCATAATAGACATACAACATCAAAATAAAGTTAAGTAACATCATCATTGGCTTTCAATATTATAAAAAGAGAAACTAAATAAAAACACATTTACATCAATAATTTCTTACCGTATTCAATTTATTTGCAATGCAATAGGTACCTACTAATACCGCAATTTTATCTTTCAGAAAATGCATGATGGAATAGAAATGACACAGCTATTCATTTTGTATAGTATCTACTATCACCATGACTTTACTGACGCTATGCACTAAACTCGCATCGAACACCAAATATTTATTTAGTTTATTTATTGCTGCCTGACTTGATGAATCACTTCTTTTTTTATAATTTAGAAAGTAATATAAAATGTCTTAAAACAAAAATAATTTAGAAGCTAAAGTTATATGTGTTGGGTTTAGCAAAGTAGTATACGCACGATATTTTGTGAAATAATCAAATAGAATAAGGTTAAGTTTGGCCATGATAGCTATAAGTATAGTAGGTGCCAAATAACACGGCAATACAAGTAATTCAACCACCTACACCACGATGTTACAAAATTCAATGTATGTATGGCTAATTCTGTCGCTTTCCATACAAACCTGTCTTTAAGACGGTATTGCTCGAATCTCGTACTGTTTGTTTACCATACATAAATTGAATTTTGCAACATCGTGGTGAAGGTGGGTGAATGACCTATATTGCCGTGTTATTTGGCACCTACTATAGTAGTTCTTTTTTCTTAATTGAATAGTTTAATTACTTAGTACAGCTAAGTATGAATATGGGTTAGATCGGTTAAAACAATTGGTAATAATGTGAGCTGTTTATTTTCGAACATATGGATAAACACAATGCTTATTTATACAAATCTCTGCTTAAACCTCACAGTTAATAAAACATCCAGCAAGATTTTACCCTTTCAAAAACCACTCTTAAAACAGATTTAGACCTAAAAATAAAAGCTATGTTTTCAATTCACTGTTCCAAATGTTTACAAAACAAAGTTTAAATTCAAACACCGTAAAAGTTTTGTGGCAGAGAGCCACGCAGTCGTACGCATTCAGAAATAGCCTAGAACTAGACAAAACTAAAATCCAGTCAAAATTCAACCTTCTTCCTTCGAAATAAAGGGGAAATTAGACAGAGCTTTTTATTATTCACGATCTTTAGTAAAGGGTTGTGGTCGTATATCGAGTTTAATATTTATCAACACTGATCTGTTAATCATGATTCTGGATAAAATTAGATTTGGTCTCATCTACCGTCAGAAACTCTTGATACTTTCTTATACCTAAAATAAAAACAACCACGTGAACCCATAAAAAATATTTTTATTAATTTTCTGATCAATAAACAAAATCTGCTCAAGTTGTTTACGTAGGTACTGTTGTCAACAAAGGATATGATGTAATTGTACCTAATCTTGATATAATAAAGAAAAAATCTTCCTGTGAAGATATAACATAAACAATGTTTTATGAAAGCTGCGCCTTGATTGCTGTTGCTGTCGGCAAATTAAATAAAATCAAGATTCACCAGCATCTATAAGCAAACCTAAAACTTCTACTATAAACCTAAGACTTCACAAACATCAAAGCTGCGAACGGAAGCATTTACCTTCTGAGAAGTACAAACGAGTTTAATTTGAGCTAAGTTAAGCTTACGAGAATTTGCCACGAGCACATCTGCCCGCCAGATGTTAACTTCTATTATCTATATAAAGATCAGTACTGGAAGGTAAATATAGATGAGAATGTCATTTGCATAATGATTCTACCGCGTCTTTGAAGCCCGCTGAGTAGCTAACTACTCATCACATCAATAGGTGTTCACCATCTGAGTAACACAATCCGTCAAATTAAATAAATATTTCTTTTTTTGTATTTAGCTGAAGTCTGAAGTACAGATTTAAAGTAGATATTTATGAGTAAAGATATATCGGTAAACTCAAAAATCACTAATCGCCGAGCAGTGGAAATCTTTTATTGTGATCAACTTCAAGTAGTAATTGGATTGAACTTGCAAATCCACTCAAGACATTTCTATAGACATGTGCAATGTGCAATGCTACTCTTTGCATAAAGCGTAGTATTTGTTGTCTTTGCGTTCTAAAATTAGATAAATTAATTTATACGCGCTGAAGATATTTACATTTACGTAAAAGAAGCCGTAGTGTAAAATTGGATGAAAGAACCGGCGCTGACTGAATCAGTAGTAATCCTTTGTTGTGGCTGCATTCTACTATTGAAATTATACTTAGGTAGTAAGTTTAAATACCTACTACCACAGCTACTACTAAGGTACGTAATACTTTAAAAACACAAGATAAAACAAGAGCGCAGGGATCAATTTGCACTAAATAACATTCAGTTATGCACTTCCGGAATTACCCGAAAATCTTGCATCTCAGTGCCTTGTCTACGCTTTGTTATTGACAGCTGTCAAAAGGAATGGCCAACAAAGAGTCTAATAACCAGGTACTTCTTTCAACAGACTTGTATTTGGGCATGGGAACCAGTAGAGCTTGTAATTCGAGGGTAAAGTTCAATCGCACTTCTGATGCAAATACCGCAAAGTGCAGTCATTATGCAGTGTGATGTTGCAAGATTAAAATCGCAGAAACAATTTAATTATACCAATGAACGTACCATCGATGGTATTGTGCAACAGTTATTCCCTGTTGCAGGCAGGCCTTTCACCGAGTTGCCACAGCGGAGGTCCCATGGCAATTATTCATTGAATTATCAATTTATAACTTCTTAAAGTGGTCAAGATGAAGAAGGTGTCACGATTCGTACATTAAGCGCTGTAGTCTATAATTCATAATGCCTACCATCATCATTGGTCAATAAACAAAAAGGATAGTTCACAGCACTGCTAAAAAAGTCGTTTGATAGTACGTGCAATACGTGATATTACTCGATGACCTCAATCCAAAAATGTTGTACGAATACTCTGAATAGCTGCACTTTTTAGTGCAATATAAGCAAATATTTTTTTTCTAAGTTTATTCTAACATCGCTATTGACGCCCCTAGTAACAAATTTATTCCTGATACTCTTTTTACCCATTTTGAAGTTATACTTCTAATGCGACTTCTAACAACGTTGCGCTACGGGATGACATAGTCTCTGTCTCTTTCTATTCCCCCCGAATAGAAAGAGACAGAGGCTAATACGCTACAAATGCTACAATAAAATATAGATGGCAGTGTTCAGCAATTCAGCATTTGACCGCCCTTGTTTTTGAAGATTACTTCCAACTGACAGCGGGGCGAATAGAGAGAGACTAATACGCTACAATCAAAATATAATAGATGGCAGTGTTCATGCTACTTTTTACTTTTTATTTTGAAGTGAAAATTTAGTACTGCGTATTGGTTAAATACATACAAATAAATACTAAATTAATTTCACATTAAACACAGAGCGAGAGTGAATGCGTGGTACTCGAGGTATAACTTCTTCCGCGCATAGGGACGCACAGGTTTTTTGTCTCCATTTTACCGAACTAAAATAAAATCTAGTTTAGACTTTATCATAACTCCGACAGTGTAGCAGAATGACTGCCCCGTGAGAATCGCACCTTTTTCTGCGCTAGCGCACGCTCCGCACTTACCATCTATGTCCGAGTAATATTGTATGCGCAGACGCAGCCGCTGACAGTTATCGTCCATTCACATCCGGATTATTGAGAATACTGATTTTAAAAACTTTTGTTATCGTTAGATAAATACATTTTATTTAGGTGAAACGTACATTTCAAACTGCTCCCAAATCAGTCATTGAAACCACCCTAGTAGAGTTATTTTAGCATCTAAGTATATGGAAAAATGGTTTAAGAAATGAAAAGAACAAGAAAACGTTTGAATAAGCCGAAGTATCTAAATCAACACTATAAATACCCGATAGCATAACTTACCCCATAACCCAAGTGAAAGACACACCCCATTCACTAAATCAATCAGCCCACAACTGAATGTTTCTAGTTTCACTGATAAATCGTTCAATTTTCTGAGGCCCGGACCCGCAAGAAGATAAGCGTTTTAATTAAGTTTTAGTATTATATCTTTATTAGAGGCAGGAGTAATGGTTGCGTGATTGGCAACGGGAGGACTGGATCACGATAGAGAGTTAAGTTTCGACTCGAGTTTACAACAGACGATCTACGTTGATCTCAGAGCCACAGAACGATAACAAGGATTTACACAGGAACTTCTAATAACAGTCAATGTAACGAGTGCTCGAGCCAGCTAATAGGTAAAAAGATTTATAAAATACACAAAAAACTGGCAAAACCTACTCGTAGCATAACCAACCAAGGCATGACTAAGAGTTAATCTAGCAACTATAATCAAATCCAATAAAATAACCAAGTAGATAAGAGTATCGATTTTATTTTTCAGCGTCTTGTCTTTTTGTCTTGATTTGCCACCATCGTATCTTTTTATCTGCGTGGAACCGTCACGTTCTCGTCGGTGGCGCGGCCCGTTACCGAGATTCGTTCTGCTGGTTTATCATCACTCGTGCAATCGCGACTGGATGAGCTGGACCAGTGTCGATGCCAGATTGGACATCGGATCCGACCTAATTGGATGAAACGGGTGCTGACTGACATGTAAGATTACGATATCGCTTTTTCAACACAATATCTGAACATTACTTTCAATACATGCGTACAACTACGCTTAGGTACAGTAAAATTATGTTGCAAGCTGGTAATTAGAAGTCACAAGAAATTAATGTCATGTTCAGAATTGTTTGTTGATTTTTACTGATGGTTATTGGAAATTGAGAAACGCGTAATTAGACCCGTAATACACGGTTCCACTCGAGCGCAAAACGGCTCTGAAAGCTCTGAAGCATATAACCACCACTTTCGTAATGGCTCTGCTTTATTGCATCGTATCGATTCCATATAATCGCAGTGTGGACGGTGGACGGCTATTAGAAAACTGCCACAACGATTGCGGAGTATGTCTCAATAAAATCAATTTTCCGTAATAACAAGCGGCGGTGTACCGATAATTATCGGAAGTCGATGAATTAACTACACCATCGTCTTGAGTAGTGATTATGGTGATCGAATCGTGAGATCGAATTTATGTATCGATGTCGGCCGGCGCCGGGTAGCGCCACTCAAGGCTCTAATCCCCAGATCATCGCCCAATCGCTGGGCCGGTGGTACCAGTAATGGGATCTTGAACAGAATGCAGAATGCTTGTTTATCCTTTTACGCGATAATGTTAAAATTACACGTTAACTAGCAGTAAGAGCACGCAGCAACTTTACGACATGATTACACTGTTTTATTAAAGGGAAATGGACAGTAGATAGTTGTGTGCGAACGAATCACGAGATAACTTCAAAGATATATAATGTACTACGATATATTTATATACTCAACTGTCTCAGCAAGAACCAATAGGTATTGAAGTAAATTACTTCAATCTGGGGCGTGTTCTATTAGCGTTTATACAATACGAAGACCAGACTGAAAGGGATGGGAACAGATCTTCCTTCATCAATATGTATCACGTACCTACGTCCATGAAGCTACGGTTTGTTGATTCACCAAGGCAACAGGAATAAGCGAAAATTTATTCATCCAAATTCCAAACCCATGAATGATATAATAATAATATGTAGTCAAAATAGCACGGCCTTTTTCCTGTTTGTTGGCTTTGAGATTTCTAAATGCATATTGGAAACATCCAAAAAATATTAATATCAAATTATATTAGAACCATTTTCAAACTAGTATAGATGATGAGTTTAAACAAATATTATTGAAAATATTATTATGCCAGTAATTTAGCATTTTTAAAGGTGTTTGTGGTTATCCTGTTCATCAATATTAAGTTCAAAAGCAAGAAGTTCATGCTAAAAGGTGCTTAAAAATTCTTGACTAAATAGGTATATCTAGTAACTTTTACACGATCGTTCTCATACTATGCTATAAGAGCCATGCATGACTATTGTAGGTACAGCCAAGAACAAGAAAAGGGTTACCAAAAAATTTAAGATAGTAAGGTAGGTACAGGTACGTACTAAGAAGTAAAGGGGGGCCTTAACTGTAAGTACGATGAGGAATGATGAGGCTGATATCGCCAATAAAGCCGAAATTTGTTGTTTGATATGATAGGACAAAGCATGATGGAAATACTGAACAATACCCAACAACCATAAAGCAAACTACAGGAGTATTATATGATCTATGCTACAGGTCAACGTCCGTTCAATATCATGGATTATGTAACATGTAGCTACCTACTATTAACCCGACTGTTTATTTCATTAAATTCATTGGTTATTCTAATGTCACTGTCAATAAAACTGCCGGTGAACTTTATGTGTAGGGCAAAGTTAGAATCAACCAATCCAAAACACTAAACATAAATTTTTCATCAGTTAGAATTGGTGACTTAAAATTATATTAACATATACTGCCTATATCTAGATTGTAGTACTTAAGTTATTTTACAAGAGCTTACTTATTGTAGAGAATACGTACATCAAAAGAAACCTTTACTCAACATTGCTAGCAAGAAGTTTAAAAAAGAGATACTAGAAGAAGTTAACACGTAGAATACTAAAGGATTTATACCAAGAAAACATTCCAAACTAAACGGGAACACGATTATAGCCATCAAAGAACCTACTGAACCAATTCCATCGAACAATAAGTGAAAGGGCACCAAAATATCGACCCTAATACACCATTAAAGAATCAATAAAACATCCCGTTAGTTCGTGTGAAGGATGCATTCTGTACGTGATCAAATTTTATATGACCTATTCATGTTCTTCCTAGACTTTTATAATACTGTTATTGTTGTATGTATTGTTTGTTTATCCGTCCTTCGATTAGCGTGTTACTAAACGATTGCTTAACTAAGTAGCTGTATTAAGAGAACTTAAAAAAAAGGTGCCATCTAATCATTATAAGAAATATTGAAAATAAGTAAACCGAGCTAACTCCTAGCCTTGCCTCAAGCTCTACCTATACGAAGAGCCAACATAGCACAATGAGATTTTATCATTTAGCAAAAAAAAGAGGTGTATATAAATCCCAAATATAATAAATAGCAGGAGTGAGACATGAAGATAATTAGCTATATGAAGTATCTATCGAAAACCACGTTTTTGCCATATTAGTTTCAACATTCAACAGGAACAGAGTCAAAGTCATTTGCTTGTATAATAAAATGTAAATACGGTACTGCATGCACCTATTGTCGATTCCCTGTAGACGACTCTTTCACCGTTCGAAAGCGCATTAATAGATAGTTAGATAACTCGAATGCATTCTGATGCAAATACTCAATGTTAATCCCCATGAAAGAACCATCAGGTTTACTCCGTTGACGATAGCAATTACAAAATGGTGGCCAAGAGGCGCTCAAAGACCACGAGGCAGACCACACACTCTATGGTTCGATGATATTGTGGCCGTAGTTGGGCCGCAGTGGAGAAGAGTCGCGCAGGACGTGAAAGACTGGACCGGAGGCCTATGTAGATAGATAGATTTAGATAGAAAAACTTGCGTCAGAGCTGCTTCCAAGCATTCTAGGATTCGTCTAAGAAAGTATCAAATACCAACCTCAAATGTACAAAAGAAATTGTACAAGTCTTTTTATGGTGAAAATTGTAGACAACAATAAAAGATCTGAGACTCAAAATAATCGATCCGACTTCAAATAACTTCTTAATAAAGCCAAGGAAATGGGTATTCTCAGGCATATAACATCGCTTTCATACAGAATTTACATGTTTTATATAGCTTTCTATAGAGACTGCGACTACCTTCCACTGCGGGTGGTCGCTTGTGTATTGAGAATAGTGTTTGCAGCAAACGTTTCCCTTTGAAATTGTCTTGCTAGTTATATTACAAGTTAATTCAGGGGACATTATCTTTATAGCAGTTACTTATATTCTACTTTAGAAAAGCTTTTCATTAGATATGCTAATGTTATGGCCACTTGCATCAGTACTCTCAAATTGATATCGCTGTAAAATAAATTGGTTTACGTACATTTTTGCATATTTATTATTATAATATGTTTCATCCTTAGGTTCATTGAGAAGTTCATGATTTTAATTTTATGACTCTAGCTACGTGTGAACTGAACACATTCGTATTAAAAAAACCAATACTTATAGATAGTGGGAATATATAATTATGTCATGAGCATATTTCATTTAATTTACAAAAAATAAACCACTACGGTATTTATAGACATAATCAATATCAAATACACAAGGAAAACATTATTTAGCTCCATGCAATTTGTTCAGTAAACATAAATAACATTATTTATGACGGTCATGACAAACCCAGCGGGGTATTTACAAATAATGACGAGATAATTGGCCGAGCAGGCGTTTACGTTGACACCTCAACCGGCCCACCCGTAGATAGTTCAAAGTTATCATTATTTATATTTACTTTTTAACGCATTGATCAAAATGTTTGGACAGATAAAACGAACGAGTGAAACATGCTACCAAAAGAAATGGAATTTTTTGTTACTCTCTTTAACTTTACCAAAATTTTTATGTTTAGCTAACATGACTAACTAGACTTTGAGTTTATTATGCATAGGTTGTATATTGTATATACAACTAACCTTGCCTTTGATAAATAGGTTAGTACCTACACATACATGAGGAAATTCAGCGTAGACCACTTACCAAAAATAAATTAATGACTGGTATGGAACTTATTTTATTTTATAACTTTCATATTAACAACGCGTAGCAAAAAGCTATAAGTAAAGCAAACGGAATATCCATGACAAGCAAATCGAGTACAAGACACTATAATAAGGCGTAAGAAATCAATGCATCACGTATCATAGCATATCTGATTATGTGTCAATCTGTATGGCAGATATTACCATTACACTCACATTATATTACTACGTACGTATAACATTGTTGATATATGCAAATGGTTCGGACTGATACTATCTTTTTGATGGTCAACAACGCGTATCGATTTAAGTAGTAACTCGATCGAATCGAGTTCATTATTAAAAAGTAGTTAAAAAAGAGTCTAAGTATAGTCTATTCACAATATGCTTCGTATATAGGCCTTAGTGTCAGTAGTTCGTACTATTTATTTGTTTTATTTTAATTGAAAGATCAAAAATAATACGGTACCTACTACCCCTGTATTATACTTATACATTATTATTATGTATACGTATGGGTAAAAATTGGTGCGTCTGTGCCTATGTATAAGTATGTAGATTCTAAGAACAATAGAAGCCATTCATTATTTGATGGATCGTAGACATTGAAACCTGCCAATAAAACTGAAACGTTGATCGTATAATACAAACTACGCCTCCGGTAAAATCAAAGCATAACTGCACCTATTTGGCCTTACATATCAATTTCAATGGCTCTTTCCGCTTCATAGATCAATATAAACAAACCAAGTACTATACATTGATAGATATAAAGTACAGGACTTAGTAGGACACCTTGAGAGAGCCCCTGACACTGCGATCACAAATATCCTAATGCATATAAATGTAAATTTTCTTTTGTATACAAATATAGCTTGTAAACTTGTAATTGTGATATGTAAGATAGTTTATGTTTGGATATTATCAGGGATATCGGAGAATGAATTAAGCGAACCTTCTCCCACGCGTGTGCCAAGTGTTATGGATGGAGAGAGCATTACTTGGTTACAACGTGCTCTAATAGTTATTATACATTTTGTCCCGGTACACACTTAGATTTCAAGATATGTTAGAATTTAGATTCATTTATTAAAAATTTAATTCAAGTTCCACACTATACTTATCGTTCACTTTGTTCAGAGACTTTTTTCACCTTCTAGTACGTACTTTGATTAGGTGGAGCTTTACAATAAAGTTGTTTACTTGCTTTTTTTAAATTGACGCAATATCAGCTTTATTGAATATCCCACATTCTAATGGTGCTTACCTGCAGAGAAGAAAAAAATACAAATTAGTAAATGTGAAATTATACTGATTAGTAAGTACGTATGATTTAAGTACACTAAGTTAAATTTTATGGTGGTTTTAAATGAAGTATAGGAAAAAGCTGGTGAATCTAAAATATTTATCTAAAGAGTTGACTAGCACATAAATTGTATTACTCTGAACAAGATCAAAGGTTTGATTATGTAAAAGACCAATATGTATTATTTATTTATACAAAACCTTAGCTAATATTGGAATAATTATGTTAATTTTATGATAAAAGACACCTGTGAAGTGAAAGATAAACCACTATCGAATTGGCTATTAAGAGATGAATAGCTGACAGAGTGATTGATGTAGGTAGGTTTAGAAAAAAAGTAAATAGTTAAACAGAACTCGAATTAACTAAGAATCCCAAATCGATTTTTTAAGCAAGCTACAGGAAAAAGGTGAATAAACGTGTAGTTTTCTTATTAAAAACAATCGTGTACACAAAGAGCAGTAGATAGTATTCATTAATGAATCAGTTTATTTTGATACGCAGTACGTAACAATTTACTTCCGTTAAATTCACCAGAAATTGAAATATTTCGACTCTACCACATCGTTTTAAAGTTCAATACAACTAGTAAGGTGGTCGGAGCTGGACCCTTTGAGATCATCAGAGCGTGTTTATGAAAATTCTTCGGGTAATGAACACAAATTGGCTATCACGCAAATGACTGACAGCGTATTACGCATGTCCAGCCTAGAGCGTTGTTCTTTGAGCCATACCTTTCTGTGGCCTTACATCAATCTGTATACATATAGTCAAATTTTACGGTATTCACAATAATAATTTACTGTTCTATGAAAGTGTTTATTGTTTTATTATAAGCAACTACATATTTTATGCTCATGAATTCCTATAATAAGTAGGTGGGTATAGCCTTCTGAAGCCTACAGAAATAAAGAAGTATATTTAACTGTTAAAGAGACTAGAAATAAATATACGGCTTACATACATTGGCCAGTTGCACATTTTAAAAGAACGTCATAAAATCTACATACCTACAGCTTTCTAACAGCTTTTACTCCACCGAATTATTAGATAAGTCAAAGGATGACTAATGGACTCTACCTAGAGTAGAGACAAAGCATTTTCCAGATCAAATTCATAACTGGTTTAATTATTTTTATACAAAACCGTTTTACTTTCTTCAGAGTGCAAAACAAAAACTTTTCGCAAACTGTTGTCCCAAATCAAAGAACAAACAATGGCTCAATTTCAGCAAATCTGCGCACAGATTCTATTCATGTTCAAACAAAGGTGTTTATTTTAACGTTTTAGGTCATTATGCCTTTGTTTCATCTCACATTATAATGCTTCGACTCTTTTGAAGTGAATTTAAGATGATTTTTACTTACTCGTGAAAGTATTTACCGAGTGTACCTAAATAATACCTAAGCGAGTGTACCACCTACCTAGGTATTATTTAGCATAAAAACTAGTTCGATGCTTCTTTGAAAAAAGCAAAAAACTGAATGTGTTTAAAAAAAATCACGCGATGAAAAGGAAATAAAAATAACGCGCAAAATTATGACCATTCATTCCAAACGAGCTTTATAGGGGTAATATGAAGTGCAACAGGGAGGCATTGGGGGGTGCCATTCATAGACGCTCTATGGGGCCGCAGCGCAAATTGCATTCGCAAATCGTTACGCCCAACATTCATACCGATTCAATCAGTTGTATGTAGAGTACACTCAAAACAATGCTTTGTCGAGCACCAAACGTACCGACTGATCAGGTTCTCAAACGATAGTTGAACATCGCTCTAGTGCTTATCTATCGATTTGTATCAGCATATTCGCAACCCCTGAATGTATTTTCTTATCTAAACTTGTCAACGAGATACGAAATCTAAACATCTGTCGGTCTCTATTACTATTTTAATCAGTATTTAAGTTTAAATTTAGTATTAGGTCGACAAAAGTAATAATCGTTAACAGCTTTTGTAGTACATAATTATAACTAACTACTTAAGTATACCTATACAGTTGGCCTCAAAATAGGTTAAGTACCAAACGGTTACAGATATTACATTCGATTCTAGAAGCACTTAGATCCCCAAAGAGCATGCACTATGGACTATGTCACTCCTACGATGTCGATACGATATATCGACATTTTAAAAGACATGTGTGCAAAGAAGCTTTTAAAGCACTTGACAGTAGATTACTTTTCATAGCCGGCGCATCCGATCACAAGAGTAAAAGCTAGAACATAATCTTAATAAAAGCGTGTAAGCAGCCATCTGAGTGAAATTTCCATCACAAAAAAGTTAAAAGCCGACAAAAAAGGTCTAATTGAGCTCGAATACAAAGAAATTTGCAAAGTCAGATCGCACAAAGTGTAATCGAAAACTTTCACTTGTATCAAAGTGTTTGCGCCAGTCATAAATAGGTGAAATTATTTCTATAATGGCCAATTTTGCCGGTTATGTTTCCGCCTTGTCATTCATTGACAGTTCTACGTAGAGTTTTATTTAACTTTCTTTGGAGACAAGTTGCAAAAGACTTCAACGACTAAATTAATCATTTTTTTCTTTTATTTGATTGCCTATTCAATAGGTACCTTCATCAAATAATTCCCTCTAAAAGCTCTGTAAATCATTTCTTATAGTTTAAGCTTTTATAGCCATAAAAGAAAATCATTTCATTTTTTTCTATTTTTTTCATGTAACAGTACAATTTGATTCATTGCCTCTTTTAATTGTAATTTAAGCAATCAATCAGCTGCATTCGACGCCCACACGCCAATTATACTTTAAAAATTAAACAAAGAAGGCTTTGTTTACACATATAAAAATACTCTTGAGATATTTCGATACAGTAACTTGAGATTAAAAAGCTTTTAATAGTAAAAACCATAAAATTTGTTTAAGTTTCGTATGTAGAGCTTACCGACGATATAAAAATATTGCAAAAAAAAAACATAGTAAATAAAGAAGTAGATAATAATATTGTGATGTGCTTTAGATATCACTTTTTAGTTGAATCGATGACAAGTAACAAAGTGGGGGACCCTCTACATCATTGTTCTAACTCCATCTCTGTAATATTCCTTTCGGCAGTCAAGTTATTTCCTGTAATTTTGCGGTTGAATGAAGAAGATACCAGACCGCCAACATAGCCATGCAATTGATAATTTTCCAGATGACTATGGTTAGCGAGCATTATTGTTTTCTAAATGAAAACCTTTAGGAAAGCGTAATATGTTTGTCTTGAACGTTTTCTGAAATTGTTAAAATAAAATCGTTTTATGGACGATCTTGTTTGGTCCTGTCCTGATGATATAAAAAGTTGTAGGTAGTAGTTAAGATCACTAAACCCCTAGTTCAAATTCTTGTATTTGTTGTATTGGCTCTATAAGCTTGATCATCAAGAAGTCCAGTGGACATACTTATTTTGCTCGAAGCATCTCAAGAAGTTAACTGAATATACTCAGACATAGCTCAAATTTTTTGTATAAATGATACGTTTCGCCTCCATTCTCGGACTTTCCCAACTAAGCTTAGATGATAGCTGACCAATGATAATCATAAAATCAATAGCAAATGTACTTTTATAATCACAGCTAGTAAAGTTACTTCCATTTTTCTCTTTGAGTGTCATAACAACCTTCTCAGGAAGTGCCATACCTTTGTCAAATACCTAGTCTACATGTCTGCATACAGCAGAGCATAGAACTTAGAACCTATCATTGTCTGGACCGGTGAATGGTGACGCGGGCCATTGACTGCTTAATGGGCCGTGATGAATTATAACGTTATGTGCTTTGTTTTCAACAGTCTGAAATTATTTATAAGTTTAGTAAGTATGCTTCTATCTATCTATCTATCTATCTATTCAGCCTGTGTGCACCCGCTGCTGGGTATAGGCCTCCTCTTTAGTACGCCAGTCTCTCCGGTCCTTCGCGAGTCTTCTCCACTGCTGCCCAACTACAGCCACAATACCATCGGACCATCGGGCGGGTGGTCTGCCTCGTGGTTTTTGAGCGTCCCTTGGCCACCATTCCGTAACCGCTGTCGTCCATCTTCTATCATTTCTTCTTGCCGCGTGTCCTGCTCATCTCCACCAAGCTTGTGATCCGCATACCTACTTACGTCTACAACTTTGGTCCGGCGACGTATATGCTTGTCTATATAAAAATTATAAGCGTAAAAGGATGCCAAGCTAAGTAGATGGTAAGATGTTTAATGAGATAAAGTCACTCTTCACGCAACCAACGTAGTCACAACTTTTGAAGCTGTTCACGCACAGTTTAGATTTAGACTTGTCCACGGCTAAATAACAATAAATTGACTTTACATAACTTTTTCTTGCATGGCAAGCTAGACAACATTACCCAGCGTAAGTGCAGTAGAGATTGCTTTACAAAATAATAGGTAGTTTATTATCAGAGCCGAGCCCTGTACTCTATAAAATACACATCTAAATGGCTCATTTATTCCAATATACCTAGTGTTGGCCGATACTAGCGAATTGAGGCAATCTCCGGTAAGTACCTGTGTTCGAGACGTAAACTGGATATTATGAAAATACTAGTGAATCTACTAAGGAGAAAAGATTGAAAATGTAAATCATTTCTATAGCATGATCACATGCAATGAAGTAATAAAAAAAAAATTAGTGTGTAAAAATGCTAAAGAAAACTCTCAGTATGTAAATGACTGAGATGAAATCTTCAACACCCGTGTACAATCTAGGCGTACGTTGTCATATCCGTTACAGAGCCAGTGGACCAAATCTAAGAAGCTACTAACAATGTAAAAGGAAAAAAGTTTGTCTGTCTGTTTTGTTAGGTGTACTCGTTGAAACTGACTGAAAAATTATAGGCGTTGTCTTTTTTCCGGACTAAGCATTGGATTGGAATTGATGGCCTGGTTTTTTTTTTTTCATTTTTTCATGGTAAATATTGTTTTCAAACTGGATTTTATTGTGCAGCTGGTATTTTTCTATGCGAAAGTTTAGGTTGTCTATCTATTCTGTCTGTACGTATATCCTACCAAAATGTTGGTATATTTATATCGATAAAAGATGTTAGTTTAAATCGATAAAAAAATATATTATTAAACATTTTTAACCCTAATCTTAATTTTTGTTCAAAAAAACATCAAGTATACTTTTCTTAAATATTAAATAAACTAAGACCGCCGAGTAATAAATCAACCACTCGACAGTCCCAAAAAAATACCGTTTATGGTCAAACAATAGCCAAAAAAAACCTGCAGCGAAAAATGAGAGTTAAAACGATCCTAATCATCTCACAGCCAGCCACTGACAATGCTCTTTCATAACATTTTAGAAGCTGTAAAGAGGTTATTATCTACGCCTTACAGTTACCTCGTGACACACACAAGTAGATTTTTTTTATTTTGGGTTCCGTGTCTTTGAATAAAAAGTACAAAAACCAAAAAAGTAAATTAACGCTCTCTTGTGACGTTATCTGAAATCGTTATGAACTGAAATGTTACCAAATATAAAATATATTGGAATATATATTGGAATATCCATAACAATTGTTTTTTCGATCATCTGTAAGGTAAAAAAAAATATAAATAAAAATGCGCCTATTAGGTAAAGAGAAATCAATGATCATATTGAAGTGTGGTAGTAGATCTGAAAAAGTGCTCTATACGTAGTAGTCAAACTGAGTAGGTTAAATGGAAAAAACATGAGCACAAAACTTGAGCTGACAAAATATCTTGTAAAATTATTCGTAAAAAATTTGAGCACTTTGAATAAATCGGTAAATCATTTATATTAGCTGAAAAAAGTAATGATGCGGAATTCTACTTTGTAGCCGCATCGCACGCACTTGTCTGGCCATGGCTAGCACACGGTTTTTTTTATTTTTCTACACGAACAAAGAACGTATTGTGAGTTAGATGCGACTCACGGCAATTCTTTGAAAATGACAAACAATTTGGTGTAGGAAGTTGGGCAATTGGTAAATTGTCGGCGATTAAACAATTAGTTTTGTTTCTTTTTTAAAAAGATTGACATAGTTTACGATTACTTGTGGTTTGGCTATGGACCTTGAGCTTTGATCAATTTTGTTGAGATGTTTTTGATTGTTTTTTTTTTTTTTTAATCATAATCAATTAATCACACACAACAAGGTGGTATTACTCTCTGTCTTGTGGTATTGATAGTAATACTAAAGTCATTTTATTTCACTATATGGATATTAAATTATAAAATACAATTACTGTACCTAATTTACATGCACAAACGAATACCCCTCTTTTTGGTAAGCATTGCATAATAAATGCTAAAAGAATTGTTAAGTTCTACAATTGGCACCCAGTTAGGAGTTATAATATTATACGATAGGTAGAATGTATTTAGATCGTATCATATCCCAGATTTAATTCGACGGGCACTCCTTAGGTAGGTATTAGTTTCTCCACGGTCTTATGTGCATTTTCCACTAGATGTGTCTCTTTTAATTTAACCTTCCGCTGCCTTCCATCAAACTTTCACTCTACATTACTTTTATCATTAAAAACGTCAGGCCATCTGTCCCATCTCTAGTTGATAATCAGCTAGTTTCTATGTCGACCAGTAATGATTATAGTATGTTTTTCAATGAAAATATATCACAGAAGTGAATAGTGGCACCAAAGTGGTGTACCTATCTTTTTGTGGCTTTTTACAATGACTGATCATGCCAAAGTTTTTTATTCATCATAAAAATTAGGCCAAGTTATAGTCCAAATTATGTATTTGGTACTCATATGCCCACATTTTACGCAAGTGTACACTGTACATTCACGGACAGCAGTTTCGAAAATAAATATCTCATGACAGTCATAGCACATCCCTATCAGGTACTATCGCGTGCACAAGTGCATCAATCTACAACTTTCGTCGACGATCTACGTGACAGATACGTCTATAACTCAGTTGCTCGTAACATAATCGTGCCAGTGGTATGGTAACCCAAGTTCTGCTAGATAAACAGTATAAATACCTTCCGGATGAGATCAATATCTTACTGATACTTGTCTTAGAACACATAGTAAGCTGATAGGTATATGGGAAACTACACATTACGCAACACAATCTTTTAGCTTTTTAAATAAAGATGAAAACAAAATTTGATGAGTCAATTTTTCTCCATCACTTTCAATTTTTACCTGATCCAAAATTAATAAATAAGATTACCTAAAATGAAACACTTGCTTTAGTAAAGTTGCCAAAAAATGTGTTATTCTTCCGACTATACAATCGTTACAAAAATGAGTCTGAATAGGGTCAGGGTCCAACCAGACCTACGTATTTACAATAGTATGATCTACCTACCGTGAGATTTTAACCCTCTCATGCGCACGTGTCACTAAAGTCACGCGCGGCGGTTGCTGTTAGGCCTCATTTACACCATCGAACGTCGTTTTCTCGTTTTCAATTTATCTTACACGTACAAAAGTTTATTTGACGTGACGACGTATTTTATGTGCTACCTTTGAGTGCTTGAAGATTGTTTCGTCAACGTACCTACTTGACTCAAAGTTATATGGGCGCTGTGTACTTTACGGCGTAAAACTAAAATAAACAATAAATAAGTTTGTCAACATAAAGCAGCCATGAAAAAAAGAACCAGATCTTTGTTAATAAATTGTACCGGTACTTTAAGACGAAAGTAACCTTATCTTTGAAAAGTTTTAAGTTCATTTGAGCTTTTAACCTTCTCAGTTATAGATTTACGACAATTGTTAGCACTAAATCATCACCATGACTTAGATGCCCGGAATCATCATCTCGATACCCTACTACCAAAGCGCTGTGATATTTAATATCACGATATTTTACGGTACTGCTATAAATCAAAGAGATACTCGAAGCGATAACATCAAATTGGAAGGTGAACTTGCGGCGTGAGATGAAGATGAATGATCTTTTTAATAACTTTTTATCCTTGAGCTTCATTTAAATGCATCATAAGTGTTTTGACTAAGAGGAAATTGATGAAACCTAGCTAAGAAAACAAGAAAATGAATAAAATTACAACTAATACAGTTTTTACAATATTTACAAAATACACATGAAACAGTTGAGCTATCTACAAACCGTGAAATGATGACTATACAGTATTGATTGTTACAAACGATTTACAGATAGCTCAAACCAGTACAGTGTTAATCGGAAGCGTGCCCAGACTGACACTGGCTACGTTGCCGCGTTGAACAGCAATACTGATACGCTGAACCAGCGGGCCTAAGATGCGCACCGCGAGATATTTGTCATGTCGTTCTGTCAAAATGTAAGCATTTTGTACCAGTTTAGGAACCACAGACGAAGGATCATAATGGACGGAGCCATAGAGACGTTGCCAGCCCGCCCGTCATGTCAACGCATTGCCTTGTGTCCTTTTCTATTACTATGATAATCACGTTGAGTAAAAGAGAAAGCTATAGGAAGTTTGGCAACTCCGCGCTGTCTGTGTACTTCGTGTCCATGTTGTGACCGACTAGTCGGTCACAACATTTTTAGATTCAAAGGCGTGGTTTCTGCACAACATTACCACAGATAACGCAATAGTTCAGAAACTGGTGCAAAATGTTTTCATTTTGACAGAACGATATGACAAATGTCTCGCGTGCGCATCCTAGGCCTGCAGACTGACACTGGCTACGTTGCCGCGCTGAACAGCAATACTGATACGCTGAACCAGATAATCACAAGCTTTTGGGTCATGTATGTGTATAAAACTAGATGAACAAGGGAAGGTAGTGACAAGAGTAAAGTGAAAACCGCAACAAAAATACAATTTATAATAACTATCCACATAAATACCGCGTTGACAATGCTCGCCTAGATTGGAATCTGAGCCATTTGCACAGCATGTTAGTAATTGAAATGAAATGCATTGTACTATGGAATGGAGGAAATTTAAAATTATACGCATTTCTGATGCATATTTTTAATAGAAACTGAGTTCACCTGGTGAATATGGCTAGCAGTACATTCACCTAGTTTGATTGTATAATGACAACGAAAGTATGTATTTTATATTCCTGAGATATTGCCTCCATAAGTATAAAATCATTAGTAGACCTATGAGTAGGACGATGCATTAAAAAAATACCTACTACTTACATAATTTTACCTTGAAAGTGGGAGGAAAAAGAAACGGACATTGAACTCAAATTTAAAAAAAACTTACATAAATAATAATATTTGATCATTACAATGGTACAAAACGATGTTTTTGTTCTATTTTGTTAATTCAAACCGTAAATATAAACGAATTTATTATATAGCATTATATAGCATTAAAGTTGTATAAAATATAAATTGAACAGAAATTCAAAGTTGAACTCGCTATATAATACATTTTTATTTATTAGACTCAAAAGCTACCTGAAACTAATTTAAAGTGCCGGACGCCAATTTCATTTTAATGAGGCATTGTGAAGAAGGAGAAGTTTGCACATAACACAGAATGTGTGGTGGCATCCTAACCGGAATTATCTGGATGTTACTACCAACAAACACGAGTAACATGAAGTAACATCCCTGTTATTTTGAATAGAATTTATCATATTTATCATATATTTTTATTTACCATCGTTCTGTCGGTAACCCTCCCACTAAAACTTTAAGTACTTACACTTTAACTATAAACCTCATTACTTTATAGAAGGCATATTAAGTACCGCTGCTCAACATTTCAGCTCCAGACCAACCGGTCATCTTTTTGCTATTAGAAAGTGGGAACCATCATCCCACATTCCGACAAATTGCAATTTATTCTGCGTGGGAAACCGATGAAAAGGATTTGCAATGCATGAGGCCGAGTGGATATAATATCGCGACGTAGAAAATATATATTAGCGGGCTAATAAGACCCTAGATTATGGTAACCATATTTAGTTTAAAATAAATTATTTATGGGCTAAATATTCAAACAAGTCAACAACTTGATTCGACAATATTTTTTATAAGTTGTTTGAGAGACGTAAAAACTTAAGGATTATTTGTTTTTAATAAAATGCTAATTAAAACTGAGTAGCAAAATTAAGTGCTATACCTAAGAGTGTTTAAAATTTTCTACACTAAATTACTGAGATATGACATAAAATACAAAACCGTAAACAATGTAAAGATAGTTACGCTAAGTTTAATTGCTTGTTCATAATCACCCACATAGAATCAGCAACTGTTACCTTCGTTCCAAATTAAGCTTTATTACCGGTGCTTAAGGTTGGACCATAAAGTTGAAGTGGAGGGTAATTTATCATGAATAGATTCTAGTGATTTCCATTCCACCTTAGTGCGCGTGCGCGGCCTAACGGACCACAAGCAATCGCAACGCGATAAAAAATTAAACAGGGCAAGCTCGGCGTAAGCTTTGAGCTTTTGGGCATTAATAGTTAATTTTAGGTAGGTACTTGAGCTTTGTACTTTTTTCTTAGTACAAAGAACAAACCAACATCCTGTCCGTTTTAAGTAAATAAATAAATAATAGATGGCTGATAGAATACATTATATATAATTATTATTTTTTGTAAATACATACTTATAATACATAGTAACACCCAGACACAGAACAGTAAGTAGCTAGATTATGTGTACTCCGTAAAATATTTCACTAATTTTAAATCAAGCCCTGAAAATCCGTCATCTGAAATCAAGCAAGAATAATAATTTTCTGTTTCAAAAAGTCGAATACATCTATTAATCTAAAAAGAACTCTAAAACGTCATCTAACGGGTTGCGTCGCGCATCGCGTCATTCCGTTTCGACTCGAGCGCCTTTACCCCTTACTTTATTCTGCAGAATACAGGTTAAAAGCTCTTTGTCAAGACAAGACCGGTATTTTAATGAGTAGATCTATTGTTTTAGTAGTGGACCTATGGCCATTTTTTGCAAACTCTACTTTTATTGCGCGAACGCGTGCAGTTTAGTAAAAAAAATATTCTAATAGAGATGACGTCAAAATAACTTCGAGTTTTCGACCGAAATAATGATGTCTGAGATTAAAATTTTTGTCTAACTAAGCATAAGGCACCTGAATGTATGCATATGCGTGCAAAACAAAAGCAGCAATGACGTAAATCATATTTCGGACAACAACGGTATAGGTAGGACAACGGAGGCACTCTTATAATAATTAAATAACACTTTATAGTTGAGATACTTACTATATGAAGTTTTTTGACATGACATGTAATGTAAGGCATTATAAATTAATACGGTACCTACATACATATAACTCTGGTTTATTTCATTTTTATTAAAGCGATAAAACTCATTCTCACGCTTTGAATTAACAAAGATACCTGCTCTTAGGCACTCTACTAATGTAATGTAACCTAATAACGCTTTTTATTGAACTTACTAGCCGTCTCCCGCGGCGTTGCTCGCGTTAGAGTGTGACTTTTCAAAATTCCTTTCTTAGTGCGCCCCTACACTATATAAGGATACTACCCTCCAAATTTCAGACCTCTAGGACTCTCAGTTTAGGCTGTGCGTTGATTCTATGTCAGCTTCAAAAGAGTTTATATAATATTGATAATCATAGACTATTCAAAGATTTACCAATAAATGAATTCGTTTTTACTGCATAGCTTTTGAACACTAAAAGATCATTAACTATTTTAGCATGGCCAATCATGCCATTTTCTCTAATGACAGATCAGCGCAAACTACTGACGTGGCCACCTATCCATAGGCATCTTGTCTATGGCTGCCTCGAGCGTAGAATCGATGAGACGTCCCTACATTATGTATTTAGCTCGTAGAATATCGTTCATTTAGCAATAACCACTAACAAAGTTAACATTATCAGCAACTTATCAGCCATCAGATCAGACTGTAGTTATTATAATGACTATTTGACGGCGTCAATACTTTCCCTAGTTTAAACGAGATCGATCAAAGTGTCTTATCGATAGTTATCGATGTGTTTATCGATTGATGCAAATTATGGGTGCGAGAGACTGAAAAAATAAAACAAGTGCAATACGACAAAGTAACCAAAATACTTTGAACTGATTTTGCTACTGTGCGATAAATTTTAAATATTATTATAATAGTCATATTATTATGTACTAATTTTACTACATGTTAAACAACATAGTTTAAAAAAAAGTTACGCTTAGGTATACAATTTATACATGGAGGAAAAGTTTGTTATAAGAGATGTGTAAGTAATGTAACTTTATTCGACTCATAGCAAGGCAACTTATAAAGTTCATCAATTTAGGGTTAAAACTAACAAAAACTATTTTTGGCAGTAGCTCATTTGTTATGTTTTTGGGTTGTCCAAAAAATATATAAGGAAAGAATTAAAAAAAAACCGATTAAAGAATTAATAAATTACGTAGAAACGTAATTTATTTGTAAATATGCGTAATTATTCGTACATGAAGCAAGGTCGCAGATTGCGTGTTGTCGCAAAATTTACTCTGAAATACTCGTAGATGGGTTACCGCATCGGGTGGGACGCAAAATCATATTCTGGCAGTACACTCATCGGCAAAATTAAAGTTTAGCCGTACCTAAGTAGGTAAGTTTCTTGAAATAAAAATATTAAAAAACATTTATTTTTTTAAATATTTATTTATTATTATAAAAAAAATGTTATAGATATTTCTATGAATTGTATTGATATATTTAAACCGATATGGTTTCACACGGCTGCTTTAAAATCTGTTTACCTAAGAACACAGAATACAAAAAAAATCTACGATTCACATTTTTACAAAAGTTATAGAACACTTTTAACAGAGCATTTGCATTTCTCAATTTTACTCTCTGTAGCTGACTGTATCAGATACCTACTTACAGAATTTACTGCCGTGACAGACAGGACGTTCGTGAGCTTTCGCAAAACGAGCGTAAACGAAAATAATGTTATTCGTATGTGATTTACGATTTGTCAATTTGCGAGTTTCGAGTAGGTAAATTTTGACTGTCATAAATATGAAAATCGAAAAGTAAAGTAAAATTGTATCATTTATTACCTAGGTACTACCATACTAAACTTAGGTATACTTATTATACAAGAGCCAAGTCAAGAATCAGAATAATATCATAATAACAATAAATTCATTAAAAACACAACGCCTTAGAATCATTTACAAGTTTAGTCGGGATTCCGATTTTTAACGGTATAATAAAAAAAAAACAGGAATATCTAAGTGCAACCAAACTTGAGCTGTACTAAACTGTACTGACATCAAAACTTGTGAGATAAAAATATTTATCCACTGGCATTTCATCACATATTAAATTATTACAACATTATACTTTTTATTTAAAAACATCTTAAAATATGGGTCAAAGAAATATATCTTCCTGAAATTCAGTAAATTTTTTTTGGGGTTCCTAATTACTTTCTCAAATTGACCAAACTTTTTATTAGACCCTACCTAAATTTATCAATTCATATATTTTTTTCATTCTACGCGATTCTAACAATGTTTTGATCCAGAGCCAGAGTGGGACAAAATCCTATCGATCTAACACAGCGTCTTTTAACGAAGTCCTGGTAACGAGGGGTTTCGAAACATACATTCCTAATTCCTGTACATCATTATTAGGCATAAAGGATCCTGCGACTTAATATTCGTGTTCCTTAATACGAAAATGATGAATGAAATTTGGTTTTGCGCCGTATGATGGTAAATTGTAGCATTATGACTAATTTATGTCAACATATCAACAATACGAAAGATATCGTTGTTTTTTTAGGAAACAAACAAGATGAGAATATGTCTATTATGTATCTAAAAATGCGCGAAATTCAAAAGATTACATTTCATTTCAAGGTTTAAATATGTATATTCCTAGTTGCTATGTCAGCGTGTTTTTAGAAAAAAATCGCAAACTCCTGTTTTAGGCTTAAGACATTTTTACTGGACATAATAAATGCGTTAAAAATGATACAGGCAGTAAGGTGTCTATCAAGTTTCCGTTTCCAGTTAGAGTGACTAGTGGTCTACTGGACACCTCTAGGGTTGGACGCTATTTATTGCATCCTATCGTGTAAGCAATACATTCGTCTCAATCACAATCTAGATAGGCCAAGATAAAGTCTTGTAAGGTAAGACAAGACTTATGTACCAACTATAATAACTAGGTACAGCATACTAGGAGATCTAGTAAAATGTCTGTCAAGTCTGGGGGATTACAGTTACTATTTCTATATTTTACGGACAAAGCACACAAAAAATCTCTATGGCATTATACAAATATTAGGGAATGGTAGTTGGTAATTCTTACGTAAAACACTATCGAGGATGACAGGCCCCACCAGGGACTGGGGTTAAATAGGGTTGTCCCAAGGTCGAAAAATAACTGGGGTGCTAGGTCGGGTAACCTCCAAGAGGTCTGCGCTGTTACTTGTCCCCTGGGATTCGTCCTGGGGGAACGGTAGCAGTCGCGGATTGGTGCACCCTGGTAAACACCGCTAATAACTTCTCACTCGTGGGATCTTGTTAGCGGTGGCCAATAACTCGACACGGTGGGCCTCTCCGCGTGTCCCTCTGAGTAGCAGAGGGCACAGTGTGATGAGGCAGGGTAGACTTCGGTCTACCCAGGTGGGTCCGGGCCCCCTTGTTTGGTGGCCCGGACGACCTTCTGGGACCTGGTCCCAGAAGGGGGCGGCGAAGCGCGCGCGGGGGACGCGGAACTCTCCTGCGCCGCTTCGTGGGGGACGAGCGGTCCCATAGAAGGCGGCGAAGCGCGCGCGGGAGGACGCGGAACACTCCTGCGCCGCTTCGTGGGGGGGCCTTGGGCCCCCGAGCGGGGAAGAGGGCGCGGGACGACGCGGAACTGTCCCGCGCCGCTCTGACGCATGGTGGCGAATGGCGGGGCCGACATGGAGCCCCGGCCCCGCATTGCACACATTCGCCACCTTTGCGGGCGGACGGGAACGGCCGAGTCGCTTGCCGTTCCCAGGCCCCACCCTGCAGGGGAGGGGCGTGCGGGCCCCGCTGTAATGGCGGGCTTCGTCGGGGAGGGACTGGATGTAAAGGCTCTGCCGGTTTCCCAGTCCCCCCCACTAAGACGACGCAGGAGCGCCGCTGGGTTTTTAGTGGGTATACCGGCCTTGGGGAGGCCGGGGAGTCCCACATACCCCCCTTGTCACTCTCCAGTGGAGGGGGGATGCGTCATTTGCATTTTCCCAGCGCAAAAAAAAAAAAAAAAAAAAAAAAAAAAAAAAAAAAAAAAAAAGGTCGAAAAATAACAGAGCTGTAGAATGAATTCCGATAAGCGGGCTCGTAATAAAACAGGGTACGTTTACACACACAGCTGACCCTCCCTGGCATCGCATGGGTCAAATGACACTAAAACAAGACCTTGTCCGGAAAGGTATGTAACAATTTAGGCAATAATTCACAACCCGCACGATAAAAACGTACCTAGTATAAAACTAGTGTCAAACCCTCGTGATAAATTTTTACCACTGTAACTAGGTATCCTATGTGTGCAGGTCTTGTGCAGGTGCTAGATTGAGAACATAAATGATGAATGACAACCTGCTTACAGTCAATGTTCAATTCAATTCTCGTCTGAGTGGCCTTTGCAGAGTTTCCCGCAATTTCGCCAATGTAACATTTTGTTAGACCTTAGCACGAAAGGAGAATGACCGCTGGAGAAAAGTATGGTTTATGATAAAATAGGCTGACACTCAGCAGCTTGCCGGTAAACCGGTATACAGGTGAGTCTGCTTTCTAAATAAACGTGGTCAGAGACGGCAAAGCAAGGCGTCCAAGTGCGTCGGTCTGTCCATCTGCGAATAATCACACACTTCCTTTGGGCATGCAAATGAAGCACCAGGCACGCGAAGGCCCGACAGACCACCCTCCGAAGGCCCAGTGGACCACCCCTACTTGAATGAATCATGCACGAATGTACTAAAATAAAAGCAGAATGACTGTTTTAGTATGAAATTGTCGTAAATTGCTAGGTTTTTGATGCGTAGGTTCGGCTATATAAAAAACGTATTAGCCAAAGATTTGCTTTTTATTCACAACAAAGCCATATTTTGACCAGTATCATTATTTCGTACATATATCCCAATATCATGCGTGTACTTATTAGGTTCCTATAATGTGCTTATCTCTACAAAACTCTCTAAGCTAGTAAAATGTACTACGCTAAAAACTGTTTAGTGAATAGGTCGGCCGATTAATCTTTGCTGGTGTGTAAGTAAAATCTAAAATCAACATCTCATTTTCACTGATATTTGACAAATATTTTCGATAAAATATTTAAAAAATAAAACCCGTTGTCTATCAATTTAACGGCCAACCTTTCTAAATGCGACAGGACTTGTACGTGTCTATGCCTTGAAAATAATGTATAAGTAATGCCTATGTACTACCAAAATCTTATATTTGCTTACTCGAAAGCCGTAAAACACGAATAAATTATGTGGGCAATAAGGCCAAACCTCGCGTGCGTTCTCCATCTAACTTCGCATGCTTGCCGTTACACATTTTTATCACCGCAACTATTTCGGTATTGTTATAAAATTTTGGCAACACACGCTTCTAATCGCGTAATGTACGGGTGACATGATTTTGAACACGAGTGGTAGCTAGGTTGCTGACGCTGACGCAGAAAAAAATACAGTGTAGTGATATGGATTATCAATTTTCTGACTACAATATCCGTAAACAATCAGGAATTTTATAACATTAAACACTACAGAAATAATAAATAAAATAAATATAAATATTCACGGACACTTAACACAACGCCTTCTAGTCCCAAACTAAGCAAAGCTTGTACTATGGGAACTAGATGGCTGATAGAATACATACATAATTATTATTTTGACAGGCGTCATGGCTCAGTCGGTAGTAGCTCTGCCTTCAGTGCTGTGGGTCGTGGGTTCGATCCCCACCGAGAGCAAACATTTGTGTGGCAAACATAGATGTTTGTTCTGTGTCTGGGTGTTTCTATGTATTATAAGTATGTATTTACAAAAAAAAAATATTTATGTATTTTATCAGCTATCTAGTTCCCATAGTACAAGCTTTGCTTAGTTTGGGACTAGAAGGCGTTGTGTTATGTGTCCGTGAATATTTATTTATTTATTTATCTTTGAATATAAATTAGTGTTAGAACCTGTTCATAAAAAGAAAATATTACCCCTAAAACAGGTTAATAGTGTTAATTTATGAGTATAAAGTTATTTTCATACAGCGCGACTGGGTTAGGTACTTATAAAAAGCTAGATTATGTATCTATACTTAATCTAGGAACGGATTTTACTAACAAGTAAATCGTACATTAGATTAGTACTCACATTTTATATTACTTTTTAGTAATCAATATGATAATTACAAGTCAATTAATATTCTACCAATAAACCCGAGGTAGGTAATGCTTTGTCGATTGCATTCAGGAACTTAAATTCGAAAAATATAATTTTGTAGATATAGCAAAATTGTTTATTCAGTCAGATGTTTTTGTAACAGATACCTAATACAGATTTTATTCATATAATATGTATAAAAAATATTATTCAATGTTTCCTTTACTGCTACTATTATTTGCCGGGGAATTTCCAATTTAATAACTAACTAAAATATTCAATTTTTGTTAGTTACTATTTTTAGAGCGTGATCTATGATTCTTCCCTTTAATACATAAAAGTCTAATAAATATACTTTTAAAAATAAGAAGGTAGTATAAAAAATAAAACAAAAATACTAAAAAAAGAGCGAAAAAAATTTGTCCTAAAACTGATTCGTAGAGTTGGCGCTACGTGGCGCGTGTCGTTAGCCGGGCGTAGAGCCGCAGGGTTCAACGCACCGCGCTGAAAGCTGAAAACTCGCATTTTCAGATGACCAACCAAGATATGGGTTCAGTGACCAAAATTAAAATGCTGGTTTCATTTGTAAAATACAAGTTTTATAATAAAACATACTTATTATTACCGAAAAACACCCATAATTTTCTTCAACTTATTTCTAAAATCTGCAGAATAAATTTTAAAATGAATAAGTTATCGAGATTCTTATATTTTTTACTTTTTTTAACTGAAAAAGAAAATCTACAACTTAAATATTTATGCCTACTTGAAAATATCCGCACTACAAAATCCCGCACTTGCCTTAAAAATTCAAAAACTCTTATATAATTATTGATTTATTCAAAATAACGCAGAAACGCTGCGATTATCCTAAAAACAGCATCCAAACGTTCGTTTTAATATTTTTCCAAAAAAATAAATTTCAAAAAGTTTCAGGAATTTCCTATCCTTCAGAAAAACAGCATCCTGAAACGACGCAACCCTTGACCTTTCCCAGCATCCACTGACCTGTTCTTTCCGTGCCCGATCTTGTACAGCTCGACGTGCTTGAACTGGGCGTAGGTGGCCATTTTCTCTCAAACTTTTCTTTGAAAAATAAAAATTCACAAGTGCACACCGCGCGGGCTTAGCTGCAGCAGTTGCGATAGACAGACGTGCGTACGATGCGGATGCCGTCAGCTGACTGACGCGCGCGACCAGGCACCCCGGTTTATAACATAAGTCGATGCTCAAGCACCCTCCCGCGGTCGAAGCAGACGGCGCACGCGCGCGGCTTCAGCTGCGGAAGACTTCAGGGATCCGAGATGAATGTGAACCGCACCGGTGTAGAGATGATTGGTTGCGGCAATTAGCAAATGGAAACATTCGGAGGAGTGTTACAAAGTAACATGAAGGAAGATGCATCAAATGATTAAAGTTGGGGAGATGAAAGAGCTGTTTTATGTGCGAAGGTTTTGTATTCTTCAGGCTATTAAACTGATAAGAAGAAAGCTGATGTTTGTAATCTAGTTCAGGATGACTGGAAGGTAACAGAAAATACTTGCCCAGTCTAGCTGCAGTGGTTACTAAAAAAATAGTTCAGTGATTTTGACTCTTAATTTTTTTTTTATTGAGTCGCTTAGGCACAAAAACATATTGACTAAATAAAGATTCCGCCACTTATCAATTGTATACGGAATCCTCAACAAATAAATCCACTTGAGTACATCAGCTTGAATCACTACCACACCATATGGTGCCTACAGATGGGTTAAATGACTTGTCACCACATAAGACCTTTGATAACTGATGTAACACAAGACTACTAGTGCTTCTCCTTCTGGGCAGATAGAAAAGTGACATCTTACTAAAATAATGGTAAATTTTCCGCCTGCTCAACTTTGACTTCTGGTAACACTTATTAGGTAATTTAACTGTCGTACTCAGAGACGTTAAACAGCGGTATCTCTCTTTGTACCTATACAGCGGTAAGAGATGTCGATAGCGTTGATTATTTTGAACGTATAACGTATAAATTCTGAATGCGGCTGTAGGCTACTTAGTTGAAAAACGAGAGCACAAAGATTTATAAGCCTTTGAGACAATACACTTCCCTGCCTTACAATGATATACCGCTTTTATCGACCAGGGATGATTCAATGGACCCGTTATGCTACCGCTCCCCAATGAACGGATGCAATCGCTCTTTAGATAATAACTTGACACTTTAGATAATAAATACCTAGTAATCATAGCACACATTGCAGCAACAACTCACTGAGAGCTCACGCACACATCACTGTGCGAAAGTGACCACTCGTAACAGCAGCATGATCTTTGGAACTGTAAAAAAATACTACCACTAATAACCCTGCCTATCACAACTAGGTCTTTGAAAAAACTTGGTACTTGACCTTTTATTAATTAGAAGCCATGAAACTGGCGCCATCTGCACACATTCGCATCCTCATGCCCCATATGCCTGTAATATGACTACCGCAAACAGTGAATGGATACTTTACTTTACGATATGGGTAGATCGCTATAAGACTCACTTTGTTGCCGCTCGGCTGCTGTCATTAGCACTGCCCTTCGTGTCTGGACGTTTTGTATTGAACTTTGACGCCTTTTATTATTGGATTATTGGAATAATTTATTAAAAAGTTGAATAGGTTCAAGGCTTCTTCCGCATGCACAGTAGAGCTGTCAAATCTATTCTCGCTATGAGGTAGGTAGGTCCTCTGATCATCCTAAGGTAGTTGCTCGCTGCAAGCAAGCATAAGTTTGCCATCCAACAAACACATATTTTTCTTGCCTGTTACTTTTCAGTGGTGTAGTGTTTGCATCTATTCAGTAGATGCGTTACCCTGTCTCGCTTGCACGAGTGGTTAGGTAACTGTCATGTGTCAAACTCCCGACCTGTCAATGTCTCCCGACGTGAGGGCGGGAGACGAAGGGGTCGGGGAGTTAGCCGAGATATACGGTGATGAACAGAGGACAGTGGAAGACCAGCTCGGTGTACCAGTGAGCCAGGGATACAAAGTACAGTATTTTACAATGGCGACGAAGATAAAGGTCTGTAGAAACTATAATTTTCAAAAAGGAGGAAAGGAGTTCAGGTATGTCTGTTTTTCTTTGTTGAAATTAGTGTTTTGGCCGTGGGTGGCGTGCGAGCTCCATTGATACGGCACGATGTTTCACTGCCAATAAATTAGTATCTACTGGTTCATTTGTTTATGTAATATAACGTACATTACCTGTGTTGTCTAATTGTACCTATGCCTTATTCAACTCGATGACAACAGAGAAAAGTTGAGATCAGCGGTTCAATTCCACACAATGTTTTTTCGTTCTAAGTATGGTTCGATTGATCTGCTGCTGGCTGAAGCGTTACTGTATGATTGGATCAATCAAGATAGTCTAAAGACAGATAGGGAAACTATATTTCGGCTGCGTTTCAGCTGTCAAAGCTTATCTAATAAGTATTAGAGGGTGAAATGGCCTGGGATAGAAGAGGGGCTTCGGTTCGGCTGCGTTTCGGATAAAAAGTTCGTTTGTAGAATTGGCCCCGTTAATCCGGCAGCAGGAATACGTAGAAAATAAAACAAATTAGTAATATGCAAGCTTCGGTTCTACCAATAAACCATATTAGGTACGTGTGGTTTACTCAATATTGATTTGTCACACAAAATACACTTTTCACTTTGCATTGTTTACCACAACCTAACTAGATGGCGCCATAGGTAAAATTAGCACACGCTATCGTTGCGTTTTGGGTTTTTATCCAGCCAGCGCAGTGCATAAAATAAATTGAGTTTTACTGTACAATAGAGCTATTTACTAGTTATATTAGAAAAGCTCATAAAAGGTATTTATTTATATAAAATAAAAATTGAAGTGTTGGTCACCCGTCACGTCTTGATCGTGTAGGTAGTAGGTATCATACCTACCTATTATACTGTTAGACGTGATTTGAAACGAGATGTGGGAAAAGTGGTGTAATAGCGATTTGCCTGTTACAAGACTTACAAGTACCTACCTGTTAGGTTCATAGTATTATATTGTATAAAAAAAAATATATTATACCTGCTTAACTCACAATACAAAAAAAAGAAGAAGTTCTTCGATGATTTTCTGTAAGTACATAATGACCTAAATTGAAGGTCGGACAGTTCGATAATATCAGGCAGGACCATCGGTAGGACTCGCAATAATGTTGCCACATTCTGTCTGCCAGTGATGTTCAGTGGCGGATTTGTAATGTGATTAGATTGATTTTGTTTTAGGTCATGTAAAAGTTGTTGCTTGTATTGTATACGAATCTACACAAAGATACCTACCGTACCTACCTATCTAGGTGTATTTATTTTACCGAGATTTTACTAATGTAGGTACATACCTACTTACTTAAGTAGGTATATGGAAGTTTTAGAATAAAGTTTTGAGGTAAATGTGTTCGATGTACGATTCTTATAGCTCTAATAGGTATAAAGTGTTTTCTGGTACATTTAGAAACATAACAATTGCATCGGCGCGTATACGCAGCGCAGCCGCCCGCCGCGCCGATGAATGAGCCTTGCTGGTTAACTTTTGTTGACAACCGAGAGTTTGTAGGTATGTCACGGGAATGCGCGCGTTTATGAGACGCGTTCCGAGCACAACTCGTAGCATTAAGCCTGCGGTAAATATACTAAGCTGTTAGTGACATCACTACAAGTGTAGTATAAAGCAAAGTCGATTTCCGCGTCTGTCCTAATGTATGTATGTATGTATGTATGCTTAGATCTTTAAAACTGCGCAACGGATTTTGATGCAGTTTTTTTTAATGGATAGAGTGATTCAAGAGGAGGGTTTGTAGATATGGTAAATCAGCATCATCACTGCATTGCACCCGTGCGAAGCCGGGGATGGTTGCTAGTTTCATATACATAATTTCAAATTGGGTTTATCTAAGTACCTACTATTTAAAAAAACAAATCAATCTACCTACTTAATTACCTAACTAACTAGCAAGTGAATAAATTTGTAACTAAAACTAGCTACCTACCTAAGAAATTGGAATGCACTTTGCTAGGTCCTACTTACAGCTACCTACCCATACCTATCTAACCTAGTTGCTATACCTACCTAATGGAGGCTATATCGACGCTAAGACTCATGTAGCATTATTCCTATAAACCTTGTGGTTTCCTTAGTGCTATAGTACAAAATAAGTTATTATGTATTTTTAAAACAATAAATGAAAAAAAAAAAAAAAGTATGAATGTATTCACTTCTGGTTTAGTCCTAGTATCGATGGCCTACTACTAGTAAACTGTTACTAATGAATTCAGTAGGTAAATTAAATATTTAAATTTTACCTAGGTACCTACCTGCTATTATTTGAACAGGCGCTAGGCGATGGGAGTGTACACCCAATTTATAATAGTATTATTAAGCAACTATTTGGTTACTAGTTAAGCTTTACTTAGGTACCATTGAACTGGATACGGGGTTGTTGATCAAGGGTTACCATTAAATTGGTTGCACAGACAGCGGTCCAGGCTTACCATTAAATTGGTTGCACAGAGGTCCAGGCTTACCATTAAATTGGTTGCACGGAGGTCCAGGCTTACCATTAAATTGGTTGCACGAGGTCCAGGCTTACCATTAAATTGGTTGCACAGGCTTACCATTAAATTGGTTGCACAAAGGACCAGGCTTACCATTAAATTGGTTGCACAAAGGACATTGCTTGCCCAGGCTTACCATTGAATTGGTTCCTGATGATTGATCAACCCTTTGTTCAAGTTCAATGGTGCTATGTTGTGATAGTGCTGACTTAAAAAAAAAAAAAAGAAAATTAAGCATAACTAGTGAAAATAATAAGTAGCTAAATAAATAAGTAGGTAACAAGTTATCAATAGGGTTACTAATATTGGAAAATATGTTACATATTATGTAAAAAAGTAAAAGCATAAGTATTCAGACATTTTCAAATGTTTTTTATACCTAAACAGCAGCTTGAACACAAAGTAATAGGGGAAGGCAAGAAGACAATGTATTTATTATTTTTTTATTTTTATTTAATACTTTATTGCACTAAATTACAAATTTGTTACAAAGGGTGGACAAGAAGACAATGTAAACCCTCTAGATGACACTGCGGTTTACAGTTTAATGTAGCTTCAGATGGAACCGGTTTATTAACTTTGACTACACGTTTAATTTAAAATGAAAAGTCTGTAAAAATAAGCCAAGCTGTGTGCTACACGTAAATAACCGAATAAAATTAGTTGAGATGGCCGTAAAGTACTTTGAAATAAGAAAATGACAGGTTAGATTAGACGAACTAAATCAGACCAAATAACAAGGAAATAAGAGGGTTTTGAACTATGGTGACGGTTTTGAGGAGTTGTATGTGCATTCAATGGATTTCATCGACTTTCGATCTATCTATTCCCTAATAAAATGGTGATGTGCAATTTTATGAGTGGGTAGACGTAAAAAATGGTTTGGTGTAAAAGATTCAGACTATCAGTGGGAACAACAAGAAATATCATTGCCAGTCTGGTTGTCAGACTGAAACGGTGTAGTCTTTCATGCTCTTGAACTACCAGATAAAGCGAAGCTCTTGTGATATATATATAAAAAAAAAACAGTTTAATATGGACACGCCAGGGTATCCAATGTTGATGAATCAACGACGTGTAGGACAAGCGATGTGTGCATAGGTACGGGAAGAGAAGATCTTACACTGTGCGACCTTTTAGAGTTTTCGGAGATATTCTAAAATATCGCTTGTCTTATGCTTGAACTCTATCCTTGCGAAATGGAGAACCTCTAAGAGGTCGGGCGATCTGGTTGTATAAATGTCGTTGATAGGTATCGACGAGCGACAGTATGCTCTATCTTGCGTGGAACTGAACAGTGCTTTGTAGAATATACTATACAGTTATAGTGGTCGATAACACGTGAAGGAAGAGTTCAGTGTTTGTTCGGATTATTGTGCAATAGTTTCAGCATTATATATCTTGGTTCTATATTGACCACTGATAAATGGGTTAGTCAAACACTAAAACAGAAAATTTAAAAATAAACTATATTAAAATACTTTATGTAAATACTTGATAGGTATAGTAAGTATATGCCTGTAAGTATATAGCTGTTCGGCTTGTGACGTAAACCGCGATTTCAAACTATTCGTTGCAAGTAAGGCAGATAAACGTAAGATTTCTGTGCTTAGAGCCCTATATAGACATAGATGTCCGATAATAAGATTTCAAAGAGATCGCCATAAGTGACAGATGAAAAAGGGGAAGGAGTATGGAGGATATAAAGAGCTGAAGTGCTGGCGTAATAGAAAAAGATAGTTAATAAGGCTACGGAGAAGAGATAGACAAATGAGTGTTCTCTATAAGATCCTATGCTTTAAATAAATGGATTGAATTAAGCTCGTCCCGAAATTGCTATCCAGTGCCGTATATACTTGTGAATGTTTAGGCAGAAAGACGATAGCATGTAATGAGGAAACTGGCTAGAAGATACTTAAGGAGAAACACAGCTATTTGTCTTTAAGTATAAAGTAGAAGGCCAACAGGAGCCAGTCACGCTCAAGCCAAAAGTTATCCACATTCGATTCAATGGTATTGTAGGTAATGTATGTATACCTACATGATGAAGCTGTCTTTATGGGTCCGTGTTTTGATCAGTACTAAATTGCATAAGGCTAGTGACAACTATATTGTAATCTAGGGCGTTGTGCGGAGGTGTGCGTTTACACCACAGTATGATTATATACAGGACAGCTTAAAGGCTTTGTTGATAAAATAATATTTAAATAAGAAAGGGGTTGTAGTGTTTGCATCTATTCAGTAGATGCGTTACCCTGTCTCGCTTGCACGAGTGGTTAGGTAACTGTCATGTGTCAAACTCCCGACCTGTCAATGTCTCCCGACGTGAGGGCGGGAGACGAAGGGGTCGGGGAGTTAGCCGAGATATACGGTGATGAACAGAGGACAGTGGAAGACCAGCTCGGTGTACCAGTGAGCCAGGGATACAAAGTACAGTATTTTACAAGTGGTGTTTACGATCAATAGAACAATCCCAATGAACTGCCATTATTATCATCATCGTTATGATTTGATGATAAAGCTGTGAGTTTGTCAAATTAAAATCGATTTCTCTACTTTTCTCTTCATTTGTATTAATAACTTTATTTGTTTTTGGTAGCCTTACCTACCGTTGCATCACTAACATTATCTATTTCAATCCCCGCACACGCATGGCGTTTATAAACAACAGAATCCCTTTCATTTGCTTCCACAGAACTTTCTGTTTACCTTCACCTTCCTGCACTTATGTAGGTAACACCAAACAGTTCGAATCATTTCCGTCAAAAATCTAAACCAGACACGGAAGGTGAAACATGACACGTGTGGTGTGTTGCGTTTTATCATTCTCAAAGATATCTATCATTATTTTCTTCAGGTGCATGCGCCCACTCTGTCATCAAGATCAAGTCAACCCGTCAGACTACATTTTGGCATATCTTTGTTGAACTTGGAAATTTTTTGGAACAAAACCTATTCTTCGTGAAAACTATGTCGTTGCCACGCCTATAGGTATTACGAGTATTAATGAAGAATAAGGAATAAAGATATAAACATGGAAGAGAAATTGCTCCTGCTATGTGGAATGCGTAAGCTTTTAGCGGGTAATATATTTCCCACGAGTCGCGTGTAGGGCACAACGCGTTGTGACATTAAAGTGCGCGTGCGCACGACGCGGAGCTTAAAATCTCCACGGAATAAGTATTGTTGTCCACTGTTAACTTTATATTACAAGATTGGTATAAGAGTTGCGTGTTTATTTCAATACGAGTATATTTTGGTCCCCTCTGTTTATATATCCACAGTGAGGCTTAGTCAGGGCTGCAATGCATTATCATCAACTGCCTTATTGCACTTAACCAACATCTGGGAAGATGGAAACCTCTTTCGTCTCCTGCCATTTCCCAGAACCTTGCGCTACCGTCGCCGATCGTGTTTTATCCGTTCCATGAGATCACGAATAAACAACTTACATGTTTTTGTTTGTATATCTGCCGATATTAAGTTAGCACGCTACGATGGAGGGGCAACCTTAAGGCAGCCGACGACAGGTGGCCATTTACGGACCATTGTAGGCACGCGCTCACTTTACCACAGAATAAACAACAGCATGTAGGTAGGTTCATCTTGAAACACTGCTGATAATGCGTGCTCGACTCTCACTTGCCAACGCACATAATTTATGAGAGCGCACTTAAACAATAATAAAATTGTTTTTTATTTGGGTTTGTGAAGCTACAAAAGCAATCGTAAATGTAATTTTTACTGGTGTGCGTGCACTTTAAAAGAGGAATGCGCGTAATTTGGAAGAAAGTTTCAACTCTTTTGTATATCCTATTCTGACTCGACAATCTAAACAGATACTTTTTTACAGTACCGTTGCCGGCGCAGTCTGTCAACCTGACAGTTCAGTTGACGTTTCCCATGACAGCCAGTCCATTAGACAGACGCGATGAAAAGAGTTCCATTTTTAAACAAGAGAAGAACAATGGTGTTATTTGAATAGTACCCACTTGAATTCAATCAACAATGCCTTTCAGATTTATAAAGTACACACTGCGATGGGAACATGTTGGATAGCCGTCGACAGCCTCACTGAGGTCTTTGGGAGAAGACAGGTTAATGGTTGAGGATAATAGATCTTTTGAAATGTCCTGCGATGACTGATAGAGTTTGACAAACTTATTACTCTAAGCTTGTATTGTTTGTAAAAGAAAAACCTACCATTATCTTCCACCAAACTTGTGAAATTGAACTTCCCTCATTATAAAGAAGGTTCAGTGAGCTATCTCGTCTATCCGATAATGTCACAAAAAGTTGGTGTCCTTCAAAAGACTTTCATACCAGCCTTATTTACATCCGATTTTCTGCACCATATGATTTGATGTTGTCCAATAAAAATCAGATTTGCTGGAAAAATGAACACAATTTTTTCTAAGCATTGGACAATGGAAAGACGGCAAATTGCTACAAATAGAAATCTATCAGTAATCTAGCATACCTATCTATCGAGGTACGTATCCGACCGCAGCATTGTTAAGTAGGTAGTTGTTGCTACTTTTTGCGGATCTGACAATCGTTAGCGGTTTCGCGGTCTGTCGGTCCGCTGACGGAAAATGCAGGGAGAGAACTCGCTTGGTACATGGCGTAGGATTGCGCAACAGGAAGGATATTTTAGTATTGCTCATTGTATTTTAATAGTGATTGAATACTTCTAAAGTCTCGGTTTGAGTAATAAAATAGGAATGGTGTTGGGGGTGTTGGGGATATTTTTTTCTGGTTGTATTTTCTTACCTTCCTGACCACTAAAAAAGAATGGTCAACTCAGGTGATGCAGATCATAGATCATGGGTCAGCATGGAGGGGCAATAATTTGTATCACAGATGCGCTCAGTTTCGGAAGGCTGCCATCACTAATTGAGGTCCTCATTCAATTGACCGTACTATAAATCCGTTACTTAATTGTTTCATCTACTCAACTTTGTTTATTTGAGAATGTTTAGATTGTTATTATCGTGTTATAAGTGATTTGATATAAAAGCTTTATCTATAGAGCTAGTGACCGATCGACGTTTGTACTCACCATTCATAATGTGCGTAAACCTTTACAAAGATGCAAAGTCCTCAATTTGCCGACGCGAGAGAGCAAATTGAATATGAACTTTCGTTTGCGGTAAATCGTCTTAATCTGAGCTTTAGTTGGAAAGCTGTGGGAAACTGCGTTATCAGGGTGTAAAAAGCCTTCTGCCATTGTTGAACATTGATGGATGCAATGGTGCATTACGAGTTCTTCTAAACTTAGTGGTGGTTGAATTATGTTTTCACCACGGTCTGTGCTGGGACTTGGGTGTGGCAAGCGCATAGGTTACATACGAGTATGAATTACACGCAAAGTGACAAATATCAGTTTGCAAAGACGCATAAGTAACTTACGCAAAGAGCCAAGAACGCAATTTGTCAAATGATCAATATTTTATTCATTTACACATGCATTTTTATGAAGAAATCTTTTACTTAGTTGTAAGAAACTGAGAAAATGTAGGTCAGTTAGGAACAATTGATCATTTGATAATAATAAATAAATAAATATTCTTAGACATATCACACAACGCTCTCTAGTCCCAAACTAAGCATTAGCTGTACCCTTGTACTACGGGAACTAGATGGCTTCATCCCGTAGGGCCACGGTTTCGCTGGACCACGGTTCAAAATTAACTAACAAAACAGTTCCGCTGGACACGGTTTACTTGAGTTCATACATTATTGCTAAAATACAAAAATACTTAAATACTTAAATACTTTTTTTTTAAATACATACTTATGATACATAATGTTTCAGGATTTATAAATAAAACATTATGTATGTATGTTTGATACTAAGTTAAGTAGGTTATTCTGTATTGCGTTGATATAACCTTGACTGAACATCAGACAATGGCCAGACTGCTTCAAAGTAGGTACGTGGGTTTTTATTGAATCTGTTCCGTTTTTATTAGTAAAAATGTCTTTGCGTTGTTACAGACATAAATTTCAGTTCAATTGCATACAAATCGATGCAATTAGAGGTTGTCATGGTAATTTTATGCTACTTTATGTAGTACTACTTTATGCTACTTTTTTTGCTTGTGGCAACCCTACGATAAACAGCTGGTTCAAATTACTCCGTTCTTGAATTAATATTTTAATAGTTTTTAGGAGTATTTACGTAGCCCTTTTCGATTTCATCGCATAAAAACAACACAGTATACGTGTACAATTGATTGTTATTAGTGAATTCTGTATTGTTACAGTGATTTGGCCAAATAAAACCCGGTGCATTTTCGGTTAAAAAGTTTGAATGTGATCATTGTTTTCTCGGTTTGGAAGTGTTTGTAGCCCACTCATGTGAATAAGAGACGCTGGAATACAATTTCCCACCTATCTAAGTATCATAGTATCACGTAAGTACAAAATTCCAAACTTATAACCTCAATTTCTGTGTTTGCATTTCCTTAGTCAGCCGCTCAATTATTGTTCTACCACTGCAATATCCTTACCTATACTAATATTGCATAATGATGACTCGCAAAGCCCTGTCCCGCCTAGAGGAGTCCAAACTCCAACGGGCTTTGCAGGAACTGAAGGCGACTAAGGTTCTGTATGACCAGTTGTTGTTTGAAAGAGAAGACAATGAAAAGTTATTAGAAGACACGTTAGAAAGTAATAAAAACCTAAAAAGAGAGATGTCAGCGTTGCACTCTCAGTGTATTGATGCTATCGGAGAACGGGATAGGTTACAAATTATAATTGATGGGTTCGACCAGTGTGGTATGGAGTACATTCAGGCCCTAAAGAGAACATCCTTTCTCGAGAAAGAGTTATGTGATGCCCACCAACAAATCACACTACTGGAAGAAGCCGCCAAATGCTCTGCCACACTGAAAACCTTTAGTTTATTCGATGAGTTAATATCATCTGATAGGGAAAATAGCCAAATTTATGCTGCAGGCTGTAACACTCCCACCGTTATGATTGACCTGACAAATAATGACTCGGTGGCAGTTGACTCAGCATGCACCAAAAATACACTGAGTAGGAAAAAACCTAAAAAGTATGTGAAAATTAACAAATATATAAATAAAACTAAAAATAAGCTAAAAAATCAAAAAGATGTAGTAGACAAGATCAAAAATAATAGAGATAAAAATGATTTGTTAAAGGAACTGCAGTTATGTACTGTGCAGCTAGAAAATACAAAATCACAATATGAATCTGACATACAACAGCTTCAATGTGAACTTGTTAGCGTTGAGGAATCCTTGAGATCCATTACTAGTCTCTATGAGAAGTCTCAGGAAGCGTTGCGGGAGTATTCTCTGGCTATGGATGAAGTACTTCAACTATCTCAGAGCAATAAGGAGCGGTATGACTCACTTGTGGCAAATCACATGTGTGACTGCCAGCGCTCTTCGAGCCCAGAGCCAGTGGATGCTGCCTCATCATCAACTTCTCAGCTGTATGTTGGGTCACATAGATGTAAAGATAATAAAGATAATAAAACTAACACCATAATGTTCAGCGATGAAATTGGAAAAAATATGGGTCAAATATTATATTCAAGAATGGGCCACTCAGTCATTAATAATTGTTTACCTGATTCTAGTTTACATGAAATCATGGGAAAAATCACTAAATGTTCATTTAATTCTAAATCCAATATTGTAATTTGGCTTGGAAATAGGGGTGATCTAAACAAAGTTCAGTTAATAAAATACATTGAAACTTTATGCTCATTAGAAGTAAACAAAATTGTAATGTTTACATTCCCCTACAGCAACAGCTGGCCACAAGCAGAAAATGATCTTAGATATAAGTTAAATATGACTTTGCATACAACACTGTGCAATAATAATTTGATACATTTAATTGACTATAACAATATTGTTAGTAAACCTGTTTACTTGACTAAAGGTAGATATTACCTTTCCAATTTTTACAAACGACAGGTAGCTGTTTCGCTATCTTACTACTTTGATATTACAGCCAAAAACTTGGCTAAACAAACTGCTTCTATTGAGCAGTATCAAGACACTCATAACAAGACTATGGAAATTATTCCAAGTCATTTAAATTAGAATATCAGACAATAGAGGAAATCTCTAGCATAATATCGTTAAATAATCATAAGAAAAATCATTTTAAAAATAATAAAAATCACTATTTTAATAATAATAAAAGAAATAGTTTTAATAATCAATCTAGTCAGTCAAAAAGTAAATCTATCAAATTAAATAAATTAAAATATACCAGCTTGGTGCATCAGAACATTGAAGGGTTGCGTAGTAAAGAATTAGAGCTGGAACTGTACATGACCTCGAACAGCATCGACATTATTTGTGTGACAGAGCACTGGCTGAAATGTCATGAGCTTATGTTTAGTTTCAGTGATCACCAGGTTGGTAGTGCTTTCTGCAGAGAACGCTTTATTCGAGGTGGCTCATTAATATTACTAAATAAACAAATAAAATTTAAAGAACGCAAAGATATTGTCCACCACTCTGTAGAAAGGCACATTGAAGTAGCATGCGTAGAGTTGGAGCAGTTCATTGTTATAAGCGCTTACAGCCCACCATCCGCCTCATTTGATATTTTTGAAAAAGCAATGGAAGAGATCTTGTATAAAATAAGTAAAACAAATAAGCAAATTATAATAGGCGGCGATTTCAATGTAAATCTACTTGTTAAATGTTCCTTAAATACCAGACTAATAACTTTATTTAAATCATTTGATCTCGAAAATGTATTTCTGGAACCAACTAGGATAACAGCCACCTCGGCTACATGTTTAGATAACATCTTTACCAACGTAAAAATAATAAATAAAAATGTAATTAGTCACATCTCATCGGACCACCTTGGTCAACTTATTAAAATAGAAGCTCAAACTAGAAATAATGAAACAAGAAAAATTACTTTTGTCCCATTGACCATGCATCGCCTGGATAAGCTGAAGCTGGACCTTAACTCCAAGCTTTCCACATTAACTTACAGTAACTGTAATTCAAATAACTTGTATGAAACTTTTTTCTATAAATTCAATAACATCTTCAATTCTATTTTTACATCCAAGTCGATTATGGTCTCTGGCAGTTCTAAATTCAGTGAGTGGGCAACAGCGGGTATTCATAAAAGCAGGCAAACATTGTACGATCTTTATAGTGAAAAACAATATAACTTCAGTGAAGAGTTCAAAGAAAAAGTTAGAAAATACTCGAAAATTTTCAAAAAAGTCTGTCGTATTGCTAAATCCCAATATATAAGCTCAAAAATCAAAATTAGTCAAGACAAAATCAAAGCAACTTGGAAAGTAATTAATAGTGAGACCGGAAGAGTCAAAACACATAACAATGTATTCAATCTAAATGTTAACGACACAATCATTAACCAAGATGATGATGTGGCCAAAGCATTTGAAACATTTTTTACCGACATTCCAGTCTCTACTACAAAGTCTTTGAACTCTTCGCACATAATCGCAGAGTCACTACTTAAAGAAAATGTACCTGAGTTCAAAACATTGTTTAATTTCGATTATGTGCAACCAAATGACATTGTCAAAGCTTTTAAAATGATAAATGTAAAAAAAACCACGGACCTCTGGGGCATTTCTGTTGCCGTTGTAAAATCCGTAATTGATCT
Organism: Eulithis testata; assembly: GCA_947507515.1. Lineage (NCBI taxonomy): Eukaryota > Metazoa > Arthropoda > Insecta > Lepidoptera > Geometridae > Eulithis > Eulithis testata. Next base: position 5,669,506 of record OX382213.1, on the reverse strand, counting down.
TATCGCACCAGATCTAGCTTTTATATTCAACCAATGCATTGACTGTGGTGAGTTCCCTGACTTAATGAAACATAGTAAAATAACACCTTTATTTAAATCAGGTAGTCATTCTGACCCTACTAACTTTCGACCGATATCAGTGCTACCTACATTCAGTAAAATCTTTGAAAAACTTATGCTTAATCAACTGCAAAGACATTTTGAACTAAACAACTTACTAGACAATAAACAATTCGGTTTTACAAAGGGTCGCTCAACCACCGACGCGGGTGTTGAGTTAATATCACATATTTTTGAAAATTGGGAACAGTCACATGACGCCTTAGGCATTTTTTGTGACCTATCTAAGGCGTTTGATTGTGTGCACCATGAAACGTTAGTCAGGAAACTAAACCACTATGGTGTGAAAGGGATTGCTCTTGAACTTCTTAATTCTTACTTAAGTAACAGAATTCAAAGAGTTGATGTTAATGGAAAACGTTCTCCGGGGTCAGTGGTAAAAATGGGTGTACCACAAGGATCAATACTAGGACCGTTCTTGTTTTTAATTTACATTAACGATCTACCACGAGTGGTTAGAAACGATCATGAGATTGTACTGTTTGCAGATGACACTTCACTTGTATTTAAAGTGAAACGACGACAAACTAATTATGACGATGTAAATAATGCAATCTCTAAGGTTGTAAACTGGTTTAATGTAAACAATTTATTACTAAACGAAAAGAAAACTAAATGTATTCGGTTTATTCTACCAAACGTCAAACAAATAAATGCCAATGTAAAAATCAAAGAAGATAATATAGATCTCGTGGACACCACAGTATTTTTAGGCATAACTCTAGATAATAAACTTCAATGGGGCCCACACATAGATAAATTGTCGAAGAGACTTAGTTCTGCAGCATATGCAGTCAAGAAGATCCGCTTCCTTACAGATGTGGAAACCGCAAGACTAGTCTATTTCAGCTACTTTCATAGCATTATGTCGTACGGCATTTTGTTGTGGGGGAGTGCTGCAGACATAAACACCATATTTGTGTTGCAGAAGAGGGCTAGTCGTGCAATTTATAACATGGGTCCCAGAGAATCACTAAGAAATAAGTTTAAGGAAATAAATATAATGACAGTACCTTGCCAGTACATCTATGAAAACTTATTGTATGTTCAAAAAAATATCAATCTATTCAACAAAAAAAGTGATAATCATAATGTTAACACTAGAAATAAAGACAAACTCGCTGTTCCCACCACTAGGCTCACAAAAATTAGTAAATCTTTCAAAGGGCAATGTGTACGCTTCTTTAACAAAATCCCAAGTGATGTGTCTCAGTTGTCGATTGGCAAGTTCAAAAACGTAATAAAACAGAGACTTCTTTTAAAAGCATACTATAAAATATCTGATTATTTAGAAGACAAACAAGCTTGGGACTAACTAGCTCCAACTCATCCAATAAAAAAAAATGTAATCATACCTAATCATACAAAACGTAATGACGATTCAAAGTGATCAGTGAGATTTTATTGAATAAAAGATTTTTGACTTTGACTTTGAGTTATGTACTGTACCTAAATAGTATTAAACCCTGTTGTTCGGAAAATAACAGAAAATGTATTTCCTCAAAGGTCGGCCACGCGCGTGTTCCATCTCTGGTGTAGCAGGAGTCCATAGGCCGCTTATGATCAGGTAGGCTGTACGCTTGTTTATCTACTAAGCTGTATCAAGAAATTGTATCATTATCTTAGATTCTTTTAGATCGAGAAAAGAAGAGAGAATTTATATTCGCGACTAAGAGCCCTTCTTCACTAAGGGCGGATTCGTCCAAAAGTCTTGATATTCCTGAATAAGTATCCCTTGTATAACTTTACTCTTTGATTTTGTTCTCAGATAAATTCGTTTTTGTTTTTCCATTGCAATCTTGAGAGTAGCCAATCCTAGGTATTGTTATTCTGTATACATACATAAAAAACATACAAAAAACCTATATACATAAAAACCAACTTAATTCAAAATACAATTGCTTAGAGAGCGCAACACAATAATGCATGTGCACACAAATTATCCGGGTGTCAAGTTGTCAATATCTATGAAAACAAACAGCTGTTTTGTCAAAAGTAGCAGCCGCCATTAAAATATTCGACAGATAACTTGTTTATACCATAGATTTTGGCAGTATAACGATTTAGTCTCGGATAGACAAGTTTTTCCTGGAATAAAACTTGGTAGAACAAAAAGTTTCTTATCACTAGAGTAATTATTGATTTTATTCGCAGTATAAGACTTAAACTGCGTATAAATAGTTTGGTCGAATCCGCCCTAAGTTGACATTATATTTGCCTGCTTACTTGCAACTACAATAGAAAATGTATTATGGGGATGATATACGTTTGGGGGGGGGGGGGATGCAAAACGATAAGTCACCTGCCTAATCCAATACACTTCTGACATTTTTAATGCTCTAGCGATTGTGAGTGTCAACTTGGCTAGCGGGGCAAAAGAAAAATTACTGAACTGAAAACTAAAAATCAAGTAAATTTGCAGCAAAATCTAAACGAGTCTCTAATTCTAAGCTCAGTCTTAATCAAACACTAAACACTAAACGTTGAAATAACAAACCCAAAATAGTTATAATAGCTTTAATGCCTGCTCTCAAACCCGCACTAAACCATTTACGATCAAATTCATTAGCTAATAGCTGCACTCTTGCGGACGCATAAATGCCATTTTAAAATATAATTATTAGCTTTATTTAAACGCTTCAATTGGCGGTTGTTAATGTATATTATTTTAATTGTTAACTTTCCCCTGGTGGAGCCCCATTCGAAGAAAAACAGCATACAGATACATATTTCTTACTCTTATTAATTACATAATAATATCCATTAGTGAAGCTATCAGTGCAATTATGCATATTGGGCATAGTAAAAAAAAACACAATTTGTGAAAGTAATATCATAAAAATTATAGTTGTCATCCAGATGCGGGCGCATGGTTTATTTAAATAATAAAATAACGCCAAGTCTAGGTTAAGTTTGAGACTAGTTGACATAGAGGAATGTATGGAAAAAGGCTAAAAGGCAAACCACGTGACTAATTCCATATTTAATTTTTTACATTTTCTATTCTCTACAATACTCTACTCTTCTCTAATTGTACGATCCTCTGTAGCGATCATTTACATCCAATATATTATGATTTGTGTCATTACAATCCTTCTCGCCTAGACCTTGTACTCTACTAACACTCTGTGGTTCTAGACTAGCTAACTAGCTAAGGGAACTTGAATGATTAGGGGCCGGTTTCACCATGCTCTGTTAGTTAAACTGACAGCTTGTTAGCCATTTAACGGACTGTTAAGGTCGTTTTGTGCTTCACCATGCCCTAACCAAGGATTATCTTCATTAACAGACTGTTAAATTGCATCGCTGATCTGACGGCCATCATATAAACCAGCTAAACAAAAATACATCTGCTTGCGTTTTATTTAAACAGCGTTGAACGTCGTTTTAATTTAGTCGCTTGACATTATCATTCACATAGCGGTTGATTTAGTAATCCTTTGTCAATTTTGCTTCGTGGGACGTAAAATACTTAACAATACTATAACATTCTTGCTAATTTTGACGCCCGATTACGTAACACTCTGTTAGCAAGACTGGTGAAACTGGGCCTAGACTATATTTCTACGATTGGGGCCAGGTATCACAGGAAAAGCCTGGCAGATCATTATTTACAAAAAAAAACAACAAAAGACAAAGCCGAAAGAAATGAGAGCAATCGATTAGCCTTTTCGAAATGCGGCTAAAGATAATTATCCTTCAAAGAACTGGAAAGCTCTACCGAACGAAAATAGCTTTTAATCAACTTTTAAGGAATAAATTGCTGTCTTAGAATTTGAATAGAACTTTAGGTATAGTTTTGAGGGTCTGCCACAGGATCGTGGAAAGTAGCACACGATAAAGGCCTATAGGCCTCCTGCGGTGAAGCGCTCGTGGCGTAACTCTGTCAATCTTCACCGATTATCTAAGTTAAGCGACGTTATGCGCGGTCACTATTTGGGTGGAAGACCGTTAGTGGCAATTACATCTGAGCGCTTCCGTGCTTCGGTGGGCTCGTTAAACTGTTGGTCCTGGCTCTCAAAGGCTTTAAGGCAGCCTATAAAAACTCCGTCACCGTCTACTCGAATCTATGCTTGAGTAACGATTTATTTATATTGTGTACCTTCTTTTGCCACACTTAGTTACGCAATAACTGACCGAAACAGGGGGGAGTACTAATATCCTAAACACAAGGAAACTTAGTTAGGAGTTAGAGCTCAGCCATGTACTCGTAAATTTGTTGCCATACTGAAGACTGCCTACCTACCTACCTACCTAAACATTGATTGATTCAAACTGCTATTTTGTGGAGACAAACTTATTAGTCTGAATGAGCCTAGTTTGTCTAAATTCCTATCAAACCTGGGTAGTAGGTATTATAAATACTTGTAGTACTAACTTGTACATAGTGTTTTTATGACTTAGTGACGATTCGGACCAAATATTTTGGGACAAATTCTCCCAATCGTCACTTTTGATTTTAATAATTTTTGTTGTGACGATTCGGACAACTTTAAAAATAGCTGCATTGTACAGTCAGGTAAACAATTTTTAAGCAAAATGTGATATAGCTAGTACTTCTTTATTAGAGTTGGCCACTAACTCATCACCCACTGGTATGGATTTCTTAGTGGGAATTTTTGGAATATATCACTCATGCGACCTTGCTGGCTTTGCAATGACGGGCTGCGGATGATAGGTGAGTATTGACCTAAGTCATATCAGACCACAATACTCAGAAATAAGGAGAGGTTTACACTGATAAGGTTTATAATCCTAATAGTCCGTGTCGCGTGTGTTCGCTCCATTCCTTTTGTACGGCCGACGCTATCTCAAGTTGTTCACTGTGTACAGTCGTCAACATAACATTTAATCATAAACTGTGTGTAACCATTAGGTTGTAGTTTATTTTACGGCTGGTTATTGATAAATCCTTTGATTAGATAAGGTAACACAAACTCACTTTGAATTGTGTCTTTGATTGTGCACATAGAAAACTCTTTATTGTACAACGTAAGGAAATGTCAAGTAAAATAGGCAGCGTTATTGCTATAAGCGATCTCTTTCATGCATCATTATGATAAGACCGGCAAACTAGCATAAAGTACCTAACTTTTTAAATATAAAAAAATCTAGTTCGACTACTCTTTATTCATAATCTCATTTAAATTTAGCGCGGCAATCAAAAAATGAGTTATATGCGTATCGTCAAAACTGCTTTTCGTAATTAACCAATTTTTGCCAAAGGTGCGTTTCGTCAAATACCTTTTAGTCAAAACTGCTTTTCGTCAAAATACCATTTTTGCCAAAGATGCGTGCAGTCAAATATTTTTGGTTAAAATTGCTTTTCGTCAAAATAGGTAGGTATACCTGTATACCTCATAGACAAAACTCCGTAGTTGTGTTAAAAATTAAAAGTAAAACAATTATGTAGTACTAGTACTTTCACTTTATTTTATTGGATGTAAAAAATAATAAATAATAGTTAAAACAAACTAAAAAACACGCTTTATATAGAAAACCAAACTAAAAAATAGAAAATAATTTTTAATGAATTTGAATTAAGAATAGTGTATTTTTTAATAAATATAAATTAATAATAGTGAATAAAAACATGTATTTCATTTAATAAAAAGGGTGGGGTGCATGGTCTCAATAGTTATAAATATTTTATTGACAGATTCTATATGAGTAGAAAGATTATCATTTCGATAATATTTTAAAAAGTACCCCACGCTTTTTATTAAATGAAATACATGTTTTTTTTTTTATTTACACTATTATGAATTTATATTTATTAAAAAAACTACACTATTCTTAATTCAAATTTATTAAAATTTATTTTCTTTTTTTTTAGTTTGGTTTTCTATATAAAGCGTGTTTTTTAGTTTTTTTCACCATTATTTATTTACTACTTTTTAGTTTAGTTTATTTATTTTAGTTTGGTTTATTTATAAAAGCGTATTTCTTTAGTCTTTTTTAAAATATTACTTTTATTAGAACAAAATTAATAGGTAACCCAATCACCATTCATTACAACATAAAGCGTGTTGAAAATTATATTAAATTAAACAATATGACGAAACGCAAGCATGGCAAATAACTGTCTTTGACCAAAAGCTCCTTTGACGAAGATGTCTTGACCATACATAACTTTGGCAAAACGAACCTTTGACGAAACGCACCTTTGGCAAAAAATGGTTAATGACGAAAAGCAGTTTTGACGATACGCATCAAACCCCAAAAAATGGTGTCGTTGTCAATAACAATAACAAGAGATGATATCTGATTTAGCCGGCATTTTAACTAGCGGAGCTAAGACCAATAATAAACCAACTGTTAAGTGTCCGTTAATATTTATTTATTTTATTTAACTATAAAAACGAACGAGATTCTATAAACTAGGTATTAATTTTCTCTTCGTCTGTACACCCTAACACTTTCCTTTGTTGCTGCGGCCTCTCGATTATTGCTGTTAATTTGTATCGCCTCCGTTTATCAACTGTTTACTCGTATTTAGGACATGGTATTTGCTAGACCATTGCTTGCAGATTGTGTTGCTCGGGGAGTAAGGAAAGCTTTGTTACGCTAACGTAGAGCTTTTTGGTAAAGTGGTTAAGGTCGAGGCAAGCGTTATTTTATTTTTATTTTATTGGTACCAAAAACGATAAGATAAGGTATTGATTTTCATGTTACATTTTTCTAAACTAACCTAATTTGACAGCACTAAAAATTTTGCTTTCTCTTTCTCATTAACTGAAACGACAAAGATGGCTATAATTTTAGAACTGTCAAATTAGGTTGGTTTAGAAAAATGCAACAAGAGAATTTAAACCAAAAGCATACTAATTCAGTATACACGGTGTAACATAATTACCCTATAAGTCCGAAAGGGGGGTATTATACGGGTCATGGCGAACAGTGTTTGTTCTACGACTTTTGAGATTTCGAAGTTTTTCATTCATGAAATGAGCTCATAAGTTTTACTTAAAATGTACCTACACACAGCTAGCATGTGCGTGCGACGCGGTAGGAGGGTACCTACGTGCATGCGTGTGTACGGGTTTACACAAATAGTAAACAAACACTTAGGGTTGTCGCAAATTTCTAAAATATTAAAAGTTATACTTTTGTATGAAAATTTCAATTACGATTTGTTGACCCTTTACACATTTCTAAGCACTCAGGTGGTCCGTCTGATTACGCCCCCTTCGAGCTTATAGGGTAATTATGTATTACACCTTGTATAGGTACCGAAACCTACTTAGTTTATTACTTTCTAATTACATCTTCCTAAATCAATATCAAACTAACTTGTCATCAAAACTAACAGCTTCTAATATTTCGTGTTTTTTTATAACTCAGCATGATTTGCCAAATGTTTATTTGGCCTTGCACTGCGTCATCTATCAATCACTCTGAGATAACAGTGGTCCGTTATTGCACCCATAACTAACCATTAAGAGTTTACGTACCTACTGAGCCCGCGTAGTCTTGAGTTATTTTGTTGATTGGCGAAAAGCGAATCGCAAATGTAGATAGATAGAAAAAATGTGTTGTTTGTACATACAAGTGTTAGCAGTGCAGCGTAGAACCAACCTCTTTGTGTTATAAAGAGTATTGGTTCGCACTGGCCGGCAGTGTTTTGAAAATGGAAGACCGTGGATGTCAGTCGAAAACAATGGCAAAATATGTGTGGATGTGGAAATACGAATTACTGTGCAAAATACTATGATTAATACACTAAAGCTCTGTATAGTTGTAGCTCACACAAGTCGCAAATGAACTAAATAAAACTCAAGACGACCGGCTCTACTTGTATTTATGTACACACATACTCTATGGCGATTCTAGTTTGTTCCGCGGTCTTTTGTTGGCTCATGTTACTAGTACAAGTTTCCTCGGGGAAATTTATTGGAAGGTATACTTAATTACCCTGTAAATAATCTATTACACATCTTTAATGCTCTATGATGGGAAAGTCTGTGTAGATTTAGGTCAATTAAGGGTGACATAAAATAAGATACCGTTTAGTAAACCTAGTTTAGTGGGCACATAACATTTTGAAGTCAAACTCTCTCGGTCGAAGTGTCCAACTGCAACACGGTAGTGTGAGATCGGAAACGGAAAACCGCAAAGTTCATTTGTATTTGCAGTTACTAGATTTGCATGCTGCTATTTCACCGAAAAAAAAAAACAATCACCTAGAATTTGATTCGGCTACCGTCAGTGTTTACAGTCTGTTTAACCTCTTTGACCGTTGAAAAGAAAGTTACATGGTGCGTTAAGCACGGGAAATTCGCCCAAATTACTATTTACACGCAGCGTTTTACTCTAATTGCGCAGATTCATCAGGAACATCGCATTGGGGGTAAACGGCGGCCATGACACCGGATCGTTGACAATGACAGCAATTTCGGCGGGAAAAGTGACGTCTGTCATAAATCATAATGAAAGTACGAGGCGCGTGCGACGAAAGAATGTGCGATAGAGTTTTAGGAAAACAAAAAAAATTTAGAATGGAACTAGGAAACTCTTAATTTCTCGTATCGTCCGTCGACCGCATCATCGCTTTACATAAGATCCTGATGAGATGGTGGTCAAACGTATGCTTATGGTGTAAAAAAATCAAGCCAGTCGAAATATCAAAATATGCTGAAATTTCAAAAACGGACTTCAAATTGAAATGAGACCATTAGTTAGTAACAAAAATTGATGAGTAAGAAAGAAAATAAAATGAAAGCTAGAAATGATAACCTGTCGAAAGTGTATTTGTCAATCGTAAGTACTGTAAAGTTTGCACTGTCTAACGGTTCGTGAAACGTTCAAAAATGACGGGTAAATGGTAACGGATGATAGTAATGACGAAATTGGCCTTCGCATCTCGTCACTAATGATCGTACTGTATAAACTACAGTACAGTCGATGGTTCTTGGCAAATGTGAAGTTAGCTGTTTTTGATGCGCGAAAACCATTTTGAACCCCCTCGAAAAGGCTCAATGTGAATCGAAACTTTACTATTACTAAGGTTCGCCCACCGTTCTATACCAGTGTATTTTGTCCCTTTCGTTTTTGAAGATGATAATAATGTTATAAAAATACACTTATAATAGAATGTAAGATTCAGTATCTTTGCAGAATAGATAGCCATTACTGAAAGACCTGAGTTGGATAAAAATGTTCAGCTATAGTAGGTGCCAAATAACACCGCAATACAGGCCATTCACCCACCTTCACCTTGATGTCGCAAAATTCAATTTATGTATGGTAAACAAACAGTACTACGAGATTCGAGCGATTACCGTCTTAGCGACAGGTTTGTATGGAAAGCGACAGAATTAGCATTCATAAATTGAATTTTGCGACATCGTGCTGAAGGTGGGTGAATGACTTGTATTGCGGTGTTATTTGGCACCTACTATAGTTAACTAGTATCGCCTATACCTACGTAAATGAAACTAAAAAGTTGGGCAGTGGAAGATTCATAAATATAATGTTCGAACAGTCAAATTCTTGTAGGTAAAATGCGTAAATAAATAACGACATACTATAGTACGGTAACTCACTTGTCATGTCACAAAATTACTGCTACTTTCCAATGCTAGTGCAAATGACACATTTTATCGTACCGTCATAAAATCACTGTTTTCAATACACCATTGTTTGATCTTGTCATTCATTTTAATAATAGTTGCAACATAGATCTTTGTTTGCACTTGCAAAGTTGCAACAAAATAAAGAGGTTATGTTTTTTAACAGTGGACTCCATGACATCATTTTACCCCAACATTTAAATAATAAAACCCAACAATAATCTATTACCGGCATAGACGCAGGAAGTATGTTTTTAATTCTCACGGCGGATAAGTACATGCCCCTGTAAACAATGTTTTTAGTTACTATGTTCCTGTAAGCAAAGATTTTTAGTTACTATATTCCTGAAAACAATTTGTTTTAGTTAGTGGCACGGAGAATTCTATACAGTCTGAGCTAAGCAGACACTGAAATTCAGAGTGATATTGTAATATCATTGTACGTTACGGAGCTTTATCAGGTCAATAATACCGCGAAGCTGGAAAAGTTTTCCCAGGACCCATTAGGCTGTTACTTCAAATCCATTACTAGAAGACAGGCGTGAATTTATACCCGTCGATACTTATCACCTGCTCTATTCAACATTCTCTCTTCCATTGAATTTAGACGTTCGCATTTGTTTATGTTGGCTTCTAAAATGACCTCTCCCATCGACTGTCTCCGAACAATAGTCACCACGCCCAGTTCGTTCGAGTTCCTTCTCTATGAACTTTCCCCAGTGCACTGAAATTCGCAATCAATCTAAAATTCTAAAGCAAAGTCTAAGGTATTAATTGTGGCATTATCTTTGGAAGGAACTGAGGTTCTCAAAGTGAGAGTCAGTGCTTTGCATGAGTATAAAGTGGGTAAGGGACTGTAGTATAAATATACATAGTGAGTAAAATGAAACAAAGGATATGTTTAGCTATAAGAAATCTTATTTAAAAGATTAATTACAAATCTGACACGGTAGCACAGAAAAGCAAACTAGTATTTTATAAATTGTGTTTTGTAGAACACTCTAATTGTGGGATATTGTGAATGGAAACATGTGGTTACTCCTAAAAGAACCTATAAAAATAACTTCAAAGAACCTAGAAGCTTTGACTTGGCATGCATTATCATGGTTACAGTGCTTCAAAAATTTTGACCATTATGACTAAAAGATAATCGTGCATTAAACAGTTTGACTATCGCAGTCTAAAGAGTAAAAACTGAAAGCACAAAACTAATACGGCAGAAATGAAGACACTGAACAAAGGCCTTCCGCGTTCACCTTTCTCTCTTCATTAATCAAAATGAATTAATCTAAATAAAGCTCTCAATAGCCTTTCCGTACAATATTAACTACACTTTTGCTCGTAATCTCATTTCTGGTTAATTTTGTTTGGTGAAATCTGCTATGGAATCTGAGTGTTATTGAGTTGTACTCTTAAATTTATAAAATGAAGTTGTTCGACTACTTTACTATTTTACAGAATTGGTAAAAATAACCCTTCATATTATGCTGAAATGTTGTGTCAGCCACAAGAAAAAGAAGAAGAAGAAGAAATGTTATGTCATTGTCACTTGCATGACAACAAAAAGAGATGACAGAAGATTTGGCAGCCGTTTTAGCTAGCGTAGTTTTAGGAGACCCATATGTCTAAGGCTTACAAGTACTTACAAAAAAGTAACTTACAAGTACTTTGTTTTAGGTCAAATTCCAAATAAATATGGATCTCGTCTCGACTTCTCACTATAGTACCGTGGATATATCAAGCACAAGTCAAGTCAAACAGTGGATATTAAACTAACAAACAATAAATTCCGAATTCCACCTGCCACTATCGCATCACCCAAAAACGTTACCCGAACAATGGTAGAGCAACTTTTTCCGTTTTTATTGCTATCATTGTTTTGTTTATTGGGTGTCAATATTCCTTTCTAAGACAATTATTGCGATTCGATCTCTTTTATTATGTTTTAAAGATCGAGATATCTACGTTTTGTGGAACAACAGAGCTCTGTTACATTTATTTTGTTAGCTTGCTGTCAATCATAATTCGTAAAAGAGTTTATCTTACAGTACAGTACAAACTCATTTATTTTGGCCATTGTGTTTTAACATTTTTATTGATCAATATTACGACTATTTTTCATTCGCACGATGCGGACTGTAGTCTTCTACTTTATTTAGCCATTTACCTAATTACGACATTATTCGTATTTATATAATAGACCGTTGTGGGTTTCACTTTAAAAGTAGTGTATACCTATAGGTTGATGGCTAGAAGTGCCATCTCTTTTACTGACTTAAAAATGACCATAGAGTCACAGTAAAAACGAGAGCTCAGAGGCAGTACCTAGGTTAGAATAAGACCACTAATGTTTTGATTTGTACCTGTATTTGGTGCTTACAATTTTATGAGCACTTTCAAATTCATGTAACACTGGTATTCAATGTAAGGATTTATGAATGACGTACTAATTGTAGTGCATCAAAAGCAACCCGGAAGATAGTAGGCAACGCATGACTTTTAATACCTGCTCCCGTTCAAACGGCATTAAATTAGAGCCTCTACTCTGAAAAATGATTCGCAGTGATATTTGTGATACACTACGCGGCCGCCTTGTGCGTTAACGCCGGCTCTTGTGAAACGACAGCGTCACTGCGCAGTGTAACCCAAAACGACACGACGAATCTTTGAATATCGATTTTCGTAGTAGCCACTCAGGCTTTCGAATGCGCATGCGCAGCCTGCGATAGCTAATAGGTGTAAATTATAGTAGAGGCAGGTCTTCGAAGAATTATCGATCATTAATACCTTGTAACGCTGCCATTGAGTCGCTTATTAATGTGCGTATGCGCAGGTTTGGAGATACTTACAGTTGTATTCTGTGAGGCATAGACAGAGAGACACTGGTAAAACGAGTAACTGGAATACCTATATTTACGTTAGTATTATACGCCCCAAAATTATGCCCAACCTGTAATCCAGTAGTTCTATAAACTACTGGTCGTCAATTTTATGTAGGTAGGTGGCTATTTGACATTGGTTTGCCATTGCATCCTATCTAGATAGTTCCAAGTTTATAACAGTTTCATGGAATTACGATAAAAAATTCAATAAGTGCGATAAGCTCAATATTGCCTCCTCAATGATATATTACTGTTGAAAACTAACTTGTTTTATAGACCACGTTTTTATCAAATACAGTGGAGACCGAAAAGTCCAGTACCATGCATTGAAAATCGTGAAAAGTATGAATGCTAGCAAGGAGTGTAAGTATTTTGAAAGTAAACTACACTCAGTAGGTATTTGATTTATATTGTGGTTAGTCGAAAAGCCATAATACTTTTACCAGACTTGATAGCTTAAAACAAAAATCAAACCCTTGATAGCATAGTCAGACTCAGACAGAAAATGGCACTAAGGTCCTTCCATCAGAAGATAAATAAAAATCAACATGAAGCCTTTGAAATTGCTTCTAAAAATCCACATATTATACTTTATTTACTTAGATGATGACAATAGAACTTATCACCTAAGTAGGACAGTAGGTAAGACATCGAGTTAGTAAGAAACAATAAAAACCAACTATTAGATGATGAGGATGAGTCGAAATCCAGAACCTCTATGAACTAAAACTGTAGTCGGTATGTAGTCGCCTGATCAGAATACACCTTAACAAGATGATCGACAACCCTCAAGACATCTGGTGAAGGGAACATATTGAACAAGACCACAGAACATATTCTAACCGGGTATTCAACTTATATATGCGGTGCTAATGAGAGGTTCGCACGAACGCGCGAATTACGGAAGCATTACTGCTAACAACATTATCTTATGATACGGCCGTAATAAGGAGGTCTTATGGGAACCTTCAGGGGTGTCATGAAACCCTTAGCAGTTTTGCCACCGAGATAGAGCTTCATTTGAAGCAGTAACGCCTACTAGGATAGCCATTCGTGCAAACACGAATTTGTCAAAGTGTAGCCAATCTGTAGACGTGCTGAGTATATTTCGGATCAGGTGCTAGACCGCTAAGCTGAGAATATTATACTCCATCCATCTGAAGAGTATGAGGGGACAAATTCTGAGGATGAAGTTCGAAAGCCTTCGTTTACGTCTTAACTTCTGTTGATATGAGGATACTTTGAGTTTCAACGCAATGGTCCAATCTCATGACCCTAATCATCAGCTCGAAAATGGCTGAAACTGGTCAAAGCTCTATGTACTAAGCCCGAGAATAGAAGCCACTATTTTCAAAGCGACGAAGCTTGAGGCGCCATCACATTCAGTTCCGTGAGAATGAGAATGTTTTCATAGAAGCGTGAGTAGCATTTCTACTCTTGCTATGCTAATCCTGATTACGACCTCGTTTTAATGCATAATTTAATGTTTACTTATTAGTCGATGAGACAGGCGGTGTCTGATGATCATACCAAATGTGCAGGTTATAAATAGCTTTCATTCATGTTGATTCATTAAAAATAGATGAGTGAGGTAAAGGTATTAGTAATGGACGTCATGTGACAAGCAGAACCTGGTAAGTATAGGAACAGAAGACACTGATTAATGTGTGGCCATATAAATATTTGTCATAGTCAAAGTGGAAGCACCTATGGAAAAACATGTTCATGATCAAACTTCATTCAAATCCAATGTCCATTGAATTTTAAAGACTCAATTCGACAATACAAAATATCATAGCACGAATTTAGGCAGAATAGATACAAACTATACCCTGCAAACATGCTGAAATTAATTTACTTATAAAGAAAGTTTTTCAGAGTATTTAGCTTCAGCTAACGTAAAAGGTACCTGATCTTTTTATTGCATAACTTAGGAGAACTCCGTGATTTTCCACCACATTACTAAAGCGTAACAACGTTCTAAAGCAACTAATCTCTCGAGTTGTAACAAAAAGCATATTTCCATAATAATTGTTCACGAATAAACCATAAAAGAGAGTCGAGAGCGTACAACAAGAAGCAATTTATATAATTTTCTATTCGTCCGATCGCCAGATACCGGTGGAAGTGAGCGCTGTCGGTTAATGCATTAGGTACTTTTTTAGAAATAATCCAATGTTACGTCATATTGCACAATAGAATGGACCAAAATCTTTGGACGATTCTCAAAGATAAATTAGCCAAAGATCAATCTAATGATGACCTTTTAGAATATTGTTTTGGTGGTTTTGCAAGTAGCAATGGACAGGCCGTATAGCATACAGAACTAACAATCGCTGGGAAATAAAAGTTCTCGAACGGTGACCACCAGAAGGTATAGGACCCGCCCACCTAAAGATCCCAGGATATTACTATCTTCTAGAAATCTGCGGAAGACCGAACTTCTGAACGCTGATATAATGATGATAATGATTACCATCAAGCTATAAGGGTAAGTTAAAGCCAGTTTCTAGGTTCTCAAGTTTCATGATGGAGAAATAAATACTTCCAGTACCATTTTACTAACCAATTAATTTACATTAATCTGTGGACAAAGGAAGACACTTAAACATTATCCGTGCAGGTAAGTTCACCTGTTCATTAACCAACCGTTTACTTAGCCTACCTAATCCCTCTTTGGATTCCTCTAATTCCTCTAAACTCGCATACTCGGTTTTTTAACCTCGCCTCTGTACGATTTTTTAAGTGCAACAAAGAATTTTCTAATCTTTTCTAAGCCTTCCTTCTCAGACTTTTCAAATATTTCGCTTGTCGCCCGCTACAAGTCGCTTTTTGCTTCAAAACCGAGGGCTACTATTGAGCTGGTTTGTGTTGGTGAACCCTAGACTAAGTTAATAGGCATCTTAAATCACGTGCAATAAATACTGCGGCCGACGCGCCATCGAGAAGTCATTTGCGTTTTCGCACGCGGACCAAATTAATTGCACTTTGTACTCGGACGCTTTCCTGGATTCATTATTTATTGATTTGCAGCAGCTAAATCTTTTGTGAAAAGCCTCATCTATCTCCTCTTCGAAACAGTGATTCTTGTCTTGGATATTGTAGTATTTTATATTTATGTACTGTATTTTTTACTAATTCTATGATTCCTTTCGGCTGCTAACTTCTAAATTGTTTGTTATAGGATCTTTTCAGATTTTCAGACGTAACGGAACTCTTTACACAGCTAGCAGGTCAACATTTGAAACAAAACATTGAAAATCGAATTCATGGAATGGCTGTCAAAATTCGGATGGGAGACGTTCGTCAGTCTGGTCTTGATTTTCATGGTGAACGGAGTAAAACAGTTGATTTTTTATAGCCCATGGCTCAGTAAGCTTCACGTAAAAGAACCTGGAAACTGTGGTAAAACCTGGTAAAATTCCTAGATCCTGGAAACTCTCTTATACTGGAACGAAAGTTACAGAAGCTGCTTACTTCAACCAGCGAGTACAGGAGCGTGTGTGAATCACCGCTCCTCACCACCACAAGCTCCAGGGACACTCCTCTCCTACAAGTGAACACTCCGACCTCTCACCCTCTTCTCCTCCGGCAAGACCTCACCACCGACCTCTCGTCTTCTCTAAAATTACCGAACAACCTTTCATCTCTACCATCTCCGTAATAGTGCTTCAGTGAACTTTTAGAGACATTAACTTAGGTTCTAATAATAATAAATTTGTACACACCTACCGACTCCTATTTCCTTGATAGGATCTTCTGAAACTAGGATAGGTAGGTCTATCTCAAATAACTTGTGGCTTACAGTAGACCAACAGGCTCTGTAACGTTACAATATAGAATAGAAACACGAAACATATAACATAGGTTTTCACGTGAACATTTTCACCTCTGAACGAGTTTTCTGTTGTTTTGATCCATTCTTTCACACGAAACCCAACACGGTTTAACTTGCTAATTTTATTTTTAGAGATCTTCTTTTTGTAATACTTAATTTAAAACCTCAGTGCAACCATAGAACACGTAATCAATGAATTTGAAAACCTCCTCAATCTTAAATCGACAAAATACTAGTCTCAAAAGATCTGTGCTAAAGAAAGCATAAGTCTTAGAATACGAGTCTTCATCGCAGGTGGCTCGGAACGAATAGACAAAGATAAACCACATTAACAGATGTACTACTTTCATAAATACCTCATTATAGAAAAGATAAACATGCGCACGTCGCCAGCTAACCTTTAGCTAGTGCCCACTTTCTGATACCTAAACTAGATATAGAGAGTTCATCTTCCTTATCAAACATTAGGCTCGCGATGCACGTGACAGTCGCACTGGCTCCTAGTTCTACAGTTACTGGCATTCTACTAGAGCGTGTCAGTCACTGGCTCTACAATTACTAGCCTTCTATAAATATCCTACTTGTGTAGTGTATATTTGATGTTTTGTGTGTTATCAGAAAAAATAGACTAAAAAGTATTAGATCAGTAGTTTATTTAGAAGGTCCGAATAATTGCAGAGGCTCCCAAGTTCTTTTGGTGTATGACAGACTGTGAGCATTAGCTTTATTTGCCGAGTCTCATACGTTTGCTTCCCAGAGCAGGCAGTAACAGGTTCGATGTGTATCAGTGGCTTTATGTTTTGGTGTCCTGCCCTTTGTCTAATGGCGAACTTGTAGTAATTTAAAACGAAACGAATTGTAGCACAGTTGGCGATTGATTTCTTTGCATAATACTCGTAGCTTCGATTCGATTTTCGACGTAATAAGAGTCGTAAGAAAGTTGCGTAACCGTGACTTAGAACAAACAAAATTGTGTAATAGAATATTGTAATTGTAAATCTATAGCTAGAATAAAAATACTTAGGTATACTAGAGCAATCGGTAAATACAGATTGTCATTATTCTGATTCGAGGATAAACTTTGACTTTGCACCTAAAAACGCAGAAAAATCAGAAAGTAGAACTATTAATTTCACTTTATTTCTATCTTATATCTAAATGGACTAAGTGAAAACATTGCAAAGAGGCTGCACCTAATCTCAGATTAAGATCAAAGTGATCATTCATTTTATCTAACACTGTCGTCTATCATTTACGGTACTAATTCTTATAGTTTCTTTCTTGCAGCTAAATTCTTATCTAACCAATCATTGATTTCATCTTCACTAATACACATCTACATTTTTTATAGGTATCTTGTAGAGCACTGGTAGTCTAGTGGAGTCTAGTGGTAGGTAACCGAGCCTTCCGATCCTATGGTCGTGGGTTCAAATCAGATCGTGCACCAATGGAATTTTCGATTAAAAAAATATGTGCGCAATGCCAGTGCTCTTAAACGGTGAAGGAAAACATCGTGAGGAAATCCGCGGGTTGGTTCGCACGTGTTGACCTTGTCTTTCCTGTAAGCAAGTGAGCCTCTTCTATCTAAATCATGTCCATGCATATAAGCATGCACTACACCGTTCATATAGGGGCATAGGTAAAAATGGCCACTGAGGCTGTATAAATCATCAAGGTAGATAAGATATAAAGGTCTTCTATCTAGCGGCCATTCTCTTTAATTCACTGGTGATATAATGAACTGGTGTTCGAGGATAGATAATTACTGGATTCAGAGATACGCGAGGGATTCTAAAATGTAAGAAAAATTCTCCTTTTCACACAGCGGATACACAAATTTCTCGTCATCATGACATTACGCCGTCCGAGCTCATGCAACGAAGATATATACCGACGCTAAAAGCAATTTTCCAGTTTCCTGTAATTATTGAGATATGAAACTTTGCCGGAAAGATGCTAACATCCTTTATATTACGGGTACATTGACGCTGTGCACATTGTAATATTTCTAAGTAATCTGCTCTATCCGTATTCCGGTAAAAGTAAGTTTGGACTTCCCTATTTTATCATAAAAAATAGTATTTTGCAAATATCTGCACGCAGATATAACATGGAGGTTACACGCGGTGTTATCGGCATATTGCTAAAAAAATACTTAGGTATAAGAAAAGTAGTGTTTTTGTTACTAGGGTACCTAGTTATAAAACCTATCAAGATAGTAAAGCTGTATGTGTAAATATTCTTGAATCTCTTTATTTTTTTGAACCTTATTGTGAGAGCCTCGTTCTTATCCGAACTTGATAAGAACCAATAAAAGCTCTGAGTAAACTTATTACTTGTGGAACAGGAGCTTATATCTCTTACTGTCACACTCAAAGATGTACGTTAAAAGATAATCAAAGTTTAGTCAATCGACATCTCTGACCAATGAGCAATGACGAACCAGATAACGCTAGTTTTAAATAAGTAATACAACAGAATATAAAAGGGATGTCTCTGAGTACGGCAGTAACAGCATCCAAGTAGTTAGTAGATTAACACACGCCTTGTAATAACGTGTAAAATAATGTTATGAACGAATTTCTAGAGTAATAGAGAATGATTCCAATTACGATAGTAAAGAAGATCACCATTAAGTTTATTATTATAGCTTTAGATTAGTTTTGTTAGCTTGAATACAACTAGTCTCGTAAATGTTCCGTACGATCAAACCCACAGAATATTGTAGCTATATTTTACATGATCACGAATAACTGTGACAATCGTAAACGTAACGTAACTTACGTAGCTGTAGCGTATCTGAGATACACTGCGCGGTGACGCTACAACGTTTGGCCGTCGACCTGGCGTTAACGCGCAATATGATTCCAATACGTTAGGTTTACAAATGCTAGAGAATTTAAAACCAATCTCATACATTTTTAACATTTTCATAATTGTACATATCATGTAAACTAGGCTGTAAAAACCAAAGATATAACGTGGTAAGTAATTATAAGTCATATCAATATCAAAACAATGAAAAATTTAATGTCAGGGAAAATAGACTACAATTTCGGTCAGTAAATTTTAAATCGGAATCAATACAATAAATAACACCTTACAATAAATCACTTGACCATAATATCCGTCGATTATTTCGGACAAGAACCAATATAACGCCTCAGGTAATAACTACAAACCAAATAATAAATAACGATCACAGTAATAACACATTTTTGCAACGCGTCGACCACAAACATCCAGTCTAGTTACTACGAAAATACATATTCGAAAGTTCTTCGTATCATTTTGAGGTACACTGCGCAGTGGTGCTGCCACTTTGCCAGAGCCCGTGACAAAGCACAAGGCAGCCGCGCAGTATAACACAAATGTCACTTCATTTTTCGGAGTAGAGGGCCAGATCAAAGTAATTGATAACGAATTACTTTCGCTTCTTACTATAAATTATAGATGGATATTGAATTTGTAGCCATGGAGAGTTAAAATTATGACATCGAAATTATATTTCGTTCAACAGGTCAATAGGTTTAAAAACTCTTTGATTTGAGACCAAAGGGAATCAATCTGACAGTCACGTACCAACTTAGCTCGTCTGCCGTATCATTCAGATGTGTATCAGTAACTGATACGATTTCTACATAAAAAAGAAAATTTACGTAAGACATACACTTAAACAAACTAACTTATGTGAAAAAACAACGTAAGACTAGGCGGTATGGTTTTAATACTGTAGCCTGCTCCGAGGAGCGAACAATAAAAAAAAATCGTCTGCCGAATGTGGCAGTGTCACCGCGCAGTGTATCTGACACTTCTAGGCTACCACTAGTGTGCTTTTCCACCAGAGCTAAGCTACGTTGCTAAGGATGTGTATATCCACCAATAGAGATCGTTTATTTTCATATTAGACGATCCCCATTGGTGAATGTAAAACACATCTTTAGCAACTTAGTTTAGCTTCGTTGGAAAAGCGTCCTTACGCTTGCGATTGTCACCTATATGCAGTGTACCTACCATTACGACATTTTATCAAACAACCTCACGCAGTACTCCGTCTTGCTCCATCGTCGGCTTCATCGTAGCATACCATCAGGTGAGATTGAAGTCAAAAGATGGTCTATTCAATATAAAAACAAACCTGTCAGCAGTTAACTGAATTGGTTCTTACCGCGGATTTGTTTTTGCGTGACAACGCTCATGTGATCTGAGGCCTGAGTACGAATAAGTGTGACAATCGTAAACGTATCGTAAAGATAGCGTAACTATGCGGTAACGCTATTAACGTTTTAAAATCGAACAGGCGTTGACGCGCAATAACGAGTCGAATAATATAAGTTATAGTTAGGTAACGCGGCGACGGTTGTCAGATTTATTCGTACTCACCCCTCTGTAAAGTTTATTTTGGGGTTGGGTTAGGTTAGTGCTCTTAGTTTTACATACCTGTGACTTCTCGTGTCGAAAACATCTCTAGCCAAGTTCATACTCTACCTACATACAGCCACTAGAGAATATACGTTTACTATTTATCTATTTGTTTTTGTAATGTACAAAAACCAGAGTCTATCATGAAGATCAACTAGGCGTAACCAGGTTTTTTTGGGGCAGACAATTACACAACAATGAGTTATGAAGTTGCGGCGAAAGTTTTTTCATGTAAAAAGCCTTTAATCCTATATCTACTTGGAGGAATGCCAATTTCCTGCCTGACATTCGCAATAAAAGGCCGAATTTGATTCAACCATTAAGCATGCCAAATAAAATTAACTGACTTTCTATACGTCCGTATGCAATCACTTTTTGTGGATGTCATCCCATACTTTGCATCCGTTGATATATATGACTTGACATTTTTTTATAATTGCAGCACGAATACGCATCCTCGAGTCAACATAAACTAAAATCGATTCAGTAAAAAAAACTACATAGGGTGAATGAATACCACATGAGGTACGGAGCGTCAGGGCTGACCCAAAGTTCTCGATCGCGCCGAGTAATGCAATCGAAAAATTTTGAAACCGCAATCATGTTCGGTATAGTTTTTTTAATCGCATTCTACGGGGTACTTTCGAATGCTGCGCGAGCGCAGGCGTTCCGCGTGAAATGCAACACAATGGGATTCCGTAGGGAATAGGGCTGTCACGTAATAATTACGTTCGATTAGTTTTTGATATTCTATGAACATGTTTGCCCGTGTTCTATCGAACTGACTTGCATAATAGGCACCGATATCTTCTGCAAAGTTGCTAAGTTTGTAGAAGTTACATGTCTGACCGTCTAGTCCAAGTGTAACAAAATAATGCACATATAGATCACACAGATCTTAACTTGAACCCCGCGATGCACACCAAATAGCACTTCACATAAGTAAAGTCCTAGGGTTCTAAATTAGACAATAGGAGATTATGAGACAAAAAGCCCCATAATCCCCTTAAAGGGGACGGCTTAAAGGGGATTATGAGACTAACCGTTTCTAGACTTAGAAAACACAAAAGCTCCAAAAAGCTCAACCCGACAACCCTGAAAGCAGGAGCGCAGTTATACGCTTGTACGTCCAAATGTTTACGCGTAGAGATAACATCGATAAGAGGCGATTGCCCGCGATCAATCGATTGTAGATACGAGTAATGACAATCGATGAAAAATTATTCGGGTCAGAAGTCTGTGGCTTCTGATCGAGCGTGATCAATTGTTTGGTGTAAGATTATCAAAGCGGTGCTCTATGCTGATTATTTACGATGTCTAAACTTTTTTTGGAGCCTTATACATAGTGCAATTAGGAATTTAATTTCCTCTTGCAATTTAGGTTTTTTTTTATTTTATAAGTACTACGCTCTACCTCGACTCGGATCTAGTCTAAAAATTCCCTGAGAATTCTCCCTGCGAAAGGGATTTCTACAGTTAAAATACCCTTAGCGACCCCTGCGACTGCTGGCAGAGGATTTTTTCATTGGAAAGAAGTCGAAAGAAGAGCCAAAAATGTTACGGCACAAAATAGATCCACGCATAAAATAAAATAAATTCAAATTGAACAATGCAATATTTTTGATTACCAACCACGTGATTAGAGTGTAAAGTTAAAGCAAATAAAGAAAAATAAACCCATAGTTAAACCGTAATATCTTCAATAACTTTAATGCCTCTAAACCTTATTGTAACCACTATTAAGGTTCAAAATAGAACTCGCTAATTGCAGTTGTCGGTATACCTACTTGCATATCGAATCGGTAAGTTTGCAGTAACGTCCGATGTGCTGCTATGCAAATAACGTTATTTTATATTCTGTTCCGTAAGCAATTCTCCTGTTATGTTATATACGAAGCTCTGGCGTAAAGATGTCAACACAATATTAGAACGTAAATGTTTTTGGGTGTCTCCAAAATAGTACCAAAATGACTATTGATATATCACTTTATTTGTGTATGGAATAAAGATTCTTGAATGGCGACCACGAACCCGAAGGCTTAGCTTAGTAAAGCGCCCCCTCCCCAAATCTTTGTTAGAATTTCTTGGAATCGACGAAAAAGGCCCAAAACAATTACTACTGGAAATGTATGCATGGGGAGGCTTACGTCTCCTCCATAATCATAGTCTTAACATGTAAAAGTCCACCATAAATATTTGTACCGTTTATAATGAAAATTTAGACAAAGAAGACACTGTAGTATAAATGAACATGTATTAACTATTAAGTTCGAATTCAATCGGCAGTAGGTAGATATTTTAGTAATTCTACCAAGAGAACGAAGTTTTTTATGGTGAGAATTCACACGCCTTTGCTTAATTCGTTTGCTAGTGGACTGACAAAATCTAGACTGGGATTACAATGTACAGTCGCCTTTATTATATTGTAGTAAAAAGCAAAGATGGCGCCTCTAGCCCACAGTTATGTCATGTAGATTCCATTGTGGCGTCAATCAAGGTTCCAGTTATTCAGTTGGAAGAAATTGATCAGTTACGACCATGGATTATATAACTACAACGCGACGATAACCGATATAATATAAAACCTTAATAGTAATAAAATAATCGATTCATCAATAAGGCTTTTGCCTCTGAAAAATGTCCTTATCCACTAAGTACGTAGTCTTACGATTGTGAGGCTCATACCAGTTTTCTCCTGCGAGTTCCCTCTGCGAAGGGGATCTCTGGAGTTTTTGTCCATAAACCTCCTTAGCGTCCCCTACGACTGCTGGCAGGGGATAAAAAGCATTTACCTGCATAATTTACTCACAAATTTATGAATTCAACGGCATAGATAGGATATGCGTGTGTTAAGTGCATTCATTTGCATAGATAGGTTTTATGCATACATAGAGAGAGCAGCTAATTTTAATCTGGAGCGGGTGCCGATGTAAATCATAGGTTTAATGTGAACTCTAGCGCGGCTATAGCCGTTATATGAAATCGTATCGAATTACGTGCCGCTTCATATTAGGAGTCATTTACACGACTGTAACGCATGAAATCACTTCATATTCATAGTAGGAGTTTTATACACGTGTTACGCATAAACAAAATCTGGTTAAGAGTAAACTTTTAGTTATCGACATAGATTTTTTCTAGAGAACCAAATGTTAGTGAATGACACATCAATGCGAGCATCACTAATTGGCAGCAGAAATAGGTACGGTAGTAGTACTTATCCGGACGAACTTTCACAAAAAATCTTCTCCATCTTATTATCCGGGCACCTTTACAATGTTGTCATTCTATCGAGTGGAGTCCTACGCTTCTAGAAACTATTGAACGAAACTAAAACACGCTTTACATTGATACACCGCCTTTCGTACCAATTCCATGAGAATAGAAAGGTAATCAAATCCACAGCGACGCTCTCGAAGTTACTACACAACGGAATTATAATGCGAAATAATAGAGTACAGCTCTGACCTGCACCAACCTTGGAGTAACATACAACACGCTGTTGGTAGAGTGTGAACCAAGTAATACGAGCACTACGCACGCAGCTACGGGTGTCCCAGCACTAGTTCTGCTGAAGTAATCAGATCATGAAAATAAACAGGTGTCGAATAAAATTTTATTCTTGTCGTAAGAGTCCGCTCTCTCGAGATAAAATACTTGTTGGAACACCCAGCTAATTCTATGCAGCACTTCTAACCAAGTTGTCACTGAACGCTAGAGCTGCGTTGTATAGGAAACATCGATAGTGTATAAAATAGTGACGTCGAAGCGGCAATATAAATTATTAGCTTGCGAAAATATAGCGTCCCAGAAAACATTTTTTTTACACTCTATCCACCACGTAAAAATTCTACTCTAAAACAATTGGAAAAAATAAGGAAGTTATTTGAATTTTTCAGCAGAACGAAACAAAAGCTTAGAGCAGCAACACGCACTTATTTAGACCATCGGGATTCTTTGGACTTTTCTACAGACTTTTTTATTTCTATAAAGAATGTCAAACAGAGGTTATATATAGAGATAGTTTAACAGCTTACTTATTGTTACTCCGAAGAACATACTTCTCAATAATCTGCGTTCGTTTCAATTCATCGGCCAATAATCAAGAGGCGTTACGAGACCATCGCAATTTTGCAATATGAAAGTTAGTTGCTGTTTTATTTAGCTATAGAAGAATAGATAGTCGTAATATTTTGTTTTTTGTACAACTACTTCACAGCATCTTTCTAGACAAACAAAATACCAAAAAATCGGATCGATGTATTTTTACATTTACAAGTAACTTTTAATTTCTAATTATCTATAGAATCAGTGAGCCGAAGACCGGGCTCAGTGGCGCGTCTTGAGAGAGACCTACGTCCAGCAGTGGACCGATATAGGTAGGTTGATGATGATGTTGAAAGAATCAGTTGATCATTAATTAATTTTGATTAGAAGAAATTTCAACGCCAGTGTTACCTCTGACACTGGACACCGCAGCAAGGACGCATCAATAAATCAAATCTCTTCAACGCCAGTGTTACCTCTGACACTGGACACCGCAGCAAGGACGCATCAATAAATCAAATCTCGGACGCTATCGATAATAATCACGACATTTCATTTAGTAGAAGCTGCAACTCGATAAGTGCTTTCTAACGCCTCTCTACTGGGCTATCAAATGTGGGAACAGGTCGTAGGTCGGGTATTTGCTCCCGTGCGAGGCTCAACCCTAATCTTACTGATGTATTGCTATTCAAAAATAAGGATGTCACAGTTTCTCGACCACGACGATTTCACGACGGTGATATCGTCTCATTTTCGCTCGATAAAACTCATGTGTTTTGCGTGTTTTTTACTGTGTTAAATATTGATATTATTATGTTTATTAATGCTCTCTGTATACGATACTCAGTTATTAACACGTCATTCATGATTGATTTACCACATAACTAAACATAGTTTTAGCATCACGCCTCGCGTCTTGGACATGTTTTTATAGAATTTCATCAGCACTGCACGAGTTGCGTCTAAAATTCGGCTAAATCGGTTTAATAGGTATTTACAAACTGCTAAATAAGGCCTCATATTTTTATTTAAACCTCAACAAGCGGTATAGAGCTAGGCTTATGTTATGGGATTTAATCACGTTCTGTGTTTTTCATTCTTTATATAACGTACTGCATTTTTAGATTTAGTGACAACCCTACCAATAACAAATGAAGATAACATGGAAACAAACGTGACTGCAAATTGAAGTCGATAAATTACCATTAATCGATAAAATTACTCAACAAACCTTTACCCCATCTCTATCTAAATTTCTTATTGTGGAAACCTGCTCATTTTGCGGTTGGAAAAGAAAACTAAAAAGGTTTTCAATGAGATTTCCTATGCACTCTACGCCTAGGAAATCTCATTGAAAACCTTTTTAGTATTTGGAATTTGAATTATACAAAAGTGCTTCACAAATGGGTATGGTAAGACATACATATTTTAACTGCCACAGATAAAAAATAATCTAGATTTTGTTGTATAATCTAAATATAGCCTATTTATTTGTATCTGAGAAAATCCGCTATCAGAAAGTAGTCAGGGCAACACCTTGCATCTTTAACGTGCAATTCAATAGACAGACCGATACAGCAAATCTTGCTAAGAGATAACCTAACACCGTTTCTTATTAGCCTCCTTCACTAACTTATTACTAATCTGTATTCACCCGAGGCGTCCGTTAATAACTAGAACCACAGAATAAATAATTATCGTGGTTCTATCACAGTTTAGTTTTTCAAACAGTAGAACGACTAGCATAGGTAACTTAGAGGCGAGCAGAGAACACGCCTGGGAAATTTTATCAGAATTATCACTTATTTGAGTTATTTCTTATCACTATTCAGAATTTATCAAAGATTATTTAGATGCACGTCAAAACACATCACAGCAAACTCATCGCAGCTGCGAAAATGTAAAAAAGAAAACACCACTAGTCAACTTCAACTTCTTGGTTTATGGTTTTGCAACTTGTTGTTACAATTCTGCTAGTGTCTGTTTACTCTAGTGTCACAAACCGGATGGAGGGTGGTAGTACAGGTCCCGCTATACAACTATACGGTTTAAAAAGTGAAATTTTTAATTAATCATATTCTAGACTGAAATTTTTTTGACAACCCATTTGCAATATATTTATTGACATATTTAATTGATAATAAACTAGTTTTCATCCATTAACCAGCTCGGTCAAAATCGTTGTATAGCGGATCTTAGGCTATAGGGAGAAATAAGAATATGGGCGGTAAAATTCACCACTAGTCAAAGTATGGTCTATTTACAGTAAGGAAAAATTTAGAAGTTCTAGTGAGCAGTGGAGAGAATCCAATAAAAAAAAAGTTACCGACTACTGTAGCATCTCTACCGTGCTGGAACTGTTGCATCAGACGCATCCGAGCTCGTAAAGTTTCGAAATGAGACGTAAACAGAAATAAACTGAGCAACAAAGGGCGGGAATAGGCGATGCAGAAATAGGACGGTACACTTCCTAGTGGATCCGAGAAGGGAGTTCTAAATAACCATTGAAAGCTGTGGACGCTATAGGCCGCGCGTCTCGCCTTGCAAGCGCGTAAGGGTTATAGTTTCGCGAAACGTTAGTTGTAAAGAGGTTTTATTATGCGCAGAACCAACGATGCAGCGATGCGTGGTTGCCACAGCCATAGCTAAATGGTTCAATGAATCCCAACCTGATAGTAGAGATTGATCATAGCGTATTACAGGTAAATCATCGTAAATCCACTCCCAGCACGCAAATTTACAGGGTTGAGGCACGAGCACGAGTACGCGCGGATCGCGGGAAGAGCTAGCACGAAGGGTTTCTGACGAAGATTCGGGTTAGAATTGATTGACCCCATGCTGGCTTGTCCCCGATATAGATTACCAAATAGTATGTATGGTAATTAAATGCCGATACTATTGCGAAAAAAAGTGAAAAGAACGTTATTGTAAGGTGCTTTTATTTTAGCGTAGTACCTCAAAACTAACTAATGTAGGTACATACCTACATTTTAAATACTTCAGACTTAGTAGGGAATGGTCTCATTTGAATGGTGCAAACATCACTATGTTTGCACCTACCGGTAAACCATTCAAATATACATAAAAAACATCCACAAAGTGTTGTGGATGTTTTTATATACAAAATTAAGAGCTACTGTTTTATCGACATACATAAAATATCTTCTTGCCGTATACATTTAGCTTTTATATCAGCCTGTACTTTTAATATTCAGTGGGAAAATGGAACCTAGAGTCAGCTATAGTCTACTATATAAAAATAAGTCGAGTTTTCCTTCCTGACGCTATAACTCCAGAACGCACGAACCGATTTCCATTCGTTGGAAAGGTCTTGGGCTCCGTGAGGTTTATAGCAAAGAAAATTCAGGAAAAATTTCAACAGAAAAGCGGGAAAATAGAATTTTGAAAAGTCACACCCTAACGCGAGCAACGCCGCGGGAGACGGCTAGTTGTCTATAACTATGGTAAATTGGACTAAACCACTAATTGGTTGATATTCAATGTTTGTAAACCAAATCATTTTATTGTTCCGTTCGTAAGTTAATCAGCCCCAAAATATTTACTGAAGCAATAAATTAAAAAGAAACAGTTTCAAGATTACGCTCCATTTAACTCTACCGACCCGAAAACCATTATAATAATCGTGTCGTAACTTATTGATTTAAAATAGCACTTACCGTGACTGCAAGTATCATCCGTTTCAGTTCCGTAAACACTTACCTGTGAAATAAGAACGTTTTCATAAATTAACAATGATTTATGCAAATGTTAGCACACTTTTAGTATACGACACGATATGCATACGACTGCATCGATAAAAATGTTTGCATTGATGAGTATTTATAAACTGTGTTTTTTAAGCCTTTCAGTGACAATCTGTTGCAATCTCTATCGTGCCTGGTGACAGTCTACGAAGCTCTTTTGAAAAGAATCTTTGTGATTTTATCATCTTTACTCGCCTCTACTGATTATGAAATTACTAATGTTAATCTGTTGTTTGCTCCTTGACTGTTTGCTCCTATCCGTTTTTACGAGTTTCTTGCTCGCTCATCACGTCGATGTGTGTAAAGAGCATCTTAACTGCATGCAGGCAATTCCAATTAATCATAGGTTGCGTGAAACCATAGATACACTCGACCTACATTTCATGTTTGAAAACATCAAAGTTCATTGATGTGTATCAACCGATCCATCTTCCGGCCGCTGTTACAAGGGGTTTTGTTCTAATTAGAATTACGAATATTACTCGTAAAACTACTGAAAAATTGATATTTCTTCTAAATTGATCAATCAGGCAACATGTGCGGCAAACAGGTGAATTTATTGACTGTGCTTGACTGTACCACAATTTCGGTACAATTTGGAAGTAGTCTGAACACTCAGATTACTAATTCTGAGTCTGAATAAGATGTTGGTAATAAATTGAGTTTGAATGGTTCCTGCTAATAACAGCCTTAAGGAAATATTTATCATTATGACTCTGTCCGTACACGATCAGACAAAATTGATAGCTCTAATCAAACTTTAATTGAATCCTATAAGTGTTTCACTTCTGTACCTAGTGGCATTATTTCAGCAGATGTTCCATCTCTATCATTCTGCCTGGTAATGAAAGTGTGGGGTAGTATGGCGCTATAAATCAGTTGGGTTCGCTATGCATAGACGTAAGCCCCTGGCCATTCAGCTTGAAGGAGAGATTACTATGATTTGTGAACAGGGCCTTCTGTTTAATAGGATCAATTATGATAAATCCTTCAATTTAGAAGCTCAGTGGGTTGATGCATACTATTCATACATCATATACCCTCCTTTTTGCTTCGCCGTAGTCGGGTAAAAATACACACATTCTTAACTAAAAAGATTTTGTCTATAGGTACTTAAAATGAACCAGATTTAACCATGCCAAATGACATGGTTCTCGTTCACTACATAGATAATATTTGACGGCATTTCCAGATGTTCTAAAATTAAAGAGATTAAATGTCCAATTCAATCAATCGACTCTTCAAAATTAAATGGGTAATGAACTTGCCCAGGCAAGCACGCAATAAGAGAGGAATGCATTGCAGTGACCGACATTGCATTCCAATGGTACGTAGTACGTTTTGGTTCAGGCCATTATCGGGCGTGTTGAAACCTCACGTAACTGGAGATTGATCACCGTTGCACCTTCATAGCATCGTAGGGTTATCACAGAACCAGTCGGTAAGCATTATCTCATTCATACGTCAAAGTTGGCTTAAGTAAGAACGCACGAACCAGTAAAGAATAAACTTAAACCTCCCAAGAGGATTCCCTGTGTCACAAAGTAAAAGTACGATGAAAAAAATCACAATAATAGGTAATTCTGCCCTAAAACATCATATTTTTGCTATCGTCTGGAATAGTAGTACCTACAGCAGTACCAAGAATGAGACAGTGTTTGAACCACAGAAGTCAAGGAAACATCAGAGTGCAAAACTTGGAATGATAAAATAGATATTAGATAAAAGTGAAAAAGCAAAGGTTAGTAGATCCTCTTGACAGCCCTGCACTTACCACCTACCGCTATCAAATCAAGAGTAATGGACTAATAGATACGCGTGTTACCGCGTTTGTAATCACGTGTAATACACATTACCGACGTATCGCATGAAAATGAGAGTGCATGTTGCAAGCCCTAAAGGCCTTTAATACCTATATGACGAAAGCCTAACTTACGAAAGACCTACAGGTACAGATTAGAATTTGCTTGTTGGTGATTTGACAGCCCTATCATTAAGATATTTTTTTCACCACTAACCCAGAACAGCCTAAAAGTAATCGTCGTACTTTTGTTAGTATTATTTTAAAATAAGGGTCTCTACACAACATGTTCTTGTCTTGAGATGAAGGTCGTTAAAAAGTACCATTATGACGCGTCATAAAAATATGCTTTTACGACTGCGACAACAAAAGCTCTTGTTAAAGCTCAAAGACCGTGATGTAACGGCAACTTTTGTAGGCTTATAGCTCTTCAGCTTACTAATGAAAGGAAAGTGCTAAGGGAAACTCATCAAAGAGAACAAAACTTTAACTAGCCTATGCTAGACAATGAAAGTATTTACAGATGAATGCACAAACGCAGTGTTTCAGTAACAAAACAATGAACGATTGTCGGTCTGTTGTTGGTCAGTCTACGGTTGACGTTAGCTACTTCATGCGAGGCGAAGCGGAGAATGGGAAAAGATAGGTCACTGTAACAATACAGAGGCTGCTGAATATTCATAAGAAATCTTCGTCGCATAATTAACCAATATCTAGTAATAAATAAGTGATTTCAACTCATGTAATCGAGTGGCCATAAAAGAAAGGTACGAATTGGCCCTAACAACCCATTTTTAAATTCTTCTATTTATCTTTCTATTTAGCCTGTATGCACCCACTGCTGGGTATAGGCCTTCTCTTTAGTACACCAGTCTCTACAGTCCTTTAAATTTTTGCTCTTATTAAATTTTTTGTAAGAGAGCAAGCATTACTGAGACTCGTCCTTAGACTTTGCCATGCCATGACCTCCAGTCATAACTGAGAATCTTCATTTTGTGTAAAAATTTGTACAAATTTAGAAAAATAAACCCAAACGAATGATGAGCATTCATTATTTTCTCCATAATAATATGGTGCACGTTATGGCACATGAAGATCATGGACCGAGCTATCTGCCACCATCGCCCTCATGATGTCCGCGAGGTCAGCGACCTGCGCACGCGCATTGTTCCGCGAATGCAACCGCGGGCATCTGTTAGGCAATCTCTGTAGCCGGGAGGCAGATGACGGATGGACAAGCTATTTATAAGATGTTAATGTAGGAAATGTGGGCTAATAGAGAACTCATTTGATACGAGTTCTTCTAAAATGAGTTTCAGGAAATCCTCTTATGTAATGTAGGTAAAAAACTATTCTGAGATCGATCTAGTGAACAAGTACTCTACAGTCTAGGTTTATTATGTATCTATACTTATGTATTACGTGCTTCGGAGGGCACATTAGCTGCTGGTTGATCAATTCTCACCCATCAACTGTGAAGCTATGACTAAGCCAGTCTGAGTTTAGATAATGGTCTACGAGTAAAAGGGCTTTTGACTTAGGTAGGACACGGTGACCGACTTTTATAATTTAGAAACTAAAAAAATGTGAGCACATTCGCCTAAAAGCCATTGTTGTTCATAAAACTTAAAAAAAAACAGAATTGAATTCATAGAGCTTATATTATAAACACTTCCTAAACATGCATAGCAGGCATGCAATCACTTTTATTCCCATCGAATGTTTCCTGTTAAGGTACTTTTCTAAATGGCCCTATAATTTCTATTGGCTATTATTTATTCTGTGGTGGTGAATGACAAGCTTTCATTATTCGACCGCAGGGCCTGTGGACGCAATCACACTGAGAGAAACTTCTAGCCGGTAACCAACGACACTGCAATATCCTCGAAGAGATCCATGAAAAGTCTTCAGAAAAGAGTTCAGAAGGATCTTCTTGAATGCCCTAGGGTTGTCTCTGTCACTATGTCACAGAACTTCTCTTTTTTGTCTGATATCTCCGCAGTGGCAACTTACACTACCTACCAACCATGGTAGCTGCGATTAGAACAGTTCCTAAAGCAGTAACGGCGATGGCGTCTCGAGCTTCAAATTGTTTTCGCATTTATTTTCTGTGGTCGGTCCTCAATCCAGGTCGTCAGGTATTTCTGCAGGTTTTGTCATCGGCAAACTGCTTTCGTAGTAAATGCATTGCATTACATTCCAGACTGTTTTGTACTGTAAGTAGGTTCTTTTGTATCAATTGGTTGGTATTTAGACCCGGATGTTGATGGACCGAAAATTATCCGGTGAATTAACACCCAAATGATAGTTACTACCTATTGTTGAAGGAAAGTGCTTTGTTCAACTTTAGAAACTTGAACAAAGCACTTTAAAGTTTGAGTACTAAATTGCGCTAGAGTTATAACCTGGAAAAACCCAGTAAACAAATAAAATCCGCTGTTGCTGGAGTTTTTTTTTCAAGCTTCTGTAGCGCTTCCAGTCTGCTCGAACAATGCAGCTTTTTTTTTAATAAAAAGGCTAATCTGTGTCCAAAAAATAAAGATACTTATCTACGCATGTTGAACACATCAAAAGAATGGATCTTAAGGTCCATTCACAAAGAAAAGTAGTACAATCCTTATTCATTGGACCTGACAACTGTCGCAAATTGAAATGACCTGGCAGAGGTCAAGAGGTTGTTGCATATTGAGTTAAGAACAAGCCGAACATAGATGTAAGATGCTAGTCTATTTAAAGTAAAAAGTTGTTTGGATTCTTCCACTACCTAGAACTAAGTGTAGAAGCGTTTCCAAACTACATTCTTGGAAAAGAACTAAAATCGTTCATTTTAAGGAAGCCTATAACAGACTTTGCAATCCCTCAGTATATTAAAATTTGGTAAAAAGAGATAAAAAACCATTAAAGGCCATAAGTCTGCTTCGTGGATTTCCAGGTATCTGATTATATTTTTATATATAAAAACTAGCGATATGTTTTTTAAAACACCTATCTTCAGTTTTATTTATATTAATGTCCAGAATATGGTCCTTACCTATCATCAAATTCTACAAAACAATCAAACAACTGATCTATAAATAAAATTATCAAATATCCATTTTACCGTATCCAAGAACCGGCTCCATTCTCTCAACTCCTCAGTAACTCATCGTATTAATCTTGTAATCCGTCAATTTATCGTCTAATCGTCCACCCAGTGAATAAATTATTCTTCGCTTTATTGGTCCTTCGATCCAATAAAGCTTATCCGGGAATAATAGAACCTACAGTTAACGGTTATACTATAGCACCAAAGTGACCGACTAAATAAATAATAATGTTGGTGTCATAAGTGTTCGTAACGAGCCGGAACGGAACATGCGGCAAAAAAGCTTTATAAAAACAGTCTCATGAATTCGTAGTGGACACTCAACCACCTTCATGTGCTAGACTTCCTAGAGCATTGGTTATGAAGTGTTAAAATATACAGCTATTGCATTTTATAAGTTAGTAAGATTTAAATAAACTTACACTTAAACTGGAAGTTGCTCTCTAATGCACAAAACAGATCGACCAAAATATGATGTTCGAAACAAATCTTAAAAAAAACTTCTCAAAATACTTAGTTATCCTTATCTGCGGCTCTCATTTCAGTCGTGACCAGCTGCACGTGCCAAACCATCGCCCCGGGCTCGACCAATCTGATAGCAATCGACCTTTGCCAACATACCACGCGACTCTACCCAATCCCACCGCACACAACGCTCCTAATATTCTCGCCAGATTTGTAACTCGGATTTCCCCATAGAACGTTCACAGCAATGGGTTTCGAACTGGTGAAAACATCGTGTTGGTTTACCTGAAGGGATGATTTACAAATTGTGTTGTCCGGCGCACTTGTTCACGCAGAGAGCGTGACGTCACGACCTGAGAGATGAATAGCTGACAGTGCGAAGGTAGCTAATCATAGCCGTAAGATAAGTTTTACTATCCATTAAAACTATTTATTGTTTAGATGGATGGTGCGCCGTAATGTAAGAAGATAAGGTAGGTAAAGAGAGTCGACTGAAAAGTCACTTGTGTTCTTTCTTATAAATCGTGTGCGAATAGAAACGGCAGTCCCAAAAATTGTACTAGATATTTTTGTCACAAGTCGAAAATTTGTACTACAGCACATCTAGGTATTTTCGGTGGCAGACCGCTCTAATGTCTCCAGTCAAGTCAAAAGCCGAACGCATAGTCACAGACACACAGAGACTCCAATATTACTCTAACTGGCAAAATAAATAAACAGAGCTTAAAGGCAAACTTTTGCTCATAAAAGCCGATCCATCACAACGTCGCATAGTTAGGGATCTCCTTGTTAGTGTAATCTTACACGTCTTTCATACAAGTCGCGGGACCTCAGGCCATGTCCTTCCGTTGAGTTATTGGCCAATGGTCACCTTATCGCTGTGACACAGTGCTAACATGGCGATGCTCTCATGAATGCCAATTCTAGAATTTATGGGAGGTCAGTTTTGATAAGGGATGTTTATACACTCGTGCTTAGGTTTATTTTATTTTGACGTGCGTACTTACTAGTTGTAAAGTTTGCTTCATAAAATAATTATTTTATTATAATTTTTATTTTTCAGCCGTGGTTTTCCCACTGCAGGGCAAAGGCCTCCTTCTTCGCGATTTAACGCCATAAAATAATACTTTGCAAAATCTATATTTTGGTCTATATTTTAATAAATTCAAAAAAAAATCTTTGCCCCAGAATTTGGATAGCACCTCATCAGATTATGAATTATTCGCGATGTTTACTATAGGTAGTTCTCGCTGAACTGTATGCGGTGTGCCATTTCAAACCACAGCAGTGGGTGCTAATCGCAGATCTCACTGACATCGGCCCGGTCATCTATCCAGCAGGGGTCCCACGGGAAGCGCTGTGCATCGCTGTAAATCCATCAACGTGCTTGTCATAAGTTAGCCTACTGAACTAGGGATGATACAATAGCACTAGAGGAATTTTAGGTAAAAGCCAGTGACATTTTGCAATGGCGTTCTCAAAACGGAATATTGTGCACAGACGAGGGCATAAGCACATTTTCTATAGTTGTATTGTATTTAATTTTAGTATATCCAGTTTTTTTTAATTATTTACTTAGTTATATTTAGAAAGTATCTAATTTCTGCATAATTATCTGTGTATTTATATTTATTTCAGCACTATACAAAATTAACACTGAAAACACGAACGCAAAACATCTCAAAAAGCAATAGGTAAACTATTTAGGTTCACTAGGTATAATAAAGAAAAACCATGCCGACGACGTGATCAAGAGAGTAAACGTTTACTAAATTACTAAATCCAAATAAATATAGGCAGGTACTGACCTATGGGTATAGTATTATTATGATGATCTATGGCATAGGTAAGATACACGAATAAAATTAACTCCCAGGTTAGCAGGGTATCGCAACCCTAATACCTACTGATTGATAAATGCGCGTTTAATCGAGGAAGCAATTATCTGTTTTCATTTATCATCAATTTCTGAAACGACCGATGATAAAGTAGTTAGACGTGATCCGAAAATCTAAAACAAAATCTAACTTCTAGCTTTGATATAAGTAGGTACTTTTTTGTTTTTAATTTAGTACCTACTTTTATTTAGCTCCCATTTTTTAATTCGACCAACTTCGAATAACGTTTAGATTAAAATTTCCGTCTTCGGATTCGGTCCGGATCATGGTAGCATAGAAAGTGTATGTAAAAATTAAATTAAACAAACAGAAAGCAAAATGCTAGGTACTGGCTTGTAAATAAAGCATAATTACCATCGGCTATTCACCTGAAAAGTGAAACCGCGACTTGAGGCCAATCTTTCTAATCACGCTACTTTTGATTACACAACGACTACGGATAAGTCAGAGGAAATGGTAAGCAAAAAAACCTTAGGAAGGTCTCCTTCACTCTCCCTGACTTAGATATACAAACTTGTTTCAATCACATACCTAAAGTAATTCAATAAACACATACAAGTAGGTAACAGAGGGTGAATTCTCTTAGTAAAATCTATTATTAAGAGACCGTCTTAAGGGTGAACTAGTCGCCCACCTTTCCATACAAACGTGGAAGGGTAACTACTCCACTGTTTGACGTTGACTAACCAAAACTAAGGATTATATCAATTTATCTCGTCATAATCTATGTCTGTATAAACCCCAAACCGTAGAAAAAATTATTAATTAAAAAAATACAAGCTTCTAAACTTTGTGTTAAAAGTTTAGAAGGCTTGTATCTATTTTTTAAATGAAAACTTTTTGGAAACACCATAGACATAGATTATGACGAGATAGCCGCCACCGCCACCGGTGGCGGTTTTGACCAACTCCGAATAACGCTATTTTTGAGATTAAAATCTTTCCGTCCTTGTTTTTGACAAGCTTAAAGCACAGATGGAGAGTATTTTATCCCACGAAATTCACGACATACCAATGATATTTTTCTTATTCAGAGAATTACCTGTCAGTAATACTACGCCTGCGTTTGGCGGACCGTCGGATAAGTTGATGGCAACGCACTGAAACTTTTATGGGTATTTTCCTTTAGTGGTCGAGGAGTGTGCGAAGAATATTATCTAATCTAATAAAAATGAAGAAAATTCACCTGTTGATAAAATATCGTTATACTACAAAACTTTATAAAAATACATCCTTCCTTTATAAGTACCTACAGACCAAACCTAAGCTGGAAAGCCTGTAAGAAATCGCTTTCAGCGATAAGGCCAGTTAGACTGCTGATGATGATGAGGATGATGTTGAAAACTGCTTAACTCGTGCTGTACAATCATAAGTAGACTCGTAATAACAACCGCGACGTCTAATTGACTTTTACCGGCTAATTAACGACACTTATCCGTAAGACCGGAAGGGATTACCTCAGATAACTAACATCTACCTGGGTATTTACTACTTACTTAGGTTAATTAGTTTATATCTAGATATACGCCTATCGTCAGTATTATTTTTCCCTATAGTATAGCAGTATAGGTGATTCTAAATACTGCTTCACCATTTTAACGTGAAAAAAATATCAAAAAATATTAAATAGTTTGGTAACGTGGCTATTCACGTTAAAGTTGTTAGAAATTATACCAGTAACCCAAATACTAAGGTCGTGCTCCACTAAAAAAGCCTACAACGCTTTTATGTGGCCATTTGCAACAAAAGCGTAGAGTTTGTGTACACTATCAATCACGCGAGCATTATTTGTCTTATTGATCGCATCGAAATCGGCTTAGCCGCGTACCAGGCGGGGCCAGCCGCGTCTTGTGATTTAGAACAATGTCACCCACAAAATATACCTGAAAGTCTTTCATTTTTTTATGAAAAAATATTACTCAGAAACGATTGCCGAATCTGTTTTCTGGTTTTCGACAAAAAATTAAAATGTTTTGACCTTGGAATTAGAAAAAAAGAGCTCGTCAAAAAAGAACAAACGCAAGTAACGCAAGTTACATAAATTGAACAGAAAGTTCGACTTGCCTATTTCGGAATGTTTTCCGAAATAGGCAAGTCGAATCCCACACAATATAGTCATTGAAATGAGGTCCTCGTGGGTGAAACAATGGATTGATCCTGATTGCGGTCAAATAAGGCTTACCTACAAAACACCAAATAACTTGATCAATGTTTTTAGAACACCAGAGATTAGTAACAAAACCTACCCTCTGAAAAACTTTTCGTAAGGTCCTGGGTTCGAATCCTGGGAAAATTATTTTCAACTAATTTATAAACGTTTCTCTTTTATGCTGTAATTATAAACTAGGAATGCCTAGGAATGTAACAGGTGGGTGATAGAAGAGAAAGTTTAAAAACGCCACTTATTACACCAATTACAGTTAGAAGGAAGTGCTAATGACCCTTTAAGGGCAATTATTGTTGCTGATGTAATGATAATTATCAGATCATAACTCTACATTGGTACTGTAACCAGTATCTAACTTATGCCGGCACGCATCTAAGAAATGTGTCTAAATAACCTTATTTTTTATGGCAACCCTATTATTATTATTCAGCTCATGAAATAAATAGAGTATTTTATGTAAAACTGCCAAATAAATCTTGTATATGCTGCAGACAGACATACAGATTTTGACAGAATTGACTTTATAAGTAGAGTAACTTGTAAGCGATAACGAGTTACTCTACTTATAGAGTTAATTTATTTACAACAAAAGCTAATTAACGCCTACAAAGTAATTGGAGCAAAACTAAAATATCACACAGTAGACAAAGAGTTTAGTAAATTTTATAAAAGTACTGCGCCTACACAACTAGATACAATACACGTAATTCTGCAAGCTGCTAATGACACAATAACACACACACACATAGGTACGAAAGGATAATGAGATAAACGAAACGAGAATATCAAGGGCAATTTAAAACTTTTATAAATGCAAGACTCCATAGCGATCAACTTACTACATATTTACAACTATAATCGCTCACCCATCGTAACGGACGCCTTCGTAAACCACAGCGCAGGTGTTGCAGGCGGAGTTCTCGACGTCGACATAGCAGATCTCACCGACGCTTCTTGACGCGGTCGCTGACAGGGTTCTGTGCCAAGCAATGATAAGGAACAAGGTAAGGAGACGGGTAAGGATACGGATACTGAGGTACATGATAGGGCAATCACAGAGGTTATCACAGGATAGGAGAAATAAGAATTCAGCATAAATGTATTGCAGTATTGCATGCAGGTGGAGTTCTCGAGGCCCGAAATAACAGATCTCGTGGATGCACTGACGCGGTCGCTGACAGATTCAAGCGTTGCAAAAGACGAAGATAAAGGGTAGAGGAGAGGAGAAGGTTTAGGTAAGCAAGCTTAGTTGAGAGAATGATACATGTGTAAGAACATACTTTATAAGGATGTTTGTGACATTGTTAAAAGAAAAACCCTGTGGCAGTTTGCAAGCTTGTGCTTTTATCTCTAAAACCTAGTTTTTTTATCTTTAAAATCAATGATCCAAAACATCAACTCTACATTTTCAGTCGACCAGCATATTCTAAATTGCTAGAATAGAAAATCAATTTGCAGCAACACAGCAGGGCGGACGCCTCCGCATTGGCCTGCGCACGCGTCGCCCGCGGCGTCCACAGTAGCACCACTTTGCCATCATTAGGTACAGCCAGTCGGTGCTGACCACAGTTCGAAATGTTAAAATGCAGTGTTTACTTCTCATTTGCAGTGAAACTTGATCGTTTTTATATTGCCCGTGTGTGCCTTCTGGCTAAATGATGTTAATTTTATAAAGCTTTTGCTTGGTTTTTGCAAGCTAAAGCTTTATTTATTTAAATTTTAAATCCGGGGTATAGATAAGGTATCTGAAGAGGTAGGTATAGGAGTGCAGAACTATGCGAGGTAGAAAATGGATTAATATGTATAATGGCATGGACAAAAAAGTGATCGAGACTAGGTACGGCTAACAAAGTAGAGTGGAAGAAAACATAAGGAAATACTCACACCACGTGAGATGGCTTAAGATCAGCTTATCCTAAATTTCTTCCAAAAATGTTTTACCTAGTTGCAAGTTCTAACAAACCTGACGAAACGGAACTTTATGTTGCCTAGGTAGGTCATATACTCTTGTTCATAGCAGCTATACTTACTACACTGAAATTATCGTGAAAGTGCTTCGTTACATTTGTACCTCGGTCATTATTTGTCAATTATCTTAGTACCTACCATGAATATCTCCATAATAGCAACTTCAAATTTGTGTCACAGAACAAAGAGATGACACGAATGAAGGTAATAAAATACTGTGAAAACTTTTTCGTCTATAAAATTTAAAAAGAACATGATTTTATGACCATTTGAATGGTCTGTGAACTTGATTAACGAAGGAAGGGTGATCAGATCAGTGATACCCCTTCGGTCGAAGACATAGAGAAACCTAATGAGGGTGAAAATGGTTTGACTAAACTAGAGATCTATAGGAATATGCTTAGGTACCTATATTTATTAAAATACGGTACCTATAA
The DNA here is from genome assembly GCA_947507515.1 of Eulithis testata. Lineage (NCBI taxonomy): Eukaryota > Metazoa > Arthropoda > Insecta > Lepidoptera > Geometridae > Eulithis > Eulithis testata. Next base: position 5,629,040 of record OX382213.1, on the reverse strand, counting down.
CAATTTATCCGCTTAGTTCTACTTTCAACAGCTTCTGTTTGCTTTATGGCTATCACGGACCTTCTGAGGCATGTTTGCTGCTTAGACATTGCAATTAATTAATTAAATTAGAGAGCAAGTGAAAGCCTCCTCGAAGTATCAGAGGACTTTGTAACTCTTAACAAGCTGTGGTGTAACTGTTCTGTCGGGTCTCACATCTCAGCATAATCGCGTTTCATTTGGTGCCCAGACAGGCAAGTAATTGTTCCTACATTGTAAAATCCCTAGGTACGAATAATGAAAGCTCTTTCAAAGTCATAAATATCAAACTAAAAAAAAACACCGAGATAACCTTTATTCTACCAACAAACAAACAAAGAAAACATATATACCTACCTACAGACAATCGACCCTAAAAAAAAGAAACATTTGGTGGGCCATAAAGTTTCGTAATTTGATAGCTCAACACACCAATTTGTCCGCTGTGGGCCACAAACAGAGCTTTTATCAAAAGCTCGGACCCACTAATTGACACTATCTTTATAGCCATTGTATTAACTCTATTAACAGATATCGTCCAAGAAGAAAAAATTTAAAGAGGAATGTTAGGAACCAAGTGAACATAAACCCGTTTTTACATGCTCGTCGCGAGAAACTGGCACCTAGAATCACCTAGGCGGTAGAGTCGATTCTAAATTCTAGATTTTTCTGGTTAAAAATGTCAGAATCAAATATTGCATCTACCAGGTGAGCAGACGATACAAGAAGATAAGTAATAAGTACTGCCTAAAACTAACCAAGCATGTAATAGGGCAGCTTCCGCAGGCGCGGCAGCTGGCGACGAGGCGGCTCGTGCGTGACATGACAGTCTGCTTGTCAAGTTATCCGTGCTCTGAATCATCCAGCCTGAATGGTAGATAAGTATCCAGAGGAAGCTTGGTAGGTATGGCATATTTTTAGGATTTGATTTGCTTTAGCGAGGGGACTAAGCTTTCTAAACGAATGTAAAACATGATTGCTAGTTTCAAACTTACACGGTTGTAAGATACGAGTAGCAAACAAAAAGCAATGAGTAGGTATCACTCATGTACCATTATTCATGCACTGACTTATCATGTTACAAAAGCACACGCACAAGTATAGGGATTCCTAAACAAACTGGGCTTTTGCATACTCCTGTAAAAATAATTAAAAATAAATAAATAAATATTCTTGGACATTACACACAACGCTTTCTAGTCCCAAACTAAGCAGAGCTTGTACTATGGGAACTAGATTGCTGATACATTACTTAGATACATTTTTTTTTCGTAAATACATACATATGATACATAGTAACACCCAGACACAGAACAAACATCTATGTTAGCAACACACAAATTTTTGTTCTCGGTGGGGATCGAACCCACGACCCACAGCACAGAAGGCAGAGCTACTACCGACTGAGCCATGACGCCTGTCAAATAATTCAATCCTTTACCTTACAATGCAAAACGCAACTACATATCTATATCTGTATTCCTCTTTTGTAATTCCCCTAACAGGCTTACAGGCTCAGACGCTGCGGTAACGGGATACCAGGATAAAGACGAAGCCCTTCACCAAATCGTCGCTGCATGTGGTGCACTTCCATGTCGGTTATAATTTGAAACCTGGTGCGTGAGGTGCCATGTCTGCTAAGCGGCTTTGAAACTAGTATCATGATGAAGAGAAACAACTTATATGGCTATCCAGACTGCGCTGGTATAAAGGCCTTAAGTTGGATGTTAGGTCAAGTTGCGGAGTGGTTCAAAGTGCACCTAATCAAACAAATCGGAATAAGTGAAATATAAATATTAAAAGCCAAAATGCCTTAGATCTTCCAGGCTCCGTCATCGTCGTCAGCCTTATCATCACTGACAAGGTGGTAGTTTTTTGGTATACCTAGATAGATAGGTAAGTACCTAGGTATATGTGTCCTTATGTCACTTTAGTGTTGTGTCCATTCCATTGTTTTACAGCGACTGCAGTGTATTTTCATACAAAAGTCTGTGTTCCGGACTCAGTCCGAATCAGTGTTTGTCAGCTCATGGGTCTTGTGGAGGTTTTTTTTCCATTAAGTAATGCTTAGGGTGCTTAGCTTGCCCATTGCCTATTCAAAATTAATAGTAGATTATTTAACAAGAGGATACAGCAGTGTCTTCTATCGCGGGTGACGATTTAAATCGCGAGCGTAATGAAGGACTCGAGGTTTACTCCCGAGCGTAGCAAGGGTGTTATAAACTTAAATCACGAGCGAAGCGAGGGATTTAACACGAGTCCTGAGTATAGCGAGGGATTTAAGTTCACCCAAAACTAAGACAGCTTTATCACCGAGGAAAATACTCTACTTTTCGTACCATTTGCGAAAAAATTAACACAATAATAATATGAGATAGCATTTTAGAACATTAACTTATTTATAAAAATAAATTAAAATAAACTCAACGTTTATGTATTTAAAGAAAACAAAAACGCGGCATTTTCCTAGACTAATATTTTTTTGTCGGAAAAGCAAAGGCATCAAGCTCATACGGCCTGCATAATAAATGCGTATTCCTTTTTCAAAAAGATGTATAATGCTTTATATACAAACTCAATGGTGTAAACACAGATGTAGTTCAGTATAAATTGTATTCCAAATTTAAATCACTTTCTCCCCCTAGAGGATGAAAGAAATCCAGTACAATTTTCTCTCCCTGTTTTTAACAGATTAAAAATGACTATTGTTATGTTCGCTTTTTGTGGCATAGAATGTCACTTTTTTGAGCAAGTGGTACGAAAAGGTTCGTTTCTTAATCAAAGTTGTAGGTATAGGTATACCTACCTAACTATTTAACTTGTAAAGCCAACTTCACTGAAAAAACTTAATTGTTGAATTTACTAAACAAGAGTTGGTTGACGCTTCAGGTCGTAAAATCAATCAAATTCTTAGTTGGTTTTACAACCGCCCATTGTTAATTATACAATACCAGTAATGGTTGAAAATTACCCCGTCTATGTTTAGCAAAAATTACAAAACCTTAATGGTGAATATACTGAAGTTAGTTCTGTAAGAAGAATCCCGAGACAGAACATGCTTAGCTACTAGAGTTTTTTTGTAAAATTGACAATATTATACGTTGATTTTACTAAACACAATTCAACGCCCATGGTTTAGTAAATCCAATCATATTTAAACGTAGAATTTACAGAAAAACATTGATGAAATTAACCAACAACATTAGTAAAACTTACTTTCAAGTTTTGTAAGAAGGTTCTCGCGAACACCGTCAGATGGCGCACGTTTCGTTACCGCAATTTTTAGTAAAATTTACAATGTCAAATGTTGATTTTATTAAACACAATTCAACGTCGACGGTTTAGTAAATCCGATTAAATTTAAACGTAGAATTTACAGAAAAACATTGATGAAATTAACCAAGAACAATAGAACATGCTTAGCTACTCGAGTTTTTTTGTAAAATTGACAATATTATACGTTGATTTTACTAAACACAATTCAACGCCCATGGTTTAGTAAATCCAATCATATTTAAACGTAGAATTTACAGAAAAACATTGATGAAATTAACCAACAACATTAGTAAAACTTACTTTCAAGTTTTGTAAGAAGGTTCTCGCGAACACCGTCAGATGGCGCACGTTTCGTTACCGCAATTTTTAGTAAAATTTACAATGTCAAATGTTGATTTTATTAAACACAATTCAACGTCGACGGTTTAGTAAATCCGATTAAATTTAAACGTAGAATTTACAGAAAAACATTGATGAAATTAACCAAGAACATTAGTAAAACTTACTTTCAAGTTCTGTAAGAAGGTTCTCGCGAACACCGTCAGATGGCGCATGTTTCGTTACCGCAATTTTTTGTAAAATTTATAATGTCAAATGTTGATTTTATTAAACACAATTCAACGTCGACGGTTTAGTAAATCCAATCAAATTCAACGTAGAATTTACAGAAAAACATTGATGAAATTAACCAAGAACATTAGTAAAACTTACTTTCAAGTTTTGTAAGAAGGTTCTCGCGAACACCGTCAGATGGCGCATGTTTCGTTACCGCAATTTTTTTGTAAAATTCACAATGTCAAATGTTAATTTTATTAAACACAATTCAACGTCGACGGTTTAGTAAATCCGATTAAATTTAAACGTAGAGTTTACAGAAAAACATTGATGAAATTAACCAAGAACATTAGTAAAACTTACTTTCAAGTTCTGTAAGAAGGTTCTCGTGAACACCGTCAGATGGCGCATGTTTCTTTACCGCAATTTTTTGTAAAATTTACAATGTCAAATGTTGATTTTATTAAACACAATTCAACGTCGACGGTTTAGTAAATTCAATTAAATTTAAACGTAGAGTTTACAGAAAAACATTGGTCAAATTAACCAAGAACGTTAGTAAAATCTACTTTCAAGTTTTGTAAGAAGGTTCTCACGAACACCGTCAGATGGCGCATGTTTCGATACCGCTATTTCTTGTAAAATTTACAATATCAAATGTTGATTTTACGAAGTTAATTTTAACGCTCATGGTTTCGTAAATCCAATCAAATTTAAACGTAGAATTTACAGAAAAACATTGATGAAATTAACCAAGAACATTAGTAAAACTTACTTTCAAGTTCTGTAAGAAGGTTCTCGCGAACACCGTCAGATGGCGCATGTTTCGTTACCGCAATTTTTTGTAAAATTTACAATGTCAAATGTTGATTTTATTAAACACAATTCAACGTCGACGGTTTAGTAAATCCAATCAAATTTCAACGTAGAATTTACAGAAAAACATTGATGAAATTAACCAAGAACATTAGTAAAACTTACTTTCAAGTTTTGTAAGAAGGTTCTCGCGAACACCGTCAGATGGCGCATGTATCGTTACTGCAATTTTTTGTAAAATTTACAATGTCAAATGTTGATTTTATTAAACACAATTCAACGTCGACGGTTTAGTAAATCCGATTAAATTTAAACGTAGAATTTACAGAAAAACATTGATGAAATTAACCAAGAACATTAGTAAAACTTACTTTCAAGTTCTGTAAGAAGGTTCTCGTGAACACCGTCAGATGGTGCATGTTTCTTTACCGCAATTTTTTGTAAAATTTACAATGTTAAATGTTGATTTTATTAAACACAATTCAACGTCGACGGTTTAGTAAATTCAATTAAATTTAAACGTAGAATTTACAGAAAAACATTGGTGAAATTAACCAAGAACGTTAGTAAAACTTACTTTCAAGTTTTGTAAGAAGGTTCTCGCGAACACCGTCAGATGGCGCATGTTTCGATACAGCAATTTCTTGTAAAATTTACAATGTCAAATGTTGATTTTACTAAATTAATTCTAACGTCAATGGTTTAGTAAATCCAATTAAATTTAAACGTAGAATTTACAGAAAAACATTGAATAAATTAACTAAGAACATCAGTAAAACTTACCTATAAGTTTTGTAACGAGGTTCTCGTGAACACAGTCAGATGGCGCATGTTTCGATATTTCAATTTTTAAGTTTACGTTAGTTAAATTAGTTCATTTATTAAGTTTACTTTATAAGCTGTTATTTCTTTTACATTGTTGAATTTGTGGTGGTTTGGAATAAATGTTTATCTATCAATTTATCTACCTAATACCTACCTATTACCTTCTTATCCCGTTAATGCCAATATTAGTGCCAACTGGCAACTTAGCGTTACAGTAGAGCATAACTTTCGATAGGTAGGTATAATACTATTTGCGATTCGTGAGCTTCCATTTCTTAGTTTCTTTGTTTTTTTAGTTCGTAGTAACCAGCTAGATCGTGGTATCGACGGCATCGACGCGATTTGCAGGTTTTCTTTATACGAGTAGGTGTAAGTGATGGAACATGGAACCAGTTTATGGCTCATCTGATGTTAAGTGGTAAACTCTACCTATTACAATCATCTGCTGCTCTACCTACCTATGTAGTGAATTCCTTGATACGTTAGTAGCTAGCGTATGGAACAGACGCCGCGAACAACAAGTTTGCGCCATGCATTGAAATATACTATTACTAGGGTATACTAGTAGGTACTTACTTAACTTTTACTACGTACCTACCTACCTTTTTATTTAACAGACAGAGAGCGGTCACTCGTACAAGCGTTCAAACTTATAGGTAATTTACAAAACAGATTTAGCAAAATTAATCTTTTGTTTAGTAGGTAGGTATATTATAGGTACTATTGGTTTAGTAGGGAAACGTGACGCCAAGCATGTCTGTGCCAGTCGCTTCAAAATCTATTACTAGCTGACACCCGCGACTTCGTACGCGTGCGAAACTTTCCATACCAAAATATTCAGCGTAATGTCAACCAGCATTCGATGAACCTCGTGCCAAAGGCGGTTTTTGGTTTAGAGAGGACAAGCTGTATCTAGGAAACGGATTTCAATAAAATACCTGTGGCCTATGTTTCAATCCGTGAAAAGGGCTTCTGAATGGTATAAGTTTCATTGAAATTCGTCCAGTAGTTTAGGCGGGATCCGCGAACAAACAAACAGATAAACAGACAAACTCGATTTTCGGAATCAGAATCGTTTATTTAGTAGATCTGCATATTTAGTTTATCCATATCTTTCATTTTAATTTTTGGCTTTTTTTACAGTTTTATAACAGTATAGATGTGTACCTACGTGTGGACCGCTGCTGTCTGAAATAAAGAATTAGTAATAATAAAAAACCTAGCTAGATAGATAAATGTAGACCTAGCTAGGTTTTTTTTTCGTTAAAAAGTTCGATGATATTTATAAGTAGGTAGGTGTACCTATATAATACCTACTTACAAAAATATCATCGAACTTTTGAACATTTTCGTCCTAAATTCTATAATACACATTGGTATCGATTCGGTTGTTGCCTTTTTCTAAACTAACCTAATTTGACAGCTCTAAAATTATAGCCGTCCTTGTCGTTTCAGTTTATGAGAAAGGGACGCCAACACTTTTAGTGCTGTCAAATTAGGTTAGTTATGCAACAACTGAATTGATACCAATATCTGTCAGCCAGCATACGATAAACCTCGTAGCAAATGGCTGCTTTTGGTTTAGAGAGTTCATGCTGTATACGTATACACATAGCACGCCATAACTAAATATCAAAGTGTAAAAAAATTACATAGACGTAGGTTACCTACTGTACGTATAATAATTTGTTTGTTACATCCATTGAACTACTAGTTAGATCATAACTTTAGAACCGGTTATTTTTAATTTTAATTTATTCATCAATATACCTAGGTAAGGTACTACCTATAAAAAACTCTTTTGAAGTTGACTTAGAATAACGCCCAGCCTAAACCATAAGTCCTAGAGGTATGAAATTAGGTAGGTATATCCTTATAGTAGTTCTTATGGTAGTAGGTATCCTTATTTATTGTAGGGGTGCACTAAGAAAGGAATTTTGAAGAGTCGCAACGGAAAGAAAACAGCTATTAAACAAACATAAAACAAAATCACAAAACTATAACGAGGCTAGTTTGGTATACCTATGTCTACGCATAGCTACCTACTTTTAAATGTTTTACTCTTTAGGTTATGTACCTATGTATTTACAAAAAAAAGAGTAGGTAGGTATATAAGTATTATATCAGCAATCTAGTTTCCATAGTTCAAGCTCTGCTTAGTTTGGGACTAGAAGACGTTGTGTGTAACGTCCAAGAATATTTATTTATTTTATTTATGTTATGATGTACCTACCTACCTAAATCGGACAAAGGGATGGTATAGTTGGTGTAAAAGAGAGTAAAAAAATCAAGTGCAGCTTCTTGGAACCTAGGTAGGTAGGTAGATAGATAGGTGGTCTAGGTTAGGTACCTAATCTACCTACTTATTTAACTTCAGTTAGGTACGGATTTTCTCATTTTGAATTTAGACACTCGGCGTATCTCCGAGCCTAGATAGATTTAGTCGCTAGTAGGTATAGATGTAAAACAACAAAAATAAAATAATGTCCAACAGTTCAATGGAAAACGATCGAACGCGCGACCGCGTTCTGTCCCCTAGGCCTTAACTAGGGTATGATTCCGAACTTCAGCAGTGCTGCCACAGCACTACTGATATGGTCCCCATATTATATTCTTCATAGGTTTATCATAGATTACATTCCGAGCTCATACCAGTCATAGCAAACTTTTTACAAAACTAATTTTGTAAAATCAAACTTTTGTGTTAGTGTATTATACCATTTTGTCTAGTAAGGTTGGAAACGCGACGCGAAACGTGTCTGGGCAGTATTTTTCCGCGTTTCTCTCTGAAGTGAGGTAGGGCTGCCATATTATGACTTAATAAATGTATTATGCTTTTTAAATACCTAGTTAGGTAAGTACTTTTGCTATATTGTTTTAATAGTAGATTAGATTATAGCTCCCGGCTTTGCTCACGTTTTTTTTATTAAGTTTAAATTTCTATGAAAACCTGTTAGCAATTAGCATAGATACTGAAACCAAAGAGGTCTTATTTCAAATCAATGTTTTGAACAATTTTACTGATTTTCAGCTTGTGATTTTATGCACCTTCGAATGTCTAAATTGACCGGACTATACGTACCTACATACCTACTTAATAAATGTTTTTGTAATTTGTGATTTCGTGTCCTCCAGTGGGTGCTACAATGGCCCTAAATAGATACATACCGGCCAAAATCATTCAAGTACCTACGTGCATTGCATACCTGTCGGATAAAAGTCGGATAACAATCAGGATTTTATTACAAAATCCGTATCCGTCTGACCTGCCAGCCCTAGCGTGGAGGGCGGGCGCTGGCGCATCAGCCCGCGGCCGGCCGGCTTCACAGTCAAGTCAAGTCACCACAGACAGTCACAGACCGTTCGATGCTCGGGTTGGACGCACGCAAGTTTTGAACCCAGTTCCTACACAGTAGTAGTAATCCAGACCACCTAGGTATTTTGAAATAACAATAAATGTTTCATAAGTGAGTGTAAAATCCAAGGACGCGCGGACTCCATTTTGGTAACTATTTCCTTTTTTGATTCATAACGTAGGTACCTATTTTCCATCCGTTTCGTAGGCGTTCCGTCATGGATGAACGAGACGACAATTTGCTGGATAGCAATTTTGTTATGGAGTTACTAAATTCGTGGGGTTTTTTTTGAAGCGCTCGTGGCTGGGCTTACTTAGCCAATCTTAACCGATAATCTAAGTTAAGCAACGTTCTGCGCGGTCACTATTTCGATGGGTGACCGTTAGTGGCATTTACATCTGAGCGCTTCCGTGCTTCGAAGGGCACGTTAAACGGTCGGTCCCAGCTCTAGCAGTCGTTAAGCCACAAAAGAGGCCTTAAGGCGGCCTAAAAACTCCGTCACCAGAGTTGGCGACTAGCTCATAGTTACGAGCTTGCTTTTTTATTGTAGAACTTTAAATTAAGAATTGAAATAAATAGGTATGTGAATAGGTAGGTTCCTACCTACCTAACACGACATTAATAAAATTGATTTTACAGAGCACATGTTCATTGGATACAGAATCTATTTCATCACGTGAGATAGAAAGACTTGAAACTCAATCAGGTGTCTCCAGTGGAAGTGCCAACTCAGCCCAGACCTGTTCTAATCAAAAGGTTAGTGTCAGCCTATATACCACAGATCATATAATACTATACTACGAGTATTAATACCTACACAAAATATAATCTGATCCGACTTATTAAAAGTATTTTTAACCGACTTCAAAAAAGGAGGAGGTTTTCAATTCGAATGTATTTTTTTTTGTAGTTTGTCAAATCCTTTAGACGTTCCAAATGCTTTCTTGTTTTCGTTCTAGGTTATTCTTAGTTCTAAACTATATAGATTTTGAGCTTTTACTCGGAGATTTTACTCTAATACCTATCTCGGCCAAAAACTCAATTTTTCAACCATGATGAATCGAGTTTTCGACGTCATTTTGACGTCATCTTTATTAGAGTAAAATCTCTGCTCAATTAAACATAAGGTCCCAGGTCGCTTAGTCAGATCGTGATATCAATACGATTTGTAAGTTTATTTCAGCCAGTTTAAAAAAATGTTTCATTGCGCTTTATTTCCTTTTTTTGTGAACATCGCGAGGTCTCAGTACGAGGCGAACTACTAGTTATAAATGAATGAAATAGATCTATTACCGCGTGCACACTATGCCCATTGCCGGCATGAATGCCGCTTAGTGAGAATAAAGGCGATGTTGCTGTGGCAATAAGTCCGCGGCATTGATGCCGTTATACATTCCGGCAGCGGCATGGGCATAGTGTGCACGCGGTATATGGTTAGAATAAATTCGATTTCCGGAATCAGAATCTTTTATTTAGTAGATCTGCGTATTTAGTTTATCCATATCATTAATTTTACTTATTAGCTTTTTACAGTTTTATTAATAGTATATAGATAGATATAGATTTTAATCCCAATTCTGTATTGATTTGCTTCTATTTCAGGAGACATATTATATTCCCAGTCGAAAATATGGCAGAAAGTCCTATATACCGGCCAGAGGTCAAACTGGTCGACAGATACCATAATCAAAGGCGTGTATTGAAAAAATGTACACCCAGAGCTTCAGTAATTGTTGAAGGTAACCCGATATTCTTCAAGTTGGCGCAATAATTTTCAGTACCTTCAAATTTAAGAACAGTAATTACGATTTCATTTTTAGAAACACTTAATTCACCTACATTACCTAATTCATCGGTCGAGGATGAAGAAGAAAGAAAACTGTGGCTCAAATTTAACAGAGAACCATGGGTTGAAATAACTGAGAAATGGCGGTTGTCATATAACCTACGACGCCAGGATTTGTCAGCTAAGGGAAAAACTATTCAAGATATCTGCAACGAGTGGCCTCCACTGAAGGCCAGCCAAGGCTATACAAGCTCGTAAGTATTGTTACTGTTTTTATTTTTATAATCTGACAAATTGCAATGGTCATTTGGGATTTTAATTTGTCAAAAACTCATGTTGTATCTCTATCCACAGCCACAGAAAACTGGAATGTTAGCTTACCTGCAGTTGGACCGTCTTCTAGAAGCTTCAGCGTTTCTTCACACGATTTTATTTTTTTGAAGACTGGTAATGTTTTCTCCAAAACCGTTGACCATTTTTTAAACAACTTTAAGTCGCAGTTTTGATGTACAACGTCAAAATCGGATTCAATCTGAAAATAATTGTTATTGCTCCGACATTTTCTCATGTAATGTGTAATGGAGATTCTTACTGTTCATTTAAATATAAAATAGTGATGTTTGAAGTGCGGCCGTAGATCAAGTAGACCTAAATATACCTACTACGCTAATGGAGAGGTTTCGTAAACGGCAGAATCAATTGTTAATTTTTTGATTTGATTTTGATTTAATTAATAAACTAATCTTAATAAGCATAATTTGTATCATTTATTACTTTTCCGCTACCCTGATCAAATAGGTATTTCTTTAAATTGTAACATTTAATCATTTGTAAATATAATGTCATTTTATAATTAAGTTGGTATATTATTGTACTTTTTGTTTATTTGCTGTGTGTATTTTGCTCCGATTTTTTTTCTTGTACATTTTACGAACTGGTTATTGATTTATGCATTTTCTTTCGTTTGTTTATATAACTTTTACTTTGGTATGTTCTACTTGGAAGTTGTGTGTGCTCTCTTGTTATGATTTACAGTATTCTAAAATGTTTTGTACCTACAACTTTTACTTGCTGACTTGTGTATAATTCACAAATATTTGTTTTTTATGATACCTACACCTGTTTTCATGTTTTAGTTGCTTTAAATCTGTTAGGTAATTGGCAATATTGAGCTGACGGACTAAGATTGCTATTACCCAAGAGGTTTATAAAGCAGCTAAAACAGGCGCGTGTCATAAATACAATACAATATGGGTGAAATATACTAAAGTGAACAAGTAAAACAACAGTATGTACAAACTTACTAGGGTTAAATTTACAGAATTTTTAAAGTAGATTATACCAAAGTAATACCTGTAAAACATACGAAAGCAAATGAGTAAGTAAACAAACCGATTTCGTAGAATGTACAATATTAATAATAGTAATTTACATGAAACTAATTTAGCAAAAAATACAATATGACATAGGTATATTATACAAAACAGATTTATTAAATATTACAAAACTAGTGAATAAATAGTATGATAAAATATACAAAGCTGACTATAGCAAAATATACTAAATATGGCTCGTAAATTATACGAATCAAATTGATTGAATGTTACAGAAGTAGGTATCGTTAAGTATCGTATATTCTACAAAATACATTAGTCAAATATACCAAACAGACTATAGGTAAAAATACTAAAGACTACCCTTAAATTATACGAAACATATTAGTTAAATTTTACAATATTAGGTTCAGTACATAATACAACATTTTGTATGTAGAATATACGAAGCAGATAACAGTAAATAATACTAAACATAAACCTTAAGATAAACGAAACAGAATCGGTAAATATTACAAGACTAGAATCGTAAATTTAACTTCGTATAAGGAATAATATATACAAAACGAGTTTGATAAAAAATACTGAACGCATACAGCCAATTTCACTAAATATTTTAATAAATATTACTAAACTAGTATCATAAAAAACACTACACTCTGTTCGTAAACTATACGAAACGTAATCAGTAAATAACAAAACATGTTTCGTATATTATACAGTATTGGTAGGTTATTACTATACATAAACCTTTAGCAAAAAATACGAAACGAATTAGGTCAATTCTACTATATTAATTTCATATATGATACAAAATTACTTCGTAAAAACTACTCATTTGGTTTCGTTTATTTATGATACTTTTGCAAAACTAGTTTAATAATATTTACCAATTAGGTTTTGTATAAAAGTGATATTAAATTGTCCCTACCACAGGTCCAATTTTACAATTTAATAATGTTGATAGTACAGTTTTATATTTCGTATTTATTTACTATATTAGTTTTGTAATTGGCCTACCATTATGTGTTTAGTAAAATCAACAACGTAAGTGTGTAGGACCGTTTTTAACCCTTTTCTTTTGTAAACATTACCACGAATTTAGTAAAATCAACGATTATATTTTTTCAGTGTTATGTGTGACCATTTTTTTCTTAAACTAACCTACCAGATATATACTAGCTTCCATTTGTACAATCTCAATACAAGGCTACCTACCGCAGTAATTTTAAACTAATAACAATAAAAATACGCAGTGCTTCCTAATTTGAACAAATAGACCATTGAAATATAAACAAGCCTGACGTTGTGTCCTTAATTGGGAGCCCCAAGGTGCAGGCGCCTCCCACGCCCACTGCTGGGCACATAGCTTCTGTGATAGGTAGTGGTTCCGGGATAGACTCCTACTAACATTTTGTATCGGGTTGTTCGGAGTGGGTATAAATTTGGCTCAGCCTACACCTTCAATTAGAGTAAAACACCAGTTAGTTCGCTAAAATAGGTAATATGCGTTAGGATGTAGTTCTTAGGTACTAACACACCCATAGCCACGTATTTAGGTTACCTACAGAGATACGACCTGCTAGCATCTACTAGAGGTAATTTACCGGTTCGGTTTTGGAGTCTTTTTACATCTGGTTCTTTTGTTTTTATCTGCGCGGGTGGTAATTTAATTTATTTTTATTGTGGACCCAGCCTAAATGGCTTGAAAGCCTTAAGTACTTGCGGAAGTACGGGCCCTCTACGGCCCTAACTAACCTCACAAACCTTGAAAAATATTTAAAACTTCTACTTACTTGGTTATTGAGCTCTTCGAGTCCTCCGGTAACCCCACGAATATCAAAGTAGAAGACATCACACGGCACTACGCGGCACAAAGATATTTACACAAAAATTTTGATAAAACCAAACCGAGAACTGATTAAACCAGACCAAACTATCAAAATGACTGGTGTCAGTCCAGAAGGAAATTAAAATAATAACTGCCAGTATGTACTGAATGAAGGAGTTATAATGTCATACTGTGAGCTGTTTTGAATTATTTTACAAGGCGTGGGTTTCTTTGTAGGTGTTGTGGGTCGTTTCATTTAAGAAAATTCCGTATTAATCAGCACCTACATAGGTAAGTAGTTATTTACTCCAGAGTTTTCTAGAAAAATCAAGCCAGTTGAAGATGGTTTAAATATCAAAATAAGTTTAGTCTGAGGGAGTACCGCAAGGGTGCATATTTGGTCCATTATATCATTTATATCTGAAGACAGTTTCGTTGACGTTGGTAAGTTAGTCGAACAGTCGTATGGCTTCGGTAGTTGCCTATTAAACATTAGGTAGAAGACTTGTGGGTCTAGGTAAATTCGCCTTAACCGCTGAACCCAATAGAATTCCGCAACATTAGTTTAGGTTCAGGGCCTCTACTTTGAAAAATAACTAACGAAGATTCGTAGCGACACTTGTTTTACACTACGCAGCCGCCTTGTGTGTCGACGCTGGCTCTTGCGAAGTGACAGCGTCACTGGGCAGTGTAACCCAAAACGATACGACGAACCTACGAATATCGATTTTCGTGGTAGCCACTCTGAGACTGACGCACAGGCACACGATATGTGACAGGCGTCACATCTCAGTGGGATCGTAGGTTCGATCCCCACTGAGAACAAACATTTGTGTCTGGCAAACATAGTTGTTTGTTCTATGTCTGGGTGTTACTATTTACAAAAATAGATACATAATATAGGTACGGTACACCGAACATCTATATCCTAGCGTACGGTATGTATTCTATCAGCAATCTATTCCCATATTACAAGCTTTGCTTAGTTTGGGACTAGAGGGCGTTGTGTAAAATGTCCACGAATGTTTAATATTCCTTGGAAGAATAAGGGTAGCTCCAGGATGTTTAGTGATCATCTCAGCATCGATTCTTCTGAGGAGCACAGTGACTGATGACCATGGTACCTAGGTATCTCCTATTTAGTCAGTGCAATAATTTTTGGTTCCGTTTATCACTAACGATAGCATCCTAGTTTACCTAGTACCATCTAGTACCTAATCTATGATCACTAAGCTGCATTTATTTATCTCTTCTTCTATTTATAGCCTCTGTCTGTCATTTCGATCTTGGAAGGAGATTTCGATATTTATGTTTTTTTCTTCTAAAATCGTAGCTACCACACTCAAATTCACCGAACATCTATACTCAAATTCCTACTCCTATTTCCGAACATGATTAGCGCGCGCGTTATTTTTGTCTGTTGAATGTAGAATGAACCCCGTTTCCGAACGACTATGAGGCATTGACGGCTTGACGGGCTGTGCTGCCAGCTTAGCACTAGCTTTGCAAAATCTAGCTATCCTACTCTTAAAACATGTAATTTAATTATGTATGTATGTAATATGTATTATGTAAATATTTTTATATTTGGATGTTATTTTATATTATTTATGTTACAACATACACATGAAACAAATGAGCACTTTGCAAACTGTAACACACAATGAAACAATCAGGTAGGTACTTGTATACGTAATGTTCTATTTGATTTGTTATATATATATATATATATATATATATATATATATATATATATATATATATATATATATATATATAGTTATATATTAAATTATATAGTAGGTATAGCTCTTAGTTTGTAAGATAAATATTATTCAATGTAATGTCGCACGCCAACCTCCTCACTACACCACCACGTTTGGGTTGGCTGGCAGACAATGCTTTCAGCATTAAGTCCACCCTTTGTAACAAATTTGTAATTTTGTGCAATAAAGTATTAAATAAAAATAAATAAATAAAATATTTTTGTCACTTCCCGAAATATTTAGATGAAACAATTTTCAAAACCGGACAAAGCAAGGTTTAGGTACAGGGTAGAAAAAATAAACGGGGCCGATTAAACGCAAAGCGTCCTACAATTGTAATACTAAGTCGAAAATTACTTTAATCATTAATATGTAAGGTGCTCATCGTAGTATTTAACCAACTAAGCATATTTGGGACATTTCTGTCTTTGGAGTAGCAAAGCTGAATGCTGGCAACACTGACAGAAAGGCGGACACGGGCAGCGAGCGAGTTTGTTTGTAGAATTGTACGAAGTTGTTGTTCGCTTTCAAAGTGCTTTTGATAATTTTTCTAATGCTTTCACTATGAAAACTGGGTTCCATTAGTAGTCATGTTGAACCAGACATCTACTGAAGCGTTGCTTTCAGCAACATACGTCGACAACTACTTGGATTGTGTAGAAAATCTTCCGAATGATCTGCAACGACATTTATCGCGTATGCGAGAGCTCGACGTAACTTACAGAGGTAATCCTTGGTTATCTGCTTGTTTTTTACCATAGGTATGATATAGAAATGTGTTTGCTGGCTTCTAAGCCAGAACTAATTCATCTAACAGCTTTGAAAATGTTGTGTTGACGTTTGCGTATCAACTTATAGATACGCTTTTCTATGTATAGTTATTGAATCCCTAATAAACAGTGGACCAAAATAGCATCGCTTGTACCAGTTTTGTTGTTTCATAAACATTGATCGGGTAAATTTCACTTTTTCATACACAAAAATAGCTTACAATTTCTAACAATATGGCTTTGCTTTACAGTAACTTTTTACTAAGTCGTAACAGTTTAGCAAACTTCGTTTACATAAATGATTTATACACTGGTAATAGCTTGTTGCAAGCCCGATAACTTTCTACCCAATGGCTGATATTCTATTTATGTTTTTTAAACAGATTGTCTCCGAGAGGCAGAAAAGCATCTGGCTATATCAGTGGGCACCAACACAGAGGAGCGACGTCGCAATCGAGCTGCTATACGTTTGCAAGCTGTGTTAGTCGCTGCCCAGGAGATTGGCGATGAAAAACTTCAAGTGGTGCAGATACTGCAAGACCTGATTGATAACAAGCAGAGATCACTTGACGGAGATCATAAAAAACTATGTAAGTAAAATACAAAACGTTTCTTTACACTTTTAAGTAAGTAACATACCAACATAATTATCTTAAAATGTATTAATTGTATGATGTAGCCATACACATGGGTTTCCTAATCAAGTTATATTTCAGATGCTATTTCTAACTAAATTTCAATTGCATGGATCCAAAAGTTCAGTTAGTTTGGACTAGCAACATAAACCATATTAGTGTTTGCCCCAAAATAACAAAAACAATGAATTTTTTTCAGTATCATGCTTAGAAGTGAATACAAATGGCACAGCCAGTAAGAAAGAGCCCACCCCACCACCGGAGCCAGCTCGGGAAAGAGAAAAAGAGAAAGAAATACCCGTGGTAGTGCCACCACAGCTACCTACACCCGCTCCCCCTGAACGTGTTGAAAAAGAAAAGGAGAAAGTGGAAAAAGACAAGTCAGGAGGTACATCATCATACTCATCATATCAGCTATATGAAAACACTACCTGATACACGCGACTTCATATGCATGCGAAACTTTCCGTTAAAATATCTGTCAACCAGCTTACGATGAACCTCGGTGCCAAAGGCGGCTTGTGGTTTAGAGAGGTCAAGCTGTATCTAATAATCCACGTCTTTAATTTTAATAAAATATAGCCTATGTTTCAATCCGGAATTAGGGCTTCCGCATTCAGAACTTATACCATTGTATAAGTTTCATTGAAATTGTTCCAGTAGTTTAGGCCTGATCCGCGAACAAACAAACAGACAAACTCGATTTTCGAAATCAGAATCGTTTATTTAGTAGATCTGCATATTTAGTTTATCCATATCTTCAATTTCAGTTTTTGCTTTTTTTACAGTTTTATAATGGTATAGATAGATTCATCTGTTTCTTCAAGTTCAAAGTATCTATGCAAAACTCTGCTATCCTACAAATATCATAAATGCGAAAGTTTGTATGGATGTTTGTTACTGTTTCACGCAAAAACTACTGATCTGATTTGAATTAAACTTGGAATATATATTGTCCGGGACCTGGATACTTTCATAGGCTACTTTTTATCCCGGAAAATCAACGGGATCCAACGGAACGCGAACGAAGTCGCAGGCGGAAGGTGTAGATAATAAATTTAAAGACGTTGAAAGCACCCCAAAAAGTAAGACAGCTCCTGTGGAAAAACCTAGTAAAAGTTGCAGAGTCATCACTGTTAAGATTTATTGCTTTAATAATTTATTAATGAAATGATGATGAAGATAGAATGTTGTATCTTTGATATTGATAATCAAATGTCGTTTGCAGGTGAGAGATGGTCGAAGCGCGCGCGGCGTGCCCGGACAACGACCGGAGTGGCCACAGACGGGGCTGAGTCCAGCGAACGAGACAGCGAGCGACACGCACACAGCACTACTAATAAGAAAGGTAACTTGGGTGCAACTCAAAGATGCTTAGATACTCTTAGATCTATTACAGTTATTATGTGTGTCCAACTGCTAATAAAACACTGCAATTCGGCTCTGCCGGAAGACCAGCGTCGGTCGCATGCCGACCGACACATGCTGAGGCACAGTACTTAAATTAATTTTGTACTTGTACGTTTCTATATCGCAAATAAAATAATTTCTTTCTTTAAATTATTAATCATAATAATCAAAAAATCTCCTGATATGAGTTGACATTCAAACACTTTACCTTACCTACCTATATATACATCTGGACATATAGGAACTTAATTATAATCGCCTCTTAACACTGCTAAAGATTTAACTTATCACTATTTGTTTCTATCTAAACTAAAAAAACATTGCAACTATTTTGAGAGGAGATTATAAGAAAAAATAGAGCCATGTATCTACAAGATGTAGATATGGGCTACATACTGTAACTGTGAATTCTACAAAGACATTGATATTGCACTCCACAGGTATAGGCAAGAAGAAAAAGCGCAAAGCGCGGCAAGCTGCCCAACGTTCAGAAACACCGCCTGAAGAGGCCGACGCAATAGACCCGGATGAACCGCGCTACTGCCTCTGCGATCAAATATCCTTCGGCGAGATGATTCTTTGCGACAACGACCTCTGTCCCATCGAGTGGTTTCACTTCTCTTGCGTCTCTCTCACCACAAAACCGAAAGGTAAATGGTTCTGCCCAAAGTGCAGAGGTGACCGCCCAAACATTATGAAACCCAAAGGACAGTTCTTGAAGGAACTAGAACGGTATAACAGAGAAAAGGAAGAAAAGGCGTAGTAAAGCTTAGATCGTGCCTGATGTAGTGTGCCTAATAGCTATTTATTTATGTGGAAATGAATGAAACTCAAGGCTTCAATGTTGTGGTTATAAAAAGTATTATTAAAAGTTAAACCTCTTAATGTGCCTGGATTCCAGATACAATAGTAAATGGAATATTATGTCTCGTTTGGATCCACGTTTCGGCATACCAAAGGTTAATTATTAGAGTTAAACTTGTTGGCGGCGCGACCCCAACTACCGGATTTGAATAAATAATAATAACATCATTAAAAAATCTCTTATTTGATTAGATCATCATTCAACAGTAACCACTTATATTTCAGTCTAGACAGCACAGAAATGGGATTTCGATTTTAAAGCACGACTTTAATTCTATGAAAGAATAATCATATTCTATGATTATTTTTGACTTGTGATGTATAATATTTGCTGCAAATGATTATCTACTCATGTCTCCAAGTTGGATGTTGATTCAGAAAAAGATTGTAAATATACAATACATTTTCATAGTAAAAATAAATACTAGAAGGGAAGTACAGCGTAGTCATACGCATTTATAGCTATTATATTGAGATAATTAATTCTAATAATAGTTGTTAAAAAAGATATAATTTCTTACTATTTGATTAAGTTATATTGAATATAAGAATTTTATTCTATAAAAAAAATCTTTTTTATTTCATTATATTTGGCTACAGAGCGAAAATGAAAACAACTTTGATAAGTATTTAAATGGCTTTATTTCAATAAAATCATTCTATACTATACACACTCCTAAATACTATTAGTAACCATGTGGAACAATAAAACTTTTAATTACAATATTTTAAAACACATGCTCATATCAATTTAATTCGTTAAATATTTTAATAAATGCCAAAAATTTAGTGTAATGCCTGAAGTTTATAAATTGTTTATAAAATATTGCAATGGCTTATACTTTCGACTAGATAATTATTATTATAAATTAAAACTACGTAGTAATATAAATATTGCGAGAGAGAGGATCAAAATCTGAGATACGCACGTAATATTCGTACATAAAACTTGCACACCCAGGCTAACCAATAAGCAAAAACATTGAACAGACATGATTGAGAACAAGTTGATTAGTTGAGGATTTCAAAAAAATTTCATACACTCGTAGTAGCTTATTTGTATGCTCAAAACTTACCCAAGTCTATGTACTCAGTTTTTTTTGGCATTTTCCAGTAAAAACTGTCAAATGTATAGGTGTGGAGTTTCAGTTCAACTGGCATTCGAACTTAGATCGAAGAGATTATCCGAATATTGGACCCAAGTGTGTAAGCATCTTCTAAAACTAAAATACTATAGCACTAGTCAGTGCTTTGATATTATAGAATGTTCTGACCGATGTTCAACCTAACACATAGGCAAATAAAATTGGTTGATGTTTCCATATAACGAAGTGTATCAACCCTGCCATAAAATACATAAAAGGGGTATTCTGTTATTTATCTACTAGATATAAGGTTGCTAGAATGCTTTGCTTATAATATTTTGTTCATATAAATACCCCTAGGTTTATAAAAATCTTAAGAATTTTTTATATATTTCGACTACACTTTGAAATATGCGGCAAGATCGTGCAATAAAAATATTAGGCCAATATTTTAAGTACACTTTTGTCTTAATAATAATATAATTAGAAATAAACCCCTATTTTGTGACGCTAAGATTAAATATGACACTAAATTGAACACAAATACATGCTAGTAATTATCTAATACTCTACTAACATTTTAATTAATGAATATGTAATGAATTTAACTAATACATCATATAGGTGGAACCATTATTATGGCTATTTATTAAAAACTTAGGCAAAGTTTCTGTCAAGGACATCAAACATGAGAGGTAAAGGTGAAAGAAACTCACCTTGTATTTTCCACAGAGTACCGATTTCAACTTGGAGAGCTAGGTATATCAAAATTTGAATACTCTGTGGTGTTAACCTATTTTGTATAAGTCACAGGTGATAAAAACCTATATTTTATACCCACACTCCGTGAGGGTTTTTGTTGGTGGGTGCTGCGTTTTCCAACTGTCGCGGCGATCCTATAATTCGACGAGCACTGCCTGCTTTGCATAAACCTGAAAATAAACAAACACAGCATAAGGCCCCTGATTACCTTAAAGGTCTTCTCAAGGACCTCGAGATGTATACCATGCCTGGTTACAGTCGTGAGCCGTACCATCAAGGGGATGCCGTAGCTCATCAACGCTGCCCGTCAGGCTCTGAAGATTAGCTTCCTTCATCTCCTGGACCAGTCTCTCCACTTGTCGCTTTTTCTCCATTATCGCACTTTCTAGGACACCAACCTGGAAAGCAACTTTAGCTTTAAAATACTAAAGCAATTTAAAATACTAAAAAATATGAGCCGATTTCCCAGTTCTAACTTTTTTCCAGGTTTTTTCTATTCCTTGCTAAATTGGGCCAGTCTGGTAGACACTTCTGATGTATAATTGCAAGTAAAGTTACGAGGCTCGATAGCGGAGCGTCGCCGCTTGAAAAAATCGCCTAATAATTGATAGGTATTTGAAAAAATAATATGTATGAAATATGGACGATATTTCCGTAGTTATTGCGTCATATCTCTTCCAACGAGCTCAAACGCGTTTCTCGAGTGTCAAGCCATCAATGTGTTCACACTTTCCTATGGTGTTCAAAATATATGTACCTCTCGTTTTAAATTCTCTGCTGTGAGGTGGTTGATCTCGGTGGCGTGCTTGGCTTGTTGTATTTGACTTTGTAGATTCTCCATTTCTGCCATCATGGTTCGCTCGAGCGCTTGTCTGAACATAATAAGAATTTATGCTTTAGGAATAACTGTATTAGGTACATGGAATCCTACTAATACTATAAACGCGAAAGTTTGTGAGGATGTTTGTTACTCTTTCACGTAAAAACTACTGAACCGATTTGGATGAAACTTGGAAAATATATTGTCCGTGACCTGGATTAACACTTAGGCTACTTTTTATCCCGGAAAATCAACGGGATCCAACGGCACGCGAACGAAGTCGCGGGCGGAAGCTAGTAGGTCCCTACTAACTTTACACGGAAATTATTTATGAAACTTCTTAAAAAGCAAAAATGTTGTGTGCAATAACACTGCACAATTTTTAGCATAAATATCATTTTTGATCCAACCCAAACAAGCTTTGCTACAGTTGTAAGAAACCGTACAATCTCCGTGCATAATTAGCAAGCAAGAGTACCCTTCATTGATAGATTAGATTAAACGTGAGATATTCCCATTGTTTTTAACATAAACAATGAATGTACCACGTTCGCATAGACAAATAGTTCACAGTGCATTTCTAGGCAAGTACAGTCGGCATTAAAAGTTGATGATTATTTTAGATTAAGGTCAAATCTGCCTGAGACAACCACTAATCATTTCGAAAACAAGTAGTTTAGACTGATCCATTTTGATTATTTCATTAATAACAGATAGGTACTGTTTTTGTTGAATCGCGAGACGGTAACGTAGCGTATCTTACGTGTCAGAAAAATGGGTAGCATAGCGTACCTACAGCAACGTATGAAATTCTTGAAGTTTTCGTCTTTCCCATTAAATACCTACACACATACTTTGCGATAGAATTATTTCAAATGAAAGAACTACCTACTTGTATTTTGATCTTTAAACATGCAGACAGGGGTAACAAGTTGCCGCTACTGACTGTACTGTTGTATTCACACGACTGGTAGTTCACGGCACTTATAAGGATGTACTTAATTACTGCGTGGTTTTGCTTACAGAGACACTGAACTATAATTATAGAGCACAGATGGTCTGTTGATAGCAGCTCTGCTTTCTGATCTGTTAGGTCATGGTTCAAATCGGCGAAATAAATACTTTTATAAAAACACTAGATGCCGCCCGCGACTTCGTTCGCGTCCCGTTGGATCCCGTGAATTTTTCGGAATAAAAAGTAGCCTATGTGCTAATCCATGTCGCGGACAATATATATTCCAAGTTTCATCCAAATCGGATCAGTAGTTTTTACGTGAAAGAGTAACAAACATCCATCCATCCATCCATACTTACAAACTTTCGCGTTTATAATATTAGTAAGGAAGTAGGATTGTGAGGAATCCAATTACTATTCTAGCAACGGGTAGCTATACATATTTTGTAACCTGTCACATTAAGATTACTATGTGGCGGGTAATAACTATTACAAGACGTGCCTCTGTCTACCTTTGACATCCTGAAAGACCTTGTGACGATAACCAGATACCACAGAATACTTAAATGTCACAGAATACCTGACAACCAGATATTATATTATCTAGAGAGGAAGTCTAGTATGTCTACAGGTGCCTGAGGATGGCTCATTCCAGTTTTCCCCATGCGTGGGTATTTCCGGAACTTTTGTCCAATAATCCCCTTAGTGACCCCTGCGACTGCCGGCAGGGCAAAAGTCGTGAGCCTGAATTTTATTTACGCAATTTATTTTTATGTATTTCGTTCTGCGCAGTCTAAGGCACGTCGTTTTGTTATTTACCACACCAACAGCACGTTTTTGTACTCAAATTACTTACTGTGGTTTAGCTTGAGAATTGTTTTCAGACGACTTTATTAACC
Organism: Eulithis testata; assembly: GCA_947507515.1. NCBI lineage: Eukaryota > Metazoa > Arthropoda > Insecta > Lepidoptera > Geometridae > Eulithis > Eulithis testata. The sequence continues at coordinate 5,605,277 of OX382213.1, read as the reverse complement.
GAAAATTTTAGTGTGAACATCTTTGTTTTATGTATATATTACCATTCTATAGCTTCTATTGTTTCTTTGCTGATTTCTCAAATTGCTTTTTGTATATATTTATAAGAAGATTTTAGTACACTGACTATAAAAATGTTAAATAGGTTTATGTGAATGTATTAGGTACCTACTTGTCGCATAGTAGTCCATTACAAGGAATTTTAAAACCTATGGAAAATATAACGGACTCGAACCACGACCGTCCCCTTAAATTTAATACAAGGATATTACTGGCGCCAGCCGTTCATAATTACCTATTACCTATGACTACTCTAAGAACATTGTAAAATGTCGAAAGAAGAATAAATGAATTGAATTGAATTGAAAGTTTAAACCGAAAAAATTGGAAATTAATTAATAATGGTCAGGTCTGGGTTTTTTTATTTAAGTACCTGTTTTCTTGCTGCCTCCCATTCCCCCTTTGCTCATTATGGATATCCTCCATAAGTTTCCGTACTTTGTTCTTACACTGGAGTAATTCAGTCTCGCAGTTGGCCAGTTTGGAACGCACTAGTACTATCTCAGACTTTATAGTCTTTTCATTCTGTTTGATAATCTCACTCTCTTCTTCTATGTAGTTTATGGCTTGCACCTGAAAATTATTCAGAGTAGTTGTACCAAGTGGTCCTAAAATGTATCTGTAAATGTCTGCGTCAGAAGCATGTTCAGAAATGCCTAGTGGTCTTTTATTTGCTATGGTTGTGGGTGTTCTGTGACAGAAAAACGATATAAAAATGCTACCTAAAAACACAAGGCACAATACAAATAGGAGGTTTACCTGTTCTGTGCTCATTCGAAGTTGGTTATCAGCAGAGTTTATCTGTTGCTGCAACAATTCCACCTGCCTTTCTTGTTCACGGCCCTTGTTTTCCCAAAAGCCGATTTCAGCATCATACTATAGAAAACATAAGTGACATTAATTTTCGTATCATTACATAAACCTAGTAAGTAGTAGTAGTCTGGTCAAAAAAGACCATTTGATTTGTTCTCGACCCCTCCCTATAGTAGGTGCCAAATAACACCGCAATACAGATCATTCACCCACTTTCACCACGATGTCGCAAAATTCAATTTATGTATGGTAAACAAACAGTACTACGAGATTCGAGCGATACCGTCTTAGCGACAGGTTTGTATGGAAAGCGACAGAATTAGCCATTCATTAATTAAATTTTACGACATCGTGGTGAAGGTGGGTGAATGACCTGTATTGCGGTGTTATTCGGCACCTACTATAGCGTAAATGTTTCAACACAATATCTCGCATTATGAATAAAGCAATTCATAGAAATATCTAATAAAGCACAATAATAAGCTTTATATTCACCTTGATAAGGTCCACCTGCTGACTTGACAGCTTCTCCCTCTGGTAGTTGACCAGTGACACTAGCTCTCGGTACTGGCTGTTGTAGCTAACTGCTTCAGGCATGCGACAGTCCACATTTTCTTCAGGTAAGTTGACCGGAGACATGTGCGAGGAACGATTCCCACGGGACCGGTTCGGGGACTTTCTGGCTGTTTGGGAGGGAGGTGGGGGAGAACGATAAGGCGGAGGGGGTTCTCTGTAGAAATGCTTAAACTCAGTAGGGTAAAATCACGTGAACAACAATTCTGGGTTGTTTATAAATTTTTGGGTAGTGTTTATAAGTGTTAAAATTAAATTATAAACATTTTGCAGCTCAAAGGTATAGAAATATATATTATGTTCGGGCCATACTTCTGGATTGTTTACAATTACAATCAAAAATAATGTCTTTATAATTTTTGAAAATTGTATCATATTTTTTGAGTTGTGGCAATAATAATTGTAAAATTGATGTTAGATAATTATGTAGTGAAAGAATTCTCAATTCCAATCTCTACAAGTGAAGACTACTATAGTAGTGCCAAATAACACCGCAATACAGGTCATTCACCCACCTTCACCACGAGGTTGCAAAATTCAATTTATGAATGGCTAATTCTGTCGCTTTTCATACAAACCTGTCGCTAAGACGGTAATCGCTCGAATCTCGTAGTACTGTTTGATAACCATACATAAATTGAATTTTGCGACATCGTGGTGAAGGTGGGTGAATGACCTGTATCGCGGTGTTATTTGGCACCTACTATTACACTAAATTTACACTTTGGGCCTTTAATCTAACTGGTTTAAGAAATCGTCCAAGAGTCATCTTAGATTGTGACCCCAACCCTAGTGAAAGAGTTATAAAGGTAGTTTTAGAATCTATACAATTTCATTCCACTTACCTATAAGGAGGTACATCTTTCATCACAGGACTATTGGATTCTGGAGTCTTAGCTTGCTGTACTCCCTTCACCACCCCCACAGGGTTTCCCGGGGAGGTATTTACATTGTTATTGTTATAAGGCGGAGTGGTGTTCATACGAGGCGAACCCTGATTTTGGTTATCCAGCATGTTGGGGGTCGATGTGTTATGGGACCTACAATTTTTAGCATTATATTGTTATTGTTCATTTCATGAATTGTAGAACTCATATTCAGAATTTTGAAACTATATGTTTTAGACTTTTGTTTCCTATGCATGAAGTTTTTTTATGATTCACTTTGTAGAAAACCATTTCTTAGAATTGAATGAGTCATATAACTTCTATTGGGAACTTTGTTTTTTTAACAATTTCGATCACTTCTTGCTCAATGGTATTGGCCACAAAAAATCCAATGACTCATGTTATTTTTTACCTTAATATGGGTGGATGAGATTTGACAAAAAGCTTTTAATTAATCACATCCATTGGACCATAACTGCCATGGATGGGTGGACTAGAGCCAAAGAATCAAATTAGCGAAGGGTTCGGTTTTGCATTAGTTTAATGTTTTAGGACAAAATAATGTACAGGTTGGATGGTTTTATGTGATTTAATTAGATAATTTAGGAGAAAAATGTTACAAACCCATTTCCAATAGGAGATTTGGAGTTATTTGCAGGTGGTAGGGGTTTCTGACTGCTACCTGGGTCTGATCTTCTTAGTATAAATTGAATATCATTCGAGTATTCTCCCCATTTCATAAGAATCTAAAAAATATAAATTCTCTACACTGACATCTGCATTTTGAGCACAAATATGAATAAGATTCCATTATTATAATATTCCCATGTACCTACCTTCAATGGATATTCCTGAGGGGCTAGTAGTCTTTCGTTGTTTCTCCATCGCTCAATCAATGTGAATCTGCCCACTTTTCCAGTGGCATGAGCCAATGCAAAAACTACATCCTAGACAACAAACAACATCATAAGTTGGCTTGTTAGAAATGAAATCGCACTACAAGCGTATTATGCGTGTCATTATATTGTTTTAACAATTTCTTTACATACCTGACAAGTCGTAGTCTCTGTGACTCCACAAACAATCCTTTGTATCCCCTCGACCCAGACCTTCAGCTCCATTGAGCGAAAATCCTCAACACACACTGCACTTAGAAGCTAGGACATCATTATTATGTTTATTAGCCAGCCTGAAATCTTATTCCTAAGCGAAACGCGTTGTAACACGAATCAAACATACCAAAAACACAATAAAAGAAAATAAAGCTGCGAGTGCGAACTGGGTTATGAGAATGTATCGTTCAGTAATTTTTTAATTATACTTTTTTGGACGGAAATGTCACTTCGCGATGACAGTTTGGGGTTTCTGAACGATTTTGTAGTCATTCTCGATACAACGACTGATATCCTTCTATAACAAGACTTTTTTGTTGTTTTATAAGGGGGATGACATTTAGTTCAATTTACTTTTTGCGAGAATTTTTCTGACGAAGAAAATCCGGTAGGATTAAATTGGTTTTTGTGATTGTGGCTAGATTTAGTGAAGATGGCGGCGCCAGATGATGACGAAGAGGCAAGTACCTAGGTACCTATTTACCTATCATACAAACTACCTCTACCTCGGAAAAATGATAAACAACCTCTACCATCCACCAGCAGTGGCTTGCGCCTTTGCGGTCCACTTTGTTGTCGCAGTGGACCTTAAAGCGCTAGCGAGCGCTCAACAAAAAATATATATATTATATAAAGAGTCCTACCTAGATCTGATTTAAAATACGTACCTACCACCCTTGCAGAATTTAGTATTCAATGTAGAAGAGGTCCAGAAGATAGTTCGTGATAACATAGAGCTGTGTCTGGGTGGCAACATGTATAGCCACACAAGAGCGCCGCAATGGATTACTGTCATCACGGAAAAAACGTTAGCTAGACTCAACAAATTGAATAAGCCGTTCAAATATATCTGTAAATATCGACCCTATCTATCCTACTCTACGTACATTTTCTAGCAACATACATAGATGAATTTATTAGCGATCTGCCTAACTCAGCTATGTCTAGCAACTACAGAGATCAACAGATACGTCTTAATGAGATGAGGGTAGAATCATATTATTTTTGTACCTGTCGTCGTTTTACTTTTTTACTAAAAATGTTTCAGTGCGAATAACGGTCACTCAGAAAAATGGTTCCGGATTACACACAGCCGCAGCCTACTACTGGGACATAGCGACTGACGGAGCGTGTACCGTCCGTTGGGAAAACAAATACATGTACTGCATCATCAATGTATGGGCGTGCGCTATACAAATATAGGTAGGTAGGTAGGTACCTAATTAAATATTTTATCATATTCAGTTGGTTTCTTTTTGAAAATCATAACTGCCGGCCTTTTGCAGTGTTTTTATAAAATACGCGCGAATCGCTTCTAATCTAATCTTCTAAGTTTCGTTGAAATTGTTCCAGTAGTAGGTAAAGGCGTGATCCACGAACAAATAAATAGATAAACTCGATTTTCGGAATCAGAATCGTTTATTTAGTAGATCTGCCTAATTCGTTTATCCATATTCATACCATCTTTAATTATTTATTTTGTTTTTTTTATAGTTTTATAATAGTATTGGCATACCTAACCTATTCAAAAATAAAATTCATTTTCTACGTGTATGCCGAGGATATATATGCACACAGCAAAAGGGCTTTGTAAAATGAAACAATTCATAAAGCACATTTTAGTATTTTTATTTTTGGTAAAATTTACCATAATACAAAATAATGATAGAAATAAATAAAGTAATAAAATGTATAAGACAGGTCATAGAACTATGCATTGTAAAATTGGTGCTTTTAAAGCATTTCATATAATTTATAATAACATTAGGCAAAATGGCATTGTGTACAATTAAAATTAAAAGCATTATTTTTTAACACAAATAATATCAAGAGCAGATGCATATACTTAAAATAATAAAAATAACGCAAAATTGATTCATCACTTTGTGATTTGGTCTTTTGATTTTCTAATTTTTATTTTGTTTAAAGGACTAACAAAATGCACATGTACATGACTTTAAAGCATAATAATTTACCGAACAAGTCAACTTTGCGTCACATAACCACAAAATCGAATTAATGATCAATGCAAGGGGAAAAAGTAAACAATACTATGATTCGACATCACAACGCCCGAATCAACGTGTACGTAGTAGTTAAATCGAGAATAGTTAAATAGTCCTTTCATTGTTTTACCTATACACATCGCTTTTTACTTTAGCGACAAAAACTAGTTTAACTATTTTCCATCGAGTTTAGTTCAAATTAGGATATTGTGACGTCATATCGCACCTGTTTTCGCTCGACTTAAAAAACAACGAGAAGAATAAAAACTATACTCGTGTTAATCTTACGTCGACAAATAAACTAACATTTAAATATATATGTTAATTATTACAATCAATTTTAAAAATTACCAATGTACTTTGTTTATTATCGTAACTCGATGTAAACTATCATCCAACTATAGTATCAAAATAATGTAAATAAAATATAACAACCTTTTATCAAAGAGGCTTATCCTGTTATGGCTAAGTCCACATCATTATAAAGAATTAAAGTTACGCTACAACTGATAAGACTAGTCTACTTTCACCTTTTCTGGCGAATACCTCTCAAAATAAGACATTGATCAAACGTTTGTGTGTGGCAAACATAGATGTTTGTTCTGTGTCTGGGTGTTTCTATGTATTATAAGTATGTATTTACAAAAAAAAATGTATGTATGTATTCTATCAGCCATCTAGTTTCCATCGTACAAGCTTTGCTTAGTTTGGGACTAGAAGGCGTTGTGTTAAGGGTCCGTGAATATTTATTATTTTATTTATTATTGATGGGAACGCAGTCATCACAGTATGAATAGGTGAACTTTGAACCCTGCAGTTACTAGGTGCTACTATTTGTGTAGAATGTGTAATCCGGCGGAAAAGGCTCGATGGTTTTGGTTTCATTTCCTATTCATTCATTTTTTCATTCTATAGAATGATCCTAAAATAAAATTTAAATCAGATCAGTTCGCAGACGTTTTATAGTCACTGGAAAAATATGTAACAAGTTGTCTCTTTCTCTACTAGGGCATTAGACTAAAAGAGAAAGAGACAAGTCAGATTATCATGCGACCCTCCATATTTCAATGATGTAAGCGGCAATATTATTGTGATCAATATAGTAATTGAAGTGGTTCAAAGTTCTCCTAAATGTGAAACAAAATAATTACTTACAATACATTAAGTAAGTTTGTCTTGTGCCTAAACACCCACGTAGTTGTTTAAATAATGTAGTAGATAAACCTGGGGATCTAATCGTTATTGTGTTCAAATTGAATCCTAATCAATCAAACCGGTTTGGTGGTCGAAAATAGTACAATTTGTTTAGTTTGTTGTAGTTGTGATGACTTTTTTTTTACTTTTATCGCTTAAATTCCCGATTTACGTGAATACAATTCGACTTGAACAATAGTGGCACATGACATACATTACCTAGACAGTACTTACAAACGGTTTATACGCTCTATCCTTGTTCCAATGTCATTATTGTTATTATTTAAGTTGCACTTCCTATTTTCAATTAAATATCCTTGGACTTTTCACACAACGTTCTCTAGTCCCAAAATAAGCAGTTTGTAAATAAATACTATTATATTGAATTAGAAAAGCTGATAAAAATATTCGAATCTAAAGAAAATTAATTTATACACAATATCATTCATATCGTACAGATCGCTTGAAAATTGAAAGAGTGCAACTAATATTGATTTTATTGATTGATATGTTATACTAAGAAGATAATATTTATACAAATTCTAAAAACATTGAAAGTGCGTCTCGGCCATACAAATCACTAATAATACTAGCGTTACATGAACTATTATTCTGTGTATGGATATCTACGAAATACTTGGGACGAATATTTAAGTTACATTAATAATGCACTGATAAGAATCAGTGACAATATTTTACAGTTTCTACGTGATAATAGTATCTGAATCTAAACATATTCTACATTTTATAATAATAATTATGAAATTGTACATACAATTAGGGGGAAATCAGCTGATATCTGTGATGGCATTGTGATGCTAATATTCAGTCTAAAAAATAATAGTCAATGTGATTGATTTCTAAAACTAAATACCGATTAAAACAACATAAATTGATTAGAATAAAAATTATACGTAAAACGAAAGCTGTGCTGTTTGTTTTAAAGCTAACAATGTGCATTTTTATATTTTAAAACATTAATGTAATAACTGGGAGTTATATTGTGTTCTTATCGGCTCACGGGCCAAAGGCGTGAGCCCAACGTAACTCTAGCTAAGTATAACGTCTTTATGTACAGTAAAATATATTCTTTAAAGTACAGCCTACCTCTATGACTACAATAAAATGATCTAACCAAATTATTATGACAGATATTTCCTCTTATTTACAATTTCACTATACAATACACATTAGAATTACTAAAAAGTAACATTGTACTTATAACTTTGCTACCCTTGTCGAATGTACTAATTAACGTCTTAGTTCCTTCTTTATTTACACGTACGCGCTAAGCTAGTCGAGACTTAACTGATCACAAGTGAAAGAAATAAGAACAAATGAACAAATATACACTTCCTACACACTAACCGCTCTCGATCCCCGGTCAGGGGCTAAGCATATCACATCAAGTGCAACATTGGGTCACACTTAAGCCGTTCGCGAACCAACTAACCGTAACAAAAGTATTTACAAAAACATGTATAAACTTATCAAAATAATAGGTATATTTAAGTAAAATTAATTAAAAATGATTATACAATCCAACAACGCTAACACTGGGTAGATTCAAGAAGAGATCATAACAAGATTCAATTTGAACTCGTCCACCGTTGAACGGTCCTTTCCAGGTGGGAGTATGCGATATGTGAATTTGACTTTATTGTCTTAGATAGGTACGTATTGTACACGATTGTGCTCAACCCAGTATTCCATTCAAAACATTCATTCCCCACAATAAATTCTAAACGATCATACCGCTAGCCCACATTGACAATGTAGCAATATTAATACGTAGCGCCGATTTTAATTAAATTACAAAAATGAATCAAATTCAGATTTGAACAAAATGCACACCCAATTTATCTTGTCTTGCCATCTCGTTCTAACCTTTCAAAGATAGAAAGAGACAGCAGGATAAAATGGCGTCTTGAGAGTTATATTGATATCACGACACTGGTGTCGTGATATTTCAGTACTTTTGTATTCTTAATGTTGTAAAATGTTGGTTACATTTTCAATGTGAACAAACAGTTAGAATTAAAGGAGATCCATCATTTCCGTAGCCAGCGCGCGTTCGCCCTTTGCTGTCCAAAGCCGCTCTAAAGTTATCTAAACTCTATTAATGTACTTATATAATTATGCTATTAGAAAATCCCGTATTAATTACCGATTAAAAATACTACAAATTGTTGGATAACGTCTCAATCGTCCATGCAGTATCATAACTGGTCACATTTCTATCATATTATAAATCAATCATCATACAAGTCTTCGTTGGAGGTACTTCGGAAATCATAAAGAGGGAGTCACATTCTCTGACCTACTGAATCGCCATAATAGTTTTGGCATCAGTTTCATCAGTATGCAAACATCTTCCAATCAGGAAGGTTATTGATTTAGATGCCTGTTGAACAAGAACAAGCGTAATTGACAACTCACAGATTTACCTCGTATTTGTTCAATTGAGGTACTTTCGGCATTTCTTGGCGCCACATGTGCAAGGGATCTTCACCTCTTCAAATGGGAACTTATAGTCGTAAGTTAACTCTTCGCCGACTGTTATCCGGCGTAGGGCGAAGATTAAGATGTGCTTGTGACCGTGGATGTCGACGACGCGCGAATAGCAATTGGGCTGTAAACAAAAACTGATTTAATATGCTATTCAGAAATAAGACAGTGAACTTTGAATGTGACTGGCGGAAACCGCCATGTTTTATTCACAATATGTATATTAATATTAAATCTAAATAAGTATACAGGGTGTACAAGACTACTCCCAAAAACTTAAACGGTACCGATTATCACTGAAAATAAACATTTAAATACAGTATATTTCACACAGAGCCCATTATAAAGCGCAATTGTAACGGTACGTTGGCTATGTGTGCATGCACCGTTAGTTTTCGGTAGTGATCTTTTTAGACTCTGTATTTTACGGTGTTAAAACTTGCTTTTAAATAAGAACTGGCGTGTGGCATGGTACGAGTATCTCTCTTACGAGTGATTTTCGCAATCTGAAAAACCAAACCGTAACCTGAAATAAAAGTCAAACAAAAAAAATGCAATTCATCAATTAACCCCCGACCGAAGAAAGGGTGTTTCAAGTTTGACGGCGTTGTATTTGTCTGCGGCCTCTTAGATTTTAAACACACCGAGTTTCATGAACTTTAGTCAAAGCTGGTTGAACTGGGATGGTTCTAAACTATGTTTGATGAAAATTGCTGCAGCATATGAAGATGATCTAGGGGGCTGGCTTTACAGGTACGGGGGTCTGAATTTTTTGAAAAATTAACTTACATCGCACGAATGGTTGATAAATCTAGCTGCGTTTCCTTTGAGTGTTGCGTCGACTACCAAGTTGTCGTCTATACGGAACATGTAGCAACCTCCGACGCCGCGTCTGCCACTCATAGCCTCGTATTTTTTCTCTCGGTTATCTGCTAACACGGCGCGAATCACTTCGCCGGCGTATTCTATTACCATATCACCTGAAAAAAAAACATTAAGTGAATAATCGTACCTCTTTTGACAATTTGCGGTACGTCATCGTCATTATCATTAAAAACAAAAGACTGTCCGAAAAAGGTTTGATTAAAGAGGCTAACAAAGTAGGCGTAGTGAAGAATAACTCAAACCTGTAAAAGGCAACCATCCATACTTAATATTATAAATGCGAAAGTAACTCTTATCTGTCTGTCGTCTGTCTCGCTTTCACGCCAAAACTACTGAACCGATTTAAATGAAATTTGGTACACAAATAGTCTAGAGCCAGAAAAAGGGCATAGGCTACTTTTTAATGCGAAAAACGGGTTGGAAGGGGTTTAAAGGGGGGGGGATGAAAGTTGTATGTAAGTATTGTCATTTTTTGAGCTAGAAGCTTGAAGCTTATTTTTAAGCTGTTGATTCTATATAAAATCAAGATTTGTAAAAGCTATGCTACCCAAAGACACTATTCCACGAGGACGAAGTCGCGGGCACACCTAATTAAAAATAAATTCAAAAGAAAGTCAAGCATTAAGCACCAAATAACTATACAATTTTATAGGCCCGGTTGCGCAAAATCGGTTTTAGAACCTATGTATCCTTAGTTGAATAAAACAGAGAATCATTCATGATGAAGAAGATATACATATATAAGCCCACTGATTTGAGGTGTTTCATACCTTCCTCAATCTCTCGTTTGCAGAACAATCCTCGTCCGTGTATGTGTGATCTGTATACGCCTACGGACGCTTTAGATGTTTCTTTTAGCTGCCTGAATCTCATTGCCGCTGGTAAAGTGGCTAGACGTCTGTAACAGAAAACTTATAACGTCAATATACTGTTTTGCAGGCATTCATTGTAAAATGGTGGCGCTTCTGGCAAATTAAAAATTCTTAACAGATCTCATTGAATCGAAAAGTAAAAGGCTTCCAAATCAATTGATTAGACAACAACAATTAATTACACATCAATACGCGACATTGGCGAAATTGCGGGCAACATTGCAAAGGCCATTCATCAATTGATTGATTGACATTGAACTTTGGAAGTAAAAATATAGAAAGAAATAGCACTTACCTAGATATAGAGCTTTCTCCATCCTGCCCACCACAAGGCGGCGGTTCCTCTCTAAAAGGCGATGCCATCCAGCTAAACATATCATGGTTTGGCTTCCTAGTAACTGGCCCGGTACGAGCGCTGCCCCAAGGACTTTCTTTGAACCCTTCGCTTAGGTCCAAGTCGTTATCCCAACTGTTTAGCTGACGACCTTGACGGATCTTATATTTTGTACACCGACTTGCCTAAAATGAGACATATTTATTATTTACTAGATTCCACCCGCGACTTCGTTCGCGTCTATAATATTAATAGTTTACAGCGATGACGATTATTTTAAATTAACCTAATTTGAAAGCACTTAAGATGTTGCCGTCCCTATCTCATAAACTTAAAAGAGCTATAATTTTAGCGCTGTCGAATAAGTTAGTTTAGAAAAATGCAACAACGGAATTGATAAGACTACCAATCGCCGACCTCGTAAAAAAAAAGAGTTCGCCAAATTACTTTCAACCAAAATTCGCGTCTAGAAGAGCCTCAACATCGTTTAAAAATTTGATGGTTAATGAAAACTTGCTTACCCCAGGCAATTGCTCGATGAGATATCTCAAAGCATTGTTGTTCAAGCCAAGTAAATGCGCTCCGGATAAAGTAGAAGGCAGATTGTATTGGATCAACGGTAGACCAGATGCCTTCCTTGCATTTTGGACGGCATCTATCACCTTAGCCCATAGGTCAGTCAACGATGGAGAAGAGTAGTTAAAACCGTCTTCAGAAGTCACTTCGTATATTAACTTTGGCCCGTCATCTTTTGGTGGATCAGGGACTTGTTTTGGACCAATAGCTTTGTTCTCTTGCCCTTTAGCTAACTTACTTGGCTTCTTCGTACCAAGAGTTTCGCTATCAGGCTTTTTGTCTGATAGAGGTCTTTTCATAATCTTTGACTGAGCAATGGATTTCGTCAAAGTAGATGGCTGGTTTGTGTCCTTCTCTACTAAGACCTTTGGTGGCTCTATTTCGATCATTTCGGCGTCCAAACTAGGTAGTGATGTTAATTTAGGGACTGAACCTGATTCGATACTTGTGGCTTCGGTAATTGGAGCGGTGCTTGTATTTGCTTCTTGTGCGTCTTTTGATGCCAGTTGTAATGCTTGTGCAGCATCTCTCTCCTCTTTTTCTCTCTTTACTCTCTCCAACTCCATCATTCTCTTCGACTCCTCAATCGCCTTTTCTAGATCACTGTCTATAGTTTCGTCTTTGATGTTCAGATCTGGCATATCTTGGCTTGCGGGTCTTGGCCTCGGTGCAGCAGCTGTTTTCGTTCCAGAGGTCTTAGCTTTGCTTTGGCCATCTCGGTGTAGTGGCAATACTCTGTTCATAGGTCTCATTGTCATAGGGTTTACAACGTTAGTGGGAATGCCTGACTGTTGAGGCTGTGGAGCCTTTATTGGTAGAGAGATACTTGAACCGTTTTGTGTCGGTAAGTTGATTGTGTTGTTCTGAACAGGGATGCACATCATGCTGCTATTGCTGGGTTGATTCTGGAGAATATTAGCACTCTGATTCTGATTCTGGATCAAGTTGCTGCTGGTCTGGGGTTGTAACTGTAACGTATTTGATTGTATTGGGAAAGTTATATCAGCTGCTGCCTTAGAAGCAATCTTTGGATCCACCAGATTATTCTGAACAGTTATGTTCACAGTGTTATTGCTAGAATTGACGTTAATGTTCATTGGAGCACTGTTTGGAATAGCTTGGAATGGCACATTTATCATGGTACTATTATTTTCTCCCTTCTGTTGGAACGATAGAGGGTCTGCGTTCATTCCAGCTACATTACTGTTGGTATTGTTTGTTACCACGCGAATATTGTGCTGCTGCGATACATGTTGTGTGATGTTGTCAAGATTTGTGGCGTTCATTCTGCCACGCTCAGGTAAATTGATGACTCTCTGGTTGTTCTGATTCATGTTAGGTATATTAGGCATGTATCCCATTTGGTTGTTTACTGTTATCGCATGGTTTTGCTTGTCGTTGCCTACATTGCTTACTTTAGCGCAATCGTTGCTCGGAATATTCGACATGGGAATGTTTGGTGTTGAAGGAGGTCCCATTATATTCTTTCCCCGCATGCTTTCTTGAGGGAACTTCTGTGACTCATTCACTGACATGCTACCCCTGTTTATAGAACTATCCAAGTTTGGTAAGCTGTGGTTCTGTGTCGTGTTATTGGCGTTCATGCTGCAACTGCTGATATTGATTTGAGCGTTGGGAACTTGATTATTTACGATTTGATTTTGAGTATTTCCGTGACTCTGTGAATTGTTCATCATCATGTGATTAGAGGTGCCAGGCATGAGGTTGTTAACATTATGATCAGAAGAGTTATTACAACCCATTAGCATATCGTGGCTGTTCATATTGTTCTGATTATTATTTCCGTACATGTTGCTATTATTTACAGAGTTCATCATCATATTGTTCGACATACTGGAATTATTCACACTCATTCCGTGCATCATATTACTAGCACCCATATTCATGTTATTAGCATTCATATTTGAGCATAAATCCATTGTGCTTTGTGTGTTAGGAAATTGGGAGCTGTTGTTGGAGCAACTTCCACTACACGAGTTTTGAATTTCATTTTTGATGTCAGGAATATTATGCATTAATGAATTACTCATGGATTGGTGGCTTGAGTTACCCATCGGCATTGAGCTATTTAAGTTATTGTGCATGTTCATGTTATTCATTGAAGACATGTTGCTCATTTGATGTTGCATCATAGAGTTGTGCTCCATCGAATTCCTGTTATTTTGGATTTGATTTATTGAGTTCATATTTTGCATAGACATTGAGTTATTATCGTATCGGTTACCGTGCATGTTTGGCAACGTTCCCGAGCTATCCATCTGACTGCCGAGGCTCATAGTTGGCGCGTTAGCTGGCATGTGGTGCATGTGCATGCTATTATCCATCTGTCGATTGTGCATTTGATTAGGCACATTATGATGTTGGTTTTGTTGATGCATGCTCATGACGTTGTTATCAATATGCTGGCGATTATTTTGCATTTGCATTACATTCGGCATTTGATGTTGATGATGTAACCCTAGGTTGTCCAATGGCCTGTTTGGTTGCATGGACATTTGTTGGTTCATATGCATGTTACTCTCTAGTGAGCTTCTGTTGTTTATGTGGTGGTTCATCTGCTGCATGTTATGCAGCTGAGTGCTGTGCATATTGTCCATAGATCTATTGGGGTGCATCGAATGACTCATGTTGTTCATTCCATGGGGTTGCATGTTATCCATCATCATACGATTGTTGGGCATATTATTTTGTTGCATATGCATGTGATTCAAATCACTCATGTCAGGGCGATTCATGGTGTGGTTGTTATTTGGAATGTTATGCATGTTCATAGATTGGTTCATCAAGTTTGTGTTGTCAGGAGTACTTCGGTTTGAAAGCATGTTCTGATTATGATTTTGCTGTGCGCTCATCATGTTGTCATGGAACGGTCTTCCGGGAGTTCCTTGATTTATTTGCATTTGACTATTTTCGACTTGCCGGTTGTTGTGCTGGATCTGCCCATTCATAATATGAATCTGATTCGAAGTAGATAGCTGACTGTCATGCGATACTATTTGCATATTTCCATGCGGAAGATTAGTTGAATTCATGGAAGTATTCGCAATGTCGTGTTGTTGAGTATGTTGCATGTTATTGTCCGACGATACAGTGATATTCATTCTGTTAGTAGTCGATTCTTGACATGACATGCTCATATTCTGCATTGAATTGTTGCCAGAATTCATTATCTGAACTTGTCCGTGAGATGTCGTGTTTGGTACAGAGCACATTTGATTTTGATTCGTGACTGGTATATTATTTTGTGTGTTTTGCATTACCGGTCGCATGTTGTGAGGTCCAATGCTCATAGATGGAGAATTGCCCATATTGGAAGCCATTTGACAGCTGTTCATTTTATGCATGTTCACCTGGCTCATGCTGTCCTGATGTTTATCGTTATTCCCCATGTTTTGGAAAGTCTTATCGTTGTTCACATGTTGTTGGGAATGCGATGCCATTATTTCTTGAGAGAAATTGAGGTGGCCCCCTTCAGTTTTCGAAAGAGCGTTGATTTTGCTCAATTTCATAGTTGTGTCTGCATCGAAGTTACTATTCATAACTGAATTAGGTGGGAAAATATTTCCAGATTGAATCTGAATCACGTTATTCGTTGTAGAATGTGATGTTGAATGATGACTAACGTTGATATTCGATTCAAACTGATGTGAGTGCATGTTCATACCAGAGATTGTGTTTCCATTATTTGAAATCGACATCAAGCAGTTCTGGTTGTTCTTATCAGAATCATGCGATAATGTTCTTCCAGACATTGTATTGTTCTGTATATTCATTGAGCTCGTATTCATGTTGCTCGTTTTCACTGTCATATTTTGCAGTTCTAATTTATTTTCAGCATTTATGTTACCGATCGGTGTACCAATTTGCCTCCATGGCGTAGGAGATTTTGTGGCTGTAACGCTTATTGTTGGTACACTGGGAGAACTTGAAGTATCCTGCAAGTTGCCACTTATTTCGATCATGTGGGAGTTTTCCATTTTCATATTGTTTTTATTTCCTGATGGAGCTATTGAACTGGATACTATAGGTTGCGAAAATGGTATCGATTGCATTGAGAATGAGTTCGCGGAATTGGGAATCGATTGCGAGATCGCCATTATGGGCTGTCCAGTTGATGATACAAGCGTTACGTTAGGAGACATGGTGACCGTGCTTGGCTTTGACATATTCCCCCTGAGCATATTTTGCGAAGTACTGGAAAGCGTCATGCTGTGGATCTGCGATGTAATAGGGTTGACGCTCTGTCTACCCGTTATTATCGTCGGGCCGGACTGCGTACCCATAATTATTTGATTGGGGCTCATTTGGATTACCTTTGGCGTCTGTCTGCTGTTGCCTGGCTTATCTGGCAATGGTTGCAGAGTCAGGTTGGGGACAGATGTCTTGATGGCTTTCAGAGCAGGTGGTGATGACTGCACATTCTGAGTATTAACGACATTAGACGTAGATGATGCCACTGTTTCTCCCACATTATTGACGACCACGTATCCTGTTGGTACTTCCACGATAGGTTCTATTTTGCTAGCTTGGAACACTTGGGTAGTCGTAGCAGAAAAACTGCTATTTTGAGCAAGGACTCCTTGCATTGCAGTTGAAACAAATTGCTGCGATGACATCACAGTATTCTGCACAATCGTTTCTAATCCGTAGTAGACAGGCTGTGTGGTCGTAAGATACATGCAGCCATTTGGATCTGTGACCATTTCTAAAGTGGGCGCCGATCCTAGAAGAACTTGATCATTACAGAATTGGGGCAATAAAGTTCCATTAGGCAGCAATGTGGCGCCATTTGGTCCCGAAGTAATCAGTGTATTGCCTTGAGATTGTAAAGTATTTGGGATGATAGTTTGGCCATTGCCCATTCCGCTCTGTGACACAACCGTTGCTCCAGTGTTTTGCATGTTGTTCGGTGTCAGAATCGTAGCAGTTTGTGATGTCATATTTCCATTTAGCCCTTGTATTGTACCTTGTGGTATTATCGTCGTGCCATTTTGCATCTGCGGCAGAATAGTGGGTCCGTTCGGACCTTGTGAAATAATGCCTTGCTGTAATGTGCCTTGAGGCAGAATTGTAGTTCCTTGTTGCAACGTTTGAGGCAAGATGCCGACATTTCCTTGAGGTAGTAGAACAGGAATCCCACCACTCGGTACAGCTACAAGTCCTCCATTTTCAGTTTGTTGTATTTGGAATGTCTGAGGCATTAAACCTCCTTGTGTTGATATAAATTGAGTTGGACTTTTGAAGTCTCCTTGTGGAGCGATTGTCGCTATATACTGCATGTTTTGATTCTGCTGTTGGGATAACGCCTCTACATAAGACATGATGTTCTGATTTGCCATTGGCTGTACAATTATCGATGGCTGTCCCGTGTTGTTATTAGTTTGTAACTGGATGACTGTATTTCCTGGACCAATAGGCTGATTGATAGTGGTGTAAGTTTTTTCCATTTTCGTATGTCTCTTCATTGTATTTGGTTTCGGCATTGGGCGTGCTCTGACCCGAGTGCCTGCTTGAAAGATAGGTTTTGGCTGAACAGGCGGTGGTTGCTTCTTTGGCGACTTCTGATGGTGACTTGGCAGTATTATATGTTGTTTGTGTTGGTTTGGAGACGTGAGTCTCTGGGCCGTCATAGCCGGGACAACAATGGTTGGATTGCCTTGCATATGCGGCCTTATCATAGGTTGGATGTTTTGTATGATAGTGTTGTTGGGCATTCCTTGTATCGAGTTTACGGGCAGAGCTATCGATGATGCGCTCATGTTGGGGAACTGATTTTTGCTGTGAATCATTGAGATGTTGCCTTGATGGTTGGGAGGCAAAGTCAGCACTTGGTTCGAGTTTGATGAAATAACTTGAATACCTCCCGAGCCCGAGAGCAACTGCGCCATATCACCGCCTTGGATTTGTTGGATGTTACCACCATTCCCTGGTTTTACACAGATGTTGTACGGCAGTAGCCCAGGCTGTATAATCTGGGGCGTCATTATCTTTTGTCCTGCAGAACTTGTTTTCGGTGGGATAAACATTTGCGGGGTTACTACAATTTGCGGTGAAGACATCACTTGCTGGTTTGATGATACTTGTAGATTTGTGGTTTTGCTTTGATCAAATATTACGGTACCAGATTTCATCTGCTCCGTTATTGTCATCGTCATTTCATTGGATGGTCCTGGCGAGGGCGTCTCTACTATTGTGCCGTTAATTGTTATTTGTCTCGTGTTAATCGATGTCCGTCTAGCTGATATACCTTCAGCTTTTACGGTACTTTCGGAACCGCTGACAACTCCAGCGTGGATGATCATCGGCTGAGCAAAGGCGCCCTGGAAAGCGTTTTGCAATGTCGTCAACGTTCTATTTTCGGGGGATTTTGGATTCTCGCTTTCACTTTCGCTCGTCGACATCATATCACAGGACGGAACGTGTCTGTCGTAAGAATCTTTATTACGATAAGTGCATTGACAGCGATCGCATCTTACAGGATGCTCTATCGGGGTCGACCCACTGTCGTCAATAGGCCTCATAACTAATTCGGGTTGTCCGTTGATAGAATTACCAGCAAAAGTGACGGTATAGCTTTCCGATCCGCCACCTCGATACATGTACTGGTTATGACTTCTAGGGTTATTGCCGTTGGGATGTTCATCCCCTGCACCGTCTAACTGTTGTATGGGCGTGAAGTCGTCGTCACGAGGGCTGTTCGGTCGTGAACTGCAAGTGCTTTCTGAACCAGACCAATCAGCCGTGCCATCCAACTGGGCTATAGGGCTGCAAGTTATCTTTGTGTAGAAGTCTATAACGTCAGTGTAGTAAACTTCAGTCTTATCGCTTTTTTCTGCGTTTGATTCTTCATCTTTCTGTTTAGGTGATGTTGTGCGGTACGTGATTCCCGAGGAATGTGCCGCTTCTTCGCATATTTCACTGTTACTAACAGTTTCATCTTTGACTTTTTTATCGTTCACTGAATTGATTGGCTCCTCTTTTATCGAATCCAGTGAATTTTCAGTTGACGGCAACTTTTGAATTGGGCTCATTTTTCCCGTGACTGATGATGATTTACCAATTTTACATCTCTTTATGGTTGATGAAAGTAAGCTTGTGTCCAATTTGTTGTTCCAGCTACTGGACCTTTGCTGGCCTCTCCCAGTTGTCAACGTTTTCAAACCATGGCTTTGTAAAAGCATTTCAGATTTGCTTCTTTTCAACTCCTTGCTTCCAGGCTCAAATCTAGCATTGAGTAGCTCATCAATGTAATCGTTTTGGCGGTAGTCTTTATCGTTGCTTCCTCCGTCTTCGAGAACATTTTTAAGGTCTTGGAAGATATCTTGCATGGATATACCGTCAAGAAGATCGTGATTAAGATCTTCAAATATTGCGTCTTTTACTTCTTCCGGTAGTATGTCTGCCGTATTCTGTGGCTCTTCCTCATCTTGCTGCTCTTGTTTGCAGACATTATCGACCAAATTTTCTACGACTTGTTTCACTGCGATCTCTTCCAAAGTCACACTATTACCGAACTTGATGGGTGATTTATTAGCGCTCTTGAAGAAATCTAAAGCGCTTTTCCCAGATCCTGCAACTATGCTTTCGTGCCAAGCCCCGATTTCAGCCATCACTCGATCAACGACTGGCACGCTCATACTATGATCGACTGTTATATTCACGCCAAAGTCAAACCCTGGCATGGGTTCAGCCAGTATCAACTTGGTCTTTATTGTATACTTTACAATTTTAGACGGCTTTTTACATGACCAGAATAGCCGCGTACATGAGAAATCCACTGGCATTAGGAAATCTTCATAATCAGACACTGATGGCACTATCTTTCCGAGACTATGGACTGTCAGAGACCCCATAATGAACTGAACTTTCGTGATTTCACTGTATCTTTTCTTTTTCTTATCCAGTTCTACATAAACTGGTCTTGTTAGTTCGAAGTCTGCGTCTTTTTGTAGACTTTTCTTTGGCACATCTTTGCCGTGTGTTGGGCAGAATACTCGTTTATCGTCCATGAAAGCGCAACTTGCTTTCCTGGCGCATGCGTAGTGATAGGTTTCACTACAGTTTTTGGCGCAGCAACCAACGCTAGCACCTTTCAACTCACAGGATGCACATTTGATCATCTTGCCTCTTGAAATAGCTGAGTGGACATTCTGTAATGATCCATCGATTTCCTCAAACACTTCTGCTGACCACAATGCGCAATTTGCATGGATCCAATCATTTTGTCCGCAGTAAAGTAAACGACCTTCCATTGGCGGACATCCATCGCCGTTTGACTTGCAAAGAACGCAAATACGAGTATCTATGACTGGAAACAGCTCCAATAGTTCTTCATCTAACTTCTCCCCATCAACCTCCAACTTCGGTACAATCTGGTCGAAGGGTCGTTCAATAGACTCAACGTCGCTTTTGACTTTGTTATCAGACATTTCAATGTCTTTCAAAGATTCCGTGTCCTCGTTTTCACCTTCTACTTCTAAATTAGGTTGAAGGCAGTTGTTTTCGCAGTCAAACCAGGGGAACGTTTCCGAGAATAATTCCTTGTAGATCGATTTGAGATCTACATTCGAAGTTCTTTCGATAACTTCTTTCATGTCGTGGTTGAAGTCCTTCAGGGAGACATATTCATCGCTGTTAACTCTCTTCTTGATGTCAAGTAATGAAGGAGAGATGAGTCGGTTCATATCATTTTCAATCGGTGTACTTGGCTGTCTTACGATCGCTGGGCTCAATTCTTGTTCGCTTCTCGCTTGAGGGAAACTTTCCATTGGTTCATCATCGTCCGATATTGGCTCATATTTGTCGACATGGACTGTGGTCGGCAACATGGTTGTTGCCTTCTCACTCTTAGGAGGATTATTTTCGTGCACTTCGACACAAGGTGTATCGAACTCTGCTTTCGTGTCGAACAGTCCAGCAGAGAAGCAAATCTCCTTGTTTTGCATCAACGGTTCTTGAAGATTGACGACTTTGTGCGACACGTGTGGCATCTCTTCTTTCACCATTTCAACATCACTCAGTAATGAGGAGCAATGCCAGACATTAGACGTGCTGGGGTCGTCTATCTTGTTCAAAAGGTTGTTGCGTCGTCCTCTCGACATATTTCTGTAAACTTTGGTCTCAGTTGATTTCATAGAATCATCTGCAGAGTCGAAATGTAGTTTTCTTATAGCTTGCGGTGACATTAATCTGTACGGTTTGTTGGGTACTGGGGTGTTTTTGTGTGGAGTAAGCTTGAGAAGCGCACAGGCTTTCTTATTCTTGGCTAGAAGCTTGAGTAGATGTAGTAGTGTTCCTTTGAGGTGTTCAGTGAGCATTTTCCGCCATGGTGGGTCATTAGGCATGCATTTGCAGCAAATGTATTCAATGGAGGAGGGTAAGGCTGAGAGTAGTTGATACCCCTCGCCTGACAGACCTTCACAGCTTGCGTGAACCCAACGGGCACACCAGCCGCATTCCATCATCTGTAAAAGACAATTGCAATAAGTTCACGTTCCTACCTCCTTTAACAAATCTGGGCTGTGTCAACAGCTCTGTAAACTTACCTTGCTATCAAAGTCGTTATCCCTGTAGCACGCTTGACACAGTGGACAATAGTTTCCCTTCTGCCGTAGTTTGAAGCACGGCCCACAAAAAGGTAAGCTGCCGACGAATTTGCTAACACGGCTGCTATCGCAACTCTTGCATTTCAAGCACGCGCTGCAAATCTGTAAAAATGAAAAAAAACATGGTAAACAATATAAAAAGTAAGAAAATACCAGTCATTGATCGGTTATGAATTAAAACCATGACAAGTTCAAGGCTAATTTACGGACCGAGGCGGAGTTTTTCAGAGATCCGTTATGGTTATTAGACTTTTTAGATATGCAACACATCAGTCAAGCTCCGCCAATCAATAGAAGAGAAGACTGCTTACAAATTCCGCGAAAGGGTTTATTGAAATAGTAAACATAAATAGGTTGACTAAACTCATTCCAATAATTTGTCAACACACGCAGGCATTTAGAAGTAACAGCCACACTGTGGATACAGTATAAATACATACGTCAACACGTGCCGGTTTTGCAGCCCCCTACGACCCCTTCCTCATACAACACATCGCTCAAGCAAACGTTTTACCACAATCTCGGTTAATGTTAAGCGATGATGCGGTCGACGGTGTAGCACATTTACCTAGACTAGAAGATACCCATTAACTCTCCTCTTGAAAACATTCAATTTATAAGCATTCGGAAACATAGACGCTGACAGGAGTTCCACTAACTTTGAGAGTATAGTACCTGAGGCGGCGTGCTGCGGTGCGAGGGCGGCGCATGCGGCAGACAGCCGGCGTGGTAGTGCTTGGCGCAGGCCCGTTTCATGCAATGGGCGGTGTTATCGCTAGGGAGCGATTATGCGTGTGTGCCAGCTAGACTAGAGTATAGTACCTGAGGCGGCGTGCTGCGGTGCGAGGGCGGCGCATGCGGCAGACAGCCGGCGTGGTAGTGCCTGGCGCAGGCCCGTTTCATGCCATGGGCGGTGTTATCGCTAGGGAGCGATTATGCGTGTGTGCCAGCTAGACTAGAGTATAGTACCTGAGGCGGCGTGCTGCGGTGCGAGGGCGGCGCATGCGGCAGACAGCCGGCGTGGTAGTGCCTGGCGCAGGCCCGTTTCATGCCATGGGCGGTGTTATCGCTAGGGAGCGATTATGCGTGTGTGCCAGCTAGACTAGAGTATAGTACCTGAGGCGGCGTGCTGCGGTGCGAGGGCGGCGCATGCGGCAGACAGTCGGCGTGGTAGTGCCTGGCGCAGGCCCGTTTCATGCCATGGGCGGTGTTATCGCTAGGGAGCGATTATGCGTGTGTGCCAGCTAGACTAGAGTATAGTACCTGAGGCGGCGTGCTGCGGTGCGAGGGCGGCGCATGCGGCAGACAGCCGGCGTGGTAGTGCCTGGCGCAGGCCCGTTTCATGCCATGGGCGGTGTTATCGCTAGGGAGCGATTATGCGTGTGTGCCAGCTAGACTAGAGTATAGTACCTGAGGCGGCGTGCTGCGGTGCGAGGGCGGCGCATGCGGCAGACAGCCGGCGTGGTAGTGCCTGGCGCAGGCCCGTTTCATGCCATGGGCGGTGTTATCGCTAGGGAGCGATTATGCGTGTGTGCCAGCTAGACTAGAGTATAGTACCTGAGGCGGCGTGCTGCGGTGCGAGGGCGGCGCATGCGGCAGACAGTCGGCGTGGTAGTGCCTGGCGCAGGCCCGTTTCATGCCATGGGCGGTGTTATCGCTAGGGAGCGATTATGCGTGTGTGCCAGCTAGACTAGAGTATAGTACCTGAGGCGGCGTGCTGCGGTGCGAGGGCGGCGCATGCGGCAGACAGTCGGCGTGGTAGTGCCTGGCGCAGGCCCGTTTCATGCCATGGGCGGTGTTATCGCTAGGGAGCGATTATGCGTGTGTGCCAGCTAGACTAGAGTATAGTACCTGAGGCGGCGTGCTGCGGTGCGAGGGCGGCGCATGCGGCAGACAGTCGGCGTGGTAGTGCCTGGCGCAGGCCCGGCAGCGAAGCCTTGCGGCGGCGCGCGAGCATGCAGCGCACGGCACGCAGCGCGCGCACTGCCACCCGCCGGACCCGCACCCACTCCACTCCTCCGCGCACCACGAGTGGTACCACTCGCAACAACTCGAACACGCCACCATCTGCAATTAATGAGCTACTTAAACATTGCACAGAATAAACTACAATAGTACTTCGCCCCGAACTGAGATCTTGACAAAAAAATATTTTTTCTCAGACATGCTTGGAAATTAAAGCATTATTTTGACAACCCTTTTCGAGATAAATCGAAATGCAGTACTGGCCAATACATGCGAGAACAAAATGCAATACATGCGAGCAGCGGCCAGATAAAAATG
The DNA here is from genome assembly GCA_947507515.1 of Eulithis testata. Lineage (NCBI taxonomy): Eukaryota > Metazoa > Arthropoda > Insecta > Lepidoptera > Geometridae > Eulithis > Eulithis testata. Next base: position 5,581,550 of record OX382213.1, on the reverse strand, counting down.
TATGAAAATCCATTGCTGGCGTGTTTAGCGGCCAAATAAATTACATACAAAACTCATATCTGTCGTGTAATTTAAAAATGGAACAATCTTTCACTCCATAACATGGCAACCAAGGAGGTAACTTATCAAAAGTTTTATTCAAATTTCGAACAGGCTTTCAAATAGAAAGCTAATTATTGAAAAAAAAAACAAATGAACACTGTAACTTCGTTGTTCGTTATTGGTTTTGAAAAGTAATTGTATTTTCAACTAAAAAGTTTTGCCTAGGTACTTAGTTTTAATTTCTGCGCATTATTTGAAGAAAAGTACTATGCAAGCCTGGCCACAACTAAGCAATGATGGACTCACGTATTTACACGTTCTTCCCTTATTGCCTCTGTTGCGGGCCGCTGCAGTAATGTATTATTCATAACTATGTCTGAGACAAACTTTGCAAATCGTATCGCGATCTGCCTAGCTGCTAGTTTTACTTGGAACTACAAACCATCTATTAGAAGCAGAAATGAATGTTCACATTTTATGGTTTTACCAACTTTACAATTTTTACTATAGCTCAAAACTATTTAACGCAGAACAAATATCCTCTCCTCAAAAATGGTTTCTTAGGTCCGTATTCCGTAGCCTTACTCAAGCACTGATCCGTACTCAAGCATAGATTTTTGTATGAAAATCTCTACTCAAATCTATGCCTGAGTAACGATTTCTGTCTCGGAATACAGCCCTCAATGTCCAAATCAAGCCCTTTTACATGACACCCCACTTAATTTTTTTTTTGTTATAAAGACGTAATTTTTTTATTGCTACAATCTAAAATTACTTTTTCTTTCCCTGCGCTGCCGCAAAGAAAGCACAGTTTCGCAACAGTGAATGATCCAGTTCCGATGAGGCCAAATCCTGAGCTGCACACCTCATCGGGGTCGTAACTCTCCCAAAAGTCGACACAAATCAACTCAGGACGGTTCTGGCCGCACTTCTGAGAGCGACCGCGCACCTGAAAAAACAAAATAGTTTAGCTATGAAACCAGTTTGAAATCCAAACATATTGCACTTTAATAAATTCGTTAAAAAGATATTTTTCGTAAATAAATACGATTCGAAGGACCATCTGGCTTATAAAGAAAATGCGTATAATTTTCTGCGAATTAATTCGGCGCAAAGGACGAATTATTATAATTGCGCCGTGGGATATCATTTTTTATTTTATAGATAAACAAGTACTTAATCCAAAATAATGTATCCACAACTTACATTCGTGATGTTGGTAAATGGTTTACAAACAGTTTTCCTTGGCACAATGTCCATGATAGTTTCATCCTCACTTGATTCTGCCTTTGCCTGAGGTTTGACCACCGGAGGCTCCAACTTTCTTTTCTTAGATTCAATGAGCACCTCTACCTCCACTTCTTTTGTAACAGGAGGATCAGAGATTATGGGTGGCTTGTTTTCAGTGTCAACATCAGGCTCGATAGGCAGGTCAATATGTTTATCCTTGTCTGGCAAGACAACTTCGCCTTCAGGCTTGTCCTGCTTCTCTTTCTCTTCTTGAGTGGGGAATGTAGCAATTGGTTGTCCCAATACAATAGACGCACTTCGACATACGTGTTTGACTCGTGGACCCTTGAGTTCAACTTTTTGGCGTTTAGGATCCTCAGTTGGTTTAGCTTCGGTTTTATCTTTTTTGCGCACTTTGACCCGTGTCAGCTGTCGTTTCCGGTTCATGCTAATGTCTTCTTTAGCCTCTTCGGCTGATTGTGGATCTTTCACCAGCTTTTCCTGGAAAATATAATACTGGATTAAATATGTAAAAAAACTATTTATCATGCCATGGAAATTCCAGCTGTACAGAGCTTCGGCGCTTCACTGTTCTGAACAAAACAACCAATGGATTTCACTTTATAATATTCATTCTCACCTCAACTTTTTCAACAACTTCCTCTAATTTCTTAGCTGCCTTCAAGGCTCCAAAGATCTTCTCGCTTTCTGGGAGAGCAAAGACCGGCGTGGACTGCGGTGTTGGGGTCGGAAGCCGCAAAGGATTCGCCGGTATTGCAACAGGCTTAAGGCCTGCTCTCATATTAGGAGGCAGCATCGCCGTGAGACCAGCTCGAATATGGGGCGGCACTTGGAATGCCTTTAGGCACATTTTGAGCCAGCAAGCAGGGCATCGGGCAGTATTTGTGCATTTGAGGAGCTTCCATTGTTGTGATCGCACTATTGGCGGTACATTGCAGTTACCTGGAGTTAAAGATCAACTTATTTCAGTTCTGCATTGGCTGCAGTGTAGCATAATTCTTCAGAAAACAAACCAGGTATAGTTTTGACAGCACAGCATGTGCATGTGTAATTTCATTCAAATTATAAGATTAATAAAACAGCATTCAATCAAATTCTCATAGCAAATATTTACTCTATTTAAACTTTGTCTTCTTGAACAAAAGACAGAACATTTTAACTCAAGGCTGCCATTATTCAACTGACCTTCACTGGATGGCGTGTCAGGGGCAGAATGCACAACCCACCCACTGCACCCACTTTCAGAATTTTTATATTATCACAAGAAATTATTTTCTGTTTCTGTTATAACTTATTATACTAGTAGTTGGCCCCAAACTAAAATCTCGCTATTTTACTTTTAGAATGTCTAAACAAGCCCTATGATACCCCACTTAATTCTTTTGTATTTTTTTTTCCTTTTGGACCTTAACAACTTTCTAATCCTTGCCCAGTTTAGTTTATAATTCTACCAGTAAACTCTGGTAGTACCTTCTATTGACTGTATCTGTCAACCCTACTATGCAGATCGGACAAGTAGTTCGAAAATTATTCTCTAACATAAATACAACGCCGATTCGCCCAAATTAACATCAAGATCTTCGCTCGCTTGTTCAAATATGTTTGTGATTTTTTGGAAACAGAGCTAACAAGTTTTTGTCTTATGATTCTCGGACTACTTACCTTCCCCGACCAAGCACTCCATCTGTACTGTTCCAGTTTTGTGTGACAATTTCTCTTTCTTGAGCATCTTGGAGATGAACTTTCTGCACGATTCGCAGGAGTAAATGCCGAATTTGCGAGCTTGCTTCACAAATCTGTAGAATCTTACTGCCCCGCAAACGCCACATGTAACTGTAGTCGGCGTTATATTAGTAGCTAGAAATGAAAGGTTTTCAATTTAGCAATGTATAATGGGCGAGGTAGAGACCACTTTTCAGCTAAAAGTTCCCTACAGTTTACAGCGAGTTTTAAGAGCCTTCTGTTATCAGTAGTAGCGGCTCTTAATCACATGTAAGTATACTTACACTTCCTTGTTGTGTTAGCTAGCAAAACGAAAAGTAAATATTATAATTTAATAGGAACTACCAGGTAATTTTTCTTTTAGAGATATTGGATAGACATAAATACAAACTGAATAAGCATGTAGGCACTGTGTAATGAAAAATAATGATCCTATAATAGTACTTACGTGATGCAGACTGGGCTGTAGAAAATGGTCCATCCAAGCCTGTGGGGGCAGTCGGTGTTGCCAGCTGTAGTCTTGCTTCCCTGATAATAACTTTGCCTCGTAATAGTTGAGATGCAGCTGACTGCTTCTCTTTGTCAGGGCTTGGAGATGATGGTTTATCTCTATCCTCTCTCTCGTCGGCACTGGCTGGTGGACTATCACTGTCCCAGCTCTCCTCAGATTCTGATTCACTGCTTGTGCTACTTGAACTACTGGCATCAGAAATATCCATTAGCTTACGCATTGCATGGCCTGTTCGGTCTTCTTTGTTAGCTTCGGTTTTCCCATTGTCATGGATATCAGGTTGACATTCCCCTGATTGGTATTCTGGCTCTTTATCAAACTTAAACAGGTCAACCACAGGTTTCTTAATACCAAGACCGGTGAAAGATGGTATTGTTTTATCCTTGAATAAGTTAGAGGATTTTATCATCTGTTTTTCTTTACCTTTTTCTGTATCATTATTCTTCTGGAGACTTTCTTCTTCATAGATTTCATCGTCATCATCACCATGTAAATTGTTGAAAACAAGTCTCTTTAGTTTTGGTTTCTTTAAAACTTTACTTGTTGCTGCATTGCTTGTAGATTCCTCTCCATCAATGAATTTTTTGTTGGGTTTTATAACTCTTGAAGAGTGAGCACTTCTAAGAGGCAATACAAACCTTGCACCCCCACTTTCTTTCTCCACTGGTGATAAATTTCTAGGGGGTGGAGACATACATCGCCCCTCACCAAACTGAGAAAACTTGTTCATAGGTTTGGAAAGGGGATTTAGATTCTTTCTTTGATATCCCTCATGATGTTCTGATGTTGATTTTGAGCTTAGGTCAGTTAGTTTTGCAGGTTTAAGAATACTGTTGAATGTGGAGTATTCTGTTTGTTTTAATGCTGACTTCTTTTTGATTATAGGTACAAGAGGAGCATGGTGCTTTGGCAATTTTTTGAGTGGATAGACAAGGTCTTCGCAGCACTCTACAGTACCGAATGTTACAGTTTTCTTTACTGGTTTTGGTTTATCACCCTTTATTGGCTCCATTTTGTTCTGTGACCTTGTTCGTACTGGGGATTTTTCACCGTTGATTGTTTCTTGGTTTTCTGGTTGATTTAGTTGGTCTGATGTTTTATTTTCACTGGTTTCGTTCTCATTATTGCTTTCTTTCTTTTCTTCTTCCTGAAAAGTAATATTCATATTATTTTCAACTGCATGTTAAAATTAAAGGTGTTGGGTCATTTTTAGGTCCCGACCCGGTCCCATTTAATAATATATTTTTTCATATTATGGTAATCATCGATGGAAAAGTGGTATTTTTCAGAGTGGCTCCCACTGCTTTTTTATGAAGTTGTTGCTTTTCTAAAAACTACATTGTAGGTACCTCATTGCATTGTAAAAATTTCATCATTCCAAGTTTTAAAAAAAAAGGTGGAACTTGGATGTTTGGAACTTGGACCTAGGCCCTTTGTTTATTAAAATAATAAACAACCACAACATAATTTGATTATATAAATATATAGCATGTATGGCAAAGGCTAGGATTACGAGAAAATATTATCAAACACACATACACTTAATTTTATAAAATGTAGGTATGTCTAAAATACTTTACTGTTTTCAAGATTTAGAACGAAATTCGAATGATAAGTCTCTTCAATAAATAAATATTCTTGTAGCTTTTACACAATACCCTTTAGCCCCAAACTAAGCAAGGCTTGTACCTACTATGGGATTACATTGATGATAAGAATTCTTATATCCTTTTTTTTGTAAATACCAAGCTGTCTTCACATATTATTGTGGTGGCATTTCATTTAATTTCTTTTTAATTGTACGATGTAGGCACACCATGTTGGTAATCTAATAATTATGTAAATGTGTAGCTATAATAAATATACCTACTTACACCTTTGTCCTACTCTTTTTAATTATTATATTAAATCGGTAGGTTTCTACCATTTGAAGATAAAATTAATTTAGTGGAATCTATCCTGGTTCTTGATGCAATATCTAACAAATAATTTAAATAAATATTTGTTTTCATCAAGTTTCTTTACAAAACGATTGTTAGTTAGCAGCTTAGACACAATCTGCAACATTCGTAAGGTGAAGCTATAGTCAGCTGTTTCATTTACCAGTCCAACACATCATTGACAAACAAAAGAATGATATGACTAGGTACCTACATAAGACAAAATGAGGTTATGTTGGCATTCCAATAGTTGTTTTTTTAGAATCTGAAGCAGTGCAATGATAATAATATTATTCGTAATACATAGTTTAGTTTGTCTAAACACACCTATGACAGATTTACAGGCATTCTAAGGGTTGTGTTACAATATTTTGTTGACATCAAAATGGGACATGAACTGACAGCTTAGTAAATTATTATTAGTACAAGATGCTAACTCGTTAGCAAGGAGTTATTACGTAAACATAACATTTCCTTGGGTAGAACTTATAATTCGTGTAAGTAATCTACAAAGAACTCAGTAATAATGTACCAAACAAGCTTTTTTACCTCTTGTTCCCCAGCAAAATCATTATTATGGCCGCGGAGGGGCGGGTGACTCTCCGAAGCGGTCTCATGGTAAATAGTCCCGGATAAAACACTTATTCGCTTTCTGTTTTGAAACTTGAGTGGTTTTCCTGGGAATCTCGACCTTCCCATTTTGATATGCACGTAAACGTAGAACACTCAGTGCGTTCCAAGAGACGGTGTGGAAACTGGCGCGCATGCTCGGGCCCGCGCGCTCAGCAACGCCATTTCACGCATTTATGCAATGTTTAGGAATCACAAATTACGACGTAGTTTTCATAGTATTCATGCCGAAACATAAACAATAGTAGCACAGATCGAACTATACACTGAATTTATCACTGCACTCTTTTCGCTAAAGACAACATCATCCATCATTTTAATGGTCGACTGATTGTGGGCATCAGCCGTACGTAATCATGTTACGCTTCCATTCAACGGCCAGGCCACTCGTCTAGCGTCAGCTTATCGTAAAACAAAAGAGAATGTATTGATGCACTGCATCTAACTCCGTAAATTCAGTCAAACGTTTCGATTAGTACTTTTTTGTTTGGTTAATTTAACACTAAACATGCCGAATTATAGATTGAGTCGTAATTTGACAAAGATGGCTGTTCGCCGCGCTTTAACAATAGCGAATACGAGTGATTAACGAGAGTCGAGCGAGACGAGGCGCGAGGCCGCGGTGTGAACGACACCTGGCTCTGGGGGCCAGTTATGGATTTTGAACCAATCGCGACGAATAATTTTCGGACCGGTCGGCAGTACTATGAAAACAACTCGCTTCAAAAATCAAACATCGCAGTCGCAGTGTAGAAATAAGTACCTACCTAGGTACAACCTACTCGTGTATTAATTTAGTTAGAGAAACGTTTAGCCGACATCTTACCTATACATTTTGATCGGATTGTCGTATAAAAACTGCGCGATCATAGGGGTGCGGGGTGATATCATAACGATCGTAAATCGTAATTTTGTTTTGATAGGTAGCTACCTATGTACATGTAGGCTAACCTACCCATTCTTTATTTTATAGTGCGGTCTCTTCTCTGAGTTAACTAAAGGTTTTGTTTAGCTTAGTAACTTTGTGTTGTGCACCAAAGTGTGATAAAAATCTCGTTGTTTGTGCCATTCTCCTATTATTTGGGTGCATTATACTAACTTACTTTTTTGCGCTAGTGCCCATGCAGTGTAGATATAAGTAAAAGTATAAAAAATATTGTATTGAGCTTAATAGGTAGGTAATGCCCTGTTTTGATTAAGGTATATTTTGTACCGTCTTATATACAAGTAGGTAGGTAGGTACCTAAGTAGACCTACACAGTACGTAGGTACTACACGCAATGTTGCTACCTATCTTTAGATAGGTCCTACCTACCTACAAACGTACCTACGATGATATATGCGCTATAACACCCTCACTATATTGTTCTAGCTACATAAATATGCTTACATACCTACCTAGATACCGAGCCCATGGGCTACGCTACACTTTGCCACTAGCCACCACTGCTAGTATAATGATAAATACCTACATTGAAAGCACCAAACTGTACGTACACGCATTATACATGTGTGTGTAGGCATAAGCGCACCCTTCCCTACAAAGGGAACCCCAAAACTCCGGTCGATCATGCGTAAAGGGAGAAGGGATGATAAAATAGGGAAGCGCACGGTCGACGGTGATTGAACTTTGAATACAAAAATATAAATGCTTTATATCTTTGTAAGATACTTCGCAAAAATTTAACTTCTTTAAAACTACATTGCATACTGACCTCTAGCGTTATTTATGAGAACAAAAAGTTCCTTGCTGAAACGCTTCCTGAAATAGGCACAACGGGCGGCAATAAGGCAACGGGCGGCATTTCCTTCGACTTGGATCGAAGCGAGACAATTAAATCACTACTTTCGCAAGTTTTCATCTAGAACACCTTTTTTTTCACTTGTATATATATCACTTCACTTACACTTGATGTTGTGGGTTTAAAAATAACTATTCGCGCGTAAATATCGCGGCAGTAGTAATATTTACACGAGTTTCATTGCGCTGATGTACGTGCGTGATAGTATAGTACCAGACTGGCGGAGAGACGCCGCGCATGTCGGGGACTCGATGTAAATATAAAAATGGACAAACTCCCCTTCTTGGGGGCTCACCCGAATGAATCACAGTAGGTAGGTAAGTATACACAGTGCACGATACGTTTTTGCATCTGTTTTTTTGTGGTAAAGAATTTTGTCTTATGTTAATCCATAAGACAAAATTCTTTACCACAAAAAACGAACTGAGAATGTTGATACTTTATGCGTAATATTTAGCTTGAACCTATAACTGTAAAATAGTTTTTATGCCTTTACCATTAGGTAGGTAGGTACCTAACCTGCTTATTTTGATGACTACATGCTTAGCACTTTTATTTCTTTGGAATGATTAGAATAGTTCTAGATAGATAAATCGATAGGACCACCCATACCTACCATACGCAATCCTTAGCTACCTGTAATTGTGTGACCAAAACACCTTTTCGTGGAAGGCAGGTAGATATTTTTTTGTCATTTTTATTTGATTTGGAATTCGGAAACCAAGTTTAGGTATACCTAAGTAGGTAACGAACCTTACCTACCTAAAAAACCTAAAAAAATCCAATAGTGAATGAATAATAGTCAAAATTGTGCGCGAAGTAGGTATATATAAGTGACATAATAATATGTAGTAGAGTAAGCAGGTACCTACATACCTAGAATTAGGTACTCTGTGGCACAGGTAAAACTCAAAGTAAAACGATTACCTACCTGGCGATTACTTAATAATTTATTTTTATTTATAAATGGATTTATTAGAAATGAAGCGCGGGTCCCATGCCAAGTTAAAAGTGAATATAAGTTGTCCCGTGTCCTAATAGTTCAAAGCCCAAATAGTCTAGATCGAACTCGATTTGTCGCCGTGTGTTGTGTACGAATACGACTCCAGTCGTGTACACCTACGTGATATGACACAAAGTGACTCCTTTGCCTGCCAATCCGAAGGGTTAATAAAACCTTTCACAAAAAAATTCATTCACACTCAGCTGCAGTCGGCAGGGACTGGGCAGGAAGTGGGCATGACATGAGTATAGTCTAAACACGATCATGCCTCAGTCCCAGCCATGTCAGTCATGTCCTTGCTCGCTAAAAAATAAAGGCGATGTTGCTGTATCAATAAAGGTACGACCGCACTAAGGCGGAACTGCACTGCAGCGCAGCGACGCGAAGCGACGTTTTCAATGTAGTTCGGTATAACGCACTAGAACTGCAGCAGCGCGGCATTTTATCTCTCAGTCGGTTGGCAACCACTGAACGCGATGGATGAAATTGGTGTGAACGGTATATCTATACTAATATTATAAAGAGGAAAGGTTTGATTTTTTGTTTGTTTGTTTGTATGAATTGAATAGGCTCCGAAACTACTGGACCGATTAAAAAAATTCTTTTACCATTAGAATCCTACATTATCCCTGATGAACATAGGCTATATTTTATCCCGGAATTCCCACGGGAACGGGAATTACGCGGGTGAAACCGCGAGGCGCTGCTAGTATATATATAAAAAAAGAGGGACCTGACTTACCTATCACATTCCAGGCCAGGCCGCTAAAGCTAGAGCTAACATTTGGAATGTACTTTCTTTACATGGCATAGGCACCCGCTAAGACGGGATTTCAACAAATTTAACCCCTGACTGGGTCAAACTGGGCCTAAACGTTAGTATGCAAAATCGTATTCCTTCAAGTTATAAATACTAAAATTGGCATGTACCTATATTCATCAAACTAAATAAATAAGAACTGTATTAAAAAAAACTAGCTCAACACTAATTCGCTGTGCTATTAGTTGTTAAAGTTTGTATAGAAAAATTGGTTTGTTTCAAGCTTAGTTAGGTACCTAGCATGTCCTTACAAAAAAATAAAATACCTACGAAAGGTGTAGGTAGGAAGGGAGATAGCGTACCTAGGTAAAAAATACCAGCCTCTGAAGCCACATTTAAAGAAGTAGCTAAGTGGGTAGGTAGGTAAGTAGGTAGTAGGTACCTACTTAAGATCTCGCTATAAAGTTAACAGGAAGCATAGTTTATGTGTTGCTTTATTACTGAGTACCTACCACGCGGGCAAAGCCGCGGGCGCTACAGCTAGTATAATATAGATGGATGCCTCGCAACTGTCGCGGACGCGCCGCTTACTATAAATAGTATTATATAATCTGTGCACTTAGCGGCAGAGGAACTGCGCGACGCGATACAGCGCGTCAACTTTGCCTAGTTGCCCAACTCTGTCGCAACGCTTCGCTGCAGTACAGTTCCGCTGCCGCGTAGTGCGGTATGGCTAGTACATTTACTTGGAAATAATATTGAAGCTAACTGTCGCGTCGCTCCGCTGCAGTGCAGTTCCGCCCTAGTACGGTCTAACCTTTAAGGTACTGTTACACATGCTAATAAAGCATGCTTTTAGCGAGCACGTGCTCATTTAGCATGTGTATCGAAACCTTGCTAGAAAATCGCACGATCGTCGATTTTTGAGCATGCTACATGCAGCGCGGGTGAAGGAGGGCGTGCTTTTAGCGCGTGTGAACAGGTTTGCTTATTGAGCATGCTAGTATCTAGTTGACAGGTGCGCGTGCACAGAGAGCGTGAGAGCACGCTATAAAATAGCATGTGTTTGCTTTTAGCATGCTTATTCAGAAGCATGCTTAAAACTAGCATGCTTATTGCTAGCAAATGTAAACTCCTCACTAGCATGCTAATTAGCTATTTGCTAGCATGTGTAACAGTGGCATAAGTCCAAATGGCGGCAGCTGAGTGTGAACGCCAAAGTGAACGCGGTGTAAGCGATTCCTTCGGAAACCTTTTCTTTTCAGGGACTCAGAATATCATACCTACCTACAAAATTCTGACGTTCAGCTTTGAAAACCAGTTTTGTTCATCTCAATCATATCTCAATCTAGGAAACTATTCAGATTTGATGTAGGTAATATAAGTATTATGTCTATACTCCAGTTTGGATGGTGACCAGCTATGATGAAGAGGATTCAACCAAAGATCCAAGGAGATTTTCAAACATGGCTACTGTTACACATGCTTTAAAATAGCATGCTAATTAGCATGCTTCCTTTAATGTAATAATTAGCATGCTAATTATTAGGAAGGTTTCGATACACATGCTAAATGAGCACAAAGCATGCTAACTAGCATGTGTAACAGTACCTTAATGCTAAGTTAAGTTTGCTAACTAGCTAGGTAGGTAGGTACTAGGTCGAGATAACTATTCTACATAAATTAGTTATTTAGGTAGATCAGATTATCAGTTAACAAAATATTGCACAGCATGTTAATGTATAGCCGAATAACTTACGACATGATAATCCGTGTCACCAGTTTGAATTATTGGGCTGCGTATTATCGGCTGTACATATTCGTCACACGTCGATAATGTACAAACTTAGAAAGGAGATGCGTGACGGACCAACAATAAATAGGTTGCGAGGAGCGAAACGCCGAGCATTAATAATAGAACTTTATATCTATTGAAAATGATTTATACAGCGTCAGGAGGCAACCTATGCATATACTTAGCAATATACTGTAGTGGCTAGAACAATGTTTAGATGGAGCAAGCTTGGCTGGCTTGGCTGAGAGGATGGTATAGGTATAGGACCACGCACGAGCCGAGCGAGCGTAGCGAGCTTGCCGTGGTAGCGGCCAGCGACGAGTGCTAGAACCAACATGCACCTACTTTACTGAGCATTTTAAATCATATTTAGTTGCATACATCTAAACGAAGTATAGAATTCATCTACATACTTCACGTCGCACCCGTAAATGAGGCATCTCGTCCGCCACTTATCTTATCGACCCGTAAAGATCATCCTCAATAATATTGTACAGCACGATAATTCAAAACATGTTTTGGGTTATTTGTCATGTATTATCGCGGTGAACTTTATTGTTGTGCGAATGATCATGCTGCGTAATATAATATTAAGGACTCCGGCCGCCGCCGCCGCCCGCCCACCCCACTTTATTTTGGCGCCAATTCTATTCTTCTAGCCAATTTCCGGTCCGGGCTCCGGCTGGCATTTCGTCGTTGTGTGTGCATCATTCAAGATTTTCTTTCATCTTTTTACTTCTCATTCAGGGTTCGATTTCACCTCTGTCTGTAACTGATCTTCTGCCTGCTGCACTGCAAGCAAGGTACAAAAATACAGGACAGTTTTGTTGTAAATCCAAGAGTGCCTTGCAAAGGTCCGTACCGTCCCGTCTCATCCCACCCTCAATCATCAGACAGCAAAAATTATAAAGTTTGCTAGGAGTTTTTGTAAGGAAATAGCCAACATGACTTCCGAAGCTTCTATTCTCAAATTCACGAAACTGAGCGAAAATGCGTTTCCTCCTGTAAAAGGTTCGGAAAAAGCTGCTGGATTCGATCTCAAGAGGTTAGTTCAAAAGAAAAAGTTATGTACCTACCTACCTATTTCACATAAAAGTTCTCAAATATATGTGTTTTTGCGTTTTAGCGCCTATGACTATAAGGTTCCGGCACGAGGAAAAGAACTTGTGAAGACAGACCTTCAAATCGAACTGCCCTCTGGCTGCTATGGCCGGGTAGCACCACGATCCGGTCTGGCTGTCAAAAACTTTATTGATGTTGGAGGTATGTTTGTACCTATATACTTTGCTAGTTACTCAATGATTATACCTACGTACAGTATGGTTGGTAGATCTAGGCTGTTGTGATATTTCTGTAGGTATGTGGTACATAATGAGAATTAGCTGTACCTACATTGAACCAGCTAACTTAACCACTATTGCCTGGATCTGTTCATTAAATAATAAATAAATAAATATTCACGGACACTTAACACAACACCTTCTAGTTCCAAACTAAGCAAAGCTTGTACGATGGGAACTAGATGGCTGATAGAATACATACATACATATTTTTTTTGTAAATACATACTTATAATACATAGAAACACCCAGACACAGAAATATTGTATCATTGTATCTATTGTAAACATTGAAGCTTAAATATTTAGGTATACTTGTTATTTACAGGACTTTGGTTTGATAGCAGCAATGTTCCAGCATCTCCGATGGTGCTGTGGATGCCAAGGAGCCTAATTAATGTAGTCTTTATTTAATGAGATTTCATTGTTTCAGCTGGTGTGATAGATGAAGATTATAGAGGCAATGTGGGTGTTGTGATATTCAATCACTCAGACATTGAATTCCCTATCAAAAAAGGTGATCGAATAGCCCAACTTATTTGTGAAAGAATCTACTATCCAGTATTACAAGAAGTTACAAACTTATCTGAAACAAACAGAGGCGAAGGAGGCTTCGGTTCTACAGGAACCAAGTAATGTCATGCCATATTTTAGGTATGATCTGTGTGTTGATCATGCTTTGTTACTTTGTGAATCTTTTAACATGGGCTATTGATTGAATTGCATTCCCACCATGCTAAGTTAGTATAGGTGCTTCAAACTACAAATTGAATGGGATATTTATACCCCATTCAATATATGTAGGCAAGGATTTATCCTTGCCTATAAAAATAATTTTGTACTTTAATGTGTTGTTGCAACAAGTTGTGTAGATCACATCAATATATCTAATAAAAGTTTTGAATAAAAGTTTTGATTACTATTTGAATATAAATTTTATTTATATACCAATACCCCAAAACAAACCAAGGCACATAATTAAGTCTCTTACAATATAATAATATAGCTTTATTTCTAGTGTAAATTGTATACAATGTATAATATAATCTGAATCCTTATTGCATTGTTCTCTAATATTTATATATTGCTATCAAAGCTGCTCATAACACTTTCAAAATTTAGATTATCAAATTGTCCTGGGTTAACAAGTGGAATGTTATCTTTTCTTCTCAAGAATGGTCTAAACAAACTTTTCAGTTTATTTTCATTGCTTACACCAAAATCTATTTCAGCTTTCTCAACTTGCTTCTCCAGAAGGTCTACATTCAACTGTAGTTTTAGTATAACATTGCTTAGAGTAGAGATTTTCTTAGACAGTACTATCATCTCGCTTCGGTATTTTATGATATTCTCAGACATTGCTGAACTGCAGTCATTGTCCTTCAGTTTTATCATTTGTAGTACACTTGTTAGCTCTTCAAGTCTAGTCAGCATATTGTCAACTACATCTTGAACAGTTTGGAATCCTGTTAAAACATCCACTTTGAAATAGGCTGCATAGTCTTCTGCCGTTTGTTCCAACATCTTGTTTTGTGATCTATTATTATTCTGCTCCGAAATCTGGATACAAATATTGAAACACGTTTATCAATCTATCAAATAAATCAGTCACCAATTTTGATAGCTCCCGCAATGATGAAGGAAATAGACGTAACACTTTTACGAAAACTTCCATTTTCGAAACTTGAACTGAGATTCCTTTGAGTAATGTACCAATAGAAATTATGTGCCTCCATTACCTTCAGAATATTGTGAAACTACGTTGGTTGAAGTGACAGAAACTTAAATTGCTTGCTGCACTATACCTACCTCTATACTTAAGATAAATCGCAAGGTTTCATATTTCATCAAGGCCGTAGCCACACGCGCGTTGCGAAACTTGCAAAGTAAGAAGAAAACGGCGAGGGGGCGGCGCGGCGGCGAGGCGGTGAGGTGAGACAAGAGACAAGGCTCGAGCACCGAACATCTATATCCTAGCGGAGGCTCGAGACTTGATACAAAAAAAATGGAGGATACCTATGTGTGCGTTCGTCTATGGTTTGGTTTGTTTGTGGTCCATTATTTGTCTATGGTATTCAGGAATTGCATAAAATATGTCATGTCAGTGGGCTGTCTTAATTTTTTGGCATTGGCATAGTTTTGGCAGAATTGTGACAAGAAAACAATTTGCAAAAGCCTGCCTTCCTGCCAGCCACAGATTAGGCCAGCCAAGAAAGAAAGAAGTTGAAGTTAATTCATTCATTGGATATTCGATGTTGATTTTATTGTGAATTTGTACTTGTTAGCAATTTTTTATCGAAGTTAGAACGATTATGCTTCCATCGACTGGCTATTTCAAAGGAATAATCTGTCCTTTCAACGAAAATGGGCTCTGCGAGAGACCCTATTGTCATTATCGTCATTTGGACTTCGATGAAAGTGGGGCGATCTTACAGAAATTAGTGTCGGCTGCCGTACTAAAAGCTCTACAACAAAATGACACATCAGGAGCGAAGTCTTCTGGTCAACTTTGTCAAGGTGATACTGCTGCGAACACCACTATATCAGCCTTTACTTTGTCCGCGTCCAAGGCTACGTACAATCCTACACCTATCGCGGAACTCAATAAAATAAACAGCACAGACACAGAAAACATAGAAGATCCTCACGAACAAAGGAGAAGACATATACCAGTACCATACACGCCTAGAAAGTCAGCAGGGTTACCTATAAAGAGATCTGTAGATCTAAATGAGGCTAAACCATTTATATACAATCCTCCTGGCCCTCATGTCAAATACAAACCGGGTAGTGCAGAAAATTTTCAGAATGATACATATACACCTCCTGGATTGGTTGAATCCAAGGAGAAGTACTTGCCAGGAACAGAAAAAGAATTACAGGAGTATACACCGGATACAAATACTCAAGATTCGCCTAGCAAATTAAATTATGTTCCATCTTCTGATAAAAATGTCACTAGGAAGAAATTGTTAGAATATAAACCAGTTAAGGTTGCAGCTAAGACAGGAAAACCAGTAGCCACTTATCAACCTACACCTAGGGCTCTGGCTCCATGTTTCTCCAGTGATGAGGAGGAGCCAGAAACTAAGAAACCTAAACTATCTACTGACCTTAATGGGTTTGATGACCTTGGCCCGGAGTTTGATATATTAGATCAGATATTGGATGAAGAGAAACCTGATGAGAAAACTCAAAGTAAAGACATTGATAAATCACCTGTAAAATCGAAACACTCTAGTACAGACAGCAAAAAAAGTAACGGTGAAGTGTCCAAAAGTCATAAAAGTAATAAATCTCACCATAAAAGCAAATCTGATAAAGAAAAATCCGATGAAAACCATAAAAGAAAATCTGAAAAAAAGTCCGATGAAAATCATAAAAGTAAATCTGATAAAAAGTCATCTGAAAATAATTCCAAAAAAAGTAAATCTGATAAGAAAACATCAGATCAATCTGATAAAAAAGTATCAGATGAAAACCATAAAAGTATATCTGACAAAAAATCTCATGACAGCCATAAAAGTAAATCTGGCAAAAAATCTGATGAAAACCATAAAACTAAATCTGACAAAAAACCAGATGAAAACTCTAAAGGCAAGTCTGAGAAAAAAACTGATGAAAACTACAGGAGTAAATCTGAGAAAAAATCTTCAGATGAAACACATGGAAGTAAATCTGATAAAAAAGATAAAATCAATGAAAAGGATAGGAAGGAAAACAAACATGAATATAAAAAATCCAGTCATAAAAGCTCTCATAAAGACACAGACAAAGATAAAAAAGATAGCAAAGAAAAGCATGATAGTAAAAAGCACAGCTCCAGAAGTTCTGATGGTAGTCCTAAGCACTCTAAGCACAAATCATCAGAAAAACATTCTGAATCAAGACAGTCCAGCAGTTCAAAGTCAAAAAGTAGCAAAGAAAAACACCACAAAAAATCTAAAGATAAAGACAGGCATAGGAGTGAAAACAAAATTCTGAATTCATCAGACAATGAAACTTTGGATACGGAAGAGACTGGGTTGGAGGCTGAAGACTATGATTTATCAGATGCGGATGAAGATGCAATTGCTTTGGAATGTAAAAGAATTTTTGAAGAATATGTACCCAATGAAAAAGTTCAAAGTCCAGATGAGAACATTATAACTGACAACATGGAAGAAGAATATATCCCAAGTAAAAAAAGAATTTCTAGAACAATTGATAAGGATATTAAGATAGTACCTAGAGCCCCTGTTAAACCAGATTTTAAAGTAAGCGCAGCAAATACCATGGCTGAAAGATTATCTAAGGTGCGAGAATTTCACAATTCTAGGATGCAATCAACAACAACTGCAAGTCCAGCCTTACCCAATGAGATTAGAGATTGTACTAAAATGGAGTTACAGAAATCCTCATTTAGTACGCCTTGTCCTGTTCCCTCTAAGATTCGTATAGCACATGTCCCTTATGTATCAACTATGTTGAATAATAAGAAAACAATATCACCTATTACCTATAGTCAGACGCCAGGAAAACTTCAGCCATCTTCCAGCAGCACTATAAGTCAAACAGTCAAAAAAGGTGCAGTGCGAGTTGCACACATGCCAAGTGAAAAGTTTATCGACAGACCAGGAGTTCTAGAACCTCTTGCATCAAAAATACCTGCTAACATTAGATCAATATACTTAAACATGATGATTGATGAATGCCTCAAGTTATACCTTTCTACTCATGATGCTTATGCGAGAGCTCAACATGAAGAACTAAACACAAGTAAAAAGTGTTCCACTGTACCAATATATAAAAATTCAGCCGTCTTGGCAGTGAGTAGACTAAGAAAAGAACTAGTGGAATGCAAAGGTGTTAAAAAATCATCTAATGATTGTTCCAACTTAAAACCTGACTCTTCCCTGAAAGCAATGAATTCAGGTTCTTGGAGCATAGAGAACAAAAATAAAAGAAAATATGAAAATCCTCAAGAATTCAATGGGGCAAAGTTTTATGAGAACATCAAAAAGTGGATTCTCACCGAAGAACAGCTGAAGGAAAATTGTTTCCCTAGGCCTCATGAGTCTGGGCAAAAGGGTAGAGCTGTAATATATGGACAGAACAAACAAAATCCACCCAAAGGCTTGATAAGAACTTGCTGCAGATGCAAGAAGGAGTATACAGTAAACAAGAAAGGTTTCCCAGTTGTAAAAGAAGAATGCATTTATCACCCAAATAGAAAATACAGAGTAAGAGGTGAAGCTAGGTATCAATGCTGCACCCAAGATGGCACATCAGATGGATGCTGCGTAGCTCCTAACCATGTGTATGAATATGTGGATTTTGAGAATTTAAAGGGATATGTTACAACTCTCCCCCCTGAGCCCCATGTCGAGGACCATGGTGTTTATTCTCTAGACTGCGAAATGTGTTACACAACAAATGGCCTTGACTTGACTAGAGTAACTGTTATAAATTCAGCTTGCAAGGTTGTTTATGAGACACTTGTTAAACCTCTACATCCGATCATTGATTATAACACAAGATACTCTGGAATTACTGAAGAACACATGTCTCATGTGAAAACAACTTTACTTGAAGTCCAAGCATCACTCCTAGCAATGTTTAGCAATAAGACCATATTAGTAGGTCATAGTTTAGAGTCTGACTTTAAAGCTCTAAAGCTTATTCATGATACTGTTATTGATACAAGTGTTTTGTTCCCTCACAAAATGGGTCCTCCTTACAAGAGAGCACTTAGGAATTTGTCTACTGATTATTTGAGAAAAATAATTCAAAACTCTGTGGATGGCCATGACAGTGCTGAGGATGCAATGGTGTGCATGGAACTCTTACAATACAAACTAAAAGAAGACTTGAAAACAAGGTGATCATATTGGATAGTATACCTGTATTTATTTACGTGTATGCAGTATATTAATGTCATGCACATTTTTGATTTAGGAATACTTACCAAGAGAATTTAATTAGGTAGGTAGGTATTTAATTATATTTATGTAGGTACCTCAGTTTGTACTTAGAATTGACTTTTTCTATGAAACATACATTTCTCTATTTAGTAATATCTATAATGGTTCTATGTAGCAATAAATTGTGTAGGTTCACTTGCATAAGATAAGATAAAAATAAAATTATTTTCATAAAACTTATTTTTATTTATTATTTTCCTGATAAACTATTCTATGTGAGGTGTAACAATAAAAACACATTATCTAAAACCAAAATAATATTTTACTAGAAGACAAAATATTAGGTACACATACACATTATGTATGTTAAATGTTCCAGCAGCATATAGATAAGACATCCCAAACATGCAGCTTTGAATAAAAAATATGAATGAGAAACAGCTACTTTTACATTTCAAAACTACTCAAATGATTCATTGGGACTTTGCTAACAATTTATGAGATATAATGAAAAATTCTAAGGTTTTGTATATGATAATTTATAATACAAATTATTAAAAATGTTATGACTTAGGTGTACATTATTTTAGTATTGAAAATAGAAACAAACAAAGCGTCAAGAAGTACGAGATGATACCTATCTACATATCTATGTGCAAACATACAATTAGATAATGTAATCCATTTCTCACAACACGGTTCAATACTAATTCAATAATTGCAAAAACATTATGAAACTACAGTTTGTAAAAATGTTTAATAAATGAACTTTTAAGCAATTAATATTCACAATTATTCCAAAGAGACTACTAAAATTTGTGAGTTTGAATAAGATTTACATTAAAACCTATTATCAATAAAGGCATGTGGTGTTGGTATTGCTATATTGTCAGTAAGAAACTTCCAAAAAGCTTCAATTTTCGTTGGCTTGTTAGTAATATTACAGAAACTCACACAATTACTTCATTATTTAAACATGTACGATGTCTATTACATTTTTTTTTCACATCTGTCCCAATGATCTATGGAGGTTTTGGTTGCATTTTCCTTGGCTTAGGCACAACATCACTGGTGTGTGAGGTCCTGCCAATCTTGTGTTAATCAATAAATGATTGTTCTACACAAGCTTTCACACGTTTCTCATATTCCCGTCGATTTTCTTTATACAGTTGAGCTGCCATTGAGTTTGCAGGGGAATTTGGGTTGGGATCACTTAGTAATGACTGAAAAGAAAATGTTAACTCATCAGTTCTCATCAGAACTACACAGGTACCTTATTTTATGTGTAGGTCAATGTCTATTACCTATCATAATATATACCTATTACTGTGTAAAATAAACATTTAATTTAATTTCATTAAGCTTTGTTTATTTCCTGTAATACAAAGTAGATATATACTAATAAGTTATGCAACAGAAAAATTATTTATAATTTGTAATTGTTTAATAAAAACACTGTTAAATAATAATGCCTGCAAGATTGGTTTTGTTGCAGGCAGCAATGTATCTGAAGTAGGTGCTAGGCACTAAGAGATCTTAGAGTATATCTAACACCAGGAGTGTTAGACTGTGATCTTAATTGTATAAGTAAGATATACAATTAAATTTCATTATCATCATCATCCACAGCTCAACTTTACCCACTGCTGGGCATAGGCCTCCCCAAGTTTGTGCCATCCCCACTCCCATTTACAGCCTGCGACTTTGATGATATCACCTGCCCATCTCGCTTTTTAGATTAGATTAGAAAATTCCTTATTGCTCTTTAAAAAAAAATCGTACAGAGAGATCTTTTTAAGTCTTTAAGTAATAATTAAATGTAAGTTACCTGAATAGAAGTTAGAATAGCCGACACATCATATGTGGGACTCCACCTGTTTTGCAGGATGTCTAAGCATATGCCTCCATCCGCGTAAACATTGGGATGGAACATTTTCGAAACAAATCTCACAGTAGGCGGTTTGTTAGGGTATTCCTCAGTAAACTCTATCGTAAGTTTGAAGGTGCCATCCTCAAACGGGGTGTCATGAGGACCAAATATCACAGCATTCCAGATCATAATATTGTTGTCAGTAGGAGCACCAGAAACACCAGTTGGTGGGTCTTCTTGCAAACTGTGGATAAACAAGCATTGGAATATTACAACTTGTACCTACAAAAAAACTTTTACCTTGCAAAGATAACTCTATTCATCCAAAACATCCATCAAGGCCACTCATTAGAAATATTTGTTATATATAAATGTACATAGAGTGTTCAGGTTTATATTGACATTTACTGCTTAAAGCACTGATCCAGATTCAAGCACAGATTTTTGTATGAAAATCTCTAGGTATACCTACTCAAATCTATGCTTGAGCAACTATTTCTTTATCAATTTCTAATAATACAAGCCTTAGATCTGTTTTGGCAAACAAAAGGTAAAGGTAGGGAACATTTTCTTTTGTTATAATCTAGTGTAGGTATTTGGGTTACCTAGATTTGAACACCAAATAAACAACTAGACAGACAGTTGGTAGGTACCTATGGAGAATGATCTGAGTGATCTCAATGGTCTCCTGTATCAATGTCGACTAGTGTACGTTTGGAACAAAGAGAGTTGTAAAGATTAGTGTGATATGCAAATTTGGAGCAAATTAGAAATCGAATAAACGTCGTCTGCCGTGATGTAATTTGATGATTCAGCATTCGAATGATGGTGCCGTAATTTATGTGGGATAAGCACAACCTCGAAAATTGTGCATGTCATGTCATACAGCGATAGTGCTATAGTGAGCTCAACATAAACTGTACCGTTTGAAATCTCTCATCAGGCGTCTTCTGGCTGGAGTTGACATTTTGATTTCACAAAACTATCGCACTGTTTCACCAAATAGATTTTTGGAAGCTCTTATTTCTCTTGTGTTATATTTTGAGTGGTTGATAGGCTTATTCCCAGATTTGCTTATACACAAGACAATGTCGATGATAAAATTTTTGTCGTCTCGAGTCTCGCCTCGACTTTGTCAGACGTTTTCTATTTCTGCCAATCAATGGCGATTATTTGCGATGAGTGAGTTCTATGATTCTGTTGACTCATTCATTGATCATTCATTCACCATGACCCAGACCAATCCTTTCATTTCGCCAAATTTTGCCAACAAATATTATTATTTTTCTAAGTTGGCTGCAATGGTCTTATTATCTGTCAAACACGTGTACCACAGATACAAAAAACCACATGAGGAGATTTATTTATTCTGTCATTGTCATGTCACATTCGGTGTCATGCCTTGTTTTTATTTATTTGGTGAGGTGTAATTAATATCAGTTGATTTTTTTTATGAGCTAAGATAAAATAATAAAAAAAAACCAGTGCGTGCAGTCATAGATGTTCGGTGGTGCAGTCCCTACGCGTGGAAGAAGTTATACTTCAAGTGTCACTCTCGCTCTGTGTTTAATGTGAAATTAACTAAGTATTTATTTTTATGTACCTACCCAATATGCAGTAGACTACCTACTTCTACTTACTATTTTCACTTCAAAATAAAACGTTGCAAAAAGTCTATACTGTCAAAATCAAAATCAAAATCAAAAAGTGTTTACTTGGAACAAAAATACAATGAAGACAATAACAAAAATAGAGGACGATGATAGCTACAATAGTTATAAACTGTATCGTAACTATCATGTCGTTTTGGATTTGAACTCGTATCCCGTTGTCGTTCTGACCGCAGTCCGACGTTCACCGTTCCGCCAACAGAACTCGCTCCTGATGGTCGAAATTACGGCTATGTTTATTTTTCTTTGTTTGACGCTGTCAGTTGGAAGTCGTATAACTTCAAAAAATGCGGAACACTGCCATCTATATTTTGATTGTAGCATTTATAGCATATTAGTCTCTGTCTCTTTCTATTCGGGGGAGGAGAAACAGACAGAGACTATGTCCTCCCGTATAACGTAACGTTGTTGGAAGTCGCATTAGAAGTCTAACTTCAAAAAAAAATTATATTTTTAATGGTTGTATTCAGCTGAATAAATATTCGATGAACTCGCCTATATAAATTTATTTATACGTATGAGTGAATGATTTATATCTATCTATGATGAGGGGATGAATGAATTTTGAACAATGAATTTTCCTTCATACTTTAAGTGTCAATATAGCTCAATATTGTTTTAAAGATTATCATGTGAAAATAAAAAAAATATTCGATCACTTCCATTTTTTTTATCGATTGATAGTGATATTTTTTTTATTAGTTGTTTTTATTGCTTGAATAAAATACTAAACACCTCTATTATGTACACCGAACATCTATATCCTAGCATTATGTACCTTCAGAGGAGTGATGATCACGAACAAATCTGACAGTTGCTGCGTTACGTAAATCAAACGTTTTCTATTCGTATTGCGCGTCAACTCCGGCTCGACTGCCGCACATTAAAGCGTCACCGCGCAGTGTATTTTAAATGCTAGCACGGTACGTTACATACATGTACGATTGACACATTTATTCGTGGTCAAGTCAAGTTGCACCAGTGTCTCCATATACACGGTAATTACCGTAGATGCACCGTAATCTGACATAATCTACGGTCAACGGTAAACGTGCATTACCGTGTCGTAATTCTACCGTAATAAGGTGATGAATAACTTTTCGCATTTTTTTTCGGTTTCTGGGTTAAAGGACATAGACGGCGTGCAGAGATTTAAGATACTGCCAAAGTTTATGCTGGGTGTGCTCTCTCTGCCCCATTGTAATGCAGAGTGCGAGCGGATTTTTAGTCATGTCAACGACATCAAAACAAAAAAAAGAAATAAGCTGTTGACGAAGACAATAAAAGGAAATCTTTTCGCCCAACAGTCGATAAAAAGAAGAGGAAAAACCTGTGTTGATTTCATGCCCACTAAAGAAATGATCAGCAAAATGAATGCTTCTATTTAAGAAAAAGAAATTGTCGTCTTAGATTCGGATTAAGGAACTAGTTTTTTATAAGTAAGTAGGTTTAAATTCATTACAAAAAATTAGAAACATGTAACAATTAATAATGAGGTACCTATTAATCATTAAATTTTGATTGTAATTAAATTATTGCTTTTAAATTCCCTTTAAATTTGTTTTTTATCTACTTATTTACCAATTTTACCATACACTTAAACATTACACGGTAATTACGGTAAATTTTTAACTGATACACCGTAAAACACCGTATTTTCACCCTGGCAACACGGTAATCCTTTATTTTAATATGGAGACACTGAGTTGCACTACTACGGCACTAGTCACAGCGTTTTATAGGGGTATAGATGTTCGGTGAGGTGATATAGGTACTCTTGGCTAGTCACTCACTAGGCGCAGTTTATTTATTTTATTTCAGCAAATAGGTGCATGGTAATGAATTTCGTGTTTTTGTGACTTATTATAATCATGAACGAGCATTCCTCCAAAAAAATACTATTCAACAGGTCAACGGTAAGCTCCATTATTAGATTTGATCTAATTCGTATCAGATTGGTACTTACCTACCTACTGTTTCGTGACGCTTCCTTCCATTTCAGCTATTCAACCTAAAAGCAGAGCTTCTTAAAAAGCAGGAGGAAGTATTAGAAAAGAAGCGACTACCTCAGAATAAGGTTGAAAACTTCAAGCCGCCTAAGCACGAGAAAGAAAAGACAGTAAATGAGCATAGAAAAACATTCAAAGATGCGCTGAAGGCCGTTGATGTAGAGGAACTAGAAGCATGTAGAAAGTCTAAGTAATAATATACATCATCATCCACATCACAATTTTATTATGATACAGCAAAGGCACCTAGTGGATCCAGTGTTTATGTATAGAAGGATCTCAATCCAGCTATAAGGGTTTATATCCTGGTCAAACAATTCCTGATCCTATGCTAAGTAGACATGAATGTGTTTGGAGTGGGTTTAGTGGAGTGGCAGTGAATTTGAGTATTCTTTCAGTTTTTGTTTCCTCAGTAGCTTTAGATTGTCTTGTGTGAAATGTTAATAATTTATTATACCTTACCTATCCTACAGAGAGAACACAATGATTCAAGTCATTGTGCTTAGATATAAAAACAAACAATAACAGAACACATGCAAATAATTACTACCGAAGTAAGCTACAGGAATTACATAAAAAGTTATTTTTGCCTGATTATATAGAACAAAGTTACAGTTACTTACACAAAATAAAGCAAAGGCCGTGCTACAAGTATTAAATTTTATTAAGAATCTTAGTTACTTACATAGGTATATTGTACATACTTGTCACAGGGCAGCTCTAGAAAAAAAAACAGAGCTATACAACCACTTAGCTGATGGAGTGGGCACATCACAGTTGGCTGACCGGTTCCTCGTGGATTTCCAGACAAAGAAGCAGGAGGAAGTTAAAGAAGCTGTATTGGCTGCAAAACAATCATGTGATGATGATACACAAGACATAGATGGCGACACTGATGGATGGTAATATTTTTTTTATTAAAAAACACTTATTAGTAGGTGAAGCACCAACTAAAAAAATTCATTACCATTCATATGGTAAGGCGTCATGACAGGCGTCATGGCTCAGTCGGTAGTAGCTCTGCCTTCTGTGCTGTGGGTCGTGGGTTCGATCCCCACCGAGAACAAACATTTGTGTGTTGTAAACAATAGATGTTTGTTCTGTGTCTGGGTGTTTCTATGTATTATAAGTACGTATTTACAAAAAAAAAAGATATGTATGTATATCAGCCATCTAGTTTCCATAGTACAAGCTTTGCTTAGTTTGGGACTAAAAGGCGTTGTGTTAAGTGTCCATGAATATTTATTATTATTATATTATATTAGTGAAAATTTCTTTCTCTCGAGTTTTAAGGCTCGGTATATTCTAAGCACCCGCCCCAAGACCCTCAGGGAAAAGGTTGCTCAGACTCCCTCTCGCTACTATTAGTTCCCCCCCGATTGACAAAAACTGTATCCCCAAGAACTTTACTAATTATTGTGACTGTGCGTATGGCTGCCTGTTTCTGAATGATGTGAATGTTAATGTTTGAATCTAATCTATTGCAATATCTGTGTAAACTTTTAGCTATAATACCCGTGGCGCCGACTACAATAGGTATGACTTCGGTGGGTGTTTTCCAAAGTCTGGTTATTTCTACTTTTAAGGCGTGATATTTACTAAGTTTCTCTATTTCTTTAGCTCCTATATTGTAGTCAGACGGTACCGTTACGTCTATTAAATAAGTTTTGTTTTCTTTTTTATTTACGTATATTATATCTGGTCTATTGTGCACTATTGTAACGTCGGTTTGGACCGGTATTTCCCACATTATTTTAGCTGTATCATTTTCTTTAACTTGCGGTTGTGCTAGGTTTTCTTTCCACCACACGTTGGACACTTCAAAACCATGTTTCTTCGCCAGCGTCCAGTGAACATATTGCACAATGTTATTGTGCCTCTTAGTGTAGTAGGTACCAGCCAGCTTTTCACATCCTGAGACAATATGTTGCGTGGTCTCATCTTTTGTCAAACATAATCGGCACCTACCGTCTACTGCTCTTTTTAGGATGTCCCTTTCATGCTGTCTAGTCACTACTGCCTGGTCTTGTATAGCAAAAATTGATGACTCTAGTCCCGGTGTTACTGGCTGTTTTTTAATCCAATTAAAGGAAAAGTTTTTATCTGTATTTTCTTTATCTATAACTTTACTATAAAATTGACCGTGAAGCGGTTTAGCTTTCCATTTATTGATTTTAGTTTTCAAGACTGCACTTCTTAACTCTGCATCTGTATAATTTTCATTATTTCTTAATCCTATTTCTATTAGATTATCTTTTGACTATTATTATATTATGAAAATTTCTTTCTCTCGAGTTTTAAGGCTCGGTATATTCTAAGCACCCGCCCCAAGACCCTCAGGGAAAAGGTTGCTCAGACTCCCTCTCGCTACTATTAGTTCCCCCCCGATTGACAAAAACTGTATCCCCAAGAACTTTACTAATTATTGTGACTGTGTGTATGGCTGCCTGTTTCTGAATGATGTGAATGTTAATGTTTGAATCTAATCTATTGCAATATCTGTGTAAACTTTTAGCTATAATACCCGTGGCGCCGACTACAATAGGTATGACTTCGGTGGGTGTTTTCCAATGACTATTATTATTATTATTATTATTATTATTATTATTATTATTTATATACCCTTAATGGTTACATTCACGGCTAAAATTACTGAACCTTATTATTATGTTCATAGAGTTGATCTTTTTTTTCAGGACTGAGTTCACAGACTGTCTGGGCAGGACAAGGAAATGCCACAAAAGTGACATCGAATTGTTTAGGAAGAGAGACCAGGAACTTAAAAAAGCAGCATTGAAAGACCATGAAGGCAGTGTGCCCGCTATGCCTGAAGTACAGGTAGGTTAAGGATATTGGTGACATTTTGAATATACAGTCTTAGAGCGAGGCCCCACTTGTCCGTTGCGTCGCGTCGTCGCAACGGAACAACGCATGGTATGCCACACCTGCGCGTCGAAGTGCGTCGTTACGCTCGTCTAGCTTTCTCCTCTAGGAGTGGATTATTGACCGCTATCCGTCGTCGCAGCGGCAACGCAGCGCATCACCCTCCCTCCCGCTTCGTCTCTTGTCCAACGATCCGTTGAAACGTCGCGCGCGACGACGCAACGGTCTAGCGGGGCATGTCATTCAAAAATATATGGAAAACGTCGCAGCAACGACGCTGCGTCGACGGACGACGACGGACGACGACGCAACGGATAAGTGGGGCCTCGCTCTTACAAGTAAATATTTTTTTAGAGTAATAGCTACTAAGCTATTTACTGCGATTTGACAGGCGTCACAGCTCAGTCGGTAGTAACTCTGCGTTCCGTGCTGTGGGTCGTGGGATCGATCCCCACTAAGAACAAACATTTGTGTGTGGCAAACATAGGTGTTTGTTCTGTGTTTGGGTGTTACTATGTATCATAAGTATGTCTTTACAAAAAAAAGTATATGAGTATTATATCAGCAATCTAGTTCCCATAGTATAAGCTCTGCTTAGTTTGGGACTAGAGGGCGACTTGTGTAATGTCCAAGAATATTTATTTATTTATTTTATCGATTATTTCATATAAGTGTACAGACACAAAAAGATGAATGAATGAATGAATGAAAACGCTTTATTGTACATAAATAACACCGAAACATATTGTCATATTCATAAAACCTAATGAAGATGTCATACCTACATCAGTGTCCCTATGATATCTGCCATCAGCCATTTGATAATCTATGTAACCTAGCTGGTGTTGAACAGAGAGACTCAGAATACACTTGGTATTCTGAGATAAAGCTGACCTTTCTGATTTCAAAAAAACAAAGATGAAAATATTCTTAAAGATTAAATATTAGAATCTTTATTCTTTAATGAATAATGAAGAAACTAAAAATAAATATTCATGGAAATTTCACACGTCGACATCTATAGCTCTAAACCACAGATAAAAAAACCTACAATTGAACTTCTCATTACAGGAAGAGAATAAAGAGACCCCACTTTTGGTGCAGACAACAAATGATTATCTGCAGTCACTGCGTGCGAAATGGGAGGAGAAAGAGAGAGAAATGGTTGGAAATGACAGAGATATTCACTACCAGGATCTACTGTTTGATGGTTTGTTTTAATTTTGCCCCTAAATAAATTACATTATTTTTAACCTTTCCATAATACATTATGCATGGCTTCAGCCACGACTTATTTACTTAAACTGCATAGGGCTTCTCATCTATCAGAGATGTGCGATGTCACTTCATTCATAATGTGAAGTGATGCATCATTGTTGGATTTTTTCCTCGCAAACCGCTCATCGGCCTTATCCATCTCTCATGGATATGAAACATTTTACTTAAAAAATCTCATTATTTTTCGCAGAGGCAAGAATTCACGGCGTTGGCTACTACTCGTTTAGCACAGACGAGAAGGAGCGTCGCAAACAAATGCAAGAGCTCATCAAACGACGGGAGGAGACGCTAAAAGCCCAGAAACAGACAGAAGAAGTCAGGCGGAAACGAGAAGAGGTTATGGCGGCGAGGGTTAAGGCTGCACGAGCCAGGCAGCGTGCTAGAGCTGGACTACCACCGGAAGAACCTGAAGGTATGTAATGTACTATCACTATGGTAGGAAATAAATGGTTATAAATTTAAATTTTCAATTTCAATTTTTTTTTTTTTTTTTTTTAATTAACCTATTTCGTCCCACTGCTGGGCAAAGGTCTCCCAATTTCAATTAATTAATCTTAATTCAATAAAGACGAGAGGGCTTTTAGCGTCGCTAAAAGCCCAGAAACAGACGGAGGAAGTCAGGCGGAAACGGGATAAGCTATGGTGGCGAGGGTCACGCCCCGTTTTCATTAGGGGACATTTGTCCCGTGACCTTGTCGCTACTTTTCGTCCTCAATTCTTGCTCTGCCATAGATACTTTTGACACATAGAAAGTCTTGCGACTACAAACTGGTTTTTTTTTCTTACAGAAGATAGAGAGAGTTTCACCACGCGCCTGCTAGAGTTCCTAACAAAGCAACGAGATGAAGCAGATTTGAAAGCCAATGAAGAAGAAAAGAAAAAGAAAGAAGAACAAGAGCTAGAGAGGCAAAAGTTGCGTGAAGCGTACATTAGAGAATGGGATCTCGGGAAGGATGGCGTTGAAGAAAAAATTAAGAAATTCAAAGAGATGACTCAGGAAGAATATGTTGAACAACAAAGGAATAAGAGAATAGACGAATTCGCGCCGTTTGAAGCGTCATCCAGTAAGTCTAATTACTCTTTTGATGATAAAGGTTCTGTGGTAAGTGTAGATGGTTTCATACCAGCTAAAAAATGGTCAGAAGTCAGACCTAAAGCCAAAACTCCACCACCGCCTGATCTAAGGGATTTCGATCTACAGCAAAAAGGACTTTACTTCTCTTCTAAGCAACAAAAAGAAGATAGTATACCTAGTTTCGTAAAAC
This sequence comes from Eulithis testata, assembly GCA_947507515.1. Classification (NCBI taxonomy): domain Eukaryota; kingdom Metazoa; phylum Arthropoda; class Insecta; order Lepidoptera; family Geometridae; genus Eulithis; species Eulithis testata. The sequence goes on along the minus strand of OX382213.1, from coordinate 5,551,877 downwards.
AAAGCCCTAAAACACCGCCTACACCTGTTATAACAAATGTTAAAACTAAAAGAGATTTAAAATATAAGAATTTTGTTAAATCAGCAGAGCAGACACCCATTGTTAATGAGATCAGCGATGATGATGATGGTGAAACTGATGTACAAGTACGAGTAAATGATAAAAGGAGGATAGATGGGGCTGAGGTAGCTCCTCCGCCTACATACGATTACTACGGCCCAATACCTAAGAAAGTAAAACAACAGAAACCATTTCAATCTGATATTCGAGAGGCTTATGATCAAGGAACGAAGAGCTTAGAATCAAAACCTAGTACTAGACAGCTATCTAAAAATTACGATTTTACATTTGGCTGATAAATAAAAGTACAAGAATATTCGTGAAGTTTTTAATTTTTGTGCAGGTTAAGGTCCTAAATGCTTTTGATTACTACACTCTAATTCTAATATCACATTCAACTAACTCTACAACATTAACAAATCTACGTTTATAAAATTATTTAAAGCTTTATTTTTAGAGATCAATGCCAATTAGTAGCTGAAAATATTTCTTATTTAAATAATAATAATAATATCATATATTACAAAGCGAGGGCAATAATAATATTCATAAATAAAATTTGTTTACATAAACTAGATTGGACCGGTTCTTCTCCGTTCTTTTCGTCCATTTTTGTGGTATCACTCTTATTTTTTTTAGTGTCTTTAATTTGGTCGATTGTTTTAGTTACTTGTTTGATTGAATGTGTTGTAACTTCTATAGGATTCGTTATAGTAACCATTTCGATGGTTCCCATAGTAGTGGGCGCGGTTTCTTTAGCCGGAGTAACATTTTGCTGTAGCGCTTCTGGTGGTGGTAAATTGTCATTCGGGTTTTTGATGTGAACTACTGAAACTTCTATTTCAATGCTCGCTGGTATCATCGAAGTTTGTATTGGAATTTCTGTAGTTTTTTGTACTTTTACGAACTCCACTTGTACAGTTCCGGCGTTGATGTCTATATTTTCATCCATAGGTTCGCTGTTCATATCATCAATGGTTAGAGTAGTTTCAGTATTTTCGTTCAGTGTTTCGACAGTATTGCTATTTTCAGAGGTATCTTCGTTTATTTCAAGAGGTTGATCGCCTTGTATATCAGACTCCTGTTGAATTTCCATGTTATTGTTTACGATTTCGTTTTCATGTTCTTCATTCATAACAATAACGGTTTGAATCATATCATCGTTTAGTTCTTGAATCGTAGCATCAGTAGTTAGTTGCCTATCAGGTGTGGATTTGTTATATTCACTCAGGGTATTTTTAGGTGATATAGGGAAAAACGCTTTGGAGGCTGTCAAGCGCCTTTTACTACGTTTATTATTAGCCGCGTTCTTTGCTAAAATAGCAAAAGCTCTAATTTCTCTTTCGGTGTTTTGTCCGTTGCATAGGCTGCCTTGACAGGGACATATCATGCGCCAAGTCTTTGTGGTGTTGCAGTAGAGGGAATAACATTCGTCTTGGTAGAATTTCACGCATAATCTGGATTCTGCGTACGCTGTAAAATGAAAATTTGGTTAGGTACTGAGGTTTTAAGGATATATGAAAAATGGGTTTATCATTTATCTAATGTACTTTTTGTAATCGATTTCAAAACATCGACTAGGTTAAAGTATATCTGCACAGGATACCACACAGATACCCGTATGCTGATTTACAGCTCAATCACTGATAAGCATAGACGCATAGACTTTTGTATGAAAATCTCTACTGAAATCTGTGCTTGAGTAACGATTTCAGTATCGAAGACAGCAATATTGGATTGGATTGTTCTGTAGAGTGTGCCTTTGACATTGGAAGTCTAAGCGTAGAAATAGTATACCGTATTCTTCACATTCAGGCCCAGTAACGGCTTCTAGGTACCGAGCCGACATTTACAAGAGAAAACTGTGAAGATTCCTATTTATTTTTATATTTATTTCATCTTTTGATATTATCTTAAATACAATACTTTATCGTATTATATAAGTTAGTCTCTAAATCATTGTTCTTGTGTACAATAAAGTGTTATCTATCTTCGACAGGCGTCATGGCTCAGTCGGTAGTAGCTCTGCCGTCCGTGCTGTGGGTCGTGGGTTCGATCCCCACCGAGAACAAACATTTGTGTGTGGCAAACATAGAGGTTTGTTCTGTGTCTGGGTGTTACTATGTATTATAAGTATGTATTTACAAAAAAAATGTATATAAGTATTATATCAGCAATCTAGTTCCCATAGTACAAGCTTTGCTTAGCTTGGGACTAGAGGGCGTTGTGTAATATGTCCAAGAATATTTATTTATTTATCTATCTATCTATCTACAATACTTACGCGGCGAAGTAGCAACAACCGCACAATGTGTGTAGCCTGGGTCGCACATAGTTTCTTGCAACTCGGCCCCGCAAGATGGCGCTCGTTGACTCCGATGGACCTGCTCCGCCAGGGGTCCACACCAGTAGCATCTAGTAGCGTCTTCTGCCATTGTTGTCACTAAAAGTTAAACCTTCTATTAGGTTAATATATAAACAGACCTTGGAGACCTAGATCAAATATATTATTTATATGACACCTGCTCGTCAATGGCATACTATGTGTCATGCAAACTCATCTTAAAGCAAGTCATTTGTGTCCTATGGTCTAGCCGGGTCATTATAAATGTACTGAATTTCATAATCCCCTAGGGAATTATGACATTTGAATTTGGAATGCAATCAACATTGAATATACGAGCTCCTTGCAATCCATGACCAAACGTCAAAATTAGAATATAAACTTTTCATAGAGCCCTACACCAAGAAGAATTTATTCAAAATTAGAATGAAAACTTTTCATAGAGCCCTAAATCAAGCAGGATGTATTCAAAATTAGAATGAAACTTTTCATAGAAACCTGCATAAAGAAGAATTTGCCACTACAAAAAAAAACAAATAGAACGAAAAGGCGCTAAACTGCAAATTTTTGTGTTATTTTGTAACAAAATAGCGTATTTTAACAAAAATGTCAACTGACAGTGACGAAAGTGATGTGATACCGGAATGCATACAATCTGAAGCAACTGATATCATTGGAAACTTGCTTCCTGAAAGATCTAAGGAAGCGTATATGAGAACCTACAACGATTTCAACAATAATATAACTTTGTCTTTTCACAATTGGTCCAACGTCTCTAACATTAACTTTTACTTTTAATTTTCTATATTTGTCTTCTTTCATTATTGTAAAATTAATAAAGTAAGTACTTTCTTTTTAATTGTATTATGTTTTATTGCCTCGCAGTGTTTATATAAAGTAGAGTATCCATTTTGGGGATAAAGCAGTGTATTTGTCTCGGGCGTTTTTGAACCCCTCGGCCTCGGGATTCTAGCTTCTGTAACTCCCTCGCTTCGCTCGTGAGTTAACCCTAGGATCCCTCGTCCTTGGGGTTCAAAATATCGCCCGAGACATAATACACTGCTTTATCCCCTTAATGCATAATCTACTATTTTACAGCGTCAAGAGCTTTTATCTATGCCTTGAAGAATGAAGCGCTGTAGTGGATTGGATGTAGGTAAATGTGTCTATTGTAAAAATATTTTATTTTTATTAGGTTAGTCTAAAAAAAACATGTGTGTAATTCACACCAATATGCAGAGGTACTAAGTTTTCACTTCATTGTGCATTTGGTTTGAACTTGCTCTCGTTGTCGGTTTGACCGCAGTCCAACGTATCACTGTTCGGCCAACAGTAGCTCTGCTGCGTTGGTTGAAATTACGGCTATGTCTCTTTTTGTTTGCGCTTTTTCGTTTAATAGTAACTAGTAGCTGATCTGTAATCAGTTACCGTTTTCGTTTCATCGAATCACAACGGTGCTAAAGAAGTTTTCACTTAAAAAATTATCCATTTTTTGAAGTCGGTTAATAAAGGAGTTTATTTCACTGCTAGTATTTAGATGAGTATAATCTAGCTAGGATTGGCAGTCATTCTGTGGTTCAACGGGGTTAGTGTGGCAGTAAAAAGAAACTGGTTTGTTTAGGTATAAGTTTAAATGAGGCGACTGGTTCAGCTAGTCAAATAATAAATAATAAATAAAAGCTAGTCAAATATGTTCGTGCAAATCAGAACATCATAGTGTAGTATTAGTATAGTCTTTGAAAAACTTTATAAAAAAGAGTAGGTACCCACGTTGCTATCGCAATAAGTAGGCATAGATAACTTAGGTATGTACAAACTTATTTAACCTCTCTGGCGCGGCCATTTTTCTCGAGCGTCGTTACTGGCACGGGTTCCCGGCGGTAGCCGCGGCGCGCCGTGGTGACCCGAGGCATGTCTATTATATCAATGATTTCTCAAATTTTTTGTATGGGAGCTGCCTATGAAACTTATATCCATGACATTGTTATGAAATAAGCTAACTGATGCTTAAATATTTAGGCCAAGTACACCTCTCAATATTTTGCTAGTCTAAGCTAAATTTAGCGCAAGCTACTTTTAGCCAGTTTCTTGTACAAATATCGTAATTAATCAAAAAAACAAATCATTATGGAACAGTGACCTTTAGTTATTCAAATAAGTCAAAATCAAGCACCACTGCCGTGCGACCATAATATGGTGTTGTCATGCCAGTTTACGCATGCCAGCATATGGCCGCGAGGGAGGGTTAAGCAATGCGTTCTTATCGTAAAATAAATTCCTGTTGGATTTTCATAACTTACATCCAAAACCCAGTTAGAAATTCACGGCTGTGAACATTGCGGCCTGCGATCATTTATTCACATACCGCTCGGTGTTGATTACTCGCCTCTCGAACGTTTTCGCTTTAAATAATACCAGTTTCGACGAGTTCGTGGCTCTATCGAGATATCGACCTCAATTTTGTGCAATATCGTTCGTTACCAAGTAAACGCCACCGCTTACATTCAGAAATCTACAGTTTTGATTACCTAGTTGGTAAAGTTTCGTCTGGCGTATAACCAAACTTCTGTGACTTAAACTTCAAAGCTCAGCCATTCTTCCAAGGCTCAGCCTCACACAGGAGAAAACTCTCGATGTACCTTCATGAGCTTGAAGTAGTTACACCGTTTTGTCTTTTGAATTGACAAGCAGATTCAAATTCGATCAAAAGAGACAAAACACGGTGTAACTACTCCTAACTCGCATCGAGTTTATTAAAAGCGGTTGAATATTATATGTATAGACAAATCTATCTTCTATCTATAGTATAGATAGATAGAAGATAGCTTTTTTACAGTTTTATAATAGTAGACTAGTTATAATAGTAGGTATAGATTCTATCTATCTATCTATACTATTATAAAACTGTAAAAAAGCCAAACAATGAAATTAAAGATATGGATAAACTAAATATGCAGATCTACTAAATAAACGATTCTGATTCCGAAAATCGAGTTTGTCTGTTTATCTGTTTGCTTGTTTGTTCACGGATCACGCCTAAACTACTGGACTAATTTCAATGAAACTTATACCATTCAGAAGCTCTTTTTCCGGATTGAAACATAGGCTATATTTTATTGATCATAGACGTGGATTCTTAGATACAGCTTGAACTCTATAAACCAAAAGCACCCATTTGCTACGAGGTTCATCGCATGCTGGTTGACAGATATTTTGGTGGAAAGTTTCGCACGCGTACGAAGACGCGGGTATTAGCTAGTCATAAAATAAATCAATGCACAGAATACACCACATACCTAACTGTATCCTACACAAAGCTTAATTTAATATGCCACTCGAATATTTTCAGCACGTGTTCAAATAATAGCGGGTTACATTGAAACAAAGCAATCATTGTGACCTATATCGTGATAATCACGTGTTTTAGGTACCATTGCAGTGGGTTAATAACTACCGTTGGTCGAAATACACAATGTAGTCTGTGCTACTCACAGTTGTATTAAAATAATGAGCATTACGTGTGAAATTAAAATAATTCTAGTTATAAAGTGTAGGTTCAACTTTTCATTTTTATCTAGATTATGTAATACTGGTGCGGACTTGCTTACCTAATATTCTAATATGAATTAGGTTGGGCATCTAGTAACACAACCCAGTCAAACTAAGGTAGTCAAAACTCGTAGCAAACTCGTAGCGAGTTCGTAGCAAACTCATAACGAACTTATAGCAGAAGAAAAGTTCATTTTCTTAGATAAACTAATAGTTAGATCATCTTTCAGGCTCTCTAAACATAATTTAAAACGTTTTCTATTTGTGTATGTTTCGTCGAGTTCGTAATAATATTTGTTCTAAAATACTATTTTGGTTCGTCTACTGAACAGATTTTTGGCTCGGTTGTTATTTTAATTGTCCTATTATGTCAAATACAAGGTCGAGAAGGCAATCGATATTTCGACGTATTTCTGATTTTATGATTAAAATGTCTATACATGAGCTATGAACTGCCTCAATTTTCAACGTTTACTGATACAAATAGCAAATATTATAGGTGGGTGGATCTTGATCCACTCACCTATTTGCTTGTTACCATAAAACCGCTGATCGATATAAGTTAGGTTCAAAATAGTTAGTTCTGGTAATTTATGGAGGACTATGTAGATGTATAGTTCAGCAGTGGACTTCTACATGCTGATAATGGTGATGAAGTCATGCTTAGATCAGAAACGGATAATAATTTGCTGTGGCCACTTAATTTTCAGAACATTGCACAAGCTCTTGTCTGTAGAATTTCTAGGGTGTTATTGACAAAAATGAAACAATCAAATAATAATAAATCTTACGGTCTTATTCCAGAACGAAGACTAAAGAAAGTCAAGGCTTAAACGTCAAGGTTTGAACGTCAACGTCAAGTTTAAACCCTTGACGTTCTTTAGTCCCCGTTCTGGAATAAGACCGTTAAAGTTTTCCATTGACTAAATTGAGTAAAAAGAACTACCTGTTCTGAAATTAAAGGTACAAAAAGAAGTACAAATAAACAGAAGCAAATATTGACCGTGCGTCAACATCCATGGGAGTACGCATCTGTACAGAAGGCCAACTGAATCGCAATGAATTCTTTATTAGGGTTAGCACCGGCGGCGCGGCGGCGGCCGCTGTTGATACTGTCGACTGTCGTATCAAACGCCTTTACATGCAAATGATTCTAGTAAGTATAACGAGTGAAGTGATAGAGTTCTATTAGATCTCTGTATTTACCATAGATTTGAGTATAGTTATCTTATATTACGGTTCAAATCGCTTCGTAGCTGGTCTGGCTTTGATCGTGCTAAACGCTAAGCTTCAAAATAATGAAATGTGCGAACTTGTGCTAAACGCCCGCCACTATAGGAATAATACATTTTTAATCAAAAACTCGTCAGCTTTTGAAGCTATTCTGTATTGGGTTAGCATTCATACATTTTTTATTAAACTTTATGATGCGCCACGAAAGTACAGCTCCATATCTAAGGATTCTTTTTATGTGCCTAGCATATCGAAGTAGTCTTAGTCTATCGTAAGTGTAGGTTTTTCATTAGTCAGCACAAACATTTTTAAACCTACCTACTGTCTTTACTACCGGTACAGATTTATTTATTTATTTACATAGGTAATCAGATGAAGTGGGTAAGGAAGTAAAATCAAACCGTAACAGATAAAGTACGCAGTACCTACTGAAAAAAGGCGGTGACTATGTACCACAACAATATGAAGAAACCTGACGCATGACAGTTGAAAAAAGAAAAAAGATAGAGTATGAACCCAAATACATTTTGAGACTAATAGGCCGGAATACTCAAACGCCACTTAAATTAAGTTCACGCTCAAATTATTGCCATCTCTTACAATTGAGTAATGTCAAACAGAGGCAGAGCAATTTAAAGTGGTGCTTAAATTTGAGTGACGTTTCAGTATTCCGGCCATAGTTATGTGAACCTAGGTTTTGAAACTTTATTAGATTACCTATCATGTTTTTTATCATAAACCGTTTCTTTCAAACTTATCCACAGGCGAAAACAATAATCTTGATTTATGTCGATGTTCGTGAATAAAGTTTTCAAATAACGCCGGAGAAAAATTAGGAGTCTGCTCCAACATTTATCACAAAACTTGTAGACATGCGACGTCGAATAAAGTTAGCAAAATAATCTTTCTCTCACCACTTAGTAGAATGAGGACCGCAGCGTGGAGTAGCATCCTAGCTGCGAAGCTTGGGTCAGCCATCGGAACGAAATTGCACAAGTTTTGTTTTTATACAATTTTGTTGAGCTTGTTACGTGCGCGATGCTCTCACATACTCTCCGAAAAAAATCTTTTTTTTAAATTAATATGAGAAATAGTCCACGACTCGCCGCGTTTACGCTCTGACTATGAAGTCCCTACTGTCGTAGTAACCGTACAGCAGACTTATTAAGTGCTTACGTATCTACGTAAAGCTTTGTCCACACTAGAGACATGGAAACTTTTCCAATAATGTGGGCGGTAATGGTAGTGTAAATAGGTAACAGGATATGTTCTTATTACGTTAGTATGAGGTGGGGCAAGGTCGTAGGTAAAGATATTAAAAAAGTATCGCTATGACGTGAGCTATTACGTAAGTTTCCTGGTAGTAGAGATATAATAAAACCGTTATTTTTTGAAACTCAAAGGAAACTCTTTTAATTATGAGGTTTATAATAACTCTTAGTTTATAAATTAATATACCTTTAGTGGGGGCATTAAAAAAACTAATGAGTTTTGTGAGGAAGAAGTTATTAGTGTGCCGATTGGACTTAGCTAGAATGAAGCAATTTTCATGAATGTTGGCATAAAAATAACATAATACCTACTCCTTGCGAAATTACTTTCTATAAAAGGTTAGGGACTACACAGCTACGTTCGAGCATCACATTATTTTTATTTGTGTATCCCGGCAATACTTTATAAAAAATATCTAATTAAATAAATAAATAATATGTAAAACGTTTTTTCTAAATTGTAATTTACTTATGCAGAGATTATTTAGCACTTACAAAGTACTGGTTTTATTACGAAAACTAAGCGCGTTTCATTTTTTTTCTTATCCTACTAATAGTATAAGCGCGAAAGTTTGTGAGTATGGATGGATGTTTGTTACCCTTTCACGTAAAAACTACTAATCTGATTTGGATGAAACTTGAAATATATATTGTCCGTGACCTGGATTAACAAATAGGCTACATTTTATCCCGAAAAATCAACGGGATCCAACGGGACGCGAACGAAGCCGTGGGCGGCACCTAGTTAATTATAGAGACAACAGCAAACAGTTTTGAAATTCTGAAAAAGTGATCTACTTCTGATGCTGACTGTACCTAGCCTTCCTAATGGAAATTATTCACTTTATTGGAATAAAATTCTCATTATGAAAATAGATCTACATTTGTGTAACATACAATGCTCTAAAGTAATTTTTACTCAAAATAACATTTCGATCTTACCTCGATGCAAATACCCCAAGATGTCAAAAAAGATCTTCTTCCTGCCCTTATCCCACTATGTGGGGTCGCCACAACATGTTCTTTTCTTCCATTCTCTCCTATCATTCGTCATCTCAGTGTTCACTCCTCTCCTATGCATATAATCTTTTACACAATCCATCCATCTTTTCTTAGGCCTACCTCTTCCTCTATAACCATCCACATTCATACTTAGCACTCTCGTTACATGACTCTCTTCCCATGGCATGACATGCCCATACCACGCTAACGTGTTGTCAAAAAGGATATTCTCATAAAATACTGCAACTAAGGCAATCAATCCCTACTCATTAATTTAACCACAGATTATATAATACTAGATTTAACCAACTAGTGTACCAACTAGGTGATTCTAAGCGCCAGTGCATGGTGACTAGAGCCTACTGAAAAAGAAACGAGCAACAAACTTGCAGCAGCGATACGATTTTGTTCTTACATTCATAATTCAGTCGCATTCGTATAACTTTTAAACTATCGACAGTTGTCCTTTTTTGTCTCTGTCATGGTCTATCGGTTGTTGCGTCGTTACATGCGCGCACTTTCCATACAAACCCTGTGAATATTGCAGAACTTGCGGACACAAAAGTTGCTCGTGTGTTACGGCTCTTAGGGAATTGCCCAACGCGTATCAACAAAGTTTATTAAATGTGCCGTTCATCCACGAAAACTGGGACGTTGTTGTTTATACACTGTATCAATTTGTTGGTAAATTCAGGTCAATTGAGTTACAGTGGATTATACACACCGAATTCTTGATTAATTCGATTGAAATGTGTTTGCTTCACACTGACAGGAGTTTGTGTGCCTTTATTGATACAAGCTATTTAATTGATGGGTAGGTAAAATACCCACCACGCCGTGAAATTTTGTATCTTTGCTTGCCTTAAATATCAACTTTTTGAGCCCTCTATATTATAACTAAACGCTCGCGTATTTTCATAAAAATGTACTCTATCTGTCTAAATATGTAGTTTGAATAATTCTAATTGTAGGACATAAAAATAAAATGAATGCGTATATTCATTTAATATTTATTGTGCATGAGTAATCAAATACTCTCTGGAACGAATGGGATGTACACTGACAGACGTCATGGCTCAGTCGGTAGTAGCTCTGCTTTCTGTGCTGTTGGTCGTGGGTTCGATCCCCACCGAGAACAAACATTTGTGTGTGGCAAACATTGATGTTTGTTCTGTGTCTGGGTGTTACTATGTATTATAAGTATGTATTTACAAAAAAAAAGTATATAAGTATTATATCAGCAATCTAGTTCCCATAGTACAAGCTCTGCTTAGTTTGGGACTAGAGAGCGTTGTGTGTAATGTCCAAAAATATTTATTTATTTATTACTATCGTTGATATTCGTCATGACTTTATTTTTCGAGGTTGGCCTTCTTGTTAGCCTTTAGTTACACTGAAAAAAGTCAAGGCAGTATGAATAACTACATTATTACCTTACATTTATCACCCGGTACTTACAACCAACAGCCCTGAGACCGGAACTTTGTATTTATGCATGCATTTCTATTATTTGCGGTTGTAAAAATAGCCATAGTGGGTTTATTTTACCGAGACACGGATAAACGTATAATTAAAAAGGTGTTTTGGCTTTCGTTTCGCTTTGGTTTTGTGAACGATAAGGTCTGAATAAATTAAGGCAATAATAAATATTTAAAAGTGAGATGTTTGCTTGACAATCTACATACGGGTATTTTCCAGAATTTAAAAACCATTTATAAGCGTTTTCATATTTTGATAAATAAATGATTTTTTTTACCTATTATCTGCTTGGCTATTTATAAAACTCTATTGTCTATTATTTGCAGTTGATTTTAGGTAAAAAAACTAGAGGACAATAGGTAAATAGGTACCGGTACACAATTAAATAAGTACAAGGCTAGCCTAGCTGTATCTTAGTAAAGGACAATAGTAATATACCCTGAATGACCGACCTCCTTGCTTAAACTTGAGCCAAGCTTGAGCCCAAGCTCCGGAAATCGGATTTCAGTTATCCTAGGATATAATGGTACAGTACTCTAGTAATTACTTTTTAGCATAGTTTTTATAAAACATGACTATGTACGTAATTATCTATTCTGTTAGCATTTGGTAGGTCTACGGATAATTTTGAAGTAAATGGGTCAAGGGGTTACTAATTTAAAAAGGTACAAAAGGGAGTAAAAAAATTAAGTCTTACAAAAAATCAAATGGGGTGTGATATGGTCCGGCTTTGTGCATTCGAAATAGTATTTCATTACAAGTGCGGAAAGGCTGTCATTACAAAGAGTTCCGACAAATGTCTACCCGAGCCGAGGCGCAGCCGAAGGCGAGGGTTGACAGTCGGAACAAGTTGCAATGACGGTTCCGCACGTGTACTGAACGACTATTTTTAATACAGTTGCGAAAAAATTAAGCAATTTAATAAAAAGAAAATTTTTTTTTTCTTCACCCATTCTGGTACGTAAAGGGAACGATGCCCATACAGCCAAGTCTTCAGTAAATTTTTTTTATTGATATGAAATGAAATTTAATGAGATGAAATGAAATGAAACCTAACATAACTCATTCAATCAAATCATGAAATCTGATATAGAAACAAATTAGTAGCTTCTTTTTAAAAATGTACGTATTTGCATGAATCATAAAAACTTCTATGATTTTTTTAGTAAAAACTTCATGGTTGGTTTTTCTTTTTAATAGACATTATTTTGACAGTTGGGAAAGAGAACGCACGAGTGCGGGAAAGGTAAAAAAAAAGCACGAGTATGTAATAGCCCACATCCCGAACGCTATACGTCCCTGCAATACGCCACTTTTTGAGCAACTGTGTTAAAAATCCTTTTTAGATAGATTTTGAGCTATGGGGAAATTTGTAAAGTTGGTAAGTTAAATCTGTTTAGTTTTTACAGCAGAGCTATTTACATTTAAATAAATAAATTCTTGTTCAAACTTTAGTACGAACGAAGGATTGCGAAATACCTTCTGTGCCGAGCCAAAAGCCTAGTTTCAAATTTTCAATTCATGCCGAACACGTCAGCAAACCTTGCCGGGCTAATCCCAGGTGGAATTTGGAATTTAGTGTGCCAGAATTGGGCTTGATGCTGCTACCTACCAATGTAAATTAATTTTTTCATCAGCTTAGGTACTCGAACCTATTTACAGTTGTAGCATCTACCTATTTTATACTGAAAAATATCCATGTAGCGGACGGTGTTCGAGCCAATAATCGATTTGTTTTATCGTTGGAGAAACGATAATTTACGTGTTATATACTCATCGTATAACACTAAACCATTCTCTTGGTTCTCAAATAAAACAGCTTCTAAGAAAATAAGGTCGCTCTTTAGAAAATACGATCGTAGAGGGGCAATAAATTGGAACATGAATAAACACTTGGAAAGATTACCTACATGTGCTAGAGTTACGCATTGTGTGGGCGTTTCTCAGAAATTTTATTATTGATATTGGTTCATATGGCACGGCTTTGGAGAAAAATATACTAACAAAGGAGATAGTAACTATTAGAAATGATTTTGTATTTTTCGTAGCTTCGTAGCAGTTCGTAGCACGTAGCGTAGCACTCCGTAGTAAAAGTATTACTCTATTTTTATTATGTCCTAATGTTAGATGTAGTGTGGTGCCCTGTATTAGGTGTCGTAAATCTACAATTTATTTACGAATAATATAACGACTAATACAGTATTTACAAAAAACACACGAAACAGTTTAGCTAACTAAAATAATATACCTCCTACACTTATCAACTTATTTATAATATACTAGGTGCTGCCCGCGACTTCGTTCACGTCCCGTTGGATCCCGTTGATTTTTCCGGATAAAAAGTAGCCGTGTTAATCCAGGTCACAGACAATATATATTCCAAGTGTCATCCAAATTGGATCAGTAGTTTTTAAGTGAAAGAGTAACAAACATCCATCCATTCATCCATACTTACAAACTTTCGCGTTTATAATATTAGTAGGATTGTTGTTATAACAAATTCTGTTTACTCGCCTTTATCAGAAACTTGTTCTATTTCCGTCAGCAGCCAATAGCCGTTTCCGGTTTAATTATCTGAGCAAACTATTTATAAATCGGTGAGAAAAACGATAAAAATAGGTTTCTTTCAAGTAATTCAAGTTCCTATCTCCAAATTATTTATTTTGTGAGCGATGGATTCGGTTTCAATGACGCACGACGCTACTTTCGAAAGTCGCAGTGTGTGTGTGTTCCTGCTTCGAGATTTTACAAAAAAGAATTTCCCAGTACAATCTAGTCACGTGACAGGCCAAGTGCTTTGGCATGTGACCGTGTACAGTCGAAGCCTTTAGGTGGCAGAGGCCAAAAGAGGCTTTGTGCTAGATGTAGGTCATCGCATCAGCGCTGCAATGCGGCTGCTCGTCATAACGGATCTGAGCTGAATTTTTTATAGAGATCACAGCACTATGTTAGAATAATATGGAGATGCCGCCTGAGACCTTGTTGGTATTCTATTGTAGGATGATAGATGTGATATCTAAAACTTAGTAACTTATGTGACTTTGTTCACAAATACTGGTAAAAATAAGCAAATGAACAAGTTTGGGAAGTGAAGTGTACGACAAAACTTCTTCACAAAGGTCTTTAATATTGTTAGAGCCAGGAAGACGGTGGCTGGAAGAGTCTCGAGATGGATATTTGGATATGTCCCAGCTGTAGACTTCGGGCTGCCGCGCACTGCTGATGGCATTACTTGAGGTCACTAACTATATTTATTTCAAATTACATGTGTGTGCAAAATACAGACACTCGTGTGTGACTTTAATTCATGTAATCTTTGATCTCGTTTCCCATCAGAGTAGGCAATCAAAAACAAACTCATTCTGCCGTAAAAAATATGTTACGTGAGCTGAAATAAAAGCACAACTTTGGAGAAACGTCACTTTGATGAAGCGTGCGGGTGAAACCATGATCTTGCGTGATAGCTTTTTCATGCACGTGATGAATTCATGTGTTATTTAACCGACTTTAAAAAAGGAAGGTTATCAATTCGCTGTTCAGTATTTTTCCAGGCAGTTTCTTTTTTGGGAAAGTATAATATTCATTTACAATCTCTAAACTATTATTTAAAGCTCAACCCGTAGATTAGCTTGCTTGGCATGAACTGACTATCTTATTATTATTGTAGGTAAGTCTTGTACAAAACGGTTTAGTGGTTACGAGGTTACAAACATCTAACTAAACTTTCGCATCTTTACTATAAATAGTACCTAAGATGCTAACATTTTACTTCTTTAAATGAGATCAAAACGGCATAACAATGCATTGTACCAAGCTTTGTACTATTTTTGCATACTCTTTCATCTTGCAGACATGAGAAACCTATTATGTTCTGACATTTTCTGAAATAATACCTACATCTTGTTAGCAGCGTACCATTTTGCATGTTCATACTTCATCATCCTTACCTACGGAAACCACTTAATCCTACGTAACATCCTACCCCTTTACTCAGGGGGGTTAAGGGGTTTTCTCGAGCCAGGTCACAAATCTATACAAATAGAGCCATTTATCGCGATCTTCTGCCGTCGACGGTTTCACCGCAAATGAAGATGGAACGCCAACTTACAGACCTTTATAATAAATCTTTGGTACTTCTTTCAAGTTTGAGGTCATTTTCGAAGTCATTAGAGTGACCTTGACATGTCGGGTTTATAAGTCTGTAGTTATTCTTGGATTTTCAAGAGACATAATCATAATAGGCATGATCGGTACTGTGACAATCAGAGCAAGCAAGCTATTAAAAATAGTTGTCGACACATTGAAAAACTGACACCTACTGTGATATTGGTGTCGATTCATTTTGCATTTTCCTAAACTAACTCAATTTAACCTATTTTAGGTGTAAAGGTAGGAAAAACAGAATCACACATTATACAAACACCATTATAAAATGTTTATTTTCAAACATGCCAGCAAAAGCCAATTTCCGCGCGGGTAAGTTTAGAAAAACGGTTTGTTCCGGAACATAACGCAATCTTCTCCAGCGGTGAGCGTCAGCCTCTAGATTGATTTATAATCCTGTTACAAACAAATTGACAGTCGTTGACTGTACCGCAGTTCGGTATAGGGCTGCCAACGATAATTTTATAGCAAAATAGATTGTTGTTAAAAAAATTCAAAACCCCGGTCCATATGCTTGCTCTTAGGTCCCATAGCACATTATTTCATCTGAGTCGGCAAGTTCACTTCATTACTGTATTTTGAAAATCATGAGACCCTTGAGCAAAATATCTTGTTCGCCATGTCGAACCTGAATGTTTGATAAGATTATAAGTATCATTGGACCCTGGCTGGCGTATAAAATTAAATAATCGTAGACCTGAAAAGTTTCAAATGATGGGAATAAGCCATTTTACATCCAAGCCTACTTATTTTACATCCTTTTCAGGCTTCTGTTTGTACAGTGCACTATCTGGTTCAGGTTTGCACAACTGTAAAATATTATGAGTTGTGGTTTTGACCTTGAATTTACGCGTAGTCAACCCTAAATTAACCGTTGGTAAATATGGATGTTCCATACGCAACAGTCGGCCGTGAACCCGCGTGCGCTTGATTGCAATGTCCCATTTATTATAACCCCTCTGTCCTACATCCACCAGTGGATGGTCAAGTGCGTCTTACAATACTCACATAATACAAACAAACCAAACAACATACGTGGGTATAATAAAAAGGGGTATCGTTTTATTGCAGGATACGTGGGTCTGCGATTGTGTATGATTTTTTATGACAGCGATTGCGTGATTTGTATTCTATCATTTGATATCGCCAAGCAAATGAGAGAATTTTTTTTTTAATAAAGTCGACTTTTAATTTTCAGCTTTCATACACACATAGGTGGATACGATAGCGCATATTTACAAGTAGAGCATAAAATAAGTGAAAAGTTACGCTTAATTGTATAAGATATACCACAAAAATATACACCGTGAGTTCACAGTATGATCACCTTATTCCATATTTATAAAGTCGCAATATTATTTTACGAGGATAAGATGTACTATATTAGCATAGAACATAGAGGACTGCTAGGTAGCTCCTATTTCTGCAAATAGAGGTTTTTGCTTGTCACACTCCCCGGGTAATCTAGGCTAAACTGTATGTTTTACCTACTTATTAGGTAGATGAAAAAAGTAAAAAAGGTCTCACTTACTAAATCCCTAGGCAAGCTATAGATTTGTAGTATAGTAATAATTTTTGGTGTAATTACTATTAATGTTTTTCTCGCTCGGTGGGAAAAGAAAATGGACGATGAAACCTAACATTAATACAGCTGTTCAAAGAAAGGAAATTAGGGATATGTCTGCATTGCACGGAGCAGTGAGTAATGACGCCACTTCCTCCCCAAGAGTAGGTACAGTTAGAAACAATAATAAGTACATTAACATTTTCAAGGGCTTGATCGCGCTAATTTTATATGGTGGTCAATTTACCAAAGGCTAAAATTCAATCAAAAATATTTTGTTCTAATAAGAAAAATGACAAAACCGCAGAGAAATTGCTGTGCCGCCATTGGCGCTCCATAGCAACTGGACAGATTAGCAGCTGGACAGATTAGCAGCTGGACAGATTAGCAATTGGACAGAAAGTGTACAGGGTCCCTCTTAATAAGTGCTATTTTTGTCTGAACGCTAAAAAAAATCAGCCTGTTAATAATGATTGATCAAGGTTATATTCAGGTAAAGACAACTGTAATTTATAAATCAACAATCAAAAATAAACAACTAATAAACCATCTCCCACTACGGCCGGTCCCCGCGGGAGATACAGACCACCACCCTCTGACACAAAGAATTAAAACACTTAAGATTGCAACTTTAAACACGAGAACTCTCAGAACAGAAGAAAGCCTACAAGAGTTAGAAAAAGCCCTTGAAGAGATTAACTGGGATATCCTGGGTGTAAGTGAAATGAGAAGGCTTGGAGAAAAAATCGAGGAACGCTCTGACTACATACTATTTCACAAAGGCGAAATAGCCGGTCTCAGAGGAGTAGGGTTCCTAGTCAATCAATCAATGAAGCGGCACATACAAGAACTAATTGGGATCTCAGACCGAATAGCTGTTCTCAACATTAATTTACCGGGATACAAGAAGCTATGGTCAATTATACAGACCTATTTTCCAACAGAGCAAGCAACAAGAAAAGAAATTAAAATGTTCTATGAAGAGCTTACACAAACTCTAACAAAGTACTCACTCAACAATAATATCATACTAATGGGTGACTTCAACGCTCAAGTTGGAGAAAAACAAAGCAAGGAAGAATTTGTCCTCGGAAACTTCGGTCAAGGAAAAAGAAGTTCAAACGGAGAACTACTGCTCGAATTTCTTATGGAACACAACCTAACTCTACTCAATAGCTTGTATAAGAAAAACAAGAAGAATAAATGGACATGGATGTCCCCTGACGGTAACATCAAAAACGAGATCGACTACATAACAACAAATAATCCAAATGCCTTCACAGACACATCAGTCTTAACCAAATTCAACTTCAACTCAGACCACCGCATGGTAAGAAGCTCCCTGCGAACAGAACCACCGAGAAAATCTAGAAAATACCTAGCATCAAACAAAACAGAACACTACAGCAAAGAAACCCTGGAGAAAATCGCCCAAACTCTGATTGAATCAGCGGAAAAAATAACGGAAGACGGTAACTCTGATGTCCTTACAAAATATGGGAAGCTTGAAAAAATATTAACTCAATCCAGATGTCAGAACAGTAGAGCGAACAAGTACAGTCTAAGTGACACAACACTTCAACTCATACAGAAGAGGAAAAACTTGCTTTCAAAGCACCCTAAAAAAGAAGATATCAAAACTATAATGGAACTAAGTAAGAGAATTAGAGAGAACATCAGAAAAGACAGAAAAGCCAAGAGATTACAAACATTAGAAAGGCATATAGCGAAAACAGGTGGCGTGAAAAAAGCACTAAAGGAACTACGTGAAACAAACAAAGAATGGATACCAAAGCTTAACAAAAAGGAGAAAACATCTTCAAACAGGAAAGTTATAAACGAAATAGCTACCAAATTTTACCAGGACCTCTACTCAGACCCAGACAACAAGCACACACAGGAAGGTAGTGACAAAAAAGAAAGCCAGCACGAAGCTGAACTCGAACCAGATATACTTCCTATTGAAATAGAGAAAGCTATAGTTAGTCAGAAAATGGAAAAGGCCCCAGGTTCAGATAAAGTTACGAACGAACTCCTCAAAGGCACTCTTGAAGAAATACTACCCATACTTACTGAAATATTTAATAAAATTCTTGTGACTGGTCTAATCCCCACACAGTGGAAAACATCACACATTATTCTTATATTCAAAAAAGGACAGAAAGAAGACATAGGAAACTACAGACCCATTAGCTTGATGTCAAATATATATAAGGTATTCTCCAAAGTTATCCTGGGAAGAATAAGCAAAAAACTAGACGAAAACCAACCACAAGAACAAGCAGGCTTTAGGCAAAAATACTCTACCCTGGATCACATACACACGGTGAAACAAGTAATAGAAAAATAGAACGAGTATAACAAGAACCTCTACATGGCATTTATTGATTATTCGAAAGCCTTTGACAGCATAAGCCACAAGGCCATATGGGAGAGTCTGGAACAACAAGGAGTGCCCTCAAACTACACTAACATTATTAAGAACATCTACTCGAACAGTGAACTAAGGGTCCAACTAGAAACTATAGGGAACAAATTCAAGATCGAGAAGGGAGTGAGACAAGGAGATCCCCTATCACCGAAATTGTTTTCAGCCGCCCTAGAAGGCATCTTCCGCAAACTAGAATGGAACAACTTCGGCCTCAACGTGCAAGGTTTAAAACTGAACCATCTAAGATTTGCGGACGACATAGTCCTGTTTGAAGAAAACCCGGAAAACTTGAAGACAATGTTAGAATCACTGAAGGAAGAAAGCATGAAAGTAGGTCTCTCCATGAACAAAGTCAAAACAAAATTACTTACAAATTCCGAACCAGTAACCATGGATATTGACAATCAGCCACTCGAATATGTGACAGAATACATTTACTTAGGACAGATAATCTCTCACAAAGATCAAACCACCAAAGAAATCGATAGGAGAACTGCAAATGGATGGAAGAGGTACTGGTCTTTAAAAGAAGTTCTAAAATCAAAAGAGTTAAGCATGCAAATAAAAAGAAGAGTCTTCGACACATGTATACTTCCAGTTATCACCTACGGATGCGAAACTTGGTCACTCACCAAACATCACAGCGAAAAGTTGAAACGCTGCCAGAGAGCCATGGAGAGAAGCCTAACAGGATTAACAAAGCTAGACAGAGTAAGAAGTAGCATAATAAGGGAAAAAACTAAAGTAGTAGATATAATTACCCGAATAGACCAACAGAAGTGGAGATGGACAGGCCACATGATCTGAGATCCTCAGGATAAATGGTGTAAAAGGGTCACTGATTGGTACCCCAGGGATGGTAAACGAAATAGAGGCCGTCAGCAAACAAGATGGGAAGACGACCTAAAACTTACAGCTGGACAACACTGGAGAAGGGTAGCACAAGATCGAACCCAATGGAAAGCGTTAGAGGAGGCCTATGCCGAGAGGCACACCAAATTGCGGGACATTCTATAAAC
This sequence comes from Eulithis testata, assembly GCA_947507515.1. Taxonomy (NCBI): domain Eukaryota; kingdom Metazoa; phylum Arthropoda; class Insecta; order Lepidoptera; family Geometridae; genus Eulithis; species Eulithis testata. Next base: position 5,531,761 of record OX382213.1, on the reverse strand, counting down.
TTTGAGCTCATAACATGATAACGAGAAGAGAACTGCAAACCCAATGTTTGGAATAAATGGCTATATTATTATATTCAGGTTTAACCTAATCTAAAAATGTCCATCTGATTTTGTCGCTCACTGTACGTACGTACATTAGTTACATTAATAGGTAATGATTGCATGAAAGGAAACCTATTTGCTCACCGCAAAATACTAACAAGAAAGAAAATATTTAAAGACTAATTTTGTATATTTACATTATTTACCTACTATGAGTTTTGAATGAATTTGCATTGAAAGAAGCAAACAAAGCATAAAGTTAAATTGAATTTATAACAAAGCATAAACAATATTTAAGTATTCAATTCTTAAAGCCACGCGGCACGAAGTCTAACAAAAACTGGGTATCTATCTACCACGTACCACGTATTTTACCTAACGCGTGCTCGCTATGTGCCCACTAAACATGTCCTATCGTTACCTATTATGTACATTGTACGTACGTATACCGAGCTGCGAAAAACCAATGCCTTCTCTAACAGATGGATGACTAAAATAGAACGATAGCGAAAAAGTACGTTAAAAAGACCCAATACAAAAAAAATACAAAATATATTACCAAAAAAAAATTTGATAGGTATTTGTAACCATATCACGTTATAGCACCAGGGTTAGTTTTGATGAAAACGAGGTTAGAAACTGGAGAAGAAAAAAACCTGTAATATCATGTACCTAGGGTATTATATGATCTGTGACCTGGGCTACTTTTTGATCTAAGCGTGATGTAACCGCAAGTGGAAGCTAGGAAAAATTATAATTACATGATGTTTATTTATATGAGTATTTGGTATTTTCTCAGCTGGCTAGCACGTAGACCTTACTATGTCAAGTTGATTTGTGTATTGCACCTTGACCTGGCCCCTGTTTTAAACCCTGAACTACCTGCTTGGAATCTTCAACCTTCTATTTATCTATACCGGTAAAGGGATGTCCATAGTAAGCTGTTACTTAGCGAGCGATGAGAACCTTTTTCTCCCCCCTGTACAAAAATGAAACCCTGAATCCGATTCTTGATTTTCGAGAATGTAACTCAAAAGCGGCTGGCAAGGTAGGTACTTACTGGATGTTGTAATATTTCAGTAAAAGGTGAAGTGATTGACTAAAGGCTCATTTCCCTGTTTCATTACAAGTTCGTTTGGATTCCTCACGGTCAAAGCACAAAGAGTTGAGTGGGAAAGGGTTGTTTAGCTCCCCTTTTCAGCTTTCGCGAAACCTATTGATGGATTTATTTTGGTTTTATAATCAAATTTGAATTTACACCTGCTTAGAATAATGACTGGTTATTTCCTTCGAAGCCAAATAACTTGTTTACCTATCATCTAAAAAGTCTACAAAGAAATTTATAACGTTTGAAATATTCCTCGTCGACTTTTTAGATGATATTACCTATGCCATTAGCATGTTACGGATACGGAGAAGATTATTTTATATACATATAGCATATATACAAAGCCAAAAAAAATTTTGAAGTTATACCCTGTAGTTGAGTCCCATTGAGTCTCAATGCCAAGCCAATGATGAATAGTTTCCAAGACGAAGCTGGCATGTCGCCGCGCGTGCCGCATGCAGGACATCCTCGAGAGGGCAATCTCGGCCTTGCGACAATAATAGCTGTCCCTATCTTTGTAACACGAAGTTAGTGGACCATTCGCTAACGTAGTATTTTTTTTTTTTCTGTCAAGCCGCTAATCAAGTTCTGCTTACGGTTCATCTGTTATGTTATTGCACTGCGATGCTTGATTAGTCGAAATTGAGTGAAGTATTCAATGAAACCACAGGATCATTGGAACACTGTGTGAATTGAAATACTACTTTCACGCGACGAAGCCTGAGCATGGTGTTTCACGCCATTTTTGGCATGATTTCTAGAATTTTTTAATATACTTCTTTTGTGTATCTGCTTTTCGTTCCTCTATTTGTTCTTGCTTAGTTCAGTGAATTGCTGAACTTGTGATCATGTGACCTTTTTGAATGACGTTCAATCCACCACTATCAAAGATTCTATAAAGAACTCTAGTAGAGCAGCAACTTAAATGTAGCGCAAGATGTGTGGACTTGCAACTCCGGGCGAGATCATTTTTGAATATGTATTTTTAATCTGAGTGTGAGTATAAAGACATACTAACTATGAAGTTGCACGCATTCACTGGTTCTAAAAATGCCTTTTACCACATTATGTGGTTTGTATTTTTTACGGATCCTTAAAACCTATATAGTTTTCAGTTCCAACTCTAAAATGCCTCTTTAAATAGTGTCAAGGAAATGCTAGAGAGAAAAGGTTTTCTTTTGTTGTAGGTTCATATACAATTGTACACTTTGTACAGGATGTCACATATCCAAGAGCGACGTGAACTTTTCAGAGGAATCCCTTTCTGCATGACCTCTTTAGCTTTCACGCGTCTTTTGTGAGCGGGGTGTGCTGCAATCCGCCTGATGGACGAGCTTACCTTAGCCACAGATCATATAATACTATACTAGTACTTAGCGATGTCTCAATATTTCGCGTAAGTATGGAATACTGAAAAATGTGAGGATGAGCTAAATATTTGTAATGCCCTATGGCCTGCCTGACTATGATCCTAGATATTATCCAGTAACTGATGATGATTGATGACCGGGATGAATGCCATGGGAACTTTGTGTATAATTAAAAGGCGAAAAAAATATATTCGACCCAAAAAAACCTTAAAAATAAAAACATGTTTTTAAAAATAGCATTTTCATATAAAACTTACTCGTTTCAAGTGGGATGATAGAGACTCCCATACGTTTCAACTCAATTAATCTCCCTTATTCAATATACCTGTTTTCATCAGAACTTTCCGTTTTATTATTTATTTTCCCTCGGGACACATATCGCTCTTGGCTAGGCTATTTACGTGATGCGTTGTACAAACAATTAAATTGAGTGATATGAATAAGGAGATATTCTGGTCTTATAATATTCTGGTTGATAGCTTTCAAATAAGTAATAAAAACATATATAGGTATGTAAGCCATATTCGATACCTACTATATTCTAATGATCGCTAACAAACTTATTTAGTAAGGATTTATATAAGAAAAATATTTACAGGTAAGTCCTCATCTTATACATATACCTTTAGTTACTCAAAATAAATATTGGCCCTATGTAGGTTTTCGCCGTAACTCAAATGAACATACTATTTACCTTAATACTTGCTACTAACGTATGTACCTTACTATCCTGGATATCCTTACATTACAATTATAATAAGTTCGTTTATCTCATCCCTTCTGATTGTACTTTTGTATAGAATGGGGTAGTTATCGGGCTAATCCTGTTCTACCACCAACCCCTTATTCACTAAGAAGCCTGGGAATAAGATAATAATATTTTTTTTTATCTTATACTAATTCCTCTATAGGGTACTTAGGTATACCTCACTGGCGTTGCGATACGCCTAAATTTTTTAGCAAAAGAGTGCTCAATTTACATACTAGTATAGTATTATAATAATATGATCTGTTGTTTACTGCTCTAGGATATCTGTTGACGAAATGTGGTTTATCTATTAAATTATCTACCTAAATACTTACTTATTTTGCATACAAAAAAACAAGAGCTACGTAATAATTAGATTGTCATTTAATAAGAGGATTTCTTGGAGAATAAGGGGGTGGATTGTACCTTTACGTAGGATAAGGCAGGGTGGTTATCGGGCTAATCCTGCTGTCTCATGGAACCCGATGGATTACAATATTATATTTCCATCTACCACTAGTTTAGGTAACGGCTTCACTCAGTTTTTTTTATTTTCGAAATGTAGGCACTGGTCGCCTTAAAAAGATTATTTAAAAAAAAAAACTTTTGTATCTAATCTAGATTATTTAATCACCATGTTGATATTGTATGTTATTTTTTTCTCGATTATTTTAAATAAAATTATCATGTAGAGCTTACTAAGGATCAAACTTTTATTTCCATTTTATTGTTGTGATCGTGCAACGTATAACTTAGTAAAACTCTAGTTCGAAAATCGGCTAAAATGGGTCACCATAAAGGAAAGCGTTCCAAATAAAATAACTCTAAAATTCCTAAGTACCTATCTGTGGAGCGGGAATTTCATTAGACTGATAATAAAATTATTGAGTATTTTTGGTAATTTTTGAGATCGTCAAGGTTCCGTCCTGTTTTACAATAGGTTTATCCCTTTAGAAGAACAGATAGTAGTAATCAAGGTACCTAATCCTACTGTCTGTTCCCTGTCGAATGGATTACAGTATCTATCTGTTGCGATAGCGCTCCGAAGGCTCTGAAGCATGATGTTTTCCTTCGTGTCAAGATTTCTTTTTTGTCGGGTTTTTGTAAACCTACCTCTTCTTCTTTTGTTTACGGCCTCTGTCCATTTCGACAAACAATTTTGCTAGTGTTAGTTAGATGAATTGTCTGAAATAATATTAGTCAAGTTATTATTCGTAAATTCGACTGTTGTTTGTCTCAAAAGCAAAATGCTGGATTTTCCGTTAAAAACTTGGAAACGAATTCTATTTGTATACACCATTATTCCAATGGCTCGAACAAATGATATTCTACAACCGCCAGAGAAGGGCAAGCTATATACGGAAACGATATTTCTGAACATTACGTCACGAAGAATCACGTGACTAATTCCATATACATTGACGTTATCTTTTCTGTAGCGTTTGCAAGGTAGAAACTCTAAATTGCTCTACATTATTAGGTAAGTGTAATGAAATGATAACAGATATTATGTTACAGTTAAAATTACAGTAGTGTTCTGGTGTAATAACACTGATACCCGTTTTTACATACTGTATTAAATTCTTGACTTTATAGATATTAGATTTTAACGCACCGATATATCTTTCATCAAGCCGCGCTATGTTAAATCGCAATGCCGATTTAGAAAAAAAAATAACTACTTCGTACACACCTACTATCTAATAGGAAAAACTGAGAAATGGCTTGATAGAAACGAAGGTCATATTGCCACTCCCAAAGTTGGTTTTCCAATCAATTACGACGCCCCGAAACTTGGATATGAATTTTGCACAAGTTTCTAAGGGCATTCGTCACATCGTTTGGGACTTGTCCCTTTTTTGTTTTAATAAAAAACTTCTGTGAGTGTCTCCATATTTTATGTATGACTGAATTTCATCCCGTATCCCAGCAAGTTTTGGGTTATTTACGTAGGACTTAGTAAAAAGCAGCAGTTTCACCAGTTTTATTAAATTTTAAAGTAGAGAGAAAAGCATTTCGTTTTCGCGCATCTCATAGAGTAAGCCTTCTGCGAGGTTGGTGAATACATAGATATAATAACGCTTATATTTCTTAGTAAGCAGGTAAGCAAAGTACCTAAATTACGAAGGCAATGACATCCAAAGCTTTTATGTAAACTTTTATCGGTAAAATGAAGACATTTACGAGTTTTCTTTCTACAGAATTTTATCGCGGCCGCCGATACAAGTGACACCTGCCAGCCGAGGCTCCGATACGAAAATAATCGTATAAAATAATAAAAGACTATGTCACAGATTATATAATACTATACGCTATGTCAACCTCCTTGCAACACCACTGATATTATCTTGTCTCGAGGTTTTACAAAAATAACCACCCTATTGTTTTGATTTCAATGGAGTTGGAAAAGAAATGGTCCCATTTTCTGGCACTTTATAATTGGGGTTTTATTGAAAATGAAGAAATAAGACTGGTAAGTATCTCTTATGTTCATAGTTCATTATACAAGAATATGGGCCTGATGAATGCCCTGGGTTTCTTCAGAAAAAGGCTTCCCCCCTCTCGACTTTTGCAAGAGGGCGCCCACAATAAAATTGGTTATAGGCTATAACATTATAAGCAAAATATATAAATACATCCAAAACGATAGCAAACATATGGATAAACTGTAACGGGGTAAAAAATAAAAACCTGTAGGTAGCACCTACTACGCAATAATCGAAACAATGTGAGCTCTCCCTTTGGTGCCAACCGAGCTTCATTTACTGCACCCTCTAATTGGTATCGGGAACCGCAATATAGAGGGAATTGCAACCAGTCGGACACAGGTCGGGTGGTCAGGACTCCGCAATATGGGGGGTTGACCTCTGGGGGCTACGTACTTAGTTAAATCATCACTCGCCATAAGTGAGATTTGATACTATCAAACACTGATTTCCACTACCTACTCTTCTGAAATAAAATCAAGGCCCTTTAAAACCCAACAGGCCTAGATATAGGACTTAGGTAAATTATGCATAGAACCAAAACAGAACACGCTATTACGTGTGGTTCAATGAACCATATTACTTGAAGTTGAGATATTTTATTGCTTTACTTAGTTCAAAGTTTATATATTTTATTCTGGGAAAAATTGTTTAGTGTGCATCAAATGTTAGTCAGCACTAGTCACTATTGAGTCTGTCGAGAAACCGCATCCATCAGATCATAATATTTCATACTGAGTTTTCCACGGAATACTATTATTCATCTTTTCTGTGGAGTTTTCTCTCTGAGCCTAATACGAAGCATGAAATTGGTGGACGAAGACGGCTCAAAACATGAATCCTGGAAATCGATAAGGCCTACCTATGCTAAATATAGAAGTGGAATTTTTCAGACTGATTGTGATGATGGCTGAAACTGGTGCTAGGGTTATTATTGATGCAGGGTACCCTTCGGGTAGCAGACGGGGTGCAAACACTCGCCGCGTGTCGCCCGGGGCGCGACGGGAATTATCAGACTTTTCATTGGGCTTATAGTCGCAGTTTTATTCAATAACCGAATGCTTCACTTATGTTAGCTTTGCAAAAATTGTTTCGTGAAACTCGTATTGGCACAAACTGGGGATAAAATGGTCTAGTTTCGTCAGTTTAGTTATGAGGTAAAATAGTTTTGTGTAAAAAAGGCCCCTCTAAAATTTATGTTTTTGTGAGTTTATACCTACTTGATTCATGGGCTGGGCACGTAGGTTACAAAATCAAAGTAATGTAACATTGGATCTCTATGTTATGCTACAATTTAGACACATTCTCATAAAGTGACAACAGTCAAGCGGGTTACTCTCCCAACGGCAAAAGCGAATACCGCAACACTTAAGTATACCCAATTAAATTTCATAAAGTGCATAGCGAAACTTAGATCGCGGTGAAATTGAACGCGATAACACCCGCATAATCTTCAAACCCGTGACGATATTACCGTGTAATCTTCGAACTCGCGGTGATATCACCGTGAAATCCCCGAACTTGTGACGATATTGCTGTGCACTTCGAGTGGCGAACTTTGTGCCATCACTCTTGCCGACTGTCAGCTCGTTTTCCCTCAACCAGGTTCTGACATAGCTTTTATCATTTTCATAATAAGTTGTAGGGAAAGGTTGCAAGAAGTTTTATATTTTCTACACAGTAAGTAAGAAGAGGCATAATTGCGCTCACAAAGAATTAGGTTTTCTGAAAGAAAAGTCTTGTTTCGTAGAAAATTATGTCATTGTAACTTGCATAATAACAAAAAGCAGGTATTACTAGCCAGCGCATCGTAAAGGCCGCAGGAAACACCTGGTTACGAGGCGCACAAGATAGCGGAGGCTGGCATAACGTGAGGCCTATACCCAGCAGTGGGTGATACCGGCCTGAGATGATGGTGATGATAATTTAGAAGACCTACAGTTTCTAGGAAACTAAGCCGTTAGGTCGCAGTGACTATTACAGTCGCGAAATGCCAAGAAAAAAATCACTCATCACACAAAAAAACAATCGCTCGTTTCGTCACATTTTCTATCATACATATTTAAATGATAGTAACGTAGTAGGTACGGGTACAAAGGACGACCCTATCGAATGTGATCAGGCTCACTGCGGCTTCTGCGGCCTAAAATGGCTTCCTATAAAGCAAAGTTAAAGTTTTGATTACATCTTGTGCGGGATAGGTGACGCTTATTGAATTATTCAACCCGAGGAAGTGTTGAGTGTAGCTTCATTTAAAATTGTTCAGCTGAAATAAGGGAAAGTTTTATAATGAAAACTGGTTACAGTTACGTTAGAATTTTTATGGATATATCGTGACAGTGATATTTATTCTCTGGATTTTTTTAATGCCACCGTCATGTCACTATCGTCGGAGAAACAATCTCATCACTGTCATTTTAGTACTTACTTAGTTTTTTTTATTGATTTGATTAGCGTTCGAGAAACCGTATGATGAAACCTATAACGATATTTACATACCGTGTCGCCGACGACAACGTAATTTTTGTTGACATTACATGTCGGTGTCGTCTGAGTATGCAAACGCCGATCCGAGGCAAGTTTGTAACTAATTTTTATTACGGGAGTTGAGAAGTTTCTGCACTCTAAAAACCTGCTTTCCATGTCAAATTAAAATAGCTCAGTTAAACTAACTTTGGATCGAGTTAAAGTGAGTATGATGAATGCTAAATTATTAATGGGGCGGTTGCCGGTGGGCATTCGCTTTGCTGTTCCAACGTGTTATTATATCTATGGTTTGGTTACATAGCAAGAAGCAAGAAGATAATTGATTATCATTGCTAATTTAAAACTTTACAGTAACCAAGACTTTATACTTTAGGCTAAGCGCGCAAACGGACCACCGATCACCGCCACCGGTGGCCTGTGACAGTTAGTACTCTACTGTAACCCTACGCCGTATACTCTAACCATATACGCATCGGGAATAAATAAACACGTGATTCATAAACCTACCAAAATGAACCCAAGAAAATATTTAGGTATCCAAGGTGCTCTAAAGTATCTAAAATGAAATTCTCATATCCGGTGATTATGATTACAAATCGGCCGTTTATAGATATTGGCTGCGCGCCAATCGGGCAAGTGCGCCCACCCGGCCACCGCGCCAATCGCTGCTACATGTTGAGAATTTAAGATGTTGCTGCCTGCGATGCAGTAGCTGTTGTATGACGTCACTACATTGTTGCGGATCCAGGGGTGCTAGGGCTCCTCCAGCGGGTCTAAGATGCGCACCGCGAGATATTTGTCATGTCGTTCTGTCAAAATGTAAGCATTTTGTATTAGTTTAGGAACTATTGCATTATCTGTGGTAATGTTGTCGAGAAACCGCGCCTTTGAATTTTCCACTTTTGACATTTCTACAGGACTATTATCTTGTCTTCAGAGAGGTACGACGACTAAGAAGTGTCAAAAGTGTACATTATGGCGCGTTTTGTCGACACCATTAGGTACCACAGATAATGCAATAGTTCCTAAACTGGTACAAAATGCTTACATTTTGACAGAACGACATGTCAAATATCTCGCGGTGCGCATCTTAGGCCCGCTGGTCTACCCAGGGGTGGAGAAGAATATGTAAGCTATTTTTGCCTATCAAGCCCAAACCGAAACCGGACCCACCGTTGAGAGCCACCAGACCTTAATTTGATGGAGGTTATACTTGGTGGACGTGTTTTGAGGTAATGCAATGGTTATAGGCAGAGAAAACAGATCAATATAAAGTGTAAGACCGTCTTTGACGGTCACCGCATTGAGGAAACCCAAGTTTGAAGTAGCACGGCAGGGGTGGACTCGTGAGTCAGTCAAGTTATAAACTATAATCCACATAAATTATTAAAGTGATGGCGTTGACTACAAACAATTTTTTTATTGTAAAATGTAGTTGACAGCATTTGCTGTCAACTACATTTTACATTAAAAAAATACCTTATAAGTTTAAATAACTGGAAAAACCGACTTCAATTTGATACGCCTTCATCATCAAATGATGATGATGATGGCAGTTCGGGACCAACCTGGAAGCATACCCTTTCAAATAAAAAAAAAATTCAAATCAGTTCATAAATGACGGAGTTCTGAGGTAAGAAACATTAATAAAAAAAAAGAAAAAAAAATGGGACCAATCTGGAAGCATACCCTTTCAGATAAAAAAGAATTTTTCAAATCGGTTCATAAATGTCGGAGTTCTGAGGTAACAAACATAAAAAATAAAAATACAACCGAATTGAGAACCTCCTCCTTTTTTGAAGTTGGTTAATTAGCAACACATGCAAAAACTGTTAATTGAGAGACTTGTTTTAAAAAAAAAACAATTACAGTTCCATTAGGAATATTAACAACTGCAAGAAGTGCCAAGAGTCTTAAAAATCATTATAATAATATGGCTTTGTAAAACAATTACCGATAGTGCTACGCGTCGTAGCAACAACGGTCTACGGCGTAGGCAATGAGGTTAAAGTAAATAAATAGGTAATAAATAGAGTTTCACGTCTAGCTATAGCTACTAGAGGTTTTAGGACAGTTTGTTGCCATGACCTTACTTAAGGGACGCTTTTGGACCTGGTAAATCTATACTATTATAAATCTGTAAAAAAGCTAAAAACTAAAATTAAAGATATGGATAAACTAAATATGCAGATATAATATATAAACGATTCTGATTCCGAAAATCGAGTTTGTCTGTTTGTATGTTTGTTTGCGATTCACGCCTAAACTACTGGACCAATTTCAATGAAACTTATACTATTCGGAAGCCCCTTTTCCGGATTGAAACATAGGCTATATTTTATTGAAATGAAAGACGTGGATTTGACCTCCCTAAACTAAAAGCAGCCTTTGATACGAGGTTCATCGTATACTGGTTGACAGATATTTTGGTGGTTTCGCACGCGTACGAAGTCGAGGGTATCAGCTAGTTGTTTTATATGGAAAAAATGAAACGTACAAATTTTAAATTTATGATCCTAAACTCGTCCCTGTTCAACATTATTTGCTCAACTAGGACAAAGGAACAACACGGTGTTGCGGTTTTTGTTGTTTTATTGCTGTCAACAAATAGTTTGGATTACATCGCAGTTGTTGCACCAACGGAACAAAACTAGAACATTGTCATTGAGTATTTGACTATAATTGAGTTTTTTGTTGAGCCGCCAAAATTACCAATTTCATAATACTTTCATTAGATTTTGCAAAAATCCTGAGTGGATTTTAAAGTTTCATCAAAGGCTTTATCAAAGATACTGCGAGTTTTATACCACTTATACTTTTCTGCTGGTGGTGCGTTTAGACTAGCACTAAAAATGTTAAATCAGTTTCGTTTCGGTAATCGAGCACAAGAAAACTAATTATATAACTTTCCTGCAATTTAGTGCAAAGCTGTGAATGTAGCCAATTACACCTATTCATACTATGTTATTTAGATATAGTAGGTGCCAAATAACACAACAATACAGGTCATTCACCCACCTTCACCACGATGTCGCAAAATTCAATTTATGAATGGCTAATTCTGTCACTTTCCATACAAACCTGTCGCTAAGACGGTAATCGCTCGAATCCCGTAGTACTGTTTGTTTACCATACATAAATTGAATTTTGCGACATCGAGGTGAAGGTGGGTGAATGACCTGTATTGCGGTGTTATTTGGCACCTACTATAGAAAAGTTATTCCACGTGTTCCGTGCGTGAATACTCTTCTCATTCTATAGTGTATGTGTATATAACTTTACTTATTACGGTCTCAAGCTAAGGCAGCCATATTTACTTACACAAACTAAGCATTCCCTATTTGCAGATTCATAACTGTTTACTCTACAAATAGAATTATTTATCTCATCTTGTCTCACATCTACTTTTAAATTCAGCAAGAGTTCTTTGAAACTAGAGACCATTCCACTTCATAGACAACAATATGCATAATTAAACAGGTACGTACTCACTTTGTTCGGCGCCAAACATGTTTACGAAGCCATCTCATTATGAGCCAACTTATTCCGTTCCGTCCTTGATGTCAGGCGAAATTAATTCGCACCACCTTCTAGGAGACACCCGAACGGCTCTCGAGGGCCATGAAATTTATACGCCACATTGCCTATTCAAAAAGGTCTCTTAGCGACAAAATATATCGAGAATTATTAATCATCTAAAAATGTTACGTTCTCGGTAAATTACTAATATCGATTATTTATTATTGGCGAAGCCAGATAAGAACATCAAAGTTATTTTAATAAGTTTACCAAGGTAACCTCGTTAGGCTTGCAAAAATAAAATGAATATAAGGTATAAAAATCTGAAGCTCAAACCAATTTCCAACAGCAACGCCTGCTATGCCCTTCTAAGCATTTTCAAACTTTATGTTCTCTTGATCGCTGCAAGAACTTCCGGATAAAACCTTCCTTGCACGTGAGCTTATGCTGAGCGATGCAATCGCATAAAAAGCCAACAAACGGGTTATTCCGAGAGACAAAGACTCGGTAGTACTATTCGAGTTACATTACGCTGCCACCTTGTGTGTTATGCCTCACTATTATACCTCCTCTTGCGAAGTGACCGCGTAGTCACCACGTAATGTAAGTCAAAAACAAGGAATGTTTCCCTGCTCTTATAGTTTTGTATCTCATATCACAAACCGTAGACCACTCGTAGCTCTATCGTAGCCTGTTTCATATGCCTCGTAAAACATTCGTAGCCAGTTCGGAGATATCAATGCCCAAATCATAGGATACTCGTGTGTAAAAATGTTTTTAGATATGCCGAATTCCCCCGTAGATAGTTATATATATACATACAGCCTTATCGTAGCCCGTTCGTAGACGTTCGCTTTGTCGTGGCTTATTCGTAGACATCACTTGCCCCTTTAGGATAAACTAGATAGTTTTCTCTTAACATTGCTTTCGTAGACCACTCGTAGCTTTCTCTTAGACATAAAATGCGCCGTAGACCAGTCGTAGCTTTACCGTAGCTCTCTCGTAGCTCCCTGAATACGGCCCCGCTTACGAAGGCAGTGCTTTCAATTGTAGATAATTGTGTTTGCAATTGGAATTTGCTCGGATCAATTTAGGGGACGCATACTGTGTCGTGTCGAATTGCTTTTTGATAGTAGCTGTTACGGACGTTGTGAATACTACAAATATCTCACTGTATGGACTATTTTACGATGATTTTTTGCACTGGCAGAATATGATTGCTAAAAGATATGTTTTCTGCTGGTATCAAATAACAAAGGCCAAAAAGGAACTACAATTGCTGCAGCAGTCATGTTACCGTTTAAGGACTTATCTATAAAAAAGTTCCTCGCCAGGCCGTGTGTTAGTGAGTCGTAGAGTTAGGCATAAATGGAGTAGTCATAGTTTAGAACAAACGAAATAACGACGAAATAATACAAGGTTTAATGTATGAGTGCACTAGAGCAAGCTGGCACGACTAGGCGAGCTGGTACAACTAGGCAAGCTGGCACAGCAATGAATAATAAACTTAGCAATCAAGACATAAACAACAGTTTCACAGTGACGTGGACTAATGAAATGCACGTGTTACGTTCTAACCTACCTACTGTTTCGACGTTATTACACGAAGATGTCGCTGGTTTCCCAAGAAACGAGGACCGTTGTTTTGACTACCTAAAAACGGATAGTTTGCGTAAAGCATTTCCAGAAAATGTCAGATTCTGGTCAAAATATAATTAATTATTAATGAAAAACCCACAAACGAAATTGAGCCTAATGTATATCAAACTAAAGGTAATATTCAAACCGAAGGTGATAGCTTCAATGGTGATATAGTGAAAGTGATTCTAGATTTTATAACAAGCTACTTATGATACAATTTTGTATAACTTTGTTGTCGAAGTCGATAGTTTGCGAAGCTTTTTGTTGATAAAGAGACAAGGGTAACTTAATTTATTTCTCTTGCATTTATGTCATTCTAACAATTAATATTGCTGCTTATAGCACATTGTAATAGTAACATACCTACAAAAATACCTAATTGAGATGTGGCTGCTATACGAATTATTGTGCATAAGGCTTGGCCGCCCAGCCGCGGCAACCGATGAAAGGAAAAACCAAGCTCTCTGGCCGAGCAGGCCACCGCGACGCTGCCAAGTGTATTTACAACTAAAGAACTTACTCACGGTCACCACATCTTAGAAACACAAGATAAAGCCTAGCACGGTATGTTACAGAATAGGTATATTACCTACTGTGTTTCAGGTCAATTGTGTATGTGACGGGAGCACCATCTGTCCGCGGCCTTTATTGACTTTGACCCGGTTATATAAACCACACCGAGATGCAAATACCCTTTGATATAACGGCTCGCTTCTTCACATGCCTCACTAATCCTGAAACACGATAGCTGAAATTTTAGCCTTTTCGTCGTCATAAATAATTAAATTGATAAAAAAAGCACTGCGGTAAACGTTAGTATAACCACCATACTATCGTTATTTAACCAGTAGATATTTTTGAAAAACATTGGTGTATTACTCAAGAGATTGCTTAGCTGATGTATTCTCCGGAAAAGCCACAACTTTGCGCGTCCAGGCAGCTTTTTGTGGAATTGCCAGTATGCAGGTATGGCGTGCATAGTATGCATGGTTTCTCTACTATGCTGTTCACGTGGTACCTTACCAAGGCATTTATACTTTAAATTTTAATGTAAAGTTTAGCTTTTCTGTTGCTTCAGTCCCTGTGGTTCAATGTAGCCGTTGTAACACTGATGACTTTTAATTGAGGTTTACGAATCGATTTGGACGATCCCAAAAGAGCGTCTTTCAGAGGAGCTGTTTTCAGTAATCTTTGTACTTGTATGTGCATTAATTTGACTTTCGACTTGAGTGTAGCACATGCAAAAGCATTCGCAAGCGATACATTTTGTTGGGAATTTCACAATTCCCAAATCTCCTGCTAGAGGCGCTTATCCGGTTTTCATACAAACTTTCTCGCTGTGCCAATGCGTTTGCGTGTGCTATGCTGAGTTGAAAGTCAAAACCAATGCACAGACTCGGGGCTCTAATATGTGCCAAGCCGAAGCAGACCAAGTAGATAGTATGAAAAAAGTCCCGCAGGGCGATACGGAGCGGTTCGTCACTGGCAGCATTTGACGCTAGTTTATGTTCTCCAGGAACGAGCCGAGGCTATATTTCACGTTCCGTGGAGAGCCGTTGTTCTGCCCTTTTACTTATTCAGTCAGGCTTTTTGTGAAATTGCTGTGCAAAAGTCGCTGCACCGATGCTACGTGTGCATTCATACATTGTTGTTTGACCCAAATATAACTAATATTTTGACATAGATAGTTAGTAAAACTGATACAAGACAATTCCGTGTACACTGACTCTTTTTCTCACTTTGCCAATTTATAAACACATAGCAACTGCTACTTATCTTTTCACAGAAAAATAAATAACTGAGTGAATTTGCCTTCCTTTTTCATTGTTCATTGTATCAATATAGTAGGTCCGTCTGTAGTTTATAACAAGAATTGCGGTGATCTCTGGTGCGCTTTCATCATTTTCTTTAAAGGATACAGTGAGTGTTGGTAATAAACTTAGATTGGCAACTCTGCCAATATTTGTGTTCGTGTGTCTGCACCTCGCACATGACTTCCGTGTCGAGGTGGGAATTAATAAAGCTTGATTTTTCAAAAAAACAGTGGCCGCTACATGACCAAATTACAATCCTCATAATGCATCGTCTTATCGAAATTATTGGTAGGCCATTATTTTAGAGCATACATTGGCTCTACCGCTTTAAGTTTTTTTCATAAATATGTAATTTCTTTTCTGAGTAAGGTTTATTCTGGGTCTGTGTGCATGGGCTCATGGTTAGTTAAATTCTTCACGCTGCTGGCAATAACTTAAAGATTGAAGTGCAGTCACATTACAGAGGTAATATGACGGCCAACGTTTTTTAAAAGCTTTAAGCTTTATGACACGACTTTGTTTGTTTTCAGTGGTAGTGCCGACCAGCAGCGCCATCTGTGTGACTGTAAATTTAATATCAAACCCGTTAGTAGTTATCAACCGATTGAGATATGAACGGTGCAGATTTCATTTATATGGTGTGTGCATAATATGCCAATACAACCATAACTTGTAAGCTACCGGCGGCTACCGAAAAAATGCTGCAAAACTGTATAAAGAATTTTTTGTTACACTCGGAACGTTATATCTATAGTTATCTCTAAGAGAAACCTAATTTTTACAAAACATTTCTCAATAGCGCAGTCAAAATGAGTAAATAGACATTTCCCAAACGTTTCCTATTATTATGCAAGTTTCAAAAGAGATTGTAGGAGTGCCCGGAGTACATTCAATTTGAAATTAAACTCACAAACCCCTGTAACTCGAATTTAATTTTCCATAATTGTGTTTCGTATTCAAATTGGCGTAACGTAAACAGACAAACTTTGAAAATTATTATTTTCCCACCAAATTGCGTTTCTTTTCTGGAATAAGGATGATTCGAATTGCCAAAAGGGAAAGGCAAGAAGTTTCCGGCCTCGGCGGGCAAACAAAATATATTACGGGATTTTTTGTTTCAGAGGCAGGAAGATATTGAAATATTTGTGTCTCTAGTTTGCCTAGCGTCAAATAACCATTTGGTGTAAGTGCCTTTCTAGTAAGAATATTTACTTGCTGTTGAGCCTATCACAAAGGAGAAATCCTGTCTAATACGTAGTAATCCTAGATACTGTATTTCATATCATAGAGAAACACTGTGAATCTGTACTTTGTCACGCACCACAATGTGGGTCATGTCCTCTGAATTATTTTCCTTGATCTTCTATCCACACATGACATATTACAGAATTTCAAGTATAATCTGGTAGACGGGCTTGTTTTAAGCACCAGTGAGCTTTGATAGGGTGTTATCACAGTAACGGGCGAGCTGAACCGGAGAATAGTTCCCGCCTGTCACCCTGATGAGGGCAAGAGGGTCGCAAAAATGGTATACGCATTGGAAAACGTTCACTGTATATCAGAATGGATCAGAAGCAATGAAAAATTTACCCGACTTTGATAGAAATGAAGAAGTACTATGTTGATGTAGAACACATCATACTAAATGGGGCTAAATGTATTGCGTAACAGCATAGGTACCTACTATGCTGTTACGCAATACATTTAGCCCGACCAATGATGACAGCTTGCGAACTGTTATTTTCACGTTTATTGTAGCTATAATAAAAACGCATCACTTAGCCACAGTCTTCTACCACATGGATCTTTATTTTAAATTAAAGTAAAAAAAAAAGACAAATAAAAATAAAAATAATAGCAGACTGATTTCCAAGAACATAGATAAGTCGCGCTGAAAATTCAAAAACCAGTCCAAAAAAATTAAGTTAGCAAATAAAGCTAAGCACCGATAAATTGTTTAAGATCCTCTCTTAGGTACTTGGTAAAGTGAATTTCTCGGGAATATTTTAAATTGGTAGCGAGCGCTTGTCACGAGTGGTTTAATTCTATTTAATATATTTTGGAGACTGCTGTTGCGGGTCGAGCGTATATGTGGTAAAGTGATTGATGTTACATGACTTTTCGGTTTAATTTTTTCACTTTACGTAGGTGCGTAGCTAATATTCATTTCGCCTTCAAACCAATTTGTTACCTCGTTCATTATTCCATACATAATAGAATTTATAGCCTTATAAATAATTATAAATAAATAATAAATCTTTATTTCAGAAAAGGGACTTAGTACAAAACACGACATCAAAAAGTCCTTATTATAACGAATGCTTGACAATGTACATAGATTAGTGGTATGTAGAACCTACACTAAGATATAAATCTTGTGTCGTAGATTCTGCAATCCTGTTTGTTTTTTTCAGAAGTAAAGTCGAGCAGAATCAACTGGATTTAAGATGAGTGTTAACATAATATAATATAAATGTATAGTAATGTAAAAATTTTGGAAGATGATATAAACATATGTGTGACAGCATGCAATTGTGGGTGTCTGGGTGTGTATAGTGTGTTAAGCGGGGTGGGGGTGCGAGAGTTTGTGAGATAGGATGGGGGTATGTGAGTGGGAGGTTGCTACCGATAGTCCCAGTCTCTTAAGAGTCTGGTTATCTCGGTAGCAACCCTACGTGTGTGAGGGGGGGAGGGGTGAGAGAGCGTGTGTGTAACAAGTATTTTAAATTATAACGTTGAGTAGGTCCTGCGTTTCGTCACGACTGAGGTTACTCAGCCACCGGTTGAGTGCGAGCTTGGCTTTTCTATTGCTGAATGTCGCAAGTGTAGGTATAATTTTGTTTGCTTTATTATATAAAAAGGGACCGAGAAAGCACTGATGGCGCTGTGCGAGTTTTGTGTAAAACCTTTTCTTACGAAAAACTCTGTGTTTATTTCTTTTATCCGAGGATTGCTGTATTAGTTCAGGTGTTGTCAGTTTGTGTTGAGCTAGAGTAAGATTTTGTATGTAGAGTTGCCGAACAGATAGTACACCGCAGTCTCTGAGGAGTTCTGATGTCGGAAACCTGAAGGGTCTAGAAGTGGCAACCTTTAAAACAGCCCGTTGAGCACGTTCTAATGACATCAAATACGTACTACATGTTCCTCCCCATGACGTGTTGCAGTAAGTTAGGATAGACCTACAGAGCGCATTATACACGTTTATGATCAATGCTTTGTCAGCCACTTCACGGAGGTTCTTAAAAACCAATATGAGCTTCCGTACTCTCTTACTAAGTGCATCAATATGGGGTTTCCATTTCATGTGTTGACCGATTGTCACTCCTAAATATTCAATGGATTGAACATTCTTTAGTGTAGGGCATGTGCAGTTGATTTTATTGCAATTGGAGTGAGCTGTTATATTAATAGTAGGCATCGTACAACGGGAGTTGGTGAAAGCGACAAATTTAGTTTTTTCTACATTCAGAGAAAGTAAATTATCGCGAAGCGAATTATAACGGTACATTTGTCGTTTAAAATAATATAACTACATGTTCTGCACACCTACCAAAAAGTAGTGAAGCGCTCGTGGCTATATAAGCTTGCTTCACTATTTGGATAGGTGATCGTTAGTGGCATCTGAGCACGGAAGTGCTTCGGAGGGCACTTTAAACTATCGGTCCCGGTTTTAGCAGTCGTTATGCCATGACGAAGGCCTTGCCTTAAGGCGGCCTAAAAACGTCACCAGAGATGGCCACTAACTTATACGAGCTTGCTTGCTTGCTTACTACCAAAGAGTACATAAAAAAACTTTGTAAGTTAATGCCACATTGTCACACTCGCCAGCAAGATTTACAGAAATACCTATTCATCGGACAAAGCTGACAAAGGGATGGTGAAATTCATTTTCTGTGGTCAGATATCGGTTTTCAATATCAATTACCATTGGAACCCTCACCACAGGGATGTCGGATAAAAGCTAATGAAACTGAAAATTTCCCACATTTGTTACCGCTCGGTCTGAAATTCATCTTCACGTGTTATGAAATGCCTGAAGGTTTCACTTTTGTAAAATATGATTGGAAAAATGAGACAGAGACACCATAAAAATTAGAACCTAGATATGTCCTAAATAAGTGGTCATTTGTGTATTTATAATTTTTGTCGCGAAATTCTGGAAAAAAAAGTTTAAATCCTGACTGATGGAGATTTGAATAATAAAATTATAATTATGAGTAAATCCCTCAGGTACCTATGATGCATTATGAAAAACGTGAATCTGTAGAATTCATTAATTATCCTCTGGCATGACTCAAGCAGAGTAAAAGTAGTGAAACAGGTGTAAAATCCCGTATTTTCGGAGTGCAACGCCAGCTCATCAGGGGTTAGGGATATGAAACCAAGCCACCTGCTCCCCACTGAAATTCGCTCTCAAATCTTAATGTTAGGCAATATTTCCTATGTTATTATATTCCCAGTAAGAGCCATAACGGAATTTACAAGCTTACAACCATTCTCTTGAAATTGAAATTCTGTTAATTATTAAGAGAAATTCGAGCACAGATTAAATATAAGTATAGGAACGCATTTCAAGGAAAGAAGATTGGCGATGTATAAGATCGCTTTGCTTGATAGACCTTTTTGATTAGTGATGTAGTTTACCTAAAATTTAAACTACTTATGCATAATTTTATGCTATATTTTAAAAAGTAACAGCCCTGTACTGCAGAATACACTTTTAGTAAAGTTTAAAAGCGAACGTATGAATTTAAATCTATTGAAATAAGCGATGCGATGGTAGAGGTAATTTGATGAAGCACAACAAAGTTTTGTAATAAAATCACTCGCTATCTCGTGAAGCTCCGACTCGAAGCTTATTTTATGCACCCATTCAAGTGAACACGTGGAAACTTTTGACGTTGTAGATTGTGCACTGATTTACTGCACACTTGCACTGTGAAAGAGCATAGTGATGATAAGTACTGTTCGAATGTTTTCATCTATTCACATTACTTAAAATGCAGGCTCCATTTTATTCATAAATAGTTTTTTACTGGGCTGCGTTTGAACCATTTTTGCTCTAATTTTTGTGCAGTCTTCACTGATCTTTCATGCATTTTAAACCTTTTCTACATCCGTCTGAAATAGATTTTTTATTCCTTTACGAGAAAAATAATGGAGCAAGCATATTTAGCAAGAACACAAGCTGTTACCTCCTGTAACTCTTTCACAAGGAACCCAACATGTAAAGCGAGAGGTACAGTTGTGCGAAGACTATAATTTTCATTAATTCGTTAGTTCATTTTCGAGGTGCATCTTCAAACTCAGGAATTGCATTGAGCAAATCTGAAGGAGTACCCACTTCAGCTATAAGTTCCGACACTTTCCGAACTCAACACCGTTGCACTTTGTAGTGCAAGAAGTTAAGCGTGTTACGGACAGGGACTTATGACGTCCTTTATGACGAGTTCGGTAAGTTGGGATGAGCTTATAACATAAATTGAATATTACGAGAGGGCGCAAGAAGGCGCGGCTCGTGTGACCGCCTTGTTCACAAAACATGTCACCCAAAGCACAGATTATATAATACTATACTACCCAAAGTTACCGTTGTACGAAAGCCACTGCTGTTTTTGTGCTAAAACTTGGCCACATCATCACTTAAAATCAGGTGAGATTGTGGTCAAACGGTTACCTATATTGTATAAAAAAATAGGATGCCCTCCTATTTTTTTATATGCATCTTTTACGCAGTAGTGCGATTGTGTGACTTAAGGTGTCTGCCCACTATCCCGTAGCATACCATGAGCGTGCTAGGAACGTTTCCGGCACGGAAAGCAGTCCTATACGCTCTATTTTGCCCACTGAAGCGGGCCGACAGCGTTCTGAACCCGTTTACAACCCGTATGTAACCCGTATGTAATCTGTATGATGCCCGTATGTAACACGGCAGGAATCCTTTCAATACGCTCGTAAAGCATCGGTTCATTCTCGTACAAATATCAGTGTTGCGTAGACGCGTGTGGTGAAATATTGAAATAGTTATGGCTATAAGGAAACTAACGATTGAACAACTAGCAATGATTGCTATCATTTTGGATGAAGAGGAAGAGGAATGCCCAAAAAACACTCGACGCTACTGGATTCACGATTCTATAAAAAGACGCAAAACGGAAGGAGAATATTGGACACTATTCAGGCACTTAGTTGATGACGAAGAAAAGTTTTTTTTTGCAGCGGTCTGGCAACGTCGCATGCCATGCACGTAGCGTATCCGCACCGGCAAAATATTCCCTCGGACAAATAGTTGACGGCCCGTGCATGGTACGCTACGGTGTCGGCCGGTGACGGAACGGTCTAGTGGGCATAGTCTCATACTTCTCAATACAAAGAATAGTTTTTTGTCCGAAACGGTCCTAGTACGGTCATGGTATGCTACGGGATAGTGGGCAGACACCTTTATTTCCTTATTTACTTAGTTAATTTATAAGGCTATCTGCAGTTGAGCTATTAAGTTGCTAACCTTGCTTTAGTGTTTTAATATGCCTGAAAACCGACCTGATGCCGGCACTTATGTGTTTGTACGGCATACTGCACAGCATATTTTGTTCGATACAAAAACTCAGAACAGTCACGTTTAATTTAGTTTGTAAATGTTTCAACATCCACTCTAATTGGGACGGTACCCGCAAATTGCAAAACTAAAATAACTCCATCGCATTCTTGAGACGTGAAGGAGCTGAACTCTCGATAATGGTAGAAGTTAGATAGTTTTACCGCAGAATACCAAGTAGTTGCTAAGACTTGTAACGCACTTGGCAGCCAAGTCGCGGTGGCCAGAGGTCTTAATTTTTTATTCAAATTGTCGTCGGTCGCCACCGCGGTCACGTGTAAAGAGCGGCCACCGCGCGATATCTGAGTCCAAACACTTAATCGCCAGGAATTGGCGACTCACCACGTGTGTTCTGTGCTCACCACTAAATGAATGGACCAAAAGTGTGGCCAGAGTAAGACGTTTGGCCGCGATTGAATCAACTATTCGCGGCGAATGATATTTGAAGGGCAAACGAAGATATCTTGCCGCAAGTGCATTTGCAGTCTAGAAATGGTCCATTTAACAGTGGCAAAGAACTTGTTTCATCGAGATACCCGCATTAATCATTGTTATTCGTTTTTGTTTTAATTTGGTGAAATGAAATTACCTTCTGTATTAGTCTCTGGAGAATAGAGCTTTTGTTTGCATTTTAGTTATGACGGCAGCAACAAAGCCAAAAATGTTAATATATCGTGTCTAAAAATATTGCATGTACCCATTGTGCATCGTGCAAAATGCATCGATGTGCGTCGCAACATTATATTTAAATCTATTTTTACTTTTTTCTATCGAACCTGTGATGAACCAGAAAACCATCAATTCGGGATACCTAAAGCTTATTGACTAGATTAAAAAACCATTTTGTCCGGCTACGAACTTTTATCGTTTTTTGGCAACCCGGGCTTAACTGAGCTGGCTGATTCCATTAAAATTAACTTTCAGCTTAACACCTCTTGCACCTGAGAGCGAATTAAAAACTAAAAAAGATTTCTATAAGGTAAAGTTCTAGGTAGAGCTAATATTTTTACTTTCTCAATAAAAAGCTTTTTTGATTACAGAGATCGGATACCTACTTGCCTTAACCTACTGTAAAAATACGTAAGCTGGAAAAATCAATTAAAAAAAAACTCCAATTCCTTTAAGAATTTTCACTCATTGAGTGCTATTTTCAGCATCTGAGTCACTAGTCGCGTCGGAGTAGGCAAAGCTACCATATTAGCAAGGTGAGATGAAATGCGGAATGAAGGCGAGCTAATAAAAAAGACAAATGGCAAGCTAAATGATGAAAAGTGAATTTTCGTACGCTACATGCGATAACGCTAAGTAAATATTTTGCTTACCGCAGTTTTGCTCATTTGCCATAAAGCAAGCAAGTTCGTATGAGTTAGTGGCCAACTCTGGTGACGGAGTTTTTAGGCCGCCTTAAGGCCTCCGTCGTGGCTTAACGACAGCTAAAGCCGGGACCGACAGTTTAACGTGCCCTCCGAAGCACGGAAGAATACGGTGCTATCTGCCTAAAATAAATCGCATAATCGACAACTCCTGTCCCTCTAGCATAGTTCGTTAGAAAAAATTCAAATTATTTTATTTCGAAACATAGTTTACAAATTAGATGTCAACTGTAAGGGTAAGTACGGTCATGATCAGCTTGAGTAGCATTACATTTGTGTTTTTTAGTATAGTTTGTTATTATAAAATTAATCTTTATGGTTTCTAAGCGATAAGTTACGTGGCCCCATCCCATGCCATACATACACTACCTATAACTATTTTGTGCCCATTCCTACATTCTTGACGTTTTCTATTCTCTATCGATTGCAAATCAATTTAGATAGAGAGGCTGGAAAATCATCAGTCAGTATCAACCAGGTTACATCCCACCTTTGGGTAGGCCTACTTTTTTGCAACCATCCTACGAATCTGCCAGGTTTTTTCCGCAATGGTTCATGTCGTCAACCCCAACGCACTGTTGGACGACGAATTTCTTTGATATTTCCTTTGGACTTACACCAACCGGCCATTACCACGTCTAAAAAAACATGCAGGGACTCATCCAAGATACGGGCACACGAGTCACTCACCTCACACCTCACTTGCAGCAAGCGTTTTCATACTTTCAGTTTGTTTCCAACATTTTCATATTTTTCATTTTTCATATTTCTATTGCACGTATCAGGCACAAAATACTTACAAAGTTTTTGAAAATGGAACTGCCACTTGTATCCCGAACCACATATTAAGACGTTGGAGTAGATAGAGTAACGTCACTTCGTCGGGATACCTAATCCAAATAGCAAATTAAAAAGTACCACAGGGGCGAGATGAAATATGGCGCGGAGGCGAGCCAGTAAAAAAGGCAATCAGAGAGGGTCGATTGGCCTCGAGGAGCGGAGACACATTCCAAATAAATTGCATTAGCAGGTACGAGTAGGTAGAGGAGGATATCTTCTAGTAATTTTTAGACTTATTCTGTGACTAATTTTTAAAGTTTTATTTAATTTGGAAAAGATGTATCATAGACATATCTGTCAAAAATATGACACAGTGACACAAACATAATCGCTTGCTTGGTGTCAAACATAGAAAAAAATACTGAGTCAAATAAACAAGCAATTATTTTTTTCTGCCAGTAAAACAACAAAGGTTCTAGAAAGCAAAGAAGGTTTTCTTTGGTGGTATGTGAAAAATCGTGTTCATTTCTATTATTAGAGTTGTTATACGACGGCATTATTATGCTCTCGTATAAAAAGGCAATCACTGGTATGGCAGGCGTCTGCCTCGGGGTACCGGGTGCGACACATCAAACATAATGTATTTACGAAACCCTCATAACTGCTGATTGGATGATATTGGTCTTTTCCTCCTGAGTGTCACCTTACTTTCTTAATTAACCTATTTCTAGGTTTCGAAGTTACGGTGAGCTCTGTGTTTAGGTACCTAAGTCTCAAGCTCTTTGAGGATTTTGTAACTACCAAACCCTTGCCTTGCCTGTTCAAAGGCGAGCTGAGAAAGAGTGAGACAAATGTTAGATGCCAGCCATGCTACGTATTTAAAACCCGCGATACGAGGTGTGGTGACGTATGGTGCCGATTATGTTGATACTAACCTAATTTTACAGCACTAAAAATGTTGCCGTACCTTTCTCATAAGCTGAAATAATTTTATCGCTTAAATTACATTAGTTTAGAAAAATCAACAGAATCAACACCACTATTAATTTATTTGAAACTTCTGGTAAAAATTATTAGAGAGCAGAGCTCTGCCTTCTGTGCTGTGGGTCGTGGGTTCGATCCCCACCGAGAACAAACATTTGTGTGTGGCAAACATAGATGTTTGTTCTATGTGATTATAAGTATGTATTTACAAAAAAAAAGTATATAAGTATTATTTATCAGCAATCTATTTCCCATAGTACAAGCTCTGCTTAGTTTGGGACTAGAGAGCGTTGTGAAGTTGTGTCCAAGAATATATTTATTTACTTAAACTATTATAAAATATCGTGGATCTCCGATGAGAGTCTGCCACCTTTCCAAAGTTGCACTTACACTGGCTTGTTTATATCATCAGGGACGTGTGAAATATTAAATAATATACTTACCTTAATTATATTCTGTTAGGAGACAGAATTACTTTGCTCGTACAGCGTTCGTAGCACATCTCTGGTGGTATCCGGGTAGGTTTGTATTTGTACTCGTACTGGTTGGTAGACTGGTCGCTGGACTAGTCGACCGACTGGTCGCTGGACTAGTCAACCGACTGGTTGGTAGACTGGTCGCTTGACTAGTTGGTAGACTGGTCGGTGGACTAGTCGCTAGACTGGTCGCTGGACTAGTCAACCGACTAGTTGGTAGACTGGTCGCTGGACTAGTCAACCGACTGGTTGGTAGACTAGTCAACCGACTAGTTGGTAGACTGGTCGCTGGACTAGTCGCTAGACTGGTCGCTGGACTAGTCAACCGACTAGTTGGTAGACTGGTCGCTGGACTAGTCGACGGACTGGTCGCCTGACTGGTCGCTGGACTGGTCGACCGACTGGTTGTGAGACTGGTCGCTGGACTAGTCGACAGACTGGTCGCTTGACTGGTTGCTGGACTAGTCAACCGACTGGTTGGCTTGCCCAACTACTGGGCGCTAGACTGGTCGGCAGACTGCTCGCTGGACTGGTTGACCAATAGGTTGGTAGACTGGTCGCTGGACTAGTCGACAAACTGGTTGGTAGACTGGTCGCTGGACTAGTCGACAGACTGGTCGCTGGACTAGTCGACCGACTGGTTGGTAGACTGGTCGCTGGACTAGTTGGTAGACTGGTCGCTGGACTACCAATAGGTTGGTAGACTGGTCGCTGGACTAGTCGACAAACTGGTTGGTAGACTGGTCGCTGGACTAGTCGACAGACTGGTCGCTGGACTAGTCGACCGAATGGTTGCTGGACTAGTCTACCGACTGGTTGGTAGACTAGTCGCTGGACTAGTCACTAGACTGGTCGTTGGACTAGTCGACCGACTGGTTGCTGGACTAGTCTACTGGTTGGTAGACTGGTCGCCGGGCTAGTCGACCGACTGGTTGGTTGACTAGTCGCCGGACTAGTCGACCGACTGGTCGCTGGACTAGTCAACCGACTGGTTGGTAGACTGGTCGCTGGACTAGTTGGTAGACTGGTCGCTGGACTAGTCAACCGACTGGTCGGTAGACTGGTCGCTGGACTAGTCGCTAGACTGGTCGCTGGACTAGTCAACCGACTAGTTGGTAGACTGGTCGCTGGACTAGTCGACGGACTGGTCGCTTGACTGGTCGCTGGACTAGTCGACCGACTGGTTGTGAGACTGTTCGCTGTACTAGTCGACAGACTGGTCGCTTGACTGGTCGCTGGACTAGTCGACAGACTGGTCGCTGGACTAGTCGACCGACTGGTTGGTAGACACTGGTCGCTGGACTAGTTGGTAGACTGGTCGCTGGACTAGTCAACCGACTGGTCGCTTGACTGGTCGCTGGACTAGTCAACCGACTGGTTGGTAGACTGGTCGCTGGACTAGTTGGTAGACTGGTCGCTGGACTAGTCAACCGACTGGTTGGTAGACTAGTCAACCGACTAGTTGGTAGACTGGTCGCTGGACTAGTCGACGGACTGGTCGCAAGCGACCAGTCAAGACTGGTCGCTGGACTAGTCGACCGACTGGTTGTAAGACTGGTCGCTGGACTAGTCGACAGACTGGTCGCTTGACTGGTCGCTGGACTAGTCAACCGACTGGTTGGCTTGCCCAACTACTGGGCGCTAGACTAGTCGACAAACTGGTTGGTAGACTGGTCGCTGGACTAGTCGACAGACTGGTTGGTAGACTGGGCGCTGGACTAGTCGACAGACTGGTCGCTGGACTAGTCGACCGACTGGTTGGTAGACACTGGTCGCTGGACTAGTTGGTAGACTGGTCGCTGGACTAGTCAACCGACTGGTTGGTAGACTAGTTAACCGACTAGTTGGTAGACTGGTCGCTGGACTAGTCAACCGACTGGTCGCTTGACTGGTCGCTGGACTAGTCAACCGACTGGTTGGTAGACTGGTCGCTGGACTAGTTGGTAGACTGGTCGCTGGACTAGTCAACCGACTGGTTGGTAGACTAGTCAACCGACTAGTTGGTAGACTGGTCGCTGGACTAGTCGACGGACTGGTCGCTTGACTGGTCGCTGGACTAGTCGACGGACTGGTCGCTTGACTGGTCGCTGGACTAGTCGACCGACTGGTTGTGAGACTGGTCGCTGGACTAGTCGACAGACTGGTCGCTTGACTGGTCGCTGGACTAGTCAACCGACTGGTTGGCCTGCCTAACTACTGGGCGCTAGACTTCTCGGCAGACTGCTCGCTGGACTGGTTGACCAATAGGTTGGTAGACTAGTCGCTGCACTAGTCGACAGACTGGTTGGTGGACTAGTCGACCGACTGGTTGGTAGACTAGTCGCTGCACTAGTCGACAGACTGGTTGGTGGACTAGTCGACCGACTGGTTGGTAGACTGGTCGCTGAACTAGTCGACAGACTGGTTGGTAGACTGGTCGCTGGACTAGTCGACCTACTTTTTTGGTGAGACTGGTCGCTTGACTAGTCGACAGACTAGTTGGTAGACTGGCTACTGACTGGTTTATTTTTTAAATGAATACATTTTTACGGTTTGGGGTGTACACAGACACAGACATAGATTATGACGAAATAAATTTTATTGATATAATCCTTAGTTTCGGTTGGTCAACGTCAAACAGTGGAGCAGTAACGTGGAAACGTTTGTATGGAAAGGTGGGCGTCTTGTAGGACCTTAAATAAAAAAACCGAGTTGAAGCACCTCTAGACTTAAATTCATCTCACGTCCGTAAATTGTTTATTAAAGAAGGACCTCGCAAGAGTAATCTGTCCTCGAAATGGAAGACGAAGGAAGCTTAATTAAATGATGTGAAGATAAAACAAACATACCTTTACCCATATTTGGATACAAAATGTTTACTTAGGCCTTTACAAGATAAACGTTAAGTATATGTAAGGTATTCTAAGTATTAGAGGTTATGCAACATACGCACATAGGCGGCCTGACAAGTGGCCAAATCGAGACTCAAGCGACATTTCTCAGTAATCGGCACTTGAGTCTCGATTCGTCGGTATAGCTGCCACTGACACGACACACGGAGAACCTAATTTTTTTTAAACTCCGTTGTTTTTGTTCTAGCAACTGACATGTCGGTATCAGTCTCTATCAGCTAGTATAGAAACGCCCATTCACGTTCCCTATATTCTTATTCCAAACACCATAAAATTCATAAAAGTAACAAAAGATAGGTAGGTACTAAATCCTTTATAATCGTGTTTCAATGCGAGTGGACCTATATAACTCAGTTTGCCCAGTTGAAATGGAATCACTTCTATTCCTGGGAATGTAGACTAAGTAGTAGGTATAATTTTTCTATGAATTTGTAGATAATTTTCTGTGGTCCAGATGTATGAAAAGTTATGTTAGCTGCACATTTTAATTTACTTATTTTATTTTACTATAAAACTCAAAACAATACTCGGGTAAAAATTCCCCGCCGATGGTTTTCAGAAAAATTATGGCGGAAGCCCTTTCATGCGCTTAAATTACTTTAGTACCTAAATTACTAAAAACAATACCCTCAGTCGAAAAGAAATCCTACTATTTTCCCCTAAAGGCAATTAGTATTACGATTCTCTGAAAAACCTGTAGGTAAGTGCTTGATAAGTGCACCGTCTACGAAAGTAATACCATTTACTCCAAAATCTTGAGGTGGTCGAAATTTCGATTACAAGTAACCTTGTAATTACAAGGTGGGTCAATATTTCCTTTCGTTATGACATACCCTGGTATATGGGTCGCTGCAATGCGGAAGGTAGACGATTTGCCTGAGCCTCAGAACCCACCCTAATTGCATCCGTTAAGGCACAGTCGACTGAACACTTAGCTGGATATTACTTACTGGTAGTAAAATTGAAGCTCTTGGTAGTATTTTATACGATAATACGGCTACCTATCGTAGAGCGCTTACACACGGGATTTAGAAGTAGGTAACACTGCAACTTTTCTTTTATTTTCTATTGAATACATAGATAGGTAGATATAAACTGATTAGTGTTTATGAAGCCATTTTCGCATGACGTGTAAATAGATAATCGAATAAATAGTCCATGATATAAACCAAAGTTAGTTGTATGAACGCGATATGTTTTAGATCGGGCGCGCTCTGATACACGGCAGGAGTGTATCCAGCTTAAGTTACTCTATCAGTTTCTGAATTCGTCCTTATAATTAGAATTAAAGATGAGAAGTACGAGTCTACTAATTGGGAACCCGAGACAGGTACGTGCTGAGCCGAACTTGGGCAAACTTTAAACTGGTTAATCCTGAAAAGTCCTGAAAGTAACTAATCACTTCTTTTAGCTGCAGTCTACACAAAGAGGTTATTATACAGGATGTGCTCCCGTTAGATTTATGTAGCGGCCGTACAAACATCCTCTTTGGGTCAGACGCCAAACATTGTACTTGGCACGTGCAGATGATGATTAGTAGTTTATATATTACTAGCCGTCAGGATACTGAGGTTACATAGTACACTAAATATTAGTAGTTCGCCCCGAACTGAGATCTCGTGTTGGTCAGAGGTTAATAAAACCCAAACAATTTTTATTGACAATGGTTGTAATAAACTTTGCAAATCGCTTCGAAATCGCCGTCTAGCTAAGTCCAGTCTTAAGTACTTGAACTACAAAATCATTGAAACTCCAAGAAATGAGAGCTCACGTTATACTGGGTTTGCCAATTTTATCATTTTTACAACAACTCAAAAACTATTTGACCTAGAATCAAAATTAAAACGGTTTTGGAATGTCTAACCAAACCCTATCACATGACACCCCCTTTGATATTATTGTACGACTTTTTTTTACTCCCTTTTGACCCTCATAACTTTACGACCCCTTGACCGATTTACTTCATTTAACAAACCAGTAAAACTTAAGAGTACTATCCGTACCTACCAAATTCTGTGAAGATCGGATAAGCAGTTCAAAAGATCTCGACAAACAAACATACAAAGCATTTTTGTCCAAGTTGTCACTAAGATCTCGTTCGCTTCGCTCACTCGATCAATAATATTTCGAATGAGTTGATTTATACCCACGTTGAAGGATTCTTGAAAACCATGACCAATGATAGATACACAGGATGTGATGGATGGATGATACTTAAATAAACATCCTGTATCTGTAGTAGAAATAGCAGTGAGACTTGAAACTTCTCGGGTATAGATAGACTTTGGAGCACACTAATTAGGGAGGCCGCGCACGAGCAACTTTTTGTCTCCGCAACTAGTTTGTATCTCAAATAAAGTCTGAGTTTGTATGAAAGTGCACGCACGCCGCGCCGCGACGCAAGAGCCGATAGAAATCGACAGAGAAAAAAGTTTCCGGGCAATTAAGTTATTCCCTACAGGCAAAACTATTCTGTTTTCTTCCAGTATCATATAAGTAGGTACAGTAAAATGTTTATGGTACCTACTCAAAATAACTTATTTTTACAGACACGCAGCATCTACGCCACTCAGTTTGTTTGCAAATAAATCAACTGAATAAAATCGTACACCTTATACAGTTTTATTTCAAAATATTATGACAGGCGTAAGATTTACCCTGTAAAAACGTGAGGTGGAAATCCCGCGTGAACTCCACGTTTTGACGTTGAAATCTACAGAGTGGTAACTTGGCTAAACAAATAAATTACAAAAGAGGGTCTCTGTTTTACGGGATCAATTTATTTTTGTTCAACAAATATCACAATCATTTCTAACAAACACAGCAAAATATGCAGTGAAAAGGAAACAGCTTCAATTTCATTTTAGTTTCGCGAAAAGTAAAATAAAAACCCAGAAAATACACAGCTACCTACGCTCCATTTGCGCTCTCCTGTGAATGAAGTAAGTATGTAGATGTGAGTTTTCCATGTAAAGGAGGAGTTTAGGTCCATTTGCAAGTAGAGTACTGGTCTACAAAAGGCTGCGACGAGAAGCGATGCTAATGTTTTCCCTCAGGCACCAACACCCTTTAGTAGTGGACGGCTATAAATCGAGATAAGACCAAAATAATTTTCGAAACTCCAACTGACTTTTTCTGACCGTCCAACTGAGATCGTATGTTTTAAGTTGGAATAATATTGCTTATATTTACCAACCTAGGTATCTTTTAGTTTACTAGTTTTACTTTTTGCTGGAGTAACGCACACACCTTTTAGTGTTGGTATTTATTTGTGCTGGCTGATATCTACAGTTTCAGTTGCTAGGTTAATCCCTTTTCCAAACCGAGTCCCCGAAATCCATTTGCAAAGTTTATAACAAAAATATGAGCAAGTTATGAGTTCCGATACGAAATCACTCAATTCGGCTTACTAGGACATCGTAATAACATATTCTTCTTCGTGTGAGCCGTGCCGCTCTATGCCGAACCACCGTGAAAATATATAAATAACGGATCAAGTGATCTCGAATCCGCGGTTGAACAAAGAACTCAAACGTGTCGAATCCGTGACAGCGATATTTGGACGCGCAGGAAAACAAGTTGCGGTTTGCATATTTCATTTAAAATAGAAACGTTGGCTAACAATTGCGGCCTCAAGCTGTAGCTGAGACGAGAATAGCTGCTCTACTTACTCCACTCTTCGGCGGCGTGACGTCATACTTAAACTTAAAAATGCCTGAAAATCTAAATATGGTAGAAGTTTTGAATCCGCAATCAGTCAGCAAAATCACTGTTGCTTTATTTTATCACTCACTACTCGGTGTGGCTCGGTGTCTTGTAGTTCCTAATGCCAGCATTAGGAAACCAAGGCTCCATGCACTATCATCCATTTTATCATAATTATGCCTCACGAGGAAGTCAGCCATATTCAGATGCCAAGGTACAGTCAATACCAAAATTAAAACAGTAAGCTCTGGAGCTAGGCGAATCGTAAAAATGTTCAATATATCTCTCGACTGTACTGGTGCGTACGCACGAGAGGAAAAATATAACAAATATAACTATAATCATTCTATCTATTAGAAAAGTCTTACATTTTCACAAGCACTAAGTATCATTTCCAAAGTCAATCTATAGTACAAAACACCAAGAGAAAACCAACAAAAATTAAAAACCTAAGAAGAGAATACCAAGAGAAGCAAATTCTGCCAAGAAGCTGTTCAAAGTTTTTTAAAAACAAAATAACGATGTAAGTTGTAGGTACCTATCCATCGTTTTAAGTTAAGAACGCTCGCAATCTAACAATTGGTTGAGCGGATTTTTTCATGCAAAAACAGTATCAAAGAGAAAGAACTAATTTAAACTCAATGATTAAAAACAATGATTTTGTTCTAGATCGCTCATCTGTATCGGATGCTCTTTTATAGTGCTTTTAAAAGCTGGTTTCATAAAATATCAGTAGATGGTTAACATGCATCACCTACACGATACAAGAGATCGTCAGAGAGCTTATTATAATGTGATACCTACATATAAAACATAGAGCTTTTGTGTAATAAACTCTTAGGTAAATAAGTAAAGAAACTAGTATAGGTACCTAATATGATACCAAAAACTAAACTCGTCCCCTTAGAAAGCCAAGATGAGCCAAGACGATGAGGCAACAATATATTATTATTATTTATATTATATTACTTTCAAACATACTTATATGGGAACGTTCAAGTGACTTTTCTTTCAGAAGTGCCATATCCATATTATCCATCCCTACATTTGATTACAATTTCAACAATGTTAGGGCAAGTAGTTTATTTTTAGTAGTTGTTATTTTGAAAGGGAGCACAGAACCATAACAAAGTGTGGTGGTTAACATAGTCAACCCCTAAACATTGTTTTACTAATGCTCTTGAAGCTCTTCAGTTCATTTAAGGAGATTATCTGTAATTCAGTTTGCAACAATGTAGGAATCCTTTGGCAGCGTCACTGGAGCTTAATGGAGGAAACAATGGGTACAATGCGTGGATTATGTCTTCAGCAGGCTTGCTCTAATGTCTAATTAGGCAACTATCAGCGGTTCTCGAAACTACAAGTTCATCAAATTACCATGCAGAGAAACCAGCTGTCACCGTATTTAGTACTGTCCATCTGTCATGGTCCAGACTAGATATGTGAATATAATGGACCGTGATAGATGGCAAAATCAAGGCGGCTCCTTTGATTCCTTTCCCAGCAGTGGAGTTAAATGGAGATGTGGTAGATGATAATGTGAAATGGGCTTTGAAAAACTGGTGGTCATTGTAGTACTTACTTAGCTTACCTTTTTTGATCCATAAAATCGGTTCGTTTTTTTTATTCCTATGTTCAACACGCTTCATACTTCGAACTACTGTGCGGCGCGCAGCGTTAGTCCATACAGATTGTCATTTTGGCTAAGGAAAATGTAATCTACTTAAATTTTTTCAGCCTTCGACGGCCATCTTTGTGTGGCCCTAAAAAACTTGTGCCATCGTTTACGTCATACAGCGGTCATCGTCATCTTGGATAACGGTGACCTTAAGAGCCACTCTCGGCTAGCCAAGACTTCTTGAAGAAAGTAAATTTTCAAGTAGGGTAAAACCGAGAGAGCAAAGTCATAGGCGTGCTTGAACTTATCGGAACGGTACTTCAAACAGCTTGACAAAGTTCCGTACCGGACATGTTGAAAATTAAAGTTGTTTATAAATGGGTCTAGAAACTGGCATTAATAAGGACCTAGCAGTAAAACTTTAGTTCACCAAATTGCTGTCTTATTTTTGCTGCTCCGAATTTCCAAAAGTGGTTCTGAGCGGCGGTGAACTCCAAAACTCACCCCAACATCCTGTTGTGATCTTTCCGCAGTCGACATAGTTTCCTCGCAATAAATTCGAGTTCCCGTAGTTATGATTTAGAACATTAACCCGCCCGCGGTCGGGAGGAACAGCGGGGAACTTCTTTCATCGCATCGCTGAGCACTTTATACGATGTCTGTTCGCGCCGATGTTCTTACTTTATTTTTAAAATCTTATTGAAATTCTGTGTTACTCTCAGCTGGATGTGTCGGGTTACAGAACTTGCCAAGATGGAAATTATTCGTTTGGAATTCTTTGTTATTTCAATTCAAGATTCTTGTATCTTGTCAGAGGTGTTTGAATTCTTTGAATATTATTTTAATAATTTCAGACTACATTTTGATGCGAAATTTCTTAGCTATCTTTTTTGTATCGATTGTAGAATGTCATCGTCAAATAATACATTTTGTCAATCTGCTATACTAAGCTGTTAGAGGTAGGTACGTACATAACTTTCAGTTTTTGGTTGGTCTGGGTTGGACCAACAAAGAGATTTCCATATTTCTGTCGTCAAAACAAACAATTCAAATTCAGCAGTCACTATAACAATTCAAAGCAGTTTGAAGACCATCAAAACATCAGGCATTTGGACATTTTATTACGAGTCGGAGCGACGACGGTATAATAAAATCATTGTCAGATAATATTTAGCTACAATTCGTACGGCGGGTGCTCGGTGTTTTCAAATCGTTTGCTATAAAATTGTATAGCTAATAGCGCGATCACACTATGGCCATGCCGCTGCCGGCATGAATGCCGCGATTAATTCCGGAATGATCGCCACAGCAACATCGCCTTTATTCTCACTAAGGAGCTAGGGCATGAACTTTGGCAGGGAAACGGGACAGCGGCATGTTTGTGTTCACACCACTTCCCTGCCCACTTCCCTGCCGAAGTCCCTGCCCACTTCGGCATAGTGTGATCGCGTTATAACAAACAATGAAACTATTTCGACTTTGGACGAACTGGTATAAAAAGGAAAGGTAAAGCACCAATTACACGTATTCAACAATTCATAGTTAAGTTTAAGAAACTAGAAAAAAATATTTTAATTTGATACAAGATGTTCATTTGCATAAAATATAAGTGTTACAAATTGGTCTTAACTGTAGGAGGCACTTTAGAACTTATTCACCTTCTCCAGGTATCGCAAATGATTAAGAAACAATTAAAACCGAATGAAAACTTCTCCTTTTTTTAATTGGGTAAAAATAGAGTTTTGTCGGTAAAATAACAATTGCTATAGATTGTATAACTTGACTTGTGGGACTGAACCGACCAAGTAGGTTTTTTTAAAGCATCACCGAGTTTCCATCTTTTTTCCACATTGAATCCGAAATTCTTTGCGTACATTCAAGGCAAAACGCGAGTGGATTTCTAAAATTACAATGCAGCAGCATGTTCCCGCGAGTATAGGAATGCAAATGTAAATTTTCGTCTGTTCCTGTTCACATTTTTTCTATTTCATTTTGCATAGAGATACCGCGCGGGATTATTTCACTCAGCACTGTACACGTACGTACAGTCAGCATTAAAAATTACGAAAAATATTTTCGAGTGAATATAAATGTAGGTATATAACAGTAGGTATAGGTACCTGTCTTTTTACTTAGGTATTTTTGCTATTGGTATGTGCCAAAAAATATTTCCTCATCCTTTTAAACATGTTGGTATGTAAATCAGAAATCAGAAACTTTATTTGTAGCTATAATATTGTTTTAGACAAATAGATCCACGGTGTTATTTTTGTAAATAATAAGACGTTTTATAGGTTTTAATTTATTTTATTATTTCAACAACAGATAAACCCCAGGTTTTAATTGACACTATTGTTTATGTGAAGTCCGTACAAGATGTATAAGCAAAATTATGTAATACGATGTGGGTGAAATTGAAACAACAGTAAATGCACTGAAAGTATTTATTACTTATCAGCGCTATAATAACTTTTGTTCGCAAATGAAATATCGTCTCCAATATTTCTAGTGGGTGAAAGGTTGAAATTATCGTTTTGAGGAATTTTTGGTTTTGATAAGGATTTTATTTACTTACCTACACCTAAGTATTTTAATCGAATCACTTACTGTAATGCTATATTTATAATACTTACTTATAATAACTTAATGTATCAAAGAGATTTTTATACAGAGAGATAATTATATTTTTTTCTAAGAGTTTTAAGTTATTTTGAAAGTTATTAAAAACTTTTTGATCTTTAACTAACTTTTCATTTGAAACTTGCGTCGGTCAAAATATTAAACGGTTGATACTACGACTTGCTTGATACCATCGTTTTAGTTAGCGGTTAATATTTACATGGTAGGAGTTTTGGCACGTATCTCTACTAAGAGTTCAAGGTATCACAAATATTTAAGTAAAAATATGAACACTTTGGGAGTCTAAGTAACATCAATGAAGCTTGACAAAAGTTTTTGCAAATAGCTCCAGGCTTAACCTTTCAATGAAAAACTCAATTACAAGTTATTTCATAAAACGATGAAATGAAACTCGCCTATGTTAATAAAAGTACGTAATTATTTGTTCCCAATAGGTCAACGCTAATTAAATTCTCTGGGTATTTTAATTCTCTTAAAGATAAATTGGGACTCTTGTCTAAGATAAAATCTATAATACTTAAAATGATATCTCGTGACTTCTATACTGTAAAGTAGTAAGCGAATGCCATTGGCATGATAAACATTGATGTAAGTGAGCTTGCTTTGTTCTCCTCAGCTGGTAGGTAAGAGCTTGGAGCGGCTGGGGCTGATGCTGACTGACTTTGGATGTGCGATCTGGAGTCCTCGTATGTTCCACTACCTTCACCCTCGTCCTCATCATCCTCAGACGGCGCTGTCTGCTGCTTGAGAGCCTCAGCCCGAGGCAACGCACTCAAACTTCCATCAGACTCCGACGTCAACGTCTCGACAGTAGAATTTCCGGGAACATCAGTTGCAATGGTTATCGCTTTATAAAGAGCGCTCTCAGACACGTTAGCAAAGTTGGACAGTTCAAAGAATGCTTCGTTGAGCGCGCTGTCGTTTGTGTTCACAGATGAAAAATTGAACAAGTCGTTTCGTAGTACTTCGGAGAAGGGCGCATTGCAGAGATGGCCGACACAAATACAGGTCAGTTCGAGTGTTTGTCTTGGCGAGTTCGCTAATGAACAAGGCGTTGCGGCTGCCGCCGCGCACCCCAGTGATGAGGCGAAATCTGAAAACAAATACCGGATGCTTTAACTTTCTGAACTTTACTGCTCATGCCTGTTTGTTTGTGCTACTCATTATCAAAGGATTAACGACATCATTTGTTTAGGATTCTTATGCGAGTTAAGTATCTGTACTATAGCAAACAATGCTTTGTACTAAGTACATGAAACTTCTTGTTATTTAAATTGGAAATTGCTTTGTGAAATCTAATTACATTTCATGAAAGCACAGTGAAATAGTTCAAATAAATATCGCTGGGGTGAATGCAACATTTATATTGACAGCTGTAGCGCTACAATTACCTACCTCGAGAATGAGAACGTTGCGTGAAATATTTCTAACAATAATTAGCTACTTCCTATGCTTCCTTATCACCTTGTTGTATTAATTACAGCATCCGGCTTAATTAATAAATATATTATGTAATTACTCGCGTGTATATTAGAATGGGTTATTGTGTTCCCGAACAATAGGATTATTATATCCAATGGGATCCGGAATACAGGCTGGAAGTAAGCTGAAATATTCAGCGAAATATCAATTTAGTACCGTAGGTAATCATTTAAACATGAGGTAAAATCAAGTGTGTAATCCTCACACAGAATAAATAAACACTCAGATCGCTTTTGAAGGATCTAAAGGGCTTGTCAGAACACAGGCTTTGGTAGCTTCAGTATTTACCTACATTGTTTTTTTAGGTTAAGTGAAAGAAAAAGTATAGATGTTCGAAAGGCTTACAAAAATTGCGATGCAACGTGAAATTTTCATTCTAAAATATGCCTCTCCAGTACCTGTATCTCAAAATAGCTATACGTAGGTATTTTTTTAATCGCCGACCTAAAACGGAAAGGGTGTTATAATCTTATTAGATCTTATAAGACCAACAGCTAGACACACAACGGCGGTGTTTTTGTAAGAAAGGACATTTATCTGGAATGGTTCTTAGCTATATTTGGTCCAAATTGGTGCAGGCGTTTCCAACTTATATTAATCAACTTATAAACCAGTTTCAAAAAATCTCCTGAAGTTTTGCTACGAGGTTCATCGTAAGCTGCTGACAAATATTTTGAAGATTTCGCACGCGTATAAGTCGCATTCGAGAGCTGATAATTGGTTATATTATTCTGCTCTGAAAGCCCCGTGTCCGCCATTTTGGCCAAGTAATACTATTAATTACAGTAACAGGATTTACGAGGTCATAAGTTCTCGTAATTGTTATCGTTTGTAAAATAAAATGTGACTGCCAGCCTACCGTTTAGTGGTATTATCCCTAGCCTATTTATTAAATATCATATCGTTCGTGATAAGCATGCACGCACATCATAGATAATCCTGTGAATTTATTAGGTAAACAGAACTATAATTTGTGAAAACACTACGGATAAAATAAATACTACAAGTAAACCAAGTAAGTAAGTAAGTAAGTACTACAAGTAAGTAAGTAGTAGTACAAGTAAGTATTTTTAGACTTTAACAAAGATACAATCAGTATGATGATATGTAATCAACGATTTAATGAGCAATTGTTTTAAACTTAATTTAATTTTTAAATACTGCGACTAACACGCTCTTTTACTCTATCTCTTCACATGAAACTGAGGTTGTGGTTAGTGCCATATTTATAGCATATCGGGACGACTTGTCGTTGCAGTGTGAACGGTGTTCACACCGATGATTTTATAAAGTTGTAGGCATAAAGTTATAGACGAATATGATGCGTAGTGTGACCAACAACACCCTACCATAACACGGATCGGAGCAATATTCTAAAATCTGGATTTTATGTATACGCTTTTACGAACCTGGAGCATGTGCCACGGTAGCGCAGTATGGTCTGGCACTGGGACACGTAGCGGTCAACCATCCGGTTTCAGAGTGCTGACACGACGTGATGTTCGTTGGAGAACATTGATGGCATCGGTGTGGTTGTGCGTCTGTGGACATCAAAGCACCTCATGACTAAATGGATGTTGCCAAATGCTTCTCTGTATAGTAAGTACACCATATTATCTATTTATCCTGTGGCTGTACATTCAACCATTTTAAACGCCATCTCATTGGATAGTTTTGGGGGAACAAAATAAATTATTAATCACCTCAAAATTGCAATGATTCTAATGAGGTTGTATAAATATTTAACCCCTTAAATGGACCCCTGAATACTTGAATGTAGCATAAATAATGCTTATCTGAAACCTAAAACATGGATTTAGGTCGTAAAATATTTAATGGTGGTATCTGGAATATTTATGAGTGAGATGAAAGAAAATAGCTAGTCTTAAAATTGCGTCATTATTCTTAAGTGCTTACCTAGATTGGAATGGTCTGAAGCAACAATGAAATTACCACAATAAATTCGCGGAACTATTATACCGCTTGCTCATACAACATTCAAGATGCTACGAGTACTCTCGTAGCGAAGCCATGCTAATGCTACGAATTGCGTAAACGACTTGTATGGAAGCTGAATGAAACAAAAACTAAATAAATAATTTAATTACATTATTAGCTTGCTTAATTTTTACTACTCTCTACTAGGATTCATAGTTTCCAAGATATTAAAGCTTTTTCATAACCCGGAATTGTTGCTCTCGAGTGTACATCTAAAATAAAATGTATAATCGATGTAAAGTAGATTCAGAATTTTAATTAGTTTCACTTTCAACTACCCACGCTATTGTTGAATGGCTCAGAATGTAATAGAAACTACAACTGAACAATATTAGGTTATTAGGTATTCGTTATTAACGTAGGTACCTCTTTGTAAATGGAGTAAGCTGTAAAACAAAGCTGCATTCTGCTTTATGTTTCAGAAATCAGTACCTACTAAAGGCAATATCCCTATATTACTCAACATTTTACCAAACCTCTATTTCATAAAGCAATGATGGAGAAAAGTGATTGACAATCATTGTTCAGGGTGTGAACCCAACCCATTTACCTACTTTATGAAAAGAGCATCGTGCCAACTTATCTTAAACATACAAGTGGACGCAGGAGTATATGAGATAATAAATATTTCGGTTTGGCAAAAGCCAGCACTTAAAGCGGACCTAATTTGTGTTGCTCACTGGAATGAGAGAGTATTAGTTAATATCCTAATGGATAGTACATATTTTAGGATAATACATGTATTTATGATTGTGGGATATACGAGCATTACGTGTCACATAACATAGCAAAATGAGAGAAAATTATGAGCCAACACGGTGAAAAATTTATAGTCATTGATTTGTTAGAAACGAGATTTCGAGAGAACAAACGGCATACCAAAAGGCTCTATAAATTGATATTCAAAAGACGCTTTTTATACATTTATCAAGTTAGCTTCGAACTAGGTCCGGTAATGAAAACCACGATAACTTCGAAAAAGCGTTTTTACGGTAATTTTCTTTCCGAAATCACAAACGAAACTTTAATAAATTTCTCGCGAAGTGGGTCTTTTGATGTGGGTATACATCATCCTGCCCAGACCGCACTCGTATTTTGGGCTTGAATTTTACATTCGTTTTAAAATAGAAAATGAATTAAATATTCAGCCGAGTGATTCAAAAGTTTCGAAAGGTTAGCAATCCAGTGAAATAACCTTTTGTCTAAATTCCTGCAATTTGGTTTTTGTATAAATAATCCTTTGTTACTCGACGGCATAAGTTAATATATTAGGTACATAGCTTCTTGTTGAACTCACCTTGCTGCAAGGCTCCAGTCCTCACATCCACCACCAGCAAGGCGAAGATGCTCATGAACCACATCGAAGAACACATCTTCAATTTTAAATTATTGACTTCTTGTCTACAGCAAAGAATGTGTGTGCATCTGCTTTTAAAAATCAAAGAACCTATTTTTTTATCAAAATATATTGTAATAACTTTGAGGATGATTGATTATCGTCTAAAGAAAAATACTTAAAGAAAGAACTTCATTATAAAGTGGTTTAAAAACAGTGGTTTTTTGCTCTGCGTCGTACAAACCCCATTGACTTTGCCACAACCTACACAGGATATATTCCTCAAACTCTGTGCCCACCACAATCTCTTATACTTATAGCGTTGATATTATAAGATGTTGACACAATATGAACCTTATCGCGATGGAATAAACGCGGATAATCCTACAACTTGTTACTTAGTTAGATTTGGGTAGGCTTACGAATAGAATTGGGTTTCATATCCATATTGGCAAATTATTTGTGCAAGATGTTGTTATTTGTTAAGTACAATAGTTTCCCAATAGGGTTCGTAGTTTCGTACCCATAAGTTGTGGGTGCCATGTCTGGTGCCTACCATACCATAACTGGCTATAATCGGGTGTTATTTATTCGGGTAAGTTTGCGCACTTGCCATTATTGCGGTCTGTCATAAATCACAACTGGTAATCGCTACCAGGCCTAAAGAACACGAAATAAAGTTCATAACTTATATTAATGGACCACAATTTCTCAATGAGCCGAGGTCTTTAGTATACAGCTAAAAAAGTTTTGTAATAGAGCTCTTTGTGAAAGAGTTCGGCCAAAAAAGTACTGTCACTTATTTCTACGGCCGAGTCGTGGTATTTTCACTTTTGTATTCCGGTTTGGTAAAGGTGCCAGTCGCAGGTATTACGAGACTACATCCTTTACGTCTCAGAGTCACGAACGTGATGCAGCTGCATTGGGCAGACCCTTATAAGACATGCTCAGTGAGGCAATGTAATTGTATGCTGGGGCAGCCGAAAAGAGTTAGATAAAGGTAGTTCACTCAGTGTAGTTAGTAAAAAGTAGAGAAAGAAGAATTCCTAATCATTTTTTCAGAATCACGGGCCACTTTTCGTCCATGCTAATTGCTCATGCAACTAATTGCAGAGATAACTTTTATACTAGTAGTATAAATCCCGACTGACAACTAGGATTTATTCTACGACAGATCTGACAAGTGAAAAAGGTTTAAAAAATATATCAAAGCAACTTTTTATAATCTGAGTTTTTTTTTTACTAAAGAAGATGAACAAAATAACCTCAATTTCACAGCAGCCACAATAAACTTCCTAAAATGGATCGTCAAAAAAAAAGTAGAGCAGAGACAAACGTTCTCTTTTGTAGTGAAACCCCCCTCATAAAAACGTTATCGTACAAACTTCCATTATTCGCATACAATAGAGTACTTTATAAAGGCACTTGCACGTTCTTCAAAGGGCTCATTCGTTACAATATCAGTTTTCTTACACAATGTAATTCATGTAATACGTTTATATTTATTAGCAATCTACCTTCCAAAGTATAAGCAAAGAATATCACTATTTTAAGTAACACTACGTTTTTAACAAGTGGGACTCCGACTCTACCAAAATAACAAACTAAAAATTTCGTTTATACCATTCCCCCTCTAAAAAGCTTATTTTATTCACTGAAAACAGTGAATAAAAAGCAGTGTTTTGGTGTTTGAATTTAGAACACACTAATATATTTGACCTCCATCTAATTATTGTTTTTGCGCAAGGAGGTTGTATAGCATTGGCTGGCTATACAACCTCCAATCTTTCTTTTTCTCGTAGTCATGGTACAAAGTATAGTACGCAACTCTTGAATAAAAAGGATTTATACCGAGGGCCATGAACCACTCACGTCGTTCAGGATTCTAACAATTGCATCACTCGCTACGCTCGTGATTTAATCATCATGAATCACGACCGTAGGGAGTGATTCAATCGTTAGAATCCTTCACTTGCTCGTGTTTCATATATGGCCCTCGCTTTAAATCCCTCTTTTATTCACTAGTTTCATAATATACTATTTGTATGAAACGTGCTTCTTGAACTCCGTTTCACACATTGTTCGTTTTTCGAAAGTACGAGTCTAGTCCGAGAGTTTCGCCGGGCTGGTATGAGCTTTGCTTTGCTTGGGTAGAAGGCGTTGGGCGATGCACATTATTTATTATTTATGCATTATGTACCTAGTCGTGTGTAAGTGTAGATATCTACTTTTCTAGCTTGTCAGGACAAAGAGATATGAGGCGTTTGTGTTGTCCGTGATTGCCTCAGGCACGTCAAACAATGACAGGGCTCGAAATAAGACACCCCAATGATACTTTGACACTATGTAGTTTTTATTGTGAGAATTACCCCTCTGATGATTAGCTTTTTCAGCGGCTATTCATCGTTCTTAAAGAGGCCTATAAGTTTTTATCGTAGCAATTTATTTTGTAATCGGTAAACC
Source organism: Eulithis testata (assembly GCA_947507515.1). Classification (NCBI taxonomy): domain Eukaryota; kingdom Metazoa; phylum Arthropoda; class Insecta; order Lepidoptera; family Geometridae; genus Eulithis; species Eulithis testata. Next base: position 5,488,205 of record OX382213.1, on the reverse strand, counting down.
AATAAATCTACTTTCTGTGAAGTAAAATAGGTACCCTTTTTTATGAGATAAAGTACGAGGCAGATGACCTGAGCAGTTACTTTTCCCTGTAACAATTGCATTACTTCTCAAAGCATATTCGCCTAGGACATGCTGTATGCGGCATTGCACTGCGTCAATCACTCTGAGACCTACCAGCTACCTAATGGTTTTGAGTTGACCCTTCAACCGGAACACAGTAAACTTAAAAAAACTTTAGATTTACTCGGTAAAAAGAAAGGACGATTTAGAAAATATCCACCAGTATAAAAAAATAACATTTTTGTTATTTAAATTTTTAAGAGTCAGTTTTATCAATCTCGAGTATATGCTTGTCACACAACTTTGCACTTATATAGTGTACAATATTTTGGAAGAACATCACCCTTAAGTAATATCAGTTTTTACCATCGGATAAAGGTTACTCGACGTTGATAAAACTGTACCAAACTTTTTTGTAAAGTAACAGCGAGTCAAACGCACGTGTCTAATGAACCGCGCTCTAAGCTCTACGCGGCTACGCCGTAGCACCCGCGCTACGCCTCATAGCCAACTGCCGTAGCGCGCCATATTCGCGCCTCTCTCTTGCTGCACAGAATGATCTATGTGAGATGAGCTGAATTCATTGCCGATTTTCAACGGAATTTCAGATAAATATACTATGAAAACGCGCAATATGCAGCTAAGATTATTTATGTGGTTATTGTTAATGTTGTATAGAGGCTGCCAGTTGCAGGATTCACCTGACTGTATAGTATTATATTATCTGTGCTATTTGTGTTGATTCATATTTTCATTGGTTTGTATTGAAAGTGGTATTGAAGTCACTCACCGTGGTTTATCGGTTAATGGATGAACATCTTTAATTAATTTAGTCGCGTATAGACGTAGTTATACTTACAAAAAAACAATACATATAAAAAATACATATAACTATTCTACGTTTGATTTGATTTTTTAATAGGAGATATCTTTCAATTAGGTATATGAATGTCATGTCAGCAATTTTGTATGTGCCAAGTGTTTCATGTTTGGACGTACATTTTTGAATGATTTTAAGGTATAGGTAGGTAGGTTCGAAGATATTTGAGATGTCTACAACCGTTAGCGGTTTTTCATTTTTCAAACAAAAGGATTGATAAAACAAAGGTTTCTAAAGTGGATACTGGAAGATATAAAGGACGAAGGCATGTAAAGCTGTAGAAAATAAAACGCCGACCCTTATCTCCGAGGTACGGCACGACGAAAGAAATAATTATTTACAAATAAGAATAATGTATTCAGAGAAGAGAAAAGAAAGAATAAATCTCATCTCGACGGTATCCGGAGATTTGCTTTAAGCCGAGGACACAAAGATATCTTGAAGTTTAGTACGTGTTTGGAAACTTTGGCCGCAGAGGAATCAGGGGCGTCTAGACAGTTGACGCGCACAACACTATAGTGTGGCGCTAACTCTTTGAGACGGAATTGAATACGACATAATTTGCTTACATTTGTGAGCGGAATTATGTCGATCGAGTTCAAGTGTAATAAGTAATAAGTGTTTTGACGCATTTAATTCTGTTGACGTCATCCGTCGCAATAGTAATTACTTTATTTTTCACTTCACCGCACCTCAAAAAATATTATTTACCTACATACAACAGTTAAATAAAACTTATTTAAACTGGTCCACTACTGCGTGAAAATTGGACGTCGTGTGTATTTTTAGTATCAATTCTTTCAACATCTTCTTTATCCATATAAATCTGTGTCACAATATGTCCATAAAGTACCATACTAGATAGTAGTAGCACATATCTAATAAAAAGCAGTAAGCTCATTCTAAGCTCTAGAGAATAGAGTCCTAACTATCTGGAATATGAACACATGCTGGTTCCCAGAAGTGGATGTTGTCTGCGAGGCGATATCCAAGTCTAATTAAAACAGTCTGCTGGTGAAACGAGTGAACACACGGATGAACCATATGGGCTTTATCACAATGAAAAACAAAGAGAGATCAATTTAAATTCCCTTTAAAAAATGTATAGTAATTGCGCGTAGTATCAATGAATAAATAAGTACCTATTTAAGTATCGGCGTTCGTGTCCTTATTTCACTGTCAAATTACAAAAACATAGCATTGGACTTCTTGTCTGAAGATGATTTAGTAATAGTTGATCATGAAAGTGATCACCAAGTGTTCAACCAATCAAAAACATTATACTAAAAAAAAATTATCCATGTAACTAGAGTAAATAATGAAGGGTCTTATCGCCGGTCCCTGCTAGGAAAAACACTAGAGAAAAGCGTAATCCCACCTCATGTGCCCTAACCCTAAGACAGACGGCGGACGCGGGTATCGGCGCTGGCGGACACATTAATTGGCAATCTCCCCTCACTCCCCCGTGCATTACTCACCAATACAAATATCAGATAATGATGTTCATTAAGGAACAGCCAGGCTTGATTCTCTAACTTCATGCTGTTGTTGACTAGAGAGCGAGAGCGAAACAACACACAATCATTAAAAAAAATATAGTAACCTTAAAAACTTCTTTTTTTAAAGGATATTGCACAGACTCATCGTCACACTTTATAACACGAAAAATAAAAATATCAGAGTTCATTGCTCCATATCTTTCGTTGATTCTTATGTACCTATGTATGTACCTAAATTGAATCAACAACTTACCAACAGCACAGAAAGCAGACATGATTAAAAACATATCAAAGAATTCATTTGAAACCTATTCAATAAAATAAAGTGCACCGATATACCCGGTTTATTCCATTATACGATGCCGTTCACACTTCAGCATATTCAAAATGGCGGACTATTAGCAAACGAGCACATCTGCTCACAAGCCCCGAGGGTAGACACGGAAATAGATCGGTAAAATCCAACGCAATTTTTTGTTCTCTCTAATTAAGGGAATAGAATAATTGACGAGTTATCGTGTGCAACCATCGAAAACCTCCTTCGCCTGCGTAATCAAAAGGCTATCATGCATTTTGTGAAGCTTATGAAGAAGTAATAGCACTAATTTAACTGAAAACCCGGCTTCAACAGGTTCAACTCGTTTAATTGACACTCAGTACTATAAGTAGGTTTATTATTGGAGGTGGAAGGCACGCAACAGATCACTAGCAGACATTACCTACTCGCTGTAGGGTTTACAACTTTATCCTTTATACATCCTTCAACTTCATATCCGTCATGCTCAAACAATGTATCAAAGCTATCATGAACAAAAGCCAAAGCGGCTCTTCGTTGCGTGTTGAATCTCACTCAAATGTATATACGTCACTCAAGTGAATGTAGGTACTGCAGTTAACACCGAATACATAGCCGTTATAGTTTGATCACGCTACGCTTGCAGTGGAATCAATTTCAAAGATTAAATTTTCTTTATTTCGTAGGTATGTCAAACGTTTTCTCGGTGCAGATCCGACAGTGTTTTGAATGATAGGCTTTCTGTATTATTGGAAGTACTGCAGAGTTGGCGTGGTCAGACTCAGATACAGTTTATACTGTAGCTACTTTCAAGTAAGTACCGTTCATTCTACTCTAAACACGGCACTCAACATGCATAAATGGGACGCGACATTGTTGCTTTTACACACGTGTTGTAAAATGTTTTATATCTTTTTCAAATTGGCTATTTGTGAGGAGATGGCTACTTACCTAAGTGGAAGGTTTACATAAGTCTAGGATTCTAGTAACATTGTTTAATCCTCAAATATTATTATCACCAACTTAAGACGTATAAACGTCCTGTTAGGTCTAGGGCATATACTCATAATAAATCATAGCGAGAAATTAAATTTAAGACTTCAAAATACTGGATGTGTCTGACTATTGGTCGCCTCTGGGTGCCTAAATAACAAATATTTACCAAAAATAACCCCAAATAATACTCCGTTGTCGGTTCCATCGATTTTTTCTTGTCAAAACAAGGAGCATTAAAGTCTGCAACAAAAGAGCTTTTACAAACTTTGACACGTAATCATCGGAGGTTCGTCGTTTTGTAACTAGATGGTTTGGTCTACTCCAACTTAAACAATCCACCGGCAAAAGCAGTAAGTCAACTGGCTTACCTGCTTACTTATAAGCGTTGCATAACTTTATTCAACTGTTTAAATTACTGCTGCCTCTTACTAACAGGTAACGTGAAACAGTGACAGAGCTATGTATAGATTTTAATCAACTAACGTTCATAATTCGTACAGCCATTATTTTAATGTTCCTATGTTCATTTCACCGTGTTTTTTTAAACAATTGCATTTTTCTTTTGAACACTATTTAACGAGAATTTTCGTTCGGAAATGTAATTTCCATACATTTTTATAAGTTTTCTATTGCTCTAGATTTTTAAAATAAATTCGCGTATACGATATATTCCACAAATCCCCACCAAAAAATCCCTACCAGTGGGGATTTCAGTATTTTTTTTCTAGAAATCCCCACTGCTACGATGTAGCAGTTCGGATTTCTGTTTTTTATTTTCCAACTACTTAACTCTTAAGATTCGAAAGAGTAACATTATTTTAACAACTTTACAAAATAAGATTCTTGAATTCATCTTATTTGAATCCTTCATAAAATACTAAAGCAGCGTTACCCAGGCGTAGTTTTTGAACTCTGGAGCGTAGCAAGCATGGCTGCTCAAATGCACTGCAGTGAACTGGGTCACTGCAAGCTGAGCTACTGGTTCGAGTTCTGTGGCGTCGGCGGAGCGTCGTCAACGGAGCGCTACCGGGCCGTGAGTGACACCAGTAATTACGCGGCTCCGTCACGGGCCGGGCGCTGCGACCCGCGCCAAACTTTTAATTGAACCGATGAAACTGTTTTTAGCATGGACTTCCATTTCACAAATTACTGACCCGACATGTCTATGGAGAAATGACGTGATAGTCTTTTTTGTTTTTGATTTTTTTCGTAACCAGATGAATTTTTGTTTGTGATGTTTTATTGCTATGGGATTTTGAGTGATAGTTGAGCCTCATAAAATTGCATTCTAGATTGACATTATGCTTCAAATTAAATTTTTTAACACTCCAGTTCACTTAATGTTGTGATTAATTGTTGTTGCAATGATGATGTATACCTAGATGTTGAAAGCTTTTAAAAAATACCTGTTTACTTACATAGAATTGTTGCATAACTTTATTCAACTGTTTAAATTATTGCTGTCTCTTACTAACAGGTAATGTCAAACAGTGACAGAGCTAGATTTTAATAAACTGTCCGCTTTCTGCTGTCGCTGTTTTTTTTTTTGTTTTTTTTTTGTTGTAAATGTTCACTTTCGGTACTCCAGATACAAATGTGAATACCAATATCAATATCGTTATACCAATTAGGTAGGTCGGAGGTAGTGCGCTCAATATAGGTTTACTCGTTGAGATGATGCCAATTAGCCTCAATTCCAATAAATAGGCATCTATTACTACCTACACCTAGGTCTGCTCCAAGTATCATATTACCTCGCTACATTGAGCTCGATAGCTGCCTACATAGGTGTTTGGTATGTAACTAATTCGTTGAAATTATTGCTTTTGATATTTTTCTTTTCTAAATTATAAACTTTTCGTGGAAATTACTATTTTCTATGCAGTAAGTGCATATTTATGCTAGCAAGAACGCCCATTGATTTTGTGCTTGTTTAAGTAGGTATACAAGTATAGAATAGGTAGAGTTTTTTATTTATCTACTTTTTCACTGCATTATTGTGCCCATATTCTAAAATACAAATAATACTTATCATTATCACCCCGGCTTTCAAAATAGACTTGAGCAGTTAACTTTAAATGCTTTAATCACACTTACCATGAAAAGCTCTACCTAAAGCTAATATCTTTATGACAAAGCCCTTTAAATGTAGCAGACGCAATCAACGCTAACCCAGTTAAATCACAAGACAGAGGAGAGAACTAACCACAGAATACTTGCCAGCAACCACGACCCACTAACGTAATTACGGAACATCATAGAATAAACACCGGGAAGTCCCGGAAAGACCCCGATTTACAGGCGTTTTTACCTGTTTAGGAGGAATCCGCTTGTTTTCGCCTCGATGAGTGCGTTGAAGTCACGCTACGTTTTTGACGGCTTTCGTAGGACACTTTCGAACAAAATATTTGATTTTAAAAGGAAACAATACTGTTAATCGCACTCGGAGGCAGTTATGTGGCGACATTCACTGTCAAGCCTATCGCAAATGCTAAAGAACGTAATAACAGAAATGAACAAAAACTTCTCTTCTCAACGAGCCACTCTGTTTATTTATATAATACCACAGATTATATAATACTATAATACCAACCTAGTTCGTTCAGAATTAATAAGTAGATATGAACAGCAAGCAATCAGAATATTCAAATGTAATATCTAGTCGGGATAGTTCAGTTAATTTATTCAGTTATATTATAAAGAAAACATTTACCTCTCGTTGTAAACTCATATGTACTCACTATGGACGCCCAAAAGCCTACGTATATCGTTCAGATGTAACACTGCTATTATAGGCGGAGCCCTGGTAGCTTTAGTGATAAATTAACCAAGACGAAAATTTTAAACACGCAGCCGAATGAATATCTAATGAATGAAAGAATATACTATCCTAAATATGGTTTGTAGCCAAAGCAAATAACTTAGCTGTTACCTACTCTCATGGTTTGCCTTACCTATTACGCAATATGCTCTGTTCTATAAAAAAAAATTCACAATTCAAATACCTGCCTACCTACATAATACTTAAAATACATACGTTTTACAATGAAAGTATGTTGACTCTTTTTAGGCACTTCTAAAAATAGATTCAATAGGTCATTATTTACGCTTAGAAAAAACAAACACCACCCACAGTCCAGTATTCTAAGTACAGAGTAGAGTATAAATACATAATTTTATTTGAGTTTCCTCGTCAAACTGCAAAGCCTAATGAGTGAGTAGATTCATTCAGGTAACCCGCCATCTGCAGCACGGATGTGGAACCGTTTAACCCCACGCCACAGAATACTGTACAGAAGTACGAGTATATGAAGCATTCAGAACTTTCACTCATTACAAAAAGTAATCTCAGTGTTAAAAGATAACCAAGGTAGAGGCGATGCAACGTAGAGCTAATGTTGGGCAGACGTAGAATAACTTTTAGATTTCGTCTTTGAGCTTCAGATATTACTCTTCTAGAAATTATTTTATAGATAATGTTCTTCATTTTGAATCTAAAGCCAGTGTGATAAAACTCATATTAGCACAGAAAAATGAAAAAGTGCCTCAGGCCTGCTCGTACTCAGTGCACTGAATTTAACCCACTTCCAGTCGGCTTGGCTTGCTGCCGAATTTATTGGCGAATTCATCTGTTCAGTTAGATAACCCTCTTTTTGGGGTTTTGGGTCGGCTAGCTCTCTGGTGTTAGGTCAGGTCAGCAGAATAAAAGCTCCTCATACAACTTGTACCTACGTACCAACATTTTTTTACATAAAATTTAAGATTATTTGTACTGATTTTTGTATTTTCTGGTGTATTTAACGTCAAAGTCAATAGGTATTACAATTGCTTTGAATCATTCCAATAAACCAAAGGCTAGAAGAACAAAAACATCAGAAAAATACAAACTTAAAATAATAAAAAAAAACAAATTTCAAACAGTAGTTTGAGAATTTACGGCCAGCTTTCAGCGGACGGCGATAAAAACAACGGATTTATGGACGGCGCAGCGACGGATAGGACCCAGTTGAAGGCATTCGCTAATAGATCCTGTGTGTCATGTCCTGGGCTCTTCTAGTTACCCACTATTTATTCCATAGTTCACCTATCTGAGATACCCAAGACCCAGTTCTTTTAGTTTTTTTTCTGCAAGAATTAATTAATTTATAGTTTTTAACGAAATGAAAATTCGTGAGAGCAGCAGCGTAGGTCTCATCTACTTTCAAAATAAACAGGCTACATAGATAGGTACTTATTACTGTTGCAATACTAAAGTGATCATTAAGAATTGAAAATGGCCGTGGAATACAAAAACCTCGAAACAGTAGGTAAGATTAGTGGGCACATAAGTAAACTGCTTCATACCATACACCACAGTGTTCATACACACAAATTTCTTAGAACAATTAGGTCCTATCATATCGTTTTTCCTACCTCATATTAAGTAGGTGCGTTGGTAAAATCTTTCTTACAACATGTGTCCTTTTTAAAAGTAAACCTCACTTCAACTTTACCCACTCCATGCAATATATTTTACAATGAATCTCAGTCCAGCGACTTTACGACTAGAGTCATTTGGTCGGTTAATATATTTTAGCCAACGTCAGTGTAGTGGTCAGCCAAGTCTGGCAATGAGTTCATCGCCTTACAGCATATAGGTCACTTCTTTTATTAAAAACACTACTGAGCATTTCAAGTAAAAATGCTACTTTAAGTTAAGTATTAATATTTTGTATGTAACATGGAAAAAGGAAAATTGTCCTCGATTCAAATGAAAAAGCAACGACGGTCGAGTTGCGTAGCGAAATGTTTAATAAAAGCTGTAATAAAGGAAGTTGTGTTAGCTTTCACTGCCTCTAAATCGTGTTTCTTTTTTACTTTTGTTCAGGGTGAAAAAATATCACTCTTAAAAACTGACAGTGCAAGCATACACATCTGCACTAGGTATGAGACTTATACTGGTACTGGTAGTTTAATTAAATTAGTTAACTTTTTAATAAAAGTATCATTAACATGTAAACTCTCTCGACAGTGGTGATGTTCATAAATCTCCATGCGATATAAAGCTCAAACTTGTAAGAACAGTACAAAGTAAACTCAACACCCATAATAGTATTATTAATCTGTGCCCATATCAAAATCAAGAATGAAAAAAACGGGATTACAAAACCATTGTTTCATTGCGTTTTTTGTAATACCGTAGGTCCTGTTATACCTTGGGAGCAGTGTTTTTACACCTTGTATTGTATACACACTTACTAGATATCTATACTTTTTAGAGATCAGCTTTTCATGTATCCGCAGAAAGGGGCGGTGTTACTACTGTACTACTATACCGTTTGAACGAGTTGGATCATTTACGACATATCGGGTGCCGAAGCGGGCGAGGTCGGTATTAAAAGTTAGCGTTGCCATAGCAATAGCAAGCAATTTCGGGATAAATTGCCCAAATTTATCACGCGATTGAACGCTAAATTCGCACTCTGTCGCTTGGTCGGTCGGAAGGCTCTAATGCCGCTCGTCTGCTGGCACGTTTATCATCGGCTTCACATATTTCAAGGAACTGTCTCGATAACTGCAGATTATATTAGATGATTATATTTATTGGTTGATTTTAATGAGATTACTAAAGCGATGACCACATACATATTCTCGATTCAAATTAAACGAGCATCAATAAAATGTTATATTCAACTCTAGATACCTACTCAATAAACTCGATTCACTGAAGTTTTAAAGAACAAAGAAATGCTAGACAATTAATTATTTACCGCCTGTCGTCTTCATTATAAAGAGCAAACTATAGGTAGAGCTGTGACAGAACGAGAAGAAATATTCGACAACTTCATGAACTTTTATCCATTTGTCGAGTTTGTTTGTCTTTGGAATAATGCGCCGAGCGGTTTATTGGCAGAAGTGAATTTAGTATAAGTACTTAGTTAAATATATCCCTCATCATTTAATTCCGCATAAGAAAGTCTAGATTTATCAATAAAATGCCATCTTTGTAAAATTATAGGTATCTTGGAAATTATTTCACTTCATAGCAAAGCTCAAGGGTAAAGGCCCTACCTTTATCTACATACTACATTATGTGATTAGGTGAGTGACGTCATAACATAACCGTTAAAACTCCCACCCCGTGTTTTGGGAACCCGACCGGATTACTCATTGTTTTGTTAATCATGATGAAGTAATAATGATCTGCTGCAGGTTCATTATGGTTATGACGTTAATTCCTCTTGGCTTTATGTAACGACCGAGCTGCCTAGCTAAATATGATTACACGTGCGATGAGATGTACTTATTTATAAAAGAACTAGCTGATACCCGCGACTTCGTACGCGTGTGAAACTTTCCACCGAAATATCTCTTCAACCAGCATACGATGAACCTCGTGCCAAAGGCGGCTTCTAGTTCAGAGAGGTCAAGCTGTACCCAAGAATCCACGTCTTTTCAATAAAATATAGCCTATGTTTCAATCCGGAAAAAGGGCTTCCGAATGGTATAAGTTTCATTAAAATTGGTCCAGTAGTTTAGGCGTGATCCGCAAACAAACAACCAAACAGATAAGCAGACAAACTCGATTTTCGGAATCAGAATCGTTTATTTAGTAGATCTGCATAATTAGTTTATCCATATCTTTAATTTAAGTTTTTGGCTTTTTTACAGTTGTAAAATAGTATAGGTAGTCACGATTCCTTGACGTTGACAGTGTCGCATATAATATACCTAATCGTCTTCACTCGCACTTTCCTTCGTTCAATGTAGGTATGACGCCATAGTCTTAGAGCAAAGAAGAGGTATCCAGATTCCGGTTTCAGGGACCCACGTGTTTCTGGCTCCCGTGGTCGGGTCGTAGTCTTTATTTCCGTGCGTATTTATGGTTGTTGACGTATCCGCACAGCTTTAGGTTGCCATAAATGGGACGTATAACGACGAAATAAAAGTTAAGTGCCATGTTCAAAATAACTAGTTTTTTATTCAAAGTTTATACGGCGATTATAAATAAGGCGGTTGTTTGTACTGCCGACCGAATAGTTTCCTCGTATCGTACCGCAACAGTCATGGAAACGTAACTACGTCATCCCTAGCCAGTGGCTTTGGGCCGTGTCGGGGCCGACCCGTCGCTTCACAATAGGCCCTATAATATACCCGTGGGTAGGTAAAACGGGCAACGTGATACATTTCGCAGCCAGTGATCCGGGCCGGACGGGGAGTGAATGTAAAATGGAAGGCCTATAATTGATTCGACGGATCGTCCGCTCGAGATAAGCGCGCATTTTTAACCCTTTGTTTAAAAATGAAGACTCTAACCCGTTTCAGAAGCTAAACCCGTAAACAAGCAACCCTTATTACGGCAATAAACCCTTTGGTAATGTTGTGAATATTTACCGGATATTGCGCGAATAAATCGCCAAACATTTGCTTTGTCTGTTTCGTTCAATACGGGATTCTAATTGAATTCACTGGAAATGTGAATTCATGTACAACTCGTGGAACAAAAGAGAATTAAATTAGAGGCTTAACTCTGGCTAGCTATAAAATGGGGTACCTATAAGATTTATTAGCACCGCGCTGGCACTGAGACCCGATTGTCTATTTTTTGATTCAAAATCCAAAATGACAGCTTACCGTAAACTGTTATTTTGGTTTGATAGTGATGATGATGGTATAAAAATATGCTAATCGAGCAGCTGCCGCTCCGCCAAAATTAAAAGTGTTCATAAAATAATACCCCATTACAAACAGAGATCGGCAAGAAAAGTGGTTACCGTAGCAAGGCTACGAGATACCGTAGTGCATCTACGAGATCCGTAGCAAATCCGACGACACTCGTTATTACAAGTATTATCGCCATAAACTATCAATTACTAGACGCAGATAAGTAACTATCAGCACAGATCATAATGTAGTGTTTGCATCTATTCAGTAGATGCGTTACCCTGTCTCGCTTGCACGAGTGGTTAGGTAACTGTCATGTGTCAAACTCCCGAACTGTCAATGTCTCCCGACGTGAGGGCGGGAGACGAAGGGGTCGGGGAGTTAGCCGAGATATACGGTGATGGACGGAAGACAGTGGGAGACCAGCTCGGTGTACCAGTGAGCCAGGGATACAAAGTACAGTATTTTACAATGGCGACGAAGATAAAGGTCTGTAGAAACTATAATTTTCAAAAAAAGGAGGAAAGGAGTTCAGGTATGTCTGTTTTTCTTTGTTGAAATTAGTGTTTTGGCCGTGGGTGGCGTGCGAGCTCCATTGATACGGCACGATGTTTCACTGCCAATAAATTAGTATCTACTGGTTCATTTGTTTATGTAATATAACGTACATTACCTGTGTTGTCTAATTGTACCTATGTCTTATTCAACTCGATGACAACAGAGAAAAGTTGAGATCAGCGGTTCAATTCCACACAATGTTTTTTGTTCTAAGTATGGTTCGATTGATCTGCTGCTGGCTGAAGCGTTACTGTATGATTGGATCAATCAAGATAGTCTAAAGACAGATAGGGAAACTATATTTCGGCTGCGTTTCAGCTGTCAAAGCTTATCTAATAAGTATTAGAGGGTGAAATGGCCTGGGATAGAAGAGGGGCTTCGGTTCGGCTGCGTTTCGGATAAAAAGTTCATTTGTAGAATTGGCCCCGTTAATCCGGCAATAGGAATACGTAAAAAAAAATAAAAAAAATGGTAATATGCAAGGTTTACACAATGCCAGTGACTGGACCCAGTTGCTTTGGTTTCGGATCCGGTCACTGCCGGCACGGCGCAGAACTGTTGTTTGCATGGACCCAGTGACAAGTCGGCGCTGGATTGGGTTGCTGTACTGCCATGTTACTGACCCCGTATAAACCTACCTTAAAGCGGGACTTCTGTTCTACCAATAAACCATGTAGGTACGTGTAGTTTGAAGTTTACTCAATATTGATTTGTCACACAAAATACACTTTTCACTTTGCATTGTTTACCACAACCTAACTAGATGGCGCCATAGGTAAAATTAGCACACGCTATCGTTGCGTTTTGGGTTTTTATCCAGCCAGCGCAGTGCATAAAATAAATTGAGTATTACTGTACAATAGAGCTATTTACTAGTTATTAAAGCTCATAAAAGGTATTTATTTATATAAAATAAAAATTAAAGTGTTGGTCACCCGTCACGTCTTGATCGTGTAGGTAGTAGGTATCATACCTACCTATTATACTATTAGACGTGATTTGAAACGAGATGTGGGTAAAAAAAAAAAAGTGGTACCTGTTAGGTTCATAGTATTATATTGTATAAAAAAATATTATACCTGCTTAACTCACAATACAAAAAAAAAAAAAGAAGAAGTTCTTCGATGATTTTCTGTAAGTACATTTAAATGACCTAAATTCAAGGTCGGACAGTTCGATAATATCAGGCAGGACCATCGTAGGACTCGCAATAATGTTGCCACATTCTGTCTGCCAGTGATGTTCAGTGGCGGATTTGTAATGTGATTAGATTGATTTTGTTTTAGGTCATGTAAAAGTTGTTGCTTGTATTGTATACGAATCTACACAAAGATACCTACCGTACCTACCTATCTAGGTGTATTTATTTCACCGAGATTTTACTAATGTAGGTACATACCTACTTACTTAAGTACATGGAAGTTTTAGAATAAAGTTTTGAGGCAAATGTGTTCGATGCACGATTCTTATAGCTCGGATATAAAGTGTTTTCTGGTACATTCAGAAAACATAATAATTGCTTCGGCGCGTATACGCAGCGCAGCCGCCCGCCGCGCCGATGAACGAGCCTTGCTGGTTAACTTTTGTTGACAACCGAGAGTTTTGGCGGAAGGTAGCCCTAGTATGTCACGGGAATGCGCGCGCTTATGAGACGCGTTCCGAGCACAACTCGTAGCATTAAGCCTGCGGTAAATATACTAAGCTGTTAGTGACATCACTACAAGTGTAGTATAAAGCAAAGTCGCTTTCCGCGTCTGTCCTAATGTATGTATGTTTGCTTAGATCTTTAAAAACTACACAACGGATTTTGATGCAGTTTTTTTTTAATAGATAGAGTGATTCAAGAGGAGGGTTTGTAGATATGGTAAATCAGCATTATCACTGCATTGCACCCGTGCGAAGCCGGGGATGGTTGCTAGTTTCATATACATAATTTCAAATTGGGTTTATCTAAGTATGAATGAATTCACTTCTGGTTTAGTCCTAGTATCGATGGCCTACTACTAGTAAACTGTTACTAATGAATTCAGTAGGTAAATTAAATATTTAAATTTTACCTAGGTACCACCTACCTGCTATTATTTGAACAGGCGCTAGGCGATGGGAGAGTACACCCAATTTATAATAGTATTATTAAGCAACTATTTGGTTACTAGTTAAGCTTTACTTAGGTACCATTGAACTGGATACGTGGTTGTTGATCAAGGGTTACCATTAAATTGGTTGCACAGGCAGCGGTCCAGGCTTACCATTAAATTGGTTGCACAGAGGTCCAGGCTTACCATTAAATTGGTTGCACGGAGGTCCAGGCTTACCATTAAATTGGTTGCACGGAGGTCCAGGCTTACTATTAAATTGGTTGCAAGGACAGGCTTACCATTAAATTGGTTGCACAGGCTTACCATTAAATTGGTTGCACAAAGGACCAGGCTTACCATTAAATTGGTTGCACAAAGGACCAGGCTTACCATTAAATTGGTTGCACAAAGGACATGGCTTGCCCAGGCTTACCATTGAATTGGTTTCTGATGATTGATCAACCCTTTGTTCAAGTTCAATGGTGTTTCATTTAAATGTCTCCTTTCTCAAACCTTTTCACCTTTGATTAATTATATATTATGTAAGTTTATCCATATTAATAAGATTAAATTATGAAAGTGGTTTATTAATATCTTTGAAACTAAACTCAATATTTACTAAAGCTCATAAATATTATTATCAACTAATATTAATGTTGTACTGTCTCTAGTTTTAGATCAATCTAATTGTCAAAATTTTGGTTGTACCTCCCTTTGTACACTGACCATATTCTTATCCGCACTTCCCTTTTGTTTATGACTCTAGCGTTAGCGAACTTGACACTGGCAGAATTGTGACAACTAGCCACAAAAGCCACAAACCAAGAAGTTGAAGTTGAAGTTCAATGGTGCTGTGTGGTGATAGTGCTGACTTTAAAAAAAAAAAGAAAATTAAGCATAACTAGTGAAAATAATAAGTAGCTAAATAAATAAGTAGGTAACAAGTTATCAATAGGGTTACTAATATTGGAAAATATGTTACATATTATGTAAAAAAAGTAAAAGCATAAGTATTCAGACATTTTCAAATGTTTTTATACCTAAACCTAAGCAGCTTGAACAGAAAGTAATAGGGGAAGGCAAGAAGACAATGTAAACCCTCTAGATGACACTGCGGTTTACAGTTTAATTTAGCTTCAGATGGAACCGGTTTATTAACTTTGACTACACGTGTAATTTAAAATGAAAAGTCTGTAAAAATAAGCCAAGCTGTGTGCTACACGTAAATAACCGAATAAAATTAGTTGAGATGGCCGTAAAGCACTTTGAAATAAGAAAATGACAGGTTAGATTAGACGAAATAAATCAGACCAAATAACAAGGAAATAAGAGGGTTTTGAACTATGGTGACGGTTTTGAGGAGTTGTATGTGCATTCAATGGATTTCATCGACTTTCGATCTATCTATTCCTTAATAAAATGGTGATGTGCAATTTTATGAGTGGGTAGACGTAAAAAATGGTTTGGTGTAAAAGATTCAGACTATCAGTGGGAACAACAAGAAATATCATTGCCAGTCTGGTTGTCAGACTGAAACGGTGTAGTCTTTCATGCTCTTGAACTACCAGACAAAGCGAAGCTCTTGTGATATAATGATATAAGATTTACCATTATTCTTAAGAGCTGTGGATTTTGTTACTCAATAAAATAAATAAATATATATATTAAAAAAAAAAAAAAAACAGTTTAATATGGACATGCCAGGGTATCCAATGTTGATGAATCAACGACGTGTAGGACAAGCGATGTGTGCATAGGTACGGGAAGAGAAGATCTAACACTGTGCGTCCTTTTAGAGTTTTCGGAGATATTCTAAAATATCACTTGTCTTATGCTTGAACTCTATCCTTGCGAAATGGAGAACCTCTAAGAGGTCGGGCGATCTGGTTGTATAAATGTCGTTGATAGGTATCGACGAGCGACAGTATGCTCTATCTTGCGTGGAACTGAACAGTGCTTTGTAGAATATACTATACAGTTATAGTGGTCGATAACACATGAAGGAAGAGTTCAGTGTTTGTTCGGATTATTGTGCAATAGTTTCAGCGTTATAAATCTTGGTTCTATATTGACCACTAATAAATGGATTAGTCAAACACTAAAACAGAAAACTTAGGAAAAAAACTATATTAAGATACTTTATGTAAATACTTGATAGGTATAGTGAGTATATGCCTGTAAGTATATAGCTGTTCGGCTTGTGACGTAAACCGCGATTTCAAACTATTCATTGCAAGTAAGGCAGATAAACGTAAGATTTCTGTGCTTAGAGCCCTATATAGACATACATAGTTGTCCGATAATAAGATTTCAAAGAGATCGCCATAAGTGACAGATGAAAAAGGGGAAGGAGTATGGAGGATGGATATAAAGAGTTGAAGTGCTGGCGTAATAGAAAAAGATAGTTTATAAGGTTACGGAGAAGAGATAGACAAATTAGTGTTTTCTATAAGATCCTTTGCTTTAAATAAATGGATTGAATGAATGAAAACTGAATGAATGAAAAACGCTTTATTGTACATAAATAACACTGAAACATATTCCTATGATATAAACAAAACAGGTTGCATTAAACGTACAATGGGCGGTCTTATCGCTCAATAGCGATTGAATTAAGCTCGTCCCGAAATTGCTATCCAGTGCCGTATAAACTTGTGAATGTTTAGGCAGAAAGACGATAGCATGTAATGAGGAAACTGGCTAGAAGATACTTAAGGAGAAACACAGCTATTTGTCTTTAAGTATAAAGTAGAAGGCCAACAGGAGCCAGTCACGCTCAAGCCAAAAGATATCCACATTCGATTCAATGGTATTGTAGGTAATGTGGTCACATTTGGTTTTTGTGCCAGCGTGTAATGAAATGTATGTATACCTACATGATGAAGCTGTCTTTATGGGTCCGTGTTTTGATCAGTACTGAATTGCATAAGGCTAGTGACAATTATATTGTAATCTAGGGCGTTGTGCGGAGGTGTGCGTTTACACCACAGTATGATTATATACAGGACAGCTTAAAGGCTCTGTTGATAAAATAATATTTAAATAAGAAAGGGGTTGTAGTGTTTGCATCTATTCAGTAGATGCGTTACCCTGTCTCGCTTGCACGAGTGGTTAGGTAACTGTCATGTGTCAAACTCCCGAACTGTCAATGTCTCCCGACGTGAGGGCGGGAGACGAAGGGGTCGGGGAGTTAGCCGAGATATACGGTGATGGACGGAAGACAGTGGGAGACCAGCTCGGTGTACCAGTGAGCCAGGGATACAAAGTACAGTATTTTACACATAATATAATACTATAGATGAGCAAACTTCCCAAATCTGATCCGCAGCCTTATCAAGGCAGATATTAAGTTTCGTTCAAGTAGGAAACTAATCGAATCTCAAAACCCGACCGAGGAGGCGAGCGAGATGAATACTAATAGGCGTGTATTGGGAAATCAGCTTCCAGATGGGGGATTTCCTATAAAACCTATGGTTGATACACGGTTATTTCTTTACCTAGAAATAGATACTATCCGTAGTAAGTATTTTTTCTTTTCCGAATTACCCCAGAAAAAGTTTTGCACATGCAGTTTCGGAGACTTACAAAAATAGAGCCAGAATGGAAATGCAAAGGTCGAAAAAATAATTTGAAACCTCTTTACTGTAATAAAATATATAATTTTGTAGGTATCATAACTATATATTTTATTCAAATCCTTTAAACTCATTTGCTGCTCATTTACCCCTTATTTTGCTTTGACCCCATTTGGCCAAATGCTTAGTATATTCGTTGAACTACGCATTCGGTCAAACGGGGTCGAAGCCAAAGAAACGAATGAGTCAGTACCTCATCCCTACTGCGAATTATTATTAGGTTGTATTGTTTCAGAATAACCACCACAGAATCATGAAAGTTGCGAACTATTAGGTCGAATCTTTACTCTACTTTGTGTTAGATAAAACAGCGTTGTCTTTCTTTATAGCACCATAAAATAGTTATCGCCACAAGACGATAACATGCGATTTATAACACTTTAGCTCGCACTAGGGGGCCCTTCGGACCGCAACTATCTACTGACATGCACTTTATTTTGCCACTTTTACAATGCTCTTACTTGCTTATCGTAGAATGACGGAAAGGGTTTATTTTTCAGGCTATTCGAAACTATTTTCTATCCTTTAGAAAACTCATGGACGGGCTCTTAACCCATCTCATCAAGAATAGAACTAGATTAAATAAAATAACATTAAATAAGTGAACGCCAAACGTACCAAAATACCGCACCGGGTCCTTAAAGATACTATGCCAAAATGCACTGAAAGGAACAAACGACAAAATACCCGACCCAAATCTTGTGTTAATTTGCATAAATAAATACCACATACGCATTTATAATAATTAATATCATTACCAACGTAGGTAGGATTTATATAGGTAGGGTAAGTGTGTAGTTAAAACGAGGGATTCACAACACCCCTATCTGGGGTTAGGGTGCCAAATTAGAAGGGAATCAAGGAAATCAAGGTCGAAATGAATTCAATTAAATTACTTCACGGCATGCCACCGGGGTGCCAGCATTGATTAATTTTGAAATTCTATTTGAACCACGTTTACGTACCTACTTACCCTGGCTAGTAGCAAATTCTTTTTCTAAGTAACAAAGGCAGGCGGAACATAGGTAGGTATCTGATAATCTAAGTACCTAACTACCTACATAAATTGTATCGTAACCTACTCACCTATCATTCGCTATGTCCTATCTCGGTACCTACCTTCCTACCTAATTAATTTTACTCAAAAAAGTATTTGGGGACCAATCAGAGATGAGTCCAGCTAATGTGGCAGCTCATTGTTTGTTTTAATTAATTTCACAAAGAGTCGTTACGCGGCGTGTGGCTGAAATACCGTCCAACAATAATCATGAGTTGGTGCGACTATAAAATAAAATTTCATTGCGGTGCAATCGCTCTAGGCTTAGCAGCATAGCTAGCAAAATTTTTATTTATACCATTCCCCCTCTAAAAAGGTTATTTTATTCACTGAAAAGTGAACTGAACAGTGAATAAAAAGCACTTTTACTCACTGTTTTGGTGTTTGAATTTAGAACACACTAATTTGACCTCCATCTAATTATTGTTTTTGCGCAAGGAGGTTGTATAGCATTGGCTATACAACCTCCAATCTTTCTTTTTCTCGTAGTCATGGTACAAAGTATAGTATGCAACTCTTGAATAAAACGGATTTATACCGAGGGCCATGAACCATTCACGTCGTTCAGGATTCTAACACTTGAATCACTCGCTACGCTCGTGATTCAATCATCATGAATCACTCCCTACGGTCGTGATTTAGTCGTTAGAATCCTTCACTTGCTCGTGATTCATTTATGGCCCTCGCTTTAAATCTGTCTTTTATTCATTAGTTGCATAATATACTATTTTCGGTTTTAAATACGAAAAACGGCTATGTACTAAAATGATAGCTGTCACTGTCGTTTCAGTTCATGAGAAAGGGATGGCAACTAATTTAAAGCTATCAAATTAGGTAAGTTTTGTAAAATGCGCCACCTATACCGTTAAACGACACGTTTTTACGATTGTTAGCTTACATTTTTTCGTGATCAAAGCACATAATTTTTTTTCTAAGCATAATGGTCAGCACGACTGAGTTACCCCGGAGGCTCTTGTGGGCTTTACCACTTGGCAAACTCTAGTTAAGTATGTACAATTTGGCAGAAACTTACCCACATTTGCAGTATATGATACACCATATTTTCAAGTCCGACGTCGGTGTCGCACCGAGCCCGTGCTGTTGATTTGCGACAAGCGAGATTCGAGAAACTCGCAGTTTTTGTATGGAGAAAAATAATTTGCAAATCTCTCGGATTTTCTTACAAAATATCTCGCAAGTCGTTTCTCGATATGCGTTTTGATCAACAAAACAAAACTCAGACTAGTACCTACGGGCTCTGAGTTTGGAGTTGACCAGCAGCTTGTGTTTACGCTACGTGCGGCAGCAGTTCCGGCATAATTGCATTGGTATCCGAAGTTGTCGCAAATTGTTCCGTGTTGGGATGATTGCAGTTGTACCACACCGTGCACTGCACATGATTAAGTGTAGTAGGTAAATAGGTATCTAGGTAACTATCTAATCCCAGTTTCAGTTCAATATAGGTACATATTTATTTATTTATTTAATACTTTATTGCACAAAATTATAAATTTGTTACAAAGGGTGGACTTAATGCTGAAAGCATTGTCTGCCAGCCAACCCAAACGTGGTGGTGTAGTGAGGAGGTTGGCGTGCGACATTACAGGGAATAATATTTATTCTACAAACTAAGAGCTATACCTACTATATAATTTAATATATAACTATATATATATATAACAAATCAAATAGAACATTACGTAACAGAACACATAGTAGGTGCTATCAGGTTATCCCAGGCAGGCAGGTAGGTATCTAGGTAGGTAGGCACCTTTTAAAATAAAATTGTAGAAGGCAGGCAAAAGTACCTTGGTGATTAGGGTCACCAATTTAGGTGTAGATGAATCCTACAGGTAGAACAATATTAAGTAGGTATAAGTTTAAAAACTAGAAAGCATACTTCAATTTGACTACGTTCCGGCTTCATGATCATCATCACGCAATGTCTGTTCGTGCATGTCATGGTTTTTTCAGTTACCTACTCTTATTTATAACCCAAACGACTGAACCGATTTTGATAAAAATTTAATGGGCACAATCTGAACAATCAGATAAAAAAGAATTTTACAATAAAAATTAGGTAACTTGGTTATAAAAGTTTGGCTGCTAACGTTTTAGATTTATGTAGGTTCAAAGCAGGGTACTTTACGAATACTTTATTGGTACTCTATTACTCTTTTGTGCGTGTTACTTTATACCTATAATAAATAACCTAACCTTTAAATACCTACTTTCTAAGTAGAAAATAACGGTTTTCATGCAAGTAGCGCCATCTCTTTGTTTTGTTTAAAAGTGTGTAGGTATAAACCAAGCGCCATCTAGCCATCACATAAAAGAAGCTACTTACTTCTTTACAGCACAAGTACCTAGTATATAACATGGACTAAATTTAGTCCACGGTATAAGGTAAAATGGTATATACTTTAAAGTTGTTAGAATTACTATCAAAATAATGTAGTTAGATTACTACTAGCGCCATCTCTTGAGTACTAGTATAGTTGTGTGCCTTACCTGTCAACCACTATGAATATAAAATAAAGATAGTCTATGCAAAGCCAGCTGTTTCATTAGTAGTAAAATATTATTTGTGAGGCCTATTACAAAGAAACCGTGATTTTACCTATGTTTGGCGTTCTTAACCAGAGAAACTGTAACTCTTCGACAATTTCAACTTGTTGTATAATGAAGAACAGCTTTAAATATAGTACATAGCGGCCTCGCTTTTCCCGATTTTGTCTTATATACTTATTTACAGCCAATATTCCGAAGCATGTTTTTGAAAAAAACTCGCGCGGGCACTTTTTCAAGCTCTTAGACTGCACAACTGTACAAAGCAGAGAAAATGAAAAGTATACAATAATATGTCTTAAGACCCTTATCACAATACGTCAGAGCTCGATATCTGTCAAATTTCGATACCAGAGCCTTCACCCTGCAGCAAACAGAGGGCGCACATTGAACGTCGCTTTACGCTTGGTTTTTTACATTATACCTAACTAATCTTGGTACTTGAAGATTAGGTAGTTAGAGTCATCCAATTAAATAAATGTCACCAATATTATTACACTCAGGCTGGAATACTCAAAGGCTGAAATAATCAAAAGTCATTCAAATTTGAGCACCACTTAAAATTGCTCTGCCTCTGTTTGAAATTACTCATTTGTAAGAGATGGCAATAATTTAAGCGGGACTTAAATTGAGTGGGGTTTGAGTGGCGTTTGAATATTTGAGTATTAGTTTGTCAAATACATACATGCATTTTTATCCATGTATATACTCATCGTATACTTGATGTATTCGTATATACGTCTATATATGCGTGTATACGTATATTTCGTGTATGAATATACTAGCTTCCGCCCGCGTCTTCGTTCGCATCCCGTTGGATCCCGTTAATTTTTCAGTGTCAAACACCAAATCTCAGAAAGTATTCACTCTAGAGTTCTCGTTCCACAACTAAATGAAAGGTGTGATCAAGATCTAAATTTTTGATGACAGCTGTCAAACTTCAAACGGCTATATCTCGGAAACTACTCATCCTAGAGTTCTCGTTCCAAAACTAAATGAAAGGTGTGATCAAGATCTAACTTTTTGATGACAGCTGTCAAACTTCAAACGGCTATATCTCGGAAACTACTCATCCTAGAGTTTTCGTTCCAAAACTAAATGAAAGGTGTGATCAAGATCTAACTTTTTGATGACAGCTGTCAAACTTCAAACGGCTATATCTCGGAAACTACTCATCCTAGAGTTCTCGTTCCAAAATCAAATGAAAGGTGTGATCAAGACCTACATTTTGGATGACAGCTGTCAAACTTCAAACGGCTATATCTCGGAAACTACTCACCCTAGAGTTTTCGTTCCAAAACCAAATGAAAGGTGTGATCAAGATCTACATTTTTGATGACAGCTGTCAAACTTCAAACGGCTATATCTTGGAAACTACTCACCCTAGAGTTCTCGTTCTAAAACCAAATGAAAGGTGTTATCAATATCTACATTTTGGATGACAGCTGTCAAACTTCAAACGGCTATATCTCGGAAACTACTCATCCTAGAGTTTTCGTTTTAAAACTAAATGAAAGGTGTGATCAAGATCTAACTTTTTGATGACAGCTGTCAAACTTCAAACGGCTATCAAAAATATAGATTTTGATCACACCTTTCATTTGGTTTTGGAACGAGAACTCTAGGGTGAGTAGTTTCCGAGATATAGCCGTTTGAAGTTTGACAGCTGTCATCAAAAAGTTAGATCTTGATCACACCTTTCATTTGGTTTTGGAACGAGAACTCTAGGGTGAGTAGTTTCCGAGATATAGCCGTTTGAAGTTTGACAGCTGTCATCAAAAAGTTAGATCTTGATCACACCTTTCATTTAGTTTTGGAACGAGAACTCTAGAGTGAGTAGTTTCCGAGATATAGCCGTTTGAAGTTTAACAGCTGTCATCAAAAAAGTATATATACACGCATAATGATATACACGTATATACGAATACATAAACGTATATAAACATATTATATACATGGATAAATATGCAACCATGTATGTGACAAATTAGTCTAATAACATAGTACATGTCAAACCATAACAATGCATCACAGAGCACGTCCTCATTGGACGTGACGTGATGCATCGTTATAGGCAGTGGTTACCACTTAACATCAGGTGAGTCATCGGTTTGTTCCATCATTGAGTTGTACAACATGTCGCTACTACATGTCATGTCGTATGTTGTACATGATCAAAACTAGTTAGTCAGTGTAGTCATACTATGCGTTCCATACAAGATTACGATCGAGCGTTGGGCGCGAAAATTGACATAGGTCCGACCTCCACGAGCGCTGAAGCGCTACTGAGTTTGAGCGGGCCGACGCGTCTCATTTTATACCATTTTAATATCGTTTATTTTAAGTTTTATTATATTTTCTAAGAAAAATAAAGTATGTAGTCTTGTTCGTAATGAACTACTGTTTATTTTGGTATAAATTTTATTCACCAATATGAATTTACTATGGAGATATTCACAGCTAAATCTGAACGTTTTTAGGAGTTTTATGGTTTTGGAATTGATGTTTTTTATAGATTTCCCAGACATTGTTCTAAATTCCAAGGCCGCTATGAAATTAACCAGTATTTAAGACATATTATTGTATACTTTTCTTTTTCTCTGCTTTGTACAGTTGTGCAGTCTAAGAGCTTGAAAAAGTGCCCGCGCGAGTTTTTTTTCAAAAACATGCTTCGGAATATTGGCTGTAAATAAGTATACAAGACAAAATCGGGAAAAGCGAGGCCGCTATGTACTATATTTAAAGCTGTTCTTCATTATACAACAAGTTGAAATTGTCGAAGAGTTACAGTTTCTCTGGTTAAGAACGCCAAACATAGGTAAAATCACGGTTTCTTTGTAATAGGCCTCTTAAATACTGGTTAATTCCACTGCGGCCTTGGAATTCAGAACAATGTCTTGGAAATCTATAAAAACACCAATTCCAAAACCATAAACCTCCTAAAAACGTTCAGATTTAGTTGTGAATATCTCCATAGTAAATTCATATTGGTGAATGAAATTTATACCAAAATAAACAGTAGTTCATTACGAACAAGACTGCATACTTTATTTTTCTTAGAAAATATAATAAAACATAAAATAAACGATATTGAAATGGTATAAAATGAGACGCGTCAGCCCGCTCAAACTCAGTAGCGCTAGGATATAGATGTTCGGTGGTTCGCTTCAGCGCTCGTGGAGGTCGGACCTATGTCAATTTTCGCGCCCAACGATCGATCGTAATCTTGTATGGAACGCATAGTATGACTACACTGACTAACTAGTTTTGATCATGTACAACATATGACATGATATGCAGTAGCAACATGTTGTACAACTCAATGATGGAACAAACCGATGACTCACCTGATGTTAAGTGGTAACCACTGCCTATAACGATGCATCACGTCACGTCCAATGAGGACGTGCTCTGTGATGCATTGTTATGGTTTGACATGTACTATGTTATTAGACTAATTTGTCACATACATGGTTGCATATTTATCGATGTATATAATATGTTCATATACGTTTATGTATTCGTATATACGTGTATATCATTATGCGTGTATATATACTTTTTTGATGACAGCTGTCAAACTTCAGACGGCTATATCTCGGAAACTACTCGCTCTAGAGTTCTCGTTCCAAAACTAAATGAAAGGTGTGATTTAGATCTAACTTTTTGATGACAGCTGTCAAACTTCAAACGGCTATATCTCGGAAACTACTCACCCTAGAGTTCTCGTTCTAAAACCAAATGACAGGTGTGATCACGATCTAAATTTTTGATGACAGCTGTCAAACTTCAAACGGCTATATCTCGGAAACTACTCACCCTAGAGTTCTCGTTCCAAAACCAAATG
Source organism: Eulithis testata (assembly GCA_947507515.1). NCBI lineage: Eukaryota > Metazoa > Arthropoda > Insecta > Lepidoptera > Geometridae > Eulithis > Eulithis testata. Next base: position 5,463,088 of record OX382213.1, on the reverse strand, counting down.
ACAGGTGTGATCAAGATCTACATTTTTGATGACAGCTGTCAAACTTCAAACGGCTATATCTCGGAAACTACTCACCCTAGAGTTCTCGTTCTAAAACCAAATGACAGATGTGATCAAGATGTAAATTTTTGATGACAGCTGTCAAACTTCAAACGTTTATCAAAAATATAGATTTTGATCACACCTTTCATTTGGTTTTGGAACAAGAATTCTAGGGTGAGTAGTTTCCGAGATATATCCGTTTGAAGTTTGACAGCTGTCATCCAAAATGTAGGTCTTGATCACACCTTTCATTTGGTTTTGGAACGAGATCTCTAGGGCGAGTAGTTTCTGAGATATAGCCGTTTGAAGTTTGACAGCTGTCATCAAAAATTTAGATCTTGATCACACCTTTCATTTAGTTGTGGAACGAGAACTCTAGAGTGAATACTTTCTGAGATATAGACGTTTGATGTTTGACACTGAAAAATGAACGGGATCCAACGGGACGCGAACGAAGACGCGGGCGGAAGCTAGTATATTCATACACTAAATATACGTAGACACGCATATATAGACGTATATACGAATACATACAAGTATACGAGTATATACATGGATAAAAATGCATGTATGTATTTGACAAACTAATACTCAAATATTCAAACGCCACTCAAACCCCACTCAATTTTAGTGCCGCTTAAATTATTGCCATCTCTTACAAATGAGTAATGTCAAACAGAGGCAGATCAATTTTAAGTGGTGCTCAAATTTGAATGACTTTTGAGTATTTCAGCCTTGGAGTATTCCAGCCTGAGTGTAATAATATTGGTGACATTTATTTAATTTGATGACTCTAACTACCTAATCTTCAAGTACCAAGATTAGTTAGGTATAATGTAAAAAATCAAGCGTAAAGCGACGTTCAATGTGCGCCCTCTGTTTACTGCAGGGTGCAGGCTCTAGTATCGAAATTTGACAGATATCGAGCTCTGACGTATTGTGATAAGGCTCTTAAAAAAATATTTTTAGAAGTTGAACTAGGTATACATGACTAGTTTTAATTTATCAATTAAAAAAGTATCTTTTGTTAGAATATTTAATAATATAAATTAATAAATATCTGGAGGCGGTGGTCTCCCAAACAATAACTTCCATGAAACAGGTTGTACCAACTGAGTTATATCAGACTTTTCTGCAAATAATGATAAAATGCTTTTTAATTGAATAATCATATCATATGCATCAGGGATATTGTCCCCTTCAGAGCAATACTTGTACAAAACGAGGCTAGGCAAGCCTTTTTCTTTGCAGATTTCATACAGTATCGATGCAAATCCTCCTCCGTGAATCTGCATTCTATCTTCTACCAACTCATGCTCAACCCATTTCAGGTCTTTTATAGTACTTCTGTATGGACACAAATCACTGGCTGCATATCTGAATGGTGAAGTTAGGATGTGCTTCTTCTCATGAGCAAAACTGCTAGCAAGCACAATGACATCTTTTATGTTTCTCTCTTTGAATGTTTCCACAATTTCAGCTAAAAAAGCTTTTGCATATTTATACACAAGTGGTGCCCGGAGCTGGAGTACTACGAGGTGTTTAGCAGGGCTCTGATAAAGTTCACAGTTTCCAGAGAGAGTGGACGACTTTAGATCGTAGGGATCATAACCTAAGACCGGTATGAACGCTGGGCTGTATACCGTCGCTATTTTTCTCATATCCAGTGAAGAGATGAGTAGGTCACAAGCCAGTTGTCCAACATTTCCGACGGCAATACTGGGTAGAACCAGAGTATAACCATCTAAATTAGCGTCTTCGAAGAATTTCCACTGATTTAGCAAAGACATTTTTATACTCTTTCTTGATTTTTACACAGACAGAAATTGATACTTGATAGCTTGGTATGTAGGTAGGTTGGTACATAGAGCACTCAAATGTGGTAAAATTAAAATCTAGAGAAATACATTTTTGAATGACTTGAGCTTTTTTGTTTTGTTTGTTTGTTGTTGTTTTTTTCGCTCCTCGGAGCAGGCTATAGTTTTAAAACCATACCGCCTAGTCTAACGTTATGTTTTTCCCATAGTTAGGCCCGTATTCCGTAGCCTTACTCAAGCACTGATCCGTACTCAAGCATAGATTTTTGTATGAAAATCTCTACTCAAATCTATGCTTGAGTAACGATTTCTGTCTCGGAATAAGGACCTGAGTTTGTTAAATTATGTGTTTGTCTTACGTAAATGATAAGTCAAGTCAAGTCTTCGTCAAGTCGGCTGTCGTTTCGTTGAAAGTAAACTTGAAATCGATCGATTCGATCCGTCACATAGTGTCGTGACGTGATGTCATGTGTTTTACTGCCATTGTTCGTCATGAGTGTTTTTTTTCATTCTGTCAGGGGCTACCACAGATGAACAAGATAAAAAACTCCACCAAGAAAACAAGAAGAAAACATTCACATTCAGCGAGCGACTCAGCGCTCAGTACAGCGTTCTGCGTTTTTTATTCAGTCAGTGACAAAGAGTATAATAAGTAATCTGTGAGGTAGGAAAGGAAAGATTTCTGTTTGTGCTTCTTTTACGACTTCTACAAGGTCTACTAGATTCTGTCGATTTTGAATCTCTATTAGAAGATTTTTATCCTACTACAACTGGATTATGACTGAAGAAGAAAGCGTTGATCCACAATTGCAACACTTTATTCTTACTGAAACGCAAAAACAACGATTTCAGGTTAGTGGAAAATATTTTTGATTGCTTTTGGCACTTATTTGAGCTTATTTGATTAAATATATGACTAGGTAGGTATATACCTACTCTAGTTTTCACAGGTAACTACTATCAAGCTGAAAGAACATTGACCTTTGAACTGATATCAATGTTTTCCAATATTACCTAAAGGTACCTATCATATACCCACATGAAACATCTATCAGCCAAAGGCACTAATATTGTGGTTGTCATATATTTCCAGGTGCTTGTACATGGACTAACAGATACATGCTGGGACACATGCATGGGAAGGCCATCTAACCGGCTTGATTCTAAAACTGAAGTTTGCATTATGAACTGTGTTGAACGGTTCATTGATGCTACCACTTTCATCACAAGGCGCCTTATGAACACAACTAAGTATCGTTCTGAATCACCCTTGGAGTTCCAGTAAATTGCAACAGTTAAAATGTTTTCCAGTATCAAAAACTTTTTGAACCGTCATAGGAGGAAGTTTGTTGTAACAGGAGCTGTCGTTGGAGGGTTGTATCTATTCAGCAGCTATGCACAGAAGAAATTGCGAATGTGGCAAGAAAAAGAGGCTAAGAAATTCTTTGAAATGACTCGTAAGAAACAGCATTTTGAGAGTACTGAGAGAACTTGTAATCAAACTATACTTTCACTCTCAAAAATTGTGTCTGAAAGTATTTTGACTGTCATCAACACTGAGGAGATTGTACAAAAGTTACAGGAGAACCCAGAGAACAAACTATCGCTATGGGAACAACTGAAAGTAATGATATTCACTCGCATATGTGTCCTTGTTTATGCTTTGTGCATATTGCAAGTAACACTGAGGGTCCAGCTCAATGTTATTGGAGGATACTTGTACCGAGATTCGGCAAATGAAGACAATCCTCTAGTAGACAGTGATCTGCAGACCAAATACTTGTCTCTTTGCCATCACTTTGTTGGTAATGGCATCGAGGATCTTATCAAGCAAATAAACAAAGCTGTAACGAAAGTAGTTGAAGGGGTTTCACTGAAATCTAAAGTAACATTGCAAGATGTTGAACAAATGTTCTGGTCTATTCAAACTATCTTATGCACAGACACGGCAGAGGGTGACCCTGTGAAAAAGATGGTTCATTATCTGGTAGGACATACAGATATCAATGATGCCAAATTAGATACTATTGTCAAGGAGACAATGGACATTTTAGAAAGTGATGAGGTGACATCCATTGCAGTATTGTCTGTCAGTCGCAGCTTCTCAGCAGTCATTGATGAAGTTGCCAATTTATTTGCAAACAAATTGACACCAATCACCAAGAGTGACTTGGAAGTAAATGACCATATTGTGACCAATGGTGCATTAAATACAGCAGCATTTGTAGATGTGAATAAGGTTGAGATGCACTTTGTAAAGCTTCTGCCTGTCATTAATGAACTGATCACAAAAAACACTTGCAAGGCAAACACAAACATTCCAGACTTGCTGACACAGCAGCTCACTTTGAGTGAAAAACTGAAATTGCTGGGTGCAAACATTTATGAGGTGTTCAGCAGCGCTTGAACAACTAGCACTTTTCTTTTTTGTATAAATTAATAATGGTGGTGTGTTCTTATTAGATCGACTGTATCAATTGAATGAAGACTGGACTATTGAAATGTGTGTGTTGCGCCTGCAAAGGTGTTAGTAGGTACTAGTCTATCCATTCGGTGTTTCTGATTTCTTTGTATAATGTGAAAGATTACTCATTTTGATTGGAGATAATTAGGTGGAAGGTTTAAATAATTTTGAAATCACCTACTGATGCAAAATTATTAGTAGGTATACAAAATTATTCATTTAAAATGTGAACATTGGGACCTACCTGGATTTAAGTACTTTAGTAGGTAAATTTAAAAATGTTTTAGTACATACATAATTACATACTTAGTCATTAAAAGTTATTCCTATACATATATACTAGGATCAATAAATTATTTTAAATAATCGTTTGTGTCAACAACGTTCAGAAAACGCGGTGGAGGGCCGTTAATTTTTAGACTTCAAATATCTCCACACACTGTTAAAATACATATATATGATTGTTTTAAATTTTATATTGTCTTCTAGTGTAAAGTGTGTAAGTATTCATCTTTATGCGTAAACACTTTTTCTGTTTGTAGGTACCCAATTACTGGCCAGTAAGGTATTCAATGTAAAATCTAGCTAGAGGCAAATAGTTGTCTGATTCACTATTTTACCTTTTCTTGGTCTTTGTCTAGCTTAAGATTATAATAATGTAATTTCATTGCATTTTCTGGGGAATAAAAAGTAATATTAAATTAATTATGTTCGTGTTTACTTACATAGTATGTAACCTGCCTAGCTAGGTAGTTGTTTATTCAACTTATTGATTTATTTTAAACACAAAAAGTAAAAGCTCTGCTGCGACCACGGCCTGGTGTTCGACATGAGCGATATCTACCTACCTACCTATATTAGATTAGGTTGGTTACATTATTATGAAGATGCTCAATTTTATTTCTGGATTTCCGCATTTCCTAGAAGACCCTTCTGAAATGGGACAAAAAAGATTTCAGCTGTCGCAAGATTTTAGTTGACGTCGAGACTCACTGCGCTGAGTTAAAAATAAAATATAAACAAAACTGGAACTAAAGTAGCTCATCCGCCGCGTGCCGTCTTGTGCAACAGAATGTAGTACTAGTAGGCGTGGTAGTAGGTATGGTGTTAATTAAAAACAAATGTATAACAAACAAAAATCTAACTAGGTAAGTACCTACATGAAGGGACAGTCAGCATCAAAAGTAAATTAGGTACATACCTATCGAGTTAATACTTTGCTCTAGCATCCTAGTAATCTGTGTTTTATAGAGGTACTTTGACACGGTTAAAAAAAATTTTCAAAATGATACTTTAGGCACAGATTATATAATACTGCTATAGGTATACCTATACCTAGTCGTATTGGTAGATTACTCCATCGCCTTTTATTTGTTGTGCTGTGTCAGTGTGTCTTTACAGGTAAAATAACTAGATTATCATCCAGCGCAAAAGGATCTAGTACCTAGTTCTAGTATGATGTAAAGTGCTCGGTCGGTCACATGTTACGTCTGGCATGCGTCTGGTTTTCAGGAGCCTAGAGTTAGTACCTACTCCAAATGCGGGCCACGCACGACGACGACGCGCCGCGCTGCGGCAGGCGGCGGCGGCGGAGGCGGGCGGGCGGCGCGACATGGCAGTTGCGCGCGCAATCTCGCCTCGCAACGCCAATACGCCAGCAGCGGCTGAGCGTGTTCCAACTTACAACACGGAATATCGACGCAAGAAAAGAAACGCACACACCCGGCAAATTGTCAAGTTTCCGTGAATATAAAAATTGAGATAAAACCAGTGAAATATTGCAAGCAGCGTGATTTGGAATACAACTAGGTTCCAGCAAGGAATTGTTTTATGTGAGTCTTAAAAATATCTAAAACAAACCCCCTCTTACCTACTGAGGTAGGTAGGTAGGTAATACACGGTAATTTATTAAGATTACGCCATATATAATTCAGAAGAACAAGGCTTTTGATGTGATAGATTACCCGTACCTAGCAGTAAAGTTAAGTAGGTGAGCCACCCCATTTAGCGTCATATTTATTGTTATGTAAACCACAACCCCGCATTTTTTATTAAACCTTAATTCAGCTGATTTCAGCTGCAATGGGATATTACAGCAAGGACAAATTTCGTAACATTAAAAGTGGTAGGTAATAGGGAGGTGTGTGCATGTACATCTACTCAAAATAATTATCCAAAAAATATTGGATTATTTGTAACTAAAGAACCTTTAGTAGGTATTTGAAAGTTAAATTAAAATAAAGATTATTTCATTACGAACACGGTGGTAGCTTCTAAACTTTTGTATTGAATGAAAGTTTAAAAGGCTTGTTTTTTTTTAATGAATACTTTTTTTACGGTTTGGGGTGTATACAGACATAGATTATGACGAGATAAATTGCTATAATCCTTTGTTTTGGTTGGTCAACGTCAAACAGTGGAGTAGATACCCTTCCACGTTTGTATGGAAAGGTGCGACTTGTTCACCCATAATATCTATTGCTTATTTATGTAGAGTTGTATGATGCTTATGGGGTAGAGTTCCTCAGGAAGCCAGATGTTTCAGTACCACATGGTACCACCTAGGTTTACCTATTACCTACTCTATTATCACTTTTTATATTAAATGCCATTTAAAATTGCAAACTTGCAACTTTATGTTTGGCTAATTTAAATTCGTTTCCTACCGTGAACAACGATAAGGAAACTATAAAAACCGCCTGTAAAAGCAGTTTCACAGTTTGTAACACATGCATCTCGCCTGGAACCAGCCGGTGCGGCGCTAGGTAGGTTCTAGGTACCTAAGTAAAATTATTCATAGGTCCTAGGCAGATAAATACATAGGCAACCAAATTGAAACACACTTACATACTTACCATTTGGTCACAACTCACTAGTTTTTGGTAAACTTGATATAATTTCTGAATAAATTAAATGTTATAAAATAGTAGGTAGTCCAGCGGAATTTTTTGTTAGGTAATTTTTAACCGTGGTCCTTCGAAACCGTGGTCGTCCGGGCTGAACAAGTCGCACACCTTTCCATACAAACGTGGAAGGGTAACCACTCCACTGTTTGACGTTGACCAACCAAAACTAAGGATTATATCAATTTATCTCGTCATAATCTAGGTATGTCTGTATACAGCCCAAACCGTAAAAAAGTATTCATTTAAAAATACAAGCTTCTAAGCTTTCGTATGGAAAGTATTTTTAGCTAGATAATAGTTTTATTTCAAATGTATAAATGTAATAGTAGGAACTAGGTCTCACGCAGGATTTAATGATTTCTAAGCTTAAAAAAAATTAGGTACCTATCTCAAAATGATCTTTTGAGTTAGGATAGGACTAGGTTAGGTTAGGACCTAGGTAATAATAGTCATGAGGTGCTAAATAAGAAAACCAATCGCCATTTCATTATAATCAATTTTTTATCAGTGTAAATAATCAATTTCTACTCCAAGGACACAGAATCTAATTTATTTTATAGAGAACTGAATTATTGATAACAAAACAGTAGGAATAAACAGTTAGGTAAGTTTGATAATTTGTCATTCTCAAATTTCATAACGTTAGGTAGGTGGGTGTACGGTGGTACATACCTAGTACTTACCTACGTACGGTAAGCATGCCTACGTCTGTAATTAATTACGTCTTTAACTCTAATATCGGCATGAGGTTTATATACCTACTAGGTGCCTGGTAATCATCAGACCTTTGTGTTTGGGCTCCAGTTTGTCAAATCTGAACACTTTGAGATGAACCAAAGCTTTCAAACTGTAATTATGCCTAAGATTCATCGAAATTGCGATTTCTCTTCAGAGCTGATGAATATCTTTATAATTTGGGAAGAACTTAACCAACTTTCATCAAACATGACTAAGAACCATCCTAGATAAATTACCTTTCTTACAAAAAAACCGCATTCAAATCGGTGCCCTACTTTCAGAGCTAAGAGGACTACAGACAAAACCTCCCACAGGGTGGGATTTAGTGTTCCCAACCTAACCTTCTTAGATAAGAGTCCACTAAAGCGGGGAATTCACTAGACGGACATGTTCGCGAGCATGTCCGTCTAGTGAAGTCCCCGCTTAAACCATATAGTACACGCGAGAGCAATGATTCCGGGTCACTTAAAGAATGTTAAAAATCTCGGAAACTAAAAATGATAGGTTAATGCAATAAATTGTATTTAATAGACAATGTAATACTCCTTAAATGAAGGTATTAAAACTTCTTAGTTATTGTAAAGTTATATCTTAAAAAAATCAAATTTGAAAAAGGGCCACTTTCGAAGATGGAACTACGAAATTACAGCATTTGGTTTTGCTTTTGTTTGTAATCTGTCATTTATGTGGGTATATAAACCATGTTGATAGTGCTCTATATTCATTATTCAAGCTGAAATTATGTCGCTTACGCCTGAAGAATGCACCAGAATACTTACAATGCTGGAAACCGGCCGGAGTCAGCGCGATACAGCCAGGACTGTCGGTGTGTCGCTGTCAACAGTACAAAGAGTTCTCCGACGTTACGAAGAAACTGGTTCTAACCTACGCAGACCAGGAACGGGCAGAACCAGGTGTACCACAGCACGAGAAGACCGATACTTGGTGAACACCATGCTTCGAAATCGCTTTCTCACAGGAACTGAACTCACAAATCAGTTTCGACGCCTCGGAGGAAGTAACCCAAGTGCATGGACAGTAAGACGTCGGCTTGCTGAATCTAACTTAAAACCCCTTAGACCTGCAAACGGCCCTAAACTGGAGCGTGGGCATCGTATTTCAAGACTAAAATATGCCCAGAGCCACGTAAATTGGAGTATTGAAGATTGGTCAAAAGTTATGTTCTCCGACGAATCAAAATTTATGCTCTACAAGCACGATGGAAGACACAGAGTGTATCGAAGACCAGGGGAAAGATTCAAGCAAGCATGCATCGAAGAAAAAGTAGCCTACGGTGGTGGGTCTGTACTTGTGTGGGCCGGAATTTCTTCTGAAAGTCGCACAGAGCTGGTGATCATAGAAAACGGCTCTTTAACTAGCGTAAGATATGTGGAAGAAATCCTCAATGATCATGTTGGTCCATTTATGGTCAATTTAGGTGAGGATGCTATATTTATGCATGACAATGCCCGACTTCATACAGGTAGGATTGTGAATGACTACCTTCAAGAGATGAACATTACTCGTATGGAGTGGCCAGCGCGCAGCCCGGATATCAACCCGATCGAGCATGCTTGGGACGAGCTAGGCAGATGCGTAAAACAACGAAACCCTCCCCCAATCACGCTTCGTGAGCTCAAAATTGCTCTCACAGAGGAATGGGAGAATATTCCCCAAAATCGTATAAGGAACTTGGTGTACAGCATGCCAAACCGCGTAAACGCAGTAATGGAAGCACGAGGAGGCAATACGAAGTATTAAAATTCAAGAAAATCGTAATAAAGTTCAAAAATTTCATGTTTCCTATTTTTGTTTTAAGGAGAGATCAGCAGTTTTTTTCTTTATGTAATTTTGTGTTAATAAAATGTATGCGGTGACTCATATTTTTTTACTTTCATTTAAGGAGTATTACATTGTCTATTAAATACAATTTATTGCATTAACCTATCATTTTTAGTTTCCGAGATTTTTAACATTCTTTAAGTGACCCGGAATCATTGCTCTCGAGTGTAGTTGGTCAGTCAAATACAAATACAAAATACTTTATTTCGGAACATTTTTACATAGTGGTACAATAACATAAGTGGTACGATGATAGCTACAGTAGTTTATAATTTATAAGTTTAAAAAACTGGAAAAACCGACTTCAATTTGATACGCCTTCATCATCAAATGATGATGATGATGGTAGTTCATTGAGACTGCTCTATTGATCGTAAACACCACAGAAAAGCAAAACACGCAATGTCGTGTACGTGGATAACGTGTTTGTCCAGTTACTCTTATTTAACTGCTTAATTACTGAACCGATTATGGTAAAAAATTTATGGGACCAACCTGGAAGTATACCCTTTCAGATAAAAAAAGATTTTTTCAAATCGGTTCATAAATGACGGAGTTCTGAGGTAAGAAACATTAATAAAAAAAATATGGGACCAATCTGGAAGCATAACCCTTTCAGATAAAAAAAGAATTTTTCAAATCGGTTCATAAATGACGGAGTTCTGAGGTAATAAACATAAAAAAAAAAATACAACCGAATTGAGAACTTCCTCCGAATTAGTATGGTGAATGTTTTCCTGATCCACCAGTCAGTTTAGAAACATAATAATGTTAAGTAAAATCATTCCTATAGGCACTAACCTACTATAATCCGACTGTGTACCTAAAAATGTTAATTGTGTTACCTAAATATTAAGTCAAATAAATATTTCATTCATTCATTCAAACAAACAGACGCAACGCCGTCAATCATAAGATTGACGGGAAGGGTGCTATAAACCACCCCTGCCGTTTTTCACGGGTTAAAAATAGTAAAGAAAAAGGTTAGTTCGCGGGGTCGTGCATTCATAAATAATAACGAATAAATTAATGATGCCTTATCCATAGCCTATCAATACCTACATAATTTACCAAATTAATTTGCATCTATTAATAAATTATGTACCTACAAAAAATGCGCCAATTATTCGTCAAACACTTGCACGTAAAAATAATGTGTTAATAAGTCTCGGCGACGTTTTCGGGAGTAGTCTTTTCACACCCTACATTATTCTGAAAGTCCCGGCTGCTGTAGAGTAGTTGGTATAACACACCGTGTATGTAGGTATAGTTGTAGGGGTATAGATAGTTGCACTTTCTAGGTACAGTATTATTTAATGTTCTGGGTTTACGTAATTGAATTTCCAAATGATCGTTTGATATTTGCAACGCCAACAGCGCATACATACACCGTACCACAGATCATATAATACTATACCAGTAACCCGTACCTTGTACACATTACAAAAATCACTTTAAAATAATCTTATTCTATAAAATGTGTGCCATTTACAGGCATGCACGCACAGCATTTTATATGTAGACTAGCTGATACCCGCAAGTTCGTACGCGTGCGTAACTTTCCACCAAAAAATATCTGTCAACCAGTATACGATGAACCTCGCGTCAAAGGCTGCTTTTGGTTTAGATAGGTCAAGCTGTATATAAGAATCCACATCTTTAATTTCAATAAAATATAGCCTATGTTTCAACCCAGAAAAAGGGCTTCTGAATGCTACCTATAAGTTTCATTAAAATTGGTCCAGTAGTTTAGGCGTGATTCGCGAACAAACAAACAAACTCGATTTTCTGAATCAGAATCGTTTATTTAGTAGATCTGCATATTTAGTTTATCCATATCTTTAATTTTAGTTTTTGTTTTTTTTACAGTTTTATAATAGATAGATATGCGAAAGCATGACGAATATTAGTGTCGTTAAGTACTAGTTTTATTTGCACCATCACTCACTATTACACAGCTTACTCGGACTCTCGGTCTAGTGACCGCCATTCCAACAGTGCCTTTCAACAAGCACTTAGATAAACTTTACCAAGTAACAGAATATTAACAAGTCTTGACAATGCGTGCTGCAGAGCCTGCGCAGGTGACACGGATGTTTGCTCCACATTCAGGAGGCATACTTACGGCTAGGCTTCCGTTGCAATGATCTGCATACTATACACGTATACACTACATTACTTACATGTAGGTATATATATATACCAAGATGGTATACTTATACCTATAATACATGTAGATATCTTCATTTTTTCCTTTTCATCATTTTTTCATTCAGTGAGCAATCTGGGCTGTTTTTTTACACCGAATACCTACAATTTAACATCACAATCACCAAACTATCCGCCACACTTACTTATTTAGATGGTAAGGTCTTCGTCTCATTTTTACTTTAGGTACCCATTACTTCTATGATATGTGCCATTACTAAGAGATAACTTTAATTTTTAATTTAATTCAAGTCTCCAAGTACCGTTTCAGTATTCGGTTTTTTATTACCCGACTATACGGCTTAACACAAAAGAGGGTTATGATTTTGACCGGTATTTGCCTATATATGTTCATCTGTTCCTTCATAACTCCTCCATCATCACAAAATTATGAGCTTGCGACTTATAATCTTTTAATGCACTACATACAGTGAATGGAATATAGACTATGGTGGCCAACTAGTTTTGCCGTCGCCCATTAGGTTTGCTCATATCGCACAGCGCAACGAAACATTGCGGAGTTTTTAATAGTAGTAGGTACCTATTGTATTATTACAATAAGTACAAAGTTTAGTAATAGCCTACATACCTGGTTATCTAGTTCATCTACAGTATCTACATAATAAGCGCTTCTGTGTGAATATTATTGTTAACACTACATTACAATGTCCGTTCATTCTATGCCACACAGCTATATAATATATATATAGGCACTATCACAGAATATAATGCTATAGTGCTAGGTAGTAAAACCTAGTCACAAACTTTAAGCTTAGGCTTAGGCTAAGCCATCAGAACTTAAAGTAAGCCTAAGCCTTAGGTTAGGGTAAAAGAAAGGATGATTCTACAGCATAGTCGAGGCCTTAGGAGTTACCTAGCGATTATCTCAAAACATCAATAAAAAGTCATAGATTAGATTAACGCACTCGTCTAAGTAAGCAAACATGACACAGGGTGAAAAAACAAATGATTACTTACTCCCAACTTCTAAAACCACTCCGATTTCTTTATCAGATCAAAATTGAAAAATGCACTTTTTTTTAAATCCCGGTTTCAGAATGATAAGTATAAGTTTCAAGTTGACGCATAACAGTTTCAAAATTCCAGCTAGCACCTTCCAGTATTTTTGGGAATGACCTTTTTACACCCTGCACCTTAAGGCATGGTATATGGCAATAATTACGGTTGATAACGTGTTTAAGATTCTCAAACGTAATAAATGAGTTAAGATGACTTAGGTAATGCACTGCCATACTATTTTTACGAATATTGTTTCATAATACATAATGTATAATGTAGGTAAGTATACCTATACTTTTTTTATACAACAAGGTATCTAAGTAGACAAACCACGTACGGCCCGTCTGATGGGAGCGATTACCGTAGCCTATGGATGCTTGCAACACCAGAAACGCGCGTTGCCGACCTTTGAACAGTTCTAGAACACCTTTTTTGGATCACATTTTCATAATTTCAGTAGGTAAGAGGTAATTTCTCATAGGTACCTACATATCGGAATCAGAGCTTATCACTGACTCATAAAACGTACCTACTGGCTCCATAATATAGATTGAGTACCTATAGGTAGGTGTTGAAACGGTTTTTATCGGCAACGCCATATGCCCAGCGGTTATCACCTCATCTCGCTACAATGCAAGCACGACACAAAAGCAGACCACAAAATGTCCTACGTATTGTATTTACATTCGCATTATGTTGATTAGCGAAAGCGGTTTACATTGAATCGTATTACGTGTGTTAATTCGTCCAAGCATATTACCTATAGCACAGATCAGATCATATAATACCTACTATATTAGTACCTATAGCCATAAAGTACGTTTCGTTCATATTACATTTTGCATGGAATAACAGATTTTTTTCGTGCTAACATGGATGGTTTTGTAGGAAAAGTTGTCACGACCCTGAAGTTTTCGGTAGTAGTCTTGTTGCACCCTGTATACCTACCTAACCTCTGGAATCCTGGGACGACTAAAACTATGTGTCGATTATTCATTAGGAATTCCTAGATTTAACGTCTTATTAGCCCGTATTCCCATTATATCTGCAAAGTTACATCCATAGTGACTTTTTACACCTTCCTCTACATTCCTGGAAAAAACTGTATAATAAAATTGTCGTTGCCTTTGCCTTCCATTCCATAAATAAAGGCGTTTATTACCAAACTTTTTGCATATTATTACGAAAATCCGCGAAAAGTGACATGTATTTGTCAACGTCTTAAGTTTTTGGTGTTTATTTTCATCGTGTTTAGTTTAGGTACCATTGATTTAGAAAATCCATATCCATGGTGTTTACCATCGAAATAAGCGTTTACTTTACCTAAGTATTTCAGTGTTTTCACCACACTTAGATCATGCGGGTGTCGAGAATGAGCAAATAAAAAAATTTAAAGTCCACCACGCTGACGCCGACGACGACGCCCCGTGCCGCGCCTATAAACAAAATTATAAATGTGATAATAACGGTGCAGATTCTATTTGCATATTCCTAAACTAACCCGTGTTTGGCTCTTTTATTGGTGTTTTTAGTTTATGAGAAAGGGCCGGCAAAATTTTTAGCTGGCTAGTTTAGGAAAATGGAAAAACAGAATCGGTACCAATGATAAAATAGCATGTAAGTACTCAATGCAAAAGGTTTTAACTTCGACCGTCTCTAAATATGCTATTAATTCATATTTTTCCACCTCAGAACAGGTGCTTATGCTCAGTACCACAGAAATTTCATCAAGCGGGCCGTACGCTTGTTTTCCAACTTAGAAGTACAAAAAAAGAGAAAAAAAAATATTTACTAATAGGGATTTCGTGAAAATGACGTCGAAAGCTCGTTTCACTAGTGGGTGAAGCAAGTTTCCGACCGAAATATGACATCATTTCTATTGAAGTAAAATCTCTGCAGACCATAGAAAAAGAATACTCTTTAACAAGAGCTGCAGACGTAAGCAAAAGGCCCCCGAACGCACTAGAGCCGCATTATGTACCTACTCTTAGTGATATTTTAATTTTTTTTTAGATGCCATCAACCCGAACCCGATAGTGTAGAATGGGAGCGGGTGACGGGTGGGTAGACTGGGCAGGCCTAGGCACGGGATAGAGGCAAGATGCAGGTGCGGGCAGCTCGCGTGCTGCGTGCACTGCGGCGAGTGGCCCTTCTGCTGCCGTTGGCGCTGACGGCGCTGGCTCTGCTTCTGCTACCACGTCCGCCCGTGCTGGCGCCTGCGCGGGCTACACCGACCGCGTCACAGCCACCGCCGCAGCCGCTTCACGAAAACCATCTTGAGGTAATCTATGCAACCAGCGACGGCCACGAGCGCAAACATTTCCGAGTGAAAACCGCGCACCGGAAAGGAAAGGGTAGGACGGTCCAAATATCAATGTTTTTGGAAGTTTATGGATACCTATTAATGTTCAACAATGCGATGATGATGATGATTCAGTCCTTTCTCCTCCAGATGAGTGATCTGATAACGGTTTTCAATCAAAATGCTATGTTTATAATAGGAGAAAGATAAAGGGGTATGGAACGAAATAAAACGGAGGTTTCGCCTTTGTTCAACACTAGAATCCAGATGAACAACTAGCAATTACAGTTGTTCATCTGGAGCATCAGCAAAATGCGCCCGCTGATAATTTTATGATAAAAGTTGAACTTTCACAGAACGCAGTCACCGAAACGGAGGACGAGGTTGTAAAGGATGACGGGGACAAGATATCTCGCCGGCAGTGGTTCATGCGCGGCGGCGAGAGACGTCCTCACTCATACGATTCACACACAGCCATGTTCCCGGAGGATGCACCTGGGGATGACAGGTAACACCTAACTTCATAAAGGAGTAATGATGAGTAGGATGTGACATAGAAACGACGTTAACAATAAGTCAGAACCTCGTCAACTTGGCATAAGAGAAGCCAATGTTTCACTCGAACCCCAATGCGGGCCTAAAATATCGTTTTAGGAAATCTAGAACATGACGGTTCTTTTACGACTTTTAGCACCTACGTATTAAATGGCATGTGGATAAGTTATTGAACTCACGTTTGTCATAGCGCTTTCAATTAGCGCTTTCGGTAAATAGGAATAGTGTTTTGTTTACCTACATAGACAACCTATTCAGCATAACGGTACCAGACCAGGTACCTATAAAGTATATCGATCAGTTTATATTTATTCAAACAATATTCCGAGACCTAACGTAGAAATAATGATCGTCACATAAGTGACACAATACAACCCACCCTCTCTAAACATACATTACACTTTCACTTACAAGTACACACGACTCCTAAGAGACTAGCGGACCAGGAGAACCCTCTATCTATACACTCAAGCATTACCTACACATGAAAAACTAGCCTACATTGTCAATATTTCCTTGTTTCACAGAGTCGTCCAGCAACTAATGTACACGCTACCGAAGAACGAAGACGTGCCTGTGAAGAAGATTCTACTGGCCAACGGTCTCGGTGCATGGGGCGTAGCTCACGGCCGTACAGAGTTCCTCAGAAACAAATGTCCAGTGGACCGGTGCTACCTCACCGCAGATCCTCGAGAAGCGGCGACAGCAGACGCTATACTTTTCAAGGATCACCATACGCCTTTCAACGTGAAACGCCCGCATAAACAAGTAAACTTCATCTTCAAAGTACCTACTGTCGAAGTAATAAATCGCACATGCCAACGAAACTACTAGTAACGTTTAAATTGTGACTACGATAGGGCCGCAAAACACAACGCTTAATTAAACTAAAACCACCTCAGCAAAATGGTAAGAAAAATTTTAGGTACCACCTTTACCTATGGCATGGCCTAAAGGCTTCAATAGTATCTTGCACAAAGAGCGTTTAAAACAGCAGCTAATGTTAAACTATTCTATCATCAAATTAAGTTTAAGTACTTATATAATATGTAGAAATCAAATTAAGTATAAGTATATAATATGGAGTTTATGCTGAAAGCAGGATGTCCATACGTACTTAAACCTCTTTCAAAACTCTTCAACAAGGTAATGTACGAAGGCGTTACACCCTAAGTGTAGGAGAACGCTATTGTTACGATCATCCATAAAAAAGGCGATAAAGTAAATTGCAGAATTATCGCCCAATAAGCCTTCTCTCCCAAGTTTATAAACTTTTCGCCAAGATTCTCTGCAACAGACTATCGCGCTGCCTTGACGAGTATCAACCGATAGAACAGGCTGGCTTCCGGAGTGGATACTCTACGATTGACCACATACACGCTGTCAAGCAATTGATGGAGAGATGCCGCGAATACGACCGGCCCTTGTGCCTTGCCTTTGTCGATTATGAAAAGGCTTTCGATAGTGTCGAGCACTGGGCCGTGTTTCATTCTCTGCATCGTTGCAATATTGATAAGCGATATGTAGATATCCTCCGGGAGCTGTATCGGAATGCGACATTGCAAGTGAATATGAACACGCTCTCTGGACCGATACCAATAAAACGTGGCGACAGGGTGACACCATCTCACCGAAGCTTTTCACAAGTGTTCTGGAAGACGCAATGAAGACACTTGACTGGAATGAGATGGGACTCAAGATAAACGGTCGGTACATATCACACTTGAGATTCGCCAATGACTTGATCATCATAGCTGAGAACGTTGCTGATCTCCAAACAATGCTTAACGACCTGCACAAAGCTTCATTGCAAATCGGCCTTAAGATGAACATGTCGAAAACTAAGATCATGGTAAACCGTCCCACCTCCAGTCCCAACATCACTATGGGTAACCACCATATCGAGGTGGTGGACGAGTACATATACCTTGGGCATTGTTTATCTTTTGGCCGATTTTCTCAAGCAAAGGAGATCACTAGACGAATCCAGCTGGGCTGCCTTTGGAAAGTTGGAGGACATCTTCAAATCCAAAATTCCACAGAGCCTGAAGACCAAGGCATACAACCAATGTATCTTGCCTATATTAACATACGGATCCGAAACATGGCCGCTCACACTTGAATACATGCATAAGATAAAAGTAGCACAAAGAGCAATGGAGCGCGCCATGCTCGGTATCTCACTACTCGATCACATACCCAACGTGGAGATACGACGCCGGACCAAAGTTGTAGACGTAGGTATGCGGATCACAAGCTTGAAGTGGAGATGGGCAGGGCACGTAGCCAGAAGGAATGATGGAAGATGGACGACAGCAATTACGGAATGGTGGCCAAGGGACGCTCAAAGACCACGAGGCAGACCACCCGCCCGATGGTCCGATGATATTGTGGCTGTAGTTGGGCAGCAGTGGAGAAGACTCGCGAAGGACCGGAGAGACTGGCGTACTAAAAAGGAGGCCTATACCCAGCAGTGGGTGCATACAGGCTGAATAGATAGATAGATATAATATGTAGGTATATATCAACATCATTATTATGTAGATCGCAAATTGCGACAAAATCAGCTTATCAATTTTGTAAGGTGAAGCGAATCGTCAGAAGTAGGTAGTACATGCACAATCAACCAATTAGTGTTGCATAACTTACTAAGTTATTTATTTTGTTATGGGTAAAGAATAGACGAATATGTATATGTGCTACTGGGAGGTTATTTCTTGCTCATACGTAACGTCTCGGCTAAGTATATCTGTTTCGATACATTATCATACGTTTGAAATTTCGGAACTAATCCGATTCTGGGTGCCAGACTTTGTCGAAGGTGTAACGAACGAAACTTTTGTAGTCTCATCGATCTGATTTTACCAGTGCACTTAATGATCTTTTATGTAAATTATTAATTATTTATGTTTTTATAGATCATTGAGTACAATGTTGTCGTCCGTCTTGGACTAAAGCGTACAGTAATATTTTCTCGTTACCTAGATCTGGATTCTATATTATCTGGAGTGTCCATACCACACCGCTTCCCTTCGCCCCGCATCACTGGACGTGTTTAACTGGACATCCACCTACCGTCGTGACTCTGACATAGTGGCACCGTACGAAAAATGGGTGTACCACGATCCTTTGGTCACCGAGAGAGACTTTGATAGGAACTATGCCGCGAATAAAACAAAAAAGGTGAGTAGTTTTTTCTTTAAAATAAGCTTACGATTTCAATTTAATACGATTTTATTTCTCTTTGCGCTGTTACGTTTTTAGATACTTCAAAAGGTACAAATTTGAATAATTAATACGCACACACGCTTGTATGTTGAACATCTTATATCTTGGAGTACTACTCTACCTGGTACTTCTTTGACCATAAGCCCACGGGATTACAATCGGCGGTGGTTGTTATTAGTCTTGAACCCAGCGCACGATTATCAAGGTGCTTTAACGGCTTTAACTCATTACAAAAATACAAACTACAAGAAGGAAAACATTTAGTAAGGTAAGTAGTATGCAGGTGCCTAATGTGCCTATATGCGTTTTTGAATGCCAGTATGAATCATTATTTTAAAAAACAATAAGTACTTAGACAACCTAACTAACAATACTTGAATTCATAACAGGCAGTTAGCTTATCGTCACGTTATAATGATAAACATAAGGTAGGTACGTTGGTAGGTTTTATTACTTTTACAATGTGATTCAAATGTGATTGTTTAGTAATCCAACAAAACCTTTAATTTTATTATGTTAAGTACTTGGTGTAGTTAAGACTTTAGAGAACGAGTGTGGTATGGAACTATTAGGGAAACGAATAACCCTCAAACTCACAACACAACTCAAAACTGAACCGGAACACTAAAAACGAGACAAATAAATCACAGCTGAGATTGCCTACCGCTCAAACACTCCAAAACTATACACGCGCACGTAACCGGGACGAGAACAGCAGATATCTTATTTCTTATATTCGATAGGCCTTTACATCTATTGAAGAGGATTTATACAGCGTCAGGAGGCAACCTATGCCTACACTTAACGGGACACTGTAGTGCCTGGGACAATGTTTAGATGGAGTAGGCTTGCCCAGCACCTATACCATCCTCTCAGCCTATTCAGCCATATCCACAGGAAAGACAAGGTCAATACGTGCGGAGCTGACTAGGCCGCGGGTTTTCTCACGATGTTTTCCTTCACCGTTAAGCGTATTAATGCGCATATAAATTTTCCTAACGAAAAATCCATTGATGCACGTTGGGATTCGAACCCACGACCTTCGGATCGAAATTCGAGGTGCAATCCCACTCGGCCAACGCGGCTTCTTATATTATTGTCTTGTGAATCCAGGTAGCATGGTTCGTATCAAACTGCCACGCACGGAACCGTCGGCTACAATACGCAAGACAACTCAGCAAGTTCATTCCCGTTGACATCTACGGGGCCTGCGGGTCCCACCACTGTCCACGGACCGACCCCAACTGTCTCGAAATGTTGGACAAAGACTACAAATTCTACTTGGCGTTCGAGAACTCAAACTGCAGGGACTATGTCACTGAGAAGTTCTTCGTCAATGGAATGCAGTGAGTCGATTTGGTTCATAAGTTTTATCATGATTTATATGTATTATCATCCATTCTTAGGTAGTTCTAACTCTTCTGGCATTTTTTTCTTGGTATTTATGTAGGTATATGTCTTTTTTTTCAGGCACAACGTTCTGCCAATAGTTATGGGGGCTCGTGCATCAGAATATGCAGCTGTAGCCCCTCACAATTCATACATCCACGTAGAAGAGTTTGCAGGCCCTGAGGAGTTAGCCGTCTACCTCCGTCGATTAGACGAGGATGACAATCTTTACAACTCCTACTTCAAATGGAAGGTGAGATATCTCTCTTCTTTTTGCTTGACAGACTTATTTTTTGTGTGATTAGTCAACTGGCGAAAAAATTGTGGATTGTATGACTAGACCACATATTATATAATACTACTAGACTAACCATGAAAAGAACACTTTAGATTCAACATTTTTACTCAAACTAGCTTTGCCGATTTTGAAACTAACTAGGTATATTCTTCACGCTTGTTTGACAATGCATTTGGTATGCCGATTTCTTTGAATTGTTTTCTGCCGTTCTGTCCTTGGGTGTGAAAGTGTACAAAACAAGTTATCAGCACGTACTGAAATGTTGTTTGTTTGTGACAGGGCACGGGTGAATTCATAAATACATACTTCTTTTGCCGCGTGTGTGCGATGGTGCATGCTAATGAGAGGAAGCATAGGCATTCGCACTACAACGATGTGCAGGCGTGGTGGCGCGATAATGCTTGCACGCGGACTGATTGGAGAGGCACGCGGGACCCCGGCTAGCGGGCCGTATCGAAACCCAACTCGACAAAATCTCCATCCGCGCCTTGCCTCCAATGCCTCTCAGCCACAGACGATAAGCTCGATCTATAGCAAAGCCAACGGCACAATGCACGATTCGTGCCTTAAAGTTTGGTATCATGCTTATAGACGCCAGTAACTCATGAATTTTGTGGGCTGCACAAGAATAACAAAACTGTTACAAAGATTCATGAAGTGGTATCGTTGAATCGGAGCTGTCTAAGATCTGCGTCTGCTAGTAATTTAGGAATAATTCGTATCTTTGTCGCCGCCTGAATTCCAGCCTAACCAATTAACTGTTGAATATAACGGTGTTGCTCGATACTGTGCAAAATTTTTGAGTAGGTAACAAGCTAAAGATAATACCAAAATCATCATTAACCATTTTAGTTTGTTTAGTGTAGATATACCATAATTATTAGCAAAGGTTCAATGGTTTTGGTGCTGTTTCTACTTTTAAATGATGCTGCAAAATAGTGTAAATTCATGGCAGAAAAATGTTGTGGATCAAATTTATAGATATACCTACCCAGGTACTGTGTATTTCCATGTGAAAACGATCCTAAAATAGTTCAAGCATTTATTCACCACCGAACGCAGCTGTTCATAATACCCTCTCGACGGATCATAGTGTATTGACAAAACAAATTAATCACGTCCATTTATGTATGTATACTTAGTTTGACCAATTACTTACCTATTTATACGTGATATTCAATTGCATGATAATAATACTAGATTGCTTATAATGTAGATTGATGGGCTGTGTTAAATTTACTGCATAATATTTTGTAAGTTAACTTGGCCCTGAGATCGAGAGCCGTAAGGGCATTTAAAAAATACTTTTGACGCCCAACGTGGTATTCATTCTCATATAGTTTAGATACCAATGCAATATAAATCTTTTACGTTGTGTAAACAAGACCCAGGTACTTCAAAATACAAAGAGCTCGCTTTTGCATTTAACTAAACACCAACGACCTGTTTGGTGGAAAATTATTTTGTGAAATAATAGTGGTACCTAATTACCTACCTACCCAATAACATTAAATAACCTCTTTGCATTTCAAGTTTTACAAACACACTTTATGGTTTGCACTTAAATTATTTTGCACTTTGATTTTAAACAATAGTTTTAGGTAGGTAGGTACCTAGTTACTAAGTTTTAGAATACATAACCTAAACTAATTGTTTTTATTAAGTGAATAAGTACTTTATGTTTATTTATATTATAACCTAATGTTAGATTAATAGCATTTTAAGATTATTTGGTGTGACTTCTTGAGTTGTGATTGAAAGTTACCTAGCAGCAAAGATTTTTACTTAAAGATTGCAGGAAACATGTTCTGCACATGCTATTTTATTAAAAGCTCAAAATGAGTCTAGTCAAGGATCCATTGAATTAGCACAATCCTTTTCATGGGTTTTATGGTGATAAAATGACTTAAAACATTATTGACACACAAGCACAACCATGTTTTTTAATACATTTACTTTTATTAAATATAATAATGTTTTATTACTTCTTAGAGAAGTTATCTTGTTAGAGCACAAAATGAGTGTTCAGTTTATTGTTGATTATTCATATTATTTTATATTTATACTTACTCGTATTTCCGAAAAAAAATGTTGCTATATATTTAAAAATTATTTGTATCATTGTTGTATGTTTAATAGGTACCTACCGAAGTATTGTTTTTTTAATCCTTATGTATTGTTTGACTAAGATAATAATTTAGTTGGATGCTACAAAGGTTTCAATGAATCATGTTTGATATTTTTACATTTCAATTGTTTTGATCAGGGTAATGAGAATGTTATTAAATTATAAGAACTAAAGCCTTGCTTGAAGATTTATTAGATAGACCATTGTTAGTGATATTTAGAACTTGTGACTGAAACCTCACCAAAAAAGACAAAATATTATTAGATCAATAACCAAACTAATAAAAATGTTATGTTTTCATTATGTTTTATATTTTTATTTTACTATTATTATTTTAGTTCCATACAATGAATGTTAGTTCGCCAGTTATTAGTTTAAATTTACTTATTAATTAGGGTTTTTTAATTATGTCATGTCTAGTAGGTACCTACCTACCATACTGCATACTTTATCCTAAAAGTTACAATTTTTTCAACAATAACTAAAATTTTATTGGTTGATATCAACCACAGAAAAATTATAGGATTTTTTATGTTCATAATTTATTTTAAAAATAAAAGTTTGTAGATATTAGTAGTAGTATGGGAAATTCCCATACTTTCAAAATGTTACAGAATTTAACCAAACTAGCCTAAGTTGGTTGTATGTATGTATGCATGGATCTAGTATCGATTTCTCAGTTACTGTTATGGCCAACATAAAACTAATTAAATATTGAAACTAAATGTACCTTTCAAAATGCATTTATTAACTAACCTAAAATAAAAGGGGTGTTATAAGTTAAGAGGCCTTAGTGTGTATAAATTTGTATGTAAAGTTATTGCACCTAAAGTACCTAATGTGTTATAATAAAATTATCTATACTTGAAGTAGAAAATAATAAATTACAGTAGGCAATTTATGAATGAAAACTTACAATGGATTCTAAAGTAATCATGCAAAACAGTGCCGCAACTGGAACCATGAAAAGTGGCTTCTTCACCTCATAAAGTAAATAATTATGAAATATGATTTTGTTTTATTTCTATTTGTTAATGATTGACATTAGCATTTAAAATAAAACTGCCTAATATCTACTACAACCTGATAGTGTTTGCTAAGAGGATTGTAGAACGCTTTTGTACTTTTTTAACATTTCAATATTCTTAAAGTTATTTATAATTTGCATCTGAACATTAGCACATTCAACTACAAAGTTGATAGTATTCTGAAAAATGGCTTGTGCTTTGTGCAAATTCTGTGGTACCAGTACACCGAACCAGCGCAAAGGGTTTACAGTATTTTCAGCAGTGTTTTCCACCACATTCAGTTGTTTTACTCCATCTTCTTCAGTTGTCATACAAAGTGTAGAAGCTGCAAAGTCAGGAGAACTCTCTGTGGGCAATCTGGTTATACTCACAGAACTCTGCCCCATGATGTACCGGGACTTAGCCAGATGAAGACTGCCGTTGTTGATACTTGACTGTATGTTGAGCTCACATTGCATTTTCTCTTCCATGAGATGCAATTGCCTGAGGACTAGCTTGTCTAGTAAGTTGCAAACTGTATCTAAATCGCTTTGTGCATCTGAAACAAAAATAGAGGTTGTTGAGATGATAATATAATAAAAGTAGGTAAGTCAGCAGTTTAGGCAGCTACCCTCAGTAACTACTGTGCTGACTTGCTTACTATGATTTAATTAATTAACGGATTATTGTTAGGCATGTTTTTGTACTAATTTATAGTGTTCACAATCCCACTTTGTGAGATTGGGCTGGTCATGTCTGTCATATGCCAGTTGAGCAGTGGGCCAAAACTACCAAAGTGAAAGGCAGGCCTTGGTGCATGGTGGGACGAACTATAGGTATATCCCAAGACCGGAGTGTGTGAATAAAATGGGGGTTGGTTTTTGCTCGGCAGTGAGACACAGAAGGGTCTGTCAGGTCAGGTTCAGGTATAATACGGCCCGTCGGGCCGTAGGTACGTAGTACTTAGGTATCATGATGAATCATCAGTCAACTAGGTGCATAGTAGTAGTTAGAATCAACATACCTAATGTTAGTAAAAGCCCAAATCAATGCTAAAATTATCTATGAAGGTAGGTAGGTACCTGCCTTTTATCTCAGCCATGGTTGCCGTTCAGTCAGTCAGCAAAGAATATGAGTGTAATACTCGTTGTATTAAAACAAAGAGAATACAATAACTATATTGTTAAAATTAGATGTCTTCGTTTATAAAATTCGCTAAAACTAAATGTAAACATCGAACGATTGAGAGCATAGAAAAAGTGATTGAGAATTGAGATTGAGACTGAGACGACTGAGAGCAAAAACAAAATCACATGACATGATGATCTGTACCACAGATTACTAGTATCACGTATGCACAGAAAAAAATATCTTTTCATGTCTCTTGTCATGTCATGCATTCTCTTTGATGTCATGCATGACTGGTTGAGTTTTTTTGTGAACCATCTGTGGAACATGTAAGGCGTCAAACGCACTGGCGGTTAACCGCGGGGGCGGCTAACCACGCGTTTCCAGTTTAAACCGCTTGTCAACTGCTTGCTTGTGAGTGTACGCAGCGGTTGCATATTAAACTGGAAACGCACGGTTAAAACCCCGCGGTTAACCTCTAGTGCGCTTGAGGCCTAAGTGTTTTGCGGCGGTGGTGGTATCATGAGGTAGGTACCACAGGCACACCTATAAAAATAAGAAGATGATTAGTGCTATTATTATAATAAAATGTATAAGCGGTCATATGCGGTCTTATGACCTGTCGTTTTGTATGGGTCTGAGTGTTGGGCAACGAAAGGGACGGATGAAAGAAGAGTACCTACATGCGGCAGAGATGCGAATATTGAGATGGATGCATGGAGTGACTAGAATGGATAAGATCACGAATGAGTTTATCAGAGGAAGTTTGAAGAGTGGCGCCTGTGAATGAAAAGATGATGAGCAGCAGGTTAGCATGGTATGGTCATGTTATGCGGAGAGATGAATGTCATGTAACAAGAAGAGTAATAAATATGAATGTAGATGGGTATAAGAGTAGAGGTAGACAAAAGAAAAGATGGATAGACTGCGTGAAGAATGATATGGGTAAGAAAGGAGTGACAATTGAGATGACGGCTGATAGAAGAGCATGGAAGAAAAACACATGTTGTGCCGACCACATAAAGTGGAAAAAAGGCAAGGAGATGATGATGATGATTATAATATAATGTATGTACGTAGTGGCTAACATGATATAATGTTCTCGGGTTCGTTTTTTTATTAGTAGGAAATCCCACTGTGCACTTTTGCAGACAATGATTTACGCACACTATGTATCGGCCATTTTGTATGTACAAATAAGGCTCGCCAAAAATACTCTACGCACGCGCACGCAGAGCAGCCGCCATCTTGGATTGGGTTTTTCAGGCGATTTTGCTTGTTGTGTTCAATTTTATTCCAAAAATAGGAAGTTAGGTACTTGAATCTTATAATAACTGTGCGTCGAGATGTCGGACAAAAGACGTTTGCTGAACGATCTCAGGGTAATAGATTTACGAGCAGAATTAGAGAAACGTAACCTAGATAAGAGCGGCGTCCGCGGTGTGCTCATCCAACGCCTATCAAAGGTGAAAATGACGTGTTCTTGTATTTTAGCCTCGTGTTTATAATGGAGTAATACGTAATATTGATTTTTTCATTGTAGCACATAGAAGAAGAGGGTCACGATCCAGCAACCTTCAAGTTTGAATTGGTCAACTCTGACGCCAAAACTCCATCGAAGAAGACGAGGCGCTCCGAGAGTACTTTTGAACAGGAATCTGAGGAGACTCCGGCTATGGAAGATATGATCGTTCAAGATGATGTGGGCGATGACGACGATATTGATCCCAAAGATACAGAAGGAGAGAAAAATGCAGAAGCAAAGATGGAAGTCGATGATAACAAAAGTAATACCAGAAAACGGGAAATTAAAGATGAACCGGAAGCTTCAGAACCCAAGAAAGCGTGTTTAGGCAAGGAAGACGATCAAAAAACTGATAACAATGATGCTGAGGATAGCATCAACTTAGATCTTGGAGAAGACGAACTTCTCAATGAAGAGGTACGTTTCTATTTCTTCAGTGTTACGGTTCAACTGCCTTCTTCTAAAAGTACCTCCAATGGAGTGTCCAATGGTTTCCTGATGGAAATCGATTGAATTACTTATGTATGGGCTACTGTGAGATGAAATATATTTTTAGCAATGAAAATATTTTATTTCTCTAACATGTTCATGTAAATAAAGGTTATCTCCGAGACTCATCATGAGATCTTGGATGCTCAACGGAAATTCTAATTATGCAGCACCTATAAATACAAAATGTTGTAGTTCACAACTGGAGGATTGCCAAGTGTGTTATAAGCTTCTGTGTTATATTAAAGTGTCTGTTGTTTATTCCAGACGGACAGCACTACAAAACCAAGTAAAAAAGGTAAGTTTATTGTGTAAATTCAATACAAAAACTAATATCAAACCATAATAAATATTGGGATATGATTGTATATCAAGCACACTAGAGTTTGAATATCAGGATTGTAAGTGGATCAATCGGGAAACATTTAATGTAAAATATCAAACTGTGTTATTTCTAAACTGTCATCTTTCCTTGGCACTTGATGGAGAACAAACGGCAGGTGAAGTACCTGTATTGAAGAATGTTGCTGGTGATGTGGATTGCAGCAAAGAAAAAACTATGACAGTAAAACTTCCAAGCAACTCGTAAAAATGCTTCCTGCTACACAACTACAGAGTACCTTGGTTGAAGGACCATCATGTTGGGATGAAACCAGACCTTATTATGCTTCCCAAGCTACATCTATTTGTACTCATTCTAAAGTAAAAAACGAGTGAACCCCAGCAAATTTCCAGGAAAATTCTGTACCACAGTATGAATTGAATATACATGGACATGGTGGCTCATAGCTACCGCGCCCTTCCCAGGCAGCGGTGTTAATGTCGAATCAAGTTTTCACAGGTCAGGATACTGTATTTGCATCACGCAAGTGTGAAACAGCAAGAGAACAAGCAACATATTGTATGAAAGGAGGGTCGGAGAGGCAGGACGGGCCGCTCGTTGAGCGACCTGTGCTGGCTCGGGTGATGAAAGTGCTCTACTGGCGTAGATGACGCGGCGAACGGGGAAGCGGACGAGACGTGCGAGGAGGGCGGTGCCGATGCCGACGCCGACGCCGATGCCGATGAAGTCGTAGGCGCCGCTCCTGGCGACGACGACGCCGCGCCGCCCGACGACCAAGAAGCGAATGCAGAGCTTCCCGCGACTAGGTTGGTGAACGCCGCACGGCCGTCGCGACGATACGTCCGCCTGACCACTGCCCGCGTCTATCCTCCAATTATTTCTACAATAAGTTTTCGCTACAAAGTTTTGCACCAATATTGCGTTGAGCGTCGAGTTCGACCATTTTCGGCTGTCTTCGGCACCGCAGCTTCGGAACACCGGGAACTCCTACAGCGGACTAGGCGGCGCGTTTCAAGTCTACATATTCAAGAACCTTAGTGCATCATCTCAAGAACACAAGGACAGCGAGCATCCGTCGGTCACGATTCGCGACGTCACCGTGCCGGCGTGCCATCGGCTACGTGATCAAGTAACCTGGTGGATTAACGGTGCAAAACTTTGTAGTAGATTAGTGTGTTTCGGCAAAATAGTTTTGGTTAATTGTGATGAATAAAACATAATTTAGCAAAACCACTAAAAACATTGCCTCAGTAAATTATCTGTAAATATGGTTATCATGATGGGTAATTTATGTTTTGTGTTTTCAGCAATGACGCAGATGAAAATGAAAAAGACCAAAAAGGTAATTTTTATCACTACTAGTTTTAAGATTCTTTTATTATAATATAATGAATTCAATTTATTTATATTTTTGCTTTTAGATGAAAAAGAAGAATCTGATAAGAAAGACAAAAAAGATGAGGGCAAAGAAGGTGGAGCCCGGAATCTGTGGGTCAGTGGCTTATCGGGCGACACTCGTGCTAAAGATTTGAAACAACTTTGCAGCAAGCATGGAAAGGTAAAATGATAACAATTTTGCGCATGTCTGAACAGAATGCTGTACTTAATGGAATATACCTGAATATCTCAGAATTTTGTTCAAAATGTTCAATATAACTTGTGTTTTAGGTGATTGGAGCAAAAGTGGTTACAAACGCAAGGACCCCTGGCTCACGCTGCTATGGTTACGTGACAATGGCTAGCTCTCAGGATGCTGAGAACTGTATAAAAAATCTTCATAGAACAGGTTATTATTTGGTAAAGCATTATGCATAGTAAAGACCTTCACCACAGTAAGGACTGCCTACCATGCTACATCATCGTCGTATTTATTATTCTATTTTTTTAATAACTTTTTTCTATGTGATTAGAATATTTTATTAAATCAGAACTTTGTTTACTTGGAATACATAAAATGGCACAGAGGCGAGCTAGCATTATCTTCTAACTAACCTTGGTATATTGCAGAGAAGATGGTAAGTAGTGCTTTCAAGAGATGTGAAGTGTGGTAGTGTTTGACGAAATGGCTTTTAACAATTCATTTACTAGTATTTGTACAGTTTATTTACTAAATCGTTGTTTTACTTTTCAGAACTTCATGGACGCATGATTTCTGTGGAGAAGGCTAAATCTGAGTCTGAATCGTCATCACGTCGGCAACCATCCCGTTCAGATCATCACTCTAATAAGGATGTCAAAGATGAAAACAAGGACAAAGAAGTATGTCAATGAGGTTTTTAATTAGTTTGCTGGTTGCATGCATACTATTTGTCATAAAAACTCTGCGTAAAGCGCAACCTTAATGCTACCTTAAATAAACATACAATCGGTACATCACAATATAGGCATCAACCATGTTTTTTCCAAAAATGCCCCCATAGTCGGAACTGACATATAATCTATCTATTCTAGTTATAAACTGAATTTGTTAACTATTTAAACTTTGCTTGGCAATCTAACTGACTTTACATCTTGTACACCCTAGCCTGAAACACATTTTACAATTTTAATCCTCAGGAGGGTAAAGATGGAGCAGAGAAAAGTTGCGACGGAAAACCAACTGAGTCTGGAAGTGAGCGTGCGAGGTCCACATCTCGTACACGAGAAAAGTCTACTCGCTCTGACAAGGTAGTATTTTAAGTCATAGTCAATAATTATTTAATCAGTATCAATACAAGTTATATCAGTACAAGGATCATTTAGAACCTTCTAGAGGAGACTTCTTAGTGCTGGTTCATGACAGCAAAAATATGCCTCAAAGCATAGAACAACAGACAGCCAACTTACAGCTTGGTTAGTTTGGGCCCTGAATAAGGTTTAGAGTTAAGTTATTAAATAATTTGCAAGCTACAAGTCTCGCCGCGTCTACAAATCTGTTTTTATTGACCTCGAAAAGTACTTAACTGGTTTTCACACACAGAAACTTAATATCCTAAGGATATATATAATGTTAAAACATTTTAGGATCGTGCAAAACGCAGCACTCGCAGCCGAGAACGTAGGAGGTCGCCACCCGCGCCTGCAAGAGATGTACTCTCTTTCAATAAGATTTGGGTAATTAGATTAAATTTCTACTCGTTTCTTAGATAAGATTCACCAAAAAAGTAACAGCACTTGCATCACCCCGCTAACAGGTGACTGGACAACAATTTTGAATGATCATTTTTTTATAATCTTACTGAAATAAAAGATACATATTACTGGCTGGTTTGTAAATTGTAGAATTGGTCACCATTGGGTTTCTCAGTCGTAATGATATCGACAATCTGTACATTAGTTTGGTTAGTCTATGAGACGCTAAGAATCCGTCTGATTGAGTATTCTATTATTGCAGAAAGAGCGTGACGTAGCTCGCGCTCGTGAGCGTTCTCGTGCAGCGCGCGAAGAAGAGCGCAGACGCCGCGCTGCCGAGGAAGCATTGCGGGAAAGGGAGCGTCGCCAGCGCCAGGAGAAGCATCGCCTCGCGCTAGAGCGAGAGAAACTACGTGCTGAGAGGTACTGCGCAAATATACTGTATATATTTATGTAGATAGGAGCGCAGACGGCGAGCTGCTGACGAAGCGTTGCGGGAATGAGAGCGTCGCTAGCGGCAGGTGTATTAAGCATTTATGTATTCTTTTTAAGAAATATACAAAAAATAATTCTGGCTCGTTCTTTTAGGCTCTAGTAGCGTTATACTGGCACCTTGAATCAAAATCAAAAGATGATTCTAAATGATGTTTGTGATTTTACTGTATAAAAGATCTTTGACTTCTTTCCAGTGAAAATTCTTCAGAAACTATGATTTTTCTAATTTCTATACTATGTTTTCAAACGCTAAACCATTTCAGAGAGAAAATCGAACGCGAGAAGAACGAGCTTCTGCGTTTAGAGCGCGAGCGACATCGGTTAGAGCGCGAAAAGTTGGAACTGGAGAGAATGGAACTGAAACGTGCGCAAATAAGGTATTAAACTTTTACTACGAAACTTTTTTTTACTGCCGAGAATTTTCTTTGTATTTCTGTATTCCAGTTTAGGGGAGATAGATAGGTGCTAGTGCTGTTAAGGTAGATCAACATAGCCCGGCCGCATTGTCACAAGCAAAGCTACCAGGCGAGCCGTCGTCGTCGGTCTGAGATGTGTGGCAGGCTCCCATATTTTGTAGTTAGAGCATAAACTTGTTCTGCAAAAAGATGGTTGAATCATCACTTATAGAGTGGTGGTAATGTAGCACCCGTCTGGGAAACATATTAGCACCTCCAAGAGAAGAAATCAAAAGATAATTGATATAAGCAAGAGGGTATTAGGAGCATCAGTGATCATCTTTCTGAATCGGTTCTGTCAGAGTTATAGCAGTTGTTGATGTGATGAAAAAACTACAACAAACTTTCAGATTGGAAGAAGAGCGTCGCAAGCGCGGCTACGAGAGCAATACATACCGCAAGGCAGCGAGCCCGCCGCCCGACCCCGGCTACGAGCGAGATACGCGGCACAAACGCCAGCCGCCGCCGCCTATTGTAAGTGCCGTGCGTTCACGACGCAATTACAAACCAAAGGAGCGGGTTAGTAATTGAAAGTAGTGAATAGTTTCTTTACCGGTATGCGGGTAGTGCGTTGAAGTCGCTCAAAATCGGTATAGCGCGGCGTCGTCGTCGGGTCGTGAGTAACTCGTTCTCATCAGTTTTTAACCAACAACCGATAAACCAGGGTTCGAAAATATCCGATATATATCAAAAGTTTGATATATATCCATTTTGTATGAAAGCCATATTATTATTTTACTGTATTATTTATGTATACTATTTGCATATGTGTTACACAAACATAATACATTATTTATAAAAACATTAAGATTTTATTAATGTTTTATTTATTTAGGTACTTAAAATCAGACAAATGAAACCAAAACATAAAATCTTCTTCTACTCAATAATGAAGTAAAACCGTGTCTGCACTTTGTCAATTACATTCTGTTTTTTTTTAATGGACGCAGTGCATTGCCGTACAGGGTACGTCCTCATTGGACTTGCTCTGTGAGGTAATGCGTTGTTATAGGCAGAAGTTACCACTTAACATCAGGTGAGCTATCGGCTTGTTCCATTGCTTTTATCATTAAAAAAAAATTAGTATCGAAATTTTTCTGCCACGACTGACGTCATTAATACCGGCAGAAGTGTTGCCATTTATGGATTAGAACTTAGTATTATGTAGTATGTTTTAACTCTACTCCAACGCCATCTACATTACTTAATAATATAAAAAAATTTAAACATTTTTGTATTGATATATATCATAAAACATCACTTGATATACTATATCGGATATATATCATGATATATATCGGATATATATCCATTGAAATATATCCTCGAACCCTGCGAAAAACGGGTATTATAAGGTTCATGGCATTGTGTCTGTCTGTGCCCATTTGAATGTACTAATTTTGCACATCATTCTTTTAAATTTATTATTAAAACACAATTTAGGCTTAGAGTACGGGACCAAAGGGCCTAAACTTTATACAACTAAACTTATTAGCTTATTAAACTTAGTAGCTCTGCCTTCCGTGATGTGGGTCGTGACTTCGATCCCCATCGAGAACAAACATTTGTGTGTGGCAAACATAGATGTTTGTTGTGTGTCTAGGTGTTACTATGTATTATAAGTATGTATTTACAAAAAAAAGTATATAAGTATTATATCACCAATCTAGTGTCCATAGTACAAGCTCTGCTTAGTTTGGGACTAGAGGGCGTTGTGTGTAATGTCCAAGAATATTTATTTATTTTATTGGTCCAGTCATCAAGCCGGGCCCAGTTTGAAGCGCCACCTCCTCCTCGTTTCGAGATGGGCTCCAACTACGACCGAAATGCCGAGAAACCGCGCGATCGCGCCACCGAGCGCGACTACAAGAGAAGCGAATATCCCAGACATGTATCATGTGAGTTACACGCATTTTACATCATCTTGCGATTGCGTAAATTGTGCAATGACTTCTCATTATGTAATTATTTTAAAATAGTGTAATCAGTTCTGTTAATCTACGCCTGTTGAACAGCTTAAATAAAACCACTGCAGCACATGGGCCCCTCACAAAGATTTCCAGTTTTGAGTCTTCATCCTCCAAGAAAGTTCCCCAGTAGTTAGCGATTCTGCAAGGTTGTTGCAGCTTAACTTTTTACTACACAAAAATACATCGCGCAAAAGTATTATATTGATATATCCTCTTTCAGCCAGCAACATGAAGTATTCGAGCAATGGGGCAGCTGATGATGCAAGACAGCCAATGCCGCCTGGCACCAGACCCAAAGAACCAAGGTGCGCCTATCATTATAACTTTATATTACAGAGTATAAAATGTTCTTTCCAAATTAGACTGCAGAAGTTACAAACAATAAACGTTTTATCGTGATTAGGACTTGCCTCTGTTGTTTGCAGACAAGAGTTTTTTTTGGAACTTGAACAAAATGATTATGTAGGCGATTGTTTTCCAGCCGCACTTATGATTCCCGTGACACTCGCTCGTACCGACCATCGCCGCCAAGCAAGCCCGAGCCTCGCAGCTGGAACGCATCTACCCGCTACCCAGACTCATCAGCACCTTCCAAAGGTAAGCTTAACTTAAATCTGCAGACATCCTTTACAATCATAACATTACGTAAACCTTATCGCGATTTACACCGCGCGGTGAGGCAGTCAAGTTGTTGTTGCAGCGCAGTGTAACTCTAAAGGTACGTTTACGCTTATTCAACATTCTGTTGAAGCAACGGATTGTCGTACGCAACAGCTTTCAAGTGTTGAACGGTCAACATTGATCAACATCTGTTGCTGCAACAGGTTCGACAGTTTCATTTTAGTTACGTTCTACAGTTGCCTATATCTACCTACAGTCATGTCTACCAAACAAGTCACTTCTACTGCCGGCCTTTTTAATTTTTGAAAGTATTCTGAAAGAAAGAAGAGCTATGTTGGAAAAAGGCAATGTTTAGAAGTAGATGTCGAAGTTAGTTTTACGTAGGCATCTTTTTTTCTTTTTATTGTCGTTATATTGACATAGTTATATTCCGGAGTACTTCTTCATTTTTATAATCCTCATCCTCAATAAACTGTATATAACTTTTTCATTACTCCACTGAATTTCCGTAGACAACCAAAAAATATGATTTGTTGAACGAATGCATGAGCTGTGGGTTCACAAGCGACACGTTTCAACACGCCGTATTTTGTGGAACGGTCGACGCTCTTTTGCACGACTCATTCAAGGAGCAACACTGTTGCTTTCCACAAAATTGCCTGTTGTTGCACAGATGTAACATTAAATAGGTACATAGACAAAATACCTTGTGGGTTAACGAAGGTAGTCAAAATCGTGTATATCAGGTTGCCTAATTTGTAAAAAAAATTAAATCTTTTTTTTCTAATCCAAGTTGTCCGAGCCGGCAGCAGCTCCAACGCTGGAGGCGAAGCGTGGTCCAGCGGAGGTGGTGAGACGCGTTATGCAGGATATGACACGCGCTACCCGCCGCAGTACCAACCGCCGCCGCCCGGCGCCACCTACCCCGACCGCTACGCACAACCGGCTAGAGATTCGTACACGAGGAAGTACTAACATGCGAGGTAGGTAAGTAACGATAGGTACCTACCTATAGTATCGTAATCTACATAAAATACCAGTAATTTGTACAGTATAAATCATCTAGATACTGTGTAAACTACTACTCTAGATTCTGGATAATATGAAAAGGTCTGTTATTGTACCTATTGTTGTTTTCCAAAATGTACTTGCACACAAACATCAACTACCATTTACTAGTGAGAGTTGAGTATGGATTTCAATATGGCGGGACTCTTTAAGTTCAAAATAATAGTTAAATAGGTTACATAAGATATCAAAAAAACTTAATATAATAATATTTCTTTTGTTGCAGGCATTTCAAGCAAGATATCTTTATTTAGCTGCTTCATTATTTCAAAGTATATTGTATTTCTTATTGATCATAGCTAAGTTCAAATAAATAAACATTTATTTAAATATTATATAGGGTAAGTATTGTTTATGGTTAGCATTTACTTTCTGTAAGCGCTCAGGTATATTTTACCGATAGGCTAGTTTCTCTAGATTTGTGAACAGTTTTGTATTATATGAATAGTTTTATGGACCTAGAACTTGTTGTAACATTCCCTTACTTATAAGGGAGTCACGATGCATGTCTAATAGTGTATAATGTATCTCTATGATTATTAGTGGAGTGGTTTTTATGTTGCATGTGTTTTGTTTAATTCGTGAATACCTGGATTTTACGTAAAGAAGTTTTCTATTGTTCCTGATACCCAAGAGAGTTGTTGGTTTTTCAAAGAGTCATTCATTATGTTTTTGTGGGTATTTTAATTGTCAGCTAAAGACATAATTATGTTTTATGTAATAGGATAAAATTATTATTAAGTGTATTGGTTTTGTAAGTAGTAACCTAATAAATGAATTAAGTACTTAATATATATTTTTTGAAACTTTGAACTCTACAGGGTACGATATAAATTACAGTACATACAAAATATTTGACCAATACCTTTAATGAATTTAAGTTAATATACATTTTCAAACAAGGTTAGTTGGTTCTAGGGCAGGTAACAAAGAACTTATCCAACCAAACCAAAACAAACTGATTAATTAAAAAAAACTGTACACCAAAATTAAATTTTGGTTCTAAAAGAACATACCTACCTGCCTGCTATTTTCTATCACTAAAGATCTATCAAGCCAAGCAATTAAAAGCCAAACAACTAAAATGCATTTCTATGCCTGCATGCATGCATAGATTCGTTGACAACAAACATTTAACGATATAATCAGCCGTGACAGGGAAATAGACAGTCACACTATAAAAATGTAGTTTTGTGCTTAAATCGTGAACAAATTCAGATTTTTGCTTGTACAATCATTAATACTTCTAGTTTTACAACTGATTATTTATTTATTGATATTGCAAAAGCACCAATCACCTTACTTTACGATGTAAAAAATTAGTAAATAGTAGTAGCCTCAGGAGTTTCAGGCAACAAGAAATTCACATTCTCAACAAAAAGCGATGAATGCATTGGTACATAGTCATCATTGTGTAAGTATGGGCTGGTTTTTGGCCACTGGTCTATTTCAACATAAGGAGGTTCTATATCTAGATCTAGAGATTTTAGGGCATCAATGGCATCTTTCTGGCCTTGGTTAGCTGCTAAGCGAAGCAACCTTGTGGCAGTGTCAAGGTCGCGCTGGAGACCACCTCTTCCTTGGCCATAGTAAATGCCGAGGTTGTAAAGTGCACCAGGATGCTCTTTGGATGCAGCAGACCTATAAAACTCCATAGCCTGTTTAACAAGGTTAAGCAGTATCATAAAAATGGATCAATTATAGTTATACTTGGAAATATCAATGGAATCTAGCATTCTTACCATTTTCTCATCAACAGTTACTCCCAAGCCACTCTCATAGCACAGACCCAAATTGTATAGAGCTGGAGCATGGTGGCGGTTTGCAGCTGACCTATAACATCAAACTATTAATGTAATAATTCTGCAATCTTATCAAAACTTAATGAACATGGTTATTACCTGAGCATCTTAATTCCGACTTGATGCTGTCCATTTTCAATGGCTGCCAAACCCAGTTTATTCTCAATAGAGTTCAGCACTTCACCCAGATCATTCTCAGCAGACTCAGTGCTTGCTGTAGTGCCACTGTCATGAGTTGCCTGTTGTCCTCCACTATGTTCATTTGAAACCAAATGTACAGGAGTAAATTGCCCAAGAATACTTTCGAGCTTTTCGTTATTGTTGCATAGTGCTTTTTTATTTGCAACATTGACAAACGGCTGCAATGTGCTTATAATGTTGTTGAAGTCGCCACATTTTTTGCCACTTTTGCTGCAGTTTTTCAACTTAAAATGTACAATCTGACTTGTGTACCATCCCAGTACAAGTGCACTGCTCTGTAAATTAAAACGTTTCAAATAACTGATATGGTTGGTTTATATACCTATGAGATATGTGCTACCAAAAACTCAACTAAAGGGGAGACTTGTTCCCAACAGTTGTAGTACAGGTACGGGCTAAATAGAAAGACGTAACAAAGGCTCCCGGGCTTACCCAAGTGATGGCACCGATCCAAGAACGATTCAACTGTTCGAAGTTCCATCTCTTCCTGTTAGTATCATTATCACTGTTGTAAGAGCTCCAGCACTTCCGCGATGTGAGCCATTGGCAAGGAAGGCTAGAACGCTTGTCTTTACAGTTCTTTTCATCAGGGACGGAGTTCACAACATTGGTTGTGCTGCGCTTGTCGAAGTGATTAGCGCTTCGCTCAAACGTGTCCCGGATACGACGTGATACATACTTCCACATATTTTTACACTAGCAGTGGAATTCGCTAGAGCATGTTTGCAAAATAATCTTCTTGTTGAGTAAGCAGAAGTAGCTAACAAAATACGGAAACGTATTACACATCAACACAAAAAAAAAACCAGTCAAGGCAAGACAAGAGTATTTTATGGTCTGTGATTTTATGCATACTTCATCTGTGATTTTATGAATTATTTTTTTGGCCAGCCTTATTTCTAATAACAAAATGGCGGACATCTATGTTTGCTTTATGTATGTATACCATGGATGTATACGTATACGTAAATTTGTGTACGTGAAGTGAACAGACGTTAAATTCAAATCAAATCTGACCAAATTGACATTTCTTTACGATTACGCTCTGCGGATGTCAGCAAGCCAAGCCCTAAACCAAGAAGTTGAACTGGGAGCTCGAACTCCGTTTGATACGCAGGCAGCTATCAAAGAATATGTAATACCTACGTAATTCCTACGTAAGAAGCGGGACTCCCATTCTACCAAAATTTACACACTGAAAATCTCGATTTGTATGAAACGTGATTCAAATTTTGATCCCCGTTTCATACATTGTTCGTTTTTGGAAAGCACGAGTCTAGTTCGAGTTTCGCCAGTCTGGCAGCTATGGTGTATGGCACTTGGTTTATCCAGTTTGTTTCTAGGTGTTATTTACCTACTGTTGGAACCTGTGGTTGTTGGAACACTGATTATTGTCTCTGGCAGCCTATTCCAGGCTAAGGCTTCCTTCTTTGCATTGTGAATTGTGATTTCCCTCTTTATGTCTACCCAAGGTCTACCCTCAACGTAGAATTCTCATGTTCTGTGCTTCAACAAAAACTATAAAGTTCAATTTCCAATGTGTGGGAGGACTGGATTGTAAGTATCTATGTAAATATGTATTATTTATGTTTAAACTACCTCCCTACTGTGCGCGTCCCTATTTTCTACAGTTCAGGTAGGTAACTTTTACCTACCTAAGACAGAGAATGTTGAATTGATAATGTAGTACCTAGGTACATGGCTACTATATTTCAGATCATTGCATAGAGATCAAGTTCAGTGCGCATGCAGCTACAAGCCAACTGGAGCTGATAAATATGTTGTTCCCGAATGGCTCCCGGAGCATAATGTAGACAAAAAGTACACTCCATCCTATAACATAGCTCCAACTGATGTTACTCCGGTGCTGGTCTCATCAAGTAAATACAAAAATGCTGCAACCACTGACAGAGTGCTAAAACCCATGCTGTGGGGTGTAATTCCACAATGGCATAAGGTAGGTTACTCTACCTAATAAGACCACACTAAGAAATAGGTAATACCTTTCTAAATTCTTGTCTTGAGGCTGTAGATTGTAGGTATGGTTATGCATAATATTTACCAACTTTATATATCTAACATAAAATGTTATTTCATGTCTTTGTGTTACCACCTATTTATTATAAAAATATTATAATAAATAATAATAAATATTCACGGACACTTAACATAACACCTTCTAGTCCCAAACTAAGCAAAGCTTGTACGATGGAAACTAGATGTCTGATAAGAATACATACATACATTTTACATACATTATATCCGCAATGTAGTTTAGTTTCCCTAATACAAGCTTTGCTTGGTTTGGGACTGGATACTTAGATATTCAATTCTATTTTTAGGGAGATTACAAAACCCACAACTTGACCACTAACAATTGTCGCTTGGAAAACCTCAAAGGATCCAAGCTTTACAGTCCTTTGCTGAGTAATGGAGGCAGATGTGTGATCATGGTAGAAGGGTTTTATGAATGGCAATCTACTAACAAATCCTCAAAGGAAAAGCAACCATATTACATTTATGCACCGCAGATTGAAAATATTAAGGTAACATTTGATAATAAAATTATCAACATTATACATAACCACCCATACAAGCTGACAACTATATACCAACTGATTTTAGATGGATGATCCTAAAACATGGAATAACAGCTACAATGAAGACACCGGCTGGTCAGGGGTCCACCTTCTCCACATGGCAGGCCTCTACAATATATGGCAAAATGAAGACACTATAATTTATTCATACTCAGTCATAACTATGGATTCCAACTCTACATTTAACTGGCTGCATCACAGAATGCCGGCAATCCTTGACTCAGAAGAAAAGATACAGGTACCTACTAATATTAGTTAATAGGTGTCTAACCTCATTATTAGTCAACTTTTTGAACTCAATAAAGCCAAGAAATGGGTTTATAAATAAAGGATAAAGGGTCACTGGCAAGCTTAATATATTCAAATAATAAAATAATGTAGATAGGTACCTGCCTCTTGCAGATTGAACAATAAAATTACATTTATGACTTTTCCAGGCATGGTTGGACATAGACAATGTGAGCCCAGACATGGCCCTATCTTATTTAAAACCAACTCAAAAATTATCCTGGCATCCAGTTTCCACAGCTGTTAACAATTCCAGAAATAAATTGGATAACTGTAACAAAAGAGTAAACATTGAAAGTAAAAAATGTGTTCAAAGAACTTTAAATACATGGTTTATAAAACCAGAGAAACAGAAATCTGTTGTGTACTTGGAACAAGATTCAAAAAGAGCTAAAAAATAAGTTTATTAATAAAAAAATTGTACAAGTCAAATTATATGTCATTTAATTTCAAGTGGGTACCTAGGTTTGTTATACGCCATCAAATTCTTTGGTTTGAACTGAATAAGCAAGCGATTGGTACCAGAACACTAACTATATCAGAACAGAACATAAATCCACACAGATTAAAGAGAACTTATATACTTGTTATATTTACGTTATCCTAGGCACTATCTTACTAGCATGTGGTGAACCTTGTAAACTAGGTAACCTAAAGATATGAATAGGTACCTACCGTCATCAGCTTTGAGCTGCCAAGTCCTACAAAAGAATTAAATTATGAGAATTTTCGACAAAGTACCTCTTAACGATGGATGAGTTCATATTTTGGCTTCCAAATAGAACCAGCCTTTCAGGAAATCAAAAGAAAAAAATCTTCCTATGATGTACAGTAGGAACATAATCAGAAGCAAATCAATTGTATGTTACATACTAAGCTTAATATTTAGTCTTATGAACCGGTACACTTTTGATCATTATAAGAAAAAGGATCGATTGGCATCAAAAAAAGTTTTTGTGTAAAATGACCATTTTCTTGCTGGCTGTACATTTTTTCCAAAATCTGTAAATGCAGTTAAGAATATCTTAAAAATTTATGGATAGTCTCCTAAAAGCGTTTTCCTGTAACTATAACGAATAAGGTACCTACCTGCCCTTACTGTCCCGTCTCAAAAATTCACCCTGTATAGTTTCTGACTTGTAGTAAAAATTATAAAATTGACAAAACCAGTTTATCGTGAGCTAGGTATAATTTTTAAGAGTTTCAATGTTTTGGTAAGCCTAGTACTTAGCTAGATGCGAGGTATCGATGCGATTTGCAAAGTTTATTGCAAGCGTAAAAAATAGTGGGGTTTTATTAAATTTACGACCGAAAAACTCAAGGGATGTTATAAGTTTGACGGCGTTCGTAAGATGATTTGTCTTGTATCATGTCTTTGATGGTTTTTAACCATGTTTGGTGAGAATTGGTGAAACCGTTACCAAGTTTTGAGGATATTCATCAGCTCTGAAAACTATTTTATGAGGAATTTCAGGCATGATTTTATGGGAACATTACGAGATCTAGATTCTAGTTTATTTAGATTGACATTGATAGCTCATTCATACAGTCATAACTTCAACATGGTTGTATAATAATAATATAATAAACCCTATAGATGCCTACTACATACCATAAAAATACATACATACCTCTTTAGATAATTACAAAATAGGCGCAAGTATTAGGTAGGTAGGTACCTACCTACCTAAGAGTTTGTACATCACCTTTCCTATGCAAAGGTGTATGGAGCCTGTTTGACATTATCAATGATATCCCGGTAGTCGGCTTCGCATGTGATCATGGCGTGATTTTGTATAAAATCTTGTACAAAACCGGTGACTTCGCGTTTATCTAAAACATAAGAACACATTTTACAATAACTGACGCGAAAGATCTGAGGTGCGTGTACTGTAGGTAAAATCAGCATCAATAGTAAACAATGCTCACCAGACAACCTTTTTTAAGAGTTATTGATACCTACTATGAACACAGTAACAAAATTCTGAATGTGTAAATCAGCTTCTGCACCTGCACTACTTTATTTACCTGGGTATTGCTTGCATTTGAAGATTAGATCTATCAGATATTTGACCACAGATTTGAACAGATTTTTGCCCCTGATTCGACCCATGCCATAATACGGAGTGAGGGTAGTTAGGACCCACATGGAGATCCGAGTTTTGCAGCTCGAGATTAGTTGTGGGCTGTCTTCTATTGGTGAAAGTATGCCTTCATCATCATCATCATCTTCGCCAAAAAGTTGTAGATACAAAGACTTGATCTGGAATTAAACCAAAAAAATATGCTAACCCAATAAACTATTGGAAACTTAAACGCTTCTTCGGATCAATCATCACAGATCACAATAGTTCTTGAATAGTGACAATGAAAGTTGCTGTTCTACATGGGGGATGGACAAATTGGACAAGTTTTGCGGGCATATTGAGTGTTGTTCAAGTCCAATACTAATATTAATTGAATTAAAGGATAGTAGGTACTTTTACCTACCCTTGCAAGTTTGTTTCTATTATTGTCACCAATCTGATACAGCATTTCCAGCAGGTCCTTTTTTAAGAAGTACTCTTCACAGTGCCATTTACTGACCATCTTTTTTTTCTTTAAATCCTTCTCTTTCTGTGTATTCTTGGTGTTTCTCTCCTTTTTTCGATCTGATGCATTACTTTCATTGTTAATTAATATGCCAGTTAAAGTAGCCAGTCTTTCATCAAGAGACTTAATTTGTGCAGCTTGATTTTCAATGACTAATTCATTTGTTTTTATTGCATTAACTGATACAGGCGAGTTTTCTATCCCCAAATCATTACCTTTATTGTTACTTTCTTGGAGTGTAACAGGTGCTTCGTTTTGAGATGTGGGCTTAACATTATTGAAGGTGGCCTCAAATAAATCATCATCAGTTTGATCAGTATGAAAAAGTTTTTCTAACTGCATCATAACATCATCTGAATCATTTTCTGTGTGCATTGCGGTCATAATAGAGTTTGGTGGGATTGGTGTGGGTTGCATTCCAACTTCAGTACTGTTAGGTACTTCAGTTTGAACAGACTTGGGACTTGGATTGCTTTGTACATTTAATTTGCTGGTATTTTTGAGCACTGGTTCTGGAGTATGGGTCTTCATGTTTATTGCAACTGGTATCTTGTACTGAGCAAGTGTGTTTGCACTTGTAGTACCTTCTAATACTGCTGTTATATCATTTAAGCTTTGGGGTGAATTCTTCCGTCGCCTTTTATTGTCATTGCCATGGCATTTACAATTGCATTCAGTACTAGAGACAATCGATGTTTGAGTTTTCTTATCATTTGGGGGAGTTCTAATAGTTTCCAACAAATTCCGATATAACTTTCCTTTTTCAGTATTTTTTTTAACATCTTTTATCTAAAGCACATGAAATAAAATTAGTACAGAGTTGTAGTCACACAATATTTAAAGTCAATATTCAGTAAAATCACAAGCAACACACAAACATACCACTCCAAGTATTTGCGTCCTATAGAGTTGAATCACCATGCTCCTTTGAGCTGCCTTCATTTCTATCATTTTAGCACATCTCCAGATACCGCTGGGCAAGTATATATTCTTATTTAGGAGTTTCTGGTTTGTCTCATAATTTACGGAGAGAAGTTTTACCATGTGCTTCATATAATGTTGCCGCACCTATACAAATGTAATGTATAAAATAAATAATTGTCATCTCACAAATAATTAAACGGTTTGGGTGAACCTCTATTACTTACTTTTGACATCAAAACATCGGGCTCCGAATCAAAGGTTGGACATGCTATGAATGTATCATCACTTTCGC
The DNA here is from genome assembly GCA_947507515.1 of Eulithis testata. Lineage (NCBI taxonomy): Eukaryota > Metazoa > Arthropoda > Insecta > Lepidoptera > Geometridae > Eulithis > Eulithis testata. Next base: position 5,419,240 of record OX382213.1, on the reverse strand, counting down.
ATATAAGCTGGTCTACATATCGCTCAGAGTCCCAATCAGAAAGATTATACTTCGTACAGTTTGTGTACATTTTGAATGATTCCATCGATCCCCTATTTTCACGGATGAAAGATGATACAAGCACCACCAGCGGCGCGGCGGCGAATGCGACGGGCAGAAGAAAGCGCCCCGGTAAAGAGTATTTTTTTCTATGCTTCAGACTTTTCGGTACTGTAGGGTTTAATTAACAAATAAACAAAAGCGCAACCTTACAACCGCGGAAAAAACAACCAACAAAATTGTCTTCGTTAGCTTTCTTGAAAGTTTGGACCACAAACTAATAGGATGCTAACGCATGTTTGGACGTATGCACTACATACAAACAGAACTACTACCGCTCTACTAAGGGTGGAATTGGAATTACCTATTTGGTTTCTAGAAATGAAATCAAAACAAATACGTAAACTTTCTTGTGGGCGCAACAACAATGTACATGTACAGCGGAGTTTTTTTTTCAGCGCCTGCTATAGCGAACATTGAACAACATTTTTGGATAAAAAAAAAGTTTTTTATAATATTAAAAAAGGGGGGTATGTGGGACTCCCCAAGGCCGGTATACCCACTAAAAACCCAGCGGCGCTCCTGCGTCGTCTTAGTGGGGGGGACTGGGAAACCGGCAGAGCCTTTACATCCAGTCCCTCCCCGACGAAGCCCGCCATTACAGCGGGGCCCGCACGCCCCTCCCCTGCAGGGTGGGGCCTGGGAACGGCAAGCGACTCGGCCGTTCCCGTCCGCCCGCAAAGGTGGCGAATGTGTGCAATGCGGGGCCGGGGCTCCATGTCGGCCCCACCATTCGCCACCATGCGTCAGAGCGGCGCGGGACAGTTCCGCGTCGTCCCGCGCGCTCTTCCCCGCTCGGGGGCCCAAGGCCCCCCCACGAAGCGGCGCAGGAGTGTTCCGCGTCCTCCCGCGCGCGCTTCGCCGCCTTCTATGGGACCGCTCGTCCCCCACGAAGCGGCGCAGGAGAGTTCCGCGTCCCCCCGCGCGCGCTTCGCCGCCCCCTTCTGGGACCAGGTCCCAGAAGGTCGTCCGGGCCACCAAACAAGGGGGCCCGGACCCACCTGGGTAGACCGAAGTCTACCCTGCCTCATCACACTGTGCCCTCTGCTACTCAGAGGGACACGCGGAGAGGCCCACCGTGTCGAGTTATTGGCCACCGCTAACAAGATCCCACGAGTGAGAAGTTAATAGCGGTGTTTACCAGGGTGCACCAATCCGCGACTGCTACCGTTCCCCCAGGACGAATCCCAGGGGACAAGTAACAGCGCAGACCTCTTGGAGGTTACCCGACCTTTTTTTTTTTTTTTTTTTTTTTTTTTTTTTTTGTTTTCGGTGAGGAAACTCATTTACGAGTAGACCGGTCCGGGGCGGACCGGAATTATGTGGGACTCACCGCCGAAGCAGAATACCCAAACTAAAACCTCACCGGTGTCCCTCTCGCGCCATTCACGCCAAGCCACGGGAACGAAAGCCATCCGCGACAGGTTACCCGACCTAGCACCCCTCATAAACAAACCTAACCTAACCTACTCATTTGTGAAGGTAGATCTTTCGTAAAAAAAAAGAACTTCAGTTTATTTTTTTAGCAGATTTTATGGATGGGCTCGCTTCGCTCGCATTTTTTATAAACAAACCTAACCTAACCTACCTACCGATTGCGAAGTTGACTAAATATACACACTAATAAAAAATATAGGTACCTACCTAAGTAAAAATGAAATATTTTGTTCTGTTTACGTTCCCTTTCAATCGTTCAATCGTTCACATAGTCAGGCAAGTAAGTGTAAACAAAGCATAGGTGATGACGTATTTTGGCATCCAATTCCCAGGTTGTACATTCCGTGGATGGGCATTCCCGACACGTGCTGAGCTTTCACAGCCATGGAAAACACAACCAAGGAAAGTACAGCCCCGGAATTCGATGCCATTTGGCAGCCAATTCCATGGCTGTGTATTCCCACCCTGTGCAAAACATTGTACGGCCTGGAAAACACGTCCCGAGATTGCACAACCATGGAATTGGCTGCCAAATTATACGTCAATTCCTGACTGTACATTCCGGGGTTGTGTTTTCCATGGTTGTGAAATGACGGCACCCGAAATCTACGGGGTAGGGTGATGATAATGATTAAATCGGTCGATCTGCCCTGACTCCTGAGCCCTCCTCCCTGCCTGCTGTGCTGTGCAGTGCAGTGCTGTGTGCACAAAGTACAAAAAAAAAATTATAAATAAGGAAAGCTGTGTGCCTGCTGTACATTGCTGTGCAGAGTATGTACATTTATAAATACTTTGATAAATACTGCCTGCATGCATAGAGGAATACTATACTGCTGGATGGAACCCTTCTCTGAATGGAATGTTGAGAAGATCAAAACAGCTCAAAGTAACATTTTTATGCACCTAAAACCTAGGTAGGTACCTACCTACCTGATCTCCTGGAAGTTTTATGGCGAAACAAGATCATCTAATGCTGTCTCAGTTCATAAAAGAGGTTCATTCATCACTTAGAAAAACATCTTCTGAATTAGGAGCAGAGACAGCTTGGAAAGAACATTGCAAGAATGAGGGCATGTTACTAAAATATGCAGATTATATGCAAAAACTAGCAACCACTCATTGGGAAAACAATTGTGCCAATGCAAGCAGTGAAGCCTCAAGTCGGATAAAATGGGCAGCAAATTATTGCATTAATTATTTCAAAAACAAAGAATATGAAAAGCACAGAGATTATGACAAAGATATAGCCAGCAAACTGAACCTATTTGATTTAGAAATAACAGAATCATTTTCAGAACCTCTGAAATTAATTGATGTAGGCAGCTGCTACAATCCTTTCCAAATGTATGAAAACTTTGATGTATTGGCTATAGATATATGCCCTGCAAATAATTCTGTGTTTCAGTGTGATTTCTTAGGTGTTCCAATTGGAACTCAAACAGTTATAGAAGGTGCAAAAGTTGTACAATTGCAGGAGCAAAGTTTTAGTATAGTGACCTTTTGCTTTGTTTTAGAATACATTCCCAGTTCAGAACTTCGGATATCAGCATGTGAGAAAGCTCTCTCATTATTGAAGCCTGGTGGCTTGCTCATCATTAGCACTCCTGATTCAAAACATGTGGGTGCAAATTGTAAATTAATGAAATGTTGGCGCTATACCTTAGCTTTACTAGGTTTTAACAGAATAAAATATGTAAAACTTAGACACATGCATTGTATGGCATTTAGGAAGTCACTTCACAAAGATATTGCAGCACGCTGGGCACAATTACATTGTGAAGCTTGTATGAATTTTGCTATCCATATACCTCAAGATTTTCAAAATCAGGATATTGAACAAGATGTTCAACAGTACCAAAGCCTTGCAAGTACACTAGATTTCCAACAAATGCCTTTTAGTGATCATTTAGATTAAGCAATCTACTTTATAAGTTGTTATACATAAATAAAATTTATTTTTCTATTATTTTTAAAACATTTTATTACCCTTAACATTAATTTGATTTTCTATCAAGACTTAAAACAATAATTTTGGAATTTATTGAGGATGTCAGGCAGCTGCAAACTTAGCTTTACGTTTCTCCAGCTTCTCCTTGTTTTCAATATCTGTCATCATTTTAGAAACTGATTGACCAAAGCGTTCTGCTCGTTTTTTGAGTTTATCAAGATTCTCACTCAGAGAGCCCATAGGGACAGATGATACACTGCTGCTCGGGGTAGAATCGGTAGAACCTTGCCCAAACCTCTTCATCCTGGCCTCTTTTCTTTCAGCTTCAGACATGTGCACTGGTAGCCCAAACCGCTGGGCCCTCATCTCCAACTTTGATTTAGAATCTACAGCGGCAGTAATTTTTATTTTGTTACTCTTGGTTGAAGTTTCAGTAGGTTTGTCATCAACTTTATCTTCTGTAGGTTTGGTAGAAGTTATTGAAATTGTCCTATTCAAAACAATTTTCTTGGTGGATGGTTCTTTATCACACATCGTCGTTTTATCATCATTTTTGTCTTCATTAGCTTTAGGCTTAAATGAATCGGACGGTGTGATCTTTCTTTTGAGAATTCTTTGCGGTTTGGATTCCGATTTGGCAGGTTGTTCTACCAACCCCAATTCTTCGTTCAGTGTGTCAACAGCCGAATCATCTAGAATATCGCCTTGACTTTTATCGTCTTCGTCTTCTAAAACACCATCAGAATCAATGTCTGAATCCAGATTTATATCAGCATGTTCGTCGTTACTGTCTGAAGCCTGAGACATCGCCACCTGAAGCCTCGCTATTAGTTCAGCCTTGTCACCAGCAGACGAGAGCCCACGGGTTTTTAATTCTTTTCGCAAATCGACTACTTTCATTTTATATAGGTCCGCCACAGTTGAATCTGCCATTTTTGAAAGTCTACGCTATTTTACGCCTAGCTATTTTTATTTTCACAAAACCAAAATTCAGGAAATGCACAGACAGACCAGTGCCTCACGAATAAATGTGACAATACTTACAATCGCAAACGTATCGTATCGTAATGCGAGATACACTGCTCGGTGACACTACTATGGTTGGCAGTCGAGCTGGTAATTGACGCGCAATATAACTCGAATATGCTAACGCGGCGACTGTCAGATTTGTTCGTGATAGAGGTACTGTGCTTTTTTTTTTGTATTGGCGTCGCATTGTTTTTGTCACAGACGAAGTATCATAATGGACGGAGCCATAGAGACGTTGCCAGCCCGCCCGTCATGTCAACGCATTGCCTTGTTTCCTTATCTATTACTATGATAATCACGTTGAGTAAAAGAGAAAGCTATAGGAAGTTTGGCAACTCCGCGCTGTCCGTGTACTTCGTGTCCATGTTGTGACCGACTAGTCGGTCACAACATTGCTACCGGTGTACGTAAAAAGGCTAAAATAATTCAGAAAGATTGTTATTACAAACGAATATTCATTAGTCTAAAGAAATATGTCGTGCTGTGCTGTGTTCTGTCCATCAAGAACAACCAAAGGTGGAGTAAAAGACGCAGAATTATCATTTCACACGTAAGTTTTTTGGCAAAAATATCTTAATTAATGAAGTTTTAAAGTGATATAGGTATTTTACATGAAAGATATACGTCCCTGGCATCGTATAATTACCAAATAGTCGTAGTTAACTGTGGATTTAAAGCTTTAATTAATGATAAATAAATACATACATTGTTTTACGCCTCCCGGCTAGTGATGTGCCTGCATTCTTTCGCAGATTTCTCATTATTTTATACTCAGTAACAGACAGTAATAAGTACCTACCAGCTAACATCTGAAAATTACTTTCTGTATTAAGTTTCGTACTAAAGAATAAAAATAATCGAGATGTGAAATATAGCGTTTTTTTAGCTATGAAGTAGCTAAGTTGGCACCACTCAGGACCTCTACCTCTACTGTGAATAATGATTGCCGAAGATTCGGTAGTGACGTTTGCCCTACACTGCGCAGTAGGTAATGCTGTGACTTCGCAAGAGCCTAGCTAGACCATCGCTCGAGGCGACCGCGCAGTGTAACACAAATATCACTACCGAATCTTCTGAAATCAATATTCGCAGTAGAGGCCCTGATCCTTATGCTACGGCTACATTATTGCGCGAAGTTTTCTGTTGCGTTCTTCGTGACTTCGTGTTCGATCTACAGCGAAGTGCTTGGCCACATCATAAAAACTTCGATACGTCGCGTTAATCATGCAACTCTTACACAAGTACTCTCTCTCTCTCTTACACAACTTGTACAAGCTGCTCGGCGTCTCGCAGTCAACTGAGCGCACGCAAGTGTAGCCAACCGCAGGAACTTTTGTCGCGATAAAACCCTTTGATGTAATCCAATTTACCGACAGTGGCGCGAAGTGCATTTTTATCGCGATATGTGTCGCGATAGGACGATATTTTTGGCCAGATGTGTCGCGACAACGACACATCTTCGCGCTATCGCGATAATGTAGCCGTAGCATTAGGAACAAAGGAAAGGATCTTTGACAAGAGGAGAGGAGATTGCTAAACTATGTTGCCAAGTTAAAAAAGGGACAGAATGAAACACACCCAGATTATTTTATACCCGTGCGTGTGCTACCCACCCCACCTCTATAAATAGTATACACGTATTTCCTGTGTACAGCAAGTGAAAACTAGGTGCATACATCCTACCTAATTTATGGGTCATCGGGTGTGATAGGTTAGACCGCACTAGGGCGGAACTGCACTGCAGCGGAGCGGCGCGACGTCTTCAATGTAGTTCGGTGTAACGCACTAGAACTGCAGCAGCGCGGCATTTTATTTTATCTCTCAGTCGGTTGGCAACCACTGAACGCGATAGATGAAATTGGTGTTAACGGTATATATATATAAAAGAAGAGGGACCTGACTTACCTATCACATTCCGCCAGACCGCTAAAGCTAGGGCTAAAATTTGGAATGTACTTTCTTTACATGGCATAGGCACCCGCTAAGACGGGATTTTAACAAATTTAACCTCTGACTGGGTCAAACTGGGCCTAAACGTTAGTATGCAAAATCGTATTCTTTGAAGTTATAAATACCAAAATTGGCATGTACCTATATTCATCAAACTAAATAAATAAGATCTGTATTTAAAAAAACTAGCTCAACACTAATTTGCTGTGCTATTAGTTGTTAAAGTTTGTATGGAAAAATAGGTTTGTTTCAAGCTTAGGTAGATACCTAGCATGTCCTTACAAAAAAATAAAATACCTACGAAAGGTGTAGGTAGGAGAGATAGCGTACCTAGGTAAAAAATACCAGCCTCTGAAGCCACAATTACAGAAGTACTAAGTGGGTAGGTAGGTAGTAGGTACCTACTTAAGATCTCGCTATAAAGTCAACGGGAAGCATAGTTTATGTGTTGCTTTATTACTGAGTACCTACCACGCGGGCAAAGCCGCGGGCGCTACAGCTAGTATAATATAGATGGATGCCTCGCAAGTGTCGCGGACGCGCCGCTTACTGTAACGCACTAAGCGGCAGCGAAACTGCGCGACGCGAGCGCGTCAACTTTGCCTAGTTGCCCAACTCTGTCGCGACGCTCCGCTGCAGTGCAGTTCCGTTGCCGCGTAGTGCGGTATGGCTAGTACATTTACTTGGAAAGAATATTGAAGCTAACTGTCGCGTCGCTCCGCTGCAGTGCAGTTCCGCCCTAGTGCGGTCTAACCTTAGTGTAAAATAAAATGCACTTTAATTATTATCATAGAATTTAATTAGGGTACATACAAACATTTTGTAGGTAATGTTGGAGTATAGTAATCAAACTAATAAGCACTTCTTTGAGTAGCTAGCTAGTGAAAATCTGTATTAAAATAAAACTGTTAAGAGGGGAACTTGACGAAGTATATACATAGGTACAGTTTTCTGGATCCCTATAGTATGTAACAAAAATATATCTTTACTAATGCTTCGATAACAATCTATGTGCAGGTAGTCGACAACCATCGAAACTGAATCAATCCGGGCGGTAAACATCAGTGCTGAACTTACAATTCGACTCCTCTTCTTCAACAATAAATTAAATATTCGTGACGTACACATCACATTAATATATATTTTTTAATTCAAGTGTGGTTAAATCGATTAAAAACATTCCATCACTAACTTTATCTACATTAAATGAAATCACACTGATATTTGGAAATACAACAAAACAAACTAAGCGTCCACTAGGTAATGTTAGCGCAAGACCTATTTTAGACCGACCCCACACAGACCGAAGATGCTACGAGGCAGCTTACAGCCAGCTTGCTTCTAACACTATTCAACGTTTCCACAGGGCACACTTTAAATTCCGCGAAGATTCGTTGCCACGACCAAGCCCTGCAGCGACACATACGCATCTCCAAGCTTTTCAAATCAAGGTGCGAACTAATTTTAACTTGGGCTGTGTTAACTGCATTTGAAATTGAACAAACTGACAAACTAACTCCCCAATCGCACGATCCTCGAATATACATAAGCCAAGGCCTTGAGTGACCTGTAAGGATAGCTTGATTAGTAGGTAGTAATAAAATATTGTGTAAAATAACGAATATTATAAAACAAACCTAAGCTACAATAAAATCAAAGTTACAAACAAAAGTTAGGTCAACCGTTTATTGTAGGCAAATAAAATTTTTAGTAATCAATCAAAATGTAATAGGTAAGTAGGTACATGACATGTATACTAAATACATAAACGATGAGCACCTGTTTGTCGTCGTCACCCCTAGGTATAGGACGTTTTTAGTATGTATAGAAAGACATTACAGTCCCAAATATCTTTCTATACATTCAGTCCAAATAACAACCGCACTTTAAGCAAAACCTCTAGTGGATTTGACCACTAAGTACGAAAAGGTACTTGAATGATGTGAATCAGCGCCCAGGCAGGGACGTGCGATATCAGCGCAGCCGCCGCGGTGCTACAGACCAATCTACTTTTTGAAGAGAAAAAGTTCACGCCTCACGTTTATGAACAAAACAGCAGGTTTCAACACACCAAGCAGCGTTTACTGCCAATCCCTGTTCAGTTGACAAGTATAGCTTGGCTAGTTAATGAAGGAAAAGAAACAAACCGATTGAGCGTATCTAGCGCACTGAGACATTGCAGATTAAAATTTTCTAGTGCGCGACCCCGATACGTCAAAGGAAATTGCGTATGTATAACATAAAATTACCATGAACGCGAAATAGTCAAATGGAAAAGTCCAAAAATCACCTTCGCAGGGGAAACTCGCCGGGGATTTCAGGAATAAACCTTCTGATCCCAGATTGTCCTCTATTTCATGAGCATCAGACACATATTGTACAACAGGCATGTTATAATAACATTTTGTCTTGCCAGCTCGTGCGTCTCAGTTAACCGCTACGCCACAGAGGTCGTCAGTCAAATTATTGCGGCGTGGCGACGGCATCAATACGCGACGTATAAGAATGGCGGACCGGATATTAGCATATTCTACATTGCCCGTTCAAGCTTTTCTACACAGCCAAACTTCAGAATCAGAGGGTTATAATAGAAATTGGAACTATCAGTGGTTTTCGATAGCCATGTTGCCAATCTAAAACCATTGTAAACACTGTAACCACTGTAAAGTGCTTGTCAGGAAAAAAATATCTCAGACGCGGCACTGTAGTCAAAGTCTATTGGTATTTATTTAGTCCCGATAATTGCCCCTATACTTTTCATAAAAATAACTAACTTGAAGGACCTTGTGGACCTGAAGTTAGCGTAGCCAAACGTCTGAATTACAAACAGCTCAGTAGACAGTACATAAATAAATAAAGAAAACATATTAATTTGCCAAACAAACGTATCGAGCAAGTTAAGAGTGAATCGAGGGGCGTCGCCTTGTTCAAATTTGACATAATAAAGTTTTCAAGATGGTGAGATGAAAGCTGCTGTTCCATTTTGCATTTAACAGTTTGGGTGCACACGGTAGCGACAGCTAACTACAGCGTCACCGCGCGGTGTTACTCGGATATGTTACGAGTGGCAAGTAGTAGTTGTTCAAGTGTCGTTGGGTTCACTATAAGCGTCGTAGTGAGGTCGGTTAGGCTAGGTGACCGGCATGGCATCCAACACTGGTGTTGTAGAATGTGTGATCACGTTCACTATAAGGCATGCGGCAGTGTGTGTGGATGGTGGTTGCATGTCGCGGATGAGGGGCGCCCCCCCCCGCTCCCCTACCTCCCCTCGGGCACGCCCGCGCCGCGCGCAGTGCCTCGCGCTACGCCGCCGCCTTCCTGCAACATAACAACCAAACTCAACCTACTACTAGTAGGTACTACTAGTAGGTGCAAAATAACACCGCAATACAGGTCATTCACCCACCTTCACAACGATGTCGCAAAATTCAATTTATGTATGGCTAATTCTGTCGCTTTCCATACAAACCTGTCGCTAAGACGGTATCGCTCGAATCTCGTTTTAGTACTGTTTGTTTACCATACATAAATTAAATTTTGCGACATCGTGGTGAAGTCCTGTATTGCGGTGTTATTTGGCCTGTATTGCGGTGTTATTTGGCACCTACTATAATATTATAAACGCGAAAATTTGTAAGGAGATGGATGGATGTTGTATATATTGTCCGTGACCTGGAATAACACATAGGCTATCTGTCCTGGAAAATCAACGGGATCCAACGGGACGCGAACTTAATAATACGAAAGTTTGTGAGGATGTTTGTTACTCTTTCAAGCAAAAACTACTGATCCGATTTGAATGAAAATTGGAATATATATTCTCCGTGACCTGGATTAACACATAGGCTACTTTTTATCCCGGAAAATCAACGGGATCTAACGGGACGAGAACTTTAATATTATAATTGCGAGGATGTTTGTTACTCTTTCAAGCAAAAACTACTGATCCGATTTGGATGAAACTTAGAATATATATTGTCCGTGACCTGGATTAATACATAAGCTATTTTTTATCCCGAAAATTCAACGGGATTCAACGGGACGCGCACGAAGTCGCGGGCGGCACCTAGTCTTAAATAAATTAGGTGATAGCTTCCATTATGAACCCTAATGGGACAAAAACAATATTAGTCGCTAGGTTACTAAATAGTAGACGAAAACTTATACTAGACTTATAGTTAATATGAATAATATAATAAGTTAATATGAATAGTATTAAAACAATCTCGTACATCGTCTCTTTCATTCGGTTATAGAACGAGAAGTCCAGGATGAGTAAGTGGTTTCAGAGATATGGCAGGTTGAAGAAAAATGCGAAAATATTGAGTGGTAAGTACATTATGTACGTATTGATTTTCTATAAAGAAATTAACAACTAGCATCTTGAAAATAAAAATAGGTGTCATAATCGTAATCACCATCTTCTAAATAATCGTAAATTAAACCCTAAAATACGGTCCAAAAATAATCAACTTTAACTAGCCATACAATAAAAGCACGCACGGTATTTTAGAAGCCGGAACGTAATAAGTGCGCACCGCCATATTTCCATAAAGAAGTGTACAGAGAGTAGTGCATTTTGTATTTTTTTATTTGGGTATAAAATATGTGTAGGTTCGTGTATTCACACTAAAATATGCAGCGGATTTAGCTGTCATGTTTGTGATCTTTTCAGCTATTCTTGCGATCTGTACTTTCTAAACATGTAAAGAACATTTGGAATATGTCCTACCCTTGAAACGGTGCGGTCGTGTCTCGGCGTAACTCAGAGTTTTGTTGGCTGAATCGTAGTAATTTGTTACTTGAAATGTAAATAAAGACCTCCAAAGGTTTAAGTAATTAACTAATTATCAATCTAATGGTGAATTTTAGCTGTTAAATAACAAACTAATGCAAACAAAGTGACTATATAGTGCTGCGATACCAAACAGTTTTCGTTTCCACCCGCACTTGTGTTGCAATAACCGCACGCAAGTCCGACCAATAATCTGAATTTGACACTACATATTTTAATTACCTACAAAGTTCACTCTATTGTATCTAAATGATTCGTAGTCCACTTCACCAAGAAAAATGCTCGTCCGAGCCGGATATCCATCATCTCATGGAGCATGAAGCCGAGCCAAGTTTGGCTGTGACAACTAAGGCAAAACGTCGGCGACTTGCAGATCCTTCACAGGACTCCAAATTGGACCAGATACTGTCACTCATAACCAACCAAGATGCAAGACTAAGTGCTCTCGAGGGCCACATCAGAGATCTTAAAGCCCAGAGTACCACCATACAATCAAGCAACTCAGAGATCATCAAGTCAATTGATAATGTTACGGAACAAATATCGCTAATGCAAAGAAAAATTGACTTCCTCGAATCGAAAAGGCAGGATATGAGTGCAGACTTAGTGAAACTGGAAGAAAAAGTGGAACGCGTTGAACGCTGCACCCTGAAAACGTCTATCGAAATAAGGCAAGTTCCTAAGACACCCAATGAAAGTAAAGACCACCTATACACATGCCTAAAAACCCTCTCGAGCTCAATCGATCTACCATTGGAAAAAGATCTGGTGAGGGACATCTTCCGCCTTCCTAGCACCGATACCAAATCTACTGTTGTAGTGGAATTTGTCAGCACTCTCGCGAAGTTTAACTTCCTCCATCTAGCTAAAAAGAAGAATCAACTGACCAGACTGAGCTCCAAGGACCTAGGCATTGCAGGAGATCAGGGCCCCATATTCATCTCAGAGCATCTGACCGCCAAGGCACGCCGCCTTCACTACCTGGCGCGCGAAGTAGCCAAGTCCTGCAAATACGCCTTCTGCTGGACTGCAAATGGCCAGGTGTTCCTCCGGAAGGATGAAGGAGGACCCCACATCATCGTGAAGACGGAAACCCAGTTGGATAACATAAAAACCAATCATTTCCAATAAACCAGCTGGAGTGTGGACCCCTACTCACGTAGAAGTTCATCTGCCAAAGTGAAAGTGACTTTACTTACTAAATAAGTTTACTTGCCAAGTTTATCATAGTGTTTATACCAACTTATATCCTTCTTGTGTGTTCACCTATGTAAAATTGAAGAAAATTAGTATATCTAAGTATTGAATCCTACAACCGTGGTATTTGTGTTTATAAGTTTACCTACATACCTAAACAATCAAAGTCTAATCTACAATTAATAAAAACAAAAAACAAATGCGTAACTGATACATCACGCAGGTCGACAGTCTTGCGCATTGGATAGCTAGTCATACCTGTAAAACAACGATACAGCCTACTTATATAGACATTTACATCAAATAAAACCACTTCTATTAGGTGGTAACCTATTCCAGATATTTCTATACCTACTGTGTCTGGTTTTCTCGAATGGATATAGTATACCTACTGCTTATTCACTCGCACGCATTATACCTACTAGGTAATTATAACCTGGTGTAAAGCGTACCTAGCTAGTTCTGTCAGCCATTTAATCAATATCTGGAACAATTATCTACCTCGATAGTGACTAGCTGAACGCAATTATTATCCACGATTTAATAAGTAAGAAATTAAGAATACAAAAATACAGCTGACAATGGAATACACTCATTGTAGGTATTTAGCCCGAAGTATTTGACTTCTTTACAAATAATACTACGACTAATACAGTACTTGCCTACTTATTACTTGAAACCTCTCTATATATAAACCTACCTATCTATATATTTCGCTAATCACAACCACCACAAGTTCACATCAGCAGGCGATAGGTACCTACACCCAACAGTAAGCCACCACTTTAACATTTACCTGCCTACCTGTACAATTACAGGTACATACTTTTTTTAAAAAATGGATAACATCGATTTAATAGAAGATATTGACGGTACTGACCTTACCCAAAGTTTTGCTACTGATGGCCCGGAATACTGCCTATCCCACCTAGAATCTACCCATTCTCAACTGACGGTAATCTGCCAAAACATAAGAAGTGTACAAAAAAACTTTGACCATTTCATGGTTTTTCTGTCTAGATTGAAATTTATTCCAGACGTAATAATTCTCACTGAATGCTGGATAAACGAGGATTCGCCAGCCCTAACATTACCCAACTACACGTACCACTCATCAACACAGTTTATAAATCAAAACGACGGCATAATCATATTTACAAAAACGGAACTCAGTGTAACAATCGAGGAACCAGCTTTCCAGGATGCTAACTGCCTGATTGTTCACATTGGTAACGAGCTAAGTATAGTTTCCATATACAGAACACCCTCAGTACAAAACATCGACCGTTTCAGCAACTCACTCGAAATCGCTCTGCAATCTCTTAAGAACGAGTCACGATTGATACTAGGTGACATTAATATCAACATTAGCAATGACTCATCTGACAGGCGTGCACTTGACTATCTCGATCTGACAGGACACTATGGATACCTACCAGGACATACATTGCCCACGCGTGGCCCTAGCTGTCTAGACCATGCCATGGTGAACTCCAACAAGAAGACCAAAGTTATAATATGCAATACTGATATAACTGACCACTGCACAGTTTTAGTAGGTGTAGAAAGAAAGCCTGCGTCTAACGCTGAAAAGGCAGACTCTGCCAGGAAGTACACAAAAATAAATTACGACGGTATTACGCAGGACTTGGCAAACCTAGACTGGACTGAGTTCTTTCAGCTGGAAGACGTAACTGAAGCAGTTTCCTACATAACGGATATATTGAGGGGACTAATAACAAAACATACCACGACAAAGTATAGGAAAAATGAAGAAGTAATCATTAGGCCCTGGATTACTCCTAACCTCCTCAAATGCATCAGAAAAAAAGACAACCTACATTTAATAGCTAAGAAAAACCGGAATGACGTGATAATACAAAACAAGTACAAAAAATATAGAAACTACTGCATGACAACGATACACAATGTTAAAAATACCTACAAGCAAAACCGACTTAAAGAAGCAAAAGGAAACAGCAAAAAAATTTGGCACTGCATAAAATCGATCTGTAACCTGAAACCGCCCAAAAATACAAATTATAAAATAACAAGAGATTCGAGTAACTCGAATGAGTCGATAAACAATGTTAGCAACTACTTTGCGTCAGTCGGTAGGAACCTTGCAAATACAATCTTAGAAGCTCTTGACAAGACTGAGGAACAACTAGCTTCCCTCGTTAGTCCTCCCTTATCCGGCTCTCCTAGTGATTCTTTTTTTCTAGCTCCTACTGACCACATTGAAATCTCAAAGATAATAAATTCCCTGAAAACCAACTCAGCCCCGGGATGGGACAATATTACCAATAATCTACTCAAACAAAACCATAACGTCTTATCACCCATCATAGCATTCATAGCTAACCTTAGCATAAGTAGCGGAGTGATGCCAGACTCCCTAAAGCTAGCAAATGTTACCCCAATATTCAAATCAGGCGATCCCCAGGTAGCTTCGAACTATAGACCTATATCTCTACTAACCTCAATATCCAAGATAATAGAGAAAGTTATAAACAAACGTCTTCTAAGCTATCTTGAAAGACGT
The DNA here is from genome assembly GCA_947507515.1 of Eulithis testata. Lineage (NCBI taxonomy): Eukaryota > Metazoa > Arthropoda > Insecta > Lepidoptera > Geometridae > Eulithis > Eulithis testata. The sequence goes on along the minus strand of OX382213.1, from coordinate 5,404,240 downwards.
GGTCTGCTTTCGGACAATCAATTTGGCTTTCGCAACAACACGTCAACTGAAGACGCGGTCACAAATCTAACTGATTTTGTCAAGAACAAGCTAGATCAAGGACAGCGATGTGTTGGGGTGTTCCTAGACCTGGCAAAAGCCTTTGACACCGTGTCAAGACTAATCCTACTGAAAAAAATGGAAACAATGGGTATTCGAGGTACGCCACTATCATGGTTCCAATCGTACCTAAGCTCACGCAAACAACGAGTAAAAGTAGAAAATCGGTCCAGCGATTACATTGAGACTGATTACGGCGTTCCACAGGGAAGCGTTCTGGGCCCTACATTATTCCTTATCTACATCAACAGTCTTTGTTCCCTTAACCTGCCCAACGCAAAAGTATTCACATTCGCTGACGATACCGCAATAGTATTTCATGGGCGCTCATGGGACGAGGTGGTATCTACAACGCAACTAGGGCTCCAACGTGTCTCTAGGTGGCTTCAATATAATTTACTAACACTAAATGCTGGAAAAACTAAATACGTTGCCTTTGCTATATCCAAAAGGACGCTGCCAAAAACACCTCTTAAACTCACACTTCATCAAAACCCTGGCGCCAATTGCGCTGGGACGTGTGATTGCCCCTCTGTAGGTGGGGTCAATAATATTAAATACCTAGGTGTCCTAATCGACAACCACCTTACATGGAAGGATCAAATTGCCGCCCTCTGTCGTAGATTAAGAAAACTATTACACATATTTAAAAAACTGCGTGCTTTCGCCGATGACGAGACTATAAGACTTACTTACCTAGCTCTGTGCCAATCTGTTCTGTCATACTGTGTGACAGCGTGGGGATCGGCGTGCAAAACCAACCTGCTCCCGCTAGAGAGAGCCCAACGAGCCGTCTTAAAAGTGGCATACAAAAAACCATTTCGCTACCCCACTGAAACGCTATATCAAGAACTGAAACACCTATCTGTTCGACAGATCTTTATTCTGATTACTCTGCTAAAATTTCACAAAAACGCTCCTATGGCCAAATCGGAGACATATGGTAGGCGACGCACTGTTTGGAAAACCCCCAAAGTACAAACTAACCTTGGAAAAAGATCGTATTCCTACCTAGGGCCCTTTATTTACACAAAATCAAACATACAACTAACTCTGCTGACACTCACTAAAAGAACATGCAGAAAGATCGTAATAGCGTGGCTCATCACGCAAAACTACAATGACACAGAAAAACTCCTCATAACTCCAACATAGTCCTACAAATGAGCTAGACGAACAGACGAACAAACTAACAAACGACCAACGATAAATACGAACGAACGAGCAAATGAACAGAAGAAACGATCAATACGAACCAATGAGCAAATGAACAAATAAACAATACAAAGCCACCAAAGCCATAACCTTCATCATCACACAAAATACGCACCTAGGTACCTACCTACTAATAACATCTTCCTACCGTTCAACTGTCAGGCCATCGAACTCAGGCACCTACCCATACCTAGTTGTCTTACGAGACCCCCACGACATTACAACCAATTTGCAACTGCATCTTGATTATGTTCCTACCTACAATACTTTTAATACAAAATTGCGTTCTCAATCGGCCTCCCTTACAACCTACTAATAATGACACACACACTCAAAACCCTCTTACCTAAGAATCTAACAGTACACACCAATAACATGCAAACACACCCTTACCTATCCCTTGCACCCATCTCATTCAATCACACGAACTCTCAACCCGTAAATAAACAATTACACTCGGACACCCTAATTGTTATCATAACACTCATCCATAAACTCTGGCTTCCATCGGTAGTAGGTATATCAGTTGAAAGAGAAGTACACACAAAGAACACCTATCGATAATACTACCTAACTACCTAAATATATGACAATTTCTCTATTACCCACATAATACATACTAGACTTACACAATACTGCATTTATTGCTATAGGCAATTTTAATCGTACTTGACTTTAACTTCGTTATCACCTATCTATCTCCTACTAAAGGCAATGTCAAACAGAGACAGAGCTACTCTCTGATCAGCTGTTTCTTCACTGCGTACCTACCTGCCTATTGGTCGTGCCTAAATATAGTATTCATATAATAATAGTAATCTTAAGTACCTAGCATAATAAAACATAATCTAATAATAACTCTAAGTATAATTAAGTACCTAGCATAATATAATATTTTATAATTATCTACTCAATGTAAAATTACATAAAAGTACCAAGCAAGATAAAAGAGACTAACTACCCACAACACAGGATATTCCTAGGGTGGGAGTTAGTGTTTCCACCAAATGTTTTTCTTGGATCAAGTTAAACTTATCTATTGCCTATTTATAGTTTCTTATTTTAGTTTTTACTTTATTTCTTGTTTTTCTGTTCATATTTTTATTGTGGTGCCTGAATAAACGTATTATTATTATTATTAAAAGACAGGCGTCGGAGGCCGGCCCAGTGACGTTACCATCCTCATGTAACTATTTTTTTCATTTTTTACTCTTATTTTGTTACTTTTACTACTGTACTTACCTATTTTACCTATCCTAACTAAACTAGCAATAAGTCCTTCCAAAAGTCGTATGTCACTCTTGTGTTTCTCGCTAAGTGAATAGTATTCTTAGAGAAAAAAAACATGTGTGTAATTCACACGTTGTAGAAGTGAAACCTTCAAAAAGACTTTTTCACTTCAATAAATATCTTGAACCGAAAAATGTAGCCAGTTACCTTAGTCCGGGGCTGAGGCTTGACGCGCAGCACAGCGGCGGGTGCTGCTGGCGCGGCGAGTGCGGCGGGGGTCGCGGGGGTCGCGGGGGTCGCGGGGGCGGGTGCAGGGGCGGGGGCGGGGGCCGCGGGGGGAGGCAAGGGGGCGGGGGGCGCGGGAGGCGGCCGCCCCAGGGACGCCAGCATCAGCCCACGGAGCAACGCCGCACGGGATTCTGTCTCTGTACTGGATTGCTCTTCTGCAACACCTGACAACAAAATGTTCAAGAGTACGTGCTTCTTACAAGACACGAATAGAAATCCTACTAATATTATAAACGCGAATGTCTGTAAGTATGGATGGATGGATGGATGGATGGATGGATGGATGTTTGTTACTCTTTCACGTAAAAACTACTGATCCGATTTGGATGAAACTTGGAATATATATTATATTGTCCGTGACCTGGATTAACACATAGGCTACTTTTTATTCCGAAAAAATTACGGGATCCAACGGGACGCGAACGAAGTCGCGGGTGGCACCTAGTTAGAATATAAATAATTTATTTTATGGAAAAACACAATAAAACAAACATTAAATTAGCACAGCAAATGCTAAAAGTGCACGGCGGCTCTTTTAGCGCCGGTTTTCAGGAGTAAAGTGGCGCACAACCTCTGCAATACGCGCTTCGTTTTACAACATAATACCGGTAATAATCAAAGTCAAGACATCTCTTTTGCGTTACGATCAACAAAACAAAACTCAGACTGTGATGACATTGCGCAGGAGCTGATCGGGTCTCACTCCTTGGCATCCACAACACCCTCGGGGATGCTGGAACAATGCTGTCATCAACCCAAAGTCCTTCTCAGTTACTTTAAGGAGTTGGGCTGGTTGGAATGAGGTCAGCAGGGGGACAATGCACAATACACCCCAACGCGGGACGTCAGTGCAGATCTTATTCCCCCACGACGAATTAGAATTAGAAAAACTTGAGAGGTGTCAAGGGACACCCGGATGGAACGAAGTTCCTTGAGGTGTTGTTTTCTTACACTAAGTACACAGAAGCACCAAAATTAAAACAAAAACTTCCAACAATACCTACATTCATTTGTTTTCTTCCTGCACCCATTTAATAGATATAGATATTCACGGACTTCTAGTCCTAAATTAAGCAAAGCTTGTACGATGGAAACTAAATGACTGATAGAATACATACATACAATTTTTTTTGTAAATACATACTTATAATACATAGTAACACACATTTATTCGAATGACGTTGTCAAATGGCTACCCATTCGGGAACGGAGGAATCTGCGGATCCTCTGTGTTCTTTTTTCTACACTTAAAGATCCTTTCTCCCCAGACTATTTAAAAACCCGCTTCCAGTTCCGATCAGACACACATGACAAAAATTTGAGATCAGATGACAACCTCCTACTAGAAACCCCTCAACGTTCAACTTCTTTTCGCGGTAACTCCTTTTCTGTCGAAGGGGTCAGGCTATGGAACGAACTGCCTTACGAGATCAAAAAGGTAGAGACAAGGCAACACTTCAAAAAACTGACCCGCGAGCTTTTCCTTAAACAGCTGTATGCATGATGTCACCTCTCACAACATTATTTTTTGATAAAGGTAGATTCCACCTTGTTTTACCATACCTACCTCTGTGTTCTGTTACGTAATGTTCTATTTGATATATATATATAGTTATATATTAAATTATATAGTAGGTATAGCTCTTAGTTTGTAAGATAAATATTATTCCCTGTAATGTCGCACGCCAACCTCCTCACTACACCACCACGTTTGGGTTGGCTGGCAGACAATGCTTTCAGCATTAAGTCCACCCTTTGTAACAAATTTATAATTTTGTGCAATAAAGTATTAAATAAAATAAATAAATGTTTGAAAAAAGTGTCGTTACAACTTTTGGTTTTAATTTTTTCCGTCTAGCCCCCTTTCGCAACGCGCGATAAGGAGCTTTGTTCCAAAATGAGACGTTGTGTTACCTAGGAATGCGGCGAGCAGGAACTGTGAGTCTGTCGCAGCGGGCGGCGGCTGCGGCTGCGCGGCGGCGGGCTGCGGGGCCGGCGCCGCCGCCGCGCTCGCGCACCCGCCCCTGCGCGGCAGGCGCTCCAACTGCTGACGCGCCGCCTGCAATAACAAACTACACTTAGCGCCGCATACTCTAACTTCAGGGTAACTCCCATTTGTTCTATACAATTTTTTATTTTTATCCCTAATATCTGGTAACTTCCATTTGAGTAGGACTATTGAAACGAAGAGGTCGACCAAGGGCCAGATGGGCAGACGAAATTGTTGCGTGCGCGGGCGGAAGTTGGCTAGACAGAGCTAATGTCAGGGAAGGATGGCAGTTCTTGGGGGAGGCTTTTACCCGAACGGGGTCCATGCATTAATAATTAGGTAGTTGATAAGCAAATAATATTTAAACTAATCACAAAATAGAATTTACAATTATCAAATTTATTAAAAAAAAATTTTTACAACTTTTAACAAATTTTTATTTTAAGTACAGGATATTAACAAATTTTTATTTTATATTAACAAATTTTAATAACAAATTTAAATAAAATATTAACAAATTTTTATTTTAAGTACAGAAATCAAATTTATCTTAGTGTATCGAACGAAATTGAATATTTTAGGTTATTAAGTTAGAAACGCTATCGTGTAATATGCATGAAATTAAATAAAGCTTTATTATTATTATTTTTACAGTGTTTTTTTTTGTCTCTAAATTTGCCATTTCGGTAGGTGTTAGTAGTGCACACGATTATTATTATTATTGAAACGAAAACTAGCTCTAATGGGCTAGTTTCAATAGTCCTACCATGGAAACTACAGGGATAGAAAAGTTTAAAAAAAAGTCCTATAGAACAAATGGGACTTACCCAAACTTCACTCAAATTTATGAAGCGCTCGTAGCTAGGCTTAGTCAATCTTCACCGATTATCTAAGTTAAGCAACGTTCTGTGCGGTCACTATTTGGATGGGTGACCGTTAGTGGCATTTACATCTGAGCGCTTCCGTGCTTCGGAAGGCACGTTAAACTGTCGGTCCCGGCTCTAGCAGTCGTTAAGCCATGACGGAGGCCTTAAGGCGGCCTAAAAACTCCGTCCCCAGAGTCATACGCTCATACGAACTTGCTTGCTTACTTAAATTTAAACACCACTTAAAATTGCCCTGCCTGTTTGACATTACTCGTTGGTAAGAGATGGCAATAATTTAAGCATGAACGTAGTAAGTAGAGATTGAGTAATAATTCGGCCGTTAATAATCAAAACGAGCAAGTTGGTTTAACGTGTGCTGTGATTGATAATATCTTACGCTAATAATAGGCACCCTAGCGGTAAGATTTATATTGGTCGATCTGTTACAATCGACTGACTGAACATGTCACTAATGTAACTATTTACAATCGATCTGTCTCTTCGAACTTGCTCTGCAGTCCCAATTCTTGGCTGAGATTGAAGGAAGGAGGGGGCGGGGGTGTTGCTCGGAGAGATATATAACAAGAATACGAATGAAGTAGCCCACTTCATAAAAGCTTAATATAAACTATGGAGCTGAGTCAATTGTGCAAACAGTCGACGAATTGAACTGCTGCCAGCGCGGCGCTACGTACGAGAAAATGGGTGATGTGTGAGAGTGAGTGAGCATGCGTGGGTGCAGGTACCGATTGCAAGTAGTTACTGACGGTGGCTTGCTGCCGCTCCAGCTGTAGCTGCATCTGCAGCTGCTGCAGTTGGCTGGGCGTGCCCGGCTGGCCCGCACGCCTCACGCCCGACAGCTGAGACAGTAGTTCGGCGATGGGGTCAACGACCGCATCACGCGATGACGGTGACAACGATGAGATGCCTCCGCCGGTGCTGGAATTCAATAAGTTAAACCTACACTAATATAATTAGAATAGAATGTCGATTTGGATGAGCAGTGTTGAAGCAATGCGAGGGAAGGACTTCGGAATGAATAAAGTTAAACTCACATGTGGTGAAAGTGAAACAGAGTGTAAAGATCAGTTTGGAAGACCTTTCGAAAACATTTTAGTCAATCAAGATCAGTAATAAATATTAAAGCAAATCGGGATAGAGATACTTAGCACACAGTTATAGTGGCTTACTTACAATCGTCTTCCCCTGCTACTATCAAAACAAAACGCGGTGGAACTATTATAAACGGTGATTAACTTTTGAAAGAAGTTGAGAGGCAATTATAATAATATAAATAAAGTACCTTAGCCTTACAATGTTTTACAATTAAATATTTGAAAGTGTATTAGGATAGTAAGTCGTAAAGCAAGCATGTAAGGGCAAACCGATGGAATGTAATGTAATTACCTAAACTGCATGTTAGTGCGACGCGCGCGACTAACGCCGCGGCCCGAATGAGGCATTCGACGCACTCCGCCGTGTCTGATGCCGCTTGGCTCATCGTGCAAGGCGGTTAAGGAAATATAACCAATAACTAATGTTTTTACTAAACTAGTAGACCTGAAAGTCCTTCAAGCATACATTTGAGTAGATCCACCTCTTTAACGTCCAATTGTTGAATTTGCAACCATAGTACAATACAAATAATAAAATAATAAATATTCACGGACACTTAACGCAACGCCTTCTATTCCCAAACTGTAAGACAGGCACAGAAAAAACATCTATGTTTACAACACACAAATGTTTGTTCACGGTGGGGATCGTACCCACGACCCACAGCACGGAAGGCAGAGCTACTACCGACTGAGCCATGACGCCTGTCAAATCAAGGACAAATAAGCATTTGAGTGGTGCAAGGTAAATATTAGCTATGACAATGCTTGGTCTACCCCTTATTTATGCAAAGCCGTCATGCCGCTAGCTGGCGTTGATCGATATAAACTTTTTACTAGCGATCTGGGACAGTAGCTGCGCTGTAAGCGGGATATTATTAATAAAATGATGAAAGTAATTTGTGAATCGATACATTTCACTAACAACAATATGTACATAAATAGTACTCACTACCAGTTACGAATACGAAGAAATTTGATACTTCTATAGACGATTTTTTGATGATAAAGCATGCGTTATTTGGCACTTATTTAGCTCTCCTCATCTTATCAATAACAGACGCAGCTTTCACACTTCCCCTGATATACTCATTCCTTATTTTATACATTCGTCACCCCACACATCCATCTTAACATTCGCATCTCAGTAGCATGTAGTTCTTTCATCCGTCATTTTCGTTGCCCAACACTCTGATCCATACATCGCAGCGTTCTTAGTATTTGAAAAGGATATCAAAAAGGAGATGAGATCTCTTGGTCCGGTCCGGTGTTCTAGTGTAAGATGTCCCGCGAAGTCGTCCGTTACGAAGTTGGGTTCACCGCCCGGCATCGATGCGCATACGGGACACACTACCTGCTGAGGAGATATAGTTTACATACCATTCATTAAAAAACTGTATAATATATAGGCACATTATGTAAAACGGCTCTAGCTTTAGGTTACTCTACATTACGGGACATGTACCCTCTACGTACTTATGTGCATCTCTTTTGTACAGAGCCTATAGTCTACATTGCTAATCACATCAATACATAAAAATAAATAAATAAATACCGTGATCTAGATTGTTACCAGTCTCACCTGAGCTACAACCCTGAATGTCAGATCACAATAGCCTACAAGTACATACAAGGTAGTCCATTACAGGATTATAATAATGGACAATAATCAACAGAATCAAGTGATGAAGGTATTGAGTATACTAATGAACCAAAACATAACACAACTAACTGGCAAGATAACCATGGAAAAATCAATATTGGTATTTTTAGATGCAGTTACTTTAAGACCTTGTGATTATTGATTGAAAAGGGTGAAATTATTAAGGTCTTAGCATGTCTTAGGTATACGGCTGGGGGTGTGTGTGTGTGTATTCACCAGGAATGATGAAATACATCAATAGCATTACTTCATTTGTCACAGTCTGAAGTGATGATTTTAGTGGACTTTTTCCCTGCAAACCGATCATCTACCTCGCACATCTTTTGGATAGCATAAGGAAACTCACAGCTAGTGTGGTATCTGCATGTTCAGCAGTAACATGCTCCATGAGAGCGGTGTCAGTGAAACCCATCCTGTTACAGAATGGACATGTGTATGCCTGTGGCTGTTCCAGAGTCAGTGCTTCACCTCCATAGTATAAATCTGAAAGTATCAGTAAGTTTCAGTTTATCACAGTTTATCAGTGGCATGTGTTTGCTGTGCCATTCGACTTTTCTCCTGAGGGTTAAAATCCCTACTAATATTATAAACCAGGTGCCGCCCGCGACTTCGTTCGCGTCCTATTGATTTTTTCGGATAAAAAGTAGCCATGTTTTAATCCAGGTCACGGACCAAGTTTCATCCAAATCGGATCAGTAGGTTTTACGTGAAAGAGTAACAAACATCCATCCATCCATACTTACAAACTTTCGCGTTTATAATAATTAGTAGGAAGGATGTGAATGTAGGTTTGTTTCTTACGCTTTCACGCGAAAACTACTAAACCGATCATCATGAAACTTTGTACACATATTCTTGGAGGTATTAGAAGTAACATAGGATACTTTTTATCCCGGAAAATTGACGGGATCCAATGGGACGTGAACGAAGTCGTGGGCGGAAGCTAGTCTTCTATAAAATTAACTTGTTTTTGCTATTTTACTAGTTTGTAACTCAAAACGAATTTTCTAAATGCAGTTCACACATAATGTCTCAATAAACTTATTCATAATTATTTTAATATGTTAACTATTTCATAACTATGGGGTAAAGCAGAACTGAGTCATCACATGAGACACTCATTTTAAAATGAGATTAAACATTAGGAGCAAGGAAGTTTGAAATACTACAGAATCATGTTCACAAGTTATTTTTAGATTTCCTGATAGGTTTTAACCAATTCAACAAAGAAACTTAGATTTTGAACATGTCATTCAGCTGTAAACCATTCATTTTTGTGTAAACTAAACATAGTTGGGTGTATCATTATCCACACCATGGGACAGTACAGCTTTCTGAATGTGTGTCACCAGTCAGATGTGTGAACCTCTTACCAAAGTCACTTCTAGAAAGGATGCATTGCATTGGGTGTTCTGTTGTGTGCTGGTTTGTGGTAGCGCCAGACTCATAGCAGGCTGCGCACAAGTCGTAGTCGATGCAAATCAAGCATTTGTATCGTCGTCCTCGAAAATTATTTTTCAAACAAGAATCACAGCTGACCCCTGGAAATTAGGTATGTCAATAAATACAAAACATTTTTTTATTGATTTCTTTGTCTGATGTGTATTCATGCGTGATTTTATTGAATCAGAGCCAATATTATGGTGTGATGTCACTGTTTCAGTAAATATTTGCTATGAAATTCGTAGTGACAATAGCATCGAACAAATTTTGATTATCATTACCCACCTTCATGGCGATTCATTTTCGCCAAATAATATCCTCAAACAAACACTTTTTGGCACCAGATTTGCCAGTACGTTATGAGGTATTTATATCACTATTCTAAATTAATGTAGCACAACTTTATTACACTAAAATACAAGATAATTATCAAAAATTTCCAAGCAATCCTAACCCAACCAGGCCATCATGAATGACGTCACAAACCACAGACCACAGGAGAAAAACTCTTTAGAGGCACCGACCAGTGCTGCCGCATCGCAATTTCGAAAATCAGGAGATGTTTGTGAAAAAACCTGCAGATTACAGAATTTTTTTATTTTTTATTTCGCTCCTTGAAGCAGGCTATAGTTTTAAAACCATACCGCCTAGTCTTACGTTATGTTTTTTCTCATAGTAAGTTCGTTTGTTTATGTGTTTGTCTTGCGTAAATGATAAATCAAGTCAAGTCTTCGTCAAGTCGGCTGTCGTTTGTTTTAAAGAGAAAATGGTGGATTTTCCCTCCAAAACCGGAATCGAATTTTCTCATTCAGAAAAACCACTTTACACACATTTATTCCAATGGCTCACGCTTTAAGTTATGAACTAAGTATTATTGGTTAAAACTCCACCAAAATTAAACAACAATACTCACAATTAACACAAGAAAAACTGTTAAAATAAAAGTGCTATGTGTTGTTTCAAAAAATGACAAAATTCGCCGTCATTTTCGTAGCTGGACATACTAGACATAGCACTCGCCAAAAAATATATATTCTGTGTTGACACTGACTTTATTGCTTGCACTCGAAAAATTTCAACCGCTGATTTGGAATCGTTATTTTTATTTTAGAAAAATTATACATAATAATAGATATAGGTATCACATACAGTATTGAATCGATTGCTTTATCATCATAACCTGTCTTTCCTCCTATTTGATGGTGTGATGTGAATATTAAGTGAACAAAACATTTCTGTTTATACGGGTTCCGTAGAACTTGTGTAGTACCCACCTGCCCACCTACCATCCTAGCGCGCTGTCCTGAATTTCATGTGATTTTAGCACCCGCACAATTCCATAATTCATTCTGAACACCTGTTCATTTTCATTAACCGTATCGTATCCGTGGAAGCGCAATTGAAGAGAAAACAGAGAAATAATAAAGATGACTGATGCCTTGTGCCATTTAGTAGTGGATGGAAACGAGGTTTTGGAGCTCAAATTGGGTAAGCATCTACTGTTGCATGTTGCTCGCAAACCGCTAACTGTAAGGTCGAAGACCTTTTTGATGACCAAGGTTAGCTATATGCTACTGTTTACTTTATTTTCCTACAAAACAAACAGGTACCATTCACCACATTACATCAATAAACTCAATGCAAATCTTTTCATACCTGTCTGAGAGCAAATTGTGTGCACAAATTATGACACATTAGCAGGTATGGTTCTGTTTGCCACAAGTTGATGGACGCAGGGCAGTGCATTGTAGGGTACGTTTCTATCATGCGTGACTACGAGGCAATGTTTTGCTATAGGTGATGGTTACCACTTAACATCAGGTGGGCCATCTGCTTGTTTCGTCAGCAAGTAGTATAAAAAAAAACTATGCATGGTTTTGTACTTTCTATGCCACTGGTTTAACTTTTCTCAACTTACTGGTTCCATATCATAACCCAAACCACACCATCAAAGTGGAATAACCTTACCATCACAGTTTGATAACTGTTTCCAAGTAGAATATTCATTACAGTGAGACAACCTGATGACATTGAGAATGATGATACAAGCTTTAGCCCAGAGATGTGCCATCAGGTGTTTGGTGAGAATGAAAACATATTCGGCTACACCGACTTGCACATTAGATTGTACTATAGTGCTGGGAGCCTGCAACCGTACCTTGGCATTGAATATTCTGATAAGGTGAGTCCAGGGGACCTTCTTAGTTCATCATCATCATCAACCTATATCAGTCCACTGCTGGACGTAGGTCTCTCCCAAGACGCGCCACTGAGCCCGGTCTTCGGCTCTTCTCATCCATTGTTTGCCAGCTACATGTCTCAGATCGTCGCCCCATCTTGCCGTTCTTAGTTCTTAGTATGTAATTAGAAGAATGTTATTATGAAACACTCCTTGTAGCTTGATAAAAGAAATAATCTCCTGAATCCTGACCTGTTAGTTTCATTTTTATTTGAATCTTCTATTTTTTAGCAACTGGTGTTGTATTTGTACCACTTTAGTTTTTGAAATGACTTTAAAGTTTGAATTATTGTTTGCAGATAGAACCAACTAAGTCTGAAGGTATGAAAGCAGATGATGTGGAAGGTGCATTGAACAAAGTATTATCACCAGGATATACAACAAACTTGGACACGTTTGTATCTAAACTGGAGAAGGATGCTTTATTCAGGCCACATGGGGAACTTGTACATGCATTCACTGTTAAATCATGTAAGTGGTGTAGTTGGACTCAAACTATCTCCATAGTTTTTACTCTATTTTGGATGTCCCAGGCACTTCAGTGATTGTTCATAACGGCATAGATAAAAAATAGTCTCAGATGCATCCGAGACTATTTTTTATCTATACATACTGTATTTTTAATTGATTAAAAAAAAAAGTGTTTGACGCAGTAAGGTTATGTCTATTTAATTTATTCTTGTTTCAGTCAATGGTGGAGAAAAGCGTAATTTTGAGGTTTACTTTAGTGAGACATCCACACCAGGTTTTCTGAACTTCCATGAGAGATTACAAACGTTCCTCTTGTGGTATGTTGATGCCGCTTCATTCATAGATGTTGATGATGATCAGTGGACCTTTTTCACAGTGTAAGTTTCATTATACAATATTTTTGTAAATGAATAATAAGTTACCTTTCTTTCATTATATTTTCTTGCATACTGAAAATTAATAAGAACTACAGTAAACCACAGAATACTTAACTTTTAAAAAATTAGTATTCACTGCATTGAGAAGAGTGGTAGGTATGAAAATGTTTTCTTAAAAAATAGATTAGATTAGAAAATTCTTTATTGCACTTTTAAAAATCGTACAGAGGCGAGTCAAATACTTTAATAAACGAAACTTTATTTTGAAAAATAAGCTTTAATTTCAGATTCGAAAAGTTTGAGTCGAGTGAAGGGCGCATGAGATACGCGGCGGCCGGCTATGCGACCGTGTACCGCTACTACGCATATCCGACGCACTTACGCCCGCGCATCTCGCAAGTACTCACTTTACCGCCGTTTAGGAAACTAGGCATCTGCGCTCATCTTATACAGGTAAACACTGTAAACATTAAAAACCCTTTACATGAAAAAAGTCGCGCAGCAACAAAATTTTTGCAAACATTCACACTTCATACATCAATGTAGTAGGATTATCAAAGAAATAGTATTCACGCCCTAATTTAGTGACACTGCACATTGAACACAAAGACATTAATTTTACAATCATAGTGCAAATTATCAAGTCAAGTGTATTTTACAGGCAATATACGCTCACTACACAATACTGCCAGAAGTGGTAGATATCACAGTAGAAGACCCCTCACAAGAGTTTCAGCGGATTAGAGATTTCGTTGATGTTCAAAATTGTCAGTCACTTCCAGCTTATTCATCCGAAAAACTGCTTAAAGGGTGAGTTCCGTGTTTAACTACTTCTAATTAGAAAGCTCATAATAGTAAATACAAGAATGTTTTAAAGTTTAGATTCTCACCAACTAAGCTTGCAATTAATGTTGTTAAATGTGTGTATAAATAATATAATTAAATTTCAGGTACACCAATGAAATGGCGGAGCAAGCGCAAAAACAATTTAAGATCAACAAGAAACAGTCGCGGCGTGTTTACGAAATACTCCGTTTGAAGCACACCAACACATCTGACAAGTCTATGTACCTGAACTACAGACTGGATGTCAAGAATAGACTCAATGCTCCCTTTCAGGTAATATTGAGCCGTCTGCATCCACCTTTTATAATGTCAATAAGCTAGACTAGACACTGCCCCCGATTCGATTGTTTCATTAGCTAACCTAATTTGACAGCACTAAAATTGTTGCAATCTCTTTGTCATGAATTGCAGCGACAAAGACAACTATCATTTTAGTGATGTCAAATTAGTTTTGTTTGGAAAGATACACCATCTTCATTTTACAACTTGCTGTTCCTACATAGAAAAAGAAGCTGGAAATGAAGAAATTGGAAAAGATACTGAAACCCGAAGAATACGCAGCCGCAATTAGCACAACGGGATTGAACGAAACTCAAGGCCGGCTTGCCAACCAATACCTAGCTATCGAGGAAGAATATAGAAGAGTCCTGCACAGAATGGAACAGGACTGTTGAACAAAAGAATTACATTTGCACGTATTTTATCCAAATAATGGAAGCAATCCTGTTGATTCATTTTCCTAAACTAGCCTTATTTGACGGACCGTAAAATGGTTCTTGTCCCTTACAAACTGATACAACAAGGACAGTTTTAATTCGAATGCTATCAAATTAAGTTTGCGTACAGCCGAATACTCGAACGTCATTCAAATTTGAGCACCACTTAAGATTGCTCTGCCTCTGTTTGACATTACTCATTTGTAAGATTATAAACTTAAATTGAGTGGGGTTTGAGTATTCGGCTGTTAGGAAAATGCAACATCAGAGTAGACACCATTGCTTTATTGCTAAAATCAAAGTTGTAGGGTAAAGGGTTGTGAAAATTGTTTTGTACCTATATATTTACCTGGAGTTTTGCAGGCAAATGGTTGGCTTAGAAACTGGAGATGGACTGTAGTTTTGCGATTGTTTTCGAATCAACCTCCAATAAATGCCATAATTCTGTTTATGGTATGTAATTAATGTTTTTGAAAACCAATACTGTAGGCAACTCTCGTAAATAGGTAAATGCAATTCACTCTCACTGTATAGGCATGTAATTTCATGCGGTTTTAAGAGATTCATTTCTGAATTAATTTAGGTATGAACATTGAACAGTGTATATGTGATACAAAACTGTGTGATTGTGTGTCCCGTGAACACTTTAATTATTATTGTTACAGCTGTTGAGTGAATGATTTTGATAATAAAACACTTTTTTTTAAACTAATGTTTATTTGGGTATTACAGAATGGGAATGGACTTGAGTGCATATGTTACTATTTCTTTTCTGAACTTACATACTAGGCAGGCAGGTACCTATGTGAAACTATTTGACATGAAAGTTAAGCCCCGTTTTCACTAGGGGACATTTGTTCTGCGACTCTATCGCTCGACACGAAATTCACGTGTCCCGCGCGATATCGCACGACGTCGCTTGAGACATTCACGAGTCGCGCAGCTTGCTAGTCGATGTTCTGCGAGCGTCGACACGCGCGACCTTCGTGTTCCTCGACAGTCGCCGGAGACAACTACGTGAATGTCGAGCGATTTGTTCCCGCGACATGTCCCCCCTAGTGAAAACGGGGCTTTACTAAAACAATCTTAGGAATCTGATCATTTGTTATTCACCCGGATAATATGTGTAAAAACTTTAACAGTGCGCAGTAAGACAAGGGTTATTATTATTTCTATAAAATAAAATATCACTATACATAACAAAAATACCACAGGTATAAGTTTAGTACGAGGTGGTATGAGATACAGTTTAACCTCTTGAGCCCCGGTACTTTATAACCTAATATGTACTTTTTCGATAAATATTTGAATTCAAGCACCACTAGCACCATCCATTGTATTCCACTGTCTGTGGGTTGAAAAAACCTACCCACAAAACTCATTTGTCGGCGAACATAAAACTCTTTATAAAACGTAAACAAAAAGTGACGCGTGTAATCCGACACCGCTCGGGTACCTGAGACGGGCGGCCCGACCGTATCCAAGGTCAAGTGGATTGTTTACATTGTTTCTGTGAGTGAGTGTTGGGTCGAGTGATTTATTGCGTCATTCTCTGGTGAACAAACAAGGTTGTTTATAGTAAGAGGTCTTTGATTTTGAATGTATTTTTTTGGAAAATCATTTTCCGGAAAATGGCGGAAAATTCGGAAATATTTTCAAATTTGAATTTGGAACTACGTAATTCCAAATATTATAAAGACAGATAGATAGGTTGTTTATTCTAAATCCTGAGCCGAGATCATTAGAAACAAAAACAAGGTATTTATAAAATCTGTGGTCGGAAAGTGTCAAAAAAATGGCGCCGGCCCATAAGGGCCTCGCGAGGCTCTACGTATGGGTGTTTTTTCACCAGAGCTAAGCTACGTTGCTAAGGATGTGTTTGAAATCCACCAGAAATAGTTCAATATGAAAATAAACTATCCCTGTTGGTAGATTGTACACACACATCGTTAGCAACGTAGCTCAGCTCTGCTGGAAAAGCACCCTAAAGGTCCCGGTAATGGTGTGGAAAACTTAAAATTCACTTAAACTATATATACATTATTGAATTAGGAACAAAAACCAAAACATCAGAATTCAACACTAGGTACTTTACAAATCATCCATAAGATCACTTTATTCCAACAATTTAATGTATGCCCTTTTCTTTCCTTAAATATACCTTTCACACACACACCCTCTCACATACAATACACACACCCTCACTTTACCTCAAACAAAACACAAATGAGATGACTGAATTTTTGCTCGAAACTATTTAGGTAATTATTAAATAAATCAAAAGTGTTCAATAAATATTGTTACATGCGGCTCACCCGCGCAAGATAGTCACTAGTCAGTATGGTTTGACTGTTTCTTCTGGGATTTGATAGAGACCTATAAAATCCTTAAGGGTCACTACAATGTACCAGAATTAGCAAGCATCTACAACTTAAACGAGAACACAAACCTAAGAGGACACTCTCTCAAACTGGTTAGCCTACCAGGTACAAGCAACCCTAAAAGACATACCGTGCCAAACCGTGTGGTCGAAGCCTGGAATAGGCTGCCAGATACTATATTTAGTGCTCCAACGGTTAACACATTTAAAAACAGACTAGATAAACCAAGCGCACAGACAATATTAAGTGATATACACGTATCAGCTTTAAGCTGCCTGTGTATAAAATAATAATAATATTCATAATTTTTGTGAGACTATAAAATCTAGAGCAAAAGAAAATTGTAATCTCTAGTACAATTTTTTTTATCTTGTGTATTATCCAAAGTGCGTACTAAACGTGCGTCTTGCGCCTTATAATACTAAACCTAGGTTAGGTCTAAATAGGTTATGACCTAAATTCGAAAAACCATCTAACACACGTCTTATACAAAGCGGTACAAACTTCTTACATCTAACTACTCGGGTAAGGCCGTTGTAATAAACCATTAAACTGATAAAACCCACTACTAATACTGATATTTTTTTAAATATAACTAGAAGCTGTGTTGAATCTCGACTACGAAGTAAACATGTATAAGAATAATAGAACGTTATATTCTAATCTAAAGAAGGCGTCGAAAAGTCACGAGTTTTTTACTACGATAGGTACATGAAAGAATATTTGGTAATTTCGTCCCGAAATGGTTCGCGTTTACTTTTGGACTCTTGGACGGCAACCAGGGAATTCGGGACATGATAGATCACAATTTTGATAATACTTTGGTATTTGGCTCATAATTTTGGAATGTAGATACGAATCTATGCCGTTTTATTTATGCGTGATCTAATCACGTCTCGTATAAAATGTTAAGAAGACAAGTCCAGAAATGTTTTATTCTCTACTGCGTAGTTACACTCAATCGCAGTCGAAAGTGCATGATAAAACATATTGTTGTTTCTTTTAAATCTTCGTAAATGTTGCGATGGTATTTTACTCCGTTTGCTTAGCACTTCTGCGTTTTTGATTGCCACTTCTTGAAGTTAGATGAAAAGGGTGAGATTAAGGTCATCTGGTAATTTAGGTAGACCGCGACATACTATCACAGTAGTAGTATTTGTCTCCAAACCATTCCTTGTGCTCTACCAAATACCTAAAAACAAAAAATGATCACATGAAATCAATCAGATAGGTGTTTACCCGATTTAAAATTCAACAGTTATGTGTAAAAACTTCGTGCATTTTATCGTTCTGAAAAGTCCATGATATTATTAGGCTGTCTGACTAGGTTATACTATAGAAATGTTTTGAATTTGTAATACTTACTGAATGAACATATCAATGTGTTTGACCACGAGTTTGAGCTTGAAATCGGACATTTGAGTCGCGTTCAGAAAGTCTGGCAGCCGCACTGTAAATAAACATATAGGAGTACTTATAAACGCTGAATGGAATAGTTAAACACTGCCTAAAGGTCCCCGTCGACTGCGTCGGAATTACTGCTCGCGGAGCCAAAAATGAAGACAAAATATGCCGCTGCATGCAGTCCCATACAAAACAATGCAAAGCAAAAAATTCTGACACTCCTGTAATCAAAAAATCCTCCAAAATTCCGCGCAGGGATCCGCCAGCAATGGACGCGGAGCCTTAAATCGATCGAATCGATTTAAGGTTTTAATTACGGTTTAATTTAAGTCGCCGACTGTACCGAAACCGAAATGTTTGTAAGTATGTCGTACCAAAGAGGCGGGCAAGATGAATAGCACCGTACACTCGACACGGCAGGTGCTCCGTTCCTTCGCGTGGGATCACCTCGTACTTTGACACCTGTGGATTTCACAATTTATATTTATTATTTGAGAGAGAGAGTATACAATTCAATAAAGCAAGCAAGCTCGTTATATGAGTTAGTGGCCAACTCTGGTGACGGAGTTTTTAGGCCGCCTTAAGGCCTCCGTCGTGGCTTGACGACTTGATTTGATACAATTTGATAAAAATGATAAATGATTATTCTAAGTACCTTGTCGAGCAGCAACGACAACGGAGTTCTAGTAGAAGAAGATGGGGTCTGTGCTGGTTCGGCTGGCTTCGACCATTCCTCATTTGACGAACCACTGCCGCTGCATACACTGTGTTAATCAACTCACCAATGAGTTACATGCCGTTGAAACAAGTTCATTTTATAAAAAAGTTTATACCACCAACCATAAAAATCTCCTTGGATTCTCTACATCATTGTTATCAACATCCACACTCATAAATTAAAATGAACTAAATGTTTCAAACTGCAAAGATGCCTGAGATTCATTAAAACTGATTTTTAGAGCTGATAAATGTCCTCATTACTTGGAAAAGGCTCCACCAATTTTCACTAAACATGACTAAGAACCTTCCCAGATAAATCACCTCTCTTACAAAAAAAACCGAATTCAAATTGAAATCCTTCTTTCAGAGCTACGAGGGCACCGACAAACAGGCAGGTATACAACGTCGTCAATCTTATAACACCCCCTCCGTTTATCGGTCACTAGCTGTCACCCCCGGCGTTGCTCGCGTTCTACCCTTTAGAGTGTGACGTTTCAAAATTCTTTTCTTAGTGCACCCCTACACTATATAAGGATACTACCCTCCAAATTTCATACCTCTAGGACTTATAGTTTAGGCTGTATGTTGATTCTCAGTCAGCTTCAAAAGAGTTTTATATTATATTGATGATGATGATAAGGATGTTAGTTTATCACCTGGATGAATGTTCAAAGTTTCGGTGTTCTGCTGTAGATGTGGACGGTTGTGGCTCCTCGTTTTCAGATTGGGACACAGCTGACTTGTGGGAGCGAAGCCTGTAATAAACGTAAATACTGTGGTGAAGGTTGGATCGTGTTTTCAGAGTATTTATTTAGAATTGATGAAGATGTATTGAAATATTATACACAACATACTTCGAAATATGCTAGAGTTTTGGTATGTTCGCCTTGAAAAAATACAATAACAATTCCCGCAGCGCGGGAGGGTTGAACTTGACAGTTATTATTGAGGTAAATGTACCTGCGACCAACATTGCGTGTCGCTGGACGAGTGACCTCAGGATCTCGTGGCTCCTTTTTGATCTCATTAATTATAGGGACCTCTTCTGGAGCCTTGGAATCCAGTGGAACATCTCCAGCTGTGTTTACAGCTGCTGAATCAACTGCTGGTGAATTGAATGCTGGTGAGTTGACTTCTGAAGAACCGATAGCTGGTGAGTTTACAGCCAGTGAGTCGAGCACTGATGAATCAACCGTCGGCGAATTGACAGCTGGAGAGTTGATAGCAGGTAAGCTGCTAGTTGGTATGTTGACAGTATCGTTAGTTGATGAGCTGACTGACGGTGAGTTGACTGCTGGAGAATTGACTGATGGTGAGTTGACAGCTGGTGAATTCACAGCCGGCAAGCTAACAACTGGTGAGTTGGGAGCCGGTGAGTTAATAGATCTGGAAAAAATAATCGTTTGATTTACCTAAATTCTTAATGTGATATGTTTTTAAAAACTCTTTTACAAAACTGTTGTATGATAACAAGTTTATTAGACAAGTGATAGCAAGCCTATCCTAATTTTTAATTTAAGAATATTGTTTCGATCTGTTTAGCTAGAGCACTTGTAAGTAGTTTCTGAACTTTGTGTGAATATAATTAATGTAAAAACACATGGTAGGTAACTTACCTTCGATTGCCACTTCGCGCGCGAGTGCGGGTTGCTGGACTGCTGGTTGCCATTTCCGGTTCCTGTTTGTCAGCGATCGAGAGGGCTTCCACACTCTGCGGCTCGTCAACAACAGGCGGGGTGGCGGGTGAGTTGTTCCACCTGAATAAACAATTACAAACACTATGGAGGTTGCTAACGCTAACTAGAATGACGCAGGCTCAATACAGACGACCGATATTTAGATTGTATCGATACGACTACGACGCTGTTAACTCTGTTTAACATAGTTATACAGAGACTAGCTGATACCCGCAACTTCGTACGCGTGCGTAACTTTCCACCAAAAAATATTTGTCAATCAGCATACGATGAACCTCGTGTCAAAGGCTGCTTTTGGTTTAGAGAGGTCAAACTGTATCTAAGAATCCACGTCTTTAATTTCAATAAAATATAGCCTATGTTTCAATACGGAAAAAGGGTTTCTGAATGGTATAAGTTTCATTGAAATTGGTCCATTAGTTTAGGCGTGATGCGCGAACAAACAAACAGACAAACTGGATTTTCGGAATCAGAATCATTTATTTAGTAGATCTGTATATTTAGTTTATCCATATCTTTAATTTTAGTTTTTGGCTTTTTTACAGTTTTATAATAGTATAGATAGTATAGATAGACACCGTTATAGATTAATCTTGGATATGGACCCTACTGGTCGGGGAATGGTCCCGATTAAAGTGAAATATTTGAAAAGTCCTGACGAGTGAAGAAGTGATCATTATGTTTAGTGCTAATGATAAAAGAGTAAAACAGTAGGCATATGCTAGTGCTCGTTAAAGCTTTACCTTCGACGTTGTCCGCGAGTAGTTGGACGAATCTGGTTTCGGATTGTATTTGCGAAACTGTTCGGGTCTTCCGCGGTGGCTGTGTCCGGAAAATCTTCCACTGCTGGAGAATTCGCTCCTCCAACACCAGGATAATTCCCTCTTTGAAGACCAGGTGAACCAGCCCCTTTTTGACGACTAGGCGAACTGTTTCCCCTTAGAAGACCAGGTGAACTATTCCCCCTTTGGATACCAGGAGAGTTACTTCCGGTAGCTGGTGAGTTGGTCCCCCTATAAATAGATAGGACTGTCATCATAGACCTTAGAAGATTGGGTATGTATTCTATGCAACATACTCGAAGGTAAACAGACAAGTTAATGCTGTTTAATAAGATTTTGTATAAAATGTATTTTTTTTAAATCGAGCTTTTATTTTTGCGTCGTTTAATAAGATAGTTCCCATGGGCATCTTCCAACTCCATCAGACTCGGGATATTTTTTAGAACCATAGCTCTTGTTAAGCGGATTCGTGTGTTCTACTTCCTATATTCATTTTTTATTTCCATTTTAATCTGCAAAGGAAGCAAGATGGGTACCTAAACAAAAAACAAGTGATTTCAAAGTATGTACCTACCTGCGACTGCGCGTATTAGGACGATGCAACTCCTTCCGCGGATTTCCAAAAGTATCGTCAATAGCTGGACTTCTCGGGCTGTGACCCTCCATCGACTGGCTACGCAAACCCTCCCTAATATGATGACCTTCGGATCCCTGACTACGTAACCCTTCCCGAGTTACATGATTATCTTGGCTACGCAAGCCCTCTCGAGTAACATGACCCTCGGAGCTTTGGCTACGTAGGCCCTCTCGAGTTGAATGACCATCAGAAGTTTGGTTACGTAGACCCTCCAGAATTGCCTGACCATCTGGAATTTGGTTACGTAAATTCTCCTTAGTTGCCTGATCGTCTGAACTTTGGTTACTTAACCCATCCCGACTTTCATGGCTCTCTTGGCTACGTAGACCCTCCCGAATTGAGTGACCATCAGAACTTTGGTTACGTAACCCCTCCCGAGTTTCATGGCTCTCTTGGCTACGTAGACCTTCACGAGTTGATTGACCATCAGAACTTTGGTTACGTAACCCCTCCCGAGTTACATGGCTCTCTTGGCTACGTAAACCTTCCCGAGTTACATGACCATCTATACTTTGACTACGCAAACCCTCTCGAATGCCATGACTCTCTGAGGATTGACTTCGTAAGCCCTCTCGAATACTATGGTTCTCTGAAACTTGACGTAGGGTTTCACGAAGGAGGTCGTGACTACGAAGTCGATTCGAAAGTCCCTCTGCTTGACTATGTGGTAAGACCGTTTTTTCTAAACCTGGATCTTCAACGTCAGTAGGAGTGCCTTCGGTAGCTACATTTGGACTTTGAATATCAACATTGGGGTCATTTTCGGAGACTTGCTGCGGGCATTCTGTTTGAGCTAATTGCGAATCCTCTGTGTTAAGATCTTCTTTTTCTTCTTCTTTGATTATTATTGGTACTTCCTGAGAATAAAATATATTATGTGAATTACCTATGTTACTAATTATGAACATCATTCTGGGTAAAACATTGTAATGTATAGTTAGTTTGCTTGAATATAATAAGGTCTACAACGAAGATCTGATTAGTATTAATGAATACAATGGGCACTAATCGACATACCTGAACAATTGGTTGTTCTTGTAACTCTTGAGTTTCAGCTTGAGGAATATGTTCTTGCACTATTTGCATCTCGTCTGGTATTCCTACTTGTAGCTCTTCCCGGACCACTTGATGTATCTCTTCTTCAATTTCTTGCATTATCATAAGAAGCAGTCGCGCTTGGAATTCTTCATCTAAGTCCTCGTTCATTTCTACTTGGATATCATATTGTATTTCTTCTTGAATCTCATCTTGATAATCTTCCTGATATTCGTCTTGCTCGTCTTGGTAATCGTCTTGGTATATTTCTTGAATCCCTTCCTGAATTACTTCGTGGTATATTTCATGAATTTCGCTGTGTATCTCGAGCGGTTCTTCTAGATAATCGTCTTGTTCATCTTGATAGTCTTCTTGATCTTCAATTTCTTCTTTTATTTCTTGATGCATTTCTTCTAAAATAATAAGTTAGACCCTTAGTTCTATCTTTGTTAGATCACAAACCCTGAATAAATATAAAAGTGCTTATTGGTTAATTATCTGAGTTTAAGAAAATTTATTTCTTTTAAGAGTTTTCGAATTTTGTGGTCTAAGTATAAAGTGGGATGTCTAATTGTCTACCTATCCTCACGGGCTATTTGCTCGTATTTACCATATTCCGGCATTTCTTCATACATCCCCTCCTCCATTTCGTGTTGCATCGCCTCCCGCATCTCCTCTTGTAATTCTGCGTCCATTTCCTCTGCCATATCCCCTTCTTCGTCTATAAGAAAGAACTAATATTGTTTTGTTTCCCACAAAACAAGTGAAGACCCCACTTGCTTAATATATTACACAGTATACATACAGTCTAATAAATCATCCGGTTCTTGTTTGATCTCTTGCTTGATGTGATTCACGTCCATCATGTTTCCATTTTCTTTGATGTCAGGCGCTGTTGGCAAAGATTGTTATGATGAGTATTGCAATCGTATTGGTTAGGGATTTTCAGACAGTACGGTGTTCCGCGGGACTATCACAGAGTGCGTCATTCATCATCATCATGGTACATCCAACCGATTTGTTTTTCAACACAGAATTTGCGAATGACGCAAATTCTGTGATGTTCCGGCGTACCACCGGCTTTATTTATTACTAGCAGCGCCTCGCGGTTTCACCCGCGTAATTCCCGTTCCCGTGGGAATTCCGGGATAAAATATTGCCTATGTTCATCAGGGATAATGTAGGATTCTAATGGTAAAAGAATTTTTTTAATCGGTCCAGTAGTTTCGGAGCCTATTCAATTCATACAAACAAACAAACAAACAAAAAATCAAACCTTTCCTCTTTATAATATTAGTATAGATGACATCCTAGGTGAGCGACGCAAAGCGGAAATGACGCTGACAGCAATGATTTGCTGACAGCGAAAAATCATATTTGGTAAACTGAACGCAAATAGGGGGTGTAAGCACAAATAAATCTGACAATTGGCAAGGCTTACCTACCAACGCATCGGTAAGCGTGTAAAATGTGTATCTTCAAGGGTTTGAGCGCCTAGAGATATTGGGGTGGTCTTAATGGTGTTTAAAGTCATAATTATATTAAATAAGTGCAAAAAGCAAGAAATAATATATCTAACATAATAGGTAAAAGAAAAAGAAAAATTACCATTGAAACTCTTCTTACCCTGAATAGGGTCGGGCGGTAAATGCGAGTATTCCGGTATCTTAGGACTTTTTATATCTTCTTCAGCGGAGGCGAGGTCGTCGTACTCCTCTTGAGATAGACCGTCGGATTCCAGCTCCTCTTTCATTTTGTGCTCTTGTCTGGAAACACGGCCTGTTTTAATCTACATGTGTGACACCCAATTTTGAGATTGAGAAGAGGTCGAAGGTGGAAGAAGGAAGTCAGTCGGTGGAAATAGCTAAAAGGCAGTTGAAGTTTCAAAACTTCAACTCAATAGGTCCTCTGAAGATTTGATGACAAGACAAAGGTGACTATGTGACTAAGCTAGTCGAAATAACAAGCGAACAACGAAACTCCTTATTATAATAAACTATTATTTCTATTGACTTATGACTAATTCAATACTATAGTCTGTCCATCACCTAAAAGACAAATCTCTAAAACTGTTGTAGAATAGGTACACGTATAGGAGTGGAGTAACTATTCAACATTACTGAAGTAGGGATATTAGGATGATAATGAACTTACTGGTCAAGAAACTGGCCGCAAACTTGATGGTACTGTGCCAGTTCTGGCTTGTAGAGCAGATTGCCGCGCATTATGAAGTCAAAATACACGCGGATGCCATCCGCCACTTCACGAACTAAATTCAATCTGTTGACACACAAAATGTAAATCCTAATCCTATCCTAATTCCTAATATTATAATATTATAAACGCGAAAGTTTGTAAGTATGGATGGATGGATGGAAGTTTGTTACACTTTCACGTAAAAACTACTGATCCGATTTGGATGAAACTTGGAATATATATTGTCCGTGACCTGGATTAACACATAGGCTACTTTTTATCCCGAATAATTAAACCAACGGGACGCAAACGAAGTCGGGCGGGCGGCACCTAGTAAAGAAATATTTATTGGTCGAGACCTCGAGGGTGTGTGGAAAAAGAAGAAATACATTTTACAATAATTTAGAGATTTCATCTGCGATCTTTAACTCGAAGCGTAGTATGATCCCGATGAACCACAAGACATTGTGAAGCTTTGGATTGAAGACGGCTTGAGATCGTTCGCATCTATGGAAGCCTATGTTCAGCAGCAGATACTAAAGGCATTTTCTCAAAGGAAACAGAAGAGGTGCTGAGCAAGATTGACTTTTATGTACTTACTGCTTTACCTACACTACACTCCACTCCGCAAAAGGGTAAAAATTTGATTCACACTAGTTTAAACGGCGTGGCCGCTTTCTACGTGTAAAGTAAGGCAGTAAATATTATTTACATCTCTCATATTGGGTAAGTAGGTCCTTATTACCCCCAAATGGGGCTTGTAGGTGACCAATTAGCGCTCTAGGGTAATAATGTAGCTAGAAAAGCCCTAGGGCGGTAAGTAATTAAAAAAAAAAACACTTCACTCTTTCAAAAAGTTCGCGTACATCTAACTATCATACTGGCAATAGACATCATGCATTCAGCCCAATGACAAAAGAGGTCGCTTCGCTATTCAGCCTTGTCTTCGTATGAGTATAATAGTCATCAATTTTAAATATCGAACGGCGAAGCTCAATTTCGTTCTTGAAAAAAAAAAATAAAAAAAAAAAAAAGAAGGCGGGAGGCGGGAATAGAAAACTTTTACTTTAAATATTGTTTGTATTTGGGATTATTTTATAATTACGTGCTAATTAGGTAAAAACATGAGTTCTGCAAGTGATGAAGATATAAGCTGCACTCCCGATTCAATGAAAATGGAAGCTGAAGCAGCAATTAACAATATTTTATTCTTGTAATGCCGGTTTTTTTTACTTACCTTACAATCGAGGTGTAAAGCAGAGTAGTTAGCTCGGATGTAAGCATCAATTGCACCCTCGAACTATAGGCGCCTAAATATCTCGGGCTGCAATTGATGCCTTACAGCCCTAGGCTACTAATCTACTAATAGTACAACATAGAATCTAACTTGCGCGAGACATCTGCCAGGTCCGGTTTCTGGGGCGGTTCGTTACGGCACCTAGGAGTGTTCCAAGCGCCAGCGCGTGCAAACCATTTCACAAAAGACTCGAGGATCTGCGCCGCGCACGGAGACGCTGGTAACCGAGTTAGGCGATTGCGCTTCACTATCAGGTGGTAGTCAAACGTCAGCCGGTCACTGCATAAACATAATTTGGATTTTAATTGATTTATATAGCTCGTGAGTTTTGTGAAGGATGCCATTATTACTAGACATTACATAAAAGTCCCGTGGGTTAACCTCCATCTTTCGGCAAAATACATGTGCTTTTGAATGGTCAAGAATAAACGTGAGGGAACCAGCTCGTATTCCAGCAGCGAACATGGATTTCCAACCTGTCATGTGTCAATGGAACACTACTACTGCAAAAAGTGAGTATGTCCAAAAGTTTGGATCTGCTCACATTTCTCTTGACCTGTGTATAAGGGCCAGCACCCCGCGTCCTTATGGATCTTAAGGGGGGTTAAATGCCAAGATATCAAAAAAGGATGTCTTTCCACATGCAGTAAACTGGGCGTCTAAAGAAACCGGAATTATATTCAGAAGAGTGCTCTATCCCTGTGGATATAGGTACTCACCGTAAGACAGGTGGCATGGTGATGCGCGCACGGCCTACAGGCACCTGCATCTGATCGCCGTTCGATCCAGGTGCAGCGTGCTCGTTATCACTTGACTCTGATGAATCTGAATCCATCTCTTCTTCGATATCCTCTTCGGGCGATTCTTGACTGTGTTCTGGTTCTCCATCCTCGGCTTCTTCGCCGTCAGGCTCTGGTGTTCAAGAAACTAGTGAATTGTAACTTTTCGCGGTATCAAACACAAGCGCATCTAGATTTTCTAATATCGCAAGAAAAAGGTCACTCATTCTTATCTATTTATCCCTAGTCATTACAACATTGAGTATTTGATATTCTATCCCATCTGCCGGTCAGTGGAAGCAGGCATGGCACCTAGTAGATCAAGTGGAAACTAGAGGTATATCTAGAGCTAGACTAGAGAAAGAATTCAGAGTTCCAAGAAGGGGTTTATGTAAAGCGCAAAACTTACCATCAGGCTGTGTACTGCTAGAAGAGCCATCATCGCTGAAGCGATGGCGCGAGCGTTTGGCGGCCGAGCTGCCCGCAGAGCCGGATGTACTTCCCTTCTTGCGTTCCCGCCGGTAAAGGTATGCTCCCCTATTTAATTCATATTCGTGCTTAAGCTCAGAGTCAGTTATAAACTACTTCGTTATTCGGAAATCTAACAGATTTTTCTTATTCCTCGTAAAATTATATCCGTTCTATAGTGTTACTGAAGTAGGTACTTATCCTACGTATCCAACAATAGTGTTAAGGTATGTGTCAGAATTAAGCTTCTATAAGTGCCTTAGCATGATAAGCCCTGCATTTTTATAGCATGAATAGTTTCTTGAAAGTATATAATTTTTCAAGCGAACGAAGCGAGTTTCTTTCCTCTGAAGCTTTTATTAGAGTTTCTTCGAGCATTACTTTCGAGCCGCTTATTTGATCTTCATACAGAATTTGGTAGGACAACGGACAGTTTTACTGGTAAGAGAGAGTAAATCGATCAAGGGGTTGTACAGTTTAAGAAACCAACAGAAAGTAAAAAAAAGCCGTACAATAAATAAATTCGAAGTTGTCATGACGTGATAAGGCTTCGCTTAGGCCTTCTAATATGGTTCTAATGACCAAAGGATTCGTACAAAAAAGTCAAGTAATCGGTAACCTTACAATTGTAGCTGGGCTTTTTCAGCAAGATCACGCTGTAGTTGTCGGTTTTCCTCCGTGTCCTTCAGCACAAAGTCCTCGCCCACGCAGCGGTCCCATGAGGAGTTCCATCCTTGAAAGTGGATCAGGTACTCGATGGTGCGCCGGCCGCGTTTGTCTTTGTTCTCGATTACTTCTAAAACCTAATACATTTTTTTAAATTAATATTCATGGATATTTCACACAACGCTTTCTAGTCCCAAACTAAGCAAAGCTTGTACTTACTATGGGAACTAGATTGCTGATAGAATACTACAATACCTACATATACATTTGTTTGAAAATATATACTTATATTACATAGGTAGTTACACCACGTAACACCGAGACATAGAACCAACATCTATATTTGCCACACACAAATGTTTGTTCTCAGTGGGGATCGAATCCACAACCCACACCACAGGAGGCAGAACTATAACCGACTGAGGTGTGACGCCTGTCAAGTTCAAGATAACCTGGTTCATTACTCATCAGATCAGTCTCGTGCATCAGCTACACACTTTCTTAATTATCTTTTCTCAAACATGCTTGGAAATTAAAGCATTATTTAGACAACCTTCTTCAGGATAAATAGAAAATTCAGTACTGGCCAAACACATGCGAGCAGCGGCCGGCAATAAACGTACGAAAATCCATTGCCGGCGTGTTTAGCGGCCATATAAATTACATACAAAACTCATTACTGTCGTGTTATTTAAAAATGGTAACTTATCAAAGGTTTTATTCAAATTTCGAACAGGCTTTCAAGTAGAAAGCTGATTATTGAAAAAAAAACAAATGAACACTGTAACTTCGTTGTTTGTTATTGGTTTTGAAAATAATTGTATTTTCAACTAAAACTTAGGGTACTTAGTTTTAATTTCCGCGCATTATTTGAGAAAAGTACTATACAAGCGTTGGCCACAACACTAGGCAATGAGGGACTCACGTATGTTGCCTCGTCTTCGACTAGGCCCACATTTACACGTTCTTCTCTCATTGCCTCTGTTGCGGGCCGCTGCAGTAATGTACTATTCCTAATTTTCCTAGATAGGCACATAGAAAAAACCTGGATTGACACAGAGCGCATGACCGTGTAGCAAAGTGCGGTGTACCGAATTTTCTCTAACCTAGATTACGAAGCTACATTTGGGAGAGGCTGTACCTAGAATTTTTTTTATAGATTCAAATTCGTATAAAGACTTGTAGCCATCACAAATAAGCAAAAAAATACTATTGTTCAAGCGGCTCTTACGAAAATTCATTGGAGAGCATTAATTCTAAATATAAAAATATACATCATACTACATAGGTACTTTAGTCCTATTACTTTATTATATTTAGTATTTAATTAAGAATTTTAATTGCAAGTACCTACAATCAAATATGCCACACCCCTAGTTATCATTTTTATGAATAAAATATAAAGAGAACATATACAATTATACATAAGTTTGGTAATTACTATTGAGAGTGCATTTATCTAATGAAATAATAAATTTAAATGTAGGTACTTACATAAATACCTATCTTAGAATTTATTAAAAAAAAGTTTTGTTTTTCTTTGTCTTCAATGGGTGGTGGGGTGAGAAAATTGCTCGCCCCACCCAACAACCGCTTGGTAACGCCCATGCGAAATGAACAACTTACAAAATTATTTTTGTTCTTTTAGGTTATGCTTTAATTAAATAATACTTAGGAATGATTTTTAGGTACATATTAGGCGATAAGATAAACTTACCTTTGAGTCGTAAAGCACTTTGGCCTTTGTTGGATCCGGTTCGTAGCACAAAACGCGCTCCCCTTCGCTAAATTTGTACCGTACTCCTCTCGTCGAAACCATTTGAAATAACTATGAAAAATCAATGAAACTACGTCAAAAGAGTGAAATACTAAAGAGATAAGCAATAATACCCGGATTTTACTTCTAATAAAGAATCAAGAATAAAATCAAAAACTAAACAAAACATAGGAGCACCGAATGTTAGAATCAGGCAATTCGATTCTATTTAAATATTACCAGAATATGTTTGATACAGAAATAAGCTTGATGAAATTAGAGAGTCACTAAAGCCGCAAACGGGGCTACTCGGGACACGCCTATTTCAGAAAATAATATTTTGTTTGGGCGTCGGCCGCTGTTTGTTTTGTTTGACTTCTCTCCACTCCACACCGCTAACATGCCGCTAACAGCGCAGCTGCAGACGCGACAGATTTTTATATTCTACTTTAATCTGTAAGTTTATGAGTTTAAAGTCTATAATGTCTTGGATCATTTTGACAGCTGATTTTTGTAATCCATAGACACACCCAACTTCTATAATACGTTCCGTTTCTCTTAGAATCGTTCAAGTTACTTAACAAATCCTAGTTACTTCTTATCCCGGAAAATTTACGGGATCCAATGGGAAGCAAACGAAGTCGCGGGCGGAAGCTAGTAGTATATATATCTCGTATATATCAATGATCTTCTAAAATCATTATACTACCCTAACTGCCTATCCAAAGAATATGTAGGTAGTACACTGCGTAATAATTACGCAGTATTACATAATTATTGTTTAGCTAGGCACAATCTCTTGTAGGTAGGTACTACACAGTTCTACGATAATTTTTTCTTATTTCAAAACAGCTGTAGGTAGGTAGGTACACCTAGGTGTGTAGTCAAAGGCGTGCCTGAAGTAAGAGAATCAGAACAATCAGAATATCTACCACCTATTAAGTATTGTTAGCGCCCTACGAAAACCAGGGTTTGTCTCTTCAATTATTTTAACTGTCAATGTCAAAAGTCAGTCAAAAGCGCTTAGATCTGTCATTAGGGCAGAAGTAGAATGTGACGTCAAGAAGACGACGCGGGAAGTTGTGAAAAGAGTGTACCTATCGTGTGTTGTAATTGTATTTTCTCATGGTTTATTTATTATGTGATTAAACACAGGTAAAGTGGATTATGTGAGTCTTATTTACAATCTACAGGAGAAATTTCTTATATCAGAAGTGACAAACAAGAACCACAAGACCCACGGCGACGCAGTTTGAAAATGGTATGTACACTACTGGTTTACATACTTTGCATGCACATTTTGATGTTCCTATGGTTGATAGGTACCTTGGGACATACCTAATATATGATGTTCTGGGTATTTATCAAAATTAGCGGCTTTTCGACCAGGTTTATGACCTTGAATTACTAGTTTTTTTTTACGAGTGAAAAGTTACGGAACATACGTATAGGTAGGTACAATATAAACTACAAAGTACCTCACAGTTACCTAGGTATTACTAGGTCAGATTCAGGTTGTGGTAGTTTTTTTTTTTTATTAGAATTCAGAGCTATAAGTTTAGTATACCTACGTCATTTCATGAATATTATCGACTTAGATATTTACCTAATCATATTAATTATGATGATGATGACGCATCCATTGCATTTGTAAATAGCACAATAATGATCCGACCAATTTGATAGCCTATCATATCACCATGAAATAGTTGAGGCGTACCTACCTAACTCTTTGTGAGTAGGTATAGGCATCTACATGATGAACATTCTATAAGCTTATTTAGCGCCAGCCTCAAACAGTAGTGATTTCGTCAAGAAGTCAGCCTCGACAAAGTCAGCCATGCCATGGAACTCCTGGGAAGCTTGGACATGCTGGTCAGATGAAGTTGCCCTTGACGATGGTAAACAGTAAGTTCTTGACCTGATCCCGAACATTGGAAAGGGGCGGACAGAGATGAACACATTCTATGACTTTACAAATATGTGTCCATGCAAGATTTGTTCAAATAAGTAAGTAGATTATTTATCCAATTTAAAGGAAGTTGTAATGTAATATATTTTCTTTAAACTTATTGGTACTGTTTGATACATGGCAGTTAACTAGCAGTTAGCTTCTGCCAATGTTAAATAATAAAGATGAAGATGATAAATTAAGATTCAAATTATACTGTTGTTATATGGTAAGGTTAGTGGCCTACTTCAATATGAAATACTGGTGGGGAGAGTCAGTAACATATTAAAAAAAAAAACAAAATGAATCATAAGCTGCAAAGTATTTGCGGAGCAAAGTGAGCGGACCCAATGACAATTCTCTGTACTTCCTCTGTACTGTATACGAATTAACAAGGAGACATTATTTAAGTACCTACATATTTTACTACTTACATCAGACCAATATTAGTACCCTAGTGTCAACATCCACTGACAAGTTTTCTCGGGTGAAAATTCTTTCTAAATTAGTTAAATCTAATTTCTAACTATACAAGTATTAAAGATATTTTCTACACAATAGAATGATCATCACAATAGTACATTATAGTTAATGTACAATCAGCATCAAAAGTTTTTATTTTTTTATTTTTATTAGAATACTTTATTATTTAGAATACTTTCAAAATTATTAATGGGTGGATCCTTAATTCATGAATGATGTTTTAAAGGTAAATTGCATTTACCTTCAAGACTATGTAAGTGAACGATCCAGAGAAAACATGAGTACTTACATATTTAAACTTACATTTATAAAAACTTGATTACTTTGATTGACCTAACAAATTAAGTTCAGATATAGCTATAGAATAAATATTAGTTAGTACAAGTAGCTACAGCTAAGAAAGGTTCATTTCATGAAAGCAATTACATAAACAGCTACCTATTCTTGCTAAGACACAAAGTAAAATTCAACTTGTACGGTGCTGGATCTTTTAGTTGCACAGTCCTTGTGTGTTAGGTCCCAAGTGAAAATGCAAATTAAAATTATATATAAATAATTTGAAAGTTATATCTAAAACCTTTTCTAAAGTAGGTACATACCTACAATCCTGTATACAGTAAAAACAGCTAGCAACTTAATCTACTCATTCTGATGATACATGAATAACAATCTTCTATATATATAAAAATGTTATGTTGGTTTGTGTACGCTTCAAAAACTCAAAAAGTAAGTACTGCAGAGATCGAGCTGAAATTTTAGCATGATAATTATGTGTAATCCGCATCAAGGATTGTTTTTATCTATATCACAATATGCCACAGTGAAGTGTGGCAGGGCATCACTAGTAAGTTATAAATATTTTGATGGTTCAAAATAAACAATTTAATTATATGTACAAGCTATGATACACTAAAATAAAGTTTATACACTTGATATATATAACAAGGTGAGGTTAATAATAATGTAAGGATATACCGACACCAATTAAGTACATTTACCCAGATCCTTAAATAAAATTAATTCAACTTGATTGTGTAGTAGATACACACACAATGTGTGCCTTAAGGTAGGTTTATATGGGGTCAGTAACATGGCAATACAGTATCCCAGCCCAGCGCCGACTGGTTCCTGGGTGCATGTAAACAATAGTTTTGTGCCGTTTTGGCAGTTACTGGGTCGGAAACCAAGATAACTGGGTCCAGTCACTGGCATTGTGTGAACCTTGCATTAGTCCCAGGTATAATATAATACTAAGAAGCATTACTTCAATAATAAATAGATGCAGGTCATCAGTA
Source organism: Eulithis testata (assembly GCA_947507515.1). Classification (NCBI taxonomy): domain Eukaryota; kingdom Metazoa; phylum Arthropoda; class Insecta; order Lepidoptera; family Geometridae; genus Eulithis; species Eulithis testata. Next base: position 5,370,135 of record OX382213.1, on the reverse strand, counting down.
AAATTTGATTAAATATTACTATTGCATTAGTTACTTTATAGAAAGAGACTCGGATGGGATTAGCATGATACCCGCAACAATGTTTTATTTAGACAGATCTACCTATTATATAATGTATTTATCAAATAAAAGTATCATGTACCTAATAAATTTCAAAATAATAATACATCTACCTAGTACGATTATTTAAAATAAAAGTATAAAGGTATATCCAAACCTGTTGAGAAAGGTAGAAGCAAAGTCTTACATCAGGCAGCCAACATTCATTGAAAGGTCTATGTAGTGTGCAGCATTATTCAGTTAAAAGTATACTCAAAGGTTTACCAGATTAAGATTAACCCTGTGTCACGGATTGACACTATTTGTTTAATAACAACAAATACGAGCAGCATTGATTTATACAGATGACAAAGTAATTCCAGGAATATAAGTAGGGTGATTGTTGACGTCTTGCCTATAGCACAGATCAAAAATCAGAAATCAGAAACATTTATCCGCTGAATATAAATTTTAGTGAACATTGATGTTAAATGTATTAAAAGAGATCTATACATCCTGCCAGTTATTGTCTTGGTGTGCAAACATTTTAACAAAATTAAATTCAAATACCTATACCTATTACATATTACAATCATGTCAGTATCATATAATCATATAATACTATACTAGTAAATATCATGTCTGGCAAAGTCAATGAAATGACCAGTAAGATAGCTAATTGGCGAAAATGCATTTAAACTTACAGTTAAAACCTCATTGGATATTTCACAGTGGACAAAGTCACTTTAGGCTTAACACCGGTTATGGTATAGAAATTAGGATAGTATAATTCAGCTAAACACATTTAGGTCAAACTGAGGTCAGTATATAAAACGGGAAGATACAAATGATATACTTAATTACCAGTACAAACCTTAGTGGGTTTTTTTGGATACTGTGTTAAACCTATTCGATGTATAAATTGTTAAATATATAATTGAAATTAAATTGTATTATTTCCAATATTGGAAGGAAAGTTTCAGTATCCGATTGGGAGGATTGGATCCTTTATTTATTATTAACACATACGAGTATCACTAAGATAATACAATACCTAATTAATAATAATTAAGTTATGACTTCGTTTAATGTTTCTGTACGTCTTAGTACTAATGTACCTACTAAGAGGTATAATGAACCAAACGTACTGAACTCAATTGATAATCAATAATGGTTATTCATGAAAGTCATATATACACCTGTTTTATTAAGAAGGAAATGATGATAACGAGTGAACATTAAGCGTGCAACATTATAATAATGTTATATACACATGTGACTACGAATATTACGAATCTGAATAATGCAGTATCTTATTAGTTATCTTAATGTTACTAGGGTGTAACATAACGATAAGGAAGAAACCTATGTACTATTTAATTGTCACCTATAAGTTTGGTGGCTTATCGATATCTACAGGTTTTATCCAATCTGGGTAAAATCTTGACGAGTGAATTACATATAAGTAGAATATGGATAACATTCAGTTTATTTTACCATCACGACTTTAAATGTATTATAAGGAAAAATTTAAATCGTATTATTAGACATCAACACATTATGATCCGAATCGTATTGTGTTAGTACGACTATTGTCTTACCAATTCTTTGGTTATGTATGTGTTTCCATGGTGAACAATAAAGAGTTATATCTATCTATCTATAAGAAGGAATTAGTTGATTACGGATTTGGAAATTACGCTACGAAGATTGGTTTGCCGATTAGTATCTACGTTAATGAACATTAGTTCTACCTTAATTATGTACCTACTATAAAGAAGTACACGACTCACCAGAGAATCCCATTGACATGCAAACGTCGCGTCGTGTCCTAGACAGAACGCGTAAAATGTATAAATGTTTGTCATACTTTCCGAGGACATTGTGTAGTATAGGTATATCTAATCTACACCACAAATGAGTGAGACATCGATGGAGTCCATAAGCTGTTCGAGTATGAAGTGTCAATCGAGTATATTAATTATATTTTATGTACATTAATGTTACTACATACGTGATACTATATTTATCTACGTTGAACTATTCAGTCAAAGCAGAGTGACTGATAAATTAATGAACATTATATTATATCTCATAGTCTTACACAGAAGGCAAACCTGACGTGAATATTGCGACATGGCCTTTATCATGTTTCCGACTTATGCACCTTAGTTTATCAAATTCAACCATCTACATCGAGTATAATAATAAAACTAAAAATGTTGCTCGGGTCAACTAAGCATGGTGATACATACTACTACATGCTTAAACAGCTACAATTAAAACATTTCTTAAAGCTGTTTGAGATTTATTTGTTATATATGTATATTACGTGCATGCAACTAAAGCATTGATGTAATGATCTGAACGAAATGTCGTACTGAAGTAGTATGTAACTTTATTGGTCGGACTAGGACAGATAGTCTCGACTACAATTTTATTGAAGTAATAACTAAAGTTCTCAGTACGCTAATAAATAGTTTGTTGTATGTTATTATTTCAAGTTTGAACAATAATACACCTTTTATAGTGAATTCATTTAATCTGGGCTGAGTAGACCATTTGAAATCTACAAGACCCAAATTATGGTATGATGATGCATAAGATGCGACTCCTAGTAAACTCTAAGTAAAATAGAAATAATGAAATGAACTAAGCTTGACATCCTGTCTCGTGGTTTTATAATACAGATATTTTACAGTTACAGTTTAAAGACTTAATGTAATGAAGTTGGACCAGGGGTAATGACAGTGCCCAAAAGCATCTATATGTGTAACATGACAAGTAACAGACCGTGGTCTGAAGATTGCAACAGTAGCCCCGATACCATAAAACTAAAGAGTCGTGTCTACATGGTGACTCGTGACATACCATATAACAACAAGACGATGGCAACCTGATTTTGATTACAGGCCGTGTCCCGAAGGTGGCAAACGGTAGTAAGCAATACAAAATTAAAAGGAGCAATGAATACAGGCCGTGTCCCGATGGTGACAAACGGTAGTAGCAATACTAAATTAAAAGAAGGAATGAATACAGGCCGTGTCCCGATGGTGGCAAACGGTAGTAGCAATACTAAATTAAAAGAAGGAATGAATACAGGCCGTGTCCCGATGGTGGCAAACGGTAGTAGCAATACTAAATTAAAAGAAGGAATGAATACAGGCCGTGTCCCGATGGTGGCAAACGGTAGTATCAATACTAAATTAAAAGAAGGAATGAATACAGGCCGTGTCCCGATGGTGGCAAACGGTAGTAATGAACGAAAGCATCAGAATTAACAAGAAGATAATAATAATAACACTACAGGCCGTGTCCCGAAGGTGGCGAACGGTAGTAGATGTAAGCAACCAAACTACAGGCCGTGTCCCGATGGTGGCAAACGGTAGTAGGATGTTACAATCGTAACAGGTCGTGGCCTGAAAATGTCAAATGGTAGTTATCTCCAGCAAATTATAATCACTACAGGAATTAAAAGCTAAGTATAATATTTAATTGAGCTATATAATGACATAACGCTTTGCGGATGATATATTCATTGTAAGTAATTACTATCGATCACAAAGGTGATTAACAAAAATAATGATGTAACCTAAAACTTTTGCACGCCAATCACTTTGGTAAAAATATGCGGCACTTATTTATACTTTTACATCTTTGTACTTATATTACCATATTTTTATGCAAATAAATGAATTGAATAATTGAATAATAATAATAATAATTAAATGAAAACTACAGCTTGAAATAAATAATTTACAATTTACTAGCTTCCGCTCGCGTACTTCGTTCGCGCCCCGTTCGATCCTGTTAATTTTCCAGGATAAAAGGTGGCTTATGTGTTAGTCCAGGTTACGAACGATATAGATATAGATTCCGGGTTTCATCTAAATCGGACCAACAGTTGCAGCGTGGTTTAAGCAGACGTCCAAACATCTAAACATCCAGACATCTAAATCTAAACATCCAAGCATCTAAACTTTGACATGTTTTATAATATTAACAGGATTGCCTCGTTTCCTATAATACTTATATTTGTTTTATTTCTTTAAGGTTTATTAAAGTGTATGACTACCTTAGCAGTGCACTCAAAAGAAACTGGACGGAAACAATTAATGTCAGGTAAACTCAGAGAAGCTGCAGGTCCACTCTGCAGGAAACACACAGTGAAAAGGAACTCTCGATGCAAGGCAAGAGAAGACGAGTTTGTGAAGGATAAGAGATTTGCCAGATATAGTGATGAACCGATGTTTTACAAACACTTTATTTTGTGTGTACCTGCTTACTAATAATCAAATTTCATAGCTTATTCATGAATTATATTTGAATTGTGATCTACAATTATAATTATATACATTATTTTATTTAGTACAATTAATTGCACAATTTAGTTCTTATAGTACAGGCTTTGCTTAAATTGGAACTATAGAGCGTTGTGTGAGGTGAGGAGTCCAGGAATGTTTACTCGGTTAACTTCATCTCTGACGTGTCATATTAGTTTGTACAGTTATTTACTATTGAGTCATTCTTAATTGTAGTTTTAACCATTCACCACTGTTAATTATTGATTTGAACATGTTTAGCATGATGTGAATTAATTATGTTGTTATCTATTTTCCTCATTTTATTTTATTTTGTAAATATCAAATAATATAATTGTCTACTTACGTATTAATTGAGTTACTATCACAGAAAGGAGCTACCAGCCCTTAACGAACAAAGTCAAAATGTGGCACTTGTGAAATGTCATGTTTTATCCTTTTCCAGTACTTACCTACCGAATTAGTCCGGCATTGCAGTTTTATTTTAATCCCTCGAAGTATTGGATGATCAAGGCTAATGTAAAGCCCATTCTATAAAATGTCGTAGTATCGATCACATTTCTGTACTCAACATGGTGCATGTACCTATTGATAGAAATTGCCACAAAATTAAGCTTCAATAATTAGAAACTTTTAAAACATCATATATAATTTTAATATTAACAATTAACTGACAATTAGCATTTTAATATTGTTATATGTTCTGTAAATTTTCCTTTGTAAGTTTCTTCTAGTAATATGTAGTAAAAGAGTTATAGTTTTGGGCCCACTGGTAAGGTAACATCTATGCGAATAAAACAATTTGAATTTATGAAAATGATTAACACTAGTGTGCACATATTTATTAATTCGCATAATTAGATTGATTAACACGTACCTATAAATGTTAAAATAAATAATAATAATATTTAAATTAAGTTCTTACCTATGTATGTATTATGAACCCATAAATACTTACTGTAAGTTTCGATAGACATAAGCAGAGTACAATGTTATTTTAAACGTTTGTGGTTGACACATATGTACCAAATCTACTTTAATTCATAAATAAATGTCTGTGTAGTGTAAATGATTATCCAATTAGGTACTTATTGTAGGTACACCATTCTCTTTAAAATCGAGATAAAACTTATTTTGGTCTCTCTTCTTTTAAATAATACCCATTTTGTGCTATAAAAGTCTTTCTTTGAGGCACAGTTTTATAACTTTTGTAGCTTCTAGGTTTCATTTGTAATGCACACTGTGCATTATTTTCAATAAACTACCACTAAGTACCTAACTATTACTCGTTTCGATAACCGATAGGAAAACCGATAGGAAACGTAATGTACAACAAACTACTTAAACTATTATTAATGTGCTTTGTTTAGCTAAGTACGTAGGTATCTATTTGTATACTTAATTACTACTATAAATTATTTATGCCGAAGGTAATTATATAAATTATTCAAGCATGTCATCTTTGTACATTTTAGGAATCTCACTTTACATTGTATTTCAATTGATGACTTTCGACATTGATAACTATAGATTTAAATAAGAATAGAATTTGGTTGTGAGGACAAACCCTAGCATGTAGGAAGGCCGAGAGGTCAGGAATAGGGACATTCCTTGTTAATAGGATGGCCGACTGTTAGCGCCCTACGAAAACCAGGGTTTGTCTCTTCAATTATTTTAACTGTCAATGTCAAAAGTCAGTCAAAAGCGCTTAGATCTGTCATTAGGGCAGAAGTAGAATGTGACGTCAAGAAGACGACGCGGGAAGTTGTGAAAAGAGTGTACCTATCGTGTGTTGTAATTGTATTTTCTCATGGTTTATTTATTATGTGATTAAACACAGGTAAAGTGGATTATGTGAGTCTTATTTACAATCTACAGGAGAAATTTCTTATAGTATGATATGTATGTAGGGCTAATTATAGATAGCCCACACTATGTAGGTACACTAGCAGTGTTGGCGTTATTATAGAAATAAATAGCCGAGGAAGGTATGTAGGTAAGTAGGTACCTACCTAGATAGATAGATAAAGAATCGTGATCATTGATCAGACATTGGATCACGCACGCACAAATGACACCGAACCAAACCGTCCCTAAGGTTAGAAGGTTCATGTCTAAAGGTGTGCTAAAGGTCTGAGAACGTTCTATTGACATTTTGAGGCACTAGGACATGGCAACCAGCTTCCATAATAGCTTAATTACAGATCACTAAACCTAGTGCAAGTAGATACGGTATACTAAAGGTACGGTACCTACTAATATTCTGTGGTGATAGGTAGGTACCTAGGTATCTACTAGGTTTAGTAAATGACCTACCTCGGTCATAGCATGGGCTAATAAGTAAATAGGTTATGGTAGGTCCCACCCCCTACCTACCTATATGTATTCAAAACTCAATCATTACGTAGGTAGGTACCATTTAATAATTTATTTCACCTAACCTAATGTAAAACGTGATTAGTTTTCTAGGTTTTTGGCATTTGATTTAGTGGTGGTAGACAGGGGCGGGGTGGTAGACGGGAGCTGACTGGTAGACTGGAGCAGCAGAGTGGTAGACAGGGGCCGACTGGTAGACGGGAGCAGAGTAGGCGAGCTTGGCAACAGGGGCAGCGGCGTAGGTCAGGGGAGCTGCGTACTTGACGGGGGCAGCGACCTTGGCAACATGAGCGAGGGGCTCGTTGTGGACTACAGCGTTGAAACCGTTGTGCGCATCAGCGGTGTAGTCTACGGTACGCTTGGTGCCATCGGGGTCGACGACGGAGTAGGAGCCCTTGACAACATCTCCATCACGAGTCTCGTGCTGGGACTTAGAGTCTCCGGTGTGTCCGTCCTGTACGTCGTATGAGAAGCTGTACTGTGGGTGCGCGTTGTACTCCTCGACGGCCACCTTGGCCAGGGGCGCAGCGTAGCTCACGGGCGCCGCGTGGTAGGCTACGGGAGCCGAGTGGTAGGCTACGGGAGCCGAGTGGTAGGCTACGGGAGCCGAGTGGTAGGCTACGGGAGCCGCGGGGAGCAGACCGGCGCTGGCGGCCGCTACCAGACCGAATAGTACGATGAACTGTAAATAAGAAAATCACTGTTAGAACTTGCACTTCACACGAATCACAACGTCATTGGATCACAGACACTGTGATCTCATGCGAGACTTTGATCTCAGATCATTTTCGTACCTTGAATGCCATTGTGTATTGGGTATGTTGGTGGTTGAGTGATGTCGGTTGAGGAGCGCTTGAAGCTTTTATACGAATGGCGGGGGCACACCCTTTCACTCGCAGAGTCTCGCTACGTCACGTGACCGTGAGCTTGAGCCTCCGGGCTCATAAAGCTCCCTGAAATGTGGGAGCTTTGAATGTACTTACAACTCGTTTGTTAACCTTAGGATTAACAAACGAGTCATTTGAAGCTTTTGAGTATAAAGTTGTAAAAGTAGCCAGGGCCATTTTCCTTCTAGAAGCTTCCTAGTGGTAATAATGCTACCCTGATCCTGTATACAGAGACCTATTTAAAGTTTTGTGAGTCGCAATTTGGATTTTTCGGACCTAGTACTTACCTCGGTAAGGTAGGTACTTACAGGTCCGTCGCAAGCTTTTATTAATAAACAAGCAAAGTTCACTAGATCTTCGGATTGCTCCTCTACTGACCTTTCTCAAACGTGCAATATTCTAAGATCACACAGGACAAGTCCTTGCTCGGACTTTATTGGCTTGCTGCCCCCGAATATCAGACACTTTTTCTTCACCTTATACCGATAAGTTAGGTAGTTTTTATTTTAACTTGTATCTATGTCATTCCATACAATAATATCGAACCACCATATATCATCGAATCGAAGACACTCAAATGGCAACTACAAACCAGAAGGCTCAGTGTCAGATGGCCAAGTAGTATCTATCAAAAGATACTATTTGAAGTCTTCTGTGGGTCTGTGGTCTTACCTACTTAAAATACAAGTACTTAGTGTGAAGTGAATATCACACACATCACGCACCTACTAATTTCTTGATTTCAAATTCTCAGTACAAAAGACATCAACGGGCTCTACCTAGGTACTTTCCAACAAACGGGTTAGTATAAAATTGAAAAAAAAACTACTTCTTGGCTAATTTACAAGTCGGCCACAATAGACATGGTCAATGGGTGTGGAAGCTGAGCCTGATATGTATGTATGTTAACAATAATAATATACAATACGATATTATCCGAAAAGTCTGTTGGTCCACGACTGGATTTGAACCCACAACCTTACGATCAGAACGTGGGGTTACTATCACGACAGATCACTATATCTATATCCACCTATATCAATCACTAAGCCACCTGCGCACTTCGGATTCAGGATTTCTGTTCGAGTGGGGCTTAACCTAGGATTCCGGTTTGACCAACCAAACGAGCTATTTAAGGTTTTCCCTGACAAATCTTGGTCCACACTTGGGTAGACCCCAAAGCTTTCAGGGAGAGGGGCTTGAGCCCTCTAGCCTCCCTGGATCCACTAGTAAGCCACTCGTATAAATAAGGTGCCCTTTGGGTGCTCTCATTACACTATGAAGTTGCGCAACAGCGATCACACCTATACGGACCGGTAGTGAGTCAAGCCCCAAGGAGGTTGGTGCTATACTTACCTACTAAAATACCCACCAAAGTATCCAATGTGCATATTTTGTCATACAGATTTTAAACTTCCAATTGAGGCTTATTATTGTGATAATTTCTGATAAATGCGTGGGTCCCTCTGGGGGGTTGCAGCCTAGACACAAGGGGGTCGCGTGGCAATTAGTACCTATACCTACTTAACTAAATTGAAAGAAAAAGGTAGTTGCACACACAATTTTTCCTTTAGGATAAGAATTACTTACTTACCTAAACGGTTAAATAAATAAATAAATATCAAATCAAAAAAATCAAGCTTAAGCAAAAGTATCCAAAATTGTACAGATTAGGACACGTAAATTTTCGGTACATACTTTCCCTTATTTCCACTTTTACGTTTGCTCGCGACCAGAATCACTGGCTTTATTTACATGTACTTACAGATTATTATAATTCTGTATGATATTGATAAAGGGTCGTGCCAATTTTTATGTCATAAAGGGGTCACAGTCCCAAAAAGATTGAAAAACACTGGACTAGAACATCTGAATACTGTAGTAGTAGTATGATTAAGCATATATATGTATTTACACTATTGTTGATGCGCATCAATTTGGAGTAACTGCAATATTTTGTTGTGCGTAATGTTTTCAGTCCTTCACCTGCCACCACCACAGTGCCACTGTGCTGCTACCCTTTTACTGTGTTCCCACCGCGAAGTCTTGAATGATTATTTTTTATGGTTTTAGTCCTACTCAAATATCCTAGCTAGGGGATCGTTTATACATAACTAAGTAGAGATTAACTGTAGATTTTAATAAACTAGAGTTTTAGGTTTTTGGGGTCCCATAGGTAGGTACAGAAGTTCGGTTGAGAGTTCGGTAATACTTTCGAAGGGTAAGATAAGCATCAGTAGTAACAAGGCACTAATATCTTCGGTCGGCACGTAGGTAATTTAATGTCAAGGTGAAGATACCTATTGTTTCATCGGTACCTAACCTACCTACTTTTTGGCGTGAACCTACTACGAATACAGGCAAATTACGTGTGCATTTATTGACTGTCGACTCGAAAATAACATAATAATAATGGATGAAAGATATACAAGTACCTACTTAGGTAAAAAAGACCTTCTTGAGCTGGAGCTTTAGAGCCGTATTTTCTGTAAAAATTCAAGACTCAAGCGTGCCAAAATATGGTGCCCTGCAATGCCCTGTCCCGGCTGGCTTCGACATTTTTTGCTTTGCTTATGACAATGCCGCCACTGCCGTGCCACCACTCACACAACGACCGACAAACAGACATGATTCTCTATTATAAAAGGATTTCTTGTCAGAACTTGGTACCCTAAGAAAGTGGACGGAATTCGCGGATGACCTTGGACTACATTCGGACAAACGAGTTGACATCTAGGTATTACGTGGGAACCCAAAATACCTACCATCCGACAATTACGTACGTAATTGCTACACGACACGGCGGAATCGGAACATTGTGATGTAATCGTAATCAGCGTTGATGGTTATGGAATCTAAGTATGGAATAAATTAAAATATATTGTGTTTTCTTATGTACTTAGGACCAAAGTGATATATTCATAAAACAGTTGAGCTATCTGTAAACCTAAATCAACCTAAATAATCTATGAACCTTCTTTATGCTAATGTTCCAAACTTTCAATACGAAAGTTTAGAAGCTTGTATTTTTTAAATGAATACTTTTTTACGGTTTGGGGTGTATACAGACATAGATTATTACGAGATAAATTGATATCTAATCCTTAGTTTTGGTTGGTCAACGTCAAAAGTGGAGAAGTTACACCTCCACGTTTGTATAGAAAGGTGGGCGGCGACTAGTTGGACCTTAACAAAAAAATCTAACTCGGAAGCTCTACGCGTTCGTAGAGCCTCTACGGACTCGTAGAGCTTGGAACTTGTCAAAACACACCTCGAACAAAATACCTATGTTTTGAAATAGGTAGGTAGTCCAACAAACAATACTACACTCGTGCCCTGATTTGAAGTGGCAAAAAGATCATAATCTATAACTTTACTCGTTCACAAAAGGATACTTTCCGTGGGTAGTAGTTACAAATAGTCTTACGTGTACTATTATATGACGGTATCATTATGTGTGTACCAAACTAGGTCTAGGTATGTGTCGCATTTTGTTCTAGTGAGGAATTCGGAGAAATATTGCCGAGGAAAGCATTTAGACCGACTGAGACTTGAACACCGATCAGTTCAGACACGAGTATTAGCACAGTCACAGATCATTATAATACCTACTAGCACAGTGTAAATATAAATAAAATATAAATATTCACGGACACTTAACACAACGCCTTCTAGTCCCAAACTAAGCAAAGCTTGTACGATAGAAACTAGATGGCTGATAGAATAAATACATACATTTTTTTTGTAAATACGTACTTATAATACATAGAAACACCCAGACACAGAACAAACATCTATGTTTGCCAACACAAATGTTTGTTCTCGGTGGGGATCGAACCCACGACCCACATCATGGAAGGCAGAGCTACTACCGACTGAGCCATGACGCCTGTCTGGCTCAGTCGCTGTATAGGTAAGATACAGATTATCACATAGGCTTATCTGATGCAATGAGTGAGATATAGAGGTAAGTAGTTTGGTACAAGAAGTAGGAAGCTAAAAAAACAGGACCGGCGAATGGACTCGCCCATCAAGAATCGAGGCTTCCGAATCAAAACGGTGTCTGGTTTTTTTAACTTTTGTTATGCAACTGTTGGCAACCTTGTGAAGGACGCGCGTGTCATCGGAAAACGTCGTCGCGTCGGCACGCGTCTCTTACATTTTCCTCAGCTCGTTTGGCTGACTTCAAAAATAATAACTAGAGCTTTATTTTTAACTCTTTACTGAAAAACGGAAGGTTTGTTATATACGGTGTTGTGTAGGGCTCGGATGTAAATGCAAGTAATGTGTTAAGGTTTTTAGCCATATTTGGTGAAAATTGATGGATCCGTTTCCAAGTTATGAGGACATTTATCAGCTCTGAAAACCAATTTTGAGGAATCTCCGCCATAATTGCAGTGTGAAATGTTTAGTTCATCGCAATGTATGGCTGTATGCAGATTTGTTCAATTGGAGTTCAGTTGATCAACTGGAGGTCTGATGATGACTAGCCATGATGAAGAGGATCTAACAGGATTTTATGATCGAGGGTTTTATTATTGTTGTAAAATTAACTGGATACGGTTAATTTCAGTGAGCTCCTTACATTGTTGATCAATCGTCCTGATTTATTTATTTTAGTTTAACTAACACGGTTAGACCAATTACATTCCAATAAGTCACATAGAAAATAAAAAAATAACATAATTTAAAAATAGAAACAATGTTAGAAATAAAATTAGTCAAAACATCTAGTCTGATGGATCGACGACATTGATAAAATCGCGATGAGTTGACGGGTGGAGAAGGCCCAAAATCGTTACTTCTGGAAATTATGGAGATGGAGATATGGAGATTATTATATAGTATTTTATGTGTAAAGCATATTCAAATGTTGGTCTAATGACTCAAGTGAATAATTTAGAAAACTGAAAAATTACTATTTGTGGAGCATGTTTTTAATAACAAAAATATTGGTATCTTGTGTATTGTACACACATTCGCCCAAGACACTCATTCAACTAAAACCATTGTCAATAGTGGCTAGACCATTCTCGATTTCATAAAAGATGCGTAGGCTCCTTTAGTGGCAGATTCATTCATCAGGTATTGCGCTAAGCGAATGTTGGTTGATACGGTTCGGCAGACTGTTCAAACTCGAATACGAATTAGTCTTGCAAAGAGTAAGTAATAATATGTATTTACTGAATATGGGTTGTGGGTAGAAGGTAACATGGTTTTTTTGTAGAATAAAACATGTTCAAAAGTTCCTATCTGATGAGAAAACGATTCCCCATGAGTAAAAAAACATTCAACAGCCAACATTCACTATATTATGCTCTAATTTAGGCAGTGACCCTGACCATAGATCATACAATACTATCCCTGACCTATGTTAACATAACCAAGGTCTCAGTGGAGTGGAAACAACCGTCCTAAAATTCTAATAAAACCAGACTTCAGTTGGGTACAATATTATTTTTTTATTTGTAAAAAAAGATATTGCTATGTATAAAAATGGCTCTATAAACGTTTGGAGTTCGCAAAATGTTGAAATAAAATACTAGTTATTCTCGGAGCCTGTTTGAAATGTCGACAAGTGTCCAACATTGAACTACTAAACTAGAGCACTTCACGTCACAGCTCAGTCGGTAGATATAGCTATGCCTTCCGTGCTGTGGGTTCGATTCACACCAAGAAAAAAGCAAAATATGGAGATGATTAACAGTAGATATCCTTGGTCGCAAATCTTCGTCATAATTATGTTACTTATGTAGTAAAAATTATGAGACTCGGGACTAGAAGTCAGCAGAGACAGTATATGACGGAGATAAATTAAATAAAAGGAATAATTTGGCAGATGGGACAGATTGGCAGGTGATAATACCGAAGAACTGGCATCATCATCTAAAAGTATCTCATGAGTTTTACTTATTTAGCAGGTTTGGTCAACCGTTATCGAGTTTTATGTGCCTCCTGAAAATACAATGCTTTATGGATACGGTGGAAAATTGGTGTGACCGCCAAGTTTCATAGGCCAACTATGTTGCAAGTGGCGGCATTGTTGACGCGGCATTGTCCAGCCGTCCCATCGGCCAGGCTTGTACGTGCGTACTTGAATATATTTAAATTTGGAGATGCGACCAGGATGAGGCAAGCGCCTCTACATGCTACTATAAATGCTGTTTGCTGCCAACAAGGGGTACAGTTACCAGCTCTAAGCATCCCCGAATACACCATCAATCCGCAGAAATGGCATTCAAGGTACGGACGCAAGGATTATTGTGAAAAAAGTGAAATGGAAAAGTGCTCGTGATTAAAACAAGTGTTATCAATACCAACTTTGGATTTAGTGCCAACCTAATTCTAATGGATAAATGTATCAATTACAAAACTATTTGATACCTATACCTACATTGGCCCTGAAAAGTCTCAAATAATCACCTGCAAATAACTTTGCAACATAATAATCGAACCGTATTGAATTAGAAACACCGACATTTTTCATTTCAATAGACGGCTCCCTATTTAGAAAAGCATATAAACGAGGCTATTAAAATTATTTCTTCTTTTATTTTAGTTGGTGTTCTTTTCTTCCCTGCTCGCCGCGGCTTACGGCAGCGTGGCACCCTACGCCGTGGCTCCCGTCACCTACAACGCACCCGTCCCAGTGGCAGCGAGGCTGGAGGAATTCGACCATCTGCCTCAATACCGATTTGGATACGACGTGGCTGACTCACTCACCGGCGACTACAAGAGCCAGACGGAGCAACGCGACGGTGACTTGGTTCAAGGACAATACTCTCTTGTTGAAGCTGATGGCACCCGTCGTGTTGTAGACTATACTGCAGATTCCGTGAACGGTTTCAACGCTTTAGTTCGCAACGAGCCCTTGGTGGCTGCTGCCCCCGTGGCTGCCGAACCCGCAGTTGTAGCTGCCCGTTACTCCGCCCCTGTCGCCGCACCGGTCGTAGCTCAACCTGCCATTGCCCCGGCTCGCTATGCTCTCGCTCCTGCTGCCTCTCCGTTCTTCGGCCGCTACGCTGCCGCCCCCGTGCCCGCTCCTATTGTAGCTGCCCGCTACGCTGCCGCTCCTGTTGCCGCCGCACCAGTTGCGTCTTCCGTCGTAGCTGGTCGCTACACTGCCGCTCCCGTCGTAACAGCGCGCTATGCCGCGGCTCCCGTCGTAGCAGCCCGCTACGCCACCGCTCCCGTTGCCGCTTCCTACACTGCCGCGCCCGTTGCCGCCCGCTACGTCCAGTACGCACCCGCTGCTTATACCCAGTCCGCCCCTGCAGCTGTGGCTCAGTACGCGCCCGCTGCCTACACCCAGTACGCACCCGCTGCCTACACCCAGTACGCACCTGCTGCGTACGCGTCGGCATATACCGCCTCGGCTCCATTAGCCGCGTACACATCATACGCAGCGCCAGCACCAGTAGCCGCAGCATATACCGCAGCCGTGGCTCCCATTGCACCAGCCCCCACCGCTGTCGTCCCAACCCGCGCCGCTCCTGCTAAGATCGTTGAAGGCAGTGCCGCCGGCTACCGTTACCCTTGAATTGCCACTAAATTGATTGCCCATTTGACCATAAAGATTTGTTTTGTACATAGATGTAAATGTTTTGTTTATTTTTTATTTAAAAGGAAAATGAAATAAAGTTGTTAAAAATTATAAAACCCTTACTCTGAATATGCTATAATTTGCCACAGGTAGCTGTTTTACTACAAACTTTAAAAAATAGAACTTCACTTACCTAAAAGAAATTTGTAATAATTAAAATATTTTGGTAAATATGGTTGTACTTAGCTGTATTCCAAAAAACATGTTTTGATCACACTGAATAACCAGTAAAACGACAGAATAGTACTATACTGGTAGAGTCAAGTATTCACATTATAGAGTAAATAAACAGGCCTTTGCATCTAATCTAGATGATTTATACAGCAAGTGTCAGGGGCCGCTTCTTACTCTTGCCCGAATGTGCGGGACGCTGTAGTGGAAATGAAATGAAATGGATTTATTTGCTATTAGTGGCTGGGAAGGCTCGGCCAACATGTAGTTATAGATGGCTTGACTAGCATTTATGATACTACAACTTCTCAGTCGGTCTTATCCACCGGAAAGACAAGGTCAATACGTGCGAAGGTTTCTTCACGATGTTTTTCTTCACTGTTAGAAAGCACTGACATTGCGCAGATAGGTACATTTTCCGAATAAAAACCCATTGGTACTCTATCACACTAGATTTTGCAGTGAAGCCATATGATTGTAAAAATAAATAATTTCGTGTGTGTTAAGCTATATGCTGATCACAATATGCTGAGATGATTTCAGATTTCAGTGCTAAGCCAATTTTAGCACAGAATGACATGAAGGATGACCTTATTTTTACACCGGTATTACAGCTCAGATGATAATAGCTCTGTCTTACACCAGTGAGTGACAACACAAATAAGAACCACGAGTATCCTACAAACATTAAAAAAATTATAGGTATAGGTAAGTACATCTACCAGTGATCGTACACTAATACTGCGTATTTAGTCCACGATCTACCTCAACAACGTAAAAAAAATATATAGGTAGTATTAAAAGTGAAATTTACAACCTGCCTGCTAAACATCCTACATAAAATAGTAGATTGTTTACCTATGGAGCTAACGACGATGTTAAAGACGAGAGTTTCTCTTTTAACCAATCAAATCATAGTTTTTTATTTCGGACAAAATGCAATCCATTTGGTTAAAAGTAGTATTAAAGCGTAGCGAGGGATTCAAAAGTAGAATCCTGAGCGCAGCAAGGGATATAAATAGCGTTTTTCCCGAAATGTACACTACTTTTTATCACCCTCTATGACAAAATAAGTAAGTGCAACTCATGAGCAAGAGTAGTGTGTTTATTTGTCAACTAGTTTGTTAATATACAATAAGGAACAATAAGGCATAACATAAGCTAATGTTTATATTTGTACAATTAGAGAACATAGTTTTTTTTATACATATAATAAAGGCAACCGTTTGACCACAATCTCACCTGATGTTAAGCAATGATGCGGTTGACAATGTAGCACGGTTACCTAGAAGATACCTATTCACTCTTTTAAACTTCCAAATTATAGTCATTCGGGAACACAGACGCCAGCAACGAGTTCCACTCATTGGCTGTCCGCATAATAAATGTAGACGCAAAGCTAAAATATTAAAAAGATAAAGATAAAATTAAATTTTGTAAGTGCGTCTAGGTGCGAATTACCCATCCTAAAAACTGCCTCAGGCTCTCTTTTATCGTGTACTCTTTAAGAAAAAGTTATAGAGTTTTAAACACTTTTAAAATCACAAAGTGGTTGTCAAGAAGGGTTGTCCTAGAATAGACACACAAGGCTAGGTATGAGTCAGACCCGGAACAGCCGAATTTTGTTCACTGTGGCATATTGGTACCTCGCCGGTTCGTCGCGTAATTTGCAGCACTTTCTTCAATGAGCCACAGGTATTGTGATCACGTCCTGCATTACGTAGTGGTCAATATATAACGCAGTCACCACTGAGGGTAGTCACATTCCACTTCGAGGACTGTGCTCATCCTATCCCCAAGCAAACAGACATGGACGGCAAGGTGAGAAATCATAATTCATAAAAAAATATTAATAAGTGATTCAATTGTTAAGTAAAGTATATCTCTTAGTTCCTGGAGTATTCAAAAGTATTCTGCATTGCATTGATACAATAATAATATAAGTTAGTCATAGTCATTAAAAGGTTCAGTAAGTATTTATTTTTATATTTATTGATCGGATACATTTTCCGATGAAAAAATACTTACTTAATAATACTTACTATAATACTTAATAAATATTACGTTCCGTGTGCATAATTCACAGCATTTGGAACCAAAAAGTAGATTTTAAAGCTCTACCTTTTACAAAGCATAATCTGTGGATCAATAGGCCGATAGCGTTTGCTCGGCGCGTGCGCACGATTGACCAACGCAATCCATATCCAGAGGGTTTGCGACACAATAACTTATATAAGTACATACATACAGTACATATGTTTACTAAGTGGTCTAAATGACCTGTAAATTTTGTTCCGAACTGGTCAACAATACAACTTGTTCGACGTTTGATCTTTGTTAGTTGTTATCTATTGTTATGTAAAACGAATTGAGCTCTTTGAAATAATGACGAGTCGCGAGCTTACAATAATGCAGAGTTTTTTTATTTCTTCAGTGAAACCGAACGATTTCTCAAACACAGATACCTAAACTTTATCAGACACTTTCTGGCCAACTCATGAGTTCAAAATTTTTAAATAGTAGTTAAATAAAAGTAAAATAAAACTGCTTATGTGTAATTTTTGCAAGACCCCAACCATTGTATGCTAAACACGCCCACGTGTAGCATATTTCGTTATCAGACAGCTTGTCCCTGGAATATCTATTATTAAAACTGGAAGGTGAAATAACTTTCTATTTATTATCAATGTAGCTAGGTACAAGTACCGATTAACAAATCACTAGACAAAATATATTTAACCTGATTTTATTCAAATATACTTTTTCAGTACAAAAGATATAAACGCGCTCCTTCCGCCTATGTCAAATTTTTCGCTTTTTAGTTTTAAAACGCTTATTCCCAATGCTTAACTTTAATGAAGATAATGTGCCAAGGTTTATCCTGTTACATAAAATACATAATAATAATGTAATGCTTATAGTTTTAATATTCTCGATGCTTAAAACATAGAAAGATTTAAATGGGAGCATGTTGCAAACTGGACAGTGGACGTGCGTGTGCGTAGGTACAGTTACTAGTATAGTATTATATAATCTGTGGTACAGTCGATGCATATAAATGTGCATAAAATCCAACCCATTAGAGATACAAAATATTTCTGTTCGATTCCAAACCTTATTCAAATACTATAAAGGTTCTTGTATAACATCGGTTAATAACTATGTTGCCTAACCTACCTACTTACTGATAATAAAATTATGAAATTGATTTGCATTACGAGTATTAGATAATAATTAAAACCATGAGTAGTACTAGTATTTTTCTTAGTTTTACAGAAAAATTGAAATAAGAAAAATACATATAGTTTTGCGAGCCCCAAATTTTACGGTTTCTCTTTTTCTCTTTCCAGATTGTAGTATTCATCTGCGTGGTCGGCGTGGCCACCGCCAGTTTAGTCGCACCCCTTCCTCTAGCCCGCGTAGACCCCCTACCTCAGTATTCGTACGGTTACGATGTGCAGGATTCTCTCACAGGAGACTACAAAGGCCACCAGGAGCAAAGGAACGGCGACCTCGTTACTGGATCATACTCAGTCGTCGATCCCGACGGTACAAGAAGGATTGTAGACTACGCAGCTGATTCTATCAATGGGTTTAACGCGGTTGTCCGTCGCGAGCCCTTGGTTGTCGCTGCGCCCGCCAGAGTCGTCGCCCCAGCTCCAGTTGTGGCTCCAGCTCCCATCCTAGCTCGAGCTCCATTATACGCACCAGCTCCAGTCGTAGCCCGGGCTCCCCTGTATGCCCCTGCCCCAGCTCCTTTATTTGCTCCCAGACTACCCTTCTACTACTAGATGAATTATTACAATTTTGCTGTTACTTTGTACTTTTATAGGATTTTTGTGACTGTTATTTATGATATTAAATGATACAAACTAGTTTGATGTGTTATATATTCTACCTCTACTTAGTAGCGTGATTGATTCCCATCCCTCTTTGGCTGGGGGGTTGGGTGCAAGGGCAACGAGCAGTAGTAAATACGCGGGTCGCGCCTGCTAAAATGATCTCAAAGCCGTTTCGAGCCAATTCTAATGTGTCAGCATTTAGATTTAGTAATTAATTATCATAACTTAATTTTATTGAGCGATCAAAATGTGCTTTTAAAATCTTTGGTCTCGTAACTCGTAAGGCCAAATTGATTTACAGCTAAACTAAAACGGATTTGATTACGATAGACAAAGTACTGGTGACCTTACCGGATAATGAGTTCAGCGAACAAACGAGGGCGGCGGCCGGCTGGCACTCACACATTCCATCGAAGATCGCGACCTTGCCTTCTTACTTCAATTAAAAGCGAAAGTAATAAGCTCTTCGTACGGTGTTTGATTACCGGACCAGCGACGTCACAATCCGAATGTCACGAGTGGATACATGACTTATAAAACGAGAGTAAGCCCCACATTCGGCAGTTCTATCTCGCCGTTGAACATATTCACATCCTAAAAATGGCATTCAAGGTACAATACTTACTATAGGCGTTACACCTGATCTACCGCAGCTGATTACCTACTTAAGAAATGACAAAACAAAAATTCATAACTTCTTATTTTATTTCAGTTTGTGGTATTCAGTGCCCTGTTAGTGGCCGCCAGCGCAGGCCTCCTCCCCCAGGTGTCCTACTCGGCTCCCCTGTCTTACAGCAACCACGCTGTGCAGGCTGCCCCAGTCTACCACTCAGCTCCAGTCGCTTACCACTCCGCGCCCGTGAGCTACGCTGCTCCCATTGCCAAGGTCGCCATTGAGGAAAACGCACACCCCCAGTACACCTTTGCATACGACGTTCAGGACGGACACACCGGAGACTCCAAGTCCCAGCACGAGACTCGTGATGGAGATGTCGTGAAGGGCTCCTACTCTGTCGTCGACCCTGATGGTGTAAAGCGCACTGTTGAGTATACTGCTGATGACCACAACGGTTTCAACGCTGTGGTCCACAGGGAACCACTCGGTCACGTCGCCAAGGTTGCTGCTCCCGTCGCCTACGCCGCTACCCCCGTCAAGTACGCCGCTCCCCTGAGCTACGCAGCAACCCCTGTCGTACACTCTGCCCCTCTTGTCCACGCTGCCCCAGTAGCCAAGATTGCTTACTCCGCACCTGTTGCCTACTCTGCGCCCACTTACTACCATCACTAGACTGAAAACTCTAAAGCAAACTGTGAATGCCATCTTGTAAATAAACTATTTATTTAAAAGTTAGTTTCACCTTTATTAGTTGTGGTCAATGATACCCTATTTATGTAAACCTTTAAGTTATGTAATTGTAGAAAACGAACTATTAACCTTTGACGTCCCGTCGACGCGATATCGGGTCGGTAACAATAGATTTTTTATTGTCTGGAATTCCAGTAGGTAGGTGTGTAAGTTGGTATATAATTTTATTCATAGAAAAAAAGCAGATGCAGCGTACTATGTAGTGTAGCAGTTGCACTATAATATCTTGAATACTACGACAGTAATCAAATATCGAATAGCTGGAAACCCAAAGTAGCTGATTTGGGTGGCGGTGCCAATGCTTGCTCCGGGCCAGGAATAACTGAAAGGCCACGCTGGCGTCGCCTGCGGCGCTCTGCTAGGGATTCTCCGGCCTCAGGTTTGCGAGGCAGCACCGAGAACCGTCTTCCAGTCGGCACTGTCGACATTCGCTTGAACAAAACCTGTGTCTCGATACGCTGTTGTTCATCCATCACAGCAACTATCTGCTTCTCTCTTTGTATGATCGCTTTGCGCTCATCGGCAGCGACGGCTTCATTCGCCATCTCTGAACATTTCCCCAAAAATGCTTGCACGCGTTCTGGATCTTGCATCTTTTTTGACCACTCAAACGCCTCTTCAACTTGAATTCGCACCTCATTAGCATTGCCTTGCTGCATGTCTCCACTCATCAAAACGAAGCAACCGTTGAGCCACCACGTTATGCTGCCAAGTTCTTGGGCTTCTCTCTGGCATCGCTTGGCATAAAACTTGGCAAGTGCGTAGTTCTTTTGCGTGCAGAGCAGTCGTGACAGTTCATACATTAACCAGCACTTCATAGTAGAATTCTCGCACATCTCCAGTGTTGCAACCACTTTTTCTGTAGCTTGCTTGATATCGATAAATTTGTAAGGATACGTGGCCATGACGGAATCGAATGACTGCGGGCGGCCGACTGGTAAACCCATGAGGAAAGCGATACGACGACGGTTTCCACGCTCACTGAGAGTGTAAGACAGCCGATGTTGGGACAAATACCCTTCTCCTACGGCTCTGTATAAACGGTCTGTGTAGACTTCCTTATCAGGTAGCGTTCTAGGAGTCTTACCGTCAAGGAATAACTGCATCCGCTCGGCTTGGGCGATCAGATCCATCACCCGATTGGCACGCATGCTCTTCTCAATCGCCTTCAACAAGCGCTCAGCAGTTCTCGCTCCAATTTCACGCTCTTTGACTAGGACAGCTTCCTTGTACTTGTCTTGATGCTTACTTTCAGCTTTTTCAGCCAGTTTTATAGTATAGTAAGGTCGTTGTGCCCGCAACATATCCTGTCGCTCAGTAAGTGACCTTAGAGCTTCTTTCACGATGCCCTTTAACTCGTGACTGCCTCCTGAATTTGCGGACATCAAACGAGGATCTTCAGTAAGCTCACCTAAAAAGAACTTGTCGTATGCCATAGGACCTAAGTATTTCATAGCTAACACTCTTGATAGTGTTAAAGTTTTTCTAGCCTCCATTTGAGTTAACTTTTTTTTTCGCTCCAGCTTTGGTATCCGGCACATGTGCAGAGCTTTTTGCGGTTCATTTTCATCTGTACTGCGTGCGGCTTCTACTTGCTTTATTAGCGGTAAGAAGTCTAACATGACGCTGCCCGCGTTGATGCCGATACAGTCTTGAATTGTTTCTACTCCCTGGTTGATGCCTTCCATGAAGTAAGGTGGCTGTCGACGGGCTCGTGCTCCTCGATAGTTCATAACAACGGATCGCTCAAAATCAGACATGGTGTACATGGCTCGCGCCTGCATGTTCCGGGCGTTCATGTTTCCGGGTTCTAGTTTAAGTGCTATTTCTGCATCAGCATAAGCTTGCACTGGCTGTACAGCATCAGCGCAAACCTGACTTCTGCCCGTGAGCATCCGCACATCATCAGGAGTACTTTTAAAAGCTTCATCATAAGAAGCTTTAGATTTTTCAAATTGTTCGAGCCGCCTAAGAAAGGCACCTCGTTCCCGATACACAGTCAATGCACCGAATAACTGTTTTTCTTCCATGATTAGTAAGTAATATTTTTAATAAACCTCTACAAATAAAATTTTATTGATCACAAAATCATGATTTATTCATAGAAAACAAGAACATAAATTGATAAGACAAATCAACAAAACAAACTTCAGAAGAGTATTTTTTAGGGTTCAGATCCCGTATGGTACCGGAACCCTTATAGTTCAAATTTGTCCGTCCATCTGTGTGTCAAAAAACGTATTATATCAGAAACTACTAAAGCTGTTAGCTTGAAATTTGGAATAGTTTTAGATCGTATGTGTCAGCCTTATTTCATTATCTAGATGTATTTAAAAAAAGTGAACATAATTTTTGGTACTTTTCATTATCAAAAACTGAAAAAAAAAATTTGTAAGTAATGCATACTTAGTTTTCGCTTTTTAAACCGTCCAAACATGACCATGCCCCCTTACTCAGAAGCTTATAGAGCGAAAATTTAAAAATGATTAATGAATTTTTTAAAATAAATAATGCTTAGTATATATGAATGCCTGAATTTTAACAAGAAATCTAAAACTAATTCTTGCATAGGTACTATCGGTACCTATTCAGTTTTGGTTCGGAAGCCTCGACGGGCGAGTCTATTCGCACTTGACCGCTCTTGTTAATACACTTCAGAAAATGTTAGATCCGTTAGATCCACAGATACGGAGTTATGCTACACATAGACAAACGAACTCTATGTTATTGATCACAGAGTAATAATTATACACTGGGCCACCCACCGAACATCTATATCCTAGCGGGCCACCATATGGGGCGGTGATATGGGGCCACCGACAGAATCTATTGGTACCTACCTAAATTATGTACCGACTTTTTCAAACTTTTTATAAAACGACAAAGTGCTGAAAAGGCCTTTATATATACGAGTTTATGGTAATGAATGGACGAGAAGAAACAGGAAATACAAGACTCATTGTACAAATACGGGACAGCACAGCCAAATTCGGGACTTGTTCCGTGTATACGGGACGTAGACTATGTATTTATGGGAACCATAACTACCGTGGACCCCCGTTTACATCTAATGGACCACCAATCCATTTTTAAATCACCTTCTGCAGGGCATCGTGGGCCCCTAGGGCACTTTGAGTATCACTGGTACCGATGACATTGCTTGTGCCAAATCGACCCTACCATTTACCAAACACAGGTTTTTTAATTATATCGCATATCGCAACTAAAGTAGGTACCTAGGTATACTTTTTCTATGAACCGTATAATAACAAGCGCTGACTTGATATTGATAGATTATACAGAATATTGGTTATGTATCGTGAATATCTTAAAATAAAATAAAGTTTTCAATAAAAATGTAGCCATTTTAATATTCGTTATCAGTCCTTGTTTGTATTATAGAGGTTTAGTAAGCCACATATCTTGCAGCTGGGGCATACGCTACTGGGGCGGCGGCTGCGTAAGGTGCCAAAGGTGCGGTGTAGGCAGCGTACTGGGCGACTGCTGGCGCGGGGTAAGCCAGCGGTGCGGTGTAGGCGGTAGTGTAGCGTGCCGGGGCCGGCGCCAGCACAGGCGCGGCGGCTAGGGGAGCCGCGGCCACTGGCGCAGCAGCGTACCGAGCGGGCACCACCGCTGGCTCAGCCACCACAGCTGGAGCAAATAGTGCGTCCTTGCGAACCACTGCGTTGAACCCATTCACATCATCGGCAGTGTAGTCGACGGTACGACGGGTGCCATCAGGTTCCACCAGAGAATACTGCCCTTGCACTAAGTTTCCGTTGCGCTGCTCCGTCTGGCTCTTAAAGTCACCGGTTAGCGAGTCGGCTACATCGTACCCGAACCTGTATTGGGGCAGGGGGTCGAATTCTTCAAGCCTTGCCGCAACCACGGGTTCAGCGACCAAAGGAGCTGCCACCGGGATGTTCCCAGCGCGTACTAATGCCACAAGGCACGAGATGATGACGAACTGAAATAGAAAAACTGTTACTAATCTAATTATGTACAATGTAAATTTACGTTTGATCTTTCCTACCTTTTATAAATAAAAGATTCATTTATTTACTAAATTAACTTGCGGTGCAGACATCAGTTGTACTTGAAACAGTGACACGGTTCTATGAGGCCGAGACTAGTTGCGGTTACGTAAGCGCTCAGCTGAGAAGTTACTAACAAGCCGAGGATACCGTTCGTCAAGGACGCATGGTGTCGCCCACTGCATCCCAATAAGCTTAGACTATAGGTAGTAGTACTTACCACATACAACACCATGGCAAAATTATTTTCATGGGTGTAGATTAAGTACTTCGAAATACACAAAGCGGATTCACATAAAGCTAGACGTGTTGTATAAAAACTACATATACCTACTTAGTTTTATGTTTAACTATAGGTAAAAACAAGGTTTAGAAAGAAAATAAGAAGCGCCAATTTCAGGCATTGCCTCTTGTGATGTTTACATCTCAAAAATCTCAACAAAATTGCAATTATACTCTACTAAGATATTAGATAACTTTGTGTATTACCTAGATCCCTATTAGAAAAACATTGAAATAATAATCATTTCAATGTTTTTCTAATAGGGATCTAGGTTCAATGTCAATTATTATTATTGTCATTGAACTTTGAAACACTCATTGATTCAGAGAAAAATTTAGTGATCCTAAATAGTAATTGCAAGAAAAATTAAATTGAAGAAATCACCAATACCTTAAAGGCCATTTTTGTTTTCGTGGATGGATTGTGGAAGAAACCAAGTGTGACTATGATCCTGTGGCATCAGCCAAGGTATATATACCAACAGCTGGTTGTGACACACTCGGCCCAAGTTCGCGCTTTGTATTACGAATGCGCATCACTTTGGATGTGCGCGCAATTGGGAATGAGCTCCAATTTGTCAATTCGACCACGTTCTTGAGTTTTGGCCAAAGATATGTAGGTAGGTGTATATTCAGTAATCAAAATATCATCATCATCATCGTTTTAGATATAGCAGATAGGGGAGATGTAGGTATATTTAACCATGAATCATACCCTGTTGGTTGAATATACACCTCCCTTATTATAGGTTCCTTCCTACCTAGAACAACTAAAAAAACTAGTAATGCCATGCTCATCTTTTCAACATAAAATAACTAACCCTTCCTCCGCCAGATAAACTTTGGTTGGATCGGGAATAGAAGTCAAACACTGTCATAGTGTCGCTATAATTTATTCTTATTTACAAAATTACCATACATACACATTGTACCTACTTACTACATGTATTTTAATAATACTTAATGGTTAGTTTAATGGTGGTAGACAGGGGCAGAGTGTTATACGGGGGCCGAGTGGTAGACAGGGGCCGACTGGTAGACTGGAGCGGAGTAGGCGAGCTTGGCAACAGGGGCAGCGGCGTAGGTCAGGGGAGCTGCGTACTTGATGGGGGCAGCGGCGGTGTAGGCCACGGGGGCAGCAACCTTTGTGACATGAGCGAGAGGCTCGTTGTGGACTACAGCATTGAAACCATTGTGCGCATCGGCGGTGTAGTCTACGGTACGCTTGGTGCCATCGGGGTCGACGACGGAGTAGGAGCCCTTGACGACATCTCCATCACGAGTCTCGTGCTGGGACTTGGAGTCTCCGGTGTGTCCGTCCTGCACGTCGTATGAGAAGCTGTACTGTGGGTGCGCGTTGTACTCCTCGACGGCCACCTTGGCGAGGGGCGCAACGTAGCTCACAGGCACCACGTGGTAGGCCACGGGAGCCGAGTGGTAGGCTACAGGAGCCGTGGGAAGCAGATCGGCGCTGGCGGCCGCTACCAGACCAAATAGTACGACGAACTGTAAACGATAAAACGCCAATTACTTAGTAGAAATACTAGTCATTTTCCCAATAATATGTTCCTCAAAAACTGATTCCTATGCTCTTGTGGTACAACTAATACGAGTAGTACACCTACTTACTTCAATAATAAATAAGTCAATAGGTAATTTCATTTAGTTTTTACACAGTGGTATCTAGTCCTAAACTAAGCAAAGCTTTTACTATGGGAACTATACGGATAGAATACCCATATACTTTTTTAATTGTAAATACATATTTAATAATAACATAGTAACACCCAAACATAGAACAAATGTCTCACAAATCTCAGTGGGTATCGAACCCACGACCACGGAAGGTACGAAAAGCAGGACTATTACCAACTGAGCTGTGGCGCATGTGTCAACTTTACTCACCTTGAAAGCCATTATTTACTGATATTGTGTTTCGATTGAGAGGGTGGAAGTGTGTAATGGATAGTAGAAAAATGCTTGCGATTATATATATCACCCCAATATGCCTGAATCGAAAGCTACGAGTAGGTACCTAAGCCTCGGCGGCAGTTTACCGGTTATGACGTGATCTGACCGAATAAATT
Source organism: Eulithis testata (assembly GCA_947507515.1). NCBI lineage: Eukaryota > Metazoa > Arthropoda > Insecta > Lepidoptera > Geometridae > Eulithis > Eulithis testata. The sequence goes on along the minus strand of OX382213.1, from coordinate 5,343,126 downwards.
AATAGTTATATGGATAATTTTATTTAAAACACGCTCAGGAATGTAACTATTAGGCACGGTGGATATCCTCTCAGATTTCTTAGTTAGATAGGTATTCAAAGATGAAATCCAAATATTAACTAACTCATAATTAGTCATCGAGACGATAGACATTAATATTATCGTCTTATAATAATATTCTAAATCTCGACTAGATAACTAGTTTTCTTTCTTTTTACTCCCTCTAGCTTCTAATAAAAAAAACATGTATAAGGAAATAAGGATATCATTCTACCTACACAGATGAGTTGCTGTGTTATGTATACATGAGTACATTACTATATTTTTTTCAGGTTTTCTAAAGAGTATCGCATGAATGAAAACTACGTCGGGCCCTTTTTAGAAAGTTTATGAAAAAGGTCGCAACTGAGCAACCGTTTTCATACAAACTGGAACATGCCTTGTTAACATTGCGACTTTGAACTTCACCGTAGGGCAGTGAATCATGTAACCGGTGGTAGGTTGCCGTTGCCGCCGCCGCCGCTGCCACCGCCTTCGCCTCAGGCCTATAGGCACCAATATAAAATCGCAAGATACTTTTCAATATCATTAAACAGACTCAAGACTCATTTCAATCACTAAATAAAAAATGGCATTTAAGGTATGCTAAATTAGTCTGACTAAAATTAAATACTTATAATTTTAATACTTAAATATCCTACTAATATTATAAACGCGAAAGTTTGTATGTATGGATTTTTGTTACTCTTTTATGCAAAAACTACTGATCCGATTTGGATGAAACTTCACGGACAATATATATTCAATATATTGTCCGCGACCTGGATTAACACATAGGCTACTTTTTATCCCAGAAAGCAAAGGGATCCAACGGGACGTGAACGAAGTCGCGGGCGGAAGCTAGTATTTAAATAAGATCAATTTAATAATCTTTATTATTTATTCTAGTTCGTGGTATTGGTCGGCCTAGTGGCGGCTGCAAGCGCCGGTCTCCTCCCCGCAGCTCCAGTAACCTATCACTCAGCTCCTGTGGCTTACCACGCGTCGCCCCTGAGCTACGCTGCGCCCCTCGCCAAGGTGGCTGTTGAAGAATACAACGCGCACCCACAATACAGCTTCTCATACGACGTACAGGACGGACACACCGGAGACTCCAAGTCCCAGCACGAGACTCGTGATGGAGATGTCGTCAAGGGCTCCTACTCCGTCGTCGACCCCGATGGCACCAAGCGTACCGTAGACTACACCGCTGATGCGCACAATGGTTTCAATGCTGTGGTCCACAACGAGCCCCTCGCTCATGTCACCAAGGTCGCTGCCCCCGTCGCTTACGCCGCCGCTGCCCCCGTCAAGTACGCAGCTCCCCTGACCTACGCCGCTGCCCCTGTTGCCAAGCTCGCCTACTCTGCTCCCGTCTACCAGTCGGCCCCTGTCTACCACTCCGCCCCCGTTTACCACTCTGCCCCTCTCTACCACTCTGCCCCTGTCTACCACCATTAATTAAATAACTAGTGCTTTTCTAATTTTTGTACATAGTCTTTTAATATAATGTTCTAGAAAGTATTATCAGATCAATAACTAATTTGCAACACCTACCTATTATGTATTTTTTTATAGTAGCCACAACTAGGTAATTCACATTCAAGTCTTGTCAACTTTTACTTGGCTTACCCAAGCATAGGGTTTTGTAGTAAACGAGCGTTGTTCCCATCCAGCCCACTGGCTGGCCCACTGGTGGGGCCGATATGGAATCGCTTGAAATGGAAAGTGGAAACGTTTTTAATTGTATGTAATCGAGATAGTTTTGTGTGTTTTAAAAGTATGTTTTGATAGAAAAGTGTTGTTTTTAGTCGACTTCAAAAACAGGATTCTGGAAGTTCTCAATTCTGTTGTATTTTTTTTAATTTTAGTTATTTACCTACTCTCAGAACTCCGTCATTTATGAACCGAAATGAATATTTTTTTACCTTTAAGTGTACCTAGGGTGACCTAGGTATGCTTTGAGATTGATCCTAATTTTTTTTTATCAAAATCGGTTCAGTAATAACTGGAAATACGACATTGCGTATTTTATTTTCTTGTGACGTTTCTGTGTTGCTTACGATAAATAGGACAGTTCCAATGAAATGCCATCATCATCATCATCATTTAATGATGAAGGAGTTTAAAATTAAAGTCAGTTTCCATGAATGTCATGACAATTACCAATGCATCTTCTTATCATCATCATCATCATCATCATCTGATGGTGAAACCGGAAGGTAGGCACCGGTAGTCCGTGGTAGGTACACCAACCGGCATTAATAGGCGTGTTTAGGTTTAGTGAAATGGTCATGAGATGGATTCTCGCTAAGTATAAGTTACCGACTTCAACCTATTTTCAGTAGTTTGGTAGTTAAATAGGTAAGTGTAACTGGAAAAAAAACCAGTGTGTGGAGTCCCTACCCGCAGAACAAGTTATACTTCGAGTGCCACGCATTAACTCTCGCTCTGTGTTTAATTAATGTGAAATTAATTTATTACCTATTTATTTTTATGTACTTACTTAACTAATATGCAGTAGCTACTAAATGTTCACTTCAAAATAAAAAGTAAAAAGTTGCAAAAAGTCTATAATGTCGGTTTGGATTTGAACTCGTATCCCGTTGTCGGTCTGACCGCAGTCCGACGTATCACTGTTCCGCCAACAGAGCTCGCTCCTGATTTCTTTTTCTTTTTCGCTGTCAGTTGGAAGTCGCATAACATCAAAAACATGGGCGGTCAAATGCTGAACACTGCCATCTATTAACGATAGTTAGCAGCTAGTCTCTGTCCTATATATCCTCCCGTATAACGCAACCTGGTAGTCAACTAGCCGCATTAGAAGTATAACTTCAAAAACACGTAATCCACGTACCCAACATTGCGTATTTTGCTTTTCTGTGGTGTTTACGATCAATAGAACACTCCCAATGAACTCCTATCATCATCACCATCTCATGATGAAGCTGTAAGGTAGGTATTCAAATTGAAGTTGGTTTTTCTAGTTTTTAAACGTATAAATTATAGTGGTCAGAATGGATGGAAGGAGTTTTTTCTAAATTTTCAGAAAACTTCTGACTTTCCATCTTACTCATTTGGAGATTAATTTAAACATTTTTAAACTGATCTATAACACTTCTATTTGATGCGTTGTTTTAGGTTTGACTAAAATATCATGGCATTTAACATGTCATAATTTTGAATATTTTTGTGGCAACACTACTTTGTTTTTATTTGCTGGTCACATTAGTGGCGGGTGATTGGTGATAAACTATGCACCAATCATACGCCAGCCGAGTTCGCTCGTTCGTTTTTGTTGGAGGGGAAGTCAGTTCGTTGTTGGTAGCCGAGGTGATAACAAGTTTTAAAATAAGTCAATGTATTGTGGTTCCTTAATAAAGTGATAAATATTCAAGATTATCCTGGCGTTTCATTACAATAAGTACCATGGCAAAACCCAATATTCAACCCCTCATTGCAGTAAAAGCTCTGCCTCAAAGCTATACATTTGTTTTACCTAAGTACCTAAGTGATGTTGCTGTGGTTGGTAGGTACCTACTATATTCCTTACGTAAAGTCAAAATTAGAGGTACTTAGATTGAATATTGGGAATAGCTCTATGATTAAGGTACTAAACCTAATAAAGTATTAAAAGGAACTAAGTAGTTAGTAGTAACACAATAGTTAGGTAATATCAAAACGTGTAAAACACTTTTATTTGATAATTTCTTGACTTGCCTTTTGCATTAAAATTCTAAAATAAATAATCGGTCCGTTGTACGCAAATGACTAGACGCAGTACTCAGCTTAGTGGTGGTAGAGAGGTGCAGAGTATGCCACGGGGGCTGCGTGGACTACAGGAGCGGAGTGAATTAGCGGGGCAGAGTGAACCAATGGGGCGGAGTGAACTAGTGGGGCGGAGTGAGCCACCGGGGCAGCGGCGTAGGCGACGGGGGCAACAGCGACCTTAGCAACGGGGGTAACAGCAACCTTAGCGACGTGGCCGAGGGGCTCCTTGCGCACTACAGCGTTGAATCCATTGTGGTCATCAGCGGTGTAGTCAACGGTGCGCTTGGTACCATCAGGGTCGACGACAGAGTAGGATCCTTGTACTACATCTCCGTCGCGAGTTTCGTGCTGAGATTTAGCATCGCCAGTTAGACCGTCTTGCACGTCGTAAGCAAAGCTGTAGTGTGGGTGCGCGTCGACCTCTTCCACGATCTTCGGAACGACCTTAGCGACGACGGGTGCTGCATAAGAAGAGTAGACCGGTGCCAAGTGTGCAGATTGTGCGTGCACCACGGGAGCCGCGGCGTATGCGACCGGTGCAGGGTGTGCGGTGTAAGCTGCGGGGGCAATGATGCCCGCTTGAGCAGCCGCGATAGCGCACACCAGTACTACCACCTGAATAGAAAAAAAAAAAAAAATTAAAAATGTTTAAATTAGGGAAGAGGCATTTCAACTACTTATTTTACGGTAGGTAGTTAAAAGGGCCAAAGAATTAAATTCATCAAGATTTACGTATTTATATTATAGTACAGCGTTTATAGGTAGGTAGGTACCTACAGAATGTTATCACCTTACTTAGACCTACGGAACTTTTGTCAATTTCGATGATAACATGATGAGTAAGTTGATAACTCTACCTTGAAAGCCATTGTTGAATAATGAAATGACAGTGACTTCACTATGAGAGAATCTCAAGTTGAATGTGCCGAAATCGTGACCCACAAGACTTTTTATATGACTCCTTACTGCCCGGAGCGTTGCATTACCATCTCGACGACAACACACGTACCTACCTATAAGCCGGCTACTTTTCGAATCTCCGATATTTTATTACAGTTTGGATAATAAGGTGACAACTGAATTGGGTAGTGTAGTAATGTTATTAAGAGCAAGTAGGCATGATTGATCTCGGACGCAAAGATCACTTGTATTGTATGCAAGGCGACTTTTTTGGAGTACCGTCCTTGTGGCTTCTTATTGTGCCGAAATCGTAATATTACGGTGGCTCAATTTGTGTAATGACAACAAATTAGGCGGAATGCTAATCAAAGAATTGCCTGGGACAGTCTGTATTAGACGGAAATTGTACTAAGTAATATCGAATTGACAAAATTACTTGCGAAAAGAAGTGAGAATCGAGCGCGTATGAAGGGTGATAAAAAAGGTCAGCATATTAAAAATGTTCACCTATTTAAAAATAGGTCTCAACTCTCAATATACCTACTTACATCTTTTTATATATAGTAACTTTGACACATGCCAATGCTGAAAGGTGAAACAATCTCGAAAAAAGCTTTGGCGAAACTCAAAGTAGTTTTTTGTACCATCCTTCATAATTGGTAAGACATTTCATAATAATATCTATTCTATGTGTACCTAACTCTCGAGTCCTGTACCTAGGTACTAAGTACTTAATGTCACACACGATGAAAAACAAGACTCGCGTGAGAAGGACCTCAGAATGTTGAAATATGAATTACCTTTTGAGGGGTAGACAAATAGTTCTAATCACAGAACACTAATATCCTGTTCTAATGCTCGTAGCGTAAGTACGCGTGAAATGCACATTTCGTACATGTAAGACATCCAAACTATGAGAAATTGTTACAAAGTGTCAGTTACATTTCATGATAGGTACATTGCAGCGATGTGTAGGGTAAATTCGTTCATCGTATGATAGGTACCTTTCATGTTATGTTTCACCAGTGTGTACGCACCATAAAGGCATTGGTGTCGCTTTGCGTGAGCTGACACGTTTACCTTGAGGTGTATTGCGCCGGCTGGTCTGCGTGTCAGAGGGCAGGGAACAATCGAGGGCACTATGCTCGGGATCGGTTGAATAGGTCATGATCATGAAGTTTATGTTCTTCCTAATTTGCAAACACTCATATAATTGATTGCGTATTCTATGGATGCCAATCAATATCGTGTCTCCTTTGTGAATTGATAGGTTAGGCCCAGGCTCCCCTTAGATCCGCTAGTGGTCAAAGATATAGAAAAGTCTCTATTAACTGACAATGCAGGTCACTGACTGTATTTAACACGAATTTTCAAAGCTCTATAACACTTATGAACTGAAAACCAATACTAATATTTCTTTCAATATAGTGATAATGTTTGGAGTGCGCTCTCTGGCAAAGCTTCGGCGTGCAGGCACTCGATTGTACGGCGAGATGCATGACCACTTGGACCACGTCACCGGAATTGAGAAGAGAGAGCTCCTGGCGCATTTAGCTGGAGACTGTGATCCATGGCGCATTTTGTCTATCAAAAAAGGTACGAGGAAACCCCCTCGTAGAGCCCTGGAATAAGCGGTGAGGTTTTTATGAAGAAAAGTGATGGAACAAGCAAATGTTCCTTATGTTGCGCGGTCACCTCTGCCTATGTATTAAATAATAATAAATATTCTTGGACATTACACACAACGCTCTCTAGTCCCAAACTAAGCAGAGCTTGTACTATGGGAACTAGATTGCTGATATAATACTTATATACTTTTTTTTTGTAAATACATACTTATAATACATAGTAACACCCAGACACATAACAAACATCTATGTTTGCCACACACAAATGTTTGTTCTTGGTGGGGATCGAACCCACGACCCAAAGCACGGAAGGCAGAGCTACTACCGACTGAGCCATGACGCCTGTCTGTATTATCTCTCACTGGCCACATCCAATGACATCATGCTATATTACGCTAAACTGAGACGTAAAGTTGCTAGTGAGGTGGTAATATTTTAGATCAGCCCTGGTAATGATGTCCCTAAGCTATGTACTAATGTGTACTATTTACACTTTTACTCAATAAAACACTACTTTTCTATCCAAAGGTCCCGGAACCCGGGAGCGTCCCAACTTAATACCGAGCTCAAACCCATCTCGCCTCATGTGCTGTCGATGCCACCCCTCGGACAACCACCTGGAATTCATGTGGTTGCATCAGGGCTGTCCTAAGCGCTGTGGGTGCGGCTACTGGTTTGAGTTGTGCCCTGTTGCTCCTCTGTAATTCACACTGATTAAATGCGGTCAGAATAGGAACTCATTTTCTTTATTTATACGGCAGACAGGTACCTCAAGATTGGATCTTATCCACACTGATATCTACGGTGAATAGGTAATGATTTTCAATTCCAATCTTCAACCTACCAACTCTTATTACCTACTTGGATCATGAACTTCCGCGATAAGCTTACCTTTAGTTGCGACAGTATTCATAAGCTACCCAGTATAACAAGAGCTACAGCAACATTACAAGAATACATTAAGCTCGGCCCTACCTTGCTGGTCGTTGCAAGCTGTCTCTAGGCCACCACGGCCTGGTCGACCCAATTCCGTGAGCTTAGACCAGTTATCGTAGGTACATACGAATCACCAGAACTCCACTGCTTATAGTTTTATTTTATTTATGTAAATAACTATTTATTGAATTATATTAATTAATCTTAATAACCTTACATATCGCTTGTAACGTAGTAACATAATTCCAAAATATACTGTTTTACTGGTTCAATTTACAGTCAAATAAAACTATGAAGGTTGTCCTCTACGGTACAATTTATTTTCTTCGTACTTCCTTACAGCTCAAACATAATACCTGGCTAAGTTATTACCTACTAAGTAAACTTATAAGTGAAAACCATTTAAATTATGAAAATTAAATTTTAATAGACCAAGAAGTAATAGAAAACGTAAAAAACAGTCACTTGAAGCTATTACGTACTTATTGCCTGTAAAATGATACAGTTGAAACCATTTTCAGGTTTTTAAAAGCAGTTACACAAATTACTGGACCTATATCGCTAACATAACTTTTCATTCTGCAGGTTCAAAATACTTTCCTTCATTAAATGTAAAATTTTCATTTTGAACTTCATTTTCGGGTGTAAAGTACACCACATTTTCATTATTCGTCGAATATTGGAGAGGTAGTTTAGCCCCTTCAAGCGTATACTGAGGCTTTGTATAAAACTTTGTCTTAGACACGTAGGGAAGCTGCTGTGCTTTCATAGGTGGTGGGTTTTCCATTGGTTCTTCACGGACCACTGCTTGGAAGCCATGTTTTGAATCAACTGTGTATTCCACGATTCTCTTCGTCCCGTCTGCTCCGACCACCGAATAAGCTCCGCTGACGAAGTCTCCCTGCCTCACCTCATGCTGACTCTTGCTGTCTCCAGTGTAAGGATCCGTGATGTCATAGGAGTATTTGTAATCTGTGGCAGAAAGTGGAGGGTCCCGAACTATAATGCTGAATACGGCTGGTACAGTGCATAGAACCAGAATCTGAAATTGAATTGAGATAGTTAAAGAATATGCGATTAATTTTGGTATTGGTGATGATTGTGCTATAAATATCCTGCCAAATTGTGATTAGTGAGTGAATTTACACAAAAAAGTTGTAATCCAATCTTTCTTTGAACAGGTATGACCGGCTTAAAACACTCATTCGTAACATAAATACCTAAATAGTTGAGCGTAACTTATGAAATGAATTTTATTACTGTAGAGAAAGATTCGCAAACAAAGCAGCGAAATATATAGTGCACTCAGTCAAATAATATGAGCTGTCTTTAGTTTGTCGCAATCACAATCTAACGAGGTCAATCTTTTGCACTTAAATTATGCCACTTCTAATTCCAATCTAATAAAACTTGAATAAAACTGATCTTTACAAAAAATAACAAAGATTCAGTTATAATCCAAGAGATTTGTAAGAAAATACTGAAATAATTACCCTGTACATGGTGTTTACACGACAATAGTTGGCGGAGTACATGGCGCGGCCAACACTCGTATTTATACTAAGAAGTGCCTTCACTTGTTCCTTGCACAGCTGCCTGTTGTTTGAATAGACTTTACCTCGCAAATAGGTACATACTACTTTTTTTTTATTGAATGTTGCTTTAACCTTCTTTGCGTAACACTATTTTAAAGGTTTTACTAAATAAGTACAGGCTGTAAAAATACTGCTCTCAGACACGGGGCTTTTAGCTTTGGAAGATGGTCTCCAGAACAGTTAGAATATAGTACATAATGATATGAGTGCGGTAAGTTGAAAATTACAGCCGAGGCGATATTGCCAGCCCGAGCTGTAGGCGAGGGCTACAAGAAAGCAGAGGCTGTAATTTTCAAAGCGCACGTATGTCATACGACGTTTTATAACACATTTGCGAGGAAATAAATAAAACTCGGACTTTCTTCAAAGAATAAATCTTTATTCACTTGTTGAAGCAGTTATAAAAATTTGAACAATTTGTAAAAGAATTAAATGCTTATTTTTTATCTCCCAAAGTCAATTTTATTCATAAAATGTTGACCACTTTACTGACATAAAAATTCTTTGCTAAGATTTAAAAAAGGTTCCGTTCGTTTTAGTGGGAGCATCTTGATAAACCGTACGTTTTACATTACCATAACGCACGAGTGCGTAATGACATACATCACGATACTGAAATTGGTGAAATAAGATACCCTTTACGAGCAAATGTGTTATAAAATATTTGAATAACTTATGCTGACTTTTTGGTAAGTGCCTAAGTTTTAAGCATTGGTTATTATTATTATTATGTCCCAATTTATGTCCCAATATATTTTTCTTTTCCTTATAATTTAAATATTTTTTTTGTTTTCCCATTTTCGGGCAAAGGTCTCCTCCCAACCTTGCCAGTCTCCTCTGTGTTGGGCTAATCGTGTCCATGTGTTCGTAGGTACCAATAGAGTACTTTTGCGCTCCATCTATCATCTGTTGCTCGCGCTACGTCATGTCCAGCCCATCTCCATTTGAGCCTGCATGCAAATTGGTTAAATATTCTAAAAACTATTATAGTTTTTATATAAATAATTTTCATGCACTACTAAAATTTTGACTCTACTCTCCCTTGTATATAAATAAATAACTAAGAGAAAAAGACAACACCATATATTATGTGCACATTTATGCTGTTTCGTCATACACGGTGCAAGTTCATCATTGATTAGCTTATTAAATCTTTTCATTCTAACGACTTGTTGTGTATCAAATCACTCATCAGCAATGCACAGTCAATGTCGTAGATTCATTCATAAATAGCGGTCATACATCATCTTTAGTATCGTCTTCAATAAATGGCACCGTGAGAAGCTACTATAAAGATACATAGATAGTGTTGCGTCATTCATCTATGTGCATCTTCAGAGTCCGTAGTCTCAATTTTTAGGGTTCCGATCCTGTAGGGTTTTAAAACCCATAAGGTGCTACTTGGTCCGTCCGTCCGTTTGTCCTTATTATTTGGAAGTTGGAATAGTTTTAAATCTTATTTGTCAGCATGTACCTACCTACCAGAAAGTGAAAAGAATGGGTTATTCCTATCGAGCCCACTGGCCTGCCCACTGGTGGGCCAGATATCACTATTTTATTAAAATTTTCATCATTTAATTTAGGTAGTTATTTTTCTTGCCAAAAAAATTTAGGTAATTCAATTAATGTATTTGTTTCAAGATATTTATTATCTTTGGCTAGGTACTGTTTTTGTGAATACATACTGTTTTTATAGTAAGCTATCACAGTATTATAATGTTGCACGTTTTCGTAGATCCTCTACGCAACTTTCCGTCCGTTCATAGAAAAGACATAAACGCGCACGAACTTTTTTGAAAATCCAACCCCAAATTTTGTAACAACATTGCAAAGTTTATTTTTAAAAGGTAAAAAGAAACTTCTACTGAACCTGACGAGTTAATCTAAGCCTCATATAGTTTTATGACCACAGAATTGTTAACACCGGAAATTAACTGCATTATTTTTGAACAAGAATAACGAATACAAAAAAAAACCAGTGTGTGCAGTCCCTACGAGCGGGAGAAGTTATATTTCGAATGCCACGCATTCACTCTCGCTCTGTGTTTAATGTGAAATTAATTAAGTATTTATTTTTATGTACTTAACCAATATGCAGTACAAAATTTTCACTTCAAAAAAAAGTAAAAAGTTGCATGAACACTGCCATCACAATATTTTGATATTTTGAATGCAACACATATTTTTATTGTAGCGTATTATAGTCTCTTTCTATTCCCCCCGCTGTCAGTTGGAAGTCGTTTATCTTCTAAAACACGGGCGGTCAAATGCTGAATTGCTGAACACTGCCATCTATCTATATTTGATTGTAGCATTTGTAGCTTATTAGCCTCTGTCTCTTTCTATTCGGGGGGAATAGAAAGAGACAGAGCATAGTCTCTGTCTCTTAACGCAACGTTGTTGGAAGTCGCATTAGAAGTATAACTTCAAAATATTATGGAACCATATAGACTACTACTCCATACCCAGCCTTGATTTATTAGCATTACAAACCTTGATTGTATATCTTTATTTATTTTGCACGTACATTTGGTTCGGTCACACATTTGGTGCGTTTTAATGAAGCAGTTGTTATAAGACAGTAGCCGCTTCTTAGGAAAGCAAAGCAAGGCGTGGTTGACACACATTCACATGAGACATGTATCTCAAAACTAGTTCACATATAAATTTAACCTTTAGCCGTACCTAGTAAGTTATCCTTAAACTTTAGCTCGTAGTTACTTGTAGATAGGTATCGTTACTTAGGATTTGTAATACCTTAGCAATTAGTTTAGCTCTTTGCAAAAAACTTGCATCATACTTAATGTGATTCATTTCAGAATTTCTACTAATATCTAAGCAAGGTTATATTTTCACAAAAATACGGTAGGGATCAGCCTAAAAAAGGAAAAACAAAATAGATTCCTCTTATTTATTACCACAGTTTTAACAAATAACAACACTGCAAAATAAACTAAGTATATAACTTTAAAAAATTATACGAAATCAGGTCATTGGCTGGCGAGTCGAGACGGATCTTGTCTTACACTTTGCGATTGATATGATCATAGACGACCTTCATATACTAGTAGGCATTGTAATGAAAACGAAAGGACCTACCAAACCTATGTTACACTTTACACTCACGCAAAGACACGCCCTCTGAAGTTACTGAGAACAGAAAAGAACCAAATGTGATAGATATGCCAGCTCGTGACGACGAGAAAACCATCTACATTGTGTCATTTCCTTTCCTTGATACTGCATGAAAAAACAAATTCGTATAATTATTGAGACAGTAGGCTACGCTATACAAGGTACAACTTACACAATCCTACAGTTTTCGATCGCATTTTTATAAATAATTATTTACACTGGATTTCAAAAGTTCGTTTTTTCGCAGATTGTCGAGCTGCCATAAAATAAAAAAATATTTATAAATAATCTACTAGATTTAGAAGCTGTCCTTCTAGTATCAAAAGCAAAGACTAGATCAGTCCAATAGGATAGTTCAGACTAGTGGAGGATAGCGTGGGGGGCTGCGACGACCTTCGCGACCCCAAGGGGCTCCTTGTGGACCACCGCGTTGAATCCGTTGTGGGGGTCAGCGGTGTACTCTACGATACGACGAGTGCCATCAGGTTCGACCAGGGAGTACGAGCCCTGTACTACGTCGCCAGATCGGGTCTCTTGTTGATTCTTTGAGTCCCCTGCCGAAAGATAATTTTAATTATTACCCTCCGTCATCGATTGAAACTAAACGACTAATCAACTCATTACTCAACTCATTACTCAACTCATTAGGTTAAGCTTTGTCTGCTAATTTGTGTATCCTGATCTTGAAATGGAAATAACAGTATTGGTTTGTCTGATTTTGTCTTGCAAGCTTTTCTACTTAGATAGATTTAATTATAAATCTGTATTTCGGCACAATTAGGTAGGTATCATGTATTACGCGCATGCAAATACTCGCAGTTCGTAGAATGCTAAGTGGGTGTCAGGTAAGTGACCTAGTTACGTATCTAATTTTAATTATATTACTAGAGGTAGATCTAGATTTATTACAACTGGTTTTCCTTAGACTGCAAAGGTAGTGAATTTTTCTCAATCTTATTTAGAGATCACTGTAAAATTTTATTATTCTAGTCTATGAAGTACAAAAGTCAACATTTTTGTACTCCGAAAAAAATCCCCTAAAGCTCCGAAAGCTTTTCTTCATTTAGAATATAAAACATCTTTCGTAGAATATAGGTAATATATTCTATATATTATATTTATATATTGCATACTATATTCTTTATATTATGCATTTTATAGTTTCTTGAAAAAATATCAAGAAATAATTAGTCGCGGCGGTCTAAAGCATCGCTTTTTTAACCTAAAACTTTTCTAACGGGGTATTTCAGTACCTGGGAGTCCCAAAGAGTCCCAGGTCCCAGGTTGGGACATGAAAACATAGGTACTTAAGATAGAAAATACTACAAATATAATAAAAACAACATACCGGTTATAGCGTCCTGAATGTCATAGGAGTAGGAATACTGAGGGTTAGGGTCGTATTCGTCTGCAGCAGCGATCTTAGCCACTGCGTGTCCTAGCACTGGAGCTGCGTATGCTGGCCTGGCTACCGCGTAAGGTGCTGCTAACGCTGGCCTACGAGGTAAAAAAAAGTTAGTGTGGTCTTGCTTGGTAGCAAGAAAGTATGGTGTTAGGTGACCCCTAGGAGGAACCCTTCCACAAAGAGCTTAACTATTGTAGAAAAAATTAAACTGATAGAAAATTGAAGAAGATAATTCGGTGTAGAAACATACCTTGCGACAGCATAAGGGGCTGCTAATGCGTGACCTCCATAAAGTGGGGCGGCAAGACCATAGGGGGATACTAGGCCTCCTGCTGCCCCCTTGACTACTAGAATAGCTGCTAAGATTATAAACTGAAACATATAGGTAATTTGAAATATGAGAACAAAGTAGTTAATTAGTACATACGGGGGTAAGAGGTTAAAATTAAATTAAATCATTTTTATTACAACATTTTGTTACAAATTCCATACCTTCATGTTTGTACCGTTGGTGAACTTGGTGTGAACATTGAGGGTTGCTCATATGGCGCTTTTATACGCATGCTTGCACGTACACCTATTCACCCAGTTAGAAAAACGTCACATTCGTATGTTACCCACCGCCCTTATACCCTTTACAATACCGGTCATATTGTGTACTACGATCTGATCTAGATTATTGAAAGATATTCCGACACATTCGAAGGCACGAGGCCGAATTTATCACTGTAATTCGTTAGGTAGGTAGGTACCATTATTATCTAAGTCCTAGAGCTTTTATTGAAGCGTAGATGTTGTAAAGTGAACTTTGGATATGACATGCTCAAATTACCATATATTACTTACTTATTGACTTTACACTTGAGCATGTCATATACGTAGGTACCTACCTAATAATATGTGTACCTACCTAGGTTAATTCATCATTACTTCAAGATTAGTTCCATTTTTACAAAAACAGAAACTTTAACACGTGGGTAAAAACTAATGTAGAATGATATAACAAGGCTGCCTACCTAATCTAGATCAATTGTACCTAGGTACTTTGTTTAAAAAATATGCAGGTAACTAGGTAATTTCATAAATTGCTTTATGCTTAGATAGGTTAGATACCTACCTACCTATCACAACTTGTAGGGTAGGGGACTCTTTCCCATCTTTTTAGATAGCTACTAAACCAGTATGCCGAGCGAGGGCTTACTGCATTTATAACCTAACTGGTAAGTATTTTACTAAATTGCCTTATCAATCTCCCACAAATTTCGTAATCGCGGGAGGTTATAATGTAAGACGAACGCAATTGGGTCATACAGCTGCGCTTATCACACTACCTACAATACCTACATGTGATAGTGCAGATCAAACATACCTAATTGTGCCTATGTAGGTACATGTACCTAGGTACCTACCTACTTAAATCACGCATAAATTATGTGGTGGTAGTCATCAAATTAAGATAAACAGACCAAATAGTGGTAGTAGCCAGTAGTAGTAATTATCAGTACCTAGTACATAGCTTCCCCGGATAAACTGAACTCTTCCACTCCACATAGAGCAAAAAAAAAAGGTTAATTATGGGTTTACCGACTTATTTATACTCTGTGACCTAGAGACACACTCGGATAGAGATGTTCGGTGCACTAGGTACCTACTTTTAAAAATTGCGACATTAACTGTATGTTTCACTCGTGTTTCACTCTGACATTTGACAGTGACATTGTGATGAAAGAACAAACGTCAGTTGGACATTCGTGACTTTTCTTGCGATTCTCTCTCGTTTCTCCATTGATTTGATTGCTCGAAGAAAAGTAATCCAACAACAGACAGACGACACTGTGCTTTGTAATGTGTTTTTATTACAAAGAATTGTTTTTTTAGTTAGTGATTTAGCTGAAAATGGCAGATTTTGATGCTATATACCCAGACGAGATAGAGCCTGAGGAAAGTATAGAAGAAACTCATGTGGTTTTAGTGCCAGATCCTATCGTCGTTCGGGGGGCTGGTAATATGACAGTGTAAGGTTTCATTTATATTCTCTCTTTATTATTACCATCAGCTGTTTCTATTTTGTATTACTACAATCTCATATACCTACCTACCTACACCATAATAGCAGGACATTATTATGCCTCGTTAGTAGATGATTTACTTCTTTGTCATCATTACCCAATGGCATTCAAGGACTATTTTCTCTAGAGTTGCTTTTGATCTGAAGCCAAATTCTCACTTTGACTATAGGTAGATAGGTATCTACCTAGTTAAACCTGTTCTTGCAATTTCATACACTAACTTGATACAATAGGTGTCAATACCAAACCATGTCAATCAGACACAAAGGGTGCTTGTTGATATCCCATATTTATGTAAAGATTTATATGTACTTAGGTAGTAACCTAAGCATAGCAGAGGTGTTCACCATTTAGATATTTGTATAGAAATGTAGGTTCACAAGCAATAACAACCTTTAGGAATTCTCTCCTTCCTATTTTTTTAACATACCTACTGAATAAAAACTTTAACCTTGTTCTAGAAATTGTGAATAAAACTTGTAGAGTAAGAAATGCTATCTGCTTGAAGTACCAACTACTTCGGCACTTATCATCTACATATATTAGTTGTTTCAAGTAGTTTATAAAATATGAGTGAGTGCTAACTACATACTAGCCAACCCATTGTGTGATTTTTACTATTTAAAACTAAATAAAATAGAGGCTGCAGTGTTATTAAATACCTAGGTTAATCATCGGTCTGTTATTCTCTCATCTCACTGATGACACTATAGGTAACTAGAGTAACTACAGTATAATAATGTACTTACATAATATGTTTTGGTTTAGATTTGTGTCAGTATTGAATCATTAAGCCCCTATTAATTGCTCCTGCATACATAGCGAATAATTTTTGTCCAGATATCTCCTAGTATATTTTCTTAAACCTATGAATTCATTGGCTAAGAACTGAATAGCAACAGTACCTACTTGGCAATTGCAATTTCCATAGTTTTGAAGACTGAAAGTTACTTTAGAAAACTGTAGGTAGTATATTGCCGTTTATTTGTTGAAATTTAATTTAACACAGAAACCTAGACCAGTTAAAACTAACAACGATCAAGAGTAGAGATAAAGAGCTAAAAATTATATATCTTTGAAAAAATCTTAATTTGCTTTTTCAGTTTTGGTCTTAGCAACAAATTCAACGGCGAGTTTCCCTCAGGCCTGCAATCGCGCATTGCACCTGAGGAGTACCAGGCAACTATAAGCCGTATTAACAGTGTACTAAAGAAGACTTTGCCGGTTAATGTGAAGTGGCTTTTCTGTGGCTGCGTTTGCTGCTGCTGTACACTGGGATGCTCTCTTTGGCCAGTCATTTGTCTTAGTAAAAGGGTGTGTATTTTTATCTTATTTGACTACTAATATATTTTAATATTTGGCTAACAAAAATGTTTGTTTTGTGTCTGGATGTTACTAACATACAATAAGAACGTATTTACTAAAAAAAATTATGTAAGTATTTTATCAGCAATCTACTTCAAGTTAGTACAAGCTTTGCTTAGTGTTTGGGACTAGAGAGTGGTGGGTGATATGTCCAAGAATATTTATTTATTTTATTTTTTACTTAATATGGTAGTCAACATTGTTAGTACCTAAATGATGATGCCAAACAATTTTAAAAACTTGTGGACTAAAAACTGTACCAGCTAAACTTTACGCAGAATAATGTTGAAAACTTATTAAAATCTTCCCATACAATCAAACCAAAAATTAAAAACGCCATAATCCCGCCTTAATTTATCTGGTTTATCTGGAAACTATTAGCCTACCTTCTTAGAGACCTACTCTAAAAACTCTACATAGTTTCCTTATTTGTTTGGAGGTAAGTCTCTTGCTTGTTTTTCCAAAGTTTGGATTTTATAAGCAACTTGTCAATAAATTTATATGTCTTAAAAACAGGAAAACAGACCAGAGTATTGCAGAATACCAACTTTTAATTAATTTATTGATATTATGCGGAATTTTATTACTTTGAACTGAGATAAGGCAATGTATAAATCTAAAGTGCAAAATAAATGTAATGTAAATAGTATTGTAGGTGGCTGTTTATCGTATACTTTACATATTATTATAAAACCTATTGTACCTACCTACTTGTGTAGACTATGTCAGTCAGTTCAGTACAATACTCGTATTATATAATGTACTAGTGACACGCCCCGGCTTCGCACGGCTGCAATGCAGTGATGATGATGATGTATATAATATAAACCTTCCTCTTGAATCACTCTATCTATTAAAAAAACTGCATCAAAATCCGTTGTTTAGTTTTAAAGATCTAAGCATACATACATACAGACAGACGCGGGAAGCGACTTTGCTTTATACTATGTAGTGATGACATGACAAACCATGATGGTGATGATGACAAACAATATACGAAAAACTCTTCGAAAAATAAAACGTATAACTATAACCTAATATCTAGCCTACATCTATGTTCTGTCTAAAGTACCTACATAGAGGTACATAATACAGTATTATGTTGCATCTGACTCGTGGAAAATATCCATAGATATGCAAGTCGAGTTCCATTCGAGAGAGCAAAAAATACTAATTCCTACTACAAAAAAGAAATAGTGATATGTAGGTATGTACTTATCTCGAAATTATTTTATTTTATTTTTTTCTCTGGTTGTGATCATGAATGTTTATCAATCAATTGTATTTCCAGACCCAACACTCTCTGAATAAGCTACTCGAGTGGGAGAACAGTCGACTTTACAATAAGCTCGGGCTTCGCTGGCGGCTCACGAAGCAGCACTGCGACTCCTCATCCATGATGGAGTACGTCCTCCTTGTCGAATTCATACCCAAGATACCCATCTACAGACCTGACTAGGCCGAGTGCCTGACAAAGCTTTAACTTTTATAATCAAACGCAAATAAAAAAAAATGTGTGAAAGTGAGAGGGAACATTTAGAGATAAGGGATGTGTTATACTTATGACATAAGTCTTCAATCTAGTTGTGCCTAAACAGCCGTATTAGGACCTTACACTTAGCTTTGGAGAGCAGTTTTTGACCAAGTTAATTAATACCAAGTTAATAGTCTTAGCGACAGGTTTGTATGGAAAGCGACAGCCATTCATAAATTGTATTTTGCGACATCGTGGTGAAGGTGGGTGAATGACCTGTATTGCGGTGTTATTTGGCACCTACTATATCATTTCCATTTTATAACGGAATGTTAAGCATACCTACTTCGCAAATACATTCATTTCAATGGTTTAAAAAAGCACTAATCACTTAAGTCAAACTAGCACTTTCATACGATGCTAATTTCTATACTAATGGTCGCGAAAAGATTTAAAAGTTATCAGCACACTATCACTTGTAAAGGCCGTGTTAAGTTTTTATAAATTTGTGATAATATATGATGTAAATGACCCACCTAACATTAAAAATGTCTATATACTATTATAAAACTGTAAAAAAGCCAAAAACTTAAATTAAAGATACGCGTACGAAGTCGCGGGTATCAGCTTAAACAATAAAATTTCATTGCCTCATGGGCCATGTCTAGGTAGGTACTGAGAGCCTTGCTTGAGCGATATTACACTTCCTCCATCACTTTGACAGAGATCTCATATACTCTACTTGTAAGTTCCAAATACGGCTGGTAGTCTCTCAACTCAAACCCCTTCGGAGGACACTCTCAGATTCGTGAGATTATCCGCCTTGTTCGCTTTATGACAGTTTCGCTTTATGGCAGATTAGCATTAGCCTTAGGACAGATTCTCTCTAGGGCAGAAGTACAGTGAAACAAATAATGTTAACAAATAATTTAGGTTATTAATAACACAGCAAAATTTTACATAAGACTTATTTTCTATCATGTAAAGTGGCCATTTACATGATAGAAAGATTAGGAAGGAGTATTGAAAGATAAACTGAAGGAGTTTTTAATGCTTGGAAAACTTTTGTTGTTAAACGAGTCATTTTCATATTTATTGTAGTTAGTTAAGGCCCCAATTGAGCATCAACATGTTGAAAATTGAATTAAAAGATACCTTTGTGTGACGAATTATTATCGTACAGTTTATAAAGGTAGCATTCGTTACATGAAGGAATTAAAGCTTTAACTATAACGTAGTGTAGATACAAAAATATGAAACTCACTCTTAAACGAAAGAAAATAGAAAACTCTTATCGAATCTGCCATTGACTGTACAATTTCTGCCTTAGAGTGAATCTGTCCTAAGACTAATCTGGCCTAATGCTAATCTGCCATAAAGCGAATCTGTCATAAAGCGAACAAGGCGATTATCCTACTCAATGGTAGTCAAAGGCAGTGTGCTGATTTGTGTAGGTATATAAAGGGGCAATATGTTATGTTACTTGCTGTTCATGTGTCTTTAATCGCTTTGTTGCAAGTATTATCTGTATATATCTTTAAAGTTTAGCAGAATGTATGTTGGAATTACTTGGAATAGTATGTTATTGTTATCATGTTGATAAGCGAGTAGGCGTTGTAAAGTGATGCATGATGCATGCTGCGTCGTAAACTGATGATGCGTAGTTTACAGATGATGTCTGAATTCAGGAACGTGACTCTTAATATTCTGTTTGCCACATAACTAGTCTTTGACCATGCAAGAGCATTAGTTTTTTTACTATGAATAGTATGAAAAATTTAATACATACTTAAATTAATGTCGCTATTTTACACTAAATATGTTCAGACATTTGCAGTACCATCTATGCACTTAGGCCGGGTTCGACTTACTCCAAATAACGCTGTACTTTGGATTAAAATATTCCCACCCTTGTTTTTGTCAAGTTTCAAGTAGAGACGGATAGTATTGTATCAGAATCTGACGAATAGCGTTATTCGTAGTGGGACAAACCCAGCCGAAAACGTGCAAATGTAAGATGAAAATATCATTGTGTAATAGGTACATCATACTTGAATAGTGCTTTTATTTTGAGTTCTTTACATTACTTCAGATACTTTTTATCTAAAGTTTATGTTAAAAATGTGAATTATTTTATAGATCTTTGTCATTTCGTCCTGTAAATGACTAATATGGATATCTTGAATCTTTTTATTATTATTCAAAAGACTTGAAAAGAAAAGTACTTAGTTATCATCAAAATTAATTTTGTTTATGTGAGAATGCTAGGCATATACAGTAGTATGTACTATTATCCGCAAATATATCTACTCAAAGAAAAATGCCTGAGTTATGATGGCATACTGTACAGAGCCCTAACCATAGTGTTATCTCTGCTCTGCTTACCTAAATCTGCGCTTATTTACTACATTAAAATCAATTATTTGATTGGTATTAGCTCATTTATTAAACTGCTCTATGCGACAATATTATACAAAAACTATATTCAACAAGTGAAATCTTGTGCCTTTACACGTGTTCACTTGTAATACCTATAAACTGCTAAAGTGGTGTGACGCCATGCACATTTACGATATTAGTTATAATAGCAAAGTAGCTGAACAACTCATTTGCCCATTAAATACAAATCTCAATCTATGTTAAAACAGCTAACTATAGTGCTACGCTACAACTAAAGATCTAAGGCTAAAAGTAATGGTTAGGTAGGTATACAATTATTTACTTACCTATTAGTTGTAGCCTTAGACTAAGGAAACAGTTGAGCTACCGCACCGTTGCAATTTGCAATCGATCTACAGATAGCTTCACTGATCCAAATCACTGCCTAAAGTTTAAAGTTTCCTCAAGACGTTCTGTCTACGTTTAGCTGACCCTTTATAATCATTTCGAGTGCAGAATATATTTTTGTTCATCTGAGTTGCTTAGCTACTTTTGATAGCGAGTGTACAGCGTACATTGCGTCTTCAATTAATTTCAATAAAATTGCAATATACACTCATTCGGGAAGACCCACGATAGATAGGTAGGTACTTAACTATGTATAATTTGTTCACGTCCAGCTATAGTATTTATATTTATCGTTATATATGTTATGTACCTGAATGTGAAAGCTATATAGTGCGTAAATTATCAACACCCCTAGGCAAGTGGCATTCGAAGAAATTAATCGTGATGTTGGTGACAGAACTAGGCTTACCTATCACTTACTTCACAGTAATTTGTCACTTGTTTAGGGGCTATGGCTAGTGTATAATAATTATGTTGTAGCAAAAACGCAAACGTGTGCTAGAAAAACGTATGGGACTGTGGTATTAGAAGATTTAGCTTATGTAAAGTTATAATCGATTACGCTGTTTACCTATTATGCCAAGCGTCTACTACTCTTTCCAGCCACATCGCATCGCACATTCTTGTAAAAGAATCGCACATTTAAAGGCTGGGTAGGTATTTTTTTTTAACACGTAAACCAATGCATGCCGCATGCGATGCCGCCGTGTGGCCGGAGCGGTGTAGTGGACGTCTGGCTTTAGACGCCTTTCCTCTTTTCACTTTTCAACAAGTTGTGAATGAGGAATAAAAATGGGTTAAATTTTTGACCTTATTCTTGTCTAAAAGAAGACCACATCGTTTTAAATAAGTAGGTATATTTGATAAAACTTGCTCGGAATGTTCTTGCCACCAAACATACTGAATTTGAACGCAACGGTTGAAAAGCGAACAGGGTATCTAATGTTAAAACTAAGTTGTATGTTAAGGAATTGTAAATATTTTAAGGAATTATAGATTATTAATTTTGTTCAAATAAACTTCACTACGTGATGCAGCTCATTTTGTTCTTATTTCACCCCAAGGCAATTTTAGCCATTGTATATAAGCCGCAAATTAATATATAGAGGGTACCACATAAATTGAATTTAGCGACATCTTGATGAAGGTGGGTGAATGACTTGTATTGCGGTGTTATTTGGCACCTACTATAGTACCTAATCAGGATAACTCAAACTAGACCAGAGAATAGGTGAGTCTAAATGAAAGAAAAATATTTTGATTGGAATTAGATTTTATTTCAATTTTTAAATAAGTTCTTATAATATATACATACACATACCAACTAAAATATCCAAGGCACTTGACATTATGGTCCCTTTATACACTTAAAATCATTATGACACATAAAATACAGACTAAAACAACTATAATTTAACAAGAAAATATTAAATAATAAAGTATTGCACATCTAGCGGACGGAATAGACAAAATTCTATTTTTTTTTATTTTCATTTCATTTTTGCCAAGTAGGAATTGTATTTTGTATGGAACGACAGATTACTTTTTGGTCTAACCCTGATGGTGCCATAGGAAAAGGTGTTCATATTGATTGCTTCTTTTTCCCTAAATATTCGGGAGAGGTCCTACATAGATTATATCCAAAGACCTATTATACCTGACTAGCTGACCCGACAGACGTTGTCCTGTCATTCAAACTCTTACTGTCAAACAACTGACAGTTATTTCAAATGTGACATTAAAAAAGTTTTCATGTAAAAGGTTAACGAACTTTCACCCCCCCCCCCCCCCCCCCTTCAAACGCTTACAACCCTTTTTTCGCATTAAAAAGTAGCCTATGTCCTTTCTCAGGCTCTAGACTATCTGTGTACCAAATTTTATTCAAATCGGTTCAGTAGTTTTAGCGTGAAAGCGAGACAGACAGAGTTACTTTCGCATTTATAATATTAAGTATGGAAGTATGGATTAGAGCTCCAGTGCCTTGATCACGAATAAATGTGACAATCATCGTACACTAGCGTCACGATTGTCATATTTGTGATCGAGGCACAGAGATACACTGCACGGTGACGCTAAACATTCGGCAGTCGAGCTGGCGTTGCCGCGCAATATGACTCGAATACGTTAGGTTTACTTGGCGACTGCCAGATTTGTTCGCGATCACCCCTTTAAATAAGAAGCTAGTGACTGCGTACGAGGTACGAGAGAATCCGTGCCGTCCGCTAAATGTACCTTCATAGGCGATGACTTCGGTCACAACATTTACAATGATATTATGTTAAAAGCTTCCATGCAATTAACTGATAATAATATCAGTTTGTTTTAATAAACCAAACAGTTTTATCTCTATTTACATGATCGTTACTTTTTATTCACTAAATTACCGCGTAAATATTGCATTATTTGGACCTAAGTTAGTAAGCCACACTTTGTATGACAAAGTATATGGATACTAAACATAAAATAAAAACTAAGTTTCAGATCGCATCTAGACTTACACAACCATAATAATAAACTAAAATAGAATACATTAATACCATATATCATATATCTACCGACACTACTCAGGGACGTTTATACAAGCTCTATTATTTACAATCAGTCGTTCATATACGAAGATTACCAAGATGCAAGCCATGCCTTGTAAAAAGCACTTACGTTATTATGGCAATATTAGTGCGAAAACGCAAAAGATTTCGTTTGTAAATTATACAAAACAATGGCTATAATATTATTACATTTTGATTTATAAAGGCAGGATACTGTTCACATATTATATTTATTATAAATTCATTGCTGCCGAATCCGAACCAATACAGTTATTCGCGGATTAAAAGTATCTCCTGTTTGTTATTATGAATAATTACTTTTATTGCACCAAATAACATCACACACAGAAATTATCATTTTGTCCGCGTAACTAGAATTTCATTAGACATCTCGTCACACCATACATTTTCGGCACACAAAAACGATTACAAAACGAGACGCGATCACATGTGCACAATCTATTTTGATTCGTATCTCCTCTCACATAAAGTAGGATGTCGTTTAGCTGTTCTAAACGTGATCATTCTAGCTCATTTTAACATAATTGATAGGGAACTGTCCCTTCGAGCCGTTGCATTCACCGAAGTACCACTCGTCGTTTAGTTTGTATTTCACAACTATAGTATCTCCTGTTAGGAACCTCAGGTCCCCCGGTTGGTCTGGCATAAAGTCGTAGAGAGCTACTGCCGTGGCCAGTACTGGTGATGATGGAAGCTTCTCGTTTGGAAGCGGGACTTTTATTTCGATATAGTTTGAAGGAAAAGTGCCTTCGGTGCCGTTTCGCAGTTTGCCGTAAAGCCACTCGTTGTCCACCCGCCTGATCAACTTGATTCTTGCGTTGACCTGGAATTAAAGAAAAAAATTATAAGGATGCGTAGGTTGCCATGATTCCTAATCAAGGTTATGAACGATCTCAGAAATGAAGCGTAAGTACTATAATTCAATTAGCAGTTAATTGGCCCTTATTCTGAACATGCCATGAGCATCACTTTTGTTCAAGATTGATGAATATTCATCTTTTCGGTTGTTCGGATAAGTTACTACAGTTTTAGTATCAATATGCACAGTTTACTTCTACTGGCGAAAGGACCTTAATCTACAAACACTGTACAGTAGTGAACAGTACAGCACCATCGTTGGATGCAGTTGGTAGGTATCGGTAGTATATTATAACTGCTTTCAACTACCTACAAACTAGCTAGCTGAAGTAGAAATAATCTTGATGAGCGTTACGCAGAGCCCATGAGGCAAATGGCCAAAAGTAATCTCTATTCCAAAATCCCCATTGCAATAACTAACTACTTTATTGGCGATCCAGTTAGATATTTCCTTATATTTGTATTGTAGAGAAAATAACTTTGTACGCAGCATCCATCATCTTATATTGTTTGCAAATTGCAATCGAAGATGGGTGAAACTGATTTATCTACGTCTCTAATACGAATAACGAATAACTAGGTAGTTGAAGGATGAAAATTGTGTAAAAGCCTTTTATATTGTACTATCCTTCATATAAGAGATGTCGTATTTGTTTTAATTGTTGTCCTCTTTATAACAACCTAACTAGACTACACACACATTACTATGAGCACTTTGTATGACTTTACTTTTAAATCACTATTACATACAGCATTATTCTAATCTAAAATCCTGACGACTAGATTATCTACAAAACGGAAAATCTACGCCTTCAAACAAATGGGAGTACTGTTTCTTATCATCTTGCTATTTACAAAAGCCGAGCATCAAGCAGTATAAAAATTATAATAAGTTACAACGACATTAAATACCTACCGACTACAAATTGTGTAGCTCAATGATAAGTTATTATGATTTTTCCGCGACCGGGGGCGCGGCGGGGCGCGGCGGACGAGCGAGACATGGAAGTAGCTTCGATAAGGAGTTCCTATTGCCCTGATATGGCACCGGATGCGTAATGTTTTAAGAGTATCTGTTGGTTAGGTACTTGAATTGCGGAAAACAATGGACACGCGGAACGCCCCTAACAAAACAAATCCCTTGCACGTCATCTCGCCATATGGCAAAACAAAATACCTCTTTGACGTAACATTGATGCTGATACCCTGAGAGCGCTTGTAAGCGTCCGTTTTTTTTGCCGGATATCGGACCGTGTTTTTTGCCGGATTCGCGGTGGTGTATGATTTATAATGAATGTGTGTACACGCGCCGGACATCGGGCCGGCGAAAAATTCTAGGATAGCCGTTTTTGACTGTCCGGTATCCGGCGAAAAAAACGGACGTCTACAAGCGCTCTGATACTCACAATAAACGCGTATATTCGATGTATCGTTTGCGTCAAACAGCAGAACGAACGATATTATCCAACGAATTATTCAGAGTCGTACACTACTTGTACGTTTAATATTTGTAGGCGGGTTGAAAAAGTATTATGGCTGTAAAAAATTGCAATTTTGCATTTCTATTCTGTGGCCGTATGATACGGTTCAAGAATTGAGGACAGTAACCGAAGCATTTGTGTAAGATGTTTTCATTTTAAAAGTAGGTAAATGCTAGTAAGGCAAAAATATGCAAATATATCATTTTTCATACTTATGTAGGAACAGGAACCTATATTTAATATTATATTCAGCGCGCTGCTGTTGTCGCCCGAGGTATAGGTACTCTGGTTTTGAATTCGGTTTGTTTTTTTGTAAACATGGGTTATATGATAACACAACTAAAAAATAAATTCTGAATAGTATGGGAAATATTTTTTGCCAAAATGATACGTAAGTATTTTTTGGTTTTAGTCGAAGCTTCCGAAAAATATAGAAAATACATATATTATGTTTCTGGCATATTTTTCAACTTTATACCCCATGACTACGAGCTAGCTTGGTGCGGAAAAACTATTTCACTACTGCGCACCAAGCTAAAGTTCCATTGGTGCATAAAAGTGTAATAGCAGGTAAGGAAAATAGAGGTGCGCAACATTTTGGTGCGAAAATTGGAATGCCTCGATGTTTTGCTAAAATTTAGGTATTTATATGAATGTACTAAAAGAAAACAAACAGAAAAAAACTTGTTTACTCATAGCACTTTATAGTATTATGTTTACTAGTATAGAATGTGTAGATATAGGATTTGCGTGCTTGACAAACACAATGAAGAGTAGAGGTAGGTACCTATCCACGGAATCATGACGTTGTTACAGCAATTTGCGCGCATCTTCTAATTGTATAACCAACATCCAACATGAAATATTAACAATTTTACAACGAACATAAATGTAGAGAGCTACCTACTACCTAGTAGGTATGCCACATGCTGCAAATTAAATATCCACACAGCACAAACACGCGAGATACTAACTCTATTAACAGCAAAATAAAGTCCAATATGCGTTGAACAGATCAAAGTACATGAAAAGCTTGGCTCGTTTTAAAGTTGTCTAGAAATTCGGCTCTAGGTAGGTACATAATAAGCAGTTATTGCCCAAGTCTTCAATTTTGGTCAGGTAGGTATTGCAGGTATGTAGTACACCTTGATTTATGTCTTGGTTTCTTGTTCGTTTTATGTAAAAAGTATTTGAAATTCCTTTCGATCTTAGATGAAAATAGGTGCTTAACTTCATTATTGCACAGGCATAGGTAGGTACGTGTTCAACTTCAACATAATAATGATTGGAGGCCATCCCAAATACCTATAGGATTAAACTTGAAATGCTTCAACATCTATGAGCCATTTGGCTGACAGTCACCGCAGTTTCGCTAGAGGTAAGTATTTGAAAAAACTATCGAAATGATCATCGCATGTTTATCACTACATAGTAGGTATAAAGCAAAGTCGCTTCCCGCGCCTGTCTGTATGTATGTATGTATGTATGTATCCTACGCAACGGATTTTAAAGCGGTTTTTTTTAATAGATAGAGTGATTCAAGAGGAAGGTTTATATGTACAATACATCATCATCATCATCATCATCACTGCATTGCACCGTGCGAAGCGGGTAGCTAGTGTTATAATAAAACTCGAATGAAAAAACACCTTTACTTAATATTTTCAAGTAATTGCTCGCGTAGAGGACAAAATACGCGAGTTGAGAGCTATTAACAATCTTGGACGGCGTTATATATTCATAGAAAATTATACGCAAGCGATCTCAAGGTGTTGTAGTAGGTACCTATGTATTTCGGCCTTCAAATATGAAGTTTTAAGTTAATACATTTTTAAATTGTACTCGTGATTCTAATAATCATTCAGAATGGCTAAGAAAATCGTGTTTTTTATGCAAATACAAATAAATTATTTGGTTCACCGATAACTGGCCTTTCATTTATTGTCCTATTTACACGTGTTTGGTTTCTGCTTTAGTGGACACTATTCCTTATTAACTAACATGCCCCTGAAAGTAATTGAATAAGCGGAAATGGAAAGATAAAATTATTACCACTACAATGTGAGCTCATAATATCATACAGAGTTGGTAAATTTTTACAGCAACTGTTTGTTGGGTTGGTATGCTCCAATTAATTGTTCTAATTTAGTGGTAACCACGAATTAACTGAAACTGCCATACATGAAAATTAACAAGAATTATAATTTCATTCAACTTACTACCTATGTTAAAATAATAATTCGTTTACAAAACTTTCTTTTTTAGATGATCGTACCTACGTAGCAAAGAGTATTTCAACAAATACTCCGATAAAAATTGTTTGTTAGTCAAACCGTTGCTATATAAAACATGTTGCACAAAATCTAGAATTCTAGATCACTTACGTGCCTAATCTCACTATTTTTCAGTGACCTTAAACTTCTCATACACGAATAATTAACACCTTGCGTACACATACACTAAAAATAGAGGTGCTTTGGCAACTTTCCACGTGCTTGTAAACAAAACAAGAATCATAATATTTGCACAGGTTTTCAAAAAATACTGAGTTATTTCGTGATTTCCAAGTTATTTTAGAAACTATGTGATTAAGCAAGTTTTCAAGTGCTTTTTATTTAATATATGAAATGTATCTCAAAAATATGCTTTCATGACTATAAACTGTCGCACTTAGATTACTTCAAACTAGCGGTGTCTTTGTTCCAAGGCTCTGTTCGTAATTAGTGTCTTAAACGTAACGCATTAGTAGATGTCAATAGACTGATCATTGGTTACTTTTTAAAATTGGTACGTCTGTAAGTGCGACTGTTGTGGACACAGTGCAAGTTTTTGATGTGATGCTACTATAGTAGGTGCCAAATAACACCGCAATACAGGTCATTTACCCACCTTCACCACGATATCGCAAAATTCAATTTATGAATGGCTAATTCTGTCGCTTTCCATACAAACCTGTCGCTAAGACGGTATCGCTCGAATCTCGTAGTTACTGTTTGCTTACCATACATAAATTGAATTTTGCGACATCGTGGTGAAGGTGGGCGAATGACCTGTATTGCGGTGTTATTTGGCACCAACTATAGTAGTGTAGAAACTCTTGCTCTTTGGACAATGAGAACGCGCCAAAAAATATTTTGAAAATTTTCAGTATCACCACCACAGTATATTGGTTGGCTGACTGACACCACTGCGATTCTACAATAAAACATTATTCCATTAGAGTGGGCCATCTTCATTTTACCTAAAAGCATGACGCATACAGTGGTAGATATTATGTAGGCTGTATGTCGTCGTGTGCTTTCTTACGGTAAGCTGCTTAGAATATTCTAAGCTATTTTTGTACATTTTCCGTGAAGGCTAAAAGGTCGTTGTGTTTGGCTGCCGTTTCAAATAGATTTGTTTAGAAAAATGAGTCTACAGTAGAGTTTCATTTTACAGCGATACTACCTACATAGTTGAGGATATTTCCACTTGGGCATACCTACAATACAAAACATTTATTTAAATACCGATCATTTATAGGCACTATTTGATATTCATCATCTCAATTTCATAAAAAAATTATACACTTCTCACAGACGCAGAACAGAATTTTGCTTAACTTTGCTTTACAAATTTTACAATGGATAGAGCGATAATAGTAAAAACTGTAAAAGACAACTTACCGAAAAACAAAGATCGTCCGGATGGTCCGTGAAGTAATCAAAAAGTGCCGTTCCATAAGGTTCGCTGTTTTCATCAAAATCTGTGAAGTCGGTATCACTGGGCCACACTTGAGGTAGGTCGTCATCTGTGACGTCAGGGGGCGGGGGTGGGGGTATGCTGGGCATTGGGGGTGAGGGCTCTCTCTCCGGTGAACTGTCGTCATCCCAACTGAATGGCTTGTCCTGTAATTATTTGGGGTTAAGCTTGTAGGGTAAACTGCCCTAATCTTGGCACCCTCACCAATTGTTGGCACTTCTCTGATTTATCCTATTTACTAAGAAAAAGCCAGACCTCACGATGTTGTTATATAAAAAACAACTTAACATAATAATAAACATCGCGAGGTCTGGCTTTTTCTTAGTTAATAGGATAAATCAGAGAAAAGCCAACAATTGGTGGGGGTGCCAAGATTAGGGTAGTTTACCCTACTCTGCAAATTTGACTCTATATTGTTAGGAGATTTGTTTTGTTTAATGCTCCAAACTCCACGGAGTTATGAACACTAAAAATATTTTAAACATTCAAGAACAGGTTCAGGAGCATAAAATAATGAATAACGTTGTTCTTCATCTTGATGATAAATCATATTTGTTTTAGTATCTTCGTTTTCTACTTATATTGTAACGTTACAAGTGAATCTTGTAACGCAGAGTTACTTCAGAGACCCTGCCTACCCTAAAACAAGAGGATCCTATCAAGGAAATACATATATTTATAAATTTTAAATATATACAAGTTTTGATAAAAAAATACTTAACAGAACGTAAAGGTTGAGCTGAGGTTACAAACAACGAAAAATTTAGAAGGAAAATGTATAAAAACTAATAAATTAAGCCAAAAAATAGAATGACATAATAATAACTAAAATGACATAGAAACAGGTAAGATTATAAAATAATATTACAATAGCCCGAAACAGCATTGTTCTGTTATCTAAACTTCGATTTCAGCGTACAATTTTCCGCTAGTAACATTATACCTACTTCGCAAATAAATCCATTTTTATTTCATTTTATTAGCTTCCGCTCGCGACTTCGTTCGCGTCCGATTGGATTCCGTAAATTTTCCGGGATAAAAAGTATCCTATGTTACCTACTTCTAATACCTCCAAGAATATGCATTATAATCTGTGGTACCTGTAGCATACAGCCAAGGGCCATTGGGTTAGTACGAGTAAATATCTAGACCTAACTTCCCAAGGGTTTGTCCTAGCAGCAAAAAACTCTTAAGAGATGGTACCTAGCTTCGGTTTACTGGTTTTCCTACAATATTTCAATTTTTACTATAGCTCTAAATCCAAAATAAAAATGGTTTTATAAAATCTAAGCATATCATAATATAAGGGTAACTCCCATTTGTTCTATAGAACTGTTAAAACTTTTTTTATCCCTAATATCTGGTAACTTCCATTTGGGTAGGACTATTGAAACGAAAACTTGCCCTAATAGGCTAGTTTCAATAGTCCTACCATGGAACTACAGGGATAAAAAAGCTAATAAAAAAGGATAAAAAAGGGATAAACAGTCCTATAGAACTAATCGGAGTTACCCTAATATAACAAACACCCTACTTGATTTTTTTACCAGGAAATTTAATTGTACCAGTAAAACTTAGCATCTATCTGTTGACCTACTAAATTATATAAAGATCAAGTAAGCGTATCGAAAGTTAACAATAAAATCGTCGCTGCCTTTGCTCACTCACACACACACCCTCACACCCTCTCACATGGCTGTTTTGTTTTTGCTATGTAAGGTTATCAAAACATGTTTGTATTATTACCATTTTTTATTAATTCTTTGGATATATGATAGTAATCAGGAGACGATAGCAAAAGAATGCTGTTAAGTCACTAGACAGCGATAAAAAATTGGGGCAAAAATAATATTCATTTATGGAAGTAAAATGCAAAATTAGAAAAACTCGAATTATTTCCTGAATGTTTTGCTGTCTTAAGAATATATGTGGCTTGAATCCATCTAGATATTAGGTACGATACAAGCAGTATAAAGAAAAATTTAATTAACTATAATAGGTACCCATCACTCACAAAATATTAAGTTGAGGCTACTTACGAAACTATCGCCAAAGCCAGCGTAGATCTTGTGTAGAGGAGTGGTGGTGTTGACTATCATTGAGGTAGATGGAAACCCTTCTCCAAATGTATTCTTCAACAGTGAAGAGTTATCCGGAGGTTTAGGCCGAGCTGGCTTCGCGCGTATTATCGTCGGCCGCGATTGATTCGATGTTTCCAACGAATCTTTGGCTACCACTGGTTTCTTCATAATCGGAGGCTTAACCATAGGCTGAGGTGAGAATGGATCACTCGAAAAGTTATCCATTGTATCATCTTTAACTATCTTTCTTGTATTGAGGAACAGATCAAAATCATCCTCAAAACCGCTTTCTGCTTGGGAGGCGTTACCACCATTGGGATAATGGTGGTGATTGGTTGAGGTAGTGGCATCAGAACCAAAGCTGTCCACACTCAGTCCATCGCTGCTAGACCTTGTGGTGAAAGTCGGAGAGCTTGGTGGGGAAGAAAAATCAATCAATGCACCGGTTTGTACACTTTTTGGCTCACATTTGGGAAACATTTTAACTGAATCTACTTCACTTAAATCAGTAAAAACTGTTAGTTGTTGAACATTTGCATTTGTATTGTTTGTGTTCTTGGTTTTACGTGAAAGAAGAGAAGATAACACTGTAGGTTTTCTTATAAAATGGGAAGGCTTTACTGGGATCTCCAGCTGCTTGGAGCCCACTCTGGGTGGCGGTGGACGTGGGGGTGGTTTCTTTTTCTGCACATTGGGGGTTGGTTCAAATAGATCTGCTTCAAAGGCATCGCTGTTCCAGTTTGTAACAGGAGAGTAACGGGTGACTCCCATCCCAGGCACTGTTGGTGCTGGCCTTGTTGGTCCCTTCATGCCTGTGGAACATAACTAACGATAAGAAAATCCTAGTCACTGAATGCATATCCCTCCATCACTTATACTTTTTATTGGAAATTAGCCATATCCTTGATATTAGTTAGGTAACCAACATGGGTTACAGAGAAACTAAGTTGATTCTAACATAATCCAATAAGCCTGAAGATATCAGGTAAATAAAGGAAGTTGCTAATGACTCATTCGCCATTGCGAATATCAAAGCTTTGTTGGCTAAGTGGTATGGTGCTCAAAACTCACTTGTAAATAGAATAAAAACTGTATCTGTTTCTAGGAAAACACCTAAACAATCACATAACTGTTGTGTCAATGGCAAGGTTCTCGCAAATGTCGTGAGAAGCGCGGAACAAAAACTATGCAAACGAACACACCGCGCGAATGATCGGAACTGACTGGGCGAGTTTTTCTCGGGAGTGATGTGCCTTTCAAACGATAATGTTATCGAGATCCACCCACAAACTGGCGGCGGCGGTAGGCTTCAGACGGCCGACGACAGCTCAGTATCGACATCGACTGGTGCCAGGTACGGCCAGCGCGGCCTCGCTTGAGTTCGACGTAATCACAAAGGGTTATTTACATTTATTTTGCTCCGAATCAGATGGTTTTATTCTTTTCAATAGGTACCACTACGTACACATAGTAATCAATAGATACGATATAAAATGTAGGCTAATACGCACCTTGTTTTAATAAATCCATTGCGATCTACGTAGTTCATGTGTAATGTAAATTGTTTTCTTCGTGGTTCCGTCCGTTCCTACCTTCTCAAAACCTTAGTTCAAAATCTACCCTTAGCTATTCAGTTTATACCAAAACTGCTACCACCTATAATTCCAATCATGTACATACTACCTAGGTAGGTATATAGTTTTGAAAATAGCGAGTTTTTACTATTATGTATGTAATTTCTTCGTCTGTGTAATTTACATTCTCATTCTCAAGATAATGACAAAACAAAAATGAAAACTTGAAAAATCGGCTAGGCCAGCCTTATTTCTACGTACAAAATGACGGACAAATGTGTTAAGAAATAATAGATTTTCATTAAAATCGATTTATTTTCTTATAATCGATTTTTTATTGTCGATTTTTATTTTAATATTAATCGATTTTTAATAAATCGATTATATAAATTACATGTTTAAATCCATTTTGAGAAACAGCTCGTTTATAAGCGATGGATGAAAAAATCTTGCAAAATAGGACTGGAAATTTGTGTATTTGGTTTCCTAATTCATTATCTTGAAATTTTAGAGGAAATCGACTAGTCGGTCACAAATGGACACGAAGTACACAGACAGCGCGGAGTTGCCAAACTTCCTATAGCTTTCTCTTTTACTTAACGTGATTATCATAGTAATAGATAAGGAAACAAGGCAATGCGTTGACATGACGGGCGGGCTGGCAACGTCGTTATGGCTCCGTCCATTGTGATACTTCGTCTGTGATCGTAACGAATCACAATATTTCTTTCAACTAATAAAAAAAACTATAAAAAAAAAACAATAAGACCCATATTCCGAGATAGAAATCGTTACTCAAGCATAGATTTGAGTAGAGATTTTCATACAAAAATTTATGCTTGAGTACGGATCAGTGCTTGAGTAAGGCTACGGAAAATGGGCCTAACATTCGTTAAAAAAAATGGAGGTTATCGAATATTTTTATTAACACATGTTATTTTAACACATGTTATTTTCAACACAACGTAATGTAGGTAATATTTTTATTATTCACTTTACTGCATTGAAATTTGAACCTACGCTTGCTAGATATAATGAATAATTTTAAACTCATCACGAATATTATTCTTTCATTTTACTGCATTGAAATTTGAACCTACGCTTCCTAGATATAATGAGTAATTTTCATATTTTCATTAGAGTGACCGGCCTGAAGGTAGTGCTATGTACCGGGAAGTGGCCGTTTATTTTAACTCCCGGAGTGTTTAATTTCATTTCCGGTTTCATCTGCATTTTTGACTGTGTACTCTATGATCTATAAGATAAAGCACAATATAGAATGAATCACTACTTACGATATTTAAGTCGTTTAGTGCATATTTAACAACATTTATCTGCATTCAATTGTATGCTTTATGTTGGTTAAAATAAAACACAATATTATTTTTAACCAAAAATCAATGCTTCTAAATACGCCTAGCTATTATTTTTGTTTGGCAAAAATGATCAAACTGAAATAACACTAGACAGTCAGCGAGTTTAACAAATATTTATTCAAATAAAATTAACTATTAAAAATAACGATTTTTTTTATCACTATATCATTATCTAATAAAAAAAAATAACCGTTATTGACACCTCTACTCTATCTATCTATCCTGACCATAAACCTAGGAATCTTTTTTTCTTTTTTCCAATTCTTTTTTCCCTTACTCTATGATCCTGACCAATCCTGACATGACAGGACAGCTGACTTCTTCCCTCCCGTGTTCCGGACACCGAACATCTTGGTTCCGGAGCTCGGGCTCGGACGAAATCCTTTTGATTTCGTTCGTGTTTTACTTGACCACACAAGACAAACAAAAAATACTTCAATGAATCGGATTTACCGTCGGAGGGACTGAGCGTGAGCGTTTCCCTCAAAACAACATCAACCACAATGCTGCTTCAATTACCAGAGGATATCCTTACAAATATCTTCAAAAATCTTGGCTTACAAGATGTTCGCAATTTGATGTTGACCTGCAAAGTACTTTGCTATCTCATCATCAACGACAATGTTCTGTGGAGATATAAAGCAATACAAACAGTATCTCAACCTGACGAGAGACTCATTCTACAATCGCGACCCACTCAAAATATCAATTCAAGTAGGAGGTAAGTACCAACCATCTCCTACCTTACCTACTTGATTAATATAGAAAAAGTTTTACATATATTTTTATGTCTTTAAAAAACTACATCCATAACTTTTGTATTACCTACTTGTTAAATAATTTCAGCCTTCCCCAACATAGTTGGTATAAAAACTGTAGGGCTTCATACAACTGGTGCAAAGGATTCTTCAAAAGCAAGGTGAAAATATTATTTTGTTCCAGTCTTGTGGTATAAATTTTCATTGAAAACTGGTGAAAACATATAATTCAATCTCAGTTCAGAGTTTAGTATTTTTTCACTGTACAAGCCACATTTATAAAAACTATCATTAAAATATTACTCTTGTTTTCTGCAGGTGATATTACAGCATAGAATTAACTACATGCCTTGGATTAAACTTCACAACTCTGAGGTATTACTTATTACAGTGGGTACAGAATTGCATTGCTATGCCGTCAATGGTTTCCCGAACTGCAACAATTTTCTATGGAAGCTAGAAGTACCTCAGATCGTAAGAAATGATATACGGACAAATGATATTACTAGATTCATACTGAATGGAGATTTACTAGTCTGCGGGAACAGGTATGTGACACTGATCATGTAAAAAAAAAGTTAAATAGTACAGGATCCGCTGTACAAGGAATTGGACCGCGCTGGTTAGTGGATGAAAACTATTTTATATTAAATTAAATACATATGTCAATAAATATATTGCAAATGGGTTGCCTAAAAAATTTCAGTCCAGAATATTATGATTAATTAAAAATTTCACTTTTTAAACCTCGACGACCGGTATTCAGGACTGATTTTTCACAGACAACCCTATACCACCGTGTTCATAATGCATATAAATACATAATCTCTAAATTAATTTAACTTTAATTCGTTAAGCAGACCGATGCAAGTTACAGTATCGATTGACCTGTTTATGTTTATACCTGCCTACCCAAGAGTTGTGACGGGAAAAAACTAGTCAACCTAATGTTTGCCTATTCTATGGGCTTCATACTTTCGATTGGTATGAAATTTGTATATTAACCAAAGCAGTAAATATATATATTTTTTTAATTTATATTCTGGACTGAAATGTTTTAGACAACCCATTACGTTTGCATATTCTATGGGCTTCATACTTTCGATTGGTATGGAATTTGTCTATTAACCAAAGCAGATTACTTTTTTTTTTTTTTTTTAATTTATATTCTGGACTGTAATTTTTTAGGCAACCCATTTGCAATATATTTATTGACATATTTAATATAATATAAAATAGTTTTCATCCATTAACCAGCTCAGTCCAAATCTTTGTATGGCGGATCTTAGGCTATAAGTGAACTATTTGTCAAATAAAATTTATCTTACAGAGATGGTTCTACGGCTGTGTACAGAGTGGACAATATTAGGTCACAACCACTTTTAATTGAACACATACAAGATTGCCATTATGGAGGGGATGTAGAAGTTACTGCAGTTGAAATAGTCAAAAATAGTGAGAGCTGCTGTGTAGCCACTGCTTCCAATGACAGCTCAAGTATCCAGTTTTGGCATTCAAATAAAGAAAAGGACTGCAGAGATTATAAAAACAAATTTAAGAGTAAGAAATTATACAACCAGTTATTTAGATTAGACACAACATTTTACACAATGGCCTTTGCAGTGATGCAGCTGTGATGAAGTGCACAGTATGTCGAAACAAAAGGAAAGAAGGGAAAATGTTATTTTTTTTATGCCAATCGAAAGAGCTCAACAACCTCATAATAAACTGTTCTATAAATTTTTTTCATATTATATAAGTTACCTTTGCACTTTTCTTTAATGAATGATAACTGCATAACTCAGAGCTCAAAGGTCAATGGCTTTAGCGGCGATACTCGAACCCCAATCTCAATCTAACCTGACTGATCAATCCGTCTAAGCATAACTTAATATTTACATTCAGTACTTACTATCTTTTGGCCTTTTCTTTAATTAGATAACATAAACAGCTAATATAATAATGTTGTTTTATCTTTACAGATTATACGGAAACAGGTCTTGACACGGATATAGGTGTAAGGTGTTTGGCTGTTAATGAAAATGCAAATAAGTTAGCCATTGGTCCTAACGGCAACAGCAGACCACTGCTGATAGACACAACTACGTAGGTACTGTTTGATTCAATTGTTCAATATTCTGTGCATTCAAATGATTATGGGTCCAGACACGGTTTAATAGCTCTGACCTTAAATGTGCAGAAGTCAAATTTTATATATCTTAGGCTTATGGATACACCCAAAGTCAGAGCTAATAAACCGTGTCGGGTGGGACTTATAAGTAGATGTTATTAATTTGTAATTTACAGAGGTCAACTTTCAATAACAAATGACTACACCAAAAATAAGAAACAAGCCATCAGAGATATACAATGGCATAATGAAAACACACTTGTTTATGTGACACACTCGGGATATTTGCAACTCTTGGATATCCGAAACAATGCTGTGGTAAGAAAAACTCATACTTTTACCTACCCATTTTTAAACATAAAAGTAATAGGTACCTAACTACCTCCTACATACGTAACGTACCAACTCCTACTCATGTGACATTAAAGTTAACGTTTTTCCTTAGGTGTACACAACAAAAGACCCATTTCAGAGCACTCTATATTGTGTCAAGACAGATGGACATAGAGCATTAATTGCTGGGTCGTCAGAGTATTCCCGCTGCGTACTATTCGATATGTGTAATCCTCGACACGTGCAGGTAAGCAAGCAAGCTCGTATGAGTTAGTAGCCAACTCTGTTGGCGGAGTGGAGTATTTAGGCCGCCTTAAGGTCTCCGTCACGGCTTAACGACTGCTAGAGCCGGGACCGACAGTTTAACGTGCCCTCCGAAGCACGGAAGCGCTCAATATAAATGCCACTAACGGTCACCTATCCAAATAGTGACCGCGCAGGACATGTGCGATGCTGTGATTAAATAACTAGGTAGGTACTTAACTATTCTAAACTGACCTACCAGCAGTGGTGGACGTATGAGCTAGATGCAAGACGGTCCTAATAACAGATGCGATCTTTTTCCAGATGTATTTTACGCAAAAGAAACCATCACCGGTGTACAGCTTGGATTTCAACACCTCGACACTAGTAACGG
The DNA here is from genome assembly GCA_947507515.1 of Eulithis testata. Lineage (NCBI taxonomy): Eukaryota > Metazoa > Arthropoda > Insecta > Lepidoptera > Geometridae > Eulithis > Eulithis testata. The sequence continues at coordinate 5,304,482 of OX382213.1, read as the reverse complement.
CAGTGGATCGCGGAGTTGCTGCTTTAAACTTTGACATTCTATCGGCAACAACTCGTCAACGAGACTATTCGGACATATTTCAATCGTGATAAAGTATCGACGACGCGACGTGTATTGTACCTCGTAACCTACACACCTACAGTAGAAATTATGGGTACCTTACCTATACTTACTTATTGTTACGTTTTCTAACACTGTAGGTACCTACCAGTGGTACTAACATACATACCTACTGATTTACTATGGAATGAATAAATAAACGAATGAATTTATTTGATGTAATGACATAAGGTAACAATAACAAGAAGGTAACTTTGAATATAAATTATCCGTGATTTGGACTAACACATAGCCCGGAAAATCAATGGTGATAAATGGGATCCAAGGGGACGCGAGGACGCACCTAGAGTCCTTTTCATGAAAGAAGTCCCGCGGAAATTTCCGGAACTAAACTTTAAAACTAAATTTTAAATTAGTTGTGGTGCTGTTAATGTGTTCGGATGCTAGTGCGTTTTTATTTGGTTTCTGTGATCAAAGTCTTGTTTTCAATGCCTAAAGTTTTTAAAAGTGCTGCCCGAGAAATAATACTTAAGGTCGACTACAGCGCCGCGTCTGCGGGACTTCTTTCATGGAAAGGACTCTACGTAGTCAAGTCGACTTTAATATAGATGTTCGGTGACTTTATTAGAGTAGGTATTCTTATTTTATGTAGTGTCGAATAGCGCGATCACACTATGCCCATGCCGCGATTAATTCCAGAATGATTGCCACAGCAACATCGCCTTTATTCTCACTAAGGAGCTAGGGCATGAATTTGGGCAGGGAGACGGGACAGCGGCATGTTCGTGTTCACACCACTTCCCTGCCCAAGTCCCTGCCCACTTGGGCATAGTGTGATCGTGCTATAATCTATGGTTGATTGAAACGTTGAAATGTGTGGTGTCCGCCATTTTGTATGTAGAAATAAGGTTGGCCGTTCGTTATGTTTTTTTTTCCAAAAACAAATAATTCCCCAAACAATGAAAATATGATTGTAAAACGAAACTAATTGAATACATACAAACCAAATTTATAACAGTTATGGACTATGTACTACCCTAACATGTTTAGAAACAAGTTATTTACAATGCTGAGGTCAGGATGCCGAATGCACAAGAGAACTGTCGTAACCAGGATCCGGCAGATCACTCCAATTGCTTTTGGGCTGATTACCGTCCAATGCGATGACAAACTGACAGAATACCAGGAAGTTTATGATCCAGACAAGCTAGAGCACGAGTTTTTAATTCGTCAAGCCACCACAATCAATGTAAATGCAGCTACCCAACTTCTCACAGTTACATTGGTCGCTATACAGGATACAAGTGAAAGGTTTGCTTTTATCTACATTACTTAACGTACTCTTCTACTTACTCTTACAACCTGAATAAAAAAGATTTTCCTCGAATGAACGAGATGTTTCCATTCAGGTTACGCGAGGCGTTAACAAAAGAGATATGCTTAGTAAGGCAGGCCCTTGAATGGGGAGAAGATGGCACACCTCCCCACCACTGGGACCAGCTGGTAGCTATCAGAGGCTCTTTGTGTGATCTTAATCACAATCTCCGTACTCTCTTTAGTAAGTAGAAATTTCCATGTGTATGAAGAAGTCCAATTTGCTAAGAATCCCAGTTTCAGTTACCTTACCACCTTTTTCTTGACTTATGGCAGATAGTTTAATGGTTTATCTGTTCATTCAAAAGCTGTTTTTAAAGTTATTGTCTCACTTTAGGTTACATGGATTATGCTGAGAAATTAGCAACTGTGGCAGCAGAAATATCTTATCTATCGGGAAACATAGCAGCATCTGATGCAATTTGTGAAAGAATTGATCATGCCTGCAGGTAAATAAAACATGCCATAAAACAAATTCATATTATAAAAAACTTTTAATAAAGCATTACATTTCCCAAATTATAAATTATTGGTGTAGTATGTAATTTTTTTTTTCAACAAAAAGTTATTTCAACAATTTTTTCTTTTTTTTTTAATAAACTTTAAACTTTTTTACATCTGATTACACAAATGGTTCAACTCTAGAGATCACTTCAAAACCAGATTACATAGCTACTGAGAGTTTGAATTTATTTTAATTTCAGAAAAGATAACAACAGCCACTTCTTAGACCATTTCATAACATTGTAATAAAATAATAGTGATAAATAACTTGAAGTAAATACAAATTTAAAACTTATGTCCTAAATTATTTACATTGAAGTGCATTTGTGTTGGTTCAAGGTAAATAAAATGCATGATTTTAAGTTGTTTTTCTTCACCCAAATAATGTGCTTGTTCTACATTCATAAACTGTTCATACTGGTCATACATCATATTGTAGTATCCACTAGGCTTGACTATTAAGCCACTTGGCTATTACAAACCTTTACATAAAAGAAGAAAATAGAGTATAAAATGATTCTTGTATTATAAATTTTTAATACTAAGCTCATTGAGTTTGCCTTTTTTTTTTTTCAAAACACTTCATAGTACAGCATGGTAGGTAGGTTGAGGGTTGGATTTTTTAATGCTAAGGGGCCATCTCCACGAGCGAGCGAATCGCGACGATATTACGGATTGCCATACAAACTATCGCTATGATAACATCGCCGTGTGGAGACACGTTCTAAAAGAGTGTTTAGAAATACGTGGCATGACGATAATATCGCCGCGATTCCCTTGCTCGTGGAGATGGTCCTTTAGTGTAGCCTGCAAGTGCAAATAGATTTTTAAGGTATACAATTTTAAATTTCCTATGAGCATATTGCATTCCGATAAGACTATAATCTCCATGAAAATTTGTATAATACTTAACCTTATGAGCAGATTCAAAAGGCTTTTAAACTTTTCATTGGAGTTTTTATTATAACTTATTTGTTTCTCTTCACTTTAACTTCACACCATTTGTTTGCTTTTTTTCCAATTGTTTATTTTTTTCTTATTAATTCTGGCTTTCTCTTATTTTACTTATTTTTTGATCAAGAAGTGGTTTTTTCAAGGGTTACGTAACAGTCAACTAAATAAAATGGTTTGGCCAATTTATCGTATACACTCGCACATCTCATTTTTCAGTCTAAAGATATGATTCTTTCTTTACCCAATACCCAAAGTTTTAACCAACAAATACATGACCAAAATGTGACCAAACATACTGCAAACACTAACAGATAATAGATTTTTATTTTGCAAATATTCATAATTCAGAATAAAGGATAAAAGTATTTTGGCCATGTATTTGTGTGGTTAAAGCTACTCCAACAAACTACCCGCAATTTTGTATAAGCACTAATCCAAATGCACAATTCATAGTCAGTTTCTTGCAGGTCTTGCAACTCCCAAAAGCAACTGACACACGACCTTCAGCAAGAGAGCTTAGAACTGCAGCAAAAAGCCATAGTCACCTCACCCACACTTGAAGATAAACTGAAAAAAGAAAATGATGCTAAAGCCAAGGATAAGAAACTAAAAACTTGAAACTGAAAGGAGCCTAACAAAATTGCCATATGTAAATAAAAGATTAGAAAAAGAAGTTACCTATTAAATAAATAGAAGGTACTATGACATTTTTGTTGTCTTTAACTTTATTTTGAATCACATAATTTTGCATCCTGATAGGCATTATATTCGTGCACTTATTTAAAATGTGACTAGACCACGCGAAAAGTCAATTACAAATCATTACACCTTTAGGAGTGAGACCATAAATGTTCCGTTTTTCCAAAGCTGAGCTGGAATCACAAAAAAGCGGATATCCTCCATCTTTCTAGGAATGGCACAAAATATCACTACCATTGAATCTTATAGCATGCTATATAATATTTTCCAAACGCCTACTTATACTTTTCCGTTTGGTAAGTATTATAGATTGTGATTACAGTGATGCTCAGAAGGCGGCATCCTTGTTGAGATGTGTCTCGATGTCGACGCGGCAGATGGGGCAATGCTTGTTTGTGCCGAGCCACTGATCCACGCACTCCATGTGGAATAGATGCATGCACGGCAGCCGTCTACAACAGAAACATTTTTTTCAGTGGCTGGTTATAAAATTTGCGTGCATCACTACATAGTATAAAGCAAAGTCGCTTCCCGCGTCTGTCTGTATGTATGTATGTATCCATCCTTAAATCTTTAAAACTTTAAAACTACGCAACGGATTTTGAAGCGGTTTTTTTAATAGATAGAGTGATTCAAGAGGAAGGTTTATATGTATAATACATCATCATCACTGCATTGCACCCGTGCGAAGCCGGGGCGGGTCGCTAGTAAATACAAAAAAACATTTATTGCCTCAGTAGATATAAAAGGTACAAAGTTATAATTAACAAGTAACATCAAAGAGGGCAAAAGGGGTAAATTCAGCGTAAGCTAGATGCTGGACATCCAGCGCTGGTTTTCAATTTACACCTCTTGGGTAGATCTTCACCGAGAAGTGTGATGTAGAATATAAGCTTATTATTGATTGCGGCATCGTCACCGGTGCTCTCAAAACTGTGATATAGGGTCGGTACGTGTTGTATTGTATGTAATACACGCACCTGCAGTCGGAATGCACCTCGAACACTGAAAGGCAGATGGTGCACTTCTCGTCCTGATGGTGTGGCGCGGGTCGTGCGTACGCGTGTCGGTACGTGTTGTATTGTATGTAATGCACGCACCTGCAGTCGGAATGCACCTCGAACACTGAAAGGCAGATGGTGCACTTCTCGTCCTGATGGTGTGGCGCGGGTCGTGCGTACGCGTGTCGGTACGTGTTGCTCTCGATGGTGGCGCGCGAGGCGCCGCGGTGCGCGCGCCACCCGCCGCGCCTCGCGCCGTGTCCGGCCGCACGCGCCATCGCCGCCGCCAGGGTGCTGCTACCACCCTGTTACACACACATTAAGGTCCGTTTATATCTACAGACATTGAACGTGCCAGACAAAAAAATATTTTTTTTAATATTCTTTTTAAAAATATTCTTTTATCTATGAACGTATTTATATCTATCGTTACACGGCCGCGCGGACACTAACAGACACGGACCGGGTATACTTTTATCAGCCACGGCACATGTCTGGCACGCTCAATGTCTGTAGATATAAACGGACCTTTACGGGTTATTCCCGCTCGTCCCCACTTTTCGTCCCCAATGGGGACCATCGGGAAGTTTTTCAGTAGCGTTCATCTCTGAAGGGGCCAGCGGGAAGTTTTTGTAGCGTTCGCCCCAATAAAATAATATGAGGATAATTTTGAATAAAATCATACTATGTTATGTAATCAACTTTAATGTAATATTTTAATTAAAAATTGTAAACAAAAAGTCAACATTATAAAATATTCGTTTCAGAATTATACACTATCACTACAGACATTACACTGTCACTACTGGATCCAGGGCCACGAGTGGGGGGCTAGAGGGCTCAACAATCACAACATCAACATAAATCTCAGATTAAATCACACCTACTTGTAAAGTGGATTGGTTTCCGCAACTATAGCTCATGCACAAGCTTCACACAACAGTAGTAAGTAGGTGCCTCATTTGTTCAAACACCATTAAAATGTTATAATGACAGCAATTCTTACAAAATAGCCAGGTTGTTTTACAAAATGTAAGTTTTTTTTAATTTTTTGAGTGCATCCGCTCCCTAACCCAACGCAAATAATTGAAAGCAATGTTATGGACTCACCGTGGGTTGTATTGATATGTGAAGATGCGGCGTAGTTTGATGCATTTGCATGAAGTGGTGTAAGTGGTGGTGCACATGTTGTCCATCCCTGAAAACATTAAACATAACCTTTATCTATTTCCGTCAGTTTTCTTATAAATATCTGTTACACTAAAACAATAATTAGTTCTCGATACAAATTATTATTATCATATCTTAGCTTTTTTCTTTTTACCAGTCGGTTCTGTGCTTCTATAAGCCAGGTGCATTTCAAATTCAAATTCAAATCGTTTATTGCGCTTATGTTGTTAAAAAGATGTTGTACAAAAGATAGTGTACCAAACATAAACCCTGTTAGGGCACAGCAATTTGTTCAGGTGTAGATAGGCACTAGGTGGCATATTCATGTATCTAGTTTTAAATATTCGTGCAATGAATAAAAACTGTTTTTTATTAAATACTTTTTTAACATATTTTTGAATTTTATTTGTACATTCTCGTTTTTGATGTCATTTGGGATTTTATTATAGATTTGTACACACATTGCATAGGGCCTCGAATATATCATTTGTAATGAAGAGTCAGGTCGGGCTAGTCTATTTCTAGGTCTTAGGTTTTGGGGTCGAGAATATTGTGGAAAAAGGATCATATTACTTTTTACAAAAATTATATACATTATATATATATATAAGTTACAGTTAGGATATTTTTTTTTATAAAGTGTGGTTTGCAGCTCTCAAACCAAAACATAGACTCAATGTCTATGTTTTGGATTATGCGTATACATCTTTTTTGCAATAAAAATAATTTGTTTGAATCTGTGCTATTCCCCCAGAGTACTATTCCATTTATACATTTTTAATTACCAAGATACTTGCGTGTTATAGCGTACGTATTTTTATAAAGTAACTTACATTACTAAAGGAGCGGAGCTCTGTATTCCTGATATGGGAGGTCCAACGTCCCGCGGTTCTAGCTCATCCAGAAACTGGAAAAAAAATAAGCTATATTCATAAAACCATACTTGCCTCTGCATTCATGTATGTTTAGTTTACGTTAGACCTGAGGGGTCAAAACATACTACAAAAAAAAGACATTATAACTGAATTGAGATCTTCCTTTTTCGAAGTCGGCAAAGTCCGAGAGTCACCAAAGAGGAAACCAAAAATGTGGGATTAGTGCTTGAGTATGTCTAAAGGGGCAATCAGAGGCATGTCCAATGGCGTACTTACACTCAATAATGTATTAGCTGGCAACGGTACTGGCGGGAAGAACTGAGGAGCTAACGGCTGCGCTATATCGCTCATCAGACTTCGACGCTGCATTTCCTACAAATTTGAAACATCGTCATCATAAAACAGTATCGCAACACTCGCCCAAATCTTAAAACTGAAAAAGTAGCCTCACTGCACTGTTTGTTGCTCTTACTTGAATCACCTCTCACTTCCATTTCTTATCATTAGACCAGCCAGCTAGATCGCGGTATTGATGCGATATGCATAGTTTACCTCGCCCATAGTTGACGCTTATTACTAGGTACTTACCAGCATGTGATGTTGCCGTTGCCATAATCTTTCGTGTACGATGTAAGGGTTGGGTCCGGATAGGTCACGCCTTCGTTCGCCCACTGATGGATAAAAAGCATTTAGAAAATGTACTTACCTACCTAATTACCAACATCAGTGACCTATACAACAGATGGTATATTTTTCCGAGATCATCTTACACTCCGTCGCGGTAGTTTGCGATTTAGATGAAACTTGGAAATAATGGTCGCCTGGATTAGGTTAAAGGCTAATTTTATCGAGAACATACAATACGGCATAGAACGGGTCTGGGAGCATGCTTGTTGCAGAAATCGCTATTTTAATAAATCCATCATTATTATTATGTAGACTAGCTTGCGCATCTAATCATTAAGGCGTAGGGTAAAAGCAGACAACCTTCTCGCTCGCACATTTCAACCTTTTTGAAGATATAATATGTATAACTAAATGTAATTATGTGAAATTGCAGAGCTTCAGGTTCGAGAGAATAACAATGCAAAGGTTCAGTAAAAATATCACATTGATCCAAACAAGTTTTTCGACCAAAAAACTTGTCTGAAGCTCTGCAAAGGTTGTCTGACATTACCCTTCGCCTTAAACATGTCGAGTGTACTCACTATGGGCAGGCGGAGCGTGCGCGTGGTAAGGATGCGTATGTGTGTGCGGTGGCAGCGAGTTGTGCGCGTGTGTGTGAGCATGCTGAGGCGCCGCGCAACAGCAGTTGCGACACGGGAACACACAGTTTGGACGCATGCCTCTATAACAATAACAAACCACATCATTACAGTTTCACTACATAGTATAAAGCAAAGTCGCTTCCCGCGTCTTTCTGTATGCATGTATGCTTAGATCTTTAAAACTACACAACGGATTTTGATGCAGTTTTTTTTAATAGATAGAGTGATTCATGAGGAAGGTTTATATGTATAATACATCATCATCATCATCATCACTGCATTGCACCAGTGCGAAGCGGGGGCGGGTCGCTAGTGTAAAACAAAAACAAGTCGGGTCAAGTGCGAGTGTACTTGCCCACCGAAGCTTCCGATCTGAACCAAAACTGTAAATGTTTTTTTTTTACTTTTTTGTGTTTTTGTCACAGCTAAAAGGTTAGAATCTACTCAGTTTGTATGAGAACCCACGGCCGCCGTAGAGACTTTTAAAGTATTTCGTTGAGTGGAACTACGAATGAATTCAACGCATTCCCGTATCAATGGGTTATAATCAAACTTGTCATACTTTTAGCGGCCGCGTGCGGCGAGAGGTCTATGTTGTATAGTAGGTAGCCATTTCGTTCGTCATTTGTTGGTGACGTACATTCTAGCTTGCGATATGCCGAGCGGGGCTCCAAGATGTGCCCCAATGGTAGTTAGTATTGCGTTCACAATTTGTTTCAGATGCGGCAGCTCACTGAAGCTTCTATGCAATCTTATTTCAGACTTACCTAGCGCATGCACCGACATCAATCTAATATTGTCTTACCTGGCTCGGAATAATCCAAGTGAAGGCTCCGGGAAGTACTGCGGCGGTTCAGGCGGCTCGGCAAGGGGCGATATCGAAGCGCCAGAAACCCGGCACGGGGCGGGAGGAGTGCGCGGGGCGGGAGGCAGCTCGTCCGGAGTGTAACTCGGAGAAAGAGGGGAGGTAGACACATCGCGGTTATACGCCGCGTTTGTGACGTGCAAGTCATCGTCGCGGGTTAAATCTATGACACGGTTTCGGACCTGAAATATAATGTTAATCACTACATAGTATAAAGCAAAGTCGCTTCCCGTGTCTGTCTGTATGTATGTATGTATCCTTAAATTTTTAAAACTACGCAACAGATTTTGAAGCGGTTTTTTTAATAGATAGAGTGATTCAATAGACCAGGGTCGATAATTTTTAAAACCAAAAAAAATAATAGTAGGATGAAACCCATTAGAAAAGGAGGGGAATATTATAAAAATGAAAGGAAAAATAATATACGGGCGATGTGAGGTCTGGGAAGGGGGTGGGGTTTTAAGGGTAAAAAACGGTTTATCTCGATTTCCGGCAAAACTAAAAGTCCTATCGAAGAAAGTCCTATGGCAAAGTTGTAGGTAATAAATAGATCTACAACTTTTGTATAAACACTTTTTTCACATAACCTCAAAATTTATGTGAAAAATTCAAAAAACCTTGTTTTTGGTTTTTTATTTGTATCTTTTACAAAAATGTTATTTTTTTCACGAAATTTGGTGAAAACTTACGTTTTCATGTCTCAAATACACTAATATTTATATGATTTGAAATATTTATTTTTTCACCTTATTTTGACTTAATATCCGAAAAATCACCCTAATTTTCAATCGAAAAATCACCCTTCAAAATATAAGCTTTTTTCAAAAAGTTGGTGTGCTATCTGTTCGTTGAAATGTCTACTTTTTGATGGTTTAAAAAAAAATATATATTACTATAGTAAATCTTCTCAGAAAATAAATGCAAAAACATTCGATTTTTTTTATTTATTATTTTTACGTACTATTTGGAGCTATTTATTAAAATTTACACTTTAATTACTCTAAAAACGTAAAATTACACGTTACACTGATAGACAAAAAAATTGCAAATCGAAATATACTACTATAATTAACAAGAAATAGCTCAAAATAGTAAGTAAAAATAAAAAATAAAAAAATCGAATGTTTTTACATTTATTTTCTGAGAAGATTTACTATAGTAATATATAATTTTTTTTAAACCATCAAAAAGTAGACATTTCAAATTCAAATTCAAAGTCTTTATTTCAGCCTTCATACACACGTTAAGTAGGTATTACAGCCATATTAGAAGTAAACATTTATTTAAGTATATTAGGTTTAACGGCGCACAAAAATGAGACACACAGAAACAGTAAAAACCGTCAGGTGTGCACAGTGTGCGCCGTATCCCAGTGCCTCATAAACACTGAGTCCACATCCAGTCGGTTTGCTATTAGCTTTAGGTAGGTGTTGACGCTGACCTGACGCGCTACAAAAGCGGGGCAGCGCTATTTCAACGAACAGATAGCACACCAACTTTTTGATAAAAGCTTATATTTTGACGGGTGATTTTTCGATTGAAAATTAGGGTGATTTTTCGGATATTAAGTCAAAATATGGTGAAAAAATAAATATTTCAAATCATATAAACTACAGTGTATTTGAGACATGAAAACGTAAGTTTTCACCAAATTTCGTGAAAAAAATAACATTTTTGTAAAAGATACAAATAAAAAACCAAAAACAAGGTTTTTTGAATTTTTCACATAAATTTTGAGGTTATGTTAAAAAAGTGTATATACAAAAGTTGTAGATCTATTTATTACCTATACAACTTTGCCATTGGACTTTCTTCCATAGGACTTTTAGTTTTGCCGGAAATCGAGATAAACCGTTTTTTACCCTTAAAACCCCACCCCCACCCCTTTCCCGACCTCAGATCGCCCGTAAATTATTTTTTCTTTCATTTTTATAATATTCCCCTCCTTTTCTAATGGGTTTCATCCTACTATTTTTTTTTTTTCACTTTTTATGATTTTTAAAGGCTTCTACCCTGGTCTACAAGAGGAAGGTTTATATGTATAATACATCATCATCATCATCATCATCACTGCATTGCACCTGTGCGGGGCGGGTCGCTAGTTAATAGTATAAAACTACTAGAAAACTAGTCTAGTCAAACTGAGAATCTTCTTTTTTGAAGTCTCTTGAAAAGGCGTATATTAAAAGGCGTACCTACATGTCGTACATATAACAGAAGTCGCAGGACAAATATAAATTTTCCACTAAAACTCCACGCATTTGAGATGAAATTGTACTTTGTTTGGAGTTTCAATATTCTACTGACATATTGGTCTCAACTTTGAATGAAGGTCGGTATTGGACTCACATTGTCGGAGATGCATTGTATATCCTCATCAGAGCTGTCAGACACCCAGTCCAGCTGGAGGTCTGGAGCAGAAAGGACAGCCGCCACCACCGGCTGGGAACTGCTTTGCTGCGTCTGCAACATAAGCAAAATAATGTACATTGAAATAAGAATTTTATTCAGTGGTTGTGGAATTTTTATTTATTTATTATTACTTTATAGACAAGCAACTTTCGCAGTTATGTCTACGTCACACAGTGTTATGTTCCTTCAACTTCTTCCAAAAATGCGGTTTTTAGGGTCGGACTCCGTATCTCGCATGTGATGGGTAAAAAGTAAGGCTGAAACATACTACAATGCAACTGTAACTTAGTTACCTGGTGTGTGCTTATTGCTGGTTCGATTTTTGGCTGGACGGCCACGAATCCAGAACTAGGACCCGGCTGCGGAGACGCAGATGCCCCACTTCGGTCTCCACCAGCGTCTACTTCCATCTTCACGTTCGCTATTCCTCTCTGGGTTTCTACCTTTATCTTAACTCTTCCTTGCACAATCTCCGTTTGAGGTGAACTCCGCAGTTCGACTTTAATTTGTACCGGCTCTACCCAATTATCATGTGTCCTGGAATTACCACCTGCCACTGAGGACTGCGTCGGTGAGGCCGGCTGCGATGCCTCCTTAGTCTCGTTAGTCTCTTGTTTGATCGGCCTTTCATATACATTTTCGCTTCTAGGCTCTGTTTTGACTTGAACGGGTATTGAAGACGCGCTGTTACTAGCGTCAATGGCGCAGGGTTGGTAAGAAAACCCTCTAACCATCATCGCGCGATTATGGTTGCAGTGGTGCTGCTGATCATGGTGATAATGGTGTTGATGGCTGGGATATATTCTATTCACGTTATTATTCCTTGTACCAGGTCTCTCGCACTGATCTGTATGCAAGTGTACTATGCGGTTGGGTCCACAGTGACACGCTGTTGTTGAATGTTCTGCTTTGATATGTACGAGCCCGCTGTGGTTAGCCGGCAATGGTACATCTCTGCATGGAGTGCATGGAGTGTCCTGGATGGGCTGTTGGTTAGCGCTGTGCCGGCGAGTAGTCAAGGGCAGTGGTGCATCTTCCACTGACTGCCTTTCACTAGGTGCTCTAATTTCAGCTTGTGTCACATCTACATGAGGTATTGCCACACTAAGATCATGAGGTTCACTTTTCACAGTGACCTGAGCTGGTTCACTACTATTGCTGCTAGCCTGAGCATTACTTGTTGATAGGTTTGTAGGGATATTGTCAAAGCCTGCGCCATTATCACACTGCCTTTTCCTTGGTGTATTATCCTCCTCCTCAGAACTGAGTTCTATAGGGTTTGTTTCAGATTCTCTTGACTGCCGCCGCCCTGGTGATATATTTAGCTGTCGTGATGGCCTCTCTAGCCTCTCTAACCAGGATGCAAGATCTGAATGAAGTGGAACATCAGCATTCACATTTAGATTACTGCTTGCATTATTTAATAGTGGTTCATTTTCTCTGGAGGGTATATTATTGTTTGGTATAGCTGGTGTGATGCGAGGGTGTACGGAGTCTATTGGAAATGATGAAACAGGATTGCATGGCCCATTATAGTTGCCAAGAAGAAGGTAATTGTTGAAGTACATTGGGTCTCTATGTTCCCAGTACAATGATGGAGGAAAGCAGTAATTTTTAGGCCATTGTGGTTTTGGTTGGTAGCGAAAGTTGATTGGGTTTGGCCTTACATCACCATTAGAGCTGTCAGGGTTGCCTTGACCTATGGAATAGTCAAATGAGCTGCTACTGTCTGGCAATGGCTGATATTCCTCTGGCACAGGTGTGCGAGATTGTGAAGGGTGACTGATGGGAGCTACATTTACTTCATAAGGACGTGTAGGGGTAGTCGAGTTTACATAGTTGGATGATAATGGTTTTGGTGGCTGGTCACTAGCTGATGACACAATTGTATCCAAAGCAGGTAAAGAAGGAAGCACCACCACTTCATCATCACTCTCTGCAAATAATGCATCACACTCCATTTCTTCTGGAAAGTAAGAGGGATGTTAAATATAGAAAATAATAGTTAGTTCCCTCCCTGTAAGCTATTTATTTATTTATGAGCAATGAACAACGAAATAGACTGCATAATTCATTGTACCTACACACAGGTAGGTATAGTAGGTATAACATCAATAAGAGGTTACCTACAAAGCTATGGAATTTGTTTATTGACTACCTATATATTCGATTTAGATAGTAAAAAGGTGGTAGCAATTGCAACTGACGTGTAAACAAGACTTACCATTCTTTGCTGGATCATCTGATGAGTTTGATGTGAATGCAGTATCCAGAATCGAACTCAGAGAGGGTCCTGGCATATCCCATGACGACGACGATTGATCTCCTTCGGGTCCCTTTTCGGTCATTTTACGAGGTAGATACACAAACAACTTCCTAAGACGGACTGACAGGTCCACAAAGGAACTACATCACAACTTCTGGCACTTCTGGTCAATTTTAGCTTCTGTTAACAGTTCAACATTTATTCGTTTCAAAGCTATTGTAGCAGCATCGGAAAGGAAGGAACCGCGACTTTCTTTACAGTCAAATCGGTCGGGATCCTGCACAATACAGTAAATTATTACAAGAACCAATTTACCTACATTTTTTTTATATTTACACCATCCTAGTAATCTGTGGCTCTGCTATACCGAATACCGTTTTTTGGATTAAAAAAAGTTTTTTATAATATAAAAAAAACTTTAGTCTATGATGTTAGCAAACCACATTAGCAAACATTTTTTCTCCGGATGCTGGGAATCTAAGATATGGGGTAGGGATAGGGATACGGGGTGGGATCATGATTTTAGGCCCGTATTCCGAGACAGAAATCGTTACTCAAGCATAGATTTGAGTAGATTTTCATACAAAAATCTATGCTTGAGTGCCTTGTTCGCTTTATGACAGATTCATAATTCTAGTAATCTGTGGATTCATATAAGGCTACGGAATACGGGCCTAAGTCTATGAAAAAGTAAGTGTGAAATGAATTATTTTGAATTACAGATGCGCTACTAGTTACTATTGCACTTAAGCATGTTCCAGACGGATGTAATCGTCCCGTCTCATCAGAGGTGACCTTGGATTCCATCCGCGGATTCTGTTTCGGCTACACGGATCTCATCCACCCGCCAACACGCTCACGAATCGGTCGCGTGTCGTCTCTCGTGAAATCGACTGTGTTGTAGAAATCGCTCCAAATTTGTCCAAATTTAAAAAAATTGGGGCTTGCTTTTACAGTTTTGTCCACAATTGACGACGAAAAATCAAAAAAAAGGAAGTGGATGAAGCGTTGGCTAAAAGAACGATGGATTCTCAGCCATGCAAACTTAATGCGTCTTTATAGGTGTCAGATGTTAAATCCCATAGGCATGGTAAATCTCTAAAGTGATCGATAAGTTCACTCGTAATTTTGCGTTCGCGGCTCAGATCTTCGGATTAAATTTTTACATCGCACCCGCTGCCTGTCACAGCGCAACTGTCTTTGGTTGTATTCCCATTCCCGGATTACATCCAACCAATCCGTATATCCGACGGATTACTAATCCGCCGGCTATACGGATGGAATCCACGCGCTCCAACCGCGGATGGCATCACGCGCCCGTCATCCAAGGACCTTGAAGGTCATGCTATAATTTGGATTACATCTGCAGGCAACATGGATGTAATCAAACAAGGTCACCTCTGATGGACGCTGGATTACATCCGTCTGGAACATGCTTTACATTTTGCGTAACAGATTATCTAAAAGTTAGTGCAAGCATTTCCCGAGGTGCTTCTAGTGACACAGATTCAATTATAGTCACATTGACTACCTAAGTAGAATGTTTATTTTTATATAAGTACAAGATTTTATTCGCAACTTTTTGAGTGAAAAAAGCGGGATTCTCTCGTCGAAAGCGGGACATAGTAAAAAACGCATATTATAATTATTAGTTTTTTAATGTTTATCTTTTTATTTGCATTTGAGTTCAAATTATGTTTACGTGACAATATAGATAGGAAAAATAGACATAGAAAATGTATTTTATAAAAATTAGCGCTTATCTTCATTACGCGCCGGGCGGGCGTCCAAACAAGTTTTCCGATATTTTGATGATATTTTTACTTTACGATGTGATATTTTTACTGAACCTTTGCATTGTTATTCTCTCGACCCTGAAGCTCTGCAATTTCACATAATTACATTTAGTTATATTATATCTTCAAAAATGTTGAAATGTGCGAGCGAGAAGGTTGTCTGCCTTTTACATACGCGTATATCAAACCTCGGTAGCTAGACATAAAAATCAAGGGTTAGGCTCATAATCCCCTTTGAATCGTCCCCTTCAAGGGGATTATGAGATATTTTGGCTCATAATCCCCTTGATTTCAAAATTTTAAAATCATGGGATTAAGAGTTTTCAGTCTCAAAATCCCCTTTGGTCAAAATTACACCGTAATAGCTCAAGACAAAGTCATAATGCTTTTATTGAATAAAATGCCACTGATCACTTTGTACACACAATTTCACTTCTACCTATTTTTTATTTAACACCTAGTTTGCAGAACTATCCACTTCAATAAAATTAAAAACTGTTTTTTGTAGTTGTAGTGGTTTTATAAAAGTGAAACCTCAACATCATACTTAGCATTTTGTATTACTTGTCAAACTTCTTAGCATGGAGTTCCGGAACCTATGAATGTACATAACTGGTATTCATAAAAATTAATATCTGTACTGAATTAGACGAAATTGAAACAAAAGTACTATGGTACCTAGTAGAATAACGTAAGAGATGTTTCTAAATAAAATTCACAACTTAAGTTCTCAAAAATCCAAATATTGACCAATAAGTATTTGCTTTCTTGATAGGTATTAGCACTTTTTTAGCCTACCTAATTTACCTCCGGCTAGGTGGGGTGACGATCTGAGACATGTAGCTGGCAAATACTGGATGAGAAGAGCCGAAGACTGGGCTCAGTGGCGCGTCTTGGGAGAGACCTACGTCCAGCAGTGGACCGATATAGGATGATGATAATGATGATAGATAGATAGAAGTTACAGTAGCATAAAAGAAGGCAGTAACTACAAACAGTAACATAATTACTTATGAAAATACCGCACTTATATGGTAAAAACATACTTACAAATAATATACAAAATGCTATTCTGCATAGGAACTGTTTTAAGTTTATACATTTCACTAAAATAAGTTAAATAATTTATAAAATTGTTTTACAATCTTACAGTATAATTTAGCACTACCAAGAATATTTTATAACTATAACAAATAATGCTATAAATAAGTACTTACTACTTACATTATACATAGAACAAAGAGAGAATAGAATAATAAATAATCGCCTATTTAAATATTTTTTTCATAAATGTTAAAATGATACTGACAGACTTCTGGCTATTCTTTAAAAGATGGTAGCTCAAATAATTCAGGTTTAAACTCTTCTAAGCTAGAGAGCACTAAAGTGGCTTCCTCAGTCAATGTTTTCTCCACCCTCATGTCAGGTACCATGACTACTTGCATGCCCGCTGCTTTCGCTGCCCTCACACCATTCACTGCGTCTTCAAATACAAGGCACTAAAAACGAAATACATGATCAATTTATTTTTAAATAGCCTCGCGAGGGTCATAGGTCTCGAGGCAGACCACCAGCCAGGTGGGCGGATGACATCGTGAAAGTGGCAGGAGCACACTGGATTAGATTGGAGCAGGACCGGAAATAATTTATTTATTTATTCAATAGGCAATGGCGTGACAAAGAGGAGGCCTATACCCAGCAGTAGGTGAGCATAGGCTGATTAGATAGATAGTCAGCGGCACTGGTTGTACATGTAAAAGTAAGGGTTCGATTGTCGCATTGACGCAAAATGTTTCAGGTCAGTCTTATATTTTAACGATGCCCGGCTGGCTACCGAGTTCTCAGGGGGTTCGGGGAAAGAATAAATGTTTGCACACACTTTAAAATATATAATAACACGTTTAAACAAGCAAGATAGTAATAAGAAAGAAATACAATGAATAAAAGTCAGTTTTTACACGTTTGCGCGCGCTTCAATGTACCTACTATACTACTCTCGGTAGCGCGCGGGTCGTCTAACGCGCCTCGCGGCAGATGGCGCTAGGCGCTTCGGCGTTTTCGAAACACTTTTGATTATTAAGTATATTATTATACCATGGATTATTAGTTGGTACGTCATTTCCGTCGCATGGTACAACCGCATCTACTGGGTCCGGTTGGGTCGTTGAGTGTATAGGCGTATGGCGCGCTACAATATAAATATATTATGTATAGGTAGGTCTTCACCCATACCTTTTAATTGTGGACAGGTCTCACTGACACAGAATAATTTTCAAGCAGACTAAGGAGTTAGGACTATGTTGTTTAATACACTACCTACCTTATGTTTAACATAGTATTGTGTATTTTATTTAAAAATAGTCACTATCTTTAGAAGGTTTAAATTACGTTTTTACTACGAAATAAATACTACATCGGCGTAATGCGTCATACTGAGTCGAGGTCCAGACTTTTACGGCAGACTATATTAGAAATAGGCTAAGCTTGGCATCTGACCAATAAAAAACTTCCTATTACCCAACGCTAAAATAGGAACTTTTGTATGTAAATCTGACAACTGGGCCAAGGTCAGGACAGATTGTATAATGTATACCCCAGATAGAAATCGTCACTGAGGTAGAAGCCACCAAAGAAATATATACCTAGACCAATGCTCTATAGTAGGTGCCAAATAACACCGCAATACAGGTCATTCACCCACCTTCAAAACGATGTCGCAAAATTCAATTTATGAATGGCTAATTCTGTCGCTTTCCATACAAACCTGTCGCTAAGACGGTAATCGCTCGAATCTCGTAGTACTGTTTGTTTACCAGTCATAAATTGAATTTTGCGACATCATTTTGAAGGTGGGTGAATGACCTGTATTGCGGTGTTATTTGGCACCTACTATAGCACTGGTAGTAAGTAGTTAACAGACTGGCGAAGTTCTAATTTTATCTATGTAATGTTTTTTTTATGGTCTCTTTTTCTATTCTAATTGGTACCACCATATTATTATATTGAAATGATTTGACATTTTACCTGAGAAGGTTGTGGTTTGTCAGGGAATTTTTCTGCAGCCACCAAAAATATGTCAGGATAGGGTTTCCCTCTCCTTACGTCAGGATCTGAAGAACCAAATGTTTTGTACGGAAATAGGGAAAATAGCTGCTGATGATGTTTGTTTGTTTTCAGCTCATAGCCTTCCTTGCTTGAACTTGTTGCTAGGCCAATGGGTATTTTGTGCTTGTGAAGGTGCTCTATTAACCTTTTAGCACCTGAAAATAGGGATTATTTTGGTATGTTTAAAATAGTACCTATCTACTAGTAACAATGATACATGATATAATCTTTTGTTGACAACCCTCAATAAATAAATGATATCCTACATTTACAATTGTTCCCAAAAACATCGAAACAGTCTTTTAGAATGAACAAACACAAATTGCCTTTACCGGGCAACACTTCAGTGTCCGGAAACAGTGTTTCCATGTGTTTTTTAGAATCCACTTGGAACTCATCAGCCGATATGGGAAGGTCAAGCTCGTCTACAATCATTTTAGCTGATTCATGAGCTTGGGTCCCCATCAATTTTGACTTCAACTCCCATGTGTAGATTTTTCCATACTTTGACAAAACATTTTGGAAAACTTTTGTGTACAAATCTTCGGTATCTAAAAAATTCATATATTATATTTAGATCATTTAAATAAGTATTTAAAATTATCAGTAGGTAGGTACTTATCTAAAGTAGGTATATTGGTATGATATGACTTGGTCATCAATCTGAAGGTAGGTAGCTCATGAACATTAGGTACCTAACTACCTCATACATAAATAACCTCATAGATTCACACACAGACGAAGTATCACACGAAGTATACTTCGCCTGTGGATTCACAGGATGATTGATTTATTAGCCTTTTTGAGTACCTACCAACGACCTATCAATGTCATAGGTTCATCAGATCGAGGGCCCGCTAATAGGTAGGTAGTTAGGTACTTACATACATACCAACCGGTTATTTCTTCAAGTAGTTCTGTTGACAGTGGGAATCCGGTTCGATAGCCACATGTACAAAATTGTGAACATTTTGTTGCAGCAGTGGAATCCCATGGTTACAAAAGATTTAGGTTAGGTAGGTACCTATCTAATAAAAGGGTACCTACTTACTCAGAATTAGACCATCCATATCAAACAAAACATGGGTTACTGGTTTGTATGCCATTTTTTATAGATTCAATCAGAATCCGATAAAACTGAATCCAATAATTCTTTATGTACCTATCACATTTTTTTTATTTTTTTTTCGCTCCTCGGAGCAGGCTATAGTTTACAACCATACCGCCTAGTCTTACGTTATGTTTTTCCTACCTATCACAAATTCGCAAGATTCGTTCGCAAGTTCGCAACACAACACAGAAAAAAAATGACCAGCCTTATTTCTACATACAAAATGGCGGACACCTATGTATGTGTGAGTGTGTGTGTGTGTGCACGTTTTAAAGCCCCGTTTTCACTAAGGGACATTTGTTCTGCGACTCTGTCGCTCGACACGAAATTCACGTGTCCCGCACGATGTCGCCCGACGTCGCTTGGGACATTTACGAGTCGCGCAGCTTGCTAGTCGATGCGCTGCGAGCGTCGACACGCGCGACTTTCGTGTCCCTCGACAGTCGCCGGAGACAACTACGTGAATGTCGGGCGATTTGTTCCCGTGACATGTCCCCTAGTGAAAACGGGGCTTAAAAAGGTACATTTGTTGCGTGAACGAATATAATACCCAAATCCACAGAAAATATCCTGAGCAATAAATCTGTATTCTGTGACCAAATGGATATAGATGTTCGGTGGCCCAAATCCACCCAAATCCGATAATTTATAGAAAAAGGAACTCATTCCGTTCTTAACAGAGTGACTAGCACATCACTATGTAGACCATAGATGTTTAAGATTGTTCATTCGTTCATTTGTAGCATATGGGCTAATAATTTTTATTATTACATACAATAGGCATATCACCTCATCGTTCGAGTGTCAATCAAAGAGGGGGATTCGAATTTTGTCATTTTTTGGAACAACACAGCATTTTTATTTTAATAGTTTTTCTTGTGTTATTGTGAGTATTGTTGTTTAGTTTTGGTGGAATTTTAACCAATAATACTTAGTTCATAACTTAAAGTGTGAGCCATTGGAATAAATGTGTGTAAAGTGGTTTTTCTGAATGTGAAAATTCGATTCCGGTTTTGGAGGAAAAATCCACCATTTTCTCTTTAAAACAAACGAAAGCCGACTTGACGAAGACTTGACTTGATTTATCATTTACGCAAGCAAACACATAAACAAACGAACTTACTATGGGAAAAAACATAACGTAAGACTAGGCGGTATGATTTTAAAACTATAGCCTGCTTCAAGGAGCGAAAAAAAAAAAAAAAAAAACAATCAAAGTGTTTTTTTTTGTCTATGGGGTTTGTTTTGTTTTGTTTGCGATTTTTGTGATAGTGCGCTGTTGAATTAGAATTTTATTTGTATTGTAAAACTTTGAAATTTTGATTTCGCATTTAGATTTAACACACCAAAGCTAGTTGGTTTATCATGGAGGGTCCTGGTATGAGCTTATTTCAAGGTGCTGCAAGTATCCACATAAACAACAGCGCCCAGGATAGGCTTGAAGAACAAGAGGAACTGGAAGACCAGAAGCGACGAAACGAAGAGGTATAAATACTAAATAATGTATTTTGCTTGTTACTACTGCTCGATTGTATTGCTCTTATCAGATAACTGCAAGTCCTATTCGGAATAGGTCCTCAAAACAATAGTAGATATCTCGCGGCTCTGCCTACGTGGTGTTGGAATTGGTCCTGGTTTTTGTAACGACAGCGGTAACTGCTGGATGTGATGGTCATATTTACTAGTTTATTTTAGAACATAAGATGTATTACGTAGATAAGTAAATACCTACTGTCACATCATTTTCCTGAACTTTTCTTCACATTATTCTAAAATAAATTTTTAGTTTTCCAAAGTCCTACCACCCTTTATAGTTTCGCTATGTTTGTCTATCTTTAGCCATCATGTTTTTTTTAGTTGCAACACAAGCTGGCAAACGCATTTGATGACCTCCTAGAAGATGATGAGGCCAGTTCTGTGAACAGCAGTGGTAACTTCACGCTGGACAATACTCAGAATAATGGTATGTAGATGTAACACCCAATTAATCTGAGGAACTAAAGTAGCTTGTATTATAAAAACATAATAATAATCAAATACATTGGTGTAATGAATGGTCCCACCATGCCAATAATGAATGGTGACAACCAGCAACAAGCCAGTTATATATTTAATTGTCCAAACATCATTCATTCATCAGTCTAGCAACCCCAACTAGGATTCCTAGGCTCTGGTTGCAAAGAAATGGTACCTAGGGGCCGTTCAAATATTACATAAGCAGATTTATTACAATTATTTACCCCCACAACCCTCTTGTCAGCAAAAGTAAGCAAAGCTCTTACGCTCCCCTCGTGCTTACGTAAACATATTTCAAGCTACTCTACTCGTAATAGTATCTGAACGAAACAATACACTGACAGAGGAAATTTAGACAAGTGAATAGCGCGCGGTAATTCCCCTAATCAGTTCTAAAGCGAGTGCCTTAACATATGCATTATTTGCCGGAATCCCCGAAAATGCGTTTCGTTTTCAAGCATAGACAATGTGAGGGTTGCCATTCATGTAAAAAAGTAAATAACTACCGATGACGTAATCATCATTTAGACTCCCCTACCCCCCATGTCATCCAAAATAAGCGAAACAAAGACCCCACCCCACCCCCTCATAGTGCTTACGTAATACTTGAAAGGCTTAGGTTATTTACAAAAAAATTAAAATTATGGCTAACTGAAAAAACCTTTTATAGTGATAATGAATTTTTGAATTTGTATAATGATTATTATCTTATGCATTGACTAATTATTTTATTCATTTATCTAATTATTTTGCACGATTTTTATATTATTATTCAAGTTTTCTTATTATATGACATCGATTTTAATTTTAATTTAAATTTAAAATGTATCTAATATTTGCATACCAATATTTGGTGAAATGTGAGAGACAATGTACCTATTATTAGATCTGGCTTATACCATGTTTCTAGCAAATAAACAATCCTATTTCATTTCATTTACTTAAAAAAAATATAAGACAATATTGAATAATCCTTATCATTTTAATTAACTAGTAATTCACCCTCAACTGAAATCTGGCTATGTTCCCAAAAAAAATAAAACCCCAAAGAAACATTTTTAGCATCTACGTCAAAGTTAACTTTTTTTATTCAGAACTCCTTGGCCGGTTTAGCTCATAATTCTACCAGTAAACAATGGTAGTAGTATTGTGAACCAAATTTTACGCAGATTCGATAAGCTGTTTGATAGTTTTGTTTTAAAAAACACACATAAGAACATATGACAAACAACACTTCTCACAAGATCTCTAGTGGCTTTGTTTTTTCCATCAATAAATAATGTTTGTAATTGGCAATAATTATTATAATTATCCACAGGACCACAAACAAGAACTGGCCGCCCACCCACTTACATAGAGTCTTTAAATCATCTAAAGGAACATGCAGAGTCGCCTAAACCATACTGTGAGACACCTAAGAATCAAATGCCGCATCGGCACCACGAGGAACCGGTTAAACTTCAATTCAGCCCTTATGGAGCTGGTGACGGACAGAACTACTTGCAAGAACATAGAGGTATTGAAGTGCTTTTATTATAGGCAAAATCACAGCAGACAACTAATAACTACCTATTAGTCAAGCGTAGATTTATACAGTTTAGTTGTTAAAAATATATTCCTTACTGTTATACTCTAAGTTGTAGGTTATAAGATAGCCAATGTTTAGTCTATTTATATTTCGAACAGGCACTTGCTAGTTTTAAGTAAAACTTATGCTTAAATCACCTTTCTGAGTGTGGCAGTAAGTTCTTATAAAAAATAAAGGTTTTAAAGAAGGTGTTCAAACACCAACAGAAATAGAGATACTGAATTTAAGAAATCTGAACATATTTCTTACACATATTTCACTGACCTCTTTCAAGCACCAATCAATATGCTCAATTGTCAATCCTGATTCCGGTTTCAGGTCATATGAATGGTATTAACAACTATGAAGCCAGACAAGAATACATGAATAATGAACAGTTAAAAGTTATGTATGAGGTAAGAAAAGGTGTTTTTAGTATAATCAAACGTTCAGAGTAACAATATTATCTATACCTACATTTGCCAAGATCACTATAAGCTAACTATAAGATCACTATACTTGGTCATGAAAAGTCTAGACTAGATAAGTCTAGTCTAGACTTTTCATGACCAAGTAGTAAACCAATAGAGGTGATAATTAAATACACAGAACCTTTGTAAACACTGAACTGAACACCAGTAATCAACTCTTTCTGAGTGGGAATAACATCTATATTTGTATATTGACAAGCATTACTCTGTTTAGGACTCTGTGATTTAGGTCTAGGCTCTGTAGCAAGTGTAATAGTGATCCAACTTTTTATATCTTCGCGCATATGGTACGGTACACCTCTGCCTGTCTGGTATTTCAAGCTAATTTTCAATACCAATTGGGTTGCATGCTTGTTTACCGGTTTGTATAAATTTTTAGATGCGCGTTAAGGAATGTCAACAGATGGCTTCTCAGATGGAGAAGTTAGACACTGAGATTGACAGTCTTCGCGCGAGGCTTGCCGCTGCCATCAATGACAGAGACAAGGCAGAACTGTCTTTGCAGGAAGCTCATCATTTGCTTGGTAAGACAAATGGATGGATCGTAAATCTGGACTATTGTTTCGTACGTATCGCGTATCCGAGTTACAATACGCAGTAACACTGCAACGTTTGGTAGTCAAACTGTCGTCGACGCGTAGTATAACTCGTTAGGTTTACGTAACGCGACGGTTTTTAAATTCTTTCATAC
Source organism: Eulithis testata (assembly GCA_947507515.1). Taxonomy (NCBI): domain Eukaryota; kingdom Metazoa; phylum Arthropoda; class Insecta; order Lepidoptera; family Geometridae; genus Eulithis; species Eulithis testata. The sequence continues at coordinate 5,280,257 of OX382213.1, read as the reverse complement.
AGTGTTGACCCCCCGTGATGAAGAAATGAAGACTTATCATCAGTGATCCATTGAAATGATTGAATTCTAAATAAAACGGAATCGATTGGTATGCTGAAGATCTTCTAAAACCAATTTACAAAGTAGCCTTTGTGGGTAACTCCCATTTGTTCTATAGGACTGTTTTTAAAACTTTTTTAGGGTTAGTTTTCATTTCAATAGTCCTACGCAAATGGGAGTTACCAGATATTAGGGATAAAAAAAGTTTTAACAGTTCTATAGAACAAATGGGAGTTACCCGCCTTTGTCGGTTTTTTCTTAATTGGTTCAGTAGTGTAATTTCTGGTTTTAGCATCTAGCAAGCACGAGATGATTGAGTTTGAGCAGCAAATAAACAGCCTCACAGCCAGGCTGGTGGAAAGTGATCAGGAGAAGGAACAGATGAAACTGGAACTGAGGTCGGCTAACATGAGCTTGCAAGACGTCCAACAAAGACTGCACACTCTACAGGTACATCTTAACAAGGGCATATCCGATAATAATCAGCTGCTGACCTTCCGCATAGATTTCCAAAGAGGACGATTTTGAGCCTTCTCCAATCACCGACTTTACGCTTTCTTTGCAATTTCGTCAGACCAGGTGCCTTATTCGCGAATAAATGTGACAATCGCAAACGTATCGTAACGATAGCGTATCCGAGATACACTGCGCGGTTACATTATAACGGTTGGCAGTCGAACTGGCATTGACGCGCAATATAACTCGAATACGTTAACGCGGCGACTGTCAGATTTGTTCGTGAATATCAGGCCTGCGGTTTGGATCTCGGTTGGCGAGATAGTAGCCTGTCTATAATAATGTTGGTTTTTGCTAAGGATTGAACCCACAGCTTACAGCGCAGAAAGCAGAGCTACACCAATGGAGCTGTGAGAACTTCCTACAGTAACAGATAAAACAGATAAAACAGATAAAAAATCCTACAGTTTAAAAAGAAACCGTTTTGTTTTTAGGTTGCCCACACACATGATACAGACGCCTTGTTTAAAGAACAGCAAGACAGGTATGGAAACACGAAAATTTGAAAACTGAGTATTTTTTTCGCTCTTCACTCTGATTCACAGACATCAACAAACTTTTTCACAGACATAGAGAAGAAATGGACAGACTGCAAAAAGATTTGGTGACAGCGAAGAGTAGGCTTAACGAAAGAGTAAGTTTATCATCATTAACAGCTTCCATCACTCTCCATAGTAAGGGCGAATGTTTTATTCGGCCACATTCAGCGCTCTATTGATACGGTCGAAGCGAACACAGCGACGCCCTTCGAATCACAGCTGGCTTGGTTGATTTATGGTTTTTTTTTCTGCCAGCCTACCTATGTATCTATGACTGCTTCCGCCCGCAACTTCGTACTCGTTCCGTTTGATCCCGTTAAATTTCCGGAATAAAAAGTACCATGTGTTAATCCAGGTTTTGAACTATATGTTCAAAGTTTCATCTAAATCCGACCAGCAGTTACAGCGTGGTTGAAACCTAAACATTTAAACTTTGACATTTATAATATTAGTGGGATCGGGATGGGATAAAGATGGTGATGAATGCTGAAATGAAAACTAGTACTTAGCCCAAATGATGTTTATTTCCAGGACAACGAAATAAAAACATTAGAAAGGCGATGTAAAGAACGCGAAAGAGAGAAAGAAGATATAATAATAGAGAAGGGTGCTACAATAAACCGATTGGCGAGTGAATTAGAGGCAGCGCAAAGTAGACTAGGTAGCGGTGAAACGACACGGCTCAAAGAGCGCGTGGCACAATTGATGTCAGAAAGAAATGCTGCGAAGGAACAAGTTAAAGAATTGGGGGTATGTTTTAATTTTCAAATTATCTTATACAAAACTTTTTAGGAGCTAACACCGCTTAGTGTGAGCGAAGCCACGTTGTGTCCATGGAAGAGAACTATTACTGTCTTTTCCGTCAAATAAAAGGGAACGATAAGTTTTTATCTTCTCTTCAGTAGAAAGAACCATTGTGTAGGACGGTCATGCTAAGCGTCTGCTTCATAACTTTTCATAACGCATTTCAACTCGAAAACATTTTTTTTCATCTCCAATAAACAAACACTATTCGTTTGAAACTCGGAAAACCTTGTTCTACATTCCTGCCAGTTGTAGGGACAACAACACAATAGTTTTCTAGAATGCGACATCTTTCATACGTAATTACTAGTTTTTTATCAAAATAAATACACGATTGTTATTATTACATGGTGGTGTACAGTTTGAGGTGAGGTACAGCAGTCGAAACAAATCTTTGTAACTCTGAAGTGGTCTGCTACATCATGCTATCTCGCTTTAACTTGTCACAACTTTACATGCATAAGCGAGCCACAGGTGTACAGTACAGTCCCTAACTTCAGAGTATAAAGATCCGTTGTGATTGTGACACTGATATACCGCGTTCACACTATGCTCATGCCGCTGCTGGCATTATTGCCGCGGACTATTATTGCCTTTATTCTCACTAGGAAGCTAGGGCATGAATTTGGGCCGGGAGACGGGACAGAGGCATTATTGTGTTCATACTATGTTGGTGCCCACTTCCCTGCCCAAGTCCCTGCCGTCTGCGGCGTAGTGTGAACGCAACATAAACTAAATATATTGTAACTGATTTATATACCGTCAAAGGCGGCTTTCTCGCCCATGCTCGATTAGATTAGAATTACTATTTTGTGGTGTTTCAATAGATGTCAACTTGTAGCTTACGGTACATCTGGGGTATACAATATGGTAGTGTTGTAATAGATTGTTATAAAACCCTGTTATATTTTTTATTTACCTATTTCAGTCAAAACTAGAAGTGACGGCGCACGAATTGGTGCTATATCGTAGTAAATTGGCCACAAGTCAGAAGGATTACGATCATTGGCGATCTACTCTACATCAGATACTAATGGAAACGATGCCGGATAACGCTTTTATTGGTAAGGCGAAATTTTTCTAGCTATAGTCCGTAGAATGTTTGTCGTGCAATGCAGTGTGGTACTTGAGCCCTTCAAATTGTTCAATCTAAGATACATTAACCCTGATATTAATATATATTAAAAATAATAAAATATTCATGTACATTTCACTCAACGCTCTCTAGTCCCAAACTAAGCAAAGCTTGTACTATTATGTATTACTAGATTCCGCCCGTGACTTCGTTCGCGTCCCGTTGGATCCCGTTGATTTTCCGGGATAAAAAGTAGCCTATGTGTTAATCCAGGTCACGGACAATATATATTCCAAGTTTCACCCAAATCGGATCAGTAGCTTTTGCTTGAAAGAGTAACAAACATCCTCACAAACTTTCGCGTTTATAATATTAATTTAAGGATTAATAGTTTTGTCTTTTAATTGAGTGACAAACACATTCAAATTCGATCGAAAGAGACAACTACACTAGCGGTCATCACTGTAACAAATTATTTTTGGCCAATTGAGTTATTACTATCTTGCAGTTCATATTTGATTTGATAATTTCAGGAGAAGCTCCATCGCCAGGCAAGTTGACCACACTCAAGGATGTTCTGAGTCGCTACAAAGTGCAGTTGCAGAAGTTACCGTCGCTTCAAGAAGAGATCCTAAAACGGTCAGTGTCGTGTTTTTTTTCTTATAAATGCCCGATGGTCAAATGACATCATAGAACTAGGTGGGAACCACTGGACAACACGTTCCCAAAATGATTTGACAACTTCATACGTCCAAAAACTGACAAACCATTGTGAGGCCATTGAAGTGGTGAACCCATAGTGGAAGCGCGGACTCCTGAAAAAAAGCTTCATGGCCCCACATTGGGGGCACCTGGACAGGGAACGTGTTAACGTTAAAATAGGTTTTTATGTATTATAAATTTCTACATACTCACTTAGAGAACACAGTTCAGACCGATTCCCATTACGAGCCTATACTATCCCTGGTCAACGTTATAACGAAGAAATAACGAAAATATCATAAAAACGAATCTTTAAAACATTACAGGGACAAAAAGCTAGAGCAACATCGTAAACAAGAGTCCGATTTCCGAGCTAAACTAGAAGAACAGAAAGGCATAGAGATGCAGCTCAATTCTCGTTTAGCTGTGCTGCAAAACAAACTCGATCTACTTGGGAGTAATTCTGACAGTGACTTGATGGACAGTTACAAGCGGCAAAACGAACAACTGAGGAGAGAAGTTGAAGATACGAGGGTGGAACTTAAAACAGTATGTATTTATGACATGCACGCAATATGCTGCGGGCCTAGGATGCACACGCGAGATATTTGTCATGTCGTTCTGTCAAAATGTAAGCATATTGTACCAATTTTTGAACTTCCGCATTATCTGTGGTAATGTTGTCGACAAAACGCGCCTTCTTAATGTACACTTTTGACACTTCTTAGTCGTCGTAGGTACCTCTCTGAGGACGAGATAATAGTCATGCAAAAATGTCAAAGATTCAAAGGCGCGGTTTCTCGACAACATTTCCACAGATAATGCAATAGTTCAGAAACTAATGCAAAATGCTTACATTTTCACAGACAAATATCTCACGTGCGCATCCTAGGCCTGCGTGGCATTACGCTGAGACTAGGCCTATTTGACAGCACTTTCACAGGAAAAGACTTCTATCTGTATTTTTATGTTTCCTGCCTATCAGGTGAGCCGTCTGCGTCTTTGTATCATTCTAGCCGATCAACATCAGGTGTGCCATCTGTGTTTTTGTATGAAAGATTCGACAAATTACATATTTAAACTCTAATGACAATGGTGTCGATTCTTTTGTTGCATTTTTATAAACAAACCTAATTTTACAGCGCTACAAGTGTTGCCGCCCCTTTATTATTAACTGAAACGAAAAAGACTGCAGTTTTAGTGCTGTCTTAGTTTAGTGTAGAAAATTGCAAAACAGAATCGACATGAATATTATACTTTGCAGCTAGACCTGAAATACACTGAATTGGAAATGGAGCACGATAAATTAAAATCTGAGAGAGGTAGTCGCACGTCAATGGTTCAAGAAGCGAACGCAGACTTGCTGCGTGAATTGGAACGGTATAGCGGACAACTCAAGGATACGCTCAAAGAAAATGGGGAGCTGAAGAATTTATATCTACAGGTAACTTGCATATTATCACGCGTAAATCTGATATAGAATATATATTCCAAGTTTCATCCAAATCGGATCAGTAGTTTTTACGTGAAAGAGTAACAAACATCCATTCATCCATCCATACTTATAAACTTTCGCGTTTATAATAGTAGTAGAATAATGCGATAATACCTTAGCATATGTTATGAATAATTATTTTCTTCGATTGGAAATATTTATTATAACGAAACGATTGTTTTGATACTGCAGGCGTGCAGCTCACGCGATTCAGTCACCCGGGAGCTAAAAGATGCAACATTAAAAATACAAAAGGAGCGCGAACTATTCAAATCGCAAGAGAAAGAATACGTCGAACGAATAGAGAAGCACAAACAGCATATTGAGAAACTCAACTCTGAACTAACTAGTTCGAGAAATGAACTGGAAACAGCGAATCGGAGGATATCGGAGCTGCAAAGAGAGTTTACGGATAAACAGAAGGAATTTACTGAGAAGTTAGACCAATATTTAAAAGGTAAAAGTCAAGAAATCTTCCGAATTATATTGTATTTCAAAATACGTGTGAATTCGTAATTATTGCAGTAATAATTTGTGTTCGTTTTAATTGCAATAGGCAATAGGCTTATGCGGGTACAAGTACTCAAAGGGCGCTGAAAAAAATTAAACATTGTATTGGGAACACAATTTTATTTTGACATATTATTATCAACATGCGGCACAGTCACAACTGAGAAGACTACCCGTTTCAGTAACTGATTTCGTAGAAAGACTTAATCAAATCAAATACAGCCTTGTGTGGCGTCGTACAAGGTTGTTTTTTCGTATTTACTTACATAGTACGGTACCCAGTTATAAGGTTTATTTTACTTTGTTTTTGTAGATGAAAAAACAGCAATGCGGAAAGAAATGGAGCCTTGCGTGCAGTGTGAAAAGCATATGAAGAATGTTAAGTATTTAGATGAGCAGCTTAGTAAATCCACTGTTAGATTAGGTGAGTATTTGTTCCCACGAAATTAACTCAAATACCAGTATACTTTACTAGCCATCTCCCGCGGCGTTGCTCGCGTTACAGTGTGACTTTTTTTAAAACCTTTCGTAGTGCACCCCTACACTATATAAGGATTATCCTCCAAATTTCATACCTCTAGGACTTATAGTTTAGGCTGTGCGTTGATTCTAAGTCAGCTTCAAAAGAGTTTCATATATATATATTGATGTATACTGTTGTTATTGTTATTACGCATCTTTGTATGTATGTATCGTGGATTCGCTTCGTATCCATATAAAGGATACTATAAAAAGTCTTTGTTCACAGCAAACCAAGAAAGTAATGAAGCCCTGATGAACGAGCTCAAAAGCAAAGCAGAGTTCTTCCAGCAATACATAATGGATCGCTTCAAGAAACTGAATGAACAAAAATCAGTTGGCACCAACACGGATGCGTCGCCTGAAGCTTTGCCGCGATCGGACAGTATAGAGCACATGGTACAGGACTGCGAAGATATTGCCGCAAAGGTAGGTTTAAGACAAGTTACCGTTACAGTTAAAAAAAAACTAAAAATGAAGGAATGATCGAAATTACTGCATGAAAAACACACAAAACACACATCCAAGTAGCTAATATTCTTAAAGAATTTAAGATTTAATTCTACACAAAATGTAGACAAACATGTTAATACTAAAGATGTGTACAAAGGTCTGTTGGTCGAGCCTAGTTCGTGATCGAAATAAAATGTTTTACTATAAGTGATCATTGTTCTATTTTCAGACAACAATGATGATGAAAGAAAAAGCAATACGAGAGCAAATCGCTGAAAAGTTTACACTTGAAATGAAGACTGTCGAAATGAATTGTGCTAGAAAAATAAAAGAAATAGAATCAGAGCATCGCGACGCCGTCGCAAAATTAAAAGAACTGCTGGAACGAAAAGCTCAAGAGGTTGAAACCCTGAAAGAGTTTATAATAGCGGAGAGGAATAAGGTGACCCAAATATTAGAATCCAAGGAGAATGAGATTTCAGTACTTATAAAAGAGCATAACGAACTGCAAGCTGATTGTCAGAAAGCGAAAGATTTGCTTCTAGAATGGAAAGTCAAAGCTGAAAAATACAAGGAACGTGCAACAAGACTAGGATCTTTAGAGGAGGTTTTGAAAACTGAAAGAGAAGATTGGAAACAGAAGCATTCGTCGTCTGCAAGAGAGTATCAAGCGGTCAAAGTGAAATTATCCGAAATGCAGTCGAAATTGGCACAAATGGAGGAGATTCATGAGAAACTGCAAATGGATTATCAGGTTATACAGGACAAGTATCGGCATGCTAAGAAAACTATTATGACTTATAAGGTAAGGAACTAAGGAAGGATATTACCTTCTTTATTATAGATGTTATAAGAGTAATATTAAGAAATAGGTACAGAATAAAAGTGGTAGGTTGAATGTTACTGTATAAAGGCTGAACGCATGTGGCTGGTTTCGCACTCTTCATTTCGTCATTTGTTATTTAGATAAAAGTAATCATGTACAAAACTAGCTATGATTTATGTACAATTTTTTTTTATTCAAGCTCATGATATACTTCTATGTAGTATATATCATGAGGTTTAATAAAAAACTTAACACTTAGCGCGCTATAACAAACGGTTCTCTTTACCGAAGAAAACCTAAGATATACTTCGTTTCTTTTTTTCGTTTGATGAACAAAGAGACAGATAGTTTTCTCCTTTTTCGTAGTGAGAACGCCCATTATCTAGGGCCACGCCCACATGCGCCATCTAGGACTTGAAGCTACGCGTCTATTGCCTCAGAATTGAAGCTTACGGATTTGTTGCTTTTTACTGTTTTCCATGGTACATCGTGCACTGGATCGGCATATCTGCGCATCTCCCCGCACGCTGCGTACGCTCCGATTCCGACCACATGGACGCGTAGCTTAAGAATACCGTCAACGTTAACGGTTCTAATTTGGAATCGCATAATAATGTTCTCATTCGACAGGAATATATCACAAAGAAAGACACGCACGTGAACAACGAAATGAACCGAATACAAGACGAATACCGAAAGATTTTCGTGAAACTGCAAAACCAAATCAACTACTACGTCAACTGTAGGATGCAAGATGAAAATTCAAGAAGCAAAGCTACACACTCCCAGGCGCAAACGTACCATCAGACTGATGTAAGTAGAATAAATAAATAAATATTCTTGGACATTACACACGTCGCCCTCTAGTCCCAAACTAAGCAGAGCTTGTACTATGGAAACTATATTGCTGATATAATACTTAATAATATACTTTTTTTTTTTTGGAAATACATATAATACATAGTAACACCCATAGAATATGCAACTTCCGCTTTTTTATGCCCTAACCACAGATCATATAATACTATAACCAATATTCAATTTATAGGTTGTTTCACTGCCGGGCAAAGATCTTCTCAACGGGTTTGCATTACTAATAGGTTATGATTGTTTTGTGAAAAAAATTATGTCATTGAAGCAGATTGCTAACCTAGCCCTTACCGAGAGTTGAATATTGGGTTTGGCTGTAAGTCTGTAATCATACGGCCCACATAATGTTATAAAACTTTGGAATGAATGAATGAAAACGCTTTATTGTACACTAGCTTCCGCTCGCGACTTCGTTCGCGTCCCGTTGGATCCCGTTGATTTTCCAGGATAAAAAGTAGCCTATGTGTTAATCTTATACTACTTATAATGAACTATCTTATTTTATTTTTTAATGATTATTATTATTTTTAAAATGTATAAAAATTTACCTAACTAAGTGTTCTCTATAAGATCCTATGGTTTAAATATAAATGAATTGAATTGAATTGAATCCAGGTCACGGACAATAATATATATTCCAAGTTTCATCCAAATCGGATCAGTACTTTTGGAGCCAATTCGTTACAAACATTCTTACTTACAAATCTTTCCTCTTTATAATATTAGTATAGCTAGAAAACACCAAAACATAGCTCAATAGCGAACTCTTCCAGGCTCTTTAGTGTATGTTTTAAACTCCTGCAAGGTCAGTCCATCAGCAGAAGGGACATTCTATTGATTTAGGCTACCCTAGGGTTCGAGTGCAGCTAAATAAATCAAAATAATCATCTTGATCTTATTTCAGGTATCAGAAAGACTGAGTAAGCTCAACGATGAAATAGCGCGACTGGCGCAGTCCAACTTTAAGGACGACCAATGACATTGCCTTTTGGACCCGGTGAGTTCCGTTTCATTGTTTTGGCGTCCAAAACTGGGCTGATAGGGGCCAATTACTCCGGAATATGGCGGAATACTGGACTAGTCGAAGTCCAGTAATGGTCTTGCAATAACAGGACTACTATTAGGTCCACTGTGGCTCAATTTTATGGGCTAATAAATAAGTGAACCACTTAGTTCTTAGTTACAACCAGTTGCAAAACACCATTTGAAATATTTAATAAAACCAATAAACCAAATACAAATTCATTTATTTACCAAAGGAGTAATTGCTAAAAATACATGAAATCACCTGTGGTTCCCGCACTAGGTCCTGTGTCGCGGGAGGCCGAGAACAAAAACAAAAACGGGGTTAAAAATATGGGTGTTGCCAGGATTTTAAGATAAACGATTTCTTGATTGAATTTATATAAAAGTAGTGCATAGATTAAAAAAAGTATTATTAATTTGGTTCATTCCTGGAGCATCCTGTATTTTTTTACGAACTGTCTAACTAGCTCTCTTTGCAACTGGCTGTAATAAATATAATATTTAAAAAAAATGTACTTAATTTTATTCCAAAAATGTATATTCCATTTTCGAATTTAATGCAATTGCTCAAGACTACGATTGTATTACTAATTTTAATGTGTACGTGGAAGCCCCAAGTAGAATTAAAAGAGTATTAGAAAAGTTATGTGGACATTGCATGCAAGACTGATGATTTTCAGACAATCATTCCATACACAAAGTGGTAAACTCCTGTGATAGATGAGTACATACATGTAGCATAGTAAATACAGTATTACATTTCCAACAGTGCAAAATTACATTCCTTCTCACATTTCCACTTACATTTCTCAATAGCTGTGTAAATAATTTCCCTTGTTACTTTTTAACATTTTATTGTTGAATAGCGTTAATTTAAAAATTATTATATGTTAATTAGTCTGTATTTTTAATTAGACTCAGACGTCGTTACTTTTTGTTAGTACAATTTAACTATAACAATAAAAATGTAATTTTATCAGAAACTTTTATTTCTTAATATAATATTTCGAGGGTACAAACGGCATCTTTGCAATGACACAAGGTACATCCCTGCCTCGGATATTAACTAGTAGTTCTGTACCGGCCTTCTTCAACGATTCGGACACATAGCCCATAGCTACATTACCTCCTAAAGATGGCGCTGGGCAACCACTGGTCACTTTACCAATAACTTTAGAATCCAGAGTTTTCAACAGAACATCTTTCCTAGCCGGTGGGCCCGACTCCATCCTAATTCCCACACGCCTTTTAATTACGCCTTCCTTGATTTGGCGTAAAATAACATCAGCTCCAGGAAAGTTCGCCTCAAGTCGTCGGCGTTTTGCAATAAGCCAGGTCAAAGCAGCCTCTACTGGTGTGATACTTTCATCGATGTCGTTGCCGTAAAGACATAATCCTGCTTCCAGGCGCAAGGAGTCCCTCGCTCCTAACCCAGCTAATTTGACATCCGCCGATTGGAGTAAAGCCTCAGTCACATGTTCTGCTTTATCAGCTGGAATAGATATTTCCACTCCATCTTCGCCAGTGTATCCGCACCGAGTAACCCGGCAATCAACACCAGCAACGGTGCCCAGACGTGACGTCATAAACGTTAAATCTTCCAGTACTATATTGGTGAGGCTCTGCAATGCCGATGCACCCTTGGGCCCTTGTAATGCGATAAGAGCTCTTTCAGTGGTATCCCAGAAACTTACACTGACATCCTTCCCCTGCTTCTTGAACCTTTCAGAGGTCTCTTTCATATGTGCCATATCTACGTCTAACCGACCTGCATTGGATACTATGTAAAGCGATTCTTCGTCCACTTTTGTTACAATCAGATCGTCGATAATACCTCCTTGGTTGGTTAGGAATACGGTCAGAGAACTGGTCCCGTTAGACATGCCTTTTAAGTCCACAGGGCACATAGATTCAAACCATTCTATGCAGTTCTTACCGCGCACGTTTGTTTGTAACATGTGAGACACGTCGAAGACAGATGCACTTTTTCTCGTAAACAAATGAGAGGCAGAAACACTCAAGTCTGAATACTGCACTGGCAGCATAAAACCTGCGAAATTAACGACTTTTCCTCCATACTTGTTGTGCAAACTGTACAAGGGTGTCTTCTTTGCGATACTATCATCACTGTATTTACGATTGCTAAATATTGATGCTACTTGCTTAGTGTTCTTAATTTTTGTAGAAATTAGTAATTTAGGAAGACTTTTGGAACACATTTTGAATGATCACAACCTTTAAAGTGATTGATATGAATGGAACAAAGCTGTTATCAAGCTACCTACTTAGCGAACTTGGTTCATGGGTCAGTTCAAAATAGATAAGCTAATGAATGATACAATAATACTAGTACTAGGTGACAATAACATGTTTGGTTTCTATAAAAAATTGTTTACCTCATTGGTTATTTTAACTGCATTTTAAAACATATAGGTGCCGCCCGTGACTTCGTTCGCGTTCCGTTGGTTCCCGTTAATTTTTCGGGATAAAAAGTAGCCTATTTGTTAATCCAGGTCATGGACAATATATATTCCAGGTTTCATCCAAATCGGATCAGTCGTTTTTTACGTGAAAGAGTACATCCATCCGTCCATCCATACTTGTAGGAAGTAGGATTTAGCCCCATATGTTGATAAAGAAATTGTATGCTGATGAACTCTGGATCAGTGCTTGAACAGTAAATCAGCATACAGGCTTTCAATTACTTTATTTCTTTATTTTATGGAAAACCAACAGCTTAAATGTAACTAGATATACATTTTTGTAGTATAGTTCCTCTGATATAGTTTTTACTAGTTCAGGATCCTATGGATTCAAATACTTTCCATTTTGTAACATTTTTATGTCAAAGTAAATAAATTTTCATTTTCATAGTATGTAGTGGAAAGCCAATTACAATTTTTCACGGATACACGATGAGAATTATGAGATGTTTTACAAGTGTGTACTTAGATTAGAGACTAAAATAAAACCAATATATTACAAATTAAACTATTTATCACCAACATCACCATTACTTAAACATTTTAAATACAATTCAGGAGTCAGCATTTCATTCTTCTGCAACTCAGAATTGTCTATACTTGAAAGTATAACCGCAATATAGCCATCGGCATCTGGAAACTCCCTCAATAGTCCAGGATTCTTCACAAGTTCTTGATTAACTTCTAGCAATGCCCCTTTCATACAACTAGACACATCAAAGCTTGTGCCATCTTTGTATTCAATCTTACAAACCACTGATTTGTTTGTCAACTTCTGCCCGCCTTTCTTTCCTTTCCCTTTCACGGAATTAGCTAATCTATTCACTCCGCCAACATTAAAGTTTACCGAAAACTCTTGTTTGCTATCGAAAAAATAATGACTGGGAGCCAGGCAAAGCAGAGCAATGCGGTTTGAATGGAACATAACCATAATATCATTTTTCTCTATGCCATTTACGTTTGTTACATATCTTTTAGTGTAATACCTATCTGTAAAGGATTTATATTCTAGTGCTGAGGCTGGTATTGAGTCTATAATGCTGGTGTATTCCATTTTACTCATGGTGTGATTAATGGGATTGTTCCTGTAATATGCGGGCACGAATTTCAGCGTGTTTTTTTCGAGAATCGTCCAAGTTTGCTTTCTGGCGCCTAAGTCGCTCTCCTTTAAGACACCTTCTCATATCACGATCGAAGTCGTTGCAGTAGCCTACAAACTTGAGGAACATGTGCTGTAAATAAACAATGTAGGTTCTGTAGTAACTGTAGGTAGGTAAATCGTTATGTAGAACTTAGAAGAGAACTGTTGAGGTTATGTTTAGCATAGAACTAACATGACAAAATCTTAGTTCAATATGATTTTTATAATAGTTTAGGTCTCAGTGGTTTGGTTACGCAATGTGAGTAAACTGTAACTATACTTACATTGTCATGACAATCGTTCAGCTTTTTTATTAGAACGTTGCATTCGTCTGTGTGTAAATGCGGGGACAAGTCTGTGTGCATAACTTAGGTTATGTAAATTCCGTATTGTAATAATTTGAAAACTTGCAAGGAATCCGAGCAAAGTGATTTATTTTTTGCAATAACTCTTTTTATTTTATAGTTTCCGGACTTCCAAGTTCCAGTCCAGTCCAGCCAGATGTTTTTTTTTTACAAATGACATTGACAAAGGCAGTTGAGGTTGAGTGACAAATACTTCACTTGACATTGTTTTAAAGATGTCATCTTATTGCACAGATTGTTTAGGAGGTTCACGGAAAAACGATAAATCGGTCTTTATTCGTGGTCTATTCTACCTGAATAGCGTGATACTTCACAGACTTGGGAATTTGGGATGAATTAGAGTCCTTTCCATGAAAGAAGTCCCGCAGACGCGGCGCTGTAGTCGACCTTAAGTATTATTTCTCGGGCAGCACTTTTAACAACTTTAGGCATTGAAAACAAGACTTTGATCACAGAAACCAAATAAAAACTCACTAGCATTCGAACACATTAACAGCACCTGACAACTAATTTAAAATTTAGTTTTAAAGTTTAGTTCCGGAAATTTCCGCGGGACTTCTTTCATGAAAAGGACTCTAACACACCTCACCGAGCACGTCTTCAATGAACGTGTGCCACATGCATGATAGATAAGCGAGAGTAACGCTTAGTATCATAATCAAATGGGACATTTTGTTAGTTCCATCACTTTTGTTCATAAAAACCTGTAGTTTCTTAGAAGGGTAGGACCTACCTATTGCGAAATCCATACATAGGTTAGGTACTACAAGTACCTAACCTATGTACCTACCTACTGAGCCCGTAATCTGAGTTTTATTTTGTTGATCAAAAACGATTTTTCCAGTCCCTTGATTCTCACTTTCCGAAAATCAAACAAACAAAACTCATACTACGGACTCGGGCCATTCTCGATCGAAGTCGACTTCGACTCTCGTCATAAAAATTAAAGTAAAACACCACTGAAGTATTTTTAGGTTTTATTCTTATTTATAAAAAGTCGCATAGTCTCAATAAATAATATCTAACGAAAAATAATATGGCAGAGACCACAAGGGATTAGTCCTATTTGTATTTTGTAGGAATACCTACCTAGGTTTCACTCATTGAGTAGGTAATTAAAATAAATAAAATTAACAAATAATGACTAGACTTACATTAAGTTCTGTAGGTACTGATATAAAAAGAGGTGTTAATTGGGAACATTGGAGATTCATTGGCTATGGCTATCAATTCACTATGGAAAAATCACATTCACATCATTCACCCCAAAGGAACAAGCGAGTTTAAGCAAAAATAAATAAGAAATGCGATTTAAAAAAAAATATTTGATGCCCGATTGTACAAATGCAAAATGTGCCCAAAATATTATGTTGTAATGTTTTGGCTAGTGTTAAGAAGCGGGTGTATGTGCGGGGTTCGTTCGTTCGCTGGTGCATCAACTCTTGGGCATGCCTTGGGGCGTGGCGGTCTCCACCATCTTCTTGTATTTGCCGACGAGCTCGGGCAGATCGTACGCGATGGCTACGTCGAGCCTCGTGATGGGACAGCCGCGGAAGTACGTACAGGTGGCCGATAGCTGCTGGAACTCGTACAGCGGATTCAGCCGGAAGAAGTCCCGGTACGTCTCTGGGTCGGGAAGGTCATACCTGGAATAATCATAGCGGCTTAGAAATTTTCTTTAAAACTACCGGAATTTGGGTAGGTTTTGAAAACGCTTTATTTCTTTTTTGGGAACGTCGCGAGATCTTAGTTCGTCCCGACAGTGAACCTTTCTAAACAGGGCTTAGGGTGGCCGCTTGCGGCTGGTGGTCTATACACTTTTTATTATTTGCGTTAATAGACTTTGAAGTGCCGTAACCATTGACCTAACCACAGATTATATAGGTACCTAACATATCGATGGCCGTAATAGTTGAATCCACCATCTGCTAAAAGCGATTAGTTTATAGATTTATCAACAAACCTGGAAATGTTAGTGAGTGTACTGAGACCCTCGTAGATGTGGTAGTTCTGAGGATTCTCGATAATAGCATCGGCAATGAGTTTCCTGTTGCCGAATATCGTCTTGTGGTTGTAATATGTCGTGAGGTAACAGTCAACCATCTTCGCGTGGTTCCGAACACGTACCTGATAAAAGAAATTCGTATCAATAAAACCAACATATCGTCACAACGCAACCCATCTCTTTCGATATACCTATAAGTACCTCATCGTGACCGTGACTTTCTTTAGTCCCCGTTCTGTAATAAGACCGTTTAAGTTTTCCAAAAGAATTAGCTATTAGCTACCATATCAATGAGGAAAGCCAACGTCGAACGAGGCATGGACCAAATATTTAGTCCATGCCTGATAGTATGGACATATAATGAGGAGGGATGAAAGTCATATTACGAAAAAAGTTATGAATATGAGTGTGGCTGGGTATGCAAGTAGAGGAAGGCCGAAGAAGAAGTGGTTGGAATGTGTGAAAGAGGGTATGAATGTGAGAGGAGTACATTCAGAGTTGACGAATGATAGAAGTGAGTGGAAGAAGAAAACATGTTGTGCTGACCGCACCTAGCGTGAGGGTAAGAGCAGGGGAATGATGATGATGATGATGCTATCAGGTGATCGTTCCCGGACTACTATGAAACTTACAGCAAATCTCCTAGCGCTCGCAATCTTGTTCTCGATGCGCTTGTCAATAGCATGGCGCAGGTCCTTCAGCAGCTCTCGCTCCTGGGCCTGCAGCAGTCTTGTCGGAGCGCCCGCCTCAAACGGCATCGACCACAGCGATGCTGTGTACATGACCGGAGGTTGTGCGGAGCTCATCAACGGAGATATATTCCAGATCAACGCGCTTTGAACGCGCATCAGTTCTTCCGGTTTTACGGTATCCGCTTTGTTTAGGACGATGCGGGTCTGGGGAGGAGAGGTATTTGGTTTTACTGCAGTTTTCTTTCAGGCAGCGTAAACAGATTGCTACAAATCAATACAAAATATACTACAGCTTACGTGTAATGGTGTAAAATCTTTCACACTAGTGCGAAGAACAAGAAAAAGTTTTTCTCGTTAGTGTGAAGGTTAACCGTCGCGAATATCGTTGGATAGGTCTTCAATAAAAAAATCCGTTTCATGATTATGAAAAATCTTGACTTTGGAAGTCTTTCAGTCCGTGGTCCACCACACGTTTTGCCAATTTATTAAACTCACCTGAGACTCCCTGCCCTTGAGTTGGTCGAGTATAGCCTCGGTCTCAGGACCGACGTCCAGCTTAGAGGGGTCGTATACAAGGAAGATGATGTCCGCGCGGTCGATGAACCATTGGCAGGCGTCGTTGAAGGGAAATACGCGGGACACTTGCTTACGCACTTCCAGGATACCGGGGATTTCTACGATGTTCACCTGTAAAGATAGATGGCTATGAAACCCTGGATCTATTTGGAGGATTTAGAACTCTACACCGGGCCGGCCGAGAAGACGTTGACGGGACGATCTCGACGTTCACACTAGAGAGTGGTGGAACAACGCCAACGACCGGGACCAGTGGAAAATTTTCGGGGAGACCTTTGCCGGACACAAAAGGTAAAAAAAAAGAACTCTACAAGTTCATCGGAGCTGCACCACTTCGTGTATTGTGCTATAATGATGCCATAAACACAATTGGCCATACATAGGTAAACAATTGTATTGTGTAAGTTTGCTCAAGTCTGAACAGAGAATCAACCCTCAATTTTTTAACACTTCTCAACAAAAATCTGCCAAAAACCTGTGCTTGAGGCTGGATCTGGTACCGGAAATCATGCGTAGTATTACCTTTTCTAAAATCTTGCTGGGATATTTTAGGCCTCTCAGCCGCTCCTCCAAGCCCTGACCGAACTTCTGCAGCCCTGAGAAGGTCCAGTCGGCGGCGAGTTGAGTGCCATCCAGCACTTGCGGTTCTTCGCCGTGCATCAGGATATTGAAGTATGCTGGAGACGGTTCGGCACCTGAAAAGATATGGTAAGTATAATTTAATAATGTTTACATTGTAACAATAATGTGTACCTAACAGCTATACAATCCCGTCTGGTAATAATTTCAGAAGCTATTACACAGGTTGTACTTTCAGGTTTTCGCAACAAGATAGAGATTTCTGGCCAATTGCAGGGCTCAGAATATTGAAATTGCAGGGGGTACCATCTAGATAGGCAATAAAAATTTAAACTACGTTCAGAAAGAAATTTACTAAAGTACTTACCAGTTCTTAGAGACCATGGTGTGAATTCCAGCCCTGTCAGATAGTTCAAGATACTAGATTTTCCACCGCTCCATGGTCCCATAAACAGCACCAACGGCTTTGAGAATATTTCAGGGTCACCAAAGTGCCTGTTGCTTAAGTCTCTGTATTTGAACAGGGTTTCCAGCGGTTTAATAGAGTTCTCATAAGTTCTCTTCAGATCTCTCAATATGATTTCTGCCGATTTTTCCACGGTTAATTCATTTTCGCTTGCTTCTTCTTCCAGTCTCAAGATCTGTTTGATGTGGTCGCGTGATCTTAGGTTTTCAGGAATTTCAATTTCCTGTAAAGTAACACACACCATGAAAAAACCTACAAAACAACTTTTCAGAAGCACCAATTTAAAAACTTTCATTATACGGATCACATTTTACACTCTTTCTCCGTCTATTTCTCTCTCATGCTATAGGTATACATTAGATACATAAATAATGTAAGGATACTTACAAATAGTAATTCTTCTTCAGGAGCTCCTTCTTCCTCTTCCTCTAAAACTTCTTCAGTGGCTGGTTCTTCTGAAACTTCACTTGCTTCTTCAGATGTATCTGCTTCTCCTTCTTCTGTATCCGCTTCTTCTGCTACCCCTCCATCAGCTTCAGCAGTCTCTTCAGTGATATCTTCAGTAGATGTTTCTTTCTCGTCAGACTTGTCTTTTTCTTCATCCGATCCGCCCTTCTCTTCTTCAGACTCTTTTTTGTCTCCGTCCGCATCAGATTCTTCTACAGATTTGTCTTTTTCTTCGCCTGATTCGTCTTTTTCCTCAGATGTTTTATCTTTGGCATCATCTGAGTCATCCGTGGTTTCGCCTGATTCATCCTTGGTTTCTCCTGACTGGTCCTTGTCTTCGCTAGATTCGACATCGTCCTCTGAGGATTGAGCATCTGCCTCTTCCTTTACTTCTTGTGAGTCATTGGTGTCTTCTTGTGATTTATCAGCCTTTTCTTGAGATCCATCATCCTCCTTGGATTTATCTTCCTCTTTATTCTCTTCTGAAGCGTCAGCAGCCTCCTCTGATTTTTCATCTGATTTGTCGTCTTCAGTTGTTTCTTTGCTTGCATTATCGTCGTCTGTGGCCGCTTCAGACTCTTTACTGTCATCTTCGACTTCTTTTGAATCTTCGTTAGTATCTGACTCAGAATCATCTTTCTGATTTTCTTCGCTTTCTGAAATCAACAAAAAAATTGGTTTCTGTTTTCGCTGAATGTTGCTAAATTATGTTTCAGTAGTCTGTATTAGTTTGCTGTGTACCTAATAACTATGCATTATTATGAATCAAAATATTAGTCAAAAGTACTAATTACTTACATAGGTATAATAAATATTAGGGTTATAAATAATAAATAAAAAGCCTTTTATTTCTTGCACATTTCTAGGTACATAATACAAAATATTAAAAAAAAAACTAATAATTAAAGAAAAAAGGTAAATAGGTTTACATGTAGTGTTATTTTATGTTTTTAAACAGGTATTTAGTAGGTATACGTATTTATCTAAAACTAGCAGCGCCTCGCGGTTTCACCCGCGTAATTCCCGTTCCCGTGGGAATTCCGGGATAAAATATAGCCTATGTTCATCAGGGATAATGTAGGATTCTAATGGTAAAAGAATTTTTTTAATCGGTCCAGTAGTTTCGGAGCCTATTCAATTCATACAAACAAACAAACAAACAAAAAATCAAACCTTTCCTCTTTATAATATTTGTATAGATGTATAGATTAAGTTTGTATATATTATTATGCTAGTGGGAAGGTACCTTCTTACCTACTCAACCATAGAATGTATAATTAGCTAAATTTTAAGTGTTGGTACATAGGTAGGTAGATAGTCTAGGTACATATTATAGTTTAGTAATTAGTTCGCTTTCTCTTCTTCTCTTCAAATATTAGGGTTATTTACTAACAATTTAATAATATGAATAGTAGGTAGGTAAGTAACTTAGTCTGAAAGAATATTACTTAACCTACCTTGATCGGCAATCTGTTCTTCAGCAGATGCTGTGTCCTCGTTGCTGTCTCCGTCATCCTGTTGGTTATCGTCTGATTCTTGTTCTTTGCTGTCTCCATCCTCGTCTTGCGCGGCATCGTCTTTATTTTCCTTAGAGTTTTTGTCTTCAACAACTTCTAACTCTTCAAGAGATGCTTGGGGTATGTAGGGTTCATCTGCTACTTCTATTGATGGTGAGTCTTCTTCTTTACTATCTGTTGTTTCTCCTCCTTCAGTTGAACTCACTTCATTCGTTTCGTCGTTAACACTTACTTCATTACTATCGTTTTTTTCTGCAGAATCTAGAAAAAAATTGTATAAATATTTATTCAAAACCTTCTTATTCAAAAGTTGATAGATCATCGTTTTAAACTATTATGCAAGTTTTCTGCGTCATCGATATAATATATCTTTGTCGATCCGCCGATTGATTGATGCATTTCTGGCATTGCAGACATACTGATCGATAAATTCCTTTCCTTCGTATCACGTTTACACTTTCCGCGTCGAATTCGCTTATTATATTGATACCTACACTCTTAAAACTGCTCTGAATTTATGAGTTTCAACTTCAACACCCTCTTTTTCTACCAAAATCTCATGGATTCTAAAAATAAATAGTTATTTCGACGTAAGCTTTTAGAGGACGGACACTTCGTCTTTGATTTTCTTCCGCGGCACAGAATATTTAATTAAAATGATAGTACAATTTTGTCTTTGGCTGCGGTTTTCATACAGTGCCATGAACTATATTTTAATTTGTGTTTTGCAGTGATTTATAAATTGTTTCTGCATTTACACGTTGATTTCACGTTACACGTTTCCTTTCCTTCCTAGGTGGTATAATTATGTTAAGCTAAAACCTTTATTTCGTTTAATAAAAGTCATTGTTGCGTTCCTATAGGCAATTCAAATAAAAATACCACTTGTGCTATTTTATCACTATCACCGAAGCATTTTATTACAGAAACTGAATTTTAGTTGGACAGTGATCTATTGGACTAGAATAGAACCATCGATTTACTAATTTGTCTGATAAACATACAGCTAAAATCACGGGAGTCACCGGACTGTAAAAATAGATTCTCAACACCTAACTTTATGTCAATCTAATTTGCCCGGATTTTACCTACTACATAAATTTTAATAGTGATTGTTTCATTTCGCGCGTAACTCTTTTATTTGAAACGGAAACGAACTTTTTGATGCGTTGAAATTGTGGTTAGGTAAGTAGGTAGGTACCTAGGTAGGTACTTCTGAGAAGTCGCTGTTTTCGATCACTGGGTTCAACTCGCTCTAGAAACTGCTGGCTTATTATTCGAAGATATTAAATTTATAGACAGATCTTGGTACGCAGAATATTAAATACATCGTGTCTAGATATAATTGGAAGTACCCGTAGTTAGGTGCGTATAGTCTTTGACATAGGTACCTATGTAATTTTTACTTTTCCTGAATTTATGGGATTAGGTCATTTTGTGGGGTAAATGTGACTATTAGCACAGAATACAATTATAGATTGGATACTATGGGCACTCGCTACCTATATATTTAAATTAAACCCACCTGGTTCTACATCTCCTGATTCGAGCTCTTTCAGAGCTTTTTCGATATATGGACGGCACTGTGATTCTGAAGGTATATCGTCACCTGAAAGTGGAGAGTATTCTTAAGAAGATGGTCAATGACATAGTCGCACGAATACTTGTTTAATGAGATTATGGTCTTAGTATGAGTACATTTGATATAGGTACTTTGGTGAGAGGACCGAACGTGTTATAAATATTGATTGAGAGCTAACCATATTCGTACTACTGTTTTGTGCAAGGTAGGTGCAAAAGATCTTCTTGCACTTATTTTCTCAGTTTCTCGTTAGAAGTGCGTGTCTAACAAAAGGAATAAATTTATCAACCCGTTAGAAATTGCATTAGGGGACAATATACTGCCTCGAGTATTCGAGTGGGGGTGATGTGGGTGAGCGCGACAGCGAGATACGCGAGTAGCAAAGTAAGAAGAATGCGGCTTGATTGAAGCTGTTTAACGTAAGCGGCATTTTGTAAAAATTGTAATTATGTTCAACGAAAACACTTACTTAAAAAAAGAGGCTCGGTGGATCAATTTCAAATTAGCCAATGAACATTAATGTGAAATTTCACTTCAAAATACCTACTTAAGCGTGCTAGATATATTTGGGCAAACCTAAATTTTCAGGGTGTGTTTAGCAATTTTTTTAATCGATGTTTTGTTCATTAATTCGTGTTTTGCGAGCGGTGGTACGGACCAGTGCTTGAGTAAGGCTACGGAATACGGGCCTTATATCCTTGAGTATTGTGTATTTCAATTTCAATATAATACAGTAAACAGGCATGGAATAATTAGGGTTTGACTAAGATGGAATTTTCAAAATGCTGGGCCTTAACTTTTCATCGCATCTCTCGTGGGATTATTTTGGTCTGACCTTCTACAAGTTTGGCCTTGGTGGATGACGCTTTAACTACCTACTCTTTCCTATCGTTTTCACCATGCATTGCTTCCATGTTTTTCTTTATCTATAACTATGAGTTTTTTCCTAATGGTTGTGAATATAATATTATTATTTCGGCAGAATCGGTCTCTTGTTGGTTATCCACTACACTGACACCTAGTAGGTAGGTAGGTAGGTACTTATAAAATGACCTAGGTTCTGAATGTTATGTTTGCTACTCTCTCTGAATCATCACATTCAGATATTTTATGCATAGGTTTATCTTCCTAGGCGGTAATAACGAACCATAACGGCCTAGGAAAGTAGGTGTAGGTAGGTACCTACCTACCTGCTACAAAAACATGTAAATAATAAATAATGACGGGTGGTTTACTATAGAAAATGCGTTGCTGAGCCTGTACCTACTAACCTAGTGTGTAGATGTATCTACCTACTTACATCATCATTTTATAGTGAGTAACCCTGGTAAGTATAAATTTACCTAGTTCCTAAATATTTTTTACTGTTTTAAGTTACAACCAAAATTATCACTACCTAGGTAGGTACTTACCTAGTTGTAATTTTTTGTACTCTTTTCTACCTAGTTATAATTTGTTATAGGTACTTAATCTCAACTCTTCATGAAAATTAGATGACCCACTTTCGTTCGTGTTACATTTTTATATCACCGTCTCTGCGATCCTATCGTTTTTCACAAGATGGCGACGCCATACGACAAATCCCTGTATTTCTATTTACGTATCTAGCATTGCGATAAGCTCAGGCGCATTGCTTTAGACTCGTCTAGATTCTATAGTTGTTCTTTCAAACAGAACATTACCTAGATGTAATAGTCAATTTATCCTATAACTGGGTCACTAGATCATTCGTCTTATAAAACTTCACCTAAGGTTACCGCCGAAAATAGACTACATACGTGAGCTTTTTACATAATTTCAGCGCAAGTTACGCTGAAAATAGAAACGATGTAGTGACGCAGAGGGCGAGCGAAGATGTGGCTGCGCGGCCACTCACGAGTCGTGACAAGGACTCACCTCGCACCACGGCCGCGAGCGTCGTCGCGACCAGCAGCGTACACAACATACACCTCCATAATGTAAATCCTTTGGTCCACATGTTGCTCAAGTTCCGCCCGTTATGTCGGGCTATCAGTCATTTGCACTCACTCTCGCGCACCCGGTCGGCCGATCTACGGACGATGTTCACATCTATACTAAACCGCTTATGTCACTATTGTTCCTATGCGAGCTGCATCCCCTTGGGAATGCACCTCGGTTCGGATCCGAAGCCGTCACGTCGCGTCGTGGATAAAAGGATAGCTAAAGATTCGAAATTGACTCTAAATATAACCGCGATTTGACGGCTTCGGGATTGGTTGCAGAGGCGCCGGCGGCGGCGGATAGAACGCGACACGCAGAGACGTTAGGACGTACTCTATTTCCGGAGACAGCACAGCATCGCTGGTCGGAGGGGTACTGACGAGCGAGGCGCTCCCCGCCCCGGCCGGAACTTTCGGCGAATTTCAGCGCGGTGAACGTGCCAAGTGCCAACTGCTGCAGCCCACGGTCGCTGCCTGCGCCATGCGCCTCCACTCGCTCTAGTCCTCAATCAAGCGAGAAGGTAACACCTGGCGTTTGTGATGCATAATTAACACCTAGCCAGAAAAAATATTCGTTTTCACAATATGGTTCTGATACATAAGAGCAAGTAACGGGACAAGCGTCATACAACTTCTCGCTCGCATACCTATCCTAACTATTTTGGAACATTTCTGAAGATAGGTCCCTACTTATAAAATCACATAAATCTCAAACAACGATGTTGTGTACAATAACATGCACAAGGTTAGTTTTATATATTGTGCTGCGTATTTAAGTTTTTCGTCTTGGTTATTTTATCACTAAAGCTACCAGCGGGCCTAAGATGCGCACCGCGAGATATTTGTCATGTCGTTCTGTCAAAATGTAAGCATTTTGTACCAGTTTAGGAACTATTGCATTATCTGTGGTACCTAATGGTGTCGACAAAACGCGCCATAATGTACACTTTTGACACTTCTTAGTCGTCGTACCTCTCTGAGGACGAGATAATAGTCATGCAGAAATGTCAAAAGTTAAAAATTCAAAGGCGCGGTTTCTCGACAACGTTACCACAGATAATGCAATAGTTCCTAAACTGGTACAAAATGCTTACATTTT
This sequence comes from Eulithis testata, assembly GCA_947507515.1. NCBI lineage: Eukaryota > Metazoa > Arthropoda > Insecta > Lepidoptera > Geometridae > Eulithis > Eulithis testata. The sequence goes on along the minus strand of OX382213.1, from coordinate 5,255,970 downwards.
GACAGAACGACATGACAAATATCTCGCGGTGCGCATCTTAGGCACGCAGGGCTTCGTCTTACAGCAGCAGTGAATGAATGAAAACTGTACATAAATAACACCGAAACATATTCCTATGATATAAACAAAACAGGTTGCATTAAATGTAGGTACAATGGGCAGTGATACATCTGAACGTTCAACATAAATATCATTTTCATTCAAACAGGTGGTGTTAAAACGAAATAAATTGGGCAAGGGCAAGGCACAATTCCGAATGAAAGAACTTTACCTATACCACAGATTATATAATACTATCCTATACGTAGGCCCGTATTTCGAGACAGAAATCGTTACTCAAGCATAGATTTGAGTAGAGATTTTCATACAAAAATCTATGCTTGAGTACGGATCAGTGCTTGAGTAAAGCTACGAAATACGGGCCGTAGTGATGGAAAGATAAGAATTCGCTTCACTAACAAAAAAAATAATGTAGTAACATGATCCTCCCATTTGTATGATTTACAATGACGATACGGTTCAGGTTATGCTGTATAAAATAATTCTGGTAATTTAAGCAATGCGGTTTGGATGGGTGACCGTTAGTGGCATTTACATCTGAGCGCTTCCGTGCTTCGGAGGGCACGTTAAACTGTCGGTCCCGGCTCTAGCAGTCGTTAAGCCATGACGGAGGCCATAAGGCGGCCTAAAAACTCCAAACGAATGTCACTCGAATTGGCCACTAACTCATACGAACAACCGACCGAGCAATGCGGTTCTCAAGAAGAAACTTCAGTCATGTAACGATATGAAAGGATACCGACCGGTACTTACCGAAATGTTAGGTACCCTAGTTTTAGTACTTTATGAAACACTGGGTGTAGTGTAGGTGACAGACAGGCACAGGGGTGGGACCATACCTACGTATTCTGTTTTTCCAAACCTGGACCAGAACACTAAAAATAATAATTAGGTAGGTACCTAGGTACTATAGAAAAAACTTGTCTTATAATGTAGTTAGATAAAGGTAGATAATCGCTACGCATGCCGGCGTTGTTGTATGTTTGTTCAAGCATAACTTTCGCACGGCCTAATCAATCTTCACAGAATTTGGTAGGTCTACACTAGTCTTCAGATGGTAGGTAACTCTTAAGTTTTACTGGTTTGAATAGTAAAGTAAAGGGGTTGTAAAGTAACAAGGGTTCAAAAGGGATTAAAAATAAAATCGTACAAAAACGTGGGCGGTAGAGTCCTTTCCATGAAAGAAGTCCCGCAGACGCGTCTTATTTCTCGGGCAGCACTTTTAACAACTTTAGGCATTGAAAACAAGACTTTGATCACAGAAACCAAATAAAAACGCACTAGCATCCGAACACATTAACAGCACCTGACAACTAATTTAAAATTTAGTTTTAAAATTTAGTTCCGGAAATTTCCGCGGGACTTCTTTCATGAAAAGGACTCTAGGTATCGATGCGATTTGCAAAGTCTTTGTTTTATTAATGCACAAAAACAGTGCGACGCCAACACAAAAAAAAAAAAAAAAAAAAAAAAAAAAAAAACCATCGACCGAAAAACGGAACGGGTGTTTGACCACGGTCTGTCTGTGACCTTGTAGCTCTGAAAATAGTGCTCCGATTTGAATGTGGCTTTTTTTTAGGGAACATCGCGATATCTCTATCATAGTCATTTCTACAACATTTGCTTCCTATGATACTTGTAGAAATAACTATAATATTTAACTTTTTTTAATTTAATACTTTATTGCACAAAATTATAAATTTGTTATTTATTTATTTAATTAGAACGGTCACACACAACCCATTACACTAATTAATTAAACACTACCAATTAAAAATGTCAAAACACAAAAATTAAATAGATATAAATAATAAAATTGTTGTCCATAAATTATAAGTCAGATAGGTAGTTTAATTACCTATATTATACGTAACATTCATTCATCATTCTCGCAATATCTCAGGCATACCAACGTAAGTGTCTTCCAGTCGTCCGTGAATATATCACAGTCTGGATTGGCTTCAAGAGCGGTGAGGGTGCGAGGTAGGGGAGAATTAGCACGTGCGGCTGTACGCACGGAAGGAACTGCGAAGAGTTTGCCTCCTGAGCCTGAGATATCTATCTGGGACAAAGAGGTGAAGTGACTCGTTAAGCAAATCGGGTGCATCTATTAGACTGCGGAACATTTTGCATACAGTGGCCATCTGGTCATACGCTCTCCTGGTTTTCAGGGAATTAAAGCCTAGATGGCCTGAAAGGAATTTAGTTGGGTACATGTAAGGATAGAATCCTGCAACATGCTTGTAAAGGTACCTCAGAAAAGCCTTTTGAACTTCAATCTCCAATAGGAGAGCATATTTTGCCTCATGTGGGTTCCAAACGCATGAGCTAGACTCGAGCTTACTTCGGACCAAAGCATTAAATAGGAGTCGTATGACTTGCCCACTGTGGAAGTCTCGGGCATTTCTGAGTACAAATCCCAGTCGTCTGAATGATTCCTTGGCGACAACAGCGATATGATCGTGGAAAGTAAGCTTTCGGTCGAAAGTAACTCCCAGATCTTTTATTACTGTAGATCGAGCTATCGAGGTGCCATCGATCTTATAGTTATACGATATTGGGAACCACATTCGCCCGAAAGTCATAGATGAGAATTTAGATGGGTTGAATTCCATTCCATTTTGTTATCAATACTCCACTGATATACCTACTAGATCAATATCTCGCTGAAGTGCCAAGCAATCATCCAGAGTTCTAATGACAGTATACAGCTTCAAATCGTCTGCATAGAGGAGACACTCTGAATGCCTAAGAATAGCCGGTATATCATTTACCATTAATAAAAATAACAATGGGCCCAAGACTGAGCCCTGACTGACCCCGGATCGCGTATGATAGGGTGGTGACTCAAATAAATAATTTTAAAATTTATTTGTTTATATTAATTTTATGCATTATAATTAATATATATATATGTATTTATATATATATATATATATTATTTAAAATATTTGTTATAAAGGGTGGACTTAATGCTGAAAGCATTGTCTGCCAGCCAACCCGAACATGGTGGTGTAATAAGGAGGTTGGCTTGTTACACTGCAATGAAGATATATTTTTGTCTCCTGAACCTTAGCAAAGACACATAGTGAAACATTAATTTATAAAAAAAAATTACATTACTTCTAGCTGTAGGTAGGTACCTACTATGTCAAAGATCAGATACAAAATATGCTTAGTAATTGAATCATATCTTATAGATTAGGTTATAAATTTAATGATCAATAATAATGAGCTCATCTATACTCCAGTCTTCATAGGAATGATCAGGTAGGTATCTTCGGATAATAATGGGAATCTTTCCATGTTTTAGTTCCTTCATGGCAATCTGCAGTGGGTCCGTCTCACCTTCTAACTCTACCATGACTGGTGCACACATTGCTATTTGTAATGCCCGAGTTCCTAAAAAATACAAAATTTATGTGAAACACTTATAGGTAGTAGGTACCTATTTTAAATGATTTCACTGAAGTATCAACAATAAAATGCAAAGCATAGATTAGGCATTCTACCCAATTAAATACTGTTGAGTACAGTACTAAGCTTTGGATACGTAAAATGTATCACCAATTTTACCTAAAACTCTAGCTCGTTCATATTTGGTCATGTATCTGGTTGTTATTCTTTTGGCTTTTTCTACTCCGCCACCGGCCTGACCAGGCGCCAAGCATTGCGTGTTAAAGCCTTCTTCTTCTTGTTCTTCAGTCTCTTCAATATTATCGTCATCTTCAGCGATATCATCGTAATCTGCACCCGCATCCTCGCCCTCAAATTCATCGTCGGCCATAGCAAATAAGTAGGTAATGAGACAAGATCTTTAGTTAGATAAACAACGTAGTGGTCAGTGCGAGATAGGAACACAACACAGTTATACCGTACATTTACGTACCTACGATACGACATACACGGCCAGCCTTATTTCTACATACAAAATGGCGGACACCTTTTACCATAGACAAAGTATCTATGCCTTTTACCATTCATTCAAGCTTTTACTTGTTTCACAATAGAATACAATACTCACAAGAAAAATTAATAAAAGTCCTGTTGTTCAAAAAATGTCAAAACTCGAATTCAATAGAAATCACATCTCACGTCACGTTACCTAATCTGGCATGACATTGTTGACAGCTTGATAACCATAGATATTTTGTCTATGGATATTTTTAGTAGATAATAGAGCCTGATGAAACGAGTCTATGGTACATTGGCCGCCTTTCCTTTTCCGGTTCTGCATCAAAGCTGTAACCATGCCGGTGTGTATTTTTATTCGTGATACAAAATAATTCCGCTGTGATCTGTTACCGTGCATTTCTCTTGTGACTCCGATAATTTTGCCGAGTTTTTGTGAATATAATAGTGCTTACACGAATGACCAAATAATTCAAGTTCACCCTATACAAGGGGATACACATGGCATCAACTGACATGTCAAATGGAATCCAGACAAAATACCTAAACCCTCATGCAATTTAGTTTCCTCACACGTGTTACAAAAATAAATGCGTTTTCTAAATCTAGTTATTGGTGTAACTTGTTTGGTCATCACATCTAGGATTTCTCCAGGTGACTTTCTAACCTAAATGCGTGGTTATCTTTCAGCTCGCAATTGACTTATTGCACCCTTCGCCCGCATCGGAGAGGAGGAAACACAAGTTGAAGAGGCTGGTGCCACATCCTAACTCGTATTTTATGGATGTGAAATGCCCAGGCTGCTACAAAATCACTACTGTATTTAGTCACGCACAGAGGGTGGTCGTTTGCGCGGGATGCTCAACCATCCTCTGCCAGCCTACTGGTGGACGTGCTAGACTAACGGAGGGTGAGTGGATACATTATTTTGTCATTTGGTCAGTTCAAAAGTTAGTGATTTTGTATAGGTATTCCAAAGTGAGCAAACCCAATGTTACTTGATAGGTACTTTTGTGTAATTTTTCAGCATCACTACTACATCATAGATCTGTCTCACTACGTAAGATGTCTTATAATGCTGTTGCTGTCAGTTTCTGATATTCATAGTAGGTACAAGACAGTTAAACATTTTGCTTGCAATCATAATAGATGTAGGTAGGTACTTGTCACCATTGTATGGAGTGGGACCGTCAACCTTTAATTCCACATAATATTCTAATCATAATCTACTTACCTAAAATAGATTTTAATTATTTTTGAATACTAATTACGATCAAAGTATGTACCTACCTAAGTAGTTTCTATAAATACTGTTTCTTTGTTTCAGGATGTTCATTTAGAAGAAAACAACATTAAGAAAATGACCTGGAGAGAGAGCCCTACTTCGTAATTTTAAGATAATTGTGTTTATTTTCCATGAATGAAGGAGTGAGTTTTTCAGATTTGTTAACATAATTTCAATAAAAATCTAAATAAAGGCTTTTTCAAAGGGTGTTTTGGTTTCAATTGAAATCTTAGCTTACTAAGCTTTATTTGCAATACAGGAAATGTTAATTATATTTTGTGCAATATTACACAACATACATGATATTACAAATTAGATAACACAGATAGTGTGCGTTACTCCAGCAACTAAGTGGTGAATCTGAAAATTCTAAAAATGCAGATAATTAGAGCCTATTGCCCTGTAATTGTGCCCCCAGTTTTAAATTTGTGCCTAAAAATTTTTGCTGGGTTGATTTTTGTTCCTGGTTGAGCTAGCCGAATGAATGTTAGCTTAAAAGGGGGCTAGAATTTGTGCCCCAATTCCTGAAATTGTGCCTCCTTCGGCTTCAGAGTTATTTCAGTTTTTGCTGGAGTAACGTTTTGCTATCTCCGAAACTACTGGGCGCACAATCATGAGACTTGTTCAGTATAAAGGTATTTTTATTTAGAAATTTGTGCCTGCTCTTGTTTTTCCAAAAAAGGCTTCATTCGCGACATATAAGGCTTTTATTAAAAAACTAAAACCTCTCCTAGCTCTCTAACCACAACACTGGGTAACCTATTGAAAGTGTCATTCTGTACCTCTTATTAAGCTGCAACTGCTGACTAAGTTACAAAAGTCTACTTTCAGTAGTTTACAAAAATAACGACTTTAAAATTTTCCAGAGATGTATTTCGGGGTCAAAGTAATGACTTTGACCCCGAAATACACTCTAAAGCTTCCTCTAAAGCTGTCCTACTGATTCTATGCTAGGAATTAGAGCATATATTCAAATATATGCACACGAAATTTCAGCTTAATCATTTGCCATTTTGCGTAAAACATTAGGGAAACATATTATTATGAAAAGCGCGGGATCTGACATGCGGGTTAGGAAGAAGGATCAGCAGGGTTAGAGATAAACAAAAAAAATAACAAAACAAAGGTGAGAAATATACAAAAGGGAAAATGTACAAAATTAAATTTTTATGTTATTCAAATAAATAAAAGATGATAAACAAGGGTCAAGGGAAGATGGGGAAAGGATGTTAACACTTGTCAAGAATCATTTTGTAACCCATATTGGTGGTTAACCGGCTAAATTCAAATGACTGATAAAAAGCGAACGTGCGATACATGGTGCCTACCTCTTGCAGTTGACAGATACAAACAAAATTAATTCAGAATTTTTATGCTTCTATGAACTAGGAGTTGGGTTGCCAGATACGAAGAACGTTCACTAGTAGTTCGCCCCGATACTTTCTTGTCTTTTCCGTGTCAAACCTTATGTTCTATATTTGAATAAGGAGTTCTACATAAAAAGTATCCATTACAAAGAAGTTCATAGTAAAATGCTATAAACCTTGTTTAGACAAACAAATACTTATACCCTATACTTACGCCATGCCTGGCATGGCGCTTTGCATCACCGGACAATTTTTCTTTTATATTGTGTCGATATAATCTGTGCCATTGAACACAACACAAAAGTGCGCGCACGTCGATTTCACCTCTATGTAATTTTTATTTAATTGTATCCTGTAACAACAGTAAAGTTATATTTTATCAAAAGAAGCTTTCATTGAAGAGGCGACCCATCATCAACAAACCTCATTTTTAGAATACATTCGAGTAACTATTTTAATGTTACCTAACAGCAATTACTTATCTTAGGTACCTACTACATTTTTAAACAATAGGTGCCTTTATTATAAATCGTAAAACAATTCACACGACGCAGGTAATAAAAATTAAATTACCACACAGGTGAGAGTGTCGATGAAATTCATAGGTACCTCTAAGTAGGTAGGCACCTATTGAGTCGAAATTCTTTAGTAGGAACTATATTGCTTATATACTTTTTTGTAAATAGATACATACTTATAATACGCACAAATGTTTGTTCTTGGTGGGGATCAAACCAACGACCCACAGCACGAAAGGCAGAACTAATACCGACTGAGCTGTGACCATTGTCATCAAGATTTATGTACCTACCTACCTAGCTAAAAAAACGATTACTTAATAAACTATTATGTACCTAGATCTATTATTACAAACAACTTAAGACAAATATATTTTATAGATATACCTAGAAACATTATAAAATAGTTATGTTTGCAAGTACATACTTACATTTTCTCAGGAATGTTAAGGGTCGTTATCGCGTTTCGTTCGTCGGATCGTATCGTATAACGTGAAAGTCTCTAAAAGTCTGCTTCTGGATTTTCCAGAAGGGATGATTTTAGGCATTCTCCAGCCACAGACCTCTGGTGACTTAGTTACAAAATAGCTGTAGGTATATGTGGGCAACCCAGGAATTCTACAGAGTAAAAAGTAAAATCTAAAATAAAACCAATTCAAAGTTTCGCTTTTTAACAGTAATTTGAATTTAGCCGGTTAACCACCAATATGGGTTACGAAATGATTCTTGTAGGTTATTTATCGATATCTTTATAATTATAGCATGGATTAAGCTGAAATTTCGTGTGCATATATTTGAATATAGGCTCTAATTCCTAGCAAAGAATCCGTACGACAGCTTTAGAGGAAACGGGTGTATTTCGGGGTCAAAGTAATGACATCTTTGGACATTTTTAAAATCGTTATTTCTCGTAAAGTATGTACTGAAAGTAGGCTTTTGTAACTTAGTCAGCAGTTGCAGCTTAATAAAAGGTACAGAATGACACTTTCAATAGGTTCCCCAGTGTTATGGTTAGAGAGCTACGAGAGGTTTTAGTTTTTTAATAAAAGCCTTATAAGTCACGAATGAAGCCTTTTTTTGAAAACAGGAGCAGGCACAAATTTCTTTTGTTTTACCTACTTGAACTCGATTACAAAAGGAATAATACAAATTTCTAAATAAAAATACCTTTATACTGACCAAGTTTCATGATTGTGCGCCCAGTAGTTTCGGAGATAGCAAAACGTTACTCTAGCAAAAACTGAAATAACTCTGAAGCCCTAGAAGGCACAAATTCAGGAATTGGGGCACTAATTTGCACAAATTCTAGCCCCTTTTTAAGCTAACATTCATTCGGCTAGCTCAACCAGGAACGAAAATCGACCCAGCAAAAAACGTTACCCCAGCAAAAAGTGAATTTCTTGAATAACTCCAAAACGGCACAAATTTAAAACTTGGGGCACAATTACAGGGCCCTAAAGATCTGCATTTTTTAAATTTTCAGATTCGACACTTTTTTGCTGGAGTAACGCACACACAGATAAGTACCATTTCTAAGTTCTAATCTTATGTAATATTATACGGAATTGTGAAATAAATAAACATTTTCATAAATTCATTCTATAAGATTTGACAAATATAAAGTAATATAAATACAAATATAAATCATAACATTCTTGTACAAATATGAACACCTAAGGATAATATAATTCTATATAGGTAGGTACCTACATTAATCACTTTACATTGGAAAGTACACACGAGATTATTCTTTTGTAGAAAAATACTCATTAGTCTTGAATTTTTGAGCCTCTAATGAATCCAAGCTTTCCTCTGCATTCTGTATATCTTGTCTTATAGCTGCAACCAACTCATCTAGAGCAGCAAAGTTCTTTTCACCTCTCAAGTATCCAAGTAAAACAATCCTCAGGTTTGATCCGTAGAAGTCACTTTGGAATTTGTGAATTATATGTGTTTCCTGAAATAATAAAATTCTTAGTAGAGTAGGTAGTTAATGGGTACCTACAACCTACAAGGTACTTTTGACTTGTCTAAAATACAATATCAATGTATCTGCTGAGCCACGGTATGCCATACTTTATGTTCATTCATTCTAAAGTGTGTATTCTACATCACACCATTATTTCAAAGCATGCTAAAAATCTTTTTGGGTTTAATTTAAAGCTATAGCAGTTATTGGCAGCAAAAACGACTTATCTATAACTTTTTTGCTGGTTGAACCCAAACTTCAAACCTAGAATTCTTAGTAAACTAATAAATTAGGTCACTTACAACGGAAATCTGCTTATTTGCATAGAAAGGACACCAGCCAATATTTGCCACCATTTTATGGACTGGCCCATAATTTACTTGTGCCCAGCCATAGTACACTCCTGGCTCCAAGTTGTTTGGCAGGGACTGGACCACTTCTAGTGCATAATTGGCTGAAACAGTTTATTATTTCAATGTTGGTGAACTGTAACATTGTATTGATGTGATATGATTGATGTATTGATATAGGAAATGTGATGTTGCTGGAAAAAAATACTCCACTAATAATTTTACCTGTAGGACAGCCAAGATCTTTTGATCCTCTTCCAAAGCCTTTCACCACCTCTCCCTGAATAAATAAAGGCAACACTGGAGAAGACATTATGTATAGGGCTCTACTAAAATTGCAGCAATAGGTATACCTACCTACTATCTCCACCCACCGTGTTACAGAAAACGGAGGCAGTCACAATTTCACAAATCAAGATAAAAACAAAGGGCTACAGTGAAGAGCGACGACGATGGTCTGAAACTGTCAAAATTGCTATTGGTAGTGGTTTAGTTCACGTCTTCACACATACCTAGCTTCACCAATGAAATAACTTTGCGTAATCGCGCACTGCTATCCTGGCTACCTACGTTAATTTATGCAAAGAGTGAGTACCACAGTGAGTACCTACCTATAGTAATTTTATTTTCTGTGCTATTTGCTTTTCTCTAGGTAAAAGCCTGATTACACCTACCGAGTAGAGTGGCGCAGTGTTGCCAGTACCTGCGTCGACTTTCGGACGATTCACTACCTAAAATGGGACGATTTTTGGACAAAATGGACGGCTGGAGAAATATTAATTTGTTACGATTGAATGAGAAAAAGTGTACCTAAAAGGGCGTGAGTACATTTTTAGGGCAAACAAATAAAAAGTTAAAAAATATATACCTTTATGTTTAGTTCTTTAATTTTTTTTCAAAACCAAAAAAACTCGATTTAAAAATAAACGCCGCCGAACCCGAGCATCACTCGTAATCGTGTCGTGTATATTTATATTCAGCTTGTGTTTGTTTGTGTGCGTGAAACGATATGGGATCACTGCGCGTGGAAAAAGGATGGATGGTTGGCGACGATGCGACGATAGGCGATATTCGCAGCGGTGGTCTGAAGTTGCATTCACACATTCATCACACGCCGTGCGTTTCGTTTTTGAAGAAAAATTTATATAATAAATATAGTATTTATATAATTATATAATAGCCTCCGGTGACCTAGAGTGACCTAGGGTGACCTAGAGAGACCTAGGGTGACCTAGAGTGATCGAATTGCCTCAGGTGACCTAGAGTGACCTTGAGTGACCTAGAGTGATCGAATAGCCTCAGTGACCTAAATCTGCTATAAACGGAAGTTAATGCATTTCTTTATTTGTGAAAGTACAACTTTCCCAAATGAGTAGGTTAGGTTAGGTTTGTTTGTAAAAAATGCGAGCGAAGCGAGCCCATCCATAAAATCTGCCTAGTTCTGTTACTGTTGACTTCAGAGGTCAATGACCTTAACAAAAGATACCTAAACGATCTATCACGCGGCCTTGCAACCATTTTTCCCGCGCATTATAATTTCTATCCTCCTAAGTCTCTGTGGCCTTTATATAGAACAAAATCAGTGATGGCTGTCAGTCCTGACACCCGACAGTGACAGTTCAACTACAGACCGGATGTCCTTTATATAGGCTTTAATATTTTTGCACTTGCCAGCACAATTCTAGTGCTCCGATTGTTTCAAACTATGTTTGTAGAGGTAGTATAACTATCTATCTCAATAACACGATTGCGGCAAAATATTGTGATTAAAAATGACGTCAGTATGGTCAAGTTCATCCAGCAAGATGTCACTTCCCGGGAGAAGGGGTAAGTAAATCTGTAATTAATCGAGAAAGTGGTAGTTTTTTGGCAGTAACTTTATTCAATTCGTTCATTTTTAATATTTCGGTTACCAGTCAATGATATCAATCAACCATATCAATGATAGTATTGCATGAAAATTATATTTTGGACGCGAAAATGGCTTTTAAATAATAAGTTCTACACACAGTCACTTCGGTCTCAAATTGTCAATTGCATAACTTGTTCCACTAGTTCCACATAGAGAATCTTCGGCTTTTACTACAAATATATTATTATATTTATTTATTTTTTTATAATATTTTTATTGTGATTGAGTGAAATATGTTTATTTAGACAATTATTAGTGTGCTTAAAGCACATTTTTTGAAACATTTTAATATTAAATGAATATTTTTGTTTAATTTGGATTTAAATTTGAAATGTTAGCAAAGAAATTTTATTTCTTACCTATTTTAAATTTTTACCTCATAATTACGTATAGCATAAAAGTAGGTACATTTTTAAATAATAAAATACATAAAATATTACACTATTTTCTATTGAATAAACACCCTAATTAGGTCAAAATGATACAAATTGAGACCGGATGTCCTTTATAAAGAACAAATGATAGAAGTTCGAAACTTAACTCAATGTATTCAGTAATAAGTCCTAAAATATCTTTGTTGTAGCAAAAATCCATAAAATAAATTATAGTCCTTAAAAACAGCGCGCAAAGGTTCAGGACTGAGTGGTACAAACGTATTTGTTCTTTTTATAGTACATCCGGTCTCAACAGCAAGTACCTTATTCAAATGTCAGGACTTAGGAGGCTATACCATACGGTGTCGCCCGCCTCCAACTGCCTACTCTTAGTACCGAACTGACGACTACTCTTTATCTTTTGTTCGACCTGCTTTTCATTGATACGCATATCTAGATTCGGTCGCAGTGCATCCATTCTAGTCCTCAAGGAACGTCTTTGCAATAGTTTTACTGGGGTCTCGGCCGTGGTAGTGTGAGACGTATTAGTGTCCGGCTTTTTTAATCACGGTTTTAACTATTTTTACGGCATTCTCGGCCGCCCCGTTCGAGGCCGGATGATAGGGAGGAGAGTATATGTGTTTAATCGCATTACTACTAAGAAATTCGTTGAATTCCTTGCTGGAAAACGGCGCGGCGGCCTGTTTCTGACACTACCTGTCCTCGTCCAGGTCGGGCCACCACACGTAGCTGCGCGCCATGGCCTTCGTCTTGACGATGCCCATGTGCGGCTCGTGCAGCTCGCGCAGCACACCCTCGCGGCACGCTGGCAGGACTACGACACGATGTCCCCACATTATGCAACCTACTTCCGTATATAGCTCGTTCCGCCTATTCCAGTAGGGACGTAAATTTTCTATCTCGAGCTCTTGGGGCCAATTTTATTGTTCTCGACGTATCTCAATACCCTACTCGTTAGCGGATCATGTCGGGTTTGCTTTCTAATATCCTCACAATCCAACAGTAACTCAGTAGATGCAAAATTTAAGAATGATTGCTCTGATGGATTCAGTTCACTGACCGGGCCATCTATAAGATAAGCGAGATAATGCATCGGCCCCATTATTGTCCGATGCTACGTACTGTATATCGTAGTCGTAGGCTGATAAAATTATAGCCCAGCGTTGTATTCTACTGGCGGCCATGCACGGGATACCCTTTTGTGGACCGAATATACTAACCAACGGCTTATGATCGGTTCTCAACAAAAAATTCCTACCGTATAGGTACTGGTGATACTTTTGAACACAATATACTATCGCAAGCGCCTCCCTATGTATTTGAGAATAAGATTTCTCCGCACTGTTTAACTTACGAGAGACGTAGGCGAGCGGGCGCTCTATCCCCGCCGCGTCCAGCTGCGACAGGACGCCGCCGCCGACGCCGTGCGAGCTCGCGTCGCACGTTAGCACTAGCGACTCTTATTTAAGAAAGGTAGAAAGTGGCAGTGGAATACTAAACGCACCACAGCCTTTAGGGAAGTGAAGGAGCTGCTATCGTGCAGCAATGTGCTGGCGCATTATGACCCTAATTGTTAGCGTCCACAGGCCCGCATCGCACGCATCGGACGCATCGCATTTTTAGGAGTTTGTAGGGGTTTTAGGGTTTGTAGGGGTTTGTAGGGTTTTAGGGGTTTGTAGGAGTTTTTAGGGGTTTGTAGGGTTTTTTAGGGGTTTGTAGGGTTTTTTAGGGTTTAAGAAGATATGAGTAAGAAAGGAGTGAACACCGAGATGACGGCTGATAGAGGAGAGTGGAAGACGAAGACATGTTGTACCGACCCCACTTAGCGTGGGACAAGGGTAAGAAGATGATGATGATGGGAAGCTACACTATCACGGGGTGACATAGGCTATATTATAATTTACAAAAAATTTGGCATGCTAAAACTCCTGTAAACTCTAGACTGGCGTTGCTACCTGCTAGGAGGTAGCAACGCCAGTCTAGGGGTGTAACACAAAGTGTAAAAAAATTAACTAACAATTTAAAATTTTTGCTAAATAAAATACCCGTTCGAAGCCGGGATGGTCCACTAGTTTGTAATAAATCAAATATTTCAATTACAGTCTTGTCAACACAAATGCACTGCACCAATTCAGGAGTACGTCAACCATTGAAGGAAATACATTTACCTGTGGGTGGACCACAGCTAGTACCAGAAGGTAATTTTGTGTTATTAATCTCCTCTCCTTATTTAGTAGAATCACTATGTAGGTATGTTATTAAATAACTGACTGACCCTAAAAACTGGAATTGTAAAAACGTATAGCCTAATTCATGCAATAATAAACCTAATTCATGCAAGGAATGGCAGAGTTATGATTGCAATATTGTGTTTAAATGCTTCAATTAATAAATCAACTATTTCAATTACAGGCTTATCAACACAGTTGCACTTCACCAACTCGGAAAAAGAGCAACCATTAAGAGAATTAAATTTACCTGCGGGTGGATCACAGCTACTGACAAAAGGTAATTTTGTGTAATATCTCCTTATTTCTCTTTTACTAAATAGTAGAATCCTCCCTAAATGATGTCGCCCAGGCGGATGTCGTAAAAGTCGGCTAAAAGCGAGGCCCCACTTGTCCGTTGCGCTGCGTTGCGTCGCGTCGTCGCAACGGAACAACGCATAGTATGCCACACGGCTCCGTTGAAACGTCGCGCGCGACGACGCAACGGTCTAGTGGGGCATGTCATTCAAAAATATATGGAAAACGTCGTAACGCAGCTCAACGGACAAGTTATATAATAAACCTTACTAATTAATGCTAGGAATCACAGTTATATTTGCAATATAGTGTTTAAATGCTTTAATTAATAGTTTAACTATATCAATTACAGGCTTGTCGACACAGATGCACTGTATCAACTCGGTAGAACAGCAACCATTGAGAGAAATAAATTTACCGCTGGTGTCAAATAGTAGATTATTATACAAGGGGATAAAGCAGTGTCTTCTGTCGCGGGTGACGATTTAAATCGCGAGCGTAACGAAGGACTCGAAGTTTACTCCCGAGCGTAGCGAGGGTGTTAAAAACTTAAATCACGAGCGAAGCGAGGGATTTAAGACGAGTCCTGAGAGTAGCGAGGGATTTAAGTTCACCCAAGACTAAGACAGCTTTATCACCGAGGAAAATACTCTACTTTTCGTACCATTTGCGAAAAAATTAACACAATAATAATATGAGATAGCATTTTAGAACATTAACTTATTTATAAAAATAAATTAAAATAAACTTAACGTTTATGTATTTGAAGAAAACAAAAACGCGGCATTTTCCTACACTAATATTTTTTTGTCGGAAAAGCAAAGGCATCAAGCTCATACGGCCTGCATAATAAATGCGTATTCCTTTTTCAAAAAGATGTATAATGCTTTGTACACAAACTCAATGGTGTAAACACAGATGTAGTTCAGTATAAATTGTATTCCAAATTTAAATCACTTTCTCCCCCTAGAGGATGAAAGAAATCCAGTACAATTTTCTCTCCCTGTTTTTAACAGATTAAAAATGACTATTGTTATGTTCGCTTTTTGTGGCATAGAATGTCACTTTTTTGAGCAAGTGGTACGAAAAGGTAGTTTTATAGTTTTTTTTTCTATTACAGAATAGAGTAAGTAGATGGTTATATAAAAAAATTGGTTAAAACCATCCCTGTATATTAATTTTATCAAAAATATTTCTTTAATAAAATATAAAATACATAAATATTACGGGATATTATTATCATACAGCACCTTCTAGCCCCAAACTAAGCATAGCTTGTAATATGAGAACTAGATGATTGATTGAATACTTATATACATACTTTTAAACTTTAAATACTTACATACTTAAGAAACCATACAACACACAAACATCTATATTCATCACACAAACATGGGAATCGAACCCATAACCTACTGCGCAGAAGGCAGAACTACTACCAACTGAGCTGTGAGGCCAGTTAACCCCAATAATACCAATGAAATCCTATAGGCATTTACCGAAATCCCTTTTTAGTGCACCTCTACTCCAGAGGACTTTTAACATAAGGAACCACCATACAATGCCTATCCTTTCATCATCAATAATGAATAAGTCCACTGCAAAACATGCTCTGTATACGTGCTAGGCGGGTTTGTGATTGCAGTATGACAGTAACTATTGTAACATTTCAATGGACTATAATAGTAGGATCTACTGTATTTTTTTTATAAAGCTTACCCTTTTAGTGGCGGCGGCAGCGGCAGCTGCGGCATGAGCCTTATACATACGCCTTATATAAATTATCTTTATCTTTATCTTTAAAAAACTTTTCCATGAGTAGCTGGCCAGTTAGTTGTACTCGAAACCGTCCGCAATAATACCTAGGTGTATGTATACTCTTAAATAGCTATTTTCAAAAAATATATATCTATGGTCAGCATCATGGAAGTCATAGTTTATCTGGATTATCATTGAAGTATTCTTGTTATACGAGTAATTAGAATTTAGAATAGGTACTAAAATTGAATTTACTAAATTCAGTAGCTTAGCTTCGTCAGTTACAGAGCTCAACTTAGTTGGCGGCCACTGTAACTACCTATAGAATGCTAATTAATAAGTGACGATGCTTGAGTCTGTTTATTGTACAAGATAAGATACCAGATTGCGATGACGTAATGTAACCTCGCAGTTTCTCATCTGTAGGTATTTATATCAGTCAAGCAGGAAACTCTGTACAATACTGGTTCTGTGATATAATAAAATGGGGTTTAGAAAAGTAACGCATGTTTTATTTGATATGGATGGCTTGATTTTAAGTAAGTTATTCAATTTTACCCAATTTGTGCAGAATTTTAGGCTTTGGTAGAGTTCTGATGAGGGGCGTTCTTAATTTTTATTTGGAAGTTATTGTAAGTTTAATTAATTTAATTCTAATTAACACCGTAGGTACGTAGTAAATTCTATTTAGTTGGTCTATAGGTACTTACCCTAGAACTTAAAGTTTTGTATTTTGTTTTTGTATGTACCTAGGTACCTTGGACGAATTAACACACTCGTCCAAGGTACCTACCTAAACCTATTTATTTGAATGGTAATAAACGTAAGTAGGAAAACGTGATCATTCAAGTTGAGTAGATAGGTACTGAGTAACTACACTCGAATACCTAGGTACCTACCTAATACCACATGAGTCTTAGATTTTTTTCTTATTTTTAATTTCCAGACACAGAAGACCTGTATTCAATAGGATTTCAAAAAGTCGCCTCCCGCTACGGCAAAGAGTTTACCTTCGCCCTAAAATGCAAGATCATGGGTCAGAAGACGAGAGAGTTTTCTAAAACCATCGTAGACGATTTGGATCTACCACTTACTGTGGATCAGTTTATAAAAGATACAAGGGAGATATTTGATGAGCTGTTCCCGCAGTGCACAGTTATGTCAGGTAAGCACACCCCCAGACAGTCTGTTGGTACCATCAAAGGTACCCCCGACGCAAATTGCGTCATCGGATTGGTTGGTAAATGAAGAATGAGTGACAATCCGATCATTGACGCAATCATGTGATAGTCCGGTAGCCCACCGTTTGTGTGGGAGACCCGTTACTAAATATAATAAATAAGTTATTGGAAAATGTGGGAGTCGTTTATTACGACTTCAGCAACAAAAGAGATCATTTGACAGAAATCAGCCAACTCAGAAACAATGCGTACTTCTGTATAATATAGTACATTTATTTATTATTCTACTCGCAGCAGTAAAAACATGACGTAGACATCGGTGCTAGAGCAGCGGCGTCATACCTAGGTACCCACTTGCAGCTATAAAAATGGCTGCAGGCATTGAAACTTCTCGACCCGGTTCTAAACATAATTCAATCGTTTTAATTTCTTTTTCGTACCACTTGCTCAAAAAAGTGACATTCTATGCCACAAAAAGCGAACATAACAATAGTCATTTTTAATCTAGAAAATTGTACTGGATTTTTTTCATCCTCTAGGTGAAGAAAGTGATTTAAATTTGGAATACAATTTATACTGAACTACATCTGTGTTTACACCATTGAGTTTTTATATAAAGCATTATACATCTTTTTGAAAAAAGAATACGCATTTATTATGCAGGCCGTATAGCTTGATGCCTTTGCTTTTCCGACAAAAAAATATTAGTCTAGGAAAATGCCGCGTTTTTGTTTTCTTCAAATACATAAACGTTAAGTTTATTTTAATTTATTTTTATAAATAAGTTAATGTTCTAAAATGCTATCTCATATTATTATTGTGTTAATTTTTTCGCAAATAGTACGAAAAGTAGAGTATTTTCCTCGGTGATAAAGCTGTCTTAGTCTTGGGTGAACTTAAATCCCTCGCTACTCTCAGGACTCGTCTTAAATCCCTCGCTTCGCTCGTGATTTAAGTTTTTAACACCCTCGCTACGCTCGGGAGTAAACTTCGAGTCCTTCATTACGCTCGCGATTTAAATCGTCACCCGCGACAGAAGACACTGCTTTATCACCTTGTATAATAATCTACTATTACTTACAGTGCCTGTTTTGGACATATGATTCTTGTCTCCCTGTTTATTTATTATAGCTATTTATTATTACAGGAGTGCTCAAACTAATAGAACACCTATACAAGCACAACATTCCCATCGGCTTAGCTACAAGCAGTAGTAAAGAGTCCTATGAATTAAAGGCTCAGAACCATTTACAACTTTTCGACCTCCTCAAGTACAAGACATGGGGCTCGTCAGAACCTGAAGTGAAGAGGGGAAAGCCTTACCCTGATATTTTCATTGTAGCTGCGAAGAAATTTCCTGATAAACCTTCGCTAGATGAGGTAGGTAAACGTAAACACGTAATAATAGGGTATGTTTCATAATACCCACCGGTTTGGTCCACAGGTGGGGATAATTATGGCACGAATCGAACAAAGTCAAAGTCAAAGTCAAAAATCTTTTATTCAATAAAATCTCACTGATCACTTTGAATCGTCATTACGTTTTGTATGATTAGGTATGATTACATATTTTTTTTTATTGGATGAGTTGGAGCTAGTTCGTCCCAAGCTTGTTTGTCTTCTAAATAATCAGATATTTTATAGTATGCTTTTAAAAGAAGTCTCTGTTTTATTACGTTTTTGAACTTGCCAATCGACAACTGAGACACATCACTTGGGATTTTGTTAAAGAAGCGTACACATTGCCCTTTGAAAGATTTACTAATTTTTGTGAGCCTAGTGGTGGGAACAGCGAGTTTGTCTTTATTTCTAGTGTTAACATTATGATTATCACTTTTTTTGTTGAATAGATTGATATTTTTTTGAACATACAATAAGTTTTCATAGATGTACTGGCAAGGTACTGTCATTATATTTATTTCCTTAAACTTATTTCTTAGTGATTCTCTGGGACCCATGTTATAAATTGCACGAATAGCCCTCTTCTGCAACACAAATATGGTGTTTATGTCTGCAGCACTCCCCCACAACAAAATGCCGTACGACATTTTGTTGTGGGAACGTTAGACTATTAACGGCATTTCAACCCCTCATTATTTTTGCTCTTCTTTTTCAGTGCCTCGTCTTCGAAGACTCAATCAACGGTGTAAAAGCAGCGCGAGCGGCGGGCATGCAAGTAGTAATGGTGCCCGACCCGAGATTAGACAGATCTCTTACCAATGATGCGACCCTGGTACTTCACTCTCTGGAAGATTTCCAACCGGAAATGTTTGGTTTACCACCGTATTCAGATTGACGGAATACCTAATTAATTATTGTAGGTAACAAGAGCCTCTTTTTCTTTTGAAAAGCTTGACTCGTTTTGTGTGGAAACTGACATTTCACTATTGTTCTTTCCTAGAGCATCCTCAATAATTTCCTCAAAAGATTTATCTTGGGACGGTGGCGCCGCCGCCGCCCTCGTCAGGTAAAGCGGGCATTCACCGTAGTTTCGGTACAGTCAACTAAAGGAAGATCGAAATCGATCAGTTTTTGGCGAGCAATAAAGTTGCTATGTGTTGCTACCATCTACCTGTGTTATAACCTGTGTTTACAAATGAATAAATGAATTTGAATTTGCTTTACCTACTATTTTACTGACAACTATGTACGCCTATGGCATTAGCTAGCTAGACCACAAAAAAATAAGAACCTAAAACAAATTATTGGTTTTTGTACCTTATCTACTCAATCTTCTATTATGAAGCCATTATATTTGCCATAAATTTTAGATATTTTTATGAAATTAGATATAATAACTGTCGTGCTGTGTAAGATTAGTTTGTACCTACTTTAGGCAAATAATTGGAAAACTACAATCTGCTAACATGGATTTTATTTATTAATACTTACATACTACATAACATAAAATAATCCATTTTAAGTACTGGGTGGTACTACTGGTGGTATGGTAACACTCAACAACGACTGAAAAGCTGCATTAAATACAATACAAGGTATCTTAGTTGACTACTTTGACTAGCTGATGTCTATTTGCATCACAGGTATAATGCTTGGTAGGTACGGTAATGTTAAATTCATTTATACTACACCTGCTTGGAAAGTACCTTGATACTTTATCAAATTTACGGTAGAAAGTACGTCATTGCATATCGAACAAATATGCCGGGAGAAAACGCATCTGAGCGGGAGAGAAAAGTGTATGAAAATCCATTTCTTACGTGGTTTTTCTTTTTTAATTTTGGGTAAGACTATGCGCCGGTAACCTAAATATCAAAAGCCAAAAAGTTTTTACAGTGAGTTTTTATCTCCAAGTTCGCAAAATGACACTGGCCACTAGCTGTGTGTTGGATGGTGTCGGGCTGGCAGTGCGACCCTGCGGCGGCAGGATAAACAATTTGAAAAAAGAACATGTGAAAATTGCAGACGCCATTGGCGCCATTTTCAATTTGTGTGTTGTTTGAGGATTCAGTTTTAGTTTTTTATTTTCCTCGTAGGTGTAGTATAAAGCACTTTGTATCACTCGAGAGAAAGTGCGATTCCCGATCTCGGGTGTTTTAAAGCCCTCGCCTACGGCTCGGGTCAAACGACATCCTCGACGGTAATCGGTCACTTTCTCCTCTCGGTGAACAATGTACTATTACATCTGATTTTACTAGCAACATCATTATGTAAAGGGTCTAGAAAACGGGCTAGTTTTGATGCAATTTGGTGCTGCAATTGTATAGCCGTCGTGCTTACACAAAAGGCTTTTAAAGCGAGATAGCTATAAAATTGCAGCAACAAATGACCTAAAACTAGCCCGTTTACTAGACCCTTAAGTAGTTAGCCTTTATGTACTTACTAACACACAAATTACAAATACTTACCTAATAGACTGCTTAAAACATTGACCTAAGGCCTGAAACGCACTAGCGGCTAGCCGCGCATTTCCAGTTTGTATGCAACTGCAACCGCTGTACGCAGCGGTTGCACAACAGTTGCATATAAACTGCAAACGCGCGGCTAGCCGCCCCCGCGGCCAACCACGCGGTAAACCGCTAGTGCGTTTGAGGCCTAAAAGTGAAAACGATTTATAATGTATTGTCATTGCACTAAAGCAATAATTTTATTACTATACAATGTATACATACGTAGATGCGTAGGTATTTGCAGGTAAGACAAGTGTACCTATTATAAAACAAATTAGTTCTACTTATGTTCTAAATGCAATTCTTAGTTTGACCTCATGTGTACGTATAGTTGAGGTACCTACCTACAATAGAAAAATAAATAAAAAAGAAATGGCTTGTGGTGGCCATCACAAAATATAAGCTGCCTACATTATACTTATACAACTTAGGTTGGGGTGGTTTTACCAACTCAGAATAACGCTATTCTTTAGATTACAATATCTCCATCTTTGTTTTCGACAAGTTTAAAAGAGAGACAGATAGCGACATTCAAAGTAGGTACCTAAAATCCACGAATCAACCCTTTAGTAACTGGAGTATGAGGTGTTATTAGATTTCTTTACACATTTTTGAAACGGAGACAAAATGACTTGCACAACAATTTATTCTCTCCTTCTTCTGTAACAATCTTTTTGCTTAGGTTCTGTATCGTTCAGGCTACCACCGTACCGCAAAGAATTCAGAAATACCCGGTGGTAGTTTTATCGCCAACGACCATGACGTCTCGAGCCATCAGTAACGAAAATCGAATCTCAATCTATGGCAACTGCTCTTTTTGGCTTGACAGGCTAGGCTTGGCATAGCGGCTTTCAAGGCTGGCTTGGCATGGCGAGGCAACTCTGGCTTGGCTTAGCTTGGCTTGGCATCGCATGGCGAGACAAAGCTGGCTGATGACATGGCGAAGCGTTACATTTTATAATAATATGCATTATTTATCACATTTCATGAACCTTTTAGGTAACCATTGAATATTGTACAACCTGTTATTTTTAATAACTTTCTGCCTTGTCCCACGCCATGTGGGTTTGGCACACTGGTACCTATTTTTATTTATTATTATGGACTCCTGTTTCCGCATTTAGACTCAAAGTTGGTCCATACACTGGTACCTATTGTGTCATTCATAATTCATTCTTACTAGGGTTATCCTTTACACAGACATCTCATTAATACCATTCAGTAGGATGTTTACATAATTCTTTGGCAATGGGCGAGTAGATTATGTCCTTTGTTTCTCAATATCCCTACTATTGATCATAAGGGGGCAGTCCAAACAGTTCTGGTTGAAACTCTTCTAAAGATTTCAAGGTGAGGGTAGCAGATGTAAGCTCGGCCATGCTAATGCGAGGATCAGGCACCACAACAACTTGCATGTTTGCTGCATTTGCTGCCTTTAGGCCATTCACTGCGTCTTCAAATACCAGGCACTGAAATTGATAAAAAAAACCTTAGTAATGGAATTTGATCTGTATTGAAGAATTTTTCATAATTTCTAAGGACAAGTTCAAGCAACTCCGAATAACGCAAAAACAATAAGGTAAATATATTAATTTTTCGTTTAAAAATATCCGTTCTGTTTTTAACAAGTTTGAAGAAGGACAAATGGTATTATTCGGAGTTGGTTAAACACGGGCTAAGTTGAGTAAAATAATTCCTGGGGAAATAAGTTATTTTTGAGGCAACAGATTTTGGCAACATTCCCTAGCACCTAGCTTTGTGTTTACGGACTTTTTTTCATGGAAAGGAATATAGAAAAACAATAATCCTACCTCTTCAGGTTTCGGCTTACTAGGAAATCTTGAAGCACAGACTAAAAATATTGCAGGATCGGGTTTTCCTTTTATGACTTCAGGGTCGGTGGAACCCATCACCAGGTGATCAAATAGATCGAGAAACTCCTTATGGTTTTGCATCTTTATTTGTACACTGTCTTGGCTCGAGCTGGTTGCTAGTGCTATTGGGACACCTTTACTTTTTAGATGCTGTACTAATTTCTGTGCCCCTGAAACCAAATTTTATGGACTATCTAATTTTATTTATAGTAGGTACGTAATTAGAAAGAAATAGATATCTACTCAGGTGTATTAGGTATATAATTTGAACAAAATATAAGCTGTAGGTACAGTGCCTACCTGGCATTAATTTTACAGTAGGGAACAGCTCTTCATACACATCACCACACTGTGACATGAATTCTTCCCTAGTAACAGGTAGTTCGAGGTTTTGTATAATTTTGTCAGCACACTCCTGACCTTGGAAACCTAACAAACTGGATTTTAGCTCCCACGTGAATTCTTTGCCATATTTAGCACTTACTCTTGTAAACGCTTCAGTATAAAGTACCTCTGAGTCTGAAAATAACCCGAAAACCTTAGTTTCAAGTAGGTAGGTAGGTATATAGTAAACTTTTACCTACATAGATTTATTAGGCAATAATTAGGCACAACTCACCTAATAATAATCCATCTAGATCGAACAGTACATGTGTAACTTTACCTAACCGCATCATTTGTGCTTTAGCTCGGATTTAAATTTGTGCACAATTTTGTGCTAAAAAAATATGCCCCCTCTAATTTATATTATCCACAAACCAAAAAATAAAATAATGGCCAGCCTTATTTCAACGTAAAAAATGACGGCCACCTGTGTGTAGGGAGTAGGGATGTTAAAAAATAATAGATTTTTATTAAAATCGTTTTTTTTTTTCATATAATCGATTTATATTTTAATATAATCGATTTTTAATAAATCGATTATATTAATTACATGTTTAAAGGAACATGGCCTTTGATGTTTAGTTTTGAATTGTTTTTTTTTTTATTCGTGTAATTTGATTTGATTTTTCGCAAAAAAAAATCGATTTTCTCGCAAAAATCATTTTTTTTAATTAAAATCGATTACTTTTGAATAAAGAAAATCGATTTTTTTCCATTCATCTCACATCCCTACGGCTGTGTGTCGTCTTATGTATCTATACGTACATTTGTGTGCGTGAGTGAACACCATAAAATCTGACGTCAAACTTGACACTTCTTACTTTTTTTTTTTCATATTTTTTTTCGCTCCTTGAAGCAGGCTATAGTTTTAAAACCATACCGCCTAGTCTTACGTTATGTTTTTTCCCATAGTAAGTTCGTTTGTTTATGTGTTTGTAATTAACACGAGAAAAACTCTTGACACTTCTTACTGCAAGTAAGAACTCGTACCTATTTAAACAAATTAAAGTTAAACACAGTATTTAAAGTTTTATTTTGACATCCTACAAGTTGTCTCATCACAGAACATCGCCAACAAACACTGACATTGGCAAATTCGTGGCAGCCTTAGCCACCGAACAGCCACAAGAAAAGAAGAAGAACACTATTAAGGTAGGTTTAGACGCGGGGTCAGTAACATAGCAGTACAGTAACCCAGTCCAGCGCTGACTTGTTATTGGGTGCATGTAAACAATTACCTAGTTTTGTGCCGTTTTGGCAGTGGCAGGGTCCGAAACCAAGATTAGGTACTGGGTCCATTGTGTAAACCTTACATTACTCTCTTTACCTACTTATGGGTAGGGTTACTAGGGTTCCCGCGACTATTAAAATCTCAAGGTCACAAAAATCTATCTTGTAAATATCTCGTCTCGTCTCCTATGAGTTTTTTGCTATTTGTATGTATGATCAATGTTGTAATAAAATTCCCTACAACTTTTCTTTCAAAAATTTTTTATACGTTGGATCGTTTTTGAATCTTTCAAACAACACCTATTAGGTACCTACTTCTCCACTAGCTTAAAATGTTGAATGTAGATATCTTCCAAGTTACCAAAAATAATAAAAAAGGACTTCCATCATAACGACCTTATAACTGACCCAAATACCTATCCTTGCTTTGGTATAAAATCCAAGGCTAGAGACTTCAAGGTCACACACATGGCATTGTTTTTCAATAAATAAAAATCCATAAGACACACACACAAGGGAATATTTTTATGGTGGTTATTCAAAACCTGGGAGACCTACCGCGCGTGTGTCAGTTGTTTTCTAGAAAATAAAGGTACCTACCTAAACGTGATTTTTTAGGAGTTTGTACTACCTACCTAAGTACCTACGTAAACGACTTAGGGCCGGTTTTTTGATCCCTAGTTAACTCAACTAATGGTTTTTGGTCCAAGTTTGACAATTCGTTGATACAAATTTAACCATTAGTTGAGTTAACTAAGGATCAAAAAACCGGCCCTTAGTTGTATTTGCTATACGAAGGTAGGTAATCCATGTTCAGTTAAAATTATCTTAGCGGAAGACAGCATAGTACTTTGTTCAAAAAAACTTGAGAGGTGTCAAGGGACACCCGGATGGAACGAAGTTCCTTGAGGTGTTGTTTTCTTATAATATTTTCTATAAGAACCTTAACGAACCCTAAAAACCAAAACTTCCAACAATACCTACATTCATTTGTTTCGGTTGAGAACGTACAGGAACACGATATTAAAAAAAAAACTTCCTGCACCAATTTATTCGAATGACGTGGTCAAAGTTTGAAAAAAGTGTCGCGACAACTTTTGGTCTTAATTTTTTCCGTCTAGCCTCCTTTCGCAACGCGCAATAAGGAACTTCGTTCCAACAAAGGAGTAAAATATAATATTTTTGTAGAGGGATTAAAACTACCGAGACTGAAATAATTTTAATCCCTAGTGTAGCATTCTACTTGTATCAATTAAGCTGGGTTCAAATTACTGTGTTGGGCTGTGGCGTGGCGCCTTGTGTTGTGGCGCGGAGCGTTTTCACTATTGTGTTGTGTTGTGGAGCGTTATGGCACGTTTTAAGATCATTCATCAGCGATTTTTATGAAAATATTCAATTTCTGCTATTGATGACTCTTCTTAAATTTATTTAATGTTTTTACTATGTCCTCCTAAACAGCATTTCTGTTACCTTGATCCTTATATTCTTTACATTTAGTGTCATACATTACTCTATATTGCCGTACTAACTCGATAAGTTCATCGGACCTTTTTAAAAAGTAGAACAAACCAAAAAAATTCAAAATCCAGTACGAAATGAACCGCTTCCCTCGCGTTTACGCGTCGCATTTATGTCATATGTGGCGCGTTGTGGCGCGACAGATCCCCCGCTACCTCTGTGGCGCGACCGGGCGTCGTTCGATTTTACCGCGACAGAACGCGCCACACCACAACACAACCTACTAATGTGAATCCACTCAGCCATAGATAATACACGTAACCGATTGCGTTCTGGCGCGCCACGACACACCCCAACACAGTAATATGAACCTAGCTTTATAAAGAGCGCTAGAATCTTTCATTGGTTGATTTGATTAGACTGACGCGATGTTGCATCTCGGTTGTGAACATGTTGTGAAACTAACTGTATTTCAGCCCAAGTAGTTTTTGTCTCTGATGAACTCAGATGAGCAATGAAATTTCTCTCTTCCATTCACGTGTGACTGGTGTTCATTTCCTGAAATGCTACTTCATAATAGGTAGGTACCTACCAACCTGATTTGAATCGTAAAAAACATCCTAAAACAACGATTTTCTTCAGAAATCACGACTTCGCTATTTTTAATGAGATATGGAGATGTAGAGTATCCAAAAATATGTATTTGTATATATATATACATACAATGATATATACAAATATATATACGTTCGCTTCGCTCACTCGATTAATTATTTTATTAGATAGTTGAGTTGATGTAGATTGGTACTAATTAAGTTCGCGCCCTGTTGGATCGCGTAACCTAATAATTTCATAACTGCCCTTTTTAGAGCATGCGTTAGTGGAGTGCACAAATAACTAATTGAAAGCCAATGAATATAAACTTCGCCTTGGACTATTTCGGAGCCCTTAGGTTGGTACTTATTTCTTATCGTTGAATTTATTGGGTCAATTATCTAACGGTTCGTTCAAGAAAGTCGAACACTGAGGAACTGCGTGTAGATTTTTTTTTGGGCCTGTCTAGATTTTCGGGATATGATCATATGACTAACCGTGGTGGGTGTAATTGATCGTCAGAAATAGATCCCTTTAGATTAGACTGAGTTTGAGATTTACAAATATGAATACCTAAGATTTTCCATAATAAGTAGGTTGGTAGGAAATTTTTGAGTCTATTGCCCCATTGGTTACAATGATGCAGAAAACTATACATGCAAGTCACCGAATGCTTAGTCCGTATCACATAGAAAGAGTTAGGTATTAGGTATTAATTATTATTTTTTGTAGTAGGCTGGGCACGCAGATATGAATATTGGAATCAGAATAATAGATAGATAGATAGATAATACTTTATTGTACACAAGGATTAAGTACATAAAAATCATAAAACTAAGTAGTACCTATAGTACAATGGGCGGCCTTATCAGCAGGCAGGCAATCTAGGTAATTTGAACTTCCAATTTACCTAGGTAATTTGAAAATAGTCATTGAAGTTGGACCTTACGATATTTGTACGTCATTTTAGTCAGTTTGCTATAGGAACAGAATTGCCTCTGATATTGTTATGTTAGTTGTGCTATACGGTCCGTTTTGGAAAAACTAAATACCTACTTATATTATAATATGTTCTCACTCCGGCGTCGGTCTGTTCTGTTACATAGTTTGTTACAACCTATATACAATAATGAAAACAATATTTTGAAAATTAAGGGACTTTCAGGGGGTCAAACGTGGTGAGAAAATAAAAAAATATTTTTATCTTCTAAAGACAGCTCAGAACTAAACAAAGTTTTTTTAATAAAAACTTTGTGGAAGAATTGTCACTTGCATGACAACGGAAAACGGTGACAGCATTTTATATGAATTAGGTAGCTATTTTAGCTAGCGCAGCTTTAGAAGTCCAATGTTTCCAGGAAAAGGCAGCCATCGGAAACCTTTACTGTGGTTCGACACGTGATTGGCCAATTTATTGCAGGAATAGACGAATACAAACTCATCGAATAGCAAATCGAACATAGAGATAGTTAACAGAAGATGAGATCGACCTCATAGTAGAGTCTAAGCAGGAGTAATCGTCCGAAGACTGGATATCGGATGCAGTATATTAATTTGTGGATATAGAGCGTGAAATCAAGCATTCAGGCAAAGCAAAAAGTAAGTAGGTATATAGGGGCGCAACGTGCTGACTGCTTCTCAGTCGGTAGCGAAGAGCTCTGCGCGTCAGGCGACCGCTTAGCCAGACAGCTATCTACTATCGACTAACTTGACATCTTGCTGAAATACTATTGTGATGTTAGTAAACAAAAAGTGCATAAATAAAAACCGACACGAGTTCACGTTGTCAGTTTAGTTGTGGGCCCAATTCGGTCAACATGTCTGTTCCGGGAGTTTTTCTATTTTCACACTACGTGGAAAGCTTTTGGGTGAGTTTTATGAATTAAAACTTTTAATATTACTTAAATTTAAAACTAATGATATTAATTCCAAAAATAAATAAAATAATGTTACTTGGGATACCAATCAATCTCCTGTAATGAAAAGTTTGCATCAAGTTAACTAGTGATAGGGCCTAGAATATAACAATAGATGCGCCTGAGAAAACAAGTTTTATTAATAGAATTGTATTTATAAAAGAATTGGCTTATATTCAGTACGGTTTAGTTGGAAGTTAGCCGTGCAATACCGGATTTGAGGACCGCATAAGTGTAAAGAGTTACGCCTGCAAGAAAAATACATTATTCAGACACATTTCTTGCGAATTATGAAGCGCTGCGCTCATCGGCTTGCGTGTTTTGGAAGAGTTAATTTAAAAAGTTCTTACATTGCGAATGACGCGAAAAAAGTTTAAAGTTGTATGGTAAAGCTGACCTATTCAATGCGAGTGGAATAAAAAGTTTTCTGTGTACTGAAAAAAGGAAGCTACCTACTAGCTCCCAGCGCGTAAGGGCCACCTGTAGGTAGGTACTCGCGCTAAAAGGAATCGCAATACATATTTTTCCAGGCAGGTATTAGCAATATTAAACTGGCAGTTCAACCGTAACGTGATGGTTGAATTGTTTTCTTTTAAAGTTCACTAGGTTCGTGTGGGTGGGCAGGTAGGTACTCAGGTAGTTAACAGTGACTTTTGATTATTACTATGTCATTATTGCAAAGGAAATTGAAAATAAGATCACTCTAAGATAAGTGATCTTAGAGTGATCTTATTTTCAATTTTCAAGCTCAGTTTTGGTTTTTGCTTCGGAGATTTTTTTACATAAAACTATAAAGCAAAAAGTGCGAATGCATTCGCGCACCGAGGCATCCGAGCTAAAGCTGTTTATAGTACATTACTGCAGCGGCCTGCAACAGAGGCAATGAGGGAAGAACGTGTAAATGTGGGCTGAGTTGAAGACGAGGCAGACATACGTGAGTCCATCATTGCCTAGTTGTGGCCAAGACTTGTATAGTACTTTTCTCAAATAATGCGCGGAAATTAAAACTAAGTACCTAGGCAAAACTTTTTAGTTGAAAATACAATTACTTTTCAAAACCATTAACGAACAACGAAGTTACAGTGTTCATTTGTTTTTTCTTCAATAATTAGCTTTCTATTTGAAAGCCTGTTCGAAATTTGAATAAAACCTTTGATAAGTTACCTCCTTGGTTGCCATGTTATGGAGTAAAAGATCATTCCTTTTTTAAATAACACGACAGTATTGAGTTTTGTATGTAATTTATCTGGCCGCTAAACACGACAGTAATGGATTTTCATACATTTTTATCTGGCCGCTGCTCGCATGTGTGTGGCCAGTACTGCATCTTCGATTTATCTCGAAGAAGGTTGTCAAAATAATGCTTTAATTTCCAAGCATGTTTGAGAAAAAAATGTTTTTTTAACTTCTTACAAGAACTATGCTTAGTAGTTAAGTTATAAAATTTGTTTTATTTTTTCTGTAAAATTCAGATATCGGTAACATAATTATAATTATTTTAATTTTCTCTTCTCAAAAAAATTATTACTTTTCTTGCATGCTGACAAATAAGATCTAAAACTATTCCAAATTTCAAATCAATAGCTTTAGTAGTTTCTGATATAATCAGGGTTTGGATCAGAAGCTGAACCCTGAAATAAGCTGGTCAAAATATTATCATTATTATAGAAAACCATTGTTATTATTGTATTATTCTAAGCGGGTAAGAAAGTTTGTATGTGTCAGTGGCCAACTTTGGTAAAAGCGTAGGTAAGTCGAACTGTGGATGATGATGATGATGATTGCAATTGGGTTAGTCCTAGACACCTGTACCTACGTACCTACTCACCTAGAGACAAACAGTAAAGTTGTACTTCGTTATAGACATAGGCATAGACAGGCATTTATTTGCTTATAAGGTAACACACAAAATACACCTACAGAACTAAACTAACAACACTACAAAGAAACAAAAATCAGACAGAAAGAAAAATGAGATGAGTGGATTGAGTAGGTAGCTAGGTAAGCTGGCAAGTGTTTGTGTGCTGCAGCAGCAAAAGGGTTTCGACTCAGCGTATGCCTCACCACCCAAAGGTAGTTAGGCGCTGTTGTTCTGTCGAAACCATCAGCCATGTTATCTTATTTTGTTTATTTACTTAACTGTCAAAACGGATACTCTGTTTACTACAAATTTTAGTCAATAAGACATATTTAGCGTAGGCATACCTACTAACTTTAGTCAACAAGATATTTATAGCGTAGGCACCTAAACACCTAACTACTCTTAAACCAACCTAGGTACTAACATGGCATAGATATAATAGGAATCCTCGTACTTTTAGAAGTAGAACGGGTTGATATTTTTTTTATTGAGTAAAATTTTAAGGTAGAGCCGCGGGTATAAGCTTGTAAATTGATTTACACGCACAACTTAGTTGTTTTCAGGAGATGCGTGAGAGTGGCTGACCGAGACGTTGAATATTCTGCAACTCAATTCACTTTATAAATATTAATTTTTCAATCGATCGCTTATTCCAGCATCTCTGATTCAAGGTTGTTTTTTTTGCCTTACACTAATCGATTTAAAAGAAATAGCTGCCAGCAGTGTTACATAGTAGTTCCTTGGAGCAGGCTTTTTGTCGACAATATTGTACCTACCTAGTTGATAGGTGGTATAGTGAGCATCAGAATTGGATCACTTTTTCAGAATTATTTACTTGTTTATTGGGCCTAATTTTTTATTTCATGTAGTTTTTACTTAGCAGTCGTATTTCTAGCAATACCTACTTCATACTCGTAAATTCAAATTCCGATAAAAAATCTGATCTTCGCAAGTAAATCGCAACACGGAAAAAAACAGATCGTAGGAAATATAACATTCATTCATAAAGACCTAATGACTTGTAAGAAGAGAGACATTAATTGATAAGTGTGCTATAAAAACTGACAGATAAAGCAATTTATAAATTATTAAAAGCGCGAGACTCAGCGTTTAGGCTAATGACCGGATGACAATCGTCAGCTATTATTAAACTAAGACCTAATTATAATAATGGGAACGTTTTTAAATTAAATTTTATAAACTTTGTGGCTGAAGATGAAGTGGACAAATGTGATCAACAAAGACCTTACGTCCTGCAATGTTTCCCAAGACGACGCGTCGGATAGAGCGAAGTGGAAAGAGAAAACGAGGAAAGCAGACCCCACCATCAGATGGGAATAATAATTGCTTAGGAGAGACAGAGAGAGAGAGAGAAACTTTGTGGCTGATGATGACTGAGACGCAAATAGGTGCGACGTTGCGTCGGTTTGTTTCCATGATCAGCAAATATTAGTTCCGGATTTAGGTTGTGGTATGGAAACTTATTTGTGGGGTCAGAAAAATGTATAAGCATGTTGGATATTTAGGTTTAAAGGATCTCCCAATAATGGTACGAAAGCAGAAGTGTAAGAAGGAACCTGATAGATATACTTAGATCGCGATTTTCTGTAGTAGGAGTTGGAACATACCTAACTAATAACAATATTTTTTGGGTGGCAAATTAAGTTAGTTATAGTAGGCTAATTTGTCACTCGTTAGTGAAAGTTTTCTTTTTTTACGACTATCTAAATCTTCGTGCATACAGCGTATTGATTCGCCAATCGTTACATAATTAATGTGGTTACCTACATGTGGTGCGCATGGCGGGATTGGGACCCCTTTCAATTCCTGATAATATTGTACCATTTTTTTAATATTGTGATCCAATATGGCAGGCTCGAATTTTATTAGCGCTAAGTAACACACAAGACACGGTACCTACTAGACTCCATCTAAAAGAAGGGGTTGATACAGGTTTTATTTAATTTTGAAAAGGTCCATATCGTCCATGGTCCATACAACAATGAAATTCACGTATCTGCCTCACATGCATCCTATACCTATTTAAACATATGAATATCATCTTATTATCTCATAATCAGTACCTACACAGGAATGGTTATCTCTACTCTACACCGTCAGAACAGTAGGTAGCCTACTTATTTGCTACAAATTAACTATCTACCTACTATAGTTTTATGCTACGCATAAACAAATCGCTTAGTTAGAACAATACTAATTTTTTTATGGATGAAACTTGCACAACACTATTGAAAGCGCATTTGCAAATCTATCATTTTAGCGATATGTAGATATCAAACAATTTAAATAAGCAGGTTTATACAAGGACTAACTGATCCAGGTTGTCTGGAAGAGATCGCTGTATAGCGATAAGACCGCCCATTGTACAATAAATTTAAGTTTTGTTTTTTATTTTTTCTTGTAATCCCTAGGTTAGGGTGTGCAATAAAGTATTTTCTATCTATCTATCTATCTAACTGATCACAGTAAAAAATTAATCATTTCAACATGAAAAAGATATTGTTCCGTTTACCTACTGCTACTGATTCCCACTGACTACAGACTCGTGGTCACACCAGATTGACACACCCACTGTATTGGTGAACCCCAGCCTTTAGCCTGTCTGGCCGGGCATTGATTTTATGATAGAAACCGCCAGACGAGTTTTTGTTGTAGGTCTAGACATGCGTATATTATTCGGGAAGGGACTACCTATAGAGCGACCAACTCGAGTATTTTGGTATTTTTTATGCACCACTGCCTTGCTTTGTCTGGGTAGACATTGAAAAGGGTTTTTGAATGATTTAACTGTAAAGGCTCCGATATCGTGCCACAGAATATTAGAAGGTACAAGGCAAGTAGGTATACATAACTACCCATGCAATAAATTTAGTACACAATGCAGTAGGTACCTACCTACCAACTTAGGTATTTTTAAACAGGCACGTGTAGTGAGCAACTAATAATATTTTAAAGGACAAATTTAAAATTATTATGTGATCAGAGTAGCTACAGGGTGTAAAAAGGTTAGATTATAATGCCGCATACAATGCTTTACGATTAAAGTTCCTCCTCACTCACCAATATATAGGTAGGTACCTACTTGAACAGAGTAAATAATTAATTTGGTTAATAATCGTTAATTAATTAACTTTTGAAATAGCGATGAAAATAAAATCTTTGTCTTGATTAGGGACCAGGTAGAGCTGTTCAACAGGTTACCATAACTTTTCTTTTACACCCTGTATATTACAAGTTTAGTACCTACCTACCTGCCATTACGTATTAAATAAATTATGAATATTGCCCCAAAAATTATAATAAACTAGATATACGGCTTATTCCCATCGAGCCCACCGGCCGGCCCACTGTTGGGCCGGATACCCACCTACTTATCTATTTCTGTATAAAATCTTATACATAATGTTAACTGTCATGTCTTGGGTTAATTTAGGTAGGTACCTAGTGTTGTTAATTGCTAAAGCTCCAGTAGCTATTTTAGAATATAGGAATTCAATTTATATAGTCTGGACTTCCGAGAATAGTGACCATTATCAGAAATACCCAAGAAAAATAGAAAGACGTCTTAAAAATATAGTTTGGATCATTGCTATCGGTCTCCAACACCAGTGAAACTAGTGCCAAAACTGGTCTGCTAAAACTGCCCTATTAGCATGGTAATGCCTCTGCCGACGCGCCGGCTCGTAAAACATCCAGTAGTGGTGCCAGCTATGATCAGAGTAGTATAGTATTATATAATCTGTGGATCAGAGTAAATTCACTACATTTTTGTAACATCATTTTGAAACCTCTGAAATACTGCACAATTTTTCTAGACCACTATTTCAGAGTATCATTGGACCTCATTATAATATCATCCAATCAAAGCTGTTATTTTTAATTTACACGAAAGTTTTCAGCTACGAAGTACCTAGGTAATTTCAATACGAGGAAATCGAAAGAGAGATCGTTTAAAAATAGTGTTGATTGATGAACTTGAAAATGGATGAAAGAAATTCTACGAAACATAACCAATCATGATCTAAGGTTAAGGTTTTGAATTTGTATAAACTTGAGTTTTCGATAGCTTTTTGGGCTAGATTTGTCCAAACCTGGGTGAACTGGCAACAATAGAAGATACGTTCGGTCTTTATGATCTACCTAGGAGCCTCAGTCAAGAACAAAGGTACCTAATTGTTTGATTAAAATGCACATATTGTACATAGGTAGGTACATATAAATTAATTTTGGATTCCATTATCTTACATAGCATGATGGTTTAGGTATAAATATGAAATACTCTTTGATATTTCGAACTAGATTGCTGATAGAATAAATAAATAAAAAATAATAAACATTCTTGGACATTACACACAACGCTCTCTAGTCCCAAACTAAGCAGAGCTTGTACTATGGAAACTAGATTGCTGATATAATACTTATAATACTTTTTTTTTATAAATACATACATGTAATACATAGTAACACCCAGACATAGAACAAACATCTATGTTTTGCCAACACAAATGTTTGTTCTCGATGGGGATCGAAACCACGACCCACAGCACGGAAGCTAGAGCTAGTACCGACTGAGCCATGACGCCTGTGAATACTTATATACATTTTCATTGTAAATATATGTATATAATAATACTAATACACTAAGCATCCGCCCGCGACTTCGTCCGCGTCTCGTTTTATCCTGTTGATTTTCCTAGATAAAAAGTAGCCTATGTGTTAATCAAGGTTACGAATTATATATATTCCAAGTTTCATCCAAATCGTGATTGAGTTGCAGCGTGATTGAAACACAAACATCCAAACTTCTAAACTTTGACATTTTTATTATAAGTGGGATGGGATGGGAATGATGGGATACATAGTAACACTCAGACAGAGCAAACATCTATGATTGCCATAAGATGTTTGCTATTACACAATTGTTTGTCAGTGGGATATAATGAGAGTTTTTATATTCATAAACAAATAGAGCTTTCGTAGCACGTGGTCTACGAAACCGTAGAGCTGTCGATCTAAGCTACAGTTTCAACACACAGCTTTACTTATATTATTATACTTACTAACTAACTCATACAATGCAAAGTAAATGATTTCTGCACCTAAGATGAACTAGCTAAAATTATTTGATTTTTGTCTCCTCTGTTTGTATCGATATTTTCGTGTAAATTCTAAAGTTCCTAGAGTTGTCTCTCAGTCTTATTATATACGCAGCTCAAAAGCTTCAGCCTGATGAAATGCTTGATACTGTGGCATCGATTACTCTTTTTGCACCCGCTGTCGCCCGCGTGCTTTCTTATTTTCAATCCGAATCTGAGGGGCGACTTGCATACCTACTTTTATTTTACGAGATCCGAAAGACGGACTCCAGTATTATTGTCTTAATTCATTTTTGAGAAACTAAAGCTGGACAGTCCAAATTTAGACGGAGTAAATAATATAAATAGATATCGAATACTTTTTCTTATTGTTACGGCCCCAGTGCACCTTTTGCATTGTTTTTTGAACATAACACAAAATCTCGATTTACAATCAAAGCGGTTGCTTTGCAGCGTTTTGTCTACCTCCGCTATCGCGCTACGATGATTTTCTTGGAAGCTATGATTGGCTTGCATGTGCGACGTGCGTATATTTCTTTATCCAAAGCCTACCTGTAGCTATTTAAAGCATAAGTATTAAAATTAATTTCACTTGCTATAAATAGACTCGCCTTTCAAGATCAGATACAACCGGTCATAAATTGGTGCATAAAAGCAGATAGTTAATTTACAAAGTTATCATTGCATTCCAATACCATTTCAGTACCGATGCGAGCTGATAGTAAAAGTATAAATAAATTACCTTCAAAATTATTGGCTCAGTGTTATAATAAACCCTCCCCGCGGCGTGCAGCGTAGCGTAGGTCAGGCACGTTGCTGATACGTGCTGCGGCAGAGGCAGAACACGATACGAGGTTGGTCTCAAATACTTTTTGTTCGAGCCTCGTCAGAGCATCGTGTTTCAAAACGAGAATCAAGCATCGTTTTTTGACATAATGAAAAACCATCCAAAAGTTTGTGCTTGCGGCTCGGTACAAACTTGAGCATAGTAACCATTGTTCGGGATAACTCCTACCAGCCAGTGTGGAAATGGTAAGGAGGGAAGCAGATGTATGCATAGTGTTATAGCACAAATCATAATAATATGTTATAGTGACACATATCCAATGCGGGCCGGGTGGCCTTCAGGGAGCAAAACGAATTAAGCGTCTCTGCTCACTGACAGTCTGCAAGACCACTCACACCGCTTTATTTTCACATAGGGACGAATGTTATTGGTCGTGTGACGACCCTTACGCTCCTACCATATAATGACGAACGCGGAAGATGCTCAACCGGTAATATTTTGGTTGGGGCCACTAGCACAAGGACCACGTTGGGTAGGTACGATCCCAACTTTTGTCAAGAAATAAATTCTTCTTTTGCTCAAGAAAGAAATGTGTTTTTATGATCTGAGAGCTGGAGCTGATCTAGCTATGCTATATCAGCTATTCTTTTCGTATATTTTCAGCAAAACAAAATGTAGAGATAAACGACAGTTTAAAAGCTTGTTGCTCGATTGTTAAATTGGGTAAATTAAAATAAAACTTTCTTGTGACGTCAAAGTTCCATTCAACTCATCGTCATTCAGAAGCCAGTTCATTAGTCACGGTGATGATTAGCAGGTGTTGGTGTGTTTTTACTGGCTGCCTGTTGCTGATCCACTGCTTTTTGCTTAGCACTGGGCTTTCTTTGCTCCCCTCCCGATGTAGCGTAAGTTCAAGGACGACGGTACTAGGTGCTACATTGTAAGGAAAGGATATAATGAATGTGCAAGCGGTATCACTAGGCGCAAGAGCTTCTTGACACGGACGTAAAACAAGTTTTGCCTCTTTTCTCACTCGTACTGGGATTCTTAAGGATGTTTAACTACGTGGCTACGGGGTTGTCAGGGGCATGTCGCATTTATTTGCATGTGGAATATATTTAGGACATTCTTTTGTTCGCAGTATTATTGGGTAACAATAAAATAATTGACAGATTGATACTATGGATAGTCATTCACTGGTCAAATTAAGCTTGCGAGGAGCGATAGGGCGCTTTTTGTAAAGCCAAGTTGCAGCTCCATTTCTTAGAGAATTCTAAAATTCTTTAGAGCTTCAATGATTTTGTAGTTCAAATAAGACTGGCAACTAGGTAAATTGCGACATTTGCGACATCATGGATACGATTTGCAAAGTTTATCACAGACATAGTTGAAAAATAGTTCTTTATTGAGTTTTTTGGTAACATCGTGAGTGAGATCTCAGTTCGGAGCGAATTACTAAGCCATGAGATTTACCAAACCGTAGTAGATAAGAATAAGAACCTATTCAGTTACAGCAGCAGAAATAAATATGTCTATGTCTATGTCTATGTCAGTTACCTTATCAAGTTATTATTTATTTAGGTAGTTCAATAAAAATCTAAGTCTACCTACTTGCTATCATTTCATTACCGCGCTATAAAAACACGAGTAGGTAAGACATAATAGTTTCATATCGTTATATACAGCGTTCAATCATCCCAGAAAAAATACATACATGCTGATAACCGGAAGATACACAAGGCAAAAGTTCGACTACCTCTATTTATAGCTTTGTTTTTTTAATATCGCCATAATCTTTATGATGAAACTTATTTTGACCAAACAGAATATAAATTGTTTTGCAATAGGGTGCGCAATAGGGTATTTCCCTATCAAGACAAATACCACTCCATGGATGCCATCTAGTCAAAGATCAGTCTAAGGATTGTGAAGAGAAAGTGGGTTTGTGTCGTTTCCACTTGCAAAAGAATTGTCCTGGGTATAAAAACATAATAGATGGGATCACGTATTATCAGTAAGCATTTTAATCTCATATAAGTAGTAAAGTATACTAGGCAAACCTTGTAAAGAAATTAGAAGCATGAGTTTTTTTTAAATAATAAATCTAACAACTTATTAAATACGTGCATTGGTTTACTAAGTACTTAGATATTTTT
This sequence comes from Eulithis testata, assembly GCA_947507515.1. Taxonomy (NCBI): domain Eukaryota; kingdom Metazoa; phylum Arthropoda; class Insecta; order Lepidoptera; family Geometridae; genus Eulithis; species Eulithis testata. The sequence goes on along the minus strand of OX382213.1, from coordinate 5,217,450 downwards.
CTAAAGGCTACTCAGCTACCAATGAACTGAATCGAACACATTTAAATGCAATAAATTTTCCGTTCCAGACAATGTCCCAGACAGGTATTTTTAGAATACTTGTTCCAAATTAGGAACAATGTCCCTGAACAGCTCAAGGTTTCTGTTTGAATTAGCTTTGTTTGACAAAGATTAGGGGTCGTTAGTTTTTATAAATAAGACTTATATGACAACCCAACAAAATCCCAATATATGTCTATTAGATAAAATTAAGAGAATTAACCCTTTATCTTAAATACTAATTACCATTGCGAAAGTTGTATAATTAGTGTCCCGTGCATGGAGAATGCAGTGCCAGGCGGTCATTGCCAATATTCCAATTATCTCTGGTTGGCTATCCTCAAGAGGAATCAAATAACAATGACCTCCTACAAGAGGAATCATATAACAATGACAACATAGCACTTAGTGAAAAAGTGTGTGGCTTTGACGCTGATCGTTAACTTTTACCGAGGATTGGGTTCGGCTGCTAAATCGAGTTTGCACTATGACGATGAACTGACCTCAATAAGTGCGGAAGACAGTTTTGCTGATTCAATTTCTAGTTGTTTACAATTTAATTTTTTGAAATATGATACACAGATGATACACTTTCGTCCAGAAAAAATGTACCTACTTACACTACCCACCCAGCACCTGGAAACCAAATATTATTACCTATTCTATTGTTACCAGGTGTTGTTTTTCAGAAAATATATTATCGGAAATACTTAGGTACCAATGATATTTTATGAGTTTTTTAACCGGTGACCAAACATATACGAATACGATTATAAATGCCCATAAAGATACAAAATATCGTCGTTCTCCTACTAAGATAACCTTTATTTTCTTAGAATAATAGGTAGGTATGTAATCCGTTGTACAATGAATAAGTTGACAACAGAACTAATTAGAGCAAAGGATAGAAATATAAATAGACGGTAGGTCTAGCTAATACTGCGGAGTTCCTGTAATCGCAATTTTTTTTTATCTTTCCTGCAGTACATATTTATTGTTTCAATTATTTATCAACCTCCGTAGTAAACCGAACTCTTGAAAGCGTCTGAAACTGAAATACAAGATGGTTTTTTAAAAGTAAAAATACCTAACTCGTGTAGCAACAAGTGGAATGTCTTGGTCATAACTTTCCTTTAGGAAGGAGTGATCATAATATAAAATAGGGCTACATTGGACGCATGCAATTGAATGAGACACCAGCGAGGTCATCCACACGCCCTTGAAAGTTCATTATGAATGTGGAGCAGAGGATGGGATGATAGAAACAGGCAACGCTTTGTTGCTTATTTACGTCTTATCTTATCACTTCAAGGATTAGAATACAGCGCATGTTATTTTATGCTATCAAGTTGTCTGAGATGACATAGATCACGGTCGCACAATAAATTACATTTACATCTCTCATATTCGGTAAGTAGGTCCTTATTACCCCCAAATGGGGCTTGTAGGTGACAAATTAGCGCTCTAGGGTAATAATGTAGCTAGAAAAGCCCTAGGGCGGTAAGTAATTAAAAAAAAACACTTCTCTCTTTCAAAAAGTTCGCGTACATCTAACCATCATACTGGGCCCTTATTCCCTATGACCAATGCAAACGCGTTACACAGCACGACAAGACAGGGGCGTGAAATCGCCTAAAACCGTATTCCCTATGCCATAATGTCATTCCTTACTGTGACGTCACGGCGTTTGGGGCACGATTTGAACTGTCAAATGAACACGCTCGCTGCCTAGCGTGATAGGGTACAGATTAGTGTGTTCCTGATAAAGTTAGTATGGCGCGGCTCGTTTCTTTGGCACTTCTTTTGAGGTTATGTCATTGTGACAGTACCTACCTTGAAAGTTGTTTATCAACAAAGAAAATTCAATCTACGTGGTTTAAAATAAAAGGCGTGAAAAATAATGTATAAGTAGTGATAAATGGATGTAGTATTAAATTACTCAATCATATATCACGATAGGCTCGAGGCATTGATTATTCAAAGCCTAGTTATGTTAGTTTAGTTGTTATTTCAATTCATTGTGCTGAAGGAAACACACATGTTTTGGCGAAGATGTTGATTGGATTAATTTGCAGAATGCAAGCAAGTACCTGCACAAAGGCCAGCTCAGCCTAGGTAACAGCTTTGGCTGAGCCATGCAGGCCCATCCGACAATGGCTGCGGGGATAAGCAGCACCCTACAAGGCCACGTAAATTTAGTATTTGTAAATAAATAAAACAATCTTTCTTTTATTTCTGTTTATAATTTATGAATAAAATAAAATCACAATAATTTCCTTTTACCCGATGGACTGACGACACTGTTAGGACCGCGGGAAGTCCATGGACTTCACATGCATAGAGGAGTGACCTGGGGGTTCCTAGGATTTGTTGTCCTTTACGCCCTCGCATTCCAGGACTACCTACGTGGACAGCTGATTCTTCTTCGGACAGGCAGCCTCTGCAGAGTGGGCTGTCTGTGGCTCCAATGTTGTAGAGATGTTTGTTCAGTGGACAGGGACCTGTTATGGTCTCCACGATGGTTCTAAGGTTTCTATGTAGGTTTAGACACCATCCTGCTTGCAAGGATCCCAAGGAGGAAAGCATATAATTCTTTGCTAACCCTCTAGTACCTCACAAACAATAATTTAGGGTCCATTGCAAGAGGGTCCGCGGAATCCCTCAGTAGCTGCCTGCTGATGCTGGTATTTTGTTGGCGCCAACGTCTTACGCGTCGCCTTCGTAGAAGAATATCCATTTTATTTTGCTTTTTCAAAGATAGGTAGGTAATATGTTCGACTATGATATGTCAACAAACAATCAAACAAAATTATTCGTTCCGAAACTAGTCAAACGTGACTTGAATGTCATATAATATCAATAGTTTTGGGCTCTTAATTTTTCAAATCACTCTAAAATAAAGTAAACTGAACAATATGATGGTTGACAAATCTTATAATTATAGATATTTATTACTTAAGTTGAAAATTCGGAACTAAAAATAATCCTACTAATTTATTATTAAACCGATAATTTTCCGACTGGAAGATTTTGAACGAATCATGTGAAATAAAATACGGGGCATAGACAACTAGTCTTGTGGCATACAGAATACCATTTTTCGGTTCCACAACCAAGGCGTGTTTAGGTTACGATCACGGTGTGACGTCACACGGTTACGGCAAGGAATCTCCCATGTCATAGGGAATAATGCCCCTGGCAATAGACATCATGCATTCAGCCCAATGACAAAAGAGGTCGCTTCGTTATTCAGCCTTGTCTTCGTATGAGTGTAATAGTCATCAATTTTAAATATCGAACGGCGAAGCTCAATTTAGTTCTTGAAAAAAAAAATTAAAAAAAAAGATGAAAAAAGGCGGGAATAGAAAACTTTTACTTTAAATATTGTTTGTTTTTGAGATTTTTTTATAATTACGTGCTAATTAGGAAAAAAACATGAGTTAACAACACCTGTAAATATCTAACACCTGTCCCTAAAACTTGAAAATTGTTCTCATTTCACAATAAATTTTAACAAATAAAATGTTTTATTCTTGTAATGCCGGTTTTTTTCTACTTACCTCACAATCGAGATGTAAAGCAGAGTAGTTAGCTCGGGTGTAAGCATCAATTGCAGCCCTTGGCTACTAATCTACTATTTTGTTAGAGCTTGTTTCGAAGATGAAACGGCAAAACTGTGCCAAAGATCCGGCCGTAACCATTGATCTATCTGGATTGTCAAACACACACATGTATCGGCCTAGTTGTAAAAGGATAGTACCTACCAAAATAGTGCCAAAGGTGCGACTGTAACCATACAATACTTGTAATTGATTATTGAACACACACAGTCATGTCAAAGCCTACTTGTAAAAGTAAAATATTAGGTAGGTACCTCGTACACAGTGCAGTGCATGACAAACTAGATTCTCACAAGCTTTAATAATGACCAAAGGTGCCTCGGTATCTTTGGACGTTTTAGATCCATATTTTGTTTAGTAAGATCAAAAAGCTCTGTACAATCTCTGAAATCGTTCTGTAGCAAAATGTGCACTGGAGAATGTAGAAAGTTCTAAATAAAATTTCAGTTCGATTTAAAAGAACTAATGCACTATATTTGTGAAGATGCTGTCGGTAGAGAAGAGGCCAGAGGGTCAGGGTAACAGATGCATGCAATAGAACAGTACATTATCTAGGCTAGCCTGATGTGTAAGTCGGTCACGTCCTACTTTTGGCTTTGTTAATCTATATTCGATACCCGGTGGCCAGAAATAAATATATTTCTATAAATATTTTTGTACGGTACAATAGTTTGGATGTTTATTCTTGAACTGGATCATAGATAGATAACTAGTAGCATTTACAAAGAGCTAAAGAAAACATAAACATAGTTTGTACTTTTTAGGATTCTTTGATGTTCGTGCCGATTAAAATTGACCTAATGGCGGCCACACACCTTCGATCCAATATAATTTAAATGTTTGTGCTGACCATAATCCATGCCAACGCCTACGGTGGCCTCACAAATCCTTCACCAGCAGAGTTCATAATAAATGGTAGCTCTCTGGTTTATGACCAAAATGATACTAAAACAATGAATGTGACAGATTATGAATAACAAATGAGTCACTATGTACTTATAAATCCCAACTAATTCCATTTACTGCTAAACACCAATTTTTGTTGGCCTTCAACGAATAATGTTCAAGTTCGCTACCTCAGACAGAGCCGAAAAAAATACATAAAGTTAATTTGTTATTCAAATTGTTTAGTATACTTAATACTTACCAAACTAAAATAAATTAAAAAATCAAAGCGTCGACCAATTAAGAAAATTAAAAAGATATCTGTCTGCGATCCTGTCTGGTCTAAATTGGCTAATAACTGTGGTTCACATTGTTACAGTTTTATTAGTAGGTAGGTAACCTATAATTTAACATCATCGCTGTAATTTATTTATAGGTGACAGGTACCTACTTACTGCAAAAAAATTGCTTTCTACGGATGGATGACCAAACAGGTGTTAAGTATTCAGCGCTCACTTATTCTGAACAATATAAGTATCTGTACCTAACTAGACATACCTACACGAACGATAGCTAAATAGGTACCTAGGTAGGTACCTAGGTATAACCTATCTACTCGTAGTTCTCAAAGTCCTAATAACAACTCACAATATTTCTTTAGAATTTCGTAGTTGAACAAATATAAACAGAGCAATAAACGATAAAACACTGTTATGCAAATAGATATGATGTCTCATAATGTTAATACAAATATATATTTCTCTATTTAATTACACAAAGCTTAGTTCTTTCCTCCGTGTTAGTTATCTTGTTTATAAAAAAGTATGTCCCTACCGTGTATCTTTCAAAATATCTTGCTGGTCGTCGCCTTCACAACTTGTAGGTAGTAAATAGTTAGTCTGACTTGTCCTGTATGAACACTGGCGATTTGTGGGTGAGTTCAAATCGAAGCAAAATTGCAGCGCAATGGAATACTATTGGCATAAAACTGATTGAGGTAACTCTACAACAGATATGCAGGTACCCTACTCATAAGCACACCTTGAATCTGTATTGAATTGTTCGGATTCTCAGCTTCCATTACCTACATCGGGAGGAGATCCAGGAAAGATTTAGAAAATAATCAATCAGTTACCTATGTCTGTTCCTAGAGCCAAGAGCTCTACATCTGAATAAGAAAAGAAAATAAAAAAGTAGAGAAAAAAGCACTGAAAACAGTATCGGTGAAATGCCAAAGCCTTATTCAAATTGAGAAGTCAATGACTCTTCTATGTCCATGTTGACGAAAGTTGTAAAACCCGTTACACTCCGAACGACATGTTGTGCTGGGTAAGCAATGAGCGGTCCGTTAAAATGTATACAAAAACCAGCAGGACAACACGACACCAACACCCGTGAACACAATAATATAATTTCTTGCAAATTAACCTGTCACTTGCAGTTAGGTTGATTGCATTCAGGTGGAAAGCATTAACTGGTTTTTCTTCCGATTCACTGAACATTTCACGACCTGTGTAGCGTTGTAATTATTTCTGCTCAGTGCTATCAAGAAATCATAGATCCTTCTGCATATCGTGATCACCACCATCTTATTGCGTTAGTAAGGCTTTGAAGGCTTACACTACAGATTTGTAGATTACTTTTTACCTCAGTAGCTCTTGAGGTAGGTAGATGAAATATTTTTTCAGTGGTAGCAATCCGCTTTCTACCTGATGCAGTTTCATTCATATAGCGTGCGCCGGCGCTTGTCACGATCGCCTTGCTCTTGTTCTTACGTAAGAAACAGTTACGCAACGCCAATGTCAAGATCGCTGCGTCAACCAGTCGCCTCGCACGCAGCACACGTGTCAACGACCGCGATACTAAACAAATATTAAAATAAAACTCGGTACTTATGACCGATACCGTATGCTAATCAAATAAAAACGAAATCCCTGGGTATGGATTATCATAATTGTTTGACAACACATCTGTATCTGAGGAAGGTCGCTGAACTGTTACGAGGAGATTTTTAGAAGTAGAAATAACACCCTGTCATGTTGCAGGGACCTAGTAATACCTACCTATTTGCATGGTAGGTGCTCAATGTCCTACAATTTTCAACATCAAAAGCGCTCCGTAAACTCAGGACTTTCTTTTCCTTCGTGACGTTTCATGATAAACTTTGTCTTTGTACGCAGAAGACCCCTCACCCCCTAGTGGACTGGTCATGCATGCCCACTCTGCTGCTCGCCGTGATTGCGGTTCTGGTCGTTGCAACTGCGTTCACCACCCGTGTACCTGATGGAAAGCAGCCCTACCGCCTACCAGGACCTCAAGCCCTCCCATTCCTCGGTACAAGATGGCTATTCTGGAGTCGTTACCGTATGAATAAATTACATGAAGCTTATGAAGGTGAGTCAAAACTAAACTAATTTTAGAGAAAAGGTCTACTTTATTATTTAGTGTCCCATCCTCGAGCTAGAAATATCATGGAATTTGAAAACATTGAATTTGACCAGGTCATAAGATAACAGGAAAATCTTCTGTAACGGGTCAGCTAAAAAGGCTATCGTTTCACAGTAAAAAACTGGTACATTTAGTACCTAAGCAATAAATGGACCACCTAATAAACTGGCCTGGTCTGCTCCCAATAAAAGATTGCCGAATGTTTTCAATGGCAATAAACTTATCTCAAGTTTTGTTGTTCAGTTTGCTATATTATTAGTGGCCGGACGCTTCCTCTTCGAAACTTTTGTAGCACACCCAGTCTGTAGTCAAAATGAGAGATTTGAATGCAGACATGTTCAGGCGTTACGGGACGGTCTTTGCGGAGACCGCAGCCAACGGTGCCCTCATCGTCTCCATCGCTGAACGCGCGGCTTTGGAAGCCGTACTCCGCGTGCAATCCAAGAGACCTTACCGCCCGCCCACGGAAATAGTACAGGTGTACCGCAGAAGCAGGCCTGACAGATACGCGTCTACTGGACTCGTTAATGAGTAAGTATTTTAATGAGTTAAGATAGTGAAGAGAGAACAGAGGGAGGTCTTCGTCAGGCATGACAAGAAAGATAATAAGTAAAGCGTTTTATTGCGCCGCGTATCAGTAATTATCATAAGTAAAACAGGTAGAGAACTTATCAAGCAACGTTTTATTTGACAAAACACTTTAAATTACGTAGGCAAGTGGTACTTGTTTATCTTTTCAAAATATTAAAAGAAATGAAAACCTAGCTAGACCAAAGGGTACAAGCAGGTACATAACACTGTGATATAATATAATATAACGCAAAGCTCAAAGGCAATACTATCACATAAAAAACATCATTCGTGCTCAGAGCAAAAAATATCGATCTAAATCTACATTGGGATAGCCGGTTCATTCACATAGGTAAATGGTGAGACCTCGAGAAAACAGAAAAACACAACTAACTTTGCACAATTTAATAAGTAGATAGGTACCACACTTAGTTTTACAATTTTATTGTACTAAGTGAACAATTATGATTCATGATATTTTTGACAAGGCCTTCCATGCGGTCACGTAGACGATTCAAGTTTTTATAGGAACTTACTATTTCCTGTCTGGCCTTGATAGGTGCTACAATTAGGTACGCTTATGCGAATCGACTGATATAATACAAAAATAAAATGGTTTCATGCAAATCAATTAAAGTAGGTACTCCCTGGGAATCTAAAGTTTTCACGCTTGTATAATGATATAATCCCACGCTATACACCATGGCGAATGACAACTCAAAAAAATAACGTTTTTAATTTTATCTAACCTAACAAAAACTACTTCTTACTTTATATTATTTGTATGTATTCCGTTCAAGGTTGCATTACAGTTCTATCCTTTTGACTATCTACTTAATGTATTTTTATTTTCAAGTTCAATTTTATCCTTTTTATAATTGTGGAAACATTTTAGCACGTAGACGCGGAGTAATCATGGAGTTAACGTTTTTACTAGAGCAACGTCGTGGAAACCTGATGCACAGGAAACGCATTTCCACCTCAGTCTGTAGGTCTCACACTTGGTGGGCCTTTAGATCGTAACTTCATGTTTAGTATTTTTAGAAATAAAATTTACGCCTGAGTTTCTTATATGCCTCCCCTAGCTAGGGAGTCAGACACATAATGTGAACCATTGATTTTTTCTTCGCTCCTTTTGGTACTACCCCGAATATAAACTATAATCCATCGTAACTTCATGTTTAGTATTTTTAGAAATAAAATTTACGTCTGAGTTTCTTATATGCCTCCCCTAGCTAAGGAGTCAGACACATGTGAACCATTGATTTTTCTTCGCTCTTTTTGTTACTACCCCGAATATAAACTATAATCCCCTAGGTAACATTACGGTCGGCGGACCTTAGCAATAGTAAGGGTTAGGCGTTTAGACGTGCAATGGTGTTTTTCGAGCAAAATAGGCATTTAAACCACCCAAAAGTCTCTACTCTGATATTATAAATGCATGACCCTATCATACTGTCTTTCAGGCAAGGTGAGAAATGGTTCCACCTCCGCAGACACCTCACCTCCGAGCTGACGAGTCCCCACACGATGCACGGCTTCGTGCCAGAGCTAAACAACATTTGCGACGACTTTTTAGGTCTTCTGCAGTCTTGTAGAAAACCGGACGGCACTGTTCATGGATTTGATCAGTTGACGAATAGGGTTGGACTGGAATGTAAGTTCTTTCGTCAATTGTATTAAATAAGACATCTTTTTCCAAAAAGTCTGTTTAGTTTGATAGACGCTGATAATATATTAGGTATTTAGGTACCTATTTATATTCTGAGCTTTTACGCATAATCATAAAAACGCAAATAAGTATAATTTGTATTCACATAGCATTTCGCCATAAAATTTGAGGCAGCAGATTAGAATTTAGGCATGTGAATTGAAGTAATAATTTTATTTTATTATTTCCTCCATAAAATGTTATGAAGGCACACAACTTTGGAAGACGTGATTGAAATATTTGTTTGAGATAAGCGTCGATAGGTAGGTATACGATGAACTGGTGGCCCTGCTTAACATTTGGACTTTTTTAAACTTAACGTACCTACCAAAAGTCATTGTGGTAATTAAGATAACTCTGGCAGACAACAACTAATTTGCTTATCATTAAATAATTAAATAGTCTTGTTTCGTTTAAAAGTCCAGTATAACAAGGTACCTAAATTTATTCAATTTCACGATATATTTATTGACATTGTGCAATATTCTCTAAAATTAAACAAAATAAACTGACGGCAGTAATTTATCGCGGTCCATTTTGTAAGACATCTTTGTTTTGTAAACGGAATAGAGACCTCATTCGTAATTAATTAACGAGGCTTGTTAGTAGGTATTCCACAACAACAATCCAGATACAACGAATTGAGATTCAAGTAGGTGCCTGTATATTTATTGTGTAGTTTATTTTCTACTTCGATAATTACGTCTCAAAAAATAGTTGCAGCATTGTTTAGTTCTGGAACACAAGCCATAAGCTAGCAAGCTATACTAGACATAACAAGGACATTACATTGCTATGTAATGGTATATTAGGTACTGCACATACGAATGGTTCTTGTTTTGAAACCAAGAGCACATGAGATAAGAATGTCTCACCGTATAAACTGACACTAGTTGCAACGGTCGACTGCCGGATGCATCTCGTTACTTAGATCTAGATAGCTTTCACAGGCCAACAGCTACTAAAGCTTGACATGACAATGTGATAATGAATATTATGACGTTTAAGTAGTAATGTAGGTCAGATATCTTGGAATAGCGTTAGGCCAACGTACCCGCATGCATGCGTGCATAAAGGAATGTGCAACATTAGAACTGCATTACGAAATAGTGAACTTATACGTTATATGTGGATCAGTTTATTCCTAAGCGCCCCAAGCTATAAAAGAAGTCAGTGATAACTAAATCTTTTTGTTTGCAAATTTTATTACTATCATGAGTACCTTAGGTACCTCTATCTTAGAATAGAGTAGACTGGAGAACAAAGCACTTAAGAGTTTGAATAGCTAACTAGCTGTTCTATCTACCCACCATGTTCTACCAAAAACGCCGATTTTTTTTATTTTTTAGGCTAAAATATTTCCGTCTTTGTTTTTCACAAGTTTAAATCAGATAGTATTTGTTCTGACGGATAGCGTTATTCCGAGCTGGTAAAATCCACCCTAAGAGTAGCCCTAAGATAAGAAAAAATGCCGAAATTACGACAGAAGAATAGCAACAACTCAATGAATGAAAAGTATTGAGAACACATATTATACAAAACAAACGAATGGAACCTAATCGATAGTTGCCAAATAATTTTGATTGCGATAGGTTGATGCAATTCGATAAAGTCACAAAACGGATCCATTGCGATTGACGCGGAGCAGTAAAGTGCACGCTGGATAGCTGGAGCAATGGGGAATAATAACATTATTTTGGTTGGTCGACAACCGGAAATTATCGCAAGATATTGCGCTAATGTACATGTTGACGTTTATTTTATGGGTGTGGCTGCTTCACCCTAAGTTTAAAGGGTTATCGAAGATAGCGGCTTGAGTTCTCTTGAAGTAAGATTTTTAAAAGATTTTAATAGCATATTTTTAAAAGTTATGAGTCGAGCGGCATAACATTTGGGATGCTATAAAAATCTCGTGATTTTACTATAGGTACCTCAAAGTAATATAGGTGCGCTAAATACCTCAAATATGCATTTTATATTTTATTTAGCTAGTTGCCTTCATCAACCAATGATAACAATTGTACCTACTTATCTAGCTGTTCTGCTGTTTCGAACCGAAGGCCTTGGTGTCTTGGGTATGGTTATGGTATAATAACCATCGGAATCTTTTATTCATAAAAATATATTTCTTTTCTACGATAAAACGATAGGGCATAAATATACGTTCAAGTTTTAATTCCATTATTGTTGTTTTCCAGCTGTATGTGCCCTGATGCTGGGCAGTCGGCTCGGGTTCCTAGAGCGGTGGATGTCAGGCAGGGCTGCCACCTTAGCGGCAGCCGTGAAGGCACACTTCAGAGCTCAAAGGGATTCTTACTACGGAGCACCGCTGTGGAAATTTGCACCTACCACATTGTACAGAACCTTTGCGAGGAGCGAGGAGACTATTCACACGTAAGTAGTTCACATTTTGGCTAGTGTTAACAATATAGGTACTATGTTGATTTTACAAGATATCTTGTAAAATAAAGCAAATCTCCCTTGAAAATAAAAACTGGAAAATAATAATCTAGATAATTAATAGAGTAGGAAAGAAGAATAAATATTTTTGCATTCTAAAGTTCCAAGACATCAAAATAGTAGGTACTAGGTACCTCGTTGAAACAAAGAACATCAAATTACTATGCTGGTCGGCATACTCCCTTTCCTTTATTTTGCATGCCAACAAGGAAGTATCGAACTTGTAATTTTGCAATAGTCTAATGTAGTTCCTTGCGTTATCCTTCATTCAATATTTAAATAAACAGAAATAAACCTTGCCCTTGTCGTGGAAAGGAAGTAAATACGTGAAAAACCTACGAATTAAATGTGCTGTTGATCGTTATGATCAATGTTTTACTGTGCTACCCTTGGACTTATTGGGGAGCTATTATCAGCCTGGTAGAAGTCCACTCCTCTGTACGTTTCCAGAATTAACAATGTTGTACCTTCTCCATACACTGGCTTCCCGAGGTAGTGAAGGGTCGTTTTGCGTTTTGCCTTCTGGTCGCCATTCGAGAACCTTTGTCATTTGTTTATCGGGGAGGCATCATTATCATATCTATTTCTAGCATTCGGTAATCCATTTTTGAACGAAGTCCCAACCATTTCATATCGGGGAGTAGGTAATCCATATAGATTCACCATTTATTCATCTTTGACGGATTTTGGGCAAACAAATTAATAACATATGCTTTTGGCAGGATAGTATCGGAGTTGATGGAGGAGGCTAAGCTACGGACCAAGGGTGCTGCCCAGGATGACGCGATGCGCGAAATCTTTCTGAAAATTTTGGACAACCCAGCGTTGGACGTGCGGGACAAGAAAGCGGCAATTATCGATTTTATTACTGCTGGAATCGAGACGGTGAGAACAACCATTCAAGAAAAAGGAAATGAAAGATTGTGTAAAGGTGTTTAACAAGAAGATACCAGCGGGCCTAAGATGCGCACCGCGAGATATTTGCCATGTCGTTCTGTCAAAATGTAAGCATTTTGTACCAGTTTAGGAACTATAGCATTATCTGTGGTAATGTTGTCGAGAAACCGCGCCTTTGAATTTTCAACTTTTGACATTTCTGCATGACTATTATCTCGTCCTCAGAGAGGTACGACGACTAAGAAGTGTCAAAAGTGTACATTATGGCGCGTGTTGTCGACACCATGAGGTACCACAGATAATGCAATAGTTCACAAACCTGGTAGTAGGGGAGCCCACGATGCTAAATGGGGATTTACTCGAGCGTCCTAGAGACCTATTGGGATGCAAAGCTTAGATGATATGAAGAAAAAAATGTTATATGATATATACCTTTACATCGGTGGGGGAAGCGGCTATAGATTTTTAAATATGTAAAAAAAAACGGTTGCATGGACATCCTCGAGCGCGTCAGATATTGATAGCATCAATGCCCTACGTATTTTTAATAATGTACGCATGTTAATCTGATCGTTTGCATGATGCGGGTGGTTGTATTTAAGGGTTGAAAATGAAAAAAAAAAAAATTAATCGAGCGCGTCAGATTTTCTAAGGGAGTGTTAAGTGCACCAAAAAAAAGCTCTCATTCACTAATCTGATGATTTCGATGGGACGCAAACTCGCGGCCATTTTCATAATGTGCAAAAAAAAATCGCCATTTTGAAATACTCAAGCGCGTCAGATTAAGATATATATGGTTCATCTTTATGTTCTAAACGTACTGTCTCATAATCTGACGATTATCTAGAGGGATTGGCCTGATCTGACAAAAAAAATTAGAAAAACGGTTCACCTTAAAGCTTAGGCATCGAATTCCAGGGCTGTACATTCCTTGGTTGTGTTTTCCATGGCTGTGAAAGCTCAGCACGTGTCGGGAATGCCCATCCACGGAATGTACAACCTGGGAATTGGATGCCAAAATACGTCATCACCTATGCTTTGTTTACACTTACTTGCCTGACTATGTGAACGATTGAACGATTAAAAGGGAACGTAAACAGAACAAAATATTTCATTTTTACTTAGGTAGGTACCTATATTTTTTATTAGTGTGTATATATAGTCAACTTCGCAATCGGTAGGTAGGTTAGGTTAGGTTTGTTTATAAAAAAATGCGAGCGAAGCGAGCCCATCCATAAAATCTGCTAAAAAATAAACTTTGTTGTTTTTCTCTATGCTTTTCAATCGTTATATTTCTAATCTGTTTAATACCTTTGATAGCCTGTGCTTTACTAATCACTAAATTCACACTAGTACCATTTTTACTCTGTAGTTACATCTGAACGAAGCATAGAATAAATCGACCAATCAGGAGCAAGTACATCAATTCCATGGTTGTGCTTTCTACGGGCGTGAATTCCCTACACGTGTCGGGAATGCACGACACGTGTTTTTTTTTAATACATGAATTCCATGGTTGTGTTTTACCGGGCTGTGCAAAATCGGGCTGTACAAACTCAGCACGTGTCAGGAAAGCACGACCGTGGAATTCATGTATTTTATACATGAATTCCACGGTCGTGCATTCCTGACTGCGCTTTCCACGGCTGTGTTTTCACAGGCTGTACATTCCATGGTTGTACAATAACCGGACCCTAAACAGTATGCCACGAGTCTTTATGATCAGCTGTGATGGCGTCATGGCAACAGAAACCAGAGTGGGGACGGAGTGAGAGAGTAATAGATAGAGAAAGAGTGAGAGAGGAATAGAAACGCGGAGAAGGAAATGTAGGCATCACGCAACTGCACGCATTTAACTTTATCGACGAATTTTGTTATTTCGGCTTGCGGAAATCGTCAGATTATATATTTTTCATTATTCTTGAATTATTTCCTTCAAAATAAAAAAATATTTAGCTACGCTCGAGAATGTCGAGATGACGTTTTTTTTTTACAACTTTGTTGCCCTCCCCTTTTTTTACGTCACTCTCAAATTGTCAGATTAGTGGAATATACACTTTTTAGGATGTAATTAACTCACCCTACCTTAATCTGACGCGCTCGAGAATTTCTGATGGTCAATTTTTTTTTACTAATCTGATCCTGTATCCTTCACGGGCGGCCTTATATATGGGCCTCATGTTTCGTGGAGGTACTTAACCGGGTACAAGGTATCCCCCTGTATATTAATCTGTCGCGCTTTGGTAAATCCCGAAATCCCCGCTTGGGCTCCCCTACTATGGTGCGAAATGCTTACATTTTGACAGAACGACATGACAAATATCTCGCGGTGCGCATCTTAGGCCCGCTGGTGTACACAATCGAAATGAGGTGGATAGTTCGGACTTAAATCATCGACTAGCAAACAGCCTAGTCTTCCTACTTTAATTCCTAAGAAAAACAATAAGGTTACTTCAATCGAACAGACAGCAGAGACTAGTCTTTATATTACTCTTTCTGCAAAATAACTATTTATTTAATTCAGTAAAGAGGCTAGACTTCTGAGCTCCGAGTCTGTGCATTTGTTTTGACTTTCGACTCGAGTGTAGCACACGCAAACGCACTCGCAAAGCGATAATTTTGTTGGGAATTGCACAATTCTCAAATCTCTCGCTAGAGGCGCTTATACGGTTTTCATACAACATTTCTTGCTTTGCGTGTGCTATACTCGAGTCGAAAGTCAAAATAAATGCACAGACTCGGGGCTCAGGTAGACACATAGCTAGCTTGCTACTCTACACCTTCTCGTCAACTCCACAGCTAGCAAACAGCCTAGTGTTCCTACTGTACCTGCTAAGCGGACGTCCCGACTGGCAACAGCGGATACACAACGAGCTACCTTCCTGTGCTTTACTCAGCGCCGAGGAGTTGGCATCAGCGCCATCTGTTAGAGCAGCTGCGAATGAAGCATTCAGACTACTGCCAACTGCACCGTTTCTGGCGAGGCTATTGGAGACACCGATGACTATTGATGGGCACAAACTACCGGCTGGAGTAAGAACCTTTTTTGACTTTAAAGACTCTGGGGTAAGTCTACTAAAGGTCTATTGGTACTATTGGTCAGAAAATCTATGCGGTAGGGTTATGTTCAGTGCAATCAGCTCAAGAGCATAGCTCTCATAACTCTATTCGACTTTTTTTGTAGATATTTTAACATGTTCCCTACTTCTTTACAGACATTTGTGTTAGCACACACCGGGGCAGCGTGTCGTAGAGAAGAGAACTTCTGGCGAGCCCAAGAGTACTGTCCGGAGCGTTGGCTGGAGATCAAAGAGCCACATGCAGCCTCACTAGTCGCGCCATTCGGCCGGGGGCGAAGAATGTGCCCGGGGAAGAGATTCGTCGAACTCGAGCTGAATGTTTTGCTAGCTAAGGTATTTTAGCGGACGATTTATAGGCTTTGTGTTAGGGGGGAGTTAGTAGTATGTCTGTCGGGTGTCAAATAATCTTTGGTTTGCTCCTGACAACGGTAGACGATCTCGTAGCAAGACTTGACAGATGGAGGGACAATTTTGACTCAAGTAAAAAGTGGCCATCTAATAACACCAGACATAAATATCGAAGGAGGTAGAGAGACCATCGCCCTGCGATGGGTCAATGCAGGCTGAAAATATATTACTCAATAAGTATTTAATTTTGAATGTACGTCTACCCTTTTCACTTGAACTCAACTCAAGAGTTACGCGAATTAGGGTTAAAAAAAGCGTTAACAGTTCTATGACGTAACAGTCCTATAGAACAAATGGGAGTTACCGGAAATATTTGCCATCTTGCCTCCAAAAAATTAATCGCGAGTCGCGACGCGACATGGTGTTTTGTTAGACAGCTTTTAAAGGTTGACTTCTCTTTCAGATATTGCAAAGATGGCGGGTAGAATTTGATGGAGAATTAGACGTGCAGTTTGATTTCCTGCTATCGCCCAAATCACCGGTGGGTCTTCGCTTGGTTGAGTGGTAGGTTGATATCACGCCTTAAGTGCCTGTATAGCATGTTAAAAGGTTATACCTACGCCGCGATAAACATTCCAAATTAAGGAAAAATACTGTGAGATCTTCATTCAATTAAGTAGGTACAGATCTTTGCGAATTGTCAACCAAATTTTTTAAGAATTACAGTTTTCTAGAAGAAACTAAACTTATTTCGTAAGCCCTGAGGTTTGTAAAGGTCTCCTCATGCTTTAGTGTATTGTGATTGTAAGAGCATTTTGTATAATAGTTCGCTCGACTGATTAATAAATTAAGAAATAGGTTTACTTGTCCCTAGCGTTACAGAATGTATTGATAATTTTAGATTTTCCGGCGTCTGTAGTTTTATTCACACTAAAAAGATAAATTAGGTAATTATGATTGAGTAGCTTTCTGTTAACAAAATAAGTGAAGATGTTCCGACGTCGTATGATTGTTTTTCTATTGATTATTCTGAAACAAGATTAAAAGGTACCATGGGATGATTTCCCACGGTAGGTAGGTACGCTATAGAACTTTGATGCCATGAAATGCTTGGACAATCAGAGAGTTGCCAAAAATGCTCAAATAAAGTTTATACAAAAACTGTAACATTTCAAGTGTAATAAAAACATAGTAGGTAGGTATACTAGTTTTATAGCTTTATTGTACGAAATATGGCTGTGTTATTATCAAAAAAACATATTTATATACAATGTTATAACCGAAAATACCTCTTTTAAAGACTGCATACCGCCACCTACATGCATTTACTTATCTGACTTTTATAACATTTTTTCATGTCTACTTTATTCTCGGTGGTACGATTTTTGAAGTGTTTGCTAAATGGCTGTAATATTTCAAAAGATATAACCGACACTAGCGATCCTGTGGCATTTCAGAAATCAATGCACATCTTTATTTTAAATATTAGTTTTTAACTTTAATTATAGTGACCATTGTATCCGTTATTTTTGTGTAAGTTGTTTGTGTTAGTTATTATAATTATTATGATCATTCCATTATTACTCAATTAGTCTCTTTACTGAATATGTCAGTCAGATAAGAAGTTAGCCTCAAACATCGCTGTGAAGTGGCCATTTCCATAATAATATTATTTTGTTTTTATAAAGGGTAATAAAAGCACTTTCAAGAACTCCAGATTAGCTTTTCAATCTACCAAAGACCACACGACTAGAAACTAAAAAAAAACTGCGAAAATAATTTAAAAAATCTTTTTGGAACCCTAGTTTCTGATTGATGTTCAGCTGAAATAAGAATTTGTACAGGATGATTTTAGAATGTATATTTAGCCTGTCGGTTTATAAGTACTGCCTACGAGCCTACTCAAATAAGGACCTATTTATAACAGTCATAATCTGAAGAGCCTTATTTATGTCTTGATATAAAGGCCTACGAAGCAGTCTGATTAGTTACGTGAGTAGTCTTAATACCCTAAAAATATGTTATGTTTAAGTCTATTGTAATAAAGACCAATGATGTGTTTGCTCCTTAAATATTCATGAGCATATCAAAATAAAATTAATTAACCAAGCTTATGTATCATTTTGTAGTTTTATTTTAAAACACCTTTTTAGGTTTCGGTGTTGTTAATTTGTTTGAGAATTTAAGATTCTCTCGGAAATTAGGATTATTTCTGAAATGAAGTTTCTCGCTGTGATCTACCTGAGAGCTAAACTCATTCGACAGAATTAAACATTTTTAAGACATTACAAGTACAAGTAGGTATACAATATACCTACCTACTATAACAGATATTTTACAAATTTAAGATACGACGAACTTATCAGAGCGACCTTGACCGAGGAAAGCGTTCAAATACCTACAATTATAAGTTTACCATACATGTAACATCGCGATAATTGTAGTTGAAATGATACTAAAATGACATTTATGTATGCACCTACTCTACATAAAACGACATAATCAAGGTTTTCTACATTTTTGCGGTTGTTATCAGTATCTTCCCAGACTGTACAGTTTGGGAACGATTTTGATATAAATATGAGGCGAACGGAACGTTATTCTGTATTATTTCGGAACGCAGTATTTGAACGTTTGTCTATAACCTCTCTTCTCGTCTTGTTTTTTTTTAGTTTGTTTTTTTCCAGCCAGCTGTATTTACGATGAGATTCTGTGCGAATATTTCTTTTATGTTTGCTGAAGCGTCTTCTATTTTAGATAGATATGCTTTAGCAAAAGCAGCTGGTTTTAAAGCTATTGAATCGGGGTTCCCCTTTGGTTCTACTTTGGAGCAAGTTAAACAGGCTAAGGAAAGTGCCGGTATTGAACAAGTTTTAATTAATCTTAAAACAGGTATGTACCTACCTAATTATTCGTTCTTATTATTCTCTATTTAATATTTAAAGTATGCGATACTGCATTAAGACGTGATTGTTAGGTAACTACACGAAGACACATTCAAATATTTATTTAGACAATGTCTTATCAAGTATTACGTTAAAGTGTATGTCAGGGGTCACCAAATGGCGGACCGCGGTCCGCATCCGGACCTCCGACCCATTTTGTGCGGACCGCGGGAGTGATAAAGCTAGGTAGGTACTACTCTGCCGAAGGAAATAATCGATTTCCAAGAAAACAGTTTTAAAACACAAACAAGTTTCCAGACGAGAGTTCTGGAAAAAAATGTGTGTGGTAATAAACATCCAGAACTACAAAAATTTGCTTTGAAACTTCTTACATAAATATTTTGTTTGGATCAACGTATATTTGTGAAGCTGCGCGGATCGCGATGGTGATTTTATTTCTTAAAACGGACCCCGAGCGAAACTAATTGGTGACCACTGGTGTATGTAATAACATTATGATAATAACTTTAGATATAATTAAATTAATATACCTCCATAAAAGGTATTGATGATTTTATTATAAGTTTCATATGTTTTACATTGCTGTGGATTTGGTTAAAAATATCCTAAGGTTTTCGTTTAGTTTAGTACAATTTAAACCCATTGTAAATGTAGTTGACGCGTTCTCAGGAGACACAGCCAAAGGCGAGCTCGGAGTAACCGCAGTCCCCGGCAAAGAGAATGAGTTCAAAGAAAATTTCAACACAACAGTCCAATACGCAAAGGCTGTCAACGCAAAGAAAATACACATCATGGCGGGAAAACTAGAGCAAGTATCACAGAGCAACTGGGACACTTACGAGAACAATCTGAAGTATGCTGCAGATGTGCTGAGGAATGAGAATATCGTGGGAGTGATAGAACCGATCAATCAGTACTCGGTGCCACAGTATTTCCTGAGTGATTTCGGAAAAGGTATGATGTATGTAAAGGTATGTAATAAAACTTTGCAGCTTAGTCACAGATTTCGATTGTTCCTTATGCTTTGCCTATACCCACAAGATTTGTTTCCACTTGGTTCCTTTAGACCAATTTTTTATTTGGCCGATGGAAATCAATATTCATTTATCCGTTTAGTCTCAGCTAGATATTTAAATGTTTTGAAACATTCGTGAACGTTCTGGACTTTGTAGATGTTCTGAGAAGAGGAACCAAAACTAAAGGTTTCTCAAATATTGGTGATTTTAGAGAAATGGGCTCACCACCGTAATCCACGGTAGAGAAGTATCTACCTATTTATGATCCGAGATTTATTTTATTTACAGTAGGTAAGGTAAGATAGGTACCTACTAAGGCTTTCGATCAACACCGAAGAGTTATTTGTCAGGAAAAAAAACTCTCTAAAATCGTGGACGGAAGTTAGCGTTGTTCGTATTTTGTCGAACCCGGCCTAATGACAGAAAATATTAGTACTACATACAAAAATGCTCGTAACAACATTATGTTTTATGTACTACTTAACTCTTTATAGTTAACCTTTCCAAGAAAAAATACCTACTATTGATAAAATGTTTGTAAAATCCCTTATGATAAGGTTTTTGTGATATAAACACATTTTTACTTTACTTTACTCTATTTTTAGCGGTTGATATAATAAAGCGCATCAACAGCCCCCATCTAAAGCTGATGCTGGACGTATTCCATTTGCAACAGATCAGCGGTGACATATCGCACGCAATCACGAAACTAATGCCGTATGTGGGACATGTGCAGGTATGTTAGAACTAATTCAGTAGGATAACCTTATCTGCGTAGACATGGTTGGTTATGTTATTGAAACTGAATGTTAAAGTGAGGAGTAAAAACGCAGACAAACTAAATAATCAATAGATCGAGGTGTCTGTATTAGAAATAAATAAAACGTTAGTTATCCCTTCCGTCTTAGAGCAAATTAAACATACCCTTCGAAAGTGTCTGTGTGAAACGTATGTGTGAAACGTCTGCGATCAACGCGGAGAAAGAAGGATAGAACACGCGGTAACTGCAGTCTGTTTTTCCACCGACAAAAATGTAGCCAAGTCTCGATAAGTGGAAATAGGTTACCTATAACACACGCGTTTCAATCTCTGTTTCATCATCATGACTCTATTCAATTATCAAAGACATTTTGTATACTATTGAATAATATACATTTGAACACCCTAGAAAATGGCACATATAAATAAAATCAGACCGTAGGGATTGGTTCAATCAAACAAATAAAGTTAGGTAAACGACATCTAAAAACAGCGTGTATCAATAAGCACTCAACAGCACTTTACTCTATTACAGATAGCTCAAGTACCCAACCGCAACGAGCCAAACACTCCAGGCGAGATAAATTACGAGTATGTCCTTCAGCAAATATCCAAAGGGGGTTATGAGGACTGGATTGGACTGGAGTACAAGCCAGTGGGGAAAACTAACGACGGATTGGGATGGATAAACAAATACGGTTACAGTCTATAAACACCAACTTAGTACAGGCCCCGACACGGTATTTAGCTCTCGGCGAACGTGGAGGGATAAATCTATCTCTCGCTGCGCCCTCTGACTTCCCTTCCGTTCAAAGTCAGAGCTACTAAACCGTGTCGGGACCTTCAACTGCGTCGACGAGAGGATAAGAACAGGTGCATACCTATAGCAGATTTGAAGCAAATAAATTCAACTTTTATGTTATTGAGTAATAAAAAATTGTTCTCAAAAATAAGCCCTCATTCAGTCTCATAGCGCGATCACACTATGCCGAAGTGGGCAGGGACTTGGGCAGGGAAGTGGGCAGGGAAGTTGTGTGAACACGAACATGCCGCTGTCCCGTCCCCCTGCCCAAGTTCATGCCCTAGCTCCTTAGTGAGAATAAAAGCGATGTTGCTGTGGCAATCATTCCGGAATTAATCGCGGCAATCATTCCGGCAGCGGCATGGGCATAGTCTGCACGCGCTATTAAGCATAGATTTTTTACACTTCTCAGTGAAAAGCTGTCAAAACAAAATCGATTATTGTAAAAATTCAGAGTATTGTTGTTACTGAATACGCCTAGAATGAGAATCAATTTTATTTAGCTGGTTTAAAGACGCCGAGTTGTAAAAATCACTTTGTTATCATAATACATTGTCAGGATTGCAGTTAGGACGTTCTAAAGAAATAACCATACTTATGTGCATAATGTACTATACCTACTTACCTGCCTTTGATTCGGGATGAACATTGAATACGCAGTAGTTTCCAGTGGCGGATTTGCAGTCTTGGCCGCTCTAGGCCCCACGCCATGTGCCGGCCCTTTCTCAGCACCCATCATAATAGACTAGGTACTTAATGAATACTTAGGAAGATTATTGCTACACGTTGCGGTACAGGGCGGCCCGCCATAATATGCGCAGCCTTTTAAATATTTAAGTACTTTGCATTTGATTTATTTCTTGCTATCCATCAGTGATTTTTTGTCACGATTGGCCACCCCTAATATCTGGCCGCCCTAGGCTCGGGCCTACTGGGCCTTAGGGCAAATCCGCCACTGGTAGTTTCCCAAACGCTGTGAAGACCTGTCTATTCTATGTATAAAGCACTATTGCATAGCTTGTAATTAGATCTAGCTCGAACTTTCTTCTACAAAAGTAAAATAGTTCACTAAAAGTGTAAACAGCATTTATTACATACTTTGATTGGACTAAATACTATGTACAATTATATCTAAATTAAATAAATATTCATGAACACTTCACACAATACTATCTAGTCCCAAAACAAGGAACTAGATTGCAGGTCTTGAATACTTATAAATACACGTTTTTATACATACCTAGCCACAGAACAAAAATCTATGGATGATGGCTGAGGCGTGATACCTGAATACTAACATAGGTGGTACTAGGCGGGGCTGTAGAGGGACTGGACCCAGTGGTGTTTCTTGACTGCCTCCAATGAGAGCCGATCTTTACTTGAATGCCGTAGAAGCTGGACAATAAGAGAAACTAGTGTTACAATATTTGTTTCCTACTGAGTAAAGTTCTTTTAAAACTATGAAATTAAGGCGTAGGGTAAAGGCAGACAACATTCTCGCTCGCACATTTCAACATTTTTGAAGATATAATAATAACTAAATGTAATTATGTGAAATTGCAGAGCTTCAGGGTTGAGAAAATAACAATGCAAAGGTTCAGTAAAAATATCACATTGATCCAAACAAGTTTTCCGACCAAAAAAGTGCACTTTAATTTATCGCATTGGTACAGGTTTTTTGGTCTGCCTTTACCCTACGACTTGTAAGGAGATATCGTATAAGATATACTTTTCAAAGCCCTTTGAGCTTGTCTAAGGGGGTTAGGTACAGGCACATCCACTGTAAGCTCCTTGCAGCAGCTGGTTATCCATTACATGGCATTTTGCAAGCCCATCACTACTACTAAACTTCTAAGTAATTTTCTCTAACGTTTCGAATAGAAAAAAAACCTTTATTGCATTACAAAAACTACTAATTTTTGCAAACAATAATAATAACAATGAAAACGTGAGTGAAATAATAATGAGATACACTGTTAGTCTGAACTAGCCGTAGTTTGAAATAGTCTTATTTAGCAGTTAGTTTTACCTTTGAAATCAGATCCTTGGCCCCCTCCGGTACATAGCTGGGATAAACTATTTCCAAAGCGAGGATTTTAGCGTATGTTTTGTCTTGCCCTTCACTCTCGAAAGGCGGCTTCCCTACAAGAAATTCGTAGAGCAGGACTCCGATACACCAGTGGTCGACGCAGGCGTCATAGACTTCGCGTTTGATCATCTCTGGGGGTAGGTAGTCGAGGGTGCCGCACATTGTTTTGCGTCTGGAAGAAAGATTAAAGGTGGATTTATATCTACAGACATTAAGCGTGCTAGACACGTGCCGTGGCAGACACTGACAGCGACAGACACCGTTTTATTTACATCTGATCGTGCTGTGTCGACCGTTGTCAGCGTCGGGGCCGCTAAAAAAGTTCTAACAAAAAAATATGAAATATAAGTTGCACTAGCAGTGGAGTTTATTTTATACAGCTTCATGAAGCTAAGTATACACTGTGCCATCAAATGTACTTATTAGAGGTTTAAATCAGAGTACAAAATATAGAATACCTTTCTGAAGGAGCGTGCACAGACCACCCGAAGTCAGCTAGTTTGAGGTCTCCACTGTAAGCAACCAGGATATTCTCCGGTTTTATGTCTCTGTGTATCACATGGTGCTGGTGGCAGTATTCCACTGCATCTGCGACCTGAAATATACAGTTTGTTATTTACTTTTCATGTGAAGATATAAAAAAATTCCAGCTCTAAGATCTGCAGTCACATACAGTGGTGAGAGAACGGACATCAAAATAATGTGCCACACTCTGAACATCAAAATAATGTGACCAATTTTTAATCTCAAGTTTGAAAAGTCCTTGTCAATTATAGGCACATTTAATCAGGAAACTGAACATGAAGTTTTAGAACATGAACTTTGAATTTTTATTTTAGGGCAGTTATTACATAAAAAACAGGAGCATAACTTTGAGTAGAGATTTTCATAGATAACTGTAATAAATCTATGCTTGAGTTGAGTCTCAATTCAGACTTGAGCAAGTAGTTTGTAAACAGACAAGCCCTTACTTGATAAATATACTTGGCAGCTTTAGCCTCTGGAAATCTGCCTTTATGTGAGTTAGTGAGATGTTTGTACAACTCCCCGCCTGCTGCAAACTCCACTACCAGGTAAATTCTTCTTTCGTCATGGAACCAAGTTAGCAGGCGAAGTATGTTCGGGTGTCTGAAGTTACAAACAAATACTTAGTATGTGAAGTGACTGCACTTGATCTACAGAATAAACATAAAATAATAAGAGCATGAATTTAGAATAAAATGTATACCTACCTATTTATATAAGCCTTAACGCTTATGTTTCATGTTAAGTAATAATAAAAACTAATGCATCTATACAGCTAGGCCTAGCGCCGAGATAGGCAAGAAGAAGTATGCTAGACTAGTAAATAAACTAAATGCTGGGTGTCTAAGAAACCTACTCGGTACCTACTGGTGAACTTCAGCCAGAAGTAGTTAGGAGTACTTGTGTAGTTAGGGGACGGTTTTTCTAGTAGATGTAAATCTACGCCGCTAGGCAGAAACTTACTTCAAATGTGATTGGATTTCAATTTCTCTTAGCACTTGTCGTTCACATTTTGACTTCATAATCTGCGATTTGAATAAAGTTTTTATGGCTACTAAATAACCAGTTTTCTTCTCTCTGGCAACGTTTACGTGTCCGAATTTTCCTTGGCCGAGGTTGGAGCCAAGCTCAAAGTCCCTGGGAGACCATTTGTATCTGGAAATAGAAAAATAGCAGTGTAGTTTTACACAACAACAGCTGAAGTATGATCACTGTTCTGTTCGGGTACTTACGAAGTGCTGTACGCCGCATGGTTTATAATCTTCGTTTCTAAATCTAGCACTTCGTTTCTCATGGTGTTTTTGGTATTTTTTCTCAAGCTTGCAAGCAAAACAAATTTTTTCAAGCTACGTACGTGAAGTAGAGAAAACCGTTGATTTTTGAAATTTTGATTTGTTTGAAAGAGTGAAAAATAAATATTCTTGACGTTGACACTGACAGTTGGATATTGTCGTTCTCAACTCAACCCAAAACCCACACCAAAACCACTCGGACCAAATGACAAGTGGAGTGGAAGTTGTTTACCCTATTTCACAGACTTCCTATTTCGAGTGGAAACCACAGATTATGATGCCTGTGTGGAAGCATTTTGACAATTAATGCTAAAAGATAAAGACCTTTGTACTTATGTTGATTTACTTTACTGCTCAGGTATATACTGCACTGTACAAGCACACAAGCACTCAAGCACTGTTAGTACGACAATGTACGTAGTTTATTTCTTCTTCTTCTTCTTTTCTAGATTCTCATAATCCCGATTGGTGGGGACAAGCTAGTGGGGATTATGACAATAAACCGCCTCTGTCCATCGTTTCGACACACAATTTTGCCAGTGTCAAGTGAAATATTTGAAATATTATCAGTCAAGTCATGTCATTCGTTAAGTCGGCTGTCGTTTGTTTTAAAGATAAAATGGTGGAATTTTCCTTTGAAAACTGGAAAACGAAATCTATAATTTCTAGGAAATCACCTTAAACACTTTTATTCCAATGCCTCACGGCCACGAGCACAAGTATTATTGGTTAAAATTCTACCAAAATTAAACAACAATACTCACTATAACACAAAAAACCGTAAAAGAGGCGATGTTTCCCTAAAAGTGACAGATTTCGAATCCAGTTTATTTTTTATTTCACCAAAATATGGAAAATGACACAATATTTTCATTTGAAGTGAAAACTTCTTTAGCATCGTTGTGATTTGAAAGTCGATGGAACGAAAAAGCGATACAACGAAAAAGCGACAGTTCGACCCCCACAAAACGCAAAACACTTCGCGCGTTCTAGGATCCGACCAAACATAGCAGCGCCATCTAGTTCTGATTTAAGGCAACATGAGCATAGAACCTTTTCTAACTAAATAAGTACTGCATATTGGTTGTACATAAAAATAAATATTAAATTAATTTCACATTAAACACAGAGCGAGAGTGAATGCGTGGCACTTGAAGTATAACTTCTTCCGCGGGGAGGGATTCCACACACTGGTTTTTTTTGAAGGTTTCACTTCTACCACGTGTGAATGCACACATGTTTCTTTTTTAATGAGTGATTTAAATAAAGTAATTTAATGAGTGATTTAAATAAAGGCATAAAGGCCGTCTGACTTAGAACCATACACATAAGAAGTGATGATGATGATGATGATGTCTTCCTGGCCGGTTTCGGCTACGGCGACATTGTTGCTGCTTGATGCCTATGATGGGCTCTAAGGTGACTTGAATAGCCAATTTTGGCTTTAAAGGTTCTTGCACACAATGTGCATGTAAGAGCGCCGTTAACGTAGTTATAGTTAATGTTTGAAGGCGGTTTAGCTTTTAGTTGGTCGCGTTTAATATCTAGATCGCGCCTTCGTTCATCTTCAAAGGTGTAGACATTTCGCTTCACGAGACTTCTCCATTCAGGCCGATTTTCTGCCAGTGACTCATATCATATTACTTCTTATACACATAAGAAGTAATATGATGTGAACTAGGAAGAATATTAGACAACTAACTTCTTGGTTGAAGTTGTTTATTAATCTTCTCCCAGAATGGCCTCACTTGACAGTATAGTTGACTTGATAGGAAGTTGACAGAAAACGGAAAAGCGCGGCAAAGCGAGAGTTCTTGAAATTATGGAAATTGTACTGGATTGAATGAAACATTGGACTAATAAATCTATTATTAATTAAACTATGTAAATAGTAAGAAGTAATCGGAGGATAAAAAATGTAAGTTTCTTTTAAATAATTCTCTATTTGAGCCTGTAACCACTGAGCCTAATGTTGGTCCCCTATGCCTGTGTAGTATAATGGTAGCTAGTACTTTCTTTTCTTTTGTGCTCACTTTATCAATTTTATTATCATATAGGTACTATTATTCTGTTAAGCATGCATTGCTACGACGTGATACCTACGTTGATTTATGCCGGACCTCTTCCTCTTCGTCGTCGTAGTAATTGGGTAGCCTATGATGCTCAAGCGCTCGCTGTCCCCTTTGATTGATAGAATAGAAAGCATTTAGAAAGTATTTCGTTTCTAAATAAAAATCGTTTCTATTTTAAAGGAGTGAATTCGAAGGATACTCTTATTCAAAACACTGACGATTCTGACGAGTGACGAGTGCCGCAAGCTAGGCATACCTACTAACTAACTACCTAACTACTAACGGAATTTGCAACGGCCTACAACTCGTACAAATTGTAAAAGATAAGTTTTATTTACTATAATTGGCACGCCATTAGATAGATAGGTAGTAGGTACACGACGCAACTGCTTTACATTGTGTTTTCATAGGGGTTGGGGTGAGTGAAGTAGGGACCTCTAACGAGCGCATCCCCTATTCTCCTTGCACCTCTAATATAAGAGGAAAAGTTCGTAATGAATCATCTTCATTCTGCTGTTTTTATTTTTGCTGTACCTACCTACCTGCGAGGTTTTTTCAAGTCTGAGTTGTAGGACCTAAAGACAGGTCTTTATTAGGTATATGCAGCCCTACAGAAGTCTTGGGACCTAGGTAGGTAGCTACCTACTTGCTATACAAAAGTGATACCTACTTATGGGTACAAGTATAGTACTCAGGTAGGTGTAGGTACTTATAATCACAAGACAAACAGGAAGAATCTACTAAAGCAGTAGTAACAAGATCCGCGTACAAACAAAATGCGCATCACAGCGTGACTATGGAACACGTTTCTGAGCTGTTGTTACCAGCTAGTTCTGTTTAATTTTGCTACAAATATTTTGTAAAACAAAGTGTTCATACTGAAAAATGCAAATTACATATTTCGAAATATTCTTGAAAACGTTCATAAAAGCGTTTATGCAAAATCATAATTCTCGGCATATTTAGATGGCCCTGTTAAAATAAATTTTAGATTGTGCAGTCAAATGTGTCAAAAGTGCAGTGGGTGCAGGCAAATCTCTTTAACGATGCGTTACCTTGAGACGATAACTGCAACGGCGGGGCGGCGCGGTGCGACTATACCTACTTAGCTATTTAGGAGACTGGACCACTAAAATATAAAATAAGCGAAGGTGTAAATTTTACGTATCTACCTAAAGTTACGAGTAGAAGCAGAGTCACGTTGGATCTATCAAAAAATGCAGAGCGTTGGTAACACCACCTCGAACCACCCTTCCCTCCCAACACCGGCTACGGAAGAAACTCTTACATCATCTACACCGGTGGCGGGAAATCGAGGAAAACGCGCGCACTTGGGGTGGCTCGCCTCTCATTCCGTAGCAAAACGCGCGGCGGCGCGCCGCCAATCAATACGTTTTACAAACTAAAAACTATTGAAATACAATCAAACAACCAAACTTAGCATAATAACATTTTTATTTACAAAGTGTAAATATTAGTGATAATAGTGAAAAGTGAGACGAAAATCGAAAAGCACTAGGTAGGTGGGTACTTACCTACCTAATAATTTTATTGGCACATTGTGGTGACCTAGTTATCGCAGATACTCATGTTTGGTTGAATCGTAGTTAGATCCTGTTAGTGGGTATTGATTGGTTTTAGATTTGGATAGACGTGAGATAAATTAGAAAGTTTCCTACTCGTAAATATCAATATGGCAACCATCGTGTGAGAAGTGAGCACATTTTTTTAGATTATCTTCTACGTGATATCTTTACCTATACCTAATAGGTACTAAATTGCGCACGCATACTAAAAAGTCATATATTATATTACTGTACTTATTATGTGTAAAACATAAATATTTTGTTACAATTCATCTGCCGAACTCTTAATGAATAATCGTCGTAGCATAGCCGTAGCACCCTCTACGAAATAAATGCATACGTTTGATTTTCCTTGGTAGGTATGGAGTTAATTTGTCATGTCTGCTAGCTAGTGGCCATTTTTAAGTTATACATACTAAAAATAATTAATTAAATGTGAGACTTGATACGATGCGATCAGTAAAAATGTTCTAAAGATAATCACAGCATGTAGGATCCTTCACGGCTAGTAGTAATAATACCTAAATTATGAATAGGTCTATCTGAAACAAAGACTGGTCCTTATAGTATTTTTTCCCATGAACGTAACAAGTGGAAATCGTGTTACTGGCCTAGCCCTAATGGAAGAGTGGTGTGGGTTTTTAGGCATAGGTGTGTAGGATCTTTTTTTCTCGGGGTATATAGGTACCTATAAGTCATGGTACGAAGTGGACATACCTAGTAAAGTAGGTCTACTGAGTAAGTAAAATTATTATTTTTGTTTTTGTCAAGTTAGGTACAAATTTCTAGAGATATTACAATCTAGTTAGATAAAGCATGTTGACCACTAACTACCCTAAGCCTTAGATACAGACTTATAGAAGCTTAACACTGGATAAGCCATAAACTCAAGTTAGATTAGATTATGACCTCAATATTGACACGACAAGCCCTGCGATCGATGGTCACTACGGTAAGCTGGGCACGAAAGCGACTTAATAAATTGAACCTAACCAGGCATACCTAAAGTACCTTGATGTAACTTAGTTAGACCAAAGTAATTTATAAATGTAAAATTGCCCGTTTGTTGGTTACTTCTGAATAAGGTCTGAATCGATCGAGATGAGCTACAAAGATAGCACTTGATCCGGCAGATGAATATTACATAGGTAGGTACCTAAGTTTACTTCTTCTTCTTAGCCGGTGCTTAGTGGGAACATGTGTACTTACTAGCTAATAAAAATAGCTTGCCATGAAAATAAGGGAGCTGGTAGGATATTGGTATTTAGATTTAGCTTACCTAAGTTGCAAATCAGCACCTCGCCGCTGGCGCTGCTAAAACTAGTTTCCGTACATGATAAACTAACATCGCATACGAATAATCTAAGCATGCACGCATCATGCACGTGATAAAATCCAGCCATTATCTTGTGAGTATGCTCTGTAGTGTCATTGACCGCGGGAACCACCCCCAATGCCAGTGCCAAATCCGTCCGGGCTGCAGGGCGGACTTTATTATTTACATCCGATTTGGATTAAATTTAATCTTCATTCCGGTTCGTGTGTGTCTATTAGAAGTATAATCGCTAACTCTAACTACGAATAGGCTAAATTTTAGTGCAGACTTCTATTCGTAATCAAGTTAACAGAGTAGGTACCTTATCTGCGTAGGTAATACTGAAGCCCGTGCTAATTAATTTTGGGTGGTAAAGTAAATGTTATCCCGTAGATGCAGACTGAACTTAGATTAGGTAGATTTTGGAAAACACAAATCTTCCTCCACACAAATCTTATTCCAGAGTTTATTAGAGCCAAATGGAGATAGATTACTCTAATATTTGAAATGCTTTTGTGCTTGAGTACTTTACCAGCTGCTAAAAGTAGGTATTTTTTCCTCGGAGTTGACTGATAAGATTAGCGATTAGCGAATTAGTAAAAGGCAAACCTACTAATTCGAGCTTTGTTGTTTCTTTGAGCAAACCTTTGATTATTTAGGTAGTATACTTATTTCATTCATTTTTGTTTCAGGTAACTTATTATAAATACAAAGTATTAAAAAAAGAGCGATTTAAAATATATAATTTTGACTAGTTAGACGCTTTTATACCTGACGGTACCATTGACTTTTTAAAGGCGACGGTTGCGTAACATAAAACAGACATCACGAATTCAGAAAGACTGTAATTTAAACTCGTAACTCTTGTGAAAACTCAGTTGTTTCATTAAAAACTCGTTCTCAAATTAAAAGGGAGTTGAATGAAAGTCATTGAATGTCGGCGGCGGCGGCGGCCCTTTGCTTGTGGAAAGCTGTTTGCCGACACGACAGTCATTGGTGACGCAGCGGTGTGACGAGTGCAAGAGAAAAGCTTCTGTTGATGTGACCATGATTTTTAAACGAAATCAACTTTAATTTGATAATCCTATTTTGAAATAAATATTTTAGGAGTTGTAGAATACAAGTTGACCATACTTTTGACGGATATCGGTCTCATGTCGGGATGAAAGCGTAAAATATAACTCAGTATACTATACAAAAACGTTTGAATAAACGGAAGTTATTTGTTGCCAACAAGAAAAGTAATTTTCACAAGTTTATTTTTCAAAGCAGAAAATACTGATTTGGCGGAAAAATGAACTTTCAGGAAACCACGAGACATTTTTAGCATGTTTATAACATTTTGCTTAAGCTTTAATTATCATCATCATTATTTCAACCAGAAAACATATCTGCTCGGCATCGATAGATATCGATAAAGTAAACCTAAGTTATTTTAGTTCTACGATCTCAGCCTAGTATTTTCCTACACGGGCTACTACCTCTCTGGCAACAGGCCTGTCGTTTCCTTGTGTAAAAATATAGATTCCCTAGACGTGAAAAAATTATTATCCTGATGACTAGATCAAAGCATGGTGTCTCTAGCATAATACCTAAAGTACCGCTTACTGTTTGGTAGGGTCACTTTCACTGATGTCTGGTCGCGGCGCACGCCCCGATCTGATAACTGTAATGTATTGCTAAGCCATTATTGACTCCACGCGTCGTCGTCGCGTCGGCAGGGTATGTAGCTAATTGAAATGAACTCACCGACAGCCGAAATAGAAGAACTAAAATACATTGGTAGGAAGTGTGTGAATTACACTAGAGGTATTTTATAATGACATCACGTGCTTGTGTACCTATGTTATGTTCCTACGAAATAATCTGCGCCTAGAAGCATTATGCATGAGTGTCATACATAGTCCTCGACGACACTCGCATGCCTGAGTTAGACTGGAATGGAGGAAAAAACATGTTGTGTCAACACCATAATAATATTATTATGAAAAATATAATACGGTGGGTTATGCACAGTACAATAGTATTTTGAATTTCAAAGGTTCTTAAACAAAGACGGGATCATAAAGTTCTCGGAGCATTAAGACGGCTTTTCTCAGAAGTCCCGTATCGATAATAGCTTTTAGCAAATCTACGGCCAATACCTACTTTGGTACTTACCAGGTACTTACAGAATAGGAGAGAAATGGAGCACGACGGTCGATGACAACCGCTACACGGCCATTGTATTATCCAAGTTCCAACAATTGGCTTTCTTGTACGTGATTCATGATACCGATGTAGATAAGAACACTCCAATGTCGGATACCAGAGGTTTTGCGCTATTAAGGGTGGGTTAGTATTACGCCAGGTAGTAGATATTACTTTCATTAAAACTGGAGGAAATAATATTAATTTTACTTGGTTTAAAACTCCTTTTATTATCTTGAACTAAAAAAGTTTTTAACCATAGTCCTAGATAAATCATCATGCGTGATTAATTTCCTTTGGTATCGGGATCTTATGTTTTGATTTCACATTGTACCCCTACTGTATTATTTGGTTTCTGATACCAAGATGGTCCACAGAACTTATCTGACTTACAAAGTATGACATCGTAGGTGCTACTTTACTTCGTAAATTATCTACGCGTTAAGATTACCCATTCGCCTACTCTACCTATGCGGCATAAAATTTACTTACAACAGCTATAAGCTTAGTGCCTCGTAAAACGTTGTAAAGGGGTCTCAAGATTCGCATAATTAAGACTAACCTAATAATAGTGAACGTAGATACATAATACTGTACTATGCCTACCTAGTATTGGGTTTGTTTTTATATTCTGAATATCTGACACTCTTGTCTCGAAATCTCGATGAAGTTTCTCTGATGCATGTTATTTGCTTAGTTGTAACTTTTTAGGTACTTACTTACCTACATAAAAATTACACTCAAGAAACGGGTACCTGTACTTACATGCTATGCAAAACACTCTGATATTTACTTAAAAAAATCTAGAGACTAGCGTGCCGTTTGCCATTACCAACCCTAGCCAGTAACTGACCCCCAGAAGGCCCAGACGGCATAAAATTTGTCAAACTAAAGATACATCCTTGAAAGTTGAATATAGAAAGTTCCACGGAAGTTAGGCAGAAGCACAGATTATATAATACTGGCAGAAGTATTTACTATCTAAAGTTCCTAAGTATCCTATCCTAGATTGTTTCTCAAACACAATACTGTTATTTTGCCGCAAACTCGATAGTTTGATTTCGCTCGGAGCTTCTCAGGTATTTTTGCGGTTTTCTGAATACTGCGCTATGAGTAGGTAGTTCCATGATATTTTTTTGTAGAGCCTATTACCACGAATCGGTAGGTATAACTACTCATATTTGTAGTTGGAACATATTGGAGTACCATCCTGGGGATCCATTTAAAAAAGGAATCCTTTATGCATTCCAATATAACTTTATCCGATTTAGGTAGGTAACTAATTCTGTCTAGGTTGTATTTCAGTGTGACAACTTTATAGTTTTTATAACGCACGATCTCGCAACATCACTACTTACAAGTAATATTTCATTGATTGCACTATACAAAACTTACTGGCACTTTTCTATTTCAGATTAACACGTTACTTATCATTTCGCGTGCAAGTGGATTGAAGATGACGACGACGGCTCCAGCTGCAGCGGCTTCCTGTATGAGCACCGAAAATGGCTGCGTTGTCTTTGACTGCCTCGTCCATCTATGGGAATGGTGAGAGATATTTTATTTTTCACAAAACTAGTGATACCGCAAGAAGTGTAGAGATTATACCGTATAGCGCTTTAGCGATAACAGTTATCTACTGCTATTATACGGCTAAGGTAAGGGCTAAAGCTTTCTCAGACTAGTCATAAAACAAAAGTATTAGCATTCCGTGGTTTGAAAGATAAGTATTATTTCTCAAAGTTCCGTTTAAAAAATAAAAGAATTGGCTTTTTAACGCGCTAAGGTATATTTAGCCAATGGGCAACCCTAAAACCCCTAACATTGGCCTAAAGTTTAAGCCAGTGCAAGGGGTTTCAGGGTTGTTTAGTTAAGGCCCTAAACTATGCTCTAAATTGTCAATACTAGAAAGTTATCGATATTCTCCTTCTGATTATCGCACAGAATAAATCGTAGTAGCGTAAAGGTAACTCTACCAATGCGTGTAACCACTTCTACCTATTCTTATTATAATTCCATTGTATTCGTACTGACGTGAAGCTATATTTTTATTTCTTCATCAGTCTTCTTCATCTATGTGCAGTTTATAAACCATACCATTTTCTTTCTCGCATATATCGACAAGCTTAGAGGTTCATTATTTTATGTGTAGGCCAAGAGTCTTCTTGGAACTATTTTCAGAGCTTTCAGCCAGTCTATTTTCTATTTACTAGCTTCACGTCACATCCGTAGATAAATGTGGGAAAATCAGCGGTTATAGTGAAAACGTTATAAATTGCGGCTGGAAAGGCTGTTTCTCTTTAACGAGCTAAGTGTCTCATAGATTTCTTATTCCGAGATAAAATACTCAACAAAAATAACATTTTTACCGGTGAACATGCTTCTATAATAGCAAATAAACTAGATTTATTTGTTTTTAACATGACATTTAGTGCCAGACGTCTAGCAAAAATTTCAAAATGTAGTTAGAGAATTGTCCAAATAAAGTTATTACCTTATTATTTGAAGTTGTTTCCCGGGATGAAACTTTTTTGCAATTATACAAGTATTTTGCCTTGACCACTTTTCAAGATAGTACGTACCTAACTACGCAACGCAACGGGCAGCTTTTGGAGTGCAAGTCATGCTTCAAAATATCGATTAAGGGGAGTGAACGCAAGCCATTTCTTTCAAGGACCTGCTGGGAATTACTTTGAAAATCTTTTGAAGTTCTGCTAAGTATCTTATACATTTCTTAGTAGCGGAGCAATATAGGCATAGGAAACGTCTATTTAAACTTTTGGTCCATTGCTCATTAACTCTGTCGTTAGCGAGTTGAAAAGAAACACACTATAATGGTTTTTTGAAGGCTATAATGCGCATGGACTTTACATTAAAAGAACTCAAAAGTAAAAAATCAGAAGGCAGATGAATACCAGAAACTTTTCATTTCATTTTCTTCAATTGAATTTCGTGTTTTTTTCACATTTGCTTAATTTGCCTTTTTGATTTTTCGTACTCCTTATCACCATCAAATTATGAACAACATATACAATATTATTTATAAACAGGTCCAACAAGCAAGTACCTTAACACTTACTACTTAGTACTTTAGTAGTAAATATAACACTTCATCTGTGCTGATAGTCACTGACCCAAGGCAAGGTAACCGAGAAATAAACCTGTAATACTACCAACACACTCGACTGAGCTATAGAGATGCAAATTGCAAGGATATGCTAGCTCTCAAACAAGAAGTTCCGCAGCTTGATAAGCTCGGAGCAAGCATAAAGTTTCAAGCTCGAACAGACATATCAGTGACAGCGTGCCAGCCAGCCATTGCCAGTACTACAGCATCGGTCTATTGTTCCATATAACGCCCACACGGAACTGTCTGCTCTACTATACGAGTCATTTCATATTGATACCACGATGATACGATGAAAATGAACCAGGGTATAGCACAGCAAAGCACAGCATCCACATACAATAAGTAATCTATGAGCTTTTAAAATATCTCGTAGTTTTTTCGAAACCCATCTATACTATTGTATTTCATTCATAACTCCTACTTCCATGTCCCTATAGGTATAATAGGTAATGTAATTTCTCAGCAATCGTTTCAAATTGTCTGCGGACATTTTTCATTGTGTCCAACTTTCTGGTAACGTGAAATTTCACCCATAAGCTGAAGATTTTCTTTTCATAGTACGCGAAGATTTTTTCATTCATAGCATGCGCTTCCTATAAAAGAAAACCAACGGTAAGGTGTAATGAAAAGTCTAGACGCATTGTTGCGATAGCTTTTCATCTGCCAACTATGGTGGCTCGAGCTTACGTTTTTTTTGCTGAAAGATTTCAAACGGGCAATTTGTTGAGCGATTGTTACAGTGTTATAATGATAGAATTTATATAAATTGCTACCTTTATTCCTTTCTCTTCATGCACTTTTGAGATTTTTTACTAACATAGACCTGAGACACAAAAGTAATATTAGTACAAGCCTCAGGACAATAAACTCAGACTGGGTGTAAGATAAGCTCATTATCTTATAGGCCTATTCCGTTTGAAAGATAAATAGGTTTTGACCGGCGTGAAAGCAGCCATGTTTGGTTGCTCGTTTAGAGATAAGCTTACTTTTCCTCTGGTTATTTTTGCTGGCACTTGTTCCACCAAATGCTTGGCGAGGTTTCAAGATTTTATGATAAGATTTTATACTAACACTTCGCATTACAAAATATTAAGAAATGAAGAAGTTTCGAGCTGTGAGGTTGAGGTTTTCTCCATGTCATTGATCTAACGTGATATTCCGCAATTATTGTCTTTAGTTGAGTTGCTTCAAATTCTTGGCAACATTTCAAGAATTTGTGATATAACACTACGCGATAAAGTCATCTTCAAAGTTTACGATAGTATTTTCTATTGTTTGTATTCTAAAATCCAAAATTGAGCTATCAATTTATTCGTCAGGCAAACTGGCACAGAGTAAGAATGAATAATTGACGAATAGAGTTATTCGAATTCTAATTATTCGACATTTTAGTTGAATGCGATATTTCACGCTTTTGCGGAAGTTTATCAATATGTTTTATTCCTTCTAGAAAAGTAAAGAAACGCATAAATATTTTGGAACAAACGTTAGTTTTGGCATAGAAAGTGAATTTCGTCTCCACATTAATCGAAACGTTGGACGTTGGACGTGACTGAGTGCGTCAACGAGACGAGAGTTTTTATTTTACTTCAACCTGTATTCGTACCGGATGCTCGTGGGAGTTTAGATATGTATAGATCGTTACAGAATATTATATTTACATAAACAAGGTGTAAAATACCACTTGTTTTTAATGACGTATACTTAGCTAAGCCTTTGGCTGCCAGCACACCCAATGGTAACTGTAGCTGCAGCCTAAAGTCGTTTATAACACTTAAGCTGTAAAAATAAAAATCATAATATTTTGCTAGTTTGAAAAAAACACTGCGACAGGTCATTTTACCCTAAAATTCAGAATATTATACTCTCCTGCAGAGACAAAATAAATTCCCAGTAAGTATTTACTTGAAGTCAACACGTCAACCTTTTAAACTGTCGTACAGAATTAAGCTCTTATTAGTATCAACATTACTGATCCCTGCTTAGTACATACTTATTTTTAAGAATTTTTTACCTGCTCATTGGAGAACTTATTTGACCATAATCGCTTTACACGTGGGCGCGTCAATATTATGGGAAGACTCTCAGATTACCAAGTTTATATCATTTTATATTTCTGATAGTGGACTACCCGGTTGCTTACTCGCAGATAACTTAACCGAGTAGGTATGTATAAAACTCGATAGCGTTAACCGTCTTATTAGTCTTAAATAGGATCTATTTTGATGAAATGTGATGATTTGAAATAACGCATAAAATTATGTATTTGCATAGTGGGCTCGTTGGGTTTTTTTTCCCATCGGCCCTACCAGTGGGCCAGCCGGTGGGCTCGAGGGGAATAACCCGTAAATACTCATACCAATGCTGATTCTACAACTTTTACATTATACGAGTAGTTTCTCTAAAACTTGGCGGATGAAAGATATCTCTATAATGAGAGACATTTGAAGCCGAAGGTATCCTTCAGCAACTTAAAAGTTTGATGAGGTGTTGCAAACTTCATCATGTAGTACACGAACTCAAAATAGATTTAGCACGTTCCCCGAGTAAAGTGGAAACTCTCGTTAGAATGCAATTTCGCAGGCAATCTGGAACGCAACAACTTTGATCGGCAAGCTGAAAGAGAAGCATACGTAACACACAGTGTGACATTTGATGTTTGATGGAGAACAAGCATTGTACACATTCAATAACTTTACACTACAATACCATTGTTTAGGTTCAGCACATACTTGCTTTAAAAGTTTCTGTGATTCTGTGATTCGAATACAGGCGTTGTAGTACGGATTTAGTTTGGTAGGTTAGGTACTATACCTAAAGGAAAAAAAGACATAATTTTCTGATTTCACCAGTCACCGGTATACATAACCTACAAAAGCCTGATGTGCCTGTAATTGGTATGTACCGTGAACAATACGAGGTCATTGCTATTCATCGAGCCAATCGGGTCACTCGTACGATTTCCATAATACATGATTCTGATCACGCCGCAGAGCTACACGATAACGCTATAAGAAAATTACCCATCGCACCCTTAAGCGTTGGCGCAAACTTGACGACAAGACGTCGCGTCGTTCTTTTCTCTCTCTAATTACGGGAGAGAAAAAAATATTTATTTTGAAAATCCGTTTTTTTTATATTGTGACGTAATCCGGCTAAAATATGAAATTGGACGGCATAAATAGGGCTTTGTTTAGCCATTCTAAAACCATTTTTATTTTTATTCCAGCTTAAATAGTTTTTGATTGTAGATCATAAAATAATCTATAAAAAATGTTTCAAAGCTTTTTTTCTTACGAGCCACCGTGTCTGAGATATTAAGATTACGAGATATATACGATTCGAAAAGTTTTATAGTTATTACTACAACTCAAAAACTATTTAAGAAAGAATAAAACTAAAAACGGTTTTAGAATGGCTAAACAAAGCCCTATTTATGCCGTCCAATTTTATATTTTAGCGGATTACATCACAATATGCTTTATATTGTGACGTAATCCGGGTCTAAAAAAAGCAGGATTTTCAAAAAATATTTCTTTTCTCTCCCTAGCTACACGACGCGACGTCTTGCCTTCTAGTGTAGTTTGACGCTTAGTAGGTAAACCGTCTCACGAGGTACTTGGAACCAGCAGATAAAGCTCTTCAGTAGTCAAAGTGTACCTACATTGAACTATATATTGAATGTTATATAGGTACCTTCTTGGTTTCCTAAGACAAATTAATTCTGTTTTGTCGAAAGTATGTGACGAATTTGTAGACATCGTAGAGAAAACAAA
The DNA here is from genome assembly GCA_947507515.1 of Eulithis testata. Lineage (NCBI taxonomy): Eukaryota > Metazoa > Arthropoda > Insecta > Lepidoptera > Geometridae > Eulithis > Eulithis testata. The sequence continues at coordinate 5,177,934 of OX382213.1, read as the reverse complement.
CGTTGCATAAATGCATGTTTTCTAACATTTACCTACATAATGCTAATTTTAACCCAGGCACATAAACAAGCCACAATGAAAGCTCGTGAATAATAATTGGCGTAGATTTGTTAATTTTAACCTTACTCTAGCATTTTCTTTGTTTCCTGTGAGTCATCATCTGTGCCGGAACTTTTAAACTTCGACTTAAAAACTTGGTTTTACGAAAATCCGCTGGAAACGGGTATTTTTTTGCTGTTTTATATAAAACACCAGATTTTCTATAATTACTACGAGCACTCGTATTTTGTGTCATGTAGAGCTAGTAACTCGAAGGTTGTTAAAAATGTAGGGCCAGTCTTGTGTCATAGGAATTTTAGTTCAACGAAAACCAGCAGTAAGTTTATAGGCCACCACATCACTGTTGCGATTTATTTACAGAATTTCGTAACTTCTGACTCATTGCACTGAAACATCAATAAAGTTATTTACAATCCGCAGACTATTTTCGCCATCGTGAAGAAACAATGAAAACTCACAGGTGTTACTATCGAAAGTGTGTCGATACCCAGTAGATTTTCACTTGTTTTCGGAAACAAAGCACCACTGTCCGTTCATGCCCGCAAGTTAATTGGTAAAAGTGAAGAGAAGCGAAGTATTTCTTTATCCATTTTAATAAGAAAGGCAAATAGACGAATAGCAGTTTTTGTTATGAATCATAAAGCCACAGATTTACAAATAGTTCATTACGTTCCTAAAAACGCGTGTCCTTTCGTCTGTGAATTTTACATTTTGGTTTTTCCGATGTATAAACAGGTCTTTTGCATCTTATCAGTTAGTCAGGGGTCATCTTTTACCATTGCTCTTATGGACGGGACAGTTTTAAACAGAGTTCGCTTGCCCAGCTCAATTTTATAAAAGTAAAGATAGAAGGTATAGTACACCTAAGCAAGTAGGTTCTTTGGCTCAATAGCATAGCTAATTCGAATCAATCTTGGTGGTTGACAGATTGCATAACAACTCTGGGTAAACTAGCATGCTCACTGAATTCGATTGATTAATGCAGTTTTGCTGTTTATCTTAGTTAATTACTAGTTGTGTAAGTACAGAGTTATTTAGGTTAATATACTTCCGTCATCACTAGGCATTTATTTGGTGTGGACATTGTACTTTAAAATGTATAGTTTGTGGATGCTAATGATTTTGATTCTTTACGCATAAAAGCCTCACCGTAACCGTTAACGAACCCAGTACCTGTTCAATTTATAAACATTTTCTTTCAAACCGCTTAAACATTTTGAACGAAACAACACATCTATACATCCTCCGGCAAACCTCCGTCTTTTTCACTCTACAGTAATTTAAACTAACTTATCTGCACGTGGCTAACATAGATATAACCAGTATTACCTTGATAAAACTGAGACACCTAGGTTTAAAGTTGTTTCAATGGTTTCGAAGGACAATTTTAACTGGTTGGTTTTTAGATGTACCACCGATGACGTTTGCTGTTGTCTCTTTCTCATGTGGGGGTAATGCGTATAGCTATCGCATTCTCCACCCACTCAATGCTGCCTCGACGTTGTACGTTACTATTGCTTCAACAGTCTACGGCGGACGGCCGCTTGCGTTCTCTGGTGCATAGCGGTCATAATTTAATTATTCAATTTAACCGGAGAAGCATTGCAACTCAAAAACATTACATAAAACATGTTTAAAATAAAGAAAAACATTTAATTTAAGTGATAAGTTAAGTGGAAATTACAGTAAACTAACAAGACGTACAAGTAGAATAACCAAAAAAGTTTTCGTGTTTTGTGTTAGTGGAAAAGTGGTTTGGTAACTTGTGTTATTAACATCAAGATAAAAGTTAAATGAAACGAGAGAACCTGGAGTGGATTTGATGTTGGCAACGAAGGTAAAAACCAAATAAAGATACATAAAGGTTTTCAACAAATTCGATTATTACTTGTGGCCTTGTTGAGTTTTTAAAAGGGTAAATAAATGCCCAGTAGGTCCACCTAATTTCATATACATCGTTCATACTTCATATTCAGCTTGTAAAATCTTATGTGATGTAGTAGGTACCTGCATCTTCTTGAATGAGTCCCACGCTTCACTCACGCGATGCATAAATATTTGTAGTGAAGATAAACACTGGTTTCCTGACGCACGCCACCCCAATATTATCTGTTCGGGCCAGGTGTGGTGTCAACAGGTGAACTAATCTATCAGCGTTTGCTTTGAAAGTTTGACAGTCAATGATTCTTAACATTCTTACATACAAAAGACATCAGCGCGCGCTTGTATTACAGTCAACTTTATGTTTATGCCAGTAAGGACTTCACTAGGTACCCTATATAACACTGCTGTATGTAAAGTCAATTAAAATCGTGACTAGCGTAAGGTGCACATAAGTAATATTTATAAGTACCAAGAACTTATTATAGGTTTGTTGGTATAGTCACGTATAGTAGAATATTGCGGTGAAGTGATTTCATAAGGTTTTAGACCAAGCCGGATATTTCCGATCGAAGAATCTGATGTCATATTGCCATTCTAAAATCTATATCGAGCAAATTCTAGTACTTAAATATTCATGTTATTCGTTGAATATAATATTACCTGCAAGAAATGGACACGTTGCACAAAAACAGGACGTTGGGATGGGATCGGAACAAAAAATATGTGGATCGTTTTTGCCAAGTTCTAGTTACCCACCTACCTGGAGTTTATAAGGCTTTGCCTAAGTTTGAAACACAAAACATGTAAATATTCCACGTTTACCTATTTTGTTTATTCAGTAAATGAGTCATGCTAATGGGTAGATCAGCTATAATATATTATTTAGGTACAATGACCACAATATTTAAGAGCATCTGATTATGGCATTCGTGTGTCATCAACATCAGTCTGGGCCTGTCAGAGTATTTTATTTATGTCTTTAAAGCAGGTAGCAGACCTTTCGCAACCGAAGATTTTTTGTCTTTCAATCTTTGTTCAAACACTAGGAAGTTTGAATGGCGTTGCGTCGTTCACAGTTCACATTCACACTAGTTTGTTTGCTTTGCACTTGTTGCTATACATATTTTGAATTTTCCCTTCGATTTTCTTCCTTTTACGTCTACGTTTTTCTAAGAAGCTGTTATAACTGATTTCTTATTATCTTCAAAATTACGTGAGCAATCACATTTTATTCCTTTCTCTTTATCGGTGCATTTATCAGATTTGATAGACTTCCATTTCTCATAAAGTTAAATTTTCTAAAATATTAGGTAAATTCGTTGTTGGCAAAACAAATACATATGTACCTATCACGCTATGAAAATTTGCATCCTTTTAACAGAGGATATAAATTCGTGATTTTATAGGAACTTTCGTAAGTACCTACATAGTTGAATACCGGTGAAGTCCCCGCATCCGTGTTCCCTCTCTGCAGATTAAATATTAGTTTGTATATTTCGACAAGCCAGGGTGAGTGGCCGACCACACAGTAATTCTATGATGAACACAACAAAAACCCTATCTTCTCAGATTTTGGATCGTGGATTCGTTTACGATTTGGTTTATTATCCCTCAAGAATTTGAACGAATTCCGTGATACAACCGGTTCTGCAATTTGTAACACCTTCGGGTAAGGACATTTCGGCTATGTTAGGAATGTGCCTGCAGTCAAGTTGTTCATTGTTTGGCCTCAGGCTATCGAGCTTTTTATTTATTAGGTTTACTATTTATTAAAATTTTACAACACTTCATCTTAAGACAAAATAAAAATAAAATAGAGCTTTATTTTTATTTTTCAATATCTAAATATCGTTTCGAATCTATCTGTCCTGGCAATTGAATCAGACATCCTAACGGGTTTGCCTGTTGCCTACCTATATTGGAAAAACACGTTACAGACGAGCCGTGGATATACGCTTTGCTCGTTTCAAATACTTTACGCTCGGATGGGATGGATTATTGAACATATTTTTCGTATCCTATATCTGTTACAAAATTGAATAATGTCATGTGAGAATCAGAATCGAATTTGGTCTCATATGTGTCTTCAAATATATTTTTGTGGGTTACATGCCATTCAGGCTAGTCGGTTTCATTGAATTCAAAGTTTTGTTAATTTTTATGTGTATTAGCATTTGCGTTGATCTTTAGGTCGAAGCATAGGAATATCTTCCTCGACATTTAACCATTGGCACATTGCAGAATATTGCGAAGTGTGAAAGGAACATTGGAATGCAGCAGACGTAGTATAGGCACTTATTCAATTTTACAACTTTGATACCAAGAACAGGTTGATTCTCAGGCTAGGTAATGAAGTTTAATAAAATTTTGTTGTTATGAATGAAGGCGTCTTGTAAACACGAGAGGGATCGGAAGACTGAAGGGTGCTCTGTTTACTTGCTATGCAAGGCGTGTATTGTAAACTCTTGGAATTTGTAGGTTCCTTGTTCATTAGAGAACACAGTACAGACTCAAATGCAATCCTATCAAAGTAATGAATGTGTATGAAGTTGAAAAGAAGGCGTGCAGTTAAGTGACCGGTCGATAGGATGCAGGCTGCGCCATTCGTTGCGTCTTGCGTCACACCTGCTCCCTGGATCTACGAGCGCTTATCTCAAAGAACAGTTACCGCGTTTGCTCAAACCTACTTTAACATTCTTGTCCAAATATTTTACGCGTTCTAAGTGGAATTTAAAAACAAAAGGTTAAACTCTGTAACCGATACGGCTTTAGGCTGTGAACGACAAACGCGGTCAGTTAGTATAAGCCACTTATAAATTCAGCAGTGTAGTGTTTCGTGGAAGGGCCACAAGGATTGCATTACGTGTAATAATAATGAGCTGCCTTTATGGTTTTATTATGAGGATCAGATAACTTGTCAAAATAAACTCTACCTACTTATCTGGCTAAAGTTCACGACAAACAATTGAACTTCGGTAAAAAGTTCTTAAAAGAGTGAGAGAGGTGGTTTTTAGAAAAGTAGTTGTATCAGATTAAAATATTCAAGCTTCTTCATAAAAATTTGAATATAGATACAAGTTTTCTTTGGATCAGTTATCATCAACGAATTCAATACAAAGGCCTACATTGGTCATGAGATTAAAAAATCCAGTTAGGTGTGCCACTTGAATCGGGAACAGTTTGCGTCATCACGTCATCAGTGATAGTTTGCTTTGGAAGTTACCTAAGTGAGTCGGGAAATAACTAGTATGTATTTTCTCAAATGCTTTAAAATTAAGTAATGTATGGGGTTTTTTCTTCCCGACGATAGCCATAAATATAAAGCGGTTGTTGTCTGGGGTTCACAATAATTTAGGTTAAGTACATAAGTAAAAATTAAAACAAGTTTTGGTCCCGCAAGCCGATCTAGGCCATAGTGTCTTCACTCAATACAATTCTTAAGTTTTTACATTCTACGCTTACTATTACTCGAAGTAAGTGGTGTGACAATAACTTTCTTCTCTCACGACTGTGTCAACGTCTCGTTGATGTTATCAGCTGTAGTCTCGTCTCGTAGCCAACCAATACATAAAACTTTGATATTTTGTTAAGTAATTATTCAGCTTAGCATTCATTACTTTTACATGCCATAAATTTTGGAAATACATAGTTCTATGATCAATTGTTCATCCTTTATTTTAGCTTGCTAGGTCCTACCTAATATGTCCATATCAAATACCTGGTTATATGCAAATAAACTGAGTTTCATAAGTTTTTAGATAGATCATAATAATAATACAGTTTATTGTGTTTCTCCAACACAAAATTTAATTGTATTGTGGAACTTTCTTTGATCACAATTCACGTAGGTATTTATTTGTATGTGCGTATCAAATGAAATAACCATTACAGCAATTTTATGTTGGCTTTCTTTAATTTTGCTATTACTGTGAAGTGTTACATAAAAACTCAATACGACGTGCGTGATAAGAAAATTACGATTTTGATTACCTTCCTAGAGTACGAAATTCTTGGGATTATCGCAAGTAAAGACTTTAATTCAGTTAGGAGATTATGGAGGCCCTAGTGGTAGTAATCTTTGTCAGGTATGTAGTACTATCGTCCTTGCTTGGTAGCTGATCCACAAAATTGAGGTGGACTAAAAACATACAACTGAATTGAAAAACCACCTCCTTATTTGAAGCCAGTTAAAAAGAAAGAATTTGAAATAATACCGGACGTTCTCGAGTAATTTTTTTATAAGTTACAAATGAGAAAAAAATCATATCGAGAATACTTTAATTATAACAAAACTTTTGTTTATGTAACTAGAAACAAGAAGCAAATAAATCACTTATTACTATTACATTGATAAAGAAGTTGACATCTTTTACAATTTGAACCTTGTTATCATTGCCCCAAATTTTCTGAATAATATGAAGAGAGTAAATCTTGAAGACATAATTAGCATCAAATTCTAAACTTAGTTTCAGGGCATTGAGCCAACTAGGACACTCGCAAATTGAAATAATTTCTTGTACACTTTCACACCTACTAGGTAAGTATTCAATGTTCTGTCCCAGTAAGTGTTTGTAACTATAGTTATCATATCATAATCAGCATTTCTTTACATAATCTATGTGTGTGCGCATATCAAATTGTCTATTTCACACCCAATTCTATTGTTACAGCGGAATTGATAAAAAATGTAGTTAAAACCTCTTTATCTCTATACAAAGGGTGTTTACGTAGCAATTTCATTAATCTGTTTCATAGCTTTCTGAGAAACTCGAGGATTTCGTCTGAAAGCATTTACTTTTTAGATTAGAACAATGCAGGCTAAAGTAAAATTTAATTAAAAACTCATTTCCGTTAGCTCATCTTGTACTTTGAAAGCTACTACTTACTATAGCACTTCTGGTAAGTACTGTACTTTTAGGTACCTACGAGTGTTCCTTCTGAAATCTCTTGAAACAGTAGAGGAACTAACTCTAACTTAAGCCAAAAAGATAAAAAAAAATTCATGAAAATGCTTACGTACACGGTGTATCACTTTGTCACACACAGTCGTGCACTTTACCCTCATCCATCATCTCTTCACGTAAACCCTAATTAAAGTGACGCCACGGAAGCTGTTGCCGCTAATATAATGTGTCTCACGCGAGTATAAAGATAAATAATGAAGCCCATATGCGACATCCATATTTGAACGGCAGTTAATAAGAAGGAAAGTCTTTTTCATTTCTCTCACGCTGGCAGTTAAAAGTTACAAAAATTAGAATACTTTCGGTAAAAGAACGGATGATCCACCCCGAAGGTTCTGGCAGTATTCATTTTTGGTTTTATCATGGACTCTCAAAAAATGTAGTTAAAAAGTTGAACCTCATTCTTGAACTCGATTAGGTTAATATTTTGGGATTTCTCTAATAGCTACAACCAATAGGGACACTTCAACTTCGTAAACTTGATTCTATGATGCAACGGAATGACAGTGACTTTGTGTGGGAAGAAATATTCATTGAAATGAAAGTAAACAAAATCTACAGAAGAATGGAGCGTGGCGTGATACTCTCGCATTCAATGAGCCATTTGGAATTCTAGTTGGTAGTAATGGCTACACAATAGAGCGCCTAGTTTTCACACTCGTAGCTCGCATTTATTTACACTATCCGCTTAGTATTTCAGTTGACTACTAACTTATTCTTATATCGGACGGAGCCTATACAAGTATGTATTAACAGAAAACTAGACCAAACCTGTTACTCATAACTTTTGGTATTATAGTTATGATAACCATAAAAATTCTATGGGTTCATAAAAACTAAAAAATAACAGTCACTCATATATCTGTCTCGGATAAAAATAAGAATTTCGTTATTGAATAATAATGCGATTAACCTTAGTTGGAATTAGAATGCATAACTCTTCCGGTTTACTGACGGTAAGCTGACCCCGGGGTTAGCTTTTCATGTGGTTAAAAACGCCGTGTTTATATGATTGTACCTATATAAATTCAAATAGGCTCATAACCCCTCAGCTCTCTTTCTAACTCCTCTATTACCTGGTATATACTTACAAATACGATATTGTTTTTTGTATCAAAATTATATAAGCTAAGGCTACATAATTAAATAACAAACTGCACTAAATTTAATTAATTGTATAATATGTCAATCGGTATGTTAATATTTATGAAGCTATCTACATCCAACAAGAACAAGGTATCATAATGAAAGTTTATATAACACGAAGGCTGCGGTAATAACAAAATCAGTTCAATAATGACAGGTCCAGTCCAAGGCGGACTTGAAGGCGAAATTAATAACAAACAATCTCTGTGAGCAATGAAGGAAATTCTATATAACTTATTAGCCCGGAATCTCTTGAAGCTGGGACATCGACAAGTATCTAGACGATATTGTCAAAGCCGCGGTTTATTATCGTAAATAGACGAGAATATAGCACAGGATCCTGATGGATTGCACAAACAATGCCCTATACTATACCTATAGCACCCTATAGCAAGCAACGTAAAATCGGGCTTTGGATGATGATGATGGCATAAAGAAAAATTACATTTAAACTGTGAAGATATTGATCCTCAAACATGAACTAGACGGAACCCTTGGCATTGTAATAAATACAAGAGAAAAGCTCGACTGCAATAAAGCAAACTGGGTTTTTAAGAAACACATCAGTGGTAATTCCTTCCGGTAGCCTTAACATTTGTAACAGTTTAGTGATGGACTATTTTATGTTATGTTAAATGCCGACCTTGTTTTTTAAAGTTAGTAAAACAAGATCAAATAATATGTTGAACACATAGTTGAAATAAAAACTGCAAAAGTCTTAGAACTGTTGTGTAGTGGCTATAAGAAAACCGCAAGCAATTCAAGCCCAATAAAGAAAATCAAGAAGTTTCAACAGAAAACTTCTAAACTAAACGGAAAAAGGTATTTTTATCTTCCAATATCTCCCCATTGTCTTTGGTTTAGTGAACTCAAATGCCTACGTTTTTGTATAAATTTCCGAACTGTAACATAGTAGGCAGGTAGGTACGCACGTAACTTTACACCGCGTGTCACCGCCGAGACAACAAAAACAGAAGGTATTGTACACTCTTTGTGAACTTTTCATGGTCTGCCGGCTGCTGCAGCTCACAGACAACTCGTTAAACTATTTGTGAAATGTGCCCGTAAATCTGCGTTCAATTTTCACATACTTAGCTGACTTGAGCTTAATTAAAACCAGTTTAATGGAACTTGGGCGTGTTCTAAGTTCAGCCAGGTATTTCAAGAGCTACGAGTATAATGACATTAAATTATTTCAAGAGCTACCTAAGTACTGTTCATTCCACTCGACATTACCGGTGATTTCGTTGTGATGGTGTCGAGTGGAATACCTACCCCCCTAATTATGACGCAAATTGTTTTTTATCGGAGACAAATTTTATTGTGATATTCCTCTATATCAAGACGGCGGCGACGACAACTGTAATAACTGTAACTGTAATCGCAATATAGGTACTAGGTAGGTATGGTCCATTTGACTCGATCACAGCTTAGCAGTCTCAAATTGTAAGAAGTGTGAAATTGAGTGTATAACTCCCAGACATTATTGACCTATAATATTATTTATAAGTATAAAACACTGGAAAAACCGACTTCAATTTGATACACATTTATCATCAAATGATGATGATAGCAGTTCATTGGGACTGTTCTATTGATCGTAAACACCACAGAAAAGCAAAAACGCAATGTCGTGTACGTGGATGACGTGTTTTTTCCAGTTACTCGTAATCAACTGACAAACTACTGAAAAATATACAACCGAATTGATACCTTTTCCTTTTTTGAAGTCGGTAACTTATACTTATCGAGAATCCATCTCATGACCTACCTTCCGGTTTCACAATCAGATGATGCTGATGATCATAAGATGCATTGGGAATTGTCATGAAATTCATGGGAACTGACTTCAATTTGAAACGTTGAACCTTCATCATTAAATAATGATGATGATGATGATGGATGTTCATTGGGACTATTTTATTGATCGTAAGCACCACAGAAACGTCACAGGAAAGCAAATACGCCGTGTCGTGTACGTGAATGACGTGTTTTTTCGAGTTATTCTTATTTAACTGCCAAACTACTGAACTGATTTTGATAAAATATTTATGGGACCAATATGGAAGCACACGCTTTCAGATAAAAAAATAATTTTTCAAATCGGTTCATAAATGACGGAAAAAGAATACAAAAAAAAATACAACCGATTTGAGAACCTCCTTCTTTTTTCAAGTCGGTTAAAAATAGCGGGCGTGACATATTTGTTTGCAAGATTGTAAGTACCTCTTTAATATAGTTGACGCTATCTAAGTACCAAACTATAACTGGCATAATAGCACTAATGAAACTGGCGACACTCCTAAAGGGTGGCCTGCCACTGCCACCCTCTTCCTGCTGGTAATTGCTAGGTGGAGAAACGGTAATAGGCAGCTGTGTCATTTAATGACTAGAGCTATCTCAACTACGTTTCACTTTTTGATTATTGCAGTAAAATAATAAAACCAATATTTTTTAATACAGTTGCTCAAAAAGTGGCGTATTGCATTGCAGGGACGTATAGCGTTCGGGATGTGGGCTATTACATACTCGTGCTTTTTTTTACCTTTCCCGAACTCGTGCGTTCTCTTTCCCAACTGTCAAAATAATGTCTATTAAAAAGAAAAACCAACCATGAAAATCTTACTAAAAAAATTCATAGAAGTTTTTATGATTCATGCAAATACGTATATTTCTAAAAAGAAGCTACTAATTTGTTTCAATATCAGATTTAATGATTTGATTGAATGAGTTAGGTTAGGTTTCATTTCATTTCATCTCATTAAATTTCATTTTCATTTCATATCAATAAAAAAATTCTACTGAAGACTTGGCTGTATGAGCATAGTTCCCTTTGCCTACCAGAATGGGTGAAGAAAAAAAATCTCTGCTTATACTCTACGGTTGGCGCTATTTTTCAGAAATTTTCTTTGCGAGTTTAGTTGTTTGTTGTACAAAATTTTATTAAATTGCTTCATTTTTTCGCAACTGTATTAAAAATAGTCGTTCAGTACACGTGCGGAACCGTCATTGCAACTTGTTCCGACTTTCAAACACTGTAGACATTTGTCGGAACTCTTTGTAATGACAGCCTTTCCGCACTTGTAATGAAATATTATTTCATTTAGTACTGATTTGGTCCAGTTGAGCTATCTATAAATCGTTTGCAACGGTTTGTAGATATCTCAACTGTTTCATGTGTATTTTTAATATTGTGAATATTGTAAATACTGTATTAGTTGTAATTTTCTTTGTGAATAAACATTTATTTAATTGTGTTTACTTATACTTTACTTTTTTTATCAGAAATTTCAAACATGCTTAGGTTTACAACCGTTGACGATATTTTGCTTTTCAGTAGTTTGTATGTGTAGCCGACTGTTTAACTGTGCTTTTCAAACAATATTCCATTGAGTGAGACGCTAGTCTACGTTTTTTGTAGTTGACATGTATCATACCACTCATGTATTCATAGGCACGACACGGTACTCAAGTTGCAGTTTACCACTGACATGTGAATTATCTAAGTACATTAGCTTGGCTCTCGCGGTCAGGGCTGTCAGAAGTCTTTCCAGATATGCCTATAATGGAAGGACTACTGCTATTGTGCAGCAAGTGCAGATTATACTAGTTTAGAGTATGCAGGATACTACAACACTCACCGAAAGGAAACTGCAAAACTCTGTTGATCTAATAATACGTATTGACCACATTCTTCGAAAAAAAGAAGAAAAAACGAAATTGCCCTGATATATTCATCTGCCTAAATTTAGTTAGATAAGTCTATTCGCCATGTTTAGTGTAAGAATGTCAACCCTCGTCAGAGGCTGTATCGTAGAAAGGAGCACGCGGCTCCAAGGACGACGACGTGTGCGCCGGTTGTTCACCTCAGGCAAGCAGCAGCGTGCGCGGGAACGCCCGCCTCTTGCGGTCCCGGACCGGTCTTCATCAGACTCTGCATTCCATCGAAGTGAATCGCAGCTTATAGTTTTCAAGGAGCGCTAATGAATTTTTAACGGTACTGGTGTCAAGCTCTTTCTAGTGATTTGAAACGAGAGTGCATAGAATCTACTTTGGTATTTTCAATTACTTATTGGTTCTGCACGGCTTAACAGAAATTGAAACTGGAACAGTAACTGCAAAAGTATATTAAAAATATTAGTCAATCAATAGGTTTGTATGTACACTTACCTTTAAGTGCGGATGTACCTACCCAATTACATATTTTAATAATAACGATTATTGCATAATGGAGTATAAGTTACGATCTGTCATACCACAGATTATATAATACTATACTAGTCATACCTAGTAGGTTTCACAATAACAAAAAATATCGGTGTAGAATTCAATAATCGGAACTGTGGTACGTAACACTCACGTAACGTAAAGACAAATATCAAAATTAGTACAATCTAAAAGTAGGATACCTACTATTTTAAAATATCTGTTTTCACACCTGCCGTAAGTACACAGCAGATTGTATCCCTATGTAGGTAATATTGATTACAATGATGTTGAGATATCAATTACTTACAGTCAGGGGACCATATCATCAACATGATCTCAATGCCGTAGGTTGTGTAGGTTTATGACATGTTTTAGTGTTGCGTAGGTGCCAACAATATTAACTTCTACCACCGGTACTGTCTTAATTAAAAGAATACTACTCTGCGTTATTTTAATATTTTTGTCCTAGGAACATTAATTCTCAATAGTATCTACTCCAGGAGACATAATTTATCATCGTAAACAGTCAGGATATAATGGTTGTTTACTTAGGCAGGTACTGGTTTCCCAAGGCTCTTGATTGTATCATGTTTTAGTTATGGTTTATGCTAAGCCCTACTAATAGTATGTATGCAAGTGGGCTAGGTTACCTCACCTACTAACCAAGTTTTTGTAGAAAATAATATCTACCATAGTGAGAAAATACTAGTTCTCGCACTATCTTTTCTGCGTTGTAATCGTGTGATAATATACAATTTTAAATAACTGTCCTCTAATTTGTTGACTCTGTGTTATGGGAAATTATACCTCCAAAATTTTTATTGTTACTTAGGTACTTAATTATCTATTCCTAGTAAGTGTGAATCATGTGAGTACCTAAGTAGTAAATACATTAGTATCTACGAACGTGTGATAGAAAACAAGTAGGTAAACGAGCATATAATTGGAGAAACGTGCTTCGTTTGTTGTCATTAGTAACCGAATTGTCGTGCCGTTGAATATGTAGGTAATCGTACCCATAGGTATTTCCTGTATTGTAAAGCAATTCTTTGTTTCTTTGCTGGTACACTTTGTTTTACTCCTATTAGAATCTTATGTAAGACCAATGTTCACTGATCAGTTCGGTTTACCTATCAACACTTACTGTGTCTATCGCAATCGCAACTGTAATGATGTAAAAGGCAGTGCCTATACCTACATAGTTGTTTTCTCGGAGGTGTCTTGGAAGTAACTTTCCATTTACTTGATGGGTAACTTTATGAAGCGTTAGACTGTCAGCAGTACGAGTCATTATTGGATGGTTGCATCGAGTTTCACATCCATTTCCGAGCACTTTGGAAATAGATTGAATCATTCTTTACGTACGTTTCTTTGAACATAATACTACCGATACTATATTAGATTTATATGACCATTAGGTGCAGTGTCGTTCTGCTATTAGGTAAGTTAAATGGTACTAGGTACCTTACTTACATAATAATTGGTTTACCGCATTGCTCTATGCATATATGGGAAGATCAAAATACTTTTATAGATCTAATGGTGTGACTCTTTCCCAGAGTTACTGCCAATCCCGATAAACTCTCAAACTTTATGACCAAACCCAACACAGCTATACGTTAGTCTGCAAATATAGGTCACATACCAAGATTGACATTGAACGGAGACCTATCGTCTCCGCACTGGTCTAAAAAAGAATAAAATACTGGCTTGTCGCCAAATAGACCACATCTTAGTATGATGCTTCTCTATTTACGAAGCCAGACTAAACAGTGAGAAGTTGCTCCATAATTATGCGGTAAACATAAATCAGTCAACAATCAGTCCCATCCCATATAATGTCTTAGGCCCATAGAAATTATGAGTTTCAAGAGTTCGTGCGTAACAAACCTACTGGAGCTACGAGTTCTCAAGTGGTGTAGGTTTAGCAGTTTTAGTTTGCACTGATCCTTTACATAAATCCTTATTAGCCAAGTAAAAGTCAATATTGACTCGATCGGTTGCGGCGATCGGCATACCTTTATGTACCCTTGAAAGCGACACCGTTGTTTCAATTAGGCATGCTAGTTCTCCAACTAAATAATTGATTGCCACAGCTGTAAATCTCCGTCCAATGCAACTCGAAGCTTGCAGTAATCTGCATATTGATTGACGTGACTCATTTATAGTGAGGAAGTGCTAGACAGACGGACGTAGAGTGACGGGTGACTGGCGAGCGCATCTTCCCGTCATTAGACAAAGCTGTTTTACTCTCACAAGCCACCGCAGCGGATGTGACGATGAGAATAATCGGTTGCTAATCATTAGCTCTTAGTTAATTGGAGCTGACTAATTGGTAGTTGACTGCTTTGTTAGTCTGTTGTTTACTGACTTGGATGTAAATTATCTTCAATCAAATTGGTGGTAATTTTAGGGGTCTGCTTGCTTATCAGTTTCTTCGAAAGGCTCCCATTCGAATCCATATCACGTTGAGTCTTTTACATGTCAGCACTTTTACTTTGAAGAGAGCTTTTGAAGTAAAACTATGCAGAGAGTCTTTCCACGAAGTAGCAAACATGTTCGTTTAAAAAATGAGACTAAAAATCTCAACTAACCTCGCGAAAACAGTTTACCAGATTTGTGGTTTTCGTGCCAAATGTGGGAACAAATTATAGAGCATTCGTCGCAGTGCAGCTTACAACTTTAGTGCGAAATAACAGACATATTTTTTTCAGCTTTTCATATAAGCAAGATCACCAACTACATAATAATAATAATGTTAACCAATATTACCTACGCACGAAAATAGTAATCTACCTACCATATTTATTTGTTTGTTGACACACTTAAAATTAAAACTAGTTCACGATTTTCAGCCACTTACTAACAGCTCTATCTTTCAATGATAAACAGATAACTTGAATTAGGTCGATGACATTATGTTCTTTATTTACAATGCAATTGTGATTTTTACACCTTCTATAGTAAACAAAACATGTATCAAAAAAGTTTAGCCTGGGTAGCTTAGGTAGATAATGACCCGAAGTTAAACATTGTTTATGAGAGAGTCAAAGCTAATAAAAAATCTTGTATAAGCCGTTATATAACTAAAATATACTTCTTGAAAACACCTCTATATCGTTCCAGCTCAATTTATAAAAAAGTAGTTGCAGAATATTTTCACACGAATTACTTATACTTGTCAACCTAATATTGATATTTGATAAACGTGGGAATTAGATTAAAACTAGGCATATTTAAATCGGTAAACGCGTTATCAAAGTTTAAAAATATCATCAGTAACCGTAACGGTAAAGTAAAATATTGAAGCGTATAAGGTAAGTTAAGTACCAGAATATTCGATTTTCAGAAAATTTTATAAATAATAAAAAAAAAATCAGGTGGGTAAAGAAAGAATAAATAAGATGTTGTGTAGGGAACTGTTCGCATGTCGAGTATAGAATACCAATTTTTCACGAAACATTTCGTGAGATCGTCAATACTTCTTCAGACCTTCAAACACGCACCAAGTCGTCGCTAGTAACGATAACGAGTCTTCGATTAACCGACACAAATTGAATTGTTTCGGTCTACATAGCAACGAGCACGCGATCTCATTAAGCACTAATTTTATTATGTTAGTATGTCGATAAGTAGGTACTTTACTAGTAAACACTTATTACATTATTTATTATGACACAAATGTAACAGCTGCCGTATTCTTGTTCCAGGCTTGACCCACCCATACCGCAGTCACAATTCGAAATGGAGAATAAAAAACAGCTTCCAGCAACGCAACAGCCCCTCACACAACAACATCTCATGGCACATCATGTTCATCCCGATCAGATATACTCTCAGCAACATCCTCAAATGACAACACACCTGACCTCCGCACAAGCCGGCCAGCTCCAGCCCAACGGCGTCATGCACCAGTTACTGCAAAGTCAGTACCACTCTAACATGAATGCGAGGTCACCACTCCTGGAAAACAGACATGATTTATACGGCACGGGACACAATCACGATTACGCAAGACACTACGGCGCCAACGATAATTACAACTACCCACAGTCACCTCCCAGACCAGAAAGAACGGAAGTACATACAGATCATAACGTGAACCATGAGCTGCTCCAAAACATACCAGTAGGATATAACGCAGAGGTCTATCAAGACTATTTGAAACGCAACCCACCGAAAGATACCAACCAAATATACCAAAATCATCAACCTACGTATAGGCCTAGTGTTAATCAGTACGGTTCAAAACCATACCTTCCATATTCAAGTAGAATAGGTCCGCAGAGCAACACCGAGTTGCTCAGGAGACAGTACAGCGAAATACAGCAGATGAAACTGCAGCAGCAAATGCATTATCAAAATCAAGCTCAAATGCACCAACAACAGAAGTTTGCTGAACGGCAGTTGCTGCAACAGCAGATATACGGCGTACAGCCACCACCAAATTTACAAAACAGTATCTACTCGGATAGTTCCTATCCAGATCTAGATCGGTACAGCAGCAAAGAATTTAGTCCAGAAACACCTAAAGAAGATAGATATGCGCAAAACAATGAATATAGAGATATAGAAAATCTGAATCGGCAATATCAAGAGCAACAGTGGCAGGCTAACCAAGCAGCTGAACTACGAGAACAGGAGCATTACAGGCGATCTGAGGAGAGTCACGAGAAGAGCCAATCTCCGCCTTCCGATCCGATACCACGCAATTTCAATAACCAAAGCCAGAAGAATAGCATGGTTTCTCCTATGAAGTCTAGTGAGTCTAGCACGCCAAGTGTTAAGTCACCGTCTTCGGACAGTCGGAGAAGTAGCAGTGGTACTCAAGCGTTGAGGTCACCGGTGGCACAGCGAATACCATCAGCGCCGGTTGCCATGTCTGGTATACTTTACAAACAAGGCTCAGATGGATTGAAAGTTTGGAGGAAGAGATGGTTTGTCCTATCAGAGTACTGCCTATTTTATTACAAAGGTGAGTACCTACTGACATTTAAAATTAAATATTTTTTGCGGTCCAGCTTGCCATAGCTGTAAAGCGATTCTCTAAGTTCTTCTAGGCGAAGGCCCTACAGCTACCTACTCTAAAAATTTTAACGTTGCGTGATAATATGTGGTGAAGATAAAATTTTATCTTTATAATCTATAGTAGGTGCCAAATAACACGGCAATACAGGTTATTCACCAACCTTCACCACGATGTCGCAAAATTCAATTTATGTATTGTAAACAAACAGTATCTACTAATACGAGATTCGAGCGATACCGTCTTAGCGACAGGTTTGTATGGAAAGCGACAGAATTAGCCATACATAAATTGAATTTTGCGACATCGTAGTGAAGGTGGGTGAATGACCTGTATTGCCGTGTTATTTGGCACCTACTATAACAGAAAAATTACGAATAATACAGTGTTATTTTTTTTACAAATTACACATGAAACATTTGAGCTATCTACAATCTGATAACTAGTTCAACTGATCCAAATCAGTATTTTCTTTGCGAATAAATTGTTTTTACAATTCACAGACAATACAACTGTTTCAGGTCAAGACGAACAGAAGCTCCTCGGTTCAGTACTTTTGCCCTCGTACAAAGTATCAGCTTGCACGTCAGAGGACAAAGTATTACGTAAATTTTCCTTTAAACTGGAGCATGCTAACATGAGGACGTACATCCTAGCTGCCCCAGACCAAGATGCCATGATGAAATGGGTGAAGGCAATGACCATGGCTGCTCTAATGCAAAGCCCTAAGTAAGGCTTTTGAAATACTTAGTATTTTTTAACTTTCGCAATCGGTCTATACTATACTAGCCGTCGCCCGCGGCGTTCTGCCCTTTAGAGTGTGACAAAATTCCTTTCTTAGTGCACCCCTACACTATATGTATAAGGATACTACCCTCCAAATTTCATACCTCTAGGACTTATAGTTTAGGCTGTGCGTTGATTCTATGTCAGCTTCAAAAGAGTTTTATATATATTGATGATAGATATTAAAATAGTCGATACGCTGTGAAAGTAAAAAATAGCCGTGTAAAATATATTTCTACGATTAGTACCTTAGATAAAACAATAATCAGTACCGATTCAATTTCCGAAATATATGCAACCTTTTGAGAGCATACTGTTTTGCTGAGTCTTTGAACTCTATAATTAAATTATTAGCTAAATATAGAGTTTTAATCTGATCTGTTACATAACTAGAACATGAAAGTCAAGGCCGGCGCACTATTACTCATGCGATCGTAAAGTACCAAAACAACATAAAACTAAGCTATGAAAATTAGTTGAGGTGTTTCTAAAATAGTAATTATTAACTGCTTATTTTCAGTGAACAGACACAATCTCAGAGTGAACGGACAGCTGTGAAAATAGAGGTATGTATTAATGTGTGTTTTGGCTAGTTTTGGCATAAAAATACACGGAGGAGAAAAATACTATGTTCATTTAGGTACATGTTTGCAATATTCTCAAACTGAGTTTCATTTCATATTGGAGATTTAGTAGGTAGGTACATAAATAGAAAAAAATATTCTCTCTAGTATTTATAAATGTAAGTAGGTACAGAATACCGTTTATGAAACAAAGTTATACAAAACCCTTGAAAATATAGAGTTCAAATTGGGGCTCGTTATAATTTTTGAGGACCTACTTTCGGTAATTCAAGTTAGTGTAACTGTCAAGCGCTAAACTATTTGAGCTACAGAATAACGTTCTTCTAAAGAACAAACTGGTACTTTAGCACCGGTGCAAGTGAACAATCACTCTAGCAGAGCGGAACCAAGGGCGGCGATTATACGCCATTATAACTGCAAATGATGGGACAGTTGGTCGAGTTATAAGTAGTGGCTGGCTAATTGATATATCTGTTTCAAATAATATATATGGTTGAAGATGCTATAATTGTATAGGCTCTTTTTATTGAGGAATAGGTAGATTAGCCTAAAAGGAAAAACAACCATGGTAAAGTACATCAGACGAAATGAGCTGATGCTAGATCTATACGGGTCCATTAGAATTAGTAATTCGATGTTATTTCTCATAAAAAGGTGCGTATTCGTATACTTACAGGATGGTGAAGAAATACCAACCTATGCGAACGCTCCACCAAAGCCAAGACGTTCAAATGAAGGATATAACTCGCCTAGTCCTGACATGTAAGTCCATAACCAGCTAACCAGTTTTGTGTTTACTAGGAGCTACTTTAGGTACTGTTATATCTAACCAGATAAAAGCGGTTGAATATAATCATGTTCGATCGCAGTTACTCACATCCAATTGCAATATTTTTATTTCTAATTTACGAATATATCTGACCGGTAGGCATTCGTAAACTTATAGTTATACATTGCATACTGACTATACTGTACGCACACTTTCACAGCTAATACTTTATTATCACAAACACAGGTACGATCCAAACTACGACTTATTAAAAAAGCCAGCATCTCACTACAGCCAAGGCACCACTCAAAGATATCCTGACCACGGAAACTACTCAACCAGCCCAAACATGGAATGCTCACGCAGTCCACAATCGCCTCAAACACAGTACAAACGCCCATACGATACGCAACACCTCTCTTTACCACTGAACAATGAAAACCAACCGAGCACATCATACGCAAATAACGCTCAATCACCTTACTTTGATAGGTCTCGAAACCAACAACTCCCAGAAAGTAATAAGCAGGAGCAGTTGTATGAACGTCAACCACCAAACAAACAAGAGCTATACGAACGTCAACAACAAAGTAAGCAAGAGTTATACGAGAGGCAACAACAACGTAACCCATTTTTACAAGATACGCCTCCCGAAAACCAACCACAAGAACCTGAAAATAAGAATCAAGATAGAACGAATGTCCAGAATTTGAACATACACAATGATTATCCGGAAACAAGGAACACAAATGACGTACATATATACAACAGAGAATCTGAACCTCGAAATGCTAGCGATAACCACGGCTATAACAGAGACGTCTACGGAGAATTGAATGCTAGATCAAGTCGAGCTGGCAGCACGGTCAATGAAAGACTTAACGAAAGAAGAACTCCTGACGCTTATGGAAGATCAACTACAATAGCACCTTATCAAGCTAGAGGAAAAATTGGAGATTATGAAGATGTGTACGGGAGCTATGCCACTGAGAAAGAGTATGGTCAAACGTATGCAAAATCACCCAATCCATCACAAGCTCGAGATGCCATCAGTATTTCAAGTCAAGGTCATCAACAACAGCAAGAAAGTACCGTTAACTATGTAAGTGGAAGTTTTATCAATATCTACATCTTATTTTAGACCATACGTTACTGAACTACCTAGTGTGATTTAACGTGTATACTAAACGTTATTTTATTACATTGTTGCTTTGCAGTATTCTTACATTTTTTTAATTTTTCTATTTTAGCCTCAAGAGAAAACTTTTACTGGTCCAGCAGTATTAAGACGAAAAAAGATGCAAGCAAGCGGCATCCAACCACCAATGCCAAGGCCGCATAGCGCAGATTTTCTCGAGTACGAAGCCAAAAACGAGAATCTAAATAAAACTGTTCCCGCACAGAATGTCTACGAGCCGCCCAGACAACCACAGCGACCCAAATCTAGTCTAGACATAAATTCATATTACGATCCTAGTTCTGACAGATATTATTCAGAGGAAAGCTATGCGGAAAAAATGCGTCAGTCCGCACAATATCTGCAACAAAAAGGAAATTTAGGACCGCGAACTATGGACATTCCTTTAGCGAAGTATGCCAGCGGCTTAGCTCAAAAACAACTCAGCTCAGCTTACTCACAAATTAGTAACAACAATTACGAAACAGAATTCAATGCTAGGAACAAAGACAATGTAAGTTACAGTTCAAAGTATGGTGATATTGAGGGTTTGAATTCTAATTGGACATTGAAAGAGAAAGGCATGGAGAATCAAAAAGATTATTTGAATCGAAGTGGCAGTGTAATGAGTGATGGGTCCAATGTTAGTGCTTTTGTAAAAGATATGAGCAAATACGATCCTAATTCTGATGGGTTCATGAGGTCTGCGAGTGCTCGACTACCTTCTGCAAATACTGGTGAAGGCGAAAAAAAGGTTCAACAGGTAACGCATAAACCTATAGGTTGGTCTAATTTTAAGACAGAATCGATAGTAATATTTTATGAAATAACTTAAATACTTACAGCGGGAAGAATCAATGAAGAGGCTTTTGGAATGGAAGCAAAGGATGCTTCAGTCGCCTTTGACAAGGAAAAGCACACCAGCTACCATATCGTTAGCTAGATCATTGAATCAGAGCCGTCAGTCCTTGAGATCTGATCAGTACAAACCCAAAACCTACGCAAATGCAACGTATAACAGCTACTCGTCAGATGATGAAGGTATGTCAAACGTTTATAAAAACAAGTAGTTTGGTAGCATGTTTAAAATAAATAAGTAAATTATTGAAATACAAATCTTGAATGTAAAATTGTCAGCACGTTTAGTTCTTTGCATGAAATATTATCAATTTATCACATTCAAATATTTAATAAGATCCTTTCAAAATATTTGACTCTAATTAATTATTGTATAATTATTTCTATAAAATATGTCTCATGATTTACTACAGACTATTTATTTAATTCATCTCTACTTTGACACTAATTTTAATGAGGTCATTGACCAATATTTATTATTATTTTTGTATGTTTATAATCTATTATTATTAAAATGCCATAATATTAAATTAGATAATGACCGACAACATACCTAGAATAACTAAGTACCTAGCCATTTATAATGACTTCGCTATGCGGAGGGGTACCTTCCTGCCTGCGGGTATATTGTGCCAACTAACAGAATAAAACAATTTTGGTGATAATCGGTGGTGGGTTTCAAATACTTACTAGAATTTAATAAAACACAGTAGTTTGCATCACTATCTAACACGCAGGGCTACTAACTCTGGTGGTGGGTATATTGAGTAATTACTATTCAAATAGTAATTATCGGTTTCACTTTTGCACCTCAGAGGAAACAACGGGCACTGATCTGCAAATACCCAGAGATATGCAGGCAGGAAGGTCTCATAAAGTGAGCCTATCTAGTCCTAACATTATGCGGCCGATTACCCCACACGCGCCCTGTGTTGATCAAGTAAACGAAATCAAAGAAAGTGGTATAAGCACCTCTGACATAAACGTAGAAAATACTTACGAAAATATATTTTGTACGATATCCATTCCTAAAGTAAATCTAGACAGCGATGATGATAACTATGCGGAATCACAAAGCAGTGATCAGAATATAAACCACAAAGATGAAATAAAACAAACAACCAGTGAAGAAGGATACGAAACCCATGAAAGTGAAGCAGAATCTGAAGGAGCAGATATTGAATACACAGATAATGACTTAGATGAAGTTTTGTTGGCATCAGATATTGAAATTAAATCTTCGAATGTGAATAGTGAACATGATTATGCCAGTTCTGCGAGGGTTGAAATTGAAGAAAGTATTTGTATTGATAATGAGGATGAAATCATTAATCCAGAAACACCTGCTAGCAATACACAGGCTGAAGGTCACTACTTGCCCATGAGCCCTCGAAAAGTATCAATAATAGAACAAGCTCACAAAAACATTGTAAATAACCTCAGTGTGTTTGACAAAACTATACAAATTGCTACCTATGAAGACAACCCGTACGTTGAAATGAACATAGGTAGAGAAGACGACTCGCAAACGTATGAAATAGTATGTGTTAATAACGGTAGAGTAGAACCAGTTTATATGGAACTGTCTGACGTTTCCGATAAAGAAAATACATCTCAAGACGTCTTATCAAACTCCAGATTATCTGATACAGCATCCAATTTCGCTGATACAAAAGAACATACCTTGAAAAGAATTTCAAAGAATGAAAACAAAGTTGGAAATAAATCTGAATGTTCCGATGCAGACGATGACTCTTCTAAAGATACACGTTTACATAGCCCGTTCAGCAGATTTAGTATATCAGATACATTCAGACCGGCTTCATATTATTTGAACGCCAGTCAAACCCATCTGGACGTGCATGATAATTCGGATTGCGAAATGATGGCTCCTCCTCCAATTCCTAGTTCATCACCTCCATGTGAAAATTTATCGGAAGATGCACTTTCTAAATATATTTTAGACAAATTAGATAAGTCAGATATATCCTCGGACACCTCAATACTAAAAATGTTGACAACGGAAAATCAAAATATGAATACTATCAAGAGAAGAACAACGTCACTGATGATTTATGGAAGCAAAACATCAATTCACGACACACTATCTCGAGGTGAAAAGATTCGCAACAGTAGGGCAAGTCTTAACGAGAGAAACAGAATTTTAGAATCATCGCCTAATCTATTGAAAACGAATGTGACTGATACATATAATTCTAGCAGCGTTGAGTCGGATTCTTTGAGGAGTTTTAATGCAGACAGAGGGTCTTCCAGATTGTCACTAGATTCAGATGTTAGTAGCAAGTTCGAGATCGTGCCTTCCAATATTTCATCAGAGGTTACTAGTTTGAATGAGAGTGATATGACAATAGACTTTAGGAATTCTGGCAGCAGCTACGGAGACTTAGAAATTATGATGAAAAGAAGACCTCTTTCTGATGATTTAATATTTGAATTGGCAGAGTCTACATTTCCTGCACCTAATGATACCAATACAAATGTAGATCTAGATAGGTATCTTGATAACTTACAACCGAGTACAAGCAAACATGCTAACAACTGCCGCTTTAATACTTCTACGGTTGATATTTCTTCCTACAAAGATAACCTATGTCAAGCTGCTGTGCAAAATGTCTCCCATATTCGTTGTTCGAGCACACCGGTTGCGCATAACAGTAGAACTACATACGGAAACAGAAATCACAATGGAATACCGTTCAAAAACATTATCGAACAAACTTCGGGCTACGCTGAATCACAAAGTTCATGCAGTTCAGTGGGAATACCAAAGTCACCAATTTCATATTATTGTAAAAATTATAACGAGGAAGCAGTATTACACAAAAACCTTAATAATGACTTCCTCACTGATAAGATAAAAGAATATGAAAACGAAACAAAGTTAATATTAAAAACTGGTACTGATACTCATGCTCCTTCTTCATCTGTGGGTTTTCACAGTAGAGAAAGTTCTGCAGAGCACAGTGCACCTTACTACTATTCTGACTTATCTTCACAAGAGCAAATTAACATTTTACCTTCATCTCACTACTTAAAAAATACTAATTTATACCGTAAGTTAAACAATCAGCGACGAAGAGGACCAATGCACAAGAAAAATGAGATTTCTCACATCCACAATCCAATCAGAAGTAGTCAAGTTAATACATCTGGGCAACCATTTGAACTAGCAGCTGCCAGAAGTGTTTCTGTAGAGTTTTTGAGTGCTGCCGACAAAGATCCAGAGATTGATTTGAAAAATATTTATGAATCTACGGGTGGAAGAAATTCCAAAATACCAGAATCTATGAATCTGTCTGGCTTAGGTTACAAGAAAAATACAGTAGCAACAGAAAGTAATAACAGCACTGTTGAACATTCTTCATTAGATTCTAGCGGCCTCAGTGCCAGTGCTTTGATAAAACTATCTTCAACTAGTATGTCATCTCACTGTAGTGGAAATTCTTCAAACACCGTCTATTACGATGCCGAAGCTGAAGCCAGTGCTTATGAAAATGTTATTTGTCACGGCGAGAAAATCTGGGAAGATGATAAGTTATGGAGAGATAACTTGAGGCGAATATCGCATAGACATGCTAGATCTATGGATGATTTAGATACAATGCCCGAAAATTCAACTACTAGAAGAGTTAGTTTTGAGACGTGTGGCATGAATAGCATCAAACGAGTGAAAAAAGAACCCATGAAAAAGATAAGCCGGAACGTGACTTATGTTAATTGCGACTTACAAGGTCGAGCATTGATATCTAGAGATAGTAATAACGCTACTGGGCAAACTAGTCAAGCTGGCCTAAGATATTTTGAAGAAGAACCAAAGATAGAAGATAGTGATGTGTATGTTAGTCTAGCAGAAAGTGCCACGACATCACTTGTCCCAACAGATGAAGGGGTGTATGAGCAGTTGAGTTTGGAACCGCCTGGAAGTTCTTCGAAGATTGTGGAGACTAATTCGGTTAGAAGACGGAAATTCGAGATAGATAGAGAGAAACTTAGGCAGTGGGATTTAATGTCAAGTGGTTTGATGAAAATTGGGCCAGGTCGTGTGCGGGGGATGGGTGCAGGTGTGGGCTTAGGTGACGCTGTCTGTAGCACGGATACAGGGACTGACAGTGCAAGCAATGAAGGTATCCTCTAACATTGTTGGTCCTGTAAGGTTCACTATGTAAGTTATATTTCTTTATATACCCTACTACGCAGAGCAAAGTCATTATTTTGTAAATAATCTGGCATTTTTATAGTAGAAATGAATGTTGTACATAGATTAAAAAGTTCGTTACTAATAATAATACTGCAGCAGATATTTTTGCGGGTTCAAATCTACTTGTGGCAAGTCGTTAACATCATACATCAATTAAACATTTAACAATTTCATTTCCAGCTTCGATGACTCTGGCAGCTAATAATACGGAATCTGGTACAAATAATAATGCGAATAATCAACAAGCTTTATCAAAGAAAGCTTTTCTTGGAAGTAACACATCAATTGGTCGAAATAGTAACAGAGAGGGTAATATCCCCGTCAGAGCTGTGAGTCCAAGGGTGCGATGGGTAGAAGACAAACCAGCGAACGATCACTACGGTTCACAAAATATGTCGGCATCACAGCAGAATGTGAGGATCTGTCTTGTTTATCTTATCCACTATAAACCATAATACCTACTATGATTTGAATAATACAATATCATATTGAATTTCCAGTTGAATTCGACCGAAGATTCTTGGGCTACTACTAGGTCACCATCTAGAGCCTCTCAACAGCCAATAAGAGCTGTAAGTCCAAGAGTAAGGAGGTATACAGAAAATGATGAAATGGTAAGTAATATTTCACGTTACAAACTGCATTTCTGTACTAGGATAGTTCAAAGTGCCTAGTTTTTGATTCCATTTGTGTTGTTCACTGCAATTTCAGTGTCAGTTTGTATTGTTGTACGACCATTAGTTGCAAGGTCACAAGCATTAGCTAACATATATGAACGGTTATTATTATATTTTGTTTTGCATTTTAGATTGTAAACCATATTCATGTATTTTTTGCATTTAGCGTATGTTGAGCTTTTATAAATTTTTGCTACATTTTTCACTATTAGCAACGGGCTCAACAAAACCAGGCTGAGTTAACTGACATACCAACTGCTGGGGAACTCTTAGGGAGGACTCATGAAGAACTTGTACTACTATTGATTCAACTGAGAAGGCGACATACAGCCACGTCGCGGGCTATAGAGCAATGCTGTTCTCAGATCGAGAGCATTGAGGTGTTTAGGTTTTTTTTTGCTTGCATGTTTCTGGGTATTGTGGTAACTAAATTTTCATTTTCACAGCATTAACGAAAATTTCGAGAAGGTGTTGACTACTAACAACTAAACGGGTTTTCATAGCGTTAATCTAATAATCCATGTTAGGTATATAATATGTACTTGGTGGTAAACAAATCTCTAAGCTTATTTTGTTAAAAAATTTTAAAAAAAAATAGGCATCGTCATTTATCTAGTGTGCAAACGGATAAAGACACTAACTTTATTATAATTGGTTTACTACCCTTTCAATGCTTTACCTAAAGCCACCTATAGGGTATGCTTACTCTCTATTCTATCAATGTACCTTCTCTAACTTTAAAAAAACAGCACACTAAATTTCAATTCAAATATTTCAGGAATGTCGCAATAGTTCGATCAAGGCAATGGAAAGAGAGGAGCACTTACAAAGGCTGGAACAGCTAAAGATGCAGTTGATGGAGTTAGAACAGCAGTATGAAAAGAGCAAGCCATTGGTTCAGTTAGTGGATAATATGGTGAAACTGGGATCTTTGTACAATAGACCAGGATCGACTGTGGAAAGACTTGAGAGGAATCAGAGGCTGAGGCAGAAAGTGTTAGCTGAACATGCGTTGGAACAACAAAGGTTGGTGACATGATTATTACGTTGAAAAAAATAATCCAATGGTCTAATATTATGGTAATGTGGAATATTTGGTAATGAAATAGCTGAAAGTTCTACAGATTTTAGACAGGCTATTCAAACTAAGACTTAAATTAACAAGAGTTTTAATTTTTAAAACCGATTTCTATAAAAGTAAGTAAATCAAAGATGCACTCCATAGAAACAGAAAATCTTATTTTAGCTTCAAATTTATTATAAGAATTCATGAATGTAAAAAAATAGGCCAAAAAACTTGAGAGGTGTCAAGGGACGCCCGGATAGAACGAAGTTCCTTGAGGTGTTGTTTTCTTATAATATTTTCTATAAGAACCTTAACGAACACTAAAAACAAAAACTTCCAACAATACCTACTCTAATTAATTTGTTTCGGTTGAGAACGTACAGGAACACGATATTTAAAAAAAAACTTCCTGCACCAATTTATTCGAATGACGTTGTCAAAGTTTGAAAAAAGTGTCGTGACAACTTTTGGTCTTAATTTTTTCCGTCTAGCCTCCTTTCGCAACGCGCAATAAGGAACTTCGTTCCAAGAACAAAACGATAAAGAAAGTACGCTACGCATACATGGTTAAGCAAAATAACCAAAATACTATTTGCAGGTGGCTTGAAAGTGTAGCAGCAGGCAAACCTTTAGAAACCGAAGCAGCAAGAGCTCGGGTTGCTGAACTATGGGCTTTAGAACAGGAGC
This sequence comes from Eulithis testata, assembly GCA_947507515.1. Taxonomy (NCBI): domain Eukaryota; kingdom Metazoa; phylum Arthropoda; class Insecta; order Lepidoptera; family Geometridae; genus Eulithis; species Eulithis testata. The sequence goes on along the minus strand of OX382213.1, from coordinate 5,149,822 downwards.
TAGCTGATGAAGCGTCTATACTGCAGGGAATGAAAACTGATAAGGACACCATCGAATCTATGCTCAATGGTAAGGGTGCATGATACATATTCCTGAGGGATATATAAGAATAGTTTATTTAGTGTCACCAAAATGTTTACGCTAAGACGTGCAGATTATTAGTTCTATCTAAACTATTTTATACTTGTCTCTCACAATATTATTGGTTATAGGATGGAAAAGGCACAGAACAGTAATATTCTTCATCCATACTTTGTTATAGGACTTCTTAGTTCTAAGTTTGGTCTGAAATCAATAGAATAAAAAGAGTTCGATTATCTGGTAGTCTAGAAGGTTTAAAGATAATTCATAATCCGTTTATTGCCAATATGGGTGGATAGGGGATGTCAGGCTTTTACATTGGTTACTACCATATTCTACTTATATAGTAGAATATGGTAGTAACCATGCAATATTTATAAGGTATTAACTAATCAATAAATCTAATAATGTCACAGAGCTCAAATTTAAATCAAATAGGTTACCTATACATGAATAAATTAATAAGTCAATAAAAAAAAATAGTAATAATGTCAAAAAAAATATAATAGATATACTATCCTACTTCTTGATATACTATTGAGCTATCTATAAATCATTTGCACCGGTTTGCAGATAGCTCAACTGTGTATTTATTAAATATTGTAAATACTGTATTATATGTAATTTTCTTTGTGAATAATTTATTATCGTTTTTCTTTCCTACTTCAGTCTTCTTGAAAACACCTTTGTTGTAGGTGTTCGGGGTAAACTAGCCACTGTTCACAAAACCGAGATTCTCAGCGAACAATTGCGCCAGCCGTCCGGAGGCCTCGAAGCGGAGCTAGCGCGAGTCCACGCTATGTTGGCTCACAATTCTAAGGTTTATAAGGTTTTATATGCACCGTGCACTTTTTATTTTCTATTAGTATTTAATTTATTATATTAGTAACACGAACGTGAAGTAATTTAGTATTTGGTGGTGGTCTAACTGCATGGAATGCTGTTACTATTTTTACTCGTAAAAGCAACAGTCATTTTTAGAAGATACCTGTTTTGAAATATGGATCTATATTTATATATCTCTACTACATTTTAGTATTTGACATATTCTCTAAACCTTGACTGCAAATAGATTTAAGATGAAATCTATCATGCCTTGTGTGACCCTATTCCAATTTAATATTTTTATAGCTCCTACCTACCCACTTATTTGCATTTGCTAAAATTCTGCATGATGACAACCAAAATCGATTTTTTATTGAGCTGATCCTGCTGCCCTGTTACTTCTATTCGTCTCTGTTCTACATCCAATTTGGCCTATCTTTGTAGAAACCTAGTTGATCTATAAAATAAGCTTCACTATAATACTATAGTAACCTTTAAAATTCCACTGTATCTATATTCTCCATATATTTCCAGAAAGTATGATTTTAGATCTCTATCAATCGATTTCTCGTGATCATACCAATGTTGGTCTATCAGATTTAAAAAATAGTGATAAATAACAAACAAATTATGCAGAAACTGGAGCAGACGGTAGCAGACAATGCGAGATTGGAGCGTGAATTACAACAACTGCGCCGCGCCTTACAAGCCAGACGAGCGGCTGCGCCTGCGCATCCAACTGCTATGCTAGAAGATGGTAAATACCTTGCATACTATAGCGATATAGACATAGACATAGATTTATTTTCTGCTATAACACTTAATACAATAACAGAAAATTAAAAACAAATAACAAAATATAAAATCAGGTAGGTATACAGAGGCTTCTCTAGGGGCTCATCTAGGTACTGCGCTCGCTGAGCAAATGCTGGTTGAAAACTCCTATTTGTTCTATAGGACTGTTACGTCATAGAACTGTTAAAACTTTTTTATCCCTAATATCTGGTAACTTCCATTTGGTAGGACTATTCAAACGAAAACTAGCCCTAATGGGCTAGTTTCAATAGTCCTACTATGGAACTACAGGGATAAAAAAGTTTTACGTAACAGTCCTATAGAACAAATGGGAGTTACCCGTTGAAACGGTTTGGTGGACAGTTCAGCCTCTGTTTAGGTTCAGGTGTAACACTCCAGCAATGCTAGAATTTATAGTTTGGGGACTGTTTAGTGCAAGAAATTGATGGTAAAATGGGTTTTCAAATTGATTCTAATGATTCGTATACAATGCAGTCTTATCAAAGTAATAATAAGGCTAAATCTAGAATGGCAACTAATGTGGACATGATTGTACTAACCATGAATGTAAAGTTATCTACAAAAGTCATGAACTCATTTTAGAAAATCCAGTATTATTATCATATTATGCGCTAATGCTGATGGTACTTATTTATATTACAGAAGTATCAAGAGTCCAGCAGTTGGTATCAGCATTACAACGACAAAGACAAGAGCTAAGTCGAGCTGTACGGCATCTAACACAGCAGTCGCATGCATTGCAGTCTACTCATGATTCAATGCCAGGTAAAGATAAAATATAAAGATAAAGAGTGTTTATTTGCTAAAAACATGTGTACATAAGGTGGTATGGTTTCATAGGTGTAACACATTACCGGTTACAGTGTGCAAATTGAGATGGCATGCTACATTAAAGTCGCTGCTAATAGTTTACTACATTGCAAAATAATAAATTTTGTTTGATAAATAGACACACAGTAAGTAAAATACAATCAAATTCAAATAGGTATGCATGCAAAATATTAATTAAAATTTATCGTTCAAAAACTCGTCAATACTATAATAAAATTTATCAACATTTTTTTTTTTAATTTCATTTTATATTGGTTTAAATTTAATCTTTTATAACATTTTGAGATTTTGTTGTAAATAATCGGAGCCATGCAGATAATACTTTTGCGTAGCAGTGCAGTAGTGTGTAGTGGTAAATTCATTAATATGTCCAGTAAAATTCATAAAACCAACAGATTTCTTATGAAATATTGCTAAGCGCTTGGCTGCTAGCATAAAGTGTAAGATGATCCACCTAATGCTGGCCGGTTAGGTTCGCTTACAACAGTTCTACTACCTGACAGAGCACGTCTACTTGGTTGTGCCTTGTATGAAGTTGTATGTGATATTGCACTGTGTTCATCGTCTGAAGACTTAACATCATAATTTGCAAGCATCATGCTAATTTTGTTCTGTTATAAAATCTAAATCGTCAAGACCTTCGTTGCTTGGACTCAACAGCAAATCAACGACTATGATAGATTTGGATCTGGTCAAAATAAATTAAAATAACACAGTTCTATTAGTTTTTTAGTGGATTAGAGAAGTTTGCTAAGCAAGAATATTATGAATACTAACCAAAAAAAAATTGCAGCTAGACAACAGCGGGCCCATTCACAACAACGCCCTCTATCTTCCTGGTCAGAAACTAACCTTGACACGGGTCATACTATCGACCACGGCTACAGTGACTATGAGTATGAAGTCAACAGGTCATTGACCACGCCTGGTCATTACAACCAAGCAGGAATGGATATACCTTTGTATGTGGACACTAGAGTGCCTGGTGACGTCACTTCACCGCTTACCAGCGAAGATGTCCAGGTTGGAGGATTTGGTAAGTTATTTACTATAAAGTGGCGTTTATTAGCCCTAGTCATTACAGGCACATTAGACATACATTTTTATGTGGAAATGTGGACACTAAAGGGTCCCGTGACGTCACTTCACTGCTTACAGCGAAGATTTCTAACATAGTATGTGGCTTGTGATATAAATGGGTAGATATAGTGATTATAGGGACAACGTCAACAGGCCATTGACCATCCCTGACCATAAATATGTACTTACCGATTTAATAAAAAAAAAAAAAATACGCAGTTCAACTCATGTTATTGTCTCCGTGTCTCCTCTGCGTGCCTTAGATATGTTTCAAGGTCGTGGTGGTCATGTCAATATTGAAATGCATACCTTTATGTTAAAAACTTAAAAATCATACAAAATAGTTTGAATAAATGCATTCTCAATGCAGGTTTTATCAGCTATCACCCCTACCTTTAATATTGGAATTTGTTTTGACGCTTTGGAATTTGTAGCACTGACCTAAATTTTAAAACTTGAAAGATGCATAAATTAGAATGACATAAATTGATAAACAAATGTTTTTTCATAATTTGATGCCTAATTTTACTGACATAAACATTTTGCTTATGAAAATAATGGTCAAATATGATATTCTCAAGTGATTTTTTTTGCAGCTAATCTTTCCAATGTTGAAAAACAAGAGATCAAAACAGTTCGCATAGTAAAACGCGAAAGCGAACGCAGGCAGCGTGATCGTGAACGCTCACTCCAACCACTAACCGATTGGCCTTCCAACACAATATCAACTAATCTAGATCAATTCATCGAAGATGAGCTAGTCCAATCCTTCAATAACACTAGAGCATCATCCTTACCAAGAACTGATTACTACAAACCGCCGAATCCACCAAACTACCTTCAAATCGGAGAGAAAAATATGGACATCAGTCCCAAATACGTTTCCAGTCCGTCTTTGTCTTACGATTACTCCCAAAACATGTCTTCACTGAACAGCAGCTATAGTAAAAGCTACAATCCTGGATACGACAGAATGTCTTTATCTGCCCAATATACAATAAGTCCTACAGAAAGTACTAGGACATTGACTAACGATCCCATTTCTATGTCGATGTCTAAAACCAGTAGCATTGTAAGCTTGACGAGATCTAATATGGAATTGTCGCCGATTTTCAAGAGTGAAGCAGCTAAGCAGATTATAACTGAAATGTCTGGAGAGCCTAAGAATGGATCGTTGCATAGAAGACAGGTTCCTAAAGAAAAGAGGAGACATTATACTGCGCCTCATCATTTGAGCGCGAAGACATTGAATGAGCTGCCTAAGGATGCGTACAACCAAGATGTAAGTTACAAATATTGAAGTAAAAACTTCTTTAGCATCGTTGTGATTTGAAAGTCGATGAAACGAAAAAAGCTACAGTAAAAAGAGACAGACACATAAATTCATAAGATTTAACGTGGGAGAAAATGAGATAGGAAGTATTATACAGTGTTTCTTATGATCGTGGTTCTCTTTCTTTTCTTTTTTTTATATTTTGTGCCTGTAAGTTCTGAACCGTCGTCGATGTAGTACATTATTGTTGGAAGGTTTTGAAGTGAAAACTTTTTTCTTTAGCATCGCTTTAGCTTTAGCAACTGTTAGAACGACCTTGATCTTGAAGCTAAAATTGTTGAAGGTTTCACTTCTACCACGTGTGAATTGCACACATGTTTTTCTTTCAACTCCTTTAAGTTTAGGAGTATCATCATCTTCTTACCTTTATTTTACGCTAAGTGGTTTTGGTACAACATGTCTTCGTCTTCTACTGTCTAGTATGTGGCATAGATATTTATATTTACTGACTAACAACAGTGTAACTCTCTATACGTAATCTTTGAAGCATTTTATGCTTTTCTCTCTTGGAATGGCCTGTTTTATCTGTTCTCCTTTAATATTTTTTTACTCGTAGTAATTTTAAAAGCCATTACAATACTCACATCTTTGGAACCCCCTACTGTGTCATGGTCATCATAAACCGCATTTATCAATGCCATGAAAACTCCTGCACTTACTTTGCAAACACTTGTCTTGTTTATCTTCATCTCAGGTTTTCCCTACTGCACCATAGACTTCAACTTATTCGTAACTTTGAGTATTATTGTCTCACTGGGCGTCTTTTGTTTCAATGCAATTACGATGTGCAATGTAATTAGATACTAGCTGACCCGACAGACGTTGTCCTGTCTTAGCTATTTGCAGCACGCATTCTGTCAATGTTATGTCAAAAGCACTAAAGTTACATTAGAAAAAAATTAATAATATGGTGGTTAAGTATTCTTAAATTTTCTAATTTTCTGTGCTATTTTTTTTTATTTTTTCCTTCATAAAAACCTTCTGACAATAGCAAACACAATAAAAAAAGAATTAGCGAACTCGGTCCAGCCGTTCACGCGTGATGCCGTGACCAAGGGAAAAAAGGATTAATTTTTATATATAGAGATACATTGAGCGCAATGTTCCCCAGAAGCTGGGTCGTTCTCTCGACGACGCGGACATGGAACGCGCACTCCGCTCTGCGCCAGCGCCTGACGTCGTCCGTTCAGCATTACCACCACAAATGCACAAACTAGCTGATAATACTATCGATCAGTTGTTGGCAGCGCCGCAGAAGATTCTGATCCCTGAGCGGTATATACCTGAGAAGGTGAGATTATATGATTATTATTCATTGACTAGCCGTCTCCCGCGGCGTCGCTCGCGTTATGTGTGACTTTTCAAAATTCCTTTCTTAGTGCGCCCTTACACTATATAAGGATACTACCCTCCAAATTTCAGACGTCTAGGACTTACAGTTTAGGCTGTGCGTTGATTCTATGCCAGCTTCAAAAGAGTTTTATATATTTAGATTATTTATTTCTTTTACTGTATATATCATACCTATTTTAGAGTCAGTTTGTTCATCTATAATACACGGTATATGATATATCGCTACAGATTTACTGACATAACAGAGCTAAGTCAAGGACAGATTTTAATCACTTTTCTGAATTTCACAATTGGTTTGTATTGGCTTTAACCATCGTTTCTCACAGGGCACGTTCTCAATGGACTTGCCCTGTGATTTTATTATGTGTTTCTATAGGTACCTTTTAACTTCTGCTAGTTCCATCACATCCTTATAAAAATGGATCCTCTCGAAGTTTGAAATAGTGTTTCTTAATTTCCAAATATGTACCTATCTAAAAAATGTCCTTATTTATTTACCGATTTCCACCTCGCAGCCTCCAGAACTATCTCCAGAAGAGCAGCAGAAAAGGCAAGAAAAGGTGGAATCTATAAAAAAGATGTTAACCGGCACTCCAGCTGATCAGGGCAAGGTAATTCATGGGTGCTCTCATTAGGCGCTTGCACGATACCGATACCGACACGATATTATGTCAATGGCTCAAAAATGTCGGTATCGGTGTGAACTGTAAAAGTATTTAGTACTAAATCCAACGTATTTTTCTTAACTCTTTTTCATTAGATAATTGATCAAGTGAGCGAAGCGAACAAAAATCTTAGTGACAACTTGGGCAAAACTGCTTTGTATGTTTGTATGTTTGTTCGTCGAGATCTTTTGAACCGCTTATCCGATCTTCACAGAATTTGGTAGGTATACGGATAGTACTCTTAAGTTTTACTGGTTTCAAAAGAAATTAAGTAAATCGGTCAAGGGGTTAGAAAGTTATGAGGTTCCAAAGAGAGTAAAAAAAAAAGAAAAGTTGTACCAAAATATCAAGTTATATTTTCATACGACATTTTTTTTATTCAGTTTGGACCCTCTTATCCATATCCAACCCCTTGACCGACCACGAGATCTCGCAGTTCGTGGTGAACTACTAGTTACATACATTTGACTTAATGTTACATTTCGTTCTTTGATGATATCGTGTACCTATCGGTGTCATGTTGGCTGTGTGTAAGCGATCACTTCCGGTAGCATAACAATATTGCGTGAATGTGTAACAATTGAATTTATGGACTCTTCTGGCTGACTTTTAAGTCCATTAATCATGTTATTCATTTACTTTATGATGTAATGTTTATTACAGCTGAACACACTACATATTTTTTTAATGATTCTTTTACCGTACATAACTTTTTGTTCCGCAAAAAATACCTGTTCCCAATTTCCTTCATTTCTTTGGTTACTTTTAAATTATTCTGCTTTCAACGTTGTCTTGAATGAAAACTGTATTAGCATGATCAACATTTATTATTTTGTGTTAGTAGTTAGGTACACATATCAATTCATGTTAGGAATGTAAATCGAATTCAAATTATACCATACAAGCATTATCAAATCATTGTTTTCACTTTCTATGTATAGTAATATTTATAAACATTAAATACCTACCTACTTTTATAAGACGTCACTAACTTAGCCTCAATGATCTTCTTAGCTTAGCCATAGTCAAAATCAGTCTTGTTTCTGTTTTGAAAAATGTTTAGATCCATTATGTTATACCTACAAATATGAATATATGGACTCGATTTCAATCCTATATTAAGTAGGTTATATGCGGCAAAGCGTCACTATAGGTAGTGATTACCACAATATCAGAAGGGCCATTGGCTTATTTATACAAAAAAAATATATAATTATCATGGATAGAAACTGAGATAATCGAATGTGAAAGTATAAATCTAAATTTTAAATTTAAATTTATTTTATGATAAATTAGATTCGATTGTGTACGTATAGCAAAGCTTCGAATGGCTGAAACAAAGTATGCTTATCGTTTAGAGTCCTGATGCAGTCGAGAAACGGCAAAGAGAGCATCTACTGCAAATGAACCAGATTTTGGCCAAACAGGTTACGGAGATGAGCAAAATTATCGCTGGTAAGACATTGGCTTATACCTAATGCTAGTTTTTGTTTGTTTCGTTTGAATCATAGATTGTCTTACTGAATTTCTATATGTCCGTTACAGTGGTAAGAAGTAAATTTTATATAACAGTAGGGTTAAAAAAAGTATTTATTCACAAACAAAATTGTCCACCTAATACAGTATTTACAATATTTACAAAATACACATGAAACAGTTGAGCTATCTACAAACCGTTGCAATCGATAGCTTTAGGTTAAACAAATCACAATTTAATAATGTTTCCGTTCTATGTATGCAAGGGATCAAAATACTGGTGGTCAAAATTGGGCAAATCTTTGGCCACATAAAATTCACTTCTAACCTAGCCTCTTGCAATTCAACGTCTAGAATATCCTATAGAAATTCAGTAAGATTATCTAAAACTGTTTGTTTTGATGTGTTTTTGTCGGCATGTTCAATGTTAATTTCTTTGGTTTCTTTTCATCATTTTAAAAAGTAAGCTGTTTAAAGTTTACCGTTCACACTTTATCTCTTTTTAATATTCAAGAATTATTAAAAAAAAATTATTAATTACTTTGAATATGCCTTCAGTTTTTTGCTATATAACTTAACTATAAAGCATTCACTTTAAATTAAAACTATTTAGTGAGTTTGGTTGTTGCACAATTTTATTTGCAATTTAGTTTCCATTGAATTTAATGAGAATCATCAAACTATCTTTTTCATTTAAATAAATCAATTGCTTACAGAAGTTCGATAGCTCTTGATCTTGTCAGTATTTCACAAGGCAGTCTTAGCATGAGTACCTTAGACAGCGATTTGTTTACAGAACATTTGACTAAAAATATTTCCGTCTAATTTTTGTTAAACAAAAGAAAGAATACGATTTGTCTTTTCTTTAGTTCAGAAAAAACATTGTCAAGGACGCTTATGATATGAGTAGGTACCTAACTGAAGTTTTAAATATAGTGCCTTCTGGTAAGATCGGCGAAGTAGTAAGTCCGGATACTAAGCAATTCGGCGATATTTTTAAATGATGGCAACATCGCCTGACGCGCCATTCTGCTATACAGGGGCATAGCAAAATGGCTCGTAAGGCGCTGTTGCCATTATTTAAAAATATCGCCGAATTGCTTAGTTACGTGATTTATCCGGACTTACTACTACGCCGATCTTACCAGAAGGCACCTTAGTAACTTTGTTGATGATTCTCAGCGTGATTTTGACGTGACTAATCCACGCGTGTCCACGCATGTAACAACATTATGCTTGATGTCGTTTGTCCCGTTTCTGCAGGAACCAACACTGAAGGCCCGTCGTCCAACTGATTCACATATCTTACTCATATCACACTATTCACTTCTTACACTTTTCATACACTTTACTCTTTCCAAATACTTATTGGCTGAAACAGGAAGGTTCGGAAGATCCAGTGTGTTGCAGCATGGTTTCGTTTTATGCATTTTGTTGTGAGTAGTCCCTTTATTATAATAAATCATGTTATACGAATACACATGTCAAATATATTTATCTTTCTTGCTCTTTCTATCAAGCATGCTCTTCTATAAATACATGTGTTTTCGTACGTATATTTGGTCCGTTAGTTGCCTTGTTATTTTGCATTTCGAGTTTGATAAATTAATGAATAAAATCACTAAATAAAATAAAATTTATATTAGAAACTAAATGTTTGTTTCTCATGAATAGAGAAAGCGTTAGAGGAGCTGCCTAAAAACATGAATAATGAAGAATGGGACGATCGCTCGCCGGATGTTGAACTACCTATTTACCAACAGAGAGATAATTTTTTCACATAATCATTAGAGACTCTAATAGATAGGTTATATGTATGAGTCGTTGCACCAAAATATGGCGCATATATATCTACATACTAATGTATACAGCTATAATAGAGGAAAGTGGATATATATAAAGCCGTAAAACACCTCATCTTTTGCTAGAAAGAGATGATTACACACTCAGACAGGTTATGGTGACGTACAGCTCAGTGCGCGACTCGATAAAATCAGGCAATTACCTAACTTTTCTCTTATTATTTACGAAGGACAACGCAACTATTTTTACATCTCTAGTGCATTCTAAAGCATGTAAATGTTATTTTGAAGACATGTTTTGAAAAAATGTCTGAATAAACATTTTTGTTTTCATATTTAGTTCATGGATGATTTAAATGAATTTTAAAAATGAAAGTTTAGCCATTTTAATTAAATGATTTATGATTATATTGATTATGCTATATAGTAAGTAACTAGTAAACAATATTTGACTATTATGCCAGACTTGGACAAAATAAAGCCCTAATTAGTTTATGAGGTTGCTATACCATTTTATTAATTCACCACATTTTTTTGCCGCACTTAGTACCTAAGATAAATAATTAAGAGTACCTACTCATGTAATCATTTAATTAATACAAAGTATAGTACATATATACAACAACATTGTGTTTCAGTACCAAAAAAATATTATTTTAATTGAAATAATAACTTTGATAATAATATGCATCACAAAATATATTATTTTTTTACGAAACCTGGCACCTAGGTTACTCTTATTTTATACTTTGCTCAATTTTCACAACATTCCTTTATTTCAAAAGTCGATACTTATAGAATTCATAATGTGTAGATAATAATAATATTTTTTTAAGTGTAAATATATTTTACTTTGTAGAAAAAATACTTCGTTAATTACAAATATATTATATTTTGTCAATTAGTATTTTTTTTAGTTGATGCCATGTAACAATAATCTTATGATTATTTATTAAATTCATTATCTAAGACTTAAAAATAAACTAGCGTGGTCAGTGACGAAAAGAATGCGTTTTAGTATTATTTCGTTCATATACAAAATGTTATTATTTAGTTCTGTACAAATTTTATTATAATTAACGCTTTTATCAACTTATTGATAAATAAACAGATTTTGAAGGACTTAGGTTATATTCATTCCACCTATTAAGATGTAAACGCTTGACAATTATGTGTGCAAGCAACAAAATGATAATCACAGTTACTATACTCTAGGTAATTTTTGTAGAGTAAATATCGTACTTATACCCCAAATGTTCGGTAGATTGTAGGAGATAGGCATAGGTACTTAGCTTGTATTAGATGAATTGTTTACAAGCCTAAAAGAAAAGCTTTAAATTCTATATAAATATTATACCCCAAATCAATTGTAATAAAATATCCTTTCAGAGCTTACTAACCCAATTACTTTAAGCGTTACGTGATGTTTGTGGCGTAGAGTTAGTCTCAGTTTCAAATAATTCAAATTTATATATTATTATGAACTTTCTAATTTTTATTTAATGTATGTCGAATAAGGATTACCTATATATTATTCTGAATTTATATAATTGTGCCATACCTAAATAATTATTAATTTTTTTGTATAATTTCACAGCCATGTTTAAATAGTATTAGAATGTATGAGTAGTTTTTTCGTAACTAAGTATTTTCATTTAAAAACTGAGATAGGTACCTACTTACCTAACACTGTAGATGTCATGGTATTTATTATGAAGCCTATAAAATGTATCTAGAAAATATAGACTGACTTGTTTTTGCCTTAGATTTCCACATAACAATTTGTATTTATTTATTCTATAGTCAATTATTATACTCTCTTTACTTATTAATATTAAGCCTATAAATTTTACATAGGATTTTAGACGGTTTCTATATTAACTTCCAAAATATAACGTGTTATTAAAATGTATTTAGATCTATTGAATAGGAATTCCTAAAATATTAAAGACCTCATTTACCTAGAAGTCCATTATTGATAGTAGGTACATTTATCTATCGCCCTAGATAAACAGATTCATAACTACCTACTGCAAGACAAAATAGGTCTGTTATAACAATGGAAGATACAAGTAGTTCTTTAACACATAAAAACTTCAAATATGTGACTTATCTAGCTCAATAAACAATTCAATTAGTATGGATTGATAATAAAAGCGAAATCTAAACTTGTATTACAAAAAATAATAGGCAATACTTGATCAAATGCAGTCGACATAAAAAAAATCCTGGTCATCGTGGAAACTTAAATATCGCGGAAACCATGAATATTAGTTTAGTGAAATGAGTTGTGTTTGATAAACAGTTTAATACTCATTAATTAAATAAAAGTAATTATTGAACTGCTTTAATGGTTTGCATGATTTCCCTAAGCTAAATAAACATGTTATAGCATTCATGGTTTCCAAAATATTCATTATAGATGACCTGACATTTTTGCTTTTGAATTTAATGCATAATGAAGTGCTCGCGAAAGAATATTTCTTATTAATTTGTCCCTATAACTTTCTAACCTGTACCTAACCCCATATTTCATATTTAGCATTGAAGTTATTGAACCTACAGGGAATTGTGCATATTGTTTTACAAATTATAAGTACTTAATCCTATTGTATTTACCTACCTTATCTGCATAAGCGCGTATGTTGTTTTAAATAAATATATCCTATGCTATTATTGTATGTTTTATTATTACTACCACAAAATCACCATGTAGTATGGAAGTATTTTTAAACTTTTATTCTTAGTAATTATTATTTCAATCTGATGGCTGATTTCTGTTTTTTCGCTCCTCGGAGCAGGCTATAGTTTTAAAACAATACCGCCTAGTCTAACGTTATGTTTATTCCCATAAGTTTGTTGGTTTATGTGTTTGTCTTGCGTAAATGATAAGTCAAGTCAAGTCTTCGTCAAGTCGGCTGTCGTTTGTTTTGAAGAGAAAATGGTGGATTTTCCCTCCAAAGCCTGAATCGAATTTTCACATTCAGAAAAACCACTTTACACACATTTATTCCAATGGCTCACACTTTATGTTACGACCTAAGTATTATTGGTTAAAATTCCACCAAAATTAAACAACAACACCCACAATAACACAAAAAAAAACTAATAAAATAAAAATGCTGTTGTGTTGTTTCAAAAAAATTCTAAATTTGAATCTCTGATGGCTGAGTCTGCTCTCTTTGTTTTCTTTCTTTTTTTGTACTTCGCTTTAATTGAGGTATCGTCTTAGGAAACATTGCCGGTCGTAATATATTAGTATTTCATTTATTATTAGTTTTATTTCTCAAAAACACTAATACGTCGCCAGCTTACCCACTGGTAATCTCAATGATTCTTTGTCTTGAGTTGAGAGTGGTTGAGACAATCAGTGATTAGAATGCGGAAAACGCGCTCTCTACGTGATTTGGTTCAATGTCGAGACTGACCGATGATACTTCCTTCCGCTATTTCCTCTAAGGTACTAAGGAAATTTAGGCACTAGCATCTTAACCAGTGAGAAATCTTTTTTTCACAAAAGACACAAAAGAAAAGTAATCGATGTAGCAAATACCCTGCCCTAGACTGAAGCATAGCAAAAAGACATCTATTTTTTATTCAGCCCGCTGAATATAAGAAAGTACGTTAGTCTTAGTAGAAAGTAAATGAATCTGTTGACATACCTATACTAGTGATCGATCACATTGGTACCTACCTTCGACAGAAGTGGGCAGATCTTTCGATCCATTGAGCCAGATTCGTTGACATTTTGAGATTGATCGCACGCTGACTTGCATTCTTGAACATTTTTTGTTAGTTGAAGGTATCTACTTAGAGACATTCACATAATTTACAAAATTATATTCAGAAAATATCAAAAAAAAATTGGTTAGAATTGTGTTGTACATTTTTTGTTTCTTATTTAACTTGGATTCAAAATTCTACCGAGCATTACATCTAAAACCCACCCCAAGTTAGAAACTTTATTTATTTAATAAGGGTAATATCCAACAGGGATAACACATGAAAATACAATTTATAAAACTAAGGACTTAGATCTAAGTGTTTCTCTAATTATATAGGATACCACAACATGCTATTAATTACCTACGTCTATCATAAGTATTCACTCAATATTGAATTCCTAATAATTTTAGGCCGTTAGGTAAATAGGTCTATACAGTCATGAAAGAACTCTGTCAGACAGTCACAGTCAATAAAATCTATTAGTGACACGATGACAGAAAGAATATTGTAGCTAAATTGATTAATGCCACTAGCCTAAACCTATTAGCCTTATCTATGTGGGTTAACAGAAAACAAATATAAACTAGATACTACCTTATTTTATTAGTAGGTACCTACCTACTATAAAAGAACGCACTTATTTTTTTGTTCAAACAGTTATTTTAGTCCCCAAAGATAAGATATTACTAGAATTCGAACCTACAACTTAACAGTCGGAGTAAATTGACCGCTGCACCATCTCTGTTCGTAATTTCTACGACGGATAACGGATATTTTAGACGGTACTTATGCGATCGTAGCTCCACCTACTGGTAAGTAGGTAAGTGTAGATAAACACTATAGACAAATGAATTTTATATGTAAGTACGCTATTCAACGGATACGCAGGGCATCTCAAGAGGATGAAGATCTAGAAACGACATCATAAGGACAACATTTTGGTAAAAAAAAATTACCTTCATAGAATTTTCAGATAAAATGTATGAATAAATGAAATAAGTGAAAGGAAATTAGGATGTACCTAGACACAATATACGCTCGTACAAGTGGGTGTATTTAAGACCTTCATTGGGTGGATTATCATGCACAAGACACGAATCCATTTAGGAGAAATTAAATGGAGCTTACAAGAGTAATTACAATATTTTATATCCTAATTTAACGGGTCGTAGGCGCCATTATGACCTAAGAGGGTAATGTAATAAATGGGGCTTTTAGAATATCTTACGATCGAGGAGTAGAGCGAACTATGTAGAGATTTTTTACTTTCTCAAGCTTCTTACTTCTAAAAACGAATCTTAAATTAGAGATTAAACTTAAACATTCCTTATTTATGTGCTACTACTATTTACTACTATCACATAAATAAAAGTGACAGTATTTACTATAGTAAATACTTAAAAAGGCAAGATTCAAAAGAAGACAAGATAAAAATCGCTATTGAAATACAGTTGAAGGCTTTTTCATTGTTTTCTTATTTCTATTTTCCCATTTTACAGTTTAGTTCTATTTATTCTTGGACAAATTACATAACACTATTTATTATTTATTTATTTCCATCAAAAGGAACCTTTTTTTAAAATAAAAAATATTACTTTGTTTCTGTTCATGGTGTACAGATTTGCCCTTCGTGTCATACAGCTTATTACCACTCTGTGAGGTTCTGCTGCTCGTTCGTCAGGGGACATGGTTTCGTTTATATTCTTTGAAACCACTTTGTTGAACCGTGTGGGAATGTAGGTATAGTATGGAAAGGTAGGTGGTATGGAATGGTTGGCCATATAAACATGGTCTATGGTGTAGGCTTAAGGAAACCATCCTCCAAATATTGTGTGCTAATTCAATATTTAACTTACAGGCTTTAAAACTGAGTCGTAAGTTTCTCATGAGAAAAAAATATTGAACAAACACATCGCTCATCTGATTTCAAGCAGTTAGGTACCTCTGTTTATTATCAATGTATTACTTCATAGGACACTCTACTGGGAACGTGCCTAGGAGCTTTTTTATAGAGGAGCTTAGGTATTTAAAAATAAAGTTAATTCGCGCATAAACTAGCATCCTAATAAATTCGAGCGAAAACCGCCACCGACAGAAGCTCCAAAAGTAATAATCCAAGCTGGTAATAACCGCATAAATGCCACTGCAATTTGAAACTCCATTTAACTGCGACCGAGACCGACGAAACTAACTGTATTTTAATGTTTCCACTGAACACAACCGAATCGCAAATGGCTACATATTAGTGAAAAAAAATGTATCTTATGCCTAGGTATTTAACCTATATAAAACGGTTTATCACTCTATCTCTACAATTCATTGGCCGGCACGCGAGGAAGGACCCAAGGAATGACGATGAGTAATGTGTGATTATGTAATTTAAGTAGTTAAATTAGTTAATCATATATATTACTAATTATAGGCACTACCACGAATTCGTGGCAAGCACATGGCCACCATATAATGCTATCCCGGCAGTAATGACTGCATGAAATGCTACTGCAATTCGACCGAGACCGACAAAACCACTGCACAAAGGTTTGTTTAGATAAGTCTGCGGCATAGATAGGCTTGTACTTACAGAAAAACCATACATACATAGGTACCTATAATCAAGATGAATCCAAAATTTTAGACACGGGTAATTCTCTTATTAGATCCTAGTAGAAATATCATAGGGTTTTGTTGGGAGGAATTCCCTATGGTATTTTTACTACATTTTATTTAGAAAATAACCTCGAAGTAGATAACATTTTCTTAATTTCAAAATAGTTTATCTCAAGTAGTTTTTTTTATCATAGAGATCGAGAGAGAGTTTACAAAAAGTTGCAAATTTTCAGTCAATTTAAAACTCGTTCAATTCAATGCATGTACTCTTATGTATTTAAGTGTACCTATATGTATGAATGAAGGATGTATAGGATAAGATGTACCATAAACACCTCTCGTATCATTATTTTCGTCCGTTACAAGTTTATTTCGGCTCGAAATTTTTATCATTGGTATAAATTAAAAGCAGTAAGATTCAGGACTGGTTGTACCGTTGCTCGGCCCAGCACCCACTGTTGCTCTCATTGTTTGATACATTGCACTTTTTGGGCACTGTTGTTTGGATACAATCGTTATTGTGAGCACAGGACGTAGCTTATTCTATAAGCCTTAACTTTGATTTATTTTTTTTGATAAAAAAAAATTGCCAACTCTTCTACATTACTTGCCATGCTTCAAATAATTTGCCTGTGGTAAAATTTACGTATACTTGTAAAAAGCTTGTTGTAACTTTAATTGTAACTTTTGTCAGTAGGTATACTTGTGACTCAAATGCTGTGCTGTATCACTGTGGTCATTTAACATGATTATTATGGTTATTTACCTATCAAAAATTTCCTGTATTCCATTGTGAGTTTTACCACTTCGTCTTCCTAAAAATTACCAGGAAAACGATCAATATGTCAGTCACAGCCGCGCACCCTGTGAATGCTGCGTATGCGCATAAAACCACAGTGCAGCGCCGGCCGCGACACAATCGCAAGCCGGCCGCTGTCGACACGCAACGGAACCGTAAGTACCAATACAACACAACACACATAGTATGCATTCCACAACACACGCGGTGTAAACAAACAAAGAACGTAATCAAAGCGAATAATTAATCAATAAAAACAGCGTTTTACAAGTGATTTCAAAGATAGACTACCAAAAGTTACGAATTGAGTGCGACACGCTTGATACGGGGTTGCTTAGTGATTTGCGAGACATCAATTTTTCAGTGTTTTATATATATAAAGTTACTATAAAGTTACTGAGACATACAAAAAATATTCTAATATCTTATGACATCTTATAAACAAACAAATATTTCGTCGACTACTTTTTGAACTTGAATAGTTATCTTATCAGTGAAAGTAGGTGAATCTGTAATGTTAAAATTATGATAATTTTATCGCTTTCGATTTTGCTAAGACTGTTACAAATCTATTTTAGTACGGTTTTTATTATATAGATAATCTTATTGCCTTTCTTTCAGATTTATCATTTGGGAATATACATGTAATTTTTTTTTTTATAATAACCGATATATTATGTAGATAGAGATCAACAGGACGCTGTTGTGCATTTTTATCATGGGCACAGATCACATAATACTAGATATAGATATAGTCATGAGTAAAAAAAAAAAAAATATAAAATCAGAAAAAAACGAGGTACTTATAGAGTTTTTATTACAATATTGGGGAGTATTATTTTTTCATAATTTAATATTGTTTAACTAGCAATTTTATAAACTTTATCAATGAAATCACGCACAAAACTCACGACATCAGCTAAGTGGAAAGTACTGGTTAAAATTCCTTTTATTGTAGCGACGACCATTAAACTACTCAGATAAAAAAAGTTTATACCTAAAGATTACCAAATAATTGAAAATATCCCGCAATTCAAAAATAAATTAACCTAAAAATCAGTATAGAAATACCGCGCAGTGACTTACTAGTTTTAATTAAAACAATGGTAGTCTGAAGCAATCATGGTGAAACTTACCTCCTTTGTGGAACCGCGCTGTTTTCAAATGATTTTGATTTTGGAACATTTTCAATTTACCTATCGTTCAAAATAAGCGTTATTTTGGCGTAATTGTTTAAAGCTATCGTGATTGCACTTAAAAAAATAAGTTCTTTCGTGATTCGGATAACGTCAAGACATCGGCACGTTAAAGACAGTATGGCAGCAGAGCTCCCCAAATTATAATATGAAAATTTAAGAAATAGAGAAAGCTTCTGACATCAAAGTCATGTTTGTTGCCATGGTAAAATTGTAGAAAAAAAATGAATCCTTTTTTTAGTTTTACTGGAACCTTTTGAAGACCTAACGCAAGTTAACCAATAGTTTCACTTTCGGCCGGTGACCTTAGTTCCTTGGCAAGCCGATGAACTCACCAGGACTCATCAGTATTCCACATGCGCCTGAGCAATAGGCAGTATTAATACAGTAGGCTGATGGAGGACAGGCATGCCGAATTATTTACTTACTGGATGCATCACACACGATATCATTATGTACTAATATTATCGGGGTATATTCATATTGGTATTTTACACCTGAGCCTTAAGATCTGTGGCTGAGTTAACTAAAATTATTGCTTTCTCAACTCATCTCTTTTTGTTGTCATGCCAGTGACAATGATAGAGCACTTTGTAGAGCCGCGCTAAAATGAGAGTTGAATAAGCAGTTGAATATGTATAAAGGGGTAGTGGTGTACAAAACATAGTAAAAAAAATATTTTTTACATAATCCACCTCATATGCAACTTATTAGATAGATACGTTAGCTAATCAATATTCATTTACACACTAGTCTTTTTTTTAACTTTTTTTTAAAAACCCTACCTTTACCTACGCCTGATCCTATTGCGTGAGGCGTTATTTCCATCAGATTTCAACTTCCGAGTAAGTTAAATACATGCAATGTAGCACTGCTATTATAAAACCGCTCAAAGACGGTCTCTGGTTATTTTTTTTTAAATACTAGTCCCATATTGTTATTACCAATCACTTAGCCAAACAAGGACTCTATAAACCTTATACCGTGACACCGTCTTATCGAAACGTCTTCGTGATGACCAGCAATACAAAAAATAATTTAATTAATAACACAGTAACATTTTACAAACAGTAAAAGTTTCGCAAACTTTATACCATGCAATGGAGCTTTTTATGGTTTCTAATGAGGCTTACAATTGGAGGGTTTTGTCCGAAGAATAATAACGAATGGGCTGCAGAAAATTGTTTTTGATTTATTTTTCTTGTATTGCTTACTGCCAGGATCTGAATTGCCAGGCATCGATCCATGGAAGGTCTATACATAGGTATACTATATTTATAATGGTATCTATACAATTTCTAAAGCCTATATAGTCACAGATCATATAATACGCCTAGTGGTCCTAGTGCTTTGATTTACCTCTTGCCATAAGCTCAGGTTGTAAGTACATAAAAAATCTTGGGAGAGACCTACGTCCAGCAGTGGACTGATATAGGTTAATGATGATGATGATGAAAAAAATCTTTATTAGGTACTTAAAAATTAAGAATTACAAAGACTTGGATACTATTTTGTGGTAAAATTACTGCTTGCTCAGCACAATTTCATTTACTACTCTAGACCCATCAACATTTTAACTGCTCTTTGGCATTTATTTCTTTATTGTTTAGCTCGTTGCGGATTAATTAGCAAAAATAAATAGGTATTCTTTTTAACCGGAAAAAAAGACTCTACTTGAACTGAGTCACTTTTGTAATTTTAAGGTTAGGTATCTCTAAAAACATAAAACGTTATTATGAACTTGACTGACAGACTGAACAATCTATAAAAAGTTCGATCTTTTCAATCCTGTAAAAGAAAATACCAGATTTACTATGGAAGGTGGCGTCTTTATTTTTTTTCTCTTAGACGTACATTTTTAGTTTAAAAAAATAGCTACTTAGATTAAACATTTTTGTTACTCAAATCTCTTGAGCTGTAAAAGTTTGTTTTTAAAGCCTCGCGAATGAGTCAGGGTTTAATCAGCGTAGGTATTTGCATTATGGAAAGCTGCGCCATCGACCGGTTCTTTTGTGGTCCATCGACCGAACATTAGTGTCTCTACAATGTCAATATAGAGATTATAATACAATGCTTGAGATTGCGGTCAAACGTTTGCCTATATTGTTTAAAAAATGTACTTTATAAATAATTATCAGTGTTATAAACTGACTCGGTGAGTGTTGCACCATGCATCGTGTAAGTACTTATCATTTTTAAGTTCTGGTGATGAAATGTTTAGGTCGCTTATTAAGGCCTGGATTTTGATCTTTATATTTTGAATATAAAACTCGTTCATCTTCAAAAAACCTGTTTTATTGGACTATTTTTAATATTCAAGATACTTATTACAATTCTAAATGGTGACCATAACAAGAAAATTACCCGCATCTACCTTGAACTCGCCATTTTAATCTAGGAATGCAAAAATGTGAACTCTCCCATCAGTGCACGCATTTACACATCTAGGTCAACGCCATTATCCAATATCACTTTGCAGATATCGTGAGTTTCATTCATAATATAATGATATAGAGATTTACGATTGTATGGTAAACATACTTACATATTGTGGTATACATATTATGGTAAACATCTTTTTTTACAAAAAATCACGAGTATAACAATAACCTATTTAATAATAAATCATCTATGAACCAAGGATTTTCTTTCAAAAATTGTTAATATCTGCAAAGCCTCTCCGATAATATTTCCTATACTTAATTATTTACTGAACTCAAAAAATTTACGACTAATACAACATTTATTTTATTATATTTACAAAACAGGTACATATTATGAAATTGTTGAGCTACCTACAAATGATAAGTACTATAATGAATACTTTGTTCTATGTACAATAAAGGTAACTACACACTAGTTATTTTAGTTACCTTATTTACATATAGTTAAAACATTTATCTAAAATTAATTTGCCATTTCAAAGTGTCTCAAATTGCAAGTTAAATGTGATATTCGTGCCCCTTGGAGCAATTGTTAAACTTCTCGAAAATTCAAAGTTCATTTCGACGATTGGTAATGAGGTGAAGGCCCCTATTGATTGCTATTTGTTTGACGCAAATTGAAATGCCTGCTAATAATGGAAAACATCGAAAAGTAACAATGAGATCGAGACCGCTCAAAGGGTGAACGAAAATAGCAAATGAGGTTCGAGAAACAAGACAAAAGAACTGAACTATACGTCGCCATGTTCTCTGCTGTTTTATGCCAAAAACCAATTGCTGAGGCTCTGAATGTTGCAGGAAACTGATAAATATTCTGTTATGAAAATATGCAGAGTAGTCAAAATAATTGTTTTTCTTTTTGCCTGACGAAGCTAATAAATAATGAAATCATGGCACCGACTAATAACGCAGTGTTACATTTTTCAAAATTCGATTTAAAAAACAAAATGCAGTGTTACATAAATTTTTCAGGTTACAAAATATGAGACAATGCCAACATCTCCATACAATGTCTTTTTACATGCTTGATGAAAATTTCAACACAATCTTGATTTGTGTACAAACAATAGACGCGTGCTATGTGTGCTAGAAGTGACATATCTAGAACGTCATCCCGTTATGACGAGACCGTTAATCCTGTGCTATTCTCAGTGAACTATAATACGTCTGTATTATTTATTATACTTATAGCTAGTGAAAAGCTAGTTCACTGGGAATTCACGTGCAAGAAAAATGAAAAAAAGATATTTTATTTGGAAAGAAAACCTCCCACTGACGACTTATTGGCGATAGCAGATTTGTAGGTACAGACATAACTAAACAGATCTAAATAAAGTCGGTACACTCATAGTAGATAGTATTTTTAACGCTCTATCTATACATTTGTTTGAGCCAATAATGAGTAAAGAAAACGATGAATTGCGTTTATTACGAAATGGACACGCGATTGGAATATCTAGATTTTTGGTCTGGAAGACTGAAAATACATAAGTATTTTTATTGATTTTACCTACTCAATACATACTTTTAATCTTGATCGACAAGGGTGGCTCAAGTCGATAAAATAGGATGGATCGTTCATATAGTATAGAGGTCTAAAAAACGCCTGCCTTCTAAAATGTCAGAAATGTCAATTATAATTTGAAAATGGGTATGACAAACTTTGTCAAACGAACGAGCTTGAACCCTAACTGGCGAACCTTAATATTTTTAAACTTCTCTGTCGGCATTCTGGCGACTATTGTGAAGCTACCGTATATTTTGGAATGAAAAGATCTTGGGTTTAATTTTCCGGTGCGAATAACCAACTTGTTATTTACGGGTTGAGTTTGT
Source organism: Eulithis testata (assembly GCA_947507515.1). Classification (NCBI taxonomy): domain Eukaryota; kingdom Metazoa; phylum Arthropoda; class Insecta; order Lepidoptera; family Geometridae; genus Eulithis; species Eulithis testata. The sequence goes on along the minus strand of OX382213.1, from coordinate 5,126,955 downwards.
TTTAATTATACATAATAATTATATACCTAACAGATTTAAGCATCATTTTTTTTCTATCAAGAGGGTTTGTCATATTTTGTACTCTTCTAGGACGTTAGGACTTTAGTTTTAGAAATGAAATCACAGAATAAATTATTCAGTACAACAAACTAAGATCGATGATAGAATAAAAAAATGTTTGTAAGTGATTTGTTTTGCAAAGTCAGAGTTTATCGTTCATTTAGCGGTGAGTTACGTTAGTTTGAAACTCACCCTCGCGTGGGCCGTTAACTGGTAACCGTACCCACATAGGGTGATTATCTGGGGACGCAAATAACCGTGCATCATGGTCATTATAGTACGGTATGCAACCGGAATTGGGTCATAAAACTACTTATTCAATCATCTGTCATGTCCGCACGAGTAAGTAATACCCAGTTAGCGTTTCAGTTAGCGAATCACTATAAACTTATCGCAGTACTACACTGAGCATCATATCTCTAGCAAAACACTACTGTATCCAGTTTTAAGTCTCTATCTGCAGTTGCAACTTCAGTCACCCATGCTCCTATTTCGCTATAGATGGCATTTTACGATTGCTAAGTAATTACCTTTAACTTAAATTAGGCCACCTTTCACCCGTTTTTCGCGACCGTTTAACGGTTAAAGATAGTATGAATGCTGTAAACAGCGAGAATCAAAGAATCAACTACACTACACAACTACACGAAGACAAATTATAATTTAAAAGAGAAACAACATTTTTTTCGAGATGGCGTACCATTATGAGTTTTCTTGATAGGGATTTTTATAAGCTAACGATGTTATCTATGAGTACAACACACGTCGAACTAGTTTCTTAACGATGCATTAACCTTTTGTGGGTTTTTATAATACACTGCCATGTTGACATATGGGGTTGCCAGCGGTACCCGCCAGGTTTCTGAGTTTATTATTATTTTTCATAAGGAGCTTTATGTCAATCAGCGGCGTAGAAACCTCACAACGAGCTCATTACTTGATATTTGTACAAGAAAGTATAATTCTGCAGAATGAGGTTACGTGATTGTAGCTTGAGATGCCATTTTTATGATAAGTCATAAAGAAAATGGGTAGATTGTTTTACGGGGGGTCCAAAAGTATATTTTTTCGATTCGCAACATGTTTTGACACGCGTAATGGATGCCAGGAAAATTATCTTTTTTAACATAAATACTTAAAATGTCAAATTAGATCGTTCGTAAAGCACAATCAATGTAATCCGAATGTGTTGGTCAAGATTTCTTTTATGAATTGTGGAAGAAAAATTTAAAACCACTTCATAGATTTAAAATAGTACAATATGAATTTTATTTTATCAGAAATCTCGACAGATCTACTTACTTTCTTAACGAATTTAATATTTTTCAAGTTTTACGTTAAGTCTTACGGTTGTGGAATGTACCTACACTTTTCCAGAGGGCTGACCCTATACTAGGTTGCTGTGTGTGTAGTGTAGTGGGTATCAGTGGCAGTTGGTGTCGTGACTATATTTTAATGCAGTATTATTATTCATTTCAGGTACAAGATGCGAGCTATACTAGCGACGTTGGCCGTCCTGGCGGTCTCTACCACCGCGGTTGAATGTAAGGAATATGCATTTTAGTTTGTAGATTAGGTGCTTTGCTTTCAGAAGACCGATCGCGGTGATTTTGTAATTCAATCGCAATGTTTTTGGTTTTGATTTATTCTACGACGCATTTTTACATTAAGTAGTAGTACTATTTATCAAATAAAAACCTTCATTTCGGTCTGTACTACAAAACAAAAATAGAAAAAGTACCAACACTTTTTCAACAATATTTATAAAAATCGAGTTCTAAAACAGTAATATGCTTCGTATACTTACAATTTTCCGACACAAAGTATTTATTTCGAAGCAGTTTGAAATAAACGTTCATTGAAAATGCACAGCGTTCGCGGAACCACTCCGCATTATTGAAACAGTTGCAAGAATTGCATAAATAAGCTGTTATTTGCTCTATCGATAGTCTAATATTACTTATTCCATTCGAGGTTCTCTTATTCCATCACCATCTATGAATTCATTGATAAATACTACAGAATATAGTGTTAAAACTTTCTTGTTACAGCTGTAAGTAATCTGGTTCTCTGTTGTATTATGTATATGTATACATACATATATATATCAAAGTTTTAGTTATCGAATTGCCGTGAAAATAGTGGGTTACCCACTAATACCCATAAAATTACTTACTTTTGGTATAAGTATTACCTAGACTATACAGTATAAAATTTTGTGTGAATTGGACATTGATCTACAAAAGTTACTACCTAAATCAATGGGCGAAAAAAAAAAATATTCCAGAAATTCCCACTAAGAAGTCCCTACCAGTTGAGTAGAGATTTGATGGTTAGGTGGGTGAGAGATTTTGAAAAAAATACGTTTGAACATTTGGCTTCAAAAATATATCTGAAAAACTTTATTTATAAAATTATGAAAACTTTGTATAAATGAGTGTATCGTAGATGTTTGTTATAAGTTCTTACAAGATAATCTCGATTCTAGAAAGGCTAACACTATTAATCATAGAATTTTTAAACTAAAACAATACTTTAGGGCTAGACAGACTGAACTTATCTAATGCTGGGGAGATGATTGGAGACAGCTGTGGGAATAAAATAAGCATAAAAGTAATAGTCTCATGATAGTTACGATTGATAAAGATCGATTGCTTAGTCCTTACTTATTACTAAAATATTATTCGAGCTCCCAGCTGTTAAAACCAATTATGTACAATAAATATTCATGCATTTTTCATTGTGCTCAATGTAACCTTTTTCCATTTTTTATAACTTTAACACAGCTCTGCTATTATGTCGTACTAAAATAAATCAATCGGTGTTTTTAGTGAAATTTTGAGTTGAATGCCACAATTTATTTGTCTACTTTACAGCGGACAGCAGAGCGCGCATAGTATGTTACTTCAGCAACTGGGCGGTATACCGGCCCGGGGTGGGCCGCTATGGTATCGAAGATATCCCCGTGGATCTGTGCACTCACATCATCTACTCGTTCATTGGCGTTACTGAGAAAAGCAGCGAAGTGCTCATTATCGACCCTGAGGTGAGGACAATAAGGTTCTTTATCGTAACCGCAGGTGCTATCATTCACATAGTCTTTACTTCATCATGAAAGTTTTGAATGGGTGTGTCTCGGCTATTACAAGAACAACCCAAGGTGTTATTGGTTGGGATATAATTTTTCCTAATGAGTCACAGTAGTTCTAGATTGGATGGACCAATTTTTGGTTTATTTGAGTTTTCCCAATACATATTTCCAAGATATTCAAGTTTTTATAGATGACCTGGAATTTCTACTCACAAAAGCCCTCCCAAAAATTACATTGCAACCATATTATTATCGTCGCTGCTCAAGCATTTCGTATTCTGCGTGCTCACTCTTGCATAAATTAGAAATGCTTACGTTGTTTAAAGTATACGATTGGTTTCAGTGCATTTCATTGTTTTCAAGCACAGCTTCTTATAAATTAGGACAAAGAATAAAGAATGAACGCTACGACTTGACCTATAAAACCCAAAAAAAATATTACCTACAAGTAAATAGATTTACAAACTAATATTTTGCGCTGCCGCTGATTTTCTTTTGTTTTATACGTAGCTACAATATGATTTTACTAACAGTACTTTTATATTTATCTTACAGTTGGATGTAGACAAAGGCGGATTCAAAAACTTCACAGCTCTACGCGCCACTCACCCAAATGTAAAGTTCACGGTGGCAGTTGGGGGCTGGGCTGAAGGGGGCTCCAAGTACTCGCACATGGTGGCCCAGAAAAGCACTAGAATGGCCTTTATCAAAAGTGTTGTTGGTAAGTTACTTGTAAAATATGTAAATTTATATTTATCTACTAGTCCCAAACTAAATAAATACTGTATTAGTTGTAATTTTCTTTGTGCATAAAGTTTATTAATTGTTTCAGCCATAAAGAAATAACAGGATTGTGGTGGCTCTTTGTTCATGCATTATAATCATTTTGTTTTTTTATATCAATTTATGCCATCAGTTAAATAAATGTATATCTTCACGCAAAGCAAGCTAAGACAATAGAAAGATGATAAAAGTAAGCCACTTCGTTACGAAGGCGAAGGAAATAATTGTAGTATGATAAGATTGATAAGAGTTGAGTAATAATCCAGGAAACGCAGGTATTAGATAACTTACTACGAATGGTTTGCCTAGTAAGGGCTTTACACAAAAGGTGAATTTGTAATTTATCCACATGGACTTCCATTGATGATATTATCATCAATGGAATTCTCTAAAATTCTCTAAAAAGTTGAAATAGTATACGATATAAAAAATATAAAATATACAAAAAAAGCTATATTCAAAAGTCGGTTACCGAGGAAGATTAAAGAAATATGACAAAAATATTTGTTTTGTATAAATATTTCATTAATTTCTTTAAATACTTAAGGTTACTTTAGAAAAAAGTGACTACATAATGAGACGACATAATAATAATATATATAATAATTCAGTCTTATTTCAAAATGAATTAAAAAGTTCAACATGGTCTTCCTTTGGTACACAGTTCTACAAACTAGAAATAGGTACTATAGCTAAAATACCATGTATTTTTGCCTACCCTCGAATGCTTTGTTATGAATCTGCAAATAATTGCCATATTTCCACGATATAAATCATTTGTAATGGGACGAGTTTCACACAAAATGAGATCTGGCAAAATGAGATCACACGAATGCGTGTAGTACAACACGCATTCGTGTGAATACTTACTTGTGTACACTTTACCCAAGAAATGCAAATGCAGGCGTTACTTTATACCTTTTTGCTTTTTTGCACAATCTACATTTTCTTCTATTTTGCATTTTATAGCATTTTTTTTTATCTTAGCATGGACTTACTGGTAAGCTAGACAATTGACGAGAGAATGTTACTTAATTTTTTATTGAACAAAGTTTAGTTAGTGGTAGCCATCACTATCAGTTTTTTATTACAAAAGAAATCCAATACTGGCATAACTGATTGGGTAGAGCAGGCTTCCTTTGAAGGTTTATAGGTCAAAGAGAATAAATTCATTACAATAATGACTATTCGACGACAGTCCGTTACAATTTATCACACTGACGTAGCAGTTGGATATTACATTGTGGAATCTAGTGCATTTCAGATAAAAACATACGCCAACTTTTTTTATTCTAGTTTTGGCTTTATTTACTCATAAATCATTAATCTTCTGAATCTCATTTTCAGAAGTATCTAATGGTTTCTGTTTTTTTCTTTTGTATGGTTACCACACGGATCGCATAAAAAATAAGATAATTGTACATAATTCGACATAATGCTAGGGATTCCCACTGATTAAATTTTCAGCTTTCACTAGTAAAGTGTAGTTTAAGCACCATTTACTTGAACTCTGAAGTGGTGATGAAGTTTTTGGTCTAATTTTACAGATTTCCTCCACAAATACAACTTTGATGGACTAGACCTTGACTGGGAGTACCCTGGAGCAGCTGACCGTGGCGGTTCCTTCTCAGACAAAGATAAGTTCCTCTACTTCGTTCAAGAGTTGAAGCGAGCGTTCATCAGGTACGGGAAGCCACATTGGGAGCTCACAGCGGCAGTTCCACTGGCTAACTTCAGGCTTCAAGAGGGATATCATGTTCCAGAACTTTGTCAGTAAGTTATATTAATTTATAGATCGGCTAACCTTGTGTTTTGATGATTCTTGTTTGAGGTATATATAGTCAAGCTCTAGCGACTAGGTACACTTTCAATCTATGAGTAAAGTTAATTGAGTAAATTAATTGGACCTTAAAAAACAAATTTTGCTTACGAAAACTATTTTTGCTTTTATTCAATCACAAAAGTGAATAACACATTGAAATTGATAACCACAAATGGAAGCAAATATTGAATAATATGTGTAACACGACTACAAATCACACGAATAGGCACGGTGTTTTTATTATAAGCTGTAAACATAAAACCCTTACTTCGACGCCACCAGCTAAGAATGTTGCTTTCTTGGAGTTATAAACAAGATAGGAAGCTAAACTGCGAATTTCGTCGTTCATATCAAAATTCGGTCCAACCAATTTACGATATTCCAGAGTCGCTAATGAATAGGAAACCTTAAAAAGGATGTTTTAATTCTTATACCCATAAATTTTGATTAGCTTTTGTCACAGATGTTATTCTAGAACTTAATCTTGGTTCTAAAGCCGAATTTTATCAACTGCGGGTAGATCACCCACAATTCACCATTAAGTCCGTATAACATTTCCCACAAACATTTACATTATACTCCACGTATCTCGCCTTCCGTTAATATACCAACCAGACTTTAGTATAGCTTAATACCACGGTGTCTTTTTGCAGACTCTGAAAAAGTATAAGATTAGACTCGTTGGTACGATATAAGTACTTACCATCGGAGACGCGTTGAGATAAAAAATCAACACAAAATGCTTACAAGTTCTCTCGTTGCCCTATTATTATTCTAAGCATGTGGCTTTATTTCCTGTTGTGTACTTTTATTACCAAATGGATTTGTATGTCTTTGTATTAAATGAGAGGAAGTCGTGGGAGTACCGCTCGGTTTCCTGAACTTATCACATGCTTAGGGAAAGAAAACCGAGGAAAACAGAATCAGATTTTTCATACGTTGAACTTTGAACTTCTTTTTACAAGAAAACAGCGAAGCCATTTATGTGTCACTCATGTAGAAAATACCTGCACTTAGGTATTATAGAAAACTACTCTATCTAAGACTACATTATAGACATCTTGATGAGATACTTGGTCGACCCGGGTTTGACTATAAAGTTGATATTTTTCGTTTCAAAAATTCAAATAATTTTATGCCGTAATGGTTCTCTTTTGAAACATTTTAGTTATATCTCTGGGAGTCGCCCCAGTCATGGCTGGGACTACAGCTCGGTTTTTTCTTATTTACCTCATCTTGAGATAACTTCTCATTTCCATACTAACATAAAGACTGCAAACTCTGTGATACATTACATTTCTCAGTAGCAAGCGAGTTAGTGACCAACTCTGACGGAGTTTTTAGGCTACCTTAAGGCCTCCGTGACTAAGTTTTTCAGTAAACCACGACGACGACGGCACAACCTGATTGAAACGTAATACGGTAAATAGATGTTCATGGTATAAATATTTTTAGAGAACTGGACGCTATACACGTGATGTCTTATGACCTGCGAGGAAACTGGGCTGGATTTGCCGATGTGCATTCGCCACTGTACAAGCGGCCTCATGACCAGTGGGCTTACGAGAAACTCAATGTGGTAAGCGTAATTTTTTTATAGCTCACATAACATAACAGACAACCGAAGAACAAAAATTCCTGAGTGACAACCACGAAGCGAAGGGCCTAGCTTTAGATGCCCCCCACCCGAGTGGGAACGTGGGGAAACGGTAGATGGAGAAGGTACAAAATCATTCTTTCTGAAAATCTATGGGGCAGGCCAGCAGTGGACTTCTAAGTATAGGCTGATTTTATGATGATGATTTTATTGTGCTACGTCCTACCTACATGAATACATAATTAAGATGCAGGAGTCAACATTGTAGGTGTATTATACTTTTTACAGTTTAATTTTCAGTAGAACTAGTAAATAGTTCACACAGTCTATGAATTGAGCACTTTAACGAACTCAATATGCCCAACACGATTTGTAAGACACGCTAGCGTGCACATTGCACACAACCTATTACTTATGAGTTCAAAGAAACATTCATCAAATCGGTGAATCCATTGCGCCTTTGATGTAATAAGAAATTACGTTATAATGGTGATTTCTGCATTGCACGGTAGCACGCTTCAATCATATTTGAACATCGAAATTGCATTTTCGAACTTTATACGTCAAATATTGTGGGCACTTTGTGGTTTTTACCAATTAATTGTGTTCGCACGTTTCAAAAAATCATTGGATTGGATTAAACATTATCAATAAGCATTTTCTCATAGATTATCCATTTCCTTAGAATGATGGTCTCCGGCTTTGGGAAGAAAAGGGCTGTCCCACCAACAAGCTGGTTGTCGGCATTCCTTTCTACGGTCGCTCGTTTACTCTGTCAGCTGGTAACAATAACTATGGACTGGGGACTTACATCAACAAAGAGGCTGGTGGAGGCAACCCTGCACCATACACCAATGCTACTGGCTTCTGGGCTTATTACGAGGTACTTTTAATCTGATATTTAGTTGTAGTAGTTAATGTCTAAAGTTTAATCGATATTAAAGCGCAAAGACCGAATAAAACCACCAAAGAAAAATTTTACAAAAAATATTCGACATCTTATTGTTGCTTTCCAGATTTGTACAGAAGTAGACTCTGAAGAATCCGAATGGCATAAGAAATGGGACGACCACGGTATGTGCCCATACGCTTACAAAGGCACGCAGTGGGTCGGCTACGAAGACCCCAAGAGTGTGGAGATCAAGATGAACTGGATCAAACAGAAAGGCTACCTCGGGGCGATGACCTGGGCTATCGATATGGATGACTTCAAAGGACTCTGTGGGGAAGTGAACCCGCTAATGAAGCTGCTGCATAAACATATGAGCACTTATACTGTACCTCCGCCGAAAACTGGCAACACTACTCCTACGGTAAGTTTTTCACAACAATGAAGAATCTATTTAGAATATTCACTGGTTGCTATGTTTTTCGATAAAATGTACTTATATAGGTGGGTCAAATTGATAAGTGTATGAAAATATAAGCTGTGGTTTGTGCTAAAGGAAATAAATCACATCTCATCTAGGCAACTGGGCCAAAATAATTTCATTACTTTTTGAAAACGAAACAACTTTCTCAATAAATCTCAAATGAACCCAAAAAATAAGTTTGACACAGACACCTATAACGGCAGCGTAATAAATTACCGCAAAACAAATAGTAGTCCCATTACTCATGTTGATGCTATCTGCAGCCGGAATGGGCGCGGCCGCCGTCGACGCCTTCGGACCTAGCCGAAGGAGCCCCCATACCAACCACCTCGACCTATAGGCCCCCGGTAGACGAGGCGACTCAGACGACCACTGCGCGACCCACGCAAGCTTCTACTTCAGCGAGCACTACAACTGAGATCGAAAATGGCAATGTGCATCAAAAGCCTGAGGTTGAGGAACCACCAACGGTAATTGTATAATGATCATGCTTTTAATATGGGGCTATAAAGATGGGTTTCTTTCTTTATGTTATGGTTATCCAACTCATACTATACATACATGTTACAAGTCAATATTTTCTATTGTTAATATTATAGAGTTTATAGCATGATAGAGAATATTTTTGCATATATAATTGCTTTTTTTTAGGAGAATGAAATTGAAAACTCAAACGTCTGCAGCTCTGACGAGGACTATGTACCGGATAAAAAACATTGTGATAAGGTAATATTGCAATTAAGTATTATTTCTAAAAACTTAAGTCACATTTTAAAAACTTATTTTGTATCGCATTTTTTCAGTACTGGCGCTGTGTGAACGGAGAGGGTCAGCAATTCAGCTGCATGTCAGGAACAGTGTTCAATGTGAAGCTGAATGTTTGCGACTGGCCGAGTAACGTCAATCGCCCCGAGTGCAAGTCGTGAGTCACACGTTTGTAGAGGGCCTTATCAAAACTAGGTTACTCGTTGTGATGAGTGATTTAAAATTGAATGTAGGTTTGATTTGATGTTCAACTAGTTTAGTAGAATTTTTTCAAAAAGCAGCATTTTGTTTTTTAGGTTAGGATTAATCTTATTAATTGAGACTTTGGTCATATAAATTAGAATTAAATTATGATTTCTAGATGGATGAAACGAACAAAGTACTTAATATATCAGTTAGGTGCATAACCTTAATCTAATATATTGTCATATTTTGTTACCAAATTGTTGTTAGTGGAATATAACAGTGTTAGTTTTGTGGAATAATGTTGATCATATCATACCAACTTTTGTAAGTGGTGAATACTAAATCTAATTACTGATGAAAAGGTTTTAAACTTAAAAATTTGCAGAGATCCTAAGCAAATCAAATGTTAGTACTTATAATCATTAAACTACAAAAAAACTAGTTATTGCATAAGATGGCACGACGCACTAGCGATGCAAATAGTCCTCGCTGATGCGTCTTAAAATATAGTTCGTAAAATCTACATCTAGATAAAAAACTTTAAATTATAAATAGAAGCGACGAGATTTCTTTGGAATAATCTAATTTCCGCCTGTTGCTGACTTCGAAGAACTTGCTATTTTGTTTCAAACTTGTTTCTTAGCCAATCAGGGTCGAGAATTCAAATGAATCAAATGAATGCTGGAAGTTGTTCTACTTTATCGTTTTACTTATAAATTAAATATTAGTTTTTAATAAATTATTGGAAATTTGAGTCGAGATTTTTTTTTGTAAATGAACTTTGTAGGTTCTAGGTACTTATTACAAACAAGCTTCCATCCGCCACTTCGCCTTTTTGGACAAAAGTTCCAGAAATCCCCCACGTAGGTGATTTAGTCAGGGGAAAATTGGAATGAGCCCCATTTAATCATGTTCATTTTCCGTGATAAAAAGCCTAAGTATGTGCTAATCCAAGTTACGAACTATATATATTCCAAGCTTCATCCAAATCGGACCAGTAGTTGCACTGTGATTGAAATACAAACTTTGATATTTATATATTAGTGGGATGGGTTATTAGATCATTTAATCGGTTATAGAATTCTTAACTGTAACTACGTATAGGACTACGTATAATTAAGTTGATACCTACTTCATACTAAATTCAATAAATAAACCACTAATAAATAAAATGATTCTGTAAGAGTTTTCTAATAAAGAGATTAGGTACGTTGTTGTGCTCTATACAAACACGAAGGCGTTGTTATTTCAACAAAAACGTGTTATGATTAATATTCCGGGAAGACAAGAAGGGACCAAAACTTTGGACGAAGACTTTTTCATTTCTGTTATGAATACCTACTCTTTATTGAATATCCAGGTATATCCTGTCTCAATTATCTTGATACCAATTATAGGTACCTACTGGGTGTCTCAGAACTAGTAGGCAAGCATGTTATCCTGAAGGCAGGTGATTCTCAACACATACTTATGGAAACAACAAATATTTTAAGATTTTTGTAAGTTCAATGATTTTCATTGAACAAAATGTGGAGCATAAGTCCTAGGTTTTTTCGAAATGCGTAGGTATAATACGAAAAAAAAACGGAAGATTTATGTAGGAGTACGGAAAAAAAAGGTTAAATAAGGCAATTAAAAAAAAATACAGTAGAAAAAATAACAAGTAAATACTTGAGAATTCATAGAATTTCACCCTCGAGATGTTTATTTTCTTTGTCTGAAAGCGCTGTTAAGGCTTAGTTCCGAGATATCCTGCACAAAGTTTTCTTACGGTTTTTTATACAGTAAAAAAAGGAACGATATGATATTTTACAGTCTCTACGATATGGTACAGATAACAGTCCCATAAAAAACAAATTGGGCTCGTCCGGGATTTGAACCCGGGACCTCTCGCACCCTAAGCGAAAATCATACCCCTAGACCAACGAGCCAGTGATAATATTGATGAAATTAAGTATTATATGTGGTATTAGAACGTCTTATTAGGACCACGTGCCTCAACATACATTTTAGTTTGTTCGTGAATATTTATTTATTGCACATAGATAGAGTTACACAGGTTAGAAACTATTATGTGTATGTGTACCTAGATAGTAATATTACCATCCATGTTTCTAGTTCATTAGATTTGTCAAAAACAAAGATAGAAATATTTTGATTTGACATTTCTCAGAGATGGCGAAACAGGCTCTAATCGTTATAAACATGCTTTCGACAGGCGTTTTTAAGTTAGGTAAGTTAGGTATTCCTAAAACAATTCAAATTAAGAGAGGTTCAATGCGTACGCTTCTTCTGTCAACTCAGTAGGCGAGTTTCAGAAAGTTAACCTTTAGAATTTATTCAAAGGGAAAATCTTTTTATTTAATTTACTGAAAAGAAATGTGATAGGAGCATGATATTTTTTTCTTTCAGTCACACTCAAAAACGTTATTTATACAAATGAAACAGGTTTAACCCTCTAACCACTAATGCCAAAAATATGTTCAATTAATATAGTTGTCATTCAAATTTATTATTCTTGGTAAACAAAGTGAAGCACTGATTATAATTATCTTATACGATAAACCTTTCTCAGAGCTACTTTAAAAAATCAAACACAGTGTTAAATCACTTATCCAAAAATAAAACACTGATAATCACAATTGTGTGATTTTCAGATGATTCCGCGCATCGGACTGCGCGCATAAGCGTAGCGGGTGTACTTGTGTTCTCCCGCTAAAACGCTAGTAGGGCTAAGGAAAGCGGGGGTGCCGTGTTCTACACCCAACTACTGCTTCCATTCAGCTTTCCCGCGGAAAACTTCAAATATCGGGATTCAAATACTAAAAACATGATTTGGACAACACATTACTTGAACATGATACATTTTTTTCGCAAAAGTTCTGAAAGTTATGAGTGAAATGGCACCTGGTTAATACTTCGGAATTCAATTAAAGATTTTCTGTGTGAAGAATGTATTTGTGGATTATTAAGTACATTGATTAAGTACTAAAAAAGTGAGTTTTTGTGAAAGTACTGAATCGTAAGCACGACCTGGTAAAAGGTAAGTTAATTTAATTATTATCTCACAAACTTAAAAAAAATTGAAAACATTATAAAAAGGATATATGTTAGCGTTTTTAAGCCTTGCTTCAGTTTAAATAATTATTATTTTACAGTTATCACAACTTTTATGTAATGAAAAATCATTATACTTGCATAAAATATACAAAAAATATTAGAACGTAGCAAATAGCTATGTGAAAGAAAATTGTAGTAGACTTGACCTCCATGCACAAATATCCTCTGGTCCCAAGATTCTTGAAGACCTAACATCCTTGAAGATGTTAGTGGTACCCCACTAACATCTTCAAGGATGTTAGGTCTTCGTCAGAGACTCGTCCAAATGTGACATTGCATCTGCCATTTTTGCTATTAAAAATACCTTATTTCCAAATACTAAAATGGCCGCTGTAACTTAACCTCATTATAATGTTGTACCGTGTCTATTTGCCACCAATATATTTTAGATTAAAATAAACCATATTTTCCTTTAGCTACATACCCTAACTTAACTTCTGTGCAGCCGAGACTCACGAAATGCTATGAAAACTAAAACATTTTAGACTCAGCTTAGTTTGAGACTAGAGGGCGTTGTGTGAAATGTTTAAGAATATTTTTTTTATTAGACACTGTCACTGTCATTTTAAACAGATAGGTACTTTACATAAACCCAACACAAACCGAATCCCTTAGGTCTTTGTATACTAGCAGTATTTATTAATCCATTACCGTTGAGTCATTAAATTGGTAAACCAATAATACAGAGCCGTTAGTCATTGTTGAAACGTAAATGAGAGAATCGCTAATCTCCTGGATAGTGTCTAATGGCCCAAACTTAGTTTAGAACTAAACGACATTATATTGCAGTTAGGAAACTATTTCAGGGCCTTACTACAAGCATAGGTAGTAAAATTTTATAAAGAAAAAAAGTAGCGGTATAATAATTATTGTGACTTCTCTATTGACATTTATATGATAATGATAAGATGACAAGCAATAAAAAAAAAAAACTTGACAAAACATGGCCGGTTTCGGAAAAATAGTTAGATGGAACCATGATGGAACGGTCAATTTACCACATACCTCATTTTGTACAATAAATGTGTACATAAAAATACTTATGAACGGTGCGTGTACCTACCTACATCAACCACTAGGGTTAATGTTAGTGGTGTCAGTATCGCCCACGTAGTAAGTATATCACTGTAAACTCTATGGTGTAACCTCTTGCTTTATGCCACAGTGCAAAAAGTTCGTATACTTTCTGAAATTTTTGTGATACTTTGATATTTTTGCTGAACCTTATGCAATGTTATTTCACACAACATTGTCGCTTCTGAATTTTCATAGATTTCAGCGATTTAAGTACCTATTCTTTAGAAATATTAAAATGTGCGAGAAAGAAGTTGTTAGACCGAGTATTTTTTTTATGCTTGTCAGCGTCTTGATTTTTGACGTATATTGCATTTAGTTTTATTTTATAGTAAGGAGATCGCAGACAGTAAGTATACGAACTCTTTGCTCCATGGCGATATACGTGCTTGTCAGCGCATTAACTTATATATAAGTATGTTCTTATTCTAACTCTCTTAACTCATACAATGAGCTTAGTAAAGTGAGATAAGCATAGAGAGCAGTATGTGTGGGAAGTCGAAGCAAGAAAGCCCAAACGCCTATTACACAACAACCAAGTTTAGTTCTCGTGGGAGGGTACAGCTATAGAAGAGATTGTCTTAACCTTAGGCAAATTCTTTGAGACTTAATACTGGTATGATATGTCAAACTCATTGCTTATGAGTTTGACAGCGTTTATAAAAAGTACAGTCAGAAACACTAGTTGATTAACGATTTAAAGATTTTTTAACTGTTTTGGTAGATTTTGGACTACTTTTTCAAGAGTTTAGCTAGATCTTTATACCTACTATGTATAATTGTATACTAATTTCATTGATACAACCACTTATAACTTGTTACTATTGCATTTCCTTGCATTTTGATAAGTCAATTTGTTAATCGACATAATCATTATGTTGCTGACTGTACAAATATATTTAATTTTGTAACTATTGTACTTACCTAGAGTCTCTGATAACCCTGAGTATAGTATTATATAATCTGTGCCTGAGTATAGAAAACGTCAAAAATTGAAGTCACGTGACGTATTGTCATACATTTCTTTAGTTTTTAGCGATGGTAGAATATTGAGGAAGGTTGGTGCTGTTGCTTTAAATAAAATCCTGTCACGTAATAAAAAGCCATTATCTCCATATTTTTTGGACAAAATGCCATAACTAATTTGCGGCGAAAGGCTGAGAAGGGTTGGCCTGCTATTGTAAGTATAAACGTACCTAAATCCTATTTTTGTAAAGGTTCGTGAGGCGCCAACTGTTCAATATACCTACTAATAGGTACATTGAACGCATATGTTAGTAGAAAAACGGTAGACCCTTTTCTAATGTTTTATTATACTCGTTCTAGGTACAGGTAGGTACATGCCTCGCGTGTGCTTTGTTCTATGGAAACAATCATCCCAAAGAATTTACACCCACGTAGTTAATCCTCTTTCATCTTTTACTACGTAAAAAATTTATTATGTTACTAGCTGACTAAAAATCATCGCTGAAATTAATTATCATAACTATTTCGAACATGCACATGAAATGATTTGTGTATATTTGAAGCTTTGATGAAAAACTACTTGGAACAAATCAGGCGCGTTCTACTTAATTTTCACATTACATTTAAAAAGCTGCTCTATACAGTTAGCTCTATGGGTATTCTATAAAACAATAGTTTCACTGGAGCACAGATCATATAGGTAATACTAGTGACTGTTGAGTTACATTGCGCGGTCGCCTTGAACGTAGTGCGCGGCCAATTGCAAAGTGACCCAATCACCGCGCAGTATATCTCGAAACTGCAATGTAAAGTTTCGTTTAGCGGAGTAGACAACACTGTATCCTATTCTACGAAATAAATCAAGAATAGCCTCTCCATTTGTTCCACCACACGAGCAAACATGGAATTAGTTTTGTCGTTTCTGTGTACTTTTCTGCTACAGAACATTCCGATACTGTTTGGATCAACGGAAAATTGCTTCTTGTTTGAACTTAGCTTTTAAAACCATTATTGTTTCTTATCTAACAGTTCAATACCTACTAAAACGTAGGTATATTTGTGATTTGTTGAAAAAAAAACAACTCTTGTAACAAAATAACAATAACCAATAATAATGTATTTTTATTTATTATCCCGATAAATGCAATTAATATAATACTTACTGCAGGAACTTGTATAATTATTTCGCATTCAGTCAATTTCAAAACGAGTGGTTATATCAAAAAGGTATTTTAGGAGAATATTCAGAATTTAGAAAAGAACACTGCTCTTAAATAGGGTAGCCAGGTATAGATATATTCCAGAAATCCCCACCAAAAATCCCTACCAGTGGGGATTTATGTTTTTTTTTTCCAGAAACCCCCACTGCTACGACGTAGCATGTCTACAAGGTAACAGTGTGGATTTCTGGATTTTTTTTCCAGAAATCCCCACTAAGTATGTGGTCATATTAAAAGGCTTTCTTTTTGGTAAAATTATATCCGAAACACTATCAAGTGACAACAATCCTAAACTAGGTTTACACCATCAAGGAAATTTTCTTTTTAATTGCTCGTGTAAAAGCACGCGTAAAACGCTCTGAATAGCTTAAATCGTCTAGTTTACCGAATTTGTATTGTAATTTCGGATACGCTAATGCTTTTTACGGTGCTAATGCTGTTTTGGGTAATGCTTACGGACGCTTTAACTGAGTTGGGAAATTATGTTTAAAATGAATGTGTACTTTGTTTTGTGGTCACTGTGTTCTATTTGTGTAGAAGCTTTTGCAAAAAGAATTTGTAAAGAGCTTTTCTCTCGTTAATATAATTCATTAAAATATATTGATTAAAAAAAAATTGTGCGTGGAGTCCCTCCGCGCGAAAACTTCGAGTGCCATTTGCGATCGCTCTCGCTCTGTCTCTTTCTATTCCTCCTTCATTTAAAGTTTAACGCTGTTGGAAGTCGCATTAGAAGTATAACTTCAATAATATCAGATGTCAAAACGTTACAGCATTTGTAACTTCTTGACATCCCAAATAAATTAATAATATTTTGAGTAGGTTTTTTTTTATGAGAATCTAGATTTATTCGGGCTGTTTTTTCTTTAGATAGGTACCTACTCACGGCATAAGTTGACATTGTACATTAGATTCAAAAATATATAAGACTCTATCTTTGACGCTATGTCTGAGCTTTGACATTCATAAATAAAAAACCTGTGCGTGCAGTCCCTACGCGTGGAAGAAGTTATACTTCGAGTGCCACGCATTCACTCTCGCTCTGTGTTTAATGTAAAATTAATTAAGTACCTATTTATTTTTATGTCTCTTTCTATTCGGGGCGAATAGAAAGAGACAGAGACTATGTCCTCCCGTATAACGCAACGTTGTTGGGAGTCGCATTAGAAGTAAAACTTCAATAATAATAGGCCTTAACATTTATTGAATATGCAACCTACGCCTACACTTAACGGGAGACTGTAGTGCCTGAGACAATGTTTTAGATAGAGTAGGCCCAGCACCTATACCATCCTCTCACCCTAGTCAGCCAACGGTCGCTAGAGAATACAGTAAACGTTAAAAAGAATGTGGTCGCGTGACTTTTTGTTTCGAAATGTAATTACATTTTGATTAGTTTTCGAAACGAGCGAATATCCGTTCTATCCCCGAAATCAAACTCCCTTACTGAGAACAGAGCCTTCTTTGTCTCTATTTATCCAAAGGTAATTTGACAGGACGGGGATAGAATGAACATTCACTCGTTTGGTCTAAATGCACCCTTATGCGCTCAGATCACAGATCATATAATCTAGTACTCAGACTCATGGATCTACCAAGGATGGCCAATGTACCTCAAACCTTACAATGTTATTAATAAACTGGACTAGTTACACCGTGTTTTGTTTTTTGCAGTTATACATCTAATGCGACTTCCAAGCGTTTAACGCTCTTGGGGAGGGGAAATAGAAAGAGACAGAGCGAGAGTGATCACATACGGAAGCCCCCACAAAACGCAAAACACTTCGATAGCGCGTTTTAGGATCCGACCAAACTTAGCAGCGCCATCTAGTTCTGATTTAAGGCAACATGAGCATAAAACCTTTTCTAACTAAATGGGTACTGCATATTGGTTAAGTACATAAAAATAAATACTAAATTAATTTCACATTAAACAAAGAGCGAGAGTGAATGCGTGGCACTCGAAGTATAACTTCTTCCGCGCGGAGGGACTCCACGCACTGGTTTTATTTTTTGGTGTTTTCAACAAAAAATGAAGACCTAATTTGCCTATCTTTGACCTCATCAAAAGACGCAAAGGCACATCCTTTTACGCGTGCCACGAAGATATACAGTCATCGATATGGTCTGCAAGCTCAGCGCTGGCGTAACGCCAAATTATTTTTGCCCAATTTTTGTTGGAGTTACAGGAATAAATCAAACAGGAGGTCAAACGCTGTTTTCACACTGCCACCGACACGTCCGACACGACACCTACACGATATCAAAAACAAATCACACACATTTAGATAGGTATACGACTCTTTCACAATTTGCAATAATATGGCAAAGTGGAGGCCATATAGCTCACAGAACTGACCGATGGGGAGCAACAATAAAATTTTCGAACGGCGACCACAAGCCGGACGGCAAAGCATTGCACTGTTTCCCACCCGATATACTCACGACATTGTTGTTTGCAATTGACAATTTACATTGACATTGTTGTTGTTGTTGATCGTGGCAAATTAGCTATGTCCACACTGTGCATTTTCATCTTCAACTTTCGTCTTCATCTTTCTATTCAACTTGCGTTTGACGCTTTCAATAATTGAATGCGTCAATGAAAGCAACACCACTAGTTCAGTCGTAGTTTCTTCTGTCTATTGGAAACATGTCCGACGAGAATATTTTACTTGGTTATAAGAAATTCCAGAAAAAAACAAGCAAGAGAAAGTTTTGGATACGAGGTTATTATAATAATCGAAGTAGTTATTTTGATCCCAAAGTTGTGAAAAGCTTCTGTAATTTTTAATAAACATTAATGTAAATCTTTTTCTTCGTCCGCCATCTTGTTGTTGAACGCTATAAGGCACAGAAATCCACCCGAGCCGGAAAACGGGAATCACAGCGCGCGCTTCGCTTTCAACTCTCATCGCGCATGCACTAAGGGCATGCCTCACGTGCGCTGTTAATTTGCGCTATGACGCATGCCCCTATCGAACAAAAAATGCACAGTGTGGACATAGCTTAGAGGAATCCCAGATTCATTATTTCGAGATACCTATAGAGGAGGCGACTGAAATGTTGGTCTCGTGTAGATGTCGGTATCGGCCAGGGTGCAAACACCCAAACCCGAGACTGCGGCATAAAATCACAATATCACAGCTTCACGTCTTGGATGATTTAGATTAGAGTGTATCTCTGTATAAAAATACGACGAGTTCTTTCGATGTTGTTTACTATGATATTTTTATTGGAAATAGTGAATTTACTGTCGTGACTTGTAAGTAAACTGCCTTTTTAATGGAATATTTTGGACTATTACATTTACCTATATCCAGTTACACTATTTCTTAACAAACTTTTAAACAAGTAAATTGTAAAGGTCAGACGTGCAATATTTTGCAATAAGTTTTTGACTCTATTAGCGCAATTCAATTAAGTTGGTCTAAAGTTGTGTTCCCTAATTGTTTAAAAAAGTCGTACAACTAAAGCTAGAATACGAATGGTCTTTTTTATATTTGGTAAAGATTTTTGCAAAAGACGCTACCCGAGGTGGGCGTTGAAACTCTGAATAATGAATGAAAAATATTTTTCTTTGTAATATTTTTTTTTTGTTGTAATTCCGAAGCAACATTATTGTAGAAAAGTTCCTCTAGACCCACATTGTTTTCCCAAAACAATAAGATAACTTTTTCCGGTAAACAATCATTATACTGAAGGTTTCCAAGATTATTTTTTTGTTTGCGATTGCGAGAAATTGCAGATTACGTCTCCCAAATAAATTGGCTGAACTCCCCCCCACACACACATACAAACAAGGAAAGCTAAAATACGACAAAAATTAATGCAATACGTAAAACAACGATGCATAATTATCGCAGAATACTAAATAATTTTGTTTTTTGACGTAAAATAGATTTTATTCGGAAAAGCACAATGAGGTACTTACCTCATTGTGCTTTTCCTTAGGTAGGGAGGGAGGTACTTTTAAAGTGAGGTACTTACACTTTGAGGGTATCTAAGCGTTTCAAAAAAATAAATAAAAATGCGATGGCGTTAGGTACGTATCATAAAATAAGATACAACTACGTATTATAGACAATACTAAATCGATAATACCTAGGCGCCCTCAAGACTGATGGTAATTCTGAGAAAACCTCCACAAATGTGGGGTTTCATTGGAAACTAGTCATTGTAGATTATTAAATAGGTAGTTGCAAGTTCGAACAATACAATCTTGACAATGCCGCAGTCAAAGCTATATTATTTACTTTTGTGGGATGTTAATTTGGAGTTATGCACAAATGTATAGGTAGTCATAATACAGGTTTACATGATAGATTAAAAAAACGATCCACTACGGTACACAAAAAAAACACAAGGTGAAAAATGACAATGGGCGGACTGACAATCTTTGGAGGACCAAACGAAATAAAAAAATGCCTGTGTAAGGTTACACAAAAAGTTAGAAATTGAATTGAATAGATAGATGTAGGTAAAGGCCACAAAGGAAAAGGAAATCAAGCAATATAACTCGAGGTTTCAGTTTTAATAATAAAAACAGTTCCCTAAAATTAAAACTCATTTACGCGTTTTAAATGGAAATTACAAAGAAAATTTCCACCGTACGAAGTTAAACCGCGGGAAAGGCTCTTGGAGATAATTGTATGTGCAAAGTTCAGATGTAATGAAGGCAAGATCGCGAGTAGGTAAGTAATTTTATCTGAGCTATCAGCTCAGCTGGTTTGAAGGTTTACTTTAATTAACTAGACTAATGAATCCACTTCACATCTACGTACGTTAATATTTGATAAATGTGGAGCACATGTGTAAAATATTTTTATTTGTAAGATATTAAGTAGCTTTTTACTTAAAATTACTGTTTTACTTATTTTAGGGGCCCGGTGATATTCTACAAACGCTAGAGAATGGAAGACTAATCAAAATGTATGACACGGACATAAACTAGAGGTCACGTGACTGATTCCATACTTTTTTTGACAAATGCGATGCTTTTCTCTCATCCAGTAATACCTAGAAACCTAAGTTAGAGAGGGTAACATGTAGGTAGGTAATTTTTTTTCCTAAAAGCCCTAAACAGTGATAAAATATAAAGAATAATGTCCAATGATATTCCTAGCGTTGCGTGAACCAGTTTTGAAGACTTGTATACTTAGATGTGACAAGATATCATCAATTAAGACAAACAAGACAGCCCGTTTATACATTTTCCACCGTTCCTGAAAGGCATAACAGAATTTTAATGGATCGATCACTTAGTAGGTCTAATGAGGCGCGAAAACATCCTCGGAGGTTACATTAATATTAAAATTAGAACATGAACCTTCATAAAATATCAATATGACCTCAAAACTAATTTTATCAAAGGGCACACAATTAGTAAAGGCTTTTCTATACATATAGGCACGTTAGTGTTCACACTGGCGCTTTGGGCGAAGCGATATCGCAGCGGACTTGACGCCGTGTTTGCTTACAAATTATCAGTGTGATAAAGCACTTATCCGTAGTACCAGTCAGTAGTACATTTATGAAGCAAGTGATCTTTCACATTGCTACGATAAGACGTCCTATAAAAATGTAGAGCTACTCAGGTAGTTTGTAAGCGAGATAAGGTTCACCCTCTAGTATAAACCAAACTAATCAAAATGATGAGAATGCCAAATCTATAGTTAATTAAGCGTACATGGCAGATACCATGCCGTTGGCTACCACCTGGGTAACCCGGAAGAAACGAAAAAGTTTCGTGATCATAATATCATCCTTACCCTGCTTCTGGATTACAGTCGTAAGTCTACTTATATCATTTCATCATTGTGTTGATATTATATTCGTATGAGTATTATGCTTATTATGAGAACTACAATCTCAGCAGATCTGAGAGTGTATTATTATAGGTAAAATACCTTTTATTTGATTTAGAGACGTAAGCTTACAGCCGTTTCCTAAAAACCGACGGCCGTCGAAAATAAAAACATAACCAAAGAATTATGTAATACGTAGTTCCTACGTAAGAAGAAGCGGGACTCTCATTCTACCAAAATTACACATTGAAAATCTAGTTTTTTTATGAAACGTGATTCAAATGTTGACCCCCGTTTCATACATTGTTAGTTTTTCGAAAGCATGAGTCTAGTTTCGCCAGTCTGAACATAAATACGTATAAGCGCACCAAGTTCGGGTGACGCTCCGAGTCTGGGGTGAGCGCGGGTGTGCGGGGGAAGCTTCTAATCACTTTACTTCGCACTTGCACTTGTTACCTGCACTCATCACTTAACAGCGTATGCGTTTACACGCTGATTTTACTTATCGCTTAACACTTGCACTTGTCACTCGCGCTTGATATTTAACAAGGTGTTTAACCAGGTAGGTATTATGTAATGCAGCTTCTTGAAAAACGCGAACTAACTTATTTCATTATATTAATTCTACCGTTATATTCCTGCTACTGGTTTTTAGCAAACCACTTTCACCAGCTTATATTATACGGCTGTTATGAGTAATAATACTAATAATACAAGTGAAGTGCTTTTCCCTGTAAACCGGTATTAGTGTCCGTCAAGAGCCATAATAACGAGGATTATGAGTTGATCAAATTATAAGCAATAAAAGATTATTGGGTAAGAAAATTATCGTGGTTAGCTTACACAATACTTTGTCTAAATATGATAGCTATTGTAAACAACAGTTCGTCAGGAAGACCCACCATCTTTCTGCCGTCATTTCAACTGTTAATTTTGGTCAGTGTCAAGTATTTCAAATGATACTAGTCAAGTCAAGTCATTCGTCGAGTCAGAATGCAAAATCTTATCAAAATATGGGAATGACATAAGTATTCATTTCTAAACGTCACGTGTTATCATACATTTTTGATGTTTTCTATTCTATAGCGACTGTAGCATGGCAGCTTTGGGTGAGAGGGGCGATTCTTTGTAGAGGGGCGACTCTGAAATACGATTCTGTAATGATAACTGAAAATCCTCGCAATAGAACAGACAATTTATTTTTTATTGCCACGCTTTATAGCTTTATACGTCTATTGTGTTGGATTCCTAGACGACAAGATAATAAAGTTGGTATTTGTTTTACAGAGTTGAGTTTATGCAAATATTCATCATTGTAGTTTATTTGCAATGTTCTTACTTTTACAAAAAAAATTATAACAAACGAACGTATAATTATTATTTTGTTGACTGGATTATAAAATAAATAAAAAACAAAGTATACCTTTAAACTTAGTAGTATTGTTTTTCATTTCAGCGTTTCTGATAAGTACTTTTGGTGATATTATTTCTTACTTGAGCACGAGTAATTGGAATAAAAGTGCATTATGATGTGATAGATATTCTTAGTTGAACATAACATCTATATCATAAAAAGGCATTTAAAGAAAATATGTAAAAATGTAATTAAAAAAAATACAGTAGGTAAACAGTGAACAGTAACAAAAATCACTCGATGCGATACCACCAGGAACTATAAGGAACCATAGATAAAAGACGTAGCTCAATGCATTGATGTTCCGATTCAAATAGCCTACGCTGTCGGTACCCGTTGTACAAATATAGAACTTTGTCAAAGCAAACCGATGCCTTCATCCGGCTCGAAGCAAACTCACACGGTGCACAGAGAGGGTAATCAAGGTTCTACTGCTAGAAGTTTAGACATGGCCGCAAACGTGGCGAGGTTAATGTTTTACTCCAGACTTTGTGCCAAACATTCCTTCTCTAGCGTTAATGAAAATTAAATGTCGTTTTGATAAATTCTTAAAGTAGCCAGCACGGCGGCGGCGCGCGGCGGCGCGTAAAAACTAACCTGAATATGCGAAAGACTTCTTATCTAAAAAATAACACCAAAACCGTGTCACCAACACGAAATGTATTTTTGATCAGCGTTTGTAGGATAGGTTAGTACCTCAGTTGTATAAGATTTGTATAAACCAAAAAAAATAAAAAAAGTCGTTTAAAAAATTGAGGTTAGGTTAAACGGCCTTATTAGATTAGAGTGAATCTAGGCCTTTAGGATAGAAAACGGGGTTGCTCCATTAATTTCCTAGTGAAAATTTATCAAAATTATAATAGCAAAAATTAATGGGAAGATTCCTTTGAAAACATAACAAAGCAGTTCGTATCCCTGTAAGCAAACACCTAAACCGATTTTCCCTCGGTGATGGAAAGGCGTCGTTTATGATAAAGAGACCCGGAAGGGCCACGGAAAGTAGGTACCAGCCTACAATATAGCTTCGGCATACTGACGACTAAAGCGTTTTATATTTATTTATTACCCTACTAAATATCTTGAGTCTAGTATCGACTGAAGTATGGAAATGTATCATTCACCTTTTTATTTGACCCATTCATTTTCTATATTATTATTATTATGTTGAGGGTCCTGTATTATTTACAACTTATAGACCTCAGAGGACTCTATGCTTTAATTTAGCAGGCATGCGTGTACTAAATTATAAAGTTGACTTAAAATTGGTAAAAATGATGCTTTGTTATCGTCCATACGATACTGCTTCAGTGTGCGACGGGTTTTATTCCTAGTTTGGAAGTCCAAGAAAAACTTAATTAGGAAATGTGGGACTAAGTAAATGGAACGATAAGTATCCAACTTATAGCGTAGGCGAAGGCATATGATATTAAAAGTGTTTTTTTGTTCTTTTCCGCGTAGAGCTTATTTTCAAGTACCCTAGGTAAGTAAGAAAGTCTTTACTCGACATTCAGTAAGACACAGAATATATGTAAAAATAAGAACCACTAGTTGGTATATGAAATAAAATCCACGTTAAACCCATTCTATGAATTCATGAAACTTGGTAAGGTTTCAGTATTCCAGCTTTTGAAGTTTGTTTATAATTTTTTTCAGTTATCTGCCACTCCATGGAATTCGCTAATGAAATACTTTCAATAAACCTACATGATTGTATACAGGTTGTGGTTTCTCCAAAACTGCAATTAACCTTTGTTCGGTTAATTCAGATCAAATGTCAAACGAAAACTTTACTAACTGTATCGATATTTTACAGTCCAGTCACAGCCCTACCCGTTGCTCCGTAGGGGAATGCAACACAATAACCCTATTACCAGAGAACGGCATAGTTCCCCCACTTTGTCGGCGTCCACACGACTTTTACCCTTCTTTGATCAAGGTTAATGGTCCTACTGAAAATAAAATTCATCTGCCAAACCGATAAACTCCCTCGCAATTTCTCCGCTTTTGTCGGAAAAAATACGGAAAAATACGCAGCACTTACGGTGACTAACGTACCTACCTACCTTTGCGTGTGGTGTGGTGAAATTCGGTACAAACATGTCCAATTTACGTTTGAAACGAAACAAATCATAGTTTCACAAAGAAAGTGGTGCGTCTGAGTCACGCGATAAAATGACGTGTCAATTCATCTATGACCCAAATACGGTAGCTTATTATAAAAGTTTTGTATAAAATACTGCTGCAAAAAAATAAGAATAGGATAAAGAAACCTTCGACATAGCAAAATCACTCTTGGTGTCGATTTAGTAAAAGTGTACCTAATCTGCAAAATTTATGTTTCCGCCCGGGATCGAACCGGGGGCCTTCTGCGTGTTAGGCAGATGTGATAACCGCTACACCACGGAAACTCATGCAATAAGAGCTGAAATTAAGACAAGCATTAAACTTCAATTACCTCGCTAGATAATAGACAAATAGGTAAAGGAGATAGGTTTGTAATAATTTTCTCAGCCAATTGATAGATGCTGATACTAGCTACACTAAACAAAGACCAAGAATACAGTATTTTTTCTAAATTATTTTTTTATTCACATTATATAGCATCTCCTGGGAAGCTACCTAAAACAATTTCGTTTTTCAGGATAGGAATCCAGAATCGCAGGTCCTTCGGGGCCTCATTATATTGCCAAGTAGGTTGTTCAAGAGGCTTTACATTCGAACTCCGGTATCTTCATACGTCCTTGAGTTTGTATTCGTATGAATTTTAAGTATGAAATTCAGCTAGGTAGGCTTTTTTTAAGGCGGA
The DNA here is from genome assembly GCA_947507515.1 of Eulithis testata. Classification (NCBI taxonomy): domain Eukaryota; kingdom Metazoa; phylum Arthropoda; class Insecta; order Lepidoptera; family Geometridae; genus Eulithis; species Eulithis testata. The sequence continues at coordinate 5,100,874 of OX382213.1, read as the reverse complement.
TATAGTTAATTGTGTGTAGTCCAAAACTTCAGTGAGATTATGTTTGCTTTATTCATAAAACTGCAAAAATTATTGAGGTTTTAGGTGTTGTAATTACTTCCCATATTTTTTTCTCTGTTTCCCGGGGCCTGATTGCCTATATTTTGATTTGACCATCAGAATCTGACAAATTACAAACAAAATGTCAGTCTACGAGTTCCTAAAACTATCATTTAATTTTAATTTTTTACATAATTTTGATTGCAATCTATCAGATTCGATGGTATCAAAAGATAGACACGGGCAGAAACTCTCACAATTATAAACCTTTTACAATTATAACTAGTAAGCAAGTTTCCTGAAAGAGTTTACTCATCAACTCCTCGTAAAAAGAAAATCGTTCCCTAAAGAATAACAGGTCTTTAACTTATCCCGGTCAACAGTTGGAAACTCGATCAGTATTTCACACTACTGGGAGTGGTATTATATTGGACCTTAGTATATTTCATTCCTTTTTATTAGCACAAAATAAGGTGCGTAGAGGGTATGCACAAAAACCGACTTTTTCTTTGAGATTTGATGAAAATATACATTAATCTTTAAATCGATAAGAAAATGTATTTTTATCTGTATTATATGATCTGGGACTGTAGTAACAATCTAGCACCCGAATATTGAAACGCTACTCAAAGTCAAAATGCTTTTTATTCAATAAAATCTCACTGATCACCTTAGAGAGGTTCCATATTCTAAACTAAAGTAATCACTTTGAATTGTCATAATTAATTTAAGGCTTAAATAAATAATAAATAAAAAGAAGCAGTGCAGTTTTATAGTATTTAAATTTTAAGTGACGTTTCAGTTATACAAAATTAGGTTTTTAGGTGAAAAACAGTTTAACAAAAAACCCAAGTTTTTCTTTCATTAATGAAACCATTTTATATTTCGTGTTTATTTTAATGAACTGTATCTGTTTACCATTAACCTCAACTCAGACAGAACTTTGATCGAAATTCAGAGAAGGTAAGTTTGGGATCATGTTGTCAACCTTTGAGAAGTTGAAAGTTACTGACATTATTATAATTACTATAATTTCCCTAGCGCCTGTAGGTCGGTGAGTGGTGTCTTGTCTAACGTTGACATACCAATGAATCAAACAAAAATATCGCTGTCGGCGCCGACACGATGTGAAAGCATCTAGTAGTACTAAATGCTCTCCGCCCAATGTGTAGGTGTCGCGTCGTGTCGATGGTTGTGTGAAAACTACCAATCAAACCAGTACCGAAGAGAAAAAGAATAGGAAACAAAGATAAGTCAATGTGACATAATTTGTGGGAGAGTATTGTGTGTCCACTAATGTAACTAATTTCATTTAAAAATGAATCTTTATGAATTGATATACCGTAGAATGAAAAAAATACATTAATTACAGTAGGTAAAAATTTACAAATTACACATTATAAAACAGTTCTCTATAGATATATTTTTTATATTTAATATGTGTCCGTATTATTTGGTCAATAGATAATAAATGATCTATTGAAAATTGATATAAAGTAAATTTACTTTATATCAATTTTTTGTAGTTCAAAACTGTCACATTTTTTTACATTCAGGATGAAACCGTATCCGCGTGTTTTGTGCACTATGACGTCATTGACCCGTAAGCTTTGTACTGAGTACTGACCCGCTACAAATTGTTTCATGCTTTGAGGGAAACTCCAATGCTTATGATACTATGGAACATGACTGTACTTGATTAGCTCATTTTCATCAACAATATATGCAATGCAATCTGTACAAAAATAATCTGAACTCTACAGCACAGCAAAACTAACATCTAAGTACTATATTACCTGAACTCTAATCAATAAAAGTCACTCGGAAATAACTGCATAATTTTTTTACCAGAAAGCAAAACTTCGTATGTTCATTCCCTTCTTGAAAACATTTAAATTGTAAGTGGTTGGAAGCACAGTGCATGGCTGCCGCCGGCAGAGTTCCATTTCTTGGCACCCCGTCAGTCAAATTCAGATTATTTTCTTGTTTACAGATTATGAAAAACATGACGAGGAGTGACCTTTTCTTTCCCCACTGCAGTTTTAACTCCGCTAAGATGCAAGGTTTAAAAAAACCTGTGCTTGCAGTCCCTACGCGCGGCAGAAGTTATACTTCGAGTGCCGCGCATTCACTCTTGCTCTGTGTTTAATGTGAAATTAATTTAGTACCTATTTATTTTTATGTATTTAACCAATGTGCAGTACCACAGTATATATAATACTGTACTAGCAGTACAAAATTTTCACTTCAAAATAAAAAGTAAAAAGTTGCATGAACACTGCCATCTATTATATTTTGACTGTAGCGTATTAGTCTCTTTCTATTCGCCCCGCTGTCAGTTGGAAGTAATCTTGAAAAACACGGGCGGTCAAATGCTGGGGCTGGGGCCTTATTCACTATGACCAATACAAGCGCGTTACGCAGCACGACAAGACAGCGGCGTGAAATCGCCCTATGCCTATGCCGTATTTCCTATGCCATAAATGTCATTCCTTACGGTGACGTCATACGGTTACGGCAAGGAATCTCTTAAGTCATACAGAATAATGCCCCTGAATTGCTGAACACTGCCTCTGTCTTTTTCTATTCGGGGGGAATAAAAAGAGACAAAGACTATGTCATCCCGTAACGCAACGTTGTTGGAAGTCGCATTAGAAGTATAACTTCAATTAATAAGAAAGTACCTAATTAAGTTTACCTATCCGGCATCTTGGTCCGACAGAGTTTATGTTTAAACTGAAAAGCGGTTCTTTTGAAACTAGTAGTAAAGTTAGCTGACATTCTATAACTGGTAGAAAATTAGAGATACCTAGTAGAGAATAGTGGAATGAAACTGTCAATTATTGACAGTTTGGAACAATAAGTCACGTGACCGTTCCTATATCTAAACATTTTGATTTTGATATGGTTTTTTAACATTTGTAAAATGTCAACATCGGGATATAACAGAAACAGAAAGATGGGTGGTCATAAAGAGTAACTACAAAAAATAAAAGCATTCAGGCATGCAACATTAGCATCGTTATGATTAGGTATCACATAAAAAAAAGGTTCTTGATGAGAAGTGCCTCCATACGATAGCGCTCATGTTACTCCATTACACATGCTACCTTCTAGTAACACGCTTATCGGTGCGCTTTCATTATTCATGGTAGGTAAGGTAGCTACAAGAAAAACTAGAGCGATGAGCGAAGCGGAAAGCGGAAAGGCCAGGCCGGTTTATTCGGAGCCAATCACAGTTACGAAAGAACAGCCAACGTAAGCAGAGAAACAGTTGATACACATGAAATATGCTGAAATCCACTGGCATAGCAAACAAACAAGCCCTCAAAGTACATACTTAGTATTTACTCAAGTTCTTTTGGTTTTACTCATTATCAGAGGAGTAGTCAAAAACTGCCCGATCTACATAATCTTTTGTCTAGTTGGAAATCTATTATTTTATCTATTTATCAATTATTATAATCCTCTCCGCTGCCTTAATGCTTTGCTGGAAGAAAATTCTCATAAGAGTTGAGCTCGCCCTTTGTACATTCTATATTTTCCGTATGCATTATAGAATACAACTGTTGTAAGCGGTGTCGCATGTCGCGTAATCGCTCCTTTTATCGCACCGCTCGTGCTAGGCCCAGACTGAAAGCGAACTCACTGCGCCCCTATTAACATTTTCCTTATGATATTACAAGGCTTGATAGGCGGTATGCGTACACTGTTAATGACAGTAATTCCGTTAATGTGCAAACAGCTCTACTAAACAAAGTATTGTGAGCTCTGGGGTTTACATCGTTCTATATTTTAATTTATGCAGTTTATTGTTGTTGTGGGTGTGATTTTCTGGTCCTTGGGGTATCTGTATTTACATTGCGTAATTAGTAAGCAGTGGCCAAAGGAATGTTCATTAAATTATTTGCACTGAATTCAATGATTTATTAAAACCTCTGGATAATTCTGTACAAGTTGATTTTACAAAAATTTTAAAACTTCTGAACCTGGAGATTTTTTAAAAACCATGAAAATCTCTTTTGGGTCTTCTTTATCATTGCTGGGCATCATTAGACTTTAAATTTTTTACCAAACATAATTAGAAATAATCTCAGGTCAATCAGCTTTCTTAAAAAAATCAAATTCGAAGCCCAACTTTCACAGCTACGAGGGCACAGACAAACAGATAGACAGACACAACGCCTTATCAAACTTATAGCACCCCTTCTGTTTTCGGCCAGGGGTAAAACATACAGAGAATCACTTTAACTCTCTGAAAGCTGTGTGCAGGCACGACTACATTTAATGTACACAGTGTACCGATTTAAAAACCAATTTGTTACGGCACTCAAAAAACAATAAACGAGGAGTTTTTGTGCGACAGTTTCGACACAAACTGGATGACGGAAAAATCGTTCGGAAAATCGTACGCTTCACGCCGAATGTATATTTTTTGCCGACTCTTGAAACAGTTTGGGCCAAATGGCGAACTACTTTTAGGGATCACAAGTGTAAAAATAAAATCTTTACGTTTTGTTACAAAGCAGCAGAAACAATATCACAATATTTTATTTAACTTTTTAGGTTGGCTTTTTATTTTGCATTAATCCTTACATGCTAAAAAATTAGGTAGTATTGGAGACAATATAAATAACTACTTAGCATATCTACCGCGTTTTCTTTAAAACCATCTTATCGTCTTGGAGATTTTATTATTTAGTATTTTTGAAGCATAGTGAAGTACTCTGTGGTTTGACTCGCCCTTGGCCAATTTTACTTTATTACAATATGGTGCCTTGAACTGCGCTATTGTAAAGGGGTCTTCAATATCGAATATGAAAGGGGAAGTTCAATCGAAAGTGAAAAAGACAAGCTTACTCTGCATTATTGCCGGGTTGGGCACTAGAAAGTTTTGAACAAGAAAAGAAAGCCAGAGATAAAAATATTTTTACGTAGGTATATATTTTAAGTTCTGAATTATGTTTGTTTGGTATCCGTACCGTCACTGGCGCCTCGTAATCATACGTTTTATGTACTCCTATGGTTTTAAAAAACCTTGTTGCATTTACGCAAAAGAATGCTGCTTTCATTTTGTAAAGTGCTCCTATTGGTCCAGTTGCAGTATCATACCATCGAGTTTCGGCACTAAAGCAGCTGAACGACCAACTTTTATACAAACTATCAACACAAATATCCAGGCAGCATCCTACATTTTCCAACCTGTATTTTTCTCCGACGGGCACCGGCCGGTGTAAATTGCCAATAAGGCAGGCTAACGTGGCTCGCTTCGACTTGTCGTCCGCAACTTACCTCTAAATTTTTCTCTGACCTTGCAAATCTTTGAGGATTTTTAACGTAAACCCGTCAAAAGAGCTACAAAATTGAGTTATCGTAGCGTAGGGTCTACGGCGTAGCACCGTAGCCGTAGGCGACGTGATTATTAGATTTTATTATCTAGATTTTGTGAACATAGTTTAGTTGTTCTGCGTAGCGCTTAGCATATTTTATTTGCGCCCGATTTAAAATAATTTTTTTTTATACATTTCGTAATCAATTTAATAACAATCATGTCACTGACTAAATAAAGTAAAAACATTTTAGGGTTTAAAATGTGAATAAAATATGTTGTTCAAATCACTTTACAAGGGCAGGGCATTACAGGCAGTACTTAAATCTTGTCTAAAATTGGCTGGTCATAAATTCAACTTAATGTTTGTGGAAACGATCGAGTACAATAGAAAGGCAACTGCGGAGTTTAAGGGTGCGGTTCACGGTTTTCGTTGAATGTTCATAAAACCGAAAATTTTACGGACAACGGCATGTTAACGCGTCTTTAACTGCTAGTTTGTTGCTCTATAAATGCTATTTAGGTGTATACTCGATATCAGTTACTACCTGTTTTGTCTTTTGCATTTATTCGAAAGAGACAAAACACGGTGAAACTATTCCAATCTTATATTGAGTTTATTAATAAGGGATGTGAGTTCAACAAGCTTCCGCAGTAGGTATGGTTTTGGGTGATATTACTAAGTAAATTGACTTTGTGCACTGCTTTGTTATGGAATCGTAAATTCAATTGCACAAAATGTACGTTTAAACTGTTCAACAACTTCATTGTATTGCTTAGAAAATAAATGTTATTTTTGTTCATTTTGCTAACATAACAAGAGTCAACTTGGCTTAAGGGGTAGAAATCAATTATTTTTTTGCTTATATGGCTCAGTAGTTCCTTTCCAAGTATCATAAGGCAGAACGTTTCACCTAGACATTTCAAACACAGCTCAAGAAAGCTTTTTCAAAATAAAATTTCTTCCGCATTGCTTAGCAAAACGATACTTTAGCATTATTAAAATAACCGTGGATTTAATGGATTGACCTAGCACAAGAAAGTCTAATACCTCTACGTATTTTAAAATCCAAATTATCCAAGTTCTATTCAATTCGAACTCGAAGCCAATCCAAAAAACTTCTCCCGACAATAGCACTCGAGGTTTTTCAATTAGACGTGGAATACGAACAATGGCCAATGTTGGAAAGAAACGGAGAAAAAAGATTTGTGGAACAGAAAATGTAGTTCATGTCTCGATTGTAACCAAGAAAATGCCTATTACAATAGTAATTGATACCTTGTTTGATTAGTCAAATTAGTCAAGGCTCACAGAAATGTTTAAGCGATGTTATCCCGTGAGTAGGATTAAAATTGGTCTAGTCGAAGTTATTAAAGGTTAATGTATGCAGTGAGTTATTCAAAGAATTTCCAAGTGGTTGAGTTTCCAAAATGGCATTGAGAACATTCAGAGTTAGATTCGCTAGATTACTAGTATAGTATTATATAATCTGTGGCTAGATATAGAATCCCAATTAGCTTATTGGCATCACTGAAAAAGGGCTTATAAAGAAACAAATACAAAAGTTTTGCTTTGTTTGGAACTCTTTGATGAAGTGCGATGAACTTCGTTAGCTGTTGAATAATATTCAACATTTGTTAAATACACAAATTAAGGCGTGTTCAGACACTTTACATTTACACGGGACCGTCATTGTGTTTGTATAAGGGTATAAGTTAAACTACAACTGTTTAGCAACCGTTTTGCGATCTTATGTGATATCTATCTGAAGTGATTCTAGACAAAGTACACACTACACAAAACACACACTTTACAGTACACAAAATAAGTAGACATCATCATCATCATCCACAGCCCGACTTTACCCGCTGCTGGGCATAGGCCTCCCCAAGTTTGTGCCATCCACTGCGGTCCTGAGCTAAGTAGACAATTGGTAAAAATGCAAACCTCAGGATTCTGAAAATGAACAAATCTAAATTCTATATTCTCAATTTAAATCAAATTATCAATGGAATCACTTAGGGAAAAATACTTTTAAAATATGGTTTTTCAAAAAGCATCGAAAATATTTCACCAACGTATTTTATGATTACCTCGCTGGGAAAACTCTCATTGAAACCGCAACCATTGGTTAGCAACCAACGATACCGGTTGAGGCGGCTTATATTATTGAAATTGTAAAACAAGGACTAACTCATTGAGAAATCTGGAGTAACGTGTACCTTTATTAACGGTTGCCTATATTGTATAAAAAAAAAAAAAAAAACTTTACTCACAGTTTCGTGGGTGTGTGGTTCTTATACGTTTTGCTATCTAGATACAAAAAAACTCGAGTAACACAAAGTCGTCGATTCAGAAAGATTTTCCAACACTTACTAACGGCCGATCCTCAAAATTGAACGCTTGCTTTGATACACCGGATAGCGATCTGCGTCAAAGCCTTTATGACGAAATTTGGCAAATAAGTTGAATATTCAGTATGGCCAGAAATGCTTTATGAATTGAGTTTTTCTTTTTATTGTCGTTTAATACTGAAACAATAAATCTAAACTAGGTATACTATACTAATTGTACATAACTCTTAGTTTGCGTGATTATTATTTTTATATGATATCGTTTTAATTAAATATGCACTAAAACTGGTTATTTGTCCTCTAATTCATTAACTTATGCTCCAATCAATCTCATAGTGAAAGAATGTATAACGATTTCAGTGACGCTTGTGTAGGTACTTGGGTGTTGGCAAGCTCTATCGAAAATTCTATTCCATCCCTACCTGATCTAAGAGAGGCGCTAATTCAGTCATAAATCACGAACTACTGTAATGGAATGTCAGATTATGTTCACACTACCGTTCGTTTGGAAAATTAGTTATTATTAAAATATAACTAACTAGAAAAATTAGGAAACGAAAAAATTTTAAAGTTGCTACAAAATATGGCTTATTCCCATCGAGCCCACTGGCCGGCCCACTGGTGGGTGAAACGGCACTTTGGATGAAAGGTCACCATTCCCATACAGTTCTGACTTTATTTATTCGCTAGGTTACTGTAGAATTTTCAAATCGTTTTATTTTCTCTTGCGAAGATGTCAAGTTGATAACTGTCAGGTGGAAAGATTAGAGGCAGTTTACGTCACGTTTTACAAAAGACAGGAAAAATAAACAAATCAGTATGGCATGAATACCGCCGACCTTTGTGGATCACGCATAGCATGTGTTGAAACAATTTGGTTTTCGTTATGAATACGTAAACCTTGGACAACTCTTTTTGGGACGATTTATTACACGATTTATATTTTCCGAGTGTGAGAACAAAAGTAAAGAATAGTCTTCTAGCGTTTTCTATTAACCTTTGCTCGTGTATGCTTGGTATAAAACAAGCATGTCCGTGTACAGTACTTACAAGATTTTCCAGAATTGTAGTATACAATCTAGGTCATATAGGTATCTTATAGGTATCAGTGAAATCAGAGCTTGTAGCTACAAATTTTCAAATTTCAATGTTCTGTATGCTACGTACAAAATACGAAATACTTCAACCATTTTAATGAATTCTAAATAAGATCGTCTGCAAATCTCATTAGAAAGATCAACCTAAATATTTGATAAAACAAAATGAAGCATCGCCAACAATCGCCAAGATACTAAAAGGCTAACAAAAATTGTATCTCATTTTCAATGGGGCTAAATTCTTCAGACGAATATTCCGGACGAAGTATAAATGATATTGCAAAGGGAGAGTTCAATCGGGATTGCCAATCAAATAAATATCGACTGATGAAATCCACTTTACCTACATAAAGTGGCGTAGGCTGTGGTAGGCGGGAATGGGATTTTTAAGATCGTAAATACTGAGACGCGGCGACTTCACCTCGGCTCAATTTACATTTTTTCTGATAACCATCAAACCAATTTCAATTTCATTTTCTTTAATCGTGTCATCACACCAGCATCTTAGAATCCAAATTATCGACTCTGAATATAAAATTATAGATGCATACTATCATGTTTTGATGTTTAGAATTTGAGCCTCGTATTCTGGTAAAGAGCGGGACTCAAGTAAGTATAGTTTTAGTGCCTAGAGATTCTCATGCAAAATGGTCATGAAATCTATGCTTGAGCACAGAATAGATATGTATGTACTTATAGTATAGTCGAGAGCAAACATTCCGAGTCATTTATAAAAACTTGAATATCGTAGAAACCATAAATACCAGCTCAATGAAATAAAATGTGTTTGATAGAATATTTATTTATTAAATAAAAGTAAATAAGTACAATTGTTTAATTGCTTTATTAGTTTGCATAATTTCACTAAACTAGCATTCATGGTTTCCACGATATTCTACGAGTAGTTTTTATAGATGACCCACAGTTTTTGGTCTCGATTGTATTACTGATTGAGTCCGCATCAGTGCTTAGACCTAAGAGATCGCAGCAAACTGTTTTCTCTCCCATCAACGGCATTCACGCCGTACTTTATGACTTGTTTTTTCTAAGAACGAAAAAAATGGGCTAGAATTATTCAATCTTTGATGAAGTATCTTGACTGCTGGATTTACTTTCAGATATTGTCTAGGTAGTTTCTGCGTTGTAAAAGCCGTTTGACCATTGATCATACCCGAATCGCAGTCGTTTCGCCCACATCGTCCAAGTTCTAAATCAAATGCAGTAAAGATCATTTTTCTAACTGAAAGAGGCATCTACCCGTTGACCTTTTGAAATCGGTGAAAACGATTTTACAGATCTAGAAAGCTTCGCAGAGGTTATAGAATAAAGAAGAATTCCATGGCACAATCAAATACTTTTATTAAGCTTAGGAAAGTTATATAGTATACATCTTATTTATTATGGAAACCTATTCGCTACACCTATTACGTACGACGCCATGACAGGCAAGACAGGAACGAATGAGTTGAACATATTGGGGTGAGTGAACTAGAGTGAACCTTTTCTTTACCTCTCATCTCTATGATCTAGCTAGTCTATGACAGAATACTACAGATAACTTACTCTATTTCCAATACCCCGGCTCAAGTTCAAGTCTCATTTTTTTTTTTTAAACTTATACAAAACAAAATGACTTGCTAACTTGCCAACGAAATTTATAACAATACTATGGCAACTCTAAAATATTTGACAATCAATCGTATTTTGACTTTGACAGTCACAATATGTTATGGTTTCAATTAAAAGAAGAAGAAGCCTCCTTTTGCTTGCTTGTTTGCTAAATCTATAATTTAGCAATCTTTGTTTACATTCTTTGATTGATACAACTTATTACTGACAAGGTAGTAAACATTACAACTTACATATTCAAAACTTATTCTAAACCAAGTAATTTACACAAATATTGGTGTCTGACTTTCGAAAATGATTTGGTAAACATGTCAGCACTATTTTCTTGAGAACACACATATTTTATTATCAATAAACCCTTGTTTACTATATCCTTTATAAAGTGAACTTTTATATCTATATGTTTGGTTCTCTTACTATTTTCATAACTTTCTATCATTTTTATAGTACTCTGATTGTCTATAAACAAATAACAATTTAAGTTTTTGTCACAGTCCAAGTTCTTTAACACTTCGATAATAAACACTGTTTCACTTACAGTTTGTGCTGCTGCGACATACTCTGATTCAGCGGTAGAGAGTGCAACGGTTGCCTGCTTCTTCGAGCTCCAGCTGATCAAGTTTCCGCGGTGAAATATGGCTACTCCACTGATACTTTTGCGGTCATCTCGGTTACCTCCCCAATCTGCATCTGAAAAACTGTGCAAGTGATTATTTTCTTGTTTCTTGTATTCTAATCCAGTATCTTTTGTTTGTTTCAGGTATCTGAGAATTCTCTTTCCAGCTTTCCATAGAGTCTGTGTTGGACAATGCATGTATCTACTGAGATATCCTGTTGCATATGCGATGTCTGGTCTGCTGATTGTTGCTAGATACATCAATGATCCGATAAGTTCTCTGTATGGAACATTATTTACAATTTCTTCCCTTTCATTAACATTCAGGCCAACCTCCACAGGTGTATCCACGCCCTTACAGTCCACCATATTAAACTTTAATAAAAGTTTCTCGATTATTTGTGTCTGTTTTATTTTCATTCCTTCATTAGATCTTGTTATTTCTAGGCCTAAGAACTTGTTTATATTTCCCATATCTTTTGCTTGAAATTCATCTTGTAGTTTCTTTATAATATTATGGCCATTTCCAATTACTAGGATGTCATCTACAAATATTAGTATGTATACACTCTTTGCAGTATAAAGACAAAAATCACTTTGTGACTGGACAAATTCATTTTTTATCAGGAAATTGTTCAATGTGTCATTCCAGCATCGTGGGGATTCTTTTAGTCCATATAGTGCCTTTTTTAACTTCAGTACTTTTCCTTCCTTGTATGGTACTCCTTCTGGGTATTTTATGAATATATCTGTCTTTAATTTTCCATTCAAAAATGCTGTTGGTATATCGAGTTGTCTGACTTGTAAATTTTCCTGAACAGCTTTGTTTAAGAATAACCTTACTGTTGTCATTCTGGCTACTGGTGCATAGACATTTTGTGTTGTTTCTTCCTGAAAACCTTTTGCAACGAGTCTTGCCTTTTTAGTATTATCAGATTTTGTCCGAAATACCCATCTTGTGTCGATAGCCTTTTGATTAATTGGTAATTCACATTCTTCCCATGTTTTTAACTTTCTATGTGCATCTAGCTCTTTCTGTATAGCTTCTGACCACTCTCCTTGTTCAATTGCTTCTTTGTAGCTTGTAGGGTCTTCTGTCAATAATGCATAGGCTACATTACTCATATCATAGTCTTCATATTTCTTTGGCATTGTAATTGGTCTTTTTGTTGTTTGAATATTCTCTTCTTTTTCATCTGAGCTTTCATATTCATCACTTGATATTTGCTCTTTTCTTTCCTGTTCTATTTGTGGTTGCTCTCTGGACTCATTTGTGTCACTTTCGTCTGAAAATATATATCTTTCTCCATGATCATATTTGTAGTCGGTCTCATCAAAACGAACATCTCTCGATATTATTATCTCATTTGTTTTTGGATCCCACAATCTGTACCCTGAACCACAATATCCAATCATAATCATAGGTTTTGCTCTAGGTTCTAGTTTACTTGGCCTTGGAAAAATTATGCACCACGCTTTAGAACCAAAGACTCTCAGTCTCTCTAGTTGATTCTTTCCAAACCATATATTGGCCGGTGTGTCTCCATTGAGTGCTCTAGAGGGGGATCTGTTTATGGTGTATGCTGCAACACGGATCGCTTCGCCCCATAGGTACTTAGGTAATGAAGTTTCTAACAACATAGCTCTTACTCTATCAGCTAGTGTCCTGTTCATCCTTTCACACACTGAGTTTTGTTGTGGTGTATACGCACATGTGGTTTCTTGTCTTATACCATTTTTGTTATAGAATTCTTTTAGTTCCTCATTCACAAATTCTCCGCCTCTGTCTGTTCTTATTCTTTTTACATAAAAACCATCATTACGCAGACTTCTTATATAACTCATAATATAATCTTTTGCTTCATCTTTTCTTTTCAGTAAATGTACTTCAGTAAAATGTGAATAATCATCTATTATTGACAGGTAATATTTCTCTCCATTCATGGTTTCTGGTGTAATTGGTCCACCAATGTCACAATAAATCAATTCTCCAATTCGCCTTGTTCTGGGTTTTACTGTTGGAGTAAAAGGGCAGCGTGTTCCCTTTGCTTCCATGCATACTGTGCATTTCATATTTGAAAAAGGTACTCCCAGTATCTTCATGCCTGCATGATTTAGGTGACCTAGTCTTCTGTGCCATAAATTGGTATCTGTCTTATTTGTGATCAATGCGTTGTCTTTATTCATATTTAAATGTAGAGTAAAAAGTTTCCCATTGTTGTCCACATTTACTTTTACTTCACCATTATTAATATTTGATGAATTTCTGTTGAATTCAACATTGAAGCCTTTCTGATTTAGTTTCATTACTGATATTAAATTTTGAGATAGGTTTCCTAATATTAAGCAATCGTTTATAATGACTTTTTCTCCATTGTCTGTTATACCATTTATATTTCCCTTTTTCTTTGCTGACAACATAGCTTTATTTGCTGTTTGAATTTTTATCTCAGGTATCTCTTTTACTTCCGTCATATGTTTCTCATATTTTTCATCGATCATGTGGTGTGTTGCACCGGAATCAATCACAAATTTTATCTCATTATTTACACTGTCTCTATTTGTTGCTGCATGGGCCTGTGCCGCTATGAATGATAATGATTCTGTTTCTTTTATTTCTTCTGTAACATTTGCATTTGAATTTCTATTATCACTTCTTCCTCTGTAGCTACTTTGGCCTCTCTGATAACCTCTTCCTCTCTGATAGCCTCGTCCTCTCTGATAACCTCGTCCTCTCTTTTGTTGATTATGTGCTGACGTGTTGCCAGGACAGTTTCTGGCAAAATGATTAGGCTCTCCACAGTTATAACAATTTATTGAGCTATTTTGAAAAGCATAATCTTTTGTGAAACTTTGTTTACTGTCTTTATTGTTCTTTTCTTTAAGTTCTGCATCTAGCATTTTGCATTTAATGAACTCTACTGTGAGCTCAGCTCCAGATGCCTCCAATGCTGTAATGACCGGCTGATAAGCGTTTTCTAAACTTAGTAATAGTTGACACACTCTTTCTTTCTCATCCATTTTACTTCCATTTGCTTCTATGTCTCTGACTATTGTATCAAATTTGTTAAAGTGCTCTTCTACGCTGTCTTGCTTTTTGCATTTTAAATTTATTAATTTTCTTCTCAGGTATAAGCTTGATAATGTACTTTTTCTTTCAAAAATGTTTTTTAAATTTTCTATCATTTCATAGGCTGTTCCTGCTTTTCTTACATATTCTAGATGCTTGTCTGATAATGCTTGTACTATTATGTTTCTTGCTTTGGCGTCTTTACTCTTTACATCTTTGTCATCGAGATTGATATTTTTCTGTAGAACATCTTTACAACTTTTTTCATCCATTGCCATCTCCACTCGAAATAACCAGTTCGAGAAATTTTCATTTTCCAATTTAGGTATTTGATTTACTTGTGTCGTCATCTTTATATTTTTGGTGTTCTTGCTTTAGAAACACTTTTCCACGCTCTCTTTGCCTAGCCTTTTTTCGTGGTGGCACGACAGACTCCTACAACTTTTCCTACGCTAATCTTTGTCGATCTGACTGACCAAGGACTCTGGGCCCATAACCTATAGAATAAAGAAGAATTCCATGGCACAATCAAATACTTTTATTAAGCTTAGGAAAGTTATATAGTATACATCTTATTTATTATGGAAACCTATTCGCTACACCTATTACGTACGACGCCATGACAGGCAAGACAGGAACGAATGAGTTGAACATATTGGGGTGAGTGAACTAGAGTGAACCTTTTCTTTACCTCTCATCTCTATGATCTAGCTAGTCTATGACAGAATACTACAGATAACTTACTCTATTTCCAATAGAGGTGTCACACTGTCTAAAATAGTGAACCAAATATAAACTACCGATGATCGATAAAAATATTATACATTCTAGTAGGTGCAGTTTTCTTGAAAAAATGCGGACGGTTTTGTGAATGCACTTTTCTATATTAAGGTGAACCCTTTCTCATACAATATGGCCTGTTATTTTGTAGGTACACTCCAGCAAACACAGCTTTTCCAATGGCAATGTCTGTAATTTGTTTTAGCTCACCTTTCCGTGCTGTGGTCCTGGGTTCAATCCCCAACAAAACCAACAATTGTGTGTGATTAACACAGATGTTTGTTCTATGTCTGGGTTTTACTATGTATTATAAGTATGTAATTATAAAAAACAATGCATTTTAGTATTCTATCAGCAATCTAATTCCCATAGTACAAGCTTTGTTTAGTTTGGACTAGAGGGCGTTCTGTGAAATGTCCGAGAATATTTATTTATAGCTTAAAAAATATAAGCTACAAAATAAACAGTATCATATTCTAACAGTGAAATAAGGATTAAAAATGTTAAGCTCGTGATGGCGAGCATTACCAACCAAAATATCAGTTCCACTTTACTGTTTCATAGAAATCTCTAGATTCCCGTTTGGACGACTTGCTACCTGACGCTGGCTGCTCTTTGATAAGCGACTCTGCTAAAGTGGGTAACGTGATTTTACTTTACTTTTTTATTAACCGAAAGTGCTTTTGGTGTCGACTGCACCGAGGAAAGTAATGCCGAACATCTTCGTATGCATTTTATTTACAAAGATAAGAATATCTGCCCCCGTAGCAATACTCTACCTACAGTTGGTAGAGAACTGAAAAATCAGGAATGAGTATAAGAGAGAAAGTTTCAACTTCAACTTCTTGGTTTGTGGCTTTTGTGGCTAGTTGTCACAATTCTGCCAGTGTCGAGTGGCGCCAGATACTTGAAAGATTAGCATTTCGTAAAAAATTACAAAATGTCAAAACCACTTTTCATGTTATTCTGACACTGGCAAAATTATCTGTCGAAATGACGGACAGAGGCAATAAATAAAAAAAGAAGAAGTGTGTCGATTGACCCTTGGTGGTATTCTATTCTTGTTACTATCACATAATTGTCGGTGTATTATCACGATATTCACGATCCACGATTCTTATTTTATTTAAGTACCTACCTACTCCATTATTATTTTTATTCAGCAGTAACGAGTTACTATACAAGCTATTAAAAAAATCTCCAGATTAGTTTTCTTTTTCACAAACCTTAAGCAGACTAATTGTCCACTTTAAAGTTTTAATAGGCGATAAAAGAATAGAGTTTCAGAAAAATGGCCTGTTTTGAATTAGTCGTGGTCGGAGTTTTCTGAATTAATTTAGGAAACGGCGAGAACCTCGTGATTTATATCAGCTTTATATTAATCAGAGCTGTCCACTTCGCCGGTTCTCAGCCTTTGTGGACATGTTGAATAAAACCTTTGTTTTTTTAAGCGGCGTGTTATAATCTCAGCTATTTTGTGTTCTCATTGTTGATAAAATTAGTGCCTTTTAACCTGCATATTATTTTAAATGATGCTAGCAATTTTATTTATATATTTGCATACGATTTCGAACAATCTTCTTCTAAACATATAAAACTCTTGTGAAGCTGACTTACAATCAAGAACAACCTAAACTATAAGTCTTAGAGGTATGAAATTTGGAGGGTAGTATCCTTATATAGTGTAGGGGTGCACTGAGAAAGTAATTTTGATAAATTACACTCTAAAGGGTCTAAAACGCGAGCAACACCGCGGGCGACAGCTAGTAGTTCTATATAGATTAGCTAAATAAGTTCTAGATTAGCTAAATCAGCCACTGCACTGTAAAAGTTTTCAATTCAATTCCGAAGAATGTAACCGAGTCGACAAATCGGTTTTACTGCTTAGTTTTATAGATTTGCGACAAAACGAAAGAAACCGTTGAGTAGAGCTCTATGTATGAAGTGTAAAGCAGCGCTCCCACAGAACGACATTTTTATTAAAAAAAAAATGAGTTCATTGTAAGCAACGATTTAACCTAGTTTTTTTGTCTTCAGGAAGATTTTATGGTACTTTATTAAAATAAAGCTAATTATTATAATAATAGATAAATAAATAACTTTCATCAATATATATAAAACTCCTTTGAAGCTGACTGATAATCAACGCACAGCCTAAACCATAAGTCCTAGAGGTATGAAATTTGGAGGGTAGAATTCTTAATATAGTGTAGGGGTGCACTAAGAAAGGAATTTTGAAAAGTCACACTCTAAAGGGTCTAGAATGCGAGCAACGCCGCGGGCGACGGCTAGTTTAGTCCATGGTAAGTACATAGTTTTTGATAGTATGGTCCGAGTTAGTATTAAATGATCTGTGTCCAAGTAAACCCAATTTAGCGTTACAGGCTCAAGCGTGAGGGGTTACCTTCGTTACTGTACCAATAGTATTATAATGATCTGTGCCTTTGTTCACTATTCACGCAAAGCGCGACTAGAAGTTTTTACGTGCGTGGTAAATTCAAGTTAAAAGTTCCAGTGTGAGCACATCCGACGTTCGTGACAGAGTGTCGACACGAATCCCATTTTTATTTGCATGCACTCTGTCGCGACGAATCCACTACAAAACCTAATAAAAACACAAAACACTTCGTAAATTTATTGCTACGTTTACAATTTCGTGAAATCCGGTTTCTTTATAGCCTTTTAGTTTTAGTATAGATTTGGTATCCTATAAAACCTAATCGTCTACGTTCTTCAAGAGAATCCTTATTTTTATCAAGGGTAGACCGAAGTCGGTGATGTCATGAACTAAACTTTACAATTTTAATAGGAGTTTCGTTATGTAGATGGCCCCGATCAGAAGTGGTTATTTTTTATAACTAAGATATTATTCTTTCTCAAAAGTCAGGTAGGTTTTAGGTCACAGCGCCGTAAAATAATTTCAGATGAGTATCTTCTTTTGCTGTTCTCTTTTTATAATTGTTTTTTTCTTTTGGTTTTTTACCTCACTATCTGTGAGGTAAAAACAAAATTAAATTATTTTATTACAACCTTTTACATTTACTTTCACAAAATAACTTACAAATTCCGGTTTACGCAAGTGGCTTTTACTATTTATTTTATCAGCCGTCGTAAGCAAATGTTTTTGATCGCGTTTCATAGGTTTACTATATTTTCTCGAAAGCAATTAGTCAAGGAAATTAATTTCCTCCTTGTAGAACTATTATTTATTCTGTGACCCAGGGTGAATGGCCGATGCGGGATCGTCTAGCTTTTACTGTATATTTTGCGCGGAAAAACAAAAGCTTGTGTTTATATTTTACGGAGAATGTTACACTGGGGTCATTAGGCGAGTATCTTTAAAAAAATTCTCTTTGGTACGGACTCGACAACAATACAGCTATTTTAGGTCACAGTTGCCTTGGGTTATTACAAAATATATTTTGTTTTGATAAAAATAGTATTAACAAAATAATTGGGTAAAACTTTGTCTCGATCATAGAAAGGTTGGCGCAATTCAAAATTAATAATTTTAACAGTTAAATAATAATAATCATAGTCCTAGCAAGATTTAATTACGGCAATTATTTTTAGTGATGTTATTTTTATTAGATCATAATAGCAGCTCACGTCGCTTGACTTGTCTCTCCAACTACGAACATAATTCAGTGATGCCACAAGCATTTCGCAAAATACATAGCCCGTTGCCACACCCCAGCTTGGTATTCACAACTTTACACTCGAGTAGAATCCTCGAATGCAGGTACGAAATGAATGCGGGCATTGTAAGTTTGGAAACTCGTAGACAAATTCAACCTTATTTCCAAAATGGGAGAGCATAAAGTTGAAAAGTCTCAAGCACCTTATAAGACGCCTGGTCGTTTCTTTGTGAGATTTTCTTAGCTGAGAAAAAACGTGAACCAAAATATTGTATGCTAAAATGCAAATTGCACTGGGTTTGTGTAAGTTATTTCGCTGAATTTGTGGGTGGAAAATCTGGGTGTATTGGCCTCGTAAATTAACGAGTAAGAACACTAGGGTGACTGTTTAAAATTAAATGTATTCAGGCACAGCGGTTTGCATAAACAAGTAATACTACAGCATGATACTTAGATCAAGTCTTTTTTCAACTTGCCCTATTAAATAGAGTTATTAATATAGAAAATATCCAGAGCATATTCAGGAGCCACGTACGCTCGTACACGTCCATCAAAACTTGCAAGTCTCCAAAGTTGCAAGTTCTTGTTCTAGAAAGGTAGCGGACTTTTTGTTCGTCCGCTTGCTCAACACAGAGTATTTTGCTGAACTAGACTCACGTATTTCCAGTTCTTGTTTCAAACACACTCACGAACTGGTTTATGCATTCATTTCTTCCAATTTGAATGAACGTCGTTGACAAATCCCTCGCAGTTATTTATCTGTAGGTACTTGCAGCCAGATATTCTAAGCAATCTTATCTAGGGTTTATGATGATACATTTTGCCGGAGCATCTTATATTTTCTCGCTATTTCTAGACAATATTCTCTATG
Source organism: Eulithis testata (assembly GCA_947507515.1). Lineage (NCBI taxonomy): Eukaryota > Metazoa > Arthropoda > Insecta > Lepidoptera > Geometridae > Eulithis > Eulithis testata. Next base: position 5,081,450 of record OX382213.1, on the reverse strand, counting down.
TTTTAACGGGAATAAAAAGAAATTACTAATTATTAAGTGAATTACTGTTTTTATAATTATAATAATATGTATACGGTTCGAAGTGCCTACTAAACATATCTTTTACCTAAGTTCTCACATAAGAATTAACTTATTTTATTAGCATTTATCATTGGTCCATCCATTGCTATAGTGTTTTGATGTTGCGACTTTCAACTAGTACAAGTTATTTTTACTACAGCAATATCCAACTAGTACCAAACTCTGAGTCCCTATCTACCCTGAATATATTCAGATGGTATCCTCTTAATAAAATTTCAAATTAATATTATTGTGGTTGGAATGTCATAAAAGTAAAAAGGCTTCTATTTGGTAACTTTTATGAAATCCCAACAAAATCTCAATGATATTTTTTATTACATTGATTAAGAGAACTAACCTTCTGAGTGTAACCTCCAGGGCTTAGAGAACATGTCGTGCAAGAAAGAGGGGTAGAGCGTAGCAAAAACTGAATGCCAGACACGCATTATAGGGAATTTATGTATGTAGATGCTTCTTACTGATTATGGTTCGGGGTCGAAAGAAAAAGTTAGTAAAAACAGCTTTATTAATGAACCATTTAAAGGCCAAGTTATTTAATTTGGAACATTTTATTTAAGTATACAAATCTTCTTTCAAGTGAAAACGCTGAAATATTTTTCATAAAGAACATTGCCCAGAAAATTCGTGACATGGTCATTTTTATGATATTATTTTTTATTTGATGTTTTCGATACGGACCTCTCTTAGATAAGATGGCTATAAGTTACTTGAAAAACAAAAACATTGATTGGCTATCGTAATTGGGGAATTCTTTAGATTGGATATAGTAAATCCAATTTAAGCAGAGATAAATTTGGGGAATAGTCTCTAAATAAAGACAGTTAGGGTGATGAAATCTAGTGTAATTTACTGAGTTTTTATTATATTAATGTATGTCTTGCATTATGTTCTGTTTATGATAATAAAACTTTTCAGACGAACAAAAGATTTCAATTGGTTTGGTAGGTACATCGTGGGTACATCACATCGTTGAGTACCTCTTGGAAATAATGCGTGTTTGTAGATCGTAAAAGCTTAATTAATTTGAATCATTTAAGCAGAAAGACATCTCATATATTTAAATTCTTAAGGCTACAGACAAAGGTGAAACACCGTGCGTGTATTTTCACTTTATCATAAGCCAGAAGAAAATAAGACTTTTTTTCAGATATGGCGCTTTTGGAACATTTCTACTTTGTTGGAAAGCGCGAGAACGCACTTGGAGCGTCTCCCTACAGTATAGAAAAAAAATAAACATCTCGTAGGCTCCGTAATTGGAAAACATTCCGAAAGTCAACGCATTCCCACTTGTGACGGAGCCGAAGTGGGTAGCCACTACAGTGGTAAACATTTACCCATGGACGTTTGAATGGTTATTTAGCCGTTTTGTTTAATTATCTGTGTATTACATCTACCTTAAAAAAATAATGCGATAGCGACAATCACTTTATTTTAGTGAACTGGATCTAATAAAATTAAATACTCTATTTTTTTAACATTACCTTTGAAGTCGGTTTGAAGTGAAAAAAAAAACTTTAAACAAAGAAGAAGGACATTATTATTAATTTTAAATTAAACTCCACCAATGACGATAACCTCAATCACGTCAAGTTTAATTTGGGAATGTTTGTTTGTGATCGGTATTTGCCAATATCTTTTGTAATGCAAATTCAGTATACTTCAAATAACATGCAAATGTTTTCGATGTTTTCACGGGTTGACGAGCGTTCGACACTAACTTGACAAGTTTTGTACAGTCAGCAGAAACATTTTGCATTTTAAACTACTGAGAATAGTGAGAATACCTTTTATGCTGCTAAATATTTATAAAGCAAAACAAACACTAGCGTAACCGAATTATGACAGCGTTTGCAGAAACGGTCAGAGGATATGTGCTCCAGGACCGCGCTGTTGGTTTTATTAACAAGTGAAATCAGAATGTGATAATTCTGACGCGCTCCTAGAAGTACGCAATAGGCCCTTACAAAACATCAATAAAATTGTTTACTGGCGAGGACGAATAAAAAAAGGGAAAATTCCGATGGCTGAGGTTCCACCTTTTCTTGTGAAAATAAGACTGTCATAAAAATAAATTTATCACCCGCAGTAAATAAAGCGTAACATATTGCGCTTTCGAGCTGTAAAAAGATATCAGAGCTCACAGACGCCCAGTCGTTAAACTTTATCAATGCTTTTGTTTCGGCCCATCAACGAATGAAGCCAATGCAGCTGGCCACATTGCGGCATTGCGCTTTGTACTATTTTCTCACTATTTCTTGCTGAACCTAATCTAAAACATGATTAAGTTTCTTCTTTTTTTTTTGTTTCTGAATTTAAATGCCAATAGTCATGATCTTAACTGTAAATCTGATTATACGGCTGATCGACCCAAGTCTATCAGAATTCAGAATGAATATTTAGCAACAGATGACTGCATAAAATGTGGTATAAGTATATTTTGCAAGAAAAATAGTTATTCATTTTCAAAAACAGACGCTTGTTGACCCAGGCCTGACTTGGAAAAACTCTAGATTATGAGTTTATTGTCACTACGGATTACAGCGAGTCACGGAGGGCACATTGCCAACAGAAGCTCGTTTGTCCAGCGTAATATAGCTCTATCAAATTATGTTTTAATACGCTATCAGCGGCCCGTATTAACGGCTAGTAAATAATTATATTATTTTCTGTGTTTTTACCGCTGACACAGATCATTATAATACCATACAAGCTCTGCTTAGTTTGGGACTAGAGAGCGTTGTGTGTAATGTCTAAGAATATGTATGTATGTATGTATGTATGTATACTAGTACCGCTGAGTTAGTAAAATCGGTAAATTGATAGAACATTATTATCATAGTTTTTGATTATGTTGTGTCCACGTAATCGAACCCACACCTGTCACACCGACTCTTCCGTCGTCTAAACTAAAACAAAGGTCATCAACAGTTAATTAATAATAAACAGTTGATGTTTCAGAGGCTTGGGCCAGTCCGCACATTGCGGTTACAAACCCGCGGCATAGTAGAACACGCAGTACAACAACACTGACATTGGTCCCGATTCATTTGGTGCATTTTTCTAAATAAAATACAAAATACGTAAATACTTTTTGTTTTGCCGAAAACTCATATAATAATATCAACAACGACCTACAGAATGCAGAAAGTGAAAGCATCATTTTACACTAAGTATCTTTTTACCTTATGTGACCATAATTATTCACTGTAGTGTTCAAGTCCAAAATATTGGGTTTCCATGAATATTTACAAGCATTATTCTTATAAGTTTTAGATGAAGTACTGCATTAGAACACAATGGTGCCGGCATGAAGACAAACTAAGCTAAACTATTACCAACTGGCAATTTACTTTGCGAGAGCGCCAGACGGTATCGTAGTTTTAATACTATTATAGCTATAGACCTACATTACGAGCCCACCTCTACTATTAGGCACAAGATTATTAAATTCAGTTTGAGCAATATTATTTTGGCAAAATGGACAGAGGCCATAAATAGAGGAAGAAGAAGACGCTAAGTTTGGCAATTCTCTGTCTCGTTCATCTGAGTTTGACATCAATGAGCTTTTATGCATCACTAGCTTCCGCCCGCGACTTCGTCCGCGTCCCGTTGGATCCCATTTAATTTTTCGGGATAAAAAGCAGCCTATATATTAATCCAGGTCACGGGCAATATATATTCCATGTTTCATCCAAATTGGATCAGTAGTTTTTGCGTGAAAGAGTAACAAACATACATACATGCATACATCGTTACAAACTTTCGATTATACATAAGTACGATTGTTCGACATTAAATAGGAAGGATTTCAAATATGAAAGCTATTCCTATTGCTATAAAAATGTATTGCGGTATAGCTTTCATACTAGTAGTATGCAGTATGTATATTTTTATGACGCTGCGCCGTGTACGGTGCTTTATTTAATTGATATTTAAATCAATTAACCTGAAACCTTAATGCTCTACAATATTTAATTTGAGTAAAACTCGTAGCGTGAGGTAATTCACAGGTACCAATTAAATTAATTAATGAGTCAATATTTGCACAACTCTACTTACCCACTTTGTTTTTTGCAGCTAAAGTTTTATGGTCATATTGCTGTTTAAAAGCCGTGCTAAAATGGCAGGAGATTATGGGATTAAAGTTTTAAATTGAAAAGAATACGCTAAACATTGGAAACTCATTTTGTGACTATCCGGGTGCCTATTGGAATATACAGTTGCACAAAATGACAAAAAAGTTACTTTTCATTCGTCTGTGACCTACCATTTTCGCTTCAACAAATAAAAATAAATCAATACTCGGAGAGATGTCGAATTGCCATAGTGATCGAATTTCTGCGATTTGACTATTTTCGGGACAGCTTTTTGCTGGTGAAATTCTATCGGAAAACGGAACACACAATTCAAAAATATTCGTTGTTTTTGGTGCTGCGGTTTATTGCCCAAAAACCTACCTACACCATTCAATTATATTTTAGAATTGCCTATGTTACCTAATTGAAAGCAAACGAGCCAATGACCACAGCCACCGGTTGCCTGCCACAGTTTCACATGGTATGGCGAATGGCCGCCACGGGCCATAAGTGTGCGCGAGTCTCTACAAAATGGATAAAAAAGCGTGTTATGTGTACTGGCTTGCCGAAGTTGTTATGTGTACTGGCCCACCGGTGGATATGGCCAGTGGCCGGTTTGCGCTACGCCTAAAACAGCATCATAGAGTAGTACAAAACCTCAAAAATGTGGAATAAGAGACGTGACATAATAATAAAAACCACTCTTGAATTGATGTCCTTGAAATAATGTCCAAACATAAAAATGTATACTAAAATGACGTCATCAGGTCACCCACTCAAAAACAAACCAAATTATTTCCAGTAAACATTGTTGTGAAGTAATTTATGGGAGTTCTCGTAACACCAACATTTTGCAACTCATTCAAAGGATTAACAATTTTTCGTAATACCCACGCTACGTATAAAATTGTTCGTTTCACAGGAACTTAACCTTTAACATTGAACATCCCTCCGGGAAATCAGCAAGGGTGGGAAGTAAAAACAAAACGTCATGGCACATAGAAATGTACTGAGAAAAATAAGTAGTTATTGTAGAGGTAGATAAAAAGGTAAGTGAACTTTGCTATAAACAAAGAGCAATGTACCTACCTACATTAAAGTAGTGCAAAGTTTTTACACAAACAATCTTAGTAATGTTCTAATAATAACTTCTTTCTAAATTACACAGAACACGTAGAGAGCTTACATTCAGCCAGTTATTCTTTTAATAAAATTCAGTAAAAATACCTAAAATTTATTGGGATTTTGTTGGGAGGTCACAAAATTACAGCTACTTTTTAACCGACTTCAAAAAAGGAGGAGGTTCTCAATTTTTTTTGTATGTTTGTTTCCTCAGAACTCCGTCATTTATGAACCGACTTGAAAAAATATTTTTTTATCTGATAGGGTATGCTTCCAGATTGGTCCCATAAAAAAATTATCAAAATCAGTTCAGTAAGAATAACTCGAAAAAACACGTCATTCACGTACACGACACTGCGTATTTGCTTTCCTGTGACGTTTCTGTGGTGCTTACGATCAATAGAATAGTCCCAATGAACTGCTATCATCATCATCATCATCATCATATTTTGATGATGAATGCATATCAAATTGAAGTCGGTTCTTCCAGTTTTTTAAACTTATAAATTATTATATGACATGCCAACGCAATAGCAATGATATTTGCAGTTTTTAAGCAAACTTGCAGTTTCACAATTGCAATGTCTCCTCTGACCACGTTGGTACATGAAATCATTTATCACTTATATTGCGCTGTTCAATCAGCAGCTCAGCTACTGAATAGGCTTGAAGCATACATTCAATCATTAATTACCCGGTCCCTCTGTCTTTAGCTACTCACTGCCCATTGGGTAGCGCAATTAAAATAACTTGGGATTTCAATAGCCTGACATAGACAGCCAGATATACCTATTATATTTTAATTTATTGACTTATATTCGTAGTATAATACATCACACAGGAGTCCTAGTGAGATAGAGCCCTAAGTATAGTAAAATCGAGCCGTTTTATCCTGAATTGGTTCCCAACAGCTTCAAGTCCGCAGTCGTGATAGCCCCCGTCAGTCACACTGACAAATCATTTGACTTTGATCGATGTGGCTCTGAACAAAACACCTGTAATAGTAGTCCACGTTTGATGGATTGCTTGCGAGGAATCGCAGTGACCTCTCGCTGGCTTAACCTACATCCGAGACCTTAGTTTTCAAGCATTGCTTTGTTCGGTTATAATGCAGGCGATTTTATACAGAGTGTTTCACGAATACTCTAAAACGAAGGTAAATATTTAAAAAAATGTAATAAAATGTTATTGACACTTTGTTATACATACAGTAAAAATACACTGAGTTGTTTTTCATATTTCAGTATCAGCAGTATGTTTTTTTTTCCAGTAGTTTCATTCAACGAAGCGTAAAAAATAAATAAATAATTCTTCATTGCAGACATGGTTTCTAGGGTAGCTCATTACAAAAATAAACAAAACGGTTTTATGTGTCAATTTTCACCCATCGTCTGTACGCTGCAGTCAAATGTAAAAGACAGAGAATAGAGACCATACATTGGTCTTATAATGATGTGCTAGCTAAAATGGCTGCTAAATCTGGTGTAATTTTTTTTACGCTATCATGGAAATGACAATGAGATGAGCATGAGTGGCATTTGCCAAATCCACCATTTTGCTTTTAAAACAAACGACAGCCGACTTGACGGTAACTTGACGAAACTGATTAATTTATTCAAATATTTCACACACTGGCAAAATTGTCTGTCAAAATGACAGAAAGAGGCCACAAATAGAAGAAGAAGAAGAGAGGCATTTATAAAGCCGCGCTTAAATGACTGATGAAATATGAATAACGAGGCATAGAAACTATGCATTTGACTTTTACGGGTGTTGGTGTAATATTTGCTTATAAATTGCATCGTATCTTCTTACAGCGCTTGCTTTCAAAGCAATAAAGATACAACTCTGGCTGTAATGCCTTGTAATATAGGGTTGCGGTAGCATAGAAAGATAATAGGGCTGTCACACAAGCGCTTCAATATCGCTTACTCATGTCGAGGGTAGCCATTGCTATGTTATTGCCATATTGTTAATAATGCTTGACATCATTAGGTACTGCGCAGCTGTTAGTAAAGTACTTGGTATTCATCAATATATATAAAACTCTTTTGATGCTGACATATAATCAACGCACAGCCTAAACTATAAGTCCTAGAGGTATGAAATTTGGCGGTTAGTATCCTTATATAGTGTAGGGGTGCACTAAGAAAGGAATTTTGAAAAGTCACAGTCTAACGCGAGCAATGCCGCGGGAGACGGCTAGTACTCTATATGCGTGTATTCTTCTTCTTCTTCTTTTATTTATGGCCTCTGTCCATCATTTCAACAGACAATTCAGATGTGGTTCAATGTGTTCAAATTCTCCTGTCATTTTAGCGCGGCTTTAAACACTGCTCTGTCAGTGTCACTTGCATGACAACGAAAAAACATGGCAATTGGCAACATTGTCTGTCAAAGTGACGGATAGGGGCCATAAATAAAAGAAGAAGATTTAGCAGCTATGGAACGCAAAATACGCAATGTCGTGTACGTAGATGACGTGTTTTTTTTTTAGTTACTCTTATTTAAAAAGCAAACTGTTCAGCTGATTTTGATAACATTTTTATGAGACCAATCCGGAAGTATATCTTTTCAGATAAAAAATATTTTTATAATCGTTTTCTAAGTGACGGAGTTCTGAGGTAGGTAACAAACATAAAAAAACAAAACCAAATTGAGAACCTCCTTGTTTGAAGTCGGTTAGAAAGAGATGACAAGAAATTTGGCAGACATGATACAAAATATTCATCATTTGAATAGAGGACCAGAATCAAACTAGCAGCGTATCAAAAAGCACAATAGAGTTAAAAACAAAGATATTCCGAACCCTTGAGTTATTTATCTGAAGTGAATGGTACTAAAACATTGTGTCACACTGTACTCAGCCTCTCACGTCTGCCGCCTAAAACAACCTAATAGACTTGTTTATAAAGGGAAGTAAATTCACTCACGCCCTTCAATACACTGATTTTACCGAGAATATTTCGTAAAAGCACGCATGGCTTTGTTTCGCGTAACACAAGCTGGCAACTTTATTACTTTTCTTTTCTTAGTTTTCACATCTCGTTGAAAGAAATAGCGAATACTAGTGGAGCTCGCAAGCCTTCAACCTAGTTTATGTGGAGTTATTTTCCTACGACCATATTTTAGGGTTAATCTCTACATTACAAATATTATTTACACGCTCCTATTCATGCCTATAGAAGCTATCATAACCTATGAACTACGTATTCAGAGAACTGCCAAATAATGTGATAGCAATCACCGGGTATTAGTAGCAAATTGCTAAGCCGTAGCTCGGCGTAGCAGCGTAGCACAGTAGCTTAAAATGTAATATTTATACAGAACAGGTGGGAACAAACGTAGCTTTTCTGTATATAAAGCCGTTTCTCTAAAGCATCTCCAAAGCTACTTTGAAGTTAATAATAAAGTTTCGATAAACTAACAAGCCGTTTGAAAAACTTAGATTACAGAGTTATCAGGTAAACTTACTTGCTGACGCAATCACAGACGACTAAAAGTTAGAAAAAGATTTATTCCTGTGTGGCAAATATAATAGGGTTTCGAATATTTTTTAAATGCTCGCTATTGTGGGATGAAATATAGGGGTTGAAACTTTCGGACAGTTGAAATTAAATTTCGCACCGTTACAGTGGCCCTCGATAAATGCACTATAAGTATATACGTTGTAAAATGTTACTCAAACGATCGTTTGTACAATGTTTACACGCCTTATTTTTCGGTAAATTACCATAAAAAATGGAGCCTACATTTATTTCATCAATGACAATGTTTAAATTATACTTTTCTCCTATTATTTAATGTTTTACTAGCCGTGGGTAGTAAGTAACAAGATACTCTCAAAGAAATAAGTAGGTTTGTTACTGTTACATGTTTTTAATCTTTTATAAAAAACACGTACCAAAATATGAGCTGTATTACAATGGAATAAACGTTGTCTTGAATCCAATCCATCAGATTTCTTTGTCATTGCCTTACATAATTTTTTAAAATTAAAATATAACGTTCAAACAAAAAATTTACAGTGAAACGCACTTCCTAATCCATATTTAGGAAGTCCCGTGGTCGCTTGTTTTGAGTGCAGGATTCCCAACTTTGTGATACTACGTAAATCAAATTGTAAGGCTGCATACACACAAGCGCTACTAATAAGGCAGACTAGGTCTAATAGGACATGCAGACAGAATTTCCGCAAACTCTAATGCGTCACTTATGATGCTAATAAATATGCTGGCTACCACCCTATCTCATAAATAAAGCTGAGTTAAACGAGTTTACAAATAAGGTGGAGTCGCCGCCGGTGAGTCGCTATAAGTGAGCTGTCAGTAGCACTGCATCAAGAATAAATTACAACTTTGATTGGATTAATCGAGTTATGTCGATGGAGTATAGATTTTATCCTCGAACCACAGAACTCTCGTAGATACTGCCCAAATTAGTTGATTTTTCTGTTACATTTTTGCGACAAAAAATAGGCTTTGCCATAGGTTAGCGAGTACTAGAATCGACCTAGATCAATAGCTTAACTACTGTACCTAGGATTTCGGTTTGCAGAGAGAAGAAAGAAGACTTGACCATAGATCATTATAATACTGGTTTGATGCAGTTATTAAAGTTTGCCCTAGCAAATCGTGGTCCACCCGTTGGCGTTGGTAGACTTAGATGCATTTGGGGAAACTTGAGCCCCCAACCCCACCCCTGGACCCGCCGGAGCTTTACCCTCAAAAGTATGAAAACGTTTAAAGTGAGAATGCTATTTGCAGTTTTTCATACCCATTGTGGTCACATTAATTTGGTTGTGTCACAAGTTGGATTCGTCGCACCACAAGAGGCAATAAACAAGCACAAAACATATTTGCATGAAAATAAGCAAGTATTGTGGTATTTATGACAGAATAGCCGGCATAATATAATTTTGTTTACTGACGCAGTATACAAGGCATGTTAACTGGTATCAATCGCATTCAGCGATAGGACTGCCCATTGCACTATAATAAGTTACTTTTAAGATTTGTATGTACCAATTCCTTGTATACTACAGATAGAGAATCTATCCCGTGTTGCGAGTTTCTCCAATAAATAGAAATCGCTTGTTTCAGAACATTGTTTTGTAGTACAAAATGGTAAGCATTCAATTACTCGAGTTCGTATAATTTGCAACTCAATTTAACTTGGCCTTCAATAACTAAGTTCAAATGAACATAAATATTCATAAAAACAAATATTTCAAAAAGTTTTAGCTTGCGCTAGAAGCATTTTCACGAGTTAAAAATCACTCTGTGAATGAAAGTAATTTAGATGCAAAACTGCAAAGAGGATTTTTTATGCAGCACAATGGCAATGCATAAATATTTTGGGATATAATACACATTTTTATTAATTCTAAATTATCAAAAACAAATACAAAAATCGTTTTTTATTTTTTAGGTTTTGATCTTGTGACAACATTATATTCATCATCGTAAACAGACTAAACAGTTCGGTCTTCCTCGTAAATATTTCACGTGATCTTTATTAAGATTAAGCCGTATTCTTGCTTTACAGTACACAACAAGAGCAATAAAGCTTATTACCACCATTACATAATTATTTTCAGAACACCCTGCACATAACTCAGAATATTGTTGTAGCAAGTTGAGTATTGTGTTAAAATCTTAGGCGACCACGCGCACTAGGCGACTATACCAGCAGGCGTCACAGACAGGCGTCGGTAGCTCTGCCTGCCGTACTATGAGTCGTGGGTTCGATACCCATAGAGAACAAATATTTTTGTGTTAGATGTTTGTTCTGTATCTGGGTGTTACTATGTATTTACAAAAAAAAAGTATATACTATACGTATTCTACCAGTAATATAGTTCCCATAGTACAGTTTGCTTAGTTTGGGACTAGAGGGTGTTGTGTGAAATATCCATGAATAATTTGTAAAATTCGAAACAAACAGCCAGCAACGCTCACAAGGCGAAAAGGACCACGCATTTAGTGCAATATTTTTTATCATTTGACAGTCTATAAATAAGCCGTCGTGAATCATCACTCGTCCACACAGAATAATTGTTGCCGAGTTTTGAGACAAGCTGCACTCAATCGAAAAATCTATGCACGAGTGAGTAGGTTATGAGCAATTAGCGGAACTTACTTACCTAAAATACAGGGACCCAGACAGGTCGCCGCAGCCATAGTCGCCTAGTGCACACGGACGCTTAAAATAAACTGCCAGTGTAGGAAAATTAAAGCATGCACTCAACAATTCGCCCCGCTTTGTTACACATTGCTGGCTATTATATTCGGTAGCACAGTGGAGTTATTGAACCAATTCAACTTGTAAACGATCACCAACTATGACAACTTACAGTGGGCAATTCCTAAAAAATGACTTTTGATGCGTTTGGGCAAACATCTTTGTAAAAAAATCATAAACTTTTTAGACAAGCATATTGAAAAAAGCGGATTTAGTAGTTACTTTATTTTTGTGCAGCCTTTTGATGCATTTGGTTTTTAACGTGTGAGAAAATATAATATTTACTTAGATCTTTAGAGAAAATATTTAAAGAAAATACGAATGTACATATTTATTTATTGGCTGTGCAGCTTTGACGGCTATGTACACAAAATAAAAATAAAAACTACAAACTTGAGCTAAATTGGAAATGTGAACATGAAAACTTGTTTGATTCGTTAAACCATCGATTAATAAAGTTGTGCCTTACCAAGAGACGCTGTTTATCGCACGACAATGCAATGTGACATGAACTCAACTTGATAAGTACTCTTAGTGATAACTCTTACTTACAAATTTCGTAAAAGAAAAACAAAATTACGAACATTAAGCGATCTCTTTTTTGTAAAAAAAAACAGCTAAACATCGTTTTTGAATGCGAAAACACAAGTTTCAATGACATTGTATCAAACGGACACCATGATTGATGAACTCTGAAGTTCGGAGCATGATTAAACAATGTCATTCTAAACAAAGCTACGATAAGGGACGGTTTATATTGGAGTTGTGGCAGTAAATCCTAATGAAATCCAATAGTTATTAATAAGCCTAGAAGCTAGGGTACAGACCAAATGGCAGACATTATGAAGAATGGATAGTTTTAGTTTTTAACGGGAAAACGGTGCTACATGTAATGTTTGGACTTGCCTGTATAAATTTCCGTTTAAACTTACCAAAGTAATTTTTTTGCATCCTGTGAAATAAAGACGTGCCTATTATCTCACACATCTACTACGTATGAAAACCATTGAGTAAATCTCTTAGTAAAGGTTAGATTTGGTTAGCTAGAAGCGAAATATAGGTACTTCTAGAACCCTACATGTATTTTACAACAACGCTGTTTGATAAATTCTATATTCCCTCAGGACATTCGGGTCTTTTGAAGTTCTATTGACCGGTTAAATCGTCAGCCAATAGCATCTGTTTTACAGTATACAGTCAGGTCAGCATGTTGCAGACCGTTGTAGAACCCGCATTGGGACAAATATTTGCATAATCTAAGCATTTGGTTTGCTTCCTACGAACAGAGTTTCTGTCGCCCTCCTCCGTGTTAATATTGAATCCACGAGTGTATTTTTGATCGGGTATTGGTTCTATATTTTCTCAATATAGACCGGTGAATGACCGGTACTGAAATATAATTCTTCTTCCTGCCCTTATCCCACTAGGTGGGGTAGGCGGCACAACATGTTCTTTTCTTCCATTCTCACCTATCATCCGTAACCAAATACAGTTGAAATAACCATTCAACCTTGTATCTTAAAAAAGTACCTACGTTAAGATGCCAAAAAATTATATTCTCACTACATACCGCAAAGTAATTCTATCCTACTAATATTATAAACGCGAAAGTTTGTGAGTATGGATGGATGTTTGTTACTTTTTCACGTAAAACAACCCATTATATTATAAAATAACCCATTTGCGCAACATTCGAATTAATCTTGAAACAAGTACTGGAGCTAACCCAGTAAAAAGTGCTGGCTTAGTGCCCAAAATAACTGTCAGATAATTAAATATGCTCACGACGACTGGGCGCCTTCAAATTAAGGACTTGTCTTACAGTGCTTCTTTTATTGGCATCCTTATTTTGAAGTTGCCAATGTCACGTTTTGTTAGACCTTAGCACGATGGAGAATGTGGTTGTAAATTTTTTTACATATTTCTAAACTAACCTCATCTGACAGCGCTAAAATTCACGTCTTTGTCTTTTCAATTTAAGACACGGCAGCATTTTTAGCGCTGCCATCTTAGGTTAGTTAAGAAAAATGCAACAAAATCGGAACCACAAACAATCGGGTAATTTTTTTTTTTGAACTGAAAAGCAATTGGTTTTCCTATATTACGGGGTTACTTCCTCGTTTACTCACCTATGTAGCTTATCACTCTGCCTTCGATTCGAATTTTGACATTTTTTGAAACAACACAGCATTTTTATTTTAATAGTTTTTCTTGTGTTATTGTGAGTATTGTTGTTTAATTTTGGTGGAATTTTAACCAATAATACTTAGGTCGTAACATAAAGTGTGAGCCATTGGAATAAATGTGTGTAAAGTGGTTTTTCCAAATATGAAAATTCGACTCAGGTTTTGAAGAGAAAATCCACCATTTTCTCTTCAAAACAAACGACAGCCAACTTGACGAAGACTTGACTTGACTTATCATTTACGCAAGACAAACACATAAACAAACTAACTTATTAAGCATGGGATAAAACATAACGTTAGACTAGGCGGTATGGTTTTAAAACTATAGCCTGCAACGAGGAGCGAAAAAAGAAAATACTCTGCCATCTCGATCAGAAGATTCTTTGATGTTATTTCGCCCTAATCCTGCAATTCCCGAAAGTAAATCTGGCAAAACCAAGTACCGAATATAAGGCTGAGTTCTCTTATGAATCCTAGTCGTCACGTCTGCCGCTTTGTATTTATCAAAACGGCATCGTCATTTCTCATTTATAACTTTTTTATATCTGTGATAGTGTACACGTGTAGTTAAATACAGTCAACATCATAGGCCTTTACATCTATTCAAGATGATTTATACAGCGTCAGGAGACAACTTATGCCTACACTTAACGGGACACTGTAGTGCCTGGGACAATGTTTTAGATGGAGTAGGCTTGCCCAGCACCTATACCATCCTCTCAGCCTAGTCAGCCATATCCACAGGAAAGACAAGGTCAATACGTGCGGAGCAGACAGCGGGTTTCCTCACGATGTTTTCCTTCACCGTTAAGCTCGTGTTAATGCACATATAAATTTTCCTAACGAAAATCCATTGATGCACGGCCGGGATTCGAACCCACGAACCTTCGGATCGAAAGTCGAGGTGCAATCCCACTCGGCCAACACGGCTCATATATATGACTTCGTAAATACGTGACAAGTTGGAATCTTATCACCACTTTGACTTTCTCAGACTGCAATCTCACCTGCTGTTAATTGATGATAGTATAGCACATATGCCTAGAAGAAACCTGTTCACTCTCCTCTTGAAAACCTTGGGAGGTTTTCAAGTGGGAAAGTGAATAGGTTTCTTGTATATGTAGTATTCAGAAACACAGACGCCAGCAAGAAGTTCCACACTTTGGCGCTATATGCATGTTTGTACCATATCCGTCATTTAGTGACGGTACCGTTTTTTTATAAACATTTAAGCTAACATAATTAGCATCGGTATATCTACTTGGCCGCAGCCTTGATGTCGGAAATAGGATTAAATTACTCGCAATTATTTATATTTGCTTTCCTCTTTGAGATTTCTAACGTGTTTCAAATAGCCCTTGTAATCGGGGAAACGGATTTCAATTTGATCTTGTGATCTTTTAGCATTATTTACGTGCAAGGAAACTGTTGACTTAATTTCCGGATGGATAAAGAATTTTAAAGTTATTAGTACTACCGATGCTTGCTACGAAAGTGCTATGAATCTCTACGCCGTAGACGTCTACGAAAACCAGTGGTCATATAAAACTAACCTCTATTTCAACAATAATAACTGGGTTTGTTCTAGTATCTTAATAAATCAACCCGCTGGCCACCCGTGGCGAAACCATCGTATTTGTTACTGTCAGTAAATGAAAAGACTCGGATAAGGGTAAAGGAACGCTGTAATAAGTCATGATAATGCACTTTGGCGGACTTTCGGAGGGTAGAAAGTTTAATTGAGATGACTCGGTGGTTCTATTCAGTAGAACTTTATGATAGCCTTGTTAGATAGGGGCCAAGTGTTGCGTATTACTTGGCCCATTTATGTTTTGGAATCTTTTGGAAATATACTACCAATAAACGGGTTACGAACAAGTCGAACAAACAATTTTTATGCATGATGTTGTTTAGTTTTGGTAATCTGAGTTTTTTCCATATTGTGATTTACAACTAGCATTATTTTAATTAATAAAACTGCTTAGATCTTTGGAACTGTAGAGGGACTTGTGTGGCCCCCTCCCCAGGGGGCATCTGTTGCCCGGGTGATGCACCCTCCGACCAAATACACAAAATGTACTAAAAACAAACGAAGGTATTTCTCTGCCGGCTAACAACCGAGTATGTACCAAGCTGGTCTGAAGTTTGCAAACAGATCCGAGCAAACTAAGCCACGCGCGTTATGCTAGTTACAAATAACAGTCGTACGTTTTTTCATTCATAAAGCACAAAGAACTTGATAGATAAAACTACGATAAAGACGTAGTAAGTTCTTAATAGTTTTCTCTCGTTTTGAATACTAAAGAGTGATTCTTAGCGTTTTCGTAACCATACCATCCAGTCAATGATCATATCCGTTACCGGATACTAGTAAAGTATCCGGAATGTACTATTGTACGGTCATTAGCTGGGTTTATTGCTTGTTTATTTTCCGCTTTACTTATTTATTTTATCACTGGAGGGTAAACCACAGTACAAGATTTGTTACATAAGATTCGCTTGAGAAAACTTCTCGAGCCAATAACACTCATAGACTATGTATTTGAGGATACTATAGCAAATAGCCTGCACGCGCACTTGTCGGTCCAACGAGCATTTTCTTTCTAAAAAAAGGGATAGTTGTTTTAATAAAATCTACTTAAAATTACATTCAGCTGCCATTTTGTGACCTTTATGATCCCCGAAAAAATACTAATTATATATTTTTAATAAATTATTAAGAGATTCAGACTGCTGTAGCATCTTTTTTGTGCTACACCCACGGAGCAACACGACACGTGCCATTTCAAAATTGGCTCTAAATATCTTTGAATTAGAGTTTAAAACAGCACGCCCTGCCTTTTACGACGAGCCGCGAGGTCGAAAATGTTGAAAAATTGTAGTGATTTCTAGTTATTTAAAAGTTATTAAAATATTACACACCTTTTAAAGAATGGATCTTGCTCTACGGCTAATGAAACATTCCCAGCGCCCATGTCGCTATAAAGTTACCACGCATTTTAGGTTAAAGAAAACTTATCTTTTTATCTATATCTTTTTCATATACGCATGGGAACAAAAAAAGCCGACCGCAAAAGAAATGGGACATAAGTCCAGGACAAAGAAGAAGAAGTTTATAGGCCTACTAAATAAACACTTTGTATACATAATTTATTCATACACACTTTTTGACGATAAAACATCAGTATACTTAAATGAAACGAAATAATATATTTAAAACCTCAAATATAATTATAATTTAATATTTATTTGAAAGTCATATATTAATTTCTCGTTGTGATATAAACTTCTGAACCCAGGAAATTGGCTAGTCCTTAAGCCGATCTACAGAGCACTGTGGTCATTTATAGAACCAAGTCGGTCGACCGAGTCACGAACACGCGATAAAATAAATCTCACGACTGCCAATAAACGAGTTATTTGACGTTTCAGTTGATTTAGATAGAATTACTTAGGTCGTTAAGAAAATGCACAGAATGAACCTGTTGGATATTGGATAGCTAAATCATTTTTATGCCGCCATGTAGATGGCCCTAATTATCATGTCTATCGAGCAAAATGCCTAATATTCAGGACACCTAAAAATCTGATCGATTCCTGTCATGAAAACGGTAGTTGGTTTTACAAAAATATAATATAAAAACAAATATAAACTAGAGATGTTCCGACTAATCGGTAAAGCCGACTATCCGGTCACTATCGTAGTCGGCGACTATTCTGCAAAAAGCGCCGGCTTCTTACTTTGTATGTATTTCTCAATAAAATGTATATAGGGGGAATTATATATTTTCTGTTTTTTCCTGCCCACCACGAGAAATTATTATTTGGCATTGGTTACACTTTATTTTAGGGAAATCACTGTCCTATTGTTCAAAAAATCCATGCACAAGATGTATTTTTTTGACATGATTAAATTTTAATTCAGGTCTTTCTCTATAATGAGCAATAGGTAATACTTAGTTAATACTACCTTTACACAAAAATGGCGCCGTTTACGTTCACGCAAAATCTCCGAAACCGTGATCGGCTTGGCCGACTAGTCGGCCGATTAGTCGGCCTCTTTCCAACCGACTAATTGGCTAGTTGGCTAGTCAACTAGTCGGCCTATGTCTAGATCGGCATATCTCTAGTTTTAACTAATTAACATGACCATTATAATTAAAAGCTGAAATTTGTGATTATTTTTCTAGAAAGTAATTAACTAATTAAGGCACAGCTCATAAAAGCTTGCAGAATAAAGTCATGGATCTTTTATTTCCGTAGTTTTTGTACGAGCTACACATTCATTAGCACTGCTTTGTGAAGATAATCGCGCCGGAGTGCAGAGTTTAAATAAAGTACCAAAGAAAATATTTTTCATAAATAGCAAACTCTCTAAGTATTCAATTCAAAGACATTAATATTAAAATAAAATATAAAATCTTTTTATTTGCATAATAAAACTCAAACAGTCTCTCGGAAAATGAAGACTCTTAATTTTATGGACAAAAGGCACTGGAAAAAAAATAAGAATAAAGATATTATTTTATTTGCAGAAGTCGAGAAAAATTACATTCAGATATTTCAAAAAGTTCTTGAAAGGCCACTAGATGAATTAGTAATAGAACTTTTACCCAAGCTCATACACACTTAGTGAGCGCAAAAGGTTACAGTTTCGTTCCTAAAACTTACAGGAGTGTACCCTCTTCACACCCAACTGCGAGGGCGGCTGGCTGTGGTTTTGTGTGACGTCGATCAATTTATCAGTGACAACGTACCTTGCTCGCATAGAATACTAAAGATACTATTGTACTAAACCAAAATAGACAAAAAAACTTTCTGAATTTTGTATAAAATTTTGCTTACTAATCCTTACTTGAATCCTACCCTATAATCCAGGAAGAATTTACTTTCAAGTATTTTAAAGGTGGCTGTATTTATAAATTTTTATATCAATATTATGGTGATCTAATCATCAGATAAGATTCTATTGAAACAGATGAATTAGATAAACTGGGTTACGCATGGCCTGACCCCATACCGGGCTGTTCCCGATGTAGATTACCAAATAGTGTGTATGCGTTAAATAAATGCCGATACTGTTGCGAAAAAAAGTGTAAAGAACGTTATTGTAAGGTCAACGGACGAAATGTGGTGCGGGAAGTTCAATATTGTAGTTCAGCGTATGTTTTGCGATGATAAAATGCCTCAAAGCAGTTCCCCTACATCATAACATAAATATACTACAAGCCCAAGTGCACAAATTAATTAAACCATATAATCACCCTGTCGCTTAATTAGAATTTCCACATCGTGGTCGTCAATGTCCCAGCGTTGCTGCCCTGTGGAATTTACCACAATTTATCACCTGGCACGAAGTGTACAGGCAAAAAAAAAATTGGCTGGTTTATTTGAATATTGCACTGCCTTGTTTGAAAGAGAAAACCTTTTTTATAATGTATTTTAGTTGACAGAAAATATGCATATAAAAATCTTTGGGTAATACGGTAAACTACTAGAGGACTAGCTGGATTAAACCTTTCTTACCGATGAAAAAGAAGTACCCTACTTTGATATTTTACTGCCGGTAATCAAACTTTGGATAACGGATCACCTAAATGTTAGGTCATGTGACATAATATATTGCAGTATATTTTTGGAGTTTGACAAAATAGGTGCGATAAAGTAAGTACCTGTATATATCGTTGAGAAAAGAAAACTTTGGCGTATTGTGTTCAAATAGAACGTAGGTAACTAGCAGTAATAGATAAGCAGTGCTATATAAAATTGTGTGGCACGCAATTTTAAATTATGTACATACCTATCATATTAAAATTTTATCTTCATTTCAGAATCTTCTTATTCACTACTGTATGGCGCCAACCACTTGTCTCTGAAACGCTGCTACTGGACATTTATTTTTGGTGACTACTTACAGAGATCTGTTGAATTATTAATAATAGTCATGTTCCTCATAAATAACTCAAGTGGATATGCTTAAATTCATTCAAGCTCTACTTAGGTAAACTTCAAGATTTTTTTTTTCATATAATAGCTAGTCGTTACAATTTCCCAGTCCTTATCCCACGCTAAATGGGATCGGCAATGTTTTCTTCTTCCACTCACTCCTCGCATTCGTCATATCTGAATCTACTTCTCTCACATTTATATCATCTTTCACACAGTCCAACCACTTCCTCTTCGTCCTTCCTCTACTGGTTTACATACCTAGTTAAAAAACAAAAAATAACGTGCTTCGTAAATGTTTGTAAGAGTTGAAAGTTTTCTGTCAGTGATTCAGCTCTTTCCTCTCAGCTGCCGAGCATGAAATGAGACCTCATCTCAGCTCCAGCGATTTTTTTCCTGATAAGCTCTTTGTAAATTGCTAATCTGAATTTGAATAAAGAAAATAATTACTTTCTTCCATTCGTACGTTGAATGAGTTACTAAAGGAGGGTTACGGTTAACGAGATTCTCAGGTATATTGTAACTCTCCGAGCCTGATCTGGACAATGTCAAGCAAGGGGTCTAATGTAAGTACTTATACATTCTTTTGATAATGTTATTTATTTGTAAAATTTCCTCTCTATGTAACTGACACAAGCTAACACGAGTTTTCACTACAAACTTCCAAAAAATAAGCCTTCTTTTGTTTATTTTTTTGTAACTAGTATACCTCTACCTACTTGTTATCTACCTAGCTACTATTTTGTAACAACTCCGTCTTGCGAAACTGAAACTTTAAAATTGTAAATAAGAGAAAGTATTTTCGCAAGCCGTGGAAGCCAAGAAATTTCGTTCAATTATGAAAAAAATTGCGGCATTCAATAGAGTATTTGTGAGAAAAACGGTGGAAGAATCTCCATTCATAGTGAATCTGGGTTGATCTGGGTTGTCGTATCCTCGTGATTGATAGTGAATCTGCGTGACAGCTGAGATTGCGACACACTCGCCGACTGATGATACGCCATCGGCAACCACGTGACTGGCTATTCTTTTATCTTTTCTAATTATATATAAAAAGGTTCAAAGCTAGTTTCGTGAGCCATGTGACCTCTCAAGAAAATAGAGTTTGCTTATTGCCTTCATCTTTTTTCGTTTCTACGCCGTCAAGTATAAACTTAATAGTAATAAAAAATAGTAGTTATTTGGCTGCAAACGCACTTGGCTGCCTTCATGTTTTCATTCTTCATTTTCCCTTTATATAAAATGACGGTCGCCTTGGCCGGGAACCATACGTCCAATCTTCCAATTTCAACCTATTTCCACCGCCAAGCATGTTTCAGTTTGAAGAGTAACACATTTATGTCTCACAGTGGTGGGCGCAGTGCAATGCATCTGAGGGTACGTCCTCAGTGGATGTGTTCAATGAGATAATGCATCGTTACATTATTTAGTTGTATAAAAAAGTCTTTTTTGTAAGGAAAACTGAGAATTCTGACCCTGAGTTTTATCCGTCGTGGTGTGTTCGCAGCCTAAGAATTGATTGGGGTAAGAAGTTAAGTGACACAAGCCTTATTTTTTTATACTTTGTTTATTACAAATTTATTGGTAACCAAGTAACCACATCATTTTTCAACGAAAACAGTACAATAAGACATATTTCTTTATGTTCAGTCTTGTCGTGTGCGGCATGACATTTTTCATGTAGAAACAAACATCTGTCTCGGTTTTATTGTATGTGGGGAAGATTAATGTGCAGGCGACGGAGCCCGTCGCGCCTCACGGAACTCAGAGAGAAGTGAATTTGATTTCGTGAAACGACTTTTAATAACTTCCTACTCGTAGTTTCAGCATTAATAGTTTACTATAGTAAAATTTACTATAGTAAATTATAGCATTGACTGACGTTACGGGCCAGTATTTCATCTAGGCTGAAATACTCAAAAGTCATTCAAATTTGAGCACCACTTAAAGTTGTTCTGCCTCTGTTTGACATTACTCATTTGTAAGAGATGGCAATAATTTAAGCGGGACTTAAATTGAGTGGGGTTTGAATGGCTTTTGAGTATTCGCCCACTAGTCAGTTAGAGCCGAGCCGCTCGTAGCTTACTCCGTTCTACGCTCTACTAATACCTAACACGCATTATATTATCACTAAACGAGTAGAATTTCTCCACTCCATGTAAATGAGGCTTACCTAAGTTAAAATACTTTTGAAACATAAAATCAACAGTGTGTGGATCAAACAAACAACCCTTTTAATAATTAAATGAAGTTTTAGGGTATAAATTACTCACTGCTTGTGTTTCCAAATAAAATACATGCAATCTAAAAATAAACAGTGTTTGTTTAAGTTGTAAGAACTTTATAATTTGGGTAAAGCCCGTGTATTCAAATGATTCGATATCATAATACTTCGTTAAACTACCTTTTAAACGCAATAAGCTCTCAACTCTCAAGTTTGCCTAGAGCTTTTGAACGGTGGCTTTTAATCTCAGAATAATAACACTTGCCCAAATGACGTTGATTGATTTAATGATATGAAAATGATATTACGTGATATTGTTGTCTCAAATTATGAAAATTTCATATATTTTTTTTACAATTTAACGGTGGTTTATCCTTACCAACTGGTACTTATAAAAGTTATTTAATAGTTTAATGTGGAGGTAAACAGTAGACTAACTGAAGATAGAACTAGTTTAAGCGTAGTTAGTTTAAATAAACGTTCCTGTGAATTAATATACACCTTCTGTTACTTATAATCGCGGGTAGTCGCGGGTTACTTATAATAATCTTTTGATAGAGCTCTTGTGCTGTAGTAAACTTAAAGCACTCTGAGACACCAATATTAATATTTGCTTAGAACTTTGAATTTGTCATGTTCTTTTGAAGATTATAGTATTATCAAAGAAATACTTTTGGTTGATGGGAAATTGAAAGGGTCCTTGACGTTTTAATTCGGAATGTTAAAGCGGTGAGGGTGCAAAGAACACAAATGAAGAAATTACCTAATAAATAGGTGTACCTATCTTTTTACCTTTTTTATTTATATAATTGAAGTTTATGTACCTACTGACTCCTACACTTTGGGTACCTACTGACATAAAGAAATAATGACTGTTACTCAGGTTACTCTTACAAACATCTAATAACAAAAATAACATCAATCCAATTAAGTTACGGGAAACCAATTCGCCGGATATTACGCAAGTCAAGTCAAAAACTTTGTTGCGTAACAAAAAACTTGGCACATAACATTTTATTTCTACAAATAAAACTGTCTTTTGTCTGAAAGATATCATTGACTCGTAAACGCCGTTACATGAATTTCATTTTATTTTGTTAATTTTTATAAAAAAAACATTCTTATTTATTTACACAAATATCAGCTCAGGTAAAGGTAGGCATAAGATACAGGGGCGGAGTAACCGGCGGAAGGTACACCTAGGGTATAGAATAAGGCAGAGTTACTTCCCGACGCCCTCATGTGAACGGACCGATCACGGCCCACAGCACACAATTTGTTTGATCTCGTCTGATGCTCTCTCGCTATTTATGGCGAAGGCCGCCTGATGACGACCGCACACCTACCCTGGCAATGACATACAACTTAAATACTGAAGGCTTAAAATAGAGCTATGCTTACGTAGGTAGATGAAAAGCCAGGGGGATGAAAATACACTCGTGTAAGCAAAAGTAGTAGGCGGGAGGTTTCTATTGTTTTTACCCTCTGAACTCCTCACTAATAAATAGTCATTAGGTAGGTGCTTTAGTCTTATCATAGTAATAGGTGGATAGGGTAGAGCAAATGATTTCATTTGAAAAGTTCACTCTGAAAGATTTACCATCTACTTATTTTACGCATGGTGTTCTTACTAAAATACTTTTGCTTTGTTTCAGATAGCAGCTAAGTACGTACCCGCTGGCTACAAAAAAGTATGCCCACAAACCATGTGCCAGAAGTACGAATACGGGAATACAATGCCTGCCAAGAATGTTATATCGAAATGGCTGCGGGTGAAACAAGGGAAACATAAACACTCACCATGGCGCTAGCATGCTAACCCTATGAATATGAACGCTACGGACCCTGACATACTGGTGGCAAGGAGCCAACTGGACTACAGGGGGCCAGAGTACACACTGGAATCCGCAGGCGCCTACAACTCGGTTATCGAGTTCAACATCACCTACGAAAACGGCACCTTCAACGCATCGGACAACACAGAGCTCTGGGATGACTACATAAAGCTGCTCCAAGATAGAGCGGTACTAGTCGCGTTTCTTCTACTATTCTCACTGACGACTGTCTTCGGCAACATGCTTGTGATACTCGCGGTAGTGCGAGAGCGCTACCTCCACACTTCTACAAACTACTTCGTGACGTCACTAGCAGTCGCCGACTGCCTGGTCGGGTTGGTTGTGATGCCGTTTTCAGCGATGTACGAAGTGCTAGAGCATACGTGGTTCTTTGGCGTTGATTGGTGCGATATTTGGCGGTCGCTCGATGTTCTGTTTAGCACAGCATCAATATTAAATCTATGTGTGATATCATTGGATAGGTACTGGG
The DNA here is from genome assembly GCA_947507515.1 of Eulithis testata. Classification (NCBI taxonomy): domain Eukaryota; kingdom Metazoa; phylum Arthropoda; class Insecta; order Lepidoptera; family Geometridae; genus Eulithis; species Eulithis testata. The sequence goes on along the minus strand of OX382213.1, from coordinate 5,057,247 downwards.
CGATCACGGATCCCATTACGTACCCGATGCGGATGAGCGGACGAAAAGCTGCAATACTTATTTGCGCAGTGTGGGTGTGCTCCGGAGCGATATCCTTCCCAGCCATCGCGTGGTGGCGGGCCGTGCGAACCGAAGAAGTACCAGACTTCAAGTGTCCGTTCACGGAAAACTTAGAATACATAATATTCTCATCGACAATATCTTTTTACTTACCGTTATTTGTGATGGTGTTTACATACTATCGTATTTATCGTGCAGCGACTATACAGACTCGATCTCTGAAAATAGGGACAAAGCAAGTTATTTCGAAATCGAGTGGTGAGTTAGAGTTGACGCTTAGGATACATAGAGGAGGGACAGTGCGGCAACGTAGTGCTGAAGTGTGTCAGGGAGTGTGTACGCCCGAGGAGGCGGATCAAGAGCCTTTGACGGCCTTACAGAACAATGGGTTGTCTCGTTCATCAACGAGGTTGACAAATGTGACTCATGGGAAGAATTTGCCTAAAAATTTTTCTTTATCGCGGAAGCTCGCAAAGTTCGCGAAGGAGAAGAAGGCAGCCAAGACGTTGGGCATAGTGATGGGTGTATTTATAGTGTGCTGGCTACCGTTCTTCGTGGTAAACCTGCTGTCGGGCATCTGCTCGGCGTGCATAGCGCACGAGGAGATCGTCAACGTGGTGGTCACGTGGTTGGGCTGGGTCAACTCCTCGATGAACCCAGTCATCTATGCGTGTTGGAGTCGAGATTTTAGAAGGTACAAAACGCATGACATTCTTTATTTATTCCGTAGACAAGACGTGGTCTTAGACAAGACTAATTTTCAGGAGAAGAAATGGACGATGATAAAAACTTCAATGATAAAAAAAAAATTTTTGGACATAACACACAACAATCTCTAAAATACTTATACATATAATTTTCTTTTGTAAATGTTACTTTATATGGAGATCAGTATAACTAGATTAACAATTGATTGTTAATTAGAGTAGACCCCACATATACACTGGTATACCTATTTCCCTTTGTATTTTAGTTAAAAAATAAATCGAAAGCTGTTATGTTGAGAGCGGGCTCGGATCTCGAGCCTCAGCGAATTTATTCGTATTTATTTACTTAATTTATTTGGTGCATTTTTAAAGCGTTTATTGTCATACATCTCATTGAACCATGACAAAAATATACAAATAATATTGTCATGTTTGATATAAAATTATTCTTGTAGTTTCATGTTTTAAACATTTGGACGGTTGAAATAATTTTTACCTCCTTATTCTATTTGCCTGTCATTTTTACTTGCATGACAACTGCATACAGATTACAACAGATTTAGCATCCGGTTTAGCTAGCACAGCTTTGAAAAACCACCAAAAATAAACCTAATTATAATACACATTACAACATTGATTATACAATGAGCACTTACTTACTCGTAAACGTATAACACACTGGTCCGTTTGTAAATGGTGACACTACTAAAATTGTTCTAAGGCCTTTGGTTCTTGTCAGAGTTTAATTACGATATTCCTAGAACCTCACTACGTAGACTTCGTCGTTGAGTTTTATTTCTCCGTAAGGTATTTCTGTAACAAAGACGCGAAGTTATTTTTTGTTTCAGTAAAAAAGTTTTACGTGACGTGCGAGCTCTATAATGGCTAGCGTCCACAGGCCCGCATCGCACGCATCGGACGCATCGCACGCAACGTATTTTAGTTTGCCTTGTATAAAAACTCATCAGTGGACGAGTTGTATGAGTTTTTATACAAGGCAAACTAAAATCCGTTGCGTGCGATGCGTCCGATGCGTGCGATGCGGGTCTGTGGACGCTTGCCTTAAACTGTCTATACCTACATAGTTTCTGTAAAACAAACTATCGATATACTTTATAGTTCACGTCTAATTTGAAGTTTTGTTCAACGTTTTCTTGTATCTTTCTCGTGTCCAATAAAGCTGTTTTTCAGGATGTTACGGTGTGTAGACGTTTCACTTTACATAGTAGAGTCTTTACCACAGAGTACATTTTATCGATTCGACTGCTAATCGGTAGCGCTGTCAGAGTTTATATCGACGGACAAGCTCAGCAAAGTTATTATTAAAAAAAAAATTAAAATATTTAGAACTACGGCGCAAAGAGAACACTTTCAGGTACTTACTTACCCGATAATAACAGTGAAGTGAAACAGAATTTTTAAATTTATTTTATACAAGAATATAAAATCATTCAAGTTTTCTAAACTAAATATTGATCACAAATTCAAAACATACCAACAATATTGCTACTCGGCTGGTTACCAAACTTGATTAAGCCCTTTCTGATCCCGGTAAAGCATATCGTGCAATGTTAAATTGTTGGTCACAGGCTGTCAATTACGTAGATCCTGGAGCCGGCGGCGTGTGTCGGATCGTGACCGGACTCAGAACGTCTCGATAAATCAAACAAAACTGATTTAGCCGATATAGCAGTAAATCATTTTTTGTTTTATAAAAAAGAAGGGATTGATTTTGGGATGATTGTATATAAAAAATACGCTCGATTCCTTTTTTTAAAGTACCTAATTTCGTATGCATGTGACCCATTCACTTTTTTGGCCATGCTATTTTGCATATTTACTGTCAGGTTTATTGCTCAAAAAATTAAGATTTTCATTTCTATACATTTTGATTAGTTTTTTTATTCAAACTAATGCTTTACTATTTATTTTAATAAAATCTCCCAGATTACTTTGAATCGTCAGAACTCGTCATAAAGATTTTATTTATGATTTTTTTTCGACTAAAGGTTTATTTGTTTTGGCGTATATTTTGATAATGTTTTTCAATCAACCATCCGCTCTACGAAATCCTCTACCTAGATTATTATTAGAACATAACACACTTGTTCATTGTTTTCCCCTATACCCTTAATTTCTTGTGACACATTTTACGCGTGCTTACACTAACTACTCCTGATAGTTGTTGGGTAGGTACTACTTACATAAATTATATTATTCCTGACAAAAACAAACACCCTTCCTTGTATACCATTATTCATATTTCCCTGTCATTTTAGCGTGGCTAAACATGCTCAGTCATGTCACTTGCATAATAACGAAAAAAGATGACATCAGATTTAAGGCAAGCGTCCACAGGCCCGCATCGCACGCAACGGATTTTAGTTTGACTTGTATAAAAACTCATACAACTGCGTCCACTGTTCCGCACCGTACGGACGAGTTTTTAGACAAGGCAAACTAAAATCCGTTGCGTGCGATGCGTCCGATGCGTGCGATGCGGGCCTGTGGACGCTAGCCAGTAGTAGTCATTTTAGCTAGCGTAGCTTTAGTATAGGAATAGGCGAATATAACCATTACAATGAGCTACGAATTATTATTTTGTACTTAATCTTGATTATTCGATTAACTTTATCTTAACTATTAATTGCTACCTTTTTTCTCAAACAAGAAAATAATAATCTTAAAAAGATTTTTAAATTGTTAACGTAACCCTTAAGCAACTGAATTATTTTTGCTTGAAAAAAACTTCGAAAACTCGTTTCCGAGAATTCTAACCGATATTAATTTATGTAAAGCTTCTAAAAAACGAAAACCTTTAGTTTTCGTAATAACCGTACCGTCCCGTACTTAATTTTTGTCTTAAAAATTAGAGTTCGAATCCCGCTCGATTCATAACTTTTGAGGTGTTATAAATATCGTACAATCTACAGCGCGGAAGGCAGAGATGAGCCGTCTGTCACAAATCGTCAAAGAATCTATTACTTGACCAAACTATTATTCAAAAATTCAATATGTCCACAATTATAATCCCAAGGCACGTAGCGCAGGCACGTAGCCATCTCAAATCTCTTAGTAATAGCGCATAATATTAGTACAAGTATACCTACATAATAGTAGGTACTCGAGAACTTTAGTGCCCATGGGGGTGGCGGTGTATATTATGACTTAGATTACCTTAGAACAAGACATTTAGAAGAGAGACATTTATTTTGCCAACATAACATACACAAACACATAAATAGCGGAGTAAGTAATAATACAATACAATAACCACACGTATACATATAACTCGCCCACAGTTCTTTTGTGGCTTTATTACGGCTGCTTTTTCATGGACACCGTTTTTACAAAACGACGCTGACGGTTTTATTTCTGAGCTCTATTATCCCTTTTATTGGTAGAACGGCTTATTATGTTTGCAAAATTATAATTATGAATAAATTACCGTTTGATTATGCGGTGCCGGCTGTGCCGTCTTGTAACACTGGCTCAGTTAATAATTAATGTTTGTGCCAAAATAGATTTTGCCTACAATATATTTTTGTAGGTATTTATTTTAATAGACTAAAGACAAAGGCAATTCTTTTCTAATTAAAATATAAAAGATTCCAAGACGTCAAAAAATGTAATATGTGGTTCGATTGGTTTCCATCAAAACAACTCAATAAAATAAAAATTTTATTGAGTGAATGACCAAGTCCAATACATATACAAGTGTTTTGTAAACATTCTGTACCATCAATCGCGTAGTGAAATCCCAGCTAGCTATTGCACTCCCCTTAATGTATACTATTATATAATCTGTGCCTTAACGAAGCTTTCGTGGGTTTATTGAGTTTATTTCGTCGTTCAAACTTTGTTCTTGTTTGATGAAATTGCAAAAAAGTTGTTTTATTTGGTACTAATGCAACTTTGAGGTTTATGGCAGTTCACTGGAGTCGGAGAGTTACGAGTATATTGTGGGAAATTAAAGGAATAATGATGAGTTTTAATTGTGTTTAATTATTTTATTAATTTAAATGAAAATACTTCTAGACTGCTACAAGTATTATGATACGATATACTTTTGTTATCTAGTAAGCTATCAAAGCTGCAGCTGTGAGTGGCATCAACTAATGACTCATTTGTACGACTACTATGACTAGTCCAATTCCTACCTAGCAATATTGCAAAATACACTTTTACCTCAGATGCGGTTAGACCAAAACCAAATACAATAGAATAGAAAACGTTTATTTTGTGCCATAAAAAGAAACATACATAGGTTCAATAGAGAGATAAAAATAAAAATCTAATATTATGACAACAAAAGCGGTCGTCACTCAGCATAAGGCTCAGCATACCGGCTCGGAGAGGAAAGCAGATTCTTATCACGTTGAAAACAGATCTTTTAGTATTTGTAGTAAGGTTTATTTTTGCATGTGCACTGCTTTTGTCATTAAGAATGCTTCAACGCGCTTGATGTGAAATAATAAGAGGAGCTGACCGGCTCCGATCGCGTACTTTTTCTCGTTCGCGCAGCCGTTTCCGAGCGCATCCGATCGCTTCCAGCCGGTCTATGTGAAATAGTTGGCGGCTCCGCTCCGACCAACTCCAAGCGTATACGATCCGGTCTGTGTGAAAAGAAAAATGCGCGCCGCCGATGCTCTTCGAGCCGGTCTGTGTGAACGGACCCTTAGTTGTAGTAGCATGGGCACTACTACAACGCTGGTATTCTGTGACGCCAATGCTTACGCCGCCGGCAGCAACGGCGGTACACAGCGTTATACTTATATTACTTAGTATAGGTAATATCTTATAGGTAATATAATATTTAAAAAAATCCATAAGAAAGTGCAAATTGACATGTATGACAGGCGTCATGGCTCAGTCGGTAGTAGCTCTGCCTTCTGTGCTGTGGGTCGTGGGTTCGAACCCCACCAAGAACAAACATTTGTGTGTTGCAAACATAGATGTCTGTTCTGTGTCTGGGTGTTAATATGTATTATAAGTATGTATTTACAAAAAAAAAATTTATATAAGTATTATATCAGAAATCTAGTTTCCATAGTACAAGTTCTGCTTAGTTTGGGACTAGAGAGCGTTGTGTGTAATGTCCAAGAATATTTCTTTATTTATTTAATTGAAATAAAATACCAATACTTACTTATTGCAAATATGTATTCTAAAATCCTCCGTTTCGGCGGCGGCCGTCGAGATCTTGCTCTTGGAGGTCGCTGTGTTAATTTCAGAGTATTATAATATCAAGCAGATTAGGGTTAGCGCAGTTGAAAATTAATTTCACAAAGCAACCGGGTTGAAATCAAACCGTTGCTGAATTTGTGGCGACAGGTATGTTCTTGTAGACGTGATTTTCTAGTAAAATATTAATTCGTACTAATAGTTACAGGTAAGTTTTAAGTTTGTCTAACTTAAAACTAACCTCTTTGCCTACTTGAAAACATTATCCGCAATTATGCGTAGCTCGAAATAGGCCTGACTATCAGTTATATCCCTAAAAGTGTAGCCACAGATTATATAATACTATACGTGTAGCCGTTAGCTTTTGTAATTTATCCTTGCTAGAAGCTAAACGTGGTAGCCCTACAACGGTTAGGGACGTAATCAAAACAATTTTATTATCCTGTTTGAAGTTTTTTCTTGTCACTTGTGTTAATTTTGTTAGAGGAAAGTGGATTCTTTGCGCCGAAAGGAAACAACCAAGCAATTTAACGTCAACCAAGTTTGTTTGTAAATTGTTTCTATTTAATACAAAATAAACAGACCTTTGGAGGTCATATGGATGATTTATACAGTGTCACGAGTATTTTTTAATTCCAGCTTTGAATTAGATGCTTAAAAGCATTTATTTATTTGATATACAATGTTCTTTGGTAATGCTCTCACCTGATTGTATGTGACGACTAGCCGTCACCCGCGGCTTTGCACGCGTGGTATCAGCATACAAACAGTTTTGAAATATTTTAAAAATCCTAAATCACGTGTCGATTCAATTTATTTGAGCAATCTATGTACCAATTTTTAAGGGTCTTCAGATGCGACTTTTCAAAATTCCTTTCTTAGTGCACCCTTACACTATATAAGGATACTACCTTCCAAATTTCATACCTCTAGGACTTACAGTTTAGGCAGTACGTTGATTGTCAGTCAGCTTCAAAAGAGTTTTATTTATTTAAATAAATAAAAATAATAATATTCGTAGATAAAAGATGAAGCCGTTGATAGAACAAGACAGTCTAGAAGAGAGCTATGAAAATATGATTGAAAATACGGTAGTTACCTCGTGAAAGAAGCCTTGAGCAGGAGCTATGGATGTCTATTTGTTTGCTCTTCAGTTAACTGAACCTTCGAGATTTCGGTTCCGCGTACGAGATCATAAAAGGTCAGCGAGCACTAAAGAACCCTTTCGTAACCTATAACTTCAAACTACTCCAAACTAATCCTTTGAAATTGCCCTGAATTTTAGGAAAATGTTTCCTTGGTAACTTAAGCTTCCGAGGCACCGGGAAACACACTCGAGAGCAAAATTTCCAGATCATCTATAAAAACTTGAATATCTTACAAACCATCAATGCTAACTTAATAAAATTACGCTGCCGAATAATGCATTTAAACAATCACTTTGATAAACTGTCGGCCCTGGCTCAAGCAGTCGTGGCTTACCACGACGGAGGCCTTAAGGCGGCCTTTAAACTTCGTCACCAGACTTTCCCATTGACTCACACGAGCTTGCTTGCTTCCTTGCTATCATATACAATTTACTTCACTATGGTAGTATTAATGGTTCCCGCGATATTCAGTTGCTATAGATAACCCAGAATTTTGCTCTCAGAATCAAATTTTGTTTAAAATTCAAAAACCAGTAGGTGTTTACTTCAAGCCGTTACAAATCTAATATAAAAAGTATATTTGAATTCATTCAATTAGGTATGTAAGCACTTTAATCTGTTTTGGTAAGACTAGTCATAATTATAAATCAGTCCGAATGATTTAGTATAATTAGAACAGTAAAGTTTGCGCTCTAAATTACTAGCAAAGTTTCAAGTGTTGTAAATTGAATACGAATGTCTTATTTAATTTAAAAAAAAATCTAGACTTTTTCGGCCTCATCACGTTATCAGATTTATCTTGCATTTATAGGAAAACCCTGCCTCTGACTCGTGTTTTTTACTTAACTAGGTTTTTTCATATTACGTTACATATTTAGCACCTTGTAACGGTCCACATCAATGTCTCGTCAATTCGCAATTAATTCGAATTTAAATTGTGGATGGATATTTGATTATAGTGCCATCTAGTGGTTGGCAGGGATACGTCATAGTACGCCAGCAGACTGTTTTATTGAGGCCGAGTTGATTTCATAAGAAATCTACCTACTTACTGGAATAATATCATACTTGGGAAATTAACTATGTAATATTGGATTAGTTTACTAAGCTATCTAGCTAGCTACCTATTTCATATCATAATTGGGAGAGCTTACCTATGTAATATTGGCTTAAAGGTACAATCATCTATTTAGTATTTACTTGAATCGATACATAATTCCTATCAAAATAAATACTGGGTATCTACTCATACTCATCAAGATTTGCTAAACTCTAAAAATCTATCTACCTTCTTGGTAATAGTTCCAAGAACATCTAAGTAAAAAGCTGGCTACCTATGCTTGATGCTTACCTAGACGAGAGAGAAATATTATCTACTTTTTGTCAGTTTACCTATCTAATTGTATGAAGGAAAGTAGGTACCCGTCAGCTTGAGCCTAGAATGGAAATCTGAAGAAAACATTAGTATCTAAAGATTTAGTTATGTTTAAGGAAAATACAGTTTCAGGGTCCAAGAGTAGGTAACTTATGTTAAGAATCTGTTACATTAAAATTAAAAGTATACAGCAATAGCATTGTGCTTGCTCTCATAGAAAAGTCAGGCGGTTTTCTTTCCAGAAATGAACTATCAGATTACTAAAACTAGATATTTTTAAGAGTTTAAAATTAAATAATATGCTAGTAAATGCTTTAAACTATCCATGTTCTGAGTTTCATCAAGATTGGCTTCTTCATTGCAACATAATAGAGAATTTAACGTGGATACTGAAAAACGGAACATAGAATCTAGTTATATTTTCAAGAAGAGTAGTTACAAGCTATTAGCATTCCTAGACTCCTTGAAATGATCCAGAGTTTCACACCATGTCCCGTCATAACACAATTAATTCGAATCATGGACAGATATTTGATTGTGACGCCATCTATTGGTTAGCAAAGAAACGTCATATTGCGTTGTACAAACCAGTCGGCAGCCAGACCATTTGGATCTCGTAAACTGTCTATTTACTTGTATAAATAGCATCATATTTGTAGTTTACCTATGAAATATTGGAATACTTTATTTCATTATCTATATAGCTAATTATTTATTATCATATTTGGAAGCATACCTACGTAAAACAGGATCACCAAACCCAACTACGTACCTACTTTGAGGCAAGCTAATTTAGTACCTATTTGGATTGTTATCTAACTGCTAACAATATAATACTATGCTGAGATTTGGAATGCCTATCTACTTGCTTGGTAGTATTTCCAAGAATACCTAACTAAGAAGCTGTCTAAGTTGAGTTTGATCTTGTCTAAAAAGAATACCTACTCATTTTAAAGCCAGATGCTTACCTAGATGAGAGAAAAATTCTATTTATCTATTGTCTACCTATCTATCTATTTATATGTAAAGAAGGAAGGACCTATCTACTTGAGATTGGGATGAAAAATTGAAGAAAAACATTGTTTATAAATATTTTATTAGAAGGAAAAATAAACAAAACAGAAAATTGCATAAATCTAGATAGCACTCTTATATTTCGAAAATCGCAATCGAAAGGACGAGTCGGGTCTCCAACTGGGACATTCCAGGCACGTGCTGTGATGTGTTCCAGGACAGGAACCAGGAATTCATTAGAAGCAGAGCAATCATCGTGGTGGAATCTGAAAAGAAACACGAGTTAAAATCTATATACAAGTAGCAAAAATAATAGTTAGCGAGTGTACCTATGAAAACAGGTTGACAGGATAAAAAGAGCGAATTGGGAAGTAGGTATTTTTACTAGTGACTCGCCTGGGCTTCGTACGGATACCATGATGATACATTCAGCCAGCGGTTGCAATATAAGCAGGAAAAAGAGAAGAATGTGGTTATGTATAACATCATATTAAGAATCTCAAATATGATTAGTGTTCCTCTATTATGCGTCGAGTTTGAGGTTCTATCGTGAGAAAGATAGCGAGTCGATATAGGTACTTCCAGTTACGACGCAATACATTTAGATTTGAAAAGGATTCGAAAAGTCGTTGAAACAAGGCTCAAAATAGCATGCATTTTGTCATAGAATTAGTGGTTAAAACTATGGATACTTTTTACACACGAGTATATAATTGCAATAGACCAACTCACGGTTTTCAAGGAAGGATTATCCAAGCACACGATTTCTCAGCATTGTACATGGGCTCAGGGGGCACTCTAGCACTGGTTCGGGTCAGAGGTTTGGAAACTGTAGAATGTCATTAGAATAGGTTAACAGTTTTGAATAAACAAGCGAGTAGACACTAAGAAACGCGCTATATACTTTGGAGCGGGGAAGCGTGCGTCTCACGTTGTTACTTGGATATGACTGAGGAGCCCTCTGCGTGAGCGCTGCGTTTGGTGGTCGGTATATAACCGTTATTTACCATGGATGAACTACAGACGAATAGAGAATAAAAAAAGTAGTACCTACCTACTAGATAACTATAGGAAGACTACAGAGTTAATAAATAATGAAATGATGAAATGGCAATATGACGAACATGGTTATAAATTACTTAGAATAAAATAAGGTTTGCACAGAAGAAATGTTGGGAAATAACACTAATATTATATTCAAAAACTCACCTGTATAAATTGCACATTTCCCAGGATAGTTGCTGATTTTGCTGGAGAACTCACAGAATTGTTTGGGTGATTTTTGGAATATGATTTGATGGAACTAGGAAGGAGTTAGGTTACGGCGTAGAATATTCCAGAAAAGTCCAGGAGAGTGGATACGTGTTGTCGATTCAACGATTGGCGAACAAAAGCGAGACCGTCTGATTCACTAAACCAGGAAAGTTAAAAAAGGGAGCGGGGGCTCGAAAATAGACATGCGCAAAACATTGGTTTGAAAAATAATGAGATGCTAACATTACTTTCGCATCGAGTGATATCACACTATTGCATCACCTTCTAACTTCACCTGAGATGACTGCGTCAGACAAATTATCATTATCACTTGTGTGTTTTTGTCGGGAGCAATAGCAATTTGATAATCATTACATGGATAGTGAGATCTGATATGATGGCGTTAAAGTTATAAAAATAATAAATTTGCTTTCTCTCACTCGCGCGAATAGAGGATAGAGATATAATTATTCGACTGAACACAACAGAGCGAGCCGCAGAGGGAGGGAGTCATGAGTTATGTATGGTGTGATGTTTGGTTTGGTCGAGTAAGTTGTGATGTTACATACAGTGCGGGGTCGGGTACTATTACATGTAATGGATCAATAGGACATGTCTATTCGAAAAACTTCTAGAAGCTTTTGGAAGGGGTTGTTTGTGCACGAGTATATAAGCCCGTACAAATCGTCAATTGGGGGTGATTATTGTTCCGGTATAAAGTAAACAGTTCACGACAGGAAGCTTTGCGCGTTGAGCTGGTCGAACGTTCCGTTCCCTCAATATTGACTGTGTTTATTCCTCACTGTTAGACGTTCTAACAAACTGTTTTGTGTGTGCGGGTTCATTGCTGTGTGTAGTGTGTTTTTTCCAAGAACTTTTGGATCTTGGATAGCCGTGCTAACCCTTGGACACCTGCCTGAACTTCTGCGGCGTGCCGTACACGTCCGGAGCTGATCCCCAGCACCAGCAGTCGAACAGAGGTAGGTGGTGTTCAATTAGCCCTCTTGGATGTAGCAGGATTGAGTTTTTCCACCCACATGCACTTAGCAAACATCTACTTAAAGTTTTCAGGAGCCGCCAGTGGGATTTCTCTTCATAAAAATTGTGTAAACTGCATAAGTCTCATGGTAACAGATATCCTTGTTTATGTATAATATATATTTCACATTATGTATTTATATGGATAGGGCTATGCACACACATAAGCTAGAGGGGTAGATAGGAATAAATAAGTAGGTAAAACTAGTTAGAGACCGTCGGTTATTGTATTTTTGTGCGTATCTACATTGCATCACACGTAGGGTATGTGGAACTTAACACAAAGTTGTTTATATTTACAGGTCTGATATTGTTTATAGGTATATTTTAATCTGATATTGTTCTGATATTGTCTAATATTGTTTATATTTACAGTAGTTTACAGTTCTGATTTTAATACCAATGAAACCGCTTGAATAAACTCAAAAATAAGAGACGGTTATTTTGTACGTATCAATTTATTTTATATTGCATTGGACTAAAATTATAAAATCAGTTATAGATAAATGGGTACTATCTATGTTCGCCTGTTCTTACATACCTATTTATGTACTATTTAAATGATATAACTAGTTATTACCTTGGTTGTTTATTCTTCTTTGTTTAGATACACGATTAGATAAGATCAATACCTAGTTAGATACGGTTACTTTTATTTTATAAAGTGAGCTGAAGATAGATAATTAATTATTACGTTTGTAAATTACATTTAGTTTTAAAACAAAGCGTATATTTATTATTAGACTAAAGATTAGTAAATAGGTAAATACATCGATTCGGTATGATCGTCGGAAAAGGAAACGAGCTGCCAAACATGAGGCGTTTTTTTAGATAGGAGTGGCGCTTTGCAGTGGCGACTGTTTAAACTAGCTAATTGGGTGGTCAAAAATCATTGTAGCACTCGAAGTGAAGATCATTAGATATCATTTTACTTTCTTGCCTAGTTCAGCCAGAGAAGCATAGATGGCGCTGAGTTCAACATTTATTTTGCTAGAAGTCTATGTTATTTTATACATACCTACCTTGGATATACGAGAAGATAAAATTGATATTTAGTTCGGATAGTTATACGTACTTATTCTCATACTGCAAAGATACTTTTTTATAAAGTAAACTATATTTAGATCAGTATAAATACCTTCAGTTACCTACTTACTTTTATACTAAACAGTTAAGATTTAGATTAAAAGATTTTGTTACATTAGACTAGTTTCAACATGGAAAAGTTTATTTTACTGCCATGGTTATTTATTTATACTAAATTCTAGACTTTGAACTTAAAGCATTGAATTTAAAAAAAAACTTAAGATTTTACAATTTAACTTTTCACTACCTGGATTTGCTTTCGGATATTAAGTCAGGATTTGAACAAGATGCATACACTACAACTAAGAAATCTAGCCTTCCACATCAGATTAATTTTATCAATTGTCTTTTGTTCAACTTTGAGTAAAATCATTGTAAAGTCACTTAATTATTTTAGTGGTAATATTTATTGTGCCATTGAGACAGCTGAGTAGCTCTTTTTTTTTATCATTCAAATTCAATACAGTATTTAGTATATTCAATTGGAAAGATTATTCCTATTAGTTTTGAGGTCTAGCATTGACTATCTGTTTTTATAGTGACATTTAGCGTCAACTTTAGTTCTTGTGAACCTGTCTGAGTGTTTCCCTCAAACTAAATACTTGAAGGAATAGCTAAAAAGAAAAGTTGTTCTTTATTAAGGTCCGTACTTGATAAAATTGATCTTACTCTAGAGCGTGTGTCTCGTAGTTATTCTGATCTTATGGAAAAGGGATGATAACTACCATCAGAGAGTTATATAGATCTATTCTGTCTAGTCTGATACCTAGTAATTATTAAGACGTATGTTAGGTCTATCTAGCTAGACACTTTCGATGTCGAAGTATCCTAGGCTGATTCAAGCTAGGGTATCTTTATATAGCTATGTTTATGACCGTACCTACTTCTTGATTTTGTGGTTTTGATTTGGCTATCTAGAAAGACTGGTTTGAGTGAACCATGAACTAGGAAGGTTACTTAAATTTAGATTCAGTTGTTAGAAGTGGTTCTCTAACAGGCTGCCTTTAACTGCAGTATTTAATTGCATGGGACTGTTTTGGCTTTGAGTAACTAAAGTTATTTAAAGAGAATTTAGTTCCATGATCTTTGTATTCCATAGTAGCACTGATGTTGGATTCAGTTTAGTGAAATAGTAAAAATTGATTTTACTCATTCCCCTATTCCTAATCATACATCCGCTAAAGTATAGTGTACTGTGAAGAGGGGGTTTATTACGAATACATGTGATTAATATGTATTCGTAGTTTGGTGTCGAAAATCACTAGTTTGGTGCGGAGGAGGGGCACCTAACTCTGATGTAAATACAAACTATTGTAAATACATTAGCTTCATAGTACACGATTTAACATCCTTCTAGTAACAAAGTTATAATAAACTTATATTCTGAGACTTTAGAATCATTTTATATATTTGATATTAGTTTTTATAAATAGATTTCTACTGTAGGAAATATAGCTTTTCAATTACATGTATTCCAGCAAAGCCAAATATTTTATAATCCCGACCATATACATCTTCCTATAGCTAGTACTTGATAAAACAATTGAGGTCTAGGTCTTCCATTCTAAATAATGTTCAAAGAGGATCTCATTGATAATGAGTCGTACCTGCTTAAAATAACTTCTGTTACCTCTAATTATCTAGGATCTATATAATATGTACCTTTTAATTAACCTTTTATATTTATTATTAGACTATGATAACTAGTAGAAATAACTCACGCAATTAACTAAACGTCTACTTACGGTTTTCTTTTATTAGCGATCAGATAGATAATAGGAATAGGATAGATAGGAGAACGTTACTTTCATATTAAGTAGATTCATAGGTTAACTAAGAAGAGGTCTCAACTTAATTCCTTTAAAGTATCTGAGTTATTATCGGTTCATAATAGTAGTGCGTCCTAATCACAACCACTATACGATCACAAGGCCAAATTAGTTGAATAAGTTAGATTTAAGTTTAGTTGGTAGTGTAGGTAGTGTAAATGTTTTTATAAATGGGGGGGTTGTTACAATATGGTGTTGCCGTGACCAAGATTCAGAATTTAGAGATTACTACGGGTTTTTAACTTTTCCTATTAAAATCTTTTTGTTTTTTGTTTGTGGTAGATTCAGATTAGTGTAGTAGTGCGAGAAATCGCACAATTTGCTGCCGTAATAAAGGATGGGGATCTATGTTGAGATTTCTAGCATCTTCTTGTTAGGTTCATCAATTACATCGGAGTAATATAGCTATTAAATTCACTGTTAGTAATGTAGTTATTATATTAAGATTTGTAGTTAGCGTACGTTGAGGTAAAAATACATAATGCGGTTTTTAGTTGTACATGCAGGGGGTCGAAATCTTATCTAATAATTTGCGGGGGGTCGAAGGCAAAATCAATGAAAATAATTTTATATAATATGCTGGGGTCGTGAGATAGAAAAGTTATCTAATCTTATTTGTAACAAAACTAATGAATAACAAGTTACCGGTTAAAATATAAAAAAAATATTTGATCGAGTGAGCAAAGCAAACGAGATCTTAGTGACAACTTGGACAAAATGCTTTGTATGTTTGTATGCTTGTATGTTTTTATGTTTGTATATTAGGTCTTCGAGATCTTTTGAACCACTTATCCGATCTTCACATAATTTGGTGGGTATGCTGATAGTATTTTTTAAATTTTACTAGTTTATTAAATAAAGTAAATGGGTCAAGGGGTCGTGAAGTTATAAGGTTCGAAAGAGGAAAAAAAAAAAGGGTCGTACAAAGATATCAAGTGGGGTGTCATATGATAGAGTTTTGTTTAGACATTCCAAAACCGGTTTTATTTTGATTTTAGGTCTAATAGTTTTTGAGTTGCTGTAAGAATTATAAAATTCGAAAACCCAGTTTGACGTGAGCTATCATTTCTTGGAGTTTCAATAAATTATGTAGTTCGGGCACAGATTATATAATACTAGGGTAAGACGTCGCTGGACGGCGACTTCGATGCGATTTGCGAAGGATCTCAGTTTGGGGCGAACTACTAGGAATTTTAGTCTAATTCATCTAGATTTATCTACTAGCATTGTTGTTATTTCCCTTTCTAATAAACAGAAAAAGTCATAAATTGGGATATCATTATTTCTTACCCATCCAATAACATAATTTTATACATTTTTTTAGATATTCATGGGTTGCAGAAGTACGTTTTATCATTTCTAATCATTAGTTTAAATTACCGCTAGGGTTTCGATGCTGTTCAGACTACCTAAATCATCAATTCATCAGTCATTGATTAACAGACTGAATTAAATTACTAATAACTTACAGATTTTGGCGGGTTGGTGAAATTTATAATGTCAAATTAGCATAGCATTGCGTAAACATTTGACGTATTCAATAGGCATTCTTTGCATTTGGCGTAAAATTTAGATTTTTTGCATTTGGCGTAATTGAAATATTGCATTTTATTTAAAAATTAGATTTTTAGCGTAGCTAGCATCTTACGTTTTGCATTTATTTGGCTTTAAGCGTCATTTTATTTAGTTTTTCATTCTGCGTTATTTTATTTTAAGTTTATTTTTATGTTAGTTTAAGTAAATTCACTTTAGTAATCACAATTATTTCTCTTTTGCTCAAGATTTACTTTTGGGAAGGAAAAGTTTGGGGTTAGTCAAATAAAAATCAAGTAAATTATTGCTAATAATAAATAGAAACTAAATAAATATAATATGGTACTAATTGTTTTACAGTCTTAATTCTACACGGTCTATTAAGTTTGCGAGTATAATGAATCGGTGCGAAATATTATAATGCAGGTACCATGTGAAAGTGAAGTCTGATGTTATGAAAGTTTAAAATGATGAAAGATTGAAATGGAAGTAAGAAGGAGTAGAATGAATATACGGATGAATGAAATAATTGGTTGAGGGGCTCGCAGATTTACTGGAATCTTGGAATAAGACATTTGTTGGCTTGTAATCAAGACATACATTACACTATTTGCAATCAATTTATATGAAGGAGAGTTGGTGCTAGGTTAGGTCAGTTGACGTTCATCAGTGTAAACTGATTTCATATAAATTCACTCTCTACCTATTAGGCCAAAACTGAACACACTACACACTCACCAATCTGTGAACGTGTTACTATTTTGAGGTCGATTTCGAACTGAATGTCGCTAATCATGGGGCACGTTTATACTTAGACGACTGTAAAAGATTAATCTTGATTGTGAAGGGTGGTGTTTGCGTTCCCAGGACCAATTGCGGTAGTCAAAACGGACTGAAGGAAAGTAACACTATACTACTAGAGTTGACTTGCCTCACAACCAAGTCCCTTTCCACAATTAAGATGGTCCCTGCGAAAGAGTGTATAACCTCGTAAGAGCTTTCATTTATAGCTGAAAGATTGGAATCAGAATGGTGACAATTTTACACATTGGTTTAAAATACACTTTCATTTATTTATCTATAATGTTTATATACAACAGCAGGTTGCATACAGAGCTATGCTAATTATCACTAAATAATTTGTCTGAAATTACATATCACCAAATAAATTCGTGCCATGATTTTGATCAGAGGAGAAATAGTTGATAATCTTTATAGATTTATTAGTTTCAGCGTTTAAAATAATTTATTAATTTAAGGGGTTTGTGAATTAATTGTGAATAAACTATTTGGGGGAAAATTTTACTCCGGTTCAGTAACATTTATTACTTTCACCTTGCAAAACTTTGGGGTCGATTGTAACGGTCCACATCAATGTCTCGTCAATTCGCAATTAATTCGAATTTAAATTGTGGATGGATATTTGATTATAGTGCCATCTAGTGGTTGGCAGGGATACGTCATAGTACGCCAGCAGACTGTTTTATTGAGGCCGAGTTGATTTCATAAGAAATCTACCTACTTACTGGAATAATATCATACTTGGGAAATTAACTATGTAATATTGGATTAGTTTACTAAGCTATCTAGCTAGCTACCTATTTCATATCATAATTGGGAGAGCTTACCTATGTAATATTGGCTTAAAGGTACAATCATCTATTTAGTATTTACTTGAATCGATACATAATTCCTATCAAAATAAATACTGGGTATCTACTCATACTCATCAAGATTTGCTAAACTCTAAAAATCTATCTACCTTCTTGGTAATAGTTCCAAGAACATCTAAGTAAAAAGCTGGCTACCTATGCTTGATGCTTACCTAGACGAGAGAGAAATATTATCTACTTTTTGTCAGTTTACCTATCTAATTGTATGAAGGAAAGTAGGTACCCGTCAGCTTGAGCCTAGAATGGAAATCTGAAGAAAACATTAGTATCTAAAGATTTAGTTATGTTTAAGGAAAATACAGTTTCAGGGTCCAAGAGTAGGTAACTTATGTTAAGAATCTGTTACATTAAAATTAAAAGTATACAGCAATAGCATTGTGCTTGCTCTCATAGAAAAGTCAGGCGGTTTTCTTTCCAGAAATGAACTATCAGATTACTAAAACTAGATATTTTTAAGAGTTTAAAATTAAATAATATGCTAGTAAATGCTTTAAACTATCCATGTTCTGAGTTTCATCAAGATTGGCTTCTTCATTGCAACATAATAGAGAATTTAACGTGGATACTGAAAAACGGAACATAGAATCTAGTTATATTTTCAAGAAGAGTAGTTACAAGCTATTAGCATTCCTAGACTCCTTGAAATGATCCAGAGTTTCACACCATGTCCCGTCATAACACAATTAATTCGAATCATGGACAGATATTTGATTGTGACGCCATCTATTGGTTAGCAAAGAAACGTCATATTGCGTTGTACAAACCAGTCGGCAGCCAGACCATTTGGATCTCGTAAACTGTCTATTTACTTGTATAAATAGCATCATATTTGTAGTTTACCTATGAAATATTGGAATACTTTATTTCATTATCTATATAGCTAATTATTTATTATCATATTTGGAAGCATACCTACGTAAAACAGGATCACCAAACCCAACTACGTACCTACTTTGAGGCAAGCTAATTTAGTACCTATTTGGATTGTTATCTAACTGCTAACAATATAATACTATGCTGAGATTTGGAATGCCTATCTACTTGCTTGGTAGTATTTCCAAGAATACCTAACTAAGAAGCTGTCTAAGTTGAGTTTGATCTTGTCTAAAAAGAATACCTACTCATTTTAAAGCCAGATGCTTACCTAGATGAGAGAAAAATTCTATTTATCTATTGTCTACCTATCTATCTATTTATATGTAAAGAAGGAAGGACCTATCTACTTGAGATTGGGATGAAAAATTGAAGAAAAACATTGTTTATAAATATTTTATTAGAAGGAAAAATAAACAAAACAGAAAATTGCATAAATCTAGATAGCACTCTTATATTTCGAAAATCGCAATCGAAAGGACGAGTCGGGTCTCCAACTGGGACATTCCAGGCACGTGCTGTGATGTGTTCCAGGACAGGAACCAGGAATTCATTAGAAGCAGAGCAATCATCGTGGTGGAATCTGAAAAGAAACACGAGTTAAAATCTATATACAAGTAGCAAAAATAATAGTTAGCGAGTGTACCTATGAAAACAGGTTGACAGGATAAAAAGAGCGAATTGGGAAGTAGGTATTTTTACTAGTGACTCGCCTGGGCTTCGTACGGATACCATGATGATACATTCAGCCAGCGGTTGCAATATAAGCAGGAAAAAGAGAAGAATGTGGTTATGTATAACATCATATTAAGAATCTCAAATATGATTAGTGTTCCTCTATTATGCGTCGAGTTTGAGGTTCTATCGTGAGAAAGATAGCGAGTCGATATAGGTACTTCCAGTTACGACGCAATACATTTAGATTTGAAAAGGATTCGAAAAGTCGTTGAAACAAGGCTCAAAATAGCATGCATTTTGTCATAGAATTAGTGGTTAAAACTATGGATACTTTTTACACACGAGTATATAATTGCAATAGACCAACTCACGGTTTTCAAGGAAGGATTATCCAAGCACACGATTTCTCAGCATTGTACATGGGCTCAGGGGGCACTCTAGCACTGGTTCGGGTCAGAGGTTTGGAAACTGTAGAATGTCATTAGAATAGGTTAACAGTTTTGAATAAACAAGCGAGTAGACACTAAGAAACGCGCTATATACTTTGGAGCGGGGAAGCGTGCGTCTCACGTTGTTACTTGGATATGACTGAGGAGCCCTCTGCGTGAGCGCTGCGTTTGGTGGTCGGTATATAACCGTTATTTACCATGGATGAACTACAGACGAATAGAGAATAAAAAAAGTAGTACCTACCTACTAGATAACTATAGGAAGACTACAGAGTTAATAAATAATGAAATGATGAAATGGCAATATGACGAACATGGTTATAAATTACTTAGAATAAAATAAGGTTTGCACAGAAGAAATGTTGGGAAATAACACTAATATTATATTCAAAAACTCACCTGTATAAATTGCACATTTCCCAGGATAGTTGCTGATTTTGCTGGAGAACTCACAGAATTGTTTGGGTGATTTTTGGAATATGATTTGATGGAACTAGGAAGGAGTTAGGTTACGGCGTAGAATATTCCAGAAAAGTCCAGGAGAGTGGATACGTGTTGTCGATTCAACGATTGGCGAACAAAAGCGAGACCGTCTGATTCACTAAACCAGGAAAGTTAAAAAAGGGAGCGGGGGCTCGAAAATAGACATGCGCAAAACATTGGTTTGAAAAATAATGAGATGCTAACATTACTTTCGCATCGAGTGATATCACACTATTGCATCACCTTCTAACTTCACCTGAGATGACTGCGTCAGACAAATTATCATTATCACTTGTGTGTTTTTGTCGGGAGCAATAGCAATTTGATAATCATTACATGGATAGTGAGATCTGATATGATGGCGTTAAAGTTATAAAAATAATAAATTTGCTTTCTCTCACTCGCGCGAATAGAGGATAGAGATATAATTATTCGACTGAACACAACAGAGCGAGCCGCAGAGGGAGGGAGTCATGAGTTATGTATGGTGTGATGTTTGGTTTGGTCGAGTAAGTTGTGATGTTACATACAGTGCGGGGTCGGGTACTATTACATGTAATGGATCAATAGGACATGTCTATTCGAAAAACTTCTAGAAGCTTTTGGAAGGGGTTGTTTGTGCACGAGTATATAAGCCCGTACAAATCGTCAATTGGGGGTGATTATTGTTCCGGTATAAAGTAAACAGTTCACGACAGGAAGCTTTGCGCGTTGAGCTGGTCGAACGTTCCGTTCCCTCAATATTGACTGTGTTTATTCCTCACTGTTAGACGTTCTAACAAACTGTTTTGTGTGTGCGGGTTCATTGCTGTGTGTAGTGTGTTTTTTCCAAGAACTTTTGGATCTTGGATAGCCGTGCTAACCCTTGGACACCTGCCTGAACTTCTGCGGCGTGCCGTACACGTCCGGAGCTGATCCCCAGCACCAGCAGTCGAACAGAGGTAGGTGGTGTTCAATTAGCCCTCTTGGATGTAGCAGGATTGAGTTTTTCCACCCACATGCACTTAGCAAACATCTACTTAAAGTTTTCAGGAGCCGCCAGTGGGATTTCTCTTCATAAAAATTGTGTAAACTGCATAAGTCTCATGGTAACAGATATCCTTGTTTATGTATAATATATATTTCACATTATGTATTTATATGGATAGGGCTATGCACACACATAAGCTAGAGGGGTAGATAGGAATAAATAAGTAGGTAAAACTAGTTAGAGACCGTCGGTTATTGTATTTTTGTGCGTATCTACATTGCATCACACGTAGGGTATGTGGAACTTAACACAAAGTTGTTTATATTTACAGGTCTGATATTGTTTATAGGTATATTTTAATCTGATATTGTTCTGATATTGTCTAATATTGTTTATATTTACAGTAGTTTACAGTTCTGATTTTAATACCAATGAAACCGCTTGAATAAACTCAAAAATAAGAGACGGTTATTTTGTACGTATCAATTTATTTTATATTGCATTGGACTAAAATTATAAAATCAGTTATAGATAAATGGGTACTATCTATGTTCGCCTGTTCTTACATACCTATTTATGTACTATTTAAATGATATAACTAGTTATTACCTTGGTTGTTTATTCTTCTTTGTTTAGATACACGATTAGATAAGATCAATACCTAGTTAGATACGGTTACTTTTATTTTATAAAGTGAGCTGAAGATAGATAATTAATTATTACGTTTGTAAATTACATTTAGTTTTAAAACAAAGCGTATATTTATTATTAGACTAAAGATTAGTAAATAGGTAAATACATCGATTCGGTATGATCGTCGGAAAAGGAAACGAGCTGCCAAACATGAGGCGTTTTTTTAGATAGGAGTGGCGCTTTGCAGTGGCGACTGTTTAAACTAGCTAATTGGGTGGTCAAAAATCATTGTAGCACTCGAAGTGAAGATCATTAGATATCATTTTACTTTCTTGCCTAGTTCAGCCAGAGAAGCATAGATGGCGCTGAGTTCAACATTTATTTTGCTAGAAGTCTATGTTATTTTATACATACCTACCTTGGATATACGAGAAGATAAAATTGATATTTAGTTCGGATAGTTATACGTACTTATTCTCATACTGCAAAGATACTTTTTTATAAAGTAAACTATATTTAGATCAGTATAAATACCTTCAGTTACCTACTTACTTTTATACTAAACAGTTAAGATTTAGATTAAAAGATTTTGTTACATTAGACTAGTTTCAACATGGAAAAGTTTATTTTACTGCCATGGTTATTTATTTATACTAAATTCTAGACTTTGAACTTAAAGCATTGAATTTAAAAAAAAACTTAAGATTTTACAATTTAACTTTTCACTACCTGGATTTGCTTTCGGATATTAAGTCAGGATTTGAACAAGATGCATACACTACAACTAAGAAATCTAGCCTTCCACATCAGATTAATTTTATCAATTGTCTTTTGTTCAACTTTGAGTAAAATCATTGTAAAGTCACTTAATTATTTTAGTGGTAATATTTATTGTGCCATTGAGACAGCTGAGTAGCTCTTTTTTTTTATCATTCAAATTCAATACAGTATTTAGTATATTCAATTGGAAAGATTATTCCTATTAGTTTTGAGGTCTAGCATTGACTATCTGTTTTTATAGTGACATTTAGCGTCAACTTTAGTTCTTGTGAACCTGTCTGAGTGTTTCCCTCAAACTAAATACTTGAAGGAATAGCTAAAAAGAAAAGTTGTTCTTTATTAAGGTCCGTACTTGATAAAATTGATCTTACTCTAGAGCGTGTGTCTCGTAGTTATTCTGATCTTATGGAAAAGGGATGATAACTACCATCAGAGAGTTATATAGATCTATTCTGTCTAGTCTGATACCTAGTAATTATTAAGACGTATGTTAGGTCTATCTAGCTAGACACTTTCGATGTCGAAGTATCCTAGGCTGATTCAAGCTAGGGTATCTTTATATAGCTATGTTTATGACCGTACCTACTTCTTGATTTTGTGGTTTTGATTTGGCTATCTAGAAAGACTGGTTTGAGTGAACCATGAACTAGGAAGGTTACTTAAATTTAGATTCAGTTGTTAGAAGTGGTTCTCTAACAGGCTGCCTTTAACTGCAGTATTTAATTGCATGGGACTGTTTTGGCTTTGAGTAACTAAAGTTATTTAAAGAGAATTTAGTTCCATGATCTTTGTATTCCATAGTAGCACTGATGTTGGATTCAGTTTAGTGAAATAGTAAAAATTGATTTTACTCATTCCCCTATTCCTAATCATACATCCGCTAAAGTATAGTGTACTGTGAAGAGGGGGTTTATTACGAATACATGTGATTAATATGTATTCGTAGTTTGGTGTCGAAAATCACTAGTTTGGTGCGGAGGAGGGGCACCTAACTCTGATGTAAATACAAACTATTGTAAATACATTAGCTTCATAGTACACGATTTAACATCCTTCTAGTAACAAAGTTATAATAAACTTATATTCTGAGACTTTAGAATCATTTTATATATTTGATATTAGTTTTTATAAATAGATTTCTACTGTAGGAAATATAGCTTTTCAATTACATGTATTCCAGCAAAGCCAAATATTTTATAATCCCGACCATATACATCTTCCTATAGCTAGTACTTGATAAAACAATTGAGGTCTAGGTCTTCCATTCTAAATAATGTTCAAAGAGGATCTCATTGATAATGAGTCGTACCTGCTTAAAATAACTTCTGTTACCTCTAATTATCTAGGATCTATATAATATGTACCTTTTAATTAACCTTTTATATTTATTATTAGACTATGATAACTAGTAGAAATAACTCACGCAATTAACTAAACGTCTACTTACGGTTTTCTTTTATTAGCGATCAGATAGATAATAGGAATAGGATAGATAGGAGAACGTTACTTTCATATTAAGTAGATTCATAGGTTAACTAAGAAGAGGTCTCAACTTAATTCCTTTAAAGTATCTGAGTTATTATCGGTTCATAATAGTAGTGCGTCCTAATCACAACCACTATACGATCACAAGGCCAAATTAGTTGAATAAGTTAGATTTAAGTTTAGTTGGTAGTGTAGGTAGTGTAAATGTTTTTATAAATGGGGGGGTTGTTACAACCTTCACCGAGGTCTAACTATAGACTGACGCTAAACCGACCCCACCCCAGGTTTAACTCGGGTCTAACTTCACATTTGTCATGAAAATCAATTTTGTGACTGTTTTTCGAGCTACTTAATATCTGGATAGGATATTAATCTTGGTGTAGGTTTATGGTACCCGATTCTGCTGGTGCATTTTTCTAAATTAACTCGACAGCACTAAAATGAAAGCTGTTGGTACTTATTAAATGTCGTTTCAATTCATGATAATGGCATGGAAATGGGATGGCAACAATTTTAGTGCTGTCACATTAGATTCGTTTGGAAAGTTAAAACAACAAAATTGGGAGCATTAATACTTTACTTTACTTTAGTACTTTTTTATTTACTTTGGTTAGAACCACGAATTTAAAAGGGCAAAAATATAATATCGTATAAATAATAGATTCCAGCAATTTTTAAAAGTCAAATAAACAAAGCATAATCCAACTCTCAGCCTTCAATTCGCTTTGTATGATTTCATTACTCCCCGTCCATTTGTAATAATCCCTGAGTTGATACAATTTCTAGCAAAGCGGTATCACAGCCAAGCTTATAGCAGATAGCTTGTTTGTAGGAACATTGGTTTAATTTTCTTTACTTTTAAATAAACTAGATAAGAAAATATGTTCTGTAGTTTGATAATATCCACGCTGAAAGCCCTTACTAGTAGTTCGTCCCGAACTAGGATCTCGTGATGGTCGGAAGTTAATAAAACCCAAACAATTTTTATTGACCAATGGTTGCAATAAACTTTGCAAATTGCATCGAAATCGCCGTCTAGCTGAGTACCAGTCTTACTTGAACTACAAAATCATTGAAACTCCAAGAAATGGTAGCTCACGTTATACTAGGATTCCCAATTTTATAATTTTTACAACAACTCAAAAACTATTAAACCTAGAATCAAAATAAAGACGGTTTTGGAATGTCTAAACAAAACTCTATCATATGACACCCCACTTGATATTTTAGTACGACCTATTTGTTTTTTTTACTCGTTATGGACCCTCATAACTTCACGACCCCTTGACCGATTTACTTTATTTAACAAACCAGTAAAACTTAATCCGTATACCTAACAAATTCTGTAAAGATTGGATAAGCGGTTCAAAAGATCTCGAAGAACTAATATACAAACATACAAAGCATTTTGTTCAAATTGTCACTAAGATCTCGTTCGCTTCGCTCACTCGATCAAATATAACGGTTCGATTCGAGTTTTACAAATAAAGGTTAATGTTTTACGATCACAAAAATATATAGAAATAATAGTTCGATCCTTCGTAAATTATATGTACCTAGGGGTATCAAGAGTTTTTTTAAATTAGACATCATGACAAATAAATTACGTATAAGTGACCGTATAGGTACCTACGTAACGGTCTTTAAAATAAAGTTAGGTCAGAACAAAGATTTTTGGTCAGCGTGTAGTGTCCCAGATATTCAAACAAGAGCTAAGATTGAACAGAGGGCGAAGCTGTCCGAATATAAATACGACCTCTGATTGTCCGATAACCCAAATTACTTCGTTTTCACTTATTGTGTAAGTAAAATATTGATTGTTTTGATTCAATTAACCTTTACTTTCTCCTTTCTCACGCTTAACTTCAAATGGCATGGAATAAGCCAATTTTGTTATTTTATTTCTGTTCATCAGCTTTACTGATGAACATCTGAATTTAGTTTTATTCGTTGAACAATTTGTCTCTAGAGTGCAATTGTTTTTTATTGTCTAAATTCATTTATACTGGTTTTGTTCGTATTAGATAGAGAAATCATTATTCAAGCATAGTTTTGAGCAGAGATTTTCATACAAAATGCTCGAGTCGGGGTCAGTGCTTGAGTAGTAAATGAAAATACGTCTGTTGTACGAGTATAAAAGATTCTATGTAAGTAATGGGAAACAATAGACGCGCCGATTTCATTAAACCTCTAATTGTCTAGTTGTAATCACTATTGAAACAAGTATGTATATTACAGCGCTACTTCACGTTTAAATAGCTGTGCAAAATGCGCTAATACTCAGATGGCTGATTTTGTCGAACAGCCGGCTTATTGCGGATAGCGGGTTTGGCATCGCAGGGTTGATTCTCAGACTCTTACTCAATCAAATATCTATTAATAGGAAAATATTTATAATATAGGTATGAAAGCCAGTGCTAATATTTATATAGAATGTGTTTTAATTTATTGTCGTCCATGCAGTCACCCTTGCATATTCTATGCTGTATTCTGGTAAAGCTTATTGCAACGAACCCACTACCTACTAGCGAACCAGCTGCCCTAACAGCAAAGTTCAGCCGCAATGTTGCTTGACGCGCCACTATACCTAGGTGTAATTGAAGTCGGGCACTACCTCACCCCTTGCTTGCTATTTATAGACCGCGCAACGCATGCATCTATACTATAAAACATCTGCCTACTACCTACTAAAAGTAAATGTCTTTTACTGCAAGGCGCTATCGATATCTTCAGCCCACGTGTTGATTATCGAAAGTAGAACGTCAATTTCTCCGGCAAGTGGGCCGGAAAATGATTTTTATCGGATAGCGGAAATGAGAATTACAGCGGATACATTAATGCGTAATTGTTTTCTTACTCAGCGATAACTGGATGATGACAGTATTCCTGAAATACTCTGTAGACTGTTAAACGAACCTAGATTTGGAAAAAAAAACATTTTTACCCACCAATGGATGTTATACGCTGGTAAAGAACCAGCCTTTTATGCCATAAGTGCCAGGCTAAGGTTTCTAGACAAAAACTATTGTCTAAAGTTGTCAGCGCGCTAGCAGTTTCTTTGAGGTTCTGCCAAATCCCTCCGTCTGTACCTTATATATACCTTATACCTAGTACGTGAGAATACCTTTTTCAAAGAAATTGGTCGATGTGTGTCAGGCTAAGCACCAAAACTTAACCAAAGTAATCTTAGAGCTTTTAGTATCAAAAACAAAACTTCCGATTTCAGATCGCTTTCCAAAGTTATCGAATCTTTGAAATTGGTGAATAATAATATTATTTGAAATAACTTTGTGCTGCTTTCTATAAACCCTTAGAAATCTATCTTGCTATAAATTACGATGTAGATTGAGTTTAAACCAAATAAGATAGTACTCCGTGAAGTAAGTACCTAATGCGTTGTTATATAGGCAGAGTGGTGGCCTATTCGCATAATAAAGATTGTTGTTTCTACCTAAATGTGCTCTACCTAAGTCGTTCTTAATACCCTTCTAGTATCAGATATAAAAATCACAAAGTGTAACAACACTAGTGTTGCAAACACCTTGAATTCTCAAATTACACTCACAAAACGTAAATTCTTTCTGGGTCGGGTGGGTCGAGCATTCAAGGGCAAAAATTGACACTTTACATTTTTACTCGCATCGTAAGCCCCCAGATAAAAAACCCTGGCGACCGGGCTCCAGTCACAGCCTGGTAACGGGGCTATTTCTAACCCAACTCGAAAAACTATTAACGCACTCGGATAAATATAAACCTAGGAGAAACACACAATATTGGGTTCTTTACACCCATCCAATACATAAAATACAGTCCAGAGCAGAAGTTCCAGGTCATCTATAAAAACTTGATGTCGTGGAAACCATGAATGCTTAGTGAAATAATTTTTTCGTACCACTTGCTCAAAAAAGTGACATTCTATGCCACAAAAAGCAAACATAACAATAGTCATTTTTAATCTGTTAAAAACAGGGAGAGAAAATTGTACTGGATTTCTTTCATCCTCTAGGGGGAGAAAGTGATTTAAATTTGGAATACAATTTATACTGAACTACATCTGTGTTTATTGAGTTTGTATACAAAGCATTATACATCTTTTTGAAAAAGGAATACGCATTTATTATGCAGGCCGTATGAGCTTGATGCCTTTGCTTTTCCGACAAAATAAGTTAATGTTCTAAAATGCTATCTCATATTATTATTTTGTAATTTTTTTCGCAAATGGTACGAAAAGTAGAGTATTTTCCTCGGTGATAAAACTGTCTTAGTCTTGGGTGAACTTAAATCCCTCGCTACTCTCAGGACTCGTCTTAAATCCCTCGCTTCGCTCGTGATTTAAGTTTTTAACATCCTCGCTACGCTCGGGAGTAAACTTCGAGTCCTTCGTTACGCTCGCGATTTAAATCGTCACCCGCAACAGAAGACACTGCTTTATCCCCTTGTATAATAATCTACTAGTGCTTGATAGACAGTTTAATTATATTCCCTATGAAATAAAAGTAATTGTTTCATTGCATTATTAGCTTGCGGCTAGCATTTATGATTTCCAAGATACTTAAGTTTTTATAGATGACCCGGAATTTTTGCTCTGGAGTATACTAATTTGCTAATTAACTTTGTACCTTTATAAGACCACAGCTAGACTAGAATTTTCCAGAAGACCTTGTAGTATAAGTTTATGGATACCACGCTTCCTAAGAGAGAACGGACGATAGATATGAAAGTGGACAGGATATATGCTCTCGAACCTACAAGTAGGTACAATTATCGATAGCGGCTAATAAAGGATATATTCTACAGTTTTTTTTTTGGCTTTTTTTAGAAGTTGTGATTATTCTTTTGGTAAAAGTGTCAAAATTGTGGTTAGCTTAGGAATAAAACTAAAATGGAGGCGTCTCGGGAGCAAACGACGGCGTTTTGTCATCTCACAATGCCGCAAATTGTTGGGCATTCCGGCAAAAACCTTTATCCGTTTCTATAACTCATTCCTCCATTCTTAGATTACGTTTTTGTTGTATTTTATTAACTCGAGGCATTTAATACACTTAATTGAAAAAAAAGATATGATTTCTATATGGCTATATTTTTCTTTTGAAATGCTTTTAGCTGTAACACTGGTAACACAACTTTTTTCAGGCAGTTTTTTGTTCGACAATTTTTATGTAATTAAAATAATGTTAGGAATCAGAAGCGGTTCCAAATAAAAAAAAAACATAAGAAGTAGTATTTGAGGTAAAAACACATAACTTTAACAGCTGACAAACAGCTAACTTCCATAAATCGCATTAATGCTCATAGAAATCAGGATATGGCACTAAAAATGACGAGAAATCATCAGTTTACACAAATAACCTCACAGTTTACATTTAACCAACAAATCAGCGTTGACTAGTTAAACAATCTAACTAACTTCGTAACTGATCATCGTTACCGACCAATCAGTTAGTCTCGCACAATAATTAGCAACCTTAGAGCGCTATAAAGACATGTGCATCGGACGAAAGTCCGATCAAGACTGCCCGGTCGCGCCGCGCGCATCGCCTTATAAAGGAGTGCGTAAACAAGTGACGTCACATAATCCAGGCTTCTTCGAGGGGCTTCCAACACGGCCTCTCCTGACACTCTGGCGTCCCGACAGATTAGCAGGTTCCAGACTGGTCCATCCACGAGAAAAGAAGAAGGCTGGTCCACTTCATCGCTTGCTTCTAATAAACAGACACATGGTTTTATGAGAAAACAAAGTCAATACCTTCAGGGGTACCATCTTTGCAAGCATTCAGTAAAAGTTAGTTAGTAAACAACTGAGGTGTAATATTACGATAGATACTAAGATTCAGCATTCATCTTCATTTTGTAGTCAGTATTAAAGGAGACTCGCTAAAGAATACTCGTTTCAATCGAATCCCTTCCCCTCATGGCGACCTTGCCATATTTGGGGTGCGTGACGCGGTATCGAGTTGCTTAGGCGTTGCAGCTCCAAATATGTAGACACCACAAAACTATAACTAACAACTCCAGCACCACAAAAACTGTAACCGAATACTCAAATATATTCAGCTACAACATTATGTAAAGTCTAAACATTACATGCCAAAAATAATGAACACTGTGTACGCACTTACACAGCGACTGGTCGGTTTGCAAAGCCGACCAGCTTCCATGGCCATACACCATTCCAATGGACTTGGTGCCAATGCCTCAAGGGCCAAACCAATACCTCAAGGGCCACACGGGTATAACAACCCTCAAAGAAAGCGGAGTACGACTCTTCAGTCCACTCGGCCTTCCACCAAAAGTGCGCGACGTATCAGGACGCGCAGCACACGCACGCCAGGGCACAGACGCTCAACAGGAGCGCGCGACAGCAGCGCACAGCCAGAGCTTCGCTGCACCAGCAAGCATCAGGAGCGCGCGACACCAGGAGTGCTGCAGAACTTGCACCCTGTCAAAGAAACAGCGTGTATAAAAACCGTCAGAATCACGTCTCGACAGCAGCGCACAGCAGGAGCTGCGCTACACCAGGAGCACGGCGGAGCCGCGCTACAGCAGCGCACAGCCTGAGCTGCGCTGCACCAGCACGCATCAGGAGCACGCGACACCAGGAGCACGGCGGAGCCGCGCTACAGCAGCGCACAGCCAGAGCTGCGCTGCACAGGCACCCAGCAAGAGCGCGCGACAGCAGGCCCTCGGCAGGAGTCGCGTTGCACCAGCGTCAGGGCACGGAGACAGAAGCGCCCGACACAGGCGCCAGGGCACAGCACAAGCACCCAGCAGCAGCGTGCAGGCCAGACACCACTAAGAGCGCGTGATCCAGAAGTGCTGCAGAACCACGCTACTCACCCAAGCGCGTACGCTTGTAGCGTGAACTTGTATCCTGACCAATGCTGATCATACCCACTCATAAGCAGGCTTATCCGTAAGCATGTGACTTCCTTCATTTTTTCAAACGAGATATGTAATCTGATGGCCTATACGCAGCCAATCCCGTAACTGTTTGCAGAAGGAAGACGTAGGGTACACACACTAAAAAGAAATCGATACACTTGAAAAATACAAAACCAAATAAGCACTTCAAAGAAGTTCTCAATGTCAAGGGTAACCCAGGCATACAAACAATCCTTCGGTTACCTTTTACCTCGCAGAGTATGGTGAGGGTACTTGAAAGTGTCTAAAAATATTCAGCACTGATTCAGAACTAACGAGCTATAGGTATATGTAGGTAGGTAGGCCTTAAAAAGGCACTGAATAACCACAGTTCTGATGCCACTATCTGTCGAGGCATACCACATTTCTTGATAAGAAATAAAACTTGTTTTGTAGATTGTTATTTCGCAGAAAAGACAGTAACCATGACCTGGTATTTTGCAGAACAAACAAAGGTATACCTCTTGATGTTTTTCTATCTACCTGCACACATAGGTACTAGATCTAGGTTTTATCACTATAAAAACCATCTGTCTATTGCATAAGCGCTGGAGATAAACAATGCCACCACATAAAATGTAGGCACGTACCTAACTATGCATCAGTTATTCCACGCATTAAAGTAACAACCATCATTCTTCGCTATGATCTTTTGACAATGATAGGGCGCAAAATAAGAGCCTGGCATTATCTACACACGTGTAACAACCGTCGGCATACATAGCCTTTTAAAACTGTTGCGATATCGATTCTGCGTGAACACAGTGGTTTCAACTCTTTTAAAATGTTAAACCAACTATAAGCCCTTCAGGCAACTAGCTATTCGGGATAAGCACGCGCTGTACTTCCAGCGTCCAATTCTACAAGCCTGTTTAACCTTTTTGCACTAAGAATCGATATCACACCACCTGATCAAAGATCAGAACATAATAATGGTTGGATCTAACCTTGTTTAACGCTCTCAACGTTCCAAATGAGGCGTTCAGTGATGTCCAACGACGACATAGCACTCTCAAAAGAGGCTCACACGTTGTGTTAGCATCGCAAGCTGGCACTGAAACTCTGGAGTCACGAACTCTGCAACTGGCACTGGCACTGCTGGGGGCAGTGCTCGCAGGCGTGACTGCGGCACGTAGACATGATGATCGAGCTGGCAGTCACAATGCCACGCACATCTGTTGCCATCACCTCCGGACACTTCTCGCGACCTGTTTTCACTTACTCGGAATCCATTCGGGAGAAATGGATCGAGTAAACCATTTGTAAACAATATTAGTGAACAGCCAACACGTGTTACATCCATAAAACGCTATGACAACTATAAAATTGATGATTTCTCCCAACATTTTTAATGAGGGTACATAAAAATAAAATTCATTTGACCATATGGGCTTGAGAGCAATCCCACTTCTGATGTTAGGAATCAGAAGCGGTTCCAAATAAAAAAAAAACATAAGAAGTAGTATTTGAGGTAAAAACACATAACTTTAACAGCTGACAAACAGCTAACTTCCATAAATCGCATTAATGCTCATAGAAATCAGGATATGGCACTAAAAATGACGAGAAATCATCAGTTTACACAAATAACCTCACAGTTTACATTTAACCAACAAATCAGCGTTGACTAGTTAAACAATCTAACTAACTTCGTAACTGATCATCGTTACCGACCAATCAGTTAGTCTCGCACAATAATTAGCAACCTTAGAGCGCTATAAAGACATGTGCATCGACGAAAGTCCGATCGAGACTGCCCGGTCGCGCCGCGCGCATCGCCTTATAAAGGAGTGCGTAAACAAGTGACGTCACATAATCCAGGCTTCTTCGAGGGGCTTCCAACAATAAGTTATTTAGGTTTTCCGCGTGCTCATCAGGTGGGACATTTTTGACACAAGGAAAATATAATGAAAATACCATAATACGGTTTCGTACAACGATACCCCTATTGAAATACCAGACCAGTTACGAAGTTACTCTTATATAATACGTCGGCGTCGTCGTTATGGCGTTGGCGTTACATTGTTTATCCTGAAGTTGAATATTGAATGTGTTAAATATTTTGTGGGAACACAACATTATCATCATTAGCTAGGTATATCAGCAATCTAGTTCTTATAGTACAAGCTTTGCTTCGTTTGGGACTAGAGGGCGTTGCGTGAAATCTCCATGAATATTTATTTATAATTCCGGGGTTTAACGGCTGTCTTTTCTACCACACCCTCATTATTACAATCACATAGATATCACACGTATCCCTCTCATCACAGATTGAGCAATATTCATTTATCAATTTGTCGATTCGAGCGATTCTGATTTGTATAGTACACAATACGGGCTGCAATACTTAGTCCATTGCAACCGCTACCCTCAGGAACAACGAGATGCATTGTATGCGACCTCAAATACTCTACAATAGACTTATCGTGTCATCTGCAGGCCATTGTTTTAGCGAGGTGGATCCAACCTATCTCAATATACTAGTTTTGTTCAAGATCTATTGGAGGTTTCTTGTAAGGAAGTTCGTTTTGAACTGACAAATAGTTAGTTCTGATACCAACGTTCTACTTTATGTCTGAGCTTTTCTATAAATAGGTATATTTGGCATATTTTGTACCAATTATAACCTGCGTAATAAAATAATTAAATTATCCTAAATTAAACGAACCCTTCGTGCGACTATAAACCAAAGTTACCTATCCGACAAAATTTTGTATAAATATACCAAGCAATATAAAATAAGAACCGTATCGCGACGGAATAGAAGTCATCGAATTTGTCAACTTCGCCTTCATTTTTCTGGCTTATAAGTCAGCGCGCCCTCATGATTGCTCTATTGACAACCCTATTTATTTTCAGACCGAGGCAGCCACACGAGTAGCATGATTACGCGGTGTAAATACTATGAAAAAAATATTTATTGTTAGAACAACCGGATAAATGCTTAAAGTGCATTTTCTACTCGATTATAACAGCTTAATTTAACTTTAGTGCAAATAATTAATTTCAGCCGTTACGTAGTAGCCATTTATTTCTATTTAGTGCCGCGATTAGATGAGAAACATGAATTATATCAAATAAATATGACAAAATTAATGAGTATAATATGAATATACATATACCTATACACATCTTCAAAACGACATCTTGGAAAATTTACAATTATACTTCACAAAAACTACAAACTATGTATAATAAATCAAACGATTACCACACTGAAACGATTAACATAATACCGTTAATTGTATACGAACAAACTCGGTGATATTTAATTAATTTCTGTTTAGGGTTCATACCTACTTATTAAGAAATTATGCTCAGGCTCAGGCAAGTCTGAAATAATAGGTACTTAGAGTTTTGTGTGTTTTTTTCTGTAAAAAAATTATAAGTAACATACAGGTACGTAATTTTATTGTATCCTCGTGTCCAATTTTCAATACTTAATTACCTAATTTATTTCACAAATTTTGATTGAATAGGGTTAATTTGTTTGACAGATATACCCTATTAAATCAGTATATCAATCAATCATTGTGTTACACACGTGCTACCGGCACGGCTTTAACCAGATTAATTTTAAACTGCAAACAACTTACTCTAAATGGCAATAAAGCATCAGAACATGGTACATTCCCCTTCCGTTTCCGGTTGGCAAGTGAACTTCGGTTGCCGGAACCGGCAAGTTTGCAGCAGTGTTGCCAACATTAGGTCTATGCTATTGTTGTCAAATGTTTAGTTCTCATCGTTCTAGTTGTAGTAATAAAATACAGAACCACATTATTGTGCATGTGGTGTAATAATGAAGGCCATTGGTTGTAAAATACTATAGCCAAAAAAACGTTTGTTTTATTGCCAAAAATTAAAAAACAACATAATATTATGTCAAAATGTACAAGCTATATTATTCGTAATACAGCTTGAATAAGAAGTATTTCACAACCCTGCACGTACGCCCTGGGTAGTGCTAAACGAGCTCAAACCTGACAAAATATTTTTTTTTTATTAACCTATGTCGTCCCACTGCTGGGCAAAGGTCTCCCCCAAGGACTTCCAATGTTCTCTGTCCCTAGCTTTCTCCCACCATCCTCTTTCGAAGGCGTCTAGTTCGTACAACATATAGGCGTTAAAAATAAGAAGTATTTTAATATGAAGTTAAATGCTAATTCGTACAAACATTTATAGCAGAATTTTTTTAGTGATTTATAATAATGTAAGTAAAATGGCAGTTAGAAAATTACCAACCACATGACGTGATTACAAAGTAGGTCGCACTGGAAATAACAACAAGCCACAGGGATTCATTAGGGCTTCCAAACACGCATAAAATTACATATTAAATTTAAGGATTACCTAGAACATGTGGGAGTATATACAAAACCTAATTCTCTAGGCAAGTGTTTCACTATATTTTTCACAAAAATGGGATATTTGTGTTGGATTACTCTTTTATGAAAACTATGTTCATAACCATGATAATATCAAAATTAGTGTATTGCTATGTAGGTACAAATCATCTCGATAAGATGCAAAGGCCTGGATGCAAATGACTGAATATAAAATATAAAAAAACTTTGGTTTAAATACAAATATTTGGTTATTAGCTTAAAATGTAATACCTACCTACTTTGTAGGTACCAACTTACAAGATAATGAAAAGAAATTCACGGCAAAAAGCAGTTACCGAATACCGCTATTAATCACCAGGAACGGTTACTCGCTTCGGTTTCAATTTAACTGCTTTTAATTAATTACCCCACAAACAAATTGAAGGTTTGCATGTTTTGGCAAAATCGCGATTTTATACCACTGCTTATTTAGAAAAATTAACTAAAATTATCAACTTTTTTCGTTACAGGTCGTAAGCGTACTGACCAATAAAAATAGCAGTTACTTTACGCTTTTACGGATAATTCCAATATTGGTCGAATTCGAGATCAGTAGCTAGATTTCAGAATTAGAACAAACAGAAATCAAAAGCCAATGAAGTGAAAAGAAGTGATAAAAAAGGCCAAAGGAAATACTTTCTAAATTCAAACGAAAGCGTAAGTAGGTTCGGTAAAATAAAAGGCCAAATTGCGTTTATTGAATCGGAACAAATGGCAATGATAAACAGGAGATAAAAAGTAAAGGAAACCCATTTGCCTCAAATAAATTGTGATCGCAAATGCATAATTTACTCTTCTTATAATGTATCTCATTCCCCACTAAGGTAAAGCCAACTAGCTCACAACCGAGCCACTTTGTCAAGATTTTAGGTTATCGAGATTTCTATCAGAGATCCGGAGGCACTACACTAACTCAGAGATAGATAACGGGATGTGTGATGTGCGTGCAACTAATGTAGTACCTAGTGGTAGTAGTTTTAGCTCTTTCAATCAATGTGGAAAATTCAAAAACAATTGAGAATCTTAATAAAAAAATATTTTTCTTTTAATTATGGTTTCTATGTGCGGTGTTGTCGTAGCTTATGTTGTGGCAGATTTAAAGTAAAAGTAAAGTAAATTTTATTTGGTAAATAAACTAGTGTTCCGGTACAATAGCTGGTAGCATTATATTTTATATAAATGAGTACAGTTCATAAATATACTATAGTGTACCTTGATGAGTTTAGTTCCCCGCACTAGGTCTCTATCGAGCCTGTATTACAGTAAAAATTTGGAATTCAAACAGAAAAATACTTTACCTAATTCTTCTTCTTTCAAAGTAATTCGTATCTATTTTTATAGAGCTTATAGCGCTGTGCTATTTTATTTCTACTGGATACAGTCTATGTAGCAGTAGATTTCATAAATCTACTTTCAGAGCGCTCTGTATTTGAAAACGGTTGGCTGTAATCCGTTTAGCGTTTGTTCATGCACGTCCATGCTGAGCTACAAAGCTGTTAAATATATTTTGTGGGCATTTTACTATGTCGCTATTTTTATTCGTACGTGTGTTATACGTGACGCGACAAGTTTTTCAAAATTAGCTGAAGCAGGCTTTTTAAAAAGGTCCTGAAGGAAATGCACTAAAAACATATTTGGAATAGTGGAGGTGAGAACGGTCGCGTTCTAATTCCCACTAATTGATATTATCATTAGGCACGTCACGATATTACCGTCACGGCAAAATGAGTTAGCAAAATGTATGATATTGTTTGGGAAACACTTTTATAGTTCCAAAATCGGTCCATTTGCAAGCTTATAAATAAGAAAAAGTTTTAAGGTTGTGGTAAAACGTGGGTAAAACTAAATACGAGCCCATTAGCTCTAGCCGTTAGAAATCTGGTCATAACTTACACGGAGGGTTAACCACTATCTAAGTATTGCAATGCCCAACTTTGAGGCGCTACGCTAATTCTCAGTAAATAATGTAACAAGCCGGAGTGCGTGTTTATTTATGTAGAGCCTTAAGCGCGGGTCACCTTCGTTAGGAAAGATAAAGTAGCACATGGGTACTTTTGCTTTAAACTGTATCTCTATGTGGAGCAGTTGAGCAGTGGATTACCATTCAGATGAGTATGTGGAATCATGATATTCGTAGATTATAATACTCATGACGGGAAATCTTATGAGGTCAGGTATGCAACTCGTATGTTACGGACTATATGCTATTTCTCAACACCCTTTCAGTACAACTCACTACAATTTACTTTAATACGAAACGTAACCTACACAATTTATGTAGGTAGGTACTTTATTATCGTTACGTGCCTACTACTGCTTAATTAAATTAAATTATATTTAGATATGGTTA
Source organism: Eulithis testata (assembly GCA_947507515.1). Classification (NCBI taxonomy): domain Eukaryota; kingdom Metazoa; phylum Arthropoda; class Insecta; order Lepidoptera; family Geometridae; genus Eulithis; species Eulithis testata. The sequence goes on along the minus strand of OX382213.1, from coordinate 5,019,339 downwards.
TAAACATCACACATGAAACCCTAATTAATTTTCACCATACTTCTCAAGAGATTACACGTATCTAGTAATTTGTAAGCATGAATTATTTTTACGAAGTCTATCAAAATTATGATCCATTATATTTCTTCAGCGCGGTTTAATTCTCGAGATAGGCCACGTCACTCGTAAAATGGAACCAATAGGCGTTATTACACTGTCTCCGACATGACACCTAAGGCCCATAGCACACGGCGTATTTTATACGCGCAGGCGACGCGCGTATTAGGAACGCACGTCTTCGGTGCCGTATAGACGCTGATTGTTGCGTTTGCATTGATGATACATACAAGAGCGCGCATGAAGCGCGTATACGCGCTTTTAAAGCGCATACACGCGCGTACCATTATTACGCGCTAGTGCCCATTTCCTGTTCATCATTTCACGACACCCTTGTCTCCTAACCGGATTACGTGGAATAAAGTAAACAGAAATTAAAAGCTTTTTGAAAGCTTAAAATTTTTGCTTTTACTAGTTTTCATGCAAAACGTCTTTTTAGCATATAAAAGGTTTTGACAAGCAACAGCTCGAAGCATTTTAGGTTTTAGTTTTTGGCGCCATAGAACTGGGACCTTAGATACGGGGTTTACTTATAATCCCCTCTCAACGTAATCACTGTTTAAACACTCCTCTGATTCTCCTAGTCACTATCTAAACAAAACGACATGGTACTTATTATAGGCTCAACCCTCGCTCGGCCCAGGTTCCGCTTGGCTCAAAGAAAAATACCTACTTAGCATTTCTTGTTTTATAAGCTTAAAGAAGTCGATGTACAGTGCAAGATAAGTGTTCAGTTAATATTGTTACTAAGACAAAATTACATGAAAGAATAGGTGTTTCTTTAGAAACATTAATTAACTTTTGACAGAAGTTGAGTCCGACGACGCAGCTGTATGTGTCCCGCGTCCACCACGCCGTCGAGGCTGAGGATGTGACGAAGTATCTGCTGGAGAAGACTGGAGCCAAGCTGAGGGTCGAGTGGTTAGAGTCCCGCCACAAGACGAGTTTCAACTCCTTTGTAGTGCGAGTGCCTACCGAATATCTATCGACCTACATGGAACAAGCTCTCTGGCCGAAGAGTGTCGCGTTTCGTCGCTTCCGACGACGGCTACTCGACACCGCGAAATCGCGTCCCACATCGCAGCGCAATGATTACGTGGCAAATAAATAAATAAGTGTTTTTTTTTTAATATTGTATGTATGTTAGTCCTAGAATAAGCTTTTACATCTTGTACTTTTTTTAAGTTGCCTGAAATAAAGTTTTATTATTATTATTATTATAAGAAAAATATATCTTCGTAACGCTTTGAAAATACTTACGACCTACTTCCAAAGCTTCAGCAGCTGTTGTTAAGGCTACTTTTGCTTTGGTGTTTAAACTAATCCAGGCTCAGGCGGGATCTTAAGTAGGCGCAAAGTAAAAAGTTGCCCCAACGCTGTATAAAATTAAATCATCTCGCAATAGGGAACAAAAAAATCTTACCATGATAGATATAATTGTGTCATTTTTGGTTAGACATTATTTTATTGAAATAATATTCACTTACATGATAAATTACCCATCTAAAAAATCTATCCGCAAATTAACCTTATACGCCGCTGACTCTGCCTTAGTATAGGAAGTTGCGGGTAGGAGTTGAACTAGCGTTCTTTTCGTGTCAACACCACTAAAAAAAATTCAACGGTTGCGGTAAAATTATTAAAAAAACAAAGATATAAAGGCCAGTGACTCTTGCCAAGTTCACATTATATTTATAATCGCTAGAGAATACAAAACTGGGGCTTACTCTTCTTCTTCTTCTTCTCTGGCCTTCTGGAAACTTAAGGCGTATGTATAAGGCAGACAACCCTCTCGCTCGCAAATTCAGCATTTTTGAAGATATAATATAACTAAATGTAATTATGTGAAATTACAGACCTTCAGGGTTGAGAAAATAACAATGCAAAGGGGTTCAGTAAAAATATTACATTGATCCAAACAAGTATTGCGACCATAAAACTTGTACCAATGCGATAAATGAAGGAATGCAAATTTTTTGGTTAAAAAACATGTTTGGATCAATGTGATATTTTTACTGAACCTTTGCATTGTTATTCTCTCGACCCTGAAGGTCTGCAATTTCACATAATGTAAACTTAGCTAAAGCCTTTGTAAGTGTATGCTTTGTTATTATTACAATAACCTCAAATTATTTCTGTCAACTTTGGTAAACAGTAAATTACAAAACAAATGGAAATGCCAATACCAACAAAAACAATTTGTGAAACTTAACAACTTTAAAACTGTATCTTTCTCTCATTAAAGAAATCCCGTAATCGAATCGCCGGAGGCTGGAGAGAACTGAATTACAATGCTAATGAACTCTCGACAACTTCAATTTCATTCGAGATAATAATTTCTAATCAACGGTTAAGAATTTCTTTTACTTTACTTTTCAGAAACTTGGAATCTTATTTCTGCATTCTTTTGTAAATTCATTGACTTGGTTGTGGTTTTCTTTTGTAAACTTCCATCTTTTTATTCATCAAAGTACCTAATATATTCTTTTTTTTTACTCCTTTTATTTATGGCTCACCATTTGCCAGTGCCAACACAATTTAAAATCATTCTAAAATAGTTTATTACAGTCAACGGAAGTAGTATCTAAATCGTTAGCAAGAATTTCCATTAAGTACCTACTAAGAACTTTATTAATACACAGCATTGTAGCAACACCACTCTACATTGTTGAAAGTGTTAAGTTTTTGCACAGAACACGCAGCAGTTGGTATTGCATCAAGGTGGTCTTTAATCAAGCCACGCTTATGTAAATGTGAGCGCTACTGAAACGGTGTAATTGTTGACTCGGTGCCGCACTACTGAACGTTCGTAGTTAGTCACGAAAATACATTTTGGGCTCTAAAATTGTATAACAGATATTTACCGACGATTATAATATAGACTATAGTCGAAGAAAAAAAAACAAGTCGCCGAATAGTCGAGAAATCAGCGAGCTAGTCAGCAACATTGTTAGGTAAAGCAAGACATTAAAAGATTACCTACCAAAATAGCTATTAATAACATTTTCCTCGTAAAGACGCAAATTCGCAAAGAATACCGTGGAACATTCTGCGGGCGCACTGCCTCTAATTTCAGGATACAAAGGGAAGCCCTGAAAACATAGAATGAAATTTCAATTGTCGGCTCTCTTTGTCGGAGGCGGTGTAATGTTAAAGTCTGTTATTTCTAGCGGTTTTATTTACTGCTGGTTGTTTAGTTGAGTGTAAAGTTACTTTCAAACCTACGAAACTCTATAAAAGATATATTTACGTTAGCCTGAACTGAATATCACTTGTCAAATTAAATGCAGTATATAATTCATTTGGTACAAAATTCTTGTGTTGGTAGGATTTCTGAATCTACGAAACCACGTCTTGCGTAAAAAGCATTGAAAAAATAAGTAGTAAATTTATGAAGCGAGTTATTTAACAAACAGTTTCACTGAAACTTTGGATTGCACAAGCAACTCACTTTACATTTTGTTCCAGGGCCTTCCTCAGAATAATATGCGTCTGTTGCCCGAGGAAGCTGCGACGGAAATATCAACCGCAACTCAGATTCAACAAGCAGTCGCAGGTATTTCAAGAATCTTGATAAGTTCCTAGTTTAGGTTTCCTAAGAAACGGTGAGCGTATCTACCTAAAGACAACCACCGCCACCTTTCTACAAACATTTGCTAACGCGAATTTTGTATACCTCATATCAAATACTAATTACTAACTTTTGAAGTTTGTTACTCATATTAGGGTAGACATTATGGTGCCGTCGACTTAATTCACCAGGGCTAAGTCACCTAGGTGAATTAAGTATACTATTTACTAGACTTATAATATACCTATTTACTAATTACAATTTTGGTTTGTTAGGGTAAGTACCTAGTAAATACAAAGTTCAGCAGTGCTTGATTTTAACTTGTATGGCTACTTTGCAGTCGCAAAATTGACGGTCACAGCTTGTTAGGAATACAAACATATTTCAAGCTAGCGATAGTAAATTCGTTGAATTTGGTCTATATTTTGTAAATTAAAAAAGAATTTATTTTTATGGCACCAACCATTAAAATATCAACTGATGCTGGTTCGACTCCCGTAGCTGATGTTTTCATGAGGTTTCAAAACTATACTTTTGCGGTTGGCATATTTAAACTATTACGGACCTGCAAACTTATTATGCCACGATATTACTCGAAGTTTCTGATGCTGACTGACAGTGTGGGAACTGTAGGTAGGTTTAGAAAATAGATTTTTTAAATGCTTTTTTTTTAGATTTTGTACATAACCTTTACATTTCAGTTGCGCACAACACGACGTTATTACTCATCGAGTGAGCTGGTGGGCATTCAGCAAGTCAGGTCAAACTCCTGCGAACAAACCTACATATAACAAACATTAGTCCGATCGAATCGCATCCTTCCCAAGTGCCTTCGCGAAACCTCAATATCTTCCATGTTTTTAACTAGAAACATCATAGTAACGTTAATTTTACTGAGATTCCAAATGTCTTCAACCAGTTTTTTCCAAAGATGATGAGGTACGTGGACTGAGTAATCACTTGCACTTGTTGGTGTGCTCCTGTCCAAAACCTTCTGCACTTGGCCATCTAAATGTCACACACCATCACTCCAGCAAACATGCATGACATAATGCCGACTTTCAAAGTTTGATATCAGTGTCTGTGGCCCTATACTCCAGCTTTGGTATTTTTTTTTCGTGACTGTTTTTTTTTTAGTTTTATAATTTTTATAATAACAGTAATCGGTGTTTGCATGACCCCGATTGCAGAAATATCGAATTATCGTGACCAAATATTGGTCTGAATGTTCACCTCACTTTTTTGTGTAAATCTTCCACACAATCTGTATGCACGTGATCTTTATGCGTTTCACCCTAAAACCTAGCTGTTATGATTTCATCTTAACAACAAGGCAAAAATTGTATATTCAAGAAATGTATATAGTCGCATATTCGTTTGGGTATGTCAGGTAATGCGATCTCCTTACAATTTTCCTTCAACGCTCGATGTAAGGATCCTCTCTACATCTATTTATTTAGGTACATACCTACACTACACTCGAGGTACGTTTGTATAGATTTTCAATTTCCACCGGTTTCCACTAAACCAATTGAGATTAACGTTCATTTGTTTGATTTAATTCTCACAGTCACAGCCATTTTTGGACTCGTTTCGGAAACATTTATTAAAACTCTACAATTAATCGTACTATTTTGAACAGGAAAAAGAGACATTATTCATCATTTAAATGAATTTGTTCGAAACGTAAAATTATTTTGTTAAGAGGTATATTACGATAGTAGCGGGTAACTCAAAAACATGTTACGTAGATCAGAGATTTTTTATTGGAACACCATTGACGTAGGTCCACAACGACTACTACGACATCAAAACTTTGAAGGGCTAATCTGCAATGCACGACAAAGATAGGTACTACTGGCAAGCGTAAAACATGACACTGCGAAAACGCCAAAATTTTAGCGTTTCTCGTAATGTGATTATGATGGCTCCTACATTTGCGTTTTGGTAGTTCAATGATGCTGTCAAGTAGAACGATTACTAACGTTTACTTACTTACAAATTGCAAAAATCCGGAAATTTAACGGCGTGACATTTGACCTCTTTTTGTGAATTCAAAGTAACATTAAAATATAAAGGGAGGTCCAAATAATCTCATTTTATTTTTTAATTCCACAACTTAATCTTTTTTTCCAGTACCCAGTATCAACAATGATGTACTCATCGGTGTCGTCACACGAGATGTGTCGGTTGTGACATGAGGCCCGCGCGGGCACCTTCCGCGGTCCGCGCGGGCGCTGCTCCTGATGCAGGGACCGCCGCTCGCTCCGCTGTCGGCGGACGGGCGGCGAGCGAAGCGAATCCTACCGGCTACGCCACATAGAACACCCCAACTTCAACGAACAGATACACTGCGTAGACCGACACCTCTGCTGTCAAGACTCAGAATCTGTCAGTGAGTTCAGCCTCGAAAGTGAAAGTAGAAACCCCTCTATAAAACGAAATAGCAAGAAAAAAGTTACTTATCAAACCAAAGCTGAGGTGATCTCAAATTAGTGTAGTCGAAACTTTATAATCAGAAGCTGTGATTTCTTTAATTGTAAGTATCTGAATACTCTAATTATTTGTTTAATGCTTGTATTTGAATAAATCATGTAAATAATAATATGGGAAGTAATGCGCTTCATTATTTATAGCTACTAAAGTTATTGTAAAAGAGAACTGCACATACAAACAGTATTTTCATTAACTAATTAATATCGTTTTATAAAATAAAAGTCAATTAGAAACAATGTATAATAAAACTTTGTTTTTGTTATTATCACAAGAATACGCCAGCACAAAGTTAATATTTGGTTGAGATAATATTGAGGTACCCACTGAATTATAAATGTTATTTATTGATATAAACTTGTTGAATGTATTTATTTACTTTGACTAAAATATTATATTAATTGTTGGTGTATTCCTACTGTAATTTTATTCCATCGCTGTTGTAAACTCTGAGTGTTGTTTTCAATACCTATATTAATAATATTTTTTTGCATTATTAAATTGTATTGTGGTTAAGTATAAATAAAAACATAATAATTATTTGTGATAATCGTAAAGGTCTAAGCATTCCTTCCATTGTTAATTACCCTATAGTGTTGCTTTTTGTGTTCAGTATGTTCATTGATAATTGATTTTAAAATGTACAAAGTAGTTATAATTATGTATTATTAACTAAACTCCAATAATACTTGAATTTTGTCTCAAACTTTGGTGGTTGCTATCATATTGATGTTTAGTTGTATAACCATAGTTAAATAAATCATAAATTTTCAAATTCGTTATAAATAAGAGTCATTAGAAATAATAATAGAATAATACTGTCTTGACTGATATCTTATTAAAAAAATAGCTATCGTAATAAGCCTTAGTATTCACATTAATTTAAGTTAACATAAACAAAACCCTATTTTAATCATATTTGGTTGTATTGCATGATCAATACGAATTTTATACTTTTCCTACCAAAAAATACATTAAAATGTTGCACTTTTCATTTCAATTTTTATACTTTACCGATCAATATCACGAAAATAAAAACTTATTAGCTGTTGTTAATATTTTTACGTCGACATAATTCCATTACTTGTTATTACCATTATTTATTGTTATTGTTTTCGTTCTACTATTTTTTATGTTATAAATCCAGTTTTTTTATATATACCTATATGTATACTTGACTGAATGTAAACACTGTGTAGGCAGTTGTTTTCCTTAAAAAAAACTTTTTTAATTTGTACGCACCAGTGTGCCTGTCTAGTCCATTATAATGTACATTTATCAGTTTATTAAAACCATTATTTTAATTTCATCATATTCTAGGTATTTTAATGCTTATTCATGTTTTTATTAATTGGACTTTTTTTTAAACCTAATTATTATTTGTTAATAATATGACATATATTTATATTACTATGAAGGGCCAAGTTCAGTTCATTATAATTTTTCATTTAGGCGTTATAATAATTAATAAAAATACTACTTACTAGATTGTGAATAAATAATAAAAATAATAATTTAATTGTCTGTGTTTATGTACTACAAATGTAAAAATACTGAAATGGGTTGTCGTATCAATTTATATAAAGTAATATTTTTTATACGAATTGTTTTATTTTGTTTCCAATATCCTTCTTGGAAATATATGACACTTTATGATTTTTAGTAATTTGGGGTAAGTAATTAGTTTGTCGTGTTGGCTTATATAAATAGGTCCATATAACTATACAAAAGTTTATAAAAATGCTTAGAGATATGATCCGAAAGAATCCGGGATGCGAGAGTAACTGCACTAACCCAATTATCGAAACTTCGACTACAACTCGCTTCTTTTATTTTCTTTGTACTCCTGGGACAATACAAGCCGGCACTACGTCTACTTTTGGATAAAATTATAATTAGTTTTTTACTCGCACTCCAAAATGTTCGTGAAGGCTTCAAGTGGCTTCAAAAAGCTTTCCGTACAACGGTTTTATTTAATTTTCTTCGCGGTATTTATGGCCTAAAAGCAAATATTACCAAAACCAAGAAGGTGTTCCAAGTAAAACACGTCTAAATTAAGCTACATCAAGGTTCCATTCAATCAGATAAATGGATCCGTGTAAGAACGATTTCTTTAGGAACGTGATGTGGAGTATCTGATAAGGTTCGTTTCTGATGGCACAGAATAAGTAAATCAGACCTTTGAATTATTCACGAAACTCGAATCAGAACGACTCATACCCAATTTTGGTGACAATGTTAGAGGGTCTTGCATTCAGAATGTGTTTTCTTTAGATGGTATCGATAGATTTACTGAATAGACAGTGCGTTGTTAAATTTTATTTGGGTACTAGCTGATACCCGCGACTTCGTACGCGTCCGAAGCTTTCCGGCCAAATATCGGTCAACCAGCATACGATGAACCTCGTGTCAAATGGCTGCTTTTAGTTTAGAGAGTTCAAGCTGTATCCACGTCTTTGATTTCAATAAAATATAACCTATGTTTCAATCCGTAAAAAGGGCTTCTAAATGGTATGAGTTTCGTTGAAATTGGTCCAATAATTAAGGCGTGATCCGCGAACAAACAAACAAACAGACAAACTCGATTTTCGGAATCAGAATCGTTTATTTAGTAGACCTGCATATTTAGTTTATCCATACCGTTAACTTTAGTTTTTGGCTTTTTACAGTTTTATAATAGTATAGATTGTACCTACTATCTGGTGTTGGTACTCCGAAGAGGAAGAATGCCTTTGTCTTACAGTATGGTCCTTTAGGTAAATTTGTATCAGCTGGGCATAGTATATATATATGCAATATTGCACCATAATATTTTCTCAATAATAAGTTCAATAGACACCGCCAATATATTTATATTGTTACGTCTTTGCGCAATGCAGGATTTTCTAAAAATGTATGTTTTACGTTACCGATATAATCCTTGGCACGGACTTATGATGCAGCCATTTTGAAAATGCATTTTTGTACTTGTCAGTTTAGTTTTTTACTTTTTGGCAACTAGAACGATCTTTAAATAATGGACCATAAACTTTATTTGTACATTTATTATAGTACCTACGTAATTATTTGTAAAAGATTTTAATTATAATGGCTATAATGGCTATTATGGCCAGCTGCATTATCCATGCACCAATCGCAAAAATGATTTGCTTAGTAAACAGTGCGATGATGATTCAATAGGCATTCAATTAAATTACAATAGGGCATACATCCAACATTGAGTTACCATGTACTACGTACTAGAGAAGCTAACGAACTCCGTTGGATGTCTCATTTATTTGTAGTGAATCCACTCCAATTTTATAATAGAATGTATCCCATTTTAGTTTCTCTCTCTTTCTTAATTTCTAGTGTCTTATTTTAGCGGTAGAGTAAGACCGCGATGTGTCTAGATATAATAGTCCTTTACATCTATTGTAGATGATTTATACAGCGTCAGGAGGCAACCTATGCCTACACTTAACGGGACACTGTAGTGTGTGACGATGTTTTTGCAATGAAATAATCGAAGATTTCTCAATTGTCATCTTGAAATACGACATTTCACGCTACATAAGTTGTGTCAATAGATGACGCTTCCAACTTATAAGTTTTCAAATTCTGCCATAACATAGCGTGGATTCTAGTGTACATATTTGCTCTATGACCGCCGCAAACAACCGTCTGTTATACTGCGTACTAATTACCATATTAACTGGATTATTGCAAAATGCAACATACTTTGACTGGCGGATGCTAGTTAATATGCAACTATCGAGCGTTCGCATTTAATTACAGGCTGGGACATGATTACTGACGGCTTGGACACGTGTTTGGTATTTTAATATATAAATATAATCTTATATTGTCATAAAGAAAATTACAACTAATACAGTATTTACAATATTCACAATATTTATAAAATACACATGAAACAGTTGAGCTATCTAGAAACCGTTGCGAACGATTTATAGATAGCTCAACTGGTCCAAATCAGTACCAGTCGGTTTGAATCAACGTTAACTAGGTAATTTTTTTTGAATACAGTCTTTTTAGTATTAAGGTAAAAAGTTCTGTTAGGTTATTTTATTTTATTTCTGAACAAATTGAAATTTCTATTTTATCTTTCTTAAATTATTGTATGGTCGGGAAGTATGTCAGAAGGCTCAGAACTTTTGGACGAAGCCATAAAGCTCTTATCTTCATGCTCTATTAGTTCAGGGAAGGGCTAACCCTGAATGGATATGCATAATAACGCCTGTGGACACACACTGATGTTTGCGCGGTTTCCGGGAAAAAAATTATACGTAGATACTATCTAATGTACTTGCTTAACTCTTCCGAGAGAAGGGACCTAGATTTATAATTTTTCTGTACTAATAGCATAAGAGACAAATAAATAATATGAATAATAATTTGAATGTGATGTGTTTTAGACTGTCAAATATCGTGTTCAATCTACGATTCAATTTGGATACGGGTCGAGGAAAAGGATTGGGGCGCGGCGTCACGAAAATTGCATAATTTTTCAAAAAACAATAAATTACTCGTATAATAATAATTGCTCGCCCCTACCAGCTCTTAGTCTAAAAGCAACTACATACTAACTGAGGTCGAGTTAAATAAAAATGAGATGAGAGAGTAATCAAGAAAATTAAATTAGTACATGAAACTCATTAAAGTAAGGAGCCGGTTCGCAGAATAAAATAGGTAAAGATCGGTTCCTCATCACACGACGATTTTAACGAAAACAAACTTGTAAATCTTCAGCTAAGTATCCTAAATGTTTTTGGAAACAAATAAGCTTTCTTCTCGTGATAGAGAGATTACAAAACCACGGCGTAAATTCGGAATACATACCTACTCAAGTGTAAGTTACCGTATTTGATTTATCACATTATACATCGAGAAAGACAGATTTTTGAGAACCAATAAAAGTACAATAAGAAGAATTAATATACTCGTAGTACCAGTAGCCATATTTTAGGTGTAGTCTTATTCAAAAATTGTGATATCGTATCGGACCATTTAACCCGTAGTTAAAGCTACGTACGACGCTCGATATAAACGACGCGACAAACAAGAATAAAAATATTAAAGTTCGCTTTCTTGGCCGAGGTTTTTAATAAGCCATCAACTAATAACTTTTTTTTATAATTAAAAAGCTTTCAGTCTCTGGGTAGGAAACTTTAATTTTTAAAGGGTAATAAAGTTAATGTCTTTCCTTTTTTCTCATAGAATTTTTGTCTAATTGGTTGTTCTTTAATTGTTTTGTCATAGGTAAGCCTCATTTCATTGTTTTATTTTCAATTTATTGAAAGTAAACTATGTGTGAAGTAATTTGAATGAAACGTCTTTAGATATTTTGCGCCACAGTTTTTAAGAATAATCCTCACAAATAACCACAGTCAAGATCAAAAACTCCGTGTCATCTAAAAAACTTGAGTAAAAAACTGAAAACAGTATGCTAAGCTTAGTTAAAATAAATTTTGTTTGATAGACAGTTTATAAGTTATTGTTTAATTGCATTAATTAGTTTGTATAATTTCTCTAAGCTTCATGTTTTCATAGATAGCCGCAAATTGTTACTCTCGACTGTACTGGTACAGTTCTCTCAATGAGAATATGAGAGACTTGTACAATAAAGCAGTCTATATTCATCAAGAGGTAGTTCTTAAATGCAAATAGTTTGCATTCAAAAGGGGCAAAGCAGAAGTAGCCCACAATAAAAAAACTCCAGTAATTTGAATCTTAAATACTTCCATTCAACTGTGGAAAGTTTTCAACGCTCGGAAGTTTCAGAGACAGTCTGCTGAAGGAAGATACCTACTTTAATTTACAAGAACTTTTGAGCCTCAGTTATGTTAAGCGGACAAACCACACTCACCACTTAATGTGCAGCTTATACGCTAAAATTTTGCAAAATATATTATGATTTGTGTTCAGGACCGGTTCTGTATGATTTTTTAGTGCAATATTAAATTTTTAACCGACTTGAAAAAAGGAGGAGGTTCTCAATTCAGTTGTATTTTTTTTATGTTTGTTACCTCAGAACTCCGTCATTTATAAACCAATTTGAAAAATTCTTATTTTATCTGAAAGGGTATGCTTCCAGATTGGTCCCATTTTTTTTATGTTTCTTACCTCAGAACTCCGTCATTTATGACCCGATTTGAAAAAATCTTTTTTTATCTGAAAGTGTATGCTTCCAGATTAACCCCATAATTGTTTTTTCAAACTCCGTTCAGTAATTTGGCAGTTAAATAAGAATAACTCGAAAAAACGCGTCATACACGTACACGACACTGCGTATTTGAATGAATGCGTATCAAATTAAAGTCGGTTGTTCCAGTTTTGTAAACTTATAAATTATCTAATCTAATAACGCTTTTTGGTCCATTTTGAAAGGATGTTTTGTAACCAGCTATGAAAAAGAAGAATTGAGGAATGAAGCAATGACATCCTCATCATAAATAAATTAATGTAAAGTGCATTATACTCAACGAGTTTTTTAGTTGAATTGCTAAAATATTTTGTAGGCTATTGTTTACACATAATTACTGCGGTACTGTAAGGTTCCGCTGTCAATAAACTGCTAAAATCCGCTAGATGTGCACCAAACAGTCAATCTAAATAATGTTACGTAATAGAAGCTACTACGACTTGATTTGTGGGTGATTTAGCCATTGTTTTCTTGATGAGGGATAATCTTCTGAGACCCTTAGGATTACGAGTTTAAAGATCGAAAATCACCTCCACAATCTCACTGATTATGCCTTTTGTACGTGAAGGACTGAATGGTAACGCCAGTGGATATAATACCTAGATAGGTAGTGTGGGGACCACAAATCATATAAACTCGGTAGGTACTAAAATCTAATAGATAAGATATAGACTGAAAAACAAATATATTTGTAATAAGTAGGATACCTACTAATATTCTAATTTAAATTTCCTATGTAGAGAATTTTAAGAGAATTGTAGTTCTACATTTTCGAAGCTGAGACATGCTACAAACAAATTGCAACACTTCATAAACAGCATTTTGCAACGCGATCCTGTACACTCACGAGCATAATAATTATGTTTTGTAAATTGCGCTTTTCATCTTGGACGTGATGTTATTCTATCAGTTTTCACAGAGCCTTTACTATAACTAAATATTCATAGACATATATATTACGTACTAAGCTCGTCTAATTTTAAATTAAACGAAATCGAAGTGTTATTGAAACCCCAAATAGTACTTAGTAATTACAATCGGGCATCATGTTAATAATTTCAATATTTTTTTAATAGCTTTTGTAGGGAATTATACTTCTCTATAGTAATATGATTAACCTAAACATAAATATTGACAATCAACAAGTTTTGATAGTTTTCAACGCCCGCTCCTTATGAAATTCAATTATTAACTCCTTCTCCTCCAACGCTATCCCATTTTGAATTATTTTTCTTTGTTATAAAGTCAGATTTCGTGTATCATGTTCTGGTGCATATTGCGTTTCATATCTTCAGACAACTGCTGAGAAGCACTCAAATCTCCGTCGCAACTTCAAGAGTGACACAGGCTATAGAGCACGGCTAAAACGAGTTTTTGGAACTTTGAGAGTAATTTAGAGAAATCTAGCTTGAAATGCCTATGTGCGTAGTATGGCTTAAAACTAACCATGGTTTTTCCCATCGCTTTGTTAAGATTGTTACCTTAGAAGGATTTTTTTGAAACCGAACGCTCCGATTTCCTATGAAAGTAATCGAACAATTACTTTCAATCATACCTACAGGTTTTTTACCTAGTGTGGGGTACCTATATATCTGGCATGCAATAAGGAACTAAATAATTATTGGCCCGTTTGATTTTTATGTATGTACCGATGTTTGTTAGACCTAATTAAACTATCTTATCTTTATCTTTAATCTAAAATGGAACCCCACTTGGTTGTGCCCGTCTATTGACTAACCCATCTGTTTGATATAAGCTGTGGCCCACTCTCATCGCATGGATCTCTGTGTTTGCTCACGATGCATAAATCCGTAAGCCTAGATAGGAACCAAGGCTTACAACTTGTACTGCTGAAGATCATGACTAAACTTCTATAAAATTACCAACTTCTATAAAATTAGTAGTAGCAGCAGTGAAAACGCTCACCCAGGGGAATACTACCACCGTAACTATTTCTATATGAGACTTATGATCTTTAAATCAGTCAGAATAATGGACGCAGCGTGTTGTCTCACAGGGCACGTGCTCAATGGACTTGATCTCTGAAGTAATAGGTATATGATTTAAGATCAGGTGGCCCACCTGCTTGTTCTATTACTTTTCTCATAAAAACCCATACACTCACTGAGCAGATTTTTTTGTCATCTGTTGTTAGTTAGCAAAACAAAACTTATTTTGTATCTGTCGTGGCACTGATCATATAATACATTGCGGTGAGGCACTGTCAAAAATCAAACCGATATCACTATAAAACGGAAAATTACAAAAAAGGAATACGTTTAGCCACAGATTATATAATACTATACTAGTAGTTTAGCTATTGAGGTTCAAGCCGCCGCCGCCGCCTTTAGTGTTTCAAAAACCACTTTTCGTTTTATGCACCCCAAATATTACAGATTGGTACGACATGTACATACGTACGCACCTACTGAATAATAAACGTCACCAATATCCATAACACAGCGACCGCAACAAAACAGTGGACCAGTCATAAAAAATACAATCTGTAGTAAACCTTCATAGACTTCAATAGAAGAATGGAACTTCGTGAAAACCTTCCATCTGAATATCATCGGTAGAGTAATCAGGAATAGAATAAAACGGTTGCAGGCAGAGTAAACATTACAAAAGAAGATCTCTCCAAAAACCAGACACTTCCAAATGCATACTGAATAAAATTCGTAGGCCATATAAATAAAGACTAGCAAGAGAGGCTATAGATTGGGCGATTGAGTGCGTCGAACGTCACCGAGATAGATATAAACACACGAGGCTCAAAACCTGGTAAAAACAATCCGAAAAATTGCACAACAACATTTTAGAAAGCGCAGAGTTCTCCTACCCGCACCTCCTTGCCTAAGTTGGTCAAGTCGAGGCTCGATGACTCTGAAAAAATTGCAATCCGCACAAGTTATACTTGAGTCTTTCATTATTATTTAATTAAAACTTTCTAGAGCTGAGCTTTTAGAAATAGAAAATTATTTATTTATCTAATAGGAATGTCTCCTTCGATCGCCAAAGCAATAGCAAAGCAAAGCAATATACCATCTGTTTTAGTACATACATACCTGCCTTTTAATATGTCTGTCTATAATATTTTTCCTCTGTGGTCTGTAGTTTTGGGTTGATGACGTATTAACACTGTACCCAGTTGACCCATAAGGTTGACATATAAGTAAGTAGGGTCGTAATGTGTACATTTTCATATTCCTGCTGAAGCCACTGTGAAGTAACTTTTCACATATTGTACTCGTTTGAAATTATTATGATTGTAAACCATAAACCGGTTTTATCTGGTTTAGTATTAGTTGTTAATCATGTTATGTTATGGCAGTTATGTAAGGTGAGAGCACAATATGTACAAGTACCTATCTAAAGTAGAATCTACTTAAAATAGAATCAAGACGGCACAACGCCGTGGTAATCTCAGCGTACGCGTGGGCAATAGGTTAAAAATAAAAATGTACAGAAACTTAGATATCCACTTACTTGCTTTTCCGACCACCTACGCTCACTTCACTATCGCTGCTACCGCATCATTGATGCCAGGTAACCTTGGCAGAACACGTGTATCGCAGCTGGTCATAATTTCACTGGAATATTTCGGTTTGGTGTGGTTTTTAAAAATATTAAACAATACTTTTCACCGACACAAACTTCCATATAAAGTAGATCGAAATTATAAAGCATGGAATCCATGACTTTAGTCTACACTTTAGATATATATTAGTATGATGAAATATTCCAAGCTAGCGTTACAGAATTACCCCTATTTGCCGCTATTATTTATTATAATTATTATTATATTATTATGGACTCCCGTTTCCGCATTTAGACTCAAGGTTGGTCCATTATACGTGGGGGGGGGGGGGGGTGAACTGGCTATGCGTGCAGCCAGCCTAACTCCTCCCAGAAGCACAGAAGCTTCCTGTATTTATTATAAACTTTCATATTTATTATAAACTTTCATATTTTCAGAGAAAATTTAATAAAACATGGAATTAGTCACATTATCTTATTCTTTTCTATTATCTTCCTATTGCAGAACTAAAGCTTTATGACAAAATATACTTGTTTTTATTTACACCCTCAGAATAAAACAAAAGAATTATAGTACAAGAGTATTATATAATCTGTGGTACAAGTAATCTAAGTTTACACCATACATGATAAAGATTACGCTGTGCTTCGTATACCCTACTCAAGACTTTTGACGACCTTCACCTTTCTAAATATTTGTTCTGAGCCTGGGTGCTGTGGGACTACCAATATTAGGTACACATCGTTTCTGTTAACAAAATCAAAGGGATTTTGTGTAGGTAGGTTAAAACACGTATGCTTACAACGGACCTTAGTTTATCTTTTTACTTACTACGTATTTTCTTCAAATACTCTTTCTGTCCAAGACCTTTTCTGTGGGCAAGGCCTTTGCAGTGGGTCTGAAGATCACTCATATTTCATGTTACCAGCGTCCATCTGGCGACCAGTCACTTGAAAACTCAAAGACCATCGATATCGATCTGTCTCGATTAAAAAATCACTTCATGATCGTTCGTTTTAATCACAACTAAGGGTCGCCACACTGCAAAAATCTATCAATACAAAATAAAGTAAATAAAACTCTGAATAATTTATTTCATCCTTTAACAACTCGATCTTCAGTAGGAATTTACTGAAAAAGAATGCCGCAAAGATGAAAATAATGACCCCGTTGAGGATCTCGTTAGTCTGACTAAAAAGAGGTACCTGTGGGAATCGCTACTTTAATTTTGATTAGAAGCCTTATTGAAACAATTAGTAAAAATGGAGTAGAGCGGTGGTGTACAGGTGTAAACCGAAATCAGAAAAGAATGATTTTTACTAAAGAGAACCAAAATTATAAAGCTACTTGACTTTTTTGCTTGTGGTGAACTTGTAGCTAACAGGTTTCGGTGTTTTAGCAAGGCCCGTTCGTTAAAAAATAAATTTTTACCGATCAAAAGGACCAAAAAGCATCCGTGACTCGACTAGCGAACGACGAACGAAAGCTTAGATTTATTTCTCTAAGGGCTTTGTGATTTCAGGGATTGTAGGTATTTAGATTTCTCTTCCGGGTCAACTGACAAACGGCCGGTTCCTAATCCGAGCCCTTTCTATGTATAAGCGTCTACTTTCCGCGGGTATGCCTTTATTTACATAAATTGTTCATGATGCTAATGTGTTTGTTTTATTTGCAACTTACTCTACCCCTTATTGATAAAACTAAATTATAGACTTAGAACTGGCGTATAGTTTTATTATTTACAAAATTGGTATACAGGTATAATTCTAGGTAGGTATGTAAGGAAGAATACAATGTAAAGATATTATTTTAGACCATGTGGCCACATTATACAACCAATGTATGCGTGTATGTACCATTAGTAGTAGGGATTGATTCATTCTGGCTCACCCAAAAAAAGTTGCGATTGGGGTGGTCTTGCCAGGGCGCCAGCTAAAAAAAAAAAAAAAAAAAAAAAAAAGTTTAGACTCTTTTTGTATGTTTTGGCACACGCCTGATCGATTGCGCTAACCCATTTTAACGCACCCCGGCCCATTCAAAAGTTACGAAGCCACTTGTATACTCAATGAACAAACAATAGCGTTTTATTGAGGGTCGAGCCATTGTGTCCGGCTTGCGGGGCAGGTACTATAGATAAGCAGTCCCCATCCGTTGACGAAAAGAATTTGTGTGAATTAAATTAGTGTAATGCTTGTTCACATCATTAGGTATTAAATCGAGAACTATGTAGGTCAAAAATTAACCTCCAACTGAACTTTTTTTTATGTGACATCTCTCAAGCCGAAAACTTCCCTGGCGGAGGGTGGATGCGCGCGCATAAAGGCTGCGTTCCGAGCACAACCCCTAATATTAAGCCCGCGTTACAATAGGTAATTATCTATAATATCATATTATTATATTATGATAATATGATAATCAATATTTATTATTTATTTATTAGCAATACACAAATATATTTTTATTTTATATGTATATTATTTAATATTGTACGGCCCCCCACGATACATATAATATGAAATTATTATTTAAGTATTAATTATTTAACCATTATTAATTATTTTTATTATTTAAATAAACTAACCTAACACCTTCACTGTGACGCACTGTCCGTCGCCTGATTAACCAGCAGTGGGCATTAATTATAAGCTGTGGATGATGTAATTGCAAATAAAATTTTCATGAAGTTCATCTTTTAGCATCATGTTATAACGCGATACAATCAATGCAAATATAAAAACCAGCCGACAGGTAGTGGCCACCCAAAAAGGCATTTTGCTTGTCGGGACATGACGCGAGTTTATTGCTACGTGAAAAGGGCGTCAGATAACATATTCGATAAATCAATGTGAGTTATGCGACGCTGCAAAAAACTATTAGGCACCCATCACAAACCAAGAAAGTTTACCTGTTGAAACATGTCATGAGTTTTTTGCGATATTTCTCTGCTATAAAGGTCTAAAACCCTCGAGTTACTACCACAGTCTTACGCCATTCGTGCAGTGAACTACAGATAAATATTGTTATAACGTCTAATAACATCTGCGTGTATTCTAAAATTATTCGTTACTCAACACACAGTATTTGCCACAATAAATAGTGTTTCCGTGTTCTACCGTATAAAATGGAGGTAAGTTGTTATATTACGTATTTACTTTGAACCGATTTCACCTTTGCACTTAAACGCTATCAATATAAGCTAAACCGAGTTCAAGATACCCTTGATGACAAACTTTTGTAGCAAAACTTTGACTTTATTTGATCTATGATTTTGCATTTATGTTGTATGTCTACTTGTATCTATGTATTTTTAAAAGTAACATGTTGTTACAGGACACGCCAAGTTACTCCCCCGTGGAGGAGGTTGAAGAACATAACACTTTCAAGCAATTCTATTATAATATATCTGATGAAGAGGACACCACCAATTGCGTACCATACTACCTTGCAAAGAAATCTATATTGAAGCGCCCCCGCAGTAGTCTCAGCAACATAGATGAGTTCTTTCCGGAAGTGCCACCAAAAAAGAAGAAAGCAAAAAACTCATCAAACGTTGGACGAATGAACAAAGAGGGTGGTACATCATACATATCAACAAACACAGACGACAGTGTTAATGCAGCACATCTTATAAAAATTGATGTGTTTGATATGAAAAAGCTGAGCAAGATTCCTCCTACCCAGCATTGGAAACACGCTGACGTTCGCGTTAAATATTACTGCAAGGAATTGAATAACAAAAATTATGAAAATTTGAAAAAAATTGTTTATCAAATCACCAAGGAGATATCGGAATCCGAAGACAGCAAAATATATTCTTTCAAAAATCAATAACTAGCTAGATGTAATAACTAAATATGTAAATAATGATTTTTAGAATAGGTAATAACATTGTCAATATTTTCTTGTATATCAGGTATTTTCTTTTTATACTTAAATAAAAAACTTTTTAATTCCATTAAACTTTGTTTTATTTGTCTAATGATCCACTTTTAACCACATTCATCGATTAGTTAACTTAGTTAATTTAGTTAACTTTAACTATTTCTATCTAGTCCTTTTTATTTTTAAAGCATTCATTAAACAACTTGTGTAAAAATAAATCGTTATTGATAGTATTGTTACTAAATAATTCAATAAAATCGGTCATAGTATTTCCGTAAAACTTGAAATACAGATATGTCAAACAATATTCTCCACACACTGTAGTTAAGTCGTGCTGCAATCTATATCTATTAAAATCCCACTGTCTTGAGTTCCTGCGCAAGAAGTTTTTGTGGTAGTCTTTAGGTGCGCGTCCATATGAATCAAAATACTGACCAACTCCATTTTTATCTATGTGCATGGCAATCCAATGTGACCCTGGCTTGTTGTCCGGATCCAAATTGCTTATTAGATACACCGGTTTTTTTACATGCAGTGGTAGCCTGTTTGCAGCATACACATTTTTGTGTAAAGCTGGGTGAATGTAGTGTAAATATTTTTGAATATCAATTGTATCCATTATTCTTAATAAGGTAAGCTGTGTCAAGTTCAATCTTCAAACCAAGAATGTGACAAGGAAATATGTAAATTACTTTTTATAGAGAAAAAATAAAGAAGAGGTTTCAGGAAATAAAACTATATGTAGGTATGCATACATCAATGTTTTATTTATTTATTATATAACTAAATACAATTTTATTCAATCTTGACAATTGATAGTCTACGGTTACATTTCAATAACATTATCGAACTTTGCATGAATAATTCAATTTATAGTCTCAGTACATTCAAAACAATACAATTTTATTACATCCTAACTACTATAGTCTACAGTTACATTACGATTCTTATCAATTTCAATAACATTATCGAACTCTGCATAAATAATACAATTTATCGTCTGAGTCAGAGCAGATTCAAAACGAACCTCCAGTCTAACGCTACCATGTTTTATAAGATTCCAATGAGTGTTTGAATTTGAGCTGAGGTCAGCCGTTAGATCAAACGCCAACACACAATATCCTTTTGCATATTGCTCCCTAGATATACCATTACCTTCATTCAGAAAATGTATACCTGTCCCTGAAAATAGTGTGTGATAGGCTGCTGTGTAAATATTATTATCGAATGATGGTTGCAAAGCTTTCGAAGGTATTTGTTGACCATCAATGTATAAACAAAATGTATTTATATTGTAGTTTTCAAAATTGAATGGATTTTTTGTTAGACCCCCATTAAACGCTGCATTGTTCACAAAACCGATTATACACCTTTTGGGAACTTGCCCCAAAAAAATATTATCTAGAGTCTTACCCTGAATCCCCGAAGGAATAGTTAAAACTTTGACTTCAGCTCGAGTGATAGGATATTTAGCTGTAGTAGAGGCTAAAACTTTTTGATGTGCAAGTAATACAGTAGGATTGATTCGTGCTCTACGTATAATAAGTGTTGCATCTGTAATGCATACTTTAAATTTCAAGTCGGATGTAGAAGCCATTAGGTTAAATGTTTCTCTCGAACGAACTAATTTAACACTCATTTCAACACCATTTATTAAAAACTTTTCTTGATTAAATATATCTCCATGAAGATGACCAATCATTTCTATCTCCTTACTTTCACATGCTAATTCTCGTCTTTTAACAAATCCATCATTTTTTTCATCAGTTGAATCCATTTTCCCAGCCGTATCTTGATACCAAAGACCACAAGTCAGATGAGATTCCTTAGCTGCAGGAGCATAATTTAATAAAGTTTCCATGTAAGCCCTATAGGCATATGTATTGTTTGGCGGTGATACTAGCTTTTGATTCAGATAAATATCTAGTTGGGTGAAAAGAGAATGGAGCCAATTGTTTACTGGAGCCACAACAGTTGACTCAGTTAATTTCGTACCATCCTGGTTTAGTATCTTGGCTTTTATGTGCAGCAATGTATGGGATAAATCCATGTAGTCATCACCTGTTCCAGGTACTTGAAATTCTATGGGTCCATCATCAGCTAGAGATGAGATGGGTTTGTAGTGTATCCATAACCCGTTTTCTATACTAGTTTGCGTGGATGGTAGAGCAAATAAATCTAACTCTGATTTTATACATTCACAGGAATGGCTATGTAAGAATGACATTTTAAAAATTATTTATGAGAATATATCTTTTTGATTATTAACTCGTAATTTTTTTAGAGCTTTCACTTTGGTAGTCGACGGTGGAATGACTGAACTAAGACGCTTCCTTTTGGTTATATATCCAGAACCAGACATATTCAATCCATCAATTTTATCATGAGCTTTTCTTTTCAAGTTTGAAGTAGCTACTTTTAACCGACTTTTAATTGATTCTTCCATGGGGCGGGCACTAGCCATATCTGATAGAAGACCGACACCAGCATTTAGAGCCTCCTTGCCTATAACGCGAGCGCCACTAGAAAGTAAGGGTAAAACTGATCTAAACAGCCCTCCTAAAAAGCTACCGATCCCATGACCACGTTGATAAGGCGCCCCTTTATAAATCACTCCAATACCAGAGCCAGCTTGATGAGAATAATAATGTTCATATGGACAAGTTATGCTGTCACGGGGATACATTATAATTTTTTGAAATGAAGTTTAACACACACTGTCCCAAACTGGAATGGTATTTTTTGACCTGTGCTGGATCTTATATCTATTTCAATGGTGTCAAACTCTCTACGCATAACTGGTAAATAGTGAGGAGGTGAGAAAACATGCATTTTATTTGCGCCATATATATACTTTGCTGGATCTAAAGGAATGATTCTCAGGAGAGGAGACATAACATCTCCTACTATCTGAGGATCGATTATGTCACAATAGACAAATAATTGTGATGGTAACCCTAAATGCAAATTTGCGGGGCATTTTCCAAGACCATTATCTACAAGATTCCTATTAGGTTCAAAACCGAGTTGAACACCCAATTTGGGTTTTAGAATCACTGATTTTACTGAATCATCCATCACTGAAACTGACACAAACTTTGATATTTCATCATAGCGAAATCTTACTTTTTCCTTCACATTATTCAACGCTGTTAAAATATGATTAATGTTATCGTAATTTGTAGCTGGAATGTGTTTTTTATAATAAACCAATGAAGGTTTTTTCTCATTTGGCATCACCATCGATTTAGTTATGTAAATAATATTTTCATGTTCTTGAACAGTAAACATGGTACATGGATATTGAAATTCAACAACTCCGACGGTCCATTGCCCTTCCAATTTTATGGGTTTTGGTAATTTAGTTGAAAATCTTGTAGTAACATTGTCTGGAAAATATTCCATAGAACTGTTACTAGGTAATGTTAAATAAAAACTTTCTTTATTCATATTTGTTTTAAATCGGAAACTAGAACCCAACTATTAAATTTATCTGGATAACCTTTCCACTTCACTAACACTTGCTTTCTGTTGCCAGAATAGCGGGAACTGATTATTTTATCTAGTTTATAATTTAGAGAGGGGTCATACGTCACTTTTTGCAATTCTTTTTCATAAAAGGTTCCAACAATGTTTTCTTGCTGTAAATCTCTTAGTGTGTACACAATCCATGGAGCCCGATCTATCACTGAAGATATTACAAATATTTCATCACTCCAATTAGATTCATATCCTTTTTGAAATATATGTTTATATTTTGTTATTCTTACATAGTCTCCAATATGAAATTTTGGCAGTGTTGGAGATGTATTGGTGTTATTTTGAACATGTTTACGTGTATACAAATTGTTCCACACTGTCATTATATTTTTTGAGTTTACATCACAAGGACACATCTTGATGCTGGAATGGTAACTGTGGTTATATGAATATATTAAGTCCTGTAAAATATCAATGTATTTATATGTATTTTTGTGAGTAAAGTAACGCCACATCCTCATTTTGAGTGTCCTTTGAAATCTTTCAACTACACTAGCCTTAATATCGGGGTTGTTTGTAGTATAGTAATTGACATTCTTCGTTTTAAAGTATTTTTGAACATCTTTCGAAACAAATTCGGTTCCTTTGTCGGATTGTATATGGGTTGGTGTTATATCGGCTTCACGAAATATACTTTCAAAACATGTTTTAATCGATTCAGAATTTTTATTTTTCATTGATCGAGCATAGGCAAATTTGGTAAAAACATCAATAACACAAAGTATATAATTAACACCATCATTATATTTTGAATAAGTTCTCATGTCACTTAAGTCAGCTTGCCAAAGTTCATTAAGATTAGATAAGACATATTTGTTTCGTGGAAATTTTTTGTGAACCGGTTTATGTAGTGTGTATGTTTCTTGTGATTGTAACCATCTTTTAACATCTTCTCTGTTCATTTTACCTTTCATAGCACTAGCCAGTTTATCAATACTAGCATATCCCGCTGGGTGTGAAGGGTTATAGTAGATATTGTTTATTTCTAATAAGGACTCCATTTTTCCCAATCTATCTTCTGTCTGGTTTTGCTAGTAACTGGTGTTGAAAACTCTTCCTCCTCTTTATATGGTGTGATCGGAAGCTGCTGCATATAGTCGACTCTTTGTGGATTTCCAATATAAATCATTGGTATTTTAATATCTTTCAGTGCTTTTGCAAATTTCTCCCATCCTATTGGAGCACTTCTTTTTAGCGGTCTCAAAAAATCATTTACTAAGTCAACAATATTACTCCCAGGGATTTTTTCTTTGTCTACAGTAATTATACCATCAGCATCCCAATAAATTTTATTTTTGTTCGATACCAACAAAAACAATAATCTCTCACCCTTCCTTATATATGTTTTAGGTACCAAGCTGAGTATGTGTTTTGGGGTGTAAGGAGTTGGTTTTTCATGAGAAACAGTAATATTTACCTGTTCCTCACCTTCGTCTGGAGACTGAACAGTAACTGAATCTTTAACACTGATTTCATTGTTTTTATTATCAACTGTGTCATATCCACTATTATCCCTATCAGATACTTCAATATTTGATATGATGGGTAATTGAATTGGTCGACGTCCTTCTTCAGCAAAATGTAAATATCGCTGCAAAACTTGCATGTATAGAGTACACTTTTTTCTTTCTTCCATATCACTTTTTAAAATGTCTTGCATTTCCATATCTAATCGTGATAGGGGGTTATCAGTCGTATTATGCTGATTAAGTTTTTCTATTACACTTGGATCAACAAGCAACATTTTCTTGGCATGTTCCATTTTTCAAACAAAAGAGGCAACTAATGCACTTAAAATTGAACCCAGTATCATTGGTAAAAAGGCACCCCCTTTTTGAATGATTATGTTTTTGCGAATTTTGTTTGTACTTTTACGTACTAGTTTGCGAAGTATGTCTTTATACTTTTTCAATTTTTTTCTAGCTTTTTCTTCTAAGGGCACTTTTCCTTTTAAAACGTTATGAATGCATTCACAAATACAATTTATTTCTTCTTCATCGCACGATTTTAAAAGAGCTTTTATGTATTTTGGTTTAAGTGTATGCAGGGCTCTAAGTAAATCCGTATGCGTCTTTAGTCTTCGATGCATTATTTATGACTGATATGAATTTGTTGATTCTTAGCATATTTAAACACTTTTGTTGGGATGTACACGGTACAATATCCGTCTGAAGGGAATATTTTTGTCTTAAAACGGCACACGTCATTAGTATCCTGTTTTAAATCAATCATTAGGTATCCATGAGCTTCATTAGTCGCATCTTTGTAAGAATCTTCCATAAACTTAATATTTTCTGGCGAAACTTGTCGTGCTAGGTATCGAATTTGAGTCTTATCACGAGGATTTTTGAAATAGATGATATAACTAGAGTTTAGTGATATGTCTCTTTGGCCTTTACCTTGATGAAATAAGTTTTGTGTTATGTAGAAAACACTCAAATTTCTGTGATGACTACCTTTTGTAAAAATATCAACAATGCGCCCATCGGATTCCCTCATGAGATCATCGATAATTATAAGTTGAGGATCCTTTCCATCGAACATACTAAGATCTGGTATTCCTTGAAAATAATTTACGTTTCTCAAATTATACAACGGTTGCATTTCATCATAACACCATGTAGTTTGAACAAAATTCACACTACAAACTTCTTTTACATATTTAATAAAGTTTGTAACAAAATTGGATTTTCCACACCCACTTGGACCAGCCACTATTGCAGTAAATGGATGATTGAAATGAAACATTTTTGACTACCAACACGTGTTTCTGGTATGAGGTAAATGAAAATAATGAAACAATGTATTGAAAGATACAAATATATATATATTTATGTAAACTTAAAATAGGATTAAAAATTATGTCTTATATTATGTCTTAACTCTATAAATATATTATTACATTAACAGCTAGGTACTTTACAAAGGTGCGGTGAGGTAGGTACCTAACTAGATACTTAAATTCTAATATTACTTAAACTTAGTTTCTTAAACTATAATGTCCCCATGCTAAAGTATTTACAGAATTCGATAAAATAAAACGTTTAGTATCATTATGTGAAAGACATGTTTTGTTAATTTTTTGAGTGAAAATTACATGCTTTATTGACTTAAATCTATACATGTGAGAAAATTGAATATTTTTATCAAAGAGACACGTCTTATAGTTATCCATTGTAAGTTTTTTAGTTACACATTTATTTACTCCTTTAGCCTTTGTAATGATTCTATTTTCAACCAGCATTGCATACATTTTCGATCGTAAGCCCACAAACTCTGTAAAGATTTTACCGTTATTTTCATCTTTAAATAACCCTACTCTTTTCTTGTTGACAAGTGGAAAATTAAATACATTGTCTGTTGGATAATCAGATGTATCGAAGTATGTTTGAATGTCGTCTTTAATATCTCTGTAAAAATCCTTTGTAAATATTTGGTAAACCAAACTGTCTGTATCTGTGTATAACAGATTGATATTGGTTTGAAATTTATTTTTCATGTAATTATAATGGAAATCATACATCAAAGTTTTGGATATATCTAAAACACACAATCCTAAATAGATGGGTTTGTTGTAAACCAATTTTGTTTTACGAAGTTGTATTGCAACTAATTCTTCTGAAAATATGGAAAGACTATGAAATTCAGGTCTTGCTATTAAACTTTGAGCCCCTTGAATCTTCCCTCGATTTTCCCAGTGAGTGAGCAATTTAACATTTACCCGTTTCTCAATGTTTTCCATTGTTTTTCCAAAGATTGCATTGTTCATAAGCTTATAGAAATCTTTTTCGAAATCGGATTTGGCTTTGGTTCTTTGATTTGTATTTAATTCTATATACTTGCTTAACCATGGACTTTGATCAAATTTTAAAATTCTATGAATTTTTTTTATTTTTAACCCCATATTTAAGCATTGTATTAAATTTCTGTAGTGTATTACGTAGCTACTTTTATTATTTAGGTTTGGAACCAGTTTAAAGTCTTTTGTATTCCCTATACAAACATTTTCTGGGCAGAGTGGAAAATCAGAATGTAAATCATGTAAGTTATCAGGATATTCTAAATCTACTTCTAAAATATAGCCGATTTCAGAATCGATTGCAACTTTGAAATTTGTCTCAATATCAACCCACTGGAAACCTCCAACGGGGAGATACTGTGACATCGCCCAACCATATAAATTATTAGCATCAAGATATATTAAAAATGATGTTGCCTGATTTCTATCGTAATTATTCATGTAGTGGTTGTTTGCTTTGGCATATCGATGACTGCACTGTGATACTCCACCTCGAATACCAGATTTAATAAAGGCAATTTTATCAAAATCTGTTAGCAACTCTAACTCTATTTTTGTGTATTTTAACATCGCATCCCAACTTAAACCTGGTGCTGTATAGTAATGCGCAGGATCCAAACCATATGTGCTCATACAAACAGTTCTAAAGTTTTCAAAAATGTCACTTAGCAATAAAACATCTGTCTTTAAGTACAAATCCGAATAATCACTCATAGAACGACATTCAAAATGCTGCCAAACATCTTTAGCATGTTCATAGTCTTCATTTGAAACGTTTGTACCCGTTATTGAGCTAAAGAATTGGTTTTGTGTAGGAAGAGATTTTTGTTTAAGACTTTCTAGCCCGGTCATAAATTCATAAGGATATACACCTTTTCTTTTTAATCGGTTAAAATCCTGCTCATTCGGAAAATGTTTCCTCAATTCATCGAATTGATTGATGTTTAGATTATTTGCTAGTGTTTCCAAACTACATGACAAAAATTTCAGAGAATCTATAAACCGTAAACTTACTCGATGGTTATTAACTTTTAATAATTTTGAAAAAGATATATAACGCTCTTTGTTTTGGGGGATTATTTCCACTGCACCTTCAGCAAAATTTAAGGCATGAACAATAAAATGAGCATCATAATTACTTAGATTATGCAAGATAACCGGAACGAAACATTGACTTCTAAATTTACTGCTACATATTTCATGAGCAACACCTCGAAAAACGCCTGTATACCAATCGTGGTCTATTATTTGTTGGCATTTTAAATCTCTCCCACAAATGTAGCATGTAGTAGCTACAGCTATTTTAACTTTGTCCATATCTGATAAAGGTAATGGACATTTTTGAAAATTATTTATTTTGGTAATTATTTCAATGTCTTTCTGTAAGCTTTCCATAAACTTTTTTGCACAGTCATCACCCACGTAAGTTCTGTATTTGGAAAGACTGTCGTCATAAGCACATTTAATGTAATACCCGAAACTATATACATCATGTCTTTGAACATTTTCAGTATGAGGTAAATCTGGATCATTTGAACAGGATGTGATTGGTCTCAGAAATGATTCAAAATCCGCATATATAACAAACGGAACCTTGAGTTGTTTTTGATATTTATCGAATGAAACCTTATTATTGGAAACATTTTCACCGAACCAATTCTTTAAGCATGGTTTTTCGGAAGGTAAGTCAGTACGAATTTGATTACAATCTCGCTTTTGATGTTGCAATAACTGCTCGTGGTTTGAAAAATACAATAAACAGCCATCACATAAATGTATTGCGGCGTGTCGCGAGGTGAGTTGGCTTCTTATTAAACGTGACATATTTTTAATATAGCAATAATGACCATTTGAACCATTTGTTATGTATAATAAGTTAATGTGACAACTTTTTCGACACTTTGTGAAATATAAGGGACCAACAACAGAATTTTGTTTTTTAACATCATCATATTCTAATCCGAAAACATTCACACTTATGTTGTTTAATTTTTCAACTTTTGAGATGTCACATAGTTTAACGGGGAAAGAAACCCCATCAAGTTTTAATTTATTTTCATTTCTTACATATGATGTAACTCTATCAGCATTTTTTGCAACTGGATACAATGCCGATAGTAATGCCCATTGGAAACATTTAACGTCTGCGTTTTTAACATTGACTACTGCTTTTTTTGTTTGTATATCATGTGGTAATTCAATGTATGATGTACCACGTAGGGGGTTAAATTTATTGATATTCATATCAATGCTCACAATTTTAGATAAACTCCAGCCACTATCCTTTTTTTCAAATTCGCTTATTTTGCTAGACAAAGTGTCCTTTAATGATTTTAAAAATAAATCTAAATCATCACCTTGCATGATTATAAAGTTACTAGTTTGAAAGTCAAATGAGTTTTTTATTTCCTTTGTTTGTTGTACAAAATCAGCGTACAATATAAAGTTAACTTTAAAAATTGTTAGTTCTTCGATAGCTTCATTGATTAAAACTGAAATTGTTTCATTGATTGATTCTACAAATAATTCAGGAGTTTCAAAATCTATTTTCGTTTTATCTATTTTAGATGTTATTTTGTATGTATAAACACGGTTTCCAAAAGCTGATTGTATAAGATCAACATTCGATAAAGAATGTTGAATTTTAACAGAGTTATATTTATGTTGTTTACTATTGAAATGGCTGTTTAAATACCTCTTTTTTATTGGCAAATTGCAGGTAGTGCAATCCACAGTTCCAGTTTCAGCTTCCATACAAAGATTGAGTAATTCATTATCGAAAATTGAGTCAAATGCTTCCCGCGATGTTGATGGTGTTTCCAAATGGTTTTGTTCCTCTGACCGTCTTCTCTTCATTAGATATATATGTCCTCTTTATCAGATATAGCATTATAATAGAATTGCTTGAAAGTGTTATGTTCTTCAACCTCCTCCACGGGGGAGTAACTTGGCGTGTCCTGTAACGACATGTTACTTTTAAAAATACATAAATGCAAAATCATAGATCAAATAAAGTCAAAGTTTTGCTACAAAAGTTTGTCATCAAGGGTATCTTGAACTCGGTTTAGCTTATATTGATAGCGTTTAAGTGCAAAGGTGAAATCGGTTCAAAGTAAATACGTAATATAACAACTTACCTCCATTTTATACGGTAGAACACGGAAACACTATTTATTGTGGCAAATACTGTGTGTTGAGTAACGAATAATTTTAGAATACACGCAGATGTTATTAGACGTTATAACAATATTTATCTGTAGTTCACTGCACGAATGGCGTAAGACTGTGGTAGTAACTCGAGGGTTTTAGACCTTTATAGCAGAGAAATATCGCAAAAAACTCATGACATGTTTCAACAGGTAAACTTTCTTGGTTTGTGATGGGTGCCTAATAGTTTTTTGCAGCGTCGCATAACTCACATTGATTTATCGAATATGTTATCTGACGCCCTTTTCACGTAGCAATAAACTCGCGTCATGTCCCGACAAGCAAAATGCCTTTTTGGGTGGCCACTACCTGTCGGCTGGTTTTTATATTTGCATTGATTGTATCGCGTTATAACATGATGCTAAAAGATGAACTTCATGAAAATTTTATTTGCAATTACATCATCCACAGCTTATAATTAATGCCCACTGCTGGTTAATCAGGCGACGGACAGTGCGTCACAGTGAAGGTGTTAGGTTAGTTTATTTAAATAATAAAAATAATTAATAATGGTTAAATAATTAATACTTAAATAATAATTTCATATTATATGTATCGTGGGGGGCCGTACAATATTAAATAATATACATATAAAATAAAAATATATTTGTGTATTGCTAATAAATAAATAATAAATATTGATTATCATATTATCATAATATAATAATATGATATTATAGATAATTACCTATTGTAACGCGGGCTTAATATTAGGGGTTGTGCTCGGAACGCAGCCTTTATGCGCGCGCATCCACCCTCCGCCAGGGAAGTTTTCGGCTTGAGAGATGTCACATAAAAAAAAGTTCAGTTGGAGGTTAATTTTTGACCTACATAGTTCTCGATTTAATACCTAATGATGTGAACAAGCATTACACTAATTTAATTCACACAAATTCTTTTCGTCAACGGATGGGGACTGCTTATCTATAGTACCTGCCCCGCAAGCCGGACACAATGGCTCGACCCTCAATAAAACGCTATTGTTTGTTCATTGAGTATACAAGTGGCTTCGTAACTTTTGAATGGGCCGGGGTGCGTTAAAATGGGTTAGCGCAATCGATCAGGCGTGTGCCAAAACATACAAAAAGAGTCTAAACTTTTTTTTTTTTTTTTTTTTTTTTTTAGCTGGCGCCCTGGCAAGACCACCCCAATCGCAACTTTTTTTGGGTGAGCCAGAATGAATCAATCCCTACTACTACCATTTTAATTTTCTATTATCATATCATACTCGATCTCCAAGACGATCGAAGCTCATATTTTCAAACAAACCTATTCGTACGTCACTATAGTCACCTACTTATAATGTTGACGTGGTAGCGTTTACAATGGAGGGCAAACACGACAAAAACAGGGAGACGTGACGTCATCGCATTTTAAGGCTTGCGTAGGCCGTAAATACTAGTGAATGGGATGTAGGCAGAGCGTGAAAGAATCTTGTTGCGCTCGCACGAACGATACGCATTAGAGCAACATTTTTGATCGTCATTGCTTGATTGTTTCGGTAGCACCTTTTTAAAATAACCTACGTATGCAAGATAGCATGAATGAGCGAAAGAGTACATAGCAGAATAAATAATAAGAAGTTTCCAAATGTAGGTCAATATATTTTTTCAACATATTTTCGTTCCTCCGTCATCTCACGGGTTCCTCTCATTACGACATTATCCTTTCAAGTCCCTCTTATCTCACAAACTTGTTTGCAAAGCACTTGTTGTTAACATGTTGTAACTTATTCATGGCTCTGAAATACGGTGTAAAGAATTTTCATTTTGAGATGACTCCATTCCGGTTTTATTGGACCCTTAAAAAGTTGACACTTAGCATTTAGGTCATTATAACGATGTTAGGCGCGGGCCAGACAGAAAAGACGTAAGGCGCAGACGGGGCGCAGACATATGTCTTTTTCGCGTCCCTTTCATACAAAATGTATAGAAGAGACGGGGAGCAGGCGCGACGTTTTTACGTCTGCGCCTTTTATTCGAAACAAGCAGGAGAGACAGGGTGTGGACGCGCCGGGAGCGAGGACGGGGCGCGAGGTGGCATGCCTGCCTGGCAGAAGAATTTTAGACTGAGAAAAGAACGCGTTGCGTCCGCGCCCCGTCTCTTCTATATAATTTCAAAAGTCGCGTCCGGGTCTCGTCTCCGCCCTGTCCGCGTCGTGTCCTCGTCTTACGTCTCTTCTGTCTGGCCCGCGCCTTAGAGACAAGTTACTGTGGGTTTTAGTAACTTTGGAAATGATTTTTTGTGGGTTTATAATGAGCGAAGTAAACTTTCAAAAAAGTTTTTTTAAATTATTTATAATTTAGTCAATTTTTTTTTTCAATGACAGTTAATTTTGAACACTCACATTTACACACATTTTACATTTTAGATCTCAACGCATCGAGCTCGTGTTTGTTTCTTAAATACGTCCATTTAGGCTCAACGTCAAGGGTACTTACCATAACTTAGACTAAGCCCAGTATCTGTGACCCTGAATTGTTTGGCAAGTCTCCCATTTGCCAATGGAATGGACGCAATAAATTCACCATAATAAATATGTTTTCCAGTTATTTATACCGCAAATAGTTGTGGTTTGCATTTTATTACACGTTTCAATCAAGTTTGTTTATTGACAGCGACTTGAAAAAAGGGCTTTTAATATAAAAAAAAGATTTATTTTCAGAAAAGGTTAG
This sequence comes from Eulithis testata, assembly GCA_947507515.1. Lineage (NCBI taxonomy): Eukaryota > Metazoa > Arthropoda > Insecta > Lepidoptera > Geometridae > Eulithis > Eulithis testata. Next base: position 4,986,333 of record OX382213.1, on the reverse strand, counting down.
ATTTATAATAAGTACAGTGGGTAAAGTAAAGTAGTTACTGCGAAACTTATTTATTTATTTATTTATTGCATACATGGTTTATATATATATAGCTTAGGTCTTATTTAGCTAAAATAACAGTCATGTACCCTGTGAGGGCGCAGCAATTGTACTAAAGTAGATAGCAGTAGACACTTAGAGTAAACTTAGTTATAGATGAAGTAAATACCAAAGTATTAAGTCCTGCAATTATCTGGATCGTGTTAGGGAAGGTAATTTGTAAACTAAAAAGTATTTGTGAATTGGAAAAAGCTGGATTTGTTTTTTCTTTTATCGCCCTGCTCCATTGGCTTGTAAATAAGACTCAGATTTCTGCTTAATTCCTACTGGATATAAAGTATCCCGGAATTAGTTTTATCTACAGCAAATGTGTAGTTTCCCGCGGCCCCAATCAAGTTTTATAGTGAAGAGGTATTTCGCCCTTTGCCCACATTTTACCCAGCTTGTTTGAGCGTTAAATCGCTTTCGAAATTTCATTATTGCCCTATCGTTCCGTTCGGGGAAAGGTTTAGATTTATTTGACGCAAACGACAGACCAAGTCGCTTTATCGTTGGATTATAGTATTGCTCATAAGTACACCATGACACTGACGAATTTTTTTTTTTATTATTCACTAGTATTGTAATACTCACAAAGCTGGGCAAAGTAACGACAAATAAACGTGAGTTACTTTGCCCTTTGTCGTTACGTTACGTTTCTTTCCAAAATCAATGTGTATACGGTTTGACAAAAATGTTTGAAGAAACGCGGTAGAGAAACGTGTTTTGGAGTAAGAACAATGAATGAATATTCTGCAAGATAACTCGTGACGTGAATATAGGGATATATTACAGAGGTTTTGGTGGAACAATGGTGGCACCCAATTAATGGGATGTTAGAAGTTGTAGTGAATTTTGATATCAACGGGTTATATCAAAATACATCGACGAAACGTAACGTAATGTAACCCGAGTTACACTGCACGGTGACTATAAACGTTCTGCAGTCAAACTGTCGCTAGCCCGAAGTGTAACTCGAAGGTGTTAAGCTTACGTTGCGCGTCGACTATCAAATTGAATCGTGCTAACTCCTGATACTTATTTTATTTGATTAAGGTGGCTTTGATTCAACAGTTACCGACGCTAACTTCCTAGATATGTATTCAAAGTTTGATTAAGTGTAACTTTGAACTTGAACCCAATTTAGATATAGCCTGTAACTACCTTATTCATAACCGCTTGAAACTGACGACTAGAGTTAGACGTTTTAGTGAATCCCATCTTTTTTTGATAGGAAGAAACAAAGAACACAGGTGTTTTTGCTTATTTATACACTTTTGGGATTTGAAATGAAACTATGAGAAATAATATTTAATTATAACGCTTATATACTACTCTATATAATACAAAATAGCATACTAAATAACTCCTAATATTAAAAGACTCAACAGCTCAAAACAACTTGGTAGGTACATTTAATTTGAAGTATCGATACCGACCTCCATACGAAAACTCCAATAAGGTAGGTGGGTTAGCAAATTAATTAGTTTGCTACTCGCTTTTGAAACAAACAATTTGTTACGTATTGGACTGACGTTTAGAGTATTTAGCAATAATCCTACTTTAATATAAATAAATGTGAATGTAAGTTTGTTTCTTACGCTTTCACGCGAAAACTACTTAACCGATCATCATGAAATTGTGTACACATATTCTTGGAGGTATTAGAAGTAATATAGGATACTTTTTATAAAAAATATTTTTTTTACGAAAGATAAAAAAAATATTTGTCAAAAAATCTCAAAATCTAGCTTCTTCAACGCCATCCAGCATTCCAGTGATTTAGCAATAATCATTGTATAAATGCTTGCCATTATTGACATTCATTCCGATTCATGACATTTTATTATTTAAATATTCATATTAAGTGATCTATATTACTATTGCCTAGTATAGTATTATATAATCTGTGCTATTGCTGAGCCCTCACAGGGTACATGACTGTTCCTTTAGCTATAACTAAGGCCCGTATGCAGATTTACTGCTACAAATCTGATCCGGACTCAAGCATAGATTTGTGTGTGAAAATCTATGCTTGAGCACAGATTATATAATACTATGCTTGAGTAACGATTTTTGTATCGGCATACGGGCCTTAGACCTAAGCTATTTATATAAACCATATATGCAATCAATAACTGAAATCAATGTATTTATATACATTTAGGTAGGCACCTTAAAAAATTACTTAAATGAGATAATAATAATATACTGCGAAATTTACTAACTGGCGAAACAAAGAATTACACGGAAGACACCTACATGATTTAGAACAACCCCATGTAGATATACAGGCTTCTAACAAATGGCTTAAATTCGGTAGTCTCTTCCCCGAAACAGAAGGCTTTATGATAGCGATCCAAGACCAGGTCATCAATACAAGAAATTATAGAAAATTTATACTAAAAGATCCAACTATGCAAAATGATAAATGTAGAAAGTGTCACCGTCTACCTGAAACGATCCAACACATCACTAGTGCCTGTCCTAGCCTCACCCAAACTGACTACACACACAGACATAACCAAGTAGCGCACATCATTCATCAAAAACTTGCCCTCAAACACAAACTAATACCCGGTAAACTTACACCATACTACCAATACGTCCCAAAACCTGTGCTGGAGAACAGCAGCCATAGAATGTACTTTGATAGAGCTATACTTACAGATAAAACAATACATAATAACAGACTGGATATAACTTTAATCGATAAAACGAATAAAATAGCTTACATAATAGATATTGCGGTACCAAACACACATAACTTACAAAAAACAATTACTGAAAAAATACATAAATACACTGAACTTAAAGAAGAAATAATACGAATTTGGAAATTAAATAAAGTATATATAGTACCATTAGTAGTCTCTAGCACAGGAGTGCTTCCGAAATGTATTCACCAATATCTCAAAGTAATTGATATACCTGAGAACACCTATATTACAATGCAAAAAGCTGCTATACTGAATACATGTCGGATTGTCAGAAAATTTCTGCAGGAAGACACAAATGCTCAAACAAATTATGATTCGCACTTGGCTTAGGCCCGTGAGCTTCATTATTACCGAAATATTTATATTTCGAGAAAAAAAAAATCTTTACATACTAATAATAATAATAATAATAATAATAGTTTATTTGTTCAAAAAAGAAGTACATAAAATAAAAACACCATGTACAAGTTAGTACTACAAGTATTTATAATACCTACTACCCAGGTTTGGTAGGTACTTAGACAAACTAGGCTCAATAAATAATAATTGGGTACATTACTTTGTCGGCACGAGTTGTAATAGAAATACCAGCGGAGGAGTCTACACCTGTTTCCCATTCATGATATTAATAAAATTCGCCCACACACGTAAGCCGTAATAATAGACGACTTTCTAATATACAACGTTCATATAACCACAAATCATAGAAATAGTAGAACGGTTAATTATTACTGCATATAATTAAATAAAATAAATATTCACGGACACTTAACACAACGCCTTCTAGTCCCAAACTAAGCAAAGCTTGTACGATGGAAACTAGATGGCTAATAGAATACATACATATTTTTTTTTTGTAAATACATACTTATAATACATAGAAACACCCAGACACAGAACAAACATCTATGTTTGCCAACACAAATGTTTGTTCTCGGTGGGGATCGAACCCACGACCCACAGCACGGAAGGCAGAGCTACTACCGACTGAGCTATGACGCCTGTCGCGTGACGATTTTTGGGAGTTTGCTTACTCTCTATTGTGCGATTTCTTAGTTTGGTTGTGCGTGGACGGAGATTGTGTTGTCATGGGGCTTTTGGTGAAAGAGTTTGTACGCGGAAGTACCACAACATTTAAATCGTTCCGATTTTTTTATATTTTTTAAATACAAAATTTTAATTTTAACACTCGCTGCATTGTGTCTTTCATTTATTTTTATGAAATCTAGTGACATCTATTAGAAATGTCAAATGCGCCATCTCTTTAGATGTATTTCTATGATTCACCCCAACCCTTTACTTAATATTCAGAAGTCTGCATTAGGATTCAGGAACCGGCGGCGAGATGTACCGATAACTCGTGTGTAGCAAGAATACAAATCGCTTATCACTTCTTCCCCCCGATCGTAAGCTCTGTTTGCAATTGAATGTCGCGGGTTACAATGTGCGCATTAGGTTCTACACTATAAACTATGTAATGTTTTATGTTTAGTTATTATCATTTTGTGAGTTGTGATCATTTCAGTTTCACTTTAGAAATTAACTAATAATAATAAATGAACATTAATGAGCTGTGAAGCTAGTAGTATTTCTACAAAAAAGCTTTCATAGTGAATTTAATTGAATTAAGTTGCAATTAAACCATTTTGATTTTTATGAGCAAGTTCTACAACCATGCCTATTTCCACGCCGAGCAGAAATAAAATACAAGATGACTAATCACAAACGCTGTAAATACCTTAGTATCTTGTTATACTGGTCTTGTAAGTCGTCTTGCTACGGAGCTACAAAAGCGCTACGGTGCGACGTAGAGCGTCTACGATTAGTAGAGCTTCTACGAAAAGCGAATTGGAACAGAGAAATTAATTATTTTTTACTAGAAATATTTTTGAAATGGAAAATAATAACTTAGAAATATTACTTTTGTGAAAAAAGCGTATGCCCGAATGGTATTGAATAAATTGAAGTTAATCGTTAACTTCAATTTATTCAGTACCATTCTTACAGTCATGTACGCATATAACCCGTTTTATGCTCAAATGACATATTAAAACCAGCCTTCTGGGCTACTTACCACATAAAATACAAGCCAGTAAATCATAAACTTGTAAGAGTTCAATTCTGAAGCATTTATTTTTGTTAGATGGCATTTTGACAATCTACTTTTTATTACAAAACTTGTCAAAATAAAAGTTGAATCTATTCTTGATGTCATAAAATTTTATTCTCATAAATGAATGCAATGTAATTTTAATTGACATTCTATTCCTTAGTCGGCAGTGACATTAGTTTTACACTGCACGGCCGCGTGCGCTCACGCGAGCTCTTGAGACAGCCAAATCTTCGCTAATCGTATCCTGTATAATATCAACTTTATTGGTAATTAATTACTTACCCAAGCAATCCAAAAAATCCCTTTTAAAAACATCAAAGCTTAGTTTGAAAGTTTATCAAAAGAGATTTAAGACGGGCAGAATACTAATTTTATAATTAATTTGCGTTTGCTCTACTTTTAAAACTTTTCCGATAAATATGTGAATTGGCCTGCATAGCAATCAATGTTCCATAATGAAACATGAAATTCATATATAAACATAGTAGTTATTGAAAATGTCGAGGGAAATGGAAAATCTGCGTCGACAGGAACCCTCGTCCCGGAATCATATTCGCTATAGCCAAAGCCCAATGACATTTTATACAATAGGTTTTGGCGCTCTGAAAATGGAACGGTACAATTATGCTCAAGAGCGTGAGCACATTTTTTATTTATACATTAAAAAAATCATCAAGGCTTAATCATCAAAAATTTTCAAAGGTATAGTATTATATAATCTGTGCTAGAGCGTCAATCTGCAATGCACGACAAACATACTACTGACGAGCGAAATACGTGACATTATGACTATGATAACAAAACGAAAAATAGACAAACGAAAAACGAGTTTATTACGCGTAAAAAATGCGTTTTTTGCGTTTGTATTTGTAGCTCAATGCTAAAGCCGCTCCATTACTTTTGAACTTAGTTGCAGTTCCAATTTCTAAATGAAAATTATTTTATGAGCAGCCAGTAGTTTACAATAAAGTTTATGGATTTTCTCGCATCGAATTCCCTATTGAACTAAACTAACTAATAAAGTCTTACGTTTAATAAGCCGTAGGTAAGCATTAGTTGGTTACAAAAGTCGTAAAGGCTCAACAAAAGCAACAATAAATACTATTTTTTGATTCAGCTATAAAATAGTTAGGATTTCCGCACACGTGGTTTGCGACAGCTACCTACCTTCAACACTTTCTTTCATTTTCTAAAGGCTCGCCACACATGAATCCTGTGACATGACGACCTTTTGTTACTCCAGGAAACCGTATAAAAAGTAGTTGTTGGCCACTAGTAGCTGTGGTATGACTCGTATATAAAAGCCTAACCTCATGAAATACAGAAGCAGTTCAAATAATAAACATTTTTGTCAAACAAAACAACAAAATAAAGCTTTGTCGTAAAATTTTAATAAACCCAAGAACCCTCAATTTGTATGCTGAATTTAAGTGGGATCTCACGATTTCAGAATTTCCGGGAAAATTAAAGAGATTACCTATAAAGAGATGCAAGGGGTCGGAATAGGTTCTGTGAACAACTTAATTGCTTACAGCCTATTGCTGTTATACTAACGAAATAGGCTTTTACAAGCTCTTTTTAGAAGCTAGAGTTTATTTTAATCGATTAACTAGGTACACATCAAATAATAAAAACCCCTATTATTTCTTCCAACTATTAAAAAAATGCTTTCTAACCTTCCTACATCGTACTTCGAAGAGAGGTACAGACTTATTGGTGCAATAGAAATAATAAATAGGTTAGGTAATACACACACCACTTTGTGTCGGCAAAGTTTTTTTGAAATTTTAAATTCAAATAATTTGGTTACAATACAAATGGACCAGGCACATTATATTAGTTCGGAAAAGAAAAATGTAATAAAAAACGGAATACATAACAATAAAATACACAAATAATGGCTAAAAATTAATTAGTCTCTTTTCATTTGCAATTAAAATATTTATTAAGTGATAAAACCCTTTCACAACTTATTCAGAAGGCTACCGACATTCCGTTCCTCAAAACCACAACCCAAGTTGACCTCATTATGTACTACCAAGCAAAGGATGAATAATCTAAAACGCAGGCAAATTATCCATTTCCGAGGGTCAACATTAAATCAGGGGTTAAGAGCTTAGCCTCAGAGCGGCTTGTTACCGAGTAGGCTCCCCTAGGGCCACGAGTTTTTACAACTCCAATTGGCTCAGAAAAACGTTATTTTTAGCTCTCTCTATTGCTATTTTTCAAGCATGTTTGGCTGGATTTTTTAATCACAACCATGGAATTTTAGGTCGTCGCTCATCGCAGGTAACTCGAAAGTGAATAATGCAATATGGATTTTATTGAGCGAAACCAAACATATAACCGGATATTCAATACCAAAAATCCTTTAGAAGTTATTTTCACGTATTTTTTACACGTACCTCACAGCCAAATTACCATAGTAATGTGGGATAGTAAAGTAGCCTTTCGTTTTAGTCTTTGAGCAGGCACTGGCTTTCTGCTCTTCCCTTGGGAACACATGTCTCCTATTGGCGCTACCAATGACAAACTCGCTTTTGCTTGTACCTAGGGACTTCGGCGCCTAATTCAATTATACTAAATTAATAGATGTTTGTTCTCTGTCTGGGTTCCGGGCGTTACTATGTATTATAATAAGTATAGGTATATTTTACAAAAAAAAAGTAAGTAGTTAGTTTGGGACTACAGGGCGTTGTCCAAGAATATTTATTTATATATTTAAAAACCTCATTATTAAAGATTCCAACTGAAAAAACCAGTAAACGGTAAAGCTAAAATCATACTCGCATGGTGCGGCATAGGTAAGTAGAAGACCCTCAGTTCAAAGGGAAGTCAGTTACCAGTGATTTCCACGCGGCAAAGTGGCGGTTGATTCGATAACAGATCTATCGAGTCCCGAGTTAGTATTGCGACTCGATTGATTGCAATGCAAGGGTTAGGATGTTTCAGCGAAATCTATTTGCTTAACCTTCCTGGGTTTCTAAAACGCGGTGGATATCTTTTTATTGATGGTGTTGACTGGGACTCAATTAAGGTACAGCAGAAAGCACAGTCCACAGTCTACGCACACAAAGACCGATTTGAATAAAGTTAATTAAATTGGTAGGTAATGAATGACGTGATACATAAATTAGGTTTGTTTAGGTATTTTGATTGGCACTCAACAAATTGCCTTATTTCAATACCAAACCTTGTGAAATTCTGAAAACGTTTCGTAAAGGGAATTTTGATAAATTATCTCAAATGAGGCACGCGTATCGCAACAAAGAGGGTTACGGTGAGGTTAAAAATAGAGATGTACCAACCGAGTATCCAATCGCAAATGGTGTGTCTTATTCGACTTTTGTAACAAATCAATATCAAAATTGTAAAAAACTTTGCATGTTATTTCCGTCTTCTAAAGGTATCTTTGCTTGTTGAATATTTTAACTGTTTGTTATTAGTTTATCCATTTCCGCCACCACTTCTCACCTAAATATGAAACACTCTACGCCTGAACTCTAATCAGAAGAATTAGCCATAGAAAAAAAAATTGATACTATACTTTAGGTATAAGATTTATTGTTTTCTTATCATTCTCAGAACGCAAGTCTAAATTTATGTTTGAGCATTGTTTCAAAATACAATGACCAGCTGGCCAGTCAGCCTACATTCTCATAGCATCATCTCTATTAACATTAATCACATTGTAGCAGCGCGTCCCACAGAGCCGAATGGCCCGATCGATGCGGATCACGTCAGGGCGCTTTTCGGGAGGCGCGTGACCCCTCCGCTACACATAATAAACGGGACAAATAAGACCCAATAGATCACCTATTGATACTTCTACCACAGAACCCTACCAAGAACAACGTGCGAGCTGAATTTTAAAACACTGTTTTTTTTTTATTTTGATGATATTTAACTCGGTACACTTGACAGACTGATAGAGGATAGGTTTGTTTACTAAGTAATACCAATTCAAAATGAAATATTTTTTACCGCAGGTGAAGCAATATACAGAAAAGAAGGAGGGAATTCTCTTAATAAAATTAATTAATAATAAAACATGGTTATGATTTTGTTGGGGTGTCCTATCATGCAACCAAAGTGTACATACCAAAAAAATCACATTTGGTATTTTTACTAAATTTGTCCTGCTTTTGTTTACTGCTTTATTTATATCATGCATCTACTCATATCAATGTGAACCTGCCCTTCATAAAAGCATAATTCACGTACGCTCACGCCCACTCTATCAAGTCATCTCCATCGTATTCCTACCTAAATCGTAAATCCCCCGCATGGTTCTTGAAAGCTCAGAGATTGCTGCCCCATCTGCGTCTCGAGTCCACCGAATTCGATATATCTCACAGATATAGGTCTCGAATACAAAATATATAAAAGTAACGATCACAAACAAAACAGTATATGAGACATTGACACTGAAATCTCAGTGCTGGCCGAACGCCAAGTGACTCAGCTAAGCGATAAAATACTTAGAAGCACACTTTCTTTGCCCCCAGTTTGTATCAACAACTACGTATCTAATTTTCTTCCAGAAAGTTAAAGTAATCTGAAAATAGGCGGTTATGTAACTGCTTTCTGCTACTAACAATATTACTTTAAGATAAAGATAAGATAAGATAATGTTTATTTCCAAAAATAACAGAACCACTTACTAACTATGATTATACATATATATAAACTACGTTTACTGAAACTGGAATCTGCGTATTCCCTATTAAGTTACTTTGAAAACTTAATAGGGAATACGCAGTTTCCTACAAGTTTGTAAGGTGTAAAAAGTATTTACTAGCGAAATAACATAATAATCAAATAAGTATACATACGCTCTGAATTCTAACCTAACCTCATTTTTTATCGTGACAAAAAATATACCCAGGTAACTAGGTAATAGTATATTTTAATACAGTTGCTCAAAAAGTGGCGTATTGCAGGGACGTATAGCGTTCGGGATGTGGGCTATTACACACTCGTGCTTTTTTTTACCTTTCCCGAACTAGTGCGTTCTCTTTCCCAACTGTCAAAATAATGTCTATTAAAAAGAAAAACCAACCATGAAGTTTTTACAAAAAAAATCATATAATTTTTTATGATTCATGCAAATACGTATATTTCTAAAAAGAAGATACTAATTTGTTTCAATATCAGATTTAATGATTTGATTGAATGAGTTAGGTTAAGTTTCATTTCATTTCATCTCATTAAATTTCATTTTCATTTCATATCAATAAAAAAAATCTACTGAAGACTTGTCTGTATGGGCATAGTTCCCTTCGCCTACCAGAATGGGTGAAGAAAAAAAAACTCTGCTTATATTCTACGGTTGGCGCCATTTTTCAGAAATTTTATTTTTATTAAATTGCTAATTTTTTCGCAACTGTATTAAAAATAGTCGTTCAGTACACGTGCGGAACCGTCATTGCAACTTGTTCCGACTGTCAACCCTCGCCTTCGGCTGCGCCTCGGCTCGGGTAGACATTTGTCGGAACACTTTGCCATGACAGCCTTTCCGCACTTGTAATGAAATAGTATATTTCATTACAAGGGCGGAAAGGCTGTCACTGCATTGACTATTTTTAATACAGTTGCGAAAAAATGAAGCAATTTAATAAAATATTTTGTGCAACAAACAACTAAACTTGCTAAGAAAATTTCTGGAAAATGGCGCCAACCGTAGAATATAAGCAGAGTTTTTTTTTCTTCAACCATTCTGGTAGGCAAAGGGAACTGTGTTCATACAGCCAAGTCTTCAGTAGAATTTTTTTTATTGATATGACATGAAAATGAAATTTAATGAGATGAAATGAAATGAAACCTAACCTAACTCATTCAATCAAATCATTAAATCTGATATTGTAACAAATTAGTAGCTTCTTTTTAGAAATATACGTATTTGCATGAATCATAAAAACTTCTATGAATGTTTTGAGTAAAAACTTCATGGTTGGTTTTTCTTTTTAATAGACATTATTTTGACAGTTGGGAAAAAGAACGCACGAGTGCGGTAAAGGTAAAAAAAAAGCACGAGTATGTAATAGCCCACATCCCGAACGCTATACGTCCCTGCAATACGCCACTTTTTGAGCAACTGTATTAAAAAGTATATTTCTTTCTAAATAACAAGTCTGTACAATCACCTACTTCGTTACAAAAACCACGGCTAAAATAAATACCTTGAACCATTTTATCGTGAAGTGTGATATTATTTTACGTTCCAAGAAAAAGGCTTCTCAACCTTAAAGAACCTCTAAAAATACTATCTTTACGTGGCCATCTTCACCTTTATGGGGAGTGAGCATCAATAAATGTGTCAATCGCAATCGTATCGTATAGTAGTACCTATCGAGTTACACTGCGCGGCAATGACTGCTCGCCATAAAAGCGTTGCGTCGTCACCGCGCAGTGTGGGACACGTAATCGCTATGATATGTTCGCGATATATTCGTGCTGACCCCTCAGGTAAATGATTGTGTTTTTGTGTTCACAACCAAACGGACACTCACCGCACGTTTGCGCCTACAGAATGATCCCTTATCTTAGTACTTTGTGATCGATATCTCTGTAAATAAACACTTCAGTTGGTTCGTGCCACAGACTGTGTTGATTGAATCATTTTATGGTAAAGTTCTATGATCAGTCGCCGCTGCAGCATTAACAATTTGAATAAACAAGACCGTGATCTTCTTGTGTCGATCTTGAATCGTGATCTGATATTTTTACTCGACATTTCTAATATGTAAATTACATCATCATTTATGTTTACGATACGAATAGATGACCTAATTAAAATAGGCACGGGGATCTCTCGTTTCAGGTTGGTAAGTTCAATATCTAGTTCATATTTCAGATGGCATCAATAAGGCCAACTCAAAGATATTTCATTAAACGGACTAACATAAAAAGTTATGTGACACTCGAAATGGGGGTCAAATTAAATCTTACATCTGAAGACAGATAGCGATTAGCTCCCCGTTGGAATTCATTTCCACAGTCACCTTGCGGCCTGGCGACGATTTATAGGGGTAACTCGCAGAGCATGAAACTTCTCGTTCAACGCACATAGTGGTGGCCATGGCCAGCAAATGACCCTTGACATGACGATTACTCTTGCGCCTTTCTACCGTGGATAGAAACCGTCTTGATTCAATAGGTTGAATACAAAAAAAAATCTATGCATCAATTTTTTTTTAATACACGTTGCCTCTACAATTTTGGAAAACTACCAAAATGAAGTGGGAAAAAAAAAAGATTCTTGCCAATGGACCATAATTTAAATAACGACACTATTTTTAATATACAATGAGAGCCAGACAGTGTTATGTTTATTTATCCTAATTAATCCTACGGAAAGAGAGATCAAATATGGTTCAAAAACACCATCCGAATTATGATAGTAAGGCATACGCTTTTCTTCAAAAAGAATTTTGCCTAGACTTAAAAAACCAATTTGATACTCTGTTAGAAGAAAACTTGGACGTGGACTTGCTAAATGAGAAACTTTGTAACATAGCTGTAGAAACCACAAAAAAATATCTTGGTGGTACAAAAACAAAAGAGAGAAAACTAACACCTAGCACGCTGTCTCTATTATCTCAAAGACAAGAGTTAAAAATGAAAAATCAAAAAGATTAAAGATAATTAGAAAAAATAAATAAAACCATAAGAAAGGCAATTAAATCAGATTTAAGAACATTATAATACAAATATAATAACAGAAACCATTAAACAAAACAGAGGGCCAAATGTTTTTAAAAGAAAGTTAAACAGAAATAAGTCAGAAATTAATAAATTTGTATGCGTCTAAAGTAGAGGAACCTAAATTACTGGATGACGAAGATCCAAGAGCGGAACCAAATGAACGTCTCGAAGACGAGCCGTTGCCTAAGGTTACCGAAGACGAAGTCGGTTTCGCTTTGAGCCAAATGAAGCGTGGCAAAGCAACTGGTGACGATGGAGTGTACCTATGTGGAGATGCTCCAGGCAGGCTCTCCTCATATTCTAAAGCCCCTCTCGATACTTTACAACAAAGTTATGTATGAAGGAGTCACTCCGAAAGCTTGGGAGAACGCCATTGTCATGGTTCTTCACAAAAAAGGTGATAAATGTAAATTAGAGAGCTATCGCCCCATCAGCCTTCTCTCTCAAATTTATAAATTGTTTGCCAAAGTCCTATGCAATAGGCTATCTCAATCTCTCGATGACTACCAACCAGTAGAGCAAGCTGGCTTCCGGAGTGGATACTCTACCATGGACCACATTCACGCAGTCAAACAACTGATGGAGAGATGCCGAGAGTACAACCGGCCCATGTGTTTGGCCTTTGTAGACTACGAAAAGGCTTTCGACAGTGTCGAGTACTGGGCCGTGTTTTACTCTCTCCATCGTTGTAACATTGACAAGCGATATGTGGATATCCTCCGGAAGTTATATAAGAATGCTACTCTTCAGGTTCGGGTACACAAGCTTTCTGACCACGTGTGCATCCAACGAGGCGTGCGGCAAGGAGACACTATCTCACCCAAATTATTTACCAACGTGCTCGAAGATATAATAAAAACTCTCGACTGGAGTGAGATAGGCCTTAACATTGATGGTCGCAATATATCGCACCTACGTTTTGCCGACGACTTAGTCCTCATTGCTGAGACCGTGGATGCCTTGCAAGGAATGCTCGAAGATCTGCATCAAGCTTCAATGAAGGTGGGCCTTAGAATGAACATGTCCAAAACCAAGGTTATGACCAACCTTTCAGGCCCAACGCCCAACATAACCATAGGTAACTGCCGAATAGAGGCAGTGGATGATTACATTTACCTTGGACATTGTTTATCCTTTGGCTCACTTTCTCAGTTAGCGGAGATCTCCAGAAGAACACAGTTAGGATGGGCCGCCTTCAGTAAGCTGGAAGACGTCTTAAAGTCACATATCCCTCAATGCTTGAAGACCAAAGTGTTCAACCAATGTGTTCTGCCCATTCTCACCTAATACGGATCCGAGACATGGCCGCTCACAAAGGAACACATGCATTAAATTCGAGTTACACAACGAGCAATGGAGCGGGCCATGCTCGGAATATCACTTCTAGACCACATACCCAATACCGAGATTCGACGTCGCACAAAGGTTGTGGACGTGGGTGCGCGAATCGCGAAGCTGAAGTGGAGATGGGCAGGACACCTGGCAAGAAGGGAAGACGGAAGATGGACGAAGGCGGTCACAGAATGGTGGCCAAAGGATGCCCGTAGACCAAGAGGCAGACCACCCGCCCGATGGTCAAATGACATCGTAGAACTGGCTGGGAATCACTGGACAAGAATCGCAAGGGACCGGAAAGAATGTAATAGAGAGGAGGCCTATACTCAGCAGTGGGTGCAAACGGGCTGAAATGATGATGATGATGAATCCTACATTACATGAGGTAACTTGCTTTACAAGGCGTCTCTACATGTGGCTCTTGAATATCTTAAACTACTCTTGTGTAGATAACACCCGGCCCGTTTAAATACGGCACGCATGATGCCAGAGACAATTAAAACTTCATTTGGGCTTCTATCGGTTCAATAACTGTCTGTTCACGTTTAGGAGGTATTTGGTTCAAATGATTTTATTTTGCTCATTTAATTTACCTCCCCAAGGAAACGGACCAATGTAGACCTACTGGTGGGCTAGCCGGTGGGGTCGATGGGAATAACCCATTTTATTATGTCTTTTATACGGCTATATAAAAATGTGTTCACAAAAACCGCCGGTGGCACTGGCACTCTACATTGTTTTTTAAATCTACTGGCCTCTATAAAAAAATTAAATTTTAAAATCGAAACAAAAATTTCTAGCCTGCCAGTAATAGACTGCGTTTAAAAAATGATTTCAATCCACTCAAAGCGAGGTTTTCAATCAGCAAAGCGCGTGCTCTTTACCGGGATCGCAAGATTACGAGCTCAGCGATAAATCGGTTCACTACCGAACGGCTAAAGTTCCTATTTTTTTGGAAATCTTACAAATCGGGTTACTCAATGTTCAGCCTACAAATTGATCGATAACCTTCTTAGATTTTTGATTAAGTAGGTTTTTGTTGCGACGTCGTTAGTTCGGTGTGAAAACTGCATTGTTTTTTTACGTGCTACGATGATGGCTACGAAGTGCTACGCATTGCTACGGTTTACGTTTATTTATTTTATAATATCGATTTAAGACATTTGTAATTTTGTGCATAGGTACACCAAACAAAATCGATTTACATAAAAACTACTAGAAACCAGTACAAAAACATCAGAAATAATTTTACTTTTACGATAGCTTATTTATTCAACAGTGTTATTGGTAGGAGAAGTGGTCCAATTTGCACAAACTTGTTTCATTTTCGCGATACAGGCGTATTCATACCCAATTCATTCCAATGTTATCATCCAAGTTCGGAATTGTTTTCAATATGAACACATTATAGGCACAACACAGGCACGACAGCGATGGAGTGCTTTTTACCAACTTCAAAAAAAGAGGTGTAAAGTCAACAGTTAGATTTCGATTAAGTTTCATTCCATAGATGCCCCAAATTAGTGAAATGCGTGATAAGATTTTTTTTATTATCTCATACATCTACATCAACGACAGGTACTTAGATGTATTTTAATGAATTACTGTGAAAAATGTACGTATAATAGGATACTAGGTAAGTCCTTGCTTCTATTGAGAAAAGTTTAATATTAGTAGGTACAGTTGTAGGTACAACATAGTTTGACAAAGTCTTAAAATATCCCTTTATACTGGTAATTAGGTACTTTGTTTCAAACCCAAAACGTAGGGTTTGAATAGACAATGGTAGGTGAGGGAAAGATATATCTACGATTTCTGAAATTGAAATTTTCCCCCACTTAGAGCGGATTCGTCCAAAAGTCATGATATTCCTGAATAAGTATCCCTTGTATAACTTTACTCTTTGATTTTATTCTCAGATAAATTCGTTTTTGTTTTTCTATTGCAATCTTGAGAGTAGCCAATCCTAGGTATTGTTATTCTGTGTAAACATATAAACCAACTTAAATCAAAACACAATTGCTTAGAGAGCGCAACACAATAATACATGTGCACACAAATTATCCGGGTGTCAAGTTGTCAAACAAACAGCTGTATTGTCAAATATAGCAGCCGCCATTAAAATATTCGACAGATAACTTGTATATACCATAGATTTTGGCAGTATAACGATTTATTCTCGGATAGACAAGTTTTTCCTGGAATAGGACTTGGTAGAACGAAAAGTTTCTTATCACTAGAGTAATTATTGATTTTATTCGCAGTATAAGACTTAAACTGCGTATAAATAGTTTGGTCGAATCCGCCCTAAGTACAGTAGTGGAAGAGCGCGGTACAAAATATTTCTCGAGCTTGACTTCATAGAGTTAAAAGATTTTAGTAATAAGTATCACTTTCTGAAGGAGAACTTTGTTGAAAACTTTTTCCTTCTGAAACTCTTTTGTGTACTTATTTCAGTTATATCCAGTTTTGTGGGAAATGCTTATAATAAAGTTAGAGAATCTGTAGTGTATAGGCACCCTAAAATAATGTTTGAGTCTATTTAGGTACCTACTCAATGGTCTTAGGCTAGCTTGATAACTGACTGAGCGGCGTACCTACATTCATCATCGTCAGTAAATGATAATGAGACAAACGTTTAAAAATGTTGAATGGCTGAAAACTAGGAACTTTACATTTTATTTTCCAAACTATGATTAATAAGTAAAACACCTATCTTAATAGTAAGTAGGTAGTTAGATAAAAAAATATTAACAGTAAACAATTTCGCAATAGAGAACTTCTAATTTTTACTGTAAGAAACGACGTATCGCGTTCAAACATCGACTCAAAACTCCAACCAAGAACAAGCACGGCCATTTTGTTTTTCCCAATCTATGTTACCTATGTTCATCAAATAAATAATACCTAGATTCAGTGATGACAGTTTAGCCAAAGAATGCCCCAAATACAAAAAATATTGAGTCACACAATCCAATAACAAGTTTTAGAGAAGAGTTTTAATAAAGAAATAAAATAAATAGCTTAGTAGATCTGACTAAGCTGCCGAGTGGGGACCGAAGCACGGCTGCCAATCTAAAATGCAAATGCAATCTGGAAACTAACTCCACCACACGACATCAATTTAAAACCTAGTGATAGTATGAACACGTAACCTAGACTAAATTACATGTATATTAAAGTTCCCTAGCTTTCATCTTTAGTCTATAACATGCTTAGACTGAGGTATATGTTTAATAAAATAATGTCAATGTAAAATTATTAATTTGCCTTTTGACTAGATCGTAATTATAATTAGGGCATAAGTATTATCTGTTAGTACATGTGTACGCTTAAAAAAAAACTTTAGTCTATGAAAGGAATATTCCCCAGAGAAATGGTATTCGTTATCATTTTAATACCGATAAAAGTATTAAGTTCCTTTCTCTGTACGAACCAAGCCACCGAGAAATTATGGTAAATGGAAAGATAGGAAGATAACACGTACAAAGAAAACTAATCCTAAGAAAGTTTTTTAATCTCGAAAGTTGACAGAACGGACAACGTGATTCAGTTTCTTTTAGGGCTAAAGGAAAGGATAAGAAGCCCTTATTTCAAAGAGCTTAGGGAATTATCAAGTTAGGCGAAACATTACTCTCTGCGACAGAGTTTCAAACTAATTTAGTCAAACAAATGCAGAATACAGAAACTGCTAATAGATCTGTAAGTTCGGTTACAAAATAAGCTTTTGGTAACATCTGAAATACAAATTGCACTGCAGAATGCACATACCTACTTTGTAAATATAAGGCTTGATATAATAGACAATGTTTAACAATACATTTGATGATAGAATTTTTTTATTAGTTTTTTTTTTTATAAGGGGATAGGTACACAATACACATACCCAAGGTTCGTTCATCTTGAAGGTTTGCATCACTGCATTGGCGATTCGCCAGGGTAGTGCTGTCTACGATTGTACAATAATAAATGACGTCAAATTATGATTAAATACTGAAACGCCGGTAATACTACTGTTGGAAGTAACACTATGGTAATTTGTGATGAACATAATTTTATTTTAAAAACAATGTGGGGTTTAACGCTTCCACGCGCTAAGTTTTTGCAACAAACCTATGTAATTTGCTAACATGTATGGATCAGTTGGAAGTTTCGAACAACGTTTACCTCGCTGATGGTAGTTAGGTATACTACTTCTGCTTTTATTATTATAATGGCTTTAGTTCCTTAGTAGGGTAACAAAAGCGAAGTGCCAACTCTACCCTAGAGTTAGACCGTTCAACATTATAAATTATAACATATAACTTTCTTGTTTGTGCCGATGTTACAATAACGAAGATTTACTTGTGAGTAGAAAATTTCCTGCTATAATAGGCAGGTAAATGTATCTTTGTAGGAATACCTGCACGTAAACGACGAAAGAAAAGATGATTTTATGTATTCCGTAGTTTTAATTAACCATGTTCCTACTCCACGGTCTTCTTATATGAACAGTTGTCGCTAACAATCTCAGTTTCCATTTGATTTCTTCTTATTTGTCATTTTCTCATTGAACAGTAGTGTAGCAACCCTAGCAGTGCGCTGGAGAATTTATTTCAATTTGAATCGCTACAGATAAAATATACAGCATTTAACTATAGAACATGCCGTTGCACTTAGCCCCAGCGATTTAACTTTTAGCTCGTGGTTCGTGGACGGAAGGTGGCACTCTTTAGAGCCCTCGTTTTGAACAAGTGTGAATTCTCTCATCTCTCTCGTAAAAGAAATTTTAGACAAAAGGTTTTTCTAAACTCTACACCTTTAAAAGAAAACTTAAAGTAAGGAACTTAAAATTTTTGTTACTAAAAGTACCTACTAGCAGAACCCCACATATACCTACCTACAATGATACCATAAGACGTATAACTGGTATATGTAACTAATACTTTAGAAACAAAGTAATCCCACGTCCTTGACAGTTGGTCTTAGCGAAGCGGATAATAAAACAGAAATATTTGTACTAAAAGTTGGGCCTAAGTAGGTACTTAAGTTAATACCTACTTAGGTATTAACTTAAGTACCTACTTAGGCCCAATAGCGTAGCACGATTCTACTTAAAACCACTAAACCCTTTCGATCCCAGTTTCGTTGAGCGGAAATCCGGTAAGCCGCAGCTAAAGACGTCCCGTGAAATATTGATAGAATTTGAAGTGATAAAGACGTCGATCTCCAGAATTTGTAATGACTTCCAGGGTAAGTAAGTATTCAGGTAACACGTCACATAGCGCTTAAACTGAGGCTAATAACGATGTGGTTGCTAAAGTGAGTACTTGTATACCTTATTTTAACCACGCAAGTTTACGAACAATAAGTGAGCTTCACTTTAGAGTGGTATCTCTAAAAAGAACAGGTAACTAGGTAGGTATTTAAAAAATCTGCAAAACCTAAGTAGTTACATAAGTTCCTAATCTACCTAAATGGTGTCGTGATAAATGCAAAGAACAATTACGGCATTCAAAATGTATAAACAAATTATCCATGACATAATAACTGATGCACAAAGAGACCTTGATGTTTTAAACGAATGGTTAAAATATAATTTACTTACAGTCAATACATCGAAAACATCATTTATGATTTTTGCAGCTAAAAATAAACCAATACCAGATTTTACCCCCCTTACCATAAATAATGACGTACTAAAACAAACTAAAAAAGAAAAATACCTTGGACTATGGGTGGACGACAAACTAACTTGGAATTGTCATATTGATCACGTAAAAACAAAATTAACGACATTACTTGGAGCATTACGCAAAATATCGAACTGTATCCCAACTACAATACGGCCTATTATCTACAATTCATTGGTAAAATCGCACCTTGATTATCTAATCGAAGTATGGGGTTCCGCCGCCCCAACAAACCTTATCCCACTACAAAGAACCCAAAACAAAATAATTAAAGTACTTCACTGTTATCACTATCTCACACCAACTAAAAAACTTTACGAAAAAACTAAATTATTCAACATCCATCAACTTTATGTATACTCCACTTGTCTTCTCATAAAAAACATTACCAATAATTCAATTAAATCTACTATACAAATACACAAAAAAGAAAACACGCACAATTTAAGAAATAAACACAAACTTAATTTCACTAAAGTACGGACTAACTACGGAAGGAAAACCATATTATTTGAGGGAGTGCAGTTTTACAATCAATTACCTAACAATATTAAAGAATGTGATAGCATCAACAGTTTCAAGTCAAAGTTAAAAGAATACGTAAGCACATTGTAACCTATTTATCTAGCATTGCATTGTACCTAAGGCCCTATGCCGTTTTACTATCCTTGCATGAAAATTTCTACTCAAACCCATACTTGAGTAACGATTTCTGTATCGACATTATACATGTCTTTTTATACCTAGATAAGCACCTACAAACTTATATAACTACCTACCTAATAAGCTACGGCAGCGCCATCAAGAGGCAAAATAACTTTATTCTATAATTAAGAATTTTGTATCTCATTGTAAAAGAACTTTTATGTTTTTATGAGAATAAATGTCTTTAAACCTAATTCCAAATCCCTCATAAATTTTCGATTTTGTACCCCTGCCATACAGCCTAGGCAGCCTAATGTTGCCACGAACTACGAGGGGGTGATGGGTATTTTCAAAATTCACTAATAACTGTCAAATTTAAGTTTAACATAAATGTTTTCATAACAGTCGACCCAAACCGACAAGTTTGTCGTGTCATTCCGAGATAATACTACGTTAATGCGTTAGTAGAGTTTTATTTTACTGCCAAACTACTGAACCGATTTCGATAAAATTTCCCTTTTAGAATTCAAATCGGTTAATAGATGACGGAGTTCTGAGGTATGTATCAAACAGTAAAAAAAAAGATAAACAGATACTTATGTTTAGATGACATCTCTGAGTGTGGCTGCATGACAAATTTTCCTTGCCTGATAAATATGACTTCATGAGAATATTCAGTAAGCAAGCAAGCTCGTATGAGTTAGTGGCTAACCCTGGTGACGGAGTTTTTAGGCCGCCTTAAGGCCTCCGTCATGGCTTAACGACTGCTAGAGCCGGGACCGACAGTTTAACGTGCCCTCCGAGACACGGAAGCGCTCAGATTTAAATGCCACTAACGGTCACCCATCCAAATAGTGACCGCGCAGAACAATGCTTAACTTAGATAATCGGTGAAGATTGACTAAGCAAGCTATGCCATGAGCGCTTCAGAATATTCAGTTGAACTTACCTTCAACACAGCGCTTACTGCTGAAATGATATGAGATGAACCCAACTCTTCTACAAGTAAAGCTCTTTTGATCATGACTAACAAACAGGTTTATTTGGTGCAACAAAGTTCACAAAATAATATCACTAGGCAAATATCCATATTTATAAAAATCATCCATTATAGATCCTACCACACATTTATAAGTATTCACAGCTTTATCCTTTTCCTCCAAAGTTTTCCAGACTTTCTTACTTCTGACATGGCCTTCTTCCTGCAAACCATTGGAAAGCCATAATGCTGTATTGGCTGTGATTAGACAAGCCGGTGCAACTATTTTCAGATCTCTGGCAAACGCTTGTGTTGAATACAACTGCTGAGAATTCAATCCCATTTCTTTTAAACTTTGGTCCAATGTTTGGTAGTAAGTGTCTAATAGTAAGTGGTAATGCTTGCGTCTGAGCTCTGTGTCTGTGCTGGTTATGATGAGGTATAAAGTGTCAAATGCTGGACTGCTAGTTCTTGTTGTTTGGTAGTCTATTAGACAACAGGAAACTGGATTTTCTTCCTAGAATAAAAAGATAATTATCATTAAAAAATCGGCTGCATCAATTTCAGCACGATTCATATTTAGGTTCCATATATATTATGAAGATAATAAAAGTATCAAATATGTACTGACCTCATATTTGAACAAAATATTTTCTTTCCAAACATCACCATGGCTTAGGCATTTCCCATACGCCAAATCCATTGATTTTTCATAGTATTTCACACAGTACTTTTTCAGCTTTTCCAGGTGAGGCACATGTGTTGTACCTTCAAACTTGCTTATCGCCTTTGTCAATCTATCTGTCATGATTTCAAAATACCTTTTATTTGTTCTCTCAGATAGGGGCAAACAGACATCCATTATTTCATCTTACTGTTTAGGATCTTTGGCATTCAGTACAAACGACAATGCATGCAATGTAGCAATTGCTTTTATAGCAACTGTGACATGTGCTAGGTCCAGGAACATTTCATTAACAAATGGCTTATAGCCACTGCTGGTCATGTCTTCCATAGCGATTACTTCACTGCAGTAGCTGTCATCCGTGTAATACAACCTGGGTATCACCAGCTGACAGTTTAACGGTAGATTTTGTTGCAGTCCCCGGTAGGTTCTGAGCAGTTTAGAGTAAACAAAGATTTCTCGTAGGAACAGAAGAGTCACAGCTCCGCTTACCCTGAACCTTTCATCAGTGGGAGCCAGCTTTAGAACAAGGCTAAGTACCTCCGACCCCTCAGATTATTTATCGCGGCTGCCGGTCAATATCACGGGGATAATAATACCGAAGTAATTCTGCCCAATGATATCGAGCTTCGATACGGAATGATGCCATTCTTTGAAATTACAATTTGAAGCGATTTTACTCACTACACCGCTAATATATTCTTCGGACAATGACGACATTTCTAACACTGTTTCAAATAAATTCAAGTTGATAAAACGGACGATACGTTTGCAGGATTTATAGTACTTTTCAGTTTCAGATGTCTTGACAAAACATTTTGTAATTTTTGTAAACAAAACAAACTTCAAAACACTGTCACATTCAAAAATAAAATGTCACTGTCAGTTTTGTTTGACACTGACACAGGGTAGCCCGCGTTTTTTTTTTTTTTAATTTTGTTATGGCACTGAAGGCTTGTCCTTTTGCCAAGTCTTTTTTGTTTAGCCCGCGTTGCTGCTCTTTATGTTATCATAACATGCTACCTACATTCCATTGGCCAAGATTCTAATAAATAGGTTAGCAGAAGTAGGTTTGTTAGGGATTAAGTTTTGTTTTATTTTGTGTTTATAGGTGGTTTTTAGTTGATAAGTTAGGTTGTATATAATAGGGTAATATAATCGCTCAGCGATCCAACCCTGTAAATAAATAAAAACAACATGCCATTGCACACTTTCCACCATGTTCCACCAAAAACCGAGGCCATTTGAGAGACCGTTATTAACCTTTTACCTACCGGAATTCCAGACACAATAAAATAGTAGATTATTTAACAAGGGGATAAAGCAGTGTCTTCTGTCGCGGGTGACGATTTAAATGGCGAGCGTAATGAAGGACTCGAGGTTTACTCCCGAGCGTAGCGAGAGTGTTAAAAACTTAAATCACGAGAGAAGCGAGGGATTTAACACGAGTCCTGAGTATAGCGAGGGATTTAAGTTCACCCAAGACTAAGGCAGCTTTATCACCGAGGAAAAAACTCTACTTTTCGTACCATTTGCGAAAAAATTAACACAATAATAATATGAGATAGCATTTTAGAATATTAACTTATTTATAAAAATAAATTAAAATAAACTTAACGTTTATGTGTTTGAAGAAAACAAAAACGCGGCATTTTTCTAGACTAATATTTTTTTGTCGGAAAAGCAAAGGCATCAAGCTCATACGGCCTGCATAATAAATGCGTATTCCTTTTTCAAAAAGATGTATAATGCTTTGTATACAAACTCAATGGTGTAAACACAGATGTAGTTCAGTATAAATTGTATTCCAAATTTAAATCACTTTCTCCCCCTAGAGGATGAAAGAAATCCAGTACAATTTTCTCTCCCTGTTTTTAACAGATTAAAAATGACTATTGTTATGTTCGCTTTTTGTGGCATAGAATGTCACTTTTTTGAGCAAGTGGTACGAAAAATCTATTATTACCGACCCGATATCGCGTCGACGGGACGTCAAAGGTTAAAAAAAGAACAAGGCGGCCACCTCAGTCCTCCCTTGTCCTCAGCCTCAGCCTCAGCCTAAGATAGTCCTCCGTAGCTTTCTCCATCCACCACCGAAAAAAGATAGAGACGCGAAGCGAAATGGTACCTAATGGAAATTAAAAACTTTATATGCCAATTTTACAATATATTCGTTAAATCTATGTGTAATAAGTAGGTATATCTATACCTAAGTACATGGTATTTATAACCTTTTGTTATAAATACCATAACTAAACTTTAAGAACTCCATTACCATTGAGTTTCGCGGTACGGGTGCTGTTCAATTAAAAATCCACCTCACGAATACAGAATTTAGTAAGTAAGTTTGGTCTCTCTTTGGACTCTATTTTCTTCGTATCGTCCTCAAAACGGAAATAGTCTCCTGACGAGGGTGCGGAGATCGAACTTGCTGGCTGAATATCAACTAGAAACTAGTTTCCAGGTGTTTGGATTTATTTTCACAACATTGATTGATTGTAGGACCTACTGACATTTTCTAAATTGCGGCGAACGGGTAACTTACTATAAATTCCTATAATTTGAATAGATAGGTGTAGGTATATACCTACTTATAATTTCAATGTTTTCAAGAGGAGACTAAATAGTTTTCTTCTAGGCAAATGTGCTACACCATCGACCAAATCATCGCATAATATCAGGTGAGATTGTTGTCAAACGTTTGTATAATCATACGAATCGGGCATCATGGGAATCTGGGGTAGTAAAATTTTAATCTCTCTCTTAAACCGGCTTTTTATTTCTGCAATAAAGATTTGTTAATTAAACTATTGGGGATATCTCAGAAAGATTTCCTAGTAAATGAACATAATATTTACTGAGTCTGCTTGAGTTAACTAGATAACTATTGTATAATTAGCTACATAAACCAAATCGAAATAATTTGTACAGGTAGAAAATCAACTTTTCTAAACGGTCTTTTGACTGTGTAGTAGCATAGATAATAGTACTCACGATGAACTATAACTATAATCTAATGAACTATAATCTTTTCTGTGGTAGTAAGTAGGCTGAGAATCACTAACGGCACTAAGCTTTCTCGTAGCTTCGTAGCGCTACGGCGCGGCGTAGCAAGCGTTGAGTTTTTTTACACAAAATGACGAAGCATTCATGTCATTGTGTCACCGTCAAATCTAACCTACGTATTATAACAAAATGCCTACCCATAAGGAATAGCTATCATAAAGGCACTCACTGAAAATTGTCAACTTAGTGTACTCCGAAATATTTCTATGCCATTAAGAAAAATGATTTCTTCTTGCTGGGTACCATTTTATGTAAAGTTGGTAATCAACTTTACAAAAAATGGTACCTAAGTAAGTTTAGGCACATCTTTAGGACAATAAATATCCTAAATAATTAAGATCTAAATAAGGAGCCTACGTACTACGTATTTTATGAAATAATTCCGTGAAAATTGATTTTATTAATGCAAATCCTCTTGCCAAATAGCAACCACGGCCTAATTAGTTGTATTTACAACACACCTACGAGTAGAATATGTTTTTACTATCTGAACAAAATGGGCATAACATAATGGGGACGGAGGCTAACCCCAAAATCCCCATAATGGGGATACAAGATACAAGATGTTTATTTGCATAAATAAGTGTTACAATTTGGTATTATATGTAGGAGGCACTTTTCAACTTATTCACTTTTTCCAGGTATCGCAAATGTTTTGGGCGCTTAAACTTAGGTAGGTAATTAATAACATTAATTTTGGGTAGGTACATACCTTTGGGCATGCAGTAAATTTTTAAACATTTTTCATTATCTACTACTTAACTAGTTCTTGCTTAGGGTAGGTACTTTTTACTAGGTAATTATGTACTTAAATTTATTATGGCTAATTTGACTTGGTAAGTATATAAGTTAATATTTTTAATTACTTTAGTTTTAGGTGGGTATTATTCTTTTACATTAACACTATTTCCCCATAGCATTACTCCATATCTGAGCCAAGAGTAAGCATAATATGCGTAATATGCTGACAGTGCAGTTTCTGTGTTTGTACTATATTTTAACTGAAATAGAGCGTATATAAATTTTGAAAGCTTTGTTTTTATGTGATCAATGTGAGTCTTCCAGTTTAGGTGCGTGTCAATATTTAAGCCAAGTAAATTAAATGTTTGAACTGTCTCTAATGGATTATTTTGAAAATCTATGTTTAATTTTAGGGTAGGGCTATTATATGATTTAAATTGCATTACTTTAGTTTTATTGTGATTTATTTCTAAATTATGTTCTTCAAGCCAACATTTTACTGTATTTAGAGTATTTTCCCAAATTAAATTGTAATTATCATATTTCTCACATTTAATAATTATGGAAACGTCGTCAGCAAAAAGTATTGGTAAAGTTGTTTCTTTGTTAAATATTTTGGGAGGTCATTTATATAAATAAGAAATAGTAAACAGCCTAATACTCTTCCTTGTGGTATTGCACATGTTAAATCTCTAACTTTAGACCTTACTTCAATTATTTCTTTTTTATTTATATTGTAGTCTTCTACTTGGACAATTTGCTTTCTGTTTTGTAAATAGGATTGAAACCAGAGATAAACAGGGAAAACCTAATGGGGATTTTGAGACTAACCCTAAGTGACGTGAAGCGAGACAGAGCGCTGGCAGCCAGATCCTCCCAGTTAAGAACCGATGGCTAATACCAGAGTGAAGGTATTCGCCATGAATTAAGGCAACTTTAGTGGTGCACTATAAATATGCCTAGGATATAATAAATAAATAAATAAATATTCTTGGACATATCACACAACGCTCTCTAATCCCAAACTAAGCAAAGCTTGCTATGAGAACTAGATTGCTGATATAATAGGTACATACATTTTTTTTTGTAAATAAAATACATACTTATAATACAAAGTAACACCCAGACACGAACAAACATAATTGTTTGTTCTCGGTGGGGATCGAACCCACGACCTACAAATTCCTACTAGGCTAGAAATTTTACCTTTTGGTTATCTGGGAAAAATTAATGAAATAATTTTTAAGTTTTAAATTGTAGACCGTTTCGCGATGGTAATTGGTGCAAAACCAATGTATGAGATTCTAAAATTATTCTTTATGACGCATGAATTGCTTTAGTGTATATGAGCAAAGATCATATAATACGCTTTAGTAACCCTAATATAACTTGCCTAACGGACATGGAAATGGACATGGATAACATGGAAAAAAAACAGCATAGGGAAAAATTGTATAGTTCCAAGCAAAGCAATGCGATTGCAAAGCTACTCTTACTAAAGTTGGTATAAGTGGACATCACTTTGCATAAACTTGACATAAATTCCACCACTCTAGAGAGACTTTCATTTTTATAGGGGTTTGCGTTACATTTGAAATCTTTGCGTTTCATTTTAGATGTTTGCCCATAACCTCTGACATTTTACTATTGTAGAGTCAGCGACGCAGATAATCTCAACTCGACGCAAATAATTCGCAAGCATTGTATAATATCATAGACAAATGAGTAATCCGTCACTGTCTGAAGGAGCAAACTAATTGCGAAAGCACAATGTCCCGTCTAGTCCCCGAGATAACGCTGAGAAAGTAAACGTAATAAAATACTCAAGCAAGATGCAGACGAAGTCTTTGACTAGTATCCTGTCTAGCAGTTTTACTTTTATAATTTTATTATAGAACGACTTATTGTGGTTGCGTTACTTTAAATCTACACCACGTAGTCTTTTGAGCTCATTGCAGAAATCCCCTGGGTGTTCCACCTGCGAAGGGGATATCTGAAATTTGACGGTGAGTGCTTTTTCGTCAAACCCTATTTCACTAGGTATTCGACGAATGCGGATCCAAAGCAAGCTAGGATATACATATAGGTGCGAGGCGAGAAGTACCGAACCGATCGATTCAGACAACGAAATACTGCTAGTATTTCGTGGTCTGAATATAGAACCTCGTGAAGAGAAAATAGTGCTGGGTCATGATCACGTAGGAACCAATGTATCATTAGTATAGTATAAATGCATAGTATTATATGATCTGTGGTATAAATACAGACAGTTACTTACTGTCATCATCATCATATCATTTCTGGGCCTTTTCCATCCCCCGGTTTCTCAGTTCATAGAAAAAGGTGTCCTACGCTTTCCTTCCGGTTGGTGGCTACGATTGTCGAGTCTCTGTTTTCCAAGTTCCCCAAATAATCTAAGGTACTGTGTAGTTATTCGATAATATCGTACTACCTACCAAACAAAATAATAGGTCGATAAGTAGGTACCTAAGTACACCTATTCTTATTCTTATTCTTATGAGAATAAATAGCTTTACTTGGGAATTCAAACCCCAATTGTATGTACGATCTGTTTTAGCCTTACAATAGTCTCCAGAGCCCGAGATAATACCGACTCATTCACAAATCACAGGAAGACGGGACTATCGCACTGCTGATTAGTCTCTGGGGCCAGCTAACGACCGCTGGCTGGTTATTTGACCTTGCTTAGATCACTATTGAACCCTGCTAAGTTTATATAATTTTTCCACAATAAGTCGACTCGGTCGATTGCTTCTTGAATAAAAATTTACTTATTGATGGAGTGAGCGAAGCGAACGAAGACAAGCGTCAAATCAAACAACTCGCTCACACACACAAAAGGTGGTTTATTTACCTACTAGCGACCCGCCCCGGCATCGCACGGGTGCAATGCTGATACGTTCAGCCAGCGTTTGCGATGTAAGCGCAAAAAAATGTGTTTATTTACGACATCACCTTAGAGAAACCTCTAAATTTATCAGTGTTTCTCTACAATATTATGCATGTATTATACATATAAACCTTCCTCTTGAATCACTCTATCTACTAAAAAAACGGCTTCAAAATCCGTAAGCGTAGTTTTAAAGATTTAAAACTACGCTTACGGATTCATTACGGATCATACATAGGGACGGACAAACAGCGACAGCGACTTTATTTTATACTAATATGTAGTGATATTGTACACATTTTATCCAACAGAAAATTAGTTAGATTGGGGGCACCTTTCGTGCTTGTAACGAACTTTATGTCCTAGATAGAAACATTCGTGTCTTTTAACAAGAAACGTAGATAGGTATTATAGTATTATGTCATAAGTAGTGGTGTTGTTCATCATGTCAGAAGAAACAGCAACTTGCTAACATGTTCTGGAAGTAGCTTACTTGGTAGTAGCACAGATTATATAACACTATACGTAGTAGGGACAATTTACGTAAATATGTAAGAAATTACAGAAGAGATAAATAATTAGCGCCTTTACCTTCATTTCTCCAGTCTGGTTTGTTAGTAGTCTACCTAACGCACCTAGCTACTCACACAATAATATATGATGTATAGGCCACTCGGTACTTAGCTCTATTTTTTACAGTGCGTAGAATCATTCTAATATCTTTCGACCACAGCCTCGTGATATCTCCCATACACCTACGTTTTATTTCCAATTTCCATAACTCAATAATTCCAGTCGTTGGTTAGGCTCTACCTAAGTAATATATTATATCGATAATCTCGGAGACGCGATTGAGAGCCGCGTGCGGATGACATTCTGCCCTCTTGAGCCGGAACTGGGATTCCAATAGTACCTTTGCCATCAGCTATCGTGTTATCGTAGATTGAGTATTTTCTTATACCACTCAGTGATATTCGGTGGTCCAAAAGCAGCTAGATTGGTGTCGCGCGTCTAGAAGAAATGGAGTTTCATCCCAATTGAATTCAATGATTACATAACCAACGAGGAATTTAATTAGGAATTACCTTTCACGATAAAGAGGGAAATAGGTACGTTATGATGTTGGGTGCGTGTACTAAAAGTTCATTAGAAAAAATAAATACAAGAGTAGGTAAGTTAAAATTTAGGTGGTAACGTTCACAGATTAAGATAAATAATGATTTCCAAATAGAAAATAGTATATGGAACGTTCCTAAGTAGGTAGGTAGGTACTTAATAAGTAGCTAGAATTTCATTAAATTTCCCACAAACCCAACCCTAAATACCTCTCTCTCTTTCCTGTTGGATCTGCCTGCCCATGCCCATTCAAACTCTAGTGGAATTTTGTTAGATGAATAGGTATTTCGGTTCCCGTCCTTTCTTGCTTAGTTATGGTCCTACGAGTTTTTGCGATAAATCCGCCGCACTCAAATAATATAATGTACCTAGACATCATTAGTCCGGTTTACTTGCTTTATTCCACAAAAAAAATTACGTCTAAGTAATAAGTTTGTTGCCATGTACACTTATATTTGTACACCGTAAGTGGATTTTTTATACTATAACAGGATAAAGACGGCCATTTGATTTGCGTAAATTCTGTTTATGCGGAGCTAACGCTGGTATTCAATGATTAGAAGTCATGGTCAAGCAAGCCGGAGTCAGATTCTGTGATATTTCTCAGTGACTCGAAAATCTAAAACTCATCATTCATTTCCCTGTCCTTATCCCACGCTAGGTGGGGTCGGCACAACATGTTTTCTTCTTCCACTCACTCCTATCATTCATCAACTCTGAATCTACTCCTCTCACATTCATATCCTCTTTCACACAATCCAACCACTTCTTCTTCGGTCTTCCTCTACTTGCATACCCACTGGGTACCCAGCCACACTCATATTAATAACTCTCTTCGTTATATTTTATGACTTTCATCCCTCGACAATTTAAAACTGTATGTTCCAAATGTATGCTATGCTTCTTAGGGCAACAAAACGTTTAGGTAAATGGCTACAAAAAGCAAGCCTACACCTGTGAATGATTTCAAAATCCAGTTAATGACTTTGTAAGTGAAACGCGTTACGCCTGTGGAGGTTTTCCCATCAGCGAAACGGGCCCACTTTCCCTAATCCTCGATTAACCCGACGCTGCAGCTAAATTTGATTGTAACCGGCTTAAGAAACTCTCAGGGGTAACCAAGGGCTAACCTTTCTTCTTGATTGCTCCCTGAGGGACGCTTTTATATCGGCTAGATAAGCACTCTCATGTGGGTACCTAGCTTACATTGTTATTGTAACTGGTCAACGTGGACTTCAGGCTGATTTAATTTGTAAGGACTAATTTCTAGACCTGCAGGCCTAAGATGCGCACCGCGAGATATTTGTCATGTCGTTCTGTCAAAATGTAAGCATTTTGCACCAGTTTAGGAACTATTGCATTATCTGTGGTACCTAATGGTGTCGACAAAACGCGCCATAATGTACACTTTTGACACTCCTTAGTCGTCGTACCTCTCTGAGGACGAGATAATAGTCATGCAGAAATGTCAAAAGTTGAAAATTCAAAGGCGCGGTTTCTCGACAACATTACCACAGATAATGCAATAGTTCCTAAACTGGTACAAAATGCTTACATTTTGACAGAACGACATGACAAATACCTCGTGGTGCGCATCTTAGGCCTGCTGGATATTCTAATGCATTATTTTTAACTAGAATACTCCTTTCATGCAACTTAGATTCCATGTCACGTCACTATGACAATTTGCGGAACTAAAAGGGGAAAAGTTTCGTCAAATTACAGAACCCTACTCGAGTTTATTGCCCTATCTCCTCTCCTACATTACAACGATAACCACTAGATATTTCCCTGTCGATAGTGTAACACAAAGCTGTTAAAACTAATATTAATTTTGATGGTGTTTTTGGACAATAAACTTAGCTAATTCGTTGCCTAGCCCGTATTGATCAAGAGGATATAACTACTAATGACTATTTTGTTTTCCTCCGTTTTAGGAGGCTGTTTTCTCCGTTATGCTACTTACCTAGATAACGTTAATTAATACCACATGCCTCAACCAATGCTTACCTATATTGAAATAAATAAATATTCATGAACATTTCACGCATTAGGTAGGTACTTATAATAATACCTATCTGTTTACCTAATCACTACATACATAGTATAAAGCAAAGTCGCTTCCCGCGTCTGTCCTAATGTCTGTATGTAGGTATGTATGCTTAGATCTTTAAAACTACACAACGGATTCTGATGCAGTTTTTTTTTAATAGATAGAGTGATTCAAGAGGAAGGTTTATATGTATAATACATAATCATCATCACTGCATTGCACCCGTGCGAAGCCGGGGTGGGTCGCTAGTAATTAATAAGTTTTACTTTACATTTGACCATAACGTCGCATCTATCCCCAAAAGGTTTGGGCACAGAAATCTTTCGCTGTCATCGTCGATAAAGACCCGAGGTCTGCACCAAGAGGCACTTATTTGTGCAAAATGGTAAGTAACTTTTAAAACTCATTTATTTCAGTCATCGTGTTTTAAATTCTATTTCACGCTCAATTTAAAAGCACCCGGTGCCTCGTAACGTAGGTATACCACTCATTCATCGTCAACTACGTGCTACATCTAAGGTTAGACCGCACTAGGGCGGAACTGCACTACAGCGGAGCGTCGCGTCAATTAGCTTCTATATTCTTTCCAAGTAAATGTACTAGCCATACCGCACTAAGCGGCAACGGAACTGCACTGCAGCGGAGCGTCGCGACAGAGTTGGGCAACTAGGCAAAGTTGACGCTCTCGCGACGCGCAGTTCCGCTGCCGCTAAGTGCGTTATAGTAAGCGGCGCGTCCGCGACAGTTGCGAGGCATCCATCTATATTATACTAGCTGTAGCGCCCGCGGCTTTGCCCGCGTGGTAGGTACTCAGTAATAAAGCAACACATAAACTATGCTTCCTGTTAACTTTATAGCGAGATCTTAAGTAGGTACCTACTACCTACTTACCTACCTACCCACTTACCTACCTACCCACTTAGCTACTTCTTTAAATGTGGCTTCAGAGGCTGGTATTTTTTACCTAGGTACGCTATCTCCCTTCCTACTTACACCTTTCGTAGGTATTTTATTTTTTTGTAAGGACATGCTAGGTACCTACCTAAGCTTGAAACAAACCAATTTTTCCATACAAACTTTAACAACTAATAGCACAGCGAATTAGTGTTGAGCTAGCTTTTTTAAATACAGATCTTATTTATTTAGTTTGATGAATATAGGTACATGCCAATTTTGGTATTTATAACTTCAAGGAATACTATTTTGCATACTAACGTTGAGGCCCAGTTTGACCCAGTCAGGGGTTAAATTTGTTAAAATCCCGTCTTAGCGGGTGCCTTTGCCATGTAAAGAAAGTACATTCCAAATTTTAGCCCTAGCTTTAGCGGTCTGGCCTGGAATGTTATAGGTAAGTCAGGTCCCTCTTCTTTTATATATATATACCGTTCACACCAATTTCATCCATCGCGTTCAGTGGTTGCCAACCGACTGAGAGATAAAATGCCGCGCTGCTGCAGTTCTAGTGCGTTATACCGAGCTACATTGAAAATGACGCGACGCTCCGCTGCAGTGCAGTTCCGCCCTAGTGCGGTCTAACCTTTACTGCGGAAATCCGGTTGTTTTGGTAATTTTGTATGAGTAAGCGATCTACTCTATGGTGATAACAGCGTTTCTAGGCCGTTTTAAGGCCGGTGATATTATGTAGTGCACATCGCATCGTGTTGGAATTGGTAAACAAATTCATTATACTAAAATTTACGGAATAAGGATTACATAACTAGAAACTAATTAGGATACCTATATCTCGGTAACAGGCCGAACTCGTCAACACCGGTTTGAAATCTCGCTATAGATAAAAATGCGACCAGCCTAACATCTCTTCACTTGTATTTATTGCACACATAACCTTTATGAACCATTAAATAGACTTTCCCGGGGTTTATTTGTACGAGTGTCTTATACCATAGTTTATTGTATGTCCTACGCTATATCACAGATCATAATAATACTATACGATATTATGTATTTATTGTATATTGTAGGCCAGGTGTTGCGCCGTATTTTTATATCCATATCTTGTTACTCGTAAAAGTTTTACTGTCTCCTTCATGGGCTGTCTCTGGGTGTAAGTAGTGCAATTTTATATACAAACCATTATATCCTCAAACATATTTTTTAATTAACAAAACTCATAGGTATACACCATTGTCAATAATACTTCTGGTGTGATAAGTGCTCGTAGGTAAGGTATACAAATAAAATCAACCTTGGCTCAAGGTGAAGTGCGCACTAAAAATTTAAACGCAAGGGCAACCGAGACGCTTACGTGTTGCAATCAACATGTCAATTTATGAAATATCGCTATTATACACGGTGTAACATAAATACCCTATAAGTCCGAAAGGGGAGCATTTTACAGGTCATGGCGAACAGTATTTGTTCTACCACTTTTGAGATTTCGAAGTTTTTCATTCATGAAAATATGAGCTCGTAACTTTTACTTAAAATGTACCTAAACTCAGCTAGCGTGTGCGTGCGACGCGGTAGGAGGGTACCTACGTATGCATGCGTGTGTACGGGTTTACGCAACTAGTAAACAAACACTTAAGGTAGTCGCAAATTTCTAAAATAATAAAAGTTGTACTTTTGTATGAAAATTTCAATTACGATGTATTGATCCTTTGCACATATCCAAGCACTCAGGTGGTCGGTCAGATTACACCCTCTTCGGACTTATAGGGTATTTATGTTACACCTTGTATACTCCACCCCACAGTCATCAAGCTTCCGTACTTCTAAAAAACTTTAGTCACACTTAAGCATCGAAAACACTTGAACGTGTACTCGAGATGACATTCTATATGAGTAACAGTTTCTTTCCTAATTCTTCTATTCCTATCCCAAATGGATTCCCCGCCCAAATGGAAGATAAACCCAAACCAAACCCAAGCAAAGCTGTATTTCTAGACGTGACTCCAGCTCGTACACCGATCATGAAAATGCCTTCGGCCAATGCAGTGGCACCCTTGCAAAACAATCTCATCAATCCGAACATCTACAGGGATATCGTTTACGAGAACATCAAGCCTGTATTCTCAGTCTTGCGGCTCATGGGCGTCCTTCCCTTGACCAGACCTCAACCAGGCATAAACCAGTTTCATTTTGCATCCACCTCAATGCTTTACTCAGCACTTGTTTTTGTGTTCCTAATCGGTTACGTGTTCTACCTCTCACTAAACAAAGTCCAGATTTTACGGACTTCTGAGGGAAAGTTTGAGGAAGCAGTCATTGAGTACCTTTTCACAGTTTATCTTTTTCCCATGACCGTGATCCCCATAATGTGGTATGAGACGCCGAAGATTGCTGGTGTTCTAAACGAGTGGGTGGAGTTTGAGGTAGCTAAAAACCTATACTTATTTACCTACGTCTAACAAATCTGTTACCTAGTTTTAGATACTAATTCTTTTTTTATTTTTAGATGGCATACAGACATTTATCAGGACGAGCGATCCAAGTAAAGCTTTACAAGAAAGCCTTGATAATCGCAGTTGTTATTCCGATCCTTTCGACGACGTCTGTGATCATAACTCACGCAACCATGGTTCATTTTAAGATCACGCAGTTGGTCCCGTACGTTTTCTTGGAGATATTGACGTATCTGTTAGGGGGTTACTGGTATCAGCTTTGTGAGGCCCTGAGCGTTTGCGCTAGCGTACTGGCTGAAGACTTTCATTACGTGAGTGTTCTATACACGTTTAATCGTAGATTGTTTAATTAATAGAGCTACTTAGTTTTATGTTTGGTTCCAGGCTCTTCGCCACGTCGGACCAGCAGGAAAAGTGGCGCAATACCGCGCACTTTGGCTCCGCCTTAGCAAGCTTGCCCGTGACACTGGAATTGCAAACTGCTACACATTCACCTTCGTCAACCTTTACCTCTTTCTTATCATCACCTTGTCGATCTACGGGCTGCTGAGTCAAATCTCTGAGGGCTTCGGAATCAAGGACATAGGGTTGGCTCTGACGGCGTTTTGCAGCATTTTCTTGTTGTTCTTCATTTGTGACGAAGCTCACTACGCTTCTCACAATGCAAGTATTTTTGTAAAAACTTGAATCAAATACCTAGTTGTAATGTACAGGGTATTCTCGCCACAACGTTATTTTTAAATAATAAATGAATTTATTTTTCAACTATGTTTTTGTCAACTCTTCGCCAGCTTTTATACCAGCTCTTACTATTATTTGAGTTTACCTACTTGCATAATGTTCCATCAGCAATCTAGTTCCCATAGTACAATCTTTGCTTAGTTTGGGATGGGAGGGCGCTATGTGAAATGTCCTTGAATATTAATTTATTTTATTTATATTCTACATTATCATAACTCTTCTTACATACCAGGTACGAACCAACTTTCAAAAGAAGCTGCTGATGGTAGAGCTATCGTGGATGAACACAGACGCACAGACCGAAGTGAACATGTTTCTGCGAGCCACCGAGATGAACCCTTCGCAAATCAGCTTGGGTGGCTTTTTTGATGTCAATCGGACGCTTTTCAAATCTGTACGTATAGAACTTTGCTTGACCCAATTTACATTTCCTTAGGTACAGTACAGTGCAACTCTAGACAGATAGGATTATGGAAGACTCCCGTGACTTAGTCGAACCTTCGAGCTCGAACCTTAGCACACGCATAGTCGTTAGGCAAATCTCGCATGGCAAACTATTTTCTTGCAATTGGATAGACTTGAGGCTCAGTAGATCAATGCTATAGAGTTAGTAGGTAGATGGTTTAAATCGGAAATCTTAGAGATAACAACATCTACCTGTTAAACACAGTTCAATTTTAACATTATAGAACATTTTGAAGAGTTCAACAATATGTTTACTGTCCTTGAGAAGCGTTAATCTACCCGCCCTATACAAATTATATTAAAGAGGTAGCCACAAGAAGTCATAACAGCAACTAATAAGACTGGATAACTACGGTGTCGTTTTACCGTAGCATGACAGTGCGTGCTAGGATGCTACGATTGCTACGAGTGATCATTGGTTGCTACGGTGCTACGGCGTAGCGTGTAGCATGCTTTGATGTCTTTTCCACGCAAATGGTCCTATCCTAATTGACCGAGCGAGCGAAGCGAGCGAAGCGTCTCAGTTTCCACATTGGCCAAAAATGCGTTTGTCCGGATGTCTGTCTGTCTGTCTGTCTGTCTGTTCTCCTCTACAGGTCGCATTTTTCAACCGATCTGGACGAAACTTGGTACACAGGTTATATGACTTATTAGATTTTTTTGTCGTCGGGGATTTTTGATTGGAGGGGTACTTCCCCAAAAAAAAGGGCAAAAAGGGGGCTATTTGATATACTGGATATCTCCACCAAATGAGATCCAATTTCGATTATTCTTTTTTTATTTGAAAGGTAGTAACTATAAGTTGGTCTCATAAAAGTTTGGCGAAGATCTGATAAGGATCTTCAGCATGATGAACAGGATAGCTCATCAAACAATCGATGGTTTTCAATCAAATTTGAGAGAAACACAAAGGACCTCATTCTACACAAGATGATGCAAAAAAAATCAAAAAGATCAAAAAAATCACAAAACGGAGAATGCACTTGCACATTACATTCCTCAAAAAATTACAAATTTAAATAGAAAAAACATCACATCACACACACACACACACTCACACAACATTTTGCATTATAGTTAGTTTTCAATACGTGACAGGCTGCAAGCGTTTCGTCGCTGTTAGAATACTAACTGATAATTATCTTCATGATGTTTTCCTTCACTGAATGAGAGCATCAGCATAATAATAAATAAGCCTTAAATTAGAAATTAATAAAAGTGCACTTAAAGACTTTCAGAAAACACCTTACACGACATTGATGATGTTGATTGATGATGTTGAATATTGGAATATTGAGTATGCTCGCGAGATCTACAGCTCCCAGAGCCACTAGTATTATTTTGGTTTCAAGTTGCTCATAGATGCCATCACATAATTAACACAGCGCGGTCCTAATGACATTTCCTACAATATACGAGTTTTTTCAGTCAAGCACCAACCAGACTTCTGTTTCGCAGCTTCTAGCAACGATGGTGACCTATCTAGTTGTGCTCCTGCAATTCCAAATCAGCATCCCCGACGAGAGTCAGAGCCAAGCTATGCCTGAAGAGCCGTTAAATATCACCACACCAACTGAGTCTACCACTACCACTACCATGATCACGACCATTCTTACCACACTGGCCAAGAAAAAGAAGAAAAATTAATGCTATTAAAATTTAACTAAATATATAAAAGCTTAGATTTAGGAGATCAAGAAAATAAATCAATATAAAACTCACCGCTTTTTTGCAAGCTACCTATGGCCTATTCTCGACAAGCTTATTGACAAGCCCACCAGTGGGTCAGATGGTCAGATGGGAATAGCATCCCTACGAGCGCACAAAGCAAATTAGTGGGCTCGATGCGTTTTTTTTTCATCTGACCCACTGACCCGTACAGGGGGTCCATTGGCTTGAGTAGGTAAATGCTAGGTGTAGGTACAGTGTCTAATTAGCTGTTTACTTATAATTGTTGCATAACTTTATTCAGCTGCTTATAATTAATGTTGTCTGTGTCAAAAATGTCAAACAATGTAACTATTCATCATCCTTTATAAGTAGGCTCCTGATCTTTTCGGGATTGGTCTTTTGACGCCCCCTAAAATCAGTTTGACGATTTGACTAGATAATTGGAATAGGTTTGGTTGATTGTTGGCACGAAATTGAACAAATTAAGCTATAGGACTTACGCCTAATTTTAACATACATTATAGTAGGTGGTTTAAATTTCGCGGTTAAGCGGAACGAATAATTGACCACAGGCAAAAACTCACAGACGAATTCTGTGCAAAAACTAATCCATCCAATCAAAAGAAGTAGTTTTTCGTTTTTCTGTAATAAACGAAGTACATACATGTACAGAGTACCTAGGTAATTGATCGCTGACTAATCTGTGGAAGAAAGCAAAGCAAACAAGACCATGATTTTATTATTCTGTATCTGTGGCAAGCAAGCTGTATGTATTATCTGTAATAGCATTCTGTGCCATTTTTTAGTCTGTTACGAAATTCATTCAAGAGTTTTTGGTTTGGATTTCTTTCTGCGAGTTTCTGGAAAATAAACGATCGATTCACCAGTTTGTAATACATACATTACGAAATCCAGGAAACCTACAACCTTCAGCAATGGTAGATTACAGCAAATGGAAGGATATTGAGGTTAGCATTCATTATTGTAGCTCTGATAGGCGTAGGTGCCTACACGACCGATGCCTTATTTTTATTGTCCCGGTATACCTACCTACTACCTACCTGCGTATTTCAGATTTCTGACGATGAAGATGAGACCCACCCAAACATTGATACGCCTTCGCTATTCCGATGGCGGCACCAAGCGCGCGTCGAACGGATGGAAGAGCACCGCAGGGAGAAAGAAGAACACAAACAGAAAAAGACCGAAAACCTCAGGCAGATAAATGCAACGCGAAAGGAAATCGAGCAAGCTGGTCCAGATAGCCCTAACCTTGAGTCTTTAAAGAAAACTCTAGCCGAACTACAGGCACAAGAAATGAGTTTACTCAAAAAAGAAGAGGAACTCAAAAAAAAGGACAAGACTACCCCTTGGAATGTTGACACAATCAGCGAACCAGGGTTCACCAAAACCGTCATCAACACAAAGCCACTAAGGCCTAAAGATGAAAACTTGACGGAGGAAGAAAAAGAAGCAAGAATGAAAAAGTTTATCCGGGAGAATGAAAAGTTGTTGAAAGAGTTTGGAATGCTGAGGAAATATGATGATTCAAAACAATTCTTGATGGAGCACAATCAGCTTGTATGTGAAGAAACTGCCAACTACCTAGTTATTTGGTGCATCAACTTGGAAATGGAAGAGGTAAATAGGTATTCAAAATTAGCACAAGTTCTGTGAAGTCTGTTGTACAATAAGAATGAAACTAAATTCACATTATATTTGCAGAAACATGACCTTATGGCACATGTCGCTCACCAAACAATCTGTATGCAGTACATTCTAGAACTGTCAAAGCAATTGGATGTTGACCCTCGAGGCTGCGTTGGAGCATTCTTTGCAAAGTAAGTTATTTCTACTATAGTAGGTGCCAAATAACACCGCAATACAGGTCATTCACCCACCTTCACCACAATGTCGCAAAATTCAATTTATGAATGGTAAACAAACAGTACTACGAGATTCGAGTGATTACCGTCTTAGCGACAGGTTTGTATGGAAAACGACAGAATTAGCCATTCATAAATTGAATTTTGCGACATCGTGGTGAAGGTGGGTGAATGACCTGTATTGCGGTGTTATTTGGCACCTACTATAGTCCCACCTGCAAGGTACTAGATTATATAGTGTTGTCCTATTCCCTGTCATAACCATACGAAAACCTATACTTACCTATTTAACCCTATGTGGTGTTGATTCTATTGTTTCATTTTTTTTGACAGCACTAACTTTCTCAGAAACTGAAACAACAAAGTGTAGATATTAAGTTAGTTTAAGAAAATGCAACAACAGAATTAGCACCAGTATCCACAAAAATAAAGTTATAACAGCTTTTTCAAATAAAATGATTTGATATTAGAGTTCAGTTAGGGAAACTAACCAAAATTAAAGGCAGGGAATTGTTTTAGTTGAGAGATTCTACTTAAACATTTTTCAAACACACTCAACTAAATAAATAACATCCACTTCCAGGATCCAAGTAGCTGAGAAAACATACAAAGATTCTTTCGATGATGAGCTAAAGCAGTTCAAGGCCAGAATTGAGAAGCGAGCTGCTGAAAAAATCCAGGAAGCCCTAAAGGAGCAGGAGGAAGAGGAGAGGAAAGCCAGGCTCGGGCCTGGAGGCCTGGATCCTGTGGAGGTTTATGAAGAACTGCCTGATGTAAGCTTAGTTTGGCCCAACTGCCAATTTATAAAGCTGGTTGTTTTCAACAAATTATCCTGTATAAGATTCCCACAACAATTTTCTGGAGATATAATTAGACAATAATATGCTGTTCTAGATTTTTTAATACAAAATTAGTGCAATCTGAAATTATATGCCAAAAAAACCTTTTTCTCCCGCAGGAACTTAAAAAATGCTTTGATGCCCAAGATGTCCCATTGTTGCAAGCAACAATAGCAAAGATGCCTGAAGCAGAAGCAATCTACTTCATGAAGAGATGTGTTGATTCTGGTCTATGGGTGCCCGGCAAGAATGATGATGATGATAATAAAGAAAAGCCAGAGGGCTCAGGAGATACCACCACGGCACCAGCAACATCAACCACTGAGGATGTAGACTGAGGGTTGCTAAGGTGCAGAGACATTAGTTTATTTATAGCCCTGCATCTTATTAAAGTACTGGACTTGTTCTGTCAACAAATATTGTTTAAATGCAAGTGTAACATAGGTCCTTTCTTAGCTACGAAATATTTTATTGACATAGTAGCATTTGTGTACCCGTTATAGCATTTACTTGTATTTATAAAAAATAGGATGCTTGAATTTTACAGCCTGATTTTAATTTTGTACAAATCGCATTGCTGTGTACTCAAGATTTTAAAATATAATGTAATTTGTCATATTATTGGTTAGTTTTATTTCATATAATAGGGACTTAAAAAGGGGATAGGTTTTTTTTTTCTTTGTCGTATCACTCTTGGCAGAGGGTCGTGGTCGTCATGTTGGAGCAGTGGCCCGTCTTACAATTTTCCGCCATTCTTCCCGAACCGCTGCTCTTCTGGCACATTCGTTCAGAGGAACATCAATTGCAGCCTTGATTTGGTTGGTCCATCTCAAAGGTGTCATAGGATAGGTGGATAGGTTTAGGTTGTCAATAAAAATTGCTTGTAAACTTGTACTTTTTATATAACAAAACTACAATAGAATGAGAGACGGTGCGGGGGCGCTACGTTAGCAAATGCGGCGGTAATTGTGGTCGCCCTTCCAGTTTGCTGTAGTCTAGGTGAAATTCTTTCGCCACCTGCAACAATTTAAACAAATTATGAAAACATAAAATGCATCAAAGCAACTGGTTACATACTTGGTATGTTATTTATTACAAAATGATGTAGATGGCTTTGTTTGATTAAGGCGTTGCCTAGCCCAGCAACAGCAGTGGCCTACTATGACGCTATGACTGGCGTTATCTTGAATCGGAGCTAATAATTACCTTGCGCCAATTGTGCGCATCGAAGAAATAATAGGTGCCGCGCTCGTAGGTAGACGTTTTCTCCACCATGGGCATGCCGGGCGCTTGAGAGATCCACACCTTTTCCTCCATGTGATACCGCCATTCTCGATTGTATCTGCAAAAATTGTAACATTTCACCAAATACACCATTACATGCACAAAGGGCCATGGAGCGAGCCATGCTCGGCATAACACTCTTAGATCGAGTTCGCAGCACCGAAATCCGTCGCCGTACGAAAGTATACGACGTCGGTGATAGGGCGGTAAACCTCAAGTGGAGTTGGGCTGGACACCTGGCTAGACGTGGTGATGGCCGGTGGAGTAAAGCCTTGACGGAATGGTGGCCGAAATCAGGCCGAAGGAATCTGGGTCGTCCGAAAGCGAAAGCGAAAATGGGTCGATGACATCGTAAAGGTAGCAGGAAACACCTGGTTAGGGCAAGCACAGGACAGAGGAGGTTGGCATAACATAAAGGAGGCCTATACCCAGCAGTGGGTGGTACCGGGCTGAGATGATGATGATGACACCATTACATTACATTTTCAGAAGTCTCAAAACTAAAAAATAAAGAAACGGTCGACGCACCTTAGCAATCGTGAATATAGTGTCGATGTGCGACAATTTTGTTCGCAAAAGCTCCATTGCGCATTAAAGGCTGAAGCAGACTGGATGCGTATACGTAGACGTGCACGTAGCACTGAGTTGTTATGTATGAAACTGTATGAGACAGGACACACTGCTAGCGTAATGACGCGCACGTCTATATTACGCAAGCAGTGTGTGCTGTCTCATACAGTTTAATACATTACAACTCAGTGGTACGTGCACGTCTACGTATACGCATCCAGTCTGCTCCAGCCTTCTGTCAAATTCATTGCGCCATTGATTGCAAAGATCCGGCGACCATACTGTAAGTTAGTAGTTCAGCTCGAATACTTACAGTTCTGACGCCGCCGCAATCTGAAGTACATCACCGACAAAACAGTAAAACAAATAAAATAATAGGTCTTCCTTATATCGACTCAGTCGTAGGGGCGCCAGCTTTTCTCTGATGGAGCCGTTTATCAGATACTCTGGAGGCACGTGGTAATCCATATCTTGCGGCCTGAAATAACAAACAATTTCGCTTATTTTATAGTATTTAGCCCAGTAATAATCAATAAATAGTGTATTCTGTTGTTGAATTTACAATTTTAGTTTGTTGAGGCAAGGGAAATAACAGATTTTCTACCAGTATTTCCAAAAAGGCATCATTTCTACGAGAACGGATAGGATCGTGTTATAACGACGACATCGTAATACCTAAGTCCGAACTAAAAGTAACATTTGTAAAATATCGTGATACCCATGTTAGCGCTTAGCTGAGTATTGTCCAATTTCGCAACAATTTATCAGACCGTAACATTCTCCATGTGTTGTAATTTTTATTTTTACAATTTTAACTTCCTGCTTACAATATTGGTAGTCCACGTCAAACACTATGGACGCCTTCCACACATTAATACTGGCTCTATAAAATGCTTTAATATAATTGTGACTTGCATTAAAGCGAAAACAGATAGCATTTTAGCCATTGAAACCCTGAGTAACCACTATGAAAAAGAGGGAAAGCCTCTAGGTTTAATTTCTAGTAAAACTATGGTTAAAAAACCATTCTCACCTACAAGACGTGTCCGCCCATGGGCCAGCAAAGGTGAGATACAGGTTGTCAGGCGAATTTAGGTTTAATCCGAGCGCCGTAAGGTCCTGACCCAGCGCTAGTTGAACTAAGTTCGGATCCGATTCCGCCGCTCGAATAAACGTCAGTAGTCCTACGATACCAAACTGA
This sequence comes from Eulithis testata, assembly GCA_947507515.1. Classification (NCBI taxonomy): domain Eukaryota; kingdom Metazoa; phylum Arthropoda; class Insecta; order Lepidoptera; family Geometridae; genus Eulithis; species Eulithis testata. Next base: position 4,942,490 of record OX382213.1, on the reverse strand, counting down.
TTCGGTATCATTGTCTCTGGTATATTCGTTACTTTACCTGGAAAAATTCCAATATGTTAATACCAAGGCCAACAGCTGAAAATAAATCATATTTGTGTAGAATAAAGTCGCTTTTGAAAAAGGATCTTTTTGAATTTTCAAAACCGAATTTATTATACTAATTAGTTTTTTATACAAACCGTACACTTCCTTTGTAGGGGCAGGCGGAGGGACTTAAGAAATAGTTTAAGATTAGATTCACGAAAAACCATAGCAGCATGTAAAGTGGATAATAATACACAATTAAAGCATAACAACATAAAAGACAACCATTTATCTAATGTTTACTATCTAGGTGAATTAGCGTGAATAAAATATAGCGTGTTATTTTTATCCCTTGACCAACTTTAGCACATATTTTCAAGACACACCTTTGGTAAGTAAAACAGTGAAAGTATAGAGGCTTACTTATAATCGTCTCTCAATTTCTATCAAAGTTAATAACCACCGTTTAAAATAATGCCATCACGTTTTGTTAAGATAGTGACGAATAGTGGAAGGAGATCTGTGTTTAAACACTGTTTAAGTTGAGAGGCGCTTATAAGTAAGACAACGGTGATAAACAGAGTATAAACCCCAAAAACCACATAAATACCAATACCAGAGAATTAGCAAGAGTTACGTTCTATCTGCGGGATATTTGCCATGACTAGTGAAGTTTTGAAAATTTTTCGATCATTTCACCATGATGATATCCCATTTTAAAGTCAATGCATGGTTCATACGGCCCAAAACGATTCAAACGTCAGTTTGGAACTATGCAAAATTATGACATTAGTTTATCCCATTTGGAGTGCGTATAAAACACGCCATATGCAACAAACTTAGCACAAAGCGGGGAATTCACTAGACGGACATGCTCGCGGACATGCCCGCCGGACCTCGCTACTATAGGTCTGTGCGATGTTTGCCAGTGTAGGACCGTCGAAGACTGTCTGCCAGACTATCTAGTGAATTCCCCGCTTAAGCGCTCTAGACAACAATTCGTTTATACGTTAGAGTTGACAAGTCTGAGAATTACTGTAATGTAAAAAATGACAGGGGTAAAACTTTCTGTCTCTACTTTGGTCACACAAAGGAAAGGGACAAGGTATGATTTGTATATTCAAAAAAAGAAATGATTGTCTAGAGCGTGCAGGCTCCTAGCGAAATTATGTGTATGAACGTTTCAAATGTATGAGTATTACCTTCAGGCGAGGTCTGTATCCCCCGCTTAGGTTTATCCACGCTGTTATGGTTCGCAAATTCCTGACTCGGCGCGGCCAAACTCGGCGCAGGTGCCACCGCGCCGCCCGTTGAAGTGCCGGGAAGCGCGGGGAAGTCTTCAGACGACATCGTGAATTCCGATTGCTCTGAGGTTGGCTGCTTTACCATACCCACTGGATAGAAGAGATAACCTAGATTAGAGACTGGTGTGAGTGCTACAGCATGCTCTACGATAAGCGGTAACGCCAGTACATGCATATGCTTGCATTGCCACGAGCCACGAACGAGTGATTGTTTTATAACTTACGGTGAAGTTCACGACACGCGCTCATGAACAGCCAACCACCAGAAGTGTAGACCATCACAATATTGTGGATTTGGTTCGAAAAGGTTCTACATTTCAGATTGGTTGACAGTACATAGTACTACGTCGTAGGTTTTAAATGCTATCACTCGCACGCAGCTCGGGATCACCAATGCGAGTGAACAAGGGAGTCAATTCTTCGAAAACTAAGGTCCATATGCCGATACGGAAATCTTTACGCAAGCATAAAATTGAGCAGAGATTTTCATACAACAATCTATGCCGGATTAGTGCTTGAGAAGTAAATCAGCATAAGGACCTAAAGCATTTATTGCAGTAACCCCCGAACACACTAGCGTTGCCATGCGGAATGACAGCCAATGAACCTTCGCATTTTCTGTGAAAATGCTTTCGTTTTTGATCGCATGTTCACTAAAAATACACAGTAAAATACATAAACACAGATTGGGATCTACAATGTTTTAAATAAATATCATGACAGAAATAAACACGCTCATGCACAAAAATGGAGTAACAGAATAATAACAAGGCACTCCACTTGTTTCAATTTGTGGCAAGCCTAAGCCAGCACAAGTAACATGCATTTAATAATACAAGTTTTGACAAGCGACGACAGACGGCCCAATGTAAGTAACTCACCGTAAGCTATGTAACTCATCATAACTCACCATGAGGTATGATGATATAGAGTGTAATAAGACAAGTGACAGCGTGAATTTATCTAACTCTCTGTAAGGCTTAGACATCAGATGGGTTGATGTAACTCGTAAGGTATGTAATCGTAACTCACCGTTTTATGGGTGAACGTATAGGAATAACGTATTGTAACCACCGTAAAGACAGCAACGAGACGTTTAGACGAGGGACGGGGTGATGTATGTAACACATGGCAATATCTAGACGCATTCACAGGTTAGCGAGATGATCTAGCAGGAGTCGACGTATCTACTCTAGGTGAGCTACACATCGGACATCATCATCATCATCAACCTATATCGATCCATTGCTGGACGTAGGTCTCTCCCTAGACTAGACGCGCCACTGAGCCCGGTCTTCGGCTCTTCTCATCCAATGTTTGCCAGCTACATTTCGCAGATCGTCACCCCACCTAGCCGGAGGGCGTCCTACACTACGCTTGCCTAAACGCGGTCTCCACCCGAGTATTAGTTTGGTCCAACGATTGTCGGACACATCGGACAGTATGGCTGAGGCCAAACGAGCGTAATTTTCCGAGTTGTGAGTCGCGTAATTTCGGCCGGCCCAGCAGAAAATCTGTTAGGCTGCCAGACGGGCGTAATTTATTCAGTTGTCAATCTGTACCTGAGTGAGGCTTTCCTCGCCCCCCTCACCCCAGCTAAACATTTTGGCCGGAGATAACGCGTGTGAGTCGGCAGACAACTCATATTGCGTCGCCGTGTGAATCAAACAGAACTTTTCTATGAAAACAAATGCAGCAGAAATTACGCGACCGAAATTGCGCAACTCACAAGTCTAAAAATTACGCTCGTTTGGCCTCAGCCTTAGTATGTAACTTACCGTAAGGTTTAGAGCCGGGAGGAGGCGGCGCGGCGGTGGGCGCCTGGTCGCCCGCGCCGCGCGCCGTCAGCGAGGGGAACTCGCTGAGGTCGAGAAGCGACGGCGTCGACGTATCGCCGCCCTCGCCGAACACAGAATGGTAGTTGCTTCCCGCGTTGAACCGAGACAGGTTGCCCATACTCGACTGAAATAAAATAACAAACTATTAGAAACATTATAAAAAGCTAAGGCTGAGGCCAAACGAACGTATTTTTTTTGAGTTGTGAGATGCGTAAGTTCTGCTGCTTTTGTTTTCATAGAAAAGTCCTGTTTGATTCACACGGCGACGCAAAATGAGTTGTCTGCCGACTCACACGCGTTATCTCCGACCGAAATGTTTAGCGGGGGTGAGGGGGGCGAGGAAAGCCTCACTCAGGTACAGATTGTGTGAGAGTCTACACGTTTAAACAACTGAATAAATTACGCCCTTCTGGCAGCCTAACAGATTTTCTGCTGGGCATAATTAATGCGACCGAAATTACGCGACTCACAACTCAGAAAATTACGCTCGTTTGGCCTCAGCCTTAAAGAAAAGTAATTACCTAGCCATACATTGAGGACGCTTCAAAGATCGTCATCGTATTCAATAGGATCTAATCATGCAATGTACAGTAAACTTACTGCGCATTGTATGAATTAAAAGTACCATCACCTTTTAGATGTTTCGGACTTTTGCGCAAAAGTTTAGATGTGTGGTTCAATCAAATCGCGCGTCGCCACGGCGCGGCGGCTAGACCAATTTAGATGAAATTTCTAAATGTTATTTGTATAATAGCACTATATTTTATTTGATCGTGAGTAAAACTCAAGCAAGCAAAGCCGCGAGCGGAAGGTGCTTTTGATGGCTAACTTAGCGAACATCTGCCGTGACGGAACCAATCCGGTAACCTCTACTTGTCCAGCTGTTCAACAGAGGTCATTAAACTTTTGAAACATTCATTATCACTCTAAGTAATAATAAAATTTTAATCTGCTTTTATTTGTGAATAAATACCTACCACAACACTACCAACGAAACTGTGAAATAAATTGGTCTGATTCTAATGCTACAAAAATCGCACCAAAACTGGAAACAATACTAGGTCAATGAAAAACGACAGAATAAACAATGGTTAGCGTTTGGAGTCAATGTTGACCTGAATTTCACGTTTACTTGAAAACCAAAACTCGCGGAGTATAGGCATGAACGCTGTTGTGTAATTTATAAATAAAAAATCGCTTGTGGTTACTCATACCGCTATTTCCGTTTAAAAAAAAGGAGGATATGAGTAATTTTTTTGTATCGAAATTTTAAATACTTTTACAGCCGTTACTCGAGATTCTTTTACCGCTATGCAGGATGTGGAAAGGGCTTCCTCCCGAGGTTTTCCTATCACCCACCTAACACACAATATGACAAGTTTCAAAGAGGTTTAAATGAATTGTACAGAGTATGCAGCGCATCGATAATGCCTCTGGTGGACCGAAGTCTGCTTGCCTATGGCATAAAAATAACATATCCAAGTACAAGCACCTACTAGAGAATTTTAATGAGTTTTAGCTCCAGCATATTAGAAATAGTTATATAATTAATTCTCACCATAGAATTAGAATTAGGTTGCGACAGTGTCGTTGGCATCGGTACCCTTCTATCCGCAAACGCTCTCTGTCCAAAGAGTGTGGACCGTGAGGCCATGGAAGGGGGTGCTCCGGGCATAGCCGTTGGGTTTCGACTCGGCGACAGGGCGCCGCCGAATGTCGGCGTCACATGACCCGAGACGCCGCCGACAAGCCCTGAGCTGACACGACCGCCTACACCTCCGCTCCCTAGGCTTCTAGGCGCTTGCTGGAAGTTCAAGTTTGCCATAACCTGGAAGGTTTATAAAATTAGTTAGAAATATACAATGTACTAAAACGCTCTTTAGAAGTATATTTGGATAATAAACGACAATGTTGATGTTCCGCAGGTCAATACTCAATTTGAAATAGGTAATAAAGATAATGCATGGAAAGAACAACCCCAAAATGTGAGGAATTATAAACATTTAAGAATGGAAGAGAGATAAATTCGATGCTGTTTCATTACATGATTTTTGACTCTATGGAAATATGGATTGTCCCACCAGTGCTAGATCAGCGTTTGTATGGTTTATTACCGAAAAGACATAACTTATCTTGACTCATTCCATGTTCAGTTGGCAGTTTTATGGATTATGCAGATTAAAATTAATATATCTTACTTAGGCTTAGGCTTTGATAGTGAATCATAGCGCCATCATGATGCACTAGGTACTGTATAGTTTGCTGTTATCAAATAAGGTCTCATTCATATAGAGAGGAATCTATAGTGATAAATGCAAAAACTACTGGTAATAACTGTCAACAACCCGTGGGAATTCTATCTATAGAAGTATTGTTTACATTCTATGAAACTATCATCAGTTACCTATTTAATTCTAGTTTTCATACTACTTCAAAGATGGTTTTATCAAATTTATAGAGTAGTTTTAGGTACCAAAGTATATTTTTACTGGTTATTTGGCAAATGTAATGATGAGAGGAAAGAATATTATTGTTTTTTATCTAAATAGCACAATAAAACAGATTTCTAAATAGAGGACATGGAGATTTTTATTTATTGATAGTATATTAAAAATATATATGTACCCTATGTTTATCCTTGACAAACTTAAAACTGTTGCATTATGTAGAGTAAGAGCAACTTGTTGTTAGGTCAGGATCGACTTGTTGTTAAAGATAAACTAATAAAATTGTAAACTCAAATAAGAGTTGTTGAAGGTAATCCATTTGTATGCATGTTCTACCCACACAAAGTTGTGGCACTAGAAATCAACTTTGTATAGCTTGTTATGTAGTGGACAAATAAATTTAAATTTATTACTCTCTAATTGTAACTTCAAACCTACAATGATGAAAAACTACAGTAAAACCTAGCTACCAAATAACAGCAGGAAGGACTAACATTTCACACAGGTGACTGTGCAGAGCCTTCTGCGGGATTCAACTTCAAATACGATGCCAACAACTTGGTTCAACATTAGCGAGACACTTTCAGTCTTGAAATGCATTTACTCACACTATAAAATAACCCAAAAACAAAGATATATTCATTACAATCTAAAATTTACATTAGGTAGGTGCTTACCTAAATTTGCAGGTAGTTTTGAATGATCTGCTATTAATCATGATAGAAAGATCAGGGTAGTTGACATTTGTATGTTTTACAGTACATAGATATAGTTGTTTGAAAGCATCTGTTGCCACAGAAGCACTTGGCAACATTTTTGACTAACCAGACTTCTTCCAACTTATGACAGAAAATGATAAACAATACCATTTCGTACAAGAAAACTTGTAAATAAGAAATTAGTAGAGATAGGTGAAATGTGATAACGGTTATTAGTGACAACAAATACTATGCGTATTTCATGGAAACTTATCATTATTTACGATCTGCAGCACCCCTGTCGTACAATGGCGACCCTGGATTATTGTTTCACTCCAGTTACTTTTAAAAATTACGATTATTTACCTATTATGTAGACGTCAGTCCTTGTGCTACAATTTCAGTTCAGCTATAGATTGTTCGCTCATAATCGAGTATTCTCTTCAGAAATGTTTATCCACTCTATCTATTGAAATAAACAAAAGTTTGTTGACTGTCCAATTTTGACGTCGCTATTGAGGCATTCAAAATTTTAAACACCAGCTCTAAATGTGCCTGAAAGTGTCTATGCATGTAACACTGCTATAAAACGCTGAAAACTTGATACATCTTTACGTCACTTAAAAATATTTTAACAATTTCACTTGGCTTCATCGAACGCCACATTACCCTAAACAACTGGCGGCCATATTGTTGAAAGCAAACGGAAACTGATAGCAATTTTCAGTTGAACGACGAATATTATTTTTGTAAAGTTGACAAACTAAACCAGCGTAAATATATAATTTATAAACTAAAACATGATAGTTCAATATTTTTAAACAACTTTTTTGAAATACAAATGCATGAAATTGCTGAGAAAAGAGTTATTTATTTAAAAAGATTTCATTATGACTTTAGAAACGTCACAAAATTTGTTGCCAGATTCCTCAAAAAAAAAGGTTTTATATCTGAATAAGTTCATTCAAAGTTCATTCATAAATTAGGGTACCGTCTAAAACCTAAAGTCAGTGAATCATGCAATGAACCATAAATACTATAATAATATTTGAAATTAAAAATCTTCGGTCTTTGCAAAATTACCATTCTCATATTTTTTTACCTTTATTGATTAAACTAAACATAAAATGCTCCCTGTCAATTTTTTCGCTATTCTCCTCTATATTTCTCTAGGGATAGCCTACTTGTGTAACAGTAGCCTACACCACAACACACAATATTTATTTTGTATTTGTGTGTACCGGAAGCGTTGACACCAAAAAATGATTTCCATATTTTAAGATTCTAACATGTCAAACATATTAGTTTTATGCTGACAGAGCAGACACGTAAATATTAGCAAAATTGAAGTAAGTAACCTAGTTTTCCTAGAATCTAAGAAAACATCTATGTCCTGGGCCCGTATTCCGAGACAGAAATCGTTACTGAAGCATAGATTTGAGTAGAGATTTTCATACAAAAATCTATGCTTGAGTACGGATCAGTGCTTGAGTAAGGCTACGGAATACGGACCCTAGAGGGTTCAACGCCACGCACCCTGAGAATGAAAGTCAGCTGAGAATATTGGTAGGTATAGGCGACCAAGAAATTGGTTTACCACTTTTGATGACATCTCCCAGTAACATAATTATTCGCTAAGGAGTTTGAATAAACAGGAATGACAGATTCTGACGTAGCAGTTATTAATCTGTCAAGCGAAAATAGCCCTTGATGTTTTGTACGTGCAAATGATATTCAGCCTTAGAGTGGTAAACCAATTTCGCCTATACATAAATACTACGGAACTCTAGTCACTCTATCAAATAATATAACCAAAGACAGTAGAGTCATTTGTCTATGAATGTAAATGTGACTTTTTCAGTAAATTGGCAACACCGTGATCATATGATTGTTCAATGAAGGAGCACGTCTGATAGGCGTCGTCTTACTTCTCAAGCCAGTTTTTAATTTTCTGGCTCTTTACAGGGCTGTTTTTCGTGTTAGTGGTGCTCAATAGTAATCTACAGCCATGGCGCTAAGCGACGCAGATGTTCAAAAGCAAGTAAGTTTGTGGGAATCGCTAAAACGTGATCTACACGTAGCTCGGTCGACATGGTCTTGTCAGGATAATTGATCGAAGATTCTGCACTTGCCGATCTGTGACCCAATTGCATCTACCCAGGCTAAAGCTGATGTATGCTGTATACGTTTAAAAATGTACGATTTGTATGGGAGAATGTCTTTTTCCGGTATAGATCAAGCACATGATGGCCTTCATCGAACAAGAGGCCACTGAAAAAGCTGAAGAAATCGATGCTAAGGCCGAGGAAGAGTTCAACATTGAGAAGGGCCGACTGGTCCAGCAACAGCGTCTCAAGATCATGGAATACTATGAGAAGAAGGAGAAACAAGTTGAACTCCAAAAGAAAATGTAAGTTTCACCATCTTCTAGATCACAAAACATGTAACTACTTCAATAACATAACAATGTTCAGTATCTTATGTATCTTGTGGATAGATGAAGATTACCTAACCTACCACTAATGCATTGTGCATGTTTCCTATTGTTACTAGATCTTATTTCAAGAACACCACCAACTACTAATAACGTATAATAACTCGTACTAATAACTAAGTTAAGTTGTTAGAATCGAACCTACATTCATTTATTAGTGTACCTCAAATGCCTACATAGATGCAACATTATAACGAAGTCACAACTAAACTCAGGAAAGTAACCTAGACCCAGAAATGACCACTAAAGTTGAGCTGAGCATAACTCTTAAGGGTGGTATTCACTCAAGTGTTTGTGTAACGATTTTACAAAACAACTTTAAAAACTCTGCTTGTGTCTCGATGCAGATCAAATACTCAGATTTGGTCACCCACTGCAAGGTATAGGCCTCCTTCATGTTATGCGGTCTTGTGTCTTGCAACATTAATTTATTAGGTTTTTTAAACATTTCATTGATATTGCACACTGTAAACTTCCAAGTTCACAAACTACTACATACCCCATTGATCTGAATTGATAACAGTGATTGCATAAGGTTATCTCCTGATAACCTTATGCAATCACTGTTATCACTGTTACTGAGTAAGTGGATTCTGGCCATGTGTCTAGATTTTTATAAAATGAATGCAAGGAAAAATCCTGGTAAGAAGGGTAGTGTAATGAACTTACTTGGTACATCAGAACTGAAGATATGAGGTAGTTGTTGATAGTATCTTCTCCAGGTACCCACATGTGTATAACTAATTAATGCCAGTGCACTGTCATTATTTCACACTCAAGATACCTACAGATATGCAATACACCACATACCTTCCCCCATAGTCACTTTGTTATTGTTATTATTAAAAAGTTCAAAGTTCAAATCAACTGTTAACTATCCTAACTAACATCCTACTTTATTCTAATATTTACAGCACAATGTTTTTCTTTAGTTGTTCTGTAACATGTCTCCATCGAATGTTACCACTGCATGACTCGGTATGCCGAGAAGATCACGCGTTTCATTACTGGGACCTGGGGATTCATCAGAATCACGACGTCGTAGTTGATTAACGTGCCTGGTGACAATCGGTCCATTTTCCAACTTCACCAAAAATCTAACAGGGCCTTTGATTCTGAATATTTCTCCTTTAACCCACTTCTCTCCTCTTGAATAGTTGCGCAGCCACACCTTGTCCTTCAGTCTAAATGCCCTCACTGGAACTTCTTTATTACTTTCAATCTGTCTTTCAGCAACCGGCTTCATAGAAAACGGGTGTATAATGTCAAATCGTGTTCTGAATCGTCTTTTATTTAGCATCTCTGCCGGTGATTTTCCAGTAACAGAGCTGGGAGCCACTCTCAAACTAAACAGAAGTCGCGGCAGTTTAATATCAATGTCAGTTCCAGCCAAACTACGCAATTTACTTTTCACTGTTTGAACAAATCGCTCCGCTTGACCATTAGTGGATGGGCTATACGGCGGCGTCAATACATGCCTAATACCGTTGCATTTCATAAAATTCTTGAACTCCTCTGATGTGAAAGCTGTTCCATTATCTGACACTAAAACTTCTGGCAACCCTTGCTCGGCAAAAATTTCTCTCAATGCTTTAATCGCACACGCACTTGACGTAGTTCTAACTATCTTTACTTCTGGCCATTTGGAGTGCGGATCAACAACAATCAAATAAATCCTTCGGTCGACGGGCCCTGCGAAATCTATGTGTATACGTTGCCACGGATTGGAAGGAGTCACCCAGGAATGTGCTGTAGTTGCTGGCATGTTCCTATTTACTTGGCAGCTATCACAATTTGATACTAATGCTTCGATCTCGTGATCTAGCCCTGGCCACCAAAAGTAGCTTCTTGCAATTGATTTTGATATAACTATGCCATCGTGTGTCTCATGTAAAGCTTCAAGCATATGTTCTCGCATTTGCGGAGGTATGACTACTCGGGTGCCCCATATTATACAGTCATTCGTAATGGATAGCTCTTTTCTTTTTAGCCAGTACAGTTTCAGATTAGCATCGCTCACGGCATCTGGCCACCCGTGTAATATCCAAAACTTCACTTTCGATAAAATTTCATCTCGTCCAGTCTGCTCTGCAATATCTTTTGCTGAATATTGAATCGCGCTCGGTGTCTCTGACAGTAACAACACATCTTCAATATCATCAGTATTCGGTTCCCAATTTTCAGCTTCAATTGGCCATCTGCTTAGAGCATCAGCATTACCGATACTAGCTCCACATTTATATTTTAATTCATAGTCATGTGAATTCAATTTTAATGCCCATCGCATCATTCTTGGAGATAATACTTTTGGTATCGCTTTATTGGGACTAAATATCCCAAGTAACGGTTTATGGTCGGTGTATATCAGTACATGTCTTCCATACACATATTGATTAAATTTATCCAAACCGAACATGATCGCTGCTGCCTCCTTATCTATTTGTGCATAATTACGTTCCGCTTTCGATAACGTTCTGGATCCCATAGCAATTGGTTTCTCTGAGCCATCATTCATAATGTGAGACAATACAGCACCGACTCCATATTCTGAAGCATCACAAGTTAATGTTATTTTTCTGTTATTATCGAAATGTACTAAAGTATCTTCACTGGACAGAATAGATTTTGCTTTTTTGAATGTTTCTTCTTCTTTCTTTCCCCACTTCCATTCAGCACCCTTATCTAAAAGTCTGTGTAGTGGTTCTAATACTGTGGCTTTGTCCTTCACGAACCTCTCATAAAAATTCAGCAATCCTAGAAAAGCTTGAAGTTCCTTTACATTTGTTGGACTCTTCGCCTTAGTTATTAATTTTACTTTTTGTTCACTTGGGTGAATGCCATTCTTATCTACCACATAACCTAGAAACTCTACTCTATCTGTTGCAATTTCACATTTCTTGCGATTTAGTTTGAGTCCCACCTCTTTGAGACAAGCTAGAACTTTTTCCAGCCTTGCATTATGTTGTATCTCACTCCACAGACTAACCTGTCCCTCAAAGTCCTCTCTAGATCAACAAAGTTGCAAAACCTGCACATTTTCCTAAGATCTGCAATATAATCTTGCATTGATTCACTTTTACCTTGTTTTCTATTATGAAATTTGAATGATTCTACTATCTCATTTGGCCGCGGACTAAAATGTTCATTTAATTTTGATTCTATATCTGTTAAAGACGCCTGACCTACAGTTTGAGGAAACACTAATGATTTCACTAAATTATACAAATCACTGCCACATGATGCAAAAAATATGGCTTTTTTCTTGACTGTGTCAACCACCGCATGTGCTGTTAAAAAAAACGCAAATCGTTCTTTGTAAGACTCCCAATCGTCATTATTTATATCAAAAGTTTCGAATTTAAAATTATTCATTGTTTCCACACGTATTTCACAAATATTTCACTGGTTTTAACACTATTTCGCGATTTTTCCACATTCGCCACTGTAATGAACTTACTTGGTACATCAGAACTGAAGATATGAGGTAGTTGTTGATAGTATCTTCTCCAGGTACCCACATGTGTATAACTAATTAATGCCAGTGCACTGTCATTATTTCACACTCAAGATACCTACAGATATGCAACACACCACAGGTAGGTATTTGGTTTTATGGCTGTTACAATAATGTAGACTTTTGTAACTGATTATAAAATCAAATCATGTTGTGAAGAAACAGATTTTTCAGGTAGGTACCTCTTACTTTGGCTAGGATTTAGTCTAAAACAATTGACAATCTATTATTTCATCTTTAGTTTCTACTGAGTTATATATCATCATTATCAGCCTAAAGAAGTCCATTGCTAGACAAAGGCCTCACCGAGATTTTTATAAAAAATGGCAATCAACCTTAATGTGTTCTCCAACAGCCAATCATCGAACATGCTGAACCAAGCTCGTCTGAAAGTGCTCAAAGTGCGTGAAGACCACGTACGTAATGTACTGGATGAGGCTCGCAAGCGCCTGGCTGAAGTACCCAAGGACACTAAGCTGTATTCCGATCTGCTCGTCACACTTGTTGTGCAAGCTCTCTTCCAGGTATATATATATGTAAAATCTTTAAACTAGATATTTCCACAGGTTTTCCCTACAAAGTGCTGCAGCAGGTGTGTTGACCGCATATTATCAAGTGGTTTATAGGTACTTATTTGCAATGTAAAGGATCGCGTTCTAGTATTCCATACAAATCAATTGCAAAAATTTCAGCATTATACATTTAATCAATCCTATAGTTTTATCTTGTGTGCAAAAGCTATCTAGAACATAGTTATGTTATAAACCTGCGGCGCCCAATAAATAACAAATCTTGGCATCGAGGTCATGGGGTGACACCGCCCCATTCGTTGCGCCCACGTACCTACTACTAATTCCACCCCGTTTATAATAACGAGTGACTGGGGTAAAATATACTTCTATTGTTTTTTAATTATTAACTACATAGAGAATAAAGGTTCTTGAATGACGACACGCACTGAACGACAAAGCTCATAGTTTCCCACCCGATGATCGGTGAAAATCGCAAGAAAACAAAAAAAGAAGGTACAGTGGTCTAATTATGGGAGTCATATGTGCAGCAGTGGACTTCGTTCGAGAACGAAGTCAAGATTAGTAAAGTTTTATACTGGATGTACCAACGACAATCTCTCCAGAGGCTGAATGATGGATGTGGTTTATAAAATTGTCTAACAGAACATAGCGGCTGGCTGTGTTGTTATTCACGTCATTGACAGTGCGTTCGTGTCCACTTGGAGCTTTATAATATTCTTCTGAGTTAATCCGAGTGAGATGACGTCATGTTTTATGTAATATAAAAACGAAAGGTAGGTACACCTACCTTACCTAAGTACCTATGTCTCTGTTCTGACGTTACCCTCACCCAATAGAATTTGTGAAACAATTACGGGCCTAATGTTTAAATCCTCTAAGCTGGTCTGAAAACAAACACCACCTTTATTAACACAGAGTTTTCTTGCATGTACGGTTTTTCTGAACCGAAGCTAATCTTGGCATGATTTCTTGTTACTGCAAAGCCATTCATTTCAATATTCTATTTTGTATTCTAGCTGATGGAACAAAATGTGACCCTCCGTGTTCGCAACGCCGACAAAGCCCTTGTGGAGGGTCTGTTAGGCCGTGCACAGACAGATTATAAGAACAAGATCAAGAAGGACGTGACCCTAAAGCTAGATCCGGAGAACTACCTGTCTCCTGACACATGCGGTGGAATCGAACTCATCGCAGCCAAGGGACGCATCAAGGTATGATTGAGACGATTCATAAATAAATAACAATAAGAAATATTACAAAAAATTAAAAACTCGACCCTGAAAAAATGCATAGAGACTCTTCATTCGGACTCTGGACTCCAGTTTGTCAAATCTCAATACTTTGAGATGAACTAAATATTTCAAACTACACTTATGCCTGAGACCGAAAACGGCTTTTTAGATGTATCATAGAACCCTTGGAAATGGCTGCAACGGTTTCCGCCAAACATAGCTAGGAACTGCTGGATAAATTAGCTATCTTACATGATTTATGGCTTCATCATCAGATGTTGATGATGGCAGTTAATTGGAATTGTTCGTTTTAAAACTTGAACGATTTTTGAAATTTTGACAAGTCCAAATGTAGGCGTTGTTTCTGAATATGAGCCTGAGGGCTGTATATTTTTAGTAACGCTGTACTTACAATCTCCCGTTCAACTGGTTTAGCGAATACCTACTTATAGTTTGTCACAGGCAGCACTAGCACCTCGAAATGTGTTTTTAAAATTCTCACGAAATAAACTTTCAGATTTCATAGTCACGCGCTTTACTGTAATTTAAAAAAACTGCAGTCGTCTTCCTAAGATCTAGGTCAAAACTTCAAATACAGGCTAATAAATAAGTGTCAAAATTTATTTTTCTAATTCTCATTTGAATGCTGATTAAAGCATTCAAACGCTATAGTAGTATGGTAAATAATATAAGTACGGCTTTATAGATCTGCAACACCCTGGAGTCCCGTTTGGAGCTAATCGCCTTGCAGCTCCTGCCGGAGATCCGTACTGCGCTGTTCGGCCGCAACCCTAACCGCAAGTTCACAGACTAAGCAGCACCCCTAACATTTCAAAACTCCCCTTATATTACATACGTAGAACTAAAATAATAATAAGTGTTTTCCTTTGCCTAATTAATATAACGTACAATTTAACCGCTAACTTTAAAGTCGTCAGAAATTACTTATAAATCATGTTTATTTCTGATTCTGAATAATCTATCTGTACATTAGTTTCGCCGCTAATACAATTTCAGTGCTAATATTTAATTACTACAATTCATTCTTAGCACGTTAATTTTAAACGTAGTTGTAGGCTTTGGAAACTGTTTAATTAAGATGTTACAATTTTAATAGGTCATACTATTACAATCTTAGTAAATAGGCGTTTCGCCCGTACAGTATTATAGCACAAGTTCTAAGCTTATGCCGTAGATCGTTGTTATAATATTCAATGTATTTTCTGAATAATCTTCGTATTTGATGTTGAATGTTTTCGATAAATATTGTATTGTAGTTGAAACAAGGGCGTCGGTGAAAGCTGTAAGGTCGGGATTTGACGCAGCATCCCATGCTATACTCACCCAAATCGAGGTAAAGATTTGGCTAAGCGCAGTGTGGTGTCAAACGTCGACTTTACAGCCGAACGAGACATTCCTACCGTGTTCTATTACTTCCCGGCAGTATAACTTGGCTTGCTTTTAGGCATCAAAGAGCACCATAGCTCTATTGTATGGTAAAATGTATAATTCCCGTATGGCACTGTTAAAATTCTTATGTAAATAATAATAGATGTGTTAAATTCGTGTTTCATTGAAATAGATATACCCTGTTAGCTTTTACTGAAAACTAAACAATATTTAGGATAAAGCTCAATAAAACAGAGTTGCTACCAGTTACAGTAAACATATTTTAATTTTACCACAAAAGAAAAGATTGTGTTATCAAAATAACAATTATTTTGAAACAATAAATAAATTCCTTTGGCACAACTGTAAAAAGGCAGGTTGATCTTTATTGGCAGGGTACGTTACCTGTGTACCTCTCACCTTTATTCAATTGGAGCAGCTATTCAATAGTAACTTTTCACAAATATCTAATATGAACATTCATAAATTTATCAATTTCTATCGACAGATAACATTGAGCGAATAACATCAAATATTCATAACTATTAGTGCCTACTATACTTAACATTAGTCACAGCTAGAATGGTGTTTTAACTATAAATACTTAGGTAAGTAAGTTCTTCGGCCTTACCCTGTTTTCCTAACAGTTAACGTGATTATTTTGTTACGTGTTACGCACACAACACAAAATGGTTTTATAACACACACGAATATTTGAGACATACATTTACGGACGAAAATACACATTCTATTGAACAAGTTACACGACTAAATGGGAAACGTCTGGAGTGTAAGCTGGCAAGTAACGAGGTACTCTTGGCTCGTCCCGTCTTCTCGCCCCTCTGTCAACCGCCAAACTAATACTACCAGCTTCCTTCACCCCGTTTGACTTCACTCGCCTCTGTGAAGGCAGCAACGACGCCCTCATTGACTTCCGCTTCTGAAAACAAGTTCAACACCGTAAGACCTAAAACAACTCTAAACTACACAACAAGTATGTCTACTTACGAATTTACGACATCGATTTAACTACCGCTTCCAGCAAGATGGATGATCCACGAAAAAGCAGCGGGGACAACTCAAACAAATATAACTAAATGAACATGAAAATTGTTTATTGGTTAAGTATAAATATTGGTCGTAAACATTTTAAAGCAACATCGGGGATGGCGAACCTACGATACGCCTTTGGGTCTTAAAAATTAGTCAACATAAAAGGTGTTCTAGTCTCAGGTTCGCTATCCCTGATCTACATTAAGCGTGTGCGTCGTCGTTTAGGGCATCAAACATTATATTTTGCTCTCTATATGGTGCTTTTGGTTGTAGTTGTTGTAGTGCTCCACATCCATGGCCTCAGCCTTGGCTCTGTTTACCTCGACTGCGCCGCGCCATCTGTCGGCGGCATGACGCGCGATCTCCATCCGCTTCTGCTTTTTGATCTGATGCCGTTTGTACACAACTTCGATAACTATGAGGACTATTCCCCCAATGATTCCTGCTAAAACCAGTATAAACACTCCAGCCATGTTTTTTAGTCCTAAAGTGTTTGGAGTCTTTTCGTTCTCTTCACAGTTCAGCATGTTGTTTCTCAAAATCCATTGGTTATCCAGTGATTCCATTATACCGCCTAAAACACAAATAGAAATAAAATCCTTGACCCGACAAAAGTATCCCTGTACCCATCTTACAAATCTCTTACTTTCGTGGAAGTCCAGTATAGCCAGCGTGACTAAATCAGCCCAAGGAGAACCTTTTTGTAAGCCGACTCCATAACCCGACCTTCCAAATAGCTCCCCCGCTGTAACGAGCTCACAATCCTGTGCCGCTTCGAATTCTAGCCGCGAAGAGTCCCAAATAAAAGCCATAAGTTTCCTGAAAAGAAAACTCAAGTCAAAGTAACCCTAAATGCGTGGTAAATAGGTGTCATGTTGGCTTAGCTCTTACCCGCCCTTCACATCCTCAATTGCCTGTTCAGCATTATCGTAATTGTTTGCCTCCATTGTCCGGTACATGTTAGATAGTTCAACTTGCCTTCGGAAGTACATGTCTACCGCTGATCCTTTCACCGTAGCACATGTTAGGTTCTCCATGGTGTTACGCAACTAGAAAAACATGGTCACATTAAATAATAACCATGAGGTAATTATTAACTCTGCAGTTCCAAATCATATTATTTGTGGAAGTAATCGTGAGACGAGAGTATTTATATATTTTACGTACTCTAGCATCATTGATTCCGGTAAGCTTGGTTTTAGGTCGTTCCAGTACGAGGAAAGCAGCCAGGTTGGCTGTGTAAGAAGCGACAATGATCATAGCAAATCCTGCCCAGACCATACCAAGAACACGGGCTGAAAAACTCCGAGGAGTTCCTGAAAGACAACATAAGTAATACATTTTTCTGGCATACAGATTCAGTACTACTTAGGTAAAGACGAATGAGGAGCATAAACATACCTTCACCAATGCCACTGTTGAGAAGAACGCCCCAAGCGAACCAAATGGCACTGGACAAATTTAAGGCATCCTCTTCTGTTCCATCAATATTAGCGAGTTTAAACCGCCCGAAAGGAGAAAATCTGTCCAGGAGATACAGCACTAGAGCCACTACGTGGACGGACACCATCACTAGGATCCACAGAGTGTTGGAGAATGGTTGCAAGAAAGACACCAGGGTTGAAGATCTAGATGGCTGAGACAAACCTCATGTAAGTTTTACATATTTACAACTTCATCAGATTATTTGCTTAGGTAGGTAGTCAAAACGATACACACCTTTTTCTCCAGAATAGTGATACCCTGATATTTAAATGGTTTACTGAACTCAATAAATTCTGCTCGTTCAGGGTTGATAGTCAATGGAGCCACAATCATATCAGAACGTTCATAAACCAATTCTCCTGTTGACCAAAAATGTTAAATATCAATTTACATAGACTAAAATATGCATTAAAGGCAATGGGATATCGTTGGCAATGGGCATTGGGCATACCGATCAGTCCAGTCCATTCTTTCTTAGACCCTGGTATGGAGTAGTTCTTTATGATGTAATCCCCAAATTGACCATCGGGAGAGAGGGCAAGTGAATACGTGAAGTTTATAGCCTTCGAGAGATATCTCAGCAAATCCATACAAAATCCCTTGCAGCAGTAGAGTTGATCTACAAATTTAAAATCATTTTCATGTCTCTGAATAAGAAAACTGCTGTTTAAAAGGCGGTCTGTACCACAGATACCTGAGTCTTCACTAGCGTTATAATGAGGACATGGAATTTCCTCAGGCGCACATTCGCCTCCGTCATCGATTTTTCGAGCATATACGAACGGCTTCTCCTCAATCGTCAGCACCTTTACAAGAAACTTAGTTCACTACAGATAATCGACAGTAAACGTTTGGGGTAAAAGCCATTTTAAAACATTCATATACCTTGAGGTGAGTTGGGATCATAAATCCCTCTGGTTTCGATGGACTACGTCCCATCCAAATTATTTCATGTTCTTTCAACTCTAGTCGCATCTTCTGTGTTTCCTGAAATACCATTCGAGATCCAATCACCACCAAGATAGATACCCAATTTAAGTTTAAAAGTCTTCGTGGTTTTCGTAGTGCCACTTACCTTAGAATAAAAATATTTGCCAACAGCCACATGTTCCCCTTGAGCCCTCACATTAACCATATCGTACTCTGCATGTACTCTGTCTCCGTGGTCATCGAACGCTACATGTCCTGTAGCGCCGTTCTCCAAACTTTGCTTTCTGATATAATCGAATAGAAGACGTCCGGTTGTCCAAATGGATCCGGAGTTGTCGCAGTCTGATGGTGGAGCGTGGATTTCTTCAGATTTATTCATGTCTCGGATAGCCGAAGCAAGAACATATCTGGAAATTTAGTTAAATTTAACCTACTCTTTCTCTACTATTTTGATGCACATACTCGTACCATTTAAGAGGACAATTTTACTCATCTGTTCTATGTTTAGAAATAACAAACATTTCATAGGAAAAAAACATGGTTTCAGCCACATAAAGTGGTATTACCTATACAGAAAAACTTACATGGAATCCTGAATATGAGCTTTTTCGTTAGTAGCGTTCACCAGGCGAAGGCCTAACAGTCCCTCAGGAGCATTGGCTGCGTCAAGAGCTTGTTCTGTTACCATCCAGACGTACCCAGCTGTTGTCATGTTCAGATATGTTGCGTCCCGGAATATAATCTCTGCGTCAGTTTTACTGGAAACATCACAGATATTTTACTATTTATCATCAAAGTAAAGACGTTAAGCCTATTTTAAAAAATGATCGGTTTTCTTACCTGGCGTACATAAGGAAAACTCTAGCTTGAGCGCCCTTGACATCCATAAGGCGGTCGCTAAAAGAGTCTAAACCTGGTTCAAACTCAATTACTTGTTCTACAACAACTTTACGGTCAATATCCTCATCGATGCTTTGAGATGTCGTTTGGAACCTAAAAAAATACACATAAATAAGCCTTACAACCAACCCTCTTTTGTTGGCTATTCTCCTATTGTTACTCTACCTTCCCAGTATTGCTCTACCGTCAGTATCAGAGCTGTGGATGATGATGACCTTCATGTAGTTGAAGTGCTTTAACACATCAACCCATACGTCTGCTTGATGAGAATATGGAGGTACCGTTCGAAGGAACGACACGTGGATGTTTTTGTCCGAGAACGCCGAGTCCCTCGATGAAATTCCGATGACAGGAATGTGGTAAAAACCGCTGGTGTAGGAGACTGCTGCAGGAGATAGTTCCCCAGTTAACGGATGAGAGACCACAACTGCATATACCTGACAACGGTGGACATGGAATTTAGCCGTTAAAGTAGCAGTGTCTAGGTACCATGTACTTCATACTTGGACTGGGCCTCTACTGTGAAAAATGACTTACGAAGATTCGGTAGCGTCGTTTCTGTTACACTGCGCAATGACGCTGTCACTTCGCAAGAGCCCACGTTATCGCTCGAGATGACCGCGCAGTGTAACAGAAACGCTACCGAATCTTCGTAACTCATTTTTCACAGTAGAGGCCCTGTTCATAAGAGGCAGTTTTGCACTTACCCTGTGTGCAATGAGATCCTTGCAAACGTTGAGAGCAGTTTTGATCGGGTTGGTGTCCATGAGAATTGAATAATCATGGTACGTCACGCCCCGAGGCACATAGATGTCTTTGAAATTCAGTTTCTAAAAAAAGACAATACCTAAACAACCTACCAGTCTAGTAGGTACCCTAATATGAAGAAATAATATAGCTTCTTTATCAAATTCTTATACGTTCAAATCATAGCTGATTTTCATGATAGCATCATAAAATAACTCACTGAAATAGTATCCTTGAAGAATGCAATAGATTCGTTGCTCGAAAGGACTCCCCCTACGTTGTAGTAAGTCGGGTTTGAAAACCGTCTGCGATCGATGTCTGCGGCTACCAAAGAGGTGCCGCAGTACACCAGGAGCAGGATGTGGTA
Source organism: Eulithis testata (assembly GCA_947507515.1). NCBI lineage: Eukaryota > Metazoa > Arthropoda > Insecta > Lepidoptera > Geometridae > Eulithis > Eulithis testata. The sequence goes on along the minus strand of OX382213.1, from coordinate 4,921,535 downwards.
GAGCCACATCTTGGCCTGAAACATTCATACATAATTTATCTGGAATACGCCGAATATAGACCTACTAGAAAAAGATGTAAAAAAAAGTTGCGGTTGTCCAAAGTGTTCTAATAAAGCCTGCTCCACAAAAAGATTAAAATAAAACCGGGCTGCTTTAGGCTTTTGAAATATTCTCTTTTAATTCGGTCTTAGAGTTGAAGCCTCGTTATTGTAATAGGCTTAACACATCATGTGCGTTTAGGGGCAAACTTTTGATTAACATTGAATAATCTATGAAGAGCCTCGCTCAGTTCACTACACAATTTACAACTTTACGCACTTCACAGCCAGCACGCATAGGATATCAACATAGGTAGGTAGGTACATCGAATGCGGGCACAAGTCTCCTTATTTAATTTTATCTGCACATTTTAACAATACTTCATTTTACGTAATCGAGATGAGGGATGCTGAGCCTTTATCCCGAGTTGCCGTGCCAACAGCGCAGGCGTCAAATTTTTGGTAATCAATCGTGCTGACCGCGAATATTGAATCTTGGGAATTTATATGTCAAAAATAATAATATGATATCAATTGAAACATATTTTTATTACTTTAAAAATCAACATTAATATTCATACTAGGTACCTAGGTACTACAGGAACGAATTCTATTATTATTATCTAATAGAAAATTACGCTTACGTCTAGCATTGTTTCATATAGAGACAACATTTCGTCTAATGAACGTTGTTCGTCGTCGGTGTGAAGCATTGGAACATGGAATTAACAACACTTGGTTATTTGCTCTACATTTTCTAGTTGGCATATCTTAAGACCAATTCCATGGTGCTGGGGTCCAGGGTCCAGGAGCAGGGGTCCACGGGGACCAGGTGGCTGGCCAGTCCACAGGTGAAGGGCGAAGCGCCGCGGCGGCTGCGGTGGCCGCATGGTGAGCAGCACCGGCAGCCCCTGCTGCGCCCGTGCTTTGGATCACCGACTGCTTCAAGGCTTCTATGTCTGAAAAAGTTAGATTATAATACACCTACTCGTAATGCTTTGAGCAACCGTTGGAATGTGTGTTCTCGGATCTTTCATCGAGTTATTTAGATAGATAGATAGTTTATTTGACATACACACAGAAAAATACAGAACGGACGTAGAAAATATAGCAAACATAAAGATACCTACAAGAAACAAACAAAGTAACAGCTATAGGTAACCTAACGTAACAAGTGGGTACCTACTAGCTAGTCTCGTTCCGCGCTTATGCAGCCAAATCGGTCCCGACTCAGCTTATTGCTGTCTAACAGGGCAGATGGTTCCACCCTACTAAACGGCGCTGGTTTTCAGACAGGGCCAAAAAAAAAAATACCTGCATTCTGCAGCCTCGCCGCCTGGTTGTGAGCGGCGCGCTGGATGGCCTTAGCGGCCGCTGCTTCTCTCGCAGCTGCGATCTTCTGAGCCACCGCCACGCGGGCTCTTGCGGAAGCCAGCTGGGCTTGAGCCTGGACTGCTGCTTGAGCGGCCTCTAGTGCGTGAGCTCTAGCGAGACGGGCGGCTTCCTCGCTATATTATACAACATTTTGGGGGATGTAAACGGCCTAGTTATAAAATGTAAGCAGTTGGTTTTCCATGAAATAAATAAATAGTATTACAATGTATTGTAAGATGGTACCCTAGCTCAATAGCTATAATTTATTTCATATTTTATATGTAGTAATATAAGGGCTGGGCTATGATGTTCAACATAAGGGTTCGCTGCGCCAGTAGTTAGATAGGTACTCCTCTGATGTTGCTATTTAGAAAACTCGAAAAGATTGAAAGGTCGGTTCGTTGTGGTGGTGTCTACTGTGGCTTGTCGGTCTAGATGAGAGAAAAAGGTCATGCCAGACAGCTTCTATGTCTTTTTATGTGGCTGTAGATTATCATCATAGGTACCTCTTATGGGCGGCTTGTGCCGCCGCGACGCCCTTGACGCTGGCCGCACTCTGGTGCTCCAGTGCCGCGTGCTTCGCTGCTGCCACCTCATGCTGCGCCGCCATTACTGCTGCTGCAGCCGCTTTCGCTGCAGCCACCGTGCCGGCCACGTCCGAACTGGAATCTGTAGAGCACAACGGCCATCTTTTAAATTGATTATTATTCACTTCTATCGATCTATTTCTTCACACTCGCAGACATAATGATGTCATTGTGGTTAGGCCATCTATTACCCTCCCCCCTCACCCCTTCGCCCCTGTCTAAATATGATCATTTGCATGAACGATACGTAACTTAACTTTTGAACTCGCTGTTCGGTAGATTTGTAGATTGTGTTTTTAGATGGATATTTTATACTGTCGTTTATAACTTACCATGGACGTGCACAGGTTGAGGCCAAGCCGGTGAGGCAGGCCACGCGGGGGCCACGGGCTCCCAACCAGAAAGACTTCGCTTCTCCTGGACGCTACCTCCGGTAGCCACCAGAAGAGATATAGCTACGGTCTGTCAAAAAATAAGTTCCCATTTTGTATGTTCATTTCGTATCGGGTCCACTAAATCGTTCTTTGTGAAGGCCAAAAATTCTGAACATAGGTATTATGTCCTAATTGTATTTGATGTGGTGTATGACCTACTAATAGGCCTATGTTCAGCGCTAGAATTCAGAAGACGACATTCTTGGCGCTCAAATCTAGTGCAATTTAATCAGAAAGATAATTGTTTTTTTGATATAATTTGGAAAATTATCTATTATTTAATAATTTAGCTTACCATAATTTTAAAAGCCATTGCAAAAATAACTTTGTTTTTACTTGTGGCTTCTGTGTTCGGTGCTAAGTTAATAGAGGCTGTTGTTCTCACAAAAACGAATGAAGCTGTGTTATCAGTAGAATGAACATCAGACGTTTTATACGAGTGGGTGCGGAAGAATATTGTTGCAGGCCTTCCCCTATCTCGAGGTACATTTAGAAAGGGACCCTCGTCTGCCACATTTCTTGGGAAATAAATGGATAATTGTAGTGCATTCGCCGATTATTACCTAGTACCTATTACCTATGTATATACCTATCTACGTGTTCTTAGACAAAGATAACATCAAGACCGGTAGAATAATTCCTTAGGTACCTACCACCATCTACCACCTAAGTACCTACCTATCTATAGGTAGGTATAGAACCTAATGGTTTCCTAGAAAGTATCTAGAACTTAGGTGCATGCATGGTGAGATTGGTGTAGGTACTAGTATAGTAAAGGGTGATTTTTTAAGAGCTTGAGAACTTTTTTAAAAAAAAAAACGCATAAAATTTGCAAAATCTCATCGGTTCTTTATTTGAAACGTTAGATTGGTCCATGACATTTACTTTTTGAAGATAATTTCATTTAAATGTTGACCGCGGCTGCGTCTTAGGTGGTGTTGGACGCAACGTTACGGTGAATGGCGATCGCTATCGTTCGATGCTAACAAACTTTTTGTTGCCAAAAATGGAAGAACTGAACTTTGTTGACATGTGGTTTCAACAAGATGGCGCTACATGCCACACAGCTCGCGATTCTATGGCCATTTTGAGGGAAAACTTCGGAGAACAATTCATCTCAAGAAATGGACCGGTAAGTTGGCCACCAAGATCATGCGATTTGACGCCTTTAGACTATTTTTTGTGGGGCTACGTCAAGTCTAAAGTCTACAGAAATAAGCCAGCAACTATTCCAGCTTTGGAAGACAACATTTCCGAAGAAATTCGGGCTATTCCGGCCGAAATGCTCGAAAAAGTTGCCAAAAATTGGACTTTCCGAATGGACCACCTAAGACGCAGCCGCGGTCAACATTTAAATGAAATTATCTTCAAAAAGTAAATGTCATGGACCAATCTAACGTTTCAAATAAAGAACCGATGAGATTTTGCAAATTTTATGCGTTTTTTTTTTTAAAAAGTTCTCAAGCTCTTAAAAAATCACCCGTTATTATATAATCTGTGGTGTAGGTAATCACGGTAATGTAAGAAGACGAACCGACAGAAACGCCATAGTCGATCGAATCATAGATGCGGGTTCGATCGATTCTCCTAGAAAAAACACAAACGGAAGGACCACCCTTTTACACCCAAGCTCTAACAAGACCGTAACCGGTTACGGAAATACCTGAAACTAAACCGAGGATAAACACCAAAATATTTCATAATGCCATCTATGTGTAAAATTGTGAAGTGTATTCACTCGGTAAAATGATAGCTACTCGACAAAAGATGGCACTGTTGCTGGTTTAGCAAACACTTTTGCAAAAACCGGGCACTTCCGAAAACTACTCAGGCCCTTCAGTAACAAACCATTCGTTCTTGACTCTGCTCTGCTCTCTTGTCAGTTCGTTTGTTCGTTTCGTAATTTCTTTCATTCATTCAAGTCAAAATTGATTTTTTCGTGCGCGCGGGTGGAGGGTTTTGCTCCCTTGATTTCAGGAAATAAAATATAGGTATCTTTTTCTTTAGCCTTCTATAAACTCTTCGTAATGCTCTTTTTCTAAGCTGTAAGTGTGAATTATTGACTCAGGATCTTCTGTTTATTAGCGGTAAGTTTAGTAATTCATTGATTACGTAAAGAAAAGTATTTTTCGGATTAATCTGAATACGATTCGTACGCTTCGAAATAAAATAATAAGTTACATTGTAGGAACAAACAGTCTCTTCTGATGAATCTGGGAGGAAGTACGGAGATGTTTAATTTACACGGAATATAAGTTATAAGATAATCTTAGTTCGAAGAACATAGGTAAAATTTTAAGCTAGATTCCACTGTTACTAATTTACATTCGTTTTGTTTACCTAAACTGAAACAATGCCATCTCTAATTAGGATGTAGGTACGTCTCAATGACTAATGTGATGACTAATTTTTGATCCAGTTCCAAAAACTCACCAAAAATGAGTGCGCCCGCTCAAACAACCCCGCGGACTATCGTCAATCAACCGCCACCAAAGCAGTTTGCGTAAGTATTTATTTAGATCCTCAAATTAGTGACTAGATTATTTGTAAGACTTGTATACAGGAACTGCAGGGTTCCATTCATAGAGGCATGGATAATAATGGGCCCCAGACTCTAGACTTTAATCATTTATTTTTTAAACATTTATGATTGAGTTACCTACATAAATTTATGGTTGAATTGCAATTATTGATAAGTATCATAAGTAATTTGTGCCAGTATGACACTTACTTGTACAGGGGACTTGTTTATACAACGTGGTGATTGATTTGATGAGCCCTTTTTGCGTGATGGGTGGCCCTTAGGCCCATATGCCAATACAGAAATTGTTAACTTAATCAGCATACGGGCCTTAGATTCCCTAAAATAAAGTAAATGTATCATCCTACATTGTGTCCATTCATACTTTTCAACTGCTAAAAGCAGTTTTTTAATACGCTATAGATAGAAATTTCACCGTTCTATTACATTCATTTACATGTACATATTTATATTACAAGCTCCTATGTTCTATTTTAAACTCAACATAATGTAGGGACACTAGATACCTAACCTAATTTATATCAGTCGGTCTACTGTCAACACCTTAAATTATTCCATAGAATATGATAACCATTTGGTTTGTTTGTTTGTTATAGTTTGTATTAGCTCAATGAGGCCATTATAAAAACATACAAACATAGAATACAAATCTCTTTTTCATAAATACAAAATGACAACAATGGCTATCAAGAGTACTTATGTTAGAGAGCAGCTATTTAATGCCAGATTATGAATAGAGCCAGGCTTTACTGTCTTTATCTATTGTTTGGATATCGCATAGGTAGGTACAATGTACATATCATAAGTGGATCAGAAATACAATTGATCATATCTCAGTGTCATAGTTATCAATCAGATTAACTTTAACTATCAATCTAAAATGAGACACTCAAAATGCTGATAAGAAACTACAAGTTATAATCTAAGTTGGTAATAGTACCAATACTATTTTTTGTACATAATATGGTAGCTTTTTGAGAATGATTTTATCTGGAGAAGTAGGTATTAGCTCTGTACATTTACAGTATCAGACTACCAGTCTGCTCTGACTTCAAGTACCTTGGCTCGCTTCTCCAAAACGACAGAAACATTGACCGAGACGTTAAAAATAGGATGAATGCGGGATGGATGAAGTAGCGACAGGTCTCAGGGACGATATGTGACCCGCGAATGCCCCTTAAACTTAAGGGGAAAAATTACAAGACGGTTATCAGACCTGTCGCGATGTATGGATCAGAGTGTTGGGCAACGAAAAAGACGGATGAAAGGAGAGTGCATGCTACTGAGATGCGAATGTTAAGATGGATGTGTGGGGTTACGAGGTTAGATAAAATAAGGAATGAGTATATCAGGGGAAGTGTGAAAGTTGCGCCTATTATTGAAAAGGTGAAGAGTGGTAGATTAGCATGGTATGGACACGTAATGATGAGGGATGAATTACGAAAAGAGTTATGAACATGAGTGTGGCTGGGTATGCAAGTAGAGGAAGACCGAAGAAGAAGTGGTTGGATTGTGTGAAAGAAGATATGAATGAGAGAGGAGTAGATTCAGAATTGACGAACGATAGGAGTGAGTGGAAGAAGAAAACATGTTGTGCCGACCCCACCTAGCGTGGGATAAGGGCAGGGGAATGATGATGATTTACAGTATCAGAACTTCTTGTCAGAGTGATGGACGCAGTGCAATGCTTCAGCGGGCACGTCCTTAGTGGACGTGCCCCGTGAGGTAATGCACTGTTATAGGCATAAACTGCTTAGCACTAAGTGAGTAACAAAAATAAATTAATTAGTCTAAAAAAAATTATTACAGAAATATATTTTTACCTACGTAAAAATGCTAAGTAGGTAGGTATACTATTTTATAGTTATACCTAAAATGATCTATGTGAAAAATATTCGGTTCTACAAACACTATCACTTCAAAGCCTTAAACAAATAAAAACACCATACCCCCCTACTAGTAGTACAAATAAAGAGTAATCTCACTCAGCAGCACACTATCAGGAAACTATGATCTCATAAGCCACTTCAGTCTTAGATAAGAGTTTATCTAATATCCTCTCTAAATCTGCAATAACTACTTCGTAAGTAAGGCTTACTCTTTTTGAGCTTCTATTGGTAGGTATACATTCTCTTTTCATAGTGGCTTATGACGCCAAATATCTATGAAATTAAATTGGTACTTACCTAGATACCCTCAATTAGTGTTTTGGTTACATAGTACGGAATCAAAAGTCTGAGGATATCTTAGGAGGACCAAAGGCATGTCCAAATATTTTGGCATATATCCATATTTTAAAACATTTGGTAAGTATTCCATACGTGAGAGCAAGCCCATTGTCGTTGCAAGAACAAGATAGTGGAGTCTTAACCGTTTAAGTTCGGTTTTACCTGACCTAAATAATACAACACAATTACCTACCATAGGTACTTATTTTTACCGTTAAACTTGATCACAAGTGTTGGGTAACTGATAAGACCTATGACGGTCATGGAGATTATAAAGAAACGTTTTATTTGAGTTTACGACCGTCACTTCTTTGATAGAAGGCTATGATTTAAAGAATCAGCTGACGAACCCCAAAGTACTCGAAACGTGACTCGGAAAGGTCTGGTTAATCGATATGCTTCTGAGCTAAGTTTAATGAACATTGGTAAAGTAGGTGCCAAATAACACCGCAATACAGATCATTCACCCACCTTCACCTCGATGTCGCAAAATTCAATTTATGTATGGTTAACAAACAGTACTACGAGATTCTTGTATGGAAAGCGACAGAATTAGCCATTCATAAATTGAATTTTGCGACATCGTGGTGAAGGTGGGTGAATGACCTGCATTGCGGTGTTATTTGGCACCTACTATAGGTACAGCCGTTTCCAAGTTATGAGGATATCTCAATGTATTCAGATTTTAACTGGCTTCCATGCTCCCAAGGTCTGATGAAGACCAGCAAAACGATGAAGATGATCAAACAATAATTTCATTGTCGGGGCTAAAAAATATTTGTTGTGTCAACGAAAAGAGATGACAAAAGACTTATCGGCCATTTTAGCTTTAGCCCACGGCGACCAATAAGGCTCTTATTTCTCAGGTTACTTCCAAAGATCATAAACGGAGGCATAGCTGGCGTTGTCGGGGTCTCTGTAGTATTCCCCCTGGACCTCGTGAAGACGCGACTGCAGAACCAAACCGTCGGACCAAAAGGAGAGAAACAGTACACTAGTATGTAAGTATCTAGTAGGATTCTACTATTGTACTTAGCTTTAGCCTATAGCGACTTGTACGTACTGTATTTGGGCTTCACCGCAATTTCAAAAAGTTTGCGATAGTGCTTAGGTAACAATCGTAGCAAAATCTCTATGGTAGGTATTCAATCTGGTAGGTCCGTTTAGTTTACAAGCGGTGTGATGTTAGATAAAACATTATCCATCATTTATTAGTTTAACAGCAAGCTATCTTCTAAATAGAGCAATGAACTTGACCTCTCGAAAAGATAACTCTTTTTATCTCCAAAATGTCTTAAAATATGGTGTAAAATTATAAATTATGAATCATACTCATATTGGGGGCAATATCTTTAGTAGCTATTTATGGAGTTTTTAAAATGACGCAAATAAATAGTCAAGAAAATATTTTCTGGCAATATTATAAAAAACGTTCGTTTCAAATTCTGTTTTACAAAGGTTGGACTGCTTCAAAAAGACATACGCAGCTGAAGGCTACTTCGGTATGTACCGCGGGTCTGCTGTCAATATTCTGCTCATTACGCCAGAAAAGGCTATCAAACTCGCCGCCAACGATATGTTCAGACACTTTCTGACGAAGAAAGATGGGTAAGATTTTCATAGAAGTAAGTTATTAACTAGGTACATATTCAGTATTCCGTGGAGATATTGGTAGATAACTGTAAGAACTGGACACGTAATCTTTCGTGTGGATTCAGCTGACTAGGCTGAATTTGTGTTATATTCGGTTCCAAACGCTAAGCAAAATTAATTCTCGAGACGATGCTAAAATAATTCGATATAGATTTACTAAACATGTGATTTTATAAACGAAATCGGTACCATAATCTAAGTTTATTTATAAAGATACTCTAAAATAAAAAGTAAATAAGTTAAAATCATATTTAGAAGTAGTCCAAAACCGTTCAAATGAATAAAACGAGGCGTATTATATTATTTTCAATATATGGGCCGACATCAGCGGTTGTCAATTACCATGGTTGTCTCATTATGGCCTTGTATCCTAATATGAGCTCAAAACAATTGTTCAACATACGCGACCTAATTCGTCTGAGCCAAAATAGTATTTTGAATAATTCCTTACGCTTTAGAATAATACTTAGGTACCTATTTATAGTGAATTTCGAGCAAACTGTGGGAGGAAACTGTTTTTTTTTTCTGTTGGCTACAATGAGTTTGTGGGGTATCTACATGAAAGCATAGGAGCATGACCTTTTTATTAGTAGATTCTAAGGTTTTCTAGAAGGTGACCTCTTATGTCACAAGGCAAATAGCCAGCGTTTCTAGCACTCGTATAGCGCAGGCCTGGCCAAACAAAAGGTGATCTTACGCACCGCAAAGCGTAATAGCTTTACATTATTTTTGCATGTCAAGGTGTACCGTCACGTATACTGTTTGACCTGGCTAGTAGCGTTAGAACGACGAGTATTTTAGACGTCACATTGTCCGTGACGCCTTGAAACTGCATCTTTCAACAAATAGCAGACAGCTGCATCCTCAAACCGTAATAATTGGCTGGCGTGCTCCGCTCTTATACTCTCTCTTATGCTCTTAGCATGAGCGCCTTAAATATTGCTCCTTTCGTACCTTTCGTCTGAGGGAAAAAAAGACGGGAGTAGTTTTATGTTGCATACTAGTTGGGTTGGCGATTAGGGTCGTATTCTGATAAAGAAATCCGGTAGGTCACATTTGTTCTATGGAACATGACGTAATATAACAATTTGAGACAATGTTGTCCCTATTTGTACTATAGAACTACATACTAGCTTTTGCACCTGTTTTTATTTGTCTGTGAACTAAATAGTAATCGCTTTTCCCAAATTCTTCCATGATGAGATATAAGACAAGTGGTAGCAAATCATTATCGAGTGGCCAGTTTTATCAACTTCAAGAAGTTTATATATGTACTTAATTTTTTATACGGAACAATTTGAGACAAAAAGTACAAACTGTTCTATAATAGAAATAGGGACGATATTTTCTCAAATTGTTATATTACGTCATGTTCCATAGAACAAATGGGACCTACCGAAGAAATCGCTACTCAAGCATTTTAAATCTTCGCTTTAGATTGGCTCAGTTATTGAGCAGTAAATGCGAGTACGGGCCTTAGAGTCACCTAACGCGAGCATCGCTGCTTGGTGGCAGCAATAGGTACGGTGGTAGTACTTCCTCGGACGAGCTTTTTAGCAAGAAGCTCTACTACTGCTAATGATTTTTGGCTCACAGTATATTTCTATTTGCAGTTCGTTACCCATAACCCGTCAAATGGTCGCGGGGGGTATGGCAGGCGCTTGTCAAATAGTAATCACCACTCCAATGGAGCTGCTCAAGATACAAATGCAGGATGCGGGCAGAGTCGCTGCGCAGGCTACAGCAGGTATTACTGCCCTCAAGGCAGGGCCTCTACTCTGAATAATGACTTACGAAGATTCGGTAGTGACGTTTGTGTTACACTGCGCGGTCATCTCGAACGATGACGTGGTCTCTTGCGAAGTGACAGCGTCATTGCGCAGTGTAACAGAAACGACGCTACCGAATCTTCGTAAGTCATTATTCAGAGTAGAGGCCCAGGTTTTTACAGGGTCAGTGCGCAGTGTCAGTATCGGCGCCGAAACTGCCGCCGTCACTGACTTCATTCGTTTACATGGAGTCAGTAGTCGTGGTAGCGCTGACTTCCCGCCGCTGTACTGACTTCAAATCAGTTTACATTGGGTATTTTTCGGGTCAGCGCTGACTTGTCTCGAAATCGAAGTCAGTTACTGACCCTGTAAAAACCAGCCTTTACAGATCAGTGTAATCTGCGCTATACGCTGAAGCTTGTGTATTCGATTCCAACGAAAACAAAAGTTTTTGTGATTATCATAATTTTCTGGATATTTAAAATAAAACAATAAGTTTATTTTGTGCCGCAATGGTATCGATTCTCTTGTTTCATTTTTCTAAACTAATTTGACAGCTCTTAAATTATAGCCGCCGTCGTTTCAGTTTATAGAAAGGGACGGCAACCTTTTTAGTGCTGTCAAATTAGTTTAGTTTAGAAAAATGCAGCACGAGAATTGATACCAATAAGAAAAATAACTAGTTAAATGTTCCTAAGAGATATACCTACATTACCTACCTCATAGTGTTTAAGTTGCGAGTCTCCAAACAAACATAAAACTGAAGTTTATGTATAGTCCAACCCAATCCCATTTCCGACCAAGCACGTAAAAAACAAAACGCGTGTCATTTTAATACTGTGACGTAGAACTGCGAAAATAGAAGCTCGCACACCCTCGACAACAATTAAGAGGTTACCACTGAAACGTTGGTACCGAAACCACTGTATTTTGCACTCGTTTGCGATCACAAGACGAAAATTTCGTCTAATATAGCGTTCCCTTCAGGTTTTCCTTCCAAGTCGATCCACTGGTCAATACAGGACGTAAGGGGCCATGCACCAATAGAATAATTATAGTTGACTAGCTTCCGCCCGCGACTTCGTTCGCGTCCCGTTGGATTCCGTCGATTTTCCTGGATAAAAAGTAGCCTATGTTTTAATCCAGGTCACGGACAATATATATTCCAAATTTCATCCAAATCGGATCCAGTAGTTTTTGCGTGAAAGAGGAACAAACATACATCCACACATACACCCTCACAAACTTTCGTGTTTATAATATTAATAGGAATAGGATTTAACTCGATTGATATTGGCTTGTATTTATTACCGTATGGATGTAAAAAATTCGCATGGCGATAGTCTGAGTTAATTTCGTAACAGTTTTGTTTTAATAATAGTTGGTAGATGGCCGACCTTGCCGCACGATTCAGACTATTCGTGACAAGTTAGCTTTGTGCGGAGATTCAAAGTATTTCATTCATTGAAAAAAAAAGAACCGGTTCTCCAACAGGTTCCAAATATTTTATTGCACCAGCAGATATTTACATTTAAAAGTACATATACATGGGTATATAAGAAAACGATTGCATTTAGTGTCGGTAATGTATCATTGAATGAACGAATGAAATTGTATATCAATGTGACTAAATTCTTATGGCTCAAGATAATTTTTGAATCCAAAGAAATCACCAGAAAAAAACAGTAACAATAATATAGGTGGAACTGCTAAATACGAAGCCAGCTGTTTTAAAAACACGCTTTCAGATTCCGATAAAATAATTACAAAAATCAATGCTCGAAATTACACCATGATCTCGAGACTTAAGGTTGAACAAGTCGCACACCTTTCCATACAAACGTGGAAGGGTAGCCACTCCACTGTTTGACGTTGATCAACCAAAACTAAGGATTATATCAATTTATCTCGTCATAATCTATGAACACTTTTTTACGGTTTGGGCTGTATACAGATACAGCCCAAACCGTAAAAAAGTGTTCATTTAAAAAATACAAGCTAAAAATACTTTCCATGAAAGTTTAGAAGCTTGTATTTTTTAAATGAACACCTTTTTTTACGGTTTGGGGTGTATACAGACATAGATTATGACGAGATAAATTGATATAATCCTTAGTTTTGGTTGGTCAACGTCAAACAGTGGAGTGGTTACCCTTCCACGTTTGTATGGAAAGGTGTGCGACTTGTTCAACCTTAAAACAATTTTTAACCGACTTCAAAAAAGGAGGAGCTTCTAAACTTTTTTTTAATATATTTGTTACCCTCCGTTACTTAAGAACCGATTATAAAAACTCCTTTTTTTATCTGAAAGGGTATGCTTCCAGATTGGTCCCGAATTTTTTTTACCATAATCGGTTCAGTAATTTGGCAGTTAAACAAGAATAACTGGAAAAACACATCATCCACATATACGACATTGCGTATTTTGCTTTTATGTGGTGTTTACGATCAATAGAACAGTTCCAATGAACTGCCATGATCATTCAACTTATAAATTATATTATTTATCCACAGAATGAATGCAAATTACAAACATTCAGGACATTCCTGATCTGACTACCCTTAGACATCCACAAGGTATCTTGCACAAAAAAAGAGATCTGAGGGGAGGTCTACCGTGCCTGGAGAAATAGTCTTGACTGTATTTTATTTTCATTCATACAATTTTGCAGACTTATAAGAATAACTTTGTATTCGCAGAGGGGAAAACAGTACAGCGAATCACAGCCCTAGAGCTAACCAAGAAGCTGCTGAAAGAGCGAGGCATCATCGGCCTATACAAAGGCATCACGGCGACAGCAGCGCGCGACATTTCATTCAGCGTGGTGTATTTCCCTCTATTTGCGACGCTCAATGATCTGTATTCCAGGCAAACTCCGGGCAGCCCTACGCCTTTCTGGTACGATGTGGTGATTTTTAACCGACTTCAAAAAAGGAGGAGGTTCTAGTTCGGTCGAATGTTTTTTTTTTTAATGTTTGTTACCTCAAAACTCCGTCATTTATGAACCGATGTGAAAAATATTTTTTTTTCAAAATCGGTTGAGTAGTTTGCGAGTTAAATAGGAATAGGTTAAGGTCCAGTTTCACCAGTCTTGCTAACAGAGTGTTACGTAATCGGGCGTCAAAATGTCAAGCGACTAAATTAAAACGACGTTCAACGCTGTTTAAATAAAACGCAAGCAGATGTATATTTGTTTAGCTGGTTTATATGGTGGCCGTCAGATCAGCGATTAGATTTAACAGTCTGTTAATTAACAAGCTGTTAGTTTAACTAACAGAGCATGGTGAAACCGGCCCTAAACTTGAAAAAACACGTCATCCACGTACACGCACGACATTGCGTATTTTGCTTTCCTGTGATCTTTCAATGGTGTTTATGATCAATAGAACAAGATTAATAAACTACTATCATCATTGATGATGAAGCTGTATCAAATTGAAGTCGAATTTTTCAAGTTTTTAAACTTATAAATGTTTATGTGAATAAGTCGTAAAACAAGCAGTGTGCTGAGTGTGAACCGTGTCGTTTAAATCAAGTCTCAAGAACGCAGAGAGGCAGCTCAGCCATCGATATAAAACTATACTCGATCTTCTGAAAAATGACAGGCGTCATGGCTCAGTCGGTAGTAGCTCTGCCTTCCGTGCTGTGGGTCGTGGGTTCGATCCTCACCGAGAACAAACACTTATGTGTGGCAAACATAGATGTTTGTGTTATGTCTGGGTGTTAATATGTATCATATGTATTTAAAAAAAAAATGAGTTTAGAAGTATCATATCAGCAATCTAGTTCCCATAGTACAAGCTCTGCTTAGTTTGGGACTAGAGGGCGTTGTGTACAATGTCCAAGGATATATTTATTTATTTCTAATTTGATTCAAAGCTTGACAATGCGCTAATGTCGAAACTCATAATCCTACTAATATTATAAACGCGAAAGTTTGTAAGGATGGATGGATGTATGTTTGTTACTCTTAAACGTAAAAACTACTGATCCGATTTGGATGAAACTTGGAATATATATTGTCCGTGACCTGGATTAACACATAGGCTACTTATTATCCCGAAAAATCAACTGGATCCAACGGGACGGGAACTTAATAATACGAAAGTTTGTGAGGATGTTTGTTACTCTTTCAAGCAAAAACTACTGATCCGATTTGGATGAAACTTAGAATATATATTGTCCGTGACCTGGATTAACACAGGCTACTTTTTATCCCGGAAAATCAACGGGATCCAACGGGACGCGAACGAAGTCGCGGGCGGAAGCTAGTAATGTATAATTTTAGGTGGTCGTTTGTATCTGGTTGCGCGGCTGGCTCGACCGCGGCTCTCGCCGTGAATCCAATGGACGTTGTCAAGACTCGCATGCAGACGCTCACCAAAGGCAGCGGCGAGCGACAGTACTCCTCAATCGTGGATTGCGTTACGTAAGTTATTCATAGCTTTTCACTCGGAAGAAACTGACTGCAAAAAGCTATACGCAGCGAAGAATTTAAGGACATGCCTTTGAATATTTTTAAATGGAATTTAAAAAAATGGCTTTTGGACAAATGTTTCT
Organism: Eulithis testata; assembly: GCA_947507515.1. NCBI lineage: Eukaryota > Metazoa > Arthropoda > Insecta > Lepidoptera > Geometridae > Eulithis > Eulithis testata. The sequence continues at coordinate 4,906,348 of OX382213.1, read as the reverse complement.
ATGACGTCAAGGAATACTTAGATAATAAAACTTAATTAAGATTGTTGACATTTTACCTATATTATTATTATGATTATTATTTTTATTTTATTTATTACTGACATGTCGTTCAATTAATTACTGTGTATTAAAATTTTGCACGCGTTGACGAGGCAGAATGTAAGGAACGGCATTAATCCTAATATATTTATAACAACTATTGTACCTACATTTTTTGCAAATAAATATTATGGTTATGAAGAATCGTGAGTTCTATTCGGAAAATGTATGAGTAATTTCGTAATACCAGTGCTTTCGGGTAGGTCCCATTTGTTCTATAGAACATGACGTAATAGAACAATTTGAGAAAATATTGTCCCTTTGTATTATAGAACTACATACTAGCTTTTGCTCCTGTTTTTATTTGTCTGTGAATGCACAGAACTAAATGGGAATCGCTTTTCCCAAATTCTTTCATGATGAGATATTATAAGACGTGAATGACATTAATCACTGACGTTAATACCAGGTACAGTTCACTTTCAAAAAAAATGAAACTACTCGCTACATAATATTTTTATTTTGCAAAATAAAAGCAAAACAGCAGTTTAACAATATATGTACTTCGATTGTTCTATGGAACAATTTGAGACAAAAAGTACAAACTTCTATAGTACAAATAGAGAAAATATTTTCTCATATTTTTCTTTTACGTCTTGTTCTATAGAACAAATAATAATAATAATCAAATAATGTTTATTGAACACTATAAATTAGTACAAATACATGCCTAGCAACAATCCGTTAGCCTAGTGAGCAAGCCAGCAGCAAAAATGGGACCTACCCGTGCTTTTTTCCTTTCCCATTTGAGAAAGGAAAATATCGTGATGAAACCCGCGGCTTATTCAACTTTACACGTATTGACTGTCTTTCCGGTGGATTAAGCTGAGGATTATATAGGCAAGCCTTTTTTTTTTTTTTTTTTTTTTTTTTTTTTTTTTTTTTTTTTTTTTTTTTTTTTTTTGCGCTGGGAAAATGCAAATGACGCATCCCCCCTCCACTGGAGAGTGACAAGGGGGGTATGTGGGACTCCCCGGCCTCCCCAAGGCCGGTATACCCACTAAAAACCCAGCGGCGCTCCTGCGTCGTCTTAGTGGGGGGGACTGGGAAACCGGCAGAGCCTTTACATCCAGTCCCTCCCCGACGAAGCCCGCCATTACAGCGGGGCCCGCACGCCCCTCCCCTGCAGGGTGGGGCCTGGGAACGGCAAGCGACTCGGCCGTTCCCGTCCGCCCGCAAAGGTGGCGAATGTGTGCAATGCGGGGCCGGGGCTCCATGTCGGCCCCGCCATTCGCCACCATGCGTCAGAGCGGCGCGGGACAGTTCCGCGTCGTCCCGCGCCCTCTTCCCCGCTCGGGGGCCCAAGGCCCCCCCACGAAGCGGCGCAGGAGTGTTCCGCGTCCTCCCGCGCGCGCTTCGCCGCCTTCTATGGGACCGCTCGTCCCCCACGAAGCGGCGCAGGAGAGTTCCGCGTCCCCCCGCGCGCGCTTCGCCGCCCCCTTCTGGGACCAGGTCCCAGAAGGTCGTCCGGGCCACCAAACAAGGGGGCCCGGACCCACCTGGGTAGACCGAAGTCTACCCTGCCTCATCACACTGTGCCCTCTGCTACTCAGAGGGACACGCGGAGAGGCCCACCGTGTCGAGTTATTGGCCACCGCTAACAAGATCCCACGAGTGAGAAGTTATTAGCGGTGTTTACCAGGGTGCACCAATCCGCGACTGCTACCGTTCCCCCAGGACGAATCCCAGGGGACAAGTAACAGCGCAGACCTCTTGGAGGTTACCCGACCTAGCACCCCATATAGGCAAGCCTACTCTATCTTAAATCATATCCCAGGGAATACAGATACAAGATACAAGATGTTTATTTGAATAAATAAGTGTTACAATTTGGTCTTATATGTAGGAGCATCCCATTCGTCCTAGTTATGGGTGAAAAGTGGCCTCTGACGGTGTCTAAACTTGTTGCAAAGGCCTTTTACAGTTACAAAAATCAAGAACCAAGAAGTTGAAGTTGAAACTGTTTTTTTTTTTTTTCAGGAAAACACTAAAGTATGAAGGTCCAACAGCTTTCTTCAAGGGCGGCGCTTGCCGTATGATTGTCATTGCGCCACTCTTCGGTATCGCCCAAGCAGTATACTATATCGGCATTGCTGAATACATGCTCGGCCTCAAGTAAATACAACCTCTGTTACACGTTGGTAAACACGTGCAAAAACGAAGGTGAATCGAAAGGTCGGTAGAGTCGTTTTTCGTTTGGATTCCAGTATTTTGTTCCATTGTGTAGAACAAAAGCGTATAGATGTTGAAAGTCAAGTTGCATTTTGATGTTATGGAACAGTTTCATTTGCAGTGTTTTAGTACAACATTGTTTTTGTGTAGTTGATAACTCTAAGGGACAATGTTAACCAAATTGTACAAACTTATAGAAAAGAGCGACTAGATAGCTTATTTTTTAAAGTTAATGATCATATGCTTTCTTACTGATATTTGAATTAAAAGAGTGTAATGTTTATTTCTGTCTGAGATATTAGTTTAACTTTGTAATGAATTCATGACAACTTGTGTGTTTGTATTTACTAAGTGTATGTAATTTGCATCTAATCAATTTATAAGAATTATTATTATAATTTTTTTTACTTAATTTATTTTGTATATTTTCCAAAATATTTTACTTCTCATGACAGACTATTGATATTATTTTGAAGTAATATAAATCCATTTCACTATGTAACTCGTCTAACTTTTGTTTATATTATGTTGTAAAATAATAAATAGGTATGCAGTTAATAGTTTTATGAAATACTTGTTTATATTTTTGATTGTGTAGTGTTATTTTGCTTGAAAAGCACATTTCAGCTCAACTTTTCTATTGAAATCGAGAGTATTAATAGTGATATTGTTATTTAAATATTTTTGTTGCTAAAGTTCCTGATTACTGCTATTTTTTTATTTATTTTTATTTAGTCTCATTTTAGGCGTTTTGAAAGAATGTTGTACAATCAAATATTTAGAAACTTATGTGAAATTCCTACAAGTCTTCCGTTTTAAATTATGCATTTAACGAAACGAGTTTTAGAACATCCACGATAGTTTATTGCTTATTATAAAATAATCGTAATGTAATCAATGATGAACTAGTATTTACATAATATAATTGACAATAACAGCCAATGAGCATCCTAGTTAGAGAGCTCTTAATAAATATTTGTGCAAAACACTTGTCAATTCATAGATCTTTAAGATCAGAAATGAAAGACATTATGATACGTAGTAAACATAGATAGCAAGGCTATGTTGTACTCACTTATATATTTTAGTTATTTCTAACAATTTTGACTACAAAAAGCATCGCTTCATAAGCTATTTATTTCTGAGTTTGTTTCAGTCCAAATTATTGCACTGCTAGTCTTTAAAAAGAATTCCATGTTTTATATTTACAACAATACATTTAACTAAACTCTTTCAAACAGTAATAACTGCGTCTATATTCTCTGGAAAATAGTAGAAAATGTCCGAACAAGTCCGTCAATTACTAAATAAAACCTAAATTTTACAAAAAGACAATGGTATTTTGCATATAAATATTCCTACGGCTTGTAAGCTCTTCTATTTTATTGTAATCTCTTCTGGTGTTTTGCGTGCGCTGATATCGATCTCTGACAATAAAATATTGTTGCTAGCGAAAAATCGCGTAATATGTAGGTACATGTGTATTGATTGGGTGTATCGTCAATTAATGAAATTGTATGTATTTCAATTATGTACAATCGCCTAAGAATGTATGCTTACTGTTATCAAAAACGGATATAGAAAAAGCTGGTAATTTAAGAAAAAATTTGAAGATTGTGGATAACTATAGAATACAAATAGATTCTTATGAAATCCGTTGGTAATCTTGATGATAAATAATTATTATTGTATTGTTCTGGACATAATCATCGTTCATGATGGTGATGTTAAAGTTATGGATGTTTAGAACAGTTATTAATCGAGTGAGCGAAGCGAACGAGATCTTAGTGACAACTAGGACAAAAATGCTTCGTATGTTTGTTCGTCGAGATCTTTTGAACCGCTTATCCGATCTTCACAGAATTTGGTAGGTATACGGATAGTACTCTAAAGTTTTACTGGTTTGTTTAAATAAAGTAAATCGGTCAAGGGGTCGTGAAGTTATGAGGGTCCAAATGGAGTAAAAAAAATATCAAGTGAGATGTCATATGATAGGGTTTTAGACATTCCAAAACCGTTTTTATTTTGACTCTAGGTCTAATAGTTTTTGAGTTGTAAAAATATAAAATTGGCAAACCCAGTATAACGTGAGCTAACATTTCTTGGAGTTTCAATGATTTAGTCGTTCAAGTAAGACTGGTACTTAGCTAGACGGCGATTTCGAAGCGATTTGCAAATTTTATTACAACCATTGGTCAATAAAAATTGTTTGGGTTTTATTAACCTCCGACCATCACGAGATCTCAGTTCGGGGCGAACTACTAGTTAGCTTGTTTGTGCTGTTATGATTACCTATAACTTACGAAGATCAAAGTTTATTATTACAGCTTGTTTATTTAGAAATAAAAGTGTTGATAAAGGAATCAATACAAATATACAATATATTATATTGTTTTATTTTTAGTCCTTTGAGGTAGTTTTGTGTGGTGACCATTTGGTTTATTTGGGACGTATTAGGTACGATTCGGCTTACAAAACTAAAGACTACCACTGATGATTACTGGGATGCTAACATGATGCTAACATGGACGTATTATACAGTCAATCTTAGCTATAGATCATTTAGCTACTCTTATAATAGTAGACGCTCTTATCAATTTGGCGCTAACAAGCTATTGGATGCTAACATGGACGTATTATACAGTCAATCTTAGCTATAGATCATTTAGCTACTCTTATAATAGTAGACGCTCTTATCAATTTGGCGCTAACAAGCTATTGGATGCTAACATGGACGTATTATACAGTCAATCTTAGCTATAGATCATTTAGCTACTCTTATAATAGTAGACGCTCTTATCAATTTGGCGCTTACTGTACGACTGTCAGCTTTAGATTTAGTAAGTAATGCTATGTTACTTTTCTAATAAATAAATAAAATAAAATGAATATAGTACATTGTTCACCGAGAGGAGAAAGTGACCGATTACCGTCGAGGGTGTCGTTTGAAGCCCGAGCCGTAGGCGAGGGCTTTAAAACACCCGAGATCGGGAATCGCACTTTCTCTCGAGTGATACATAGTGCTTTATACTACACCTACGAGGAAAATAAAAAACTAAAACTGAATCCTCAAACAACACACAAATTGAAAATGGCGTCTGCAATTTTCACATGTTCTTTTTTCAAATTGTTTATCCTGCCGCCGCAGGGTCGCACTGTCAGCCCGACACCATCCAACACACAGCTAGTGGCCAGTGTCATTTTGCGAACTTGGAGATAAAAACTCACTGTAAAAACTTTTTGGCTTTTGATATTTAGGTTACCGGCGCATAGTCTTACCCAAAATAAAAAAAAAAAAAACCACGTAAGAAATGGATTTTCATACACTTTTCTCTCCCGCTCAGATGCGTTTTCTCCCCGCATATCTGTTCGATATGCAATGACGTACTTTCTACCGTAAATTTGATAAAGTATCAAGGTACTTTCCAAGCAGGTGTAGTATAAAAATACTTGTGCTTAGGTACTTTTCTGTAGTTTATATGATATTATTTATATGTAGTTTTATGTATGCCCGCCATGGACGTACACGTCCATGATGCCCGCGACTTCGTCAGCGTGGAAAAGTGTCTTTTGGGTAGCATTTTTAATTACTTCCATACAACTTTCACCTACCCCCCCCCCTTTCAACCCCTTACAACCCTTTTTTCACATTAAAAAGTAGCCTATGTCCTTTCTCAGGCTCTAGACTTTCTGTGTACCAAATTTCATTCAAATCGGTTCTGTAGTTTTGGCGTGAAAGCGAAACAGACAGACAGAGTTACTTTCGCATTTATAATATTAAAAAACTAAATCGCGCCATCTTTCGCTTTGTTCGATCAATGTCCATTTTATTGTGTGACAGTTTTGCTACTCAACACTAGGTGGCAGTAACTAAAAAAACTGGCAACACTAATCTATCTGGTGGAAACAAAAAGCCAAGCCAGCGCAGCACAACACTTTCATCTATAACTTTATAAAAAAAAAACTATCTAACAAAAGTTGTAAAAGGCCGCTTGTCTTCTTGTGTAGAAATTCTGGAATTCTGTGTGTTTTACGTGCTGTTTTCTTCAAAAAGATACTAGGAGCTATAAACCATGGCTGCTATAGGTCCTAAAAAGGACGGTGGACCAAATTCAGAGTACTTTCAGGCGCCGGAATCATTGACACAGTTTGATCTGATTCGTGTTTGGCTTCAAAAAAACTGCAAAAAGGTTAGAATCATAACAAATCATAGCTATTTATAAATAGGGAGCAGTTTCTCTATAGCGAGAAATGTTCACATGTCTTTTTACAAACCATTTCACCTCAACAACAACATAGCATCCGTCGCTCAATCGTTATTAACTACCTATCTTTTGAGGCCTGTATCCAGCTTTGTTTGATCATATTGATATCATACTTACATTGATTGATTTGTTTTCAGCATGTTCAAACAGATCCACCTACAAAGGAAGGCTTGGCCCTATTGGTCACTCAACTCATTCAGTATCAAGAGAATAAACTGGGAAAGAATGCAGTTGATCCTCCCTTTCTGAGGCTTCCGGTAAGTAGGTAGAGAATGAATAGACAATAGAAACACTTAGTGATATGCAATACTGCAAGTTGATGGTGGTACAAGGTATTTACTTTAGTAGTTCAAGTACAAAGGCATTTGGGGAACATTGAATGTGTATGGGCAGTAATGGGCTTGCACAAGCACAAACATTTGAACTTTTTTTTATTATGAGATAAAAAGTCTTTTAGCAACAATCCCACCTGCTGGTAAGTGACGATGAGGCAGAACAGTATAGAAGACACCTATTCACTCTAGCCTTGAAAAGACACATTTTGAAAGAACAACATGGACATAACTTAGACTATGTTTATTCAAGTACGTACATCTAAATAAGATAAGGCTGCCCATTGTACATTTAGTGCAACCTGTTTTGTTTTAAATGTCATAAGAATATGTTTTATTTGATTTAATTTTATTTATTTAACAAAACCCACAGCCCTTAATACTATTAAATAATATCTAACTAGGCTAGTCCTATGGCCATTTACGGATTTACTTTTTATAAAATATAATTTTTATATTTGGTATTATTTATGTATTACATTAGTACCCATGTGTGGAGAAATCAAACAACTTCATTTATTTAAAATACTTTATAAACAATCGTTCTGCCCTTAAAATCAATAGTTTGCTGCATCACTGAAAACAAACTGATTTTCTGGCAGACCTCTGGAGCCAGTCCCTTCAATAGCAAACAAAGACCCTGCTTCAGGTTGCTGTGCTTTTTCAGCAGGTGTCAGCCCTAATTGGCTGGTAGTAACAAAAAGTGTTGATAGATCATGTCCTCCAAACATAACGGAAGTTACTTTGTCAACGGGAAGCTTGTGTTGTTCTAGTAACTTTCCAGCTCTTGAGTCTACCTTTATCACCTGTAATTAGTAAAAACTGGTGGAGTATGGAAAAATTGTGTGATATTTCTTGTCTATTAAACAAATTAGATTTACAGAGTTTAATGCATTTGGTAAATTATATGTGGGAGATAGTATTGTGTGATTGGTGGTGAAAATTAGTGATAAACAATGAACTCGGTTGAGATAGACATCAGAGAATTATGTATTTTCAAACAAAAAATAAGTAGAGCTACCTAATAAAACTTGTCATCCCTATCTTAGTATATAAATGTTGGAGAATGTTGGGAGTTGCTGCCACTAAGTCTTAGGTTATTTGGATGGTGTTTTTCTTTTCTAGGGGCCCAAACCTGACATTCTACAATTGCTAGAGAATAGAAATCAATATATGTATGAGATTACTAAAATGAAAATAGATTTATTTGCAATAATGTATATAGAGTACCCACAAAAAGTTATGTGACCATTTAAGACCTATTTAAGTACATATTTGACATCTATTCTCTAGCAATTGTAGAATGTCTCCTTAGCAAAGGGGCAGTGTAGATTAGCCCAACCCTAAGCTAAGTTAAGATACCTTTCCTCCATTGAAGCAAGCTACCCAAAGGTTTCCATCTGAATCAATAGTGAGACCATCAGGCAGTCCCGTTACATTGTTCGCTTGGAAGCTGAATAAAGTTCTTCTGTTACCTGCAAGTCAGGAAAACTGTAAGGACAATGCTTTATAAGGTTGTGTAAAAAGTATTGTACTTAAAATGTGAAACAGTCAAGTGATCCCCCAAACACTAAAATGGCGAGTGACTTTTGTTCTAGAAAAACTGGAAAGAAATACCCGATTTTGTATGGAAATTGGTTCTCGATTCACCAGCTAGGCGCTTATCGCACAAAAATGTACTTTACCAAGTAAAACTCAAATCGGAAAATACTTTCTAGTGCAGTGAATTATCCACTTACGAATCGTTCCTGTCTCGATATTGAAGTCAAAAACATCGATGTTTCTCGTCGGTGTGTCGATGTAAAACATGAATTTGTTGTCTGCTGTCCATGCAATACCGTTAGATACTGACACGGGTCGCACCATTGCTGTTGGGTTTATGTAGTTTTTCTCGTCCATCCTGTATAAAGTCGCTTGATCTTTGTCCAGAAAGTCGCCGACCTCTTTACCCATTGTACCTGAAAAAAAAACTGTTTTAAACCGCGCCTTGACACCAAACACCAGAAGCATCAAATTTTTTCGTTTCTCAAAACTTGTAAGTAGAGCGTCTGGGGAGTTCGATAGATAGGCCTGTGATGCCAATACAGAAATCGTTACTCAATCATAGATTTGAGTAGAGATTTTCATAAAAAAAATCTATGCTTGAGTCCGGATCCAGTGCTTGAGCAATATATCGGCATACAGGATTCGAGTTTGAATTGAAGGATATGGATACTGTATACAAATACAAGCCTTAGCACCTTAATGTTTTAGAGTGATGAACGATTATAGGCAGAGGTAGCTAAAGAATTGGGTGAGTTATTAAATTGTACCGTCAATGTTCTCATAAAAACAACCAGTTAGATACTGAGGGCCTAGTACAAGTTTTCAGTGTCGCCCTCACTAGTGCGCCCAGCACACTAGTGAGCGCTGATTTGTATGGAGACACTGAGCGGATTCTTTGAGAAGCTCGAAATGCGAGTACGGGCTTGGTGTAGACCAAGCTTCTCAAAGAATCCGCTCAGTGTCTCCATACAAATAAGCGCCCACTGGTGTGCTGGGCGTCAGACGTTTCACACCAGATTTACACACCAAAACTCGTACTAGGGCCTCTGGTGGTAAAATCTAATTTCAATTTACTGAGATAAATATCAAACAAGCCAAACCGGTTCTAAGTGTAGATTTAAAACGGCATTTAAATTGCCTAAATCGAGTGTAGACAATTCGTAAACCAATGTATGCTAGGTAGGTATTTCGCTTGATTTTGGGATGCTTGATTTTTGTAGAGGTTAGGTTAGATTAGGTCTTGTCTATCTATAATTCTGTTCTTGTTTTCTCACCGAACCAAAGTCGTCCCTTAGCATCAACTTTTCCATCGTTGCATCTGTTATCTGGGTGTCCCAAATCGACAGCCGTGAGTAATCTCAACCCGCTGTCATTCTCAGGCGCGTCCCAAGACAACAGGTAGACCTCTGAGCGAACTGTTACCAGCACTAACTTGGGATTGTCTTTAACTGTTATTACAAGCGATACTGGACCATAGGCTGAAATCATAAGACGCACAATTGTATAATAACCGTTAACTAAACATGAAGACACAAAACACAGCTGAGATTTAACTAATAGTGATTTGACTCTCTTGACTTTTGACTAAGCTTTGATATAATTAATACATATAAAATATTTATACTATTTTATAGAACAAATAAAGCTTTTTTTAATTTAATGATAAGGCATAGCTACCCAAGTGGCAATTGGGGGTTATCTAAAAGATGTCTAGCCGTTCACATGTACTCCACAAGCTCTGTAAGTCAGCTGTATAAGAGCTGTATAGCTTGCTATAATGCTCTTATAGAACCAGTTTGGGCACAAATTAGACAGCCTTAAGTCCACTATGGCTGTACATTAGCTGTATAATAGCAGTTTAAGTAGTAACATCGGACTTAAGGCTGACTTACGGCACTATATGCGACGCAGTGTGAACCATACAACGTACATGAGTGTAATAAAGAGTAACAAGTGGCTAAATACACAGCCTTCACAGTTATAAAATCCGACAAAAGTACTCCAGTGCTACCTAAAATTCACGTGTGTCCTAAATTATTTCTTATTTTATATATTAATATTTCATATAGGTTTTGGTTTTGTGTGTGCCAACTCCGGCGGATGTCAAAAGGATAAAAATTACGCGGTATATAAGTACCTGTTTTAAATACTTAAATAATGTTATTGCCATGGGAATGCAACTTTATCGTGAAATGTATACATATTAACAGCTAAAATATTCACGCGCCTCTGTAAAAACGCGATATTCATTTTAAAATATTTAAAACTGGCTGAGAGGAAATCAACAATTTTCAGTTTTTGATATTATATTGGCACTAGCTGATACACGCGACTTCGTACGCGTGCGAAACTTTCCACCAAAATAATGTGATCTGTCAACCAGCTTACGATGAACTCCGTAGCAAATGGTTGCTTTTGGTTTAGAGAGTTCAAGCTGTATCTAAAAACCCACGTCGTCTTTGATTTCAATAAAATATAGCCTATGTTTCAATCTGGAAAAAGAGCTTCCGAATGGTAGGGGAAGTACGGACATAATGACATAGTTACTGTCTTCTTTCAGCATAATTTTTCGTTATTTATAAAAGCTAGAACGGTTTTGATTATATAGTATTCAACTTTGGTCTTTTATCTATGAAATGAACTAACAAACACAACAAAAAAGAGACCATACATAGAGACCTGTGAAGTTATTAAGTCTTAAACCGAGGCCAACCAAAATCCATTTTGTCCATACCATATGGACATATTCATTTAATTTTAGTATAAAACATGAAATAAAATTATTTGTTCCCTTGGGCAGGTTTGGACACGTAGTTAAGCCCTAGGGACATATTTTAAGTGTAGAAAGATTTGCATAGAAAATCTACACTAAGTATTTAGGTCTACATATTTGTTATTATTTAATTTTATTCATTTGATTGTGTTCAGATTCACATTTTGTAAATGTTGCCTACATCAGAATAGCTATAATATTTTGTCTCTTTGTCTTAGAAAAAAATCACATCAACCTTACATGTTTCCATAAAACCTTTCATCAGCTATTGTTATTACTATATTATTAACACGAAAACAATTGTGTACCACCGTCCATCTCCGCTTTGTTAATTCCAGTCCATCCAAAGTTGTCTGGAAGAAGTTAATTTTTCTGTCATTTGTCAGTAGGTATCATGTTTTTCAGACAACCTTGAATAAAAGGAAAATTCTTATTGACATTAACTTTTACTCCACGTCAGTGAGCTAAATAAATAAACCTAACATATTTTTCGGCTGCAATAATAGGTACCTACCTACTACCTACCTATACTACCATACCTACCCAGGTATACCTCTACTCTACAGGTATAAGTAGGTATAAGACATGCCGCGCAACTGACTGCAGTTTATATACAGTGGCAGTGACTGGGTCCGAAATCAAGATAACTGGGTCCAGTCACTGGCTTTGTGTAAAGTCGCCATATTGGCCACACGGATGCCAATTTTCTATGAACGCATCCAGTCAGTGTCAGTGATGACACAGTGTTCTCTCTTTGGAAAAAGTTTAGTAGTCATTAAAAAGTTTGGTAGTAGTCCATACAACTTTCACCCTCCCCTTTCAACCCCTTACAACCCTTTTTTGCATTAAAAAGTAGCCTATGTCTTTTCTCAGGCTCTAGACTATCTGTGTACACAATTTCATTCAAATCGGTTCAGTAGTTTTGGCGTGAAAGCGAGACAGACAGACAGAGTTACTTTCGCATTTATAATATTAGTAAGGATTATACTACGTTAATTAGTTATAACATGAAACCAAAACTCAATCGCTCTATCTGCGTATTTTGTGATAAATCTGCATGATAATTTTGGAGATTTATTTGGTAAATATTTAGGTTACGAGAACAAAATGGTAGAAATGAAATACGGCTAAGTGAACTGTTATAACTCCAATTTAATGCGGTGAGCGTATATATAGGTTCACATGTGTTCTGTTAGAATGCTGTTATCTATATGAAGTCCCACATTTGTACCACTACAGAGCCAATGTCTATAAATTTAGTCTAATGTGAACTTATTATGTACAGCTTTAAGATGTTGTTCAGGTCAATTGTGTATCATCGTTTAATTCTTTCACTATACTGAAATTTTAGACATCCGCAATAATAAATATTGTCCGATAAAATTGTTACACTTATCCCGCAGCTTAGTACCCTGGGTGAAGTAAATCTATTCTGTGCCATAAGGACACGTTTGTATGTTTTTAAAACATCTGGCAAACTCTAATACATTTACATCTGTCTTCCTTATTCTTCTTCTTAAATATTCTGGCTCCTGTGTGAAATCAAAAATAGATAAGGTGTATTTGCTAATTGTTTGACGCTCGAAATTGAGCATTGTTTCAGCATACAAAACGAGCCTGAAATTCAAATTATTCATTATTGTTGCGTAGTGCTCATTAGTTACAGTCAATATTTACCTATTTCCTTAGTGGTAACATTTCCTGAATCTACATCCAGTCGATGCACCTTCTGGCCGTGGATATCTACCCAGTAGAGGGCGTTCTCGCTACCCGCCCAATGCGGGCCTTCAAAATGATCTCCTTTGCCATACACCTAATGCCAATTAAAATAACAAAAATACATGTTAAACGCTTAGCACCGTGGCGAACACAGGAAAGATTTTAATGACTACGAGATTCGCTTCGTGGACATAAAAGTAAATTAAATTAAAAGACGCTTGACAAAAGTGGGCTAACAAACATAAACATATATTCAGGAATACCTACCCGATTACCAGATCCATGACAGAAAACAACGAAATTTATATAAAAGTTTATTTACTCAAAACTTTCGAGACAGATTTTGATGCCTTATTGAACAAAAATCCCAACATGCATACCACACTGGTATCGCTATTGGTTTATAGAGTACCTACTTCCCATAGAGATTTGCCCAGTCTCCTTAATTTGTAAAACAACAATACTCTAATGTTTCCGGTAATTATATTTACCCACGAAGGAATTACGTACTTTATACGAAACAAAAGGTCATTAGTTTTATGCAAAAAGAATCCAACAGAGTTTTGGGCACAATAACTAATAACAAATTCAGTCTTTGATGATTCATTGAAGGTACCTTCTTCAAAGTGTCGAACATAAAATATAAAGTATCCTCAAATATCACTTACATTCTTTATGAGGGGCGACGTCGATCTATACCCATCTATACCACCAGCCAGAAATATCAGCACAATTCCGAGTGTAAACATTATGTTGTACGATTTTAGTAAAACAGCGTTTCTCTGACAGCTCGAGCGGCTCTCACGACTTGCGAAATGTAACTGGTCAATGCCACGGTCTCAGCATTTATTACTGCTGTATCTATCTCTCCACAGACCTATCTCTAAGTAGTAGACACTAGAGATAGGCCTGTGACTCTTGCAATGATACAGGCATGGTACATAAATATTAACCACGCGCAAAATACTGCGCATTAATATTTCTAAGACCTTAGTTATGTTATAGCAAAATAAATAAATGGCAATAATCATATTGAATACTACGTTTAATAATGTACTTCAAAGGAGTTAAATGCCCTAAAATGTACAATTGTGGCAGCCTTTTTGGCAAAATCATCCTAATAAAAACATTTTTTAATAAAAGCTAAAAACAAATCGAACTATCCGATAGGCGATAGTCAATCCGAATAGGGCCCTCGTATGCCTATTGCAAGAATCGTCTGAGGGTCGAATGTTGAACTGTTTTTACCATTCTATTTGCTTACTGCATTTTCTCGTATCATAAAATCTTCGTTGTTCGCCGAACCGCTGCCGCCGCTCGATACTCAAGGTGTGACCCACAATGTATGGGTCAGGGTGCATCGAGTTTTATATAAATAATGGTTATTATTCTCATATAACTTGAAAATTTCTTGGGTTCTCGTGTTTTAATGCCAAAAATTTAAGTGAATAACACATTTCATTATGTTTAATTTGAATAACTCGTCTCATTAGCTAGGTATGATAAAAAAATGTAGAGGCATTATGAAATAAAACATTGCCCATCCCTGCCTAGATGTATGCCAGATTTATTTCTAATATTTTTTGCGAGCACGTACAATAGGTACATCTAACCATTTAGGTAACGTATTAGTACCGATAAAGTATGCATACTTAATAGGTACCGAGACGAAACAAATAAAAGGTTGGCGAAGACTTACGACGACTACGATCTAAAGAATAGCGTTATTTTCGGAGTTTGTAAAATTCAGGCGTAGTGTGTATAGACACAAAAATAAGGCATGCGTAGGTATGTGTTCATGATAATGTATGAATGGTCGGACAAAAAACTACAGTTTTAGCATGGTAGTTACACCATACATAATCAAGACACTATTCTAACTAGAGAAACCCATTTCTATAATGCTCATTATTGATCCCTAATGTTTACTTAAGGATCATCGAATCCGTGGTTTGAAACACAAGGCACTAGTTCCTCAGGCAATCGAAGGTCGCTTGGGAAGTCGCGAATCGTTCTTTTTAGTTACGTTACACCGATTTCCGCGGAAGCCATCGAGCATCAAGGTCTTTTTATAATGCCATTTCTTATGCCACCCACTCAAGAAGAAAACGCAAGAACACGTGTCTATGCAATGTCTATGCGGATGGACGGATTTGGAATGCGTAGTCGGTCAGTAGTTTGGATCCAGTGATCAATGTCAAAATGTCAGTGATTATGGCTAAGCGTTCTCCACCTGGCTGCAGCTATACTTAGTCCTTAAGGTGTGCAGGCAACCAAACATAAAAAAAACCAGTTATAGCTTGCAGTCTTATCGCACGTCTGTAGAAATTGCGAGTCCGAATGTGCATCCGCATGCGGGTTGATTGCGGGTTTTTTGCGTGTCGTGTAACCTTTCTTTGATGAAACTTTCAATGAAATAAGGAACTAAGGTACATAGTACAGAAGTAATATAGGGTAACTAAAGACCAGAATATTGTTCCTCGCTATATAATTATGAGCTATAAAATTATTTTACAACGGGTTTGTGAAGTGTCACACAGCCCTTGTAACACAAGTTCCTTATTACTTTATTTCCCTATTACATGTCCACGTCGTCGTCTACAAACAATTTAATTTTAATCATGTAAGTACCTAGGTACTTATGAAATATTTTTCTTTATTTGATTTTATTAGCTGTGTATCTAATTGGCCCCATTGCTCGACAGAGGCTTCCCTTCACCTTGTCTTATTGCGTTCCTACACTAGAGTAAAATGGTAGTGATTTCATAATTGCTTATAATAATTTTCTCTAAAAATATAATCAATAAAAAACTAATAGAGTTTATACGTGAGTCTCAGTTATTATCTATTACGGGGGATGCTATAATAAGTTACAGTCCTATTTGCAAGCTGTTTGTAATCCAGCGACATTTGAGCTCATAATTCGCAGTGCTAAATGTCCGATAACAATCGACAGTAAATCCTTACACAGAATGCAGTTACGACAAAAACAATTTGCTTTCAATGGAAGTATTCAACTACGGCTTCCTAATAGTACCTAGTACTTTATTATACTCACTGATAACTTTATTCTGTGACAGCAGTAAAACTCGTGTTTGCTGAAGGAAAAAAAATGGTACCTACATTGAGACGACTTACGGTCATTATTCTCGTCACCAATCCCTGAATGTCTGAAAACGAAAGTTTTCAACCAATGCGTCCTACCTGTCATGATCTTTGACACTGCCAGTAGGGTTATTGTTTCAAATAAACAATTGAAAAATGTAAAACTTGCGAGATGAAACCTTATAGCATCATGCAGGTAGACTTTTCAGTTACTTTCTACTTGTTCTGGTTATCGAGCTTAGCATCTTTACATACACATGCATCTTTACATGCTTCTGGCCACATGGTCGAACCACGTGGCCAGAAGCGGAAAAACAGCTTGGTTCGAGGCAGCCGCCATGAAAAAGCAGCTTATTCCCAGAGGTCCATGGTTCTATTGTTTTTTATTTCCTTCCCAAAACCTAAAAACTCCGTCAACAGAGTTGGTCACTAACTCATACGAGTTTGCTTTGCTTTATTTCCCAAAGGGTCCATAGATGCCAATTGGCCGTGCCCACCGATGAGTTCTCTGAATGTGTGTTTGGTTGTAGTGTGCAGTAAGTATTTTCCTAATTAGTTTGTGTGTATAAACTTTACTTTGTTAAACTGTGCACCTTTAGAGACACTGCCTATTAAAACTAGCTGTATCTATACCGATGTTCTCAATATGCCTTGCCTTCCATTGGCTCAGTTGCAAATATTATTCTAAAGCATAATTTGACAAAAATTTGAATCATTATCTTAATAATTTTGAACGTTTTTAACCGAGAAATGGTTCAGTGGTACTCCAAAAACACCATTTATCGTAGCGAAGAAAACAGATCCCGAAGGCGCGGTATTCCCTCCGGTAGTAATGTAGAGCTTACTATAATTCGTGCCACCAAACATGACAGAGGGTCTGTAATATTTTTGCATTAACACGATCTATCTGAATAACCTGAAAGCAAAATTGTGATACATTATAGTACCTACCTACCTACATTATAAATTTATGTTACAAGGCTCGTGGTAATTTTATTGCAAAGGAGTTATATTTAGGGTGCTCGTACGCAGTTTTTAAATGTGGGATGAGTAGGTTGGATATGATATAAAGGAATGAGTACATCAGGGGGATGATTTTTGAACCGTGGTCTTCATCCCGGACGCAAATACCTAATAAAAAGTTCCGCTGGACCACTATTTTATAAAATGTACTGTTGGAAAGAAAAATGCTAGGCGCTTAAAAATACAATGCACATAATATTTTTGTTATAAACTCATTACCTACGCCTTATAATAAAATCTCCTATCATCGGATGTTTTAGTACTGGGTATGATCATCATCATCATCCAGCTCAATATTAATACACTTAGCATGTACTACTTGTCAACCTATTTAGCATAGAGTCCTAGAATCTTTATGTAGAATTGTAGAATGTACCTAACTAGCATTCTTAAAAATAAAGGTCTGGATTGATTTGGAGGAAATTTTAATAAAAGTACTAGGGTAGTAGAATAAAGTTTAAACAAAAAAGTTTGGATAAGATTATGATCGAGATTAGATGGGGCCGATTGGAGCCGATTATGCACTTTACTATTACATTTTACTGAGTGGCCACCGTGACCATCTATTGGTAATGGTTGAACTCCCGTTTCCGCATTTTGTATGAAACCCGGATAAGCGCCTCTAGCGGGAGGTTTGGGAATAGTGCAATTCCCAACAAAATTTCTCGCTTTGCGAATGCGTTTGCGTGTGCTATACTCGAGTCGAAAGTCAACACAAATGCACAGACTCGGGGCTCAGATTGGCGACCGTTTTCGTAGTCACGTAATTAATTTATAATTGTGACATAGTATTTAGCATGGTGATACGAATCCTCTTATCTATCTTTCTATCTTGTTGAATGATGGCGGTTACAATTTGAGAAAGTTTTTAATTATGTTTCATTGTTTCAGATGAAAGTGTTCATGGACATGAAGCCGGGCGGCTCGCTTTGCACCGTGCTCGCCACCATGTTCCGCTTCAAGTCGGAGCAGCGGTGGCGCAAGTTTGACTTCCAGGTCGGTAAGGTATGCACCCGCACGCTGCCTCGCTCACCCTGCCCGACCCGCGCCGCAGATCCCGCACCACGCGGCATAACACATCACTGCAACACGTAACTCACACTGTAGTCCATTGATGATTCAATACAGCCGCTATGGTGGTTCATTCAGGCATGGGCTAAACTCATGCTTATAAATATTCCAGTACTCTAGGCCAAAATTCATCTGAATTGAAAGATAAGCATTTTTTTAATGATAAACGTTTCAGGTAAGTACACCTGATACTAAGGTTCCGAAATCCAAATAAATACTTGGGGGTCCTTTGGTTTTCCTGTTCCTCGTTATACCGACATATCAAATTAATACATCTTTGCTGAAGATGACTGTGTCCTTATTCAAAATGAAGTTTTTTTTATAAAATATAAACAGATGTGAGTCACGTGTTGTTGCTATATGCACGAAGGGTATGTTTATACTAATTTTACCATTATTCACAATCTTGTAGTACAGGTCTACTGAAAATAATTTATGTTAAGATTTAAATGATCTTCTTGTCTTTTGAAATGTCTGCTAGATTTCAAATTCAACTTAGAATCACATTAATAAAATATTCGCTTTGGGCAGCAGATCCAAATTCATGCCAGAAATCATACTACCGAATGATGTTGTGAATTGAATTGTAAATAATCATGGAAGTTGACGGAAATCATCATGGATTGTGTGTTGTGTAAATAACATTTTGTAAAGTTTGGTGTCACTAATATTACCTGCAGTTTCCTTCACCTTTTGAGCATGCAAATCTTGATTTTTGCGACCTTTACCACCACTTGTTTTACATAATGTCTCTAATAATCGATATATTTTGGTTAGGATATTTATTATATTGTTTATGTAGTATATGATATGCAATTATTAAAAAATTGAGTCGATTAACTCAGTAATATTATTATTCTCATTGGGCCGCTTCTGACAGAACAGATCTGTCTTAACTTACTTTGCAAATTATATTGCTTGCTTTTTGTATTATTTTTGGTTCATTTTCTTTCTCTAATATATAAATTATCCAGTCGCAGAGTACCTGAGCCTATCTAACATACGTCATGTTTTCTCGTCCCTCCCCCCACTTGTCCTTTTCAGAACCCGTCCCGCAAGGATCTGAACGTGCAAATGATGCTTGAGATTGAGTCTTCATTGCTCGGCGCAGAGCTGATTCGTACTCCTTGCGTCTACATCCGTCCTGAGGTAGACAAGGCGACAGCCAGCAAGGTCAAGGATATCGTCAGCAACCATCAAGGAGAGATTTGTGGTAACTAACAACGAAGTTATTTTATTCTATTTACCGTTTATGTGGACTTGAAGAGAAAATTGTAGGATATGTGTCCTCCTACGAAAAGAGAAGATCTTCCACGCCGAGCGACCTTTGGCTCGGGGTCCGAGGACCGATGGAAGGTAGTCGGTAGTATTACTTATATTCAAACTCCGTGATAACTTCGTTTGCGCGATCTAGGATAGTTCTCATGTAGAGAGATAGATGGCGCTACAGACTCGGGACAGAGAGGACAATAAAAAATATCTACAAGATAAAGTCCCAAGTGAGAAAATCTGTAGATAGGTATCTATATTAGGTGCCAAATAATACCGCAATACAGGTCATTCACCCACCTTCACCGCGATGTCGCAAAATTCAATTTATGTATGGTAAACAAACAGTTCTACGAGATTCGAGCGATTACTGACTTAGCAACAGGTTTGTATGGAAAGCGACAGAATTAGCCATTCATAAATTGAATTTTGCGATATCGTGGTGAAGGTGGGTGAAGGACCTGTATTGCGGTGTTATTTGGCACCTACTATACGTTCATATGCTAATGCTGATTACGAATATATTCTAAATTTTATACAAATTGGTTAATTAGTAGCGACTTGATTGATGCACAAACATCTAACTAAATTTTCACTAATAGTGACAATCCTATCCTACTAACTATAGTACATTCGGCGGCGAATGTACTATAGTAACGGCGGCTGCAGCGGCCAGCAAAAGACGTATTGATGGACAAACGTGTAAATATGATGATGGTAATGAGCATAATTATTGTAATATTTTTTGCAATTATTATTGTAAAAGTTATGGCCACGATAGTTTTATAACATTTGGTATTATTTGCAGAAGACGAAGAAGATGCGACACACATCGTTTACCCGACTGTGGATCCCCTAGAGGAGGAGTATGCTCGGCCTGTGTTCCGTAGAGGCAACCATGTCCTGGTTCACTGGTACTACCTACCCGACAGCCATGACACTTGGGCCCAAGCTGACTTGCCGGTATGTAACGATACATTTATTTCTATAAAGTGCTTGTAATGTGATGACAGATCGAGTTGGAACCCCTACTTTATTTTATCCATATTTTTTTCAAAATTCTCGCAGTCTGTTCGCAGCGCTCAGAAAAATATAGTGGGTTTTGTTTGAGTTTTTGCGCCGATGACAGATGTACGCTGAAATGATTTTAAACACTAGTAAACGCTCGATTCGATACAGCAAAACCAACTCAATACATTATACTCATATTAACATTATTGTCAATCGGAATATGGGATAGAAAATTGTATACCTAGTAGTAATTTAATTACAGTTAAGTACAAAAGTAATTACTACTGTACTGTAAACTTTGTTTAATTTAATTATCTTAACGTGTTTTTACTAAAATGTGCTATCATTATTGTACATTTTGAAGTAAAAAGAAACGCTGCACGTTAACGATTGTAGACAACAATTTAATATGCCTTATCGAGCAAAAGTAAGTATTGCACACAAAGAACAAAGCTTTTGGATTCTAAATAATTCATTCAAACAAGTTTATGTGAAATTGCGAATTCACACATGAATTAACAACAAAAAAAAAATGAATTCTAACAGCAATCTGGTTCCTATAGTACAAGCATTTTTTACGAGAGTAAGTGATAGAACAAGCAGATGGCTCAGTTGATGTTAAGTGGTAACTTCTGCCTATAACAATGCATTGCCTCACCGAGCACATCCATTGAGGACGTCCCTTGTGGGACATTAGACTGTGGCCATCACTCTTAAGGTCCAACTTGTCGCCCACCATTCCATACAAACGTGGAAGGGTAACTACTCCACTGTTTGACCTTGACCATCTATATCTGTATACACCGGGTGTATACAGACATAGATTATGACGAGATAAATTGATATAATCCTTAGTTTTGGTTGGTCAACGTCAAACAGTGGAGTAGTTACTCTTCCACGTTTGTATGGAAAGGTGGGCGACTAGTTTGTATGGAAAGGTGGACCTTAAGACATAGATAATTATGTTAAGCCTCATGTGCCTGTAATTGTACCGGCACCCATACCCTTGAAACGGGAACACAGCAATGCGAGCGATCATCACTGCTTGGGATCAAAAATAACTACGGTATCATAAAGTTACAAATTATCGCAAAGAGCTCTACTAATGCTAAGCTTTGCTCAGTTTGGGGTTAGATGGCGTTATGCGAGTGTTTATGGATTTGTTTATTTAGGTGGAGGTACCAGAAACAGTAAGTTGGGACTGTAACCGAGCTGAGCCGTGGCGTGTTACTGCCACATGGGTGTTAGATCTGCCGCTCTACAACGAGTGGATGAACGAGGAAGATTACGAGGTCGACAGCAATGGCAAAAAAAAGGTATCA
Source organism: Eulithis testata (assembly GCA_947507515.1). Taxonomy (NCBI): domain Eukaryota; kingdom Metazoa; phylum Arthropoda; class Insecta; order Lepidoptera; family Geometridae; genus Eulithis; species Eulithis testata. The sequence continues at coordinate 4,884,642 of OX382213.1, read as the reverse complement.
CACGATCTAAACTAATACACTACACAAAAATTTAAAAAACTTATGAAACTGACACAATAGATAGATAGATAGAAAACTCTTTATTGTACACCACTTTAATATAAAATAAACACAGAGTTCATTATTCTTATTTGAAGTACAATGGGCGGCCTTATCGCTATGAGCGATCTCTTCCAGACAACCTTTGACACAATCTTAAATTCCTCAGAAATGTATAAGTGTAACATCCCTAAAGTTATGAGTTGAGTGAGATTCGAATCGAACCCACTACCTTTTCCACACTTCACCTCTAACGGTGTATTTAGACCGGCAAATCACAGAAAACCTCAACTTCGTCAGAACTTGCTTTGATTAACCAAATGTTATGTAAAACTGGAATGTTATGCCTAAGATCCCTTCAAAACATATTTAGAGAATATCAAGACTGATGAATATCAAAACCGCATTAAAATTCGAGAATTTGTTTCGGAGCTACGAGGGCACAATCAAACAGACACAATGGTTGTGACCGTTGTTTCTGTTTGATTGCGCCCTCATTATCGATAAAGATACTATAGCCTGTGTTTGATGACATGAGTGTAACTTTTGAAAACTTGTAATTGCTATTTTTTTATGGTCCTATGTGTTTAGATCCACAAAATGCGTCTGTCAGTGGATGATTTGATCCCCGGCGGGGAAACGTCGAGTAAAAGTAAGAAAGGTGGTAAGAGGAAGCGATCACCCTCGCCGCCGCCGCAGAAGAATAAGAGGAAAAGGTACGCAAATACCAGGTTATTCTCTATACACCAAATACTCTAATTTCCGCTCTGAGGCAGCTCATCTATGCAGATTTATATGGAAATTTCTCAAATTTTTGCTTGGCCCTAAAAAAGTGGAAACTTTTGTTTCCAATGAGTAAAGTAATCTTTACTATCTGAAACCTAAAAAGCACAGAGGTTCATTTAACTTTTGATTATCTACTTCTGCGTTATAACCTGTGTTTACAAATTTACAATTTACAAGAGAATTTGCGTGTCATATTATGCCAGGCATAGTATAGTAAAATGTTACGATCGCTTCATACGTGCTGACCAATTCCAGTCGCGTGACGAAGCGTCGAGACGAGGCAGAAGACGAGGATGATAATGCTTCGCGAGATACAACCGACGTGCCGCCACCAGAGCCCGTGGAAAAACCTGTTGAACGTAAGTACCTGTATATATCGAAATTACGAACATTACATAGAATACGAAGTGGAGCCCATACTTGAATGCCCACATAACTCTCAAAACCAGCTGGTTGACCGAGCTTTGCTCGGAATTTTTTTTTGTGAACACGTGATTAAAAAGACACAAATAATATAAATAAACAATTAATTTTCTTGGTCTAACCTTAAACCAAACTCTCATTGGCTTTGTGCTTAGTGTTTTAGCTTTAGTGTTATTATGTCGTTAAAGCAGTTAGTTGCTCTCAATTAAAAAAAAATGTATTATTATTCGCCAATAGATGTCGGGAAGAGTCAAATTTTTCTGTTTAAGTGGCAATATTGGGGCTACTTGAAAACACGAATAAAACGACATTTTCTCAAAATGAGTCCTAGCTAGATCGATTTATCGCCCCCGAAATCCTCTGTATACTAAATTTCATGAAAAACGTTGGAACCGTTTCCGAGATTCAGATTATATATATGTACAAGAATTGCTCGTTTAAAGATATAAGATAATATAAGTTTTTATTGGTATATAAATGCAGATTGTTTACTTTAGCTCCAGCGCCGGCCGTGCCTTCTCCGGCGGCTGTGGCCGCGCCTTCAGCGCCGAGCACGCCGGCGCCGCCCATGGACACTCACGATGACTCGCAGGGCAAGCATAGCGATTCCAACACACAGGTACTATACTACTGACGAGTACATGCTACAACAACTTATTTCACTCGGTAATGTTCGTGTATCTTCGGAAATACGAACACGCTATTCCATCCCACCGGCTACGCCAAACTGGTCTGAAATGTATGAGCTCTTCATATTTTCTTAGCACAGCTTAAAGCACAATTTTATCATCTCATTGACTCAAAAGTTTAGTTTACTACGAAACCCTTTACAGGAAACTTTAATAAAAGAAGAACTAGAAGACAACGTGACCGATCAGACCCATCACATCGTGGTTCCATCCTACTCAGCATGGTTTGATTACAATTCGATTCACACCATCGAGAAACGGGCGCTGCCCGAGTTCTTCAACGGAAAAAATAAGTCGAAGACACCTGAGATTTACCTCGCTTACAGGTAAGCAGGCATTCAAGACCTGAAAGTTAGCATGAAAGAAAATCCTGACAATATTCATTTTTCTCACAACGTGCTTTGTTTCCAGAAACTTCATGATAGATACATACCGTCTTAACCCCACGGAATACCTAACGAGTACAGCCAGTCGTCGTAACTTGGCGGGTGACGTTTGCGCTATAATGCGAGTGCACGGGTTTCTAGAACAGTGGGGACTTATCAACTACCAGGTGAATATAAATACTATCCTACCGGCTGTGCCAACTAAAACCATTCTGCATATTTTACTCTTGCATTTTGGCTAAGCTTACCAAATTTTGAGGGAGTTTGAGGGGCCAGTAACATTTTTAATATGATTCAATTAGATGTATTTACAACATGAATGGTTTTGTAAAAAGTCTTACAAGTGTACAAGACGTATAAAGAAAAAGCTTCATAACTCGCTGGAGTGCTCGATTGTTCGTGAAAAGGACTCGTAATCAGCACTCAGACACTCAACACGATACATATAACAGTACTGATTATCTTGATGGTACAACGCGACGCTATCAATCAGCTGCCAGCCCATTTTAAACGTTAGAGTGCAGTAATAAGTACTGTTTTCAGTTGGAGACGGACTCCCGTCCGACGGCAATGGGTCCGCCGCCCACGTCTCATTTCCACGTGCTGTCGGACACGCCGTCGGGACTGCAGCCGTTAGTTGCTAGAGCACCGCAGCCCACGCAACCTCGCGCAGGTAAACTATCCTTTCTTTTTCAACGCTAAACTTTCCGATTCAAAAACAGTTACATCACACTGCGATTTTCGGATAAAATTATACCACCACTGTAGGTTCGCGAAGCGAAGCGCTTGCTTAGTCAATCTTCACCGATTATCTAAGTTAAGCGACGTTCTGCGCGGTCACTATTTGGATGGGTGACCGTTAGTGGCATTTACATTTGAGCGCTTCCGTGCTTCGGAGGGTACGTTAAACTGTCGGTCCCTGCTCCAGCAGTCGTTAAAGCCATGATGGAGGCCTTTAGGCGGCCTAAAAAGTCCGTTACCAGAGTTGGTCACTAACTCGTACAAGTTTGCTTTTACCGCTGCAGGTTAAGTTGTTATCCACAAAAACAGACACAATAAGAAGTCGTAGGGTGCCTTCTGGTAAGATCGGCGTAGTAGTAAGTCCGGATAAATCACGTAACTAAGCAATTCGGCGATATTTTTAAATGATGGCAACAGCGCCTTACGCGCCATTTTGTTATGCTCCTGTATTAGCAAAATGGCGCGTCAGGCGATGTTGCCATCATTTAAAAACATCGCCGAATTGCTTAGTATCCGGATTTACTACTTCGCCGATCTTACCAGAAGGCACTGTATCTCTATATTTCAGCGGAAAATGTACCGAAAGTGGAGCCGGGTTTGCCAAACGGTGCGGAATCCGGCGCCGTCCCGTTGCCGGCCGCCGCCGGAGCGCCGTCTCTCATCAAGGCCGAGCCTGTACAAGAGTTTGGAGCCAATCCAGGACTCAAGCTTGATCAGGTACACTGCAACACTTCCGCCGGAAAACTGAAACGTCACTCAAATTTAAGCACCACTTAAAATTGCTCTGCCTCTGTTTGACATTACTCATTTGTAAGAGATGGCAATAATTTAAGCGTGAACTTAATTTAAGTGGCGTTTGAGTATTCGGTCCTTCGACAGCATATGCCTATGAACTTGCTAAACGAGCCGGGCCTCTACTGCGAATATTGATTTCCGAAGATTCGGTAGTGACGTTTGTGCGGTCGCCTCGAGCGATGGTCTAGGCTCTTTCAAAGTCACAAACGTCACTACCGAATCTTCGGTAATCACTATTCACAGTAGAGGCCCAGGTTTCAGGTGCGGTATGAGACGCCGTCTCGTTGCCGTCTCGGGCCACCGGAATTTGATTTGTTCGAAAAGTTACAAGCGAAGCAAAAAAATAATTAGATTTTGTTAGAACTTGAAAGTTTAATTTCAGTATCGCGGCGGTGCCCGCGGCCGGGAATGGACGGAGCAAGAAACGCTCCTTTTGCTTGAAGCATTGGAGTTGCATCGCGACGATTGGAACCGCGTCGCGGCACACGTCGGCACGCGGACGCACGACGAATGCATTCTACACTTCCTGCGGTTGCCTATTGAGGAACCATATCTCAATGATCCTGCTTCAGGTAAACTGGATTCATCATCATTCTCTCATGGCCCTGCCTTTGAGGTTGAAAACTGTAGGTTTAGCCAAACTGTGAGTAGTTAGCTCTGTCTTCTGTAATGTGGGCATAAGTTGTGCTATGGTGACGAACTGTAAAAAAGCCAAAGACTAAAATTAAAGATATGGATAAACTAAATATGTATGCAGATCTACTAAATGATTCTGATTTCGAAAATCGAGTTTGTCTATTTGTTTGTTCGCGGATCACGCCTAAACTACTGGACCAATTTCAATGAAACTTTTCATAAGCTCTTTCCGGAATGAAACATAGGCTATGTTTTATTGAAATGACGTGAATTCTCAGATACAGCTTGACCTCTCTAAACCAAAAGCCGCCTTTGGCACGAGATTCATCGTATGCTGGTTGACAGATATTTTGCTGGAAAGTTTCGCACGCGTACGAAGTTGCGGGTATCAGCTAGTCTTTAATAAATTACTATTATAACTTATTGTTTTTGCTGTTGATTTCTTCAAGAAAAAAGGAATCAATTATTTTTGTCCAGGTGGCGTGCTAGGTCCACTGGCATACCAGCCAATTCCGTTCAGCAAGACCGGCAACCCGGTGATGAGCACGGTGGCCTTCCTCGCGTCCGTTGTAGATCCGCGCATCGCTTCGAAAGCAACCAGAGCTGCTATGGACGAGTTCGCTGCTATCAAGGTAAAACGATTTACGAATCTCCTCAACCTAAACACTGCCACTCTCTATCTATACAAAACGAGATGGCAGTATTTTTAAACAGTCCATCATTTTTGACAGAAGTTACGACGCAAATCTAATACCGCGTGCACACTATGCCCATGTCGCTGCCGTCATTAATGACGCGGACTGCCTCTGTCTCCCGGCCCAAATTCATGCCCTACCTCCCTAGTGAGAATAAAGGCGATGTTGCTGTGACAATAAGTCCGAAATTAATGCCGGCAGTGGCGACCATAAATGCAGCAGGGTAGATACAACCGCTGTATTTTATTTTAACGATAGAACTAGGATTTAAAGAGGGTTATTGTATGTTTGCCTATAACATTATTTTAGGATGAAGTCCCGGCGGCCATGATGGAAGCTCACGTGAAGGCAGCGGGAGCTCACGGGCCGCAAGCCGCGCTGCAAGCCACGGGCATTGCCGGCACCGCGCCAGAACCCACAGGTACACCTGAGAAATTAACTGATGGATATTTGGGGAGGTTTAGAACATATAGGATGAAGGTGTCAATGATGGAAGTTTAGTGCAGGCTGCACTGCACAAGCCCCACGGGTATTTTGTTACGGCTGGAAGAGTAGGGGATACTTTGGGGGTCAACACGAATAGTATTATAAGATAGTGTGGTGGCCGTCATGATGAAGGCAAGCTGAGCCAACAGGTACTGGTTACAACTGGGAGATTAGGGACCTTTTCAAAGATTACCAGGAATGTGATCATTATATTGAAGTGCCACGATAGAAGCTGGCGCGAAGGTGTTGCAAATTACAGGCATCACCGGCACTTCGGTGCAGTGCCGGTGATGCCTGTAATTTGCAACACCTTCACGGGTACTTTTGTTAAAGTTGGGAGAATCATCTCTTGCGAAGACTGCTTGGACACGGCAGTGGCTAAGACTACCTCTTAGATTCTTTTAAATATTCTCATTTTTACTTAAGAATTCAAATGAATGTTCAAATAATGAGATTAATGAGTTGTGACGTGATTGCTAATTTTTGTATCCCTTACGAACGTTAACAACTTTCCACTGTTAGGTGAAAAGAAAGAAGGCGGTAGCGACGTGAAAAGCGAACCTATGGACGTGGAGGAAGGCGAACTGAAAGTGAAGGAGGAACCCGCAGAGCCGGCCGCCGCGCCGCCGCCTGCCGCCGACGACAAGGAAACCAAGGAGGAAGCATCGCCACCACCTGGTAATTACATATTGTTACGAGCTGTGGGTTGATTGAACTAAAAGAAAAAATACACGTATATTCAGATACTTGACACAAAACTTAGTGCATAACAAAAACACTAGGTCCCAACTACAATACTCGATAAAGTTTCAAAACACTTGTACAATCACACTGAATCACTCCTAGATCTCTGATGTTATCAACAAAGTAGTTCTGCTACTACCCAACAGATAGCGTTACTTTATCGATCAAACAATCGATCATCCGGAACTTCGACTTGACATTACAGTGACAGCTTGTAACCGATATTTATTTAGTGTTGCCATTATCAAACAGTAGGTGTTGCCACCTGTTCATTCGACACCAGTGACGTCTGCGTAACAATAATTTAGGTAGCTATGAGATTAGCACAGGATTGTGATGAGTGGTACAGACACAGACAGAGATGCTCATACCCAGCAGTGAGTGACGTCGGACTGTGAATGATGATGATGTGTTTGTGTAGTTGGAGTGGAGACTGTGCTTTGGCAATCGTGTAGGACGACCGTTAAGTGGGGTGACAATCTGCGACGTGTAGCGTAACCTACGTCCAGCAGTGGACCGAATATTGAAAGTTCAGCCAAGATTGAAACGATACTTAAGCATTAAAAGGTTTCAATGCTTGTCATTCAAAGGAAAATTAGTAGCTTGAGTATAGTTTTGTAATGTTTTCTGACTAGGAACGGGACTTGAGTCTTGATTTATATCGAACATAACTTGAGTCTCGATTTATATCTGAATCTGTACTCTGTTTAGCTAATCTGAATCCGGATCAGTGCTTGAGCAATTAATAAGCATACGGGCCTATAACTGATTTACACTTTGTTAAGTGCAAGTGCCAAGTGGATAGTTAACGTCTTTTTTGGTGTCAAGTTTTAAGTGTATTCAGACCGTTCACACAGTGTTTAGTTGATTCTGCTATTTATTACTCCAGATTGATCCATTCGTGTTGCCGAACAATTATTGCTCAAAAAATTGCTCATTTACGTATAAGCGCACCAAATTCGGGCGACGCTCCAAGTGCGGGGTGAGCGCGGGTGTGCGGGGGAAGCTACTTAACAGTAAAAATAGACACGGCTTCTAATCACTTTACTTCGCACTTGCACTTGTTATCTGCACGTTTACACGCTGATTTTACTTATCGCTTAACACTTGTACTTGTCACTCGCGCTTGATACAAAGAGTAAACCAGGTATAAGGCTATAAACTTTCAACAGCGGAACCCGGTACTGGCACAGTGGACGCGAAGTTGCAATCCGCCGCCGCCGCAGCACTAGCTGCCGCCGCCGTCAAGGCGAAACATTTAGCCGGCGTCGAAGAACGCAAGATCAAGTCACTCGTTGCATTACTCGTCGAGACGCAGATGAAGAAACTAGAAATCAAACTGAGACACTTCGAGGAACTCGAGGCTACTATGGAGAGGGAGCGAGAAGGTATTTACTGTTTGGAAATGTTCGGGAAAATTTGATCATCGTCCGGAGTTTACGAAATAAATGGTACCGGTGCGTGGAAAACGCTGCCACACTAAGAAATAATGTATATAAAAAGCCACAAACGCACAAGTGGTCTTCTCACAGCACTGGGTTAATATAAGTTGCCTATGATAATTATGAAGGACCAATTCCGCGTGAACGTTATCAAACCTAGAAGAACTGTCAATTTTAGCTAAGGCTATGTCCGCCGAGTCGTTACTGAGGATAACAGCCTATTTTTGGTTCAGGTCTGGAGTACCAACGGCAGCAGCTGATCCAGGAGCGACAACAATTCCATCTCGAGCAGCTGAAGGCAGCTGAATTCCGCGCCAGGCATCAAGCGCACCAGAGGTATAGTAGCAAATAACTTGAACTTTGTGTAGCTAACTAGACTAGTATGACTTTGTACAACTTCTGGAGCACTTTATTTTCCAAAAAAAGTAATAGAAAAGGCAGATAGCTCAACTGATTTTAAACGGTTACCTCTGTATAAGGCAGGCAACCCGCTCGCTCGCACATTTCAACATTTTTGAAGATATAATATAATTAAATGTAATTATGTGAAATTGCAGACCTTCAGGTCGAGAGAATAACAATGCAAAGGTTCAGTAAAAATATCACATGGATCCAAACAAATTTTCCGACCAAAAAAATTATACCAATGCGATAAATTAAATTGAATTTTTTTTTGATTAGAAAACTTGTTTGGACCAATGTGATATTTTTACTGAACCTTTGCATTGTTATTCTCTCGACCCTGAAGCTCTGCAATTATTTATAATTTTGTGCAATAAAGTATTAAATAAATAAAATAAAGAACTCCGTTACGTAAAGAGATGCTTGCTATTGTCACATGTGTCGTGATCAAGGTAAAGTTAGTAAAATAGTGTTGTAACCCCCCCCTGTAGGATGCAAGCCGAGGGTGGAGCCGCCCCGGTCGCGGCGGAGCAGCCGCCGCCTGACGCCGCGCCGCCCCCAGCGCCCCCTACACACGCGTAGATACACACATTATGTTCAATCAGTGTTTTTCAAACTGTGGGTCGCGACCCCCTGGGCGGTTGCAGCCTAGACACAAGGGGGTCGCGTGGCAATTAGTACCTATACCTACTTAACTAAATTGAAAGAAAAAGGTAGTTGCACACATGCTTTTTTCTTTAGATTAATAATTACTTATCAAATTGTATCAAATTGACGTGCCAATGTTACGAGTATGTTAACGATATGGCCAAATAAATAAATATCAAATCATAAATAATTAACAAATCATAATTTGGGATACCTTTGCAGGTATCCCAAATTGTACAGATTAGGACAAGTAAATTTTCGGTACATACTTTCCCCTTTTTTCCACTTTTACGTTTGCTCGCGACCAGAATCACTGGCTTTATTTACATGTACTTACAGATTATTATTATTATTCTGTATGATATTTTTATCGGGTCGTGCCCGATTTTTATGCCCTAAAGGGGTCACAGTCCCAAAAAGATTGAAAAACACTGTGTTAGATAAACATTGGAAATAGGACTCGTTCGTGTTACGGTAGCGTATCCGAGTTACACTGCGCGGAAACGCTGCGACTTTCGGCAGCTGAGTTGTAGCGCAGTGTGACTCAAAACACGTTAAGATGACTCGGATGATGTTAATGTTAGGTTTAAGTAACGCGACGGTGGTTAGACTTATTCGTGCTGTGTTCTCTACTGTTCTGTCTCGCAAAGGCGGTTTGGTTATCGTGTATATTACATCAATCGTACGTGCTTTCTTTTTATCTCAGTATGTCTACACAAACAGCCAAACCGACTTTATCACATAGAATCCGTTCTTTGAATTTATTCTTTGTAATTGTGGTAGAACTGTACTTTGACTTGGTACGCAGTTTCCATACTTTCAAGACAACAACTTTCTTTTGTTTGATGGAAGAGGAGACAGAATTAGTTGTTTTCTTCCGTAGACAAACTTTTTTTTGGGCGCTCATACTAAGCCCTCTTCGCGTTTGTGTATATCGGTATTGCTGCTCGTAAATAAACAACCATATTATAATTGAAACACGGGATTATTATGTATTTTTATTCTCATGTGAAACAGTCTTGGACTTCTCTTTTATAGTTGGTAAATATGAATGATCTTTAGGTTAAATAATACAATTGTAATAGTTAAGGTTTATTGTAGGTGTAAGAGAAATGGATGCATGAAAATGGATACTGCGGTTGTAGTGAATTGATGAAGGTAACCTACTAAATTACTGGCAAATGTGTAACTTACTAGTTTGGAATTTAATTATTGAACTTAGTAATTTATTGAAACAAATCGTATTGTAAATCTGTAAATTACATAATTGACACCTAAGGTTTTTTATCTAATAGAATTTCTAAGATATCAAGATATTTCAGTTAAATTTTGGTCTTATTGTTAGTATGCGAGTTAGTAAATAAAAAACTAGGAAGTAGAAGCATTGTTTTACTTTTTTTCCCTTCCTCGCTATCGGCACATTTTGTAGAGCAGTGTTGACATACGCAGAGCCTTTGTAAAGCGAAATTCCACTTTTTATTTATTTTCTAAGACTTTTACATAGTTCTTTTACGCGATAAGCACCGTTCAATCACAGCGGCCTCAATGTGAACAAAACATTTGTCCGCACACACGATAGGATAGGCACATATTAAAATGTTTAAAAATATATTTTACGTATTTACTATAAGCTATGTAATCGCAGCCGATTTAGAGCCACACAGTTCACAAGAATCAAACAATTATCGAATTTCTATGGTAAGTTTCAATGATTATTTTGTTTTAGATAAAATATACCTATTTTCATTGTTTATATTATTTTTAGCTTACATCACCTATTTAAAATTAAAAAAAAAATGGTTGTTTCACATATTTAATCAAGTTATTTGAATTCAGGTATCTTCCTCTGATAATCCGGGCAAGCCTGCATTTTTTTTTCACGGCGAGAGTCCCGTCTGGGATGGACACAGCGACAGTCTTTATTTTGTCGACGTGCACAAACAAAACGTGCATCGACTGGATTACACTACCGGAACGATCTATACTAAGCATATCGGTAAGCTATGATTTTGCACAAATTGAACAAGTGAACGGATAAGCTTAAATCAATAAATAAACGGAATATGTATACTCATTAACAATATTTTTTTGTCAAAAAATTTACGAGTTTCATGTGTGTTAATTCATCTCAAGATAACCAAGCGATAACCCCTTTAGTCACAATCAGTGTGGCATTAAAAAGTGCTCTGACATTATCACTTGCATGACAAGGCAACGAAAAGAGATGACAACGGATTTAGAAGTCATTTTCGCTAGCTTAGCTTCAGAAGCCCAATATGATCATGTATTGCATTTTGCACAGGTTATGGGCAGGTAAACGTCGTTTCACTAGTACACCGCAGTCGTCGCCTCCTAGTCGCAGTGCGTTCAGCGCTATACCTCCTTGACTGGGGGGTAGCTGGCGATGCCTCTCTAAGACTCCTCACAACGGTAGACCATGGACTCCCAGACAATGTCATCAACGAGGGGAAAGCAGACGCGCATGGGAGGTTCTGGACAGGTAAAAATTGAGGAAAACCAAATGCCAAGCTTTTGACCGATTACACAAACTCAGTGGATGAAAGGCGGTACCTATAAGGCAATCGGAGTTGGTGGTTGGAAAGGAAAAAGTCTAAGCTGGATAAAATGCTCACATTGCTGTTTCGGTTTGAAGGGTATGGGTGCCGGTGCAATTACAGGCACCTATATGTTTCAAAGCGATGGGCGCAGTGCAGAGCACGTCCTCAGTGGACGTGCTCAGTGAGGCAATTTATCGATACAGGTAGGTAGTGGCCAAAAAACCAAGATAGAATTTAAAACTGCCACTTTATTAGCGATGACCATACATATCGTTTATCTACTGTTTCTATCATCTAAGCATACCAGTGATATGCAAAAAATGCTTTATGCATGATTATTTTATGGCATTTTTAAGTTTATAATAATATCCGCCATTCATTTAGTATCATAATTTTGTAGGTACCAAAAAAATTATAATAATGTGTTCTATTTTTGAATGAATTTTAGATTAAATAATCGTTTCCTTAGGAACAAAAGGCCCTCAAACTGGAGACGACGTGTACCCAGACAAAGCTACATTATACAGCGTAGACCATTCTCTCTCGGCTCGTGTTGCTCTGCGGCCGGTATCGATATCAAACGGACTTGTATGGTCGCTCAACAACACTGTTTTGTATTATATCGACTCGCCTACGCAGAAAGTTGAGGCTTTCGATTTTGATCTTTTGACGGGGGAGATAAGTAAGTTTTCAAAGGCTTTTTTTTTCGGATATACCTACCTATATAATACTGGAACAAGATCTAACAAACCAAAGCACAGCTAGAATTTTTTGATGCCTATGGCTAACACCACTAACGGCTAGACCGAGTTGGACGAAAATTTGAAAAGGTATAGTTTGAAATCTGCAATAGCATTCTCTTTTTATGCTTACGCACATGTACCGGGAAAGCGGAAGCTCAATAAAATAGTAAAAATATTCACTGTCTACAAATACTGTACATGTGTACATAACATAGGTATTTTATTTTGTGCTGTATGAAAATGATCATCATGTTTACAGGTGGGCGTCGTACGATAATTGATATTTCAAATTACGGTTATGAGGATGCTATTCCCGACGGCATGACTATAGACAGCCGAGGACATCTCTGGGTCGCACTCATGTTTGGAGGCACTGTAAGTACCTACCTAATCCGGCAAATCTTCATCTTCTATACCTATTCAATGTTAAACCCAGAAACCAATTCTCTTTCACCCTCAGCAAAATCAAATGGTGTTTGATTTTAATGCCTAGTTATTACCTAGCACCAATAAGTAGCATTATTTTAGCCTAGTCTGCCTTATCCTCAAGAAAGACAAGGAAACAGCTCACAGCATAGCCAAACCTAACATCTACAGTACCTACTCATTGCAAATAGAGAAATCTAGCAATAAGAAATGGTAACTCTCCTCAGGTGCTGCATATTGACCCTGACACCAGACAAGTGGTATTTGGATACAAGCTGCCCGTATCCAGAATAACCTCCGTGTGTTGGGGTGGGCCGGGTCTAGACGAGCTGTTTGTGACGTCATCGCGAGACCAACTTGAATTGAAGACCGAACCTCTAGGTGGCGCTATCTTCACGATAAGAAATACGGGAAGTAAGGGTATACCGTCGCATAAATTTACGTTCGACAATGCTGATTTATATTAACACTGACAAAGTTATCAATAGCCACATAATAAAGAATTTTAGTCGGCAGTCTATGTCTTATACCTTTATTATTTCCTAGCCTGTGATGAAATGAGCCGGTTCACTACCAGTAGTCAAATATCCCCCTCTCTACTGAAACTGCGATTTACCAGGACCTAGGATTCGGCCTTTATAGAATCTGCAAGAAAAATATTTAATGGTAAATTAGGATTTAGTATTGAAAAGAATAGCTAGTTTTTTTAACCTTACCTACAGGCTATCTGTATAGAAAAGTAAAGATTAAAGTTAAATAATCAAATAATTTATTTTATCATGATTACAACCAGAGAAATAACAAGAAATTGTATAACATTTTAGAATCTAACAATAAATAACACAATTTTACAACAGCGAGACTAGAAGATTATGATCGATTTATGTATAGAACAAACACTAATCGCGAGAGACAAATTATCAATGTTTTTTTTAACACATTCTAGACACTCTTTTGATGTGATATGAATTATGTTTCTGCGAAAGTGTGCCAATTCTACACAACACGTCAACTGACAACAGTTTACTTCAAGACTTCAATAAGTCATCAAAAGTTCACACCAAAACATTTTCAAAATTCGATACACGTTTAAAAGACATCAAAACATTGGAAAAGACACCATACTTGCTTGATTTGCGTTTAAAATTGTATAATACCTTAGGCACATTAGTACGACTTAATTTGTGAACAAGATTATAAAATAATTGGCATTAAACTTAGCAATCGCTTTAGTTCAATTTAAATTAATTATATATATTCAACAAGCAAGAATCAAAGAGTAAGTTTATATTTTAGACATTTTTAAGAGCCAACGTTTGAGATTTTTGAAATATAATTGACTTAAAATACTTTAGCGAATAACACGAGAATAAAGTTACACTAACTTAAGTACTTATCTACTTCATTTTTATCAAAAGTTGTAGCGTTATTATTTTTAATTACTTTAACATCATTCGTTATGCATATTCATTAAATCACTGGCAGTGTGTGGCATTACACTAATCTGAACAATTTTGATAAAACTCTCCAACTTGACCTAATATTTAGGAAATAGATTAGCAACACTTAAACTATGCGAAAACTATCTTATCTAAGAACATTGTGCTTAGCTTAGAATTGCTCTAGCATCATTTTGATATAAGACGATAACTAGTCTCTTTATAGTACCTTACTAGCATTGTTCAGTGTCTCTAACCCCAACTAGGTTATTATCTTTTAAAAAATAAAGCATAATACGAATCCCAATCGCATAATTGCATAAATAAATATTCTTGGAAATTTCATACAACTTCTAGTCCCCAACTAAGCAAAGCTTGTACCATGGGAACTAGTTATAAATCGTGGGTAGGTACCAAAATGAGTACCATATACATACATATACTATGAGTAGAGGATCACACCCAGACCAAAACAATATTATTTTGCTGATAGTATAGAATATAAACAATTGTAGCGAATAGGATCACATCAACCTTAGTCAATACTATTGTTCCTTTTGTTGGTTGGTTAAGTTTCACTCAGACACTGATTGGCGACAAACGACAGACGCCTTCAAAATTCCTTATTGTTATAAGAAATACTTTTACAACAGTTAAATAACGCATTTAAAAATAAACATCTAATAGTAATAATGTATTGAAAAACGTTAACATTCTATATAATCTTTGTTTTAATGGTGTCACCTATTTACTATCAAAACTAATATTTGAATCACAATATGTTTATACATTTCTCACTAACAAACTTATGTTGACTAAAAATAAATATCAAAAGATTCTCTACGAATCCTACAGGAACATCTACCTATCTATTATACGATGAATCATAACTATTTATAATAATAATAGGACAAAGTTTAGAATAGACGATTAGACGCATCTTATCAAGCTGTTCTAATTTTTTGTGGAATTTTGGGAAGTAATTTTTTTTTATAAAAATATAATTTTTTGTCTCGTTTCAACTTTTATACACATTGAAATCACTACATACCGATATCATAAATATTATGTATACTATAGGAGATTCTGTCTCAAACTCATAATAAATACCTAAATAACAGATTTTTTTATCTTTTAAAGTAACTACCTTATTCACCTATATTTTATTTCAAATCGAAGCATTCGGGCGGATATCCTTGCAAATAATCATACTCAATTTCTATTACTGGATGTAGAAAATAATATCAGTTATACCGATCATCAAGCGAAGCTTAAACCCAAAAGTACCCAAACAACTTCTTCATAATCACAATTATAATCCTGATAGCCATTATACAATAATGAAGCTATCCCTGTACCCTTACAAACCACATTACATAGACAATCCCTACCGAGGTTTACGATAAAAGTCCTACTTTTGTGTTCTCTTACAACTTACTTTACGAACAACATAAACCATTTAGAGCCATCTTTTTTTAGTATTTCTTTCATACAATACAACTTACCTGATAAACCTTTTTGCACATAAAACTATAATCGTCCAAAACTTTGGGGGTAATTTTTACAATCTTAGAAGTACCGAAATCTTCTGGAACTTACATAGGGGATAGATTAGATTATACAGAAATGTTTTACTATACCGTCCACAAATTTTAGTTTTATTGTAAGGCAGGTTATTGACAATCGACGACCACACTAACAACCAACCAGCGCCATCTGCCGAGACTGGTGATAATCTAAGACTGAGTGTTGGAATATCCAAACTTCTCCCTAGGCGCTATAAGACCGCTCATCATATCGAAGGTATTTCCATCAGGCGTGAGTCTCACTTCCCCCTGAGGTGTTCTGACTAATAGCCAGCCAGCGTCATCAATACCTACCACCGTGCCGGGAACGGTGGCTTCCGAATCTGCGGTTTGTACTTTGATCTCTTCGTTTCTGTGGGCAAAGGTGTGAAGGAAACTATAAATGTATTGAAAAATATGCCCAGCATTATAAAGTGTTTTCTTAAGAATTTATATTGAATCTTATGTAGTTAATTTATTTATCAGAAACGTGATAAAACATATGATGTTATGTCTATATCTATAACAATTGTATTGTCTCGCAAAGCATATCCAAAAACACAATACATGCCCTGTTTATAATCACAGTTCACGATACAGTTCGCGTTGGTTTTCTTACAAACATAAAGCCTCTACTAAAGAGGAAAAAGAAGGGAATCTCTTAGAACTTCTCTTTTAGTATGCATCTACGGTACTTTTAATTCATGGCCTAGGCCTTCTTTAGGCCATCAAATGTTTTTTGTTGTGTTGTTATGTTTTCCAAACGTTATACTTCCAGAAAGAAAAAATATGTGCGATGATACCCACATCAATTTTAGTACCTATGTATAAATAAGAGGTTTTATGCCAAATGTACTCACGTGTGAAGCCAATACTGATAATACTGTTCCCGAAATGCGTCCAGCCCGCCATCGGTCATCATATAGTCGAGAATTCGTTCCAGTTGAGAGCAATACCTAGCTAGGAACCGTTCTATTGACATCGGCGCGAGTGCTGTGCCGTGCTCTTTGTTGTGACTTGATATTATATCGTTGACGCACGTTGTGGGCACACTGTTAGATATGTTCACGCCGGTGCCTACAACAAGTTAGAAATAATCATCAATACAAATCCAAATATGTAGGTAAATTAGCATAGATTGTCTTTAGATTTCAATGATTAATTATCATCAAACGCTGGATTAACTTTATTTCGCTATTATCAAGATAAGTTTTATATTGGATATTGGTTAAACGATAGAAATAAGCTCAGACCAAGTATTTTGTTCTATGGTTTTTTTAAGATAAAGTAAGTTCATTTTGTATGAGCATGCGTTAGTGATTAGAGGGCTGATTAAATATTCTTATGGGATATCACCAAACTTACCAATAACTATGATGACGTCATCGCCCACACAATTCGCCGTAGTGATCATACCGCCTATTTTGACCTCGCGACCGTAGTAAACATCGTTAGGCCATTTTATTCTGAAATTACAATAAATTATCTTTTGTATTATTAATGGAAATGTAATGAAATTGGTGTCGATTCTGTTGCAATATATTGTTGTATAAATCTTCTTACCTGATGTCGAGGTGTTCATATGCGGGCAAGGATCGAATGGCGCGAACCACTGCCAGAGCTGAAGCGTGCTGTATGAGTGGCAGCGACGGAGTTATCTTCATCCACACCTATACAAATGTCAACTTATTATATTGTACAAATTCTTCTTTTTTTTCTTGTTTTTCTCTAGATCCATAGATTGTTGTAGTAGGTGCCAAATAACACGGCAATACAGGTCATTCACCCACCTTCACCACGATGTCGCAAAATTCAATTTATGTATGGTAAACAAACAGTACTAACGAGATTCGAGCGATACCGTCTTAGCGACAGGTTTGTATGGAAAGCGACCGAATTAGCCATACATAAATTGAATTTTGCGACATCGTGGTGAAGGTGGGCGAATGACCTGTATTGCGGTGTTATTTGGCACCTACTGTAGTATAAATTCAAGGTACATATCAAATGGGTTAGTATAATTATAATACTTATGGAGATTATTCTGGCTACATATATCACTTGAATTATGATGTGTTGTTGATTAGTATAGTCAGAATCAGATATTGATGATCATAATGATTGATTAGTCGTTACCACTTTTATGATAAGAGCGTAATATGAACTATTTTAAGGTTTTGAAAAAGTGATCAAGTTTTAAACTACAAGTTTCTGATATTTTTTATCTTAATTTCAATAATTTTAGAATCTTTGCCTTATGATGTCGACCAAGTACCAATAGTATATTATGCAACTAGTGAATAAAAGACGGATTTAAAGCGAGGGCCATAAATGAATCACGAGCAAGTGATTCAAGTGTTAGAATCCTGAACGACGTTAGTGGTTCATGGCCCTCGGTATAAATTCGTTTTATTCAAGAGTTGCATACTATACTTTATACCATGACTACGAGAAAAAGAAAGATTGGAGGTTGTATAGCCAATGCTATACAACCTCCTAGCGCAAAAACAATAATTAGATGGAGGTCAAATATAAATAGTGTGTTCTAGATTCTAAAACCAAAACAGTGAGTAAAAGTGCTTTTTATTCACTGTTTTCAGTGAATAAAATAAGCTTTTTAGAGGGGGAATGGTATAAAAAATGTTTAGAACCTGGTTCAGTTACCTGCAGGGATATAGCGGCCTGTCCGAGCGGTGTGATCCACAAGTTGTTAGAGCGACCGCGCGCCGCGACCTGTCGCCTCGCGACCGCCGCGACGCCGTGCGCGAGCGGCGCTGAACATACGCGCATTGTCGACGATACAGTGTCGCTGTACACTACCAGGCGACCTAGGGAGGTTGTTGTTAGATTCTGGGGGGTAAAAGTCGCGTCTTTATTTTTATATTATTCGTGCGAAATCATAGAAAATGCTTCAGATGATAGTGCAGCTATGGGAGCGACCTACGTCGCAATGGACCGATATAGGTTGATAATGATGATGAATCGCTTAACATGAGCTTGGGCATCATTTCATTACATCACTTTTTCAAAGGCTCATAATCGTTCTTTCTGAAAATCTTGCTCGCACTGTGCGAACGTCTCTTATGGTTGATCAATAAGAGATTCGTAAGTCGTTTTTGCACATCTTTTTTGACGACTCTTCACTACTAAAAGACACCGAAGAAAGAAACTTACATCAAAGTATTCAACAGTTGAGAAGTGTTCCGGGCACTCGTATATATGGACTGGTAAGAAGGATTCTGAAGGCGGGTGCTGGGGCGTCTCTCCTCGAAGGCACCACTGCACAGTGATGTCATCTAGCGGCTGGAGGCGGCAACCCCCGGCGTTACCCGCACACCATCGCTCCAGGAGTTGCATCTTATGCTGTGGTATAAGATACTCTTTTTATCTACCATTAATTTGGACAAAGTTTTTTTTTGTTAAAATGAGAGTAGAGCGATAAAACCAATAGAAAAAAATAGTAAATGCTAAAGGAAAGGCTTGTGTGAGTAGAAGCGAGTCAGTCAGTGTTCGGAGTTTACTGATTCACTAAAATCATAGGGCAAAAAGTTAACTTGGTATTTTTTAAGTTATAAGGGTTCTAATAGAAGGCAAAAGTGATATACAAATATAGGAACGAGATATGAATTAAAAATATTTGGTAGATATTTATTAGGGGGTAAAAGTAACTAAAGAATAAATTCTGCATTAAGTAATTTTATTGCATTAAAGTTGGTAATAAAAAACGCTCATTTAAAAAAAAGCATGCAACATTAAAAGCACTTCAAATAAGTATAACAAACTCCACATCAAATTATAATAAAAATAATTGGGACAGGACATTTTATTTCCATTTTTGGGTACTTATATCTAGTCGTACAAAAGGCGGAAAAACTGCATAGGCAGTGCATTATTTACTTGCTCTCAAAAAGCAATAAATACACATAAAATAGCCTAAATTGTAAAAACAGCGTGCATCAAATTAAGTTGATACGAACGATAAGTGAAATTCATAGGCGAAGCTGCAAGTAAATTGGGAGATTTCAATGGATGTAAAAACTCCAATGACAATCCAATGTTAAGCAGTGGTGATCGCTGATTGATTGGCTATAAATTCACGTGATCACATCATGCTGTATGCTGTAGGATTATTATCAAAAGGTCACTTCTGTTTTTCAGTGTGACCGTGGTGTGACAAATAAGCCTAGTATAAAATCTATCGAGTATAAATTTCTAATGACTTCAGTTCGATCAGTATGGGCGCCCATGACATCAATTTGTCTATGGTAGAGAAGACCAACTATTTCTCTCTTTCCATCAAACAAAATAATCACCATCAAACATAGTATTCCTTGAATTCTCTTTGATACTGTTCATGCGTACCAGAATTGATACGTTAGGACGGTGTTTTTCAACACCACTACAACACCATTGAGATCTCCCCGCAAAGCAATACAAAGTAAACACACAGTTGGAAGCGTGGTGCGTCTCACCGGCCATCACACCGTCACGTGGCCGGGGCCGGCGCTGCCTGCCCACGCCCCCTAAGACAACATCCTACGTCACTCTTATGTACTTTGGAATAGAGGTGAATTTTGAATGAGAATGAGCACTTTGTATTCTAGGTTGAGCTTTTTAAATACAGAATCTTGGATGGAGAGGTTTTAGAACTATTTGGGAGAGATGTTTTGATTTTGTTTAATGCAGTGAAATTAAATGACAGAATAGTAACAATCTTAAAAACATATGTCTAGCTAGACCCTGCTGAGTTTCAATGGGTAGGTTGTCTCCTTATTTTTATTAACGCTACTTTATAAGTCTAACAATAGTATATTATGCAACTAGTGAATAAAATACGGATTTAAAGCGAGGGCCATAAATGAATCACGAGCAAGTGAAGGATTCTAAGTAGTCTAGTAAGTTGACCGTAGGGAGTGATTCATGATGATTGAATCACGAGCGTTGCGAGTGATTAAAGTGTTAGAATCCTGAACGACGTGAGTGGTTCATGGTATAAATCCGTTTTATTCGAGAGTTGCATACTATACTTTATACCATGACAACGAGAAAAACAATAATTAGATGGAGGTTAAATACACGCGAGAGCAATGATTCCGGGTCACTTAAAGAATGTTAAAAATCTCGGAAACTAAAAATGATAGGTTAATGCAATAAATTGTATTTAATAGACAATGTAATACTCCTTAAATGAAGGTATTAAAACTTCTTAGTTATTGTAAAGTTATATCTTAAAAAAATCAAATTTGAAAAAGGGCCACTTTCGAAGATGGAACTACGAAATTACAGCATTTGGTTTTGCTTTTGTTTGTAATCTGTCATTTATGTGGGTATATAAACCATGTTGATAGTGCTCTATATTCATTATTCAAGCTGAAATTATGTCGCTTACGCCTGAAGAATGCACCAGAATACTTACAATGCTGGAAACCGGCCGGAGTCAGCGCGATACAGCCAGGACTGTCGGTGTGTCGCTGTCAACAGTACAAAGAGTTCTCCGACGTTACGAAGAAACTGGTTCTAACCTACGCAGACCAGGAACGGGCAGAACCAGGTGTACCACAGCACGAGAAGACCGATACTTGGTGAACACCATGCTTCGAAATCGCTTTCTCACAGGAACTGAACCCACAAATCAGTTTCGACGCCTCGGAGGAAGTAACCCAAGTGCATGGACAGTAAGACGTCGGCTTGCTGAATCTAACTTAAAACCCCTTAGACCTGCAAACGGCCCTAAACTGGAGCGTGGGCATCGTATTTCAAGACTAAGATATGCCCAGAGCCACGTAAATTGGAGTATTGAAGATTGGTCAAAAGTTATGTTCTCCGACGAATCAAAATTTATGCTCTACAAGCACGATGGAAGACACAGAGTGTATCGAAGACCAGGGGAAAGATTCAAGCAAGCATGCATCGAAGAAAAAGTAGCCTACGGTGGTGGGTCTGTACTTGTGTGGGCCGGAATTTTTTCTGAAAGTCGCACAGAGCTGGTGATCATAGAAAACGGCTCTTTAACTAGCGTAAGATATGTGGAAGAAATCCTCAATGATCATGTTGGTCCATTTATGGTCAATTTAGGTGAGGATGCTATATTTATGCATGACAATGCCCGACCTCATACAGGTAGGATTGTGAATGACTACCTTCAAGAGATGAACATTACTCGTATGGAGTGGCCAGCGTGCAGCCCGGATATCAACCCGATCGAGCATGCTTGGGACGAGCTAGGCAGATGCGTAAAACAACGAAACCCTCCCCCAATCACGCTTCGTGAGCTCAAAATTGCTCTCACAGAGGAATGGGAGAATATTCCCCAAAATCGTATAAGGAACTTGGTGTACAGCATGCCAAACCGCGTAAACGCAGTAATGGAAGCACGAGGAGGCAATACGAAGTATTAAAATTCAAGTCAAATCGTAATAAAGTTCAAAAATTTCATGTTTCCTATTTTTGTTTTAAGGAGAGATCAGCAGTTTTTTTCTTTATGTAATTTTGTGTTAATAAAATGTATGGTGACTCATATTTTTTTACTTTCATTTAAGGAGTATTACATTGTCTATTAAATACAATTTATTGCATTAACCTATCATTTTTAGTTTCCGAGATTTTTAACATTCTTTAAGTGACCCGGAATCATTGCTCTCGAGTGTATATTAGTCTGTTCTAAATTCAAACACCAAAACAGTGCTTTTCATTCACTGTTTTCAGTGAATAAAATAATCTTTTTAGAGGGGGGAATGGTATAAAATCTATTTTACCTCTGGTTTATCAAAACAATACCCATTGCTTAATACTACACGAGTAAGTTCCAGATTTAAAAAGGACTCCAGCAAAAAAAGAAGTAAGAGTGACTACTTTTCTGTGACCGTTGTTATGCAAACCTGATATATATTTTTTTGTAATCTACGTTTGATAGACTGCGTACAACGCTACTAGAACACAAAGCGCATTGTGATGTGAATCAAAGAATGTGGATTGTGGGACCAAATGATGGTGTTCTCTAAAAAGCTAACTTATTCGAATCTAGTTAAAATCTCTTCATTCACACTTATTTTTTAACATAAATAATAGAATTTAATTCCTCGTAACGATTCAGCAATATGCTAGAATAATAGTGATGCAGGATAATTTTGTTTCGAAATCGCTGCAAATATCGACATAAAAATTTTGAAATAATATTTTTTTTCGATAGATCTCAAGAGTTATAGAAACACAAAAGGCAACATTTAAAAAAAAAGAAAAATGTGGTGCTGTGTTTGCCCTAGCCGCTAGCTTTTAGTATATTTGCAACGATTTACCAGAAATAGTTTTAAATTGTAACATTCAAGAATCAATAAAAAATCCTCACCACATGATTGCCCAGAAAGAATCCTCTAGTGTAATCAACCTCTGTTATTTCCACAGGCGCTCTAACATGGAGCCCTAGAATATCTCCTAGAATCTTGTGAATTATTTCTAGGCGAGCTTCATTTGATTTGGTACCTTCGTCGCCCAGGTAATCATGCGGGTTCGCTTCTAAATGAATCTGTAAAATAAATAATTTTAGAAATAAAAGGTGAATTAATACGAGCAAATCATTGAGGGTTAACTCAATTTAAAAATACAGACGTTTCAAAGATCATACTCATGGCTTGTGTATTAGTTGTTACTCAATTGTGAGGATATAGCGACCCGCAAATGGACTAATCTGTGACTTGTAGTGGTAACGGTGGCGTGCACCATGTTTCTTCTGTTACTTGTATGTCCAACTCGTGACCCGGATGGCCCATATGTTTGAACACTTCATCACATTACAGTACTCACTTGTGAGAATATAGCGACCCCGCCATTGGTCAGATCTGTGGCTTGTAATAGCGACGGAGTTCGCCATGTTTCCTCTGACGCTAGTACTTGTATGTCCAACTCGTGACCCGGATGGCCCGTGTATTTTGCTGGCCTGTATGCATAATTGTTATTTAAACCAGAGATTACACACAAATAAAAATCTAATGAACAAACAGATACTTCTAACTAGAGCATGCAGAAGTACCTACCAACAATGTAACGAAACAGTGGTCAAAAAATTCCAGAAGTACTAAATTAAAAAATCCTAGTAAATAAAAATGTATAAATAGATTACCGGTCTAATTATGACATGTGTTTATGTATTACTTATGGCATTTCCACCATGCACAAAAAGCATAATACCTAAATAAAATGATACTTATTTGTAGCATGACATTCAGAAAAGTACGATGCATAAATATATAAATATTATGCAATCTATTTAGTTACTGGAGCGCTTTTTACAATTCGAGTCAAGGCATTATCTAATAACAATATTATTTATCTAAATCCTACAGAGAAAAAATATTTCGCGTACCAATAAAGATTAGCTTCCTGACTTGCTCTGCAAAATTCGTAAAAAAATATTTCATTTTTAGCTTGATTTTAAGCCCAAGTTTAGTATCAGAAGCTGCAAGCTAAAATGAAACTTACTGTCTATCACTTTCAGTCGAAAACTGTTTTTTGGCAGGCGAGGCTTGGTAGCAAAAGATATGATGCTTCATCTTAACTGACTTCCACTTATCATAAGTAAATTGAACTAATTCATTTTCGCGCACCTGTAACAAACGGGTGCGAACATTGGCAAGCTGTTTCATATTCGATCGAAAGAAACAAAACATGCTATAAATTTCGCCACCTTTCGCTTTCACGGAATCAACTGTTCACGAGGGTAGGTAACTAATGTTGTGGTTGAGTATGTAACCAGTTTTTTAGTACGTACCTCGGCAGTCTTGTAGTATGGCAGTACAGTATGCAGTACATCCGAGCACAGCGCCAGTAACCGGCCGCCATCCAGTAAGTGCGCCAGTAACAATGGCGCGCCTCGGCCCACACAGCCCGCTACTGCTACTAAAGCGCAACGCCCGCGCCATGCGCCCGATTCGAGCGACTCGCGGGTTATACTGTACAGGGTGTACCTGAAAACACCTTGTATTTGTACAATCACCATCAGAAATTTAACAGTTTTTCAGTCAATGAGCTAGGAATGTCCGGCAACACGCTTAGCATGAGCGGGTGTTTCTTTCTACCGAAGAGAAGACAATTCATTCATACATTAATTTTTTCACGTTTAGTGTAGATATTATGTACTATTCTATAGACAAGCCATTGCCTAGGGCGCTCATGCTAAGCCTGTTGGTCAAACAGAATGTCCGTCAAAGCGTAATATAATAGCGTCTGAACGCCATTGCCCAGACTCTAGGTTCTTTTTGGCTTATGATCATGACCGTGACTATAACAGTGCCTTCGACTACCAATTCCATTCACATTTTGTGTTGGTGGTGTACAAAATGGCACTTGATCACGGGTTGAACTAGGATAACTATTCCATTACTAAAAAGAACAGCAAAGGACTATTAGAGGCCGCAATAGACAACTAATTGGCACTACAAGCGGGTAAACGGTTTAAAGTTTACTTTTGATTTTTTAATAGTGACACAGAAATCATTATTATTGCTGTCAGAGCATATTAACAAGTATGTTATGTTCATTAACACAGTTATATTAATAGGTTAGTAAGGTTGAAAACAGTATAATTGTGGTAGAAACCAGTGGAGGCCAGTGTGTAGTGTTAAAAGCAATCTAAACAAGAAAGCTAGTTCTCATATAGGCAGTTGTATTTAGTATAGATTTACTCAAGGTAAGATTACTTGCTGGCTTAAAAGCTTAAAAAACCTCATAGTGCATATTGAAAGGTTTCTCAACTAATTAGTAAGCAGGTTAAAGTCCTGGCACTTTTTAATATAGAATACAACATCATGTATATGCATTGAATTTAATTTTGAAAGCCATTCAGGCATAGGTTTTTTTCAATGCAATCTACAAAACACTTACCATCAGACTGGCCGACTGCCTGTCTGCTGTCTTTAAAATAAAACAACTTTTACTAAGTGGCCAATTGTTAAAACTTATGAATCTTCTACAAGGCGCGAGAATATTTGAAACTAATGATTGTGTAGTTAGCTGTTCTGTGTGTAAAAAAAAATAGTACTCACCTATCACAATCCAATACCTTCCTAAGAGAGGCTTCTAAATTGTCTCTAGCGGCTACACTATCTGAATATATCAACACATTTGGTGATTTTGTATTGGCTAATGGACGGGAACATTTTACAGACTTTGGAGTGCCCTGTTGAGAGGAAGATGCCTTGCTAGATTCCTCCTTCATCGTAGGATACGAATCTATCTGAGATGACGGCCTTTTTGGCCCAGTGGTACTGACCACCCTCTTATGTGTGGTCACAGACTTTATTTGACTGGATATGTTGAGGAGTGAAGTTGAAAGCTGACTAGTGCCCTTCTTCAAGTCCAATTTCAAACTAGATTTTTTTGGAGTTATGTTATGTTGGATCTCCACAGTGACATTTTCTAAGACACACTCCTTATCGTCTGTTTGTGTGGGTGCAAATTGTAGTTCAATTTTTTCTTGGCTGTTTGGCATTTCTACAATTTGTTGTACTACAGCTTGCATTTGCTTTTCCTCTGGCCTGTCTTCATCATCTGCATTGAGGGACTTGGTTGTATTGCAGCTGACATCAGCCATTGTGATAGTTTTCCTTATTGGAACTTCTATAATGGTATCAGTACTACCATTCATTTGAGCTGTAGCACTTCTAACTTCAGACTTGATATCTACAACTTTAGACAGTTTCCTGAGCAATGAGGCATGTACTGGCCAATGGAATGCTCCCGGCGTATTTTTCAGGCTGTTCTGAGCATCACTGCGTAAACTTCTCATGGAAATGTCTGTTGCTTTGTTTGGTTCACCAGTTATTGTAACAGCTAAAAAGAACAATTTGTTATTAGCTAATTGAAGGTCTCAGAGGTATTTTTATAGGACTTACTCACTCTGGACTCGCACAACTGGTAGATTATGATCAATAACAAATTCTCCGCACACAAAGTTGAAACCAATTACACTGAGGTGTTCAATATTGGTTTTCAGAACTATTGCCAGATGTGTGCCAGCTTTCCAAGCTATGGGCTGACCCATCGACTCCAGCTGTAAAAAATTGTATGATGTATGAGTTTGCCTGAAGAATTAAACCTAAATTATTAAGACGAAACCTATGTGTTAAAGTTGTGTGGGTGCCTGATATACGTAAGTAAGCACACTAGGTGTAAACCTCAAAATATCTTATCCTAATCATTTAAAACTTACACTGATAACTTCCTGTTCACTCCCTTCATGTGGATCCATCTCACATTCAAACAGCACATTAACATCTAAGTCAGTAACTGGAGATTGTTCACTGGAGCCTAAAGGCAGGCCTCCAAAGCACGACACCCAGTCACTGATCTCAATGCACTGTGTTGGCTTCATGCTGCAGATTCTGGTGGCATTTGTGTAGTCGAGGAGATCACAGAGGTAAGCATTCTTTGGATTGGTACATAGCTTTGAACTTAGGGTGGGTGTTTCTGTAAAAATGTTTGAGCTGAGTCAAGACCTAGAGGTATAAAATTATTAGATATCTCTATTGGAAACTGTTATTCTTCCTGCCCTTACCCCACTAGGTGGGGTCGGCAACATGTTCTGTTCTTCCATTCTCCCCTAACATTCGTCATCTCAGTATTCACTCCTCTCCTTACACAATCCATCCATCTTTTCTTAGTCCTGCCTCTTCCTCTATATCCATCCACATTCATACTTAACGATCGACAGCTTATAATAAAGAAATGCAACACATACCAGCAGCGTTTTCAGGAACTTTACAAAAGGCGACACTTGTGTTGCCGTTCAAGAACTCGAGGAGTCGAGCTCGGAATGATCGGATCCGCCAAGTCTTGATGAAGGTCATCGCAATATAAATTGGCGTGAACAGCATGTTATCTAACTTACACGCACTTTGTACTGCTTCACGTAAAAATACACATTTTATTCAGACTTCCTTGTTAAAAGTAAGGTGCGACGAAATTGGGTTATCGATTCTAAAGTCCAGTACCTACCTACCGCAGTAATATTTTTGTCATAGTTTGCCTACGATTACGGTTATCTCGATATCCAAAGGGCATCATGTAAACCTTAACTAGGAATCATTTACCTACACCAATACGTAAAACACATAGCGAGATTCTATACAAAAAATAAAATTACTAAAAAGACGTTACTTGATTCGTTCTCACAGCAAGTTCTCTTCCATTCTGGTGCTACCAACTCAGCTAACCCAAAACGTGCTGCCGAATTTATGAGTGCACGAGTGCAGTGCAGTGTGCGAGTTGATTTTTTTAAGTCGATTCGAGTTGAGTTTTTCATAATTCGAGTTTAGTTCCCCAACTAACTCGCTGGACTAGATTCAAATGAGTGAAGAGCGGTCACAGAGCGGACAATCCAGTTTTCCCATTCAATACCGAACTAACCCATTCGATTGTGAGAGAGAGTTAAGTAATATGTAAGCAAAACTGCTATGTAAAAATAATAGTGTTATATAAAACCTGCTAGGGCTAGAAGTCCGGCTAAATTTAACCTAAAATATGCTTAGCTGGTAGCACTGAACGTTTCAATGCAAGTAACATCTATTTCAAAATGTCATTGTCATCTACGCGCCCTAAAGTAAATCTGTGATCTTGGTCTTAGGCCCGTATTCCGTAGCCTTACTCAAGCACTGATCCGTACTCAAGCATAGATTTTTGTATGAAAATCTCTACTCAAATCTATGCTTGAGTAACGATTTCTGTCTCGGAACACGGACCTTACTGGTCTTACCGCGAAACAATGATCGTTATGTACCGCGTACATACCTAGTTTAGTTGGTAATGGAGTTCAAAACTTTGGAACGTAGCGTTTCGTCGTTCCACTGGGACGAAAAACTCATCATCACTTCAATTTTATTTAGAAAGTCTTTTAATTTCCAGAACGATCTCAAATTTTAAAATGACCTGTGATGTAGAATGATCTGTATACTCTTCTAGAATGCTCTCAAACGTTCTAGAATATTCTTTGATGTTCCAGAACGATCTGTAGGTAAAGTTAAAAAATGATGTGAGATGGTTTGTCATTGTCTAGAATATTCTCAATTGTTCTAGAATATTCTAAAATAGTCAAAAAGAATCTTGAAATTTTAAAATGCCGTAGAATGTAATCTATGTAGGTAATCATCTAGAATGCTCTCAAACATTCTCGGGACAGTGCTGAATGAAGTAAATTACGTTACTATGATAATATCGAGTTCTTTTTTCCAATACCTAAAAATTTTAGACTAGATGCAGCAAGCGACATCGTTCGCGTCCCGTTGGATCCCGTTGATTTTTACAAAAAGTAGCCTAGGTGTTAATCCAGGTCACGGACATTATATTCCAAGTTTCATCCAAATCGGATCAGTAGTTTTTACGTGAAAGAGTAACAAACAAACATCCATCCATCCATAGGTACTTACAAACTTTCGCGTTTATAATATTAGTAGGAAGGATTTTTCCAGAATGTTCTAGCCAGAGTATACCAGCGGGCCTAAGATGCGCACCGCGAGATATTTGTCATGTCGTTCTGTCAAAATGTAAGCATTTTGTACTAGTTAAGGAACTATTGCATTATCTGTGGTAATGTTGTCGACAAAACGCGCCTTTGAATTTTCCACTTTGACATTTTTGCATGACTATTATCTCGTCCTCAGAGAGGTACGACCACCGAACATCTATATCCTAGCGGAAAGAAGCCCAACACCATATGTCAGAAGTGGTTACGGTCTACGTTCACTCACCTCAGTTTTAGGGGATTTTGTTAGAGAGCGCTAGTGCGGGAATGGCGGGAATTTGAATCCCTAGCCTAGCCCCTAGGTATTTTGTTTCCTAAGAATTTTTAAAGAACTACAAAATTTCTTTCGTATTTCTGACCAGTTTGAATAACAGAGTACATAAATATGTAGATAGTTCATCTGCAAAGCCTACTGAAACAGAGAAAAAATAAAAACAGAAAATTAACAATTAAACAACTTTTATATTTTAAAATAATACTAGAGTTAGATATGCTAAGTTATGATAAATTAGACATAAACTGAAATCATTCTAACTTATGTATACCTATTACAGAATCACTACAGAATCCTATTACAAATCCCTAAGATCCTCTCCTATGCCTCAAAGGTTTGCTGGAAGAAAACTCTTATTACGGTTAAGCTCGCCTTTGTACATATATTTAGTTTTAACATGTTTGTTAATATTTTATTTTATTTATGATATTTGATACTTTTGGGATTTCGGGATGCAATTTACACTTTTTTATACAGCTCGTCGTACATGTCTATGACAATACTATGTAAAAAACGCATTTGTTCAAAATATTAGTAATAGATAAATTAGTTTAAACTATAATTTAACCAGATTATATTACTAACATCACATCAATCATAAGAACAAACATTTGTAAATAGCAAACAGCAAACAAGTTTTCTAACCAACAAATTTGCACTTTAATTTATCGTATTGCTATAAGTTTTTAGGTCGGAAAACTTGTTTGGATCAATGTGATATTTTTACTGAACCTTTGCATTGTTATTCTCTCGACCCTGAAGGTCTGCAATTTCACATAATTAAATTTAGTTATATTATATCTTCAAAAATGTTGAAATGTGCGAGCGAGAGGGTTGCCTGCCTTATACATACGCATTATTTTCTAAAGAGTTATATATTATCGAAGCACATGCCTCAATACATTTCGTTAAATTGTTGCTTGCATATGTCAACCTCTTTTTTTCATCGTACTCTTTGTTTGATACGAACAAGTGGTGTGAAGAATTGCAGTTCTCCGTTGCAAGATATTGTAGGCACTGAATGCAGGACGTATTTATTCTTTTTATAATATATCCGCAGACGTAGACACAAGCTTGTTCTTCGCTATCTTTGATATCCGGATCATGCGTCTCAGTATTGCACTCAGCGAATATTGCAATATTTTGTCTCTCTTCTTCACCTAATATTTCATACTCCGTATCGTTTTGGACAGATGTTTTATGAGTAAGGAAGTGGTTCAAGTTGCTCATGATTTGAATCTGATCGTCCTCACAGTGATCCATAAAAATTATCCATACAAACGTTGTTCCCCTCACCCCTCCTTACCATTTCCACTGTAAAAAAGGGCGGTCATGTTAACATCGCTCAGTGAAAAAATATTCTAAGTGTTGCGTCCCGATACAGAAAAAGACGGAATATTTTTTCATTGAGCGGTGTTCACATGACCCGTTTTCATTGACCTAAACTAACCTAACCTACTCACTTGGGAAAGTAAAACTTACCCAAAAAAAAACCTAACTTTTGTGTTTGACTGTTTTTTGTGTCTCCGGAAAACCTGCTATTTTTTCATACTACTTTTTGCAATGACAGCGACGATCCTACAAAACTACAAACGATTAAAATCGCTTTTTAAAAGGTAGTAAGTAGAGTTCTTGTGGAAAGAGCTCAATCAGGGAAGTACCTACCTACTACCACAGAGTAAGTACGATCTCAATGCACTTACTCTATAGCGGCCACACTGGCCTTTCATAAAGAGTTGCCAGTTTACAGTAAATTTTAGTTCCTTGATAATTAATTTCTACTCTTTTCGATCGGACTGTACTTGCCTTCATACACACATACATAATATCTACATACGTATAAGTAAAGTTTTACGAGTAACAAAATGTTAAATCTAGCAGCAAAGTAGGTACCTACTTAGGTAACTACTCAGTAAAATTATAGTAAGTAGGTAGGGATTTACAGATGTAGAAGCGAGCGGCACGGCAACCACAGTAGCAATTTCTGTGCAGGTGCTTGTGGTGGTACGAATAGCTTTTAGCACCTGAAATGGATACATTTTTCATATTAATTTAATATCGCGTCACCTATACTTTAACATAACAAAGATAAAACTAAAATCTGACTACGTAATGTTATACACAAAGTACCTACCTACCTACCTACTTGCCTTCATACACACATACATAATATCTACATACGTAAAGTTTTACGAGTAACAAAATGTTAAATCTAGCAGCAAGGTAGGTAACTATACTCAGTAAAATTATAGTAAGTAAGTATAGGGATTTACAGATATTGAAGCGCGCGGCACCACAGTAGGAATTTCTTGTGGTGCTAAAGCATCTTCAGGAATGGCAAAACGAAAGAGCTTCCTCGCCGAATAGTCTTGGAAGGCTTTTCTTGGAAAATGATCTTCGCACAGCATTTTGTGACTAGAATATAGGCTGCTCTGAAGTTCCTTGCTAGACCGGCTCCATTTGAGTACAAAAATCGAGCCCAGGATTCACTTCTGAAAATATTATGATTTCACTTAGCTCAGAACATTGCATTGCATTGAATTTAATGATTCTTACTCATCAATAGATTGTATAACTAATTTACGTAGGTCGTCAAAGAACAAAATTTTTTTGATGCTAATTATATAAGCATTGGCGTACTTACCGGTAAATATTCAAGCATCCAGGCTTTGTAAACCGATACAACTTTATAGTTTCGTGAGTCGCTGCAGATTTTCCACATTTCACGCAACTCTTTCATGTTTATTAATAATATTTTAGTTTTTCTCGTACAACCAAACGATAAACAACATAAACAATGGCCGACACCGGTGTAAATTTGAAAGAAATCAACATCATTTGATCTTTCGCCTACTTTCTTTACAAAATTGAACTGGGGCTAGCCGCCATAGACAAGTGTTTCCGTCCGCAGGAGTTCTGTTGAACCCCCCTGGGTACGACGACTAACAAGTGTCAAAAGTGTACATTATGGCGCGTTTTGTCGACACCATTAGGTACCACAGATAATGCAATAGTTCCTGAACTGGTACAAAATGCTTACATTTTGACAGAACGACATGACAAATATCTCGCGGTGCGCATCTTAGGCCCGCAGGATATTTTTCAATTTTTAAAAGGAACCAATTTAAATTGATTTTAGAATCACTATAATAATAATAATAAATATTCACGGACACTACACTACACTAATAATAATAAATATACACGGAAGGCGTTGTGTTAATACAACGCCTTCTAGTCCCAAACTTAGCAAAACTTGTACTATGGGAACTATAGATGGCTGATAGGTAGAATACATTATTTTTTTGTAAATACATACATACTTATTATACATAGAAACACCCAGACACAGAACAAACATCTATATTTGGCACACACAAATGTTTGTTCTCGGCGGGGATCGAACCCACGACCCACAGCACGGAAGGCAGAGCTACTACCGACTGAGCCATGACGCCGGTCATGGCGTGCTAAGTATTGTGACCCGAGCAACGCAACGCCGGGCTTCGCTACTAGTTTTAAATAATTAGGTACCATTAGGTACCTACCTACCTACAACCACCGTATTATTAAAATTTCAAAGAACTGTTTGTGATTTCTGAAAAAAAAAAAATGTTAGGTAGAACACTTAAACCAAGACAATAGGTACAGTAATCCGTGGTGGGCAATGTTCATAAAAGAAGGTTTTATCATGTTTTTTCATTTATTTTAGCGCTCGAACACCACCAGCATGCAGTCTCTCTCATCTAGAAAGGACACTTCGGTACTCGTATTCGGTACCTACCTGGAACCCCATAAAGGAAGATGCGTAGGTAGAGGGTAGTGGTACAAATATGCCGGAATACTGAAACGTCACTCAAATTTAAGCGCACCACTTATAATTGCTCTGTCTCTGTTTGACATTACTCATTTGAAACAGATAGCAATAATTAAAGCGTGAACTTAATTTAAGTGGCGTTTGAGTATTCGGCCGATAGTGAGTAAGCGGCAGTGCTAATGAGAAGAGAATGTTTCCGTCGTCGTCGGTCGCATTCGAAAAGAGATCCTATAGGGAGGTAGGTACCTAAGTTTGCCTAGATAAATCTACTGTGATTAAGAGGAATTGGTGATAATCATTGTTTACACCATTCTCGACTCTATGTCCAGCCACCAATAAAACTACGCTCACGATATTTACTTTGCCGTAGTCAGTGTATAAACACCATCCGGAGTGCATGTGGCTTATTGTAGCAATTTCAAAATGGAACTAAATTTTATAACGACACTCATCAAACACGATGTTAACCACAATGTGAAACATTGCTTCAAGTCGAAAAAACCTTTTGGTAAGGTTTTTGTGTTTCTATTTTCTCACGCGTCACAAAGGTGCATTGGCCCACGAACCAGGGGCAACCTGTCTAACTACCTACTTGTGTTTTTTTCATCAAAAACTATGGAATTCGGACTGTCGCCGATCCAATGCACCTTGTGAATCGCTCCAAAATCTATGACGAGCCATAGTATTATAGTATTAAATTTTTTCACTTGAATTTATGTATACTGTTGACGCGGATGGCTAGAAAGCTGAATGTTTGTAAGTGTTTCATTAGATTGCGTTAGTTATATAGTACATTGCAAGCGTTGTAACATTACCTATGTTTAAATAATCATTCAAGTAGCTAGGTACATAGTAGGTACCTATCTACTCTACTTGCATAATTATCGGCCTATAAATAATCTTTGAGTTAAAAATATCGAATCGAGCGCTGTTTTTGATTGTACCTACCTATGACCTAAATTCCTCTTATTTGTTCACAAACCACTTAAAATAAATAAACAATACACGTAGGTAAATCAACCAAACCAACTTATTTAGAACTTCCTATTCTGCTATGACTTAGGTAGGTACCTACCTATAATTTGAAATTATTTTGTTTTCATTTACTTTTATTGCTGAGTGTACCTAGTAAAATGTATTAAGTAGGTAGGTAGGTACCTAGGTATATTATAAATTAAAGTTACCTTCACCTTCAATGCAGGCAGCATTGAAGGTGAAGGTAATTGTCTAGGTAAATTTTTATTTCTTTTTTATTTATGAATGCATAAAAATAAGCAGTTCAACGAACTCGAGATTTTGTGGACTATAGCAATACCTACTAGGTATTTTTGTTATCAAAATTGCGTAAATTAATGTTCTAATTTGTTACATAGTAAGCAAAGTAGGTAGGTTAGTAGGTACCTACGTGCCTAGAGTCATATAGAATGCAGCCAATGAAGCTCCGTTGTTAGAGTAAACAACTTTGACTATCACCGTAGAATCGTAAACAGAATCGGTCATACATTTTCGGGTGCACAACTCAAACAAGATTGTGCATTAATAAGAGGAGGGAGTGTTTAGAAAAACTATTTCTCTTGGTAAATAAGATGTGTTTTGTTACAGTGAGTCGAAAAGAGGAGGTTATGGCTATAAAGAGCAAATTTCCTAACAAAATACCGGTATGTTTTTGCTTAGGCTTCTAAAGTAGTTCTAAGGTAGGTCACCTAATTATTGAATTTACAAAGAATTTTAGTTTTATTAAACGTAGCGCTCGTAAACATTGACTTCTACACCTACATTCCAAGGCACATTGCACTAAATAATATCTTCACTTGTCAGTTTTGAATAATTTTGAAATTGCTAACGGAAAAGAATGTTGTGTAGTTCTCCAAAATAAGAATTTCATACAACTTCGTCATATTTGGATAATTTTCAGAATAATAGATTAAGTAAATTTTAGAGAATTACAATAAATTTGAGCTTTTATTTTCCAGTTGATAGTCGAGAGGTATCACAAAGAGAGGAGCCTACCGGTTCTGGACAAATCCAAATTCTTAGTGCCAGAAGATATCACCATGTCTCAGTTCTTAGTCATCATCCGTAACCGAATCAAAGTTAAACCAAATCAGGTAAGTCATTTTATGAATTCACGCTCGCGAGCACTACTACTGCTGGTGTTGCCATTGGTGTATCTAAAAAATACCTAGAGCCATCATAGTTCCATCATTGCAAGTTTAAAAAAACGTGAGACTAGCCACATTTTTTTAAGCTTGCAATGATGTTGTTTAATATCTACATTTGTTACAATTAATACCCTTCCAATGCAGTTTAAAAAAATGTCACGGGAATCATTAGCTAAATGTATGCAAATCGGGACCTGAAATGCCCCAGAGCATTTTGATCTTCTTAGCAAAATATAAAACCGGATGTTCCAAATATACTTAGGTATTCGATTCTCAGATCAATCTCTTGACTGGGATAATTACTACTTGTCTGCTACCTCATAATTGATAAATAATGTGACGCATGCGTATGTTTTGATTTATTCGTTTTATTTGAAGAGATCTTTAATTACCTAATTAAAGTTCAGAAATCAGAAACATTTATTCGCTGAATGTAAGTTTTAGGTAGGTAACATTGATGTTAATCAAGTTTATCGGTAAAGTCATAGGTAAATAGATATGATTCGAAATAAACGATTTCCAATAAAACTTATTTGTTTATAACACATTTGCTCGTAAAGGGTCTCTTATTTCACCAATTTCAGTATCGTGATGTATGTCATTACGCACTCGTGCGTTATGGTAATGTAAAACGTACGGTTTATCAAGATGCTCCCACTAAAACGAACGGAACCTTTTTTAAATCTTAGCAAAGAGTTTTTATGTCAGTAAAGTGGTCAACATTTTATGAATAAAATTGACTTTGGGAGATAAAAAATAAGCATTTAATTATTTTACAAATTGTTAAAAATTTTTTAACTACTTTAACAAGTGATTTATTCGTATTAGAAAGTAAGGTAAAAAGTACGGTTTATCAAGATGCTCCCACTAAAACGAACGGAACCTTTTTTAAATCTTAGCAAAGAGTTTTTATGTCAGTAAAGTGGTCAACATTTTATGAATAAAATTGACTTTGGGAGATAAAAAATAAGCATTTAATTATTTTACAAATTGTTAAAAATTTTCTAACTACTTTAACAAGTGATTTATTCGTATTAGAAAGTAAGGTAAAAAGTACGGTTTATCAAGATGCTCCCACAAAAACGAACGGAACCTTTTTTAAATCTTAGCAAAGAGTTTTTATGTCAGTAAAGTGGTCAACATTTTATGATTAAAATTGACTTTGGGAGATAAAAAATAAGCATTTAATTCTTTTACAAATTGTTAAAAAAATTCTAACTACTTTAACAAGTGATTTATTCGTATTAGAAAGTAAGGTAAAAAGTACGGTTTATCAAGATACTTCGTCTAAAACGAACGAACCTTTTTTAAATCTTAGCAAAGAGTTTTTATAGCGCTGATGCGCGCGCATCGCTAATTTGTGATCAGGTAAAAATTATTCCCGCGCTTTTTACTTTTATAAAATTAATAAGTTAATTTTACTTTTAAACAACTTTTATAACGAGTTTTATTTATTTCCTCGCAAATGTGTTATAAAACGTCGTATGACATAGGTACGTGCGCTTTGAAAATTACAGCCTCTGCTTTCTTGTAGCCCTCGCCTACGGCTCGGGCTGGCAATATCGCCTCGGCTGTAATTTTCAACTTACCGCACTCATATCATAATGTACTATTACCACAGTCAAGTCAACTAATGGCTTTAGTTGATAGGGGTAGGATTTCTTCTTGAGACCTATTTTCTGTGGTTCAAACATGGTCTAGTAATGTATGATTCAAACCTACTTTTTTAAATGGTTTTTTGCTTATGCTAGTCATGTAGTTTTTTGAAAAATAATGATGTATATACGTACCTTATTACCTACTTAATAAATTCAAATATCTACCTACCTAAGCACTTAATATTTTTATTTTCCCCGCAGGCACTGTATTTGATAATCAACAACAGATCAATGTTGTCCATGAGCCTCACGATGGCGCAGGCTTACGAAGCTTATGGAGATGAAGATGGGTTTCTTTACATAACTTATGCGTCGCAGGAGGTGTTTGGTTACAAAGATGGTAAGTTTTTTATGGAGTTTATCCCCCTATCGTATAAAAAGTTAGAGTAGACATAATGTCCTGATTACGTATGGCAAACAAGACTTTATGTCTACCTAGGTACTCTAATTTTTCATAAAATAGGCCATTAATATTTTTACGTAGTTATTGGTGGAACCTAGGTATATATTTTATAAATTATTTTGTTGTTTCAGAAATGAAGGGGTCTCAAGAAGTCCAAGCTATAAGGCACCGGTTCCCAAATAAAGTTCCAGTAAGTATACCTTACCTAACAAATAATTTTATTTTTTTCTTATTTGAGAAACATACCTATATTTTGTGGATAACCAGATGTATTTTTTTAAATAAGTATGTAGTAACTTACTTTATATCTTTGCGTAAAGTTCACTAGGTACCTACCTAATTTAGAGGAGGTAGGTACCTTACATATACATTTTTAAACAATTTCTTTTTATAAACATTTTTAAACATATACGGCGAGAGGGAGGGTTATCGCAGGTATTGGTATTGCTTGACTGTACTTTGCCCAATATTATTTTACCTAACCGCGAAATCATGTTGGACATTTATTAGCTATAAAAAAAGTTGCATTTACATAGTTGGGTATTATCGTTAACGATGTCCGCTAATACAAGATGTTTATTTGCATAAATAAGTAATTCATATTCATTACCAGTGTAGGTATCCATTATTTCCAGTTTCGCGGTAGGTAAGAGCGCTTTTTGTTTTCTTACAGCTGTACGTTGAAAGATATTGCAGAGAGCGTCAGGTCCCAGCATTGGGACGAAACAAGTTCTTAGTGCCTCAAGAGCTCACAATGTCCCAATTTCTGTACATCATCAGGACAAAAATGAAACTAAGAGATTCTCAGGTAGGTAATTCTAAATTAACATTACAGTGCGTTCGAAAAAACCTCGTTGTTTCGGACTCAGGTAGTTAATATTCCCATTAGTTCTATTGTACAGTTCAGTGACCCAACCGAACGAATTATTTTTTATTACTACCTATGCCCTAGGTAGGTAAGGTATACCTACACCTACTATAGGTAGGAGTATTTTTGTCTCACTATTTTGGTAGATAGAACTACTGGGAATTTTTATTTTTGTCTTGTTTTGTGGGGCCCTGTCGTGTGGGGTCGTTG
The DNA here is from genome assembly GCA_947507515.1 of Eulithis testata. Classification (NCBI taxonomy): domain Eukaryota; kingdom Metazoa; phylum Arthropoda; class Insecta; order Lepidoptera; family Geometridae; genus Eulithis; species Eulithis testata. Next base: position 4,846,097 of record OX382213.1, on the reverse strand, counting down.
TTTACCGGCATATTTATGCTTTTTACTAATTGTAATGATTAAAATAGGCTACATACTGACATACATTTTTTTATGTAGGTATATTATCGTCATAAAATAGGTAGGTAGGTATGTAACCTACTTAAATATCACAATTTTTAACAGGCACTGTATCTCCTGGTGAGCGACAAAGTGCTAGTGAGCCACAGCATGACCATGGCGCAAGCGTACGAGCAGTTCAGAGCAGATGACGGCTACCTTCACATTACCTACGCAGCTCAGCAGGTCTTTGGATGAACAGTCATGTAAGAACCTTTTTGGCCAGTAGCCTCCATCGATTAGACATAAGTACCTACCTAAAAAGTACAGTCACAGTCAATGAAGTACCTAGTAGAACTGTTGGCACTCTGTAATTCAACCAAGTAGGTAGGAACTTTACACTTTACCTACCGTAAAGCTGTTCTTTTTATTTGAACTTTTAGGTCTTTGTTATATTCCATGGTTAGGTTATCGGTCAGTCACCTTCAAATTAAAATAGACCAGCAACCGTTATCATGGTATCCTGTCTGTCCATACTGGCAAAATTGTTCCTGATAACAGTGATAACATAGCAGAATAAGTTTTTCTGGAAAATGCCTGGAATATTTGTCCTGTCCAAAAGAGAAATTATGAGGTTTCAATAAATCCATTATTCTATTCAATTGTTAAAATGTTCTATAAAATATGTAGCACTTTCTTACCACTAGGTACTTCTTCCAACCATCACAATAGAACGAATTAAACCAATGAAACTATTTATTTTAAGAATCTCAAAACACCACTTGGTAAAAACTACCTAGGTAGGGTACCTACGTAAATAGTTCGAGTACATTTGCAACAAATTGATTGCTACTTGCATATCGGTTGTCTTACTATCAGGAGAAAAACATACGATTTATTGATTGAATGTCAATAAAAGCATTCGATAAAATAATTTATTATAAGTATTAAAGCAGTAGGTGTTAGTATACGAGGACTTCTATCCAATATTTAACTTTAATGAGTTGTAATAAGTAATTTTATCAGTTTTATAATTTTATTGGATCACTATTACGCTACATTTTTATTTCGTAACAGTAGGTAACTATCTCTTAGTTCTCTAGAACACTATAAATATCACTATAGCAAATTAAACCAATGCACAAAACTTACCACGCTAGCAGCGTAAAGCCATCAAACCATTTCTCTAATTTAGACCTACCTGCCTATTAAGTACCGTAGGTAGGTACTAGTGCTCTATTACAACTAAAGTATCTCGCGGGCTGTTTAGTAAACAAAATAACTCTTTTACTAATTTGCAAATATCCTTAATTACATCCAATTTACCCCTCACTCAACTAATTATTGTTTATTATATCGACCCATGAATAGCAATTTAGAAATTGAACCAGTAAACTGAAGTGAAGTCCATATTATTTTAGCACTCGAGAGCGCCTAGTATGAAACAAAACTAATACTTTTTGTCATTTAGTCTGTCATGTGTTTATTTATTTGTCTTTATTGAAAAAATCTGTAAGATATAATTTGAATATTATTATGTTGATGTTGAATAAAATGACCTTATTAGTCTCTTCCGTATCTTACTGTGCCATGGTCATTTTTGCAAAACAAAATATATTTTTACACAAAATGATAAAAGTATAGCAAAAGTCTGTATAAAATTACTTTTTTGTTGTTGTTATGTAAACTCTATCTGTTGCGGGTCAATAACCGTTATCATCAGTTGCTAACAGTGATAAGGGACTCTTGACAATTAGCATTGAATTTCATTGACAACGCTGGGGGCCTGTCCAAGCATAATGTGTCATTTGAATCAACTACTAATGTTACAGATTTGTTTAGTTTGATATAAATTTAATAACATGGCGCATGAAAAACTAATTTGATGTCAAAAAGTAAGAACGTGAATCACCTAACACCGTAGGTAATTTAGACTTCTTTAGATATGCAATCAACTTTTAGATTTTCTATAAAAAGACTCCTGAAATTAGACATTTATTCGGCGGCCATGTATGTTTTATTCGAGAATTTTATGTAGATTGGCACTAATATAGTTTTTTTTTGTTGAAGCTGGCTGGTTTTCATTAGTTATCTTCTGTTCGTGTCATATTTCACGCGAGCCTTTAACCTGTATATTTCGTTGTCCAATAAATGGAGAACTTTTCGTATGAAAGATATTATTTATCAGCCGTAGTCACGTTGTCAATTCCGGCTGAAACATCTAGAGGTACCTAGGTAGTAACTACTACTTTACCTATTAGTTAGCCATATTTAACTTTGTCGACGATTGTCCCTGTACTTCATAGTTATCTCCTATTTTCATATTATCACCACGGTTGGATTATTAATAATGGGTTCTAATGAACTATTGATAATCCCACTTTGACGTTAGAGCTGGCGGATTCGCTTGATAAGATCACTGCCTTAGTTATTATTAACAAAGCCAACAGAGTGTGTTATGTAAAAGTTTCACATAAAAAAATTGACCTTGAGTACCAATGGGAAAATTCCCAATAGTCCTATTGCAGATTTTTATGTAAAATCGTAAAATCACACATAGATGTTTGTTTAAACAAGCCACGGCAAGCAAAAGATCAACGAAACTTCTAGATAGCCGCGAACAATCACAGTCCATTTACACTTGCATTGTCAGATAGGCGCATGAACCTGTATTATTCCATGCAGTTCAAGAAAATATAACTTTATTTATGTCATCATAATAAGTTTATCGGGCGGGGGTCAGCGATACGCAAACCTACTGGCGAGGCCTGTTCGATAGCGTCGATTTATGCATTGTTAAAGTATTTGCAGCCCCCCAGGGCTTGTTCCGTCGGGATGACTGATAGGGACATTAGAAAGGCTGATAGGATGTCCAGTCCACTGTTGGCAGGGTAATTAGATATGGACAGATAAATAAATTAGTTTATATTTTTTAATTCTTTTATATGCGCAAGAGTAATAACAATAAAAGCGACATGATGGATCTCACAATGAAATTATAATATTTGATAGTTAAATATTTTGCTGACCGTACAAGTCCGAAGTTGAGTCAGACGATATCGAACAAATATTTTGAGCAAACAGCCGAGCAAGAATTGAAATGAATCAGTAGCTCTCAACCTAGTTGAAATTCCAGAGATTAAAAGTAGGTACCTACCTACTTAGGTATTTAATACTTGCTATCGTGATTTTGTGTCCGTTTCTGGATATCTTCGTTTTAAACGTTTTTTTTTCTTTTGCAGATAATCAGTGCTAATATGGAATTGAATCTGAATTTAAAACAAAAATGTTCCTGCTGTCTTTGGATATTGAGACTGATAGTATTTTTATAAAGTTTGTGATAGTTAAGTTTTTTATAATTAGACTTTCGAATAGATGGATCCATATTACAGGTTGGTCCAAATACCTACTACGTTTTCATTTTACAGCTTTATGAAATTAAATATTTATTAAAATTAGTGGTGCCATTATTATCATTTAAAAAATGATTAGATGATGTGCTGTTTTAATGGAGTATTATGATCTCGAGAGTTTGAAATGTAAATAAGTTAGAATATTCCAGTAGCGTGTAAGTTTTTTTTTAAGTCTAATATATTTTTGTATTACTATAGATTTAGAATAGGGAGGGTTATTATCTCTTATTAAAAAGATCTAGTTGAAAATGTTTTTTTAGTGTATTACTTTGTGAATTAAAGATTTTATTCATTGAAGTTTTTAATTTTAATTAATCTAAGCCGGTACCTATTGTTATTAGCTGTATCTGAATTTACGACCGATTTTAAATTATTTGAAAATTTGAATCTTATTATGCTATCTATACTTACCTACATTTGGTAAACAATGAACCTAACGGAATAAACCTAGAGACTTTGTAACTCTGTTTACAAATCTCTGTTATACCTAGGGAGGTAAGTACGTTATCATGAATCTGACAATTATTGTACAACTAGCGACCCGTCCCGGCTTCGCACGGTTGCAATGCAGTGATGATGATGATGTATTATACATATAAACCTTCCTCTTGAATCTATTAAAAAAAAACTGCATAAAAATCCGTTGTGTAGTTTTAAAGATCTAAGCATACATACATACAGACATTAGGACAGACGCGGGAAGCAACTTTGTTTTATACAATGTAGTGATGTACAAAAAGAACTTGGGGTAAAAAAAAGTTTCATAAATAGAAAATCTTTGAGAAAATAAGACATTATTTATTTATCTTATTAGGTACATATTTATCCCTTGTCAGCGTTCAACAGCAGTGTTAGTGCCACTGCGTGATATTTAGTTAAGTTAAAAAAATACTTGTTATCTACAGATACTTATTTATATACTTCCCCCGGCCGAAAAATGGAAGTTGAACTTCTTGTCTGTACTCTCGTAGCTCTGAAAGTAGGTCTCCGACTCTTGATAGAGAGGTTTATTTTGTGGTTTCCGATTTGAATGCAGTATTTGTTGTAAGAAAGGAGCTTTATCTGGGAATGCAGGTTCCAAGAGAAAAGCTAATATTCGTCGTAGTCATAAACATTCGCACATCGCGAATGCACCCGATATCATTCGGCCGGTGAGATATTCTGTGCGGCGGCTACTAATGTGTCGTGTATGTCTTTCGCGTAAGAGATCTGAAGTCGAACTGTGTTCAGGTACTGAGGGTAACTCAGTGATGTTTCCTGAAACAGACACAAAATGCTATTATTCAATACTAGTTGCTCTCCGCGATTTCGTTCGCGTCCCGTTGGATCCCGTTGATTTTTCGGGATAAAAAGTAGCCTATGTGTTAATCCAGGTCACGGACAATATATATTCCAAGTTTAATCCAAATCGGATCAGTAGTTTTTACGTGAAAGAGTAACAAACATCCATCCATCCACCCATCCATACTTACAAACTTTTGCGTTTATAATATTAGTAGGAAGTAGGATTATGCACACTGACCGATTGTTTAGTCTTGACGAGTTGGCTGATAGCTTCAATTTGCTCAAAGCCTTAGTTTGAAATATAATTTATCATAGGTAGGTATCATATAAATATACCAGTGTGTAGATATAGCGATTGTGACAGCTATACAAAGAAATTCTGGAATAAGGGCCAATTTACACTAGCATGGCAACAGCCGACAGCGCGGTTAGAGTTATCTAGGTACTACAGCATTTTAAACTTTATCTTCATTAAAATACCTATTTAAATTGTATAAGGTGTGAATTGACCATGTGTGGGTTAGGTTAATTTAGAGATAGTCACCTGTGTGCTGGGTCCCGAGTCAAGACGCGAAGGTATCACCGACAGCGGTAGGTAATGCGCTGCGGACTGGGCTTGTTGAATGCACGTTAGCGCTGTACGCTGAAATATAACATAAAGATTGGTTAATGTATTTTTGCATGTTCTCTATTTATGTTCTCACTTCCTTATTACTTTTATTTTTATTTCAACTAGGAAAAGCTGTGTGTATGTTGACAAACAGTAGTTTAAGATATACGTAACATCACATGATACTGATTGAAAGTGCCCTAATGTTCTGTTGACTAGAGTCATGTAAAAGACATTTGATAGCAGAATGGACTGATTGTGCTGTTGCCAGGTCAATAAGTCAATTGTTGCACTTAGCTACTGCATTTCTATTTACTTGGAACACTAACAGTTTACAGTGTTGCATATTATTTCATAACAAAATAGTACTTAGTAATGTACTAGTATAGTATTATATGATCTGTGGTAATGCCTAGGAGAAGGGGAATGCTAAGGGGCTTAGGCTCCGCCCCCCCCAAAAGCTTATTTATTTATTTAATATTATACTTAGGGTCCATGCAGACAGACCGGCTCGGGGAGCATTGGCACATAGACCGGCTGGAAGCGACCTGAAAGTGGATGCGCTCGGAGCCGGTTAGCTCCTCTTATTATTTCACACCAAGCGCGTTCAAGCATTCTTAATGAGAAAAGCAGTGCACATGCAAAAATAAACCTTACTACAAATACTAAAAACTCTGTTTTCAACGTGATAAGAATCTGCTCTCTTCTCCGAGCCGGTCTGTCGGAACGGACCCTTAGTCTACCCAAGGGTGCACCATGGTTGGGTCAAGCCACAAGCCGAAATTGTGGATCCACCAGAGTTAGTAATGATATTGGTGGATATTATACAGTGCCACCTAGCCTCTATGTAATGGCACAGATCATTATAATACTATACTAGTAGTAATGGTATGTTATGGAAACCAGAATATTGCAGATAGAATACTAATAGGTGCTTTTAATGTGCATGAGTAAAATAGTATACATAGTAAACAGCTACACTCAGAGATGTATGTTACAAGATCATAAATGATAAATTAGTCTATTGACATCTCTAACTAAGTTAGAGTAGTTGCCTAATGATGAACCAAGACACTGCCTAATTTTAAGCATTACTTATGTTTTAGTAATATTTCTGAGTGCAATTATTAGATAAAAATATGTGTGATGTGAATATCAGTTAATTAATACATACATTATTGTAAGTCTTACCAAATGCAGCTCCATTTGATCACATATTGAAAAAAACTCTTCAAGATTCTTGTCAAACCTTGGCACGGGGTTATCAATGCTTTTTCTGAAAATAATAAAAGTCCTTTACAAGTTGTAAGTCCTGTAAAGGACAAAAAACACAATTATACATTGCCCCTGCAACATTGTGCAGTCAAGTTGTTGTTGAAGCATAGTGAGACTTGCATATTCAGGAATTCACATAGTGATAATGACTGACAAATTATAATATGTGCTAGCCCCTTGGATCTTACAAAAGGTTAACTTTTTATTCAGTCCGATTTTTTTCGTTCTATTTTGATCTGCGATCAGTCTTCAGACTATGAGCAGTTTTGGTGTAAGCAGCCAGGCATGTAGGATGAGAGCTCCAGCGAGAACGTCTCCTTTTCTTGGAAATCATAACCCATCTAGTTCAATGACTAGCCGTTGCTCGCGTTCTAGACCCTTTAGAGTGTGACTTTTCAAAATTCCTTTCTTAGTGCACCCCTACACTATATAAGGATACTACCCTCCAAAGTTCATACCTCTAGGACTTATAGTTTAGGCTGTGCATTGGTTATCAGTCAGCTTCAAAAAAGTTTTATATATTTAGAAGATGTGTTGTCTGTGTAGCCTTATTCAGTCCGATAGAGGGTTTCAAAGGCATTCAACAAAGGTACTGTTTTCAACTTACTGTGAATTTGAATCAACATTATGGTTTTGATGCAGTATTTGAGCAGCAGATTTCAGTGTCATCTGAAATAGGGAGGATATCAATTAGGTAGCTGTACCTACTAATAGTGGTAGGTCCCTTGAATGTATGGGAGTGGTGATTGTAACTCACGGGTATGGATTCTCGTAGGGACCCCATCAAAGTCTTTACTTTGGATATGTTGTCCATTTTATCCTGTTGGGGCGGCTGGGGCATTTGAGGTTGCATTTGCTGAGGAGATTGCTGTTGCATTAATGTCCCTGGCGGTACTTGCATCTGCATTCCGACGTTTGGCGACGGACCCACAGGATTCATGGGTACATGCATATTCATTTGGCCGTGGTTCATCATTGGTAAAGAAAATAGCACGAATAGAAGTAAGCTGGATGAAAGAAAATTGAAAAAATATGGTGTTCGATGGACCTATACCATTAAACCTATTCCGATTGTTTTGGTTTTTTTTTAGTATAATTTTTTTTCCCATACTTCTACTTCTTTTAGTTGTTTTTGGCAGCTTTATGACACCACTTTGACTGTTAATTTGACAGACAGTGACAGTTTAGTATATAAAGGTATGGTGTTATGGCCCGAGGCCCTTTACCTGCAGTTCTCACACATACAACGTGTTTCGGAAGAGCTACACGACCGATTGATTGACTAGTTAGGGCCGCGTTCCGAGTCCGAGCAGTCAAACCACAGACGAAGTATCACAATTAGTATCAGTAGAAGTATCTATCAGTATCAAGTATTACTTGTGATACTTCGTCTGTGAGTCAAACGGTTTCTGATTAGAAATTAGCGCCATCTAGTATCGGGTAGCAATCAACGTCCAACTTATCTTAGCATGAAGATTGTTTTTTTGATTTCCGTTTCTTTTTGAACGGAAAATAAATGGTGGAATGGAAAACAAACAACGAAAACGCGGAAACGACATAAAGTATCTCTTCCTAGACTCCCTACCGATTTTTATTAATGAAAAAGTTTGTGATTTGTAATGCTGCAGAGTTATGGCAGGTGAGTAAAGTAACCCATCTACCTACATGCTATCTACACAAATAAGTAGGTAGGTATACCTAACTAAACTAAGCTGGAATTTATGATTGTGTTGTGTTATTTTATCAAAACGATATTCTGTGTCAATTACAGAAAGAAACGAGCTTACCATCCATCCCTTCGTTTAGCCAGAGCCTTGATAACGTTCTAGGAAACAATGGCGTCAAGTTAGGCTCACTTACAGAACTCCTGGGTTTGCCTGGCACTGGTAAAACACAGCTAAGGTAAAAATATCCACTAGGTACCTACATAGCGGACAAAAAAACTGAAAACGAGGTCCCTACTTACATAGAACTATTATGTTTTTTTAGTAGGTGTAAGGACTCGTGAGAGCTTGTTCGGGGGAGCAATACCACCGTGGGTAGGCTAGGTACCTAGGTACCTATCTATTTCTCGCCAAGCAGTGAGGCTGGAATTGCTGTGTTCCAGGCACATGAGCCTTAGGCTGAAATACTCAAAAGTCATTTAAATTTGAGCACCACTAAAGTTGCTCTTCCTCTGTTTGACATTACTCATTTGTAAGAGATGGCAATAATTTAAGCGGGACTTAATTGAGTGGCGTTTGAGTATTCGCCCAGGCTGAATACTCAAAAGTCAATCAAATTTGAGCACCACTTAAAGTTGTTCTGCCTCTGTTTGACATTACTCATTTGTAAGAGATGGCAATAATTTAAGCGGGACTTAAATTGAGTGGGACTTGAGTGGCTTTTGAGTATTCGCCCATTAGCATCTTTATTTACTTATGTCTTAGAGTGATGGACGCAGTGCGATGCCTCACAAGGCACGCCCTCAATACAACTTGTCCATCAGTTATCATGTACCCAATCTTCTTGTTCCATCACAACTTTTAAACCAATCGGTAGTTTTTTATTTATTTTATTGAATACTTTATTGCACAAAATTATAGTCACAAAAGGTGGACTTAATGCTGAAAGCATTGTCCCAAATGTGGTGGTGTAATAAGGAGGTTGGCATGCGACATTACAGAGAATAATATTTATCTTAACATTCTTAACATCCTAACATTGATACCTTCTAGGTAATTTAAAGTACCTAATCTGTAATTTTACTTTCCAGTCTACAACTATGCGCATCTGTGCAAGTTCCAAAAGTACTTGGAGGGTTGGATTCAGAAGCTTTGTATGTGGATACAAACACCAACTTCACACTGTCTAGATTTAAGGGTAAGATAAACCAAACCATGTCTAAAGGAAGTAGGCTTTTTGGTTCACCTTAGTCAAGACCCTGTTGTATGGGCCAACCCATACAATCATATTCAGAATAGCAAGTTGGTAAGTTTTTACCAACAGACTTGCTGACTATTACAGTAGGCAAATCAGTTGTAAATTAATTTTGATTATGAGTAATCTCACCAGTTTCAACCAATTACAGACTGATTATTATTTATTATAAGCCAATTTATGTCCCAATGATTATTATTATACCTATATATATATTATTTGTTAATTACTAATAATTATGTATTATTATTTTTTCAATTTTTTTTTCTTTTTTTTTTAGTAATAATTTTAATATTTTTCTTGGGTTGCCCCACAGACTGATAGGTACACTCAAAAAATTATCATTAGATTCTGCCAGAAATGTTGAATATTTTGCTTACCTTTTAAAAGTAGGTAATCTGCCTATGGCTATCTATATTTCCATAGATGTCTGTTTTTTTTCAGAAATACTTAATGCTAGCTTACTGAAGTGCCAGCAACTGGTTGAGAGTGGACATGTTTTGAAGGAGACGGAAGCATTAAGGAGACTGCATTATGTGAAGGCGATTGGACTTGAGAAGTTCTGTGCATTCATGAACCGACTGCCTCAATTTGTGGCCGATAATCCTAAAGTAAATATTGTTTAATAATAATAATATTAATAGGCCTTTACATCTATTCAAGATGATTTATACAGCGTCAGGAGGCAACCTATGCCTACACTTAACGGGACACTAGTGCCTGGGATAATGTTTGGATGGAGTAGGCTTGCCCAGCACCTATACCATCCTCTCAGCCTAGTCAGCCATATCCACAGGAAAGACAAGGTCAATACGCGCGGAGCTGACTAGGCCGCGGGTTTCCTCACGATGTTTTTCTTCACCGTTAAGCTCGTGTTAATGCGCATATGAATTTTCCTAACAAAAAACCCATTGATGCACGGCCGGGATTCGAACCCACGATATTCGGATCGAAAGTCGAGGTGCAATCCCACTCGGCCAACACGGCTTTTAAATATTTTAAATATTGTTTAACACATCATTATTAGCCTGAAGAAGTCTGACATAGACTTTATCATAGATTTCCAATTTTGGATTTATACCAATTTTGGATTATGTCTTTGATCCATTTGAAGCATTACGCCGCAGAAATCTAATCTTACGCTTTTCGGTTCGTGGTGGTCATTTGAGAAGAGTTTGCCCATTGTTCACCTATTATCCTACTAATATTATAAACGCGAAAGTTTGTAACGATGTATGTATGTATGTATGTTTGTTACTCTTTCACGCAAAAACTACTGATCCGATTTAGATGAAACTTGGAATATATATTGTCCGTGACCTGGATTAACACATAGGGTACTTTTGATCCCGAAAAATCAACGGGATCCAACGGGACGCGAACGAAGTCGCGGGCGGAAGCTAGTGTTAAAATACATAAGTAGGTATAGTAAATTGAGGTAACGATTTCTAGGCGTAGCTGCCGACTCACTGATAGACGCTAGTGGCGTAGGTTCGATTCCTAGTGGCTGGGCAAATGTTGACATTCTTATTATTGCTCCAGATAAAACTTATAGTAATAGACTCCATAGTGTTCCCATTCAAAGAAGGAATATCAGCCAAGCAAAGAACCGGTCTTCTATTCAGACAGATGGCTCATTTGCAGAGAATTGCTATTGATCAGCAAATTGCGGTAAGTATTATTAGGGTTCCGTACCCAAAGGGTAAAACGGGACAGTATTACTAAGACTCCGCTGTCCGTCCGTCTGTCAGTCGGTCCGTCTGTCACCAGGCTGTATCTCATAAATCGTGATAGTAAGACAGTTTAAATTTTCACAAAACTAAAAACTAAAGAAATACATCATCCCCGGTCCCATTTTAGCCTTTGGGTGCGGAACCCTAAAAACTAAAAAAATCTTCCAAAAAAACTCCTAACATCAAAAAAAATTCAGGTGGTAATAACAAACGAGATGAGCACACGTCTCGGCCTGTCAAGTGGTTCCATAGTCGGTTCACTGGGCGACGCGTGGTCACATCGTTGCAACAAGAGATTGCTTCTGTCTATGGATGGAAGACGCAGAATGGCGCTACTGCTCAAGAGTAACGATACTCCTAGCGGGGTGGCTGAATTTCAGGTTAGTCAATTTCAGTTGTATTTGATTGAACGTATTCAGCCATTGGGAGTTGTACCTATAAAGTTTTACCGCCATTTTTCCAAGATGGCGTCGCTTCTTATCTTAATCCAAATAATACTTTTTAGTGTTAAAGTGATAGCTACGAGTAGTTGGTTCAGATTTCCACGCGTAGGGCACATTAGGGGTACCTAATGTGATCAAAAAAATAGATGTGTCAAAAAAATTATTCAATAAGTAAATATGCAAACAAAAATCTCTAATATTGGAAACGATCAGCCAAGCTATCATCATCAATCATACTCGTAACTATCAATAGATGATTGACTTACTAGGTAACGACATATCGATGGATAATAGATATGGAAACATGCCAAATCAACGGGTTTTCCTAGTAATCGCGAGTGGCATAGTTGAAGACGCGCCAAGAATGAAATTATTCGCTAAATAGTGACTCGCGTGTCAAGGACCCTATAATAAACAACTGACGATCGTTGCATTGTATATTGTATGCTCTTCAACAAAATGGTCTTATGAAACAAGAAAACCTGAAATACTCGTAGTTATGATTATTTCGATGGCTAGAAACTAGAAACCAAGCTGTAATATTCTTGCCTGTTCTAGGCTAAATAATTATGTTTATTTATTAACTATAATTATGTTAATAAATAAACATAATTATAGCGGGAATATCAGCTAATTATGAATTTGATTTTAAAAAAAATATTGCTTTATCAACATTAAGACAGTTAGGGTTAATAATAAGAATTTTAAGAATAGGGATTCCTTTATTGGCTTTACGCAATTACGTATGCTCTTACTTATAGGTACCTAATCTTCAACTGAAACATTGCTTATAAATAATTGTCCCTGACACTATCTAAACAAATCGAGATGATTCACTTTTGACAGAAACAGACGGGATTATAAATAAGCAGTGATTCGTTGAATTTATTTGAATATTTTGTGCGCTCTTATCTCTCCTTTTTCACTCCGGTGTCGTTAAAATAGTTCAAGGCCTCAAACATTTTAAAATATATTGGTGATTATTGAAAAACATTATAGTTTAAATACTTAGGCATTGTTTCAGGTACTTATGCCATAAAATAAATTTTCCTTTTCAGATAACAACTGACGGGATAAGGGATTCATAAAACAATAGTAGAACATAGAATAGTTTAATTATAATTAAATGTAAATAGGTTGGTATGTATTTGTATATCGTAAACAAAACTACAGCACCAATAAATATCTCATTTTCACAAAAATATCAAGCTTTGTTTCTAACATTCAACAGTTATACAATGTAAAGGCAGTTTTTATCGGAACTTTAAAACAAGATCAACTCTGTAGTTTTACTCTTAGTTAATTTATTATGCTTTCTTATGACACTATAGTGAGTAAGACGCGTTTGTAGTCCCCTTTCGTATCGTCCTGCAAATCATTACATTGTACTTTGTAGTAGTTACAAATACTCACAATTACATTTAGTGTTCATGAATAACATGCTAAGCAAAAATACGCAAAAAACATCTATAAATATGTAGTTTGCAGGTTAAGCACATAGTGTGACTAGAACATTCCTGAAGTCACCGTTTAGGTCGTCCTGTAAACAATACCGAAAAACGCCAATTCAAAGTTAGCCAAACAAAATAAATACTGGCCCATAATTTCTCGCTTCACACAACGTGCATTGAAACTTAAATTAAACGATAAAATGTCTTTAAAATGCAAACACTATGTTGTAGTCGATTAAATGTTACTCGTCGGTTATCGCTCGTTATACTGAGCTTTAAAAGGAGTGGCTTTTAGTATGCCATCGCAGAAAGGAGATCGCCCAAAGGACCTCCTACATCCTCCTGAAAAAATCGCAGTAACTTCAAAAACTAATCTAAATCTACATTATCGCGTACACATGCACGACACAAGCTTTTACCATAGTTCCTACTGTGCTATAGGCAGTGCCGTGAAACGTAGAAAGCAAAATATACAGATCTTTCAAAAAATTTACACCCGGTTATCCTAATCACGCATATTGAAGATAGGACCACTCTATTTTGTGACTTTAAAAGTAAGTAAGTACAAACAGTGAGATTTTTGTATGAGATTCGAATTGTCTCATTTTCAATATGCCGAGATAATTGACAGAAACTTAAGAGTATTGGAATAGTGGTGAATATAACGGTGTCCGACTCGAGGCCACATTTATTCGATAACTGTCAGTAAAGCCTTCTTGTAATCACCCGACGTGTCATCCTGTAACCAAAATGGACCACTTTCTTTATTCTGGCACGTCCATTACACGAATATTTGTGTCATCTGGCCAAAACAAACCTTGTTTAGTCCCTTCACAAGATTGATTTGCCTTAGCCGAACAACAGAAACATTGTGGATACAGTCATTACTTTTCATTTTGCCAATACAATCAAAAGCAGTCTATTTTGAATTCCAAAGCACTTGATTAGTCTCGATCACTCATTGATTTTATTCGCGGTTAGCAACGAACACGCCTAAAGATATGTTCCTCCGGCATATCATGCCTTATTTTTTTTTAAGTTATTGAATTACGAATTTTATGTCAATATATATAAGTAGTACTATAAGTACTTAGATCTGTATAAAGTTTTTGCGTTGTTATTTGAAGTTTCGATGTAAATGAATGAGTTTTTAATGGAGTGTGCACTATACTTGAATTTTAAGTTTTATACAATTTGTGTGACATCGTAGAAATTATGGGTCAGTCATACAATAAACGTAACATAAATATAAACGGTTACGCTAACATGCCGTTAGTATATAAATTGGTTATAGATAATGAAAATCAGACTAATATTTAAGGATAAAAAAATGAAACTAATGAGTTAATTTTTTCCTCGTATTATACAGCGACAGCTAAAATGGTGGCGAAACCTTAACAATAATAATTAGTATGAAATAAACAAAAGCAATGTTAGTTACAAAATGGGTAGGTACCTAGTGTTCGTAGGTAGGTACAGGAAAACTAAAGACAAAGCTAAATAGGTAGATATATCTCCAAAATCTGGTGCTAAAATTTGCAATATTGTATTAATATCCCTTCACTTTGCAAACGTACATTTGTTACTAACGATCGCTTCATATTACAATGAAAGTCACGCAAGAAAAAATAATACAAATTCAATTAAATCACGTAGATTTTTCTATAAAAATACCTCTTTCTTATATTATATATTGACGTCAGTAACAAATCTACTGTTCGATACACCTATCCCAAAATCAATGTCCATTAAAGGTTCTCAGGTTCTAAAATTCTAATTTATGAAGCCAATTAGGTGTTTAAAAGAAGCAGGAAACTTACAGAGATCCAGCTCTCCAAAGGCTTCTCGTATTTCTCGAGGAAAGCCTGCTTGATGTCCCCAAGGTCGATCTCAGAACGGCTGACGATGATTCTGATGAGGGTCTTGTCGTTGGTTCCCATACCCTTCATGGAGTAGTAAAGACGTTCCGCGAAAAAGCCCACTTTGCTCTTCACGCATTTCACTGGAATTGATTTTTTTAGTAATTTTTATTTATAACTAACTTCCGCCCGCGACTTTATTCGCGTCTCGTTGGATACCGTTAATTTCCCGGGATAAAAAGTAGCCTATATGTTAACCCAGATAACAGACAATATGTATTCCAAGTTTCATCCAAATCGAATCAGTATTTGCGTGAAAGAGGAATAAACATACATACATACATACATCCTCACAAACTTTCGCGTTTATTCTAATAGCACTATTGAATCGTGGCTTCAATACAATTGCGTTATAAATACCTAATGAACTAAGAGGTCCCTGATGGGTAGCGCAACTAGCTTGCCACTAAACAATCACTAGATCAAATAATAGTTAAAAAAATATTACCAAATGTAATTCGTGATAATGCTAGTAAAAAAGTTGAACGACAGTACAAGGCTATTCAAATTTCCTGTTACATGACCTTGTTAGTTTTGCGACGTGCATCGCTCTGTTAGAAACTAGCACGTTCTTTATTACTCCTACTTTCTAACTTTATTGCATTTCGCGTGGAATAGCTGCACTCAATCATACTGTTTGCATTAGGCTTGATTAATAATCTGATAAGAATTCCGTAGAAGAATGCACCTCTACTATATGACAGCTTCTTAGCATAAGAACGAAGGTCATAAAATCGCAACCTGGACTAACAAACATATAGGCTACTTTTTATCCCGAAAAAAATTATATGAAGAACATAATTACAAAAACAAGATAAAAATTATGTTACAAATACTTAAAATAAAATAAATAAAAAATATTCACGGACACAACGCCTTCTAGTCCCAAACTAAGCAAAGCTTGTACGATTGAAATTAGATGGCTGATAGAATACATACATACTTTTTTTTTGTAAATACATACTTATAATACATAGAAACAACATAGAACAAACATCTATTTTACAACACACAAATGTTTGTTCTCGGTGGGGATCGAACCCACGACCCACAGCACGGAAGGCATTATAGCTACTACCGACTGAGCCATGACGCCTGTCTTAGGCCTAGAACTCTAAATACCTTATTCAAATAAAATTATAAACGTACCAATGGCGAGCATGCCCTTCTCAATGCTTCCTGAGAATTCTTTCTTGATGGAGTCTTCGATATCCTTGCCGGTCAGAGCCTCAAACTCAGAAAAGATCTGCAAAATATTAAGTAGGTAAACATAAGAGCAACGTAACAATTATACGCATACCTACTTATACAGAATGTTATAAATATGACTAGGTAACCTCGAAAACTTGAATGGGATATGAGAACGATCGATTAAAATCCAAACAAATATTCAAAATATAAAAACCTAGACAATCCGAGTAGGTTATCTAGCTGGGTCGTGCTTGTGCAAATGCAAACCCACGTCACATATTAAATAAGGTCACCCACACCACCATGACGTAATACATTGTAATAGAGAACCGATTCGTGGTTAATAACACCACTTATTAGTTTAATAGTACAATACCGATTCGTGGTACTTGCTCATAGCTATGTACAGTCAGAATGAGAAGTGTAGGTCTAGGTACTAACTAAAATTCTTATAATAGACACTTAAAGAGAAGGATAGGTAAAGTACCCTCCAAACATGATTCTAAGACCTTGTTTGTAGTCAGTCAGTAACGACGTAGATTTAATGTGGTTAGGCCGGGTTCCCACTACGCTGGACCGGCAAATCTGCCGGGAACCGGACACCGGACAGAGTGTTCACATTACTCCGGAAAAGTAGAATTTTAGTAGAATTTGCCGAGCCCGGGATAATGTGAATAGCTCTATATAAATTGTACAGCCACTAGCCCTTCCGGCAGTTTTACCGGCCCGGCAGATTTGCCGGTCCGGCGTAGTGGGAACCCGGCCTTAACTATGTTTAGTAACTTGTAGTATTAGCATAAAGTTTCATGGACGCACGCATCATACATTCATCAACGCGTCTGCTGTATCAATTGTAGGTACTAAGCGTTTTAATTAGCTCATGACTCATTCAAAAACAGTCTGTAGCCACATTACTTACCTATAAGGTACCTACTCGGTACTCAAATTTTTTATTGTTTCAATACTCAGCGCTCTTTTAGGTGCAGTATTGGTAATATGCACAGATATATAATCATATAAGTACATGAAGTTTGAGGTCACCACAAACGCTGGTTAAACGAACTACATAAATTTAGGCTTGGTAATAGTTGTTTTAGAAATGACTTATTTTGAAAGAGCCCGTTAAAAGGCCCATCAGTGGAGGTATTTGGAAAAAACTCCAATATCCCCACTGATGGGCCACTGACACAGAATCTTGTCGCCACCGATAATGTTATGTACTTCAAGATAAGATAAAGATTAAGGCTACAGTATTGCATTTCTGTAGATAAATCAGTATGTTTACAATTTTACACACCTACACGTACTATCTACATTATTTTTATTTTTAACTGTGGGAAACTCGGTGCACATTATCACAATATGCACTCACTAAATCAAAATAAGGTCACAAAAACATTCTTATCATAAAAAAGACGGTCTGGCAACGTCATTTAAAAGATCTTTATACTTTTACGTACCTACCTACCTAAGCATTAAAAAACTTCGCGATCTGTAAATTCGGTATTACCCTTCTTCAAGGGTCTTACAAAACTCCCGATTGTGTAGGTCTTCAGAATAGAAGTCGTTCTAAGAGATGTTTGTGGGGGACTAGCTAGAACCTAAATTGTTAAACAAACCTACCCGACGGTATATTTTTTTCTATTTGCCATGTTTCTTACCTGTCTCAACTGCTGGTAAGAGCGGGTGATGAGGATGGAATTGAAGACTGACTCGTCTGTTCCCCACTGGCCCTCGCCAGCGCCAGCTAACGCCTCTGCGTCAGATCTGGCGGATGCTTCGTCAACACCTTGGTTCTCGTCACGGTTGGCCATGCATAGTGACACGCAGAGACGCTTGAAGTGGCCAGATGTGTCGCCTTTCAGATCGGATTCAAGGCTCTTGTTGTATACTAGAGAGGAAAGGGAGAATTAGGATATACCAATCCTCAAAAAGGTTTCCTAACTACAAGTACGCTAGGTACTTTGTGATAATACCATGCTAAAAGTTCAAAATAACTGATAGGTCAAGTTATTCTTGTTATGTTATTGTTGTTCATATCTATTCTTGTTTCAACATTACGTGGTTTGTTGGATAACCAAGCACAATAATATTTTTTACGGTGTGTAATGAAGTGTATCACAAATCCTACGTGACGATAATTGTTTTCATGAAAAAGGGATTACCTATAAGTTATTTGTTTTTCGAACATTCGTGGCTCATAAAATGATGTAATCACTCGTCTGTAATGACCTCAGAGGCCTTTAACTTGTCTGATAAAATATGAGTCTGCCGTGAGAAACGAATAAGTTAGATTAGCCCTCCGTCGTCGGTTAAAAAGAACAATCGTGGTTACAACAATAAGCGAACACGAAGTTTAGGTATTCATGGAAGCCTAATAAAATTTGATTTGATCTCACTGTTTTATGACTTTATAATATGAATGTTGGGTATCTAAATGTTACCAACGATAAAGAAAAGACTGTTAGATACTTACGTTGTTCATAAAACGCAGAGATGGTACGGATTCCGTAGTTGGAGAGCGTGCATAGGATCTCAATGATGGCTTCTTCATCAGTGCCCATCCCCGCGACAGCATCGTGGAGCTCTTTGGCGTAAAAGTGCGGCAAGGGAGTCATTAGAGCGATGATCACATTCTCGAGGTTACCACCGAGCTCGCTCTTCAGTTCACTGATCAGGTCCTGAGAAAGACAAACCCAAAACTAATACCTAGATACGTTTATTTTAATTGTGCTAGTGATATGGGTGCCAAAAATAAACACAAAGCATCAAACAGAATTCTATGACAATAAAAAACGCAGTATTATTCAATACCGGTTCGCAAATTGAATAACTCCTGAGAATTGAGCCATTTATGACAAACAAGGTCGATCATTGTCAGCTAGTTAGGTAGGTAGTAAAGTAGGCATGTGTTGTGTAGTGCAGTTACGAGTGTTAATATCACATATTTTTGAAAATTGGGAACAGTCACATGACGCCTTAGGCATTTTTTGTGACCTATCTAAGGCGTTTGATTGTGTGCACCATGAAACGTTAGTCAGGAAACTAAACCACTATGGTGTGAAAGGGATTGCTCTTGAACTTCTTAATTCTTACTTAAGTAACAGAATTCAAAGAGTTGATGTTAATGGAAAACGTTCTCCGGGGTCAGTGGTAAAAATGGGTGTACCACAAGGATCAATACTAGGACCGTTCTTGTTTTTAATTTACATTAACGATCTACCACGAGTGGTTAGAAACGATCATGAGATTGTACTGTTTGCAGATGACACTTCACTTGTATTTAAAGTGAAACGGCGACAAACTAATTATGACGATGTAAATAATGCAATCTCTAAGGTTGTAAACTGGTTTAATGTAAACAATTTATTACTAAACGAAAAGAAAACTAAATGTATTCGGTTTATTCTACCAAACGTCAAACAAATAAATGCCAATGTAAAAATCAAAGAAGATAATATAGATCTCGTGGACACCACAGTATTTTTAGGCATAACTCTAGATAATAAACTTCAATGGGGCCCACACATAGATAAATTGTCGAAGAGACTTAGTTCTGCAGCATATGCAGTCAAGAAGATCCGCTTCCTTACAGATGTGGAAACCGCAAGACTAGTCTATTTCAGCTACTTTCATAGCATTATGTCGTACGGCATTTTGTTGTGGGGGAGTGCTGCAGACATAAACACCATATTTGTGTTGCAGAAGAGGGCTATTCGTGCAATTTATAACATGGGTCCCAGAGAATCACTAAGAAATAAGTTTAAGGAAATAAATATAATGACAGTACCTTGCCAGTACATCTATGAAAACTTATTGTATGTTCAAAAAAATATCAATCTATTCAACAAAAAAAGTGATAATCATAATGTTAACACTAGAAATAAAGACAAACTCGCTGTTCCCACCACTAGGCTCACAAAAATTAGTAAATCTTTCAAAGGGCAATGTGTACGCTTCTTTAACAAAATCCCAAGTGATGTGTCTCAGTTGTCGATTGGCAAGTTCAAAAACGTAATAAAACAGAGACTTCTTTTAAAAGCATACTATAAAATATCTGATTATTTAGAAGACAAACAAGCTTGGGACGAACTAGCTCCAACTCATCCAATAAAAAAAATATGTAATCATACCTAATCATACAAAACGTAATGACGATTCAAAGTGATCAGTGAGATTTTATTGAATAACAGATTTTTGACTTTGACTTTGACTTTGACTTTGACAGTGTTCAATAGTAAGCAACTGCTCAGCGATTCATTGTATGTAAGTTGTAACTATGTTTACGCTTTTGAATTGCAATGTATATTACTAAAAATTCTGATACGGCAGCGATTACAGGTCCAACCTTTATTTTTACGCTATTAAACACCGGTGTTATACCAACTATACCACCTACAATTAAAATATTTTGAACTTTAGGTAGGTATACGAACAGAAATGAATACGACGACGGGGTCTGAATAATAAAACGAACAAAAATCAGGAAAAAGAAAGATGCGCGTTTCGTCCGAACGGTGATCCCACGAATCAATATGAAACTTCGAGTTTGGAATACTCGTATTTAGGTCCTTCTTCTTCTTCTTCTTCTTCCTGCCCTTATCCCACTAGGTGAGGTCGGCGCAACATGTTCTTTTCTTCCATTCTCCTCTATCATTCGTCATCTCAGTATTCACTTCTCTCCTATGCATATCATCTTTTACACAATCCTTCCATCTTTTCTTGGGCCTCCCTCTTCCTCTATATCCATCCACATTCATACTTAGCACTCTCCTCGTTACATGACTCTCTTCCCTCCGCATGACATGCCCATACCACGCTAACCTGTTGCTCCTCATTTTCTCTGTCACTGGTGCCACTTTCAGACTTCCTATAATGTACTCATTCGTAATTTTATCCATGCTTGTCACTCCGCACATCCATCTCAACATTCTCATCTCTGTCGCATGCACTCTTTTTTGATCCGTTACCTTGGTAGCCCAGCACTCAGATCCATACAGTACGACAGGTCTTATGATCGTCTTATATATTTTCCCCTTAAGCTTAAGGGGCATACGCGGATCACATGTTGTTCCAGTGACCTGTCGCCATTTCATCCATCTCACATTCATTCTGTTCTTAACGTCACGGTCTATTTCGCCGTCGTTCTGGAATAATGAACCGAGGTACCGGAAATCAGACTGGCAGGGATACACCATCTAAGGCTATTGTGGAGAAATTGGAAGGACCACCAAAATCACAGAACAGGTGCTCTGTTTTTGTCCTACTGATCTTCAAACCAACATTTTCCAATCTCTCCCGCTATTTTGCCAGTCTGCTCTGGACCTCAAGTGCATCTTCTCCAACAAGAACAATGTCGTCAGCGAACAGCATGCACCAGGGTGCTTCTTCCTGTATGTTTGATGTCAAAGCATCCATTACCAGGGGAAACAGATAAGGGCTTAATGCCGACCCCTGGTGCAGGCCTACAGCCACATTGAACTTGTCGGTTACTCCAGCTTCGGACCGAACGTGCGTGCTAGTGTAAGTATTTCTTCGCTGGCTTTCCAGTGGTTGGTACAACTTATCTTGTACTACAGCCCTGGCAATAGCAACTGCTTTTTTGGCTTTTCTTTTACATTCCATGTATACTGTCCTTTTATTCTCTTTCATTCTGTTATCTCCATCTTCAACATCCTACTAATATTATAAACGCAAAAGTTTGTGAGGATGGATGTTTGTTACTCTTTCAAGCAAAAACTACTGATCTGATTTGGATTAAACTTGGAATATATATTGTCCGTGACCTGGATTAACACATAGGCTACTTTTTATCCCGAAAAATCAACGGGATCCAACCGGACAGCGGGCGGCAGCTATAAACGTTCCATCATATTTCAAGTAGGTACCTGCATACCTAATTCTAGAATCCTATTTTTCTAGTTTTAGCTTTCTGTATTACCAGATGCAGAACTGAATTATCGCGTGATTATGTGTAATATTTTTGCCCCGTTGCAAATTATAATACCAGGAAAACAGCACAGCACAAATTGCTTTTGAATGTGTGCCGTTGAACTCATTGCACTATCGATCGGTATTTCTATTATGGTATGGGAATTTTGTTAAGTACCGAGGTACCGAGTAATATTTGTTTTTCGCTTAGTTGCATTTACATACGTGTTCTGTGTTTTTACTTTTTGTTTACGAAAGTGGACATGGGGATATTTTATGATTTTGAAACATGCGTAACTTCCTAGACAGGTACCCCGGGTACCTACTTACTTTTTTTTTATAATACCGAGTTCAACTTTAGTAAATTTATAATAATGGTGGATCTATCGTAGTAATCGTAGTTATAACACTATATAATATTATTATCTTCTTTTCTTTGAAAACAAGCTCAGTGATAATACAGTTGATAATGTTACCTTCTAATGTAAACAATGTGATTTGATAAGATTGTGTTACATTATATTTAAGTACAACATGATTGTATCCTGCCATTTTATTAGCTCACTATCACAAGCCACTGATGGGTGTAGGTAATAATGAGGAGGCTAAGACCTCCTCATTATTACGTATTTCCTTCCGGTCCTCCCCAAATCGATTTTAAGTCCCACCCATAAACGTTACGCACGTTACTTTACTATTGTTTATCTAATGCAGGGTTCGAGGATATATATCAATGGATATATATCGAATGATTTTTTATGATATATATCAATACAAAAATGGTTGAAATATTTTATATTATTATGTGATGTTTGCCATTTGTTACTGTATTCCTAGTTCCCAAATGTAGATGGCGTTGGAGTAAAGTAAAAACATACTCCCTAATAGTAAGTTCTAATCCATAAATGGCAACACTTCTGCCGGCATTAATGACGTCAGTCGTGTCAGAAAAATTTCGTTACGGAAGAGTACGTTGTTTTTTGTTTTACAAAGAAAGTAATTGACAAAGTGCAGAAACGATTTTACTTCACTGTTGAGTAAAAGAAGAAGATTTTATGTTCTTGTTTCATTTGTCTGATTTTAAGTACTTAAATAGATAAACATTTCAGTTTTTTTTTTAAATTAATGTATTGTTTTTATGTAACAAATATGCAAATAGTATACATAAATAATACAATAAAATATAATATAGCTTTCATTAAAAATGGATATATATCAAACTTGATATATATCGGATATTATGTATATCATAAATATCCGATATTTTGATATTTATAATAAATCGGATATTTTCGTGAATGAAGTACAAACTTATTCTATCATGATTTCAGTTTACCTATACAGAATACACGATACATGCTATAGTGTTTGGCCTTTCGAGCCGCTTTCACTCTCAAAACAACAAATTTTAAGCTTAGTAATGTGGTTTTGTTGTCTATGAAATCAGCAGTGCTCATGATTCACTACCATGACGAGGAAAATAAGTTCCCTATCGAATTGAAGCAAGTGAATTAACGATGACTAACTCAGGAAGGTGATTGAAGTCAGCAAGGCCGGCCCATTTGCGTCAAGGTAATGTTTACGGCTCCAAAACTATATTTCTGGCTTATTACCGAAACACAAGGTTCAAATTGTGATGAAATTTATGTTCTTAATTCGTAGTAATCGGTTGCCATTACACCTATTACATCACGCTGGAAAACCGTGAGATTGGTAGGTAACTTGTTTACTTTACCTGGGTTAGTTACTGACTAATCGGTTTATTTTATAGTGAGCGGTGGACCGCGATTGGTTGATAGTGAGTGAGCAATAACTTAAAACTTGTATGTTAAAGGCCTAATCCACGTTCCATAGTTTGACGACCTCCTTGGCGAGACAGCAGAGATCGAATGAATTGAAACTACTTGAGACGCGATCATTGTAGGTAATTGTTTCATTTCGTAGGTACAGACTTGCATGCTATTGTGTCCAGATTACTCCAGAATCTCCAGATATGAAAGGGAAACAGTACTTTACGTACGAAAAATTGTATTGAGTGGTGTGTGTTCAAATGAACTGGTTTCTGTCATCCCGACTTGACCGTTATTTTAATGAGTTAGGCCGGTTGGGGCGCCTGCCTGATTCAAAACTAGCGTCTTTTAAAGATTTATCAGATAAAAATAATGTTAGCGTCAGCCTTCGTGTAGGGATAATCTTATTCTCATCCTTAAGGAAAAAAAGAGTAGTAGGTAAATAGTAAAGTCGATTTCGTACCTTGCCGTAGTTGGTCTTGAAAGTCTCAGCAATCTCCAGCCTCTGGACGATTCCGCGGCGGCAGAGGACGTCGATGATAGCCTTCTCATCGGTGCCGAAGCCTTTCATCGCTTTACGAAGGGTCTCGGCGTCTGCATTCGGGTCGAAGGGCTCGGCGGGGTACACCGTGGGGGTACACTGAAAACATGATAAGATTAGAATATCTGAAGATATCCTGCAGTGACAAAAGTTCAAAATAAAAGTTCAAACTAATAATAGGTTGGGTAATACAGTGAGCCACATCATCATACGTTTGGGTTGGCTGGCAGACAATGCTTTTAGCATTAAGTCCACCCTTTGTAACAAATTTATAATTTTGTGCAATAAAGTATTAAAATAAATAAATAAATAGTTCAGAAAATCTCCATCCTGCCTAATTGAAAAGCAGACACTTGAGCAAAAAAATTACACCCTTCAGTTTCTCGATGGACAAACTAAATAGAGACATCTTATGTCCTAAATGTTGGCGTAAGAGCCATTTAGGATTTTCCACCCTCCGTTTCCGCTTGGCCTTGACATGGGATTGCTATTATTTTAAGGGGCGTGTAGAGTGGGGAACTCGAACCCCTACATGGACGAATACCTACCTACACAGCACATATAGGTGTAAACCTAAAAACACGCTTTGAACCAAGAGATGACATCATCCCGCGAGTTTATAGTAGGTAGATAAAGGTAGGTGTGATGCAGCAAAATAAGGTAAACTTAAACTCTGTAGGGTAGGTACGTAATAATTAATTCTTACCTTGTAGGGGTAGTACTGTTGTCCGCTCATTTTGAGAGATTCCTAAGAACGGAAAAAATGTTTATTAGAAACGCTCCACGTCGCAACTAAAAATAAATCAGTAGGTAACAACGGGGATCGGCTTTTAGCAAACACAAATGCCGGTTTTTAAGAACACACTTTCTAAGCACGTTACTGTAAATTTTACGTTTCACAGCAGTAAATTACAAGTTTTGTACGAAATATCAAGGTTTTCCAAAGCTAAATACCGGTAAATATGAAGGAAATTACCTACTTTATTCAGATTATGTGACACACCCAACCGGCACACTACAGCACGAATTCCGAAATATCAGCGAGTGACTCCGTCGGACCGGTCGAACTCGGCGCATTTTGTTTTCCCTCTCCTTCTTTCATTGCTCGTCAACATTTGGCTCGTTTTCTGATAAAGCACTTGTAACGCACACGCCTCAGTAGGTCTACTATTTGGTATATCTACCTACCTAAACTTCCGAAAAATCCTAATCCAAAGCAGTCAAACATAATATTCCATTTTGGCCCATTAGTCGGGAAAATGAATTCTAAAGATTTATGGGCGTGTCCCTAGTGTTAGGAGAATCTACGAATTTGCTTATTTGTGCAACCTCTTTTTATGTTATGTATTTCATAATTTTCAACATAAAATATTTCATAATAAAAATATAGGACCAAACGAAAAATATAGACAATAAATAAGACACAAAATACTTACATCTACCTTCCTTTTTTATAGGTGCTTTTAAACTGTTGAGCTCCCCTGCCATTGCAGGTTACTAACCAGTGATGACATCATCGAGACCAAGAGACGCCTATGTCTACCGATCGGCGAACCACCAAGCTAAACCAAACGCTTTTGTACGTGTACATACTTATAGCACTTATGTGTAGGAACTTTGGTTCATTCTACCAATGTCTTCGTTATTTATCCCCATTTCTAGGAGATTGACCTTTTATGTAGGAACTAGGTAAGTTAGGTACACTCGAGTGAGGAACATGAGAAAAGCATTCACAGAGGATTTTACCTAGATCCTACTACAGAATATTAGTACAAGTACCTACTAATACCCACAATCAAAATGGTATTAATTTTATTTTCCTGTCAGATTGTTTATTTATTTATTTGTTTATAGACGAGCAGCTTTCGCTGATGTGTCTACGTCAGAGTGTTAAAATTTTGTTGAAATTATAGTCTCTTACCTATGTTTGGTAAATTCTTTTGAGCACTGATTTATTTGTTCGAAGCCAGATGTCTAGTTGGTTTTTGAATGCATTGACGGAAGTAGCAGTAACGACGTCATTTGATAGCACGTTCCAATTGTGAACCACTCTATTGCTGAAGAAGTGATAAGCGGCAAGGGAGACGGAGGGGACACGGTTCAACTTCAGTTGGTGACCACGTGAGGGTCTTAGCTCATCTTTTCTGATAAGAATGTCGTGAAAGTTGGGCAGATTGAGCGATATTTTTCCTGCATTACGTAGGTAGGTATAGGTAGGTACCTCTACATCCATTCAGCTAATTATCGGCGGCCCTACCTTGGATGACAGCTTTGCTATGTTCCTACGTAGGTAAGTACCTAGGTTTTATTTACTTAGAGATGATGATGTAGTGACTAGGTATATGCAAAGTGCTACATTAACCTAGTCACTGTCTAAATATAGCAAAGTGTCATTCATTTACAATGAACGCCATGACGTCACAGATCTTATTCATAATCGAGATCACAAGTTGCAGGAAGTGGTAGCGAATAGTGATATTACTATTAGTGAATCATCAAAGTAAACCTTGTACCTACCTACTTACTCACTAGGAAACACACAGGCAACATTATCACCTGAGGTGTCTATGTGAATATGGCACGTGGAGTGCCACGATGAGCGCCGGCCACTGTAAGCGTGATTCCCAAATTAAAAAAATAATTTCAGTTTGAATTGGGATGTGCTTAAGGTGTGGTAGGTACTCGGTGCTATAATTTTGACCTTTTATCTAGGTACAGCACTTCAGTAAGTTCAGTGCGATGTGAAGGCCCCGCTAATTGGGAAGAATAAAACCCCTGGAACACCCAAAGGTTAATATAAAGGCCAATGCAAACTATTGGCATGATTTACTTTTTTCTTTTCGCCAGATATGAAACCTATGTTAAATGTTAGAATACAATACCAGAAATCAATAGCAAAAACAACCAGGTCTATCAACCGTAACCGAACGAAGATAAATAGGTAAGTGTTGCTTAGTATTTTTTTGTCAGGCTTTACCAATTTTTCTATTAAAATGAAATGAAAATACAGTCATGCGTGATATTTTGAAGTTTCCATTGATAAAAAATAAATTATGTTGGTTGTTTTGTTACTGTTATATTTTTTTCTCACTGGCACTTTTTCATCACTAATACTAGTAAAAAAAAACGGTCGGTAGCAATGGTAACGGCCGGCGACCGCTACCATGATACACGAAACGACAGCAATTTTGAACGTTGCACGCAATAAGTACCTATCGCTAACAAAATAACTATAGTAAGTGCCAAATAACACCGCAATACAGGTCATTCACCCACCTTCACCACGATGTCGCAAAATTCAATTTATGTATGGTAAACAAACTACTACGAGATTCGAGCGATTACCGTCTTAGCGACAGGTTTGTATGGAAAGCGACAGAATTAGCCATTCATAAATTGAATTTTGTGACATCGTGGTGAAGGTGGGTGAATGACCTGTATTGCGGTGTTATTTGGCACTTACTATAGCGAACAGTGGTTGACAGAAGTCGATGACCACTATTGCAGCACTATTTAACGCGTACCCGCTATTTATAGGATAGGGTTACTTTTCTAAATTGTTCTATGAAATATTCTTACAAAAAAGAAATGATACAACCATAAAAAGCGAAACCAAAAATATTTATTAAATAATTAGTACTACAGTTACTGGTTTTACAAAAATCTTTGTTTACCTTATCATAAAACAGTTCTAAGCTACTAAATTCTTATAAATAAACTTAATTAATCATCATCGCTACTCGTCTCTCTTCTCGCATCATGTCTTATTATAAAGTCCAGAAATTGAGCTGGAGGACTTTAGTCTTGCTGATGTCTACCCCACGCCATGAACCACAATACAGACATGATGTGGCTACAACAACCAAGTGTTCTCTTCCCAGAAATACAGGAACAGTAATGCCCTTTCATTGCTGCTATGCCATCATTAAACCCTTCTATCAAAATATACACGAAGTATGTGCGCTGTCGTCTATGTCGCGACTGGATTCGACTACGCAGGAGCCACGGATTTCTAACATTGATGTTAAATAATTCCAAAACCGAAATATCTAACCTGTCCTCCCTGTACAGTTCAATATGGTATAAACCATCGCCGCTCACATGTTCGCCATGATAACTCCTGGCTTGACTTATTTGGTATGTCCCCAGACCATATATTATTAGGTCGCTTATGTTCAGTATGGGAAAGTTGTCAAGGCCGGGAACATTTGCAGTCATTGACACGAAATCAGCTCTGATTTGGTTAAGGTTCCTGTGAATAACATAATCGCTGCAATGGTTTTGATTGGGGGTTTCATTTATCCTTTCTATTATTGATTGTACTAAAGGATGATCAGTGAGTGGTTTACCAAAAGCATTAAGTAATGCACCGGCTATTTTTACCTCGTCAAACAAGTGACTCGCAGCTCTATTAAAAAAGGTAGACCTAAGTTGTCGAAACTGATTTTTCAACCGTCCGTTCATTGTTTCTACAACCCATCTACATAATGTTACTCTTCTCGTTTGATTTGCCTGTTGCGTTGTCAGCTGTGCCGCGCCAGTATTTTTTGTCACCGGCATATAAGCGCGATAGTTCATGGCCCTGAGATCGTCAATTGCATCCCGAAACCCCCTATCTAATATAAAGACATCATCACTTTTAAAAAAGTAATGAAACGGGTTATCTACGTCATGAACATTCGTGATTTCTTTCAAAATCATTGCGTCTGATTTTGTGGCTTCATAAGGCCCGTATATATCAATAATGTGGCCATCTGGACACACAATCAAAAATACTTTTAATAGGTTCCGATATTTATGGAGACTATATGACTTTCGTTGGAACCCATAGTTAGAGCTCTTTTGCATATAAAGATAGGTTCCATCTGCAATCACAACCGCTCTCCTGGCCTCTATTGGGGACTCCGGGTTTCCAAATAGGTGATTAGGTATTGATAATATTCTACTCACTAATTCTTCTCTACTTATGTGATCCAAACCCATATGGAGTGGAACAAAATCGTTCAACAGACATTGCCGCGTCCCTTTCATTATTTTTTCTAAAGACTGTCGCGACATAGAAAATAGTTTTGCTAGTCTTTGATTAGAGTCTCCTGTGTGTAATTTAGTTAAAAGAATACCTAAAGCGTTTAAGGGCTTTTTGGGAAATGTCAAAGTTGGACTTGCTGAAACTATTTCCATAAAGTGGGCTTTATTAAATCCTATGTAATAATACAATAAGGAATCGTCCATTTCGTTTATTTTTTGAAAATTGAGATATTCTTTTCTCACGGTTTTTTGCAAAGTCAACATATCTTTTATTTGAGTACTGTTGAAAGTGGAAAACGTGTGACGCGCTATATCTCTGAGTTGTTCCCAGATATCGCTTTCTAGATGCACATCACATATACGTGTGCCTCGGGGGATGTATAAATTGTTCTTAATTATCAAGTCCCTTCGAATAGCAACATGAATCCTATGCAGATTCTGGTTAGTGCAGTTATTAATAATACACATAGTGGAGTTATTTGGGAGTCGTAAATATCCAGGTATTTCTAGTGTCCTTGATTGAGGATTGGCATGATCGTCATGATCACCAGCATTTGGCTCTACCACTAGTTGTTGATCATCTTGAGCTACGTTTTCTTGATCATTGTCTTCCTGTAATATTTCAGCAGTATCGCTGTCACTACTCTCTTGCTGAGCATTTCTCTGCCGATTCCAGTAAGTCCCACGTTGAAAGCATGGTCGACAAATTCTATCCAACTCGTGAATCTGTAAAATAAAGGTTCAATTGCAATTTCCGGAAGAAGAAAGTTACAAAACAGGACAGATAAAAAAATAACATAATACAACATTTAATAAGTAATGTTAAACAATAGAAGGGGCTTTGGGAGATGTTTTATAGGGCTTGTATTGGGATTTTGGGAAAGACAACGATCAAAATAGGTAATAACAACACGGTCAGCCTTATCCTATCGTAAACTTTAGCTCTGCGTCGGAACCCAACTAGGTATCCGTTCCTGGAATAACTCACAGCTGTATCCTTTTTTGTAACGCTTTCTTTGTATTATGCAGGTAGGTACTCAGAGATAACTTAAATCCTAATAAGCATGTCTTGCACAATCACATTTCACAGGCGATTGAACTAAACTGAGATTACCTATGTCATTATTTCATTCGTCATTTATTATTCGCGTTCCGTTATGAAATAAAAAGTGATGGAAACTCAGTTCTGCCTAGAGAAAAAAGAATTTGATTTGTAAATAATATCAATGTAACTAATGTTAGTCCGTGTTGGTTGTTTTCATAAAGTATAAAAGTACTTTGTGGTTTATAGTTTTGCGTTCTCGTGTTATTTTATAGTTTTCTTTAGCGTTAGTTATAACTCATAATATATACCTACAACATACCTATAACATAAATTATAAAAAAGAGATGTAGGGCACGTAGGTACTTTGACCACGACAAAAATAATGCATTTATTATCTGCGTCTTTTGAAAATATTCAGAGAATAAAAAGAACTAAAACAGATGGTGCTACAGCAAGGGACAAACAAAAAAGAGCCAGTTTAACTTTGACGCTTTTTTAACTCGAGATTTAAGCTGAATCGATGACATGCAAGTCGTTAAATTAGGCTTAAGCCTAAGTCGAGTTCAACATAGGTACGCTGCTAGTGCTAACGCAGGCAACTTGCACGCAATTTCACAAGTGAAAAGCTGGTTGCAAACTAAATCCAGATTTAACTAAAAGCTGTAAGTCACCCTAAAATATTATTTAAGGTACTAGTATAGTATTATATAATCTGTGGTTAAGGAGATTAGGCGGTAATGTAGGTAGTCGATGAAAATTAGGTACCTATATCGTTAAGGCCCCTCTTCATGTTGGCCAATATTGAATAAAAATAAGGTTTCATTCAATATTGGCCAACGTGAAGAGGGGCCATTCGGTAAAAACTTAGGTAAGTAGGTAATTAAAAAAAGTTGCTGCATAAATAAGTAAAAAACGATAACTTACCTCAGTCGAATTGTCGATGTGTTCAATAAAATCCAAAATATAAGTGTGTTCTGCGACAAAATCAGGTGTCAGTAGAAATGACCTTCTAACGCTTCTGCCGCCAACGCGGTTTGTACTTCTCCGGCAAATAATACATGGTCTATATGACATTGTAGCCAGCACAAGTTGCTTCACGTCACAACACAAACCAAGTCCCATAAACACAGCCAAGTCACAAGTTAAAATAGAAACGGAATCCAATGTATCAAAGCCAAGTTGTGGGGTAAAATCACTAACGTAAGTTGGTACACAGAAGTAACGCACACAATCTGAAGGCAGAAAGGTGAGTAAGCCAGCACAGCACCAAAAACCACGAGACTAGGAAGAATAGGATAGAGGGGGACAACGATGTGCTCTTTCATGGGGTGCAGCGCGCGGCGCGTGGGGATTTCTAGGAACACGCGGAGCCTCTTGGCTCGCGCGATCCGTATCGTAAGCGAGGGATGCGGAATGACTCATTACAGTTGCCGAGTAGTTTATAACAATGGGAAACTTAAAAAATATCACACACGTAGTATTTTTATATAAGAAAAACTAGCAGCGCCTCGCGGTTTCACCCGCGTAATTCCCGTTCCCGTGGGAATTCCGGGATAAAATATAGCCTATGTTCATCAGGGATAATGTAGGATTCTAATGGTAAAAGAATTTTTTTAATCGGTCCAGTAGTTTCGGAGCCTATTCAATTCATACAAACAAACAAACAAACAAAAAATCAAACCT
This sequence comes from Eulithis testata, assembly GCA_947507515.1. Classification (NCBI taxonomy): domain Eukaryota; kingdom Metazoa; phylum Arthropoda; class Insecta; order Lepidoptera; family Geometridae; genus Eulithis; species Eulithis testata. Next base: position 4,813,823 of record OX382213.1, on the reverse strand, counting down.
TTCCTCTTTATAATATTTGTATAGATGTATAGATAACACCTGATAAAAAAACAATAGCAATCTACTAAACACTCTCTAACTTTGTTCGGTTACGGTTTGTAGACCTATTTATTTTTGCTATTGATTTCTCATACAGTCCTCAATAATATGACCTAGGTTTCACATTTAGCGAAAAGAAAAAAAAAAATATGCCAGCTATGTATGGCCAAAGTTGTATTGTCCTTTAAAGGTGGGCCACGGAAAGAAAAAGTTGCAACTAGTACAGCTAGGCGTACTATGTAGGTGGACAGTTTACCTCACAATAATTGGAATTACGGTAAAATAAATTTCACTTTGTTCGGAATTTGTTGTGTTGTAGGTACTTGTCTTCTCTATATTGTTTAGTACATTGCTTGCACTCACCACTACTGTAGGTACACTTACCAGTCTACTCTCCGTTTGAACGGAGGCTGCAGTAGTTTTTGTTTACCACTATCAAGTGCCCCTATAAGTAGAGATAACGGGAATATTTTTCCTGAAAACCCCACTGTAGCAAACTAAAACTATAGAATTGGGCTATTTAAAAAAAATAAGCCCCACATGTCAGTGTCTCGCCACATAGGTACCTTTTTTTTTGCTGGCGTCGCACTGTTTGCTCACTGCACTTGACATTTTGCGTAAAAAATTAGGGAAATCTATCGGTTTGTAATGCCCGGGCCACACTAACGAGAAATGCCATTAATTATCGCGATAATGGACGTTAACTAGGTGTAGCCACAACTTAACGGGATAATTTGACAATGGCATTAACAATGCCGTTTGGTGTTAGGCGATAGCTCAGGAGGCGGTACATCAAAGAGATTAACGCGAGAATTGATGCGATGAAGCGGCCACACTACGTATTGTCAGTGTGCGTCGAGAGCGCAACGGGTTCGGACGTATTAGTTTTTTTACGACGGATTTGCCTCAAAATCGCACGTTTTTGTCTATACGTACTATGGCGACGGAGTGGAGTAACGAAAAAGTAATTACTTTTCTTGAGATTCTGCAAACAGAACCATGTTTGTTTCCGTTTTCTCTTTATTCGATAATGATTCAATAAAGTCAAATAATGTAAATTTACACTCATGAAATATAGAGCTCTGTCGACGTCCATCTTGCCTGAATTGAAGTAAATTCAACGCCGTTTTTATCGCCAATAATAAGCATTCATAATGTTAGCGTTTCCCTTATTTTAATACTTTTGGAGTGTGTTTTGAACAATAATTGCTTATCAATAATATACCTATTTTATGCTTGATTTGGCCATTCAATGTAAAGAGTGCATTGCCTGACTGAAGTTATTGATTGAATCTTTATTGTTAATATAATCTGTATTTGATGTTGGACATCACTAAAATAAAAATGTCGCGTCTTTATGAGTTGTGAGTAGAAATAGCACTGGCCGGCGGCAGCCATTAATTATGGGAGGCTTGTCGAATTGTGGAGACAAGAGATGGGATTTCTTTTGTAAAACCATAGCATTTTCTAATTATTTCTGTGCTTAGATCATAATAAACATCAAAGTTTGTATTTAACTTATCTATCTTTTATTGGTAAAAGTGAGTATGTTAATAATTCAGAACCGGGATAACCAGCTCACGATGGTATGTACTTTTATCATTTTACTTAGACCCACACCTGGATTTTATTGTAGACCATCCTTAATGTAAAATCAGTATGTAAAATGTGTCTGGCGCTATATGTGATAGATACTTAGCACCTGGGTATCCAGAACAATATTAAACTCGTGAGTTCGACTCTCACATTGTACTGTAGTGTGTTTTAACTGGATCTGTAGATAGGTACCGAAATATAGTAAGTAATGCCAGTGTATTGTTTTGAGCATTAGTCAATGTGGTACCTATCTATCTACTAGACAGGTGTAAGTCAGTCGAGTGATGCATTACGCGCAGTGATACCCAACCGCGTACTGTAACATCACATTCCGTTAGTCATCTTGTACTTACCTACATATATAATTATGCAATGAGTCAGTTTGTTTCGCTCAATCCGTGCGAGTAGGAGTGCGGGCTCAATTGCACTTGCGCCTGTCATTTATTAGTTTAAAATTTTAATTTAGAACCATGTTGTCGCCTACATAAGGTTAAATGTTATATTACATAATTCGCATCATCTCATGTTATGCTTGACAATAATTACTATTGAGTTGCACCTGAGCGTTACATTATGCTAAGTATCACACAACAAGTTTTAGTGCGTCCGGCAGTTACATCTCAGGTAATGTTTGGGGGTGATGATGTGATGTGATGTTTCTCTGTACCTACAAAATATGATACCATATTATCTTATTGCCTACTACATAAGGCACTGTTTTGTGCATGTCTACTACCTATGAAGGAAAACTAGCACAAATCAATTTATTTCCATGTTCATCACTTATTTTTTTATGATTTGAACCGAGTAGTAAGAAGGGATGTTATAAAAGATTGGTTCAAATGGTATCACCTTCTATGAAGTAGTATTGTTGACTCTTTGTGAACAAGTGTGCGTTCTTTGGTACCTATCATACAAAGGTAATAATAAAATATTACTTGTTTGGTGTGGTTGAACAAAGTATTATCACAACCACAGCACCTTGTCACAAATCCTGAAATCAATCCTAAGTAGCAAGAGATAAAGTACTTTTTCCTGTTATTGTCTTCGAGCTATATTGTTTTTATTTTTAATCATCTTCAATAGATTTGAAGGCTTAAGTATGTTTGCTTCTTTAAGTTTTACTGCAGGAGGTATGGAGTCGCGTTGAACTCTAAAATAATAAATAATAAGTACATAAAAGTTTTAAAGATTATCTAAGTTTTGGGCATCTATGTTTGTTTATGTTTATCTGTAAAGCATGAGTAAAAAGATAGATATCTACGCTTGTTGCTTTTCAAATGTGTAATGTCGGCGGCTGACGAATTAGCGAGTCTATTGTTAGATGACACAAATTTCACAAGTTTCATAACCAATTTTAAAGTTCCGATACTAAAATAGATATGGTGTATTAAAACGATAAAAAAAAAAAAAAAAAAAAAAAAAATCTTCTCCATGCAACTGCTATTCCGAACACAATGTTTGCGCGTCTATTGGCCAGACGCTATATCAACCATGTTTGACTTTGGCCGAATATTCTTAGCGGTGCAGGTTGTTAAAATGGTTAATTGTGTTAAAGTTTGATATTAATTTTATTGTTTATACTTGAGTTATTTTAAACTCATTCCACGGTATATGTGGAATAAGCACAATAAGCTTTGCAAAACTTAATACCTATAAGTATTCTTCAATTTATTACTAACTGCAACATTAAGAAGTCTCGAAAAACAATGAAAGGCAGAAGAATTAGAGTTACTTCTGTACCATACTAATGTTTAGATACCCACTGTTTAGCAGTGTTTGTGGTTACTGTTGTGGTGAACACGAATGTTGAGTATCATATGGATCGACTGCTCAGTAGGAAACAGTCAGGACAGAACAGTCATTTTGGTTTATTAAATCATGAACTATTTAATAACTTAAAGAAATACTTACCTAGTAGTAGGGATAACAATATTTGCATATTTTTCTTAATGCAGTGAGATTGGCATAGTGATGCTCAGGTACTTATTCAAAGTTCTTATGCAAGTTCTTTGTTACATTTATATTTTACCTACCTACAAAGGAGTTTTAATAAGTAGATGACGGCTACGAATAATGAACCCTGGTAGGTCACGAATAGTATTAACTGCCAGGTGGCTAAAAGTGACAAGTGCTTATATACTTACTTGTTTAGTTTATATGGTGTCTTCTTATTTTTTTTGTCATATCAATGTTACAAACACATTAAAGTCCTTTAAATAGGTGACTTTATGTTTATGGCATTAAATATCTAAACAGGCCACGTGATGTGACCACATTGTGATAATATGGATTCATTATAGAATAAATATCATTGAATGAAACTGATTACCCACTTAGGTTTGGTACTATACTAAGTATATAGTTATTGTTACAAAGTATATAGTAGTTTGAAGACACCAATTAATGTATCTATACACCTAAGTGTTTCTTTTTAATTCAAAACTGCATTTTAACTTTAGTATAAGTACCTTAAGTAATGTTTATTACCTACAATAAAACTTGTGTAAATTGATATTGGTAGGTACCTTACATTACCTACTTACAAATCCAACTTATAATTGTATACAACCTTCTAATGTTAGAAATTTACCCTTACTAATTATTTACTTACTAAATTATATGGTACTGGTGAAATACATTACTTTATTATGTATTTGCGTGCACAATAAGTGTTTATACAGATACCTATACAGATTTTCTTGGATTGGTTAGTTCAAGTTAATAGTCTGACCACAGTAAGTCTGCAGTGTACGTGGTGTAAAGCACTGTAATTGAATGGTAGATTAAATAAAATTATAAGGTACATCAACTGATGTAATTTATAGCATTTCACCTGATTTATGTCTAAGCAAGCCCTTTACTGAGGGTTGTAGTAAAACTGCCGAAAAAATAACCAAAACATTCAATAAGTACCTACTTGCGATTCTTTAGAGAGTTATCCTTATGTTAGTCTGACCTTACAATGGTATTTAAACAATTTTTTTTTTAGCTATTTAATCAATAATTTTACTATTATAAAAATGTTGAATATCAAATATTTTCTATTATTTTGTTGACTGAAACTAAAATTGTTAAAATATTCTAATTGCTACCAATAAAGTATGAGATATATGTGTGATTACTGAAATACGTCTAAGCCTTATTGTTGGAAATGAGTGACTGGACCAATTTGGTTGAAAATCATAGTAATCTGGAATGAGCATAACATAGTTTTTTGGTCAGGACACGAGCGAAGTATAAACAAATTAGTCAATGATATCAATGACGCATAAGTACCTGCCATTGAAGTATCTGCTGTAGATTTAAAATAAGGCCTATGTCAAAACTTCTTCAGCTCATTGACTGCTGCATTTGATATTCTTGGAAACGTCAAAAACATAGACGAAGGGTCGCATGGCACTTTATGTATTAAGTGAGTTTGATGTAGGTAATCAATACCTGCATTTACCACATACTGGAACCAGCCAGGTAATTAAACCACTGCGGTTAATGTGCCTAATAGGAGCCATTGGGCCACTTTGGTCATACCTACTGAGTGGAGGCATTTTTTCTGAGCAACCTTCTTTTATTTAATGTCATTGTTTTATTACGTATCTTCAGTCAAGAATAGATACAAATAATAAAGATGAAGGTAGTCATTAGTATCTATTTCATTTATTTCTTATGTTGATCGACTGTTAAGTCTATACCTACAGAAAGTTGCTTAATATTTTTATACCTATACCTACTTAATAATTATTTGATATGGCTGGTGACTTTTAATTCCAATTTTATTTATCACACTTAAAATAACATCACACAACATTTTATACACGTTTTTATGTGAATAAATATGTGTTACTATATTATTGTTATGACAAACAGATTAAACGACAAGAGTGTCTATTTTGTCTTGTCTTTGTGCATGTTGTGTTTCACTGATTGTATTGTAGTACAACAGACGAATTGGTACGAGTTTCTTGAAAGTATTTAATGATAAAATAATCACTTATTTTGATACTTGCCATTATATAATTGTATAAAGAAATATGCTACCATAATGGTAGTGATTACTATCTCGTAAGTGTGGGTATAATCATAATATTTATCTGTTAAAGGTGAAACATACTGCGATATTGCAGTGATCACTAATTATTAACACAGTAAAGTATAAGTGAAACATGCTGTTATATTGCAGTGATCACTAATCATCAATATCGTAATGGTACAAGTGAAACATGCTGTATATTGATGTGATCACTAATTATCAAAATCGTAAAGTATAAGTGAAACATGCTGTTATATTGCAGTGATCACTAATCTTCAACATCGTAATGGTACAAGTGAAACATGCTGCTATATTGCAGTGATCACTAATTATCAAAATCGTAAAGTATAAGTGAAACATGCTGTTATATTGCAGTGATCACTAAACATCAACATCGTAATGGTACAAGTGAAACATGCTGCTATATTGCAGTGATCACTAATTATCAAAATCGTAAAGTATAAGTGAAACATGCTGTTATATTGCAGTGATCACTAATTATTAACATCGTAATGGTACAAGTGAAACATGCTGCTATATTGCAGTGATCACTAATTATCAAAATCGTAAAGTATAGGTGAAACATGCCGCTATATTGCAGTGATCACTAATTATCAAAATCGTAAAGTATAAGTGAAACATGCTGCTATATTGCAGTGATCACGAATCATCATCGTCGATGTTCTATATGTGAAACATGCTGCTATATTGCAGTGATCACTGATCTCATCATCGTCGATGTTTTTGAAATTAATTGCGGACCAGGTTTACTGTCCAATTTTCTCTTAATGAATTGAGTTAGTTATACCTACATAATTATTTCTCTTCGATTTCGTTTATTTTAAAGTACCTACATAATTATATTTCGTTGCTTATGTTGTATTTTCCTAGAAGAGCCAAATGAGGCTCTCACATAATTGTGTAATTTTAACTTAAGTTTAATTTTAATCTTGTATGGATTGCTGTTGTCTGAAATAAAGAATAAATAATAATAATAATATGTGAAACATGCTGCTATATTGCAGTGATCACGAATCATCATCGTCGATGTTCTATATGTGAAACATGCTGCTATATTGCAGTGATCACTGATCATCATCGTCGATGTTTTTGAAATTAATTGCGGACCAGGTTGACTGTCCAATTTTCTCTTAATGAATTGAGTTAGTTATACCTACATAATTATTTCTCTTCGATTTCGTTTATTTTAAAGTACCTACATAATTATATTTCGTTGCTTATGTTGTATTTTCCTAGAAGAGCCAAATGAGGCTCTCACATAATTGTGTAATTTTAACTTAAGTTTAATTTTAATCTTGTATGGATTGCTGTTGTCTGAAATAAAGAATAAATAATAATAATAATATGTGAAACATGCTGCTATATTGCAGTGATCACTGATCATCATCGTCAATGTTCTATATGTGAAACATGCTGTTATATTGCAGTGATCACTGATCATCATCGTCAATGTTCTATATGTGAAACATGCTGCTATATTGCAGTGATCACTGATCATCATCGTCAATGTTCTATATGTGAAACATGCTGCTATATTGCAGTGATCACTGATCATCATCGTCAATGTTCTATATGTGAAACATGCTGCTATATTGCAGTGATCACTGATCATCATCGTCAATGTTCTATATGTGAAACATGCTGCTATATTGCAGTGATCACTGGTCATCATCGTCGATGTTCTATATGTGAAACATGCTGCTATATTGCAGTGATCACTGATCATCATCGTCAATGTTCTATATGTGAAACATGCTGCTATATTGCAGTGATCACTGGTCATCATCGTCGATGTTCTATATGTGAAACATGCTGCTATATTGCAGTGATCACTGATCATCATCGAGACAATAAAGGTGAGACTTGCTACTATTATTGCAATGATCAGTGTGTATGTTTATAATATTTTTTCAGGTAAACTAAATAAATGAAACATATTGTGGTGATCATTTATTTTGTATGTACCATCAAAACTTGTAGTATTTATTTCATTCTTATTTAATAATGCAAAAATAATAATCAACTAATGACTTTGATAACATGCATTTATTTATTTGGTTGACTCAAAACCAAATAAAAATAATGATCGTGCTTTACTAAGCAAATCACACAGAGTGAAAGAAACCTTACTCAATTTGTAAATATTTATTAGTCACATTCAGACGAGCTTCACTGTAGATATATCTTCTTAATAAAGATATACAACAGTTTAAAACAATTCAAGATTATTTGCAAATGAAGTGGAAGATTCCCATAATTATATTTTATTTATTTTTACAGATATTCCAGCTATTCATCATATTTGGTAACGACAAAGATGTTCTTTAATGCGAAAACTAAAAATAGTTTCGAAATAAGAGTCAAGCACTCACAACCGAAGTTACGACTTACATTAAAACAAAATCAAAATTAAAGCTTATGATTAATATTCTATTATTTTTTACAGATGACCTTCCACTTATCTTCCGTATATGTGCAGCGCCAACAATCATAGATTAGATGCATTTATTGTTTCATGCTGGTATAATGAATACCTATGAGTTAGGTATTCGTCTATTGTATAACCTTATGTTATTAGATTAAATAAACTTACCTGCTACTTATAAACGTTGCAGAACTTTAGTCAGCTGTCGGAATGATTGTTTTTATTACTAACATGTAATGTGAAATAGTCACAGAGCTAGATTATAATAATCAACCTGTCTAACTATTTGGCTTTTATGAGCATGGCTCTTTATGTATGTATAGTCAATAGGATTTACATTCAACAATGCTATAACTATCTGGGTACTTAAACTTAACTGGAAAGTATATTTCACGCTACCTATTCAATAAGATGTTGTTATAAATAACTCTAAATAACAGTACCTAATAATTGTAATAATGTTTGTATTTAGTTATATTCTTAAATCATGAATTCGGTATTGTCAGAACCTAGTAGATGATTTCATAAGATAGAAAACTGAACTTGACTTACTGCTACATCATTTAAATAAATTTACTATAATTAATCACACATAACAATGGATGTTTTGACGATTAAATACAATTACTGTTAAAATATAGTTAAAACTCATGTAATATACTAGTAATTGAAACATTTTCCCTATGTTCTTAGGTCATTATTTTGTGAAGCTACTGAAGTAGATTAGCATAGAAATTAATAAGATAGTTTTGCAGTATGTATGTAATTTTATTATCCATAGAACCAAGACACGGTTGGGTCACCTAGTTCAAGATGAGATGAGATACACCATAAAATTATTAACTCTTGTTGTATATTATTCTATAGTTAAATTTGGTTCAACTACTTGTACTACCTAATATTTAGCAGTTTAATTATAATAGTTATGTTCACGTTTAACGTGTAAACACTTCAACAAAAGCCATGTATTGAACGTGTAAACACTTCAACAAAAGCCATGTGTTGATATCTTTGTACCACTCTATCATGTAGGGTGTAGAATTTTAGCAGATAAAGAGTACATAATTATATAACTTGTGGTAGTATATTGGTTGTAGAGAGCTCAACTGTTTCATGTGTATTTTGTGAATGTTGTAAATACTGTATTAGTTGTGGTTTTCTTTGTGAATAAACTTATAACTTAATTATATAATTATGTATAAACTATACAGTAAGCTGATGTTTGAAGAAATATAAGCTTGTACCAAGCCTCTGGTTAAAATTTTCTAATTGTACCGTGAATATGGCTTACAGGTTTTATATTTTTGTTGTATTGATTATGAGTACCTGCCATACACTTTATTCTTGAAATTTATAGATTAGGTATTGCTTGGTTACACTTAAGCTAAGTTTAAAATACTGTTACATTTCATTGTGTCAGAGACATGCACCACTATCGAATGGCCGGGGATGGAATAGGGACATTCCATTGGTAGGACGGCCGACTGTTAGCGTTTCCCTTATTTTAATACTTTTGGAGTGTGTTTTGAACAATAATTGCTTATCAATAATATACCTATTTTATGCTTGATTTGGCCATTCAATGTAAAGAGTGCATTGCCTGACTGAAGTTATTGATTGAATCTTTATTGTTAATATAATCTGTATTTGATGTTGGACATCACTAAAATAAAAATGTCGCGTCTTTATGAGTTGTGAGTAGAAATAGCACTGGCCGGCGGCAGCCATTAATTATGGGAGGCTTGTCGAATTGTGGAGACAAGAGATGGGATTTCTTTTGTAAAACCATAGCATTTTCTAATTATTTCTGTGCTTAGATCATAATAAACATCAAAGTTTGTATTTAACTTATCTATCTTTTATTGGTAAAAGTGAGTATGTTAATAATAATGACCGTTAAAGTGTAGCCACCCACTCGCAAATTATCGCAATAATTATCGAGATAATGGGCATTGACGTTAAACGCTAGTGTGGCCCCAGCATAAAAAGCAACCTACCGTTCTTCACAGTCTGTCACAACAACGCCAACGCAACGGTTGTCAAAAATTCTGCGTTGTATTGACAAGATTTTTTCATCATGTCATGTCGCCAGCAGAGTGAATCGGCTTGATGTATGATGCTGAAGCTTGCAATGTAGTGTAGTTTTCTTCCCAGTGCTGCAAGTCAGTTGAGATTTAGTGATCGCCATTTGTGTGAAAATATAAATGAAAGTTGTTGTTATAAAACATGATTTATTACAATACGTTTAATTGGAAATAATACACTGATGGCAAGCCACCGCCACCGTTGTAACAGATACAATATATATAAATACAATGGTACATTTTGTTTCTAGTCTTCGAGGAAGAAATATTGCCCAGCGCGTTTTTGTTCTATGTCCTGTAACAAAATAAAATTTTGGTGAATAAACTTATTTATTTACTAGTTGATAGACGAGCAGCATTCGCTGTTATGTCTACGTCACACGTTACACATATACCTGGGTGAATCAACTATTTTACCTACAATTTGCTGTCCCCGACCATTTTTTATTAAAATACGCTAATCGGTAATAGTTACAGACATAACGAATATAACAATAGAATCTACGATTACTAGGCACAACGGAGACTTTGACTACGTTTTCGAAAATCTGTGATTTTCATGAAATTTTATGGTAACTCAGTAGACAAAAAACTCGTTCCATACAAAATATTGCTGTCCTGAGATCACATTCACTAAGTAAACTTTAATTTAAATGACTTTTACTTCTTACTTTCAGTTCATTTTTATTACACAACAAGTTAGTATGCCATAGTTTAACGTGAGCATAACAAAATAGAAATATTCTAAATAACTTTTTTAAAAATAAAACCCTAAACTGTGTCCCTTACTAAAATGGTTTTACCCCCGTATGCTGAGTTACTCTTATAAATTTTACCTGGACACACATAAATGGATTTTTTTACTTTGAGTAGTTTCATTTGTGTTTGCTTTCGCTCGCATGGCGCGGCGGTGTTTTTTGATAGCGTCTTCAAGCTGACAGTCCCTGAAGAACGTTCGGAGGGAGGGCGTGCTTTTTTGTGTCGTATGCTGAGTTACCGCGATTTCTCGATATAAGTTTATTATTTACTTGATATAATCAGATGTTTTTGTAGTACCTAACATATGTTTACAATTAAAGTTTACGCGGAGTACTAAAATCAAATTATAATGCGCTCTTTTAGTGAAAATACGCAGATTGTCTGCTGAGTTACCGTATACTGAGTTACATTTTCGGTAACTCAGTATACATTCTTGGTAACTCCTAAGACATTCACGGACTTAGTGGGAGTAGTTTGTAGCACATAAAATAAAACTGACTCTATTTTAACTAATTTTTACTTATCTAGGTGCTAAGTACCACCCTTCCAATAGGTATCAGTTCGAATTAATTATGGAAAATTCTTTGGAGTTACTTATGTCCTCAGTATAAAGATTATATTTCCGATCATAATTTACTAATTTCTTTCCAGTATATCTCTATATGACCAGTATTTTATTTTACCAATTGGCAAGCTTCTATAAATAATTCATTTCCATTTGTAGTTCTTTCATATGTAGTTTTATTAAGAAAATAGCTATTATTTTTTGTATAAAGGTAACGCAACAGACCAATGCCACTTAGTTTTGTACCAAAATTTTAAAATAATATGAAGAGTGATATTGCCAATTTATTTGATTATGCATGTAAGAGTAAATAAATAATAATAAATAATGTTTTCGTGTTTCATTCACTATTTATGTAACGCTGAATGCAGGTAACTCAGGTGACAGTTTTTGAGGGTATGTGTTGTAGTTATTGTTAAAACTATCTAAAAATATTAATAAACGTCGCTGCCCTTCTAGGTTATGAAAATATAGCAAAAAAGTGTTGAATCTGAAAATTCTAAAAATGCAGATAATTAGAGCCTACTGCCCTGTAATTGTGCCCCAAGTTTTAAATTTGTGCCTATAGCAGTTTCGGAGTTATTCAAGAAATTCACTTTTTGCTGGGGTAACGTTTTTTGCTGGGTCGATTTTCGTTCCTGGTTGAGCTAGCGGAATGAATGTTAGCTTAAAAGGGGGCTAGAATTTGTGCCAATTAGTGCCCCAATTCCTAAATTTGTGCCTCCTAGGGCTTCGAAGTTATTTCAGTTTTTGCTGGAGTAACGTTTTGCTATCTCCGAAACTACTGGGCGCACAACCATGAAACTTGGTCAGTATAAAGGTATTTTGATTTAGAAATTTGTGCCAGCTTTTGTTTTCCAAAAAAAAGCTTCATTCGCGACTTATAAGGCTTTTATTAAAAAACCTAAAACCGCTCCAAGCTCTCTAACCATAACACTGGGGAACCTATTGAAAGTGTCATTCTGTACCTCTTATTACGTTGCAACTGCTGACTAAGTTACAAAAGTCTACTTTCAATAGTTAACGAGAAATAACGATTTTAAAATTGTCCAAAAATGTCATTACTTTGACCCCGAAATACACTCGTTTCCTCTAAAGCTGTCGTACTGATTCTTTGCTAGGAATTAGAGCCTATATTCAAATATATGCACACGAAATTTCAGCTTAATCCATGCTATAATTATAAAGATATCGATAAATAACCTACAAAAATCAGTTTGTAACCCATATTGGTAGTTAACCGGCTAAATTCAAATGACTGTTAAAAAGCGAACGTACGATACATGGCGCCTACATTCTTAAATTTATGCTATAGCATTATTGGTTTCTGTATAGTCTTGTACAAAAGTGTATTCTTAGATAGGTTTTTTTCGGTTACGAAACTTTGAATTGGTTTTATTTTAGATCTTACTTTTTACTCTGTAGAATTCCTGGGTTGCCCACATATACAGCAATTTTGTAACTAAGTCACCAGAGGTCTGTGGCTGGAGAACGGCTAAAATCGTTCCTTCTGGAAAATATAAAAACCGGCCTATAAGGGCTAATGATGGTGATGAACATCACCATCATTAGCCGGATACGTTAGACGATACGACCCGACGAATGAAACGCGATAACGACCCTTAACATTCCTGAGAAAATGTAAGTACTTGCAAACATAACTATTTTATAATGTTTCTAGGTTTTTAGCATAAGTATATCTATAAAATATATTCGGCGCTGCTATACCGAACAGCATTTTTGGATAAAGAAGGTATTTATTAAAAAAAAAACTTTAAGTAGTCTATGATGTTAGCAAACCACATTAGCAAACATTTTTTCTCCGGATGCTGAAATCTACGGGGTAGGGTGATAATGATTTAGGCCCGTATTCCGTAGCCTTACTTAAGCACTAATCCGCACTCAAGCATAGATTTTTGTATGAAAATCTCCACTCAAATCTATGCTTGAGTAACGATTTCTGTCTCGGAATACGGGCCCTAGTCTATGAAAAAGTAAGTGAGAAAATAATATGTATTTTGAATTACAGATGCGCTACTAGTTACTATTATTACACTTACATTTTGCGTAACAGATTATCTAAAAGTTAGTACAAGCTTCCCGAGGTCTTCTAGTGACACAGATTCAAGTATAGTTACAATTGACTACCTAAGTAGAATGTTTATTTTTACTTACAAGATTTTATTCTTACCTACCTACTTACTGCATTGCATAGCGTATGTTTACCTACCTACCTGATGGAGTCTGAAGCTGTTAGGTAGGCTTACCTATAGGATACTAGGTAGGTAGGTAGGTAAGTACCTACCAAAAAGTCAGAAGCTGTTCAACAGAACTCCTCATTGAATGGTGGTGGTGTGCAGTGCATACATAGATACATAGGAACACGTAGAGAATTCTTGATAGTTATCTACCTACCTACACGTGTGGCTCGAATCAGATACATACTTACATAGGTAACTTTTAGGTAGGTAGCCTACGTACCTACTAAAAAGCTTAGGCATGCTTACCTTGCTTATCTATTTAGGTAGCTGGCTTTAAAAAATACTTTTTCACTTATTATAGGTTATGTACCTACTTAGGTAACTTACCTAGGTACCCAACATAATAATAATAAGGTAATGCATTGTTATAGGCAGAAGTTACCACTTAACATCAGGTGAGCTATCAGCTTGTTCCATTACTTCTATCATAAAAAAAAAGATAATTGCAATCAGAAGCAAGCAGCTCATAGATTATGAAGCAGCTATATCTGCTTTTTGACACTTGAAATGTGTTCACGCATACGAATGCATAGGTACATAAAACGCACACATAGGTGTCCGCCATTTTTGTAAGTTCATATAGCACTCGCCAAATATAATATTTGTCTTAGGTTGTTTGTAATAATAGATCTAGGTACTTATTACTTTATTATGTAATAGTTTTTTTTTATCTAGGTAGGTACATAATGTTTATCTTGATGTATTAGTTCTGCATTTCGTGCGGTGGGTCGTGGGTTCAATCCCCACCAAGAATAAACATTTGCGTGAATTATAAGTATGTACCTACCTATTTACAAAAAAGTATATAAACAATCTAGCTCCTATTGAAGAATTTCAACTCAATAGGTAGGTACCTACCTACTTAGGTAAACTACGTATTTCATCGACACTCACCTGTGTAGTAATTCGATTATTATTACCTGCGTCGTGTGAATTTCTTTACGATTTATATTATAGGCACCTAATGTAGTAGGTACCTAAGATAAGTAGGTACCTAATTCCTGTTAGGTAACATTAAAATAGTTACTCGAATGTATTAAACATAAGGTTTGTTGATGATGGGTAGCCTCTTCTTCTTTTGCTCTTTTGCTAAAATATAACTTTACTGTTGTTACAGGATACAATGAAATAAAAATTATCTAAAGGTCGACGTGCTGTGTTGTCTTCAATGACACAAAAATTATATCGACACAATAAGAAAAAAATTGTCCGGTGATGCAAAGCGCGTAAGTATAGGGTATAAGTATTTGTTTGTCCAAACAAGGTTTATAGCATTTTCCTATGAACTTCTTTGTAATGGATACTTTTTATGTAGAACTCCTTATTCAAATAAAGAATATGTGGTTTGACACTGAAAAGACAACAAAGTATCGGGGCGAATTATTACTAGTACTAGTCTTCGTATCTGGCAACCCAACTCCTAGTTCATAGAAGCAAAAAAAACTCTGAATTCATTTTGTTTGTATCTGTACCTACTGTTACTAAAATACAATACCGTCAACTGCAAGAGGTAGGCGCCATGTATCGGACGTTCGCTTTTTAACAGTCATTTGAATTTAGCCGGTTAACCACCAATATGGGTTACAAATTGATTCTTGTAGGTTATTTATCGATATCTTTATAATAATAGCATGGATGAAGTTGAAATTTCGTGTGCATATATTTGAATATAGGCTCTAATTCCTAGCAAAGAATCAGTATGACAGCTTTAGAGGAAACGAGTGTATTTCGGGGTCAAAGTAATGTCATTTTTGGACAATTTTAAAATCGTTATTTCTCGTTAACTACTGAAAGTAGACTTTTGTAACTTAGTCAGCAGTTGCAACGTAATAAGAGGTACAGAATGACACTTTCAATAGGTTCCCCAGTGTTATGGTTAGAGAGCTAGGAGCGGTTTTAGGTTTTTTAATAAAAGCCTTATAAGTCGCGAATGAAGCCTTTTTTTGGAAAACAAAAGCTGGCACAAATTTCTAAATCAAAATACCTTTATACTGACCGAGTTTCATGATTGTGCGCCCAGTAGTTTCGGAGATAGCAAAACGTTACTCCAGCAAAAACTGATATAACTCTGAAGCCCTAGGAGGCACAAATTCAGGAATTGGGGCACTAATTGGCACAAATTCTAGCCCCCTTTTAAGCTAACATTCATTCCGCTAGCTCAACCAGGAACGAAAATCGACCCAGCAAAAAACGTTACCCCAGCAAAAAGTGAATTTCTTGAATAACTTCGAAACGGCTATAGGCACAAATTTAAAACTTGGGGCACAATTACAGGGCAATAGGCTCTAATTATCTGCATTTTTAGAATTTTCAGATTCAACACTTTTTTGCTGGAGTAACGCACACTATTTCTAAGGCCCTAATCAGATTAAAATAAAGAAATTCAAATATTATTTTTCCAAAAAAAAAAATTTGGATCGGTCTTTTGTGTGGGTAAAATAGTTGATTCACCCACCTAAGTAGTTTCTATAAAACATGGCATTTTATTTCAAAGGCCATGTACAAATCACAAGTACACATTGATGCAAGTATCTATCGACCCCATGGCTCAGTTACTGATAACGCCTTGGATACCTACTTGCTTGTACTATTGTAGGAATCAGCTTAGTGGCTTCAGGTCTTAGGGCCATCTTAATAACTACATACAGCTAAGGCAGTATGGGTAGGAAAATAGGAGAACTCATTACTCAAATACTAACACACAATGAAATATGTACTATAACTGTGACCAATGGTTTCAGGTGTCACGTTTTAGCCCCTTCTACTTACACTGTACTGTATGTGTGCATAGGTTATTATAAGGCTTTTAAGCAAATTTTGCTGCCATCAACCCAGTTTTCTCCAGGAGTCCAAAGCTCAATACACCTCAATGCGGGACGTTGGTGCAGATCTCATTCTCCTATAATGAATTAAAAGCAAATCTATTCTATTTGTTATACCTTCACAGATGAATGTTTGTTTATTCTCGGCCGGAAGTTATTAGGATCTCGTCTGAAAGTAATGCCGAGCAGTTCCAGAAACTTGTTCATGCCATTGAGTAAGGATTGTGGCGCATGAGCAGTCGCCTTTGATGAGGGTGTGCCTTCAAATACTATGACGCGGTCGGCGAGGTAAGTAGCCATTATGAAATCGTGCTCCACCACAAAACCTGTTCTTTTGGCATGGAGGATGAATCTGCAATTAGACATGGCATTTTTATAAGTTGCTTCAATAAGGGTTCAGATAGGGAATGACAACATCCCAAAATGTTCCTTTTCGTTCTCAAAATGTATCAGAATGATTGGTTCAGAGATTTAAAGAGCTACAAATAACAGTAACTTATTCCACAACATTGGAATCTGTGGACCCCTTATGGTTGACTGTATAACAGCAGATTCCAAAGACAATCATGTCATCAAAGGTGAAGTTAAAAGTTAGTGATAAAGAAGGCTCAAAAACATTTTCTTTGGAATCTATGAGGATTGCTAAATCCTGCAGTGAATTTATATTAACTTAATACTATATAGCTCACTTGTAACATGTAAAGAAATTTTTACTGCTTGTAGCAAATCTCACCGTTTAATAACTTTAGCTGCAACCAGACGCTGCTCTGAATCCAGGTACGCTGAAGGCTCGTCTACCAGGTATACATCAGCGGGTTTCCCAAGACAGAGCACTAAGGCTACTCGTTGCAGCTCACCACCAGAGAGGTTCTGCACCTCTTGGTCCATAATCTCCTCAATCTTCATAGGCTTCATCACATCTGTGATGAACTGAGAAGTGAATGTAACAGGTTATTACTAAAAAATAACATGAGGTAGCTCGTTTGTATACTGGCGCCAGCCACGGGTTTGGAATCTCTCAAATATTGAATAGAAACTATTGCAAAATGTGAACAAAGCATAATAATAACAGAAATAAATCGTAAAGCAAAACAGCAAAAGTGGTAAAGGTTGTATGTTTGTTTCTCTTTCACGCAAATCTACTGATGAAACTTGTATTTATTGTCCGTTACCTTGATTAACGCTAACTCTTCAGAAATACTTAAGCGGGGAATTCACTAGACAGACATGCTCGTGGACATGCCCGCCGGACCTCGCTACTATAGGTCTGTGCGATGTTCGCTAGTGTAGGACCGTTGCAGACTGTCCGTGAGCATGTCCGTCTAGTGAATTCCCCGCTTTAGAAGATTTCGCATATAGTAGGTGCCAAATAACACCGCAATACAGGTCATTCACCCACCTTCACCACGATGTCGCAAAATTCTGTCGCTTTCCATACAAACCTGTCGCTAAGACGGTAATCGCTCGAATCTCGTAGTAATGTTTGTTTACCATACATAAATTGAATTTTGCGACATCGTGGTGAAGGTGGGTGAATGACCTGTATTGTTGTGTTATTTGGCACCTACTATAGCAAATTGCAGTTCTAATTCTGCATTAACAAAGTCGCGGCCACCAGCTAGTATAAGAATAACTATAAGTTACCTGTGGATGAACATAGGCATCCCTAATTTTATCATGAAGCAAGCTTCGTACTAGCCCTTGAGACTTGGGCGATATCTTCTGTGGCTTATAACTAATGTGAAGCTGTGGCAGCTGGCCTGAACCTGTAAAACAAACATTATATTAATCTTACAACTTCGGTTGTAAATAATACATGTTTGTGTTGATAGGTATTATTTTTATCCTCCCTTGCTAACTTGAAGTTGCACTCATTCATACACAACAACAAAGTGTACTAAATATTTGTTTGTTGTAGTACATCTATTAGGTATGAGTGAGTGGGTACCTAGGTATGCTAGGCCGTGTTCACAGTAGGCAAACTGTGAGCGGCCGACTGAGCCGCAAATTTGTAGCGAACTGAAATATGAGTTAGCTGCAAACTCAGATCAATTTTCGGGTTGGCTTTAGAAAACGGAACCACGCGGAGGAGGGTAAAAGGGATCAAAGTTGGACGGGGGGTTAGCTTTAGAAAACTGTTATAAGTTAGCCGCTTACTGAGACAGTCTGCGCACGTAACGCTGCAAACCGCGTAAAGTGAGCACAAAACAGCAAACTGTGGACACGCCGTTTCAAATATATGGAAGGGCGTACTAAACCAATACGCCGCGCCGCGCCGCAAACTCAGTAAGCCGCTAACAGTTTGCCTACTGTGGACACAGCCTAATGTTTACTTTCTGGTACACTAACTACAAATTTCAATGATGAATTTACCATCTGGTGAGAGTGATGATTCCGCATGTTTCAGACACTTTTGGAACACAGGATGAAAAAACAAATCAAACAGTTCAGTTCGTGCCATTCTTTCGTACTTTTACACCTATTATTCACTAATTTTAGAGCAAATTCATTTACACATTCACTATAACCTCAATTTACTGTCGACGTCTACATTATATTTTCATGTTATTTAATGTAAACTATAAAATTATGACTAGAATTCTATGAATATCTATTCGGAAACGTAAAACTATTAGTATTTTTTTCGCTACAAACACTTTTTCGCAACAAAGCAGCCATTTGATTGTCACAAGAACTAAAATTGACAGCTCGATTGATTTGTCAATTTTGACACCTAAAAAAGTTACCAGCCACAAAATACTAGTGATGTTTCGATGGACCACGTGAATCGATTATTATTAGTCACGGTGTAGGCTAAAAACTACTACAAAACGAGATCACACTAAATACCGCACTAAATTGGTGGAAAGTACGTACCTTCATCTGGTTCTAAGTTACCAGCCAACATTCGAATGAATGTTGTTTTACCAGTACCGTTTTCACCAAGCAGTACGAGAATTTCTGAATCTGAGAATTCACCAGACTTCACATACAAACTGAAGTCTCCCATCTTCTTGGACATTTCTGGATATTCATAGTGGTTCATTCTTTTTATCTGATCAACAAAATTTTAATAATTAATTACATAGGTATGTGGGTTCGTATGACTTCAGGCCAGCTCTGGGTGACGTGAGTTTTTAGGCCGCCTTAAGGCCTCCGTCGTGGTTTAACGACTAGCTATAGCCGGGACCGACGGTTTAGCGTGCACTCCGAGGCACTGTCACTAATGGTCACCCATCCAAAACGTGACTGCATAGAATAGCTTGACTTAGATTATATTGACTTATACTTAGATAATCGGTAAAGATTGACTAAGCAATTTACGACACAAGTGCTTCAATATATCATTAATTGAAATAGTACCTATGTACTTATCTAAAATGTAATTTTCAAATATAAAATCTTTTCTCACCTCTTCTTCAGTCGCGGATTCTGCCACCTTGAATACCAAGGATTCAGTCCTGAATCTCATGTTTTCCGTGGGCACAAACCCATCAAGGAAAATATTTATACCTAAAAATAAAATAAACTGAATAAACTAAGAGTTATTTCTTCAATGTCTGCAAAATGCAATTATTTTATTGATTTGAAAATTCAATAAGATGCCAATAGCTTGTAAGTCCACTACTGCTACTGAATATAGACCCCCTTCTTTAAGTCGATTTTCAGTAATAACTAACATGGACATGATGTCAGTCCATTGGGAGGCCACACCTTTTATTAAATCAATCAATATAATAAACAGCAGAAGCTATAGATAACTTATAAAAGTAATGCATTAAAATGATTACCTTCTCTGACAGAGAAAGGCATAGTCACAACTCCATAAGCACCAGGCAATCCATATAGACAACAGATGAAGTCCGACAGATAGTCCAACACTGACAAGTCATGCTCAACCACTATTATGAACCTGTAATAAAATGATACAGCTTAGTGGCTGAATAACGAATTTATAGACAATTGTTACACACAGGGATGAAAAAAGTTACATAGACAATGTCTAACAATTGGAGGTCTTATCGCGGGCAGGGATAAAAACTAGAAATAAAAAGCATGCCAAAAATCAGTCATCAGTCAAATGGTTTACTTACTTGTCGGGATGTATGAGGGATCGGATAGTGCGCGCAGCATTCAATCTCTGCTTGACATCGAGATAAGAGGAAGGTTCGTCAAACATGAAAATGTCCCCGTTCTGGATGCAAACCATGGCGATTGCAAAGCGCTGGAGCTCCCCGCCGGACAAAGCTGCGATTTCACGATCTCGAATGTGTGACAGATCTGTGGAAAACTGTCATGAAACAAGGAAATAGGATGACTGGTTGTACTTGTGGATGAAACAATAACTGTCTCTTTATCGGACTAGCTGTTAAAAGTACCATATATTTCTTACTGCCATTTTTATAGAACCTACCTAATCCACTGCATTAAAAAGTGAGTTCTGGGATGTATGAAACTCATTGACGTGAGGATAATATGTAAAAGGTCTTCTGTGCATAGCTTAATGATTCTCGGTTTGGCGTATTATCTGTGCGTATACCCACGCCAGTACGTTCGTATGATTACTTATTGGAATGCTGATTAGGCTATTTTGCGCACGTAAAACATTGCGCGCTAGTGTTAAACTAGAAGTCTTGCTTGACATACTGACATGGCAACAAACGGCTGCTGACTGAACTCTGATTGAAATTAAAATGAGACCAATCCGAAAATGGCGGTTTATACATATACGCAACTAATATTACACATACACAGGTGATTTTTACTCCTTACCACCCCCTATGGTTATTCTGTCAAGTGATGTTTTTTTAATGCAATTTGCATAAAAGTTTACTCTTAAAAAAATCATACCCAACATTCTGCTAATTTCTTTTTGATTCTTCATTTCATCTTTCTTATCCATCAGTTGTCCGACCGTGCCTTTCACAGCCTTAGGAATTTGATCCACATACTGAGGCTTTATCAGGGCCTTCAGATCATCTTCGAGGATCTTTGTGAAGTAGTTCTGCAGTTCAGAACCACGGAAATGGGACAAGATCTCCTGCCAGTCCGGAGGGTCCTGAAATAGGTATTTTTTTGTTAGGTCTTCACGTAAATATTTTAATTTAAAGTATTGATAAAATTGTAATAGCAATTTGGAAAAATTTACAACAAAAAAACCAATCACATCCTACATAGGTATGAGAAGTGCATGTCACAATTTAGTGTACCATGTCTAGGCAAATATACAAAGAAGAAAATTGTAAGTACTTACAGTAAATCGTCCCAAATTAGGCTTTTGTTTCCCAGCTAAGATTTTCAAAGCGGTTGATTTTCCGATACCATTCTGTCCAACCAATCCAAGCACTTCACCGGGCCTTGGTATGGGCAGCCGATGCAGCTTGAATGAGTTCTTAGAGTAGCGGTGAGTAGTATGCTTCTCCAAGTTAGACGGTATGTTGATAATGGTGATGGCATCAAAGGGACATTTCTAAAGATTGAACTATTATTGTTTATGCAGTTTTTTGTGATAGACATCTA
Source organism: Eulithis testata (assembly GCA_947507515.1). Lineage (NCBI taxonomy): Eukaryota > Metazoa > Arthropoda > Insecta > Lepidoptera > Geometridae > Eulithis > Eulithis testata. The sequence continues at coordinate 4,791,701 of OX382213.1, read as the reverse complement.
TAGAACATGGGTTATAAAACCACTTCAAAATTATAATAAATTTACATACAACATAATGTAAGTAAAGGTCACTAAAATGTTGAGTAACATTCACTCATTTACCTTGACACATATACCGCACCCGATGCAGAGTTCCTCCGAGATCGTACCGATCTTATCGTTGGGAGTCACCTCAATACAGAGCTTGCCCATACGCACCACAGGGCAACTCTTTTTACACTCCTGCCTACATCTCTTAGGCTTGCAACGATCCGCGTTCACAATCGCAATACGCGTAAGTTTGTCGGTCTCTTCATGATCTCGTCTACGAGACATAACTGCAACTCAAAAAACACTGTTAATACACTAGAGGTTTTCGCATGCTGTGAATATTATACAGAAAGTAGACCGTATGTGGCACAGGCCACAGGGAACTGTATGTAGACTTATATCATAACCTCAACTAAATTATGTCCATAGGTTATAGTAATAAGAAAAGATATTGGCAAACGTAATTCAGTGCCTAAATAGTATAGAATATTAATAAAAGAGAGAAATAACCTGATAAATGAGAGCGAACGTGGCCAACTTTTGCCGACGTTCGCGTGTCTATCTACCTGGTAATGTCAAAAGGAACAACCAACATGAAGTTAGCAATCGATTGTATTTTTGACTTTATATTACTCGTTCAAAAACGATACCAAAAAGCATGCATCAAGCAAGGGGATGATGTTGTGGTATATGGTATATTCTACATTATTACTGCAAACAAGAATCAATCCAAAAATCGCATCGTTGCGTGAGTAGGTACCTACTATCTACTATACTAAACATAACACTTCTATAGCATATGTATAGCATACATACACATAATACAGATAATAAATAAATCAAATGTTGTAGGGACGAGTTCTAAGTTCGTTACGTATTTTAAATATAAAGTCTTTATTAAAGCATACAATCCTCAAAATATTGATACGGGCATGTATATTGTACACATACCCCTAGCCAAAGACCTTATACTTCTTTACCCCTAGCTAGAATACTAGATCACCTTGAAGTTCGTAGGGCATGTTTTTGAACAGAGCAGAAGAGATCAAAAAACCAGAATTGCCACTAAAAAATGAATCACGCACAATCGAAATCGAATATTCGAATCGATTAATCAATTGTTTAATAAACGTGATTCCGCGTAGAGAGAGAGAGAGAGAGAGAGAGAGAGACTTTTTTTTGAGTCAGTCAATTCAATTCAGTTAGTCCCTCACTCACTCCCGGTGCGATTTTAATGGTTTTTCTTGTGCTTTTGGAAAAAACATAACGTAAGACTAGGCGGTATGGTTTTAAAACTATAGCCTGCTCCGAGGATGTGAGATGAACGGAAAAAACCGATTAAATAAAAATCGATTTTTCTTTATTCAAAATTAATCGATTTGTCAATAATCGATTTTTTCGAAAAAAACCTTTTTTTTGCAAAATATCAGATAAATAAATAAATATAAATATTCACGGACACTTAACACAATGCCTTCTAGTCCCAAACTAAGCAAAGCTTGTACGATGGGAACTAGATGGCTGATAGAATACATACATTTTTGTAAATACATACTTATAATACATAGAAACACCCAGACACAGAACAAACATCTATGTTTGCCACACAAATGTTTGTTCTCGGTGGGGATCGAACCCACGACCCACAGCACGGAAGGCAGAGCTACTACTGACTGAGCCATGACGCCTGTCAATTAAAATTATACTGTAGCGCCATCTATCTCGCTACATAAGAAGTAACATGAGAAATTTCCTAGATCGCGCAAACGAAGTTATCACGGAGTTTGAACATTAAGTAATACTACCGAATACCATCCATCGGTCCTCGGACCTCGAGCCAAAAGTCGCTCGGCGTGGAAGATCTTCCCTTTTCGTAGGAGGAGACCTACACTACAATGTTCTCCTCAATACGATTAAAAAAACCAATTTAAAACTAAAAATCAAAGGCAATGTTCCTTTAAAATTTCAAGGTAAGTAATTAGGAAACCAAATACACAAATGTCCAGTCCTATTTTGCAAGATTTTTTCAACCATCGCTTATAAACGAGCTGTTTCTCAAAGTGGATACATAGTAATTAATATTATCGATTTTTTAAAAATCGATTACTATTAAAATAAAAATCGACAGTAAAAAAACGATTATAAGAAAAAAATAATCGATTTTCTTTTAACATCCCTACGAAGAGCGAAAAAAAGAAAAAAAAAAACACTCCTGTCAGTCATTTGTTTTGGTAAAATGTCTTCATGATCTGAGTTTGTTTTTTTTCTTCACGGACTTGTGAAGCCAGCGCACGTGTTAGAGAGTTTTCGGAGTTTTAATTTTGTTTTTTTGCTCATTTTTCTAAGCAAAACTATTCTTTTGTATTTGGTGGTGGTGGTTTACTAACCAGGTGGTAAGTTTTATGTATTTAACGTAGATAGTTGTTAGTTTTACTAACAACAAGAGTAGCGTCTTCTAAGATGGAGGAAGACGCTATGAAGCCGCCGGATCCGGGAGGAACAAGCGTTCTAATGGAGTCCATGGACTTATTCCAGTCTGAGTCTGGGTTATCGAACTCCCAAAACTCAGGTATCAAACGTAGGAATGAAGACGATACATACGACAGACAACATAAAATAACTGTGGTTAATACCGATTTACCTTCGGCATCCATACAAAACGTCTATTGCAGTCCTTCCATGACAATCGGAGTAAAATCATACACTCCCAAGGACAAAGGGCCTTTTATTGTACACGTAACTAGAATTGAACCCGACCAATCTGCGGGTACTACTATCCGCCCTATAAAGTTTGGCCAATTTTTGGTACATAATAAAATTAAGAACATATGTTGTGATGGCGTTAAAAAAGTAGGCCGTAACAAAATATCTGTTGAGTTCAGTACTTACGCAGATGCCAACAAGTTCCTAGACAACCCCATTCTGTCTCTCTACAAATATGAAGCCTCCATTCCCTCCTACAATATCTCAAAGATGGGTATTGTGCGACAGGTCCCTGTAGACCTATCTATGGAAGAGTTTGTTGAGTCGATCGTTTTACCAGAAGGTTGCGGTGAAATACTCAAAGCACGTCGACTAAACAGAAAAGTAACCGAAGAAGGTAAGGTAACGTGGGTCCCTACCCAAACTGTAGTTTTAACCATCCATGGCCAAAGACTTCCTCCTAGAGTTTTCTTATTCCACACTAGTTTACAAGTTGAGACATATCAGTATCCTACCATTCAATGCTTGAATTGCTGCCGATTTGGCCACGTAAAGGCCCAATGTAGGTCAAAACCTAGATGCTACAAATGTGCTCAGCCCCACACTGGGGAATCATGCGACGTACCAGAAAGCAAAGCTACTTGCCTTCACTGCTCAGGTCTACATTTCTCCTCCAGTAAGATCTGCCCGGAACTGGGTAGACAACAAACTATTAAGCTTCTTATGGCCCAAGAAGGTATTTCTTATGAAGAATCTTCTAATAGATGCCCTAAAGTTAATAGATCATTTGCAGAAGTCGCCAAAGAAATATTCCCTCCCATGCCCTCACAATCCCAATCTCCATATGTACCTTCGGTTTCATCCTCTTCTCCAACAGTTTCCTATAAAAAAACAGTGTTTACTACTCCTCGCCCCCGAGTCCAGTCAGGTAAGTCTTATGACAAACAAGCCCATCAGGCTATTGTAGAAGAAGTTCCTTCTTCACTCCCTAATGGATGTGCATTCCCCAATCAAGAAACCATGATGCCCCAGGAGAATGGTCTCCTTGAGCTTCTACTTACATTAATTATCAATATCCTTACACAAAATAAAAACTCCATACCGTCCAACGTTGCCCACAAACTAATGCAAGTAATGACAATATCCAATCATAATGGATCAAGCTCCTGTTCTGCAATGGAACAGTCAAAGCCTAACAAAGAAAAAATCTGAATTAATTCATTTAATTTCTAAATTCAGCCCGTCAGTCATTGCCGTCTCGGAGACATGGCTGAAGCCAGGGACTCGTTTTCGAGTTTCGGGTTACTCTTGTCTGCGAGACGACAGGGCTGACGGGCATGCTGGATGCGCCTTACTCGTAAGGCGCTCACTTTCCTTTTCCCAAATTCCTATCCCCCCCCACTCCCCTGATATAAACATTGTTGCTTTACGCACCTTAAATATATCATTTATCTCCTTGTATATGCCCCATCCTCATTCATCCCTCTTTCCTGACATATTAATGATTATATCATCGGTTCCCCCTCCAGTCGTTTTGATGGGAGATTTTAATGCCCATCACCGCTCATGGGGATGTTATTATGATGACCCATTTGGACATTTACTTTTAGAAATCCTTGATGAAGCCAACCTGTGTATCATTAACGACGGATCCCCGACTCGTCGCGTTTATCCTAACCAAAATCCCAAAACGGCCGTCGACTTAACTATCTGTTCTCCTTCTCTTTCAGCTGCTCTTTCATGGAAAATTTTAGACTCCACTTACGGAAGTGATCACTTCCCTATTATTATAAATTTACCAGGTAGAGCCTCTCCTCCTAAAAACTTTTCACCGTGTCTTAAATATAAACTTGCAGAGGTAGACTGGTCTTCCTACTCATCTAGTTTAGATGATAAAATTGATAATCTTAACTTACCAACGACAGACAACTCAATAGAATGTTACTTTCAATTGGTTAATGCTATAACCTGTAGTGCCGACGACCATTTTCCCTTGAAAAAACCTCATAAATTTAAGATCTCTACCCCTTGGTGGGATATGGAATGTTCTGTGGCTGTTAAAGAAAGGAAAGAAGCTGAAAAACTTTACAATGCTTCAATGACCAAAGAAAATTTCCTCTCTTATCAAAAATGTGCTGCAAATACAAAAAAAGTTCTCTCAGAAAAAAAAAGACTTGGGTGGACTAATTATTGTGAAAACTTATCTCCTAGAACCCCTGCTAGAATTATATGGAAACAAATAAAACGGTATAGAGGTGTATGTGGTTCTGAGGATATAACTGCTAATGATCCAGCATCATGGGTCGAAGCTTTTGCAGATAAACTGTCTCCTCACTACGTCCCAAACCAAGATTTACTTCCTATCCCAACCTATCATATTTCTTCCCAAGATAGTCTTGATTCTGAGTTTTCATTTAATGAACTTCAATGTGCACTCAATGGATTATCCGACTCCTCCCCTGGAGAATATGGAATTCCTTATTCATTTTTAAAGAATGCATCTGATAAAGTTAAATCATATTACCTAAAAGTTATTAACATTTTTTATGAAAGTGGTACAGTTCCAGATCCTTGGAAAACCCAGATTATTATACCCGTTCTCAAACCAGGTAAAAACCCCTCTGACCCCAATAATCGAAGACCTATCGCTTTGTCAACAGTGTTGGCAAAAATTTTGGAGCATATGATTAAACATCGTTTGGAATGGTTTTTAGAAAACAGAGCTATTTTAGCAAAATCTCAATATGGTTTTAGGAAGAGTATGAGCACATATGATAGTCTTAGTATTTTAATCTCAGATATTCGCACAGCCTTCATAAATAAAGAATTTCTCGTAGGTGTCTTTCTGGACATTGCGGCAGCGTATGATAATGTTCAGCTTCCGACTCTCAGACAGAAGCTTATTCGAGTGAGAGTTCCTGAGAAGATGACCAGGTTCATATGTAATTTATTATCGGAGAGGACTATTATCATTAAAAACCAAAATCAATTCTTTCCCCCCCGAACTGTTTGGAAAGGTCTCCCTCAAGGCTCGGTATTAAGTCCTCTGTTATACAGCCTTTATACATATGATCTTGAGCAATCCGTAGAATCATTTTGCTCCATTCTTCAATATGCAGATGATGTAGCTCTTTATGTCTCTGATAAAAGTATATCAGTTGCTACAAGCAAGTTAAACTGCGCGCTCGAATATCTCTCCTCCTTTCTGTCAGATCATGGTTTATCTCTGTCCATTCCCAAAAGCAAGGCAGTGGTGTTCACCAGAAAAAGAAGCATTCCCTCGTTGCATTTACAAGTAAACAATGAACCCATTTCTCATGAATCAGAAGTAAAATTTTTAGGAATTTGGTTAGACCAGAGACTAACAGGCATGAAACATTTTGAATACATTGGTCAAAAGTGTGAGAAAAATTTAAATGTCCTAAGATCTCTTTCAGGTGTATGGTGGGGATCCCACCCCTTTACCCAGAAACTGATTTATAACGCTATTGTTCGCAGCCATATGGACTATGGGTCTTTCCTGTTGGATCCTTGCAATAAAGAAGCTCTTAAAAAAATTGATAAAATTCAATACAAATGTTTGAGGGTTATCCTAGGAGCCATGAAGTCTTCTCCTATCAACGCCATGCAGGTAGAATGTGTGGAACCTCCTCTTAGACTTAGAAGACAATATTTATCGGATAAGTTTATGTTCAAACTTCTCCAAAATCCTGATCATCCCTTGATCTCTAAACTTAATTTTATCTCTAACTTTAATGATAAAAGTTTAATTCTCCGTAGCTACTTAAGGTTTACCCGTTTACCTGTCCCTGTTGCACAATACCCTCTTAATCCTTTATTCTCAACGCCATATGAAGCCCTTATCTATAATCCCAACATAATAACAGACATTGGTATTGAAAAACATACCATCGAAGCTGGGAAAGTTTTATCTGAATTTATTGATGCTCAGTTTAAAGGCTGGTTAACCATATTTACTGATGCTTCCAAACTCTCAGAAACGAGCCCTGTAGGTGCTGCTGTCTGGATCCCAAAATTCAGTATAATATTAAGTTTTAAATGCCCCTCGTTTTCTTCAGTATTTACAGCTGAATCTATAGCTATTTTAGAGGCTATATTATATTCTAAATCACACAATCTCAATCAAACCATTATATTCTCTGATTCTAAAAGTTGTCTCCAAGCCATCCAATCCAACCCTTTCAAAGATAAATCTAGATTTCCTGTAATATTAAAAATTCGTGAAGCCCTTTACCAATGCCATCAACTTGGAATACAGATCGTTTTAGCTTGGATTCCAGGCCACTCCGGTATAGTTGGTAACGAAAATGCAGACATCTGTGCTAAGCATGCTATCCAAGTAGGAACTTTAGATCACTTTAAAATCTTTTGCCATGATATTGTCAACCTCTCTAAATCATTCTTATTGAGTTCTTGGAGTGAAGAATGGGAAAAATCTAGAAACTTGAAAGGCAAACATTTCGGTGAGATCCAACCTGATATTCCCAATAAACCTTGGTTTTTTAAATACCGTTTGGCTGGTAAATCAACCACTTCTACTATATGTCGTCTTCGTCTTGGACACGCCTGTACACCAGTATTCCTAGCAAAGCTAAGGATCAGGGACAATTCTCTCTGTGAGTGTGGACTTGATATAGGAACTGTTAATCATATATTCTTTAATTGTCAACAAACATCTTTATATGACCTGGTTCCTCCCGAATCTGACGTCCCTCGTCCTATTACCTTTAACTCCCTGCTCTCCCTTGTCTATACTCCCTTCATAATTGTTTTATGTAAATATATAGATAAATATCACATTAAACTTTAACACTTATTTTCATATTATCTCATAACTGCGTTCTTACTTAAAAAAAAAAAAAAAAAAAAAAAAAAAAAGTTTTTTTGGTGGTGGTATTTGTAGTTAGTTTGTGTTGTATTTATTGTTTCAGGTATTGGTGAACTAACTGAATATTTTTGCTTAGACTGAACATTACCTAAATTCACCGGTTTTATCTTACTCCTTTGTGTTAAGGCCTAACTTGCAACGTGACATTGGCGAAGTTGGCTTTCCCCCACATGCCATTAAATCAAATATTGAATTGAATTGAATTGAATCTGAGTTTATATTTTATTGAGTTCATAGACCCTAGGTAACCGCCCGAAACCAGCCTACCAGTAGGTAGGTACATAATAATATACTTACTTTACTGTGTGTTTTTCGCAATTTAAACTCACGATACTCGAGCATTGGTAAGTTGGAGGCGTACCATATTTTTCTTGATTTTATCTTATTTTCCATAACCTTACCTAGTCACCACAATTTTATTAATCTTTAGTAGAGTACCTAGGTCGGTAGGTATTGCCTACTGGGTGGGGTGCTTGACCTACTCTACTTTTGTTGATTTCTGAATAAGTCAGTTCCATCATGCCCTGCTTGTACGATAGGTACCTACTGATATAACAAAGTCCATTCATTCATAACGTATCAGCAGAGCCACAAAAATCAAGTATGTTAGCCACACCTTAGGTTGGTGCTTGGTGATAAATATTGGTTGGTTCAGGACCTTATTCAACCATAGAGGGGTGTGAGTTCTATATTTCACGGGGGTTGTTATATTTTCGAAATTTCTAGTGGACTGTATTTTAGGTTTAGGTAGTAACGAACTAGCGGATGACAATAGGATCACTGCTGTAGGTGGAAAAGACAGGAGTAGAATACAGCAGAACACAAGGATGTGAAACATGCACGTACCTGGTAGTCTTCCCAGCAGCTCCAAAGCGATGTTTGCAGTTTCCTTTCGGTAGGTGCGGCGCGAGCGCGACACGGTACGATAGCGGCGCGACGCGGCACAACAGCGGCACGATAGCGGTGCGACACAGCGGTTATAAATTACGGCTGCGCAGGAGGCGACTGATCACGTCAGCGGCGGGGACGAATCTCTTAAGACTGCGTCACGGATTCGCGCGACGCAAAATGGTGCGAATAGCCATCAAAACGAGATGGCACATTTTATTGCGTGCATGCGGAAAGGAGAAAGGGATAGGACAGGTTTCTAGTTCGTTACAACTAATTTACCTACCAATAAGTGAGTAGTAGATAACAATTTCCACCATCTCCCCCTCCTTGAAGGATTCCTTCAAAAGCGAAAGGAATATAAAATAGCGTAGCTGGTTAATATAAAAAAGCGGTTCCAAGACTAAAAATAATCCTAATTAATAATAGCGGCATAATAGCGGAAATATATAAAAAACTAAAACTAGCGGATCGGATAAAATATCCGAGAAAATTACGCGATATGGTCACCCTACTGTATAGGCAGAGGCGACAGCTTTGTCGCCGGACGGACGTACGAGCTATCACCAGTTTCCACTCTTACGCAACGAATTCTACCGTCTTTCCCAGGGAAGACTTCAGAAATTTTACCTAACTTCCAAGCCAACGGAGGCGCGTTTTCGTTGTTTATGAGAACTACGGTGCCTACAGTAAGCGGGTTACTAGCAGTATTCCATTTTTCGCGCATTTGCAAATTATGGAGGTATTCGTCTTTGAATCGCTTCCAAAACGTTTGGACTAGCGAGTCCATTAAAGAATGGCGAGACAAAAGACTTGCTCGTTCTCCGCTGACATCAGCAGCGGGTAAGAAAGCTAACGGTTTAGTTGATAAAAAATGCGACGGTGTTAATGCGGTTGGCTCCGAAGGGTCGGAGCTTAAGACGTACAAAGGTCGACTGTTTAATACAGCTTCGACTTGATTAAGCACCGTGAGCATCTCCTCATAAGTGAGGATTTGCTTTCCGATTACACGGAAGAGAAGCGATTTTATACTTTTAATGTTAGCTTCCCAAATTCCACCAAAATGGCTTCCTAATGGGGGCGACCTTTTCCAGGTGATCTTATGCTTAGCGAGTTCGTCGTTGAAAGATTGATAATATGCGTCAGATTTTAAGAATTCAAATAGTTCCTTTAGAAAGGATTGCGAAGCGATAAAGTTTGTGCCATTGTCACTGTATATGAAGTTGCACGGACCACGTCTCGATAGAAATCGTTTGAATGCGTCTAAGAACGTAGCGGAGCTGAGATCGGACGCTAATTCAATGTGTACCGCTTTAGTGACTAAGCACACAAAGACACAGAGATAAGCCTTTTGGCTGCGTACACCTCTTTTTCTAGTCGTCGTAATATACAGCGGGCCAGCGTAATCGACACCTGTGTGCGTGAAAGCCTTACAAGGTTCAACGCGACAACTGGGCAAATCTGACATAGCGGGAAATGTAGGTTTAGGGTTCAATCTAAAACAACGAACGCATTTATGAATACGGTTGCGCACTAAGCGCCTAGCGGATAAGAACCAATATTTTTGTCGCAAGATTGACATAAGTAGCTGTGGACCAGCGTGACTATTTTCACGATGGTACCAATCTACAATTAGTTCAGCGATGTGCCCATTTTTAGGCATAAGAGCGGGGTGTTTTTGATTAAAATCTAGACTCGAATATGAGAGTCGCCCTCCGACTCGAACGGTTTCATCAGAAATGAATGGGGATAACTTCCGTAAAGCGGTTGAACAAGATTTGTTCTTTTGAATATTTTTTATATCATTAGCAAAATAGGTTTGCTGAACAGCCTGTATGATTTTACTTTCTGCAATATCTAAATCCTCAGCAGTAATAACGTTGCTGCGCGGTAGAACTTTGAGAAAGCGTAGAACAATAACCGTGGCGCGAAGAAACTTATGCCAAGAAGAGAACTTGGATCCTAAAGTTATGAAAGGGTTCTCCTCCTTTGCCACAGTCACGTGAGACAAAGTTTTTTCCTCGGGCAATTGATTTGGAGTAGAGGAGAATCTCTCAACTGGCCAATCTGCCAGCGGCAAAGACATCCATGGGGGTCCACGGAACCACAGGTCACTATCTAAAATCTGCGAGGGCAAAAGGCCACGAGACACTAAGTCGGCAGGGTTTTCGACACCTGCGACGTGATATAAGTTTTGCGATGGCGAGGTAGACTGAAAGTCTGAGATGCGGTTTGCGACGTAAGTATGAAACTTATGAGGAGAGGAAGTTACCCAACACAGAGCGACTGTCGAGTCAGAAAATATGAAAACGTTATCAATTTGACAACGTGCGGATAGCGATTCATAAACAGAGCGCAATAGCTTGGCGAGAAGCACTAAGCCATTGAGCTCAAGCCGAGCCAACGTAATTGTTGATTTGGCTGATGCGACGCGGGACTTGGAACACAAAAGCGAGATCGACGCTGGCTGGTTACCGTTAGAAACATGTAGGTATACCACGCAGCCGTACGCCTTTTCACTTGCGTCCGAAAATGCGATTAGCGAGATTTTAGAACCATGTTCCTCAATACCTACATGGCGAGGAAACTTGAGTTGCGAGATTAGCGGTAGCTCAGATAAATATCTTTGCCATAATGCGGTGATATCACAGGGTAGCTCGCCATCCCAATCGATGTGCAGAAGCCACAGTTCCCTGATTATCAATTTAGCGTAAAGAATTACGGGTCCGACGAGTCCTAAGACATCGTACAGACGTGCGGTCATAGATAAAATAGCGCGTTTTGTAAAAATGGATGGTGGGACGGACGTCAAAAATATAAAGTTATCAGATGCGGGGAGCCAGCGTAGTCCCAATATTTTGAACGTGTCATCATCATCGAACGAAATTGATTCAGATTGCCTATGCGATACGGGTATGTGCTTTAGCAGCTCGGATGAGTTACTAGTCCATTTGACTAAGTCAAACCCACCGGCCTTGAACATTTGAATCAATTCCTGAGCAATCTTAACTGCTTGATCCACAGAAGAAGCAGAAGATGCAAGATCGTCCATGTAGACGTCCCGTTCGATGACGTCAGCCGCAGTAGGCCACCTTTGTCTCTCATCTTGTGCCAACTGGCGTAAAGTACGCAGCGCCAACATTGGAGAAGAGCGAAGGCCAAAGGTGACACGCTCAAACTGAAGCGTTTCAAGCAACTCGTCTGGAGAAAACCTATATAGTATCCGTTGATAACAGCGGTGTGCGGGATGCGTATATATGCATAAATACATCTGCCTAACGTCTGCGAAAAAGGCAATACGATGTAAGCGAACATTTAATAAAATGTTAAATATATCGGCCTGCAAATTGCAGCCTTTATATAAAATATCGTTTAGCGACAGGCCTGAATCAGTCGAAGCGCTGCCATCTAAAACAATGCGGACTTTAGTCGTGGACTTGTCGTCCCGAACTACAGGGTGGTGCGGCAGGTAATAACCTGGAGAAGTACATTCGTCAGTAGAAACGCGCGTTAAAATACCTTTGTCGAGATAATCAGAAATAATTTCATTATATTTTTTATGTAAGTCCGGGGATCGTAAAAACTTCCTTTCAAGGCATGAAAACCTTTTCTTTGCGGCTATGTAGGAGTTACCTAGCTTTTGCGGGTCATCTTTAAAAGGTAGCTGCACTACATAACTACCATCTTCGTTTCGCGTAGTGGTCGAAGTATAAATATCTTCACAGCGTTGATCGTCGGGACTTAAGAACATCTTGGAAGGCGGCTCCTCAGTGGACCAAAACCTTTCTACGAGTTCGTGAAGCGGGTCACTCATAAATGCACAAAAGGTATGAAAAGAAGAGTGTGGCGATATAACGGGGGCGTTTCCCATAACGATATAACCTAAAGTTGTTTCCAAGGCTGCGGGTAGATTTTTTGCGGTTATTTTATTAAATAGGAGGATTTGACAATACAAATTCACGCCCAATAAAAGGTCAATAGGACCGGGCTCTGAAAAATCATCATCCGCCATGGGCAGATTACGTATGTGACTCAGAGCGCTGACATCGACGCGCGAGTCAGGGAGTCGTGACGTAATGCTATCTACCACCATGGGCTGGATATGATATTCCTGTTCGTCGTCGAAGCGAGAGGTGAATTTGAGCGAAGTCATACCCAGAATCTTCTGGGAGACTCCTCCTATACCTTGGGCTTTAGAGAAGCGGTTTTGCGTAGATATAGGAAGCGATAGGCGCTTGCTACATGAAGCGGAAATATACTCACTTTGAGAGCCGGGGTCGACCAAGCATCTCAAATAGTGAGGGCGGTTAAAGGAATCGAGAACCTTTATTTTAGCGGTGGCCAATAACGCAGTTGTTATTGTGTGCGAATCGTGATCATAAGACACATTGCAAACAGATGTGCCTGGATCATTTGCGGGTGCGGATGTGAATGCGGGTAGCGGAGACTCGCCCTTAGGCGCATGAGGCGCAGGGGCTATAGCGGGGGTTCGAGTATAGGACTCGGAAGAGATAACATGTCCAGGTGCGGCGGGCCCTGAGTCATGAGCGGTAGCGGTATATTTAGAGTGCGGGTTTTTACAAGCGGGAATAAATTTATTATTAGCGGGCGCATTAAAATGGAGTAGCGAGTGGTGTCTGGCAGTACAATAAGTGCAGGTGCGCTTAGAATCACACACTGCAGTTTTATGTTTCACACTTAAACAGTTGTTGCAAAACAAATTATTTTTTATGAATTTATACCTATCCACAGGCGTCAATTTCATAAATGCGGAACAGCGATACAAATGATCATGTTTATCACGATGACACAAAGTGCAGTATCTTATCACTTGTACCACACACCCGGTCAGTATTCACAAAAGACTTTGTCTGACCTTGAGTACTAGTACTAGGCTTAGGAGTGTGCGTGTTGCGAACTTTGTGCTGCGCTTGCGGGTTTATGGTTGGGCCAGCTGATCGAGATAGCACTTTGCTTTGTTCCTTTACAAATTCAATTAGATTTGAATAAGTAGGGATTTTATCTTTGCGGTGCATTATTTCAAATAACTTGACAGTTTCCGAATCTAGTCGCTGCAGAGCGAGATGCAGCAGCATAAAATCGGTCAAGTCTCCAAGACTCAGTTGTCTAAAGGCTTCTACAGACGTGTCGAAATTATTTAAAAATGATTCAAGACCAGTAGCACTATTAGCGGTGAGCGGTTTAAAACTTAACAACTGATTTAGGTATGAACTAGCGAGTAGTCTGGAATCGTCATATTTTTGTACCAACGCCTCCCAAATAATAGGATAATTCTCAGCGGTAGGAGGAAGTCGGGCACAAACGGACGCAGCGGATCCAGATAGTTTACCAACCAAATAGTACATCTTGTCACTATCTGACAGTGACGCGTTCTCGTGAACGGTGCATTTGAACTGTTGGTAAAATAGCGGCCATGAACGGACATCACCATTAAAGGATAGTAATTCAATTTTAGGAAGTCTAGGTTTAGATTTTTCTATTTGCGGAGACAACGATTCACGTGTGTTAGATGGCGAATGATTTTGAATGACTTGCTTGACAAGGCAATACATGATGTCAAAGTTTGTCCATTCCTGATACTTAACTACATGTTTAGGGTTGACCTTCAGGGAAACGGCGTTATATGAATCTAATATCTTTTCAAAGTCAGTATGCAATTGATCGATATTAAACGCGGTGTGCTGCAAAGACTTAAATTTGGAAGGATCAGCCTCCACTTTCTTGGCCAAGTCGTAAATTCCTTGCATACGGGCAAATAGAATTTCGCGCTTTGACTCGAACATAGCCTGCTGACCTTTTTCTTCACTAAAGCCATCATCTGAGTCGTCAGAAACAGCGACCTTATCCTTTTTACTCATTGTGAATAAGAATCAGCGGTAAATAAAGACAAACGCACAAAAGGAAAACTTCAAAAACTCCAATAGATGCGAAGATAAACTTAAAATGAAAATAACAAACCTATCTTCCCTGCGCAGTAGGTTAGATAGGTCACAAAGTACCTACCTATGCTGCCAATGACACAGATTAGCTAAGAGTACGCGTAGAATTTGCGTTCAATACAAATTCAGCCTATTCTGCGTACGCGCAGTAGCCAAAGAGAATGACACAGATTAGGCAAAGAGTACGCGTAGATTTTGCGTTCAATACTAGTTATTGCCTATTCTGCGTACTTGCAGTGCAAAACATGGCGGACAGCAATACAAAACTCAACCAAAGCGTTAGCGAGTTTGCGAGCGGAGCAGAGAATGAGCAAATACGCGGATTGCGGGTAGTTTAAAATAAGCGAGCGAATACTTCGATAATTTGACTCAAATTTATGAACTTTATAATAAAGTAATAGCGAAATGATTCTAAAGTAGGAATAGAAACGTGTGATAGCGGTATACGATTAATGTACGAAGCTCCTATACTGATTTTAGCGGTGCAAAGAATGCGGTGAATAAGTTGCCCATGCGGGGTGCGAATATAAAAAGAAATTGAACAACTTATACAATTAACCAGCAGGATTTAACGTACAAAATCAAATAGCGGGGTTATGAAAATTAATTAGACGTGACCAGTAAAATATGAAAATACCTAAATATATGAACTAGGCTATAAAGGAAACTCAAACGTCCTAAGCGGGGCGGTAGATATTAAATACAATTTACGTTAAATTAAATTAATTGGAAATAGATTATTCATCCGGTTCGAAGGAAATCTTATGGTGATAAATATTGGTTGGTTCAGGACCTTATTCAACCATAGAGGGGTGTGAGTTCTATATTTCACGGGGGTTGTTATATTTTCGAAATTTCTAGTGGACTGTATTTTAGGTTTAGGTAGTAACGAACTAGCGGATGACAATAGGATCACTGCTGTAGGTGGAAAAGACAGGAGTAGAATACAGCAGAACACAAGGATGTGAAACATGCACGTACCTGGTAGTCTTCCCAGCAGCTCCAAAGCGATGTTTGCAGTTTCCTTTCGGTAGGTGCGGCGCGAGCGCGACACGGTACGATAGCGGCGCGACGCGGCACAACAGCGGCACGATAGCGGTGCGACACAGCGGTTATAAATTACGGCTGCGCAGGAGGCGACTGATCACGTCAGCGGCGGGGACGAATCTCTTAAGACTGCGTCACGGATTCGCGCGACGCAAAATGGTGCGAATAGCCATCAAAACGAGATGGCACATTTTATTGCGTGCATGCGGAAAGGAGAAAGGGATAGGACAGGTTTCTAGTTCGTTACAACTAATTTACCTACCAATAAGTGAGTAGTAGATAACAATTTCCACCAGTGCTACTATCAGGCCTAAATTTGTCATTTATCAAGAGATTTGAGATGATGTTGGTTTACTGTGCATAGGGATTACACAATGTAAACCTACCTAAGTATTAAACAATCTGGAGCTCTTTGATAGGAATAAGGACAGGCACTCGTATAATACCCGAAGTGCAAATAGGCTTGCCACAGTATCACGCACACTAGCTAAGTCTGACAAGCTAACGCACATAATGGGGCCAACAGTATACAATAGACTACCTGACACAGTCACTGCAGCTCCTAGTTTGAGCACGTTTAAAGTCAGGCTGAAGAACTGGCTCATAGGCAACACCTTCTACAATTACGAGGAGTTCATGGAAAAAACATGATTGTAAAATAGGTAAATAATTTAGGAAAGTTTTATATTGTTGTTATAGAACTAGGTATTAATTAATTAATTTTATGAATTTTATTATGCTATTTATGGTATTAATAAGTACCTAATATTATACTTTATTCTGACCTGTAATGCCCTTACCAAATAAATGATTATTGATTACCTAAGTTACTAACTGAAGTGGGTAGAATGAGAGCCTATTTCATTTAATGGTTAAATTGTTTATAATTTCAGAAAATGTTGGAAATAGCCGTGGACGGCCTGGAATCTGCAATCAATGCAATCGCCGGTGGGGCTGATGAGCTTGAAGTTTGCAGCTATCTCAATGATGGAGGGCTTACTCCGACGGGTGGACTAGTGAAGCGAGTACAGAAGCTGGTAGGTACTACCTTACCATCATCTTACAGCCTGACTTTACTCACTGCTAGGCATAGGCTTCTCTTCATGGTCCTGGGCTAGTCTTATCCACTCAAGACCCACACTAACAATGTGGTCAGCCTACCTCACTGCTACTTACCTACTTTCATGTTAGTATCTTATCCTACTAATTTGAATTTTAATATTCTGTATAAAAACTGAGGAGCCAGGCAATGAACTAAACCTTTTAACATTTTGTATTGTATCTGTTTTTAGGCGAGAAAGACCAATCCCCGGACGAAAGTAAATGTGACGATCCGATGCCGTGGAGGCGACGACTACTTGTACTCCGAGTTAGAGATGACCACCATGTTGCGCGACGTCAAACTCTTCAAAGAGATGAACGTCGACGGTTTCGTCTTCGGCGCCTTGACCGAAAATCGAGACCTAGACGAGTACAAATGCATGAAGATACTAGCCATAGCCAGCCCTACTCCCGTCACTTTCAGCAGAGCCTTCGATCATGTACGCGAATTCAAGAAAACAGCTTCGATTCTCGTTGGCTTGGGATTCCATAGAGTGTTAACGTCGGGGCTACGCGTGACTGTGAACCAACCGGGTGCAATCAAGAACCTTTCCTTCTTAGCCACGAGGTACAGCAGCGGCGAATTAAGTGTTATACCCAGTGGGGGCGTCAGCACTGACAATATTGGCTGCTTCATAAACATGGGGTGTCAAATGGTTCATGCTACTTGTCGAAGCGCTGTACAGATGCCGAAATATGAGCGGCCTTTCAGTCTGGGCGTGACTGATAGCTTATCTGTGTTTGTAGTTGATGTAGAATTAGTCCGGGAGCTGAAGGAATGTTTAGACCAAGCTGTGGAAGAGCGAGAGAAAGATAATGATGAGGAGGATTACCAATGAAATGGATTTTCAAGTATGTATCTGTACCTAATTATTTTTTATGGTGGATCTCATTATTTTGTAAGATAAGCAACTTAGGTAGGAATTTATTATTATTATTATTAGAGCCATTTATTTCCCATAATTATTTCAATATTCCAGTCGGCTCTTTGTTTTGTTAGGTAGGAATATTCCTTAATCCTTATAGTAAATAATAAGTCTAATCATTGTATTATGTAGACATATTAATATCTGTGTTGTTATATAACCTATCTAAATATGAATATACTTATATTATTTTTATGTAATTAGTTAATGTTAAATAGATTATGTGGTTCTACTTTTAAAATATTGGTGTTGTCTATCTCTGTAAAGTGTGTTCTATAACGCAGGTAGTAAGTTTCTATTTTATGTAATCTATTACATAATTATTATTTTTATTCCAAGAATATTTTTTGATACCTATATTATTAAACTAAAATACCTATGTAAACATAGTACCTATTAGTGAAACAAAATAAAGTTATTTATCTATAATCTTTCGCCTATTTAAAAAAAACTTGAATGAAAGTACATATATATAAACTAAGTACATACTATATAAATATGTAAATCCTAGTCAAATATGCAATTTTAGTAATATTTTCATGCATATTGCTAGTATCTACCTATACACTTGTAGGTAAATCACTACATAGTATAAAGCAAAGTCGCTTCCCGCGTCTGTCCTAATGTCTGTATGTATGCTTAGATCTTCAAAACTACACAACGGATTTTGATGCAGTTTTTTTTAATAGATAGATTGATTCAAGAGGAAAATTTATATGTATAATACATCATCATCATCACTGCATTGCATCCGTGCGAAGCCGGGGCGGGTCGCTAGTATTCTATATTTCTATATTGTATCAACACGGTATTTCCATTTATAGCTTGAATTAATATTAGAAATACATTTTACTTTATCAAATTCCGACAAATTCCATCCGCAGTTACAAGACCTTTACAGATACCAATTTGAAATTCTTGAACTGTTAGAGGTTAGGTGGAACAGAACAGAATGTCTTTGAGTATCAAGATTCGTCGAAAGCTTTTAAAAGTAAAAAAAAAAACAATCCCGTAAAACGTCCTGCACGTGCTGTAAATGCAACTGAAGTTCTATCTCACGAAGGCGCTCCGGCTATGTTTGTGTGCGTAAGTCCTGGAGCACTCAAAATGCTGTGATAGAAGCTGTGTAGAGGTTTGATTGGTGTATTTGCTTTCAACTAGCACAAATATAGCCACATCGCCTTGGTGAGAGCAAATTATCTCAATCAAAATGTATAAATGGGTTTATAAATTGAGATTGAGATGACCCATCTATTTGACCCAATAAACGTTAGTATCTCATGATAATAAAGACAGGTCGCAATATAAAGTCGTTTACGTTCTGATATTGTATCCCAACTCGGTAATAGCGTCATTAAAACCCCGACCCGCCCCATTTTTTTCCGCCAAACGCCGTTGTGATAAATGATCTACATTATGCCTATTGATGTTTTTTTAGGAGAAAAATGTGGCGTTTTTTTTCAGAAGAGATAACGTTGGCTGAACATTTAAGAATATGGTTTTTCTGTGCGCTCATTTGTCTTTGTGTCTTTGTATCTTATTATAAAACAATGACTAAAGATGTTTGGGACTAATGTACCTATAAACCACAGTTAAGTTTATATTTGAGCGAAGCGAACGAGGATCTTAGTGACAATTAGGCAAATCGGCGTTGTATGTTTGTTCGAGCATAGCAATTTTCACCGAATTTGGTAGGTCTCCGCATAGTAGGTACTCTTAAGTTACTGGTTTGAAAAATAAGTAAATCGGTCAAGGAGTTGTAATAAAGGGTCCAAAGAGAGTAAAAAAATCGTACAAAAATAACAAGAAGAACACAAATAGATTTTGAGCTATCGTAAAAATGATAAAATTGGGAAAAACACATGCCGAATAGTCCAAAACTTCCTACAAACTGACCTAGGTACTCAGGACGTAGTCACACACCGACACGTAAAAACTGATGTGCACTTGTCTTAGGCCCGTGCACATACATCAGTTTTTGTTTCCGGTTTGAGCATGAACATTTTGGACGCACACAACGCCCTCTAGTCCCAAACTAAGCAGAACTTTTACTATAGAAGCTAGATTGCTGATAGAATACTTAAATACTTTTTTTTGTAAATACATATTTGTTTTTTTTTGTAATAGGTACACACAAATGTTTGTTCACAGTGGGGATCGAACCCACGCCACGCCACGACCCACAGCACGAAAGGCAGCTATATTACCGATAGCCATGCAATCATGCGCCATAGCGCATGATTTAAATTTTTAACTACCAATTTTAACTAAGCTATTACGTTACCATATATTCTGCTTTTGAATGGGTCATTAGTTTTGAGTAAAGTCTGTCAAGATATTGTTGCTATTTTGAACTAACACGCACCTAATATAGATAACCGAACAATGGGCATCTTATCTGGGGAAACCCCAACATATTAAACAATCCTAAGAGCCTGTCCGGATGAGGCGTCTACGCGCGTGTCTCATTGTTCGGTTATATCTATTATATTGCGTTCACACTATGCCGCAGTCGGCAGGGACTTGGGCAGGGAAGTGGGCACGAGCATAGTGTGCTCTGTCCCGGCTCCCGGCCCAAGTTCATGCCCTTGCTCTCTCATGAGAAAAAAGGCGATGTTGCTGTGGCTATAAGTCCGCGTCAATAAGGCCGGCAGCGGTGTGGGCATAGTGTGGACGCTATTTTTATCTTACTGCGTATTAGTTTAAGAATCAGAACTAAAAGTCTGGTAAGTTAAAAAAGTAAAATGTTCACTAAATTATTCAATAGGTACATTCTTTATTACCGTGAATTATAGTGAACTTATTATCTAAGTACATCACCTACTGCTACGAGTTAAAAATAAGGCTAACCGTGACATGTGATATTGACAAATAATTTCTAAACTTACTACCTAGTTCTTAAATAAGTTAAGTTAAGGCAGTTTCATACCACTGAGGTGCACTATCCTACTATATACATGTAGCTTAAGTTTAACATCAGGGTCTAAAGATTAGGATTGGTCAAATCGCACAAGAAATCTAATAGGTATATAGGTAGATATGATTAAAGCGTTTGATTAACTTACTTATCTATCTAACTACCTTATGTACGGTTTTAACCAATGTAAAAATTTGACTTGTTGGTTCTTTAATAATTTCTTAGCCAAAGTATTATTGTAAAATCTTTTACGGGTGGTTGACAAAGTATCGCTCATCATCACTTTCAACACAACGAAAAGAGATGCCATTTTTACCAACCAATATGAATTATAACTTAATATTTTTATACGAGTTTTCTGACTTTTTTTCTTACTAAGAAGTTTGTTCACGAATTCTTGCCTTGCAGAGTAACATTTTACTTTTGTGCTTGCGGTGCCTCTGTGGAAATTCTGAAGAACACCAATAGAGTACCAAAAGATTTGGACACTAAAAGTTTTACATAAAATGGAACTTAGATATCTAGGTACTCTATCTTATGTTCGGTTTTCTAAAGTCATATCTTAAACAATAACTGAATGTCTGTTCGTCTTCTTATCCGGTGCATAGGGTTCTAGTTTAGCTGGTTCGGTGTTGAGAGCGCTGTAGTCTACCGGGAAGGGTGGTTGTGGGAGAGGGTCCTTAGGAGGCACCAGAACCCACTGGCCTGGCCCGTTCGGGTTCTTTCCCATCAACCAGTTGGTAAAGCAGTGGACGAAGCTGCCGTAGTCCAGGATAAGGTAGCCGTTCTGTTGAACAACAATTTATTTTATTATCATTGTTAAGTTTAGGACTGATTAGGTTAGGTAGCGACATTTTTATTATTTTTACTACTTATGTAAAATGAAATACAATATTCTATAAATCTTAATTTTATAACTGCGTAAGAAGACACATGTCTGATTATATCCTTATTTGGATGTCAAAGTTATATAAAAAATCAAAAACCAAGATCACCTTTATTATCTTTACGTACTTTTCAGTACCTACCTCACTGACACGAGTGAAGTTGCAAACACTGCGGGTAAATAAAAATGAATCTGGTAGTTTTGTTGGTTTTTATTGCCAATACATATAAAATAAAGATTGATTAGAAAACTAAACTAGATAAAATCTAAAATCAGATCATCCTTAAGTACAAGTACCTACTATATAATTACTAATATAAAATAAATCACAAAATAACAACAGACAGGGTAATGAAAACCAAATGCGAGCCTAGTGGAAACTCATTTGGGTTGGATTTTGAGGTTTTCTTGATCCACTGCACTATTGTTTGGAACACAACTTATTCTGTAGGATAAAGCTTAAATTTTATATACTGAGGTAGTTATTGATAGTATACCTAAACTACGATGAAGTAATGATAAAAAGTAATTTACCTACACAAAAGAGAATACACAAGTAACTGCACAAACTACCTAAATACAAGTATTATCTAAACTAGTATGGTGCGCTCGACGCTCTAGCTAGATGCGTCGGTAACGAGGACGTTCATCATCTCTAATATTTTCATCAATAGTGTTGCGAGCGCGGTTTGACGACCCAGGATTACCGTACCTAGACGAAGAAGGCCTTGAATGCATTGGAGTTTTCGGAATACCTTGCTTTTTAACCAGTTTTGCAATCTTGGTACCAAACAGTGTTTCGTCTCTTTCAAAGCGATGAATATTTAAATTCCGAAACACATCGTTACGGATCAGATCTTTATTGAATAATAACCTTCTTGTATCCGTCTCTATATAATGAAGATCGAGCAATATGCGACACCCATGGTTAAAATGCCTCATAGCTTTTACTTCATAGTTATCACTCTGGTTTAGAAGCACGGTTATCGCCCTACCAATAGCTGTGATTCCCAGTCCTAATTGGTTTTGTCTGTTTTCCATCATTCTGTCACGTTTTTTGTCATGATTTTCTACAACTGCTGAAATCTCTTCGTTAAGAGTAGGAGCTTTTAAATCCCTACAGTTTTCTGGAACGGCGTATTGCTTTAGAAGTATCTCCTTAGCGTCATTTGGTAGTCCTCTTCGTAAAATGGTGCCCCACTTCTGAGCTAGACTGGGATGGATATGTTCTCCAAATAACGTCAGGTCATCTCCCAGAGCTTGAAGTAGTATTTCACTCCGGTCCAGCTCAATGTTATTATCGTAAGCCGTCGAAGTCTCTGAACTGCGACGTAGTTTATTCGTTAAAATGTTTGGCTCCAATGTGTCCCAACTGGCAGGTGATTTTATTTTAGAGTGTTTCATATTATTTAGTCTTTCCTCCGGTTTCACTGCTGTTGAACTATGCGCTTCCATAGCATTTGAACTTGCTTGTGGTTCAATCCCAGAGGTTACCCCCGTGAAATTTAAATTTTCACGAGGCTCACTTTTTAAGTTATGTATTTTAAAGTCATTATAGTTTGTCCACCGATCATTCTTTGAGCTATGCGCTTCAATGGTATTACAGTTTATCGGTGATCCACGTGATTTAATCTTTAAGCTCTGTTCTTCTAACGCATCTTTGCTAGCTGGTAATTTGGTATTTGTACTGTGCGTCTCCAAGGTATGTAGGATTGATATGAGTTCTTCCGTCGAATTATGTCCTACGGTATCAAAAGTTGCTCGTAGATCATTATTAGGGATAGGTTCATCGATAGCATCCAAACTGGTTTGTAGTTGCGGTGTGGCTCGTGGTTCACTTGGGGCTGATGAAGATGTTATTTGGACTGGAGTTTCCATTGCAGTAGAGGGGATACCGTTATCTGAGTCTTTCCTAGACTCTGAAGGGGTAGAAACTGAAACAATATTTGAAAGTAATTAATGATTTTTAGCTTTTATAAGATACTCTTTTCAGCAAGTAGAATTAAAAAGGTAGGTATAGTTACTATCTGAATCGCACTCTAGTGGACTACGGTTTTGCCTCACTTTAAAATAATTGTTTTATTATATATTTATAAATCGACTGAAGAGCTCCTTTATCTGTTCTATAACCCGACGCTGACTAATACTATTTAACTTTCCAATGCATCTTAGAAGTGAAGACTCACAGATTGGCAGACATAGAATAAGATCTATCTATATATACCTACTAACTACATAGTATTACTTAACTGAATTTATTTTTCCAGACTTTAACGGGAACATTTAGGTATTCTGTATCGTAATACTAAAACGAACAAAATTACCTAATAAAGACAAATATAATTATTATTGCGTCTTTAAATGCCAGCGTTTCCCTCTACATGCGAACATTTCTTTTAAATATGTGTGACACCATGCTCAATAATAATAAGTAACAATAGATAGGTATTAGGAAAACAAGTCGGTGCATTTTACTCACCATGGTCTTTATATTCACCGGTGGTGATAGAAATATTCATTTCTTGAGCTTCCAGCTTCCGAAGCTTTTTCTTTAGATGTTGTATTTCTTGTTCTGCAGTCCTTTTAGGTCGAGACATTATTGGCAACTTAATTTTGCTACAATGATTTTATTTCTTGAACTGAACTGCTTGGCGCGAGTCACGACACATTAATGAAGTTGAATCATCTCTTCACTTACAGTAGCATACATACATAGCCATCGTCCATGAAACCAAATAACGACTACCGAACATAGGTACCTATTCGCGCAGAATTCATAATTTTCGTATACCTACAACACGGTGAAGTTAGCACACACACTCAAATTCGTTCGTACCTATATATTATGTATAGTAGGTAAAATTATCGACCTTGTTGAGTAGGTAGGTATGCAAAGTGTTTTATCATTTTACCTATTATACCTACTTATTTATATGTAAGTTAGGTTTAGGTACCAGACTAGTACCTACCACTGTTCTCTTCACTCTGATATAGGTAAACAAACATACAATTTTGTCTCCTGCGATGTGGACCTTACAAATCCGCAAAATGATGAAGTTTCTACTTTATATGCCAACTGGGCACACTATGAGATCCAGTTTTAAAAATTGTTTTGTAGAAATGCGCCATGGGCAAGGAAATTACTGTGTAACAAAGGAAAATCTACGTACCCATCACTCTGTATTGCTCTGAACGAATAATAAATAGATCGGTAAAGTGCACATTGAGCTTTTTCCAAACCGACTTCAACCGTCGTCGTCTGTTTGTCACAAAGCTGATCAATTTGGCAAATCACTACATTGCACTACATAGTATAAAGCAAAGTCGCTTCCCGCGTCTGTCCTAATGTCTGTATGTATGCTTAAATCTTTAAAACTACGCAACGGATTTTGAAGCGGTTTTTTTCAAGGATGGAGTGATTCAAGAGGAAGGTTTATATGTATAATACATCATTATCATCATCACTGCATTGCACCCGTGCGAAGCTGGGGTGGGTCGATAGTACCGCTATAAACTTAAAATTCGGAATAGTTTCTGACCACAGGAAGTGAGAAACGCATTTTAAATTAAATTTTCTGGTTGGTACTAGAATGAGTAGGTATAATTTAATTGGTATTGGTTTGTATTATTTTTTTTATTGGTTTTTTACAGTTTTTTCTTAGCTTAAAAATAGGATAGGCTCTAGAAGAGTGGAAAGAGGGAAGGGAGGCCTTTGCCCTGCAGTGGGGCAAAGGCCTCCCTTCCCTCTTAATCTCTTAATAGGATAGGTGAGGAAAGTTAATAAATAAGTACAAATTTAAATGTAATTGAAATATTTTTTATTTGGCATTAACAATAAATATAGTAAAAATTCCATAAAACATAGTAACCAAGATTCCATATTGTTAAAAAACTACTGCTAACTTGTAGCTCATAAGCATAAAAACGAACAACTTATAACTTTACGCTAAGAAGTAATAAATAATAATAATTGTATACCCGTCAACATGTTAATTTAACTAAAAAATCTCTTATCAATATAAATGCAATATAATATTAACTTATCTCTACCCAAGTAGATAGGTACGTAATAAATTAGTTACTTACGTACCGCAATTAAATTTAAATTTAGAAACTAACAACAGTAACAACTTATAGATAATTATGTATGCTCGTAATAGACGTGGAACATGTTAGTTTTATGAAAACAAAAACTCTTTCTAAGTACCTATACATATTAGATAAGTACAGTTTTGTTTAACTTAAACTTACCCGTGTCGTACGTAAATTACTAACTAAAAGTTTTCTGCACATCTTTGCTAGGTATTATAAACTAAGTAATATTCGGTGTTTTGAAGCAGTGTAATATATCCACTGCTTCAGCAGTGCTGCTTTGTTGTTTGCTTGATTTTCATATTATTCCCAGTTAGTTTGTTATAAGTATTCGTAATTTATCGCAGGTAACTTCATTATCATTTATTATTTAACTCTATTATGTACAAAAATATAGGATTATCATACTTAACTAACCAATCAAGTACCTAGTACTGTAGTAAGGTAACTGTAAAATGGTTTCTAACTAATGAAGTCGCCTTGATACTACTCGTATATTCGTATATTTTTGGTTATTTTATTTATTCTTGACTTATTTTGTTAATATTTTTCAGACTAAACAAGGTTGCAAGCTATGTATATTCCAAGTTTCATCGAAATCGTACTAGTAATTTCAGCGTGCGTGATTGAAACACAAACATTCGAACATCTAAACTTGCACATTTATAATTTTAATTAAGTAGGATTGGATTCTTTTACGGTACCGGATGAGCTTATCAATGCCCAGTACATCCTGCGCAAGATGGTTGTTATTGTTAAACATGTTTATTTTTATAGATACAAGTCTGTTAGTTACCCTCAATTAAGGAGGCTATTTTGACAGCACTTCACATACGCTGATAACGAGACTCTACTTGGTTACGAACATCACTTTGTGAAATAGGATACTTTTTAAAGATTTTTCCAGCCTTACGACCAAAAAGTGTGTCGTCCCTATCGAAGGCGACATCTATAGCAGCTATTTGTGTAGGACTACGTACTTGTAAGTCTTTACCGAATTTATCATAGATAAAATTCTTTAGGTTATGGTTTCCGTTAGTACAAAGAAGTCTTCTTACTTTGCTTTGATCAAAATGAAGATCAGTTAATAACAGAGACCCTTGCCTGAAATGTACCATTGCTTGTTTTACGTCGTTGTCACCGCGGCGTTCAATGAGTTTGGTCAGCCCTTTAGCTATAGCCGTCAGACCAAGGCCCATTTGATCTTGTTTAATTTGTATAGTTTTATCTCTGGATCTAGCACGCTCCTCGATAGCGGCAGATACCTCTTCATTTAGTGTAGGGGTTCTCAAAAGTTTGCAGTTAGCCGGAGTAGCATATTTCTTTACAATGGCTTCCTTTAAACTTCCTTCTAATCCTTTCTTTAAAATCGGATTCCACTCTTCGACCAGTTTGGAGTGGATATCCTCTCCAGTCAATATAAAGTCATTTGAGAAAACGTCTCGCAGCTCGATGGATTGATTCAATGCGCCGTCAAAAACTTCTGCCTGCATAGTTTCAGATTTTTTTGAACATGCTGACTCATTCGCTGACGTGATTAGCTGGTCACTCTGATCCGATACAGAGAGACTATTTGCTTGCAATGTCTCTGGATTTGCATGCACGCGCGGAGTATTCCTTAAGCTGTTTTCCAATTCATTTCTTGTCTTGTGTACCTCTTCCTTTCGGCTTTTTATGCGGTGACTGCTTGTTATCAATGACTCCGGAGGCGTAAGCAACACAATGCCTGGATAGCTGGACTCAACAGTCGCAAAATTTACCGGGGGCCTAACTGATCTCCCCTTTGAAGTTTCTGCTTCCACCGCAATCTGGTTAGCCCGCGGTTTGTTCATTGAGCTGTGTGTTTCTCGAGGAACCAAACTTGCCTGAGGTCCTGGACTCCGCTCCGGTCTGGCTTCTGTTGCTATCGGTAGAGGTGTTGATTTATAATCGACAAACTTTTTCTCTACATGAAAAAGAGGGTGGTCGTCAATGTCGTGGTCGCCATCAAACGAGGCGCTCGAGCCTAAAATAAAAAATATTGTGATAAGTAGGTAGGTCAAGGCTAGACATCATTTAAAAAAGAAGTATAAGTATCTTGTAAATAAAATATCATATTATTGATTATTCATAATCATATTATATTTTAATCAATATTTTACAAAAATGTTTGATTTTTTTCATCATGTTTACCCATGTGTGTGTATAGTATATTATATAACCTGTGCCTATGTATTTATGACCTTAGGAGCCCTAAGGTCCTAAGTTAGGACATAATAACATTATTAAAAGAAATCATTTATCTGAAAATTAATAAGAACAATAAATTCACTTACCTTGGTTTGAACCTTGACCCACAAGCTGTGCAGCGTTTTCCCTTTCCTCCTTTTCCCTTTCCGCTTTTTCTTCCGCCTTTCGTAGTTTTTCCTTGTAATAATCAACGTCTTTTTCCCCTTTCCGTTTGGTTGGTTTCGACATTTTTAGTGTGTTTTTTTATTAAATTCTAAACTTAAAAGTCTGGTGTCTCGTTCAAGAGACTGCCAAGCACTAGCTCAAATCGATATGGTCACCCCTTTATATTAAAAAACTGCTCGTGACTCATTGCATGATATACAAGTGCGTTCTATAATAAGGATGTTTTTATAATGTAGTTGTGTTGCCCGCAATCTATGTATGGCAAGCGAAAAGAATAAGTAACTTTTATTTAGTCACGCACAACTGGTCAGCTTTTACAGAAGAATAAAACCGCTGGCGCTGACAACTTTAAAAAATCCCGGTCCTGCCTTAGATAGGTACTCTAATACCTATTTACCAGTCCTCATCAAAGTTTGGGAGTATGGTTTGTTCGTCAAACCTGAATGCATTGACATGAACCAAATGCTCCAAACTTAAAATATGCCTAAGCTCCCCCAAAACTTTCTTTCTTTAACAAACCGCAATGAAATCCGTGCTTTCTAGAAGTAATAGACAAACACAAAATGCTCTCAAACTTATATATTATTCCTTCTTCGGTCGTAGACTTATAGGTAAAAATTAAAGTGCTCAACAAGTGGACGCCTTTAGATAGGTCCGGCCTTTTTTTCTTATCCTATCGATAAGCAAGTTCGCAAGATCATTGTACCGACTGGAGGTCAGGTTAATTATAAGCACTCGGAGTAGGCAAAAGTGTCACGTAATCTTTGACTGCGCTTTATCTAGGCACTTACTTTGTGTAATTTCTAAATAATCTCTAAATTGAAATTTGTGTTTTATCGCATTTCCCCATTTTTAGAGTAGGATCTACCTAGTTCGGCGGGTACCTACGTCTTTCTTCTACTCTCGTATAGGTACTTACACTGGTCATCCGATCATATGCAGTATCAATGATTTCATCAATTCTTGTTGCACTGAGTCCGATGACGGATCGGTAGAACGCCGCTAAAGCCGACTTCGTTATTTCTCCAGTACCTGGGAATAAACTTTTTTATTACATTTCGCGGAAGAACGAGAAAAAATACAAATTGATTTATTTTCTCATCGTACTAGTGCTAATCAACCAAAGAAACCTGTGATATGAGAGAGACCTTTGCCCAGCAGTGGTATACCTAGCATAGAAAAAACCCATAGTATAGGTAATAGTTATTTGTTATACAAGAGTGCAAAGTTGCTTTTTAACCGCGTTTTCAATTTTGATTCTCTCACTAACGCTCAGGATTCTAAAATTCAAAATTAGAATCCTGAGCGTTAGCGAGGGAATCAAAAGAGCACGAGGTGAAAAATCTTTGCACTCGAGTGCAACACGTAACGTTTCATTCCACCTCAGCGAGGAAATGACTAAATGAAAAAAAAAAAAACGTTTACAATCACAAGATAGGTACTTTTATTTCAGTTTATGTATTAACTACTACATTATGACAGGTAAGTATTACAGAATAATCTTTAAATTATTACAAAATAATACTAAGGTTAAGAAAATTTGAAAGTAACGTTGCTACAGTTATTTAAATTGAGTGTAATATTTTTTTTATTCACAAACTTAGTGCACACGATGTTCTAAATTCAATTTACTTTATCCTCTAAAGAATAAAACCGGCTTTTGCACTCAGATATTGAAGAGCAAAAATACTCTTTCCGAGATGGTGTCATGAAAATATTTCCTACTTTTATGGTAGGTTTATGTACATTACAAAATCTATCGCAAGATAAATAATTCTTTAACTAGGTATAGTTTTCTCTTTGTTATGGGTAGTGGTGACAATGACAACAGCGACAAGCTAATAATAATAATAAATAAATATTCATGAGCATTTTACAGCGCCATCTAGACCTAAACTTTAATCAGTGTTTTAATTACGCAACATTCGTAAATGCATTGGTGCATAGCGAAATTTGAAACAATCGCATTCTCCCATCGACTGTACATTTCTTTAAGTTTTTCTGTTTAAAGTTGAACCGTATAGACCAGGGAACGAATCGGATATCATTGTATGGGATTTCAAAATTAGTTTTTTGATTTGCATAACAATGGAAGGCACGAATCGGCTATAACCCGTATCTACTCAGTAACCCTAATGATTACGATATTACTCATACTGATCGCTGTGGGAAGACGCCCAATGTTAAAATGGCCAGTCTTTTCCCATCTTTTTTTGTTGATATTATGTAGAGCAAATATAAAATGACGAAAATATTAAGGATCTTAGAGAGATAGGTAGTAGGTAAATATCAGTATAGGTATAGGCCGGGCATGACGGCAGTGATAATATTCAAACCGCGATAAACCAGTTAGGTAATATGTTTGTGCTCACTTTTCACGTGTAGTATGTCAATATAATAATATCTTAAAATCAGTGAAAAACTCCACTATGACCAAAAAAAGTCACTTATATTTGTGAAAATATTATATTTTCACAATTAACCACCAAACGATGCCATAACCTTTATTTATTCTACGCTAATGATGGCAAATGGCACAATTAGCCAGGTCTTGCCAAATAATTTAAAAGTACACAGTTGGTAGCAACAGCCATATTTCAGTGAAAACAGGCACTAAATCTACACAGTTTACAGCTTTCAGATGCGATCATTTATAAATTAGATGGATGTGGCAAGAGTAGGTTTTGAATGTCAGGATTTGAATTAGGATATTATGACGAGAGTATGTCAGGTTATGTACCTATATTATGGAAACAATCCGTGGTCATTGTCTACCTACGAGGAAAGCTAACTTGATTTTATTGTATGAGGGGTGCCTAGATTTCAATTACAGTCTATGGAAGTCTACGCTGAATAAACCCAAGCCTCCTCCAGATTTTCAGAAATCGCTATTTTTTATTACAAAAAAAAAACATATTTGCAACCAAAAAGAAAAAGTACCTACTCCGGTGCTCCATCAGTCTCCCATCTGTCAAGTTTCTCTTCAAGTTTTCGAAAACTTTGGAAATTACATCTGTCGTACTTTATAAGGATAGGTCTGCCAGAAGTTTCACAAACTCTTCTAAATCCTCTCAACGGCAGCCAAATGAACGTGAGAGCATTTCATTATCGCCACTTGGCAGGCTGTCAATCCTCCTTCACCAACTTAAGGTAGGGTTCTTGCACGTGGGCCACTTGCGAGGTTGTAAAGATACGATCCTCATTTAAGTGATCAGCTTCATACATTTTGTGAGCATTTACCACATACGTGTGACCTGTAGAAGTCATTGGTCACTCGCTCCTAGGAACATTTTGGCTACAGCAGTCAAAATGTGAAGTGAGACGCCCTCCAGCAAAGTAGAGGTGAGATGAGGTCAATTATGTTTAGCTTCGATGTTTGAAAGAATAGACGCTCTAGATCTGATGCAGGATAACCAAACCGTGATGTAGAAAGATATCGAAAAAAAACCAACTATATAGGTACCCCGCGCTGTTCTCACGTCAAATGAATCTACTACATCACCCCGCTATCTGCCGCTAGGGATCGACAGGCACACCTTATAAATCTGCCAAGTGCCCCTAAGCACTAGCTTCTCACTTTTTAAATCTAGCAAATGGCCAATATTAGTAAAAAAAATATTCGTCGAACAAAACACTCTCAGAGTGATTCTGTACTTTAAGTAATTCTTTTATAACAACTCACTTGTTGTAGTTTGAAGGTTCCTGAAACTGGTGCTAAGGTAACTGGAGAGGGAAGTAATTTTTCAGCAAGAGCCCTGCCGTAAACATACATCCAAGGTATAAAATCCTGTGTTATAAATAAGCAAGCGTCCTAAATCTAACGGCAGCCTTGAGGGAGCCGACCCAACCTCTGGAATAAACCAAAGATTGGGCGATCGAATCAAATATGCCTACCAATAACTTTGAAGTCGATAGTCAAACTGAACAAATTAAATACTGGTTTTGTTAGGGACGGACTGACGGATGAACATCATTTGGCGAATTGCAAAAGGGTAAACAAGTAAACAAACACACATGATTCTTGCACCCAGTAACGCCTCAAATAAATGTCACAATTCATAGCCATTTTCAGTGACAGCACACAGACTTTCGGAAAGTTTATTCAAATTTGTTGTTATAGTATCAAAATGTTAAAATTACTACTAGTAACGCCATCTATCCCTTTAGAATGTGTACTGTAAAAAACGTCAATCGTCGTATGAATAAAAATGGCAGTCTGTTGCGAACCATACTGTTGTTTCTTTATAGGTTATGGGCTATTTACGATTTATCAGTTTATTCAGTGAAATAAGATAAAATAGTACAGTTATTTCGCGGAAACATGACTACAAACTATATTGCTAGTGTGCCTAAACTAAAAGGCAGGGAGAACTATGACGAGTGGTGTTTTGCGGCCGAAAACTTGTTGGTATTGGAGGGAATGGAAAAGTACATCAATCCAACGGCAGGATTTGAAGCAAAATCGGCAGACGACGCAAAAACGAAGGCAAAGTTAATATTAACGATAGATCCGAGTTTGTACGTGCACATCAAGAGCACCAAGAGCTCAGCAGAATTATGGACTAAACTAAAGACCATGTTTGATGACTCTGGATACTCAAGAAAAATAACGTTGCTTCGTCATTTGATATCGATAAGACTTGAAAATTGTGAATCGATGACTACCTACGTTACACAAATGACGGAAACAGCTCAAAGATTGAATGGTACGGGTTTTACAATAACCGATGAATGGCTTGGATCATTATTATTAGCTGGTTTGTCGGAACATTATTCTCCAATGATAATGGCAATTGAACATTCAGGTATTTCGATAACTGCTGATGTCATCAAGTCAAAATTACTGGACATGGAAACTACCAGTGATTTGGAAGGGACAGCGTTTGCAGCAAAAAATAGATATTCTAACAGTGGCAACAAGTCAAAGAAAAATAGTGGTCAGTCAACGTCAAATCAAAAGACAGTGACGCAAACAGAAAAAAAAAAAAAAAAAAATTCAAATTAAAAAGTTGTTGAACGAATCTTGATAGGTATACCAATAGGTATATACAATTTGGTGTTAGATCATGGACCATGCGGGTCAGTCGTCGTGGGTACTACGGGCCCCGCGCACGCCGCGCGCGCCTTGTAGCCTTTCTTTATTTTTATTGTAGCGAATACAGTTTTATTTTAATGTTTTACTTCGTTTTTGTTCCTCATAGACCTACATAGTTTACAGATTATAATGATTGAAATGAAGCTAAACGATATCCTGATGGATTTAAACAATAAGTACTATTTGAAAGCATACTTACTCGTTCTATCGATCACATGGAACAGTATTTTGCAAAGGTACTGTAGGTAGAGCGGCAGGTCACTAAACCTCTTCATCTCACTAAGATGAAGAGCCCATCTGGCGAGCCATCCTTCTAGAGTGGTCCGCCCTGGCATGTTGATGCCGCTAGCCTCTAGACCACAAACCTTCTTGTAGTAGGGTAACTCTCCCCATCTGTGAAAGAGAGTGAAAAAATAATCCCCAATAATCACCTCAGTTTTCAAAATCTTTTGAGGATGTCGTAGGATTTGTTCAGTTAGATCAAGTGATGTAAAAGTTAGGTTCCAATCTGTAGCTAGCTTTGATCTATAATTGTGTAAATACTGATCTATTAAGTGTAATGTTATAAATAAAACTAATTTTAATTTAATTTAAGCAATGATCTCTGCGATTTTTTACTAGATTATACCACCAGTTTATTTCAATCTAAGAAACATTGTTGCCATTTTATGCCCTTGGTTTATTACAAAAGGGAGCATTACATTCAGGTAGCAACGGACCCGTAAAGAGTCGACATTTCATGAGAATGTCACTTGCAAAATATGGGGTCTACCATGAGGTATGAAAACAACGGAGTAGGCTTACGCTTACATGCTCTATCAGGTAGAGCATGTAGGTCAACTCCGTTATTTTTTTATATTCAATCATTTTAATAATCAACCGATAGATACTTAGGGCCTGGGCCTCTACTGTGAATACCTAATGATTACCGAAGATTCGGTAGTGACGTTTGTACTACACTGCGCCGTAACGCTGTGACTTCGAAAGAGCCTAGACCAATATTCGCAGTAGAGGCCCTGTTTTTGAATGTGGGTACTATCGAGTTTGTACTTCCTAGTTTAAAAGGACCTTTCTGAAGTATGTTTATTTTTGCGAAAAATAAATTGGTGTGTTTTACATTGCGCGGTGTACAGCAGCGCTGCTTAGCTTGTTAGTCGTTGCCACGCAGTGTAGCTGAACTACTAAATAAGCTCTTCTAGATGAACTCTGTGGTGTTTCCGATATTGCATAATACATTACACGCTGCCTTATTTTTGGGCAGTTCATGGACGCCAGATGTTTACCATGTTTTATGGAGACCTTTCTGTTTTATGAACTCTGAAGGTAAAACGGGAGGGCTGACGTCACGATCGTCTTGCGCTAGTCTCACACTGGTTTTTACAAAATAGTTATTATAAGACACCTTATCCTTGTAGATTACCGCTAGACCTAAAGACGGGACCGTTCAATTTATACTTCTCGATTGACAACCGCTAAAATAAGGGGTCTCTACTTATAAATAAAAGTCTTTTATTAATCTTCATAAACTCTAATTTCTTGCGTTTCTTTAGCGATACAATCATTTGATAAACTATAAAACTAGCTGACATGTAACTTAAATTTTTGGAGGTCTTTTCACGACCTGTTTTTTTTTTGGGAAAATCTCAAGCATTTTGAGTTTTATAGCACTCTTTGTATTTATATCCTGTAAGGCATGAACACCATTTATCACGATTAACATTCTACAAGCTAAAGACCCGACTAGTCCGACTAATCTGCTGTAATGAGATGCAATCTTGCAAATTGTTGTAGATTAATCGCTTGAAGCTCACTGCAGATTTCACAGCTTATTGCACAGAAGCACTGGGTGCGATCCTTTCCACTCTCTCACATATTTTTTTCATTAAACTCTTAGGCATGTTCTTACATTTATTATAAAAAAAGCTTTATTCATGAACTGAATAGATAGATTTTCCCCTCTGCCTTATTGAACAATTTAAAAGTTGATCGTTGGGCAGAAACAATACAAGGCAAGTTAGATAAACCCCCAAAAAGATGAATCAATTCCGCTGATAACCTAAAGCTTATCGCAGATTTCCATTCCCAGTGGGATCGAAGAGTTTGTGCTTTCGAAAATAAATAAATTAGGTACCTAGGTACGTCTCATGCCACAAGTATGATTTTTACAGTTTGGTGGTTTTGATTATGTACATAGTTACGAGGAAGAAGGTACCATTCTATAGAGGGTAGGTATTTAAGGCTTTGGAATAACACTGATGTTTTAGCTCAAGTTACTCTGAAAGTTTTAGATAATCATCACCTACCTAAATGAAAAGGGCAGGCGCGACTCGACTTTTTTAAAGAGAAGATACTTTTATGCACGAAAGTAAGTAGTAAATTGCGTAAACTAACACCGAATAGTGTTTAAAACAAGGGGAAAAGTTTATTTACTAGACACCATGATTTATGTCAGACTTACTTGGACGGTAAAGGGTTGATGAAGTGCTCAATAAACTCGCTCTTCACCTCTAGCAGTATATGAAACTCGGACGAGTTGGGTGACCAGTCCGCAAAATGGGCCAATCTCTGAAAATAACAAAGTTTTTTAAAA
This sequence comes from Eulithis testata, assembly GCA_947507515.1. Taxonomy (NCBI): domain Eukaryota; kingdom Metazoa; phylum Arthropoda; class Insecta; order Lepidoptera; family Geometridae; genus Eulithis; species Eulithis testata. Next base: position 4,756,163 of record OX382213.1, on the reverse strand, counting down.
TTTATGTAAATAATACACGGTTTAAGCTGAAAGACTTACAAACGAAAAGACTGAATGAATCGGTTGTTCCATTTCCAGATTGAACACTTTATACTCTATCTAATACGCGCTGTAAAAAAAGCTGTTCAAATAAATGTACGAACCTCAAATAAATTATCAAAGTCTTGATCACAGATGACATCATCTCGGTCATGGTCAAGAAGCTCGGTAAAGAAGAGCGTCATCTTGTCAGTCTGGACCGAGCTCAGTGTCGCTAGGGGCTGTTCGTCTTCCAAATCCAGGCATTCTAGGTCTTCACTGCAACGGTTCACCCATGTGGCTGAAGATGGATAAACTAAGGTCATTCTAGTTTGGCCGTTTTTGAATAAGTACTCTGAACATTGAGAGTTCACATTTTTTACTTTTAGATTCAGAGTCTGAAGTAGCTAGGGCTCTTAAGATTGTGATGAGAAAATAAATTTATTGCAAAAATTAGGCACTGAGTGGATAGAGTATGAAATGCCTATAATCTATCCCACACTAGCATCACAAATCTGAGAAAGTGAACTTTTTAAAGTACATTCAGAACTCTGCCAATTTTTATGGCGACGTGTCTAATTGGCTCGATTGGGAAACAAAAGGTCGAACGCTTGGCGGCCACAACCGCAAACAGAAACGATAATTTTGAATAATCTTGATAAATAGACGCCATTTCTTGCCGACCACCAAGGCCTGTATAAATCCATCTCAAATTAAGTTTTTGATTTAAATTAGATTCAAAACGTAATAACCTCTCTCCGTTTACATGAAACTCGAGCATTTTTTTGTAACGTCTATTCTATACCAACGTATTTGAACGTTCTTCGTTTTTCTTACATTTTTTGTCAAAGCACAATGGTTTCCGCATTGCGTCGTAATAATTGTCACCAGTCCCTTGCTACTAAGCGAGTAACCTTATTCTTGTTCAGGTCGAAGCATAATTTATCGTCATGAGAAAGTAATCCTTTGAATTTAAATTGGTTGGGCTTTATTGTAAAATCAGAAGTTAATTTTCCTTTTACTCATTTCAAACCTGTTCTATTGTCAGGTCTATGGTACCTTTTAATAACTAGTGGCAAAGGGTGGATTTTCTTAGGTTATTTCAGGAATTTTTTATCATATTTTTAAATCTTATTTTTGCGTCTTAACTTAAATCTAACTCCCTACTCGCTAAATCGTTCATTCCATGAGTGTACTTTCTAATCAAGTACAGCCGTAGACAATCTAACATCAACCAGCTTGTTTGATCATATTTTCAATAAGGACAGGAAAGGTGATTGCGTGTCAAAAATCTATAAACCAGCATACTATCATCAACTTAGACCATTAAATAAACTTCCGTTCACGATCCTGAATAATTATAGGGTGGAATAAGCTCGAAATTAAATTTTCGAACAATCTGGTCATATGTATCAGATGTATCCGTCGCTTTATCACATCGAAAACGTTTTGTTTGAATAAAACAAAAGCGTTTGTATGTAATAAAATTAAGTAAATACCTTTTTATGTTAATTATTATGTACTGAAAATGAATGGTGAATATAATGTGAATCTTTGTTTGTACAATATGGTTAGTGTTCTCAAAGAGTATTTTATTAGGTACTTCAATGTTATGTCGGATTTTACAAGTGAATCGAACTAATGTTACTTAATCACAAAGGATCCATCTAGTCGTTTTAACAGTCTACTTTAAAATGTATTACTAAGCACAGTGTTACTGTTTCATTTTCTGAACGTGGTGTTCTGCAAAATCCATACAAATGCAATCAAGGCATCCAACACCGCTAGACGGAATTGAAAGCACTGGCGGAAATGTCATACCATGCGGAGTGAAAATGTTTCTGCCTCGACTATTCGAAAAACTTTCTGCATTACGAAATATGTCTAGCACAGGCTCGGTGCTAGAACGGGACGACTCGATAGTTAAATAAATACGGAAACTCTTACCTTTAATTTGAACCGTTCCAATTGTAGTACTGAGGGTCTGGTCACAAAAGAACCCTACTCAAAAGTTAAGAGGCAGAGAGAGAAGAGAACTAAGTTGACCTTTAAACAGACGTGGTGTGGCCATCACCTATGGCAGTGTGACCTACTTAAAAATCTGTCGTTAGACGATAGAGCTAACAATATTGATGTAGCGTGATATTTAATCGAGTTCAAGTTTATTTATTTCTCTCCTAAAAAAATATCACAGAAAAGTGCAGTGCAAATTACTTTGAGAGTTGGTATACTAAGGTTTTACATAAAAATTTGTTACGCGGGTCACCAGGCCCACCTCAATAGTAGGAGTATCAAGTAAATTTAATATTTTGAACAAGTAAATGCAAAATACTTTTAGCTAAGGATTGATTTGTGTATAAGCGTAAAAAATAGGTTTTTATGAAGGAGGGATAGTTGCCACTATATTCCTTATCTATGGCCCTGTCTCGCCCTGCCTGCCCTTTGGCCCGTGAATTCCAGAACATTACTCACCGTAATGACGAGTCCGGGACAGTCACAGTTGTTTTATTTCTTCAATTTGTTTTATTCCTACAACTACGTACATTACCGTTGAACTTGGTTGTTATGTGTTTACGGAAGTTTATTAACAAAAAAATACAATTGCTGGTTTTATTAACTAAAGCCATCGCTACGAATGGCCACTTCAGTTGACGGAGTTTTCTCCATTCAATCACTTTTTGGCAATACACTTTTATTTGTCTGTAGGTTATATCGTTGTGTTCATGCTAGGCTTAACTTTCCAAAATGAATAAATTCTGATTGCAGTTATTGCTTCCCCGAGTTTTTGGCTCTCTGAAAAACATCACCCCTTTGGCTTCATATCGAGTGAATTATTCGTTATTCATGGGGCTTGAGTTCGAAACAAAACTACTAGAATTCTCTGACTATTTCTGAGAGGTATTTCTAGGAATAGTTTCTGCAATGAGGGTTATTGGCTAGGGATTTCATGAGTTGAGTTAGGTTTGCGTTCAGTCAAAAAAATGAACCTGCCTTTACCTCTCTATCTATATACCTAAAGTATGAGATGCCAGTGTAAACTGTTACGACTTACTTTTTATAGTCTTTTACGCAAACGAAGGCACCTATTCAATCTATTATTTCGACACGTCAAACTCAATACGCCTTTATTCGATACAAACACAAGGATCACTTCAAAGAAAAGCTTTCTTATCGCACTATAAGTAAAACTTTACTCACATAAATTGAATATATTTTCGAACATTTTGGATCACGTCAGACGCAGGATTATTTGCTTCTATCACCACGTTCCTATATTTATAGACTTGATCACTTAGATACCTAGATATTACGGCATATTATCATAGCTAAAGCTGCGTTTACATAACATCAATGATAGGTTGAAAAAAAAATTGGATTTAATTTTGCACTGTACGACTGCAAAATCGCTGACTCCCATGTGTGTTAATAAAAATTTATTAAATCGAACAATTACGTTGAAATTCTGTTTGTGCCAACGCACAAACGAACCGAGTTCAATGTGTTTTATTGTTAAAACCAGTTTAAAGCTTATGAAACTAATCCTTATTCGTAAACAATATTCAGAATCGCAACTAAAGGGCAGTTTTTCACTAAGGGTAATGGATAATGATTGTGAAGAAATCTATTTGGGCCTCGATTGAGTTAGGGCCTGAATTAGTGGACTGTTTAACCGATTTTATAAGAGGGGAGTTTATTATGAAAATAATTTGCGTAGATTTGCGTTGCTTATACTATTGATAGCAAATATTACTTCGACATAATATGTCGTCTAAGTAATTTTGTGTATTCTGATTTAGCACCTAAACCAGCCGCGATTTCTGCATACGGATAAACATTAGCTTACTATATTTTATAAAGTCACAATCTATGTGACCTCATCTATTCTATTCCGAATATTATTCAAATCAGCCGTCGAACCAGTTTGAAATTTTACATTTTTAATGCTAATAAAATGGTAAACGTAGCCTAAGATACACATGTGCCCAGAAAAACATATGACGTCGACTGAGCAAACAGGGGCTCGACTGGTTAGGACTTAATTTATTTTGCAAATGTGTACATTGTGTACCTACTTACCTGTCGTGCCGTGACGTGTCTCAGTTTGTTTAGAAGGATCATTGTATATTTGTTTACTTAAAATATACCACGTCGACATATAATAAAAAGGCTACTAGTATGTTTTATTTTAATTTAATTTTATTAATGTTCATTGGTTTTATTACTTGTCTCTCTTATACTTACTCCGCGTGGTAATAAACCCAGTGACGCTATAAAATATTCTTGACAATATCTTGGTTAACGGTAGAGAAGGATATTAAATCGACTATCTAAGCTACTGGTAACCACAACACATAATATGATTATCTTGCTTACGATCTTGCAATTAAGGTGGTACTGTACTAAATCAAAACGCACTACCTAACGGAATAGTCACTTTTCTAGGTTATTTTTGGAGTCTTGCACAAGCTTTGCTTAGTTTGGGACTAGAAGGCGTTGTGTTAAATGTCCGTGAATATTTATATATTTATTTATTTATTTTGTACGTACGTTATACGCTTAGCAAAATAGTAAATATAAACAGCGAAAAACGTATGAGAATGTAAGTGGTGCTTACAAAAACCAATGTATACCTATGGATGTAGCCAAAAAAATTAAAATGCAGGTTTTATTCGCATAAATGCTTATGATAAGCATGTCTTCGGCAGTAAAAAGTGGGACTACAATACTGATTTATTTAGTAGAATAGCAGTATGTGTATTGTTTACCCATGAGAAATTAATTCTATCGCAAAAACAGTAGCCTTTTTAGCTCATAGCGACACTAAAGTTTATCCTCGTTTTAACGATCTTATTCATGTGTGGTGTGATCAAAGCTGGGCTCGACTCTTTGTCTGAAGTGACTTAACTATCATCCCAATTTTCATTGATAGATACATAATATTATAGATATACGTAAGTCATTTAATTCACAGCTGTTATTACTTATTTGCAGTCATTATTTATAACCAAAAACTAAAATCAAGGATGTTTCAATAAAAAATAATCCTGCGGAGTTTTGCGACTGCCACGAAAACACAAATACAAAACTCTTGTTAAGAAAGAATAATTTAACAACAGAGCTACTCGTATAACACAAGTTTGCAACACAAAGTTCAACATTTGCATACTTCATAGGCAGAAGATTAATATTTCATGAAAGCGCAAACGAATCGAAAAGTTCGATATTCCTTTATGTTGGAGGCTTGAAGTAAAAATAAACACCTTGCTTACTGCAGAACTTCAGTAAAGTACTCACAGCCAGAAATAGCTGAACAATATAATGTCCTCAAACAACTATACACACACTCACACCCTGGACACTTTTATCTTATGGTCGGATAATGGGTAGTAATATTTATTACTATCTTTGTATAGTTAAGGATTAAGAATCAGTCAGGTTACTAAAAATAAACTATCTGTAAGTACTTACAATACATATTCTTATTTCAACACTAGCGACCCACCCCGGCTTCGCACGGATGCAATGCTGATACTTAATATACTACAGAATGTCTTTATATACGGTGTACTTAAGTACATTATTTTGATCTATCACGTAGGGTTCAGGCAGAGTTTGCGATGTAAGCGCAAAAAATGTGTTTATTTACAACATCACATTAGAAATCTCTAAAATTGACAGTGTTTCTCTACTATAATTATTAAGCATGTATTATACATATAAACCCTTCTCTTGAATCGCTCTATCTATTAAAAAAAACCGCATCAATATCCGTTTTAAAGATCTATTAAGCATACATAGGGACAGACAGCGGGAAGCGACTTTGTTTTATACTATGTAGTGATGACCCAACAGACGTTGTCCTGTCTATGTCAAACGCCATTAAAAAAGATTATATTTCCAAAGCGCATATTGTCAAAAGCGCTAAGGTTACATTAGAAAAAATTTAATATGGTGGTTAAGTATTCTTAAATTTTCTAATTTTCCGCGCGATTTTCTTAATTTTTTATTTCATAAGAACCTTTTCCTGACAATAGCCAACACAAGAAAAAAAGAATTAGCGAAATCGGTCTAGCCGTTCACGCGTGATGCCGTGACCAAGGGAAATAGGGATTGATTTTTATATATAGAGATTTCTAAATAATTGTCATTTTTAAATGTTGATCTGCTGTGATCGTTTCGTTGTAATCGTCCTCTTTGATATGTGTGTATGTTTTTAAAGTCTATCTTATTTAATTTTTTTAGTTTAGGTAGGTATTTTATTTAAATTCATTAACTAACTTATAAAGTTGTAAAAAACTTAATATCACTACAAATCATATAATACTTTACTAGTAAAGTCAATAATTCAGATGTTTAGAATTACTTGTTTTGGCTATTAAAGGTACGGCTAAAATCAGACCGCAATAATTATTTTAGTTTGTTTTTAGTTCTACACGCGTTGATAATTTTTTTGCGCATTGACTTTGGTTCCTAACCAAAGTCACAACGAATGATCAACGCAATGTTATTTATTTAGACACATCAGATGCCCAGTTATTTTGTAGCAGATAGGTACGTCGAGGGTTCGGTAATATTTTAAGCAAAGCGGAAAGCGGCTTAAAATCTGTGTTTTGTTTTCCTTCAGCTGGAATAGAGAAATCAGCGATTCAGCACACAGGACGTGGTTTTACTCCGACAAAATGACGTGGGATTGTGGAACCTTTTTCTTGAATAATTCATCGGGTTCTTTTTCTATTTCTGGGTTATTGATACGATACGATAGTTTTGTTATAAATCCACTACGAATTGTGTGATCATTACTAGTTTAATTGAGAATATTTTCTTGTTTCATACTTTATAGAGCGTAGTCAGGTTTTAGTTTTAGAACTTAATTAAAAAAAATGTAATTGTCAGTACATAAAAAAAATATCCTAAAAAATTATTTCTGTTTTTTTACTAAAGGGGTCCTTGAAATTGTGCTTGATTTTTTAGGGTTCCGCGGTCTGAAAAAGATTGAGAAATGCTGCTTTAGAGTATAAAAACCCTACAGATCACAGAACAAAATGGCGTACAGACATAACAGGAGTAGAAATTCTTGCTACGCTCGTAGCATTTCGTAGCACATGCGTAGCCCTATCGATACGCTACGTAGCATAGATGTGAGCGTTTTTCTATTACGACGTCAAATTCTATGCTTTTACAGGGATTCTGAAGGAGAATAAAGGTACGAGTTGGCAGCGGGCGACATGAGACGGCGGCGGACGACGTGTCGCGGCGACACTACTGGTTTCTATGTATTTCTATGAAATTCGACGCGGCGCGTCGCTAGTTTCGTGTCGCTAACTACGGAGGGAATTTCATAGAAATACATAGAAACCAGCGGTGTCGCTGCGACACGTCGTCCGCCGCCGCCTCATGTCGTCCGCTGCCAATTCGTACTTTAAAAAGTAATCGTAACTTTACGCGGCAACTGACAACGAGATTAAAAGATCTCAAATAGCGAAGACGAATACCGCCCTCCCATCTAATAGACCGACGGTATTGTAAAGCTTTGTGAAGATACAGAATGGATGGTAGAAAGCTTCGTCTTCGTCCGAATCAATGAGGATGGATTCAGTGGATATCTATGATAACTTTTAGATCTTTCTTATTCTTCGCGAATTCAGTTTGTGGAATGATCTTCCTGCTGGTTTCCCTAGCGACTAAGGGGCTCTTCAAAAAGACGTTTTAAAGTTGTTTAAGGGTCGGTAACGTGCGGGTGACGGTAGTCGCTTACCATCAGGTGGCCGTATATACGCTTGTTTGTCTACTTAGTTGTAAAAAACAATATTATGTGTACTGTGCTAGACGCACGTCTAGTTTGTCTAGAATTTTATTTTAGAATTTTATGTTTGCCTGGAAGAAATCGAATCAGCGACAAAGCCGCCCATTATATTAAGCATACTAAGTTAGTTTTTTGATGTGTACGTACCTATTCCAAATAGTATCTTTCTATTGAGGAATAATTTTTAGACCGTCTTCTAGCTTCGTTCACTATCAGATGACACAAAATATGTAAGTAATTTGTGTCATCTGATAGTGAACGTAAGTAAATGTATGGGATGTCGGCGTGAAGCTAAAGATTGCGAATATTATGTAGTTTATGCTTTGATAAGATTTCAGAGGCCATAACCCTGAGAAATAGTATACGCCAAAAGCAATCTTCTTCACTCTATTTACAGTAGTACATTGAGGTAGGTTTTCGCTGTATTTAGTAGTTATATCACAGAGTTATATGAATGAAAAGTAATAAAACCTCTTTGTAAAACACTCATCCGGTATCGATTTCTTCAGAGCGTTTTATTTTCAAAAGTAACGAGATTCAAAGGATCTTTCTTGGAAGCCTGAGTTGAGTATCACTTTGAGCTTAACAACGTTAGCAGAAACGACTTGCGATATCAGATAATATTTTCTTTTAAATTCAATACGCAACATCTCTGGGATAGCTGGAGTAAAAGCAATGTCTAGAGGCTTACAGGGTTTCAATTTTGAGTTACAATGGGGGGCTAACTCGGCAGTGATAAGACGACAGAGGAGCGTTGCGCGCAGTGTACTCTTAATAACTTTTATCTATCCTTGAGGATATTAAAACTTACTTATATTAAGCGATAACCTTAAAACCTTTTAAACATCATCTTCATCTTCATCAACATAATATATCGGTCCACTGCTGGACGTAGGTTTCTCCCAAGAGGCGCCACTGAGCCCGGTCTTCGGCTCTTCTCATCCAGTGTTTGCCAGCTACATGTCTCAGATCGTCACCCCACCTAGCCGGAGGGCATCCTACATTACGCTTGTCTTAACGCCTAATTATTTAAAACGATTTGTACTATAAATTATTGTACTATAGATTATTTAAAACGATTTATACATTATAAATCGTAGTAGTAGTTTTTGCTTGAAAGAGTAACAAACATCCTCACAGACTTTCGCGTCTATAATATTAGTTCGCGTCCCGTTGGATCCCGTTAATTTTTCGGGATAATAAGTAGCCTATATGTTAATCCAGATCACGAACAATATATATTCCAAGTTTCATCAAAATCGGATCAGTAGTTTTGGCGTAACAGAGTAACAAACATCCATCCATCCATCCATCCATCCATACTTACAAACTTTCGCGTTTATAATTTATTAGTAGGATTAGTAGGATACTGTATTAGCTGTAATTTTCTTTGTGAATAAATGTTTAAATACACACAGACTAAGCTTTTCTAAACCCTATTCAAGGTTTTACGGTTCACAGGTAAACAAAATACATACCTTAATATTAAATTTAAAACTTTTGTAACTCCAGCGCAGCGCAGTAGAACGTAATACAAAAACTTTCAGTTCAAGTATTCTTAGCTGGTTTCGTGTTCCCAGTTACAGTTTCTTAGAAGCTATCAAAGTTTATAAAGATACCAATATTTACGTTCAACTTTTTGCCTCATTGTGGTGTAAATGGACAGGCGTCATGACTCAGTCGGTAGTAGCTCTGCCTTCCGTGCTGTGTTAGTTTGGGACTAGAACGCTGTTAAATGTCCGTGAATATTTGTTTATTTATTTATTTCAATATAGTTCAAAACCCCCAAAATGTGGCTTATTGTTATGTTCAATAACGGATGTTATGTGCGCACAAATATCTTTATCTTGTTAGAATGGCTGTTGATTGCATAGTGTACTTGACCTTTGTTATTAGATAGTAATAGCCAGCAATGTGCCATGTTCAGAGGCTCGCCCAGCGACAAAAATAGGCGGAGATCGATCGTGCCGACTCGGATGGTCTAATTGACTGTTCAATAATGCACGTCTTGCTAAAGTGCTATTGCGTAACAGCGATAATAATATTTATGTAATTTTGTCCTATAGTTCTTCTGGGATGAGTGCTCTGAAAGCTAGATTTACTTTCATAAAAAAACACACCACCTAAATCAATCTGTTACGTTTATCTTTTTTATGTATTAGGAAGGTATTTTAATTATACCTACTTGAAAATAAAGTAAAAAATGTATTGGTTTTTGATTAAAATATTATTATGCAAATTAAGACTAAACCAAGCTTCATTGTCTTGGACGGATTATCATTATTATATAATTGATGGTGTTATTTTTGCAACTAAATAATTTGAATGAAGGAGAGACAAATAGTCTCAGTTTTATTTAGTTGATAAAATGGCCAAATATTTTTTCGATCAATGTGCAGAACCGATAAAAAGGCTCGCAATAATTTCACGGAATTAGATAACATAAAATGTTAATGTTATAATATTATCGCAGAATATAAACTTTGACCTTTTTATCAAATAATTGCGGTGGGTTTGGCTTTAATCATAATATGTATTTATATTAACAGTGACTCGGTATTGCTAAGAAATTATATTTACCTGCTCAAAACCCCACATAATGTTTGAATATGAAATGTGTGCTTTTGGCACGTTATGGTACATATCACTACATAATCTATAATGACATATTATTATATTATTTGATAAAAGTTAGAAATCTTAACATATGAAAAAATTCTTAAATTTTTATTTGATTAAATTGTTAAAACAGCAAAGTCTGCAGTATACCTAAAATACTAGCTAGTCAAAAGTTACGTAATGAGCCGAACTTTGAATGATAATATTACTGTTAGGTACCAATAACATTTTAATTGATTTAGCGAGCGAAACGACCGAATATCGGCCTTCTGCACACTTAACTAAAATTCCGTCGCCGAACTTCCGCGGGAGTCAATCTGGTACCATACAATCGTCCGCGACAACGACCGATCTTGAGCGCTTGTAGACGTCCGGTTTTTCACAGGACACCGGACCGTGTTTTTTTGCCGGATTCGCGGTGGTGTATGATTTATAGTGAACGTGTGTACACGCGCTGGACACCGCACCGGTCCGGTGTAAGAAAGAGCGGTCATCCACGCCAGTGTATTGGTGCGTGTAGACGCTGCCGGACGTATAGCCGATTTTTTGTAAATTAAATGTGGTCTACCTGCGTTCTTTTTTGCGATTTCGATTTTCCTAAAACTCCTATCTTTTTAGATAAAACATTTTACTACCTACTAAATTTTGTTTCAATTAATACAGGTAATTGTTAGTTTTGCCTTTTAGCTTCCTAAATACTAATCGTATTACAATAATATTCCCCTTATCTATAATTTGAAATTGAACATGTCTTTAACATACCTTAACGGCTAATCTTTCTGCCCGAGAAATTGATTTATGCATGTCAGTATCGTGTGTTATTTTATCATAATATATGGCTGTTAATAAAAGTTAAAAGGTTTCTTTCTTCATCCGAAAATAATTGTAAAATTTAGTTTCATCTTCTTCCAACTTCGTAAAAAAAGAGTATGAAATGCACCATATTCTTCTCTTTCCAATAATTAAAGGATGCACCCACGATGACTTTTTACGTTTTTCTATTTCTTTTTATTTCAAATAGTAGGCCAATACGAGTATTTTTTTCTTATTATTAAACATTTCACACGGGCGTAATCTCTGACTACCAGTTCAAAACTAGCGTAGATAGACCACAGTCTAAGGTAACATCCATCCGGTAAAAAAATATACGTATACAAGGATAGCCGTTTATTGACGGTCCGTTGTCCGGTGAAAAAAACGGACGTCTACAAGCGCTCTAACGCAGCATTGTTCGTTACAATCGCGGGACCAAAGCTTCAGTTATCGTACCCTAGGCGGCCTAGTCTACTGCTAAGTACATCCAAAGCTAAGATAAGTAGCTGAATAGCCAGTTAGTCGGCAGTATCCACATGAAAACTGACCTGTTCCTCGTAAACCGAAAGTCAGTTTACGTCATAAATGCTTTACCTTTCCTTATCCTTTTGGCTTATTAGCTCTCGTGTTTTATACCTACCTACCTACCTTAAGTAAAAACAATACGTAAATTAATTTCGTAGGTACCTACTCCCTAATCTATCGCATAATATGCATTATCGTATGTAGGTAGACCTTTTGCCGAAATATTTAACTCTAGTGTTATATGCCTATTTTCTTAACCGCCTTCGCTTGTTGGTTCTATATGTACCTATATTCGCTTTAATTTGAAAACAATACGTGAAAAAGTACGTTATATCCTTATTGTGTTGACCTTTGACCAGCCAGTTAACTATAGTCCAGTCAAATTAGTCAAAATTAGGTAAGAATCTTGGAATTTGAGATCTCCAGCTATAAACATTTTTTTTAAAGATAGAAATTTTTATTGCATAGTCTTAAAGTTAACATTACATCTTACAGTAGAAATAAGTGGACAGTGGGAAGTACAGTAGGCACCTAACTTAGATACCTACCAACCATTTGCTACATTTTTGCAAAGTGCAATGTTAAGTCTGCAAGACCTACATAAGGTGTTCACGTCCATTAAAATCTCAAGGTCAAAGGTCACAAAAATCGACCTATGCCAATATCTCGTTTCCTATGGGTTTTTGGGTTGCTTGTATGTATAGTCAATATTGTACAGGATTAACTTCCCTACAACTTTTGTTTCAATAAAAATTTTATACGTTGAATCGTTTTCGAGATAGAGGGCGGAGAGCGTGTTTCATAATTTTTACTACAACAGATTGTTGTTTGAGAATCTTTACTCAAATCTAAGCGTGCTTGAGTAACGGGTTTTTTAATCAGAATATGAGCCTCAGTATATGTGGTATTCTTCTTAGTAGCTAGGCTTTTAAATAAAATAGTAACCTTTTACTATCTCATCTGATATTTTGTTACAACGAAGCTGATGAAGCCGGACGTATTTTCGCTTACTTTGATAATACTTACTCCAAACATGGACGCTCCAACCCCTCTTCTCCTCCTCACTATGCCCCGGGGTCTCCATTCCTTCATCCCCGGCCTCAGACTCTGGGAGGGTTCGCCATCGCTTCAGCAATTCTTTGGTCTTGTCCTTCGTTTTGTCGCATGCCTGCTTCCAGTTTGTGAAGTACTTTCGAGAAACCTTCGGACTGTTTATTGAAGCTGGTTTTGAGTCCTGCCTGCAAAAATAAGATTTTGCTACAGGGTTCAGGTTCTTAAAAATGCACCAATATATAAAAATAAAATAGTGCGTGGAGTCCCTCCGCGTGGAAGAAGTTATACTTCGAGTGCCACGCATTCACTCTCGCTCTGTGTTTAATGTGAAATTAATTTAGTTTTTTTTTTATGTACTTAACCAATATGCAGTAGGTACTTATTTAGTTAGAAAAGGTTCTATGCTCATGTTGCCTAAATGAGAACTAGATGGCGCTGCTAACTTGGTCGGATCCTAGAACGCGCTATCGAAGTGTTTTGCGTTTTGTGGGGGTGTCCGTATGTAATCACTCTCTCTGTCTCTCTCTATTCCATTACGTTTAACGCGTTTAATGTTTGGAAGTCGCATTAGAAGTACTTCAAAATGTATGATCGGATTCAACTCTGCGTCACTTTTTTAGGTTTTATGAATAGTTAATACGCATGAAAGGTTCTTACAGTTCTAGAATCAGGGGGGCAAGTACGAAGAAACGTGACGGTCGGCGAGTTACCTAAACTTATATTCATGTCATATTGCGCGTTAACTCTAGCCCGATTCCCGAACGTTGTAACGCCACCACGCATTGTATCTCGGATACGCTACCGTTACAATACTCTTGCGATTGTCACATTTATTCGTGCCAAGGCCTCAATAAATATTTGCTTTTCACTTGAAAGGTCCCTTTATTCTTAGAGTAGTGAATGGAGCTTGCGTAGATTATAACAATGTGCCAAACCAGCTTTGCCACAGCGGATCTCAGCTAAACAATTCATGAGCCTTCACGCGGGGGTAGTGCTAGTGTGGATATGGGGAAGGGGGGGAAGGAGGTGTGAATTTAAATGTGGAACTAACTTAGTACGTATACGCTCTTATAATCTGCCATATATATATATATATATATATATATATATATATATATATATATATATATATACTTATCCACTTTACATGTTCTAATACGAGTTAATTATGTTGGTCGAGATAAATATGAAAATGTTAAAATATCTTATTAGTATGGTATATTGTAAACAATGTTGCAAACTATTTACATAGATGTTTGTTCTGTGTCTGGGTGTTACTATATGTATTATAAGTATGTATTTACAAAAAAAAAGTATATAAGTATTATATCAGCCATCTAGTTTCCATCGTACAAGCTTTGCTTAGTTTGTGACTAGAAGGCGTTGTGTTAAGTGTCCGTGAATATTTATTTATTTATTTGATGCAAATCTGCGATGACGTGCACGTTGGTTTCAGAACAATAGCCTCTCGTTTCGAATGTGCAGACAGAATCAATGGTCCCACTGTATTCGTGCAAATCAAACCAGCTTTAGGAATTTGAAGACTACTTTTTATGACGTTTATATTTTTTACTCTAGAGCAATAATTCCAGGTCATTTATACTTGAAAACCATAAATGCTAGCTATTTTTTTGGGAGAAGTTTGAGAGGCGATTTTAGGTAAGACTGAAACTGATTAACAATTTAAGATAACCCAACTATGTTTTAAAAGGATTTGATTATATGTTTTGTAATTGAGTTTAGGTAGATAATTATATTTCTATATTAATTTAAATATTTAAATTGCTTATAAAATTTTACAACTGAATTTACTAGGATTTAAAAACTTGATATTTTTTTTTGATCCCTTTTTAATTTTATGCAAATCTCCAGCGTGATAAGTAGTGTAACTCAAAACACTTAATTTGTTAATCGACTTGTGTAGTTGGCTGTACATTTGTCTAGTTTACCTTTCTAAAGTCTCCTTGGAGCTTTCACTAGCCTTCGAGAGCCGCCTCTCTTTCCTGTCATCGCTCGGAGATCTTTCGGGGGGTAATTTCAACTCCTTCTCCGATTTGCTGGAAGATCGCGAGCTCTTTCCCTCATCGCCGCTGTCTCGCTTCAGCACCGGCTTGTTGGGCGATAGGCTGCCGGGCTTCTCATTCTTTTTCATCTCCATTCCAGTAGGCTCTTCATTGTTAGCACGGCGTCACTGGTAAACAGTCTTAATATAGTTTAGTATATCATGTAAACTTAATGTACCTCCCCTCTGTTTTTTATGAGAAAAGTGATGGCCTATTACAATGCATTGCCTTACCGAGCACGCTCATAGAAGACGTGCCCTGTGAGGCATCGCACTGCGTTTATCACTTTAAATATACATTGCGTAAATATGTTGGCTCAACCGGCACCGATACCCTTCAAACAGGAACACAACACAGCTTCTTGAGCTCTGTTCATAAATATTATTTATTTTACTGGAATGTCTTTTAATTTTGGTTTGTAACAACGTTTCGAACACTCGATATAACAAAACATTATGTGATCGGTTTCTACTTCACAATCACTACTTTGGTCAGAAACCAGCAGATATATGGAAAATCAGATGCCAGAAAATTTATATAACTGTCTGAGATAAATCGACGACCTCTACAAATAGACCTCGAGATAATGCGCGTAGCACCGTTGCTACGAAGAGCTACGCCGTAGCACACACTGCAGGCAAATTGTTATTTTTGTGTCAACTTGCTAAGCCCCTTGTTACAATTGTCTGCAATCGCTGGAATTATATTTCTTGTTACAAAAATTGTCAGAACCCACGGGCAGAATCTAGTACAGAAAATGATAACATTTAGAAAAGCTGGTGATAACATAAATTTTAGTTATTTTAACGGCTTTAACCTCCGAGAGAAACTCACGTAGAGTTCGTTCATCACTCCGAAGAATCAAAATGTTTTCGTGTATTTTTGCTGTGAACTGTTTTATTCAGGTTTTATTAATATAACACTCCTGCTCAAGATTGTGCCCTGAATTGTTGATAGTTCGCTGTGTCGGTGAGAAACTCAGGTGCGATTCAGATAAAAGTCAGCGACTACTTTTTTACAAATATTTATTTATTCTGTAAAATTACAAGAATCATTTGGAATCGTCGTAATTCCTAGTCCTTCCTTCTCTGATACTCTCATCATTCAGTGTTAATACTATTCTTCTTATCCCGCATACAAAAACCTATGCTCGATTCCAACGGTGCGGTGCTTGTAATCCTTTTTAGCTTCTTCAAGCAAAATACACTAGAGTTTTTTTCAGCTTTTACAATCTGTAAGGCGCTTGAGTCATCGCTGTCAGTTGATCGGTAACGAACAACCAAGCGTAATCAAGTTTTCGCTAATGGAGCTGTTTTTTCTCGAAACTTTTATGCATAAACGCCGTTCTCATGTATATACACACAAACTTGGAAACTTTTTGTTTTGATAACCATATCCGCCTCTCACCCGTTTTGGCATCGATTTTTCTGCTTGCTTTGCGTAAGTAAGCTTCAGACAGTACTTATTTGCTAACCCGGGTGAGTTCATAATTGTTTTTTCGTACCACTTGCTCAAAAAAGTGACATTCTATGCCACAAAAAGCGAACATAACAATAGTCATTTTTAATCTGTTAAAAACAGGGAGAGAAAATTGTACTGGATTTCTTTCATCCTCTAGGGGGAGAAAGTGATTTAAATTTGGAATACAATTTATACTGAACTACATCTGTGTTTACACCATTGAGTTTGTATATAAAGCATTATACATCTTTTTGAAAAAGGAATACGCATTTATTATGCAGGCCGTATGAGCTTGATGCCTTTGCTTTTCCCACAAAAAAATATTAGTCTAGGAAAATGCCGCGTTTTAGTTTTCTTCAAATACATAAACGTTAAGTTTATTTTAATTTATTTTTATAAATAAGTTAATGTTCTAAAATGCTATCTCATATTATTATTGTGTTAATTTTTTCGCAAATGGTACGAAAAGTAGAGTATTTTCCTCGGTGATAAAGCTGTCTTAGTCTTGGGTGAACTTAAATCCCTCGCTATACTCAGGACTCGTGTTAAATCCCTCGCTTCGCTCGTGATTTAAGTTTTTAACACCCTCGCTACGCTCGGGAGTAAACCTCGAGTCCTTCATTACGCTCGCGATTTAAATCGTCACCCGCGACAGAAGACACTGCTTCATCCCCTTGTTAAATAATCTACTATTAAACACATAGGTAGCAAGAAAAAACACAATTTACCACCATAACCAAGGTAGTTATTTAACTTCATGAATGGTTCTTTTCTTACGGGTTACCAGTAAAGTGCTCATAATCCCCAGCTTCTGTTTCGTGGTGTGTGTGATAGAAAACCATACTAAAATATCACCCACTGAATAGGTATTCATTTGTGAACACCTCCTTTTTATGAATGTTGGCATTTTGTAATGAGTGGAGAATGGCATGGTTTACCATATTTTTTTTTCTGTAGCGGTTGTTACATAGAATGACAAACTAGCATAAAAATAATAAGTTTCTATCTAGATAGTAGTTGTTATTAAAATATCTTTCCTCGAGTCTTCTTAAGTGTGATCGAGAGGCCAATTACCGAACGATATAAGGATATAAAATAGTAGCGCGTAAACAGAAAATAACTGAAATAACACGCTTTTACAACGATGCTAGATAGACACATATATCTTTATTGCACACCAAGAAAAAAGTAGTGAAACAATATATTATAAGTTAAAATTTGAAGTGCAATGGCGGTTTTATCGCTACAAGCAATTTGCTTCAGACAACCTTATTTTCAACTAGCGTATGTAACAAGATGTGCCCTAAAATTATTTGAGTCACACAAGAAAACACGGTAGGAAACAGATCATATAATACTACTAGCTGATACCCGCAACTTCGTACGCGTGCGTAACTTTCCACCAAAAAATATCTGTCAACCAGCATACGATGAACCTCGTGTCAAAGGCTGCTTTTGGTTTAGAGAGGTCAAGCTGTATCTAAGAATCCACGTCTTTAATTTCAATAAAATATAGCCTATGTTTCAATCCGGAAAAAGGGCTTCTGAATGGTATAAGTTACATTGAAATTGGTCCAGTAGTTTAGGCGTGATGCGCGAACAAACAAACAAACAGACAAACTCGATTTTCGGAATCAGAATCGTTTATTTAGTAGATCTGTATGTTTAGTTTATCCATATCTTTAATTTTAGTTTTTGAATTTTTTACAGTTTTATAATAGTATAGATAGATAGATACTAGTAGTATAACTATCCCAAGCTTACTTTGGAGTTGTTGGTCAAAGCTAATCCTGTAGGTATTGTGTCAGTGACACCCTAGATGTGCTCTTGGGTTTTGATGTCAGCGCTACATTGTAGTACAATGGGATACTACTAAATGCTTGCAAGCGTAAGACTCCCGTAAAAATCGCGAATTCCGTAGAAATTT
The DNA here is from genome assembly GCA_947507515.1 of Eulithis testata. Taxonomy (NCBI): domain Eukaryota; kingdom Metazoa; phylum Arthropoda; class Insecta; order Lepidoptera; family Geometridae; genus Eulithis; species Eulithis testata. The sequence continues at coordinate 4,737,880 of OX382213.1, read as the reverse complement.
CTTTTTCTTATGTGGAAGGGTGAGTGAGGAAGCTGTTTGCTGCAAGCTCCGACACGGTCCCTCCATTAAGCTTATTGCAGCTGCGAGAGTGAATTTCTAATTACGCCAAGAATTCTGGCCACGTAGCGTATTGCAGAATAATAGCATGTCGCAGGTTATGTAGGTCATCATGCTTGACCTGTCTCTCATGCACTATGATTTACTAATACGCAATTGCAAGGATTTTTAAAAATCTATTCTTTTTAAGTGCCTATAGTTTTTTTTTTCTGGAACATGATGAATAGTACCTACATAGTAACACCCAGCCAGATACAAAACAAACATGGACGTTTTGGCATGACATAAATGTTTGGTTTCGGTCGGGATCGAACCCAGAACTCACAGTGTAGGAGGCAGAGGTTAAACCAACTGAGCTACTGTGACGCCTGTGATTACATAGTTCAGTCATTTATATAAAAGTAACCTGTTGGACATTGCTGTAATATAAGTGGCTCCTTTACTTACCTATTATTTGTAAGTAAAGTATATCTAATCTAGGAATTCATCTAAGGAAGTCTTAGGTATATAATCTAGCTACATATTTATTGTAAAAATGTAGCTAGATTATTACTACACCTCACCATCCAATTTTTTTCTTTTAATCAAACAATACTGTTGCCTTGGGAATACAACCAAAGGCCTATTTCTTTTTCATTATTGGTAATAATTTAACCATGTAACCGAATAATTTGGCCACAACTTTCCTGGTTTCTTTGTATAAGAACTTCCATCGATAGAATATAAAACCGATAGCCAACGATAGCTTAGAGGCATGACGTGGTTCAAAAGCCTTCGGTCATCTCAGATGGTATCAAATATTCACGAACCTAAGTAGAGCAGAACCTAAAACAAGTAGGTATACATACATATTCTGTAGACCTTGACGTGGACTCGTATACAGTCGGAATTAACTTTTTCTATGCTTGCAATATACAAGCAGACCAAATATCTCTATGAAAATTGTACTGGCCCACTGGTGGGCTAAATGGGAATAAGCAATTATGAATACTAGACATATTTTATCTACGTATTGAAGATGATTTATACAGCGTCAGGAGGCAACCTATGCCTACACGTAGTGCCTGAGACAATGTTTAGATGGACGATGTCTGTCTCCTGGATATGGTGAGAGGATGGTATAGGTGCTGGGCTGGGCAAGCCTGTATATTTTATATGCTCATTATATTTTTGTTAAAATGTAAGTTTTTACTGAATCGGCCGTTTATTTTATCATATATTAACCCGTTCTGGTTTCGCCGGCTCATCGCGTAAGTATTTGTGTCAAGTATTCCCTCGTGGTTTCCGCTAGCCAGCATACCTACTAATCCGAGCAAGAATAGTTTAATTAAGGCGGCGGCGTCATGTAGGCAATTAGCTTACACAGCTGCGGAATTGTCCGTACAATACGTAAATGAAAAAATAACAAAAATGAAAACGCAAAGAAAAAAAACGCGTAATTTTTTTAAAATATTGTTGTGTGTAGATTAGTTTAACGAAACCGGGAAACTGGTCACCATTGAATAGCTTTTAAACTTTTATATAAATTATACGGTTTGTAGTTTCGAGAACTAGCTAAATTGCCAGAATATAAGAACAAACTTGGGATTTTTTTACTAGATAGAAAATACCACTCAAATTACATTTTTGATAAAACAGGACTCCGAAATTATAATGTAACTACTGCCTAAGTTAAGTAGGTATGTGTTGATTTTTTATTCAACGTTTGTGTTTATGCCTAAAATGCTGATCTATACGGTTGCCGTTTTGTGGGATACGCCCCCTTAAACCGCTTAGTCAGCGCTTCACAATGCAGTTCTGTTTACTGTTTAGTTTGAACCAACACCGCAGAGGCAGAGGACACAGGCAGAGCTAATCTATTAGTAACCATCTATGTACTTTAGTTCAGCGCAACGCGCGGTTTTCGTATCCAACGGATTTTGGTATTTGGATGTTTGTATTGTGAGTTTAGATAGGTATGAACTGACGGCACATGCACACTCGTATGGTTACATTATGGTTTCCACGATCAAAATATCTGTTTTTATCTGTCTTCCTTCCGGCTTTACAACCACGAAAAGGTGAATTCAATACGTGCAGTTTTGTGGCACTTTTCTGAACAATAGTAAGTTTTTCTTTACCAAGTTTTCTATAATAATACTAGCTTCCGCCCGCGACTTCGTCCGAGTCCCGATAGATCACTTTCATATTATGTATTAATCCAGGTTATACGATCCATGTATATTCCAAGTTTTATCCAAATCAGACCAGTAGTTGCAGCGGATTGAAACATAAACATGCAAACATCTAAACTTTGTCATTTATAATATTAGTGGGATTATTATATAAATAACTGGTGTGGCGCAGTTTCTACATGCGTGTATTTTCATTAGCAAGACTTCGAAACAAAAGGTTATTTACTGTTGGTCACAAAAGAGCAGAGAAAATGGATTAATCCATCACTCTGGTATTGGATGCAGTGTGGAGCTCGCAAAGTAATTAACAGACGGGAGTATTGCGATGTTTTTCATAACGGACTCGCTACTCGCATTCTAAATACAAAAGTCGGTCAAGCGTGTTTGGAACGTATAGGATGTGGGCCCGGAGTATTTTCTTTTATTTTTACGAGTATAGTACGCTCTCTTTGCCCGTTAGTGATACACGGGATCCTAAATCAGTCCTACAAACTACCTAGACCACCTACCTATAATAATAATAATTATTATTTTATTGATTTTCGACTGTTTGTAATTTTTCCTTTCCTACCTAGCAACTCACCTTCCTACCTACCAACCGTTTACGTACCTACCTACCTATCCTACATAATAACACTCCTACCAAATCGGACGATGATCTATCTAACCTACCTACTCAGATTTGTTTTACTTTTATTATACTTACTACCTACTTATTTTAACTATGAATATCTACGCTAAATAACTATTCGCATGTAAGTGACTATTGTCTTTTTGTGAATAAATTTCTTTAAACCTAAATGAGTCGTCTTATTCTCCTTGTTTAGCTCTATGTACTCTTGTGTGCCTTAACCAATCATATTGCATCCACACGCTATAATTTTATCTCACTCTATCTATATAAGTACAACTAGGTACTTATGTACTATGTTTTGGTTGATACATCAGTTGAAAACCCTTATTGGGAATGGGATGTCTATTTCTAAACTAACACTGTTGAAGAGAGAGTCATAAATATACAAACACCAACCAAATAATTTATAAGAGTTCCTTTTCACGTTGCGCGCAGCTGAAATATCGACGTGCTCTGTTTTTAAACTCGAAAAAAAATATAAGTAGAAATCAATTGGAATAGTGTGTGGATACTGGCCAGTAACTAAAACAATTAGGTCAAACCGATACCAATGCCTAGTAAGCAATATCGAGTTGATTTGGTTTGTGATTGAATTGAAAATGGAGTCGATTGCGCCCGTGGTGGAGAAATGGGTTGATATGTAGTGAGGTGTTTCGACGAAGGTAAAAACCAGAAAGCTACTTCTCATGATAAAATCAAGTACTATATGACTGGGATTTGGTTGGAGTACTAAATCACAAAAGACTGACTTTTTTGTCATTATTTTGTAAAACGCTTTGGTTGCCAAGTCTCAAGCATGTATTGTATAGGTAATATCTTCGCTTCACTCACAGTATTTATGGACGTTTAAGGTTATTTTGTTTATTTGATACAATAAGACATAACACGAGCACTTTTACGACGTCTGTTAGGCGTTTCAATATGACAAAAAGTCATAAATGCATTTTAATAGACATTTTTTTTACCGCTCCGTCATTGCACATTATCATGTAATCAGCCTGAAGAAGGCCATTGCTAGACATAGGTCATCACATGTATTAAAAAAAATTCTTACCCAATCGAGTCTATATAACTCGTTATCCAAGATAAAAGTTTGAAGTATTGTTTCCCCAAATATTAAAGAAGTGGCTTTCACAGGTTCTGAGACGATTTTGTAATGTACAATCGCATATGGCGCATTCTTAACATAACGCAACGCTTTATTAACACCTCGCTTAACACTTTGTTTTAGTTCCATTCCACAAAATGATGCGTCAAAGGTTGCTAGTAACGTTCGAGTTACACTACGTGCCCGTTTTGTGCATATGCGCTGCCGCACGGATATAGCAGCGTTGCTGCGCAATATACCGCAAAATATCGTTTCAACCTTAGTTTACCGTTTTGTTGAGTAAGCCCACAAATGTTAATTTGATGTTCATAGCTTCACCTTCCACTAAACATTACGTTATAGCGCCTACTAAACACGTAATAGCAACCTACGCAAACACTTGACTTGATAGGATATGGTAATCTTTGGGTCGAAAGTATTTAAACGCTTTTACAAATATTCGACACAATTACTTATAGCTAAGTTTTTCCTTTTTATCGCTGTTTAGGTAAATGATCAGAATAGAGTTTGGTTCTTGTTCTTAGAATACTTTTAAATAAGTAGGTATGTGCATAATTATATTCTAACCTAACTTTCGTTGAAATGTATGAAACTGATGTTCGTAGATCCTCGTAGCGATTGGCTACGTACGGCCTACGATTGCTACGAGAATTTCAAAAAGGTTAAAAACCATAAATCAAATCCCAAAAACTCATATTTCATGTTTCTCATTTCCGTACAATATAATTTGATATTTGAATTTGTCGAGAGTTTGAACATCATTTGAAAGTAAAATTTCTCACTTCAACTTCAACTTCTTGGTTTGTGACTTTTGTGGCTAGTTGTCACAATTCTGTAAGTGTCGAGTTCTCTTCGCAGTTTTGGTTAGAAAAGTCACTATCACTGGAAAATTGTGGTCACATCATCACAAGCAAAACCAGAGAGGTCACGAACAAATCTGACAGTCGCTGCGTTACGCAAACCGTCATTCAAGTCATATTGCGCGTCAACGCCAGCTCGACTTCCGAACTTTGCAGCGTCACCGCGTAGTGTTTCTCGGAAACGCTAAACGTAAACGTTACGATACGTTTACGATTGTCATGGTATCGATGATTGTTGATGGTTTGGCTGATCTTCATCGTTTATGATGATGCCTTTGAATTAATGTCAGTCTAATGATACCTGTTGGACTCTTTGTTACTTTGTAAAATACGTAACGCTCAAGTCACACAGAATGCGTATGCGGTCGAGTGCTCGTATTTGTATGGATGGGATTCACCCATCGACCTGATACCCAATACACGCCTAATAAAGGGCGAACGCTTGTTTGCATAGTGAAAAATTTGGTATTAGGCGTCTATTGGGTATAAGGTCGATGGTTTCACCTTTCCCGCGCCCGACCTGCACCCGTCCTAGTGTGTCGCTTTGGACCGAAGTTGCAAATTAATAAGCTTTAGACCACTAAGCTTCATGAAGCGCTAAATGAGCTGGGCTAATTACTTTTGAGAATGTGCCAACTCCCGACAGACATATTCTGGAGCTCCCTGGATAAGTGCGTCGGCTTCCGAAGGTTGTAGCTCTGCATCGATTTTAGTTTTTGTTAACTATTGGTTTTCGTTTTGGTTTTAAGATTTTTGGCCTAGTTTATCAGGTACTCCGATTACAATGTACTGTGATAATCAAAGTGCAATTAGTATTTCAGGTAACGACATCTACCACGCCCGCAGCAAGCATATTGATGCCCGATACCACTTTGTAAGGGAAAAGGTTGCCACCAAACAAGTTTCCATTCTCTACAAGAGCACTCAAGAAATGGTGGCTGATGCTTTGACGAAAGGCCTACATCGACCAAAGCACGAGACGTTCGTCAGGGCAATGGGTTTGCGTCCAGAGGAGGATGTTGGAAATACGAACGCAATACTAACCGAATCAACCGCGTTCCATGCCACAGACAATATACGTCAATATGTGTTCGGTGTATTGTGTTCTCATAAACTTTCTTATGGTGTTTAAATAAAATATCAAGTCTTTATAAAACCTCGCGTATATTATTTCATCAGTAGACCTATTTATGCTATTAGTAAAAACGTTCTGGACGCCAAAAGCGAACATGAGCTGAAAGACGAACTTTAGAGTGAACCTGTATAACCGAGATACCGTGTAAATCACCGGGTACCGGTAAACGGATAAGTTTTAAAATCTTTGTAGCTAGAATCAGAATAAGAAATGTGAATCAGGTTAGAAATTAATTCACGAAATCTAGCTCTGAAAGTTCTTTGCTCATTCCAACATTTCCTGCTTTAAGAAAAATGCAATGCATGCAATATTTTTTTAATCTAGCTGTATCTAGCATGAAAGACAAACCCGACCTACTGGCAACTTCAGAAACTCTTATAAAGATCAAAAGATTCTCAAGGAGTTTCCTAACTACGAGTAACTTCAAGTAGGACGTTTTACCTCCAATAAGCTCCAAGTACCATTCATTAACCACGCGCTTCAGCGCCGCCGACACGACATCTAAGTACACGATGCTGGTGGAAAGATAATCTCATAGTTTCAGGACCATATCCTTAGTCGTTACCCAGAATAATCCTCACCTCGACTAGACCTAGAAAACTGGTTAGGTTGTGAAAATTACTACCAAAGCACAATTTAGAGGTCGAGTCGAGGCGAGGATTTTTATAATTATTACGACTTGTTGTGTATCAATTCAACTGATCAATAGCGGGTATTTAGTAACAATATTATTAGGTAACAACTAAAAATATGAGAGTACCGGGCGATTTGACATATATTTTAAAATAGGTACATTTGCTCAAAAAGTGGCGTATTGCAGGGACGTATAGCGTTCGGGATGTGGGCTATTACATACTCGTGCTTTTTTTACCTTTCCCGAACTCGTGCGTTCTCTTTCACAACTGTCAAAATAATGTCTATTAAAAAGAAAAACCAACCATGAAGTTTTTACTAAAAAAAATCATAGAAATTTTATGATTCATGAAAATACGTATATTTCTAAAAAGAAGCTACTAATTTGTTTCAATATCAGATTTAATGATTTGATTGAACGAGTTAGGTTAGGTTTCATTTCATTTCATCTCATTAAATTTCATTTTCATTTCATATCAATAAAAAAATTCTACTGAAGACTTGGCTGTATGGGCATAGTTCCCTTTGCCTACCAGAATGGGTGAAGAAAAAAAAAACTGCTTATATTCTACGGTTGGCGCCATTTTTGAGAAATTTTCTTGGCGAATTTAGTTGTTTGTTGCACAAAATGAGTAATTTCGACCCTAGTTTTTTTTAATTAACACCACTGGAACTCAGTATAATTGCACAAAATGCTTCGGAGAACATTTTACCGGAAAAGTCAAAAAGTCGTTAAAAAAAATGATTAGTTAGTTGAGTTTATTGTGTTTTTATTATTTTATTAAATTGCTTCATTATTTCGCAACTATATTAAAAATAGTCGTTCCGTACACGTGCGGAACCGTCATTGCAACTTGTTCCGACTGTTAACCCTCGGCTTCGGCTGCGCCTCGGCTCGGGTAGACATTTGTCGGAACTCTTTGCAATGACAGCCTTTCCGCACTTGTAATGAAATATACTATTCCATGTAAACGCAGCTCTCTGACAACGTAGTCCTCTCTATCGGACGACGGGAACTTATTTCCTTATAGTCCGATGAGTCGGACCAAGGGGAATCACGAGTTAACGGTATCTGTCAGTGTAAAGACGCCCCATAGTGGGCTAATAATACAGGCACTTAATTCTACTGGGTCTTTTAATATGGATTTGCTTTGGAACGCTTGACCCGTAGCACATAATATACGGTTGTAGGTAGATAATTGTACGCATGGGAATTGGGTATGGCTATACGGCTGCGGCCGAGTAATATATTATACAGAGTGTAGAAACTGTGCACGCACAGTTTATGCTTAGAGATGTATCTATCTATCTATACTATTATAAAACTAAAAAAGCCAAAAACTAAAATTAAAGATATGAATAAACTAAATATGCAGATCTACTAAATAAACGATTTTGATTCCGAAAATCGAGTTTGTTTATCTGTTTGTTTGTTTGCGGATCACGCCTAAACTACTGGACCAATTTCAATGAAACTTGTACCATTCGGAAGCCCTTTTTCCGGATTGGAACGTAGGCTATATTTTATTGAAATGAAAGACGTGGATTCTTAGATACAGCTTGACCTCTCTAAGCCAAAAGCCGCCTTTGGCCACGAGGTTCATCGTATGCTGGTTGACAGATATTTTGGTGGAAAGTTTCGCACGCGTACGATGTCGCGGGTATCAGCTAGTGTTTTAATAAACTCTTAAGGTGCCGTTGTCACTTGTGGCTATGAAGTAATGAGTATGTATAGGGATGGATAACGCCTGAAGCTGTACAAGAAAGTGTTGAGTAAATAGTAGATTATTTAACAAGGGGATAAAGCAGTGTCTTCTGTCGCGGGTAACGATTTAAATCGCGAGCGTAACGAAGGACTCGAAGTTTACTCCCGAGCGTAGCGAGGGTGTTAAAAACTTAAATCACGAGCGAAGCGAGGGATTTAAGACGAGTCCTGAGAGTAGCGAGGGATTTAAGTTCACCCAAGACTAAGACAGCTTTATCACCGAGGAAAATACTCTACTTTTCGTACCATTTGCGAAAAAATTAAAACAATAATAATATGAGATAGCATTTTAGAACATTAACTTATTTATAAAAATAAATTAAAATAAACTTAACGTTTATGTATTTGAAGAAAACAAAAACGCGGCATTTTCCTAGACTAATATTTTTTTGTCGGAAAAGCAAAGGCATCAAGCTCATACGGCCTGCATAATAAATGCGTATTCCTTTTTCAAAAAGATGTATAATGCTTTGTATACAAACTCAATGGTGTAAACACAGATGTAGTTCAGTATAAATTGTATTCCAAATTTAAATCACTTTCTCCCCCTAGAGGATGAAAGAAATCCAGTACAATTTTCTCTCCCTGTTTTTAACAGATTAAAAATGACTATTGTTATGTTCGCTTTTTGTGGCATAGAATGTCACTTTTTTGAGCAAGTGGTACGAAAAGTAGAGTATTTTCCTCGGTGATAAAGCTGTCTTAGTCTTGGGTGAACTTAAATCCCTGGCTACTCTCAGGACTCGTCTTAAATCCCTCGCTTCGCTCGTGATTTAAGTTTTTAACACCCTCGCTACGCTCGGGAGTAAACTTCGAGTCCTTCGTTACGCTCGCGATTTAAATCGTCACCCGCGACAGAAGACACTGCTTTATCCCCTTGTATAATAATCTACTATTGGGTAGGACTATTTAAACGAAAACTAGCCCTAATGGGGTAGTTTCAATAGTCCTACCATGGAACTACAGGGATAAAAAAGGTTTTAATAACAGTCCTATAGAACAAATGGGAGTTACCCTTATTTCTTAGGCTAGACAGTATTTTTTACCGATCCTCTGAGTACATGGTTTTGTTTACAAGATTTTCAAACGCTTTTTTTCGTTTGAAGTTTGTTTTTCTGCATCGAACTGATCAAAAAATAAGACGATATTGTATATGAAAGAACTTTAAAATTAGCAATGACCAAGAAAGGAGAGTACTTAAGTAATAGGAGTGTTATTCATTCCGAGTTTGAATGCAAAAGGCAGGTCGAGAAACGGGATTGTACCTTTTTAAAACGGATGGTGAGCGTGAGGTTCCTTACAAGTTTGAAGTAGGTATGGATATGGACTGAAAAAGGTACGAGGGTTGGAGTTCGTAAAATAATTAATAGCGATAACAGCTGTACTATATAGCTGCCTCTGACTCTTTTATGTGCTATTACGACATCACTTTTTTTAAGGTTTATTGATGTCTTGTAGTCTTGTGCCACCAGGCAGTAATACAGTATTTTTTTTATACGGTAGGATACCCAACACGGGTTTACACTATACAGTTAAAGACTCTTTTACAGAGAATTTCGACAGTGTTCCCATAATTATAGGGCACCACAGCGTGCACAAAAACATCCAATCAGAAAGAACCTCTATGTTGTATGTATGTTTGATGTTTTATTTGATCCAAATTAAGTGATAAGTCTACGAGAAAACGCCCGTCTTATCTATATTCGGTTTTGTTTCAAGTCGATTTGTTTCAGGCTTTTTCAGGCCGTTTATAAACGGCCTGAAAAAGCCTGAAACAAATCGATTTGACAGGTCATAAATTATAGCCGCTTTCTTACAGTTATTAAGGTGCCCCAGGCTTCAATCGTCAAACTTAAACAAAAGAAAACTCACAGATTTTAATCTGAAAATGCTCGGTCCATTGTTCTTCGCGAGGCTGTTTTTACTACGAGCATTTATAATTTAAAGTGAAGTGTTGGCACCGAGAACTACATGATTTTAAAATGTCTATACTAGCCAACTATGAGATACTGCACTGTATACAATGATTTGCTGCACTGCATGGTCTGAAATGTTGAGATAGAAAAAAATGAAATCTGGCACGCAAAGTTTTATAAATTTTGCTTGACAATCGGGTGGGAAAAAGTTGGAGCAAAGCCCAAAACTTTTTGGGTATTTGAGGCCGCAGTGCACAAAGTGGTATACAAATTATATCTGAAAATAATTCGTTTGGATAACAGCCGACATAATGTTGTAATTTTTCATATGACGTTACGTTACGTTAGTTTTATTTTAATCTTTAGAAAAAGTAGGTTAGGTATTATTTCCCAAACTAGAAAATAAATAGATATTCCCTAAAGAATATCCAAAGAACGTCCAAACATGAATATGTCAATGGGCCTTTCTAATTTATTTTTATTGAACAATAAACCCAAAAAACCAGCAAAGCAATATTTAAATGTAAATTTTACTGAACCGTAAAAGTCGTACCAGAGTTTTTTAGTACAACCCTTCAGTGAGTTTGTAAGATGAAAGTGTTGAAACGATGTAATTTCCTCTGCGGGTCCAAACGACCTGGTCCCGTCGTATCACATTGATAAGAACCGTATCACACAGCTTCAGAGGGTTAAAATGTCTTGTTATTGGGCAATTTCACTGTAATTATGTACATGTGGTACAAGGACATGTTAACGGTTGTGTATTCATGTATTCATGAATAAAATGTGTTGTTTTGTCATTGTTACATGAGATGATACAGCGTAGTTACAAAAGAAGAATATTCTGACATAATTTTGTTAAACTTCACGGTACGGAATTGATAGAAGTGCTCTGACTTTCTTGCTTTCAACTTCTAGATACAAGTCACAGTAAAATGCTATTCGGATTTCTCTAGAGTGAAGTGAATTACACAGTGAGTTATTTACACTGGCATGCACTAGATTTCCACTGCAGTTTTTTCTTTATAAAAAAACACTAGATTTCTCTAGTGTTTACGGTATCAGAACGTATGAGTAACTACCATGAGTATGAGTATGAGTGACTACATAGACGCGTGATAAATATTTGTGAATGGAAATATTTTATTCGGCTTTGCAGTTCGAACGTCTAAATCTTCACAGGCCCGATGACGCGTCCGTGCGGTATAAAAAAATAAATAATTTAATTTCCATGGATATTTCATCCAGCGCCTTCTGGTCCTAAACTAAGCAAAGCTTATTACTTTACTTGAAATTAGCTACAAACAACATGAATTTATCTGCAGTATTTATCTGTATTTCAGTGAAAGCATCCCGAACACCAGCGAGAATTTCCAAAGCACTGATGTGTATCAACTGGTTGTCGGTTGGCTGATGGTACTTCAATTTGGTTTATTTTACTCTGAGTATTCGATAACATCTACTCTTGATCTTGATGTATCTACGTTTATTTTATTTCATGATAAAACTACAGATAAATTATATCAAAACTGGGTGCCAAATCGATGTTTTACAATCGCTTGAAAACACTAAAGTAATAAAAATGTTATACTTATTTATTTCTACACGATAAGTAAAGCAAATAATCGTGTCTAACTCAATCGGGTTTTCGTAGAATTACCTCTCAACTTCGGTCAAAATCTAATCACTGTTTGAAAGTGCACAATCTCCTTATGTTCAGTTAGTTGATAGTGACAAAGAGTGGCAGGGAAGTAAACAGTGTTTAACATAAGAGACGATTCTAAGTTATTCCGTGTATGTCGATGAACTCTTATGAACATAATTTTTTGACGGTTACGCGACTCTAGCGATTATAGAATAACAAATTGCCAAAAGAAGGCTTTGCTCCTATATGTACATACATATCTGTTTGTCTATGTGTACTGGTGAATATTTTAAGGAGCTTTGAGTGAAACCTTTCATTTCTTTTTATGATGCTTTGCAATTTCTGAGTACATTGTACAATGAAACCTAATCCAATTTTACGAGTTTACAAAGAAATAATTCAGCTCGAGGTATCTACTGAAAAAATAAGAGAACGTATATGTAGGTACTAAAGTAGCAACTTTTATAATAGTAATAGTTGCTAGTCTTACTTTTCTGCGATTTGTCCTAGTTTTGCGCCCTTATTTCACTAGGTAAGGTCAGCACAAGATGTTCTGTCCTCCCATTCTCCCTTCTTAAAATTGTTGCCTATCTTTTTTAAGCTTAGGTACGTTTGGTATCTTATTTAGATAAATAGATACAATTATAAAGTAAATGGGTTGGTATTTACACTCCAAGTTACCTAACAAACACCAAACTAGTCCTTATTTAATGTGTAGGCCCTGTTGTAAACTTGAAAACAATTTCAAGCTTGAACGCCTGCGGACCGATACGGAGCAACTTACTGGAACAATACGTGTGCCTAAACATTCAAGTTATATGGTTAGTTAGAAACAATAGAGATGTAGGTACTGCGTGTTATGGTTCTTCTTTACCAGTTCAATGGATAGTGCTTTCAAGTCCTTAAAAAGTTGACAAAATAACGGTATTTTTGAATGGTTTTTGGTTCCTATCACTTGTATGGTACGGATGGTTTCAGGTGCCTATAAAAAGTCCTGGTCAAAATAAGAGTATTTTTGAATGATTCCCGTAACTACGAATCCACATCGAAAGCTTTTACGTCGAAATTTCTGAAGGTCTTCACAATACTTATATTAAGTACCAACAAAAGTTTATTCTACCTACTGCAGAAACTGCACCTTTATTCTCGCTAGCTTCGGATTAATTTATCTAATAACCATCTAGCATCTGGAAAATTCAAGCGTTCGCCCAACTTATAATGACCCGGGTATAAATTTGGGTTCTCTATGGAAATTAAAGTTTGGTCTGCAATTTGATATTATGGTTCGTATTCAGTGAGGTGCGGCTTACCATTTGGAATTTTAGCTAATTGCTGCAAATAAATGGAAAGTGAAAAGAGTAGGTTCAAATTCAATCACTGCTGTGGCCTAAATTGCATCTTGAACAAATCACATGAAATACAGTGCTACAAAAATAAACCCGCGTAGGTACCTGACTAAATATAAAAAACACAATCATAACGCATGTGCGTGCAAAAAGTAGCCTTATCGTTAAAAGCGATCTCTTTTGTGATTTAATTTACTTCCACCAGCAAGCGAACCAATGTAGACATTTTTTTTCCCATCGAGCCCACTGGTGGGCCAGATGGGAATAACACAGCGAGATGTATCAAGTTCAAAGCAACATGAACCACTATAGTGTAACTTATGGTCTATGTATAACCAAACATTCAATATTTTAAAAAGGCGCATTGTGCATATTCGCAAAAGGTATATTTACATAGTGATCGGGGGTAATTCACTTTATAAAATCTAGTAAAAAATATCCTTATAATTTTGATGTCATAAAAAGTATTTAGGTGCGGTGGAGCGATCATCTTCGCTCAGCACTGGATTCCTCCGTGAGCGATGCCATCCGTTCTGCAGCAGACCGATCCTTCTGGAAGAACATCATCCAAAACAAGGTCTTACATAAAGGTCGCGACCCTCAATCCTGAGGATATCGACGCAAGGAGGAGGAGGAAATGGTATTTTGTGACGTTCCAATAAGAATCCAACGATATTTTTACTACATATTATAAAGAGAATTATCCGTCTGTCTGACGTGGCTGTTGCGGCTCATTTGCGTAATGTTCTCGACTCGTGTTCCAGCTTGCATACCACTTGCATACCCAACCCAGCTCGCATTCAGAGATAATAGTACATGTGTTATAGATGGGACCATAAAAATGTCTGAAACATTCCTGCAAAAGTGTTCACATGATTTAGGAATGCATGTGAAAATGTACGGAGTAGATATAAAAAACAAACATTTGATATGCATTCAACGATTTTTTATATATGTATAGAAGATCATTGAATGTAGTAATACATGCATGGTTGTCATTTTTCTTGCTATCTTTGATGGAATTGTGACGTGTGTTTGCCCCTGATGCTGAATAGCATCTGAATAGCATCTCTCATAGATATCACTATAGATATTTAAAACTTTTATCTACTAGCATAAGCAGACAAGTAGGTACTAAGATATTCAAAACTCGAATTGTAAGCTGATGCTACATAAATGCTGTCTTTTTATGCATATAGCTAGCTGTTGCAGTTGTTTCTTGGCGTAATGGGAAAAGCACTTTGCATATATGTTTCTAGTAAACTATTGGCAGGATTGTCACTCGAAACGAATAACAAAGTCACTGCAGTGCACGCTAAGCGGCAGCAGAAAGCGTGAGCGGATTTTACTGGTATGAGTATTACAATAATGCTGAATAATGCCACAACAGCGGAGCTTAATCGACCGATAAATGTTACCGATCAATTTGGTGATGAGTCAGCAATCTCAGTGATAGGGTTTCCCTAAAAAGCTTCTGTTATATTCACTGACGAAAAGCTTACATTTACATAATTTTACGTCACAATAGTCTACCACGAAAACTACACCAAGTCTTATCAGTTGACAAATGCAAACTAACCAACCACGATACATTGAGCTTCCCAAAAGGACGAGCCTTGGTCAAAAGACATAATTATTACTATACTAGAGGCCGCCCGCGACTTCGTTCGCGTCCCATTGGATCCCGTTGATTTTTTGGGATAAAAAGTACCTAGTCTATGTGTTAATCCAGGTCACGGACAATATATATTCCAAGTTTCATCCAAATCGGATCAGTAGTTTTTGCGTGAAAGAGTAACAAACATCCATACATACATACACACATACGATACATACATCGTTACAAACTTTCGCGTTTATAATATTAGTAGGAAGTAGGATAAAACCCAGGGCTCTAAGCTCACTGGCTATCTCTAAACCGCTTTATATGCATAGAGACTTCAAGCTTTAAGTGGCTCTGAGTTTGCGTCCATTAACGTCGACATGTCACTTGCCATTCCTAATGTCCGAGTGAGATTCGGGTAGGTAACTTAATTTTGAGAGACCAAGCTGTCCCATCTCTTTTCTTGTTTGCTCGGAACTAGGACGGCCTCTAATTTGAGTGCTCTAGAGGTGATTCTAAAAGTTTGCTTTTAGACAAATAGATTTAGAGTATTGGGAAAAAAAATGCTATTGACTAAAGCTTTACAGCATATTTATGCAAAAATGAGATACCCTTTTTTCCAATTTCAATTTTAACAATACATATTGGATTTTGATATTGCTGTTTGTATGCTATAAAACCGGCTGACTATATATTATATACTAATTTTGTTTATTTCCTCCATACACTAAATACCTAATTCCTGGTAGCAGGTACCAGTTAGGTATTGTTAGAAACTAGATGTTATTTCTCAACAATCATCTTTTCTATCAAAATAACTGCTTTACCCCATTTTATTTACCATGAATGTTATTTATGGAGATTTGCGATGCGTTGCGAAGGCGCAAAGCTGGCCTACTTAGAACAGCTGATCTCCTTAGTAAAATTGAATAGCACGAACAAGTAAACCGAAACCTGAGTTGTAGCACGTTGTACTTACGTCTACCTCTGCAAGACTGCTTACAGTAGATAGGTAACTAATATTTCTGAGAGGTTAACATACAAAATCCGGAATGTAGAGTCATAAAAATAATGTAGAATTAGTATGAATGAATGAATATTGTATACCTTACAACTAAAGAACAAGAATAAAAATATAGAAAAAACTATATGACGTCAACTACAATGAGTATAGGATTAGGCCATTACGAGACAATTTCCGATAAAATAACGCCAACTATATCTATTAAAATAAAACAAAGTGTAAATCAGCTATAATATAGGTGCCTGCCTACTCATAGCATAGCATACCTACGGTTTGTTCGTATATGCTCCTTTTTATGCTCTGCAGTGGAAAATATTATGTCCTACTGTGCCAGTGTGCGGAGTTTTGGCACTAATCCACAAAGCAGGGTCAGGTCGCTATGCTGCATTAAAGCACTTTGTCTTTTCTGAGATGAAGATTAGTTTCCTGTCAGTCTCGAGCGGCCGAAAGTCATCATCATCCATAACCTCACTCCGCACAAGTCAATTATCGCTTTGTTTTGTCATTGATGGAGATATCAGACTCAGACGAGGTGTTTTCATAGTTTTTATTTCTCTACTATAGGCCTGCACATTGCACCAGTAGATGTCAGGACCAAATGGGACGAACGGTCTCAAACTAGAAAAGTAAAATTCAATAAAAGAACATAGTGTGCCACATGCCTTAC
Organism: Eulithis testata; assembly: GCA_947507515.1. Lineage (NCBI taxonomy): Eukaryota > Metazoa > Arthropoda > Insecta > Lepidoptera > Geometridae > Eulithis > Eulithis testata. The sequence goes on along the minus strand of OX382213.1, from coordinate 4,721,313 downwards.
AGCACGTAAACCAAGACTTGTTATGCACGTGCGTCTCAGCCGTATCCCATTTTATGACCCGTTGTTAAATATTTACAGCCGATGGGTACCTGCCTGATGCCTGGAAATGGAATTTTCTAAGGAGGTCTTTGCTATTGAATGTTTTGAAGCTTATGCAAGGTTTACACAATGCCAGTGACTGGACCCAGTTATCTTCGTTTCGGACCCAGTCACTGCCAAAACGGCACAAAAATATTGTTTACATGCACCCACTAACAAGTCAGCGCTAGATTGGGTTACTGTACTGCCATGTTACTGACTTCGTATAAACCTAACTTTACACTTTTTATGTAGTAAGACTTGTACTAGTAGACACATCTATTCTTTACTTAGTGTCACGAATATATTTTTTCTTCAGTTTTCTATCATCAATTTGGCATAGTCACAGATCATATAATACTAGTAGGTACTTTTAATACTTTTATTACCGAGCTCAACAAAATCCTTGATCAAAGCTTGGTGGGAAAAGTTGAACTCTTCCAAAATTACCCTCTTCAGCAGATGTTTGTTAAAAGTTAAAACCAACAGGATAAGCAACACCTGTAAACAAAGTTAATTAAAAAAACAACTTTGTTTATATTTTCGTGCAACTTTCAACTGCCTAACTGGGTTTATAATTTGTAAACAACAAAATAAATTCTAAAAATTGAGGTCAAGCTTCATTAACCTTATAGACACTTCAACCAGCGCCTAACCCAGCTCACTCCGCTATAGGTATGAGTACTATACTACCCCATACATGGTTATACTATATAAGCGCATTTTATGGCTGACATAACCAAGGGATAAAGAAACCGCCCATGCACAGTCTGACAGTCTTGAATATATTATGGAGAAAAGATTTACGAAAATATATATAAACTTTTCTCGTAATATTTTTATTTCAACACAAACAAGGCTTTGTCGTGTCTCCAAGTTACCTTCGTTACTCAGAAGGCACTTCAAGCCTGTTGACGTCACGGAATGACGTCATAAGACGGAACAGCTGATGCATCAACCGCGACCGAGGAAACTGATCCCATTTCAGTTCTGCAGTCACTATTGACGTATTCTTAGTTCTAGTTTATCTAGGGAACAATTGAAACGCCCGTGAATTATTTTTTTATAAGCACAAGTAGGTTTATCTATAATGCAGGTTTTGAAATAGCCACTGCGGTTTTTAAAGTACGCCGTTTGTTTTTGTTACTTAGTTTCTTTGTTTTTCTCTAGTTAGACCACGATAACAAGATTTGTATTTCTAGAAGGGTTTTATAAGAATATATTTGTAAAACTTCTTCCACCGGCTTTATATTGTCGGTCAAATATACAAGTACCTATAAATATAGTTAAATTTCATGAAGACACTACTGGACGAAGAATAACAGCCTCTTAGTTATAGTAATATTTCTTGCTAAGTCTAATTTCACGGTTCATATGCTAGAAATAAAGTTGGAGCCAAGTACTACCTTAAGAAAAAGTATAACCTCTGAAAAGCATTACCTCACATAAATATATCACCCACTGGTTACAAAATAACACCCGCTTAGCGAGCAAAACGTAGGCCGAACTCTTGAAGCGAAACTTACCTTTGCCCCATTTGGCGCATTAATTCAGCATGAATGGATGAAACAAAATGGTTGCTGCCAGCCGTGCACGCGATTCATCATTTACAACAAAGAAAACTTGATTTATTTAGCGGTATCACAGGAAAAATAAACAAACCCCTAGTTATTAATCAGTGTGTTCCGTACGTGACTTTTGTCCTTTATCTTCTTGCGGTAATCAGAAGGTACGTTATTCTTCAGCATTTTCTTCAACATATCAACAACTTTGTATTATTCCTACGTTTTGACTATGCTTTTCTTTGGTCAAAAAATGGTTATTGCGTGTTGTAGAAGATTAGGCACTGCAATAGGAAATACTAAAACTTTTAATTGTTTTGTTGTGTGGTTTGGGTAGCGCTTTAAATTTCGGCTACAGTATTTGAATGAAACATAGAACTATACGAAGGTATAGTACAAAAGGTATAATATAAAAATAATGGAGCTGCTTTAGTAAAATTTATCGGAGGGCTATTTCCTGGGCAAGCCGAACAGATAATAAACCTTTATGGTATGGGACGCGGCCCGTACGGTGATCCGTCCCTTTATGAACGCTCTATATTTATAGCAGCTATCATTTCAACCCAATCGCGAGCGCACGTACTGCGTAAACGGTCGCCTTTTACATAAAATATGAGATAATTTTCCATACTTGTCACAAAACTCACAAATACTCTGTTTGACACAAAACTTTTAAAAGTGTATTTTAGAGAATAACTCTGAGAAACTAACAGTCAATACTAAAAAAAAATTACTGAAATGTGTTTTCCGTAAATGAGCATAAATAGGGGAGTTTTACCATGGAACTGTTAAGCGCTCTTCTGTAAATCGTCTTGAATAATGTAAAGACTCGCTCCAGCACGGCCCTTTTGGTCACACTGGATTTTTGTTAATTTTGGTCAGATATTTCTGTAATTGTGTACCAAGAAAGTTAACTTTGTTAGAAGCGTTTCTACCAAAACATCCCTAGAGAGGCTCCTCGTAAGTTGTACCTATTATGTATCGATTTAACTTACCTAGGATACGGTTAGGACACTGTTTCTATGTTGGTTAAGTTTTATCAGTATAACTTATGACAGTGTTTTGACGGGTTATCGTAAAAATAACATAAGGTTTATGGCAGTTACATGAGCGGTAAAACAACCTCATGTGAAAGAAGGTAGCTTTTTATGAGTGGTTTAAGATCTCCACTATAACAGACTATCAATTCAAGAGCCTGTAAGCATAAGTTATGTAATAGGTCGAGACAACGACCTACATAATCATGTTGAAAGTTCTTTAATAGTGATGGTATATAGGTCCTGTTTTGCTTAGTTTAGTTTACTGTAAATTTCTTTTACTATTTAGTGAGGCTTTTGCCCTGCAGTATGACGGCTGAAAAATAAAATAAATATAGGGTATATTATATAGGTATGAGATAGGCTTGTGTATTGTAGAATCCAAACACGGACTTAGTTACAGTTGTCTATGTTTGTGGTAAAATCGATAGCTAGTGTGTAGGGCGAGTGACCGAGCGACACGCTATCGAACGATCGATAACAAGCGTATACTTGAATCACAATTCTTATACAGAGTGTTTAAAATAACTCGCGAAACTATCTAAATGTACGCACAATGTTACCTAATGCGGTTATCTCCTGTATAACGAGGAACATGGCCTTGAAAAGGATTGGTTTCGCGCACAGATTTCGAGGCTTGATATGATGTGGTCATGTAGAGCAGTAAAGTTTTGAAATGACTATGATTTATAATAAAGGAGATAATCACAGTGGTGACCGCAATAAAATATTATTTAAACTGGAAACATCATAAAGAAATTTTACTTTAAAAAATGTCTAAAACCATAACTCCAAAAAAAGAAGATGAAGGATAAAAAAATACTACTGTAAATCAAAAATATTCAAAGGTTGCCAGAAGAATGAGATTTTTATTTTCAGGTATACGCTGATAAAAAAGAAGCTATAAGTACTAACAATTTTCCCCTAAAAATGAGGATTTTATTACAAAAACAAATTGAAATTATTGTTCCAATCCAATTATCGAGACTCGATACGAGAAGGTAAAGCAGGAACTCATTATTGGTTTTGGTTTATCATTATGAGTTGGGTTATCATATTATTAAGCTGTCTTTCTTTTATTCGAAGCGCGTTTACGTACTCGTATATTCAATAACTTCCAAAGCTATTCCTGTTTTTGCTTTACTAACATTTACAAAAGATAACTTCATAGATTACGATAGTATTACTTTTATTTCCCAAAATGTATAAGGCACTTTCTGACGTAACAACATTGCAATCCATGGTGATAATCAATAGAAAAAACCTAAAGTAGGAAAACTTAAAATGATGGTGAAAACATGTTTTGCCTTTTTCATTGACAAGCAGTGGTGATCTCAATGAGTGGTGAAGCAGTTTCACATTCGATCGAAAGATAACATGGAGTATTTATTTCGCTGGGTTTATTTATCTTTATTTGTGACAAGGTGAGTTGTTTACCCTGCGTCAAAATATTCTCGTGCGACTTTGCCTATTTGGTTTTGACATTGTTGACGTAAATATCGATTGGCGTTACCGTTCATTAGTAAAACGTTTAGCAATTTGGGAAATTGAGCTTTTACATTCATTATGTATCCATTTACCTCTTTTAGGTATCGAGTTTTATATACAAAGCATACAATCAAAGGTTGACGTAACGTGACGTCAAGCACTGTTCTAAATATAGAAAAATAAATCTTGACGTTCACTGCTAAAGTGCTGAACATCATAATCCCATCGAGATCTAGAGCTAAATAAGCGAGGTAAGCTCAGCATTCAGTGACCTTATTAGTTCGTTTTACCATTGAGTGGGAATCATCTTACCCTGTGATATCCTCTGGATGATCTTTACTTGAGAAACTTTTTGCTCCATGGGTTCTTCGAGCTCAGCGCCACTTCAAATTGCTAATCCTTTGAAAACTTAACTTTGTCCAAGGAATTTCAGCAATTTCCGATTCGATTTAGTATGAAGACTAAACTTAATCCTCGCTTTTTGAGCGTTCTCACGAGGCTCACAGTGCTGTGAGAGATTTTTATTTTTTATTTTATTTATTTTATTGAGTGACAAAATCCACAGCTCTTAAGTATAATGGTAAATCTTAATTTTAAAGCAGACAGCCAAAGACGGATTTACATTCTAAGTACAGTAACATAAGCTAAAATCGACGACAGTCACTAGTATACAAGGACAGAAAAAAATAATAATAGAAGTAGAATAATGCAGTTGTAAGGGTGTGTAAGGGTGTGTGTATGTGTGTATGTAAGGGTGTGTGTGTGTAGTAAATGTAATAAGGTCATAAATGGAATTTTAATCTAAAGTTAATTGTAATATCACGTGACTGTATCTCAAAACTCAGACTCAAGTGGGAGTCACGCATAATTATTATGAGACTTTTCAAAAAATTTAGTTTAGACTTGAGCATTGTTTAAACATACGAGTTTAAGTCATTTGTAACTGGTACGTACTGGTCAAAACTTTGGCGACAAAGTATTTTGATTCAGTAGAATGATTGGTTTCTTTCTCAAAGTTGGCCGAAATAAAGATGAAATCTTTATTTGTTTTTTTTGCATAAAGTTTTACGATCCTCGTATATTCTTTTTATTATGTTATTATGATAAAACCCAGCATTTAAAAATTGGCCCTATAAAATCTTGAAAATCTACGTACGAAAGTCTCATACTTTCGAAGTGCTTTGAAACTGCGACAGTTGTAAAAATAATAAGGTAATTTTCTTTGCGAGCAATCTGCCAGATTTTATCATCGTCATCATTACATTTTGTGAACTCATTTTCAGTAGTGCTTTTATACCCTTATCCACTGTCATCTTTACATATTTTTGTAGACACCATACTATGCTAGACTAATATGCTAAATGAAGTAACTCGGTGGTTTACCTAATAATAAGCATGACGTCGTATGGACCGTACGAAGAACTTTTAATTAACATAATTACGCTCTCCGAGGTACCATTTATGTCTTTGAAGTTTATTCCAGCACAGCTGTATAGCCTTACATAAGAACCTATATTTTTTGTAGGCTGCATACTTTATTCTTTTCAATTAAAAAGTATGTTAGACAGTGAACAATTTTTGTAATAATTAAAATGAAGGCAAGTTTTAACAAAGCAATTATTAAACAAAAAATGTATGTATTCAACTCGTATACAATTATATTTTTGACTGATTTGGACCAGTTGAGCTATCTGTAAATCGTTTGCAACGGTTTGTAGATAGCTCAACTGTTTCATGTGTATTTTGTAAATATAGTAAATACTGTATTAGTTGTAATTTTCTTTGTGAATAAAATTGTTATTATATCTTATTTGGTTGACGTTTTTATTATCACGCAGATCTTCTTACGTAAATGCTTAAAAGTTTAAAACTTATTAAGAAATTGTAACACTTATTATGAAATCATACATTCAGAAAAGGAAATATTTCCATCAAACCCACCCATTATAAAAAGATGTTCCAAAGGTACGAACACTTTCAGCCAAGTGCCACCGGGAGGTCACTTTAAACTGTCTTAATTACCTTCATTTACAGCCCTGTGAACATAAGGACGGTAATAATATAAAGGCCGTGTGTTAAGTTAGAGCAAGTTAACAGATGGTCTGCTCCCTTAGAACTTAAAGGTTCCTTCTGAAAAGGCATAAGTACACTGCACGACACCGACACGACATATAAACGATACCGTAATGCCTGTAGCTCGAACAATAGTTATCGTTGTCGGCGCCGACGCGGTGTGTGACGGCACAGATCATAATATATCGGTCGGTCTAGGACGCTTTCACCGTCACGTATTACTATACGTGACGGTGAAAGCGTCCTAGACCGACCGAGCAAAGTTGAGGGTGAGGGTCGGGGCCTCTACTGTGAAAAATGGCTTACAAAGATTCGGTAGTGACGTACATTCCGCGGTCATCTCGAGCGATGACGTGGGCTCTTGCGAAGTGACAGCGTCATTGCGCAGTGTAACAGAAAAGACGCTACCGAATCTTTGTAAGTCATTTTTCACAGTAGAGGCCCGGGCTCGGTTAGAATTAAAGCCGTCTTTGGCGTTTCAGTATTTTATTTATTTATAAGGGAGGGACGGAACAAATTTTCGCGCGTTCAAATTATGTTAGTTTAGAATAATGCAAAAATAGAATCTTCACCATTAGCTCTCCGATATCGTGTAGGTCGCGTGTCGTGTCGTTGGCATTGTGAACTACGTGTACGCTATTGTACTCGCTCGAGTTCAATTTGTGAAGCCCTTAGCATCAGTTTGAACGTTATTGAATTGCTAGGAAGTTGCTAGCGTTGCATGATCGATAATGTTTAGGCTGAAAGCAAAATTTCGAACCTGATCGTTTGACAAAAATGTATTTTAAAATCAGAAGTACGTAAAGTAGGTTTTTCTAAGGTACCTTAGTATTCAAATCAAATTGTCTAATTTGTAAAATTATTTACAGCATAAATCCTTGAAAAACTTTTATCACCCTTCGCATCTTAATTTAAATTCAAAACTTACCTTAACTTTTACTGGCGCAATCCTTACAAACTTTCAGTGAACCCTCACTCAATTGAGAATCATTCACGTCTTTTCACTTTACACTTTTCATTTCAACATTTTCACGTCCGTGAAGTTTTCAGGCGAGGACGCGTGCGGTCGTCGCGACTTCAACCACTGACTGGGCTTCCAAAGGCTTTAGTCAGTGTAGGTGTTATGATAAGTAGAAAAGCTCTATTGTCGAAGCTTTGAAGGGAAGGTTGAGGTGATAGCTAAATTTAGATTGGCGCAGACAAGGTATGGATCGTTGACCTAGTATTTTATTGTAGAGTAGAAGCTGTATCACTTATTTGTTTCCTATGCCTTCTCGTCACTATGTATATAATTAACATGTTTACTGAAAAAGTCGTAAGCGTGGTTTCATGTGAAATGTTTATAAAATATGTACAAAGTCGGTACTCTCAAACGATGAAAGAGAATACATAATATTATAGCTTGCGGCCTAGCCAGCCGTACATGTGAAATAGGGAAGTACATAATATGTAGGTATATCTTTTCTCACCCCTTTATTCATATTCTCTGTCATTGTCACGTGCATGACATCAAAAGCAGATGACAACAGGTTTAGCAGCCATTTTAGCTATCGCAACTTTAGAAGACCAATATACCCCTTAGATTCAAACTATAAATTGAGGTAATTGCATTTATATAGGTACTACTTTTAGTCAGCTTAAAGAGGGATGAAAATATAATTATCCTTTGTTGGCTGTTAAATAAATTATACAAATTAATTGTAATAAAAAAGTCAAACATGGTAAGCTTGTGAACTTTGTCCTAAACAAATATGAAGTTAAAAAGCATCATTTTACACGAAATGTGTGTTTCGAGATAAAAACCTGTTTCGTTTTGGAATTTTTCGACTAATGATGACTAACATTGCTGGCTTGTCTATTGTTTTTTATCTAAACTCAGTATCGCAGTACATACACACACATATCGAATGTGTGTGTATGTATAGCCTAAGTTAAATATTTTATATATTTTTCGTAAGAATTCGCAAAACCATTCGAAATTTTGATATAAAACAAAAATATATCTCTATCATATTTAAACCAAAGGGTTACTTGATTAAAGAACCTTTTAGATATTTCTTGAATAAACATTTCATCAAATTTAGTAAAATAACAAATCCTACGAATCTAGAAGAAACAAACTTAGAGGAAAAGCTCACGTTTAGTAATTTACATTTAGATCCAATACACCTCATGAGTCCAATAATCTTCCTTTACCTATAGATTAGCATTTGTCTACAACCCCAAATTCTGAGGAATCAGAATTTGGCTACATAATTAAAATTTAAATGGAAGTGAAATATATGTAAAGCAAATGAATTAAAATGGTAATTTAGTCAGATGATGCTTGCAGGCTGAATACTGCGTGTATCTACAATGGCGACATTAAATTGACACAAGGGTAGAGCTACTTATTAGAATTTTTTTAAAACAATTAAAGTACAGTCAGCTGCACTAAAATGTGTACGAACTTAGCACAGTCAACTCGGCATTTTTTGCCCATGTACGTTTCCTGGAACACTTTTTAGTAGGCTTGCCCAGCACCTATACCATACTCCCAGCCTAGTCAGCCATATCCACAGGAAAGACAAGGTCAATACGTGCAGAGCTGACTAAACCGCGGGTTTCCTCACAATGTTTTCCTTCACCGTCATACAGTGTCCCGTTAAGTGTAGGCATAGGTTGCCTCCTGACGCTGTATAAATCATCTTCAATAGATGTAAAGGTCTATTATAATGTTTCCTATGGAGAAGGCCAGTTACACTGAGAGGATGGTAGGTGGGCAAGACTAAAAGAAAAGGCTTGTCACCTAATTCATGCCTAAAGAATTCAAAGGGTTAAGAGTAAAACCGTAAAAAAAATACGAAAGATATGCAATATCTGTTATTTTTTTTCGAAGAACCCATAGGTTCTTTAGTAACTTACGTAACTTATGTTACGTAACTTATGTCTGTATTTTTTTTTACTATCTGTAAGAATGTCTGTAAAGAATTTTTAGTAATTAGGTACAATGTTGATGCGCTAGGTAAGAAAAAAATTACGCTTACAACAAAAAATGCTTTAGCGGTTAGTTTATGTATTCGGAACAATATATTGTTTTTTTCACCGGCCTATTTTCCCGCTGGCTTCCGGTCTAGTCGACTGAACGACTGCGTCATGGGGCATTCAATTTATTTTTTATACAGAAGCTGTAATTGAATCCCCCATTTAAAATTCTATTTCCTCTTTTCTGCTGAATGCGGTGGTATTAGCATATTCTGTGGTGTAAAGCTGCATGCGCACTTGCGGCCGTAGCCCTAAAAATATTATTTGAAATACACGGGAAATGAAAATTCATGTTTGCTATAGCCACTTGTTTGACTACCAATGTGCGAGTAGCTTCAGATTACATTCAAAGACGAAACGACGAAAACCAGCATTGATAGTAATCAATGAATGCTGGTTTTCGCTCAGAGTATTATTTAGCCCAGCTTAGCGAGGATAGAGATTTGTTACGTTTAGGAATATAACGATATTTTAAACTGAACCTAGTGGGTACAGTTGATTTTTCTAGTTTTATGATGCTGACTATATATAAGCTTCCTTTATTTAGATTATTGGTATTTTATGAGATATATTCCAGAAATGCCCACCACGAAATCCTTACCAGGGGGGATTTATTATGACTTACACCTATTTTACTTACAATCTGACTGTACCAATAATACGGGCACGTACTTTTGCAAAAGCTTGCACAGATTCCGAACTCTAGGAAAAAATAAACATTTTTCCACACAGTACATGCGGCCTGAGGAAATTTGGTATTTGACGAAGAAGCAGGTCGAGTATTTTGGAGGATACAGTGTAATGTAGGAGGTATATTTCGTTCGAGGCTTCCCGGGTTAAATTGTCTCATACACGCCTCATGATTAATTCAGAGCATTTGCTTTCCCGGGACCCGGAGTTCGCTTATCAGTTAAATTAGACTAGCTTGTTCGGGATAAGATGTGACTGTCTGTGCCACTGTAGGTGAAAACTCATTTTTTTCTCGAAAATGGTCTCGTTTCATAAATTTTATCAAAATGAAATGGAACTGAAATATGTTTATTACAAAAAAAAACATCGGAAAATCTAACTTGTATCACTAGGGGGAGTAGCAAAAGGAAGTCAAACATGCTGTCGACCGGTTTCGGTACTGAAGAGAGTCCCTAATCTTAACGCATACATACGGTTAATTTAACAGAAATTAATATTAACAATGGATACACGGAAGCAGAGGCCTCTCTACTAATTAGAAATGACAAAGCGAGGATTGAGTCCGGCACCTCGCCACGGCCAGTCTTCTCGACAGCATCGGACTCCCCGATTGAACATCTAACAAACACTCTTGTATGGTATAGTCTGAGAAAACTTCGTTTGCGCGATCTAGACCTCGAGATCCGATTGGTGGAGAGCAGCAAATTGGTTTCGTGCCGTTACAGTCAGTGCACCTGAGTAAAAAACCAGCGCGTTGAAGCCAGTGCGGCTCGGACACCACGACGAGGCGTATAGGTACTTAAAAGATACAATCATGCCGACCATCAATTAGTTTTTATTTTACTGTAATGTAAGTTTGATATTTCAGCAGTAATGTAATTGGTTCTGCCACTGATTAATAATAAGCACCTGTAATCAGTTATACATCTTTGTTTGTGTACCAGTAATAGCAATTTGTCAACGATTGGTCTAATTGCCTATCCAACCGAGGTTTCAATATTCTAAGATCCAACCATAACTCTTACGTTACTTTAAAATTCCTCAACTTCATCACCATGTCTAAAGGAAAATGCACATCTGATTTAGTTACACAGTGCCAGTTAGCATGCGTGGTGGCTGGAGCTGGCCTAGTCTACTACTACAGTCCGCTCGCACCGTATGACCGCATCAAACGAGTTACTGTCGCGTGCAAGTTGGTCATGCGAGCAGGCAGGGACAGTAACTGTCCACTGTCAGGTCAGCAACTCGTAGTGTGCACTTGTTCCTGTAGCAGTCCTAAATACATAGAAATCTTTTCCACCACTAGCACAACTACTAGATAAAAAAAAATTTACAATGGTATCGATTCGGTTGTTGCCTTTTTCTAAACTAACCTAATTTAACAGCACTAAAAATGTTGCCGTCCCTTTCTCATAAACTGAAACGACAAGGACGGCTATAATTTTAGTGCTGTCAAATTAGGTTAGTTTAGAAAAAGGCAACAACCGAATCGATACCTATACCTTATAAATTGTCTAAATCAGTCTGCTGGAACTGCATGAAATCCTATCCTACTTCCTACTATCCTACTAATATTATAAACGCGAAAGTTTGTAAGTATGGATGGATGAGTGTTTGTTACTCTTTCACGTAAAAACTACTGATCCGATTTGGATGAAACTTGGAATATATATTGTCCGTGACCTGCATTAACACATAGGCTACTTTTTATCCCGAAAAATCAACGGGATCCAACGGGACGCGAACGAACTCGCGGGCGGCACCTAGTCTATAATAATAAAAACTTACACGTGTATCTAAATTGAAGTTTTGTAAACAATGTTCTACAGCAAGAATGTCAAATATGCATTATAACCTAGGGCTTATCATAAATAGTTGAATTTATGATTAAGAGGCACATATTTAAAATGCTCGTAGTAGGTTTTATTCCTATAAAAGGTAGACTAATTTTAAAGAAAGTATTGTTCCTTATAAAACTAACGAGTGTTTACAATGAAACCGCTGTGGCTTTCTTTTATTGTCTCAATTTATATCTCATTGGTTTTATGCTTTGACGATCCTAGTGATAAGACAAAAGATGTCCCAAACAAATCCATGCGAGTTTTCGATGCGCAGGATTCAACATTCCAAGAACAAAAACATCTAGTTCACCTGGACATCCATATGGCCTTCACTAACAAAGAAAAAAACTCATCTTCTTGCAGCGGATCTGTCATAAGTGACAGTTGGGTGGTGACGTCAGCACATTGCTTTGCATCAAACGACAAGAAAGGTGCAGTCGATAAAATATTTGTCGTGATTAAGCGTATAGAATTTGATAAATGGATCGAGCTGGGTGCTGTCGTAAATAAGAACGATGTCACGATACATCCCAAGTACATTTATACTCCAGAGAGGCCAAGGTTGGAAAACGATATAGCGGTGATTAAAACAATAAAGCCGATGCTACGGAAAGGTCTGATTCCAATAAAACTAGCCTATCGCCCAGTAAAACCAGGAAAGACCACCATTGCTACGATCGCTGGGTTCGGTGACGCGGAACCTGGTCTCAGCAGACCTAGGCAAGGACTTTTGGGGGTTTCTCCCTGTTCCAAGAACCTGCTATGCTCCATGAGCTTTGTAAGGGGAGGAAGGGGTGATTCAGGAGGCTCTCTAGTGTCGAAGAGAGGCACGCTGCTTGGAATCACAGCAGCAATATACTGCGACAATGTCGAAATATCAAAGTTATGTCGAACTGATTTTGTACAGGTTTTCTCCAAGTTGAAATGGATAAAAAAGGTTACAGGTATTAGTGCATAAAGATATGACTGTTGAAATAGTAGATTATTATACGAGGGGATAAAGCAGTGTCTTCTGTCGCGGGTGACGATTTAAATCGCGAGCGTAACGAAGGACCCGAAGTTTACTCCCGAGCGTAGCGAGGGTGTTAAAAACTTAAATCACGAGCGAAGCGAGGGATTTAAGACGAGTCCTGAGAGTAGCGAGGGATTTAAGTTCACCCAAGACTAAGACAGCTTTATCACCGAGGAAAATACTCTACTTTTCGTACCATTTGCGAAAAAATTAAAACAATAATAATATGAGATAGCATTTTAGAACATTAACTTATTTATAAAAATAAATTAAAATAAACTTAACGTTTATGTATTTGAAGAAAACAAAAACGCGGCATTTTCCTAGACTAATATTTTTTTGTCGGAAAAGCAAAGGCATCAAGCTCATACGGCCTGCATAATAAATTCGTATTCCTTTTTCAAAAAGATGTATAATGCTTTGTATACAAACTCAATGGTGTAAACACAGATGTAGTTCAGTATAAATTGTATTCCAAATTTAAATCACTTTCTCCCCCAGAGGATGAAAGAAATCCAGTACAATTTTCTCTCCCTGTTTTTAACAGATTAAAAATGACTATTGTTATGTTCGCTTTTTGTGGCATAGAAGGTCACTTTTTTGAGCAAGTGGTACGAAAATGTTTTTTTATTGGTAGTTCTCTAGGAACGTCATAACAATCAATAACGTGATTCAATATCCACTACAAAAAAAACTAATAAGTGATCTATATTGAGACCATCTATTTCAAAAGATCAATGACCGATTTGTATCCTTTTAGACAAGAGTACCCCTGCACTTAAAATGAGTTAATGTACCTCGGACGTGCCATTAACAATGCAGGAGTCTGACCGACGACGTAACACCGATATTGTGTTTTACTAATGACTTCAACCACCACAGCATTTATTATTATTTATTTACACACAGGTAAGTATTTGTGTATGTAGAGGTGTGCTGAACTCCAGCACCTAGCTGCTGATATTACAATAATTTCTAAACTATAAATAAGGGGCATTCAAAAAACTGACAATAATAATTTTGAAAATCGAATATTACACAATTACAAACTTTTATTTTATATTATCAGTAGAATCGTCTGCTAATTAATAAAGACAAAAAAAAATTATGGTACGATAGTTTTTTTTTTTTTTTGGTGCGAGGTCTTTTTGGCAATAGTTTTTTTTTTTAAATTTTTTTCTTGCACTGGAGGCTTGTCCTTTTGCCAAGTCTTTTTTGTTCAATAGTTTAGGTTAGTTTATAGATTGCCAGTAAAAACAGACGGGAGAGAGTGTGAGAGTTTCTAAACTAAGCTAATTTGTGACAGCGACAGTTATAAACATTTTTACTCATTTACAACAGCATTTTCAGTGCTGTCAAATTAGGTAAGTTTAGAAAAACGCAACAACAGAGTCGACACCAGCACCTTCTTCAAACTACACTGCTTGGAATAAGTAAGTATACCTATGATTAAGCAACCCTTAGTGCATTTTGCACTTAAGTTACTCGCACTTTGCATTGTTAAACTAAGAGTCGTGAGAAAACTTTGCAAGAACGCTATCCGTAACATCTTTGTAACTGCGCCAGACTGTTTGAAAAGTTCTGCAGTTGAGAAACTATACATATAAATGTTACAAATAGTTACAATACAGGTTGTCCCAGAGCCAGGAGTATGTGCATTTGTTTTGAATTTTGACTCAAGTGTAGCACACGCAAACGCATTCGCAAAGCGAAACATTTTGTTGGGAATTGTACAATTCCTAAATCTTCCGCTAGAGGCGCTTACCCGGTTTTCATACAAACTTTCTCGCTTGGCAAATGCATTTGCGTTGAGAGTCAAAACAAATGCACAGACTCGAGGCTCTGAACTAGTGTGAAGGAGTCGATTCTCGAAACCTAGGGGAGCTATCTGCTTGTAAAAAAAAAATACTGGAAGTACCTACAGAATGTTCAACCACTTATGAATTTATCAAATAATGTGCAGTGGTATAAGTAGGTATTGCACTCGTTATATTTATCTATTTAGCAAAGCAAAAGAATTCAATAATTTGCATTTTTTGCATCTAAAAATTGCAGTTTTCTGGAATTTTACCCCATGATCGGAATACCCCGTTTACGCTTAACATGATAGTTCCGGGACATAACTTTTAGTACATACTTACTTATCAAAGACATAGAAAATAGGTATATCCAACATGTTCTTTATCAGCTATGCAACGATTATAAAACTGTCAATAGTTATTTTTTTACATTACTAATACAAGGCATCACAAACATTACATAATCCTATGCACTTCTGTACCAAAAAGTCAGTGTCCATAACGCATGACCCAATTTTTTTACACATTACGTAGCCGTTACGTGTAAGGGTGGACGTACTTGTTGATTACAGCGTAATGAGCGGGCATCATCGCGTAAAAACGGTTTGAAATAGTTTTGCATTCTAGTAATACTTCGTACAAGAGTAGAGTAAACAGTAAGTAGAGTCGCGTATTACTCTACCCAAGTACTCTACCAGCTTTCCTTCTAAAGGCGCTAGGCGTTGAGACATTTCAAGTCCCTTCTTGTATAATGTATACATTTAATAACGTTATAGATTATTTTTGTCATTTATTTTAGTAAAATTTACTTATCATAAATCATAAAACCACCGAAAAAGTATGCCGAAAAACGCCGGCTTACGGGTGTGTAAACACTGGCCGGAACGGCTCTTGTTTTAAAAACATTTCGAATTTGAAGTTCGTTTTTCAAACTTTTTATTTTTTACGTTTTTTTGAAATTATTAGTGGCCAGTGCATTCTTCAGACATTCTACAAACTTGATTATCTCTAGAGACTGTCGCCATTCTAAAGCACTCGGTCTCACGAGAAAACGATATTACTTTTAATTACGTAACTAATTAAAACATTCAATGGCTGTGTAATGGCCCACAGAATAATATGACTGTATTTTGGGTTCCGAAGACAAAAAATAATTTTAATAGCAGTTGCGTGCTTTCATAAACCAACATTCATCAATATTTGTAAAAAATATATATATACTTGTGTTTAGCTATGTTTCTGAATCAATATTTTTGCAATCACACTTTTGGTCGCGGGATAGGTACATACTTGACGACTTACGTTACAGCCACTCTGACTTTACTAAAGATAGGTCAACATAGCAAAGTTGTTTATTTGTCAAAAAATGTAATGCTCTTTCCCTCAACCTGATGCCCAATGATAGGTATCAGGTATCTGGTCGGTGCTACGGTGATCGATCTACTGGAATCCTATATAATGTTGCTACGGTGATCGATCTACTGGAATCCTATAGTACATAGTTATAGTTATATCAGCGATTCAAAGTGATCAGTGAGATTTTATTGAATAAAAGCTTTTGGACTTTGACTTTAACTTGACTTTGACCAATCTAGTTCCCATAGCTTTGCTTGGTTTGGGTTTAGAAGGCGTTGTGTAACATGTCCATGAGTATTTATTTACCTATTTATTAGTTGACTTTAAAAACTGGTAAAGGAACCCTTCTACATCAGAGCTTGAACACCTTTGGCAGTTTTACTTACGGTTTCTGTTTTCTCAAATTGAAACTTGCTGCTTGGCTTGATACAATGTCATTCATATCTTTGACACTGGAAGAGACCAGTGGTGTTAAAAAAAAAATCTAAAAAGTTTCCAATATGTTTCAAAAAACTTGCTTATTGTTACTAGTTGTGTTTAGTATAGAAGTAGTGGCGAAAGGTTTGTAAGGTTTTGAATTTTTTTATATTAAACCCTTGGTAATGTAAGTAAAGAAACGTTCTGCGTGGTAATTATTTGGATGGGAGACTGACTTAGGTAATTTCTGCTGTACGCTTTAGTTTTATATTTAGTGTTATTTTAGTGTATGCTACTTAGCAGTCGGAACCCCATCAGTTCTATAAATAGGAAGATTCTTTGGTCTCTACTTTAGGCTGCCTCATTATTTTCTATAGTACATGGGCCTCATCCAGAGTAGGTCACAAGGTCAAGAAACTTAGCCGATTATGAATTCAATGATAATTACCTATATTCAGTTATGTGGGTAGTTATTTAGTTGTATTGCGTTGCGTGTCAAAAGGTCATGGAATAAGTACTTACATAATTTTACACAGCTAACGTGTGTATATAGCTGCTAGTTTCAATTGGAATTGTGTGCCTTGAGCGATATGAAGCACACATTCAATTTTTTTGTATAAAGAGATCTCTTAGATCTCTTAGTCAAAAGTAAAAATAGACTATCCAGACTCTGAGGAAATATTTGCCATTTACAATTAATTATTACCCGACTGCCGCCCTAATACTGAAACGTCACTCATAATGACTATTGTAAATTACCCTACCTCTAGTGGGCTCGTTGGGAGTTTTTTTCTCATCGGTCCCACCAGTGGGCCAGCCAGTGGGCTCGATGGGAATAACTCCTTTTTAACATACCCAGTAATAATTTAAGCATGACCTTGATCCAAGTAGCGCTCAGCTTTTTTCAGTATTGAGGCGTGTCTGAAAAGTTAAACGGTACAAGTAAGCTTCAGGGTGTTTTTTTTTTTTTAATTTTACCATGTCAGTATAATGAGGTGAGGATGTTTCTCTCAAACATGTTGCGCTCAAGTTGAAGTAGGCCACGTGGTTTTGTTTCGTGACTTTTTTGAAGCTCGTGATACTGAAATAACAAGGCTCTAGCCGCAATGGTATGCTTATGGGAAAATGATGCCAACATTATTTCTGAAAGTTGGACGGACTCCCTAGTTTTATTATATGTGGGTACATTACATAAAAGCTCTGCTTAGTTTAGGACTAGAGGGCGTTGTGTGTTATGTCCATGAAAATTTATTTGATTTATTATTATTATAATGCGTTGCCAGTGCTAGAAAAAGAAAGGAAACTAGTAAAAGACAAATAAAAGAACTCCATAAAGCTATTGCTACGTAATTGAGCCACCAATAAACAAATCAAATAATTATTTTACAAATAAAAAAATTGGGTTTCCGAATTGCAGGGTTACCTTACCTAATAGTTCTATATACTATTTACCTACTGGGTTTAGGAAGTTCGAAGATACGCAGAACTTCAATCTAAAACTACATCTACGACCTAACTTCTATGTTATGCATTTTATTTTTAGTTATTTCCTACATAACTTTTAAAGTTAGTTTACCTAAGGCACTTAATATTATTGATCTGGCCTAAAAGTTCAATGCTATTGTTGGCTACATTTTAAAAGAGCACTCTTTTGTCACTTGATAATTTGGTGAAGGTTCCCCTCGACTTTTAAATGGAAGACACGACGTGACACAGCAGTCTTAGATAATGTGTACGTCGGTGACGTGTACGATTTAAATGGTTACTTTGGTATTTCAACCAAATAAAATAAAATCGAACAGAGCCAGCTTACGTAGAGTAGATAAAAAATACTCAGACGCAGAATAAGCATCAGAAACATTGAATGTGTTCATCCTCTGAATAAAACTAGTCATTTTCATCACAAAAAAGTTTATCCTACTAGGGAAAATCGAACCCATGCACAGCCTACAGCATAGTACAACAAAGCTACTAAGTATAGCGACATCAAATAAAGTTTGGAATAAAGACGAAATAAACGGGCAACTCCAAAAAGAATATGGTCTGTGGTAAAAGTAACTTTTGTTGATAAAGGTTGTCAAATTCTTTCCCGGCACAGACAATATATCTAAGCCGAAACTTGTCGTAGTCGGAGTAATCTTCTAAGTGCTGGAAACTTGTTGTAAACAGACTACCAAATCAGGTGTGAACTCTGTGAGGCAATTCTATCTAATGTTACTGATGTACAGTGAGGTCCATTAGAGGACTCAGAATGTCATTAGTAGACGTCTGGTGCAATACCCGGTAGCGAACTGCAGGTGAGGTAATGCGCTTTTTGTGATGACATCTTGAGTTGATGCCGTTCTAGGAACCTTAGAAATTGTCCCGCCTTGTTCAAACATTTTCAATTTTAACTCTCTCCGTCTGTATTTCTGTTTGTAATGAAAAACTGGTAAAAAAACTGTTTATATCCTGTAAGTACCTATGTTGTTATGTTAGAAAATATTAAAGAGTTTATTTCATCATATATAAAAATTACAACAAAACGGATAAATTTGAATTGAACACGGAAAACCGTAACCGTCGTATGTAAAATCGGTAATGGCCGGAAAAGTTCGTCCAAGGATATTGCTACAATACCAATTCAACGTTTATCTCATACCTATCCATATGTGCGTGTTTTGTATTAAATTTTTTTTTAATCTTTTTTATCAATGTCAAACTTGCAAAACGCAGGTTGATTAGCTAATGTGGCCTAGCCGCATTATTTTATAATTGCGTTACGAAATACCCGCTGGTAGCTAGCAGTTCGACATGGTCAGTTATACGTGGATATCCCACTAAGGTCGTACACTTACTTTCTGTTCAACGGAGCTCCTTTTAGTCCTGCGACCTATGTGGTGATAAAAGTTAAAAGAAAAAAAGTTCAAGTTCTCTTTTGTTTACTTTTTATTATTTAAAAATGGAATTGGTTAAAGTGTGCTATGTATGGACTCTGCTTTCGTTTATACTGTTCCAATGTTTGATGGAAGGATCAGGTCAACAGACCTCGTTTGAGTTGCCAGTGCAGTTAGTTGGATTTCCTTTCATCATTTTGGCTGTAAGGCTGACGAATTTTCTGAAGAAAATGTCCTATGCATTAAGTCCATGTAAGTACCAGTACTAAGTTTTTAATCAGAATACCTATTTCATAATTTTTTCCATAATCTACCTCATTCTACTTCTGAGCAAAGATCACAACTTACTTACATAAAAAAAAAAATGTAAGAAGCGCTGGAAATAACAGTCAACATAGCTAGAGTATGTAAAATCTACACTTTAAATATAACAGAATTAAAATATATACCTATGTATATCTATTTGAAAACGCCATCTCGTAGAACAGAAAAAAATAATCGTATTCTGTGGATATCAATCTTTTTGGATCTGCCCATTCCATAATACATTTCATTGCAGTCGTAGCGTGGTCATACTTTACCTAAGGTATGTATTATCTACTTACGTAGCACAACAAGGTATTGTACTTTATTGCACCCTACACAAGCGCAAGCAATGTCTAAGATATGGCATACAAGACCTATTGACCTACAAACAAGTTACAGCAATCAAAGAGAAGGTGTTGCGTTCCATCTCACGTAGGCACACGACGTTTTTGCAGTGCAATCTTAGCCGCTCAACGCGTAACTGGCCAGTGACGGCAAAACAAACGAAACGTAAAAGAGCGCGAACATTACTGAAAAAAAAAACAATCTCTCCCATAATGAGTTTACACAATAGTTTAAAACAATAGGAAGTTTTGACACATTGCGACATCATTTGCTATTTGAGCAACGGTTTTCATTAGTTTTTCTCAGTATTTTTTTTCCTACAATGAACTGTGATAAAGTTTTGTTTGCGGCTATTATTTTGATATTGAGTTTTGAAGATGTTAGAAGTCAACAGCAGCCGTTTGAGTTGCCAGTGCAGTTAGTGGGTTTCCCATTTATAATAGGAAGTGTAAAACTAACGAATTTCTTGAAGAAACTATCGTATTCTCTTAGCCCAGGTGAGTATATAAACTACTGAATTTCAAATTCATCTTATTAGACTCACTATTTTGCTTTAGACTTTATTTAAAAATAGCCCTAAAAAGCAGTTTTCAAATTCCTAGCTCTATGAATCCATGAGTACTTTCCATAGTACCAATAACACTGACCACGGAGGATTCAAATTTTGTCATTTTTTGAAACAACATGTAGCATTTTTATTTTAAGGGTTTTTCTTGTGTTATTGTGAGTATTGTTGTTTAATTTTGGTGGAATTTTAACCAATAATACTTAGGTCGTAACATAAAGTGTGGGCCATTGGAATAAATGTGTGTAAAGTGGTTTTTATTAATGTGAAAATTCGATTCCGGTTTTGGAGAGAAAATCCACCATTTTCTCTTCATAACGTTAGACTAGGCGGTATGGTTTTAAAACTATAGCCTGCTCCGAGCGAAAAAAAAACCTGACCACGTATCACGTAAAGAGGTAGGTAACTACCCCGTTACCTTTTCACCTGGGTTACATTCCTGCAGTACTTTTTTTGGTCAAGCTATTGACCCTCGAATGCGCAATGTAGACTCCTCTAGAAGCGTATCAGGAAAATGCTGGTTGAATTAGTTTGGCAGTCTCTTCTTTAATCTCTGTTTATGAATCCTGGGGTAAGGCTTCCAAGTTAATTTCTATATAACCTACAGATTTTACCATACAATTGTATACTTCTGAATTCTGTCATGATAACTAGCATAGATACCATATGTCCCAAACAAAAGTGCATCGTGAGTGGAGTGATACATAGCTGTTTTCACACACGTCTTCTGTGATAGGCGAATTTATCGTGAACTGCGACTGCATGCGGATAAATGCGCTTGCAAACGCTTTCTGAATAATGTTGGATATTGGGTCGTTTGTCACGAATAATAAGTTGATATTGCTGGGGCCAATTTTTGTGAGCAATTTGTTGGTTTGATGATTTTTTACAAAGTTTGCACACGGGTGTTTGTACTTAATGATCAGAACGTCCATACGATAAATTATTAGTCAAAGTTCTTTTTTTTTTCAAAATAGTGCAATTTCGTCAATGCAATTTCTAGTCTCTCTATTCTGCTTATATTATTGTAACACGCTACATAAATATACACTAAGAAGTGGAGTGTGCTATATTTATCTATATTTATGTAGCTTACAATATACTTCCTTATAGCAAAGCCCTACTTTGCTTGATGTTATCAGAGAAAGTTCCTATAAATAAGTTAGCTAGTAAAATGTACTATTTTCTCACTATCTATCTATATAGATTGGAAAAAGAACCGAAGAACAAAGCAAGTCGTTGATCTGAAGCAATTACGGGGCTAAGATTATCCGGACGCTCTCTAACTGGTAACTAATGGTAACAAATCGTTCGGGTAACTTAGTTCGGTTAACTTAGATTGCTGTTTATTTTCTATCGCTCCTTTGAGATAGGGCATCGATTCTAATTGAAGGTGTGTTTTTGCTCTACATATTTTTGTTTGTTTGGAAAACTTACAACAAAGACACAAACAAAAGGCTAATCACAAGTTTTCACTGATAGTAACGAGTTATATGCGTATCGTCGTGCGTATATGCGTATATTGGAAGAAATTATTATTTTATACTTAAATAATTAATAAGTTTATTTAATAAATAGCTCGGAGAAATATCAATAAAACTAAAAAAAAAACAAATAGAAAAAAAAAATTGACAATTAGTTTCTTCTAGACCAGCATTTAGAAGATGATACTTCAACCAAAATCAATGGTAAATAAAAAGATTAACATGGCGGAAAACGTACCATCAGAGGTATCAAAGGAGATCGTTGACCAGGGATCCAACAGGATCCAATTGATCAATGCGATGATACCATACCCTCTTATGAAATCTTTTCATTATCGGATTAGCATTGTTTTTGTTGGTTTTAATGACCCCGTTTTTGGTTGTTCCAGCCACGTACCGGTCACGCAGTCGCCGTCAGCTGACTTACGAGACCCCTGAGTTCGACGTGGTTGAAGTGGAGAAGTACATAGTTGGAGAGTTTGGGAACCGCGCGTGTGTCTTCGAGAGAGTCTGCGCCCACTATGCCACCAGGGCGAGTGTACTGCCGCGTCCACAGATGGACTGGCCGGATGTATTCAGGTACTTACTAAATATATATATAATATGTATATTTTCATAACATCAAAGTTGCTACCTAAATAAAATCACAACCAGTGTAATGCGGACTCTACCAGTACTCGTAGGGTAGGTTTATAAAAAACTAGCCGTCGCTCGCATTCTAGACTCTTTAGAGTGTGACTTTTCAAAATTCCTTTTTTAGTGCACCCCTACACTACATAAGGATAATCGAATCCAAATTTCATACCTCTAGGACTTGTAGTTTAGGCTGTGCGTTGATTGTCAGTCAGCTTCAAAAGAGTTTTATATATCAGAAGAAAGATTAGAGCAGCTCAGTTTCAGCAGAAATTTAACACTGGTAGAGATGACGTCAAAATGACGTCAATAACGTGATTCACTAGTGGGTTAAAGGAGCCTAGTACTTGCTAGTATGTACGTATGAATTAGCCCTCCACCGATACCGTGTAGATGTCGTGTCGACGGCAGTGTGATAACAGCCATCTTCTGGGCCTACGTGCCAATGAAAATTATTCCAAATTCTTCATTACCCCACCGACCTTGACCACTTTCTATGATGAGTTTCATAATTATTCTATCCACGTCCCAAGGCCACGTTATTGGGCACGTGGTCCAAAGTGGGACAGATATCACGCAACCGGTCATTACCGCTCATCGGCGAGCGGTCTCCGAGCCACTAGAACCATTATGTGAAATCATAAACGCGATGGCGGATTTGCAATAAATGCATGAAAAAAAAATACCGAATGAATGTTTGTAATTTTTTTATTGCCATCAAACATGCTGAAGCTACTTACAATCCAAGAAATACTAATAAAGTAAATAACTCGTACCACCAATATTATAACTGAGCATCCCAATAGACGTAACTTTTTTAATAATTTTTTGGTAGCTACGTAATTTACGGCAAAGCAATTATTATAGCGAAACATAATTCTCAATGCTGTATTCAAAAGTATCCTTGACATAGAGAGACAATCGATGAATACAATCGATGTTTTTAATTCGTAATTAATTACTTATCTAGTTGCTTCCAAAGTAACTGATGTAATTAATCGGCAGTTGATTGTTATTTAATTTTAAAATTGTTATTTTTACGTCCTTTTACGTAAACAATTTTGCGATGACAAAATTATCCTAGTGTATGGTAGTCTATCATTGAAAGCACGTTCGCGAGGTGCGCGTGTTATGCAACACCGCAAAACACTTTCACTGCATCAACTTGTCAATCAAAACGGCACTCTACTGCAGAGGAATACGAATCACATTATTCGTGCAGATTTTGCAATTTACTTCTAAGATTACAGTGACGTATCAGAAACTTGAGTATGAACGAATAGGGATTGTTTGTAGATGAATATAATCTGTGGGTTTGATCGGTGATCTGATCACTGTGATGCAGTTCCGTGAAACATAATAATTGAAAACTCAGCCAGGAGCATTCTGCATCCCTTCGAACCTCGAAGCGCTGAATCCGCAGTGAGAATATAATTTCGTATTCTGTAAAACACGATAGCGCCTGTGGTGCCTCATTGACGAGCGTAGTACTGAAATAATTTAAGTTATGTGAGTTTATCACATAACAATTTATAAGAATGACGCACAATCGACGCACGCTTCGAAACATAAAGAATACCACTTTAAAGTTAAGTGCGTCCGCTTTCGAAGTGGTTTTTAGGTCACTTGGTTGAATTCAAACTCGTGTTCAACGTTTTACAGAATAACTCTGATTAGTTTACGATTATTATCTACAAGACCTTTTTTTCTTACAATATAAATTCATAGTATTTTTTTCGTTTCAGTGGGTACAAGCGTTCGCAAGAGCAAGACAAGGAGTTCTACCTTCTCAGTGTGTTCCTGGGAGACATCGTGGGCTCTCCTCAGTTGTGCCATCAACTCGGCAAGCGAAGAAGTTGTGACGAACACCAGCTATTAGGAAATTCTTAGTATTTAGTAATACATTTAACATGGTTTTTAGTAAAAAATATATAAAAATATATCCCACTAAATTCATATAACTTTTGAAATATATAAACTGTTTGCATAAATTGTGACGAAAAATAACGAACTACTACCGTGTTTTGAAGGACTACTGGCAGTCCTAGGGTTCTACTATACTTGAATTACACTGCGTAGTAACATCGTAAAACTCCACGGGATCGCATACATATAGTGGCGACGCAGTCTAAAATTCGAAAACATTATTTGCTTCTGAGCTTTCAATCTATCACCAGACGCCTCAGCTCATACTATACCTAATAAATATTTAGATATTTTTTTTTATTTTCCTAAATAGAATTATACGTAGAATATTAATATTATGAGTCGTCAATTATTTCGGCAGTAGTGATCAATGTTTACAAAACGAGGTACTCCCATAAGGTGTTCTATAATTTAAGTTTTTGTTTAATTTGATTGTAAGGGTTTTTAAATATATTTTTTTGCTACTTTTTATCGAACATAATTATGTTGCAAAAATATATTTTTCAAAAATTGTTTATTAATTTAAGTATATTATGAAAAAGGTAGATAGCAAATCATGTAAAAATTAAATATTAGTAGCGTTATTGTTAGTAGTAAGAACATACAACCACATCAAACCAAAAGTGATTTTATTTAAGTTACCATTTTAATTTGGAAATTAGTTAAGCGTAGTGTAACTTTCTTAGTTCTTTTTCTAAACTTAGTTGGTCCCACAAAAGTATTTTTTGAGCATTTTTTAATGAACTAATGTAATCATAAAACCTGTTGGGATCAATAAGTAGGTTTCGGATTTCGGACTAATTTTAAAAATATCTTTTACTGTTATTTCGTATTTCTATTTTTTTCTCGAGGCTAAACGCAATTAACTTTGTCCTTTACTTTATCTAAAAATAATAATTTAGATCTATTAAAAACCACTTACTGTTGACTGCCACTAATCTGGCACATACTATAAAATATGGCTTTTTTTGTTCAATAAAGATTCTATAACAACATAGCATAGTTTTTTAGGTAGAATTACTTTTTCGTGAATTCTTCCAATTAGTTGCCAACTAAATTATGGCAATGCTGAAAACACTTAAAATGTAAAATTTATTCACATTAAAACATAAGATAACTATTTTTGTACGATCATTATATTAGGAAACTACAGATTTAAAATAATATTGTTAGTGTCGTTCCTGTACTTATTCTAGTTTTATTTTTTTATCGTATAATGTTAGAGCTAGTCACAGGCAGTAAAATAATTTTATTAAAAATACTAAAAATCCTGGTTTCATTTTATTTTATTCCTCTCATTAAATTGATTATGAAAATAGATGCCACTTTATTATTACCTATCATACAATATTCTGCTTGCATTATATCTATTCTCTACTAGCCGTCGCCCGCGGCGTTGCTCGCGTTCCAGACTCTCTAGAGTGTGACTTTTCAAAATTCCTTTCTCAGTGCACCCCTACACTATACAAGGACCAAACCCTACACTATACCTTCCAAATTTCATACCTCTAGGACTTATAGCTTAGCCTGCGTTTGTTCTCAGTCAGGTTCAAAATAGTTTTATATATTTAGAAGATTATATTTTATTTATTCGATATTAATATTCCATGAATAAGCACACATTGTAAGCTTTTGCACAAAAAGCATTATTTAATATTTCGTTCTGGTAGTATCCTGAAATAGTTATTTTATCGTTTTCACTTAAAAAGAGCTCTAATCTAACTCAAAAGAGCGTTGTTCAACTTTTCTGTTTTATTTTCATCATGCAACCACAAAATGTAACCGCTTCTCGGATACGTACTGCATGTCCTAATTTTTATAACTCTCGCAGCAGTGAATAGCAGGTTTCTTTGAAGTATAATTTTAACCTTGGCTAGTTGAATTCCTTGCAAAAATACCTATTGATTTTATTTTTTGCTTTTCCTGCGGAGAATGACCTCAGATTAATGAACTATAAGAAACCACGACATTCACTGATTCTTTTTTAAGAAAAACCTAGCCTGATTTTTTAAGTTTAAAAAAGGTAAAATTATCTTTTTGGGTTTTCGCCTAAAGCGATAAAGTCACAAAGCCACCCATCTAGATATCTATAAGTATGTATATAAAATGAATTGCTGTCCGTTAGTCTCGCTAAAACTTGAGAACGACTGGACTGATTTGGCTAATTTTGGTCTTGAATTATTTGTGGAAGTTCAGAGGAGGTTTAAAAGGTGAATAACAGATTATTTTTAGGAAATTGAGTGAAAAATTAGAAAATTTAAGAAAACCTTGGACGTGGTTTGGCCTGCACGTTTTTTTGCAGTGTACGTCTTAACGAATAAAATGAATAATTTTTTTCAGTATATACGTCGTGTGAATGGTACTATGTACAATGTATGATCCACTATTTATTCGGTAAGACGTATACTGCAAAAAAACGTGCAGGATAGTGCCGTGTGAACCACGGCAATGGACGGCGCACCGTTTGCTGTACCGTGCTCCGGCGCGTCGCCGCGCCGTGTCTGATGGGGACGCTCCCTAGACTACCTTTATTACCATTTATTACAAACTTTTGAAAACTGACGTTTGAAATAACTGTCAGTTGTTTGACAGTAAGAGTTTGAATGACAGGACAACGTCTGTCGGGAGGGACGGGACTCGGGTCAGCTAGTTTTATATATTTTTTAAAATCTTTTTTGTATTTCTTTCCATTGTTAGTTTAATACCTACTTACTTACTTCTACCCTAAACCAACTAAAGATGAATAGAAACCATTTATTTATTGCAATATCAATAGAATTCTGTTCTATTCACAACAACAATAGAGATTGGAGCTTCTGTATCCGACGCTTTTCGGACTATCTATTTGTAAGATCTTTTTACTCATTTAAGAAATAACTAGTTTTAGTTTAACGGCGGGTACTATGGCGTGGATAAGGGATTTTTTTTTGTACATGCGTGATACTCTATTTTACCAACCTAAAGACCGATACCTAGATTTATTCTATAGGTATCGTACGTTTAGTACTTAAATGATCAATCAATATATATAAAACTCTTTTGAAGCTGACATAGAATCAACGCACAGCCTAAACTATAAGTCCTAGAGGTATGAAATTTGAAGGGTAGTATCCTTATATAGTGTAAGGGTGCACTAAGAAAGGAATTTTGAAAAGTCACACTCTAACGCGAGCAACGCCGCGGGAGACGGCTAATCGTACTATATAAGCGTACCCATAGAGTATTCATGATCGCACATTTAGAGCTATTTATTTAGATTATTCCATGGAAAATCCTGGTCTACTTTTAGGTACAGAGCTTTGTGGGGCTTAGCCCTCCCTTGACCATTTTGTTCTTGTACACATATAGGACAGTGTGAGAATGACACACAATCCAACAGAAAATTCAGCAAAATTACCAAAGCGCCATCTAGTAAATATAAATTGAAGTTAATCATGAGGGTGGCGTAATAGAGAAAGACTTGGTAATGTTACCCAACACGGTAAAGTAAGCTCTACCGTATTTTAGTTAACCACTGGGCTAACAATTTCAGTGATGATCTCATAGGTGGCGCATTACGTAGCTTAGGCCAGGGTTCATTGAACCTATTTATCCCCTGGATGTTACTCAACCCTATAGAAAATCTCAAATTTTTTTTGGTGTTTGTGTCTACCGGGCCGTGTAATCTATTTTGATAAAAAGTTTATAGAAATTAATCAATCAATAAGCAGATCCATTTATAAAAATAGTTGGGGAGGTATCTATAAAATTTAAGGCCTTTACTCCGAATCATCTCCGAATTGAGTATTGTATTGACACATCCGCTTTAAAATATGCTTTTAATTTTCAAAAAAGTATGAAACATCTCAAAAACAGTTACATAATGGTTTTATGTAACTTTTTGATTTAAATAGCGAATAACTTAAAATTCAAATCAAAAATCTTCTAGCTTTTTATTTTTTTACGTAAACTATTGATCTAGTTCGTGGTTTGGAAGTTACTTTTACCTACCTACATAATTTTGAAATGTTGAAATTTTGTATTAATCAACCATTACATTTTTGACTTTGTAATTTGAATTAATTTTAAGTCCATTGACTATGTTATAATAATATTGCATATACAGTGATGGCATCGACACTTACGAGAATAACAAAATGTTTTACGACTAGGCCCGTGATACCGATACAGAAATATATAGTTACTCAAGCACAGATTTGAGTCGAGATTTTCATACAAAAAACTCTGCTTGAGTCCGATAACCAGTGCCTGAGCAGTAAATCGGCATACGGACCATTGGAATTCGATGATTTGACGATTGAAAGCAACAAATTTTATTGCAGAAATAGTCATAGTAAAAATACAGAGTGTAATAATGTAGATACGAAACGTACGTGTTCTCAATTTAGGGTTGTCCAATTTAGGCTCGTGTGTTGGTGTACAAAGTCGCGTGTAATAGCTAGTATGACATTTAAAAAATCTAATATTTATGTATTTTTTATTTACTTATTTCTAAATTAGGTCAATATTCAGATACGATTTCTAATATGATTGTTCATGTTGGTTTATGTTCATCGTCGTCATCATTTCAGCCCGTTTGCACCCACTGTTAGGTATACCTAGGTCTCCTCTTTATTACGCCATTCTTTCCGGTTCCTTGCGAGTCTTGACCAGTAATTTCCAGTTTTACGATGTCATTTGACCATTGGTCGGCCTCTTGGTCTACGATTTATATAGCCAAAGTTAAATCCATGAGTAGCTATAGTATACATAGAATGTCTCAGTACCTTACCTTCGTATTATTTAACTAATCTGATGTTGCGAAATTCTTCTTCAGAATTGTGGGAATATACTCGAAGGATTTTGAATAATGATCCATACAAATAATTAATGACAACTATAACCTTGCTCTGAAGGCGATTATAGTCCGAATTAAATGAGTATACATAATTACTGTTTTAAATTGGGTTGCCTAATTCTTTGGTAGATTGTCAAGGAACACTTTTTTTACTGACTATACCAGGGTAGTATGCAAATATACTCAAAAGTAAAATTTTAGGTTCATCTTTAAAAATTTAATATCTTATAGTAGGGGAGCCCAAGCGGGGATTTCGGGATTTACCAAAGCGCGACAGATTAATATACAGGGGGATACCTTGTACCCGGTTAAGTACCTCCACAAAACATGAGGCCCATATATAAGGCCGCCCGTGAAGGATACAGGATCAGATTAGTAAAAAAAAATTGACCATCAGAAATTCTCGAGCGCGTCAGATTAAGGTAGGGTGAGTTAATTACATCCTAAAAAGTGTATATTCCACTAATCTGACAATTTGAGAGTGACGTAAAAAAAGGGGAGGGCAACAAAGTTGTAAAAAAAAAACGTCATCTCGACATTCTCGAGCGTAGCTAAATATTTTTTTATTTTGAAGGAAATAATTCAAGAATAATGAAAAATATATAATCTGACGATTTCCGCAAGCCGAAATAACAAAAATTCGTCGATAAAGTTAAATGCGTGCAGTTGCGTGATGCCTACATTTCCTTCTCCGCGTTTCTATTCCTCTCTCACTCTTTCTCTATCTATTACTCTCTCACTCCGTCCCCACTCTGGTTTCTGTTGCCATGACGCCATCACAGCTGATCATAAAGACTCGTGGCATACTGTTTAGGGTCCGGTTATTGTACAACCATGGAATGTACAGCCTGTGAAAACACAGCCGTGGAAAGCGCAGTCAGGAATGCACGACCGTGGAATTCATGTATAAAATACATGAATTCCACGGTCGTGCTTTCCTGACACGTGCTGAGTTTGTACAGCCCGATTTTGCACAGCCCGGTAAAACACAACCATGGAATTCATGTATAAAAAAAAAAATTCATCAATTCTATGGTCGTGCATTCCCGACACGTGTAGGGAATTCACGCCCGTAGAAAGCACAACCATGGAATTGATGTACTTGCTCCTGATTGGTCGATTTATTCTATGCTTCGTTCAGATGTAACTACAGAGTAAAAATGGTACTAGTGTGAATTTAGTGATTAGTAAAGCACAGGCTATCAAAGGTATTAAACAGATTAGAAATATAACGATTGAAAAGCATAGAGAAAAACAACAAAGTTTATTTTTTAGCAGATTTTATGGATGGGCTCGCTTCGCTTGCATTTTTTTATAAACAAACCTAACCTAACCTACCTACCGATTGCAAAGTTGACTATATATACACACTAATAAAAAATATAGGTACCTACCTAAGTAAAAATGAAATATTTTGTTCTGTTTACGTTCCCTTTTAATCGTTCAATCGTTCACATAGTCAGGCAAGTAAGTGTAAACAAAACATAGGTGATGACGTATTTTGGCATCCAATTCCCAGGTTGTACATTCCGTGGATGGGCATTCCCGACACGTGCTGAGCTTTCACAGCCATGGAAAACACAACCAAGGAATGTACAGCCCTGGAATTCGATGCCTAAGCTTTAAGGTGAACCTTTTTCTAATTTTTTTTGTCAGATCAGGCCAATCCCTCTAGATAATCGTCAGATTATGAGACAGTACGTTTAGAACATAAAGATGAACCATATATATCTTAATCTGACGCGCTTGAGTATTTCAAAATGGCGATTTTTTTTTGCACATTATGAAAATGGCCGCGAGTTTGCGTCCCATCGAAATCATCAGATTAGTGAATGAGAGCTTTTTTTTGGTGCACTTAACACTCCCTTAGAAAATCTGACGCGCTCGATTAAATTTTTTTTTTTTCATTTTCAACCCTTAAATACAACCACCCGCATCATGCAAACGATCAGATTAACATGCGTACATTATTAAAAATACCTAGGGCATTGATGCTATCAATATCTGACGCGCTCGAGGATGTCCATGCAACAGTTTTTTTTTACATATTTAAAAATCTATAGCCGCTTCCCCCACCGATGTAAAGGTATATATCATATAACATTTTTTTCTTCATATCATCTAAGCTTTGCATCCCAATAGGTCTCTAGGACGCTCGAGTAAATCCCCATTTAGCATCGTGGGCTCCCCTACTATTAGAGACCATGAATACTAGCTTAATTAAATTAATTAATGAAATTAAACAATTTAATTATTTTTTCAATTTTTAAATCATTTATTTTTACAATTTATTTAATTAAGACCTATTTTATTAAACTGTCTATCAAACATAATTTATTTCACTAAGCTAAAATTTATGCTTTCTACGATATTCAAGGTTTTATAGATGACTCGGAATTTTTGCTCACAACCTTATAATTTTTTTTTCTTTCTTAATAAAAAGGATATAGAACTAAATGGGCTTATTAAATTTGTACCTACAGGTATTTCCACGCAATTAATGAATATTATAATTATAAAATATTTAATAAAAATAAGATGCAGTTCTAATTTCACAATATCTACTGCCGCTTCAGCAAAAATGCATTATTCAGCCTTTCGCATAAGAAGGTCACCCGGTCGATGTAAGCATTACTTGGAAACTGTACCGTAAATGCACCGTGATATAAAGATTTTTTAATGCACTATCCAGCCTGAAATATATTAAAACCTTAGCTACTTTTGTTTATTTATTTAGTAAGCAAGACAAAAGAATAGCTATTTTAAAGGAAGGCTATTTTGCTAAAGAAAGTGCTAATTATAAAGCACCACAGGATTTCCTGGTGTATCACACCTACCACAGAAATTATAAGTGTTGTAACACCTATAGTAGGTGCCAAATAACACCGCAATACAGGTCATTCACCCACCTTCACCACGATGTCGCAAAATTCAATTTATGTATTGTAAACACACAGTACTATACGAGATTCGAGCGATTACTGTCTTAGCGACAGGTTTGTATGGAAAGCGACAGAATTAGCCATTCATCAACTGAATTTTGCGACATCGTGGTGAAGGTGGGTGAATGGCCTGTATTGCGGTGTTATTTGGCACCTACTATAGTTATTTTCGTAGGTACCTACTACCGCTGCCTTACAGAGAGTAAAAAGTAGGTAAAATAAATCTTCATTCAGACAACGTCCTTTAGTCCCAAACTAACCAAAGCTTGAACCAAGTATGGGATGCATAACTTTTTTTTATAAGTAAGTACCTACTTACACTACAAATTTAAATATTATGACACCCAAACTCAGAATCAACATCTATGTTTGACACGAGTAATATCATCACAAAAATTATAAAAAGAGGATTGGTGGAGGCATATAGGTAGGTACTGTTTGTTCTCAGTTGGGATCGAACCTGCAACCGGAATCTGCGCGGAAGGTAGAGCCATACCACAGATCAATATTAGGTATTCTCTTGAATTGGCCTATCTCAAATTAGCGAGCATGTGCCAACTTCCAGTATAAATTGAGTAAGTAATTACACTGGGATCTATCAAAGTCAGCAATCAAAATCAAAATTGATACATAGGTATACCTAATGCCACACTTGATTTATGCTTGTGTGAATTCGTAGTGAAGGTGGTTATAAGTTTTGTTGTTTGCATTGAAAGGTGTACCTAAGAAGATTTATTTTATAATACCATACAATAATCTGACCTAATGTATGATATGAATGAAAATACGGCATATCCAACGGCGAGGTAAAAGAGCTCAAAGCCTCTCTCAAAAACTCCGGATTTAGCCAAGAATAGACCCACATTCTTTAGAATTGCCATATATTTTTTTATGTGTTTTTTTGGTCAGAACATGAATTTAAGGTCCCCTAATTTTCTAGTGTAGTATTTTTACACTATATTAGTGCAAATCGCAAACTTTTTAGAATATTTCATTTAAATTGAAAAAAATATCGATTTTACTTACAAAAGACTTCAACGCGCTGCAGTCGCATCAGCGCTATCTCATTATAATTAATTTATTAAAATAAAATACCCCATGGTCAATAGAGCAGAGTCAACAAACCCTGGGCTTCCCTATCTTCCAGGCTAACCCCACTACATGGTAGAAAGTGAATGCAATCCACCACTACCCGCTAGAGCGCGTGCGGTGACAATAACATACGCGGATCGGCGGCAGCGCAGATCGAACGCCGTCTTCCAATTTCATACTTTGAACATCTAAATTCAAATTTTCTTTTTTATCTATTGTGTCAGTGTTGCAAGCTGTGAACATGAAACTAACAGTTTTTGTTATATTCGGTAAGTTTTTTTCTTGTTTTATCATCGAGTTTTACAGCACTGGTTTTTGGAATAAACAATTTGGCTCGTGGTTAAACAGTAAGTACAAGACAAGTAGTTTTGCGGTTTTATAATTTCATGGTACCTACTCTGTGTAGGTACTACATATAATAAAACTCTGGAGAAATAAAAGTATGTATATAAAATGAGAAGGTGCCTACAAATGTCACAGGTGCAAAGCCAAATAAATACCAGCAACTGCAAATAAGTAGAGAAAAAATGCTGAGGTCATTAATATTAGTTACGAGTATCACGGACCACAGTAACTTTAATCCATATTTGGTAAGTTCAACAAAAAGTAGAGCCGACGATTGAGTCATTTCCTACATTTTGTCACGATTATGCGACTCTGATTAGCATAAAAATTTATAAATTTCAAAAATTTCGTTTTCGGGTTAAACGCGTACATTTGTCTACTCGTAGTACGCTCGTAGTAGAATGAAATATGAAGATACACTTTCGTCTTTTCGCTCCATTTATTTCGCTCATCGTTTGTAGTATAAATTATGAGCTACGTTCATATGCTTTAAATTGCTGTGGCA
Source organism: Eulithis testata (assembly GCA_947507515.1). NCBI lineage: Eukaryota > Metazoa > Arthropoda > Insecta > Lepidoptera > Geometridae > Eulithis > Eulithis testata. Next base: position 4,687,080 of record OX382213.1, on the reverse strand, counting down.
ATTAAACGCGAAACGCAAACAGAAAATGCGATTACTTATTTTAAATGTATGAAGCACTTGCATTTATGTTCGCCAGGTGTTTATTTTATAAATATGCAAAGATAAACCCCTTTTTGTTAATGACTAGGTATTCTGTACAATGCCTGAATGATTACTTAGTCAGTGACATTAATTTTTAGTTGATTTAATAAGTAAATATTCATGGACATTTCACACAACGCCCTCTTGTCCCAAAGTATCCAAAGATTGCGTTCATGTACTATGGGAACTAGGTTGCTGATAGAATACTTGTATTTTTTTTTTTTAAATAAAAATTTAATACATAGGGGCATAGGTAAATAACCAAATAAAGTTGCATACCAAACGCAATAAGAGTCTTTAGTAATATTTTATGGGCCTTCGTAAACGTAACAATGTGCGTCGCTATAAGTAACGTGACTAAACACTTTCTTTGTTAACTGTACCTACAAACAATTATCGTATATTTTGAGTTACCTATGATACTAAACAAACCAACAACAAAAACGTGTTTAGAAAATTAAATGTAATTAAAAAATACAATAAAAAAAATTTGATGAGAGGAAAAAATCTTTCCATTTATTTTCAACTAGGCTTCCCAAAAACTCTACTTTTTTTTACACCTTGGTTCACATTATTGGAGTTTTAGTAACAAGCCCTAATTTTATTTAAATATAATGTGTCATTGGGGATAGTGTAGCTTCCCAACGGTGAAAGAATTTTTCAAATCGGTCTAGTAGTTTCAGAGCCTATTCAATACAAACATACAAACAAATGCTTATATGTTTGTATATAATAGATATTTTATAGATTACCCCAGTCACAGATCATATAATACTACTAGCTAATACCCGTGACTTCGTACGTGTGCGAAACTTTCTACCAAAATATCTGTCAACCAGCATACGATGAACCTCGTGTCAAAGGCGGCTTTTGGTTTAGAGAGGTCAAGCTGTATCTAAGAATCCACGTCTTAGATTTCAATAAAATATAACCTATGTTTCAATCCGGAAAAAGGGCTTCCGAATGGTATAAGTTTCATTGAAATTGGTCCAGTAGTTTAGGCGTGATCCGCGAATAAACCAACAAACAGATAAACAGACAAACTCGATTTTCGGAATCAGAATCGTTTATTTAGTAGATCTGCATATTTAGTTTATCTATATCTTTAATTTTAGTTTTTGGCTTTTTTACAGTTTTAGGTATAATAGTATAGAAGTATCCCAGTGAACCATATTTTATGTATTATATGATCTGTGGTTATAGTAAACATATAGTCTAACTTTTGCCTATAACAATACGTTATGCCTATCACAAAGCACATCTCAACTTGCACAATCTTATTAATTAATTAAATAATGTTTATACAACCCCTTAGTCGAATCATTCCATTAAATTGGTTACATAAATTTACGTTTAATTACTGAAATTTGTATCTAATTAAGATCAACACTAGATTCAAGTCATCATACTTACAAGTGGTTGTAGTAGCAAGAAAGCAGGTATGTTGAAAAATTACGAGAATAACCAAGTAATATATTATGATCTTTTTTATTTAGGGAGCCTACTAAAAGGTTACTTGTATTATATGCGGTATGAAATTATACCTAAGGTTTTTTCATAAACAAAACGCTCGCTTATAAATACGTAGAACGTAGATGGAATTCGATTAAATATTATAGTTGCACACTAAATCCCAGGACTTGTGATTTTATTGAAGTGAGGTTTGATATATTATTGCAATAGTATGTAGGTCCGTTCATAATAATTATTACTGTTTTCTACCAATAATTTAAAAAAGAAACTTTAATTTTTTTTCTATACACTGAATTAATACACCTGTATTAATAATTCTTCTTTCGCTGTAACATTTAATAAGTATAACAAGAATAATCGTTTTGTAACGCAATCTAATTACTGCAGTAAGATAGCACATCTCTCTGTAGATAATTTGTATATTGTGAAACATCGCTTTTCTAGAAATAAGCGATCTTGCAATCTTCGATAGTTTGACTGCGACTTTTGTAATCCACTTTGAATAATGAGGGTTTCTCTTGAATCCTATGATATTAATTTGTGGATCAGCTCGTTATTATTTTGTTTTGAAAATCTTTGTTAAATGAACACGAAATTGAAATCTCATTTCTGTGTCTGGGTGTTACTATGTATTATGAGTATGTATTTACAAAAATAATGTATATAAGTATTATATCAGCAATCTAGTTTCCATAGTACAAGCTCTGCTTAATTTGGGACTAGAGAGCGTTGTGTGTAATGTCCAAGAATATTTATTTATTTTGGATATCGATAGAATTGATGCAGTATTTTTATGGTTATACTTACCTAAAAGTATTTATAGGGAGTAAGCTCTATTTTATCTATCAATATATTTTATATTTACATATTAACAGCGATTTAGCAGCTATTTTACCTAGTGTAGGCCTTATCAGGTCAGTAGATTTCAATCAACTGGCCATTAAGCATATTTACATAATTATCTTGTCCTCAGACTCGATTATCTCTTACTAATAGAATTTCGATAACGCTGGAGCACCAACGCTCTGGAGCACCTAATATCGTATACAGGGGTTGAGTTATCGATTCTAAGCATTATCTTATTACAGAATGAAGGTTGAAGGCGGTCTCGATTTTTATTAAATTTCACGAGCTTTTGCGAGCATAATTATTGATTCCATATTTTAGAGGTGGTGCTTTTAGGAAATGAGATTTTTTCATGTCCATTAATATTTAAAAACTACGAAGATGTTTACTAATGAAATTATAGTGGGCAAGGTTGTGGGTATAAATAAATAAATATTCATGGACATTTTACACAACGCCCTCTAGTCCCAAACTAACGAAAGCTTCCGTGCTACTTCCAACACATTTTGAGTAGGTAATAGGTACGTATAGTTCGTTAGTCTATCTAGTCCAACCCCACGCATTGCACTGCATTGTATATAATTTTGTTTAATTTTAATTCTCACCTAAGTTATGAGTTTACTTTTATCTAACTTTCACATACCTACTTTAGTTTGATTACTGTGGTTTTTGAGATAAATTTTAGAGCAAAACGCAGGTAGTGTGATCCTTTTTATTAGACTACCAACCTATTGTAACCCATAAAATTAAAAAGAATACCTACTCATACCTATACAAGCAAAATCAGCTAGTGTGGCAAACTGATCACGTCTTATACTTATTGGTAGGTAATTTATTTTCATCTGTTTAACGGTTGCCAAGAACTTGCTGTATTCTAGCAGTTCTAGGACAAAGGTAAGTTACAACTGTACCAGATTTAAGAGCAGTTCCCAATTCTCAAAGCCTAAGCAACAACCATGACTCATTGTTCTACTCGCACTCAGTCCCAATTGAGCGTATTCATTGTGTTATTAGAGCAAGGCTAGTGAACTTGTGTGGGAACTATTGATTATCATTTTATCCTATTACGAAACCCATAAACAGTATAGTAAAGGTAATTTTCTACGAGCTACTTACTTATGTTTGTATTGTTATTTATTGATATAACAGAGTCACAGCTCCTAAACGTTTTGTCATTGTAGCTTCTTTGTCCAATTATTGTACCTACTGATGATTCTTTTTTTTTCATTTAAATCCCTTTTGACTCTACTTTTGGGGTGCTATAAAATCGCCCTAGTCAAGTTTATCAGATGTCGGTACCATTTCTTAGTTTTACATCCGCCTCCGCATTTAACAAACATTGATTTTTACGGTCAGTTTGGTAATTTGGTTGTACGTAATTGATGAAATTACTTGAGGAACGCGGAAAATAAAATTTAATTTTTGGGTCAAACCGAGACGTTACTTCCACATAAATTCGGATTTGTTTGGCTACCAGAGTGACCTCACGGAAGAGTGACCTCCTAAGCGATAGTTTTAATTAAAAAAAAAACAACTGAATTGAGAACCTCCTCCTTTTTTGTAGTCGGTTAAAAACAAGACGTGTAAGAAAATTATACCCCAGTCATTTCAGAATTCAAAATTGTACGTCAAATATTGTAACGTTCTATTGTGTCGCAATAATTCTGCCTACAAATATACAGCTGGATTTCAATTGACTATAATTGTATACAATTTCAAAATAAGTAAGCTACTCTACCCAACACTGTCTCTCCCTTTGTTGTACAAAATTCCATGCTTTTTGTACAGAAACTTTTTTGTCGACGTAATTCTTTCGTATTGGTCAAATATTAATTTTCTTCCGCAGTGTCTGTGATCTACTGCCCGTGGTCCACCTACTAGCGTCTGGTGAACTACGGGCAGTTGATCACACAGATTTTGATCGTAGGCGTCATTTTGTATGTGTAGTGCATTTTAGTTCATTGACAGTCGACCCACAGGCTAGTGAATAGCATAGTGACCTATTTAGTACTAAAAGTAAATGTACTACGATAAGAATGGAGACAAGATGAAGAATGGTACTGCCCGTGGTGCAGTCTGTAGGTGGAATACCAATAGACTAAAACGCACACTAGACATACGATAAAATACGAGTAATTAAGATGAAAGTGCGCGAACAGGACGTAGCTAAGTGAGCCATCACTTTACACTTTTCCAAGATTATTTATCTCATTGAGGGTAATAACCCCATTACGTACCTATTATCATCTGTAATCGTACACTGAATCACCGATTCGGTACGACATAACAACCTTAATAATGCCATTATTGTGACAAAGCGCTACATTAGAAAATTGCTGTTTGCAGGAAAAACTCGCAACATTGACTGTTTTTACACTGTTTCCGACGCGAAACGACATCATTCACACCGTGTCGGCGCCGACACTGATATTTATGTTTGAGCCATTGAAATGTAGTTAGTATTGTGTTTGTAAGTGTCGGTGTAAGCGAGTGCGCAAACGTTCGTTGACTATCTCTCTATTGTCGTGTAAAAAAGACACTATTGTTTACTTCCACGTAAAAATATCAGAAGTTTAGTATAATAACTGTGGTTTCTCTAACATACTCCTGAGGTTTAGTGGGCTTTCCTAAAGATCAGATAATTTAAGAAATTTATGGAAATAAAGACAGTCACAAAACAGCCTATAACCTATCGTTCTGTGTTTCTGAAATTTCATTTCTCCCTTAAGGAGATTGCTTGGTCCCTTTGCCACCCGGTTTTGCCTGATCCTATTTACTGTTCAGTGAAATTCAGTGAATCGTTCTGGGATTTTGTTGATATGGGTAAACAAACTTTTCATGAAATGCTTATGAATAAGGGACACAAAATTTTAAGAAACGTGTAAAAACGGTTTTCTTTGAAACGGTGACTGTCTTTGACTATAAAATAGATACGTAATGGTATTTCTTTAGTAATCATAATATTAGCGGTTTTCTCCTCTTAAAAAGAATTGCATTACCTCGCGGGGTATGTCCACTTTTTTCGGAAGAACTGCCCGGCTTTTTATTTTTCTGACAGCTCAACCCGGAACACAGTGAGCAAGTTCAGACTATTGAGACAAGCCTCTTTAGCTACCTATACAGCTCACTTGTCACCAGCGGTTGGAGAGGGCTGCCCAGATGAGGCGGTAAATGGAAGACGTCTCTAACCCCGCCGGCGGGGCCAATGTCTTTTCTGCGCGGATTTGAGCTCTTTTAGGTTCCGCATGATCTACGGTGATCTTCTCATCTAGGTCAGCTAAAATGTGTCTAGGTCTTCAGAAGATTAGTTAGGCATGTGAAATGAAAACACTAGCGGAATAGACGCGAAGGACCAGCGTGAGACTCGATCGATATCTTGTAATTGTTTTAGTAATGCTTCCATCCAGTATTGTTCTCGGATTGCATTCTTACGAAAAACGTGCCAATTACTTGTTTCTGTGACTTTCTGTAACTACTTCTAAAAGCCTTCAGTGTTCCGTGGGATAAAATGTGAAACATTTTACCTGATATCAAACTGTAGATAAAAATATATTTAAAAAAGTGTACTATTGTGATGAATTATTAATAATTATTAATTATAATTTATTATGACTTGTATAAGATATTGTAATTTAGTATATTAAAATAAATAATGCCTGATTTCCACACATACCTAGTAGGTAGGTCCGTAGGCGCTACTTAGCTACTTAGCGGCACTTGATTACGGAGCGGTTACCGCGCAGTGTAGCTTTACCACTAGGTACTCGTCACTGTACTCAAAAGTATGTAAATCGGGCATAATAACCAACAGTCATAATTAAAAAAAGTACCTAGGTATCACAGTCACTTAATTGAGAATTTTCACGAGTGTAAATAGTCAATGCCATTGATAAATAAATACAAAATACAAAATACAAATCTAACAGTTGAGTTATTTGCAAACCGCTGCAAACGATCTGTCTGATCCAAATCACCATACCTACCCATCGGACGCGTGCAAAACACTAACTGTGTTGCCATGATAGCGCTGAATAGCAATGCTATGTTTTCACTGAGTGTCATTGTGAACTCATGCTAACACATCTGCTACATTTCCGAAGAGAAACGTTTATGCCATACGGAACGCTTTGCATACAATTGATTAAAAAAACGTGTCAATAAAAAATATCGAACTTTGAATTGAGTGCATGTATGAAGCTAAAGCCGCGTTTTTATGTCAAAAATAACAACAGTTCATTTTGATAGCGAATTTATGAAAGCTTTTGTTGACAACAGAGATACTATTACCTATTCTGTGACAGAGCTTTACCGTGAAAAAAACTCTGTGGTCTGAATGTATAATTCGGAAAAATGTATGCCTACTTAGTCACATTATGAAATACCAAGGTTCAGATCTAACAAAAATCTAAAAAGACATAAATATGTAGTAAAATAAATATGCAAATACGTTTGCTGCGTTTTATCATGTTTTAACATGTCTTATTACTATGCTAGTCTAGTCTAGCCACAACGTGTGCACGAAGCCTTACTTTATCATTGTGAAACATGCTTAGATAATTTAGTTGCGACATAAAACTCATCGGAATAAATTGTATCGCGCTAAATATCAGAATATCATTTAGTTATGTCGTTGCGTTTTTAACCGACTTCAAAAAAAGAGGAGGTTCTCAATTCAATGGTATTTTTTTATAAGTAGGCGTACGTCTATACAAATATTATAAAGAGGAAAGGTTTGATTTTTTGTTTGTTTGTTTGTTTGTTTGTTTGTATGAATTGAATAGGCTCCGAAACTACTGGACCGATTAAAAAAATTCTTTTACCATTAGAATCCTACATTATCCCTGATGAACATAGGCTATATTTTATCCCGGAATTCCCACGGGAACGGGAATTACGCGGGTGAAACCGCGAGGCGCTGCTAGTAAATAATACAAAATGTTATTATATCAGTTCAACAACTAAGTTCATACTACAAACTACTGATTGTTTCGTACTTTCTATCATCATAGAGCTTTTTAGAAATCATTATATTTTACATAATTATTTTTTTAACAAAAGTGTAAGAAAACGAATTTAAAAACAAATTCAATAAGAACATAATAACCCCGTTTTTTTAGCTTAAAAATCACTCTTAGTAACACTTAGTTGATAAAATGGATGATTCAACTCTAGCGCCTACTTTTGACCTATCCAAGTAGTAGTGCGGATGTGCCCTAATTTAGATACCTAAAGAATGAAGTTTTCCAATTTTAGATAAAGATTGATAGACAACGTAGGAGTTATGAAATAAGAGCATGAATACTAAGTTGAAGAATCTTTGGGCAATCAACTAACAGTATGATATTAGAAGCCATTTCGTCTAAGCTCTGCTGAACTCTGCTTTATTATACTTTTATCAGTAATTTCAAGTTATCTAACCAAGGCGTATTAGGCGTACCCAAATAAATAAATATTCTTGGGCATATTAGGTACACAAAGCTCTCTAGTCTCAAACTAAGCAAAGCTTGTACTATGGGAACTAGATTGCTGATAGAATACTTACTTATGTATACATATTTTTTTGTAAATATATACTTATGATTCATAGTAACACCCAGACACAGAACAAACATCTATGTTTACCACACACAAATGTTTTGTACTCGCGTGGGGATCGAACCCACGACCCACAGCACGGAAGGCAGAGCTACTACCGACTGAGCCATGACGCCTGTCAAATCGATTTGTAAAGTTAGGTATTATCAAAAAAACGTTAAAATTAAAAGCATTTAAATGGTGAAGAGTAAAATTACAAAACAAACCAAACGGCTTTCAAATAAATTGGTTTTATAACATTCTGTGGGCGAGCGGACCTCAGAATCCAAAATCCGGGCTAATTGATTCGTCAGATACAACCTTTGTTATCAGAAAAGCTCGGATACTCCGAAACTCCGAACTAATCTAATCTAAATGTAATAATAAAAATCTATTGTAAATAAAACTCTTGAGACTGACTGACAGTATTTGAACTGGAAAACAAAAATAAAACAAAATATGTATAAATTCTCCTTATTTTTTCCCGAAACTCTTCATAGAATGCGGTGTAGGGGCCGTGTAGTGTAAGTATACCGTTATCCTTTTCGTTTTGCACTAAGAATGTATGAAATTCCTGAAAATAAATTTTTAAAAGAGACAATGGAAGATAGGTTATAAAATACACCATCACAAAGTCAAACTGTGGGCGCTAGCTGGTGCAAAATAATATGAACGGAAGCGATAAGTCACAAAGATAAGGACAACATGATTTTATATAATGGTACTTTGCGTGTGGGAGTAAATATAGGCAAAGTTCAAACTAATGCATTGTACGTTAGCCTGAAGAACTCTAGCACCGCTACACCCCATTACTGATTGAAATAGTTCTCTTCTGTTACTGGAAAACGATTTTGCAATTCAACTAAACCACAATATTTCTCACTCCGAAATAGTACCTCCTCATTAGAAGTCTTCCGTTGATTGGATAAGGTTCACTAGAATGAAGGTGCTGAGCAAGCCTATTTATCTGAATCATGCCCCAGGCACCGTGGCATGACTTAAAACAAGGCCCCTGACGCTGAATAATCTAGATTATATGCAAAGGCGTGCTTAACCCAAAATTGTTTTCTTTTTTGCTTATGTAACCCTAAACCTGGCAACTTTGGAGTAGAGAGGATGAAATTGAAATGGGAGCCAGATTATCCCATTTTGTACAAGCTTTCAATTTACAGTTCGTCTATTTATAACGCTAAAAACACTTTGGTTTATTTACCTTTACGTATTAATAAGTAATATATTCGCATGTTTTTATATACTTGTTTGTGCCCGTAACTACGTCTCGTGGTGCCCGTTTAAAAAGTAAGTGCTTTACCTATGTAGCCGTTATTTAATTCTTGCCAAATCACATTCACTGCTCAAACATAAAACAAACTAACTGAAATATATGTTCTGGGGTTAAGTCAGGAGACCATTCCTATACATTTTCATTCTCTAGCTATTTCGATGTTTTTAGCGGCTGTAGAATGTCAACTAGTTTTATAGACACTATGACGTCATTGAGTGAAAAATAACAAGATTTTTTTAAACTATTTAATTTTAATATTAGTAGGATAAAATTATATTATTTATTTACTACGGTTACTTGTATCAAAACCTACCGAGTAGGTATTTATTCTACAAACGGATCTAGTTTTACGAGATATAAGGTCATTTGTCTATACCCGTACAGATAGTTATAAATAATAGTCGTTTGATTAATACAGAGATAGCTTGTTTGATTTTTTTTACAAAGATTAAGAATAGAGCAGGATCTAAATTGCAGAATGAACATTAGCAGCCATATACCTACATAGTGTTTTTTTTGTGGCTGAGATACAAGGGCTCTACTTGGCCAAAACATTCTACAATCACTAGATAATGGGAAATGGTTCTAAGTGTATGGAAATTACATTTCTTATTAATGTTGTATTCAGTTCCAACTATGGTTCGATGAAACTTCAGCTTAGCTGAAACGTCACTATGCAGCTGAATCATTATTCACAAAATAGCTACGTTCAACTGCTATTCAGATGTCATTTTTTTTTAGTAGGATAGTGCCCCAGTGTAATTAACTGAATTGACTACTTATTTATTATTGTTGTATCTCTAACCGGTGAGTAATAAATTAATATTCATGGACATTTCACACAACGCCCTCTAATCCCAAACTAAGCAGAGCTTGTTCTATGGGAATTAGATTGCTGATCGAATACTTATTATACATTTTTATAATAATCAGAGGCAGGACGATTTTAAGTGGTATTTCACGTTTAAAGTGTGACATTTCATTCAGTATTCGGGTGTTATTAAAGCAATGTCTAAAAGTGTTAAAGGTGATTTCGTCAAGTTTTCAAGGGAAAATTCCACCATTTTCCCTTCAAAACAAACGACAGCCGACTTGACGAATGACATGACTTGAATATTTCACTTGAAACGGTCAAAATTGTCTGTTAAAATGACGGACAGAGGCCATATAGGTAGAAAAGAAGAAGAAGCAATGTCTAGTCCCGGTCCATACTGCGGTAAGCCTTGTGGAAGTACTCTGCAATTAAGCAGGACATGCACTAATAGCTCTATTAGTTACCTCAGTTTTCCACCATGCAACACTGTTGCATAAACTGCACTAGATTAGACCTATCAGTAATTAGTAGCCACAGAGGACACTTACATTCATGCTAGGCCGTTTGGACACTGGCAGGTGCATACCGACGGTTTCAAACGCTAACAACAGAAAATTGATGTGAAATAAATCAACTCTGATGCGACTAACTGGTTAGGTTAGTTCAGAGTTGTTTTTTTTTTTCAATTAGTAGCCACAGAAAATACTTGCACTCATTAGGGCAGATGCACACTGGCCCATACATTAAAACAAAATTTTTATGTGAAAAAATGCAAAAACTCCGTGTGTAATTAACCTAACGTTCTCGAGTTTATACTATAACAAATAAACATCACTCTAAATACAAAAATTCAGTGTAAAACAATTCACCTCAGTTGGTAAAATCAACCAATTTTTTTATTTTCTAGCATAAAACAGGGGGAAATAAAGTTCTGTTTAGATTGCAAGTTAACTCGAAGTGGCAAACACTATCCCGCAATCTTCCGGCGCGCGCCCGCTTACTTCCTGACGTCTAATTTACAGGATATTGTAAAGTAACGAACCTGAATTGACTGGTACAGTCGAGTGCAGTGCTATGTACAGTTACTTTCATAATTCATTTCGCTTGCCGAATTACAGAAATGTTGTTAAGAATGTGTGAAACGACACTGAAATAGTTTGAGACAATGTCTACGTATTGTAATCTTTAGGTCGATTTTGAAGTAAACTATATTTTATTTTAGAATTCTTCCTAATATTTTCTTCAATTTCTGCTAGTGTTATAAACGAAATGAAGGTAAGTTGCAAAAGCCATAAACTTTTCCTAATCGATGTTTTACTTTCAAATATTTCGAAAACTATCCTCATCTTTCATTTCAATATTTTTTGTAAACAAACATTGCATTGATAACAGGTTTTTGAGAAACTCTAAACGCTCAAAACTATTATAAATAACCTCAGCAAATGTTTCGTTACGCCTATACCGCAAACTAACCTGTTCAACAACTATTGGACTGACTGTGACCCGTTTCTAACATCTGACCCTAGTCTACTAAGAACTATTAGAATTTCACCAGCTAAGCGCGGTTCCGGCCTTCGACCTTTAGAAAATAGTGTCCAGCAATTTATGAGCGCATCCGTCTCTTGCTTGCATGATAGTGAGAAGCTTGTGAATAACCAAACTCAAGGTCATTCTGGAAAATTCTGAGTTGTTTTTGCATACGCTGAAAATCTCGAGAACTATTTCACATTCGTTTGTAATCAGAGGGGCAATCTTCATAATAAAATGTAGTAAAAATTTAATTGGAATTCGGTTCTAAAATCGAATGTCATAAAAGTTAGCCTAATTTGTGACTTTTACGACCTGCCAATAAAAATCCACCGATTTTTTGTCTATTGTCCAACATTTTATTTAAAAAAAAATTGCCCAAATAACTTATCTTTTAACATTTAAACTGATCAACAAACCAAATGGTACAAATAACATCAACTTCCTAAAATAAACAAGGGTCGTGTCGAGATTCGCAATGCTGGCAACATGCCGAAACCGGAATTTAAATCTAACCTATAACCCGCAAACATTGGCGTCAGTGGTGCCAACATTGACGAACTATACATACCTACATAAATAGATCGATCCGTGATGTAGTATAATTGACACAACCGGGAGCCCCTTGATTCTAAACCTTTGATTCGACACACTTAATATTTACATTACTTATTTAACAGAAAGCAGTATACAGATAATTACAATGTATCTAGGTAGATAAAAGTAATAAAAGTTAGTTAAAGCTAGTAATACATAAAAATCAACATAACCCATGCGCACTAGCGAATACTGCCGTGTGGCATTATATCAGACAGTTTTTTACAGGTTTTCATGTTGTTCTGAAATGTGTCAAAAACGTACTATTCATGTTAGTTCCATGCTCATACTTCTATACTTCCTCCTATGTACTTGAATCTCGACTATAACACTAGAGCAAACAGACACTGGTAGAAATAATCCCCACTGGTGGGGGCAGCTTAGTGGGAATTATGACAATAAACCAATTGTGACAACAAGTTGCAAAAGCCATAAACCCAGAAGTTGAAGTTATTCTAAACATTATTTTCTAACAGTGGATATGTGCGCACCTCAAAAACGCAATCTTTTTTGTCTCTATCTTGCATGTCCATTGTCCGTCCACCCATGCAAGATAGAGTATAATAATATTACGTTCTTGAGCCTAAATTCAGCCGAATCGTGTGGGATTGAGTCAGCAGATTTAGTGTGGTCAGAGTGTCAGAGTAATATCTATTAAAGTAATAATGATGGAAGTTCATATCCTATTCCCTATTAAAATGTTGATCGTGGTCGACTAGACCTTGGATCTAATCTAACTATTGTTGCCGAACGCATTTATTTTTAAATGTACTTTACGATCTTATTTTATTGCATAAGTAGAGGGTCGAATCTATTAAAATCTAAAGATTGGTTTTGTTGGACCGTTAACTAAATATGCCCTTACTTAGCTAAAATCTAAATCAAAATTTATCAAAAATCCTTGTATTTGTCTGTTCATTCTGTTATCTCCATTCTGCCAATTTTTTCGGTTGAAAAAATTATTCTTCAAAAAATATCTGTCCGGATAAAAAAGAGCCATCTACATCCGGGTGCGGTCACCAGTTCTCTATCTAAGTAGCCACCAGAAATGAGAATATCATCATATAATTTCCACTTTCATCTTTGACCACATAGAAGCGAAGCACCGGCCTCAGGCTCCGGCCCCTCTCTAGCCGTATACCACCTCGGTAAGCACTCACTGTAACCTTCAATTTCGCTAATGGCTGTGGGATACTGCATAATCTCACCAGCCTCGAGGCAACATTGATTCACATCATTGTTTAGACAAATATTTTGAGTTATCGTTTCATTACTGTGGCTGCGTAAATACAGGGTGCGGTAGGATCATTCCCGAAAATCTTTTTTTTTAAGCTATTGCATAGCTTCTTGGCCTTGAGCGTGGAGACCGAATCCAGAAATTCCGTACCAAAAACACCCAAAAGCACTCTAATGGCGGCCATAGACGTACAAGTAATTTGATCAAACAAGCTAGTTCAAACAGTTTGGTCAAATTGGCATGACTGTCTGTGGCATGATTTGATCAAATTTAATGAGAAATCAAATGGAAGGAAGAAATATGTTTTTTCGTATTTTTATTTGACCAAACAGTTTGTTCAAACTATTTGATTAAAATTTTGAGTGTGTGTGTTGCGGGCGCTCAGTTGTTGCTACGGAAGTGTTCCCTTGCGGACGTGTTGTATTGCAATATGAACTGACACCGCTTCAAGTCTGCCTGATGGTGTGTGGTCGCTTGAAAGGTCATGCCAATTTGACCAAACTGTTTGAACTAGCTTGTTTGATCAAATTACTTGTACGCCTATGGCCGCCATAACCGGCACAGCGGTGATACGATAAAAAATGCTATGCAATAGCTTTACCGCGGCAGTCTCCGAGTGCCACACGTTTTTTAACTTATTTAAAAGGTTTTGTCGCTTAGCGACTATATTATTATAACCCTATTATATACATCATCATATCTTATCAACTATACAAAAAACTATATAAACATGTAATATAACACAAAAAAAACATGTTATCCAGTAGGTACCTAGCTATAACTAATTCAAAGAATTACCTATCCCAAAAATCTTGTCACCGACAAATTCTCTTCAAACTTCCCGAAAACAAACTTCTTCGATAACTATAAAATAATTAGCATTAGAACGAACAAAAACAGCTGTTCTATACATTTTTGACAAGTATTTAGGCATTTTGTTTTTATTTCGCGCTATCCCTGATGGTTCCGTGAGAAAAGTTGGTCATATTGATATGTACTTCTGAAGTTCTTTTGATTCTGTCTTGAATTTTACTAAATTTGTTATAGCACCCTGTAGACAAATATATAAATATACGTACTCATTGTGTAACAGAAATATAGTCTCAAGACGAAGAAACTAGCAATTACGCGGTAATTAAGAAGAAATAATAGGGCGTTCTGGCTTTAATATTTTGAGGTAACATTATTCTAGGAAGGTACTATACTCATAGGTACTTTATTACTAGGTAGGTACCTAATAATTAAAAATAGTAGCCCACACCGCCTTCCATCCAGACCTTTTGAACATCCTACTGTACATTTCCTCTTAGAAAATGATTTAATCACCCCGGAGGCTCTCACATCATGCGGGTAAGTAATATTATGTAGTATCTTTTTAATTTCTTTTCAAGCCTTCTTGCAAGTACACGCGTTATAAAAACAAACAAACTGCAATACAAAATAAAAAAATGTTTACTACCATGTGCCATTCTGGGATATAAACATTTCAGATTTTTTTTTAATTAAACATAACTTGACCAATTTTATGTACACCATAAGTAAATTCGTAGTCAAAAGCTAGTCTTAATCGTGACGAGATACAAATAGTGTTAGAAGCAACGGCTCTAATTTATCTCTGACTTAATCAAGGCAAATCCATTTGTTTGCGCCATCAATGGAGACTAATCAATTTGGCACACCCTTTGTCGGACGCATTGTTTAGACTTTTTGGGTAGAACAAGGAAGCCTAATCAATCAATGAACAAGTTGAACATAAGAAACTAAAAAAACTGTTCTTTATTTCTTATACTTCTATTTATGTCCCTGGGTTATAAACAAAGCCTACCATTTTCTTCTTTTCTCGTCTTTCTATTTTACTGGGCTAAAGCCTTTTCCCTCTTCCAATTCACTCAGTGTTTTGCTTAGTACTGAAAAACTATATATATAAAAAAAGTAATTTACTTAATTACTTAATTTAAGTGATGCAAAGGTCTGGCACAAATTAGTAAAGATCTACGCTTAGGTTACAAACGCACTAGGCGGCAGATAATCGCCCAAAGGCCAATTATGAAGTCTTATTGCGACTAAGTTTTTCATTTCAAAGTTCTAATTACTTTTTTATGTCACGACTCGCGATCTATATTTTAGCCCATGGTCAAATCGATGCTATAAAAGCGACTCAGTCTTGAAGAGAGCCTACTCAGTGATCATAAATCTGAAATTTTGTTTATTAAGTGCATTATTAAGTGCAAGTATTAAGTATTAAGTCCACTATTTATAAAATACTGATAATATATCCGAAGATTTCCAGGTTCTATAGCATAAGAGCATCTAACGACAGTCGTCAATTTCCAAGAGCCCGTAGCAAAACTGCAGTCACGCGCGCTACATTCCAGCAGAATAGTTGAAGCAAAAATATCTATAACGACTCAAAAATACCGATACTCGGTTTAAATATTTATTTTTCACACGACTATTATTGTTTCTTATTGCAAATACAAACTGTAGCTATTTTTTATGGTGCAAAGCTAATCCACCACGATTATTTAAAATTTGTTAGCTGTGACTCGCCTGATGAAGTTAATTTGACTATTGGCCCATGGCCAACACTGCAAAGATGAGTGAGCGAGCTCATCTTTGCAGAGCTGCTTCAAAAAGGCACAGTGGTGGTCGTGATCGCGGCGACCAGTCCATCTGAGATCTCATAAGTAACGCGTTTTTACTATGCTTGTTTAGCTGTCAAAACATCCTGGCCTGAACTATGGACTGCATGACGATGACATAATGTGTTAGTGAATCTGTCAAAAATATCACAAATTTTTTGTAGTAATTACGATCTCTACTTATTAATTGCCTGGCCGCTTAGTGTACATGTAGCCTTAGATAAGTAAAGTTGTAAAATGCCACTTAAACAAATTATTGAAGTTGGCATTTATAACATAATACCAATCGGTACCTATTACGACGAGGTTATGACATCAACACCATTTTTGTAAGAGTTAAAATGAGTTCAAAATAAAACCAGTCAAAAAGTAGTCAATGCCCCCGATTCTGTTGTTATATTTTTCTAAACTAACCGAATTTGACGGCACTAAAATTTTTGCCATTCCCTGTTTAATAAACTGAAACGATAGCGACTGTTATAATTTTAGCCGTCATGCTGTCAAATTAATTTAGTTTAGAAATAACAACAAAATCGGGGGCAATGTGGAGCGCGCTGCGCTGGTTTACTACCTAGCAAAACTAATTTGATAATAGAAAAAATTGGGTTAGGTACATCAATATGCGAATTACACAGTTAAGTTCTTTCGGATATAATCTAGGAACTCACAATTCTTGCGGCACGTCCAAATATTACATTAGGCACGTATGGTCATGACAAACCATTTTTTGTGTTACATAGACGGTTAGATCCCTCATATATTTTCACCATATGGAAGCACTATTACACACAAATTAATTTGACTATTTAGAAATGTTGAATCTAGTGCTCAATAATAAGATTCACTTTCATTTTTGTATGAATTATTTCCGTATTTTGGTCAGTGATCTCAGAAAACCGTTGTGGAGGCTAAAGGCCAGCAGGCTGACTCATTCCGAAGTTTAAGTGAAACTTAATTACAATAGTAATTAGGTATTACATAGCACGAGATGATGTGACTATTAGGCACGTTTCGGGCGCCACATTTTTTATCTTCAAAATGCTCGCTCTTGTGTGCTCTAGTCTGCATGCCGAGGTAAACTATAATTTTGTATATATAGAGAATCAACTGTTTTGTAAACTTCCCGCAAGGGTCACTGCTGAATCTTTATACAAAAATTTCGTTTACGTCAACTTTGTAAGCCTGCTGAACTCTGCTGACCGTCAATATCAACTCGTACGCAATCATCGCGACGATGATATGCACATTATAGAGTCAGAAGCATTGACTATGTACGGTAGCTTGTAAGAATGTCAGTGCAGCGAATAAAGTGAGCTTTTCTCACTACAAAGCAGTTTCTACTGTTTAAAAATAAGCTTTATAAAGATCACCATTATCATTCTCTAGATACTTAATATTGTGTTGCAGTTTCTTCAACAAACTTTACTGCCGCTGCGTTGCCACAAAGTAAATTTTACTAAGCTAGTGCGATTACGCACTAATTTCTTTAAATAGCGTGATTATACGAATTTATTATGTGGTAACTTTACAATAAGTGATATATAATTGTCACTTTCCGAGCTATTTCTGAAGTAATATAAAGAGGTGGTTGCGAATTGTAACCAACGATTTACTGTTACAGCACATTTCCTCTTAGGAAATGATTTAATCACCCCGGAGGCTCTCACATCATGCGGGTAAGTAATATTATGTAGATTAACTTCAAAGGTTAAATATACTGGAGGTAGCCTGGACTATGTACTGACCCATATAAGCAAGATAGACGTATTAACTTTAATTATGAGTTTTATACTTAAACCTAGGTAGTACCAAAAAAAGTACTTACCGTAAAAAAATAAAAACAAGACCTAAGTATGCCTAATTTTTCTTTCAAAGTTATTTGAAACTCGTATTAAAAAGTTGCCGTATTTTTAACCAACTTCAGAAGGAGGAGGTTCTCAATTCGGTTGTGTTTTTTTGAATGAAATTAAAACGGAGATGGCCATTGCAACAGACAGTGTTCAAACCAGTTGAACATGAATAATTTCGCTCTGATGATTATCATACTTAACATGATATTCCTTAGTTCCGATTTTTTTTGAACGGAATAACTTGACGCAACATAGTTATATAAGTAACTTTATAATTTACGTGAAAAAGCAACGCCACAAAACGTAAGTTTCTTGATAAATCGTGATTCCAACTTAGTTTGTATTGTTTTTCTTTCAGCAAAACTTGTGAAATATTACGACATTATTATTTATTTCTTTATTTTATTATATTACGGGTGGTTGTTATTAACAAGAACGCCCGATATAAAAACTTACGTTCACACAAGTGACCAGCTTGCCAGAGTGTGGCAAGCATAGATGTTTGTTCTGTGTCTGGGTGTTACTAAGTATTATGAGTATGTATTTACAACAAAAAGTATAATATAAGTATTATATCAGCAATCTAGTTTCCACAGTACAAGCTCTGCTTAGTTTGGGACTAGAGAGCGTTGTGTGTAATGTCCAAGAATATTTATTTATTTATTTATTTACTCCTTACCTTAATCTATTCTTCTTCTTCTCTACCTATATGACCTCTGTCCGTCATTTTTCCAGTGTCAAGTGAAATATTTGAAATATTTATCAGTCAAGTCAAGCCTACCTTATCTCATTTATGACAGTAGTAAACAGACACTGGCAGAATTGTTAGAACAAGTTGCAAAAGTACCGCAAAAGCCATAAACAAAAAAGTTTAAGAAGTTGAGGTTTCACTGGGAGTCAAGCAAGTTGCCGCATCTATGGCTGCTTAGTATAAGATAAATCCGAAACGAAGTTTCACCATCGGGCCTAAGATTCGCACCGCGAGATATTTGTCATGTCGTTCTGTCAAAATGTAAGCATTTTGTACCAGTTCATGAACTATTGCATTATCTGTGGTACCTAATGGTGTCGACAAAACGCGCCATAATGTACACTTTTGACACTTGTTAGTCGTCGTAACTCTCTGAGGACGAGATAATAGTCATGCAGAAATGTCAAAAGTTGAAAGTTCAAAGGCGCGTTTTGTCGACAACATTACCACAGATAATGCAATAGTTCCTGAACTGGTACAAAATGCTTACATTTTGACAGAACGACATGACAAATATCTCGCGGTGCGCATCTTAGGCCCGCATGACTAACAGAGTAGGGCTTGTGTCGGGTCAAAGGTTACGTTTCGCGTTCCCTGGTCTAAGCGTCTCAATCAGGTCGATCGAAGTATCTTACTACTATTCTGTGGCGATAGTGATTAATGACATACAGTACACGATTGTACTAGTTGTGCTACTCTAGCTTCAGTTTACACGAGCTTAGATACCAAGTACAGACGAGAACAAAAATTCCCATCTATAAACCCTTGAATATCGTATTTAAAGCAATGTAGCATTTGACCACGGCTATCTCCTAAACATCACTATGTACATAACAAACTCAGATAAGAATACTTTCTTATTTCACTCTTTAGAGCGTAGTCGGGTTTTAGTTTTTGAACTTATTTTTTTTAGCTCTATATTACGGAAGTATGATAATAATATGCTCCACATCACTATGTCTAGATTTGTCTATGCCTTTAGTTTCACAGAGATCAACGTATCCGCCAGCTACTAGTTATAGGTACATCTAGTTTTGAAACCCCTTCAGCAACAGCACCGTTTCAAAACTTTGAAAGGAGGTAATTTGAGTTACGAATGTCACTTGATGTGAAATTCTAAATCGGATATTGATGAGTACTAATTTGTCAACTGGCTCGAGTGTGTAATAGCTTCCATGTTGTGAAGTGCAAGCGATGCGTTCACTGATGCAATTAGCACGCAAGCACGGCGCTTTTGTTTTCCACTCGAGTATTTTTGCTCGTCCGTTGTTATGAAGTACTATCTACTCGTATTCTGTGCCGTTGTTAGGCTTGCAATGTACTGTGCCACGTATAAGTATTAAGGAAAAAATGTGGTAGTAGGTCGTACTTTTGAAATAAAATACTTGAGAAATTCCACTTTCCGCACCAAATTTTTTCGCACCAATCGTTTTTAAGCTTGGTGCTCAAAAACGGAGTAGTTTTAATATTAAAAATGGTTTCACTTTCCGTACCAAGGATAAAGTAGCGTCTAGTGCTGGGTTCGGACGAATTAACACAGTGCTGGGATAAGAAATCCATTATGATCAAATTAAATATAACCTACGTCCTACAGAAAGTTATTTTATGTACAAAAATGCTCTATCAGTATACCTATATGATCTGTGGCTCTATATAGCATTATTTTGTAAATGTTAAAATGAATTTTCATTGACACCAAAAGAAACGCTCTTTTTTCAACTCTAGTTCTACGAGTTCTCTCGTATATACGACGTACGTTTGATCTAAATAACAAATATGATTGTAACATAACTTTTCCTCTGTGATCATAACAAGCTTGGGTGAAAATAAGATGTTTCGTCACAGAAATGAAAGCCAAGATTTGTAATGATAAATATATCCTAGTAATAACATGGAAAGTAGAGGGTAACCTGTTCAGACGGTAGATAAAACTATAGTTTAAGTTAGTTTTATCTACCGAACACAGAAAACTTTAGAGATGATCAGTTCAACTGTTGAACTGAGCATCTGTAAAGTTTTCTTGAAATAGTAGGTAGGTATACTGTCGACAATCGGTCGACCGTACATACTTAATGTAAAATGACTAATACAGTTTATTTACTACAAATAAAAAATAATCAGATTTTTGTTCTGGCAATTAGGTACACATTTATAAAAAAAAATTGTGTTACCATTGATTAAGTTATTTTTTCGAGTTTTCTTGTGACTCTTTCGCATTCTCTAGGATGCAAGATCATCAAGATTAATATAAAAATGTTTTTACCTTGAAACTGAATCACTTTCATATTAAATTGTCCATAATTTAGATGAATCTTTTCATTGAATTACATCTCATAAATATTTATTAATATTACCTACTTAGGTAAAACATTTATAACGTATGTAACATATCATCAAAATCGTACGTGATTATGTACTTACTAGTCGGAATTATACATTTATGTATGTAGTTTAAAATCAATAAAAGTCAATCACATTAGGCTTGAAGACCTCGTTATTATTTATGCGAAATAATTATCTTAACTCCTTATGTACTCTTATGTACTCAATACATTTTTTGATTTTACATGGTTTACATAAATGCGCAATAAGTTTTATAAATTATAATTTACGGAATGTTTTTTAACATTATATTATTATATTGCTTTAATTTATTAGTAGGTACTCGTAGTAGGTATGTAAAAGTTCATGGTATTAAGGAACTAAATAGGTCAGTAGTGAAACGGTTGTACTATGAAACGGAAAAAAAACTCGATAACTATGCAACTTAAATGTAGAATTTGGTTAGTAAGTTTATTATTATGCAACCTTTTTGTGAAACAAATGAATCTCGAGAAACATTTTACAACATAATCAACAATAAACACCTACAGTGGCATTTGTTATCTCACTCTGATTTATTTCTAGCTCATCTTTACAATGTTTAGAGAAATCACAAATCTTGATCTTTAGGCTAGTTTACATAGATTTAGTAACTCGGGCCAGCTCGTTCGTAAAATTTCTAGTTGGCTAGAAACATAATTTATTGAATTAATTTCTAACATACTTGTACACTACATTATTAACAGGGTTTCTTACTCGTAACATAATCTATATCATCTTTTTTCTTTTCAATCTGTATCAGAATCTACGATAAAAAAAAGAAAAAATAAACGAACAAATTAAATAAAAAAAATTAAAATTAAATTAATTATTTATTATTTATTAAATTATTTATTTATTTTTAATTAAATTTACGAATAAATTAAAAAGGCGCAAAGGATTTTAAGTGCACAATAATCTAACCGACACCCTATGTCTCTGTGTTCACCACACATCACTGTTCGCAACACATAAATTGCGCATTGTGCATGACCAGTTTAGTTGCAAGTGCAGGCCCGTTCTTTATCAGTCGCGCCAGTTACTAAGTGAATGTAAATTTACAAAGCCGCAAACAAAAGAGAGTGAATCTTGACCTTCAGCGCTAGCACAGCTGGCACACTGGTCTGAATGCTCGACTTCTTGCGTGAGTCAGATACCTACTAGTGCAGAAAGCGAACTGAGTATAGCCGGAAATAACTGAGTGTTGATCAAAAAGCCGGACAGCCTTAACGTAATCATAATAATCATTAGCCTAGA
Source organism: Eulithis testata (assembly GCA_947507515.1). Taxonomy (NCBI): domain Eukaryota; kingdom Metazoa; phylum Arthropoda; class Insecta; order Lepidoptera; family Geometridae; genus Eulithis; species Eulithis testata. The sequence continues at coordinate 4,664,785 of OX382213.1, read as the reverse complement.
TAAAGTTACTCTAACAACACAAAGTGAATACTAATTTTATTGTAGTTGTAAACTTCTTATTGCTAAGGTGCCATTTAAATTATGAAATTAGGTAGGTAGCTTCTACAGGTTCAAACCTGTGGAGTGGCATTCAACAGAATTAGTTTTTTACGACTTTTACTGTCATTAGCTAGCATCCAAAATATTCAAATTTTTATAGATGACCCGGAACTTTTGTTCTCGACTGTAGTTGGATGGTACAATGTGTAACAAAGACGATAGAAACTGTATAAAACAAAAGTGCTTCATCATTTTCTATTGCTAGATTATTTTAATGGTCTACTAAATTATTGGACAAAGTTCTTTGACCAGTTGCATACCACCCTGAGCTTTATTTTAATTTCAGGGGTGTGCTAAAATATACATAAAGTCTAATATATCCTCAATTTATTTGAAATGTAAGCGTTTCACTAGTTAACTGGTAACCGGACTCCAAACCATTAGATGCGCGATTAGGAAGTTTACTTTTACTAGTCGCGTTCCAGCTGCGCACGCGCACGCGATCACTTTGAACACACTTTCAGCGTCCACTGTGCACACGACAAAACTTTTTTACATACACGGCAATGGAATGAAATGAAATCTATGAAAGTAAAAGATTTGTCACATACGAAAATCCCTAAAGTAAAATATCACACACAACCTTGTACTCAAGTTAACACAACTATCATGTTCTAGAAGATATGAACTACATATTTTAAAGCTATAAAAAATATTATTATAATCCAAAATATTGTTTTTAGTATATTTGAGAGATTTAACAGTAATTGTTTATTTTATTTACAACCTTACCTAGATTCATTTTAAATGAAATGAATGTAAGTAAGGTTGTTTACCAAATTCTTAAAAAAAGTAAGTAATAATCCGAAGAGAATCGAATAAATAATAATAATATTATCATTTAGGTGTTGAATGTCACATTTGAATTAAGCTTTTGGCTATTTCGACAGTTTTATTTTATTACATTTGTTCAATCAAGAATTTTGTGATCAAATCAACAGACGAATAAATAAGTAGGTAGGTGACGACTTCAAAAGTCGATTACTTTGTGAGGTTTTCGCTGAATTATTTATTGAATCAACACTTTTTGAACAAGAAATTGCTTTTAACCTTTTACCCTATTATGTAGAGTTTATTTTAATGTTAGCCTAACATCACGAGCTAGCGAACAACGAACCTACAACTCATTTCTATGGCTGTAGTTTTTTGACAGCCCTGGAAATCTCTAAAACGACTAAAATCATTCATATTTTTGAGTTTTAAGGTTGTAGGTATTGTTATTGCATATTTGACGTCTTTTATGACATAATACAAGATCGTTGGTTTTTTTTTAAGAATTGGGTTTCTTGTTTGTCAATTTGCGATAGGGCGCTTCAAACCAAATTCGGCTTCGAGACTTATTTATTTATTTGTCTAAGATTTACAGTTTTATAATGGTATATTAAAAGCTATCTATTTTACATTATTCGTCAACCAATTCGAATCTATATTTTGTAAGTCAATAATATAATATAATAATAGTAAGCAGGTAGGTACAATATCTAAAACAAAACGGCAGGCACGCCGCACTTATAGAGCTTACGGCAAAGATTGACGAGAACATTAAAATAATGTGACTACTGGGTGTTTATTTATTAGTTTTAATATAAATAAGCTGCATCATTCGTTCTAGTTACATGTTTTATGTTAATATCGATTCAACGACAAAAACGAAACAAATCGAGTTGGTTGATTGCGCGATCCGAAATAAAATAATCGGATAGACTGATTGGGGTCGATCCAACTATGTTTTTCTTTGGGAGTGGAAATTTTCTAGCGTTTTATAACGTTGTAGGCGTTTCATTTCCTTGTTTCTTTGTTCTTTTTCTCAAAGATTGCTTTCTTTTTCAAAGTTTTTTTGATAATTTTTTTTTATGATCCACCGTGTCACTTGAGTTTATTTTGAATACATAAACTATAACTACCTATTGCAACTTACTTATCTATAAAGTACCTAAACTCTTGCAAATACAGTGTGTAGCTATCAAACGAATACGCAGTTAAATAAGGAAAGTATGTACCAACAATTATCACTAATAATCACAATAATAAAAATATTTCTTTTAAAACTTTTTTAAATGTTTCATACCTCGTTAACGTTAGCTTTTAACATTTGACATTACGTACACTCTGTGAGAACTGGGCCGTGTCAATGCGCCTACCGTCAGCAAAACAAAGAAAACCCCATAAGTAATACTTTTGCCTGCTGTTGTACCGTCAATCGACGACGTAGTAACTATTCGGTAATCAACATCGGGGACAAGCCAGTATGGGGTCAAATCCAACTCAAAAATACCACTAGTAGTATGTAGCAATTTTGTTGTTTCATTTTCACTAACCAAAGACAGTAGAGTTTGCTGTAAATATTTCTTTTCAACAAACGGTCTGTAAGCTGATTTAAAATTATTAGACTCAATTCTAAGCATAAATAATACATCTGATGCATTTTATGTCACATGACAACATGCATAAGAGTCGGTGTTGACCTGTCTATTTGCATGTTAAACAAGTGAGTCATTTACTATATGCATGCATAATATAAAAATGCCAACTGGTTTTGCTAACCGTATGCTAGTGAGAGTCTTTGGCCTTCGCTACAGAGAGGACACTGCTTCGAATGAGTACCTTACCATACCTACCTTAAATTAACTATATCCTTGGTAACCCTAGCTTGAAGTGAGGGAAAATTGAATTGCGCCACACCGCTGAAACAGTAGGCATAGTTACTTCGATACATTGAATAGTTTGCAATGGTTTGCAAATAGCTCAACATTTTCATGTGTATTTTGTAAATGGTTATCTCTCATATATTTTTAGAGGTATGCTTTGAACACTTCATAGAGCATTATAAAGAAAGAATATACTTCGCCGATGTTTTCTTCAAAGAATCTTCTGCCTTAAAATTGTAGAAAAAATAGAATGTTAAATAATTTGTTTGGAAAAATTACAACAAGAATATTTTTAGGAACTGACAATTTGTCGCCAATATCGACCAGGAAGGTTCCATTAGACATAAAGCAATGAAGTTATAGGGCTTCAAAAAGTTACTCGTATTGCTTCTGCAAAAGGTACTTGGCGTGGTCTCTACTACAGATTGTTCAGAGTTATTTGCTTCTAAAATTCTTTAGTATTTTATTTAGAAATCCATAATCTCAGTGGAGCGTTTAATATTGAACTTAGCAGGTGTGTCTAAAACTAGCTAAGTTAAAACATAACTTTTACTATTGCAGTACTGTAGAGCCAAACCGCAACAAGTAGATAACCACAAAGTTTTCTCTTCTTTAAGAGTTCTACAACTTTCAATTTAGGTACTCTTAACTCACTTTAAATCCACTTCTTAAAAGTGTACAGTTCAGAACTTTGAGTAACTTATTTAATATTAAGGGATGAGAAATTCGTCAGAAAAGAAACTTTTAAAAGAGAATGAGTCTTATTTTGTAGGTCTTACGTTTTACTGTTGCATGTTTTGATTGTGTAACTAATGCAATAATCTAGTGCAAACTGTGCAAATCGAGAAATCTGTGAATCGATGTTAATGGATTCACGAGATTCCTATTTCGATCTGAGACTAATTTATAGCATAGCACTCTATTTTGTCTCTAATGCGAACTCTAATGATGTGTAAGCTTTTTATACATCACATTTAATAGTCCACTTTATTAGCACACTTGCCCAGTATGTACACAAAAAAAGTCACTGTTTGATAATTTTTTTCCAAATGAGTATTGCAGTTTGTATGCAATAGGCGATTTTTGGTCACAGACACTGTTGGCTCCATAGAAAGAGTAGTTACCATTGATGGGTACTTTGACCCTCCGAAGTTTTCCGGAGTGGTTTTATTCACCCTGTATAATATTCAGTTCATCGTCATCATCACCATCATAAACCTATATCAGTCCACTGCTGGACGTAGGTCTCTCCCAAGACGCGCTACTGACCCCGGTCTTCAGCTCTTCTCATCCAGTGTTTGCTAGCTACCTACATTTCTCAAATCGTGTCCCCACCTCGCAATCGGCGTCCTCCACTACGCTTGCCTATTATTAGGCAATATTGAGTTACTGGCCAAGAATTAACTATTTTATGCCTTATATTTCCAGCAATCGCCCTGTGCGCAAGTGCCGCAGATGTATCCGAAAACGAAAAAGATGAACCGAGCAAAGAAAAGAGGCAGTCACAGGAAGGCACCCTCTCTCATCTCGTCTATAGATCTGCTAAACAAGTAAGTGACCCACTAAAAATGGAAGAATAATATCTCACGCTTGTTATAAAAAAAATAGGCTGAGGCTCCATGCTGAAATTCAATTATTAAAAGATTTGGAATGAGAGCATTAAAGTCAAAAGCAGTAACTACCTCAGTTATGAAAATGAAGCAAAGGCCTAATACGTTTAGCTCACATAATATGTCTTACTTACTGCACATCTGATTCTGTCCATAAAAGTCCGTCAGTAAAAAAGTTATACGACTGAATTGCGAAGTCATCAATAGCACAGTTATATTTTTTACCATAGTTTAGTTACAGCTCTATAACGCTACCGGTTTGATAGCAAAATTATAAAGTCCCAAGTTGCCCTTTCCCTCGAGTGCCCTAGATTTCGTCACGACTTGGCCGGTTAGTCCAAAATACATTACTATCGCTTACCTGCTTTAAAGGGTTGCCAAACATCCGGTCTTTTATGCCTTTGTCCGACTAAAATTACCCGATAGCGGCTATAAAATATTATAACCAATTTAATGTGTATGTTTAGGAACGTCAAAGTTTAGTAAAATAAAATGTTTTACAATAAGAAGCTACTGATTGCACTAAATCATACGTCCATGCACTAAATACAAATCTTCTAATGTTTTTTTCACGTTGACACAATACATTAAGTAACCTGTTTTGTAATGATCCTTGCTACTTTATAAACAAGTTGCATTTCACTTTGAACAAAATAAAGCCTAATGCAAAGCGATTTAATGTTACACTTTATGGCCGATTTAGACACGTGCAAGTAAAAGTATAGTCGAGTTAAATAGAGTGTAAGAGTTTACATCGCGGCATGTAAGAGCACTCCGTAGTCGTTGCCATGCTATGTGGTTCTACTTCGCTACTGTATATATACCTACTTATGACAGTGTCAATCAGCTCCTATTCGTAGGACACGATATGACTTTTGAGTAAGTGAAAAGACGGTTACAGGTTTCTCAGGAGCGTCTCGGGTCTTACTTTATATTGCAAAGTAGGTAGATGTTAACCAAAGTGTACCTAAAATGTCCATCGACATGATTTGCGCAGGAAACGTGGATATCCTTGAATAGTTTAGTGTCCATTCACAAATGCTGAGACCTAGAATATCCTTAGGATGTCAGATCGTGTGAACGTTTCAATTTACCTCATTTAGGACCTAGATTATACAGTTGCTAGAGAAAGAAATGACTTTTGTGGGCAAGTTGATATTTGGAAATTGCTAGAGTAGGTCTACTCATAGGAAATATATATATATTTCCTATCAGGGCTTAGTCACGTGACAGAAATATTATTTCACGCCCGTACTATGTTATGTAGTTACTAGCAAAATATACTTACAGACAGATTCAACGAAAAATATAGGAAGTTAGTTCTACATTTTCTGTTTACTTTGCTTTTCTTCAGTATTTCATCACAGTCATTTCCTCACGTTGTCACGTTATTTTCTTGCCCCAGCCTCACGTCTTCTCAAAATATTAATTTTGCCTTCCAATATAACATTCCAATAACGTGAGTAATATTTCCTCTTTCACAAACGACCGATACATTTTTTTTATGATAAAAGTAATGGATCAAGCTGATAGCTCAGCTGATGTTAAGTGGTAACTTCTGCCTATAACAATGCATGAACATGAATGAAACATGAAGCTATTAGTAGCTACGCAAGGTACATAAGCACATTTACCTACTTTAAAAAAAAACTTTTAGTTACAACAGGAAGATGGTAGCTGTTAGTCTAGCGTAAAAAAAATTAGCCTTTTAATAATTATACTTTTGCTGTCAAATAAGTCACATCTAAGTGACAAAAAATTATGATTATGATTATAATAGAAACTCTATAAAATGAGCTTTTATAAACTGAAGGGGGATTATAAATAAAAGCTTTATTGCCATTTTTAAGTTGAAAAAATTACAACTTTCCGTTACTTAACTAACCTGTACCAACCTGCTTGTGCTGTAACTATAACCATAATTTTTCTTGCTGCTATTTCCTGCCTGTAGGTACTTATGTGGTGTTAGAGGACAGTAACTATAATTAGTGGTACTAAGGCCTAGAGCACTTGTACAATTTTCTTGAAAAAAACGTGGTTTCAATGCCACCTTTCAGGTTGAAGTTTTGGCAAACTTCTCTGTATTTTACTGGAGTTCATCCAAAATGTGTTTACCAAAGTACCAATAACAGACATGCACCAAAATATCTAAAACTAATATTCTCAGTACAGGCGTATATAGTAGGTGCAAAATAACACTGCAATACAGGTCATTCACCCACCTTCACCACGATGTCGCAAAATTCAATTTATGAATGGCTAATTCTGTCGCTTTCCATACAAACCTGTCGCTAAGACGGTAATCACTCGAATCTCGTAGTACTCTTTGTTGACCATACATACATTGAATTTTGCGACATCGAGGTGAAGGTGGGTGAATGACCTGTATTGCGGTGTTTTTTGGCACCTACTATCTATAGTAGGTGCCAAAAAACACCGCAATACAGGTCATTCACCCACCTTCACCTCGATGTCGCAAAATTCAATGTGTTCAATTCAATTCAATTAAAGCTTTGAGAGCGTAGCCGTAGTGAAGCTCTAGCTTCACTACGGCTACGCTCTCAAAGCTTTATAAAAATAGCAATTTGCATGTCAAATTCAAATAAAATAACAGCATAATCCAGCATACAATCCTGTTAACTTGACAGGCTAGTTACTTAGTTGATCAACACTGGCAGAATTGTAACAACAAGTTGCAAAAGCCAAGAAGTTGAAGTTGAGGTTTGATCAGAAACCAGCCTTCAGTTGACCACCGAGTTGTCAAAGAGAGCGCGGGCGCCGCCCACAGTTTCGAAAATGGCCGATCGCTTGCATTGTCTCGATTTTCCTTAGCTTTCACTGTACACATCTTGCAATACATAATTACATAGTTCCCTGGGTAGGTACGTGTTATGCCATGTTGTTGACATTGCTAATTTGCGACGTCCAATCAATTGTTAGGACACGTTTTTCCGTGAGAACTTGGGAAGCATACTTAAATTATAGGTTCTGCTGGTTTTACCCACGGTCTAATGTATTGATGCTTTGTGACTCTTTTTGGACAAAATATTGTGTGACCTCTATAGCTTTTTATCTCTTTTGTTTGAAACAAAAGAGATACGAAAATAGCAAATAAACAAAGATATAATTTTTTAGAGACGGTCCGCAGAGGGCTATGATTTTAGGTGTTTGTGTAATATAATGAGTCTTCCTTTCAGTTGAAGGTTAATATGGATAGTTATGGCGAAGATAAGAAGAGCGTTGTTTTTGACTTACCTTGATCATTATTTTATGTAATTTCAGGAACAGATCGCCCCAGTCGAAGAGCCGCAAGATGAAGATAAAACCGCATTAAGGTACGATTATTATATACGATACGATGTACTTTTGATTGAACTCATTATGTTTTACTGTATGAAATGAGTTCAGCAAATCACAAGTTTTATGCGCATATAAATAAATCTTCCACACGTGATGACGGTGCCATATCGATTTAGAGATCATTGATAACCATAAAAAAAGTTTGGCTGTCACCGCGTCTGGTTGAATTTCTAGAAAGTTATATTCGTTCTGCGGCTGTTAACCTAACGAATCTTACTTAAAATCTTCCAGTATTCAAGTTTTCAAAATTAACACAACATTATCAAAATTTTCATTTCTTTCTCGAGAGGCGCGCGGTCAAAATCGCGCACTATTGGCTTTCTGAATCGCTAACCAAATTCTTAAATAAATTGTCTTTCAATACGGTTTTGGAATAATATTGGCTGTTCAAATATCATTCATGAAATATTATTATTTCATAACGGGTTTGGAAGTTTTTCATCATAACACTGTTATTTTAAGTTATATCATAAGCATCTAAGGTAACTATCATTATAACAAACCTTACGGTAACATCATGGGGCCTGAGGCATCAGTATAACAGACATAACAAGAAGAACTAAAAGAAACAGTCTGATTCATCAGGAATCGGACATCGCTTCAACCTGCATCAGAAGATCCAGGGGAAGGAGTCGATCGTCCAGCAAGGCAACAACCAATAGTAGTGGAATCAAGCTCCTCTGCGTCCGTGGATTTAAATACAATCGAACAAAACTCGAACTCGATCGAAACCAGCAGTGAAACACCCCTGTCACCAAACGTACAACAAGTGGACATAGAGCATCACGGTATTAGTTTAGAAGACCGGCGTCAATCGCAGATACCACCACCCGCAGACGGCAAATCATACACGCCTGAGGAATTCACGTCATTAATAGTCGCAGGATATGCAGTCACGCCCATTCCAGACCTAAGTTACGATGTGGTAGGGTCGAACTCTTTGCTCAATCCATACGCTGCGACAGGACAACCACCACTTGCTGCACCTCCTGTTTACATCAACAACTTGCCGGGTGTAAGCTCACCTACTCCGTTTGCTCTCAGAGACGAACAAGCGAAGATTAATCAAGCTCGCCTGGAACTTGGACTCCATCACTACAGACAGCGGTTGGCTATCCAGCAGTCACTGCCTCCTCCAAAGAGTAGCAAAGGCTACACACCTGATGAGTTCAACAGTCTGATCGCCGCCGGATATTCTGTCACGCCTGTTCCTGTTAGCGCTTACGACGGCGATTCACAGTCAAGGTTACAAGTGGAATTAGTTATTTCAGGACAGTAGGCTCATTTTTTTTTTCCTTTCTTACGATTAGTCTTTGTTTTCAGCCGGGCTGATGAAGAGTATCGCCCCGGACAAGTGTTCTCCCTGAACCCTCAAGAGCTTTTAGACCTTCAGCCTGAGAGAAAGGCACCTCTACCGAGCAGCCAGTACCTGCAGCACTTGTACGGGAATCAACAACAAGAACACAAGCAGAATCTTCAGCAACAGATCTACTATGTGGAGCCACAATCTCAATCAGGACGTCAAGTAATAAGCATTTTTTAAATTTTCTTCTCTTACTAGAATTGTTATTTTCGTAGAAACCAGCAAAATACAAATGCTATAAATACTTATCTATAATTAAATAATGTATTTTCATAGTGCTAATATTCTTTCTGTATTTCCAGGCTCCACCCTCTCATGCAGTCATTGCCCGTCCTCATTTCTCTCTCAATGGTGGCGAAGCATCTGTGGGAGCCGCTCTATCTGTCAGTGACTCCGGCTCCAGTTCGTCCGGAGAATCTTTTAACCAAGAACTCCTGGCGCTGCTGGGACAATCCGTCAGGCCGCAGGAGTCTAGACCGCAGCCACAGCAATCGTCAACTGTTCAAAGTGTTGCACCACAATACCAGCAGGTAATTTAAAAAACAAAACTAAGTCAAGACATTATTCAGAAGCTCTCAATTTAAGTAATTGTTTTACAGCCTAATGAAAAGCCTTATTAATTATGATTTGTTTATGATCGTTTTATCTTATCAATTTCAGATTGACCGATACATCTCCAAGCCAAGCAAGAAGCCGACCAAACTTCGTTCAAAAGTTCGAGTGGAACAACAAGCTCAGTCAACAGCAGCTCCTCAGCAGTACCTGATTGAAACCACCAATGTTCAACAGCAACCACAGCAGCAGCAACAGTACCGCCCTACCCCGCAACCACAGCGGCTCGCCCAAGCTCTTAGATACGTGCCAATTCAGCCCTCAACTCAATTAGACCAATTCTTGTACGAGCGTGAGCGACCCGAATCACAAGGATTGAAGATCGTGCCTGCCCCTAAGCTGGCACAACAACCCCGAATGCAGTTCAACTACAGACTAGCTCCACAGGCTTCACAGTACCAGCAACAGGAAGCCGCACCAGCACCGAAGCAGTACAGACTCGTGGAACTCCCGAGAGCACAACCCATCAGACAGGAGCTCCGACTCCCTACCTCCAGCAACATTGAAAGACCTGTCGCTTATCTTAAGCGTTTACCAGAAATCGAGAAACAGCGATCAGTGAAAATCTACGACCCCATCGCCCCAGAGACACAACAACCTGCCCAACTTTACGGCGAGCAGTTTGTACTCCGTCCGCTTTACAGATCTAACGAACAGCGTCCCAGATATGAAATAGCTCAGCCTAAAGAACAGTCGCCTACCAAGGCACCACACTCAGCAATATACGTCAGCAAAAACATTCCGTTTAGACAGCAGAAGATAAGGACACAACCTTTAAGAGAACAAAACCTTGACCAATCAAACATCGAGATTGTTCAACACGGACAAAGCCTTGAAGAACAGAGATCTCAGCTTCCTCCTCCTAAGAACAACAAGGCTTACACTCCTGAAGAGTTTGCCGCCTTAGTGGCAGCGGGATATTCCGTAACACCTGTCCCAGTGAGTGCTTTGAACCTAGAAGCAGCTCAATCGAGGACATCTATAGAGACTGTGACCGCGCAGCCAAAACGCCGACAGACTCAAAGAAGACGTAACCAGTACCTACCAGTACGAGACGATGCGCCTTAAACTTGTTACCTGTTTGTAAATAGTTATAGCTTTAGTTATGTTAGTTAATTAAAATTATTGGTATTTAAATGAGACTCTCAATGAAACCATCACAATGACATGTATATATTTTAAATCATGGTTCGTAAGATTTGCTGCTTGAGATTTTTCCTGAAACTCCAATGAGAAGCCTTTTCAGATTGCCGACGACATAGGTAGACAGATACCGACTCGCCCACGTCGTCCTCATTTCATTTGGTTTAATCCTAATGGATCCCATGCAGTCAATACTGTTATTACCTACTCTAGATTGTATGGATGGATTTATGATGAAATATGAAAAAGCTCTCAAAGCTCTTTATGATGAGGATGTTAATTAAAAATACTACGAGTACCGCTTTAATATACAGGATTCGTATGATAGATACATCGGGTTATAGAATAAAGTCAAAAGCAAAAGTCCGTCGGAAATAGAGTATAATCAAGCTGAAAATATTTGAAAAATTGCCGTCAGCAACGAAAGAAAGTGACATTGGGTTTGACGTAACACATTCCTAATTTCACAGTTGGTGAGCACGTAATATAATTCGGCAGCAACATCAAATAGATAATGCTAGTATTTTGGAAGTAACGTTTTCACTGTTTATATAAATTACGTTTACGTGTAATGGTCACTATAGATGGATTGTTTATTTAACAGACACATACAGAAAACACCGAACAGACATAGAAAATATAACAAAGATAAAATTACGAAAAACAATAAAATAGTACCTAATAGTTAAATAACAGCTAGGTAACCTAACGTAACCAGCGAGTTAAAGCGAAGCGAAATTTACGGAATAGTATTTATGAGTCACGTGACTTTCACTGGTGCATTTTTGACAGCTTTCTGTGCTCTAGCGTAGAATGTCAACTTACCTAGAAGAGAGGGGCCAAACTGTTTCGCAAAAACTCGTAACGACGAGCATTAGTTGGAAACTTTAACTTTATTCCTACGACAAATAGTCAGTAGAACGCCGAACTCTGTAAAAGTTGGGTCATTGGATGTTAATGAACCGATTCTTATTTATCTACTTCTTTTCTCAATACCTACCTACCATGCTATTCAAAGAGTAGGTAAAGAGTACTTGGTTTAGGTGAGTGCAAATATGGACCACCTTCGTAAAATATTATTTTGATTATGAAACTTGTTGATGATAAAAGTTTTGAATGTCCCGCGCAATAAACTCTAAAAGCAGAAACCATTTCATTGATCAGGTTAAACATTGGAATGAATACAAATTATTATTTGCACATAAATTGTTACTCTACTTTTTTCTACCTAGCCAATTACTTACATTTTGCAATCACTAGCAATTCCAAAACATCGGGATTGTTTGGGATCGAGTGTTAATTTCATCACAAATTATGACCGGTAGAAAACAGTGTCAAAATACAAACCTAATGATTAATACGAAATTAATCATCATCTGCAGTCAGACTTGACCTGTTTCTTGGTAGTTCTATTGCTACAGGCATTTTTTTGAAATCACATGTTTTTTTTTTATTTCCACTAATTATTACTTCCTTTTGCAAGTCTCTGCCCTTGGATTGTATTAAAATCTCCCAAAGCAGAATGACACGCAATACATTTTCTTGGATTTCTTAGCTTCGTTTATGAGAATTGAATTTCCAACTTGATATTTATTTTATTACTGTTACACGTTTTATCATTACGGCTGATTACGGCCGTCACATAACTGTCACTGTCTCTTAGCAAACCAACCAAGTAGGTACCTATACATCCTCAACGAATATTCGCTACGGTGACGAAAGCAGTCTTCCAATCTACGTTTCTTTGATGATTTCCAAATAACTTGGGTTCATTGTAATATTCCTTTCATTTAATTGAATGGCGTGTCGAAGGTTAAGCTGTAAAGGACTGTTGTTTTACTGAATTTTAGCGTAGAAAAGTCTGAAAATACCGTGTGTGAAAAGAGGACTCTTGTTAATAGAAAAATGTGCGTTTAACATGGCCATGGTTTTTTAAATTGATTCAAGATCACAGAAGTTTTTTTTGCTTTTTTAAACTTATATCCAGAAAATTGAGTATTTTTAATGTAATTTTGATGATGAGTTTTTTTGGCAGACCTCATCTGCTTTGAATTTTGACTTGTATTCAAAGGATTTTTCCTGCACATATAGTGAAAGTGTATAGTGTGGTTGTTTTTATTTGAGGTACCTACTTTTTATTCACCTCGTAAAAATAAAGGAAGTAACTGTGATTACTGTTTTGCCAAACTTTCTTACATTATTATCTTCTGATTTTTGGTCACCAATCAAGGGTTTTCGCTGACCAGCAATTCTCATAAGTAAGTCATAAATTATGACCACTTCAACAAAATATGGTAAGCAAAAATATAACAAGACCTAGGTTTCCTATATAGGCCATCTTTTATTACCGGTCTACTAAGTAGGTACCCTACATGATTCCATTTCACCGAAGAGTGGTGTCACTGCCAAGTTGATTCAATTACCTCTTGGCGATGTCCGCTGATGGGCTTTTAACGTCCATTTAGTTGGCTAATAAGATTAATAATAATCAACGATCGAGGAGATGAAATATAAACTTCTAAATTATGTGGTAAAATAACTTGATGAAAAAAATTAACCAACCCAAAATGGTGCATGGTGCAAATGAAAATAATTTTCATTTTAAGAAAGATTTCTTCATGTTTAGTCCTTTTCGGCTGGCTGGAATCAAAACACAGCCAAAGTCCATAGAATGTAGACGTGATAGGTCACACCACAGATCATATAAGCCACACTAATGTTGGGCGATTGGAAAAATGAAGAGTGACGCAAAACCCTTAGTCGAACCCGTCGGTGGCTGCTATCTATCCATGTTATCGGTTATTCGCTGAATAGAAATGATAATTAAGGTCTACCGTCTACATCTATCATCGACGCTGTCACATCAAAGCACCCCGTCTATCTACCCTGTGATTATATACCTTACTATCTAAGTTCGCTTCGTCTATTCAAGAAAGTTTAATTGGATCTTGTTATACCTCCTGCTTTTCTACATTTTGACAAACTTTAGGTACTTATTTTGAATCGAAATCTGAATTTACCATTTTCTCTGCCCCTTTGGAATTTGATCATGTGACTTGACGTTTTATGTTATTTTATGCGATAATAAATGCTAGAGCGCTATATATGAGTTAGAACTAGTTCGTCTTGCTTGTTGGTCTTCTAAATAATCAAATTATCCTACTTTAATATTATTAATGTGAATGTAAGTTTTTTTGTTACTCTTTCACGCAAAAACTACATAACCGATCATCATGAATCTTTATACAAATATTTTTGGAGGTATTATAAGTAACATAGAATACTTTTTATCCCGGAAAATTAACGGGATCTAATGGGACGCGAACGAAGTCGCGGGCGGAAGCTAGTTATTTATATTAGTTATGCTTTCAATTTAGTAGTAGATCGTGATCCACCGAGGATGAGTCAAAATCAAAAAAAATCTTTTATTCAATAAAATCTCACTGATCACTTTGAATCGTCATTACGTTTTGTATGATTAGGTATGATTACATTTTTTTTTATTGGATGAGTTGGAGCTAGTTCGTCCCAAGCTTGTTTGTCTTCTAAATAATCAGATATTTTATTACGTTTTGAACTTGCCAATCGAAAACTGAGACACATCACTTGGGATTTTGTTAAAGAAGCGTACACATTGCCCTTTGAAAGATTTACTAATTTTTGTGAGCCTAGTAGTGGGAACAGCGAGTTTGTCTTTATTTCTAGTGTTAACATTATGATTATCACTTTTTTTGTTGAATAGATTGATATTTTTTTGAACATACAATAAGTTTTCATAGATGTACTGGCAAGGTACTGTCATTATATTTATTTCCTTTAACTTATTTCTTAAGTAGTGATTCTCTGGGACCCATGTTATAAATTGCACGAATAGCCCTCTTCTGCAACACAAATATGGTGTTTATGTCTACAGCACTCCCCCACAACAAAATGCCGTACGACATAATGCTATGAAAGTAGCTGAAATAGACTAGTCTTGCGGTTTCCACATCTGTAAGGAAGCGGATCTTCTTGACTGCATATGCTGCAGAACTAAGTCTCTTCGACAATTTATCTATGTGTGGGCCCCATTGAAGTTTATTATCTAGAGTTATGCCTAAAAATACTGTGGTGTCCACGAGATCTATATTACGATATTTGATCTATATTACGATTACGATATTTAAAGATTGTATTAAAAAAAACACGTAAAATTATTTACGATCTTATTGTTTGATTCTATAGCGTTGTTATTCAATGAAACTCAGCATTATAATGTTTATGAAAGAAATATGATACGAAGTTTTATCAAAACAGTGTTTGATTTGAATCGAATGTTACTTCTGAAACTTGGAAGACGGGGGAAGGGGCTCTTCTGAAAACCTATGTTTTCTTTATAATATATGTTTCCAAAGTTTACTTACAAACTCCAGTAAAATTGGTGCCAAAGTTATCTTTATGTGGCAATACTGGCAATATTAAGAAGTAAGTATTAGTTGTAAAAATTATAAAAGAGGTTATCTATTGCCCAGTAGTGCAACAAAATAAGTTGACAGAAAAATATTTGTGTCTATTTAAAAATAAACATGTTTTGAACTACGTACGATACCATTACAGTAGTGATATTAGTAGGTGCAATAAAAAATACTTACTTAGCCTCTACGACCATTGTATGTGATAGTGAGAGTTTTAAAGAGCTCCTAAAATAAATATTTAATTTTGGTAAAACCTAACCAAATATTATGTACCGCATCAATAAAGCTACCACATACCTAACGCGCTACGCGTCGTAAATGTGCAGATACAATCTGACGCGTAAACAAAGTACCGCCTTTACTTATTATCAATAAAAAATAATTATTGAATACGCACCTACCTACTGGAAACACGAGCCAAAACGAACTAGTAAGTATAGTAAAGTTTGCCCGAAATCTGTGGACGAAGGACTTACAAATTGTTTTTTCTGGTAATCAGTGAGAAAGGCCTATGTCCAGCAGTGGACTTTTTCAGGCTGATATGGTGATGATGAGTGGCACGAGCGCAGGTAATTCAATTATTACTTTGGAAGTTGAAGAAGCCCCAAAGTTACTTAACGAGAAAAGTTCGACCTTTTTCGAGGTAAAAAAATCTGTGACGCTTGCTCATTATAATATACACAAGATAGTACACGATCTAATTATAATATAATCATATGATTTATTTATATTATTTTTTACCCATGCCCCTATTATGAATGTGACGCTGCAATGCCGGGATATCGTTTTATATGGAGTAGTGCCCAGCACCTATACCATCCTTTCAGCTTAATCGGCCTTAACCACATGAAATACAAGGTCAATACGTGCGCAGGTGGCTAAGCAGCAGGTTTCCTCACGATGTTTTCTTTCAGCGTTTGCATTGAGCACGTAAACATTCCGAATAGAAAATATATTGGAGCACAACTGGGTTTAAGCCCACAACCTTAGGATTGGAAGGCGGAATAGCCACCACTAGACTACTGGTACTATATTATAGTGATGAAAAAAAAGTACAGTCACATTAATTTTTAACAATAATAATACAAGAAATGTTCTATCTAAAATTTGCTATATCAAAAGATCTGGGCGCTGTAAATCTTCAAACAAGTAAATATACAAGTAATCAAACAATTTGTCGAGATCCTAAATCGTGAATAACAAGTACTCTACTCAAGAAAATTGCTGAATAATTGGACCGAAATAAGAAATGATGAAAAAGCTCAAACATTTTCCGAACATTAAATAATTTTATTAACTTTATAAGGAGCGGTTTAGGTACTTATGCAAATGTATGGATAGATAATCACATCACAAAGTGGGTTTATACAAAATTTTATGTTTTTTGAATACATTTTCCATTTTCGTGAAGCAACTTTTCACCCAAGAATAATGAATTATTAATAAGTAGGTTAAACAGAAGTTTAGCTTGTTTATTCACTGTTCATTTTCGGATTTAGCTAAGTAAATTCTAAGCAGAAGAGGCATGTAAAAGCCCCTTTCAACTTTGCTACGTAAATATTTCTCTTCACTGTTTTAAAAAATAATTAGGGCGGAAAAACTTTCTTTGTGACGCAACCAACTCCAAGGGTGACGTGACCTTAGCGACTATAATCTATTCTGTGGGGTCCCCGAAGTCAAATATCACTTTAAAAGTTAGAGCGATATAATTTGTGTAGAGTTATTCAACTACCCAGATATAATTTTGGTCTACTAGGCGATAATTGGATGGCAAAATTTTTGATGAGTTTGCATAAAATCAAATTTGAGCTCTTGACAAAGCCGTGTAAATTCGTGGGTTCGATCCCCACCGAGAACAAACATTTGTGTGTTGTAAACATAAAGGTTTGTTCTGTGTCTGGGTGTTCCTATGTATTGTAAGAAAGTATTTACAAAAAAAAATGTATGTATGTATTCTATCAGCCATCTAGTTTCCATAGTACAAGCTTTGCTTAGTTTGGGACTAGAAGGCGTTGTGGTAAGTGTCCGTGAATATTTATTATTATTATTATTAATTATCGCTTATTTTTATGGTCCCTTTGCTGAATTGTGTCATCGAACAGATAATCCTACGTAGTTAAGTGTGGTGTAAGAGTATAAAAGACAATTGAATTGAATCCCTAAATTGAATTGGGGACCCAAGGCACAGAATAGAAATAAGTACTACGTACCAAGGTACGGTCTCACTTAATAAGGTGCTTGGGTTTTGGAGTACAGATAAAAGTTGTAAGTATGTATGGACTACCCTCGAACATATCTTTTGTAGGTTCGAGGATATTATTGTTATGTCCCAGTTTTATGCCCCGCGGCCATCTTGTGCCCTTTGTTGTTTTAATATAGGTTTTATATGAAGTATAATGCTTTTACTATACGAATTTTTATTGCATAACACAGAGGACTTTCGAAGTTAAAAGTTAGCGACATGCAGAGATTTGTTACGTGGATAAAAGTATACACCTAAGTAGGTACCTATACTGAACTAATAAAATTGGAACTAATAATGAAGAGATACGTACAAATCGTATAAGACCAGTGACCGATCTAGTCAAAAAGCTCCAAGAAAAAGATGTGAATTTTTTTCCATTAAAATGCAGAGAAGTTGGAAACCGTTTTCAAAGATGCATTATAAACAACAGCTTTTTGTTAAATACAAGCAAAAGTGGACTCTACCTCGCTGCGATAAAACTCCCTGTGATCTGAACAAAGTGTGGTCTTGTCAAGAACACTCCATAGAGACAAGATGAAAAAGATAAACATCTTAAATACAGATGATTTTCTAAAGAAGTGCCTAAGAGGCTGCGGAGGCTGCTTATGATTGTTTCAAGACAAAGTTTTTTTTTACTTATCTTTCTAAAACCTATAGTTCTTCTTCTACTTTTATTTATTTAATAAAAGTAGAAGAAGAACTATAGGTTTTGTCCGTCACATCGATAGGCAATAAATAGTTCAAATTCAACTTCGCTGGCGTAGGTTCATCTTTTAGGCTGTGCCCCCAGTAGGCAAACTGTTAGCGGCCTACTGAGTTTGCGGCGTATCGGTTTAGTACGCCCTTCCATATATTTCAAATCCACAGTTTGCTAGTTTTGTGCTCACTTTACGCAGTTTGCAGCGTTACGTGCGCCGACTGTTTCAGTTGTTGGCCGACTCACAGCAAAACCGGTTCTAGTCGGCGGCGGCGATATGATTGTTCGCCGGGCGTAGTGAGTCCGTTTGCCGCGAACTGTCCATGTGGACAGAGGACCTTCGTACAACAATAGTAAAGTGAAAACTCAGTCGGTTTATCTAAATAAGCGGCTAACTCATAATAGTTTGCTTGCGACGCACGAAAATTGATCTGAGTTTGCAGCTAACTCAAATTTCAGTTCCGCACAAATTTGCGGCTCACTCAGTCGGCCGCTAACAGTTTGTCTACTGGGGACACAGCCTTACATAAAAATCAATTGGAGTCGTGATAGAGTTACATAGGTACTCAGTTATATTTTTTTTATTAAATACTCAATAGTCTAAAAGTTCTAAAACCAACACGGTTTTATAATGAATGGAATGAGTAGGCATAATAATCTTCAGGCCAAAAATAATATTACTAAATTACTTCCCAAAAGTAAAGAGGCGTTGTTCCACTCCGTCGATTATCATATCAACGAAATATCGTTAGGCCTTATTTACATAATTCGTACATGCACAAACTATGTAAATAAGGGCTTTCAGAGACGTTAAAATAACATGGTTTATTTGCTAACAATATTTCGCGAAATGTTTAGTAGATTATTGAAAGTCTGACCTATTTTGTATCAAAACTTTATACGCAGTAGTGATATAACAGCAGACTATTAACTTTAGGGGATAAAGCACTCTTATGTTGTGGGCTCTTGATTCCCGAGGTCACGAAGGATCCTAGTGTTTACACCCGAGCGGAGCGAAGGTGTTGACTAGAGTCAGTAGTGATTTCATAAAAAATCTGTCAGAATCAGTCACCACGAGTACGACCGTTCTGCAACCAAGTCACCCAATCGTAGTGACCGCCGCGACTTGGTTACCAAGTGCGTTCCTAGAATCATTACTGAGTATTTGTACTGTTTATTACTTCTTTTCAAGCAGTTTAACAGATACAATCCCAAATGAAATCGAATAACTTCTCATCTTTCTGACAGTTGGGTAAAACTTTGCCCGTCAAAGGCTTTTTGTGAGAAAAGGCTATTATTTTCCCTTTATTTTACTAAACCCCACATTTTTCATAAAGGACAGTTGGCTGAAGAAATATATGACATCTTTTCTTTACCTTCTTTACTTTTCGTAAGGTTTATCATTATTTCCTCATTTCGGTGGTATTTGGTAGTACCTATAATTAGGTACTTAAGTAAGACAGTAAGGGGGACGGGAGGGTTATGTCCAGCAGTCCTGATGATTTATGATGATGATGTAAGATGCGAGTATGAGTCATGTAGCGTTTGGGCGCGCCTTTAACTTAGAGAGTTAATGCAATCGAGGAAAAGTCTACCACCCTTCAGTGTCTACATAAAACAGTAAAGGGAAACTTTAAAAAAAGCTAAATATTTTTTTTTTTAATCCGAATGTTAGATTGGTACATAATTTGCTCTTCCATTTGGCTGACTGTAACGACAAAAGAATTGTATTCACCCATTTACCTACAAGCCTAACCTCTGAATAAACAAAGTAATTTCAGATAATAATTGTCAAGAAATGTATTTCTACTGGATTCTTTGAGAGGCATTCGCGAAATTGGATTGAGTTTTTCTTTTTATTGTATGCTTTTAGAGGAAATATGAGGCCACTGCTTTTTGCGATAGCTAGATAGGCATTTTCAGTTTACAAATTGCGTATTTCTTTGTATCTATGCATAAGTATTTACTATTACATTTATCGCCTGACTGGCGCCGGGTTAAATTCCATATTTTGTTTTGTAATAAAAAAGCACTGGTCAATAAACCCAACTTCAATGAAGTAAAGTAGGTGTGCCGCAGAGTGGTTGACAACAACCTCAGCTATTTTCATTACAACTCGGAGTCCAAACCACTCGACATGGTTTTGTAACATGAAGATACGAAGTAGCCTCATAAAAGACTTGAGTTGTAGTCGGAGTTGTTAGGTTTTTAATTAAAATCAAGTAAAGAGTGGAAAATAATTCAGTAGGCAACTCGCACAAAAAACTCAACCTCGAGGGTCGAGCGAGTCTCAAGCAGAAGCATAGATTTGAGTAAATATTTTCATTTACTGATTTACACATTTTGTCAGAGAACGAGATTAATGCGATAAGAATTCAGCTTGTTCCATTACTTTTACCATTAAAAAAAATATTCCAGAAATCCCTACCAGTGGGGATTTATGTTGCAAAGTTACATTTTGAAGTTATACTTCTAATGCGACTTCCAACAAAGTTGCGTTAAACGAGAAGCGTTAGGTTCTGTCTCTTTCTATTCCTCCGAATAGAAAGAGACAGAGACTAGCGAGAGTGATCACATACGGAGACCCCACAAAACGCAAAACACTTCGATAGTGCGTTCTAGGATCCGACCAAACTTAGCAGCGCCATCTAGTTCTGATTTAGGCAACATGAGCATAGAACCTTTTCTAACTAAATAAGTACTGCTATTGGTTAAGTCTGCATATTGGTTAAGAACATAAAAATAAATACTAAATTAATTTCACATTAAACACAGAGCGAGAGTGAATGCGTGGCACTCGAAGTATAACTTCTTCCGCGCGGAGGTACTCCACGCACTATTTTTTTTCAGATTTTTGTTGTATGTTATAATAGTTCCGTTATTGCTGTGCGATATCTATGTGCCCTGTTGCAAATGCCTGGAATTCAAAGCTACTTTTGATAACAAGAACAAAATGTCAACGTTTAGAAAATAAATGACATAAAAAAGGCTAAGGAGTTACTATTTCCTATTAGCTCATACAGGCAGAGCTATTACCGACGCTGTGACGCCTAAGCACAGATGGAGATGCCCCACCCCTTTCAATTGAACAGTTGCCGGTACGTAGTACGTGCACAGTGACGTAGCGAGTAAATGTCAACGGTGACGTCACTGTAACCTACATGCAGCAGCCTCGTAACCTCATGCGGGTTTACGACCGGTTCATTGGTGTCACTTTATTGGACGTTTTGTTAGGTAACCAACTTTAAAGTTCTGTGTTTACGGTCTATTCGTAGGAGATGAATAATAAAGGTTTGGAAGTGATGATTAGAATTTACATAGGCGAAAGAGTGGTTTTGATATACATTTTGCCTTCAAAACAAACGACAGCCGACTTGACGAATGTCTTGACATGACTGACATTATTTCCTTTTCTTTTGTTGGCGTCGCATTTGAAACTAGAAAAATTTTCTTTCGAAATGACGGATAGAAGCCATAAATAGAAAAAGAAGAAGAGAATAATAAAAAAAAATCTGAATGGGCTTAAGTATGTATTTCCAAGAGTGTTTAAAAACTACCTGTAAAAAGACAGGCAATTGTAGGTGATTAACAAAGAAACTTGGTGATTTTTTTCTAAAAGGCATCGAATTTTAGTACCAAATCAAAAGCAATTTAGTTTTGATTATCCAATAAGGTGAGGTTTCGGTGCCGCCTCACATTTTATTTCGTGTTTTACGATATTTCGGTGGGCTAGGGCGATAGGCATATAAAATGACCTGGTCACATAAAGAAGCTTTTAAATTGCGATAGTAAAAATAAATATTTTCCTTGGACTACCACATACCATGCGAACCCAAATTACAAAACGTTCGTAAGCTCTAACACATATTTTGGTGGGTGTTGTTTTTATCCGTTTTTAGTGTAAATAGGTAAGTTATAGGTATACTGAATCATGGTTCTATGGTTGCTCGGACTCAATACTCTTTGCTCATCAAGTTCAAAATCTTTCAAGTTATCGTTCTCAGTCAAAAGATAAGATACTTACCAATGCGCACACCAACGATAAGACAGACTATGTCTGTCTTACCTACTTCATAATGCTTTTTAACACTGTAAAGTACATACTTATTTGACTTTCATTTGTTTTCTAACCATCTACACGTAGCGGTGCCAAGTGTATAATAATCATTGAGTTCCTTGCGATCTCAAGGTTCGGTGGTAGGTAATTATTTTTTATTACAGAATGCTTTCTTCGTGTCGGAATCCTTATTAGCTGGTGGCGGGTCTTAATGACCACTTCCTTTATATTGCCGTCGCATTGGCTCGATATGCCAGTTATTTTTCTGGCCTTGACATGGACGCACGCAACTAGTATTGTTCTACTTGTTGACGAAGCTATCAGATTTCAGAAAGTTTCAGTTTATTTCTTATCCATGCGTATAATCGAAGCACTTAGAAAGAGACATTAGTTTCATGGAGGAAAGCTAGCAAACAATAAAGTATAGTCCAACGAGGCTGACCCACGCATATATGTACGTATTAGAACTAAGCTTCAACCATGACTAAACCATTCATAGTGTATTTATAACCAAGTTTTTTATTTTTCATTTTGAATTAGTTTTTAGATTGGCAAACTCAGAGTCCATCAGTGTTCTTGGATAGGCATAAAACGCAAAATAAAATGTACCTATATACGTACTTATCCCAACAATACCACCAATACCCAACAATGCCACAGGCATACAATAGGTACCTACAGACACCTAATACCTACACAAACACCAGACAAAGCCTGGCACAGCTCGATCATTCGCGTCACGGAACCTATTCGATTTATCAAACGTTGACTCCACCAGATTTATTAAATCCCGGCGTGAACCATGCTGCGATCTTGATAAACGTGTAACAAGATGGACCTTTGGTTCAGAGTGATAAATATAATTATTCTTCTACTTATTTTTTCGTTTGTACTGGCGTTACATGTTCGTCATTTTAGCAGACAACACTGTGGCAACATTTTAAGTTACTCTATGGTTGGCAATGTCTACTGTCTAGTCTATGATTTATCTGAATATGGTCAGTGAATGGCAAAATTGTCTATCGAAATGACGGATAGAGGTCATACATTTTCAAATATTTCACGTGACACTGGCAAAATTGTCTGTCGAAATGACGGTCACAGGCCATGTATGTAGAAAAGAAGAAGAAGAAGAAAACAAGAAGAAGAAAGTGAGTCGGTTGGCATTTGTTTGACGGAGAAAATGGTGGTATGGTTACTAATGTAGTCAATTTTGGTGTTAGCACCTAAATACTGAAACATTGTTTGGATCAAAACCGATGTTTAATTTTGAATTATATTTGATGACAATTAAATCGTCGACCGCATCATCATCAGGTAAGATTGTGGTCAAATATTTAACTATAATGTATGAAAAAAAGTGCCCAAAAGCACACGGAAGTATTTCGAAGTAAGTAATCACTTGTAAAATAGGTAGATCACTGTTGCTCTACAAAGAGAATGTGTTAGATTTTTGATGGAAAACCACCACTAGGTGGGGAATGGTCCCAATAGACAACATAGTTGCTATGTTTAGATTTAGATAGTCTAGCTAGAGGTTTAGATAGTCAATAATTAGCAATTTCCCTGAAAATGTCATGGGAGCCCTAAATCTTGTCTACCGGATACTACAGGTCCCTCGACACTGGTCAGAGTTGTTGAACTATCCGACAGCGGTCCAATAATTAGTAAGGGTCTTGGTTCAAGGCATTACTACGAATAACGATAGGGGTAAATTCTCTAATTTGAGTCACACTGCGCGGCCGCTTTGTGGGTTCAACGCTGCTTTTTGTTAAGTAGCCGCGTTTTTGCGTAATGTAATTCAAAATTCAAACATTCATTACAAAACGAATTATCCTTTTGCCCAGTAGACACCGGATTTATTAGACCACTGACCGTCTTAATTTACTATAGATAGATAGAAAACTCTTTATTGTACACCACTGTTACGAAAATTATAAAATATACACAGAGTTTATTATTCTTATGTGAAGTACAATGAGTACTATAGAATAACATTAATTAATTAATAAATAAACCTGCTATAATGTTGCGGTCTGGACGGCGGTGACTACTTTTCATCAGGTGGCCAGCGGGCCTAAGATGCGCCCCGCGAGATATTTGTCATGTGGTTCTGTCAAAATGTAAGCATTTTGTACCAGTTTAGGAACTATTGCATTATCTGTGGTACCTAATGGTGTCGACAAAACGCGCCATAATGTACACTTTTGACACTTCTTAGTCGTCGTACCTCTCTGAGGACGAGATAATAGTCATGCAGAAATGTCAAAAGTTGAAAATTCAAAGGCGCGGTTTCTCGACAACATTACCACAGATAATGCAATAGTTCCTAAACTGGTACAAAATGCTTGCATTTTGACAGAACGACATGACAAATATCTCGCGGTGCGCATCTTAGGCCCGCATGTCGTTTCAGACGCACCTAATACTCGTAGAAGCAACTGTTGATGCACTGCTTCTCCTGTCATGCTGCCATGTATGCGCGTCATGAAGTTACTAATCGATTCGATAAAACCAAAAACTCTCCGTTATATTATATTATCGATGTGGTGCTCCCCCAATCCATCATCCGATTAAACAGAATACCTATCGTACTTTTGCCTCGTATCAGTTTTCTTGTCAAATGTTTGTGCAATAAATCAAACCAAGCCTGAATTTTCACTTATTTTGGCTATATTTGAACGGTATACCCTTATTCTGGTTGTTATTTGTTTAGGAAGAGGGTGGCGTATAGCTTTCGGCTTTTATGCGAGTTTTACGCATAAAGTCGCGATATTGCTTAGGAGATACAAGCAGCAGTGTATACTTGTCGGTTTTCAAGGCTGTGCGCTAAACAGATTAAGAAAAAAAAACATAGAGTCAAGGTTTTGTACGCCACATCAAATGCGTCGTCAAAAGAGAACGTTAGTCACTTCATTCTTACTAAAATTAACCTATCCTTCAACCCTTTATTTGCCACCAACTTTTAAAGTATAAAAAAAATCTTGGGAATGTGTGAGTAAAAATATAAACAAATTTTCATTAACTTTATTTGAATAAACCAACACATTTAATATTAAAACCAATTACACTAACACACAAAATACACTAGAAATGGTAAAACTTCCGTTTCCAAGCAATGACCACCATTTAGTTTTGACAGTCTAGCCGTCGCCTCGCCACTAGAAAATCAATAGGTACCTAGCACGTATGCTGAAACCAAGATTGAGATTTCTACAATTTAGAGACTCAAGCATAGAGTTTTTGATAGAGGCCTCTTGAGAACTGTCAAAAAGCTATGAGTCTATTCAATTAGAACTTTGAATTAACTTTCAGTATACAAACTAAAGAAAAACACTTATCACTTATCATCTAATGTAGAATACTCAAAAGTCATTCAAATTTGAGCACCACTTAAAATTGCTCTGCCTCTGTTTGACATTACTCATTTGTAAGAGATGGCAATAATTTAAGCGTAACTTAAATTGAGTGGAGTTTGAGTGGCGTTTGAGTATTCGGCCATTAGGCTCGTATTCTGACAAAGAAATCACTACTCAAGGATAGATTTGAGTAAAGATTCGCATACAAAAATATATGATTGAGTGCTTGAGCAGTAAGTGCGACTAAGGGCCTTAGAATACCGCGTAGTTTATTGGTATTTTTTTAATGGTGGTCACTGCTTTAAAAAAACTTTTAAAGTTAATAACAATCATCACATAACTTTGGTTAAACCAGGTAAGAATTCTTAGAAATTTATTAAATCGTTCCCTGCCATACGAATATATTTGTAGTAAAAATAATCTATACCTATTGCCATCCATACAAAAGCATCATCCCGAGTATATACCTACGTAAATTTTTTGTTGCCATGAAAAAAATATATATGGTAGAGTTCTCATTTTATTTTGAAAGTTTTGTTATTATTTCCAATGCCAACTAATCGAACTAAACATCTTCGAATAAACTCGTAGCTGGCGCTGGATACTAGATACGCTACTACGTATATTTTCGTAGTTGGCACGGAACGTGTAAGTAAGACAAAAACTTAGAGATCTTTTTGGAAACTAGTACGTAGGTAATAAAATAAATAACACAGGATTTACATATTAATATAATATCTACACTATTCTTAAGATTACCTGAACCAAGGTTTCCATTAAGTATATTTTTTTCAGAGAATAACTATTATACTATAAGTTGATATACGGTTGGTAGGTATGTAATTTTTATATCTTTTTTTTATATTTAAGTAGAAATCTAGAAAAGGATTGGATGTATTTTGTAATTGAAGATTTAAAACCATCTAAAATTATGGGTAATTTTAATTATTATTAATAAAACGAATTCTCTATTTTTTAATATAGGTACCTAAATAACAATTAACTAACTATTATATTTACATAAGCGTAATCAAAGGTCCTTTATATATATTTTAATAACATTAACATTACGATCAGTTGAAGAACTGACACAAAATATTTTGAAAGTAGACATTCTACTCTTTGGTATATTACTAAGTTAAAACTCACGATCAAGGTATACAATGTTAGATAGAATAAGAAGTATAAAAAGTCAGTAAAAACACTACAAGGGTCTACGTGTATAATACAATTTCTCATAATTACATATTACATAATTCTCACTACATCTTTCTTTGGTTCGCACTGCGATTAACATCTAAGTACCTATACGTATGTGTAATAAATTCATCTACTCTTACGGCTAAAATTCGGGGGTATTTGGTCACCCATGACATAAACATTTTGCTTACAAAAATTATGGTTAAATGACTGTTTTTTACCTAAAAGATCTACAGGGTGGGGACGTATTTACGACATTAAATATAATACACTGATAAGAGTCCATAGTAGGTAATCGTTTAAAATTGTCAAATCCCGAAAAACTAGCTCTTTTTTCTAGTGGTTGTAATTATTTATATTTTTTGGTTTTAATTTCACTGATAAGCTACAGATAGAATAGTATGATAAAAGATCGTATACATAACCCGTTTGTTCGCTGTTTCATGTACAAATTAACAAAATACGTAATTTTATTTAAAAATTATTTAAATTAGTATTAATAGGGTAAATATTTACGATACTTTTAGGTATGAAAGTCAGCGATAATTTAAAATTTAAAACGAATATTTTAAATTAAATATCGTCTGAAAATCCACACCCTGTAAAACTAAATACGCATTATTTTAAGTACTTACCTACCTACTTTCACAAACGTTATGGTTTACTGAGTTTATGTAGAGCTTATCTTAGTTTTCTATAAATTAATTTGACTAGACTATGCTATGATGAAATTATAGTGTGCTTGGCACAACAACGCCTGATTAAACTAGTCTACGAAACAAATAAAATGTTAATAATAATAATAATAATAGGTTATGAACGTTGTGTGTCTGGGACAATAACGATTACTTAGGCTAGAATGACTTTCTATAATTTTTTTAATCAAGTCAATGATTATATATGAAATATGAATATTATTCGTATAAAGATATTTAAACTTTATGATTATTAAGAAATTATTACTACAAATTCGCAAAAATAAAATCACAGGCAATGACTAGAAAAATAAATGAGTTAGATAATTTATGTATATTATTACCTAAACAGTTATATAAGTATCCTAATAATTTAACTATCCGTAGAAACAGCATGCCTCATGTGTATTCATAACGATCCCATTCAGTCTTCGGCTTTCATAGCCTTTGTTTTTGTTTTATCGTTATCGATAACGCAGCTATTGAATCTATTGACTACGTCCCTAACCTTGCCTTTGCTTATAACCAGCTCTTTGTCATAAGTGGGAGTAATAAGGCCCTTACCATTCCCATTCACGAGAGTTTTTGTCTCTTTTGTCGTGAAGTTAGCACTTTGTGACTTTCTAAACTCTCTGACCGCTATATCGATATTGTTGATTAGGTCTTTGGCGACGAATGTTGCTATCTCATGTTTGATTCTATCTTTTTCGCTTTGTAGTTCTTGTGGTCTGTGGTGGTTTTCTTTACCGTTCTGTTCTGGACTGTGGCTGTGGGTGAGTGAGTGAGACGCAGGACTGTCGGGACCTTGAAATGTGATGCTAGGGTTGTTGACTACATTCGATTGTGTGTAAGTTGTTTGATCGTAGGACTGAATTTCTTGGTTTTTTGGGGTCTTTTCTCCTATGAGCCAGTACGTTGTCATTTTTCCTTTGCCCTGCGAAAAAAGATACTTACCTTAAAACAGTGTATTCAACTGAAAAAAAAAACAGCAACGCTCGTGGCTGGCCAATAATGTACCTATAGTTTAGATAAAACAGCACAAAATGACGGGTAATTTGTTTAACTTACCTTCATAATGATTTCTCCCCTGCATTCCAGCTCAAAGCAGTCATACAGGTCCAGAACCTCCTTGGTCTTCGGACTGACGTGTATCCTCAAGGCTTCTCCGTGGGACTCCATTCGTGAAGCCGTGTTCACCGTGTCTCCAAATAAGCAGTATCGAGGCATTTTGAGGCCCACTACACCGGCAACGCAAGGACCTACGAAACATTTTGATTATGTTATAAGTATTATCAGGGTATAGAAGTCCACTGCTGGGCATATGCTTCTCCTTTTCCAGAAAGAAATATTTTGGGCCTTCTCCATTCATCGACAAGACACTGAGTCGTAGGAAATGGTCTACGAATTCCGCAGAACTAAAGTTTTGATGATTATATTTTCCGGGAAAACAGGAAATATTATCAAAAACATTTTTATTTATTTCGCTCCTAACCGAAAGTATCAATCAAGATTTGTCGCAAGATAAGAAATACTAAGACGAGTTTACATTATGCTAACGTAATCTGGTCTCAAATTATAATTTGTATTACGTTTATGCAAACTATGATGTCGAGACTCGACTAAACTCGATATCAGCTTGGAGTAGTTACACCGTTTTGCAAGCAACAGATTCAAATTTTACCAAAAGAGACACTGTGTAACTATTCTAAGCTCACATCAAGTGTATTGATAACAGGATTAGGTATTTAGGTAGTTTTGTACTCAAACATGAGCCTAACTTAGGGATTATAGTGCTAACATTGCTGACATTGCTTCGACAAACTAAACTTGTTAGCATAATAGACCCAAAACTATTTGATACTAAGAAGGCTAAGAAGGTTTAGGAAACCCACTTTGCTTCCAAAACTTAATCTCTCTAAGAGCAATTTTATTTCTAACATTTAGTAAACATTCATTATATTTCACAAAATTAAATGTTGAATTTTCATAATAGTCATAAAATTGCAGTCCTTTATGACATCCTCACCAAATCCCGACTATACTATAGTAAACATACTAGATTTGATTATGAAAATTGCCCCTCTGAGTTCTACACTGCTTTAGAAGCCTAGTAAACAAACAACTCAACTAGAAACAAAATGTTATCACGAGTTTGAAACAATTCAATACAAAAGTTGTAATAACTGGCACAACTTATTAAACTTTGTCGAGTTTCGATTAAACCCATTCAAAATTAACCAAAATACTTACATTAATTAACAATTGACTAGGAGGAGATTAAATCAGAAATTCTGATGAGTGGAATTTATAATTGGTACTTACATTATCTATTTTGTCAACAAAGTTGTATTTACTCATAACTTGTATCGCTCTCTGTCGCGATATAAGTGACTCAAATAATAAGTTACCATCTAAAATGCAAAAGGAGCGGATTTGATTCTCGGGACGCGAATAGTGTTTCCATTACATATCTGAAAATATTGGTCCTAAGTTTCGTAACATAATGTTAAGTTTCTGAAACCCACTACGTTATTCCATATCCTTCAGAGTGCCACAAATAAAAAACGTGATAACGTGTGACAGAAGTTTTGCGGTAAGGAAGACCAAGATTTTGAAAAGGTACATGCCCTCAAAAATCGGAGTAAAACATCAGGAATCTTCGGTAAAAACAATCTTAAGCCTACACGGCAACAGACGCGTCCGCGGACTCTGGCACATCCATCCGCTGCTTTTCCACGAGCTGTCGACACGTCTGTAGGTCGATCAGTCTATGTTCGCACCGAAACCCTTTGATGCGTGCCAAAAAACCGACAACAAACGGATTCGAGGCGAACGCATCTGCAGATGCATCTGTTGACTTGTAGAGGAGGCTTAAGGAACAAAGAAAAACTGGTGAAGGAACTCACCAGAATGCATGCCGATTCTCAGTAGCAGTTTCTCTCCCGGTCTATGCGGTACAGTCTTCACCCGAACCCCGTTGAGCAGAGCAAGGGACATTCTGGCTATTTCTGCAGCATGCCGATTACCGTTGCGCATCGGTAGTCCGGACACAACCATGTAGGCGTCTCCTATTGTTTCCACCTGTGTGATTGGAAGTTCGTATGAGTTTTTCTTAGCCAGTCTTTCCTATAGTGACTGCGCTGTACTCTGAACTGCAACGGCACTCAAAAATACTCAAAATATTTTTATCATAATGCTTTGGCGGGTAAGTTTGAACAGCGGGGCGTATAAGAATACGTTTTTGTTCGGTGATGGCGCATGAATTTGTACGAGCGTGTTCACACACATGCCAAATAAAGTGTATTAAAAAAATAATGATAAAATTAGTCCCGTAAATACGGACCCTCTGTGTGAACGTACACTTAGTTGTTTTGTAATGTATGAACAAAACAAAGCACATGAAAGCTTGTAAAGTAAAGAAATAATTTTATTTAGCTTGCAATGTTCCCAAATCTATCATTGTTAACAGCAGTTCACAAGCTCTCAAATTGAACTGCGGTGAATGATTGATCAAACACACGAGTATACAGAGAGCTCATTGATACTCGATTATTTGAGGGATGATCAATCTAAATTGTGGAACTTCAATAGGTCATGTCTACGAATAGGAGCGACCTTTCTCAAAAGGGTAGGACAGCATAATAAGTTGGTCGGTAATTCTACCTAATCTATGTGTATGTCAAACAAAAGGTAAGTTTAGTCGTTTCGGCGGTTCGACTACAAATTAAAATGACCACATAATTATGTCCTACTTATAGATGTTTGTTCTGTGTCTGGGTATTAGTATGAACTAAAAGACTGTATTTACAAAAAAAAAAACTTGAGAGGTGTCAAGGGACACCCGGATGGAACGAAGTTCCTTGAGGTGTTGTTTTCTTATAATATTTTCTATAAGAACCTTAACGAACTCTAAAAACCAAAACTTCCAACAATACCTACATTCATTTGTTTCGGTTGAGAACGTACAGGCACACAATATTAAAAAAAAACTTCCTGCACCAATTTATTCGAATGACGTTGTCAAAGTTTGAAAAAAGTGTCGCGACAAGTTTTGGTCTTTAATTTTTCCCGTCTAGCCCCCTTTCGCAACGCGCAATAAGGAACTTCGTTCCATATTATTGTACATATTATATAAATATTTTTAAGTATTCTATCAACAATCTAGTTCCCATAGTACAAGCTTTGCTTAGTTTGGTACTAGAGAGATATGTCCAAGAATATTTATTTATTTATTAGTTGCTAGAATATCCATACTAATACAGTCCAGTGAAAAAAAAACAGACCAAATCGAGCAACAAAGAACGAGTGATAAAATTAAAGAAGCTCATAGTAGCTACCAAAAGTTCATGGGAGTAGGATTATGCACCTTATAGACATCAAAGTTCTCAATAATAGAATCGAAACTCGTATAAAGGTCGTTCAGAAGATCCACCACCTCCAGCGGCGTTGACTCAGCAGAGAGTTGCGTGAAGCCGATGATATCACTGAAGTATATCGTCACTTGATCGTAGGTTTCTGCCATCACTGGCTGGCCCATTATGAGTTGTGAGGCTACAGACCTGAACAAAACACTTTTTAATATCTATTTTATTTAAAGGAAAATCTTTGACTGTAAGTTTATTTTTTCATGTATGTTCTTTCTTATTTTTGAACTGTTATAATATTTATGTGTGAAATGAAAATACTGACTATCTTGAATAGCTTCTAGAACACACACGACACGATATTGGCGAAACGTGAAAATTTTGCAACGTGAAATGAATAAATATTTTTCTACCAAAAAATATATAGGTCAAATGACTCTCTGAAATAAATTATGAAGAAAAACAAGGGTATTCCGGTTCAAAGGGTCTCAAGAAATCCCGATTTCAAAGACCTTAAGCATAAGCAACGTTTACATAGAAAGTCTATTTCAGACCTTTATTCGGTTTTTGACTCGAGTAGTCACTTTTTAAAATTTATTGATACCAATTTTTCTTGGTATCAATCAACCATGCTAGTTTTTTTTTACTCTCATTGTCTAACCACTACTACCAAAACGAATGTATTTCTAAGGATCACAGGAGCTTATTAGTTTAATCAAGAAAACTTTGCGATAATTCTTGTACACTGTGACCGCGCCTCAAGGGTCAACTCATCTAACGGTATGCCATGTCAGTCAGCAACCACATCTGTCCACTGTCCTTGTCACTTTCAATTCAGAATCCTGCGGTTTCACTCAGTGTCAGCAAGGTTTGCTTATCTATCCGTCATTTCGTTTGCCAAGGGAACATCAGATAGGAGTCGGAGGTCTTTATGTAAAGCGGTGAGATTATTAACATTTCCATTTCGGAGTATTTTTTAAAGAAAGTATGACGTGATGTTTTAATATTGTGCGGCTATGATAAGTATCGCGGTGTTTTTGTGTTTTTATATCATACACAGCATATACACAAACACCAATCCTCAAAAAATCTTGAGCTCTAAAGGGGATAACTAACTGGCTCCTAGAAAACTGTCATGAGTCTTTATATTTTTATTTCTATCATTTTCACAGAATTAAGAATGTGACGAATTGCGTACTTGGGCAGGAGCTGGTAGAGCAGTTCCTCGCATTTCCTTTTCTCCTCCAAGTAGTCTGAGGTGCGTTCCTCCACCAAAGCCTCAAGGTTGTTCGCGTATTGTTCTACTTGCGTCAGCAGCATGTCCAAGCGGGTTGAGGTCTCACAATCCCTGGACAAAATTAAAACGGTTCTTTTGAGCATAGTTCATTAAAATAATCCACACTTTTGTGCATGACTTGGATGTTATTGAAGTGTGCTCTAATGATTTGTCTTCTTGTTGAATTTCCTTTTCGATTTGCTTTGATTCCTTGCCAATACTATAATACCATGATTAGCTAAAACTTCTTGACTACCTACTTGTGAGAGCAATATACCGTACTATTCGAAACCTGATTTCTTAGTGATAAGTCACTGGTCTTCTTTATTTGACCATCAAGTATACTCAAAAACCATCTCACTTGTTGATCTTCTGAATGTTTTCTTTGAGTGCTGAGAAGTCAGGTCGGTCGTCGTCAGGCAGCGTCCAAGGTGGCTCGCCCGTCAGCGATTGACGAGGAGACGCTGATAACGGAGAGGTGCCTCGGTTCCGCATGTCTGCGTTTCCTGGTTAGATTAATAAGTTGAAAGAGCACCGAAAGAAGAAGAACACTATTGTTTGATTTTATTGAAGATAATGCAGAGCTAATAGTACTAGCTCTTTCTCATGAAAAAGTACATCTGAAAAAAGAGCGTCTTTATAAGGATAAGTTATCTCAATAGGCTACATACTTTGCGGATGACTCTTTCTTAGTCTTTTTCTAATAGACGACGCTCACATTTTTTCTGTTTTTACAGAGCCAAACATTTGGCCAATCACCGAAAAGCAATTATTTGGTACCAAATCTCATTCCATGTTTCAGGAACTAACAGCTAATTTTGTTGCCGATTGCTTTTGATTCAAATACCATTAATTAATTATGATAAAAGCATAATAAAGAATTGAAATATTGTCCATAAAGTAGTTATTTTTCCCACGGGCGGCGTTCCAAGGAGCACCTGCTGCTCTGGGCCGATAAATTATACCAAGAAGGCCTGGAGCGGCTGGAGCACTCCTTTAGGTATAAAGTTGCAAGTACATGGACGACTTTGCCTAGACTGGACGCCCTTGTGACGCGTCAGACAGTATAATATATGGTTGAAAGAAATGCACTTTGTAGGAAAATATAAACTGTAGCAACCAGCGCTGTGCAAACTGAATTGCACTTTATTGGGTCTAAACGAGACTATATAGCTATTGATTTAGCTAGACGACGCGAACTAATAATTATTTTGTACTAAGTAATGCACCATTTGTAGTTTTCTGAAACTG
This sequence comes from Eulithis testata, assembly GCA_947507515.1. Taxonomy (NCBI): domain Eukaryota; kingdom Metazoa; phylum Arthropoda; class Insecta; order Lepidoptera; family Geometridae; genus Eulithis; species Eulithis testata. The sequence continues at coordinate 4,630,352 of OX382213.1, read as the reverse complement.
ATGGATAATGTAACTTTCAAGTTACTTCATCTTGTGGTGAGTGTTGTATGATTTTAAAATATTTCAAATTGTGTTTTTTTATTGTGTTACAATAAAATGAAAACGGTGTAGATGACAGTAATTTCTTCTTTCGACATTTTACAATGTTCTCTATAAGACGTGAAAGCAAACGGTCATAAAAATGCCCTGACCGGTTGAAAAAGGTTCAAGCATTCATATTTTAAATTATAAAGGGTGAAACACAACAGCTTTAGACAAACAAACGCATACACAGTTTTTTTTACATGATGTCTACACTAAGTAGAAAAGAAAAATAAGACAAATCTTTGCGTTATTACGAGTATAATATTCATAAAATAGCTTTATCTTGCAAAAATATCATTACTAGTTTTTGGTATTATATTTTTACGCCCAGTAGGTGCTTTATATAAAAGATGTGAACCCGTTAAAAAGGGATGGCTATAAAACTCCTTGATTTAAAGCTGTCTGAATCACTACTCAGGCGGACCAGTTTATCGGCCCCTACCCGCCGTGTTCATGAATGTTTCATATGGAAACCGAGGTGAACTTCACTCAATAATTTCAAGGTACGAGTACGTTCATATATAATGTCTTTGAGCTCACTAGCAGATATTTTATTAAGAAAATCAATAGAAAAAAGTTACAGATATGGTCTTTGATCTCAAAATTAGGTAGTATGTTTCTTTATGGAAGACTTTGCGCAAGTACCACCTACCACCATACCTATTTCTGCAGCGCTAGGTGTCGGTGTCGGTGCAATTACAGGCACATGTGTCAAAGTGATCAGCGCAGTGCAATGCTTCTAAAAACTGAACAAATGCAGTTCCTGCAAACTAGGTAGTAGTTAAGTTAGAAACATTGGCTACAGCAGTCCTTTGGAACACATACGTTTAAACTTGTCTTCGAGCACAGCAGCGCAGTAGTCGCAAGCCAACGTGCAGTGTGGACGTCGCATTTCCAGTAGTGGGCTGACCGCTCGCCGGGGACTAGGCGTGTCTGCCTCCCCGGGCGGGACCAGAGACATGCTTCTGCAAAGAAAATATCTAATAATACTAGGTCTTAGAATCTAATCTTGATTTATACAGCGTCAGGAGTCACTTTTTACCCATGCCCTTATGACCAGCGGGCCTAAGATGCGCACATTACCACAGATAATGCAATAGTTCCAAAACTGGTACAAAATGCTTACATTTTGACAGAACGACATGACAAATATCTCGCGGTGCACATCTTAGGCCCGCAGGACGCTGTAGCGTGCGGGACATGGTTTAGATAGAGTAGGCTTGCCTAGCACCTACACCATCATCCTCTTTAGTTGGCCACAGAAAAGCAAAGGAAAATAAGATCACTACGTGCGGAGCTGACTAAGCCACGGGTTTCCTCGCGAGGTTTTTCTTCACCGTTTGCATTGTGCACATAAATTTTCAAAGTAAAAAAATAAGTAACTTCTAAATTACTCCAGCGAAAATTTTTCCATTAAAAAATAAGACTTATAAAATAAAAGAAAACGTTTTGATAAAATGCAAATCTAACAGAAACAATTTCGATTAAAAAGACATCCAACCTCGTTCATAAAAGTAAAAGTTTCCGAATGAGCAGTTTCAAGATAACAAAGTGGTTTTATGCTTGAAGCAGAGTGTATGCAATCGGATAGGTCCTTTGTTGCTGCGAAGCTCTGTCGCCTGCAAGCTTCCGATTTCACGGTTACTGACATGGTTACTTTCAGCGGGAATTGAAATTTACTGTAAAGCAACATCCAGCGATTGGTACTTACAGTCCACGTCTTATATAAGTAAGTATACCTACTACTTAAATCATAAAGAGACAAAGTTTCTACAAACCATCACTTAAAGTTAGCATGTTTTTGTAATTCTATCTTATCTACGAGTATGATGAAAAATCATGAATAAACAATTTCGAAATTCTGAAAACGTATTTAAATCTTCAATAATAGCTAGGAGTTCTGTAACTATTGTTTTGCATAGTCTGTGGAAATGGTATTTTTTTTAAATAATGGCTCCTGAGTTGCTCCTACAAATGAGATTCGATACACACATGTTACATATGTACATGCGTTCGTGTCACGTCGTTGTTATCAATGGACCGGTCAGGGACAGTCACATACTTTGCGGCCAGAAACTACGACCATAGTAACACAACAGACCCAAGCTAATCTGTTGCTAGCGAAGAGCTTACTAGCAGTATTGTCTGAACTCTGCTATCCATGCATAAGAAATATATTTAACCTAATATTTTCTTACCCAGGCTATCGGAACTGCCAAAAGAAATACAATTGTATCAAAGATGGCAAAAGTCAGAAGCGGGTCTAGGTCCCAGAGGAATACACTTTTCTGTAGATCCATTTATTTCATGAAACCACTAAGTAAAAGCTAATTTTGAGAGAACTGAACTGTAGGTACAGTCAGTAGCATAAGTCGATTAAAAAGGGAGTTCCCCTAGGGGTAAATGTAGTTCACTAAATCTTCCCCCTACATGTTTATAAACTCCAGCATTAAAATCCAATTTTTTTTTTTTTAATTTATTTTCAACACATACAAAAATTCAAATGAACATTTTAGATGTACCCTATAAACCACAGAAGGTTTGTGTGGGTACTCACACTCGTCGTTAAATGTTGTAAAACTGAAATTACTATAAGATCTGCCTTATTAGCCGAAAGTTCACAAAACTTATATGGATCAACCTATGTTACTGATTGTAGTTTAATTTATTTTGCCGTATATTAAAAAAAATGAATGGAACGTGCACTGGACATACTCGTAAGTTAGTCTAAGAACCTAATTAGACTTGCGTCAAGTATGAATTCTACAATCGCAATGAAACAACAATGAAGTATCTAAGTAATCAAAATTAATGAAAATGACAATAATTCTAAACGACAAATCATTAGATTATTTTCAAACGATTTTGACGTTTTCTACGGCGAGTGCTCAACTAATTAGTTAGGCAACGTAGTAGTTCTGGACGTTCCACAGATTATACAAAATAATAGCTTAAAATTGTTTTAATTTCATTATTCTGAGCTTTAATTATAGCACCATTTCATGTAACCTAGTACGTATTATAGCTCACATTTCGATAAAATATTCTCTCACAAAAAGTAATTTCAGCAGCTCCTTTAACATCATAAACCTACTCAGTAATCATACTTAAATAACGCCCTCATTTCTTCCTTAAAATTTAAATTACTTTGTTCAAATTCCATGTACTAAAACACTTCTCCGTCGAAAGGAATTTTTTTTCACGATGTGAATAGAAAAACCGCAACGAAGTAATAACAACGCGTTTGTCTCGCATCACAAAATAGAAGCCTAAATAAATAAAGCGCGCTAGAGATTTGTTTCTTTGTCTCGCCCCAATAGTGCCTGAGATGTGACGTCATCTCTTCCTATGTAATTTACGCAGTGATTCCGAGCAGTATGAGGAGTTACATAAAGTCTTCTACTCATTGAGCTACGGAGCTACGGGCTACGCGGTTAAGGTGCTACGAAATGCTACACGGGTAACCTTTGGCACCTTTGGTATGCTGGAACTCGGATCTACGCAAGACGCATTTTCTGGTGTATCTTGAATCTAGGTACACTAGAGGATTATTGAGTTTAGAAACACTAACATAGTACTCGTAGTTTCCTACGTAAAGTTGCAATGATTTTCTAGGATAATTTTCGGTCTACAAACAAAAACAATATTTTACTTTTATGCAGTATCTATAAGTATGTACAAATATTAATAGAAACGTTACTCTGACAAAGTCAAGTACCTAACATTTTCTTTAAAAAAGATTTTTCAAAAAATGCCCTCTTGAAGCTTTCCAAGCTGTCTCTCAACGGGATAAAAGTATTTTAATATTTTCGCCTTCTCAAGAATTTCGATGGAACTTTATGTTACTTTCAAGTATCGCCAAAGTAAGAATGCTACTTCGAAAATTCCTTTTTCTTTTTATTTATTTTCCATTCAGAATCTAATTAAAATTGCGAGCAAATTTTTTCCCGCGAAATGACGATGGCAACATTTTACGAAAAGTAAAACGATATGAAATAGTAAATTGTCTACCAATGCCATGCTGTTTTCTGTGATATAGCATCCAGTGAGGACGTACCTCCTGACGCATTGCATTGTGCTTATCACTTCGTATTACGACAGCATCACGAAAGGAGAATGTCATGTGTCAAAATTTGACGGATTACGCGCAGTGCAAAATAATTTGTACTTAGCAGAGATAAAGCCGTGCTCACTTTAGATACGGTTTCATCCGAATATGATTCGCGCGTATTCGTACGACTACGCACAAATGATCCCGACCTTCCAAGGACTATGGGAGCACTCACACTGCATGCAATCAGTCGTACGTATACGTACGTTTACCTACTACGTCCGAATACAATCCGAACTTGTTGGGATTTATCACGCAGTCGTACGTTCAGTTACGCGATATTACCGGTGCACTGCCTATTTCACGGAGAAAAATGTATTCAGTGTGAGCACTCAATTCGTACGAACAGTACTCGTACGTTTACGTACGAACAAATTCGTGTCCGGCACGGCCTAATACTCTCTTGAGAATAGGAAATGTCAAAATAATGTTTATCGTTTAAAATATCAACTGCATCAGTTTTTTATTTAATTACTCAGAATGTCAACTCCACTCGACCACGATGCGATGTCTTGTGTTCCGTACCAATGTAGCACTTTAAATTAGGGGGATTATACACCCATGCATGCTGGTTATCAAAGGAAAGCGGAGAGTACTCCACAAATAAAGCCAGAAGCGGTTTTCCAGTGAACATTTCAGCATTTATTTCCATCGTGAGTGAAATTGCGGTGTGTTGGGAATTGAATTATTGTTTGGCAAATTGTGTTCGGTTATGTGGAATTAATATAAAAGCCAATTCACGTGCTTATCTGCCAGTTTCATTTGAAAGTTCACGAAGCGCTCATGTCGTAGCTTGCTTACCTAGTCAATCTTCAACGATTATTTAAGTTAAGCGACGTTCCGCACTGTAACCGCTATGATGGGTGACCACTAGTAGATTTTACATATAAGCACTTTCGTGCTCCGGAAAGTACGCTAAAACTGGCGGTGTCTCTAGCAATCGTTAAGCCACGACGGAGGCCTTATGCCGGCCTATAAAATCCCTTACCAGAGTTTGCTACTAACTCATACGAACTAAGGTACTTATTTTAAAATTGAGTGTATGAAATGGAATTGTGAATTGACTCACTGTGAACTATTCTTCTTTCTAAACAAGTTTTGTTTAACTTTTGATCACGCCACACTGCAGCAATAATAATGAGAATACCAATTTGACTTTCATGACATTTCAAATAGATAGAACTTTTTATTACGCAAACTGGGATTCTGTTGCAGCTCAATACAAACGCACCTATCTGCATATTCTGCATAAAAAATAGAGTAACGATTGTCATTTCCATACTAACCACCCCTGCAAAGGGTTGCAAATTGGCTGCCTTTAGCCAGTAGGTAGTTGCCTGAGGCTTATTTTCAGGCGCCCAAATAAATTCCTCCTATGAAAACAGCCTCAAATATTATTCTCAACCTTTGACAACCGACTGTTATCTTCTCCGTTTATTTTAAATCTAGAAATAGGTACTGAAATTGACATTAGTTTCTTACAGACAACGGACGTAGGTGTAAGTTGGACTTTTCTAAGTTTTTTTACTGTACACATGACCTATACTCAGATGTGTAAACATAGTTACATCTGAGTAGAGTTTTTTTATGAAACCAACAGCTCAGCGTGACAGAGAAAAACAATCTGCGGTCTATGTATAAAAAACTGCCCATAAACTATACTGATTTTTTTCGACCTCACACTTGTGTAGTACTTTAATATTATAATGTTAATCCTTTATAAAGCTTAAACATTGCTGGAAGACGATAAGTACACCCACGTGTAATAGTCATACGGCCAACTTACTCGGCACAAGCTCCGAGTTTAAAGTTAAACGGAGCGTGGCTTTAGATCTCTATCTCACTAGGACACCAGCAGCGAAACTAGTCCCAATTGGTTAAAAAAAACCAAATTTGTTGCGCAATCAAGGGAACAACCAGATTAGGTGTGTCTTCCATACAACTGTATACATTTTATTGGTGGTTGTAACTGGTTGCGTGGCCGCCACTGGTGTCCTAGTGAGACAGAACCCTTAGTGCGCCACATTTTGTTGGTGATTGCGTCGCCGCCACTGGTGTCCTAGTGAGACAGAGCCCTTAGTGCACCACATTTTTTTGGTGGTTGTAATTGGTTGCGTGGCCGCCACTGGTGTCCTAGTGAGACAGAGCCCTTAGTGTGCCACATTTGTCTGACTACCGACAGTGCAACTCTACCGTATGTCCGTACAATCGATAGTCGATGGTAGGTACACGTTTTTCAAAATCGGTATTACTAGAACCTTTTGTAGAAGGTCTATCTATCACTTTAAGTACAATGCTGAATTAAATTGTGTTTGGTAAACCAGTTAATTGTTTATTTGCTTGCATTATTTCACTAAGCTAGCATTCATGGTTTCCACGGTTATAGAAGACCCGGAATTTTTGCTCTTGCCCTTAGAAATATATTATGTAACAGGATCACAGGAATCATAAAAATATCTACAATCTTTGAGATATGTCGGGCTGTGGATAAAATTTGCCAGACGATGCGGTGCCTATTCTTTGAAACCTTTTCTCGTCGAGAGTTTTTTGTTGTCAAAATCCTACCCGAATCAATCTAACCATCGTGATTTCAAAAGAAATGTTATTATTAACGAACATCGTAATAAGTTTCTTGTATTTTGATTTCGACAAAAATATGTCTTTTATCTTCAGACGAAACGTTCAATCCGGTTCATTTGGAATGTCAATCCCTTTCAAAATGTGTATTTTCCGATAGATTAACTTTCGAAATAAATATTTATCTCAAAGCAAAAAAATTAATAACTAAATATTTGTCTCATAGCAAAAAAATAAATAACATTCTTAAAACTAAATCTAAACGAGTCTGTATGTAGTGTAGGTAATCATTGGAAAACAGCGTCTATTCGTATTGCATTCAAATGCTTGAAATTTAATATGTAAGTAATTTTCTTTTTCTGTAGACTAATCTGAATAACGAAACCTATGTAGGTACAATATAACTTACTTACTACTTATAAGGGAGGCAAAACTGAAAAGTTTTCCCTCACCTCACAGAAAAACTATTGTTCTTTTTTTATGAATGTAAGCAGAAAGTTCCATAGTTATCAGCACTATGAAACCGTATACGATTGTAAAATAAAACCTGTTAAGTTTTGTTTGATGAAAGTCCCTTTTATTCGTTATTTCAATGGAACTCGATACTCGTCAAACCGAACTGTAAATCGAGTAGAAAAAAACTACATCCTATTGGAATGCGGGATGTAGTTTTTTTCAGGGATAAAACCAAATATTTCAGGTACGAATGCTGAAAATTTTTATGTTCCAATATTTTTGCCAAACTGCTATAGGCAATGATATTCTAGGGGTGTAAGTAATTAAAAAAACAAATCAAATCAAATAACAATATGAAATGTGTTTGTCAAATTGTGTTTTTTCGTCTGAAAAAAGATGAAACAAGCAAATGCTCGACCTGGTGCTCACACAGTTTCTTCTACTTGTAAATATGCATTATTTCACAGGACATCTCCTCTAAAATAGTGCCCTGACATTGGACAAATTCAGGAAGCAGAAGCTAGTCTCGAATAAAAGCTCCTTATAAACGACATTCCGTTTGATGGCAATAAACTACTTTTTTTACTTTTTTGTATATAAACAGTTTATTTAAAGTTCCAAGAGTTGGCTCATCGTTACTCGTAGAAGTATGAGCCGGATAAAAAATAACGAAGGGTGATTTATTCCTTTTTTGAGGATTCTGGGGCAATCGGATTTGGCAAATGATTTTAAGGGTTGGGTGGATCCTTTATAGCATTATACTAACCTACTGCTGTTGTATATATATATATATATATATATATATACATACCTAGTTTTCTTTTTTAATGAAAAAGTAGGATTTTGTCTTCTGCGTGGTTTTAACTAAAATTTTATGCAGCAAAAGCTGTATTTAGTTTAAAAAAAAAAGTATGTACCTAGTGTAGTGTTAGTAATACCGGTAATACCAAAAGCACTAGGTCTAAGCGGTTTATAATAAACTATAGCTGTAGCTTCTTACTTTGTCCGCGCGGACTTGGTATACCCGTGTTGTTATGGACACTTTAGGATAAATATTACCTAAATTCCTTTCATATCCTTACATAGTCCAAAGAACACATACTACTAAGTCTCTTTTGCCAGTAATAAAGGGCCTTACTTACGACAGACGAATAGTTAAACAGTTGAATCAAAGTCTAGCTCTGTCACTGTTTGACATTACCTGTTAGTAGGTGACAGCAATAATTTAAACAGCTGATTAGCGTTATGCAGCGATCGTAAGTAAGGGGGTTAGTGTATATCAGTCAGTCGACTTTGATTCTTTAGTAGAGAAGTGGATATATAATAGGTAATTATATATATTCCAAATAGGTACTTTCAGTAGCGTGACCCAAATGAGTTTATTAGCTTTTGCAATCACTTTACTAAGTTTATTATGCGATGCGAACTACTAAGTAAATGCTCGGTCCCACTTAATGTGAGATAGGAGTGCCCTAAGCAGTAAATACTGTGTTAACTTTATAGGCAATTCCCATTGACCTTACCCCGTGGTAATGAAATAATTCTAAGAGAATTATGAACTGGCTAATTTGAACGGATATAAATTATACCTCTTATTCATATTGGTCGCTCAGGGTTGCTCTAACTAAATTAACCGATAACTGGCCATCTCTGTTCGTTGTCATGCAAGTGATAGTAGCATATATAGATAGCATTTTATAAAACCACAAACAATGATAGGAGATTTTGAATAAAGGTCATAGTTACATATACAAACAAAGGTTCATACAATTCAAATTGTTATTTCAATTACTAGGTAATTGGTCGTTTTCTGAAAAAGAATTGTGCTAAATCAAACACGGGATAAAAACACTTATCATTGATCGATTTGAATATATCGGTGTAATAATTATTTCGGTAAAGTAATAAACTGAGTGGGTTTATTTCAACGTAGTAAATACCCCGTAAACGGCGGGCTACTGCGTCATTACCCACAGAGACCCCATCAATCTTTAGGTACGTCTTTATGCGTTTGTAACTTATTTTAACTGTGACTTTTGTAAATCTGATTTAAAGTTACCGACTCATTTATCTGTAAAACTGAAAAAAGAAGGCCGAAAGTTGCAGTTGTATTCTCTATTCCAAACTCTGCGCTGCCGAATGACATGATTTCTGTAAAAATCCGTGGATTTGTTTGGAACAGTGCTCAAGAGTAGCCCGACTGTAATTTCGGTTCCTACTAATTCAGAAATAAGTTGGGCGACATTTGAGTTGACACCATTTTGTTGGCATTTCCTAGTAACATAAATTCCAAAGACTGGAAAAGAGGCCATTTTAATTCATTTCCGTGTTCACTTCCTGCATTCGCCCAACAATTTAGCGCGAAGGCTGTTTTCGTGTCATGGCAGCGACTTTCACTTGTTTGCTTTTTAAAGGAGAGGATCCATTAGGTGGACAAGCACTGCAAGCCTGCAATACCACTTAGACTGGGATTTGCAAATTAAGGCGCTTCCTACGCCTGCCGGCACGCTCTGAGTAGATTAGGCCTGGCGTTATAGGGATTAACTACTTTGTATACTCCACTAGACGAGAAAGTTGAAATAAGAAGACATTTTTCATTTCTAAAAAATATTGGTCATACATTAAAAAGAAACCTAAAAATAAATAAATTGCCTTATTCCCATCGAGCCCACCGGCCGGCCCACAGGTGGGCCAGATGCGAAAAAAAATCCCATCGAGCTTACTTATTTGCATAGTGGGCTCGATGGGATTATTTTTTGCCATATGGCCCACCAGTGGGCTAGTACATTTTACATGTATAATGAAGTTACATAGGTACTTACTTACATAAAGGAATAAAAAAAAGTAGAAAGTACTATAATATAGGTGGCTCATCGCTCAATTACGTGAGTACAGATCTATCTTACCTTTTTCGATGTTTGTAGGGTCGAAAATCTGTAAAACTTTTGTATTAAACTGAACAAACAAAACCCTTTTAGTAGTGGTCAGTATAAAAACAAGAAAATATACGAAAAGGCGCTAGGCGGTGCGAACTCAGGTATCTAATAATGAAACATCCAAATACGGTCATTGCCCACTGGTCTCAAAGGTTTGGATATCTGCCAAAGGGTGATTTCACACAACCACCGACCCGACACCTACACGACATCAGCGGAGAGCTAATCTCATACATTTATTACCATTATGTTCCGAGTCAATAACATATCAGTATCACGTGTTGATGTCGGTGTCGGCCAGTGTGCAAACGGCCAAACCGGAGGAAAGTTACTACCTAGTAAAGTACCTCAGAGGTCACTCACACTCACAACCAGAGAGTCTAACTCAGCAAAACGATACACGAAGGTATGAATATTTCGAGTTACACTGAGCATCACTGTTTGCAAGGTATCGGCAGATGGACTGCGGAGCATTCCTTTCGTGCAGTGTAACTTAAAATGCTACAATCTTCGCTTATAATTTTGCGGAATATATCTCCAACTAGCCGTCGCCCTTGGCTTTGCTCGCGTGGTAGCAGCATACAAAATACTTGATCCTAACTTTAGACCCTTTACGTTGCGACTTTTCAAAATTCCTTTCTTAGTACACCCCTACACTACGGAAGGCTACTACCCTCCAAATTTCATACCTCTAGGACTTATAGTTTAGGCTGTGCATTGATTGTCAGTCAGCTTCAAAAGAGTTTTATATATTAAAGAAGAAGAAGATAATGTGTGATAATCGTGCGGCAAGTTGGCACAACATCCGTAATTTGTGTAACAAAACGATGATCGGAAGGTTCTAAGCCACCATCTCTCCTAATAAAATGAGGAAGAATCCACTTAGTAGGTTTCGTTTATTCTTTCTCTACATCTTTTTTTATACAACTAAATAATGAAATAAGCCTATGTGGTAACCATAGCTTATAACGATGCGTCACTGAGCCCGTTCACTGAGAATGTGCACTATGATTTATTGAACTGCGACTATCACAAGGTATTTATTAGAAACAACTCTTTAAAAATATACTTTATAATATTTAGTTATCCTTTTTTGTTTTTCTTATTTAACGACTTTAAATTATTTTTTCGTACCACTTGCTCAAAAAAGTGACATTCTATGCCACAAAAAGCGAACATAACCATAGTCATTTTTAATCTGTTAAAAACAGGGAGAGAAAATTGTACTGGATTTCTTTCATCCTCTAGGGGGAGAAAGTGATTTAAATTTGGAATACAATTTATACTGAACTACATCTGTGTTTACACCATTGAGTTTGTATACAAAGCATTATACATCTTTTTGAAAAAGGAATACGCATTTATTATGCAGGCCGTATGAGCTTGATGCCTTTGCTTTTCCGACAAAAAAATATTAGTCTAGGAAAATGCCGCGTTTTTGTTTTCTTCAAATACATAAACGTTAAGTTTATTTTAATTTATTTTTATAAATAAGTTAATGTTCTAAAATGCTATCTCATATTATTATTGTGTTAATTTTTTCGCAAATGGTACGAAAAGTAGAGTATTTTCCTCGGTGATAAAGCTGTCTTAGTCTTGGGTGAACTTAAATCCCTCGCTACTCTCAGGACTCGTCTTAAATCCCTCGCTTCGCTCGTGATTTAAGTTTTTAACACCCTCGCTACGCTCGGGAGTAAACTTCGAGTCCTTCGTTACGCTCGCGATTTAAATCGTCACTCGCGACAGAAGACACTGCTTTATCCCCTTGTATAATAATCTACTATTGTCTTGTTAGCATTTAAGTACTTAATTCATTTATTCTATTATCTTTGTACAAAATTGTTGTTTGTTCTTTTGTGCACGCTGTGGTGCCCTATAATTAAGGAACACTCTGTCAAAATTCTTTGTAAAAGACTCTTGAAATGCATAGTGTAAACCCGTGTTGGGAATCCTACCGTATAATAATAAAAATAAAATAAAAAAGGTGTTAAGTCTCATGTGTCTTTAACCATACCTTTTAATCCGCAATACAGCAATGCGAGCATCACTGTTTGACAGCAGAATTTGGTACGGTGGTAGTATACTTCTCCGAAGGAATCCTTTTACAAGAATAGTAGATTATTATACAAGGGGATAAAGCAGTGTCTTCTGTCGCAGGTGACGATTTAAATCGCGAGCGTAACGAAGGACTCGAAGTTTACTCCCGAGCGTAGCGAGGGTGTTAAAAACTTAAATCACGAGCGAAGCGAGGGATTTAAGACGAGTCCTGAGAGTAGCGAGGGATTTAAGTTCACCCAAGACTAAGACAGCTTTATCACCGAGGAAAATACTCTACTTTTCGTACCATTTGCGAAAAAATTAACACAATAATAATATGAGATAGCATTTTAGAACATTAACTTATTTATAAAAATAAACTAAAATAAACTTAAGTTTATGTATTTGAAGAAAACAAAAACGCGGCATTTTCCTAGACTAATATTTTTTTGTCGGAAAAGCAAAGGCATCAAGCTCATACGGCCTGCATAATAAATGCGTATTCCTTTTTCAAAAAGATGTATAATGCTTTGTATACAAACTCAATGGTGTAAACACAGATGTAGTTCAGTATAAATTGTATTCCAAATTTAAATCACTTTCTCCCCCTAGAGGATGAAAGAAATCCAGTACAATTTTCTCTCCCTGTTTTTAACAGATTAAAAATGACTATGGTTATGTTCGCTTTTTGTGGCATAGAATGTCACTTTTTTGAGCAAGTGGTACGAAAATTCTATTATTACCTACTAGTAGAACATCTATACGAAATACTAACAAAGAGCCTCATCATTATCCTTTGTACAAAATTACAAGTAAATAAGCACAAGACTACAAGCCTATTTCTTCTCGATCAAAGAGCTAAGCCCACGGTGAATGCCGTAAAAGTATTTTAATCAGATGCAAATAAGTTGAACGCTTCAGGGCTTCGGTCACAGTAAAAATCCAATTAAACCTTGCAAATGCAAAGAAAACGAATTGAAAGTGGCTATTGCAAGTTCTTGTTTTTGTTTTAAAAAAACTTGGCAGCTTTAGATTTATTGAATTGTACTTAGACTTCAATGATTGTGGAGCAAAAACTTGAATTTCAAATATTCAGCTACATTCCAAATAATCTGTTGGCGTCGTCTATTACAGATCCCGACACGGTTTACTAGCGCTGACCTTGAATGGAAGAGAAGTGGAAGTGTGCTTTGTACAGCCAAGAATATATGTAAAATTTGACTTAAGTACATTCAAGGTCAGAGCTATTAAACCATGTCGGGGCCATTACCTAAACCCTTAAACATAAACTCCAGATCACAGAAAATTATTTGGCGTGGTCTATTATGTTCTTATTTATGCTTATGTATAACTAGCGACCCGCCCCGGCTTCGCACGGGTGCAATGCAGTGATGATGATGATGTATTATACATATAAATCTTCCTCTTGAATGACTCTATCTATTTAAAAAAAACTGCATCTAAATCCGTTGTGTAGTTTTAAAGATCTAAGCATACATACATACAGACATTAGGACAGACGCGGAAAGCGACTTTGCTTTATACTATGTAGTGATTATGACAAAAAAATAGATCTTTTTCTAACCTTGTACCAAAGCCGATGGTTAATTATTGGTTTCGACCGTAATAAGTAGGAAGATAAAAACAAATATTTATATTTCATTATTGCCAGTCTCTTTTCTTTGGTCTCTCGCACTTTTTCTTTCTAGTTTAGCACACTAGTAATTTTGAAATTTCTAAGCGCACTGAAGTACCAAAAAAAATTGAGATGCAGTCTACCGTACCGCAAATAAATAGAAAACGTGAGCTTCTTTATCGTATTTTTTCTTTTCTTCGCATCTAAAAAGTTATGTTTTACCTAAAGCTGTTAGTCCTTCAACCGGACACCCATAAAAGTCCGGAAACTTCGCCACGCGATCCGAACATATTTCAGAATTTGTCAACATAAAAATCCTTTATGTATTCAGATTGCGTGCTCCATTTCCTAAGAAAGTTGTAGGTGACCTTGCGTTGATAATAGTCTCCTGTCACGCAAATATTAGGTCCTTTATGGCTACTACCTATTTATTATATCAAAGGGCAGAGCTTTTCAAAGTGGTTGATTTGCATGAGAAGCAATAAATATTCCATTATGGAAATCAAGAACTGAGTAAGATTTTCAAGATATTGAAGTAACTTAACTTTTTTAAGGTAAGTAATCAAACATCTTGCCTCATATTCTTCTGCGAATAATCCACGCCTCGACTGGACCTCGGAACTGTGCGTGTCATTTTGACAACTAAAATAAACCAAAGCACAATTTTGAGGTCGAGTCGAGGCGAAAATTATTCCAGGTAACAACTAAGACCCACACATTTTAAACTTTACTCTTGAAATGCGCTAGTGTTGAAATTAAATATCAGTTCCTTTCCAGTTATTTCGGTATTGACATAACATTTTGTGAGGACATCTTAAAAAAGTATAATCATGAATGTCTGTCGTACTTTCTTGTAGCAGTGATAATTAGCGGTTACCCATCGAAAAAGTGTTTGAAGATAAAAACACCATAAGTCATAATGGCTTAGCTAAATCCGCCATTAATCCCCAAGGAAAGTACACCACTAACAATGTCATTATCGTAATGAGAAGAGTCACTGGTTCCCGTGGGACGATATATTCCAGACAACAGACACTGAACCTTGACAGACTACGTTAATTTGTATTCTAAGATAATGACTGTAAAGATAGTTAGGTATTTATATTGGTTTTTATATTTTGAAATTTTCAAAATGTGTATTTGCCTTATAAATATGTGTATCACTTAATTGCAGGAAATAAATGAAGTTATTCAAAATCACATTTACAGACTCGATTGCTTACATTCGTAGAAACAAGAAAGTCGGTGTCGTCTCGGTCGGAAAAATGTCGGTGATTTAAAAAAAAACCTTTATCATTTTTAAGTAAAGTGAAATGTACTGAAATCACAAAGTACGTCCTGGATATAAATGTCAGTTAATGTTGTAATCAAAGCCTCTAAAATCGGACAACAAACACACTGTTTTTTTGTTACAATCATAATCTACCTAAGGGCCGTAAGATCAAAAGCAGTTTAAACTATGGGTTTCATTAACTACGATTACATTTGATCGATGAATTAATCTACTGTCAAGTCGCGTGTCAAAGTGCCACCCATGGTCGATTAACTAGCATTGATCTTATGAAATAATCGGAGACTGAAGTTTAAACTCTATCTCGTAGTTTAAACCACTATTTATCTTACGGCCCTAACTGTGTTACCCATAAGTGTCGAAATTATTCATTCATAAATACAGGGTAGTTATAATACTTATAATAAGTTGGGTTTTCTAGATATTAGGGTGGGGAAGTGGGGATCTAGGTACGTGGTAAGTAGGATTGTGTCAATTAAACTAGCAATTGTAGCAATAGAACTAGCAATAAGTAAACAGAAAGGTGTTTCGTTTTAATGGTTACAAATATTTTATTAAAGCTAGCCTTTAATTAAGTAAATACGCCATTAAATTACTTATCTCTAAACACCGTCCTAAAATTACAAAAACATATGTACCACCGTGCGATCATTGACCTATTTCTGCCGGCGGCAAAATTAGGCCCGGAAGCTCATTTCCGTTTATGGCCACTTCCGTCAAAACTGTATAAGCTTTCCCCGCGTGTTTTCACTCATCGAAAAGTTCCATTATTACATAAAAAAAAATAAAGTAAACTTTTTTTTAAACTTACGTTGGTGTAAGTTGCCGGTAATCACAAAACACACAGGCACACGTCACTAGCGTCACTACGTAGAGGTGCTACGGCGCTGGCGTAGCGGTCTACGTTCCAAGCGCGACTGAGCCGAGCCTTCCCGCCTCTGATCGATGGGGTTGTAGGGGTGTGCTGTTGGTCTTACCATGATTTATTTTGAAAGCTAATTGGAGACGTCTGTGGTTATCTATTGGGAAAACCATAGTTATGATAAAATTTCCTTAGACCACAAAAACTAGGCACAAAGTCTGTTTTTCAAACTTTTCTACCATACCTCTAACTTTCATTGAAAATACTTCTTAATAAGTAAAACGAATTTTTTTATGAACCAGCAGACGCCTTACCTGATTTTAAGTTGTTTCCTGTCTGTAGCAATACCTCTATACAATATACGAATTCCCGATGGTTCAAGTGTTTTCTACTGACTGGTAAGTTAGCAACTGGGCCCAGTCCTGATGGGTCAACCGGGCCCACGTTCTAAATGAAAGTGTACAGTCAAAAATAAAGTGTCTTAGGAAAATGTGAATAATAATTCCACCTCATTATCATCGTGTCTATCTGTATTCTTTGTCTACTGTAATCCGTAGCAAGTATTTATCAAAGCTCGATTAATCGAAGCTAAGCTAATATACAAAGCAATAAATATAGGTTAGAAGTGTTAAAACAGTAAACCCATTGTCCCTCGCTCGATTTAAGGTGTTAAATATTCATGTATGGAAAAGACAGGTGACGACAATAAAACGTTTAATGAAAAGGTGAATTCACTTCAAATGACGGTATTTATTGCTGGGATGGGTTTTCATGAAAATAACAATTAAAACGATTTTTATAGTCTCTTTTTGTAAAGTTCTAATCGTAATGGTTGAACAAATTTTTGACGTTTGAAAATCCATATTCATATTAATCCTTACTAATATTATAAATGCGAAACTAACTCTGTCTTTCTCTCTGTCTCGCTTTCACGCCAGAACTACTGAACCGATTTAAATGAAATTTGGTACACAGATACCTAGTCTAGAACCTGAGAAAGGACATAGGCTACTTTTTAATGCGAAAAAAGGGTTGTAAGGGGTTGAAAGGTGAAAGGCGAAGGGTGAAAGTTCCTTAACCTTTTTCATGAAAACTTTTTTAATGTCACATTAGAAATAACTGTCAGTTATCTGACAGTAAGAGTTTGAATGACAGGACAACGTCTGTCGGGTCAGCTAGTAACAAATAAATATTCATGGACATTTCACACAACGCCCTTTAGTCCCAAATTAAGTAAACTTACACCTTTTACAAAGCCTATATATGTATGTATATACCCAATATCTACCCTACAATCAACACCATGAGTTAAAATATTTTATAACTGAAAACTAGCAACATTTCTCTAGCTAGACTCAGTTCTCAATACAATACACGTGCTCAGTGAGACGTTATAGACAGTGGTTATCTCTTTACATCCGCTAGACCATAAATGATTGCATACTTGTCTAAAAATTTTGTTATATAATACACACTTTTGAAATAACAATAGAATAAGAATAAGTTTATTTTGGAACAGAAACAAAGCACAAGTTAGTAGAAAACATCCGCAGAGGTTTAAAAAACTGTGTCGCGAATATTAACGCCCTCCTCCAGTTTACAAATAATATGATATTACCTTCATCAACTTCTGATTGTGCCTATCCAGGCACGTGTTCGTGTTCGGGTTGAAACTTGTATCAAACCTGAAAAAAAACCACTCGTCTTTTAAATGTGCGGTGCGCGACCGTTTTAAAAATAATAATGAGAAAACTTAGGAAAGCCATAAATAAAACTGTTCACGACTCTTGAGAATAAGTTTTCAAGACAAATTCTAGAAAAACAACCGTTTGACAAAGGCCATTCACCCCTGTTGTGATATACGACAAAATTCATCAAAGTCGAGAGTAAAATGCCTGCGAAATATTTGCAAAGTTGGGATGGAATTGAACGTTTTTTCGGTAGAGAAACCACAGAGAATTTTATTTTTACGTAAACATAATTAAGAAGTCTCTCGACCCTAAGGGTTTTATACAAACACCGTCACGACACCTACACGATAACGGTGGAGAGTAAGGTCCGTATGTCGATTTTCTGCTCAAGCACTGATCAGGACTCAAGCATAGATTTTTGTATGGAAATCTCGCAAATCTACTCTAACGATTTCTGTAGCGGCACCGATATTTTTATTCAAGCAACTGACATGTCGGTGTCGTGTCGGTCTCGGTACCGACCATTATCCGAACACCCGTTCTAGGTCTGCCTCGACAATTTTATATTTAATTTAAATTTAAACCAACTGTGGTTTTTTGGTAGTTGAATATAATAGAATTTAGTCCTTTCACAAAAGTATGAATTAATATTATACGGAAAATTATACGGAAAAACTTATAAACCTTCTTACCTATTATTGAGGTAAGAAGGTTTATAAGTATTTCCGTGCTGTGAGTCATGGGTTCGATTCCTACCGAGAATAAGTGTTTGTTCTATGTCTGGGTGTTACTATGTACCTAATGCAATTACGTGGCAAACATAAGTGTTTGTTCTATGTCTGGGTGTTACTATGTACCTAATGCAATTACGTGGCAAACATAAGTGTTTGTTCTATGTCTGGGTGTTACTATGTACCTAATGCAATTACGTATTTACAAAAAACATGTATTTAAGCACCTATTTTAATTATTTTACTATCTAGTTCGCATACCTAATACAAGCTCTGCTCAGTTCAGGACTAGGGGTCGTTGTGTGAAATGTCCAAGAATATTTATTTATTTAACTTGTTTATTTCTTTCCTTTTCCTGAAAGTATATTTAAAGAAAAACATACCTAAAGTCAATGGCCTAAGTATAGGATATTAACCTCTTGAGTCACAAAAAATCCGATGCGAATTTGGCCGCGCAACAATATCAAACGCCCCTCACCGCGCGCCTCTCAGATTTGCGCCGCAGTTCAGATAAAGGCTCATAAAAAAATAACTAGACCCTTAAAGATTAGTAAGACCTATCAATATAACTTATAAGTAACGTTGCATGAAACAAAACTTAGCTCTTCTAAAGAAACGCATGTGAAGAATCTGTTGGATCGAGAGCAAGAAAGGTTATTCTTAAAAATCGAATTCTAAACTGAGATCGAGTACCTAATGAAGTCAAAATTCTCGTTTCTAGCGGGCGAATTAATAAACTTTTTACCTCAAAACCTTGAACTCGTTTTTCGATTCGGTTTATGAGAATGAAACTCAGACTCGGCCTTTAGAATCTTTATACAAACTTTTGTTGTATTTTTTTTTATCGCTGTTGTAGAAGCTATGAGAGTTTTATTTTATCTCGCTTCTGGGTTATCTCACCGTAATGCGGCCATTACTTAGCCCAACTTGGCAATTTATCAACATTTATCTAAGAAGATTTATTAGAATTTAATTTCCAGGACAAAGACCATCTGTATTTAGTTAGAAAATCTTAAGAAAATTTGCTAAAATAAATTCATCATCATGAATCATGTAGTACCTCGTGCACTGAACAGTCTTGGGCTTTTTTCATCCACCGGCTTTAATTTATTACTTAAATACTTAAAAAATATTTTATACTTATGTACAAATTTAATGTAGGCATTTCATTTCACTTACGAGTATTCTTAAAATTGTAAGTATATTTCGAAGAAAAACATTCCAATACATTATTCTGTTCGAAAAATCTTCAAATTATAATACAAAAGTCTCGTTTCATACTCTCAGCTTATTAAAAAAGGCACTTAGTTTATTGCCTACTGCTCTGAAGCAGGGTCAGGGGCCAGATTATGAAATGCTAAGATCTTAAAACTGGTCGGGTCGGGCTGGTAGTGCAAACTGGACCGATATTCAAACGCTGTAGTACTTTTTTATTTAACTAAAATATAGTATACTAGCGACCCGCCCCGGCTTCGTTCGGGTGCAATGCAGTGATGATGATGATGTATTATACATATAAACCTTCCTCTTGAATCACTCTATCTAATAAAAAAACTGCATCAATATCCGTTGTGTAGTTTTAAAGATCTAAGCATACATACATACAGATATTAGGACAGACGCAGGAAGCGACTTTGCTTTATACTATGTAGTGATGATAGTGAAGCTGATGGCTCACCGATGCATTGCCTCACTGAGCACGTCCACTGATGACGTGCCGTGCATTGCACTGCGTCCATCACTCTGACACATAAAAGTGTTCAGTCTCATGTACATGTAATCCTGAATGGTGGCCAAGATGCGGTTACAAACGTAGGACATCCGGCAGCGAGATGGGCAGACGACATTGGCAAAAATGCAGCCCGTAAATGGGAGAGACTAGCTCAGGACCGCTGCGCAGTGGATGGCACAAACTTGGGGAGGCCTATGCCCAGCAGTATTTTCTCCTGCCGGCAGTCGCCGTGGTAGCTAAGGAGATTTTCGTACAAAAGTTCCAGAAATCCCCTACGCAAGGGGATTTAGTAAGGGGAAAATTGGAATGAGCCCAATAGGTAAAGTCGGGGTGTGGATGATGATGACTTGTAATTGCACCGGCAGCCATTCCCATCAAACCGGAACACCGCAATGCGAGCATCGCTGTTTAGCGGCAGAAATAGGTACGTTGATGGTACTTCCCCGGACGAGTTCGTCACATGAAGCTTTACTACTATAATATGCAAAACAGACCAAACGATCGGCCGATCAGAATGGCTAGAGGTTTGTCAATCATGTCGCAATAAGTAGATCGATTTGGATGAAATTTGGATTAGCATGAAAACTACTTTTTATCCAAAAACTCAACTAGATCTACGGAAAAGCCTTTAATTTCCGTAGATCTAGTCGTCATGCACAAAATTTATCTAAAAAATTAAACCAATGGGACTCTGATGTCGTGGGCGGAAGCTAGTACATAATATTGAAGAAAGTAAAATCACAATAAACTTTTACTAGCTTGTTTACAGATCGTTAAACTCGATAATCTGAATTGCTTCAGGAAATTGCCTAATTTTGGCACAGCGTCAAATTTATCCCAATAAATTTTCATCGATAGTGTTTTTAGAGAGTTTTGTCACATTGATAGGCCAATAGATATTAATCACAGGCCTTAATCTAGATGATTTATACAGTACTAGCTGTCGCCCGCGGCTTTGCTCGCGTGGTAGCAGCATACGCATTATTTGGTTAAAATCTTTGATCCTATAGACCCTTTAGGGTACGACTTCTCAAAATTCCTTTCTTAGTGCACCCCAGTTAGTACCCTATATAAGGATACTACCCTCCAAATTTCATACCTCTATGACTTAGTTTAGGCTGTGAGTTGATTGTCAGTCAGTGTCAAAAGAGTTTTATATATTTAAAAAAGAAGATCAGAGGGCATTTTTACCCATGCCCGATATATGCAGTGCTATCCCTGGTAAGGCATAATAGAGATCTTCATGAGCCTGTAACTTTTATGACCTGAACTACTGCCTATACAAATTAACAGTAGCCTCCAGCCAAGTTTATATTCTACAGTCGCTAGAGAACAGATAACTTCAAGAATGTATGGAAGTAGTCTTGTAAACTCTTGTCTGAATGTCTTCCGATACCTGTATATTGATTACATGGTTGTCCATGCTCTTGTACATGTAAAAATGACAAAGGAATTACTAAATATCGATCAATAACAAAGCCTCCATTTTCCTAGGCTTATTGATAGTTATTTAGGCATCTATTTTGTAGCTAAATTGGACCGGATATTGTGAGCTGAAAATCATTTATGAAACGTCAATGCATGCGGCTATATTTATGCGCTAAATAGAAACTGTGAAATAGCTACACGCTTTGATCACTGGGTATGCAAAAACGATATTGAGTCATAAATACGTTTAAGTACATTTAAGCCCGTATGCTGATAAAGAAATCATTACTCAAGCCTAGTATAGTATTATATAATCTGTGCTCAAACATAGATTTAAGTAGAGATTTTCATACAAAAATCTTTTCTTGAGTCCGGATCAGCTTGAGCAGTGAACCAGCCGGCCTTACTGCGGGCCTAACCAGCTTACGGCCCTTACTGTACTAAACGCTTTCACATCGATATTTTTGTTCATGCAACTGACATGTCGGTATTGTGTCGGTGTCAGTATTGGCTATAGTAGGTGCCAAATAACAACGCAATACAGGTCATTCACCCACCTTCACCTTGATGTCGCAAAATTCAATTTATGTATGGTAAACAAACAGTACTACGAGATTCGAGCGATTACCGTCTTAGCGACAGGTTTTGTATGGAAAGCGACAGAATTAGTCATTCATAAATAGAATTTTACGACATCGCGGTGAAGGTGAGTGAATGACCTGTATTGCGGTGTTATTCAGACTACAATAATAATTTATTTAAATTCGTCTGATGAAAATCAATACCCTGAAAACAGTGTTTTTAGCTTAAAAAAGTCGTAGAAAAGGAGTAGTGCTTATAACAATTTATAGTTCTATTTATCGTACCTGCCTATGGAGGCTAGTTTATGTGCTCCTAAGAAAGTTGCCACAATGGTTACTTTTACTGGCCCATTGCCAGAACGGAACATTTTAAGCAAACAAGGTCTTTCATTCTGATAAAATAGGCTTAAAAAATAATGTTTACGGACAGAAAACGAAATCATGAAATCTAATATTAAAAGTAATTGATTTTGTAAAGGTAACTTTAACTTTATAATGAGGTATAAACAGCTACCAACCTGTTGCGAAATCTAATTGTATAACCAAGTAAGTAGCTTAAAAGCATAAGCTTGTAAAAAAACTTGCAGATTCGACTGATCGTTAGCATCGCCTGGGGGCCGATCGCGCTATTTTGAAACACAATCAGGGTTTCGGTTTGAATAAAGTTTAACAGAAAAACCCTTGGAAACAAAACAAGCCCGTTGTGTTTTAATTTTAATTATCACGATTTACCTAAGATATTGTGAAATAATCGATTAATTATACTAAGGACATTTTACACAACGCCCTCTAGTCCCAAACTAAGCAAAACTTGTACTAGAGTTGAGAACGAAATTGCTATATTTAGCATTCATTGATTATTCCAAAGCCTTCGACAGCGTTACTCACAACTCAATATTTACCGCCCTATAAATATAATCAGGGGATATACAACACAAAAATTTAACTTCTTAAAAACATTTACCGTATGTAGATTTATTAGATTAAAATTATAGATTACTTTTAGTTACCAGATAAAAGTTCTGGTAACTAAAAGTAATCTATAATTTTAATCTAGAACTTTTATTTACCTACATAAACGTAGGTTTTTTTGTAAATATATACTAACTGGAGGCCGCCCGCGACTTCATTTGCGTCCCGTTGGATCCCGTTAATTTTTCGGGATAAAAGTAGCCTATGTGTTAATCCAGGTCACGGACAATATATATTCCAAGTTTCATCCAAATCGGATCAGTAGTTTTTGCTTGAAAGAGTAACAAATATCCTCACAATTATAATATTAAAGTTCGCATCCCGTTATGTGTTAATCAATAATAATAATCCAAGTCACTGACAATATATATTCCAAGTTTCATCCAAATCGGATCAGTAGTTTTTACGTTTAAGAGTAACAAACATCCATCCATCCATCCATCCATCCTTACAAACTTTCGAGTTTATAATATTAGTAGGAGGATATTTGAGACGGTGGTAATAAATATCTAAGTGGCAGAGGTTAAAACTTGGACGATATTTTGCGTTGTTTAATATAAGAAGGAACAGCTTGATCCTCCAAGTTTACGCGTGTTTGGAGAAATCGCGCGATACGAGTCGTACAAAAGTCGTCTAGTAAGTTATTTTATCCCACATAAGTTTCTTACGAGAATAGAGGCAAAGTTGTTATTTTATAGAGCCGGGAGTTAATCATCAAAGTTGGGAAACTGTCCCGAGGTATGCGGGAAGTGATGAATTATTCAGTATGATCATTTTATACGACCCTGCGTGAACTTTACTCCGGTTAGATATTACTATGAATGATATGCTTATTCAATTGTTTATATCTTAAGCTAGCCTAGAAATCAATTGCGCTGAAAGGTTATACCTACTAAAGTAATACTAAAAAATAGCCACGGGAAAAATAACGAGCCAACGTGCATTTTTAGTATTTGCTAAGCGAGAACCTTTTCACGCATCTGTTCTATAAAATTTAATGTGCAGGTTTTG
Source organism: Eulithis testata (assembly GCA_947507515.1). Lineage (NCBI taxonomy): Eukaryota > Metazoa > Arthropoda > Insecta > Lepidoptera > Geometridae > Eulithis > Eulithis testata. Next base: position 4,606,216 of record OX382213.1, on the reverse strand, counting down.
CGTAAAGTAAATTATTTCTATTCTATTTCTATATTTACAGCTTTAGTCAGATTTTCATGCGAGTCTCTTTGGTCTCGCGATCGTAAAGCACAATACTGCGGTATACGGACATAAAATTGCATGAAAAACGTCAGTGGCCGCGGGGTCGTCTAACAAATATATTGTGGGATATTTACCCATGGTTAACTCCCAGTCAAATAAGTGTCAAGCCATAAAATTATCTCAAAGTATAGTAGTTGTACCGTATTAATATCTTTTTCCTATAAAGAAGGAAATATAGCCAGCAGACGGCTATTATCAGAACGTGAGCAAACTGCTAACATGTCATCACAATACATGCTTGCCACCTGCCGATGATTTATTTTCCAGAGAACGCTGGAATATTTCCGACTTTACAAACACGTTTAGACTTTTAGAAAGAATTTAGGAGAATATTTCAGCATTCATACACCGTTTTATCTCTAGAAAAGAAGTAACCGTTACATAAAAACTCCGTCAGTACAAGCATAATAATATGGGTCATATAGGTTAAACTGATGCTAAGCGGTTACCTTACCTACAGCAGCCCATACAAAGCAAGGCCACTGTATAATATACCTACCTAGCTACATACTTTTTTTTTTAATTCAATTAAAAGGGCTCTAACGCACATGCGATGATGCCACCCTGATTTTTAAACAATCAACTTAAATAAACTTATAAGTAAAACTAGTTTGTAAAGTGCTCTGGCTGAGTCTGACAAAGGCTCAGCCAGAATACTATTACAATACCCTATTTCTAAGCGTTTAAATCCTAATAAAGATCTAAAGCCATCGTTGCGGACACACTCCATCAATATGTGATAAACATCATCCACGGTGTTGCACGAAGCTACATACTTATGATACGGAGTAACACCCAGACATAGCACAAACATCTACGTTTGCCACACACAAATGTTTGTTCTCAGTGGAAATCGAACCCACGGCAGAACTACTACCAACTGAGCTGGGACGCCAGAACCACAAACACCGATACTGGTAATTTCCTCTAGGTACCCACTCTATCTGATTGGGTCTAAAAAATATGTATTTTTGAGATTTTTTACCTTAGAATTTACGTATTCCTTTGAAAATATATATTTGCTTCACGCATGTCAACGTTACGAGCATTTCCTTCTGTAATCAACTCAGCCCATACAGACGAACTTTACATATTGGATTCCGGAGTACTTACATTCGCTATGAATACCAAACTTGACAAACACTCTAAACTTCTAGCATTTCCAGTTTCTCATCGTAAAGTTGCCTTCCTAAGACCAATTTTACGACCGTCAAGTTTTGCTCTATAGTAGGTGCCAAATAACACCGCAATACAGGTCATTCACCCACCTTCACCGCGATGTTGCAAAATTCAATTTATGTATGGTAAACAAACAGTACTACAAGATTCGAGCGATACCGGCTTAGCAACAGGTTTGTATGGAAAGCGACAGAATTAGACATTCATAAATTGAATTTTGCGACATCGTGGTGAAGGAAATGACCTGTATTGCGGTGTTATTTGGCACCTACTATAGCAACTGACCCTATTGTGTATTTATGTAACACATGGCAATACATGGCATATGCTGAGCTGAATGCCCATCCACCACCACCATGAGCACCTGTATCTAGCGCATATTACTAGACTAAATACTTATTATCTTTGGTATAACTTTTATGTTTTCCTTTTTTGATACATTCTTTATTATTATAATATGTTGGTTGAATTAATCGTTTTCTTTTTCTTAAAATTGATGAGCAAGTGAATTTTTTAGACTAGTCTAGATTGACCTTACTTGACCCTAAAAATATTGACCTCAAGCCTTGGAATCTAGAAGAAAATAATCGATCATAAAAAGTAATAGATGGGATAAGTATACCCTAGGGCAGCTTTCACAGAGCAAAACTCCACGCGCCATTTACAAACGGTTTAGTTGGAGCAAACGATTTTGATGAGACCACCAAACAACTTCTTGGTCGTACATTTCGACATTTTTGAAGATATAAAAATCACTGCATGTTATTATGAAAAAACGCAAACGATCTCCAGGGAATAACAATGCAAAAGTGAAGGATCACTTTGATTCATACATGTTTGAAAATAGAAAATTTTTCAAAACTAAAAGTTTTTTTTTACAACGAGATTTTGCTTGTAATTTTTATAATGGTAAGATAGACAATTGGGCTCCGCGCTACTGACTGCATGCATAGTCACTCTGACGGAGATAAATGTTTTCAACTTGGAAGGAGCTTTTTGCGACCCCAAGAGCCGCACGATGAATACTATGTAATACTACTTAACTTAAAAGCTATACTGATATCATTTTTCCATCTTTTCATATCTCTTTGATTGATTTATAGTAATCATATCAACGAGTAATGTAGATAAGGGCAGGGAAATGATGAATGATGATATCAACGAGTAATGTAGTTTTTGGAGAAATGTAGGTTTACTTAGTGGATGAAATGTTTCGGTAAGGTAAGCTCTCGTCATTTGAATACATATTTGGTATCTACCTAGTTCTGTCAATGAAAAAATGAAAAAATGATAAAATTAAGTCTTGATTAAAATTTAGTTTACGTCGTGTTACAAAATATATTATTTTACCCATCCCATCCCATCCCTACTATTAAAATCGAATTATATCGAAGGTTGAACGAAGACGAATTGGTATTCTGCTAGCAAAATATTTTCGGAAATTACTATAACACGTATAAGCACATTTTGTACTCTGTAGGTAATCTAGATCTTACAAAGTAAACATTGATTATACTTCGCTTCAACCCTAGAGCATACAAAATATAAAATTGCCACTTCTCGACACCCACATTATTATTCAAAAAGACTCATTCACCATTTTTCATAAAGAAATGCTAGATTGATCCGAGATAAAGAGCCTTAGAGTTACGTTACATGTATGTAAAACCTTTACATACTAAAAGCTACTTATTCTTTCAGTCGTAACAAGCCCAAGGCTGAGAAAGGTCAAGGCTGGAATATTATCATACCAATATCTGGCAGCACTATGGTTTGCTTTGATTACAAGTGATTGGTTCAATGGTTAATCATTATTTCCCAAAAGCGATAGTGGCGAAGCTTGCTTAGTCATTCTTCATTGATTTATTTAAGGCAGTCACTGTTTGAATGCCGCAAACTGACCTTTAGGCAGTTGGATAACAGAGGCCTTAAGGCCTAAAAATTCCATCACCAGAGTATTTACCTAGGTACATTACTTATTTATCATATTCGACAATTATTAGGCCTACGTCCCGTAGTGGATCAATTTAGAGTGATGATTATGATCTGTACTCAAAACTTCTAAAAAATATTTATCTTGAGTGTAAAATGAGCTCAAAACCTGCAGTAGTCAGGGACTTCGTACTTATTACTATTGTTACTATTTATTGGTTTGTTACGAACTGAGCTGAGAGACCACTTAGTATCTTTTAATATTTATTTTCGCTCTCAGTTGAGTAAGCGATTGGTCGACGTCGTGGTCGGAAGCGCTTGTTTAAAACGCTGAATACACAGCGAGTAAAGCCAGATGCCTGCTCTAGCGTCTCATTACGGCACGTCGCGTCTAGACGGCAGCGTCCTACAGTTTTATTGCAGCAGTAATGTGCAGCTTCTGCTGCTTTCTCCATACCTACTGGCTATGCTCTTCAAATCATAAAAAGTAAATACAGTGCTGCATATTTTTGTATTGGATTTGGCTAGGTTTGTTTGTCGAAACACATGTGCTTATTTAATTCTGCGATGCGACCACCGCAGGCAAATTCGCAAATTCCTGCAATGCGAAGTCGCATGGCATAAAACGCCATAAAAATGTTGTCTTCTTATTCAGTATTTTATTCCTTCTATTCTTTGTTTTATTTTAACCACTTCTTATTGTACAAACTCCATGTTTCACCATCATTGTGCTTTATGATAATATAATCTCTGACCAGTCATATTTATATTCCACAAATATTCAGCAGTTGGTATTTTACGGCAACCACGAATAGAATAATACCATTGTACTTTGTATAAAACTAATGCTAAAAGTCCAGTGACCTTGTTGACTTTTGTATTGATATGTATTTCTAAATCCAGTTAGTCCCGTATGGCTGCAAGTGTCGATGCACAAGTTGGAATGAAGCTGAAGTTTTCTCATAACCAAGACGCGGCCGGCGGCGGCGGCGCGCGGCGGCGGCGCCGGCGTATAGTCGATACGGTCAGCACAAAAGTTAGAAAAACAAATGACATCTCTGTTGCATGCAGTAGGCATCTGCTCAGCGTAGTGGCTCAGCCTATGATTTAATATTCTAGTCTAGACCTAAAAGAAGTAGAAAAAAATAGGTAGTAAAAAGTAGAAAAAGTTGAAAACTAATGATTAGTGGTATGCTGAGATGCGTCACGTCAAAGTTATGTTTTATGCTATTTTAATTATGTATGTATGTTGCTGTGTTTATTTAGATTATGATCGAAATTATGCAGCCTTAGAAGGTACGTTCTACAAGTATAAGTAGCTCCTTGACATCTAGCTAATATGATGAAAATTTTTATTTTCCAACTTTTAGTAAACTTTTCGTGTTGTCTGTACTTATGTATGAGAATCACTTTTTAAATATAAATTGGCTGGGTCGAGAATAGCTTTTTGGAATTAGGTATAGGATTATAGTCTGAAAACTTGTGGAAATGAAACAGTTTTCAATCACCTGAGCTTGTAGTCTGAATTTTATGTTGTTGGTTTTCGAAAAGAAAAATTCGCGGTGGAGAAAAATCGTTTGCAAATCTCCCGCTAGTGGCACTTATCGTGTTTTCATACAAAACATCTCGCATTCTAAACTATTTCGATATTCGTTTCGAGCGACAAACCAAAACTCAGACTTCACGGGCTCTCGAGGTACCTACTGAAATAATAATAATTTTGTAATAGGTTCCACATGTTTTGATTCAAGATATCACACAAAAAATGATATATTTTTGTGACTTGTTGACAGCTGTTACGAGGCGCCTGAAAGTTTAGAAAACAAATCGTCATAGTAAAGTTCTTTACGAGTCTCATTTCACCCATCGTCCACGAGGATGAGTCGGCAAACAAACACGTGTCGGCAATTTGCGACGGCTAATTGCTTGCGTGCATGCTACGACTCCTAGTTTGCGAGGCTGTGGTTCCCTGGCTAATTTTGGTGAAAATACAGACTAAAATAACAGTTGAATAGGAAAATATTGTTCAGAAACTTGGTATGCTTGCAGCGAGGGAGGACGGATTTGAAACCTGACGTGGTACTACGTGAGAGCAGTATATTCTGTATTATTGAGATTCGTCCAATTCAGCAATTTTCGAACTCAATAATTCAAAAGAAAACTTAATTTATTAAAATAGATGCAGAATTTAAATGAGGTGAATTTAAACTGAAACTGCTATCGTCAAGTTTTTCATGTCTTTTTTATTACCAATCTTCAAATGTATCTTAAAATGCAATAAATTCTGTCTGTCGTCTGAAAGGTGCAATTGCATCCAATTTTAACGACTTTTTAAACTTGTCCCGTTTATTGGCCATCGAAAGATAGCGTATTCGGGGAACGTTAAAACTAGAAACTTTAAGATAATAAAATTCTCGAAAAACTTAAGCTACAGGAAAATGCAGAAGAAGGAAAAAGATACGAAGGAAAGTATTAGGAAGATTAACTATAAACCTACTTATACCTACGTACCTATAAACACAGTAAATAGTTTCTTATCTACCAGTTTATATATGTATTGCTAGCTCCTACCTACTTAATACATACATAATATTATATACCTATCTTTAGTCAAAATATAGTGTGTGTTAGAACTTAGTTTTTTCATGAATTTATATAGGCTATATATAAATTCATGAAAAAACTAAGTTCTAACCTACTGTTAAAACTTTGCAATCTTGATCTACCTACGTAGCAATTTCTTAGAATAAGTAATACCTAATGCATGCTTCGCCACTAGCTTCTAACCTACTTAAGAACTATTGTAATAAGTCTCATTATAAGTGAACTGTAATTTGTTCTTTATGAGATAATAAATTCTTTAAACCGAAGATATCTTTTCATATTATTCTTAAAATTATACATGTACCTACCGGTAACACAATGGCTGGCTAGTCAACCCACGATAATACTCGACTAGTCATACCCTTTCTTAGGGTAACCCAACCTGAATTATTTCTACATACTGGGACCGTATACGAGATAACTCATAAAATAGGCTATAGTTTCGATATTATAACTTGGCGAATGACAAATGACTGTTTTTTAATTAATAATTACGAATCATAGAAACGTAAAATGCTTGTATGAACTACATAGGTAAATAAATAAATAAATATCTTTGAACATTACACACAACACCCACTAGTCCCAAACTAAGCAGAGCTTGTACTATGGGAACTAGATTGCTGATATAATACTTATATACATATTTTTTTTGTAAATACATACTTATAATACATAGTAACACCCAGACACAGAACAAACATTTATGTTTTGCCACAGAAATGTTTGTTCTCGGTGGGGATCGAACCCACGCCCCACAGTACGGAAGGCAGAGCTACTACCGACTGAGCCATGACGCCTGTCAAACTGTACCTACTGCAAAATGTAGGCATAACGTGCCATCTGACTACCACCCTTAGACGTAGGTACAATGATTTTGGGCGTCGAGAGATCAGAAGGGTCGTTTCTGGATACCCATTCGTATACGTTTATGTCCTATTTTCTAAACCACAGACTTCCACATACTACCAAGCTGGCAGCCGTTGATACTATGGTTGTGGACACACACAATATCAAAGCGCACTACCGATTGAAGAATTTTTGTTGCTCCTCTTAAAAAAAGAAAAATAAACGTCATTCGTCAATATACAACGAATAGGCATGTAAATGTAATACAATTTACATGCCTATTCGTTGTATATTTATTATACACATGTAGACCTGAGCAAGCCCAATCCCTTTGTAACAGCATCGCTTTGTGACGAAATCATCCACCTGATAGTAAGCGGTCACCGTCGCCTACACCAACTAAGAGCATTATTTTACCTTACACTAAGAGCATTATTTTACCTTACACAGGCCATTTAATAATTCTTACTACCCAGCAACATAAGTCCACTAAAATGAGGGCCTGTGTCACTTTCAATTACGCTTGGACGTGCCTTTCTATAGCTCAGGATGTTGACTGTCTGAAGAGTTCAGCCGTGACTCTATTTTGTTTTTATCCGAGAGGAAAATCATAAATAACTTCTTTGCTAGTTTTGTGGCTTGAATAGCAAATACCGGATTTCCTCTTAAAATGTAGATATGCTTTACTTATACCCATACTAGGTATTATAAAACTCTAAAGAAGCCAAAAACTAAAATGCAGATTTACTAAATAAATGATTTTGATTTCGAAAATAGAGTTTGTCTGGAACTATGTATGTTGTCACTTACCTAGTCGAACACGGAATCATACCGCCAGAATCATGATCAGAATTTTATTATTTCTTTCATCATTACTTATTAGAGATAATTATTTAGCTTCTACTCATTTAAGTTTGAAAAAGTTTCCTGCAAAGAGCTAAACTTACGTTCAGTGCAGAATTGAACTTTTTGTTTTGTATAGATTTTAAAATCTATACTGATGGACAACGATACTTGAATGATGTTATTTTAGAAATATTGCTCCGGAAATTGCCGGTCCCATTTGCTATGTCTAGGAAGGTATAGGTTTATTCAATGTCTTCATGTACAATTTAATTATGATGAGACATGGTATTGTTCTCGCAGATACACGTAGGCGGATCGAATACGTGTACCTACATACAAGGTTGGTAAACAATCTCTGGCGTTGTTTAATCTATGTGATAGTTTATAGGTATTCTTCTCGTTTGTTTGTTTAGGTTTAGCCTTGTTTTTTAAGGAAAAACGTGCCTGTTTGGAAAGTGGGTAAACTGTATTAGGTATAATAAAATAGAGTTTGTGGTTTACTAATAAAATACCCGTGCTACCTTGCTACTTTTTTCATGTCTATCCTATGCTTTTAAGTCTAGTATTTTGCTGAAAGGGTAATCTGGAGTCCTTGAATTAGCTTTCCACAAGTCTAGCCAGTCCGGCGGCATTAGTGACATCTATGTTTGTTTAGATGCAATTTGAGAAACAAAAGAATATGATTAGATTAAAAAAATGAAACATTTTGTCAATCGTATTTTTTGGTCCAATTTATTCACAATTTTTTCATCTATAGGTCCTAAGCGGTTAGAAAATTTATCAGCCAATGATCTAAACTACCTATATCAAAGATCTTTTTTTTGTAATCAGAGACCAAAATAATATAATTATGCATTTTTCTAAGGTTCAATTGAGAATTTTTTCAGACCAATTTTATTAAATCTAAGGTACGCTAAGAATTTCTACGGTCTTGTAATAACTGTCGCGTCGCGCGTCGTAGGGCTCCAGTTATATAAAGGTATCAAGTCCACTCCACAAATTGGCAGTAGCTACGCAACTCACGTAGCGCTACGCCGTAGCACGAGCACGTAGAGACTGCTACGACGTATTCAATGCTTGTTTATGGTGTCGGACTAATTGCACTGGAGCGATCTTTTGAAATGTATATGTGTTAGGATGATATTTTTATGACTTTATTATATCAGTTTTTCTTATGATCTCAGTACCTCAGAATATTATATGAGCTGAGTACTTGAATACTGTAACCAAATATAAATGAGTGGTAAAACGCACTTCGTTATCTACTAAGCATAATACAATTATCACTTTTTACCCTATAGGACGTCTAATGCTGAGACCAATATTGGGTATCAGGTCGATGTGCTGAGCATAATGGGTCAATATTGTGCAGCTTGCACTGCATGTAACGGGTCTCAGCAACTTTTATTAGTACATTTTCTTACGATGCAATACGAAAACAATTTTTACACCTTGAAACTTTTTGACAAACAAACAAACTAATTGAAACATTTTGCTATAGTAGCCCTTTTTTATTTTGATCCGAACTCATAGTTAATCTAGCTCATAGTACAAGCTCTGCTTAGTTTGGGACAAGAAGGCGTTGTCTATACATCTATACATCTATACAATCTATACATCTATATCTATACATCTATACAAATATTATAAAGAGGAAAGGTTTGATTTTTTGTTTGTTTGTTTGTTTGTATGAATTGAATAGGCTCCGAAACTACTGGACCGATTAAAAAAATTCTTTTACCATTAGAATCCTACATTATCCCTGATGAACATAGGCTATATTTTATCCCGGAATTCTCACGGGAACGGGAATTACGCGGGTGAAACCGCGAGGCGCTGCTAGTGTAAAATATCCAAGGATATTTATTTCATTGTTATTCCGGTAAAGCATACTAAGTCTACACCTAGTTTGTACTTAGTATGTAACTATTTATTGCAGAGGTATAGTAGGTGCCAAATAACAACGCAATACAGGTCATTCACCCACCTTCACCACGATGTCGCAAAATTCAATTTATGTATGGTAAACAAACAGTACTACGAGATTCGAGTGATTACGTATTATTATTATAAAAAATTAAAAAATCTCTAAATATTTTGGCAATCTAGGGCCTTGGACGAATTCTGGGGCCTTATGCTCAGTTCGGCACAGGTTTTAATATAATAGGTATGACGCATGTATGACGTCAAAATTACATCCAAAACTAAACATCGAATTTTCGGCCCAGATATGACGTCATCATTCTCTAGTATCAAATTTATATCTTTGCCGAATAACAATGAAAAATAAAAAAGTAGGCGTGGTGCGATTAAGTATACAGAGGTTTCATTAAGTTGTCGATATGCAACCTATAGTGTGAAAATTTGTAAAAGTCGGCTAAGCTCTACAATAAGCATCTTTCTACTAAACCATTGAGAATAAGGCCTCTGGGGGTAAAAAGGGTAAAACAAAGAAAGATAAAGATGATTTCACATTTCCTCTCTGAAATCGTAAATGGATTTTCCACAGTTCAAAAGGTCATGGTGAACTTCGGGGTTCGCTGCGAGACTTATTGCCCGTCATGTTGAGCCTGGCTTCCGCTTGAAGCTTGTTATGTCTTTTACGATGCCCGGGATTTGATGCTTGATATTAACTTTTGTAATATCAAAATTACGCATTATAAGGCATCGTCCTAATAGAACGCGAATGCGCGATCATCGTAGGTTCGCGAGGATTTTACTCGTAGGAACGCGCGATTTTTAAACATTATTGAACTCTCGAATAGGTGTCCGCGGTCGATTGGCAGTTAGAACACACGATGGTAGATTGTGGCCAAACGGCTGCCTATATTGTATAAAAAAAATAGATAAAGAGACTAAGTAGATTTTTCATCTCAGTTACATGTACCTAAATTTTAAATAGAAAACAAGTTAGTAACCTCGAATGTGTTTAGTCCAGGCTTTCCACTGACAGGCCAGCCCCGCTGTGTGTCTAATCTAGGATCCTAGGTACCACAAACAATGCTACATTCACGCGTTTTTTTAGAGTAAAAGACATTGTATACTTGAACTCTAGTCATTTTTTTAACTATCTAAAGAATGCATGACTCAACTGAACCATAATTGCAGTGCCCTTGCAGGATGCATGTACTTACCCTAGCTATATTACACCTAAGCAATAAAATGTACCTATATAACATGTAAACAATAAATAAATGAATATGAATATAAACCGTAGTTTAGGTTTCACCAAGGTTTAATCGGATCTTTAACTCTAAGATTAAGTTTAATCAAAAGTAAAAACCGATGAGTAATCTTCAGTTCTATAGTCGGAAAGGTATTACGTAAAGTTAAACATGTACGGCCTTACCACGTTATCAGATTTATCTTGGATCTAACAAGAACTGCCAAAAACCAAGTGTGTTTTGGACTTAGTTCCCTGTCAATAAATTGTCAGATTTATTGTAACATATAAATCTGACAACTTATTGACAGGGGTTAAGTCTAAAACACACGCGGTTTTTGGCGGTTTTTGTTCGATCCAAGATAAATCTGGAAACATAATTTAGGGGGTAGAGGTTATTAAAACTTCGAATTATCTCTTATGACAGTCTTTATTGTTACTAATATTAGCAAAATAACAAAGTGTTTAAAACAGGTCTAAGAATATCGGTAAATACAAGACAATATATCTAAACGCTGGGTTCGTGGGAGATAAAAGCCTCATAATACACAGGAGCTATCGAGAAATAATAATCACAGCGAGAATTCGTCGGAAAAAGAAATATAGACTTACCACTGAGGGCAAGTTTTTTTTGAATTTAACAAAAAGATAAAGCTTCACAACCTCTAAAAAGATTTCCTCTAATTCTGTTGCTTGGTACCACCAAGTGGAGTGGTTGGACTTGTAGGCGACATCTTATTGTAATCTATGAAAAACTTCTCGAATGCTGTGAGTACGCAACGTAAACAAAAGTTGTAAAGTTTTATCTTGGTATAAATTTAATATATCCTGCTGCAGTTTTCTTCGCCGGGGTTTTCTATAATCCCAATATTTGTTTAAATAATGACTGCTAAGAATTTATTAGCAGCCATTATTTAAAGGATAAGGATTAGTAAGATATAGTAGGTGCCAAATAACACCGCAATACAGGTCATTCACCCACCTTCACGAGATTCGAGCGATTACCGTCTTAGCGACAGGTTTGTATGGAAAGACACAGAATTAGCCATTCATAAATTGAATTTTGCGACATCGTGGTGAAGGTGGGTGAATGACCTATACAGGTTATATGGTCACCGCAATACTGCGGTGTTATTTGGCACCTACTATAGTTTATAACATAAGAATTCACTGTGATTTATCTTTCACGTAAAATATAAAAATAAAACTGAAAAAATATGATCTATTATAATTGATAAGTTATCATTCTATGAAAAAAACAATAACTCTATGCTTTAGTATACTTAAACATAAATGTCTTATTGATAAAGTAAACTCAACATGAGTCGATATAAAGTTGAAAGATTTTCAACAAAGTAAAAAATATATGCAATCTGAATATTAAAAGTTAATTATATAGCATCTATGAAATTCTGTGACATCAAATATACAGTTTTTAATAGAAAAAAATATAGGTAGTACTTAGGTAAGTATGTATGTATTCTATCAGCCTTCTAGTTTCCATCGTACAAGCTTTGCTTAGTTTGGGACTAGAAGGCGTTGTGTTAAGTGTCCGTGAATATTTATTTATTTATTTTAAGTAGATATGTGCTGGCTGGGTTTGATTTTTATAGATATTGTAGCGCCATCTATCTCGCCACATAAGAACTAACATGAGAAAAATCCTAGATCGCGCAAACGAAGTTATCACGGAGTTTGAAGATAAGTAATACTACCGAATTCCATTCATCGGTCGTCGGACCCCGAGCCAAAGGTCGCTCGGCGTGGAAGATCTTCCCTTTTCGTAGGAGGAAACATATCCTTCCATGTTCTCCTCAATATCATTGCCTCTAAAATTGATAAAAAACTGTATATTATGTTACGTTAAATGTGTTTAAGTAAAGGCACTTCTATTTGTACTGCACTTAATGATATAATATAAAAATATAAAAAAACTCAATACCCATTCATTCTTAACTTAAAATATTTACATTAATTTGCTACTTATTTACATGGCACATATTGGCTTACACACATTAAAATATCAAGATAACTAACACAGCGTAAAATATTAATTGTAAATCATAACTTTACATAGATATCATTAGAATTTGGACGTAAAAATATGTTCACATAATTAAAATGGCACTGTGATTAATATTCTAACATAATAAACTAAATCACATATAATTCCAAAACAAGATGATATTCACAAATAAAATTCTACAAACGTTAGAGCTTTTAAAAAAACATCAAAAAAAATTGTGATCATTTTTATGGATAAATTCACATATTCCTTTATCACAAGAGATCTTTATAATCAGGGGATTGTTAAGTTCTTTTCTTTATTTTATTTTATTATTTCCATAAAATATTCTGTCACTGTCTTTAGAACTAGATATAGAATAATATAATAGTATAATATAATATAATAGATATATACTCTTAGATGTAGTGGCCACTTTAGCCCTCAATAGTAATGTGATCCAAAAATAGATTACATGTCAGCACTCAAAACTTACAACACAACATTCTTTAGCACCACTCCACAAAATGTTTATATCACTATAAAGTCTGTAGTGCTAAGCTCAGTATCACATCACAAATGGAATTGTTTTCATTCAGCATTCAATTACTCTGTAGGTATTTCAATTTCCAGTCCTTTCATAGCTGTATCGTTGTTTCAATTTATTGGAACAAAATAATCAATTTTCATTATCTTTGATGACACCTCGTCTGTTTTATAGTAACGTCATGTTAGTTGGTTAATATCAAAGCTGCCATATTTATATAAATGTTTATCAAGCATCAATTTCAAAATTTGTCTCTACAAAGTTAGCTTGAAACACATAAATACATATAGCTGGTCTCAAAATACAGTTTCACAAAGGATTGCTTTATCACTTTATGTCTTTTTGATAAGATTTCATATATCTTTGATAGGATTTCATATAATCTTTGATAGTGTTTCATATATCTTTGATAGGGTATCAGGCACCAGTCTCAAAAAGAGAGTTCATATATAATTTAACCCTTGTGATGTATACAAATACTGTTCAATAAAATTGAAATCACCGATCATATTTTCAATAAAACTTATCCTCTTCAATATCGATATTATTTTTATTATTCGGTTGATTGGAATGTCGTCTCAAAGTGCCCACAGAGTCGTATTCATTAGCTATAGCCTTCGGGTACAGTTTGGGGGTAGCCAATGATGTGTTGTGGTTGTTGGCGTTTGATAGATTGTTACTTTTTGATAAGACGATACTGCTGCTCGGTCCACCAATCCCGGTGAAAGATGGCTGCCTTTTTGCTTTGCGAGGCTGGAGACAATAAAAACATTTCATTTGTATTATGTATTATAAGTATGTATTTACAAAAAAAATGTATATATGTATTCTATCAGCCATCTAGTTCCCATAGTACAAGCTTTGCTTAGTTTCGGACTAGAAGGCGTTGTGTTAAATGTCCGTGAATATTTATCTATTTATTTATTTTATTTTGTCATATTGATAACAAAACCTACTTACGGCCGAATACTCAAACGCCACTTAAATTAAGTTCACGCTTAAGTTATTGCATTCTCTTACAAATGAGTAATGTCAAACAGAGGCAGAGCAATTTTAAGTGGTGCTTAAATTTGAGTGACGTTTCAGTATTCCGGCCTTAGTTACTAAATACTTAGAGATAAGCGAAATGTTTCAAAATGCACAAATGCCTGAGAATTTACAAATGGCTCCACACATTTTTACCAAACATGGCTAATAACCAGACCAAATATGGGTAAGAATCTTTCTTACAAAAAACCGCATTGAAATCGGAGCCCTACTTTTAAAGCTATAAGGATACAGACCAACACAAAACACCGTCAATCTTATAACACCCCTTCTGTTTTTCGGTCGGGGGTTACGAACTATGAGGTAGATATTTAATTTGAAAATACCGGGAGCTGTTAATAAATTGGATTGTATGTTATCTTCTACTAACATTCTGTGTGTTTAATCAACTATGTAAATTCTGACCTTTTTGTGTAATTAGCGGTTTATTAATAAATTTTCCATTAAATCCTGAAGCAAACTTTTGTAAAGCTTCGCTATTGAAACACAATAGCAGTTATTCAGAGTTCGCAAGATAATGCCTACCTTTATCTTTGCTCAAGACCCGATTACAAAACATTTTAGGTAACAGCTACACGTTATCCGGTCGTAGACCCTTTTCTCGAAGATTACTAGCTTCTGTCTGTGGCTTTGCTCACCCAGAGGACCCAGTCATAAAAAAACCCCATTGAAATCGGAGCCCTACTTTTAAAGCTATAAGGATACAGACCAACACCGTCAATCTTGTAACACCCCTTCCGTTTTTTTGGATGGTTAAGAACTATGAGGTAGATATTTTGAAGATACCGGTTGTTGTGTTGTGAAACTTACTACATCTTTCAATGGAACTGTGACGTAGCTGTTCTGTTTGGCGGTGATGTAGTGGGGGCTGGATGGAACCCTTGTTTGTTTCTTCCAAGGCATACGAGATCCTCGACGTTGGCACACTATCACAGTGGCTAGGCATAGTAGGCAACCTATGAATTACAACTAAATTAATAAATATAAAATATTAATAACTAGTAGAATGTTAAAAGTTCTATGGAGAGTGGGCGTGTCACTAAAATAAAAACCTGTGCGTGCAGTCCCTACGCGCGGGAGAAGTTATACTTCGAGTGCCAGGCATTCACTCTCGCTCTGTGTTTAATGTGAAATTAATTTTGTTTTATTTTTATGTACTTAACCAATATGCAGTACTAAATGTTCACTTCAAAATGAAAAGTAAAAAGTTGCATGAACACTGCCATCTATTATTTTAACTGTAGCGTATTAGTCTCTGTCTCTTTCTATTCCCTCGAATAGAAAAGAGACAGAGACTATGTCCTCTCGAATAACGCAACCTTGTTGGAAGTTGCGTTAGAAGTATAACTTCAATAATAAAAAGAAAATTTTAAAAGTTAAAAGTGCTATGAAGAGTAGGCCTGTCAGTATAATAATAATATAAACAAATAAAAATTTGCTGACCCTTGAAATGTACTTACAATAGACATGCCTATAAAATAATGAATAGGTAGATAAGCCAAAAGGTTGGAAAAGATTGAGGAACATTTTTTAAGTTTCGGTCTAGTTTTGAAACACATTTGTGTCTCACGTCCGCCAGAGCTGACCCATACAACAAGCTACCTAGTTCCAAAGTCCAAACTGTCCAAATAATTTTATTTTTTCCAAACTGTCCAAATAATTTTATTTAAGGACGGTTTATACGGGGTCAGTAACATGGCAGTACAGTAACCCAGTCCAGCGCTGACTTGTTACTGGGTGCATGTAAACAATTAGTTTTGTGCCGTTTTGGCAGTGACTGGGTCCGAAACCTAGATAACTGGGTCCAGTCACTGGCATTGTGTAAACCTTGCATTATAGTAGTTGCCAAATAACACCGCAATACAGGTCATTCACCCACCTTCACCACGATGTCGCAAAATTCAATTTATGTATGGTAAACAAACAGTACTACGAGATTCCGAACGATACCGTCTTAGCGACAGGTTTGTATGGAAAGCGACAGAATTAGCCATTCATAAATTTAATTTTGCGACATCGTGGTGAAGGTGGGTGAATTACTTGTATTGCGGTGTTATTTGGCACCTACTATAGTAAAGTTAACTGTATGTTGTAAAAAAAATGGCGGTTATGATTAGTGCCCATAACCGTTTATGTGTTCCATCCTTGTCAAGGGGAGTGCTAACCGTCTCTCCTTTCAATAGACACGAGGACGCGGCTATATGGCTGCCTTATAAGCAAATTGTACTGAAAAACTTCGATAGCGCGATCTAGGACTTTCCTTTATAAGTTTATCTCTACGATTTTTATAAGCATATTTATTGATTTACAAAACAATAGACTAGTTGGAGATTCTTATGATAAGATGTTCCGAGTTAAATTGTGAAAAGAAATAGATTAAAACGAAAAATAAGTGAAAATTGCGTTGGTTTGCCACACTAGCGCCATCTCTGGACAAGGCTTAACAAATTGATGAATCCACCTTGACACCGCTGTTTTTGTAAATGTTGCATTTTTTTATTACAATCTTCTGATTATAGTGATGATGATTGTGCTGGTGATGGTAATGATGATGATGATGGGTATGTATACGAATTTCTCACCCATAACAAAAGCTGCGACAATACAGCCAATGATGCTGCCGAGACTGAGCGAGTCATTGTGAGTCATCGTCACGAACGAGGCCATCTCCACGTTCTGACTGTAAGCTGGCATCGCGTATAGTTCTGTTGGTAAAACCATAATAATTGTAGTATTGCCTCTCACCACACTGGTTCCTAGTTGACTGAAAATAATAATTTATAAGTTAAAAAAACTGGAAAACCCGACTTCAATTGGATACGCCTTCATCATCAAATAATGATGATGATGATGGCAGTTCATTGGGACTGTTCTATTGATCGCAAACACAAAAGAAAAGCAAAATACGCAATGTCGTGTACGTGGATGACGTGTTTTTTCCAGTTATTCTTATTACTGAACCGATTATGATAAAAAAGCATACCCTTTCAGATAAAAAAAGAATTTTTCTATTCGGTTCATAAATGACGGGAGTTCTGAGGTAACAAAATATATTAAAAAAAAAATTCAACCGAATTGAGAACCTCCTCCTTTTTTGAAGTTGGTTAAAAATGGGAACACAAAGTACCTAATAACAAAGAAGAAGACTAGTTCTGTTTTACAATATTAAACATTGGAATAATTTGGATTCCTGACTTGATTCACCACAGAAGTTTGCTGTCTCTGAAACCACATTAAATTCTAAAGGAAATAGTGGATATACCTATATACACGTCGTAGGAAACCAGATCCACACAGACGTAGTTACTATCTGCGTGGATCACCTAGCTGCTTGACTTTAGTTTGCGAATATGATTTCTTCAGATTTTAAGGACACGCCATTTTAATAAGCTGTGCACTGATTGCCAGTCAATCATTATAGAATTCTCCTGATTTTATTCTTATTTTTCTCTACCCTCCATCCCGTTTGTGACACTAAAGTAAACAGACACTGGCAGAATTGTAACAAAAAGTTGCAAAAGCCATAAAAAGAAGTTGAAGTTGGAGGACACGAGTTTTGACATTTTTTGAAACGACACATGGCACTTTTATTTCAATAGTTTTTCTTGTGTAAGTATTGTTGTTTAATTTTGGTGGAACTTTAAAGAATAATACTTAGGTCGTAACATAAAGTGTGAGCCATTGGAATAAATGTGTGTTAAGTGGTTTTTCTGAATGTGATAATTCGTGTTAGGTTTTGAAGAGAAAATCCGCCATTTTCTTTTCAAAACAAACGGCATCCGACTTGACGAATGACTTGACTTATATTACTACAATTATATCACTTGACATTTGCAAAATTGTCTGTCGAAATGACGGACAGAGGCCATTATTGAAGAGAAGAAGAAGTTGGTTTTTTTTTTTTTGAGTTGAGACAGAGGAGAAAAGTAGATTTTGGTTTTTTCAATTTAGTTTTTCGTGGCCACCTTCCGTTCCCCATAATGAACACTGACCATTGTCGACATCGTCGTCGTCAGTGGGACACCTCGCCGCTTGCAGCTGAGCGCCGAGGCAGGCGCCGGACTCGCAGCTCCGTTGCCGAACGCGCTCACCATTCTCGCACCGACCCCACTCGCCCCACTCGCCCCAACCGGCTTCAGAATCTGTACATAGTAATACGTACTGAGCCCGTAGTCTGAGTTTTGATAGCCCAGTCGGGTTAGGTTTTTAAATTACATTAGGGCGTATGTAAAAGGCAGACAACCCTCTCGCTCGCACATTTCAACATTTTTGAAGATATAATATCACTAAATGTAATTACGTGAAATTGCAGAGCTTCAGGATCGAGAGAATGACAATGCAAAAGTTCAGTAGAAATGACACCTGTTATTACTGGGCTACCTGAACAGAGTGTGCTTGGATATACGACGGTGGCCATGCGGCAGGTATGCTACGGTATTCTAGGTGCCTGGATGGGTGACCATGTGACTTATCTACATGAGGTTAAATAAAACACGAGCTGCCAAGGTATTCTTAATATACTTGCATTAACAAGAAACTCACAATACTGCTACGACATCGTCACATCAATTAATTATAAATTAGTAGGTAACATAATTAGATTTTATCTACATTAGAAAATTAACGTGCTCACACCATGATGAATATTTTGACAAGAAGAAGAGTGACAAAAGGCCAGAGACTAAGTAGAACTTTATACCATAGATAATAATTAAAGCGGACTACAGACGTTCCATCAGATCCAAACAAGTTTTCCGACCAAAAAACTTATACCAATGCGATAAATTAAAGTGCACATTTTTTGGTTGGATCAATGTGATATTTTTACTGAACCTTTGCATTTTTATGATCAACATAACTAAGATATTGATTAATCTAACTAATATTTTTATTTATCTAAACAAGATATCGTCAATCAGCTAATCAAGTCACTTGATTGGCGTCTATTTTTTTCAGTGATATGCTGTTCATACCTGCACAACTAGTAAGACAAGCTCGTCTTTCCAGAGCAGCTGCAGCATCAGTACAACCTTGTGGAGAGAGACATTTGCGAGTTCTAGATCGATGTCCCGTCGCACTCCCTCTGTTCGCACAACTTCCACTGCATTCCGTCCATTCTGACCAGCATGACCATTCTCCTGCAATGTTTAGTTATTTTATACCATTCCCCCTCTAAAAAGCTTATTTTATTCACTGGAAACAGTGAATAAAAATCACTGTTTTGGTGTTTGAATTTAGAATACACTAATATATTTGACCTCCAACTAATTATTGTTTTTGCGCAAGGAGGTTGCAAGCATTGGCTGTACGACCTCCAATCTTTCTTTTTCTCGTAGTCATGGTATAAAGTATAGCATGCAACTCTTGAGTAAAACGGATTTATACCGAGGGCCATGAACCACTCACGTCGGTCAGGATTCTAACACTTGAATCATCATGAATCACTCCCCTCGCTGGTGATTCAGTCGTTAGAATCCTTCACTCGCTCGTGATTCCTTTATGACCCTCGGTTTAAATCCGTCTTTTATTCACTAGTTGCATAATATAGATATATTAGAACTGCGTTTTGGCACTTAGAAAAGGACCAACACTTGCTATGCATGTGGATTACAATCATGATGTTTGAGTCTATTTATTTTTTTCCCATCAAATCACAGCTATTTTCTAATGATAGTAGATAATGGGCTACTTTACAAGCCTCTTATGAGCCCTACTCTTCTCAATCAGACTCCTTACTTACCCAAGTTTCCTAGTTTTGTAAAAACAGTCTCACCAGAGCATGCGGTATTCCTAAATCTCAACATGTTCGAAGTTAGGGTCCTCATAAAGAGGTGTTGTTACCTCGTCTTCTAGCAAGAATCCAACTCTTCCCAACCAGACTCTTCGTAACTTTAGTTTGTTTGCCAATTTTTAAAACTAATTCCGTAAGAGCACTTACCAGAACAAGCATGAGTATTACAAGGTCTCAGCATATCATTAGATCCTTCACAAGGTGGCCGTCTGCATCGTCGCCGCCTAGTTTGTTGACCGCCACCACAGGCTGCAGTACAAGCTTCCCAAGGCCCCCATTCTTCCCAATCAGACTCCTCTTCAGGTGGAGTGCTACTGCAAGTCCCTCGGACGTTACAGTAACGTTCTTCTTCACGGGCAATTGACAACTGGAGAAAAGGAAATAAGTTGGGGTAATCCTGTCTTTAGTCTCTTTTGAGACGCCTTTTGTAAAGACATTGGGCCTTGGACTCGTCCAAGGATAGGGCTAAAAGTTACCTTTATCTGTTCTGGAGAAGGAGCCTTGCAGAGGAACTTGAATCTTTTCTCAGTATAACTTCCGTCTGACAAGTTGCCTGAAAAAGAGTCACGATAAGTAGAAAGTCAGTGGAATTGGCTCAGACCGGTTCAGAAGTCTGAAGTTATTCCACGAGCATCTGTCAATGATTACCAACATATCCACTTATTTTTGCAAAAAAAAAACTAAATAAAGCACAAAATAAATCTGGTGATTATCTAGGCCAGCGTATCAGCATTGCTATTCAGCGCGGCAATGCAGCCAGTGTCTTGGGCACGCTTCCGATTGGTACTGATTTGAACCAGTTGAGATATCTATAAATCGTTTGCAACGGTTTGTGGATGGCTCAACTGTTTCATGTGTATTTTGTAAATATTGTGAATATTGTAAATACTGTATTAGTTGTAATTTTCTTTGTGAATAATTTTTTTTAAACAATAAAGCACTTTATACTTATTATGACGCCCAATAAGAACCTACTGAGTACTAGAAACTTGCCCATCTTCTGCAATGACTTACCAGGGATCTGAACCCAGGGCGTCCAAGCCGTAGCCTTCCGAAGCTCACACGGTCTCATATCACATACGGTTCGTTCAATCTTGTTCCCTTCACAATCGGAACCTCCATGTCTTGGGGTAGGGTTGGTACAGGTCCGTCTTCTTTCTCGCCAGCCGGCTGAAGGTCCACATCCAGCTCCACCAGCACTTGAGCACTGAGTCCAAGGTCCCCAGGTAGACCAGCCACCGTCTACGGGAGCTAGTGCTGGATCTGTGGGAAACATAACTGGTAAATCTATGCTTCTGTTTGTCTCTACAGAGGTTTTTGCTATATGACTTGCGTAAAACTGGTGAAGTGGTGAGGTAATGCATTGTTATAGACAGAAGTTACCACTTAACATCAGGTGAGCTATAAGTTTATTTCATTACTTTTATCATTAAAAAAAAGTGGCATGTTATATTTTGTGGTTTGGGTGGATCTAAAAACAAACTCCAAATTTCTGTTTTTTGGTGATGGCCTGGTATTGCCAACATGATAAAGGCATAAGCGTAAAAATGTTAGCGTTTTCATGTGACGCCTTAGTCCTCTCCAAACATCCTCTCCCATGATTGATGTCATCAATGCTTCAATTGGCCAAACTTTTCGACTAGCCTGAAATTGGCCAAACATTTCGACCAGCCTGACCAAGACTGTGGGATCATACAGTCATTGTAATATCATACCTGGGCAAGGTGGCTGATTGGCACAAAATACATCATCAGCATCCAATCCAACGCAAACTCTTCCTCCGAACCTTGGTTCTGGAGAAGTACAAGTTCTTCTGCGAGACTTCATAGCAATGCCACAAGTAGCTGAGCACTCAGACCAGCCAGACCAGCTGGACCAGCCGCCGTGGACGGTGCAATTTGATACCGATACACTTACACCTGGAAGTATGGATAGATCTGAAGGGCTCGCTCGCATATACAAATATGGGTAGGTCCCATTTGTTCTATAGAATATGACGTAATAGAGCAATTTGAGAAAATATTGTCCCTATTTCTGCCCTATGCTGTATGTACATCAATCGAAATATGATGTACATACAGCATTTCCTACGTCATTATTGCCGATAGAATCTGACTTGGTTAGGTATATGCAACACAATCCATTCCTTTCAAGGTAGTCTGGTAGAGATCGCTGTTTAGCGATAAGACCGCCCATTGTATGTCATAGACTTAAGTTGAACATACAGGAAACATATTCCCATATGTTTAGTTTTTAGTTGTGGTGTGAAATATAGTATTATCTATCTATCTACATGCGTAGATGTATATAGTTTCGATATCTACATAACTTCTATATAAAGAACTATAAATAAAAAAGTGCTTCATCACTATGGACCGATATAATTATACCAATATGAATATCGCTCATAGTTGTACTTTAGTCAGGAAATGCACGGACTATAATACCCATAAATTGAAAATGATCTGGGCTAAAAGCCCAGGTGCGATATTGATTCATAGCAAACAACTCCGCCTAAATCTTACACAAAACAAACATAGTTCGAGTTGTTTGCACAGCAGCGACATGGCGTCTACAATTTACAAGACCCTTTCACAATACTCTCTCATTTGGCTCGTAAGAGTAAATACCAACTCTATCTTATATATAAAATTCTCGTGTCACAATGTTCGTTCCCGTACTCCTCCGAAACGGCTTGACCGATTCTCATGAAATTTTGTGGGCATATTGAGTAGGTTGAGAATCGGCCAACATCTATTTTTTATCCCGAAAAATCAACGGGATCCAACGGGACGCGAACGAAGTCGAGGGCGACAGCTAGTTTTGATATAAAATGTAGCGTACTTTTGACTTCGGTACCTTGCTGCATATAATAATATGCTGTAAATTTGAGAATCAGCATAAAACTTAGTCCATAATGACAAAAAAGTTAGTTCAGATTTGATCGAATCAGAAGCTTATTATGAGATATCTACCTTGCCTAGAAAATAGGTAGGTTTAGCTCCCGATACGGTTTTATAGCTCTGACCTTGTATGCCTTATGGGACCTTGCCTGGATAATGTGAAAGTTTAGCTTCCGACACGGTTTAATAGCTCTGACCTTGTATGTGCAGAGATTTTATATCTCTTTCTTTGCGCTAAGCACTTACCCACTCCCCCTTTATTCAAGGTCAGCGCTTTAAAAGGCTCATTCCAATTTTCCCCTGACTGAGGTATCCCAACACGGTTATCCCCTACTCAGGGGGAGTAGGGGATAACCGTGTCGGGATACCTACAGTTCTGAGCGTATATTATTTTTGGTACCTTTGCAACTATGTCCGCCATTAGCCGGTCTCGGGTTGTCGCAATTCCGTTTCCGGCACATGCACATATCGGGTTTTTCCCCGTAATCTGAGTGTGAAGTCCCATCTTGCATACATGGCTCCCATTCTGACCAGGTGGACCAGCCTCCATCCACTGTAAATAAAACTACAATAGTAGGTGCCAAATAACACCGCAATACGACTTGTATAGTGTAAACCTTAGCTAAACAGCAAAACCAACCATTGTATTCTTACAGAGTTATAGACTTTTTTTAAGGTCCTTCAAAAATTCTTGTCTTCGACAACGATATTTTAGTTCAAATCGAATCACCAGTATCGTATCTTCAGCATGATGTGTGAAAATTCGGCTAATTTGACCTACGAATCAATTTCAACACTCATAAGCAATGAATGATATAGTAGGTGCCAAAAAACACCGCAATACAGGTCATTCACCCACCTTACCACGATGTCGCAAAATTCAATTTATGAATGGCTTATTCTGTCGCTTTCCATACAAACCTGTCGCTAAGACGGTAATCGCTCGAACTTCGTTAGTACTGTTTGTTTAACATACATAAATTGAATTTGGCGACATCGTGGTGAAGGTGGGTGAATGACCTGTATTGCGGTGTTATTTGGCACCTACTAATCATTCACTGCTTATGAGTGTTGAAATTGATTCGTAGGTCAAATTAGCCGAATTTTCACACATCATGCTGAAGATACGATACCGGTGATTCGATTTGAACTAAAATATCGTTGTCGAGGACAATAATTTTGGAAGGACCTTAAAAAAGTCTGTAAATTTGTAAAAATACAATGGTTTGTGTTGCTGTTTTGCTAAGGTTTTGATGAGTAAACCAAGTATTGCCTATAGCAGGTGCCAAATAACATCGTGGTGAAGGTGGGTGAAAGACCTGTATTAAGGTGTTATTTGGCACCTACTATAGTTATAAAGCTCTGTGGTAGAATCACGTCATTATTACGTTATTTCTAGTGTGAGCGGCATACAGTAAACATGATAACATGCTCATCAAGATAAGGGTTTCGATAAACGCAATGATGTCATGGACAAATGGGTTTGGAGAGCACTTCATTATGTTTGTTTGCTTTGATTGGATCAGTCATCCCTTATATTAAAAAAAAAATTGGACATATCAACATGTTAAAGTCATCCCAACCCGCAATACGGGTGGACTATTAGCTGGTGTGTTTTTTAGCGGGCTAATTCCAGTCGAATGAACAACGAGTCTTATATTCTGATTGTGATTTGAAACAGAGGACTTCGCTTCATCCTAACCCGCAATACAGGTTGACTATAACAGGCGTATCTTGAGGTGGGATAAAAAAATCTGGGTGTTAAAGTCATCCTAACCCGCAATATAGGTAGACTAATTAGCTGGTGAGTTTTGAGGCGGGCAAACTTTAGTCTAATGAATGAATGAATGAGTCTTATACTCTGATTCTAATTTGACACAGAGAAGTTCGCTTCATCCTAACCCGGATTACGGGTTGACTCTTACCTGGCGTATTTTGAGGTGGACATACTCCAGTCATCTGAACGAACGACGGGTCCCGTATTCTGGAGGCAGCTGAGACACAGAGCTCTCTTGCGTCGTCCCACCCGCAATACGGGTCTCCTGCACCGACGCAACCCGCACGGCTTAGGAAGCGAGAACAACGCTCGGTACCAATGCGGGTTACTGCTGTTGTGCTGCCAATGTATACTGACATCTGTTGAAGGAATTATGACATTAAGTTCTTAGTTCTGGGAAACTTAAGAATCTGCATGAGTACATTCTTCAATAATCAATAAGGTCGCTAAAATAGCTAGTTTAAAATTGAAGTGGCAATGGGATTGGCCATTTAATTTATAGAGCCAAATAACTACTAGGGAATAGAGATTCTTGAATTTACTCACATTGTTCAATAAGGTTGCTAACATAGCTAGTTTAAAATTGAAGTGGCAATGGGTTGGCCATTTCATTTATAGAGTCAAATAACTACTAGGAAATATAGATTCTTGAATGACACTTATAAACAGGGAAAATACATACTTATTTTAACCCTTTTTAGGGTTGAACTTTTTAGTTCACTGCTGAAAAAAGTATCTCCAGTAACAATGAGCTTCACGACAAAGAATCACCTCCCCTTACGATAGATACCACATTTTACATCTCAAATAGTTGTGACTTACAGTTTCCTTCACAAATTGCATGTTCAGCACATCGAACCTCCCCTTCTCATCAGTCAGCTTCCATTTCTCGACCAAACAGGCTCCATCGAGCCTCGGAAGGACTGCCAGTTTCAGTACATTTCCTGACTCCGTAGCCACGAAGAGTACGAATTGTTTTTCAATGTCCTTTGCACTTGTGACGTCAACGGCTATATGAGACAGCCTTTCTGAGGTGACTTGGTAGACAGGGTGCCTTGATATAGGCTGGACTGATTCCGACATTAGGTGGTAGCGATTGTATTCTATTGGTTCGTGTGTTCTAAGAAAGAAAAGAGGAAAAAACATCAAAGATAGTATCGCAAAAGTTTTTTTTGACAGGCGTCATGGTCTCAGTCGGTAGTTGCTCTGCCTTCCGTGCTGTGGGTCGTGGGTTCGATCCCCACCGAGAACAAACATTTGTGTGTTGTAAACATAGATGTTTGTTCTGTGTCTGGGTGTTTCTATGTATTATAAGTATGTATGTAGCGCCATCTATCTCGCTACATAAGAACTAACATGAGAAAAATCCTAGATCGCGCAAACGAAGTTATCACGGAGTTTGAACATAAGTAATACTACCGAATACCATCCATTGGTCCTCGGACCCCGAGCCAAAAAAAATTTACGTATTCTATCAGCCATCAAGTTTCCATCGTACAAGCTTTGCTTAGTTTGGGACTAGAAGGCGTTGTGTTAAGTGTCCGTGAATATTTATTTATTTGTTTATTATTTATTTTTATTTTACTTAATGGTGGAACAAGTAAATGTCCCACCTGAAGTGATAACTTCTGGCTTGACTCACTAAGTACGTCCACTGAGGACGTGCCCTGTGAAGCATCGCACTGTGTCTATCATTCTGTTACGTAAAAATGTTGCCTGTTATTGCACCTTTCAAACTGGAACCCAGCAATGCGAGCATCTCTGCTTGGCGACAGAAATAGGTACGATGGTAGTACGTAATGTCACAGAAAATGAGATATTTTGGACCAAAATAGAAATATATATACGAACTAAAAAAAAACATACA
Source organism: Eulithis testata (assembly GCA_947507515.1). Taxonomy (NCBI): domain Eukaryota; kingdom Metazoa; phylum Arthropoda; class Insecta; order Lepidoptera; family Geometridae; genus Eulithis; species Eulithis testata. The sequence continues at coordinate 4,579,604 of OX382213.1, read as the reverse complement.
TTTGTACTTGTCTAGGATTTCCTTAGAACTACACAGAACCACTTTCCCGAACTATTGAAATTACTCATTATTCAAAATTACTCACCTGGATTCAGATCCACAATGGAAGCGATTCTTCGACTGTACAGTCGGTATTCTAGTTTCCCAGGTGGATGTTGGTGAATCCTGCACTTTGTATGGGCCGTCGAAAACGGCGTGTATGTCTGACATGTTGTAAATGCATACCGCACTGCCTGTTATGCTGTTGCTGTTAACAAATTTTTTTTTCTGTGGTCAGGTGGGTTACTCTGGAACTCAGTTCCAATCCGAATCCATAGATTTGACAGAAATCCTGTAATTTTTCAGTACAAAATGGCACGAGATCTGTCAAATTCCGTGAATCCGGATTGGAACTGTAGTCGAGAGTAACCCTGCTGAATGCAACATATCATATCACCTATGTTTTTTTTTGGATATCTAGGTTTCCGGTTATACCGAAGGATTTGAATGTAGGTAGGTAATCGCAGTAATCGTTGAATCAGCTGTGGTTTTGTTTGAGTTATAACTAGCTGTATTCAGATAGCAAAGTTTTCTGGTTAAAGGTTTTACTACCTACTGATAAAACCGGGATTCACGGCCTTCAAAACACGCACGCGCTCAAAATGTTTTTACTATTTTTATAACTACCTACTTGTCCGTTGAGGCTAACTGAAACAATGCTCAAGTTTGTACCGAGACTCCAGCAAAAAAATTATGAAAGATTTTCATCAAGAAATAAAAAAAAATATACGCTTTAGAGTTACACTTCAGTCCGATTTTTTTTTCGAGTATACGAGCCTAACGCTTAAATTTAAAAATATGCTGACCAGTTCGCCAACCCGTTCCAACAGCAGCGCCTGAATCCGCCTCTAGAGGGGCCTCTACATCGTTTATAAATTCGAGGGTATGCGGCCGTGAAGGTGAAAAGTTGATCCAGATTCGATTGATCAAGATAATAGAGTCGTTCGCTATATAATAAATACTGAGCAATAATAGTTTTGTCGCGAAATAACCGCATTTTGCTGGGCCCTTAACAAACAATTGCTTGTACCTTGACCTTCCAATATGTATAATGGAGATTGTAAGCCGGATAGCCAGTACAGTAATTACCTGGATGTTTATATTTATCCGATTTAACTTATTTTATGTTTCCTTTCACTTGTTATCACTTTGTCCCTGTACTTTTTAATGACTTTAAAATTTAATAATCAGGATCAACTTTGTAAGTACCTATAGTATTCAAAGCTATGTAGATAGGTGTTGTAAAATAAATACAAGAAATTCTTGCATCTTCATCAGATATTTACATTATATTGCTGAAGATGAATGTCAAATGCTGTGCTAGTGGCAAGTTGAAAGTCCATCCCAAGTAAACACAAACTTTGGTTTACTTTTCAAACTAAAAATCATTTTAATCATAATTAGTATGCGGGATGCACTTACGTAGGCGTCGTAAAAGTGGCGACGAGGATTTTCTCTTGCGCCAAGTAATCCACACTTTGGATCTCATCGTAGTAGAATGGCACATTTCCGTATACGGAACACGTGATGCGAGCTTTGATGAACGTCCTCCAGTTGTCTTTCATCATCAGGAAACCTCCTGAATCGTTTTTGCAGACGCGTGCTATGCGGGAATAGACCATCTGTGCAAAGAAATACCTGTATAAATATGGACATTCTCACAGAATTGATAGTTCCAAAGTTAAAAACGACGACTGACCTCCCCAGTGCGCTAGCAGCATACTATGCTTTTATATATAGTCACCTATCATTCTCCATTATCTTATGGGGGAACAGTACCGATGCGCAAGACCTGTTTATCCTACAAAAAAAATGTGTCCGTATCCTAGTAAACATAAAGAAAAGAGAAAGTTGCAAACCACACTTCAAAAATCTTAAGATCCTAACGCTGCCTTCTATATACATATTAGAAATGTGCAAATTTGTACGGAAATATCCCTATTTTTACAACAACCTAGATGACCTGCCCCGTAGGTACGCATTAAGGCCAGGAAGAAACAAAATTATAAAACCACGATCGCAACTAAACATGCAGAGCAACGGCCCACACATAATGTCAATCAAAATATACAACAAACTTCCAATGGATATAAAAAACATACAGAAAGACTTCCTATTCGCTAAGACATTAAAATCATATCTAATTGACAAAACCTACTATGACATAAAGGACTACTTAGACTAGTAATATTAGGACATATTATTATTATTGGATAAAACCAAAACTTGACATTCTCTCTCACACACAAACCTAAATACACCTGACTACTAAATCTACGAACTCTAAACTAATTACTAAATATAAGAAATAAATTACAACAAAGACAAAACTTGACACTAAACACTATTCGCACGCTTACATGAACACTTGAACAACAAACCTTAAAATATTTTCTATTAACCGACCCGTACATTATATAAAATATCCTAAATAAAATGACTACCTATTATGTAATACTAATTAACGATCTACTAGCTATCTATAAACCTCGGCCTGCCTTCATATTGCTATACCCTAAGCAGGGTCCATGAGACATATCTATTTACATCCACCACCAATGTAAAATTTACCTAAACCATGTGAAAGCAATAAATATATTGAGTATTGAGTATTAATCATGTTTTTTTTGATAACACAAAACATTGTTTAGATAGAATCGATTAATAGATGAAAAACATTTGGGCTTTTGAAACTGTTTTGCTTGCACAGTAAGGTGGAACTTTTGATGATAGTACCACTTAGTACTTCAAGTGCTACTCTGAGAGAAATAAAAATATTTAACCAAAAAACTAAGGTTACGAACTTACTCATTTATAGGAACGAAAAGTACAATTTCTGCTTTACCAAATCCATACTTACATTTCCACAATTCATATGCTCGACAGCAATCTCCCGGTATAAGAAGTACACGAAGTGATCGTCTTCAAAGCTGCCCACAAACTGAGGTTCGTTCAGCCAGTTATAGTCATACTGCGTTGTTCTGAGCATACCCATATCTCTGTGTGATGCACCGCGACTCCTGTGATAGAAATGAGACTAAATTTAAGATCGATACCAACAAATTTGAAACCCTCAACCAAAGAATTCCATAGATGCTCTTCATCATTAATGATAAGCATCAGAGCCTAAGCAATAGTACCACTTGGGTGCTTTAATCACACAAGTATATCTACATTTTTACCCAAATTAATCAGAGATAAAGAATAGCAACTACATCAAACAATTCCATCGCATTCCAAGGGTTTCAGACGATTCCCATACTTTCTTCTAATTAAATACACAATTAAATACATTTTATAAGTTACAGACTTCTGTTTATGTTAGTAAGCTCCCTAGTTCAGAAATACCCATTAACTTACTTTGTGATGGCAAAATCCGAGCTGCTGAAGTCAGTAGGAGTTCCAGCGTAGTACTCGCCACTGCCGGCTAGGATCGCAGTCACGTTGGAGCTAGGATTGTACGGACAATGTGCAACGCCACTCATGTACTCCGAGACTGTGTTAAGTGACTCCAGCTGAAAGACCAAACTTCATGAGAGTGAATTGGAAAAAAACAATATTTAATACAATTCAACGTTTTTTTCTACAGAAGTATTGTGTCTAGCCGTGGAAGAGGCACATTTGGTACAAAATAAAAGAGGGTTATGTATGAGTATTGAGTATGTCTTCTTGCTTAATTTTTTTAGGCTTTTATAAAAGGCTTATGTCAATGACCTACTGATGAATGATAATAATTGGTTTCCTCAACTCCTCAACAAATAAAAATAACACAAAAGGAAAATATTTTGGTAACGCGTTGATGTCTTTTGTATGGAGACCCGGCCGTAGTTGTGCTACACATTCAAAGTCAGATTTCTTTATTCACCTCGCGATTTTAGATAACTACTGACAATATTTAATTCTGATAAGTACTAACCTCTCTCCAACTACAAAGTGGGCTGAAAGCGTTCGTCCCACAGGCGAACAACTGGTGCCCATTAGAAAGCAACACTTTGATGTAGTTGTGGCAATCTTCCTCTGTTTGACCCTTGTCTTGGCAGAGTTTAGTCTTTGCGGGAGAAGCGAGCCAGTCTGCTCGCTCCATCTCACGCAACTCTCGAAGCGAAAGCCGGTAGAGTGCATCTCTGGAGAAATAAATGAATATAACTATAATGCCCTTGCAACTTTAAGATGATTCAAATAATGCCCCAATTTGACGCTGTGCACCAATGTAATATTCGTTTGCGCCCAGTACTTAGACTCTAATAATTGTCTGATATGACATCATAGTTTTAACAAGGATTTCAGAATTGAGTGGTCCACCATCACGTGTCAAATGAATGTCCCAATGATAAACTAAAAATCTATTTGGATGTTACAGTTGTAGACAAAAATAATTCGTTTTTTGTTGAAAAGTCATCATCAAAGACATTAGCATCACATTCAATGAAAATAATTTTCTTTTATGATCGGTAGTATAGCAGTTGCCTGCCAGCTCACCTGATGAAAAGTGTAGCTGCAGCCTAGAGAGGAGCACGCTTAGCTGTTCCACCTATTCACGTAAAAAACCGGGTGTTGCGTGTTTCGAATAATGTTTAACTTGACTGTACTTGACCTTATTTATTGGAATACCTATTCCGAATTATAATGTTAGAATTATTTTGACTGATCTATCTGACCTCCAATTGAATACATTGCCAGTATCGTCACGGATTGTTCCTTTTTTTTTTTTTTTTAATCTTTTATTTTGTAAGGACTTTGAGTCGCTTAGCGACTATGTCAGCCCTGTTATAACTTACAATGGAATTTCTATCTACAAGTTAACAATATTATATATACTAGTGTAATGTTATCCATGATGAAACAGACCTAACAGTTTAGTAAATGCATCTCCACTGCTCACCATCTGTACTATGAATGACATTAGTTCATCAAAAAGTAATTTCAACACTTGACTAACTTTCACATCGAAACTTGAGGCCGAAAATATAATGTCTTTTGCTTTTGTAAACACCCGACTAAAACAAAACTTCTTCTTTTGCTCGCTACCAGATGGAACCTCCTCACCCGTGGCCATAGCCGGTGCCACCGCCTTTGGTGCAGATGGACCTTGAGAACAAGCTTCAATATTATTCCACTGTGTTTTTTTTCCATGCCTCTTATTCCTCCTATTGTTCCTTTTCCGCCCACTCGAAGGCCCTTTTTTTACATTTTTCTCGCTGCTGCTTGATTCGTCATCATCACTTATCAAAGCATCTCTACTCAGGGGCACTGAAGACGCTTTTTGCATCAATTTCGCACCAACACTTTGGCTGTAGGACATGCGGATTCCGGACTTCACAGGTTCATGGGTCATCGCATTAGATTCCTCGCCAAACTTAAAGGATGCCGGGTTCTTGGGTTCATTAAAAATAAATGTTTTTTCCTGCAAATACTTCGTTAGTGCATGTTTATAGGTACAATTTTCATGGCACATAATGGACCTAATTTCTCTTTCCTTCAAAAATACAGGACAAGACTTACTCAGGGCCATATGCTTGCCTTTGCAATTAATGCATCGATAGTCCGTCGACTCGCAGTTTGTATGGCGTCCACCACATTTCGGCCACCTAGTCTTTTTGGTCGGGCATGTTCGTGTGAAATGTCCAAACTTCCAGCAAGATGCACACTGCGTCACCGGAAAAGTGTAAGGATCTACCTTAAACCTGCAACCATATCCAAACACATAGGGAGGCAAAGTAGAGCCCTTGAAACCAAAGCGTACAGTCTCGCTACTGACCCATTCACCTTCCTCTGACATTCTATTCAACCTCTTTACAGATAGTATTTTCTGATCGCATTGCAGTGACTCCATCAAATCTTCTTCTTTTACATGAAGTTCCAAATACTTCACCACACCATAAGTAATGCCAACCTCATTTGTCATATAGCACCTATATCCAGAATCCATAAAGGTTTTATTCAAAACTAAATTATCGGCTTCTTCTTTTTTTTCGAATGTTATAACGACTCTGTAAGGGCTCTTGTATTTTATCTGTGTCGCATTGGTAATTCCTTCAGCCTTCAATAGCATGGCCAACCCGATTTGTTTTGGCAGCAACTGATACGATGAGATACATACTTCAAAGCAATTATTGTTGTTATTCAAAACATTGGTACCTTGAACAATTGTTGGTCCTCGATTCTTTTTAGCCGCAACACGTTGTGCCTTGCTCTGCATAAGAGTAAATCCATCATCATCAATACATTCTTTCTCATCACTACTATTATTGGTCCTCAATCGTTTCGCAGCCGGCGGCCGCGTCTCCTTCACAGGAAATAATTCCTCATATTGTTGATTAACATCTAAAATTGCCTGTACACCAATTTCTTCTTCACTCATAGTACTGCTCCTGGACCGAGGCCGGTCGACCCCGGTCACGTCCATATTTGGGACCGCGCCCAACCACACCGAAAATGTTTATTTCGTATAGTCCGTAATTAATTACAACCGTCGATAACAAAACTAAGTCCAGAACACCACTTTATACCGCATAAAACGAATTAATTAGCAAGACAATTTTTCAAACCATCCCGCGTCAGAAAAAAATTTTGACAGGGATTGTTCTTTTAAATCACTGGAATAAGGAACAGAATACTGTTTGCAACATAAATGTATTACCAATTTGAGGTTATCTATTGTTGCTATCTCTACATTATTTTGACAGATTTCCGTATAACATTTTGTTAATAAACAAATGTTGCTGAGTGTACCTACTAGAATATCAAGACAGATAACCGCAAATAGATAAGGAACTATGCGTATCTATTTGCTCGTGTGAAATTCTATACACTTGTAACTGCACAATCGTGATTGCTGCGTCAAGTATCAAGTAACTCTCGTAGTATTGCAACTGAGATGTAAATAGATATTACACAGCGTGAGAATAAACAGCTTGATCATTTAATGATTCCAAAATAAATGGTCTTAGCATCGATTTAGAGTTCCTTCATAATGCAAACTGCCAAGGAGTGGAACTCTTTACCATCTTCAGTATTTCCTGAAAGAATACCTAAGAACCTAGGAATTTTCAAGAAAAGAGTGAATAGGTGGATTATGGCTGCGTGTTCCACCTTAGGCTGCAGCTACACTTACCACAAAATATTTTTTGGTATTTTCATGATTAGTATCCATATTTTCTGTTCTCTAAAGTCCATGTAGTCAAAGAAAGGAAAGCCAAAGAGTAAAAAAATCAAGGAGAAGCAAAGATAAGCCGGAGAACAAAGTTTAGTCACCTACCTTTTCTTCGACAAAAATAGTCAAACAGTTAAACAGAAAGGACCTAGCTGTTTACTAAACAGCTGTTAGACCAGTCGATATGTCGCAGATACAATATGAAAATTATTTATACATATACAGCGTCTACTTTACAAGTTAATGTATTAATTTATTCGAAGTAAGGACATGCATAATTATTCAAACTAAATAAGGAGTGAAGAGTTTCACAATATCGGATCTGCTTATATTTTGGGCTGATTGTACTACCATTTTGGAAAATTATGTAAGCAATGCCTCGGTTACTGGAAAAAAATCGGACATTTCAAGAATCGATAACTGCATATCGAAAATATTTTAAACAACTATTGGAGCTTTTGGACCCCCGTCTGGGTGAGTACTGTGAATGTGGATGCTTAAACAGGATGTTATAAGACCACACCTGAAAACTTCTAAATGATCCTTGAGATTTCTTCTTCTTCTTCTTCTATACCTATATGGCCTCTGTCCGTCATTTCGACAGAAAATTTTGCCAGTGTCCAGTGATGAATTTGAAATAATATAAGTCAAGTCAAGTCATTCGTCAAGGGACAATTTGTCCCAAAATATTTTGTCCAAAACGTCAGCAAGTCCAAATTTTACTAAATAAAATATTTTTGACTTTGACATCAATATGAACAACTTTTCCACAGATTATATAATACTATACTAGTACTAATATACCTTTTCTTATAGGCACCTATAAGTTATCGAGAGTGGTTTTATTACACATGTTAATCTAATTACATAGGTACCTTCTTAAATTTATTTTTATGTAGTAAAATTCTATTACATACGTGCAAATTATGTAACTTCATTTAATTTCTAACACCTACACTCCTATTTGAGTAAAGATACGCTTTCTACAACGTCTCGAGAAGCACTTGAGCAAACAATCGTAACAGCCAGGCCAAAATGTTCGTGTTATTGACATAATAATCACCAACAATGTTTTCTACATTTGATCTGGGCCGCTCAGTTTGCTCTAGCAATATCTATCTATCTTATAGAGTCGCTATAGAGCACCGCTTTACTTCAGAGAGATTAGGTATTGCATACTGAACGACATCGACACATATAGGACCCGACACGGTACCGGCATGTCAGTAGCTCAAATAAATATATCAGTGTCGGTGGTGACTCGGTGTGACTGCGTCTAGAGCTGAATGTATTGTTGCGTTCACACTATGCCGCAGTCGGCAGGGACTTGCGCAGGGAAGGGGGCACGAGCATAGTGTGAACACGAACATGCCTCTGTCCCGTCTCCCGGCCCAAATTCATGCCCTAGCTTCCTAGTGAGAATAAAGGCGATGTTGCTGTGGCAATAAGTCCGCGGCAGCGGCATGGGCATAGTGTGAACGCGGTATATGGCATTCAATCTCCGCCGATATCGTGTCAGTGGTAGTGTGAAAACAGACTCTTGTACTAGCATCCCTACTTTGGATTTGTTCGAAAGTTTCGAGCACACTGCACTGTTTTCATTTAGTTACAGAATAACGAGATATAACATGGTTCATGTTACAGACTATAAAGTTGTACACTATACAAGCTTGAGGATGAATAACGTGCACGATTGTCTGAGATGAACGCCTGTCGACATCCGGAAACTATGACCCTAAGGTCAGGTGGGTTTCCGCGTTGCAGGCACCATACCCAGACCAGAACTAAAGGATTTGACACCATAGAGTTAGAAAGCGTATAGAAAAGCAACTTATCGATTCGCTATTATGGCGTGCTGGCTGACAAATTAAAAATAAATACAGGCACCATACAAGTAAAAACATTTAGAGAGAATATAAAAAACCTAAAAGACCACTGTGAGTTTTAGGTGAATATTATCGAAATGGCATTTCTAGAGGCTAATATTTTGTAACTCTACGTAAATACTGGTTCTTTACTTTGTATTGTAAAACAGTGGGTAGGACTAGGTAGATAGGTGGGTATTTTGACAAGGGCTTGATCTTTGTATCTACAAGTGTTTTCTGATAATTAATATGCATTGACATTTCGATACGTGGAAGTTATTAATAACTGGTAGGTACGAGTACAGTCGGTTAAATAAACTGACGAAACTTTCCAGAATTATTTAAACTTGAGGAACTAAGAAACTAATTGCTTTGATAAAGGTTAGACCAAGGTTTTCTAAACAAATACTTCTGATAGCTGCCTCTGACAAGCAATTTTTTATTCTTTATTTACTTAGACAAAAAGTAAAACTAATTGGAAATGCTCTCGCCACTAAAATAATTAAAATCAGATTTATACAATAAAAACTTTGGAACTGACAATACAAAAAAAACTATCTTTTAAAAAAAAACTACAAAACAATTCAAATGTGTAATAGCAATCTGAAGAAGCCATTTTTTGTGTATATCATTATTCATTATGTTTAGTCTGCGTGGGGATGGCATGGTCAATGCGTGATAAAACCCCCATAAAAATAAAGATAAAGAAAGTAATTGTTCGATAATCTAGCCTAGCGTCTAATCTAATGCAAAATATCCGCAGTGAGATTATTGTATCAAGGCGATGAGATAAAACAATTTCATGAGCTTTATTGCCAATCCCATTCGCATCTCAAGAACCGTTACCGACGATTTCATGCATTCTTCTGATTTTCGTACTTACATGGGATTTTTATTTGCACATAAAACACTTTGAATATGTGGTCAGTTTACAGTTATCTGCATTGCAGGAGCACTTTGTTGGCGTTTTTATCTTAATTTAAAAGTGCTCAGTTAATTAACAGCTTATTATTAATTTTATGCCATTTGGCGTATGACGCGTACGCGCGTCCAGCTAAAGCTAATTCTCTAGAATGTAGTAAAAATATCATCACTAAGGATTTTGAGTGCAGATCATTTTTAATCTCAACGCTTCATCAAAAAATACAGGGTTAAAAAAAATCCAATGATTGTATCAGCGTTGCTTTTCAAAGAGCTTAAAATATTTTAATTGAGTTCATACATCATATAGACCATAAAAGAGCACTTATTATTCAACCAGTTTATAACGGGTTACGATGTAAAGAGTATACAAAATTTGCTTTTTCAGTGTCTTGCATTCCCCGCTAGCTCCCCGTTTTAGCGATTTATGCCTTGATCACGAAAATGTGACAATCGTAAACGTATCGTAACGCTATCGTATCCGAGATACACCACGGTGACGCTACACCGTTCGGCAGTCGAGCTGGCGTTGACGTGCAATATGATTCGAATACGTTGTAACGCGGTGGTTATATAGGTTAGGTCAGATTTGATCGTAAACACCACGTTTTGACACCAAGCAACCACCACGTAAGTACCTATGGTACAAGTACAATGGGCGACCTGCGCCTCGTTTCCTTCTGACACCTAAAAATTGCAGTTCTTCAAAAAGATAGAATTATTCAAAACTGGTTTTACATTATTTGGCCCCGCTGACCGCTCCGCTTGCAACCACGAGGTATCAGTCCTCGTAGGCATACCACTAACCTGTTCTGTGATAACGACTATCTTAAATCATAAGTTGACTGTCAGGTGAATGACTCAAGTTGTTTGTGTAAGTTATTAGGACGGCGACATTATCAACATTTAAACGTTTGATAACGTTAATTTAAGGGTATATGTGAGTAATGATACAGTTTTAAATGCTGTCAGCGTTAGATAATTGTTGGTATAGCTGCAACAAAACACTTAATAAATCCACAAAATTATATGATCTGCGACCGAGGTGACTAATTCGAACGCAGCAGCTGTCATCTTTAAATGACAGCCAAAGTGAACTGTCAAATACAAAGGAGTCCATATATCGATTTAAATGTAGTTTGTAACGAAATAAAGAACAATCATTACCTATGTATCCATTGTTAGTATACATAGTCCACCTCAATGTCATTAATCACGAATATTTGATAAAAAATATTTATGTAAGTATGTATAACCCTTGGTTTTTAGCCATTACAAAATAACAACAGCAAAATATCGATTTATAAACATTAAAATTTTGTAATGCTTTTGACCTTGCGACGATGTGTGTCCTAGAAAGATTTATATCAGTCGATCATTTTCAATTACCATAATAACCATCAGAATAATATTAAAGAACCTATTATTAGTATATTCGTTTACGGTTGATTTTTTACTCATTTGACATAATGAGGTATTTTTTTTATAAACAGTGTAGGATTGAGGGTTACACCTTTAACACACATGGACTTATGCAGTCGATTTGTAACATTAATGGCATTGTTCAAATTATTGAAAATGTTTGTCAAACTATTTCAAATTAATATTTGCAGCGAGGTAGAGAGAATGATGCTAGGTTTTGTGATAGATAGAGGCACTAAAAAGCGTCCTGTTGGTAAAGGCATTGATGAAAATAATAACAAAAACGAGTGCTAAGGACACAGACCGCAGCACCATATCAAGCGATATTGATGAGCCTGTTCAATTCAACAAACTTTCTCCTTTCAATGCAGTTCAAATGCTAGGAATTTGATCATTATACAATTATGAAACTTGAAATGGAACTTGCTAGATATTCGTAGTCGTAGGCAGACTTGCCCACCAAATCATTTTGCAGTAGAATGTACCCAGTAGTGATGCAACCGCTATGCAAGATTAAAACCAGATCACAGAATAGGACCAGAATCCAGAGTTAGTAATAGACATTGAATCAAAATACCTGATAGGTTTTGCCTTGAGAGAAATTCATTACCTATTTAGAAATTAAAAGATTGGTTCGTGAAATCGAAAGTTAAAATTATTGTACCTAACTTTTACCGATGTTCAACAAAAGCTTGTATTAAATTGTATAAAAAAAAATACGGAACACAGAGTCTTTTTCGTATATATCTCATTTACTAAGCAGAGGCCTACCTACCACAGATTATAATTGCAGAGTGAATTCACAAGCAATAAACCTAAAGTAACGTCAGGATATAAATAGCAAAGGCACTCACCTTGCGCCCACGATCACCTGGTCCCTTGCCACATCAAACAGGAGTTGCGAAAATGATCTAGTGCTTTTATCTTCGAAGGTATCGCTGTTAGACGCCAGCAGATCTGGAAATTAGAATATTCGGTCAGAAACCTGTCGACGATCGATTGGTGGGCTAGGCCGTGAATACCCAAGATAGCGGCACTGTCACAAAAGCTTGCAATATCTCAGATATCTGGAAATACCTACTGAATTATTTCACCTCTCCTCTAATAATAATCATTTACCATCGTAAAGTAACATTGACATAAACTCTAGAGAACAGAAATCGTCAATTTATGGAATTGGTCACTATTACCGGAGTTATCATCCAGAATTCTTACACATACAAAACATCTTGATTTCTATCACCTAGTGTTCGTACAATAAGAATGTTGACTTGGCTACAGGGGCAATCTTTTGTAGACCTTCTATAATCAGATTTTTTTTCGACACGACAACGGCTTCTATCGGAAAAGAGTGACGGTACCGCTACCCCAAGAACCTATGTTTGACGCCAGTAGATCAGAAATTAGAATATTCGATTGGTTTGGTAAAGAACCTGTCGTTAGTAAGGTGGGTTACTGGCGCCATTCAAGGATTTCTCAACTACTTATCCAAAACACGTACTGAATGCAACCGTGATACTATAGAATAAATCAACTGACAAAGTAATTCGATTTTTGAACCCACGTAAGTTCCTACGATACTACTGTTCTAAATAAAAGCCAATTTAGCCGGTGATTTCAACCATTTCAATCAGGTACCGTACCTAATTATTTACAGTATTTGAATAAAACTATGCTAAATAGCTCACAATTTTATTTCAAATGCTACAACTGAATTTTGAGAGACAGAATCACAGTGAGCTATGCAAAAAGCATACAAAATATCTCAGAATATTTAATACTTACAATGGTTTTACATCTTTATTTTTCTTCTGAATTTTGAATTTTTGTAAAAAAATCTAAGTAAGCGGTTCTTTTAGAACACTTAGTGATATCAGCTTCCTAGATCATAATAACACCAAAATACATTATAGTTTGATAGACTGGATCAATTGGGTTATCTTTGAACTACAGCAGAGTTCAGATAACCCTTTGAACTATTGTTTAGTTGCTAAATGAAGTGATTTTATTAAGTTTTATGTAGAAGCACCAAATAAATAATAAATATTACTACTTAATAGGCATTAGACATTTAAAAGGACGGCCTTATTTAGATACACCTTTGTCTATATCACACTTTATAATTCAGTCGCATTCGCTCAATGTTCAAGGTAATAAATATACTAGGTACATCTACCACTTGAATTTACCGACTGTTTCAATGATTCAAAATTGAGTTGATATCTTCACTGATGCGCTGTGAAATGTTGTTATGTTACAGTCAGTAGTTGTGTGTATTTCTTGTTTTATTCGATTTCTCACACCTCACATCGCAAAACGCAATTATAAATTTCATGTCCTAGATAGGTAGTGGAAATGTAAACCAGTTAGGTTTCCTGATCATAAAAAATATTGCTATGCTAGACATATTTAATTTATGTGGTAGTTAGGCTAATATTTTTCACAAACATTCAGAAAAGGATATGGAAAAAAGATCGCTTAGGTGATCAATAATTTATTTTTATTTGCAAACACTCCTACGCATCGTACAGTTTAGTCTTAGCAGACGTTTTTTTGAATTGACGTAGGTACTAAACGTTAAAAATTCTAGACCATAAGGTTCATATTACAATATTAGCAGGTAGGTATTACAGCTAATTAGGTATAGGATCTTTGTGTTTGTTTTCTCACACACAAACAAATTAACGGTGGAGCATCGCAAACATTACTTAGGTAAGCAAACAATCATTTAATGGAGATTACGAGACAAATGTTTGGTGTTTTTACGATTGTTAATTAAATACTAGAAACCACTAGATATTTCGCGACCTTCGTGACTCGTAACTTGATAAATACATTTACATTGTGCGACATAAACACCTGCCCGCCACTTTATATGCGTTTCTGCGCATTTAGGGTGTTGTAGCTCGGAAAATAATTTTTAGAATCGGATCCCGCAGTCTTACTTTTATTTTTTGTTTTTCGTAAATTAAGTCACAATTTAGTACGACTAAAACAGTTTGGTAAAAGGCAAACTACTTTTTTCCATGCACGAATAAACAATATAAAACTCAGAACACGGATTCAGTAGTAATTTCAGAGATTACCGATACAAACAAACAAAACTATGATTTCCATATAGCCAAATAACTATAGTAGGTGCCAAATAACACCGCAGTACAGGTCATACACCCACCTTCACCACGATGTCGCAAAATTCAATTCATGAATGGCTAATCCATACAAACCTGTCGCTAAGACGATAATCGCTCGAATCTCGTAGTACCTACTGTTTGTTTACCGTACATAAATTGAATTTTGCGACATTGAGGTGAAGGTGAATGACCTGTATTGCGGTGTTATTTGGCACCTACTATAAAATCGAAAGTTTTACTAAAATAAAACCTATAAAGATATTCTAAAGTAGCTTTTATTACACAAAATTCCATAATATTAGCACAAAGTAATAAGTGAAGATTTAAAACCACTAACTCTACACCACTCCAACTATCTATCATTATTATTATTATTTTTGAAAGGTTTTTTTTTTCGCGAAATATAAATATTTCGGTTATAATGAAGCTCACAGGCCTAAGCCTTATTATTATTATTATAAGCCAATGTATGTCCCAATGATTATTATTCTTATATAAACTAGCAACCCGCCCCGGCTTCTCACGGGTGCAATGCAGTGATGATGATGATGTATTATACATAATAAACCTTCCCCTTGAATCACTCTATCTATTTAAAAAAAACTGCATCAAAATCCGTTGTGTAGTTTAAAAGATCTAAGCATACAGACATTAGGACAGACGCGGGAAGCGACTTTGCTTTATACTATGTAGTGATGATAGTGATAGTGATATTGAATTTCTTTAAATGTTTTAATATTTTTCTTGGGTTGCCCATTTTCAAGCAAAGGCCTCGTCCAACCCTTGCCAGTCTCCGCTATGTTGGGCGGGCTAACTATCATAGATGGTGTACAATGTTAGCTCTTCCAAAACTTTCCAATCAGTAAAATGCATTCTGAGACACGAAGGTCTTCTCTACAAAAGCTATGAGTAATCGATCATTAAATAGGTAGTAAACGACACAAGTACGTACTATCGATACCGCGATTCCGAGAATGTGCATTCCTTTGTTTACTATTGTAAACACTTTTGTTATTATGGAATAACAAGGTTAAAAACAACGTGGAATGTTTACTATAAGTAGAGAAATATTCATGAAACATATTATCAATATGTATTAGACCTAGGTCTCTTACCCTCAAAACCTAAAAATTAAGAAGGATTTTTTTTTTATTAAGTATCCTCCAGAGGGGCGAACTGTTGAATCTTCGTTTATGAATTTGTAGGCTAGCTGTATTGTAGAGCTTACCCACATCCAACATGCATAAAAAAGTTGCGAGCGCATTGTCTTGTCACTGTTAGTAAACTGATGTCATGACCAAGTTGACTCTACCACAGATCATAATACAATAGGTACTATACTCTACAATCGCTAGAGTAGAAACGAGAATGGTCACGTGGCTTATCGTTAATTTTTTTTTCTAATAATAATATTCTCTCATTTTCTATTCTCTAGCGATTAAACAATGTCAAATTCGCTAGGGCTAGGGTTTTGATATGGATTTAAAACTTACCCTGTCTATTTATTATCCTGAAATCATCTTCCGGTAGTTCTCCTTTGCTGAGCGCACTGAGAAGAATTATTGCAGCAACTTTGTGGATTGTTGACCACATATTGTATTTTTATTCAACCTGTAACAAATAAAAAAGTTTTCTCGAACTTAACATCAAAAACCAACTAGCGAAAGAACTGAAGGCATAGATAAAAAAAGAAGAAGAACTCTTCAACTTTTTTTAAGTCTAATGAAAACAAAATAAAATTAAAAAGTTCTTATGTATTCAATTCCAATAAATTCATATTCATATTTCGAACGGATTCAAATAAGGAACTCCTAAATAAAAAGTGAACTTAAAAATAAAAAGCTTATGTTACGAGTTTTTAATTAGATAAGAAGGTTAGATACGTATAAATAATTTTGGCCATCGATCGTTCGGGCCCGGGCAAATCTTTCGTGAGCTTTATGTGCTTAGCAAGCACCTCTATCGAGAGCATTAGGCGAGCGTGTGTGTTTCTGTGTTTTTTTTTCATTCTCGAAGGGGAACCCCGAACTGAACTGAACTGGTTGTTTTTAAAATGCCGCGTTATCAAGTCCACGTCAATCTACGTCCATTTGTAGCTATCTGTCTGCCAATGATCTATCTTTTTCGAAGCTTAACATTCCACTTAGCAGTAGCAGGTACTGTTGACAACACAATCAATGTTTTTCATTTTGTCTTCATTTGTCAACGCATTTTACTACCTACTAAACCTATCATGATTTATGATACCTACAGTGTAGCTCCCATTCAATTCAGGATTCTCAAAATCCCCAGTAGGTACTTATAAGAAAACCGGTTCAGTTTTAAAAAAAACGGAATACTTATTTTCTATTCGGATTTTTTCATAGTATAGGTACTTACGTTAGTAACATGGTAGGTAGTGTATCCTCTCCGGTCAGAAGGCATAGGTTGCCTCTTGACGCTGTATAAATCATGTTCCATAGATGTAAAGGCCTAATAATATTATAATAGGTAGTGTATATAGGTAGCTTTATCGATTTCATAGGTGCCTTTAATGGACAAATTTTAAATATTAAAATTATTCCACTTAGAGCACGGGGCTCTAACTGGAATAGCGTAGGTACTCTAGCGATCGATGTTCTAAGTGGAATGCCTCATTAAAAGCTTTTGAAATCAGTCAAAAGGTAGGTAGGTACCTAAAAATACACTTTTTAAAGCAGACAAATGGCTAACACATGCTAATATATCTGTGCTAATATCAACCGTTTAGCTTGAACTCAGCTTATGGCTGTCAGATGGCTGATGATAGATTCCAAGAAAACACTCGTAAAATAGTCACAGTTGGAAACCATTATTATTGCGGTGGATCTAGAGATCATTTCCTATTTGCATTGAAACAGGTATACCTACCTACAGACTAAAAAAAAGAATACCAAGAATCTGCAAATGTATTTTGTGGACCGACAACACTCTGAAGGTGATTTCCGACTGGATTTCTTTTTTTTAATTTGTCTATGTACCTATATCAATTTTATTTTGCTTAGTTACCGCTTTTTGAAAATCGAAACGAAATACTAAACCAAAAGTTTCGTAGGTAAGTATTCGTTTTTGGTTGACTAGATTAAAAAAAAATCTTTTACCTATGTCGGTTGCGGACTTCTCTAGGGTGATAAATATTATAATGATAGATTTTTTGTGTGGTTTTTACTCGGTCAGTAGGTTTAGTAGGTAGGTAGGTATCTAAAGTGGACATGACGTAACTTACCATTCCTGAGGTTGAAAATCACGGACTGCATATAAAATAAGTAAATATTGAATGTTATGATTATGACATAACAAACCTACTTAGTAGGTAGATGTGGTTTATTATGATGATGATAAACAGTAGAAATGCGTAATTTCTATTATAATAGCGACTAGTTATAAATTCCACACGCACTTAAAGACTAGTACCTACCTATTACCTACAATATTACAGGTACTTAGGGGCTATTTAAATATACCTACCCCATGAAACAAGAAGAGTTTACCCAAATAAATAAAAAAAACAGGCGCTTGACTGTGATGATGATGCTGATTATCCTAGACTCTCTACAATCTCTCTTATTAAAACTTTGTTCGAGCACCATCCGGTAAAACGGTGACTAATCAATCAAAACGCGCCTGTCTGCCTTCTATTATACAAGTCAATAAATCTAATAAACATTCTAATACCGTTTTAAATTAAAATCCGGTACAAAAACACCGAATAAAATATAATTGCTGCGATTTACTGCTTTTACTTCTAACCACAGGCCGTAAGTCTTGTACGATGTCGATTGTATGATTTTTCTTTTTACCTTTACAGAAGCGAGAAGTAGGTAGGTACAATCATACTTACTGCGTTGGGTGGCTCCCATTTATTCTATAGAACTTTTACGTCTAGAACTGTTGAAACTTTTTTTATCCCTAATATCTGGTAACTTCCATTTGGGTAGGACTATTGAAACGAAAACTAGCCCTAATGGGCTAGTTTTAATAGTCCTACCATGGAACTACAGGGATAAAAAAAGTTTTAAAACAGTCCTATAGAACAAATGGGAGTTACCCTACCCACCGCGTTAGGGCAAAACACAGTAATATTTTAAGTCGCGCCTGGCTTACGTAGTACTCGTAGGTATAATATTGGTTATAAAATTTCGCGAGTTCCTACGTGATACGATTCCTATTGATTCATAGTTATAAGACATCACAATTTTGAATAGCCTTCAACGTACTATCAGTTCATGATTGAATTTAAAAAAAATACCATTGCAGGCAACTACCAACATAAAAAAAATATATACCAATATTACCGACCCAGTTCTTTTCAGTCGTTTTTTTTTCACAAAAATAATAACAGTACCTTATAAGTCTTTGGCTTTAGTTCAAAAGTTATTATGAAAGTTATCTTACTCCTACACTATTAGTGGGTGAGTAGGTGGGTTGCTTTCGTAACCAATATTGCTCACGAACAATAAATGATTGCTGTTTTAATATCATCAACTACTTTCTTATTATTTTCTCTTTAAATAAATATACTCGGTACTCGGTTATACTCGGTAGAAGAAGCTTTACTTTACAATGAAAGTAGTCAAAACTACATAGTTGAGCACTAACTGAAGCACGCCCTTCAACAGCCTATTAAAATAACACCACAGTTCCTTGAACGAACCCCAGGTTTATTGTTTATTTTACTTTAGTTAATTTGGTTAATAGGATGAAGATTGATGCAAGGTCGCTTTTGAGGCTAATCATATTTTTTTTTCAAATTAACCAACGTATTTTATTTTTAAGAGGTGAACAAAATTGATGGCCATCCGGACAAGCTTAATTTCCATTAGTATGCCGTTAGAATGTAATGGGTATAGCCTCTAATCAATTAACTGGCTTCCGTACAAAACAAACTCTCTCGGCAATGAATTTGTCTAGTGGGTACTTTCTTTGTTTAATAGCTATGGTAGGTAAATCTAATTTATTGCTGTATGTAATAGATGATTCATATCCACTGTTCATGCATTTTAAACCGTATATAGTAGTTTAATAATATCCGGGAGATAGTAAAGGGTCTGGGGCCAATTGGATGGAGCCCAGGTCTCACATTTTTTTTAAACTTGCAAATATGGAACTTTGTTCGTTACAATACACTTACAATGCAGTTTAAAAAAATGTAACAATGACATTATAAAGCAGCGGAAGTCATTAGTTATTAGACATTTTACTTCGAAAAATGCGTGTTTTTCAATGTTGTTTATCGAATTTACAAGAATTTACGTCATAATAATTATTTTATTTAAGTTTTCGTGACTGCTACTACATAATAGATTATGATAAAACCAGAACAAAATATAAATAACAAAATTAATCTAAAAAATTAACTAAATGTATGCAAATCGGGACCTGAAATGCCCCAACGCCTTTTGTGCCTTCACCGTCGCGCGTCGTGATGTTCGAATGGTGCCTTATATAGATTTTATGATAAAAACTTTCAATTTCAATCAACGTTCTAACTAGATTCACTACTAAATCAATTAGGTAATTGCGCTGGTGACTGCATGCGTGTTGTAGACAGTGATCTAATTTCATGTCGTCATCAATTCATTAGCACAGCTTGCGAATAGAAATTGATGTGTGGCCGACTGTGGCAGACTAGGGTCTTATTCTTGGTTCCCTGTAAAGATGTCGTGTATGAAATTCTCTTTGATTTTTGAAGTTATACTTCTAATGCGGCCTCCAACAACGTTGCGTTACAGGAGGACATAGTCTCTGTCTCTTTCTATTCCCCCGAATAGAAAGAGACAAAGCCTAATACGCTACAAATGCTACAATCAAATATAGATGGCAGTGTTCAGCAATTCAGCATTTGACCGACCGTATTTTTGAAGATAAACGACTTCCAACTGACAGCGGGGGGAATAGAAAGAGACTAATACGCTACTATCAAAATATAATAGATGGCAGTGTTCCTGCAACTTTTTACTTTTTATTTTGAAGTGAAAATTTTGCACTGCATATTGGTTAAGTACATAAAAATAAATACTAAATTAATTTTACATTAAACACAGAGCGAGAGTGAATGCGTGGCACTCGAAGTATAACTTCTTCCGCACGTAGGGACTGCACGCACTGGTTTTTTTTATATGGTAAGAAATTTACATATTTGTTATTGTCAATGCATAATAATAATGAAAAAAGTATTTTGAAGTTCGAGTTGCAAGTACCGTACGCCGCCTTTTATCTTTACGGAATGAACCAGAAGAAATCATCATTTCTCTCTTCTCATCCTTCTTCATGTAGGTAGTGTATTCTGATATTAACATAGGCAGTTTTAGTTTGATGCGGTATTCACTTACGAGAATATGACTCTAATCATGTTTACAAATAAGTTTTGCTGAATTAGCAAGATAGCAAATTGCAGCTTATTTTTAAAGATAGGGATGAAACTTGATGCTTTAGATGTGGGTTCCTCGTTTTATCTCGACTCATTTCACTGTAATTGACTTATCGAAGCTGTTAGTATCTTCCTATAGGTTTTTTGTATCCCAAATATAACCTACCTATTATATAAATAAAATCCGTTTGCTCATAGGTAAGCTCTCGAAGAAATACATACATACATTTTATTATTATCAGAGGTACTTTCACACAAGATCTATTTCACTCGAGTCCGTAACTTATTTCAACAGATCGACCTCTTTATAGATAAAACAACATTTATACAAATCAAACGGTACTAACTACTATTTACTCTGCGGCTATCTCAAGTAGGTTCAATGGCTTCGACCTAAATATCAAGAGCTCATTAAATTCATATGTATCAAAAATAGATGTAATATTAGGTATACCTATTATAGTTCATACCTAATAGGTACTTATGTAATTCAGCCTCCTGTGTTGTGTCACTTGTGTCGGGTAAAAAAATAATAATTATAGGTAGGTAATCGTGACCAAAAAATGTTTTTTTAGTATTTTTAGCGTACTTTTTATTATTCATTTGTAAAATATGTTTGGATCAAAATTATATTTATTCTGAACCTTGTGCAATGCACACAACATGGTTGTTTGCGATTTTTCTTATGAATTTCAGTGTTTTTATATCTTCAGAAATGTTAAAATGTGTGATCGAAAAGTTATTTGACGCTTGTTAGAGTTCAAAACTTGAAATTGTTGTCTAAAATAATCGACGAGAAATTGCTCAGCTACTTTTGACAACAACCTATATATCAACACGGAGTTGTTGAGCTTGTAATGATAACCAAACTATGGTACAGGTGTGCCGGTAAACTAAGTGCGTTTGTCAAATGTGGGTAGGTAAATAAAACGAATTATAAGGTGAGCCAATCTTGATATTATTATGATTAGGTAGATGATTTATTACAAGTCTTGCTACCTGTTTGAACTATTTATGTTATCTATAAATAATTTTATACCTACTCAACTCAGTGATTAATAGGAGTACCTACATATTTTTCTCATATTTTTTACTAAAATGTTAATCCATTTTTTGCTATATTTGTTTAAAATTAATTGAATTGCCTTTAAGAGCTGTGGATCTAGTTAAGAAAAACATGTTATAAACTCGATTGTTATTATGTAAAATCATTAATTATTTCCGGAGAAAATCTAAATAATGCGTAAGTCGTATTTGACGGTATCTAATTGCTGTTTTTTCTCAATTCAATAACATCCCTAGAATCTTTTGATACTCCAGACGTATCAAAAGATTCTAGGGAAGTAAGAAGGTCTAAGAGGGTATAGTCAGACGCTCGCCCAATATTTTTTTATTCTTTTAGGTCTGTTTCTTCATTAAGTACGACTTATCATTATCTATCTGACCTAATCGTTAGTCTACACAGGTGCACCTTGCTTACTCAAAATGTTTACACAAAAAAACAAACACTTTTACTAAATTGTTTGCAGTTGTAGATTGACCTAAATTGATAGTGTTATCAATTTATAGAAACTAGTTAATAAGTAGACATAAATTCTTTCTGATAACCTTATCAATACTCACCTCTAATATAAACATTGTAATGGTTGAAATGTGATTACGTGCTACCATCTTTGTTACGGTGATATTATGATATAACTAAATACCTAGGTGCTACTACAGTCTGCCGCGTCTTTTTTTCTGTCTGTACGGTATAATCTCGACCAGTCGGTAGGTATGGGTCACCGACAACGTCTAGTGCATCTGTGGTATGGGTCATCGACAAAAAGGTAAAAGGTAAATAGATAGCCAACTGTACTGAATTAATATAATATAATCATTTTGGGTAGATGCTCTTTGGAAATTAATGTATCTAGGTATACTCGAGCTATCATATTGGTCTTCTAAATCTGAGCGAACTAAAATGATTGCTAAATCTGTTGTCATCTCATTTCGTTGTCATGTGAGACAATGATAGAACATTTTTTAAAGCCGTGCAAAAATGACAGTTGTAACGCGGGCTTAATATTCACGAGTCGTGCTCGGAACGCGGCCTTTATGCGCGCGCATGCGCGCGACACTAACGCCCTCCGCCAGGGAACTTTTCGGCTTGTCAGTTTAGTCATGTCCTGTCAAGAATTCAGTTAAGGTTAATTTTTTAGAGCTAGGAGAGTTTTTGTTACCCTAGTTGTGAAATAAGTGAATAAATGATGTAACAAGCATTACACAGTTAATTTTTCGCGTCTAAAACAATTTTTGCCGTTCGCTTGTGCTACCTATGTGCTTATAATCTTCTTATTTTACTCATTTGGGTAAAAGGCACCTAGTTAGCAACATTTTTATTTTCTATTTTTGCAATAACAACAGTAGAGGTGCAGTTACACTTGTAATCGATAGCGTCGATAGTACTTTGATTACGTCAATACATACGTAATATAGATTAACTAGCAGCGCCTCGCGGTTTCACCCGCGTAATTCCCGTTCCCGTGGAAATTCCGGGATAAAATATAGCCTATGTTCATCAGGGATAATGTAGGATTCTAATGGTAAAAGAATTTTTTTAATCGGTCCAGTAGTTTCGGAGCCTATTCAATTCATACAAACAAACAAACAAACAAAAAATCAAACCTTTCCTCTTTATAATATTTGTATAGATATATGTTCTAGCTATCAGTAGTCCGAGGACAATTCCTCGGACTACTGATAGCTAGAACCTACTTATATCGTAGTTACCTAGGTACGAGTCAATAATCTGCGCCTACGTGCGCAAGAGCATGTCCACTGCATTATGCTGTAGTAAACTGAAACATAACTGAAGTTGATATGTAAACATTAGTAGTAGTTTACGAGTCTAGAATAGGGATGGCGAATTCTTACACCGAATGTAACTCCATAAGGCTCAGGCTCATTCCAATTTACCCCTGACTAAATCCCCTTAGCTACCACGGCGACTGTCGGCAGGGGAAAATTGGAGAAAAGTTCCAGAAATCCCTTTAAGGGTCCATTTACACCGTTTAGCTTTCACGTTCCACCAGAGCTGTATATAGGTTAACCTACAAGAAAGCTGAACGGTGATCGAGAAAAAATCTACTGATATTACTTTTTCCATCTTGCGAGGTTCTAGAAGACTTATCAGTAGGAAAATATGTAGATATTTTTTCTATTGTGCAACGCAATCGTAATGATTACAACAAAAAATAAATAAAAAGCCTTGCGTTAGTACACCTTCTAATTGCTAACTTTATATTTTCTAATCTATTCAAACATTGGAGTCCCATCCCTAGTTAGAACAATGGCACTCTCAGGGTAGGCGATTGTACAAGGGCAAACAAGTAAGCCACTGTTTCTCAGAACAACAGCAAGCATTGAACCCACTGCTCGTACCAACTGGTAATTCATCTGTGGCATTAGGAATAGTAACTATTTAATATTCTGGAACAGTATTGTTGAGATCAAGACTGGTTCAGGTCACGCACGCAAAAAGAACCACACATCGACCTATACTACAGAAAAGGTAATCCATAAGCCGTAAACCTGTAGTTATTAGATGGTTGGAAGTTGGCTAGTAAAAACGCAATTACTTGTTCTCTGAAACATTAAATACCTTCCTCGATATTAATTTCAGTAAATTTTTACCTATTTGGTTCTAACATTTTCAGAAATATTATTTTACCTAGATGAAACAAATAAGATCTCGATCACTGTAGATCGATACGTCGCTAAATGTTGCAGCAAACGAACTTTATGAATCTGACTTGCTGACGTTTCGGAGAAAAAAATTTGGAAAAATTCTCCCAATTGTCACTTTTGATTTTAGAATTTTTTCGTGTGAAAAGTTCAAAAATCATTGGAATATTTTCGGAATAGGTTTCTAAAGTAAAGTATACCTACCTAACTTTTAGGCCATTTTATCTACTGCGTTCAAAATAGGCTTCACCAAGGCACAGATTAAGGCGAGCGAGGTCCACAATATTTTTTTGGGTTATACCTAACAACGACGCAGCTAAATTACAAACTCAATCAATGTTGTTTGATAAACGCTGGCTTGATAAACGTACGCACTAATTAAAGGTCAAGGTAGTAGCCACGGAATTAATAACCGTAGTGAATACAGAGAATATAGACCTTATACTCTTACATATCGACTTTTTTGGTAAGAAAATAATTACCGACTTGTAGTTTTTACTAAATACGTGATATTTCTAATGACATGTGAGTTTGATTATTTCCCGATATTTCGGCACAGCTCCATGTGCAATAATAACTGTTCCAATTGTTTTTTTTTATATTTACGATGGAGGTATGAAACTCGGCGCTAATATTCGTCCATCCATCCCCATTCTGCATATATTAATTACCATAATTTTAAAGACAATCATGTTTTATACAAGTGAAAAATGGTTAACGGATTTTTTGCTTAGCTAGGTACCTACTACCAACTAATATTCTGCGGTACCAGTACCACTTTGATTTTTCTAGATATGTAATGATCATTTTCCTGCATGACAAAGGGTAAAACCGTTGGGTCTCTCGTACCTATAATCAAGATACCTACATACATTATGCATTGTGACAATTCATAATATGTACCTATGTAATATAACTAGCTGATACCCGCGACTTGGTACGCGTGCAAAACTTTCCACCAAAATATGTGTCAACCAACATAGGTACCTACGATGAACCTCGTGTCAAAGGCTGCTTTTAAGTTAGGGAGGTCAAGCTGTATCTAAGAATCCACGTCTTCTATTTCAATAAAATATAGCTTATGTTTCAATCCGGAAAATGGGCTTCTCAATGGTATAAGTTTCATTGAAATTGGTCCAGTAGTTTAGGCGTGATTCGCAAACAAACAAACCGACCAACTCGATTTTCGGAATCAGAATCGTTTATTTAGTAGCTCTGCATATTTACACTCGTGAGCAAAAAAATCGACTCAGGACGCACGCTCGAGGTTAAAAGTCTCTAGCGAAAAATCTGAAGCTTTAATTCTATTTCTGATTTTAACATCTTAAAGCTGTTAGTTTTAGCTTTAAAATGAGTGGTCTATGTTGGTGTAATTTTTTTTTTTTTGTAAAGGAAAAATATTAAATGAGAAGAAGTCTTAAACAATAAAAAAAGGTGATAATTAACAGTAAAGAAAATTCAAGCTTCAAATAAAAAGGGTGATTACCAATAACAATAAATTGTTGGGTTGTGTGAGCAAGAAATATTACTCTATTTTATATCATTTTGAAGCTATTACTATAGGCTTTAAGATTTTGTTAAGAAAAAAATATGTTCGCGGTCAGATTTTTAACCTCGAGCGTGTGTCCTGAGTCGATTTTTTTGCTCACGAGTGTAGTTTTTGTCTTTTTTACAGTTTTATAATAGCATAGATAGATAGTTATTACATATAATAATCTAACCTGAAAGCTTCATTACGCAACACGCGAGTAATGGCAGAATTAGAATGGTAAAAAGCTTTCTGTTTTGCGAATTAGTCTCTACTTTCACATCAATCGTAGCTTAAATTATACAGTGTAACTCTAAGTATTATGTATTCTTTGTCCTCGTTAACACGTTAATACACACACGCACTAAGAACAACGTAGGTATCTATCTACCACGCACGAAAGACTCATCTGCTTAAATTACTGTGCAATTTGCAACAACTTTACAATGGTTTAGCATTGTGTTCAAATGTCCGTCGTAATTGTAAGCATTGACAAATTGTATAGACAGTTTCTAGTTACCTAATACATTAGGTATTTTGTTTGTATCAAAAAAACCGATAGCGATATTATATAAAGTTTATTAATCAATATACCGATATAAAACTCTTTTGAAGCTGACATAGAATCAACGCACAGCCTAAACTATAAGTCCTAGAGGTATGAAATTTGGAGGGTATAGTATCCTTATCTATAGTGTAGAGGTGCACTAAGAAAGGAATTTTGAAAAGTCACACTCTAATGCGAGCAACGCCGCGGGAGACGGCTAGTTTAATAACATATAAGCGTTGCATACCAACGAAGAGTCTAAACGCAAGGTTCTAACAATTTTTTTTCCAAAAGTACCTACTTCCTATTAACTCTAAAAAGTTACCTAACTTTACATCACTGGCGATAAAAAAAACGGATAAAAAAAAAAACAAAAAAAGGCGCGCAGCTCTCGGACTTGGAAGCAAAAAATCCGTATCTGGCTCCGCGTTACGAAACACGAAACTTTTTTACTTACCATAAACGTTAAGTAGGTGAACTCGAAACAAATTCACGTTCCAGCACACTTGAACGAAGCCATGATCCAGGTTTTCCAGTTTAAAACATTGTTTAATTCATCACTTCCAAACAAGGCAAGTAACATGTACCGGACCAAACACTGTTTATTATTATTTGTTGACACAAAACGAGGTTATTGCCGTTTACGCTAACATCTGGGCTTCACTTCAGAGAGATTTCACTGTACAATGAAATATTATGGGACTGTTTTAGTAATTTCTCTATGGAATATAAAATGTCTTCAGTTTATAGCACTAGCAGGTATACGCGCGGAAGGCAAGTGGCTGCTTGGGTACAAACGAAAGAAAAAAAAACAAAAGTTCAACACAGCACACACAACCTTTACAATCAAGGCGACGTCACAGTGTGAGTGAATCGACCACAGCTTCGAGCACGCGCGATGTTGATAAGATTGCCAGCTTGAATTGTTAAATATGCAAATACTTATTATTAACAAAGATGGCTAAGTTCTACGTGATAAGTAATCCTTAGAAAGTAACCTTAAGGTCTCTTTACCAAGTTACAGATATCTCTCTCTAACTCTCACTAACTTTAAGACTTAAAATATAACATACACTGTAGGTATACAGATTATTATACATATAAATACTGTATCTAATTATTTATAAATTAGCCGTAATTATTATAATAAATACATTGCTAATTTATATAATTATTACCTACCTATAATATTATTTAAAATTGTAACGTTATTTCATTAAAACATTAGGAGAACCATTACACCAATATACCTAATACACAGCATCACACGCAATACCAACCTACAACTTTCCCTAAAAATCGGGTAAGACACAACTCTCGACTAAATCAGCCTCAAGAAGGTCCGTGTTTACACTTTACACAGACCTCACTCACACAAACTAGATAGCCTTCTGATTGGATAAGAAGTTGTCGAACGCAGCGAACGCTGCCTCCGCCCGCGCACCAACGTCCTTGCGGGCACCGACCGAAGCCGGCTTCAACTCTTCGAGCTATAACAACTTGAAACTTAAAAGTTATACATAAGTCAACTTAGGACCTGTCTGGATGAAGTAAATTAAGCCCACTTAAGTATCAGTTTCATCTTCGTATAACAACGGTGTGTTTGTACATACCCATGATTGTGGTGTGCGGTTTTTATAACTTTATCAGATTGGGAACTTTGAAATTACAATTTTTTGTTACAATGTATTGATTACATACAAAAGTTAGAGTAGACAATATGTCTTGTTTACCATACGTAATCCGGACATAGTGTCTACTCTAACTTTTTATAAGATAGGGGGTTAGTATACTACAGATTTCCTGTAAACTCTGTTGCCTTTGTCTATTGGCACCTCATTTATCAGCGTCGAACAGCTAAAACATAAATTCAAAATATCCTAACCAAAAAACTTTACAACTGGCGACCTTAACCTAAACAAAAACGCAGGACCTTTTCAGTCACCCTTGCCTGTTAACAATCAGTAAAATACTAAGATAAAGTAGAGTTTTTTGTGCAAACGTGCTTATTTCAATGTTACATGCAAGCTTTCTATTTTAGCTTCTTTATTTTTTGAAGTTATACTCCTAATGCGACTTCCAACAACGTTGCGTTACGGGACCATAGTCTCTGTCTCCCCGAATAGAAAGAGACAGAGGCTAATACGCTACAAATGCTACAATCAAATATAGATGGCAGTGTTCAGCAATTCAGCATTTGACCGCCCGTGTTTTTGAAGATAAACGACTTCCAACTGACAGCGGGGGGAATAGAAAGAGACTATAATACGCTACAATCAAAATATAATAGATGGCAGTGTTCATGCAATTTTTTACTTTTTATTTTGAATTGAAAATTTAGTACTGCATATTGGTTAAGTACATAAAAATAAATACTAAATTAATTTCACATTGAACACAGAGCGAGAGTGAATGCGTGGCAATCGAAGTATAACTTCTCCCGCGCGTAGGGACTGCACGCACAGGTTTTTTTTAGCTTGGATGTAATTACGATATGGATTATTTTAGTTTTTGCCAAAGTAATATTTCAATGTGCGATTCTATACAATTTGCACTGTCAAAACATAATTCCACGCAAGTTCCGCGCTCATTTCAATCTAGGTTCAAAACGATTACAGTTATTATGTCATGACTTGACACTTCAACAGTAAATTCCTAACGTGGGTGGTATATCCAAGGAATCATTTACAATAAAAAAAACATTATAACCTACGCAGTAAATACCTGCAAATATGTAAATTGTAACTTTGGCCTCGATGTCGTACCATTTTGATATCACAATATCATAACTTTACCTCTGCCTACATTCGATTATGAAAATACTGAGAAACTGACAAATTCACTTGCGATTTTAATACAAACATTTTATAAATTTTATTTCATACTATAGCTTTCACCCGCGACTTCTTTCGCGTCTCGTTGGATCCCGTTCATTTTTCGGGATAAAATATCGCCTATGTGTTAATCCAAATCACGGGCAATATTATATTTCAAGTTTCATCCAAATCGGATCAGTAGTTTTTACGTGAAAGAGTAACAAACATGCATCCATCCATCCATCCATACTTACAAACTTTCGCGTTTATAATATTAGTATAGGATCTGACATCATTACCCTTAATAACATCGTAAGCCTAAAAGATTTCTTGCTAGAAAAGATGTCTATATTTGCAATTTTTTTATTTAAAGGTTAGGTATGTACACAAAAGCTTTTTTAACTATGAAACCCTTTTTTTTGTATTGGCGTCGCTATGAAACCCTATCAAGTTTATTTCGGTTTCAGTATGCTCAGTAAACTTATTTATTCATATGATACGCGTACCTTACACACTTTGTCGTAACTATAGAGCAAAGCAATTTAAATAGCTATATCATATTTTACTTCAAAATTGTTTACCTGACTGTACTCAACAGCTTCCATTTGATTTTGTCCGAAACGTCAGTAACAAAAATATTAAAATCAAAAGTGACAATTGGGAGAATTTGTCCCAAAATATTTTCTCCGAAACGTCAGCAAGTCAGATGTTCAGTTGTAGAAATACATTTGTACTATAGAAACTAGAAATAATAAATCTGTTCTCACATTTACGTTCATAGGTTTATTATTACTTATGCTTTGTTTACCAGCATTTCGTGTAGGTACTTTTGTGCGTATTGAAATGTAGAAAAGCATAAACTTCTGTCATAATAATTAATATTACAAGTTACTAGGTACTACGAGCGCCGAAGCTTTTGCAGTGGACTTACATAAACAATGATAAAGTTGTACGTCGTTACGTACCACTTTATAATTTGTCGGGAACTTTGAAAGTAAATATTATTTTTTTCACTTGTTACCATGAGCACAATAAAATAATAGTAGAATAGAGCCAGTAAAATGTAATTGGAACGTTGTAGTAGCTTGTTAGTTTTTAATAATATTCTTTAACTAGAAATAAATAAATAAATATTCACGGACACTTAACACAACGCCTTCTAGTCCCAAACTAAGCAAAGCTTGAACGATGGGAACTAGATTGCTGATAGAATACATACATACATTTTTTTTTGTAAATACATACTTATAATACATAGAAACACCCAGACACAGAACAAACATCTATGTTTGCCACACAAATGTTTGTTCTCGGTGGGAATCGAACCCACGACCCACAGCACGGAAGGCAGAGCTACTACCGACTGAGCCATGACGCCTGTCGAAATAACCTACTAGTTATTTAATAATAATAATACGTTGGAGAACGACAAACTAATGTTTAGATAATGTTAAGACCTAATGTTTTTTTCAATTATCATTAATAAAACTAAATAAAGCTAGAATATTTTACTAAAACAAAAATGTTTAGCAGATAATAATATAAATCAAGATCAAAACAATAAAACCTACCGCAAAAGTCTGAGAACCCAGTTGTTAAAACACATTTTTTGTTATTATTTATTTCAAGTCTTATAAGAACTAGTCTGTTTTTTGTATGAAACAAAAAAGCTTACTCTGTTTTTGGAACTTCACCCACACTAATGCAATAACATGCCTAAAAAAAACTAAAATGTAAATAACCGGAATTCGATATAGCTATAAGAGACTATAAGCTGGGTATTAAATCATGACCAAGGCCAGGGGAAGCGACAAAGCGTAACAAATCTGTATCGGATTACCCTATCTTATCAGAAGACGCGACTAAGACCTTGCTCTCACAGTGTATGCCCGGATCTTACAGATAAAAGATAAAAACTAAGGCCGCTGGCCACGAAATATTATCTAACGCAACTTAATGCTCTACAATACGCATACAACAAAATAATCAATTTTATTCTAATTAATAGTTCTAATACACAGTGGGGATGCATGGGACGACAATCTGGATTCGCAAATATTAGCGCTTACTTCCATAAAATTCATCGATATAATATGAATAAAACATTTTTTTTATAAATTACCTACATTTTTTGGTGAATCTGTATAAAAAATAGCGAGCAAAAAAGTTACTTGATCAGCTCTTTTATTGTACTTGTCTATCTGTAGCTTATCAATGAAATTAAAAACGGAGGCTTAATAATAAACCACCTAATAATTTTTTTATAGGTAGATGGTAATCTACCTATAAAAAAATCGTTTCTTTTTTTAATTTTACAGTTTTATACGATTATAGAGTAATGATCGTCACTACACTAGCTTAGCTAAAGTAGACAAAATGACAACATAGAAACACCAGTCTTTCCTAAGCCTCGTTAAACTTTTTCTATTCAGTTCAAGTTTACCGATTTGCTCTAATTTGATTGACCGGAAAATATAATCTGTGACGAAATTCCTCAACACTTCGAAACTGAACTATAACGGAACTGAGCGTCCGTGTGGGCAGATGCTCGTGCGGTTTATGTTTCATGGGCGACTGTCTGTTCGTATTTCATCGTAACTCGTAAGACTATGCAAATCTGAGAGAGTTGTATTGCAATGTCGTATATTTTGCAGTTCTCTTTTGCGACGTCAAATGTTCCTATATTAAAAAAAATTATAAACATGTAAGAAGTACCAGCTACCAGAATAAGCACTTTCAAGAACTATGATTTAGTAGGTACCGACCAACAATAAGTACCTAAGTAATATGTACTCAAAACTTTTTCTTAGTATTTAATTTATTTCATAAGAAACTGATATTTACCTCAGTATTTAATTGAGTTAAATTCTTGACTCACGTTTCAGAATACAAAGTACCTAGTTGACCAGATTTTCTTCCTCATTGAATATGCGTGATAGAACTACTGCCAGAAGCTTAGAAACTCCTGCCAACTCCAGTTTCTAATCACTAAGTAAAATCTGAACTACTTCAAGTTCAAAATCAATCGACAGGCACGTGGTGGTTACTTAGGTAGGTACCTAGTCTTCTAAAAATACCGTTGTTTTACGAAACAGTTGTAAATTTTAAAAAAATAAACTATGTCTACGATTCTATAGTAATATGTAATGTTCTACGTACATGTACTAATATAAGAAAAAAATACTAAAATGCAATGCAATGTACACGGTGCGTTTGACTAACTAAGCGAAATAACCGTAACTTCCTCTGTAGGTACTATTTTGCTTAGGTTTGACTTGTCTACCATTTTTTGATAATTAATGGAATTAAAAAGAAAATAAGTATCTATTAGAAAATAAGTATGTATGTACCCTTTTCTTTAATAAATTGCTAACCACTTCCTTAGCTAAAGTGCGATCGAATCCCCTGACAGACGCTAGTACAGTTTTACGACAAAATGGCACCGATTTTGGCGACAAAGACGCCTTTTGTGCGAGTTTTTATCGCAAGGGTACACTGTGGTCTTGTGTTAAAAGAAAAACACTTTTGCGTTAGTATTTTACACCTTGTTTTTTGGTAAACAGGGATGTAAATGCCTTGGCAAGTAGACGGCAATTACGTTTATCTACTCACTACCTACATTGTATAGAAACAAAGTATACCTACTTACAAAAAATTTAAAACCAACGTTGACATAGTATTTTACATGACATGACTTCTCTAATTGGCTATTTTGGTAAGCTTTTGGGTTCTTGAAGGTGGGCGACCACACAACCAATGTCAACTGCATTGTAGTCGGGGGAAAAAATATCCAATGATTTTCTGGTTTGCTTGATTTGGACTGAGTGAATTTCAAGTGATTAAAAAACCTGAATTTTAACTACAAGGAAAACTTAAGTTAAAAACTACAAGGTTTAAAGTAATAAAGGTCATAGAAAACCTCTACCGAGTCTACCCTAGTCTCTAAATCTAGATGGAATTTTGAGTTTCCTTGCTTCGTTGTTAAATGTTTAATAATACAAAAATACAGGCATATAACAAAAAATAAGCTTACAAAAAATTCTCACGCATTTTAAATATTACTTATTGTAGGTATTTCCTCATCCAAGAAAATGCCAGCGGCAAACGAATAACTAATGAGTAAGCGAGTTACTGACCACAATAACAAACCTCTTACTTATCTACTTTTTAGAAGCAATTAGTTGGATAACAGATAGCCTCCAACGATAAAACATTCAGGTAGAATGGAAACTAAGAAATCGACGCATAGGAACCATTGTTTACTACCATGGTACACCATAAAAGGATTTATTTATATCATTTAAACCCAATTTTCTGGGTAAAAGCTGTCTCTACTATGACTTTGTGTTACTGTCCACGTTGTGGCATTAGAAAAGAACTAAGAAAAAATATTTACAGAAGCTTGAAAAGCAAAGTGGATGTGTCACTAAAAATGCTCAAAAAGCAGCACTGGAGTTTCACACCGTCTTCACATTCTAAGGACACGATACAACCGAGTCAGGAGTTTATGTTATTACACTTTAGAATATCCACTCTGCTCATCTTCATGTTGGATCTACCTAGGATGTGTTTTACGACATGTGCTAGTGTGGACGGGGAATGTTTCGCCGGCTTTCAAACCGGAAACAGGGACAATGATTCCATCTAAATGGCCCCAAGTAAATTTATCGCCGTAACAAATGATAATTGACAAAGTCAGTGCTTTCCCCGACCCGGAGGTAAAGCAGTCTTCAAATGGTTGGATCCGCTAAAAAGCGGTGAAACTAAGCTTGTTCTTCGAGGAGCTCTACTACATTTGTGATAGCACGGGCACAGGATTTAGAGAAATCGTTAACTGGCTCAAAAACTAGCCACCGCCACCTTAGTCTCACCACAGTATAAGACCTTACTACGAACAGCAACAGGTATACAGAATAGGGTATTGAAAGTGGTCAACTAGTACAACACTACAAGGGCTGGGCACGGACGTTTAGCTATTTATATGTAGCCGTATTAGCTAAATCAAATTCCTGATCTTCAAATATATTGTTGCACATGAAATTTATTGCTCTGTGAATTCTATGGTAGGTGGTGGATAAGATGTCTTGATTATTTGACCGAGCATGACAATGTGTCTGTAGACACTATTTAGAATATCGCATTACCTATCAATCAGTGTCGCTTAGAACAAGGCAGGTAACTAATCTATCTACCTAAATACTCGTGGCTACCAAAATAAGCGTGGAAAAGAGGAGAATGTGATTTCAATGATAAATTAGTAGGTTAGGTACATATTATTATAGTAATAGATACCTAAGTAAGTACGTTTAGATAATTACATACGATTATAGGTATGTTCGAAGAAGCTCATCGTGACTGAGATCCTCTGAGTGTGGTGCAGACTGCCTTGACACAAATCATTCGGATTGATTGCAATGTTTTACAACTATTGTATTATTTATGAAAAGTTACAATCTAACGTGCAATTCGATACGGTAATAAAGGACTAATATTTAGTTACGAAATTGTATTTAGATATTTAAATAGATACTCTACTAGACGAATCCTGATGCGTAGTGCAAAGTTGCTTTGTTTTTTAACTGACTGTAAGAAAAATCGTTCATAAGTAGGTAATAGCTGTAAATAACCTTACACACTTCCTGGTAATTTATTGAATGGTAGGTCATTCAATAAATTACATTTCCGACCGATATGACAATCATATTTTATACTTACCTACCTATTATTACTTTAGTTGGAACATGTTGCTGTAAAATGAGAAATAGTAAAAGATAAAACCATTATCACCTAGCTTTAGAAATTTATGAAAAGTCCAATCTCATTCATAATAGTAATTTTATTACCAAAGTACTGTTTATGTGTTAAAGCTAACGCATGTAGTGTAGAAGTACATACGCAAGTTTTACGATTGCAGTAATGTCTTTGAGCCTTAAAATTTTGAAATTATGATCTTACATATAAAAAATCTTTGAGTTAAATTTTATTTTCTGTCATAACTATAGAGAGCAGGCCCGAGAGAGAGAAAAGTGGAAAATGTTGCGGGAGACCTTTGCCCAGCAGTGGGACGAAATAGGTTAATAAAAAAAAAATGGTAGGTACTTACAACTAGCAAGAAATTCAAAATTTACTCAAAAGTACAAACCGGAATAATAAATAATTAGTCTTTGAAAAATAAAATATTTGGCTTGGACCTATGCGTTTCAAAACAACAACAAAAAATTTACATTCAAAGTTTTGCAGAGCATCGCAATGACATCACAAAACTATATTGTTACAGGGAAATAGTAATGATGAATGTGTTGTAATACGTTGAGTATTATTACGTAATCAAATTACCTTAGCAGCAAAATATTAAATATGAAATTTAATATGGAACTGGCGTGGCGGGACGACTCGCTTGATATGGCAGTCGCTTTCTACATCAGAAACCAGCCTATCCTGGACTGTTATGAGGAATGGAACTGTGAAAGCTTCATACAAAAAGTCTGCACGTGAGACAGCGGAGAGTTCAAGTCGTTTTGGCGATGGTTTAGTTTCACTTCGTTTGCTTCTGTAAGCCCAGGGCGTATGTTTTATTTCGTAGGTGTTTTGATGACGTTCCATTACATTGTGATTCCATCTTGATCGGCAAAATTGCTCTGACATTAGGTATACTTACCTATAATTTCTTGGCTTATGTACAAAAAAATTATATGGCAACGTGATTGTATTTTAGTTTTCTTGCTTATTAGTTTATTCTTTTAATTCAGAGGGCTAGAAAAGTCATTTAAAGCTAGATAATACTATCCCTTTATGCAACAGGTACATTCAAAATAATTCAAATAATCATTGGGTAGATGTACGTAGGTAGGTCACATACACAGCGCAAGGCCACACTATACATATAATAGCGCGGATATTTCGGAACAAACCTGTCTGTCAAAGATAGGTCTAACGCCTTGAACTCGACACGTGAAACCCGATTCCGAGAATTTTATAGCAAACAATAAATTAAAACGTGTATCTCGGTCTAAGTTATAAACCAGATTGAAAACATCAATCGTCAGGTTGCGCGAGTTACCGGCGCCGGCGCCGAATTTGGACATTAGTCAAATGAACGACTATCATAAAATTCTTATGGAAATTTCACCTATTTCATTGCGCAAAACCGGTTCAAACAATAGAATTTCCAATAGAAAATATTATACCTACGTATTTATCGACTGTGATGGCGCCAACCAAATATTAAAAGCCTACAACAGCCAACACCTACCGCGAAATAAACTGGATTAGGTAGATAATGAAATGAATAGACATTAATCTTAACTAAACTACACTACGACTTAAATGGTAAAAATGTGCACCTTCTGGTGCACATTAATACAACGCATATATTGAGTCAGTTTAAGGTTTATTTTGATCAAGACATCTTATGACATAACCCAGACCAAAACTATCGTCCACCGAGCAGTTCAAAGCCTCATTATGCTCTTTTGCACATTGAATATTTACAATCTGATAAGTTAGATTATTTCAGTTTAGCTGGGTGCACGTTTTGGAAACGCTTGTAAAAATTTCATCTTTGTACACGTAGCACGTAGTTTTTTTAGTTTGATTATAAAATTCTATGGCAGTCGCCATATTGGCAACTCGGATGCCAATTTTCTATGAACGCATCCCTGTCAGGAAAAAGTTTGGTAGTCAAAAAAAAGTTTGGTAGTAACTTCCATACAACTTTCACCACCCCCTTTCAACCCTTTACCACATTTTTTTCGCATTAAAAAGTAGCATAATTATGTCCTTTCTCAGGCTCTAGACTATCTGTGTACCAAATTTCATTCAAATCGGTTCAGTAGTTTTGGCGTGAAAGCGAGACAGACAGAGTTACTTTCGCATTTATAATATTAGTAAGGATTACGAATTGAAAAACTTCAAAAATTATTCATCGTAATTTTATGGGCGTTTTTAGTTTTTAAACGAGACATAAAGTATATTTTCGTCGTTGGATGGACGTGCATAGAAATTATTATTTTAATCAAATTCGGAAACCGTTTAATATTCAACTCTGATGTTGATGGCAATCTTCACACTGGGAACAATCGAAGACGTTTGGTATACGTAATTAATTCGAATGCCCTACCGAATTTATAAGTGTCTATCTGCTGAGAGGTACCTACATATTATACAAAACCACTGAGTGTAGGGTAGGTACGTTACGTAGAGCGTAGGTAGAGTCATGAGAAATACCGGTGGGTGCACTTGCATCGTAAATGCCTTGTTCACATAGTCCTTTACAAATATGTACTCTATTTAACTAAATTACGCCCGACTCGGCCTCGAAATCGTACTTTGGGTAGTTTATTGTCAAAATTAGTACCAAAGCACGATTTTGAGGTCGAGAGGCGAGGATTATTCGAAGTAACAACTAAATATGGAAATTAGAGTCCATGTTTAGATTCAAGATTATTTTGACCACTAACAAATTATTATTACTTCTAACTCGCTCCGACGCTGGCCCGGACGAACGTATACTCGTGAGATTTTAGAGGCCCAACACAAGTTGTGTTGTGTAAGCTACTCAGGTAAATGTACTTTTTGTGTGGATAAAGTGAATACACACGTTATTTTTTAAATTTCTCCGCATCCCAATAAATCAGCACTTACTTATTTAAATGTAACTGTAATTGACCAATAAAGTCAAAACAAGAGAAAAGAACTGGTCAAGCAAGATATTGTAGCTACAGCTTTATTTAATCAAATAATCGTTAATCCAACTCTCTTTCTGTGATCGTAAAATTAAAATTAAATTATCGACAAAAATGAATTCCTACTATAGTTGGATTGAATCCAAAATAGGCACTGATTATGTGAGAACTTGTTCAACTTCATTCAAAAAACTTGTTATAAATAAAATAAAATAAATATTCTTTGACATTACACACAACGCCCTCTAGTCCCAAACTAAGCAGAGCTTGTACTATGGAAACTAGATTGCTGATAGAATACTTATATACTTTTTTTTTGTAAATACATACTTATAATACATAGTAACACCCAGACATAGAACAAACATCTATGTTTGCCACACACAAATGATTCTTCTCGGTGGGGATCGAACCCACGACCCACACCACAGAAAGCAGAGCTAATACCGACTGAGCCGTGACGCCTGTCGTACTAAGTATGTAAGTACTTATCTCAGAAAATGAATTTTTATTTATTTAAGCCCTAAGTATTATAGTTTTTAGGTAGTGCTATGGCGCTATCGCTATCGCTGGTATCGCATAAACAAAAGTATGATGACTTTTTTTTTATACAACAAAGTAGACAAACAAGCGTACGGCCCACCTGATGGGAAGCGGTTACCGTAGTCTATGGACGCCTGTATCACCAAAGGTGCCACATGCACGTTGCCGACCCTTGGAGAATTTTAAATTTTAAAACACCTTTTCTGATGTGCCCCATACTGTAGTCACTATAGGGAAAACAAGCAGTTTGCACTACAGATACGTTTAACTAGTAAATAAAACAATAGAAAAAATATTGTCTCTCTCTAACTAAACCACTAGTTTTCTGTTATCTCAGCGTATATTGCTAGTACCGCTGTTCCGCGTGGTAGGTGCCATTGCCATAAGTGTAGTAATGACTGCTTCTCGGAGCCACTAATAGGCCACGTCCGCCATGCTATCCTTCAGTCAGATACGTGACGACTCGAAACCGCATCATTACGGGACCAACCAAGTGAGATGTTTCTAATCACCATCTGCTTTCCACAGTTGGACTTGACTGATAGATCTCAACTGGTTTTAAGGTCTTGAGTCTTGCAGTTGCTGGAAAAAATATCTTACGAAGCTGAATAAAATTTCAAATTCTTTCATTGAGAAACTTACTACTACCTACTCTAATACAGTTTACAATATTCACAAAATTTTTACATAATCTACATGAAACAGTTGAGCTATCTACAAACCGTTGTAAACTATTTTGTTGTTGCTCAACTGGTCGAAATCGGTACCATCGGAGGCTTTTAGAGATAATTTTATTATAATTTTTTCTAGAAATATTCAATATTAATGTTCTTGAAACTTTACCTCTACAAGTACCTAAGAATGATCATGATCTACACAGGTGATACCAAACAATAACAACCATAGTTGGAATTCACTAACTGGAAAGCTAAAAGCTACAAACCAATTTACAAAATTGACGATGCAATTGAAAACTGACAGTTACGTACGGCACAGAAATACGGTAACAAGACAAGTAGCTTTCGAAAGTGGAAACGATGCGGTGAAAATCTATTATCTTCTTCTAAAAATAAGTGTTCACTTGTCCAAAGCATGCGTTTTTGCCGATATCAGAAGTTTGTAGATATTGCCTAAAATAAAACAAAATGTTGTTAGCTAATGAGGTACCAGTCTACCATCCGTCGTTGCGAAGAAAGCCTGTGTGTGAACTTTCAGCACTACTTAATTTTTTCCACAGTTGAAGCTGAACCTGTGAACAAAAATAAGCATAACAAGTCAAAGAGAGAGGCTTTCACGCCTGTTTCGTCTAGTAGGAAGTTGTTGCAATTTCTCCTTTCCGAAATCAAAATAACTCTAAGTACCTAGTAGATATTGTTGTAGATGTCATTATTGCATTGCGAAATCGACCATTTCACCTTA
Source organism: Eulithis testata (assembly GCA_947507515.1). Classification (NCBI taxonomy): domain Eukaryota; kingdom Metazoa; phylum Arthropoda; class Insecta; order Lepidoptera; family Geometridae; genus Eulithis; species Eulithis testata. The sequence goes on along the minus strand of OX382213.1, from coordinate 4,539,419 downwards.
CACAACCAAAGAAACCTGGTTCTAACCCGTTATAACCCGGAACTACTTATACCATCTGCAACACTGCAAACGTCTCGCACAAAAGGATATGACCTCTGACAATTTCGATGGTGAAGATAAATTGCGAGAACATTTCATAACTCGTTAAGATAATGATCTGTCACAGTTGAAAGAACTCAATCAGCATCCCTTCAGCTCGATTGAATAGTCTCGTGTCTCACGTGGCAGAAAAGATGCAGCGATACGATAGATAATGCAGAAATACAAAATTTATAAGAAAGCAAAAGCCAGCCAAAAATATGCAAAGGAATGTCGTAGAAATAAAGATTTTTGAAGAACCTTCGTTTTACTGCTAGATCATCACCATCATCATAAGTCATCAATTTATTGTAGGTACATAAAACGAATACGTACTTCAGTGCCATAGAATTGAACCTTAGCTTCTTATAATAATACTAAAAATATAGGTACTTACCTCAAAAACGATACCTACATTTTGGGATTTTTTTTAGTATAAAATACACGACTATAAAATACTACTTTCGTTCACAGATCTATTCAACATTTCTGGAATCATCTACTATAGACCATAGTCTAGATCGTAAGCTCAAAGCTGTGATCGAGGTGCATCGCTTTATATCGCCAATGTAACCTAAGACAGTAAAACCGGTAAGTTTTGATCACGTTTCGATGAATGGGCGCTCACCCGCAAGTTTGCGGAACCAGCCAACCAGCCTGCATTCCCGGTCCAGCTCTCCATGTAAGGAGCGACCTGGACTAACTGTACCTTGCAAAAAGGCCATCTAATTGGTGACATACCGAACGGGATATCGACGTTGATCTACGCTTAGACGAGCAAATAATGACAGCACCACGCTAATTGGACGATTTTAAAATAAAATTATTTATACCGTTAATCTGGTGGTGTGTGTAGGTACTTTTTTAGGTAAGCCTCTAGAATTGTCAGCTAGCTTTGGCTAAACAAACACCTGATCTAAGGCTACTCGTGCACTTGGTATGGTGGCCAAAAGCCATCAATGAAGACAGATGGGTCATGGGCTTGTTCCATCATTTATTGTATAAAAAAAATACACATTGCACATTATGCACATATGCAACCTCTCGGAAAGTATGAAAAAAAGCGTTTCTAGGACAAGAGGAGACTACAGTATGCAGTGGCTGGGTTACCTATATGAATTTACGTGATCTTCAAAAACCCTCAATATTAGGTATGAAATAATAACTCCTATGAGAACATTTCATTCCATTGGTTTCCATGAAATACCATGTAATTTTCTATCTAGTTAAACGAAACTAACCATGTTACAAAACAGTAGACAAGTGGTTTAAGGCGGCGGAAACGAAAGTAATGATTATCTTGTTTAGAGCCAATTATTTCAACAGCAAATTACAGTCCAGCGACTTGTAAAGGAAGATGTGTGACTTTTAAATGTATAATGATGTAGGTAGGTGATAGATGCGACCAGGGCAATGCTCTTATTTAGCTAACAAGTAATTTGAAAAGGGAAAAAGATTGAATTAGAAAAATTCCGAGGACGAATTCTGTAGTAGGGGAGCCCAAGAAGCAAATGAGGATTCGAGCGTCGTGGGGACCTATTGAATTGTGATATTAAAAAGAAAAAGGTTATTCTGCAACGCTCGAGTAAATCCCAAAATCCTCACTTGGGCTGTCCCTACTACTGGAAAGTTGCGGTTAATGACAGAGCTATTTTAGATACAAATAAACATCTTGTATCTTGCTATTTTAGATGCCGGGTTTTGAGTGACCTTTAAATGTACAAGCGAGCGAAGTAAACCTAAGGAACTTAATTTTACAACTATATTTTACTACCTGAGAGAACTGAGAATTGCCTTTCGGTTATGTTCACACGCGCGACATGCGTTCCGTTCACACATCGGTATATCATGCAGTAGAAACAAACGGTCAATAAAGAGACAATCATCAAATTGAGAACGCAGAAATCATGCCAAGGAAATAATAATTTAGGATATTTATTTCGGTAGTATCCAAGTTGTGATTTTGATTGTCTGCGTTATAAAATAGTAGGTAGTAGCGTATTATATAATCTGTGGTAGTAGCTACCGTGCGACTTGAGTCTTGACAAACGCTCTACCACAAACCGCAATATTTTCCAACGTCGCACATTTGAAAACAAATTAAAACCAATTTTAATTTGATATGCCCAATTTAATTTTTAATTAATTGTATTTGTAAAATACTGTATTTTATATCCCTGGCTCACTGGTACACTGAGCTGGTTTCCCAGTCCTTCCGTCCGTGACCGCCTCCGTCAGCTTTCTCCCCGACCCCCTCGACCCCCGCCCTTACGTACGGGTGACATTGACAGGTCGGGAGCTTGACACTGACTGTTACCTAACCACTCGTGCACGCGAGACAGGGTAGCACATCTAATGCAAACAATACAGTATTGTTTTCCAAAATGTACCAAATTGTTCATAAATATTTATTTATTTCATATCATAATGTTTTACTTACGTTCATATTAATAATGATGACTGTCTATTTTAAAAATAAATAAGTAGTAATGTAAGAGGCAAAAAAATAAAATTCTTGACAACTATTGTAGTTGTAGAGGTAAGTCAGTTACATCTTCTGTTGGTGCGTTTTTTTGTAGCCACCAATTAATTAAGGCTTTTGAATTTGAACCTTTCTAAATAGCCTAGCTAGAGGATTATCTTTAGGCTACTGGCTCCATAAAAAGAAAGTTTGTGATACAGTCGGTCCTGCTTATCTATCCGCGTACATAAGCAATGATAACTACTTATAAATATAATTTAATTCAAGCACCTACGCATAAGTATGTATTAGGCAGGTAGTAATTACGGCAGTTTCTACTAATAAACATTTCCGGAATAAATTGAACTGCACCTACATCTTTTGTTATTTACTGATTTACACTGATTGCCGTAATTTGAGTCAGTTTAAGAAATAGTAAAAACATGGTCCATAGAGTCATAAAAACGTACATAGATAATACATAATAATCATATAGGTATATAACGCCCACGTGTAAAACAGGGGCCTTATACCCGGCAGAGATTTTACTCACCAATGCTCATCTTGGTTCCTGTTGAAATATTAGTGATAGAAATTAATTCTGTCAAAAGATTGTGCCAACTTCTGCAAAAAATATTATGTCTCTTTGTCTGATTAAAAGCACTACAGTCAGTCTATCATATATTTTTTTAATCAAATCCTGGTTTAGCAATTACTACGTGACCGGCCAGCTAATGGCGAAGCTAAACAGAATCAATGAGTGGAAATGCCTGGTGAATAGAGTTGTTACTCAGAAAGCCGGCTATTCCTAAATTTACTCAGATTCGTCAACGTCAACACGCATTTTATTCAATAAACTCACTGCAAATAATATAAAAAATCAAATGTAATCTAGACTTGTCTTATCTAGGTACCATGCAGAAAACACAAACAAACTTGGTAAAAAACCCGTACAGATCCAAATTCTAGGAACACAACAACAGTTTTTTGGTAAACCTAATGACGATTCAAAGTGATCAGTGAGATTTTATTGAATTTGACTTTGACCTACCCTAGCCATATAAGCAAAAGCAATGGTTGAGTTACTATCTAATTTAAGAAATGATTAAATTACGCAACTTGACGTCCGGTCTTTTGTAGCTCGTTCCGGCTTTCCTGATCTAAGCCGACTCTACGTATGGCGACAGTGGTGAGGAACCGGAATTTATACCAACTCAAAACGTTTTTGCCAGTGGCAATGGACTCTGAGGCGATCGAGAATCAAGAATACAAAAATAAAAAGAGCCTGCTGAAACAATGATTTGAAAATAAAGAACTAATATGATCGATGTGAGATGGTAGGTTGTTATTTGTTTTAAAGTGAGCAACTAATTATATTTTTCTCCTACGAAGGTACATAAAATATGTTACTGAAATAATTACCCATTTTTGACAGGTAAGTAGGTTTACGAGATAACCCGTTTGGAATGAAATAAAATATTTCGCACTAAACAATAAAGCTGTTTTAATAAAAACCTAAGTATGAGGCTCTTTTACATAAGTTCAAAGCTTTCATGACATACCCCACTCAATGGGGTAAAAACAAATATTTTTACTTTCATATTCCGTTTGGAATAAAACTGGTTGTTGTAATAATAATAATAATAATAATCATTTATTTCAGTAACCAAGTTAATTATATAATACATAGTGACGAGAAAGCATAGAAATCAAACAAGTGATACAGCCAATCTTATGGAGTACATCGTGGAAGAATTAGAGAACTTAAATCTATACAATTCTTAATGTTTAAATTTACAAGAGCTGAGTAAAGTTTTCTTGGTCCCCAAACTAGGATTCCCTGTGATATGGGTAACCAAGGTTCTCGCTATTAGTGGTCCGGAAAGAAGAAAAATAACAAAAATATAAATAAAAAGTTAGCGAAATAGGTAGGTACTTAAGTTAAGAAAGCATGCAGCAATAATAAACTATGTACTCATATTTAAAATTTAAATCTTTCTGCTTCTATGCTTTATTTTTCCGAAACTAAACCGGAACACTAAAAATAACTATGTAATAGAAACAGCAATAGAAATATTTATAAAATTGAAGTTATTGTTTCGTCCCAGTGGGACGAGATATTGGTAGCCCGAAACTAGAATAACTCAAAATAAGTTGGCGATGCGATGATTTCTAAGCGCTTTAGCTGCTACAAGAATCAGTATTCCTATGCCCAAGCCTTTGATTTATTTCGCAAATAAACATTGTACTCTATGTAGTCAACAGAACATTTATGCCCATAAAACCGTAGAAAGTATTGACATATTGCAGACTTAGTTCAAGAAAGCAGTTATTCAGAATAACTGTTGTAAACTTGTAAAATAGGTAGAAATCTTCGTTTACTATCCTGCCCATATTTGTAGAGCCAACATTCTCATGCATAATTTTAAAGGAAGGTAGGTAATAAAACTTAGGTATGTAATTTTATTTAATGTGTTCGAAAAAAAAAGGTTCTTGACCTTGTCATTTTCATCGATAAAAGACTCCGTTTACGGACATTTTACGTCAAAATCAGCCAATGTAGGCCGAGCTTACCAGCAAGGCGTTAGGTCTTGGCTATCCATCCTTTTTACTCGTTATACAAGAAAAAGAGACACACAAAGTCGCGGAAGAAGGTAATAAGCGATAATTACTAGGCTAATAAAGACGCTAGTGATAAAACAAACTGTTTGCACTTTATACTTTTCTCGGAGATGCGTTCAAAATTCCATTTGGAGCAGTAATGCTTATGCTAATAAGGAAGTGGTAACTCGTAAGTTTAAATTAGAGTTTAGGTACCTACTCTCATTGGTAAGGCGATTCACGGTGCCTTTCGGACATTCATCATCACTTTTCAACCACTTCTAGTTTGCATGCCCATTGCCTAATAAATGCCCATACATTTTCGGAAAGAACTATTTTGAATCTTTGTCATTAGCAGATATTTCGAGATCATTACAAAGTTGTAGGTTACTTTTCTACGTAAGTAGGAAGTCCGTAACTTGAAAGTATAATACATACCTACAACGTACCTATTCCGTGATAACTACACATAGGTATACACCTACATATTTACGAATTTTTTACTGAACAGTTAGATCTACGTAATTATTTTAAGTTTTTGTGCGTTGTTCATATTAAAGTAATGATAGTTTCATGCTTATTTGTGAGACATTTAATTATGTTTTATGGCATCGTTTACGATAAGAAAGATATTATTTTAACAACCCAAGCTTAGGTAGTAAGTATATTATTACATTACTAAACAGGTTTCGTGGACATTGAACTCATGTTACCCTCAAAATAAACTACAGTTTACGAAAGTTTTTTTCTTAGTAAAATATAGGCTTCCGAAGTCCCTGATTTACATATATGGTAGAGTCGTATACGTAGGTATATAGGTTATTTGGTAGCCAATCTAGGCTTCATAATATCTACTTTGGCACCTAGCAGACAAAGAATTCTTCCCCGTGTCATTAATCATCAGTCCACTGCTGGACATATTATCATTGTGCTATGTACTAAGACCTACTATGTACTTACTAAGGTCCTATTCTCAGATGCGCCACTGAGCCCTTACACCACAGCAGAAGAGAATGTTACTTCTCTACTCCACTTTGGTAACTTATTAGTTTTATACCGATTTAGGAAGGTTGAAATCATTTAGCAAGTCCAATTTTATTTCAATTCGATTCAATACACTGGTCATTAGCGCGTGTAAAGTTTTTGTCGAGATTCAAGCACGTCTCTCGCCGGAAATAAATCGAATGACTGACTAGTGTAATGCCTGTATTTCAAATCCGGTAAATGATGGCAAAACATTATAAACATCACAGAGAATAATTTACTAACGCTAGAGCTGATGGCTGACATACAAACATCCATTACTCCGAGCGAGATAAAAAGTAGTACAATAAAAGTTCAATTCTTCTCCTTTTTGCGCGCTTCTCCACTAATTGTTCCCTAGCCAAGTTGACATTCTACGAGATTCTTGAGAGAAAAAAAATCAGCACATATAAAATAATACGATATTTAATAGGTATATCTACATAATATTATGTATACCTACATCAATCACTATTTATACCAGCTCTACAATTTTGCCAAACGTTGGGGCATACATTTTGGCTCGTTGCAGCTAAGATGTTTTCATACTGAGTTTCAGTAAAATTTTAACTTAGTAGAAAGACCTGGTAAGAATACTCAATTACGTAACTACGTAGCCTATGCAGGTAGCCTTTATGATTAATGAAAAAAAAACATTATTACCTAGATCTAAAGATTATATTGATCAAGATAACAAATGATCTATAATTTATGAGACTTGTCTAGACGTTACTAATAATGAGCAACTCGACTCAGTTATCTTATGCTGACTATGTTAATAAGCCTTTGAACGCATACTGATTATACATAATTAACTGTACCCTGTTTATTGGAACCTAACGTGTCTCAAGCAAGAAAACGTGGTAAGATATACAAAAAGGTTATATAAAAAATATATATTTATACATACCTATATCAAAAACTCAGTATCTACGAGTACATGGTCACAGTCAGTACAAGCTACATTGTATAAAGGATTCTCAATTAAAGTCTTTGCATATTATCAAGTTGGTCTCTGCCTCTATAAACCTAATATCAACTAGTTTTATATCTTACCATGAATATTATTTAACTGACTTTACAACTAAAATGAGAAATGCTCATAATGCCGTTGGTGAATAGCTCTCAAAACATTGCTAAATCGATTCATTACAATTGATGAATTGAGGTGAATTCGTTTCAATATTATCTTCATCGATGTTACTGTCCGTAAACCTTGGTTTGGTTTTAACTATCATGTCGATTTGGCAATAGTCGGATATTATATCTCAACAGAACCACTGAAGAATAAAGGTTCTCAAATGCTATGGACCAAAAGAAGCAGCGAAAAACAGGCCCGGGTGGACTGTAAATATAGCCAACAATCATTATTTCTGATAATACATGGTAAATTCAATGAATTCATAATTTCTGAAAGGCACCTTACTTACTCACCTGCTTTATGTTGAATAAATTCATTTATGATTGTTAAAGGTTACATTTGTCCATATTTCAGACTTTACCAGCAACATTTGGCATTCACTAGCTACATCTACATAGTAAGTACCTATTTAGTATTTAATATCATGAACTACCTACGCACTCCCTTCACTGGGTTGGCAGCTCCCAGGCTTCTGAGTTGAAGGACGCAGGACGATCGGAACATTAGTAGGCAGGGAACATTAGTAGGCAGTTCAAAATTGGGCGTGACCTTTGATCAAAGAATATTGGACCATTCAACCTTCGCTATAACTTCACCTCATTTTCAGATCAAAAGCAAAAAGCAGTGTTCCAACAATGCACGCATTATTTCCGTTATAAGACGGTCAGAGAAAGAAAGAAAGGCTATGTATGTATTTTTTCTTCCGTGGCTAAAGTCTCCAATCAAAACCTAAAGCATCGCATGCATAGATATTTTTCTTTGATATTTTTTTCTATTTTATGACAGTTATTGTGACTATACCTAATAGTGAATAGTAAAATCATTGTTTTCAGAATACAAGTGATTTTTAATTTATCTTAAATACGCCGATTATAATAAAGTTCAAACTCAGCAGCAAGGTGCAATTGTTGGGTTTCTAATTATTCACTAACATCGTTTGGCTATGTAAATCGAGCTACTTTTAATTCAATGGTATGTTACCTTCATATTTTTGTTCATACATGTACGTACATACCACAGAGCAATAAGGCATAGAAGGTACAAATAGCTACATTCAAGTTTCTAATAAAAGCTTAGATTAAACCATTAAAGTAATATTATTAAAAGTAAAAGCACGTATTTAGTAGAAGTGCGTTAGGTATTGTCAAATTCAAATAAAATAACTTATGTAGCGCTCTCTGGCAAATTAGTATCGCTACGCGGCGCCGCGCCGCCGCCGCTGTGCTACGCTTTGCTACGCCACGCTACGTCACGCTACCCTATGCTACGCCACGCTACGTTGCGCTACGCCACAAAGCGACCACGAGATTATGTTATAGAATTAATGCTTGCGTAGGAAACCTCTACCTCCTCCATCTCTAAAGCAGTCGTAATCTGTTAATTTACACGTTATTCAATTCTTTTGCATACTTAAAGCGTATGTAAAAAGCAGACAACCCTCTCGCTCGCACATTTCAACATTTTTGAAGATATAATATAACTTAAGTACATAGCCATATTTATTTTTCTGTTACCTACCTACTTACCTAAAGATATTTATGTAGCTGATTACGTATACTCAGACTTAGCTACATATAATTGTCTTTAGATATTTTCTTAATCTCTTTGTAGCACAGATTCTGTGCCTTATTATTATCCTTATGAATACACGCGTTATGGGCGTCGAATATTTGATCATTAGCATAGGTACACCAGACTAAACAAACGGTTATTGCTCAAAGGAATGCGAGTACAAGGCGAGTAGGTACCTTACAGTTGGAGGTTTAGAATTGTGTATTATTTTGAAACCAATATAGAATTTGGATAATTCGTCCTCGACCGATCAGTTTTGCTGAGTATACAGTGAACATCGTTATTAAATAAAAATGAGACCAAGTTTCAAAAATATTTTAAGACTGAAAACTAGCAATTTTTTTTTAACCTAGGTATCTTAGAACCAAAAAACAATTATTTGCAAAAACTAAGGTACTTACATATTTCAATATCCCTGAACGAAACATTCAGATAATTATTATGTAAGAAAGCCTTAGCACAGGCTTTCCTACATAATATCTGAATGTTTCGTCACGATTTCATACAAGACAACATAATCAACATAGATAATTATTTTTCTCGGTGTGGTCGGTAGGTAAGATACTTACTTAATGGGTATACTTAATCGAAATATGTGGGTTTTAATAGTTTTACACATATCTAGGTACCTACCTGCCTAATGACTTTATTATTATTTAGGCCTCTAAAGGCCTTACCACGTTATCAGATTTATCTTGGAACTAACAAAAACCGCCAAAAAACCACGTGTGTTTTGGACTTAGTTCCCTGTCAATAAGTTGTCAGATTTATTGTAACATAATAATATAAATCTGACAACTTATTGACAGGGGTTAAGTCCAAAACACACGTGGTTTTTTTGGCGGTTTTTGTTAGATCCAAGATAAATCTGGAAACATAATTTGGGGGTATGTGACTGAAGTGTGGCCTACGCTGCACTACTGCGTAATTTGGGTCTTATCAACCAGATTATTACGTGATTTGGGTACCTAAAAAGGTACCTTACTCATGTTTCTATATTTTCTGACTCTACCTACTCGATCAAGTTATTATTTTTGAACAATTAATGATTCCTTTTAAAAATCACTTTGTAGAGATATCGTTCCTCAACATGACAATGATATTCTTTACATATCTTAGTATGTGAATTATGTACTCTATATTATTTTTTTCTAGAAGGCTAATTAAAATTTTCAGTCACCAGCCTTGACCTTGCCGATATGCGGGTTCCTACTCATAAACTGCAAAATTATCAGCAGTGTGACATCCTGTGGATAATTCTTTCATTATATTTATCAGTATTTATACCCAGCATCCTGCCAGTAGTGGTTCGGCAGTGAAATAAATCAGAGCATTACACATTACATAGTAAAGATTACATAGTTTTTGAAAAATGTTGCTAATTTTGTTAGCAATAGTAACAATTACGAGTGCTAGTGTTAGTGTGAATCTAAGAGGTAAGGCGTTCCGTTTTTGAAACTATGTACTTTCAACATTTCTATAAAACTGATATATTCCAGAAATCCCCACTAAGAAATCGTGCCGTAGTAAAAGTAGGAATCAGCTTTCTTACAAGAGACAGACACGTGTTAAAATATCGAAAAACATTAATTTCTAGATGAATCACAAGATTCAACATGGCAAGAAGTGATCGCACAAGGTGGCATGCACATCGGCAATGGCAGACACAAACGCTTCGTTGAACTGGATTCTCGGCAAGTAAGTTCATATACTTTCACCATTTTTGTAAATCTTATATGTTGGTCTTTTGGTGACCCTCTAATCAGCCCCAAAAGAGAACGAAACCACATTTTTAGACCCAACACGATTTTTTATCACCGTTTGCGGTCGTTCAAGGCTTGTCGATACCTATAAATATTATTTGATCTAAATTGTAATATTTATAGTAAAATAGGTAATTCGCAGCTACGAATTTCACAAGCTACTTCGTTAGATAAATTGAATGAAACCATTTTGGCATAGCGTCTAGCGGTCCATCAAAGGATTATCCAATTTATTAGTCTCAAACCAATTTTGGTAGAGCCGAATCGTAATGAACGACATAAAACACAACTTTAGATAAATGCTTTATAGTCCATCAATCAGTGGTGTCGAAGCGAGATAAAAACGCCTGCGCACGTTTTGAAATATTTTAGCAAACTATAGAGACCGTAATGCTAATGCTGGACATTCATGATTTTTTTTTTTGCATTTTTTTTTTGTTCATTTTTCATTAAATTGTAAAGTGTGGTTAAATAATATATTGCTCTATATTTGCGCAAGCTCAACTTATACATCGGGAAAAGGAAAATTGCAGCAGAGGTTTGAACCTAGTTCTTTCATAAACAAATAGCTATATAGATACGAAACAATGTTCATACCTTGATGTAAACCTACGTTCTATTCGGCTATATTATGTACATAATCTGTGGTTATTACTCATTTTCTATGTTGCCATGGTGTATAAATCGTATAATACCTGCCATAGTAGGTAAATAGGTTATTCAGTTTTATTGTGCTAATGTCGGTATCAATTACCAAGCGCCGGCGGCAATACCTACGTAGCTTAGCCATTCGACTGGGTAACGATCTTTGGCGCCGACATAGTGATTTCCAAGTGTTTTGTAATACGTACTACTCAATAGCTGTTGCCCCTACTGTCTTTGGCTTCCTAGTTTCAAACATATGGGAAATATGATAAGTAAAATCATGTTTATGTAGGTAGGTACCTATATAGGTACAAATTATAATCGTTACCCGCATCTGCTCTACTTTCACCATCTGATGCTCATCGCTTCTGAGAAATCCAAACCATTGCCTAAATAGTTTCAGTACTGAATCAAATACTTAATTCGAATTATAGGTAGGTACTTAGGTAATTAAATTTGGCTATTCACCAGGCCAATAACCCCGCTGAGCCTTGTGAACTCCCCGACGGTAAACCAGGCGTTTGCAAGCCGGTGCAGCACTGCATGCAAGAAGACTTCAAAAAGGATTTCGTCAAGTTCGCTGACTACCTCTGCATCATGGACACCGCGTAAGAACTTTTAAATTTAGGAATATTATTTATTCTCTCACTTTGATATTTCTACTTTTTATTTTTATGTCTACTTAGGTAGTTGAAAACGCAATGGCTTTTGTTCAATAAGGTTGCCTAAGATCCTAGGAGCAACTAATGATTTTGAAGCCAGCTCTAAATACCACTAAATGGCATCCTTAGCTGAGTCATCTTAACATTTTTTTACCTGACTGTACTCAACGGCTTCCTTAATTTGATGTTCTCCGAATCGTCACAACAAAAATTATTAAAATCAAAAGTGACGATTGGGAGAATTTGTCCCAAAATATTTTGTCCGAATCGTCACTAAGTCGTTTCAACTATGGAGAAATACATAGTTTCAGATTCTACTGATCGAAATTCTAGTCTCTACTAGTTAGTTTTGTAAATCGTCACCTACTTACTTGTTCTAAAAGGTATAAAATAATGTCTGCACCTCAAGAGCTTTCACTCTATACTTATATTTTTTTCACAGCAGCACCTTTACGATTGACACAATTTTAAAGTAGGTAGCAATTTGTATGGATTATTGATATCCCCGCACGCGCCTTGCAGCGTCTAATCAATCATCGCAGATAAGTTCTTCGTGGGAGGCCAACGAACAAACGTTTATTGTTAGGATCTCAGAAGTTACCCTACCTACTTCGCAACAATATTGCAAAACTCACTGTATGACTCAGAGATAATTTTATCGACTATCTTCAAGCGGGCGAAAATCCTATAGGCGCTAATAGACTCTGTTGAGTTAGACTGTAGTAAGCACCTCGAGCCTTCAGTTTCTGGTACACTCTTACCACTATTACTGTTGTATAATACACGCCTGTAACACTAAAGTTGCATTCGAGTCGTCGTCGTCGCGTATCGGAAAGCACAGGCGCAGAATCGATATTTTGAATTTTTTTTCTAAGTAAGTATACCAAAGGTTTTGCTCTCGTGACCTTTGCTTAATCAACCTTGAACATTTATCTAAGTTATGCAAAGTTCTGCGTGTTGGATGGGTAACTGTTAGTGGCAATCATGTGGCAATTTACATCTGAGAATTGGCCACCAACTCATAGAAACTTACTTTATCAAATGTTTTAAGTGATGGCAGAAAAATAGGAGCATGTTGCGCTGATAAATCAAAGGAGTCTGGACCGGAAGGTTTGGCTGGAGATCTGCCCGCTACCGCACCGAGGGATGAGGAGAGTGACATTATTGCGAAGATTACAAGATCCGAAAATAGAGGTAGGCTCATACATTTCCATAATCCTTCCCTTTTTCTACAGCAGCTAGACCTTGACTCCATGGGACCGAAAATCTATCATAATTGATGACAATGTCTAAATGGCTTCTCCTCTGAAAGTATTTGCAGTGTAAAAGGAATTGTAGAGGTCTGTTTAGGGGTTATTTATCTCTAGTCTAGCCTTTACCGAAGGTGTTACTGTTGGTGTGGTGCTAGTGTTTGTATATCTTTATAATTCCAAGTTGCTTCCAATACGTTTAAATATAAGCAATTTTTGCAATTTTTAGCCTTCGAAAATGCCATTTTGAAATTTGTATCTCTTAAACGCCAATATTGATTATTATTTATGGTTTCCCAGGTTGTGGTCTCAGTACTCGCCCCCATGCCCGAGTGATGGGCTCTCGGCCTGCAAACCCTCGTGAATGGCCATGGATGGCGTCCATCACTCCGACAGGATTCGAACAGTACTGTGGAGGGGTTCTTATCACCGATAGACATGTGCTGACTGCTGCGCATTGTTTAAGAAGGTAAGGTCTACAATCAGATTACCAACATATATTATATGAAGCGTTTTTAGAAGTGGCTATGAGATTTAGTAGGATCTGACCTAGCCTAGTTCTCCAATTTAGTTGTGGATGTGACAATGATGATTTTATATTTCCTGGAAATTTAGATGGAACGCCGATGAGCTAGAAGTACGTCTGGGTGAATACGATTTCAAACGCAACAACGACACGCGGTCCTACAACTTCCAGGTCATCGAGAAACGAATGCATGCGGACTTTGACAACATCACGTACAAGAACGATATAGCGATACTGAAGCTGAATAGACCAGCTGTCTTCAACACTTATGTTTGGCCTATCTGTCTGCCACCACCTGGGCTTGAGGCGGTCAACGAGAGCGCTGTTATTATTGGTGAGACTAATTCTGAAAGCTGGACTTCTCATCATAACGTCCTACGCTTTGTCTTCCCTGCTTTTCGCTCTACAGCCCAGAATAGTGTGAAAATGTTGGTCCACCAACAACTCAACGAGACTGATTCCCTGTGTCATATTTTTAGTATTAGAAAATCATAGCTTTACCAAATTGTTTTGAGGCTTTCCAATTCCTTTCCATAAGTAAATCTATTTGAGCTACTTTTTACTAAGTATCGGCTGGCGGAAATTACTGTTCGAATGCGTTGGATGATTCAAAGAGCAGTTTGCCAGTTTTCCTAACAGAAAGTGTTCCTAGGTTGGGGAACCCAATGGTACGGTGGACCACATAGCCATGTTTTGATGGAGGTGTCAGTTCCGATCTGGGATCAGCAGACATGCCGGGACTCATTCACTGACGCTGTATTCGATGAGAATGTCTGCGCTGGAGGGTATTCCGGTGGAAAAGATGCTTGTCAGGTACCTACATGTTAATTTTCTTACTACTACTATTAGCCTGCATTGTTCCACTGTTCGGTAAAAGTTTCCTCTCGCCTCCGTTTATTACCCTACTTTACAAATATTACCTAGGCATGCGAATGCTTAGATGGTTGGATGCTTGCGAGGGAATCATGCAGTAACTGCTGGAGTGACTTTGATGGCACTAGGAACCTTGAAGTCCTCGGCCTTCGCTATCGTCTTGTCTATCTCGCAAGTGAAACCACAGGCTTGCTTAGCTAGTTTATCCAAAACCAATCAGCCTTTAATGTCCCAAAAAATCCTTTTATAACTCGTCATAGACTTCTTAAAATTGATTGCTCTATGCCAACTTCCTTTGTGATTTTGCAAGTGTTTTTTTAAAGCTGTTCTTCAATGTTCTTATTCTTTTTTACAGGGTGACAGTGGTGGTCCTCTAATGTACCAGATGTCAAGTGGTAGATGGGCAGCTATAGGCGTGGTATCCTGGGGTGTTCGCTGCGGAGAGCCAAATCACCCGGGAATGTACACCCGAGTCGACAAGTACCTGCAGTGGATTGTTGAGAACGCGGTGTTTTAGATACGAGATTTTGCCGAGCTTTGTACTCCTATCTATCTACCAAGTTCTTTTAAATAAGGAAATTTTAATACTAGTGTAGATTCATAATTTTTGGAAACATGACAAATACAGTAGAATGTCCATAGCGCTAATGATTTTAATAAATCAAAAAATATAATATTATAAGGATTTTAATAAAGAAATTAATAAGCAAACTTATCTTAAAATTTTACAAAACTATAAAATCGATCTCTGTAAGCTACTTAGTACCTAGGTATACATTATACATTATAATTGAACAAGTGTTATTCGCGTTGTGAATCCTCACGAACTCTCGGGAGTATTTCCTAATCCAAACGTCATCCAACAATATTCATAACAACCATTGGGGCGTTTTAAGAGGTTTAGGACCTTACTGCTATAACATAGCTGGAGTAACCTGTTCCCCACATTCCTCAATGGCTTGCAGCATTTCCAAGACCTGTTTCTCATCCATGGATGGGTGAAAGGTGAAAGCTAGACGGAAGAAATTCTTGTGATTCCTCAACGGGGAGTATGCGACCATCAGGCGAGCGCTCAGAGTGAGGAGCTCTTTGATTTTAGGTGTAATCTGAAATAGGATGCAAGTTTTTGTTCTCCATAAAATTGTCTTTCCGCTCAGATTACCAAATTCTAATCTTTTCTATAGGTTAAAATCATCAGAATAAACTACAAATAGCAAACTGTAATACATACTCCAAACAGGTATGTTAGTGCATTGCCAACAGTTACCATAGATAGCGCCAAATTTCTGCAGTTTTAAGAATCAAAATCGAAATAAGGCAGAATGCTTACCAGATTTTCTGTATACAATAATATGCATTATTATCATGAAAAAACCCAAAATTCCTTGTACGCGTTTTTATTTTGATCAATAACCACTCTAATGGATGATATATACTAGCTACGTGTGTATGTATATCAGTTAATTTCCTTACCTTATGCATAATCTCCCACCATTTTTCATTTTCCTCCTTCCCCCTCATAACTTTCGGAATATACCAGAAGCAGACATTCGGGCACTGCAGTAGTCTGGTCACCAATCTGAACCCAGATCTCGAAGCCACGGTGTTAAAGCAAAACTCTGCTAGTTCCATTGCACTGTCGGCTAGATCATTGAGACCACGGTCACCTCGAGCCTTCCACATCACCCATAGTTTGAATGCGTCAATCTGAAAAATACAGAACGGTAAATTAAAAATACGCTGTATAATATTGTAAATCCGGGATAAACAATGCTTAAAATATAAAGAAAAAGTGCCAGAAATATCAAATGAGATGGTGGGTCAAAGTGGACTTGGAGAAAATTGAACAATTTATAGATCGTACTTGATAAAGCTGAAGAACTACTTAAAAAGAAAGAAACTAAAGCAAAAAAAGGATATACCGAGTAAGTGATAAACTTGCAACCTGCCAAATATGAAATACCAACTACTGCAAATGAGCATGTGGAAAAGTAAAGGGCATGTTCTTACAGGCCTATTACAGATCCAAAAGATCTAAGATTATCTATGTTAATCTTAGCGTGTCTGTTAAGAAACGGCTCTGATTAGTAGGTGGTACCTACTGATTTGGATCAATTATGCCATCTATAAAACATTTGCAACGATTTGCTGATAGCTCAACTGTTACATGTGTATTTTATAAATATTGTATCTAAACACTTTAAAATAAGAGTGAGCCTATTATTTACAATGGTTTCCTACCTTTCTTCCACACTGCAAGCTCTTGTCTCCAGTATCGTAGCTGATATCGTAGAACTTGTCCTGTTGAAACAGGTATTTGGCTGCAGCGGAATTGGCTTCGTGCAGTAACCCCTTTTCTTTGATGAGGAATGCGGAACATTGCATTGGAGCACCCGCCATTTTGTGGGGGTTCCAAGATATTGAATCGGCTCTGAAAGGTTTGGATACGTTCTAAGCACAGAAAAAAAACCTGAACAATTAGAGAGGTACATAAAACTAGTTCGTGATTAAACTCAATAGCTAGTTTTTGTTCCAGAAAAAAAAACAGAAAATAAACATTTAAACTATTCTTGACTTTCCACGCCATTGCACTACAACAATCTACACTAATTTATTTCAAAAAACCACTAATTACCTTTCGATTCCTTTCAACCGGTTCTTGTATTTCTGTGATAATATCAAGCTTCCGCCCCAGCACGCCTGGAAAAACAATGCATAGTTTTAGCCTCCTTTTCAACAAGAAATAAGCCGAAATAGATAAAAGAACAAATAGTCTCTCCGGCGGGGAATCGAACCCCGGTCTATACTTACCACTATACTACCGAAGACTTGAAAACACGAATTGAAAATTTACTACATAAAAAAATACTTTTATCGCCTTCCTCTACAAAAGGAGGTGATAAACCTATTCCATACAGGTTGTAAGAAAATGCTTCTGAAAATATTATCGGGATTTTACGACCACACGTCTTCTGTACTTATAAGGCAAGAATGAAGACAAGGAGGTTCAAAATATAGTTGTCACTGTTGAAAAATGTACGTTTTGATTAAAATCTTTTTTGAAAATAGTCGAGTTGTGAACTTTGTGTTCATCTGCGGTGAAGAACCCATTTTAGAACTAATATAAAGCCATGTTTGATCTTGAAAAAGAAAACTTACATCAACATGCAGCCAAAGACCTTCTCTCTTACACACATCAGCTATTTCATCCAACTCATCAATAGCTCCTAGCACCGTAGTCCCGGCGGTTCCATTCACCAACAAAGGGTACCTTCCAGCTGCTTTTTCTTCTAGAATGGACTTCACTAACTCGCTTATGATCATCTGACCGCGCTCGTTTGCTGGTATAAATCGAATGCTTTCGGTGCCGAAGCCTAGCCAATGGGCAGCTTTGCGAATTGAATAATGACTCTGGAATGTATTAAAAGGTTTTTTAGAACCTCAAAATCAATAGTTCTAAAAATTGGACATCTAATAACTTTACCTAGATCATGCTAGAACTTACATCTTCCGAAGTAAACAGCACAAGCTCTGGAAGTGCTCTCATCCCTTTAGTCTTGACTGCCGGAAACGCTTTGTACCTCGCAGCCACGATTCCGTACAGCAGCGACATGCTCCCCCCAGGACTGAAGATGCCATCTCCATCGGGAATGCCGAATAGTTTGAGGATATGGCTCAGAAGTTTTAGTTCTATGAGTGTGAACGCTGGAGCCACTTCGAATGTGTATCTGGAACCAGCCCATAGAATAAATTTATGGAGGTAGCATAATGGCATGTTTTATGCAGAAAACGTGAGAAAGGTGGAGCTTTGGTCTACTGAAAGTTGCGCAAAGGTCTATCGAGAAAGCTATAGGTACTTGGAGTTTCATCGTATGATATTTCGTAGGTTGGACAATACTTACTGGCTAGTATTAAAAGCTTCTGATATCCATGCCCCGGAAAGGCCATACGGGTCGGTGCTTCCAAATAGCTGGTTCCTAAATATTGCCTTGTTGGTTTTGACACTGTATTGTAAGACTGTTCTGATACATTTCTCTAGTTCAGTGTCGTTGATCCCATCGGTAAAGTCGAGGTCTAGGATTTTCTGGAAAAGATTAGGAGAATATTTCTATACCTAACTTCATCATAGTCAATGACTTTGGCGTGATCAATGCCTATCATCATTGTACACTAAAAAAGGAAGCATAAGCATGGTAGCACGTTATTTTGGGTAGGGAAACCAAAGTTTGTTTAGGCTTCTTAGTGGAAGTTTCGAAATGAAGAACTCATCAGTTAGGTAGGTTACTATCTTATAAGAGTATTGAACTGTAGCAATATGTTTACACACTACACTCAGATTTATACTTGTAATAATACGTAATGTTTACTCGCAAACATAATAAATTAACAATCGTTCAAAGAATAATAATTGCACTGCGGAAATAGTATGTACGCACCTACTGATTATACTCGTAGTCGACGATAACGTGACTATTAACTACTATGACCTAAGTAAATATGATATGACCTAGGTATACACTATGACCTAGGTATGTATCAAGCTGGTGTTTTTTTTACATATTATAGGCAAACGTTTGACCACAATCTCACCTGATGGTTTTCGTAAATGGCTTAAAGGAATGACTAGGCTTGGTCTTGATAGGAATGTGAAGTACCTATCACTGCCGCCAGAGAAACTGATAGAAATGTTATCAACTAACTGAACAATGCAATATTATAACGAACACTGATTGTGTCGGTCTACTTGTGGTGCTTACTGCTTACGTACCTACAATGAGAATTATACATTCAGATTTGTGTTTATTTTGCACTCAAAACTTTGAAAGCAGTAGGTATCATTCGTATGATAGCTCAACGTAGAGTTCGTGGAGTCGCTATGACAGCATTTAAATAAGTATTCAAAATACAAATTATGAGTTATCAAAATGGTTTGTGGTTCAAACTTTATAGTTACAACCTGTTAAAACTAACACTGCTTTTATAAACCAGTCTTGTACTAGTTTCAAGTGTCTCATAGAAGTATGAAATAGTTCCGGTAAAGAGACCCACATTTTACCTAAACTGTGTCAGATGTAGTCAAAATTTACATAGATAAAGATAAATAGATGGACATGCAGACTTAAAGATAAGTAGGAAAGTACATACCGATTTCCGATGTCTAGCGTAGATATTAGATAAAAGATCGTACGTAACGTAAGTAATTGGCTGCGTCTGATACATATTTAGCACTAAATCGATAAGAGTAATTAGCACTCCTACCTATATGATAACTTTTTGTAGCCAGGCAATTAGCTGATTGCTTAGTTTAAACTCTACCACAGACTCTACGAGCTTTATTTCGCTGGCTTACCTATTTTATAAAATTGCTAATAGGTAGGTGTACTATTGAGAAGACTTTGTTTAAAAATCAGTATAGCATCACTAGGTCCTATATTGCATTGCATCTTAGTGACGGATTTAGAAATAAAATTGCAAGTCGAAACATAGGTACCTCCAATTCCTTAGGATGCTTGAACTGTATAAGCGGTAGGGTATTAGCTGACTCCTCCTTCACAATCTTCGGTATCTTGTCCAGAAAAGAATGTCCGTTCAACTCCATCACGTTTTTGTACGCATAGGAAGTGTTGACAGGCCAATGATAAAACTCTGACTGCGCTTGTGACGACTGGTGTAGTTATTTGTACCTAGATATGTATAGCGCACCTACTTCTCTCATATTGTGTACCCAGTGAGCCCAGTGAGTAAGTACTTATAAGACGAATTGATCTGCTGTCATCAGTACGTAGATATACCTACATATTATCTAGCATTGATTAGATTGAATTTACAATTAAATTATTCTCATCACTACCTACCGAAGGTTAAGAATTTAGCAACTTCCTTTTGATTTCACTACCTATGTATGGTTTGTTTTTGATTACCTACTTTTAAGTATTTTTAGTTATGTGTTACAAACATAGGTACCTAAGCATAAACTAAGTAGGTAGGTAAGTACCTACTCTACTAACCTACACACGTAACACGTAACGTACACACGTACGTACGACACGTAGTAGTAAGAACTTGCGTAGGAAGTAGGTAAGTACATCTAACACACCCTGTACCTCTGTATGTAGGTACATACGCAGTTCTATTTCTTTACGTTATGTATAATAGAACCTTATAATATTGATCTCGTTGGTCTAACCTAACCTAACATGTCATTGTGGCATATATCGATGTCATTGTTGCATTTTTATGTGTACAAAAACTTTCTCGCAAAATACGAGACCGCTTAGATTTTTAAGAATTAACGTATCTATGTTAAGTTCAAGCACAGTTCAAGTAATCATCCAAACTGACAAAAATTTTAGTACAATTTCCACAACACAAAATGAATTTCAATAAAGCACGCGCCCGGTCTAGGAGAAACTCTATGAGCGTAGTGAACTCTGAAAAATGGAGAAACTACGGCAAAAGGATCTCACGAAAGGAGACTGAACTTATGAAAGACGATTCTGATGACGACGAACCAAAATACAATGAAATGAAGGACTGGGTGCAAGACTTTTTTGCTAAGAAAAGCAGTTCCGAAGATAGAACCGATCAAGATGTTGAGGTGCAGCTAACGCCGAGGCAAACGCTTATACTTTCAACGTTGGTTCCTGATGAGATATTGCTGATAGAACAGTAAGATTATAATATTTTTATATGAGTCATAAACGTTTGCTTTTACCTAAGTATACCTAATCAAAGTAGGAAGTTCCAGAATAAATTATTACTTTTAATAAACGCGGTTGCAGGTTTGGTGATTTAGAACCTAAGCGTTTCGTCGGCGTCCTCCTCATGGCAGACGTATCTGGGTACACATCACTATCGGAACGATACAATAACACTGGGAAAGGTGGCACATACAGACTCACCGTAACTCTCAACACTTATCTCGGATCGTTGATAGAACTTATATATACTCATGGTGGGGACATTTTAAAATTTGCTGGAGATGCATTTTTGGCTCTATGGAAAACTGACAAAAGAACGTTTCTATGTCATACAATTCACAACGTTATTGCTTGCGCTTTGTTGATACAGCACTCTTATTCAACATACGAAACAGATGTGAAAGTAAGTCTACGGGTGAAACTGGCTATCTCTGCCGGAAACCTCATGTTTGCCCCTATTGGTACTGGAATCGACATGAACTACGTCATAATTGGACTGCCTGTACTAGAAGCTAAAGCTGCAGAAAGTGTTTGCTCTTCAGGAGAAGTAAAATTAACAAAAACTGCCTGGGCCCACTGTTATTCAAGAAATTATGATCATGTAATCCACGATGATGGCCATGTCACGATCAAATCTATCCTTTACGATCCCCACGATAGCGATGTGAATAAACCATTCTTAGGATTCAATGCAATGGTCAAACAAATAAAACGGCCGCTTAATGCCGGAGAACCCCTTCCAGATTTTCTTCTAGAGCCCAATAAAAGTCTGAGCACTGCAGAAGTTATAAAGAAGAATGAAATATTACACCTGCGCAAAACCATTTTTATGGCAGGCGAAAACAATACAGGTTCAGAGATTCGTAAGTTTATGATAAGGCCAGTGTTGACGCAAATCGACGCTCACCAACCGCTCGAGTATCTCACCGAGATGAGACAAGTCTCTATTTTGTTTATTACACTCAAACCTAGAGAGTGTCCATTTCTTCAGTTGATCACAATTGTAAACAATGCTTATCAAATAACATGTGATATTGTATACAAATCTATGGGGTGCGTGAATAAAATCATACTCTTTGATAAAGACATAATGATACTAGTCGTTTTTGGACTTCGAGGTTTCAAACACGAATCTGAGGCACAAGCTGCGTTAAAATGTGCGTATAGTATAAGAAAGTCGGTGGCTGCCCTCGATGGAGTAATGGAAGTTTCCGTTGGTGTAACAACAGGTCAAGTTTACTGTGGTGTTGTAGGTCATCCTCTTAGAAGAGAATTTACTGTCATTGGTGCTATTGTTAACAAAGCTGCCAGGCTTATGTGTGGATTTCGCAATAGAGTCACATGCGATGAAGTGACTTTTGTAAAAAGTAAAATGTCACCAAATGGTTTTACTCTACAGCCGAAAACTGAGCTAAAAGGTATAGGGCAACCTGGAAAAATATATGAATATACAGAGGACATCCGAGTGAAAGAATTGTATGACATACCAATGATACCGCCTCTTCTTGATAGACATGACGAAATGGAATATTATGAAAGCTGGCTAAATGATAGTCACGAAGCTTTCAGAGATTTTGATGCATTGCTAATAGTTGGTGAATCACGCATCGGCAAAACCAGACTGATAGAATGGATGGCTAGATATGCCAGAAAATCTGGAGGTCGGGTATCTGTCGTTACGCTATCGTCCATTCATTCTGCAACTCCTTATTTGGCTCTAAATCAAATAATGAACCAAATATTAGGAATCAATGAACCTACGGTAGGATTTGCCAAAGAAGAAAAGATTGTACAGCTAATGAAGGTGTACACCGAAGACTTGTGTTATTTAAATAACATATTGAAAGTAAAATTTGCATTTCATGAAAGAATATATTCCTATGATGAGAATAAACGTAAAGAAAAGGCAAAACTAGTTTTCGGAAAACTGATTAAAGCTATAATGGAAACTCAAGTCGTACTTTTGGATGACCTTCAAAATTTAGATGAATTTTCTTGGGAATTCATAACATTAATGTTTGATTCAATGAAAATATTTACTGTCTTATCAGTAACTCGAGGAAAATTTAGTTCGGTTCAGAATTGGCTTTATGGTGTATTTATAAATAGCAGTGTAAGAAAAATGGTTTTGGGACCTCTTGCAACAAGCTGGATTCCAGCTTTAGCCTGTCAAATATTGGACGTCAATGCTGTACCTAAAGACCTTTGCGACGCACTATTATCAAAGTGTGGGGGAATGCCTGGTCTTGTGGAAAGCTTTATAATTCATTTATTTTCAAACGGGGCTCTAGAATTAAAAAAAATACAAGAAACTGAAACAGAAAACTGGACTGAAGCTCATTTACAGTTTCCTAATTCCAATTTGTTACACCCACAAGCTTTGGATGTAAAAGACCAACCAGCACTCGACGAATTTATAGAAAAAGATGATACAGGGGAAATTGGTATTTGTATCGTGACTCGAACGGAAGAACTAAAAACAAACATCGATGTGCAAAATTTAGATGCCTTAGTAATGATACAAATAGATTCTTTGACCCCATATCAACAGTTACTACTGAAAATTGCATCGGTCATTGGAAATGTGGTATCAAGAGATCTGTTAGAGAGCATAATGTACGAAAACAATCCCTTGGTTACTGCAAAAGCAATCAAAAGATTATTTGCAATGCGTATTCTATCATGTGCAACCTCCCATCAAGCAAAATACAATCGTAAATTTGTAGCGGATTCTCCATTGTTACAGAATGTGAACATGAATTTAACGTGTGATTGTTCTTTTGAATACGATCCAGAGATAAGTGAAAACTTACCCAAATACGCTTTCTGTAAAGTAATCAAATTTAAAAACAAGAACACTAGAAATACTTGCTACGAATTACTTCCAATGAACCAAAAAAAAGAATTTCACGCTCGGGTAGTAAATTATTTAGAAAACAACAAAATTAAATGTCCAAGTTGTGGAGGAGGTGTTATGATAGTTCAGTCTTTGAATAGTCTAGCACCCAATGATTCTTTCAGTAGCACTTGCGACAGCACACATTTAGAAAATATATCTTCTAGTGATACGGAAGATGATGACGAAACGGAAAATCCTTCTTGTTTATCAGAAAAAGTTGGCAAAGAACAATTGGAAACCCTTGGAAACTTGGACAACGATAATAAGGAAATATTTCAATCTAATAGTGAAGAAATAATAACAAAACATGTTTCCACTGAAAGTTCAAACTTAAATAAGATAAAAACGCAATATAACTCAATATTAAAAACTAAAATAAGTGATGTCGAAAATGTATTAAATGCGAGTAGAAGATCAACTAAGCGCGTTACAATGACTAACTTTAGCTTTAAAAATACTTCAATAGAGTTCCCGAATTACAAAGTTTTTGACATGCTGCGGGAGGTGACAGAGGCTGAACATTTATGTGACTGGCATAGCCTAGGTGTCAAAGATAGTAAAGATGATCTAATAACAGAAAAACAAGAAAAAAATAATAGCAGACAAACGATGAGTGTAAAAATAGAAAAAGGTGTTTCGCAAACAAATTTTACTAAATGCACATGTCCCGAATTGCAAATTGCTATTTATGAACAACTCATTAATCACGCATCACTGGCTGAACTAAAGAGCAAAGCTATTGAATTTCTATTGACCTCCAGTTATTTGAATATACTAGCCAATAATGTGGATACTGTATTTCCAAAGCTCGAAGCAGCTGAAAAGATGTGTTCAGAAGCCCATGGAAACTTGGAACCATTAGTAAAAAAAAGGTTTATAGCTAAAATACATTCGTTGCGAGCAGCTGCTTGTCTAATGAGTGGAAGACTTGCAGCTGCAAAAACATCCTTGGAACGGGCACTAAAAGCTTACAGAATAAATCTCGATAAAGTAAAAAGTGTCTTTAAAATAACAGATATTATTGATTCCATTAAAATGAAAAGAAAAATATATCGCTCGTACGAAATGACTATGCGGTCTGATTCGGTTTTCTGCCTCAACATTGCCACGCTATTGAACTCCATGTTGGGAGAAGAGCGATTATCAAGGCTTGCAGCCATCCGGGCTCTGCAAATCGTACGAGATGTAGAATGTCCTGTGGTAGATATATGCGATGCATACAGTAACGCTATAGTTGTTGAGCTAGACCGGGGAACACCAGATGCCACGGTAGAAATAGAAAAAATGGCAAGCCAAACTTTACAACAACTAGCACGTCCAATTCGCGCTGAGGAACTTTATTCAATTGGAAAACTCTATATGGAGTCTTTTCGGGCACGATTATCGAGAGCTCAGCTAGCCCCTGCGATTAGATCAGGTTTTCGAGCTCTAACAGTAAGCCGATTTCTTCAGGCAAACAATGTTTCATTGGACATCGTACCCGACCTGTTTTACGTATTATTATCACGACGGCGAATAGAAGAGGCAGTAGATATTGTGCAACTGGCCCTTCGGATGGGCGCTAACGAAGTTTCACAAGATAGCGAAACCTGGTACTACGCTCTTTGCATGGACATGATTTTGGACGCTGGTTTTCAGTTAGAAAGTCCGATGGAAATAAGTCGCTTCGCTGAGTTTGCACTGTGTAGAGGTAAATCTGCGGGGCCTAGTCGACGACGGTTGGTGGTCGGTCTATGGACCTATTGGCTGAGAGCGGATTCTGAAAAGAAAGCAAAACGGTTTGAATCCGAAGCATTGAGCTGGACTTCAAGTGACGACGATGAAGGATCATTGACAAATCTTATAAGTGCTATGAGGTTAGCTGACGGAATGCTGGAGAGCTTGGCCAAGAAAGTTGACGATTTGAAGAAGGTACGTAACAACTTGTTAAATAACCGACCTAATAACACGACGATCGTCATAGGCAGTAAGTATTATGTACCGATTTGCTTCAATTTGTGCGTGGTTTCGTGATTTCAGGTAGTGGATATAATGGAATTACGCTCCATAGCCGACCGCGAGTTAACCAGATTGGAGAGAGATGCTCGTTTGATGCGCGCTTTGTATCCTCGTTGGATACTACTAAGAGCAAACACCTTGAAACTATCCAGTCGGAAATCAGCAGCTAAAGCTTTGTTCGATCAGGTAAATAAGGTTTCATGGCGGACTCCGCGTTATTTAGTCAACTGACTAGCAGAAGACATTATGATATTATTAGGTCCCAGATAACAAGTGGAAACGATAGTGCTCGTAGATAGGTACGTCGAGTAAGTAGGTCCAGATACTTCCTCTCCGAAATTTAATTTTTGACCATCTTCATCATGAATGGAGCTACTATGTGTTCATAACTTTTACAGGCGTTGGAAGAATCACGTCGCATCAACAACCACTTGGAAGAGGCATTGGCTCGTGCTGCCATAACCAAATCAGTGTTCTGGACACAAAGTGCTCGATCAAGCAACTTCCTCAACTGGCAGGCAGGAGCAGAGCATGCGCGCTCTTCGTGGTATCAAATTATGTACCGGATCTCTACCACAAGACAATGACGTATGCATAGCTTTTATAGTGATTTGTTTTCCCTTCCAACAACTCCTAACTAAAAATGCTGCTAGGTTTGCTCTGGACACAAAAAATATTACATAAACGTACTACCTTACTAGGTACGTAGGTAGGTACCTAGGTACAAGACTTTTAAACGACCAATACAAAACATGTTATCGTTCCTCGTGGTATCCATCACAAACTTCGTCTCTTCCTCCCTCACCCCCAGTAGGCTCAACCATTTCCAACTTCCTTAGCAGCCTCACCTCAAATAAGTAGGTATACCTACCTACATATATAGGCAAGTTAGATATCTAGTAGGTATATACACGATTGACCTCCAGTCAGAGCTGAGAAGAGCTGTACCTACCAAGAAACAAAATACCTTACCTACTGTACCTACCTACCTTTTTTGTATGTTTATCCAGAACTTGAACTTCCTTCCAGAATATTAATATTTATTAGGTACCTCTACTCTACGTAGGTACTAGGTACCTACTCATGGAAAACCCGCGAAAAGGCGCTGGCTAATAAAACTTTTTTTTCTTTTAAACATGGCTTTCTGACAAGAGTTGCTAATGTCATTGGTCAATTTAACTCAAATTATCATTGTCACTGTCACACAATATGTCAAAGTCAAAACATGTTTATTGTTTACAAACCGGTGCCGGTGTTTTCTTCTCGTTTCTTGATTTTGATTTCATCTGACGAGCAAGACAAACAGAGATATCTTAGTTTATCACATTGTACCCACGTAAGTTAGGTAGGTATGTAAATTCATACATTTGTAATTTATCGTTCTTATTTATTGTGACGTGCGTGAAGATTAATTTTTATCTCAAATTGTGAGTGGAGCGCTGTATTACCTACATTATCATTTGAGTGGAGCGAGTCGTACGAGAACTACAGAATACATAGGTAAAATGACGGTCAAAAAATTAGTATTCGTTGGGACAATAGCTTCATCAGCATCTTTGAAGGAACTCAACATCTTTGATGGTTTCTTATGCATAGAAAATGGAACGGTAAGTGGCATTCTTGTAGTTTTTGAATCCTACGAAGCTTTTTACACTGCTGTCACGGGTTCATACCATGGTTTTATATTTCAGATCACTAAAAAGGGAACAATCCAAGATTTCGAACAGCTTCAAAGTGTCGGAGCATTCACAGACTTTAGTATAACCGAGTTAGGAAAGGACCAGTTTCTCATGCCGGGGTTTGTAGACTGTCACACTCATGCCCCTCAGTTCCCCAACCTTGGCCTGGGTTTGGATAGACCATTGTTAGAATGGCTTGCAAAGTACACATTTCCTTTGGAAAAAAAATATGGGGATGTTGACTTTGCGGCTCAAGTTTATGAAAAAGTTGTGGTAAGTAGATTGGTTCTAATCTAACCTATGAACATTTTGTAACTTACATTTTATGCTTATTTAGCAATGTTAATGTTTTAGTAAGTTATAGTCACACACACCTAACTCAATGCACTTGTATAGGTACCTAATAATTAGAGTAGGCAAGCTGAGGGCCTAGTATGAGTTTTGGTGTGTAAATCTGGTGTGAAACGTCTGACGCCCAGCACATCAGTGGGCACTGATTTGTATGGAGACACAGTGGGTTTTTCAATTTTTTTGTCTACACCAAGCCCATACTTTCATTTCGAGCTTCTCAAAGAGTCCACTCAGTGTCTCCATACAAATCAGCGCCCACTGGTGTACTGGGCGTCAGACGTGTCACACTCACACTATACACTGAAAACTCGTACTAGACCCTCAGTTACCAATTCTAGTGTAAATCTTTCTAGATAAGGTAGCTTTTGAATTCTACACAATTTTTTCAGCAAAGGCTTCTAAAGAATGGTACAACAACAGCTTGCTACTTTGGAACCATACACCTAGAAGGCACACTACAGCTTGTGAATAGTGTCATCAAATTCAAACAGAGGGCGCTGGTAGGCAAAGTCAGCATGAATGAGAAAAATGATGAGGGGTATTACAACAACACTCAGACAGAGTTGGCTGAAGTTGATGAGTTTGTGAAGAAAGTGCAGGGGTTAAAAGTAAGTGACTATGCATTTGAAAAAGTATGTCTATAGTAGGTGCCAAATAACACCGCAATACAGGTCATTCACCCACCTTCAAAACGATGTCGCAAAATTCAATTTATGAATGGTATACAAACAGTACTACGAGATTCGAGCCATTACCGTCTTAGCGACAGGTTTGTATGGAAAGCGACAGAATTAGCCATTCATAAATTGAATTTTGCGACATCGTTTTAAAGGTGGGTGAATGACCTGTATTGCGGTGTTATTTGGCACCTACTATAGTAAGTAAAGTATGGTAAAGAATACATATCTAACATCTAGTTTGGACTCTTATATTGGTCTTCTAAAGCTGAGCTAACTCTAATATCAAATGATTGCTAAATCTGTTCTCATCTCTTGTTGTCATGCAAGTGACAATGATAGAGCATTTTTTAAAGGCGCGCTAATATGACTTGTCGAATATGAATGAATGAATGATACAGTTGAATAATAACTACATACTTGGTAACTAAATGCAATACGAAACTGATTGTATTATTGTTTACTAGCGACCCACCCCGGCTTCGCACGGGTGCAATGCAGTGATGATGATGATGATGTATTATACATATAAACCTTCCTCTTGAATCACTCTATCATTAAAAAAAACTGCATCAAAATCCGTTGTGTAGTTTTAAAGGTCTAAGCAGACATTAGGATAGACGCGGGAAGCGACTTTGCTTTATACTATGTAGTGATGTAAGAAATGGAAAATCGGTACTTTTGGCTTTTGCCTGTTTTAAGATGAGTCTGTGATGTTGCAGAATGATCTGGTGCAGCCGGTTGTTACTCCAAGGTTTGCTGTGAGCTGTGATGCGGAACTTATGAGCGGGCTTGCAAGAATAGCTAAAAAATATAACTGCTTGGTTCAAGTGAGTATACCAGTATTTTCTGTTTCTTAGGTTATAGGTTGAATTCAATTTAAAGAAAGCACTAGTTCAGGGTCCTATATGAACACAAAATAAATTTTCATTTCATTTCTAAGGCCCATATGCCGATACAGAAATTGTTACTTATGCATAGATTTGGGTACAGATCTTCATACAAAAATGTATGCTAGCGTCCAGATCAGTGCTTGAACGGTAGATCAGCATACGGACCTAAGATGCTAATTTATTAGTAACATGATGGGTTACAATAGTATGTGAGACTCACTATCAGAAAAATTACGATTTTTTTTCTCATTTTACCTCTTTTTTTCGTTTTACAAAAAACATTGACAGGAGGAATTTGACCTTTATCCACAGTAATATTACATATTATGCTATCTGCTAGTTTATAACAATGAAGTACAATTGTTTAGTAGTGGAGGTCAATGCTGTAACCAGCGCCAACTTTGCCCTGTAAAGATAATTTACGTACCTACCATAACTCCACATACTTTATCTCGTTATTGTAACCCTGGGTTTGTTTAGTAAGTATAATATTTCTTTATTACCTAATACCCCGGATTCTGTTGTCCTTTTACTAAACTAACCTAATTTGACAGCACTAATAAAATTGTTGCCATCCCTTTCTCATGAACTAAAACGACTAAGACATTTATCATTTTAGTCCGGCTCAAGCAGTCGCTAAGCCAGGACGGAGGCCTTAAGGCGGCCTAAAAACTCCGTTATCAGAGTTGGCCACTAACTCATACGAGCTTGCTTGATTAGTGCTGTCAAATTAGCTTATAGAAAAGTTAAACAACACAATCAGGCCCTTTGTTATCTATTGTTTCAGAGCCATATATCAGAAAACGTGAAAGAAATCGAGTATGTTTTGTACAAGAATCCTGGTTGCAAGAGCTACTCTGAAGTGTATGATGAGAGCCATATTTTAAATGACAAGGTAATTACTTTTATTGATTTTTTTTATTCAATAGGCAACGCCAACAGCGCACATAGTGTACATTACAATAATCACCTTTGAAAACCTTATTCTATAAAATGTGTGCCAATTACAGGCATACACAGCATTTGCATTATTGATCGAGTAAGCGAAGCGAACGAGATCTTGGTGACAACTTGGGCAAAAATGCTTTGTATGTGTGTTCGTCGAGTTCTTTTTAAACCGCTTATCCGATCTTCATAGAATTTAGTAGGTATACGGATATTACTCTTAAGTTTGACTGGTTTGAAAAATAAAGTAAATCGGTTAAGGGGTTGGAAAGTTATGAGGTTCCAAAGGGAGTAAAAAAAAAATAAAGTCGTACCTAAATAACATGTGGGGTGTCATTCCAAAACCGTTTTTATTTTGATTCTAGATCTAATAGTTTTTGAGTTGTTGTAAAAATTATAAAATTGGCAAACCCAGTATAACGTGCGCTACCATTTCTTGGAGTTTCAATGATTTTATAGTTCAAGTAAGACTGGTACTTAGCTAGACGGCGATTTCGAAGCGATTTGCAAAGTTTATTACAACCATTGGTCTATAAAAAATGTTCGGGTTTTATTAACCTCCGACCATCTCGAGATCTCAGTTCGGGGCGAACTACTAGTTATAATGACTACTACAGACAACAGCAAAAAGGAAGCTTAAATTAAGTAATTACAATTAAATAAAAACTAAATGAACAAATCATAGAAACAAAAAAAAACACTTCTATAAATAAAAAAAAACTAAGTAACTAGATTACATATAGGTAGGTAGTATCACCTTCGTATTCACAAATATTCGACAGCCACTGCAGCCCCACAAGTTAAAATGCGCTCTGAATGGAGCGGTATGGAATTTGTCTATTAAACAAAGCAGTAATTTTTTTTTTAAATATATATTCTCGACGGAAATTTTTTAGACAACCCATTTGTAATATATTTATTGACATATTTAATTGATAATAAAATAGTTTTCATCCATTAACCAGCTCGGTGCAAATGGTTGTATAGTGGGATCCTGTACTATTACGTCATTATACTCATCGCACCGGTTATAACTTAACCACAACCTGCAACAAAATAAACCAAAACATTCCACATGGAAGTTTTACGAAAACCATTAGTAAATTATCACTTTCGCCATAGTTTGATCACTCGATACCTAATCATTTAATAACGAGGTACTTTTCCTATACTTTAAACATGAGTTTGGGGAATATCTTAAAGTCAGTATAATTTGACTATTTCTTGAAGGTTGCATCGCTATAGTTCTCGCTATAATATAGATCTCGTGGACACCACAGTATTTTTAGGCATAACTCTAGATAATAAACTTCGATGGGGCCCACACATAGATAAATTGTCGAAGAGACTTAGTTCTGCAGCATATGCAGTCAAGAAGATCCGCTTCCTTACAGATGTGGAAACCGCAAGACTAGTCTATTTCAGCTACTTTCATAGCATTATGTCGTACGGCATTTTGTTTTGGGGGAGTGCTGCAGACATAAACACCATATTTGTGTTGCAGAAGAGGGCTATTCGTGCAATTTATAACATGGGTCCCAGAGAATCACTAAGAAATAAGTTTAAGGAAATAAATATAATGACAGTACCTTGCCAGTACATCTATGAAAACTTATTGTATGTTCAAAAAAATATCAATCTATTCAACAAAAAAAGTGATAATCATAATGTTAACACTAGAAATAAAGACAAACTCGCTGTTCCCACCACTAGGCTCACAAAAATTAGTAAATCTTTCAAAGGGCAATGTGTACGCTTCTTTAACAAAATCCCAAGTGATGTGTCTCAGTTTTCGATTGGCAAGTTCAAAACGTAATAAAATATCTGATTATTTAGAAGACAAACAAGCTTGGGACGAACTAGCTCCAACTCATCCAATAAAAAAAAATGTAATCATACCTAATCATACAAAACGTAATGACGATTCAAAGTGATCAGTGAGATTTTATTGAATAAAAGATTTTTGACTTTGACTTTGACTTTGAGTTATTTACTCAACTAGGTAACTATATCAATCGTAGATAACTTTTTTTGGTAATGAGATACAATTACGAAACACCTGATACGTCCTAGCAGCTACGTCTGACTGCACGTAAAAGTGTCTCATGTGCCTGTAAGTGAACCGAGACGGTACACAGCAAAGCGAGCATCACTACTTGGTGGCAAATATAACAATACCTAATGGGACGTCCTTCCAAAAGATATTTCTAAATAACTCCTCCCTTAATGGTTGTTTTAGTGTATAATGGCGCACGCGGTTCATCTGAGCGACGAAGAAATGAGTCTTCTTTCAAAGAGGGGCGTTTCTATCGCACATTGTCCAGCCTCCAACACTAGATTGAAATCGGGATTGTGTCCTGTTGTGAAGTTAATAGAAAAAAATCTGACTGTGGGTTTGGGAACAGGTAACTTGTTTAATGTAAATAAAACAATAAATATGAATACATTATATTCATTTACAAATCTGACGAATGTGGGATCCGATATTAGTGTAAGTAGAAGTGCTAGAAATCATTCATTTATTTTAGTCATCAATTCTCTTTTGAATGATATTTTCCTCATGTTAGATGTGTCCGGAGGCGACAATGCAACGATACTTGATGCGATGCGACGCGCTATGGATGTGTCAACGTATGTGGACTGCTCTGGGGACTCCATCTCTTGGTCGGAAGCTTTCTACCTGGCAACTTTGGGCGGCGCAAAAGGTAACACGTAATTCTTGGATAATGGATCAAATAAATGACCTACCTGGTGTTATAACATGCTTATAACAATACCTCACTGCCGTGGGTGGTGATTTGTATGGAGGCACTGAGCGGATTCTTTGAGAAGCTCGACATGCGAGTACGAGCTTGGTGTAGACCAGAGGTTCCCAAACTTTTTTTCTCATAGACCACTTTCAAAATGTAGCTGGTTCCGATGGACTCCCTGCAACTACATTTTTGCCGTATTCCCATAACTCGATAAAAAATATGAAGATTAGATCTAACTATGGAAATTGGTCCCTTTGCAAGTCTCGACACTTTGTACTGAATAATATGTAAAATATGCAAGTCTGTACTGAATATGGAATATGCAAGTTTTTAACAGTCGCTGAGCTTAAAGTATTATCTGCCTACATTGATAGGTGAAGTCAAGCCAACATTTTAGTTCTTCACTGTATGAACCCCCATTTCCTTGTCGCGCCAACGTACACTCCCGTCCAGTTTCCCGGAGACCCCTAGGGGTCTACCTCGACCACTTTGGGAACTACTGGTGTAGACCAAGCTTCTCAAAGAATCCGCTCAGTGTCTCCATACAAATCAGCGCCCACTAGTGTACTGGGCGTCAGACGTTTTACACCAGATTTAAACCAAAACTCGTACTAGGCTCTCGATCACGTCTGTTGAATACGTGCCTTGTCACCAGAGATGGGCAATTTACCGGGAAAAATTGAAAATACCCGGTATTTTGGGTAAAATTCCGGGAAACATTCCAAAATGGGAATTTTCAATGGTATTTTCAATTTTCAAGAGTTTTTTGACGTTTTTAGCATCGTTAGAAATGTAAACAACAATTGTTATTTGAAGCTATTTAATATGTCTTGATTATTAAAAAAGGAAGTCATAGTGTCACACTCACGTTTACCACTGAGACGTTCAAATGTTAGGTTTTATATGCCTGTAATTGTGCCGGCCGAGCCTTCAAACAGTAACATAGCAATGCGAGCGTCACTGCTTCGCAGTAGAAATAGGCAGGTACTGTGATAGTACTTCCCCGGACGAGTTTCATGACAATTTATTTTACTAAGTAAGCTACTCATACATTGGTTAATATTAAAATTGATGAGGGCCAGTGTTGTCGCGAATCCTACTAATATTATAAACGCGAAAGTTTGTATGAATGTTTGTTACTCTTTCGCGCAAAAACTACTGATCCGATTTGGATGGAACTTGGAATATATATTGTCCGTGATCTGGACTAACACATAGGCTACTTTTTATTCCGGAAAATCAACGGGATCTGACGGGACACAAACGAAGTCGCCGACGACGGTAGCTGGTTTTTGAATAAATGTCACAAGACGGTGCGAAAATAATTGCTGTTTACAACCATCAAAACAAAACAAATGCTCTTCACTCAATTGATTTGTGGCTGTGATTGATGATCCTTAGTTACATACAGATAATTCATACAGAAAAGTATCGTCGTCATGGTCATCACTACAACCGTACCTATAATGATCTATTTATACTAATTTCCTGTATTGTTTTTGTGTGATGAACAATCCGTAGTCAATTATCAACTTTTGAAGGTATATTCAGTCATCCATCATCATTGACGAGTAAAAATACAAAAACAAAATACAAAATGTTTATTTGCAACACAAACTTAAAAATAAAACACGCAAACACTAAACACGTTTTAGGACACGAATTGTGTCTAAATATGTAATGTTGCAAAAAAGCCCCATCGCAGCATGTGCAGGTTTTACAACGTGCGCTGGTCTTCCGCTGGCGCCGTGAGAACTTAGGCCGGGTTCCCACTACGCCGGACCGGCAAAAATGCCGGATCCGGGATAATATGAATAGCTCTATATAAATTGTACAGCCACTAGCCCTTCCGGCAGTTTTACCGGCCCCGCAGCTTTGCCGGTCCGGCGTAGTGGGAACCCGGCCTTAGCAAGTTAAACTAGGTAAATAAATATTAAATGTTCCACAGCATTGAACCTGGATGATAAAATCGGCAGCTTGGACATCGGCAAAGAGTTTGACGCGCTTGTCATAGACGTGTACGCGTCAGACGGACCTGTAACTCGTTACGAAGGGTTTCCTACCTTCTCCTCTCAGCGGGAATACGCAGATAGTCTACTGCAGAGATTCATATACCTCGGGGATGATAGGAATATCATCCAGGCTTACGTTAAAGGAGAGAGAGTGAAAAAGTTATAAATAGTGCCATTTGTCTGAGGCCTCTGCGCTAATATGGACAATCGTAAACGTATTGTAACGGTAGCAAACAACGTCGTCAATCTTACTCCTTCCGTTTTTCGGAATAATAAAACAAAGTTTTTAAAAATCCGGTACTATGTACTACTTCCAAATTAGTTACTATTCGTAAAATCATGTTTCCAAAACGAAAGTAACTCTGTGATATGAATGTGTTCTAAACTAAAATATAATCACTTATTGTACAATTTTCTTTGGTATGTATTGTCTGTAAATATACTGTATGTAATATTTCCCAGTCTTTTAAAAACCCCCTATCACGAATCCATAACTTTCTGTGCTAATAGTGTATACCTACAATAAATTAGAACGCAGTACTGACTATAGTACCTATTTCGGAACATATTAAAATAAGAACCATTTTTGCAGTGTAAAGTTCCATTATTTGACTGATAATTAGGTAATTTTCCGTTTGTCGTGTTAGTGCAATTAAAAATTCCATCGTTAGATAGGAGGTCATTCGTGTATTGGTGCAATTAAATGATGCTCTACTAATTATAATATTTACACTGTAGATAAGCTGAAGAGTTTTGTAAAGTAGACAAATCGTAAACAATAATATCTAAAATGTATACACTTGACACCAATTGACTCCTTTTCGGAACACCCTATGTATTTATTTGAATAAAAACGAAATATTTGTAGAACAAACGGATTTGTCTGATAAATCTAATGTTAGGATTGTTTTCAAATCTAAACCCCATTTAAAAAAAAACATCCTATATCTATAAATTATTATATTATCATCCCTTTATTAATAAAAAAAGTTTAAATGTCAACCTAAGTAATTATGATACTAATGAGCAATAATAAGCTCATTAGCACCCTAATGACCTCATTGTTTTTATGAACTCTTGCCATGAGGGATAAGCTTGGGATAGGGAGAGGATAGATACGCTTTTCTAATAATATAAATATTACCTAGGGCTGAAACTGAGTATGCTTCTATTAGCTAGGACTAATACCTTTTTAGAATTTTAATCTTTTACCCATTATTAAGTAATTATTAGTGAAACAAGTTATTTTTTTGCGTAAAAACTAGGTAACTACTATCTATAGTTAAAAAATTAAGTAGGTGTACTGATCCCAAATGAAAGAAAATGAAGTAGGTACCTACCTGCCTATTATTACAGGTTTCCAAAACAATCTTACTTTGTTGTGTGAAATTTCTAAGGATTATTTTATTAATGAGTATGTACCTAGCAAAGTTTTTTTTAGTTATTAGAGCTCTATAAGTTTGCAAAATAAGTCACCTAAACTTTGAACCGGCGGCGCTTTGACATTGACCTGGCACAATGCACATGTTTACAATGTTGCTGAATGAATCATTTAATCTACCACGTGCTGCATAATCATGCAGTGACATTCTGTTCATTTTGCACTTGAAATAAAGCAGATGTTGTAGGTATACTTTAGTCCTTCGTTAAGAAATGACGTCTAAAAAACCCTATTTGCATTGCAAAAAAACCATAGAGTTATTAAAACGATTAATATCTGATTTATTATAAATATGTGACCGGTTTTTGTCAGCCGGCAGACCCGTGATTTCATATGAAACCCTAGGTACTTTACTTACCTAGGTGAACAAAAAGTGAGTCAATCTTTACCGAGTCGTAGAAGTGTACACACGTTCGCATTTCGCGTTACAATGACTTACAAAAGGTTAGTGTTTGTTGGGACCATCGCCTCTTCAGTTTCATTGAAGGAACTGGATGTTTCCGAGGGGTTTTTGACCGTGGAAAATGGAAAGGTAAGTTTTAATAATATTTGTTAAATCATAATTTTTAAAAACACCCTGTAAAGTTTACAAGCTAAACTTTACAGGGATTTATCCGGTTAAGTTTCGGTAGAGTACCTACCTACTTACGTATGTTTAAACAAATATGGTCGGTATCGTAGGTATCTAGGTAATATCATAATTTTTTTTAGATCACCAACAAAGGAACAACGGAAGAATTCAAACGGCTTAAAAATTCGGGAGACTTCGACGACTTCAATATAACCCAGTTAGGACAAGACCAGTTCATCATGCCAGGTTTTGTGGACTGCCACACCCACGCATCACAATTCCCAAACATCGGCCTGGGGTTAGATAGACCCCTGTTAGAGTGGTTGCCGAAATACACTTACCCCTTAGAAAAGAAGTATGGTGACATCGATTTTGCCGCTCAGGTTTACGATAAAGTTGTGGTAAGTATGCTATTGTTTTGTTTCTTGTGCAACTATTATATTTCAAATCATTCTCTAAGGTAAACCGCTAAGAAATATAAAGCTAAGATACCGATTATACCTCTAAAAAACCCTCTCTATCGCTATAGATTAGGTACATATCATTAGAAAATAAAATGAATATTCTTAGACATTTCACACAATGCCCTCTAGTCCCAAACTAAGCAAAGCTTGCATTGCATAAGCTTGCTTTTATAAAATAAATGTTATTTTTATTACTAAGTTTTTGTAATGTATCTAAAACATTATTCTAAAATAAATATTTTAGCAATCTATAAATTAGCCAAGTGCGTTCCAAATTATGCATTGTTCTTGTATTAATCTGGTATTTTTGATTGCGTTTGTAAAAAGGAAACCTTTCCTATTCGCAAAAATACCAGATAGTGAACAAAACAATCATTTGTTGTTGTTTTACTTAAAAGTTGTTTTACTCGGAAGCTGGTAAAGCTTACTTGCAGAACTGTTATTTCGTAAAGCTTACAAGAACTCTTGCCATTTTAATATTCATGTATTTAAATAAAGGCTTCGTCGGTAGGCAGCAGTAAACACGTGCATGACTCATAAAAATAAGTGACCACAAAAAAATATTTTTTTGTAGCTTTTTGACGAACTATTTTGGAATCCTCGTTGGACATCGTAATACTAAAAATCATGGTGCAATGGTATGAAATCGTATACAAATTTACAAAACATAGTGATGTCAGATAAGATCTAACCATTTTAGGACCTAATTTACATTATCAAACTTTTTTGTCTTCTTAAAAGCCCGACTTGTTTCTAAAAAAAAAACCTTGAATAGGAATTTAAAAAATTGTAGGCAGATGCGCCTCATGTACGGGAGTCCAAATAAGTATGTAATACTACGTAACAGGAGTTATTATACTCGTACTACCTACAATGACCTACATCCGCACCTTTCATCCGACTCCGTCATGCGTCGTTGACGATATAGGTACTTTCACATTTCACAGTGTCAGCAGGATGCTTCTTAGATTACCTAGTTGAGTACCTACCTAATCTAAGGTATTATAACACCGACTTTGCGATTCTGTGAGAGTGAAAATTAAAAAAGGTTATCGAGATGAAAGAAATTGACCCCAAACACGAGGATGTAGGTAAATATGGAAAATAAGCAAGGCTTATAGGAACTAGATTGCTGCTAGAGTATGCATTCCTTTTTCTTTTATGGCACATAATTATCATAACACGACCAATAATTTTTTTTATCGCATTGATGGTTTATTCTCATCGAGCCCACTCATTAGCTGCTAATGAGTGGGCTCGATGGGAAAATACCAACCGATGTATATGCTAATAACTAGCATATTGGCCTCGTTGGGATTTTTTTGATCTGGCCCACCGGTGGGCCAGTACAATGGTCATAAATATCTTCATAAAATTAACAGCGTAAATAACTGTACCTATAGAAATGAATAAATCAGATTTTTTTTCTTCAGCAAAGACTACTAAACAACGGGACAACCACAGCATGCTACTTCGGAACAATGCATCTCGAAGGAACACTGCAGCTCGTGGCCAGTGCAGTCAAGTACCGACAGAGGGCGCTTGTGGGCATAGTTAGCATGAACGTCAAGAATGATGCTGGCTACTACCAGGATACGAAAACGGCACTGGATGAGGCTGAGGTGTTTGTGGAGAAAGTTCGAGAGCTTCAGGTAAATAACACATTCTAGGTTTGCCCAAAAATGTTAAGAACCCTAGTTTATAGTTTTATGGACCCCTGAATCTGATCCTACTCTAGGATTGCCCATGTCACGAATATCCTGAAACTAGGACAATGCATCGTATCGGCAGTGATTAAACAAGAGTACAACAAAACAACTCTCAGAACAGAAATAATTAGAGATCATGCAAACGTCACGCAATTTTTGTATCTATCCTTGTTTTTCACCTTGGTTTGTCACTAGTGACGACAGCGAAACCGAAATAAGTATGTTATTAAAACAGAATAAAGTATGCTGTAGCAGGTACAATGAATAAAAAAACCCTGTAACAATTAAATACAGGAAAAGTGAAATTTAGTAAAAAATAAATTTCGCTTTAGTTCTGTACTTCTAATCTCTGAGAACAATAGAAGCTCACGTCGATAGGGGTAAAGAACGGGACGTTTCAAGGGTAATTTAGAAAGGCATACACTTAAGTAGATAATCTTATGGCTATGGGCCAGCCCGAAGCCTAAGCGTACATTGTTCGATTTTTTTTGTTTTAAGGTTGAACAAGTCGCACACCTTTCCATACAAACGTGGAAGGGTAACTACTCCACTGTTTGACGGTAACCAACCAAAACTAAGGATTTTATCAATTGATCTCATCATAATCTGTCTGTATACAGCCCAAACCGTAAAAAAAGTATTCATATAAAAAATACAAGCTAAAAATACTTTCCATACGAAAGTTTAGAAGCTTGTATTTTTAAATTATTTCTTTTTTTACGGTTTGGGCTGTATACAGACATAGATTATAACGAAATAAATTGATTATAATCCTTAGTTTTGGTTGGTTACCGTCAAACAGTGGAGTGGTTACCCTTCCACGTTTGTATGGAAAGGTTTGCGACTGACTGCGACTTGTTCAACCATAAGAAGCTATCTTACTTTTCTACATTGTTTATTCTACGTAGGTACTGATTTCGTTTTACCTGGTCCTAAAAACAAAACTGTAGAGATATGAAACAAAATAGAACCAAACCTGATAGTATTATGGTTGTTGTCGATCGTATCTTCACGGTGAGAACGGTCAAAAGTTTGTTTACATTAAAAACTATGCTGATCGCAATTTTGCTGTATAATTTTCAAGATAATCAAAAAACAAAGACTAGTCCAGTTGACTCATTTAACCTTAAAGGCGTTGAGTCACTGCACCGGTTCGCAGTGTATCATACGAATGCAATTTCTATTGATAAACAAACACAAGCCCGCAAACGATAGAAACCTTTAAATCTTACCAACCAGATAACGCTTTAGTTTTACGGGGTGTTTCGGACTAGTACCCTGAATAGGGTGATTTAAACCATACTTATGGATTTTTTCGTATTTCCAAAATAAATAAATACTCTTTTCTTCAAAGAGTTCCTACGTTAGCTACCTCCATGGGTAAAATTGTTCACTAAATGTGTTCAAAATTTAAATGTATTATTAAAAAATATTTTTATACCATCCCCCTCCTAAAAAGCTTATTTTATTCACTGAAAACAGTGAATAAACTCACTGTTTTGGTGTTTGAATTTAGAACAGAATAATATATTTAACCTCCATCTAATTATTGTTTTTGCGCAAGGAAATTGTATAGCATTGGCTATACAACCTCCAATCGTTAATTTTCTCGTAGTCATGGTATAAAGTATAGTATGCACCTCTTGAATAAAACTGATTTATACCGAGGGCCATGAACCACTCACGTCGTTCTAACACTTAAACCACTCGCTGAATCACTCCCTACAGTCGTGAATCAGTCGTTAGAATCCTTCACTTGATCGTGATTCATTTATGGCCCTCGCTTTAAATCCGTCTTTTATTCACTAGTTGCATAATATACTATTAATGTTTTTCAGAATGACCTAGTGCAGCCAGTAGTGACGCCGAGAGGCGGAGTCAGCTGTGATCAAGAACTGATTATTGGCCTGGCGAAGATTGCGGAAAAGCACAACTGTTTTGCACAAGTGAGTGTCAAAGCTTGTCTACCAGACACCTACGAGTTTTACCACTATTTGTAACCTGGACCAAAAACAGAAGCGTTGTTATGTTATGTTTTTATTTTCGTTATTTCCAGAGCCACATTTCGGAAAACTGTGATGAAATCAAACACGTGCTGAAAAGGAACCCTAACTGCAGCAGCTTTGCAGAAGTTTATGAAAAATGCCATCTCCTTAGGAACAAGGTAAGATTCCTGGATATATACTTTCTTTTAGTTAGCTGAATAAATGAAGTCCTTGCTACTCGGATTTGTATTAAAGTTGTGGCGGTACTGACGCCAATCGTACAAATATTTGAACCAAATAACTTTCCGTCGCAGATTTGGTCGCTCCGCACAATTATGTAGATATTTTATAAGAAAAGTCACGTGATAAGTCCACCTGATGCTAAGTGGTAACCTCTCGTGTTTCAGTGTGTATTAGCGCACGCAGTTCATTTGACTGACGAAGAGATGGCGCTGTTATCACAAAGAGGCACCACCATCGCTCACTGTCCAGCCGCAAACACAAGAATTAACTCGGGACTGTGTCCTGTGCTCAAACTTATCCGGAATGGACTTACTGTGGGATTGGGGACAGGTTAGTGTTTTTAGGTTTAAAAAAACTCTTCAACTCAAGCGTGACTCAATGACTCAGGCATAGATTTTAGCAGATTCTCATAGAAATTGACAAAAAAACTTTTATGAGTCGGGTCAGTGCCGGAGTATTGTCTGACTTTTGAACACACTTTTTGATCTTCTCTACGATAGAGAACAAATACTGAGTGAATGCCTTTCCTCTCTTGATAACACTTTCAAAAAAAAAAATTTTTAATGTCTATCACAGATGTATCTGCCGGTGACACAGCATCAATATTGGACACGATGCGACGCGCGATGGACGTTTCGATGTACGCAGACAACTGTGGGGAAACCATATCTTGGCCTGAAGCATTCTACTTGGCTACATTGGGGGGCGCAAGAGGTAAGCTATCGAACTTCTCTGAATGCTGAAAACGAAAGTTTTCCTACCAGCAGTGCAAGTACCGTCTTATCGAATCGTATCGTTCCATGGGAGTACGGATCTCTTG
The DNA here is from genome assembly GCA_947507515.1 of Eulithis testata. Classification (NCBI taxonomy): domain Eukaryota; kingdom Metazoa; phylum Arthropoda; class Insecta; order Lepidoptera; family Geometridae; genus Eulithis; species Eulithis testata. Next base: position 4,496,683 of record OX382213.1, on the reverse strand, counting down.
TCGTACTCCCAAAAATAAATCATTCGTTCACTGCTGCCATGATTTACTAAATTACTGTCAATATCACTGTTAATCACTTTCGTTTGTCAGAATCAAAACGTAGTAAACATACACCATTGCGAATTCGTTTAAATTTAACGAATTTGTCTACCGATCGTCTAAGTTGATAACGTACCCGCAACTGTCGATAAAACCATTTTTATCGAATTTTGATGATTCTAAATGTCAAATTATGCGATCGATAAGAACGGTACTTGCACTGCAGGCTTAATAAAAAACCAGGCTTACCAGTATTGTCTTGCCTTTGTTCTATTTCTTTTTCTATTCACAGCATTGAACCTAGACGACAAAATCGGCAGCTTGGACATCGGCAAAGAGTTTGACGCGCTTGTCATAGACGTGTACGCGTCAGACGGACCTGTAACTCGTTACGAAGGGTTTCCTACCTTCTCCTCTCAGCGGGAATACGCAGATAGTCTACTGCAGAGATTCATATACCTCGGGGATGATAGGAATATCAAACATGTTTATGTAAAAGGAGAAATGGTTAAGGCTGATACATGAGAAACTACTGCAGTGTTTGAGTAGACTAATCTAAGTGCTTTGATTTATTGCTGTATATTTCTACGCCTGCATAATAAAATACCTAGATCAATTACATAATTAATAATAATTAATTATTTAATAATTAGGTAATTTAATCTGATTAAAATGAATATAATATTTCTAATCCTAATGTTTTTTTTTATTTCTACCCAGGGTGGAGAATGAAAAATCAAATATAAATTGTTAAACTTTTATTTTCGTGTCATCTTTTATAATTTGTGTAGAAAATGTGCAAATAACGTGACAATAATAAACTGAACTTATGGAAATACAATAATAAGTACTACACTACCCACTTAAAGGAATTACAATCAATTCCATAAAACAATACTATCAACTCAGTAACTTGCGGTTCTGATGAATAAACTTATTCTGGACATTGAATCCGCAGATACCTACTTATTTGCGAAGATTTCGACACCCCAAAGACTAAACTTTCTGATCGGCCGATAGTTGGATCGGATTTAAAATGTATGCAAGTGCGCATATTACGACGATTCTGTATCGATCCAGTTTGCACTAACGTCCAACCCGATCAAACCCAATCGGACTATCAGAAAATCTGCAGTTCATTTTGCATTATATTTAGTTATAGTATAGTATTTATGCTAACAGAATAATACTCTAAAACTGGGTTTGTTCAATACTTCATCGGTGGAATGGTAAATACCTGTGGTCTTATTGCCTTGACCCATTCATTAGTGGAACCACAGGGAATATATATATTTAAAGTATTCGAGTGTTAGTAACAAAATAAATTACAATAATAATATGAACAGTCTTATAAAATCAAAAATAATATACTATCTAAATATATGAGCAATATAATACAAAATTTTAGCTCATATTTTATGTTTATGATATAAAACTGTATAAGTTTCAATGTAAGACGCACTTTAATCATAAAGATAAAAATATAAGCTAAATATATGAATATACTTACTGATTGTTGTGTTCACCACAATAATACAGATCTAACGCCGATCTGCTAGCGGATGTGATGACAAAAACAACGTATTTTCCTAATTAAAACTAACCATTTCGATCTCCACGGCCGATTGAACACAGGAACTTAGACGCCGATCGAAAAATACAAACCAAAATTATACTACCTACTGTGACTCAATAATAAAATTACTTTGTTTAATTGATCAGTTCAATTAATCGGGATATGCTTCTATCCCATCGAATAAAATACTATGAACACACTTTTAACTAAAATTATATTTTGATTTGTGGCATTTCTTGGGTCGAATAAAACGATGGTTTTACATCAAGGTACTTTGAATATGCCCGAATAGCCAAGCTTTAGCTATTAAAGTACTGCTTAGTTTAAAACAACATGAATTTTGAGCTGCCTTCTATACAATAACCACAAAGCTTAAATATTATTCGACAACTATAATTTTAGGGAACTATAAAAATAACTGAACACACTATCTTCTAACACATTCATGTTTTACTAAAAACATGGTTTGCATTGATAACCTAAAGCAGTCTTAGGAATAATTTCTTAAGATAATTTTATAATAATGTGCGAAATGCTGTGCATACAATAATAATAAATGAGAATAACCCTTCAAAATGACTTCAAACTATAAAAAATACTAAACATAACTAATATTGGAAGAACTTAATTATGATACACTAAAAATTTTATGTCAACTGTTACTAAATAATATTCTCATTTTTAGAATAAACTAGCACCTAACGTAATAAATTGATAAAATTTTATAATATATAATTATTTACAATATAAAATTATCCAAATTGTAAAATGAGATTTTGTACTATATCTATAATAGACATTTGGTTGTAACATCTGAAACGATTCCGAAAATTCAACAAGTAATGTAGGAAAACATTAAAGTTTACTTCAGTCTTAGTGGCTTTATGAATGTAGCGCCAAGATGTAACGGTTTTGGCATAATTTGGGAATCATTCTAATCTAATAATTGCAATTTGAGCTGAGGTAGAAACAAAATGCCGGTTATAATAGGACAAGTGGATAAAAAGTGACACTTGGCCCATGAAAGTCAATGGAACAACTGAGAATGATCCGTGATTTGGAATAAAATAAGCTACATATAATATTACTTATATTATAAGACCTATTTTTTATGTAATACACAGATCGAAATAACGTATTATTCTAATACAATAAAGTTTATTGATTAATCAGTTTATTTACAGGAATGTTTTAGTAACAATAAATGTAAGACGTTAACACAATAGCTTTAACACACGTATCATAGGAATATTATGTTGTAAAGCTTTGAATGTCGTTGGATGTATCGAAGTGATCTGTATTTGAATATTTTTCACCAATTATATAAATAGGTTTGTTTCTATTTCACATCCATATTTAATTACTTTATATTATAGAAACACCTGTAGGTAATAAAACGAAACCGTAGACTTTTTTTGATGCCACTGACAATCCGTCAGTGGCTAATTTTATCCGTATGTGGATTAATAAAAATGTAAAAAATCTTAATAGTTATACTATTTTATATTAGAGAGCATATTTTTGGAATTTATAAAGTAATATTTCTCCTTTTCAAGCCGCTGCTGATGGGTATATCTGTGCTGCACACAATACTTTCGCTTTACTAATTTCACATTTATCCTCCATTAAACATTGTGCTCCCTAAATTTGACATTTTGCTGCACAAATATGACAATAACCGCCTAAATTTTACATTTTGCTGCACAAATTTGACAATAATCACCTAAATTTGGCATTTTTCTGCATAAATTTGACATTTCTAGCATGAATTTGAAAATTTTCTGCATTAATTTCACGTAAATTTACCGCACATTCGATTAGATGGCGACCTCCTGATGAGGCGTGAATACCTGCAGGGGGTATGCGCAGTCGAGATGCGCGGCGGGTAACGGTCAAGCGGTCACTTGACGAGGCTGGACAGCGAGCGGGATTTCAGTGTCGGAGTGCGCGACACGACACGCGGCGCCGCCGCCGCACACGCGCGCGCGCCGGGACCTACGCCGCGAGCTGCGACGCTCGTTACCTAAACACATTGCACTGATGTAGCATTCATACTATTTGTAAGGTTGGGTTCACACGGCATTGTCCTGCACGTTTTTTATGCATTAGTTTTTTAACGTACATTCACCCGGGTGTTCACACGGTAGATTTTTGTTCGTGTAAAATACAAATAGCCGTAGCGAGACAGAGCTAACAATGTGCAAGCCGAATACGTTAAAGTTATTCGATTTGCTTGACAAGTCCGTTGAATATTCGTTTAAACGTATAAACGGTGTACGACTTTTTGCAGTACAAACGCCATGTGAATGGTTCCATGTACAATGTATGTGCCACTATTTATTCGTTAAAACGTATACTGCAAAAAACCGTGCAGGACAATGCCGTGTGAACCCAGTCTAACGCGGATAGGGTCAATTTACAACAGTGCAGCGGCTGGTGCTGTTTCAATTTGGCAGCATTTTAAACTAAATATTTATTGGTCTTACGCGATTGGTAAAGATCGCAGGCAACGTTGGTTAAGAGACACAAGACTGGCATAAAATAAAGGAGGCTCAGCAGCGGGTAGTACCAGGCTAAGATGAGGACGGTCTTTCGTATTGGGTACATACATACGAACACTCACGCCTGTTTCCCATAGGTGTAACTATGTATATTGGTTCGTAAATTCTTTATCTGACTAAAATGACTGATAAATTTGGTGCCATCTCGTTTCGTTGTCATAAAAGTTACATTTGTAAAGCCGCTTAATAATGACAGGAAAAATATTATAAATTGTATCAAAATGCTCGTGCGGTTGTGTAACTTTTGAGCACCTGAGATGAACAAGTTTGAAATGCTGCGATATCTAAAACTCCGCTACCGGACGCTCCAATGTTATGAAGTGACCTTAGTGCCTATGAAGTTCTAGCCACTACTTTAGCAACTAGATTGAACTCTACCACAGCGAACTACGGGTTTCTATGCTACACTAATGTTTGGAAATTGAATGCCGCAATACAAAGTTCAACCTAATTGCCTACTTTTTTGGGAGAACTTATGCTAGACCGAGCCACTGAGATTTGAAGACGCATTGTTGTTTACAACAAAATTATGGTGTTACACTGTTTTAACAGCTCTTTTAAAGTTTTACTAAAAGCACCTTTGAAAGTTTGCTTCGTTCCGCGTTTCAGCTCATTTTGTTCTATTTTACAGGACGATGATGAATGGATCCAACATTTTTAATGCATAAATGTCATCAAATAAATATGAATATTACAAATTATATTTTTTTTTTACTTAGTAGTAATAATGTAGCTTGGTGAAGCATAAAATCATCCCTTTGCTAAAATATCCACATGAGTACATCCGTGAGATAACAGGCGAATGCATTCATTCATATATTTGGCATATCCAGTTTTACATGCCTTGTGAAGGAAAAACATTTAATTCACAAAAAAATACCAATTTAAACAGACTTATTTGCTTTGTGACATTTTCAGTAGCATTTGATACTGGGTTATTTTCCTTTACTAGGCATTCTGTACGAATAACAAAAGTTAGAGCTATTTCCTAAACTTTCGTTACTTTTTCTATTTAATACAAATTATATTTAATCAAATTATCACGCTTCCCTTAGTATTTTTAAGTTATATGATTTTTTTTTATTGGCATAAAACAAATGTTAAGCTCTATCGGGAATGCAATGATAATTTTAATCTAATAAGTATCAAAATAAATAATATTAGAGAGCAAATATAAAACAAAATCTTTAGCAATAAATAAACAAGCTTCATATTACCATTGCTCACCAATATTTTAAAACTAGAAAATACATCAATATTATTGGATTATACTTGTAAATGCAACAAAAACACGACGGCATATAAATGGTGACTGAAAATGTGAATTCATGAATGCAAATCACAAGACAAGTGACGATAAAACTTATGAAGTGATTATATCTCTTTTTTGACGAGCAGGGAGCAACGTAATGTGTGTTTAGACATGTTGCAAGTTTCATTTTTTATTTTTCAATGTTGAGTTTTACTGATAGGACCTATTTAAACATAATTCAATTGTAAAAGAGTTCATTATTGATATAACTTTCGAAAAAATACCTACTTTTCCGTATCTCAATCAAACATTTCAGAACATGAATATTAAGAAAAATCTAACAATACCAATAGCATATATTTACTTATATCAGAACCGAATTTAAAATATAAAGCAACTATCACGTTACACCACTACACCTTCTACTTCTAGATCGAAAAGGCAATTTAAAACAAAACAAATAAACATAGTAATAATAAGCCGATCCTGTTGAATATTTAAAGTAAAAGATGAAAGATGAATGTAATAACGAGCTAAACAGACATGCTACGATACGTGCTACGATTCGAAGGACCATGCGAAACCAACAGCGTAAAGCGAGCCCCATAAATACCGTGGTGTGAGTATAAGCTCCGAAGACTTTGCTATTCTAGGCATCATCTGACTTTTTAAAACTAAACTGCAATTTTTTTAACCCACTTCAAAAAAGAGGAGGTTCTCAATTTATTTTTAAGTTATTTTAATCTAATGAAACATTTCCATGTTTCAGTCCAAGTTTGAAAAACTAGAACTTATCATTGACAAAACGAGCCTTGTAAATTGTAGGCCATCTTGCTCTATTACTTTTTTGCATATAAAACCGAATAAGAAATGGAAAACTGAATAGTCCCAGCAGCGAGAAGAATCATCCCTTCATTATTAGAACCAAAAACTAAGTTCTGTACTTATTTAAATATTTTTTTCTACTAAATTGACAGTACATAAGTTTTATTTGTAATAACCGAGATGTTTTAATAAACAAATCAATAACCAAGAAGCAAAGCCTTCGTACTGCCCGGTTAGTCGTCCGCACCGAGGCGTACACAGTACACACAATCACAGTACCGGTGCGCGTCAAAACAAAAACTCTAGACAGGCGACAAGCACGAAGAGAGCCTTGTTCTCGCGCGCCTCGCGGCACGGCGCCGGCGCGGGGCGGCACGAGGCAGGTGGGGGCGAAGCCCCTGGGGGCGGAGGCGTACCAGCGGCCGTCGGCTGCAGGAACCACTCCGAACGGGTGCGCATGCGCGCGCGCTGACGCTCGTGCACCTACACCGTCACAGGGTGTCTTAACTGCTGGTTCTTTGTTTGCACCAACAATTTCGTTAGCAATAGCTACAGGGCGCCTGACGCGTTGAGAACCTGCTTGTTTATTACCAATACTAGTCGATATTCTATTGCAAAATAATACTATCTAGCCGTAGACATTCGTCCACTTATAACGTCACAGGGTGTCTTAACTGCTGGTTCTTTGTTTGCACCAACAATTTTGCCTTTAGCAATTAATATGTCTGACGTGTTTGTTTGTTACCAACAATAGTCGATATTCTATTGCAAAATAATACTACCTAGCCGTAGACGTTGGTGCACCTATAACGTCACCGGGTGTCTTAACTTCTGGTTCTTTGTTTGCACCAACAATTTTGCCTTTAGCAATTAATATGTCTGACGTGTTTGTTTGTTACCAACAATAGTCGATATTCTTTCTATTGCAAAATAATACTATCTAGCCATAGACGTTCGTGCACCTATAACGTCACAGGGTGCCTTAACTGCTGGTTCTTTGTTTGCACCAACAATTTTGCCTTTAGCAATTAATATGTCGGACGTGTTTGTTTGTTACCAACAATAGTCGATATTCTATTGCAAAATAATACTATCTAGCCGTAGACGTTCGTGCACCTACAACGTCACAGGGTGTCTTAACTGCTGGTTTTTTTGTTTGTACCAACAATTTCGTTAGCAATAGGGGCTACAGGGGGTATTTCCTGACGTGTTGAGAACCTGCTTGTTTGTTATCAACAATAGTCGATATTCTATTGCAAAATAAAACTATCTAGCCGTAGACGTTCGTGCACCTAGAACGTCACAGGGGGTCTTTACTGCTGTCTTTCGTTTCTAACTGTTTTAACTACTATGTAAAACTGCTGCAATTTATATGATGTTTTCCTAAAAAGATTTCGCCGTCTGTAAATAACTGCTTAGAGCTTGATAATGATTAATTCATGAAAACGGTCTTAGACGATATTAATTTCATGTGTCGAAAAGACTATAAATTGACGATCCGTAACAGCCCAAACTTTTGGCTGATGTGTTCTTAACCGATGCATAAAATTGTAAAAAAATTGAAATCTTATGATATTGATGATTTCTAAAACTACAAAACCCCATTGTTATTAGAAACAGTTAATAAGTTAACATGAAACAAGAAGGTTAGTCCATTAGTACCTACTTTCCACCGTTAGTTACAAACATCGCGGTTTCTACTGCATATAATAAATTCACAATATTCATAAGGTAAAACACTATTTCTAAAAACATTTATTTAAATATTTTGCTTTTACCTACCGACCTATTGAACATTTATTTATATTTAACGGTTCATAACGAGATTAAATTTCAAGACTAGGATTATAATATTCGTATACTTACACACTATAAGGTACATAACATTAGAATTTGCACTCAAATGGTGCAAACAACTACAAGCTTCAAGTGGTGTGGTTTTGAACCCTCAAGACCTTTCCCACCAAGTCTTGGTTAGTTCAATCATCAATAAGGTAACACATGAAATATGCAGTGATTTACTGACATGTTAGCCACAATACATAGCAAGACTGAGTAAGAAAGGGCCTAAAACCAACGATATATTGTGTTTTGAAACTATCATGGTTATAAACATTTTTCATTAAAAACGGGATATTTACCATGATTTTTGAGTTTGATTGGTTCCCGATCGGCATAGTTGCATGAACCACAATCACGGTTCGCAACACAAATAATGGTAAACGAAATATCTCGTTTTTAGTGAAAATTGTGTGTGACAGTATTTTGTTCAATACTTTTATGAAACCTTTGCTTCCTAAGTAAAAGATTTGCAAGACAGGTTTTATAGAGGAAAAAACTAAACTAACAGAGAAGCCACAGGATGACGTAACTATGTTTTGAAGGGACACATTGGCCATGCACTTTTCATCAAAACGGGCCACTGGCAAAATGACAAGTAAAAAAATCAAAAAAGTTGTGCTTTTTGCGTACATTACGTACACACGCATGCAATACACACACGTGTTTTGTCAATGGCTCGCGTTTTAACATAGACAAAGGGACATTGTGTTTTCTACAGGTGAATAAGGAACGTGTTCACCATTTCTTAAAAAATCCCTTTATTGAGCGCTAGAATTTGAAAAATAAATTAATTTATCGACAATTTTATATACAATTGTGTGCCCGTTTACCAATCAACTTTTATATCCATTATGGGAGGGAGGACAATAATATGGGAGTTGTTTTTTTTTATATTACTAATTAGCAACCCAAACCCAGTATGTAAGGTATGCACAAGAAAAAGATAATTTTGTCGAAAATCAGATTTTAATTACGGCCAATTGTAAAGTTTAAGGATGGGAAAGAAGTCAAACTAATGATTGGTTACAAGCCACATACAATCAGTATAACTGGCAGTTTTGATAGTATCGTTCTTACATTATTGTGTATGAGATAGTCATCTTTATTACTCATCGTATGTTGTGATATGATAGAATGAGATAAATACTAGCAGTCATTGATTGTGTGGACTATTTAGGAACTACCCGAACCCAAAATTAGATCCTGATATTGTTAAATCTCACTTCGATTTCAAACGTAAATAAATTAGATTCAGTATACGTATGTACATTGTAGGTACCTAGTATTAGTATCATATTGGTCACTGAAAGTCTCCTTAGCGAAAATGACCGATAGATGTTTTGGCATCTCTTTTGGTTTGTGTAATGAAGTGTTACTAAAAAAATACGTTAGTCACTATAAAACCAACGGGTAAAAGAATCGTTTTGTACATCCTTTTATTTGATAAAATCTATCAATTAAAGGAAATAGCTATTTTAAATCTAAACGTTTAAAACTGCAGTAAGATTTACAAATATCAAGGTCTATCCAGAGCGTCTACCACAAAAACTATTGAAAAAGATTCGTAGTATCTTGTCGCTTACACATATGCAACACAATTTTTATTTTTTTATATCTGTCAATAGTGGTCTAAATTTACATTGGTATTATTAGTACACCACTACCAATTTATTACCTGTTGGTTCGCTGGAAGAAACTCTTTTTACTGGTAAGCTCGCCTTTGTAAATATTTATGTGTACACAAAAGATTTGTCTTAGCCTGTGATCTTGCACTAAATAGTAAGATTAACGGATTCTGCCGGAAAATGCGACTGCAGTGTAACTCAAATATCACTAGCGAATATTAGTTTACAGTTTCGTAGTACACGCCCAGAAATCAGACTAAACTACACAGTTCAGAGAGGATAGTACAAAAAAATGAAATATTACCTGGGGAAGGTAGGAGAGACTCTTAGTGCTCTCCGCGTATTTGTTTATAGCACGTAGCTCCTCGAGAGTCATGTGGGGGCTGGAGTTACTGCGAGATGACTGCGATGATGAACTGACTGACACCTGAAATAATGTATTGAAATTAGTTGGATTGTTATACCACGTTCACACTATGCCCATGCCGCTGCCGGCATTATTGCCGCGAACCTATTGCCACAGCAACATCGCCTTTATTCTCATTAGAGAGCAAGGGCATGAACTTGGGCCGGAAGCCGGGACAGAGGCATTATCGTGTTCACACTATGCTCGTGCCCAATTTCCTGCCCAAGTCCCTGCAGACTGCGGCATAGTGTGAACGCAACATTAGAATCGGAATGTGATTTACATTTTAAAATTTTCTGTTTGGAATAGTGAGTTAATTTAGGATGACGCAAAATTTAAGAAAAACTTTCTATTTTAAATATTTTGATGACACAACGAGATGACTTTAAAAATTCTGTCTAAAAATTACCCACTCCTCAACTTTTGACACTTCTGCGTGACTATTACCTCATTCTCAAAGCGGAACGACGAGTAATAATCTTGCAGAAGCGTCAAAAATTTAAGATTTAAAGGCGCGTTTTGTTGATAACATTACCACAGATAATGCAGTATTATTCACAAAATGCCTTTATTTTAATAGAACGAGTCGACAAAATATATTGCGTGAGCATCCTAGCCCCGCTGGAATAAAACACCTAGCGAAAGTTACATTTATTAAACCGACAAGAGCATAGCAAGTTCTTCTAACTTGCTATGCTCTCTTAGAAGTTCTTCTAACTTGCTATGCTCTCTTAGAAGTTCTTCTAACTTGCTATGCTCTCTTAGAAGTTCTTCTAACTTGCTATGCTCTCTTAGAAGTTCTTCTAACTTGCTATGCTCTCTTAGAAGTTCTTTTAACTTGCTATGCTCTCTCAGAAGTTTTTCTAACTTGCTATGCTCTCTTAGAAGTTCTTCTAACTTGCTATGCTCTCTTAGGAGTACTTTCCTTGACAACGCTCTCCTCGAGCGATATAGAGAGTCTAGTGCAGGAGTCTAGCAGACCGAAAATTACATTAATTATTACAGTATAATCTCACTAATCCGGCACTTCGATAGATCGGCACGTCCAATAATCCGGCACGCTCCGGCCACGCCTCCATCGCCCCTCTATACTTGTGCGCTTCGGTCGCTGCGTCGTCGACTAGCAGTCTAACCTCAAAACTTATCACGTGCACGTGCTTACGTATTACATAATATGTACCTACATGTTATATCGACAAGAGCATAGCTCTTATGTTAAAAAGAAGTACCTTGAAGACGCTCTCCTCGAGCGATATAGAGAGTCTAGTGCAGGAGTCTAGCAGACTGTGTTCGGGAATGATGCCGAGTCCGAGCACGCCGGCCGCGCCGCCTGTCGCCGCGCCCATCAGCGCCGGCATCGACTGACACTCTTCCGATTTAGATAGGCCTGCAATCAGATGGTAACTAATGATGAAGCGCTCGTGGCGTGGCTTACTTAGCCAATCTTAACCGATAATCTAAGTTAAGCAACGTTCTGTGCGGTCACTATTTGGGTGACCGTTAGAGGCATTTACATCTGAGCGTTTCCGTGCTTCGGAGGGCGTTACTTGTTACTTGTTCGGCGGACTTGTTTCCGCATCTAGGCCACAGGTGGGCCCTTTTTGCGTGATAGGTGGCGGCTTCGGAGGGCGTGCCCTAAACTGTCGGTCCCGGCTCTAGCAGTCGTTAAACTACGACGGAGGCCTTAAGGCGGCCTAAAAACTCCGTCACCAGAGTTGACTAGCTCATACGAGCTTGCTTTACTAATGAAGATATCACATGAATATTATAGCCTAAGATCCGCTATACAAAGATTTGGACCGAGCTGGTTAATGGATGAAAACTATTTTATTATCAATTAAATTTGACAATAAATATATTGCAAATGGGTTGTCTAAAAAAAACTCAAATTTCTACATTAATCGAAACTTCAAATTATCATTTCTTTCTTGCAACTTATCGCACTCCTCAAAGCTTATACTCCTGCACAATATTGCTAAAGTATAGATAATATTGTTTCATAATGTTTTATTTATTTATTTCTTTCGTAGTTTTACTAAATAACAGCACTAAATGTCATATTATAAAACAATACCAATGAAAATAAGTTATTAAATTGTATGTTATGGATATAAAATACGTCTAAAGCGAGATGACTGGTTTAGCATTTTACTTATACCCAAGTTAGAAAGTGAAATTAATTTAATAAAATTTTACAGATGATTAATTTTGTGTAATTTTACTAAAAATGTACTAACAACTAGTGCTACCGTAGACCAAGTTATGTTCCTAAATACCACTCAACAAATTTATAGGAATTTACACGATAAGTACTACATTTTGAACTCACCAAAGTACGATTTTAATATTGTTTTATTTGATTTATGATATATTAACTTGATTATTAAAAACTTAAGCAATTTTCATTTTGGAGACCTGTGGAAAACATTCGTTTTTATTTTTCTACATAGCAATGAAGTTATGTTTTTTAATATTATGTGAAATATTACCTTCGAGAGCGAATTTGTTTCCCCAGCGGTCACACTCACATTGCAACCATGTCTTTTCTGCTTCCAATGATAGCTGCCCTGTAAAAAAACATTTTTCAGAGTCAAGTCAAAAATCTTAAATATTGTGGGAAGAGTAAGCCCAAAATCGTTCTTGAGAAAATATCTGAAGGCCTCTACTCATCATGATATGACGATAATTCAAAAGTATAAGACTAAACAAGTACATCGTTAAAATCGATATGCCTACGCAATTTCAGTTCAATTAATCAATTTCAATTACCACAATAAATGTTTGACTAACAAGCTGTTACGTTATATCGATGGACACATCATTACAATTATTTGAACATCGCTTTTTACCTAACAGCAAAAAGATTAAACAATGTGCGATTGTGACTCAATTTTCTCATAACAAAGACTCTCAAATTCCTGTTTTGATAACAAGAGTCATGCAGACGAAGATTTTCACACAGGATTATAGTTTTAATTGAACTTAATTTGTAGTTACTGCAATGTGGATGACCCAATAAATACAGCGTTTCAAGTAGAATGAGCGAGAACCAATTAGATGTTCATGTACGTATTTCAATTTGTTTTAGCTACTTCACTAATTTGCGATTCATGGCACAGCGAATCTCAATCAAAAATACGCCTTTTTGTCTCCATAAGGTTTGCTCCACTCTATATGGACGATGGAGTCTTCAGTAAAGAATTTTGTCTTCTAAATAGAATTTTGAATTAAAAAAAAAATATTTGAAGCTACTCATGGTAAGGTCTGTCTACCACACTTGACCGGTAGTGAACTTATTCCAGAACCAGATTAGAGAACTTATTTCCTTATGACCAGCCTTCTTTTTTTATACGACGTGTTGGATTGGATTCGTCTCTCAGCATTCGTATCTCACTCACACTATTATTAGTCACATCACAAATTAACAAAGCGAGTCGCCAGCTTTAGTAACGTGACACTTCTTTTAGAAACGTTGTTTTCTCAAATAATCATTTAGACACTTAGCCGATTTTATGAGCCTCAGTTCATTATACAGCTTTCTGTGGTTTTAAACATTCTTGTGCAACATGAAATGAACACGAGATGAGCATGAAAATGATGAAAGACGAATGAAAATTAATTTCATTCGAGTTGGATTCGTCTCTCACCTATTAGTATCATTCTTGGTTACATCAAAAAGCTAATCGTCAACTCAACATTACTTATGAACAAATCTACTCTCCAGCTTAACATTCCACCTTTAGAAGACTATAAAATTTGTTATTCCAACTTACTAGCATAGGCCTCCTGATCACGATGGTGTCTCGGCGGCGGCGGATCACGGAACGAGCAGATCCACTCGTCTCTTACACGCAGTATCCGACCGGTGACCCGAGCATAGTATTCGTAGTTATCGCGACCGAATAGATCGCCTGCGCTGAACTGTTCGATCATTTGGCGCATGATACGTGTCGCCACCTAGTGGGAAAGACTTGTAAAATATCTGCTTAGTTTCTATGTACCTATAGGATATCTATAGAAGACAAGACCAAGCAGTTATAAGGTTACAAAGGTGTAGAATAAAAATAAATTACTGCCGATGCAAGGAAATAACTGCATAAAGCATGGTATTACTGTAGAGTAAATTCAGACAGAACTTTCTTGATAATTCAAATAAAAGCATAAATTTTGTGAAATGGTGTTTGTCTGTAAGAACTTACTTGGTGAACGGAAGGGATAAATCTAGGAAGAATAAGCCATGAATCTATTTAACTGGAAAGATTCTAAGGTAATTTATTACTACAATTTCATAGCAACAAATGCCTCTTTCATTCTTAGTTTACCAAGTTTATTCGCTTGAATTAACCACAGCCTTATCGCTGTGCCCATACGCAGTTTCGGTATTCATAATAGAATTAGGCTTACATTAGTCAGCAGGGCGGATATGACTAACCAAATAAATTAATGAATCAAGTTCTTATCACTAGATGGTTGAAAATTGTCACCATCAGCTATTCATGAAACTAAATAGACGCAAAGATTAGAGTGGTATTTCAGTAGTCAAATATTTGATCTTCCTGCAAGCAAGTCTGTCTCTGTATCTAATTTCTTTAATATGTATTTTGACCAGCCAGACCTCTCATACCAGCCTACAGACCTGTCTACACTTTATTTAGTAAGCAGTTATGCGAGTTACTTGCATAATTTACTAGTGAAAAGCAAACGATACTCCTAAAAAAGAGATAAGTAAACTATTTCTACTAAGAAAATGTCGGATAAAATTTTTATGTGCTCAGTGATAATGAAGTCTAAGAAGCAATAAATTAGTGAAGGTTAGAAGTGAGTCATACATACTAACCGATCTACTACACAAAACCGTAGCGAGTGGCACTACATCAAGTAAAATAAAGTCAGCAGTTTGTATGGAACAGACTACCCTTTCAGCATAATATGTAATAAGCACCTTATATGAACAAATCAATCTCTCTTCGAAATACTTTCTCATCATTTAAATACACAAGAGATTGCGCGCCCTCTAATCTAGATAAAAACCGCTCTAATACTAGTCTTACAGCAATGTGCCACTAGCGCTTACTATGGTGAAGTAAACTTGGTGAATTCACTACATCTCGAGTGCTAATTATCTAAAATATATTGAAAAAGAAGACAAGCCAAAATACTTCAAAAGCACCGAAGTGTACGGGTGAAGATGCTATTCCGATTTAATAAACATTATAAGATATGAAATGCCCGTTGACAAATGATGCTGTCGATGTAAAATAATTTACATACTCTGAGCTTGTAGCCGTTTTGTTGATCGAAAAGAACAGGTATCGTAAAGCGCCTTGCGAGATTCCTATAAACCTTGTGGTTTCCTTAGTGCTATAGTACAAAATAAGTTATTATGTATTTTTAAAACAATAAATGAAAAAAAAAAGATATTTGTTGTGAAAACCCGATAAGCGTCCTTATGAGCGGGTTTTTTTTTAACTCAACAAAATAAAACTCAAAGACTACGGGCTCTGCAGTCGTGTTCAGAGTAGCACCTTTAACCGCGGTGATTTCTATAACAAACCAGGCAAGGCCTTCACAACATCTTTAACTGCATGTCTGTCTAAAAGCGCGATCACACCATGCCCATGCCGCTGCCGGCATGAATGCCGCGATTAATTCCGGAATGATTGCTACAGCAACATCGCCTTTATTCTCACTATGGAGCTAAGGCATGAACTTGGGCAGGGAGACGAGACAGCGGCATGTTCGTGTTCACGCCACTTCCCTGCCTACTTCGGCATAGTGTGATCGCGCTTACATAGATACGAATAGGCTCGTGTTTCGTATGGGATGACGTCCGGATGTTATCGCACAGCGGTGTCGATAACATTCGACACAAAACCCGCTTTCAGTGTTAGTGCTAAGCTGCATCATGCGTTTATATTACACTAGCGACCCGCCCCGGCTTCGCACGGGTGCAATGCAGTGATGATAATGATGTATTATACATATAAACATTCCTCTTGAATCGCTCTATCTATTAAAAAAACTGCATCAAAATCCGTTGTGTAGTTATAAAGATCTAAGCATACATACATACAGACAGACGCGACTTTGCTTTATACTATGTAGTGATAGTAGCCCTGAAGTATAAAATACCCGCTCTAATCAGGCGTTTAGCGAAGCGGAGCGTGCAGCGTTTATCTCATTCATTTGAAATCCTGTCTGATACCAGATAAAAACCAAACTTACTGTTACAGATCCCGACACGATATAATAGCTCTGACCTTGAATGGAGGGGTAACGGGGTGGTGCTTAGCGCAACAAAAGAGATAGGATAGACTGAGATAGATAAATATTCCCTTCCACTTTCGCCGAGAGCTATTAAGCCGTGTGGAGGCCTACATTGCACGCTCCAAAATATTCTTTTACGCTCTTTGCAAGCAGCTGTTTTTGTGGTTGGTAGTGTAGGTATAGGTACATAAAGTGGTAGGTAAGGGTAGGTAACATAACAAGCTAAGAGATAACTCTATTAGTTGTAAGTATGTATCTATAGCAGCTGAGAATATACTCATGTTGATACTTACGCTAACTTCAGCCTTTTGCCGCATGTTTAGACAATTTTAGTGAACATAATTTGTTTAAAGCTATTTACAAACTATGGCGGTGTTTCTTACATTTAAGTATCGTAGAATTGGCGTTATCATGAGTGAAACCGGGTTCCAGGAGCGGCGGTCTGACCACCAAGTTTAATGGTAATGGAAATCAAAACCTTGGTTGCCATTTTGACATTCATTTGACACTATAAGTGAAAGTTGAATCAATTTAATTACTAAGGGCCGTAAGATCAATAGTGGTTTAAACCACGAAATAGAGTTAAACCTCCAGTCTCCGATTATTTCATAAGATCAATTGGTAGTTAATCGACCATCGGTAGCTTAAACTGACAGAGATGACAGTAGATTAATCCATCGATCAAATGTAATCGTAGTTAACGAAACCCATAGTTTAAACTGCTTTTGATCTTACGGCCCTTAATTGATTGATTAAGTATGTACTTACGTAATTTAATGAATTTTATTAAGCTAAAACCAGCCATCTCCTAACTATCCCATATTTTCTCTATTTCAGTTTTAAATGTTTTATTCGAGTAAAATGCTACGGTTGTGAAAATAATGATCAAAGTTTATGATTTCCATTACCATTACACTTGGCGGTAAGGTTGCCGGTTTCGATAATTAAGAAACGCAGTCGCCGCGCTTAAGACAATTTAAAAGCACCTTCTGTTATCTGATAAGGCGGTAAGTATTATAAATCTCACTTGCGGTAAACTGATAACGAATGTGATTATTGACTTTTGAAGATAAGAGGCAATTCTTTGCGATGGTTATCTTTTATAGCTTTATATTATAACCATGACATCGAGAATACAGTACCTACCACAAGATAACATTTTTTTTTACTTGTTTTGCTGCAGCTGCGATTTCATGGTACCCAAATATAAACTAGCTCTTTATTCCATGCTGCAAAATAAACTATCTCTAGTTTCATAAAATCCCACACACTTTTGGCGCCTTCGATTTTTTGCTGAGAATACAACACCACAAAAAAACTAAATAACGTCACGGAATTCATTTCTAATTACGGTAATTTGATTAAACTTTACCAACAAAATCGAATATGCAACAAAAATATTAGAAACCACAGGTGATAATGACAAAACACGATATGAATCATTATCATTATTAGTGCAACGTCTATGTCTATGTTATCTATAAAACTGATATTTCAGCTGTTTCCATTTTTACAAAACAATTGCATCATTGAACAGATGTTTTTTAATTGCATTTACGTGTTCACAATTTAACAGTGCAAAAATCCCTTCACATATTTGGTCTAAGGAAACACTCAAATGTACATGGACATCTAGGTGTCAATTATAAAATTGACACTGCAGAAGTCAACAATATTTACACCACAAATGTTGGTGTGTCAAATGTACATGAGCATCTCTAGCTGTCAATTCTAAATTGACACTGCAGATCTCAAAACAATATTTACACCACAAAAGTTGTGTATTGAATACTATTTTAGATAGGTATAATGACCGTACACGTTTCCACTTCGTTTCACAAGCAATAATAATTCAAATTGTAAAAGCTCACGGAATTGAACAAATGTTTTATCTATTCCGCGTAAAAAAACAAATCGTTTGGACAAGCATTGATCTTTGAAATCAATGACCGTAACGATTGTAGGTCAGCCAGTTGGAAATAATCGATTATGGATTGAATCGAACTACCGTCTACCAACGCAGTGTATCTCGAATACGCTAGCGTTACGATACGTTTACGATTGTCACATTTATTCGTAATCAAGGCACAGATAATTATAATTTGCACAGAATAAATAATTATTGTAGATCATGATAGCTCGACCGATACATCACCTGACAATAATTTAAATTCTCATCACACACGCACATGTCATAAAACGCATAATTTGCGTTTACATTGTTATGATGAGTCAAGAAATACCAGATTTATTTACTCGTATGTGAAAGAAATACTTATTACGTACCCATACAAAATATTGTACACCATCCAAACTAACTGAACAAAGGAGATTTTCAAAAAAGCCTTCACACTTAAAATGAATGAGGATAAAAGTGACTGAATGATAGACACCCAAATAAGTCAACTATTCAAAATGGAAGAAATCTTTGAAAATGGTTTTTCTTTCTTTAATTTCGTGCATTCGCGGTTTTAGTATCTGTGTTCTATTTGAAAAAAGACCCTCAGTATTTAAGCCACTCACATAGACAAAACAAACGTTACCTACATTCGTACGGGTGCATAATCGTAGTTTCTAGTGCATGAAATCAAAGTGGAAACGCGTCTGTTTACTCGCTCGACCGATGCATGCCTCATTTAACCATACCTAGCCTCCTAATAGACTAGGAGACGGTGGTGATTTCATAACCTCATACACCGTTGCAGGTAACAAAACGCACAACGATTGTTTTAATGATTAGGTTCTTGGGCATTATAATTTTAAATGAAATACTGTATTCTCCAGTCACGGTCGGTACACATCACATTTATGAATTCCTTAACTTTACTCGACTTGTCAATAGATCTTAATACTATTATGTCAGTTGCCCACAACCTCCCACTTACCCTAAAATCTATCACTATGAGCATGCCATTTCATACTTTAGAAATAGTTTGTATCGACCTAAATCTTCATATCGTACTATATTGACGCGAACTAAGCGCCACTGGCTCTGGACCCCTGTCACAAGCCTATGAGCAGATGGTGTAGAAACTGACCTTGAATCTCTGCACGTCCTCCATTGTCGCAGTTTTGCCGTCAGACACGCAAGAGTGGAAGAACGATGGAGCAACTGACACGCCCAGGGCTTCAGATGTCATACCTGTACCTGGAAAGACATTGTTTTGGTAAACAGAACCTGAGTTCCATTGCTATGACGTCACGTTTATTCGAAAAAAAAAACAGATACCATCAAGGATACGTTGCAATCAAAATACTTTTCTACTTAGCCTCAATATTAAATGTAGCATGCAAACATACGTAATAGAAGTAAATTGAGCGAAGAGTCTTTATTTTTGTGTCCTAAAAAAACGAATCGACAACCTCGATTAAAACGAGTATTAATTATCAGTGGTTTTCCTTCAGACTGAAAGCGAATTAACAAAAACAGTCTACTATTTTATTTAGTCCACGCGAGCTCCTATTTGCATCAAGAATGCGGTAGTTCAATTACAAATTGATGAATTCATTCAAAAAATTAACGTTAGGAAAGGAAAATGTTTGCTTTTTTTTCTTGAAGTTCATGCACTTCGTTGTTTTCACCAAAACAACTTAATTAAAATTAGAACTTTACTGAAGTTCTAATAACAGCAAGCATCATGTTCTCTGATATTAGATGCATTTCATTTCATTGCAATAGTTTTCTTGAGAAATATAAATCCTCTTCTAATTTGAACTTAGTTCTTTATAACAAAAATATCATTGAAAGAATGCCTGCCTTCTGAACTAAGAGAACTCATTTCTGTATAATTAGCTGTAGGTCAGTGATGCAGATATTTCCTTGGTTTATTTATCAAGTTCCAAATCGGGATGAAAGGCAACATCTCACAAGGAGCGTTATATTGTCGTCACCGTCCGAACATTTTGTCTCTTTTGTAAGCCACTTTACCACAATGATTGACGTACACACGCACACTTGAAAGAAGTACGAATAATGTGCACAAGCGCTCCTTTTACGCACTTACAATCGCGAGTCGACTTATTCGTCGACTTCGATTCGACATCATCCCTACAAAGCGAACGGAAATGTCAACTTGTCTGTCTGCCAACCTCAAGCTAATAGAAGGATATGAGGTGAATTAAAGCATTCAATTGACTGGACAACGTGACTGAAGGGCTCTTTGATCACAACGAAGGTTGCATAATCGAATCTAGCAGCCTGGGAACTTAACTGGGAAGTATTGCGACGTGATTATTGAGACCACCTCCAGAAAGTTTAAAAAAAGGAACACTAATCAGATACCTCTGGGCAGGGAAAAACCATAAATCTTACGAGTAGGTACAAATGCTGGCAGGTCGATCAAAGTAAAAGCTAATGCCACGGCTAATGAGAAACTTAAAAGCTTTGCAGCAAAGATCAAGTGCATTCAAGCAATGGCAGGATACAATCCTTTTACGGCTTGTAGACAGTCAGTGCACAGCAAAAACCCTTTCCATAAGTCAACTTTTACTACGCTTAGCGGAATTCAAAACATGTTGTCCAGTGCGTCTAGTACTTCTCAGGTGAAGCATTCGAATACAAACTTTATTCCATCGTAATAAAAGCTATAGTAAGTAATTTAATTTAACACTGCTATTTTATTGAACTCCTTGTCGCGTCTATCTGTCTACTAGGTTTTTTAAAACTTATAAATTGTTTGTTTTTCAAGTTCTCTTATTATTTCAAAACCTGGTCTGTAACCATTTTATCACCTATTTTATTATGTTCAAAACGAAAAACCAAATAAAGCATAATACATGACATTATTCAACTCTAACCGAAAATAATTAGTGTAATTAAGCGTTTGACACGCAAGCTTGCGTGGGCGACGCGGTACGGCGTGATGCAATGTGTTACATTAATCGTGCGATTATTCATCTGTGGGCTTCTTTGTTTTTTATTAGGTTTTAAGATACGCACAGTGCGGGGACTGTTCATTTCCTTATTTACAGGGACATGGCCGCAATAAGATTATAATCCTAGTCAAGGAGAGTAAACACTCTTGAGAGTCATACCCACAACTTTAAAGGTATCGCCAAAGGAATGTGTTATTCTCAGTAGGTATGGGCTCGACATAATACAATGTCAGGAAGCGCTCATTTCAATACAGTCGATTGTTGTAGTTACAAACAATTTCTGTAGGTACACAGTTTACAGCAGTCATCTCACCAGTTTAGTTTTTTAGAAACGACGATAATTTTGTCGTCATTTCTATTTTGTCCATAATCATTTGCATTGTAAAACGCACTCGTTAATACGATTAGAAGTAAAGCTAAACGGTGCATGTGGCCATCAGATATGGTAACCAGTACCACATGTTGAAAGACAAATAGAGCCCTTTAAGAAATGTGGGAAATTAAATGACGTCACTGTAACATCCGCTGATGGAAGCTGTTGAAAGAATTCTAATCATGCAATATGTCCTATTAAGGTATTTGTACTGTAATCGTATTTTCACGATGAGATAAAGCAAAAACCCGGCTGTGCTGTGTAAGCTGTATAACGGTATGCGTAAACATGGTGTGGCAAACCAACATTTCCTGAAACTCGAACATTATTTGATACCAATTTGATACTGAAAGCAAATGTGATTTTTATGTTGATATTTTGATGTTCTGCTAGCAATATGGACGATATAACACATTAGCAAAATACAAAGTAAATCATAAAGCGGTCATTATTAAGAACCCCAGGAAGGTCAATATCAATACCTTACAAGTTAATAGGATATACAGTGACTGAAAGAGTAATAAAGAACTATAGTCAAGAGCCAATATTCTGGGTAATCTATAAAAACTTGAATATGTATATTATAGCTTAGCATTCAGTTTCCAATCCAAGGTTTTGTAGATGACCGTTGCTCGAAAGTGTATTTTTATTATGCAGGTATTAGCCTAGCTTTAATTTAGGTTGTAAGATGTAGGGCTCACCTGCTTTGTCAGCATTTGACGCCATCACTCTGAAAGTGCCAAACAACAGCACAAGAAGTCGCTGTGTGCAAACTGGTAGCGCCATTAGTATTCTGGGAACAAGCGCTATTATCATACAAGTGATCGAAATATTAACTTATTTCTTTTGACATACATCATATAATTTAATTAGTGATGTTGTGAAGGTACTTTTGATCCATAAGATGCATTTTTTTTAGAATAGATGTTTTATAGCAAGATTATTTGATTTTTCTAGTTTTTGTATAGTATAATAATATGAATACTGCACGCGATTAACTACACATTTTCGCAATATAATTTCGTATTATTGTGTAAGCAATTGAAGTGTAAACTTATAAACGTAAATGGTTCAATTACGCAAATAATGTAACAAAAATAATAACTTTACTTTCATTTATACCGGCAACACTGAATATCTGTTTTTAAGATAAAAACATACTTTTAATTCTGCGGGAAAACTGCTTAAATAATAACAGCAACAAATGGTTATGATCTACTTTACACAGGAAAATTAACATTATGTGAGCAGAGGTCATTGACTTGTTCCAGAATGAAACACCTGCTTGATAACACGTTGATTGAGTGTATGTGTATATTCAGCTGTATTCAGAGGAAATTTTAAATAATATATAAAATAACACTATACCTATTTAACATTATAATTATGCAGGGAGGTAGTAAAAATTTGATAGAAAAACAAAAGAGATTTGGGAGTTTTGGTCTAGGTTTTTTTTTCATAAAAATACAAAGCAATTTTACATTATGTATGACATGTATGTAAAATTGCAAACTAACTAAAAACTCTTCAGAGGTATGCTTTAAGATAGGATAGCGTATATCTAGTTGGACGATTAACGTTAGGTATGTGGTTTGCGGTTTTATGAGGAAAATAGAAGAGGTCATTCTAACACATTGTTTATCATATTTCCCATACTTATATTATAAAAAAGTAGTACTATGCCAGGTAGATAGGACTATATAGAAACTAGTAAACATGAACTAAACTGACTGTGAACGCTTCGACGAGCACGGTTGCTTGACACGGTTCAATGCTACTCCTATTATACAATAGGCTTCTTGTGACGCCCGCATGATTTGTGACTTATGGCCCTTTAGTGTATTTGTTTGTATTTTTTATTTGACATCCAAACAAATCGAATAACCGCAAACTGTAAATTCTCTAGCTTGGGTTTGGTAAGCACGTGACGTTCTTGCGTGTTTTACCTGGAATACTAAAAACGCACTTTGCAATATGGGTTAATGAGCTTCGCGCTTTTAGAGTGCACATTTTAGGATCCAAAGATGACGAAACCGACTTAAACATGTAACTCTTGGTAACAACTATTTATGAAATCTGTCTCATAAAAACCACAACAAATCAGTTTTGAGTTCATAGACATCTTTAAGACACTCTAGACGGGTGCTCGCATATTTCAATGATTTTGCATAATTACTTAGCATGATTTTATCTTACATCTTAATTAAAAATTGGAAATGTGCAAGCAAATAGTTGTTTGATGTTACCCGTCACCTTAATTATTTCGGGATTGAAACTATAGGTTCCGAATAGAATGTTTTTAATATTCAAATCACATAAAAAGTTGCAGCCAAAAGGCTTTGTAATTAGAATACCCCATAACTCGAAGGTGCCGTTACGATGCGCGGACGCATCAAAATTCAGGTCCTTACTATAAACAAGCATTGTTTTCAACCATGGTAAGGCCCATAATGTACAGTCGTCACTAAAATAGTTTACCAATTCGTGAGACCAAATATACACACATTTGACACACCTCACCTACGACACATCTACGATTCGTAACCTAATTTTAGAGTAGCGCCCAAAGTATAATACTTTTATTTTGAAATTGTTGAAACTGTTCCATGAAACCAGGTGTTAAGGTACTTTTGACTCTCTTTTTGGTTCACTATAATTATGACTATAATTTGGAAGTTTTCAAGAGTAGAGTGAATAGGTATCTTCTAGGTAACCCTGCTACATCGTCGACCACATAATTGCTTAACATCAGGTGAGATTGTGGTCAAACGGTTGCCTATATTGTATAAAAAAATATATATATATATATATCGATATAAGTTTCAGAATATTTTAGTTGTTGAAACCAGGTAGATCATTGCATGTACAAACTTGTAGTTTGAATTTGTAGCATCTATGATTCGAATTTGTATTTGACCTATTATGTGCTGTGCTCTTTGCTTTTTGTTAGTTTGATTGCCATAATTATGTTGTATCTATTGCTAGGGATGTGCCACTGGGTACAATGTACAGATAAAAAAAAATATGGATAAAAAAACTAGGTTGTTAAGCTACTTATGATGGCACAGTACATACTACTATGAATTCTGTGGCATAATACCTAGGCATAATACCTAGGTATTGTGAAAGTTGGATGCATAACAAAACAATACAGCAAATGATCACAATGGAGGCATACAATAATTAGCTATTTGGCAATAATTGCACTTTTTGCAAGCTGAAAATGAGAGCGAACTTACGATGCTAGATTACTGAAATTATATTCCACTCAAACAATGAGTTATTTATGGTATGTTTCTGTGCTAAAACTGTTTCAAGAATATATGTAGCAAAAAGGAGAAACTCTAGGTTAAGAAATAAAGTAGAGCCTTCCAATAAATAATAAGATGTATTTTAAAAGTGGATTCTGGCTTGTGCTCTGAAAATGGTTGAAACTGTTTGGCAGTTTACTCTTTGCTATTTACATCCCCTGTTATGAATTAGGCTTACCTGCGTATTTCATCGATTTGCTCTTCATCAGGTAGCTCTACAGCTGCAAATAAATGCATCTCTCCAGTCCTACCGAACACACCACCTGGAATTTTCCTGTTGGCATACAAAAAATATTCTTGTAGGTATAAAAAGTTGGTCTGTAACAATCATAATTCTTTTTAGCTAAGTACCAAATCAGTATAATATAGGTTTTATTTACAAGGTTTTTATGCTGCATATTTGGATACTAAATCTGAATAAAAATATTTGATAGAAAATTTTATGGAAAAACTGCCAAAAAACTGATACATAGGGCTGGATTTCGACTTGAGTAAACTTGCAGCATAAAAGCTTACAAGTGCTAGCATGAGCATGAGCATTGTATAATCTGTTCTTAAAAAACGACAATATTGAAGTAACAAAGTAAACAATAGCAAGCAATCTTACCTGAGAAACTTCTTGAGGACACTAGCAATGGTGTACACAGAGTAGTTATCAACATTCACTAAGCGACCCGTCTGCAGGAAATGGATAAGCTTCTTCATGGCTCCCTGGTGACCTGGGGCGCGAAACACGTCCCGACGCAATGGCGCCTCCTTATTTAGCTTCAGTATCAGCACCTGGACACCAACACAATGTAACTGCTAGGTAGGTACCTACCTCACCAGTAACACAAAACTTTGAAACACATTTTACAGACGACTGGCTAGGACCAGTGCCTGGTAGAAACCAATACTAACGAGCAAAGGTCCTGGTATGTCATCCTTGCACACTTCGAGCAGTGGAGCACCGAACTTCACTTTTTCCAGCCTTCTTGGATATGGTAGCGAATTTGGATGTCCACATGAAGTGACCACATTGCTCAGTGTAGCTGCTCGCCGGTGCATTCTTCTTGCCCAGCCACTCATCTTACCAAATTAAATTAAAAAGTGAAATAGGATGTGTCTTCGGATTTTATTTGGAATGACGAGTCAGACGCATCTTGAATGGTGCTCGAATTATCGGTTTTTTAGTTGTGTTTCAACAATGCAACCGCAAAAATTAGATTGTAAATAATCACAATATCGCAGGAAGTTGTTTCACGAAATTATTATTATTTTTCTTGATTGATTTCGACGGCAGCGGCGATCAAAAGAAAAGAAACCATGAGCGCACGCAGCGCAGCACAGACGCGATATAATTTTGCAAGAAATTTGTTTTGTTTGACACGGATCGTCACGGATTAGTGACGGATTTGACACAAAACCCAACCCAACAACAGCGCGCTGCCGCGGTTGTCTGTGGTAAACTATTTAGCAGCAAACAGTGCTGCCAACTGCTACATTTAGTTATAAGCTAAAAACATTATTATAAATGCAAAAATTTGTTTTATAAATTGCTAGATCTACTTAGAAAGAGGTGTTATCTAGATATAAGTACGTACATATTATTATATGTATGTAGTCGTAGTCCCACGCAAGTGATGACCTACGCAAGTGACAACACTTTCTGTAGACCTATTAAATTCTGTGAAGATTGAATAAGCGCCTCGAAAGATCTCGTCGAAAAACATAGGCCGAAAAGAGTAAAAAAAGAAAGTCGTACAAAAATATCAAGTTGGATGTCATAGAATAGGGCTTTGTTTAGACATTCTAAAATCGTTTTTGTTTTTATTCTAGCTTTAATAGTTTTTGAGTTGTAGTATTATTATTAAAAATTATAAAACGCGCTCTCCACCCTCTATCTTGAAAACGATTCAACGTATAGAACTTTTATTGAAACAAAAGTTGTAGGGAAGTTAATTCTCTACAATATTGACCATACAAGTACCAGTAGCTAAAAACCCACAGGAAACGAGATATTTGCAAAGGTCGATTTTTGTGACCTTTGACCTTGAGATTTTAATGGACGCCAACACCCTACTTTATTATGTATGTTTTGGTTTTGAGACAACTTTTAGGAGGTCAAGATACAAGTTTAGGTGAGTTTATAGCTGGGTATCTCAAATTCCGAGATTCTTACCTAATTTTGACTAATTTGACTGGACTAAAAAAAGGCACACAAAAAAGAACTAATTAATCTAGCATAAAGTTGTTAGTTGGCATCATTGTACTAGCATAGACAACAACACATGCTATGCAGCTGGACTTCTTTGCTTGCTAGTACTTGTTTGCTACCTTTTCTGTTTTTGGCCAGTGTTTACAACTTAGGTATATTCTCATAAATATAGGGTACTTTTAAAGTAATTAATTTTTTATGGGGTTGGTTACGGAAACATAAAATATTTATACAGTGTGTAAAACCAAAACAGATATAATTTATGTACCTAAGAAAACGTTTGTATAAGATGTGCTTATAAAACATAGTTCATTTGCACTGCTTTTCATTGCTAAGGGCAAGAAGATGTCTACACAGAACATGAACTTTTCACAGAGACTGGGGGAAAATACAATTCCAGGGTCGGCAGCACTGTTTTTGTGTGTGTTTTTTTTTATGTTCCCATCCCATCGCACCGCATCGCATTCATTCACATCACATGTTCGCAAACTTCGCAATCTTCGTTGGATATTTTCCATTTTTGCAGTAAAATAAAAGATATAAATCTCAAACAGTTTTGAATTAAAAGTGAGGTGAAATTATGGCAGACTACGATGATTGGGATAGCGATTCAGGGACAGGACCGACTAATGTGCAGTCTTCGGCACCGGCTCCAAGATTGAACTACAATGCCCGAGTATTTCGTCCAAGTCCTAATGCGTCGTCGGCAGCCGGTGGAAACAGAGGACGTAGTAATGAAACCAACTGGAGAGCCCGCGGAGGGCCTCCTAATGACTCGAACCGTCGTGATAACCGAGACAACAACCGCGATTCTCGCAACAATCGCGGCGACAACAGATCCGGCTTTCGGACTCAAAACGGCCCGCAAAAATCCATGTGTGTTCCTTCACAGAAAGTTGGACGTATCATCGGCAAAGGAGGCTCAAAAATACGTGATTTGGAATATGAGTCGGAAGCTAAAATCAAAATCGGCGATTCCAGTGGTGTTGAGACAGAGCTTACTCTGATTGGAACTGAGGATGCGATCGCCAAGGTCGAGAACTTGATTAATGATCTCATTGAAGACAGAGCTCCGCAGGCGGCGAAGGAAGACCTTAACGACAGCAATGACAGTAATGGATCTGATTTTTTTAAGAAGAATGATGCGGGTGTGCAAGTTATTGATTGGACCAAGCTAAATGCTCACCATGAAAACCATCAGCAAGAAAGGTGGAATAGCTTGCCACCCATTATCAAAGATTTCTATAAGGAAGACCCAGAAGTTGCCAATATGAATCCAGCTGAAGTAGCCCGCTGGCGCAAGGCTAATAATGATATTCAAGTCAAGAGGACCTTTGATGAGAAGCCTGGAATGAGACCGGTTCCAAACCCAGTGTTGACATTTGAACAGGCTTTCCAACACTATCCTGAGATACTTGCAGAAATTTACAAACAAGACTTCAAGACACCCTCTCCAATACAAAGTCAGGCATGGCCCATTCTGTTAAGAGGAGATGACTTGATTGGTATAGCTCAGACTGGTACAGGAAAAACTTTAGCTTTCCTCCTGCCAGCTCTCATTCACATTGACGGCCAGACAATACCTAGGGATCAACGTGAAGGGCCTACAGTATTAATTATGGCACCAACAAGAGAACTTGCACTGCAGATTGACAAAGAGGTGTCCAAGTACCAATACAGAGGCATCAAGTCTGTCTGCTTGTATGGGGGTGGAGACCGTAAAGAACAGATCAAAGTGGTTTCAAAGGGAGTTGACATAGTGATCGCTACACCAGGCCGTCTCAATGATCTAGTAATGGCCAGGCATTTAAACATTATCAATTTTTCCTACATAGTGCTGGATGAAGCAGACAGGATGTTGGATATGGGTTTTGAGCCACAGATTCGCAAGTCGCTGTATGATGTGAGACCAGATCGCCAAACAGTTATGACCTCTGCCACATGGCCCAGTGGTGTGCGCCGGCTTGCTGAATCATACATGAAGGATCCTATCCAAGTTAATGTGGGATCATTAGATCTGGCTGCTGTACACACGGTCACACAAAGAATTCAGTTTGTGGACGAAGATGACAAAGAGGCTGCTTTGTTTGAATTCATAAAAAACATGGAGCCAAATGACAAAGTGATAATATTCTGCGGCAAAAAGGCAACTGCCAGTCACATCAGTACAGAACTGGCCATGAAAGGAATAGAATGCCAATCACTGCATGGAGACCGGGATCAGAGCGACAGAGAAGCGGCTTTGGAGGAAATGGTTGATGGTACTGTTAACATTTTAGTTGCAACCGATGTAGCATCCAGAGGCATAGACATAAAAGACCTAACTCATGTGATTAACTTGGACTTCCCGCGTCACATTGAGGAGTACGTTCACAGAGTCGGCAGAACAGGGCGTGCAGGGCGAACTGGCGTGTCATTGTCGTTCGTTTCGAGAAAAGATTGGGCGCATGCTAGAGACTTGATCAAAATTCTCGATGAAGCCAATCAAGATATTCCTGATGAATTAGAGAACATGGCTGAAAGATTTGAGGCAATGAAATTGCGGCGGGACCAGGAGGGGGGAGGTAGGGGAGGAAGGGGTGGCCGCGGAGGGGGTGGAGGACGTAGGGACAGGTGGTAGGAATCTTAGATTCTTAAAACTATCTTGAACTACCCCACCTAAAGCAAACTTGAAAATTAAGGTTTTCAATCCTGTGTTAGTGTTAGTATGTAAAAGCCAATTTCAAACTTGGTCAGCCTGCATCTTTATATATTTATGCTAATTGGTTTTCTTTTTGTGATAAGCTGGACTTATCACTGACTAGGTTAGGTACCCGTGCCGCCTATATTGCTAGGAGCCATAACAGCAAGCATAAGAAAACTCACAGCCTCGTCAGACGACTTTCCTGTGTTCGTAGACTCCTTTTTGTCCTAGCAATTAAATATAGTGCTAAGGCTGTGATTTGTTTTGCGTAAGCCGATTTTATATCGTGTAAGACTTTAAATTCCTATTATTTTGTGTTGAAATAAGATTTTTCAACATAGAGATCTGGATTATTTTTGTACTTGCTAAGTATTGTACTTGTAGTAGGGCGTAATATATACTTTGTAGTTTTGCGATGTTAATAGGGCATCTTTTAAAAGGTTTAACCTCGAATAAATGTTACATTTCTAACAATAAAACGATTTTCTGTTATTGACGTATGTATTTTCAAGTTTACAATTTTCTTTTCAGCCATTTTATTATATTGAAATACGACAAAAGCGTAACGAGATAAAAAGTCCAAAGTCGAATAACTTAATAGGTATGGACAGGAAATTTGATCATAAATAGGAGTAACACTTATACTTTAATATTACATATCAAATTATGAGTTACTTACATTCTACAAGCGTGCACTGCTAACAATTTAGTGCGATACTTTAAGAATTTTAACACTTACCTACATCAAATGGTTAAGTTTATTTAGGATATTTTGATTTCTAACAGATTCCTAATAGTCTACCAGTGTCACGAAATTCGTCCTTCCCTGCAATCATAAAAACAAGCGACGTTCTGTACATCGACTGAAACAACAGTGGAAAATAAATAACAGCAATATAATTTACTAAAAGGACTATACAGAGTAGACATTCATAATCATTTGTATACGTTTAGTAAAAGCGTAACTTAGACAATTTCTAATCTTTTCATTTCTTTGAAGAGTTCGACGCCCATTTTGGCTGGCGAGCGGGTGACTATGACGTTTGCTTTTTCTAGCGCCTTTATTTTGTCCATGGCGCCTCCTTTGCCGCCAGAAATGATGGCTCCGGCGTGTCCCATTCTCCTGCCAGGAGGAGCGGTCAAACCGGCGATGAACGACACTACAGGCTTTGCCTTCTGACCCTGCAAATACAAATAACAAGTCTTTATAAAAGCAAGCTCAGACGATTAAAAGAAAAATGCAGTGCCATATGAATGAAGAAATCAATAAGTATAGGAGTCATAGTCAAAAGAAATGTTTTTATGTACCTATTAAGGTCAATATTTTTTTTAGAATAATGAATAAACAAAATATGTAGATACATACTCAACATGATCAGTTTTATACTATAACGCCTAAAGAAGTCTAATTATGAAAGTATAGTAGGTACTTATGTATTTTTAACACGCTAATGTTGTAAAGAAATTGCAGGGAAGTGATTACCTAAGTACAGTGCGAACATAATAAACGGAAATGCTGTGCTGGATATTGATAGATAGACGAGCTAAATATGTAGGTAGTAGGTAGGTGGTAGGTACCTTTGTAATTGTAAAGTTGACAAAAACTATAGAAGACTAGAAAACTTGCAATCATGCTACTACTTGAACTAAATGAAGATAACAGTGAACAAAAATATAAAAATCTTGTATAACCATTGCAGAGGGGAGACCACCGAGAGTTTACCTTTTTCTGTTCAGGGACAAAACAAAACCTATATTAGTACAAAGCAACAAAAAACAAAAGATTCGCATTAGCATTCAAAAATACATGCAATAAGATGACGTGAGGCAGTCTTTTGTTTCTCCTAAGTTTAGGTTTTAAATAAAATTACGTTCCTAACGCGAAGATTATTTTTTATACCTACTGCGAAGGTGCCTTACCACTGGTAAGGGGGCGTCCATAAATTACGTGAGGTGTTTAAGGGGGGGAGGGGGTCGAGTCAAATCTCATCTAATCTTACGTTGGGGAGAGGGGGGGTCTCGGCAAATATCACGCAATTTTTTTTCTGATTGAAACAAAAAAAAATTATACTATTTTGGTCTATTTAATCCAGATTGTACATGCTTAAGATTTAATCTTAAGCGTAATCGTAGTACGATTAAGATCATTTACTAATTCGTTCGAAAGAAAATACGTTTTTAAAAAAAAAATACGTTTTTAAAAACGCGTTTACGTAAGAAACTCACATTTTGAAAAATGTCACGTGAGATTCGGGGATGGGGGAGGGGGTTGAATAAAATCTCACGACATCTCACCAGGGGGGGAGGGAGGGCCAGAAAATTTAAAAAAACACCTCACGTAATTTATGGACGCCCCCTAATGATGGCGAATCATCGCATCCTATATAGGTAGGTATTATCAAGAACAGTTTCAGGTTCGACTTCCCACAGTCGCCATTGTTTTTTTTTAAACAACAAAGTAGATAAACAAGCGTAGAGTACATACGGTCCATGTGATGGTAAGTGGTTACCTTAGTCAACAGACTATTGGGTGTGGTAAGTGGTTACTAGTATTATATCATCTGTGACTCAGCTATTTATAATTTTCCCTGACATGTCTAATAAATAGACCCGGAACTTATGGGGGTTGCTTGAGCTCCCTAATTCTTCCTGGATACCATTGTATTTGTACCGGGTGGTATAAATACAATGGTATCCAGGAAGGTTGTCTCATAATCCCCTTTTAGCTGTGCCCTTCAAGGGGATTACATTCCTTTTTGTCTCATAATCCCCTTGATTTCGAAATATTAAAATCAAGGAGATTATGAGACTGAAGAGTATCAGAATCCCCTTTGGAGGCCAATTTTTTTTTTATGCCATAGCTGGCAGACGAGCAGGCGGGCCACCTGATGGAAAGTGGTCACCGCCGCCCATGGACACCTGCAACACTAGAGGCGAGGCTAGTGCGCGGCCGGCCTTTTAAGAGGAGATAAACCCGCCTTTTGAAGGACCCCATCTCAAACATTTACAGCGTAATAACTATGAAATACTCACGGAATTGTGCTGGATCAGATATTCAGATGCCAGTTCTTCGGCGTTGCCTCCGATCTCGCCGATGAGGATGATGCCCTTGGTTTCGGGATCCTTCAGGAACACCTCGAGGCAGTCGATGAAATCGGTGCCGTTGAACGGGTCACCGCCGATACCCACGCACAGTGACTGGCCCAGACCCGCCTGGAAAAATATAAATTTGTTATTAGGTAGGTACCTAACTAGGCTGATACCCGCGACTACGTACGCATGCGAAACTTTCCACCAAAATGTCTGTCTGTATACGATGAACCTCGTAGCAAATGGCTGCTTTTGGTTTAGAGAGTTCAAGCTGTATCAAAGAATCCACGTCTTTGATTGCAATAAAATATAGCCTATGTTTCATTCAATCCAGAAAAAAGGCTTCCAAATGGTATAAGCTTCGTTGAAATTGGTCCAGACAAATAGATAAACAGACAAACTCGATTTTCGGAATCAGAATCTTTTACTTAGTAGATTTTCATATTATCTAGTTTATCCATATCTTTAGGTAAATTTAGTTTTTTTCTTTTTTACAGTTTTCTAATAGTCAATAGATTATCAGGCATATGATAAAAAATACCTTCCATGCATAGTATTTCTTTACGAGATTGTTGATGAGACAATCTCGTAAAGACCCATCTGATCTGATGTAAGTATGTGGTTTGGTTACGCATCTGCCTCTATCAATGCATTCACTCGCAGAAAACGTACCTACCACTAAAGTATCGCAAGCTGCGTCTACACTATTCTGAGGTGTAAAGGCGGTACTCCATGGTAGTTAACTTACCTACTCATACGGGATTATATACGTCGGTATTTTACTGTTTCATTTAAATTGTCAGTTTATTAGATTTATAAATGTTTGAAGATATCTCAAAAGGCTGCAGATCAAAAATAGTATCTACTGGTTTTTTACGTCACTTTGTTGATTCGTCGATAAGTACGACACAATCGAGTGATCAATATGATAATACTGAATACATAAATAATTCAGTGATCAGGATGCTCGATGATCCAAGCAGAGTCCAAGGTCAATTTTATTTAATCAGTGAAATGATGGTCAAGGTAACGGTTTATTTGCAGAAAACATGATAATTTAAACTCGTTTGTCGCATAGTATGCTTTATTTGTAGTTCGTGAAGCTATAATCTATATCAAAGTCAATAAACACCACCACGTCATTCATTATGTTACATAAAAATATTTAAGGAAGAATTGTTTTGGTGAATTGATGCATTTGTTAAATTGAATTGTGTTCTCTGTCGTATTTGATGTCAGAATAACTGTGATATAGCAAACTAGCTGGAGCCCGCGACTTCGTCTGCGCAGGATTAAAAGTGCAATTTTCTATGCGAAATCTATTAGGCGTTTCTGAAGCGTTCGCGTCCCGTTGGATCCCGTTGATTTTCCGGGACAAAACGTAGCCTATGTGTTAATCCAGGTCAGGGACAATATATTATTACTAGTTTCATCCAAATCGGATCAGTAGTTTTTGCGTGCAATAGTAACAAACATCCATGCATCTCCTTACAAACTTTCGCGGTTATAATATTATAGTAGCAATAGTAGGAAGGATAGGATGAATAGTAAGAACTCACCGCAGTTGTCTGATGGCATGCTTCATAAGTGAGGGTACCGGACCGGGAGACGACGCCGATCATGCCCTTCTTGTGCACAGCAGCAGGCATGATGCCAATCTTGCACTTGTCCGGGGCAATGATTCCGGGACAGTTGGGGCCGACGAGACGAGATTTGTTTTGTCTTGTGAGAGCGTGCTTCACGCGGACCATGTCCTGTAAACCAAGTCATAAGATGAGTAGGTACCTATCACTTTATGAAACTTGTCATTTTAACTTGACTTAATTGGGCTTCATAATCCATACGGTCGAAATACACATAAAATACACGTCTGTTTCTTCAAAGAGGCACAGAATATTAGTACAAGTAGTGACAGAAGTAGGAGACCATGGATTGTCTTCACAAATTTTATAAGTTGAAGTATTTATAGCCCAGTATTTGTGGTAGGTAGATTGTACTTGGTTAGGTACCTAAGCACTTGTGAAAAAAGAAGGTATAATAGTTATAAATTATTAGGGAATCACGTGATTACTATGGTTACTAAGAATGTTATCATTTCAAGAAAGTTAAAGAACCATTATCTGATTGTTTGAGACATTAACTTCTATGAACTTTAATCAGGTCAACTAACAACATATTGCCTTACATAATAATATAATTGTCATACAATGATGTTGTACTTACATGCTGAGGCACACCCTCCGTGATGCACACAATAAGTGGTACTTCAGCCTCGATAGCTTCCAAGACAGCTGCCGCAGCACCAGGAGGTGGCACATAGATCACTGTTGCATCAGCCTTAGTTTTTTCCCTTGCTTCCTTCACAGTTTTAAACACAGGCTGGCCAAGATGTTGTGATCCTGCCTTCTTAGGCGATATACCACCAACAATCTTGGTTCCGTAATCAATAGCTTGCTGGCTGTGAAAGGTTCCCTGCTTTCCCGTAAAACCTTGGACAATGAGTTTGGTCTCTTTTGTCAGTACTAAGTTTTTACGTGTCTGATCGTAGGGTGAGGAGCCTCCGCCGCATTGGAATCTAACATTGTTTAATTTGAGGCCACCTATAGAAAATATAGTAATTTCAACACATACAGAAGTAATACATAAAGTTATGTTGGTCAAACCAATTATCATACAAAAGGAAGATAGGAGTAAGCCTAGGTTTGCAAAACAGTATTTAGCAATAAAGTGTATGAAAATACAATAATAGAATAATCTCTTTCTTATCTATTGTTATAATTTCCAAGTTAGGTCTTACAGAATGATTACCACAGTAACACAGTTGAACTTTGGTCTTATCAATTGACTATTGATTGTCAAGCATATTATTTTGTTTTATGATGAAATAAATGGTTTACTATAGAGATTTGAGTATTATTAGAACAACTTCTTATGCAATGACTGCAATGCAGATAAATGAAAGACAGAATTGTTTACTTTATCAGGCATATTGACATCCTTTTGAGCTCAAACCATTGTGGTGAGATTGGTCTGAAAGGTCAATTTTATTGATCTATTGATTTACACGAGTTCATTTTGCAATGATCATACTTGCTGCAAAGTTTTGGGTCTTACCTACATATGTTTGGGACGCTGCTAGTGACAAGGCAAGATAAAACTGGGAGAAAATAAAAAATATTTTTAGCTGAAGGTCTTGGTTACTCTAGAGATTGTTATCAATGACTTTGGCACTACGTAACAAGTTTATTTGCATACATTTTCATTGATCGTGTAAAGCGTTCTTTCGTTCTAACAGTAAATTAATATTTTAGGCACTCTAAGAATAGCTAAAAACAAATTACAAGGTTATTTAGTACCACCAAGTAAATTCTACCAAAACCAATATCTGCAACTAAATTTTTCAGGGATGGATAAAATAAGAGTACACACAACTTACCTTTGAACCGAGAGAAAATCCTTACAGAAACTGCCATTGCTACAATAAAATTGAATTTTAGAAAAGGGAAGGACGAAAAATAATTTTGTGACACTGACAGCCTTTTCTGCCAGCCATTACGTAACTGACTGACAGCTGAGCTGAATCAAGGCTGCCAACTGACGGTCTTGGGAAAAAAAAAAATTAGTAAAACTATTTTAGTCGATTCAAATCTTATAATATCGATAAAAGCTATTTTCATCTGTAGCATATTATTATTCAGTAACTATTTTATCATTCGTTCTTTATTTTTTTGTGACGTGTATTTATTTTCGCACAAGTGTTTTTATTTGAACAGTCGTAAAATAGAAACTATTGAGCGTTTGTGTATCCAATAATAATCAATAAAAGTCCGCCACGTACCATCCTTCTACTTGTAAACTTTTAATTACCTACATAATCCGTACGAAAGTTAGTGACGCGAACGATCCGTCCAGCCAGCGGCATTCTCATTTTACTGCTAGGCTATTTCACTGTAAAAATGTGTGGAACGGATAAGAAACTTGGTGAAATAAGAGCGCTGATCCTAGTCGGTGGTTATGGAACTCGGTTGCGACCCTTGACCCTGAGCAGACCAAAGCCTTTAGTAGAATTTGCAAACAAACCTATTTTAATGCATCAAATAGAGGCGCTTGTTGAAGCTGGAGTCACACAGGTACCTGTAACCACACTTAATATCTTTGCTCGCAATTTTTTATGACACTTCAATCTAAAAAAATACCTACCAATGGGATTCTAACAAGATTTTGCATCACAGGTGATATTAGCAGTTTCATACCGAGCAGAAGACATGGAGAAAGAGTTAACTGAACAGGTCTCAAAGCTTGGGGTGTCCTTGGCGTTCTCACACGAGACAGAGCCTCTCGGCACTGCTGGCCCTTTAGCTCTAGCAAAAGAACTCCTGAGTGCAAGCCCTGAGCCATTCTTTGTGCTAAACTCAGATGTGATCTGTGACTTCCCGTTCAAAGAGCTGGCTAAATACCATCGGAGTCATGGAAAGGTAGAGAAGTTACACTAAAGTTACTTAATTCAGTTCAAACATTTTAAATAGATTTCTGGTATCAGTTTAGTTGGAATTTAATATACAAATGTGCCAGTTGATTAAACATTGCAAATTCAAATTAGAAGATATAAAATAATAATAATAATAATAATATAGCCATTTATTCCAAACATTGGGTTTGCATAGTTCTCTTCTCGTTATCATGTTATGAGCTCAAAGTTTATAGAATGTCCCGCAATTTGGTGTGCCTCTCGGCATAGGCCTCCTCTAACGCTTTCCATTGGGTTCGATCTTGTGCTACCCTTCTCCAGTGTTGTCCAGCTGTAAGTTTTAGGTCGTCTTCCCATCTTGTTTGCTGACGGCCTCTATTTCGTTTACCATCCCTGGGGTACCAATCAGTGACCCTTTTACACCATTTATCCTGAGGATCTCGGATCATGTGGCCTGTCCATCTCCACTTCTGTTGGTCTATTCGGGTAATTATATCTACTACTTTAGTTTTTTCCCTTATTATGCTACTTCTCACTCTGTCTAGCTTTTTTAATCCTGTTAGGCTTCTCTCCATGGCTCTCTGGCAGCGTTTCAACTTTTCGCTGTGATGTTTGGTGAGTGACCAAGTTTCGCATCCGTAGGTGATAACTGGAAGTATACATGTGTCGAAGACTCTTCTTTTTATTTGCATGCTTAACTCTTTTGATTTTAGAACTTCTTTTAAAGACCAGTACCTCTTCCATCCATTTGCAGTTCTCCTATCGATTTCTTTGGTGGTTTGATCTTTGTGAGAGATTATTTGTCCTAAGTAGATGTATTCTGTTACATATTCGAGTGGCTGATTGTCAATATCCATGGTTACTGGTTCAGAATTTGTAAGTAATTTTGTTTTGACTTTGTTCATGGAGAGACCTACTTTCATGCTTTCTTCCTTCAGTGATTCTAACATTGTCTTCAAGTTTTCCGGGTTTTCTTCAAACAGGACTATGTCGTCCGCAAATCTTAGATGGTTCAGTTTTAAACCTTGCACGTTGAGGCCGAAGTTGTTCCATTCTAGTTTACGGAAGATGCCTTCTAGGGCGGCTGAAAACAATTTCGGTGATAGGGGATCTCCTTGTCTCACTCCCTTCTCGATCTTGAATTTGTTCCCTATAGTTTCTAGTTGGACCCTTGCTTCACTGTTCGAGTAGATGTTCTTAATAATGTTAGTGTAGTTTAAGGGCACTCCTTGTTGTTCCAGACTCTCCCATATGGCCTTGTGGCTTATGCTGTCAAAGGCTTTTGAATAATCAATAAATGCCATGTAGAGGTTCTTGTTATACTCGTTATATTTTTCTATTACTTGTTTCACCGTGTGTATGTGATCCAGGGTAGAGTATTTTTGCCTAAAGCCTGCTTGTTCTTGTGGTTGGTTTTCGTCTAGTTTTTTGCTTATTCTTCCCAGGATAACTTTGGAGAATACCTTATATATATTTGACATCAAGCTAATGGGTCTGTAGTTTCCTATGTCTTCTTTCTGCCCTTTTTTGTAGAAATTAGAAGATATATTGTTTTATTAAATAAAATGAGCTACAGAACCAACATTCAATGTTATTTTTATTACGTACAATTTTCATTACCGGCTTGTATGTCAATTTTTTTTTCTTCCAATCTCTTTATTTTTATACAGGCCCCCTTGTATTATACCTTGAAGTACATTCCGTCCAAGGTTGTCTGGGAAGAGATCGCTGTATAGCGATAACACCACCCATTGTACAATTAATTAAGGTTTTGTTTTTTATTTTTTTGTAATCCCTAGGTTAAGGTGTGCAATAAAGTATTTTCTATCTTTTTATCTATGTTTACGATACTGTTTCAGGAAGGTACAATAGTGGTGACTAAAGTGGAGGAGCCTTCAAAGTATGGTGTGGTGGTTTACAAAGAAGATGGTCAGATTGAAAGCTTTATTGAAAAACCACAAGAGTTCATTTCCAATAAAATCAATGCAGGTAGGTACATACTGTTTCCCCGTCTACTGGCTGAAATACAAAAAGTAAATGTAAATGTAAAAGTGCCTTATCTTACTCTGAGAAAAGGTTATTGGACTTTGCCGTTCAACTTGGTGACCCCTGGTTCTATGGGAACATGTAAACTGGCTTGAAAACAGACCGATAGCTGTTTTCGCATTACTATTTTGACCAATGTCCACCAGAAATATCGACAGCTCAATTTCCTATTAATTTAAGTTTAAAATAAAAAATATGTATATATACTAAC
Organism: Eulithis testata; assembly: GCA_947507515.1. NCBI lineage: Eukaryota > Metazoa > Arthropoda > Insecta > Lepidoptera > Geometridae > Eulithis > Eulithis testata. Next base: position 4,457,036 of record OX382213.1, on the reverse strand, counting down.
TAAAAACTATATTAGCCAAGTTCTAAAAACTAGTTACCTAATAATTTCAGGAATGTACATACTGAACCCTTCAGTATTGAACAGAATAGAACTGAGACCGATGTCAATAGAAAAGGAGGTGTTCCCATTCATGGCGACAGATGGCCAGCTCAATGCTTTGGAGCTTCAAGGGTTTTGGATGGATGTGGGACAGCCAAAGGATTTCTTGACAGGTAAAACATAAAGCAGTTACATTTTTTTGAAGTGAAAACTTCTTTGGCACTTTGTGATTTGAAAGTCAATGAAACGGAAGAGATGAAACGGAAATGACATAGCATGACATGAATGAAGCATAATGACAGCCGTAATTTCAACCATCGCAGCAGAGGTACTGTCGGCTGAATAGTGATAACGTTCGACTGCGGTGAGACCGACAATGGGAGCAAGTTCAAATCCAAGGCGACATTAAACTTTTTGCAACTTTTTATTTTGAAGTGAAAACTTCTAAAACTAAATAAGTAGTGCATATTGGATAAGTACATAAAAATAAATACTATGCACTGGTTTTTTTTGAAGGTTTCACTTCTACCACGTGTGAATTTCACACATTTTTTTTAATTTGCACTTCTGCAATCAGCCTGCTGGCTTTATGCAGATCTTATGGAAGATATTTAGTGGCGTGCAGGGCTGTACTCCAGTGAATATAGGCCCATTATAATTCAATGCGCTCTAATCTTTTTTGTGTATTTGGCTCCAGTAGTTTCACAGCTAGCGGATTGGGGTGTTTTGTCAGTCTGGTTTTGTATGAGTTTTCTAGGAGCTGTATTTCTTCCTTGAATGAATGAATGAATGAAAATACTTTATTGTACGTAGGTACACCTTACAAATGTAAGGTAATGTAAGGTAAGTAATATGCGAGACAGATTATAATTATATTACGTACAATGGATGATCATAACACTAGACAGCAGTTACATTGGAGATTTCTCTATCTTCGTTAGTTGCTAAATTGATAGCATACCTCCAATAGTATATTTAAAGTAGATTGACTATCAGTGATACATACTAATAGTATTGATGACATACTTGTGTGTCATGAGGTTCCGTTCAAGCATTTTATCAGTAAATCAATATGTTTATCTTTTTAATAACTCATATGCTGCAATGTAAACTTTACGAGTTAATTTTTAATTACAACTGCATACATTTTATGGTACTTAAAAAATACTAGTTATGTTTTTATTTCATACTAGGTGCCGCCCGCGACTTCGTTCGCGTCCCGTTGGATCCCGTTAATTTTTCGGGATGTTAAGTATCTTATGTGTTAATCCGGGTCACGGACAATATATATTCCAAGTTTCATCCAGATGGATCAGTAGTTTTTACGTGAAAGAGTAACAAACATCCATCCATCCATCCATACTTACAAACTTTCGCGTTTATAATATTACTAGGACTAGGATTAGTAGGAAGGATCAATATTCTGGTTCTTTTTATGTACACTAAAACTATTTTCATTCATTCGGTATTTTTTAAAGTATCTGGAGTATTCTGGAGAGGATTCTAATGAGGTACCTACCTCATTCGGTACCTACTTTATGTAAAAAAAATTATATAAGTACATGAAAACGATTGTATTTATAAATTAAGGGATTAAATTAATAGTTTCATCGTTTTCAGGAATGTGCCTGTACCTAACGAGCTTACGACAAAAAAACTCTGACAAGTTACACGAAAGTGCTTGCGTGGTTGGCAATGTTATCGTGGACCCGACTGCGACAATCGGAATGGGTTGTCGGATAGGACCGAACGTTACTATCGGCCCAGGGGTTGTTGTTGAAGATGGTAAGTTAATTTAAATAAGAAAGTACCTATAAATTTCACAAAGGTACTTGCGTATTGATTTAAATAAATAAAAATAAATGGGTGGATCAACTATTTTCTGTACTGAATCAACTTTTTGTGTAAAAAAACAAATATTGAAATTTTACACAAACTGCACCTAATATTGCTAGATAAATTCATGTAGTTTATGTATCTATAGCGAGCATCGAACTTTTTTGGGTTTATCATAGGTTTTTATGCGTTTATTTCAGAAGTGACACCTAAAAATTTCTCCTGGCTAACAAATATAGTTTGTGGTAGAAAGTAATTAAAAGTCAATTCTTTAATAAGTTTTTGTAATTTTTATTAATCAAGTACCAATATTAAATAATACGTCACTATCAAAAGTGAAAAAAACAATCACATTTAAAAAAAAATCTTCTTCTTTGGGTCCAAATATGTCTCCGGAGTCACACAATAAAAGAAACTATAATATTTTTTCTAGTTACTCCATTCCTAGAGCCGCTAGAAAAATACACTTTTTCTATCTTAACTGTCGGTTGTTCTTTTATATTATTATGTATTAAAAATTATTCAACAATTATCTGTTTTAATTAAATTAACCAAAAACCCATTCAAAATTTGGGGACATTGTTGTTAGTCCGAAGACATAATCGGTTACTCCAGAGACACAATGGACGTTATGTGTGTGATATAGATAGGCAGTACGAGTTTTTTAGGCTAATTAGATTAAAAAAACATATTTTCTCTACTCTTAAACCAGGTAATAGTGGCATAATAACTCTTAATCAAATTAAAAACCACACTCTGTGGTATAAAAAAACTTAAAACTTTGTTTCAATCGCAGGATGTGCTAAAAACTTAAAAATATAATTAACAATCAGCCTCTAGTTCACATCTTATCCTAAAAATACTAGTAGAACACAATTGAGATCACAAATAATTATCAGATTCTTAAATTAACCCTTGGCTATTAAACTATTGACTAATCAACTATTAGGAACTTGTTTTACTATCACTTCTCAGAAACATCCACATTACTTTTGAACACGTAATACAGTTCACCGCATTTGGCAGTGATCGTTGGCTCGGGAAGAATATTGACTATGTCTGCGTAGTCGATGTCTGATACGTCGCTCTTCTCAAGACGAAATGTGTTTTTTTTGTTTTTAGCTGAACGTAAAAACGTAACTCTGATCTCACCATCATCATGCAAATCATCAACAATACAATCATATTTAAAAATCTTTCCTTTGGTAGCTTTGACGTTTACTAGCAAGAAGTCACCTCTTTTTACTCCTCGATTTTCTTTATTGTTCGTTTGTTGTCTTGATGTACTTGGCTGTTGACTATTTGCAGCTGTCTCATCGTCAGAAGTGTCCGGTGTTTTGTAAATAATGTTATACATGTTCTTGAAACGAGCCTGGCCCAAATCTAATAACCCAATCTCTTTTAGAGGGGACTTCTGCTGAGAGACTCTGTAGTTGCTAAGGGGCTGGTTTTCATCAGAACTCATTCTTTCGTCTTCATCAACATCCCCATGAATGATTGGTACATCATCATTCACAGCAGGTTCAACTCCATCTTCATGCTCATCTTGAACTATATTGATCTCTCTTTGTTTAGGTCTATTGGTTTGTCCAGTTATGGGCACAGTAGCAACAGGGCGATACGTTTTTGGTGTTAGACATTCACAAAAGCCTCTGCTACAGAAACAGCTAAGATGCCTGTACTTCAGTTCCCCTCGCACGGCTGTAAATATTTGATGTACATCTTTTGTACCTACAAGAGGTTGGATTTTAGCTGGAATTTGCTTAGCAATGCTGTCTATTTCTTCAGTAATTATAAAGTAAAGTTTTATTTTGCTGACGTCCTTTAGGACTTCATAAAACTTATATGCGCAAGTAATGTCTTCACCTCTGGCTACCAGATCATCCGCCGACCTTTTAAGATATCCGCCTATGCCATCTGCTGGCCCTTTTCCATGACCAGCTTCAAAGAAAGACCAGGTAAATGCTTTAAAACCGTAGTCAAATACTGCCGTTGAGCTGAGATAAAAGTTCTGTTTTTGTCGATACTGACTAAATGGGCCATCTGTGAAGAAATGGACATACACTATTTCAGGGTATATGGTTCTGATGTCCTTCAGAACTGGATCAAGATGCGCCCAAATAGCAGCTGGTTGGTGATTCGTGTTTGATGAAACTGTGCAGTAAGATTCAACTTTTTTGTTCCTATCAACATCTGGAACGTATACAACAACAGTGTGCAGCGATACTTGTTGTCGAGAACCACCAAAATGGTGTGCTTGAATTTCTTCATTGTGTTTGCAGCTATAATTCTCACTGAAATCTGCAACAATGACTGCTTCGTTCTGCTGTATATTGTCGACGGCATGTCTAAAGTTGAAAAATTGCACTTTCATATTGTATATGTGTTTTTTGAGCACTTTCATTTCTTTGTTAAACTGTGTGGTTAATTCTTTGACTGTTCCTTCTTTATCCTGCTTGACATTCTTAAATACTTTTACTGTTTTCTCTTCCTTTTGATATGTCTCTTCTATTCTACCCCACTCTTTCCACTGCATGTTCATATTATCACTATTATTGTCCTAAATTTTTTTGTCTCGACATAGAGGACAAGTTCCATACATACAGTTTTCTTGTTTGGAGTTGCAGACTGTAGCAGCAATCAGTTTATTCAAGTCATCGGTATCAATTATGTTCTTGTTTTTCAGTGCGGTAGCTTTATAGGTTGGATTTATGTGAGTTTTACATAAGCACATTTTACGTCCACTCACAGACGGTTTGACTACAAAAAACGGCTTGTTACGAGTCAAATAATAGTACGAACACTTAACTCCAGGGTTTTCTAAAATAAACGTTTTATGTAAACTTTTCATACTATCCAATAGGTATCTCTTTTGTACTTTTTGACCTTGCCTTGTGATCGTTTCTTTTTTTCCCGCCGCCGCTCTTGATATGTCTTCTCTTTGGAAAAAGGCATCAATATTTTTTTTGAGTTTCGTATTAGAATTCCTTACTTTTGTAGTAGTTCGTAGAGGCCCTGTAATTCCCAAAGATTCTGTTATCATTTCTTTTCTTTGTGGGTCATCAATATCTTCAAATAAGTCTTTCAGCATTTTCTTTTCTTTATGCTTCTTTGTATGTTGGTACCTGTCTCTGATTGCGTTAGATAACTTTTTGTACTTGTCTTTTTCTTCGGTTTCCTTGGTATATATTTTTTTATGTTCGCTTCTTTGGCATCGTTTTAGGTATTTTTGTAACTTCTTTCTTAGTTTTTTATTCTTTTCCTGCAGTGTTAAATTTTCTCGGAACAGTTTAGATCGGTCTCGCCTTTGTTTCTTCCTTCCGACATTTTTTCTTATCACATCGTTACGAGGCACCTGGTTTTCAGGAGTTTTAATACCAGCAATATCTATAATTTCATTGTCTTGTGGAAAATTCTGCAATGCATTCGGTGGCAAGTCTTCATCAGACACCAATATGGAAGGAGATAAAGGTGGTGTCATATCGAGAACTCGATTTAATTTTTTTCTGTTTTTTCTTAAATTCTGCTTGCTAAGTTTCCAAATCACTCTTGCATTGTACCTTTCTTTAGGCGTTAAATCTTTGACAAGCCTTTTTGTTGTGTGATAATTAGCTCTTTTTTTTTGTTTGTATTCTTCATACTTAACAGGATCCTTTTTAATTTTTTCTTTATATCGCCGCTGTCTTTCAGCAGCTGTCAATGGCATGTTGACTGAAAAAAAAAAACAATTTTATAAAGATAGGTTATCAGGGCTTCTATTAATTTAATCATATTCCTACTAATTCCGAACTACAGCATTGCTATTTTACTGTTCATAACTAAAAATAGTTAAAATAGACGCGTAATTTATGCATTAGATTAGGAGACACAGTATTTCTTTAAGATGCTTATAAATACGTAAGGAAATTTAAGTATAACGTAAGTATAACGGAGAGTTTGTACATAAAGTCTCTTGGGTCACCAAAATAGTCTCTTGGGTCACAGCTTTCGTGACCCCGTGGAAATGTGAGCCAAAAGAATTATTACGGGTTTTAACTGTTATTGTTCCACAGATTTTGTAAAAACTACGAAAAACATGTCAGTAGAGCATTTCAGACCTAAATGCCATACCATAAAATGATTATTTCTATAAAAAAGTATTCACTTACCGAAAGTTCGTCGTAAGCCAGCGGACGCACAATTAAAACACGCAGTCTCGTTGCGAGCCACAGGCGAAATGGCCGAGTCCATGTAAGGTTCGGGAGTGGCAAACATCAATCATACGACTTTCAGATCTGTTTCCTATTGGTTAAACCATCGACAGTCTATCTCACTCGCACTATTTGTACTTTATTTGTTGTGAGCCTGGCGACAACGCGTTTTAACTTGTTTCAAGGACAACTTTTCAAACCGCGTTTTTGATACTAAAAATATTATCAAAAGTCTCGTAAATTAAGATTTAGAATGCCTATATATTAAAGCATATTATCGATACAAAATATAGTGACAAGTCAAGGAAAAATTTTAGACAGCATCATTGAATATCCAAGTCACATTGCTTGAGGACAGGTAGAAGCCATTTTTTGGCTCCTGGCTCACGACATTTTTTAATTAAATTTATCTATCATTTTGCACATATTAATGAACAGTCTTATTAATAAACGATCTGATTCTATTATCAAGCAGTTAAATCGACATTTATAAAAACACAGAATTTTTTGTGATTTTTTTTTTATCGAGGACAGGGTTTGACAGAAAATAGTTGATCCACCCAAATAAATATTCACGGACATTTAACACAACGCCTTCTAGTCCCAAACTAAGCAAAGCTTGTACTATGGGAACTAGATGGCTGATAGAATACATTATATTATATACATTTTTTTTGTAAATACATACTTATGATACATAGTAACACCCAGACACAGAACAAACATCTATGTTTGCCACACAAATGTTTGTTCTTGGTGGAGATCGAACCCACGACCCACAGCACGGAAGGCAGAGCTACTACCGACTGAGCCATGACGCCTGTCAATGGCATTTAGCATGGTAGTTCCAAGTTTACAAGGGTGCTTGTGGAATTGACAACGTTATTGTAGACGCCACTGTCACGATCCGAACGGTATATACGTAGGTAGGTATAAGACTGAATGTTACCTTCATAAAACTGCAACTTTTTCAAAGTTGGATTAAACTATGGTATTAGTGCTTTCGTGTAAAACAAATACCGCGCGATGTCGCAGGTAAGAAATTAGACGCGACGTCGCGCGTTATTAGTTAAAAAAATGTTGAAAACTTTTTTAAGGCGACTGGTAAGTACGGACAATATTCTCACTCGCACATTTCAACATTTTTGTTGATATAATATAACTAAATGTAATTATGTGAAATTGCAGAGCTTCAGGGTCGAGAGAATAACAATGCAAAGATTCAGTAAAAATATCCCATTGATCCAAACAAGTTTTCCGACCAAAAAACTTGTACCAATGCAACCAATTTTTTTTTTTTGGTTGGCAAACTTGTTGGTTGAAATAATGTTGTCTGACCTTACCAGTCGGCTTAAATAAGAGTTTTCTACATTTTCTAAGATGGTTTTTAATTGCAGGTGCTTGCATAAAACGCAGCACAATCCTCCGCGGTGCAGTAATCCGTCAGCACGCGTGGCTTGACGGCTGCATAGTTGGCTGGCGCTCCATCGTCGGACGTTGGGTCCGAATGGAGAATTGCACCGTCCTAGGCGAAGACGTCATAGTGAAAGATGAACTTTACGTGAACGGGGGGCAAGTTTTGCCGCATAAGTCTATAGCGTTGTCGGTGCCGGAGCCGCAGATTATTATGTAGTGGGCCAAGAAAGTGGAATGCGGTGTTGACGTCACAGTACAGTGTTTAGTGGGTTCCAATATAGGCCTGAGTAATGAAGGTCCATTCTAAGCTGTAAGTTCATAAAGAAGTGTCGAGTGAGCTTGTTGTAAAATATTATGGGTTATTAAAATATAGGATAAAATGGAGCCCTAAATAATTGAGGTTAAGTGTCGAGTTAGATGACAAAATATATCGGCGCGTTTTGAGTGTGACGACCTAAGATTAGTTCAGATATAAAAAACATATAAAAAAATACAAGTTAATTTAAAAAAAAAATCCTTAGATCTTGTTCATTATTGGTGGTCATCTTACCTTGGAGTATGGATTTCCACTAGAGTGATCTCAGGGTTCTTATTTTCATTCACTTTTATGCAGGCGTGGCACAATTCCTATGTTATTCTGTGCCTGTGCTATGATTATATTAAAATTATATGTAATAATATGTGCTAACTTAGAGCCAAAATGGCGAAGTTATTTAGATTTTATTCATCACAAACTCAAATGTTTATTGGTTATTATTTTCATTTTATGTGTGCGTATCTTTAATTTTATTATAGTTATATTATTTTACTTTTAATAGAAGTCTTTATTTTGTTAGGTATTTACCTATCTAAATAGTTTGTGAATATTTTTATTTAGTAAGTGAACTTTTTAACCGTAGTACTTAGTACCTACCTTATTAGTACTGTCTTTTGTCCCGAGTTTCGTAATTGTTTGTTTTTATTGACTTGAAGATGGTCAAAAAGCACAAGTCTTTTTCACTTGATTGTTATGTTATTAAATGAGACATTCCAAAAATATAACTTTCTAATTAATGTTTTTGTAATTAGGTAGGTATTTGTTTGAAATATGATATTATTCAATAAAAAAAACAGAAGGACAGCTAATATAAAATTATTATGTTGTGTACTATTAACATACTCACTTTTACCAATAAAAGATAGATAAATTAAATACAAACTTTGATGTTTATTACGATAAAGGCACAGAAACAATTAGAAAATGCTAAAGCTTTACAAAAGAAATCCCATATCTTGCCTCCACAATTCGACAAGCCTCCCATAATTAATGGCTGCCGCCGGCCAGTGCTATTTCTACTCACAACTCATAGAGACGCGACATTTTTATTTTAGTGATGTCCAACATCAAATACAGATTATATTAACAATAAAGATTCAATCAATAACTTCAGTCAGGCAATGCACTCTTTACATTGAATGGCCAAATCAAGCATAAAATAGGTATATTATTGATAAGCAATTATTGTTCAAAACACACTCCAAAAGTATTAAAATAAGGGAAACGCTAACAGTCGGCCGTCCTACCAATGGAATGTCCCTATTCCATCCCCGGCCATTCGATAGTGGTGCATGTCTCTGACACAATGAAATGTAACAGTATTTTAAACTTAGCTTAAGTGTAACCAAGCAATACCTAATCTATAAATTTCAAGAATAAAGTGTATGGCAGGTACTCATAATCAATACAACAAAAATATAAAACCTGTAAGCCATATTCACGGTACAATTAGAAAATTTTAACCAGAGGCTTGGTGCAAGCTTATATTTCTTCAAACATCAGCTTACTGTATAGTTTATACATAATTATATAATTAAGTTATAAGTTTATTCACAAAGAAAACCACAACTAATACAGTATTTACAACATTCACAAAATACACATGAAACAGTTGAGCTCTCTACAACCAATATACTACCACAAGTTATATAATTATGTACTCTTTATCTGCTAAAATTCTACACCCTACATGATAGAGTGGTACAAAGATATCAACACATGGCTTTTGTTGAAGTGTTTACACGTTCAATACATGGCTTTTGTTGAAGTGTTTACACGTTAAACGTGAACATAACTATTATAATTATACTGCTAAATATTAGGTAGTACAAGTAGTTGAACCAAATTTAACTATAGAATAATATACAACAAGAGTTAATAATTTTATGGTGTATCTCATCTTGAACTAGGTGACCCAACCGTGTCTTGGTTCTATGGATAATAAAATTACATACATACTGCAAAACTATCTTATTAATTTCTATGCTAATCTACTTCAGTAGCTTCACAAAATAATGACCTAAGAACATAGGGAAAATGTTTCAATTACTAGTATATTACATGAGTTTTAACTATATTTTAACAGTAATTGTATTTAATCGTCAAAACATCCATTGTTATGTGTGATTAATTATAGTCAATTTATTTAAATGATGTAGCAGTAAGTCAAGTTCAATTTTCTATCTTATGAAATCATCTACTAGGTTCTGACAATACCGAATTCATGATTTAAGAATATAACTAAATACAAACATTATTACAATTACTAGGTACTGTTATTTAGAGTTATTTATAACAACATCTTATTGAATAGGTAGCGTGAAATATACTTTCCAGTTAAGTTTAAGTACCCAGATTGTTATAGCATTGTTGAATGTAAATCCTATTGACTATACATACATAAAGAGCCATGCTCATAAAAGCCAAATAGTTAGACAGGTTGATTATTATAATCTAGCTCTGTGACTATTTCACATTACATGTTAGTAATAAAAACAATCATTCCGACAGCTGACTAAAGTTCTGCAACGTTTATAAGTAGCAGGTAAGTTTATTTAATCTAATAACATAAGGTTATACAATAGACGAATACCTAACTCATAGGTATTCATTATACCAGCATGAAACAATAAATGCATCTAATCTATGATTGTTGGCGCTGCACATATACGGAAGATAAGTGGAAGGTCATCTGTAAAAAATAATAGAATATTAATCATAAGCTTTAATTTTGATTTTGTTTTAATGTAAGTCGTAACTTCGGTTGTGAGTGCTTGACTCTTATTTCGAAACTATTTTTAGTTTTCGCATTAAAGAACATCTTTGTCGTTACCAAATATGATGAATAGCTGGAATATCTGTAAAAATAAATAAAATATAATTATGGGAATCTTCCACTTCATTTGCAAATAATCTTGAATTGTTTTAAACTGTTGTATATCTTTATTAAGAAGATATATCTACAGTGAAGCTCGTCTGAATGTGACTAATAAATATTTACAAATTGAGTAAGGTTTCTTTCACTCTGTGTGATTTGCTTAGTAAAGCACGATCATTATTTTTATTTGGTTTTGAGTCAACCAAATAAATAAATGCATGTTATCAAAGTCATTAGTTGATTATTATTTTTGCATTATTAAATAAGAATGAAATAAATACTACAAGTTTTGATGGTACATACAAAATAAATGATCACCGCAATATGTTTCATTTATTTAGTTTACCTGAAAAAATATTATAAACATACACACTGATCATTGCAATAATAGCAGCAAGTCTCACCTTTATTGTCTCGATGATGATCAGTGATCACTGCAATATAGCAGCATGTTTCACATATAGAACATTGACGATGATGATCAGTGATCACTGCAATATAGCAGCATGTTTCACATATAGAACATTGACGATGATGATCAGTGATCACTGCAATATAGCAGCATGTTTCACATATAGAACATTGACGATGATGATCAGTGATCACTGCAATATAGCAGCATGTTTCACATATAGAACATTGACGATGATGATCAGTGATCACTGCAATATAGCAGCATGTTTCACATATTATTATTATTATTTATTCTTTATTTCAGACAACAGCAATCCATACAAGATTAAAATTAAACTTAAGTTAAAATTACACAATTATGTGAGAGCCTCATTTGGCTCTTCTAGAAAAATACAACATAAGCAACGAAATATAATTATGTAGGTACTTTAAAATAAACGAAATCGAAGAGAAATAATTATGTAGGTATAACTAACTCAATTCATTAAGAGAAAATTGGACAGTCAACCTGGTCCGCAATTAATTTCAAAAACATCGACGATGATGATCAGTGATCACTGCAATATAGCAGCATGTTTCACATATAGAACATCGACGATGATGATTCGTGATCACTGCAATATAGCAGCATGTTTCACATATAGAACATTGACGATGATGATCAGTGATCACTGCAATATAGCAGCATGTTTCACATATTATTATTATTATTTATTCTTTATTTCAGACAACAGCAATCCATACAAGATTAAAATTAAACTTAAGTTAAAATTACACAATTATGTGAGAGCCTCATTTGGCTCTTCTAGAAAAATACAACATAAGCAACGAAATATAATTATGTAGGTACTTTAAAATAAACGAAATCGAAGAGAAATAATTATGTAGGTATAACTAACTCAATTCATTAAGAGAAAATTGGACAGTCAACCTGGTCCGCAATTAATTTCAAAAACATCGACGATGATGATCAGTGATCACTGCAATATAGCAGCATGTTTCACATATAGAACATCGACGATGATGATTCGTGATCACTGCAATATAGCAGCATGTTTCACTTATACTTTACGATTTTGATAATTAGTGATCACTGCAATATAGCGGCATGTTTCACTTATACTTTACGATTTTGATAATTAGTGATCACTGCAATATAGCAGCATGTTTCACTTGTACCATTACGATGTTAATAATTAGTGATCACTGCAATATAACAGCATGTTTCACTTATACTTTACGATTTTGATAATTAGTGATCACTGCAATATAGCGGCATGTTTCACTTGTACCATTACGATGTTAATAATTAGTGATCACTGCAATATAACAGCATGTTTCACTTATACTTTACGATTTTGATAATTAGTGATCACTGCAATATAGCGGCATGTTTCACTTGTACCATTACGATGTTGATGTTTAGTGATCACTGCAATATAACAGCATGTTTCACTTATACTTTACGATTTTGATAATTAGTGATCACTACAATATAGCAGCATGTTTCACTTGTACCATTACGATGTTGAAGATTAGTGATCACTGCAATATAACAGCATGTTTCACTTATACTTTACGATTTTGATAATTAGTGATCACTGCAATATACAGCATGTTTCACTTGTACCATTACGATATTGATGATTAGTGATCACTGCAATATAACAGCATGTTTCACTTATACTTTACTGTGTTAATAATTAGTGATTCACTGCAATATCGCAGCATGTTTCACCTTTAACAGATAAATATTATGATTATACCCACACTTACGAGATAGTAATCACTACCATTATGGTAGCATATTTCTTTATACAATTATATAATGGCAAGTATCAAAATAAGTGATTATTTTATCATTAAATACTTTCAAGAAACTCGTACCAATTCGTCTGTTGTACTACAATACAATCAGTGAAACACAACATGCACAAAGACAAGACAAAATAGACACTCTTGTCGTTTAATTTGTTTGTCATAACAATAATATAGTAACACATATTTATTCACATAAAAACGTGTATAAAATGTTGTGTGATGTTATTTTAAGTGTGATAAATAGAATTGGAATTAAAAGTCACCAGCCATATCAAATAATTATTAAGTAGGTATAGGTATTAATATAAAAATATTAAGCAACTTTCTGTAGGTATAGACTTAACAGTCGATCAACATAAGAAATAAATGAAATAGATACTAATGACTACCTTCATCTTTATTATTTGTATCTATTCTTGACTACAGATACGTAATAAAAAATGACATTAAATAAAAGAAGGTTGCTCAGAAAAAATGCCTCCACTCAGTAGGTATGACCAAAGTGACACAATGGCTCCTATTAGGCACATTTACCGCAGTGGTTTAATTACCTGGCTGGTTCCAGTATGTGGTAAATGCAGGTATTGATTACCTACATCAACCTCACTTAATGCATAAAGTGCCATGCGACCCTTCGTCTATGTTTTTGACGTTTCCAAGAATATCAAATGCAGCAATCAATGAGCTGAAGAAGTTTTGACATAGGCCTTATTTTAAATCTACAGCAGATACTTCAATGGCAGGTACTTACGCGTCATTGATATCGTTGACTAATTTGTTTATACTTCGCTCGTGTCCTGACCAAAAGACTATGTTATGCTCATTCCAGATTACTATGATTTTCAACCAAATTGGTCCAGTCACTCATTTCCAACAATAAGGCTTAAATGTATTTCAGTAATCACACATATATCTCATACTTTATTGGTAGCAATTAGAATATTTTAACAATTTTAGTTTCAGTCAACAAAATAATAGAAAATATTTGATATTCAACATTTTTATAATAAAAGTAAAATTATTGATTAAATAGCTAAAATTGTTTAAATACCATTGTAAGGTCAGACTAACATAAGGATAACTCTCTAAAGAATCGCAAGTAGGTACTTATTGAATGTTTTGGTTATCTTCTTTCAGCAGTTTTACTACAACCCTCAGTAAAGGGCTTGCTTAGACATAAATCAGGTGAAATGCTATAAATTACATCAGTTGATGTACCTTATAATTTTATTTAATCTACTATTCAATTACAGTGCTTTACACCACGTACACTGCAGACTTACTGCGGTCAGACTATTAACTTGAACTAACCAATCCAAGAAAATCTGTAGGTATCTGTATAAACACCTATTGTGCATGCAAATACATAATAAAGTAATGTATTTCACCAGTACCATATAATTTAGTAAGTAAATAATTAGTAAGGGTAATTTTCTACCATTAGAAGGTTGTATAAAATTATAAGTTGGATTTGTAAGTAGGTAATGTAAGGTACCTACCAATATCAATTTACACAAGTTTTATTGTAGGTAATAAATATTACTTAAGGTACTTATACTAAAGTTAAAATGCAGTTTTGAATTAAAAAGAAACACTTAGGTGTATAGATACATTAATTGGTGTCTTCAAACTACTATATACTTTGTAACAATAACTATATACTTAGTATAGTACCAAACCTAAGTGGGTAATCAGTTTCATTCAATGATATTTATTCTATAATGAATCCATATTATCACAATGTGGTCACATCATGTGGCCTGTTTAGATATTCAATGCCATAAACATAAAGTCACCTATTTAAAGGACTTTAATGTGTTTGTAACATTGATATGACAAAAAAATAAGAAGACACCATACAAAGTAAACAAGTAAGTATTTAAGCACTTGTTACTTTTAGCCACCTGGCGGTTAATACTATTCATGACCTACCAGGGTTCATTATTCGTAGCCGTCATCTACTTATTAAAACTCCTTTGTAGGTAGGTGCAATATAAATGTAACAAAGAACTTGCATAAGAACTTTGAATAAGTACCTGAGCATCACTATGCCAATCTCACTGCATCAAGAAAAATATGCAAATATTGTTATCCCTACTACTAGGTAAGTACTTCTTTAAGTTATTAAATAGTTCATGATTTAATAAGTCAAAATGACTGTTCTGTCCTGACTGTTTCCTACTGAGCAGTCGATCCATATGATACTCAACTTTCGTGTTCACCACAAGAGTAACCACAAACACTGCTAAACAGTGGGTATCTAAACATTAGTATGGTACAGAAGTAACTCTAATTCTTCTGCCTTTCATTGTTTTTCGAGACTTCTTATGTTGCAGTTAGTAATAAATTGAAGAATACTTATAGGTATTAAGTTTTTCAAAGCTTATTGTGCTTATTCCACATATACCGTGGAATGAGTTTAAAATAACTCAAGTATAAACAATAAAATTAATATCAAACTTTAACAAAATTAACCATTTTAACAACCTGCACCGCTAAGAATATTCGGCCAAAGTCAAACATGGTTGATATAGCGTCTGGCCAATAGACGCGCAAGCATTGTGTTCGGAACAGCAGTTGCATGGAGAAGATCATTATTATTATTATTATAATTTTTTTTTTTTTATCGTTTTAATAGGCATATCTATTTTAGTATCGGAACTTTAAAATTGGTTATGAAACTTGTGAAATTTGTGTCATCTAACAATAGACTCGCTAGTTCGTCAGCCACCGACATTACACATTTGGAAAGCAACAAGCGTAGATATCTATCTTTTTACTCATGCTTCATAGATAAACATAAACAAACATAGATGCCCAAAACTTAGATAATCTTTAAAACTTTTATGTACTTATTATTTATTATTTTAGAGTTCAACGCGACTCCATACCTCCTGCAGTAAAACTTAAAGAAGCAAACGTACTTAAGCCTTCAAATCTATTGAAGATGATTAAAAATAAAAACAATAACTCGAATAATTGCTCGAAGACAATAACAGGAAAAAGTACTTTATCTCTTGCTACTTAAGATTGATTTCAGGATTTGTGACAAGGTGCTGTGGTTGTGATAATACTTTGTTCAACCACACCAAACAAGTAATATTTTATTATTACCTTTGTATGATAGGTACCAAAGAATGCACACTTGTTCACAAAGAGCCAACAATACTACTTCATAGAAGGTGATACCATTTGAACCAATCTTTTATAACATCCCTTCTTACTACTCGGTTCAAATCATAGAAAATAAGTGATGAACATGGAAATAAATTTATTTGTGCTAGTTTACCTTCGTAGACATGCACAAAACAGTGCCTTATGTAGTAGGCAATAAGATAATATGGTATCATATTTTGTAGGTACAGAGAAGCATCACATCACATCATCACCCCCAAACATCACCTGAGATGTAACTGCCGGACGCACTAAAACTTCTTGTGAGATACTTAGCATAATGTAACGCTCAGGTGCAACTCAATAGTAATTATTGTCAAGCATAACATGAGATAATGCGAATTATGTAATATAACATTTAACCTTATGTAGTCGACAACATGGTTCTAAATTAAAATTTTAAACTAATAAATGACAGGCGCAAGTGCAATTGAGCCCGCACTCCTACTCGCATGGATTGAGCGAAACAAACTGACTCATTGCATAATTATATATGTAGGTAAGTACAAGATGACAAACCGAATGTGATGTTACAGTACGCGGTTGGGTATCACTGCGCGTAATGCATCACTCGACTGACTTACACATGTCTAGTAGATAGATAGGTACCACATTGACTAATGCTCAAAACAATGCACTGGCATTACTTACTATATTTCGGTACCTATCTACAGATCCAGATAACACACTACAGTACAATGTGAGAGTCGAACTCACGAGTTTAATCTTGTTCTGGATACCCAGGTGCTAAGTATCTATCACATAGCGCCAGACACATTTTACATACTGATTTTACATTAAGGATGGTCTTCAATAAAATCCAGGTGTGGGTCTAAGTAAAATGATAAAAGTACATACCATCGTGAGCTGGTTATCCCGGTTCTGAATTATTAACATACTCACTTTTACCAATAAAAGATAGATAAATTAAATACAAACTTTGATGTTTATTACGATAAAGGCACAGAAACAATTAGAAAATGCTAAAGCTTTACAAAAGAAATCCCATATCTTGCCTCCACAATTCGACAAGCCTCCCATAATTAATGGCTGCCGCCGGCCAGTGCTATTTCTACTCACAACTCATAGAGACGCGACATTTTTATTTTAGTGATGTCCAACATCAAATACAGATTATATTAACAATAAAGATTCAATCAATAACTTCAGTCAGGCAATGCACTCTTTACATTGAATGGCCAAATCAAGCATAAAATAGGTATATTATTGATAAGCAATTATTGTTCAAAACACACTCCAAAAGTATTAAAATAAGGGAAACGCTAACAGTACACTAAGTACCTAGGTACCCACAGGGTTGGTTACTGCCATTTTTACACCAAAATTACATAGAAAAGTAGTTACCTATGTTCTAAGGGTTGTTAAAAATAGCTACGACTGCGACTGCAATAGTTATTATTTACTAAGTAGGTACCTACCTACCACCTACTTTAAAGAAAAAATATAAACTTATAACACAGTCTTGTTTTTTTATTGTTGATCAAGGTTTTCGATTAGTTCGAACATTATTGGACTTTTTTTACTTAGTGCTGTTAGAGAAATCGTTACGCCCTAGAGCATAGATTTTTCAGAGAGTCTGCATCAATGCTATAACTGTAAATCAGCATACGGGGCATTACAAGCCGAGTTTTATTTATTTAGCTTTCGAAGTCATGAATATTGGCCCGGCCGACTCGAACTTACTATTTCACTGTTTCTAGGCATCAATCATCATAATCGACTAAAATCAGCTGTTTAATCTGTGCGAATTAAATAAATGAATGCACAGACGAAGGATCACAATGGACGGAGCCATAAAGACCAAAGACCTTATACTTTATAAGTACAAGGTCTTTGATAAAGACACGTCCATTGTGATCCTTCGACTGTGAATGAATGACTGTTTTCCCAATCATTCATTCACATTCACTCAATTGACTGTTAGGCCCGTATTCCGTAGCCTTGCTCAAGCACTGATTCGTACTCAAGCATAGATTTTTGTATGAAAAACTCTACTCAAATCTATGCTTGAGTAACGATTTCAGTCTCGGAATACGGGCCTTAATCAGTGAATGTCAGAGATTCGAATTTTGTCATTTTTTGAAACAAGACAGCATTTTTATAGTTTTTCTTGTGATTGTGAGTATTGTTGTTTAATTTTGGTGGAATTTTAACCAATAATACTTAGTTCATAACTTAAAGTGTGAGCCATTGGAATAAATGTGTGTAAAGTGGTTTTTCTGAATGTGAAAATTCGATTCCGGTTTTGGAGGGAAAATCCACCATTTTCTCTTTAAAACAAACGACAGCCGACTTGACGAAGACTTGACTTGAGTTATCATTTACGCAAGACAAACACATAAACAAACGAACTTGCTATGGGAAAAAACGTAAGACTAGGCGGTATGGTTTTAAAACTATAGCCTGGTTCAAGGAGCGAAATAAAAAAAAATCAGTGAATGTCAAAAAGTGCGCCGAATTTTATTGCTACATTGGTTTCGCTATCAAAAATTACGATTTATTTTACAAAAACAAACTGAAAACCAAACCACCGAAATGTCGAAGCGGAACAGCACAGGCTCGTCAAATACCCTTTTCAATTATTTTGCCAAAACTCCTCCGGCTAACAAGAAAATTAAGAATGGCGGGGAAGCAGAAAGCAGTCCCTTGAATTCACCGCTAAACGATAAAAAAGGGCTGAAAACTGAGAGTAAGTAGGTATATCTATGCAATTTTGTAAGAGCCT
Source organism: Eulithis testata (assembly GCA_947507515.1). Classification (NCBI taxonomy): domain Eukaryota; kingdom Metazoa; phylum Arthropoda; class Insecta; order Lepidoptera; family Geometridae; genus Eulithis; species Eulithis testata. The sequence continues at coordinate 4,438,206 of OX382213.1, read as the reverse complement.
AAGACAGTGCACATGTCGCCTATGTAGGTTTGATTTAAATAAATGGCACGTATTTCAAGTAAGTGCGTGCATTAGGGTATCTACCTCCTTGGACGAATTCGTCCAAGTTATCTCCTCAAAAGATGAGTCCTTGATTGGTTTTGTCTTCTATTTTAACAGCTGGCTAGAAAAAGGTTTCTCTTTCAAGTCAACGGTGTTACTATGAGAGAAGCGCTCGTAGTGTAGCTAGCTTAGTCAATCTTCACCGATTTATCTAAGCGACGTTCTGCACACTATTATTATTATTATTATTATTATGGACTCCCGTTTCCGCATTTAGACTCAAAGTTGGTCCATTATACGTGGGGTGAACTGGCTATGCGTGTAGCCAGCCTAACTCCTCCCAAAAGCACAGAAGCTTCCTGGGGGCTTCGCAGGCTTGGAGGAGTGACCTAGGGGTGCTTAGGATTTCTTGTCGTTGTGTAGCTACGCTCTCGCATTCCAGGACTACGTGGGCAGCTGATTCTTCTTCGGTGAGACAGCCTCTGCAGAGTGGACTGTCTGTGGCTCCGATGTTGTATAGATGTTTGTTTAAGGGACAGTGGCCTGTCAAGGTCCCTACGATGATTCTAAGGTTTCGTCTATCCAGGCTCAGTAGACGGCGTGTTAGTCTTGGTGTGAGGGCTGGAATGGCAGCTCTTGACTGTCTGCAGTCGGTAGTACGTGCCCAGCGTAGGTTGTGGTTCTGCACACTATTTGGATGGGTGACCGTTAGTGGGATTTATATCTCAGCGCTTCTGTGCTTCGTAGGGCAAGCTAAACTGTCAGTCCCAGCTCTAGCAGTCGTTAAGTCATATTAATAGGCTGCCTTAGTTACAAGAGTTGGCCCCAAACTCATACAAACACTCTAGGAGAATAATATATACAAAATGTTTTACTTAGACAAAAAAAGAGAAAGACCGCCCACACCATCAGCAGAATCTGACAATGATGATGAACCAATTGTGCCATCAAAGAAACGGAAGAGAATTCGCATCAAGCCTGTCGATTCTGATGACTCTGATGCAGAAAACAAAGGTTTGTGTATATAGATGTTTCAAGAACATTACTTTTAATATTCTTGTAGTTTATGTCATGAATTCTAGTATTCTAGGGATAGATGCTAGATTTTTTTTTTCTTAGGTAGTTTGGTAATCAAATTATATAGTGGCATTTATTCATTTATTATTCATCAATAACATTTTTTATTTACTAAGATGTCTCCGAATCACATATTCTATGAGAATTTAATTACAAAATATTTGTTCATTATAGGTAGTAAATATTAAAAGCACTATCACTTCTTCAGCAGATAACAAACTGGGAACTCCAACAGGCAAGGAAAAGGTGTCCGTAGAAAAGAAACTACAGGACAGTTTCAAGTATGAAGCCAATCATTCACCAAAGAGTAGCAAACCAGTTAAAAGTTCTGTTACTAATGGGTGAGTGAAATTAGTAACCTAATTGATAAGTACTTTTTTTTTCTCAGTTTATTTAGGGATATGGAGTCGTCTCACGACAGTGTCGGTCCCATATTGATTTCTACCCACTCATTAACCAGCTTAAAAAACTTTGAATACTTACTGTTTTAATTTAGGTAGAAATAATGAATTTGTATAGTTCACTCACAATTAATACAGTTAACAAACATCCTGGGTCCTTTTTCAGGACCCCAAAAGCCACATCTTCTAAAGAGAAGCCCCCAGAAGGGTCTACTGCCACTGCGGATGAAGGAAACTGGACTCATTGTAAACTGGAATGGCTTAAACCGGATAAAATAAGAGACGCAATGAAAAGAAGACCAGATCATCCGGATTATGATCCTCGAACCGTTTTTGTGCCACCAGATTTTTTCAAATCACAAACTCCTGTAAGTCAAATTCTTTAAAACTCATAAGTCACTTGAGAGTATCCATAACTTAATAGGCCTTTACATCTATTGAAGATGATTTATACAGCGTCAGGAGGCAACCTATGCCTACACTTAACGGGACACTGTAGTACCTGGGACAATGTTTAGATGGAGTAAGGCTTGCCCAGCACCTATACCATCCTCTCAGCCTAGCCAGCCATATCCATAGGAATGACATCGTCAATACATGTCATTGACTAAGCCAAGGGTTACCTTACGATGTTCTCCTTTACCGTTAAGCTTGTGTTAATGCGCATATAAATTTTCCGAAACGAAAAATCCATTGATGCACGGCCAGGAATATCCAACACGGAGTATCTTCTAACATCCTGTATTTTTTTTTCGTTTAAGGCTCATCGCCAATGGTGGGAGATGAAATCATCTCACTTTGATTGCGTGTTGTTTTTCAAAGTGGGTAAGTTCTATGAGCTTTACCACATGGACGCGGCTGTCGGGGTCAATGAACTTGGATTTTCATACATGAAGGTACTTTGATAATGGTTTTCAGTTATTTCTATGAGTTTTTATTGAGTTGCACATACACACAGTACTAATAATTCAAATATAGAATAAAGACTGTTGTCTGAGAATGGAATTTTATTTTATTCAAATTGATTTTGATATTTAAAAACGAATCTTATTGTAGTACTAATAAAGTTTATTTTTCAGGGAGAGTTTGCTCATTCTGGCTTCCCTGAAAGTGCATACGGAAGAATGGCGGCAACTTTAGTAACGAAGGGATATAAAGTAGCTCGAGTGGAACAGACAGAGACGCCTGATATGATGCAAGAGAGATGCAGAATAAGTAAAGTTTTTAATCATTACCGGTCTCGCTCATACATTTTGCTTTCATTGGCTTACATGTCTAAGGCTCGCATGCTGGTTTTCTACTCAAACACTGATCTGGACTCAAGCATAGATTTTTGTATGAAAATCGTTACTCAAATCTAAGCTTGAGGTTTGGAAGTAGGTATTATAATCTGTGGCTTAAAAAGCCCTAAAAAGATCAACTAATGGACTGCTAGTGATATTTTCTCAAGCTTTTCAAGTATTTCTAAAAAAAAAACCCTCTGATATTTTCTTTGGGACTTTCATAAAATCTTACTCCACAGAACAGTACAAACCCCATCATAATCGGATAGTAAATTCTATGCAGTGTTATAAAACCATCCTGAGAACTTGTGTAATTATTTCTGTCAATCACAAATTGTCATTTTACTTATTGCATTTACAGCAAATAAAAATAGCAAGTTTGACAAGGTGGTGCGACGAGAGATCTGTCAGGTTACATTGAAGGGTACTCAAGTGTGCGGTCTACAAGACCCTGGCCCGGGAGAAGCCAGTGCGGCCTATATGATGGCTATCGCTGAAGAGGTAATGGTTTGTTCATCTTATAAAAGAACACCACTGTCTAGACATTAGTCGTCAGGGCAAGTAAATATACATCAGATTGAAGTTATGCATTCTAAAAGATCTGGCCATAAAGATGCCACTTATTGTTGATCTGCAAAAGCCGTGTTGACCGATTGGCATTGCTCCTCTTTCGATCCGAAGGTCATGGGTTCGAATCCCAGCCGTGCATCAATGGATTTTTCGGTTCGAAAAATTTATATCCGCATTAACACGAGCTTAACGGTGAAGGAAAACATCGTGAGGAAATCCTTGGCTTAGCTCGGCACGTATTGACGATGTCTTTCCCGTGGAAATTAGCTTGTGCAACTTTGCTAAAATGTCTAAACGTAATTTAACTAGCAATCTCATCACACATTCCTATCTCGTTGTTAGTCAAAATTATAATTTCAGGAGTTGAACGGCTGCAGTACGTATGGAGTCAGCTTTGTGGATACCTCAATAGGTTTGTTCCATCTCGGTCAGTTCAAAGATGACAAGCATTCGTCTCGACTTCTCACCACACTGGCACATTTTCCACCTGCCTTGGTAAGTTCCATACCATACCAATTAGAATTTTGACATAATCTCCTAAAGGTTTTCAATCTTTATGCTGACCTCCTTGGATCTGGCGCCGAACAAGAAGTTTCCCGAAGTATTTTGGGCGATTTTAAAGACCCTGTGGGTCATATCGTATGCTGATCGAGAATTCGTTACTCAAGCATAAATAGAGTGTAGAAATTTTTATACAAAAATCTACTTAAGTCCGGATAAGTGCGTGAGCAGCAAATTAGTTGCAGAGACAGAAGTTGCTAATGCGTGATGGCACTTAATGTGCACTTTAATTTATCGCATTGGTATAAGTTTTTTGGTCGGAAATTTTGTTTGGATCAATGTGATATTTTTACTGAACCTTTGCATTGTTATTCTCTCGACCCTGAAGCTCTGCAATTTCACATAATTACATTTAGTTATATTATACCTTCAAAAATTTTGAAATGTGCGAGCGAGAGGGTTGCCTGCCTTTTACATACGCCTTAAATAAAAAACAAATTATAATTACTTTCCAGGTGATATACGACCGTAAAACCACCTCAATTCGTACAACGAAGCTGGTCAGTTGGCACTGTCACAGCGCTCGACGCGAGCTGATCTCCATGTGGACATCGGAGAAAACCCTCAAAACTTTAGCGGAGAAGTACTACAGGACTAATGCGGAGGGCGAGTGGCCTGAAGGGATCCGACAGTTCTTACATGAAGGTATGTTTCTAGTGTGATTAGATATACCTACCTGTAAAAAATTGTTAATATGAACAACTTTTTCTATGGAGTTTTGTATTTATTTATTTTACTTTAATAAAAACGGCTTGCGCTAATTACAATTATTAAAGATTATGATTAAGTAAAATAGCAGCGTGAGTCAGGATTTCGGTTTGGGGTGCTTGACCTATGATATTCAGTTTGAGAGGGCTTGACCCAGCCATTATACCCTGACAAATCTTGGTTTACCCTTGGGTAGACTCGGAGCTTGAGGGGCTTTAACCCGCCCCAAAACAGCCGCTCCATAACATACTTTCGCCAAGTAGGTATTGAATTTTGTATAAAACAGCTGTTTTACTAATTTTATCGCTGGATTATTAGGTAGACAGTATAGGATTCAAGTTTCATCATCGATTTCTTCATTATGCTTTATAATGGTTCAAATTTCCATTCTCTTTTCCCAGGTGACGCATTAGGTCTGACTCCAGCCGCCCACAGCCACCTAGCAATCAAAGCATTAGGCGGATGCGTATCATACCTAACCGACTGTCTCCTTGACATTCAAACCCTAGGCATGTCTCAGTTCACATCCTACGCACCGCCAGACGTGCTAAACCAGACCTTATCGCAGGAGAATAAAGTTGAAAGTCACTGGTCAGGTGGTGGTACTATGGTGCTTGATGCTATAACATTGAAGAATCTCAGAATTGTTCAGGATGAAGGGTGTTTGTATGATAGATTGAATTACTGTTCGACGGCTTTTGGGAAAAGGTAAATGTGTGATATGAAACCACTTCAGAAAATTTCAGGGATTACAGTATCCATATAAACAACTTTTTCTTTGAATCGCGTATATTCGCAACGGGAAACGTATTACCACACAGAGAAACATACCCCAAAGTAAGAGGTCATCCCAGTTGTCACCACCTTTGTCCCCAGTGGGGCAAACTGGGAATTGTTTTAAAAGAACGTCCCATTTGTAGCCAATGCCACTGGTAAAAAATGCAGATCCGAAAAAGAGGCGGGCCCGAAAAGTTTGACAATCGCAATCGAATCGTAACAGTTACGGCCGAATACTCAAACGCTGTTCATGCTTAAATTATTACCATATCTTACAAATGAGTAATTTTAAGTGGTGTTTAAATTTCAGTGACGTTTCAGTATTCCGCCCTTGGAATCGTAAATCAAATACGTTACGAGACGTATACGATTATCACATTCGTAATGACTTTGGTTTTGTTTTAGGTTACTATACCAATGGGTATGCGGACCGAGTTGCAGTATAACCGTGATAAAGGAGAGGCAGGAAGCTGTGAGGACTCTGTTCGAGGATCAGGAGCTGTGCCAGAATGCCAAGAGCATCCTCACCACATTGCCGGATTTGGAGAGATTGCTGGCCAAGTTAGTAAAAGTAGACGTAGTAACAAATGAAAACTAGATAAAGAACATTGGAGAATGAAAAAATTCTAACAAACCTCCCGCAACTTTCATAATCTCAATAGCGCATCTTCTGATGGGCCGTGGTATGAATAAAATTGTTCTTATTTTCGTTTATCTATTTATTTAAAAAAAGTCTAATCCTACAATAGTTAAGAGGTGTCACGTCCAAGATGGCTGCTTCTTCTTTTTTCATGTTGCCATTCCCATACAGTCCGTATGCTTTTTCCGGTTCGTGGCAACTATCAGTTCTGCGAGCTATATGGCCTGCTCATTGCTATTTCAACTCTCTGAATGTTGTCGATATGCGGTAAAATAATTAGTATCGATAAAATTGTTCTACAGATTATACTGAGAATATTTTAATGAACTGAAATTCAATCTGAATAAAAATAGACAAAATGTCATCTTTATTTTTCAGAGTACACACGCTTGGCAATCTAAAACGCTCGGAAACGCACCCCGACGCGCGCGCTATATTCTACGAAGAGAAAACCTACTCCAAACGCAAAGTGCTGGACTTCATATCAGTCATCAACGGGTTTGATGCCGCACTCAAACTGATGGAACTCTTCAGTGAGACGAATTCTGTTCTGCTGAAGAGATTGATGCAGTTCAGACCGGGCCGGTATCCGGATTACAGAGATACGCTGAAGTTTTTCAAAGCAAGTACCATTTTCGATGTTAGCCGTTAATTATTTCTGAAATTCTTTTTTGTTTGTGCGCGAGACAGATACGCTTTTGGGCAGTTTTAGTAGTGAAAGTAATGGAACATGCTCTTGGCCCACCTAATGTTAGATTACCTCTTATAACAATGAATTACTTCACAGTGCACTGATATGATAACTTTATGCTTTGTGTTTCCAGGAAGCATTTAATATGAAAGAGGCAGAGAAAGAAGGTCGCATTCTGCCCGGTCATGGCGTGGATCAGGAGTATGATAGCACGTTGGAAACAATCAAGGATATTGAGAACGAATTACAGGATTACTTGAAAGAACAGGAGAAATACTTCAAATGTCGGGTAAGTCTACTCGCATTTTATTATTCGATTGCGACAAGTTCCGCGATGTAACAGAACACATGACTTTTTTATTCTGATCATCATATAATTTACTAGCTGTCGCCCGCGGCTCTGCTCACGTGGTAGCAGCATACGCATTATTGGGTTAAAATCTTTGATCCTAATTTTAGACCCTTTTAGACGTATCGTAATTCGTAACGCTAGCGTATCCGAGATACATTGCGCGGTGACGCTAGAGTCCTTTTCATGAAAGAAGTCCCGCGGAAATTTCCGGAAATAAATTGTAAAACTAAATTTTAAATTAGTTGTCAGGTGCTGTTATTGTGTTCGGATGCTAGTGCGTTTTTATTTGGTTTCTGTGATCAAAGTCTTGTTTTCAATGCCTAAAGTTGTTAAAAGTGCTGCCCGAGAAATAATACTTAAGGTCGACTACAGCGACGCGTCTGCGGGACTTCTTTCATGGAAAGGACTCGTTCGTCAGTCGAGCTTACGTTAACGCGCAATATCATTCGAATACGTTACGTTTACGTAACGCGGCAACTGTCAAATTTGTTCGTGATCACTCCTCAGGTCTTACGAGGTTACGATGTTTGCACCAGACCCATATCCTTTAGACGGGATCTCATCAATGCTGATTTTACTAAACAAATAAGTCGTTAAGCCATAACGGAGGCCTTAAGGCGGCCTAAAAACTCCGTCACCAGAGTGTCACCGCCACTAACTCATACGAGCTTGCTTTCTAAACAAATTTACAAACAAATTATTATTGGATGGTTGATTTCAGTCCCTGTGTATTATAGGTAAACTACGTAGGCTCAGACAAGAAACGCTACCAACTAGAGGTATCCCAAACCGCGGCTGCTAAAGCGAGCTCCGATTACCAGCTCGAAGGCGCACGGAAAGGTTACAAGAGGTTTTCCACCACTGAGACCAAGGTTAGTTCCTCAAGTCATCATATCAGTGGACTACAATATAGAAAAGATTTCCAACATTTATCTACCAGCTGCTGTTCTAAGAACCGAAGTACTGAGAATAGCTGGACTGCTGATACTACTAACCCCTTATTCATATTCGCCTGTCATTTTAGAGCGGGGCACCAGCTCTTATTTAACCACCTTAGTCTACTTCTAGATACGTCTATTTTTTGTATTACACTAGTTATAACCAAAAAATGAAATGAATTTGAATATCGTTCTTATTGTTCCTTACTAATACCAGTATTATATAATCTGTGCTAATACAGTATTCACAATATTTACAAAATACACATGCAACGGTTGAGCTATCTACAAACCATTGCAAACGATTCATAGATAGCTCAACTGGTGTAAATCGGAAGCGTGTACAAGACACTGGCTGCATTACCTAAGACTCCTAAAAGACAGGCGTACCAGGAGAACCCTCTAGACACTCAGGCATTACACACTCGCACCTTCTCACACACCCACACAACACTTTTATCTAAAACTTTGGAAGTACTTTGGTAGTCGTTTAGTGACGGTCGTTATTTTTACATAATAGCATGAAAAATGTAAATCCGTTATTGGCTATAAGATGAATTTATAAGATACCTAGTCTGTACACCCTAAGAGGTGTAGATTTTGTTAAATAAATAAAATAAAATTACCGCGCTGAATAGCAATGCTGATACGCTGGCGCAGATAATCACCAGCCCTCCGGTCACGCGTCGCTTCCTTACAAATTTCAGGATCTTCTAGCCCGAATGATAGCAGCGGAAGAGCAAAAGACCACTGTGCTAAAGGACATCAATCGTCGAATATTCGCCAAATTCTCAGCCGCCCACAGTCAATGGGAAGCCGCTGTGAACTGCGTGGCCTCACTGGATATTCTGTTAGCGTTGGCTGAGTTTGCACGACAACAGAGTGGTGATGTCTGCTTACCTGACGTCACTTACCATTCTGATAGAAAGGTACAAACTGTTTATAACATATTTGATTAGATTGAATTCGTAGGGACTTAGAAACATATTAGATCATGAGTTTGAAGACCAACCTATCGTTGAAATAAGTGGTACAGTCAAAAATGATGATAAGACAAAGTTTCTAAAATGTTTTATGACGTTTTCTTTCGAGTCAATTGGCTATGACCTTAAATTAGACGTGCCCAGTAATAGGCGACTTTAGTACCCCGCTCCGTTGCCTGATTCAACTCCTCTTGTATGATGGTAGGACAGAGAGAACAAGAAAGCAAATGCTCCATGGTCTATGTGTCTCATCGCAGTTACACTCACTCTGGGTTGGGTCGGTATAACCCCACTTATATAGCTAAATTTACTATGCAGCAACCAATCTGGGTTCTCAGAAGTTGTTCTATGACTGAAAACATTTTATTCTTCTCACAGCCATACATAAACATAGTGGAAGGCCGTCACCCCTGCATCCCGATCGCTAACGAGTTCATCCCGAACGATACGAAACTTGATGAGGACAATACATTGCTGCTTTTGACGGGGCCGAACATGGGCGGGAAATCTACACTAATGAGGCAATCGGGCCTGCTTGCTGTTCTCGCACATTTGGTAAGTCATTGGGCTGATTCTGCTGGTGAATTTTTCTAAACTAATTTCACAGCACTAAAATGATAGCGGAAGCGCTCGTGGCGTAGCTTGATTAGTCAATCTTCACCGATAATCTAAGTTAAGCGACGTTCTGCGTGGTCACTATTTGGATGGGTGACCGTTAGTGGCATTTACATCTGAGCGATTGTTTCGGAGGGCAGAAACTGTCGGTCTCGGCTCTAGCAGTCGTTATGCCACGACGAAGGCCTTAAGGCGGCCTAAAAACTACGTCACCAGAGTTGGCCACTAACTCATACGAGCTTGCTTGCTATGATAAATGGATGGCAACAATTTTAAATTGAATTTTAATTGATTTCAGGGAAGCTACGTCCCAGCCCAGGAATGCAGTCTATCACTAATAGACCGAATATTCACTCGGCTTGGCGCATCTGATGATATTCTATCTGGACAGTCCACATTCTTAGTGGAAATGAACGAGACGGCTGCTATTGTGTCGCATGCTACCGTTCACTCGCTTGTACTGCTCGACGAATTGGGTATGTAAATATATACATTTTAATAATAGAAAATCAATTTCAATACAGATAGATAGATAATACTTTATTGTACACAAGGAACACGTACAAATCTTAAAACTAACTTCGTATAGTGCAATGGGCGGCCTTATCGCTGGAAGCGATTTCTTCCAGGTAACCGTAGCATGGAAAGTAACGAGCGGAGCGGTAACGATAGGCGGTGCACAAATAATGTAACGCAAAAAACTATTGACAGAATGTTATGTAATTTACACAATAAAAAATATATTGCATTTAAAATATATTCAGAAAATGTTCTCAAGTGAATCAAGACTCAAGCTTCATTTTTATAGGACAGTTTTTCACTGAGAAGCTATCGTTGGGTTTGACTTGACGGAATGACCGTAATCAAATCGGAAATCATGGTTTGAACAAGAGCGTTCAATACAAATGTGCACAAATCGCAGGTCGAGGTACATCGACGTACGACGGCACAGCGATAGCGTCGGCCGTTTGCGCGGAGTTAGCCGACCGCGGCTCTAGAGTTATATTCTCTACGCATTACCACTCACTGGTGCGACATTTGGCATCACATCCAGGCGTTATTCTCGGCCATATGGTGAGTACACTATTTTGAAGTGAAAACTTGTGATTTCAAAGTTGATGAAACGGAAATGAATATGAAACGAAAAAGCGAGGAAACAAGAAGAGAGATCCCTAATTTTCGTACGCATTCTAAGGAGACTGCTGGCCAAGCGGTCTAACGGATTGGATCGAATCGAGACTATAGTAGGTGCCAAATAACACCGCAATACAGGTCATTCACCCACCTTCAAAACGATGTCGCAAAATTCAATTTATGAATGGTAAACAAACAGTACTGCGAGATTCGAGCGATTACCGTCTTAGCGACAGGTTTGTATGGAAAGCAACAGAATTAGCCATTCATAAATTGAATTTTGCGACATCGTTTTGAAGGTGGGTGAATGACCTGTATTGCGGTGTTATTTGGCACCTACTATAGCTCGTAGTGCGTGAGTTCAAGTCTCGAGCAAACTTGTTCACTTTTTGCAACTTTTTTGAAGTGAAAACTTCTTTAGCATTGTTGTGATTTGAAAGTTTTTTTGAAGGTTTCACTTCTACCACGTGTGAATCACACATGTTTTTTTATAGATTAAAACAGTAAAAAAATCTAGGATCACACAACGCTCTCTAGTCGCAAACTAAGCAAAGCTTGTACTATGGGAACTACATTGCTGATACAATACTTATATACTTTTTTTTGTAAATACATACTTATTACACATAGTAATTGGTATTGGTTGGACTCCCGTTTCCGCATTTAGACTCAAGATTGGTTCATTTTATGTGATAAATAAATACATAGTAAGACGCAACATAACACATACAAAACATTAGGATCAGAAGATCAAATGTGCTGTGGGTTCAATCCCCACCGAGAACAAACATTTGTGTGTTGTAAACATAGATGTTTGTTCTATGTCTAGGTGTTTCTATGTATGTATTTACAAAAAAATATGTATGTATATATTCTATCAGCCATCTAGTTTCCATAGTACAAGCTTTGCTTAGTTTGGGACTAGAAGGCGTTGTCTTAAGTGTCCGTGAATATTTGTATTTATTTATATATTTATAAATCTCTGGCGAATATTGAGCTTAACCATTACAATTGTTTTGACCAGGCGTGCATGGTAGAAACAGACGAGGCGACAGCCGACAGCGAAGATCACATCCCAGAAGAAACAATAACATTCCTTTACAAACTAAGTCCTGGAGCCTGTCCAAAATCCTATGGCTTCAATGCAGCTCGCTTAGCGGGGATTCCAAAGGAAATCACAAAACGAGCGCATCAAATATCGAAGAGTCTAGAAAAAGAGGCTACATGCGTACGCGCTTTTAAGGAAGTTTTGAAATTAGAAGACGCTGGCAGTGTCAGACAGATGCTGGCAGCTTTGAGCATATAAACTTTTTTTTGAGTGAATATTTCTTTGAAGAAAAGAATGTGTTGTTAGGATTTTGGATTTAGAAGACGCCTGGCAGCTTTTAATGTGATTTATAAAGTTAGCTTATAAAATATCTCGCTTTTCGAAAATGTTTTGAATTTGGAAGTCGGTGTATCAGAATGCTGCCAGCTTTAAGCATTTAAATTTTTTTTTTAAACCTGTAAGCCTATGTGTTGCGTAAAAACGTGATTTAGATTTTTAGGATACTGTGATTGAAATGTTACGTTACTCGAATGTTATTGTTAGTTTTCTTGTTACTTTTGTTTTGTAATACCACGTTGACAATGTTAAGAGTGCGCTCGGATGATTCTTAACAAACGATTGCTACTTAATAATGACAAAGACAGGAAGTTTGAAAAAGGCAGAAGGCGAAGTAAGAAATAGTATAGAGTTGGCTGTTACAAATTCAGATTAAACACGATATTGTACAATTAAGCAAGGAACTTGAAACCCAATTTAAAGTAAGCATAAAACCTAAATTCTACTTTTACTAAATTCTGATTGATTCGAGCGTACTCGTGTTTTGACACCTGTTTTTTAATAAGTAAATCTGTAAAACCTGTGATTGATCAAGATGATTTTGTATTTACTCCCACCAATTATTGAATAAATATATCTTTTGCAATACACATCTTTTACTGCTAAAACTTACCTGGAGCTTATATTCTATGGAAACAGTATCATTAGGTACTTACATAAGTTATGCAGTTTCTCTTGAAGCGTCAAAAGTAACGTCCAAGTCCAAAGGCTATCTAAGTATACCATTATGTTTCCACAGTGAAGTAAAAAGACAAATAATTTGTATTTTCGGTTTATTTACGTTAGGTAATAATAATTATATCTACTCTTGTACTTAATGTTAGGTATGTACTAGGTATTATATTTTAAATATAATTCATAGAATAATTTAATAATAAGTATACGTCCAAAATAAAAAAGTAATCTATAAAAAAAAAATTAAGTATTGGAATGTTTTTTTTTGTATAAATGCTTTGAAAATTCGTTAGGTCATGGACTTGAAGCAATAAAAGCGACAATTAAAATAATTATATCAATAACATTTAACAAAATGACTAGGTTTGTGTAGTGTTTTTTACTATATTTGTGAATGTAATACGATTTATTCAAATAAACACTAATATTGGAAGAAACCACGAAAAAAAACTAAGTATACTTAGCCACAATCAAATCATTATTAAGTACCATACTTATTTTATTTGTGTCTCTTAAACTTATTTTTATAACGCGTATAACGGAACGTGCAATTTGCAAAGTGAATAATATCCACACATAACATCACACATTTTAGATAACCTGTTGTTTCTCGTGTCTTGTTTTAGTGGAACAAAAGTTTGAATAACAGCTGTGCAATTTGTAGTCGGATTTATCAGGAAGCGTATTTGGTATGGTAGATGAACTTCGGGGATTAGCACGAATTATGAAATAACTGGCTTCGTCAACGTTAGATTAGAAGTGCAATTTGCTATGCGAAATCTTCTAGGCGTTTCTGAAGAGTTCGCGGGATTTTTCGAGATAAAAAGTAGCCTATGTGTTAATCCAAGTCATGGACAATATGTATCACAAGTTTCATCCAAACCGGATCATTAGTTTTTGCGTGGCATAAACGTACATACATCCTCACAAACTTTCCCGTTTATAATAGTAAGATGAAACGCACCCCTGTTTAGCCAAGGCAGGTATTAAATGTTCTGTTTACGTAGCTAATATTCTTACAACTATTTAGTTAACCATTCCTAACATTCTGGACACGAATAAATATTATAATTTTGATACACCTACTAGATACAGAGATAGTCAGTCCGTTTTTACGATTGAAATTGATATTGTAGATATAAATATATTATAGCAGTCTTTTCAGTAGCTAAGAATGCAAAATAAAGGGTCCACCTCTTGGACGAATGTCCATCTTCACTGAGCCCGTTGTCTGAGATTTGTTATGTTGATTTGCGAGAATCGAGAAACTTGCAGTTTTTGTATAGAAAAAAATAATTAGCAAATCTCCCACTAGAGGCGCTTATCGGATTTTCATACAAGATATCTCGCAAGTTGCTTCTCGATATGCGTTTCGAAGTTTCGATCAACAAAACAAAAATAAGACTACCGGCTCTGGTCGTCTCGACAGATGTTTCGAAAAAACGTACGAACGAGTATATTTACTTTTGCGTTGGGTTTTTATCTGCCATAATAGAAAAATCATGTACTTATTTAATATTTTCAATGTAATTAAATTCAAAGAAAGGAATGTTTGTGATTATATTAACCTGGCGATTAAAAACTAACCTATAAATATCTACCTATACGTCATGCGATTACGAGTTTGTTTCATATAGGTACCTGTTGTCGAAATAACTGACAAAATTCCTAACTAAGTTGGGAAGTCCTAGTTGGGAAGTGAAACTGCTAATGGAGTTCAAAACTTTGCACATCATTTTAAAATATAGGTGAAATCTACAAAGTTTTTACTTGATAAGTTAAAACCAGACGTTAGTAACTATTCCTTATCTATTTCGATTTTAAATGATCTGGGTAATGCTGAACTTATTAAAACTAAGACGAAAGTTTTGAAGTCTATCACCAGTTTCACTTCTCGATAACGGTGCTGATATAGTATAGATTATTTTCTCTTTTTTGGTCATACTACACACATCTCCCTATGTGAAAAGCATAGATCACCTAGGTACATTATAAAACTTTATTTAAATACATTAACCGCTGAATTCATAAACAGAGGCTAAACAGCCTGCCAAACAGTTTCAACTAGCCTTCGCCTAGCGCAGCGGACCGCCTCTACATAGTTTATGAATTCTGGGGTAATTGTTTCTATTCTACGCTAATCTAACGTCAGAATTAAGAAGGCTTCTAAACAGACACTTTTCGTTTACACACTGAGCACAAAATACAAAAAGATTGTTTTACTTATTTTAACAACCTTCCTAGTAAAGTAAGGTACAATCTGAAAATCACAACTGCGCGACTTATACCCAGTTCTATGATTCTACGAGCATCCGTTAGCAGCGCGAATCTTCGTACGACGGGTAATTTTTTATTTGAGCCCCGACTCTGTGCATTTGTTTTGATTTTCGTCTCGAGTAGGTATAGCACACGCAAACGCATTCGCAAAGCGAGAAATTTTGTTGGGAATTGCACAATTCCCATATCTCCCGCTAGAGGCGCTTATCTGGTTTTCATACAAAATTTTTCGCTTTGTGAATGCGTCTGCCTGTGCTATATATACTCTAGTCGAAAGTCAAAACAAATGCACAGACTCGGGGCTCTGGTTGGCTAGTGTCAAATTGCCACTGCTAAATTAGTTAAGTATCTTACCAATGAGAGGAAATTATCCGTCGAAAAAGATGCAAAGTTTTGCTGGACGGTCGTAGAATATAGGTACTCTATTGGGTTACGCAATGTGACCTACCTCTCTGTTCTTTCTTACCAAGACATCTAAATAGTTCCAGCACCAATATACCCATTTCCTTGCGTTATTCTACACGACAAAACGTGCGACCTACACATCCTAGTTGCAATTTTACAACGCTTTTCTCAAAACACACCTAGATACAAGGTTTTGCAAATATTCTTAGCAATAAGCAAGCATAAATTCAAATTGTTAAAGAAATTGTGAGATCTTAGCGATCACTAAATTATTTTATTAATGCCTCTCTGGCTTTTTTGTTTCTGTAGATAAAGATAAGTTACCTAACTATCAATCTTCGCAGTGTTTGTTCAAAAACAGCTTCTGCTAAAAAGCTAGCTACTTACACACTGCCATCGAACCGTTAAAATCAAACTTGCTAAATATGGAAGGACAATTCAATATTGTTTTGTGATTATCGCAGGTATACAAAAGCACGTTTTATTACTGAGAAAAGAAGCGTGATCGCGATGCGTTCTCATCCGGTCTCAAATATCTATCGGCTTCATTACGACGAATAGAATCTGTATCGGAAACATTCATAGGGCTACGTACATTAGTATTTAAATGTGTAGTTTTTCTACTGGACAGTAAATTTACGAAATTTCCTGTTGTCTCATAGTGTGAGTGACGTCTTATATTTCTTTGCGTTGGTATAGCAGGCAGTTGCCGAGGCGTGGCACTGTATCTCCGAACTGGAGACTTTTGCTGAGTTTTGGTATCGATATCTGAATCAAGCGTTTTGTGAATCACCATCCTTGTGAGTCCCGACGTATCATCTTTATTGTTTCGAGATTGAATATGAACGCTATCGACATTTCTGTACTTAAATACTGAATTCGTAAAGCGCGATGTTGCCATATTTTTACTATTCAGTGTTTCTATTTGTGGGTTCTTGGCATCTTCTTCTAGAGTCAACAGCTCGTGTTTCCATGTTTCCAATTCTGTTGAGAAATCGTCTAACACAGATTCGGATTTCGGACGAGTTGTAGATAGCTTAGTAGAGCGTATAGGTTCAGTATTTAATGAGACTGCTCTAACCTTGATTTTGCGAGTAATTTTCTTCGGTCTCAAATGAGGGCTTATCGCATCTCTTTCAAGCTCTCGCAGTTTTAGGTTCCAGGTTTTTAATTCTGTTAAGGTGTCATCTACCTCGGATTTAAGGTAATGCTCAGCTGCATTAGGTATTTGATTTGGTCCAGAGTCTAAAGAGCAAGCTCTTACATTGACTTTACGACTCACTGTTTCCAGTTGTGATTGTGGGCTCTCAACACTTTTCTGAAGTTTGATCAATTTATTTTTCCACTCATTTAATTCAGAGGAATACTTTTTGTCTATTATAGACTCTGATTGAGGGCGATATGGAGCTGTGGCTTTATGTTTTGGTTCAGAATGTAAAGATACAGCTTTTATCATATTTTTGTGATGTATTGTTTCTGGTGTTAAATTTTGAGCCTCAACACTTTTCTGAAGTTTTAATAGTTCAAGTTTTGATTTGTTTATTTGAGTAGAAAATCTATTAATAAACGACTCAGATTTAGGGCGATTAATTGCTGTGATTGCACGTTCTTGTTGTGAATACGAAGAGCCAGCTTTGTTTTTGTGTAGACTTATTGCTCCAAATCTTAAATTGGGGCTATCAACGCTTTGCTGGAGTTCTTGCAATTCCTTTTCCCACGCGCTCATTCCAGAAGATGAATACGCAGACTCAGTAAAGGAGCAGCTTCGGCGACCTTGCGTACTTTCAGATTTTCGTTTCAGTTCGGAGTGTAAAGAAAGTGGTCGTACCAAGTTTTTACGGTTCAGAGATTCCGATCCCAAATGTGGACTCTCCGCACTTTTTTGGAGATCCAACAATTCATTTTTCCAAACGTTCATCAAAGTTAAAAAATCTTCTTTGGACGAAGCTTCTGTAAGGGAAGAACTACGGCGACGTTTGTTTACTGCTGGTTTTCGGTATAGCTGGGAATGTAAAGAAAGTGGTCTTGCAGTGATTTTGCGAGTTTCAGACCTTAGAGTTGGGCTCTCAGCACTTTTTTGGAGTTGCAGTAATTCATTTTTCCATGCAATTACGGGAGTGGAATAATCGTTATACCTCTCGGTATCAAAGGAACAGCTACTTCGGCGCCGGCGTGGAGTAACCAACGTTTTTTGTTTGAGTTCAGAGTGTAAAGAGAGCGGTCTTGCCATATTACGATTCAGACTTTCAAATCTCAAATCTGGGCTGTCGATACTTTTTTGAAGTTCTTGCAAATCATTTTTCCACTCATTGATTTGAGTGCAAAAATCTTCTTTATAAACAGACTCTGAAAACGAATATCTACGGTGGCGTTGTGCGATTGGCCGTTTAAGTTCTAGTTCGGAATGTAAAGAATGTGGTCTTACCATGTTTTTGCGATTAATAGAATTAGATCTTAAATAAGGATGTTCAACACATTTCTCACTTTCAATATATTGATAATTTTTTTGAAGAGATGAGATATTATTGCACTTCAAGGATTTATAATTAGAGTGCTGAATAGTCGAAGAAGCCTCATAATATCTAAGTTTTCCATGACACGAATGAGACTTTTTCATGATTTCATAATTTAGAATGTTTTTGCTTGAACCGCGATCTTTGAATTTCAGAATAGGAGATGCATAACCTTCGACCCGCTCGAATACAGAAAGAATTTGATTATAATACAGTTTCTCTTTTATATCCTTTTTAATAAAAACAGAAATACTCTTTCTGTAATTCAAAATTTGTGATCTTATATGAGGGGAGTTGGCTCCTTTCTCGTAGTTTATCATGTCATACGTCCATATATTTAGAATGTTTTCAACAGCGTCTTCGAATTTTAGCGCAACGTTCTTAGAAGCCGCCTGAGTCCCACTTTCTATGATATCCTTGAATTCGTATTCCTTTTGACGTGAAAGTAGTGGTAAAGATCTACTTCTATGTATGTATTTATGATACTCCGATTTGTTACCGTGATCATGTGACTGGCGTAGCTTCGGATCTTCTTCATTTACTTTCCGTATATCTGAACCAGTGATTGTATCACTTCTACATCCAGTGTACTTTTTGGCAGATAAAACAATTTCGCATTCGTGAGATTTCAGCCGTGAGCTACAAATGTAACCCTTTACAGTAGAATGGAAAGGTACAAATAAATGCCGTTTTTTAGTCTTCTGAGAATCGCATAAAAAAAAGCCACAAGAACCACATCGTACAGGAAAATAAAAGGAATCGTGACTTTTACGTAATATGTGCGTCATTATCTTGGATTGATGAGTACTTTTTTGTTTAGGTTTGAAGGCTTCTAGCTTTTGTGGTGGGGCTAGGTCTTGGCGACAATCAGCACAGCACACAGATAAATAGAAGGATGGACCGTCCATTTTTGTGAGTAAAGTGTTTTCGCTGCAGTGGGGATAATGGAGAACCCCTCCCTCCATTTTCATTCTTTCTATAAAAGTAATAACGTCGATGTGTGACACTTCAGCCTGATAGTAGTTAAACACGCATATGACACTCGCATGGTTCTTTTTACCTTTGAAAACAGATCTGTTGAAAAGACTTTCACTTTCTTGTAGTTTAGGCTGAAGGAAAACTGTTTCATCTATAATTTCAAGGAGATTTTCTGACGTAAATCTTGGACCCGCTGTATTTTCTTGATGTGTACTTGATGGTGAGAGATCAGGTTTCGCATTGTACGATGAGAGGCCCGTTTTGGCTTCTGGATTTTCTTGAGCGTCTACTGTCAGGCGACGTTGATCTTTATTTGTCTGGAACCTGGTATCTTCTGCGTACTCTACTTTTGGATGTTGTAGTATACTCTCGTTTTGAAGGCCACTCATATTATGTTCATTATTTGTTTGTGTGTGTCGATGTGCATTTGGATGTTTTATTTCTTTTTCATATTTGATTGAGGGCATAGCTTTAAATCCTTCAGCCGGATCGTCGTGTTCGAAAGATCGTTTATTTGAACCATGCGTAAAAACCTCGTCTTCAGAAGATACGTATTTTTTTATAGAACTATTCGATTCGTTTACTTTTGAAATTCCTTTCAACCGAGTTCTGTCTGGAGTCCGTGGTAATATTCTTCTTTTGCTTATTTCACTGCACCTAAGGGATCTGAATATTTCAAATATAGCTGATTGGACATGATAAATTGTTTGATTATAAATAGTTACAGACATGTTGTGCAATGCTCTATCGTTCTTATCCTGCCGCCTACGGCATTTAGGTGAGGTAGTTTCATCATCATAAAATTGATCAGATTTTGAGGACGATTGACTGTAATAGCGAAAATAATCACTGTCTCGTAATAACTTTAAGCAGCTTTTCAGAAACATTTGTTTTTCTGTTTGTAGAATTTTACCGAACCAGTTTGCGTTGCAGCTAGATGGGCTGTAGTTTTTGATATCAGTAAGAAAAGCTAAATACGGATTATCATGTATTGCGACATGCTCGCAATCGCAAGCCTGACTATGCCTATTATTAGCGTTGTGATCTATTTCTCGCGGCATTTCGCCATCACATTTTGTATTACTTCGTAAGCCCTCGGATTGATTGATTACTTCATCGAGTAATAACATTTCGAATTCCGCCAGTTTGTAAGGCCGACAAGAAGCGAGGTTATTATTATACATATTCATCATGCAATCAGCCCGTTGACAGCGATGGGCGTGACTGTCCTCACTAACAGAACAGATGTCTTCTAAAGTTAACCCTGTCTCTTTCAAAAGAATAAGATCTTTGACCATCTCCTCAAATAGCTCCAAATATTCTTCAACTAGCGATGTAAAGACCTCACTCGTGAATGTATGAATGATTTTAAGCATTTCCGTTTCCCGTTCAGCGCCTAATTTTTCAATCCTTTCGCTTCTAGAGGCAATGTGATTTCTTAGTTCTATCTGACTGGCATAATTAAAATCTCGGTACAAAGAATTATATTGACGTTCAGTTAAAGTTGTTGAAGACGTCGGAGTTGTGCCACGTCCCTGACACTTGGACAACTGATAAGGCGAAGGAGTAGGCGGCATCAAGCCTCCAGTTATATTATAGCACGCCAAGAGGCAACAATACTGGCAGCGGTTACAATTCGGTACGGGCTCATCTCTTAACAACACATCTACATCATCATTGGTTAGTTCTAATACGCGCCACACGCACGGGCAAGCATTTCTCAGTTTTCTGCAGTATTTCAATATGAACATAGCTCTTATAGCGCTATTATTCATTTCAACGACGTGACTCACCCAAACGGGACCGTAAGATTTTCGGTCGGGCGGAACACGTCTAACATTTTCAGTAACTATTGTTCTGGAATTAACTAACTTATGAATCCAAACGCTGATGTAATTTATGAACGGTGCACTGTTATTTAGGCTACTATCACATTCCCCGTGGACACTATCTAGCCTGTTAGCACTACCTTCGTTGTTATAAACATTCACATTACACTGAGATCCATCGCAGCGCCTGTTTCCCCGGCGCTGCCGAGGGTCCTACACTCAGAGTTCATCGAAGGATGATGCATCGTGCTCGTCGAAGGGGCGTGGTTGCTCCCCCCACCGCTCCCATTGCTCCGAGTTCAGCAACGATTCCGATTCCTCCTCCTGACTTCTTGTGGGGTAGACGGTGCCGTCGCCAAAACTGGACCATTGATTGTGTTAGAAAACAGTCGAATCACTTGGCATTCAAAGCTCACACAGAACAAACAGGCAGAGCAATGTGTGTGGTGGGTGAACAATGAATACAACCAACACAGTACAAGCCTGTTATGTAGCAAACCACATTAGCCTGCTTAGAGGTGTGTTAGAAGTTCCTAATAAAATGGCGCATGTTGGCTTGCCTGAATTATCTCCAGATTTTTACTTTATATCGAGCTCCCTATGAGTATATACATACAAGAAATTGTTTTTATGTATGTAAATCTACCTTTGAAGATAACTGATTGATACCCTGAAGCGAGATAATTTAAAAATACCCTGAAATAAAATTAGGTAAACCTATACTTAACCTTTTGATTCCCATTGATGTAGAATGAGTGTGTTAAAATGCCAATTTGTGGAATGTGAATGCTAATGTGAAATGCGCTTTGTAAACCGTGTTCATAAAGCTAAAAGTATAAATGTCCTACAGCAGGCATAATCTATGTGGCAAAATGAGCCAAATCTTAAACGGCAGTATAACTAAGCTTTGCTTAACTAAATAATGCATTGTAAAAGTAAGCTAAACTAAGCACCTAGAGCTGTTTTTATTTCTTACCCACAACATTTCAACTTTATTTTTGTCATAAGATATCACCTTCGCGAAGTATCTTTTGACAATTTTGCTAGTTGAAAAACCAATATTTAATCATTAATTTATCCCGAAGGAAGTTTAAAATGTTACTTTTCGGCAGCATTATGTTATGTTGGCATCAATCGGCAGAAATGACAGAGCAAATAAGTCTGTCAAGTTACTTTTTCAAAAGGAGGAACTGTAGCTGTGCTAGTGTAGCATAGTTACCGCATAATTTCATACTTATGGGTCTGCTTGAGACGTGCTTAAGCTCGCCTAGCGCTGCATATTACGCTTCATGGATTTACTACGTACTAGCGGCCTACGAGCCTCTAAATAACAATTAGCATGCAAATAGACACCGACTTAAACCTTTAATATTCTCCAAAAAGAAGTGAATGACCTCAATTTTGACTTCAATGAATCGCCAATGAATGAAAAGCATGTTATACTTGAACACGTTTATTATAAAGAGCGTTGTGAAAAATATATTAAAATGCATTAATTCCTTATACTATTTGTGGGACGGTCCGGCCTTTTCTAGGACAAAGTCGCCAACTTTCTGTACCTCGCTCCATCTCCACGCTAAAAGTAATAAAATCTTATTCCTATTGAGCTTAGTAGAGAGATTTAGAAGAAATTTAAAGAAGAATTAAAGAGCAAAGATGCAACAGATGTTAAAAAGCAACCCGCTTCCAAAATGTATAAATGAAAAAATCCTCAATACACAGTAGAAATTCTCTTTAGAACCAAGAACATGAGAACGTCTAACCGGTATAAGAGATATGATTAATAGAATACATAAACTTAATAATTTGAAAATCAAACTATTGAAGATAGTAAAGATGGACACGAGAACAAAGTAAAGGAAGTAATAAGAAGCTAAAACATGCGTGAGACAGTAAGACTCAGTATAAATATGTAGGTACGCAGATATACAGCACACAGACTTTTTGCCATTTTGTTAAAACTGTTATTTGTATCCATTTGCTTGCTAATTTCTACTAACTCTAATGTTAAAAGCACAGCGTTGACTCCTATTCAAATTACTTGAGAAAAATAATGTAAGTTTTATAAAAAATAAAAATACAAAAATAAATAGAACAAAACATTTATTGTGCACAAAATACTTACAAAATATGAACATTGTCTAACTGTTATCAGTCTTGTGTGTTGTATATAGCACAGAAATAATAAATGCATAAAAAGCTTTTGCATAAGTTTTATGAATCGTATTTCAATAATTCTATAAAATAATAATTTTATTACAAACACACGTCAGCCAAAACTTTCTCACATAACTTGAGTATATTTTATAAAAAAAAATAGTTCATATTTTCTGTTATTATATTTTATACACGTTAAATTTTTATCTATAATAATTGAATTGTTAAAGCTTTGTCATTTAAATGGAAGGACGTCATGTAAATTGCTATAACATTAAATCAACAATACCGTCAATATTATTACAAATACTTATGCACAATTTAAAATTTATCTATCATTGGACTAAAACAACTTTCTGTACATTATCTGTTGAAGGCCACAAATATCAAACTAGATAAAAGTAGTTTTTCCATTTATATAAAAACAAATAAATATTAAGAGGCCCCTAAATTCGATGTTTGTTTTGGCTATGCGTACGATTGCGAACGAATACAATAATATGAAGCTAAAATTGGCTTCCTATCCCAAAAAAGGCTCTAAAACTAGGCACTTTTCATTTGTTTATACTATGCGAGTACCATAACTACTTAATTCAATAAATCATTTATCATTTGGCGTATAGGTATACCTACCTACAAAATAACCCATTCAAGCCAAGGCTTGTCACGTGGTGGACAACCAAACAATTAGAACACTGATAATAAGCCCTTTCAAAAGCACAAAACCAAGTAAGGCAGACTTCCAAATGACAGGACTTGGCAAGTGGCTTTATTAAACTAAAAATAAAAAAATATCAGAAATGCGGGTAGACGAAAAATCTAACCCAGAAGCAGAAAAAAGGAATAGTGTGGAATATTCTCAAGGTATGTGTCGAGAGTCGGCTGAGGGCGAGTCCCTGTATTCTGATTCTGACCTGGACCGGGTGGTGCCCATGGATTCGTAGCCATTATGGGCCTCCTGGGGGGTTGTGAATGTCTGCAGTTGGTGCTCCACACGCACAGGGTATTCGCAGCCGTCACCGAGGCTAACAAAATTACGCATTCAGAATGACTGGTGAGGACGAATTAAAGTCGACGGTATTAAACATTGGTATGGTAACCTCGAATAATTTACATTTTGTAAGTCGATCCAGAGAAACATGCATGTTAAGTTTTACTTCACCATTGCATAGCTTTAAATGTCACCCAAAAACTTTACAAAACCTTCAGTTCATGCCAGCCACATGCTTGATTTAACTCTGTCTTGAACATTCTCTTAGATTTATACCCCTTTATTCATATTCAACTGTCACTTTAGCGCGCCTTTAAAATGCTATATCATTGTCACTTGCATGACAACGAAAATAAATGACAACTGAGTTAGCAATCATTTTCGTTAGCTCAGACCAATATGAATGAATATACCCCATAGTTATTTAGTTAAAATTCGTCCACGCCACGATATTCATAAATACTTATTTCAACTGGATTTATGTGGTGAGATGGTGCGCGTACTTATTGAATAGCGCTGTAAAAACGTGGCTTTAGGCTAAGCTAGTCAGTTTGTGCAATTGAAACTTTATTATGTACTAAATAAATATAATATATGAAATGATCATGTTTCCTGCATTCCGAGGGTAATGTGTTAGTGTATATGTGAAATAACTTGTAAATACATTATATATATTATAATAATGAAAAATAATGGAGCCTAAACAACTAGAATAGAATTTCCTGTTCCATTTTAACCGTTATAATATTGGTATGATTCCCAAAACCAAAGCTGTAAACAAAACATTGACTCACACTCCACATTGCATAGTTTTAGTACGTGTACTTACTAATATTCTGTGGGTTTTAGTCGATAACGGCATTATTAGTATCCGATGAAAATGCGTTTCAAAAATTTTTCAATTGTTATTCTAAAATCTATATTAGAAGTCGATACGAATTGTTAAGTCATTCACTTCTTTTTTCACACATTAAATACATGCATACATACCCACACATATTTAGCTAGGTAAACACATTTAGAATGGTAGTCCAAGAGCGGATTCTGATCAGCAAATAATAAAAATCTTCATCTCAAAAGTATTAGAATAACGGGAATAGTTACTTATAAGAATTTGTTCCTTACCCTACTTCTTTTCATAGCTCAGTGACGGCTTCCCAAACCCCTCCATTTATCTCAATGTTTGAGATGACATAAGGTCGACGATTTAGTTTTAAAAGAGATTTTTTTTCATTTTTCATGAGTTCCGAAGAGGGAACGTTACCACGATCCGAATCCGCCCCTGCTTGCTAAACACAGAACATGCTAATTCCTTCCTATCACATG
Organism: Eulithis testata; assembly: GCA_947507515.1. Lineage (NCBI taxonomy): Eukaryota > Metazoa > Arthropoda > Insecta > Lepidoptera > Geometridae > Eulithis > Eulithis testata. The sequence continues at coordinate 4,412,899 of OX382213.1, read as the reverse complement.
AGACAAGTTTAGTAGTGACAACCGATCAAAACCAACCATAACTTTTAGATAACGGTATTCCAAACCCAATACATTTCTTCTTCTTCTTGGTTGTAAACTATGACCTTTGCAGGGTTGCCAATTGCCATACCTAATTTAATTGCTAATAATTTCGCCAATGACAATATTATTGTTTCTGATATACAAAGCCGGTGGGTTTTCAAAGGTGCTCACTGGCCATAGACAGGATGTAATCAAAGCTTTAGGACAGAATATATAAACGCAACGAAATCCGTTTGAATAACAAAATATTAATTTATATAAAATAACTAAATAATCATCGAAAATGCTGATATTTTTCAGTATATTCTTAGTAAAACTTGCATTGTAAACTGTCTAAACCGGTCGTTCAGTAATGCCAACTTCGCAAAATAAAAAATATTCTTACCTGGTGAATATCGGCATTAGCCACAGGTTCGGGCTGTTACCGAAAACTTCCTTGAAGTTATTGAACAGGCCGAGTGAGAACCCATTTTTATCTGCCCCACCACGAAACATGGGCGCGCGGAATGCCTCTGAAAAAGAAAACAATGATTAAAATAAGTTTAAGCGTGGGGTTGAGGACACTTGAAGACAATCAGCAGTGCAAGTACCGTTCTTGTCGATCGCATAATTTGACATTTAGAATCGTCAAAATTCGATAAAACCGGTTTTATCGCCAGTTTCGGGTACGTTACCAACTTAGACGATCGGTAGACAAATTAGTTAAATGATAACTGTTAATGGCAATGGTGTAAGTTTACTATGTTTTGATTCTGACAAACGAAAGTGATTAACAGTGATACTGACAGTAAACTAGTAAACCATGGCAGCAGCGAACAAATGATGATTTCGATAAACACTGACCTTATTTTTGGGAGTACGGATCTTTTGTCGACAAGAGATCCGTACTCGCATGGAACGATACGATTCGATACGGTTATCGACTTTAGCGATCGACAACTAAGCGATCGATAAGAACCGTACTTGCACTGCAGCATCGTGTGATATTTTGCCTGAAATAGTCTTCTGCTGGATGGATATAGAGGTTTGCATAGATTTTAGGAAAAACTACTTTGAGCATTCTAAATTCACGGAGTCCCTGAGATTTTAGTTAGTTAGGGCTAGGGGTTAGTGGCACATTGATGTAGAGGTGAAACGTCTTTGTCGACGAAATAATTCAATACGTGTACAACTAATAATGACGACTAATATAAATACTTTACAAACATTCGTCCAGTTCATAACTACAAAAGTAGGTCTAAAGTAGGTAACAGGGTCATTATGTATTTTTTTGTGCATTAAAATTTACAGATGACCAGCCCATGTTATGTTAAAGACTCCTAAGGTAAAAGCTGAGTTTTTTTCTAATTACACTCGAACCTATCTACAGATCTACCGGTAAGTGACTGCAATTACCATTGACCAAGGTTTTAAGCATAGAGTTTATTATTTGACGCGTAGGGCTGCCCAACTGACGGTAGGAAACAAGCACATCTGAAAAAAAACTTCGCTTTTAGCACATTCCGCGGTATAAGGTGATTAACAAATTGAGGAAACAACTAATCTGTTCTTACGTCACTTGTTATCTTGTAAATGACGTATTGGAACTAGATTACAATAAAACTGTATGTATTGTATTTTTTTATCTAAATATTTGACCCTATTTGTTGATAAACTTACCCGTTGTATGTTATTATAAATTTTTTATACCCTGCAGTGGAAAACTTGAGTTTTAGAATATTTTTAACAGACTTCAAAACAGGAGGAGGTTCTCAATTCCGTCATTTATGAACCGATTTGAAAAAAATCTTTTTTTATCTGAAAGGGTTTTTTCTTCCATATTGGTCCCATACCATTTTTATTAATCGGTTTAGTAGTTTGAGAGTTAAATAGAAATAACTGGGAAAAAACACGTCATCCACGTCTCGACATTGCGTATTTTGCTTTCCTGTACCTTTAAATGGTGTTTATGATCAATAGAACAAACCCAATTAACTACCATCATCATCATCTGATGATGAAACTGTATCAAATTGAAATGGGTTTTTTCCAGTTATTAAACTTATATTTTCAATTGTCAACTTATACTCGCTGACTGTACTACATAAAAATAAGAACTACCAGTGATATTGCAGTCACTTTATTCTAACTTAACTAACTCTATGCCTAAACTTTACAGACCCTTACCCCCAAATTATGTTTCCAGATTTATCTTGGATCTAACAAAAACCGCGTGTGTTTTGGACTTAACCCCTGTAAAACTCACGTGGTTTTGGCGGTTTTTGTTAGATCCAAGATAAATCTGATAACGTGGTAAGGCCGTTAAAGTTTAGGCACCCTCTCTAAGGAACTCTCAGATAGAAATAAACCCATCATGAGATGGTGAAATAGGCACTAATAGTTGGGTACAGTACAGATTGACCGAACGAAAGAAAGCCAAGGTTGTACTGACATGGTACATCGGTATAAATATAATATAATATAGACACAATTGTGAAGTCTCATCTTTCATCAGCGAAGCCCTACGCTAGCCTTCGCTTGCTTTAATTTGGTCAATCTGCACTCACCATAAAAGCAACACTTCCCTTTAGAGTCAAGTTTAGACACCCATTCACAATAATCTTCTTGTTTTTCACGTAACAGCGTTGGTAAACTACTTAGTACTTACTGACATAAAATTTTTGAATATATAAACCGGCTATAAAGGGAAGTGTTTAAATATTCATAAAATAACAAACCTAGTGTGGTCCTATTGTTCGCGACTAGGTAACAATGGTACCCGAAGAGCGAACCGAGCGATATAGCGAACATTAGTGAGATGAAGAAGGCGAAGACGATGTGGTATCGACCCACGCTCGCTGTCGGGCCGAAATCGCCCTGAAATTTTATAAAAATATATCAATTTATTTATGTATCATGTTGTAAACACGACGTAAGTTCGGAATAGTAACATCGTGTTATGTCTCTTTTGATAAACATTTGAAATTGCTTGTCGATAAGACAGACTTAACTATTCCAAATTCATAGTTTATTAGCAGGGTACGAAACATGGCACCTTTTTACGATTCCAATATTTATATCTCGATCAAGATTAAAATATTGAATGAGTCGTCAAGATAAAATGTACATAATATCAAATACTAAAATAGAAACGTGATTATCGTAAAGATTGGCAAGTGACAGGTTTTAATTTATTGAATAATTTGCTGCAATGAAGGAAATAGAGGCTAGATTTGCATACAAATAATATTACAAGGTGCTAAAAATAATATGAGCTTTATATTATGTTGTTGATATTTAAAAAATTGAATTATCTATTAAAATTCTTAGCTCCAACTGTATTTAAAAGACCATTAAACTGTTCCTTATAAAAATACAGTATTAAAATTCATTTCGTCAAGCTTTTTGAGTAAATTGATGTAAATTTGAAGCCAACTTTAAAGTTACCAAGCTTTCCCACTGCGACGCTAAAATAATAAAATATCTGTGTCACAGGAACAATTTAATGATCCCTAAAAATTCGAGGCTGTGAAGTAAAAGGCGTGGCTGTGAATAGTGTTGGTTCAAATAGTTGGACAAATAGAATAATGTTTTTATTATGTACTTTGTTATATAGAGCTATCTGGAGTAGGCAATGAACCTATTGACCTACAAGCTATCAAATGAACTAACTACACAACTAGGTCTAAGATGACCTATCCTAATAAGTTTGAAGGATACAAATAAAAATTTAACTCTTCTTATGAAAATCTATTAGATTGTGTGATTTTTTCCCGTTTGTTCCAATTTATTTTTTATTTAGTCAGCTTAGATGCGACAATAAAGGATTGATATTAAGTGATTTGAGGTGAAAATGTATACGATTAACTTTCACGTAATATTTTAGTCTCGCTTCGGGCAAATTTAACACTATCTTGATATCTCTTGCCGCTTCAGTTCATGAGAAAGGGACGGCAATATTTTTAGTGTTGTCAGATTAGATTAATTTAAAAAAAAAATGCAACAACAGAATCGACATCGTTGTATATTATTGTAGCCTAAGGCATTGTTCAAATACTATAAAATGACGAAATGGTCTTCAGATTTGGGCACAGCAGAAACTACTTTGTATAATCTAGCAACAATACTTGTGTTATTGATAATAATGTACTAAACTAGCTTAAAAAAGTAGCTACAAGATGGTAAATTAAATAAATAATATTACATTTATCAAATCCATGCACATTTTAGACAGATCAGAGCCTTTCGCTATTAAGTGATCGCAGTGGGCAAGCTTGTATTCCTGATACATCTGTAAATCACAATTAGTCCTGAACATAGGAAAAAATCTAGCTTCAACTAAAGAGTTTGGTAGAGAAACACAAGGTTTTCAATCTTCTATCTCGGCGGTTACTATTATATCAATAATAGTTTTGCTATGACGTATACATAAACACAATCTGGTTAATTCATACACACATAATATTGTATTCTTCTTTGAGTACACAAATGATTCACTTTATTTAGATTAGTTTTTCATTCATATTTGTAACGTATGTGTAACGGCTTTAGAGGAAATAGTGATGATTATTCATTATTGAATTACAGTTCTGAGAAATAACAGAAGTCCCAGTGTTCGACCTTGAGGTACACCATAGATGACTATTCAACATGTTTTTTTGTTGTTGCTAGTAGTATTAGAATGAGCTAAAAAATATAGATTACAATAATCAAAATAATTTAATATCACGTTTTATACGTGATTGATTGGTTATAATCAAATAAGAAATTTAAAACTCTATCAAACGCCTTGCCTAAACCAAAATAAGTGACCTCAGACCTAAAAACATACCTTCCAAAACATTATGAAGTACGGCAAGCACGTAGCCATAACAAAGAGACAGTATATCAGTGCGTATCCGAGGAACAGCATGAAGAACTTGTAGTTATGGAAGCAGACGCAGTTGTTGACCCAGGGGCAATGATGGTCCATCTTTAACACGCACCGCTGGCAGATTGAGCAGTGGTGCGCGCGATCAGGCTTGATCACAATGCACCGGTGACAGTAACGGACGGATCCAGACATGGTTCTAAAAATGAGGGTCTGAGCTCAAAAATCTTATGAGGAGTTTTCCTACGTAGGGTTAAAATGGTGGGTAACTCTCGACCACAGTTCCAATCCGAATCCATAGATTTTGACAGAAGTAATTTTTTAGTACAAAAAGATAACGAAATCTGTCAAAATCCGGATCCAATTTGGAACGGCGCGGCGGTGGTCAAGAGTAGCCCTACAGGTAGTTCGTAAAGAGAGGTTTCCGTAGTAAACCTAGCAGGATATAGCCGTTAGGCAATTAAAAGAACAGATGAAGGTTTTTAGATGTTTCAAAGTCTTGGTCATGTCGTCGTAATGACTGTTATTGGCTGCAGCGCGACCGTGTGCCCTCCAAAGTTTATATTTAGTTGTAAATATGCAGTGGAACTTATTATAAACGATTGTGTTAAATAGAAAGAGCATGTAAAAACAGTAAAATCGTAATAATTTACAATTTCAATGAGCAAAAAAAAAGATCGCATTTTCTAATTAGAATAACTAAACCACTAAATGGATTTTGTTGTGAAAATATGAAATCTAAAAAGTAATAAAACAGACAGTAAAGGAACTGACGTAATTAGAACATTACCTATACTACTTGACCACTCATTAGAAGTTACATCTACTGTATTAATAATGTTAGTACCTACGCCATATGAATATTATATATGTAACAATAAAGATGAATTACATTACTTTTTCTCAATTCTAGACTACACAAGAGCAAACCTTGTTAAAACAGGCAAAGTGTCCGCAAAGTTTTCTAAGATTTCTTTTTTGCTTTCCACTTTGAAAAAAAACCCGCTGTACTTTCTCAAGGCTAGCTTGAGTCTAGAATTGAGAAAACAAAACATTTGTGAAGTAATCTTAACAATTTCACCATTCTTAACCAGGATTAAAGTAGATCATAAACAACATGCAAAAAAACAGCCAGCCTGCAGTGCGCATTGCATGTGTGCAATAAAAATAAGTAGGCTTTTACATCAGCTACTTTTTATCCCAGTGAATCAACGGGATCCAAGGAAAGCGAACGAAGTCGCGGGTGTAAGCTAGTTTGTAATAAAAAATATACATACTTAGTGACTAGAGGTAGATCTTTGGCGAAGCCTTCCAGGACAGTTCTTTGAGCATCTTCAGACTCAGCGCTCAATAGTTTTTCCACTTCTGTCTCTGGCAGCTTGTACTGAAACCGAAGGATAATTAAATTTTTTCCTTATAAATTTATCACTTTAGTGTTAACTGATAAGTGCAGGAAAAGGACAATGAATATTAAACATTAATTAATTTTCAACTGGGTGTTATTATTACAACTATGCATCAGAGTATTATTTTTTTATATCTCCTATGTTTCTTGCAATCTGCTCGTACAGGCATTTAGCTAGAGTCCTGCGGGCCTAAGATGCGCACCGCGAGATATTTGTCATGTCGTTCTGTCAAAATGCAAGCATTTTGTACCAGTTTAGGAACTATTGCATTATCTGTGGTAATGTTGTCGAGAAACCGCGCCTTTGAATTTTCAACTTTTGACATTTCTGCATGACTATTATCTCGTCCTCAGAGAGGTACGACGACTAAGAAGTGTCAAAAGTGTACATTATGGCGCGTTTTGTCGACACCATTAGGTACCACAGATAATGCAATAGTTCCTAAACTGGTACAAAATGCTTACATTTTGACAGAACGACATGACAAATATCTCGCGGTGCGCATCTTAGGCCCGCTGGTCAGTTCGCTTCTGTGCATAAATGGCATGGATAGCAAACACCCAGTAGTGTCCATATTTATAAATTGTCTCGTAGCATATTAAGCTATATAGGGTTCTGGGGGGCTCTCCACCTTAGTCTTTTGAATGTAGTTGGCATTTGCATGAGCTCTTTGGCTAATTTGTTTGGGTAAAGATCCAAAAGCTTTGCGTATTTTGAAATTTTGTTGGTAATCACCTGTTTCACTGTTGGAATATCCAGGTCATGATTAAGGTATGATATTAGCTTAGCTATCTAATAGTAAACTTAGCAAGTGATTATACACTCTTTTTATAACATCCGGGTTCCCTTATCTTATCAGTGTTTTGAACTGGTATTGTACTTTTTTTAAGTCAAGTGAGGTCTTTACATCTATTGAAGATGATTTATACAAGCGTCAGGAGGCATGCCTACCCTTAACGGGCCACTGTAGTGCCTGGGACAATGTTAAGATGGAGTAGGCTTGCCCAGCATCCTCTCAGCCTAGTCAACCATGTCCACAGGAAAGACATTGTCAATACATGCGGAGCTGACTAACCAAAGGGTTTCCTCATGATGTCCTCAGTCAAGGTAGACACTACATAAAGCCTTATTTCCTGACTAATATCATTTTATATTAGGCACCTACTCATCCTTGGGTGCTTTAGGCTACAAAGTGATGCCCAGATTACCAATGCTACAATTGATCTTGATAGAATAAATTAGTAGGAGTTCTTAATGTAACAAGGAAGTTAAATTAGGTAAAGGGTATGTCCATATTTGGTTGAAATCTATCTATGAATTTGCACTACTGCATTAGGACTTATTGATACGTAAAATATCATAGCTTATTAGGTATTGTCATTGGGTGAAACTACTTGACCTACTTTCAATGGTGTTGAATGTATAGATTTGTTTTTTTACAAAATGTGAAATACAGTGTTTGTGTTTTATAAACATGGTGTAAATAAACAATTTTATCAGACTTTACACTAATGAGTCATTTGAATTTACCTTCAAACTGCTTCTATCATAATTATTTAAATAAGTACTTTGTTATTTTACACTACAGGTAGTGACTAAAATGTTAATCTTTGGCCTTTTACAACTACCTAGTTATTATGTATAGTTTAGAACAGAAACCATAGTACATATCTAAAGAATTGAAAACCTTGGGGGGTAAATACAAAGTCAAGAGAGATCTAACAACCAGAATGTGTTCAAGAATTCTTGTTTCTGCTTCTGATTATATGGAAATAGATTAATGTGTGGAAACTAATTGACTATTATCTAACTAGAAACTTACCTTATCTGGGATTGGTTTGATATCTGCAAATATAGTTCTCCAGTATGACCAGCTGAACATGATCAAAAGGACATGGTATAACACCAAATACACGCATTTCTGGATTGTATTTTCAACTGTCACTGAAAACCAAATCTTCTATGAATTATGAACTTAGCCATGTAGGTACCTAAGTAATAATTAATGTTAGATACTTAGGTACTTCTTACAAAGGCACAACTGGATAACGTAGGCATAGTAGGACCAGCTCATTATGGATACTATCAACAGCACTGGCAGCCATTTGAAGGCTCTCCAACACCAATTGTTACAAGTCCTACACCACCCACAAAAACCTGAACGCGAAACTCTACTGTTTTGTACGGATGAAGCCATAATTAGTGATTTGTTTTAGAGAACTGAAATATCCATGTTCATTTCGCAAAAAGGCAATGATTTTTTTATTAGTTTCGTTGACAAATCGTAAGTGTTCATGTCAGACTGTCAGTACTGTCACATTCTTTTGACATACCATAGCAAATTGCCAGTAAGAAAAAAAGTCAAAGAAGATAATTAAAGCACAATTTATTACCCGTATAATAATTTAGGTCCTAGGTCTATTTATTATCTCTACTCAAATCTAAGATTTCTTTAGCAGAATACGAGCGTTGAGGCAATGTGGAATGTATTTTATTAACATTATATCTGTCATGATCACTCCGGCTTTTTTTCGGATAAACCGGTTGCTTTATGATACCCACCCCTACTCAAAACGATCATAGACAATTGAAAAAAAATTCAAATGTCAAATTTTGAGTCGATTTCTCGCTTGATAAAGCGTCAAAAATTTTGTTGTTTTAGCAAAGGTTGGCACAAATCTCGCTTTCTCCGTGTAGAATTAGTTCAAAATCATGGACGTAAAAGAGTGCAACGATTTGGCTGAGGAAGTAAGTATTCTAAATTGAGTTTTATATCAAAAATAAATCGGTGCGGTGTGTTCACTTACCGATTGTGACGTGTTTCAGAACCAATTCATTGTGGATGATGTGAGCAAAATTATCAAGGAAGCAATTGAAAATTCAATCGGTGGTACTGCCTACCAGCACAACAAAGTGAATCAATGGACCTCTGCCGTGGTCGAGTCTTGTTTGGGCCAACTGACGAAGTTACAAAAGCCCTACAAATACATAGGTAAACTACCTTTGAACAAAACTAGATGTGACCAATGTTGAATTTTTCGTTACATTCTAATACCGCGTGCACACTATGCTCATGCCACTGCCGGCATGAATGCCGCTTAGTGAGAATAAAGGCGATGTTGCTGTGGCAAGTCCGCGGCATTGATGCCGCCATACATTCCGGCAGCGTCATGGGCATAGTGTGCACGCGGTATATACATAAGCATAATTTTTTTGTGTTTCAGTGACATGCACAATCATGCAAAAGAACGGAGCAGGATTACACACAGCATCTTCATGTTTCTGGGACAACAACACGGATGGCTCCTGCACGGTGCGTTGGGAGAACAAGACCATGTACTGCATTGTCTCCGTTTTTGGGCTTGGCATCTAATAGTTGTACTTGTAAATCAGAATAAGCTAACATAGCGCTTACACCACCAATAATAATGAATGCACAGTTTTAGAGTAAATTTCTTGGTTATAGCTTATAAATAAATCTTGACTACAAACTCCACATTACAATGTGTTGAAAATCTTAGTTTATATTTGAGGGCATATCCTTCTTTTCATCAGATTTAAGGTGTAGACACTGATGGTCTATCTTATAAAAAGTGAAGAGTAGACAATTATGTCTTGTTCACTATACCTACATAATCAGGACAATGTCTTCTCAACTTTTTATAAGATAGGGGGTTCATGTATTTATCATATAATTTAGTAAGGCCAAATTCTGTGTATCATTTTGGCTTAAGTATTAACATTTCAGATAGATGTGTTTGCTATATTTAGCAACTTACTTTTCATATAGTTTGATGAAAATAAAGATGTTATGTATGTTAAAATTCATAAGTTTTAGTAATAGTGTCTGTATAAGTTATCTCTACATTATTATTACTAATATTGTATTCACACTGACTATTATTGTTGAGTGTGGTTTATTATCATTCCTTGCAGTTTTCGAAACATTCATCGAAATAATAATGAGATAAAAAATGAAAATATAATATTGATTCAAACAAACAAAGCTCTTATTTCAGTTACAGTAACAGACTTGTTCTGTAGTTGTTTAAACTTAATTTTAAGTCAGTAGGATATATTATTTGTATACAATAAATAAATCTAAACCCAACTGCAGGTGTTTTATTTTATTATCCAAACTTGGTTGGGGCAATGAAATTATAAGTTGCATTTATTGTTTATGCTACTTTATTTAAAAAAAAATATCGTACGCGCTATGAATAATATTTTTATAGTAAGGACGGCAAATTAAAACAAAAAAGTAACTAAAAAGGAGCGGGACTACTATTACCCAGCAGTGAGTGGGTGCAGGGTGAAATAGATTGATAAATAATAACCCTGCTTGTGGTGCCGCGCCGCCTACAGCACCCCTGTAAAGTATTCTAAATGCCATTGCCAATTACTCTTGTCTTCTTCATCAGAATAGAAATTAGATTCAAGCATTCGCGGGCTCCTTCCAAAAGCGCTATACCCTATACTTTGTGTCACGTGACCGTCATCGATCCAATGGTTGAGCACTTCGCGAGTCCATTCAACTCCGTCCATCCGAGGTATACTTCACACTCACATACACTTATCCTATTCATACCTAGAATACTTATGTAGCTCTATCTCTGTCACCCGTATTGAGGAATAATTAAATGAATGGTGAGCGAGTGAAACGGGGATATGTTTGAGTGCAAATTATTGAGAGCAAAGCATCTAGCTCGCCTACTCGCCTGGCCTGCCCGGCCCGGCCAAGCCAACCAACCAATCGATTTCGTTTGCATTTTTTCGTTATCGTTAAAACTATCGAATGTTATTAACGACTTTAAAGTTGTGGACTAGCCTAGACCACAGATTATAAACTAGTAACTACACAAATAAAGTACATAAAGTCCTTTTCATGAAAGAAGTCCCACGGAAATTTCCGGAAATAAATTTTAAAACTATATTTTAAATTAGTTGTCAGGTTCTGTTATTGTGTTCGGATGCTAGTGCGTTTTTATTTGGTTTCTGTGATCAAAGTCTTGTTTTCAATGCCTAAAGTTGTTAAAAGTGCTGCCCGAGAAATAATACTTAAGGTCGACTACAGCGACGCGTCTGCGGGACTTCTTTCATGGAAAGGACTCTACTACGCGTGTCACGTGAATAATAAAAACAAACCAACCACGCATCCATTACATTATAATATTAGTAGGACATACACTCAGAAATATTATCTTCACTACCTAGAGCCGTTAGTGGAATCACGACTCGAGTCGTGAATGCGTTAACGACTCGACACTTGCATTGTGCGTTTTTTGTCGTTTGCGTTGAGGTATGATAGGTCTATCGTGAATTCAGCCAGCCTAATAAATGGTTTCGAATGGAATGGAATGGAATGCAAAAATTGGAAAATCACGCAACGATCCACTCCTATTTTTGATGTCTATCAGTGTGTAGTGTAGTGTAGGTACTGTGTCGTCGTTGTTTGTATTGGGAATAGTTAGAGAAGAGATACAATTATTTTATTCTGTGGTCTTAGCCCTCTCCCTCCCACCTCTCCTTACCACTTTCAATAGCGGGCCGGGCGCGGGCGCGGGGGTCTATAGGAAGGAAAGGAAGGGAGGGATATTTATTTTCTCGGGCGGGCGAACGTAACGCGAAACGTCAATGTCGTCAAAGGAAACTCTTCAATTCAATGATTGATGATAATTTCTATGCTGTGATTGATTATTATAATTTCATCTAACTGTAGAATTCTGTGCGTGGTGTTTCTATCAAGTGAATTAGTGGATTAGTTATTAGTATACTTGTTTTGTTTAGCGTGTGCCATCTCATCTGGTGACGGTGATAAAGGAGGGGGATTGGATGGATTGATCCGCTACTAAAATACTACGACTACAGGATTGTACAACAAATGTCGTTTTACAACTAGCTACACATTTATCTAGCTAGTGGTCATAAAATTCTCATCTCGGTGCGGGCGAGTCGGGCTTCCATTTTGTTTTATATTATGTGGTTTGGTTGTTTACTCAGTGCGTCACGTTCGGGACAATGGAAAGCGACGGTGAGTAAAATACCTACCTGTCCACTCCGCTCATGTGGACTGGAGATAGGTACATAGATACGTATAGGTACCTATTTATATAGTTTGGTTATGGCCAGAAGGCAGTTTGTGCATCTAAGTAGGCTGCTGTCAATAAACATGCAATCCAAAAGTAGCTAATGATGAGGTACCTACATAATTGTAGATAGGTATGTAATAAATTCGATTTTGTGCATCGCGCGTTGGCGCAGTCATAAAAACCTGCGGGGCGGGACCTACGTTTACGCGTGGTTTACGCACAAAGTCAGCCGCCAGACGTAAATTGATTGATTGAGTTCTAGTAGGCATGCGCCGATCGTACGAAACTCGGGATTTCATAGTCCTTATCAGCTGATACACACTGCCACCTAGTGCATAGAAATCTTTCAACCATATTTCACTTGTGAAAAGAAAACTGGTGTCCTAAATAGGTAGGTATGGTAGGGTTTTTCCTAGATGTGACTATTATCAAAGAAACTTAAATAGGTGAGTGGTGAGTCTGTGACACCTTTTATTCCAACATATGTACCATTTTCTGGGATATTATGTAGGTAAGTACATTTGGTTACAAAGCATTGCATGCCAGTATTGGTTTGTAAGCATACTAAATTGAGATGAATGTGTTAATATTAGTAAGCTAATTATCGGTAGGTATCTAGGTTAGGTAGGTACTTGCTACTCTCATTGTAGCTGCAAATTTTTTAGTTGTACCATAAAGCACATTATCTTAGCTAGTGTAGTTTTAGTAATTTTACTCTTTGCAAACACAACACATCACGTGTAACAAATTATCCTCTGTTGTTGGGTAAAAAAAAAGAAAAAGCATTGAATACCTACATTCTATTAAAGTATCCTATAAACATAAAATATTATGTAGTACCTACCTACTTAGATGTGTTATAGGTACTCTACATAATATTGTAATTTAGTATGCTCAGATGGGTCAGTAAATCATAATATCCTGGTTGGTGTTTGTTGATTTTAAATAGTATCTCTTCATAATATAAGCTTGTATACTGACAAAATACATTAAGCTTTTGTGAAATTAAATTTTTGTCTATAGTAGGTGCCAAATAACACTGCAATACAGGTCATTCACCCACCTTCACCACGATGTCGCAAAATTCAATTTATGAATGGCTAATTCTGTCGCTTTCCATACAAACCTGTCGCTAAGACGGTAATCGCTCGAATCTCGTAGTACTGTTTGTTTACCATACATAAATTGAATTTTGTGACATTGTTTTGAAGGTGAGTGAATGACCTGTATTGCGGTGTTATTTGGCACCTACTATAGTAGTTATTACTGTAGAATGTTGATTCACACCTGCTCAACATCTTGCTAAGCAAGCATGTGCATGTGCATCCTATTTATGAATTCAAATTCAAGGCATTTGCTGAAGGTGATGGTGGTGCACCTGACCTATGATTATACCAGAGAATATCTAATGTACTAATGTAATTCGCGGTGTAAGAACCAGATGAATGTATTTACTTTTTTTCAATTTTACAGGAGAGCTAAAAAACTGTGCATATTTTACTTCTTTGAACTTTGAAGCGTTTATAGAGGATAATATAATATTTAACTAGTCAAAAAAGTATACAAAAACGTACACATACTATTATAGAATTCATAAGTATAAAAATATATATAATGTATGCACTTATTATAGAAAATATTTAATTTTTTTCAAAAATTGGTTGACATACGTTATTTTGGCTCTAACTTATTCTAAACTGGCTTACGTTTATTTATTTAGATACGTTATTTGGGAAGTTAACATCAAACTTTTAGGCGCCATTTTAACGTAAGTTAGGCAACATTTCAGTGGGGATTGCAAATGACTATACAGCCACAGTAACGTATGCGGTATTACGTCGTTTTGGCAACTAATTACCTATTAGCAACTAATTTAAAACTTTTTTAGTGGTATATCAAGTTACGTTCTAGTTCAATAAAAAGTAATTTTTGTACTCTTACGTTATTATTGAACTAGTGATGTTTTGCCTTTATAGGTACGTCGTTTTGGCACATCGTAAAGGACCACATATAAGAACGATTTCTGAAAAAAAAAAACGGTTTTCGAGTTTTTGATAGATACGTTCATCGGGTTCTTACACCGCGAATTACCCTGTCAATGACGTGTTATTATATTAATTTGTATAAACTGTCCTTTTACAATATGTTGTATTGTGGGCGTGTGTTTGAATTCATTGGTTTTTACAATTAAATTAGGTACTAAAACAATACTCAAGGTTTGAGATTTTCCCCTGAAAATCTGTCTAAAAACTGCTGGAAGTCATTTATTTTTTATTTATTAGGTAAGCCAACAATTTGTGCACAGCACTATCTTAACTAGAGCTAGTGGTCTTAAAACTAGGTGCGCAAACCTTTTACAGGCGAACACAACATGCATTAGGTAGATAATAACTGTGAATGAAAACTAAGGGTAACAGAACAACTTAATAATAGACCAAAACTTAACTAATTAGTAACCAGAGCCAACCTACTTCCAGTAAAAAATAGTGGCATAGCCTTGTTATGAGCCATCTATAAATCGTTTGCAAAGGTTTGTAGATAGCTCCACTGTTTCATGTGTCTAATGTTAATATTGTAAATACTGTATTAGTTGTAGTTTTCTTTGTGAATAAAAAAAGTAACTACCTTAAATCTCATTTATAACTTCAGCATAGAAGCCTTTGTCTAGTCCCATGCAAGTGTTTTCCACTGCTGTCAAACTACGGCCACAATATGCTCAGACCATAAAACAAGTGGTCTGCCTTGTTGTCTCCTCACCTCTTTTAAATCCTTATGTAATACAAAATAGCTCAGGTTTACTGTAAGTCGCAAATGGTTAGGAAATAATTTAATTTTAAAATGTGTTCCACTATTTAAACTTATAAACAAGAAATCGATAAAAGGAAAGGAGCATACAATTCAAACAAATACCAACCCTATCAACCTGTTTAATAAGTATCAAATTGGTTATGGCAGCCAACAATACATTCCTACTTCAAAGGACCATGGGCATCAAAACCTGTTACAAATTTTACACTAGTTAAAACAAGCATGACTCATATTGTATAGACTATTCTGTCACAGCTTTTATGAGAGCAGCTAGTTCATTCATGTTAGTAGGTATGTCCATATATTTTTTGTTGTGTAGAACTTTTACTCACACATGCATAACTTTCAGAATAGAGGTGTATAACTAGTAGAGGTCACACAATTTTTAATAACATTGTCGTCAAAATTTTGAGAAATGATTATAAGAGATAATGTATGTAATGACTCGAAATATATTTTCTTATTGTACCTATATTGTTAGGCCAAAGGCCAAACGGTGTTCGCTAATTCTCACAATGTCCAAATGGTGTTATAAATGCTGTTTGTTTATATTCATTTTATGGATTATTTTATTAGATTTCTTACAAGCCGCTTGTAATAAAATATACCTATAAAACAATAGTTACTACGTACCTACTAATCCACCGATTGTTAGATAGGTCTCTCAATACTAGTACTTGTAGGTAGGTACTTAATATTAGTATGAAATAACATGGATGTTCTATTTTGTGCTGTGATAGGATAATCATAAAACAAACACATTTAATAATACTTAACTCAATACCTAAGATTGTGTAGGTACCTTGCCTACCTACCTAGGTAGTAGGTGCCTAACCTACCTATTCTTATTAAATAACATTCATTGATCAAGGCAGGATATTAGACCGCAATCCAGACATGTCTGAACTTGTTAAACCTTTGTGGTGTACCAATATCAACCATGCTGATGCAATACTGTAGGTAGGTAGGTATAGGTTAGGTACCTACGCTAAACCGTCATTTGAATTGTAATTTGTCAGATTCTGATGGTAAACAAAAGATAGATAATCATCCCCCATCCCGCAGCAGTCTTTTGTTTCAATACCTACAATAATGCTACGGACAACATCTACCACGCTAAAGTTAGAAATGAAATTACTGCCCCCGTCAGATACCTACCTAAGCGATAGCTATTCCGGGTTGTAAAAAAAGGAACAAAAGGTAAAGACCTCTAGCCCTAGGTCATTGATCCGAGCTGAATCTATTTCGATTTAACTTAAAATAACCTACCTATGTATATGGCGAATGTGATACATTTGCTTTAAAAGAAGTCGGAAATTACGTTGGGTGAGCTGAAAAATCGCGGATTGGTTTTTGCCGACTGACAATGTAAAAGTCCGTGTAGTGTAGATGCAATGTAGGTTCGTACGTACATAGGTAGGTACCTACATAATGTTAGCAGCGCGTCAGCAGCATTGATTGCGAGTAAAATATCTCTCGTAGTGCGATGTGAACTGCCATATTATGTAGGTAGGTAGGTACCACGTACCAGTCAGTCCACTCATATCATTTTATTCTACCTTTCCTTAAAGCTGTCAGGGGCTCAATTCTACTAATTTTCAACGGTTCACATGCTATTCAGTTTCAACTATAGTTCGATCGATCTTCAGCTACTTCAGATGAGTAGTGAGGTCACTGTATTTGTCCACCTGCATCCACTAATGGGTGTAGGCAAACACAGTCCAAAGAGAAGATAAAGTAAACTTGAAAAAAAAAGTTCTGTACTCTTTTGATATTTATGTACCTACCTACCTACCTACTTAACTGCTTGCTTCAAAACCTTATTTTAGGACTTTTGAAATCGTGGATTTGAACACTGAATTTAGTGCTCGTTTTGCTCCACGTAGTCGGGTAAAAACATTTTTACATAAAGAACTTATTTTTCGAAGGACCGGTGCGTGCGTGCATAACGCCTATCAAACCTACAAGTTATTTTATCTCATTGTACAAGAAAGTTTTCGATAAGACTCTGTTTTGTGATATTACTAGTCATTGATGGAAATTTTACTATTATTGATAGAGTAAGAGCAGCAAATAAAATACACACCTAAGTAAAAAACTTTTAACTTTACTGTATGTATGTATTCGTACTTTGTATGTAATGTGTGCTATCTCAGTCTATTTTATAGTTCGCACTTCTGTAACTAAACTAGAGCAACCTGAACGTACCTAAATAAAGTTACATATAAGTACATAACAATTTAATCTAGGGTCAAGTCATAAATAATGATACTTTACGATTACATCCTTTTTAGATAGGTACTTCGAAGAGAGTAAAAATAACATTTTTGTTTTATTTCACTTCTCATTCGCCTCTTATCCGATTTCTGATAGCTCACGTTTTAGAACTCGTGGGTAGGTGTAATTACGTTCGTTATGTGAAGTAAAAACATGAGTAGGTATACCTACCTACTCACTAACCTAACCTACCTATAATCTACTTCCTAAAATAGTAGTTGCTAAGTGAAGTAAGTAGGTACCTACCTACTCGTAGGTAACCCTATGCATATGCACCTGTTTAATGTGTCTGCGTCCAAACCACGTAAAAATGTAACAAGTTCAAGATTCTATGGTTACTCTACCTTATACCTAGATCAGTCTCATTAAAAAAGTAACAGAATTAGAATTCGCCTGGCAGAGTCGGTTCGGTAGAGCCTTTTGGCGCAGAATAGTGAGGGAGCAGAAACAAAGGTGAACTTTGTAATTTGTAGGCTACCATCTCTATAATTCTCTGCGGTCTCGGCATAGCAACGATCGTTTTTTTATTAAAATTCATAGGCGTGCTTGTTTGAGGGTTATTATGTGACTTCCATTTTTTCCCGACGGAATGTTTTTCAACTCCGGTAGGCGGGGCTAATACGTTGTTATTCATTTCCCTTGTGCATTTTAGTGAGATGCTTTTAATTGTATTTTCACAATAATGATAATCCATTTCTGTTTATTATTTTTGAACCTTTTGTTCCGGGTTTTCATAATTTATTGACTGCTGTCTTACTGTTCAGCGTTCATTTAAAGATGAGTGGCGAAGCGAGAAAGGGGTTGCATATTGTTAGTCCCTCCCCACCTACCCCTCTTTTTCCGCGTCAGGATGGAGATTCGAGTTCATCGCCACTAAAGGGGTACGACAAAAAAAAGTTCCTAGTTTTTTTATTTCTATAACGTGCCACCGCGTTGCAACTAAGCGGTTAAATAATTTTCTACCGTTCTGAGGTTTACAGACTTGAATCCTTTAATTCATGTCACAAATGCTGTGAAGGTAATAGCGTGACGTATGTGGCGTGGTTTGGTTTCGAGAAACTGACGTTACTTCTTGTAAGTTACTGTTATTTCATAGGATCATTTCAAAAAGATTTTATTGTACTCGTAGTATTAAAAAAAAATACCATTTTCAGTGTGGGCCACTACCTTATCTATCACATCAAACTTAGGGTTCTGTTTGATTAACATCGTTGTTAGGGATAAGTATAAACTTTTGTTGATTGGTACAAAGTTGTTTTCTTCTGTTGTAGGTATCAGCTACCCGCAATGAGTGATCAGTGGTAGCGGGGCGGTGATGCAGCGAGGGCACGCGGGCGGAGCCCCGCAGCCGCAGGCCTCAGTCGCCGCGCCCGCTGCCTCGCACTACCGCACTCACTCCATACTAGATATTGATGATCAGGTACTGTCGAATATCATATTACACCTTATTTTTCTTCTAGATTTATTTTAGCTAGTCTTGAAAAACAATAGTAATAGTGTGTTACTTATGAAAATCCTTATCTCACCGCCCTAAAGACTTATAATTACATAGTAGGTACCTAACATAATATCAGCATTCAAACTTTTTCCTCAATGAACTCCAGATATGGAATTCGCATTTAGTTACCGCTTAGCACGCATATCGAATGTCCGTATTTATTTTCCTGTTTTAATTTGCAGATCCCTGCTTCGGTGATAAGCAGTGTTGGCACAGTAAGCCTGTCTCAATCTTCTACGCAGCCTACTCCGAATATAACAATGGCCAACCCGACCAATCCTTGTAATGCCAGCAGTGGCAATGCGCCACAACCGCCCGCACAGCATACACCAACGCAAGCCCCTGTCAGGAACCTGCCCAAGAAACGCAAATTCGACCCTTCGGTCCTAGAAGAGATGGTCCAAACCACTTGTGCCAACAATAACACGGTGCCGATTCCGCCACCCGTGGAATACCATCACACTTTCCAACGGACTGTCCTTCAACCCTCCCCAATAATCCAGCACCCATCACCTCCCCAGGACATCAAACCGTTCTCGATATACCCCAACATCGATATATCGGAATGGCGCGATCACCGAGTCTTGGCGAAACACAGAGGGATCTACATCCCGGGTGTGATACGTCAAGCGGAAGGTTGCAAAGTGATTGTAGAACTGGACGGTTACGAGAACGAACCGGTGGAGTATTGTGACGTGTTCGGGATGAATAAAAACGATGTGATAAGTGACGCGTGCCCTCAAATGAGCCACCTGCTGACTGGCTCAGCGTGCGTGGTGAGGACTTCGGACCCCAGTAGGGAGAATGTGCAAAATGTGTTTGTTAAAGGTTTTGTGGTGCATGTGATTAACACGCCTATCAGGAGGATCACAGTCAGGGTGAGTTCATTTAGATAAAGCCTCAACAAAGTTTATATTGAGACTGCAACACTACAGAAAAAGACAGCAGTTTTCAATGTAAACCTGTGTAGTGTATCATCATCATCATCATCTCCATTTCCTTGCCCTTTTCCCACTTTATGTGGGGTCGGCACAACATGTGTTTTTCTTCCATGCTCTTCTATCAGCCGTCATCTCAGTTGTCACTCCTTTCTTACCCATATCATTCATCACGCAATCTTTTCTTTGGCCTACCTCTACTCTTATATCCATCTACATTCATATCTAATACTCTTCTTGTTACATAATGTATACAGTGTGTTATATATTTTTAATGAACTAATTTTCTGAAGAGTTTCATCCAAGAAGTATTTCAACCATTTTCCAGGCTAAGGCTGATTTAAGACTATAATTCGAGCGAGTATACATCTCCATTTTCTATTTTGCTCTATTTAAAACAATTAGAGCGGTGTATTTGTAACTCCATGATCCAATCTTTATTAGATTGGATTATAGCTGGTCTAAATTAACCGCACGTGATACACCAACGCAATATTGAGCCTTATTTGAACACTACAAAGTTCACAATCCACCTGACGCTGTAGTTATTTTTATGTGTATTTCTGTCTCCTCATTTTACGCTTTTTGAAACTACTTACTACCGAAATAAAAACTTTCATGGCGACGTGGAAGACCCAGGAGGAAATGGCGCGATGAACTCGATGCACACTTAACATCTTGGCCTGTAACGGCGTTAAATCGCGAAGAGTGGAAAGAGGGAGGGGAGGCCTTTGCCCTTCAGTGGGAAAATCACGACTGAAAAATAATAATAATAAATAAATAGGCTCAATTTTATTAGTTACTTATAGCAAAAACCCCATAAATAATTAATTGACGAAAATGTGATATTTTCTCTCAGAATAATGAACTGAGTATGTTGTTTTTGATTTGAAACATTCACTGTCGCGTATCTTTGAACGGCTACGATTTTGCCCATAAATCGGAAGCACTCTTTTATTTTGTTTACGGACAGTAACGTGTGTTACAATTCCCAAAGTGAGGCGTATCCTATATTCCGAACGCCACGAAAAATTTGATATTTAGTGGGGTAAAATTGTCCCGATTGTCGTCTTCAATGATCCTTCTATGGCTTATGTTAAGTGGAAGCCTTTTTTGTCTTTTCTATATCTAGATTGGCGAGATCCAGTCCTGCAAAGAGCCGTTGGAGCTGGAAGTGAAACGGGCGGACATCCGCCTGCTTCAGCCACCATGGGCCGATGAGTTGGAAGACGCAGGTTCGCATTCCGCCTCGATGCATTCCCAACAGCTGAGGCTGCACCAGCCGCCTATGCAGGTCAGTGAACTTGACAGCTACGTTAATTCCACCACGGTTTGCCTGGTAGGATAATGACACAAATTATGACACAAAAACCATTCACTCCTTTAGAAAATCATTCAAAAATATTCTATTAGAATCACAAAAAGCACTAGTAAGCAGCCATTCTGTGCCTAGTTTTAATTTTAGTTTAGCGTATTTAATTTTACTTTCTGTGACTATATTTTATTAAACTTAAGTAACATGTATGTAACCCACCAACCTATTTTCGAGTTTGATGTAGAATATTATAATAAATGTGTGATCAGAGTACCTACCGCACGCACGCAACTGGCGCCACTGAGAACCAACGCCTGGGCAGGGTACTAACATATCCCTGTGCCCTGGCACCATGCTGAGTGGTGGGCATTTTTGTTATTTTTAACTATAGTTTTATGATAAAATTTTGTAATCCATAACCTCTGTAAAATAACAAAATAAAATCATTCTACTCTATTCTGTTCTACAAATTGAAAAAAGTCTTATAAGTAGACATATAAGCCGAGAACAATGAATGCCACAAACATCGTTACCTCCGTATATCCCAAATACACATTTATGTGAAGTAATCTACAGATGGGTGGCGATAATTTCTACACGTCATCGCCGATGCCGGGGGCTGGACCAGGCGTGGTGAACGTCGGCGCTCTTTCCAACGGTTCCATAGACGATCTGAGGAAACGAGCGTTTGATGACTACGGCGAAAGTGATGACGATCTTCGCAGGGAGGACATCATGTTTCCTAACGACGTCTCTCATATGGGTAAGTAACTAAGAATCATCAGTCTGATTCCTCAAGATATACAGGGGCAAGTGTAGAAGATAAGAATAACAATCATTTATTGTTAAAACTGTGTAAAAAAGAGATCTTAAAGATATGTAGTTTTTCAACAGTTTACCCATGCCGGGCGTACTATACTTTACATAGTAGGTAAACCTTATATTTTTATTATAAGTACTCACCTAATGCTATTTAAGATAGTGTGCTGATGGTAACTTTTCGCACAGATTGGATCAGTCATGGTTAATTTTGAAACAAAAGCAAAAATGGAAGATATTCAATGAAATTTGGTAATCATTCCGTCCAGCAGTGGGACAATATAAGTTGCAAAAATAAGAGGAATTGCCCTAGTTTGTTCTGATACGTTATTTCATCACTGGAACACCAAATGTATTCTACAAATGAAGATAACTGAATATGCTAATGTAGCAATTTTTATACTATAAAATGAACCTTAAGTGTAAAGCAATACGGTTGAATTGTTCCAGACTGCAGTAACAGCAAACGCAGCAGTCTACAAAGTCGTGGCAGCACATCCAGCCTGCTGGAACGCTGCCTCACCCCCAGATCTCAACCGCCTACTCCTAGGTAAACACTTAGGACATACATTATTTTTTAAATTCTACACGACCTTAAGGATATGTTTTTTTAAAGCCTAGGTGAGTCCAAATGCACCGAAAATCACCAATGTCCAAGCAAATTAAATCAACATTGCAAAAAGTGTCTTTAAAAACCCCTAAATCCCCCTATCCCTGGTTTTGTGCCTTTGTGGTGTCATTTCGTAAACAATTTTCAGTCATATCGATGAAGGTTGGTTCCAGCGATGAAACTCCTGTAACATGGTGCTATTTCTTCCAGATCTCAAGCGGCAACCCCGCACAAATACAAGAAGGGTGACGTGGTATCAACCCCAACGGGTATCCGAAAGAAGTTCAACGGTAAACAATGGAGGAGGCTCTGCTCCAAAGATGGGTGTACGAAGGAGAGTCAAAGACGAGGGTTTTGTTCACGGCATCTATCACTACGAGGAGTGACGCGGTCGTCGAACACTCCTTTAGCTCAGGGGCATACGCCTCAGCAGAGGTAAGCAAGCTCGTATGAGTTTAGTGGCCAACTCTGGTGACGGAGTTTTCAGGCCGCCTTAAGGCCTCCGTCGTGGCTTAACTACTACTAGAGCCGTCAGCAAAGGTGAGGATTGTAGAGAGGAAGATTTAAAGTATGCCGTAATTTCGTAGTGCTTTAATAAATACTGTGGTGATCAATGCTTGTAGTTTGGTCAGAACAATCTGATGTTTCGTTGTATACCGCATAGGCAAAGGGCTATAACAATGTCTAAAAATGTTTATTTATCCAAACATAATATACTGTGCCACATTTCTTCCGATTTCTACATTCGATTGATATTTTTACTGACGTACCAAACTTTTCCCAAAGATATTTTATTTTTTACAGAAGCAGTAGTAAATCTCTCTCATCGAGTGGTACAGGCGTAGAAGGAGATGAAACTTCCCGCGAGTCTGATACAACTCCGCCGAACTACCGCGTCACTGGGCGTTTCGACTCTGACGAGACTGAGGCCGCTAACATGTTGGGTATGTCTTACAATAATTATTTTATAAAATTGGCGACTAAAGGCTTTGTATTGAATTTTCTATGACTCATCGTAGACTATAAAATATAAATATACCTGCGCTATCGTCACCAGGGGCCTTATTTTCAGAATGACGTTAAAGTGGTCTTTGGAATCTACGAATTAAGATTCTACATTAGGTATTTTGTGTTTCTTTCTACTAAGCGTTTTGATGTCTGTCAAAGTTCATCACTAGGCCATTGCTATTTTGAACCCTGAATGAAAACCAAGGCTGTTATTATTTTGAGGTCATATAGTACATCTATCTCCATACTTACACCTTTCTCTTGCCTTTTAAATTTGAAAATATAAACATGAATCCAACCTTGTTTTAAATTTAAATTAATTTATAAATATATGTGCAGTATCACTGGGCAGTTCTCGGTCGGGTAGTCCGGGTGCATCCCCAGTGGGGGGTAATTCTCCACACAGCGGGCTCAGAAGCAACGTGTTCGTTCCGATCTCATCGCCGCAGCCACCACATTCGCAGCCCACTTACACCAGCCACCATCATCTTATACGGTAATGTTTACCTACCTAAAAGACATTTTTAGTTCAATCTAAATTTCAACTGAAAAAAACCTTATTTAAACCTAAAAAACAGCACAATCTACAGAAAAACCTAGACATAGACAGGCATTTATTTGCTTATAAAGTAACACACAAAATGCACTGTAAAATTAGACGTTTCTACAAAGACATTTCAGGTAGTTGCAAACACAAAAACATCATATTGTTGGTGCTCAAATTACGAAAGAAATTATGGTTTCGAAAACAAAACAAAGATGGCTGGTTTTTTTTCCCAGTTCATGATAAAAAAAAATATATAAACAGTTCGTTTTATCTGCATTTTTTTTTCAAGTTATAATCGAAATATCTTACCTTATTCAAGTAACATTTAATAATGATAACAATTTATAATAAAATTAATTTTATCTCCACAGTCCGGAGTTGGTGAGACCTGGTAGAGTGAGTTCCCCAGTCGGTGGGGTTGCTACCAGCGTTATCAGGGTTTCACCTGGACCCAACTATCATTATCAGGTACTTTTCATATATACTTTGGTGGTTTTTGTTAGGTCTAGAAAAAATGGTCAAGTCAAGTGCTTCAAGTAGATGCTTAGAAATTCAGATATATTCAGGGGTGCCTTTGAACTTACCTTACATGTTTTCTAAGGATCTTGATTGAGTAGTAGGGGCCAAGTTATCTGATGGGATATCTACTGTGTCTGGGGGATACAGGGATACATATTTTCCACCTTCATGTCCCGTGTATTTCGCGAAATAAAACGTGAAGTTTCTACAGTGTTATGTTGTTAATTCACAGGTAGAACCGCAAAACCGAAACGAGTCTACAATACTCCAATCCAACCATATAATGAACAACGTATCTCAACCTAACATAGTCAACGTGCAATCAATAAGCCACCAACACCCGATCCAAACGAGCGTCGCTCCAACTTCTCTCTCGAACCTTTCTCTTCCAACTAGCATATCTCTTAACCTCAACACGAACATACAAACAAGCCTACACAACATACAAACCAGCATACACAACACAATACAAAACACCAACGATTTTCCTCACAACTTGGTGTTGAACCGAAACATTCCACTGAACAATGGGATCGAAGACTTATACCGCCAACCGATGCATATTAGGAACGGTATTCATGAGTACCGAAGAGATGTATCACCGTTGAACAACTTCCTACAGCGAGATTACGATGAAGAAGACCATTCTGTGCCTCAGTCGAATGTACTCCGTAACATGATAGAAAGACTGCCGGAGATATCTGAGAACAGGGTTCTGGAAGACAAAAGGATTGTAAAGCCAGCACCGTTACAGGCTACCACTAGGCTGTTATCGGTGATCGACGCTGACGCGAAGGACTTGATAAAAAAGTTCTATGTGATCCCGAATGAGAAGAAGTTTGTGGTTATCAAAAATGAACCGGCGGAGACTATTCAAGTAAGTAGATTGTTTCTTTAGTCTTTTCTTTTTAAGACATTATTTAATAATTTTTTTATTTCTACGGGAGTTTATTGTTAAATTCAGTTGAGGAAGTACATTCATAAAGCCACGAACTTTTAAATGTTTTCTAAAAATACAGTAAAACTGGTGTATTCTTTTACAGAGTAGGTACTAAATGTAATCATTTACATCTATTGATTTATCAGCCTATTTGTTTTATCATCGCGTAGGTATATACAGATTATTGCAGTCACGATTCTGAGTAAAGATAATGTCACTCGTGTCATAATAATGATCTCGTTGCAACATCGAGTGTTATGATGCCCTTAGGATAGCCACCTAAATTCAAAATCCCTAGAAATATTCCCTTTCAGTAACAACAATGGATACAATACTAAATACACTCGCATTTTTGTAATTAAAACTGTTAGAACTTATTTTATTTCTAATAAAGATTCGTGGATACATTCTTCCTGGAAAAAGATTATTGTGAAATGTTTTCTAGAAAGACAAGATAAAATCAAAAACTACTTTAAAATAAATACGATTTGCATATGCCTATCTTTCATTTGATAACCAAATCAAATAGCATTGTTTGATTCGTATGTTTTCACTAGCCGTCGCCCGCGGCGTTTTTCGCGTTCTAGACCCTTTAGAGTGTGTTTTTTCAAAATTCCTTTCTTAGTGAACCCCTACACTATAAAAGGATACTACCCTCCAAATTTTATACCTCTAGGACTTATAGTTTAGGCTGTACGTTGATTCTAAGTCAGCTTCAAAAGAGTTTTATATATTGTGTTTTCATATAGCGCGCATAGTTTACACATGAAAATCTGTCACAGATTGAGCAGAAGCTGAGTCAATTCGCCCAGCACATCAACAACAACGAACCAGAGATGGATCATCGGAGCATGGATAACGGTGACCATGTCAATGTGAATGTAAGTACTACCACTACCACACCATGAAGTAAATAATACTACAAGTACTGTGCTACTTTTTGACGTTCAGACAATAGTCTGATCGGGGTGTGTGTGTCTCTTCTATACGTAAAATTTAGTATTCTTTGATAGCACGGTATGCTTTCGGGCACAGCCGCGGAGACTGACTCGTGTGCCTACTAAAATTAATTGCTACAATATTTAATTATGATATGAGATCCAACAAGTTAAAGAAACTCTATAAATCAATAAAATCACACTGATAATTTAGAGTCCGCTTTTTAAGTAATTGATTCTAGGTGTCAGTTTCTCGCAACTAGAAGTACGGGCAAGACACTACGGTCGTGAGTGAAGGAACCAGAAGAAAAAATAAAAAAGCTTACAAAGAAAATACTACGGCGTGAAAGTAGTTGAATTTTTCAAACGGGAAATTGCTCGACTCTATTGCTGGCCGGTTGTCAGACAGCTAAGTGCGCGTGTAGCCTAACACTCATGTAATAAAATGTGTTGGTTGCAGGTAAATAACGTAAACAGTAGTGCTGTTATAGTGCACCCTAATCAACTACTGCCAGTTCTGCCACCGCCTGCACCGCACACCGCTATTATTGGTAAGTCATAGTCGTAGATATTTATTCACCGTTTGGAACACAATATGGGACAGTTGGCTTTGTAAGACAATGAAGCGACGTCGCTACAATAAGTAACATAATTTCATAGTTTGATAGCAAGCAAGCAATCTCGTATGAGCTAGTGGCCAACTCTGGTGACGTTTTTAGTTTGATAAGTTGTTATTAGACTAAATGAAACCACGTAAAGTAAGCTTAGTAGAGTTGTAATCCTAGTAGCTTTTTCGAATGAGTTTGGGGTAGTACTACAGCCTTATTTCTACTGTGTTCCGGTTTGAAAAGTAACCGTAATAGCGACAACTAGATTCAAATTCGATTGAAAGAAACAAAACGCAGTGTAACTATTCCAAACATACATCGAGTTTATAAACAGGTGCCTTATTCACGAATAAATGTGACAATCGCAAAGGTATCGTAACGCTAGCGTATCCGAGATACACTGCGCGGTGACACTACAACGGTTAGCAATCGAGCTGCCATTGACGCGCAATATAACTCGAATACGTTAACGCGGCGACTGTCAGATTTGTTCGTGAATCACCTTGCTGGGCTAAAAAAAAACTAAATAATTGATTTTATTACAGTATCAGGCAACATAGCGTCAAGCGCATTTCCTTGGCATTCTCTAGTGCCGATACTCGCTGCAACCTCTCCTCCCCCTGTCGCGCCCACGATACCTTCCCCCCGGACGCCCAACACGCCCCATACACCTCATACACCCCATACACCACATACGCCACATACACCGGCGCATATCAAGACAGAGGATATCAAGACTGAGAACAATGGTAAGTGTACTAATTAATGTCTTTAGGTCCTTTTCTCTTTGTCGCGGCACCTACGATATCTATTACCCCCGGAAGCCAAATACGCCCCATAGGTACACTTTATACGCCTTACACGCCCCCTACAGTAATTTCTAAGCCAATCTCAACGACAAAAAATATTTTTTTGTTTTTATTTACTTAATGAAAATGTGTACACAAGAACTCAATATAGAGAACACTGTAAGACCTTATCAAGTTTGTCTCAACTATTATTTTGTCATTTCCAAAGTATCATTGTTCCAGAGCCCGTAATATCAATGTGCACCGATGAAGATGATGAAGTATTTGAATGTGAGGAGTCGCCCGGCGCTGTTGACGACCCGAAGAGACATTCGCAAGCATCGGCACTAAATTCACCCGCAAGTGCTAATGAAAAGGTAACCTTATGTGGACTTGCGTAAGAGTCATTTATTTATTTATTTATAGGAAAACCGACAGCACATAACATAGATTAGGTACAAAAATGGAAACAGTAAGCCATTAAAAGGTTTTCACGAGTAGAAAACTTTAGAAACAATATGGTAAATCTCGGTAGGGCAGTTTCAGATATATAACATTTTGAACTTTATCTTCATTGCAGTACTGCCACAGAATAGCAAATGTACCGCTTGAAGCTTGAAAAAGTAATGCGACCGGGTAACTTTATTTTTGTGACAAGCTTCCGCCCGCGACTTCGTTCGCGTCCCGTTGGATCCCGTTGATTTTTCGGGATAAAAAGTAGCCTATGTGTTAATCCAAGTCACGGACAATATATATATATTCCAAGTTTCATCCAAATCGGATCAGTAGTTTTTACGTGAAAGAGTAACAAACATCCATCCATACTCACAAACTTTCGCGTTCATAATATTAGTAGGATTGCACGCAAATAAGTGTTTCAAATAAGAGAATTACTGTGTAAATCTATCAAACTTAACACCATTTTCTTCGATATCATTTCTTTTTCTATATTACAGAAGGAGCGTAGTCGAATCCGTCGTCCCATGAACGCTTTCATGATATTCTCGAAGCGTCACCGTCAAATTGTGCATCAAATGCATCCAAACCAAGACAATCGGACTGTTAGCAAGATACTCGGAGAATGGTGGTACTCGCTCAAGCAGGAGGAGAAAAAGAAGTACAATGAACTGGCTAGCGAGGTCAGTAAACTTACCTTTTTTTTTCGTCAACCGCTAAACGTTGGTGAGATTGTCGGAGAATGGTAACTCGTTCAAACCGGACCAGAAACACATACATAATTAACGTTCTATTGAGATTAGTAAAACTAAAACTTAAACTTTCTAATAAGGAAACTGGTTTATTAGAGACTAGCTACCCGCCCCGGCTTCGCACGGGTGCAATGCAGTGATGATGATGATGTATTATACATATAAACCTTCCTCTTGAATCACTCTATCTATTAAAAAAACTGCATCAAAATCCGTTGTGTAGTTTTAAAGATCTAAGCACACATACATACAGTGATGCTTCACTCGCTTATCCTACAAATTATAAACGATTTACGGCCACATACTCAAACGCTAGTTATATTAAGTTCATGCTTAAATTATTGCCATCTCGTACCAATGAGTAATGTCAAAGAGAGGCAGAGCAATTTTAAGTGGTGTTTAAATTTTAGTGACGTTTCAGTATTCGGCCTTTAGAAGTTTATTTTAGCTAGTTAGTTTAGTTAATGGCCAACCCTGGTGTCGGAGTTTTTAGACCGCCCGAACAGTAGATTACACTTCTTACAAACAAACAGATTTAAGTTTTTTTTAATTTTAGGTTAAAGAGGCTCACTTCAAAGCGCACCCTGAATGGAAATGGTGTAACAAAGACCGCAGGAAATCATCAAGTAGTAGGGATCCTACTGGGTCTATGCCACAGGTAAACTATCTACAAATTCATTCATTATAGTAGGTGCCAAATAACACGGCAATACAGGTCATTCACCCACTTTCACCACGATGTCGCAAAATACAATTTATGTACGGTAAACAAACAGTACTAACGAGATTCGAGCGATAACGTCTTAGCGACAGGTTTGTATGGAAAGCGACAGAATTAGCCATACATAAATTGAATTTTGCGAAATCGTGGTGAAGGTGGGTGAATGACCGGTATTGCCGTGTTATTTGGCACCTACTATAGTAAATAACAAATTCCACACAAAGTAAATAAATAATACACTCAGGGATATTATAACACGATTTATAAGTTTGTGAGAATTTCCCCGCCATGGTGGTTTCTAAATAAAATTTATTGCTTGCTACGTGTTTCTAAAACGGACATTTCAATATTTTTGCATGTTTGCCTTCAGAGCCCTCTGACGCCTTCAGAAGTGGCAAACAGTGTTGCGTTGACGATCAACACGGATGTGCCTGTGGCTGTGCCTTCGTATAATCACATCGGATCGCCGCAGCTTAGCGATGATGATCAAATGGTGAGGATTTCACATTTTGTATTAGAAGTCAAGTTACAAGAAGCTATTCGTACTTCATACATAAAATATCCGACAACGTCTTCGACATGTTGAATTGAAGTGACTGAGAATATAAAATGAGTTTCAGTCAAACAGACATATATTTTTTTGAAGTGAAAACTTCTTTAGCATCGTTGTGATTTGAAAGTCAATGAAATGAAAAAGCGACAGTTCGACCCCCACAAAACGCAAAACAGATAGCGCGTTCTTGGATCCGACCAAACTTAGCAGCGCCATCTAGTTCTGATTTTAGGCAACATGAGCACAGAACCTTTTCTAACTAAACTACTGCATATTGGTTAAGTACATAAAAATAAATACTAAATTAATTTCACATTAAACACAGAGCGAGAGTGAATGCGTGGCACTCAAAGTATAACTTCTTCCGCGCGGAGGGACTCCACGCACTATTTTTTTTTGAAGGTTTCAGTTCTACCACACATGTTTTTTTATATAATCTTTATGTGTTTTCAGCCTCTACAAATAAACCAAGCGGCAATCGACGATCCGCTACCCCCTATCCAACCCAACTTGGAGATAGATTTGAAGTGCGGAGAGAAAGTCACAGATTCCGATTCTGAAGGCATTGAGGCCAGGGACTACTTGACTCATCACGACCATACCCGCAGACCGAAGCCGATCAAAGCCAGGTAAACAAATAACTATCAATGATGATCGGGGGTTTTAAAATGTTATAAAATGAACTTGCATGAATCTATGTAGTTTTTTCTGATTAAAATTATACTTGTGTCGAACAAAGAACACTGTTTTAGGCCACTTTCACTCAAGTAGAGAAGGTTTAAAATCAATCGAATTGAGGATTTTTGCCGCTTTTACAACGTTTAGTTAGTCCACCAGATTTTGTAACATTAGTATTGTCTTCCAGAGCTGGCTCATCAGACAACCTTCTCGGTGGAATCACGGCGTCAAGTCCGGGCGGATCCAAAGTATTCCAGCCTACGGGCGGAGCTTTCAAATCTACGCACGCTGATTCAGGTAATATTGAACTTTATTCTCTATTTTTTCAGCAACAAATTCCTCTATTACTTCTCTACAAAGTACCCTATTGCATCATTTTCTCTGTTTATAGTTACTAGCCTTCCTAACGACTTCTATTTCACCATACGTACGCCAAAACCTTCTTTTTCCAACAGACGAACTGAAAGCCACGAAAAATCGTGACTGCTTTACTGTTTTTGAGGACTATTTTTACGTTTTCACTTGTTTTTTTTCAACAGCCGATAACCACAGACAATGGACAGCATTCACGTCCATAAACAAACTCCCGAACCAAATACCCAGCCCTCACCCATCATCAATGGCGTCAACTCAAAGCATAACCAGCAGCGTCCAAGGAATATCTCTAAGCGCTCCGAGTTTATCAACCCAAGCGGCTTTAGACAGTGCTATAGCATCGATTATAAACTCGCCACCGACTAGTAACGTGCAAGTTATATCGAGTGGAGTATCGATGCCGCATTCGATATCGATGTCGATGCCGCAAGCGGGAATGGGACATACATCGATGAGTAACGCGATGGTGAAGAGTGTTACTATTGTTAAACGCGCTGGTGATACCTCTTCAGGTAATAATCTATTATGTGTATTTATAAAGAATCAATATATTATATAAAACTCTTTTGACGCTGACTGATAATCAACGCACAGCCTAAACCATAAGTCCTACAGGTATGAACTTTGGAGGGTAGTATTCTTATATAGTGTAGGGGTGCACTAAGAAAGGAATTTTGAAAAGTCACACTCTAAAGGGTCTATTTAGAACGCGAGCAACGCCGTGGGCGACGGCTAGTATTCCATATAAAGAAAAGTCGCATACATACGTCTACGTTATGTATTCATAAAAATATCCACAATTTAAATGAGATACTGTTTTTGTCCAGAAATGTTCACAGTAAGCTAATAAAATTAAATGGTGTCACATAGAGGGGACAAGTAGACTTCTTACTTAGATTTATCACGAGGAAGGCCGAAGAAGTGGTTGGATTGTGTGGAAGAGGATATGAATGTGAGAGGAGTAGATTCAGAGTTGACAAATGATAGGAGTGAGTGGAAGAAAAAACAAGTTATGCCGACCCCATCTAGCGGGAGATAAGGGCAGGGAAATGATGATGACTTTGATTTATCATGATTTGAGTCCTGCACTAGTTATTTTGCCACGTTTTAGGTTAAGCTCATGGCCTCGTGGTAGCACCACCATGATCATGATTGTGATTTTACTGAATTATATTTAACAGGGATGTCAGGACCATTAACTCTATCGGTAGACGCGTCAGGTAATCTCATTCTGAAGCCGAACGCAGGCGCTGAGCCGCCGCCCGACACGCCAATGCATTACGTTCAATTACAACGTCTCTATGTACCGGCTTTTAGTGCAGGTGAGCAAAATCTATATTATATAGATATTATTTAATAGCATATAATCACCTCCAAAATCCGAGCTACCTGGGGCCTTATGCTCAATTAGGATGACGTCAAAATCAATATACAGTCAAACCTGGATAAGCGAGAGTTCAAGGGAGCACAATCTTATTCTCGCTTATAGAGGTTTCTCACTAACCCGAGTTTCTACACAGGCACACGTGTCCATTTGAAAAGAATGCGATAAAATAACAACGTTATTTAGTACCACGAAATAGAATAGGAACAATATTGACGAGGAAACAATACAAAAACAATGGTAAGAAGTTCCACAAAAGTTAAGAATGAGTCATAAAATAGCAGATGTTAAATTTGTAATTTGCTTTGTCATTTGTTCCTCCTAAATAATATACATTAATAAATAAAGCTCGACTGTCGTTTATAGAGGTATAGATAAGTAGCAGTCTCACTTACGGAGGTCCATGAGGGAAAAACGACTCTCTCTTACAAAGGTTTCTGTTTCTCGCTAATAGAGGTTTTGGGAGCTTAAAATGACGGGTCCTGGCTTTTACTCTCACTTATAGAGTTTTCTCACTTATCCAGTTCTCACTTACCCAGGTTTGACTGTATATATAAAACTCTTTTGAAGCTGACTGATAATCAACGCACAGCCTAAACCATAAGTCCTAGAGGTATGCAATTTGGAAGGTAGTATCCTTATATAGTGTGGGGGTGCACTAAGAAAGGAATTTTGAAAAGTCGCACCCTAAAGGGTCTAGAACGCGAGCAACGCCGCGGGCGACAGCTAGTGACGTATAAATTCGTTTTACCAGTGGGTTTAGGCCAAGATATGACGTCTTCTCTAATAGATTAAAATCTCTGCCGAACTGAGTATAAACCCCCGTGTCTCCATTATGTAATTTATCTCTATTAAGTAGTAGATTTTACAATGTTATGTATTTTGTTACAGAAATAGATTCAAACAAGACTCCGAACCAATGCAACGTACAAAGTGGCCAATCTGTGATAGTATCCCAAAGCAACCATACTGTACCGAAATCTACACCGTAAGTTTCTCATCCAACATTACAAGTACGGAAAGTATCACTAAAACTGAAAGTACCCTTCCTAGTAAAAAGTCCTCAGTAGTGTCAGGGCGAAATAAGATGGTGTTGCTACGATGGTAATATGCCTTTAGTAAGACATATCAAAACTGTCGCAACTGAAAACCAGCGCCTAGGCAGGGTACTAACATATTCTGCCCTGGCACCATGCTGAGTGGTGGCCATGTTTGTTATTTTTAATTATAGTTCTAAGATTTAATTTTTAAATACCTCTGTAAAATAACAAAATAAAAACATTCTATTCTATTCTATTCAAAAGATCGAATGAGTAGATACGCTTCTAATACAAGAAATGACCACAATGACGATAACGTGGCCTTCATAACAATTCCACAATATTTTTTTCCATATCAATCATCAATATTATATAAAACTCTTTTGAAGCTGACTGAGAATCAACGCACAGCCTAAACTATAAGTCCTAGAGGTATGAAATTTGGAGGGTAGTATCCTTATATAGTGTAGGGGTGGACTAAGAAAGGAATTTTGAAAAGTCGCACCCTAAGGGGTCTAGAACGCGAGCAACGCCGCGGGCGACGGCTAGTTCTTTGTACAATTTGCTAAAAATTGTCAATTCACACAGGCAATGGGAAACCCCTGTGGAAGAGGCTCGTCCATTCCCGTTGGCGCCCACTCCGGCTCAACTAGGAAGGGCGCCATTGCAGAAGCGACTCAGTCGAGGTAACGTAGATCGACGTAAGTCCACAATTTTATTACATCCCTTAGGTACTATTTACAAAAGAAAAACAATAAACAACGGGCGGAAGCTAGTCATCCATAATCTTATTCTTATTAATATTATAAACTCGAAAGTTTGGAAGGATGTATGTATGGATGTGTTTGTTCCTCTTTCACGCAAAAACTACTTGGATGAAACTTGGAATATATATTGTCCGTGACCTGGATTAACACATAGGCTACTTTTTAGTACGGAAAATCAACGGGATCCAATGGGACGCAGACGATGTCGCAGGCGGAAGCTATTGATGACATTATTTTGTGGAAAATACTTCGTTTTGGCATACGAGAAACTGAACAAGGAAACATAAACGACAGATTCGAATGAATTTAGTTAATTCAACGCCAGGAAAGACGCATAGACGATCTAATTTAAAACTGCTGCCTCAATTCTTAACCAATCAAAGTGAAATGTTACTTATTCCTATACAATATAATAGTATATTATGCAACTAGTGAATAAAAGATGGATTTAAAGCGAGGGCCATAAATGAATCACGAGCAAGTGAAGGATTCTGACGACTGAATCCTGAACGACGTGAGTGGTTCATGGCCCTCGTTATAAATCCGTTTTATTCAAGAGTTGCATACTATACTTTATACCATGACTACGAGAAAAAGAAAGATCTGAGGTTCTATAGCCAATGCTATACAACATCCTTGCGCAAAAACAATAATTAGATGGAGTTCAAATATATTTGTGTGTTCTAAATTCAAACACCAAAACAGTGCTTTTTATTCACTGTTTTCAGTGAATAAAATAACCTTTTTAGAGGGGGAATGGTATAAAGGTCATATTCATATTTCACAGGAACATCAACAGGGTCGAACAGTAGCGACCAGCACATCCCGCGGTCAGAGAGCGGGCCAGCACCCGCCACGCCCTTGCCGCATGATGAGCCGCCACCATCGCCCAAACACAATGATCTACCCAGTCCCGGACAAAAGAAGAGCTTGTTCAAGAAGGGCAATGAGGATGGAAGGGACAAGTACGTAGCTATTATAAGAACATTCACACTAATTCACAGGGTCCACAGCACACGGACTTACCCAGTCCCGGGGAAAAGAAGAGCAATGAGGACGGAAGAGAGGTTATTATAGGGACATTTACAGCACACGGACTTACCCCGTCTCGGGGAAAAGAAGGGCAACGAGGATGGAAGACATGTCACCAAAGGAACATTTACAGGGTTAAACATACTTTACAAGATAAACATCACGGACTTACTCCTGGCCAAAGAAGGGGCAACAAGGACGGAAGAGTGGTTATTATAAGAACATTCACAGGGTTAAACATACTTTTACAGGATAAAGCATATGGACTTACCCAGTTCCGGGGAAAAAAGGGCAACAAGGACAGAACAGAGGTTATTTCAGGAACATTCACAGGGTTAATGAGGGTGGAAGGGACAATTATTATAGGAACATCAAAAATATTTACTGCAATATCTGCTCAAATAGTTAAGATAGATGTAATTCTTTTTTTTCGGAATTATTGCATTTCGTATCGAACAGTCGATATTTTTTATGAAGATAGTTTTTTATCTAAATCGGTACTTTACTAGTATATCTCCGTTTTCGGTATTTAGGCTTCTTAAAATAAAACCCTTATTATCTTCCTCAGGGTGCTAGAACAAGTGAATTTCCAGCAAAAGTTCAGTACACTACCACGATTCAAGCCAGAAGCTTGCAGTCCCAGCGGAATGGTGGTACCAAGGAGTCCCCAACTTTATATGAGGAAGAAACACAGTGTTATTGGAAAAGGTATAATAAACTAGTTGGTGCCCACGACTTCGTCCGCGTGGAATAGTGTCTTTGAGTAGCATAGCTTTTACAAACCTTGATTTTATATGGAATCAACAGCTTAAAAATAAGTTTCAAGCTTCAAGCTCTAAAAATGACTATACTTACATACAGCTTTCACCCCCCCTTTCAACCCTTTACAACCCTTTTTTCGCATTAAAAAGTAGCCTATGCCCTTTCTCAGGCTCTAGACTATCTGTGTACCAAATTTTATTCAAATCGGTTCAGTAGTTTTGGCGTGAAAGCGAGACAGACAGAGTTACTTTTGCATTTATAATATTAGTAAGGATTGCATACTTAGGCCGGTATCCTGCGGGCATAGGATGCGCACGCGAGATATTTGTCATGTCGTTCTGTCAAAATGTAAGCATTTTGCACCAGGTTTTGAACTATTGCATTATCTGTGGTAATGTTGTCGAGAAACCGCGCCTTTGAATCTTC
Source organism: Eulithis testata (assembly GCA_947507515.1). Classification (NCBI taxonomy): domain Eukaryota; kingdom Metazoa; phylum Arthropoda; class Insecta; order Lepidoptera; family Geometridae; genus Eulithis; species Eulithis testata. Next base: position 4,375,954 of record OX382213.1, on the reverse strand, counting down.
AGCTTTTGACATTTGTGCATGACTATTAACTCGTCCTCAATGGTGTACGACGAGGTAACAAGTGTCTAAAGTGTGCAATAAGAAGGCGCGTTTTGTCGACAGCATTACCACAGATAATGCAAAAGTTGAAAACCTGGTGCAAAACTATTGCATAGTTCAAAAACTTGTGCAAAATGCTTGCATTTTGACAGAACGACATGACAAATATCTCGCGTGCGCATCCTAGCCCGCAGATAAAGAAATCGTTGCTCGAGCATAGATCTGAGTAAGAGTTTTTCATACAAAAATGTATGATTGAGTCTGGACTGGTGCTTGAGCAGTAAATCAGTACACAGGGTACCTAAGGGTTAAGCTAATCTACGTTTCTAAGGATGTGTTTGAAATCCACCAATAGCGATAAATCAATAAATATTCACGGACACTTAACACAACGCCTTCTAGTCCCATACTAAGCAAAGCTTGTACTATGGAAACTAGATGGCTGATAGAATACATACATACATTTTTTTTTGTAAATACATACTTATAATTCATAGAACACCCAATTGTTGGTGCTGTCAAACATATCCTTAGCAACGTTAGCTTAGCTCTGGTAGAAAAGCGCCCTTAGGCTCGAATACTCAAACGTCATTCAAATTTGAGCACCACTTAAGATTGCCTCTGTTTGACATTACTCATTTGTAAGAGATGGCAATAATTTATGCGGGACTTAAATTGAGTGGCGTTTGAGTATTCGGCTGTTAGACTGCTGTTTGGCTGTAGCCACAATTGTTTTCTGAGCAATAAGAAAATTAAACATTGTTTGATTCTTAACAGATGAAGAGAGTACAATAGCGACGTCCCTTGAAACGGATACGCCAAACGGCAACGGAATACCAACTCCCATATCGTACGGCACTCCACACACCACAACCACCAATAAACTGGTGGGAAATACATTCTTCGGGCCTGATTTTAACCTGGACACGTTTAGAGGTGAGTTTTGTTTGTCCGTTAATTCTTCTTAGTAAACATACTGCCCACCTGATGGCCATACAGTCTTAATTATCAGCTTCTAGTTGTAGATATTTTTTGGATATTTCTGTGTTAGTAACTATGTGAAAAAAGCCTTTAGTATTTCTTGCTAAATGTTAGTTAATACAAAATATAAGAAAACTATGTAATAATTACAGTAAAAAAAGGTAAGGTAATTTTTACTTTTTTTAACGTAAAAATTCATTTTTGGCGTCCTCTAACTCTAAAGTTAAAAAAAAAACTAAACATGAGTTAACTACCTTGGTGTCTTCTTAACTGTGTCGGTACTCGTCTTTGGTACAATTATTGCCAATATTGTCATTGGTATATTGCTTTAGAGTATAGAATAATAAAGAGTCAGACCAACAGATAACTAAGAGAATTATTTTCTTTGTGAAATAAATACCAGCCATAAGTCAAGTAACATTTAATTTATTTGTCAGCTACTGAAGGTTTAGAAGACATGTCGCCCCGCACCCCGCATTCAGCAACGAGCACAGCGGGCGCAGGCGCGCGGGGCGAGGCGGGACATCGACGCGTTTTAGAACAGAGGCGACATCTCGTGCTCAAACTCTTTCAAGAACATGGCATGTTTCCTACAACACAAGCCACTACGCACTTTCAGGTATAATGTACTACCTTTGTAATGTTATTACTGAAGGGGTTTTCAGTAAAATCTAGCAGTTGTTGAAGTAGATATTTTATTATATCGGGGTTGGAACGGAGCACAGAGGTAACGGCGGCGGCAGCCATGCAGAGAGAACGAAGACATTTTTTTTTTCTCTACGTCAGATGTCAGTTTGATATTGACAGCTAAGAACTAGCAGGGTTTACATCATAGATTCTACAATTACATGGTATAAATTACTCCCAATTTACAACTATTACTACTAACTATGTATCATAAAGTATGTATTTATAAAAAACAAAATGTATAGAAAAATATAAATAAAAAATAAATTTAAATATTCTCAGGACAAATCACGCACCGCCCTCTAGTCCCAAACTAATCAAAGCTTGTACTATGGAAACTAAATTGCTGATAGACTACATAGACAGATTTTTTTTTGTAAATACATACTTATGATACATCGTAACGCCCAGACACAGAACAAACATCTATGTTTGCCACACACAAATGTTTGTTCTCGGTGGGGATCGAACCCACGACCCATAGCACGGAAGGCAGAGGTACTACCGACCGAGCCATGACGCCTGTCAATATATGTATTCTATCAGCAATCTAGTTCCCATAGTACGATGAATGAATATCGAAATGAATTTACTAATGATTAGCGTGCGTTTCAGGCCACCCACATGGACATTTTCCCGACGAAGATGTCCCTACAGCTAAAAATCCGTGAAGTTCGACAGAAATTAATGGCACAATCCAACCTCACGCCTCATTCTGAAGCCAATACACCTACAAGTAAGTTGTTTAAATATTTATTACAAGCTAATAAGCCCGTTTATGTAATTGGTCCAGAATAAAAGCAGTAGACTCATTTTGTAGAAATTCTAACAGGAACTTGGACTTTGAATTCACTTGAAGCGATCTAACCTTTTTTGAAAGCGTAAATTTCCATACAATGTCGTAATCTCAGTGCATTGCATTTCCACACTGTTCAGTGGGGAAACTCTCTGCGGATAAACTCTTTTGTTTCTAAATATGTTATCGCAGTAATATTTTTAATTAGAAATTACTTTGTTGCAGATATGAACTCTCCGGCAGTTTCAGCGGCTTTGCTACCATCTTCAACGGCAAGTTAACGATTCAGATTCACTTTTACACCACCCATAGCCCAGTCAATAGTACTCAAGTCTGAATCCGGGACTAAAGAACAGGTTTATTGACAGTTTCTCGTTTAATTGACATTAAAAGATCTATGCTAGTCTTGATTTCATTGAGTAGTGTAAAAGACTTCTATGCTTAAGCCTTGACTATTTCGGGACTATGAATATCAAGTTATCCACAAGGTTTTAGAGTACCGAGTGATCTCTTCCGAGCCTGTGTTACAGCCCATTCGGTTTCTATTCTATACAATAATGCATCATCGATGGATTTACTGATTTTTCAAAGACCTGCATTCAGAATTGGTTTAAACGTGAAGCATAGTTTTTTGATAGATAAGTGACTCACTGACTGCGTGTTTCGACTAAAAACATTCACAATAAAACCTTCACGACACAATCCTTACGAACCATTTGTTTTTACAATCAAAAAAATCCTTAAAACCATCACAATATTCAAAATGTCAAACATGCACAAGGTTTGGCGGTGGAAACGCAAATCGATATCTTCACAGAGTTGTGCAATTTGTGCATGTTTTATTGTAAATTTTTTGCAGTGGAAACTTACGGTGAGAAGTCCTTGTGAGAAGTGTAACAAAACCTATGTTTCAGAGTAAATTCTGATTATGAGTCTAAATTTTAAATACAGAAGAAGTCAGTGATATCGCTATACTATGGTTTTACTTACACAAATAGCATATTTTTTATTAAATTTTAGCACACATTGCACGTGCGCATTTAATCCGCAACGCGTGCTTCCCTATACGCTGTCATACAAACGTGTGTACAGCATATCGTTTGCATATAACATCAAAAGTGGTGTATCTCAAAATGCCTCTAAAGATCGACCAACCTATCTGTGAAGTGGTAGGAAACGAAACATTAATTCCTTTAAGGCTGGAGCAGACCGGATGCGTATACGTAGACGTAAGCGTAGACGTGCACGTACCACAGAGTTGTAATGCGTCATTACGCAAGCAGTGTGTCCTGTCTCATACAGTTTCATACATTACAACTCTGTGGTACGTGCACGTCTACTCTTACGTCTACGTATACGCATCCGGTCTGCTCCAGCCTTTAGTGGCTCTACGTAACCAACATTCGAAGGAGTGTTACAACTCGCTCTTGTGTCATGGTAAAAACTTCAATTGCCCAGAGCTTTCGAGTCGTGAGTTTTATTTTGTTGATTCGCGAAAACTGACTCGCAAATTTTGTATGGAGAAAAGTAGTTATCGTTTCGCCTATTTCTCCATACATTTGCGAATAACTTTTCTCAAATAAACGACTCGACGCCCTTCGACCCACAGCTAGCTTGGTAGGTCCCTTTTCCCTGTACCTGTCAACTAATGGACGCATTTACAATGAAAGAAGGCGGCTTGCCATACTTGACACGGTCACCTGCTTTTTATGTAAATGCTTCATTATATTTACGCGACGTACCTATGACTCCATTGAATGTCATTGTTATAAATCATTTTAAATGTTATAGCTAAATGATAAATATTTATTAGGTTTAATAAATGGGGAATGTTTAACTGCACCTCTATAATACTGAATTGCACACTAAATTTGCTAATCAAATAAATCAATTATACTATACTATTAACTTCAGTTTATTTTTTTAGCAGATATATAACTGTACTACAAATTAACTACTTTCCCAAATTAGTAGGTTAGGTTAGGTTTGTTTATAAAAAATGCGAGCGAAGCGAGCCCATCCATAAAATCTGCTAAAAAAAAACTGTAGTTAATAGTATAGTATAATTGATTTATTTGATTAGCAAATTTAGTGTGCAATTCAGTATTATAGAGGTGCAGTTAAATACCACCCTTAATAAATTAGCGGCAGGCGACTGTAAACTGTTTGATATCAAATTAAACTAAATAATAATATACTAATCGTATTGTGACAGACGATTGTGTCTTGTACGCACAGCTAAAATGCAACTGTATAAAGATAACATAGTTAAAGAATTTTGAGTCTTATTATAAATTAGTTTATAGTCGCATATCGCTAGTAAATGTGCAATAGATCATTTGTATAACCAGGAAGTAGCAAGAATAATTACATTCAAAACGTTCAGTATGGTGGGAACAGACTGACCTAACGAAAGGTAGCGAAGGTTAGGAACTTTGCCGATGGGAGATGGGTTGGGATAAGACATCAGGCATCAGTACTCAACGTTACAATATCTACAAGTAAAAACACACAACCGATATGAGGCGTGGTTATCAAGAGATACTATTTTAAATAATAAATAAATAATTTTATAATTAATAATTAATTATTATTAATAAAACGAGAAAAATCTTATAAAAAAACTAATAATTGGTAGCAATAAGTCCGTGAGGATTGGCGATGTGAGATAGATGAATGTAAAGATTGAAGATATTTATAGCTTAAAATATACATACCCAAATTAATACAATTATACAATAATGCTATTAAAAAAAAACAGAAAAAAGTATCACATAAAATACTTATTACTCTGTTCAGACAGGGTAACATGATTTGACTATGGTTGGCCGACTTGCTTTATCGCGAAGCCCAATGATAATGGAGATCAAAAACTTTTAACACTCCGTTATCATTCGGCTTCGCGGTAAGTCAGCGGGATCAAATGTTCTTGATACTCTTTGAACAGGGTATATATCAACACATCGTCATTTTGGGCACGATCTCAAGTAAGTCGATCATTTTTTAATGTTATATGGATAATCGTTATTTTTTAATATGTCTCTTTTATTGTAAGAAGGATACTGTCTCTCTTTCATACATTATTTCGCCAAAAGAGACAGTGGTAGGTTAAACAGATAGATTATGTAGATATGCTGCATTTTACTGAAGAACTGGTGAGGTATGTAACACTAAGTCAAATTCATATTTGACCGATTGCATTGAATAGCAGAGAGTTGTGTTTTACTTTGGCTCAAGTATATCTATAGTTTCGTTCTATTTCAATAATAATCAAAATTTTGTATTATATTTACTTAAAAATAATAACTTTAAAGTCGCACAAAATAGTAATAATATACGTTTGATGTTCAGAAAATTATGACTTCTAGAAATAGACATTTGCAACATTTCATTCTAATAGTAAAATGCGGTTTGTCCTTTATTTAGGCGTAGACTTCTGGTTAACAAGTTAGGAAAATAATCTATATTTAAGTGTTTTGCATTGACAAGGCTTACATTTTAAAATAATTTACTTGGTAGCTTTTGTGAGAATGACGGAGTTGTTTCGGTTGGAAGAAGCAAGCTGGATTTTGTGTTGCATTTATGGATGTAGTACGAACCGTAATTGTGTGGTTTTTATCAGTTTCAAAAAAGTAGGGTTGTTCCACAAGTTTTTCTTGGGTCGTGTCTTACAACATTATTTCTCTTAGTGAGAGTAGAAAACACGAGTTATGTAAAATCAAGGCTTATAACATTTCGCTGCAAAGGTTTTATTCGTTTATAATGTTATTTGTGTTGTGATGTTAGTCTTCCAATGAATTATTTTTCTTTTTTATTATATATTTTTATTTATTTTTATTGTTGAGCGGTTTACAATGCGGTGCGGTGATATAAAAATATATTGAATGCCATGATTGAATGACCAATATTGAGATACGAAATGTAACATTAGTTGTCTATTCCTTCGGGAAATAATAATCTTCGATCGTAACTGCTATAGCAAAGTTTTAACTAACTGACAAAAATAACAGCTCAATTCATTAACGACATTAGATAAATTAATTTAAATAATACATAATAATCTCAATGTAAATATTCGTTTTATTTCATCTAGCTGTAAGAACTTCCGGCTCTCAAAGTAATTAAGTTTTATTTAGATAATTAATAAAGGATAGATAAAAAAATAATGATTTAACGTGTTTCGGCCAATACAAATGTTATGTATATCAAAATTGTATTTTTGAATGATCTCTTCGGCGTTAATAGTATTTAGATAATTGCTTTAGGAGTCTGGAACTGATAAAGAATTTATAAAAAAGTATAATATGTAAGAGATATTTTCGCACTGTTTATTAATATAGTAGGGCAATATGTACCGAAACCCGTGATGTTATTCTATACAACAAAATATATACTTACACAATTCAAGCGAAATGTTCAAATGCGGGGTTTGGTACGAGATTTATTGTAATAGTCAATTTTTAAATATGCCACTTCATAATGTTCTGAAGAGCGATATCACTCAACTATTTTTGAAAGCGTTCACTCTCTCAGAACATTGAATGTGCAGATCATAGATTCATTAAACATACATAAATAATAGTACCGCTGTTACCAGTTAGAATACATATTATACAAACATTATAGCAATTACGTCCATAATTTGAATTAATTATATTTTTATATTATACCTTGTAAGTAGTCTCTAAAATACATTATGTATTTGACCTGAATTGGCCTAAAAAAAATAGATTTTCTGTTTTGATTTTGAGATTTAATTAATTCAAAATAAGGAAGATAGTTTGTAGACGAGTGTATTTTTGTAATCATCAGCCTCACTTAAATACATAATCAATTTTAATTGCACATAATAATAACAAATAATCAATAACCGAATAATGAATACGATAAATAATACGATGCACGATTTTTTAAATTTCGATCGAAAATAGTTATTTTATTAATAGTTAAATTATTATTACAGTTAATGTTTACTTTTTCATGTGCAACAATTTTAACGAAATTATTATAGAGGTAGGTAACGTGCAGTTAATTTGACTAAGTAGTGATTGTTCGTAGATTCACGAAGTTTTATGTAAATGCACATTTACAAAGTATGTTTTCGTATTTTATAGGTACTAGCTACTTTAAAATTATTTTGAAAAATTAGTCAGTAAATAAACATTTGGATATGTACTGATTGTGGCAGAACATTTGACTGTTCATTTATTTTAGGAATTGTTTTTAATTTTGCAATAATTGGCCATTGTAGAATCTCCTGAAGGGAGTTATTTTTCTATAGTAGGTGCCAAATAACACGGCAATACAGGTCATTCACCCACCTTCACCACGATGTCGTAAAATTCAATTGATGTATGGCTAATTCTGTCGCTTTCCATACAAACCTGTCGCTAAGACGGTATCGCTCGAATCTCTTTAGTACTGTTTGTTTACCATACATAAATTGAATTTTGCGACATCGTGATGAATTTGGGTGAATGACCTGTATTGCCGTGTTATTTAACACCTACTATAGAGTTTATTTTTTTTATGAAAGCACAGGTACTATTTGTTTTAAACATACAACTCATTGCAATAATGATGATTATTTTCAATACTGTGAAAATAAGATTATTTTATGATTATGATGTTTGCTGTACCGTGTAGTGTATCCATTTGTTTTACGCTGTCCATTACTTTTGAGTTGTCTCTTGTTACATTATTAATAATTTGGAATGTGTGAGTTTTACAAGTTGTGTTTGGCTTTTAAATAACATGTATGGTAAAATTCTAAAATATTCTGCTTATTATATAGTGCCTTATTGACTTTCAAAACTTGTAAGTATTAAACTTAAACATGTTCTACGGCACTGTAGGTAATAAACTGATTTTAATTAAGATTTGTTAGTCAATAACCGATGGAAATAAGCAGTTTTTATTAGACTGAATTTTCTTTGCATAAATAAATAAATATTAAATTAAGAGTTTCTAGTAATTATTTCAAAATAACATTTTAAATAAAGCATTTCATATTCGTTATTTATTTCTTCTACATTAGACATTTTAGTATAATTATTTACTTAAGTCAATGTTTTAAAATGTAAATAACTTGTTTAGATGTTTTATTTAGATTTAAGTGTTCAATTTGATGTTTAGATGAATCAAAAAGGAAGTTTCTGCTACATAGAAATAACATTTGTTACAGTTTTATAAATGAAACCACACAAAAGACAAACAGTGGTAACATTCTTTGTGTGCAGATAAATAATCAGAAACATTTGTGGACAATCTGTTCAATCAAACATATTCAATCATAACTAGTACGAACTTATGTTAAAACAATAAAACCTTGAAAATAATTAAATGTTTCTTTCAATTCTTCTTTCCAGTCCCTTTGTAATAATAATCATAGGTAAGTCCATACAGGTCTGTATATTAGCAGAAAATAGAGTAGCTCAGTAAAAAATAAACAAGAAAATCTATCAACAACTTTAATGACCAACAATAATTTAATTTACAGTTTTGATTAATAAATTGGGATTCCCTTGTTCAAGAAAAGATAAAGCTATTTGCACATCACTATTATTGCCCGGATCAGTAATAATAAGATATTTCAATGCTGGCATTCTTGCTAAAGCGAACACTCCACCTACACATAGTTTGCACCCGCTTATGTCTAAGTACTCTAAAGATTTTCCATTTTGACCAGCTATCCTATCCAGGCACCACACATCAATATATTTTGAATTTTTCAAACACAACCATTTAAGGAAATTGAGTCCAGATAAGTTTTGTAGACCCTCATATCGGATGCCATTGTGGTGGAAATTTGTGCAGTCCACAGCCTCAACGTAGTACCCTTCCTCATAGCGATCAGGTAAAGTCAATGTGGTTGCATCGCCCGATAGCCAATCTTTGGAATCCTTCAGCCTTAAAAACAATAAAGCATGGGATATTATGGGAAGATAGATAAATAAAACATTCTTGGACATATCACACAACACTAGTCCCAAACTAAGCAAACCTTGTACTATGACTCGATTGCTGATAGAATACTTATATAACAAATTATAATAGTATAGATTAACTAGATAGCCTTCTGTTTTTTTGACCGGGGAATCTGCACACAGACACTAATACCACATTACAGGGATGCAAGGTAGTGTGGGGATGGCAAACACTATGATAGATAACTAGATAGCCAATTCTTACCTAACAGCCGCTTGTCTGTATGTCAAGAAATGCATTGCTGCTAGATTTGAGCCCAAAGTAGTCACTCGCTCTGCAATGAACATCTGATTGTGTATCTCTTGAAGCTCTTTCATGGATTTCCACCATGTTCGGACTTTTTCAAAAGTTAGATCGGGTATTTGCGACATAGCATTCATCATATCAGCGCTTGGATTTCTTTCAACGAAAACAGATAGCTTGCTCTTCCATTCACCTTCTCTTTGAATCCAGGGCTTCCTCCAATCAGGATACAGTTTGCCGTGAACCGTTCTGGGCGGAGTCCCTTTTTCTTCCCGTTGATAAATAGATTTTTCGCAGTAGTTTCGAGATATCGTAATGAAAGGCCGGTAGTAACGAGTAGGTAGTTTATTAGTAAAGGCCATTTTAACCTTAGGTTGTTTGTATCACTGGTTTCATTTATCTGTATTTTTTCTGTAGTCTAGTACCTTACCTACTTATTGATTTTAAATAATATTTATTTTACTCGTCACGTTATGTAGGTACCTAGGTACCAATCTAAAATCTTGTTTTGGTTTTTTTGTTTGAGGTTATTTGTTATTTTAGTAACTTTTTGGCAGTGACATTACAATGAGAATTGACATTGTTAAATCCCTTGTAACCCTTGTTGTTGTCACAATGTTTGCATAGAAAGGCACAGAGAATACCACATAGAGAAGTACACTGAAATCTGAAGTTACACTTACTTGATAGTTAGGGACCATTTGCACGGAGAGAGTAACTAGCACGTAGTACCTACGTTTTGTGGCGAGAATGTGAAATGTGAATGCGTGCGAATTTCGTACGACAATTTTTATGTGATTCTCGTAGTTACATTGGTTTACATAAGACAAGTTTTTAGTATTCAGCACCCCTAACGGGAAATCAACTTTAGCATTAGCAGGTGGGTAGGGTAGATATATAGGCCCCTGTACAGGCCCCTGTACAGCCGCTAAAGAACAATGTTATAAACAAAGCCAAGTGTCCCATGTTGTGTTCCAAATGGTGAATAAATATCTATATCTATCTATATATCTATACAGGTGTCAGGTACCTACCCTACTAGGTATTAGTATTAAAATTATGATCCGTCCGTGGCATTGGCATTGCCTACCAAATCATATAAAAATTAAGGACCAAGCATCCATCACTAGTAATCTGTGTTTAGAATTAGAACTGAAGTACCTACCTGCATAGGTAAGGGAGAGTTACTACCTACGAACGCCTGGTTTTAAATTATCAAGTTAAAAACATTGTAGATGTCCAAAGTTTGAACTCCAGTATGTAGGTACCATTTTCACCAGTCTTTTGAAAAAACGGAACACAATGGTTAGGATTCCAAACCAAACGGATTTCTCATAGAGTACCAACCAGCTTATATGTGGTTTTTTCGGTGTAGAAATATCTAAGGAAGTAGGTACCTACCTAGGTAGGTTCACAAAATAAGTTTCCCAAGTTCGACGTACGCATATCAAGTAGGTAGGTAGGTACCTACCATGTTTTACATAACAAGACGTGAACCTAGTTATCATATTTACGCTCCGTTAGCTTGACTCTGGGCATTATTATGCTACTATTATTGTGTCTTCATAGCATATTTTCATCTGTGTCTTTATTGCATGCGGCTTTTGGATGGCTGCCAGCATAGTAGTAATGTACCTACCTAACTCAGTTTCTTCCGGCCAATTAATCATAATTCAATAATTGACGTTCAATAATTGTAAGCAACTGTTTACACGCGGATATATTAAACAAAGTTGAATGCAGTTATTGACCACCACCAAGGAAAGTTTTGAAGCAAAACTTGTATAGGTACCAGATCAAACATGTTACGTGTTGTTTACGTTTACACCATGCAATTAATTTATTGCATTCAACTATTGCACTGGTATGTACCTACCTACAAGAAAATGGTATGGTGTAATTGGGCCTTTACACTGCGCCGGTCTTTTTGAATGGACAAGACAAGACCGATGAATAATCAACAAGCATGTAGTAGGTACCTACCTAGATAGGTAGGAAGAGAACTTGAATAGGGCACACGTATCTAATATGAAAACCAATAGGTAGCTACCTAGGTAGGTACCTACTTACATGATAGCTACTTACCATCGCTATTATTATGTAGGTAGGTACTTTATATTATGGTTACCTATCACTGGGATCAGTGAATTTAGAACTCTATGTTAGTAGGTACCTACTACCTACTCTACCTTACCTACTTACATAGTTCCTTAGAGAACAGCTATTCATAAACCTTCGCAAGCAATGCATAAATAATCAAAGGTTTTGATATTTTAGTGCCTACCTACCTACCTATCACTTTTTTGAGTGGGTACCTACCTAACCTACACTGTAACTAAATGGAATACAAATAAGTAGGTATTATCTACTCAAGAACCTGGAAACAATGAACTTTACTAGGTACACAACTTTACGTTCTTGTAAACAGCTTAAAATTATAATTTAATTTGTGCCCGAACCGAAAATGATTGTTTCTCCTTAGTCGTCATTTGGGATTAAACTTGGTCTTGTTTCTTGAATACTTGCTAATTATTCCTTAAAGTTTTACCTACCTAATAATGTTTTACTAAGTAGGCAAGCACCTACCTACCTAGTTTGTGATGTACCTACCTAACATTATTATATTCTACAATTTGTACAAAAGTTTCTTTGTTCTTTCTGATTTCCGGAAAAAGTTTTCTTTCAGCTGCGTGCGTGGTAGCTTTAGTCACCTCCCTGAATAATTCAATGCTACCACCTAGGTCTTTGGTTATATTTATGTAGGTACCTATTATATATTATTTCAAAGCTTTTAGTGATTTCGTCTTTCGTTTTAGTTCTTATCCCAAAAGGGAAATATGAATGTTTTAGTAAGGTTTTAGGTACGTACAACTTTTATGAATTCAATGGTTAGCAAGGAAGCTCGCTATGCTAGTGGCCAACTCTGGTGACAGAGTTTTTGAGTCGGGACCGACGTGCCCTCCGAAGCACGGAAGCGCTTAGATGTAAATGCCACTAACGGTCCCCCATCCAATCAAAATAGTGACCGCACAGAACGTAGCTTAACTTAGATTATCTGTTATGATTGGCTAAGTAAGCTACGCCACGAGCGCTTCAAAAATTTAATAGTTTAAAACCAATGATCATGTAATGTAGGTAGGTATACTAGTTCCGGGTCCGGGACGCCATCTATAGGTAAGGTACCTAAAATTTTAGAACGTTGAATTTATTATAAGTCCCGCGAACTAGTGGATGAAGAGACATTATTTACGAGCAGCGGTAAATCAAAGCTGTTATGTATCGGGCAGTATTCGCGAGATCCTGTGACTTACAGGGCAGGAACGGGAATCGCCGGGAATTTACGATCCGCTATTTTACAACTAGATTGTAAAGAAGCGGTATTTTTACAATTGACCGGTACAAACCGCTATATTAGTTTTCGAACAAGTTGTATTCGATCTAGATAAGTAGGTACCTAGTTATGAAACTATCAATACTAACGTACCTAGGTACCTTTATCATATAAGCTAAACTTTAGCATACAATAGCATACATACATTAGGTAGGTTGGTTTTTCTGGTTTTTAAGGAACTCTGCGTCTTATTTAAGACGGTGTAGGTTTCATCGTAATGAACACTTTAGCTGCTAAAGTACTCATTTTTGTATTCAGTACCTAATTACCTAGGTAGGTACCTACCTACCTACTAATAAATAGAGGCGTCGTCAGACGGACGGTGCTATTTTTCAGCGTGACCGTACAATCACACCACTTTATCACCTCGGATAGTGCTTTCGGCTTTCACCATACGATACGCCATGCGAACGAGTTGACAGGTAAAATTATTACAATACACAAAATAGATGGCAAAATCAAGATAAACCCCTCTGATTAAACGCGTAAAATAAATCCGTTCTGTAAATAGGTATCCGTTTTACGTAATTGGTAGCTATGTATTTTATTTATGCGGTTGCATTGGTGAAATCACTGGACTATTTTTCTTCTGCTGTTGCTTCACATTTTATAATAGGACGGCAATATTTCAGATGCTTTTTAGTTCCGTTTTAACGTTCGCTTACCGACTGTACGGGTGTATTCCTGCCTATGACAGCTCTACTCGTAGTTTGTGACTGCCGGGTATAAGCACAGCACTCGTCTCTCAGCCTTTTTTATTTTCTTTTGTAGTAAAAGTGATTCACGGGATTTTTTTTAATTTTTAACATGACTTTATCATACTGAAAATTCTCTCAGGCATTTTATAAAAAAGTTAACCTTTCATTAGGTAAACATTTATCGAGATAATAAAAGCACTTATCTATAAAAAAAATAATCGAAACTCTACGCTTGAATGGTAAAATTCTTAATATCGCTACATCAGCTTTCTTTTTCGAGATGGCCAGCATACGCAGAGCCGCATTGGATCTAAATTAGCGTTATATTCTTTAATTTTGAAGAGGTAGCAGAGGCCAGCGTATCTTGGTGAATTTATATCAATTCATCGAAGGCCAAACTTGCAAAGCGAAGGTAACTGATGCTGAAAGAAATACTATTGAATCTTTAGCTAGCGTGACCAAACATAAACCAGTTTTAAAATAAGTAGGTTAATTTTCATTTTTGTGTAGGCAGTCAGTCAATTTTATATTCACCGACGGGACTCCGTAAGTAAATGTTAACTTAGGTACCTATTTGGATGAGAAGTAATTATTTGATAACAGAAGCTAAATGTTGTTTATTTTGCCCACTTGCGCTGTATTTTCGCGATATTTCTGAGCAGTCGCTTCCTTGTACGTGATGTCCATTGAAGGCTGGCCAATTGTCTAGAGAGTTGGGGCGACTGCTTTTATTTCACTGTATTTACTTACCTACATATACATACTTGTGCGTATAACTCTGTCATGTCAATAACACTACGATATCAATGATACCTACCTATCTGCCTTGGAGAACTTTTGTTCTCAATGTTGCTAAGAATTTAGTAAACCCAACTTAGTAGGTATACACTTACGCGCGCCAACGATTTCAATTTTATTTATTGTAGAAATCGTTGAAATAACAAATACCAAAGTAGGTGTACTTACCTACATATTTTTAAAAGATTCATAAAATGTTAGGTAAACGTTGATTTTTCCAAATTGAAGTCGCGCTTTTAGTCGTGAGACCCTTGTTAATTTAACGCCTCATTTTAATGAGAAAAAATAAAAAAATCTTCAATTTAGTGAAGATTTTCTATACTATTATAAAACTACAAAAGCAAGAAACTAAAATTAAAGATATGGATAAACTAAATATACAGATCTACTAAATAAACGATTCTGATTCCGAAAATCGAGTTTGTCTGTTTGTTTGTTTGTTCGCGCATCACGCCTAAACTACTGGACCAATTTCATTGAAACTTATACCATTCAGAAGCCCTTTTTCCGGATTAAAATATAGGCTATATTTTATTGAAATTAAAAACGTGGATTCTTAGATACAGCTTGACCTCTCTAAACCAAAAGCAGCCTTTGACACGAGGTTCATCCTGTGCTGGTTGACAGATATTTTTTGGTGGAAAGTTACGCACGCGTACGAAGTTGCGGGTATCAGCTAGTTTTAAATTATGTACACCTACCTACCTACGACGCGACGACGCGACGGCGCGCGGCGGCGATTCTTTGATAATATTATTCATCATCTCCCATCTTCACTTATCTCTATATCCACGTTTGATTGGCTACTTACCTCTAAGAAAACATTTAAATTAGGTAGTACCAGTACAGCTACCTTTGTTTCTTTATAAATAACACCTACCCACCTAACTCAATGTTTCAGGCATTTAAATAAATTTATTCACAAAGAAAATTACAACGAATACAGTATTTACAATATTCACAATATTTACAAAATACACATGAACCAGATGAGCTATCCACAAACCGTTACAAACGATTTATAGATAGCTCAACTGGTCCAAATCAGTACCAATCAAGAAGCGTGCCCAAGACACTGGCTGCATTGCCGCGCTGAATAGCAATGCTGATACGCTGGCCTAGATAATAATAATAATATAATAATAATAATAATATAATCACCAGCCCTCGGGTCACGCGTCGCTTCGACTAGACGCCCTGAAATAATTTTGAAAACTCCTAACTCAATCAAAATAAGTAACAGGAAAATAATATTTTTTAAATAAAATAATATTGAGTAGGTACAACACTCTATGCAGTGGCATGCTCGCCAACAATTTTATAAGTACCTACCTACCTATAAAATTATTAGCGGCCGTGCTATACCTACATATCAGAAATAGACAGATATACATCACAGTCAAATGATTGTATCCAAAACTGTAACAACTGGAATTTTGCCAGAATGGGCATATTGGGCATAATGTCGACCGCTTTCGCTGTAGAGCCGCAAAAAATATGTATAAATCTACATATAAATTGGAAGAGACATGTGAGAGAGCTTCAAATTGAAACTAAATTGGTTGGAGGCAGTGGCGGCGCGAGGCAGAATGGGTCAAATACCTTATTGTGTCATTTTCATCCACCGTCTTCGTGATTGCAATACCGACGATCCATAGAGTAAAAGTACTCTATGCCGTAGAGTATCTTCATTGCTTTTCACCCTGTGGCTTCCCTTTGGACATGAATAATGTAATCAACGGGTTCATATTCATAGACGCACGGGTAAAAAGAGTCCCGTGATGCTGTGCTGTGTGCAACAATATGCTGCTATAGGTATACCTACTCAAACACAGATGGCGCTAGCTACCTTGTAGAATGATTTAGTTACAGTAATACTAATAGTCGTATTATAAACTAGCTTCCACCCGCGACATAGTTCGCGTCTCGTTGGATTCCGTTAATTTTCCAGTTTAAAAAGTAGCCTATGTGTTAATCCAGGTTACGGACAATATATATTCTAAGTTTCATCCAAATCGGATCAGTAGTTTTTGCTTGAAAGAGTAATAAACATCCTCACAAACTTTCGTATTATTAAGTTCGCGTCCTGTTAGATCCCGTTGATTTTCCAGGATAAAAAGTAGCCTATGTGTTAATCCAGGTCACGGACAATATTATATTCCAAGTTTCATCCAAATCGGATCAGTAGTTTTTACGTTTAAGAGTAACAAACATCCATCCATCCTTACAAACTTTCGTGTTTATAATATTAATAGGATTATCTACGTACTTTAGTTCCTATTTCATTTAAATGTTATGTTAGGTTCTTCTGATGGGCATTGTCCGACCCTGGTCGTCACAGATGTGCTAATCCATCCTTCGGTCAGAGACTTGACTCGGATGGAGATGAGATTTCATGTGTCCGATTGCATATCACTTAGCGGATAGTCTAACGAACCGGGGGGATTGGATTCAATGCATCTGACGCTTTTGTGGGACATTGATTTGTTTCGCACTTACGAAGTGATATTTTAAATTTATTTTAGACTAGCTTCCGCCCGCGACTTCGTTCACGTCCCGTTGGATCCCGTTGATAAAAAGTATTCTATGTTACTTCTAATACCTCCAAGAATATGTGTACAAAGTTTCATGATGATCAGTTAAGGTTGAACAAGTCGCACATCTTTCCATACAAACGTGGAAGCGTAACTACTCCACTGTTTGACGGTAAGCAACCAAAACTAAGGATTATATCAATTTATCTCGTCATAATCTATGTCTGTATACAGCCCGAACCGTATAAAAAGTATTCATTTAAAAAATACAAGCTAAAAATACTTTCCATACGAAAATTTAGAAGCTTGTATTTTTTAAATTATTTCTTTTATTACGGTTTGTGGTGTATACAGACATAGATTATGACGAGGTAAATTGATATAATCCTTAGTTTTGGTTGGTTACCGTCAAACAGTGGAGTGGTTACCCTTCCACGTTTGTATGGAAAGGTGTGCGACTGACTGCGACTTGTTCAAAGCGTAACAAACAAACTTACATTCACATTTATAATATTAATAGGATAGTAAGTATGATTACAAAAATTATCCCGTAGGGGTACCTAAGTAAGTAATTAGTAGTAGAGTTTCTTGTGAGCTCGTTCGGCGAAGTACCTACTTACCTACCACCGTTGCTCGCATTACTGTGTTTAGCTAACATTTTCAGAAACTTGCTAAGGGCTCTTCTATAAAAGTATCTGTTTCGATTTAATGTTTAGTTTTGAACTTGAACTTGACTTGTTCAGGGCATTATTTGGACGTCCTTACGACCACAAGACGGTCAACATACGAACAACGATAATATAATATACCTAACAGTCTGATTGGGTGTTTGTGTTGCTCCACAAAACAAATAAGTTTTCTTGATTTCTTAAGCACCAGCTACCGTTTTGTGACGGCAATTATAAAGCGGAGACCGCGATTTTCAAGCAAGTAGGCGGCCTTATAAGTATTTATGCAAATCATCATGCAGATATGTGTAGGTAATCGAGGCTATTAAAATGGCACCGAAATGGAAGATTGAATGATAGAGTAACCAGGAAGGTTTGTTTCACGGACTTTACTAATGGTACTTTTGTCGATTTTCTAAAATTTTCATTTCAAAACTGTATCCAAAAATTTTATATTCTGTCATAAAATGAGTTGAAATTCAGTTCAATCAGTTGTAATTTCCGGGATATTCCTAGATATTTTGAATCACCTTGTACATAGGTTCATAATGGCGGTCATAACATCTTCAAGAACCAAGTATTTACGCGTTATTTGCTGTAATGTTTTGTGTAAACGTACAAACTTGCGTTATTTGTTATAAGAATTAATTAAGAATGTTTCTGAGCTTTAGGCCCAGTATCCACGAAACAGATTGTGATCAAAACAAATAAATGGTTTTTCATGCCCTCAGGTGTTTCGTACCACCGACCAGGTTTTTTTTTAAAACTACTAAGTAGGCAAACAAGCGTACGGCCCGCCTTCTGGGAAGCGGTTACCGTAGCCTATGGACGCCTGCAACACCAGAGGTATCACATGCGCGTTGCCGACCCTTGAAGAATTATAAAACACCCTTTTTGAAGTGCTCCATATTGTAGTCACTAGGGAAAGCCTCGACAGGAAGATCAGTGTGAATTTTACATCATATAATTTGGATGAGTGAAACTACTTACTTATTTTTAATAGTGTTCTTGAGATAAAGAACCCTTTTTGAAGACTTTGAGAATAAACCCAGCTTCATTCCAGCACTTTCTTATACAATCGTTTCTACGATTTTCGGTGTATATACCCGGCTTAAAGTTCGCAGGTAAAGTTGTATGAGAAGCTTCTGAGAAGTTGTACCTAGGTAATACTAGGTATGCTATAATTGTATTAGAAAACTTATGTCACACTTTCCAGTTAGATTTCAGATTGTGTTGTGTGCTAGCTACACTTCGAACGAGTTGACACCGATTTCACTGGGTTTCCACTATTTTTTGTATAAAAAATTGATGTACGTATTACTCGCACGTCGTGGCTGAATAAGCACTGCATTTGCCAATAATAACTGCACCGTAAAAAAACAAAAACAAACACTTCCATTGCAAAACGCGTCTATTATACGGACACAAAAGATTTCCTAAATGTTTACGAAAGGACAATTGTCCAGTAATTGCTTACGGGTGTGGAATGTCCCGTGGACGTAGGGTTGCTACTTGCCGGGTTAGTGCGTGTTATGTGTGAAACTTTAAGCCGGGCAGGTTATAGCGCCAAAATAAATTATGCGCTTCAAAACAAGTTAAGAAAATGTCACATTTCTATTTAATACTGATTGGTTTGTATTCGATTCTGGAGAGTTCTGGAAATAATAGAGATTCTGATCTTATCTTGAGCGGTGATAGGCTCTAGAAACTTTGTTAAAAATTCCCTATCAATGTATATTTTCCGTTTCTAAGTTTGTCCAAAGTAAATAAATAAGTATTGTCATTCTCTTTTACCCGGACATTTCCCACCATCCCAACCCTAGTTACATGGGAATGTCCGCGTGCGAATAGGTCGCCACTTGTCCGGCTTCCCCGGACATGTGTAATGCGCACTGGTGCATTTTACAACTCGTGTCTATTACAAATGCATTGGACACTCATTCATTCATTTGAATTGAGGAAGATATTTCGGGCAATTGCTTGATACAAAAAGAACTATAGAACTACGTAGCACTACTTAGGTACGAAAAAAGGTGCAGTTTGTATAATTTAACAAAGTAGGAGATTCGTAGCAAGTTCTATGACGATACGACACAATAAATACGTAGCATGTGCTACGGTTTCGGTGCTACGTAACGTCTGTTTCATTCTTTGATTGATAAATTCGTAAACAGTGCTATTTTTTTTTTAATGTAGCGTACATTTTTGTAGTTAGAATCTACTCTAATAATATTAAGATCTAGCTAAAATACAGGCTACGAGTAATTGAACCGTAACTTCAGTTGTTTTAAAACATTACGGCAAAGAAAATATAACTAATGTACTGCTGTATACTTTGATATTTTTTCTATAGTTTAGCATGTGTTTCTTTTCACTGTGTTTAATGCGGTGCCAATCTATATCTATACTAATTATAAAACTGTAAAAAAACCCAAATCTAAATTTAAAGGTTCTACTAAATAATTAAAAATAATCATGAATGTGTATAACGCGGTACTAATTACACACGGCGACTATATACCACCTTCAACGTGTTGGTCGGTCCATATATCCTTTGTCACAGTCAGTCTAAACATAGCTCAAGCATTTCGGTACCGGTGCGTAGAACAATAGCTCCTGAGGGTGTTCATAAGTATAGTTAATAACGTATGGAATCGAACCTCATTTCATGTATCAAACATTGACCTTGATAATTTAAATTAATGTTTGGTAGGGTTTTCATAGTTTATTATAGTAATTTGACAGGCGTCATGGCTCAGTCGGTAGTAGCTCTGCCTTCCGTGCTGTGGGTCATGGGTTCGATCCCCACCGAGAACAAACATTTGTGTGTTGTAAACATAGATGTTTGTTCTGTGTCTGGGTGTTTCTATGTATTCTAAGTATGTATATACAAAAAAAAGTACAAGCTTTGCTTAGTTTGGGACTAGAAGGCGTTGTGTCAAGTGTCCGTGAATATTTATTATTATTATTTATAGTGGTTTTGATTTAATTGCCTTCCGTATTTTTGATGGCAGACATTGCAAGCCTTCGCTGATGGATTTTTATTCAGATTGCTGATGGAATGGCAGGAACAAAAATGACAACTTGGCTAGAGTCCTTTCCACAAAAGAAGTTGCGCAGATGTGGAGTTATTCATTATGGTCAATATGGTCATGCAACGTGGTCATTACCAACACCTCTGTAGCAATTTAGATCCGTTAATTTCCGCGGGATGGTACTGTACAACACTAAATTTGGTATGTCTAAACTGTCAGATATTCCACGATGACACTTCAAGTACCTACTGTTATTATTTTATCTGTGCCCAGTATTATTTTGACGCAGTTTCATTACTGTGCTCTCCAGCCTACCATATACAGGAACCCATGAAATATTCAAATAGCTTGCGGCTTCGATAAGCGATGTCTGTTTCGGATGAACTAGCGTCTGTCTGCGGTTTTGGTCGTAGTTGTGTAGATCGCAAACGTAATCTATTATATTTAAATCTGACGTAGGTATTTATACGGGTAACTCCCATTTGTTCTATAGGACTGTTTTATAGAATAAATGGGAGTTACCCATTTATACGATTTGACAACTTGCTAAATACAAATTAGCGATTGTTGAGCAAGCCGATGTCACAGATCAAATAATAGTAACAAATGTGTTCCAGTCCAGTGATCCAGCATATTATTCCAGTCCAGTGCTGGACTGGATTTCATCGTTTCATAATTATTCCAGTTAAAAAAAAAACATTTGATGAAAATACGGGATAGTGGCACGTGGGAAATAAACTTTATTTTCGTAAATATTCGTCTTAAGAAAGTCGACCATTTCCAAAACAGCCGAATATTAATTAAAAAGTAAACGCAAAAACCTTCGTAATCATCGGATCCGGTTTCCACGATCCGTAAATTGCGAGATTACCGGTAAAGCTTCGACAACAATGCTCGCATGCTTTCGTCATTTGCGGCTTTTCTGCCACTTGTCAAAAGTATTAGTCCAATGTCTTCTACTATACATTTTAACATTTGCCTCGGCCATTGTGTATCCGGCTAGGGGGGTGACGATCTGAGACATGTAGGTGGCAAACACTGGATGAGAAGAGCCGAAGACCGGGCTCAGTGGCGCCTCTTGGGAGAGACCTACGTCCAGATGATTGTGTATCAGCAGTCTGCAGACTGCGGGGGTCTATGTAGAATACAGGTAGTGCAGTTGTTATGAATGGAAGAAGAACTGCTCAACGAATAGCGAATATAGAGAAGTGGCGAGATATTGTGAGGCGTGCCACAGCTACTGATAAAAGTAATCCATAACAAGGGTCATGGCTCAGTCGGTAGTAGCTCTGCCTTCCGTGCTGTGGGTCGTGGGTTCGATCCCCACCGAGAACAAACATTTGTGTGTTGTAAACATAGATGTTGGTTCTGTGTCTGGGTGTTACTATGTATTATAAGTATGTATTTACAAAAAAAAAGTATATAATAAGTATTATATCAGCAATCTAGTTTCCATACAAGCTCTGCTTAGTTTGGGACTAGAGAGCGTTGTGTAATGTCGAAGAACATTTATTTATTTATAACGACCACCACTACTAAGAGTGTAACCAATAAGAGTAACTGCTCAACGATTGACTAAAATGTAATTCCATGAGAAATTGGCATAAAATAGGTCTATTATACTTTTGTTATGGATGGAACAGCTTTCGATGTTACGGTTCAAAATGGTCTGATTCTTGTAGTTTTACCAAATAAATGAATATTATCTAAAATTAAATAGGAGGATGTGTTTTTCATAACTTCAATTTTATTAGGTTTAACATTTTCTACGCTACCGTCTTATGATTTCGTAATTCCTGTCCATCCAAAGTTTATAAATAAATAAATAAATATTCACGGACATTTACCACAACGCCTTCTGGTCCCAAACTAAGCAAAGCTATGGGTACTAGATGGCTGATAGAATACATATATACATTTTTTTTTTAAATACATACTTATAATACATAGTATGTAGTAGTAGTTTGTCTGGAAGAGATCACTTTTAGCGATGAGGCCGTCCATTGTACTGTCTGTTTTATGTTATTTCCTGTACTTATGTAATTTCTCTTTGTTTACAATAAAGTGTTTATGTATCTATCTATCAAGTAGACCACGCTTGTTCCATTAATACTACTTATAAAAAAATGAATTTGACTGTTTTCTTACAATTTTGAGAATAAGCATACGTCCATGTGGGTTCGAAGCTTAATCCGGAGTCAAACACCACGGGCTATCACAGGATCTGCCAATAAAATTAAAAGTTTCCTAACGGAGGGCATCTGTGATGTCATCGGGATAGGTTGCCGATAGAGGTTGGTTTTTAAGGTTCAGGTGACGTTCGCATTAATTTTTCTTATAGCGCGTGCAGACTATGCCCCTGCCGCTGCCGGAATGATTGCCGCGATTAATTCCGGAATGATTGCCACAGCAAAATCGCCTTTATTCTCACTAAGGAGCTACTGCATGAACTTGGGCAGGGAGAGGGGACAGCGGCATGTTCGGGTTCACACCACTTCCCTGCCCACTTCCCTGCCCAAGTCCCTGCCCACTTCGGCATAGTGTGATCACCATGGACGTATACGTCCATGGTGATCACGCTATTAGATCAGCCACCACCAAGCGGCTTTACTTGTGTTGATTACTTGTGTTGATGAATACAATGAATTAATCATTATAAATCGAAATAGGGGGCGAACAGTTATTAGCGGCTGGTTTTACTTGACAAGTGCAAAAACACTATACTTCGATAATAATGAAAAAAGTTTTTGATTTCCATTAACGCGGTCTGGTAGGGCAAATCACGTGTTTGATACCTAAAGTAGAACAAATGTGTGTAAAATAATGTCGTAGTTGTCTATGATAAAAAAACCATTTTTTGGCTTCTTTTTTCAACAAAAATCAATCCTTATTTCCCACTTTCATAACATTATTTTATCCCACTTAAGTATACGACTTCATTTTTTAAACACAACGCACTGAAAAGCACAGCAAAATAAATTATTCTCCTCACAAAATATCAGTTTAAAAGCCAAAAATAAAACGCTCTGATTGGGGTTTTCTCGAAAACATTTTTATTCATTAAGCCACCGTGCGTTTCGGCATGTGGAATGTAATCAATTTAAATGTTTGATTGGAATACACCACATTGACTGTTTTTACGCTACCACCGATACGACACATAAACGATATCGGCGGAGGTGGGGAGTTATTTGTCATACAACAACCCCCATTCTTTTGTTACTTTTAATAAACTAAACTAAGGCAGCACTCAAATTATAACTGTTTTTATCATATCACTTTATTATGCAAGGGATGACAACAATTAGAATTGTTACCATAACCCCCGAATTCATAAACATTGGCTACCGAACCATTTCAACTAGTATTCGCCTAGCGCAGTACCTGAATCTGCCTCTAATTCGTTTATAAATCCGAGGGATGCTCACACTAAATCTGCACCGACACCTATATTCATGTTCGAGTCAGCAACATCTTGGTGTGTGTATCGTGTCGGTATCGGCCAGGGTACAAACGATCATTGCAATACACCACATTCGTCCAATACACTATTCATTCGGCTGCATAAACGTACCACATGTGTTTGGGAATCATTTAAGAGATGATATCCACTGAAGCGGTGTTGACAGCTCCTTCAAAAATAGGCTCACTAATATACTAAATTAGATAACCCGAAGGCAGAAATCGTTACTTAAGCATAGAGTAAAGATTTTCATACAAAAATCTATTCTTGAGTTAGTATCAGTGGCTTGAGCATACGGGCTTAAAAATCGCATAAGTAAGGTTCCAAAGGGACCAGTGTGATACATGTGACTACCTATAACAATGCTCGCCTCATAGAACACGTCCATTACGGAAGTGTCCGGTGAAGGCATTGCGCTCCGATCAGCACTCTGAGATATATGTAGGTAAGGGTGTGTATACAATGTGTACATATACTAGCGGGTTCCATACTTTTCAAATCAAATTGTTTAATTTAATTTGTCATCTGTATTTTTTTTAATCATGTTTTAGTTACTAAGCCAAATTCACATACGATTTGTAGAAAAAACTGTTTATACTACACCTGCTTGGAAAGTACCTTGATACTTTACCAAATTTACGGTAGAAACGTCATTGCATATCGAACAAATATGCGGGGAGAAAACGCATCTGAGCGGGAGAGAAAAGTGTATGAAAATCCATTTCTTACGTGGTTTTTCTTTTTTAATTTTGGGTAAGAATATGCGCCGGTAACCTAAATATCAAAAGCCAAAAAGTTTTTACAGTGAGTTTTTATCTCCAAGTTCGCAAAATGACACTGGCCACTAGCTGTGTGTTGGATGGTGTCGGGCTGGCAGTGCGACCCTGCGGCGGCAGGATAAACAATTTGAAAAAAGAACATGTGAAAATTGCAGACGCCATTGGCGCCATTTTCAATTTGTGTGTTGTTTGAGGATTCAGTTTTAGTTTTTTATTTTCCTCGTAGTATAAAGCACTATGTATCACTCGAGAGAAAGTGCGATTCCCGATCTCGGGTGTTTTCTCCTCTCGGTGAACAATGTACTATATCGATAAAATGAAATCGGAACACAGCAATGCGAGCATCAAAGCTTGGAAGGAACGAACGATACTCGCGATCGTGCAACGCAGAGGGGCAGAGGTATGCAGCATGCAGCGCCGGACACATAATTGTATGGAAAACGTCTATTATGGTCTTTTGTTACGTCGCAGTCTGCGTCAGCGGCGAAGAACAAACGCGGTACTCTACGTTGAGCTGCATACCGGAGCGTTGTGCGCGAAACGTTGCACGTGGTAGAGATTATACAAAACTTTGTTGTTAACGAAGTGGTTTAATGGACATCACACTTTTTTATATCGCGGTTCAATGCGTGCTGATAAATAGATCACCTAGTTTATTCATGACGGCCTTGCGGTAATTGTTGTATTAATGCAATATCCGTTTGTAAATAACCTATTTGTTTGCCATTTTAGTTTCATTATTACTTTTTAAACGAAAGCATTGACGGTTGTTTTTATGTTGATACCTTGGAGGTTAGGAGTGCGGTTTTTTTTATTCAGTTCAATACCTTACTTACTAAAATCATATTACTTACATATAACAAATATAAAACATATCACAAGAATCACTTACACGTTTCTCAAAAAATTACATGATTGTAGGTAAGTACAGGCGTCATGGCTCAGTCGGTAGTAGCTCTGCCTTCCGTGCTGTGGGTCGTGGGTTCGATCCCCACCGAGAACGAACATTTGTGTGTTGTAGACATAGATGTTTGTTCTGTGTCTGGGTGTTTCTATGTATTATACGTATGTATTTACAAAAAAAAATGTATGTATGTATTCTATCAGCCATCTAGTTTCCATAGTACAAGCTTTGCTTAGTTTGGGACTAGAAGGCGTTGTGTTAAGTGTCCGTGAATATTTATATTTTTGTTTATTTATTATTTATTTACAGTCGCATACAAATCATAATTTTCAAAGATTTGTTCCAAATTTCGAATGGTTCGAGATTTTGACAGTTCAGTTTCAAAAGTTGGTAATTCTCAAAAAATTATGACATTTTGATTTTCCAGTAGACACTATTTTATCAAGTGAAAACGTTATTCTCGTTAGCAGTATTTACTGCGAAAATAATAATGAGCCAAAGTTGAAAGTTTAGGTCTCGCTGACGTGTTTCCAAGCTTTTTGACGACGGTCAAAAACACCTACGAGGAATGTTTAAAATATTAAAAAGTTACGCTGTATATTCTTTGAACCTACAAAAGTGGAACAGAGTTGATGTTGATAACATTCTAATTTTTTTTAATCTCTACAATTTATCTCCTGTAATAATGTAACTATTTAATCCCGTTTAGTCATTATTTTACCTAATCTATTGTTTTTAAATAGTTGCTAAGTACCTAATAACAAAAAAATATTCGGCTGAGTCAGCTCCGAACGTATTGACCTTATCTTTCCTGTGGATATAGCCGTCTAGGCCGAGAGGATGGTATAGGTGTTGGGCAAGCCTGAGAGCCTAGTACGAGTTTTCAGTGCATATATAGTGTGGGTGTGAAACGTCTGACGCCCAGCACACCAGTGGGCGCTAATTTGTGTGGAGACACTGAGCGGATTCTTTGAGAAGCTTGATATGCAAGTACGGGCTTGGTGTAGACCAAGCTTCTCGACTTTTTACACACCAAAACTCGTACTAGGCCGCCCTCTGCTCCATCGAAAACTATGTTCCATTCACTGCAGCGTTCCGTTCATCAAAGCATGGGTAAAAAAGTGGCCCCTGCCGTTGTATAAATCATCAAGATTAGATGCAAAGACTGCTGTTTTTATGGAAAAGGTGGAAGCGATTTTTCTTGATAACAATAATCTCAAATGATAGGTTTGTTTCCCCGGGCAGCACGTAAAGTGAGAGGTAGGTATGGTAGTTTATACTATAGGGAAGGAATTGTCCGTTGTCAATCAAGCTTGGTGTGACTCCGCCGGGGGAAATACGGTAAGTGCGTTGCTTACCTGTATCGGACGTGGTGCTGCGTTTGCACGCTTCTAGTATATAAAACTATGCCATAAAGTAAAAATAAAAAAGTTTATTTATTATAACAAAATGTTAGCAAATTATAGCTACTCGATTATGTTAGGTAAACTATCAATCAAGTATGCTAATAAAAAGCTTCTAAAATAAACGTGTTGAGATTTGATGTACCGCAGTTTGTTACGCTAACGTCAAATTAACGTGTATCGGTATCGTTTTTCATAGTTTAACTGAGCCTAGAATAGTATTAAGATGTTCTGTGATATTTATATGTTTAGCAAACCAAAGAAATTAGTGAAATAATAGCAGCTGTTCTAAACAAAATGCTGATTTTCTTCGCGGTCGCATTCTGTTGGTTCTTTGGGAAAAGCTATTCATATTAAATAGTTTTTATTATACCTACTCGGAGTAATCATTACACCTACCCGTTATAAACAGAAAAAAAAAATTAGGACTCTACTTTTTTCTGTAAGTAAACTAAGTATCAATCAATCAATCAAGTCATTTATTTGCATAATTGTATGGTAACGTAATGGTAACTCTCAAAAGCTTGAAAAGCGTTGGTCAAGCGAAATTAAGCTATGCTGCATTGACACGACTTACTTACAAGTAGTCGTGTCAATGCAGCATAGTTTGATTTTACTCAGAACTGGGTCGTATTCGGTGTAATGTGACATGAGCCAGTGATAGTGGTCAGTTATAGTCTGACAGATAATAATTGTTGATTCTGATCGTTCTGACTCGTACTAAATTCATTCAAATTTTTAATTCGTATTCAGTTGAATTCGTTAATACACTAAAATAAAACTAAATTAAAAGAAGTATTTAAAACCCCTTAATACAAAGAGCCTACACTGTGGAAACTAAATGCATAAGATATAATAATATTATGAGTTAAGTAAACCGTGGAGCTAATATTATATTAACACTGAAATACAGGAGAACGCGGCCACAAATGTAAATATGTTAACTTAAATATAGCGAACTTTCGATATAAACGTAGAATTTAGATTGAAGGCACTGGCAATAAAATTGCATGTACATTGCTGGGTAAGTAAATAAGATGAGTGCCACCTTAGCTCGGCTCTACTGTGGCACCGCGGCAGAGCATCACACTTGGTACTAAGTTCAGTTTGGATTATTTTTATCCGTAGACTTTCCCAGCGATTCGAAAAAAAGGTTTATCCTATCTCATACATTTAGCATAATCCCTGTAAAACATGACAGAATAAGGTTGTCCCGACCGGCTGGCGTACGCGTCAACATTTGAGCAACCATTTGATTTCCCCAGGGTAGTCGCGGCTTAGATTTTAATGTTCAGCCACTGAATAAATAGCTCTCCTTTTTTTAGGGTTTATTTAATTTCCTGCATTTTGTTGTATATTGAACTGAAAGATCTTAGACTAGCCGGGGGTCTTTTTAACTTGCTCTTGTTTTCTCTACGAAAATATAAATAAAACTAAGTTAAAAGTCTAAAAGCAACCTCACGCATGTTATGGGGTTGTTTCTGTGCAAGATAAAGCATACGGTATGTTGATAAATGATAACTCGAGAGGTTGGGTACATGAGTTTAATAGCTTTGATTAACAATATATTAAACCAGCTGGTTG
The DNA here is from genome assembly GCA_947507515.1 of Eulithis testata. Classification (NCBI taxonomy): domain Eukaryota; kingdom Metazoa; phylum Arthropoda; class Insecta; order Lepidoptera; family Geometridae; genus Eulithis; species Eulithis testata. The sequence continues at coordinate 4,346,964 of OX382213.1, read as the reverse complement.
ACCGTACTTATCCAATATGCAGTACTTTTTTAGTTAGAAAAGGTTCTTTGCTCATTTGATTTCAAATAATTTCAGTAGTGACATCTATCTTTGTCACGGGCAAAGCATGGGCAGTCAAATGCTGAACACTGCCATCTATTATCGATTAGAAGTATAACTTCAAAAAATAGTATTATTATTCGCCAATAGATGTCGGGAAGAGTCATATTTTTCGGTTTAAGTGTTTACTTGAAAACACGAATAAAAAAACATTTTCTGAAAATTAGTCCTAGCTCGATTTATAGCCCCCAAAATCCCCGATATACTAAATTTCATGAAAACCGTTGGAGCCGTTTCCGAGATTCAGATTATATACAAGAATTGCTCGTGTAAAGAGATAGATGTAAGAAAATTAAGTAAAAATGATTGGTAGGGGTAGACGTGCGTCTAGCGCGGTGGTTTTGGTGTGCAACATGGCTGCTGAGAGGGCGCCACCGAGCTGAAGACCATGGGCTGCGCTCGGATTATAACAGCAAGTCATTGATCAATATGATGTTGGCGTTAAAACGGTACTATAGTAGGTGCCAAATAACACAGCAATACAGGTCATTCACCAAGCTTCACCACGATGTCGCAAAATTCAATTTATGTACGGTAAACAAACAGTACTATGAGATTCGAGCGATTACCGTCTTAGCGACAGGTTTGTATGGAAAGCGACAGAATTAAATTCAATTCATAAATTGAATTTTGCGACATCGTGGTGAAGGTGGGTGAATGACCTGTATTGCGGTGTTATTTGGCACCTACTATAGTCGTAAATTTCTTTGTAAATAAATGTAAGATAAATAGGCAGATAATATTCATAACCACTGTAGTTTTACCCCTAGAAATTACAAATACAATGAACGGATGGCTGATTTCAATAAGCCACAAAGTTTTCCAAGATATTCAAGTTTACTTATAAATGACTCGGAATTTTCGTCTCGTAATTAATGTTGGAAATTTTTCATTCCATTTTTCGCTTTTTGCTGACTTTACCCAAGCCTCCAACAAAGCCTATACAGAATTTTGTAGTACCGTTGTAATACTAAACGATAGTCTACCTACCTGTCTAGGGCAGGTTCTACTGATCCCCGGTGCTTGAGCTCTGACACGTTTCGATAATGGCTAGCGTCCACAGGCCCGCATCGCACGCATCGGACGCATCGCACGCAACGGATTTTAGTTTACCTTTTATAAAAACTCGTCCGTACGGTGCGGATCAGTGGACGCAGTTGTATGAGTTTTTATACAAGGCAAACTAAAATCGGTTGCGTGCGATGCGTCCGATACGTGCGATGCGGGCCTGTGGACGCTTGCCTTAACAGTATACTTTAAATACCTTGTACCTGAACGTAGACAAACTGATATCGGTAGCACAAGCGTTGTAACGAAAGTAAACTTACTATATCCATTCTATGGCGGAAGATGTATTCTGAAACAGTGATGAAGTCGAAATCGAAACGCGAAATGATTGTTAGATATGTTCACCGTTTTCGGTGATTTCTACTTTTTATGCTTCGAGTCTTTATTTTTTTGCGAACACGGTTCTTCCTTTGCCCTACAATTAATAGGCAGTAGAGAGTTAAACTCTCTCCCTAGTCCATGTAGCAGGGGACCGCAAGCGATGGAACAATCTTAAAGAAGAAAAAGTCATGAAGAGAGGTCGCGACCCTCAGCAATGAGGAATCGACACAGGGAGAGAAAGAGAGAGAGAGAGTGTTAATCAAAACAAAATGTATGGAAATCGGAGGATACAGTTCAATCCTATATTATATTTTTGACTTCTATTCTTTAGCAATTATGGAATGTTTACTTGGCTGAATTTTTCATTCAACAATATTTTGTAGATTTGATAAGTATCGATGGGAACGCGTCTAGAGCTGGGTATCTTTTGTTACCGTTATTGTAGGCTGTCCTATAAATTTTACCTATCTCACGGGCCATGATAAACTGAATTATTATAAAGAGCCGCCATATTTAGATAATTTTCGGCTTGTTCATGAAGAAATATGGATTATTCGGTTCGCGATTTGCATAAAGATTTGTACTATTTAGACTACACTGAATTCTGAAGCTTTTATGGATTAACTACCTGTTTGACTATAAGACTAGCGTCAAGTCGTAATGATAAAATAGCTACGTTCTTGCTACGGCGTAGCTGTGTTCTACGACGTAGCATAATTTAAACTACGCTTCGGAATGAAATTTCTCTAGCGTAGATCACATGAGTTTTTTCATCACACCTATTCGAAAAGAACGACTTGGTTGGCCTTTATGTGCACCCAAAGGTGGTGTTTTCTATAAGAAACAATAAGTGCGCGGCAAAGTTCATTCCGGCGCACTTATTTAAATAAGTGCGCCGCAATTTACTTTGCCGCGCACTTTTTGAATTTGGAACATCTTAGTGTTCAGGGGCATTATTCTGTATGACTTAGGAGATTCCTTGCCGTAACCGTATGACGACACCGTAAGGAATGACATTTATGGCATAGGAAATACGGCATAGGCATAGGGCGCGTAACGCGCTTGTATTGGTCATAGTGAATAAGGCCCCAGCGCCAAAGAAATCGAACGAATAGAAAACATAAGAAATAAGTGGTTTTCATTATAGATACTATTTATTTTCATTTTAGTTGTTACTATATATGTTTTATTAAATAATAATATTACAATAAAATATGAGGCGCCTTTTATTTTCTCATAGTTGGTGATGAAAAGTAGAGTGTACCACTCGGGCGCAAAATATATTTTTGGCTCGGGCGAAGTACTTTGAATCCCTCGCTACGTTCAGGATTCTACTAAAGAATCCCTCGCTACGTTCAGGATTCTACTAAAGAATCCCTCGCTACGCTCGGGATTCTACTCTAGAATCCTTCACTTCGCTCTGGATTCAAAAAATCGCCCTCGCCGTAAAAATATAATTTTGCTCCCTTATGATACAATCTACTATTGTATGAACATAAGAAGTCCACCAGCGCCTGATAAGGGGGCTTTCGTTTTCCGGAATCACAGTCTTGTTATAATTGAGCAGCGAGTATGACTACAAAGATTTTTCATAATTTGTCCTATTTCTTGAACGACGTTTTATTTTTGAGTTCGAGCTTCTTTTTTACCCTTTCGATAGACAATATTGCCAGTGTCTTGTATTTGAAATAGTATTTAGTTAAGTCGGTTAAAGTGCCTGTGCGGCGTGCGCGTGGGCGCAATAAGCTTATTACTTTGTTCTAAAGTAAGTATACTAACGTGCCGCTCTGTGATCTTTAGGCCCAGTTTCACCAAAGCCTTGCTAACAGAGTGTTACGTAATCGAGCTTTAAAATGTCAAGCGACTAAATTAAAACGAAGTTCAACGCTGTTTAAATAAAACGCAAGCAGATGTATTTTTGTTTAGCTGGTTTATATGGTGGCCGTCAGATCAGCGATTAGATTTAACAGTCTGTTAATGAAGATAATCACTGTGGTGTGTGATAAGGTGCTGTGGGTCGTGGGTTCGATCCCCACCGAGAACAAACATTTGTGTGGCAAACATAGATGTTTGTTCTGTGTCTGGGTGTTTCTATGTATTATAAGTATGTATTTATAAAAGAAAAATGTATGTATGTATTCTATCAGCCATCTAGTTCCCATCGTACAAGCTTTGCTTAGTTTGGGACTAGAAGGCGTTGTGTTAAGTGTCCGTGAATATTTATTTATTTATTATTATTTTTTTATTATTATAATTCTTGGTTAGGGCATGGTGAAACACAAAACGACCTTAACAGTCCGTTAAATGGCTAACAAGCTGTTAGTTTAACTAGCAGAGCATGGTGAAACTGGCTCTAAGTGTCAAGTCGGCTGCTATACGTCATTTTTATTACTCACGACACGAGTCACGACACGACCTGCGGGCCTAAGATGCGCACCGCGAGATAATTGTCATGTCATTCTGTCAAAATGTAAGCATTTTGCACCAGTTTAGGAACTATTGCATTATCTGTGGTAATGTTGTCGAGAAACCGCGCCTTTGAATTTTCAACTTTTGACATTTCTGCGTGACTATTATCTCGTCCTCAGAGAGGTACGACGACTAAGAAGTGTCAAAAGTGTACATTATGGCGCGTTTTGTCGACACCATTAGGTACCACAGATAATGCAATAGTTACTAAACTGGTACAAAATGCTTACATTTTGACAGAACGACATGACAAATATCTCGCGGTGCGCATCTTAGGCCCGCTGGGGCCTTATTTACTATGACCAATACAAGCGCGTTACGCAGCACGACAAGACAGCGGCGTGAAATCGCCCTATGCCTATGCCGTATTTCTTATGCCATAAATGTCATTCCTTACACGGTGACGTCATACGGTTACGGCAAGGAATCTCCTATGTCATACAGAATAATGCCCCTGTAATCATAATGATAATGGTACTGAATGGTGCAATCAAAATGACGCGCCTGATTAGCGGCCGCCAAACTGACAGCGTTTCCAATGACACAAAGCTAATTCAAGTTGCTTACCGGAGCGAATGAAATGTAATTACAGGTTGGCGAGTGACACGGCTCGCATGCCCGGACACCGGACACCGGACCCGGACGTCCGGATACAGAGAAACTGGGTAAGTATTGTGGATTGTTCCGATTTTAATATACTTTTGCACTTATTTCTAGTAAAAAGTTTCGTATACGATTTGGTACGTTCAGGATGTTTTACGGAAATCGACAGTGAATCAAACAAAAAATTCTATAAAATATTACCTCGACAATCTCAATCTCAGTCGTAACTTTCTTAAAAATCTTTGTATTCGTCGTTGACTGCACGAGTGTACAAGCCACAGCTTACGCAGTTGTCTGAGTGCTTATGGAAGCGGTTAGAACCCTCTGATGTTATATTCAGGTATAATAACGACTAATCCTGACCTATGTCACAAATTACTCGCTTTTGTCCGTCACTGGGGATTTGCTGCAGCCGCATTTATTTGCAAAACTGGTTGTCAACTACCGGGTCCTTTTTCTATTATGTTCACTAGCCAGTTCCCTAGTGACTAGTTCTGGCGATATAGATCGGAGTACTTAGGCTCCAGAAAAACGGAATGTTTTTGTTGCTCTTGGAATATTAGCCAGCCGTGAATGAATGAATGAAATAAATGAATGAATGAAAACGCTTTATTGTACATAAAGAGCACCGAAACATATTCTTATGATATAAAACAAAACAGGTTGCATTAAATGTACAATGGGCGGCCTTATTGCTCAATAGTGATCTTTTCCAGGCAAACGTGGGCCGTGAGACGATATAAGAGCAAAAAAAATACAGATAGCTTTTAAAACTAACTGAACTCTGATGGACAGTTTCTCTCGCTCAAAAGTGTACTACTTACAATAAACAATTGACATTCTAGCTAAGAGGTGATCACGAACAAATCTAACAGTCACTGGTTACGTAAACTATTCGAATCATATTGCGCGTCAACGCCAGTTTGATTGCCAAACGTTGTAGTGTCACCGCGCAGTGTATCCTCGGATACGCTAGCACTACGATACGTTTACGATTGTCACAGTTATTTGTGAACTAAACAGGTAAGATCTATAGGAAAGTTGGCACTGTTAAGCCCCGGTCTCGCGATCGTAACGCACATTGCTGCATTATGCAGCATGCAGCGCCGGACACATAATTGTATGGAAAACGTTTAGTTTGGTCTTTGGTTACGTCGCAGTCTGCGTCAGCGGCGAGGAACAAATGCGGTACGCGTTGTGCTGCACACCGCAGCGTTGTGCGTTACGATCGCGAGACCATGGCCTTAGAGACTAGTTTAATCTGCGCGCCCTCTGCCGAATGTTTAAAAACAGGCACATTATACAAGTAAGTTTATCTGTGAGTGTAGTTTGATCGATCTCTACCTGAAGGTAGCCAAATCGACGGTAACCTGCTATTGCTGTGACTGCGGTAGTATGCGTCATCCGCATGCATTATGCAGCGTCTCGTACAACATTAACATGCAGGTAGGTATTACTGACGTTTCAGATGTTAGTGGACGCAGCTTGTGGTCACTAACACATGAAATTACCCTCTAGTTCTAACTCTACAGTCGGAAGAGATTAGAAAGCGAGTTAAAATGTATGGAATAAGCAGCTAAACAAGATTTGGGCGTACCTACAATTTATCTATTCACTAGCGAGTGTAAAATGTCAAATTGGCCCGGGGCTCGTGTTTGTAAAATTTCTTCTATTTGTGGACTCTCTGATATCATGAGTTTTTTGATAAATATTAATTTAAAAAAAATTGACATATTACAATCATTGAGTGTTAGATTAGCTACCGGAGTTTATATGTATTCTGTGTTCATGTTTGACTTCTAGACACACAGCGTCGAAAATGCAGAACTAAGTCAAAGTCGATTTTGTACCTACCTACAGAGAATCCGTCTTTATTTTAATTCATAAATTATTAATTTATCTTTGTAAGTAACACAGTGGCTCTTTTAGTCAACGAAAACATGTAATTAGGTCAGCGCCGAAGTTTCCCGTTCCAAAAGAACGTGTGTGTTTAATGTAATTAACTGTTTGTAAGTTCATCCGTATTCCGTGTTTCTTGTGGATTTAAACAATTACAGTTCATTAGGATGCAGACGGAGCTTTTGTAATGCAAATCCATTGTTTTTGCGAGGAAACTACACTACTTTACTTGGGTACATAGTTTTTATGTGCTTGCATGTGCTGCCGGCAGAGGATACCCAGCAAACATTGTTTTCTAGTGCCAGTCTACCAGTGCACACTATTGCCATCTCCCCACTACAGCTGTCTATTGGTGTAGGTACGTATGGGGCTTTCTAGTCTATGCAGGTGGGTTCGAGTCCTGGTTCAGGCAGGCGATTATTCAAAATTCTTTGAATGCAGTTTAATTTGTTTTCAAAATTAAAATAAAGTCTTCTTTCAGTAAAATTTTCTATCTACATTATACTTTCCCTCTATGTGGCATGGCCGTGGGACGTCCTGTATGTGTCTAGGTAACATTTCTGTTGAGTTAAATTGAAGTCAATATTGGTCCAAAGTTAGTTATGCCCCTAAGCATCTAAGTGTAATTTTAAGTGATGATGTTTATTGACTAATAAGTATACGGACAAGAGCAAAGTTGTCGGTAGGTTACATTTAGTAGGTAAATAAAATATTTAACATAATTTGTAACTTCTGCTGCGAAATGAAAAGCAATTCCGTAAGTGGAATGCAGTCGAAGAGCAAGTTCTTAGTTTTGAAGTGAAACTTTATATAAAATTCAATATTTTGTTAGTATCGGGGAAGCCCCGGCCCTCCAAGTTGTGGATTTTAGAGAAACCGTAAAAATAGTAAACATGATTTAAGCTTGTGAAAAGATGAATCTTGGTCTTGCAAACATAGTTGTGGCTTGCCTACGGGTCTCCTAGGTGTATTCGAAATCTTATTTCATCTGCCACATCACACAGATTTTACAGCTTTTTATATTTTCACCACAAGAACGTTATGTTACCTCTCTAGGCTCAAAGAAGTTCCGCAGACGCGTAGGCAATAGATACTATGATAGTGCAACAAAATCTTGTCAATATGGTATTTGTTTGCTTTGTTACTTTCCGCTGGATTTCTACGCAGGAGTTTAGCCTCTAGTCTAGCCACTAGACACTAGACTCTTTTTCGTAGAAGTTCATGTTGTTTAACTCAAAAGATGCGCTAGACCATTAATAGTACCATGGTAATAGAGATCTAAAGGCAAGCGTCCACAGGCCCGCATCGCACGCATCGGACGCATCGCACGCAACGGATTTAATTTGCCTTGTATAAAAACTCATACAACTGCGTCCACTGATCCACACCGTACGGACGAGTTTGTATACAAGGCAAACTAAAATCCGATGCGTGCGATGCGTCCGATGCGTGCGATGCGGGCCTGTGGACGCTAGCCATAAAACCGGTTATATTTTGGTTTGCCGTTTATATGATCTGTGGTTTGGCACATCGGCATTCCTCAACATGTCCTAGGCTCTTCGCTAGCATAATGTGTGTTTTCTATGTAGGATCGAAGGTTTTCACCTGCATTCAAGACTTTAGCCTTATTATCTACTATATTACGAATATTTGAATATATTTAAAAATGGGCTTTTTAGATTAGATTCATCGTAGGAGACCGCGGCTCGTGTCTCGAGGGGGGAATCTCGTAAGTTTGATTTGATTCGTAGAATTTGGCGCTGGCATATAGAAAATATTGCAAATTCAGTTTGGTTTGAGAATAGTGCCGATATGGCTGCCAGATCTTGCGATAAAGTAAGTTTTTTTAAAAGAGCACGCTGACGCCTCCTAAATTTACCCACCGGTTTTTTTTTTAATTTAAGTGTGGTTTATTTAACGTTTAGCATTCAATTATGTAAGTAAACTTTAGTTATAATTGTGGTTTTTTAAACTGGAACAAATTCTTTTTTTGCAATAAAAGCCAACAAAGCTGAGTCCACTCCAAAATAAAACGTCGTTAAATTAAGCTACGTTAAATAATCCTAACGCAGACGTTATTTTCCTCCACGATCCTCTTGGGAACAATAACAGTAAATAACTAGAGTGATAATTAAAAAGACTATTCATTGATGGGTATTTTAATTACTGTTGCCAAAGTCTGTTCGAACTTATCCATTGTTTGCTGGCGAAGTTTTCAATATTGAATGCTTGAAAGTTTTGGCAAGGTTTTGAGCTTCAAAAGCGTCCTAAACAATGTTTTTTTTTTCAGGAAAAAGAAGCTTTTGTAACAAGCTTCTTTTTCTTATTTATAGCCTGTGTCTAATGAGACACAGGCTATAAGAAGAAGAAGCTTTTGGAGAAAATAAATATTTTTGAATAGAAGATCATTTAATTTTATGCAATCATCTTCTTGGCAAAAATCTTTGCCTCTGCCCGTCAGTTCTTTCATTTTTGCTTTCAATGTACCTTTTCAGTGAATTGAGGTAACAATAAGATCCGGGTTCACCTTAGAATGTAATGCAACGCGGATATCCCCCGACATTTTCCGTGACTGCGACCATCCGACACTTACAACTTGCGTACATTCTGCAAGGCATTCCGCGAAGTGCACCGACTTTAAGAGCACCTATCTCCAGAGCACTTAAATACTGTGAGTAGGTATTTAAGATTGAACACTATGTAAATCACAAGTGACTTTATTGGGTGCTTTCCGTAGAAATATAGCTGTACGTAATATATGTACTGTTTATTCACAAATAATAATAATAATAAATATTCATGGACATTTAACACAACGCCTTCTAGTCCCAAACTAAGCAAAGCTTGTACTATGGGAACTAGATGGCTGATAGAATACATTATATACTTTTTTTTTGTAAATGCATACTTATAAAAACAAAGAAAATTACAACTAATACAGTATTTATAATATTTACAAAATACCCATGAAACTGTTCACCTATGTACAAACCGTTGCAAGCGACTTATAGATAGCTCAACTGGTCCAAATGAGTAGCAATCGTAATTATATTAATTATTGTTGATATTATTATGTACGTTACATGCTTATTAAAAAGTTGATATAGTGGTTCAAAATATTATTTAGTAGGTATATCATTTTATAGTCATATTTGTTAATTACGCATTATTATAATTTACCCTGGGAAAACTTCTGCGATCATATTTCTAATAATAAAATTAATTGAAATTGATTTACCATCAAAGCACCAATCTTAAAAACCGGTCGGTGCTCATAGTGAGATATTAAACGTGCTCTAAAACGGGGTGCTCTACGAGGAATACCTCAACCTTGCGATGCGCTGCATTTGCATCTGACAACCACATTCCGTGCTTCGTGCTTTCGGTTATTTTACTGAAAGTATTATCCTCCTAGGATAGAAGAGTCAGGAGAGTTGGATAAGATTATGACAGAGTTTTTTGAAACAGTCTTTGTTTATATGAAGCAAACAGACCATGTCGCGTACCACTGGCAAGTAATTTGAGATTCGTAATGTGAAGGCAGATGCAATTTTGAACTACAATGCACGGCAGCGTACCTAGCTGTTGTGATTGCCGCGCATGTGTAACTCAAATACATTACATTTAACTTGATTGTAAGCTGTTACCATCGCATTTACCTACTGTTTTGTTTTTAATTCTTTTATTTCCACTCCTTTATTGTAACAAAAAGCGGAATCACTAAATAGAGAATTTTGTATTTGGAACGCAGCACACATTCTCATTATGAAGTTCAGTTTATCGCTGCGGAGGGAGCTGACTACACCAACATAGGGGTTTAATTCTGAATTCCTCGCGTCCAGTCTTGGTGAACTTCTTAACTAGTCCAGATGAAACAATGGTCTTTGGGACCACTGTTGTGCTGACACTGACTAGGGCTGACACTAGCTCTACTGCAACTTTCTCGTGATAACAAAAAGTACCTATTCTATCAGCAATCTAGTTATGCTTAGTTTGTGACTAGAAGGTGTTGTGTTAAAATGTCCATCAGTATAATTTATTTTTATTCATTTATAACGAATTGTAGGTAAGATCGCATAAAACCTGGATGGAAGTGTGAATGTGTCCATACAGCAGTTATCCAATGAGTTTATGCCGTAGCAAAAAGTCCATAATTATGTTTTGTTTCTATAGTACAAGCTTTGTGTGAACGGTTCAGAAAAATGTATATAATTTTTTTTATTTATGACTGATTTGTTTTTCGCATTCTAATTTTTGTTCCAGGGTTGCCAACCCTAGCCACCGATACACGACGGAACCGGAATGTCCTGCGACCGCCGCGAAATTGAACATACACGCCACGTGCAAGTCACAACCCGGAAATTTAACACGTTTAGGGTTAACATCGGCGGTCAGGGCCAGCACGTGGGGAAGTTTTCAAATATAGAGTTCATTGCAATTGTGTAAAACTGGTTACAATAAAATTATTTGAAGGCTTTTGTCAAGAGCCTAAGTAGGGAACCCTTGAGTGTCTTGTAGTTCAAGGACAAGTTGAAGGCACCACATAGAAGATCACCTATATATGCATTGGACCGGCCAAATTAAGTCTATTGTGGGCGGAAGCCTACATGAATGGAAGATGGTAGCAAATTGAGAGAAGTAGCGGGATAACGTGAGGTGTGCCACAGCGTGTGCGTTTTGAGTTTTGCATAAACAAATTTTAAGTTTTGGAATGGGTCAGTAATTGTTAAAAGTTTCCAAACAGTTGTAACCAGTCATTTAAAAGTTCAAATCAAAAGTTATAAGCATTCGAAAGTGGACCCACGGTGGCACACAAGGAATGCTGGATTTCAATGACCTTATTATTATTAACATCTACTTTCACTAGCTATATTTAGTAGAATATTTGGCCCCTGAAAAAATCTAGACTCATAACGACCACGAACGCTCTGCCAAGAGTGAAACAACTGACTATGCCAGGAATACTCAAACGTCATTCAAATTAGAGCACCACCTAAAATTGTTCTGCCTCTGTTCGACATTACTCATTTGTAAGAGATGGCAATAGTTGAAGCGGAACTTAAATTGAGTGGGGTTTGAGTGGCGTTTGAGTATTCGCCCAGAAGAGATACAGATACGATCTAAGTTATGTTATTCAGATAAAGCAAAGCGGAAAGATCGTAATTGATTTATTTATCAGACAAATAGTAATAACATTCAGATTTACGGCTGGAGGGTCCGCCATTAATCATTTGAATAATTCGGCTATTACTAACGGCAGGTTGCTACTATTACTCATTCGTGGATTAGTAATTAACAATAACAAATGGTGTTGTAGTTTGTCGCGAGACGATGGAATAATTTCGGTGCTAAGGTGAGAGAGTACATTTTGAACTTCTACTGGGTATTAGTCAGTGACAATGGAGGTGACTTGCGCATACGTATCACCTCTAAGAATAGGGGCGTAGTATTATATATTGTTATGTATGCTTAGTTTTAAGCTGTGATGTACAAAGCATTTTCTATGTTGTACCTATCTTTTTTTTCGTCATGATATGAACTTTAGTTCATTCGTGGTTAAGGGTACAGACTGATCGGTTATCAACATACCTAATGGAGAGTTTTGGCCGAAAGGTATAAAGTTCAGGAAGTTCATTGGCCGCCTGCAACATGGCACCTCGCCGGAGTCGTCTTTACGTGTCCAATAAATTTAAGTTTCTGTTACTTATTATTATTATGTATGTTAGTTATGAGGTACTTACAAATATGGGGCTGTTTTTTGCCCCATGTGCGTGAATATGTTGCCTGAAATAAACTGTTATTTATTTATATAAAGCGGCCACACACCTTCAAATAAAGCGACAAGCCTGGCTTGTTCAAAATATGCAGCTGACACGATTTTGGGATCATTCAAAAATCTCAAAAAGTTGGTTCGCGATGAAGCGTACATCGTGAAATTGCATTATAGATCTATATAGATAGCTTCTAAACCATTGTTTGAGCGCAACGACGCGTCGATAGAAATGATTAATGACTGAATTTGCCATCATTATCATTAATCGCACGTAAAATGTACGCATTATCTTAATTACACAACGTTGACCGGAGCGGTACAGTACGCGACGTGTAAGCATGCGTTTTAGAAAAATTTTATAAGTAGAGTAAGCTAAACTAGAACGTATTTTTAGCGTGATTTTTTTGGGTAAGATGACAATTTTAGAAACTTTCCTGGGAACTCTACAAGCTCAATATTGCCCAAACTCAATATATAACTCTGCGCTCAATAATAAACTAACTTTATGCTATTCGACAACTAAACTACTGCTTGCTAGTTACTGCCTCCTGCTTGGTTTTATTATGTCCTTTCAAAATGACATAGTTACAAGCCCTGTACTACAGTACGAAGTAATGATATTTCGACGCACGCTCATCCCTCATTATCGAATTAATAATGGTGGAAAGCGACACGGTATATTAAGCTATTTGTAATTACTGTCCTTACTTATAATGTACAGCGGATTAGGGATGTGCTAAGCGTATGAGTGGTGTGCTAGGAAAAAATCTAATGTATCAATTCACGCTTGGACGAATAAACACACAACCAGCTGATTGACCGAGCTTTGCTCGGGTTTATTTTTAGTAATTATTTTTATGTACATAACCAATATGCAGTACTTATTTAGTTAGAAAAGGTTCTATGCTCAACAATGCCATCTATTAACGATTAGAAGTATAACTTCAAAAATTAGTATTATTATTCGCCAATAGATGTCGAGAAGAGTCACATTTTTCCTTGCATTTTTCTGTTTAAGGGTTTCAGAGGTTTCATTAAGTTGGCAATATGCAACCTATTGTGTGCAACCTATTTGTAAAAATAGGATAAGCTCTGTATGTTGTAGGCATCTTGCTACTAAATCGCAGGAATTGTGGAAAAAAATTAAATTCCGATTGATGAGGACTTCTGTAATAAATCGTAAAAGGGTTTCAAAATATAATATGTTGCGTACAATCAATGAACAAAGTTGTAAAAGATACGAAACAGCTTTTATTGAAAAAGTTGGCGCGAACGCCAACCAAAGTTCTTATTACTGTTGTATCGAGTTCTGATTTCGACACCTTTTTATTTTAACCTATTAAATGTCGAAAGGACACAATAAAATGTGCTATAAACATTTTTGTTTGTTTATATAAGTAAGCCTAAACTCTTTTAGATAAAATCTAGATTACGCTAAGACCAGAAAAATCTGTAAAATATTTCGCATTTTATTTTTATGATGATGAGATAAATAGACTCACGAATATTATTCACAGACGCGGAAATATATATTTTTACTAAAAAAATGCCCTATAAACGCGTGTTTATGGTTATTCTAATGGCAATTCACCCCATAGCTAAACCGCTAATCTTTCCCTTGATTGACGGTATTCAACAACAGTAAACCGGTTTTATAACGTAATATATGAATAAAGCGGTTTTATTAGTACAGTAAAACCGGGATATTACTTAAGACTTGTTAGAAGCGAAGGCGAAGTAAGTTTTTTACTTATTTTTATACACACATGTGATTTTCTTGTCTCTTCTAAGGAAGAAACTTCTATAAAGAAGGTCCATAGACCAAGATTATATACGTTTTACTAATATGTACTTGGCTTACAGGCTTAGTGTAAGTACAGACGTTCCTTTCCACCGAAAAAAAGAAAAATATATACCTACTTTCTCCTTTTCTTTTGCTTATTGGAAAAAGGCTGAGAGGATGGTATAGGTGCTGGGCAAGCCTACTCCATCTAAACATTGTCCCAGGCACTGCAGTGTCCCTTTAAGTGTAGGCATAGGTTGCCTCCTGACGCTGTATAAATCATCTTCAATAGATGTAAAGGCCTAAGACTGAAGTGGAAAAAGAGACGTAGTTTTTTGAACAATTGGTGACGCGCGATACAGTTTCCATTACGCAGTGCAACTTCACGGGTGCCAAGATCGACCGTACTGCACAAACTTAGATTCGATTCCAAAAGTTCGGCTCTAGAAATATGGCTAAGAAAAATCCACTTACAATGTCACTGCAACAAAATAGTGCCAACTGTTTTTAAAGTAGTTATTGGCTAGCAATAAATTTTGGAGAAGGATTTGCCAGACTAAATGAATAAGATCGTAAAAAGATTTACACTTTTATTTACAAGAATAAAGCAGTACTTGAAATCTACTTTTCAACTTAGCTGACTTTTCGAACCAAGTCTTCAGCGATGTTTGATATAATCGCGATTATTCTGCGATACAATACTAGCGTAGCATAGCGATAGATGATTCTTCTCTAGTAGTTTATAGTATAAAGCTGTTTTTACAGTATGCTAACGCCCTAATAAGCCAGCAAGCCCTGTAATATATCGCTTATAGGAGGCTTTACATCTTATAAGCTCTGAAAGAACGGAGCTTTTGGAATGCTTGGCTTGGCTTCTGTGAGTAAAATGCTAATTTTATAGTCGGAACCGATTGAACACTTGAACCTAAGTTTAGATTTTAAGAATCTAGACGCTAGCATATAAAATAAGGAGTTTTTAAAATGAACGCTAATGGCTAGCGTCCACAGGCCCGCATCGCACGCATCGGACGCATACACATATATATATATATGCATATATACAAGGCAAACTAAAATCCGTTGCGTTCGATGCGTCCGATGCGTGCGATGCGGGACTGTGGACGCTTGCCTCGCTTGCCTTAATACAACGAGGTTAGTACAAATCAGTCATCTTTTGTTTTTTTTCTCTATCTTTGATGTTTCGTAAAAAGAACATGACACGAGAAAATCGTAAGCGCTGTCAACCTTTTTTAAAATTGTGTAAAGAAATTGTGTATCCTTTTTGCTGTGAATATAGACTCTTTGGTATTCAATCTCTATGCCCTATATATGAGGTATTTTGAGCAGATGGAGTGACGACCGCTGGGAAATCTCTGTTTGAAATTGTTTCGAAATGGCTCATTTTAAAGTTTGGTGCACCTTCGGGACTGGATTTGGTGGAGTTAGAATCATGTTACATGTGTGACATGTACAAACTGTACAAAGTTTGTACACCGTGAGGTTTGCACTGAAACACTGAAGTACAGATGGGATTAAGCTTCATATTTACCGGCTTTGGTAAATAAATGTCTTCTGTACAACTTTTCACCATTTAAAAACCTACTTTTGAACTGGAACACAGCAACACACAGCCACTGTCCAGCGAGGTCAATGCCTATTCTTCTTCTTTTCTATATGGCCATTCATTATATCGGTTTTATCTCGAATCGATTACATTACCCCTAAATATAAGCGCTTTCGTGCTTCGGACTGTAGATCCTGACTCTAGCAGTCGTTAAACCACGGCGGAGGCCTTAAGGCGGCTACTCCGTCAACTTAAAAACGAACTTGCTGGTTAATAATAGTAGATTATAGTAGTAGTATAAAAGTAGTAGATAAGAGATTCTCTGCTCTTTACAGTGTTATAATAGTGTAGATAGATAGATAGGGGATAAGTATAACCTACATTACCAAAACACCGCGTATAACCAAAGAATATAAATAAATATAAATATTCACGGACACTTAACACAACGCCTTCTAGTCCCAAACTAAGCAAAGTTTGTACGATGGAAACTAGATGGCTGATAGAATACATACATACATTTTTTTTGTAAATACATACTTATAATACATAGAAACACCCAGACACAGAACAAACATCTATGTTTACAACTTACAACACACAAATGTTTGTTCTCGGTGGGGATCGAACCCACGACCCACAGCACGGAAGGCACAGCTACTACCGACTGAGCCATGACGCCTGTCAAATATAGAATATGTAATACGTAGTTCCTACGTAAGAAAAAGCGGGACTCCCATTCTACCAAAACTACACGCTGAAAATTTCGTTTTGTATGAAACGCGATTAAAATTTTGACCCCCGTTTCATACATTGTTCTTCTTTTTCTCTTCAATAATGGCCTCTGTCCGTCATTTCGACAGACAATTTTGCCAATGTCAAGTGATATATCTATACATCTATACATCTATCTATACATCTATACAAATATTATAAAGAGGAAAGGTTTGATTTTTTGTTTGTTTGTTTGTTTGTATGAATTGAATAGGCTCCGAAACTACTGGACCGATTAAAAAAATTCTTTTACCATTAGAATCCTACATTATCCCTGATGAACATAGGCTATATTTTATCCCGGAATTCCCACGGGAACGGGAATTACGCGGGTGAAACCGCGAGGCGCTGCTAGTAGTAATAATATAAGTCAAGTCATTCGTCAAGTCGGCTGTCGTTTGTTTTGAAAAGAACATGGTGGATTTTCTCTTTAAAACCTAACACGAATTTTCACAATTCAGAAAAACCACTTTACACACATTTATTCCAATGGCTCACACTTTATGTTACGACCTAAGTATTATTCTTTAAAATTCCACCAAAATTAAACAACAATACCACAAGAAAAACTATTAAAATAAAAGTGCTATGTGTCGTTTCTAAAAATGTCAAAACTCGTGTCCCATACATTGTTCGTTTTTCGAAAGCACGAGTCTAGTTTGAAAGTTTCGCCAGTCTGCGTATAACTTTTGAAGGTACCTGCAAACATTAGACGTAGGTAAACGTTACAAACCTTCAAAGTAACTTTTTGACAGACTGACAAGCAGTTACTTTCTACATGAAACTCTCATTCACCATTTAATTCGGAACGTCTTTACCTACACAGGTGTTACTTAGATTAAGTTAGAAATACGACGTTTTCACACTGGCTGAAACTCATACCGACAAGAAACTGAAGCCTTATTGTGTAAGTTCAGTGGTAATCGACGTCGGCTTCGTTTTTGACATTTGAAACCTAGACTGGACTTCAACTGTCACTTTCGTATTCGTTTTGTATTACATACAATACCGAAAAAATTCTGACAGAGTCGACCGGTGGTAATGGGCTTGAACTTCACTGGTAATGGATTTCAAGTTACACAAGAAGGGTGCTGGTTTTTAAAATTTTAGTGGTGGCAAAATAAAACATTATCTTAAAACCTTCAAGTCTTTTTATTCGTTCGTTTTCATGTTCATGTTTCATCAAGATTCAGTGACAGCGCTAATTTTAAGGATAAACAGGGTGTGAAATAGAGGATTCAGAAGATAAAAGATTAAAATAGCAGTGAAGGAAAACATCGTGAGGAAGTCACTTTGATTTCTAGCAACACCGATGAGCTATTAAAATTTAATGAATATACAACCTTTTGAAAAAGAAATGTAAAATTTCCTACAAGCAAAAGCACTTTTCATATACCTAAGTAGGACAAGCTGGGGAAGGCCCTGCTGATTTAAAAATAAACTCGGCCAAGTTGGAATTTTTAGACGCGTATCTAACCAACAGCTCAGTATCAATTTACAGTAGTACTAGTAGCACAGCAAAGGTATAAGTACTAGCAGTCAGAAGAGTGAGTATTTAGGGAGACAATGCATTGTTACAGGCAAGTAGGAGGCAGGAGGTTACCACGTAACATAAGGTGGGCCATGTACTTTAATAATAATACGTCTATATTTCTCAACTAGCTGATACCCGCGACTTCATACGCGTGCGAAACTTTCCACCTAAAAATATCTGTCAACCAGCATACGATGAACCTCGTGTCAAAAGCTGCTATTGGTTTAGAGAGGTCAAGCTTTATCTAAGAATCCAAGTCTTTGGTTTCAATAAAATATAGCCTATGTTTCAATCCAGGAAAAGGGCTTCCAAATGGTATAAGTATCGTCAAAATTGGTCCAGTAGTTAAGGCGTGATCCGCGAACAAACAAACAGACCAATAAACAGATAAACAGACAAAAAGACAAACTTTATTTTCGTTTATTTAGTAGATCTGCATATTTCGTTTATCCTTTTTGGCTTTTTTACAGTTTTATAATACCTAGTATAGATAATAATAATAAGCTTTCATCACTTATTCTCGTTAAAAATATGCTGTGTGCATTAACCCATAGACTGCTATACGAAACTGCTTGCCGTCGTCGGGGCCAGCTTCCTAATACTGCATACCATGTAATACTTTACTTCAATATTTAGGTCAAAATGTGTTCGTTTTACATGGTTTTACTACAAAGTTCACGTGAACTATATTTTCGTATAGAGATTGAACAGCGCCCCTAGCGGGTAGTTTACAAAACTGATGATTCTCCATACAGCATTTTATGGTTTACGTGACTTTGTAGTAAACGTTAAACGTACGTACACACTCGGCATCTGAGTGCTTGTACTGCCGAGTGTTTTATAAAACTGTGGTGGAGTGCAGTCACGTCCGTATTATTGCAGTCCGACACCGTCCGTGGAATAGTTCGGGCACCTCGCGCCGAGTTCCTAGACGTGTGTCTGTTCTTGGGATCAACGCTTCTCCCAAACTATTTTCATTCGAAAGGATTGGAAATGCCAACGCCGCTGTATCCGAACACAATTTCGTAATTTGCTTTTGCGGGTGGTGTATCCGAACAAGTTCTAGATTTGAATGTTTTGAGTTTGTTTTTCGTTCCAATTTTTAATTTTAATAAAATGTTTGTCTTGATTGCCAGAAATATTTATTGTACGCGGTTCTCTGTATAAACTGAATAGGAATAGGTTTTGATTTCTACATAAGTAGGTACCTATCTACCTTTGTTTCTGGTTCGTAATAATATAACAATTCCGTTTTAACTTGAACCGTTCAATCATTGACCTTAGAATAGTTGCGAAAATGCGATTTTATGACATACCTTTATCACTATACAGGACGAAAAAATCAGCTGTTCAATACAAATTGCACTATCTACTGACAAAAATGTATGGAACAGCTAATTTGCTTTTACGCTAACACTGATAGATCTAAATATAAGTATACAAAGTTGTTTATATGGGTTCTTAAACCCCCCGAATTCTTTTTAGACCCGGTGTTCATCACCAACTATTACTTAAACGAGTATTTTGCAATTTTCACCTCTAAAACAGTAGTTTTGCCGAAAGCCAGTGACGAATTTTTGACAACAATTTAGTAAACAAAGTCGCGGGTGCGGTGGGGTCGAGTTTCGGACGATAATGAGGTTACGGGGTGCGAACTGTGCCCCGACTCAGACGGGGCGAGGTTTGAACCCAATATGCATATATTCAACCACCTTTTGGGGTTATTTAGACAAGCGTCATGGCAAATTTATTTATTAAGTCGGCTTTCAGTTCTGTGGGTCGTGGGTTCGATCTCCACCGAGTGCAAACTCTTGTGTGGCAAACACATAGATGTTTGTTCTGTGTCTGGGTGTTGCTTTGTATCATAACCTTTTACAAAAAAATATGTATGTAAGTATTTTATCAGCAATCTAGTTCAAATAGTTATAGTACAAGGTTTGCTTAGTTTGGGACTAGAGAGCGTTGTGGGATATGTCCAAGAGATTTATTTATTTCCAAAGTATTGAAAAATTTCCATAAATTGATTTGAGCGCATCCGGAATCATGCAAAGATTTTTTGACAGCTATTTTCTACGTGAATGTCTTTTTAACCGACTTCAAAAAAGGAGGAGATTTTCAATTCAGCTGTATTTTTTTTATATATGGGGAACACAGACAATGTAGAATTAATTTATTCTTCGTGTGCCCATAAGAATAACTTCTATGATTGAATCTCGCAGTACCTATATAAAACCAGTCTGTTTCCCAACAACTCCGCTCAGTCAGTTTTGAGTTAAAAAAGTGGCTCCATCCACTTATAGGCCGTCGATGCTGTAATACCCTGAAACGGTGGCCGCTAACTGACGACCGTAAAAAGTACTGCTATCTAACCATGATGAAATAACGTTTTGGAAAAACTGTGTTAATTGACGGATTATGACGGCGAACGCTGACGGGTTTTGACGGCGAATGCCGACGGCTTTTGTCGGTCGACGGTCTTGAAGAACGCTTGTAACTAAGTTAATGTTGGTTAATGACGACGCTGTTCAGGCGTGTTCTGTTCATCGATACTTGCAAACTAATAACACATAATAGTATGGAGTTGTATTCTAACAAATTATAAACTTGGTTTATATTGTAATGTTTGGGTTTCACTGCGCGCTCGTCTCGGTTATTTATCACAGACGCGCGGAACTGTTAGTTGTTATCGCGCAATGTACCTCAAATGTTAGTAAAAACCTTTTTTTCAGATACATAGTGTGTCGTTAAAGTGTAAAGCCAACTCCTTTTAGAAACTATCTTAGATCAGAATGTTCTGAACTGTGCTTGTATCGATTTTTACCTCCGACCGAAAAAGGGAAGTGGTTTTATAAGATTGACAGCGTTGTGTGTATGTCTGTTTGTTTGTTGATCGGTGGATTGAAGAGTCACATAGAGAATGATCAATACATTTCCGGACCCTCGTTATCGCTCATGTCTGTAAGCTGACTGCTATACTCAGAGATATAACATTAACATATCTGTAGTACTAATACTTGTGACAATATATCGCAGATTGTGTTTTAACGTAGGTACGCCTCGGAGTGTGCCAGTTTGTTGCTTCTTACATTTGTATAACTCCCGTATCTTAGGTTTTACCAATTTTTGGATTCCTGCTATCAATTCTAACACATTTTTAACATTTTCCTGCCTAACTTTGATCTTGATCCGAGTATAGAATCTTTGGTTTTTCCATTCGTTAACAGAATAAAACTTTTTCATGGTTACAATCATTCTGCATGAATTGGAATCACTGTGACTTTCTACAGTATTCAAACATTAAGTATTTCCAAGTCAAAAGCTTTTTACTTGTAAGATTATTTTCTTAAAAGCACTTAAACACAGGTTTATTTTATTGAGCGTGTTTTTGATCAAACCAGCAAACATTTTACGAATTTACTTTGAATGTTTTTTTTGTACAGAAAAATACATATCTGGATATAGATAAGTTTTTCAGGCTTCTAAGTGGCCCACTTTCTACTATACTAGTCGAATTATATTTTGTCTCAGAGCCCGTAGTCTGAGTATTGTTATGTTGATTTGCGACAAGCGAGTATCGAGAAACTCGCAGATTTTGTATGGAGAAAAATAGTTTTCAAATCAATTCTTGAAGCAGCGTAGCTTCGTAGCACACTCGTAGCGATCCGTAGAACAAGCGTAGCAGCGTAGCAATTTGAGCTTAGTAACTGGAGTACGCAAAATTGTGTGCATTATTTTGCATATTTCTCTGCATCTACTGTATACATTTGTATATTCTAGAATAAACAGTTCAGACATTGCCGGAAGCTTACCGCAGGGTTAAATGAGTAAACACGTTTTGGTGGATTGTTTTTAGCTGAATTACCGCAAACTATTTTCAGGGTTGGTTAGTGATATTTTGATAATAAGATTATTTTTAACATTTTGGTAAAGAATTTTCGAAAAATAAAATGTTAACTATGCGCTGGAGGCTTGCTGAGGAAAATATCGGTGTAAGCCATGTACGATGGAAAGCGTCTACTTAGTACTAAATCTATGATACTATCTGCAGTTACAGGATTGGTACTTATCGTACAAATCTGCAAAAAACTAAACGAAATTAATCAAAATTTTCATTTTACGAGATTTCATTTGAACACGTCCAACGCTCTTCATCCATTTATCTTGATACGTGCAATCCCAGAAGCTGAGAGTGCATCGCCGTGACGAGACTGCGATTGTATTGCTGTCTCTTTTCAGTTCATTGTCTGTGCCAAGTCTTTACATGACTCTTTTACTCATAAAGGGAAGTATTATGGATTGACTTTTGTAGGAAGACTGGAAGAGCGAACTTAGTGGTGCGTCTTGGGAGAAACAAACGTCCAGTGGTGGACTAGTTCTCACATCAACTACTTATTCGTTGTTGATGATAATGATGACGTACATATGAGCACTTCCGTGATTCGGAAGGCACGTTGATCTATTGGTCGCGCCTCTAGCAGTCGACACGACGGAGGCTTTAAGGCGGCCTAAAAACTTCGTCACCAGAGCTGGCCACTAACTTAACGAATGATCTTTTACAGATGTGTAGAAAATAAAAAAATTCGAACGAGTACGATAAGTTACGTATGATTAACCATCTAACCAGTAAGAAACAATGGTAAGGAGTATTATCTCATGGGTATATACTTTGGAAATTTGTATTGGTGTGTCAATGTTCAAACAAATGCTAAATGCAATGAAACATTTTGTCCCGCTGTGGGAATTGTACCCGCACGCGCACGTCTCGTCTCAAGCTAGTTTTTCAAAACAAGTATGCATCACCGTGACTCGACTGCGCGAACTCACGCCGACTTGAGTGACACCACCACTTCTTAAGATTGAATTTTTATCTCTTTTTAACTGAGAGAATACCTAGCATTTTTGTGAGGTCATTTTTCTGAAGTGATTTTTACTTAGTAATGTGCTGCTTCTCTAGAGGAATAAGGGTGAAAGTTCCATAACCTTTTTCGTGAAAACTTTTTTTAATGTCACAAAATAACTGTCAGTTGTTTGACAGTAAGAGTTTGAATGATAGGACAACGTCTGTCGGGTCAGCTAATTGATAATAGTTATATGACATTTCAGAGGAATTCTTATAATCAGGGAAATATGTACCTAATTAAGTACCTATTTAATTTCAATTATTACCTAAAAAAATATATCACAGTACTGCTGTAAATTTTTAATTTTACTATTGTACTATTTACAATCCTATTTCAATTATCGTAATACAAACCAACACTGGCGAATCTGCCTGTCACGCTTACAGGACGTGACACATGTCACTGTCATGCTGTCACGCTCACTAAGTTGTGATAGCGCTGTGCATTTCAAACAATTTCTAATCGTCGCCGTCGCGCGGCTCCATGACGCGACAGCCAACGGGTTAAAAATAGTTTTGGGATAGTAAAAATAGTTATAAAAACTATCACGTTGAAGCATGAATTTTAAATCGTGTTTGTGTCTGGATTTTTGATTACATTTGGTCTGTCTGAAACAAAATAATGTAGCGATGTGTTTTCACGAACTGATAAAGTATAAGTTTTTTTTATACAGACAGATAATCTTTTATTTCTTGAGAGCTATATGGTAACACTGTTATGTTACAAATAAACATAACTAACTTAGAATAGTTCATACGTACGAATTTACACAGGATATACATATTTTTTGTTTTTGGAATTTACAAACTAGTTACTATAATTTTTTTTTTAAACTTATTTTGTATGGTTTCTACGAACGAACTCATAACTGCTAAAAGTACTAAACATTGTGTTTTTTGTACATTTTCCTGTTTATTGCGCACAAATCAGAATAAAACAGTCGGATTTTAAGAACGTCTGTAAGTACCTGGTTTTATCTGAGGACATTTACGTTTAAAAGCTTCACATAATCCAATTAAGGACAATAAGCGTGCGAGTCGGAATTCAAGCGATTAAAGTAACGTGTAAGCTACATCTGTCCATAAAGTTGGCGACACACCAAGCATAGGCGTCACAGCTCAGTCGATCACAGCTCTGCGTTCCGTGCTGTAAGTCGTGGGTTAGATCCCCACTGCGAATAAATATTTGTGTGTCGCAAACATATGCTTGTTTTATATCTGGGTATTACGTACTATGTATTATTAAGTATGTATTTGGGAACAAAATATAAGTATTCTATCAGCAATCTAGTTCCATAAGCTTAGCTTAGTTTGGGACTAGAGAGCGTGTTTGTGTGTGATAAGTAAGCAAATGATACAGTTTACTCACTTTTTACATGGAAAAAGTGAAGAGACGAGGCTGCGTCACTGTGTTTCTCACTCTGATGGTAAAGGTTGTGCTAATAATTCCACCGGCAGCTGTCATATCCTTCAAACTGGAAAAATGGATCACTGCTTAGGGACAGTGGCAGAAATACCGTACCTATTTCTGCACTCTCAAAGCACTTTTCTGAACTATTTTACAAAGAATCTTTCTAGTGAAGTTCTATTAATTCATGTTATGGTAAGTACAATAGGTACGTGACGTGCGCTAAGGACTGACACACGCACACATGTAATATTGCACGTAACTTATTGTGTTCCATCCCTTATGTTCACATTACATCTCTCAAAGCGTCTCTCCCCAAAGAGGCAATATTAAAAATAATACACCGCCTGTCGAGCGACGATTACCCAATTTTGAGCAAAAAGGGATTTATGCTCAAATGCGTAAGGACTTTTTTAGATTTAAGAATTATTGCGCTGGGGAATAGTTTTTAAAGAAACTGACTATCAATGAAGGTAAGTAGAGTTTAAAGCTGAGTTTAGACTAGCAAGAATACTTGCAACAGTGAGTGAGTTACCCAAAGCAATTTTTTTTGTAAGTACTTAGTTATATGGTATGAAAAAATCAATTTTCATTTTTATATTCACACTTAAAACATTTTGTATCAGTTTTAAATTTGATCACCGTAAATAAAGTGGGTAAACATTATGTTTGTATGGAAATGGATAACATTTTGTCCTGAAATAATAAAATAAATAAATATTCACGGACATTTAACACAACGCCTTCTAGTCCCAAACTAAGCAAAGCTTGTACTATGGGAACTAGATGGCTGATAGAATACATATATACTTTTTTTTTGTAAATACATACTTATAATACATAGACACCCAGACACAGAACAAACATCTATGTTTACAACACACAAATGTTTGTTCTCGGTGGGGATCGAACCCACAACCCACAGCACAGAAGGCAGAGCGACTACCGACTGAGCCATGACACCTGTCCTTGAAATAGATGACCTTGAGTCATTTAACAGAGATTATTTTATTATACCAAGATATTTTTTCAAAAATAAACTAAGCTACATTTATAGCCGTTTGAAAAAGCCCTAAGAAAGAGCGCAAGTACGCGACTTTATTACACCGTTTTTAGACGAAATGATGATAATTCGCGCAAAGTGGTTTTTACAGTAAATTCTCGCGTCCCCCCCGGCGAGGGACTGGAATGCGCTAATATGTCACAATTTTCTGGTGAAAGTTGGGTTCCTAGTTTAGTGGTGAAAACTAAAATAATGTACACATTTCTAACCTTAAAACAACATTTTAGTGTTGGCACCAAATCTTAATGATCAAAAGTGGTTTACATACTGCGACTTTATGTAGCGATCTAACAGCTATAATGACGTGTAGGTAGGTACTTGGTAAGCCATTGAATCAAACATGATGCGTAGTGCAATTTTATCAATGCAACTGAGGGGTGACCACGAACAAATCTGACAGTCGCCGCGTTACGTTCTAATAATTTATCCCGTCAACACCAGATCGACTGCCGAAGGATGTAGCATCCTACGCAGTGTATCTTGGATACCATAGCGTTACGATACGTCTGCGATTGTCACATTTATTCGTGATCAAGGCACTACGCTGTTGAAGTGAAGGGTTATGAATGTTTCAATTGCGGCAAAAATTTGCACAGTGTAACTGGTAAGTATGGTTTTTATATAAAAACTGTTAATAAAATAAAATTGTCGTTACATTCTCTGTGTGTTTATTGAAAATATTTGCCAATATTTATTTTAATTGTAAGTTTTGACGGGCAATTATAGCTCGATTAAATGAATTAATATATTTTTTTTTATACGGACAGTCTTTTTCAATTTGTTACTTATTTAAACTTTCAGTATTATTTCTCATAAAAATAAGCTTTGCCTCTTTACATAGAATAGTCTTCTTAGCACGGCAATGCGTTTTGCGTGTTAGACTCAAGACGTGCACTGAAACCCAAACCGAGTACTTCAGCGACATTCTGACCCATTTCTGTACTGAAACCAAACGCGCGAGTGGATCATTAAATCAAGACAAACAGATTTTTGATTGCAAGTTATTTATTAATAGATATTTGTTTTTAATATAACATTTTAGATATGTACTTGTAGAACCCAAGTACCTATTCAAGTCCTATTCGAGTACCTAGTCAACAGTCACATAATTATCATCTACTACTGACATTGGCTGTTCCAAAATAGTACGTACTGACACTAAGCTGGCAGGATACAAGGATAGCCAATAATATAAACATTTTGTACGCCGTTAATCGAAAACGCATCTCCTACGTCGAAACTACTCGTTAAAAAAGTGTATTATTTCCATCAAAATACATTAAATTATATAAACAACGCTAACATAACCTAATAAAACCTAACGGCATTCCAACCGCAAAACTTCAAAAAGCTTTATACATGCTATAAACACTCATCTCTAAATCATATTGCCGTGACATTGACAGCGTCACGCCACCACTATCTGACATGACGCGTGACGCAACGTGACATATCACGTCACGCGCGGAGTGTTTAATCAAGGACGATTTATGTTTTGTAACCGAGAACCTGCTTTATTGGGTTACGTTCAATTCAAATAAAGAATGCCCTGTTATTTATGGTGCGATTTGAAAAAATTTCGTTCGATTATTTACGGTTGTGTTAAATTCTATAGAAACTGGTTATAATAGGTTTTGCAAAAATATTGCAAAATAGGTAAAAAGATATCGCACAAAAGCCACTCGAGCGTGGCATGTAAATTGTGAAAAACAAGTTTTTCAACAATATTTTCAATGTTTACACCGTGACGCGTACAATTTTCAAGTGCCAAACTTCAACGCTTCGGCGATCGGACAAAGCGGTTTTTTAAAAATTCGCTTATCGTATAATAAGCTATGAAAATACGAGTCCTCGAGAATATTAGCATTGTGAGGAGGGAGACGAAGTTCTTTGTCAGCAAGACAAGCGGGAGACAGCTCTGTAGTGGATTTTATAGAATATCTCAAGTACATATTCGATAAGGCGGACAATTAGATGCGACCTTTGAATTTATTTTGTTTGCGCTTGTAAAAACAGCTTTTAATTGTTTACTTATTTATTTTTACCGGTCTTGGATTCCCTTGTCTGGTAGGAGTCATCATACGACTGTCAGCATTTAGTAGGTACATTCGAAAAAAAAGCACTCCTATATTTATTTCATGTTAGAAAAAATGCATCTAGTTTTTACAGTGTTCATCGCATCAAACGTTCAAACTTTGCATAAAACTCATGCACTTATGCACTATAGCTTATTATCACTAGTTTTTTTTATTATAAAAAATTGCATTGGTCGATGTCTGTATTCAGTTGCAGATCAAGCAAACTGCATTTTATTTCTATCAACGTCAACAAACTCTTTTATTTCCTTTAAAAATAAAGTAACAGCGCTGACCTACTTCTCCACGCTTGTTTTCGTTATCACGATATTTATTTTCCAAAATACAAGTTATATTAAACTGTATTCATTGTTTTTCCAATAAACGTCGTATCCTGAAGCTAAATATCAATATTTTCTCAGAAATGGCGATACGAGTCCATTAATCTGTCGTTAGAGCAATCACTTAGCGGTTAAAAAATGTGTAGTTTTAACTTTAATCTCGGGCGCGGTGACTGTGTACATATTAGTTTCGCTTATTGTATTACTTAGTAATTTTTTAACTTATTAATATAAATATTTATACGTTTGTATAAAGATTTAAATATTTTTTTTTCAAAGTATTCTTTGACATAATTTTAATTATAAGTATCTATTTAAAACTATGAATTATTTCTTATACCTAGCTAGATATATCTACAGTGAAGCGTTTATAAAAAGAAAACAACAATTAAATATTAATTTTGTGATTTGAGTAATTTCCCTAATCAGCCCACCATGATGCTAACTCAGCTATTTTGTACCAAATTGATATATTTTTCTACAAAAACACAAAGACACAAACTGAAATACCTAGTGTGAGTATTTAAAAAAATAAAGTATGACGAGGAACTCCTTTTCTATTTTGAAAGCCTTCGTAATCCAGCCCCACTGTGCGGATCATAACACTTCCGACCACAGTGTGGTGTGCAATCATAAACACAACACTAGCAGAATGCGCGAGTTGCACTTTGACATTACCCAAACAAAGAGTATGAATTGAAACCAGAATAACCCCATCCAAAAGACAGCGTGTCGAAATCTTAAGTGTTTCATCTTATGCAATTCGTGCATTTACGCACAAACACACATAAGTACAAGTAAAGTTCCGGGTTGCCAAAATTAATAAACGTAAGTATATAAATACAAATATTTAGGTATTTATTTCCTAATAAACATGTTTGAAATCAAGGTGTCATCTGTGTCACCCTGTCATCTGTGTTAGTTTAAAAAAACTGTGTTACAAAAGAAAGTACGCTCCGTTACAGGAGAAGGTATACCTACTAAAACAGAGTTTTTTTTATATAAACCCGGCATTTTTATAGAAAAGAACTCGATTTGTTTTATTAGCTTTTATAAGTTTAGTATTCTACCAACAATTTAGTTCACGTATTACAAGCTTTAATCAGTTTGGTACTAGAGGGCGTTAAATGTCCATGAATATTTATTGTCAGAGACGAAGAATAACATAATAAGAACACCATAATGAATGCAGATAAACGTCGGACGTCCGGCAGCGAGATGGGCAAACGACATCGTCAAAATCGCAGGCCGTAAATGGGAGAGACTAGCTCAGGACCGCAGTGGATGGCACAAACTTGCGGAGGCCTATACCCGGCAGTGGGTAAAGTCGGGCTGTGGATGATGATGATGATGATGATGATGATAATGGTGAAAATTGACTAAGCTGTAGTAAATCGAGATGAAAAATTGCTAAACAGAGTAGTTTCTCTAGATTCGATTTGTACTATGTCCGCAGCGACTTGCATGCGCTAGGTTCGCGGGTCGTTGTAAATTAGCATATGCACATAATTCCAAACATTAAAGTGTAAGTGGCGTCCGTAATATTGAGCAATAAATAACAAGTAACTGTTCTCGCTTGCACCGAAATGTTACAGCGAACAGGAATACTCAAATTAGAACGAATGTGATGTACTTGTTCGGGCGCATTCTGCATAATTTCATCTGATTATGTGTTGCGTTAGTGCATACTTAGTGGAAACTTTTGGACAGAATTGATAATTAATGTGATCATTTTAGAATACCGGGAATACCACGTTCGTGACGTTACACTCGAACATTGGAATTTTTGTATTGCATTTTCATTTTCATTTTACGTTTATAGTTTTGTATATATGTTTTGTATTTGGTACACTACTTAACTTTCCGTATTTAATCAGATTTTCTCTATTGGTATACCTAAGTATCTCTTAGTCATGTGTTATAGTTATTGTTTAATGTATTGTTTCTACGTGGTAAACCATAAAGAGTGGTCTACGTGTGTACTTTTGTAGCATTTATCGCGTAAAATCAAAATACTTTGGTAAGTTCCATTGCTATGTGAGATTTCGAAAAATCATATGGAAAATACAACCAGATCAAAAGTACACGCACCACAATCAAGAATGAACAAACATCTACTACCTAAAGTTCAATACGGAAGCGTTTACAGTAGGTACAGTAATTTATTATTCGATATCATTATTTAAAACTAAAGAATTTGGTTAAAAACACGTTCTGAATCGCGATAAATGCTTCAACTTCTTGTCGGACTCGATAGTTCTCCAGCAAAACTTATTTTAAAAGATCAAGATAAACTTGGAAGAAAAACGGATAAAAAATAGTTTGAATGAGTACCTATCCAAGATGTCATTTGAAGATTCCTTAGTGCTTTAAGTTTCTCAAAAACGATGAACGTTATATGACGCTCATTGAAAGATGAGATGAGTTATTCCTGCTGAATAATGAAGGCAAATAACGTTCTGAAAGGATACGGTTTGGATTGGTGACCGCTTATCTAGACATTTCGCTGTCCAGTCTGTAATTCGTGAGCTTTCAGCGGTGAACACAATTTTTTATTTATCTTACTGATATAATTTTACACGACCGTAATCTGTATTTTAACTAAGTCAAACCACAGTTCGTATATTTTTAGGAAACTTGATACTCCAGTAGGATTTTATTCAAGTTAAACAGTGAAATGTAGGTCAATATTTTAAAATATAGATTTAGTAGATATATTCACAAAGCACAAAGAAAATTACAACTAATACAGTATTTAAAATATTCACAATATTAACAAAATACACATGAAACGGTTGAGCTATCTACAAATCATTAGATTTAGTAGTAGGTATTTTTGTAAGAAAAAAAACTAAAGACTTATTTGTAAGATAAAATGTTTAGCAAATTATGTCAAGCCCTTTAGCTACGATCGCTCAAATCTGAGCCTGTACACGAATATCGGTGATCACTAAACTCTATATCGAATGAAAGTTGCAAAAAACATGGGTGAAACTTTTCCAATACCAATAAAAGTTGAACATTGTGAACAGGCTGTACGGAGGGATGGAGCTGTTGTTTACATTAAAATTACAGGTAAAGTGACTGCGTGGAGCTGGCTTATGGCGAAAGCCATTAAAAAGGTTTTATTCAGACCTACCGAATGTAATAGAAACTTACATACATAGTAGAGTAGCGAAAAAAAGAAAATTGCCTCTGCTGTACTTCAGCTGAATTAGCAAAAAGCGGTTCTAATGGTTATTAGTTAGCATAATGTCAAATAAGTCCCATTGCCTAGTTCAAACTTCTAAAATATTTACAAAAAAATGTATAATTATATAAATTCTGCAAGGTGACAACCACGTTATTTTTTTTAGTTCCTATATCGCGCCTTTTTCGATAGTTTTCGAGCAAGCCCTAGAGCTAGTGATTTCCCAAGAGAAGAGAGATAGACCTACCTACTAGGTGTTTCAGAAAAATATTTTTATTCTTTATAATAGGTAAGTACCATTACCAAAGTATTTTTAAACAATTTGTAGTACATCGTAAATACTGTGTTAGTCATAATTGTCTTTAAACTTCTATTTTGCGATTGAATGAATGAAAGAAGAAAAATGATTTTTGAATAAAAGTTTTTTTAATAAAAGCCATATTTTCCGCATTACCAATAGAGTTGTGCGTCAAACAAACCCCTAATCTAATCAGGGTATGGATCCAGATCCAATGATTTAGGGGATTTGTGACTCGGCATGACAGCTCGCTGGCAATTTGATTTGCCCAATTTGCTGCCTACATCATTTGCATTTCTACGCGACTAATCAAAATTGATAAATTGATGGGCTAAACTCCGTAGTATTATCAGAATGGCCGCATAGTGGCAATGGGATTAATTGTACGAATGCCGATTCCAACTATAAATGTCATAATTAAGCAAAGCTTCATACAATATGGTTCGCTTTGAAACGCATTAAAGGTACCTTGTGATGAGTTCATTTATATCATTTTACACAACGCCTTCTAGTCCCACAGTCCAACTGCTTGTACTATGGGAACTAGATTGCTGATAGAATACTTAATAGGTATACTTCTTTTGTAAATACATAGCATAATAACACTCGGCCTAGAACAAAGTATAAAAGGAGCCTAGAGGAACAAAAGAGGATGGCATACAACATGATCTAGTAACACTTACTATCAATTTAAGCGTTGCCGATTAAAAATGTTCGCTAGCAAGTGAATAAATTACTTCGCCGGTCCAAGACGATATCTCGAGTTAATTATTTATAGCGAGCTGCACTCGGGGAGACTCGTATTTCACCTGCAGACAAAGTAAAATTATACTGCGCTTATTAAATTTATGTAATGCAACCACAACTACATGAAAAAAACTTAGTCGAGAACTTATCCGAGTCATACACGGCATTGTTTATGATTTTTTGCGATATATCGCGGTGTGCTTAGCATATTATTACGTTTTGTACTCATATTATACCGACCGAGTGTACTGATTGCTATAATGTGATCTTGTTACAATACTTAATCATAATTCCAAAAAAACGACTGACTTCCCTTCACTTGAAGATCAAAATCCCCATACTGTTCATAGCAAGAAAAAGGCAATTGCTGCAGAAAAAAGTCATTATCATTATAATTCAAAATGTAACATTTTCTTATGAGTTTTGTTATGCAGATGGCTTTATAAATTTTTTTTTGACTTTGCATGTCGTAATATGCCCTTAGTGGATCTGACAGGGTTTTTGTTACACCCTGTATTTGGTTTTTAATACGACTTGTGGTCCAATAAATTTCCAGTAAAACAAATGCATTATGAGCTCGAAGCATCGATTGCGCTCAGAAGCACTTGTCTTGTTCCTGTCTCCACTGAAATACGTAAGGAAATCAAGCACGAAGAATAAAAGATTGCCATCTATTCTTAGCTGTAACTCAGAACTCAGCAGTTTTGAAAAACTACCGTGTCTGAGAACGCTAGAGTTGGGTAGCGCAAACCGAATTGCAATTGAAGAACCGAAATTTATTACAAGGTTGAATAAATGTTGAATTGATCGGTTTTTTTTAATTATGAATGAATGAAAAACGTTTTACTGGTACAATAAGCGGTACATTAATAAACACACACATAAAGGGCGGCCTTACCACTCGTGCAATTGTTTGTTACACTAAACCAGTAGGCATTGTCCTATAGTGTGCAACATAATAACAAACATAATTCTAAGTATGTATTTACAAAAAAAAAGTATAAAAGTATTATATCAGCAATCTAGTTTTCATAGTACAAGCTCAGCTTAGTTTGGGAATAGAGAGCGTTGTGTGTAATGTCCAAGAATATTTATATTTATTATGTTATAATAATAATAATAATAATAATATTTATTTTCAATAAAAAGGTTTACAAAAGCAATCTAAAAGAAGGCACTTAAATTAAGTAGGTACTTGTTTAGTTATGTAGTAGTTGCTTTATAGCTAAACCTTTGTGGAGTCTATACATTGACTCCTCGCTCTAACTAAGTAAAACTTGTATGTAGACGCAAGGGATCTCTGCTTCGGCTGTTTACAGTAGGTATTGCTAGGTGAACAATTATAGGTGCATAACATTGATAAGCACTTATGTAGGAGAAAACATTAACTAAGTTGAGTAATCATTAGGTATGTATTGGTAAGTAGTGTTTTGGTAGGTACCTAGTTAAGTAATAGTAAGAAAAAGTTCATTACCTACCTATTTCGTTTTAGATACCTTCCTATATTTAATCTAATAGTTATTTCTAGTTAAGCAGCCCAGGTTTTCGTGTTGTTTGTGAGTATAACATGTGTGTATATTATGCGTTTGTGATTTGTGTGTAAGTAGAGGAAAGCTCTGCGAAAGACCAAGTCTCGTAAGAATCTGGTTATCGCAGGCTTTGCTCAGATGTGAGGTGTGAGGGTGAATGTGTTTGTGTGTAAGGAATGTGTAGTCAGAGTAACGTGGGAAAAGAACCAAATATGCATCAAGAAGCAATAACTAACAGCTATAATTGTTTGTTACACAAAAAATCCATACTAATATTATAAATGCGAAAGTAACTCTGTCTGTCTGTCTGTCTCGCTTTCACGCCAAAACGACTGAACCGATTTGAATGAAATTTGGTACACAGATAGTCTGACAGACAGGGTTACTTTCACATATATAATATTAGCATGGAAGTATGGATGTATCAAAACACTATAATTTCTGACGCTCTAGCTTTCTATAAATGCATAGAAGACGTCAAAAATTAAAGGAAAACGTTCAAATATAGAATTCCTATTTGTTTATTCTCAACTTTAGCGATTTTAAAATGACAAACTGGCTACTAGAGGGACAGGTAAGAAAGTCTTGAACGAATTTTTACATCGTCAATAATCAACATATATATTTTTATGTTTATTTCTTTGGTCAACACAACACAGTATTGATCCTTTGCCATTGTAAATGGAAGTCCGATGGTATGCGAGCAGATATCATTGTCGGAGCAAAAAGGAAAAGGGAAATGTTGCATTGTTTACGGGAATAATGGCTTATTCTTTTGATTTTTCCCTTCTATTTTTAATGTCTTTCATTCGCTACCTTATCTACCCTATTGTTGTGGGAAGGAAGAATTTTCTTGGATTTGAAGGCGCGATACGTTTCAGTGGAATTCTTCTGTCATTTCATTGATTAGAAAATAATAAAAGCGTAAATTTATGAGCTTGGTTTTCTCGGTCACTGACGCACCTTCTGGTATTTTTTATGCAACTAAATGATGGATTCGCGCAGGACCAAAGAGACTGGCGTACTAAAGAGGAGGCCTATACCCAGTAGTAGGTGCATACAGGCTAAATAGATAGATAGATAGAAATGGTGGAACAGGTTTATGGCTCACCTGATGTTAAGTGGTAATAACGATGCATTGCCTCGCTCGGCGTATCCACTGAGGGCGTGCCCTGTGATACATTGCACTGCGTCCATCACTTTGAAACACAAAGGTGTTAAGTCTCATGTGCCTGTAATTGCACCGGAACCCTTACCCTTCAAACTAAAACACAAATGCGAGCATCACTGCTTGGGGGTAGAAACTTCCCCGGAC
This sequence comes from Eulithis testata, assembly GCA_947507515.1. Lineage (NCBI taxonomy): Eukaryota > Metazoa > Arthropoda > Insecta > Lepidoptera > Geometridae > Eulithis > Eulithis testata. Next base: position 4,312,211 of record OX382213.1, on the reverse strand, counting down.
AAGCTCTTTCACAAGAAGCTACTACCTGTTTGTTTGCATATCATTCTAAAGGAGTTGGGGCATTTCAGGTCCAGATTTGCTTACATTAAGTTAATTATTAGATGAGTTTTGTTATTTATAACTTTTGTTGGTTTTATCATAATCTATTATGCAGTAGCTGTCACGTAAACGCAAAATAAGGCAAATATTTTGAGGTAAACACCTGTAAATACGATTAACAACATTGAAAAAGACGCATTTTTCGAATTAAAATATCTAATAACTAATGATTCCCGCTGCTTATAATGAAATTGTTACATTTTTAGAAACTACATTGTAAGTGTATTGTAACATACAAAGTTCCATCATTGCAAGTTTAAAAAAAATGTGAGACCTGGGCTCCATCAAATTTGCCCCAGAACCTTTACTTTGAAATCTATGTAGGTCATGTCTTCAGTCAATCATCAAAGCAGAAAACGAGGAACTAATGTGTATCATAATACCGTATAATATAATATCCACAGAATAGAGATATGTACAACACATTAATAAGGGGCGATGAGGGGATGCAATCTCGAGTCTCAATACACACCCCGACCCTTTAAGATTAAAGCTGGGTTTTCTACAAACACCTGGCAACATAGAACGTTATTTTTAATGAAATTGAAGAAATCTTACTGAAAACATGTGAAAACTTGCAGCTTAGTTAGCACCCAATGTATTGACTATGGCTTTCTTGTGGATAAGGCTGACTAGAGGATAGTTGAGGACGCTAAGCAAACTTACTCTATCTCAAAAATATCTGTTCTTTAGCACCCCGGTCTTTTGTGTTCTACTTCGCTACTGCACTTGAGTTTGTAAATCAGATCTAAGATAAGACGCAGAAGATACAGAAGACTACCGCGGCGATACAAAATGTTCATTAAGATCATTATAACGGTGAACACATCTTGAATAACTGGAACTTAAGTTTATAGCTACCTCCCCTTCATATAAAGTTCCATAAACGTGTATAACTTAACTTATAATTTGAAGCGCCTTGGCGTAACTTGAGGTTCTTCCGGTGGTATCAAGCGAGTTGATAATCGATCAGAGGCAAAGTTAATCGCGCCACTTGCGTTGATGTAAACCACCCCAAGGTTGTAGGGCTATGTAACATTTCGCTTTGAAATCAGAGTGATGCAGTCGGAAATTTTGATGTAGGTCAACTTTTGCCGTGTTTCTTTGTAAAAGCTGTCGAAAATCGAAAACCGTCTTCTTGTAGGTTGCCAGTTGCCGAACCTCAATAGTGCCAAGAAAGTTAATTGTTTGTCTAAAATAAAACAAAATATATTAGAAAGAGGAATTAAGAAACTATGTCAAAAAATCAGAGAAAGAAAGATCGTGAACACAGCTGAATTTACCTTGATAACTATCAACAAAAGTTCAGCTTCAAAAGTGACGATATTTTGCTCGTATTTCCGTTTATCGCTACTTTAGTAGACGAATCTTTAGTGGCCGTTGTTGAGCAAGCTATAAGTGCTCCTAGCTAATGGGGTCGCGATACCACGGAATTAACTGGCTCTGATGAATATCTGCTCTAGAAGCTACATGGAAATTTAGGTATGAACGAATCATATCAACGTTATTTAAAGCTACAGGGTGTGAAAAACTAGGCTGCTTTCAAAAATTACCACCAAAAAATATAAACATATAACTGACTTCTTCTTCTTCCTGCCCTTATCCCACTAGGTGGGGTCGGCACAACATGTTTTTTTCTTCCATTCTCCTCTATCATTCGTCATCTCAGTGTTCACTCCTCTCCTATGCATATCATCTTTTACACAATCCATCCATCTTTTCTTAGGCCTACCTCTTCCTCTATATCCATCCACATTCATACTTAGCACTCTCCTCGTTACATGACTCTCTTCCCTCCGCATGACATGCCCATACCACGCTAACGTGTTGCTCCTCATTTTCTCCGTCAGTGGTGTCACTTTCAGACTTCCTTTAATGTCCTCATTCCAAATTTTATCCATGCTTGTCACTCCGCACATCCATCTCAACATTCTCATCTCTGTTGCATGCACTCTTTTTTCATCCGTTACCTTGGTAGCCCAGCACTCAGATCCCTGACTATTTTTAGAAGTTCTTGTGTCAAAATCTATTATACTTATTCCAGGAGTACTGGGTTCCTTCTAGATCATGTTCGGAGGTGTTATTTTATCTGTGGAGTCACATAATAAGAATAAGTACAGTGCAATGGTGTTAAAACCATGTTAAAACTAGGAAACCGCTTTTCAACTTTGCCACATTTGTAAAAGACCACGCCACGACTCTGCGGAAGGCTCACTAAGAACACAACGCATTTACAATTGCTAAGAGTAGGTATGCATTTGATTTTATCTAACTATCCAGCTGTGTTTAATTATTCCAAATAATTCCAATTACATGACATTATTATCCAAATATTCGTTATAAGAGCAAACAAAATCAAATGCATGTTTGCTACAATAAAATGAGATTATCGAATCGTTTACTTTTTACTGACAGACAGAGTATCATTAGTAACTAATGCTGATCATTAGATATACAAAAAAGATCTAAGACAGGAAACAAGCAGTTTTTTAATTTATTTTCCTTGCTTAACTAAAAGTGAAAATGTTACTAGGTATATGATATTTTTAGTAGTACCTATTAACTTAACTTTTTTATGATACTACTAAATATATTAGTAAATTAGTAGTAGTATACTATAGGAAAGCTAGTAAATATAAACTTCTTTATTCTCAAAGAAAATATTTACAAAATACACATGAAACAGTTGAGCTATCCACGTACATGTTTTATATGGAAAGGTACTGAATAATTATCAAATTTTGAATGCTGACTGTACCTTTCTCTCTCGGAAATTAGAATTAAATAAAGTGTTTCCGATTTAATCACGAATGTTTTGATAATTTGATTAGTTCTATAGACATTTAAATTTAATTAAATTATTAATTTTCTAGTGTTGTTTACATAGAGCACAAAATAATTTTACACTATTCAACTTCGATCAACATTTTCAGACACAAAATATGCATGCAAGTCTCGCAACAGGCAAGAGAGAGAACTATACTGGGACAGCTAATGTATTACGAACTACCTTTCGCTCACGACTTCGTCCGCGTCCCGTTTGATCCTGTTCATTTTCCGGAATAAAAAACCAAATCAAAAACCAAACATCCAAATATCCAAACATCTAAACTTTGAAAATAATATTAGTGTAGAGACACATTGGCGTCAAGTGTGTAATAATAATTATTGCCAAACATGGTACGCAATAAATTTAGGTGGTCGTGCAGACGTGGACAGCTATTGTCTGCAGTTTGGTATTCTGACTTCTGTTATGTGTACTGACGTGTGCATTTTAGCCCCATCCTGTAGATATTACATCGTTGTGGTACTCTTCTGTAAATGTGTACAATGATCACTCACATAGATCTATGTACTTGTAATTCTATGTGACCATACAAGATCATTTTGATGAGTTTTTGATTCTTGGCATCGTTTTTGTCGTCAAGCAAGTTTCGTAGAGAGTATACGACGCATTCTACGGCGTAGTGACTCTACGACATGAAACTCATGAAGTACTTAGTGCATTAAATATATTTGAATATCATTACAGTTATTGAATTTTTTGGACCATAAGACCGTTCACTCGTTTGATTCTGACTTGATTCTTGTCATCTTTAAATCAATATCCAGATAATTTCTACTCTAACGTGACTAGAGGGGTTGGTAACTGTCAGTAAAAGCTATGACATGTTTTTACAGCAAAATACATACTAATAATATAACATCAGCAACAGTCTCATGATTTATAGCGGGTATATGCAAACACGGCCAGTATGTGTCAGTCTCTTGTGATATATGATTGTTCACGTATCTACCTAACATTGAGTAGGTACGTAGGCTTCAGGGGCACAAACAAAGTGCAGACGAAATGTATAATAATATAAAACTGTAAAAAAGCCAAAAACTAAAATTAAAGATATGAATAACGTAAATATACAGATCTACTAAATAAACGATTCTGATTTTGAAAATCGAGTTTGTCTGTTTGTTTTTTCGCGCATCACGCCTAAACTACTGGATCAATTTCAATGAAACTTACACCATTCAGAAGCCCTTTTTCCGGATTGAAACATAGGTTATATTTTATTGAAATTAAAGACGTGGATTCTTAGACACAGCTTGACCTCTCTAAACCAAAAGCAGACTTTGACACGAGGTTCATCGTATGCTGGTTGACAGATATTTTTTGGTGGAAAGTTACGCACGCGTACGAAGTTGGGGGGTATCAGCTAGTATTGTTATAACTTTCCTACTGTCGGACCACGCTACGTCTAAGCCACGATCACATTGTTGTAAGGCAGCACCTAACCAAAATTAGTAACATGCTGCAAGTTTTTAGTCGGCAAACTTGCTTGGAAAAAACCAGCAAAAATAGTAAGTATATTGATAATACTATTTTTGGTTTTTGCATTGTTATTCTGTGCTTAGATCTTAAAGCTTTGCGATATTGGATAATCACATTCAGTCATTTTATATCATCAAAAATGTTAAGCCATGGCAGAATTTGAATTTAATAAAAGCACCGTACTATGAAATGATCTGGCAACTTTTATAATTATGTCAAAGTTACTGAGGTTATGTCAAATCAAATGTCAAATCAAATAAATCTTTTTAGGGTTACCCATTTTATTCCATTATAGAGGTAATCTACTATATAAAAATAAGTCGGGTTTTCCTTCCTGACGCTATAACTCCAGAACGCACGAACCGATTTCCACGGTTTTGCATTCGTTGGAAAGGTCTCGGTATCCGTGAGGTTTATAGCAAAGAAAATTCAGGAAAAATTTCACCAGAAATGGAATTTTGAAAAGTCACACCCTAACGCGAGCAACGCCGCGGGAGACGGCTAGTTTACGTATAATTTATCTGACAACTAATATTTTTTTAAGACGCAAACTTCAAATCTGTTCATAAGCAACTTCCTAATTTATTCTCGTCCAACGTTCGATAGAAGTTTACGAGAATAATATCTTTTGTTTGATTATTTTATGTTATTATGAATATTGCTTCTAATACTTGATCCACTTAGGGCGGATTCGACCAAACTATTTATACGCAGTATAAGTCTTCTACTGCGAATAAAATCAATAATTACTCTAGTGATAAGAAACTTTTTGTTCTACCTAGTCTTATTCCAGGAATAACTTGTCTATCCGAGAGTAAATCGTTATACTGCCAAAATCTATGGTATAAACAAGTTATCTGTCGAATATTTTAATAGCGGCTGCTACTTTTGACAAAACAGCTGTTTGGTTTCATAGATATTGACAACTTGACACCCGGATAATTGGTGTGCACATGTATTATTGTGTTGCGCTCTCTAAGCAATTGTGTTTGGAATTAAGTTGGTTTTTATGTATATACAGAATAACAATACCTAGGATTGACTACTCTCAAGATTGCAATGGAAAAACAAAAACGAATTTATCTGAGAATAAAATCAAAGAGTAAAGTTATACAAGGGATACTTATTCAGGAATATGATGACTTTTGGACGAATCCGCCCTTAGTGACGTAACTGTTCAAACTTATCCACTTCCTTTTTCCGTTGGTGTTACGGAAGGTCCTTTTCTACTAAGAGTAGTAGAAGAACGTCCAAATATCACTTACACCAGCATTATCATTACACTCGAAGGTTGGTCTTCGCGTAATAAAATTGCAACTTTTATCATACAATTCAGTTTATTGCATTTACCTCGTACTAGTTTTATTTCTTTCCCGCTAGGTTTAATGGAAGTAACAGAGTTAAGAAGTTAGGGCGCTTTCTTTTTTTGCAATTCTGTAATGCACGTGTAATAGAATTGTCTTCTAACTTTACTTGGGAAAGGTAAAAAGTGGTAAAAATTTACCCTTGGATGACGCTAAAAAGTTTTTATAGTTAACCGCCTGGCCGCTGCTCTCTCATATATTTCTAACAAGAACAATTTTTGATGCGTAAACCTCAATAAGGTCACACAGACCTTTAGATTAAAGGTTTTAAAAAAAAACTATGCATTCTTCATCTATCGATTTCCCGCGTCGTTTTCTGAGGGATAAGAAAAAATAACAGGCCTATTATAAGAAGAGGCCTAAATAATGTCATTTCTGGACATGCAGGACAAATACTTCCAAAAAATCTGTTTTAAGCATTCTTTAATTATCAACTTCGGGAGCAACTTTCGTAATATATTTTATCTGTGTAGGAGCCAACTTACACTTGTGTGTACCAGGAGTAGAGAGAGTCACGTATTTATCCTACACAGCAACAATAACTCACGCATTACCGCGCAGAATTACTCTACTTTTACCTTCTACGCTTCGTTTTCTAGTGTGTGGTAAAGATTTCCCAATTTATTTATTTTTGCTATTTAAATGGACATTCCAAATCTAAATAGGTATGATATATGATAAAAATGCTTGTTTTTTTACCAGAAGCAGGGATTGGACAGCAAATATAATTTAATACAAAAAAAGCAGATGAAATATGATAATAACATTATGTAGATGCCAATTTAAACGCGAGTCGAAATCAAGCCGTGTTTGCAGCGCTAATGGGTGTACCTACTGTACAGTAGACGGCACTTGAATACGCACAACAGACCAAGGACATTACAAAATTACGAATAACCGTGATAAACACAAGAGTGTTGAACGTGGTACTATAACTGAATACGGTAAGTTCTCTATCTTTTTTGTGCTTAGGCACTACAAAACGAAGAATATTGGCAAAGACTGTTTTTTTGAAAATCGGGTACATCGCGGACCTTAAAAAATTCTGTGTAAAAAATTTACGACAAAAAACCATGCACAGATAGATTTTTATTTAGATTCACTGTCTAGAATCTTTTAGAATTAGTTCTATAATACTATACGAATACCAACTATAAGTTTTCCTTGGTACGAAGAGAGTCACCAAAACCGCGACACATACCGCAAACTACAACACAATGACGCATAATCCATCAGCCGTGACAAATTGTCGACGAAATATTTTGACTTCCATAATGTTATTCTCCGCGGCTCACACGTCAAAGGTGCCGTAATTGAGGAGTGTGATGTGGCTGCCTGTACCACTCTAGTGTGGTCATTTATAGAGCGGTAAGCGATTGAAGATTGGACAAGATATTACTCTCTGTCGTCGGGTAAAACCTGTATTTTAATATATTTATAGTCTAATTTTTCGTCAAAAGTGCCTCTACCACTCTTGTGCGCTCGGACATGTAGCGATGAGCGATTTAAAGATCGTCTATTGTGACTCTCGTTTTGCCTTTGCCCATTAGCGACATCCTCTTTTCTACACAACGATACAAGAAAGTAAGACCAAGGAACAGAAGATCGACGATAACTATGCATGTAGAAGCAATAAAATCGTTCAAATGCAAAAAGAGTTGTTGACAAAAGTGGTTGCACAGTTTATTTACAAAATTATGCAAAGTTTTTCTAACTTACCTAATCGCTACAACTGCAACTAAACTCTGTGGCAGTTCACATTTTAAAATGTGCTCTTTCGACGCTTTTACAAAGCCAATGTTTGTTAGCACACTCTTTGTACAATTAGCAAAACATTTCAACTGTTCCAATGCTGGACACTGGACCACGCTTCACGGGCTGGACGTTTCGATGCGGAAATGTACTGCATTTATTATGAAAACTGTTTTAAAATTCTCTCGGATTTCGTCTGTGAATTCGTTTTTAGTAGAGAAAACAACAGAAGAGTTGTGTAGAAAATAACTTCTCAAATGGTACTGTTATTACGTCGATGCAGTTCCGGAAGTAAAAATTCATGTTGATCTTTCCGTATTGAGTATAGTATTATATAATGTGTCTATGATCTTATTTTGAGCATTATAAAATCTAACTTTGATTTACTTAAATAAGTTTCGTTTTACGTAGTTATTTATGCTGCAAATAAGCGATGTTTTAACATGAATATCAAACAAAATAAAACTGTGCAGTGTAACAAAGTAAATATCCATGTTAACACGCTGAAATATGATTAAAAAGCTTTCGTTTTAAAACAGGAAAAACTAGTTTTTAATTTAATTCACCGTCAAGTGACTTGCAAGTGAAAAAAAAGTGAGTTGCGCGGGTAACCGCGGGGTTTCTGTTTAAACGAGTATTCTTACTTAATTAACTTCTGCTGCGCAAGGCGAGAGGGATTCTTTAAAACCGCTACAAGAACACGCTTTTTAATTGTTTTGCAAATGGATTAGAAACTGCAGTGATCTGAAAGGTAAGAAGACTCATCACTATTTATAAGGTAAACCAAGATTTTTAATAGCGAAGTACGACGTGATTTGTGCCGATTTAAAGCGGCATCTTCGCTCTGAATCGCTACAAATCACGGCTTAGTTTGGGGTTCGAATTCCGCTATTTTGATTATGATTTATTCATAAAGAAAATTACAACTAATAAAATTTTTACAATATTTTCAATTTATAGGATTATTAACAAAAAAAATCACAGCGAAGTACCATTTTGTACGATAGGAAAATTCATTAGGCATCCCCTTCAACCCGAAGAGAGCCAAAGGGGTATATCGGGCTCTCCGACTCAATACATGTTCACACTATTTACAAAACAGTTGATTTTTTTACAAATCGTTCCAAACGGTCTTTATCCAAACTACAACCAATCGGAAGCATGTTAAATATTCTAGTTCTTCTATTAAAAATAGAGGTGAAATAAATGTACGAAAAATAGTGTATTAAAATGACTCTATCATGACAAACTAACAGACCCAAATCATGTTACGAAATACGTCGCTAAAAATACATAACCAGAAGACATGTTACGGTAACTTTTCAAACCGTATGAAGGGAGGGATTGAACATGTTATGGACCACTTCTATTGGCCCAGTTCGAGGCATTGGCAGTGGAGAGTCAATAGACAGACACACCCGCAATGTACCAGAAAATAGCCTTAGAACCAACTTATGTGTTCTTCTTACTTTTATTAAAAGAATCGCGAACAAACAGGTTTAGGAACGATCTTCCTGCTGAGGTTTTCCCTAGAGACTACAGTATGAGACACATTAAAAAGGGGTGTTTTAAAATTCTTCAAGAGTCGGCTACGGTAACCGCTTACCACCAGTACGCTGGTGTGTCTACTTATTTATATAACAAAAATATCTTCTGTATTTCAACCCATGAGTGTATCGAGGCACTCAACCAATCTGTGTTATCGATTTCTAATTACACGCAAAAAGCTCTAGGGTCGGGTGTACTTATTTGGACGGTACAACCTATTTTCGCCACTCTCAAGGGATGTCCACTAGCCATGAGGATTACCTACAATGTCTATAGTATTATGATCTGTACGGATGGGTAATCAATTAAAATCAAAGGGTCACAAAATGGCAATCTTTGTGACTATTATGACAAGCCAACAAAATTGCAATGATATTTCTAATACATTTTATTTAGACAGTTACCTACGTACTTATCATTCTTGTTTACTTTATCAAGACATGATAAAGGTAAGTACCGTTAGTATAAAAGACAAGCTAGTCGGAGAATACAACGAAAATCTTTATATCTCCATCTAAACTTTCTAAGCCAAGAAAGAACGGGTTTCACACTATAACCGATACGACACCCAGCCGATATCGTGAGGACCAATGAGAACTCGTATGACTTAGTGACTCTGGTGACGGAGTTTTTACTAGAGCCGAGACCGACAGTTTAATGTGCCCACTGAAGCACGGAAGCGCTCAGATAAACGCCACTAGCGGTCACTCGTCCATATAATGACCGCACAGAATATCGCGTAACTTAGATAATAATCGGTGAAGATTGACTAAGCAAGCTGCGCCACAAGTGCTTCGGGTAAAAGATATTTATTTCCCAAAAGAAAACATTTCACCTAAATGAGAATATTTAACACTAATTTAATATTATTTTGTATGTTTTTTTGTTGTAATGTCATATATTTTTTAGACGCATTCACTCCGTGTCGATATTTTCGTTTGAGCAACTGACATGACACGTCATAGTGTCGTGCGCGTGTGCAAATGCTCAAAATGGATACTTTTACAATATTTTCCGCGTGTATTTGAACAGTACCTCATAAATCTTGACTTAGACTACTTAGCCACTCCAAGGATATTGCTATCGATATTGAGCCCAGCATGCACCCCAGTATTTGGAGATCACTTCAACTCACACGTATGAAAACGGTGGCAAAATTGAATGTTGAGGTCTCGAGGATTTGGAAAATATTTAAAGTTTTGAAGTTACAGTTTTATGTAACCTCTTTTTTTTTGTTTTTGTAACCGTTGTAATGTAACCTTTTTGCTCAGTGAGTCCAAATCTCATGGTCATATTATCAGTTTTTTCACATATTTTTTCCTTTTTGACTAATTTGTTAATTGTAAAGTTGCAATGACTAAACAGTATAAGTTATAAAAAGCCCGTTGTAAATAAAGTAACATGCAAATTAAACCCTAAAAAAAGTTAAAATCCTTGTACAATAAACAAAATTATGCAAATCTTGATGTGACAGGCCAGTCAAGTACCTACCTATCACTTTTTAAGATTTTCAAAATACTGAATATATTGTTTTTAATTAATGTTCCAATTGTAGTTATTCTATGCATCCTATTTCTCATTGGAAATATGTATAAAATGAAAAGTTATCTTTGATCGTCTTACTCAAACGTAGGTACTTTATCGACTAATGTTTTTGCCGTGCCGCGAAATGATCGTACCTACAATACTAACACTTTTCACAAACGACTACTGGTACTTTGAAATTTGCCTATCTTTCACAGTAATACAAAATTTAAAATGCAACCAATCACTTTAAGTGCTGAGGTGTTAAAAAAGCATTATACACAACACATCACGCGCACAGTGCACAGCCAAATTAGCAGATTAACAGTAGATACACTAGAATCCTATAAATTGCAAAACATTTAGTAGGTACAACCATGACATGCAGCTGACTTTTAATTGTGATTTCTTTTTTTTATGGCTATAAAATAGATTTTCCGTGTAGTAGAAACACGCTAAAACACGGTCCGGCAGCCACGGCACACCCAGTGTCTATAGATATAAGCCCAAGCAAACGGCCAGAGACCAAGGACCAAAGATTTAATGACTTTTATGCCGTATTATTAACTATCATAATTCGATGGCAGCTAAGTCTCTGATAACAAAAACACGTCGTTCACTTCCAAACACAGCAATGCGAACGTCACTCTTTTTGGGAGTACAACTCCCCGAACGAAGCTCTACTACTGAAATTCGTAGTGTATTTACTGTTCAGTGTTTGCCCCGCCATACCTGTCACGTGACGTATTACCAACTCTGTCGCATGAATAATTCAACCATTACTAACATTTCCAATTTCCCGAAAGGGAAATGATGTTGTTTTTAGATTATTCGGGTTATACGCCTGTGCATGATAAATAGTTTTTTTGTACCAAGTGTTGATGGGGTTGTTATATTTTTGACAGTAATTATGATAATACTGATCAAAATATTGATAGCCTTACTTGAACGTTGAATAAACTAAACGTCTGATCGACTTAGAGAAAACTACGCGGAGACAAAACAAAAACATTAAAAAAACATAAATTGCAAATGTTTCTCCAATTAGCGCTACAGTAGTACCATAGTCAAATAAAAACTATATGCAACGCGTTTGTAGTAAATAAATAAGGAAAATATATATTCCCCATTTGAACACAAAAGCGAAATAAATAGACGAATCTAAGACCCCAGGCTACACGACGCGGTGTCGCGCCGTCGCGCCTTCGGAGACCGATCGTCTATTCCATATTTTGTACATTATGTCTTCAGCAATGACACATTAACACGTTCGCTGCGGCACCAATTTTTGCATACTTTCCGTTCCTGCGGCACGAGGTGTTATCGACCCGCACCGTGACCAGACGTTGGGGCGACACGAAGTCTATTAGACCCCACCTCCCTTAACAGATTAAAATCCATTTTCTGGCGCGAAATCAAAGATAAATGATAATTTTGGTCTTTATTAATATAGACAGTGAATTGATGAACCCTAATCTACCGTAGCCTCGGGATCTGCTGGCTAGTTTAGGATTTATAGGCAAAACAAAATATGGGATCTTATTAACCTCGTAACGCACTGAAATAGAGCAAATTTTCGCTGAGATTAGTGATGGGAAAAATAATATCGACGTGTTTCATTTAAACTGTTTATTGAAGATCTGCTAAAAGCCACTGTTGGCAATGTTGCAAAGTATCACGTCAATAATCGTAATACCTACCAAGAAATAGGTAATTTATCTTACTTATTAATTTAGGTACATAGGTACCTAGACAAAAACTAATTAGGTACTGAATACTATTTAATTGAAGACTTACCTGTTTTGGCTCTGTTTTTGGGTTTTTCAAATCCAACTTCTTCCGACATCGTTTGGAGGACATGGTTGGCGTTGGATATACGGACGTGCGTACTCTCTTATCGACGCGACGCACAACACTGGTCGTGGGGAGCTCGCGTACGGTGCGGTACGAGATCATTAAAATTATATTAATTCGACTTGCTGACTATTAATTCAGTGCGGCACGAGGCCTAAAACATCCGGTACCAAGGTAGGTATACCACCAAGTCCGGGACCATTAGCACATCTCAAATATATAATTATCTCTTTCCTACACTATACCAAACCGAAGATATGCCCGTCGCACGACAGAGAAGTTCACGTTTTTCTTTGCCGCACCACAGGGAAGTTGCATAAGGGATGATTTAGGCCTCGTGACGCACTCAACGTGTTAACAAGCAATAAGCATAGGTACGTACAATCAGGTCTTTTTGCGACTTTCGAGCACCGTATTACAGATTGAGCGTCGCGGGTGAAATGTCAATGGATGAAATTGAAATGACAATAGATAGGTCATGACCCGCAGAGCTGGCAATTACTAAAAACAGAATGGTCTAAAATGGCGACCACGGGCCCCCACTCGATTGGCTGATAGCACTGCATCGATCTCAAGATGGCTCCTCAGGGTCAAAAGACGTATAAAGGCTAATATTCACCTGTGATATTATGATGATAACCACCCATCTGATGACCACTCCCGCAATCATAAATGAAACATTCAAATATCACAAGATAAACTCAGGAAGGTTCCAAGTGTATGTTCCGTCCAATACGTCTGTGTAGGATGTCCGGCAACTGTACCGCATCGTCGCCGCGCCGCACCGTGTGGCCTTTTTCTAACACACTGGCAGTCGAGCGAAAAACTCTCGGACTATTCACAACTTAACAAAACACAGTAATATATCGTCAAGTTACCCACCATTTGTTACTGCTTCATATTTTGCTGTTGAATTTCATTAAAACTTTACGTATGAAGTAATTGTATGAGAGTAATTGTAGCTTCGACTCTATATGCATGTAATCATTTTGTCATGTGGTTTTTTATTGGAATAAGCGATTGAACAAGCAGTTGGCCCACCTGATGTTAAGAGGTAACCTGCCTATAACAATGCAGTGTCTCACTGACCACGTCCTAAAAATGTTTATTAAAGAAAATTACAATATCAACAATCAAGATCTATTATCAGCATTGCTATTCAGCGCGGCAATGCAGCCAGTGTCTGGGGCACGCTTCCGATTGCTACTGATTTGGACCAGTTGAGCTATCTATAAATCGTTTGCAACGGTTTGTAGATAGCTCAACTGTCTCATGTTTTTTTTGTAAATATTGTGAATATTGTAAATACTGTATCAGTTGTAATTTTCTTTGTAAATAAATTTAAATTATTTCAAGATCTATTACTATTATTATTACTATTACAACTAGCTCACACTGCCCCATTGTTGAGCAAAGGCCTTCTCCTGCCAGTCTCCAAGTCTCCACGTTCTTAAGCCCTAATTTGCCAGTCCCTGTCACAGGCGTCCAGCTCTATTTCTAGTCTAATAAAATTAAAGTGATTATTATTTTGTAGAGGTCTAACTGCCCCCGTATCGCAAGCCCTGAACTGCTTTTGCTGCCCAGCATTATGTCAAGTGACGTGGCTACAGATATACGAAAACAAGAAGCTTTTGACGGCAAAAGACGCGCTGAAACTCGATAATGTCACTATTTAGTCACAGAATACTAATGATTTATGAAAATAGTTCAGAAAGCCGGTTTTTATGAGACAACGATTACCCCCCTGACGTTGTCACGCCAACAAAAATGAATTTTCACTACATAGTATAAAGCAAAATCGCTTCCCGCGTCTGTCCTAATGTCTGTATGTATGTATGATTAGACCTTTAAAAATACACGGATTTTGATGCAGTTTTTTTCAATAGATAGAGTGATTCAAGAGGAAGGTTTATATGTATAATACATCATCATCATCACTGCATTGCACCCGTGCGAAGCCGGAGCGAGTCGCTAGTTGTACCTAAAGAAGCAGCGAATTGGCGAAAATACAAAACACATATTAAAAAAACTTACGTAATTACGTAAAACTGACTTTAACACTATCCAAGTTTCACCCCCACTTTACAGTTTCATATTTTGTTAGTAAATTTCATTAAAACTTGCCACCCGAGCTGCGGACGCTTCTTTGAGTTAATTAAAAACTGATGCAGGGGTCCAATTGTGCATACGTGTTGTACACACCGATGAGGCTGGAAGAAACAAGAGATAGTACACTCGATGTGACAGAAAATGTTACATGCAAGGAGTGTTTTGGACGGTTTAGTGTTCTTCAGTTGAACAACAAATAATAAATCATACTGTACATAAAGTATAACCAAATATATCAGTGTTATACTCTAATCTTATAAGTGTAATGGAATGGCAAAAAAAAAGAAGAAGAAGAAGCGATCTTTTACGGGGCCGGACCACGTGATTTGACTTCTCGCTCAGATTTTTGTAAGATGAGAAAATAAAGAGATAGAGCAAAATAACAAAGGTTTTATTCATAATAATTATGAATAAAAAAAAACCGGCCATGAAAATCTTCTTCAATTATCTTCATAATTGCTGGTTATCATCAGGCCTTGGAATATTGACTTCAGTTCATCAAGAAAATCTTTGAGAGGAACTAAAGAGAACTGCCTGAGATTCCTCAAAAGTTTTCAGAGCAAAGAAATACATTAGCTGACGAAAGCTCATCTGATCCCAGTAAGTTCTTTTCATTTATGTTCAGAGTGGTCCAGCTGTACATTTATACGTACAGGCACAGATTACGTAATATGTATTACGTAAGATGTGACCCGAGCATGTAAAAGCGAAACGAGGAAAATTATAAAACAACACACGCCACTCTCTTTCCTAGAACAGTATACCATTGGACAAACCAAGCATAGTAAAAATAAATTGGTCAAGGCGCGAGTAGAACTTGCGCATGTAGTGTTTCGAGACATAGCCAATGTAACATGACCTCTCATTTGCAAGTTTTTGAAGTTATACTTCTAATGCGACTTCCAACTTCCAACAACGTTGCGTTACGCGGTTGACATAGTCTAATACGCTACAAATGCTACAATCAAATATAGATGGCAGTGTTCAGAAATTCAGCATTTGACCGCCCGTGTTTTTGAAGTTATATACGAGTTCCAACTGACAGCGAGGAAAATAGAAAGAGACTATAATACGCTACAATCAAAATATAATAGATGGCAAAATATAAGTGAAAATTTAGTACTGCGTATTGGTTAAGCAAGTACATAAAAATAAATACTAAATTAATTTCACATTAAACACAGAGCGAGAGTGAATGCGTGGCACTCGAAGTATAACTTCTCCCGCGCGTAGGGACTGCACGCACAGGGTTTTTTAATAACTATGCGGTTCAGGTTAAACTGGACACATAATAATCGTGGTTATATTTAATTTCTTGAATACTTGGTGTTAACTAAATTATAAATATTCAGATTTTAAATATAGATTTTTTATTATCTGCCAGACTGACCCAATTTAACACGGTACAAAACTAATATATAATCAGTAAGAAAATAGTAAAAAAAATGAACTGTTTTTACACCTTTTACAGTCCAGTATTTCATTTTCCAAGGTTCCCCATTATGATGCGCGTCTCGCCCGTTTTCGTCGTTAATTCCGGATATAATATTGTGAAAATTATTTCTTGAAACCGTTGTTTTGTATGAGCGACGCGAAGTTTTAATTACTTCTCTAACAAATGATTCAGATCTGTTTTGTCGACGAGTTTTAGAAAAAGGCTTACATTCCACTTACCGCACCTAGCTTTACAGCACCTACGCAATTCCACCAATACCAATAGATTTCTAAGATTTGGTGCGGTAAGTGGAATAACTTTTATTATTAAAAATACTTCCACTTGCCGCACTTATGATAAAGTAGCATCTACTCGTAGTAAACAACTAATCAGTTTAGTTTTGGACTAGATAGAATGCTTTAGCTTAAGAACATTCGGAAGTGATACTCCATAATCAACAATTCTCAAGACAAATCTGTATTGTAACTCTAGCTCAGTTTCTCTTTGAAAAAACTTAGCCTTCTTCGTTTACAGAAAATATTGTAACAATTTATTTTTTCTCGACAAATTGGTATCGAAAACCTTAAGCGAATTTCGCTAGATTGCCACAATGTAATTTAATTTCTCTTGAACAACGAAAAACAAGTTTATCCGCTTAACTCCAGCGCAAACAAACACCGAAAACAGATCCTAGTTTGTCGAGTTTCTCGTAAAAAGAGGACTTATCTTTACCACCGATTTCTTTCAAGTTATTTGTACTGTCAGCGGTAATGTTTCTATGGTTGGCCTTGTAAAATGCGAATTGTCACGTTAACTACACAGTCCCCGAATCGACCCTTGCACATTCCACCCGTTGAACCTTTTGTCACGTTAACTACACAGTCCCGGAATCGACCCCTGCACATTCCACCCGTTGAACCTTTTGTCACGTTAACTACACAGTCCCGGAATCGACCCCTGCACATTCCAACCGTTGACCATTTTGTCACGTTAACTACACAGTCCCCGAATTGACCCCTGCACATTCCACCCGTTGAACATTTTGTCACGTTAACTACACAGTCCCCGAATCGACCCCTGAACATTCCAACCGTTGACCATTTTGTCACGTTAACTACACAGTCCCGGAACCGATCCCTGCACATTCCAACCGTCGAACATTTTGTCACGTTAACTAAACAGTCCCGGAACCGACCCCTGCACATTCCAACCGTTGAACATTTTGTCACGTTAACTACACAGTCCCGGAACCGACCCCTGCACATTCCAACCGTTGAACATTTTGTCACGTTAACTACACAGTCCCGGAACCGACCCCTGCACATTCCAACCGTTGAACATTTTGTCACGTTAACTACACAGTCCCGGAACCGACCCCTGCACATTCCAACCGTTGAACATTTTGTCACGTTAACTACACAGTCCCGGAACCGACCCCTGCACATTCCACCCGTTGAACATTTTGTCACGTTAACTACACAGTCCCGGAACCGACCCCTGCACATTCCAACCGTTGAACATTTTGTCACGTTAACTACACAGTGCCGGAACCGACCCCTGCACATTCCAACCGTTGAACATTTTGTCACGTTAACTACACAGTCCCGGAACCGACCCCTGCACATTCCAACCGTTGAACATTTTGTCACGTTAACTACACAGTCCCGGAACTGACCCCTGCACATTCCAACCGTTGAACATTTTGTCACGTTAACTACACAGTCCCGGAACCGACCCCTGCACATTCCAACCGTTGAACATTTTGTCACGTTAACTACACAGTCCCGGAACCGACCCCTGCACATTCCAACCGTTGAACATTTTGTCACGTTAATTACACAGTCCCGGAACCGACCCCTGCACATTCCAACCGTTGAACATTTTGTCACGTTAACTACACAGTCCCGGAACCGACCCCTGCACATTCCACCCGTTGAACATTTTGTCACGTTAACTACACAGTCCCGGAACCGACCCCTGCACATTCCAACCGTTGAACATTTTGTCACGTTAACTACACAGTCCCGGAACCGACCCCTGCACATTCCAACCGTTGAACATTTTGTCACGTTAACTACACAGTCCCGGAATCTAAATACGCAGAGGACGGGTGCTGGTCGGGCGCGGGCCGGGTGCGCGTGTGACGAATGGACGACAACAAATAACGTACGCGGGTCGGACGCAGGTCGAGTGAAACCCAAACAAATTCACAGGTACTATATTATAGGTATTCTATAATATAGTACCTCCATCGGGACGCGAACGAAGTCGCGGGCGGCAGCTAGTACTACATAATACCAATATCTTATTTGTGACTTTACCGCGTATTTAAAAAACGTACATGCGTAACTTTGTTGAAAAAAGTAATTACTTATTGTGTTTACTGGCGTATATAAACTGTGGCCAACTTTTGTCGGCGACTGTACACAGTGTACACGCTACGCATCAATCTGGCAAACTTTTCCAATATCAACTTAAATTTTGATTGAACGAGTTTCGGGACGCACTCGTCTAGTCCTGTGGGACTTTGCAACTTGCTTGTGTAACCAAACAATAACCTGGGGCCACTGGTGGATCCAGAGGGGAAGGGGCTAGTCCCCCCAAAAACTCCAGCTCTACCGAAGCTCTACCTAAGTCCCTCTCGAACCAAGCAAGCTCGTATGAGTTAGTAGCCAAATCTGGTGACGGAGTTTTTAGGCCTCCTTAAGGCCTCCGGTCGCCTCTCGAACCGAAATCCTGTGTAATTTGGGTTACACTGCGCGGCCATTATTGTCGCATGACACACTGCCGTATTGCACTCCGAATTAAGTATCTTATTTAGTAGTAGACAACGCAATGTAATTAATTTTTTTTATATAAAGTTTAATATATACCTCGTAAAATAAGTGTCTATTGAAATGATGATTATGATCGACGCCCGTATATATCAAAATTCAAAACTATCTTTTCGTTTTGCTAAATCTATCTTTCGTTCGATGATATTATGTATCTAGTGAGAAAGAGATAGCTCTGTATATTTATACCTTCAAACAGCAACAACAAGAACATTCTGTAGCGGTTTCACTTTCTACAGTTTTATTATTTCGGTGTCCTGGAACTATCGAACAAGGTATCTAATTATTTTCTTATGTACGAAAGCCGGCCATGCTTAACTTCCTTTATGTAAATAAGGAAACGCGACGTGTTAGATTCATTGCACAATGTCACTGTGTTTTTACACGTTATTTACGGCTTAATTAAAATCTGTGAAGTGTTGTATACGTTGTTATATGTAACTATGTAGTAGGTACACGTATATAAGTTGCATGAGCAACAGAGTTGACTCTTTTAATAATGTGTTTATTACGAAGGGTACTTACTTAAATCCAACCCATATTAATTTTTTTCATCGTTTTCGTTAGTTGCTTCAGAAATTATGTTAATTATTGTAATTTTTAAACGTAACGTATAAGCTATGCGTACCGGCGAATATCCCTCCTAAAGATTTTGAGTAGGTACAAAATAAAAGTAGTATAACTAAAGAGCACAAGCAATCGCTATAAATTTTGTATGCATTTAATCTCATTAGATAATATCCCTAATTCTGATAACTAAAGACTAAAATGATTCCAGTTTATACAATTGAGTTCCCCGTTTCAGTTAAAAGCGGGTTTACATTATTCCAGTCCAGTAATCCAGTCCAGTGCTTAACTGGATTCGTTATCGTCTACATTATTCCAGTAATTTAGAAGCCGTTGAAACGTGAATACTACAGTGACAATGATTTCAAAAAGAGATCAGTTTGGATTGGCCGTCTACATTATTCCAGTTTCACTGGATTGATCGCACTGGATTCAAAAGTAGACCACGAATCCAGTTACTGGACTAGAGTGCTTACTGGAATCAGTTCATTCCAGTGCCGGTTTACATTTTTCCAGTAAGCAATCCAGCACTGGACTGGATCGCTGGACTGGAATAATGTAAACCGGCCATAATACTATAAGAGATACTGGCTTACCCTGTCTTACTCTGCCTTAGGCTATTGATCCGAGCCGTGGATGAGTGACAACTCTAATCTTGACCGACAAGGAAGGAACTGAACCAGAATTCACCGTATGTATGGCTGAAGTAAATGTGTTACAATTAGACAGGTCAATACCATCCTGTAAATGTACTGAACGCACGCATAATTTTTTTAGCTATAGTAGCGCTACTATAATGCAAAGTTTAGGAGAAAAGGTGTCTTTTATTGATCGAAAACAATTATTACGCTTATCGGTAAAAAATTGTCAGCAGAATCCATGCTTAACTATCTATTCTGACTTGTTGGTAATACTTAATTTTTTTACTTACTAACAAACAACATTACGATTTTTACTCATATTCACTTATATGAAAACGAAAAGAAACTGATGACAATAGATTTAGCAGTCATTTTTGGCTAGCGTTGCTTTAAAAAACCAAAATGATTATACTCCTAGGTAACTGTAAATCTTACAGTAACCTAGGGGCATAATTATATTGGTTCTACCGTGCCCGAGGTATGCTGTGACGTAAAATCGTAGACAGCACGATTTTGCATTGTAAATCTGCATCGGCAGAGCTTGCGGCAAGTGGAAAATATGCTGGTGAGCTTGAATCTGTACTCGAAAGCAGCTTCTAATAGAGAATGGTTGCTTTCTCACTGCTACCGACACGACCGTCCGTAGTACTAGTATAATAGTCACACTGTTTAAATTCATGTTGAGTCTATTTATATTTTTATTATTTTTATTCTAATAGCTTTCTAAGATTTTCTTCCATTTAAATTCATAGATAAATAGTACATTTGTATATCTAGGTATTACCTCTGTCTGTACAGTATTATTTAGAAATTAAGTTTGAATACCATGTTTTTAGTATTTAAGTTAATGTTAAGTAGAATAACGCCATGGAAAAGTTTCTGTTATGTTATTTTATTTTATTTCTAAATAAATTGAAATTGGAAATTGAAATTGATATCAGAGCCCGTAGTCTAAGGCCGTGTTCAGATGACCCGCGCCGACCACGCACACACGTTGTGCCCGCCTTACACCCGCGGTCGGCACCCGCGTAATCAATGCATCGCGCACGCCTCGCACCCGCTTATACTACTAGTATAGACGGGAATACTTCACTTCGTGGGTGCTGAGCGTGTGCGGGGGGAACGCGGGGTTGGCATGAGGCGGGCGCGTGGCGTGTGCGGTTGGACTTCCATAAATGCAATTTGAGATTAATTGATGTGTCATAAGACTCAACTTATATACAACAAATTTCAAAGCGAGCTTAACGCGTGTGCTGACGCGTGTGGCGTGCGCTTAGCGGGCGCGTGTCGCCTGAACGCAGCCTAAGTTTTGTTATGTTGACTTGCGACAGGCGAGAATCGAGAAACTCTCAGTTTTCTCAGTATGCGTTTCGATCAACAAACCCAGCGCCGACACCGATATTCTGTTCGAGCAACTGACATCGTGCAGATGTCGGTATCGGCCAGAGTGCAAACGTCCAATATTGAAACCTTTGCGGAAATTACATATTCAACTGCTTTTCGATGTATATTCAGGTAGAAAATGTTGGAATTATGAGTACAGAGTTTGGTTCCTACTAGTGAAACGGTCACTGTTTTAGTTCTTGAGCTGTCTCAAACATTAATTGAAAGAAGGAATGTATCTTTTATTAACTAGGTTGTAGGTACTTTAATAACTGGTGTCTCCAGTAAAATATACAGGGTGTATTGTATTAAGACGCTGAAAATCGTCAAAAAACTTCTCACTTTGCACATTTAGTCATTTTTAAATATAAATGACTATTTTATTAAACAAGTTATCATGGAGGAACCTATTTACTAACTACAAAGCTTCTGTGAGAGAAAATCTTTTAAACTGAGAAAAAATCTAATCAACTACGATAAAGTATGTAACAGTGTAATGTTTTCCAGATTTGATATTTTTGAAATTCTAAAATCTCCGTTCAGTGTATTTCAGCTTGTTACACTCTTGTTTCTTTTACACGTCATCGTCACTACAACAACCAATTTACATAACAATGTATCATCGAAAATATGGTTACGCGAAGTTTTCAAAAGCCGACTTTTAAAAATACGAAGCACGTTTTGGAAAATAACCGCCCCTCCCGAACAATACCGCGTACTGCTTTATCCCAGATTCAGAATAAACGTTGAACCACCCGAAAATTCCATTCATACATTTCTTTAACAGCTAGTTATCCATTCCACACAAAAGAGGTAATCTGTCTATCTATACTACAAAAACGAAAATAAAAAATATGGATAAACTAAATATGCAGATCTACTAAATAAACGATTCTGATTCCGAAAATCGAGTTTGTCTGTTTGTCTGTTTATCTGTTTGTCTAATTGTTTGTTCGCGGATCACGCCTAAACTATACTGGATATATTTCAATGAAACTTATACCATTCAGAAGCCCTTTTTCCGGATTGAAACATAGGCTATATTTTATTGAAACGAAAGACGTGGATTCTTAGATACAGCTTGACCTCTCTAAACTAAACGCCGCCTTTGGCACTAGGTTCATCGTATGCTGGTTGACAGATATTTTGGTGGAAAGTTTCGCACGCGTACGTAGTCGCGGGTATCAGTTAGTAATAAATGAAATTGATTTTCCTCTGAACGAATGTGCCAGAAGAGCAGCGGTACGGGAAGAACTGCTCCAACATGACGTCCACAAACACTCTGCCCAGAGTGATACGACCAAGAAGAACAATAAGAAACTGATTAAACTGACGGATGACTGTAGAACGGATTTAATTCGATGTGAATAGAAATAGAAATAGAGCTAGCAAACATTGACCGCAGGAATCCGATTTTTAAAATATTTAAAAACGTTTTCCGCTCAATTTATAGCTCCAAACGTTATTGAACGAATGCACGCTGACCGATAAGATATCCTTAAGTCTTCTTCTTTTATTTATGGCCAGACAGATAATTTTACTAGTATAGTGTCATGCAAGTGTATTTGAGATGTATCGAGCGATTCGTCAAGTCAGTGGCTCGATCAAAAATATCAGGGTCAACGTTGATATCGATGTAATCGGTTGTCGGCAATCGTCAGACGATTATACCAGAAAAATCCTAGACCTACCGAAAAAAACCGGGCATATCGTTTAGGCGTTGTGTCGGTAGTAGTGAGGAAACAGCCATTCAAATCTAACCAAACTGGAAGCCTTTTAACAAATCGATAGCAAAAGCAAAAGCACTAGGAACCACTCATGGACTCGTAATAGCAAACCACGGAATCAGTGCCTTTTTAAATTCACGCACGCTTAAATATTCAGAATAGACTTTTATGGAAAATATTTGGAGCGAACGTCAGCCCGCGCCGGCATAATACGGCTTTTTCTAATTTAACGCGTGGTGCAACTACATGGGTCTTTCATTCAAAATTCAACTCTCAGATAAACTGAAATAAATGCAAAACGAATAATAAACATCAATTTATTTAAGTTCCTAATTTAGTGCTATCTTCATCATCATCATCTCAGCCCGGTATCACCCACTTCTGGGTATAGGCCTACTTCATGTTATGCCAGCCTCTTGTGGGTCTCGCAACTAGGTGTTTCCAGCGACCTTTACGATATCATCGACCCATCGTGCTTTTGCCTCGAATTTTTTGGAAAATTACTGCTAACTTTTGGGATTTTATAGAGATCTCTAGGTACAGAGATCAAATACTGAATGTATTAGCGTATGTACTATTAGTAGTTCGTGTTCGTGTTCCATAGGAGACGAAACTCATTCTACGCTCCGGTAGCAAAGAACTGGTACTTAGAATCTCCTAGTTTATAACATGCACCTTGTGATTTTACTGGTTAAAAGATTGTTTGAGCCGTTTGAGAGCAGTGGCAATGTCTCTACCTGAGGATCAGAAGGAGGGGTCTCTTTCAATGACCACCAGTGCTTATTCTTTCTATATTACTTTCAGCCAGCCTCTCACCAGACCAACTTACCACTTTGAAATCCAAAAATCTATCTATCTTGTTTGATATTTTTTAAATTCGTGATAAAATAGCAAATGTTGAAAATGTTTTGAGCAATAGTAAAAACTTTTGCAAGAATTTTTAACATCCACACCACGTAGAACTTTTCATATTCTGTACCCTACAATGTAAACAAAAATATTTTTCAGCAGCTGTGAAAATAAAAGCTTTTTAGCATTCAAATATATTATTCAATTCGAATGCTTTGGAAAAATATGGAAATTGATAACTAATCCGTCGCTGTGATGCTGAGTGCGGGAACTTTTAACGATGCTCATATTATGTTTGGAAATTCATGAATATTAACGCCTTGGTGGAAAATTATATCCCATTGCATGTTGATTGTCAATAAAACTTTCTTTTTTCGTCAATAAAAATATTTGGTAACTGAATGGCGTCTTTCTGTATTTTGCCTATTTTTATAACTCTTCATACCTTTGATCGCGCTATACAGCCTGCTCATTACTATGCCAGATTGAGACTATGTTGTGTTTCACGTCACTGAGACGCGAGATGCGGGTTCAAATTATATTGCGGCGGGTCAAATGTTCGCAATCATTTTTGGGTTTGTGTGGTTTCATACTTTTTACTGATAGTTTATAATACATACATATTTATAGGTTTCTTGTAATCTAGGCTATAAGGTGTGACATGATCTATGTTGAGCTTGCCTCTAGCAATTGTTCCTAGAATCCTCTGAATAAAATTTACCGTGACAAGCACACAAGACAATTTACCTCCAAAAATTAATATTATCAGCTCTTCATTAATTTAGAACTTATAAAAGTCGTAGAAAGTCTTGTCGTCAGGAAATTCCTTGGCTAAGTAAATTTTAGTAGTATTAAAACATTCTTACTTCAATATAATCTAATCTTATTATTTCTAAAAAGATTGCTTGTCGCATAAAATATCGTGGAAATTTCAGAAAGTCTTGGAGACCCTCAGGGCTTTTACTTGAAAATTGTGTTTGAAATAGGTACCACTTTGATGGTCACATTACGCGCGATATTATTAAAAGTGATTTTCGGCACAATCTTAGGCCTTTACATCTATTGAAGATGATTTATACAGCGTCAGGAGGCAACCTATGCCTACACTTAACGGGACACTGTAGTGTCTTCAAACCGTAGACTTTGTTTTCGGCACCACGACCCTATACTAATGGCATAATAGGTTGTATACTTGTATTACATAGTAATACCCAGGCATATAACAAACATCTATATTTGCCACGCACAATTTTTCGTTCTTTGTGGGGATCGGCCTCACAGCTCACAGCACAGAAGGCAGAGCTACTACCGACTGAGCTTTAAGCGGAGGTAATTTTAAGCGGTGCTTAAGTTTTAAGTGAGGATTCAGTATTCGGGTCTAAAACTCGTATTCTGATAAATTAATCTTTACTCAAGCACAGATTTGAGTGAAAATCTCTTTTCATACCAAAATCTAACAATCCAGCCCCCGTATCGCAAGCTCTGAACTGCGTTCGCTGCCCAGCATAATGCCAAGCGATGTTCGAAAACAAGAAGCGTTTGACAGCAAAAAACGCGCTGAAACGCGCTAATGTCACTATTTACTCACAGAATACTAATGATTTAGTATGAAAACTGTTCAGAAAACCTGCCAGGCTTAAACCTGGCAGGTTTTCATAAGACAACGATACCCCCACAGATCAGAGCTTAAACAGTAAATGCATATACGTATTTAAGAGGCTTACAGTTCATCAACCTTTCTAAGTTCTAACTAAACATCAAACGAAAGTAAATACGAAATAGGTTTAAGTTTCATACTATTGAAGTATAATATTGTGCACAATGGATCGAGACAAAGGAGTCGTAAGTATTGTGTAGCGTCGATCCCACAAACACCGTGGTATTATTTAACTTATACAATACACCACACATAAGTATTCATATATACTTGTAAACTAAGTCCCTTATGTGAGCTGGGTGAATAGTTACACCGTGATTTGTCTTTTACATTGACAAGCAGATTCAAACTCAATTCAAATAGACAAAACACGATGTAAACAAGCTTACATGGAGTTTATTAATAACAGGGCGTAGTTTTGCCCAGTTTTGCAAAGTACAGAGAGCGCAACACAGTCATGTTGATAAATATTTCAGAATTTTTAATCATAATACCAATATTTTAATAATATAAACTTTAGAAACTTTGACGCATCATAACCTGTTTTTGGTGTTGACTCTACCTACTAAGAACATTTATAGTGCGTGAACTGTTCAAGAACTGTTCAATTCAAGCTATGCTTATGGAGGTGTCAAAGATTAGTACAGATTTATACTTCTTATATGAGTCTAGAGTCAAACCCCCAAATTATGTTTCCAGATTTATCTTGGATTTTGGCGGTTTTTGTTAGATCCAAGATAAATCTGATAACGTGGTAAGGCCGTATGAGTCTTAGACTTATGCTACAAAATAAATAACTGTAAGTACCTTCGATATTTTTTGTTATTAGAATCATAATCACAATAGTTTCTAAACCAAAAAAATTAACACTAATATTTTTGTACAGTGACATTCTTGCAACGACTTATTCTGGAGTATTCATAGCCAAAATACACCAGAATAAGCCCAACGCTTATAAACTGCCTACAGCTACAGGTTATATTTTAATTTAAGCTATTCATTAATAAGGAAACCGAGAGCCTTGGCAAGTTAACTTTCTAATTTCCATCATGGAGGGTAATAAAAAGCAATACTAAGCACTCTTAAATACTGAGATTGTTTTTTTTTATTGAGAGGGTTTTGTTTTTTTAGCCAAAGTGATTACAGGGTCTAAAAAGACCGAATTAAGAAGCAATTTTAAAGATTACTTTACTTTTTGATGGTCACTTTTTTTATAACTAGGAATAACAAACAATCTTTTTTTTTAAACAACAGTGAGCGTGAAAAAAAGATTTCGTTCCACAGAAGATGTTAATTTTGATTCATCTATATGTCCGTGTGTAATCTACGACGGACATATAGATGAAACATATACCTATATGAATCAATCCCCTGAAGTGTACGAGAGTGGTCTTATTACACCATACTCCTCGTGACTTCCTCGGGTGGAATGCTTTACCTATAAAAATCTTGCTCTAGCTTCGTGTTCTCGTTTTACTACTCCATGGTCTCGAGCCAATGGAACGTTTAATTAAGTCCGTTTTTGACCTTTTTTCTCTTCTAACAATAATTAGAAGTTTCTCCACTTCTTTCATCTAATTTTCAATGAATTTAAACACAGGGTTATTCAACGAAAGATGAAAAGGTACACAGTTGTTTGCGTTTCCTCCTGTTGAAATAATATTAAAAATATTCAACTCGTTTCATCTTTAAAATTTTTAAAAAAGTTTTAACTTTTGCGATCTGAGTTAGGTACTAGGTAAAAACAATTTATTTCCCAAAATATAGATACTGACTATTATAAATAAATAAAATAAAATAATAAATATTCTCGGACACTTAACACAACGCCTTCTAGTCCCAAACTAAGCAAAGCTTGTACGATGGGAACTAGATGGCTGATAGAATACATACATACATTTTTTTTTGTAAATACATACTTATAATACATAGAAACACCCAGACACAGAACAAACATCTATGTTTGCCACACAAATGTTTGTTCTCGGTGGGGATCGAACCCACGACCCACAGCACGGAAGGCAGAGCTACTACCGACTGAGCCATGACGCCTGTCAAAATACCAAGTAAGCAAGCTTGTTTTATGGTAAAGTTTTATCATAAATTAGCTGGTGTCAAATAGGTTAGTTTGTACCTTTTTCTAAGTGCTTTTAACGCTAATATGTTACTATCAGTGAAAACTTGTTATTAGCCTTCTGTTTCTAAGTGTTTGTCTATTATGTTTTTAAGAGCTGTAAGTTTTCCAAAAATAAATAAATAAATAAATAATAATAATTTGGGTGAGCACCCATCTTTGAGGGAAGGTTTCCTTAAATGTTCTAGATCTTCTAATAATCTAGCTAAATTCTAAACTAACCTAATTTGACAGCACTAAAAATGTTGCCGTCCCTTTCTCATAAACTGAAACGACAAGGACGGCTATAATTTTAGAGCTGTCAAATTAGGTTAGTTTAGAAAAAGGCAACAACCGAATCGATACCAATGTCTAACTAAATTAACTTGGTGTGCTGTTGGCTAGTTTGTTTTCGTTCAAACACATAACACCAACTCCGATCAGCCGCGGATAAAAAAGCTTTAATTCAAATTCGTTTAAAAAAATCCGCAACTCCTGACCGAAGTATAAAGAAGTTTTCTAATATTATCCAATCAACTGTCGAAAAGCGAGAAACGCCTACAATGGCTAATTAGGTTTGATAGAAAACCAACTTTCTTTGTTCTTTGGAATTAATTTTATTACAAAAGACAGTTTTGATAGACCGTTGTTTCCGAAATTTTCATAAAAAGTTGACGTCTGAGGTAGATCTCTTTCAGTAGAGCATAATAAATAAGTACCTACCAACTTATTGGTGGGCTTTTCACACAGCGGCCACTAGCAAAATTAATCTTGTACAATAATTAATTATGTCCAATAAGAAGCGTAAGTTGTTTTAACAAGCGATTGTCCAAATAAGGTTTGGGAGATTCTGCTAAAAAAAACTTCTAAGTCTAGATACCAAGGTGAATAAGAGCACGCGGTCTAAGTTTTTTTGTTGATCGAAACGAATTTATAATTTATAAGTTTCAAAAGCGTTTAGGCAAGCGTAGTGTAGGACGCCCTCCGGCTAGGTGGGGTGACGATCTGAGACATGTAGCTGGCAAACACTGGATCAGACGAGCCGAAGACCGGGCTCAGTGGCGCGTCTTGAGAGAGACCTACGTCCAGCAGTGGACCGATATAGGTTGATGATGATGATGATGATGAAGTTTAAAAACTTGAAAAAGCGACTTCAATTTGACACAAATTCATCATCAGATGATGATGATGATGATGATGATTGTAGTTAATTCCAAAAGCAACTTGCGAGATATTTTGTATGAATACCTAATAAGTGCCTCTAATGATTTGCGATTCATTTGTCTCCATACAAAAATTGAGAGTTTCTAAATTCTCACTTCTTGACAACAAAATAAAACTCGCACTAATTAAACTCGGACATGTCAGTGCAAGCCCTAACTACTAGTATAGTATTATATAATCTTTGCCCTAACCTATGGTTTGTCTTGACCTTTTCGCTTTAGTCTCTGTGTGTTTTATTTTTAAACAAGCCCCTCTGAAACCCACCCTGGTATCTCTATCTCTAGATCCGCCCCTGGTAGTTACTATTTGATCATTATCTTGTCAAGATGATGTTCTGCCTAATCACACAACATTAATTACTGAGTTTATATTTAATGGACAGTGATCGACTTAATAACGAAGTAATCAATCAATTTGTGCAATTTCACTTTAATTAACATTCCAGTACAATTGAAACGAAAAGATAACTAAAATGAATTTATATTGATAGCCAAATAATATGCATTTGTTCGAAAATGAGTATTTTAAGTAAAATTAAGTACTTACCCTTCTCGATTTTCATGTACGATTTTCGTGTTTCCTCAAGTGAGAAGTTTTTCGTTACCGGCATTAGTCGATATACTTATCTCTGCAGATACCCTAGGATTATAAATATTATAATGAGTGCACATGGTCTAAAAAAAAGAAGAATTACTACTTAATTAAACTCTACGTATATTACAAACATTATTAAACTCACTTTCTGCTATCAGACAAAATAAAACCGAGAACCAAAGTTCAAAACTTTATCATCATTAGCCTGTAGAAACCATTCAAAGTCATCTTTTGTCGCAGTGCACGCCAATTTGGAGGCGCCTCGTGTTGCTAATAATTAGAAAGCTGGAGTGAAACCGCACTACGTACTTTGTTAACACGTGAGCGACAAACTTTGACGGCTCGGCGACCAAGCAGCAGTGTACAGGAAACTTACAGTAAATCAACATTAGATCAAGTAATGAGATCGTTATCATCATCAACCTATATTGGTTCACTGCTGGACGTAGGTCCCAAGATGATTGAGAGCCCGGTCTTCAGCTTCACAATTAAAAATGACACAAAATCAAGCCTTCTATATGGCAATAAAACTATACAATCACTTACCAAATGATTTGAAAATTTTATCAGGAAATCTGTTTTACTTAAAATTGAAACAGTATTTGATCTCAAAATGTTATTATTCTATAGAGCAATATTTAAAATACAGAGTCAATGACCTATGAAATACTTACCTGACACCTAATCTGTAATGATTTTTATTATTAGTTATATGATTATTATTGTAAAATTAATTCATCTTATAAATATGTAAGTACCTACTTTTATTTAAAATCCATTTCTATGTATTTGCATGCCCATTAGGTAGAATATAATGCACTATTTATACACTTAAGACCTAATCTGTAACATATATTCTTGCAAATAAACATATCTTATCTTATCTTATCTTATCTTCGTCACAGATCATATAATACTATACTAGGCTTCGTAGACCGTAATCTCTATAAAACAAAAGCCTAACTTTGGTTTTGTTTTATTCGGTATACGTACTTATCAACGATCTTAAATGCGGACTTACCTTTGAACACCAGCTCATGCCTAACAGGTGGTTAATTCTCTTATTAAAATCTAATAAAAATATTATTCGGATTTTGTTCAAAGACATACTTTTATGACATGCCAGCAAAATTATGATATTTTTACTAGATTTTATTATAAAATACGAATTGTGATTTAAATTGAAATTAGGTAGTGACAATACTCATCGGTTGGACACTGACTCTACGTAGATTTTACGTAGACTCTACGCTACGTTTACGCTACGTTAGTTGCCTACATAACGTTACCTCAAGTTGTTTTACTGCTTGGCTAATTTATTGTGTCATTGCATTCGTTACAGGTTGCTTTGATTTTTGAACACGAATTCTAAATTCGGAGAGTTGAGTTTATTTTGAGGGTCTAACTTTGTACACTTTTTGTTGGTCATCGACTTTTATAATGTAGTTTTTTTAGTGAAGTACCTAATTAAAATTAACTAAAATTGTTTATTTTTGAAATAAAAAAAATATATTTGAAATATTTTTACAAGATTTCACCTAATTACTTTTATTCTGTCTAGATGTTATATTTTGAGCTTTTCGTTTATCTTTGTACTTCCGGCTTGTGACTTGTGATCTAAAATTGATAAATTTCTATATACGCTCTAGAATAAGGCGCCGCGTAAACATATCAAGGGAAAATTTTATAGCAAAAAGTGAAATTTTGCTTCAACTAAAATTGGTGGGCCTCATGGTGCGGCCCAGGATAAGAGCACGTTGCTCTTTTAATAAACATCTAGAAATAAGTATACTATAGTTAAAACGCATTAAAGTACATTCCTGTTTATCCCACCAGTAGTGGAACAAAGTTTAGTGGAGCGAAGGGGAAAGAAATCCCGTCCCACAAATCTTTTGCTATCACATTACACCTCTTGCAAAAACCCCCGAGTTTTTCTGCATTTTCTATCTCTATTAGTGTAAGACAACACTTGGCTTTTACTAATTGTTTCGTAATTACTGAGAGTGAGAGCAGGAGAGGATTCAAGCTGAAGGAACACTGTAGGATGTGTGTCCTACGAAAAGGGAAGCTCTTAGAATAGAATAGAATAGAATAGAATGTTTTTATTTTGTTATTTTACAGAGGTATTACAAAATTAGATCTTAGAACTATAATTAAAAATAACAAAAATGGCCACCACTCAGCATGGTGCCAGGGCAGAATATGTTAGTACCCTGCCTAGGCGCTGGTTTTCAGTGGCGCCAGTTGCGTACGTGCGGTAGGTACTGGTACTGCGATCACACATTTAATAGAATATTCTACATCAAACTCTAAAATAGGTTGGTAGGTTACATATAAGTTTTATAAAATATAGTCACAGAAAGTAAAATATTAACTACTGGGAAAACTGGGCACAGAATGGCTGCTTACTGGTGCTTTTTGTGATTCTAACAATTCTAACAATATTTTTGAGTGATTTTCTAAAGGAGTGAATGGTTTCTAAAGGAGTCTTAGGCGGCGCGGGCGACTTTTGGCTTGGGGTCCGAGGACCAATGGATAGTATTCGGTAGTTAATGTTCAAACTCTGTGAAAACTTTGATTGCGCGATCAGGGATATCTAGATGGCGCTACAAAGCATGGGCGTAGCTGCAATCATAAATTTATTTCTGTAATTAATTTAGTCTTGTTTAGGTATTGAAATGAGCACTTTTCTTGTACTAATATATCTATGCAATGGAATTATGGAAAACCGTTGATTCGACTTTAACCTACTTGAACTGTATTTTTTATTTTCTACAGATTGAAAAGAGAAATAAAATTCCAAGTACATCCCTGGCCCCAGGCCTTTTGCCAGGTGTAATTAGTGTAGTGTGTCACACAGCACACCTATTTGTTCTTAATTGACATTTTTTGTGTTCGAATTCGAGCAGAGTTGGCTTTATATCTCTATCTACACAGAATTTAGTTGTAATTTAGCAAAGGAGTTAAAAGATAGTAGTAATGAGTCACTTTAAAACCTTATGGAGACTAATCTGAAAATATTTACCTTCCATCGAGCCCACTGGTGGGCCAGCCGGTGGGCTCGATGGGAATAACCCTAAAAAAAGATTTGTTCTGAGGTAACAACAAAAAATACAACCGAATTCGAAAATCTTCTCAATTGTTGAAGTAGCTACTGTTTTGTAGAAATAGAGTCTTACCAACAAGAAAATAGGGTCGTTTTGCGTGTATCACAGTAGGCGTTAGCGCTAAACTGTACAAGTGACTTGTAAGACAAATAGCAGTAAGTTGGAAATGTTTATTCACAGTGGTTGGGTAGGTTAATTAACGGGTGCCCTCAGGCTCTGCCCTTCGTCAGGGCGCGGGTCATGTCAAAACATGTACGTAAGTAACTGCCCGAGTGTAACCGCTATTTTAGGAACAAGTATGTAAGTCAATTGTAAATTATTTAGATATGCAAGGATTTTTTAAAACAGATATTTTGTAGAATAATAACTTGTAATAAAATTTATAAAAATGATATCCTAAAATACCTAAAATTCGTCACGTAACGACTGTGTTGGAAAGACCCTCGATTTCAACTGCGCAGATAGCGATTAAGCCAGCCGCATTTACACGTATGTGTAACAAAAATAACTTTATTCACAAAGAAAATTACAACTAGGTATATTTTGTAAATATTGTAAATACTGTATATGAAAGAAAGAAAGAAAGAAAGAAAAACTTTTTATTGCCCACACTTACATACAGGTACCTATCCACAATATAGGTAGGTAGGTACTTAGGTATCTAAAAATCATGGGTAAACAATAAAGAATAAGTAAGAGCGAACTACCTATCCACATTTAGGTAGGTAGGTAGGTACTTAGGTATCTAAAAATCATAAACAATAAAGAAAAAGTAAGAGCAGAAAAAGGAACTATCATTAAATTACTTACATGAAACAGTTCCGAACATTTTTTTTTGGACAAAAGTTAACTAAACATCTTTGAGTTTCAGTGTGATATTGTCTATGATATTTTCATTGCGATCCTAAGAAGTTTTCCGACCAAAAACTGATCTTTTCGAGTTTGTGTTTTTCAACTTTTCGCTTCGAAAACTTGTTTGGATCAAAATGGTATTTTATGCTGAACCTTGTACAATATTATTGCATATGTGTTTTATTGTAATGTTTATGGCTATTGCGATTTTTCATTAATAATTTCAGTGTTTTATATCTTCAAAAAAATGTGCGAGCCAGAAGTTGTTTGACGCTAGCTGACAAGCGTTATTACGCCTCGCCTTGCAGTTTGTGATTAAAGTATTGTTCAGTTAGGTGTAAATAAATAACTTTTCCTATTCCCGAGGAGATTCCTTGACATACTTTTCTCGGCGTCATAACGACTTGCGATATTAGTGAATTTATTCGCTTGCTGAACAAACTTACTGCCACACTCAGATACGTACTCGTTAAACAATAAACGCGTATGGTCTATCTTATAAAAAGTAAGAGTAGACATCATGTCTTGTTTACCATACGATGTGTATTGACATCTATTACCAATGAGAAATGGCGGACAGATGCATCGCTAATTTTAAGTACTTCATCATCATCATCATCATCAACCTATATCGGTCCACTGCTGGACGTAGGTCTCTCCCAAGACGCGCCACTGCGCCCGGTCTTCGGCTCTTCTCATCCAGTGTTTGCCAGCTACATGTTTCAGATCGTCACCCCACCTAGCCGGAGGGCGTCCTACACTACGCTTGCCTAAACGCGGTCTCCACTCGAGTATTAGTTTGCTCCAACGATTGTCAGTTCTGCGGCAAACATGGCCGGCCCACTGCCACCTAATACTTATCTACTTACTTTAAGTACTTACCTAATACTTATCTTTCAGTTATGCCTATGATTGCGGCAGTTACCTATATAAAATGTAGTTTTAGTACACTTTTTTAAAGAAACACAGCTTTATTCCTGAAAATTTAAAGATTCAAGGTTCGCTGTGAAGTTTTTCTATTTTGTAAAAAAGTTACGAAGTTTGTTTTAACAGCACGTTGAAAAGCATAACAAAATATGTCGGTAACTTGCAGCTCAGCTTCAAGTATTCGAATTGCTAAAATAGCCAGCTTTTTATAGTTTTCAGCTCAGTTTGCAGGAAAACAAGTTGTAAAACCGGTGCTTTAACTGTTATTATGTATTACTTGCGTACAACTGAAACAAAAACCATTTTTGTTATAAAAAAAATTAAAATAACTTAAGTAATTGTATTTTGAAAAAGGCATATGGGAATGTTATCTTTATCAAAACATATTGAAAATATTAATTCCGCCATATTTCTTCACTTTAGTGGAATATCATAACCCTCCTTTTCTCTTAGCTGTAGTCCGGTAAAAACGCAGTCTACGCTGTGGGCAGTTTCACAAATGTATAAATAAGTTCCTTGCTCTAACTAAATACATCTCTACGCCATTCTCTACGCATGCTACGCCGTAGCTTCGTAGCATTTCTTGCTACGGCTCGTAGCAATGGATAATTCTCCGATGAAGTTTGACGTCAGAACAAAAGCTCTAGTTCAAATAGTTAATACTAAGAACAAGGAGATTACGTCAATATTAACATTATAGTCTACGAATTGTACAATAGAGGGTCTTGAATGGTGGATAAATGCTTAATATGTTGAAATTACTCAGTTTATTGAAATAGAAATATATATTTGTTAGTACATGAAATCTCAAAAATAAGTAAGTTCAAAAACTAAAACATGACTACTGAAAAAAGACGCTCTAAAAATTATGAAACAAAAAAAAACTCATTTGAAATTGTTATGTACATACTACTTATTGATGTTTAGAAGATAGCCATAGTCATATAGCTAGCGTACTGGACAGCAAGACGGCGGATGGTACCTAGCCCACTCATTTGCATAGTGGGCTCGTTGGGATTTTTTTTTCCCATCGGCCATCGGAATAACCCATGGTTTCCCTGATAATAAACGGTTACCTCTTCCAAAGGCGTCATGGCTCAGTCGGTAGTAGCTCTGCCTTCCGTGCTGTGGGTTGTGGGTTCGATCCCCACCGAGAACAAACATTTGTGTGTTGTAAACATAGATGTTTGTTCTGTGTCTGGGTGTTTTTATGTATTATAAGTATGTATTTATAAAAAAAAATGTATGTATGTATTCTATCAGCCATCTAGTTTCCATCGTACAAGCTTTGCTTAGTTTGGGACTAGAAGGCGTTGTGTTAGTGTCCGTGAATATTTATTTATATATTAAAGCAATACATAATTATACTGCATTTAACTGTTACCTCGTTTTTGTTAAAAAAAAGGTATAATGCAAAGGAAATTGCCCCCAATCTATAGGTAGCTGGTACGTCACATCCGGTGTCACTTCGCGCGGGAAGTTCGCCGTTTCCCCCATATCCTATTACAGGTCGATCGTTATACTTTTCGGTAAATAGCTGTTGCCTCTTCAGAAGGTTAAAATATTGCTATTCATCATCATCATTTTGGTCCTATCACCCACTACTACGGGATTTAGTGGCGCCACATTTTTCGACACGATAGGGCAACGTTACGTCAGAGCCCGTAGTCTGAATTTTGTTTTGTTAATCGTAACGCACTTAGAGAAGCGACTTGCGAGATATTTTGTATGAAAATCCGATAAGCGCCTCTAGCGGAAGATTAGCAAACTATTTTTCTTCATACAAAAACTGCTATAGTAGGTGCCAAATAACACCGCAATACAGGTCATTCACCCACCTTCACCACGATGTCGCAAAATTCAATTTATGAATGGCTAATTCTGTCGCTTTCCATACAAACCTGTCGCTAAGACGGTAATCGCTCGAATCTCGTAGTACTGTTTGTTTACCATACATAAATTGAATTTTGCGATATCGAGGTGAAGGTGGGTGAATGACCTGTATTGCGGTGTTATTTGGCACCTACTACAGTTTCTCGATTCTCGCTTGTCGTAAATCAACATAGCAAAACTCTGACTACGGGCTCGGTTACTTCGGGCGGAATCTGTGATTTATCAAAAAATTTAATAGATGTCACTAATAATACTACCTGGGTTTGTGCATCATTTTTTTTTACTTAGAACATCATGTACATTTCATCATATAAATTTTTAATGAATTATATTTTTTACTTCTCTGTAAAGAATATTAAAAACGCTAAAGCAGTAGTAAACTAAATTATGAGCTGTTAAATCATGTTTAGAAGTTAATCCAAAGAAAAGCCGCATTGCGGAGTTAAATACTGCTTTTTTACTGTTTAAATAGTCATTCCGATCTACTGTACATGTATCTTATAGCTACACTAGCTGATACGCGCGACTTCGTACGCGTGGGAAACTTTCCACCAAAATATCTGTCAACCAACATACGATGAACCTTGTGTCAAAGGCTGCTTTTGGTTTAGAGAGGTGAAGCTGTATCTAAGAATTGTCTTTGATTTCAATAAAATATAGCCTATGTTTCAATCCGGAAAAAGGGTTCTGAATGGTATAAGTTTCACTGACATTGGTCCAGTAGTTTAGGCGTTATTCGCGAACAAACATACATACAGATAAACTCGATTTTCTGAATCAGAATCGTTTATTTAGTAGATCAGCATAATTTAGTTTAATTCATATCTTTAATTTTAGTTTTTGGCTTTTTTTACAGTTTTATAATAGCTTATAATAGTATAGATAGATAGATAGCTTGTACCATGGACCAACATGATTGTACGTACGTACACTCACCGTGAAACTAGACCATAAGGCAAATAACAAACGACAGCGCCTGTCGTTGCGTGATCGAGTAAATTATCAAATGACGCTTTGCTCTTCTTCCCATTTTAATCGTGGCTTCTTTAATAGATACAGGACAATTGACAGGCGTCATGGCTCAGTCGGTAGTAGCTCTGCCTTCCGTGCTGTGGGTCGTGGGTTCGATTCCCACCGAGAACAAACATTTGTGTGTGGCAAAACATAGATGTTTGTTCTATGTCTGGGTGTTACTATGTATTATAAGTATGTATTTACAAAAAAAGTATTTTATGTATAATGACGTATTCTATCAGCCATCTAGTTCCCATAGTACAAGCTTTGCTTAGTTCGGGACTAGAAGGCGTTGTGTTAAATGTCCGTGAACATATAATACATATATATACATCACAGAAGCATCCTAGAATTCAAACTAAAAGAGGCCGCACCCACACCACATCACAATAACAAAAACCGTTGATCAAATATTCACGAAAAGCATCACAAATCAGCTTTCTTTAAAAAAAATCATTGAGCTACAAACTTAATGTCGTAGCATGAAAACATTTTTGCATTAAATGAAAATAAAGTATTCATTATTTTATTACTAAGTGTTCTCTATAAGATCCTATGGTTTAAAATAAATTATTGAAAAAAATGGTCTTCGCGTCGGAGATCCATAAGTAACCAGCGATATTCATATTTTGCAGTATTCATCGGTTTTTTTTTTAAGTTATGATCACGAGCTATGAAACTAGCGATGTTTTGCCGCACATTGCTGCGACCCACGCCGGCGTCTGTTATCAGCCTATCACAATATCACGCGATATAAATCACAATGTCATCGCTTTATGAAAACGCCGATCGCAGCAGGTCCAGGTGCGTATCATCAAATATCTATTCATATTTTACCTTTTATTATTCTCCTTCAAAATTCTAGATGTTTTAGTTTAGGAGAAATGGTGAACGAAGTTTCGATTACTAAGATTACTTTATTGACTTAGATTTTGAAAAGATTAGATTCTAGATTTGGAGTAAGTATATTTTTATATAAATTTACTTATAGCGCGATCACACTATGCCGAAGTGGGCAGGGACTTGGGCAGGGAAGTGGTGTGAACACGAACATGCCGCTGTCCCGTCTCCCTGCCCAAGTTCATGCCTTAGCTCCTTAGTGAGAATAAAGGCAATGTTGCTGTGGCAATCATTCCGGAATTAATCGCGGCATTCATGCCGGCAGCGGCATGGGCATAGTGTGATCGCGCTATTAGATTTTTGTCTTCACCATTAAGCGACATTAGGTATTCACTATTTGGATGGGTGACCGTTAGTGGTTTTTACATTTGAGCGCTTCCGTGCTTTGGACTCTGTACTAGTCTGTCTGCACCACCGAAGAAAATTACACTGAAGCAAACGGATTGTCATTGTAATTGTTTTTTGTAAAAGGTTCTAACGACGTTACAGTAT
The DNA here is from genome assembly GCA_947507515.1 of Eulithis testata. Taxonomy (NCBI): domain Eukaryota; kingdom Metazoa; phylum Arthropoda; class Insecta; order Lepidoptera; family Geometridae; genus Eulithis; species Eulithis testata. The sequence goes on along the minus strand of OX382213.1, from coordinate 4,273,425 downwards.
CAAGATCCAGCTACATGTAACAAGGCACTTACACTTCACTCCAAGTGCATAGTTGTTGCTGTACCGCGAACTGTTTCAATATAAAACGTGACTCGCCGGTCTGTGTGTGGACTTACAGAAACTGCATTGTAGCCTTAAGCCACAGAATAGCAATAAGTATTTATAAAGTCAGAGCCCCGAGTCTGTGCATTTGTTTTGACTTTCGACTCGAGTATAGCATATGCAAGCGTATTCGCAAAGCGAGAAATTTTGAATGAAAACCGGATAAGCGCCTCTAGCGGGAGATAGAAATTTCAACAAAATTTCTCGCTTTGCGAATGCGTTTTCATGTGCTATGCTCGAGTCGAAATTCAAAACAAATGCACAGACTCGGAGCTCTGCTCCTGCTCATAGTAATTTGATATTCTACAAAATGTTTTACAGTGGTTAATATCACCAAACTTTGCTAAGAACCAGATCAAAAACAACAAAGTTTTCTTACAAAAAAAACCGCATTCATTTCTGAGCCCTACTTTCGGAGCAACGAGGACACAGTCAAACTTGCAAACAGATAGACAGACAACACTGTTAAACATATAAAATCCCTTCCGTTTTCAGCTGGCTGTTAAATATAAGTGTGATGAAAAGTCACTGAAAATAAGTAGGCTTCTTTATCGTATGTACTTTAGTGTCGCGTCCGCCATTACCATAGGCTCTAATTAAACGTGGCTTAATAACCACTATAAATTATATTTTTTAAGTGCATGACATTCTCTTTAATTGTGTAGTAAATAATTTGCTATCGCCCTGTCTATCGAAGTGTTCAGTTGAAGTCCCTGCCAAACATTTCTATGTTTACGATACAAAAAACGTGTGGCACTCGGAGACTGCCGCGGTAAAGCTATTGCATAGCATTTTTTATCGTATCACCGCTGTGCCGGTCGGAGTGGGGGGTGTTAGGTTATTTTCGTTACGGAATTTCTGGATTCGGTCTCCACGCTCAAGGCCCGCGATAGAAGCTATGCAATAGCTTAAAAATCCGTTTGTGTTATTTACATCTGACCACTTTAGTGCTTCGGAGGGTCCCGGTTGTAGCAGTCGTCAGCAACCACGATGGAGCCCTTCAATCGGCCTAAAAACTCCGTCACAGGAGTTGGCCACAAAAACAAAACGGACTTACTTAATAAAAAAATCATAATTCTCCTTCTAATTCGCCGTAGTCGTATAAAAAACTATCCAAGCAATAAATAAGGGCTATACTTTATGACAGACGAATAGTTAAGGTTGAACAAGTCGCACACCTTTCTATACAAACGTGGAAGGGTAACCACTCCACTGTTTGACGTTGACCAACCAAAACTAAGGATTATATAAATTTATCTCGTCATAATCTATGTCTGTATACAGAGAAAACCGTAAAAAAGTATACATTAAAAAAATACAAGCTTCTAAACTTTCGTATGGAAAGTATTTTTAGCTTGTATTTTTTAAATGAATACTTTTTTTATGGTTTGGGCTGTATACAGACATAGATTATGACGAGATAAATTTATATAATCCTTAGTTTTGGTTGGTCAACGTCAAACAGTGGAGTAGTTACCCTTCCACGTTTGTATGGAAAGGTGTGCGACTTGTTCAACCTTAAACAGTTGAATCAAAGTCTAGCTCTGTCACTGTTACCTGACATTACCTGTTAGCAGGTGACAGCAATAATTTAAACAGCTGAATAAAATTATGCAGCTATCGTAAGTAAGGGGGTAAATAGGTAAATAATAGTTAAATACTTTTAGAGTACACACAACGCCCTCTAGTCCCAAACTAAGCAAAACTAGATTGCTTATAGAATACATAGATACCTACTTTTCTGAAAAATTCATGGCTTTACTTACCTATATAACCTGAATCGAATTCAGTTATAAACTCAAATTAACTGTTTCTTTCTACTACAGCTAGTACTGGCCCTGGTACTATGCTGAGTGGTGTCCATTTTTGTAATTTTTATTGAATTTTAAGGTTCAATTTTATAATATTGTGTATTTTGTAAAAATAGTAAAATAAATATCTTCTATTTCTATTTCTCTATTTCTACTGCTATACCACTGAACGATGGTTTTACGAGCACGTCAATTTAGTCCGTAACTCAACTGGACCGATGAGCTCTAAACTAGATAGTTTATTTACGACTGTGAGTAGGTAGCTAGCCGATAAGACTCTTAGTCTTCTGTATGTTCATCACTGAGTTATTTTCAAATGGTACTTATAAGTACAATTTCTTTTCTTTGCTTTGTCTGCCATCAGTCTCTCATCTTTATCTTCTAAATACCTATATAAAACTCTTTTGAAGCTGACTGACAATCAATGCACAGCCTAAACTATAAGTCCTAGAGGTATGAAATTTGGAGGGTAGTATCCTTATAGTGTAGGGATGCACTAAGAAATGAATTTTGAAAAGTCACACTCTAAATGGTCTAGAACGCGAGCAACGTCGCGGGCGACGGCTAGTCATTCATAAATAAATTAAACAAATAAAATTTAATTTACATTATTCTAGAATCTAGACTAGACTATCTGTCTGGCAATCCGTGGGGGTTAGACAATCGTTTATTCGTCATTTTGACTAAACTGATTATATCTCACGTGTAACCTTATATACCTACCACAAATAGCTGGTAGGTAAATAGGTGTAAACTATAAACGCTTCATAGTTTTCAGTGTTTATGTTCTTCCGGTTTCGAGAAACTCTAGTGTTCAATTAGAACAAGAATTGATGACCGGAAATTATCGCGTTTTGCACCGGTGAAGTAGGTTCAATTCTCAGAATATTGGTTTAATTTAAAGGTTACCTATTTTTCTTTTACTGATACAACTATAAATACAGAATGTTAATATACGATCTCCGAGCGAGGGACTAAATGACAGACTTACCGACAAAGTTTTGTGAACATAGGTACTTTTGGAACAGTCCTCAGTAGATCCGACTTTTGATAATGATACTTATAAATACCTACTTCCAAATACTTTAATAAGTTTCAAATCAAGTGAGGTTTGATTCGTTCTTAAACATTATAAAAAGTAATTCAATCAAGAACTATGTTATTCCGTAGTAAAAATCCAACTCTAACAAGTACCTATAAGCAGTAACAAAACCCATACGCAGCAAATTGCGAATTAAGGCCTAGCAAACAGGGCCTAATTTCGCTAAACGTGTTATCCGTAATATCCACTACGTCGCGTCGTTGAGTGACGTACCTACGTAGGTACGAATTACAAGACATCCGACCATTTTTAAAAGTATATACCTCTAAACACACCAGTGGGCCTAAGATGCACACCGCGAGATATTTGTCATGTCGTTCCGTCAAAATGTAAGCATTTTGTACCAATTTAGGAACTATTGCATTATCTGTGGTAATGTTGTCAAGAAACCGCGCCTTTGAATTTTCAACTTTTGACATTTCTGCATGACTATTATCTCGTCCTCAGAGAGGTAGTACGACGACTAAGAAGTGTCAAAAATGTACATTATGGCGCGTTTTGTCGACACCATTAGGTACCACAGATAATGCAATAGTTCCTAAACTGGTACAAAATGCTTACATTTTGACAGAACGACATGACAAATATCTCGCGGTGCGCATCTTAGGCCCGCAGGTAATATTTTGTACCGATTATACCTAGTTAGCTCTACTTGAGTTTTAAAAACCTTGGCTCTAACTTCATGTCCCCTCATCTAAATTCCGTCCTATCGACTTTTGAGATACTACTTTAGATACGGTCATATTATACCGACCGCCACTTTTTAGACAACCAAAGCTCCACAATATTCGGGAATATTCTGGAATTAGTGCGCGGATTCGCGGATGAAGCTCATTACTATTCCGTTGGAAAAACCGCGGATCATTACACTATTTATACAAACCCGCGGCCGGCGTGGCATTGACCCCTGAAGCTGTTTATTGTTTGGACTAGGGATGTTACCTGCATTCGCAATATTCGCATTCACTTATGCATATTCGCATCGACATTCGCATCCTCATCAATCGATGCGAGTGCGAATGGGCGAATGCAAACGCTTACGTATAATGCCCTCATTGGCATCTCGCGTTTAAGGTAATTCGATCACAAGGGACGCAAATGTTTAGAACCCGTAACATTACTACATGAAAGGAACTACATCTACGTGGAAGAAAACGCTTAAGGCGCCATCTACATAGAAACAATGAAGAGAGCGCATTTCAACATGACTTACCTGGTAACCCTGATAGGTAAATATCATTTTATCAAAACAACTAAAGTTTCCTTAGATCTCTCTCTCTCATAAACCTATTTGTAGATGTATAAATACACATACAGCTATCCGGCTAATGTGGGCACTCAACTACTAAAATAAAATGTAATATGGAAGACTACTTTGAACTTATTTGGAAGACAGTTATTATGATGCTTGCGTCCACCTTTCCATATGAGATCATGCACTCACCGAGAAAGCTTCAACACAGCTGCCGTAGAATAGCTAGATCACAAACAGTAGGTCCCAAAAGTCGATAGTCTAGCTAGTGTAAATGAAGAACACAAATTACACTAGAAATAGATGGAGTTCTGCAAATTATGATAACCAGTCATTTATAGGTTTTTTTTATTTTGTTTATACATAGATGCACAATATGATACAACTGGCACAATTCAATGAATAAATAATTTTGTTAACTCGATCAGAAACTCTCGATTTTACTCGAATAAACATACAAACGATCAAATACAAATCAGAAGCGAGCCCATAATTACAAGAATCCAATATTCTCCAGTCCAGATACCTAAGCTTCCGCGGTGGCGACGTCCTGTAAAACCATAGACTAAACGACTCTCCCACTTCTTCTTCTTTTTGATAATATCGAAACCCTATAAAACTAAACCACTTACATAACTGTGATGTTTCTATCATTACAACGTCTAGGCCTCCTCTACGTTATGACATGACAGCGGCAAGCCAAAATATCTCCTACAATAAAATAAAACTTTGAACTAACCGCTTATAATAAGCTGTGCCACAAACCCGCAAGCAATGCAAGCTTTCTTAGCGAAAATTATACAGGGCTCTTGGGCGCATTCAAATTTCATGGACAAACTCTATACCGAGTTACGGATTTCGAATGCGATACATGCATGTATTTGGTTTTTAGATGCAGTGTAGTGTTATAAGAATTTATGCTTCATACAGAATGTGTTAACTTCTCCAGGTGCCAGAAAACGCAGTAGATAAAGCATTACTAATAAACTTGTGATATTGAGACTCACAAAATAATTGAAACCATGGATACGTACAATTATTTCCATAATTAATTGTTTTTGTTGGGTTTAATTTTCACATAATTAAAACCGCAGAGTAATCAAAACAATTTAAAGTATTAAACCAGAGTAAATAGTACATTGTTAAAATATAAAATAAATGCAAGTTGACTTTATGACTATAATTCCCAGGCACGGTAGACAACCCTCAGGAGTCTAAATGTTGTCTACTGGGCACCTTTATCTGGTACTGCAGTGCAGATTATAATTATTTACTTTCAATTATCTGCCAATCTCCCACAGATTCCTGGAACTTTCAGGGTCCTCCAAGTTAGTTGGAAGGGTGTAGAGCAGTGAATAAAATAATCGTCTTATAGGTAATGGTAAGAGAATGCGGATATGAGTTTCATATCCAACCGCTACCATACCAAGCAATCACTATTTTTAAGCTTTGGCCGAGTTCCAATCATTTCAAAACGGCACGCTTATTTGTAGGAGACCACGTTTCGTTGACGCGATAACCCGACTTTAGAATTGAATTTGCACCAATTCGTCGTGAAATACCTTTATTTACAAACGCTACATACCTTGCACAGTAAAAGCATGGAAACGGCAAAAGTTTAAACTGCAGTGATCCAGTTAGCAAAATGTGTGTATTTTCTGTTTTGCTTAGTTTGATTTGTGCTTCTTTATTCATGGTTTGGTTATTTTATTGCACACGATGTGAATAAATGGTGAATATATACCGGTGTTTTGGTGAGTCTAGCAGCGGTTGGTGAGGTACAAATATCTGGAATAGTGTTTTGTTTTCACACGATTAACGATGAACTTTCCGTTTGTTTAAAATAAACATCAGAAATATAGCTTGCAGGGCTTGACAAAAATCGTAGAAACTGGTAGGGCTGACTAAAACCACTTTCCGTTTTTAGGTGCTTGAAGCATGTATTCTTGGTAGTAACCCTCGCTTCCATCTGCCACGGCCAGGCGACCAAGTGTGATCAGACTCCACCAGATGCTGTGGACAAGGAACCAAGGGAAAACAAGCATCCGTATATCCTGGATATTGGCAATGCTGAGAAGCGGGATGATAAGATTATCTATACAGCCGATCAGACTTATGTTTGTAAGTACCTAGATAACTGTACATAATTATCATTTGTAATCACAATGTTCAGTTTTAGTAGGTACATCTGTTGGAAGTCTTTGGTTAGTCCGATGTAGGTCTTTCATTTTCATAGACCTTTACATATTTTAGAACATAGGTATAGACGTAGCGGTAGTTGTAGATTTTTTATTAATCTTTTTACTCTACCATTATTAAAATATATTTAGTGGATAGTTAAAACACGATTGGCAGTTTTCCTGATTGCAAGTCGCACAACGCGTTGCTGTGAGTTTTCTATCAGGCACTGCACCTGTTGTAAAGGTAATCGGAACTGCCTACGACAATGATTGAAAATACACTGCAGTCAATTATTGTCTCTTTTTTATGGAGCACTGAGAACTAAAACATAAGTTTTTAGTTTGTCTATTGGCTTTGATTGCGTGATGTGTAGATAGTCGATGGGTGATCATTGGAATCTTTATGAATCTTTGTATATTTTTTCTAATCTTTTCCCAGTATCTCTATCCTCGGCATGGCCTAACCGTACGTTCCGCTGGTTCATGATCACCGCAGAAGACCCTGACGTGGACAACTCTGTCTACAATCTCTATCGGCCAAAGGATGTGGGCAGCTTGAAGACGCTGAACATCCAGCAGTCACGACACAGCGAGCGCTGTGCCAACTCTGTCGAGAACTTTGATAACTCTGATAAATCAAGGGTAGAGGTCTGTAAAAAATAAAGGCTAGTATCTCTGACATTTTAAAGCGGTTCCATAAAATAAGAGTGTCGCGAAGAGATGGCATGGCAAATATGGCAATAGTCTTATTTATCATTTTAGCTAGTGGAGCCCTTTGTGATCAATATAAATACCTGCTACGACCATAAATTATTTATGCACCTGCCACCAACTCAAGGATACGCTTACGCTCACACACAGGTCTACCTGGGTCTACCTATGTGTTTTTGTTAGTCCACTGTTTCATAGCAAGCCTTTGAGTTTTCCAGTATTATACTTAGTGTATTCTACCAACAGGTTCACTGGGTTTCCCCGCATGAAACCGGCAAAGTAAGGATTCGAGCCATGGTAGCTGAAAATGAAGAGATCTGGTACGAGGGCGTGAACTTGAACATGACGTTGGTGAAGGAAGAGCGAGCTGCTAAAGACAGTTCACCATATACCCCTGTTAGGAATTGTAATATTTGTGGAGAAGCCCGGTATGAGGTGAGTCAGGAAAAGAAACTCAAACAGAAACATTTTGATAAGGACCTTGCTTTGATCAATATATTATTGATCTATTATTTTCTCAAAAAATATACTACCTAATGCAGGTTGGTAATGCTTTCTTATGATTAAAACTGAAGAATAGATAAAAAAAATCAGTACTAACGGCATAACCGAGATAGTTTTGGAGTTCAAGGTGTGACCCTCCCATGGATACAAATGATGCAATAGTCTATTGTCAGACTCTAACCCTTAAATACTTGTAGGTAATCTTCAAAGGTCTGTGGTCCCGTGTCGCCCATCCTCGCCACTACCCAACCAAGCCTGACGAGAATGGCTACACGCACATGATTGGGGCATCCCATGACTTCGACTACTACCTGTGGAAAGCCAGTTCTAAAGCCAGCAATGGTTTGAAAGTCCTTCTCGATGATGCCAGCACTACTGTTCTGGAAAGAGAGATTATTAACGCAGTGAGTTTGTTTTAATTTGACTAGCGTACCATACTTAGATTAGCACAGGAAAGTAAGCAGTGGCACAGACAAAGAAAGGCCTATACCCAGCAGTGGGTGAGGTTGGTCTGTGGATGATGATGATGATGAGCATACTCAGATCATAGTGTCTTATAAAACACGGTGTTAAAAATACCACATAAAACACAAAGAGTCATTATCGTTTCCAATGCACATGCAATCCCGGCCACCAAAGAAAAAAATAGCAAATCATTTATTTATTTATTTATAGAAATAAATAATCAAATTTCCAATCATTTATTTTGTGACATCCGTGTTCTATAATTTCCTAGATGAACGTGACCTCCGGTACCAGAACTCTGATTCGAGGGAAGCGGCGTCACCACCCTTACATGTTCGAGCCATCGCACTCTCTCTTCAGAGTCGACAGGTTCCACCATCTGTTCTCTATTGTGGTGGGGATGAGACCCTCACCTGACTGGTTCTTGGGTATGACGCAGTTTGAGCTGTGCGTCAAAGACGAGTGGTTGGAGAGTTCTAAAGTTTCACTGTACCCTTGGGATGCGGGTTCTAAGAGTGGGGTATCCTATGAGGTAAGTGAGAGTGGTCCTATACTTCTAGACTTACGTGAAACTAGTTATTTTTATAGGAAACAAAAAAGGCAAATAAATATATCACTATGTTAGCACTTTCTTGCCTGAAAACACTATAAAGATACCAATTTTATTTACCTATCAAACAAAATACAAATTTGCTTAAATGTAACCATGTCGCATGTGTAAAAGCCAGTGCTTGAAGCATATCGAGATATCAATCAATCAAGTTCACACTGTCCCAGGCAGGCTGACGGGAAGAGTGATGTTCGTGAATTCCCTAAGTGGTACCATATTACTCTCACTCGTCTGATATAAAACATTAGAATGCGTTTTTTATTTTAACTTTATTTTGCCGTCTACTTCCACCGTAAAATGGAAGACAAGACCTTCGCCTACCTTCGTGCTTGACATAGGTTTCACATACAATTACAGGGTATAAAAAATACTTCTCCCAAGGATACATATATCCAAACTAGACTGACTGTTTCCAAATGAAACCACCTGTAAACTTGTGACATATTTTGGAAATTTTGCGGGTACAGGTGCCTTTTTTGTGATATCTCTTAATATTCAGTTAATACTGTGACGCTAACCTATTCACCTACACAGGTAAAGATTATTACTTAAAAAAAACTTCAGACAGAAACGATGGCAACTCAGTGAAGTATTTTGGGAATGTAGCACCCACCGTCTCCGTCTATCAATTGATCAAATAATCTTTATCTAGAACTTTTCTCAAATCTAGTCAGAAACAGTTGCATCTCAAGACAACATAGAGCGTGTGGAAGTCGGCTCCTTCAACAAGGAGTCTCCGTTCTACCAGATGAACCTGAACGACTTGAAACCGTTCGCTGAGCTGGAGGTCAGGAGGCTGGATGTCTATCCATGGGATGAGTCGGAGTGTGCTGGTAAATACTTAATAATTTATCTCTTTTTCGGGCTAGGATATACGCTGAAGCCCGGTAACTGCTCAAGTTTTAGGGGGAAAATCCGCTCGTTCCATTTATTCCCACTTAGAGTTTTCTGATAGATCTTGGGGCCTTGGCCCTTCCGCTTTCAGACTTAATTTCACCGAGTATTTACTTATAGCGGTCTAAAAGACACCTTGTAAATAGAAAGTCGTTCTACATCATTGGTTAGGTGGCGTCATTGTCATTTGTTTACTATTAATCAGTAGATGGTGAAATATTGTAAAAAAATGGGCATTTTTTTATTCTAGATACCGATGACGACGGTCAGCAAGAGGGCACAGAAGACTCTGGTGAACTACCTTCTGAGTAAGTTTGTATCATCTTCAATTGTTTTTTTCTCCTATATAAATCTAAGAGCAATTACAGGAATATTAATATTGTAAGTTTAATCCCAATCGGTCTGTAGATCAGATCAAATGTGCGTGATTGGGTAATATACAAATGTCAAAACTTTCGCATCCACTTTTTGGGTTATCTTTTGCATCCACATAAATGGGGTATGCCCGAGCGATCTATCTTCTTTATTTAATTGATCTATGACACTAGTACCTACTACTATTACTATGAAATATTCATTTATACTAGGTACCTAATAGCCGAATTTGTCTGAATCACCTTGGACATCCAGCTAACTTAAATCCAGATTTTACTTGGTTTTTTCACAGCGAGCCGCAGCCCTACCCTATTCTCAGCGAATACAGGCAGAGACTAGATTCTAGACAGCATAGATGCGATCTAGCATGGGGTGAATGGTCAGACTGGTCAGGATGTGTGCCTGATGTCGGCGGCTGTGGCATTGGCGCCCAGACCAGGACAAGGCGACGATCACGGGTTTATTTTGATGTTAGTATCTAGACTCTTACTTATTAACCAAATGACTGTTTAAACACAAGTACTGACACGACAACTACATACACGATATTGGTGGAGATCTAATCTCATATATATTGTAGGTTGGTAGTGTAAGAACTCACACACTTATGTCGGACTCCATCGGAATCAGCACATAATTACTTTGGAAGATTACTAAACTATGATTTATCTCACCGATCAATAACTCTTTTCTTTTACCAAGCCGCAAGCCGCACCACAACGACCGAACAAAAAACCAATATGGCCACCGCCATCTTCGTCTTACGTTACTTCCGCCGCCGGCATAAATGCTGCTAGGTAAAATAAATAGTTTGACAGTGACATTAATCTAATGACACGAACTAAAGGCAAGGCTTGGAGTGATTCGATTTACAACAAGCTAACAGTAGGCGTTGGACACTTTCACACGATTCACATTGTATTGGCGCGGCAGCGCTGACATCACTACGCCGCCGCTCGCCGCCGATACTGATATTCTTGTTAGGTCCACTCTAAAAACATGTCGTCGGTAGTTATCGTCTAAGGGCCGGTTTCTTGATCCCTAGTTAACTCAACTAATGGTTAAATTTGGTCCAAGTTTGACAATTCGTTGATACAAATTTAACCATTAGTTGAGTTAACTAGGGATCAAAAAACCGGCCCTAAGTAAGCTGTCAAACACCTTATCAATCCGACTAAATTCGACCCTTTAGCATCGTACTAGTATAGTAGGTATTATATAATTTGTGGCATCGTGATGGCACGCATGCCATTGCCATTGCGTTGTCATCGTCATCCCTGACCTAGGGATAGTATTATATAATCTGTGCCTAGGGGTAGTCGAACTCTTTGTCATGGCGGCTGTCTGGTTAAGATGCAAGAGGAGTACCTATATGTTCTATTCACACAACGTAGTAGAAAATACCTACCTACCTTACCTGCTACTACAAAGCAAAAACTATGTTTTACTGCTAGCTAGTGAATCTAATCAAAAGATCAAAGGTGAGTGACCGTTGAAAGACCCCAAAATGAACTCTGATAAATGCAAGACAGAGCGATGAATAGTAACTAAGAGTTATGGGTAGGTGATCAAGCCCCTTAAGTTTACCATACTACCTACCCACCTGCTTATTAGTTTTATTCATTGCAGGGTGATACCGATGGAGACGCTGGGTCTCCAATGGAAAACGGCAAATGTCAAGAAAGAACGGCAGATGTCGAAGACATGGTAGAATTTCAACATTGCGTGGTTGAATGTTAAAAATAAATGGCAAGTGAAAAAAATTATCCGTCTCTAGCATCATTGGCTAAGCAGTTTATTTTTAACCTGGATCATCAAGATAGATATGCAGACTCCTTGGAACAGGCAAACTAAAGGCTCTCTCGGTCGTGAATGTCCTCGTTTTTGCGCGAAAACAAACCAGTAATACCGGTTTTAGGTTTGCCGGCCGGCATGCGGTATCGTGAGGCAGCAAACCCAAGCAGGCATGGCGGCCGCGGCTTGCTGCAGCTTTTATTTTACTTACCTACCAGCAAAGGCAGCAAAGCAAGCACCTTTTCTACGCTCGCGGTAAGCGGGGCGGGGCGGGTGTCAACAATGTTGTGCTGGTCGAGTATGAACATAGCCGCGAAACGCGCATGCTCATTGCTCCGCGAGCGCAACGGCCCGCGTCGCGCGTTGCCCGCAACTTGTTGATTGTTCGCTCACTTCACGTCAGTTTGAGGCGAGCGATGCGCCCGAGCGGTCGTGTCTCGCGTCGCGTCTGTTCCCGCTCTCAACTTCGAAATAATTTTACGAAAATATGTGAAGTTAGCAAACATAAAAACGTGGAGTAGTGCCGTGTCGGAACTAAAGTTTAGTGTTTAGATAACTTAGAACGCTTCTTTCAAGTAGTTTTAAGTCATTGTAATATAATAGGCTCTATCGGCTTACTTACCTGCTTGCGTCCCACGACTGTGAAACGGCAACCTACCTTATCGGATAAACGGATATTTTTCAAATGGGTGTGCGTTTATATAGTGAGATAGTGTGTGTATGTGCTACAACTGCTACAAAACATCGTGAGTGAGCGCTATTGTAGTTTGTGACAAGTTCTTACGATAGCGACGTGTTTCAAAAGTAGCAGTTTGAAATTGAGAACATGGTGGTGCGCGGGAGTGAGACAGGCATGTTTGCCGCGCTGTTGCTGTGTTCGCTCGCTGTGGCGTCGTCGGCGCAGTACCCAAAAGGTAAAAACCTCTTTCTACCTGTGTTTGCCAGGCCAGGCCTCTGTTCCTGCCTATAACCTACGCAGCCTTTGTTCTACGGTCTATTGTTCGCTTCTACGAACGTTTTGGGACATTCAGAGCTCAGATAATGGTTCTTGGTCTGGGCAATTGTTGGTAGGTACAGAACGTGACTGCGTTTACTACTTGCAAAATTACTCGACCTACCTACCTGTAGGGCTTTCCTAGAAAATTATGAGTAATATTTCAAGACTGTCAAGTGTGATAACAAGATGATATGCAGTAAGCAGATAGCAGCAGTGTAGTTAGAATTGGCGCACCTTGTGGGTATACCTGCCTGTACTTATACAGCGTGGACTTAAAAAATTTACATATTATCTGTATACAGGGTGAACTTTTGAGATGGGGCAGTAAGGGTAGCTACGTAGCTAGTGCCGTTATCTCATACATTTTTTTATTATTGGATCAGCATAAATGCAGTAAATCGTATATTTCGCAGTATATGACTTTTTGTCATAATTTTAGTAAACTAGTGCTACGTACAACTATAGGTGCCTTATTTACGCAATATATTTAGGTAAGTAGGTTATACTTACTTACCTAAAACTATTGCCTCGATATATTAAGGGTATGTAAAGGTATAGGTATATTAGTGGTAGGTACCTATGTATCTTTGTTAATAAAAAAAACTTTATTTCTATATCAATACTACCTATCAAACAATTACCTAAATGCCCCTAATTGGGGACACAAAGCGCGGTCGTACAATTAAACAAAACTTAATCGTCTAATTGTAAACTTAATTTCACTAACAATAGATTCCTTATTGCTATGTCGTGATCACGATGATCACCTTTCACAGCAGTAATGGCTTTATCTGACATGTTTATTATTTTGTCTTTTTACTAGAAAGCAACAAAAGAACGATAAATATCAGGTAACGTATTCATTCATTCATGAAAATAAAAATAACTGATAGTCCATGTAAGAATACCTAGAAAATGTAATAACAAAATCCCGCTAGGTTCTCAAGAGACAATGAAAATGATCAAAAATATTGTTTTATCTTTCTGTAGGTAAGTAGGTATACCTTACCTACTCGCAGAACTTATTGAGGAAATAAATTTCGTTTGACGTGATGTTTTGGTTCAGTGGCTCGAAGAAACCTTTGTTGTGCAATTTAGATAAGAAACTGGCTATGTAATAGGGGATTTTTATTCTTTCCCGCTAAAGTAATGGACATTTCATTGATTTATAATAATTGTATTTGTATTTTTTAATTTGTCATCATCATCTTCCTACCCTTGTCTTACGCTAAGTGGTGTCGGTACAACATGTCTTCGTCTTCCACTTTCCTCTATCAGCTGTCATCTCGGTGTTCACTCGCTTCTTACTCATATCTTCTTTCACACAGTCCATCCATTTTTTCTTTGGCCTACCTCTACTTCTACATCCGTCCACATTCATGTCTAGCACTCTTCTCGTAATATGGCTTTCTTCCCTCCGTATTTGTAAGTAATACACGAAAGTACCTAGCTACCTAGTGTCTCTGGTGTGGTATTGTAGTTTTTAAACTAAGTACTACACAAGAAAAACACAAATTACATTACAATTGCAATCCTAAATGCATTGATTGACGTTGCATAATTCAATAGACCGTACTATTAGGTACGCAAAAATGGTCTGAAATTCCCCCAAAAAGCTTCTCTATTTATTTGCCGGCTACTATAAGCTTAGCCTTGAGCTTAGTCGATTGCCGATCAAATGTCATTTGCTCGGATTGAGACAAAACTTTGCTCTTAGTGAAAGTCCCCTAAGTCAGCAACTCCAAACCTCACCTTAACCGGAGTAGGTATTATTTTATCTGTAGTATGTACTTTAAGAGTTTATCACGGATTATGACTAGCGTCCACAGGCCCGCATCGCACGCATCGGACGCATCGCACTCAACGGATTTTAGTTTGCCTTGTATAAAAACTCGTCCGTACGGTGCGGATCAGTGGACGCAGTTGTATGAGTTTTTATACAAGGCAAACTAAAATCCGTTGAGTGCGATGCGTCCGATGCGGGCCTGTGGACGCTTGCCTTTAATCGGTTAACCAATGAACTGACAGAAATCTTCGTTCATATTTTCTTCGTCTCAAGTTCGTCTGGCGGTGGTTACTGCATTTGTGAATTTTATGAGTACCTACCTCACATGAGCGTGAAACGGTGAAACTAACTAGTAACAAACTAAGTACTTAGACTTATTCTGTGCTTAAACTTATATAATCCGTCGCTGTATTGTTCCACTGAATCACTTTAGCCAGAGCCGTATTGAGAACAATGCCGCTGTGTATGAAAAACGCGCTGCTTGTGCCTTGTCAACTTATTATGACAAAAAAATTGTAATCACAATGGTAATCATCTGCATACAAAGTAGGCAGATTAGGTAGTCATCATCTTAGCTAATTTTATATCTAGGCCAAATTATTCCTTGAAATAATCGTTTTTTTTTACTCGATCAAATTTGGACCGATAGTTCGGGTCGCCTAACTTCAGCATTTTTATACCGAACGTAGGCAACCCTAACTATCGGTCGAATGTGCTGCCTTGTATCTGTCCCGTATTATGATATGTATATAAAAATAACAGACAGTCGTCGGTACATATCAGTCGTTGCATAAGTCATTTTCTTTTCCTACGAACAAAATAGCATGGATAATGATGAATAATAATATGAATATTGCTATCAATTTACATTAAAAGTCGATTGGCAACACGCCTGACTTTACTCAGGGTTGAACAGAAGTATAAACAAGATTAATTATGAATGCGGTCGGAAATGAAAATGTTATTCCATCCATTAACATTTACCACGTGAGATCGTAATGAGGATTTTACGAGTGAAAATGCGAATAATTCATTTGAATTTTTCTGTACCACACGTGCTAAAAAAGCCACGCTTCTTTAGGTTAGGTAAAAAAAAAACACGCACTGTTTTCCCAAAGGTCTAATTTAGACCATCATTTGGTCTCATCAATAATTGATTTCTAAAACAAAATACAATAATTCATTTCAAAGCTGGTAATGTTGCAACTATACAATGTAGGTAAATAACAAAGTCTCAAATAAAATTTCCCTCGTCTTGGTTAAACCGTCCGACAGAGTTCACGCGTGTAACCCCCTCGTACATTCGTAACCCGACCGAACAATAATAATTTCCTGTCCCTCACACAATAAGTCATTCATTAGCCTTAATTTATGCTCCTGCCTTCTTGCACTCACCTCACCCACTAACTACCTTTTTAAAAAGCTATAACTCGAACCTTTCTTATTTACTCACCATCGCTGTCCGAGCTTGAAGTGTTTCAACCAATCGTAAATTCAGCCGGCAATGCAAACCGCACTTAGCGATTAGTCACAGTCGACAGAGGTCGGCAGTGGTGGCTCTAAAGTATGGCTTCTGACACGGCTGCCTGAGCGGTGACGTCATCTCAACCGGACTATTCAATGACGGTTGGAAACGTTGGTATGCAATGCAATACACACGCTCTCAGGGCTGGCCCTACTCGACGGCATCCAGAGGCGCAAATTTAATTTTCCAGTCTGAGCAAATTGATTTCGCGATTCGAATAATGAAGTTATTTCTGCAATAAATTTTCAATTTACAGGGGTATTACCTATAATGATAAAAAGCCAATGAAAGTTATCAGAGCGGTATTTAAAGCCTTAAATTTTGATGATGCCTGAAATGTAATGATATGACTGGATGCGGTTGGTTGGCTTGGCTGGTTATTTAAATTGCTCGGTGCCTTAATTTTTCTGAAAAATAAAACTTCTGCGATTGGATTTAGTCTCTTTTGAATTTATTTCAGTCTCTCGTCGTATTAATTTATAGATTTGGTCGTACGTAGACCTTTTTGAAGTTTTTTATGTCTGGCAGAGGACTTACCATCATCCAGTCACGGTCTATGTCATGTCTGATTGGAATAAAAATATATAAAATCATATGACATTAATCACCTGTCATGTCACGCCTCACGCCATAGCTTGGTTACCATGACAAGATGGCGACAAATGACAACCCTATAATTTAACGCTTGTAAATTAACACGTTGCGCGGGCGCGGCCACTCAAATAGAAGAAATTCATGATAACCAAGTGTAACCCGTTATCGATATGATAAGAAACTGGTACAAATAACACTGCCAAGTTACGTGATACAGGTCACGCGAGAAACTTCGACCGTTTTGATGAATTTCGGATTCGCTCGGTTTAATTGGCCGGTAATTGCTACGATTTACGGTTTCGAGTTAGCTCAGATAGCGTGGAGTTTGAATTTAGTTTCTGACATGTCGTTTTATTTTTGCATCTCTTTCATAGAATTCGAAATATCGTGATTAGATTACTAAGCATTTTTCGGTTTTTGTAACTAGGAAAACTTTTTCTACAAAAGTGGAAATGTCACGCTTGGTAATTCGATCATGCTCTATGCTGGCAGCCGTCAAGTTACCTACCCCTACCGCATCTAATGGAAATCCTATGTTCTCGAAAGCGCTGATGCTTTTATAAACTACCAACTTATACTTGATACTGTTACCATTCACATTCACAACACCACATCGTGTCCTAGTTTTGGATACCGTACCTATTTTCAAAGTATAATCTGATATGATGGTAGGGATCAATGCACCTTATGCAGCTTCATTGCTTGGTTTGCACTTCCAAATATACGATGCGACTGGCTCTTTGGAAGAAGTAAAAACCTTTTTGGAAAAGAGGCTTTGGATTACGATTTGATCAATGCGCCGTGTATGATTGAATTTACTTAGTAAAAAATAATGACGGTACATCACTTGCTTATTTCCTAACCAGAAAAGCAAAAAAATCATCTCTCACGTAATATAGGCCTACTGCTAAATCATGGAAGTTCTCGCATCACAATTTGGTTCGATTCGATAGTAGATTCGATACCCTTTAAAAATCCGCAGACCAATTTACCAGCCCAGTAGCCAAGTTACCGCGAACAGGGTGCGAAAACCTCACTGAGCCGTGGCGTATTCAAAGCGAAAAAATAAAACTAGTGCCAACCTAATTTAGGACTTCCTATCCTCGATTGCCGCGTTCCTCTCGATAAATTCTGGTGCAGAGCGAACAAATTTAAATGTCTCCGCTTATTTGTGTTTCTGTTGCCATGTTAGCGTTGCTGTCTTTATGGGGTAAGTAGTTAAGTACTGCAATAGTCTTGGATGCTTATTTATTTGTATTGACAACAAGTCGTTCCTTTTCATCGATAAAATCAGATAGTCTAGAGTTTCTTAAACGAAGAGAACTTGCATCGTCAGAATTGAAAAAAAAAGTGCTTTGTCAGTATTTTTATTCGCTGCAATCGTAAAAGTAGGGTTGTCACTTGTCAATCTTGGTATGGACTACGCGTAATGGCATAGACTACTAGTCCCTGTACACGTAAGAAGAAGGAACGGTAATTAAAAGTACAGATAAAAATGTATTCAATCGTAGAAATGAACAAATGTCGTGTATTGAAACGAACTAACCTAACTAGTAACTTACTGATTAAAAGCTAACCGGTAGGTACCGGTACCGGCTTTATTAGGTAGGTACCTACATGAGTGGTCTAAACGTGTACCTTTCCAAGTGGGGTGTATTAAGTTGCAACTGCAACATAGATTGTTATGGCTCTTGAAAAACTTTCGCAATTATATTGTAATGTGTTTCCATTCCCTCAAATAGCCCATTAGGTTTTACTGCTTGGAATCGTAGAGAGAAAAATACAGAGAAAACCGGGGGATTATATTTTTCAATCCGATAAGTTCTGTTGTTCTTTCAACTCTCAATTCACTTTGTTTCTTTTCTACTTAGAAGAATGTTCCATAAACATCTTCTAGTTACTGGCTAGCACCAGTTTAGAGTTAAAATTGTTGAGACCATTTGCGACGGAGTTCTCTAAAACACAGGTATGCTAGTTTTCAATGTTATTTTGATCTAAGTGCTTTACTTACCTACTAGTCTGTTAAAAGACATTTTCAAAGTAGGTACCAACATGAATATAATCAAGTACCTAATCAGTATAGGTAAGGTAGAAAGTAAGATATTTTTAGTCGCCTCGTTTTTATCATGAATTTTATTTTGGGTGTTTTCCCCCTTTCTTTGTTTTATCAAAAGTTTTTTCCCATCATATTCTCAGAACGAAGCTAATAGTTACTTAGTTTTATATTAAAACTCAAAATAGTTAAGTAACTCACAACACCCTTTTATTTCAAAGCCCTACAATTATATATGAAAGCTCATTTAATTCTCATTTATGTCCTGAACGGAGCACTTAGCTATCCATATTTCTGAACCAAAATCCTCCTTAATGATTGTCGCGATTGTTTATCCAAAAGCCTTCTCTGGTCTCCTTCTATTCTACTCACTAATATCGTGTTTCTTTTTTGCATTATGTCACATTTCACTTCAATTTTAACGACTTGCTGTTTATGGTTACCTAGATGTGCAATAAACGGTCAAACAAGCCAGAGGTTAGCGATAAAAAAATTGTTTTATAGTTTTTTTTTAACTTCTGCCTATAACAATGCATTACCTCACAGAGCAAGTCCAATGAACACGTGCCCTGTAAGGCAATGCACTGCGTCCATCACTCTGAGACGTAAAGATCTTGAAGTCTCATGTGCCTGTAATTACACCGGCGCCCTTACCCTTCAAACCGGAACACAGCAATGCGAGCATCGCTGCTTGGCGCCAGAAATAGGTACGGTAGTAGTACTTCCCCGGACGAGCTCTCACAAAGAGCTCTACTACCTACAAAAGATTCAATAACTATCGTGCCTACTAATGCAATATTTATTTTGATTCATTGTCTACCTTATCATAGCGAACATTGCAATCTTAGAAAAGGCCTGGGCCTGTCACCGGCTTACCGTCCCTGGCGCTTGGTATCTTTAGATAATAATATGATATGAGTGAACAGAAAAAAAATACAGTTATTTTTAGAAGCAAATAAAGAATGGTGCCGCAATATACCGGAACCCGTTACAGGAAGAGCTGTAATTAAGCCCGAGTAAACACAATAGATCCCTATTAGAGCTACAATGTCGATATGCCTCCCGCGGGTGCACTGTGCCAATACGGACCTGGCCTCGTGGCCCTTGTAACTTCCTGAATACTGGTACTAGCTATCACGGCTAGTTCATTTCGGAAGGAAAGACATTGAGGGAATTAGTGAACTCATTTGCTTTGAGATGAAAACGGGTAATGAACACGTGTACTTGCGGTTTTTGTGTTGACGACAGGTCAATCTGCTGTAGTCAGTTAAAAATACCGCAACGAGCAAGTTTCTTTTAAATGATCAACACGTATTTGGTTTTCATGTTAATGTAATCCGTAGCAGCTTGTTTTCTGCACTGCTTAATTATCATTTTGACACAAAATTTGAATTCGTTATAATATAATCAGGGCAGACTCTCTGCAAGTAAAAATCTTAAGAACTCTAAACATTCAGCAACGTTTAACGGCGTATTCACATGTGCATCGCTCTTGAGTCAGTGTAGGATTAGGCTCAACAGAATTCACCCTTTTACGTACGTAAGTCCTTATCGTCTCTTTCTTTGCCTCGGATATTATTGCTACCAAAAATAATCTTCCCTTTACCAATGAGTGCGTAATGAATCTCCGCGGATACCACAATGGATACCCATTAAAGGAACGTCTGCATGTCCCCCTAGGGCACAGTTCACCACAAAGCGAACTAAAACTCGATTTAAAAATAAACTCTAGCGGTTTCTGGATTGCCTCAGTGACAGAATTTTAATTGATTTTCGGGTAGTTTCTTTTTATGAGTTCGAAAAATAGAAAATCTTCTTTTGGCCTTTTTGATCAGACCAATGCGATGCTATTACAATTTTAACTTGAAAAGTACTCTTTTGCTTATTTGTTTACTTAATAATTAGATACAAAAACATCCAATACAGTCCTTCGTTAGTGCCTCATTTATTTGGTTTTCTATTCAGTAGTCAAAATTAATCCGAAGTAAATTGGCCCTAATGATGGTATGATCAATACATAAGTTCAAGTTCATAATAATAATAATATTCCAGAGCAATAACACTGGAATCAAAGCAAGGGAAAATATAAAATGCGGTGTGGAGTCCAATCTTCTTTGAAATCTGTTGAATCGACTCCCGATGACTTCCGATTGCTTTTTGCTTTTACAATGGCTTGGTATCAACTGTGAATGGAATAGAACTAGTTTGTCCGGTAGCTGATGCTTTGATGGCCTCGTTAGTTTACTATTGTGTAAGGGCGATTTTTCTTTGACTAACCAATTAATCATTAATGACTCTTAAGTTATGACGCCTACACTTCCGTCTTCATCTCTATATTCATTTTTGACTCCGAATAGCAATAATAGCTAATTTGTTTAAAATGCTTCTAGACTACGCAACCTCATTCTCCTCAGTTAACGACCACAGTTCCGCTGTGTCACTAAGTAGCAGTCTTTGTCTTAAAGAAAAATAGCCAATTTGGTAAAGAAAAAGCTCCTTTCATACCCTAAAAGTACCTACTAAAAATACATGCCTACTCTTCTCTTATCATTATTTTTATCAGCCTAAATCATCGCAATGTTAGGCAACAATAAAGGAATCTATTTCGGGAAAATAACCACGAACCATTGAGAGGCTCTCATGTATATTCATACTGCTCAGATTATTACGGAAGCGAATACGAGTATCTGTCAGGCGTATTGACGAGCGAAGCGAAGTGCCATCATAACGAGGACCGTAAAATAAAGTGCGTCGAACCTGCCATTATTAGCACTAGACCCATATGATTGCTTATTGTTACCCGCTACAATGGCCAATCAATGACCATTCGCTTTACCAAGATTTTGGTGCTGAATCCAGAAGTATTACAATACCATTGTGGTTTTTTTGGAGTTTTTTAAATTAAAAGTTTTTTTAATACTTTATAGAAAAAGTAAGAAATACGATATTCAGATATTATGTGATGTAAGTCTTATGAATGTGCTCTAATGCTGTGAGTTTTCATAATTAAAAAGCGGCATCTGTTGCTATTATTCACAGTTACAAGTCATTTGAAGAGTTGTAGCCACTGTGTTTACCTCACTAAACCTTCTAATGGCGAAGGTAACTTTGGATTCTTCGCACAACCACTAATCATCATCGAAATTCTTGGTCCGTATTCCTTTATACGTATTTTACCCCCATCCTCTATAAATGGCACCATTAAAAAGCTAAGACCGGCCCGGAAAGAGAGCTACTTAAATATACTACGCACGAATGCGCAAATTGATATAAAATACTTCATCTTTTGATATCAGTCTCCTCTGAGCGAAGCCGGCATTGAGACGCGAAAATATTTCAGTAGTGCTTTATTGAAACCAGTGTAAGTTAAACTGTTGATTTGATTTCCGATATTGCCGCTCATCCAGCCCTATATTGGCACAGAGCATTTCTGATTTGCAGCGAAATTCGTGAGTGCAGCTCTACAAATCACATGGCAGCCTCTGTAACACTGTTTGGCTCATATGAATTATTTTGTATGACCTTTGTGTTGGAAAAGCTAATGCAATGTACTCGCTCCCTTGGTACCAAAAATACAAAGTGAAGATCTTACTAAGCAATTCTCGGAGAGATAGAGGTCTGCATTGCTGGTCATCTATGTTCGGTTCGAGTTACCAGTTCGTGACTGGAAGGCGAATCGTGCATGTGACGATTCTGTACTATAAGCATCGAAAATAGATAGCTAAGTTCAAATATTATGGTCAATGGCGGTTGATGACACTGCTAAAGATGCAAACAGATCGGTTTACCTATGTTACCTTACCTTATCTTTAGTGTACGGATTCCGGACTTGTATTACATTGAAAGTTATATTGCTACTATCTAACGTAACTAAAGTTACTGTATTCCTTATTGCCTGCTTAGTTCTATAATACTTCTAATTTGTTCCTTGTGGTTTTTAATGCAATTCTCTTTGGACTAAGGTACCTACTTAATAAAAAAAAATTACCTAATTAAATTTTAATATCTTTAAACATTGTCAAGTAGGCGAGGCGAACAAAGGTTTTAAGGTTGAAAATACGAAATTAGAGCAATTTGTTATTCATTAATTAAACACGGCATCGTCTGTCTATATCAACCATGTCACAAAGCATTAATCATAGCAACATTAATCACAATTAAATCGCCGTCTTACGGTCTCAAACATCATCATAAGGAACATCTGATCTCGTAATATTTTATTTATTCCCGTATTATTTTTACGGCATTTGTCAATGATACGCGCGATTAACAAAACATATGGAGCGAGCGACGAAAGATTTACTTTTTTTTGTGACACGCGTTCTGAGTACTGTACGCACACGTCGCACACACGATGTCACTACATACTCTGAAGATGCGACATGCCGCACAATTGACATTTTTTTGTCACTTATTATAGCCTCATTCAACTTGATGCCTCATTTATTTTCTACATATACAATTTTAACACGAAAAGTTAAATGTAGGTTGTGTATTTACTACATACTTTTCTAGCTTAAAACACAGTCAGTACTAAATTCTCATGAGTCCAGAGGATGACACATCATGTGCAAGAGCCGCAACACTGACACATGTTTTCATGAACCAGTAACATGTTACGTGGGGAATGGTGGGGATTCCAGGGTTGGCAGACACCGCCCGCCGCGCTCCTCTCTTCCTGTTTTTGACAACCCTGCAAACAATATCGTTTCCCGTATAATTGTTGTGCTCGATTTGCTGTAATGAATGGCGCTAAATTTATTTTCTATTTGATCTCATTTGTTGTGTCAGCTGAAAATGAAAACAAATTGATTTAAAAGCGATATTTATGATAACCGCCAGTGGAAATATCAATTCATCGTCATTCAGTCAAATTAAATCGAGTTTCGTAACATCGGTTTCAAATTGATTAACAATAATTATAAGAAAGTGATAGAACAAAACTGAAGTTTAAAACGCGTGACCTTGATCATTATCTACTAGTGACCACGAACCGGAAAGACCGGAAGATTTATTCAGGCTCATAAACTGAAAGATCTACGTCCTCTGTATAACGATCACCCCCTTTAAAAAGTGGTATCTTGGTTTCGTTGTGTTTGACAGTCGCTATTTCCTAGAAAACCGAGGCTAATAACTTGGGCCACAAGTTTCGCAAGTCCGTCTCGCCTGTGGGTGAGTCACGGCCACGAATTGAATGGAACCACACGGCGAACTTTCCGCCATTATTGCCTTTCGAACGAAGCCTTAAAAGTAAGGTTGAGTTTACTCTCTTACTTGTTGGATACTGTGGCTATTGCTTGTATGTTTTTCCGTGCAAATAAAGTGCTTCTCTTCTTACTTGGTTGCTTGGACTGCATTACGTTACGTTACGACGGCGTAAGTAGACGACAGAAAGACATGAATGTCTGAAAGACTAAAACTAAAAGTAATTTGCTGGACATTTACGTGCAGCAAATTACTTTTAGTTTTAGATTTATCATGTAAGTGAAGTGTATTTCTTATGAGAAATAAAATATCTTAAACACGATGAATGTCAGAAAGAAAATGTAGTACCATACCGTAACCGCCACCTACCTACCTACAGAGCGAAACACACAGAGGACGAGTCGGGTGCGCGTGTATTCAAGCACCCAACCCGCGTCTGACCCGCCTTCGTCCTCTGTGTGTTCGGCTTTTGGGCCCGTCTTGTCACTGGAATTTCCTAAATTACCAGAGGATTAACCTTTGGAAAATTCTTAACGATCTCATAACAACGACCTTAATATTTGATGTTCATTGAGATGCCTATCTAACCCTACACTACACACGCAACATAAAAAATGTACCAGGCAGGACCTACGTAAAGGTCCACTATCCCAACGAGAATGGTGCACCGATACGGTCATTACTAAACTACCGTCTGACCCTCTCGGGGTCACCAATGTGGTAACTTTGAATCCGTTAGCTTTTACCTTTGTAGTTCTGGGCCAAGGTTCAAAATAAGTACCTCAATCAAATTCTGATCTATGAATCAAAATTGAACTTGAAGAGAACGACTACGGCCGAACTTTCGGTAAAGGTTGTTGTACTTAATATTCTGTGGTAAAGGAGAATAAGAACCTATTTATTAGTGATGCGTCTGTGTTATTTGTCAAAATAAGAAATGTTGCTTGCTATAACTTAACTAGCAAAACCAGGGAACATACATTGAATATTGTCATAAAATATAATGTCATAAGATTAAATTTTATGACACTTTTCTATTAACCCTGCAATAGCCAAGCAATAACAAAGTTACATTGTCATGTCTAACCGGCCACTAAAACCAGCCACTTGAGAACGTCAAAGTTGCGTTGCATGTCCGCGTCATAAAGTGTAGTAAACAATCGAAGCATGTGTATTGTTATTAACCCCACGTCAGCCAGGGGTTGTCTGGCCTTCAAATGTACACAGAATAACACGTAATACATACCACAGAGTATAAACGTTTTTGAAGGAGATTTTTCACTTAAAAACCTGGAACGTCGTTATTTTCGTACAGCAAAAAATTTTTGTAATGAGAGCCAAATTAATTTTCTTTCTTGAACGTTATTTTAATAAAATATTTATCGAAAAAGCACATGTTCGATTACGTGTCCAAATAATTTATGTGTTAGAGAATTTATCATATTGAATGCTGATTCAAACTTGAGTATTGTTATTGAATACGAGCGAGCAGAGACTCAAAATTCTGAAATACCTATGCACTTACTGTGGTAATTTTTCAAGTGACACATTCCTGCTCCTAACCTAACCAAAGCCACAGAATAGCAACACTACCCCGTCCAGCCAATGGCTGACGTTCGAAGACACCTGCTGTCTCGTGGAAAAAACACTTCGTTTAATGCTTGTTAAACTTGCGTTCTTTTTTTTGCAGTTCCTTTGTTAGCCAGTCTACCTTATAATCTGGCGCATCTGTCAGATTTAAGGAACCGAGGCTGGAAGTGATTTTATTTAATAAGTTCATTTGTTTTTAAAGGGTCTGGGGCAAGTCAGACGGAGCCCAGGTCCCACATTTTTTTTTAAACTTGCAAAGATGGAACTTTGTTACAATACAGTTTTAAAAAATGTGACAATGTCGTGATAAAGCAGCGGGAATCATTAGTTATTTATTAGACATTTTACTTCGAGAAATGCGTCTTTTTTAATGTTGTTTATCGTATTTACAGGTGTTTACGTCAAAATAATTACTTTATTTTTCGTTTTCGTCACTGCTACTGCATAATAGATTATGGTAAAACCAACAGAAGTTATCGGGACCTGAAATGCCCCAACGCCTTTGGTGGGTTTTATCTTCTGAAGTAAAGGTTAATGACCAATATGGGCCGAATATGGTTCATTCTGGTTATTGTAAATACAGATGGTCTGACCCATCACGATCTTATCAAAGCTAAAATAAATACCCGACTTTAAAGTTTAAAGGTATTTAAAGTCGGTTACCTACCTAACAACTTTAAATTTTGTTATATTTCCGACTTTTGAAATTTCAATCAAGGTACTCGGAACAAACTGCGACAAAAATACGTAATTTCCTGCCAAACAAAGAGAACAGAAGTTCATTTCAATTTCCAATGCACCGAGAGATTTCTCTCGCCCAGCAGCGGATGACAACAATTTTGTCCATTTGTAATGACAGACGAGCGACTGACACGCAAAGGATGCATCAAAACTTGAAATGGTCCGTGACATTTACATTTGACGAGATAAATCTCTTTTATTATATACCACAGCCCTAATTCTCTGTTGCATCAACCGCAGTTGAGAAAGCATGTTGAAATGTACTCAAAATTTTACCTTTTGACCCGTTATGACTAATATTTTTAGCGTTTTAAAACTCCCTATCTTATTTTATGACAATTAAAGTCCAAGGATCGGTTGTTCAAATCAGGGATTAAGTAACCTAGCTTGAAATAATTCAAGACCTTTTTATTTTTGTTTCTGTAATCCCTTGGGGTATTTTTGTCACCGCTGGATCTGAGTCACAATGATTTGTCGAGTTTTGTCCTCCCTCTTAATCTTCGTGATTTACCGCTCGGTCGATGATCTTGCGAGAAAATAAGACACTTCTTAGTACTTTAATCGAATCTATAGGTCATTATTGACCGTAACAGCTGAAGCTCCTTACTGTACTTATTATTTCATGAAACATCTATGGGGGTGGGGTAAAAGATAATATGCAACGAGTATTGGTAAAAAAAAAACTGATGATGATAAATAATAATTGGATCAGTGAATATAAATAATAAAATCTGAGTGTAGTGAGTACATTTTCGACATACTCTCAGAATTTATATTTATATAGGTATTTTTATTATTTTTGTCTGCAGAAACACTGTTCATGTTTATTTTTAAAGTTTATGATAACAGTTTCGTATGCGTCATTGTTTTACGATTCCGTCCGATAAAAAAACAAGGTCAAGAAATTAATCTATCGCCTGCATGCAGTTCCTTTTTCTAGCGATTTCATTTCCAGCCTACGGTTGATAATGACTGAACCCTAATTCCCCATCATTAGGTGCTGAGCAAAATCGATCACATAGTCATAGATTGTAATTAGTTCCAATACAATTGTGAGACTGTAATATTCACATGGCTTTAAGAAAAACAAGGAAAACCAAACAAAGGCTGACAAAGACTAGTGACTCATGTTCTCAGCATAACGGTGTTTGCGATCAGATCGTCATGACTGCTGACGATCTAAGTTGCAGAACGGGGTCAAGCCTGAACTGCGTGAAATACTCATCACATTAGCAGTGCCTGTTGCTAGTGTGTTTTTGCGCGAACGCTTTGTCAGATGTCGGTCACAACCCAAATCCTCGTAAAATACGTTCACTGGCCGACAACAATTCCTAGCTTTTTACCATCAGCCAACGTCTATCAAAGTTATAAAAAAAAAAACGAAATACCTAACACCGACGTACCTATTATTTATTGTGTGCCTGACGGGTGCGGTGACACGAATCGCACGCCACGTGATTGGTACGGATTTATTATTCAATCTATGCTGACGATAAACATGTCAATCTCAAAGCTATCAAAGTTTTACGGTGAAAATCCAGTGCAGAAATTCAGTATTGCATGCCAAATATCAAAGGTGTAGGTTTAAAACGAAATGGCGGGGCTAAAGGCCGATAAACAGCCATAAAAGTTTTCTACAGTGAGTCAAGCACGAATGGGTTTAGTTTAAAGCCACAAAAAATAAACCTCTATTTTCCAGAGTCCTTACTGCTTGGCTTTAGCAGTGAGAGGCAGGCACACTAAAGAAAGACATTAAAAGATTAACCCGTAGTAAATTCTAAATACATTCAACCTATTAGGTCATTCATTACATTAGGTATCCTAATATCATTAAGGGGCCGAAATTAAAGCAATTATTCGTTACTAACTAAGTTAGGTAATCTACCTTTGATCCAAATAATAGGTCATTTAATTAAAAACTAGTAACGTGAAAAAACATACAAGCTTTCTCATTTATAGGTCCTACAAAATATGGTGTAGTCGGTATGAGTAAAATAGCGGTTAAAGTTAGTTCCAAAACCAGTTTGTACCGGAAAGTGGAACGTCGCCCCCATTCCTGCCGAAGTGTAGTTTTGATTTCTTGTTTCGAGATGTTGATTGGTATACTGTTAAGGCTAAGAGCGTCGTGTGAAGGACACGCAGATGGTTCATATCAGATGATATCAGTAAACAGACCTTTACAGTGAATTTTAGATGATATAAATACAGCACAAAATCAGGACACTTTTAACCATGCACCTTTGTATTTGTATTTGTATTTATTTATTTACTTTAATAAAAACGGCTTGCACCAATTACAATTATTAAAGATTAAGATTAGAATAATAATAAACAATCAGACAAAATAAACAGTCAAAAATTAAATACGTAATAAAAATGTCATATGAAAACTCAAGTAAAATGTCAATAAAGCACAACCATACACACACAGTTATACATCACGCTCACAGAATCTCAAGCACTCCGACAAAATTTTCGTCCACCTTTATCACTCCATGTAATGTATGTGTACACCACACGCTCCGAGTCATTCGTCAACTTATACTAAGCCGGCTTATGTATGCGATATGAGATACAAAGCACGACTCCATGCGTTCATAATTAGTTAAAGCCTCGATAGTTGAAGCTGAAAAACTTTTATCGCCATGAGATTGCTTCGTTTATTTATGCTTGTTTTACCGTTAAAACCTTTATCTCACAATAACGATTGTTGGCTGCCTAACTTTATTGCAACGGGTCACCGCAGTCATTGAGGAATTCAAGAGCTTACAGTTCTTACTTAGCACTGTACAATTCGGTTTCAGCTGACGCAAAGTTGGTTGGTAGCCAAACGGGTCACCAATGTTTATATTAAATTTTCTTTCGCCTATTCTGGCAATTGGACTTTATATTGTCTAGAACTGCGGTGGAAATAGCACTTTTCTCATTTCAGACATTGTCATTACGTGTGGGCAATGTTTAGCTGGCAATCCAAGCTGTAATGTAAAACTCGCAAGTAGAGGAATGGATTCAGAGTTGACGAATTATAGGAGTGAGTGGAAGAAGAAAACATATTGTGACGTCCCCACTTGGCGTGGGGTACTGCAGGGAAATGATGATGATACCAGCTGTCAGGTATTGGTGGTGACTGGTAAGTTTGTACCGTTATGAACACATGAGTTTCTGCAAACTACCAAACTAACAGCTATAACCTTGACTTCGCGATGGTCGAAGAGAATGTCAATAAAAACAATTGACTACGTTGAGCATTGCAATCATTGATTACGTCAGCCGACCTAGTCATGACCACCACATCAAGGTTATTATTCTTCTATCATAAATCCGCAAACTATCTATATACGAATAAAAACAAATTGAAAAGGTACACGACAAAAAGCCAGATTACTAATTTAAATATATACGGATTTTCGCACCGCGTCCCTATAATACGAAATCCTAGCCAATTTCCATTCTTTCCACCTGCCTGTTTTCTTTTCATTTTGGCTGGTTTGTCGTGATTTCAGGAAATGATTTTATTGATACGCTACTCGCTAGTAACGAAATTATCTCACGTCTTGTTTCCTTGTTACGGATGAGCCGAAATCCTGCGAATTTGGAACAGTCGCAATTTTTTCCAAATAGAATGGTTTTTATTTTAGGTTTGGTATAAAAAGTCGAATGTTTATAAGACATTCTACTTTTTATACCTTTTTATAAACAATGATTACCGCTGCTTTTTAATTAAGTCACTACTTTTCTGAAAACTAAATTGTAAGTAAGTATATTAAAACAACAAAGTGCCATAATTGCACGTTTGCATAAAGTGCACCCTGGGTCCTATACCTTTTCTCCCCAGTCCCTTTAAACACGTGCCCTGTTATAAGGCTATGTATTTTAATATAGTAAGTGACGTAATCTTTTTCTTGTGGCTTATTGAAACGTTCTCATGATATCTCGTTTCCCATATTTCATTCGATTCTACTATGCGTGACCAACATGTTACTGATTTGAATATCGAAGGGAATTTGTAATAGTTCGTGTTCTGATAACTGTGTGAAAACTCAAACGTTGTAGAGTTTAATTGATCGAGTGAGCGAAGCGAACGAGATCTTAGTGACAACTTGGACAAAAATGCTTTTTAAGTTTGTATGATCTTTTCAGCCGCTTATCCGATCTTCACAGAATAGGTAGGTATACGGATAGTACTCTTAAGTTTTACTGGTTTGTTAAATGAAGTAAATCGGTCAAGGGGTCGTGAAGTTTTGAGGGTCCAAAGAGAGTAAAAAAAAGTCGTACAAAAATATTAAGTGGGGTGTCATATGATAGGGTTTTGTTTAGACATTCCAAAACCGTTTTTATTTTGATTCTAGGTCTAATAGTTTTTGAGTTGTTGTAAAAATTATAAAATTGGAAAACCCAGTATAACGTGAGCTAACATTTCTTGGAGTTTCAATGATTTTGTAGTTCAAGAAGACTGGTACTTATCTAGACAGCGATTTCGATGCGATTTGCAAAGTTTATGGCAACCATTGGTCAATAAAAATTGTTTGGGTTTTATTAACCTCCGACCATCACGAGATCTCAGTTCGGGGCGAACTACTAGTATTTTATTGGGTCATCAATAATTCGGTACAGCCCACGAAACGAACTAACACTCGGGCATCTTGATCGTTTTAAATTTAAACAATCTCAAAAAAAAACTTAGGTAGGTTTTATATAAAAACTAGCAGCGCCTCGCGGTTTCACCCGCGTAATTCCCGTTCCCGTGGGAATTCCGGGATAAAATATAGCCTATGTTCATCAGGGATAATGTAGGATTCTAATGGTAAAAGAATTTTTTTAATCGGTCCAGTAGTTTCGGAGCCTATTCAATTCATACAAACAAACAAACAAACAAAAAATCAAACCTTTCCTCTTTATAATATTTGTATAGATGTATAGAAAAAACCCTCTGTTAGTCTGCACAATATATAATAGATTAACTTTAAGTAAGTACGTCCCTACTTAGCTAAAATTATGATTAGGTAATTTTAAGGATTAATGCCTCTATCGTTCAGCGTGCAAAACATGAAAACCACAAATCCCTATCTGCTATAGCCATGATATAATGGGTTTCGCTACGTGATACAATGCAAAAAACCTCTCAGCCATGCCTTATGT
Organism: Eulithis testata; assembly: GCA_947507515.1. Classification (NCBI taxonomy): domain Eukaryota; kingdom Metazoa; phylum Arthropoda; class Insecta; order Lepidoptera; family Geometridae; genus Eulithis; species Eulithis testata. The sequence continues at coordinate 4,241,995 of OX382213.1, read as the reverse complement.
CGGTGAATTTAAATGCGAGTCGCAATTTTTTTGCCGTGTTGACTTCCTGAGTCTACGAGGACAGTAAAATATGCAGCATACTCGTCAAAAAATTCCCGAGATTTGCCATTTTATTTTTTTACAATGGAGACGTTTATTGAAGAAATAGACTTACTGGAGTTTCTGGAATTTGTGAAGACTTGATTTTATCAGTCAACTTTTAACCAGACGGCACGCGCAGGCATATAATCCTAATTTAACTTTAATACGCGAACATTTGGATGTATGGATGTTTGTTACTCTTTCACGAAAAAACTACTGATCCGATTTGGATGAAACTTAGAATATATATTGTCCGTGACCTGGATTAACACATTATTAGGTTACTTTTTGTCCCGGAAAATCAACAGGATCAAACGGCACTCGGACTAAATTGCGGACGGAAGATAGCGTACCATAAATTCGGTTATGTATATTTGATCAATAACAATGCAAATTCTTTCAAACACAGATACAGCTCCCAAAGCTAAAATAGTTACAATTTCCACCCCTGACCTCAGCTCGTCAAGTCTGGTATTATTCAGTGAGCCAACAACGCAAAGCAACGTAGGTTTGATCTGCGTACACATCGTAACTATGGAGAGCAACATGTCAGATGTCAGTTATGTGTGTCACTTGCAAACCGTTTCGTTCGACGATAAAGTGACGTTTTGGTTAAATTTTTAAATCTATAAAACTTGCGTGGCTGACAAGCATGGCAAGCTGTACTCCTAGATATATAAAAGAGCTTTTTTCTACAGGTATATTAAAAAAGTTATCCCTAAAATTTAACTGCTTTCCTGTTATTAAGGGCTAGAGTTAAAAGAAAGTACTTAAAGTTTGCAAGAAAATAACATGCGAACGAAGGTGCCTTACTTGGCTAAAAACTAACAATAATAAAAAAAATCTATGCTTATTCTAGGAATCTACCGTACAATGAACACGTGCACTGAACAATATGAAGACTGCACACACTCATGGCAGTTATTGGCATGTGTGGCCCGCCTTAACGAGTCATACTCAACGGCAATGGCAAGCCATAGCCAGTGCGTTACGTTACGACGCAATGTACCATAAAAACTGAAGATAAGCCAGCCTTACTTTTATCACCATGAAGTCGAGTTTCCATTGTTTGAAGCTAGACGATTTTTATAGACAAAACACCTTTAGGCCCAGTTTCATCAGTCTTGCTAACAGAGTGTTACATAATCGGGCGTCAAAATTAACAAGAATGTTATAGCACAGATTATATAATACTATAGTATTGTTAAGTATTTTACGTCCCACGAAACAAAATTGACAAAGGATTACTAAATGAACCGTTATGTGAATGATAATGTCAAGCGACTAAATTAAAACGACGTTCAACGCTGTTTAAATAAAACGCAAGCAGATGTATTTTTGTTTAGCTGGTTTATATGGTGGCCGTCAGATCAGCGATTAGATTTAACAGTCTGTTAATGAAGATAATCCTTGGTTAGGGCATGGTGAAACACAAAACGACTTTAACAGTCCGTTAAATGGCTAGCAAGCTGTTAGTTTAACTAACAGAGCATGGTGAAACTGGCCCTTAGAGTCTGACCGAAAACCGGCTGCATTTCAAACGGTCATGTGAACCTTCTAAAGATCTATGCTAGGGCTTTATAGGTACCAAAAATGTTAACTATTTATGTAGTCGGTGATTTCAGGCTACCGATTCTTATTTATTTTCATATTATCCATACTCCCGCAGAACTTTCTTCGACCAACGACATTTAATTTTACTTTTACTTTGCTCACGAGTTTAGCAAATAGTTTTACCACTAAAGACAGTGGAACAGCGACGTGAGAAAGTGGAAACGCACAACCATAAGCTAGCCGAAGTAAAGTTGTTTACTACTCGTAAACGTAATCAATAAACGTAAGTTATGTGACAGCCCACTTTTTAGTGGTGCCAGGAAGCCAAATATGAAGCGTAAAATTTAATTTTTGTATTATAAAAAGAAGGATTATTAAAATCCGTTGAACCATTTAAATATTAATAGTCTACGATACTTCATCAATAAAGCTGAACAGGGGACGAATGAAGTCTTATTTCGATTCATTTTTGAAAATTTTCTGTTAGGCAGCCTTGAATGACCTGTATGTATACGGAATAAGGTTTATTATGGCCAGTAACTGTGAATATAATGCTGAATACGCACTGTCTTTATCATAATAATGATCCGAATAAAAACAATGACATCACTATTTTTACCTGCCTACTAATTACTATACTCTGTGATTGTACATCATATTAAAAGGCAAACAGTAAGAACAAGTAGGTAAGCTAGTAAATAATTAGATAGGTAGGTAGTAGGTACTACCTATGTTTATTGTTACAGTTAATCAATCATTTTCATTCACCTGTATTCCGGTCACAGAAATACGTTTTAATTCATAACAGGATATTAATGAAAGAGTAAGTAAAGTGTTAGTTCTTAAAAAACAGTTAATTGTTTTACGGCCGTAATATAACTAAGCGCTGCGCCCGTCAGCTTGCAGCCGTCAGTCACCGCTATAGTGACTGACGGAAGCGAGATAGTATAAAGAAAAGTCGCCGTCTAGCTGACGGCCGTCAAAAATGGCGGTAGTCACAAACATACTCGTAGTTATTGAAGAATGGTATGATGGACAGAGGCCAGAAATAAAAGAAGAAGAGATACTGTATATCACGCACATCATCGCCTTGCTGACAGTGGCCACTGAAGGCTGTCAAGAAAAACCGGCAGCCACTGACGGCTATGAAGGAGAGCAAAGCTAGGAAACCAGGGCTTTACAAGCAGATTAACTTGTCATTCCGACGAGAATTGATTGTGCTGTGCCATTCATTCAGAAATAACAATAAATCTTCATAAGCCCGCGACGGCCAGTCACGAACCGTAATCTTGGTTATTTTAAAAATTAAAAGCAAAGCTTCGTTAATCTTTGGTACATAATCACTTTTTAAACAAAAAATAACAATCATTTTTTATAATGAAAAATCACAAATTTTATTTCAGGCGTTCTTCATTCTAAAAGATTTTGAGGGTAGTTGAGATTTTCAGTAAACTTCTGATTGTAAACCGTAAACCCGATACGAAGTTACACTGTGGTTTGTCTTTTGCTTTTTCAAGCAGTTTCAAATTCGATTGAAAAAAGATAAAACACAGTGTTCCTATTTCCTGTTTCGGTTTTATAGAAATAGTACAATACAAAGTAAAGGAAGAAACGTATCGCAAACGTCATGTTTTTACCTTCTTTTCTCTGGAGAAATTCTGTTTTCATAATAAACAAACAGTATCATTAGAGAGAAACTGAGAAATGATTTCGCTGAAATCTCATGTTAATTCATCAGAATACCGAGAAACTAAGAAATACCTAAAAGGTCCTCATCAAAGGGGAAATACCGAGGTGTGTGTGTGCTCTGTAAATTGAGCTTTTCGCGCCTCTCTAATTACTAGTTTAGGAAAGGTTCTATTCAACTAAATAGGCTATTCCGTCTTCTAACAAACTGGGGCCGGAATACTGAAACGTCACTCAAATTTAAACACCACTTAAAATTGCTCTGCCTCGGTTTGACATTACTCATTTGTAAGAGATGGCAATAATTTAAGCGTGAACTTAATTTAAGTGGCGTTTGAGTATTCGGCCATGGGTCCGTAAAATATCTGAGACACGCTAACGTCAAAAATTACTTGGATTTTTTTACGACTGCCACTGATGGGCAAACAACACAAAACGCACCACTGGCTTCGGTTCGTATTCGTACAAACCATCCACTATCCAATTTTTCCGTGTGTACTGTGTCTGAAATGGGGTATCTAGCAACAACCCTTAATTACATTCTGAGTACCTTCGTTAACACAGCATAAATCACAATTCTTTAACATAAAAATCTCATCGCGCGCGCATTCATTACTTAACTATGACGAAACAGCGCGAAATGGTGCTGGGTTTTTCTATCGGACGGGACTAGTTAGCGCGACTTGCAACCTAGGTTTTATGACCGCGAAATAGTTTATTTGCGCGCGTCACAGACTTGAAATTCCAATCGAGCTCTCTGATATCGCAGATGACTGATTTCTTCTTCGGTAGAATATGAGTCAAAAGCAGACATTCACGTAATTCGTCTATCAGTTCTAAAATTGAAATAGATCACATCCGATGCTTTGAGTTGCGTTGTGAGTGCGACTATTAGTAGCGACAAAAAGTCGCGTTTCAAAAAAATTTGCTCCGCGGTAACGATTTCCCTGTCAATTAGGGAAATTAAATAAACCGATGCGGGTTGGTCTGTGGAAATTAATATCACTTTCAGCCTCAGCGTCAATTTCGTTGAAGGCGCGCTACGTGCCGAAAAATGGCCGAAATATGTGAACCGCCTCTACTGTGAATAATGATTACCAAAGATTCGGTAGTGACGTTTGTGTTACACTGCGCAGTAACGCTGTAACTTCGAAAGAGCCTAAACCATCTCTCGAGGCGACCGATAAACATAGACCGCGCAGTGTAACACAAACGTCACTACCGAATCTTCGGAAGTCAATATTCCCAGTAGTGGCCCTGGTTATGGCGTCGACTAGCTTTATTTACGACCTCTATTACCCCATGTTCTATGGTTTAAAGGAAAAATAGTTGGCACGAGCGGTGGAAAATTTTTCACTTTGCATAGACATTTGGTTTACGTTTGCATCATCACCTTTTTCTTATTCTCTGCAGTATAAGCATCTGTCTGTATTTATTGAAGTTATACTTCTAATGCGACTTCCAACAAGGTTGCGCAACACGTTTAACGCTACCCCATACGGAGACCCAAACAAAATGCAAAACACTAAGCGCGTTCTAGGATCCGACCAAACTTAGCAGCGCCATCTAGTTCTGATTTAAGGCAAAAAGAGCATAGAACCTTTTGTAACTAAATAAGTACTGCATATTGGTTAAGTACATAAAAATAAATACCTACTAAATTAATTTTACATTCACAGAGCGAGAGTGAATGCGTGGCACTCGAAGTATAACTTCCGCGCGAAGGGACTTCACGCACTGTTTTTTTTTTCATGGTTTAACCGAGAGCCAGAAGGGCTAGCGACCACCGTTTTCAGTCTGAATCCATTTTTGACAGAAACCGTGTTATTTTTCAGTACAAAATAACAAAATTTCTATATAATCCGGATCCAGTTTGAAACGGTGGTGGTCGAGCGAGAGTAGCTCTGGTCAAAACATAATACAACATATAACTCTGAAATTCAGATTATTCCAAATATTCTGATCATCATATATGGTCGTGGCAGATACACCTGCGTTCATAATCATTAATGTAGCCAGATTCCATGTAGCAAATATCTCGGATGGTCGACTATTTGGCTGGTTTCCTAAAGAGCATGGGAGTTGCCTATAAAACTCAATGGAAATGCGAAATATTGCAAACCACCTCACCTCATTCTCAAAAACAATGGTACGCTTGATACTCAATCGCCGTATCTAAATTAGTCAGACTCAGACGCCATGATGAGCTCATTGGTGCTAATTGGACGTGAAGTACGGAAAGTTCGGTTTCTATGAGAAAGCGGGAAGTGATCTGATTACACTTTTCTGTCACAGTCGGGTAAGAAAATAACCGTAAATCGGTTCCGTGTGTCTCAATATCTCTATACGGCTGTGATGAAAGACGACAGATCCTTCTGTTACTTCTTGGCGATATACCTAAAACATCTTTTTAGAATTTCTTTTTTTCTATAAGTCTGAATAATTTCAATACATGGGCTTCTATTGCACTCAGGAAGAATTTCTTTTTGTTTGAGCTGACAGACACACAACGCTATCAAACTTATAACACCTTCCCTTTTACGGTCGACGGTTAAAAATTCGTAAAATATCTATACGTGGAGTGCGCTTATCAAAGAGAACGATGTGTTATCAAAGCTTTACTACGCATAACTTCAATTCATTATTTATCCACATATCTGAAATATCATTGATCTATGATCAAAGCCATTGTAATTTACCGTACGAAATACCATTGTCGCTATAGTGACTGATCTTTGATAGGCTGATCAAATTGGGTCTGTGAAGCCCAGAGGAGCCTACGAGCCTAGGTAGGTAAGTTCGTTATGCCATACACCCTGCATTTCTCAGGAGCTTACCGATATGTATACAAACTACTTACCAACAGCTGCAAACAGTCATTTGGTATATTGTGTAGTGCCAGTTTTAGGAGATATAGGTAGGTACCCATTCCATTAACTAGGCTTCCGTACATATAAACTGTTAGATATGCTAGACAAAGCTTTCTAGGGGTGTACCGTAGAGTTTGTAGGTTGAGTTTTGGTTGATTCTTCTTGTGTTACATTTCTGGACAAGGCGTTTCTCGACTTAATTTATTGCTTTTTTGTTGTAATTTTTTCTATCAAATGGTTAAGCGAAAAACTTGTTATGGGCTCGCAAAAACGGCCATAATGCGGCTTCTACGGTATGCAATAACTTTCGAACAGTAAATAAATACAAGAATCAATTTCATCTGAGTGAAAACGATACACCAGACATTGGTCCCAAAAGATGTATGTTATTGCGAGAGCATGTGATCTTATGGGACCGATGTCAGGGCTCTCTGCCATCCCTACGGCCACTAGACAAAGTGCTTCCGTCTAGATTGTTCCCGAGATACGTACGTTTACTAATTCGCTGTTACGCACGCTTGTCACGTACGCGCCGTATCGTATGACAAATAGTTCTGAAGGAAATACCCTATTTTTGTGCTTTTATCAACTCGACCCAAATAAATTAACCTAACGATGAAAATCGTAGATTTTTGATAAAAACTTTTACTTGTCCAATGCCACTGTTTCAGTACAAAAACTGAAATTTCTACTTATGATTACCTTACCTTACCTTCGCTTTTTCGAAAACCCGTTTATGAAATACGGGTAGTGTACCAAACAATAGTGTTTCCTACGTAATACCTAAGTAATATATACTATGTGCAATATGCAGCGCTCTATATAACTTACTTACTTACTTAACTTACTAACTTAACAAAAATTCTGTCGAAAATAAACAAGCATTCTTGGTTCGTCGAACATTATAGTATACTGAGTTGCTGTAAAATAAAAATACAATTTTACGAGAGATTCAAAGTTTAAAAGTTTTCGCACTTGTTATGCAACATCTTGTTTAAAGTTCGCTCCAGTCATAGATTATAACATTTTCTGAGGCACAGACCACTGGCTGCCAAGAAAAAAAAGAAAAAATGTTGTTTAATACTTTTCTTATTTGTTTTTTTTTAAACGGTACGTAGGTATCCTTCTGAATACATATTTCTGTAACTCATACAAACCTATTTTTATTCGAAACGAGATTGTCTTTTTAAGATTAATGGCTAAAGAACCAGTGTGGTAAAATATACAAGAAATAGAAAAAAGTATCGAATACTAAAAAAGGATTTTCTCTGAAGTTCAAGCTAATCTTTCCCTGTTTATCATTCTTTTAAAATATTCTGAAAGTATAATTCCTTCCGTCGAGATAACCTTTAAAACGCTTATAAAATATTTAACAAAATATTCCTTTTGATATGATCTTTCAGAAGCTATTTTTGTATTTTATGTGCTTATTTCTCGTACATTTTGATAGCGAGCTAACATGCATGTCTATCACATTACTGCATATGTACGTCCAAAGACGTTCTAAAAATTATCGAGTACCTACTTATAGAGTAACCTAATATAGCCCCAGGCTACAATCGATACCCTTCATGTGGTCGGTTAATGTACACTTGGTACAGTCGCTGGCAAAAGTAACTGAAGAACCATCCGCTTTTTCAGTACCGGTACATAGAATAAGGTTAAAGCATTGACTTGATTAAACCTTTTTGTCTGGAGCTACCCCATACTCTTCTAAAACACTTTTAACCAGTAGTTCGCCCCGAACTGAGATCTCGTGATGGTCGGAGGTTAATAAAACCCAAACAATTTTTATTGACCAATGGTTGTAATAAACTTTGCAAATCCTACTTCTAAAGCTTCGGTCTCGCGATCGTGACGCCTATCGCTGCGGTGTGCAGCACAACGCAGAGTACCGAGTTTGGTCCTTGTCGCTGACGCAGACTGCGACGTAACGAAAGACCATACTAGACGTTTTTCATACAATTAAGTGTCCGGCGCTGCATGCTGCACAACGCAACGTTGTGCGTCACGATCGCGAGACCAAGGCTTAAGGCTGACAGTACCACCACAAATAGATATACTTATACACAACACAGTATCTAGTATATCTATCGTAATAAGTTCTGCGCTATCCTCACGATAAGCATCAGTAAACAGGCTGGGGCTGCTTCCGGTGGAATACGCCATTTAAGGTTGCGTGGATCGCCCCACTTGTATTTATAGGATGATTCACGTATTTCACTTTTATCGAATTAGACTGTTAAAAATAAGAAATTAACAGTCAAATTAGGATTTTTTTTTGAAAGCTTAATATTCAATTTTCATTGAATGCTGAATTGCGATAATATTTTAAAAATTCTCTTTACAAAACTAATGTCAGTGTACGTGAATGCCATTTTGGTTCTTTATGTCCAATAAAATCCCAATTATATTTGAACTACTTAGATATTTTATTAGGAGAATTATCCCCTCTGGTATTAAGATTTATTTACCTACTGGGCGTATTGCTTATTGTCTTGTTTTTGCGTGATTTGACGCTACAATCCGGAATGAGGGCACAATTTTACGGTCCAATTACTGTCGTATTTATTACTTACACGGATTATTTAATTTTGTCACCCGAAGCTGGCTGCTAGCCATGAACTTACATTTTACTTACGCTGTTTTTTTTTATTTTATAAAACCTGCTCATAATGGCGCTAAAACCTTATTTTACGGATGGACACTGTTACGCTCCTCTTCGCTGCTTTTTCGTGCAACATCAAACTGCTTGCAGACGCGCTCATCTTGCCTGAGGCGGTGGGGGGAGGGTGTCTGTTTACTGTTTACCCAAACGCTGCCTTTGCTCAGTAGCTTTGATTATCAAAGATTTCAGCGTTTATGTACCTAGTTCCTTTGAATTTCATGAAGCTAGAATTACCAGGCAAGCGAGTATTTCTTTGACCTCCAATTTCATGAACACTGAAGTTTTCGCTGAAAACTAAAGGAATCAGAGGTTGGTAAATTCCCAAATCGATCTCAGTAATCCTCTTTACTTCCCAACAAACTAGAACTTCAATGCCCGAAGAAAATAACAACTCCCCAACACAATTATTTGAAACCGAATACGTAGAAAGGCTATCGAATAAAGAATCTTTAGTTTCCAATCCAATTTGCTGTATTCCCTTGCGTGTCTTAGCGGGAAGCGATTTATTTTGATTATAGCTGTTCGAGCAGTGGAAAACAAGCAATAAATTAACACGGACGACTTAATTAGGGCTGTGTTTCCAATACCATTAATTGTTGGTGATGACAGACTGATGGTATTGATGTTGTTTGATGATAGTGGTAATAGACAAATCAACTCCGATGAAAAACGATCGAAGATCAATGGCAAATGGAGTCGTTTACAAAAACTTGGTTATGTGATGTATTCGTTGAAATTTATTCATGAATAAGGTGTTGTGAGAGTTGTGAGTGTGACAAAATGTGAGGTACACTGATTACTGGCGTGACTAGCTGTGTTTGTTATTGGTTAGGAGTGGGAAAGAAAATAATAAATTCAATAAAACAGAAGTATATTCAAACCGAAGCAGACGATGTCCAAGTATGAGAATCCATTGGGTAAGTGCCTAGTGTTAGAGAGATGTCGAGAATTCAATTTGAACCCTGTGAAATCATTTGTAAACATCGTTTTTTCCAAGAAGGAACAGACAGGTTAGCATTTTACTTTATTGCTTGAAAACAAAATCCTTTATTTCCAATAGAGTGTGAAATGTTGAAATTAAGAACCATCTCCGAGAAGATAGAAACGATGAATTTAGCAGAAAAAATAAAGGGAACCTTTTCATAAAAATCATGGCTCATTATCCCTAAACAAAAGGGAATTTATAAGCCAGGTTTGGGCGAAGCACTGGACCAACAAAGGGAGGGTTTCTTAAAAAGTTTATGACGTAAAATTAAAACGGAAATTAGGAGTATCAATGTTGTATCAGAAGGGATGATTTGTGTCATCCTTATCTACTGTGAGTTAATTTTCATGTCTGTACTGTACGCACTTCATATATTTAAAAAAAAAATCTTCAAGTATTCGAGCTAAGTTTTTTTTTTTTTTACCAACTTCGCTTTAAATATAATTTTTTAAATAAGAAATTTTTGACATACTTTCTGAAAATGTTGAATTTACTAGTTCAAACGTTTTTTCCTTTTTCTATCCATTTGAGATTGCAAGCTACTTTTATTATCGTCATTTGCATACAATTCCGGCTTTTTTCATAAACTACAGAGCATCATTGTTTTATTTCGCATGGCTAGAATACATAATTATGTTGGTTTTATTATTTATTAATGTTTTGGTTATGTTTCTGTATTGTGTGGCTTGGTCCGTGTGCTAGTGGCGCTCTAATTTAACGTGGGAGGCTTAAATTTTATAATTCAAGTCTATTTTACGTTTATCTATAAAATATACTTTGTGTGATAAAACTTTAATCAAGATTTTACCGGCACGGTTTAATAGCGCTGACTTTGAATGTGCAGAAGTCAAATTTTTTATCTGTTTGGCTGTATACCTCTAAAGGAGCCCGCACTTTCCCCTCCACTTTCACCGAGCGCTGTTAAACCGTTACAGGACATATACCTTGGTCATAATACTTGTTAAACAGTCTCTATTCTCAAATTTTAGGGCACATCATATTTGAAAGAGCCAACAAGATAACTAAGTAGGTATGGTGTCTGCTTATGCTTGCTAGCATTATAAATAGCTGCAAAAGTGGTGTGGTAAATAAATGCTGATGTTTTCTGGTTGAGCGAGTTTTTACAGTTTACATTAACCATTCTGCAGTTGCGTACCCCGGTCCCAAAACTTGACATGCGAAGCGTCTGCTGCCGACTCCTGTAACTGTTCTTGACTTGTTGCTCTTATCTTGTACACTGTATAAATAATATTTACGTACCTAAGTTACGCGACCGTGAATGCCTGCGTGAAACGGGTCTTGAGCACGCGAGATTTTATTGGCTGTTACCTTAATTAGGGCGCTGTGGATGGGCTGCCAAGTGACTGGGAAATCGCAGACATGTGCCTATGAGGGTTTAAATCCTGGGAAATGGCTTGGAATTAAGCTTTGATACGCTTGTGAAGACGCGCTGTGGTTTTTGCTTTAGGTGTTTGATGAAACTATGTAGAAAGTAAGCGCCTAAATCTTTTCTTATATGGCACATTGTTCATACGTATCATTTTTTTTGCTTAAATTTTCATTTCTGATGAGTTTTATACATGTTCTATATCACTTTTTAAAACATGTGTGACTGGGAAAACCTTTTATTTTTCTTGATTAATTAATTCCTTAGTAGTTATGTCATAAAGTACCTTAGTTATATAACAATCAGGATGAAATACTGGCGTAATAAAAAGCGGAGTATTTTCAGAATACCGGCCTAGTTCCAAACAAACTGAACTTAATAAGCTTTGAATTGTTTATCTGTCCAATCTAATTTACAGCTCTCCAAAGTTTTGTATTTAATTGGACTGTACAAAAGACTAAGGATAAAATCAAGGGTATAAAAGTCAGTTCCATTACCACCAAAATTTCGAGTTGGAAATTTAATAAATTTGAATGTAGCACAAGTTGTTAAGTTGCATGTGCTGGTGGTTAGTTGGCAATGCTAGCATACCCTCACACAATTTACTGACATATTGTTAGGCCATTGTTTGTATTTTGCTACAGCTGTCGCCCGTGACTTTGTCCTAATGATAATAAACTAGACGAATTTTAAATGGTAACGGACTTCATCGTATTGATTTCCTTAAATATCTGTTTCTATAAATAGCCCAGTTGACTTTGCTAAAAGGTTGATCTAATCAGACAAAAGGACAAAGCAAGAATCATCATCGCTTTTGGACCAGTTAAGTTTGGGTACTGATCAAAGTGACGCCCAAATACAAATACTGAAAGTTATTGCCACATCTTACCAATGAGTAATTTATAATACAGGCAAGGCAATACAAAGGCGTATTTTGAGTGTCGTTTCTGTATTCAGGCGTAAATACCTAGTTTATTTTTATATAAATATGACCTCTCGCTAGTATGTACGCAACTTAACAAGTAGCATTGAGTTTGACACGCAACATTTTGCATATTGTTCTAATAAAGACTCGTAATGTGGTGCTTTGAATACGGTCAATTTTCTACCACCTTATGTGGGTATTGCGTGAAACTACCCTTAGATTAAATGGATTTTTTATATAAAAAATAATAATCAGCCTAATTATGAAATAGCTACAATTCTTTCACACACGGTCATGGGTTAAACAATACCACCTACCTATTAATAAAAATAGTAGGTATTTTATAATTACTTCTGATGTTGGTTGTACCCGAACCCTGAGACCAACTGCAATAACTTTAGTGTATAGTACACTCGCTATTAGTTTCTATTAGAAGTAAAAGGAAGGAAATAAAACCTAAATAGGAAAGGTCAAGTGTAAAAAGCTGAGCTAGGGAAAGTTTTAATGTGTTTGGATATAAATTGAGTTGTTTATCTTTATACCTATCCCCTCGGTGCTGGCTGGCCTAATGGGGTGAGAGAGGTCCAGGAAAGAGCAGATAAAATAACGTAGTATAAGGTTTTTTTGCCTGGTGAGGGCCTGGTGGGAGGCAGCCAGTGACCGTAAGAACTGGAGGGATATTGGGACCTTTGCCCAGCAGTGGGAAAGTAAAGGTTTAAAAAAAGTTTTTGCGCAGATATGGGCACGACCCGGACGGGACAGAGGCAATATTGTGCTTACATTAGGCTCATGTCCAATTCCCTGCCCACTGACGCCTAATCTAAAATGCCCCATAAAATTGCAAAAGACTCCTTATTCCATGTTTCAGCCAAATCGGACCAGTAGTTGCAGCGTGAATGCTGATCATTGGATTACTGAGCCTTTTAGTCCGATATTTACACATTTCGACTTTCCCAAATGAGTAGGTTAGGTTAGGTTTGTTTATAAAAAATGCGAGCAAAGCGAGCCCATCCATAAAATCTGCTAAAAAATAAACTGAAGTCAATGCATTTATTTTTTTGGGAAAGTTTGACTTTCCCAAATGAGTAGAAGGTTAGGTTTGTCTATAAAAAATGCGAGCGAAGCGAGCCTATTCACTGTTGTTTTAACTGACTGTACAATGCAGCTATTTTTAATGGTGTCCGAATCGACAGTAACAAAAATATTAAAATCAAAAGTGTCAATTGGGACATTGTGTCCTAATATATTTTGTCCGAATCGTCAGCAAGTCGATTACAACCACAAAGATCTAAACTTTCAGACTTATAATAATAGTTGGTTTTGATGATTTTGAGCCTTTAGGAAGGCTTTAGGGAGCCTGAAACATGCGTCACCCAAGTCGCCCACGTCATATTTCAATTCTAGGACCTCCACTCACGATAGCCACAAAACTCACAAATATTTAAACTACCCACGTAAAAAATACTAAGTTGAGAACAATATCGTTGAAAACCAGCTACCTAAATAACGTGTGGGAGTTATGATGAATAAGCGATGTTGACCTACACCTACTTACGATACGGTGAGTTGCGACATGCATAAAGGATGACGTCAGATGTGCCTATTTACCTTTATGTTTGGTATGCTAACCTAGTCCTTATTCGGCATGACATCTGCTCTCATGTTTATAAAAAGATAACAGGTTTTAAAAAAAGCAATAAATATTAGGATTTACGTACTTCTATCTACGTATCTACTAATAAGTAGTTACTTCTGTCTGAGTAGGGGTCAATAAAGATATCGCTGATCAGCTAATATCTGGATACAAGATATGTTTATTTGCTTATTAAGTTTGCAAATTGCTCTTTGCTTAAGGTATGAGGCACTTTTAAACTTATTGACCCATTTCGGGTATTTAAGGCTGATCTTTTAGATCTTTAGCGGCTTTCATAAGTTGTTCTGAAACAAATACAAAACGTTCGAATTTCAAAACTAAAAAAAAAACAAAAAATAGCGTGAGATTGGAACGGTTTCTAAAAATGCCAGCCCTATTTCGAACAAAGAGGTTGCGCTATGACTTTGTTTATTGGTAAGAAAAAACATTTTTTCTCATTCATAATTCGTTGCGGTTTCAAAATGGAGAATAACGTGGCCTTAGTTTTAGTGCGACGTGTAAAATCTGTTTTATTATAGTGCAAGTTTATTTAATGGATTTTTACATAACACTATATCTAAGCTATATTTTTTAATCTGTGCTTCAAACAGCAATGTACCCGACTGTATCTGCTCTTAACTAATCTCGGAACTCTATAAATACTGCAAAGTTTCGATTTCCGAAGTAGTAAAATAGGTTAAGTTGGAGTAGAAATAGCATAAGAAAGTTAAGAGGTTTATACTGCAGGGACACTAAACAACAGTCGAGGATGACATGGTGCAGTTTAAACTCTAGTTTAAAGTTAAACTCTACTTCGCGAAGTTTCGCCTTGTTTAATAATAGCTTAGACAACTCACCTTGCGTGGTGTACCTCTAATGCACGAACACAGCGAAAACTAAGAGAGCTGGTGCGAAAAAAAATGGGGAGAAAAAAGTAGCCCGACTGCGTTCAAATTTTGAAAAGATAGAGTCGCAATTCGCACCGAGCTGGTGTGAAAAAAAAATGGTGAGAAAAAAGTAGCCCGAATGCGTTCGTATTTTAAAAATACAGTTGCATCACAAGTCGCCAGTACTCTTAAATGATAAAGGAAAACGTCGTGATCGTGACCAAACCGCGGTCTGTTTCGCACTTATTGACCACGTTCCTATAAATAAGGTCCTAGTCTTGAGAAGTTGGTAAATATTGTGTATGTGATGTAAGCCCAACCAGTTGGCGGGTACGAAAAATACCACCTACATAATAATACTCTAAGTATATAAAAAAAAATTTAGGCCAATCTTTCGACCGCTCTCTTAATTCATCATCGCAATGACCGCAAACATAAAATACAAGCTCGAATTAGGATTGATTGATACATATCCATTATCTTAATCAAATTACTCAAAAATGTTCTATATTTGGCGCGGACGGAATACAGTCGACGTACGTTATAAATGAAGATAGATAAAGTTTCAAATGATTGATCTTTTCTAACTTAAGAGTGCTTCCACCTTTAGTTTACCCACCTTTTTGAAACTTATGTAGTACTAGCCTAGCCCGCGGCATTCCCTCGTTCTAGACCCTTTAGAGTGCGACTTTTTAAAATTCCTTTCTTAGTGCACCCCTACACTATAATATGTAATATGTCCAAATTTCATACCTCTAGGACTTGTAGTTTAGGCTGTGCGTTGATTGTCAGTCAGCTACAAAAGGTATTTCGATTTTAAAATGTGTCTCGCCTTATGGTGTTATGCCAAATTAGAACCTATTGCTGTACCGTGTACCTCTGATGACTAATTATACAATAAATTCAACGAGGCACCGAACATTAAGCAACTTTGTTTTTGTAAGAAAGGAGAAACAGCGAGAGTTCTGTTTGTTACGAGTTTTGTATTTACGGTGTTTAAGGTTAATGACCTCTAATGAGGTATTCTATTATACCTATTTACTAGATTTTGTACCAAACATTTACAACCCTCGATAAAGGAGAATGGGCACATTTTACGAATTTTGGCTCATAGCTCGCGCTGAAATTTTTTTTTGTCTCATTTGAAAGGGTTATTTATGGGTATTTGCTATAGCAGGAAAATATCTACTGCCGGGTGTAAGCGTTACAAACAAGAAAAGAAAATATAATAACAATACAGGTAAATTTTCATTAATAGGTGCACAAATGCACAGCACAAATATCATCACAAGTCCTTTTTTGGTAAACGTAGATGCTAAAACAATCATAGAATAAACATTTCAGTGTATCTGCAGTCAGCTGAGCGGCAATCGCCTGTGCGGTATTGAGCACGTTCACTTTGAGATCTAAAATGACATAGGAATTGGAATCTGTAGCTCAATTGATTTTCTGATTAGTTTACTGTGTGTGATGTAAACTGTGAGTAGTCGTACAAACATCTTATCTGGAGATAAGATTATGCTAGAACAAGGTAAATACAGTGGGAATAATTAATTAGTCATAACGATTAGATGTCAGAAACCAGTTGCTGTTTGTTTTACTAGTATTATAGTACTATAGATATCCCTTTCCCACATAATATTATTCGCATTCCAATGCACCTCGCATGCGTAATTGCATGAATTTACTACCAAGGCTGAATTTACTACCATAATATTTACTGTGCTATAGTTGCAACTATTTTGATATGAGCTTTCAATATGGAAAAGATTCTTCATTTTATTCAAAAAGCAACAGGTCTTTTTATATTGGCTGCCACGTGAACTGATATGGAATGGATAAGCTGTGATAGGTGAAAGATTGTGTTATGAAATAGGATAGGAGGAAATGCTATCGATTCCAATGTTGAGAGACAATTTGATTGCGATTGTTTTCCGTTCGGCCTTCCACCAGCTTGGACAGGTTTTTTTATGCGAGGTTTATGCTATGCGTGCGGATTTTAGAATCAAATAAACAAGTTTGTACCTATATCTACCTACTCCAAATTTCAGTTCTTAGTCTTCTAAACTTTCATTATTATACAATGCCTTTAAAATAAAACAATAGCATATTATTCAATTTTCATTCTATTCCGACTCTCTCGGAAATTTAATATCCACCTTTCTCTTTGCATTTAAGACGACGGTATACTATACAGATTATACGAATCTATTGAAACTATTGGCCAGCTTCGTGATAGTTGGTCCGATGGCGCGTCACTTTGAAACCGCAGGAACTAACTATGCCGGAAATAAATGCTCGACTTAGCACTGCACTGAACCAAAAGCCTTGACTTGGAGGATAGGACCAACTTCGACGGAATTACACTTCTAAATAGGTCAATATCCTGTGTCATTGAAGTTCGTATTTCGAATGTTATTTATGATACAAATAACTGCTGTTTTACTGCACTGCAAAGAATACTGTCTTATACATCTAAATAAGTCTGTATTCTCTGAAACGATGTGATTCTGAATTTAATGTTACGAATCACATTTGTTTTAAAGCTACTAAGACCTCTATCGAATTTATTGACTAAGTTTAATAGCAAAAGATAGTTATACTATTTTTATTTCCTTTCGAAATAGAATAATTGGCAATACGTGTCTCGTATCAAAACTGGTCGCCTAGCAATAACGTGCTATACAACAATTGACACACAATACTACTGCCATAATTCACTTAGTATCTGACGCGTGGCTTCCTGACTTACATCGCTTCACTTCATTTACTGCTTTATGGCGCTCGTTCATTCCGTAGACTGACGAACGTCGTGTAATGAGCTTATTAGATTTACAGCCTTTAAAAGCCAATATCAATTGTTTCTATCCCAGACATTTTCGATTTATTTCGATTACTAAAACCCATGAATCACCGAAACATTTTAGCCGGACTCTTCCAAAACCTTTTAAAGGACCCGAAATCAGAGTTTTCCCCATCCATACCTCACAATTAAGACTCCTCTGGTCATCTTAGGCCAAGTAATAGTTTGGGTCGCATCGTATTTCGTACCCTAATAATGTTGTAATGTCGCTTACGACAATTTTGCGGTCCTCTGACATATTGCAATATGTTTATCGCCCGCGTTTACGCACTATGTTTTCCCCTTTATATCTTTTACGCAAGCTTCGTGTTACATTATCATCAGATTTTTTGTGCCACAAATGCCCACAATAGAGGCTCAGAACACACGATAGAAAGTATTTTTCGCTAGTGATTTTGGTCGTGTTTTTGTTGTTGCAAATAGAAAACTGAAAATGGAAACAGATCAACCTGGCCGTAGATAAAGTATTTTAATGTTTTTTTTTGATGAGCTAAGCATTTGGCTGCCAGCACACCTTTTGGTAGGTGTATGTTATGGTTCGCACTCACATTAAAAGAATTTAGTTGTTTGAAACAAACACGGTAGATGTCTGCATTTGAACAATTACCAGGTAGGTAGACGTGTGTAGTATGTTACGCAACATTGTTAATTAAGAAAAGATATTAATATGTATCGAATTAATGACTCATTGGTAATTCTTTCGAACTTTCATCTCTAATACTTGAGTAAATTAAAGTTGTGCAATCCAAACCCATGCTCATGATTCACCATAAGTCTTCAAATTGAACACGGATGAACCAACCAATTCCGATTAGTTCCGAGTATAAAACGCTAATGTACATTACCGACATTACCGTTCCAAATTAGAACCAAAGCACTTTCATAATGACTTTGATTTATTCTGTGCCACTTTAAAACTAAGATTTGATCTCAGTACTAGAACGATCCTTTTCTGATTGTTTTTGATTAGACAGAGACAGATAGGTGGTCATTTGAGTCATAAGGAATCCGTGAGTCACGATCTCTCGTGGTCACTGAGTCACGTGGACTGTCGTGTCCTGTGCTGGATTAATCATTGGCGCCGTTTGTAGGGATAGAAAAACAGACACTTGTCTTGATGATAAACAAACCAACAATAAACATGGCACAATTCAATAGGTATTGTGTCCAAAATATGTGCTATAATACAACGCCACGGACAGCAGGATAAATAGAAGATACCGCTAATAAAAAACCTCTAAAAGAAAAAAGATGGCCGGCTTTTCGCTATTAAAGTGTACATTTTGCGCACTCCCTTTTAATAGCACAACATCCGAAAAATATAAAATTACGGCAGTAAAGTGTTTCTGGTGTTATAATAATCTTCTACTTTCCGAAGGCGGTTAAAAAGATAAATTTAATTAATGCTAGGCTTTGATCTTTGGGTTAAGTAAACAGTTTATAATTAATAGCAATAAGTAGAAAATTTATATTTTACCTGTAGCAAAATGCAGACGCTATCCGTAACATTATTTTATGTAAAGACATTTTCTTTGATAATATATGTACTTGTTTATGCCCTTATGCGTAGGCATATTTGTATTTGTACTCTGTCAGGGTGACAAAGAGTTGCCTGTTTCATTTAGAAAGTAATTGCTTATCTGAGTGCTGAAAGCTGTAGGTTTCTAAGCAATTCAATATCTTTACTATTATAAAACTGTAAAAAAGCCTAAAAGTAAAATTAAAGATAGGGATAAACTAAATATTACGGATCTACTAAATGAACGATTCCGATTCCGAAAATAGATTTTTTCTGCTTGTCTGTTTGTCAGTTTGTTTGTTCGCGGATCACGCCTAAACTACTGGACCGATTTCAATGAAATTTATACCATTCGGAAGCCCTTTTTCCGTATTGAATAGGTTATATTTTATTGAAATCAAAGACTTGGATTCTGAGATACAGCTTGACCTGTCTAAACCAAAAGCAGCCTTTGGCACGAGGTTCATCGTATGCTGGTTGATAGATATTTTGGTGGAAAGTTTCGCACGCGTACGAAGTCGCGGGTATCAGCTAGTCTAACCTAAAAAAGGAAATATCTCAACTCAAATCAAAACTTGACGCAAATAGACAATTGTCCCAGTACTTCATGCAGAGTTGATTCGCATAATCAGACTACGCGCCGATCAATCGCTTGACATTCATGAATAGTCGAGTTTGCGTCAGACAATATGGCAATTTGCTGAAGGCGTTACCTACCTATTGACCTATTGAAACCGGCTTTCGCAAACACAATAGATTATAGTCTCATGTCGTAAAAGTATGAAATTACTCTAACTGTAAATATAGAAAGTTCAAATTATGATCGTTATTTACTTTACTCAAAAAGGTCTTTTATCCCGACTACAAACCACACAAGAAATACTCTTTGAAAAAAAATAATTATTTGAATAAATGATGAAAAAATGCGTTATTTTTTATCACAAGCCGACCTCATAAATCTGTCACCTACTATTTATTCGTTTCTCGTTCTGATTCCCTATATATTCTGATTCTGATATAGACCTTAAAAATGTAAATTTTTAAAGAAGCTCTTTTCACCTATTGAATTCCATTGCTAGGCAAAACTCCCTCTTTTCCTCTCAACTCCCGCGCCCAATTCCTTGAATTGATCATCGGCATCCAGCGACGGATTTGCCTTATTTTCCGACTTTCCTCAACAGCCCATGTATCATAGACTCCAAATCACTTGAGCTTCTTGATACGATATCCTCAAAGGTAACTCTAACACCCCGTTTCATAAAATGTAACACGGCTTACCGGAATCCCGTTAACGTTATCGGGGGCGCAACTAACTAAACTCTAATTGAATTACCGTCTCTCTGTAGTCTGTACTATGAAATACGGTGCTGTGTTTGCTCAGTTTTGCTCCGAGAAATAAGTCGGATAAATTGCTTACTGAAAGCCGATTCGGAGAAATAAAATTAGATTAACTCTGGTATAATGACAAGACTACATCATTCAATCAGTTTTACTACCGGGCTTTTGCCCATAATTCGTATTTTGCCAAAACATTTTCTCTATAGATTTTATTTGGTTAATAGAAGGATAAATAGATACTTTTTCTTCCCTAACGCGATGTGGCTTCTTTTACTATAAAATTATCAGATAATTATTAAAAACCTTTCAAATAAGCTTTGCTACATCTATGCACAAGAAATATTTGGGACAATTTGACGATGAATTGCGACCATCTCCTTTACCGGTCAACGTGTTTTTGTCAGACATCAATAATTGACCGGATTCTACAAAAAATAGCCCATCCCTAGGACTGAGTTTTTGTAATGTGGAATTACGTACGGATTTGTAACTGTTTTATTTATTGGTTTCCGTTCATGCGGCACGTAAAATACGAATTAGGTCTCCTTCGGAAGATTTCGGTAGAAAAACGTTGATTGATATCCATCGCAATTTTTTTCTCATCTTGTGTTTGATTTTACTTATGAATGTTCTTATTGTTTCAGGTATGTACCTATTCAAGAACATAAAAATGCCTATTGAGTCGTTAACCCTAGACTGTCGAGACGGTCACAATGGACAGTCTATTGTCTTTTTGACGGATCCTTAATTTAACCGTCTAGTAGAGGATTAAGAACATTGATCTTCTGAAAAGATTCGAGAAAACGGTAAGATGAAACTTTTCTTGTCCGATTATCAACCCTTTTTCGATATCATAAATCATTTTTTCCACAATTCATGCCGCTGACATCAGAATGAAGTTATTTTCATTGTTATTGCTGCCAAAGATTGGCAGTTTTAGTTTTTCTGTATGTAGTAGGTAACCAAGTTACTTGTACGTTATGTACATAAGGTACAAATAAATTAGTTACCTAGTAGTACCTACTGTTTGTGTCGTTTGTATGTGCATTTTGAAGCAAAAGCCAAACGAGGTTCGCTCTGAAACGTTCGTCAACTGTCATGCAGAGGGATGCCGTCAAAAACGACGAAAAACTGTCACTGACAAACAACTGCCTGTTTTTGCCCGAGATGTAGTCACTGAGTGACATTTTGTCGAACATTTTTGAAGTTTCCAATTTTCCGTAAACAAGGTGCACATATCTTTTTGTTTATTTCCGAAGTCTATGATATCAAACAAATGATTGCTTCATCACAAAGGGTACGTTGACTTTGACCCAAAATAGTAGATTCACTAAGTTTCAGACAAAAACAGCAGATTTTACATAGTTATAAGTCGAGTTTCCAAAAGTCGTAGAACAAAAGTTATAGCCCATTACGTGTAGAACGAACCCCTTCCGGCATACTTTATATATACTGGGACACCCTGTATTTTATATCTATTGCACTGCTCTTCCTTTCTGCTGAGTGCAGTGAATTAGTTTGAAGCCTTGAAGGCTAATAAAGGTTAACTGTTCAAGCTTGCCGGCTCAATTAAAAGTAATAAACTCAACCTATATTCTCGTCCGTATACCAACTCTATACCTAGACAACATAGACATGTGGTACGTGGACAATCCAGTCCATGCTCACAGCGCACGTTCTTCGAGTAAGAAAATGAGTTTGAATCTAAAGAAAACTAGATTATTTTTTTTACTAAGAATACTGAACTATCTCAATGAAAAACGCTGATATTTCTGTCTGAAACAAAGTTACGTAAGTCTACGTAAACCAGTTAGAACGTTACTACTGTCGAACCTTGACACGCTTGCACCCAGTACCTACAATATATCACGTATAGGTAAGTAGTAGGTAGTGTAGGTACGCTTACCTACCTACTGGTACAAACACGCTAATTGTCTGTCCCTCCATTGTAATTTGTGGTGTATTGAATGACATTGCGTACATGCTACATGAGTTTAATGCTTACTGCTTAATTCTTGTTGTACGTTCTGTCGTTATACTAGTAAGAATGTAGGTACCTTTAGGAAAGTTGCTTATATATTGATAGATTCTTAACAACTTGAAGTTTTCAGGATTTTTTTTACATACTGTATAGTAATTTTAGTCTGAGTGAGTCCTGTGTGCCTCAAAGTAAGGTCGCAAGTCCCGACTACAGCCAATAACCAGCCAAAACTTTATCTCGTAAACTATCGCTAAGCCCTAATCCTAAAAACTTTGTAGACAGACTTAGCCATAAGTTTACGAACTTAGTTCTATTCAATCAGTGACCAACAAGGGGCTTTCAATCGCGGTTTGGGAATCTAAACAAAGTAAATAAAAAATCACGTGACGATGCCTATATTTATATAAAAAAAACTATTATTTATTATTACTTATTTCTCTCTTAATAAAATAATAGCACAGGAAAAGTATAAAGCTAGATGCCTTAATATTATCCTAAATTACTAGCTGTCGCTCGAGGGTTTGCTCGCGTAATAGCAGCATATACGCGTTATTTGGTTAAATTATTTGATCCTAATTTTAGACCCTTTAGGGTGCGACTTTTCAGAATTCCTTTCTTAGTGCACCCCTAATCCTACCCTATATAAGGATACTACCCTCTAAATTTCATACCTCTATGACTTATAGTTTAGGCTGTGCGTTGATTGTCAGTCAGCTTCAAAAGAGTTTTACATATTATCCTAAATATAATTGTATAACGATAACTAGGCTAGGGAGGCAAACATTGTGAGTTACTTACTATTAGCACAGCTATATGTAATATGTGTATTGAGTGCTGCCTATACCTAGGCTGTCATAAATAAATATCGACCGAAAAATCCTTCCACGCACGCATGACGGAAGGGTAAAGAATCTGTTATGTAGGTCAGCTAACATGTAAGTAATACGAAAATATTGAATTTTAATAATTAGGTAGACTAGACAACTACCTCTTAGTTCTAGTGTGAGCTATATAGGGGCGTTGGCGTTATGTTGGGTCATTATTTCTTCTGTTTTTTGTTGTTATTGTAATTTTTTTTATTTGTTAGTGTAATCGATAGTGAAAGATCTAACTAGTGTGCAAATAAGCGTCGTGTGTAAATACCTAATCAAAAATAGATGAATGAATTAAAATACTTTATTGTACGTAGAACACCTTACGAACTAATATGCGAGACAGATTATATTATATTAGAAAAAGTATTATTAGATGAATACCAAACCAACAATAAATGAATCTATATCTATTTAAAATTTAGAAATCCTGGCCTGAAAATGGTTTACTTCTACAAGAGCTGCGCAATACCTATAGTAACTATTATATGATCTGCGATTTCACCAAACAATAGCCGCGCGTGCATAGCAGACCACGACCGAAACCAGTTCCAAAGGCTAGTCTTGTTTCTAACCAGTATTTCTACTCACACGTACCTAATCTGCTGAGAGTTCACTTTTCCTTGCACTCAGCGTTGGAAACGTTAAACGGATTAGTTTAAATGAGGCTTGAGTTTACAAGCGAAAATGTGCTTTGTGTTGCTGTTGTATACAAGTGAACCTATTATTGAAGTCTTGATAAAATATGTGATATTCAAGCCACTGATCTCATTTCAACTTTTTTCACTCAATCGGTAGTGTACCTACAGAGCCCGTAGTCTGAGTTTTGGTATGTTGATTTGCGACAAGCGAGAATCGAGAAACTCGATGTTTTTTTTTACGGACAAAAATAGTTTGCGAATCACCCGCCAGAGGCGCTTATCGGATTTAATACAAAATATCTGGCAAGTCGCTTCTCGATGTGCGTTTCGATCAACAAAACAAAACTCAGACTACGGGTTCTGTGCATATAACAACGACAAGTGATAACTAGCTGGTTAAAGTGTTAAAGCAAAGCACAGTTCAGTTCAGTGATTTATCCATTAAGAAGTTCCATGGTCTTTCTTTCATTTCATCAGCACAGCTCGACTTTCCGTCAAAAAGTCAATAATTTTGGCATCGTTAGAAGAACGCTTTGGGAGGTTTCAAAATACAAGCTCAGTAAATATTTAATTCGTCAAAATAAACTTTTTTCAATTCATAAAGTAAATCAAACGCCATTAATGAAATATTTGGCCGAAACGCCTCAGCATAAGAAATATGAATGAGGAAAAAATCTGCCTAGTTACACACGCGAGCGGAGTGTAGCGACAGTATTTTTTTTTTATTGTAGGCTATTTTCCACTTAAAGTTTTTAAACGCGCCTCCTGGAGTGATTTTCAAGTTATGGAGCAGAATCACGCGTACTGAAACATTTTTTTAACTTCGTTTTCTTGACTTGATTAGATTTAGAATTTATTTGCTTGCGTGTTTGTACTTGGTTTTAAGAGGCCGTGAATTTTAGCCTCTACACTACCTTCCAGAAACTTGATCAATCCTGGGTTTGATACGTGAGTTGCAGGCATACGCTTAGACTATGAATAGTACTTTACTACTACATATTATACTATGTACGTATCACTCGCTGTTGGCGGAAACTGAATTAGTTACCTAGCTTTATGTAGAATATTAAACTACAGTAAGCATTTATGAATTTAACTCTGTATTAAGATGAACTATTAAAGGAAACTATTACAATTTACGAGTTATGGAGAGTTGAGGCGTGATTTACTGTGGAATTTCCCGTTCGCTCCGTTAGCCTGTTTTCAAGTAGAAAATATTGTTGGTCGCGTAGTTAATTTACGACATTTTGCTAAGCCCTCGGGTCCTTTCGAGACATTGTAAAACGGAACTGGGTTGTTTGGAAGTTAAGTGCCTAATTGAATATGGGAAGTGTTGCTCGCCTCTTATTTCGTGCAAATTAGTTAGAATTACATCGTTATTTTGTTGTGCCCTTGGCTCTGTCTAGTGGCCATGACAAAGATCTTGTAGAAGTAGGGTGGCTGATATTATTTAAAACCATACTATTGTGTGAGTCTCTTTCCATATTTTGCGAGGTTTTCCATTATTTATTCCTGCCAAATAAAGGTACTTTCATGGTTTCTGTTTGTGGATAAACTTACCCATCAGCCAAAAACCACCTGGACAGCCGTGTTAAACCGCGATATGAAGGAATGCAATGTTTCCGAGGACGACGTCATGGATAGGGCGAAGTGGAGGAAGAATGTGAGAAAGGCTGACCCCACCACCATGTGGGACCAACAGTCGGGAAGAGAGAGAGAGAAAGAGAGAGAGTTGCACTATTTGATATCTACCTACTTAGAAAAATAAAGTTTTTATCACCTACCTACTTAGCAAGATTTTACTAAATTTAGATTCCTGGCGTGCTGCTAAAGTACCACCGATGCAGTTGACAAAATTTGCGAAGTGGCTACGTGGTTCTTTGAACGCTGCTCAGTTCTTAATGAAATAGCTACTCGTTAAAACTACTTAAAATGGCAAACTGGAGTTGTTAGAACGTTCCCTTTGGAGTTTAAGACTTTTATCCGAAAGTAACGACTCACTGGATGGATGGAAGACGCTGTGAAAATGGCGGAAAATCGACAGATGGCTAAGGCTTCAAACTAAATTACTTTGGTCCTCTTAAGAAGCTTACATCCAGGAATCCTAGATGTTTTGAATTGGATTTTTTAGACTCTAGGTAGCTAGTAGCTACATGAGCCTGCACTAATTCGGTCAGATATTCTTTCCCCAGCTGTAGAACTTGAATTGTAGAAATACGCCTGTTATAAAACGTTTACCGTTTCTTAGAAATTAAAGGTCTTTATGAAATGCTGGTCGCTTGGTTTCTCTCCAAGTGAAAGCTCACATTGTGATCTTGAGACGGATTATTCGGGGTCGTCAAAACTAACTAGCAAAGTTGTTAAACCTCCTTTTGTAAAGTTTTCGTATGACTTGCCATAATAATTATAGCATTTCATGTCTGTGGGGTTTTGGCACGGTTCTTCAGTCTCTGCATGCGGCATTGTTATTTACCTGAAGAGCTCATTAAAACTCTTGTCGTACCTATCACGAAAAATAAAACCGGTGATATCTCGAGTGTGGCCAACTATAGACCTATTTCTTTAGCCACGGTAGTGGCCAAGGTACTTGAAAGAGCCATTTATTTCCACACTAGTGCCCTGGGGAATGACGACGGACAGTTTGGTTTCCGCCCCCAAGTTTCTACAGACATGGCAATATTTTCCCTGAAACAGGTAGTCAGTTACTATAAACAACATAATACCACTGTGTATGGCTGTTTTTTGGACCTGAGCCGCGCCTTCGATACAATAAACCACGAGAAGCTGTGGAGTAAGCTACGTGCGGAAGCCAGCGTCCCGTCTGAGGTTGTTGATCTCCTCGCTTACTGGTATGGTAATCAGACCAATAACGTCAGATGGGGCTCTGAGCTGTCTGATAGCTACCGGCTATCGTGTGGCGTGAGGCAAGGAGGGCTCACTTCTCCCGATCTTTTCAACGCATACGTGAATGGGTTGATCGTGGAGCTGAGCAACACCCCGGTTGGGCTTAGGCTTGATGATAGATATGTCAACAATCTGAGTTATGCAGACGACATGGTGTTGCTCAGCCCCTCGATCAAAGGATTGAGAAAACTTTTAAAAATATGTGAGTCGTACGCTGAGGAGCATGACTTAAAATATAATGCTCAAAAGACGGAGATGGTGATTTTCAGATCGGGAAAGGGACCTGATAACGTACCTGAACTATGTCTTAATGGACAGCCTGTAAAGATAGTAGAGAATTTCAAGTACCTTGGCCATATCGTTACGTCTAGCCTCAAGGATGACGCTGATATTGAGCGGCAACGCAGAGCCCTTTGTGTAGTGGGCAACATGATTGCTAGAAAGTTCTGCAAGGCATCGCATGACGTCAAAATAACGCTTTTTAAATCTTTTTGCCAGACGTTCTACACGTGTCAACTCTGGACAAACTATACAAAAAAATCGCACGATGGCATAAGGGTGACCTATAACAATATCTTCAGGCACCTTATGGGCCTGAAGCGCTACTGCAGCGCTTCAGGAATGTTCGCGGAAGCCAGAGTTGACACGTTTAACGCCATTCAGAGGAAAAGAATCGCCGCTTTTATAGACAGGGTGAATAACTGCCCCAATACCATAGTCAGTAGTTTCGCGGACAGGCTGATGCTGACTGCAACGTACAGACGATGGGTGGAAATTTCCACCTAAAATTAAGTAGAAATCCTACTTATTTTTTTTTTATTTTTTTGCGTGTTTATTTTGTGTGTATTTTTTGTAATGTATATTTTCGTGTAATTTAAATATGGACCATGTCTGAAATAAAGAATTATTATTATTATTATTATTATTTCGGTATTCCGGAATAATTTTGGAATATCTTTTACAGTTGGTTAACTTCAACAAAGCGTTTCATAACATTCATTATTAGTGTAGTGTAAACTAGAGTCTAAGCTTACTTAGTATTAACATACTCACTTTTTCCAATAAAAGATAGAGATAGATTAATACCAACTTTGAATTTATTATGATAAGCACAGAAATAATTAAATACTCAGGTTTACAAAAGAAATCCCATGTCTTGTCTCGACAACTCAACAAACTCTCCATTATTGCCACCGGCCGGCAAGGCTTCTTTTTACACCCAACTCATAGGGAAGGGACACTTTCTAATAAGGATAAACTAGTGCTGTACAACATCAAAAAGGATTCAATCAATAACTCCAGTCAGGCAATGCACTCATTACATTGAATGGCCAAATCAAGCATAAAAAAGGTATATATTATTGATAAAATCCTTAAACAAATATATGTGCAAACAGTTTTTACACTAGCAATTATTGTTCAAAACTCACCCAAAAGTATTAAAATAAGGTAAATGCTAACATTAGGGCTTTCTATTTTATATATGCATGGAGAATAATTGACTGCTTTGCAACTGTCGGAGATCTCATACATGTAAAGACCAATCTTCTGGCCGTCACATTCTTAAGGCTGAATTACACGATACCATTTTCTTGCACGTGCCAGTGCAATAGTTGAATACAATAAATTAATTGCATGGTCTAAACAACTCGTAACATTTTTGATCTGGTATACAAGTTTTGCTTCAAAACTTTCCTTGGTGGTGGTCAATAATTGTATTCAACTTTGTTTAATATATCCGCGTGTAAACAGTTGCTTACAATTCTTGAACGTCAATTCTTGCGCTTCAACTATTGCATTCAATTATTGCAGTGGTACGTACAAGAAAATGGTATCGTGTAATTCAGCCTTTACGTTCTGCTTGGTAAATTAAACTTCAGTTTCCATTTATAAACAATCTATTCGGAATAAAATCAAATACATTTCTCTACAACTTGTCACAACAACCAGCTAATTCCTCTTCTTCTTCTTATTATTATTTTAGGTTATCCTTCAAAGTTACTACTGTCACGCAGGTGACAGTTGACATTTATAACAACGTCATGTACACATGCATCTTACATACATTAAGTACAAGACGCTTTCATTTTAGGCCAATACTTGGTCGGCATTTTGGTTCGAGCCACTAACACGTCGGTCGATATCGTATCGGTATCGCCTAGTATGCAAACGCCCAATCAAATCATTACTTTCAAATGTGGAACAGTGACTTAGGTTAGGCGTGGCGTGGTTTGATAACTCAAACCGGTAGATTTTCCCGTCAGAACTCAGGAGCTCAGGGTTGAAGGTTGATGTCAGTAACCTTATTATTATGTTACCAGTATAATCGACATAATTCAGTAAAAAATCCCACGTGAACGCTGTGCTAAACCTCCACGTGGTGCGAATGGTGCGCGGGCGACGGTCAGCCGGGGTCATTGACCGCAGGCCGCTCAACAACCTTTGTAGTCTCAACGGGTTGCTTGAGAACCGGTTTCCATTGAAGCACACGATATGAGCTACGAGAATCGTATCTAGTAAAAAGTTGTGATGGTTCTAGTTCTTGGAATTGTATAAAATGGTGCTATAGTAGGTGCCAAATAACACCGCAATACAGGTAATTCACCCACCTTCACCACGATGTCGCAAAATTAAATTTATGAATGGCTAATTCTGTCGCTTTCCATACAAACCTGTCGCTAAGACGGTAATCGCTCGAATCTCGTAGTACTGTTTGTTTACTATACATAAATTGAATTTTGCGACATCGTGGTGAAGGTGGGTGAATGACCTGTATTGCGGTGTTATTGATGGAGGTTGCGTTTGATTGATAATCGGAGTTGTATAATAATAACTGTTTTCTAAATAGTTCATACTTCAAAATGATATGTGAATGTAGATAAATCATTTTTTTCCCGGATTGCACTTACCTTATTCGATGTTTTTCAAGCATGAACAACATAAATATGTTGCAAAAATGCGGGTATAATTTGCAGTGGATATTTTGTGCATAGTCATTATGGTGATATGAATGAAACCAAATGCTCTTCATGCTACTCTACATTTTGATAACATAAGAAAGAATAAACATAAACACAACCTCAAATTAAACAAAGCGTATAATCTTTTCCGAACACTACTTTGAGTAAAGAATAAATGCAAATCTATGTGTGATGTTTCATTTCACTGGCACCAATTATTAGATAGAAAAGGATAGTTTGTGTCTTGGCTGGCCATTATGCTGCACTTTTCTAAACTAACCTAATTTCGTAAATTACAGATTATTAATTAATTATTAATGCACTAAAATTTTACTCCCGCAGAATAACTCAGTAGGACAAAGTCGCATACAAAAGCATGTTATAAAATTCATAGTGCTTGGTTATTGTACAAAATCGGAGAACAATGGAAACGGTGCCCGCATGGTGTCACGGTCACACACGCGCATACAGAATTTTTAATGTTTAAAAATTAATGTACTTTCTTGGATTTGTTTGGTGTGGTCTCTGAATTGCACTTAAATTAAAATTTGAATATTACTGTGTAGTTTCTCAATTACTGTTGTTAAAGTCAGCTGTGGATGTGTATTTGTGGCAGGATTCCAAAAATAAAATCCTTTCCTTTTAGACCCTTGCCTTTTGCTCGTCCTTTTAAACATCTTGCGTGTTTATTCTGTAATTTAGACACGTGGTTTGTTTGTATTCTGTGGTATTACGTGGTTAGACCAACAAAGGATACTCCCAACCCATTCTTGACTTCAAATTTGCTTCAAGGTTTTTTGTCGGAATAAAGCGAATAAAGAAGTAAATAATGCTGTAAAGAAAGATCCAAATACTTGTATGAGTGTAAGTAACATGTAACCGACACCCTTTAGTTCATTATTCGCGTGTGTAGGTCGGTGCCAACAATACATTATTATTTCTAACTTGGCTTGTTCGAAGTTGTCTGGGCCACCTACAATTTTACTTTTGTTTTTATTTTATTCTGCCTAATTTGTAAAGTTATCAATTTGGAGAATAAAGAATAATTTTGTACCGTAAAAATGGTACGAAAGCGTTCCCGGACTAAAAATACCGTAACCACTTTAAATGTGTCAATTGGGACAATTGGGACAATCCGAATCGTCACAGTCTTTACTTCGCTGGACTGGTACGAAGTTTTCTCCCCGTCCGGGATAATTTGTCCATCTAAAATCTCACATACTGCAGTGCCTTGTAAAGTAGGTGCATTACCATCAAATCATCTAAAATTAAAATGTCTCAAGAGGTCTGAGATGTTTGTCAGGTACCTACCTACGCGATATCGTTGGAAGCTAATTTGATACATTTTAGTACAAGACGGGTCGTACAGTCTACTACATAAAATGTAAATGATTTAATAGGTCAGTCCCCTTTTCCATATTAACCTTTGAAGTGACCTAATGAAGGTCGCCATGAAAGTTTGACACAATGACATAATCCATTTATTTCGTAACCAATGACATGGAAAATCCAATACGTTACGCGTAACACTCGATAAGTTATATAAACGTGTTACACATCATTTATTCAACGCATATTTCGCATAATTATTTTGATAGGTTTGTTAGAAGTCCACCTTGATGGTAGAGAACTTGTAAAGAAATTCATAGAAAAATCCACATACGTATCGAGATCGCGTAAAGGTCAATTTCACTTAGTTTTAACAAAAATCAAAGTGATCTTTAAAATATTTATTGAATATAATCACAAAAAGGGAACGAAACACTTTTAACTTATCTGTATTCAAATCGTACATAACGTACGTAACCTAATACTTATTGCATACTTCAAAACCATAATTCTACTGTAATTTTAAACCAATAATGTATACCTTAGCAACACTAATAATATTTTATTTAATGTCTGCAACTCGTCTAGACGTCCGGAAACATTTTGTAAATAAAAACAGCTATGAATACTAATCGTACGGATATGTAATGACTGCTGCCGGTGATTACAAACACCTACGGGAAAGCGGTGAAGATCGAAAGTACCTTTTAAATGCAGTGTATCCTTTGTTTTGAGACGCAGACGACGCAATTTAGCGTAAATCTTGTCTTGCGTAATTTGAATATTTACGAAATCTTCAAAAAAATTGATTTAAGGCTCAATTGGCAATCGTGATAATTAAAAAAAGGCATCAGCACCACGCAATTAATTCAGGAGTTAGCAATATTACAACTTAGTGTTCGTCCAGTTTTTTTTTAGATTTCGCCGAGAAAACTATTGTGTTCTTTCCCGCAAGTATTTTAAACGACCCTCTTGGTCGTCTGACAACTTTAACAACGATACCGAACAGTGCAGATCATCGTAAAACTATTTTACAGTGGTGTTGCACTGTAATTCTCTTGACTAGTGCTTGTAATGTTGCGTTCACACTATGCCGCAGTCGGCAGGGACTTGGGCAGGGAAGTGGGCACGAGCATAGTGTGAACACGATAATGCCTCTGTCCCGGCTCCCGGCCCAATTTCAGGCCTTACTCTCTAATGAGAATAAAGGCGATGTTGCTGTGGCATAGCGTGAACGCGGTATACAAACCCTGCCAAGCCACCTTGGGTTAAATTGGTGAGTCAGGGTTGTTCAGTGAAGTTATAAGGAGACTGCTGAAGCTGAAAAATAATGGAAGCCTGCGTGGAATTAATATGTTAACGCCCCCTACCGTGCCGGAAGGGAAGCAGCAGGTACAACCTTCTCTTGACATCTTATTTTTATTAAAAAGGAACAAAGGTTTTGCATGGTAGACCACTTTCACGCCAACGCGCTGCAATCGTCAATTGATTACACTGCATAGACGAGTGTTTAAAAATACACAAAATTTAATTTAAACGGGATGGAAGAAAACTCGCAGAAAATGACTACTAAAAACACATTGAACAATTTGAAAATACATCATCATGAATAATAATTTAGAAGAACCCGCATTTCTGAGGACTTACGCCACTTTCAAGGTACGATTTATCACTAAAACCCAGAGAAATATACATACAAACAAAACAGTAAAAAAAAGTATTCTGTCCGAAAATATTTTGCGTATTAAAATTCTTATTTTATACAACAACCATAACTTAGGTAACGGTCACATAAAGCATAATATGGGGTTTATGAGATAAATATGTGGGTACACTGGGTACATCGAAGAAGCGGCAAGCGAGAACCCCACATATGAATCATAAAAATTATAGCTCTACATCACGGAAAAGGTCGACTACGTTCACTATTAAATTATAAAAAAAGTCTTCTAGGGGACAGTTTGTAAATAAGCCCTTTTTAGCAGATGTTTTTTACCTGCATGTTTTTTCTTGTGAAGCGAAAGTTAAATGTTGGGCTACATCCCTATTGAACACGGTTTCCAACGGCATGGCAGAAGTAAATAATTCCGGATTCTCCCGTGAGCTAAACCTAAATACTATATGCATTTACCAAATTACAAGAATATGATTAAAATAAGTTTCATAATAACTCATCCTAAAGATAGCTCAACAGAGTCAGATAACGTTCAAAGTTGCAGAAAATGAACAGAATTCTCAAATTAACACTCGAACCTAATGGCGTTCAAACTACTAGATTCGCCCTTTGATTAAACGTTCATTATCGTCCCTAAGAAATTAATTTTGCCGAGACACTTTGTATTAATCGCGCAGAAGAAACGTAAGATCTACTTTGGTACGAAAGTTTCACTGTTGGTGTTAATAATATCACCTACCGGTCATGTAACTCATATCTGGACATGAACCAACGGATTTTTCATTGAATGTAGCAATGCCTACCCTCAAAATTTTAGATTTCATTCAATATAATCAATGTAGAGTACCAAACAATGCAGTTTTTGAAATTGTTTTCGTTTTCACCCATTCCAACCCTGCCGGCAGGGTCAAACACGTCTTCTACTACCACCCGTCATCTGTCCGTATGTAAATGACCATATCCCGCCCTTGTCGTGCTGCCAACATACCAAACTTCGCATGGTAGACCTTGCCAAAAGGAGAAATCGTTAAAGAATCCATGGTTACAAATTGCCCCCCGCGGGGCTCGTTCGATTCTTGTACTATCTTGTAAGAACTTGTACTAAACATTAAGCAACAAATAAATAAAATATAAAAAAAACATTTTTTTTTTTTTTTTGTTTTTTTTTTAATCTTTACAAAAATCCGGAGTGGCATAGGACACGGCCAGATAATGGTTGTAATTGGCGAATCTCATCCAACTTCAAAAGGGGGTCGGTAATTAAAATTTTGTTCCATGAAATAGTGAACCAAGCTCTAATTAAACCTGTTCTCGTGGTATCGTAATTCGTTTGCTAAAGTGCCTCACTTGGAATTGAAAAGATCAGGGTTTGAGTCTTAGTACCATCGTTTTTCTTTCGATATCGGCTCGGATCTTGTCCTTAGCTTAGCTCCACATTTACTGCTCAAGCACTGATCGGAACTCAAGGATACATATTTTTTACGTTTTGTACATATTTTTAACGTAATCTATGCTTGAGTAACGATTTCTTTATCAATATTAATTAGTAGCTCATTGTGAAAGAGTTCGTCTGGGGAGGTATGCCTCGCATTGCCGTATTCTGTTCTGATGTCAAAGGTAACAGGTAAGTACATGCACTGTTTTGGGAGAGGTGGATGCAGTACCACCGGGACATACTTACTCATTGTAAGTATGTCTCCCGAGGACGTCCTGACGTCCTGTGATGTATTTTGTTATTTTTTATTGCTAAAAGTTCAACAACTGCTGAATTTTCTGTTTTTCTGTCAAATTTTTTTACAAAACTTAATTTTTTTCTCTGTTTTCTATGTCCCATTGTTTGAGGTCGTCTTTGTTTTCATGCGCCATAAAGTGTGTTTCTGGGGGTCTAACCCTTTCGTCTTCAAGTCTTCTTAGAAGTTTCCAAGCCATGTAGTCGGGGGCTTAGCTGGTCTTTTCGCCGCTTCCACTGTGATTGCTTTCTTTGCCATGTGGCTCTCGTATCTACGCATGATATGTCCGTACCAGCGCAAGCGGGTTACTTAGAGTTTCTCATGGG
This sequence comes from Eulithis testata, assembly GCA_947507515.1. Taxonomy (NCBI): domain Eukaryota; kingdom Metazoa; phylum Arthropoda; class Insecta; order Lepidoptera; family Geometridae; genus Eulithis; species Eulithis testata. The sequence continues at coordinate 4,207,181 of OX382213.1, read as the reverse complement.
TGCTACAATCAACTTTTCTGTGGTATTAATATCCTGCATTATGAATTGAATCCGCATCTTTCGTGTCAGATATTCTCACAGATATTGACGAAGCTTCGCGTAAAATTTAATTTCCGTACTTTCGTTTAATAAGGCGCCAACGTTCGTTACGCACGTAACGCTATTTTCGGAAATAAACAGTTCTCGTAAATATCTCGGTAACAGTAACTAGCACGGGTTATAATTACATTGTAAAACTGCAAAAATAAAACTGTACAGTTTGAAACTGGTAGCAATGAAGGCATTTATGGCAATAGCTGTTTTCACATAGCTACCGATATGACACGGCTGTGACGATATCGGTAGAGAGCTATTTTCGTATATTTAGTACTAGATATTAGACGCTTTCACACCACATCGTCTGTGGCGACACTGATATTTTTGTTCGTGCTATTGACTTAGCGTATACAAATTAACCTTTTGTGTAGGTTAGTTGGTTCAATAGTTGGACAAATAAGTATTTTTTGCCAACTTTTGTAATAAATCCTATCAATCTTTTGTTCTAATTTTGAACGATTTTGAACGTTGCCATGGAAACCTCTATACTATTTTCAAACCCCAAAACGCTACTGACCTTCAGTTTTATTGTAGAAGCTGGGACAGTACATTCTTGAAGTCTTTGTGAATCCCTTCTCTTCAAATGTCACAGCTTTAATGTTGCAGTCGGCAATTTCACACGCCTACCGCGAAAATTCATCTCGGCTGGCTTCCGAACCAATTTACTGAACAAAATATTCTCTGTCTGCGGTATTCCAATTATGTCAATTCCAACAGAGACATCTTAAACAAGTTTCCCCCTATTTTGACGAGAAGCTACAAGACAAGCAATTATTTCGTCGACATCCCAATGTTCCCGCAACGATTTGAGCCATAATTAATTTAGAATTAGAAGGACATTTTATTATCGAGTTACATAAATTTTTGAACGAGTCGTAAACGGATGGGAAAAGTTACCTAATTCTACTCATAATTTTATTACCCAAGTCTCGGGAATTTGAACATAAGCTTTCGAATTTCCGATCGCGAGGGAACTTAAGAAAACAGTCGCGCCTACGAAAATCTTCTTTCGAGTTTGCGTAAACATCGCGACGAAAAATATTTTCTAATCACGATTACAAATTAAACAAACTTCGCGGAACAAATGTTTATTTTCAATTTAACACGTTCCGGGAGCGAATACAAAGCTCACTGTTTGAATTAGAGCGAATAGTTACCAATAACCGTGTAATATTTCATGTGAGTTCATTGAGAACGTGATTCAACCGTATTGTTTCAGTTTTAACTTACGCTGTGTGAAAACTGAGCTCTGATACAGAATAAATAAGTTTAGTTTTTCTTCGAAGTTCCTCTTTTCACACATATTATGACTAGGAACTGGACACCAATATTACCTATTGACTTTTCCTACAACCCAATTTTAATTTTAATTTGGAAAGTTCCGAATCCCAAGACAACATGGTAGCTCTTTTCAATGATGTAAAATTTAAGATACTGAGATGATATTTTATTAAATGTTGCTTTCATTTGTCGAAGAAGAAAGTTCAATGATTCATTCAAAGAATTTTCTTCTCCAAACCTAATCTACAACCACCTCCTTAAATAGGCACATGGGTGGAAAGTTCTTGATTGAAGTTTTATAAAAATTCTAAGTAAAATATAAGGCCTATTTTATGGCAGTGCTCTGACCACGATATTGATTTCAGCACTTTTTTCTATAAACCCACGAGTAACGTCTATCATCACGACCAAGCGATAGGAGGTACATTAGTGCTCCTAATTTTCTAATAAGTGATGATTTATAAGGGTGTGCGTCAAACAAAACGTTTGTTTAGTAAAACTTTCTATTACAGCTATTACACAAGTGGTGCCAACATGACAGAGCCCACAAATGAGTAATGTTGGCTGTGACTTGCAGTGTTTTGTGCTGGCTCATCTAAACAGGCTGTCGTACCAGAAATCACTATTGAACACTGCTGTACTGATAACGGCTATAAATTCAACCATTATTCATCAGTACAAGATTAACTGGCAGTTTGGCTTAAGGTGTTGCAGTTTGTGACCAAAACCAAATCAGCGGCCAGGGAAAAGGAATCGTATAATTACGAAGTTTCCATTTTCAATTGGACAAATTCGATGACTTTGCCTTCATATTTAGATTTTATTCACAAAGAAAATTACAACTTATACAGTATTTACAATATTCACAATATTTACAAAATACACAGGAAACAGTTAAGCTACCTGCAAACCGTTGCAAACGATTTATAGATAGCTCAACTGGTCCAAATCAGTAGCAATCGGAAGCGTCTCCAAGACACTGGCTGCATTGCCGCGCTGAATAGCAATGCTGATACGCTGGCCTAGATAATCACCAGCCCTCGGGCCACGCGTCGCTTCGACTAGACGCCCTGAAAGAATTTTGAAAACCCGGAGGGCCTCGGTACTCTACGGACCTAGAGTCTCGACCTTCGTATTTATTAAAAAAAATTGACAGCTACGAACATGGTGACTTTAGAAGTTGATGATTCTTTATTGGACCGTAAAATCTATTAAATTTTATGTAACGAAAAGCAGTGTTTTCTGGTAAGGCGTCACAGGTAATTTATGATAGCTCATTGCCGTGTAAGTATTGTTCTGTGATAGTTTGAGGCCTGTTTTGAAACTTTAGATGCTGCGCTGTCATGTTCATAACATGACGAAGCTGCACCCTTATTGTGTAACTTGAAATCCATTACCAGTGAAGTTCAAGCCCATTACCACCGGTCAACTCTGTCAGAATTTTTTCGGTATTGTATACAAAACAAATACGAAAGTGACAGTTGAAGTCCAGTCTGGGTTTCAAATGTCAAAAACGAAGCCGATGTCGATTGCCACTGAACTTACACAATAAGGCTGCTGGTCATGTCATGTTCATATCAGAACGTTTCCCTGTTATGAAACAAACAGGTACGAGAGTAAATTTTGCAGTAAATTAACTGTATTTTTTGTAAATCACACAAACTGAAACAAAAAGGAAGTGGAAAATTTCGAAAATTTTATTAAAAAATATTATCTCATTGGCGGCCTAACAAAAATTAAAATATAAAGACCATTGTTCTGTTCTTCCTGCCCTTGAATGCCGAACCTTCAAAATAAAATAAAACCCGATAAGGTAAGGTTGTCAATAGCCGAAAGAAAAGTAAATCGTCAAACCTACTAAAAGTGGTTCTACGTAAAGGGAAACGGCCTTGGGCTCGTAAATATAAAACAGTCGTACAAAGGAGAGCGGCACTCCGTCTCGAATTTAAATGAAATAAAAAATCTGAGTAAAACAACAGGCACAAAAGAATTTCTCGCTCTCAAACATAAAGGCATAATGAAATTTATCCCCAAGTGTGTTGTGGCCTATTATTCAACCGCATACAATATGTAGTGTGCGGGTAACGAATGCTACTGGCTCAGAGGTATTACTCCACCTTGGTTCGCTGGAAACGGCCACAAAGCTTTGAGGTTTCACAGAATGCACTAAATATTTTTACGGAACATCATTGTTTCAAGTTCTTTCACTAAAAGCTGCAATATTGCGCTGAACTTGTTTCGTGCGAGTTTTTGCTGCAGGTTTTAGAGAATATCAAGTCTGTTGTAAACTCAAAATATTATAGCCGTTCTAAAGTTTATAATCTAAATTAAATTTAGTTTTATGTACTACATTACAAGCTGTGCTGCTGACAAGATATTGCTCAGATAGAAATTATGCTGCTGAAATTTGCTCCAAAATATCCAACCTAATTTTAAATATTCCAAATTCAAAAGAACATCCAACCTAATTTGAAATGTTTAAGGTTTATCCTTGTCTTTGAGGGAACATTCCACTGAACTAAGTCGGAGAATGCATTTTACTCATTTTGACTACGCCTCAGTAGAGTCAGTAATATACATACACAAACACACCCTCACATTACATTATTATTATTTGGCCTAGAGAAGGATAAAATCTCACTATGCCTTACCTACCCACTTGGCTTGATTTTAAAACTCAGAAGGTATTAGACACCAGCCAGGATAGTGGGGAAAACGCCAACAATTTGTTGAAGATTGTTATAATCCCCACTGGTGGGGACAACTTAGTAGGAATTATGACAATAAACCGAAGGCAATAGCTAGGCCTAAGACACAAAACGTGTTCCAAATCAAAATTGATATTTTTTGTGCGTCTTGCTGTGTAATGCATGCAGGAAGGATATCAGCCAAAAAGAATTGTAATAAAAGAATGTAATAGGTTCACTGCGGATAGCGACTACTTGATTGGGGTACCTACGTCGCATTCCTACGCAATGTAATACGAACTTCAAACTAACCTTTTGAGTAAAAATCATTTCTAGTTCCTACGCCTCCATGGCCGCGATTTGTATAGTAATTCCGACGTTATGACTGCCATACTTCTTGCCAAGTATAATTTGCCAGCCGCTTTGCGAACAATTACAGTACCTCGTCTCCATAAACACACGTGGCGCGATTACATCTCGTCGGCATTTCGAGAAATGGTTTAAATGCCTAGCCAAGGTTTACTGTTACCGCTGATGGTTGTGATTTGTGATGGTAAGTCAGCTAAGAGTGAGGAAACAGCCGAATACCAACAAAGCATCACTCTCGCTACTTGACTAAAATACTTACGTAGGTATATTTCGAACGGGTATTCACAAGAAGTCAGTTTTTTTTCCCGTCATACAGGCTCGTTAGAGACCTAGTGCGGAGAACTAAACTCATCAAGGTACACTATAGTATATTTATGAACTGTACTCATTTATATAAAACATAATGCTACCAACTATTGTACCAGAACACTAGTTTGTTTACCAAATTATAGCTAAGCGTGCTCCACAAGCTGCACTTACCACCAGGTGTGCTGGCAGCCAAAAGCTTAGCTATAAATCATTAAAAAAAAAATTACTTTTCTTAAATTTTACTTAATTTTGTCGAATTGTTTTAAAACACTTTCATAGTAAGCCAATAAAGTAGAGGTGACGTTCGCCTACTTAAAAACGATGAAAGAGTTACTCATGTCACGAGTAAGGCTTATCCTAGTTATTCCAAGTGGATCCGATAAAATAATGTTGGTTTCCGCTTGTTACGAACTTGAACCACAAGAGAATTAGAATTCTCTCAAGCTACGTTCATTTCACTTTTTCGACTTATTATCTGTAAAACCAGGTCAAAAGCGTAATATATTCTGATTGAAAACATAAAAGATCGACGGATTCGATTCGATTTGGCTCCTATTGCCCTTCTCCAAAGTTTCAGACCTCAAGTTCAAAAGTTCGATTGCACTTCAAACGTAATAGAGGTTAACCTTGCATTTGAGTTTCGAACTAATATTACTGTCTATTGGGTATTTGAACACTGGCCGATACCGATATATCATGTCAGTGATTCAACAATATCGGTGTCGGCTCCGAGCAGGTGTAAAAGCATCGTATACCAAATGATATTTTCAACTCTGCCGATATTGTGGAGATATCGGTCGGTGGTAGAATGAAAACAGTCATTGATGAAGATATTCAGCGTCATTCGAGCTGACGCGTACTTGTAAGTACAAGCTAGAGCGACTCGAAAGTAGCCACGTTTTTGAAATGTCAGGAGTTGAAGATCACTAAATTCCAGAGAAATTGCATGGTTTTGATAGTTTGAAACATGTACCTAGACAATTTTCAGGTTTTAAATCAAATCAAATCATTTTATTGTGTGTGAAAATAACATGAAGCTGTTCTTAATATTGTATGGAGCACTAGTTTCTACCACTTGGTTTAATTATACTTTATTCTGCTATATTAAAAGTCCCAAAAAGCTCTCACTTAGCAGTTATTTTGTTGAACAACCTCTTTGTACAACGGGTACAACAGGCCATTTGTTTCAACAAAAAAAGCGTGTAATAAAACACCTCTAATGTTTTTGCACTTGTACTGCGATCTAGAGAATTTGCTGAACAGTTGTTACGTGTTTAATTTAAACAAATAGTTATGCTATGCAACTAAAACACTGTTCGAAACTACACGAGTTTTCAGAAGACCACCGATACCACGACAAAAAGAGGTTCTGTTTATTAGATTTTGTTTAGTTAATTTCTTTATGCAAAAGTGAGGCTCAAAAACAACAACAACCCCCTGATTGTCTAAATCTGATAGCATGAGTTTTTTGATACCATGTGATTATTGATACTATCGACTGACAGCGTCGTCCGCGTAAGTTGTTACCATGACTTTTCGATACGACGAGAAGTTGTAAGCAAATTGTCCTATTCCAACCAATTTTTAAAGTTTTAACAAAAGTGACTAGGTATTACCTATGGCAATACCTAGTCACATTTGTTTATTGACACGCGCAACGCCTGGGACATTATGCGTTGCGTTCAGGAAGTCCATAAGCCCTTCCCTTATCACAAATTAATACCTCAACTTTCGTACTGCAAGTGATTTCGACCTTTGTAAACTTACCAGCTGACCTAAATCAGATAACTTTGACGTATCCAGGGCTTCAATAGCTGTTATAAAGTCCCCCGAAGGGTGCCTTATCGTGAATGAAACACTTCAATGTAATTTATGTTCTAATGCTTTTTTAGCTTGTAGTATCTGTTTTTGTCTCTCTCTCTTATCTACCTAATGTCGGTTCTTTTATTTATCGTCTTTTTACCGCGCGAGGGTTTGCTTTTTTCACTACTTCTTACGCAAACGCCTTTATCATTTGACACGGCTATAAATTTTCGGAGATTATGTACGCACCTAATAAAACCTCCCTTTCCTAATGAAACGTTTTGAGGGTTTCGAGTTGACAGCAAAAAATCTGAGGTTCTTGTCTCAAATCTGAGGGCCTCCTCCAACATGTTTACGAATATCTGACGTTTATTTATATCTCGTAACATTGGCTTATTTTGGGACTACAAACTCATTATTTTAAAGATATTTTTGGGTTGATTTAAGTAATATTTTTTTTCACGTTTTTAAAATGGCGAGTCACTTTGAGTAAATATAAATAGACTTACCTAATTATTTTCGAGAATTATCAATTTCCTAGTAATTGATATTCTGAAGAATATCATATTTTCGTGTAAATAGCTAAGCAATTATATACTCAAATCATATTTTTTGTGGCGTGTCCTCCAATTTCGGACTATAAAAAGCTACTAAAAAAACGTGAACGATTTTTTACTTAAATAAATAGGTAAGTTATTTTTAGTAAGTCGAAATTAGGCTCAGGGTGGTAATAAATCCACTTTGTTGAAAGCACTAAGTACTCAGACGTAGTAGAAAACTTATTAACTTTTATGACATGTAGTACTCTACACGCTACCTAAACACAATAGCATGTTTCACACTCCCACCGACACGACATTTAGGTATACGATATATAGTATTATATAATCTGTGACGATATTAACCGAGAGCACAGATTATATAATACTATACTAGCGAGAGCTAATCTCTGTACAGTAGTAGACGCTTTCACACAGTGTCACCGGCGACACTGATTTTTTGTTCGAGCCACGTACACTGCGTCGGATAAGTGCAATCACACTTTCGATTTGCGAGCAAAATAAATTAAACGTGAAGCGAGCTAAGCCCGTAGCTTGAGTTTTGTTTTGTTGATCGAAACGCATATCGAGAAGCGATTTGCGAGATATTTTGTATGAAAATCCGATAAGCGCCTCTAGCGGGAGATTCGCAAACTATTTTCCTCTGTACAAAAACTGCGAGTTTCTCGATTCTCGCTTGTCGCAAATCAATATAACAAAACTCAGACTATGGGCTCGGGTTGCGTTTACCGTGAATACTGGACTTGCTGACGTTTCTCGGAGAATTTTTTTTGGGAGAAATTGTCACTTTTGATTTTAATATTTTTGTTACTGCCATCCGAAACGTAGATCGCGGAATCGTTGCGCACCCGCGCGGTGGTTTCGTTGCGCGCTAGCTGCGAATACGCGACGAGCCCATTGCATTATGGCTTCACCTTGAACTCGCTCGTAAATCGCCATGCGTCGTTATCGTCCAGTGTGCAAGCGCACTATGCGGGTCGCACAGGCAAGGCACATAGCTAGTTTCACGATCGTAAAAATACTTTTATTCCCCACAGGCGAATGTCACCACATTAGTGGTTTTAATAAAAACCAACACGGTATTGCCATTACTGAATATTTCAAAGAGGTGTGAAAGATTTCAAGATAATGGTTTTCTGTTACAAAAAAATTAGGAATTATTCTAGGTATTGCATTGTAAATTGAAATTGAACCCTAAAGGAATGCCAGGGAGAGTTCGAATCAGCTAAATTACTCACGTCTAAAGTCGCGGTAAATTTTTAACAATGCTTGTTTCTAGTTCAGCTTATGTGACCAGCCTTATGCTTTTGCAGAGATTTTAGTCTAATAGAGATCACGTCATATCTCAGCCGAGAACCCGCTGATGAAACGAGTTTTCGACGTGATTTTGACGTCATACTTATTTGATTAAAATCTCTACTGAAAGCATAGGGCCCTGTCCTTGTTTTGTCTCACTCATTGCTATTGATTCAAACACTCATGAATGTTCCTTCGCTAGGGTCCCGACCACCGGATTAAGAACCCTTATTAGCAATTCTAATAAGTACTTCCGAATGCCAGAACAAACGCTTTTTAAGGGTATCTAGCGTCGTAAACGTGTGTCTCTGTATGGCGGTTTTTGTGGTAATTTGAGAGAGAGCATTTTTATGGCGATTTTAGGAGTGCTTTTGTTAGGGGTTTATGACGAGTCACGAGTTTTGAAAACCACTGGGATGAGATTTTGGTGTTTTTTCGCTGTTGCAATTAGCACTCTACGCGGTTACAAATAAATTAGGGATTTGATTGAAAGACTTCAGACATACTGTGTATAGAACGTAACCTACTTTAAGATAATACAAGAATAACACTCCATAGATATAATATGGAGCTCTTCCGTGATTAAATAGTACATGAACAATTTTTGTAAATTGAAGTCGTAGTATGATGTTATTAAAATAAATGAAGCAGTAGGTACTAATTTACATATTATAAGCATTTCTAGCTAATTCTTTTGAAGTTACGTTTATTGCCATTGAAAACGACATGTTACTTCTTATACGACAAAGAAAAGTGGCACTTTTCCATTGGTTTTTGCGGAAATGGAGGGTCAAATAAAAATACATTATGTTATAGAAATAAATTCTCTGGCAAGAGTCTCTGTCACTTATAACTGGCTGGTTCAGAAAAACGAGCTCTATCGCCTCGACATAAGGTATTATTTATTTATCACTATGATTATTATTAGATAAAAAAAATGGGATGATATACAGAGATTTATATTTAACTACCTGTGCACGCGACTTCGTCGGCGTGGAATAGTGTCTTTGGGTAGCATTTTTAATTACTTCCATACAACTTTTCATCCCCACCTTTCAACCCCTTACAACCCTTTTTTCTCATTAAAAAGTAGCCTATGCTCTTTTTCAGGCTAGACTATCTGTATACCAAATTTCATTTAAATCGGTTTAGTAGTTTTGGCGTGAAAGCGCGGCAGACGGACAGAGTTACTTTCGCATTTATAATATTAGTAAGGACAGGAGTCCTTAGTAGGAACCATAGTAGGAACTATGATTCAATTTTCTTGAGTTCAAGTGTGTACGTATGATAAGATTAAAAGTGAAACACAATTACCTTGTTAGTACTGGTGCTTCCGTGCCAAAGGTTCGGAGAAGAGCTGATAGAATCCATGATAAACCGGCGGTCAGCCCTCTGACCGGCGTTATCAGGCCCTGATGATATTTCAACCGGGAAAATACGAAAGCCCACTAAATCGACTCGTCTAAATTTCGTTACATTTATTGATTTCCGAGTATCAAATAATAAGAATTTATGAGCTCCTTGTGGAATTTTGGAGCGAAATTGAGTTAAATAGAGCTTGAAGAACGCTCTACCAATAAGTGATAACCTAGTTTATATGACTTGAGTTTGTATTCGTACAGTCAGGAGCACAAATGACAACGTTTGGAAATCTTCAATTTTGTACTGAGTTTATTTCATTTGAGTTTGTGACTGTACACGTTTATTCCAAAGATCCAGGTTAGAAATAGTAGGATATCCAGTTTGATGGTTTTGATAAAGGATGAAGTACACTCACGACTGTAATCCGTAGACACGACCGCCATTCCCTCAGCACTCTGTCCTTACTAATATTATAAATGCGAAAGTAACTCTGTCTGTCTCGCTTTCACGCCAAAACTACTGAACCGATTTGAATGAAATTTGGTACACAGAAAGTCTAGAGCCTGAGAAAGGACACAGGCTACTTTTTAATGCGAAAAAAGGGTTGTAAGCGGTTGAAAGTGGGGGGTGAAAGTTGTATGGAAGTTCCTACCAAACTTTTTTTTGACTACTAAACTTTTTCCAAAGAGAGAACACTGTGTCATAATTGACACTGACTGACAGGGATGCGTTCATAGAAAACTGGTATCCAAATGGCCAATATGGCGACTGCCATAGAGTTTTATGACTGCTATATTATACCTTTATGCAAAAGTAACTCTTTCTGTCTGTATGTCGCGCTTTCAAAACTACTGAACCGATTTAAATGAAATTTGGTACACAGATAGTCTAGAGCCTGACAAAGGACATAGGCTACTTTTTAATGCGAAAAAAGGGTTGGAAAGGGTTTAAAGGGGGGGATGAAAGTTGTATGTAAGTATCGTCATTTTTAGAGCTAGAAGCTTGAAACTTATTTTTAAGCTGTTGATTCTATATTAAATCAAGGTTTGTAAAAGCTATGCTACTCAAAGACACTATTCCACGCGGACGAAGTCGCGGGCACCAACTAGTTGTCTATATTTTGATACCATGTGAGACTGACAAATTACAATTTTAATAGTTTAGTTACCGGTAAACTGTTATTATGAGAGTAATTTGTCAAATTCGTGTACTTTCGGTCCCACTGTGCGAAGCAGCTAGGGCTCTTTATACTATAGTAGGTGCCAAATAACACCGCAACACAGGTCATTCACCCACCTTTAAAACGATGTCGCAAAATTCAATTCATGATTGGCTAATTCTGTCGCTTTCCATACAAACCTGTCGCTAAGACGGTAATCGCTCGAATCTCGTAGTACTGTTTTTTTACCATTCATAAATTGAATTTTGCGACATCGTTTTGAAGATGGGTGAATGACCTGTATTGCGGTGTTATTTGGCACCTACTATAGTGTATGACATTGTTCAGTAGTAGATAGTAATTTTATTGTAAACTATAACAGGGCTGACATAGTCGCTAAGCAATGCAAAGTCCTTACAAAACATAAGAATAAAAAAAAATTGTGCGTGGAGTCCCTACGCGCGGAAGAAGTGAAACTTCGAGTTCTACGCATTCACTCTTGCTTTGTCTCTTTCTATTCCCCCTCCCCAGGAGCGTTAAACGTTTTTAGTAATACCACAGAATATTTGCTAAAACATAATGTAGTAATAATTTTATTATAATCTTTTTTAACCGACTACCGCGAAGCTAAAAGGAGGATGGCATATAACCACTGCTATCTTCTAAACATCACTATGCACATAACAACTTCAGATGAGAATACTTTCTCGTTTCATATTTTTTTAGAGCGGATTTAGTTTTTGAACTTTTATTAATTTTCAATTAAGTCAATAATGATAATGGTAATAATGACCTTATGTCTGCTATTACTGAAAGCACTAAACCGCTATATTACGGTGACACCAGTCGCATTTTGGAAACCACAGCTGTACCTAATCCGATAAAAGGCAAGTTCAAACGTACGCAAGATATCGTCATTTCGTATTCGGGACACTTCGGGTGCGCTCGGCTGATTCCGGAATGATAAAACTTAGGCGGAGTTATTATTTACAGATTACGGGTTAGACTGCTTTCCATCGCACCCTTCAGTGACTACCATAATTTCAGCCATAGGTCGACGTCAACTGAACATAGGCCACCCCTAGGCCTCCCTTTTTTCAAAAGCAACCGAGTCACAAAGTCGATCTTATGCGGCGTGTATGAACCCAACGGGTCCCAGTAACCTGACATGTCCCCTAGTGAAAACGGTTCACTAGGGGACATGTCGCGGGAACAAATCGCCCGACATTCACGTAGTTGTCTCCGGCGACTGTCGAGACACACAAAGGTCGCGCGTGTCGACGCTCGCAGAGCATCGACTAGCAAGCTGCGTGACTCGTAAATGTACCATGCGACGTCGGGCGACATCGCGCGGGACACGCGAATTTCGTGTCGAGCGACAGAGTCGCAGAACAAATGTCCCCTAGTGAAAACGGGTCTTTACTGTAGCTGGTCTTTCCATGTAAAAAGAGGGCCGTACGCTCAGGTCGCTGATGGTGCGTGGAAAATGGGATTATTGTATAGGCGCGCTGCTGAGGCGTACTAGTATGAGTAGAGAGACCTTTACTTTACAGAGTTAGGTAATACTCTGAGTTTCGATATAGGACTTGATTTTCTTGGAGAGATTTCTGTGTAGTTCTACTTTGTACAGAGTAGGGTATAAACAGAGATAATAACGGTGTATTTCTGTCTCGTAGAATCGTTTGTAGAGAAAATCACTATTTTGAACTGCTTTGGGGTGTTTGCACACTGGCTGATACCGACACGATGTGGAACCGTCTAGTACTAAATGTATGAGATTAATTCTCTGCTAATTATTGTGTAGGTGTTGTTGACAGTGACAGTGTGAAGATGCACATCTATTGGTAATTTACATAGATTTCTATTTAATCTTTTTTTTAAAACATCCTCGTTTAATTACTTACCAATGAGTCAGTTATTAGCAGCTGAACTTGTTTGCTGAAACACTGTCACAGTTTCAAGATTTTTTTTATTGTAAGCCTACAACATCATCATCACCCAATATCGGTCCACTGCTGGACTCAAGTCTGTCCCAAGATGCGCCACATCTCGATCTTCGTTCATCTCTTCTCATCAAGTGTTTGTTGCCTACATTTCGCATATCGCCATCCCACTGTAAATATATTCACACGAAAACTAAAAGCGTATCGAATCAAATGCCCCGAATGTCCCGATTCCTTCACGCTTTGAAGTTACAAACAATCGTCCACAAAGCAGAGGAAATATTTAGCAGCTTGGTGTAGGATGACGAGTCGATTGCAATCGATTGCGTTCGATTGCTCGATTGAGTCTATTCGATATCACGATTGGACTGTCTCGATCCGTGGAATTCTGCTAGGGTTGTCATTTGCAGCCGATAGACTGTTACATGGAGATCGTATTCTATATTTAATTTTTGAGGTTGTGTGGCTGAAACCTTTGCTTTTTTTTAGTATAGTTTCCTTGGGTTTGGAATATTTTTAAAATAACAAAATCCGAGAGCCAGTATAAAATCCAAAAGTGTGCAATTTACAAGTAAATGTAAGTAATGTTTAGTCTTTTTAGTAAGTATGTTTTTCTTATATTTATTTTTTCTTCAAAATTCAAACTATTTAATTTGTACCTTCTCTGATTTGTAATTCTTGTAATCTATTTATCTGTGGAAACTTTTAATTGGCCTTCAGAATACTGCTGTTAGTTTTCCTAAAATTCTAAAAAAAAAAAAACTTTCTAAACTACCCTTGCGTCAAATAATGATTTTTGTATGAAATAACTGTCTCTAAGTTCCGTACTAAAGTTTGCCAGGCTCCGTAATTGCAAAAAAAATAACGGTATATCATTTGATACTTTTAGATTTTCAGTATGGTATTGGTGACCCTATTCGTAACTCAATACACGCGTCTTGTTTGCATTCGGATGCTGTTGGAGAAATACGGATGCAACACAAGATGGAACTCCAATTGCAAAAATTCTACGTGATATCATGTTATTTGGTTTATAGCTTTAGATTTTTTTTTATGAGCTGTATCCAAGCATTTGGCTGCTAGCACACCTGGTGGTAAGTGTAGCTGCAGCCTAAGGTGGAGCACGCTTAGCTAATCCACCTACTAACTCTTTTCTTGAAAATTCCTAGGTTATACCTTTCTGGAAATACTGATGATGGCAAAGAGTTTCACTCCTTGGCAGTTCGCATTATGAATGTGGAAGCAAAGCGCTTTTTGCGAAGATATGGGATATCTACCATGTAGTGATGGCATTTATCAGTGCGCCTAGTAGTTCGGATTTTATGCCATTTTATACAATAATTTTTGGATTTGATGGTATATTACGCCATTTTATACAATAATTTTTTTCTTCATATTTTTTTATTCACTATAGTGCAAAGTCAAGTTTCAAAAATAAATGATATTATTGATATGAACCGTAACATTTAATTTTATCATATTCTTTGGAGTCTAAAAATTATGATAAAATTAAATATTTAAAACCAAGTTAGCAACTAGTTTTAGAACGATCTCTTTATTTAGACAGATGGTTTCAAAATACAAAAATTTACTAAGTACCTATTAATTATTATTCTGTAACCGAGCCTTGTATGACAAAATCAAGCTGGGTTTAGCTCTATAGAAGAAATATACAATTGCGACTGAATTTCAAATTGAAAGTGAAACCAAAGACTGGTAACGAATATAAAAAAAAACTGATGTTGAGGTAAAATTCGTATCGTAGTTACCAATAACCACGACAGACATGGGGAATCCGAAGGGCTCTACTTTCCACCTCGTCATTAATATTCCTTATTTTTGTTTCAGGTATTGTAATATTACCCGGAATAGACTTCTATGGGAACTATGAAAATCAAGGACGTAGGTAACCGTGTACAATAGGTAATAATATTTGGTCAATCGTGAAGTTTGTGGTGCGCGTACACAATTTAGTTCAAAAAAAGCATCAAAACTTTGAGTTTTGTCTCTGCCTATTGTAGACAACAGGCTTAGATCCCTACTTTATTTTACTTTATTTTGACAACATTTTGTTATAAGAGCTGACTTTCTGATAACAATGAAATAAACTTTTGAAATCTAAGAATTATTAGTTAGTAGGTACTTACCTAAAGAAATAAAACTTTCCTTTCAACACTTGCAATAAGATTAATTTCTGTTTCAACACGTTTCACGAAAGTCCTATTTTTCTCAGAAGTTACGACCTTGTTCTAGAGGTATTGTTATAGGCTTTGACAATGGAAATTGTGTTTTCAAGGAGCAAAATCTAGTCTTTTAGTCATGGCAACGCCTTCGGCCACTCATCCAAGATTACTATCAAATAAAATTACATTTTGTCCCACCACAAAAAGAGTTACTCGAGGTTCTCGAGCTAAGTTGACATGTTAGTTGAACAATTGCTAGAACTATCTCTAGAAAATGGAAAACCAATCTAAATGTATTGGAATAACACAAGCCCTCTTAGTATAGGCTAAAGAGCGGAAAAAGAAAAACGGGAATGGTCACGTGACTTTTCGTTCGGAAATATCATTTCCATACATTATTAGTTTTCTATTCTCTGGAGATAGAATATCACGTGACTAGGGTTCCATCTCTGAACGAAATAATAAGTAAGCCACGTGACCAATCCTCTAGCGACATTTCTAGCGATTGTAGGCACTCGTCCGACTAGAATGTCAACTTCTGTCCCCAATATGACGGTCGCTACTTGCGGAAAACCATTCGTCTCCAAACCACAGCGATAAGAGCAATCATTAATCTCCAACTTGTACCATAAAAGCAAAAAGGCTTACCTATAAAACGTGGTTCCGCTCCGCACCTATTTACGAGAACCAACTTTTGCATCCCACGTCTCACCGAGCTGCAAGTTCCAATGAATATATTACCTATACACATTCGTACATATTCTGTGTACCCCACAGGTATTAGTACTAGCGATTTAGTATTCATGGTAAGCACTGTGTGTAACCTGATTATAGTTCGAGAGACGGAGGCAATATTGGAGCATGATCTGCGAGTTTCTGGCAGGTAAAGTTTGAGTGTGCCTGTGAATTGCTCGTAATAGCGCGAAATTACTGTTTGCTTCATCTTTGATGTAACTATACAGAATACAGACTTGATCAACTGATACTTCATTAATCTTGGTTTAAGTTTGCTGAAAAATACTTAAAATGCGTTTCTTCCAGTTTCCACAATTTTACTAAAAAGAATGAATACTTACAGCTAGATTTTTTACGCGCAGTTTTACCACAAACGTAAGATAAAACATTGCTAAATACTTGCCGCGCTCCGTACACCCAGGAAAAAAAAATCATCAGTGCCTATAATTTATTGGCCACATTGTCAGTGTTTGAGCTGGTTTCGCACCACCCAGAAGACATGTGCAGGGTTGTAAAACTCCTGCGGACGTGAGAATAATCATCCCCATCGAATTTTGTATGAAAATTTCTACTCAAATCTATGCTTCAGCAATGAATCAGCATACAAGACTTGGGTAAGTATATTTTTCAAAGAAGATTTTTTTATAAATTTACGTCTATTGTACTTGTCATACAATTTAATAAATTTGCCACTGTCTCCCCAACTATTTCGATGAAAGCTTACATATTATAGAGAATCACCGTAAGTGCACCAAGGAAGTGGAAATGGGTTATTAGCTCTATAAAGGCTGCAAGCGGGTCGGCAATCGGGTGTGGTGTGGACTAATAAAACGCTTACCGAACCCTGGGTCACTATATCAGCGTAAAGCGCTGGAGACTGCTGAGGCCTTGCTGAGTTGACATTCTAAGACCCGTATGCCGATTATTGCCGATACAGAAATGGTTACTCAAGCATAGATTTGAGTAGGGATTTTCATACTAAAATCTATGCTCGTCCAGATCAGTGTTTGATACTGGTCAAATCAGCATACGGACAAGAAAAGATAAACCCTCTATCTTATAAAAAGTTAGTTAGCATTATGTCCAGTTACATAATGGTAATCAAGGCATAATCTACTCTAACTATTTATAAAACCAATCAGTTTTTAGCTTATAGGATATGTGCATTTTGCAATGGTGAGCTTTGCGTTCCAAAAAACTATCTGAAAGGACGCTAAATCTGTAGTGTCAGTGGAATGCTTCCTAAAAATGTGGGTAGGGTGCGACTTTTCAAAATTCTTTTCTTAGTGCACCCCTACACTGTATAAGGAAACTATACTCCAAATTTCATACCTCTAGGATTTCTAGTTTAGGCTGTGCATTGATTGTCAGTCAGCTTCAAAAGAGTTTTATATATTTAGAGAAGATGGTGACCAAACTTGGCACTTCCATCTAAACGCTTCTCTGGTGACGGAGTTTCTTACTTTCTAAGTTGAACGACTGATAACGCCAGCTTATCCAGATTGGTAATAGCATCGAAGTGAAACATCTGATACAGTTCTTATTATATCTTCTGTGATTTCTTAAGTTAGTACTCGTAGACACCGATATGTGGTGATTGAATACATATTATAGATTTGCGGTTTCCTGGCGCGGTTTGTGGAGGTATTTTTATAGAGGAGTGGTGGGTGGGTTCATATGAATCTTTATTTTTAACACCCGACCCAAAAGGTTGTTATAAGATTGACGGCGTTGTGTGTCTGTTTATCTGTGCTCTCGTAGCTCAAAACTAATTTAAATCCTTTTTTTTTTAATAAAGCTAATTGATCTGGGATGGTTCTTAGCTATGATTGTTGAAAATAGGTGCAGCCGTTTCCAAGTTATGAGGATATTTATCACAAATTTCTTCATACAAATATTGCGATTCACTTTTCGTAAATACAAACTACGGGCTCAGTAAAGCATGAAACACAGAGAGGTGCGGGCCTGGTGCGAGTCGGACGCGGGTCGGATGAAACCCATACAAATTGAAGCACCCGATCCGCGGCTTAAATAAAAATCGAATACCTAGAACGTTTCGAAAAATCGATTTCATAG
Organism: Eulithis testata; assembly: GCA_947507515.1. NCBI lineage: Eukaryota > Metazoa > Arthropoda > Insecta > Lepidoptera > Geometridae > Eulithis > Eulithis testata. Next base: position 4,189,322 of record OX382213.1, on the reverse strand, counting down.
CTGCATACGAGATTTATGGCTGAACCATCCTCTGGTGGAAATGGTCGGAGGGATATCAATCTCACTGTCAATTTTAGAAACGGGCTAATGAAAATCTTTATCCAACGTTGTACAGCGCACGGCTTGTTTGCCCGTAAAAGTTACGGTTACCTTTTTGCTAACGTATTTACTATACGTAGCTCAATGATTTTATTCGTTTTACAAACAACACCTACTCAATATCGGTGGAGAGCATATTTTCACATAAAATTGGATATCATATCAGAGCGCACCAACGAATCTATAACAGTGCCTTGATCACGAATAACTGACAATCGTAAACGTATCGTAACGCTTCGAGATACACTGCGCGGTGACGCTACAACGTTAGGCAGTCGAGCTGGCGTTCTTTAATTCTTTATTGTACACTAAAATAACACTTAGAAGACAGAAATAGATAACATGTACAAAGGCGAGCTTAACCCTAAAAAGAGTTTTCTTACAGCAAACCTTTGAGGCTAGAGAGAGGTGACTATAGAGGTAGGTCCGTGTACATACATAAAGTTATAATCTGCTAAAATACTAACTGAACGTTGACGCGCAGTATGATTCGATTGAACATCCGATAGCATTGGCATTTTTATTCTTACTTATTGAACCGGTTATTGATATCATTAATTTGTTCATGAGCACAGGATGGGATGGCAACTTCATACTCGATATTAAATAGGTTTACTTTGCACATGCAAACGGTCACCTACGTCAGTGACAAACTTATGTTACGTTATGGGTTGTTTGTATTCCAAAATACCATGTTAAACTAAAGCAACTGGATAACATACTTTCACCATCGTAACAAATAAGTTCTTTCTTTTCCTTATAGTTTAAACACCGTCTCTATCTTAAATTAAGGCGACACATTATCTGGTGCACGTGAAAAGGCACGCAGTTTCTAACCGGTAACTCATGTAACCTGCCTGGATCTAAAGCGGGTCTAGGTCAGCGGAATTATCCAATTTAGCTCATTCGGAACGGACCAGTTTTTGATCTTTGAGTATTCATTCTACACGCCAGGGGTATCGTTGTCACATAGAAACCTGCCAGTCAGCCTGACAGGTTTTCTGAAAGGTTTACATACTAAATCATAGATATTCTGTGACTAAATAGTGACATTAGCGCGTTTCAGCGCGCTTTTAGCCGTCAAGAGCTTCTAGTTTTCGTATATCTGTAGTCACGTCCTTTGACATTATGGTGGGCAGCGAAAGCAGTTCAGAGCTTGCGATCCGGGTGCAGTTAGTGTAGTTACCGCCTTATTCGTATCGTAGATAATTGTCTGAGGCCTCACACGAACAAATGTGATAATCGTACACGTATCGTAACGATAGCGTATTTGAGATATACTGCGCGTTCGGTGACGACCGTTCGGCAGTTGAGTATTTGACGCGCAATATGATTCTTATAATCTTATCTCTCGTTTGTAATAAAAAAAATACATATAACTCGGATTTTCATTTTGATACTTTATGACAAAGATGAATAAAAACCGTCCGCGCGGGCCCTAATCTATTTTGACCACCAACGAATGATACGTCTCGTTTACTCTCGTTGACATGTGTATATATATTTCTCTATCTCTCATTTATTGTATTCTAGTCTAGAACAGTAGTTAATTTTATTGTTTGCTGGTTTACTGCTTTTTGTTTGCTTGTGGTTTGATTATATACTCATATACTGTTTGTTTTCTCAACCTTGTAATATTTATTCATGTCTGTGTTTACATCATAAAAGATGCAAAACATATGCAAGCTTTAGTAGCTGTCTAGACAAAATTGTAATACATTTTATTACAATCTATATGTGAATAACTAACAAGTCGTAACATCTACGTAGTCTCAGGGTTCTTCCAACCCTCAGGAGACTATCACGTACATGTATTGGGATTGAATTGCATACCTAACTGAATCGCTTCCGTTTGATAACTTTGAGTCTTTGACATATCTGCTAACTCCTATTCCGTCGTGATACGGTGCATATTTTAGTCCAAAAAATCTGTAGAATGTGCAGGTACAAAGCGGTCACCTCACACACACAAAAATAAATAAATGCATGTGTGCAACAAACCATGGAACTAACGTTACGCAGTTTTGGCATATTTCATTTGTTTTGATGCAGAAGCAAGCTGCATAACCTAATTTTTGCACTAATTTCATATAGCTCACTTCACTAGGCATAATTAGTTCCGACCAATTTATAGATTTCCTCACAAAATCCAGAGTTTATGGCCTTTCTGTATATTCCATGCACGAAAAACATAGCCTTGGAGAATCTGTATCTCAAGGTATAACTTAGATCAAGATTTTTGACGTTGCCTAGAGGGGTAATCAAAAGCACGTCCAAGAAGTACGTCTTGGCACCTTTGGCACACACTGATTTTAGCAATAGCTAGTATTTTTGACCGGTTGCCAGACTTGCCAGCCTATCGCTGCCACTGCTGGAATACTAACTGGTTTGTTCGTAATGTTTGCGTTCACGATATGTACGTTCACATAATTTTTGTGGCACACGTTTTTTGAATAGAAAATCTACCAGTTTTACTGACTACCTTAGTTCAAGTCTTACTTATTTACCTAAGACCTAAACCTACCTTAGTTAGAGCAATCGGACTACGTAAATACATACGGTGGAACATCTGTAGATGGTTTTTACGAATTTTATAACCCATGTTTTTGGAAATTTGAGCCTTATGGGTTTTCAAATTTTTGTAATACATCAACTTACTCGAACCGACTTTGCACTGGTTGAATTGTACGCAAAATCCTGCTCTGAAATCTAGTAAAAACCGGTGTAAAATCAGTGCAGTACACTTTAGAGATTAGCCTAGCTATACAGTCAGACATGCTGGCTGATGCTGGCAGACAGACACGGCTAGGAATTTTTGCGCTATAGTAATACTTACCTTATTTTTTGTTGGCGCAGTAAAATATACAATAGAGTAGATAGAGTCTTTCATATTTTGTAATACTAACTCTTTGTCACGCGATATTATGAAAAAAACAAAAAGTAATAGTATTTGAAATCCAATAATCGCAAGGTCTTGGTTTCCCAAGAATCGGTAGTCTGAATAAATTGTGCCAATCGTGATCACTAGCTAAATAATGCAAGCATACAGAATTGCTACTCACCCCTTCTCGCGATTTGACTATTTCCCCCGCGCCAATTTTAACGGCCACTTGATTCTTCCGCTCTAACAACCGTAGTACGACGAACTCTGTAAATAAATGTACTAAAACAATGCAAAGACAGAGTGCTAAAGGTATCGCCCATCTAACACAAAAATCTATTCAATGCATGATGAATACAAGTTTATTTCATATCCCGGAATGTAGTCAAATCCCCGCTAAATAAGTAATTCCAAACCCCAAACCACAACCGTATAGAAACGACGGTGCCTTCAAATCCCCCTTGAAGGGTACAAGGGTAACCCATTGTCCCTTCCCGCTTCACGGAGTATGCCATAGTTGTGGTGACCACAGGAAGCCACCGTCACGGCTGGCACGAGCTTTGGGCTTTTTTCTTTGACTTCCTCAATAATGTGGCATCGACACGACACCTGCATTATTAAAACCATTATATAAAATAATATGTGAGTGCATTTATCCATCCAGTCCTACTAGTAGTTCCATTATTTCGACAAAAATATTCCAGATAGACTGGCTAATCGAACATTTTGGATACATAGATTTCATTCCAAATAGAACTTCTATTCCATGTAGTCCTACTATAGTAGGTGCCAAATAACACCGCAATACAGGTCATTCACCCACCTTCACCACGATGTTGCAAAATTCAATTTATGTATGTTAAACAAACAGTACTAACGAGATTCGAGCGATACCGTCTTAGCGACAGGTTTGTACGGAAAGCGACAGAATTAGCCATACATAAATTGAATTTTGCAATATCGTGGTGAAGGTGGGTGAATGACCTGTATTGCGGTGTTATTTGGCACCTACTATAGTAGTTCGATTATCTAACTGTTTGGACAAAAATATTCCAATAGATAGGAATAAAAGATTTTGTAATCCCTGAACGAAAACTAAAGGAGTGTTATAAGTTCGACGGCGTTGTGTGTCTGTTTGTCTGTGCCCTCCTAGCCTTAAAGTTGGGCACTGAATTGGGGCCCTATGCTCAGTTCAGCAGAGATAGTGAAAGAGAGTTGACGTTTTTGTCGTCGAGTTTTCGGCCAAGATAATGACGTGATCCTTATAAGAAGTCATAGGTCGTTATAGAAATCTATAGAAAGGTACAGGACCCACCTGTTCAGTGAAGTTGAAATGAAGATAATGATGATGATAATATCGTTCATATGTCGTCAGAATAATCAACAAAATAATGACGTTATCAACAATTATTGATTTACATAACCAACAAATTAAATGACCAAAAACAAGTGTATTTACACAAACCGTTATCATCACATGTAATTAATTTTATGCATGACGAATCTATTGATACATCTGTTTATTTCACTGGACCTTTGATCTAATTACTGTTTATTGAATAAATGATTACTTACCTATTTAAATACAAAATACATACGTATTTATCCAATAATGTTGATAGTGTTTCAATTAAAAAAACATACAAATATAAATAAAGTTATCTGTAGTTAATTTTATATTCAACTTTTTTTTTATTATTTTTTTATTCGAGCAATAGCTAAGCATTTGGCTGCCAGCACACCTGGTGGTAAGTGTAGCTGCAGCCTAAGGTGGAGCACGCTTAGCTATAATCCACCTACCTATTCACTCACAATGATTTAGATCATTGTGTGTTGCTTTTGCTATGAGTAACCTCAAGTAGCCGTGGTTACACATGTAACTGTCATGTGAGGCATTTCACACTGCTACCGACACGACATCTACACGATATCGGCAGAAAACTTTCTTTTTTCGAGTGAACTACATGTGTACAACTGGGGCCTTATTCACTATGACCAATACAAGCGCGTTACGCAGCACGACAAGACAGCGGCGTGAAATCGCCCTATGCCTATGCCGTATTTCCTATGCCATAAATGTCATTCCTTACGGTGACGTCATACGGTTACGGCAAGGAAGTCATACAGAATAATGCCCCTGATGTATACTTAGCGTTACTAATCTGCTAGTAGTATTTTGTGACTGCATTTATTGAAGTCAAAACTTCTTTAGCATCGATTTGATTGAAAGTCGATGAAACGAAAAAGCGATAGTAAAAAGAGACAGACACATAAATTCATAAGATTTAACGTGGGAGAAAATGAGATAGGAAGCATTATACAGTGTCTCTTTCTATTCGGGCGAATAGCGAATAGAGCGAGAGTGATCACGTACGGAGACCCCTACAAAACGCAAAACACTTCGATAGCGCGTTCTAGGATCCGACCAAACTTAGCAGCGCCATCTAGTTCTGATTTAGGCAACGTGAGCATAGAACCTTTTCTAACTTAATAAGTACTGCATATTGGTTAAGTACATAAAAATAAATACTAAATTAATTTCACATTAAACACAGAGCGAGAGTGAATGCGTGGCACTCGAAGTATAACTTCTTCCGCGCGAAGGGACTCCACGCTCTGGTTTTTTTTTAAGGTTTCATTTCTACCACGTGTGAATTGCACACATGCTTTTTTTTGGATCATAAAAATGACTTGCTGTCGATTCGGACAAAATATATTAGGACACAATGTTCAAATTGACACTTTTGATTTTAATATATTTGTTGTCTGTTACTGCTCGCAAAATATTGGAAATTCGGAAGAATACAATCTTGTGGTATTAGTAAATGCTATGCCAAATATGGCAGTTATATTTGCTTGTTCAAGTTGCTGGTAAAGTTTGGAAAAGATACAGGTTAATGTAACAAAGAATTGGATAAGCGGTTCGAGGGTTATGCTCGAACCAACATACAACAAGGATTTGCCCAAGTTAGATAGAGATAGAGATAGAGAAATATTTATTTGGCACACAACACAACACATGTACAACACAGTAAAATAATCACACAGTAAGAAAACAATACATAATTAATTAGAAAAAAAAAAATGGTCACTAAAGATCTTCGTTCGCTTCCCATCAGGCCAGAAAACTGAAGCGTTACTCGTGTTAAAATTGCTCTGTCTCTGTTTGACATTACTCATTTGTAAGAGATGGCAATAACTTAAGCATGAACTTAATATAAGTAGCGTTTGAGTATTCGGCCGTAACTCAATCAAATATTACTACGGCCATAGATCATATAATACTATCTACGGCTGTGCTGCTTGAAAGTGATTTTGTCGACGTGTCATTGTCCAGCTACATTGAATATAAATGTGTTTTCCAAGAAGGTGATTTTATCACGTAGTGTAACTCCGGAATATTTCTATTCAATAAGATGCTCATTCGCCAAAGGTAAAGCCGAGGTTTCAGCGTCTTCCTAATGACGGACGTAAAAGGATGACTGATGTTTTCAACCTCTGTTGATCGGTCGGCGAACCGACTGCGACGTGAGAGGTGCAAGCTCCATTCCCGCGACAGGACAAATATGTACAGACACAGAAAGAAATTACATACAAGAATTCTTTCTTCATCAAAACATGCAATGTAGGCGGCTGTACCGCTAAAAAGGGTGTGTGTGTGTGTAGTATGGTCGAATGTAAAACGACAGATCTTAACTTATAACTTAGACTGCAATCTGTTTTACCAACGCTATTCTACGGCTACTGTTTAAGATTTTTAGGAACAGCTACTTTCAAACTTCAGACAGTTTTGGCAGATCTCCAGATTGTCACGAGCTCTACGCCTTATCTCCTCTTGTGGAAGGAGAATTAGCCGCTGCTTACTGTAGTCTGATTGCCTGAAAACTGATGACGTCATAGGACGCTCCCAGTTTTTACACTGTTTCGACTTGCATTTTACATAATCCTAGGTATAGTATAGTCGTTATCTTGGTAATTTCAGCTGGATTACGCCCATTCGATCTTCCCCAGTCTTCTGCGGCTTCCAATGAAACTATAGCGCCCTATACGGCGTTTTTCGGTGCATGATTTTTCTATAGACGTAGATCAGATATAACGACCGTCAGCATAACTGATTTTTTTCTATAAAGTAAGTATAGTATAGCTAAGCATTTGGCTACCAGCACACCTCATGGTAAGTGTAGCTGCAGCCTAGGGTGGACCACGCTTTGCCATAATCCACCTATTGACTCTTTTCTTGGAAATTATATCGATCAGGAAATACTGGTTTGTTATTTGAGAGTTATACAACTGCCAGATAGCGTTGACAGGCTTTTAGAAGAGCTAAACTTTGGCTGTGTCCTTCCGCTGCGGTGTTGGCCCACACCTCATCGTACCTTTTCGCACTTTGCGGTTGGCATCCCATACTTTAGAAGCGTTTTTACTATCGGCGGAGTGGTAGAGGCATGAGTTTTGGGTGTTTTTATCTGTTACCCAACACATAAGTTTCTTGAAAGCGGCTATTTCAATGCGGTTCGGAAACGAATGTTACGATAAGCTTTTAGCATACCACATAAATAACAGTATAAAAATAAAAAATAAACAGATTTTATAATTTCTTTGTGATTATGACTTGAATTTACTGGTAAAAAATAGCAGGCTCCATAAATTAAAAAACAAAAATGGAAAAAAAATTGTTAGGAGGCGCGACTCTATTCATTCATTTTAAACCTTAAAAAATAACACCCTATTTAGCTGGTTATTAGGTCTCTATTCTGGAAGCAGAAAATAAAGGAAAACATAAGCATGAAATACGCATTACTAAAAACAAAACACCCCTTACTCGTATGAATAACTTGGCTTTACTGAAACGACTCCATTGAACTCCGTACCATAGCTGTGCCAGCAATTAGTAATGTAACTAGTCCAAAGGGGAGGGGAGCCCTTAAGTTGCCACTAAATTAGTGCCGGTTTTAATCCGAGTGCCGTAGAAAAAGGGTCGTGAAAATAATTTCGCAGCCCGCCGGCGAATGATGTTTGTAATTAATTAGTCGGTTGTGATACATAATGACAGATGTAGGGGAGAATGGAGAAAAAGAACTTCTTGAGCCGACCCCACCTGATGGGCAAGGGCAGGAAAAAGAAGAAGTGTACTTTTCTGATCACTAGTTTGTATTCCTTGGTATACCTATATGAATGAGTGGCAGGTGCATTAGCAGACCCAAAAGGGGGAGGGGTATGGGGTCCCAATCAAAATTAAATATGATAAACTCGATATTAAACGGACTTGACTGTTTGTGAACCCCGTGGAGGCATACGTAAAACTGCAACTTATGAATATGGAAACAGCTACAATAGTTGATTGTTGATAATCAACTTGACAATTTCATTATGACGCAACCAATGCCCACAAAAATGTTTTGACGTTTTTCGTCAACGATAATGTACGTTCCCTGATAAGTAGATTTATCCAAATTGCTTCTACCTACTAGTGACTTTCCTTACAAATATACGAAAAAGCCGCAGGTAGCCAGAGATCATGAATTCATGATACTTACGTCAACCTTTCGTATTTTATAGCTACAACAAAATATGATGTATCCCATAATGCAAAAAAAAATACTATTTTTGTTATAGCAGTAATAAAAATACCGATTCATGACGTACTTACTCCACCCATTATGTTTTATCGTATCTCCTAAACCGGTTAACTTAACCCTTCGTACACCTGTTTCAAATTTATGCACCATTCAAAATCATTCTTCCGTATTCACGAGTGTTTTGCATTTTTTAGGGGTTCGATAGTTCATTTGTCAAAAAACTAGGGTTGCCAAACTTGCCAAATTAGGGGCGATCAAAATTCAGGGCGAAGCTGCGGGGTGCCAAATAAAATATGTCACACAATCGTCCCTCGCTGTTCTGTTTGTGATTTAACGAACCATTATTGTGTTGTAGCTCCCTACTGAATTCGATTTTTGACGGTCTTTTGTGTTCCGTAATTTATTGCAACAAGTGGCCGACGAAGTGACATTTGGCAAGTTAATCAAGTTTTACTTTATGTAAAACTTTGGGATCAGAACGATGAATAATTTCTGAACTGAAATGAAAAGGTTTTACGAAGTTCATCAGCGATCTTGACAAAATAAAAACAGTCCACATTAATTCGACTGTAATGAAAAACCGGCCATGCAAAAAAATAATTGGTTCTTTCACAAAGACCCGTACTCTATTTCCGATGAGCAAAAATTTTAATTTTGATTTAGGTATAAAGATGTTTTGCGTAAAATTTCAGCGGAGTTGTTTGTTATAATTAGAAACTTAATTAATTATTACTTCTAAAACTTTTCATTTTGGTTTATGTATTCTGTTTGGCGTGAAACAGGACGCAATTTTGGACTTTAAAATTAAAATGTTATCTATCTCTTCAGCCTGTATGCACCCACTGCTGGGTATAGGCCTCCTCTTTAGTACGCCAGTCTCTCCGGTCCTGCGCGAGTCTTCTCCACTGCTGCCCAACTACAGCCAGAATATCATCGGATCTTCGGGCGGGTGCTCTGCCTCGTGGTCTTTGAGCGTCCCTTGGCTACCATTCCGTAATCGCTGTCGCCCATCTTCCATCATTCCTTCATACAAAAAAATTAGAACAGGCGAATTCCATGAATGAGTGACGTTGACAGTTTTTCTGTTTATTGTAAATTACTCAACCAACACATATCCAGTGTATTTTACTAATAAACTGAATACACTCTTTTTTATAAAACGGGAAACATTTCGCAGAACCGTTTAAGTGTCGGAATGTATGGTCGTTGTTTGCTTACACCTATTTTGCATATAGATTGTTCCGGGCGTCATGAAATTCTAATATGAATTACGGGCTCGTATCAAATTCCAACTTTTCAATGTCATTGCGAGTTCGTTTCAAAGTTCATAGGTAAATTTTTTGACTAATTTTAGAATAAAAAGTAATTTGAGAGCGATTTCTTCTTTTCTCTAACTAATCGAATTGTCTTTGCTGTAGCTTGTCAAAATTTTATGTGACATCTAGGGTTGTCAGTTTTATTATCAGTACCTGTACAGTCATTTCCTGATTTTTTGATCCCAATAGCTAATAGTCTCATTCATCAAACATCAAAATTCCTTAATAAAATATCGCCATTGAACAAAACTTTGTCTAATTCCCTTTGCCTAAGTAACAATTACGCATCCCTTTGTGCCTGACAAGAACCCTTCAACTCTCAAACACAGTCAATCGACTTTCATTTACTCAGGCTTCACTCAGACAGATTTTAATATTTACCGCTAGTTGCCACTTTTTCACAGAAAACCGGTTTCTCGGCACTATAGAAAACCCTTCACGAACCAATGGCCCTTGTTGATTTCAAGTCAGCCATTTTGAAAAAAGAAACTACTTTGGACGTCAGTTTGTGACCTATACTATAAATATACAAATAGTATGTTCTATTTAGCAAAGAAATCATCACCCTGCTTGTGATGTGATTACGCTCTGTTAAAGACCCGTAAAATTGCTGGCTTCAAAATTAATGTAAAACATTTCCAAATTGGATTATGTAAACTATGTGGCAACCCTAAATATCCTGCAAGAACGAACGCCCTAGTCAAAGATTTTGACGAACAGAGGCGACACGCGCCATTTAAATAAAAATATTGGGGTGTTTCGATTTTTCAACATTTTATACCCTGTGTATGAAATATTTACATGCTGGATATATATTTCGCAGGAATCGTGTCAAACTCCGGATTCAGTTTGGAACGGTGGTGGTCAAGAGTATCCCTTCTGGTAGTGTTGTCAGCCTTCACTGTTCCACTGATGGGCAAAGGCATTCCACTGTATTTTACAGCATGTGCGAATGTGCGGGTCTCACAAACTAGTCAACTAAAAGAGAACCAAATCTGGGTCGAACACATGTACTTTTTACAAGATAAACGACATTAGGTAGTAGCGTCGCTAGTCGCATCGTACCGCACCAGGGTAAGACTAGCGCCGAACCACCATGGTGAATAGCATATAAAAAAGAGAGGCCTATGTCTAGCAGTGGGTGAAGTCAGGAGAGCTGCTGATTAAAATGATGAGGTTCAGACGTAGTAAAGAAGATCAAGATTTGATTTTAATTAAACGATGCTGTAAAATGCTTCAATGGAAAACGAACTTTACCGTAAAGTAACTGCTTTTATTGAAATGGAATAATGAATTATGTATTCAGTTTTATGTTTTTGTTGTAAGCCGTTAAACAATAAATATTCCAACGTTATTCCTCTAATTAGTAACAGAAATTTATTGATATAATAACTACTGTCTATCTACTTAGCTCTAGACCGAAGTAAAGTTATTTTTTTTACTTTAGATAGCGATTTAAGTCAGTTCAAGGTCAAAAAACCAGTTTAATGGTATTTCATGTACATTTCCAGTTTCCAAACGATGGAGTTTCAAAACCGTCAAAAACATCTCTCGGAACTGGATAGTCTAGTAAGGAGTTGCTATACTTCTTCGAAAGTGGTTTTCCGAGTAGTTTTTATACCCCGTCAGCGGAAGATCCGATTTCCGTTTCCACCGAGACCTGGGCATTCTAGGAAAGTTGGTTAAAACTGACATTTGACTCCAGAAAAACCAGTCAAAACAAAACCAAAAGTTTTATTCAAAAACCACTAGTATTTCTTCGGAAACTAGAGGAATCTAGGCTTTTCCACGCGATCAAATACGAAAAAAACAATCAATGTCCTTCAAAAGTCTCCAATCGTTTAACCCTGGAAGATTCCCTGCAGCAGCGTCATAAACCCAGGAACTTGAAAGGGCTTGAGATTGAGACTGCTTTCTCTGGGTTTCAAAGTGAATGTGGATAAGGCTGACTAGGCTGTGAGGACGGTATAGGAGGGCAAGCCTACTCAATCTAAAATCTCCAGGCAAGGCAGTAGAAGTCCTGTTCAAAAAAGGCATGGATCATAGGCCTGGGCCAGTATGGAGCATGACCATTAAAGCATGGACAGATTAAGTACCATAATATTGATTAAAGAAATTAAACCCCAGACGGAAGGCTGTCATAAAATAAATCTATCCATTGTCTAAGAATACCAGAAGCATTAAAACTTTTGTTGTTACTTTTGGCGCAGAGTCCACAAGATATTCATATTATGATAATCCAGCTTCCGGAGTGAAATAATGAAATATCGACTCGACATTTCTATGTTGTTTCACAACATCTGAGACTAGGAAATCAAACAAGCCAAAAAATATCGTAGCGCATTTCACCTTAAATTTCTTATTACTGTCTAAATGTTTACGCTAAAAGTCAATACAATAGGTAACTTAGAAGAAAAAGTGGAAGAACCCATGATAAATCTTTGTACTTACAAATTATTATTATCTTTCTCACTATTTTCCGTGTAAGTACAATAAAGAATTTTAAAAATTTCTACATTTTGATTTTCTTTTCACATTAAAAGAATCGCTCATTCTGAATTAAAATCATTCTTAAACATTTATTCTCATTCACGTCAATTAAAAATCTGCGCGCTATGAAATGTCTTTAAAACTTTCTCACCTCTCACTCCAGCAACCGCTGTCAAAAAAGGACAGAACATGTGAATGAATTCAGAAGACCCTTAACCTCCACTGCGGCATTCTGAACGTAATGAAATTACGTACAAATGATTTACACCAAGACGACCTAGAATGTAAATGCGGACGAAACCGCAGTTTTGAATTAGAGCAATTTGCTACTCCGAGGATAACCCTGTTATTGCGAAAGCTTCATATTTAAGGTCCAAGACTCTTTTCTGCCAACATTTAAATCACAGCAAGGTCACCAAGATTAGGCGGTTTCACACTGGCCACCGACACGATATAGATGTCGGTGACGACAACGATATCGTTTGAGAAACTAACTTATGTCGGTAAAGCAGCGTTTCGAACGTAACGCACAACGCTGCGGTGTGCAGCTCAACGCAGAGTACCGCGTTTGCTGCTCGCCGCTGACGCAGACTACGACGTAAGAGACCATACTTGGCGTTTTCCATGCAATTATGTGTCCGGCGCTGCATGCTGCATACCTCTGCGTTGTGTGTTACGATCGCGAGACCAAAGCTTTAGGTGTCATGCAGCGCACAATCGCTGATTAGCTTCTGTTAGTGCTTCATCCGCGTGGATTTCATTGAGATCTCTCAGATCACAATTTGTAGAACTTTTATTCCTGTGCCCGTTCGTTCTCCTACCCTGTCGGGCTTTCAAGAAGTCTGCTACGATGCTTAGGTGCTACTGCTAGACCTACGTGTCTTGTAAGCCTCTCTTATTTTCCAAAAACTATTTTAACCAGATATCCACCGACTTCCAGGTCATTAGTCCATCGAGTTATGAGTTATGACATCATACCAAACGATTCGTAGAGTTAAAATACTGCTACGAACAATATGTTACGTTTATTATGTTCAAATTATGCCTTATTTTGTACAAAGTAATCCCATAGAAAAAGTTTATCTCGCTGTGAAGTTTAAGCTAATGAGTGTCGGCTAATCTCGGAAGAGCAACGCTGCGCTAAATTCCTCACAAGTTTAAAGCCTCTATAAATAAGGGTAGGTTTAAAATGAGATATTTGTGTGTTCAAGACAGGGTTATGTAGGTTATAAAACACTCATCAGCATTACGCGTCATGCGGACAGTCATAGTATGAAGTCTTCTTCTTCTTTTCTTAGTTATGGCCTCTGCCCGTCATTTTGACAGACAATTTTGCCAGTGTCAATTGATATATTTGAAATAATGTAAGTCAAGTCATTCGTCAAGTCGGCTGTCGTTTGTTTTGAAAAGAAAAATAAAAACTAGCTAGGTGTTGTTTCAAAAAATTTCAAACCTAGAATTCCATAAAGAAGTCCTATTACAATTCAATTGTATGTTCGGCAGTTTCAATGACTTTGTATGTTTGTCACCGTGTCTTAGTCATTGTCTTCCATATCATATCTTCTGAATAGTTTCTTCTTGTATTCTATATCTTTCTGCACAATAAAGAGTTATCTATCTATCTATATCTAGTAGAATGATTAAGAACGATATCGGCCATTGGCTCACTGATCGATTTCGATATGTCAGTTGCTTGAACAAAAATATCGGTGTCAGTCTATACCATACCACACCAACAGTGTCGTGCTGGTGGAATTGTGAAAATATCCTTAGATGTTTGTACTATCTCAATGCTATATAAGTATTAAAAAAAAGAGTTACAATGATATTCTACGCTGTAGCATGCTTACTTATGTAATTATGTATACCAACCCCAACCCTTTACAGCGGCCCACACGAAGATTATACACAAAAGGGTAGTAAGATGTGGATGTAAATTAACTCGGTCTCCCTTTGCTGTCCTAATGTGTGCTATTATAATGATGAGGTTACGCAATCTTTGTTTATATACATTTGACACACAGTTGTAAAACTTACGATGTAAGTTTTTGATTTCCCTTACACTTGGCGGTAAGGCAGACAGCGGAAAGCTGCTGTACTAAAAATGCATGCGCTTAGAAGTTAACACTCCACCGATCCGATATCGTGTCGTGTCGGTCACAGTGTAAAAAGAGCAATAATATTGGTTATGGGTAAGGCCGCGAAAATTGTCAAATATATCACAAAAGTAACACAACAGATTTTGTGTTACCGCTACACAAATGTAACCCAAAAGTAACACATCTTTTGGGTAAAAATGGTTTCATAATGGTTATAAATAACCTAAAATAATACAACATATTTTTTTACTTTTTTACTGTGCCCAAGCAGAAAAACATGAAAAACAAGCTTACTAGGAACTTATTAGTTACTCAGTTATAACTTTATTATTGGAATAATTGTTTCTAAATATGTATCATAAGAAATTTTGACAATAAAAATAAGAGACAATTCGAGTAAGAAAAAAAACAAAATCAAAACGAAATAGGTATTGCACTAATTCTATGGCATTAGCGAAAGCCCCCTAAATCTAATAGTTATACTTACCTATACCTAAATATCTTCACTTTTGTTTTCTTAACTAAATAAACGTTAAAACGAGTAGTTTTATAAACCTTACGAATTAAAGGCAATCCAAAATGGGACAAATATGTCAAGACAAATTAAAAATATATAACATATAAACGCGTTAATAGGCGTTAGCGAAAGTCTTGTACTTATCAAAAAATAGTGTCAAAATATCCTACGAAATTTTATCAAACGATTAGCATAATAAATATCAAAACAAGTAGTTCTCATCAAGATTCATTAAATTATTCATTTACAAACATATAAAAATAAAACAAAAAAATAAACAGTCTCATTAAGGCTTACAAATTAAAGACTCCAAATATCTTAGGAAATGTTATCAAAAAGACTAGCAAAATAAACACCAAAACAAGTAGGCTCTTACAAATTCAAGGCAATCCAGTTAGAAATAAATTGCGTCTGCTGGGTCATGTAATTTAAACTCTTCTAGCTTATCTGATATTCTATCAATTTCAATTATCAAAGGAAAGTCCAAAGACAACAGAAAAAAATTGAGAGTTTGAATGAAAAATACGAAAATATAATGATGAAGTTAGAAGCTAATAAAACCAAAGACACAGATAAGAGAGAGGAAGAGAGTGTTAAGTATTATGAAAATACTAATGAAACGGACGAGACACCTAATAAAAGAGTAAATGACTATATAAATCAAACGATACCAAATATCGAAACCCCGAAAAAAGAAGAGATTAAAAAAAAGTTACTTGAACATAATTTATTACAAGAATCTTTTAAAAATGAATATAAGAATTCTAAAAGGGTTGACAAAGAAGTTTTAAAACGAGTAGTAAGCAGTGATATTATGAAAAAGTACAAAAAAACAACAAAATTCAAGATAGAGTTAGACGTACAAACGTCTGCTTATAGAAAACTAGAAGAAGGTAGCAAGAAAAAAGTTCAGTTACAGAAACAAATTGCTAATTTTTTTAAAAGAGATGACGTCAGCCGAGCTACATCGGGGAAGAAAGAATATAAAACCTATAAAAAAATTAAATTCCAAAAGAGATATTTGTTAGATAAGCTAAAGAACTTACATAGAAAATATGTTGAAGAAGTAGGAAGAGTAAGTTTCAGTACCTTCAAAAAATACCGTCCTTTCTACGTGTTACCTCCTAATATCAAGGACTGTGAGACTTGCGCATGCACAAAACACTCGAATATGCAATTCTTAATAGACAATTTACACTCGTTTGGTTTGCTTAAGAGCAACAACTTGAATGACGTAGTAAAAGAATTAGTATGTGATTCAAAATCAAAACGTTGCATGTACGATGACTGTTCTGATTGTTTTGGAAGAAAAATAGATAGTGGTGATTTAGACATAAGTACTCAAGTAAAATGGTTTAAGTGGGCTTTAACTGATTATGAATATGGCAAAGAAGGTAATATGAAAAAGTCTAAAAAAATGATGAAGACTATAAAGGAAGGGACCCTCAAGGATTTGTTAGAGACATTTAACAAAGATATCAAGCCATTTAAGAAACACGTTTTTAATTTCTATTACCAGTACAACCAATACAAACTATGTGCAGAAAATTTACAAGAGCATGAGGCATTGATACACATAGATTTCTCGGAAAATTATGTGTGTAAATATCACCAGGAGGTCCAAGCCAAACATTTTGTGAAAGATCAAATTACTTTACATACAGGTGTATTGTACCTTAAAAACCAAAAACCTATGTCGTTTTGTTCAATATCTCCCGACAACACACACAACCCAGAGTCCATATGGGCACATCTAGATCCGATCCTTAATGATGTCAAGAATAATCACCCAAATATAAACACCATTCATTTTTTTTCTGACGGCCCCGCGACTCAGTACAAACAAAAGAAAAACTTTTTTCTTCTCAGTCGAAACATTTATTATTATGGGTTCAGTACTAGTTCTTGGTCATTCTTTGAAGCAGCGCATGGTAAAGGTGCAGCTGATGGCGTTGGAGGTGTTATCAAACGAACCCTCGATATGAAGACAGCTCAGGGACTAGATATACCAGACGCCAAGGCAGCATATGATGCATTGTTATCTACAGAAACCAAGATCAAGATTTTTTACGTGCCAGCAGAAAAAATTAAACCCCTGGATCCTTTGATTGTTGAGAATCTGATGCCTATACCTGGTACTATGAAAATTCATCAATTAATAACCTGTGGACAATACAAAATCAAGTATAGAGATCTGAGCTGTTTTTGCAAAGATATTCGCGAAGCTTGTGCGTGTCATTCACCTACATTCCATGATTTTTCTACTTTAAATAAAATTGTTAAAAGCAAACGCAATAGAAAGCGATGTAATAGTCCTGAAAACCATAGAATTACTAATACTGTACAAAAATCTAAAAAGAAAACCAAACGACACCGTAAGCAATCTAGCTCATCATCAGAAGATGACACAAATATGGAAATCGAATTTGCTGAAAGTGATTGTGATGATAATTTTCTGTCTGATGGTTCTATGATTTCTAACCAGAATTTACATATCGATGAAAATGTTTCTGGCGACAACCTTGAAAGAAACTCTGGCATAACTTAAAAGAACGTCAATCCTAATAAAAAAACCCATATTTTGTCCACCATAATTATAAAACCACCATCTCAAATTCCAAAAGATTCAATATTACAAGAAGAAGATGAAAATCAGAATAAATTGCAAAACAGGAAATATATTAAACAGGAGAAATATTGTCAAAAGCAAGTCTCTCCAATCGATAATGGAATTTAATTTTTTTATAGGTTTTATATTCTTTCTTCCCCGATGTAGCTCGGCTGACGTCATCTCTTTTAAAAAAATTAGCAATTTGTTTCTGTAACTGAACTTTTTTCTTGCTACCTTCTTCTAGTTTTCTATAAGCAGACGTTTGTACGCCTAACTCTATCTTGAATTTTGTTGTTTTTTTGTACTTTTTCATAATATCACTGCTTACTACTCGTTTTAAAACTTCTTTGTCAACCCTTTTAGAATTCTTATATTCATTTTTAAAAGATTCTTGTAATAAATTATGTTCAAGTAACTTTTTTTTAATCTCTTCTTTTTTCGGGGTTTCGATATTTGGTATCGTTTGATTTATATAGTCATTTACTCTTTTATTAGGTGTCTCGTCCGTTTCATTAGTATTTTCATAATACTTAACACTCTCTTCCTCTCTCTTATCTGTGTCTTTGGTTTTATTAGCTTCTAACTTCATCATTATATTTTCGTATTTTTCATTCAAACTCTCAATTTTTTTCTGTTGTCTATGGACTTTCCTTTGGAGATTTTTAAACCCATTCAACATAGAACATATTTTTCTATTCAAAAGTATATTTTGGTTTTGAAGTTTTTGCGCGTTACGGCGTTGCAATTTATTTAATTTTTGAATATCGGTAATACTTTGATTGGGATTTTTCATGGCGTGTTGTTGAGCTATTGACGGCGCAGTTTCTTTTTTTTTGCGATCCTCTCTCCATTTTTTTCTTAATTCTTCTTTCTTTTCTTCGTTGTAATTGGCTGTTTTATTTTTATACTCGCGTAACGTTCTTTCACAATTTTTTCTCTTTTGGTCTTGAAATTTTTCAGGATTCGTGGCTTTTAACTTTTCTCGATATCTTCTCTGTCGTTCTGCGGCAGTTAACGGCATTTTCTAAAAAAAACTACAGTTTCTATAATATGCACATGAATCTATACTATTTATAAAACTGTAAAAAAGCCAAGAAGTTAAATGAAAGATATGGATAAACTAAATAGGCAGATCTACTAAAAAAACGATTCTAATTTCGAAAATCGAGTTTTTCTGTTTGTTTGTTTGCGGATCACGCCTAAACTACTGGACCAATTTCAATGAAACTTGATTCTGACATACAACTTGACCTCTCTAAACCAAAAGCCGCCTTTGGCACGAGGTTCATCGTATGCTGGTTGACAGATATTTTGGTGGAAAGTTTCGCACGCGTACGAAGTCGCGGATATCAGCTAGTAGATTATATCTCAATAGAAGAAAACAATTGACCGCTGGATTACATTAGTAAAACATACTAAACTAGTTGGGTGCTCAAGAGCCTTTTGTGCCAGTTTAACTTCCACTTGGAAGGTTTACACTATTAAAAAGTAGGTATGTAAGTACCGCGTTTGTCATACCTACAAAATCACACTCAGATACATTACTTTCAAAAATCTGTCCAAATACCACTATGCATGCGGCTTTATAGATATACTGTGTTACGTAACACATACTTTTGTGTTTCAATAACACAAAAGTGACACAAATGTAACACAAGCGTAATACAAATGCAACACAAAAGCAAAATTTTTACAACAATTTTAGGTTATATCTCGGTTATTTATTACAATTAGGCACTAATGGGCGATTTTATGTACACTTTTGACCTCATCGCTAACAAATATAATACAATAACATTCAAATATCTGTTTCTTACCTCAAAAATCACATAAAATCTTTTTTTTTATTTACACAAACAATAACGTGACGCGCACTTTAGGCTCCTTTACTGGGGAAATAAAATGGCTGGCTTTTTTTTTTTAATTTTGTGGATGCCAGTGTTGCCATATTAATACTGCGTTTTGCACTTTGGTAGTTTAAATAGTAGCTTTGGGATAAAAATTCGTCACACAAATAAATCATAACACAAAAGCAAAAGCCATTATTTATTTTAAACTATCGATAAAACAGGTCAGTTCAAGGATTTTCGCAACAATATTATTATTATAGCAGGGGTCTACCATCTCATTCTTCAACGGTATATATATAATTCAGATATACTCTACAATTTATTGAATATTTTAACCATTAGATACTGCAAAAAAAAACGACAAAAATGTCACACAAAAAAATTGACAATTTTGGCGGCCTTACCCTTATATTTTAAAGGTGCATATTAGGTAAGATTCTAGTTATCTAAGTTATTTCCTAGATTTTTCCTTCCCGTCCTCTAAATATAGTAAATTATCTTCAAAGGATTTAAAAGGCTTCTTTATAGAAAGCAAAAACGCTTACACCGTAATTTTCCAACTTGAATATCGCAGACCCCGCATGAGTACGGCCGGCAGACGGTCGCCATTTTATAGAAAACCAAAGCTGAACTTAGTCTCGGTAGTACCATGTTTTATATCTTGGTTTAAGACCCCTGGGAGCCTCGACTAGACCTTGCATGACATAAAACTTCTACACAATGTTATTATATATTTTCTGCGGTATAGTTGTACTTAAAAATATTTTTTTATTACCTACCTACATGTCCAGCAATATAATTCCCTCAGCCTAATCAAAAAATACTCTCCAAAGAAAAGAAAGATCTAGAAATAAAGCATAAATCTTATTTAACGAATCTATGACAAACCCCAGTCGTTTGCAGAATCATTGCTAGTTGATATTCTGTGCGAAGATGATCAAGGCTTATTTATTTTTCTGGTTTCAGGTATGATCGATAGATTCAATTATTGGTCAACAGATGGAAGCACAGTCTTTATATTTCTTACGTAAGTCTAAAGATAATATTTGCAGATTGAATACATTCCTCTAAAACTTAGATCCTTCAATAAAAAAAAACCAGTACGTGCAGTCCCTACGCGCGGAAGAATTTATACTTCGAGTGCCACGCATTCACTCTCGCTCTGTGTTTAGTGTGAAATTAATTTAGTATTTATTTTTATGTACTTAACCAATATGCAGTACTAAATTTTCACTTCAAAATAAAAGTAAAAAGTTGCAAAAAGTCTATAATGTAGGTTTGGATTTGAACTCTATTACTGTTCCGCCAACAGAGCTCTGCTCCTGATGGTTGAAATTACGGCTATGTTTCTTTTTCTTTTGTTTGACGCTGTCAGTTGGAAGTCGTATAACTTCAAAAAATGCTGAACACTGCCATCTATTATTTTATTGTAGCATTTGTAGCGTATTAGTCTCTGTCTCTTTCTATCCCCCTGCTGTCAGTTGGAAGTCGTATAACTTCAAATAACTTCAAAAATGCTGGACACTGCCATCTATTATTTGATTGTAGCATTTGTAGCGTATTAGCCTCTGTCTCTTTCTATTCGGGGCGAATAGAAAGAGACAGAGACTATGTCCTCCCGTATAACGCAACGTTGTTGGAAGTTGCATTAGAAGTATAACTTCAATAAACAAAAGCAATTAATGATTTTTGACTAAAATCGAAATGACAGCCAAAACTGAGGTTTCAATATTCTGAGCCAAAACTGTAACTATTTTTATGATCAGTTGATCACAGACCAAAACCATTTCTCAAAAAAATTTAAAAATCAAAGAGGCCTGTGTCCAGAACTTCTTTAGCCTGATTTATGATGATGAAGATACAGGGTTCAGTAGCAAAATAAAACATTCAACTTTCACCTTTATTGGTTCTGAACCGCTGAATAAATATCAGTAGCTCGTGAAACATACAAACGAAAATCAAATACAACAAATTGAAACCCACAGTGCGGGTCCGATCGCAAACAAGAACTCTCGATTGAAAGAGTTCGCTTCTTACGGGGTTATGAGGACAAATCTTTTTGACTGGGGTGCAATCGTTATCTCATAAAACTTTCTGATTTTCTGAACTGTTTTCATACTAAATCATAGGTATTCTGTGACTAAATAGTGACATTAGCGCGTTTCAGTGCCTTTTTTACCGTCAAAAGCTTGTTTTCGTATATCTGTAGCCACATCGCTTGACATTATGCTGGACAGCGAAAGCAGTTCTTCGCAGTTCAGAGCTTACGATCGGGGGGCAGGTCGTCAATAGAAATGGAAATAGAAATGTGGCTATTTAAATAAATAGGGAAATATATATTCACACAACGCCATCTTGTCATAAACTAAGCAAATGTGGGAAGAAAGGAATGAGTACATTGTTCCGTGTTCAGTAACGCTGTTAGAGTTTTTACCACCCCTAAGGGAACGAGTCACAAAACTGAAGAAACTTTCTGGCCAATAAAGTCAAATATATTACTTACATGAGTGACGTACAGGCATTATAGTCTAAGAAATATACATATTTCTAACACGACTGTCTAAACTTGACAGACAGTCATCATAGACTTGACTTTGTATGATGGATGACTGTCTGTAGGGTACCTAATTTGGAGTAGGTACTTACTTATACCAAATGACGGGAATTCTACTTGCGATATACATACCTACACTAGCCGTCGCCCGTAGCATTGCTCGCGTTCTAGACCCCTTAGGCCCGTATTCCGTAGCCTTACTCAAGCACTGATCCGTACTCAAGCAAAGATTTTTGTATAAAAATCTCTACTCAAATCTATGCTTGAGTAACGATTTCTGTCTCGGAATACGGGCCTTAGAATGTGACTTTTCCAAATTCCTTTCTTAGTGCACCCCTACACTGTATAAGGATACTACCCTCCAAATTTCATACCTCTAGGATTGATAGTTTACGCTGTGCGTTGATTGTCAGTCGACTTCAAAAGAGTTTTATATTATTTAGAAGATAAATAGTAAAAACTTTTTTTTGTCGATGTCGATAAAAATGTGATATCATTTTTATGTTCTGTAAATATAACCCAACAAGTGTTTTATGGAGCGAAATTCAAGGCGAAATATTTATTGTCCACGTTTCGCTTCCTAAAATAAACACACCATATTTTTCTCTTCATATCATCAGGAACACCATTTCATCAATAAATAAAAATAAATAAATAAATAAATATTCTTGGACATTACACACAACGCTCTCTAGTCCCAAACTAAGCAGAGCTTGTACTATGGAAACTAGATTGCTGATATAATACTTATATATACTTTTTTTTTTTGTAAATACCTACTTATAATACATAGTAACACCCAGACACAGAACAAACATCTATGTTTGCCACACACAAATGTTTGTTCTCGGTGGGGATCGAACCCACGACCCACAGCACAGAAGGCAGAGCTACTACCGACTGAGCCATGACGTCTGTCGAATTTTTTAAGCCAATATTTTGCAAGCAAGGCGGGTTTCACACTGCCGCCGACAAGACACCTACACGATAATGTCAAACATACTAGAGACGCTTCCCACCCAATTGACACCGATATTTATGTTCGAGTAACGAAATAATAATGATAGGCCTTTACATCTATTGAAGATGATTTATACAGCGTCAGGAGGCAACCTATGCCTACACTTAACGGGTCACTGTAGTGCCTGGGACAATGTTTAGATGGAGTAGGCTTGCCCAGCACCTATACCATCCTCTCAGCCTAGTCAGCCATATCCACAGGAAAGACGTCGTCAATACCTGCGGAGCTGACTAGACATGTAAGAATAATAATAAGAATAAGAATAATTTTATTTACGACACGACACTAGATACATACCAGAGCAGAAACAAATACAGACTAATTAAATACTAACTATACTAGAAACTATGTACTACATAATAGGTAAACTAAGTATAAAGGTAAACTAGTGTGTCGTAAAAATGTACCATGGCTCAGCATAATGCTGGATGACTGGCAACGTTGGCCGTACGTTGATATCACGGAAAATCTAGCCACCAGCCAAGATTAAAAAAAAAGACAAGAGTAGTAGCACGAGCCATTTCGTCATCGGCTAGTGTGCAGGCGACAGGGTGCAACCAACGATGGTGCAACTGTTTGAATAGCACTGAATAAAACTTTTTGCCAGTTGAATAAAGTCCAGTGTGCTTCAGTCCAGGATTTGCATCAGACAAACACCAATGTAATCAAGTTTTCTTACTGCTGTTTTTGCTTACATTGCGAATCGTGCCACACCGATTTCTAACCACAGTTTGGATTGGATTCCACAGTACAAAGGAAAGTGGTGATATGGAACCGCGTCGTTTGATTTGTTTTTGTTAAAATGGAAAATTAAAAAGGGTTTGGATAGTGTTAAATGGGGGCCTGAGGATTTTTTTACATACTTCACATACTACATGGCTGGTGACTGTGAGAATGCTAGTTTGGAGTTGTTCCAGTTCTTTATCTACGCCCAAATAGCTGTTTCTCATTCTTGGTTTCCTTGTCTACTTACTCTTTTAAAGTTGTAAGAGAATTTCATCGATCAAGTGAAATATAAACATAAAAATGTAATTCGATTTTTTACTTGACAATCCTATGCTATATGTTTGTTACTCTTTCATGCAAAAACCACTGATCGGATTTGGATGTAACTTGGAATATATTGTCCGTGTCCTGGATTAACGCGAACTCTTCAGAAACGCCTAGAAGATTTCGCATAGCAAATTGTACATCTCGTCCTGCACAGACGAAGTCGCGGGCACCAGCTAGTTTCATATGATTTTATAACGATTTCTACCCGTTTCATTTAATGTCACCCATGCATCCTCTGTAAAAAGATTTCGCAAAGAAAACCGGCACGTAAAGAAAGAAAGGAGAAAGTGTAACTCGGTGAAGTGGGCAAATAGAGTGCAGGAATGCAATCCCGAAGGAGGTATGCTCACAACAGAATAAGTTGGAATGCAAAAGTTTTGCGGAGTTTGTAAAGGAATTATGGAAATAACGTGTTATGTGAAGTTGTTTTGCAAGCTTTGTAATGTCCTCTGACTTGTATCATTTGAATCACGTCTCGTATGCTGACAAAATACTCAAACAGATGCAAGTTGATTTTTACTTACATTGTGCCATTGTACCTTGATGGGCACTTCTTATTTTCAGTCATTGTACAAATCAGTCTTTTGGGATTTCAGTCATTATGAGAAAAGTACAGCTTAAGAAATGTTCTTTCTGGAATATTTACATTTCAACATTCAGTTATACTAGACCGGACACATTTTTACTGTTTTCTATGAAAATTTCTAATGAAATCTATGCTTGGCTTGAGTCACGCTTGATTCTGAGTCTCACCAACAGTTGACGTGTACTATCTGAATGTAATTCGGATACTTCAGTGATAACGTTGTTTCATTGAAGTCGGTAAAGATCTTTTTCATTGATCCTCGGTGTGTGGCCCATCGTGACTCATCCCACAAAGCAACGTTTGTCGGACCCCCTAGCTGGTAACCTTTAACCACACTTAAAACACGCTTCAAAAAACCCAGAACACAAATCTATCGTTCACATTCCTTTTAAAATACCTACCTGATAAATCCCTCACTAAGATAATTCTTAAGTACTCTAGTCTTAATGGCCTACACTTTAATAGGCAAGTCTTTTAACGGCTCAGTACATTCATCATTCGCCTTAATGAGGTCATTGACACGGTGACAGCTGTATACAGCCGACCTCGTTATTACAGAGTAGGCGATGTACAGAGATTAAACTTTAAGCTAAAAGTTGAAGCATTTTCAAAGGGTTGTCGGATCTGATGTGGTCTTGGAGAAGCTTAGGCCAGTATTTGATTATACTGCGTGGATGGGTTTGTGTGGTTATTGCTTTCCGTACCAGCGGCCGGTCGAAATACAGCGAGTAACAGCCGAATACTCAAACGCAACTCAAACCCCACTCAATTTAAGTCCCGCTTAAATTATTGCCATCTCTTACAAATGAGTAATGTCAAACAGAGGCAGAGCAATCTTAAGTGGTGCTCAAGTTTGAATGACGTTTGAGTATTCGGCTGTTTGTAACGCAAAAAAGGATATTTATTTGAAATAATAAAGAATAAGAATAATTTATTGCCAATATATATATATATATTTTTATGATAAAAGTAATGGAACAAGCTGATAGCTCACCTGATGTTAAGTGGTAACTTCTGCCTATAACAACGCATTACCTCACAGAGCAAGTCCAATGAGGACGTGCCCTGTAAGGTAATGCACTGCGTCCATCACTTTGAGACGTAAAGATCTTGAAGTCTCATGTGCCTGTAATTATACCGGCGCCCTTACCCTTCAAACCGGAACACAGCAAAGCGAGCATCGCTGCTTCGCGGCAGACATAGGTACGGTGGTAGTACTTCCCCAGACGAGCTCTCACAAAGAGCTCTGCTACTAAAATAGGTTATTAGGTAAACAATATTGAGATAGTATTTTTATTAATTATAATAATTTAATAATATTCATGGGCATTTAAACAACGGCTTCCAGTACCAAACTAAGCAAAGCTTGTACTATGGGAACCAGACCTCTGGTAGAATAATATATGATGGTAAGGTAGCTAATACATAAGGTATGTTTAGACGACGAGCGAGGCCCAAACTAAATACCTTAAATCTCAGGAATACAAACTACTTGAAAAATGATTTTAAAGATCCCATCTGGAAGGCTCTATGAAGGTCACCTCTGAATAATGCCTACTCTATGTCATGCCTGAACACTATTATGAGTGACATTCCTTTTTTAAATCTCATTAATTTAGAACTCTGTTAGCACGTTAGGATTTAGTTCCGCGTATAGTATTATAATATATGATCTGTGGTTCCGCTTTTCGGTGTTTTCCGAAATGACGTCATCATGAAATGTAATATTCATAGCTTCCCTTGAAGCCTGAAGAAGAATGTCCTAGATATTTCTAGGAAATCGCCTTTTATATGCTTGAACCAAGATATTCCTGGTACTAGTAATAATTATTATTGGTCTAGCATTAAAATCTAGGTGGATTCTTGCGTTTGTATCTATCTTTTTTAAGTTTTTGTTTAATAAATTGCAGCTATAGTAGGTGCCAAATAACACCGCAATACAGGTCATTCACCCACCTTCAAAACGATGTCGCAAAATTCAATTTATGAATGGTAAACAAACAGTACTACGAGATTCGAGCGATTACCGTCTTAGCGACAGGTTTGTATGGAAAGCGACAGAATTAGCCATTCATAAATTGAATTTGCGACATCGTTTTAAAGGTGGGTGAGTGACCTGTATTGCGGTGTTATTTGGCACCTACTATAGAACTTGCTATTCTGAACTAAGCAAACCAGACGTGATTATCATAACATAACACTAATTGCAAGATAATGATTTCGGGTTATCGCTAATTAGCTGGAAAATTTACTCGGAGAGGTGTTTCTTGAGTCATCATCATCATCATTATCCTATATCAGCCCACTGCTGGACGTAGGTCTCTCCTAAGACGCGCCACTGAGCCCGGTCTTCGGCTCTTCTCTCTTCTCATCTCAGTGTTAGCGCTGCATGTGTCAGATCGTGCCCTACCTTGCCGGGGGAAGTCCTACACTACGCTTGCCTAAACGCGTTTCTTGAATGAGGTGGCGTAATACATTTAAAAGCAATCCGGTTCACTACAAAAATCTATGAATCTTAAGTTCTTTGAAATAAAAAGGCACAAAAACACAGTTATTGCATGAAAAATTAAAAGTGGTCTAAGAAACATTCTACTTTTAGCGATTACGGCGCTGAGTGCCGACTTTCGTACTTTGCTAACTTTTGCAATATTCAATGTAAGTATTAGCGGAGTGCCGACTTTAAAAAAATCCTATGTATTTGTTCGCTGATTGCCGACTTATTATAAATTAACGTATTTTATGAGTACTTTGCCTACTATTATAAACTTCCTTAGCCACCCGAGAAATCAAGATTTATTCCAGTGACCCGGATTCATTGCTCTCGAATGTATTTATGTATTTTTAAATGAGAACTACAAAACTTGGCACGATTGCATGCATTATTGATAAGTTCGTTTGTATGAGGCAGTACAACGTTAAAGGAATTTTTCATAGTTTAGGGTTTCACATTGTCCTAACATGCTATTTTTATAAAGGTCTGGGTTATGAATACCAAGCGGCGGTGTGACTACACATACATTTGGTGACCACGCGTAGTCGCGTAGTCCACGGTAAAGGGGTGTGACTACGCGTGGTCATCAAACGTGGATGACATACATTTGGTGACTACGCGTAGTCACACCCCTTTAACTTTATTGCAGGTGTCCCATCCCATACTAAAATGATATTCATTACATCTCTGCTTTTCTCAAGCGCTCGCTCTGCGCTAGCTTCCTTAGTTAATAGTTAATCTTCACCGATTATATAAGTTAAGCGACCTGCGCGGTCACTATTTGGATGGGTGACCGTTAGTGGCCATTACATCTGAGCGCTTCCGTGCTTCGGAAGAAACGTTAATGTCGGTCCCGGCTCGAGCAGTCGTTAAACCATGACGGTGGCCTTAAAGCGGCCTAAAAACTTCGTCACCAGAGTTGGCCACTAGCTCATACGAGCTAGCTTGCTATCTCAAACCTTTAAAAGTAAATTGAGCGATAAATTACACCTATGTTTTATAACTGATACTTTTATTATGTTGGCACAAAGCAGAACTGCATTCCATTGCCAACTTAAAAAAAAAGCGTTAAGGGTTGCGCGCGCGTTCCAAGATTAAAGATAAGGAGCGAACGCGGCCGAGCTATCCCGAAAATGGGCGTAGTAACCCGAGACCCCGGGGTCATTCGCTTCCTTTAATTGCCGTCTCTTATCAACCTATGAGGACCTATCTATCTCTCCCTTTCACTCCTATTTGAATATTCCTTGTAAGGAACAGAAATGCAGACTGACGATGATTTAAAAAAGCAAGCTCTGATTTAAATTGAATTAATCTCGTCATCAATTTGTTAGCTATAGATAGACGGTCGTCGTTCCATATATGGCTGGATCAGGACCCTAAATGCCCGCATGCAATCGCCCTTAGTTTCATCCTAATGCAATGGAAAAAAGTTTCATAATAATATGCTGTATTTAAAATCGGGCCAAAACTGTATACTTATTTGATTCAATGAAAATCTGTCAAAAAAATTATGTTTGAATCCCGATTCAGACTTTGGAGAAGATTTTAGTTTAATAGAGATTACGTGACATAATAGGGTGACGTCATATCTCGACCGATGGTGAAACGAGTTTTCGACGTCATATTTACGTCATGCTTATTAGAGTAAAATGTCTGTCAATTTGAGCATAAGACCCTAGCAAACCTTTCGGTCTTATTCCACAACGGGGACTAACGAAAGTCAAGTCCTAACCTTGACGTTGACGTTCAAACCTTGACGTTTAAACCTAGACTTTATCTGTATTTTGAAAACTTAGATTTTTTTTAATTAGCCTTTTCTGCTTCTGTCCCACTTCTAGACAAAAGCAGGAGAGAAAGCTTAGAATGGATACGTCAAAAGTTGAACGTGTGTTGTTTAATATAGGCTGACCTCAAATCAATCTGATGCTGATGTGATTCAAATAGATTGATTTTTGAAAGCATGTCCGATGAAGCATCAAAGTTACAGGACTCTCGACCTTATGTCCATGTAGTTCTGTCGTTATTTTATCTTAGTCGTTGTGGTGTAATGTAGGAGTGGTTTCCGATAGTTGTGTTACATTCCTGTTGGTTTACGTAATCAGTATTGTCTTACTTTATAAGACATTGCACGTGGTCGTACTAAATGGTTTTGGCTTGGACAAAGAGGAATTCTAAAATTGAGTAGTAAAAAAAGATCTTTTTAAAAGTGGCATTACTTAGAGCAATGGGCTTAGAATTGTTTGACCCCATACTGGCTTGCCCCGATGTAGATTACCAAATCAATGTGGGTTGTCAAACCAAATATAGCTACCTATTTTATAAGTAGAAAGTAAAAAAAAAATTGTCAAACATGGCCAATCTTCATTCATGTCCGTTCGAAATTCGAATAGAAGCTTAAGGTGGGGTAGGCACATAAATGAAACGCGAGAGAAGGTACTTAGATTTTTAAACGTATTTAAAGTATTGGCTGGTTCAAAATGGGGGATTCATCAAAAACATTTGAGGCGCCTTTATATTTCATTAATTAGAAGTAGATTAGATTATGGATGTATTTTGTATGACATCAGTGTAAAAAGTCATCTTAACAAGCTGGATAAAGTACAAAATCAATCAATGAGAGTGATAGGAGGATTTATAAAGAGTACACCCATACACGTAATGGAGAGTGAACTGTGTCTCCATACGTTGTTTATTCGTAGAAGGTATCTCGCTGCTAAGTTTTGGCTTAGATCTAAATCAATCGATAATAATATGAATATACATGTCTTAGAGGAATTAAACTATTTATGTCAGGGTGAATATTGGAGAAGAAAGAAATTACCTTTATTGATTCAGATACATAATGAATATGAAAACCTCCCTATTCACTCTGACCCGAAATTAATGCTATATTCTCTGAGTGATTGGATTAGTAGGTATAATGCATCAATCTATATCAGTACATCAATTGATGAAGTAACATGTCCTAAAAAATGTATTAGCGTGAGTAACCTTCGTAATTTGTGTAACAGATTTCTGAATGACAAATACTATACCCACTATGAGCTTTACACAGATGGATCAAAGGATGAGTCGGGATGTGGATCAGCTTTTTTTGACCCGCAGATAAATACAGGTGTCGCGTTTAGTATTAGCGCTGATATTTCCATAATGCACTGTGAACTTATAGCCATCTCTGAAGCGTTATCGTATGCTGCATCTTTAGATTACAGTCAATTTGTCATATTATCCGACTCTAAAAGTGCCCTTTTACATTTGGCTCGGTTACCTTCGGGCATTCGAGGGTTTCCGATAGCCTATAGTATCCTTGATTCAATGTGTAAGCTTCGTGCAATTAACAAAGAGGTGATCATCCAATGGATACCCTCTCATGTAGGTATCATGGGCAACGAGGAGGCTGATAAGGCCGCGAGACAGGCAATAAGCAGTGGTATTAGTTATGGTTGTTTACCATTACATAGCGAGGTATTGTGTGGGGTTAAAACAAGATGTAGACAGTTGTGGCATGAATACTTCGATGAGCGCTCACGCACAAAAGGTTTATGGTACAGAACTATCCAGTGCCAGCCTCCTCGTTTCCCATGGTTTGACCACCAAACAATAAACAGGAGGTATGTTGTCGCGATGTTAAGGCTTCGGTCTGGGCACATCCCGTCAAACAAATTTAAATTTTTGATGCGTATATCAGAGTCACCTAATTGTTGTGAATGTGATGTTGAGGAAGACGTGCATCACGTATTGACGGAGTGTGTGCGGAATGAGGTTTTGCGCAGAGAAATTTTATTTATGGGTAAAGATTTTAATGTGGGTATGTGTAACAGCATTTTGGCTTCCCCACTATCTGAGGAAGCCAAAATGCTGGCTAAACTTTATTTAAGGTTAGGTTTTTAGTTGCTTTCTTTTTTGTGTGTAATATTTATGTTTAGTCTGTACGGGGGTGGCATGGTCACTGTGTGACAAAACCTCCTATAATAAATAAAGATTTAAAAAAAAAAAAAAAGTCCGGATCGTTTTTGATTCAAAATATTTGCTTTGTTTTCTCCAGTTCCACTGGAAGCTTGGCTATTATTAATCTTCTTGTGTATAGATACAAAATAAATAAAATTGTACTAATAACAATGTCTGAGCAGAGTAATAATCGAACTAGAATGAGCTTGTTCCCAAAACTGTCCCTGATTTCTTAGAACAAGTGACCTCATAGATGACCGAGTTAGATAAAAGTAAGCGATGCACAAAATACAAAGTAAATGACCGCGATGTTGGAAAGTCTCTAAAAAATGTCGACCGTAACATGGCAGATTATAAGATTTTCTGTTCTATACATTGTCAGCTACATCGTTGGTACGCTGAATCTTGGAAGTTAGAAAAAACGGTAACATGCACGACATTGCACGATGCAATAATGCCCTAATTTTTCCCTAATAGACTAGTTTAGACGTAGAAAACATATTTTTATTCACCAGTCTCTCAGGTGACTCTTCTGGCTACACAGAGACAACCGACGACCACAGCTATAACTTCTTTTATTTCGTCACATGAGAAAATAGTGGTTGAACTAATCGATGAAAAGAGCAAAACAATAAAGCAAGCAAGTTCGTATGAGCTAGTGGCAAACTCTGGTGACGGAGTTTTTAGGCCGCCTTAAGGCCTCCGTCGTGGCTTAACGACTGCTAGAGCCGGGACCGACTGTTTAACGTGCCCTCCGAAGCACGGAAGCTTTTCATCTGAGCAAAACAATAAAAACACAGAACAAACAGCGTATCACGGTCGTCACAACATAGCAATATATTCTCTGAAACTTGAGCATCTACTCACAGGCATGTCGTTATGAAGAGGCGAAGAGGCATGCGTCACTCTAAATCAGCCTGCAATGTAAAATGAGCTAGTGCTGATTTCAGATTCAATATGGCGAGGATGCAGAATTTCTGAATAGCTTTTGAGATAGATGAAGCTGTCGAGATTGAAATAGGTGTTTATTTGAAGTGCAATCTCATTGGAATATTAGATGTGCCAAATATATTTGAATGCGTATGATGACATGCCATATTACTTAGGTAATCTGTGCTTATTATATAAAAATCTGTGCTTAGGTGTTTTCAAGGGCTTTAAGAACCAAAAGATAGACATTTGGGAGATAAATGCCTGGCGTACCTGCCTGAGCTTACGATCGATAGCCTGTTTCTGAAAATTGAATGAAAATTGTTAATAGTCTAAAGCAGCATAATACCTAACAATTGTTTAGTTAATCAGAAGAACTATGTCAACTGGGATAAGAAAATACCAGCTCGACAGTAACCTTTATTATATAAAACCGTTCTTTGTTTACAATGTCCAAGTTCAGAAACCGTTATGATGGTATCGGTATTCCGAGGCCGGCGCAAAAGCAGATATCGCCATCAATTACAGAATGTCACGAACGTATATCATCAGAACGTCAAAGGCTGTGTTTAGATGTACAGCCGATTTCAAGCGCTTACTTATTAAACTAGCAGCTGAATGAAGATAGGACGTACGGAAACGAGACACCCGTTCATGGTTGATATGCCACCAATCCGCACTAAACGCTTTGCGTCTACATTTATTATGCGGACAGCCAAACAGTGGAACTCGTTGCCGGCGTCTGTGTTCCCGAATGACTATAATTTGGAAGTTTTCAAGATTAGAGTGAATAGGTATCTTCTAGGTGACCGGTGCTACATCGTCGACCACATCATTGCTTATCATCAGGTGAGATTGCGGTCAAACGGTTGCCTATATCGTATTATATAATCTGTGCCTATATTGTATAAAAAAAAGATATCAAATTTGGTGAAAATAAATGTTCATACTATTGCATTTGAAGGCATGTTTCATGTATCCCAGACTTCAGCACCGAAGGGAACTAGAAACTGCTTTTTATGTAAATGCGTTAAAGAATCCAGATAGAGATAGAAGGCACAATGGACCAACTTCCTCAAACTATGACTAATGAAGCGTAATAAATTCACAGAAGACATAAAGCGCGGTTATTGATAATTCAAATTGATATTTACGTCTGCCAGCCATTGTTATACTGAGTTTATTTTATCTTTGTTTCTGGGAATTATTTCGTGAAGGGCTACAGATGATGTGGTACCAGCATATTCTAAGAAATTTCACTGGAGGCTGGAATCCTGTCAGTCACTAGATTCATCATAATCAAATTATTTACCTAGCTAAATCTGTTGCATTGGAATATAGCGCGACGAGTTCACCGAATTCTCCATACTCTCCTGATTTCTGCCTGCAGCAATACATAGATATCTTTCATCCACTTATTGCTGATAGTAAATATATCAGAAAAAACAAACAGACACTTGACTAAAGAAAAAAGATATTTTTAAAACCCGAAAAACAGCATATTTACAGTAGAGAAAAGGAAATGATGATAAACCGACCCCTTTTAGAACCTAAAAGATCGTCATAGGACTCAATTTACGTTAAAAGTTTATTCTCAGAGACGCAGGAGTACAGACCAATCAATTTTCGGCTCCCCTTATAAATCATCTGATGTCACTTCGGTGTTCTGAAAAGGAGGAACGCCAAATTCATAGCCAATAATTTCGGGGGACAAAAGTAGAGGAAGTGTTTGAATCAGTCTTCACTGTCCATTTTATTGGGACACAATCAAATGCTGGTGTAATCTTCTAACTAAATATTTTCAATGTAACTGGGCTACTGGGACCGCAAAAGGATCTCAATCATGTCTCAATCGTATCAAAAATTATTGACTGCCAACAAACTTTATCTCTGAAACACTCCTTATTGTACACAAAAATATAACGTAAGTTTTTCTAACTTTGTCTTTCTAAGCTCTCTTGTGGTCAATCTATTGTACCGTGTAATGTGGTTCTC
Organism: Eulithis testata; assembly: GCA_947507515.1. Taxonomy (NCBI): domain Eukaryota; kingdom Metazoa; phylum Arthropoda; class Insecta; order Lepidoptera; family Geometridae; genus Eulithis; species Eulithis testata. Next base: position 4,155,302 of record OX382213.1, on the reverse strand, counting down.
CTATATGACCCAACAACTTATGTTCGGGATTATACAACATTCATATTGGACCAACATTTTTACGAACACCTTCCCCCAAATTGTTTCCAGATTTATCTTGGATCTAACAAAAACCGCCAAAAACCGCGTGTGTTTTGGACTTAACCCCTGTCAATAAGTTGTCAGATTTATATGTTACAATAAATCTGACAACTTATTGACAGGGAACTAAGTCCAAAACACACGTGGTTTTTGGCGGTTTTGTTAGATCCAAGATAAATCTGATAACGTGGTAAGGCCGCTTATGGCTAGTTTACATGAGATTCGTACGTAACTAGTGCTTAGTACACGTCGCTTACACTGATACCTTGCGTGTAAAGACGCTCATTAGAGTTGAGTATTAGTAAAACTACGGTAGTAGTGAAGAAACTAATACTTACTATTTACTCAACGTTGGAATTTACGTAATACAGACTACTGTTAAGTACATATTTGCCAAATATGTAATAGTTCTGTTATATAAAAGAACTATTTATAAATTTTTTTTAAATAACTTTTACTCTGAATTATTATAAAATTATTTTTTTATAATAATTCAGAATATATCTAAATCGAAGTGAAAATGAGCTTTTATAATATTGGAATATGAAGAATGTTTTTAATACAACGTTATAACACTCTCATTTAAACGATCCCTTCGGTAATTTTAGGTTTTAATGGATTAGGTAGGGTATTATCACATTTGCCACAGTAATGCTAAGATTACAAAAGTTTCATCAAAGTTTTGATGTCTATTCATTCGGTTCGTGGTTTCAAACCGCCTACTCTAGTCCCTAATATCCACGACACAAAATCCTAGAGTAAAACCTAACCCTTCTAAACGAGAATATTCTACAATCGCTATAGAATAGAAAACTTATTTAATGAGAATCAAGCCATGTATTTTATCCTTGAGATATTAATATTATCATTTTCGCACATTCTGACTTTTTTTACCTTCGCTAGAATTCGAGACCTACTTATTGACTCTTGTTTTGAGTATACGTTAATAAAAAATGCTTAAAAAATTCATTTACCATATTAGATGGAGTTTTCCTCTTCCAGGGGGGCAATCGCTATCTCATAAAGGCCCGCTTTAAGCCTGGCAGGTTTTCTGAACTGTTTTCATACTAAATCATAGGTATTCTGTGAATAAATAGTGACATTAGCGCGTTTCAGCGCTTTTCTTGACGTCAAAAGCATCTTGTTTTAGCCACGTTGCTTGACAGTATGCTGGGCAGCGAAAACAGTTCAGAGCTTGCGATACGGGAGCAGTTCACAATGAAACTGTATTTTGTGAGGCATGAATAACAAGGAATTTTCACTGCCATTGCATGTTTTGAGTGGAATGGCTCGTTTTGCTCCAACCTAATGACGGACTTCTGTGGTGCATTATTGTACAAATACCGCGCTCAGAAGTTGCTGGAAATTGTTTGAGTATACCTGAAATCCTGGATTCCTGTAGTGTTGGTACCATGATAAGTGTAACGACTTTTTTTTTTTAATTTACTTGAGGAAAATCCATCATGGATACCTTCCGCCCTCGGGTTGGTTGAAGGACTAGTATAGTATTATATAATCTGTGTTGAAGGTAATGTCAGACTCGTACTGACTAAAAACCTCAAGGTGTCCTACGGGACGCCTCATCGCGTCGAGACTGCGGGTACAAAAATGGACTCCTCCGCGGCCTCGAAACATCGGCAACATTGACTTAGCATTAATTAAGTCCCTTGCTTATGCCTGATAGCTCCACCTGAGAGGCGCATGTACACATACGCGCACCACCTCGAGGATATGTATAACGGCCTAAGCTATTTATATAAACCATGTAACATCATCATCTTCCTACCCTTGTCCCACGCTAAGTGGGGTCGGTACAACATGTCTTTGTCTTCCATTCTCCTCTATCAGCCGTCATCTCGGTGTTCACTTATTTCTTACTCATATCTTCTTTCACACAGTCCATTTTTGATCAGATCTGTAAACTCCTGCTCATTGATTACTTGTTCTGAGAGCTATGCTCTTGACTATTCTTCCTGCAAATCTATGTGACAAACCTTATGCGCAGAAGTTACTCTTCTAGTCGATGACAGGAATGAACCTCGCCCCAAGGCTACAGGCACTTTTACAATATTGAAACTACGCGCTCACTACCGCCACGACGGTCGCCGGTTTTCGGAAACAAAGCCGAAATTATGTTGAAACCTACTTTGAAATACAAGCAAGTTATTCCTACTATTAGAATTCACGTGATTTGCTGATAGATGACATTGTGATCTGATATTCAGATATCTGGCTTCTAGTGTTACTTAGAACAGTTTGGTTTTGATTTTCCTTTACAGTAAGTAATAGCACAGATTATATAATACTAGGTAATAGTAACAAGTACTCAACGAAAGCTATTCAATGAAATCTCAAAGATACGACCAAACTTACCCTCATGGGTTATTTAGTCAAACTTCGTAGTTGAAAAATTCGTAAGGTTTGGGTATGTTTCCGGTATGTATAGAAAAAAAATTGAGAGGTGTCAAGGGACACCTGGATGGAACAAAGTTCCTTGAGGTGTTGTTTTCTTATAATATTTTCTATAAGAACCTTAACGAACCCTAAAAACAAAAACTTCCAACAATACCTACATTCATTTGTTTCGGTTGAGAACGTAAAGGCACACGATATTAAAAAAAACTTCTTGCCCAATTTATTCGAATGACGTTGTCAAAGTTTGAAAAAAGTGTCGCGACAACTTTTGGTCTTAATTTTTTCCGACTAGCCCCCTTTCGCAACGCGCAATAAGGAACTTCGTTCCAATAACCGTAATATTACACATCCAAGGAAACATTGAAATAGTATTCTCATTCAAACCAGGATTGATCAATAGGGTTGACACGCATGTAACTGTCACTTGTCAGACCTAAACATGACATCCTTCCCAATTTCCCAAATATTAATTCCTTAAGTACCAGCCCTCCATTACTTGATGAGAACCATCATCATTATTAATGAGCCTTTTATGTTGCTCCAAGTAGTCCATTCATCAGGCGAAATTTGCTCGCCTGTCCACAAAAAGAAATAAAATATCATCTTTTATTTCTTTCCTACAACACTATCGGTTGTCTAAAAGAAAGCCTTGAACTTTTTAGATCGCTTCAAGATATATAAAAAAAAAAATACGAAATCGCTATAAAAAAATAGCGAAAATATAAAATGTGTAATTTTTTTTGCATCACGCACGTACGAAGTTTAGTAAGAACGCGGACTAACATGATATTATAAATTCAAGGCATTCCTAGTCTAAACCACCAGAAATTCGTCTTTGTACACTGCATGTCACAGACATTTTGATTTTAGAGCAGCGATATTAAAATGCGGTTTCTACAGTATTGTTTTATATCTCTCACGTGAAGCATTATTATTTTATTAAATAAAAGATAGAATACTGCTGGCAAGGCCCGGACGTGGATTTGTGAGGTCGAGAGCAGGATTTCGTCGTCCTCGTAATAGACTGTAGATAAATTGTTCGAGAAAAAATGCCGGAGTTGGACTTTTTTGGCGCAGATCTCGATAATGACAGCACTCGACCCTTAGCCACAGAATATATTAACAGTACAATCATTGTATCCGTCACTCCGGGAACGTAGAAACTGGAAATAATGCCTCAAATTCAAAAGGATGCTTAGATTTATGAACCAACAACGAAGCAAGACTGAAATTGATTATAAACAATTCAAGACTTAAAAAAAAACTTAACCAATTTATCCAATATCATGCGCAATTCAATTCACCTGATTATATACGCATCAGTGAGATGAGAAGCTATCTAAGGAAACCCTGGAGCTTTTTGGTTCAATGCATTATCGAATACCATTTTAACACCTCTCCTTTAATATCTGAATAACTACGCGTCTGGCTGATTCATTATGTCTAACCCAAATACGTAACAACACCTTTTACAGTACAGATACTTTCAAAGTGATACGGGTCTGTGTAGTGAGGTAGTTAAGGCTCAAGTGGGGTCTACCGTCCAACGACTAAGGTCCTTTAAACATGCAGCCTGCATTTGTTGACCGGGATTATGGGACTTTCGACCTTGTTAACATTCTTACAATTATTCACCATGATGAAACATTTAATAAGCTTTCGCGATAAACAGAAAAGGGAACTTTGCTGCTCAAGATCTCTTTTTTTATACTTTTTTCCATTATCCATGGATTTTTTTTTTCCATTAAGTATCCCTTTATTGAAACTCACATTGTCTATTTCAATTTTATTGATTATTTTGTAGGTACATATTAAATTTGAAATTTTTGTAGATTCGAATCTATCCTTTGATATGGGTACTCAGAAGTACTCAACTTTTCAGATGTACCTACCTATATAACAATTTTGTGATATATATACCTAACATTTTTGAGAATACTAAAAATAAAATCCTTCAAATTTTTGAAGTTACAAATTTAATTTTTTTTTGAGAATGCAAAATTTTAATTCCACTTCTAAAAAATAAGACACTTCAATTTGACTTCCTTCATAAAACTTCAGCAACACAAGGTGAACAATAGCGCAACATTGTATTTTATTTTACACTTTGCTTACAAGAGGGAAACGTGGAAGAACAATGAATTACAGACATCTGCCATTCAACATCGACAATCTCCAGGTTCCAGGCTATGTAATTTGACATAGACATGATAGCTACTATACAGAAGATGTTTTCAAACAGTAAGCTATACACTTTCGTCGCGCACAGTAAAGTACAGACAAGTAGAATAAAAATGAAAATGACAAAGAAGTAGTCGTCTTCAGAGTATCCAATCTCTACTGCCTGCCTGTTTCTCTAGCTTCAAGCAAATGGGATAGGTAAACTACGTAAGTTAGTCAACTCCCTGGAAATTTACAGATGTGAGAGACGTGTACGCTACGCTGATAACAGGGTGTATTTTTGACGAAGATTCAGTCGGCTTTTCAAACAAAATGTGTCAGTTTGTGAATAAAAATCACCAGCCAGTGACTCTGTAAACTTCGTAGGGAGTGGTCTCACTTACATGGTTTACCTATATACATTTATTCTGTGGTCAAGGTGATATTTTACGATTGCTAAAAAATAGAAACCTCATAAATTTAAGAGAATAATCACGTGACTGGGAATACTCTTTTTTTCAACATATTTTTTTAGTTTTTTTTATTCTAGCGCATGTTTAGTCATCTTAAAACAGTTAGTTTGACACCGTCAAAAACTTGCGAGTTTCAGATTGCACCTGCACATGCAAATTACCTCTTTAAAGCATTAATGAAATAACGTCTTTGTGGAGAAAATCGCTTTGAGAACAAGTCCCTGCCTTGGCATCAAAGAAAATACCGGCTCATTAAATCTGTTTCTATAATCCTTAGCGTTTACTCCAGGCTGAAAATTCGAACAAGAAGTAGGTTCGGTTCAGACTGCCTTGTGATTGTGTGATTGTGTGCCTTGGGAAAAGAACTTTCAAAGTTCCAGTAGTTCTAATTGTACTGCTAATGATGAACTGTTTGATCCTGGTGATAATAAAATCCAGGTTGATATGTCGTCGGTCGAAACATTATCGGCTTGTGATGCTACACGTGCTGGGAATTGGGATACCCAGAATGGATCACTTTGTTCTTTCATTTTCAAATCCTAAGGACCTGGTTTCTAAGGCTTTATTTTCAACAAAGCAATACTCGAAACTTCTCAGACATTGCGAGATGCTTGCGATATCAACATATTTATTGATTCCTCGTGACACGACTGGCAAAAACCTTTTACCCAATCTGATATCATATATCAGTCAGGGCTAAGTGAAAATGTCGACTATTCCGATGTTATTGAGTCGCTGGTGATGCTGTAACCCAATCTAGTTCTTTCCATCTGTCGCACAACTATTTTGAAGATGGTGGTAGCAAGAGAATGGCTTTTTGAGTGAACTAATCTGACTAGCACACACCCATTTTTAAACTTTAACAGCGGAAGGATCCATTTAATCACGTAAGTACACTAGCAGAACATTTGCCCCAAATAACACCTTGCTAAAGACCGTGACAACAAACAGTAAAAATGTATTATGAAAATTGGTGTCAATCCTGTTTTTGTTCCCAAAAGTTGGGGAGTGTCGATAAAATTTCCATTTTACTAGCTTCGTTGAACTGACGGGGTGATATTGCTAGCTTCCGGCCCGTGTTAGTTTATTTTATAATTTTTGCGAGTACTATACTTCTATAGTATTGAAACGAAACAGGAACAGTGGGGGTATCGTTGTCTTATGAAAACCTGCCAGGTTTAAGCATGGCAGGTTTTCTGAACTGTTTTCATACTAAATCATTGGTATTCTGTGACTAAATAGTGACATTAGCGCGTTTCAGCGCGTTTTTTGCCGCAAAAGCTTCTTGTTTTCGTATATCTGTGGCCACGTCTCGCTTGGAATTATGCTGGGCAGCGAACGCAGTTCAGAGCTTGGGATACGGGGGCAGCAAACGTTGCCTTTATTCAGAAAAGATGAACAGAGAGAGCCAAATTAAAACTTGGGTTTCAAGTCGAATCCTAAATATCAACATCATTAACTTCACAGAAATACTTATACCGAGACAGGGACTTCCTGCAAACGTATAAACCGTGTCATAAGTCCTTAATCAGTAAGGAGTGACCGCTCTATCCCTTGAGTCCGAGCAGTTTCATCCACCAAATTGCAACGCTGTAAAAGGTTCCGACTGCCTCTTCAGGGAGTACTCACGTCCATGTTTTTTAAGGGAGCGTGGAGTGTTTCTTAGGAAATTGGTGAAATTGTAAACACGTCTCCGAAGGTAACCTAGATTTTTCTTGACCGTGAAATAAAGTTAGACATGGAATCTGAATGAAATAAATAAAAGTGTACTGAAACTGAACAACAAGCCTACTCCATTAAAACAACAGTGTCCCGTTAAGTGTCGACATAGGTTGCCTCTTAACGCTGTTTAAACCATCTTCAATACATGTAGGCCAATTATTGAAACTAAAAAGCCATTGGTCGAATCGAAATAAGAGCAAATGTACATAATTATGTTGATTTTAAATCGCATGCCAGAGGGATTCAGCATTGCGAAATATATTTCCGAGTCCAAAAACATTATGCGAATCATCATGGATTTATCTCTGTCAGAACAATCTTGTAAAAGCTCCTGCAAAAATTGACTCTACTTTCGATTTACCCGCGACTTTTCCTGTGTGATTTTATCTAAAACTACAGAAGTAGATGTATTAGATCTGTGGCGTAGCCACGATATCTTAACCTAACTTATACCTACGTATTTATTATAAATATATAAACATATAATTATTTATCTTACAAACTAAATACACAATACAAAAACATTCACAACACAAACATGCATTACATAAATTACAAAACAAATACCACTTACCCGTTACGAGAATATCGTAATGAAGAATCGTCGCGCCATCCCCGGTCGTGTCGGATCGTCTCAGCGCGCCTCAACGCACACAGCCATGCCGAGAACAAAAGGACTGCAATGCGCGAGCGCCGGCCGCCGCGTCGCCGGACCCGCCGCTCGCCCCTCAGTCTGCCACACGCTCTCGCGGCAGACGCACGCTCGCTTGCTTCAAATCTTACCTACCTTTTTCTCGCGCTATTACGCTTACAAATACTGTTCCCTTGCTTGTTGTGTATTTTGCATTTATATAATTTTGTAGTGTCGATTAGACGGTGTACGTGTCCTGCAAACCCATCGTTTTATTTGCCATCCTCCAAGACAAGCTACTGTTGGATAGGTAGATAGCACTACAGTTGGTGACCCCTCAACATTGGACACGGCACGGAGGATCATAAAAACCGTAAGCTAGTGGAATTATATTTCAAAAATGTCTACCAGTGACAACTCATCAAGAAAAGATACCGAAGATGGCGGCTCGCAGTCCGAAAAAAGGGCCTTTACACCATCCGATATTTTTCGTGTCGGAGTACGACTTCCACCATTCTGGCCAGACGAACCCGCTGTTTGGTTCGCACAAATAGAATGTAGTTTTGCACTCTCCGGCGTTAAAGATGATGAGACGAAATACCACTACGTAAGCGCGCAACTAGAGCATCGCTATGCCGCAGAGGTAAAAGATATTTTAGTCAATCCTCCAGCGAAAGGCAAGTACGAAAAGCTGAAAAGCGAGCTAATTAAGAGATTGTCTGCGTCACGGGAAAAAGAATTGACCCAGCTGCTTATGCATGAAGAGTTAGGAGATAGACGACCTTCCGCGTTCCTTCGACACCTGCAACATCTAGCTGGCCCGAATATACCAGACGACTTCATCAAGACTGTATGGACAAGCCGTTTGCCTGGTAACATACAGATCGTCGTAGCATCGCAGCCTGAATCTTCGCTTACAGCGCTTGCAGATCTAGCAGACAAGGTGCACGATCTCGTATCTACAAAACCGCAAGTGGCCTCCACGGATACAGTTCCTGGTTTCATGATTGAGAAGCTATCCAGAGAAATCGCCGAGCTCAGCCGTCAGGTACAAGCCCTCTCATCAAAGGATTCTAGGTCCAGATCTAGAGAACGCGGCCAGCGTGAAAGGAGCAACACACGTTCTCAGTCCAAATACAGGAAATTTCCTACGTGCATTTTCCATCATAGATATGGTGACAAGGCGCGGAGATGTTTGAAGCCCTGTGATTACCAGCCAGGATCGGGAAACGCCAGAGGCAGTCATCAATAGCGACACATGATTGCCCCAGTTCATCCGGTCGCTTATTTATCACGGACAGAAGAACAAAAATACAGTTTCTGGTCGACACAGGTAGCGACCTCTGTGTTTTTCCTCGCTCCGCTCTTAAACAAAGGCGACCACGAACAACAGATTTTGATCTTTTCGCAGCTAATGGAACACCCATCGCCATATATGGATTCCAGTATATGGAGCTTGACCTCGGCCTTCGCCGCGCTTTTACCTGGCGCTTTACAGTAGCGGACGTCACCAAGGCTATTATCGGCGTCGACTTCTTATCTTTCTACGATTTAATGGTAGACTGCCGAAACAAACGCCTCATCGACAACAAGACTACTCTGTCAGCAAGCGCAGTTCCAGTCCCTTCATCCGATGCCATATCCTCGGTGAAGACAACGACAGGTGAGTCGAAGTACCTGGATCTTCTTCGGGATTTCCCAGAGATAACTCGCCCAGCAGGCACACATCGGATCATTCGTCACAACACGGTTCATCACATTAGGACCTCGACCGGACCGCCAGTGTACTGCACGCCAAGAAGACTCGCTCCAGACAAGCTGAAGATCGCCAAACAAGAGTTTGAAGAAATGTTGAAGAATGGGACAGCGCGACCATCAGAAAGCCCATGGTCGTCCCCGCTTCACCTCGCTCCCAAGAAAGACAACGGATGGCGACCATGTGGTGATTACCGGATGCTGAACGCCCGAACAATCCCCGACCGCTATCCCATCCGTCACATTCAAGATTTTACTCAAAGTGTAACTGGTTGCAAGATATTTTCAACTGTAGACCTGGTTAAAGCTTACAACCAGATTCCGGTCAATCCTGAAGATATCCCCAAAACAGCAATCACTACGCCATTTGGGATGTACGAGTTCCCTTTTATGACCTTTGGCCTCCGCAACGCTGGACAAACATTCCAGAGATTTGTCGATGAAATGACTAGGGACCTGGATTTCTGTTTTTCATACCTGGATGATTTTTTGATTTTCTCTCCTGATGAAGAGACTCATTTACATCACCTGCGTCTCCTTTTCTCAAGGCTGAAAGAATACGGAATGGTCGTAAATACATCCAAATGCGTCTTCGGGGCAGAAGAAGTAACTTTCCTCGGCTGTAGCGTCTCCTCCTCTGGAATCAAGCCATTGGATAGCAAGATCCAAGCCATAAAGGATTTTCCGGTCCCGAAGACCGTAAAGGAGCTGAGAAGGTTCCTTGGGATGATAAACTTCTATCGTAGGTTCATCCAACACGCGGCCAAGTCGCAATCACCGCTGCATAACTTGCTCACCGGATCTGTAAAAGGCTCCCATCCTGTAGATATCACCGGAGAAGCCCTACAAGCATTCGAAGACTGCAAGGAAAGCCTATGCCGCGCAGCACTCCTAGCACATCCGGACATGGAAGCAAAATTAGCGCTGGTCACGGATGCTTCGGACACTGCAATCGGAGGGGTTCTACAGCAGCAACGCGACCGTCAATGGCAGCCTCTAGCCTTTTTCAGCCGCAAATTGAGCCCATCGCAGAAAAAATACTCGCCTTACGATAGGGAACTGCTCGCCATTTACGAAGCCATAAAACACTTCCGTCATCTCGTGGAAGCAAGACACTTCACTGTATTTACAGATCACAAGCCAATCTGCTTCGCGTTCCACGGGCACAAGGAGAACTGTTCACCACGTCAGTTTCGCCATTTCGACTTCATCGCTCAATTTACCACAGATATCCAACATATATCGGGGAAGGACAACGTAGTAGCCGATACGCTCTCCAGAATAGAAGAAATAGTCCAACCCGTCGAGTTGAGTCAGCTAGCGAAGTCACAAAACAGCGACCCAGAACTGAAACAACTTTTAGAAGGAGGGACATCACTGAAGCTCGTCAAAGTAACCGTTCCTGGAACAAAACTGGAAGTTTACTGCGATGACAGCACACCAACTCCACGACCCTATGTACCTAAAGAGCTCAGAAGGCAAGTCTACGACAGCCTCCATTCACTCAGCCATCCCGGCGCTAATGCCTCCGCAAAATTAGTGGCACAGCGTTATGTGTGGCCTGGCATCAACAAAGATTGTCGCGAGTGGACTAAGCTCTGTCACGCCTGTCAGCGCACGAAGATCACACGGCATGTATCACCACCGGTGGGAACCTTCAAGCTTCCAAGCGCTAGATTCAGCTACGTGCATATAGACCTCGTTGGACCCTTACCACTCTCTGATGGATACCGTTATTGTCTTACCGCTGTCGACAGGTTCACACGATGGCCGGAGGCAATACCCTTGCAAGACATCACAGCTGAAACAGTCGCCAAAACCTTCGTCTCTAGCTGGATCTCACGCTACGGTTGTCCATCTCAAATTGTAACAGACCGCGGAAAGCAGTTCGAGTCCGCACTGATGAAGCAGCTTTCAGAACTTGCTGGATTTCAACGCAACAGGACTACCGCGTACCATCCTGCAAGCAACGGCATGGTCGAGCGAATGCACAGACAGCTCAAGGCGGCCATAATGTGCCATGAAAGCCCGAATTGGACAGAGAGCTTACCTTTAGTACTCCTGGGAATGAGAAGCGCCTTCAAAGAGGACATCCAAGCATCACCCGCTGAGCTCCTCTACGGTGAAACCCTCAGACTGCCCGGAGAATTTTTGCAGCCGTGCACAACATTGCACACGACCAGCGACTTCACTGAGTTCACAACGCGACTTCGTTCCATCATGAACAACATCCGTCCTCAGCCAGCAGCAAGACACAGCAGACGAAACATTTTTATCTTCAAAGACTTACCATCTGCTACTCACGTTTACGTCCGCGATGATACCGTGAGAGGATCTCTTCAGCCGGCTTATACAGGACCATACGAAGTGCTGCAACGAGGCGCCAAAGTCTTCAAGCTGCGAATAAAAGGGAAAGAACAAACAGTAACAATAGAGAGACTGAAACCAGCGTACGTACTTACCTCCGATGCGCGTCCAGATCCTCGTCCAGATGCTCGTCCAGATGCTCGTCCGCTAAAAAAAAATATAAATACTCCATCTCCTGTTCCTGAAAGCAAAGATGCAAACGTTAAAACTACGCGCTCAGGGAGAACAGTGAGATTTCCAGACTACTATCGCCCATCCTAGGATGGTCTCCGGGGGGGAGTCATGTGGCGTAGCCACGATATCTTAACCTAACTTATACCTACGTATTTATTATAAATATATAAACATATAATTATTTATCTTACAAACTAAATACACAATACAAAAACATTCACAACACAAACATGCATTACATAAATTACAAAACAAATACCACTTACCCGTTACGAGAATATCGTAATGAAGAATCGTCGCGCCATCCCCGGTCGTGTCGGATCGTCTCAGCGCGCCTCAACGCACACAGCCATGCCGAGAACAAAAGGACTGCAATGCGCGAGCGCCGGCCGCCGCGTCGCCGGACCCGCCGCTCGCCCCTCAGTCTGCCACACGCTCTCGCGGCAGACGCACGCTCGCTTGCTTCAAATCTTACCTACCTTTTTCTCGCGCTATTACGCTTACAAATACTGTTCCCTTGCTTGTTGTGTATTTTGCATTTATATAATTTTGTAGTGTCGATTAGACGGTGTACGTGTCCTGCAAACCCATCGTTTTATTTGCCATCCTCCAAGACAAGCTACTGTTGGATAGGTAGATAGCACTACAGATCTGCTCGCTTGCCGTACAAAATTGTTTACAACAGAGCTATTAAATACTACAAACGTAAGGGGCTTTTGTTTAAGTTCTCTTGGTTAGGCTTGCTTAGTTAATCTTCACCGATTATATAAGTTAAGCGACGTCCTGCGCGGTCACTATAATTTTTTTATATTATTTTTTATACAATATAGGCAACCGTTTGACCACAATCTCAGCTGATGTTAAGTAATGAAGTGGTTGGATAAGTGACCATTAGTGGCATTAACATCTGAGCGCTTCTTCGCTTTGGAGGGCACGTTAAACTGTCGGTCCTGGCTCTAGCAGTCGTTAGGCCATGACGGAGGCCTTAAGGCGGCCTAAAAACTCCGTCACCAGGGTTGGCCACTAACTCGAGCTTGCTTGTTTAAGTTCTATTCCGTAGATTGTTGTATCTGGTTTCCTGTTTTAAGCTCAACAGTATCAGATTGCAGGTGATGTAATTATTGTCTCCGACTACCGTTAGCTGTCGGATCCTCAGCGTTGACTGACGACAATCAGTGCAGAACAGAAACAAAACGTTCCACGTCCATAGCCACGGTGAATATACAACAAGCGGACGATAGCGGAAGTAAATGTTTTGACAGCGGAAACTATTATTCATCTCAGTAGGATTTATTGGGAACATGAAATTGCAACTGACAAGGAAAAGGAAGAAATATATTATAAAGTATGAAATCTATAGCGAAAATGTGGTACATACCTACTTACTCCTATTATTTATAGCTACGATACTATTAGATCCACCTATAATATTAAGCTACATATAATCGGAAAAGTTTGTACATACACATATGTATTTGTGGTAGGTATTTGATTTGATAGATGTTTGTAGCTTATCTATCATACTGTGAAAGCTGAACCGATTGGGATGTGATTTAAAATAAAAACAGTTGTCTTGTAGTGCTACGTGCTAAGCTACGTTTTATCTGAGTATCATACGATTGAAGCCATGAACAGAAGCTAGTTAAAAAAATACAAACTAACCCAAACTAGAATTCTGATTATACTTAGAAAAGGAACAACGAGGCCTCATTCGCGTAGGTTTACTGGCCCTAAGTAATACCTAAACGTATATTGCTCGATCTAGGAAATTCCGGAACACAGACCGGTTCATCCGCTAAACACAGTGTCCGCTAAATAAACACGGACCCAAATCCTGGCGCGAACAGAATTCCGTCTACAATTTCGACCATTCCTTTCGAGTTTTCATTTTCAGGGAAATAGCGAAAATCCAGAGCGTCTACTACGCAAAAAGGTAAACGAAGGTTTTGCCATTTTGAAGTACACTGCACGGCGACTTGGTCACTGTAGATAAGTCCGTGTACAATGAACACGGCGACCGCGCAGTGTAACTCAAATGCCGAAACTTAATTTCGTTCTTTGTAGTGGATGCCCAGAACTGGCGGCGAGTGTATCGCATGTGTGTCGCCAATTAACGTGGCATTTGATTATGTTTATTTATTTGTTTTGTGTCTTTCGCACAGCTCGTGTCAGTTTTTGGTAGTTACTGCATTTGTTTACGATACTGCGGTTGCTAGATTTATTTATATTTACTTTAAAATAAGCTGGTTCATGGTAGACTTTTTTAATACCTTTTCCCACGAACTACATTAAAATGCATTAAATTAATCTAGAAAATACACAAAAATTAACTCTGAAAACAGTTAAATTCATTGCAAAAAAAACTTTAACTTAAAAAAAGTTCTTTAGCAAAAACTGTTGTTCTTGGTTCTAAAAATGCCAGCTTGCGAATGTGCTAGTAAAATTATCTTCGACATTGATGGGAGTTTCTGAGTCTTTAAAACTACGTGAAACAAAGGCTTTCCGCTACCCATCTGCAGAGTCCATTTATCCAGCCTCTACTTACGACGAAAGAATTGCCAGACTGTTACAAATTTGCAGTAAAACTGTATTGAGTTCGCGGTGCAATGGTAAAGAATTCGCGTTACAACACAACCAATGCCCTAACAAAGTAATAGGACCAAATTATCATAGAAAGTTTTTCGAAAGGAATATGTTGTAATGGATACAGATCTTTTGTGAGTCATGGTCAAATGATTGATCATGACCAATGAATCACATCATGACATGACATCGTTGTTTTACTACCATTTAGAGAGCCTTATCGAGAGCCTGATATCTTTTACTGCAGGCCACCTTCCTTATTTTGGGTCAAAGGCTGGTCTATGTAAAGACCTGCCTTCCTTATCTCCAGTTGTTTCTATTTTGGATAACTTTTGACCACTTTTTAATACACTTGTTTCGTCTATCTCCACTGCGAGCTGCCGTGAGGCGTTTACCATGATAATTCATGGTAGATTTAGCATTGGCCTATTTATAATCTGTATGTTATCATATTGGGAAAAGAAGACTGCTTTTATGGTCGGTTTTATAAACCACAAAACCATTTTTCCTGACTGTTGCGGCCTAATGAATAACATCACGCGATCTGCGTAGCCTCTCATTGGTTACAGATCACGCGATGAGAATGAACCAAATTCGTCGCTCGAACCAAGCACAGAATAGATATATGGCCGAAGCTAAAAGGTTCTTAAAGCACGCGGTTTTGTATGTTGTTTTAAAAGTTTTAGTTTTTTTAACTACAGAATGTAATTCGCGTAAAGGGATATGTGTTGTTTGGATAACTTGTTTACAACATCCCTCTAATTGGGCCCGAAGCGAGGTCAGACAAGCGGCCTGTTTGTTTGATACGCTTGTAAAAACTCAGTTAAATCAGTTACGAATTCAGTTTACAGGAACGTTTGTTTTTTTACTGTGCGGATATAAATCTAGCTACAAATGGTATAACATGTTCTAAACTATTCATTTGATCACTTCATAAACAAGGTAGTAAAAATAAAACATGCATATCGAAAAATAAAGGGTATTCAGCACAAACTGGGCAAAGAAATGCTCGGAAATTTTCCACTGATTGATAAATATCGTCCTGATTCAAATCAAATAGATATGGGACGTGCACACGCTGCTGTTCACTGAAGCGAGTTATCTGCATGGTATTCTTAACTCTATTTTAAATTGATAAGGGTGATATTTGCGATTCAGTGAAATAATGCTTGGGCTGATCGATGGCTGAATTTCGGTATCCAATGACCCGTTTGTTTTTGATATCCTCAAATGAATTTGTAAAATACATTAACGGTTGTCGCTATTTTGCGAGCGTCATAAACAGTGCCGTCATCGCAGGAATCTGTCTTTACCTGTATTTTCTACAACCCCTCTCAAACAAATTCCTGTCTGAATATTAACCCTTTGAAAATTCAGGAGCCGTCCAACGCGAGTTTACAAAGAAGATATTTCGCAAAGATGAATTAGAAAAACAACTAAAACACTTGAAGTATACCAAAAGTTAATTAAGAATGCTTGATTTACGCTTTCGTTGCTAATAGTTGTCTATTTTGGCGAATTTCGTTTCGGCTCTGCCAAAAAACTCTTATTTTTGAAACGTATAGTACACCTATACGTTTCAGAAATAAGAGTTTTTTCTTGGCTTTAGGCACATAATAAAAAATACCAAATTCATGGTAAAAATTACTATTAAGGCTACCTTTCCAATTATCACAAAACCACAAAGGCCTGGCAACTGTCAGTCCTATACCTTAAACTGTCCTATTTAAATAAATTCACGCATCCCACTCGCAATCCTTACTCACAGGCCAAGTCTTTAAAAAATAAATACACTTTCAACCTCAAATATTTTATTTTTGTATTTAATTACTTTGAGTTTAGTATCCTACGTATATAAATAACTTTGCTGTGAATAAATAACACACTAGTCACCACTAAGCACGGTAAGTTTCTTCTTCGTATTTTGTTTCCATGACTTCTGATCGTCATTTCGACAGACAATCTTGCTAATGCTAATACCAAGTGATTTAAATTGTCATCATCATCGTCATCAACCGTTATTAGTTCACTGCTGGACGTAGGTCTCTCCCAAGACGCGCCACTGACGCCGGTCTTCGGCTTTTCTCATCCAGTGTTAGCTACATTTCGCAAATCGTTGTCATCGGCTGTCATTTGTTCTGAAGTGAAAACGGTGGGTATAGTCCCAGCAATGCTAAGCATGAAAAAGGTGTCAAGTAAAATAATAGACTCGCGCGCGTTTGGCCGAAGAAAATGATCGAAAGCCGAAAAACTTTGGACACCGAATACAAAGGTTAATGGCGCTCTTTGCGCCAATTTGTTAAAAGTTACTGCGAATTCCGTAGCACTTAAGTGATTTCGAAAAATTACTTTCTAACTTCGTAAATTAGGGCAATAAAGACGTTTGAAAACTATTTATTTTGGCACGATTCCCTATTAGTGCCACGGAGACTTTAAGTTGGGTAAAACATAATTGATTTCCTATTTTCAAGTTCTGCACAAAAAGTTGGCGGTGGGCCAAAAATGTCTAGAGAATTAAATCGTTACTCATATTAGAGATGTTTAAGTACAATTTATGTTGCGACTGCGACGTGTCTATTTTGAAATATGGATAAGAAAATACAGGTACCTATATATAAGAGGAAAATATATTTTGGAAAATGGAAACTGCAATTTTTCTAAATAATTTTTTGTTTCGCAATGAACCCCAGCATTTTTTTTTAAATCAGTCAGTTTATACTTTGAACTATAAATTGATAAAAAATATTCAGTTATTTTAAAACCATGAAACAAAAACTTTCTCTAAAACCGTCCATAGTTAATTAAAAGAGGCAAAAAGTGTAAATTGAAGTTTGAGTAAAAACTCCCACAGGTTAAGATAACCAGCCTCCGTTTCAAATACCGTTATAATAATTGATTTCTTTAAAATCTATTAATACTAAAAAGAGGTGAAGGTTTGTTTGTTTGTAGGGGGTAATTTTCAGAAAGAACTACTGTATCTGAGCAATAAAATTATTTCGCTGGTAGATACGAGTAACTACATTATTTCTAAGAGCACGGGCTGTTTGATTTTGATAAAAAAAAACAGTACATAATTACAATAATTCAAAAAGGCTTGTGGTAACATTCAGGACAAGGTAACATTTCACAGGTAACTTGCATAAAAAGTCGTCTGAATGTGAAGTAACCTTTGAACCAATGTCTATTAAAAACACGAGACTGACTTTGCCTACTCAAGAGTAGACAGTTTTCTTGCAACTTTAACACGCTTTAGTGAAATAAAATTTAACTTTTTACTTTGGAGTAAAGTTTACTCGACTTTGATAAAACTGGACGTGGTTGGAATTTCATAAGGTCACAAACTCTTTGTTACTTTTGTGACATCCCAATCAAAACACAATGATATTTTTGCTAGATTTTATTAAAAGAATTAACCTGCTGTAAATATTCGTAGCAATGAGGTAGCGAATTCATCTCTTCACTGTGGCCTAATGTTTAGCGTCTGGTTTACTTTTGCCATCGTCCGTTCTCCTTCATTGAGAACATCTAAACATTTCTAATATTGTTTTTATTCTGTTCATTGCAGGTAATTCTTCAAGGGCGATATCCGGTGATAAGTATTTAAAACACTTGTTGCTAAAAAAAACTGATTCATCCAAGGTTGGGCGAACTACGAAGTAAATAGGTTCATAGAGTTTTTTATATAATTTTCCTTAGCTTTTGCCGTTTGAATGTTAAAGTATTTCTTTCAAGTAGACATGACATTCGATAGGTTATGAATAGGTTGAATTATGACGAATTACTTATTGATTAGTAGGTATTCTTGAAAGAAGAAGATCCACCCATACCTACAATAGGTGTAAGAAGTGTGCCGAAAAACTCTGGAAGTAATATTAATAAGCGTAACATTGATGTTCAGAATGTATAGTTTCACAAAGCTTATCTTACTGGCCGGCGATCCATACTTAATATTATAAATGCGATCCATACTTAATATTAATATTATAAACTCTATTTGTCTGTCTATGTCTCGCTTTCACGCCAAAACTACTGATCCGATTTGAATGCAATTTGGTACACAGATAGTCTAGAGCCTGAGAAAGGACATTTTTTAATGCGATAAGGCTACTTTTTAATGCGATAAAAGGGTTGTAAGGAGTTGAAAGGGAGGGGGGCAGGGGGCGAAAGTTCCTTAACCTTTTCTATAAAACCTTTATTAATGTTACATTTGAAATCACACTGTCAGTTGTTTGACAGTAAAGGCTGAATTACACGATACCATTTTCTTGCACGTGCCAGTGCAATAGTTGAATACAATAAATTAATTGCATGGTCTAAACAACTCGTAACATTTTTGATCTGGTATACAAGTTTTGCTTCAAAACTTTCCTTGGTGGTGGTCAATAATTGTATTCAACTTTGTTTAATATATCCGCGTGTAAACAGTTGCTTACAATTCTTGAACGTCAATTCTTGCGCTTCAACTATTGCATTCAATTATTGCAGTGGTACGTACAAGAAAATGGTATCGTGTAATTCAGCCTTAAGAGTTTGAATGACAGGAAAACGTCTGTCGGGTCAGCTAGTTACTTAAACGAGTATGTATATCATAAATTAATATTCCACTCGCCTACCACTGATGTACTTATGTACTTACCTACTCAATCAAAACCTTGTTGAATTTCAATTCAAACACGAATCCAATAACTAAATCACATTGTTGCAAAGCAAACTCGTAGAACAAAGGTTTTACTCAATTTAGAAATAACTTACGCCCTTAAGCCACAGATTGGGTAATAGTCACTAAAAGCGTAGATGTTTCATTCAGTCACAAATAATATAATACTATACTACTCTGTCATAGTGCGGCTTTGATCGCATTTTCCAAAAATTGCAAAAATTGCTAAATCTGATTTGAGACTAGTTTTTTTTATATTTCTTAGACAAAAATACTAGGGAGGTCACGATAATCTGTCGACCCTGGCTCTAACAGTCGTTAAGCATCGACGGAGGCATTAAGGCGGCCTAAATACTCCGTTACCAGAGTTGGCCACTAAGTCATCCATAATGAGTCAAATACTTAGTAACTTAAATTTATCGAAGTGACGCAGACTTCTCGATAATATCCGACTATTGAATAGTATCAGCGGGCCCAGCGGGCACACCGCTTCGGGCCATAATACACGTAATAAAATGCAATTATGCCTGAATGTTGCCAATTTGATATCGGCTCATTGAGAGACCCTAGGGGCAAACAGACGCTCCACCAGACAATAGGAGTCAGCTGGGGAAGTCCTTACAGCCGGGGGCGTTTGAACCACGTGTCGAACCCTATTATTGCAATTCTGTACTTAGAATTGATCTATAGTTTTCGTCAAAATAAAATAAGTTTGTTTTGTTTCCCTTTCGAGACTTCGCACGACGCCCTCTAGTCCCCAACGAAGCAAAGCTTGTAATATGGGAACTAGATTGCTGATAGAATACTTACTTTTTTTTGGTAAATACAAATATACCTACATACACTATACCTGCTCGTATCTTCTGGTTAGTGAAAGACCGATTTTATGTTTTTTTAACATGATAATAATAACGTTCATTGCCGTTCGTCCCACTGGAATCCCAATCCCATTGCTATGATATGGCACACCACATAAGAGTCGAGACAATGCGTTTCTGTGGTATGACAGTGACCTTACCAGAGGTGTATCTTTATGGTCTTTGTAAAAGTAACTGAGCTTTTTCTAAGCGAGCTGTGTCTCAAATTAGAGATGACCACACTTGATCTGCCATGGTCAGATAATCAGATAATTATGTAATATCAGCTCGGCATATCCAGTTCGTTTAGTTACTTATATCCTTATTGTTCACACAGTTTCACACAGTTTGACCTACATATAAACAGTACCTAGTTTCTTATCCAGCCGTTAAATTTAGTATCCCAGGGCTAATGGCCCTTAGCAGGTACAAGCTCCTAGTGACCCGATTGGCTGATGATTGTACAGTTGAGCAACTGTTTATCTACGCCCTTATTTATAAGAACAAGACTCTGGTACCTGATGTAGTATGTAAGTCCAGCACCAGCCCAGAACCTATACCTCTCCACCTGCCTGGTTAGTATCAGGAAAGACATGGGCAATTGAAGACCCTACTTCATTAATACCACCCTCAATCCTTCTAATTGACAGCCAGGAGAATCCTCTACTTGTGCAAGAATTAGGGGCCTTGTTTTCTAGATTTTGGACGAGGTAGTCTTGCCCTGTTCAGCAAATATACGGTTATACTCTGCCTAATCCGCAGAAAAGATGAGCAATTCATGTAGAGCTGATTATCATCAGCGAGCAGTTTATAAAGAGCCCCACTTCATTAGAATCACCCTCGTGTTCCTGTAATTTGACAGCCCAGAGTATGCCCTACTTTGTGTAACATTAGTATGGGCCATGTCCGTTGTCCGCCACGCTCCGTCAGGTCTACGAGGCATTGCTTTTAGCTGATTGTGGGGGCTTATAACTACCCTCGTGGGGTAATAACTACCCTTTCTTGGAAACGTTTCTTTGATTTGAAGGATCTGGCAAGTGTAAGTTGATGTTGAGAGACCGTACTTTGAAGGTAATGATACAGTTCTGGATTTCTGGTATTTAGTGATTGGGTTTTGCGAAGAAATTGAAGTATTTTTGTCAAAAGTATAGAAAAAATCACGTCTGTAACCCTCACAGTAAACCTTGCACATGTAAGCAGATCTATGTAGATCTTTTGCTGTTCAGGATCCTCATGGTTGTCTCAGGTCGTCTCTAGTCAGTAGACACTTCCAAGCCTAACTTTCGCTACTGTTTTACATAGACTTGTTTTAGCGAATAACGCAGATTGGATTTACGATAAAAAAAACAAATATCAACCGAGAAAATACATTATACCCCTTTTCTGATAATACCTCGCTTTTGGATATGGAATCGGAGTCTATAAACCCCAAGGGTAAAAAGTTCTTGAAACACAATACTGATTACATTTTCATTCATATTATTTTTCGGTCGCATCTGTTATTCCCCAAATAAAATGGGTGAGTACGGAAAGCAATTACTATATTTTTCTATAGAGCAGGGGTCAAAATTGCCACTGGACAGAAACAACCCCATAATTTAGGGGAGTGCACATATGCTGCGTAATGAGTAACACTCTTTGATTCGCACCATTAGCTCTTTCGACCATGAAATATTGAAGTGTTTACGGGGGTTGGATCAAAATAAATTGAAGTAGCTAGTAATAAAAATAGTTTTTATATACCTGTATGTATACGGAGAGAACTCTTCATAGTCTGAAAAGCTGGGTGACGACAGTCCAAATTTTTGTCATAATACTATCTTCAAGCAAAAATACGTTTAAGAATGGTTTCATGTAAACAAGCTTTCAAATTTTATGATTATCCTTTTTAATAGAAATAATATTAAAAAGATTCTGGTTAAACCGGTGAAGGATTTCTTGACTTCTCGCTGATTTATTAATCGTGAAAGATTCGACATTTGTAAAATTTATGCTTTTACTTTTGTAAAAGCATAAATTTTTCAAATGGGCTTGTCTTGTCCGCATAAATTCTTGATTATGATTTTTTAATATTATAAATTCACGATCGAATTTAAACAAAACCCAACACGTGCCGCCTCAAACGAGAATCCCATTTAATTTAATCCATCGTCAAATATTAAATTTCTAAGTTATAATGAGATTTTACACGAATATGATTCATACAAACCGACAAACAAATCCCATTAGAAAATGCATTTAAGGGCTTTCCAACCCCTGTCTCCCTAATCAAATACACTCGAGAGCAATGATTCCGGGTCACTTAAAGAATGTTAAAAATCTCGGAAACTAAAAATGATAGGTTAATGCAATAAATTGTATTTAATAGACAATGTAATACTCCTTCAATGAAAGTAAAAAAATATGAGTCACCATACATTTTATTAACACAAAATTACATAAAGAAAAAAACTGCTGATCTCTCCTTAAAACAAAAATAGGAAACATGAAATTTTTGAACTTTATTACGATTTTCTTGAATTTTAATACTTCGTATTGCCTCCTCGTGCTTCCATTACTGCGTTTACGCGGTTTGGCATGCTGTACACCAAGTTCCTTATACGATTTTGGGGAATATTCTCCCATTCCTCTGTGAGAGCAATTTTGAGCTCACGAAGCGTGATTGGGGGAGGGTTTCGTTGTTTTACGCATCTGCCTAGCTCGTCCCAAGCATGCTCGATCGGGTTGATATCCGGGCTGCGCGCTGGCCACTCCATACGAGTAATGTTCATCTCTTGAAGGTAGTCATTCACAATCCTACCTGTATGAGGTCGGGCATTGTCATGCATAAATATAGCATCCTCACCTAAATTGACCATAAATGGACCAACATGATCATTGAGGATTTCTTCCACATATCTTACGCTAGTTAAAGAGCCGTTTTCTATGATCACCAGCTCTGTGCGACTTTCAGAAGAAATTCCGGCCCACACAAGTACAGACCCACCACCGTAGGCTACTTTTTCTTCGATGCATGCTTGCTTGAATCTTTCTCCTGGTCTTCGATACACTCTGTGTCTTCCATCGTGCTTGTAGAGCATAAATTTTGATTCGTCGGAGAACATAACTTTTGACCAATCTTCAATACTCCAATTTACGTGGCTCTGGGCATATCTTAGTCTTGAAATACGATGCCCACGCTCCAGTTTAGGGCCGTTTGCAGGTCTAAGGGGTTTTAAGTTAGATTCAGCAAGCCGACGTCTTACTGTCCATGCACTTGGGTTACTTCCTCCGAGGCGTCGAAACTGATTTGTGAGTTCAGTTCCTGTGAGAAAGCGATTTCGAAGCATGGTGTTCACCAAGTATCGGTCTTCTCGTGCTGTGGTACACCTGGTTCTGCCCGTTCCTGGTCTGCGTAGGTTAGAACCAGTTTCTTCGTAACGTCGGAGAACTCTTTGTACTGTTGACAGCGACACACCGACAGTCCTGGCTGTATCGCGCTGACTCCGGCCGGTTTCCAGCATTGTAAGTATTCTGGTGCATTCTTCAGGCGTAAGCGACATAATTTCAGCTTGAATAATGAATATAGAGCACTATCAACATGGTTTATATACCCACATAAATGACAGATTACAAACAAAAGCAAAACCAAATGCTGTAATTTCGTAGTTCCATCTTCGAAAGTGGCCCTTTTTCAAATTTGATTTTTTTAAGATATAACTTTACAATAACTAAGAAGTTTTAATACCTTCATTTAAGGAGTATTACATTGTCTATTAAATACAATTTATTGCATTAACCTATCATTTTTAGTTTCCGAGATTTTTAACATTCTTTAAGTGACCCGGAATCATTGCTCTCGCGTGTAGTTGCCTATTGCTATCCAGTTATTTATGTGAAAATCCGGAGGGTAGTTGGTAATAAGATGTGGGGCAATTTGCACCCCAGCGTCATCAGGGGTTGAGACCGTAGATAAAGCTAATAAGAATTTTATAAGACTCAGACTTAGGGGTGCTACCGAGGGCGTTTTCGTTTAATTTAACTGACAAAAATGCTGGAAAACTCGTAAATATAACATTGAATTTTTTTTTACTACTGACTGAAAGAAACACCCTTCGGTTTGTTTACTTTTAGTTAGTGAGCTTTGTCTGCTCTAATTCAATAGACAAAATTGTTCTTTTTACAAATCTTTAATTTTCTAGACATCACGTTCACGTTCATTATTAGACACATCACGTTTTTCACTGAAGTCTTTTAATCCTAAAGGAAGAACTAATTGGGTATGAGGAATCTAGCTAAACAAGGGTCCATAATGAGGTTCACATTCCAACTGGTCAGGTACGGCGCCGATGAGTAATGGATGCCCTAGAATAGAGAGGAGGGCTAGCACTGGTGGTGCCAAAGCTTTTGCATCGCTAGCTAACGCTGCATTTATAGAACTCCTGGTAGTTTGGTCTCGGGGGATAAACGGACCAGGCTGCAAAAGCGAATAGTGATGAAGCAAGTTGGCCTGGTACCTGGATATTTTAAACACAGTGCTCAGTGCGGCAATGCACCGTTAATGGCAGTTGATACCAGTTAACACCGGGGACCATCGGCTTCTACCATCTACTACCTTTACATCTATTGAAGATGCGTCAGGATCAGCGTCAGGAGGCAACCTATGCCTACACTTAATAGGACTTTTATATGTATTTGGTGCCTGAATTTTATCACCACAAATAATAGAATGGCGTCTAAAGCTCTAGAATGTAAACTGCCTAATTTCTTATAGACTTCTTGGTTGCGTCACGGATTAACGCAAACAGCTAGAAACGAACTAGTGCTAGCTCTTCATCTAACTGGTTATTTTCTAGATTGGTATACCATCTACGTCGCTCTATACTTGCTGGAAACACCGAGCTGCGAAAGTGCCACATATGGAAGTCTGATATTCATCGGATGGACAAACAGCTTAAAGCTACGTTTGAACCGGCGCGGCAGAACGGCTGCAATAAAACCACTGTCAAATTCGATAAAACTTTTTCGGGTGAAATCGACGACTATTTTATTCTGACGTCATAAAGGAATTTAGGCATGTTCCCGACCCAGTTACAAAAAAATAACGATGTTCAGTTTCACCCAAATCCACGTCAACGCGCTTTTGTCGTCACAGGGGGGCAAACGTTATGTCATAAAAACCTGCCAGGTTTAAGCCTGGCAGGTTTTGCACTGTTTTCATACTAAATCATAGGTATTCTATGACTAAATAGTGAGATCAGCGCGTTTCCGCGCTTTTTTTTTGCCGTCAAAAGGTTCATTTTCGTATATCTGTAGCCACGTCGCTTGATATTATGCTGGGCAGCGAAAGCAGTTAAGAACGATATGGGGGCTGCACCACCGCCCGAGCGGCATATCAAAAAGCAGTTTAGCTCATACGTCGTTTTCACAGTAGCTTTAGCGTCGTTAGAAACGCAGCTTTAGAGTATCCGAACGGTAACCTTTGTCCCGCACCGCACAAGACTTTTACCGCAAACCTCTAAAATATGCTGCGGAAATTTATCACGGAAATGTCGCTTGCATATAATCCCCGTTCCGCTGAGCAGGAGCTTCCTGATAAACGGCGGCCGTCAGAATACGTGACGGTGTCGCTATTCAGCTAAACGGTACTTAGATTAAACTTTATTTTGTATACCGCTCAGTTGACCAAGCATATACTGGTAAAACGAGTAGACCGGCCTAAAATATTATAAGATTTACTTGCATAAAGTTTTCTGACAAATAGCGGCAGCGGAAACTAAATTCGACTAATTTTTAAGATATTTCAAAGTATTTTTTTGTCTTTAATGTTTATAGACACCAAATGTAATATACGCGGTTAAAAAAATTGCGTCTTTGTAAATAAACTAACGCCTGCCCGCCACGAGCCGCAACGAAAACAACGCATACAAAACCTAATGAAGATTCAATCTCACTGATGAGATTTTATTTAATAAAAGCTTTTTGACTTTGACTAAAAAAAAATATGTAATCATACCTAATCATACAAAACGTAATGACGATTCAAAGTGATCAGTGAGATTTTATTGAATAAAAGATTTTTGACTTTGACTTTGACTTTGACTTTGACTTTGCTTGAAAACAGCTTTGTGCCAAAAGTGATGAATCTTCCCGTGTCTTCTCTATATTACGGCCGTCACGACGGCCTCCGTTTTTCAAGATCCCCCATTATGAGCGCTCAAGCAAGTATGCGATTGTGGATTCCTACTATCTATGCAGTAATCTGCGAACCTGTTTTCTTTGGCGAAGGAAACCAACGTGATCCTTCAAAGGCCTTGGAGATGGATAAGGCTCCTTGATAACTTTGAGAATAAATAAATAAATAAATATTCACGGACACTTAACACAACGCCTTCTGGTCCCAAACTAAGCAAAGCTTTTACTATGGAAACTAGATGGCTGATAGAATACAAACATACATTTTTTTTGTAAATACATACTTATAGAAACACCCAGACACAGAACAAACATCTATGTTTACAACACACAAATGTTTGTTCTCGGTGGGGATCGAACCCACGACCCACAGCACGGAAGGCAGAGCTACTACCAACTGAGCTATGACGCCTGTCAAATATCAATTAAATATGTCAACAAATATATTGCAAATGGGTTGTCAAAAATATTTCAGTCCAGAATATGATTAATAAAAAATTTCACTTCTTTAACCTCGACAACCGGAATTCAGGACTGATTTTTCGCAGACAACCCTATTATACCACCGTGTTCGTAATGAAATAATCTTTATTTTAAACTTAACTTTAATTCATTAACCAGACCGATGCAAGTTTTGACCTGTTTATGTTTATACCTGCCTACCCAAGAGTTGTGACGGGAAAAAACTAGTCAACCTAACGTTTGCATATTCTATGGGCTTCATACTTTCGATTGGTATGGAATTTGTCTATTAACCAAAGCAGTTAAATTTTGTTTTTAAATTTATATTCTGGACTGAAATTTTATAGACAACCCTTTTGCAATATATTTATTGACATATTTAATTGATAATAAAATAGTTTTCATCCATTAACCAGCTCGGTCCAAATGTTTGTATATGAGAATACTTGCACAGAAAACACGGTATTTTATCCCAATTTTCGGTGCAACTTGGTACGTGCAGGTGTACCAAAAATTGGGACCAATTAATACATGAATCAAAAGTATCCAATATCCATCCATGGTAATTACCACATGCAATACAATACATGGTACCTGATATTTTTAATTTTCGTACAGTATTTCAATGCATTTTAAAAGCTAGTTTTGAAAGAGTTAGATAGCCTTCATTGTCATGGGGCAGGTATGATTCGTTACAGTAACCTATAATCACGTGACCAATGATGATTTTGACGTTTTCTACTTTCTACCGAAGGGCAGGTTTCGCTACCGACTGATAAGTTTCAACCTGTTTCGCTGTGTAAGAAAGCGCATAAGATAACATGAGGTTATTTTACCCGAGGTACCAAATAGTACCGACCTGTACTGTGGGGGTATCGTTGTCTCATGAAAACCTGGCAGGTTTAAGCCTGGCAGGTTTTCTGAACTGTTTTCATACTAAATCATTGGTATTCTGTGACTAAAAAGTGACGTTAGCGCGTTTCAGCGCGTTTTTTGCCGTTACAGCTTCTGGTTTTCTTATATCTGTAGCCACGTCACTTGACATTATGCTGGGCAGCGAACGCAGTTCAGAGCTTGGAATACGGGGACAGTACCGATTTCTTTGCACGGAGAATCCGTTTCCTTATACAAGCACCCTAAATGAGCGTTTGGTCCGTTTTCGTAATTGAGTTTCGTAATTAGCTACGATTAGTTTTTTTTTTTCACATTTTCTTATCAGTACGATACGAGTCGCCGGCTTAGGGTGTGTCCATATTGTCCATTTAATACGTAAACCACTACGACTGTCAGCGCAATTTGAATGGATGGGTGACCGGTTGTGGTATTTACAACTGTGATTTGAAGGGTCTATCTATACTATAGACCTTTCAGAGCACATTCAATGCTTATAAGCTCTATAGGGTCGTGTGAAGTAAATATGCCCATTGCCCAAGCTAAACCAGATCTTCAAGCAAAATATGTATTACAACTAACCAATTTATCATACAAAAGACTTCACCGCGGTGTTATTGAACTTAAGCAGGAAAGGGCAAGTCATTTATAAAATGCTGGGACGGAGTTTCGATAAAAGCTCAAATAGCTCCCATTTCCATACCGAAAGTTGACGTGTTAAATTCGAATAAACCTTCCCCGTAAAGCGTTGCTAATCTAATAGAGAAGTGCGATCACGTACTCCCATAACGCCAAGCGCGAGAAGTGCCTCCTAAAACCACGTCTCGCCGCCGAGATTGCTCTATCCAATGCGTTTTTGGTATACGGCGTCGCGTCGTGGGCACTCGATGGTAAGTGCATTTTTCGACGTTCTATTCCATAAATGATGGATTTCGAATTGCAGAAAGATATATCGATATTACATGAGATAAATGATGTAGGATGCATCAGTTTATTCGGTTTTTGAATTTCAGAATGTGCGAGGGCATTATAATTTATATCAAAAGCAATGACAGAGTAGGCTAAAAATGACAAATTGCTTACTTCAATAGTTTATTTCAACAAGTAACCTCAGGGTTTAATAAAATGTTCATGACCAATACTATTTCGATATGTAAAGCGAAGGCACTAAATATAATTCTGACAATCGAACAAAATACCTGTTAAATAACAAACTGTTCCAAACTCAGTGAACGTACAATGGAATGCTCGTAATAAAGCCCACAGATCCAGCATAGAATAAATTAAAGTACTTTCTACAAGTAGTAAAGTTTCACTCCTGTGACAAAACGACGGTGTCAGTGTGTCTACGTATTGTGAACAATATCTTAAATGAAGTATAGGCAGAAGACTAACGTAAGTACTTTTTGAATAAAGTATAGACACTACACAGATCAGTTTTAAGAATAATAAAAGAAAATCATCTAAAACTGAAGCTCAGTTATCACTAAGTTGTTCAATTGTGATAACCACAATGAACGTCATGTCCTAAACCACATGCGTGACTCATATCCTCGATAGGTAAGAGCGACATATGAGGGGCACATAATAAAAATTACGCTATACGTCAACCTGACATGCAGAGGGCGCTCGTACATCTCAGCCTGATTAATGACGGGTGGTGAACGTGGACCCTAAAGGTTGGACTGTATTTATTGCTTATTCATTTATAAACGGGCGAGATTATGATTTTTAAGTATTCCGGCTTGTGGTATCATGTACGTGCTGGCCTAGCTTGACGACGTCATGACACCACAGGAAGAAGTTTCGGTAGTGTTAAGTGCCTTTCAAGTAGATGCCTACTTGAAAGGCACTGAAGTACTGAAACACAAAACGCGTGGTTCTAGTGTAAGTACAACGTCACACTTGTATAATGTAAACCTACCTAGCGAATTGATATACAATTGTTTAGGTACCCTGCTCTTATTTCTATGAGAAGAGGCTCTAGCTAACTTGACAGACATTCTCCTAGTAGTCATGAAAAAGTACCTAATGAAAGTGTACAGTGAAACTGGCAGTATAAACAAAGAGTCACGTGAATATTCTGATGATTTTTTTACGTTTTCTGTTTTCTACTAGAATTTCTTAGCCAGGTTACGGGCAGGTCTTAGCCAGGTTACGAAGAATGGACAAGAAAAGAAAGAAAATAATGCTAATACAATGCACTAAGTCTCAGTGGTCTCAATGAAAAAGCAATGTCAGACTCAACTAATTCGAGCCAATCGCATTTTTCCGAGAAATTCACTAAATTCTTGAACATAATTTAATCATGTTACACGGCAAATTAACCACTATTACACAGCACATTAAAGACGAGATTCGTTTGATGCTCTGTGCGACGGGCACCGGTGTCCGGGTCTCAATTAAAAGGCTCATTAAAGTGTCTCGTTGGGGTGAGGATCAAATTTAAATTGCAAGTGTCATCAGACGCCAATTACTAACAGAATGTTTTGTGACTTGGAAAATGACAGGGAACATACCGAACTACCGGCTATTAGCACCGGTTTTTGCAATACCAAATAGCCAGGTCAAATTTCACTAGTCAAATTACAAAGGTAAAAAAAAATGTCCTTTAACTTTTGCCAGCGCCTCGTGCCGGGGTAAACATTATAAGGTTCGTATGCAGAGATTAATCATCGGCTGACTTGGCGTAATAAATGTCGAAAATTTTATGAAAAGAGGACATTTATTACAGACGTACGAAATGTAGAGCTTTTTTGAATAATGTAGCTGTAAATAAAATAGGCCTTTGTCGCTTGCAAGCTTCCATATATTTCTAGACCAGTTAGATTATCATCAATCACGCAAGTTCATTGGAGGCTACTATTGACTGTAAAACAACAAAAGAAACGGAGCTTTGTGAACTAATTTAAGAAAAGGATTGAGGTTACTAAGCTAAAAAGTTTGGCCTCTCTCCAAAGTTTAATGTTTTACTTTTTCCTTGACACTACTTACCAAATATATCAGCGTTATATTGCTAGTTAAAAATTAAAATACTGCAATGGCAGTATCCCAATTTTATTCATACGCCAAAACTACAAAATAAAACCACTGTATGAAAACATCATTCCTGTATTGGCTAGAAAGAAATCCTAGATACATTTTTGTTTGCTAGCAAAACAAATTCTGGGGCAAAATTTACCCTAAATGTAAACAGTAGAAATTCATAATTGCAAGTGTAGCGAACCATCATTCCTATATTGGCTAGAAAGAAACACTAGATATACATTTTCGCTGGCTCGCTAAACAAACTTTGGGCCAAAATGTACCCCAAAAGCAAACAGTACAAATTCATAATCTTATTGCAAGTGTAGCAAATCATCATTCCTGTATTGGCTAGAAAGAAACCCTAGATATCTTTTTGTTTTGCTCGAAAAACAAACTCTGGGGCAAAATTTACCCCAAAAGCAAACAGTAAAATTCATAATCTTATTGCAAGTGTAGCTGGAACAATATTAGATATGTTTGTGTAAATATTAAAAGGGGGAAGGCAGCTGGCGGAAGTCAACACAATTGACGCAATGAATATAAGAATATGTACCGCCGATTAACGAAGCTATAGAACGGATAGGACCCTACTTTTTATAATGCTCTTTGTTAAATTCGACCATGATGCCAATTGATGTTTGTAATCTGGGTCAATTTCTAAAATGTTGAGGCAAATTCGGTACCTATTGTAGTTTGTGTTTCTCTATATTTATGTTATCGACCATTTCATGTTCACTAGCTTCCTATGTTTTTCTATATGCAATGATTTACTAAAGCGGGGAAGCGAGTCTTTTTGACAGATGTTTGACCAATCACTTGTCTGTAGTGACGAATACATTTTGATACATCAATATAGAACAATTTGGGTCCGAAACGCAAACAGGACGCAAACAGGATTTTTTGATAAAAGCGACGAACTCATAGGATTACGTCACCATTAAAACAATGGGCTCAACGAACTCCATTTATATTCCAACGGGACCCAAAAATCCAAATGTCGTTCGGAATCGTATGTAATGTACAGCTTATCTCCATCGCGTGGATTTCGAGCGGCGAAAAAAAGACACGCAAGGATTAGGTGGTATCAGAGGTCTGCGGTTAACACTCGCTGCCATGTTTTACTCTATTATAATAAAAAATAAGACTGCTTACTTATTACATTTTCTTACAAAAACGTCTACATGAGTGACTAAATAGTAAGACATATATTAATATAGTTCAAACATTTATATATAAAAGGTTTAGCTTATAAGTAATTTATGAATAACATAAATGTATTTGAAAGTTGTAGGTCAATTGAAGATAGACAAACGGAAACTTAATCATAAATCATGCAAATTATAATCGATAAACTCCACTCCGCTTTTGCGAGAATCGATATGACTGTAAATGTATAACGTGTGTGGGTAAAGCTAATGTGTACCAAGCTTATCTATACTCATCATAACGTGCGTGTTAAATCCAAGTTTCAGATGACTAAGTGTAGTTCATTTATCAATATTTTTTTTATATCCACGGACACCTAACACAACGCCTCCTAGTCTCAAACTAAGCAAAGCTTGTACGATGGAAACTAGATGGCTGATAGAATACATATTCATTTTTTTTTGTAAATACCTACTTATAATACATATCAATATCCAGGTATACCTACTACAGAAAATGTTTTATCATGTATAATTAATGAATGTAATGTTAGCAGAGTCATCATTTTAAGATCAATGTGCGAAGTAGATAAAAAAGAAAAAGAAGTGGTCTCTGCAATGCAGAGGTACCAAGGTAACCAAGGTAACTAAAAATAGTTGTAGCATTTGGTCATATTTGAAACACATACTTCCACATCTGTAATAGGCCTTCACATCTATTGAAGATGATGTATACAGCGTCAGGAGGCAATCTATGCCTACACTTAACGGGACACTGTGGTGCCTGGGACAATGTTTAGATGTGTGGTGCCTGGGACAATGTTTAGATGGAGTAGGCTTGCCCAGCACTCTCAGCCTAGTTAGCCATATCCACAGAAAATACAATCTGACTAAGCCGCGGGTTTCGTCACGAGGTTTTCCTTCACTGTTAAGCTCGTGTTAATGCGCATATACATTTTCCGAAACGAAAAATCCATTGATGCTACGACCTTCGGATCGAAAGCCGAGGTGCAATCCCACTCTTCCAACACGGACATCTGTAATAGTAGGACTATAATAATATAAATTTTGATGGCTTGTAGAATTGTTATGTAGTGTAGAATTTGAATGATCTTGGATTTAAAGTACGATTCTATAAACCCAACTGGTACTAAAATATTTTTTATTCCTGTATCCGAAATGTCAAATACCATAAATTTTACGACTCCACATAAAACTGCCAGGCATAGACTGAACAATATAATTTTGGGACTACAGTTTTATCTCACTCATGTAAAATTGCTTCTTGTTATATAAATAATGTATAGGTATTTAGTTTGATATATATATATATATATATATATATTATTGCAATCTGAGAGATTTGATTAAGAACCAATTTCAAAAAAAAAATTAGTTGAGTAATTTTCAAAAAATATTAATACCTAATAAATTTTAGGTAGGTAGTATTTTACGCATAATAAACGTTGATATTATTATCCAAGTTATAAAATTCTTAGTAGCAATGAATTTTAAGATTTCGAGTAAAATCTTAACGATAATAGATTTCAGAATTTATATTAATAGCCATGGGGTCTGGCTTGACCCCAATAATGCACGGTCCATTAAATACTGTAGTAACATTGGCTCAATGGAAATAATTGTTCTGGGTTTTGGTCGAAGCGTGAAATTATGTTATATTGAAATGAAATTGATATAATTTCGGTTATTTGATAAAGTACATCGATGTTATTGTTATTGGAGGACTTACTATGGTAATCGACTTTCTCGCTTCAGGCAAACTACGCTTGGCAACAAAATGTATGGTGTTGTTTTCAACAAAGGTAATTTGTGAATGCTTGGTGGTAATAAAACGTAATTTTGTTACCTTTGGATGCCTGCGAAGAAAATAGGGCAATAAAACTAGATAAGCTAAAGTATATAAAAGTACATAAGTATTATATCAGCAATCTAGTTCCCATAGTACAAGCTCTGCTTAGTTTGGGACTAGAGAGCGTTGTGTGTAATGTCCAACAATATTTTATTTATTATCTTGGTGTTCCCAAAGATTTTATTGAAACCCGAAATCTATGCTACACATAAAATACGTTTACATAAACCTTTGCAAGCACCTTCGCAAATTGCATTTATATCAAAATCAGGCCAGGTTTTGGAAAATACCTTCAAGCTTTTTTTTAACACCATCCGAAGCATCCCAGTTTCGTCCAAAAACGCGATATATCCATGTATTACCATAATATTTGTTATGCCAATCGGCATCCTCGACAACCCAGGCATTACCAGAACCGTTATGTAGATTAAGTGCTTTCTGTACGACACGAATAAAGCGGGTCAAAGTTATATGGGAGCTTGCGGTTGTATTCTAAAATTTTCCGATAAAATGAACAGAAACTTAGGCTGTGGTCCCACTACAACTAATAGTTTAGCGACTGATTGTCAGTTGACTCTGAGCTGCAGTGCAAGTACCGTTCTTGTCGATCGCATAATTTGACATTTAGAATCGTCAAAATTCGATAAAAACGGTTTTATCGACGGTTGCGGGTACGTTACCAACTTAGTCGATCGGTAGACAAATTCGTTAAATTTTAACGAATTGGCAATGGTGTATGTTTATAGTAAACTAGTAAATCATGGCAGCATTGAACGAATGATTTCGATAAACTCTGACCTTATTTTTGGGAGTACGGATCTTTTGTCGACAAGAGATCCGTACTCCCATGGAACGATACGATTCGATACGTTTATCGACTTTAGCGATCGATAAGAACGGTACTTGCACTGCTGAGCTGCGAATTGCAGTCAGGGGGGTAAGTACAAATAAATCTGTCGCAATTTTTTATATTTATTCACGCTTTTAATCGATTCGTCTATTTGTTTTTCATTTTCATTCGTTGTGTCTGGTTCTTTCTTGGTCACTTCCTAAGGTCGATGAATTGGTAGGTACTTGGTTATAAAAAATCGTGTGCTAGTAAGTACTTTCTTCCTTTCAAGTCTTTGATTTAGATTTTTACGGTACAGCATACAGAGATGCGGTAACACAAACATAATAAAATAACCTAATCGTTTCCCCTTTCGGGTTACTGAGATTCGGCAACCGTAATATGACGGCAGAGATGAATAACAAACAGAAAACTATTATTTCGTTGCTATAAAAATATATCAGCTGTAAGAAATGTACCTGATAAATAAGGAAAGATAATTCCATATAACGAAGACGTATACATATACATATTCTGTGCATATATGCGAAACAATATATGCACAGAATATGTATGTACTTTAAACTTATGCATTTATGTAGTACGTTATGTATGTAAACCTATATAAATAAATAAAAAATATATGAATCAATGAATATTTATTTGATAAAATAGCCTAATATATCACTACATAGTATAAAGCAAAGTCGCTTCCCGCGTCTGTTTTGAAGATCTAAGCATACATACATACAGACATCGTATGTATGTATGCTTAGATCTTCAAAACTACACAACGGATTTTGATGCAGTTTTTTTAATAGATAGAGTGATTCAAGAGGAAGGTTTATATGTATAATACATCATCATCATCACTGCATTGCACCCGTGCGAAGCCGGGGCGGGTCGCTAGTTTGTTATAATACTAGCATGTTATTCTATACAACGCCATGCCGCCGTCCCAAATAAAGCAAATGTAAAGTGTGCGCCGCTTCTTAGAAAAGAAAAGCTTTAGAACGGTTTTAAACGAAACGATACTAACATTTTATTACCATCCCACTGCAATATGCTGTACATACAAAATAATCGTTTCCCGAGCACACAAATAAAATAGTATTTAAGCAAACACAGACGTAGAATCTATGGTGGTGTTTGTACAGTAAATCTTACTTTATCGCGGACTATCTTCACAATACAGCTTGAGTTCCGTATTAGAAAAGTACGGGACGAAAACTTTGAAATTGTTCGAATTGCTTACTATTCTTGTCCAAAAAATAGTGGGCACTTTTGTAGGTAGATAGTATCTACTAGATACATATACATAATGTGTTATGTATGGATGTAATATATTGTTTTTTACTAAAATAATTAATGTGACAGTTTAGATCTCTACCTTGCCGCAACGGCTTGATTTGAATCAAACTTAGAATCTTTGGATAAAAATATTGTTTGAAAAGAATCGAATAGAAATCCGTTTGCAAGATTTGAAGTACTAGTAACTTTTTACCTACCAAAACATTGTTATATTATACTAAAGATCTTTTATATTGTAAAGCGATCATTGTTACATATTTATGGGGATCATACGTTTCAAATAAGGACTATAATTATGTAATAGTTCGCATCAGCTTATTCCATAATATAGTTGCATAAAAAAATGGTATAGATTTTAGAAATACTTATTCTGAATATTTATTTCAAAGTGACTCTATATTATTGTCTTTGTTATTAGATACTATTTCCAATTCCTATTGTTCCAATAACAATAACAAAGATTGTAATCATATTCAATGCTGTTATTCTATGACAACAATGTTCCGGTACAAGAAAATATCACGTGGAAAGCCCCTGTTGCACTCTAGCATAAAGCTTTCCTATAGTTGTGGTTGTGGGTATAGGTACAGATAGGTCACTATCAAAAACAATTGACGATTGAACCATATTACATCTAGATTATGGTTTCTAATGAGAAGGAGCGGAATACATCTTCCAATAGAACTAGGGCTTTAGAGCCTAAGCACACGGCGTAAAACGCTGTGTGGCTTAGGTCCACTCTGAATCTTTGCAGTTATGAAGATTACTAAACTTTTTAGTCGATTTTATGAGAAAAACAAAAACGGAGTCTTTGTAGAATAGCTTCCTCTAAACTTCTAAAGGTACCATCTACGTAGGCGCCAATAGTCTGACAAAGAAGGCATAAGATTACTTTTGAACTGGGAGTTGACCCACGCGTATCCAACCTGAACAACGTGACGCAGCTGTGTACGCTCGTGTTAAGCTCTCACGACGACGCGACGATGCTACTTCCAAACCTCGCTTTTAGTGTACTGAACTATCTGTTCCAGCTCCGAAGCCATGCTTTTACGCTACGTCGGCCCATTTCATATAATAACATGTTCTCATATCAAAAGTCCATATCCGTGATATCGGCCATTGTCGACCACTTTAGGAGGCACCGTAATTAGGGTTGCCAGGATGGCACAGTTTCCCCGATAATGGGGAAATTGTAACGCTGGCAAAAATCTTAATAGGGGTCCATGATGTCGTTTGCGACATTACGTACGACTTTTAGATTAGGCACTTAGTAGTTTGGAAATTAGAATTTCAAATTATGAGATTAACATGTTTTTACGTGGCCGAGCGTTCCTTAAATGATTTATTTTTTGTTTCAGGTATGTTTTGAGGTTTCGAAGAGAGGCAGCCCTACGGTAATCGCTTCAGCTTGCGATCACTTGCATCAAGTGGTAAAAGCATTCGATAAACCGATGGTTTACTCCAATATTTTTCTATTTGTCGGTTGCGTGACTCTCGACTCAAGTGGTTGCTTTCATATATTTGCTTTTAAAATGAAATGTTTTAGATTTTTCAAATAGCTTGCCCGAACATACACTTACCAATATAGCAATATATATATATATATTGGGCGCCTAACCACTTAAAGTTTTGCGTTTTTTGAATTTAAAATGAAAAAAATATTAATTAAAAAACTATACGGTAAAAAATTATCTTAGCAAGATTTACGTCCTCAGTCAAAACCAGTGACATGTTTAGACGTGTCACTTGTTTAGACACATTACACTGGCAACACAAATCTACACTTTATACCACTTTTTTGTTAACAGAGTTCTAAACCTCGACGCACGTGAGTGAGCGAGCGTAAAAGTGTCCCAATTTGATTGATGGCTATGTGGTGTGACGTGGTTCGTGTATCTCCGGTTATGTCCCATGCGGCTGGACGGTGTTATTCGTGGAATAATATTTTTACTTTGTATAAAACCAGCATGTACACATAGTACACTCGCGTGGTAATAGATATCGACTGATGTTTCAATTGCCAGCTATAAAACTACCAGAAATTCTTCACCACACACATTTACGATTGTACGTATGACGTAGATACCTAAGTTTATAAAATTCAAAATATACGTTCTATTAACTGATTTAAAAAATTAATAAGTCAGAATCACCCCTCGCAAACAGAATATTAGTCACTGCAGTAAATGGAAATTTATGTGTCTACTGCGTGTCTATTGCAGTTAAAATGTATAATATTAATATGCGTTGCTTTAGACGTAAATGATATTAGACTAGACAGCTGGAGCGTACCAAGTCGAATTGAATTAGGTTTTAATAAATTAAAATCTATTTAGACACCATGATCAACCACTTTGTTTTAGACGTTTCTGCTTTTAAGTATACAAAAATCACAAGTAGGTATTTATATTTCACACCAGAAAAAAATTTAGCTCCTAAAAAGTAACGACTATGAGTTACTAATGTTCTTATTATAGAGAACTTCCTCTAGGTGTTTTTTTTAGTTATAAAATTGTGCCATATTTTTGTAAAATATTAAAATAAGCCACACGAAAACAAACTAGGTAATCTGAAAATTACTTTTTAATCCTGTTCTTTTCGCATTAGCCTGCAATCCATTATCCACAGTATCAATTAAGGTTGGTTAAAACAACATATTCAACTCAACACCAATACGGCTAAGTGCATCATTTGCCAACACTGCACGGCTGATGGCGCATATGTCACTGTTCTAGCTTACTACAGACAACTGGCTTCAATGTAAAATGAACTGTGAGCTTCTAGATTTAGAGTCTAAACGACTGAGAAGAGTTCGATTACCTAAAAGTAATGATAGGCGAACTTGTCGCGTCCAATGTGAGCTTTCACGGTCAACATTTAGGATTTAAAATCGCTTGCGTGTTTCATAATCGATTAAAAATAATCAATGAAGTGAAATTTCGGTAGTAAATTTAATGAACCTTAGGTCAAGTGGTATAAGGACCAAAATAGTTGTGACGTAGAGTGTAAGCATCATCAATCATGTGCAAAAGTCTCCGCGGGCTACGAACTATTTCAGAGTTGGTAATTAATTGGTGCGAGTCTAAACAAATTCGGTTTCTGTAAGTGATGTGTGTCGAAGTGATTTGTCTGTTTTTGGTTAAACATGTTCGGGGTTTTTGTTGAGGACATTGCATTAATATTAAGAGCTTTTAGATTTCGACTAAAAGACTACTTAAACAACTAAATACTAGTTAAAAATGGAAATTAAGTAATCTCTTTTAACGTTTTTTTATGAGGCTAAGCATTTCTGTGTCTGGGTGTTACTATGTAATATAAGTATGTATTTACAAAAAAAATATGTACATAATTATTATATAGCCATCTATAGTCATCCAATTTTGTTTTTGAATAACTTTTTTACTAAATAAAAAATATATATTTTGAGTGATGGAAATTAGTTCCCATAGTACAAGCTTTGCTTAGTTTGGGACTAGAAGGCGTTGTGTAAATGTCCGTGAATATTTATTTATTTATTTGGCTGCCAGCACACCTGATGGTAAGTGTTTCTGCAGCCTATGGTGAAGCAATTAGTGGAAATATTGTATTTGATCAAGATATAAAGAATGCTCTCTCTAATGTAGGATATTGCACCCTCCGATTCTTAGGTTGTGGGTTCGAATCGTCAGATTAATAGATCCTGTGACCATTCAAATCACTACAACCGCTATAATTATTATGATGCGATG
Organism: Eulithis testata; assembly: GCA_947507515.1. Taxonomy (NCBI): domain Eukaryota; kingdom Metazoa; phylum Arthropoda; class Insecta; order Lepidoptera; family Geometridae; genus Eulithis; species Eulithis testata. The sequence continues at coordinate 4,115,990 of OX382213.1, read as the reverse complement.
CAAGTTACGTAGTAAAGAAAATCTCATAGAACCAACAGGGTTAGCGCGAAAAAATAATCAGCTTATGTAGATAGATAGGTAGTGTTTATTTGACATACCTAACACACGAAAAACACAGAACCAGACAGAAAATATAACAAATATAAAGGTTACTGCTTATGTGGTAAAAATGTATGAATGAAAAAGATATGTGTTATTATAATATTTTTTTATTACATCGGGTATGAAATTATTATTTATCATAAACAGGGATTCTAATTCCTAGTACAGGTTAATGCCATTAAATGCTAATTTCTGAGAGAGCCTAGATTGTAGGAATGCCTTCAAGCCGAACAAAAACCAGCAATTAAAAGCTGTAAACGTAATTTTCTTTGTATTAACATGAAATAAGCGACATTTGTAGGTCAATATTATGAAAAAGTTTTATAATTTTAGCTTTTCAACACGCACGATTTGTTTTTTTACGGTCTCTATTACAAGGTACAATCGAGAGCGGATATTTGGGGTCTTCTATAAAAAAATTGAATATCTTGAAAACCTCTCGGAAAATCTTGGCATAAGGTGTATTATACGATCTGTGGCATGAGTGAATGCCAATGCAAATGCTTAGTAAAAAAAAAATATGCAAAATTAAATGTAATTTAAATAACAATTTACTATTATTTTATAATAGGAGTATTGAACTATCAAACATAATTTATTTCATTAAACAAGCATTCATGCTTTCCACGATATCCAAATTTTTATATATGCCCTGAATTTTTTGCTCTCGACTGTATATGCTTTTTAATATCATGTGTTTATATCCTAAGGTATTATCAGACAAGTTTCAAGTTCGTTCTCTATTCGATTGAATCCCGAGTGTTACCTATATCATTCATATTGACGAGAACGAGAAATTGAACCGCTCTTTCGACAAAAAACTCTTACGTACTTCCGTATAAATCTCGAAATTAGGACGTGTAGGACCGAGCGGTGTTCTCTTTCTAAGGGTGTGTTAAGTAGTAGTAATTAAAAAGGAAATTTTGTGTTGTTGTTTAAGGTCCAACTAGTCGCCGACCTTTCCATACAAACGTGGAACATTTTCCCTGGTTATGATGAAAAAAATTTAAGTCAATATGTGTAGTCAATACAAAAAATAGCGAAGCAAATAGCAATAGGTTATGTCCCTAGCAAAATATTTAATTTTCATCACATCTATTCGAAAAGAGCGACTTGGTTCGCCTTTATGTGCACCCAAAGGTGGTGTTTTCTATAAGAAACAATAAGTGCGCGGCAAAGTTCATTCCGGCGCACTTATTTAAATAAGTGCGCCGCAATTGACTTTGCCGCGCACTTTTTGAATTTGGAACATCTTAGTGTTCAGCGCCAAAGAAATCGAACGAATAGAAAACATAAGAAATAAGTGGTTTTCATTACAGATACTATTTATTTTCATTTTAGTTGTTACTATATATGTTTTATTAAATAATAATATTACAATAAAATATGAGGCGCCTTTTATTTTCTCATAGTTGGTGATGAAAAGTAGAGTGTACCACTCGGGCGCAAAATATATTTTTGGCTCGGGCGAAGTACTTTGAATCCCTCGATCGGGATTCTACTCTAGAATCCTCTCCGCTCTGGATTCAAAAAATCGCCCTCGCCGTAAAAATATAATTTTGCTCCCTTATGATACAATCTACTATTTCTACTCGCTATGCAATTTCTCAACCGGTTGCATTAAACAAAAAGGTCTTCTAAAAACAACTCTGCTTTTGTTGTGGCTGAACCCGACATGTTGAAGCAAAAAACAAAGTTTAAAACTCTTTATTACGTCGACGAAATTAAATCGCAACACAATTTGAGCGAGGATGGCAGATTTAAAATATATTACGGTCTATACAGTTGGAACTTGATGGTTTATTTTTACTTACATAAATTCTTGTGACACAATAAACTTGCCGTATAAGTTTTTTTGTTCTGTTATTATGAAAGTAGATTTACGTTATAATAATATTATAAAAAAATGTTACGAAATAAAATAGATATACCTACTTATTTAATTTCTTAACATCTTCTAAATATAAAAACCTGTGCGTGCAGTCCCTACGCGCGGGAGAAGTTATACTTAAAGTGCCACGCATTCACTCTCGCTCTGCGTTTAATGTGAAATTAATTTAGTATTTATTTTTATGTAGTTAACCAATATGCAGTACTAAATTTTCACTTCAAAATAAAAAGTAAAAAGTTGCATGAACACTGCCATCTATTATATTTTGATTGTAGTGTATTATAGTCTCTTTCTATTCCCCCCGCTGTTAGTTGGAAGTCGTATAATAATATCTTCAAAAACACGGGCGGTCAAATGCTGAATTGCTGAACACTGCCATCTATATTTGATTGTAGCATTTGTAGCGTATTAGCCTCTGTCTCTTTCTATTCGGGGAGACAGAGACTATGTCCCGTAAAGCAACGTTGTTGGAAGTCGCATTAGAAGTATAACTTCAATAAAACTCTTTTGAAGCTGACTGACAATCAACGCACAGCCTAAACTATAAGTCCTAGAGGTGTGAAATTTGCAGGGTGGTGTCCTTATAGTGTAGGGGTGCAAAGGAATTTTTATAAGTCGCATTCTAAAGGGTTTAAAATTAGGATCAAAGATTTTAACCAAATAATGCGTATGCTGCTACCGTGCGAGCAAAGCCGCGGGTGACAGCTAGTTTTTTCTAAAATAATTATAACGTGAAAAGATTTTCCTAAATGCCCTCTCTTAATAAACAAGAACAGTTTTAATGCGAGATCCTTAAACTTGTTTATGCCATGTCTTGAAATGAGGTTTGAGATGGAAATAATTTGGGAAGGCTGAATTTTTCACTGGGGGCGGTATACGCAATGAGTTCCTCCTTTGTTTCTTGTCTCACGAGTATTCTACTTACTTTTTGGTAAAATAAATTCATTTGTTGATATTCTCAATATTCTTAGGAATTTTAAACTGGTTTATCTTCTTCAACTTTTTTAAACAAACACTGTAATCTGTTTTGATAGATTTTAGCTGATTTATACAGATTTTACTTTTTTTTGTAAAGTATGGCGTTGTGTCCGTCCGTCCACAAAGTTAGATCGAGTAGATATCAAACTTTGCGGTCGAATATCTCAATTTCACGTATTTGTATAACTTTCAACAACCAGGACTGTTGATGGTTCTATTTGGAAATGCAATGAATTAATCAGAAGTTTATTTTCCAAGTGAATATTTTGATTGAACGCGTATTTGTTCGAAAAGCTTTCATTGTAAAGATAAACCTGACTTGTTGAAAAACATCGACGTTTATAAGGTTTTGATTATATTTGAAGATTTCCATTGTTAAAACAGCTTGTACGTATCAAAACATTGACAATGAAGAGCATGTTTATATAAGAATAAGCGTAACAAGAGAGAAACGTAATTTTAACGAGGCAAATTGACTTTAAAATCCATCTACGAGTACATTAAGCTCGAAAGTATCGTATTGCGGAAAAATTAAATTAAACAATAGCGAATTCAAACGCGCGAACAGCGGTAAGGCTAAAGTGGTTCTTAATTTTCAATTTCGCTGAGATCTCTTCAACATGATATTACGTTGCCTTTATTAAATTCTCCCGGCATACGAGTCCCTACTTATTTTTCACGACAAAATTGAAAACACCTTCGTAAAAGGTAATACGTTCGCACAATATATGAATGGGTTTATATGGTTTTCGATCGGCCGCGACCAGTCGAGTTTCCAGGTTGCCACCTAGGAAGCTCGTAAATCCTTTACGACAAATAAAAACACGCCCTTTCAAAGCCCTCGGCAGCATAAATCATTCAATCGCCGTGAATAAGTAGCCTCTCACCCAGTCTAATTAAAAATATTCCCTGCATTTCTCTCTACAAATTCCTGTAAACCCCCTTCTTTTATCTGTTTTTCCATAGGTTGTGTTTGCGCCAGACTTGTTAATCTGTTAAGTCCTCTCCAATTTGCCGGATCTTGTCTGTTCCCGAATGTAAGTACAGGGGATTCATGTTATTTACTCTTCTATTTTCAGTCGACATGATGTTGCTAATATTCTTTTGACCTTGGCCTTGCGAATTTCTTTAGTAACACGATAAAATCGTTGAATATGTAGATGTAATCCAACTACGTCAAATCTTTCGTAAGTATGAATAAAGTTCATTATCTCCGTAATTGTTTTTCAATGTAACGGCACGTTCATTATATAATTTAATGGTTCTGTTGGCAGTTCTAAGTTTACTGGTAATTGTTTCGCCGCCATACGAGGCGCGACCTTTACAAAGAAAGGATTCAGAATAGATTTGAAACTTGAGACTAACAAGTAACAACTCGTGGTCGTAATTTACATGAAATCGCTTCAGAAGCAATGTTTGTTTCGTGAAATTCAACTTGCCTTTCACAGGAATATATTTCTGATGGATTTTCACAACTCTTACTAAAACATTCGGTAGACGGGACACTCCGTAACTCCTGAATTATACATTCGGAGTTATACAAGACAAAAAAGTTCGATTTACCGATGCCTCCAGATTTATGCCCTCTGCGTTTCTTGAATTGAATATATAACGAGTTTTCCCAAAATGTACAATCCGAAATAATACCCCGCTGTTTCTATGAAATTTTAAACATTGCCGACAGCATCTCAAGGAGCCGTTGAGAGACGGTATTCTTTGAAAGTAATATTTTTAAGTACCTATTTGAAAGTCCGTAGCGGTTGACATTGGAACGAAATTTAGCGTTTATCCTTATCATTTCTTTATTTTCTTGTTGCAATATTGTATCTTTTGTAATTTCTTTGGCAAACACCTTTCTGCCCACAGGGGCAACGATCAACGATCCATTGTTGTTTACATTGGGGGTGTGATGAAAGTCTGAGAGATAAATATTTACAACATTGTAAACACGAGCTCTCGAGACAGCGATGACCCGCGAGTTCAGATGTCACGGTCAGCCATTGTTCGCAGACGGGTAACGCATGTAAATAAAGGTTATTGGTGGAATATAGTCGAATTACATATTTATCAATCTACAGGTGCGGGCGTTGTTAAATTTAACTGGAAATTTTTATATTTGAGACTGAGCTGATAAAAAAATATGATTTAAACGTCATAATGCAATCCAAATTGAACTTAAATTATATACTTATTAGATTTAAAAAAATCATCTTCTGTTTTTCTTTGTTAGTATTTCTTAGCTGACCGAATATTAATGAAGTTGATTCTCCATTTGGTGACATACATTTATCTTATCTTAGATTACGATTACTAACAGCCACATCTTATTCGTCAGTCAGTGCTGCGTCCCTAACTATAACTGCATATAAGGGCCTTCTTGTTATGGCTTATACATATACATAGATATATCAGTAAGTACAGTACGTGATCTGGTTTTCATTTATCTTAATGATCTCTCTGGCGCCTCCATACGTCACAGTGATATAATACTGTCCTTGTTTAGGGTTAGCTAATTTAACGCACTGAATTGTTTAGGAAAACATTAAAACAGGCTCATTTAGATACCAATTCTTCAAAACAAGGGCGTGTATTTTCTTGGCGTCTTCTAATTTGTTGTTTTATTTTGTGAGCTCGGTCGGTACCCATACACTTAGTATGTTTATATCTTAATAAAGAATCTTGGTATTCTATTACTCGTACTCTTAGGTCCCTTAGATCATCATCATCATACTTGAGTCTGGATTTTCTGAAGACTTATCTTCAGGAAATCCAGACTCCAGCATACATTTTAGTATAAGAATCTGTACTCAAATCTATGCTCGAGTATCGTTTTTTTTATCAGAATATAAGCCTTATTGTTACCAAACTAGCGATGTTTTAATCGCAGTTGTTGTATTGTTTTTGACTGTGTTTTTATTACCAGTTTCATCTAGTAATACATCTGATACAGTATAAATTTAACTCTATTTAAAGTAGAACACGCAAACAAAAACAGCTATGTAGATAGAACATTTCTGTTCATAATATAATCATTTGTTCATTGTTTCGTGTTGTGTTGTACAAGAATGTAAGTATCCATTACATCAGCCCCATCATAATAATAGTTTGTTTTGACTTTAGTCTGATTAGTATTTGGAGTTTTGAATTCACCTTCTGCTCTCTGAATAACTCATTATACCTAATCTTCACTGCCTTAAAGCGGCCTAAAAACTCCGATACCAGAGTTGACCACCAACTCATACGAACTTATTTTATATTATAAACTGTAGTCTTCCAGTTGCTTGTGAAAACCACATAATTATTTGGATGGGCTTATTCAATCAAATACTACTAACTCCAATCAGATCAGCAGCTTGATGAAAACCGCTGCACATGGGTAGCCTCTTTTTCATGTACTGATTCTTTGTCTTAGTACTCAATCCACTTACTTAGTCAAATCAGGATTTTTTTCTGCATTTCTAAATCTCAGTACAGAATGTTTTTCTTTTTATATTTACTTCATATGCGCTGTCGTCTTCCAATTATGAAGCAGTCACATACAATTCGGAGCCCACCCAATAAATCTTTCTGACATAATAACCAATACGTATTTGCATAACAGATAGTCGTATCTCGGGTTATTGAATCCTTATCGGGGGTCCTCAACCTCTGTGTTTGCTAGGGTTCGATACGTTACTTATTTGAGGTTAGGTAAATATCTGACTGATATTAAAAGAATTTAGTGACAACTGATAAAAACTAGTAAATAAATATCTACACATATATCTGTATGTATATTATTATAAACTACTTAGGTATTTAATCTACCTACCTGCTTAATCATTCTTACAAAAAGGAATATGATGGGTACAATAATTTGGGTACTAGACTTTCAACGAGAACGTTTTATTTATGTCAAGTTAGCTATTGGATACATTATTTTCGGTCTCTGTTGTGTCGGCCCATTAGCTCAGTTGGTTAGAGCGTCGTGCTAATAACGCGAAGGTCGCGGGTTCGATCCCCTCATGGGCCACTTTCCTTTTGCTTTTTTGAACAGCGATTGTTTGCCTCTTACTTGCAAGCACCAAGCAATCAATGGAAAAAATCTCACTAGTTCCATCAATAGAACTAGCACTGTAACTAGCGGGAAAACTAGGAATAAACAACATTTTTCTGTGCGATAATGTTTTTTGTTATTCGATTTCAGAATACTAAAAAAAGTATAAAATACTAAAAGGTACGCAGAATTTAGTTTTGCCAAAATATTTTTGTTACAAAGCCTGTATATTTTTCCTTCCGAAAAGGCTGTAATAGGTCACTCCCACACACCCCACGCGGAGTAAATAATACCAACTCTAGTATAAATCAGCTTTGTAACATTAAGCTTTATTGAGCCTTCTCAAGATTCAATATGAACTTTGAAATACCATAGAAAATATAGATATTTAGTTAGTATAATTTTACCTATAACTACTTAAAAATATAAAACATATAATAATATTAGAAATACTTACTTATAACCGACTCAGCTGTAATCCCGGTCATTAAACCAAAAATAGAGGCCTCAGGCGGCTTATGAACTTTGCCATCAGGGTCCACTACTAGCTTTTACAATTATACAAAGTTTAGTTTAGGAAGGCCCTATTTAGCAAATCTCTTGTCGCAAACAATTGAGCAAAAACGCTATAAGGAAAAAGCCTTATTCACAAATTAGGTGCTCAGACACGATAAATACAGTGTAAAATGGTCCTTTCAATGTTACGGGATTTTCTTTAGGAATGTTTGAGAAGGCGGAAGCGGGTCTTTTGTGACTTTGGAACGAAAATGTCACGTTTTTCTCTATTTAGAAAATCCAATCATATTAAATAAAATTATGGAGTTAAAATAACAAAGAGGGAAACCGTACGATTAACGTAGAGACCTTTGAGTCAAGAAGTTTAACTGAAAATTATATTTTTCCAAAAATGCCGACTAAGATTTGGATGTCCCTCTGCACAGGAGTACAGCTGACATATCACATACGCCAACTCAACACAAACAAACACCACAATTCTATCGCTATTTGTTTACAAACCACTCCCCGTACAGATTTGCTCAGTCTCCTTTAGCGGTCATTTTAGGTTATAAAATGGTTATGTGCAAAGTAACCATTAGGTTACGTGGCTTATAGGATACAACATTTAAATTGCATATCTATATTTTTGTAAGTGTCGTAAAAAAATATGTGTCAAACAAAATTAAAACTAAATTAAAATGAAAATTCTACAACAACTATAACTGAAGAGACCTAGGTAAAGGCATTTTATTATATCGCATCTTACTTCCATCTTACATGACTTTTTTTTTCATATTTTTACTTTGCGATAGTGGTGCTGTGGCTTGATCACGAATAAATGTGACAGTCACAAGCGTATCGTAACGCTAGCGTATCCGAGATACACTGCGCGGTGAGACTACAACGGTTGGCAGTCGAGCTGGTATTGACGCGCAATATAACTCGAATCCGTTAACGCGATGACTGTCAGATGGTTTCGTGACAGAGGTACAGGTTGACCGTCGTCGGCTTGTTCCATTATTTAGTTGTAAAGAAAACCTCCCCACTTGAGAAAATCTTAATTTATGGAAACTTTTACTCAAGTGTTCGCAGACAGCATTAACCATAGAAAATTAAGTATGGTTTTAGTAACGATTTAAAATACGATGATTCTCAGTTGCGCATACAAATAGCTACCTACAGAGTTTTTAGCAAACGTTAAAGAGAATGGTTATGGCCCTAAGGAGTTTCAGATGTTCAGTTGAATGCCGGAATTACAGCAATCCGGGGACGTCGTAAAATTGTTGTAGACTTCTGACTTACTTTTGATGCTCGACTTGATGCCAATCCTGATTTGGGATCTGCCATGACACCGTTGAATAGTGTTAGAATGAAGTTGAAACCGAATCTGATAGAAGAAAAGTACACATTTTTGTAGAATTCAGCCTTACATTTGATAATCGTCTCCAATGTTTACCGGGTGGTCGATTCCATGCCACATCGAGCCCAATCCCGACTTGGGATCTGCTACGAAAGCGTTGAATGTTATAAAAAAGAAAAACTATGTGTATACTTACCAGAAGGTCGTAAGCGAAGAAAAAAAAGCGGTTCTATCGCTGTGAGCGATCTTTTCCAGACAAATAAATAAACATATTAATTATGACTTTTGCAATAAAACTTCACATATAAAGAAAAAGAAGACGAAGCTGAATACGTTTTCTATTGTAAAAATTAATACCAAAGTTTTGCGGCAGATCTCAAATCCAAATCAGAATTGGTGTCGTGTCGAGTGCGGAGGCAACCCTACAGACATCACATAGAGATAAAGACAAAGTGGTGATGGAACTTCCGAAGTTAAATATGGCTGTTCTTAGACAACAGTATTGTTTTTGATGGAGTTTAGAAAAGATATGGTAATAAACTCGTAAGTACGTATCATAATGTGAGTTACTGACAATGTTATAGCTTGGTACATTAGTTTTCTAGCGGAAAAGTTTGTAAATATTAGGGACCTGTTCTTTAGATTATCGGTTCCCGTCAAGTTGGATTTCCCAAAGATTCTGTCTACGAGTATGACTTGCTTAAGTATCTACTAATTGCAAATTCGTACTAAAATATGATATCACCGTTCTTTTCGTCAAAATTTGAAGCTATCGGGAAACAATAAGGTGCGAGCGAGGTGATCCGCAAACTTAATTTAGAACCACAAAAACAACCCCATCAGTTCATTTCCATGAAAACGTCACTCAAAAATACAACTTCAAAAGCCTTGCTGTCTCATTACCATAATTTCAATTAATAACGATTATGACTCAAACTTCGAAGGGTGTTCTGTAGATCAATATTGTTCTTGCGAACCCGACGTCGGACAAATTGGAATTGGGATTAGAAGTTCACTTCTTGCGATTGTCACTTGCTAACCAATCAAGGGTTAAACCAACCAGGCGAAGTTAATCAGCTTGATTAATCATGATGGGGGTTTAAACTGACCTCAGGCATGGTGTAGTTATTCTATAGCCGGGATCGATAGGCTATCGTGGTTTTAATAGACTTCCTTTCTGATATTATTAGCTTGATTAACCATGGTGAGAGGTTAAACTGGTCTAGCTGACCTCTGACATATTTATTGCCAGAATCTACTGACAGTAACAAAAATCACTGAGTTACAGTGAAGTCCGACTGCAAAATTTCACATCAGGTGCAGCAGCAGCCTGTATTTTTATCTCTTTGAATTATTCAAGTTGAATATTGAAGGTGATTCGATACTGAACAGCATACATAGCACTAGTTTCTCACTGGATGAGCAAAAAACGTACTACTGTCGCGTTTACATCAATCTAGATTATTTATACAGTGTCAGGGGCCACTTTTTAACCCATGCCCTGCTGAACGGGACGCTGCAGTGCCTGGGACATGATTTTAGATGGCTTACTCAACTCAGTACTTATAAATGTCTTATGTAGTATACAAAAGAAGAAGTCAGAGAGACCACTCTCGAAAACATCGAAGGGTTAAAAGTAAGAACTAAATCTACGTTGTTCATTACATACTTCCAATGATATGTACAACGTAGGTTTAGATTTTTATATGGAACAGCTGACACTTGTCGAAGTGACACTATTCCAAAGAGTTACAAAGGAAAAGATGTTGATATTAAACAGTACTTTGTTTAATCCCCGAAGTTTTCTGTGTTGCTCATATCCTGTATGTATAGACACACAAGCTTATACACAAGCACAAACGTTCAATGTGTCTTTTCTGTAACTCTGAGTACCTTATCTTCTTTCTACAGTGCATTCGGTGAATCTACGCAATCGTGAAAGGCATTTTATAATGCGCAAAGACAAGTTTGTAAAAGCTCCATTGCACATCAAACTAACTTCATGAATGAGATCCACTGATGGTACTCTATGTAGTACGGAATGAATATACTAATAAATAAATATTCTTGGACATATTACGCAACACTCTCTAGTCCCAAACTAAGCAAAGCTTGTACTATGCGAACTAGATCGCTGATAGATTACTTATATAATTTTTTTTTTCAATAAGAATAATATTACTAGAAACTCATGCTAAGTATACAGATATCAAATCCCAAAAAGAGCCAGGTGGTTTTGCCATTATGCTTAAAAACCTGACCGGAACGACAGGTGTTCAAACTTTATCCAAAAGCACCTTCTGACTTGTTAAATTTAAATTGTAACACGAAGGAATAAGATTCGTTTTGCAACGGACAGAAAAGTTGAATCAGTGTAATTTGATAGGCTATCGATGGGCAGATGGTATAACAGCCTTCTTCGACTTTCGAAGTTTTTTTTGAGGACTTTTTTTTCATCTGCCAGGCTCTACAAACACAATGTTTAAAATAATAGAGATTGGTGTTAGATGCTGTGTAGGAGCTTTGTTTTAATGCTAAAATTACAGCTTAATTTATTTTGTGCTACTAATCAGTAAAAGCTTATGAACGCTTATTATAGTTCTTGCAAGTTTTTAAAAACACACAGAAACTATGAAATACTGTGCGATTTTTTATTTGATGTTGAAAATTCAACTACGCTTAGATCAAATCTTTTGTAACCTGCACTAGTGCTGAGAAGTCAGTTATTTTATGTTTTAATATATACAATTTATAAAGGTTATTTTACAAAAAAAACAAAAAAAATTGAAAAATGTTTATCAAATAATTTATAAGTTTAAAAAGCTGAAAAAACCGAAAATTGATAAACTGTAGAGTGTTTGCTCTCTAGTAAGAAAATGAACTAAGAGTCGAAAGAGGGATATGATGAGATATGGATGCAATACTAGGCTCCATATTAAGTCTGAGTATGGTAGAAGGTTCACCATAAAATTTTAATTCGCCATTTCATTACAATAACTTTATATCCTATCAATCCGGAATAAATTTTCGAGTCCCAATTTCGAGTTATGCCCATTGCAAGCATCTGCGTTACTAAATTTTATATTTTTTTATTGCGATCAATTTCTGTTCTTTCGCGTTCTTATGTCAATGTGTTAGGGTTGAATTTCCTCTCGTTTTACACAAATAAGGTGGAAAGGAGTCCAGTGAGTCAGCATCATAAACATCTGGCCCAGTTTTACGGTCATGCATCAAAATCCAGGCACAAAAAAGATCAAAAATGGTCTGTTGTTCGGTAGAGCCTTCGGTATCAGAAATAAATGACGGTATTATTGTGGTGTGTACTTGGCACCAGTTTTAAACGTTTTTAACGTGCTCTTTGGAGTTACCCGAATTCATAAACAGTCACTGATCAATCCGCTAAACAGTTTTAACCAGAGCCCGTAGTCTGAGTTTTGTTTTGTTGATCGAAACGACAATCGAGAAGCGAGTTGCGAGATATTTTGTATGAAAATCCGATAAGCGCCTCTAGCGGGAGATTTGCAAACTATTTTTCTCCATACAAAAACTGCTAGTTTCTCGATACTAGCTTGCCGCAAATCAACGTAACAAAACTCAGACTACGTATATTCGCTCAGTATTCGCGTAGCGCATACTACGCTCTGAAAACCTGTTTTGGGGAATCTCAGGCATAATTTCAATTTGAAGAAACCTTTAATTCATCTGATAAATTAGATGAAATGAAGTCCATACTCTAAGGTCTGGTGATGACCAGCAATGATGAAGAGGATCTAAGTACATTTCGAATATCGGGGTTTCAAATTTTTTGTAAAATCACTTATCGAATAAAAATCAGTAAAGTGGTCTGGCCCTCATGCTAAGCGTACAAGAGTAGCAGCCTAGTAGCTCGAAAATGTTTAAACCAGTGCTAAGGAGTATACGTACAAAACAAGGATATTTTATTGTGTAGGATTTGTATGACGACGCATATTCTTCAGTATTGGGTAATGTGCAATTCACTACCTCACAATACAATGTATTACGTAGCGTACGCATTTTTTAATATTGGGGAAAAATTAAGGAAAATAACAAGCATAAAAAAATGGTACACAACAAACTACTAGTATAACATAAGATTATTTTAGTACCTCTCCAGACAAGTCTAGCTAGACCATGTTCCGCGGTTGTTACCTCCAATGTGAACTGAACAAGAGCACGTACAGGCATCATGTTTGAGTGTGGGTGTAGACATCGTATCGTAAAGCCCGTCACTTACATTTCTGATTTTTGATTTCTGGGCCCTTGCTACTGTTGTTTTATGTCCGTGTCACAGCGTGTCCTTTTGACTCTAGTTCTCTCAGTTCTTGTCCACAGCGGGACTGCAGTTTGTTTTATGTCGTCTGACCATCTTTTGAGTTGTCTGCCACGCTTTCTTTTGGTTCCTACTCGAGGGGTCCAGTTGGTTAGGTACCCGTCACATACATAACAGATACTAAATCCTGCGTTTCAGCCAGTCAGGCACCTGTAATTACATTATACCTAACAATGTATATTACAGCTTCTGTGTAATTGTGCATTATTTTTTTTTCTTTTTCTAAAGAGCCTTTTCTTAGGAAAAGTTGTTCATAATGTTACATCCTTCATGTTTTCGGGAATGGCTTTTGTATACTCACTCAGTTTGAACATTATTAGTCGTGTCCTCGTGTGTAAAAGCCATTAGCAAGGTGCAAGCTGTGACCAAATTTGCACACAACAGATTGAATCCGAGCAGATGTTTGTACAGAATTGTTCAATGAGCCTTGAAGATGCAAAAAAATGGGGTGGGCAGAGCCGTAAGAGAATTTTAATATTTATTCCATTGTCAAGTTAGTTTTATTTTAGTATGACAAGCAAACGAATTACTTTGGTGTTGTAACTTCTTCAAATAACTAGATCTATAAAAAATATTTTTTTTATATTTGGTATTAAACTTTGAAACCAATAAAAGTTTTATTTGCGTGTTTTTCGTGACAAAAGTAAGGTGGTGAAAAAAAAATACTGCTTTATCCGTTCCATCGAGAGTCATTTCGGTCTCATTTATTTTGATTAATACCATTTCATATTGGAATTATATTTAAAGCACTTAATGAGCTTAAATTATCTCTGAGCAACGGTAATGAGTTGAAATTGGCTCATCAATGCTTTCCGCAAAGCTTAATCACCACCATGACAACATGCAGTCTTGCAACTATAAACACTTAGCGTGTCCTAAAGACCAATAGGGTTAGGTTCAGAAGGTCAACGAGAACTAAATTAAAAAAACGGATTATTTTATTTTTCTAAAAAGTATTTTTGCTGTATGGTAAACTTTCTTTGAGAACATTGTTACATGGAGCTTATTATTAGCAGAGAAAAATAATTTCAGATTATGCCTTGCGCTTGCGCTGATGATAGATTCAAATTCAAAAGCCTTTATTTAACAACTTAATACTACACGTAAAACTAATCTAATCTAATAATCCTATTATATTATGACAACGGTAGTGTTGAGGTTGTTTTGCTTTACAGCAGCGCTGATGATAGATAGGTAATAACAATTTATAAACACATTTTGCGGAGAAGTTATTTATAAAAACGTGGTTTAATTATAAAAAGAGCTCTATAAAAGATTAGTTTTGCAGTTTTACCTATAAGAATTTAAAAAGAAACCTTCAATATTGAATTCTTTGTTTTTTTTTTTTATTTTATTTTATTTGTTGCAGGTAACAGTGCGTCATCTCATGATGCATCCGTGTGGAATGCGGTCGAAGCTGAAACCGGGAGTATTTTTTAAAACTTTAATGGTTAAGATGACTCAGTCTGAACCAAACTAGATTCTCGGTATCAAAATTGAAATCAGAAATGCAAAATCGAACTTTTATGGAACCTAGATGGTTAGGATCAGGGCCTCTACTCTGAATAATGACTTACTCTGAATAATGATTCGGTAGTGACGTTTGTGTTACACTGCGCGGTCATCTTGAACGATGACGTGGGCTCTTCCGAAGTGACAGCGTCATTGCGCAGTGTAACAGAAACGACGCTACCGAATCTTCGTAAGTCATTATTCAGAGTAGATGCCCAGGATCGGAATGTGAATCGATAGTGTCAAGAGCTTTTTGGAATCAGTGTGTTCCCGTATGACTATAATGTAGAAGTTTTAATAAAGAGTAGAGTGAATAAGTTATTTTCTATGTAAACGTGCTACATCGTAGACCACATCATCACTTAACATCAGGTGAGATTGTGGTCAAACGGTTATCTATATTGTATAAAAAATCCTATTGCTTTTCTAACCATTTTTTAGTATTGCAAACTATCTTCTAACATAATATATTTCCTAAATAATTGTCCTAAAATACTCTACTCTCGTTTTCTTTTTTCTCGGTGTGAATTGAAATAGATCTCTCTGACAGCAACACTAGGCCACAGACCATATAATACTATACCTAGGCACTAGGCTACACACAAACTACGTATTAAATTAATTTCACATTAAACACAGGGCGAGAGTGAATGCGTGGCACTCGAAGTATAACTTCTTCCGCTCGGAGGGACTCCACGCACTATTTTTTTTTAATAAATTAGTTTTTCGATATCGATACGATTGTGTTTTACATTTTGAAATATACTCTTTTACATCGTGTTAGCGTCAAAAGCCACTGAAAACCAGCGCCATATAAACCACGGTTCCTAAGTTTTATTGTGTAATGTGTATGTTCAACAATGTTGCAATGTATCTTCGATCGCACAATCTTCGGGGTATGCATTTCACATTCAATTTACTGAAGAAGTATCCTTTCTACTTCACAATGTTAATGCGTCCTTATTACTCCTATTTCCGACTTCCGGTCTGTAATTTCATTTCTGTGCATTCTACTAACTTTCGCAATTTCCTCACGACACAAAGATTCAAGTTATTTCTTATGAAGTGTTTTCAATAAACGTGAATAGACGTGATTCTATTTTAATTTTAATTTTAATTAAGTGAATTTTAAGACATTTTTATATAATTTTGTTTTTATATATTTTTGTCATATTTGGGTAATTAATTGTCTAAAATTACTATAAATTTGTAGACGTATCAAATACGATATAGATACGATTCACACATTCATATTTATTAAGTATGTTAAAAACAATCAATTTTGGCAACGTTGCGTTGAAATAGCTTTTTCTTTTGTCCTTTTCGATCGAATTTTAATGTGCTTGTCGTAACAGGGTCTAAGGCCCGTATGCTCATTTACTGCTCAAGCCTGATCCGGAATCAAGCATAGATTGTATGAAAATCACTACTCAAATCTATGCTTGAGTAACGATTTCTTTATCAGCATCGGGTCTTAGATACTCTAACTTTATCGTCCAATACTACGATACAAAAGGGTCCCCCAACAATAACAATAGATCTATTCTAGTACCTACTAGATGCAGTGGTTCCCTGTTTCCTAATCTTGAAAACGGCAATGCAGCATTTGCATTGTCTGAATTGCACGTGTATGCCTAATCTATCTTCAGACGAGCAGCTCTGAACAAAATACCTACCCATGCTTTCATATCGCAGTTATGGTCTTATACGTTTCGACTGTCAATGGAACAATGAGCTTTTGAAATAGGAGTATTCTGAAACCACGAAACAAGAACTTCTTTCTGGATCGGCTAAAATGCTGGAATAGTTGTATGAAGATTTCCGACAGCGTGACCCAGTAGCTGACAATCGCTGACGACGAAGATGGGAATGTTTTGTTTATTTTTGGTAAACACGCAAGGTACGGACCAGAGAGTAACTTTAAAGCGGGAGACGGACCTCGACCTCTTGACCGTGCGTGCTTTCCGTTGATTTTTTTTTCGACGCTCTACTTTACAAATCTTCAAACGGCGTACTAGATATATTGAACATTCCCAACAGCGCCATCAGCTCTGATTTAAGCCAAAAGAGCGTTATCAAATTATTCGAGCTTTGCAGTCAGTCGCATTTCACAAACTGCCCTGCCCATTTCAACTAATCAACATATTGTGCTTTCCTTATGCCCCTTTAAGACGCAGTCATAAATAAAATGAAGATAACACCAGCTGTTGAAGTCACGAGTGCACCGGAATGGAACAGTACAACGCTGTCTGGTTGTGACGTCTGCTCAAACCATTGCCTTCCTGTAGCACTGTTTGTACCACTGTTTCCATTGTGAAATACTTATGAAGTACTATCTATTCTATAGCTACCTTCTCTACCTTACTAGTAAAGTTTTACTTTTCACGAAAACAAACGATTTTTCTTTAGATCAATTGGTTTTTTGTAATGAAAAAGAAAAAAAACAGTTTCTTTAAAAGAAGAGTATTTCTTCTAACAAGTCTGGTTAATATGCAACAAAAGTTACAAGTCTTATTTGATAATCCATTCGATCTTAAAAAATCTCGTTGCCGATTTTTGTGACACCTTATTTTTTATCATTTAACGATACATTTAAATGAACTTTAACGTTGAATTTTTTCTTAGTTTAGACATCTTACTCCTGCTTTGAGACCAAATGAGAATGAATGAACGTGTGAATGTTTCCAGGCAAGTAAAACGATTATGTTTTGCGGTATACGTACAGTGCTTTTCACTCTGTTCTGAACTAAATTGTTTCAAGTTGAGATACTTTAGCAGTTTGCGGTTCAGAACATAGTATGTACTGAATATACTACGGTTACCACTTTCTTGGCACTAGGGGTATTAAACACAAATTACTGTGAAGATCAAGATTTCGTTTAAAACTAATCTTTCTTCATATTACTGAGAGGAGAAATAGAAAAAATATAACAAAAATGTATTGCTTTCTTTTAGAATTTTTTATTTGTCTAGAAAAATCGTTATTATGTTTAAAAATAGATCACATTCTTAATTCTACACGAGGGTGTCCAGTTTTAAGAAATTTTTTAACATATCCCATGAAACTGTTTAAAAAGCGGTAGCAAAGTACGCGAATTGTATTGTACACTCGAAAGATATCATATACATTTGTTTTTGCTTTCATTCCGTTCTTTTTAGCGCACATGACAAAACCTATTCCGGTAAAATACACTTTATAATGTTTACCGGTCACGTTCACTTCTAAACCACTATATCTAAATACGGTTTTAATAGAAATAATGAAAAGAATGGATAGTATTTTATATTAACCACGCGTGCTATGCCAAGTCGACTTGTAAAGTAGCCGTATTGTTAATGTGGAATAGTTGGCATGGTGGCAATGTTATCAGTTGGGCTTTCGGCCAGTGTGCCACTTAATTTAATTGTAAAATCTATTTACATAGAGGGTGTGTCACTCTCTTATTCGAGAAGTAAACCAAGTAGAATCGAAAAGCAAAACACTTCAATAAGTACAAACATACTGTATCCTGTATCTTCATTACCCAAATCGGTTTAGGTTTTTAAAATCAGTCTAAGCTCGATTGCTGAATGGTTAATTGAGACGAGGCGTAAGCTGTTCTCTGCAAACCACCTAAACTTTAAAAAATTTAACGTTTTCTCGATATTTTCGGAACAAACGTTCACTGTTCAAAAAACCCTTATTTGTTTGTAAAATTAGGTAGTAATGTTAATATTAATATCCAAATATTTCCTCGGTGCCGAAGTGAGGTTCTGGACGTAGTACTATTGTTGCTTCTGTGCCTATGGTACCGACTGTGCACTTTTAGTTAAATGAAATTTTCAATTCCAATTTTTGGAATACTGAATTTGGATTTGTGCCTATGCCTGTATTGTAGATACATATTCCCACACGACCTACGGGTGGTGTTCTATATTCAAAGATGATGTTGGATTTTGGTAAAAAAAATTATAGGAAAATCTTAAATTTTTTTGAAAATTTTTGGCTCAGACTTGTCGTTTGAATACTGATACATAGCTTGATAAATATATTTATGATTTACCTCGTTACGTCGTACTAAACGTAAGCGTATAATAGGCTTATAAAGATTAAAAACAATAAACACAGCCCCAATATTTAAAATTTCAATGATTATAAGGCTGTTCTCAATAAATCCTTTAAATTAATTAAAATTTGGGCCGGAATTTCCAACGTTGAAGTACCTACAGCTTGTTTTTCAAATCCGTGACTAATAAAACAATGATTGACTTTGTAGGACGTGCTGGAATTTTACGGGGCATTTTACAAGGGTATAAAAACCGGGACGCGAGTGTGAAAGATTCCATGACAAAAACATGTTCGCGTAACGACTGTTATGATGACGTGGGTTGTAAAGGTATTTTTGAATATTATTCGGGAGTGCGACAAGGTTTCATACTTTCATCAACCGAAATGGACGATGTACCTATTGTATGTTGAACACAGAAATATCAAATGAGTTAGCTTTCAATCACTGCTAAGACATGACGTTAGTTGACGAACTACTTACCAAAAATATTTACTAGGGTAAAATTTATTGGAGACGAAATACGAATCACTTTTTGGGAATGTTCTAATTTGACTGTCTTTTTACTGTGTTAATCTTGTCTGTCGTTACGTTACTCATGACGCTGTTAATCCACCTTGCTGATGGATCACCTACGTGGAATAGCGTAGGTGTGGAAATCATTGGTGCGCATCTTTTGGTGCGCAAAAGTGGAATGCTTCCATTTTACGACCCACTCACCTACTATTTATCTATCTATCTATATTATACATTCTTGCCAGATTTCAATAGGGGTAGGCAGAGGCAACTGACATCACTTTTTGTAGAAGTAAAAATTATATTGTAGTCCCAGAAGACCATGTTCATTTCACGGCTCATTATTTAGGTAGTGTGTCGACTTCCTCCGTTGCGCTGACACGTCACGTTCTTACGAAAATGGGTTAAACGGATTTATCCATAAAGAAACCGGGAATATTTATTTTTGGGTTGTGTACAGATTATTTTTGATGAGATTTTGTTCGCAGCTGAGCGTTCTTGCAATTTACAATCTATGCAGAGGTTATAATAATATTAGGGAGACGTGTTTCATACATCCATAAGTATACTGTTTCTTTGGAAATAGGATTAATCAAAAACTTGCCCGTTCTTGTGATCGCCCTCGCGGCCAGAGGCTTGTTCGCCAAGAGGGTTCGTTTCTTTCGAAACCTAGTTTATAAAACGTTGTGATTCTTGCGATTTTACTTAATAAAAGATATCCATCTAAATTTTTTTCACTCGTGGCGTAGATTCTTGTATTTGGATTCATTTTCTGTTCTCTATTGATGTGAATACGCACATAAACCAAACGCTCTAAAAGCAATGCCTAGTTTATTTAAACCAAAACCACTATACAAAATCAATGTGAAATTCAATAAACTAACTAAGGGTCCACCAGCTAATCCCTCCCGTTAATGGATCCCTCGGACAGTTTTCACACTGCTACCGACGCGACACGTATACGATATCGTCGTTGAGCTAATGACATACATTTAGTACTAGATCTAGATGCTTTCACATCGTGTCGGCGACATTTCGGTATCGTGTCGGTGTCGGCCGTGTGGAAACGCCCAATAGATCCCTCCAAAGCCCATTAAATCTTCGAGCCGTGACATTCTACACCTTGTGTATTAGCACTAAACAAGACGTTGTTATATTTATTTATGGTTTTATCACTAGTGGCGCAGTGGTAGCACGCCTGCCTTCCGATCTGAAGGTCGGGAGTTCGAAACTTTTGCATATTTATTTTTAAATATTTATTTTGTTTATAATCGTAAAAATTGTTTATTCTACGAACTAATTTTGAATAGTTTGCGTACGAGAGTCTTACGCAGTTATTTAAGAGTTGAATAGGTAATGGTACTTAGTCGAAAAAAATTACTTTACCTTCGATTCAATTTGTTATGAAAACCGCAGGACGCTTCGTGTGTGACCAAACCGTACTTTAGTTAGAAAAGACTAAGTTACCTAATTTCAAAACCAACAAAGTGCGGAAAATCTTGAATAAACTACACTAACCTAGGAACAGTCAGGGCATTATAATTAGTCGTTAATTACTACACCGCCTGCGGAAATCTCAAAAGGTGTTTTTCATCACCACTTAGCTTCTTTGCTTGAGCTCGGAGCTAGCAAGACGGTTAAAACCCAGCGATGTAAAGGCAATTTTACTGCCAGTGCTGTAGTGGCCCGGTTAGTGGGCTCGATAGAATAAGCCGCGTTTTATATTCTCAGTAAAATTGAAGCTTGACTTCAGAGAATAGTTCTCCAAAAAATCATGTAATATTGAGATTTTGACGGAATGTGATAATTAAAAGCCACATTGGCTGTCATTTTGCAACTTTTATGTCATTCCAACAAAGTCCCAATGATATCTTTACTATAGTAGGTGTCAAATAACACCGCAATACAGGTCATTCACCCACCTTCACCACGATGTCGCAAAATTCAATTTAAAAAATATCGTCTTTAAATCATGGATATCAGTGGCAATAGACATAAAGGTGAAAATCGCACAAAAACACGTTTGTTCGGTAAAATTTGTAAATCCCGATGCAGCTGTCGGACATCCAATTAATTACATCGAAGGGCAACTCATTAGTAGAATTAAAACATCGTTGATACCATTAATCGTATTAAAAGGTCATTAGTAGTAGCAAAAAGGTCATTAACGAAGGTTTTGTTGGAAATAATTTGGGAGGAAGTCGCTGGGGAGTACTTACTTATGGTTCCAAACTACACGATGAGTTTCGTAAAGCTTCTGATATTTTACGTAGTGTTTTTTTCAGTGAACAATACGATTGGTCAATCATCAAAATTATTCAATACAAATAAAAAAAAATTAATAGGTTTATTATCATAATCCCCAATAAGCTGTCCCGGCCAGTGGGATTATGACAATCTTCAAAAAAATGTTGTCGTTTTCCCCACTATCCTGGCTGTACAGTACATTGCATAGAATACTTACCTAATATTTTTAAAATACCAAATCACATTTTTATCATAGAAGGATGACGTCTAATTTTGGTCTTTCAAATTAAATTATTAATATGATTAAATTCTTCAGTAACTCTTTTTCCTACGCTACATTCATCAGCTAAGTACCTACCATGGGACCATGATGCGGGAAATGTCCTTGGTCCATAGAGGACCACGAATGACATCAACACGATTTTGAACTCTACAACAAAGATATCAAGAATCACAATTGACAGTAAAACTCGCAGGACTCCAATCACCCTGGATTAAAAGCCTGTTATTAACATTTCAAACAAATGATTGCCCTTCAGAGTATTAACAAATGACCTCGTAAATAACGAGTGAGTCCTCGTTTTGTTGTGATTCGACGTAGATTTGTGCTTCAGATTTATTGTTCCTTAGTTCATTTCGTCTGTGTTTGTTTGGTTTTGGGCGGTTTTCTGTTTGCTTTTAAGATAATAGCTGCTTTTTCTTGTGCTTTTTTTGTGGCATATAGATAACCGTATACACAAAAGTGTATTTAGAAGCTGCAATAAAAAGTGTGTTAAGTAGTTCACTCAAATTATACTGAAATCGTCTTTAAATTTTTTTTGAGAGACGTGTTTTCCACGTCCCTGTAAAATCTAAATATCATCCCAGGTATCAGATAACCACATAAAAAAAAACAAGACAGCGTCGAACCTTAGCGCCGAAGTTCAAAAACGAAAGCAAATAGAACAAAAATTCACCCACAATTAAACTTTTGCTAGGGCGTCCGTGACGCTCGGTGGTGCGCATCTGACCGTGTCCGTGAGAATCTCCCTTCGCCTTGACCCTACCTACACTAATCAGATTAAAGATTTTCATAGTGATAATACATATTGCATTAAAGAAAATTTCATATAAAAAAATAGTATTTTTGGGTAAAAATTTACAAAATTTATCAGGAACAAAGGTCTGTTAGGCTTTGTTCCTGATAAATTTGGTAAACTTATCTTAATTCTTTGCGTAAGTATATACTTCTTTTATTATTTGTCCTAATCACAGAGAACTTTATCTAGAATATTTACGTATTACTAGCAAACATTTTGTAACTTTACAGCCATTAGTTAACTTTCCAATAACTTACCTCCAAAATGCGCCAAAGCACGATCTACCCCTAAATAATGGAAAAACACAGCTGATGACGGGTCACTGACCTTTTATAATGTCTCAAAGTCTCAACTCCTAAATCTCTTTAAAGCTTAAAATTTGCGTAAACCTTTGTAAGTTTGTAGTTTTAAGTTTTATAGCTTTTCTTTGTTAATTCTAGTGTATTTATTGGCGTTGTGTTTATTTTATTCATAATTTAAATTACACTTTCGTAATCTACAAAGGTTTTATGAGACTTTTCAACTTTAAAAAAGTATGAAAAAATAAGATGTCAATTTAAAAAATATTAGTTTCTCAGAATTAATAGAATGGTAATAACTAACTATACCCAAGTAGCATATGGTCTCTACTAAAACCTCAAATAGTTTTTACTCGTACGTATTACATATTTTTTTATTGTAACTTATTTCTACTTACTTTATAATTAGTACCTACCTGGTACTAAACATACACAAGAAAAAAAAACAAACACGATCTCTGACCCTAAAAAAACGTAAATACTCCGAGTTGTTGTAAAAAAACTTCGTAGTAAAGAAAAGCTCCAAAAGAAAATATTCTCAATTATTTTTTCCCTTGTTTACTTTGCCTACTGTGTAGCCCGTAATTTACGGACATAAAATTTAGCATAATAACTCGTCTTGGGCGGTCTTATCGCCACGGCTACCTAGGAAGTTACCTTCTCACTTCTGATAATGATCTTGAAGAAACCTCGAAACATTTTGGTTTAGGGCTGTTACGTACTCGACAGCATGTTATCGATGAGATAAACAATAGTTGATACAACTTGATACAACTTGATAATTTTAAATACAAATAAAACCACCTAAGTAAGGAATCTATAATATTATCTCGTTTCAATGTCTAATCTACGACCTTTTAAAGATCTACCTTTCAATTTTTTTTCAGGTCGACATTTCATAGAAAAATATTGAACCAAAGTGACAATTGGAACAATTTTTCCCAAAATATTTTGTGCGAAACGTCAGCAAGTCTTTAAACCAATAGGTAAAAAACGTTGTTTTAAAATAACGTTTTGAACACTGCGAATTAAGCAATTTCATGCAACTTTTACTAGTTAAACGAATTTTAATCTAATTTCAAACTTAATTATATGAAACTGACTGAATACGTTATAGACACTGTCTGCAATTTTTTTCTATCGGTAGTCTATTTTTAAATAATTTATAATGAAGAATAAATCGATACCTAAGCAAAATTCTCATATTACAATCGAACAAGAAAATCATTGCGATGTTGTTGTAATGTCATATAAGTCGCAAATAGGCTTCTGTTCTGTCCCAACTGTGAATTTATTACAACACTATCTTAATGGTATTTTTACAAGATTTTATTAAGATGCCGAATTTGGAGTTTCGGTCCATTTAGGCCGTTTTCGAACTCCTCTCGGGGGCCAGCAGTAAAAAACTTGACCAACCTTGTTACAAGTTATTTGGATAGCCGTGTATGAACCACGTTATGAAGGCATGCAACGTTTCCGATGACGACGTCATAGATAGTTCGAAGTGGAGGAAAAACGTGAGGCTGACCCCACCACCATGTGTGACCAATAGTCGGGAATAGAGAGATATATAGCAATGCATTATCGTGTGGCTATGTCTTATTTCGTTTGAGCAGTTTTCAGCACGTGAGTTCGTTAAGTCAACGAAGCGCAGGCGAAGTTGCAGACATAATCGGCTTGTGATATAGACAAAAAAATTAACCCTCTTGACTATCGACACTGTTCACGGAACGTGCCCACACTTGAATATTCAAATAGGCCCGACACAATGGGCCACCCCGGCCCCGACCTCTTGGGGCCGGCTGTGCCCCACAGTTAGCCAAAGGAAGCCCAACAAAGGATCGCTGAGAAAAAAGCTGGGTTCCGGTGTCAGACGCACGCGATGTAGTCGCCGTATGCCCGACTTTGAATGGGTTGTTCTTAAAAATACCTGGAGTTTTTTTTTTCTTATTTAAGGTTTTTGCTCACGTACTGGCTGACGAAGATGAGGGGTAATATTTTTTTTAATTATTTTGCTAAATAGTCAAGGTTTTCATTCAGTCTTATGTTTCTTGACTTTTTTAAAAAAGCTATATATAATGCTATAATACCATTAAATTTTCAACTTCCTACAGCATTATATTCTAAACTGTGTCATAAAAGGCTTTCATTCGTCTGCCAATAGCTTTTTTCACACATGAAAGATGATGAAAAGTGAAAAATGGATATTTGGGGAGAGCTAATCCCGTACATTGATTACTAGACGCTTTCACACTTACCCTTACCGCGAAACTCAATGGGAATGGAGTTTAAAATCTTTTCTCATATTCTAGCATTACCTAAATCCTTTACAACTGAAATAAGGGATACTTATCAGGGACTGGTTTTAACTTATTTAGTTATAGCTACACATTAATTGTAGCTATAACTAAATAAGATTTTACAAATATGGTAAAAATTACAACCAAAGTTTTGGTTTCCATTAATGCATAGTTTTCACAATGCCAGTGACTGGACCCAGTTATCTTAGTTTCGGACCCAGTCACTGCCAAAACGGTGTTTACATGCACCCAGTAACAACTTGTTACTGGGTGCATGTAAACACCCGAAGTGACTGGGTCCGAAACTAAGATAACTGGGTCCGAAACTAAGATAACTGGGTCCGAAACTAAGATAACTGGGTCCAGTCACTGGCATTGTGTAAACCATGCATTACCATTTCGATCCGCTATAAGGGTGCGGGGTGTCGGGGATGTCATGACACTGATATTTTTACTTGAGCCACGATTTCGACACGATATTGACGGCTTGTGGTCAATAACTTGCAGTTGTCAGTATAGAACACTGTGTAAAAATCTAATGATATTAAAACATCCGCAAACAGCTTTTTTTCAATGAAAAATATTACTACTACTACTTTTATTGTAGTTGTAAATATTTTATGCCGTGCTTTGCTTTATAGTGCAAGTTTCTTTTAACTAAATGTAAAACCATTGTTTAATAACTGCGTTTACAACCACGGTACATTTTATGTGTTCCTTTTCCGTTCTAATGTGAGCTCTTTTGTTCCGTGGTCTGTGCATGCATTACTTTGCAAAAAAATAGGTAGATAGGTAAAGTACAGTCATATGAAAGCAATTCAAGTATTAAAATGTATGAAAGGAATTAACCTAAAACTAAGCCGGCATATTCAGCTGAAAACTAACGGTATATACGTGGATTATGGCTAAGTGCTCCATCTTAGGGTACACTTACCATCAGGTGTGCTGGTCAAATGCTTAGCTATACTTACGTTATAAAAACAAACCTGTGCGTGCAGTCCCTACGCGCGGAAGAAGTTATACTTCGAGTGCCACGCATTCACTCTCGCTCTGTGTTTAATGTGAAATTAATTTAGTATTTATTTATATGTATTTAACCAATATGCAGTACCTATACTAAATTTTCACTTCAAAATAAAAAGTAAAAAGTTGCATGAACACTGCCATCTATTATATTTTGATTGTAGCGTATTAGTCTCTTTCTATTCGCCCCGCTGTCAGTTGGAAGTAATCTTCAAAAACACGGGCGGTCATATGTTGAATTGCTGAACACTGCCATCTTTAATTAATTGTAGCATTTGTAGCGTATTAGCTTCTGTCTCTTTCTATTCAGGGGAAAAAAAAAGAGAGAGAGACTATGTCATCCATTAACGCAACGTTGTTGGAAGTCGCATTAGAAGTATAACTTCAAAAAATATTGGACCTAATCCATCACTAAAAGAAATAACTTCCTAAACAAAGTGACCAACGCCACCTTCCATCATCAACATAAATATTCGAGATTCTTAGTCATTTACGGTAAATCCCGTGAGATACGGTTAGTTTTTTAGGGTGCCGAAGACCTACAAAAAATCCTTATATTTTCACTCTGTCTGTCTGTCCTTAGTCAGTCGCTCATATTTTCCATATAATAAATAAATATAATATTCACGGACATTTAACACAACGCCTTCTAGTCCCAAACTAAGCAAAGCTTGTACTATGGGAACTAGATGGCTGATAGAATACATACATACATTTTTTTTTGTAAATACATGCTTATAATACATAGAAACACCCAGACACATATATACTTTTTTTTTGTAAATAAAAATATTCAGGTGCTCATCTATCTTCTTAAATATATAAATCTTTTTTGAAGCTAATTGACAATCAACGCACAGCCTGAACTATAAGTACTAGAGGTATGCAATTTGGAGGGTAGTATCCTTATATAGTGTAGGGGTGCACTAAGAAAGGAATTTAGAAAAGTCGCACTCTAAAGGGTCCAGAACGCGAGCAACGTCGCGGGCGACGGCTATTCTTCCCATATAATATAACATAGCTCAGAACAGAAGCACCATTCATCTTCCTACGATAAGACAGGAACTATCGTGCTATCTCTCTAATAAGGTTCGTGTTACAAATACATTAATTATGCCACCCTCGTCGGTACAATAGCTACTGCCTGCCTACCCTCAGGGGACGGACGTGGACTTCCACTTTCAGGGTTGACTGGTAATTCAATGTCAATTACGTTATGCTATTGATTTTAGATTCGTATGATAAAAATGTGGGACATGCGTGCGTGAGCTCAGCTTTCTCCATTTGGCAAACCTCATTTCTTGGATAGATACGAACGTAAAAAAGGTTTGACTTAAAATCCTTCAAAACCTGCATTGCTGTGTTCTGGTTTGAGGGTAAGGGCGCCGGTGTAATTACACGCACATGAGACTTCAAGATCCTTACGTCTCAGAGTGATGGACGCAGTGCATTGCCTTACAGGGCACGTTCTCATTGGACGTGCTCTGTTAGGTAATGCATTGTTATACGCAGAAGTTACCACTTAACATCAGGTGAGCTATCAGCTTGTTCCATTACTTTTATCATAAAAAAAAACCTCTTAGTTTTTTTTATCAACTTCAATAGGTAATCATTTTGAATCAACTTATCTTATAATCGCTTTGTAGTATTATTTTACTGCTGTATGGGTATCAAAGGGCTATAAGAACGAGCACCCCTTTGTACATATTTGTATATCATCGTTTTTCCTAAGTGGTAAATTAAATACCTGAACAATGAAAATCAAAAACTCATTTCCTCAAAGAAAAATCTCGTCATATTCGTTCAATTTTAATAATTTGTCGTTACATGTATTTGATATTACCTGTGCTTATTTTTTCCGAACCGCCCCATACATCAAAGCCCTACATCCCTTTGAGTGAAGCCTTGCGTGCTATATTCCATTTAAACGATAATATCTCCTGAAACCTTACGCATCTTCGTTTTCCCTTAAAAATGACAACGCCGCGGCGGCCGGGCGATTCAAACGCGACCACACGCGTCAAGCTATCAAACCGATCGCAGCAATCTCTTGAGTCGATACATTTCAGTCACCGCGATTGGGCGACTCTACCGCGGCAAATCGTCAGACGGCGCGTCCAAAATGTATAGGAATTGTCACGTGACCTCTAGTTTAAAATGTCGTCTCCATTTCGATTAGTTACTAGGCTAAGGTTGCAAATCTGTCAGATACAGTCCCCGCGGTATGATAGCGATTGGTGCGTCACACTTCTGAAGTTTTAACTTTATTGGTTGCGGCGACTTTGAGCGGTTGGCGTTTGGCCGCGGTGGAGTAGCCTGGTCGCAGCGGCGGCTGATAACGTGCGTTTGCAGCCTAAGGGTTGATAGATTCTCCTGTTGGTACCTACATGTAAGGGCTATGTGTTAAGCCCGGGGAACGTTTAGATAATACACCTTTGTAATGTTGCCCACAATTTAGTGCGAGCTTTGACAGTGTAGGTACTGAGCTGGTTTTGAATAGTTTTACATAGAATAACATGGTATTCGATACTTTGTTTGGGATAGCGGTAATTTAATCATTCCTAAAGTTTTGGTAAGATAAAATAGTAGAAACTTGAAAATCTTATCGAAATCGGACCAATTTGCTATTAAATATTTTTTGTGCTAAAAATACATAACTACAACAACCTGTGTGCTATGGCAATAAGCAATGATACATTTACCTACTACTAATACGTAAAGTGTTTCGTAAAAAACCGATGTGACTATCGAAAACATCGATAAAAACTATCGAGTAAAAGCTCAAATCTCTTTAATTTACTTTGTCAATGCTATCATCCGTCTAGCTCCAATGCAGCTTAAAATAAATTGAGAATTTCGATCACTGTGACTTTTTGCTCAATATAAATTTCTGCCAACTGAAAAATAACAAAATTGCTTACATAGGCAACGATAACTCATAGTTACAAATCACTACAGGAGGGTATCGCGATCACAGCGTTATAGATAATATTCTGTGCTTTCTATCAAGGCTGCTTTTATTTTTACTTGATATTTATGAGAAAACTAGCGGTCGCCCGCAAATTTGCTCTCGTGGTAGCAGCATACGCATTATTTGGTTAAAATTTTTGATCCTAATTTTAGACCCTTTAGGGTGCGACTTTTCAAAATTATTTTCTTAGTGCACCCTTACTCTACACTATATAGGATACTACCAACCCTCCAAATTTCATACCTCTAGGACTTATAGTTTAGGCTGTGCGTTGATTGTCAGTCAGCTTCAAGAGTTTTATAAATTTAGAGATCAAATTAAAAAACTTATTCTCATTTACTTCTGATAGGTTTAATACCTTGTAGGCAACCTGCCTATCATCAGTGTTTTAAGTCGACGATTTGTCACACAAAAAATTTTTCATCACCAATTTTGAGAGTCATCGAAATACAATGCAATCATCGGCTTTCATCACATCACCATTACACATATGCCTGGCAGACCAGCCTAAGCTGTACCCAAGTTAAAATTTAATAGCTAATTGAAACTCCAGAACGCTGTTTTGACGTCCACACAATACTCTTTGTAAATCACCAACAATAGCCTCGTTGTATGCTCTTAAATTAATGGTCTTGTAAATTCTATGGTAGCTCAAAATGGCACGTCAGATTATGAAGCCAGAAATCCCGAGAGAGAGTTCAATAGTTAATTTATTTATGTGATTGACAGTATAGTTTACGTTGATTATGTAGCTTAAACCATAATTTTAGGCTAATCCAGGCTATCGTGATTATGCATAAACGGAAAGCGTAGCGGCAGTCGTAAATAACTTATTTGACGTAGAATGTCGTGCTGCTAAATATTCCGGTCA
The DNA here is from genome assembly GCA_947507515.1 of Eulithis testata. Classification (NCBI taxonomy): domain Eukaryota; kingdom Metazoa; phylum Arthropoda; class Insecta; order Lepidoptera; family Geometridae; genus Eulithis; species Eulithis testata. The sequence continues at coordinate 4,085,910 of OX382213.1, read as the reverse complement.
TCACAGACCGACCAACTATTCAATTCTATTTGAGTAAATTTTAAATTTAATCTTCCAAAGATGGATTTTACCATTTTTAAGTAATCCTCAGACCAACAATATGACACATGCCTTCTAACTGGGTTGACGGATTTCCCACCAATGGTCTGCATTGAGTCATAACAACTAATTTCTTGGGTTTTGGGCTATATTTCTTATATTTCACAGAACGGTATGTAAATATACTTCAAAGCGAAATATAGATTATTATATAAATTACATTGAATAAACCAACGTATAAACGTGGAGTTTATAGAGCTTACCGAAGCTAGCTCAAACGAATCCTCTAGCACTGAATTTCCAATGCTTGTTTCGTTAGTTCATCGTGACGTCGGAAACTGAAGATCCTAAGGAATTATTTGTTCAATCATCTCCAACTCCCTGAACTATCTGGCTGTGTGTGGAATTCATTAGTGCTTCTATTGAACGAGACAAAGCAACTGAATCCGGCTCAAAAGCGAATATCCGTTAAAGGTGTTACACGTCCGGGTTTGAATTAGAACCTTACGTTTGTAGCTTTGAATGAGCTTAGATCTATCAATATAAACTAGTTTCAATGTGATTCAAAAGCGGCCCGGCAAGCATAAAATAAAATTCGTGAAAATCACGTTAATCTATATATTATTATAGACTATTATAAAACTGTAAAAAAGCCAAAAACTAAAATTAAAGATATGGATAAACTAAATATGCAGATCTACTAAATAAACGATTCTGATACCGAAAATTGAGTTTTTCTGTTGGTTTGTTCGCGGATCACGCTTAAACTAACGGAGCATTTTCAATGAAACTTATACCATTCAAAAGCCCTTTTTCCGGATTGAAACATAGGCTATATTTTATAGATACAGCTTGACCTCTCTAAACCAAAAGCCGCCTTTGGCACGAGGTTCATCGTATGCTGGTTAACAGATATTTTGGTGGAAAGTTTCGTATGCGTACGAAGTCGCGAGTATCAGCTAGTTTATCATAGAAATAGTAAACAACATACTAATTTGGAAGCCAATGAATGACATGTATTATAATCTAGAGGAAGAAAAAGCACTTAGAAACATTTCAGAAATCCTAAAAGAGAGGACAATTCCTTACCCTAGATTTTAAGCTAATGTAATGACCAAAAAACTCGATGAACGATGATGATATATCGTTCCGAAACATGAAAATTCCAACGTATTTACACTCGAAGCACTGAAGGATTTTTTGAGTGGTATTATTTTACGGTTATTAAGTAGACGCGCTAAAAGCCTTCATGTTTGAGTACTGCTTGTGCTGTTTGTCTGGCATCGTGTACACAACACTACGTGTCTTGAGGCAGTGCAGAGATGCACTGCCTTATTGTTTTATTCCGATCAGCTGTGATGGAGTATTCAGGGAGCGCTATTGTTTGTATTGGCGGAGACTCAATCCTAGTATAATGGCTTTGTTTTGGAATATTCCGTAGATGTACTCAAATGCTTCAACTCTTGAAGATGGTGCATGTTTCGTTAGAATTATTCTCCGGGTTTTGTTGCAACTAATATCAAATCAGTAACTGGATAATAACATGCTATGGCCCGAACCTCGAATACGGCTTGTTAGGCTGAGGAAGATAGGATTATAAACCTGGGCCAGCCAAATTATATTCTAAATAAGTATTCGTTGTAATTTTCTTTGTTAATAAATTATTAACCTATAATTCTAAATAATGTCTTAAATACTACAGCGTCTCTTAAATAAGTATAAACATAATATAGATCCGATCTGATACATAGACATCCTAAATAAAAAATATCCCTTACATAGATAGAAAAATGCTTACTCTGCATTTGAAAATTTGAAATCTCCTGAAACAGAGACGCCAGGTGCTCTAAATTAGTTCAACATATCTCGTCTTATATAAACTCGAGACTAACATAATCCCGTCACAAACATACACAGTAAACTTGTTATCGTTATCTCAGTACAGTAATATCCGAGAGTATCGTGTAAACAGTAATCTTAGCTGATATTACACCTCTGTTAGATAATGTGACTTCCTTCCCTGGAAGTTGGATGTATGAGTAAACTCGCCAGTCTTCTGCTAAATTAAATTAAACTATTTACAACTTTCAATGATTGTTCTGGATTTTGTAGCATTTTTGGATCTTTGATTTTACTGCTAGTTACAATACAAATTAGTTTCGTAGTTTGAAGTATAAGAATATCTAGATCGTCGTCAAGAAACCCTGGCTTTTATCATCAAAGAGTTCCTTCGGGTCGGGACTGTGTAATATCCCAGAGCTATTATTGCAAATTGTGTAGTAAGGGACGGAAAAATGTCCCTTACCAGTCAAAGAGTTACTACGAAAATACCGTAGGACTAAGATCTATAGCTATATGATATTTCATTTCAAAGTGACCGTAGTTTTAATGTATTTTTACTTGATTCAATTATCATCATCATCATCATCCACATCCCGACTTTACCCACTGCTGGGCATAAGCCTCCCCAAGTTTGTGCCATCCACTGCGGTCCTGAGCTAGTCTCTCCCATTTACGGGCTGCAATTTTGACGATGTCGTCTCATCTCCCTATCTCGCTGCCGGACGTCCTACATTTCTGTAGCCGCATCTTGGCCACCATTTAGATTCAATTATACATTTGTACCAGAATAACAAATTTAATAACAATTTTTTTCTTTTCTTTTGTCAACAGAACGAGAGTTCACACAACATCACATAACGAGGTTAAGACATTCAAGGCACCAGCCAAACTACGCGGCGCCCGTAAGTATACCACCATCACCATTACCATATATTCACCACATACCACCAGTACCCAGCCCCAACAGCTTTACCCCTTTAGATTTCGATTATTTTTCTGCTTATTTAAATACTTCTAGTTATAAACATATAGATGTACATTATTCTAGACTCGTATATATGCATGATTGTATACAGTATTGCAAAATTTAATGGAATATTGTAAGTACTTACCTAACTGTTCATTCCACTAACGATCTGTCACTTATTTCTAATGCTCTCTGACATGCTACACAGGAAAGACACAAGGTATATATATAGCTATAATTATGTTGTTTATATATTCTATAGTATCTACATTCACACTGTTTACATGTCTCAACACCTTTGTATAGATTTCTCCTGGTGTAATTAACTATTGAATATTTTTTTTTTTTTTTTTTTTGCGAGATATATTTATAGAACTTTTCCTAGATAATGATTTGAAGAATATCTATGATTCTACGGAAGTCAGCACAAATTTATGTTTTATTTTATAAAAAGAAATATTATTCAAATTTACTTCATTGCATGTTGGAGTTTTAACATCAAATTCTGTCTGTATAAAAGTTATAATTGAATTCTCACAATTAGAACATAATATTTCGTTGACGAACTACCAAATCACGTTAACGTGATTGATGATTTCTGTATTAGTTTCGACAGCCAGCATGCAATGTGAGATCTAAACTTTGTTCAGACGTATAAGTTTGATTAATATCACATCTGAGCAAAGTAAATTGAGAAATGTATCACCATATTTAGTCTTGTTATACAAAAAAAATAGTGCGCGGAAGAAGTTATACTTCGAGTGCCACGCATTCACTCTCGCTCTGTGTTTAATGTGAAATTAATTTAGTATTTATTTTTATGTACTTATCCAATATGCAGTACTTAGAAAAGGTTCTATGCTCATGTTGCCTAAATCAGAACTATAGATGGTGCTGCTAAGTTTGGTCGGATCCTAGAACGCGCTATCGAAGTGTTTTGCGTTTTGTGGGGGTCTCCGTATCGTATGTGATCACTTTCACTAACGCTTCCCGTTTAACGCAACCTTGTTGGAAGTCGCATTAGAAATATAACTTCAAAAACCTTACAAAAAAGGTGAAATATTTTGAAATTTTCTTCGGGATTTTATACAGAAACATTCTAAAGGATCCAAATTCCAAAAAATCTAAAACCATTTAGCTTAGTTTTACTTCTATCTCGAAATATCTAGTAAAATGTTAACAAGACAATAAAGGCTGAATATGGTGCCACATTTCCACAGTATTTACGTGACAAAAAGTAGTAGCACAACCTAATGCGGTTTCAGTTTGTACCGGCTGCGACCCTGAAGCTAGCAGTCAAGGACAACCACAAACCCCTATTTACAGAATGTCTGAGTTACAGACCGACTGTGAAAGAAGAACAGCCGGTCGGCACTTATGTTTTTACGGTAAGCTACATTTTCATTTTTGTCGTATAAACATTTTATACCTACCTACTGACACTATCCGGTTTTTATTCAACCGGTATGTAGTCGTTAGAGAAATTACTACAGCAACGCGTCAGAAAGAGCCATACATTATTTTGAATGAAAACAATGCTGTTATGGTGAATCTACTTCTACTAAGAAAATCATTGAAGGCAAAACGAGAATAAACACATGTATGGGTATAGTCACGTGACTTTTTGTTTAGAAATGTCATACATACATTTTGGTTGGTTTTGTATTCTCTAGCGATTGTATAATGTTAACTTGGCTAAGGGCTTAAACTTTGAGTTAAAGTTTTAACTTCAAGCATGACGCACTTAGCGATGGAAAATGTTCTTAGCTGAACAAGTGCTACTTAAAGAGTTGGGCAGAGTGGTCAAAGTTTAATATAGACGGCCTTTAGGTATTCACGTAATGGCGGATCTTAGGAGCTTTCCTTATAGATACGTGGATTCTTAGAATAAACAGTCCAGTGGATTCTAGACTTTTATAATTTTAAAGTTTTAAAGTTTTATATGTATTACCTGCTGCTTTACCTTAAAAATTATTATTGAAAATTGATACATTACGTATGGCGTGGTAGATTCTTAAATATCGTGATACCAAGTCTCAAGTCGTCCTAACACGACATGCACGTGCCTAATGAACTTAAGTTTTCAATTTGCCCTGAATGTTGCGAACTATCGATTTGTGACATAACAATTAGCTTAGGGTGTTCCACCCTTGATTACATCGAAGGGCTTAATGAGTAATGGCATCGAGTAATAATGGGCTTAAAAGATTACGCTAGTTTCCTATCATAATTACTTAATCAAGTGATACATTTATCCTTACACCTTAAGATTTTTGCAGTTTTTAGAAGGCTTGGGAGCAGGTAAACTTTTAGAACAATAATTCATTTTAAGTCGAGAATTGAGGGGAGAGGAAAACGTTGGGGTAGACCTTTTGCCTAGCAGTAGTACAGGCATAGTTAGCAAAAAAAAAATGACTAGTAAGAACTAGAAAACCCGATAGAAAAGGAAGGATGACTAATTTTTTACCGGAGTCTCTGACCTAGTGTAGTAATTAATGACTGATCGAATTTTAATACCAACAGGTAAAAGCAGAAGACAGAGATCCACCCGAAATGGGTGGGACAGTAACATACAAGTTCGTCTCCACACCAGGAGAAAAGGAAAGATTCCACGTTGACCCTGAATCTGGGAGCATAACAACAGCTGATGTGAGTATTACTTCATATAGAAACTTACATATACAATACGTGGTTATATTTTACCGAAGAAAGTTAAACGAAGCTGGTATGATGACCTTTGTTGTTTATGAACCTTCTAGCACACTTTAATACAGGAACGGTGTAGGTAAGACCAGTTCAGGTAAAGACTGCTCAGATTTGATGTATAATATTACCAAAATGATACAGATTTTTGACCACGATGAACCGTCGAGGGAAAAAGAAGCCTATATAACCGTAAGAGCAAGTGATAACGGTCAACCACAACTTGACGACGCGTGTACTATCAAAATACTAATAGAGGACATCAATGACAATCAGCCGGTCTTCGATAAAGTTGTAAGTATCAATCTTGCTTGAACATCTACGATTTAAGATGACAGAGAAAAATATCTAGCTAGGTCAAGTATGCTAAGCTAAACTTAAGCTAGTTAAGGATAATGAGACAGATCTTATTTACGAATTTTTTGTAAGGCATTGGATATTCTGTATGATGAACGCATGTTTTCTCTATGTTTCTAACTAAGTATAATATTCAATTCTATATTTCATCTGCAGGATAAGGTTAGCATTCTTTCATTTAATTGTGTCTATTTATCATGTGATGTGACTAACAATTCATTCGTTCATTAGCCTCAAAACGTGGCGCAGATATTATTAACGCTTGCCTGTTTTTCCAAGGTCTTCCGTGGAGACGTATGGAAGGTTTGTCCAAAACAACTGAAAATATCACAATGAGAGAAAGCGTTTCGCACAAAATCAATAAATTGTCACTAACTTTTCCGTGTTCTATTTCAATTGTCGCCATCGCTTTGTCTATATTGTAGCTATATTTATAAGCGATGGAGAGAATCGAAGTTTTCAATTTTAAAATATCTGTTTTTCTACTTGCATGTTCCTGCATGTCTGATTTAGGATCATAGGCCGCCACTCAAGGCGTTATTGGTAATATATATTTTATGTGTTCGTGTGTTTTTATACACTTTCTTTGCACATTTAGTAGTTGATGTGTTTTCGTTAGCTAGGCCGCTCTTTCCCCCTAGGCGCATTTTATCACACTGCACGATTATTATTATTTTCAGGACGACAAAATCTTTCTCTATGCTTCGGGCATGCTTTGCGTAGAACATGTCTTATTGTTTAGAATAGGCTAGACTAGAACAGATAAGTTATTAGGGTTTCAAGTTGTTTGTAGATTTCTTATCTTCTAAATGGCAAATAAATTTTAATGTCTGTTGTGGTTTTATAATATAAGAATATTTTTTTTTATTGATATTGTAAGATTTTATGCATTTGATACCAATACAACACAAACTAACGTGTTTTTTTTATACAGTCATATTCGGAGTCAGTGCCACAAGACCTTCCGAGTGGGAGAGAAGTTATGAGGATATCAGCAACAGATATAGACGATGGAAATAATTCTATAGTGCACTATAGTTTGGATTCCAATTCACCAGATCAAGCATATTTTTTCATAGATCCCGACAACGGGGTTATCTTCTTGAACAAAACTATCGACGTAAGTCTTGCTTCTACTTTTATAAATTGTAAACAATGTTCATTATTATAAATGTACTTACAAACTCTATTTTGTTTCCGCAGAAATTGCCCGGTTACAAGTTCAAACTAAGCGCGATAGTAAAAGATATGGGCGATCCCCCGCAACAAAGTTCTATAACTTTAGACATCCAAGTTGTGGAATCTAACAAGAAGAGCCCATCTTTCATAGAAGTTCCCGACGAACCGATAAGATTAAAAGAAAATTACGCTGATTTCAATACGCCTATAGCCACAGTGAGGGCGATGTAAGTACGAATTAATTGAGAGTTTAATGTGAATTTGAAATTCCGAAACTTCGCACAAAGTAATTTAACTGTGTCTACTAACGTCAGTCACTTTCTTCGAAGTTCGTATTAGAGGGCCGTTTGGGGTAATTCCCCGGGGGAAAATAAAATAATTTCATACGTGATCGTGTGATATACGAGGGTCATGCTTATTTTTTATTCACAGCTCAAACATCCCTGAAGAGAAAAAGTTACAATTTGAACTAGTACAGGGACAGACGGAACAGACGAATAAATGGCATACATTTGTGTTAGAGCCTGAGGCTGACTCGGCGGTTATCAAGCTGGGGAACCATTTGGATTATGAGAAGATTACAGATTACACGCTCACCGTTAGAATACAGGTGAGAGGAACAAAATGTGTTGCAAATAACTTTTTGAAACAGTAGAATTCACAACTAAAAAAAATCTTAAAATGCTTTGGAATTTTTCTTGCTTTTATATCGTGCACACAATAATAAAAATCAAGTTGTGAGTGTGTGCTTCTGTGGAATTAAAATGATCAAAAATAACTAAGCTAAATATGATGTTTTTTAATTTGATTTATATTTACAGAACAACTACAAATTAGCAGCTGAAACCATAATCCAAATCGAAGTAGAAGACGTGAACGACAACATACCAATCTTCAGTGAAATCAGATCAGGCAGTGTCCTCGAAAACGAGGATGCAGGAACACCTGTCATGCAAGTCAGAGCATTCGACGCTGACGGCACTTCTGCCAACAACCAGATCACCTACGAGCTTGGTGACCCATCAGATCCTTTCGCCGTTGATCCTATTACAGGAAATATCACTACACTGAAAATGTTCGATAGAGAAGAGCGCAGTTTCTATAACATTAAAATCATTGCAACTGATAATTCGGAATCAGCGCTTATACCTGGGAAGCATAACGCTGGTCAGCAAGTGTTTCTGATAGAAATAGCTGATAAGAACGACAATCCGCCTCATTTCACTCAAGATACGTATGTTGCCGAGTCTATAGCTGAGAACGCTAATATTAATGAGCTTGTCACTGTTGTTAATGCCTTGGATGTTGATACAGGTAAGTTAAAAAACTATGATTTTGTTTCTTTTATGTAAGTAGTATACAAACAGGCATACGGTCCACCTGACGGTAAACTGTCAACGTCGCCTAGAAACACCGACAATACTAGGAGCACTAACGGTGCGTTGCCTACCCTGAAGGACTCTAAGGACATTTTTGTTGACATTGCTGTAGTTTTGAGTATTAAAATTCAAAATTTTTGGGTTCATGTTGTTGTAAAGCTTTCTCAGTACAAATTTAGAATACTATTAGTTCTATTAGTTAAGACGTATGTATAGTATAAGGCAGACAACCCTCTCGCATTTCAACATTTTTGAAGATATAATATAACTAAATGTAATTATGTGAAATTGCAGACCTTCAGGGTCGAGAGAATAACGAGTGGTATTACTGAACCTTTGGTATTCCAAAGGTTCAGTAAAAATATCACATTGATCCAAACAAGTTTTCTAACCAAAATTTGCATTATCGCATTGGTATAAGTTTAATTTATCGCATTGGTATAAGTTTTTTTGTCAGAAAACTTGTTTGGATCAATGTGATATTTTTACTGAACTTTTGCATTGTTATTCTCTCAACCTTGAAGGTCTGCAATTTCACATAATTACATTTAGTTATATTATATCTTCAAAAATGTTGAAATGTTCGAGCGAGAGGGTTGTCTGCCTTATACATACGCCTTAATGTCAATCAATCATAATTAATCTTTTATTCCTTTTACAGCTTCCGTAGTTACCTACAGCATTGTCGCCGGAAACACATACGATGCCTTCGTCATCCGTAACTTCACCGGTGAAATCAGAGTCAATAATGAGCTTGACTACGAAAACATCACCAGTTACAGCCTAGACGTCAGAGCATTCGACGGTATTTACGAGGACTACGCTAAAGTTATCATAAATATTGAAAATTTGAACGACAACCCACCTGTGTTTCTGGCGAATTATACGAAGACTATTGAAGAGGAGAAGTTGTATGAAGGGTGTATTGTGAAAGTAAGATATAATTTTACTCTTAGATATTCTGCCTTCTAAGATTCGATTTTAAAGAAGATCTTTAATTGACGAACTTGAATTAACTCTAAAAAGTGTCTTATTTCTTCCAAAACGTAGAACGGTAAAAAAAAGTCAGTTTTCTGAAAAATATAATTATGCCAACGTTGACGCCAACATTTCAAAGAATCATTTGTAACAGAAAATCAGAATTTGATTTCTGCGAACCAATAACAGTTTGCTATTTACTGATTAAAATCGAAACAGTGAAAAAATCTAGGCAATTTTTGAAGTCTATCTATTTTACACTTCAGTACCAGTTTATTTATTAGTTTCCTTGAGTAATAATAAGACTGTATATGTATTTCATATTTTAATAAGCCGACGTTGCTTTTTACATTACTGCCGCCTTCGATAAGGTGCGATGAACTGTTATAATCGTCTTATTCTGACTGAACGCCTCACACTTGCTACTTGTACTCGTACCTATGTAGTTTTAGGTACCTACCTTCCTATTTATACTACCTTGAATTGAACCATAGTATAATAATAATAATGCTTGCAAAATATCATAAAATAGACTCGCTAAGTACTACACAATTAAAAAATGAGGCGGTATGCGCTTTGCCCCCGACAGGACCCTACACGGCGAAGAGCATTACATTTAGTACTAAACACTTTCAAAATCCGCTCTCATGCGAACGTAAAAAGGCGGCCTACAAAATTCGTTATCAGAGTTGGCCACTAACTTATACGAACTTAGTTGACATCGACCTATGGCTGAAATTATGGTGAGCCAGTCACATTGAAGGGTGCGATGGAAATAAGTCTAACTCGTAATCTCTAAATAAATAGTAACTCCGCCTAAGTTTTATCATTCCGGAATCATTCCTAGCGCACCCAACTTTAACAACTTTAATATTTACTAAATTTTAGGTGGAAGCCTACGACCCAGATATAAAAGACCGGAACGCGCCACAAAACATCGTCTACTCTCTAGTCAAGCACGAACAGAAAGAGTATCTCCAGATTGACAACGATGGCTGCCTTCGTCTGACCAAACCCTTGGATAGGGACCAGCCTCTAGGGTTTACCAGGTATGGACAATACGGTTACACCTACCCAGGTGTAACCGTATCAAAATCTTTGTATGTGCCTTTTGCATCCAGATTTGGCCATCTGGCTGTTGGTCTGCCAACGCCTCTCTTGTGAAACGTCACTCGTGTCTATCTCAAAATAGACACGAGTGGCGTTTAAAGGAAAGAAGAGGCTATGCCTAGCAGTGTGTCACTACAAGCTGCCTATGATGATGATGATGATAGTATAGATTCGGACTGAGACCAGCCTCTGGTTTACCATATAAAGTGGAAAAAGATCACGATTGTCATCGTATACCCTGGTTTGCAAATGGGATGCTTTCCGAGCAGGACTTTGAAGGCCTGGCTAAGCGATGTGTATTATGAATAAATGAATTGTTGGTAACCAATTTATACAGCGCCAGAGGCCTTTTCACCCATGCCCCAATGACTGAGGCCTGGTCTAGGCTAGATTTCTAAGCACCTATAATAATGTCAGTCTAGTCAGTAATTCAAGCAAGCTTGTATGAGTTAGTGGCCAACAATGGTGACTGAGTTTTTAAGCCGCCTTAAGGCCTCCGTCATGGCTTGTCTGTTATTGAATTGTTGCTGAACTGATAATTATCGCTGCAGATGGCAGATTCTCATCATGGCAGCGGATCATGGAGGAAGACTGGGTTCCGACAGCCTGCGATCCACTACCGAAGTTATTCTAGAACTCACGGATATCAACGACAACGCACCCTTCCTGACCAATGTAAGTATTTTTAAAACACTATCTTTAACAACTGTATTATCTCAAAGCACATCCGCGAAGACGTGCTTTAGGTATTGCGCTACGTCTTGGAACGAAGATAAGTCTCGTTATGGTAGTTATTCCATCAAGCCGTTAACTTTAAGACACCTATATTGTATACATGTAATATAAGAGTGTGCTTTTAATGAAATAAATAAATTATCTTATCTTATCTTATCTTATCTTATCTTATCTTATCTTATCTTATCTTATCTTATCTTATCTTATCTTATCTTATCTTAATATCTCACAGCTTTCTTTACCACTCGTACATCTGCGTAGACCTCACAGTGATTTATGTGATACTGCTATGCGTCCAGAAATAAAGGTGTTAGCATCGGCCTTTAATAGCAGCAACTTCTAAACCATTCAAGCAGTCAAACAAATCTAGAAAGCGTACCTTTACCTATATATTCGTTTTGCGTAGAGATTGAAGTGCCCTAAAACCCTTGAATAATATCCTGTAAAGAGAATACCTACTGTGTTATGATCTTCTCTTTCTCATTTTTTATATCTTTTAAATATTTAAAAAAAATTGAAGCTGACTGACATCCAACGCACATCCTAAACTATACGTCCTAGAGGTATGAAATTTGGACGGTAGCACAGATTATATAATACATTCTTATAAAGTGTAGGAGTGCACTAAGAAAGGAATTTTCAAAAGTCTCACCCTAAAGGGTCTAAAATTTGTATCAAAGATTTTAACCAAATAATGCGTATGCTGCTTCCACGCCAGCAAAGCCGCGGGCGGCAGCTAGTTTAAAAATAAAACGCAACTAACTTTAATTTAACTCCGGTTCTAAATGCACTTCGAAATAGAATAATTCAAAGACCAACCGCTTGAGGGTTGAAACTGTTGAAATGCGAATTGAATTGAATAAATCCTAGGATCTAGAATGTTAGCAATTTAGACATGCCGAGATCTCCGGCTTTTCTTAAGTGGCCAGTGAGCTAGACATTGACCTAGCTGCTGGTGCCATTCACACTGCCACCGACACGACATCGGCGAAGAGTACAGAGGGCCTAGTACGAATTTTTGTGTGTAAATCTGGTGTCAAACGTCTCACGCCCGGCTGATTTGTATGGAGACACTGAGCGGATTCTTTGAGAAGCTCGACATGCGAGTACGGGCTTGTTGTAGACCACACCCACACTATACACTGAAAACTCGAACTAAGCCCTCACACGCTTTCACACCGTGTCGGCACCGATATTTTTTTTTGCCACTGATATGTTGTGTAGGTGTCGATGGAGCTAAAGTAGAACATATGTCGCAAGGAATAAAGACATTATAGTACGAGCAAGTCGTAAAAACGAGATCGGGCCGTAAAAACTACAAAAGTTTTTGTTATTGGGTGTAGTTGAGAAAATAAGGGTCTGTATACTTGCTACAAACATTTACACTTATAAGATTTAGATAAACTAATAAAATTCTTTATTGAGTGCAAAAGTAAATTTAAAAAAATCCTATACAAACGATGATACTAAATAAGTAAAAACCTTGGAAATTGTGTACCCTTAAAACCAATTCTAACGCAGGAAATAAGAATTTTTACTTTATTTTTTTTTGTTACTGGCTCAAAACTTTACGGAAATGGTACCAACTACCAAGTAACAGTAAAATTTTGTTAAAAATAATAATCCTATAGCATTTTCTAAGATAGGTACTTTCCCGTGTTTCATCACGCCTATCGAAAATGGTTTCTGTACTTGAAAATCCTCGATTTCTGGAAACCCCTGGGTATTGGAATTTCCGAGGAATGATTAAGAGCGATTTGGGACGCTTCTTTCGGTTCGAGCCTGTCAATTTTTTATGCAAATTTTGGTCTATCGGTACTTTTTCGAGCCCAACACCGGTGGTATCTTATCCATTTACAAATTGCCAGGCGAAAATGCTTCGCAAAACGTAGCATGGGGTAATTTAACACTGGGTTTTCTTTAGGTAAAATCAATTCGCTTGTTTTTTTCTATACAATTAATCTTTCAAACGAAAACCCAGTAAAGTATAGAACACGATTTGCATAAAGGTGATCTCTGAGCTCTGTGAAGAATAAAGAAAAAACGCTTAGTAATAGGAACCTAATCAAAACAGATAGTGCCTTAATCTGACCCTTCAGACCTCTTCATCAATATTCCGTTCTCCGCTAAAATAATTCGGGAGGGAGAGGGATTAGGCATGTTATCTAGAGCCCAAGAATCATTTGCTCTTTGGATTTACGCCGCACGCTCGGCTTGTCAGCGTTTATTCATTTTCCGATAATACTACGCAGTGTACCCTAATCTATATGCTTACTGCATTGACATGCCTGACGGTATGTAAGAGAACCATTTGGAAAGAGAGTATGTTAATGTAGAATCCGTTGTATCAGATAAGATAATTTTATTTCCATAAAACAAAAAAATCACACATCATCCACAGCTTGACTTCACCCACTGCTGGATACAGGCCTCTTGTTTTTGCTACGACTCCTTACGACCCCCTGCCAGTCTCATCCTATTTTTGTACCCTCTTTATATGATAAGTAACAAAAGTCACACAGTTAACAATAAATACACAGGTAGGAAAAACTACGTACAACATAAATTAGTCCGAATTTGTAGTACCCAAGAATCATCATTTGCATTCGTAATTTTGCTAATGCCCGTTGGTATATAACTACGTCCAAGCAGCGTTTAAAAAATGTGGTGAATAATTTTAATTTTACAATTTATTTATTACATATTTACTTTAAAATTTTATGGATAAAACCACGGGTAAAAGTTAGTTCCTAATGTGGCGCATATCATTGGGAAACCTCTTACCTCCTCCGTCCTAAAAGGCGTTTTCACACTAATCCTATACGATATCGGCGGATAGCTAATGTCATACATTTAGTACTAGAAGTTTTCACACCGTTATGATACTCCTAGTATATTATATTCTATGACAAAGTGTCGGCGCTGACATATCAGTATCGTGTCGGTGTCGGTCAAGTGTGTAAACGCCTAAATCCGGCACGTTTGGGCCTGTTTGGACCTTTTAAGGACTACGTGTTCTAAAGACGTGGGTTTTTAAGCGTGGAAAATATAACCGTACTTGAAATTGTTTTTATAAAAAGAATAATTTTGTTTTCTTATGAAGGAGATTTCACTTTCCGGTGTCTGAATTTATGATGAGGCTTACGTATGTTTATTGAATTATTAAAGGTTTGCGTTGAATAGTCTTTAGTGGGGTCACCAGTCATCTTAGCACAGTATCAGCCAATGATGAGTATGGGCCTCCTACAAGTTATGCCACTCTCTGTCTTTTGCGTTTCAAAACTAGGTGATTTCTCCAACCTGTAGGTACAATGTCGCCGAGCCATCTCGAAAGCATTGTTTCAGTTACACAAAATTAAATGCTTGATGATCATTGTTAAATTATCTTTTAACTGACGCGATGAAGTGACTAAGCGACTTCTAGAAGAAACGGCATGCGAAACGGAATAATATGCTGTCAAACCTTTCCGTAGTCGAGCGAAACATACTTGTAGTATAGGTATAGGCTTGGATATAGGTATAGGTACGTGGTACGTCATATTTTCATTCAAACAAGAATGACGTTTATGGATATTGATGTATCCACCTTGCAGTAGCCCTGACAGATCGCGTCAGTTAGATCGAAACTTTACTACGAATACTGAGTGGCTACCACGAAAATCGTATCGTTTTGGGTTATACTGCGCAGTGATGCTGTTACTTCGCAAGAGCCCGCGTCGACACACAAGGCGGCTGCGTAGTGTAAAACAAGTGTCGCTACCGAATCTTCGTTAGTCATTTTTCAAAGTAGAGGCCCTGTTTCATTTTTCACAAATCAACTTTGTTTTTTTGTCGGTAAAAAACTAACCTAAGATCTGGAGCAGTTCCAAAGGTAGATTTTCCCCCTACCAAAATAGATTGTATCTCTTCTTTCGAGAACATTATTAACACCTGAAAGGTTGAACTTCTCAGAAGTTTCATAAAATAGCTAAATGAAATGTACCCTCGTATTTCGTTCGAGTTTATTTCTATTTTCGTTGGTTTTATCAGCCCTACGAAGTTTAGGGCTTACGCAAGTTCGAGCGTTTTTTTATATTTATAGATTTAATCAGTTATCAATAGTAGGCTACTTGTAGTCTACTAGTTCAATTTAAAAAGAGAACCGAGAAACCTAATTTAAAAAAAATAACATTCACAATTCGGCCAGTATTGTTTCTTTTAGTTTTTCTTTTGGAGCAAAAAAAAATACATCTATACAAGGATATCTTGCTGCTTGCATAAAAAACACGCGTTTGTATGTGGCACGTAACATACCTAACAGTTTTACATTACATTATGTAAATCACTAACATTATTTCACGATATGTGTTTGCTGTCATTGAAAATGTATTTGACGAGGGTGAGAAAATCGAAGATATGACCGAGACACTTTCTTATATTTTCTCGTGTGTTGTCATTGTTCTTGTTGTTTATGGCGTGCTAAAGACAGCTTTTGGATTGGACTTTTGTATAAGTAGATATCACAAAGGTATCATTTTCAGATCATGCAAAAAAAGTACTGCTACGGAATTTGAACCCGCAGTTCTCGTGTCCAAGCTGTCCATCGCGCTGTAAAGGTGATATTTCGAACTCTGAAATTACTTCGATAGCTGAATTTTCAGTCAGAGCTTGAATAATAAAAATGTCACTTGAAAACTAGAACCTCGCTAAGCCGAATTCAATATGGCTTTGCCCTTTCAAATCTACGGTCTGAAACCGATGTAAATAAAGGCTGAAATATCTGTATTTGTTTTGCTTATTTCCACTTATCCTCATGCTACCTAGAGCTTTGGATTTTTTAATACTGCTGACTTCATAGAGCGATCGTAATGTCCAAGACGTAACGCGGAAAACACATAAGACACGCGTTTTCTGTCAAAATAAGCATAATGTTGCTATGGTAACATAATCTTTAGTCAGTCTAGGCCAGAGATTAATGAATATTAGAAATTACATTAGTAAAAATGTATGAACAGTTACAGTATTAAAATTACATAAGAAAAAAGGTATAAATGCGTACAATTATGGCCGTTAAATTATTGCCGTCATTAGCGTTCGCTGCTTTGTAGGACGTTTTCTCTTTTTATTTAACCCTTCGTGTGTTATGTTCATAGTATAGCTATAGAGTGGGTTGTCAATTTTTTATGTAAATACCTCGGGTGTTCAATTTCTTATTTCGGTGGCCGGCCCAATATTGGCGGGGTTGCTTAATTTCCATTCCAAGGCTCTCTAAGGGAGCTTTTAGAGGGTACAAGGATGTAATTCTATGCTGGATACCGCACAGTCTGAATATTATAGGCCTTTTACTAAAGCATGGTATTACAGAAAATCGGTACAGTCAATAGAACAGCAGGGTTATTCTGATTCATTCGGAAATCCTTTTCAGTCCGATATCGGATAACATAGAATAATATAGCAGATTAAAATATAAATTCAGAGCTCCGAGTCTGTGCATTTGTTGTGGCTTTTGACTCGAGTATAGCACAGGCAAAAGCATTACACAGGCTCGGGGTTCAGTTCAGTGTGATCTGAGTGTTGAACGTTTGTCTCTCCTAAAACGCACCAGCCATGTCTTCTTCTTCTATTTATGGCCTCTGTTTATCATTTCGACAGACGATTCTGACAGTGCCAAGTACATTTTTAAAATAATATTAGCTAAGACATTCGTCAAGTCGGCTGTCACTTGTTTCGAAGGCAAAATAGTGGATATCCCTTCAAAACTTGACGCGAGTCGCAGACATGTCAGTGACAGATGACAGTTAAAATCAAATCGCGGCCGCCTTCTTGGAAACCAGCCCTTTACCCTTTCAAACATGCCGTTTACGAGTTCCAGATATGATTTTACGGAATGTTTTAGCTCGGTTTTATTCCAATGGCTTTCGTGAATCCTTTAAGGTACTAAGTGGGAAGTGTGAAGCTGAATTTTTCATTACATTCGGTAAAGCCTGGCTGACTGTTGAAAATGAATAATTATTTATACATTTGGCAACAGACATTTCAGTAAAACTGGTGTAAATGAGGTATATCTAAAAATGTTCTGTGATTATTCTACATTATTTAATTTTGTAAAACCTACCTTTGCTGGTTTTGATTTCGTTTGTTGTAATCGAAGCTGCTGGCGATGCTAAGAAGTATTTATCATGCGGTTTACTTTGAACTCTTTTATCTGTCAAAATAATATACGATTTTAAATTTGAAATAAATTAAAAAAAAAAACAACTTTATATGTATTCGAAATTCGGCAACGGTAGGTATGTCATGTGACTGTTCTTTTTACATTTTTGAAGTTTTCTATGTGAAGTCCAGGGATTGTTTTAGTAGAATGTCAAATAAAGCTGCAGTTTCTGAATAGGTAGTTCCAGTGATCTTATATGCCTGTCATATGCCAGATTAAAACCGCAACTTGTCCCCGTTACGCAATCTTCCTTATCTGAGTTCTGGACACTGCGGTTTCAATCTATCCCCAGAAAACCAGTGGGATACCTTCAATGAGTTATTTCCTTATTCCGGCAAAATGGGAACACATGCCATTGCTACCAGGGGCAAAATGACGTCAGCAATTCATCAGTGGATGTTTTCAGACGAGATAATAATATGACGTCATCTCTATTACAGTAAAATCTCTGCTGAAGTGAGCATAATTTTCCTAAACCTTTGACTACTCTAGAACCTGGAAGAGATCGTACTTTTTACGAAGTAGAAGATTCCCATCGATCTGAAGGCATGTAGACGTGCCTGAGGAGTTAGTTAAACACTATCCACATTAAAAATAAATTATAGAAAGAAGTGTTGGAACAAGGAAATTAACCGCCTCTACATTACTCTACATGTTACAGAACGTTCACTGAGAACGTGCACTATGACCAGGTTTACTGCATCTATGTTATCTAATATCTATATGTTTTTTCAACAGACCCAGCCAGTGATTTGGTACGAAAACGAACCCCCTGGCCAAGTGGTGATCCTCACAGCCAAGGATTACGACTCGCTTGAGAACGGCCCACCTTTCGCATTCGCCCTGAACGAATCCGCTTCTTTCGATATCCGATCCAAGTTCCAAATCCAAGGTAAGTCAAGGTTAATGGTTTAACTTCGGAGGGCGCCTAAGGGCCTCTTTTGCGTAAGCCCTCTAGACGCGGAACTTTATATTAGCGATTTTGTCGAAGACGATTTGGACTCAAATTTCCCTAAAAGCCGCTTTTTTTATTGCAAAATATCTACGCATCTGCGTAGATGTAGAGGTCAGTGATCTTGAGGTTATCTTCTATTTATCAGGGTCTTAGGGTCTCAAAAAGGATTTTCGTACAAGCGCGTAAATTCTACCGAGAACATGATCTATGTGGCTGTAATGCCGTCCACTCCGAACCCTAAAGATATGTCTTACCCTTCAATTCTGAACACAGCAGCAATGCGAGCATCACTGCTTTCCGACAAAAGCACGGTCTTTACAAAAACATAGAATTTGTCAAAAGAAAATCAAAAATCTAAAAGCACAGCTAAAAGTTAGATACATCGAAAGTTACCTACGTTTAAGCGTATACTTCGGTAGAAAGTTCGAATTTCCCGTCAATTCACCAGCACAGTTAACCGAGTTCAAATGCGGTTTTGTTCGCAACTGATGCATTGCGTTTCGCTATAGTTAATCAGCCTAAAACCTACCATCTGTTTACACTCTAATAGTCAAAGCTGTTTGAATTGCAACGGCAAATTTAAATAACTAGATCACTTCTTTCATGTGCGCGTAATTTTGCTCTTTGAATCGAGCGAGACTCAAGAAAAAGTTTGTAGTGGTACTACCGCACTATGAGTTACGCTCATACTTTTTCCAAGTGCGTAAATCTCAAACTGTTACAGTGAACCAGCTTATCAAATTAAACTGTACGAGAATACCGAATGTAGTGAACTGAATAAATTCTATCGAATAATTTACGGAGTTAAATAATGTAGGTTACATACTTGATGTTGTAAACTTGTGAACTCGGTATGGTTTCATTTAGATTCTAAACTTTGAAAGGAAAAAATCTAATGTAAGTATATTTACCAGTGAAGGCATTGAGATGGAAACGCGATGATCCAAACGGACCGATTCATGTCTCGAAACTTTCAGCATATAACCCAAAATGATACGCTCCATTTATTTGTAAATTGTTAATTGATTAAATTCAGTGTGCGGTTTGTTTGACTTCAAAAGCTAATTCAGACCTATGGCAAAAGTGTTTCAATGAATTCAGTGATTAAACTAGGAAAATTATATGTTGTTTCATTTTATTAGGTAAGTCTCCAAGGCCTAAAATGCCCCAAGGTGTAATCTGAGTTTTATTTTGTCGATTTGCGAAAATAAATTTGCAAGTTTTGTATTTAGTACTAAATGTATTACTTCTGCCGTGATCGTGTAGATGTCGTCTCGGTAGCAGTGTGGCAACTACTGGTTGGTACTATCCTGGTTTCCTTATCTTGGTAATTGACAGCATAAGGAATTCGGGATAGTAGTGACATTAAATCCAATGTTCGATTTGGTTAAATATCCCAAAAAATCTTCCTGCTTCAAATCTCTAAAGTTCATTCAAACAGTCCTTAGCTATCTCTAATAGAGCGATTCAAATACAAACTCCATTCGATGCCGAACTTCGCCAAATTGTTAGGAACTTGTACGTTGTAGACTTTCAGGAATTTCCGTTTATCGGCAAATCTCCTCGAAAATCGGGAGCTGTTCACTCCACAGACTGTTTTAGTTCATCTCGATGCACTGAAGCGTTTTTTGTTATGTTGAAAGTCATATTACGAAAAGAGTTATGAATTATGAGTGTGGCTGGGTATGCAAGTAGAGGAAGGCCGAAGAAAAAGTGGTTGGATTGTGTGAAAGAGGATAAGAATGTGAGAGGAGTAGATTCAGAGTTGACGAATGATAGGATTGAGTGGAAGAAGAAAACGTGTGTTGTGCCGACCCCACCTAGCGTGGGATAATGGCAAGGGAATGAGGATGATCAAGCGTTTTTGTATGATTCTTCTTCTGCTAGGCTTTCCCCAATAAAATAAATATTTTGAAAATTGTCTGTTACTAACTTAATTGATTATGAATAACATTCAACATAAAATATAGGACCTAAATCCACATGTTCTTGTAAAAACATACCTATTTATTTACAAAAGCTGAATTGATCATAGACAAAAACCAATCACTGTTCTATTCTGACATAGAACTATATAAACCCAATTTAAAATTACCAGCGTTAAATCAAGCGAATTTGTTCGACGCAAGCCACTTCCGTAAACAAAACCATCCCCCAGTATTACCGGAAATGTTTCCAGAACCGAATTTCAATCAATTAATGTACTTAACATGCAATAAAAGAAGCAAAACTCTAACTATGTTTGCGAAGTGCCGATTCAATTTCGCTCCGTTCGCGTGGCGTGTTGATAATTTCGCTTGAAGATTACTTACGCTATCCGCAGGGAGGTAACTAGGATTTGTTTATGGGGCTCTTTTGATAAATTAATTAACCTTTGCGTCAGTGAGGCATCTGCGCACTTATTTAGATCAGAGTATGTTGAGCTTATAAAATAAAATAGTAAAACTTATACACACTGTATGAAACGATTAGAATCCGAACGTGATGGTATGTCATAAGTATTATAGCAAGGAGAACTCTGTGGTTCGGTTTAAATAATTCTAAATGATCTTTGTGATTTTCCCGAATAAAACTTATTTGACATTCACTTTGAATTCCAAGAAAAATGCACAAAAACTGCATATAGCGCAAATATTTGTTTTTTAATCATGCATAATTAATTGCTTATGGTTATGGTTATAATGCAATAACATAAATAATGAAGTCAACTTTTAAATTAACTTTTTTCAAACATACTTTTTGACAATGGCAACAATAGTTAAAAAAATAAAAAAACTAGGTAAAAAAATTTCAACCATTTATTTTCGCCTCATCCTAACTACGTCCCTGGCGTACCGCGCTTCTAAACTTCGCTCAATTTATGAGCAATGGCAGTTTTATAACTCGCCCGGCGGTTTCGACATTGACTCATGTGGGCTGTGTTCTAAGGAATCATGCGATAGTCTGAAAGTTCAAGATAGACTACGTTTGACAATCTTATAGGCACATGTACACTTGCCTATAATATGATGATGTATATAATAGGGCTACACAGTCGCTAAGCGACAAAACCCTTTAAAAAAAAAGATTGTTTGCTGTAAACGTCATTTTAAACCCCGACTGAAAATCGGAAGGGGTGTTATAAGATTGACGGCGTTTTGTCTGTTTGTTTGTTTCTCTCGTAGCTCTGAAAGTAGGGCACAATCAAAGTCAAAAAGCTTTTATTCAATAAAATCTCACTGATCACTTTCAATCGTCATTAGGGCTCCGATTTAGATGCAGTTTCTTGTTGTAAGAGTGTGAGAGGGAGCCTTTTTTTCCAAGTTATGATATTCATCAGCTCTAGCAAAAAGATCAAAGGAATCTCAGTCACAATTGCAGTTTGAAACATACATATAGTTCACCACAGAGTATTGGGATTTGATGAAATAGAGTTCATACTCCAAAGCAATGATAAAGACGATATTTCTGTTGGAGGAACTGACATTTCGTTGTCGCGTTTTAAAAGTTGAATTAATTATTCTTGTAAATAAGTTATTGATGTCCATGTTTCAATAGTACTTATCGTAAATTGATTTGTAAAGGCTATGAAACTGTGAACTCCATTAATACAGATGTTTAAGGTTCCAAAGGTCAGCTTAAATGTCAACTGTCACGTCGGGGTCAGCTACGCCTACCTTGAAGTAGGTGATTTTAATATTTTGTTGTTTTAGGTGTCGTTCATACTAAGTACCTACTGTTATTATGTTATATATGTTTATTTATTACGAGCTTACATTACAGTTTTTTCTTTATAAGAGGAGAAATTTTAGTAAAATCTAGAATAAAAAAGCATTTCGATCTTGTTGAGATGTCTGTCATAAAAGTCACAAAAATATTTTTATGGCATCCCAACAACATTTTATTTATCATCCACAGCCCGACTTCACCCACTGCTGGGTATAGGCCTTTCTTTGTTTGTGCCACTCCTCACGGTCCTGTGCTGATCTCATCCATGTCCTGCCCGCGATGTTCGCAACATCGTCTGCCCATCTCGCTGCTGGTCGACCCACGTTTCTGTGACCGGTTCTTGGACGCCATTCAGTTAGCGCCTTACTCCACCTGTCGTCACCTCGCCTATTGATACTGTTTATTTACTATATTTTCCCATGAGGAATGAAAGGACCAAATATAAATTAGAAGATACCGCAAGGTCAACAATTCAAAAAGAAAGTCATTGCTGCTTTTGTTCTGCAAATCTTTACTATCAGATCAACATATACCGCAATGGAAGAGATACTAACTTCCTAAGGCTCATATTCTGATAAAGAAATCTAAAACTAATAAATTAATTAATTAATTATATCTCTTCAACAGGAAACATCCTCTCGACCCTGGTTTCCTTCGACCGGGAGCAGCGCAAGGAGTACAGAATACCAGTCGCCATCACCGATTCCGGAACCCCTCGGCAAACAGGTGTCTCTTCCCTCCATGTGGTGATCGGAGACAGGAACGATAACCCCATGGGACCAGGGCATAGTGACATATTCGTTTATAACTATAAGGTGAGTGAGAATGACTTAACATAAACAAATCCAGGGTGGTCTAGGGGGGGGGTCAAACTTGCTCAATCTTTATGGTACCCGGGCATAGTGGCATTAGTGACATATTCGTTTATAACTACAAAATGACTCAAGATGACCTGGCAGTAATGGATTGGGGGTCTAGAGGGGTCAAGCTTGGGGGGGCTGGAAGTCAGGCTGGGGGGCTCAATCTTTATGGGACCCGAGCATAGTGACATATTATACATATACAAGAGGTGAGTGAGAATGACCTAGCACTACCGGATTTAGCGGGGCTTCGACTCCGGGTCCACTGAAGGTTGAACCAGGATTGGTCAGGAAACTAACAGCTGGTTAGTTCTTGGCTAAAATGGTTATAATGAATGTCTATCACTATTTTAAAAATGGAACGATGCAAAAGCGGACCTTAAGCTTAAGACTGCATGCATGGTGAAAATATATACCATTTTATATTATTTTACAGAATGTATATAAAAAAACACTTGTTTGAAGGTGTGTAGGTCTGTGTGGTGTTCAGAAGCATCCTGATAGTGAAATAAAATAGAGCCAACCTAACTTAAACTGATAGTAAACCGACAGAGCTTTTCCTACACTTGAGGGCCAATTACTTACGTGTTGAAATGTACAAAATAGTTTCGGGAAAAGGTACAAAAAATCCCTTGATCCCTCGGGACACACATCACATATTTTCTTTGTACCCAAGACCCCTTTTATATCATTTCCTTTACAGGTAATAGATTTCTGTGGCTTTTTAAAAATCTCTCGGTTTATCTGGCGTTATCCTTCGTGTCTATAGCATTGTGCGGTAATAGAATTTGTGTATCTATACATCTATACAAATATTATAAAGAGGAAAGGTTTGATTTTTTGTTTGTTTGTTTGTTTGTATGAATTGAATAGGCTCCGAAACTACTGGACCGATTAAAAAAATTCTTTTACCATTAGAATCCTACATTATCCCTGATGAACATAGGCTATATTTTATCCCGGAATTCCCACGGGAACGGGAATTACGCGGGTGAAACCGCGAGGCGCTGCTAGTGATAAAATACTTTGATACAAAAATTATCGTTTGATACAATAAATATGTCTATCCTTGCATGAAAATTTCTACTCAAATCCATACTTGAGTAACAATTTCTGTATCGCCATTATACTTGTCTTTTTATACCTAGATAGGCACCTACAAACTTATATAACTACCTACCTAATAAGCTACGGCAGCGCCATCAAGAGGCAAAATAACTTTGTTCTATAATTAAGAAAATTGTATCTCATTGTAAAAGAACTTTATGTTTTTATGAAAATAAATGTCTTTAAACCTATGTAGAAATTATCTTATTAAGAGAACATACGGTAAAGAAAGACCAAGAAGGTAGAGATTGATTCATTATTGTGATGAGAAAAATGTGTGTTACCATTGTAAATTGGTACTGAAATATTTGTTGATAGCAAAGCAAAAGACAGAAAAAAAAATTTTTTGCGACTGAACAAGAAAATAATTCTAAGTAAAGTAATTTTCAGAATCTGGCTGGTAATTATTCCAAGTTCTCTGTTGTAATATTTTATGATTGTGTTTGTAATATAATATTCTTTTTAACGCAACCAGACGGAAATGTACTTCAATGAGTTGTACAGTTGGAGATATTATGTGAGTATGAAGTGAATGTGCCTTTATTTGATTTCTACTTTACAGGGTGTAAGAAAACTTCTCGAAACTTCGCAGGGTTTAAGTACTCATTATTATAAACAACTTTTCGTATAACTAACAGAGCCCCGAGTCTGTGCATTTGTTTTGACTTTCAACTCGAGTATATATAGCACACGCAAACGCATTCGCAAAGCGAGCAATTTTGTTGGGAATTGCACAATTCCCAAATCTCCCGCTAGAGGCGCTAGAGGGTTTGATACAAAATTTCTTACTTTGCGAATGCGTTTGCGTATGCCATATTCGAGTGGAAAGTCAAAACAATTGCACAGACTCTGGGCTCAGTATATAATAGGCCTTTACATCTATTGAAGATGATAACCAGGAGGCAACCTATGCCTACACTAAATGGGACACTAGTGCCTGGGACAATAACAGTAGAAAAGGTACAGCAGACTTCTTCGCATTAATACTGATTTTATAAAAAACTTTGTTTACTGGTTTAGTTGGTACTTCCGACTTTATGAAGTTTTCGAGTAGTTTTGTTATACCTTGTACTTCTTTTTTTTTTCAGTTTTATTTGCTGGCATGTTTAGTTTTCGCTTATGTCTCAGTCAGCGTTTTTTTTAGCAAAAATATTTTTTTTCTTTTCTTCTGTAATTATTTTCGTGAATTTTCATATATAAATAAATAAATATTCACGGACACTTAACACAACGCTTTCTAGTCCCAAACTAAGCAGAGCTTGTACTATGGGAACTAGATTGCTGATATAATACTTATGTAATTTTTTTTTGTAAATACATACTTATAATACATAGAAACACCCAGACACAAAACAAACATCTGTGTTTAAAACACACAAATGTTTGTTCTCGGTGGGGATGGATCCCACGACCCCACAGCACGGAAGGCAGAGCTACTACCGACTGAGCCATGACGCCTGTCAACTGATATATGTATTTGTATTTCTTACGTATGTATATTTGTTCCATAAGGATATTGTGTAAGAGAAAGATCTATACTTATTAACATTTGCAGTCGTGTTATTTGTATAGGTGAAATTCAAAATTGAAAATCAAATTATTTTTGAATGGTGCTATTATCAAATTATAAATTTTTAGTGGTAAGCCATAATCATTAATGCAAATCGGTACTGTATCGAATAAGTTAATTTGCTAATTTTCCCACGCTGAGTGCCTATTAGTTAAATTGAACTGCAATCAATTGTTTAGTGATGTAGTTATTTAATTCTAATAACATTTGAATAATTAACTGCTTTATAATTGTATTAGCTATTTTCATATTAAATATTTAAACGGATTTGAATAATCAATGGTAGGTACTAGTATAGTATTATATAATCTGTGGTTTTTTTTTTGGGAAATTTTGTTTCAACACTGCAAATAATAAATGAACGTTTTTTCCATTTCACACAACGCCCTCTAGTCCCAAACTAAGCAATGCTTGTATAAAGGTTTGTTCTCAGTGGGGATCGAACCCACAACCCGCAGGACGCCAGAGTTATATCGAGATTTATTAACAATTCTCGATTTGAAAATCATAAGAGGTTTCTTATGTGCCTTACTTTCAAAGTAATGAATCAAATCTGTTCTATTGTAACTGTTAAAATAGTAACGAATAATGTTAGTTTTCATTTGAATCAATTATGTGACCTGCGGGCCTAAGATGCGCACCGCGAGATATTTGTCATGTCGTTCTGTCAAAATGTAAGCATTTTGTACCAGTTTAGGAACTATTGCATTATCTGTAGTAATGTTGTCGAGAAACTGCGCCTTTGAATTTTCAACTTTTGACATTTCTGCATGACTATTATCTCGTCCTCAGAGAGGTACGACGACTAAGAAGTGTCAAAAGTGTACATTATGGCGCGTTTTGTCGACACCATTAGGTACCACAGATAATGCAATAGTTCCTAAACTGGTACAAAATGCTTACATTTTGACAGAACGACATGACAAATATCTCGCGGTGCGCATCTTAGGCCCACTGGTCGTTAGTTTAATTATTTATTACCCGACTACAGCGAGTCTGATGTTCGTAGGGTAAACTTTAATGACTGTTATTTTACACTTATTTAGATAGTGCTTGTCTACTTCGACTACGTACTATTCAATTATAACATTATAATCAAATTATTGTTATATTACTTATTACGTACTATGGGTAACGGTATAAAGGTAACATTTATAGTACGTAGTCGAAGAAGACAAGCAAACGGTGTAAGAAAACCTAAAAAAATATCGACTAATACAGTATTTTTTATATTATACAAGGTGTAACATAATTACCCTATAATCCCGAAGGGGGCGTAATCAGACCGTCCACCTGAGTGTAAAGGGTGAATAAATCATAATTGAAATTTTCATACAAAAGTACAACTTTTATTATTTTAGAAATTTGCGACAACCCTTAGTGTTTGTTTACTATTTGCGTAAACCTGTACACACGCATGCACACGTAGGTACCCTTCTACGCACAGGCGTCGCACACACAGGCTAGCTGTGTGTAGGTACATTTTAAGCAAAAGTTACGAGCTCATTTCATGAATTAAAAACTTCGAAATCTCAAAAGTCGTAGAACTAACATTGTTCGCCATGGTCTGTAAAATACCCCCCTTTCGGACTTATAGGGTAATTATGTTACACCGTGTATACCTACGAGTATGTCTATAAAATGATCTAGTTTACTTGGGGCTATATTCTTTAAAGTTATTTCAGTCAGTTACTTCTCATTACATAATTTGTATTCAGTGCTGCTGAGTATGAAATATGAAAGCGTCGGTGTTTTATTGCCTTAGGTATATAAAATCGTAAATTTTACGGTTTTTCATTGTAGACGTGGAATTATTACCGTTTAGTATTCTCTGGTCGTCTTGGGCACTTAGAGTTAGAGGTACTTTCGACTCTCATCAACCTATATTACTTCATTGTTGGACATAAGATCACTCTATATTATTCCATTGTAACACATAGGTATAATTAAATAATACGATGGCGGATTTTTTGTAGATTAAGTGCTTTTATAAGAATTTTTGATTTACATTTTTTTAGACTTCATCTGTCGGTTTCATCGTCGCTTACCATCAGGTGAGATTGAAGTCAAAGGATGGTCAATTCAATATTATAAAAAAAAATACTACTTTCTTATGTAGGTAGGTACTTACTTAAAACAGAATCTTCCATTCTGACGCTAAAGGTTACAAACAAAAAAACAAAACAAAAATGCAAAAAATGTGCTTATAAATAGTCTTCTTTGCTACATTTTGTGTAGTTTATAAAAAAACTGCGATTTTTTTTTTTTTTTAACAGATTTTATAACTAGAATCTGTAACTCAATGAATGCCGACCAAAAATACATGCAAAATGTCCAATTGTCTCTCTTCAGTCCGCACCGCTGTTCGCTAAATAATTAAGTTGATACCGATTCGATACCACCCATAAACATTTACGATAATACCCTTGTTTTATTTCATAAAAAAATTTGGCGGTTTGTTTGTTCAACTGTAAACAAAACTTAGATTTCATTGCGGTGTTGGGTATTTGTCGAGGTTTCAAATATAACGCGGTTGGAGCCGCCGGCAATAGCTAGTAGCACTTAATATATAGCTATTAAAATGTTAATTTTGAGCTTTAATGAAAGGGGGTTTAGTGCGGTTCGTATAAACGGGGATTATGTTGGTAAAGCAGTTTTTATTATTACCACAGACAATTAATATACAGCAGTTACTAAGCTTGCAAAGTGCTCTTATTTGTCGCACACACACAAAGCGTTGATACATGAATACAGGCGCCATTTTGAACACCAAAGCTGTAAATAGTCGCGCTTCAAACGTATTAGGTACCGATTTTAGTTGTGAAAATTTTAGTTTATACTACACCTGCTTGGAAAGTACCTTGATACTTTATCCAATTTACGGTAGAAAGTACGTCATTTCATATCGAACAAATATGCGGGGAGAAAACGCATCTGAGCGGGAGAGAAAAGTGTACGAAAATCCATTTCTTACGTGGTTTTTCTTTTTTAATTTTGGGTAAGATTATGCGCCGGTAACCTAAATATCAAAAGCCAAAAAGTTTTTACAGTGAGTTTTTATCTCCAAGTTCGCAAAATGACACTGGCCACTAGCTGTGTGTTGGATGGTGTCGGGCTGGCAGTGCGACCCTGCGGCGGCAGGATAAACAATTTGAAAAAAGAACATGAGAAAATTGCAGACGCCATTGGCGCCATTTTCAATTTGTGTATTGTTTGAGGATTCAGTTTTAGTTTTTTATTTTCCTCGTGATGTAGTATAAAGCACTATGTATCACTCGAGAGAAAGTGCGATTCCCGATCTCGGGTGTTTTAAAGCCGTCGCCTAGGACACTTTCTACTCTCGGTGAACAATGTACTATTTCTTCCAACTTCAACTTCTTGGTTTGTGGCTTTTGTGGCTAGTTGTCACAATTCTGGCAGTGTCGAGTTCGCTAATGCTAGAGTCATAAACATGAGGGGAGTGCGGATAAGAATATGGTCAGTGTACAAAGGGAGGTACAACCAAAATTTTGACAATTAGAAAGTTTTCTTTCACATACCAACAGTTACGAGTGTTTCAGGTTATTTTTGTGTAGGTACAGAGAATGAAAGGTGTATATATTTTGGGGCATACAATACACACAGTTTCAGACTTTTATCTTCGGAGTTTATTGGGCACTACTTTTTGAACTAATAATAATAAATAAATAATAAATATTCGCGGACACTTAACACAACGCCTTCTAGTCCCAAACTAAGCAAAGCTTGTACGATGGAAACTAGATGGCTGATAGAATACAAAAAAAATGTATGTATATATACATACATTTTTTTTTGTAAATACATACTTATAATACATAGAAACACCCAGACACAGAACAAACATCTATTTTTACAACACTCAAATGTTTGTTCTCTGTGGGGATCGAACCCACGACTCACAGCACGGAAGGCAGAGCTACTACCGACTGAGCCATGACGCCTGTCATGGCTAAAATTTCTGATTGCACTAAATAGCAAATTCAAAAGTCAAGAATTTTTTACGTACCTAAAAGCTGGGAACATGGATACTAATTTGGGCTTTGCAAGTTTCGTCTTCCGTTTTTTTTTTTTTCAAAACTTGATTCAATTTTTTGTCGCAAATCGTATTTTAGCTGTTGTTACTTCAGATAGTCATCTTTATGCTAAGATTTGTCAGATAGATGGAGGTGTGTTACTGTTTAACTTGTTTACTATGTAGATACCCTCTGATTTATAAGTTACGACAAGGATAAGGCTTGGTGCGTTTCCCTCGCGTTAGGGAATCACTGTTTACTTTAGTTAAGTGTTACTATACTCAGGAGCAATGAATTTGGGTCACTTATACAAACTACAATATTCCTGAAACCGATAGCATTTGAATAAAATATGCGTTGTAGCCCAATTTTTTTAGCTAAAACAAACTGAATGGTCTGAAACAAACTTTATTTAAATAAGTTTTTTTTTATTTAATTTCTGATTGTTATTTCAATCAGTTGAGCTATCTATAGATCTAAATTTTAAAGGGCCATTCCTGCACTAAATAAAATCGCAATGATTTTAATAACATCCCAAAAGTTATGAATTGAGCGAGATTCGAACCCGCGAATCTTTATCTACAGATCGTTTGCAATTGTCTACAGATAGCTCAACTGTTTATGTGTGTGTATATTTTACATTTGGATTATTATAGATACTTTATTAGTCGTATATCTTTTATGATTAAATGTAAGAAAAAAATAGTGCGTGGAGTCCCTCCGCGCGGAAGAAGTGAAACTTCGAGTGCCACGCATTCACTCACGCTCTGTCTCTATTCGTCCTCCCCAGGAGCGTTAAACGTTTAACGCAACCTTGTTGGAAGTCGCATTAGATGTTTCACTTCAAATAATTATTTGACAACACTTCAGGCTATAAAAGTCTTTGACCCAAATTAATTGCATCTGAGTGTAGTAAGTTAGCGATTTTGGGAATAGAACGGGCCCTGTGACGTTTCATATTATCTTAACGTTATCGTTACGCCCGTTATTACGGTCACTGTTATTTATGGAACCGTAGATTTAACTCAATCAGTCCCATTGTTCAGTGGTTTTAACGATGGCTTACCTGGGCCTACTACGAAAATTTACTATCAAAGATTCGGTAGTAACATTTGAGTTTGTAACAACCCCCCCCTTCATAATACATTTAACTACCTAACCTACCAAACTAAACTTAAATCTAACTTATTCAACTAATTTGGCCTTGTGATCGTATAGTGGTTGTGACTAGGACGCGCTACTATTATGAACCGATAATAACTCAGATACCTTAAAGGAATTATGTTGAGACCTCTTCTTAGTTAACCTATGAATCTACCTAATATGAAAGTTACGTTTTCCTATCTACACTAATCCTTATTATCTATCTATTCGTTGCTAATATGAGTAGACCGTAGGTAGAAGTTTAGTTAATCGCGAGGGTTATTCCTACTATTGTAGCTTAATAAATAAAATATAATAGGTTAATTAAAAGGTACATATTATGTAGATCCTAGATATTTAGAGGCAACAGAAGTTACCTTAAGCAGGTACGACTCATTATCAAAGAGATTCTTTCATGAATTTTATATAGAATGGAAGACCTAAACCTCAATTGTTTTATCAAGTACTAGCTTTAGGAAGAAAAATATGTTCGGAATTATAAAATATTTGGCTTTGCTGGAATACACGTAAATAGAAAAGCTATATTTCCTACAGGAGAAATCTACTTATAAAAATTAATATTAAATATATAAAATGATTCTAAAGTCTCAAAATATAAATTTATTATAGCTTTGTTACTAGAAAGATATTAAATTGTGTACTATGAAGCTAATGTATTTACAATAGAATGTATTTACATCAGAGTTAGGTGCCCCTCCTCCGCACCAAACTAGTGATTTTCGACACCAAACTACGAATACATATTAATCACATGTATTCGTAATAAACCCCCTCTTCACAGTACACTATACTTTAGCGGATGTTTGATTAGGAATAGGGAAATAAGTAAAATCAATTTTTACTATTTCTCTAAACTGAATCCAACATCAGTGCTACTATGGATTACAAAGATCATGGAACTAAATTCTCTTTAAATAACTTTAGTTACTCAAAGCCAAGACAGTCCCATGCAATTAAATACTGCAATTAAAGAGCAGCCTGTTAGAGAACCACTTCTAACAACTGAATCTAAATTTAAGTAACCTTCCTAGTTCATGGTTCACTCAAACCAGTCTTTCTAGATAGCCAAATCAAACCCACAAAATCAAGAAGTAGGTACGGTCATAAACATAGCTATATAAAGATACCCTAGCTTGAATCAGCCTAGGATACTTCGACATCGAAAGTGTCTAGCTAGATAGACCTAACATACGTCATAATAATTACTAGGTATCAGACTAGACAGAATAGATCTATATAACTCTCTGATGGTAGTTATCATCCCTTTTCCATAAGATCAGAATAACTACGAGACACACGCTCTAGAGTAAGATCAATTTTATCAAGTACGGACCTTAATAAAGAACAACTTTTCTTTTTAGCTATTCCTTCAAGTATTTAGTTTGAGGGAAACACTCAGACAGGTTCACAAGAACTAAAGTTGACGCTAAATGTCACTATAAAAACAGATAGTCAATGCTAGACCTCAAAACTAATAGGAATAATCTTTCCAATTGAATATACTAAATACTGTACTGAATTTGAATGATAAAAAAAGAGCTACTCAGCTGTCTCAATGGCACAATAAATATTACCACTAAAATAATTAAGTGACTTTACAATGATTTTACTCAAAGTTGAACAAAAGACAATTGCTAAAATTAATCTGATGTGGAAGGCTAGATTTCTTAGTTGTAGTGTATGCATCTTGTTCAAATCCTGACTTAATATCCGAAAGCAAATCCAGGTAGTGAAAAGTTAAATTGTAAAATCTTAAGTTTTTTTTTAAATTCAATGCTTTAAGTTCAAAGTCTAGAATTTAGTATAAATAAATAACCATGGCAGTAAAATAAACTTTTCCATGTTGAAACTAGTCTAATGTAACAAAATCTTTTAATCTAAATCTTAACTGTTTAGTATAAAAGTAAGTAGGTAACTGAAGGTATTTATACTGATCTAAATATAGTTTACTTTATAAATAAGTATCTTTGCAGTATGAGAATAAGTACGTATAACTATCCGAACTAAATATCAATTTTATCTTCTCGTATATCCAAGGTAGGTATGTATAAAATAACATAGACTTCTAGCAAAATAAATGTTGAACTCAGCGCCATCTATGCTTCTCTGGCTGAACTAGGCAAGAAAGTAAAATGATATCTAATGATCTTCACTTCGAGTGCTACAATGATTTTTGACCACCCAATTAGCTAGTTTAAACAGTCGCCACTGCAAAGCGCCACTCCTATCTAAAAAAAACGCCTCATGTTTGGCAGCTCGTTTCCTTTCCCGACGATCATACCGAATCGATGTATTTACCTATTTACTAATCTTTAGTCTAATAATAAATATACGCTTTGTTTTAAAACTAAATGTAATTTACAAACGTAATAATTAATTATCTATCTTCAGCTCACTTTATAAAATAAAAGTAACCGTATCTAACTAGGTATTAATCTTATCTAATCGTGTATCTAAACAAAGAAGAATAAACAACCAAGGTAATAACTAGTTATATCATTTAAATAGTACATAAATAGGTATGTAAGAACAGGCGAACATAGATAGTACCCATTTATCTATAACTCATTTTATAATTTTAGTCCAATGCAATATAAAATAAATTGATACGTACAAAATAACCGTCTCTTATTTTTGAGTTTATTCAAGCGGTTTCATTGGTATTAAAATCAGAACTGTAAACTACTGTAAATATAAACAATATTAGACAATATCAGAACAATATGAGATTAAAATATACCTATAAACAATATCAGACCTGTAAATATAAACAACTTTGTGTTAAGTTCCACATACCCTACGTGTGATGCAATGTAGATACGC
Organism: Eulithis testata; assembly: GCA_947507515.1. Classification (NCBI taxonomy): domain Eukaryota; kingdom Metazoa; phylum Arthropoda; class Insecta; order Lepidoptera; family Geometridae; genus Eulithis; species Eulithis testata. Next base: position 4,052,207 of record OX382213.1, on the reverse strand, counting down.
ACAAAAATACAATAACCGACGGTCTCTAACTAGTTTTACCTACTTATTTATTCCTAGCTTATGTGTGTGCATAGCCCTATCCATATAAATACATAATGTGAAATATATATTATACATAAACAAGGATATCTGTTACCATGAGACTTATGCAGTTTACACAATTTTTATGAAGAGAAATCCCACTGGCGGCTCCTGAAAACTTTAAGTAGATGTTTGCTAAGTGCATGTGGGTGGAAAAACTCAATCCTGCTACATCCAAGAGGGCTAATTGAACACCACCTACCTCTGTTCGACTGCTGGTGCTGGGGATCAGCTCCGGACGTGTACGGCACGCCGCAGAAGTTCAGGCAGGTGTCCAAGGGTTAGCACGGCTATCCAAGATCCAAAAGTTCTTGGAAAAAACACACTACACACAGCAATGAACCCGCACACACAAAACAGTTTGTTAGAACGTCTAACAGTGAGGAATAAACACAGTCAATATTGAGGGAACGGAACGTTCGACCAGCTCAACGCGCAAAGCTTCCTGTCGTGAACTGTTTACTTTATACCGGAACAACAATCATCTCCCAATTGACGATTTGTACGGGCTTATATACTCGTGCACAAACAACCCCTTCCAAAAGCTTCTAGAAGTTTTTCGAATAGACATGTCCTATTGATCCATTACATGTAATAGTACCCGACCCCGCACTGTATGTAACATCACAACTTACTCGACCAAACCAAACATCACACCATACATAACTCATGACTCCCTCCCTCTGCGGCTCGCTCTGTTGTGTTCAGTCGGATAATTATATCTCTATCCTCTATTCGCGCGAGTGAGAAAAAGCTAGTTTATTATTTTCATAACTTTAACGCCATCATATCAGATCTCAATATGCATGTAATGATTATTAAATTGCTATTGCTCCCGACAAAAACACACAAGTGATAATGATAATTGTCTGACGCAGTCATCTCAGGTGAAGTTAGAAGGTGATGCAATAGTGTGATATCACTCAATGCGAAAGTAATGTTAGCATCTCATTATTTTTCAAACCAATGTTTTGCGCATGTCTATTTTCGAGCCCCCGCTCCTTTTTTTAACTTTCCTGGTTTAGTGAATCAGACGGTCTCGCTTTTGTTCGCCAATCGTTGAATCGACAACACGTATCCACTCTCCTGGACTTTTCTGGAATATTCTACGTCGTAACCTAACTCCTTCCTAGTCCCATCAAATCACATTCCAAAAATCACTCAAATAATTCTGTGAGTTCTCCAGCAAAATCAGCAACTATCCTGGGAAATGTGCAATTTATACAGGTGAGTTTTTGAATATAATATTAGTGTTATTTCCCAACATTTCTTCTGTGCAAACCTTATTTTATTCTAAGTAATTTATAACCATGTTCGTCATATTGCCATTTCATCATTTCATTATTTATTAACTCTGTAGTCTTCCTATAGTTATCTAGTAGGTAGGTACTACTTTTTTTATCCTCTATTCGTCTGTAGTTCATCCGGGGTAAATACCGGTTATATACCGACCACCAAACGCAGCGCTCACGCAGAGGGCTCCTCAGTCATATCCAAGTAACAACGTGAGACGCACGCTTCCCCGCTCCAAAGTATATAGCGCGTTTCTTAGTGTCTACTCGCTTGTTTATTCAAAACTGTTAACCTATTCTAATTACATTCTACAGTTTCATAAACCTCTGACCCGAACCAGTGCTAGAGTGCCCCCTGAGCCCATGTACAATGCTGAGAAATCGTGTGCTTGGATAATCCTTCCTTGAAAACCGTGAGTTGGTCCATTGCAATTATATATTCGTGTGTAAAAAGTATCCATAGTTTCAATCACTAATGCTATGACAAAATGCATGCTATTTTGAGCCTTGTTTCAACGACTTTTCGAATCCTTTTCAAATCTAAATGTATTGCGTCGTACATGAAAGTATATTGACTCGCTATCTTTCTCACGATAGAACCTCAAACTCAACACATAATAGAGGAACACTAATCATGTTTGAGATTCCTAATATGATGTTATACATAACCACATTCTTCTCTTTTTCCTGCTTATATTGCATCCGCTGGCTGAATGTATCATCATGGTATCCGAACGAAGCCCAGGCGAGTCACTAGTAAAAATACCTACTTCCCCATTCGCTCTTTTTATCCTGTCAACCTGTTTTCATAGGTACACTCGCTAACTATTATTTTTTGCTACTTGTATATAGATTTTAACTCGTGTTTTTTTTTTTCAGATTTCACCACGATGATTGCTCTGCTTCTAATGAATTCCTGGTTCCTGTCCTGGAACACATCACAGCACGTGCCTGGAATGTCCCAGTTGGAGACCCGACTCGTCCTTTCGATTGCGATTTTCGAAATATAAGAGTGCTATCTAGATTTATGCAATTTTCTGTTTTGTTTATTTTTCCTTCTAATAAAATATTTATAAACAATGTTTTTCTTCAATTTTTCATCCCAATCTCAAGTAGATAGGTCCTTCCTTCCTTACATATAAATAGATAGATAGGTAGACAATAGATAAATAGAATTTTTCTCTCATCTAGGTAAGCATCTGGCTTTAAAATGAGTAGGTATTCTTTTTAGACAAGATCAAACTCAACTTAGACAGCTTCTTAGTTAGGTATTCTTGGAAATACTACCAAGCAAGTAGATAGGCATTCCAAATCTCAGCATAGTATTATATTGTTAGCAGTTAGATAACAATCCAAATAGGTACTAAATTAGCTTGCCTCAAAGTAGGTACGTAGTTGGGTTTGGTGATCCTGTTTTACGTAGGTATGCTTCCAAATATGATAATAAATAATTAGCTATATAGATAATGAAATAAAGTATTCCAATATTTCATAGGTAAACTACAAATATGATGCTATTTATACAAGTAAATAGACAGTTTACGAGATCCAAATGGTCTGGCTGCCGACTGGTTTGTACAACGCAATATGACGTTTCTTTGCTAACCAATAGATGGCGTCACAATCAAATATCTGTCCATGATTCGAATTAATTGTGTTATGACGGGACATGGTGTGAAACTCTGGATCATTTCAAGGAGTCTAGGAATGCTAATAGTTTGTAACTACTCTTCTTGAAAATATAACTAGATTCTATGTTCCGTTTTTCAGTATCCACGTTAAATTCTCTATTATGTTGCAATGAAGAAGCCAATCTTGATGAAACTCAGAACATGGATAGTTTAAAGCATTTACTAGCATATTATTTAATTTTCAACTCTTAAAAATATCTAGTTTTAGTAATCTGATAGTTCATTTCTGGAAAGAAAACCGCCTGACTTTTCTATGAGAGCAAGCACAATGCTATTGCTGTATACTTTTAATTTTAATGTAACAGATTCTTAACAAAAGTTACCTACTCTTGGACCCTGAAACTGTATTTTCCTTAAACATAACTAAATCTTTTGATACTAATGTTTTCTTCAGATTTCCATTCTAGGCTCAAGCTGACGGGTACCTACTTTCCTTCATACAATTAGATAGGTAAACTGACAAAAAGTAGATAATATTTCTCTCTCGCCTAGGTAAGCATCAAGCATAGGTAGCCAGCTTTTTACTTAGATGTTCTTGGAACTATTACCAAGAAGGTAGATAGATTTTTTAGAGTTTAGCAAATCTTAATGAGTATGAGTAGATACCCAGTATTTATTTTGATAGGAATTATGTATCGATTCAAGTAAATACTAAATAGATGATTGTACCTCTAAGCCAATATTACATAGGTAAGCTCCCAATTATGATATTAAATAGGTAGTTAGTTAGATAGCTTAGTAAACTAATCCAATATTTCATAGTTAATTTCCCAAAAATGATATTATTCAAATAAGTAGGTAGATTTCTTATGAAATCAACTCGGCCTCAATAAAACAGTCTGCTGGCGTACTATGACGTATCCCTGCCAACCACTAGATGGCACTATAATCAAATATCCATCCACAATTTAAATTCGAATTAATTGCGAACTAACGAGACATGATGTGGACCGTTACAATCGACCCCAAAGTTTTGCGAGGTGAAAGTAATAAATGTTACTGAACCGGAGTAAAATTTTCCCTCAAAATAGTTTATTCACAATTAATTCAAACCCCTAAAATTAATAAATTTTTATGAACGCTGAAACTATTAAATCTATAAAGATTATCAACCATTTCTCCTCTGATCAAAATCATGGCATGAATTTATTTGGTGATTAGTAATTTCAGACAAATTATTTAGTGATAATTAGCATAACTCTGTATGCAACCTGCTGTTGTATATAAACATTATAGATAAATAACTGAAAGTGTATTTTAAACCAATGTGTAAAATTGTCACCATTCTGATTCCAATCTTTCAGCTATAAATGAAAGCTCTTACGAGGTTATACACTCTTTCGCAGGGACCATCTTAATTTTAGAAAGGGACTTGGTTGTGAGGCAAGTCAACTCTAGTAGTATAGTGTTACTTTCCTTCAGTCCGTTTTGACTACCGCAATTGGTCCTGGGAACGCAAACACCACCCTTCACAATCAAGATTAATCTTTTACAGTCGTCTAAGTATAAACGTGCCCCATGATTAGCGACATTCAGTTCGAAATCGACCTCAAAATAGCGACACGTTCACAGATTGGTGAGTGTGTAGTGTGCTCAGTCTTGGCCTAATAGGTAGAGAGTGAATTTATATGAAATCAGGTTACACTGATGAATGTCATCTGACCTAACCTAGCACCAAGTCTCCTTCATATAAATTGATTGCAAATAGTGTAATGTATGTCTTGATTACAAGCCAACAAATGTCTTATTCCAAGATTCCAGTAAATCTGCGAGCCCCTCAACCAATTATTTCATTCATCCGTATATTCATTCTACTCCTTCTTACTTCCATTTCAATCTTTCATCATTATTAAACTTTCATAACATCAGACTTCACTTTCACATGGTATCTGCATTATAATATTTCGCACCGATTCATTATACTCGCAAACTTAATAGACCGTGTAGAATTAAGACTGTAAAACAATTAGTACCATATTATATTTATTTAGTTTCTATTTATTATTAGCAATAATTTACTTGATTTTTATTTGACTAACCCCAAACTTTTCCTTCCCAAAAGTAAATCTTGAGCAAAAGAGAAATAATTGTGATTACTAAAGTGAATTTACTTAATTTAACATAAAAATAAACTTAAAATAAAATAACGCAGAATGAAAAACTAAATAAAATGACGCTTAAAGCCAAACAAATGCAAAACGTAAGATGCTAGCTATGCTAAAAATCTAATTTTTAAATAAAATGCAATATTTCAATTACGCCAAATGCAAAAAATCTAAATTTTACGCCAAATGCAATGAATAACTATTGAATACGTCAAATGTTTATGCAATACTATGCTAATTTGACATTATAAATTTCACCAACCCGCCAAAATCTGTAAGTTATTAGTAATTTAATTCAGTCTGTTAATCAATGACTGGTGAATTGATGATTTAGGTAGTCTAAACAGCATCAAAAATCAAGCTGTAATTTAAACTAATGATTAGAAATGATAAAACGTACTTCTGCAACTCATGAATCTCTAAAAAAATGTATAAAATTATGTTATTGGATGGGTAAGAAATAATGATATCCCAATTTATGACTTTTTCTGTTTATTAGAAAGGGAAATAACAACAATACTTACTAGTAGATAAATCTAGATGAATTAAACTAAAATTACTAGTAGTTCGCCCCAAACTGAGATCCTTTGCAAATCGCATCGAAGTCACCGTCCAGCGACGTCATACCCTAGTATTATATAATCTGTGCCCGAACTACATAATTTATTGAAACTCCAAGAAATGATAGCTCACGTCAAACTGGGTTTTCGAATTTTATAATTCTTACAGCAACTCAAAACTATTAGACCTAATATCAAAATAAAACCGGTTTTGGAATGTCTAAACAAAATTCTATCATATGACACCCCACTTGATATTTTTGTAAGACCTTTTTTTTTATCCCTTTGGACCCTTATAACTTTCGACCCCTTGACCTATTTACTTCATTTAACAACCCAGTAAAACTTAAGAGTACCATCCATATACCTATCAAATTCGGCGAAGATCGGATAAGCGGTTCAAAATCTCGAAAACCGAATATACAAACATACAAACATACAAAGCATCTTTGTCCAAGTTGTCACTAAGATCTCGTTTGCTTTGCTCACTCGATCAAATATTTTTTTATATTTTAACCGGTAACTTGTTATTCATTAGTTTTGTTACAAATAAGATTAGATAACTTTTCTATCTCACGACCCCAGCATATTATATAAAATTATTTTCATTGATTTTGCCTTCGACCCCCCGCAAATTATTAGATAAAATTATTTTAATTCATTTCGACCCCCTGCATGTACAACTAAAGACCGCATTATGTATTTTTACCTCAACGCACGCTAACTACAAACTAATAATTACATTACTGACAGTGAATTTAATAGCTATATTACTCCGATGTAATTGATGAACCTAACAAGAAGATGCTAGAAATCTCAACATAGATCCCCATCCTTTATTACGGCAGCAAATTGTGCGATTTCTCGCACTACTAAACTAATCTGAATCTACCACGAAACAAAAACAAAAAGATTTTAATAGGAAAAGTTAAAAACCCGTAGTAATCTCTAAATTCTAAATCCTGGTCACGGCACCAAATTGTAACAACCCCCCCCTTCATAATACATTTAACTACCTAACCTACCAAACTAAACTTAAATCTAACTTATTCAACTAATTTGGCCTTGTGATCGTATAGTGGTTGTGACTAGGACGCGCTACTATTATGAACCGATAATAACTCAGATACCTTAAAGGAATTATGTTGAGACCTCTTCTTAGTTAACCTATGAATCTACCTAATATGAAAGTTACGTTTTCCTATCTACACTAATCCTTATTATCTATCTATTCGTTGCTAATATGAGTAGACCGTAGGTAGAAGTTTAGTTAATCGCGAGGGTTATTCCTACTATTGTAGCTTAATAAATAAAATATAATAGGTTAATTAAAAGGTACATATTATGTAGATCCTAGATATTTAGAGGCAACAGAAGTTACCTTAAGCAGGTACGACTCATTATCAAAGAGATTCTTTCATGAATTTTATATAGAATGGAAGACCTAAACCTCAATTGTTTTATCAAGTACTAGCTTTAGGAAGAAAAATATGTTCGGAATTATAAAATATTTGGCTTTGCTGGAATACACGTAAATAGAAAAGCTATATTTCCTACAGGAGAAATCTACTTATAAAAATTAATATTAAATATATAAAATGATTCTAAAGTCTCAAAATATAAATTTATTATAGCTTTGTTACTAGAAAGATATTAAATTGTGTACTATGAAGCTAATGTATTTACAATAGAATGTATTTACATCAGAGTTAGGTGCCCCTCCTCCGCACCAAACTAGTGATTTTCGACACCAAACTACGAATACATATTAATCACATGTATTCGTAATAAACCCCCTCTTCACAGTACACTATACTTTAGCGGATGTTTGATTAGGAATAGGGAAATAAGTAAAATCAATTTTTACTATTTCTCTAAACTGAATCCAACATCAGTGCTACTATGGATTACAAAGATCATGGAACTAAATTCTCTTTAAATAACTTTAGTTACTCAAAGCCAAGACAGTCCCATGCAATTAAATACTGCAATTAAAGAGCAGCCTGTTAGAGAACCACTTCTAACAACTGAATCTAAATTTAAGTAACCTTCCTAGTTCATGGTTCACTCAAACCAGTCTTTCTAGATAGCCAAATCAAACCCACAAAATCAAGAAGTAGGTACGGTCATAAACATAGCTATATAAAGATACCCTAGCTTGAATCAGCCTAGGATACTTCGACATCGAAAGTGTCTAGCTAGATAGACCTAACATACGTCATAATAATTACTAGGTATCAGACTAGACAGAATAGATCTATATAACTCTCTGATGGTAGTTATCATCCCTTTTCCATAAGATCAGAATAACTACGAGACACACGCTCTAGAGTAAGATCAATTTTATCAAGTACGGACCTTAATAAAGAACAACTTTTCTTTTTAGCTATTCCTTCAAGTATTTAGTTTGAGGGAAACACTCAGACAGGTTCACAAGAACTAAAGTTGACGCTAAATGTCACTATAAAAACAGATAGTCAATGCTAGACCTCAAAACTAATAGGAATAATCTTTCCAATTGAATATACTAAATACTGTACTGAATTTGAATGATAAAAAAAGAGCTACTCAGCTGTCTCAATGGCACAATAAATATTACCACTAAAATAATTAAGTGACTTTACAATGATTTTACTCAAAGTTGAACAAAAGACAATTGCTAAAATTAATCTGATGTGGAAGGCTAGATTTCTTAGTTGTAGTGTATGCATCTTGTTCAAATCCTGACTTAATATCCGAAAGCAAATCCAGGTAGTGAAAAGTTAAATTGTAAAATCTTAAGTTTTTTTTTAAATTCAATGCTTTAAGTTCAAAGTCTAGAATTTAGTATAAATAAATAACCATGGCAGTAAAATAAACTTTTCCATGTTGAAACTAGTCTAATGTAACAAAATCTTTTAATCTAAATCTTAACTGTTTAGTATAAAAGTAAGTAGGTAACTGAAGGTATTTATACTGATCTAAATATAGTTTACTTTATAAATAAGTATCTTTGCAGTATGAGAATAAGTACGTATAACTATCCGAACTAAATATCAATTTTATCTTCTCGTATATCCAAGGTAGGTATGTATAAAATAACATAGACTTCTAGCAAAATAAATGTTGAACTCAGCGCCATCTATGCTTCTCTGGCTGAACTAGGCAAGAAAGTAAAATGATATCTAATGATCTTCACTTCGAGTGCTACAATGATTTTTGACCACCCAATTAGCTAGTTTAAACAGTCGCCACTGCAAAGCGCCACTCCTATCTAAAAAAACGCCTCATGTTTGGCAGCTCGTTTCCTTTCCCGACGATCATACCGAATCGATGTATTTACCTATTTACTAATCTTTAGTCTAATAATAAATATACGCTTTGTTTTAAAACTAAATGTAATTTACAAACGTAATAATTAATTATCTATCTTCAGCTCACTTTATAAAATAAAAGTAACCGTATCTAACTAGGTATTAATCTTATCTAATCGTGTATCTAAACAAAGAAGAATAAACAACCAAGGTAATAACTAGTTATATCATTTAAATAGTACATAAATAGGTATGTAAGAACAGGCGAACATAGATAGTACCCATTTATCTATAACTCATTTTATAATTTTAGTCCAATGCAATATAAAATAAATTGATACGTACAAAATAACCGTCTCTTATTTTTGAGTTTATTCAAGCGGTTTCATTGGTATTAAAATCAGAACTGTAAACTACTGTAAATATAAACAATATTAGACAATATCAGAACAATATGAGATTAAAATATACCTATAAACAATATCAGACCTGTAAATATAAACAACTTTGTGTTAAGTTCCACATACCCTACGTGTGATGCAATGTAGATACGCACAAAAATACAATAACCGACGGTCTCTAACTAGTTTTACCTACTTATTTATTCCTAGCTTATGTGTGTGCATAGCCCTATCCATATAAATACATAATGTGAAATATATATTATACATAAACAAGGATATCTGTTACCATGAGACTTATGCAGTTTACACAATTTTTATGAAGAGAAATCCCACTGGCGGCTCCTGAAAACTTTAAGTAGATGTTTGCTAAGTGCATGTGGGTGGAAAAACTCAATCCTGCTACATCCAAGAGGGCTAATTGAACACCACCTACCTCTGTTCGACTGCTGGTGCTGGGGATCAGCTCCGGACGTGTACGGCACGCCGCAGAAGTTCAGGCAGGTGTCCAAGGGTTAGCACGGCTATCCAAGATCCAAAAGTTCTTGGAAAAAACACACTACACACAGCAATGAACCCGCACACACAAAACAGTTTGTTAGAACGTCTAACAGTGAGGAATAAACACAGTCAATATTGAGGGAACGGAACGTTCGACCAGCTCAACGCGCAAAGCTTCCTGTCGTGAACTGTTTACTTTATACCGGAACAACAATCATCTCCCAATTGACGATTTGTACGGGCTTATATACTCGTGCACAAACAACCCCTTCCAAAAGCTTCTAGAAGTTTTTCGAATAGACATGTCCTATTGATCCATTACATGTAATAGTACCCGACCCCGCACTGTATGTAACATCACAACTTACTCGACCAAACCAAACATCACACCATACATAACTCATGACTCCCTCCCTCTGCGGCTCGCTCTGTTGTGTTCAGTCGGATAATTATATCTCTATCCTCTATTCGCGCGAGTGAGAAAAAGCTAGTTTATTATTTTCATAACTTTAACGCCATCATATCAGATCTCAATATGCATGTAATGATTATTAAATTGCTATTGCTCCCGACAAAAACACACAAGTGATAATGATAATTGTCTGACGCAGTCATCTCAGGTGAAGTTAGAAGGTGATGCAATAGTGTGATATCACTCAATGCGAAAGTAATGTTAGCATCTCATTATTTTTCAAACCAATGTTTTGCGCATGTCTATTTTCGAGCCCCCGCTCCTTTTTTTAACTTTCCTGGTTTAGTGAATCAGACGGTCTCGCTTTTGTTCGCCAATCGTTGAATCGACAACACGTATCCACTCTCCTGGACTTTTCTGGAATATTCTACGTCGTAACCTAACTCCTTCCTAGTCCCATCAAATCACATTCCAAAAATCACTCAAATAATTCTGTGAGTTCTCCAGCAAAATCAGCAACTATCCTGGGAAATGTGCAATTTATACAGGTGAGTTTTTGAATATAATATTAGTGTTATTTCCCAACATTTCTTCTGTGCAAACCTTATTTTATTCTAAGTAATTTATAACCATGTTCGTCATATTGCCATTTCATCATTTCATTATTTATTAACTCTGTAGTCTTCCTATAGTTATCTAGTAGGTAGGTACTACTTTTTTTATCCTCTATTCGTCTGTAGTTCATCCGGGGTAAATACCGGTTATATACCGACCACCAAACGCAGCGCTCACGCAGAGGGCTCCTCAGTCATATCCAAGTAACAACGTGAGACGCACGCTTCCCCGCTCCAAAGTATATAGCGCGTTTCTTAGTGTCTACTCGCTTGTTTATTCAAAACTGTTAACCTATTCTAATTACATTCTACAGTTTCATAAACCTCTGACCCGAACCAGTGCTAGAGTGCCCCCTGAGCCCATGTACAATGCTGAGAAATCGTGTGCTTGGATAATCCTTCCTTGAAAACCGTGAGTTGGTCCATTGCAATTATATATTCGTGTGTAAAAAGTATCCATAGTTTCAATCACTAATGCTATGACAAAATGCATGCTATTTTGAGCCTTGTTTCAACGACTTTTCGAATCCTTTTCAAATCTAAATGTATTGCGTCGTACATGAAAGTATATTGACTCGCTATCTTTCTCACGATAGAACCTCAAACTCAACACATAATAGAGGAACACTAATCATGTTTGAGATTCCTAATATGATGTTATACATAACCACATTCTTCTCTTTTTCCTGCTTATATTGCATCCGCTGGCTGAATGTATCATCATGGTATCCGAACGAAGCCCAGGCGAGTCACTAGTAAAAATACCTACTTCCCCATTCGCTCTTTTTATCCTGTCAACCTGTTTTCATAGGTACACTCGCTAACTATTATTTTTTGCTACTTGTATATAGATTTTAACTCGTGTTTTTTTTTTTCAGATTTCACCACGATGATTGCTCTGCTTCTAATGAATTCCTGGTTCCTGTCCTGGAACACATCACAGCACGTGCCTGGAATGTCCCAGTTGGAGACCCGACTCGTCCTTTCGATTGCGATTTTCGAAATATAAGAGTGCTATCTAGATTTATGCAATTTTCTGTTTTGTTTATTTTTCCTTCTAATAAAATATTTATAAACAATGTTTTTCTTCAATTTTTCATCCCAATCTCAAGTAGATAGGTCCTTCCTTCCTTACATATAAATAGATAGATAGGTAGACAATAGATAAATAGAATTTTTCTCTCATCTAGGTAAGCATCTGGCTTTAAAATGAGTAGGTATTCTTTTTAGACAAGATCAAACTCAACTTAGACAGCTTCTTAGTTAGGTATTCTTGGAAATACTACCAAGCAAGTAGATAGGCATTCCAAATCTCAGCATAGTATTATATTGTTAGCAGTTAGATAACAATCCAAATAGGTACTAAATTAGCTTGCCTCAAAGTAGGTACGTAGTTGGGTTTGGTGATCCTGTTTTACGTAGGTATGCTTCCAAATATGATAATAAATAATTAGCTATATAGATAATGAAATAAAGTATTCCAATATTTCATAGGTAAACTACAAATATGATGCTATTTATACAAGTAAATAGACAGTTTACGAGATCCAAATGGTCTGGCTGCCGACTGGTTTGTACAACGCAATATGACGTTTCTTTGCTAACCAATAGATGGCGTCACAATCAAATATCTGTCCATGATTCGAATTAATTGTGTTATGACGGGACATGGTGTGAAACTCTGGATCATTTCAAGGAGTCTAGGAATGCTAATAGTTTGTAACTACTCTTCTTGAAAATATAACTAGATTCTATGTTCCGTTTTTCAGTATCCACGTTAAATTCTCTATTATGTTGCAATGAAGAAGCCAATCTTGATGAAACTCAGAACATGGATAGTTTAAAGCATTTACTAGCATATTATTTAATTTTCAACTCTTAAAAATATCTAGTTTTAGTAATCTGATAGTTCATTTCTGGAAAGAAAACCGCCTGACTTTTCTATGAGAGCAAGCACAATGCTATTGCTGTATACTTTTAATTTTAATGTAACAGATTCTTAACAAAAGTTACCTACTCTTGGACCCTGAAACTGTATTTTCCTTAAACATAACTAAATCTTTTGATACTAATGTTTTCTTCAGATTTCCATTCTAGGCTCAAGCTGACGGGTACCTACTTTCCTTCATACAATTAGATAGGTAAACTGACAAAAAGTAGATAATATTTCTCTCTCGCCTAGGTAAGCATCAAGCATAGGTAGCCAGCTTTTTACTTAGATGTTCTTGGAACTATTACCAAGAAGGTAGATAGATTTTTTAGAGTTTAGCAAATCTTAATGAGTATGAGTAGATACCCAGTATTTATTTTGATAGGAATTATGTATCGATTCAAGTAAATACTAAATAGATGATTGTACCTCTAAGCCAATATTACATAGGTAAGCTCCCAATTATGATATTAAATAGGTAGTTAGTTAGATAGCTTAGTAAACTAATCCAATATTTCATAGTTAATTTCCCAAAAATGATATTATTCAAATAAGTAGGTAGATTTCTTATGAAATCAACTCGGCCTCAATAAAACAGTCTGCTGGCGTACTATGACGTATCCCTGCCAACCACTAGATGGCACTATAATCAAATATCCATCCACAATTTAAATTCGAATTAATTGCGAACTAACGAGACATGATGTGGACCGTTACAAGTTTCACTGCGCGTTCTCTACGTGCGTCTGTGCGGTCCCTTGCGGAAAAACAGCGTCGCTACGCAATGTAACTAAAAACGATAGTGTTTATCGTATAGCGTAGTAGACAAGGCATTGTGTCCCAAACTTTACCAAACTCGGTATTAGGGATAGTTGATCTGTCATGACCTCGCACCCGTATTTTTGTTATTCAATTTCATATTTTCCTTTCAAAGACTGACCTGCTTACTTATAATCGTTACATAATTTATTTAGCTGTTTAAATTATTGTTGTCTTACTAACAGGTAATATCAAACTAAAATCAAAAGGTTGTCTCGAAGAAATCGCTCTTTGTACAGACCGCCCATTGTACATGTAATAAATAAATATTCACGGAACCTTAACACAACGCTTTCTAGTCCCAAACTAAGCAAAGCTTGTACGATGGAAACTAGATGGCTGATAGAATACATACATAAATTTTTTTGTTTGTAAATACATACTTATAATATGATTAGCTATATTTTTTTTTGTATCACCCATCCGCACTGAACGCTTTGCGTCTACATTTATTATGCGGACAGCCAAAGAGTGGAACTCGTTACCAGCGTCTGTGTTCCCGAATGACTATAATTTGGAAGTTTTCAAGAGTAGAGTGAATGGGTATTTTCTAGGTAACCGTGCTACATCGTCGACCACATCATTCCTTTACATCAGGTGAGATTGTGGTCAAACGGTTGCCAAAAAAAAAAGTATTTTTTTATTCTTGTTTATTAGTTTTAAGGTTTTCAATAAAGTGCTGTCATTCATTCATTCATCAAACAGTGACAGAGTTACATTTTCAACGGTTTAACTATTCAGTTTAATATGTATGGGTCAAATTCAAAATAATATTTTATTTAAACTCAAAAACCATAACTTTGCTATCAGCTATAATTTCTTTCAATTCTAAATTTAAAAAACTCTTTTGAAACTGACTGACAATCAACGCACCGCCTTAGCTATATAAGTCCTAGAGGTATGTAAGGCATGCAATTTGGAGGGTATCCTTATTAGTGTAGGGTAAACTTTGATGTGTGTGTTTTAGTAACAAATAAACAATCTATCTATCTATCTGTAGGGTTTCACTAAGAAAGGAATTTTGAAAAGTCACACCTTAAAGGGTCTAAAATTAGGATCAAAGATTTTAACTAAATAATGCGTATGCGAGCAAGTCCGCGGGCGACAGCTAGTAATACAATAAACGTTCACGATATCGTGCAGGTGTCGTGTCGGAGGCATTGTGAAAAACCCAACTTGCCCAATAAAACCGAAAACTGCCCAATATTAATAGTCTTTTATAAATAAACTATTAAGGTAATTCCATTCGGGTTAAGCTCAGTTAATTTTACGTTTAATTAAATTACTCCCAACGTGGGATCTTTAAGGCAAGCGTCCACAGGCCCGCATCGCACGTATCGGACGCATCGCACGTAACGGATTTTTAGACTGCGTCCACTGTGTCGGCAGCGATCGGATTGCCGACGCGAGTATCAGCAATCAGATCGCCGATGCCACCTTCATTCGGATTTTTGTAGTGATCGTAAAATGCAAATGGCCGACGATGCGGAGCGAGCGCGCGGGGCGCGTCCACTGATCGGCATTCCGTATGACGTCATCGGTACGCATCGCATGTAGGAATTGCCGATGAGCAGTCCGTACGGTGCGGATCAGTGGACGCAGTTGTATGAGTTTTAATACAAGGCAAACTAAAATCCGTTACGTGCGATGCGTCCGATACGTGCGATGCGGCCCTGTGGACGCTTGCCTTTAACGTAGGGTTATTGATAACAACAGTGATGTTTTTCAACTATGTTAATAGTTTGTGTAAATTCATTTTAATCATACCCAAATGTTTGGACTATTTCGGAAGTGGCTCTACTAAAACCTTTTACTACTGTTTAATAGTTATTACCGGTATCTAAGTTAAGCGATGTTTTACTCTTTATTGAAACAATGATTGAAATACTGAGTTTAATATTAATATTTACTAGTAGTTCGCCCCGAACTGAGATCTCGTGATGGTCGGAGGTTAATAAAACCCAAACAATTTTTATTGACAATGGTTGTAATAAACTTTGCAAATCGCTTCGAAATCGCCGTCTAGCCAAGTCCCAGTCTTACTTGAACTACAAAATCATTGAAACTCCAAAAAATGGTAGCTCACGTTATACTGGGTTTGTCAATTTTATAATTACAACTCAAAAACTATTAGACCTAGAATCAAAATAAAATCGGTTTTGGAATGTCTAAACAAAACCCTATCATGTGACACCCCACTTGATATTATTGCACGACTTTTTTTTTTTTTTTCCTTTGGACCCTCATAACTTCACGACCCCTTGACCGATTTACTTCATTTAACAAACCAGTAAAACTTAAGAGTACTATCCGTATACCTACCAAATTCTGTGAAGATCGGATAAGCGGTTCAAAAGATCTCGACCAACAAACATACAAATATACAAACATACAAAGCATTTTTGTCCAAGTTGTCACTAAGATCTCTTTCGCTTCGCTCACTCGACCAATTAATTTATTTACCCCGTTAGACACCCAATGAATGATCTTAATGTACTGAAAACCAAAATAAACAACTCCATCGACATTTTTCTTCGACTCAATTTAATTATTCTTTTCCACAGGGCGAAGCACCGGATACGGAAATCGGAAGAGTATTTGTCGATGACCCCGACGACTGGGACTTGCCTGATAAACGCTTTATGTGGCTACCCTCTTACGAACAGCGGAGTCCATACTTTGACGTGCATAGCAACACTGGCATGATCACTATGAAGGAGGGTACCCCTAATGGGTCTTACCTGCTCAAATTCAATGTAAGTTTTTTCTATTTTTAACAAACTTCAAAAAAGGAGGAGGTTCTCAATTCGGTTGTATTTTTTTATTTTATCTGATATATCTATATATCTATTCACAAAGAAAGTTACAACTAATACATTATTAATATTCACTACATTTATAAAATACATATTATGAAACAGTTGAGCTATGTACAAACCGTTGCAAATGATTTATAGATAGCTTTTACCTGGGATATATCAGATTGATCCCATAAAAGTTTTATCAAAATCGGTTCAGTAGTTTGGCTTCTAAATAAATCTATAAAAAAAATCATCATCATCCGCTCCCCGACTTAAACCACTGCTGGGTAATATAGAAAATAATCAGAAATTCAGGTGAAATCATAGAATCAGAAATTCAGGTGAAATCATAAAATCAGAAATTCAGTTGAAATTCTAGTTTTGATTGTTTCAAACACCTAGCGTTCATAACTAAACTTTCTAACTAAAACAAATTACTAAACAAAAGTTTCATTCCCGAACAGTTCTTGTTTACGGGCTATCGCACTTTATTTGTGTTACCGTCTCTAATCCTAAGGATTTACGCGCAATAGTTTTTACTAACTCCTTTTTCAGTTAGAGTTTAGTTTTGAGGTTCAAGTCCACTGGAGCAAGTGTTGCTTGTTGGAATATCTAGTCGTTTTCGTTTACTGACAGATTGAGTGTCGTTTGCGTAAGAAAATTCTAATAAAAAAAAATTGTGCGTGGAGTCCCTCCGCGCGGTAGAAGTGAAACTTCGAGTGCCACGCATTCACTCTCGCTCTGTCTCTTTCTATTCCCCCTCCCCAGGAGCGTTAAACGTTTAACGCAACCTTGTTGGAAGTCGCATTAGAAGTTTCCCTTCAAAAACACATGTAACTGTGTCTTAGGTAACTTATAATTATATAAACTAAACAGCAGATAAATTCAGAAATATTGTATTAATTGGCATGCCTTGTCAGTGTGATAATGTGGCTAAATAAATTAATTGAAATTACAACTGAAATACAGGGTGAATGAGCGTTTTCCCGTAACTATAACGAATTAAGTACCAGCCCTTACAGTCCCGTCTCAAAAATTCACCCTGTATACTAAACATAGATTGCACTTTTAAGATTTGTTTTTTTTATGAAGTTAAATCTAGCTATTCTATCAGGGAACTCTTTCCATGTGAGACGAACTATATCATTTTATGAATTGCAGTTCTTTTTACTTAAATGAAATCAAAAAATAACCTCGAAATTTGACCACATACAAGCAAGAAATGTGACGTTGGAACACGTTGCAACGAAAACGTCATTCTGCTGTCAACATTATTCCAAACCGTACATCAATTAACATACTTCAAAACTGTCAAAGACGATATTGGCCTTTAGGATTTAGAGGACATAGGCCTCAGTTTTAGAGATGTGTATCTAAATTGTATGCCGTTACCGGGCCGTGACATTTTACTACACTCATATTTCGCGTGCCCGTGATACAATTTTATACAAGTTTCGTTGCTCCAAAAAAATGTGAAGTTTTTTATTTGATTTTTAGACGTGTCTGTTTCACCAGTTTGTGTGCCAGTGAAACAATACAATGTTTTACTTGCTAGTTGAAATTAAATAAAAACGAGTCATAGAACAGTCTATAGTAGGTGCCAAATAACACGGCAATACAGGTCATTCACCCACCTTCACCACGATGTCGCTAAATTCAATTTATGTATGGTAAACAAACAGTACTAACGAGATTCGAGCGATACCGTCTTAGCGACAGGTTTGTATGGAAAGACAGAATTAGTCATACATAAATTGAATTTTGCGACATCGTGGTGAAGGTGGGTGAATGACCTATATTGCCGTGTTATTTGACCCCTACAAATAACACGGTAATACAGGAAGGTGAGATCGACCAGACGGCAGAATTGTCATTTAGTGACTTTACTGACTGGTTTTGGTAGAGGAGTTGTCTATTTTTTTCTAGCCCTACGGCTAGGTGGGGTGACGATCTGAGACATGTAGCTGGCAAACACTGGATGAGAAGAGCCGAAGACCGGGCTCAGTGGCGCGTCGTGGAAGAGACCTACGTCCAACAGTGGACCGATATAGGTTGATGATGATGATGATTTTTTTCTAAACCAGTTGTAACTTCCAGGTGACAGAAGAAAACGAACCAGTAGTTCCCTTCCACTGGGTGGAAGCCACAGTCAACGTGACCATCAAAGAGATACCCGAAGAAGCAGTAGACAAATCCGGTTCTATCCGGTTCGTCAATGTCACGGCTGAGGAGTTCATTATTCCTGAAGCTGATGTAAGTATTTATAAGCTAAAAGGTATAAAATATATTTTTACGCGTTCTTATTTTAAACTAAAATGATCACCCAAAATATAAACATCGCTAGGTAACTAATAGGAAATCATGAAAATATAAAAAAAAACAATAAACAAAATGAAAGACGTTTCAGTACTATCAGCCTGGTGAAACTCTCGAACTATACTCACTAGCTTTCGAAAAATGAACAATGTATGAAACGGGGGCCAAAATTTGAACCACGTTTCATACAAAACGAGATTTTAAACGCATTACATATTCTTTGGTACTATTTTGGAATCCACACCTTACGCGTCTCAGCCGGTCACGTGCCTACTGCCCCACAATTTTCGAAGATGTAAAAAAAACTAAACGAATTCTACTAGAATTTACTTAACGGAAAATCCCTACACAACCCGACAGTTACAAATTTTAGTAACTGGAATCAAAATGTTATTGAAACTAAAATGACGATGTACTTCGTTCATTAGGTACTAACACGGAATTAATCAAGCTTACTATCTGCGAGTTCTCAGTCATCGGGTGTTTGTACACTGGCCGATACCGACGCCTATACGACACCGACATGTCAGTGGCTCGAGCGAATATAAAATTAAATGTGGGTGTCGGCACCGCCGACACGGGAAAGCAATTTATAGTCTGTTCGCGGAGTCGAGCTCTACACACAGACTATACAACTAGCCATATTCCTTGCCATATTCTTATTTTTTCTCCTTTTTCTTTTCTACCTATTATGGCCTCTGTCCGTTATTTCCACAGACATTTTTGCTACTGTCAAGTGATGGAGAAAATGAGGAGCAACAGGTTAGCGTGGTATGGGCATGTCATGCGGAGGGAAAACAGTCATGTAACGATAGAGTGCCAAGTATGAATGTGGATGGATATAGAGGCAGAGGTAGGCCTAAAAAACATGGATGGATTGTGTAAAAGATGATATGCATAGGAGAGGAGTGAACACTGAGATGACGGATGATAGGGGAGAAAAGAACATGTGCCGACCCCACCTAGTGGGATAAGGGCAGGAAGAAGAAGAAGAAGTGAAATATTTGAAATGTTATCAGTCAAGTTATGTCAGTCGTCAAGTCGGCTATCTTACCTTCAATTCGTTTATGACACTAGAGTAACCTGTTAGAATTGTGACAACGAGTTGCAAAAGCCGTAAACCAAGAAGTTTAAGTTGCAAATATAAAAGTTCCACGAGTAATGAAATGAGACTACTCCCAAACGAGGGGTTTAATAAAGTAGGTACCCATCATTCAATATGAACAACTTTTCCTATGGAATTATAAGATGCGCTTTTTCATGCAAAATATAGTACGCAATTTGCAAAAATTGCAGATATTCTTTTCGCCATATACACCACAACTTCGAGCGGTTACTTACAGTCAGTATCATCAATATAAACAACTTTAGCTAGTTACTTGTATCTTTCGAAGTTTTCGAGACTGGTCTTACCACACCCGGTAGTAGTAACTTTGTGATTTCTCCGTTGGTATCGTGTAGGTGTCGTGTCGTGGCAGTGTGAAAACAGTTATCCGGCCTTGGCCTGAATTACACCAGTTAGTTCCATCGCGGGACACATTCAGGGTGTTTAACGAGTTAGCGCACGGGATAATTGCTCGAGGGTTGGGGTAAGGGTAGAAGAACAATATTATACAGCGTCTTACATCTGACGGTCGGCGATATCGGGCTTGGCCAAGAAAGCGTTGGCGCGACGAACTAGACGCCTTCGAAAGAGGATGGTGGGAGGAGGCTCGGGACAGAGAACATTGGGGTCTTTGGGGGAGATCTTTGCACAGCAGAAGGACGATTTAGGTTAAATAAAAAAAAACCTCGACTATGAAAATCTACGAAGAGCGCCTGCCTGCATTTACAACCACGTGAAACAACACCTTTATGTCTCAGAGCGATGAGCGCAATGCAATTCATCGCAGGGCACGCCCTCAATGAGCTAATACGTTGTTATAGGTAGTGATTACCACTTAGCATCAATTTGTATGTTCCATCTAGTTGTATAAAAGAACTAAGCAATATTAAGCTGATTTGAACCCAAGCTTTGTACTTTATTGCACCTCTTAGGGGTCTCTGAATGTCTTTCAGTCGTTCTCAGTCGAGAAAGGTAGGAAATTGGCTAAATTTAGCCGCTAAATTAAGTTGAAATAGGCCTTCAAATAGTGTCCAATTCAACCATTTCATTGGGTATATTTTAACCCGAAACTTGTAAATGTATTTAACGAATACTGTCGGCGAAAGTAATCTAGTTTCCATATTACAAGCTTTACTTAGGGACTTAAGAGTAGAGCGCGTTGTGTGAAATGGTGAATATTTACTTATTTTAGTATATTTTAGATGATTATAAAACTGGTTCTCTTTCCAACAGGGCGTAAGTAAAAAGGACAAGCTGCACCGCACTCTCTCACTCCTGTACAACACTTCAATGGACAATGTCGATGTGTTCACTGTCTTCAGCAAACCTACCGTCAAAGATGTCTTTCTGGACGTGAGGTTTTCAGCACACGGCTCTCCTTACTACCCTCCTGAGAAACTGGATAGTATGGTCTCTGGGATTCAAGAAAAGGTAGGTTTTTCTCCCGGGAATTTACTTTTGTTTTGCTAGGTCGCGACTTCGTTCGCGTCCCGTTGGATTCCGTTGATTTTCCGGCATAAAAAGTCGATCGATAAATAGAAAAGAAACAACCCAGTAGGAAAATCTTCTTAAATATTGATGCAATTCTCAAAATTCTACGTAAAGTCGCAGGCTCAAGCTTGTACACACTACAGCATTGCTCACTTTGTAGCAGAACGGTATCATTTACTCAATGTCCGTAAACAAAATGATTTTTCGACGAACGATACATTTATCTTTGCCACAGTACAAACTTATTTTGGCAAATCTAAACTTCATTTTTGGAGCGTAGTTTAAAATATAAAATGTAAACGATAAACTATCACAAAAGTTAAAGTCAAAAATCTTTTATTCAATAATATCTCACTGATCACTTTGAATCATCATTAGGTTTTGTATGATTTTCATTAGATATGATTACATTTTTTTATTGAATGCTTTGAAGCTAAATATAGGGTCTGGCTTTAGTATTCAAGATTCTTCTATGTTTCACTAATAATTACCTACTTCAGTAAGTGTCTGACCAATCACGAACTAAACAATATAATTTAGGTTTAAGTTTTTTTTCATACTTGCTGCTCTGCCAAGAGATACAAGAGCCCACGACATAAGACAGTGCTTTATCCCCTAAGTTACTAATCTACTATTATCAAATATATTATTATCGTGTTTGTTTTGTGCCTGTATTTTTGTAATTTTTAATAATTCAACTGCGAAAAGGTTTCAAACATAAGCAATTACCTCTTGTACATTTCCGAGAGAGGCATAAAATATTCATTTGCAAATTTGAATTCGTGTTAACAATTTTCGAGTGAACAGAAAAATCGTTCGTATTTTCAACGCGCTTCGTAACTAATTAAAATTCTTGGTAGGAACGTATCAGTTTTACGTCAAACTGTCGTCTACACTCCGCTGCGTCTAACAAAGCTTTAGATTTAAGTTCAAGACGTTTATTTTCTTAAGTGATTTCCTCATAATTTGGAAATATTTACATAGAATTATATTTTGTCCCCAATCATATTTAGACTCCTGCTACTAAGTAATAAGCTCGTAATTTTCACACCGTCTTTGACTGTAATTTAAATTTGACAAAATAAGGTGTATATCCCAACTTACGCCAGATTTACTGGTAACAATGGTTTCAGCACGAATAAATGTAGCAATCGTAAACGTATCGTAACGCTGACGTTGCACGGTGACAATGTGACTCAATACGTTAGGTTTACGTTACGCGGTAACTGTCAGATTTGTTCATACTCATTCAAAAAACATAAGTCAAATAATAGAACTGACTTCCAATATTAAATAAATTGGTTTTCACTGACATCTTGAAACTGATACCTAAATTATTCCCTTTAAAGCCGCATTGTATAGGTTTTAGTCAATTTGGGTCATATGTACACCGTATTGCCGCGTACTAAAATTACCACCGCGAATTATTGGGCAACCACTGATCGGATCTAACTTTAACTATGAATTGGTTACTGACTTAGTTCTGTTATCTATCTATCTATTCAGCCTGTATGCACCCACTGCTGGGTATAGGCCTCCGATTTAGTACGCCAGTCTCTCCTGTCCTGCTAAACCTACCTAATGTTAATTAAAAAAAAAAAAAATCTTTTCCATAAATGTATCGTTCTAGACATCGTAATATTCATTGTGCTCAAAAATTTAATTATACAAATCGCTGTTGGCGTAAAACTTGTAGTAAAATAATTTGGTAAAACTACAAATGAACTACAAAGACGACTCGAAATTGTCAAGTATATAGTAGTAACTTTTTTCGGACCTACCCTCATTGACTCGAAATTGTCAAGTCTCAAAGTAGCAACTCATTTCGTGCCTACCCTCATTGACCCGAAATTGACAAATCTCAAAGTAGTAACTCATTTCGTACCTACCCTCATTGACGCGAAATTATCAAGTCTCAAAGTAGTAAACTCATTTCGGACCTACCCTCATTGACTTGAAATTATCAAGGCTCAAAGTAGTAAACTCATTTCGTACCTTCCTCATTGACTCGAAATTATCAAGTCTCAAAGTAGTAAACTCATCGTACCCCTCATTTTATTCCTAGGAGTTTAATTTAGGCTTTGTGTATCAGCCATCTAATCATGAATTTCTCTCCCAGTTGGAAGAAGAACTGCAAGCAAAAATCTACATGGTGAAGATTGACGAATGCCTGATCGAGAAGGAGCAATGCGAGGATTCCTGCCGCAACGTGCTGATGAAAAACAACGTTCCACTATCGGTGTATACCAACACCACGAGTTTTGTCGGAGTCAGCGCGAGAGTCGAGTCAGAATGCACTTGTGATGTGGACGAGCCGTTGATCTGTTTGAACGGAGGTAAGTAAACAGAGATAACAATATCTTCTTTAATTTTGAAAAACTCTTGTGAAGCTGACTAACAATTAACACACAGCTTAAACTATAAGTCCTAGAGGTATGAAATTTGAAGGGTAGTATCCTTATATGTATAGTGTAGGGGTGCAAAGGAATTTTGAAAAGTCACACTCTAAATGGTCTAGAACGCGAGCAAACCTAAAGAAACACTCGTGGCGTAGCTTGCTTTAAATCTTCACCGATTAAGATAAGCGACGTTTTGCGCGGTCACTGTTTGGATGGGTGACCGTTAGTGGTATTGACATCTGAGCATTCTGAGCACTTCCGTGCTTTGGGCACGTTAAACTGTCGCTTCCGGCTCTATCAGTCGTTAAGCCATGACGGAGGCCTAAAAACTCCGTCACCATAGTTGGCCACTAACTCATACGAGCTTGCTTTTACATATAACTTTTTATATTTCCTTTGGGCTGTAGAAAACACGGGATACCCAGTAGGTTAAGATGCTTTTAGGAGTTAGGCCTTGCCTAGTTTAGTCGATAATAAAACGCGGTAAAAATTATTACAATACTAGAGGCCGCCCGGGACTTCGATCCCGTTGATTTTTCGGGATAAAAAGTACCTAGTCTATGTGTTAATTCAGGTCACGGACAATATATATTCCAAGTTTCATCCAAATCGGATCGCTTGTAAAGATTTCATCTTTGTGTACACGTAGCTTAAGAATGAAAATATTGTTTTCTTAATTTGATTATTTACGGCCAGGTTGTGTACCCACCAACATAAAAAGGTTTTATCCAAGCTGTCAGTTGTTCTATGTCAATTGTGTTTTGCAATAGGTACCATTTCTAACAAAAGAACAGCTGGACTGATGTTTTTACTGATAATTCTTTTTGGATGTTCATCTTTTCCCCGGGAACGGGATAAAAAGTATCCTATGTGTTAATCCAGGTCACGGACAATATATATTCCAAGTTTCATCCAAATCGGATCGGTAGTTTTTGCGTGAAAGAGTAACAAACATCCATACATACATACATACATCATTACAAACTTTCGCATTTATAATATTAGTAGGATAATACTCTCGTTGTTTTAAACCGTCGTAGTCGCCCGTTTTAACACGACATAGGCTCGTATGCTCATTTACTGCTCAAGTACTGATCCGGACTCAAGCATAGATATCTATATGAAAATCTCTAGGTACTCAAATTCTTGACGTAACGATATATCGGCTGTATCGGCATACAGGCCTTAGACGATATCGTGCTAATCTCTCTGCAATATATTCTGAGCCCCGAATCTGTGCATTTCTTTTGACTTTCCATTCGAGTTTAGCTCACGCAAACGCATTCGCAAAGCGAGACATTTTATTGGGAATTGCACAATTCCCAAATCTCCCGCTAGAGGCGCTTATCCGGCTTTCATACAAAATATCTCGCTTTGCGAATGCGTTTGCGTGTGCTATACTCGAATCGAAAGTCAAAAGAAATGCAAAGACTCGGGGCTCTGATCACATACATTTAGTAGTTAGACATTTTACACCGTGTTCTCGACAACCATATTTCTGTACGAGCAACTGACGTCATTTCGGTGTCGTTTAGTTATCGTGTGCAAGCGCACTTTGCTTTTTTTGTCAGTCCAGTAGTTTCAAACCAACCTTCTTTCGCAGGAACTCCCTTTGCAGACAAATGCGAATGCCCCGAGGGTCTTTCAGGACCCCATTGTGAACAAACCTCCATCGGCTTCCACGGAGATGGCTGGGCTATGTATGCATCACCGCCGGCGTGTCACGAAGGTCACGTGACCTTGACCGTGACCTCACACACGCGGAACAGCCTGATCTTCTACCTGGGACCACTGAGGCATAACCCGCTTTTGGATGTTCAAGGTATTTTAGCTCTTACTTCTAGTATTATAAGGTTTAAGATAGATGTACTATGTGTGCATCACTGCCGGCGTGTCACGAAGGTCACGTGACCTTGACCGTGACTTCGCACACACGCGGAACAGCCTGGTCTTCTACCTGGGACCACTGAGGCATAACCCGCTTTTGGATGTTCAAGGTATAACTCTTACTACTAGTAATATAAGGTTTTAGTTAGATGTACTGTGTGCATCACCGCCGGCGTGTCACAAAGGTCACGTGACCTTGGCTATGACATCACATAGAACTGATTGTATTTTTCTGTCACTTGGGTGATCAATGCACCTACATAACCCTTATTTGCAGCAGTATAAGGCTTTTTTTTCTTATTTTTTTTACAAATAAAGACGACTAGAAAATAGACAAAGGAAAACATGTTATGATAGTAATATTACATGACATGTTTTCCTTTGTATAAGTATAATTTGTGACCTCGGATCGGATTGACCTACTAAATGCAATTTAAATATTGATAGCGAACGTAAACTTACTAATCACATGTCAAAATTCTCTCAAGTCAACAAATTAAAATACTATTACATTTCTAAAAACAGTACCTACATTATACTTAACAATAACAATGATAATTCCAAAATTAGTTATTACCCACAATTCCGTTCACAAACAGACACTGAAATTTAAACTTTATACCAAAAGTTTTAAGTCTCAATAGATATTAAAGGTTTTCGACTTGGGAAGCAAATACTGCAATTCCACTGCCAAATTGCCAATCTTACTGAGTGGCTGGTCCAAGTCCTATAGTTAATTTGTGTCAACTACATTTGCAGTATTTTGCAGTTGGAAATTAAATTTACGCCGAAAGTTTCCAAGCAATTTTTATACACGAACAAATTTTTCAATCGATTGAGATAACTTAGTCGAAATCGTAGATGAAATTTTTAATAAAAGTTGGTAATTTTGGATTTTTTGTGAATAATATTCGTAGGTAAGTCTGCACAAGAAGAAGAACTTCATTCACAAAGTAAATTACAACCAATACAGTATTTACAATATACATATTTAGAAAATACACATGAAACAGTTGAGCTATCTACAAACTGTTGCAAACGATTAGAATATAATGATTCTAAAAGGGAATTTAAAATAGGCCTTTACATTTATAGGTAAACCACGTTAGTGAGTCGACTCCTGGCAAACGTACAGGGTTCAGGGAAGATTGCGAAGATTCATTCTGCTTGTCAAACATTTGTCACTTTTGTGTATTATAATATGATCTGTGGTTTAGTCAAACAAAATGACCCGCCCGTGCCCCTGTAAACTTCTTAGGGAGTGGTCTTATTTTTTTTTTTTTTATATATTCTTGGACATTACAGACGACGCTCTCTAGTCCCAAACTAAGCAGAGCTTGTACTATGGAAACTAGATTGCTAATATAATACTTATATTATACTTTTTTTTTGTAAATACATACTTATAATACATAGTAACACCCAGACACAGAACAAACATCTATGTTTGCCGCACACAAATGTTTGTTCTCGGTGGGGATCGAACCCACGACCCCCACAGCACAGAAGGCAGAGCTACTACCGACTGAGCCATGACGCCATGACGCCATTTAAATGGTTTTAGATATGTATAATCTAGATTATTCTAGATCATTGATATACACCCACTACTTATAGGTGTTGGTAAAAGTGTTACTCAATAATGAAAAGGAATATTTTGCCTGATTTTGAAGATTACAGATCCCTGTATAAAGAGATCTTACATGATAAAACGGTCTCCAGCCACAGATTAAATATCAAAGTAAGAGGGTATCCCCATTTATAAATTATCCAGTCCGCTAAATTTCTAAGCGTCTTACCAAGTTTCCTGCAAATAATTTAAGGTTTCTCTGCCACACCAATCATGTACCTTTACAGCTTAAACGTTTCCAAAGTGCTTCAATTTGGATCTAACGTCTGATTAAAACCACAAACCTTCGTTTCTATTGTCGAACATTTCAACCTCTCCCAATTTCTACTTTACCGCGTATGAATACGGTTCGAAATGGCGTAATTTCTTAACCTTATTCGTTCTTATAACAATGAACATGTCACACAGATTGGCGTTGCGCCTCAGATGGCTGCGTAGTTACTTGGGCTGAGTAATGACTTTTTCTCACAATAGGCCGTGGCTGAAGAAATGGTATATTTTTGTGGGAAGCGAGGGACAAATGGTAGGTTGTGGACCTGCAGGCCTGATTACTTATTAATGATGTTGTGTCGTCGATCGTGTTTTTATATAGTTGTTCATGTAACTTAACAAGGGCCTAATGGCACGACAAATAGACGTAAAGTAAGTAAACTTGAGAATAAAACGGAAGGCATCATCAAAATAAAAATTCAAAAAATGAAAAAGTGGTTTAACACAGTCGAGAGTTTTTTGGTCCTATGAGATCACTTACAAACACGACATACACGTATAACACCTTAAATATGACGTCATAAAAGTCTTCAGCTGAAAAGCCTACATAGAGCTCTTGTACACTGGCCGATACCGTCATGTCAGAGTGGTTCGAACAAAAATATCCGTACCAGTGCAGAGCCATCCCACTAATAATTATAAATGTCAAAGATTAGATGTTTGGATGTTTAGATAAATAAAAATAAAATAAATGTTTACGGACACTTAACACAACGCTTTCTAGTCCCAAACTAAGCAAAGCTTGTACGATGGAAACTAGATAGCTGATAGAATACATACATACATTTTTTTTTGTAAATACATACTTATAATACATAGAAACACCCAGACACAGAACAAACATCTATGTTTCATCTATGTATCAGATGTAACTGTTTGTCCGATTTGGATGAACTTGGAATATATAGGGTCATGATTTAAACCTTGGTTTAAACTTACACTTTATTTAGTCTTCGTTTTGGAATAAGAGGGATATTTTTTTTTTTTTTTTTTTTTAATTTATTTTCAACACATACAAAAATTCAAATGAACATTTTAGATGTTGTACCCTATAAACCACAGAAGGTTTGTGTGGGTACTCACACTCGTCGCACATACACACATACACAACACACCCACCCTTACAGTAAGTAGGCCATAATACTACTACTACCATGCCTTCCCAGTCGCGTAAGCGCCCGAGTTCGTAACCTGGATTACAAATAGACTACTAGCTCACCACCGATATCGTAGGTGTCGTGTTGGTAGCACTGTAAAACTGAACTCTTGCGGGTTCAACGGGCCATATTGTATGGTATCTTATGAAGTCAGAAAACGTTGAATTTACAAGCAAACATACCTAAGTAACATACGTAGGTAAGGTTATAAGTAGGGAATTCAAATACCAATTTCGCGGAGTGCGATTGCTCGATTATCGTATTGGCCAATGATCTTTTATGTATAAAATGCTGTAAATGAGCCAAAAGTAAAGTAGGAATCGTACTCCACTCGCCAAAGATCGACTCGTATTCTGTATGTTTGCTCAAGCTTACATCGAAACTCAAACATATGTTTTTGATCATTGATACATAGTTGAAGATTATTTTTTATAGAACTTAATGATGGAACAAGCCAATGACCCTGAAGTGGTAACCACTGCCTAGCATAGCCTCACTGAGCACATTCACATCTTTCATTCACTTTCGTGAAAAAAAAAATGTAAAACGTGTCCATTTTTGACGTTGTCTCTACATAGCGCCATTATGCACAATAAACAAGCATTTGCATCAAGGTTTATACAACGTCAGGGGCCTCAATTTATTCATGCTCCTAAAAATAAAAATAAGATAAAAAATATCTTATCAGAGTATCGGCCGTTTCAAAACGGTGACCGTTTTGAAGAAACTTATAACGCTTTTTCCCGTTGCATTCGTAAGACGTTTCCCTACAAAAGTAGGTTGTAATGATTTTTTAATGATCAAGTAATGACGGACAGGCGTATGATTTATGAACATCGCGTGATAGGTAACGCGTGTACTTACCTACTAGAGTAGAGGTTGACTTGAAATTAATGATTATGAAATGAGGCTAAGTTTGTTTTGATATCATTAAACCAGTTGTAATAGAAACACAAGAGACAAGTTTATTTTTGTAGGTATACTTACCTATTATCTATTATTCTTACCTATTAGGTACTTATATGAGCGAATACACGCGACGACTTAAGCGCTTCTTCTGTGATTGAGTCGTGGTGCACTGTATATAACGTTTACCTTTATGTTACGACCTTTCTATGCCGCACAGGGACCTTTAAACTTATTTCGATAGAAATTTTACTCTAATAAGGATGACGTCATATCTCGGCTGAAAACTACGATTTTTAGACGTCATTGTGACGTCATCCCTGTTCGAGTAAAATCTCTGCCGAAGTGAGTTTATGGCCCTAATTTTATACGTAACGTCACAATTACCACTTCGACAATTACAATTGCCCTGAAGGTACTACATATACCTACGAGGGGAGGTCCAAAAGTCCGCGGAACGGGGGGGAGGGGATGCAGGTAGCTATCTTTGTTTGGTATGTCGCTAATCGGTTACTCATTAGGGTATAAACAAGTTTATTTTTAGCCCTTTCACACCACTCGTTTACGAGATATCGCCCTGTTAACAAGTCAATCCGGAAAAAAACTGCAACTATGGAGCAAATTGAGTTTCGTGCCGTTATAAAGTTCCTTACCAAGCAAGGAAAACCTCCGAAAACCATAATGAATGAGATGGGAGCCGTTTATGGTGATCAGTGCCCTAGTAAAACCATGATTTACAAGTGGAATGGTCTTTTTAAACAAGGCAGAGAGTCGATTGAAGATGACTCTCGCCCAGGACGGCCGGCTGAGGTCACCACACCGGATATCGTTGAAAAAATAGAAAAATTAATATTGGAAGATGCTCGTCTGAAGAAAAAACAGCTTTCTGCAATAGTAGGAGTATCAGATACAACCATTTTGAGGATCCTACACGATCATCTTGGCATGTCAAAAGTCAGTGCAAGATGGGTGCCAAGAATGCTCACGCCGCTTCACAAGCAACAAAGAATTGAAGCGTCAAAGCACTTTTTGGAGCTGTGTAGCGAAGAATCTACCCCTGTTTTGGAGCGGATTGTTACCGGGGATGAAACTTGGGTTCATCATTTTGAACCTGAGTCCAAACAAGAGTCGATGCAGTGGCATAAAAAGGGCACACCACCCCCTAAGAAGTTTAAGGTGTCGGAGTCGGCCGGAAAGATTATGGCTACAATTTTTTGGGATTGTGAAGGAATCCTGTTGATCGACTACAAGAAAAAGGGTGTCAACATTACCGGAGAATATTACGCAAAATTATTGGAGCAATTGAAGGAAGCCATCAAAGAAAAAAGGCGGGGTAAACTGTCAAGCGGTGTGTTGCTTTTGCAAGACAACGCACCAGTTCAGAAGAGCAAAGTTGCGATGGCTGCTCTAGACCGGTGCGGCTTTGAATCACTTGTCCACCCACCCTACAGCCCGGACCTTGCCCCTAGCGATTATTATTTATTTCCAAATTTAAAAAAGGAACTCAGGGGAAAAAAGTTTCAAGACGATGAAGAAGTTAAGGCGGCAATTTTGACTCATTTTGAGGGCAAGGAGAAAAAATATTTTTTTGATGGTATTCATAAGCTAATTTCAA
This sequence comes from Eulithis testata, assembly GCA_947507515.1. Lineage (NCBI taxonomy): Eukaryota > Metazoa > Arthropoda > Insecta > Lepidoptera > Geometridae > Eulithis > Eulithis testata. Next base: position 4,020,931 of record OX382213.1, on the reverse strand, counting down.
GATCTGAAAAATGTATTAAGCTCAAAGGTAATTATATTGAAAAGGAAAAATAGTTTCATTGTTTCATTTTATTTCCAAATCCTCTATTCCGCGGACTTTTGGACCTCCCCTCGTACATACCTACATAGTATAAAATAGTATAAAATATATTCAATTCAGTGTGTATTCTTTGCCAACAGATTTCATGTCCCTCGAGTTAGTAGAAGGCTTCCCCGTCCTTCTAGTTAACTACGGATCCGGAACCACGCGACTGAATAACAGCGTGGTGCAAGTCGCGGATGGGAAACCGCACCTTATCGAGATAGTGCTAATGCGCAGCTCAATAGAAATGTTTGTGGATAGATGCAAGCTGTCGACTTGTATGAGCCTCGCTGCGCCGACTGGACCGAGAGAAATATTGAATGGTGAGTTTTCGTCTTCTAATTATCGCTTCAAGAGACAAATTTGCCATTGTCAAGTGAGATATTTTAAATAATATTCAGTCAAATCGACTGTCGTTTGTTTTGAAGGCAAAGTGGTGCATTTTCCGTTCCAAAATTTGGAGACGAATTTTAACATTCAGGGAACATACATTTATTCGAATGGCTCACATTTTATGTTACGACGTAAGTATTATTGGTTAAAATTCCACCAAAATTAAACAACAATTACTCACAATAACATAAGAAAAACTATTAAAAACAAAGTGCTAATGTTATTTCTAACAGAAACAGAAATTACAGAACAGAAAAGTTACCTAATATTTTTTCTTTTACACAGTAAATGGACCACTACAGCTCGGAGGATCGAGTATAGACATCCTAAACATCGCTCGATCATTCGGATGGCGGCACGTACCGACGAATCAGAACTTCGTCGGTTGTATCAGTAATTTTACGTACAACGACTATGTAAGTATTTAAGGCTCAGCGCAAACCAACCACTGACCACGGCCACCGGTGGCCGGCGATATCTTTTTTTATAGGAAGGAAGCTCGTATGAGCTAGTGGCCAACTCTGGTGACGGAGTTTTTAGGCCGCCTTAAGGTCTCCGTCATGGCTTAACGACTGCTAAAGCCGGGACCGACAGTTTAACGTGCCCTCCGAAGCACGGAAGCGCTCAGATGTTAATGCCACTAACGGTCACCCATCCAAATAGTGACCGCGCAGAACAGTGCTTAACTTAGATAATCGGTGAAGATTGACTAAGCAAGCCTAGCCACGAGCGACTTTTTATAGAGAGAAGAACACGGTTCATGAGATACAGCCTGGTGACGGACGGACAGACAGACAGCGGACGGACAGGGGAGTCTTAGTAATACAGTCACAGCCACTGGTGGCCGGCGACAACGACTTTTTATAGAGAGAAGAACACGTTTCATGATATACAGCCTGGTGACATACGGACAGACAGACCGACAGCGGAGTCTTAGTAATAGGGTCACAGCCACCGGTGATGGGCGACAACAACTTTTTATAGAGAGAAGAACACGGTTCTTGATATACAGCCTGGTGACAGACGGACAGACAGACAGACGGACGGACATGGGAGTCTTAGTAATGGGGTCGCAGCCACTGGTGGCTTGAGACGATTTTTTATAGAAACAAGAACACGGTTCATGATATACAGCCTGGTGACAGACGGACAGACAGACAGACGGACGGACATGGGAGTCTTAGTAATGGGGTCACAGCCACTGGTGGCTTGAGACGATTTTTTATAGAAACAAGAACACGGTTCATGATATACAGCCTAGTGACAGACGGACAGACAGACAGACGGACGGACATGGGAGTCTTAGTAATAGGGTCCCGTTTTACCCTTTGGGTACGAAACCCTAAAAAGCACAAAAAAACTATTTTTATTAAAATAATAAAGCACAGGAATAATGTAGCTACGAACTCGATTCTCGAGAATGAAACTCAACTCGATAGTTATTGATAGTTACTAAGCGAGTTTCTTAATATCAATAATTAAATTACCTAAGTCGAAACTCTCGGCGGCTCATTAGTGACTTGTCTCTTTACTCGTCACCCCGTTCAATATTTATTAGACACCTAAATTCAGAAGCGACACACGATGTCAATATTGTTTTCGGGTGATTTACCTCGAGCTCACGCAACTATCTCACGACACAAATATTAATTTCCATATTACGTGACATTAAAATTCATGGTATTTCCAAACTGTCACTCCCTAGTTAATCAAGCGAAAAGCACTCTAATACACATTATTATTGTATAAGTTACCTATTTGGTATTAAAGACTTGGGAAAACTGGAAAAAGAATTTTAGTCAAAATGTGAAACTTCTAATGCGACTTCCAACAAGGTTGCGTTAAACGTTTAACGCTCCTGAGGAAGGGGAATAAAAAGAGACAGTCAGAGTGAATGCGTTGCACTCGAAGTTTCACTTCTTCCGCGCGGAGGGACTCCACGCACCATTTTTTTTTTGTTACAGATGTACAATCTAGGCGAGCCGTCAGTACACAAGAATGCAGATCCAAGTTGTCAGAGAAGCATGTTCACGGCTGTTACATTCGGCATTGACACCAACTTCTTAGTCGCTATACTAGTTTGCATCGCCATTTTAGTCAGTGAGTATTTATTGTAGTGAAAACTTCTTTAGCATCGTTGTGGTTTGAAAGTCGATGAAACGAAAAGCGACAGTAAAAAGAGACAGACATATAAATTCATAAGATTTAACGTGGGAGAAAATAAACACTTCGATAGCGCGTTCTAGGATCCGACCAAACTTAGCAGCGCCATCTCTGATTTAGGCAACATGAGCATAGAACCTTTTCTAACTAAATAAGTACTGCATATTGGTTAAGTACATAAAAATAAATACTAAATTAATTTCACATTAAACATAGAGCGAGAGTGAATGCGTGACACTCGAAGTACCTATAACTTCTTCCGCGCGGAGGGACTCCACGCACTGGTTTTTTTGAAGGTTTCACTTCTACCACGTGTGAATGCACACATGTTTTTTTTAACGATACATAATTTTCACAAAAATTTGGTATAATTCAAGACTGATTGGTTTATGATATTTCGAGTTGGGAGTGAGAATGAAGTCTGTGGTAGTAGTAGTTTTCTAGTTATTTATTCTGTGTCATTCAAAGAGTGAGAAAAAGTTCTTGGACTTATTGTTTCATGGATCTTCTATTTCTTCGAAAGTTCCAGAATATCATAAGGCTGTATCACAAAATAATATCATAGAGTAAATATCCCACTCGGAACACAATTATCACCACATCGTGTGACGTCATCGCGGGAATCGAATCCGTGACAAAAGTGGCCATCCCTCTTTCATGAACTGAAATGACAAAAACGGTGTAGCGCCATCTATCTCGCTACATAAGAACTAACATGAGAAATATCCTAGATCGCGCAAACGAAGTTATCACGGAGTTTGAACATAAGTAATACTACCGAATACTATCTATTGGTCCTCGGACTCCGAGCCAAAGGTCGCTCGGCGTAGAAGATCTTCCCTTTTCGTAGGAGGACACCTATCCTACCATGTTCAATGTTATAATTTGGAAGTTTTCAAGAGTAGAGTGAATAGGTATCTTCTAGGTAACCGTGCTACATCGTCGACCACATCATTGCTTAACATCAGGAGAGATTGTATAAAAAAAAAATGTTCTCCTCAACGGCAATTATTTTAGCACAGTCAAATTAGTTTAGTTTAGAAAAACAACAGATAAACACTAATAAAAACTTTTAACCGTTAAGCTGGGTTGTACTTGACTAGATAATTTATCTTATCTTATCTAAATATCTCGCTGAGATCCTTCATGCCGTAGCAAGCAAGTAAGTGGCCTTTTTATGCTGCTTTAAGGCCTCCGTCATGGCTTAACAACTGCTAGAGCCGGGACCGACAGTTTAACGTACCATCCGAAACACGGAAGCGCTCAGATGTAATGGCCACTAACGGTCACCCATCCACATAGTGACCGCGCAGATCGCTTAACTTAGATAATCAGTGAAGATAGACTTAGCAAGAGTTTAATAGTTATTTTTTTCTCCAGTTCTGCTTCTAGCAGTGGTGGTACACAGAAGACGCGCCGACGCATGGCCCGAGAAAGAGATGGACGATATCAGAGAGAACATAATAGCATACGACGACGAAGGCGGGGGTGAAGGAGACGCAGGATACGATCTGCAAGTGCTGAGGCAGATGTATGACGGCGCACCACCTGATACTGACGCTTTCATGCAGCGGGGAGAACATATAGGTGAGTAGGCATTACGCTCAATAGATGGCGTGTCTGTAAAATGAGGAGAGTTTCTCGAATGCTCAATAGATGGCGTTTATTATAAAATGAGAGATAGATTTTTTTTATTATATTTATTTATAAAATTGGTAACATAGACATGATGTACGATATACAGGTGTAGATGTACCTACGACTAAATATGAAAATACGATAAATGCCATTTAGGACGGTAAGTCAGTTAGTATTGCCATTTTCCCCTGCCGCCAGTCGCCGTGGTAGCTAAGAGGATTTTTGGACAAAAGTTCCAGAAATCCCCTACGCAGGGGATTTAATCAGGGGAAAATTGAAATGAGCCTCCTGCCCCTGCCTATAGAGCTATAGGTTGTAGGTTCAATTTCCACTCAGAACAAAATTAAATATTGTGTGATGTTTTTTTGTGTGGTTCCTTTGGATTGGAGCTAGATGGGGCTGTGTGAATTATCTTTTAATATTTATTTATTTTGTTATTAGGGTTAGTGGGAGCCGCGCCAGACCTATCAGGGTTCCTAGATGACAAGAAATCCGTCCTAGACCGGGACCCGGACATTAATCCTTACGACGACGTCCGCCATTATGCGTATGAGGGAGACGGCAATACTAGTGGCTCTCTTTCTTCACTCGCTAGCTGTAAGTATACTATATACACTTGGGCATTATTATTTTCTAGGTGCCGCTCGCGACTTCGTTCGCGTCCCGTTGGATCCCATTGATTTTTAGGTATAAAAAGTAGGCTATGTGTTAATCCAGTCACGGACAATATATATTCCAAATTTCATCCATATCGGATCAGTAGTTTTTACGTGAAAGAGTAACAAACATCCATCCATCCATACTAACAAACTTTCGCGTTTATAATATTAGTAGGATTATCAGTTTATCACCCTTGGAAAAAGGAATCATTATTTTTATAACGGCTTATTTGAACTTTAAAAATGGCTTGCTCGTTATGTCATGTCATTTTGACATTTGCAAAATACTTTATAGTATTCGATGCGGAGGATGTGTGTTCAAATCTCCGTAACAGGAAAAAACTTTTTTCACTCAAAAATCTTTTTTCACCAGGTACCGATGATGGTGATCTAAAATTCAACTATTTATCCACCTTCGGGCCGCGTTTCCGCAAACTGGCCGACATGTACGGCGACGATGACGACAGACCAGCACCGCACGAAGAATCGTGGTGCTAGCAGCGCGCCTGGCTCGTGTAGCCAAATTATACCTAAACACAACCGCATAAGGCCCACAATGCCTAGTGTTGAACGCTCAGTGCTGAACAAATATGAACCTTATGTAGCGTACGGGCGAGTGCCCAGTGCCTAGTGCTTGGTAGAAAACCGAGATGCCTTATCGCTTTTATGTTTTGCTTTCTGAATTCATGTTTTTGTACTCTATCGCAGTGGTCTTGTGGGAGGGGAGTTATTACAATTGGCAGCTCTTTTCGTCCATCTACCTTTTTTTTTCTTCTCAGTGATTGTGATTTATTTTGAACGACTTTAGTCAGACACTTCTATTTCTTATTTGTCTCTGATTTTTTACATTAGAGCGTATAATTTTACTTGACATTGAAGACCAGCTTATGCTGTGCATATTAAGATTTAATAAAAGTGCCATTTTGTTTCTTATTTTAATACAGATTTAAGATTGTTTTGCATTCAACAGGCTTGATTTTTTCTTGTGTTAATTATTTAATTAGAAACAGAGAGAGAAAGCAACTTTGCTATAGATATTCGTGTCATTTTTTTAAACAGATTTGCTTAAAATCCCCATTACAATATTAAGTAAAAAATTGGACTAGTGAATTTTAACAAGTTTAGATTAATGGTTATGATTTGACCCAACATTTATTATTTTTAATTTTAATCTGACATATGGACTTAGAATTTTGTAAATGTAAATATGTACAGAATTAGGTAATTTAAAACTTTTTGTATGACTAATATTAGGAAAATGTACAAGGTGTCTTAACAGTATGCATATCAACGAATTTTAAGATTATATAAAGTAATCGTTGGCGGTCCTTAATCTAAGCGCTGTTGTTACACATACATTATTGTTCTCTTTCTAATCACATACTCTTTCCTACATATGAGAGTTATATTCATGTATTTTAGATAGTAACAGTTTTTACAATTAAAATTTTGTTTTTATCGAAACCAATTCATATTTCATCCTTACAATTTAGTTCATGTTTTTATTGTTTTTTTTTACTTTAAAAATAAATAAAACTATAATATTAAAAATAACCATATTTGATATTGTATACAGCTTCTGTAATAATAAAAAGTGATACATTCCATTCTGAAAGTAATTGATATAAATGTAAAATATAATTATTTAGATATAAGTTAACGGATCAATTATTGTACTTAGTCTTCTGTGGGTGGACATTTTTATATTAAAATATGGTATAAGATGTTTTGTTCCGGCCAAAAATGTACACCTTCAGAATAACACTGCCATGGTTATTTAAATATAATGAATATTTATAGGATATTATTATGAAAAACCAGCTTAGATTCTCCGTAAATCTAAGTCGAAAGACTTTGTGAAAGGAACCTTTTTAAATAGGTACAGTTAGTATCGTGTGAGTTTTTAAACTACCCTTTTATTTTAATCTAGCTAGATTATTATATGAAAATCGTATCTGTAATTTTTATTTCGAAACTATATTCAATGCCCATGTGATATTTGCTGTCATATATGATTAACAGCATATAGTGCGAGAGATAGCGGTCAAACTAGTTACAAAGATTTGATTCTTGATTTTGTTATAATTTTTGTATTTCTGACTAGGCATAGGCACTAAATTGTTAATAAAAAAATTTGTGACTTATATTAAAAAAAAAACGTGCGACTCTCGGACTAGAAAAAACCCATCGTTATGAAATTAAATCATTTTTTGTACTTTTTTTACATTTTAATTATTTATAATCGTACCATGATTTTGTAATGGTATACGTAATATTAGGTTAATAAATGTTTGTGAAAATACTGACCATATAAATGCGAGCAAGTATAAATAAGTCGGTTTGCTCCAAAAAGAAATCTCGGTTCAGCCAAGTAATTTATTTTCTGTACGAATCGACGATATATTTCACTAATTTTATATTTCAATCGTGAAATTGGCTCGAAATATATAAATTCTATTGTATCTAAAAAAAAAAACAACAATTCAAGAGATTTTTAAAGTGTACAGTCGTTAACAAAAATGTTAAATGACTTTTTTTTAGTCTACGCCTCCTTGTGACATTTGACAGGTACAATAGAATTTGTTCTATTTCAAAATGCTCAGTGTGACTTTGTGAGTGTAACTTTTATTATTTACACATTTTGTAATTTAGTTTTAAGATCATTTGTACGGAGTTCCGTGATTATGAAAATGTCAAATGTTAAATTGTAAATGGGAGATGTACTAAATTAATGCCTTTTACTGACAGGATTCTAGTCTACGTTTTAACTTACGCATTCTATTTTTAGCGATTGTTTTTAAACATTGTCGCCTTGGTTTGCGTAAGGTTCTGCGTAAGCTAAGTGTAAGTTGGTAAAACGAGCGTAAGTAGTAAACCCTTGTACTTTGTACTAAAGAAACCGACTGATGTTTGTCGTAAGATTTCCATTGCGTGTAGCTATTTTAATGTGGTTATAATAACATTAAGATACTGTAAGGTACTTTTTAAAATTGTTTGTATAGAAATAAAAATATTCAATTCAACATTGATGAATAAAGTGATGTAATTGATATAAAAATACTTTTATTTATTTCCTAAAAAGTGGATGGAGGATAATAATATTTTTTTTTAAATTACTTTATTTTTTCTGACTATCAAATCACTTTTTCTACTTTCCGCCACATCCGTCACTTTGTTAGGTAGGTAATTCAAATAATGAAATAAATAGGTTGGTACCTAATTAAATAAAACCTCATTTGTTACTCTAAATGTCAAAACCATCAAACACAATAGGTATTTTAGTAGGACTCCGATTTGAATGCAGTTTTTTTGTAAGAACAGTGATTTATCTGGGATGGTTCTTAGCCATGTTTGATAAAAATTGGTGGAGCCGTATCCAAGTTATGAGCATATTCAACAACTCTTAAAACCAGTTTTTAGGATTCACAGGTATATTGTTAAGATCTGGTGCAAAAATAGTATTACTGGACTTTTCTAGCTGACTGTACCAACTTTAGCTTCGCCCATGGCGTGACGTTTAAGCTACGTTAGGGATTACTCCAAGCTAACCAAGGGAAGGTTTAACATAAACTGGACTTTAGTTTGACTGACATTTATGTAAATTCTGCTAAGGTTTGGCGGTTCTGTGGCTTACCAACACACTCCGAGATAATCAATTGACATCTACATATTACCAATAAGCAATGACGTACAGGGTTTATTGTCATAATACCCACCACTGGGGACTATGATAATCTTCAAAAAATTGTTGGCGTTTTCTTTACTATCATGTCTAATCCTGGCTGATGTGGATCAGTATCCTGAGTTGCCACGTCATTCCTAATTAACGAATACAAAATATTTATTTGTCCTCAAATACCAATCACGAGGCGATCTCATCATCATAATCAGTATGTAGGACTACACTACTGAACATAATGACTCCTCATATAAGTAGGTAGGTAGGCAATTCCAGAAAGAATATGAGTTTTTTCTATTGACTGCGATCTTAACAATGTCGTCGGTTCTTCAGGCCTTTTCCGTCCGTCAATTTAATACATAAGACAAGTATTTACGAGTATGGTCCGAAGGGTCACATGCATGGGTCCCTACCCTATCACATCATAACACCGTTACCTTTACACCCACCGGCCCTCACAAGATCCCGAGGGACCTCTGACATTATGACGACACGATTCAATAGCCTACCAGCCCAACTAATATACGATAACATTGTAGAACGGGGCCGTGTATTACCTATTTGGAATGATGGAAGTGACTTTGATTATTCTGTCTATACTCGTAGCACACTGGGTCATTTCGGATCACGTCCCTAATATTTCAGTGGCCGGCCAATCTTACGGTGCTTTTCCACCAGAGGTAGGCTAAGATATGATGCTAAAGATGTGTTTGACATCCATCAATAGAATGAAAACAAACGATACCTATTGGTGGATACCAAACACATACTTAGAAACGTAGCTCTAGTGGAAAAACAGCCTAATCCTCGCCCTTGCAGCGTCATTGACAATAAGATCTACAGTCCAGTCATATTAGTCAAAATTAGGTAAGAATCTCTGAACTTACTAAAATGACTGGACTAGTGGGTATACAAATTAAAATTCAAAATCAGATCACGGTTCTCTAGATGAGAGCTTAGTAAAAAATCATAGAATACAACAAAATAATATATTTTCATGAAATATTTTAGATACCTTAAATTAGGTATTTGTATGTTGGGGGACTATTCAACCCATATTATTATAATGATTGAGAACATTGTTGTGAGATCTCGTAGATCTATATAGAGCTATGACGCCGTCTTTGCTGCACGCTTAATTCGCGCGAACCCGCGGAGAGCTCGCTGCGATATCGCTTCGCTCGCAAATCACCAGTGTGATCGCAAGTAAAACCGGTAGTTGGGACGGATAAAATAGTGTGGGATATAACTTAAGCGGGGTTTCCATCTCTAACGTGAACTGGAGCAAAACATTTTAACGAGACAAAACAACATTGACGTGGGATTACAATCCGCGTACGCCCACTTGACCCTCGACAAGTTTTTGTATGAAGTCGGACTTTCTTTTTAATACAAATAGTGGCTGTAGGATTGTCTACTTTGAACTACAATTTTGTTTTTCATAGTTACTTACCAGTTAATTTAACAAAAAATTAAAACCCCAGATCATGAAAAAACCCTTAGATCTTCTATCATTGCTGGTCATCATTAGACCTTGGAGTATGGAATCTAGTTCATCAAATCTCAATTTCGCTTAGAAACATCCTACACCCTATCAAGATGTCAGCTGATAGCGCTTAACTACCACTTAAGAAAGCATAGACTACACAACAACTTCATATACGATTTATGGCTATCGCGATAGATAGAATTCCACTAGAATCATAACCCTTTGTGTACCTACAGTTTTAGGCTCTAAGTAAAGGTGCTACGATTCAAATTATGCTAGCGGTTCCACCTCATTAAACTACCTATTTGCACCCAATTAAACTCTTATGGCACTTGCGGAGTTTTCAGAAATAACAACGAGGAAATTCTCGCATTTCTACGTTTCTCTGAAGTCGTGAAACACTATTTGAGAAGTCACGCAAATACCTCTTTACACCTATTAAAATCTCTGTAAAAACCGATTAGGGTAGGAGAACAAAAAAGGCTACGCCAAGAACTACAATATCATGTAGGTACCTACGTCCTACGTACCTAGGTAGGTACCAAAGATCTCTGGGCGTTTGGAAAACCCGTGTTGATAAAATTATGTTCTTTCTTGATTATTTTGCAAAACAAAGGCTAGGTAGAAGGTTCTTCTGAAAGTAGAAGTAAGATCAGAAGGATATTTATTTGCACAAAACAGAACAAACGAATATCTTATGGCCGATTATGGTGATGGTATTATGCCGATTATGGTGTGTGTAAGGGACATACACCATAATCGGCAGAAATTCGCAAAAATAATTAAATTACTTTCAATATAAATAAACATTTTGGGCCGTGTAAATTCATTATACCGTACCGCAAATAATCAAACGGACCGGTAAGCGGATTATAGAACTCTGAACAAATAGGCGTTTGCACACTGCACGACACAGCACCGACATGATACCGCTGTCAGTTGCGCGAACAAAAATGACGAGCGACGATGTGCGAATGCGTCTAATACTAAGGGTACTAGTATAGTATTATATAATCTGTGCTAAGGGGTAGGTATATACATAATGGTCTTCTAAAACTGCACTGTAATCTAACTTCTAATTTAATTCTAAGCTTGACAATGCGCTAATGTAAAAACTCGTCATAATTTTACCAAATTCAGTCCGCTAGTGATGTTAGGGTGCGTGACAGATTTCTAATTATCTGTTTGATTTTTTTATTGTGATAAGTTTACTTCTACGTAAAAGTTGTTACTAACATTGTATATACACAGGATTGAATTAAATTAGAAGTTTGGGTATAGTTAAAATGGCGACGATATCGTGTAGGTGTTGTATCGTTGGATGAAAACAGGCAATGGGTGAATGAATTTCAGGTTTAACTACCTTCGAAGGACTCCCAGCTGTAGAAACTTTTTGCCTCTCAGTTGGATTTAGATGAGTATTTAGAAGTGTGTGTGTGTGCCTGTAAACGTCTTTTACGTAAAAACTACTGATCCAATTTGGATGAAACTTGAATTATATATTGTCCGTGACCTGGATTAACACTTAAGTTACTTTTTATCCCGAAAAATTAACGGGAACCAACGGGACGCCAACGGGACGCGAACAAAGTCGCGGGTGGCACCTAGTAATAACAAATTTTTTCATCTCGTGTTTAAGTGTTGCGTACTAAAGAACTCAGGTAGTGTAAAATCAATAAAAATACACTGAAAGACCTTGTTGACAATTCTGACAAAATGGATTCAACTAACCACACAATATAGGGGAATGGCTGAGATGGTGAAAATAGGCACTAACCAAATTGTTTTATACCAAAAGACATTTAATCTTAAACCTCATCGCCGATTGGCATTGAATTCTAAATGAATGGTTATGATAACCAATAGAACGTCTAACGAAATAAAATACATATTAAAAGTTAGCTCTACTGCCTGCAATTGCTTACATTTTACCTATAGTTAGTAGTATATTTTAAGTACCTACTTAATAAATTCTTGTATATTTTTATCTCATGTAGACAATTGCTTACAATTCTTGGAGGTCAATTATTGCGCTTCATTTATTGCAGTCAATTATTAGATAATAGCATTATGTAAATGGGCCTTATTCCCTTAACTTATACACACACACAATATTACACATTGTTTTAGGAGAACCGGTTTTATTCTACGGCTGTCCATTTTGTGTTATAGTTTTCGACCAATGTCACGAAACCTGAAAAAACTTTCTAGCCTCGAATTTGCAATGGAGCAAAGCAACCCTCTATTTTAATCAAAAGTACAGAGGCTAAGCTACCACAGCCTCAAAGGAAAGCCATAGGGTTAATTCTCTTACAAAATGTATTGAAATTATTAGGTACTGCGGAATCAAATTGTGGACATGCAAAATTAATGGTAACAAAATTGGTGAATTGTAAAATTAATTTAGATTGGTATTGATTTGGACCAGTTGAGCTTGAGCCATGTCTGTTTTGTCATCATCATCATCATCAACCTATATCGGTCCACTGCTGGACGTAGGTCTCTCCCAAGACGCGCCACTGAGCCCGGTCTTCGGCTCTTCTCATCCAGTGTTTGCCAGCTACATGTTTCAGATCGTCACCCCACCTAGCATAGTCTGTTTTGTAAATATTGTAAATACTGTATTAAGCCTAATTTTCTGTGTGAATTTTATTTAGAAATATTAATGAATTTCTTACTAATGATTAGAAGAATTACCCTTCAGGAAACGGATGTAGCAGTCTGATTACTGACTGGTCAACCAAGTTTCTCAGGGATTAAACTTTTAATTAAGGGATTTTCAGTGCTATAATCGTTGTCCTAAGCTCTGTGTTCGGGTGTAATGGCGTAAAAAGTCCTTCGCAAAATTAGCTATAAGCCGGCCGGGGTGGATTTCATTTTAAGATCACATTTACACAGAAAACAGACGCATCGATTTTTTTCCTGGAAGTTACTTTAGTCAGCCGAAGTCTAAAAAGTTATGGCTCTTACTGATTTACGTTAAGTCGCACTCAGAGACGTATTGTTAAAAGATAATGATCTACATAATTGACATTGACAGGAGCTGACCACCGTTAACAACTTCTAGCGCGCACATTTTTTCTTGAAGATATATTATTAAAAATGAAAAATCGCAAACAATGAAAAATCGTAAATATCATTTTGATCAAGTTTTCCGGCCAAAAAATGATTTTTAGTGTTTTTAGCTTATTATCCACTTTACATATTTGGTAAAACTGGTTTGGATATTTCAATTTTTAACAAACAACGTTTTTAATTTCCACTACATACCCTACTCTTGGCGATGAGAGTTAAAAACCTGCTTTCTATTTAAATGTAAGTTCCGAGTCAGGTTTTAAATTACTTTATTGCCGCTTAGATTTGAAGCCTTACCAGCCTAACTAAACTAACAAAACTCTTCAAACCATTTATTAACACGAGGTTTAACCGTTAACCCTATTAAATGAGGTTTCAAATTGTTTCAAAAAGGGTTAATTATTATATAATCACTTATTTTGAAATAGAATATTATTATGTTTTCACATAAACAAGTAGTTCTTTATTCTATGTGTTGTTTTTGTGATTATAGATTTTTTTACCTGGCTATGTTTCTCAAAGATTTTTCATAGCCCGTTGTAAGTAAAATTAAGTATTTTTTGTCAGTACATAAATAGTTCTATTAATAAGCTACATTTTGTAAAGAAAAATGAATGTCTAAAAACAACAATATTTTACAACGTCTTCGTTGTAAAATATTCGTCGTTCGTGCCCAAAGAAATAGGTGGAACCTCCAGATGGTTCAGAAAAAACTCTTTATTTGGAATCCAACAGGAAAGCATTGGTTTTCTAAAAATCGTCGAACTTCACATGTGTACCTAATGGCTGTCTTAACACTGGTACCGACACGATATCGGCAAAGCTAATCTCATACATTTAGTACTAGATTAGATGCTTTCACACCGTGTCAGCAACACCTATTGTTCGAGCCACTGATATGTTGGCATTTAATTAATAGCACTTATGTTTATTTATTTATTTTTACGACGTCCCACAGCTGGGCAAAGGCTTCCTCTTCTTCCTTCCACGCTGATCCAGCGCTATGACGATCCATTCGGGCTGGATGGTATTTGTCGAGTTCATTCTTGGTCTGCTGCGACGTCTTGGTTCTAGATTACGTTATAACAGCAAAAAAACAGAGAGCCATTAAAAATATCCTATAAGTAAGTAAAACATATAGTACATCGGTCACTGAAAAGCAGTCTTCCACCGTCTTCCACCGTCTTCCATCGTCCCCGTCTCTTTAGAAACCAGTGCCTAATAAGGAAGGTGTCAGGTGGAGCAGCGTCGAATTGTGTCGATCTTGGATGCAAATTAGCCGGCCCGCCTGCTAATGGAGGCACTGTTGGCCTCTTTCATGAGACGGGCCACAACAGAACTCAGTAGGTAAATATCTGTCGGCGGTGTGCACCTCTATACTACTAATCTAACCTGTAATCCTAGGGCCGCTGATTTAGGCCGTGCGCTGAAGATTTTCAAGAATAAAATACACCTAATTGTAAATCAACCCTAATTCTAGTATAAAGGTCTAACCATTCATGGCCTTTATGAACCAGTGTCAGTCTGTTTCAAAAGAGATATTTAGATTAATAAATATTCATTCTGTGCTTGGGGGTTATCTATACCACAGATTATATAATACTAATTCTATACTATTATAAAACTGCAAAAAACCCAAAAACTAAAATTAAAGATATGGATAAACTAAATATACTAAATAAACGATTCTGATTCCAAAAATCGAGTATATTAGTTTATCTGTTTGTCTGTTTATTTGTTCGCGGATCACGCCTTAACTACTGGGCCAATTTCGACGAAACTTATACCATTTGGAAGCGCTTTTTCCGGATTGAAACAGGCTATATTTTTTTGAAATGAAGACGTGGATTCTTAGATACAGCTTACCTCCCTAAACCAGAAGCAGCCTTTGACACGAGGTTCATCGTATGCTAGTTAGCAGATATTTTTTGGTGGAAAGTTAAACACGCGTACGAAGTCGCGGGTATCAGCTAGTAAAATAATAATAATGCGAGACGTCAGCCAGAGAAGCATATTGGGAGGGCACTCAGAATTCTAAATGTTAAATTCCGACAGACATGCCCTCATAGGCAAGTTGTCAGTTGAAACAGAAAATGATGAGAAAATGATTGGATTGGAAGAATGATAAACAAAATTAAATAACACACTTCAAATAAATTAAAAAAGAAAATGTGTGATTATGGTCCCGTGACTTTTCGTTCACAAATAGTTAGGCAGGTAGGGTAACCACATAACCTAGAAAACTCGCATTGTAAAATAGTATTTCATATGCTGGTTACTAGGACGCATTGTAAAATAGTATTTCATATGCTGGTTACTAAGTTTAAAGTAAAAAGACAAAAAATTTTTTTGGTACAGAAAAATCGTTATTTTCATGGCCACGCAAGCTCCTGGCGGAGACGTATCTTTGTTCAGCTGAAGACCTTTATTACCGCCCAAATAGACTTACGGTACATTGCAGCTCCGAGGTACCTTGCTACAACCGACTAAATGAATTTGTTATTACATTTTGGGAACTTATACCTTGTACATACGACTGACTTTATGGCGCTGCTAAGTTTGGTCGGATCCTAGAACGCGCTATCGAAGTGTTTTGCTTTTTGTGGGGGTCGAATTGTCGCTTTTTCGTTTCATCGACTTTCAAATCACAACGATGCTAAAGAAGTTTTCACTTCAAAAAATATGAACTAGTACGAGAAGCGAACTCCATTTGGAACAACCGCAACCATATTGGAATTCTACCGACGACGCGAGGATCCAGTAAAATTGGTCGTCATCGAGCGATACTGTATTTTCATGAAGTGACAAATATCATCGAAATATAAATAAAACGCACTGCCTCTGTATTGGCAAAGGGGGAAACGCAGAACTCAAAGACAATAGAATAGTTGTAAAACCTCTGGAATATGAATATAATATGAATAGAATAATATATAATCATATAGTGAATATACGCTGAGAGGATGGTATAGGTGCTGGGCAAGCCTACTCCATCTATAAACATTATTCTAGGCCCATGCAGTGTGCCGTTAAGTGTAAGCAAAGGTTGCCTCCTGACGCTGTATAAATCATCTTCAATGGATGTAAAGGCCTAGGTATTATTATTATTAGGTATATTAATGAATATCTGTTAATGTAAAATAATAGAAAAAGATCGTGTTCTTCGGCCCCAGGCAACGGTAGAGACTATCCAAATTATTATTTTTTTACACAATAGGTATAGGAAACCGTTTGACCTGATATTAGCGGTGATGCAGTCGAATTTAGCCAGTTATTGCTGCGATTTCTTGTGTCATTTGCTTTTTTCAGAAACTTTGCAGAATATACTACAATGAAAACTGCTTGCAGAAGTCTACCTCTGCAAGTATTCTTTTAAATCAGAACTCATCACAAAGCGACACTTAGACCATGCAAGTTCAATGAAATACCATAAAATCAGTCTTCGTAGTTTATTTACGTTGCGTTTATAACTCTTGGGATCGATAGAAAGCCCAGCTATACCATACCCATTCTCGATCTGAATTCTCCAAATAGAAGTTCTGCCTTGATAACAGTCTGCGTTAGTACTACATGCAAGATGTCGGTAAAATATTCAGGCGCGTTGAGACTTGACAAAACATTTTTAGACATTCCGTTTCAGAATCCAATTTTCGAACAAAATTGTATAAGGCTTTATTAAATTTGGTAAAACGAGAGCGACTGATACAGAAAACAATGCTCATCCGAGTCATATATAAGTAACGCTGCACCAAACTCTTCTCGTTTTGATCGGACAAGTACCTACCTACTAATCCTATCAAAAATCACGTCGCAAAGTCAAAAAGGACATTGGATGAAACTTAGAATATATTGTACTAGGACACAGATCATAGGATAAGCGTAGGAATAGGCTAATTTTATCCCAAAAAATAAATTAGATGATGTGAGTCATGAAATTGTGAACGAATTCGCGGGCAGAAACTTAGTTATTCAGTAGACTAATTTTAGGCTATAATATTAGCTATAATAAGTCAAATGGGATTTTGTTGGGATGTTACAAATCGCAACCAAAGAGATGTTATCTCAACATTTTAATTTTTACTAAGAGAAACCTAGATAAAATGTTACAGCATCATTGCTTTTTTATTTTATTGTACTCACACGTCCAAATACTGAAACCGTAACTCTAAAAATTACCCTGCCTAAATTACCTTGCCTCTGTTTTACCTTACAGCTATAGTAAGAGATGGCAATAATAAATTAATTCAAGTAGCGTTTCAGTAATCGGACCTTAAGGGCCGTATTAAATAAAACTGCGAATTCAACACCATTCATAATAATTCACATCTTACAGAATGGAATCAATAAATTTTATTGGCTTTACAGTCTACGGTATCGCCAGAGAACAGTGGACTGTCATAGCGCAAGTAGAAGGAGTAGGCGAAGACTGGTTAAAATAAACTACAGCCGACTAATTAACCTATGTATTGGGAAAATAAAAAACAATCGGAACGTACAAACATTATAAAAGAGCGAAAATAGATCCCGGGAACGTAGGTAGGAACTAAATGTATTTTGCTTATCATATCAGTTATTCAATGAACAAAATGCATAATATGTGTAAGATGCATGTGTACATGACGTGATCATAAATGTCAACTGTCACCTGCGTGACAGTAGTAACTTTGAAGGATAACCTAAAATAATAAGAAGGGTATTAGCGGGTTTTTGTTGTGACGAGTTGTACAGAAATGTATTTGATTTATTCCGAATAGATTGTGTATATGGAGACTGAAGTTTAATTTACTAAGCAGAACATACGAATGTGACGTGCCAGACGACTGGTCTTTACATATGACACATATTATGGCTCAGTCGGTAGTAGCTCTGCCTTCAGTGCTGTGAGTTGTGAGTTTGATCCCCACCAAGAACAGAAAGTGTGTGGCAAACATAGATGTTGGTTCTATGTCTGGGTGTTACTATGTATTAACAAGTATGTATGTATTTAAAAAAAATGTATTATAGGTAAGAATTATATCAGCAATCTAGTTCCCATAGTACAAGCTCTGTTTAGTTTTGGTACTAGAGGGCGTTGTGTGTAATGTCCAAGGATATTTATTTATTTATACGTCACACAACAATCAGCATCTGAAATGAAAAATAAATATATCATCAAACGTATAAACGGTATTTATAACGTAGTGTCAGGTTTTAATTAGCAAAAAGTATTAGTCATTGTAAAAAACAGTATATATGACGATATTTTACAACTTTTAACTTTTAGGAATAATATTAATTATTAAGTTTGTCATAAACATTGTTCTTGTGTACAATAAAGTGTTATCTATCTATCTATCTTTCTTGAACCTCCTACTGCTATGAGCGTACACTGTGAAGTCATATTCGTATGAAATATTAAGGGTACTCGATTATACTTCAGTATCTTTAGTACCACATAACATAGAACGACTAGACGAATTTACTAGCATTATAAAATAAATGGAAGTCAGCGATTCTCGGCAAAGTTAAATTGTGATCATTATCTGTAACGACATACAATAAGATAAAGTAAAAAAGTGCTTTATAGATAGCCTTTTCTACCAAGGTAATGCTGAAAAATTCTGGGACACGGTGAAGGAAAACACCATGAAGTAACCAGTTCCTATGTTCTAGCATTGTCGATGAACTGGCCACTTTAAAGCGGTCAGAATGTTATTCACCGCAAAACAAATGCTGATGCTAAAGAGTTTGTACCTCAGAATATTCAAATTTTTACTACAATAAAATATAATTATAATTTATAATTATAATTTTATAATTTTTATTGCCAAAACAGAACACAGGTTATTGGGTAGGTAAATAAATAACAGTGACAGATTTAGCAGAATTAATACGTATAAATTTTAGCCGGCGAGGCCCAAACTAGGCTAAAAGCCTGTATCTTGGGTCTCAGGAGTACGAGTTACCATAGTTCAGGTTTTCGTCTATGGTCACTCCCAGTATTTTAGGGTAGATGTTCGGCCAATAAAACCGCAAGGGCAATACCAGGGGCAGCAACATCATAACTCGAGCGGATATGGAGTTTTAGTGCAAGGTCTGGAGGAGGACTCGCAACCGAGGTCTTAGAAAAAGCTAGGAATTTAGTCTTTTTAATGTTAAGGGTCAAAAGATTATCGTCCAATAGTTTCCCTACCTTAGCAAGTCCTTGCTCTGCGTTTCTTCGAGCATGTTCCCAACTGGGACCATGGAACAGAAAAGCCGTGTCGTCTGCGTACGCTATGGCTTCTGCATTGCCTAACGACAGCTGGAGCAGATCATTTATGTACAGGGTGAATAGGGTCGGGCCCAAAATACTGCCCTGTGGGACTCCAAAATCAGTAGGAAGCTGGTCACTCAGACCATTCCCGATCTTTACTCGTTGCCTACGATTTAACAAGTAGTTATGGAACCAGTTCAGCGTTACCCCTCTAACACCTGAGGATTCAAGCTTCTTGAGAAGCTTATATACATAAGACATGATTCGTTTATTGGCATAATAAGCCAACATGACAGATTTTTTTTTACTATCCATCCTACCTTGTACGACGCATACCTACGCGAAAAGAATAAGCTTAAAACTAGAAAAAAAACTATTCAAATTCAAAGTCACTGACTAAAATACTATTATTGTTATGAATATTGAATATTTTATTATATTCGATACGTTTTGGGGTGGTATTCACTCAAGCACGTCCGAATTAGGCTGATTTTATGAATTGAAATCGTATCTCTGATGCTCTGAAAAGTTTGAGGTTTCAGGTTTTAGGCTTTGTTGTGAATTGAAATGGAAAAATTAAAAGCATTTTACATTCTCACATAAAATATCTGTACTTGGTGATAAAATAATTGTAAAGCCCGAAAAATAAGATAAGAATATTTTTTATACCTCTTTTTAGATGTTTTTGTCAAGTAAAAAGTAAACTGTTTATTTTTCAAGCACAAAGTTTTTTAGCAAAATAACTCCTTATAATGATTTCAAGTTTACTCTGAGTTCATTGGTAGATAGACACATATATATGTAGGTAATGGGCAGTTTATTGTAAGTGAAGATTCGTCGAGGGCCGAGGGCTAATTTTATGCATAAGATCTAAAACTAAGAGTAGGAATTTTTTTTGCTCCCACTACGGTACAAAGAGTTAATATTTTTTTCCTGGTTGGACTTAGTTTTATTCCTATTCTGAATTCAAATAAACCACTTCAACTTTCATGAAATGAAAACTCGAGACGAGAACTGACAGTCAATTTACGTTTTCAACTAGTAGCATTGTCTGAGAGTAGCCTAAAAATACACTGAGGCAGAAAGCAGGTTATACGTGGTTCACTTATTACCACACTATAAGGTTTGAGTTAAGGTTTAAGATTATTTATTTCACATAATATTTAAATAAATTACTTAGGTACTGCGAAACATGTTTTTTAATTAAAAGTACCTACTTCGAGTAATTTTAAGATCTTGGGATACAGATTATACGCAAGATGGATGGCTAGGTAAAGAGCTGGTTTTTAAGAACGTACATTCTGGCAAGTAATTACTCGTACTTTTTTCGAAATTCTGCCATATTTTTAGCCAAGTTGAGTAAGGTACAAACATCTACTTCGAAATGAACTAGCTAATTTTGTAGGTACTAAAAAAATAATAGTTTATTGATATTTTTAAACGTGGTTATTTTCCCTTTTAGGTAGCTTTTCCACCAGAGCTATGTTACTAAGGATATGTTTGGTATCCACCATTGGAAATTGATTGTTATCATAGCTGAGCTAGCGAAGGAGCGGAACGTAGGAATCTGCTTTGTGTGTATAAAGTCCAAGCTGTCACGTGCCAACGTTTCGATTCGCTGACGTGCTAGCAATACCGATGACTTTTACCGAGTTTTGGGCAGTTTCGCGAGTGGACGGTCCCAAAGTCAAAACTGCGATTTATTTCCCTAGGTAAATGAACCTTTAAAAATAAACTTTTCGCTGATAAGTGCTTGCAATTTTATTTATAATTTTATTAAAGTAGTCACAGCCACTCTGTCTCTTTAAAGTATAGGCGACCAAGAAATTGGTTTACCACTTTTGATGACATCTCCCAGTAACATAATTATTCGCTAAGGAGTTTAAATAAACAGGAATGACAGATTCTGACGTAGCAGTTATTAATCTGTCAAGCGAAAATAGCCCTTGATGTTTTGTACGTGCAAATGATATTCAGCCTTAGAGTGGTAAACCAATTTCTTGGTCGCCTATACTATGGGAACTAGATTGCTGATAGAATACATAACGACATTTTTTTTAATACATACCTTGTAACACCCAGACCTAAAACGAACATCCATGTTTGTTATCACACAAATGTTTTTTTCTTGGTGGGGATCGAACCCGCGACCCACAGCACGAAAGGCAGAGCTATTACCGACTGAGCTGTGACGCTGTTTTTTTTTATTTGTCACGTAACTGCGTTGCTACTACTTAACTACTACTAATAGTACTACTTCTACTAAGTTAGATAATCCAGCTATATTCAGATTCATTCAGCTCAAACAATTTCTCAGAAGGAAATGAATAAAACCACGATGGAGTCACATTTCAGACTTTAATTAATGGGAGTAGAAATAAATGGAATTCTTTCTTTTTAAAACTAGAGAACTACGATTATAGTTTGTAGAAATGTGGTCAGAATGTCCGGGATGAAGGTGCGGTTAGACTGCGAGTACCGGTGGTCTAGCGGTACAAATACCGCCTTGCGATCGTAAGATCATGGGTTTAAATCCAGTTCTCCATGCACTTATACCCTACCCTTTCAATAAAACCCTTAAATACTGATAAAAAAAACCTGTGCGTGCAGTCCCTACGCACGGGAGAAGTTAAACTTCAAGTGCCGCGCATTCACTCTCGCTCTGTGTTTAATGTGAAATTAATTTAGTATTTATTTTTATGTACTTAACTAAAGTACATAAAAATAAATACTAAATTACGTAGTTCGTAATACTAGTACGTATTAATAAGTACTTCAGTACTTATTCTGGTATATGAAATGAATATTCCGTTTGTATTCATCGGCAATGTTTACTATGAGTTCAAATCTCTAGGGTCACAAAAAAAAAACTCCACAAAGCTATCGTAGTTCAAAATCAACTTCTCATACATTTTTTGACAAATATAACTGAAGTGACTGTACGTACCTAAACAGTGTACGTACACGAGACTAGGGCAAAGCTATTACAAAATTCAAAGTCTTCACAGCCCACAAACTGCATAAAATCCCTACATTTCGTATTTGCATATTCACTTCGTACAATATGGACGAAATGACAACCAAAGCGGATTCTACTCAAAAAAGACGGATATTAATAAACCAAGCAGATGAATAATCAACGTAAGGTTGAAGCACAAAGAAATAAGTCTAAAACCATCTAAGATAAGTAAGATATTTTATTATGCGCCTATGCTTTTTTGCAAGGTTCGTATTTCCTTATCGGCGCAGGTACTTACTGTATAAATGCGTCCTTGGATTGGATTCAATCCAAGTGGAACCGCTGCGGTAGAAGTTAATAATGCTCCTTTATTAATTTCTCTAAACGATAACGCTACTAGGTAGTTATACCCTCTAAAATGTAAATCGGCTTTTACAGTGTTTGCAAAAAGCTCTATAAACTAGTACAAACTAAGACATTTATCTAAAGTTATATCATCTGTGTCTAAAGTAATATCCATAAGTAATGTGATTAAAACGGGCACACCTTCATAATACGTATCTAGTCTAATTTTATCCTCTCTCACTGTATAGCAATACTGAGGACGATTCAGGCACTGGACAGTACAAATGAACTAATCCAAATAAGTAAAATTGTTAAAAGTAAGTTAAAGTAATTTTTTTTTAAGATTGATAATGATGATGAATGCTTTATGCTCTATGTTTCCTGTAGTGACAGTGACAAAACTGTAGTCATTTTTAAACTAGTTTGACAGAATTAAAATAGCTGTCTTTGTCCTTTCAGTTTATGAAAAAGGGAAGGCAACAATTTTAGGTTAGTTTATTAAAATGACACAACATGCTATGACCAAAATTATAAATGACAGAGGTGCACTTTGTATGTTTTTCAAACTTATAAAGTGTTTATGATCAATTTAACAAGACGCAACTACTTTTTTAGTTTTACAATTTAACTATCCAATAAACAGATTGTCCTTGGTAAATACAGCTTACCTGTGAAATTGGTGCAATTCCAAGAGATTGCGAGAGCTTGCAATCTGCTAACTCGACTAAACTGAATAATGAACTGCATACAGAGAATCGCTAAACGCACTGCGCGTCATTTTATTAAGACTAAATTGTACATTACCATTTTGATGGCACAAATGATTATGTCCGTCTGAATTGAGGTACCTATATCATTATACCTATTACTCGGACCATGTGGTTAAGCTGGAGTAAGCTTAGCTAACAGCGCGTATTGATAATTAAATTCTTTTTGTAATTTTTCTAGTTTTTCTACAATGTTAGTTTTATCTATTCGACTTAACCGATAATAAATATGATGTGCTAACGCTCTAGTACGTTCAAAAAGATTTAGATCATATTTTTCTAGGAGAGATTTGATTCTAGTAATTAGTTCTTTTATAGATAACGTAACGCCTTCCAAGTCAACTTCAGACTCGATGCCTGATTCCTGGATATCCTCAGACGGAATCGTGATAGTTAGTTTATTTATTTGATTTCGTAGTTTTAGTACGGTAGCAGCTGGTTCCTCGCCTCTGATAAGGACCTCATAAGACAACTCATTTTTATTTAGTAGTAGGAATTTTATAGGGTGAGTTCCCATTATGATAAATGTATAGCAAGAACACAGTAAATATGGCAAAATAGTAATTAATAACAGTAGCAAAATCACAACGTAGTAAATTAATTGTATCTAGATATACCACCTGTTTACGGCAAGCTGCATAAAACTGCCGAGCGCTAAAGATAAAATTAAATAGCTGTCTGTTACAATTTATAGAATAACCTACTACGAATTGGTGATTAGATTGATTTATTTTAATAGTTTTGATGAAAATACGTGCAAAATCAACTACAAGACCAATGCGAACTGTTACGTAATATGAGGGTAGCGTAAAAACTTTTAGAAAATTTTTGTTTTTAGCTTGAAATTACAGTACCTAATATTTGGTTCAAAATTAGTATAATCCTAAAATACGTAACAGTTTACAAATTAGATTGATTGGTGAATATTTTAGTGCAAAAATCAACCGACAGTGATAGCATACAAAGTGAGTGAACGTACGTACCAGTTCGCTGTGTTGAGAAATAATTCACCGCTTCGCTTACACGTTCCTAGATTTTTCACAACTAGCTGAAAATTATTAGTTTTAACAAAATAAATGCTAGGCTGTGCAATTAACCACGTTAAATTAAAATTGGGCGCCACTGCGGCGTTTTGGCCGCAGATAGATTAGGGATAGACGGGGTCCTGTAAGGATGTGGAATGAAACCAGCTTTTCACAGACCACACCTTTACTTGTCCATAAAATATTGCACAGCCGCACACTTAGAATGGTAGATTGAAATCGTCACTGGCCTTGTCCTAATGTCCCACAGAGTAGGCAGCCGCAAGTCCAGCAGTTCCAGCTTGAGGAAGCACCACCGCGCATCCGCGCGCAGAGGAATGTATGGGTAAGAGATGTTGCCAGTAGACTTCCAGCACCAATCATCCAGCCGTGGAAGAAGCAGCTGTCCCAGCTTGTAACGAGGATGATGGTGGAAGGTAGTAGAAGAAGAGGAAGAAGAAGAATCCTGGAAGATACGGCAGGCCTTAGGAAATGTTCTAGGTCCAAAAGCCAGCTGCCAAGCCACGTGCCGAGGGTAGATAGGTACAAGGGCCAACGACTAGAGTGACGTTTAAAATATTCAGCTAGCGTGTGCTTAAGCAGACAGCTTTACAGGGCTAATTTTTAACTAGGCGCTTAGGTAGATAGCTATAATAAATTGTGAACTCACCCTAGCGGGATTCCTGGCACACTTAGGTAGTTTTTGAAAAAATAGAATAAGTAAGAGCGTCCTTATTAACACAGAGGTCCGTTGTAGCCTGCGACCAGCGAGGGAATAGGGCCGCGCACTGAGTGCCGCGCCACAGCTTAGGGCATAGTTAGTACGCGTGAAGCGCTAAGGTATTTGGAGTTCCTTTTGCCTAGTTACGCAATACGAAAGCTCTTAGAGTAGTTTTAATAGTTTGTGGGTTCTGCATAGTATATTTTATATACGTTTTAAGCTTTTAATTGTAAATATTTAGACTTAGTTTATGTTTTAGTTTTTTTTTGTAAATAAACCTTTTATTTAATTTTTTTTTTATATTTAGTTATATTTATATTCTTTTTTTTTGAACGATGTTTAGTACAACGTTACAGTTGAGGGAATAAATACACAGAAGTTAGTCATAATAATGTATTATAATTACTCAAGATAAACTAATAAAGATAACATAATAAGAAATTATAAACATACTCAAGATTAAACGTAAAGCAAGGTTTACATTGTTCCAGTGAATGGTGACAGTGTTAACTAAACTAGAAGGAAGATTCTATTTCACTAAACAGCAAAGCAATCATAGCACTGTTTGTATTGTACTAGCACAGAGGGTAATGAAACACAATGGGCGATATTTTCAAAAAGCTTTGAAGTTTTAACGTAACGTTTTTAGTTACGATATTGTCTGAATACACGTTTCCATGGAAACATGGAATAACGTGCCATTTTTTTGCCATTATGGTATAAAATGCTGATGCTATCAATATAACTGAACCAATACAAACCGGAGACATTTCAAAAAAGGTCAGTCAGTAAATAAAACTTATACATAAAGTAGCTTTAAGTACAATAAAATAGTAATAGTAATAGCAATAGTAATCATATTATTTTAGTGACAACTTTATCATGAAGACACAAATATTTTGAGAAGTCAAGGTGCCCAATCGGTGCTACCGTTTTAGATAGAATTTGGAATGAATTCAATAAAAATACTGATTTAGATTGTCAAATGGTCTAAGAATACAAGTAAGTAGTCAAGAGTTGTTATCCAAGCAATAAATAAATTCCCTATCTTTGAGATTCAGATATATGTAACAAATTACCCAGTTTGAAAACAATCTTCAATGCAAAAATCGTTATTTTTTCATGAGGGTATAGTTCTCATGTCTTTACGAGAGCTACTGAGGAACTACACTACTGTGGTGTCTTTAGGAATTTCTTTCTTTTCTTCCACATCTATGACGGCATTCTTCTCGACAGCGGCGAATGCCTGGTTGACTCCAATCAAGCATTCGAAGTAAGATGGAGGTTTCGGCGTTTCGCTCTCAGCTTTCAAGATGTTTGTGTATTTCTTCACTATCATGAGTAGGTAGAAAGCGATCACTGGAAATAAATAGAGTAGTATAGAGTCTCATTATTACTTAGTTTCTTTTTCTGATAAGTTCTTAATTTGACAGTTTTTTTTAAAGGTACAGCTAATGCATAGTAACACAGACATAGAACAAAAATCTATTTGTACCACGTACAAATGTTTTTTTCTCAGTGGGTATCGAACCTACGAGCAGAGAAGGCAGGGCTATTAGATACCGACTGAGCTTTGGCGCTTGTCACATACGACCCAAGGCATGGAACACAGAGCCTAGCGATAAGACCGCCCATTGTACGTAATATAATATAATCTGTCTCGCATATTAGTTTGTAAGGTGTACCTACGTACAATAAAGTATTTTCATACATTCATAAATTAATTCATTCATTCATTCATTCATTCACAGAGCTATTACGACTGAGCTGTAACGCCTGTCACATTATTTATTTAGTTCATCTCACCGATATCGACGATTTTGAGCAGCCAATACGCATGGAAGTCCATGATGCCTCCAAACGACAGCGGATAGTAGCCCAGATATAACACCTGCATAACCAGCTTCACAATAGACAGGCTCACAAACATCTTCATTGGCTCGTGGTCCCTCTGAAAGTGGTTTCAAACAGTTTACATTGAGCCAGTGACTGTCCACTGCACCGCTGACACGACAGCGACGCTGTCATGAGCGCTGCCACAACATAAACCTGCCTTTAGATTCAATTTTACCCATAACCAATTTTTTTTAATAAACTGGTGCGACGTATAAGGAGACAATATGAACAAAGTGTCTTCCCCTTAAATAGAGACTAAAAAATGTGCTACTGAGCACGTTGTTCGTAGAACAATCTATACTAAAGAGTTAAGTTATGGTTTAATTACTCATTAGCATGTATTTCGGCTAGATGGTAATCCTATTAGGTATTAGGGTGCATTCTAACTATCATCATCATCAATATAAAACATATAAAACTCTTTTGAAGCTGACTGACAATCAACGCACAGCCTAAACCATAAGTCCTAGAGCTATAGTAGGTGCCAAATAACACCGCATCACAGGTCATTCACCCATCTTCACTTCGATGTCGCAAAATTCTTTTTATGTATGGTAAACAAACAGTACTAACGAGATTCGAGCGATACCGTCTTAGCGACAGGTTTGTATGGAAAGCGACAGAATTAGCCATACATAAATTGAATTTTGCGACATCGTGGTGAAGGTGGGTGAATGACCTGTATTGCGGTGTTATTTGGCACCTACTATAGGTATGAAATTTTAAGGGTAGGGGTATCAGTGTAGGGGTGCACTAAGAAAGGAATTTTGGAAAGTCGCACCCTAAAGGGTCCAAAATTAGGGTCAAAAATTTAAACTAAATAATGTGTTTTTTTAATGTACCATACATGGTCCATATAATGAAAAAATATTGAATTTACACACGTTTTAGAATTTATTTTAAATTTCAAAACTGTACGCTGCGTCCACGCGAGCAAAGCCGCGGGCGACAGCTAGTAATAAATAATAACCCAATTATTTAGCTTTTGTATGAGACGTTCACTTAACTACGAGTTAGAAGTTTAAAGCTCATATTTTAATACAAAAAATAGTACCTACTCAAGTTTAGATTTTAGTACTCATACAAGGCATGCAAAAAAAGTTTGAGTCCAAATGAGTGCTTGAACAGTAAGCGCAAATAGGGACCTAATAGAGTTTTCAAATGCGTACATACTAGCTAATTTTAGGTAGGTACATTCACAATACATATTACAGAATAATAGTACTTTATAGGTATTTATGCTGTAGGTCATTTGGTAATGATGAATCATACAATGTACAATGTGCAATGTGCATTATGACTAATGAAATGATGTTACATTTTGAACTGCATAAGTAATGTAATACCTTTTGATGCGGTTTATAATTCGTATTTGCAGTAAAACCTAATGATGATGGAGTTACTCTGAGATGACTATCTAGTGCGTTTTAACTTTTACTTCATTGAGACAATGCTATAGAGTGGGTACCACATCAGCTGAGTCATTTGCTTGTTCCATCACTTATGCTGATAAAGAGAGAGTTTCTTTAGCATAGATTTGAGTAGAGATTTGTATGCAAAAATCTATGCTTCAGTCCGGATCAGTGCTTGACCGGTAAATCCGCATACGGGCATTAATTTTATAAAATAAACTAATATATAGCAAAAAGCAAGCTTGTACGAGTTAGTGGCCATCTGGTGAGGGAGTTTTTAGGCCGCCTTAGGGCCTCCGTCGTGGCTTAACGACTGCTAAAGCCGGCGGTTTGACGTGCCCTCCGAAGCACGGAAGCGCTTAGATGTAAATGCCACTAACAGTCACCCATCCAAGTAGTGACCGCGCAGGATGTTGCTTAACTTAGAGTATTAGATCTGTGACTTAGATAATCAGTGAAGATTGAAAAACTAATGAATAGCTGTATTCACACACACTGCAATCGATTATTGATCGACTGAGCGAAGCGAACGAGATCTTAGTGACAACTTGGACAAAAATGCTTTGTATGTTTGTTCATTGAGATCTTTTGAACCGCTTATCCGATCTTCACAGAATTTGGTAGGTATACGGATAGTGCTCTTAAGTTTTACTGGTTTGTTAAATGAAGTAAATCGGTCAAGGGGTCTTGAAGTTATAAGGGTCCAAAAGGAGTAAAAAAAAAAGTCGTACAATAATATCAAATGGGGAGCCATATGATAGGGTTTTGTTTAGACATTCCAAAACCGTTTTTATTTTGACTCTAGGTCTAATAGTTTTTGAGTTGTTGTAAAAAATATAAAATTGGCAAACCCAGTATAACGTGAGCTACCATTTCTTGGAGTTTCAATGATTTTATAGTTCAAGTAAGACTGGTACTTAGCTAGACGGCGATTTCGAAGCGATTTGCAAATTGTATTAAGTACAACCATTGGTCAATAAAAAAAATTTGGGTTTTATCAACCTCCGACCATCACGAGATCTCAGTTTGGGGCGAACTACTAGTGATATCGGTGTAGGATTAATCTCATTGGTACTGGAAGCTTCTGATGGTGTTAAAAAATTGACAATCAGGAGCTAGTTACCTTACCTTATGAATAGCCTTCACATATCCAATAACGAACTTCAGCCAGATCATGTTAATCACAAAGTTCATCACATCATCGATATACACGTGCAGTACGCCAGGGTAGCACCTCGGGGCTGATGATACTGCCATGTACTCCACGTATGTATTGTACTGGTTCTTGATGATGTGTGGGAAGGGGTAGAAGCCGTGGGTGCCCAGGTTCAGGACCAGGAGGATCGGCTCGAGGAAATGCAGGTTCGATATTTTTCTGAGCTGAAATGATTATTACATTACTACAGTTCTAAATAATGGTATGTACTTCTTGTTTTTCAAGTTTTGTTGGTTGTAATCGACAGAAGCATGGTCTAATCTAAAGGATGTTTAAAGGGTCTAGGACAAATTAGATGGAGCCCAGGTCCCACATTTTTTTTAAACTTGCAATGATGGAACTTAGCTGCAATGCACTTACAACGCAGTTTTGAAAAATGTAACAATGTTTATAAACGCAGCGGGAATCATTACTTATTAGACATTTTACTTCGTAAAATGCGTCTTTTTCAATATTGCTTGTTGTATTTACATAAGTAAAGAATGCACTTACAATGCAGTTTTAAAAAATGTAACAATGTTTAAAAAAAGCAGCGGGAATCATTAGTTATTAGACATTTTACTTCATAAAATGCGTCTTTTTCAATGTTGCGTGTTGTATTTACATAAGTGAAGTCTTTGTAAAATTGTTGACCATGTTTTGATGTCCGTGACGACCATCAGTTAGATTTCGCGGTAAGGCAGCAGTGGTTGAATGACTGAATGACTATCAAATACCAAGAAATACCTTCTCGTACTGACAAACATTTCACAATAAAGAGTCCATTATCCTCCTATGGCTGTCTTGTATTGCAGCCGACACGACACAAACGATACCGCCGACTCGAGATTGAGACTTGCTTGACCCAGCTATTAATTAAGGTACATAACCTTCAAGCCATCTGAACATTGTCCCAGGCACTACAGTGTCCCGTTAAGTGTGCATAGGTTGCCTCCTGACGCTGTATAAATCACCTTTAATAGATGTAAAGGCCTATTACAACCTACCCTTGGGTATACATGACACGAAGCTTTTTATTCCCTTTTGTCAGTAATATATTTCTTGTACACAAAATTATATAAATTAACAGATATGTCATGTACAAAATGAGAGTTCAAGCAAACATTGCACGGTAGAGATCGTAGAAGGTTTGAACTCTCACTAGAGAAACCACCCTCCATTTTAATTTATTTCTCGTCTTTAGGAGACCAATTATGATGGTGGGTGCGTGAAACTCTTTGCTTGGGCCCCTAGCTACCTCCTAGAGCCGCGCGTTTCTGTCATACGTTTCGTACATCATTTGTTTATTAAGAGTTAGTCCCGGCTACTTACCTAGCTGGTACCTTGGTACATTAAACACGAATTCTTAAAAAAATAACGGTAGGTATTTGGGTACTTATATTTTCTTGGAAGATACTCACATTCTCGCCATCAACATCGCATTGGAAGCCATTGGTGATGATACCAACTGTCAATAAATGACAGCAAATGTCCACGACACTTGTCACCTGGAAATCAAACGATACATAGGTACTGAGAAGTTGGTTGGTCATTATAAATCGAGATGTAAACAGAGTGCGGTCATAATGTGTTGTTTTTATCATGGTTATCACAACAAACCAACCACGTAGCATATTTTTAACACTATTAGCTAAGTAAGTACTATGTATTTAGGTTGTGTGATAGACATCGCTGATATTCAATAGTCATATTTATTCGTAAACATACATACAACAAAAAAAAATACATTTGCACATTGGCTGATTAGTGATAACACCGCGTATTGTACTATTAATTAAGTCTGTGTTTCAATGTTATTTAATTCCTATGTTAGGGCGTGCAATAAAAATTTTTACATATACCTAAATTTTTTATAAAATTGTAGGTACCTAGTTCATGATAGTGGAATACGCTTTAAATGAAGGTGGCTCATTCCAGTTTTCCCCTGCGTGGCATATATATTACACAAATTATCTACTTATAAGTAGGTAGGTAAGTATTAAGTAAGTTGGGTAGGTAGGTAATTAAGTACACTGATTATGTTAATTAGGTAGGTACCTACCAACCTAACCTACCCAGCTTAGTAAACGTAATGACATTAAATTTGTAAACAAGGGTAACTACTTTATTACGTCTTAAATTTTTGACTGTTTATTTAGTCTGATTGTTTATTATTATTCTAATCTTAATCTTTAGTAATTGTAATTGGTGCAAGCCGTTTTTATTAAAGTAAATAAATAAAATACAAATGCAAACTATACCTTCATGGATAAACATTTCCTACAACTTGCTATAGTTAGGCAGGCAAAGCAGTGTAAAAAAAAACAAACCTAGCCCTACGTAGGTACTAGGTACCTATCTAAATACCTATAGGTAATAATAATAATGATGAAATTGCTAGCGGAAAACCAATACACCGATAGGTAGGAACTGTAGGTACCGTCAACATTAAAGTAAAAATGGTGATTAAAGTGCATTTAAAAAGAAATATTAATTTTTCAAGTTGGTATTACCTACGTGGTAGGTATTTCTTAGTTGAAAAGTTAGGAAGGAAGTTATTTACTTTTATTTCTGGTCCCTACTATTTAGTAAATAAGTAGCTACTAAGTAGCACTATTTATTATCAAAGTATCAAAAATGTGTATGACTATAGTCCAATAACTTTTCAGTTAGTTTTAATAAAAACTAGTACTTAACTGAAGCTATTATAGTGGGTGCCAAATAACACCGCAATACAGGTCATTCACCCACCTTCACCACGATGTCGCAAAATTCAATTTATGAATGGTTAATTCTGTCGCTTTCCATACAAACCTGTCGCTAAGACGGTATCGCTTGAATCTCATAGTACTGTTTGTTTACCACACATAAATTGAATTTTGCGACATCGTGGTGAAGGTGGGTGAATGACCTGTATTGCGGTGTTATTTGGCACCTACTATAGTAAACAACTTTTATGCTGACTGTAGATACAAAGTAACGTAGGTAAAAGCAATATTAATTTTTAATAACTTACCAAATGAAAGTATCCTATAATCAAGCATAGCGTGCGTATTTTCAATCCACACATCATTTCGCTTCTCGATAACATAACTATAACTACCACTACAACAAACAATAATTAAAAAACTACAAAAAAACAACCTTGAACGAGCGCACGTTTACATTCGCCAATCGGGAATACCAACTGACGTGACATGCGCATGACATTGAGGAAAATTATACGCAAAATATAACTATCTCCCTCTAAAAGCCACGTTTGAAATTCGAACTAGATGGTGAAAGAGTTAGCTCGGCAAGTGCATGCGCAGCGCAGTAATGTGTGCGTCTGAATATAATAAGGGTGAGTAAATGTGTGTGTAACGATACACAATATGCTACGCTCTTAGATTGAGAGAGACAGAGATTATTCCTCACGCAGCTGTGTGAGTCATTGGGTAGTGTAGAAACAACAAGTGTGCGTTAGATCATTTTGATATGTGAAATCAACTTTTTACCACAACTTTACATACACAAATGTTTTACGTGTCTTGGAAAGAACACGCTCACGTAAAAAAATAACAAGTCGTGATTTTGATCGTTTGGCCACTGGTGGCCTGCAACAGGGACTTTGATAGTTTCATCATGGTGTAGCGAGTGGCTGCTGCCAGCCACGCAAGTCTCACAGCTCTTCTATTAGAAGATATTCTCTCTGTGATAAATCCCCTGCCGCCAGTCACCGTGGTTGCTAAGGGGATTTTCGGACAAAAGTTCCAGAAATCTCCTACGCAGGGGATTAAAGTCAGGGGATTTCCGGAATGAGCCAAAGATATCATACGCATCTATCATATCATGTCTGTGGCGACTATCGAGTCTCAAACTGGTCGCAGGCCACCGTTGGCTGTGGTCCGTGGCCTGTTTGCGTTCAACATAAGGTAACGAGCACATGAGACTACACTCGAGAGCATAGAAATCGCACATAGAGGCATTTTCCTACATTTTAATTTCGACCCTTATTTTTTTTTTAAATTAATGTGATGTTGCAAATATAACTTAAATTAAATTGAAGTACACACTGTTAGCTTCCTAAAAACACAAAATGTCTAGCCTTGACCTTCGAAATCATAACAGTGGCAACTAAACAATAGAATGGCCTAAATTAGCTCGTTTCAGGTAGCGCGGTTTGTGGGACTTTGAGCAGGTATAAAACGGTAAGGGATGATTGAAATGACATCATTTGCATACCAACTCCCAGTCAGAAAGGTCCTTTAACGAATACGTCATCTCTCTAAACAAGAAAATGGATACCACACCAGAAGCAGCGTCTCAAGTGGTTGCACTTATCGAAGCTGGACAGAACCAAAGTCAAGTGGCTCGTCAATTAAATTTGAGCAGATATGCTGTTGGACGTGTATACCAGCGATATCAGCAAACTGGTGGCTATACCAGGCGACCAGGAACAGGCCGAAAACGTGCGACAACACAGCGCGATGACCGTTTCCTTGTGAATACATCACTACGAAATCGCCGGTTGAATGCAGTTCAACTCGGACAGCAGCTCCAGGAAGTTAGAGAAGTGGAAGTCAGTCGGTGGACTGTTAGAAGAAGACTAGCCGAAGGAGGTCTGACAGCGCACAGACCAGCAACTGGCCCAAAATTGACCCCAGCGCACAGACAAGCACGCCTTCAGTTTGCTCGAAATCACGTTAATTGGACTATGGATCAATGGCAGGCAGTCCTCTTCTCCGACGAGTGCAGGATGTGCCTTCATGGTAACGACGGACGAGGTAGAGTCTACCGAAGATCCGGTGAGCGTTTTGCTCAATGTTGCATCTCCGAACGGGTCGCATACGGCGGTGGTTCGTGTATGTTCTGGGGAGGCATTTCTCTGGAAGCGAAAACCGAACTTGTCTTCATCACAGGGCCCGATACCGACCGTCGATCGGGTGGATTGACTTCCCAACGTTACGTCAAGGAGATCCTGGAAGAACATGTTGTGCCCTTTTCTGGATTTATCGGCGAAAACTTCGTTTTGATGCAGGATAACGCTAGACCACACACCGCTGCTATAGTACGCCAGTACTTGGAGGAGGTTGAAGTACTCGTTATGGCGTGGCCTGCTCGAAGCCCAGATCTCAATCCCATTGAGCACTTATGGGACGAACTAAAGAAACGAGTAAGATCCAGAAACGCAGCGCCTACGAGTCTCAGAGAGCTCCAAACCGCGATCAAGGAAGAATGGGACAGCATACCGCAGGATTTCGTCAAAAAATTGATTTCTTCAATGAAACACCGAATGGAAGCTGTTATTCAGGCTAGGGGAGGCAATACCTCGTATTAATAAATCGATGCATTCACAAATTTATTGTTTTTTTAACCTTTTATACCTGCTCAAAGTCCCACAAACCGCGCTACCTGAAACGAGCTAATTTAGGCCATTCTATTGTTTAGTTGCCACTGTTATGATTTCGAAGGTCAAGGCTAGACATTTTGTGTTTTTAGGAAGCTAACAGTGTGTACTTCAATTTAATTTAAGTTATATTTGCAACATCACATTAATTTAAAAAAAAAATAAGGGTCGAAATTAAAATGTAGGAAAATGCCTCTATGTGCGATTTCTATGCTCTCGAGTGTACTTCGCAAAATATCCGTTTTTCATTGTTATGTCTATCGGTCCATTTCTCATTATGATCTAGTCCTAATCGTAGGAGAGCACACATTCTACCGTGTTCTCCTCAAAAGAAAATAGCATAAACGACGAATACAAAATGACATAAGTACCTGAGTACCTACCTACAATTGTAGGTACTTATGTCATCAATAATCCAGCTATTTTCGTAATTACAGTAGACGGTTCTTATTAATTTTTACTGACTTGAACTGGTAAGAAGTAGGTCGTCTGATGACATCAGGTGCGTTTGAATAATTTATTTGCCAGCCATAACCACCTGGAGTTGTAGGGTTCCTACTGTAAAGATTTGATCAAGGGTTCCTGAACATGGTTTTTGAAAAGTAGGTGCTTATTAGTCTTATAGTCTAGTAGTACAAGGATGAGTTCCCGACGGCTGGATGTAGCTTCATATAATTTAAAAACTTCATCATTAGATGATGTAATGACAATGGCAGTCAATTAGGATTATTCTAATGACCGTAAACATCACTGAAGAGTAACAGGCAAGCTTCAGGAAATACGCAGTTTGTTTACGTGGATGACACATTTTTTTCCAGTTATTTTTATTTAAAAGCTCTCTCAACGAATTTTGATTCTCTATATCTATAGAACCAATCTGAAAGTAAATTTTGAATCAAAAATAGTTTTTCTTTCTCTTTATTTTCTTTTATTGAAACGCAGAGAATTTCTGTACGGTTTACCTCCGTGTTGTTACCCTACAATTGCACACTTTTAAATGAATGATTAGAGTCTTTGCACGCTAGGGTTGTCCATTTGGTCGTGCATATATTATTGAAGGGTTGGCGGAAAGTGGATGCATAATACATCGATAGTGCCGCACCTGGCCAGAGTATCGATTTCCTAATGCCCTGTTATCATTTCGATTAGTTTTCATTGGTTGGTTCTATTTTGCTTTGTTAGACGCCGTAAACCTTTTCTTTTTTGAAAAATTATATTTACTTACTATAGTTTTTTGGCTTTTATCACTAGGTTGTTAAAGGTTGGTAAAGTAGAGACGTGTGCATTATTTTATGACATTTTTAATGTTTAGTATAAGTACAAGCAATAAGTGGACTAAATAAAAACTCCCAAATAATTAAAAAATTACAAGAATCATGCATTGTCACCGAAGCCTTTTAGCTAAATCGGACATCAGGAAGTTGCAACATTTGACCTAATAAACAGTCATTGTAAGATAAAATAGCTTGTAAAAATTCTTATCTGTCATAATATATCCAACATACGATGAACCTCGTGCCAAAAGCTGCTTTTGGTTTACAGAGTTCAAGCTGTGAGAATTTGTAGAAGTAGTGACGAGGTCGATGAAATTAACTTTCTTGGTCTAAAAATCGGTGTAATCCATTTTTATATGACTGTACTTAAAATATCGTAGGCGCGAGTTGGCGAACAAAAAAAATAGGTAAAATCGGAAGGTGCCAACTCGCGCCTATTCGCAAGTTTGACGAGTAGACAAATTTTTCAAAAGGTTGGCCGACTCTACTTGACCTTAATCAGGGGTTGGGCTGTCTCTCAGAATTACAAACACTGGACTAGTGGGAATTAACACGTTCTACGTTTTCTACGAGGAGATTAGTTCTGTTCATTCCACTCCACCTCAGTTTTCCTCACGATGTTTTCTGTCATCGAATTCAGTGCCGGAAACAAAACGTATGAGATATTTTGACCCTCTGACTAAATACACAGCTCAGAATGTTTAGAGTTCGCTGAACTGTTTTCAAAAGCATTATTGGCGTTCAGTAGGTATCCATTAGTGGTCACTGGTCACAATGGTAACCCATAAAATTAGTAATGACAATTTGAAATAATTTATGATAATATATATATATGATACAAGCTTGATAATTTTATTTGATATTGTCCCCAATGGAGGCGTTGATAAGAGTTCTAATTTCAGACTACTGTTATCTCGTCCCACTGGGACGAAACAATAACTTCAAATTTATTAATATGGAGACGACTGCGAATATTCAATACCACAGATGATATAATACTATACCCAATACTATCAGCTTACAGGCCAGATAAGCTTGACCCCTAGGTGTCACCACTAAGTCGGTGGAGCAGTTATTTCTGCTATTTACGTTGTGAGTTCGATCCCCATTGAGACCAAACTTGTGATGGAATTTTTGTGGTGGCGAATATAAATCTATAAACCTTTTTTGGCTGGGTTTTAGTTATAAACTATTTTAAGTAGGGTAAAATGTATTTGTAATTTAAACATTATTAATATATAATTTAATTGATCGAGTGAGCGAAGCGAACGAGATCTTAGTGACAACTTGGACAAAAATGCTTTGTATGTTTGTATGTTTGTTCTTCGAGATCTTTTGAACCGCTTATCCGATCTTCACAGAATTTGGTACGTATACGGATATTACTCTTAAGTTTTACTGGTTTGAAAATAAAGTAAATCGGTCAAGGGGTCTTGAAGTTATAAGGGTCCAAAGGGAGTAAAAAAAAGTCGTACTAAAATATCAAGTGGGGTGTCATATAATAAGGCTCTGCGTAGACATTCCAAAACCGTTTTTATTTTGATTCTAGGTCTAACAGTTTTTGAGTTGTTGTAAAAATTATAAAATTAGCAAACCCAGTATAACGTGAGCTACCAGTTCTTGGAGTTTCAATTATTTTATAGTTCAAGTAAGACTTCGAAGCGATTTCGAAGCGATTTGCAAAGTTTATTACCACCATTGGTCAATAAAAATTGTTTGGGTTTTATTAACCTCCGACCATCACGAGATCTCAGTTCGGGGCGAACTACTAGTATAATTTAAACCCCTTTATTCATATTCAACTGACATTTTAGTGCGGCTTTTAAAAATGCTCTATCGTCACTTGCATGACAACGAAAAGAGACGACAAAAGATTTAGCAGTCATTTTAGTTAGCTCAGCTTTAGAAGACCAATATGAATGTACGTACCCCTAAGCACAGTACCTCTATCACGAACAAATCTGACAGTCGCCGCGTTAGAGTATTCGAGTTATATTGCGCGTCAATGCCACCTCGACTGCCAACCGTTGTAGTGTCACCGCGCAGTGTATCTCGATACGTTTGCGTTACGATACGTTTGCGATTGTCACATTTATTCGTGATCATGGCACTGATCATATAATATTAGGTAGGTATACAAAAAATGTTTGTTCTATCAGCAAATTAGTTCACATAATTATGGTACAAGTTGATTAGTTAGGGATTAGATGATTATGTCCAAGTCCATGAATATTTTATTTTTATCTCGGAGACATTGAATAGATATCTCCGTCAGAGTACATTATGTAATGAACATTAGTACATTATACGGTCAATTTATGCTTACCTAAAGGCGTGGTGCAGGTGAAAGCTAGTAGCGATTAGGGAAATACAAGGCAAAATCAAACTTCTTCCGAAAATATCGAGGAACTTAAAGAACACATCAATGTGAACCACTTCTCCAATGGAATAAACAGTATCAGCGCAAAAAAAATGCTTGGCAAAAATGTATAGAAAAGCAAATTTTTTCGCACTGTTTTTATAGAAAAAAGTATTCATATTAAACTATTCGTTCATATTAAACTATAGTTCTGTAGAACACGTAATACCGAATTCAAATAAACCTCATAATTTGTGCCTCACTTTTGAATAATAAATAAATAAATAAATAAATAAATAAATATTCACGGACACTTAACACAACGCCTTCTAGTCCCAAACTAAGCAAAGCTTGTACGATGGGAACTAGAATGTACCCACTATGTATTTCATATAAATTTAAATAGTTTAAGCTACACAAAAAATACATAGCTAAGGCCTTTTCCTTTTTTTAAAGTCTATTAAATTGATATTAGATAGTATGCACTACTAATAAAAGGGACATCCGATACAGTGTGTTAGCTTCTCTAATAAGTACTTATAGACGAACTCAATGTAAAACGCTGTATCTATGACCAAACCCTGACTTTATTGAGAGCTCAGATTAATGTGTTTGTGTGGACCTCAATAACCATGATTAGTAATCAACTCAAATTAACTGCCACCCAATTTATCATTGGGATATTATTTTACTCTAGACTGTCTGTTACACTTATCTATCGAACTGCAACATTGGTATTGATAATAATGTTAATTTTTTCTAAACGAATTCGACATTCCTATTCTCATAAACTGAAACGAAAAAGACGGCTATGATTTTAGAGCTGTCAAAATTAGGTTAGTTTAGAAAAATGCAACATGCACTTTTGGCAGCAAAAAGATGAGCACCAAGAACTTCCGCACCTACGCTATTCCACTTTTGCGCACCAAACTATCGCTCATTCGGTGCAATGAATTTACACACGTCTAAATATGTGGTAGGTACTTTTCCTATGGAATTCACAGTGTGGGCGCGAAAAAAATCAACTGTTCCATTTCAACATACAATACCTACATTACCTACTTGACAAAAATTTATAAATAGAACTTTTAATTCTTTTTTTGCTGTTGGTTCATTAGGAAATGTTTTTTTATTGTTGTTGACAACATTAAAAATTTGGCCGTCCCTTTCTCATAAACTGAAACGACAAAGACAGCTATAGTTTTATTGTAGAACTATCAAATTAGGTTAGTTCAGCAAAATGCAACAATCGATTACAATACCTACTTAAAAAACAAGTTATGTGTTTTTTTTAATAATATAAAAAAGACTTAAAAGCATTACCGCCAAATAAAATTTCAAGATAAAAACCTCCAAAAGCGGTTGTTCGGTTTACTCAGCTAATAGATTTTCTCCACATGTACTTAGGTACCACTGTTAGTTAAGTTGAGTAATATTGCTCTGAGCTAAAGTAGACATCTAACAAACGAAATCACAGTAAAACAGTTCAAATAATTTTCTCGTCTCCCGTCAAATAACCGCCACGAAGCAGCAATCAGTGGCAATAAGCTGAAAAGCGGAAGCGGGCGCGCAAGCGGATAGCCTTATGGTTTAAAATTACAGTTTTTGTATAGAAAGTAGCTGATACCTGCAACTTCTTACGCGTGCGACACTTTCCAACCAAATATCTGTCACCAGCTTACGATGAACCTCGTAACAAATGGCTGTTCATAGTTTAGAAAGTTCAAGCTGTATCTAAAAATCCACGTCTTTGATTTCTATAAAATATGGCCTATGTTTCAATCCGGAGAAAGGGGTTCTGAATGTCTCCTCTGTTAGTTATTTTATTAGGCCGAGGTAACCACCATCATCCACATGATAGAGGCCACTAGTTTTATTACTTTTTAAAAGTATCCACTACCACATCCGCTCCCGCTTGTCACTAGAACCGACCTCATTGCAATGCACTTATCATCAAATTCAATTCTCAAGAAACTTAAACCATTCTCCTAAGTAACTAATCTTTCGTATTAATACAATTTCCCGGCTAATTTTAGTAATTACTTTGTGTGTTAGATTAGGCAGCGGATTTCTGAATATAAGTTTATAATTTCCGAACTATTTCATGAGTATTACCACTAGACAGCTCGGCCAACGTTCTCACGCAGATATTGGGCCGAGTCAAACCATTTGATTCAAAGTGGCGAATCATGGAAAATAGCGTTCGAATTCATGTATGGATGTGTGTATGTTTTGATGTATGGATGTTTGTTACTCTTTAACGCAAAAACTACTTATTATGCGATTTTTATGAAACTTAAAATATACACGGTGTAACATAGATACCTACCCTATAAGTCCGAAAGGGGGTATTGCGAGGTCATGGCGAACAGTGTTTGTTCTACGACTTGTAGGTATATTGTCCGTGACCGATTAACTCATAGGCTACTATTTATCCCGGAAAATCAACAGGATTAAACGGGAATTTTCACATTGATTCAGTATACGAGCTTAGTCTGTAATTTTCCATTACTGCGCTAACCAATTAAAACCTTCGACATTTGATATTCAACATATTTCACATGCGCAATATTCAGACCAACAGTACTGTACCTACCGAATAAATCATTTTCTGGGTTTAATAGAAGCGTACCCTGATACCAGCAAACATCTAACTAGTTTACCTACTGGTTATATGAAATAGTACTGAAATTAAATAAACATACAAACAAATTCATTTGTTTACCAAAAATAGTAGTAACTAATAGTTAAAATTACCATTGGTCTATTAGCCTGTATCGCGGGAGGCCGAGAACAAAACGAATTACCATAAAAACCACAAATGTAGTGGCATTAACAATGCAAAACAGAATTTACGTCCAATGAAGACTAATTGCCTGGATCACAGCGGTATATTTCAAATGAAACCTTTAAACTACTTTCAGGACGATTACTACGAAGAACGATAAAAGAAAATTTGCTAATGATGTTGCTGTAGACTGCGCGGCGGCCTCGTGTTATATGCGCTCTTTTATGAAAAGGCCTGTTCACTGCGCAGTGTAACAACAAAACGAGAAAACAAACCTTCGTTTAAAATTTTGACTCTGAAGGGTCCAAAATTAGGGTCAAAATTTAAACTAAATAATGCGTTTCTTTAATATAGTGTACATGATAGACCCTTTAAAATTGGTACATAGATTCTTTAAATAAATTTACTTATCACATGTTTCAGAATTTTTAATAAATTTCAAAACTGTTTGTACGCTGCTACTACGCGAGCAAAGCCGCGGGCGACAGCTAGTATTTAAATCAAGTACCTAGTGAGTGCGATATATCGATAACCCCGTCATGACCTCAATGGCCCTTAAATAAGATTACCTACCTATGATAGGAATGTACTATGTAC
This sequence comes from Eulithis testata, assembly GCA_947507515.1. Lineage (NCBI taxonomy): Eukaryota > Metazoa > Arthropoda > Insecta > Lepidoptera > Geometridae > Eulithis > Eulithis testata. The sequence continues at coordinate 3,978,795 of OX382213.1, read as the reverse complement.
ATAATAGGTACATTCCTATTAAAAATAAAACTAGGTAGTTACAAATTAATGTATTTTTAACTTTTTTTACTTTAAATCATTTGTAATACATGTAATGGTCATACTTAAATATTATTTTAGGCATACACACACAGTAAAGAGTTAAAAAAATATACGAAAATTTTTTTTACAAATTTTGTGTGCCATTGTACCTTGATGGGCACTTCGTATTTTCAGTCATTGTACAAATCAGTCTTTTGGGATTTCAGACATTATTTCAAAATACGTTTAAAGAATTGTTCTTTCTGGAATATGTAGATTAAAATTGCAACATTCAGTCATACTCGACCGGACACGTTTGTTGTATCTTTCTTAATTTCACTTTTTAATTAGCGTAGCTTTTCCTTAATCTTCTTAGAAAATGGGCCGAATTAAAATTCAGCAGAGCTGTCCTTAGTTTATTGTCTTGGCAAAACAACAAAGTACTTACCTAAAGGCACTATTAGTATTAGTAATATGATCTGTGCCTAAGGGTAGTTCATGTTGGAATGGTCAGCCCTTTTGGGCAAAATGACACCATAATAGACCTACTTTTAATTATACTTTACCTATCTACTCTTTTAATTAAATACATCAGTATACATACATACATGCCTCGACATGGAACATGTCGCCGGCATCACGTGGACCAGACACGCTGCGAACCGAACTCTATGGAGATGGATGGAGGAGGCCTTCGCCCAAAGATGGATGCCCAAATTAAAGTAATCGCTATAATTTTGCATGGATTAATCTCATTAGATAATTTATATATACTCATTATGGGTCTAATGTCAATTGGGACATTGTGTCCCAAAATATTTTGTCGGAATCGTTAGGAAGTCAAAATAAGACTTACGTATTAATTTGAAATAAGGATTAAAAACCAATAATGTTATTTAAGCAATCAATATTTGGAAATAAAAGGCTTATTATTATTATTATACATGCCTAAATTGTAAGTTATATAAAATGTCTTTTTGAAACTACTTTAGAAATGGTTCTCTCTCTAGCTTTTATTAAATTCAAAGCTTCTTCATACCATACATTAGGATTAGGTACATAGTTTGGACAATTTCAAAGAAATGTCACAAAATAAATAACAATATAATGTGCAGGTGGCACATTAGAGGAAGTGCAAACTATATACCTCAAGCTAGCATTAGTCCATAGTTTACGACGACCACGAGCAACGAAATGTTTAAAATAGAAAAGAAAACTAATGAAGAAAAGTCGTTGAGGATACAGACCAGTGCTTACTGGTGCTAATAGCTCTACGCTGTAGATTCATTCTGGTTTTGTTGAGAATTAAAAATAAATAACGTACAATAAAAATGGAAGAGTTTCAGTAAAATGTGAAAACTAGCAATTGAATTACCTTTTTTCAATGTTTATCATTTTTGATAGGTGCATGTCGGATGGATGCTACTCGAACAAACACGGGCACTTGTAGTACAGTAAAACTGTAGAGGGTTATTCCCATTGAGCACACCGGCCGGCCCACTGGTGGGTCGGATCAAAAAATAAATCCCATCGAGACCACTCATTTGCATAGTGGGCTCATATACCTACAGTTGCGTTTGCCAAGTTCTAAAAGAAACCGTTTTGCGTCTCCTGTTTCTTTCTGTACTTGGCAAAGGCAGTTTGTAGGTAGGTACTTAGGATTTCTCGAATAAACCGGTACGCATTCTCCCATCGATTGTACATTTCTTTAAGTTTTTCTGTTTAAATTTGAATAGTATAAACTAGGGAACGAATCGGATATCATTGTATGGGATTTCAAAATTAGTTTTTATGATTTGCATAACAATGGAAGGCACGAATCGGCTAAGGCCCCAGGTACTATTGAATTTAAAGTTACTTAGTTATAAGGCCCACAAATTGAAAACTACACGCACAATATTATTCTCCATGAGTGAACTTTCAAAGTAACTCTACTAATGATCACTCAGTAAAGTTCTTACGAAAGTTTCATCATTTAAAGTCGTCCCATTTAACAGTTCATAAATTCATTAGTGGCGGTATCGTTGTTTCATAAAAACATTGATATTCTGTGACTAAATAGTGACATTAGCGCGTTTCAGCGCGTTTTTTGCCGTCAAACGCTTCTTGTTTTCGTATCTGTAGCCACGTCACTTGACATTATGCTGGGCAGCGAAAGCAGTTCGAACTTGCGATACGGGGGAGGTGGTTACCTATATTTGATTTGTATTTATGAAATTTGTTTGCTTATTACGTATAATTTGTACGTAACTTTGTTGGCTGGTCCGTGGTTGTCAAGAACTCGACAGACGACTTCGACAGGCGTCGCGGCTCAGTCGGTAGTAGCTATGCCTTTCATGCATTCGATCCCCACCAAGAACAAACATTTGTGTGCGGCAAACATAGATGTTTGCTCCGTGTCTGGGTGTTATTATTAGCATTACATAATACAGAATATAGAATAGATTACCGTATGTAACTTTTTAAAACTTTTTTAAAGACTCTTTGGTTCTTATTGATATTTTCCCTCATTTTATAAGCGGCTTCGATGTTTTTTTTTTCATTTATTGTCATTGTAGTTTTATGCCATCGGCAAGTGATTGCAACCGACGACATAGGTTTTGGAGAAAAAATACACCATTTTCTTTTAAAAATGACAGCCGATTTGACGAAGACTTGACCTATATTATTCATCACATTCATCACTTGAAACTGGCATAATTTTCTGTCGAAATGACGGACAGAGGCCATATAGGTGTAGAAGAAAAAAAAGAAAGACATAGCGACTATTTATTTTTAATAATTAACCATCTATGAAAAAAAAAAAAAAGAACTTATAACACGAAAGAAAAAGTAGTGATCATCTTAGCTAATGGAGACCTTGGCTACCAATATGAAATAGGATCTTTTATGCGTTTCTTGACCGTCTCTGGCTTACAATTTCAGAACTTCTAAAGACGCTGTTGGATAAGTGTTGGCGCACACCTGACGACAAGATGTCGTTGTCGTGTCCGTAGTGACATGAATATAAATATTATTGTAAAAAGCATGCTGTCAAAAGAGGTTATTCGTTATTTTTTTCTTCATACGCTGTTTTCGTTTGTAACTTTTATACCGTTTTGCTTTCGCTATAACTGAAATAGCTTTTAAGAAAAAACATCTTGTAACGAAAAAGCTCTTAAAACAACTTGCTTTTAATTTTTTTATTAACTTTCTCTCCCTAGCGACACGACGCGACGTCTTGCCTTCTGATGTAGTTTGACGCTAAGTCGTAATCCCAGATTTTTCATTTTCATGATGTTTCAGACATTATAAGAAAGTAGCACTGCGACTGAAGATTAATGAAAACGCTGCACTAATGAACGATTGCTATAAACTTGTGATAGCTCTGCCTTCCGTGCTGTGGGTCGTGGGTTCGATCCCCACCAAGGACAAACATTTGTGTAATGGCAAAACATAGATGTTTGTGTCTGGGTGAATTATAAGTATGTATTTACAAGAAAAAATATTATATAAGCAATCTAGCTTTGTTTAGTTTGGGGCTTGAATGCGCTGTGTAAAATGCCCATGAATATGTATTTATTTATTTAATAATTATATGTCTTCCAATGTCTTCTGATCAGTGTTGCCCGCTGCACAGAAATTGTTACACAAAATAAAATATATCTACCAAACTTAATCTTTTTTTTTTCTAAATTCTGTACCACGCTTCTGTTCAACGCTTTCAATCAAAAACGCTATATATGATCGCAAATGCACCGTGGTACATCACTAACAACCAGCTACATCCATGATCTCTCAAATCAAAGCTGAAATCATACGCCAAGCGCATGGCTCGCCATCCAAACGAACTGGCCTGTAACCTTATGAACCCCACCGTCACACCGTTCACACGTATTAGGAGAAGAGTTCCTCAGGATCTAATATGTGACTAGGAGAGGAGAATCAATGTGCGTCGTGCCACTGGGCACAGACCACGCATGCCTGGAGTTGCAGAATCAACAAAACCCTCGCTAAATGCCAAACGGGCAGATCTAAGTTTAGTACTAAATATGTTTCCATCAGAGTTCATGGTAGCTTATAAACGATAGCTTTGTTTATTCTTGACCTCAAAGAAATAGGTTCTAAGCGTTTACCATTACAGGCATTTGTATGGCTATACTGAGGGCTCATTATCCCCGCTGAGCTTTTGCTAAAAGGTTTCAGAGCACAATGAACCCATTCCGTAGGTTTGATGTCTGTAATACTAGTAATATCTACTTGGGATATGAGCCTAGTCAGAGGAAAGTATTGGGCGTGACCGTACATACCTTTATGTAAATGCATATGGCCAATAATACTAAGTTTGATGCTTAATCACAGTATGATTCTCATTTATCTCACGTTTCAGTTCCGCTACAACAGTATCGTCGAGCTTCTTAGAAAGCGATGATAGGTATACCTCTCTTGATCGGGTTATGATTCAGTGGGTATAGCACTGTTCTGAACTTTTCTGGCACCTGATTCTCGCTACAATCATTTTCAATACCTACCCAATAGTAAGAAAAGTACAAATACATTTATTCACAAAGAAAATTACAACTAATACAGTATTTACAGTATTCACAATATTTACAAAATACACATGAAACAGTATTAAATAAAAATAAGTAAATAAAGCTATTATTGTTCAACTACGAAGCCTTTGTTTGTGTGTGATTTAGTAGCTTCGAAAATATGTGGTTTTTTTTGGTAAAATACTAATAGTTCTGCGATGGCGCTGTTGGGTAAAACTTGGTGCGGCCTTCCATGTTATGATGATATTTCAAGGTCCAGATTTTGATTTACCGTTCTCATGATGACCAGAATAGTAGGAAATTTCTGAAGCCCGCTCTTTCAACGGAAATATAATTTTTTCGTTTTTTATTACGTATCTTACAATTCTCCTCGATCGTTGATCAGAGAGGGCTTATTTGCTATTCCATTTGCGCAACAATCGATTTTGGTATAAGTTAGTATTCGTAATTCTGGACGTTTGCGTCTGATCAGCTAGTGCTGGACCAGTGCTAACCGACCAAATAACTTGAAAGTTTAGAATTAGGTTACAGTGGTACGTGCTATGTATACTGTTGGTTACTTTGTATCATAGCTCCTTTGTAAATACTTGCTTTGTTGAAGCAACATGCGAATGGCAATGTGATGTTTATGGAAAACAAGTGGATATAGGTGATTTTAAACTGACAACGATACTACCAATAAAAAAAAGATGTTGTTCGACTTAATTGGCGTTTTTGAATCCGCTAACTCTATATTTACACTGCGCGGGAATGACGACGCGGGTGTATTGCGGGTTAGTGCTGATTTATATAACACCGCTGTTTTATGTTCGCCAGAATAACGTTTACAGTTTCCAACAAACCCGAGCTCAAGCCACTTACCAGCAGTATTCTTTCCCAATCCTTTACCAATTTGTTTTCACAAATCACAGGGCATCGTAAATAAGTCCCAACACGCACGCATTATCATTCCACCCACAAACAAACATACGATATTCTTTACCCTCCTTACCCTCCAAGGAGTCCGCAATTAGTCTTAATTAAAGGGAACAAAAACACCATGGCATTAAAAAAGTGATTAATTCAGGCGTGTAGAAGTGAAACTCCTAATAGCGTACATAGAGTACACATGTAGTACACATAATCAGACCGGGAATAGGTCAGGCGCGGGTAGGTCGCGGATGTATTTCCTTGATTTAACACTCGTCCTGTGTGTGTTTTGCACTGAGAACAACACAGGTAAATGTCGATACCGCGTGTTTTCATGTCTCACTCTCACTCTCTATCTTGATTTTACACTCGTCCTCTGTTATATTTTGCGTTTTATAGAAAAGTAATACTTGGCAGATGTCGATACAGCGGTCAGCGTGTTTTCCTTTCTCATTTTCTTCTTCTCTTCAATAATGGCCTCTGTCCGTCATTTCGACAGGCAATTTTGCCAATGTCAAGTGATTTAGTTGTAATAATATAAGTCAAGTCAAGTCATTCGTCAAGTCGGCTGTCGTTTGTTTTGAAATGAAAATGGTGGATTTTCTCTTCAAAACCTAACACGAATTTTCACACTCAGAAAAACCACTTTACACACATTTATTCCAATGGCTCACACTTTAGGTTACGACCTAAGTATTATTGGTTAAAATTCCACCAAAATTAAACAATAATACTCACAATAACACAAGAAAAACTATGTATTACAATAAAAGTGCTATGTGTTGTTTCAAAAAATGACAAAACTCGTGTCTTCTCATTTTCAACAATATCTCCGTAAAAATCATTTTTTTTCTCATGTCATCTGTCACATACCTAGTCTTACACACTCTTCTCGTAATTAGTGCTTTTAGGTATAAATATAAATAGATTGTTGCTAGGCATGTTATTGTACTAACTCTAAAAGTGGTCAATAAATGTTATTTGATTTTTTTTTAATTTAAGTACGGGTTGTTTAAGCATGACATGCTTAAAACCCATTCCTCTAAACTAATAATTCCACGTTTCTATGACGCACATTTTGACTCTCTCTTTGAATCAATTGGATAATCTACGAATGTTTTGGGTTATCAAAACATTCGGTCGACATTTTCGATTAGTTTCACTTCTATTCGGCCAGTTATTCGGTTAGCAAAGTATTTGTTATGCAAACGTAGAATCCTCCATACGTCTTCATTCCGGAGAAGTCACGTCCCGACCTCGGCTAATGTAATGGCTGCCCGACTCTTGGATAGACTTTTTGGATCATTTGGATCAAGTTTTTTTACCTTAGCCTTTTCTTTCTAGGTCTCAAATTTTTCGCACTTTTTACTATAACTTTATGATACGTAAGCAATTCTGTACCACCAACAAACACAAAATGATATATTTTGAAGGTAAGTAATTTAAAAAAATATATATTATGCGTATTTTGCACATTGGCACGATTACATAACGATTCCGACCTGTCATTGTCTTGTCAGTTGCCCAAACAAAAATATCGTTGTCTTCAACGACACAATGGAAAACGTGATGTACCTTAGCCTATAGCTCTCCACGATGTTGTGTATATACAAGGTGTAACATAATTACCCTATAAGCCCGAAGGGGGCGTAATCAGACCGCCCACCTGAGTGCTTGGACGTGTGCAAAGGGTCAATAAATCGTAATTGAAATTTTCACACAAAAGTACAACTTTTATTATTTTAGAAATTTGCGACAACCCTAAGTGTTTGTTGACTATTTGCGTAAACCCGTGCACAAGCATGCACACGTAGGTACCGTCCTACCGCGTCGCACGCACACGCTAGCTGTGTGTAGGTACATTTTAAGTAAAAGTTACGAGCCTATTTCATGAATGAAAAACTTCGAAGTCTCAAAAGTCGTAGAAAAACACTGTTCGCCATGACCTGTAGAATACCCCTCCTTCGGACTTATAGGGTATTTATGTTACACCGTGTATACGATCGATAAGGTGATCAGAATCGTTTAGTTTTTATGATCAGTCTTATAAACGCCCTTTATAAAAGTGCTAGCTTCCGTCCGCGACTTCGTCCGCGTCCTGTTCGATCCTGTTGATTTTCCAGGATAAAAAGTAGCCTATGTGTTAATCTAGGTTGCGAGCTATATATATTCCGGTTTAATTAATATCAGACCAGTAGTTACAGTGTCATTGAAACACAAATGTCTGAACATCCAATTATACAAACATCTAAGTATGACGTTTGGATGTTAAACTCTGACTTTTATATTATTAGTGGAATACTTTATACTAAAAGTAGGTACGTCTAAAAGCTCTGAAATTGGTGAATGGGGTTTACTTTACGTTCAGAATCCAATACTTTTGGAACTCACATCGGTCACTAGAAGCAGACTGTTTGTGACACACTGCTGAGTTATATTTTTGTTGTCTATTATGCCACTATTTTCAATTTAATATACTCGTATATACCGTACCTACCTACTTTTACGTGGGGATCTAATGAATAACTTACTTATAATGAAGATGGCAGAAGCAAGACCAATGTAACAGGCTAGTACGATTATTCTGATATTTTCAAAAAGCCTTGTCGCATCGATATCGAAAACTTTCGACGTTTTCAAATCCGATATTTGAAAACTCAATCTGACATGGTTTTCCGAATAAATCAGAATAGCCTACCAGATAATATAACTATGTATTTCAAAAATATTTCTCTCCTCTGACCGTGACTAACTTGATGTTTTTTTTCGAGATCTCTCACAATATTGCTCACAGCAGTCAAGTTGCCAAAGCTAACAGACCATGTGTGTGCCTCAATAACTTGGTCCCTGACCGCCAACTGTTATTTTCAGAGTGTCTGACTTCCGAACAATATAATTTAGTTTGCGCTGGCACAGTGCTGCGGTTGTGCGAATATCCGCTGAAAAAATAGAACGCTTTTTCGGAGGTCTCGCTTTGTAAAAATTGGAAACTTCCGTGTTACGTAGCACGAAAATCTACTTACTAGGGTTCTCGTAGTTACAATCGCTTGAGAATTCTATTCTCCACAAAAATGTATGGGAATTAGGCTTTGTCCAGACATTTCCAAACATTTCCTTTATTTTTCTATTTTCTTAAATTCTTTAAAATATGAACAAACAAGCAAAGGCGAGCTGTTCAAGTGATTGTAGAACTTAACCTTAGCTGTGGCCTCTTATATACTAATAGTAATGTAGCAATTACATACAGTCTTAAATCGTCTCTCAATGTGTTTCAAATTCTGTCTGTGCCTTGATCGCGGATAAATGTGACGATCGCAAACGTATCGTAACGCTAGCGTATCCGAGATACACTGCGCGGTGACACTACAACGGTTGACAGTCGAGCTGGCATTGACGCGCAATATAACTCTAATACGTTAACGCGGCGACTGTCAGATTTGTTCGTGATCTTGCTGCTGTCTAAACGAAAAGAGTGACAGAGTGAAAAAGAATGAAAGAGAGAGAAGAGTGGGAACTTTTGCTAGAAGCTGGAGGCTTTAAGATAAGCAGACAGAAAAAAAAACAACTCTTGCAGAGATCACCTGATAAACCTTGCGTTATTTAATTAGCAAACTTAAGCCAGTGCTATTTGTTCAATAACTTTGCTACAGTACAGTTAGATTAAACTGTATAATTTGCAAACGTGGAATAAGTTCCTGGTTTAATTGTAGATCTACCGCAGAGCTATGAAAGACTCTGTGTATACATAGATGCGGACTGTCACTCAAATTAAAATTAGGTCGCCTCTACCTGTACTAATACTCAAATTATTTCTGTCTTTGTTTTTGACTAGTCAAAAGCTGGGGCAGCCTTTTTATATGTGATGGATAATAAAAAAATGATAATAATAAAATGCTGAATAAGGCACAATAGGGCTTGTTTCACCATCCCCGAGTAGAACAATTTGGATTAATGTAGTTTAGTATTATATGATCTGTGATGTAGGTAACCAATTTTGGTGCACATTTTTGTGATCGGAAAACTTGTTAGGATCAAAATGATATTTTTGCAGAACTTTTGCATTGTTATTCTCTAGACTCTAGCTTTGCAATTTTGCATAATTCAGTGTTTATGGATCGAATACTGAAACATGACTCAAATTTAAACACCACTCAAAATTGCTCTGCCTCTGTTTGACATTACTCATTTGTAAGATGGCAATAATTTAAGCATGAACTTAATAACCGTTTGAGTATTTGGCCGGTAGTCTTCAAAAATGTTGAAATTGTACGAGCGAGTAGTTTGATGTTACTTTTTGTCCGTCTCTAGGTCCGACTGACGTTACTTGTCTGTCTCTAGGATAGACTGGAGATATTTCTAGTGATACTCTATGGAACTATCTTGATGCTGGCTATAAAGTTATCTTTCTTAAACTTTACTCTCCGATGTACTGGAGTACCTGCTATAGTAAAGTTTGTTAACTTTGTGTACATAATAGGGGAAAATTTATACGAAAGTAACAAAGACAGTAATTAGGACAGGTGTAAGATGAAACTTTTGATTTGTAGAAGTGTGTGGAATTGAGTTTTGCCTAAATTAATCAGCAAAACCAATAAGGATTAATCCTAAAATGTAGTTTTCTTCGTCTGTGGTGTTTCTATTAAAAGTACCCACTTATGTTTTTACAACAAATATGTAGCTATTATACCTATTTAGTTAGCTATATCGTATATAATTATATTGTAGGTCAGAAAATTTGATTTTCATGGTACACTCAGCTTAGTCTGGAACTAGATCGCGTTGTGTCAAATGTCTATGAATAATATGAATATTATTCACAGTGAAAATCGTTGGTTTGATCAAAACTTGCAGAAGGTACCTACCATCCGTCCGTTCCATTTGCAAATTATTTTTATGCAGTGTTTTGATTCCAATACTCTTATCGCTATTTTTCAATCAAATTAAAGCCAGGAATAAAACGCTAAAAATACGGAGAAAATACTTCTTGTTAGGAACATTCATTTATCCTAAACATTTATAATTATTGGTTTTAAAAAACTTCTTCTTTTTAATTCTAATTTGCAATGTTAAGGCCCGAAGCCACGGCGGAGACCAAAAACTCTATCACCAGAGTTAAAAGTAAATAAGTTCGTATGACGTATAGATTATTATATGATAGTACAAGCTTTGCTTAGTTTGGGACTAGAAGGCGTTGTGTTAAGTGTCCGTGAATATTTATTTATTTATTTATCTGTGGTATTAGGTAGGTATATCTGTGATATGACGAACTTACTTGTACTGTGGTGAGTTGTGTTGTGAACTTGTGACCCGAACGAGAAGAGTGCGAACGAAAAGTAGCGTCCAACAAATTCTTGCTCGCACATTTCAACGATTTCGAAGATATAATATCACTGAATGTAATTATGAAAAATCGATCGATCGAAACTATTTTTTGATGAAAATGACTTTTTTTTATGCAAGCGGTTACCATTGCCTATGGACGCCTGCAACACCAGAGGTACCACATGCGCGGTACCGACCCTTAAAGAATTTTTACTGAGCCTTTGTATTCTTGCTCTCTAAACACACATCGAGTGTATAAATGCCAGCTCAGGCGTTATTGAATCGAATGATAGCAGAATTAAATCCTAGACAAACGATAAAAGCAATTCGCTGAAACGCTAAACTAAGTCCCACAAAGAGTTCCGCAAACTTAATTCTATCTAGCATTGAACGCATTGTATACACAAGGTGCAACGGAGCTGGCTGCTTTGAAACTCTTCCTTTCTATTTGTTAAAAATGATCAAAGGACTCCAAAATGAGTTTTCCTGTGTTTTAGAACAGCTGCGAAGAAAACAGCTCGGTTATGCTACATAATCTGCTTTTCTAAGAAAGATGCTTGGTGAAACTGTACACTTACAAAAAAAACACTAAAAGTATATTTTATATGTATCACTTGTCACAAAAAAGTGACGTAAAGTGACTTTTGGAGGACTTTTTTACTCGCACACCACTCATCTGCCTTGAACATCTCTGCCCCCGTATCATAAGCTGTGAACTGCTTTCGCTGCCCAGCATAATGTCAACCGACGTGACAGATATACGAAAACGGAGAACTGTAGAGGTGAGGTGGGGTGGCACCCTTTGAAGACTTTGTAGAGGTGAGACAGGTTTGGAGTTAAGTAGCTTTTTGACAGCAAAAAACGCGCTGAAACGCGATGTCACTAGTTAGTCACAGAATACCTGTGATTTGGTATGAAAACAGTTCAGAAAACCTGCTAGATAGGTTTTTATGACACAGCGATTGTCCCCGTGATGGAAACGCAGCAGACGCGACGTTTTGTTGTCAGATGTAGTTGCAACCAAGTAGGTCGATTAAAAAGCTTACTTTTTCCGGTTTACTAAAGTGATTCAAATATGACAGCCAAACAGGTTGGTACTAATCACGTACGGGATCACGTTAGATTGGTAGATTGGACCAACGCTTAGCACACATCCTTTGGTTCTGGTGGGGATGAAAGCCGCCACCTCTAGTGCAGAACTGTCTTCTGCGCTGTAAGTGCTGGCTGTATTTTTTTACCAACATACCTGGTAAGATCTGAAGCCAGTGATCCAACTGCTTTTCCCACAGACTATGACGCCAACTCGTTCTATTCTATCTCAGCTGTCTGGGAAACGAATTATGTTCACAATTTAATCTTTTAAAGTTCCCGATTGTTTTTATCTGTGGTAAGTAAACTTGATTATTCGCTAGTAGATTGTTGACTCAACGTTTTTCATGTTTTGATTAAAACTGTATGCTTTGTGATGTTCTTTTTAAGTGGAAAGAGGGAACGTATTTACGCCTTCGTGGCGTATCAGCTATTACTTTAGCCACAGATCATAATAATAATACTTATAATATACTTACACTTGATTTACCTATACTGACTTTTACTTATATAATACTTTAGCTAAACTTAGTATAGTACCTATTATTATGATCTGTGGCTAAACTTATTTTTGTTAAATTAACTGTTACCTATTATTCTTTGCTAACGTCAAGTGTATCATAGACATTGAATACTATGTTCTATGTCTATGATTCCCACAGATAATCTGCTATTTGTCGGTGATGGGACCCCACGGATATAGGTGTTCGGTGGACCCCACACTGCAACGCAGAAGTCAGCGGCGGATAGTGCTTCATTAGATCCTTCATTTGAACTCTCGACCAACGTCCGCGACCGTCGTAGTAGGAAATTAAGCAATCTCTGTGATCAAGCGGCTCTTTAAAATATTCTTGTTATTATCAGTTTCTTGCCAACGAAAAAAGATGGCAACATATTTAGCAGGTGGTGGAGCCACCAATATGCAGAAACATATTCCAAGTACCTTCAGTATCTCCTAGAAATACTTTTGGCATCGCTTCCAAACTCGCACGCAAAGCGAATGCATATAAAATTCAATTGTCAATTCCTACGGCGTCGCTGTTAGCCTCAATTTGGAGTCGGGCGATTTAAATATGCAAGAGTGTGGAGGAAGTCGTCAGACGAAACTTGTACCGAGTGCTAACTGGCGCTGGCGTGCTGCACTGGGCAGAACTTCGGCGATGGTGGTAAGCAGTAGCGATTCAGTCATGTTGTCCCAGTAAACAAAAGCCTACTCCATCTAAACATTGTCCCAGGCACTACAGTGTCCCGTTGATTGTAGGCATAGGTTGCCTCCTGACGCTCTAGAAATAATCTTCAATAGATTTAAAGGCCCAAAATGAAACAAAAGCAGTCAGAACTAGTTTTAAACATGTGAAAAACTCGTTTTTGAAGGTTTTTGTTGCGCAAAACTAGTCTTTCATTTGAGTCAAAAAAGACGAGTGGTTTCGACTGGCTACAAGTTTTGGCTGTTACAGCCATTTTAAGTATTAGAATCTACATATCCAATCCACTTAGACAAGTTGACCTACAGTCGCTATAGAATAGAAAACTTCAAAAAAGAACAATAATATTTCTGTTTGGGAAATAATTCTGAAAATCAAACTAGATAGCGGTGCTTTTGACCCAATACAATTCCATTTCTATCAAATTGTAAAAAAAACAAACTAGATGGCGCTGCTAAATTCGATTCGATTTTAATAAAAATAGATTCTTAACCCGCTGTTCTCATACGAATAAGACCAGCACCGCTTCATGTGCGACGCCCTCCCGAGTGCTATTTGTTCCAAGAACTACCTCCTCAGGGTGTTTAGATAGTAAAGCTTGTTAATGAGCTAGACTCCAGCACTAATACCAAATTAGAACTATATCCTACAATGGAGTTTAAGTTAACAATAGTTACACTTACAGTATCATCTTAAGATAGATAAGAAAAATATAGAGCGTATAATAGAATTTAAAGAGTATTGCTTTCAATACATTGTCTAATTCGTTTAAAGAGATGTTGATATTTAATTTTTTTTACCGATTTGAAAAAATAAGGTTCTCAATTTGGTTGTTTTTTTTTTGTTTTCTCAGAACTGTTATTTATGAACCGATTTGAAAAATTCTCTTTTTATCTGACTTATAAATTAGGTGTTTAGATTATATAATTTTAGGTGTAATTATCTCTTACGCATTATACTTTCTAAAGACGTACTTACTCGTATGTTTAAAATTTAATTTTGAGAGTCGGAACTTACTCGTTTTAAAGTTTTACAGGAAACTGTGAAGCTGACTAAAAGATATATGAAAAATAATGGAGAGATAACACAGAATCAACATTATTATATTAGAAGTTCACTGTTGGACATAAGACTAATAGATTTCCAGTAAGAACGAACTTTGTTTACCGACACAATGTTTAAATGTTAAAACATTTTCCCGACATGAAAAGGTTAAATAGTTCTTCATGTCACAAACCTCATTATTAAAGCAAGCAGTTTATAAACATTGCAATACATCAGAGTAACAAGGCCGATAGAAACTTGAAGAATTCACTAACAAATTAAGAAAAATGGCTCAAGTTAAATTAAAATCTTAGACCGGCGTTACTCTTTAAATTTATGCTTGTTTTGTACTTTCTAACCAACGACTCTAGACGTATTTTAAGCTGCTTTCGACCCTTATTTAGCTAATACAGGGTAACTGACTCATTTGGTATCTTAAGATGCTTCTCGCTCGCACATTTCAACATTTTAGAAGATATAAAATCACTGATTTTATAAACAACCAGCGCTTAGAAAATAACAATACAAAAAGTCTGTAAAAATATCATTTTGATCCAAACAATTTTTCAGACCACAATAATCAATTCTTAGTTTTTAAAAAAAATTGTTTAGAAAACTTGTGTGTGTAACGCGGCGACTGTCAGATCCATACGTACCTAGTACCTACCCCCAGCGGGCCTAAGATGCGCACGCGAGATATTTGTCATGTCGTTCTGTCAAAATGTAAGCATTTTGTACCAGTTTAGGAACTATTGCATTATCTGTGGTAATGTTGACGAGAAACCCCACAGATAATGCAATACTTCCTAAACTGGTACAAAATGCTTACATTTTGACAGAACGACATGACAAATATCTCGCGGTGCGCATCTTAGGCCCGCAGTATAATCAAAGTCAAAGTCAAAAATCTTTTATTCAATAAAACCTCACTGATCACTTTGAATCGTCATTACGTTTTGTATGATTAGGTATGATTACAATTTTTTTTTATTGGTTGAGTTGGAGCTAGTTCGTCCCAAGCTTGTTGGTCTTCTAAATGATCTGTGCCTCAGTTCACACATCTCTTGCGTACACAGGTAATTTGTAATTTGTAGTAATCCAGCTATATATATTTTGAGCTGTGTATAAGACATAATAAGTTACTTTTTTGATGAAGGCTACTCGGGGAAAGTTAGGAGTTAATTTCAAGATTCCTGTTTATTGCAGGTAACTGAGTAAAAGCAGGTTTCAGTTGAAAGGTTATGTATAACTTGTTTAACGATACCCTTTTCGTTAATGGGTTTTTGGCCGCATATAACGTGACCCATCGTCTTAGCATCTACTAGCATACTACTCCCTGAGTCTAGAGATTCATCAGCGGTTTGGTGCCTTCCTGGCTGGCAGGTGGTTCGTAGGGCTTTTTGTTGACCAGGATCGTGGCGTTCGTGGGCTGCCATTTTTGGTTTTTAACGTATTATGACGATTCACAGTGACCAGTGAGATTTTATTGAATAAAAACATTTTGACTTTGGCATAGGTAGTGTAACTTATCTTTTAGATTTTTAATTAGAATGTATTATATCTTTACTGTACATCAAAATAAAATAAAAACAGACATGAAGCACCATGGGCAGTCTTATCGCTAAGCGATCTCTTTCAGACAACTTTTAGATGGACAGAAACATTGATATTCGATAGTATATTTTTTTTCCACGTAGATTTCTATTCACCCTTCGCCGTCATCGGCAGCGTTTCCGGGTAGGTTCTACTTCCACGACAAAGAGACCCAATGAATTCGCCATTGTCAAAACACCCCATTAATGTTTAACTCGCCGTCAGTTTCAAAACACGGATAGATTTGTTGTAGCCGGCACATTAAATTATTCAATGGCAGGAAACGCAATGAATTGGTGGTGACCGCAGCAACGTAACCCGAACACGGATGCTGGTTGTAAACCTATCTAAATACTACGATGTTCGGTGCGTTTCCATTATTGTCCGGGAAATTATACGGCAAATTGTTGTAAATTAGATAATTGATAAGTATAATGTTAGTGCTATAAAACTAAATGATGGAAGACGATGGCCACCTGATGTTAAATAGTAACCACTGCCTATACCAATGCATTGTGTTGTCTCGGTTACTTACATACAAAAAAACTCCTATACTTAGTATATAGTAGATGTCATATAACTAGAGTCCGGTAGAGTCACGATACCACATTACATACATTTCTGATACAACAGAAATAATTTCTAATCCGTAGTGTTGTTTTGTTAATCGAAACAATTGTTAACGAATTGCAAGATGCCTTGCATGAAAATCCGATAAGCGCCTCTAGCGGGCAATTAGCAAACGATTTTTCTACATGCAAAAACTGCGAGTTTCTCGATTCTCACTTTTTGAAAATACTTGCAAGTCCTTAGATTTTTTTTTATGATAAAAGTAATGGAACAAGCTGATAGCTAACCTGATGTTAAGTGGTAACTTCTGCCTATAACAATGCATTACCTCACAGAGCAAGTCCAATGAGGACGTGCCCTGTAAGGCAATGCACTGCGTCCATCACTCTGAGACATCTTTATAGTCCTTGTATATAGGTGCTACGCTATTTTTGCCTCAAACTTTTTGTGAGGTAAGATTGAGTGCATTTCATTCTTCTCGTGCGTTTTGTTTTCATTGTGTTTTTATTAGAATAGTAACGGGACAAGGAAATTCTCGTGAGTCAATGAAAACAGTTCAAAACTCAGTTGCGCATCGAGCACTAGTTCTCATAATAACAATCGCGCCCCTTCGGCCCCCGTTATTCTAAATACAGTATGAATGCAAATTTATACCCTCGGAGAGATGAGAAAACTTCTTCTGCTATGCATGTTGCTATAGACGTCAGATCCAGCCCTACAACATCTATTAGAGATCTATACTATTATAAAACTGTAAAAAAGCCAAAAACTAAAAATTAAAGATATGGAAAAACTAAATATGCAAATCAACTAAATAAACGATTCTGATTTCAAAAATCATCAGGTCATGGCTCCTAACGCTGGATAAATCATCTGAGATTAGATATAAGGATTATTATTATGATTAAAATACCACTACATTTTACTGTCTACAGGTATAGTTAGAGGATCTCTCACATCAATGAGGATAACTTCAATTATGCATAAAGCCATTCGCAAATCCATAATCACAGACTAGTGGATGCCTGTGACATTATTAGCCTGGGGTATGGAAGATCGCGTATTCAGTTCAATGCCTTGATCACGAATAAATGTGACAATCGTAAACGTATCGTAAAGCTACCGTATCCGAGATACACTGCGCTCTGACACTACAACTGCAGTCGAGCTGGCATTGACTACGTACGTTAACGCGACGACTGTCACATTTGTTCGTGATACAGGTACAGATCTCTGTGAAAGTACCTTAATTCTGGGGCATTATTCTGTATAACTTAGGAGATTCCTTGACGTCACCGTAAGGAATGACATTTATGGCATAGGAAATACGGCATAGGCATAGGGCGATTTCACGCCGCTGTCTTGTCGTGCTACGTAACGCGCTTGTATTGGTCATAGTGAATAAGGCCCCTGCTGTCATAGCAATGATGCTCGCATTTCTGTATAGCAGTATCTATTCAAAGGATTTTGGTGACTCGGTAGAGACGTTTGTGTTACACTGCACAGTGACGCTGTCAGTTTTAAGGAGCCCGCGTCATCGCACGGCCCCGCCGCGCAGTGTACCACAAACGTCATTTCAGAAGCCCTTCAGACCTAAGATGCGCACCGCGAGATATTTGTCATGTCGTTCTGTCAAAATGTAAGCATTTTGTACCAGTTTAGGAACTATTGCATTATCTGTGGTACCTAATGGTGTCGACAAAACGCGCCATAATGTACACTTTTGACACTTCTTAGTCGTCGTACCTCTCTGAGGACGAGATAATAGTCATGCAGAAATGTCAAAAGTTGAAAATTCAAAGGCGTGGTTTCTCGACACCATTACCACAGATAATGCAATAGTTCCTAAACTGGTACAAAATGCTTACATTTTGACAGAACGACATGACAAATATCTCGCGGTGCGCATCTTAGGCCCGCTTGTCTCTCTAGCGATTGTAGAATGACCTCAAGAGGTACCCATACCAAAAGAGCATTAAGGTACTTACCTATATTGTTTTTTTACTTTCAGACGAACACACCACGTTATTTCTATCAGTAGAGGTATTCAATATACACAGATAACGAAATTATGAATCCAAATTATGACAGAGTTCAATTTAAATTATGTATGTTACGCATGTAATGAGTCACATAATACGTAAATAAGAAAATGTACCATAAACAATATTCTTACATACATTATATTGCTCTACAGTTACCATAGACTATACTTAATAAAAAAATCCTTACCTATTTAAACTTTTCTGAACAAATAAAAATTTCACAATTTCAACAAAAGCCCGTTGAACGGTACTCGAATAATGGTTCTGAGAATCACCTTGTAATTAATGTGAAAAATCCATAGATTAAATGATATACAGGGTGATCTAAAACATGTAGATACCTATCGGAAAGAGCCGTATTCTATACAACAATACTACATTCCTGATATATTCCTACTGGAACAATATTAACAGAAAAAGATCACAAGCAAAATAACATTCTGGAAGTATTTCAAATCACCTAGACTTTATCTGAATGTACCTTTTCTATATGAACCTACTTTATGTAGGGAAATAAATTAATAAAGTCATTACGTAAGTACTTACTTTCATACCTACAAGTAATTCAAGTAATTTACTGACTGTTAAAAAAACCGCACACAAAAATGTAGTTTTTTCATTGAAATAAGCCGAACTTTCAAAAGTCTTATCTGGAAGAAATTGCTTTCCAGAATGCCCTGGTTAGTTTTCTATACATTATAATGAATCACCCTGTATAAGCAAACTGGAGGGAGGCGTAATTTATAGCTTACGCTTCTTTAGACTAAGCGTAAATACATAGTAAGGTAAATTGAACCATTTTATCATCATTAATAAACTCAAGTTTACTAGATAAATAATTTAAAATATTTTTTTTGAAATTAGAAATTGTTTATGTTGTTTAATATGGGAAGCATATAAATTACTTTATTCACAAAGAAAATTACAACTAATACAGTATTTACAATATTTACAAAATACACAATGAAACAGTTGAGCTAACCGTTGCAAACGATTTATAGATAGCTCAACTGGTCCAAATCAGTAGCAATCGGAAGCGTGTCCAAGACGACTTAGACACTGGCTGCATTACCGCGATATCGCACTGCGTCCATCACTCTGAGACGTAAAGATGTTAAGTCTCATGTGCCTCTAATTGCACCAGTACCCCATATCGTAAGCTCTGAACTGCTTTCTCTGCCCAGCATAATGTCAAGTGACGTGGCTACAGATATACGAAAACAAGAAGCTTTTGACGGCAAAAAACGCGCTGAAACGCGCTAATGTCAGAAAATCCACCATGTTCTTTTCAAAACAAACGACAGCCGACTTTACGAATGACTTGACTTGACTTATATTATTTCAATTAAATCACTTGACATTGGCAAAATCGTCTGTCGAAATGACGGACAGAGGCCATTAATGAAGAGAAGAAGAAGAAAACTTGCCAGGCTTAAACCTGGCAGGTTTTTATGAAACAAAGATTGCCCCCCAGTACTCATTAAAATCAGAACAGCAATGCAACTAACTATTACTGCTTGTACCTCACCCTAGTGAGTTTTGTCAACAGGAAAAGACGTGAATAGCTTCTTAGAAAAGCAAAGCTGAGCAACAGCGGCTCTCAAACTTTATAAAGCGTTGCGAGTGACATGATATTAAAATACTTAATGGACCACATAATATGGTAATGTTAACTCGTAAACCGACATTGTAGTTACTAGGAGCTACGAAAGACTGATCATTACAGTTGTTCAATTTACGAGGGTTTCGCATTGGTGTGTGTAAGCTTCACTCACACAAGAAAGACAGATACTATATTCCAGAAATCCCCACTAAGAAAGAACTATCAGCGGGGATTTTACTTTTTTTTTCAAAAATCTCCACTGCTTCGACGTAGCATGTCTACGACGTAGCAGTGGGGATTTCTGATTTTTTTTTCTAGAAATCTCCACTTTTAGAAGTATGTGGTCCCATTTAAAAACCTTTCTTTATCCATTGAAATTGGCCGAGTTTATACTTCTTTTTACTAAGATTGGGTGGACGGTTAGTGTATCTGCAAGCACATGCACAAACATAGTCAAACCGTCTGTCGTAAGAACACACACGTCGAAAATCAAAGTACCTACACGTCCCGTAAAAAGGACATAGTGAGAGCTCAATGTGAAGCGTCGAACACTGCTTAGACGTTCTGCGTAGAGGAAATTCAACATAAAAAGCGCGTCGTCAAAAAAATTTGACGTTATGTGGCTTCGCAGTGACTGAAACCAGTCTTTGCATCAATATCCTTGCTGCTAAAGGTTGTGACCTTTGTTTATTATTTAACCCTTTAGGTATGCGTATATTATAATGTTTATAAAGAGAAAATAATAAGAAAACAACGATAAATTCAAAAGTAGACAATCAAAGTTGTATAGCGCCTACTTTTCATAGCTCTGCAACTATTAGGTACAATGCTTACAAAGTTTCTAACTCGAACCGCGGCTATTGTAAACTGGAAGTTACTTCCCCGGCCTTAAATATTCAGATTGTAATTAAAAATAACACTAGACCGATGTAGTAAGCTTAAAGCAGGGGTTTCACTAGGGTGTGAAGTAAGAACCGTCGTTTTGTAACCCTTTGCAACGTTATGACTACGCGGCTAAAACTGAAAGACACTTGGCATCTATCACAGAATGCACAGAGGCAAAAATCTTAATTTGGCACTCGTTTTTGAGTCAATTATTCCGTCTAATAAACTACCGATAAATAAACGAAATCTGTGCTTCGTTTAATTGTGTCTGTCTTCGCTGATCAACGGCTAAATAAGGTTTCTATGCGAAGATAAGTTAAACGTTGTATAAGATAAAGGCTGTATGTTCTTATTTAGGTAGATACAATAATACCTATTTATACTACACCTGCTTGGAAAGTACCTTGATACTTTATCAAATTTACGGTAGAAAGTACGTCATTGCATATCAAACAAATATGCGGGGAGAAAACGCATCTGAGCGGGAGAGAAAAGTGTATGAAAATCCATTTCTTACGTGGTTTTTTTTTTTTTAATTTTTGGTAAGACTATGCGCCGGTAACCTAAATATCAAAAGCCAAAAAGTTTTTACAGTGAGTTTTTATCTCCAAGTTCGCAAAATGACACTGGCCACTAGCTGTGTGTTGGATGGTGTCGGGCTGGCAGTGCGACCCTGCGGCGGCAGGATAAACAATTTGAAAAAAGAACATGTGAAAATTGCAGGCGCCATTGGCGCCATTTTCAATTTGTGTGTTGTATGAGGATTCAGTTTTAGTTTTTTATTTTCCTCGTAGGTGTAGTATAAAGCACTATGTATCACTCGAGAGAAAGTGTGATTCCCGATCCCGGGTGGTTTAAAGCCCGAGCCGTAGGCGAGGGCTTCAAACGACACCCTCGACGGTAATCGGTCACTTTCTCCTCTCGGTGAACAATGTACTATTATATGCACGCACGAAATCGCAGGCAGACAAATCAATGTGTGTAAAAATGTTACGTGTAATAACAAAATAAGCGTGCTTTTTTCAACATGCTAAAGTCTTACTACGTCGAGATTAATAATGATAGTGGACAAGAACCTTTACAGCGCTATAACAAAGGACTTTGAAAGTTATGAGTAATAGAATTGTTAATATTTTAGGGAGTTTGCGATTAAGCTATAACTTTTATATTAGCCTTTTACTTAGATGATCTTTGAAAAATATCCGCTTTTATTTTGTTTGTGAAATTAGACAATCCTAAAAAAATTATTTGTGGTGGACCATTAAAAAATACTCGTGATTTTGGATAGGGTGATTTTTATGAGAAATGTCGTTTACGTTTGCTACAAAGTTGACGTAAACTACTAGTATAGTATTATATAATCTGTGCGTAAACTATGTATATTATTGTACAGAGATTGAGCAGCGCCCCTAGCGGGTAGTTTACATTGCTGATTATTCTCCATACAAAATTATAGTTTACGTAACTTAGCAGTTAAAGAGGATTTTTTTCTATGCTTAACGTCTAACGTACCTAGGCCTCAGGTGACCTGTAGTACTTCTACCTATAACAATGCACTATCATAGAGTACGTATTCAAAACTTTGATAGTGCTAGACATTTCAATAAATAAGACAAGTATAGCTTTTTGAAAAATATGCTTATTTCCATTTTAGTGTCCAAGTTACGCGGACACGCTTCTTGCAATCTCAGCTTATTACAGTGCCGTAAAGCAAGTATGGCCGTAAACCGAACCATATGAGGACACAGAATAATAGCAGTGAGTGAATGGAAGTTATGTGGTTTTATTGAGACTAGACGCTATGAATACCACGCATGCACGATGAATCGTTGCAAAGAAAATCGTACGATAAAACGCACCAGTGCGACATTGTGCGCTCGTAGAAATACTCTGCTACAAAAGTAGGAGCAGGCAAATTGAGCACAGAAATAGTAGTTTTTTGCAATGGTCTTTATAAAAGATCTATAGTTTTTTGTGAAAAGTACTAACACTGTGTGGACGTGCTCAGTGAGACATTGTGTTGTTATAGGCAGTTTTACCACTTAATATCAGGTGAGCTATCGGCTTGTTCCATCATAAAGTTGTACTAGTTTGAGAGCATCAAAATGCCTTTGATGATTACAATTTTATAGTGCTGTCAAATAAGATAACAAATTTATGGTGCTGTCAAATAAGATAACAATTTTATAGTGCTGTCAAATAAGATAACAATTTTATAGTGCTGTCAAATAAGATAACAATTTTATAGTGCTGTCAAATAAGGTTACTTTAAAAAATTTTGCAACAGAAACGGGCTCAATGGTATCGATTCGCTTGTTGCATTTTTCTAAACTAACCTATTTGACAGCACTAAAAATGTTGCCGTCTCTTTCTCTTAAACTGAAACGACAAGGACGGCTATAATTTTAGAGCTGTCAAATTAGGTTAGTTTAGAAAAAGGCAACAACCGAATCGATACCATTATCTACTTATCTAAAAAGTATCCTTGACGATACCTTAGTCAAAAGGCCAAAAATTAAAATTAAAGATGCAGATCTACTAAATAAACGATTCTGATTCCGAAAATCGAGTTTGCCTATTTATCTGTTTATTCATTCGAAGATCACGCCTAAACTACTGGACCAATTTCAATGAAACTTATACCATTCAGAAGCCCTTTTTCCGCATTGAAACATAGGCTATATTTTATTGAGATTAAAGACGTGGATTTTTAGATACAGCTTGAACGCCCTAAACCAAAAGCAGCCACTTGCTACGAGGTTCATCGTAAGCTGGTTGACAGATATTTTGGTGGAAAGTTTCGCACGGGTACGAAGTCGCGGGTATCAGCTAGTATTTTTATAAAATCAGAAAAAGAAGGTACTAACAAATACCGACTTATAAGTGATACAGCCACGAGGTAATTGAAAAACTAAAGTGAAACGCCGTCTTTTCGCCTCGTTCTAGTGATCGTAAATTATTTTCATAAACTTGCATACATTTCATGTTACAACTATGTCGCTTACAGCGTCATAATTAAATTTTTCCGCATTCTGTTTTAAGTGGGTTTACTTAGAATCGTCTCTCAACTTCAAAGATAGTCATCGTCTAAAATAGTGCATTTTGTTTTATTTAGTTAGTGACAGGGAGAATATTAAGCAAACTTTAAACAGCTTTTAAGTTGAGGAATTTTTTAAGTACATCATAAGGCCGTAGAAAATTAATCAATACGTACTATGTACGGAAATAAAAGTTCGGCGTGATAAGTCACGTGGCGTGCACTAGTAAAGATCTCCAAAATTTTACCAAAAAATGTCGCCAGCAGCGGCTTGAATACATGAATAAATAATATAAGTTGGTATTTCGATATGCGTAAACGTATAGGATTACTTTCACATCATTACCTTCCTGAAGGACGAGACCCACCTCATCTTATTTACTAACAAAACTACCTTCACAAACATCTTATAAATGTAGAGCGGGAGCTGGTGTCACCGAAATGTACATCATCTTGCTTGATGTTCTTGTTGGTAGGAAGTAAGAGCGAAAGTGCGACCATAAAATATATTACTAAATAATTAGGTACACCTTTTCGAAAATAACAAGACAGATCCTTCACCACCGACATCCTCCCAAGTAGATCTCACTCTCAAGATTAATTGGTGAATGTCTAGAAAAAGGCACGGTAATAGATATCCTGTCAGACATTTTGGTTCTTGGAACCTACTCAACGTACTCAAGATACCTTGTTGATACCTAAGGGGAGTAGTCAGAGGAACAAGATTGGTAGATTTCCAATCTAAAACTTTGGCACAGAGCATCAATTTCACTAACGAGTTAAAATAACCAATAATCCGATAATTTTCAAAAAACACCACCGACCTGCATAAATGTTATGCTTGAATGATGTGTTTGCAATCGCCTCTAGCTCCGAGACTACAAGGCGATTTTGCTGATACCCTTTTTACGTGCTACGTATGCTCTACTACTTAAGAATACTTGGGTGTACATGAATATTTTGAAAAGAGTCCATTTTTTGCCGGTGGGCTATGTCGACGTTAACTAATGGTGTTTATTCAGCAACCATTTTGTGGATTCAACTACAGATATGTTACTATAAGCTTTTTTCATCATCTGAAAGTATTTCTTTTTTACTTTCGATATCTTTCACTTTTTTAATAATAACTGAAGTTTGTTTTTGTAACTACAAGACCACAGCCGTCTTGTAAAAGGCGTTGTGACACTGGCCGATACCAACATGTCAGTGTCACATAAATATCGGTTTCGGTCTGTTTCAGTCTGTGGTTTCAGTACCTACACCACAGAATATTACTACCAGTATCCACACGATGCAAAAGTGGCTTACCTACACCTTACTTACTATAGATAAACCAATAAAAGACCACTCCTTACGAAGTTTACAGGGGCACGGGCGGGCGGGTTTTTACAAACAAAATCTGTTCGAAAACTTGTCAAATGTTTGACAAGCAAACTGAATCTTTATTCAAAACGCACCTCCTTGCTCTCCGCGCGATGCCTCGCATACACTTCTCTCATTCCTGTAAGTTTTCAGGTAGTTGACTTACGTAGTCTTCCTATACATATAAATGGAATATTAGCTCTCAGCCGATATCGTGTAGATGTCGTGTCGGTGGCAATGTAAAACAGACGTAAAAGTAAAGGTGCCGATGCTCACCTCAGCAGTTTTCCTGTCAAATAGGTGAAGAGATTTAGCAACTTTTGGGTCAGTCGGGACTTTAGGACCAAAGTGCGGAGTAGGCAGTGTTAATTGCGATGTCCTGAGTTCGTTAGTCCTCATCTAGGACGTCCAAAGGTGGAATTGGATTGTGGAAAACTAAAGCCAGGGTTTCAGAAAATATAGCACTGAATTTGAGCAGTGACATTCGCAATTTGTGAACAGGGAGCAAGCATTAGTGTATGAGATACGCTAGAGTTACGATACGTTTACGATTGTCACATTTATTCGTGATTAAGGCCACTGCCTATAACAATGCATTGCCTTACTGAGCACGTCCACTGAGGACGTGTCGTATAATGCTTTGCACTACGCCCATCACTCTGAGACATTACGGTAAAAATAAAATATTTTCAAGACTCTGTGATTAAGTATTTAAATAGTCGAGCCCTCAGTAATAGTATAAATAGCCTACCTAACCTGAGACCTACCTAAATCGACAGCGGCTCCTGCCGTGAATCCGACGCTCTATCGTCGTCAAGGAATGGCTTGCACATTGCCTAGATAGGTCGTAGCTCGAAAGGGCTTATATCGCCTGTCAAAGGTAATGCACCCAACGTTAGACCTACTTAAGTCTCAAATTACATTCAACACAATATAACGGAAACCGCTATTTCAGAAACTCTAGATTTCGCAGTAGTACGGTCGGAGACTGGGTTGAGGTCCGTAATTAAGGTATCCAGCATCCCGTAGTACATAAGACTGCTTAGATACAATTATACCTACTAAAGTTGTATATAGTAACATTTTGAACGTTCTAGACTTTGAACTTTCTTGGATCCTTAGTAATCGCTTTTAGTTTTTGTCAAAATATATCGCTATATATCTTCTTCTTCTGTCTTTCTTCTTCTAAACATATAAAACTCTTTTGAAGTTGACTGACAAACAACGCACAGCTTAAACTATAAGTCGTAGAGGTATTAAATTTGGAGGGTAGCATCCTTATATAGTGTAGGGGTGCACTAAAAAAGGAATTTTGAAAAATCGCACCCTAAAGGGTCTAAAACTAGGATCAAACATTTTAGCCAAATAATGCGTATGCTGCTACCACGCGAGCATAGCCGCAGGCGACAACTAGTTTCAAATAAAACCTTACCTAAGTACCATTTGTTTTATTTCTCTATTCCTTTAAAACAGTGTAACCCGAGGTTTAGGCGGCCTACAAACGGTACCGTTAGCGTCGCTGGCCGCAGGAACACTAAAAAAGAGAAGGGAAATGTAGCACTAAACGAAAGTTTCAGTGACGCTTCAACCCGGACACTTAATTAGATCACTAGTGACAGCTACTAGTGGCCAGTTTAAAAAGACGAAAGATCGGTGTATAAAACTTTGTCATGAAAGATGTAGATTTTGATTACCTAAGTATAAATACTTTTCACTACGTTTTTGAACGGGAAGTCGATTAGTAAGTAGTTTCCAACAGCGGTAAGCTCCAATTTTGTGTTACCGACGAACGTGACTTTTGGTTTTCTGTTCACGCAAAACTGGCATATAAATTTTTTGCTTCTAAAATTATGTATGTACTCTAGATCTAGAGAAATCACTATCATCTAGATAAATAAAATAAATAAATAAAATATAATAGCCTTTATTCCTTAAATTTTACAAATTTTGAATTAAAATAATATAAAGTGAAAGTACATGCAAAGTGGATAAAACAAATTAATTTTATAACAATAATACAATTTCAATAATTCTTATAATACCTATAAATAAACATTTGATTCTGATTAAATAATAATAATAAACTTTTTAAAAAGTAAGATTTATAATAAAAATTAAAATATATTTTTAGTCTAGAACGTTAATGCTAAAACAACTGAAATCTCTGTGATCTGGTACCGCTACTACTCCGCTGTGTACTACAAACGGCACCGTTTGTAAATACCTTTTTATTCCCGTGCAAAATGTTTTACGTTCCTATTTGCATTGAAAGAGTTTTATCTCGCCCTAAAATATACAACCTAATGAAAAGGCAGCAATACTGTTTGAAGATCGACATCAGGTGAGCGAAGGACCCGTATAAATATTTTATGGCAATTGGGGCTTTGACTGACTATAAACGCATGGAGCCGCACTTTGTTGCATAAATAGAGGGATAACAAGTTTATTTGTCATTGAACAACACATCGAAGCTTACAGCAAAAACAGGGGCCTTATTCACTATGACCAATACAAGCGCGTTACGCAGCACGACAAGACAGCGGCGTGAAATCGCCCTATGCCTATGCCGTATTTCCTATGCCATAAATGTCATTCCTTACGGTGACGTCATACGGTTACGGCAAGGAATCTCCTAAGTCATACAGAATAATGCCCCAGTAAGTAATATTATTATGTAAGTAATAACCTAATAACTAAAACTAAAATAAACTATAAATCGAACAACACTACCTGCTTGTGTTTCTCTTTGTCATACCAGTCAATCTCCTAAAGCCATGGTTTTTTCAGTAGAGAAAAAGAAAATCGAGTGAAGTCAGTTAAAAATGTATTTGATTAGGGCTTGTACACAAAACTGCGATGCGACGTCGCATCGTAAAAATCTGCGAGCACGCACGAAGCATCGCAAGAACTTGCGAATTGATTCGCAAGTATACGATCCATGTCACGACCTAGTTATCAAAATACGTTCAGTACGGTTGACGGTCGTCGAAGGAATGGTCACCCTAATCGCTGAAGGGAGACGCCTTGCCGCACGAAATCGCATCGCAAAAATTCATGTCGCAATTTTCTGCGTTGCGAATTCGCATCGCATTTTTGTGTACAAGCCCTTACATAGTCACTTGACATAACGTATAAAAATATCATTTGGAAGACCGCCCATTTTAGGTACATATGTTTAATTATACATATTTGTTTTGTAATTGTTTATTAGTTTTACATTGTACAATAAAGTGTTTTCTTTCTTTTTTTCTTTTGAAGGTGATTGCATACGGATATGTAGAGGAGCTCACAAACTCAGTCAAAAAGCAACAATAATAAAAAGTAGGTCAGGGGTACATTATAAATTGTTATTTGAGAAAGGTTTTATTCCAAACTTGTTTTGGAATATTCACTGATGGGTAACATCACACAATTCTATAGTAGGTGCCAAATAACACCGCAATACAGGTCATTCACCCACCTTCAAAACGATGTCGCAAACTTCAATTTATGAATGGTAAACAAACTGTACTGCGAGATTCGAGCGATTGCCGTCTTAGCGACAGGTTTGTATGGAAAGCGACAGAATTAAGCCATTCATAAATTGAATTTTGCGACATCGTTTTGAAGGTGGGTGAATGACCTGTATTGCGGTGTTATTTGGCACTTACTATAGATATTGAACTCGCTGACGCAAACCATACTACTTTTATTAACAATAGCAATGTTATTAACTTGTAACTAGCTTGAAAAAATTAGGTGAATCTTAATTCAACAGTGTTTTTTTTCATAATTCAGTTGCTATTCCACAAATTTTGAAGTTAGTTACGTGAATTGGATTCTTCTTAGGCTGAGCGAAAACTGGCCACCGACCACAGCCACATTTAAGCTTGTTATTTTTTTTTAAGTTTAGATTACCACTTCAGAATTTTAAAAATTTTCCTCGAATACCACTCTCCGGATAGAGTTTAAATTTTTTAATCATAGTTAAAAAATTAAAATCTTACCCCGAATTTAGTCATAATATTTTTTGAAATTTTGTCTCATCAGTGTATCTTTATGACACTGACTGCACTACTGAGCACTCCATTGAGTCTTTCTTCTGGCTCACGTGGCCAAAGACCACCAAGAATTATTCAAATTTAGTATTTTAAATACTAGATACTCGTTAACTCGTATCAAGCGAGCGCTCCCAGCGAAAAATACTAGTACGCAAAATCTAGACTCACTTTATTTCTTTAATGTGTTGAAGTTGATAAAGTGCCTTAAGAAAACCCATTTCATATTTTTACTAAGTTAAAAGCTGTTTTCTTACCCTTTCAGATACGTGATGTGATGGGAGGAAAATGATGTATATTTGGCGAAAATCGAAGCTCTTATCGAAGTATATTCTTAAATACTGATATTTCTACGGTTAAAGTATTCGATAATACCGATAGACCTTAAATAGAAAAGTTGAGCGGGCTCGTGATGGATTCTGACTGCTTGAAGCTAACTTGAAACAGTTATTAGTACCTAGCTGGTTTGTTAGTAGGATTCTGTTTTCCAGTGTTTCATAAAAACTGGCAGGTTCTCTAAACTGTTTTCATACTAAATCATAGGTATTCTGTGACTCAACTGTGACAATAGCGCGTTTCAGAGCGTTTTTTGCGGTCAAAAGCTTCTTGTTATCGTACATCTGTAGCCACGTCGCTTGACATTATGCTGGGCAGCGAAAGTAGTACAGAGCTTACGATACAGGGGCAGGTCGTGGGTGGGTTCAAATCCTGCCGCACACTAATGGGTTCCCACCATTCCCATTGCAAAACTGAGCTTACGTAATTTATTTTTAACCATACTTTTATGAATTGTAGCTAGCAACATTTTTCAGCCAATCAGTTTGATAACATAATAAAACAAGTAAACATGGGTACCCTTAACCCTTAAAATTACAAAATAACAACAATAAAATACACTACACTCTATTAAATTCCGGGTCGCGGTAGCTAATTTGTCTGAATAAGGGTCACGCTACAAACACAAAACTGCATCAGCACTGCTGTGCACAATTACTTGATCGGTAGAATAAATAGCCTTATTTATATTTCTTGTATTTTTGTAACTCAGGTTATGCATACTCGCTGTTACTTTTGTGACAACTATAAATAATTGCAAGACACTTTTTGCGACTTAGTGATAACGTTTCAAATCACATTGAATAGTAAAATGCAAAAAAATTGGATTGTGTAAAAGATGATATGCTTAGGAGAGGAGTGAACACGGAGATGACGAATGATAGAAGAGAATGGAAGAAAAGAACATGTTGTGCCGACCCCACCTAGTGGGATAAGGGCAGGAAGAAGAAGAATAGTAAATTGCAAAGAACCCCCGAGGTGAAAGCATATATAAAAAACCCATATGGTAAACCCATATAGCAGATACAGACGCGATCCATTTTAGCCCATCATGATAATATCATTATGCTTGTTTAGTATAATAAATAAATATTAAATAATATTCACGGACACTTAACACAACGCCTTCTAGTCCCAAACTAAGCAAAGCATGTACGATGGGAACTAGATGGCTGATAGAATACATACATACATTTTTTTTTGTAAATACATACTTATAATACATAGAAACACCCACATAGATACATAGAAACATACAGTATGACGCATGCTTAAATATACAGTCCAACGTTACTCGAGGACGGCTATATAATGATCCAACTCTCGTAGGTGGCAATACGGAGTGGGAATTTGTTAAACTTTGGGGTTCCACAACTTTATGCCAGGCGCTCATTGGATGGTATACTATGTCAAAAAATAATATGGCCAAATTTGTGTAGTTTACAGGATAAATAAAATTAAAAATGAAATACTCGACTTGCTGCAGACATCCTCTTATCTAGGCACCAAGATTTCTTCACAGCTTTCAGCGTTTTAATAAAGTCGTATAATGTAGAGGGCCGTAGCAAAGTTAACAGTTGTAGCGAAACTGAAACTATACAAGTTATAGGACCAAAACAGCAAGTCGTAGCACTAAGTAGCATAAAACAGTAAGTCGTAGCAAAGCGTAGCAAGTCGTAGCACTGAGTAGCACAACGTAGCAATGCGTAGCGTGTTATAGTCCAATGTAGCACAGCGTAGCACTGTGTGGTAGACTTAATAAAAGTTTAGCAACTCGTTGCACTATGTATCAACTTAGAACACTTACAAAAACTTGTAGCACATCTTTAGCAACTCCTAGCAATAATTTACTGTCAATTTTTTTGTTTACTAGGAACCATATAGAACGGTCTCACATAATTAAAATGTTATGGTTACCACAATGTCAGAATATCAGGGTGTTCAAACTAGCAGGGACATGTTGATAAGTTGTGAAAACACTTGGCTATTTTAACTTTCCTACTAACCCACTCCGTTTAACTATGTCCCGTATATTGTAGTGATTTGGATTTTCTTACTAATGATTTTTTGACCATAGTCAGCTACGTATGGTAAATATCGGTGCAGCTGTTTCCAAGTTATGAGGATATTCATCACATCTGAAGTTTTGAAGGGAGCTTTAATATTTCGATCAGCTCAAAGAGTTTGATAAACTGATCTTGCTCCAAATCCTGACGATGACCAGAATAATCAAGTGGTTTTATGGAGTTTTAAGGGTGGTTTTAATTACCTTGTGTTTGCGTAGCACCTATTCAGTTATACAATATAATAAAACGACCTCCGAAAGCTTCGACGGGCTAAAACACCTGTCAATATCATAACTTTACCACAGATCATATAAACTAAATTACCAGAAATCCGCACTGCTATGTTGTAGACATGCTACATCGTAGCATTCAAGGGGATTTCTCAAAAAAAAACATAAATCCCCACTGGTAGGGATTACTTGGTGGTGATTTTTGGAATATATCAAACTACTTAACCCAAAGAACTATCAGTGTTAGCGTGACAATAAAATCAGGTGTTTCGTACAAAAACTATTTAAAAAAAAAACAAAAAAAAAAAGATTCTCCAGTTGTTTCTTCACAGTGATGAGTAGGTACTTTGACCCCACGATCTTTTCGCGTCTTTGAAGTCGACAAACCTTGGTTAAAATGCAATTTCAAGTTCCGATATCTTTAGATTTCCCCAAGTTGTTATCAGCACGGATTATCTCTGGCTTGCCTCGAGTTTAATTAAAATCGTTGGTATCGCTGGAACAAAAACCGATGATAGGCTGCCTTAATTGTTTTTTTTTATTTAAGTCGAAATATACTGCGGAAAAAGGTTTTAAAATTACATGAGTAAATGTCTATTTTCTCATGTAATTTTAATTGTAATTTTTTATACAATATAGGCAACCGTTTGACCACAATCTCACCTGATGTTAAGCAATGATGTGGTTGACGATGTTTCTATAACGGTTATACAGACAGACAGACAGACAATAATTTTACTGAATTCATTTTTGGCATCAGTAGCTTTCCCTAATCACCCCCTGATAGTTATTTTGGAAATATATTTCATGTACAGAATTGACCTCTCTACAGATTTATTATAAGATGAGACACAGCCCCAGGAGGCAACCTATGCTTACACTTAACGACACACTGTAGTGCCTGGGACAATGTTTAGATGGAGTAGGCTTGCCCAGCACCTATACCATCCTCTCAGCCTAGTAAGCCATATCCACAGGAAAGACAAGGTCAATACGTGCGGAGCTGACTAAGCCGCGAATAAGGAGGCTAATATAAAAATACATATATTTTCTTTGTTCGGTACTAAAATAAAGTTTACAATAGGATATTCTCCCTCTTACTTACGATCGCTGCATAACGTTAATCAGCTGTTTAAATTATTGCTGTCACCTACTAACAGGTAATGTCAAACAGTGACAGAGCTAGACTTGGATTCAACTGTTTAACTATTCGTCTGTCGTAAGTAAGGCCCAATCGGCCTTACCACGTTATCAGAT
Source organism: Eulithis testata (assembly GCA_947507515.1). NCBI lineage: Eukaryota > Metazoa > Arthropoda > Insecta > Lepidoptera > Geometridae > Eulithis > Eulithis testata. Next base: position 3,945,649 of record OX382213.1, on the reverse strand, counting down.
TTATCTTGGATCTAACAAAAACTGCCAAAAACCACGTGTGCGCGGTTTTTGGCGGTTTTTGTTAGATCCAAGATAAATCTAGAAACATAATTTGGGGGTAGATAGATAGATATATACTTTATTGCACACCAAGAAAAAAAGAAAAACAATAAAAGAGAAATAAGTTTTAAGTATGAGGTACAATGGGCGGTCTTATCGCTATAAGCGATCTCTTTCAGACAACCTTTGGATAGACAATATGAATGGGGTAATATGTTATGATTCCAATTGTATGTCAAGAGCTGAATTCTCGATATTTCAAACGTCACATTAACTCTTCCATAACTCTACATTTGCAACTTCATGCTGAAACGTATGTATGCGGAAAATTGTGAAGGCTCGTCTAAACTATCAGAACTTATTCAGCGCATAATGTTACAGAAGTTTGTGAGGCATTGTGCTGTGTAAATCGGGTAAGGATACCACAGATAGGTTAATGGATTAACTAGGAGATGGTTTTTTTTTATATGGTTTACAACTTGAAATATTCACTAACTTAACTTAAAACGTATTTTTTAATTTAATCATTTTCGGTGTAATTTCTAATATAGTAAACACAGCATGCGAAAAAAAAGGCTTATAAAGGCTTGGTGCGCGTGATCTCAAAAGTGTCGAAAATATTTCATACACAAGAGTAAATATGTGAAGACAAGGAGAAGGCTTATAGAAGCATGGTGTGTGAGGCCGCAATGGTTCGTAAAGTCTTCAAGATGTGATTCAAAATTAACGTTGTACGAAAATCACCTTCAATTAAACTATCCAACGGCGTCAAAATATGCAACGTACAAATTCTGACACTTATGCACTCAAAAGCCATGACTATCTTTACTAATAAAAATTAGTTCTTCTTCTTCTTCTATTTATGGCATTTGTCCAACTTTTCGAAGCAAAAGCAAATCTCTTAATAGGGATATTGACAGAGCTAAATTACTGATTACTCAGGTCAGGTATGTCATTCAGGTGAAGTAGTTATTAGGAGTTATTAGGAGTTATTAGGAGAGAAGAGATCTTCTTATTTAACATATCTGTGTCCACGACACGTAGATTGATGACTTACGTGTCTTCCTCTATAGTTTGGATATTGGTAACTCAACTCGGCTAAGTTTAATGCGAAGCTTGCAGACGCTTAGAACTTTGCCTGTTCACAGCTTATAGAATGATAACTAGGCAACTATATCAGCTCAAGACTGTAATTACTTGGAAACATAATTTCAGGTGCCGGTATGACAGGTACGGTGGACATCCAGTGAAAATGAAGTCGTTTATTTTAAATTGTCTCAGGATTCTAATTATTTCAAAATTACAAATATTCGTTTACAAGAAATCATTTTACGGAGGTTACTTTTTATCCGTGTTTGAATCGAAGTGCTGAGTTGGCTGGCTGTCACTGGCGGTGATGGTTGAAACGTCAAACGTCACTTAACGTCACTGTCAGAACATCGAGAGATAGGCTATAAATAGAAGAAGTAGATGTGCGCTCATACTTCGCTAGTGCGTTCCTAGATGGTGCTGTAGTCGTCAACACTCTGAATACCAAAATCACTTTATGAACTATGAATTATTATGCTATAATTTCTTTGGCTTAGGCTGACTAGGCTGAGAGGATGGTATAGGTGCTGGGCAAGCCTACTCCATCTAAACATTGTCCCAGGCACTACAGTGTTCCGTTAAGTGTAGGCATAGGTTGCCTCCTGACGCTGTATACATCATCTTCAATAGATGTAAAGTCGTATCATTATTATTGTTACAATACTTGTCTATCTTCTATCTATGAAAGCGCCCTATGGTTTTTAACGCAACATTTTTCAGAAACCCAACAATATAAATAGAACGATTTCGGATTCGAAATAAATAACATTACGTATTTAAACCAAGGTATGTGTTATTATTTTTATAACACATTTGCTCGTAAAGGGTCTCTTATTTCACCAATTTCAGTATCGTGCTGTATGTCATTACGCACTCGTGCGTTATGGTAATGTAAAACGTACGGTTTATCAAGATGCTCCCACTAAAACGAACGGGGGGGGGGGGGGCGCGCCGCGCTCTACGATAAAAAATAAGCATTTCATTCTTTTACAAATTGTTCAAATTTTTCTAACTGCTTCAACAAGTGAATAAAGATTTATTCTTTGAAGAAAATCCGAGTTTTATTTATTCCCTCGCAAATGTGTTATAATAATAATAATAATAAAACTTTATTTCGGGCAACTTAAGATAAGTACAAGGTGTAAAAGCTTATTCTAGGACCCATATCAATATATACCTTAGAGACTAACATACATACAATATAAAAACACTTATTTATTTATTGGCCACGTAATCATTGCGCTGCGACGTGGGACGCGATTTCACGTTATAAAACGTCGTATGACATACGTGCGCTTTGAAAATAACAGCCTCTGCTTTCTTGTAGCCCTCGCCTACGGCTCGGGCTGGCAATATCGCCTCGGCTGTAATTTTCAACTTACCGCACTCATATCATAATGTACTATTAAACCAAATATGGTTGTATTCTTTGTATGTTTACTTCGTAAATTTGAATCTACTTGTCAATTCAAAAGACAAAACACCGTGTAACTACATCTATTATAGTAAAGATACTGTTACACATGCTAATAAAGCATGCTTTTAGCGAGCACGTGCTCATTTAGCATGTGTATCGAAACCTTGCTAATAATTAGCATGCTAGAAAATCGCACGACCGTCGATTTTTGAGCATGCTACCTGCAGCGCGGGTGAAAGGGGGCGTGCTTTTAGCGCGTGTGAACAGGTTTGCTTATTGAGCATGCTCGTATCGATCGATCAGTCGTTCGCGACAGGGCGCGTGCACAGAGAGCGTGAGAGCACGCTATAAAATAGCATGTGTATTGGAGTGTTTGCTTTTAGCATGCTTATTCAAAAGCATGCTTAAAACTAGCATGCTTATTGCTAGCAAATGTAAACTCCTCACTAGCATGCTAATTAGCACGCTAATTAGCATGCTATTTTCTAGCATGTGTAACAGTACCTTAATGGCAGAGTCAAAGTTGAAGAAAAAAAAAGTAGGTACTCAACATGATTTATGTTGAGTTGTTAGTTGTTTACTTTTTAATTTAGTTCTCAAAATACACCTCACTTTTATAGAACAGAGATTTTTACTTATCTACCCAGATTTAGATTGTGGACTAAACCAGTTGTCCTCAACATTGACTGTGCCTATGTGCACTATTAAGGCGTCTATAAGATAAACATGGTATACTTACGCTTCTACCGAGAAATAACTGAATTTTGTTACAGTACTTTGTAAGCTAAATTTTGCAAATATGGGTCTTAAAGACCGTTAGGAAACTTGTAAAAGGTTTCATAGATGCTGTTGACGTCTTGTTTTCTTGGTTTACTTTGTGAGGGAGTTTCAAGAATTCCTTCCTTAGAATTCCTTGTAGCAGTAGGGTTGTTTTTGAAAGATCTCGTCCAGGGAAAGTACCTTTTTTACAGGTGCCTAAAATTTAGAAAAGTACTGGATTGAGAAATCCTGTATTTTACCCGTAAAACTTTGACTATACCTACTGCCCCCGTATCGCAAGCTCTGAACTGCTTTCGCTGCCCAGCATAATGTCAAGTGACGTGGCTACATATACGAAAACAAGAAGCTTTTGACGGCAAAAAACGCGCTGAAACGCGCTAATGTCACTATTTAGTCACAGAATACCAATGATTTAGTATGAAAATAGTTCAGAAAACCTGCCAGGCTTAAACCTGGTTTTCATAAGACAGCGATACCCACACTGGAGCCTAGATCATGTACTCGAATTTTTAATTTTTTTCAACATTTATTGGTGCAAGAACCATGAGCCTAGAAACAAGAAACAATAGTTTCAGAGAACTAAGAATGCGATTTTCCCGAAATGCTAGATTTATTTATTTATTTATTTATTAGGATTGCCAAAGAATAATACACATAACTTAAAGATAAACGCAAACAGAACATATCATGGCTGGTGCTTATCCACTAAATGCAACCACAGCTAACGCAGGTAAAACATTATGGAAAGTAAAAAGTATTTTGGAAACAAATATATACAATGGTTAAAAGCTACGATAAACTAGGGTGAGAGATAAAATAATTGAAATCTAATGCAACAAATTTCACAATAGCGCAAAAAAATGAAATATATTATGATATTAAGATTGAGGGATCCTATTTTACTTACCTAAGTATTGTAAATAAATCGTTAAGTAGTATAAAAGTTTTGAATATGTCGATCATCCTAATTCCTTCCTACTAATATTATAAACGCGAAAGTTTGTAAGTATGGATGGATGGATGGATGTTTGTTACTCTTTCACGTAAAAACTACTGATCCGATTTGGATGAAACTTGGAATATATATTGTCCGTGACCTGGATTAACACATAGGCTACTTTTTATCCCGAAAAATTAAAGGGATCCAACGGGACGCGAACGAAGTCGCGGGCGGCACCTAGTATTAAATATTCTGATATCTTAAATATTAAAATATCAAAATATTGACTCACTGTTTTTACATAAGCTGATTGCTACACATTCCAATTTGATTCACAAAATGTTCGAGGACATGTCTCAAGGTTTTTCTCATTAAATATTATTGATATAAAAAGATATTCCGTTTTTCTTTTTCCTAATATATTTCCGTTTACTTGGAAATATAATAAATAGGGATACGAGATTATCAGATGAATTCGTAAATACCTAATAATACAAAACATTTATTCTAGTGAGTTGTTAAAAAAAGATTTTATCACCAATGACAGTTGACATCCCTAGGGTCGACTAGAGCTTGACCCCATATGCAGACAAGCTTTCTCTATTTGACATCAACATGTCGGCAAGCGTTTATTTACTGACAGTTTGGCCTACTTTTTTAGGCGTCGACTTACGTCTTCCTCGATTATACTTCGTAAAATATATTATTGACTTTCATTTGCAATATTAGATGCATATGTGTCGTCAAAGTCAAATATAATATCTTTGATTCATTAAAATAACAAAACCACTTTGAATGAAACGAGTGCGGCAATTACTCTAAGGGCCGTAAGATCAATAGTGGGTTAAACTACGAGATAGAGTTTAACCTCCAGTCTCCGATTATTTCATAAGATCAATGGTAGTTAATCGACCATGGGTGGCACTTGATACGCGACTTGACAGTAGATTAATCCATCGATCAAATGTAATCGTAGTTAACGAAACCCATAGTTTAAACTGCTTTTGATCTTACGGCCCTAATAGTATTATTTTTACACCTACTGAGGTGTAACGAGTTTTCGGCCGAGATGACGTCATTATATTAAAATCTCCGCCAAATGAGCACAAATGAGACTATTTCGCTTTCTCAATATAGGGTTGAAGGTTAACCTTCAACAAGGGTCATGTCAGACATGGGTTCTACTCAGTCGGTGTTGCTACAATACCGATACAACTGTTTATCATGTCGTCTGCCACGGTGTTTATGTCTCGCGACCATGATTTATTTCACTTTGTTTTATTCATACCTAAAAAATATACAGAAGTATAAACTCAGCCAAATTCAATGGATAAAGAAAGGCTTTTAATAGGGAACACATATTTAGTGGGGATTTCAGGAAAAAAAATCTAGAAATCCCCACTGCTACGTTGTAGACATGCTTCATCGTAGCAGTTCATCGTCTGGAAAAGAATCTGAAATCCCCACTGGTAGGGATTTTTAGTGGAGATTACTGGAATATATCAATACTTGAACTGGATTATACAAATATACAGTCAGCAATATAAGTCGATTAATGTTTTTAACCAACTGCGGCCAACTGCGTCACACCCTGGCTCCCCGACGGGCGTCGGTCTCACGGTCGCCTAAAAAGCGTTGGCGGGACAACCTCGACGCCTTTGATAGGAGTTGGTGGGAGCAGGCCCGGGAGAGAGAAAAATTGAAGGTGTTGGGGGAGACCTTTGCCCAGCAGTGGGACGAAATAGGTTGATTAAAAAAAAAGTTTTTAAAATCCAAGTAAATGCCTGTCTTAAAATGTTATACTATCATCGATATAAAGATCCATCTAAGCTCTCGCAAAAGTTACTATACAAAAAGTCAAACGCTTAATCCATGCTTTTTCTGCTGCCGTACAAATAATTTAAATGGAAAAATCTTTATTTCTCCCGAAATCCAGGTTTTTGCTTTCCGCATATTTCATTACATTTAGACAGATGGTCCTTATTCAAACGAATAATGACAATGATGCATCGGTATCACGCAAATATACGTTGTGTATTCAGTACTTGCAGTTGGGTATAATCTCTAAAGGCTTATGGACTACGCTCTTTTCCTTGTGGGCAGGTGTGGCCACGGAAATTGCAAATTCTCAGGTTTATTTAGGCCCAAAAATCTATCAATAGAGCTAATCCATACTAATCCCCACTGGTAGGGATTTCTTGGTGGAGATTTCTGGATTATATCACTAATATTATAAATGCGAAAGTAACTCTGTCTGTCTGTCTCGCTTTCACGCCAAAACTACTAAACCGATTTGAATGAAAGGTACACAGATAGTCTAGAGCCTGAGAAAGGACATAGGCTATTTTTCAATGCGAAAAAAACGGTTGTAAGGGGTTGAAAAGGGGGGGGGTGAAAGTTGTATGTAAGTTTTGTCATTTTTAGAGCTAGAAGCTAGAAACTTATTTTTTAGGCTGTTGGTTCGATTTATATAAATATGACATTCAAAGTTTGTAATAAATTCGGCACCTGCAATACTTCTTGCTCAGTCATAGCATTTTTTAAGATCTAAAGCAAAAATATAATTTTGATCCAAACAAATTTCCAAACGTTGAGCTACATATGAATCGTTGGCAACGGTTTGTAGATAACTCAACTGTTTAATGTGAAATATTGTAAATACTGTATTAGTTATAATACAGTAAATTAAACTTTATTTTAAGTAAACCGCTGGTTTAGCAGCGTCAGCCTCAAGGGCATTGGTGCCACAGAAATGGAATCATCGTGCAAATGTACCCGTACCTGGATGCTTTCAAATCCGCAGCACTCTGCCGCCACTACAAGGTTTCTCTTTTACCTTTTAGATACGCCAGAACACTTTTATTTGTAGGTTAAGTACTATTTTTTGGAATAAAAAAGTGAACACAAAATATGCGAAATGTGTTCAGTAACCAAGTCATGTTATATTTTTGTTTTATGTAACTTAACTTATAGGTAATCTTCACCGATTATCTATAAGTTAAGCGACGACGTTCTGCGCGGTCAATATTTGGATGGGTGACCGCGAGTTACATTTAAATCTGAGCGCTTCCGTGCTTCGGAGGGCACGTTGAACTGTCGGTCCCGGCTCTAGCAGTCGTTAGGCCATGACAGAGGCCGTAAGGCGGCCTAAAAACTCCGTCACCCGAGTTGGCCACTAACTCATAATATGAGCTTGCTTACTTGGCTGCCAACTTAAAAGTCTGGGGTTAAAAATGCAGCAACCAGGCAGACATATTCCGCCAAACTATGTTTCCAGATTTATCTTGGATCTAACAAAAACCGTCAAAAACCGCGTCTGTTTTGGACTTAACTAGGTTTTTTCATATTACGTAACATATAAATCTGACAGCTTTGACAGGGGTTAAGTCCAAAACAGACGCGGTTTTTGGCGGTTTTTGTTAGATCTAAGATAAATCTGGAAACATAATTTGGCGGATCAAGTAGGTTGATGAGAAAATCGATCTTTCTGGATTATATATGTGGAAATCAATTCAAAGCAGTTTGCTCCTACCCGCTGATGATGATGATGGTATTAGCTTCATAGGAAAGTGCGGATGGATATAGTTTCTTTCTTTGCGGCTTACGCAATATACTCAGGCCCACTCTGCATGAAGAGCCACGAACACCACATATGATAGTAAACGTGCGCTAAGGAGTTACCGGCTGTAAAAAAACTACTTCCGAGAACTTCGGAAACTTCGTAGAGTGCCTATCAGTATGAACAACTTTACCTATAAGGAACCAACAGTGTTTAGTGTATTCACTGCTCACGCAATAAAACAGCTATTCCATGTATTTTTCAAAGCCTTTTTATTTATTTTCTTGTATTGAAGAGCTGATTTTTCTTCGCGCTATCAATGACGGTTTGGTTTAGATCATGTTTGGATCTTTTGACCATTAGTCACAAGTACATGCGATAAAAAACAATAAGTTAAAATTTATTCCGTTGCGCTTAGATTCAAATAAATATTTATAAGGTCCGTATTCGCATTTATTAGGTACTAGCCGTCGCCCGAGGCGTTGCTCGCGTTTTAGACCCTTTTGAATGTGACTTTTCAAAATTGCTTTCTTAGTGCACCCCTACACTACATAAGGATACTACCTTCGAAATTTCATACCTGTAGGACTTATGGTTTAGGCTGTGCGTTGATTATCAGTCAGCTTCAAAAAAGTTTTATCTATTATTGATGATTGATGATGTATTATTTAATTAGTGTAATTGGCCCAGGCCGTTCTGATTATGTAAATAAATAAATAAATTATGGTTCCATAGGAGAACTGTTCAAGCGTTTGCGAGAATGGTGATATTACAACTTGTACAAGGAGTAGGTGGGTACACCTATAGGTATTGTTTACGCAACAGCCTACATCAACTCGACTATTCCAACCCTCTCTTACATCACCAGCATATCAGTTACGTATTGTCGAACCCTGTTTTAAACAAAAGGACCTAAATAAACAGTACCTATGGAACTCTGAATTTTTTGAAATATTGGGCCCGTCATAATGATGTAGGCATTAATAACCTATCTATCTTACTAATAACAAGCATGCCTTTGCATCTCATCTCTTAGATAGTATAAACAGCGTCATCAGGCTTGTGCATCTCATTTAGATAATTTATAGCGTCATACAGCGTCAGGGTCCAGTTTGGACCCATGCCCTTATGAACAATACACTGCAGTGCTTGGGACATAGTTTTTGCTTGGCCCATACCTAGCCTAGTCGGCCGTATCCACTGGAGAGACCAGCATGCCGATTGTGTACGTTTGACGTTTTCTGCAATGTCACGTAAACCATAAAGGCTGAATTGCACCGGGGCAACAACTTGCGATAGTGCCGCATGCTACATATACATGCGGCACCTTGTGGCATGCTACAAATAGAAAGGATTTACGGCATTAATGGCATGCGGCAGCCTATTTTACGCCAAGGCAACATCGTTAAATAACACAGTCTGCCACATGACGCAAGGTGTTGCCATGTCGCACGGTTCTTGCCACAATGTGTGACATTTTTTATTTTGTAGCATGCGGCCTTGTGGCATGCCGCAATGCCGCACAGTGTTGCCCCGGTGTAATTCAGCCTTAATTTTGTATGGAGAATCATCAGTTTTGTAAACTACCCGCTAGGGGCGCTGCTCAATCTCTATACAAAAATATAGTTTAAGTCAACTTTGTAGTAGGTATACTTACGTAAAACAAACATCTTTGTGTACAGTTGGTGCATAGGCTCAATTACATTTACCTCACCTTTGTGGTAATCTTTTTCGATTATGACGTATTTGAACGGGCAATAGTTCTATAACGGTCGTCTAATATAGCGGTGACAGCTTCTCAAAAGTTTGTTGCTTTGCAAAATTTTGACTAAAACTATAGGGGTAGCGGAAGCACCCTCGAAACCAAATCAGAGATAAGACACGCTAGAGAGAAAATAGAATTTATTTTGCTTAAATCCCGGATAAAGAAAACATCAATATCACACTTGATTTTGAATGCCTCTTATTGTACCTTAACCTCAAACTAGCATTAAAACAACCAACACGTTTGACAAGCAAAACCTGCATTGATAACTTTGCACATGATTTTAAAAGTGCATGTACGACTGAAGTGTTGGAATTTGGCTTATCAGATCATACTGCTCAAATAATAAAATTACCAGTTAAAAAAATCTTAAAATTAAAATATTGGCGAAAACAAATACGAGACTATGGACCAGAAAACATAAAGAAATTTAAAATGTGTATAAAAAACTTATCTTTCTCAGATATATAGCACCAATGATTCTTCCCTAGCATATTCATACTTTATTGAGCACTTTAAACTGTTCTATGACCTTTGCTTCCCCACTAAGCTAATTTTAGTAAAAACTATATCCAAACGCAAATGGATATCACGGGGGATAAAAATATGTAGCAAAAGAAAAAGACTCTTACTCTGGAATCATAGATTTAAACCTGACAATGCAAATAAGGTGAAGTATGAATTGTATGCCAAACGGTTCAAAAAAATTATTACTTTAACAAAACGAGCACAGAATAACTATAAAATTCAAACCTCTAACAACGTATCGAAAACCACATGGGAAATAATTAACAAATCACAATTCAACTTACCTAAAGAAACTATACTGGGAATTAAAGATAAGAATAACGATTATGTAACCGATCCAACTGACATTGCCAATCAGTTTAATGACTATTTTGTGGACAAGGTTAAACCAATACCAGGCGCTGGTAAAAAAGTAACAGCGAACATATATCATCACGAGAAATCAATGTTCATGGCACCATGTCTGCCACAAGATGTCAATAAAATAATAAAAAACTTAAAAAATACAAATAGTACAGGTTCTGATGGAATTGCGACTAAAATACTAAAAAATGTTAATAAATACATATGTCCTCATATAAGTTACCTAATTAATCTCAGTATAGTCACAGGTAAATTTCCACAGGGTCTCAAGATGACCTTGGTAAAACCATTATTTAAAAAAGAAAACAAGGATTTTATGGAATACTATAGACCCATCGCTCTCATATCAATATTTTCGAAAATATTTGAAAAATATTATTACGGAGAAATTAATACGTACCTTGAAAAAAACAACATCCTATGCAAGGAGCAAAAAGGTTTCCGCAAAAACAAAACAATCAATATGGCAGTATATGACTTTGTAAACGACGTTATCTGCAATGTCGACAATCGAATTCCCGTTTGTTCTATATTTTGCGACACAGGCATTTGACTATGTGGACCATTCTATTCTAACTCGTAAACTTGAAGCCTATGGTATTAGGGGAAATATTTTAAATTTAATTGACACGTATCTGACAGATCGGCAACAAGTGACATTAATATCAAGGATAAACCATAAAACCAAAAATAATGGCATTTATAAATCTAGAGAACGAAAAATATTATATGGCGTTCCACAAGGAAGCGTACTTGGACCACTTTTGTTTATATTATACATTAATGACTTGCCAAATGCCCTGACTCAACCCATGACTTTATTTGCTGATGATAGCACAGTAACTATAAAATGTAATGACATCGAATCTTATCAATCACTAAAATCTATAATAGAATGGCTTGACAATAATAACTTAAAAATTAATTTAAATAAAACATTTATTATGCATTTTAACCAGAGAGCTCAAGATCCCTCAAAAATTAATTTGATATTCCATGATCAAACGCTACAACAAGTTGACTTTACCCGATTCTTAGGACTACAAATAGATAAGAAATTAAATTGGAAAAAACATATCGAGGTATTAAGTAAGCGAATCAGCAGCTCAGCATATGCCCTATATAAATTATCATCAACTGTCAGCACGAACACCCTGCTAGCAGCATACTACGGTTTAGTAGAGTCGCTACTCAGATATGGAATTATCCTCTAGGGTAATTCCACTGATAAGGACATCATTTTCAAGATGCAAAAACGTTGCCTACGAGCTATGTTCAAAACTAAAATAATGGATAGTTGTAAGCCGCTATTTTTAAAACATAAGATTCTTACACTCCCTTCGCTGTATATAATTGAAGTAGCACTATTTGTAAAAAAAAAACCCACACCTGTTTCCACGTATGTGTGATTCGAAACAGGCGTGAGGACAGACTTTGTAGACATATATCAAAAACTGCACTCCTACGCAAAAGTATTATCTGCATGGCTCCGATTATTTATAACAAAATCCCAAAAGGTTATAAAAGTTTAAATTTAAACCAATTTAAAATGAAATTTAAAAAATGTTTAGTGGATAAATGTTATTATAGTATTGACGAGTTCTTGAACGATAAATTTTAATTAATATTTTGCATGCATACCTATACTTAATTATGATAAAATTTGAATCTGATTGTATTTTACCTACTGTGTGTCTATTTATCAAACAAATTTATTATTTTGCAATGATGTATTAAATTATTAGCATCGACATTAGTGTAGCATGCCATCTCAATTTGCACACTGTAACCGGTAAGACATGTTTGTGTTACACCTATGAAACCATACCACCTTATGTACACATGTTTTTAGCAAATAAACAATCTTTATCTTTATCTTTATCTTTATCATCATAAAATGGCTTTCTCCTACTAAAACCGTACCTAGTTGAAAACCGTAGTCAAATTTAGAAAAAAAAAACTTAAATAAACGTCATATGACTGTGACTTCCGAGCGTTTTCATACTGACTGAAGAAGTGTAGAACTTCAACATGGCAGCAATATGTAGGTATATCTATTCTGTGGCATGCCTAGAGTCAGGAGATTATGGGGGAATATCCACAGAATACATAATAATATTACAATAATATGCTTGGGGATAGTGATAATCCTAAGCTTTTTCATACATTCATAATTTTATTATTTTTTGTACCAGAAAATTGTATGAGAACTCTCCAGTAAATAAATCATTATGCTTTGTCACTGGCCGTTTCTGTTCGTCCCGCGAGAGAAAAGAGGATTTACCGCATATTTTTTAGCGAATTACAATGTACCGAGAACAATAAAATTCTTATAGCGACACGTGGTGAAATTAAAAAGTTTGAGCGTACGTGATTAAATTTTTATCGCCATGAGAAATTTTTTGCTCTCTTTTTAGATTTATGTGGTTCTTTCGTGCGGACTAGGGTTTTAGGTTTTTTTGAAAAGTTATTTTATCAAGCTTAGTAATTTCACTTAAGGCGTATGTATAAGGCAGACAATCTGCTCGCTCGCACATTTCAATATTTTTGAAGATATAATATAACTAAATGTAATTATGTGAAATTGCAGAACTTCAGGGTCGAGAGAATAACAATGCAAAGGTTCAGTAAAAATATCACATTGATCAAAACAAGTTTTCTAACCAAAAAATTTATACCAATGCTAATTTTTTGGTTAGAAAACTTGTTTGCTATGTGATATTTTTACTGAACCTTTATATTGTTATTTTCTCGACCCTGAAGGTCTGCAATTTCAAATAATTACATTTAGTTATATTATATTATATCTTCAAAAATGTTGAAATGTGCGAGCGAGACGGTTGTCTGCCTTATACATACCTACCTACGCCTTAAATGTAAATTTCACCTGCTCTTGATAGGTTCGTAAAACGAAAAAACTCACAAAAGTTAAGGAGATTACCTCATAATAGCTAATTATATTTCTGCCCAGCAGAGTGAAAATATAATAGTAGAAGTGTATTGTTTTACGCATGAAATAGTCAAAAAATATTCTATTCAGTAAAACCTCAAGGATTAGAGGCCTTGCCTGAATTATTTTGAGTTTGTTTGTAATTTCTAATTCGGCTCTCCAAAAGGCTATCGGCGGCACTTGTAATGGAATGGCAACATAGAATAAAAAAGAAGAAGCCATCTTGGACGTGACCACGTGATTTGACATCTCGGATTTTGTACGATTAGTTTTATCGATAATGGGGCAAACTAAAAAAAATAGAGGAAAATAAGAACGTTTTTATCCATAACAGCACTATTGTCACTATACAAGACAATAAACACAGACTTACAAGTACGTACACAGATATACAAGGTGACCTTTTGAGATGGAGCAGTAAGGTTTATGCGTTTTAGCTACAGAAAAACATTCGTAGCAGTATCCCATAGAGTATTTCCATCCATAAAAGACAAGATTTACTAGGTCTAAATATCTTCTAGAGATAAGAACAGTCTCTTAGATATAATATACAGCCTGTATCTACAATGGCGACATTAAATTGACACACGGGTAGAGCTACTTATTAGTATTCATAAAAAAATAATTATCGTGCAGTCAGCTGCACTAAAATGTGTAAACTTTCAAACTAGTGTCACCGTATTGCAATAGACATTTACAGGATAAAAACTAAAAAATTATGAACACAGTTTATAATTTTACTTATTTATTTAGTATTGGGACCGTCAAAGTCAATAACAATGCTGCCGCCCTACATTGAAAGTTACAAATTGTACACATTCTAGTGCAGCTGACTGTACTATAATTATTTTTTTATGAATACTAATAAGTAGCTCTACCCGTGTGTCAATTTAATGTCGCCATTGTAGATACAGGCTGTATACTGCCCCATCTCAAAGTTCACCCTGTATAAACGCAGACATGCGAGTACAGAGACATAAATCTCAAGAGCAATAGCAAGGCGATATTGTCCACATCTGTTACGTCATTTGTTCGTTCCAAAGCTATTGGATACAATGAATGTCCTATCTTCAAATCACTGCAAGAAGAACTGCAACCTAGGGGGTTTTTTTTTATTAAGGCATTTTCGTATGGGTCTGTTTTTATTTCAAAAAGAGCTGGTAGTCTAATAGAGCTGGAGTATTGTTTTCGTTAGTATATGGAGAAAAGTTTTTTTATCACCAAAGGATTTTTCTCTATACAAAAAATGCGACTCATTTTTCGAAAACCAACAAAACAAAACTCAGAATACGGGTTCAGAGAGGGAAAAAATCACTTAATAAAATCTAGTAAAAATATGATTGGGATTTTGTTGGGATGTCATAAAATACAAGTCGTAAAATGACAACCAAATGTGTGACTTGTAAAAAGAGCTGAATTATTTTGGCACAAGTTTGAAAACGCGTAACGCAACGTTGTTGGAAGTCGCATTAGAACTATAACTTCAAAAAGCTATTTAAACATTAATATGACTGAAAAGTTGACCACATTGCATACGGAGTGCAACTTCGGTTAACTTCTGTAGATTCGTTACTTTGCTCTATCAAAACAGCTATTTAATTTGTAAGTATAACTTACTCGTTGCTTTACGAACTGAAAAATATAATACTATTTCGAAACTATCGGCCAGTTTGTTCAAATATCATACGTAATATTGATTTAATTTGCCAAATGTGTTTTCAAAGTTGCAATAACTTCATTGGTTATAAGATTTTTTTATTGTTTTTAAACGGCTACTGAATTTTGCCTATTTTAGATTTGACAGTAATTAAATCTTGGAAAAACATCATTCGGAATAAGTTGGAATGTCATAAAATGGCGGCCAAATTGATGACTATTATTCAAAAAAAACAACAAATTCGCTGTTATATTTTTGCTAAAATTTCATCATAATCTTTACCCCCTCTTACTTACGACCGCTGCATAACGTTAATCAGCTGTTTAAATTATTGCTGTCACCTACTAACAGGTAATGTCAAACAGTGACAGAGCTAGACTTTGATTCAACTGTCGATAACTATTCGTCTGTCGTACGTAAGTAAGGCGCTAAATCTTTAGTATTTTTTTCTATTAAAAAATAGTTTCTTATTTCACGCTCATTTTCTCACTTAAGTTCTAGTAAAATACACAACACAAAACAAATAAAAAAGCGACCTCGTTTGACCCTTACAACAATAATTTACTGCGCGTTCTTTTCGGTAAAATATCACCCCACCTTGCCTATCCATTTTCAGTTATAGAAAAACCGATACGACGCAAACAATACCATATATATTTTGTTGGGTAGGCAAACAGGTGTGCAGAGATATCATCAAAGGAAAGAGAGGCTTTCATGTTGGGTACCTACTTACCTGGAAAAGTATTTCTTTAGAATATAGTTTGCCCAAGGTCATTGTTGTGGAATTGCTACATGTGTGAGTATTCTTTGGATATCTGTTGTATTTATGAATAGATTTTTCATAACTAATAAACATGTTTTTTTAGAACATAACCTATAGTATCTCTGAAAGTGCTTATTTTATAAGTTATACCTCAGAATATTAGTACAAGTAGTTATACAATACTGCTGAAATAAATGTTAAATAAGTATGTACACTTTTTTTATTTTAAAAGTTGCTGAACCAAAGCTTTTGTTTGGTTTTGACTTCCATTATTTTTTTATACCTACTCGTGTGGTAAAATAGTATCTAAAAAACTCCTACCTAGTGCATGATCGATATACACTCGAGAACAAAAATTCCGGGTCACCTATAAAAACTTGAATACTTTGAAAACCATGCATGCTACCTTAGTGAAATTATGCAATTAAACAATTTGTGCTAAACTGCCCATAAAATACAATTTATTTTACTAAGCTACTATTCATGGTGTTGGCGCTATCCTACTTTATATAAATATCTCGTAATTTTTTCTCGACTGTACTAAGTTGTTGAACTATTATCGAACCTAGTAGGGGCTTAGGCACACTTGACGGATGATCCGTCGCGGAAATTCCGTCGCGGAACGCAATACATGTTATTGCTTATAAATTACAAATATCGGCCACACTACGCGGAAGATCGGTCGCGGAAGCATGATACCGGATTGACACCCGCAGATTTCCGCCACGGATCATCCGTCGTCCGCGACGGAATTTCCGTCAAGCGTGCGTGAGCCCTAGGTATTATTTTAGCATCGCACCATTCAAGAATATATCTAAACAATCAAATAACTCGGTTCGAATATCAGTTTTTCTTGAACAATAAAAAAGTCAATTCAGATATTGCTTGCAATAGAGGCCGCTTTGTTCTCCAGTTTTTCCATATTTTCATCTGCAGCTGCAGGCTTTCCACTTTAAACAGAGTGACACAACAAAACCTCTACTCTCGAAACTCGTAGTAGCTCTGCCTTCTGTGCTGCGGGTCGTGGGTTCGATCCCCACCGAGAACAAACATTTGTGTGTGGCAAACATAGATGTTTGTTCTGTGTCTGGGTGTTTCTATGTATTATAAGTATGTATTTACAAAAAAAATGTATGTATGTATTCTATCAGCCATCTAGTTCCCATCGTACAAGCTTTGCTTAGTTTGGGACTAGAAGGCGTTGTGTTAAAATGTCCATGAATATTTATTTATTTATTATTTATTTAATAAGATTAATTCATAATATTATTCACAAGGAAATTACAACTAATACAACAGTATGTATTTATAATATTCACAATATTTACAAAATACACATTCGTACATTCGTAATAGGTAGGAACACTCTTTCTAAAAAAACATCTAGACATAAGTCTAAATGGTAGGGGAGATTCTCACCTGCAAAAACTCTAGATAAAAGGTGGGCAGCCACTTTATCGCCAATGTTTTTGGGGACGAATTGGAAAAACAAAGAAATACTGTGACTGTATGTCTATTATTGCAAACGGTCAATGATAGAACAATGGGTTTCTTCAATTGTTTTAGGTATTTGATAAAATATTTGAGTAAATATACTCAAGTAGACAAATTTGCAACACTTCTAATAACCAGATATCTCTCGGCGTTAGAAACATACAAAAGAAAATTACGCAATGTCGTGTACGTGGATGCCAATTTTTTCCAGTTATTCTTATTTAATAGCTAAACTACTAAACTGATTTTGATGATTTTTTATGGGACCAATCTGAAAGTATACTCTTGCAGATAAAAAAGAATTTATCAAATCGGTTTACAAATGACGCAGTTTTGAAGTAGCAAACATAAAAACCGAACTCTCTTTTTTTGAAGTCGGTTAAAAATATAGGCGTTAATGTAGCTACATTTTCAATCATACCACAGCGCACTCTAAGACACTCCCGAAGCAAAATTATCAATTTAACTCAGATTCACATTACGTGTTAACCCAAAAGGCGTCGAGTTGAAAGCTAGGTAATCAACATTGACATAAAGTACAAACAACATTAACTCAAATATAGAAATTTACGAGATACGGGAACATTGGCGTAAGGTCTCGTGTCCAATGAAGCGTTGGATAAATGCGATAAGTATTTCACACCTGAGCACGAACAACGTCTTTTAGAATAAGCACTGGAGTGAAAAAAAAATGTTTTTTGTAGAGAAGAAGTAGATAGTCCACTGTTTTGATTTTAGGGCTGACTTCGTTTGTAGTAGACTACGTACGAGGGTATCTTGGTAATGTTAAAGGTAGTTTAGTTATTTTTAGTACTCGATGCAGAACTAGATGGCGCTGCTAAATCGGTACGCATTGTAGAGCGCCCTAGCGTTGCGTTTTGCGCACCGGGCCGCGATGGTAGTAATATAGACTTACTACATTACATAACTTGAAAATGTTTAATAAACACTCCCCTCTCTAGGCCTACCTATTAGTCCAACCATAATATACAGGTATACTAAGTTGTAACTTAATTGTTTCACACGTATGATCTTCACAGTGAGACCTTTCTAGTAAAGTTCGTACAACTTATCTCTACGTCTCAGAGAGATAACTCACAGGGCGTCCTCAGTGATGCAATGTATTGTTTTATGCAGATTGCAGAGGTTAATCATTTTAGCCTTATGTTGTTTCCATCACTCTATAGAAAGAAGCGCTCGTAGCTTGCTTAGCCAATCTTATTCCTTGATCACACGTACCGAGTAAACCGGCGAGACAGTGCTCTCGGTCGATTACTCGGTACGTATAAACATAGCGCCGAGTGCACGGCCGAGCGCTCGGCCGAACGAAGTGGCGAGACAATAGCTCGGCTGCCGTTCTACTTACTAGACCGAGTTACTACCCTCCCGCTTCCACTACACTGTCTCGCTCACTCACTCGGCAGGTTTGAACGTGCACTGTCTCGCCGCTCGCTTTCTAATTATCTTTTTATGATCCATCGTGTCCGAATTGTAGTCTCAATAGAACTGAACTGACTGTGCTGATTTCAAAACGTGTGTGAACAGCTACTCGTTTACTACACTGTCTCGGCCGAGAAACATTTTACTGTCTCGCCGGTTTGCTCGGTACGTGTGATCAAGGCATAACCGATAATCTAAGTTAAGCAACGTTTTGTGCGGCCACTATTTGGATAGGTGACTGTTAGTGGCATTACATCTGAGCGCTTCCGTGCTTCGGAGGCCACGTTAAACTGTCGGTCCCGGCTCTAGCAGTCGTTAAGCCACGACGGAGGCCTTAAGGCGGCCTAAAACGCCGTCACCAGAGTTGGCCACTAGCTCATAGTACGAGCTTGCTTTATCACTCTATAGAAATAAGTTAAATCGCTCCAGTATCCAGGAGGCTTTAGGGGACACGGTAAAGTAACCTACATCACTCCCTCGTAAATTATTTCAGCTTTGTGTTATTTTCAAGTTTAGTCAGTTTCCGCGGAGGCCCACATTTGTCATCGTCACCTTTTTGTCTTGTTTCGTACCTGGCGTCTCTCTCTCTGTTGCTTTCGAGTTGAGAATATACAAAAATACAATTTAAACTTGTTAATGGTGATCTACTGTTTTTAATGGTGACATATGTAACGACCAGTCTTCTGGCGCGTTATATTGTTAGGCTCTGCTTGGTAAGTTTAACTTTAGCCTTCAGTAAATAAGAACAATCTTGTATTCCTAATAATAAATACGAGTACATATAGCTTTTTCACCAAAGATTCAATTCAATTCTTGTCTATGGCTTTTGCAGTTTTCACAATAGAATAATTCTTATTCGTCTTTTTTGACAGTTCTATAACTACTGTCAGGCAGGTAACAGATGACATTACCACAACGTCATTATAGGTAGGTACGTAGATACTTAATTAATGCAATCTGACACTAGAGTAACCAGACACTGGCAGAATTGTAACAACAAGGTGCAAAAGCCATAAACCAAGAAGTTGAAGTTAATTAATGTAATCTTTACACATATTCGGCCTTACCACGTTATCAGATTTATCTTGGATCTAACAAAAACCGCCAAAAACCACGTGTGTTTTGGACTTAGTTCCCTGTCAATAAGTTGTCAGATTTATTTTAATATATAAATCTGACAACTTATTGACAGGAGTTAAGTCCAGAACACACGCGGTTTTTGGCGGTTTTTGTTAGATCCAAGACAAATCTGGAAACATAATTTGGGGGATTGTGTCTAGCTCATAGTGAAACACCGATTACCGATTTTACTTGACCGTTAGTATGGTTACATCTATAATTAGATGTAACCAAGTAAAATAAAAGCACAAATCGTAGTCCTAGAGTTTTCGGTCAGTGTGTCAAGCAGCGTTGTAAAAGTGACACAATCACTATTTACGAACTAAACACAAACGCTGATTCGTTCTACTACTTTATTACGAACAGATTTAGGGTTAAAGAGCCGATATACTAACGGGTTAACCTTCCGGAATAGCAAAACGTGTACAGAATATCAGAGTAAGAATATTGTACCTACTTTGAACCAGCGTGTATGAACTACGTGACTGATAGAGTAAATCATGTTAAGATGCAAAAAGAACACAAAATTATGAACCTTACCCTATCTCATAAAGGTTAAAAAATAACATAGTAATAAATGGTTCATTAATGGTTAATGGTGTGATGTACAAGTACCAATTTATTTCCTAGCGGGAAATTTCTGCTTGACCAATTTTAATGACAATTGGAATGGATATAAGTTGGATTAGCCTATAGACTATTTATTCACCTTTCATATATAATGTAGCATATTTAAATGCTCATTTCGCCAATGCCTCATAGGCCGTATTGTGAAAGAAAAAATTTGCTAAAAGGTCGTGTTGATAATAGATATTTTTGTTAAAGGGTCTATTTGACCTTCTGATAGTGACTATGCGGGTGAAGCCGGTGTAAACTATAGTTGGTGCCAAATAACACCGCAATACAGGTCATTCACCCACCTTCACCACGATGTCGCAAAATTCAATTTATGTATGGTAAACAAACAGTACTACGAGATTCGAGCGATTACCGTCTTAGCGACAGGTTTGTATGGAAAGCGAAAGAATTAGCCATTCATAAATTGAATTTTATGACATCGTGGTGAAGGTGGGTGAATGACCTGTATTGCGGTGTTATTCGGCACCTTCTATAGTACTAAATACTAGTTTATTTATTTATTTATTGTATACATGGTTTATATACATAGCTTAGGTCTTATTTAGCTAAAAGAACAGTCATGTATACTGTGAGGGCGCAGCAATTGTACTATAGTAGATAGCAGTAGTAAATTAATATTATAGATTACCTGCATAATGAAATAGTGATAATGTCATGGTAAAAGTTGAATGAATGTCAATACTCTTCCTAAACCCTATAAACTTGTAAAGCAGAGGTGACGAACGCTTTCGCACATTCCATACAAACACACCCTAATCACACTTAACCCTAACGCTGCCGTTGTTTTATTTCTCGTAAAGATTTTTACTGCCTCGGTACCAACGACCTTTCTATCGACAATTCGATAAAAGGTCCATCGAGCGCTCATTGACGCCCGGATGAGTCTACAGACTCTTACATGAAAACATCAACACATCCTTAGTATTCTTACCAATACCCTAAAACTCGCACAATGTAATGTAGTGAATAGAAAAAAAATGTCAATGTTATTTTTGATATAATTTTATTCACAACGAAAATTACATATAATACAGTGTTTAATATATTCACAATATTTACAAAATACACATGAAACAATTGAGCTATCTACAAACCGTTGCAAACGATTTATAGATAGCTCAACTTTTGATTGCTCATGATCAGTATAAAATGCAGACAGACAAAACTTTATAATTTTATTTTATTGTGTACTAGCTGATACCCGCGACTTCGTACGCGTGCAAAACTTTCCACCAAAATATCTGTCAACCAACATACGATGATCCTCGTGTCAAAGGCTGCTTTTGGTTTAGGGAGGTCAAGCTAAGCCTATGTTTCAATCCAGAAAAAGGGCTTCTGAATGGTATAAGTTTCATTGAAATTGGTCCAGTAGTTTAGGCGTGATTCGCGAACAAACAGACAAACTCGATTTTCGGAATCAGAATCGTTTATTTAGTAGATCTGCATATATAGTTTATCCATATCTTTAATTTTCGTTTTTGGCTTTTTTTACAGTTTTATAAATAAAATAAATAAATCAATAATAAATAATAATAATACATTAAAATAAATAATATACATTATAATAGTATAGATGTTGATTCTCGAAATCAGTACCAGTATACAAAAAAAATAATATCTAAGCACCATACACCGGTCCCAAGGTAGACCGTCGCTACGACTGAAAGAATCATCATCATCATCAACCTATATCAGTCCACTGCTGGACGTAGGTCTGACTGAAAGAATGCGACCATTGAATATACGTTTGCACGTTTGAATGTTTAAAATATGAGTTTCAAATCTATTACATAGGTGATCTATCACTATACCCACGCAGTCCCGGGAAAATAACTTCAATATCGGCATCAATGTGATATCTCTAATAACCAGGAATCCTTAGGGATCCAAACTCAATATTTTGGTACCTGTTTTGGTACATTTCCAACGAGGTCATCGGTACACATTGGTGACGCTAAAACGTGACAAATGGTAATAGTGAAATCACACAGTACTGTTATTAGGGTGATATTTGAATTATTGTGATAATCATATGTTAGCACCCTCTGGGCAATATTGTTTATTACATTTGTTTTTTTGATTTATTACAGGGCGTTTTTATTCTGTCGAATATTGCGTTTTGTAAATTGCGTTCGATTTGGGTGGGTGAGTGAAATTAAATAAATAAATCTTGCGCTCTGGCACGGGGAATTTAATAAGTAATTCAGCCAAAAGATATTCACTGAATTGATGATTCGGCCATTTTTCCGGTAGATGGGCGCAATTCGGTATGATTGTTATTCCTCTATTCATCCATTTTGTAAGTGGTTCGTTCGTTTTTCAGGTTTTTCTGACTGCTTTTAGACGACCTTTAAGAATATTTAGCTAAGTGGCAAATCATTTACATTTAGGTATTACTTAATAATGAGCAATGCAGTGATAAACTAAATCTAATATTGAATCTACCTTGACTCTACTGCCGTACATGTTAGCAATGCAGCGTAGAACCAACCTTTTTGAGTTATGAAGAGTATTAGTTCGCGCTGACCGGCGTTTGAAAATGGAAGACCATGGATGACACGACGAGCGAGGGCAGCGAGACGTGTCAGTCAAAAACAATGAAAAATAAGTGTAGATGTGGAAATACGAATTATTATGGAAAATATTATGATTAATACACTAAAGCTCTGTTTATTACTGTTGTAGCACATACATGGGGATTACACAAGATAAAAATGCATTAAATAATTCATTAATATAAAAAAAAACTTAATCTTAACTTAATCGACTTAAGTTGCTGACTGTACATAACAAGACATACCTACTAGGTACGTTTTGTTACGTGATACATACTAAATGGTACGTAAATCGACTAATAGCGATAACTTTGGAAGCTTAATTAAGTCCCAAAGGTAAGTAAAAACCAATGAACCATCGTCGATTACGTATGGGGACGTACTTAGAACGATTGGGACTAAATTGGTAGATTTTTATTTTCAAATCTACTGTCTGGAATATTTATAATTTCCAGAATTATGCGGGTCTATAAATAAACCAACAAATCTATAAAATGACAGCTAATGTTAGGACCTTACAGCATCCATGTTTTCCATTCGTGTGAAAATGTATTATTTATATAATTTTTTTTTTTTTTAATTGTCTGCCTTCCTTGAATTGTCTATAGACACTACAGTTATGTAATAAAAAGTAACTACAAATTATAAGATACGGTATGGCACATACGCCCACTATTATTTTGTTATTTTATTTAATTGTTTTTTTTTAATCCGAGCATATTTTTTTTTTAATTTATTGTTTTAAAAATACATAATAACTTATTTTGTACTATAGCACTAAGGAAACCACAAGGTTTATAAATCAAACGCGGTTTTTCTAAAAAAAACTTCAAAATCAATTATTTAAACAGTATATTTATTATATATATTTAGTTAGACTCTGCAATGGTAAGTGTTACAGAAAAAAAGAGAATAGAACGTGAATCTATGATCATCATCATCAACCTATATCAGTCCACTGCTGGACGTAGGTCTCTCCCAAGACGCGCCACTGAGCCCGGTCTTCGGCTCTTCTCATCCAGTGTATTCCAGCTACATTTCTCAGATCGTCATCCCACCTAGCCGATACTTAATTCAAATTCATTAATTATTTCTCAGATTTCAAGATCCTTAATCTATGATACTTTAAACTAAACCTAAATATTCGAATCAATAAGAATTTGTTGCCTTGAATACGTCCACAGGGACCAGTCTAATCAAAAGTTCTCACAAGTAGTAATGATTTGAGCAAGCGCTCCAACTAAAAGTTAGAATTATCTTTACTCGGCTTACTGAACAACAATCGATTTGGTGGATGGTTTTTACAAGTTTTTGTTTGGTGTACTTGTTTGAAGCACTGAAGTTACAGAGTTTGAATGTGTACCGATACAACTCGATAGAAATAAGTTTTAAGGTGATTGCTGTTAACAAATTGTGCACTTACGTAAGTAGGTAGGTACTTACTGTTACTTTTGTTTTGGGTTATTAAGTTATTTACGTGTAATTTATCTTTTATAGACTTAGGTAATTACATATTTTTATAACACATTTGCTCGTAAAGGGTCTCTTATTTCACCAATTTCAGTATCGTAATGTATGTCATTACGCACTCGTGCGTTATGGTAATGTAAAACGTACGGTTTATCAAGATGCTCTCACTAAAACGAACGGAACCTTTTTTAATCTTAGCAAAGAGTTTTTATGTCAGTAAAGTGGTCAACATTTTATGAATAAAATTGACTTTGGGAGACAAAAAATAAGCATTTAATTCTTTTACAAATTGTTCAAATTTTTATAACTGCTTCAACAAGTGAATAAAGATTTATTCTTTGAAGAAAGTCCGAGTTTTATTTATTTCCTCGCAAATGTGTTATAAAACGTCGTATGACATACGTGCGCTTTGAAAATTACAGCCTCTGCTTTCTTGTAGCCCTCGCCTAGGGCTCGGGCTGGCAATATCGCCTCGGCTGTAATTTTCAACTTACCGCACTCATATCATAATGTACTATTATTGAATACCTATTAACGAACACTTCACACTTACAGGCTCAACCTTGGCTGACTCGCAAATCACTTCCACTAAGAGTTAAATCTAATACAGCATCCACAACATTCACAATATTTACAAAATACACACGAAACAGTTGAGCCATCCACAAACCGTTGCAAACGATTTATAGATAGCTCAACTGGTACCTATTTAATGTCTTGTATATGGGACTTATATATATATATTTTTTAATTATTAATTCGGTATAAAAAAATGATAATAAGTATTTTTCATATTATGATTAAGCTACCAATATTATTTTAGTATCAGACGACGTAATTGCACCACTTTTTTACCTATATTGCATTTCGTAGGTTCGTCCAAATATTATTATTTTATGAAGGTTAGCATAATATATATTTTATGATCGTATGCTATGTAGTTTATTTTTCTATCAAGTACAGTAAAGTTTTGACTACCGGTTTCCGTACTGGTAGTAAAAGCTCTAGCCTAGAAAGGCGTTTGAAAAAATTCAAATCACAAAATCTGTTTGTGCAATATGCACTTTTAAATTTCGAACGCGGACTGCAATCACCAGGAAGTAACACATCAAAGTGACAACCAATATAGCGTGCATTCGAAATTCAAAATTCCCGGTAAAAAGCCGTGCGTGGAATACGTTTAATTTTTATTAAAAAACTAGCAGCGCCTCGCGGTTTCACCCGCGTAATTCCCGTTCCCGTGGGAATTCCGGGATAAAATATAGCCTATGTTCATCAGGGATAATGTAGGATTCTAATGGTAAAAGAATTTTTTTAATCGGTCCAGTAGTTTCGGAGCCTATTCAATTCATACAAACAAACAAACAAACAAAAAATCAAACCTTTCCTCTTTATAATATTTGTATAGATTGTATAGATGTATAGATGTATAGAAAAGGTTATAACTTCATGTTATCAGATAGTATTCAAGCGCGGTTAAAATTTGAATGAGATAAAATAATTCTAGGAATAAAATCACTGACGTCATTGATAAAGAACTTATGACCAAGCTCTAAAAAGGGCAAAATCTAAAATAATAAGGTTACCTCTCTGTCTAGAATTTAATCATCATTTTGTAAATCTGTGTGTTCTCAAACTTATTATTTTCTCGACAAAACGAAACCACATTTTTAATAAAGTGACCACAGCGAGAAGCGACTTCGTTACTTAAATACTATCCGTCGCGTGTTTCATTATTTTTTCCCGCTTGCAACGCTGACAGCTATTTCGTTATAAGCGGAGCGTCTGATGCAAGTATTTCCAAACGTGGGTATAAAGCAAAAGTAGGTGAAGTTACTTTTACTGTCACTTCCACAAACCTATATAAAACAATAATATAACTATCTAATCGCTAGATGCTGCCTGTTCGGCGGTCGAAATTCAACTACCCATCTGACCTCGCCATCTGACGTCATCTGACGTGCCATCACTAGTCAAAATGTCTGTAACTATTCTGCAATATGTAATGTAGTAAGTTTGACTATTTATTCTATGAGAAAAGTATAAGATATGTATTACTTTTATATATTATTTCTGTGCCAAGAGATCCCACTGCCAGGCAAAATGCAGTCATATTTTACTTTTTTATGTAACTACAGCAAACAGGCATACGGCTGATGGTAAGCGGTCACCGTCGCTGACAACACTAGGAGCACTATCTGTGCGTTGCTTACCCTGAAGAACTCTAAAGACATTTTTAAGCGATTCATGCTATATGTAATGCATGGATTGTCATTTCTACCGGTTTTGCTTTCCGTGTCGCTCTCCGCGCCGCTAACAGCTTACCCCATGTATGTGCATAGCTTTATTCCGCTCTCATATTCCTCGCTCATATTTCGCGTGAAATACCCCACTAAGACCGGACGCTTCATTAGAACTCGTCACGATTCCGCCCGCGCTTCTGCAGTTTAATTTAGTTAACTATTTTTGTGTCCACGTCTGGAAAGGAATTTTTGCGAATTAGTGCGGGTAGTACTGGGTACTGTGGGTACTGTCGGGGAATAGTCGTGTAAAGTTACTGCGTTTACACTCAGCTGCAGTCGGCAGGGAACTGGGCATGAGCCTAATTTAAACACGTTCATGCCTCTGTTTTGGCTCGTGCCCATTGCCCATGTTCATCTTATCTTATCTTATCTTATCTTATCTTATCTTATCTTATCTTATCTTATCTTATCTTATCTTATCTTATCTTATCTTATCTTATCTTATCTTATCTTATCTTATCTTATCTTATCTTATCTTATCTTATCTTATCTTATCTTATCTTATCTTATCTTATCTTATCTTATCTTATCTCATATTTCATCCGGTTTACACCCACTGCTGAGTATAGGCCTCCTCTTTACTAAACCACTCTTTCCGGTCTGTGGCGAGCCTTGACCATTGGTTTCCTGCTCCACGATGTCATTTGACCATCGGGCAGGTCGTCGGCTTGTAGGTCTACGCATCCCTTGGCCACCATTCTGTGACCGCCTTTATCAACGTATGAGATCGCTTCTATAGTAGATTGTATCATAAGGGAGCGAAATCATATTTTTACGGCGAGGGCGCTTTTTTGAATCCAGAGCGAACTGAAGGATTCAAAGTACGTCGCCCGAGCCAAAAATATATTTTGCTTCCGAGTGGTACACTCTACTTTTCATCACCCACTATGAGAAAATAAAAGATAAGGTAAGATAAGATCATTCTTTATTGCACAAAAATGAAGTACATAGGCGAACTTAAAGCGAAGATATTCCAAATTCAAAAAGTGCGCGGCAAAGTTAATTCCGGTGCACTTATAGTTTCTTATAGAAAACATCACCTTTGGGTGCACATAAAGGCGAGCCAAGTCGTTCTTTTCGAATAGATGTGATGAAAAATAGTTTGCATGTTTTTACGTTACTTAGTATTTTGTAGTGTATTTTGTTTAGTATACTTACCTAGTACTTACGTTGTATGAGAGTTTTCTAATACACGTAATGATAGCAATGTCCTCCGTAACGTATCCGTCGATGGCGTACCTTGTATAAACACAATTATGCAACTTAGCCCGCGTAATTTTTTGTCTCGTCTAATGTATTGGTCGCTAAGGGCTCTACCACAGATAGAGCAGCGATATTTTTTAACAGAAGACTAAGTAAAGATAAAACCTACAAAAAACTACATAATTAAATATACGTATTACACTTTAAAATCGGTATTCCATTATTCTAAACTAATATACATATAGGTAACAAAAAATTGCAGTCACATTTTTCCTCAACAGTACCCACATTTATGTAAGTGCTCTCGGACACAGCGTGTTCTAATTCATTTCTTCTAACCCTTTTTTAATCTTTTTAATTCTATTTCACAAGAGAAAACTTTTACAATTGTCAGTAACTAGGTTTTTTTTTT
Organism: Eulithis testata; assembly: GCA_947507515.1. Classification (NCBI taxonomy): domain Eukaryota; kingdom Metazoa; phylum Arthropoda; class Insecta; order Lepidoptera; family Geometridae; genus Eulithis; species Eulithis testata. Next base: position 3,917,164 of record OX382213.1, on the reverse strand, counting down.
CAGGAGTTGAATAACAAGAGCTTTATTCTTTGCTCAGAGATTTTAACTTAAAAGAAATGACGTCATATCTGGGCCGAAAACTCTGTCAAAAGGGTCTGGGGCAAATTAGATGTAGCCCAGGTCCCATATTTTTTTTAAACTTGCAAAGATGGAACTTTGATGCAACACACTTAAAATGCAGTTTTTTAAAATGTAACAATATTACTATAAAGCAGCGGGAATCATTAATTATTAGGCATTTTACTTCGAAAAATGCGTTTTTTCAACGTTATTTATCGTATTTACAGGTGTTTACGTCACAATAATTACTTTATTTTGCGTTTTAGTGACTCCTACTGCATAATAGATTATGGTAAAATCAATAGAAGTTGTAAATAACAAAATGAAAAATTAACAAAATGTATGCAAATCGGGACCTGAAATGCGCCAGCACCTTTCAACTAAAACTCGCTAGATATGACGTCATCCTAGTCATATGCAGTCTATTCTATTGTTGAAGACCAAAATAATAAATAAATAAATAAATAAATATTCACGGACATTTAACACAACGCCTTCTAGTCCCAAACTAAGCAAAGCTTGTACTATGGGAACTAATGGCTGATAGAATACATACATTTTTTTTTTGTAAATACATACTTATAATACATAGTAACACCCAGACACAGAACAAACATCTATGTTTGCCACACACAAATGTTTGTTCTCGGTGGGGATCGAACCCACAACCCACAGCACGGAAGGCAGAGCTACTACCGACTGAGCCATGACGCCTGTCAAAAATAGATGCTATTTACTGGAAATGTATGAAACTTTTACATCCTGATAGTGTGGATCATCACAATCGTCATCAGGTGATGGTGATATCAATTTCTGATGTTTAAACATCGCATTACAAAATCATAATTATAGTTTAGATTAGATTAGATTAGATTAGAAAATTCTTTATTGCACTTAAAAAAAATCGTACAGAGGCGAGTTTAATGACTGTTAATTTATACACAATTAAGAGAAATGCTTTTCTAGTACGTACTTTTATTTTTATAACTTTACTTTATAAACAAAAATAACAACTCTAAATGAAACTAGCTTAAAAAAAATAAAAACGGTACTCAAAAATGCATAAACCTAACACAGCTAGGAACTTTTAGTTTTAAAAAAGTTTTAGCTAAAGGATTTTGGTTACGAGTAACTATCATCCACTTTCTAAATAGCTTTTGTTCAAGAACTTTCTCCTGATACTTTTTAGTTACGCTGTTACGGTTTTGTAGATGTTGATGTCTTTTTAATATTGTTTTGGGTTCTGTTCTGGGGTAAACATATTGGATAATGGTATCAGAAGTATATAAAAATGTGTGTAAGTAAAAATGTATGGAAATGGTCACGTAACTTATCGTACAGAAGTGCCATTTCCAAAATATTTTATTTTTAACCGACTTCAAATAAGGAGGAGGTTCTCAATTCAACTGTATTTTTTTGTAACGACAGTACAGTTTCAACTTTGCTCTCGAAAGTACAAAAAACTGATTACTTACCCCTATTATTATTTAGCCCTTCATATACACATATACACAGGCGTCATGGCTCAGTCGGTAGTAGCTCTGCCTTCCGTGCTGTGGGTCGTGAGTTCGATCCCCACCGAGAACAAACATTTCTGTGTTGTAAACATAGATGTTGGTTCTGTGTCTGGGTGTTTCTATGTATTATAAGTATGTATTTACAAAAAAAAGATGTATGTATGTATTCTATCAGCCATCTAGTTTCCATCGTACAAGCTTTGTTTAGTTTGGGACTAGAAGGCGTTGTGTTAAGTGTCCGTGAATATTTATTTATTTATTTATGTACATGGCTACAAATTACACCTTATCGTCCAGTCAATAAAACCCAATTTATTATTTCCTAAGCACAATAATCGAATGTCTCCCGAACTTCAAGATACAAATAAAAACCGCACAATATTTTGCCAAATAAAGCCGGTTCCTATCGCCCGCCCCAGCTGTAGAAAAGGGCAGCCCCTGATCATTTGATTGCCGTAAATACACCGTTCCCTCAGGATGTGGCCTTTTGTATGACACTTGAGTTTTCCTACAATTTAAGACGATTGGACTGAAAGTGAGAAGTATACGAGACATTTTTAGCCGTTTTAAAGGTCTACTAAAAGATTTAACTGGTTTATAGAATAGAATAGAATAGAATAGAATAGAATAGAATAGAAAACGTTTATTTTGTGCCATAAAATGAAATATAACCATTAAATACAGCAAAGAGATAAAAATAGGAATCTAATATAATGGGTTATTCCCATCGAGCCCACCGGCCGGCCCAGCAGTGGGTGACAACAAAATTGGTCGCCACTCAGCATAAATAAATAAATAATAAATATTTAAGGACACTTAACTCAACACCTTCTAGTCCCAAACTAAGCAAAGCTTGTACTATGGAAACTAGATGGCTGATAGAATACATACATACATTTTTTTTTAAATACATACTTATAATACATAGAAACACCCAGACACAGAACAAACATCTATGTTTGCCACACACAAATGTTTGTTCTGCATAATATTATTGTAGTAGCATGAGCATTGCTACAACGCTGGTATTATGTGACGCCAGTAGCTTTCAGTATTGCAAGGTTTACACGATGCCGGTGTACGTTGGTGCCAGGACTTCCGACCAAAGTCATAGTCAATCCAGTCTACCACTGAGCAGTGATGTCCGCATTGCGATTTGAATGATATAGGTGCCGGTGCATGGTAAATAAGACTTGATCGCAGTCCATTGCCTCACAGGGCACATCTCATATATTGTTCAATATATTGTTATAGGCAGAACTAACCAAGATCTATTGGTTGACGACCGGGTTCAAACTTACTAACTTAGGATCGGAAGCCAGGACTGCTACTACTAGACTGCCCCCGCCTATAGGTGCTCTCAAAAGCGGATATAAGAAAAATAATTAACTCCAAAGCTTTGTGGAAAACATAAATTCCATACCATTATGAGTTTGAAACCCGTTACTCACCTCAGTACACTTCGGCGTAAAAAGCCGCAACCCATACAATACAAATCGTTAGTCATTATTTCCCCGCCTGTACCCAACTTAGAAACAACTTAATATACACGTATGGCACCGTATTTTTTGTAGAGTTACATACGTTTAAGACGACCATGGTCATGATGGTTAATTTGGTGGTCAGTATGTTCGTAGTGGTCCACTTATACAACAAAGTACCTCCAACACAAAAAAGAAAAGTCACCCTCGCTAACCATACCTAACCGTCTTCTTCTTCTTCAAGTTCGCAAGTAAGTTCAAGTTGCCAAGTTCACATTCTTCTAGCTAAAAAAGCAATCAAAATATATGAGAATACTGGGAACGACATTATGTCACATCACTAATACGTCACATATCGTCATATTTATGCGACCCACAGACGAAGTATCATAATGGACGGAGCCATAGAGACGTTGCCAGCCCGCCCGTCATGTCAACGCATTGCCTTGTTTCCTTATCTATTACTATGATAATCACGTTGAGTAAAAGAGAAAGCTATAGGAAGTTTGGCAACTCCGCGCTGTCTGTGTACTTCGTATTGCTACCGGTGTACGTAAAAAGGCTAAAATAATTCAGAAAGATTGTTATTACAAACGAATATTCATTAGTCTAAAGAAAAATGTCGTGCTGTGCTGTGTTCTGTCCATCAAGAACCACCAAAGGTGGAGTAAAAGACGCAGAATTATCATTTCACACGTAAGTTTTTTTGGCAAAAATATCTTAATTAATGAAGTTTTAAAGTGATATAGGTATTTTACATGAAAGATATACGTCCCTGGCATCGTATAATTACCAAATAGTCGTAGTTAACTGTGGATTTAAAGCTTTAATTCATGATAAATAAATACATTGTTTTACGCCTCCCGGCTAGTGATGTGCCTGCAGCGTCCTTAAGATTTTATCAATATTTACAACCATGTTGATTTATCCTTTGTTTATATTTAACCCTTGTTTGTGTAACCTATATTAAAATCCTATTTACCTACGCGGGCACCCTAAAATGACAGTTTTTATCATTATTTAACATTTCGCATCGCGTCAACCGTTTTATGCGTCCCACTGCAGGGTACGGGTTTCCCCCATAGAAATCTCCTATTTAATAGTTACTAATAAAATATTTTGTTTTAGGTTTATTACATCATGCCTGCCCATTGTAGTGGTATAATATAGGTATAACTTTTTTATCGTCAAACCTAAAAACAAAAGATACCTAACTTTAGACTGTACATTTATGTTCCTACACATAAATGAGTATGTAAATATTTTATGACTTTATTAGTTTCCGCGAATTAAACCTTCTTTTCTTGCCCTAAACTCGTGTTTGATTTATTTTGTTTTCCTGCAACTTAATTTCCTTGATAGGTAGGCTATGTACGAGGGTCCAAGCGTTCAGCCAACAGTAGCTAAATTGTTACATTCACTTTCCTTTTTTACTACTGACAACATAGGCCATTTGCCCACCAGCTCACCGGATGTTAAGTCGAAGATGGTAAGCATGCCTAGTCTGGAATGGAGATCGGCTCACAAGTGAGGCTGTGGGAACACACTGTTAGATGATTGGCGACAGATTAGTTTCACACATAGTTTTTTTTTTTTAGTTTCGTGTGATATGATTTTAATATTCAAATATCATAATTCATAGTTGGGACTGGGATTCTCGGACTTTTAATAACTTAAGATAATTCCTTCTACAGAATTGAATGTTTTAAGGATGACCCAGGGTTAAGAACTTTCAATTAGACAGGATTTAAGTCATTGAATACAAAGAGTAAAGTTAAGTGTGTTTCGAGATTAGTACTAGTATGCGACCATTTTTTATCGATATATTTCGTAATAGTTTCTCTTCCCTACTCACGCACACTAATGTAAATTGAGAAACTCAACCAACATAAAACTGACACGCTACCAAAGATTTCACTCCGTCCATTATGATACTTCGTCTGTGATGCGACCGTAGAATGTCAACTTGACACTGGCAAAATTGTCTGTCAAAATGACTGACAGAGGCCATATACAACAGAAGAAGAAGAATGTTAACTGAAACGTGGCAGCAGTAGCAACTGCATCGAAAATTTTAAAACCAAAGAATACAATATGACTGAAACATTTTGTCCTGCAGAAATCGACCCCCACTACTTGCTCCGATAAGTTTCTCTGCGGGCATATAGAGTCGAGACCTTACCCAACTAATTGAATTCAGTCGAGATTTCCCAGCGGCAGTCTGTCAAGAAACCCGCTTTTGTGAATGGTTAAAGAAAACTAATGCATGCACTGCAGTGTGCCTTGAAGTGTGGTTCGATAAGTGAAGTGATTGCTAAGGCGTTATTATAACTCAGTTTCTTACTCCCTCGCTAAATAGGGACTGAAATTATCAACTCGAATATAATGGGTCATTTTAATGCCTTGTATAATCTCCAGTTTATCTACTTTTCGAAGAGAAACCGAACTTTTCCAGTTTCTATCAGTCAGAAGATTTTGGGTAGTTCAAAATATTTGATATTTTTTTAAATTCTTTATACACGGAAAACAAGTATAAACTAATGATATGTACAAAGGCAATCCTTCGAGGCATTACTTTCAAAAACAATTTACTTTTAAAAGAATGTTTAAAAAAAAAACCACCTTATATTTCCCCTCTTATACAGAAGGAATAAAAGAGGCCTTTATCCAAGAATTGATACGACTATCTATCGACTTTCGCATGATTAACGTAAAAATCACACCTCAATATACAGATACGATCAGGTGAGCTCCCGCTCTGCGTACAAATTAGAACAATTTCGGGTATTTTTGCTCTCGTCAAAGATAACAGCCCGCCCTCGGAGACGGATAACGAATACTGCGGGGGGCGCCTTTGGCAAATTGTCTGCCCTGCCACTGTAGTATAACACAACTGTAACCACCCACCCACATTCATTCAAATATCCTCTGTTAATATAGGTTCGGGCATTTTAGGTACATTTGCGCTATATACCACATCTCTATGAATATTTGGTACCGGTTGAGCGACGTATGGTTCCGTAGCGTTGTAAGACTCATGAGATAAGCACAACATTATCCCGTACACGTCCCGTCACGTCTTGTCTAATTCTAATTCTAATTCGTCGTGGGGGAATGAGATCTGCACTGACGTCCCGCGTTGGGGTGTATTGTGCATTGTCCCCCTGCTGACCTCACCCCAACCAGCCCAACTCCTTAAAGTAACGGAGAAGGACGTTGGGTTGATGACAGCAATGTTCCAGCATCCCCGATGGTGTTGTGGATGCCGAGGAGTGAGACCCGATCAGCTCCTGCAGTCCCGTTTTGGATCTGTCTTCGGTTGTGGCAGAGCAATGCAGCAAGACATGCTCTACTGTTTCTTTTTTCTGAAGACAGCCACTACAGAGGTCTGTCGCACGTCTTGTCTATTTGCCATCACAGTTTGCACACTGTACACAGAGCCTCTCAATTGTCCAGCACTACGAACATTTTTTCATCGCAAACATTAGACATGTAATCACCTAACAAGAATTTTGCTCGGGAACTCCCATGGGGTCACACGCGCTGTAAAGCGCTCGCTGATCGAGTTACAGCCTCAACACTCGGGTTTATTCAACCTTTATTTACACGTGACTTGTGTTTTCACCGACTTTGAGAAAAGAGAAGTTATCATATCGTTGGCATTGGGAAAATACTTGCGAGAGTCCTTGTGAATAAATAAAAATAAAAATACTTACTTGAAACAAGCCTAAACTGGTTATTCTGAAAATCTGTGGCCTCCTGCAGTGAACTTTGTGCTGCTGATTATGATGATGATAGGTGTATGTTTTGTGGTGCTCATTAGTGTCATATAACGAGCGTTATTTTGACAGATGACCAACATTGAATACGCGGTACAGAAGAGATCAAATGAGTTTTAATTTATCCTTACTTATACAGGTTAATAAAAGCTTACTTCTAAAATTTTCACCAAAGAGTTCTATTTAAATATTTCAACTCTACAATCTATCAGTATTGTTTTTAATACGTCAGTCTTTCCACGGCTAAGTGAAACCCCAAAAGAGCATATCCCACAAAGGGTTGGAATATCAAAACTGTCACCGCACTCATGTCAGTGCCGGGTGCAAAATGTGCACGGATATTGTAAAGTGAGTTTGCACCAAAATACATAAATCCCTAATTTTAAATTTCTCTCGGCTGAAAAGTCGTTGCAAGTGGGTCGAGTTTTTGACATCATTTTGACGTCATCCCTACTAGAGTAGGCCCCTATGCCAAAAGCCACCAATGATATTGCAATTGGCTGGAAGTCAGCGAATGAGGCCAAAAAAGTATCTGGAAATCATACAAAAGGCTTACTAATTCCCGCAGTGGAACTTTCAGACTACGATGGTGTTGGTAATCGATCTATACACAAAATGATCGTTAATTCCTAGGGTGAAATATTTGAGATGGAGGAACACACGAAAAGTACAAAAAAGAACGACGAGTACAAAGTGATGTAGAAAATTCATTTTTTATGCAAAAAGTCATGAAAAATGTAGGAATATTATGGTACGTCTGAAGACAGCAGGAGAACGGCATCAAATAACACGTGTTTCGGTGCAAAGTGCACACGATTGGGGTAATGTGATGCTCTTTGGCCCTGGCGATGTTCCGCGGAATGTGACCGACGTGACAAATAACTCATAGCAATTCTTGTTCCGTATTCTTTGGAACCTTTTTTTATGTTTTTTGGTAAATATCTGCAGTAGGATTGTTTCGTTGATCTGGTACGCTATTTTAATTCATTTGGGAAGTTTTTTGGGATCGATATCGAAAATTTTCGAAAAATTCCAATTTGATAAGTGTTTGTATTCTTTTAAAGTTTTTGCACGTATCGGCGATATCGGCCAGATCAACCATGTGAAATTAAATCTGTATCGGAAAGCAATACGACCGGTACAGATTTAATCAGTGGCGGATTAGCCACGTAGCAGGTGTAGCAAATGCTACGGGCCCCGCGCACTTGGGGACCCCGCGCATCGCGGCTCGCTTCGGTCGCCGATGAGTACATGGTTTCTTTTGCATTTACAGATGACAATGTACTGTAAGATCACAATTTTCGGTAAAACTCAAGAACACAAAAAACTTCGCGGCTCGCTTCGCTCGTCGATGAGTACATTATTGTAATCTAAAAGATCCACTAAGTACAACTTTAGAAGCAGATGAAGATTTATTTTAGTGATTTTTGATCTAAAAAACAACTGAATAGAGAACCTCCTTTTCTTGAAGTCGGTTAATTAAATCTAGAGAAGTTTGTTTCTACCAGATTAGTACCATAAACTCTATAACGTAAAGCAATCCAAGGGCCCCTTGATAGAAGTGGCTACGGGCCCCGCACTGACTTAATCCGCCACTGGATTTAATTTAACATAACCTAACATGAGTAAATACAACTTAGATTTTCACTAAAGACTAGATATTTAGGTACCATGATTTGTGAATTTTATTGTTTCCCAAAAGTTGCATCTACTATATTTCTTTATTATTTAGCTGTTAATTTGCTGAATCTTTTTTGTATGCCGTAAAATAAGCATCACCTAAGCTTCCTCGCTTAAATAAGTTGCAGTCACAAATAACATAAAGTTACCGGCTAGTTAAACGCATTTCGTAAAATCGTTCTAAAATAAAGCTCCCTGTACACAAAAGATCGCGCTGGGTCGTAAATCAGGAAACAACATTGTCGCTGCACCGAAATCGTGCTAAAAGTACGGATATTTCCGACACAGACGGATATTACCAACAAATAAGTATTGGAAATCGTCAAAGCGAACCACATTGTTGTAAAATCTAGCAAAATACTTGTTGAACCAAGTTCAATCAAACTCTAGTGTACTTCAACGCATTCTAACGATATCAAATAAATAATGAGGTGGGCTGAATCGGTAACTTATAGCGGTACCTATTGTCTGTTTGCCTTGAGATATATGTTTACACAGGAATCTGGACTGGTGGTTATCTGGCCCAGAGCGTATAGCATTGCTATTCAGCGCGGTAATGCAGGCAGTGTCTTGGGCACGCATCCGATTGGTACTGATTTGGACCAGTTGAGCTATCTATAAATCGTTTGCAGATAGCTCAACTGTTTCATGTGTATTTAGTAAATACTCTATCAGTCGTCATTTTCTTTGTAAATAAGCAATTCAACCAACAAAGATTATATATTTGCAAATCTCTTCTAGTTCCTCTAGTTGTACTGTTATCAAAATCTAGACAGTGCTGGCGCGCTGCCAGGGCATTCGTCACGGCTGTTATCCAATTATTACCAGGATACATATTGCTTGTTATCTTTACCGACGTCTTTAGTGAGGTTTTCGGGATTTTATTGCACCACTAACTTTTACCCGCTACGTCGTGTTCGTTTTCCAAGACAAAATATTTGCGAGAAATTTTATCAGAAAAGTGTTACTTACTCAAGTAATTATGTATGTACGAAACATTGTTCCCTATCGGATTTCTTATTAGCAGTCCCCGCAAAGAGGTGCAACGTTCCAACTGAATCTACATACGAACATAAACTAGTGCAATTTCTCATAAAGGACTTTACTCACCGTAGCATAGCCCATTAAACCAAAAAAGCCTCAGAAAAATAAAGACTGCAAGAGACATTGTCAAATCAATTTTTGGTTTTAGTTTCCAATAAAATTTTGATAATTTTATTTTATTTTAGATACAATCTTAAAATCTCCAAAATACAAACAAAATAAGGCTTATAATCAGATAATTTACATGAAAACACTTCAGTTGGTCTGGTCCTTAAAAATGTGAAAAGCAGGACGTGTGTTAGATTAAAGTACTTCTATGTACAGGAAGAGAGCTTTTTCTTGTACTATGGCTGTAAAGAGAAAAAATTTATGGGTGCACAGCATTTGTTCGAAAGGGGGGAAGTGGGGGGTGTGAGAGTGGACGTATATCTTTATTTACTTTTGTACGTGACTGTGTATTTCAACTAGGGTTTAAAATTATACCCGCTTTTACTGCACTAGTTACTTTGAATTAGCTGCGGCTAGAATACGACTAGAAGCTAGTAAATGTTGTTATACTAATTTGCTAAAACTAAATTAATAAACTCGATCTAATAAGCTTGGAATAGCTACACCGTGTTTTGTTATTTTGCATTGACAAGGATAGTATTATATAATCTGTGACAAGGATTAAAATTTGACAAATTTGACTGAAAGTGACAAAACACTCCAAGCTTACTAACATCGATTTTATTACAAAGAAAAAAAAAATAACTAGAAGGAAGTTTCGTAGGCGTACACCCACATTATTCTTCTCAATTTATGCTAAGTACTTTTTTATAGATCTCATTGTATATATTGAAAGCAAATAAAAAAAATGAGACATTTTATTAAATATTTTTATTTTATTTAAAATTTAAACTCAACAATGACCCCACAAAATATAAAAAGAAATAACATTACAATTATTTAAGTATGTTACAATACAATACTCCTCAGTGAATCATGCAATATTTATAAATTAAATTAAGTATCTATTAAAAATTAAAAGGAACTTTATTATTCAAACAGGCAATTTAAGTATTAAAATTATTGTGTACAAACTAATCAACATTAAATCATTCCTTTGTGAAAAAGGATGCAAAGTTTCATACGTACACTCTACAAAGCAATTTCAGGTTTATTCCCACTAGTTACACTGCTAGTTCTAGTGATAGAACTAGTGGGAATCTTTGTCCCAGTAGTTAAATTTAATATTTTTTAATCATATTTTACAAGAATTAATTGAAATAAAACTGAAAAGATTCCGTAAAAGTACAAAAAGGCAGAAATGCATAAGATTCTATGTTATACAACATTCTTGACTAGGTTAAGAATTTTAATTTAGCTGCAAATTATCACATACCACATGAGTATTAAAACAATAAAACCTACCTATTTGAAAATTAAATAAGAAAATTCGTACAAAATATTTTGCTAAGACAAACGGCAAGTTTGCAGTCAGTCTCTTTTCGGAAATGCAATTTTGACCAATGTAGTACCTAGAACAAACTCATAAAAATTTAAGTAGTACTTACATAGACTCTTCTTCATATGCCCCAAAACCAAGTTTTTCTATTTCTTCATGAAACTATTGCTCTACAAAAATTTGCTCGTTTGTCGGAGCATTATAGTTTAACACGATAGCTATAATAATATAATTAAAGTATTCATCGTTGTTCTATTGTTATTTTATCTAAATAATTATAAATTAAGTTAATTAAATAAATAAACCACCAAACACATACGTATTTTAAGGACCGTTTTTTCAGAAAATGTTAAAATAAGTTAGCTTAAACTAATTAATACAAATAATTTTCCAATCGATCGTTACATTTGAATTACATTCACATTTTTTAAAAATCTCCACCAATTCGTTTGAATAGAATTTTGGGATTTCTCAGCGAACATATATCTTTATCGCTATAAGAAAAACGTACATACATCTATGACATGCTTAAAAACATTGTATAAAAATTAATTCATATATGAAGCGAGTGCAATAACAATAGTATATTGGTAAAAACTTCGTCTCAAAAACTTTGAAAATTTTATACAATGTCCTAAACAATGTTCTAGCTTATTATAACCTACTCAATCTTCGGTGCCGGTAATCCATTGTAGGTATTTGAAAGACCTGGACTGGAACGGACTGGCTCTGGAGTCAACCCTTGCGCGCGGTTGCTGGTAGACCGGTTGCTCTCTGAAACATTTATAATTCCTGAAAATCATAATCAACAGCCATTGCAATAAATGTGTGTAAAGTGGTTCCTCTGAATGTGAAAATTCGTTTATTCAGGGGCCTTATTCACTATGACCAATACAAGCGCGTTACGCAGCACGACAAGACAGTGGCGTGAAATCGCCCTATGCCTATGCCGTATTTCCTATGCCATAAATGTCATTCCTTACGGTGACATCATACGGTTACGGCAAGGAATCTCCTAAGTCATACAGAATAATGCCCCAGGTTTTGAAAACAAACGACAGTTGACTTGATATGAGGAATGACTTTAAATACATCACTTGACACTGGCAAAATAGTCTGTCGAAATGACGGACTAATTAAGCCACTAATTAAGAGTAGAAAAAATATAAATCAGAATTAAATTATATTATTATTTTATTATTATCAGAATTAAACTATCTTGAAAAATGATAGCTTCTTATCGCGTGTCAAATCAAATGAATAACAAAATATTTTTTACACAAAAAAATTTACTGTAAGCAAGCAAGACAAGTGATCCAAAAACTTAGACATTCTATAAACTTTAACATAATTTTATTATAGGTACTAGCTGTCTAAGGACCGAAACTGGCCCTAAAATATACATCAAATTCTAGAAAAAATATAAAAATCTTTAATTTACCTTGATTCAGCTGAAGCACGGTTGGCGTGGTAAGCAGGCACGTTCGGGTTGTGGTAGCCAGTCGCATGTGGCGCCGGTGGGACGTGCGTGAATGTCTGCACCGGCGGGTGTGGTGCCGACACTGGAGCTTGGTAGTTGTTAGGGTTGTATCTGTCCACAGACACTCCGCGCGTTCTTTCTGGGACCACCGACGACTCTCTTCCGTAGGAACTTAAAGGACGACCCCTTCCTAGAGTATTCGTCTTCGGCCATTCGTTAGATACGAATTCAGACTCAAAGCTGCGTTCGCGCCATGACTGCGGCCTCAACGTTTGACTCCAAGTTGGCGTTGCCGTGTAAGTAGTTTCCTGCGTCTTTTCGTACTTTGTCTGAGTTTTACTTTCAACAGATGATTCCCAAGGAGGCTTTACATTCTCCGGTAGTGCCTGAGCTTTTTCGGTAAACTCTCTCAGTTCTTTCCGCCATTGGTGTTCAACAGTCTCAGCGGGTTCATTGTTGTCGTAGTAGTAAGCTGGTGAGGGATCAGGCTGCGGTTGACTTTGTTGGGGTGCCAGCTTGGTTTCACCAGGGATGTAAGTAGATTCAGGCACAGAAATGTACCGCCGCTCATACTCGCTGTAGTAAGTTTTACGGCCTGGCTGCTTAGGTGGTTCAGCAATGGTAACATGCTTAACAAACGACTGATTCGGTTTCGGAGGTATGTAAGCTGTAGGTGTCGTTTTTGTGAATTTAGGAGCAGGTGTAGCTGGCTTCCAATCTTGGTTTATATCTGGAGTAAGTGTGTTCTGTGAAGGTGGTTGATAGTATTGTTGCGAGTTGTCTACTACGTAAGTAGAGTCTTGCTCCCACGGAGGGGGCACGTATGATGTGGTGCGCTGCTGAGTGTTTTGGTAAGAATCTGAGGTGTATGGACTAGGTTCGTTGATACGAGGTGTATCCCAGTTGGTAGGTTTAGGTGTGTATGCGGGGTAGTTTTGACTGGAGTAGGTGCTTTGTTGGCTCGAAGTATTTTGCTGTATATTTTCTGTGTAGGACGATTGATACTGAGGTTGTGCTTGAGACTGAGTGATGGGTTGAGGGTGGTACTGCGGTTGTGATTGGTACACAGGCTGTGGTTGAGGTGGCTGATAAACAGGCTTCGGTTGAGGTTGGTAAGCTGGTTGAGCTGGTGGTTGGTAAGCCGGTTGTGACGGAGGTTGGTAAGTAGGTTGCGAAGGAGGTTGATATATTGGCTGTTGTTGAGGCTTTGGCTGTGCCCAAGTTGGTGTCCCTGTTGCCACGGGAGCGACATTGTTATATACATCCTTCTTGTCTGTTTGCTGATACCACTGTTGGTTAGTTATAGAACTAGGCTTAACATTTTCGATTGTAAGAATTTCAACTCGAGGTTCTTCGGACCATTGATTTTGTTGCTCTACGGTCTGGTTGTACTGTTGGGTGTTTTGATAGATCTCATTGGTTGGAATTTGGCGTTCCACACTAAGCCTTTCTAGAAGCAGGCTGTGCCTCCTTTCTGATGTAGGTTCTGATGGGTACACTGGCTGGTAAGGCCTGTTAGTAGGCTGTGGAGACGGTGGAAACTTTTCGATATGTGGTGTAAAGTAAGTGAGAGTAGGGATCGTTAGTGGAGCAGTTTCATAATCTAAAGTCTTGGTCGTACGATTCACAGTAACTATGTTTTCTGTTCTGTTATACTCTGTTAGTAAACCTGTTGGTTTGTCACCAGCACCAGTGATGATTTCAGTAGTTTCTGTGCGAGTTTTGGTTACAAAATTTCCAGCACCAATTGGTTTTATTTCTACGTCTTCTACTTTTTCTAAGGGTACAGAAGGTTCTCTTAAAGGCACTTCAGATTGAGGTGTTTGAAGCTTTTCTGATTTGGTTTCTTCCATAACTTCATGTTTTATTTCTTCTTGTTTTTCTACTATCACTTCTTGTTTATTATCAAATTCTCTTTGGATTGGTATTTCTATTTCAATTGGAGCTACTGGCTTTTCTATAGTAACCTCAGATTCTTCAGGTGGAGTTTTATTTTTTTCAATAGGAGTTTCAATTTCTTCAAGTGGAGCTTTAGCTTCTTCAACAGGAACTTTAGTTTCTACAGGTACTTTTTCTTTCTCTGGTTCGATTTCTTCGTCAGTATATTCAGATTCCACGTCTTTTTGTACATCTTTAGAAGTTACAGGTTCTTTTATGGCTTGAACTTCTACTTCTTTTTCTTCGGCTTCTTCATATTGTTCTTCTTCCTCTACCATTTCTTCTTCAACTTCATCTTCAACTTCTTTTTCAACTTCCTCCTTTACCGTTTCTTTTGCAGTTGTTTCCTCCTCTTCTTCCTCAGATTCAGTTTTCACTGCAACATTTTCAGTTTCTTTTAATTCTATTTCTTTTTCTTCTGTTTTTACTTCTACTTGAAGTTCTTCCTCAATCTGTTTCGGAGCAGGAGATGGCTCTGATGATTTTTTAAGAACAACTGTTACTGGTTCATCTTCTTCAGTTTCCTCTTCTTCTACAACTTCATCTTTCTGTTGATCGTTCTTATCGTCTTGGATGATAACTACCTTTTTGGTTGATGTAGTAGTAGATTCAGATCTCTCTTCAGTTTTAATAATATTATCCTGACCATTTTCATAAATCTGTGTTGATGATTTTTCTGTAGTGGTGGCAGGTACTTCTTCAATTTGATTATCTACTTCTATAACAACTCCTTCAGCATCTTCTTCTTCCCCATCTTCAACTTCTTCTTCTTCTTCTTCTTCGTCATCCTTAGGTATAATTGTCGTCTCCGTTTTTGTTTTGATTTCAGTTTTACCATCAATAGTAGTTTTAGTAATTGTCTTTTTTACTTCCTCTATAGAGCCATCCGGTAAAGTCTTTTTTGTTACTTCAACTTTAGTTTCCGTTTTAGCTGCTGATTTTTTGGTTGGCAGCTTCACAGTCATCACCGCTTCAGTATCGCCATTTTGATTGCCATTTTGTTCTTCACTTTTTGTTTCCTTTTTTGTTTCTTTTGTGACAATTCTTACTTCTTTCTGAAAATGAAAAACAAAAAAGTGTTAGCAATTTTTGCTTAAAAATTCTATTTACTTTTTACTAGGTAACTTTGTTTAAGTAACTCAAGATATTAGTAATAATATTAATATTTTACGAGATGAATGAATAATTAAAAATACCTAGGTTAGTAGATTTATATTGAGGTTAACTCACAATAAAATATGTAAATGATGTATGATTTCCTTATAAATTTTTGATATTGTATAATAGATACGTATAACATATAATAGAAACAGATAAATAAACATAGATATAGTAAGTGTACAATAATTTTAGTTGAACGTGTTCATTATTGTATCCCACCTCTTCTTGAATTTGTGGTTCTGGGATTGTAATTACTTCTGGTACAGGAGTGACTATCTCATATTCAGGTTTGATGTCAATAACAGGATCTTTGTTTACATAAGCAGGTGTTGCATATAAATCGTTACTTTTCTTATTACTATCGCTAGCATCATCATCCTTCAGCATAAAAGGATTGTCTTTTTCTTTAGGTAACACATTATTGTCATTTCTCACGTCAAATACTACGTCATTGTTTATTGTTCCCGGTGGTGCTACATTTTTTACGTATTCATTTATCTTTGGAACTTGAAAATATTGTGCATCATAGCTTATTTCCGGGAAAGCTGCACCATAACTATCCGGTTTAGGAATACTTGTGTTGTAGGCATCATTGTCATAACTCACGTACGGAGTAGCTCCAGGTGTTTCATATTCAAACATAGACGTGGGTCTGTTATTGTTTATCTGCGAGTATGGAGGCGTATTTTTATTAAACGTGTCATATTGTACCGGCGGTGCCTTATTGTTTACAAATTGCGACCCCACTCGTTGCGGGGGTGGCTCGCGAGAGACGGGATTACTTCGCGTTCTCAAAAGCGATTTGGGATTCGCCGGCAAGTTGAATGCCGGGAACACTTGAACCGGTAGACAGTTAAAGTTAGGTACTGCCATTGAAGAAGCCGGTGGGGACTGAACATTCTGCGCGGGCTGCTGCGGAACTCCCTCATTCATCGCATTTCTCATCAATCTTTTAGCCATCCGCTCGGACTTGATCTCGGAGAGATCGAGCCCGCCTGGCGTATACGTGAACGGCTTGCGATCCCGGCTCATGGCGCCTTGCAGCGCCGACGGTGGGTTCATAATGCTGAAATAAATGCTACGTTATGATAACCGTCATTCCCATTCAATTTATAAAAAAATATGAAGCGCATATTTCATCTAAACGCGTCCAGAGTTTTGGCAATTTGACAACACTGGTAGAAAATAGATAGATACTCACGAGGTCGGTTCACCGCAAAATATTATATTTACTTCCTGCGCGGATGGAGCGTGTTTGTTTATCCAGCGAGCACTTTGTATCTGACACTGGAGGGAAGCACTTGGATCGGTTTTGCATCACTCGGGGTGCACTTGTTTTTGTGTAGGAACATGCAGATATGAATCTGGTCGCAGCGGTTAAATATAGCGCGAGTTTAGTGAGCCGGTGGGTTAGGATCTGGGCGGAGAAGCGCGGTCGGCGCGTGCGCCGCCTGCCGCCTACTGCGCCGGACACCCGACATGTATTTTGGTACCGACCCCAATAACCAACGCTTCGTCCGCGATTCATCTTGTACAAATCGTCAAAACACCGAACGCTTCCGACAGTTTCGCGATTATTGTTTTACTAGCTTCCTCGTGCTGCTTCATTCGCATGGTACTGAGCTACCAAGTATGTGATTTAGTGCTCTTCGATGTCTTCTATTCCTTCGTCACGATGTAATTAAGTTAAAGACAACCTCTCAAACACTCGTTTATATTTTTAGTAGAGCTACGAGTGATTTCCATTCATCCAATCTTACTATGCATAAGCCACCAAATGGATTATTGATAGATGCACTATGTGTACAGTAGGTATTTGGTTGAAGCAGCTGGATGTTTGTGGAATGCATAGCACACGCGTGGTTGCCAAACGAAGGCCTTAGCATCAATACGACAAATTTGTTGCAAATTTCAAATATGTGACAACGATGATGCGATGTCTTGAAATCTATTTGACACAATATGGCAACCTTGCTTTGTATGTACCGGCCGCAACGTTACAACCGTAATGTTAGGAATCAGTGTTTTGTTCAGGCTGGACTGCTGGAGAAATAGTAGCCAATCCTCAACAGTTACTGGGGCCTTATTCACTATGACCAATACAAGCGCGTTACGCAGCACGACAAGACAGCGGCGTGAAATCGCCCTATGCCTATGCCGTATTTCCTATGCCATAAATGTCATTCCTTACGGTGACGTCATACGGTTACGGCAAGGAATCTCCTAAGTCATACAGAATAATGCCCTTGACTGATACAAGGACAAGCTTCATGCCACACGATCATAAAATATATTATGCTACGAGTAACTTTCGTAAAATCAGTAGGGAGCAGGGGTCAAATCGGCAGATGACTTCACAGGTGACGATTTTACCCTCTAGCGTAGGTACGCGTAAAACCGTCATCTTTGATATTATGCCATCTCCATTCTTTCTTATCCCTAAAAGCACATTTCAACTTGTCTTCAGACATAGCTTATTCGTATCGAAATGTTTATTTAAATGCAGCTTTATCCAAGATTTACAGCTTTCCCAAATATCATAGCTATTAATGTTGGCTGAACACCAAAACGGCATTGCGAACATTTTGTCGGATCGGGTGATATTTGTGACGTCACCGTAACGTCACACTGTGGTGCAGTCTGGCGCCAGTTCACGTACCGTTATAATATATTATTCTGTGATATTGTACAATAAATACTTGTATGTACCTTCGCATGTTATAAATATTTTGGGCGTAGGTAGGGTTGGCACGCTTTCCGCCATTGACAATTCCAGGTTTTAATGAGCATGCTGAAATGGAAATCCTGGCAATATATTAGAGAGTGTAGCAGCTGTTATACTCGTAATCTCGATAAGAACTAGATATGACTTTTTTAAATTATTTTAAAGTACCCACAGCTTTTTAAGGGTAAACTTAAGCAGTACTTTTAACAACTTATTTCAATATATTTTTGATTAACATTGCCATCAGAAAAAAATACAAAAGAGACAAAATCAAAAGCTTTTGAATATACATATTTCGATTTTTAATACATTTACATTAAATCATAAACACCATTTATTGATTATTTTATGTTAATGAGACAGATAAATAAGATAAATCAACATTATCAGTAGCGGACACAAGCTCTCACTATAGGAAGCCAATCATTAGTGATAAAAGACCAATTATTATGTACATGAGTGGTAGAAATACAAATAAGTACGAAAGCGTATATTTAAATTCTGGAAGAAGTATTCCATATGACATTATTATAGGTCTAAAATACAGATTGACTGTAATACTACATTTACATTCATTTCCATCACACTAGGCAACAAAGCCTACATTTTGTTATTTGCGACACCATAAACTTAAACTGGCATACCGTTAAGTTGCGTGCTACAGAGAGCCATACAACTTAATGAAGAGTAATGTGTGGTTTAGTGATGGGCTGACGCAGCTCCGGTTTCAAACGTACTAACATTTTACTAATTAGAAAAAAAAACAAAAAAACATTTGCATTACCTGTCAGTGCGCTATCAGAAGCAGGTTAGGTGTTACTCTACATTTTTAGAAAAATAAAGCAAATTTGGTACATAGATACATAACTAAACCGACTACAACCAAAACTGTTAGGTCTATTTCATCATGGATAACATTACACTAGTATATGATATTGTTAACTCGTAGATAGAAATTCCATTGTAAGTTATAACAGGGCTGACATAGTCGCTAAGCGACTCAAAGTCCTTACAACTTAAAGATTAAAAAAAAAAATTTTGATTGTTTTTGTTTTTATAGTTTTACAAAAAAAAAGGCTAAAAAAGTGCGTGTTCTTTTTTGTCAAGATGATTACCTCCCCAAGTAAAACGACTTAATTTGGGATATTATTATAGACGTCTGCGAAAGCAGTAGAGCTCATATGAATATTGTCAGAATTACACAAAAATGGACAGAATGGAGTCATACGTTGTGATTTTCGTGTGTTTTGGCATTCAATCAAACTTTTACTAGTAGGTACATCACTGGCGTGGTACAGCATAGGTACTTTGTGTCAAGGTCGACGCGAGAGCTAGATTTTAGGGTATTTTTTTTCTGTACTTTAGTTTATTCTTAGCTGGCATTGTTTATTCTAATCTAATGTAGAATAAGGATTATTATTACTTGATGCTGTTACGGCATTATATTGACTCTATATTTGGTGTCGATTATGTTGTTGCAATTTTCCAAACTAGCTTGTATCCATTTGAATCGACACCATTGTATACTAACACGTTTTATACGTTCTGAAAATCAGAGAAATATTATATGTATTTTGGATTCTATATTTTATTTATCGGCCTTTTAATAATACTCTACGTAATGCCATAGCAATAGCCGTACGCGGGAATTTAGTACTTACTTTTACTTCAGTATTTGCAGATTCTGTTGTAGTTGCCATTCTGAAATTAAAAGAAAGATAATTTAAGCCATTTATTGACATCAATATATCATTTTAGGAGATAAGCTTTTGCACGCTATGAGATATTTTTCTTGTGTCTTATGAGAAATGTCGATAGGACATTCAGTCGCTTGATTTTGTTTTTATTATTTTTTTTAAATACAGTATTTATAATATTCACAATATTTACAAAATACACATGAAACAGTTGAGCCATCTACAAGCCATCCAAATCAGTACCAGTCGGAAGCGTACCCAAGACACTGGCTGCATTGTCGCGCTGAATAGCAATGCTGATACGCTGGCCTAGATAATCACCAGCCCTCGGGTCACCTTGATTGTTTATATGCGAGACCGTACATATTACAAAAAAAAAATTCTTATGTCGGACAAGACACGCGCCATAAAATATTTTTCTTGTCTTGTGTTTGCCGTGTCCTTTAATTTGCTAAAGGCCTAACACCGTTGTAAAAGATTTTACTCTGTGACATTTTGTCGCCGCCGACACCGATATTGGAATCGCACAAAGTCGAAACCAAACCAACATAGTTTTAAACAAAAGAATAATCTTTCTCTCGTCGAAAAAAGCTCGACCCAGTAAAGATTTCACCATTCCCGCATAAATAACGGAGTTTTATTTATAAACCCTTAAATTATAAACATAATACGCTATTTAAAGTTATTCCTGAGAGTTGTGCTGGTTTTACGTAATTATAAGCCATTTTCGCGGCTTAATTTTCCTAATCCTCTATTAAGATCATTAGAGAGGGAACTTCTCTAATTTTTTGTCAAACGATTTGGGTTATTCCGGCCACTTGGTTTTATTGTTTGAATGATACATTTTCTGGATAATCCTCTTTCTTTACATAATTTTTTTGTTTTGTTAACTGGGTTGATCCAACTACCACCTATTTACATGACAGACCAAACCTAGTACAAAAATACGGCTTATGTATCTAGCGACATAATGTGTAAAGTGTCCAAGAATATTTATTATTTATATATTTAGCATGGTAAGGTAGGTAGTTGCTAAGGATACTACCCATTTGTCATCCAAATATAAATTAATGGTATCCCAGTTTTACTCAGCAAGGCTTGTTTAGTAAAATTAATTGACTCATAGTGAACAATACCATGTTCAAGTATTAGGTATTACAACTTTGTATTACACTAACTACGCAGTTGGCAGGAAGACCTCATTAAACAGGTACTTAGCTGTGGGAAATGTATAGCTATTTGTAACAGTAATTCAACATTTCAAAAACTAATTAGAGCGGATTATTTACACAAGTCGTTTTGTAAAACGGTAAGAGAGATATTTTCTTTGATCTTTGACTCCATTAGTCCTACAATGGGCGCTTCCACACAACACCGAGATCGTGGGGAAATCATAAGACACTAGTTTTGTAAAAGCAGGTGCTATTAGATGCTTTATCTATCTTCTAAATATATAAAACTCTTTTGAAGCTGACTGACAATCAACGCACAGCCTAAACTATAAGTATTTTTTTTATTTTTTTAGGTATAAAATAAAAAAAATAATAAAAAAAAATAATTCTTATATAATTATGTGTAGGGGTGCACTAAGAAAGACATTTTGAAAAGTCGCACCCTAAATGGTCTAAAATTATAGGATCAAAGATTTTAATTAAATAATGCGTATGCTGCTACCACGTGAGCAAAGCCGCGGGCGACAGCTAGTTTAAGTGTATAAGGCTGACTAAGCTGAGAGGATGGTATAGGTGCAGGGCAAGCCTACTCTATCTTAATAATATCCCCAGCACTGCAACGTTCCGTTCATCGACGCATGGGTAAAAGATGATCTCTGACAGGGTAGAGATACAAATAAAAAAAGATAGCGAGCAAAAAAATTGCAAATCAATTGTAGGTACCATGATGCTATCCAGCTATGATCATGATCTTAGAACGGGGTTAACGACCTGCTTCTTGGAGTGCTGCCTAATGCGTCGGATGATTTGTTATCGACGTCTAGAGATAGACAAAATGCATTTTAATACTGATCGATTCCTCTTCGCTATTCGAGAACCAATATTCTCTGACGTAGTCAAAATGTTCGCAAATATAATGCTAAGAAATCTATATTACTTTATTATTAAGGGTAGGTATCCAATAGAGACAACATAATATAAAAATAGAAGAAAGATAATCAACGATCTTTGAATCTAGGTGTAAACCTAATTATGGGATACCACAATATGCCTAATTTTAGAACTCAACGAATAACGAGTATTGTCCTGTGAAGATAACAACGTAATTAAAAAGTTACTTTTGTGTGCGTTTTGGCTGATACAAGATAAAATAAGTTAAAAATAATTATGATCAAAAATAAAATTACTTACCATACGTAATCAAGACATAACTCTTTTATAATATATGGTAACTTTGTAAGAGACTAGGGCCTGATGTAGATTCATAAGATCTCTAATTCTCAGAGTACAAGCTTTGCTTAGTCTGGGACCAGAGAGCGTTGTGTGCATATCACACATATCCAAGAATATTTATTTATTACTTTAAGTATATGTTTTTTAGATCTCCAGGCCCCACTCTGTGAACACAATACCTATCACAAGATGTAGAATAAAAAATATATACTGACTGAGACTATTACAATCACAGGTTACAAAAATTGAAACAGACATAAATAAAAGCTTAGGTTTCCCGCTAAGTCTGCAATGTAAAAGAAGTCCAACAAAAGCAGTATTTCATAATGCGTCCGACAAGCACAAGATTCTCGTTTTTGCTTTCAAGATAGCCCGATAAAATACTGCCAAGATGCTCGTAAGGAAACACCCTTCGGTTCTTGCATACGACAGCGGAATCACGGCGTTATGCCGCATTGCAGTTCCATCCATTTTTATTTTGACAAGCTGGGTGCTCGGCCTTCGTTTTGATATTTGGAGGCTAGGTGATAACGTAATGAATAAATAATAACTGCAGTTTAACATATTTTGACAAGGTATTTTTTAATATATTATTGCTAATTTCCAAGCAGATTTTTCTTAAGATAGAACTCGCATTCCGTGGATCAAAATAAAATGAAGCAAACAAGCGGATGTTGAAGTTTAATCAATGTTTTACGACTTTACGTAATGATGTGTTTCTCTTCAGGGAGCTAATCTGCGAGTTCCCGAGTAGGTACCTTTGTATTATAGTTTTGAGTAGGATTAAGAGATAAAATCATACAAACATACACTATATACAAGTAGGTATACCGAGATTACCTGCCTGATCTTTAATTTTACACACAACGTATGAGGTTACAACTTCATCTAATGTCACACTGAGATGTGCTATAAAATCTGGCCGGATAACGAAGGCGGTGTTGGCATTATCGCTGTCTCTATGACGTACTGGGCGCCGTTAGTTCCTATTTTGACCACCGGGTCAGAAAAGCTTATGGCGTAGTTTGCAGCATGCCACTTGCCGTACCATACTTGCCTACAAGAACCCTGTGGTTTGTTAGTGGCGCGGCTGGCCAGTAACTCGCATGAAATAATGTCATGCGGAAAATCTCGCATGGAAGCGATGCTTGAAATGCAAAATTCTATTCCGCAAATAGGTTCGTAAGGTTCCAACAGGCCATGCATAATGACTTTGATGCTCCATCTATTCTCTCATTATTGAAATTTTATAACGAGAGAAAATAAACTTATATTTTTAAGCGCTTTGATGTTTCAAATATATTTTTTGTGTTCCAATTTACGTTTGGCTTCTGCCTCATTGGTTTACGTTTTGATATGCAGATATTTTGTGAAAGAATAAACGAAAATTATTCGATACTCGACAGTTAAAATTGAAGCGCGTTAAATCCCTTTTGTTAGTTATTTTTCCAATTCTCGTAGTTTTTAAGCCAGATCAAGCTATGAAATTCCAAACATCAATTAAAAAATAAATGAATTTGCTGTTATAATACTTACCTACTCGATTGGAATCCTCTGATTTCTCTGGTAGTTTTAAATTGCTTTACTTTTTGTACTAGAGAACTTAAACTGAGTCAAAAAAAAAAAACTTTATTTAAGAAATGTATTTTTTCAGCTACTGTTTCGGAACTTTTAACTTAGAAATAAAACATCCAAAATATTTAACCAAATGTAAAGTTGGAATTTCATCTAAAATTATTACAAACAAACCAAATCTTAATGTATTTGTTAAATCATAACTCTCAAGGCCGTCACAAAACATTATCTAAAACAAAATATTCCTCGTAAAGTTTTCTTGTAAATCTTAATATAAACTTTTCTTATTTTCCTACGGTTGTCAGTTACCTACCGTTGTTTGGACCAAAATATATTTTAAATATTACAGCAAGACCATAAAATATATAACGAGTACAGTTAGAGAATATTATAAAGGTAGGTTGATACTCAATAGATTTTAATATAAACATTATAAAAATAGTAATCAAAAAATTTGCTCACCCATTTGCTCAAAATTGCAAAACTGGTGTTCCGATTTTTATAAAAAGAACCCTAAAAATAGCACGCATGTTTAAATGTCTTAAATCTAGGTAACTCTAGACAATAGCGATAATGAATTAAGAATGTTCATATAAAAACAAAACAAAGTCATAAAAAAAATCATAAAACTCAAAATATTTTCTCTGTGCCTACTCTATCTTCACAAGTCTGTCTCTACACTCACCCTCTATCAAAAAACTGCATAAAATCTAATCCAATTTTACAAAAAATTAAATGACAATGGACTTATTCAAAACCAGCTCAGTTTAATTTCAAATCCAGTGCAGATATAGTACAACTAGCGATAAACAATAAACTGATCAAATGTACTAAAGATAGTGTGTTATTGCACGGATCGTTTTAGATCACTGGCCCCATGCCATACCAGATAATACAAATAGTACCAATCCGGTACACTCACTGATAGAAGTTAAATAACCACTTTTGAATGATATTTTTCAGAACTTTCCAAATAATCACAAAAGATGTTTTATGTAGGTATCCAGCATCGGAAATCTGATCCCATCCTACCTCATCCCATTCTATCCAATCCCATCCCACGATATAGGTATTATAAATTTCAAAGTTTAGATGTTTGGATGTTTATATGTTTGTTTCAATCACGCTGCAACTGCTGGTCCAATTATGATGGAGTATCACTTCAGTGAAGTGACTTCACTACATAGTATAAAGCAAAGTCGCTTCCCGCGTCTGTCTTAATGTCTGTATGTATGTATGCTTAGATCTTTAAAACTACACAACGGATTTTTATGCAGTTTTTATAATAGATAGAGTGATTCAAGAGGAAGGTTTATATGTATAATACATCATCATCATCACTGCATTGCACCCGTGCGAAGCCAGAACGGGTCGCTAGTACATATATAGTTCGTAACTTGGATTAACACATAGGTTACTTTTTATTTCGAAAAATCAACAGGATGAAACGGGACGCGGACGCAGTCACGGGTGGAAGCCAGTAGCAAATAACTTGTTGTAACACTTTTCTCGCTTACTGTATCTAAACGTTTTGGGGGTACTATAGCAAAATTGTGGTAACATGTCATGTCATGAATGTTTAAATGACAAAATGGTCATGCAGATAGGTTGGCAGAGCCAAATGGGATGATAAAATCAGCAGCCAAAAGATTTCACACAACAAAACTATTTACTTCATTTAAAAATATCCTTCGCGATAACAATGATCATAAAGCATCTAATTTATATGATTTATACAGCGTCAGAGGCCACTTTTTACCCATGTCCCTATGAAGGGGACACGGCAATGCCTTTTTTTTTTTACCTGAGGAAATCCATCATGGATACCTACTGCTTGTTACAGCGGTAGGTTATGTCAGACTCTACTGACTAAAACGGTCCGTCGGGCACTTTTACCGGGGGACGCGAGGGCGCGTTAGCATTCTTCCGCGAACACTGCAATGCCTAGGACATGGTTTTAGATCATCTAGATTTGATGCAAAGGCTTTAGCGTTTTTACCCGACTTAAAAAAAGGAGGAGGTTCTCAATTCGGTTGTATTTTTTTCAGTAGTTTGGCAGTTTGATAAGTGTAACTGGAAAAACCACGTCATCCACGTACTCGACATTGCGTATTTTACTTTTCTGTGGCATTTTAAATAGAACAGTCCCAATGAACTGCTATCATCATCATCATCATTTGAAGATGGACGGCGTATCAAATTGAAGTTGGCTTTTCTAGTTTTTTAAACTTATAAATTACATAGCTACCTATAATTATGTTTTTTTTTTGTAAACAATATCAAATTTATTATTTGACGTCTTTGAATAGATGTAAATGCTTTACTGATCTATAATCTTTCAACTGTTACAAATATATTCGAAATAAAGTTTAAATGGGTATAAAGTAGGTTATTTATGTGTTTAAACGGTGTTGTAATATTGATTATGGCAACTAAAAAAGAGTTCAAAATTCTTGCCAACGTTTATTTCGGGGGTCGTTTCTGTCAGGGCTGCTAACGGACGACATAATCTGGCAATAATTTACGTTACTTCTTAATCTCTGGCGCATTTTCATAAGCATCAGTTTCTTACGTAATCGTTACGGTGGTCAGTACGTCACAGATCATAAAACTGTCTACTTGCTGCTTGCATAGAAAACTGAGTTTACTAGTGTTTTTTTTCTTTATATAGCTTGCTATAGGTAGACCTCTACAATCGTTAGGTAATATATCTTTATAACACATTTGCTCGTAAAGGGTCTCTTATTTCACCAATTTCAGTATCGTGATGTATGTCATTACGCACTCGTGCGTTATGGTAATGTAAAACGTACGGTTTATCAAGATGCTCCCACTAAAACGAAGGAGGGGGGCGGGGGGTGGCGCGGGTGGGGGGCGCGCGCCGCGCTCTACGATAAAAAATAAGCATTTAATTCTTTTACAAATTGTTCAAATTTTTCTAACTGCTTCAACAAGTGAATAAAGATTTATTCTTTGAAGAAAGTCCGAGTTTTATTTATTTCCTCGCAAATGTGTTATAAAACGTCGTATGACATACGTGCGCTTTGAAAATTACAGCCTCTGCTTTCTTGTAGCCCTCGCCTACGGCTCGGGCTGGCAATATCGCCTCGGCTGTAATTTTCAACTTACCGCACTCACATCATAATGTACTATACTATGTTTGCCGTAAAGAATAACTGATGTGGGCTTCGTGAATATTTTTTTTCCTAATTTATCCATTATGCGTCGTCATAATAATGAACTTCTAAAACTTAAATTAGAAAAATAACACTGGAAGTTCAAACCTACTATTCCCCCAGGAAGTAACCAGTATTGGATCTGCACAACAACTTTTACAACATTAAACACGCCGAAGCACAGTTCAGCCGTAAAATCCGCACTAAAAGCGTTTACAAATAGCATCCAGCACGACTATGATGGTATAAAACTTGGTAAGCGGCGATTATCGACGAAAATATTTGGCAGATTCCAATACGATTTCAATACGAATCGAGACACTATTACTGAAGGGGGTTTTGCGAGTTTTTATGGATTAGCTGTAACTTATGAATGCCTGGTATCTTGAGCACAAGTTGAAGCGCTGGTCGCTTCTTTGGCCGCCCTGCGCGTGTACCGTAAAGGCAACAAGAACGCAACGGGGACGCGTCAAATTAAAAGCGAACTTTATTACACGTCGCTTACGTGACTCTATCGGCCACTATGTATAATGGAGTTTTAACAAAATCGCATCGCTGTCGTAATATCTTCCGCACGGTCTCAAGCTGGTTGGTCTTCTTCTTCTTTTCTAACTCTATGGCTTGTGTCCGTCATTTCGACAAACAATTTTGCCAGTGTCAAGTGAAATATTTGAAAGTGAAGTCATTCGTCAAGTCGGCTGTCGTTTGTTTGAAAGAGAAAATAGTGCAAATGCACAAACAGTGGGACGCCAACAAAAAAATGGTGGATTTTCTCTTCAAAACCTGAAACCAATTTTCACATTCAGGGAAAGCACTTTACACACATATATTTCAATGGCTCACACTTAATGTACGACGGTGAATGAATGTTGATTATTGGTTAAAATTCCACCAAAATTAAACAACAATGCTCACAATAACACAAAGTTATACATGTTGTTTAAAAAAATGAAAAACTCGAATACCAGTTGGTCTTAGCTATTACTGTAAAGGTCACGGTGTGACTCTTCAAAATCATATCGTCAGCATCTGAGGTGTGTCTAAAGTTCATTAACACTTGGCACTGTTAGACACCTGTAGGTACCTTGACGTCACTTGGCACCATGCCATCTACCTGGTTATTCTTCATTCAACACGTCTGTGAACGTACGAGGCCAGGCAAGCATGGGGTTCCCTTCATCTTATAAGATATGGGGGTTGCCCGTGATTTTGTTCGCAAATAGTTTTATTTCAGAGCCAGTCGTAGCAGTGGTTTGTATTTTTTTCGTCTAACCCGTGAGAAGCCAAGACAGGGTCAGTTAGACCAGTATATTTTCGGTATTTTTTTTGCAAAAAAAGCTATAGTGCTGTACTGTAACATCGTGTGAACAGGGTCTTAGTTGATATAAAGTATTGGGGTAGCTGTAAAAATATTATTACCGTGTCGGATGTTGAACACTCAATCGTTTGTATAAGAAATGAGTTTTTGTTTATTTATTTTTTATTCGGTTACACATTGAGGCGTACCAAGTACACAAATGAAATGATAACATTTTAACATTGTTTCCCTTGTGTAGCAAATAAAATAAATCGATAGGGCTTAGACAAAATCCAAGGAAATCCAACATTATCCGCGACTAACAAACCTTAAATACTGCTCTATCACACTAATACAATACAATAGGTAAACCTTTGTATAACTACGTTTAACTATACCTAACTTCACAAAAACATTCTTAGGCATAAGTACACTAAAACACAGAAAATACTGTGCTAAGTAGGTAAGCTAAGAATCATAGCAATGCCTTGATTAAAAATACTGTAGGTAAAATATGAAAACTCCTACCTACAGTAAAAGAGAATCAGGTTTCCAAAGGTTTTATTAAAATAACTCGACTCAAAGAGCCTTTGGTACGAATATTTACTACGTTTTATTTTATAACAAAGAAAAGAGACTACTATAGAACTGGCAAACATTATTTATCTACTGTTTATGTTTCACTGGTAAAAATACTACAATACTACAAGGTGTAACAAAACCCTGTCCGATCCAATCTTTTAATTTATATAAAACTTTTTTGAAGCTGACTAACAATCAATGCACAGCCTAAACTATAAGTCCTAGAGGTATGAAATTTGAAGGGTAGTATCCTTATAGTGTAGAGGTGCACTAAGAAAGACATTTTAAAAAGTCACACTCTAAACTTTAGAGTGTGACTTTTAAAATTCCTTTTAAAAAGTCGTTAACGCCACGGGCGACGTCTAGCAAGGACATATTTCCACATAGGAATATTCTTTTTTTTACCGAATTTTGATTACGTTACTGATTTTTAGGAAAATGATTTGTAGTGTTTTAAAACACTGTATTCTCTTAGTATGTGCTGGTTTTCATATCTTCACCCTTGAGGATCTTAATTGGCAAAGATCTGATCATGCTTACTGTGCATGAAAAGCCATTTGCTACTAGGTTCATCATAATGCTGGTGACAAAATAAATATTGTGGTTGATAATTTCGCACGCGTACGTAGTCGCGTAGTATCAGCTAGTTTTTAATAATCGTGAGTTTATTTCATCTAATTTAGATTTGTCAAACGTGTAGCACGTTGGTTATAGGTATCAGAAAAACATAGTGTTTATGCTATCCCCGGTTAGGCTAAAAGTGCACTTGCGACCACGTTGGCCGCGACCACTCCGATCCGCGACCCTTATAGTAAAAGCAACCGGTAATAATATTCTGGAACGCGAAACATAATGGAGATAAAAAGAGATTTCATAAAATTCTGGGCAAAACATGGATAACAAGATCCCCGATTGTCCCTATGTATGAACAAGCTAAGTGAGATAAACGGGAAGAGAATAATTCTAGTGAGACTAAGCTTGTGGGACGAATGGAAATTATCGTTAAAGGTCTACCTCTCAAAATGTCTACATCGCAAAAGGCCTATCTCTCAAAAGGTCTTACTCGCTTTTTGACTAGGCGTAACGCGATATTATTTATTATTAGCCTCCTATAACTGTGACTAATCTAATAATAATCGAATTAATTAATTATAGTTATGTAATTATAAGTATTATTATTTTGA
Source organism: Eulithis testata (assembly GCA_947507515.1). Taxonomy (NCBI): domain Eukaryota; kingdom Metazoa; phylum Arthropoda; class Insecta; order Lepidoptera; family Geometridae; genus Eulithis; species Eulithis testata. The sequence continues at coordinate 3,886,936 of OX382213.1, read as the reverse complement.
ATAATTTTTTTTCAGTAGAAAAAAAATTTTTTTTTTTCTTTTCATTTTAGTTTTCCATTTATCGATTCTTTTTTTCCTCTTTTTTTTCTCTTAATTTGCCGTTATAGGTCATCCCATTGTTGGGCAAAGGCCCCTACTTGTCCACGTTCTTTTGTCGCTGGTGAGTGTAGTAGTATTCCTTTTTGTTTTTGGACAGTGGTGGTGGTTCTTGGTTTTCGGGGGGGTGGTAGTCATGATATAACGCGATATAGTCTTACTACAAATTACGTATACAAAGATGAAGCGATATGAACTCTAACACGATGGCATAAGTAATAAGTCAAATTCCCTTGCCACTATTGACACTTGCCGCGTGTTTCGCTACCCCACGTGATCACAGGATCAGGGGAAAAGGTACAGGTGAGATTCAAACACGTGTCACGTATACCTTGTAATCCAACTCCCTTATTTAACTGACTAATTCGAATTTTGAGCAAATACTGAAAGATACTCTATCAGGTTTTAGTATAGTTTTATGAGAATACATTATTTTGACATCTTGACGTCAAATCGAGGTAAGAACGGTTATTTTAGAGCTTTTTATTAAGAGAATTGGCCTTGTTCTCCTTTACATCTATTTCCAGACAGCTGTTGCAAAAACGACTCTACATTTATAAGTTGCTTGTATAAATATTCTGGAAACCAAAGCGGCCACAGACTCTTTTATTCTACTTTTCTCTACAGACTATTGAATACGACGGTAGTGACGTATCAACTCATCTTGACAAAACTAGCACCACCGCGGGATCGAACTCGCTACTTTTTGAATTAGATTCTTGTCCGTTCTTAGTTGTAGCTCATTATTAAAACTACAAATCGTAACCTATTCCGCAAACCACGCAATTTCGACCGGGTTTTGTTCAATATAATCAGATGTTTGAAAATAAATAAAAAAACACATTGAACAGTCTAACTAGACGGACGATCGAATATGCCAAGTGTTGTTTTAGTACCAGTTGGTACGTTTATTATCTTTATGGATTGAAGAGTCTGAATAAAATTAAAGCCATGAAACCATAGATTTTTTTTGTTGCTATGTAACATTTCAAAGGGCTTTTGCACACTGCCGCGAAACTTACACGATATTATGAAGTAAGTACTGAAGGCGCGCGATCTGAGTGCAGTTCTGAGGAATGCGCTAGTGATGTGACCTAATTAGCGACAATAAACGGAGTTCGATATTTTTCTTGGACACCTTAAAAGTGGACGTTCAAACTGCTTGTATCTGTTAGTATTTTTACATTTGCGCTAGATATTTGTATTACAAGTTAAAAAAGAGAAAATATCATGTATTATATTCCCTACTGTAAGAAAACTGTGTGGAAAAGCCTGGAATCTTAATCAAACAAGTTTATTATTGCAAAAAATATATTAGATTGTAATTTTAATCATCATCATCAAAAAATAACACGAGTTCGCAACTTGAGTAAAACGCTATCGATAGCGCGCGCGAGCGAGAGACATCAAGCACGGCACTAAACTACAGGCGGCCGCGGCGAGGTGTCGACGGGCGGGGGGAGTTGCGCCCGCCTCGCACCTCATACCCCGACTGCACTCAGATCGCACGCCTACAGGGCCTCAATCGCGCTAAGTTGTAACTGCTCAGCCGCTTCCGTTACTGCTTCGTTATGGCCGATTTTCACAGATATCGTATTGCCTTAATTTTATGACCGTAATTGATCCGTCAGACGCTCGTTGCTTCTACTCTAAACATGTCGGAATAACGTTTGATTAGCGTGCTTGAAAAAGTACATCGGGAGGTACTTTTTGTGAACGTTGTTGCTACGTTACAGTGTTTTAGAATTATTTGTGACTGAAATTCCTTGAAAATAATTTAAAAGTGCACTTGTAAGGATTTACTAGTGAGGGCAAATGAATTGGATGCGTTGTCCAAGCCAAGAATGCAAGATACATCTATCTAAAGTGCGGAGTGATCAGCAATTTGTCGAAAAGATACCTACACTATAATGGACCCTTTTGGACTACTTGCCTCATCAAATGTTTACAAAGTTTACTCATCACTTGCCACCAATCGTACCACATCACATAATACGTTGATACTTACTTCAAACAACGCTACAAAGGTAAGAATGTTGTGTTTAGGAAAATTTCTCATCTGTGGACTCAGCAAAACTCTCACTCTAGGCTAGATGACTAGATGATTTACCGTTTGGTTCCACTCCATACTCCACAAGTAGACAGTAGATAGATAGGTCTAAAGTACCTATCTAGGTACATAAATAACTACAATTTCTGAGATTTTACATCTACCTTGAGTTTACTTAGGTACCTACTTGCCTACTTACTTTCCCATTACAGCATGATGAGAGGGAATCCTATAGATACTTACCCACCTTCATCTAAAAACTATTTTATAGAACTATCCATCTATCATTCTACAATAAACTATGGGTAAATAGGTTATAAGCTTAATGTTGTGTAAGTTTTTCCTGCTAATTAAACTTTTCTTTATTTCAGGTCTTGTAATGTTTATCTAAGACATTCATGTCGACGGGCAATAACAAGCTTGAGATGCCGAAGTATACAGACCTACATCCAATAGGAATAAAGCAGTGCCAATCGTTTTAGGTGAGCTCATGATGAGATGAATCAATTCATAGAAGAGTAAAGAAAACCTTGAAGAAGTTATAGCCATCCAGGTACTTACAGAATTATTAATATTAAATACTTCCTTACTACTAATCAGTTACCTATCTTTACAACTTACGCTGTTCTAAAATTGTATTAAGCTATTCACTGATCAGTTCAAAACTAACTATACCCATACCTCATGGTATGATATTTCTGAAGGGCTACATATCGATATTATATTACAAGTATATCCTACTATAATTTTATTATGTAAGTTCATGATAAATGAATTTTATTTATTTCAGCTTCTTTGGATGCAGATTGAAGACACGACACCCATCTTAGACCCGTAACCTAACATGCTTGAGGTTGTGAATTACACTTAGGTACTACAGAGTATAAAGTGATGCCCATCCATTTTGCAAAGCAATCTACCACTGTGAGCTAATATACTAGCAATACATATACCTATAATGTGACCGGGGTAGTAAGACTAAAACTCTTGAAATAAAGTATTAAATAATAATCAATGTTATTTTATTCAGTTATAAAACCTATAGCTAAGCTTACTTTACTAGGCGGTTAACAAAAATATGAAAAAACTAGCAAAGTTTGTGTAAGTACCTACTAGTCACATCACTTGTATAGCCGATGGTGGTATGCAAATACTGAAACAAAATAATATAGGTAAGTTTTCTTGAATATGAATTTGATGTACCTAGCTACATTTCATTCATAATAACTCTTATGTTATTACTAATATAAAATAGGATTGATTTTTCTGTAGAAAATAGGAAATTAAAAACTGTTTTTGCACCCAAAAGATTTGCAAAAAAACATTGAAATGTTCTAGTGCCTAACTACTAGAAAATATAGGTAGGTAGATGCTTTGTATACTTACATCATCATAGTCTAGTTTGTCCTGTCTCAGCAGGAGACGGGGAGAGGTACACCTTCCAACATTGTTTTTGCGTAGGTATAATCCATCAGTCAGGTTAGGATGTTGGGTGCTATTTCTTGCTAGCTATTTCTATTTAGCATGTACGGTAGATAACTTATAGCACCAAATTTGCACTGACACAAGAGTATTTAACTATTTAGTGGTAGTTTCATTCCTGTAGAGAAAAACAATTTGTTAGATGGGTAGCATTTCACAAAACAATTTATATTGTTAGAAATATGTAGGTAATAACGTTACACAGGCTCTTTCTTTTCTTGTTCTAATAGGACATTATAAAGTTTTACAAACCACCTCCTAAAATTATGTAGAAATAGAAAGAGTTTCATGAAATTGTTTGTTTACAAAATTGAGACAAAAACATACATTACCACAGAATACGCATTATGTTCTATGTACACATTCAAAATTATCTTACTATTGTCACTGTCAGCCGTCAAAACTAGGGTTGGACACTGCAAAATGATGAATCGATTGACCGGTTTTGCGAAATTCTAAAGAAGAAGACGTACATATTTAACGGCTGAACGAACGGTGGACCACGGCAACGAACCAGCAGCGTAAAAGCATGATAAACGTATATTGAGCTAACGCAATACTGATTTCCGGAAAAATTAGAACGCTACGTAGTTTGGACGTACCGTTACTTGCACGTTACGTCTCTCACGGTCGACCGTGTAAATTTAGCGCAATCGGGGCCCAGTACTTTATCAACGTGACGATAGCGACAAGAACATGTCAATGTGTTGCTTGAACAAAGTCTAGCCACAAGGCAAAGCTTTTTTTTGCAAATAGGTACAGTACATACGTGCATAATTTTACTAAGCTAGCATTCATGGTTTCTAAGATAGGTACTCAAGTTTTTATATAGACGACCCGGAATTTTTGCTTTCGAGTGTATTCATTTGTTTGTTTGTTGCAACAACTTTACAAAACCAATTCTGACTTTTATTAGGTAATAGCACGGTAATAGCATCGAGATTAGGTTGGAACTTAATTTAGACTATATTTTATTACTAGAATTGGATCTCTAGCCTTCAAACAGATATAACACGAGCAAGATTTATAAGTTACTGATGATTTCATACATTAACGAGATGGATAGACGAGAAAATAGCTCGCATTATGATCGCTATTGTTTCAGGCCACTTTTTGCGCTAACGGGCGTATTGTCTTGGCACTGAGCTGGTTGTACTTACTGTAGATATAAACATCTTAAAATAGATGCGAGTTTGGATGAAACTACAGATATCTGAGTTGTATGAAAGGCTTTAATGCCTTTCATTATCAGTCACAATGTCACAAACAAAATTACGGTGCAGTGCGCTACATTATGAAACCCAAAACGGCAATTACTTTCACAAATATCATCACATCATAACTTATTTTATATTATTTACTAAGTAACTTTATCAAACGTCAACCGCATCGCCTTCAAACCAGGTGAGATTAACGTATAAAAAAAATTTCGGCACCTCACAATCAAATATTAGAGTAAACACGCACAATAGTTAAAAATACCTACAAATTAAAAACAAATAAATAACATAGTCCAGTGGCAGATCCAAGATTTCGGTTTGGGAAGGGTTTGATCCAGCTTTTTAGCATTTTCCTTGACAAATTCTGGTCCTTCGGTAGACCTGAGGGCCTAGTACAAGTTTTCAGTGTCGCCCTCACTAGTGCGCCCAGCACACTAGTGAGCGCTGATTTGTATGGAGACACTGAGCGGATTCTTTGAGAAGCTCGAAATGCGAATGTAGACCAAGCTTCTCAAAGAATCCGCTCAGTGTCTCCATACAAATAAGCGCCCACTGGTGTGCTGGGCGTCAGACGTTTCACACCAGATTTACACACCAAAACTCGTACTAGGGCCTCTGGAGCTTTTAGGGGGAGCTTGAGCCCTCTAGCCCCCAACCCCTCTAGACTCTCTTTGTCACCATGTTTGTGACGCTGATCGAGGTTTAAAAACAATTAAAACGCGAGAAGAGTTCAAAATACAATCCCCAATAATTCCAATACAATTCAAAACAGGCTTCATACACTAGAACCTGGTTTATCCTTGGTGCGCAAAGAAGAAACATTTTTAATATTAATACTATTCCACTTTTCAGCACCAAGCTTAAAATCGATTGGTGCACACAAGCGGAACGTGTGGAAAATCTTGGTGCGGAAAATGTTAGTGCGGATAGTGGAAAGCCGCACAGTGCGCATGTATCCTAAAAGCTCAATATATCTCACGGTCTCTCATCCGTCAGTTTGAACACTGATTTATGAAATAACGATTTACAAACATTTTAAGCAAGTTCATCATTGTAGCGTATTTATGTGATCTACAAATAGATGGGGTATTGCAAAATGCTCGTAGTTACAAAATGTCTGCGCCCACGCAGATAAATAAAAATATCGTATATTTTTTCTCAACTAACGCTCTGAATTTCAAAATCACGATTTTCGATTATCTTTTTATTCTCTAGCGAGTCTAGACTACTTTATGTCGTCAATCTTTTTGTAAAATATTGATTGCCCACGATTCTGCTGTTTCATTTTCAAACTCAGCTAATTGAAAAGCACTAAGATTATTGATTCGAATATTCTCATAAACTGAACCGACAAAGACTCAGGGAAATGCACTAACAGAATTGGGCCTACTAGAGAAAAGAAATTCTCATCGAGCCCACTCATTTGCATAGTGGGCTCGATGGGAATAATCCTTTTGTTCTTTTTTGTTGCAAATTTCTGTCTAATCACTTTTCCTCTACTATCAATCTTGCATTCAGTAGTACGTTGCAGTTATTCTTTGAGTTTTCATAGCATTAAGTACCTAGTGATGGTCTTTCTAAACGTTGTTATAAATTAATAGTTTTAGTCGCATTGAAAGTTGATTCTTATCAATCTAAATAGCTAAATTACCACGTTTCGTATGAAACACGAAACGCCAAGAACCAACCCGAAAATACCCGACAAAACAATTTCCAGCCGCGGTAATATCAAAAACGTTAATTTTCAATCAAAACGGCGCGTTTTCAGTTGCAAAGTTAGAAAATTATTAATTTCTATGCAAAGTACTTTGCGTGCGCCGTTTCGCCGGTCATTAACATACTTCGTTGTAACTACTTTCCAAGACACTTACACTTCACTTTTATTTTAGCCCACTTTTTCCTAATGTGCACATCTGTCTGCTCTAATTTAACCAATCGTTGCATAATATAAGCATCACCACTTTGTGTGTGTTATTTCAAAGAAACCCGTTTATTTTATAATAACAACTTCATATTAAAAAAGGAACTGTAAATAATTTAAGACTTCCAACCCACTGTGCAAGAATATTGGCTATTAATGAGACGCATAGAGAGATTTTTCGGCCATAACAAAAATCCCTCGAGAGTGCGCGCCGCGCCCGCGCCTACGAATGTCGAGTGTTATTGTATTATGATAGTGATAATGACATTGTTAGGTGAGCCAGGTGTAGTGTACCTGTCAGTTGCCCACGCGCACCGGACGCCTCCAGACCTCCAGGCTAGCACTCCCGAACGGACTGAGCTCTGCTACCGCTCCACAGCTATTTTTAAACTCTTATAATTTTATTGTTTGAGCGAAAACCCACAGGGCGACAAGTTCGCGCGACGGCCGGCACACTAATGCGAATGCTTCCAGTAAATGAATACGTCCCTAAAATTCCAGCGTCACGCAGTAAACATGTAAAAACAATTGAATTCAGTCCAAAATCACGACCTTTTGGTGCATAATTCGGTCAGTGGACTATTCTTCTCGCACTTGCTTGATGAAGAAATGTGACGTCATCAATCAAGGATGACGTCACATTTCTGTGCACAGTTTTTAATTCATTCTTAGTACACCAAAACAAACATCTGAAGTGCTTCTAGAGATTGATAATGCTTATAAAAGTTGCGGAAAGTGGTTGTACAAAAAAAGTCAGACCAGAAGAAATAAAATAAGTTGTTTTATTTCAAAAATGCTTTCCTTGTTTAAAAAGTCACATCGAATCGTTTAAAGCGCTTTAAGCTTATTTTACTTGTATAACATTTCCCCTGACAAAGGAACGTAGGAAAAAAAGTAAAAAACTCTTGTATTTTCTTCTGAAATTTTTTCATCTTTCTTGCGACGACCATTCGTCTAGCAACAATTATTTGTTAAGGTGTAACCTTGAGATTCAGCATTCACGTGACAAATTAGTGTCTTAGCATTGGCACTTGAAACTAGGTGATTATTTAACTAGCATAATAAAAATAGTGGCGGCCAAGAACACAAAACTATCGACGTACTATTATTGTGTACCTACACATGGCTTGAAGACTGTCAGAAGGCCAATCACATAACTCAAGAAGGCGCAAAATGGTTCGTTTAAAATTCTATATGAAAAGAGGGGCTATGTCCAACAGTGGCCTCTAGAGGCTGGTTGACTACTTATGATAATATAAAGTATTTCCTGTGGATAAGGCCGATTAGACTGATAGTATCGTATAGGTGCAAGGCAAGCCTACTCCATTTAAAAAATGTCTTAATAGGATAGGATAAAAAGTAAGATCTTTTCAGATGGGGCAGTAAGGGCAGATACCGAAACTGTTTCATTTCACTAATTTACTATACTTAATCATAATCAGTAAACAATAAAGGATTTTTTTTTCTTTAAAAAATTGTTTTTTATTTGCTCTACCATCATCACTACGCCTAGGTTAGTAGGTAGATAATTGTAAAAAGCAATAACAAGTGCTATAGTATTTTCTAATCTAATTTAATCTAAATAAGTGTCACTATTGTTTTTGAATTTATACTTCTAATGCGACTTCCGACAACGTTGCGTTACGCGGTTGCCATAGTCTAATACGCTACAAATGCTACAATCAAATATAGATGGCAGTGTTCAGCAATTCAGCATTTGACCGCCCGTGTTTTTGAAGATAAACGAGTTTCAACTGACAGCGGGGTGAATAGAAAGAGACAATCAAAATATAATAGATGGCAGTGTTCATGCAACTTTTTACTTTTTATTTTGAAGTGAAAATTTAGTACTGCATATTGGTTAAGTAAGTACATAAAAATAAATACTAAATTAATGTCACATTAAACACAGAGCGAGAGTGAATGCGTGGCACTCGAAGTATAACTTCTCCCGCGCGTAGGGACTGCACGCACAGGTTCTTTTTCTTTATACATCCACTATAACTCGTTTCATTGTATAATCATCCTTCACGCCCTAGAGGTTGAATTATACCCAACAATAGTAATCCAACTCGAAGTTTAAAATAAATCCATCAGTTTTACTGTGCCACGGCTTGTTGGACATTACAGCGATAATGACTGGGCTAATGTGTAACGACGGCTGCCGGACCGTACAGATGTCCCTACCTACTGTACCGGGTAATACGCAGTGCTTTAGTTATTTTTTTGAAAATATGACTGCCGTTTGTGACTAACGGAATGAATTTCCACAAAAATTTATAAATTTGACAATGTGAAAGTAAACTTACGCATGTAGTGGTCTAAGACGAAGCCAATGTAACTGAGCTCCTATTTGTAGGATTTTGAATGACGATGCGTTTCAAGTTAAGCTGAACGCATAATAATTGTGGTTTTTAGATAGCTTCTCGAATTCAGTTAACTCTAAGTATTTGCGTAAAGTTTTCCTTCCATAAGACCATTTTTAATCGCCAAGTTACACAGGTTTTCTGAAAAATCACCCATTTTCCAAAACTGGACCGGAAAACTAAAAATTTAATACCTCAGTACATGGTTTCCTTATTTGTGTGTTAAAAATGTTGTGTTAGGTATTCTAGAGCAGCGTTTTCTGCTGACAAGAAGTTCTAATGTGTATTTACTGATGCAAAATCCAACGTAACACGTGACAAGCAAAGCGTAAATTGGAAACACGACACGACACTTTGCACAGTCAGCATCACAAGTTAAAAAAATTCAAAATTTCAAGTTTTTTTCATTATGTAGGTATGTATATTTATATTCTTTCATCAAACTTATCACATCTAGTTTATTAGAGGATTCTAAATGATCCTAATGATTTTACTGAATCAAAGGTATTTGACTTTGACTTGGATAAAAAAAAATCACTAGTTATGAATCATAAAACTTAATACTTTTATTTTTGTTATGTTTTGTAGTTGACTGTACAAGTTTGTAGACTGTAGCACACGTACCTAGAATATAACCTGACACTAAAAGTATCATTGATCATTGAGCGCTAAGGCCTACCCATTCATAAGAAATAATAAAAAAATCATTCCCAGCAGTGGGCTTATGTACGAAGATAAATAAAAAAGTAAGTAATATAAATCTCTATAAGTGTAACATGTATTTTAAAACGTCTTTATTAAAGTGTCCTCTAAAAATACCAGCAAGGACGTAAAAACACGCACTAAATATAACTGTTTGAACTACTTTTGAACTGACATTTATGTACTGCAGCAAATCAAAATATTTTCCTCGCAAAAGTTTATTTAAATTCTCCTTTAAATCGAAATGATGCGTTTTCGCGGTGTCCCAAATAATATCCGCTCCGAACCGCAATCATACTTCTTATTTCTGAGCGCAGCGTACAAATAAAAATACTATTTTATTATAGTGTTAAAATATTGAGCAATCCGTGGGTTACCGTTCATTTTTGTTGGAATAATAGTAAAATTAAAACCTCAGACACCTCGGACTAAAACCGAAGATAAGTTTGATGTCGTAGTTACTTCGAAAAATCGTCGCCTCGACTCGACCTCCAAAACGTACTTTGGTTAATTTTACTTGTCAAAATTACTAACAAAGCACGATTTTGAGGAACTAAATCAAAAGGGCTAAAAATTAATTTTTTGGTTGGAAAACTTTTTTGGGTCAAAATTATATATAATGCAGAACCTTGCGATATTATTGCTCACAACATTATTCCTAGCGATTTTTCTACAAACAATTTCAGTGGTTTTATATTTTCAAAAATGCTTAAATGTGCGAGTCAGAAGTTGCTTGTAAACGAGAGAACGAAGGCTAGATGCAAATAAGCACGTCGAATTTATCCGACTCTTGGAAGAATTAATTCTTCTACAACGACGATCTTTGACATAAAAGATCATTAGGTTACAAACACTTCTTCTTCTTATTTTATTTATGGCCTCTGTCTGTCATTTCGACATACTAATGAGCCACAATTTGACCAGTGTCAAGTGGATTCTTTGAAATAATATCGGTCAAGTCTTTCATTAACTCGGCTCTAATGAAACTGATTACAATGAAATGTTTTTCTGTAACTAACAAATCGCGACGTGACACGTTCTGAATTGTGAAGCGTCGTCCATTCTATAATTTCAAAACATGCTCGACACACGATCCGTCATAACTACCACCGTATTTTTATATAGCAATCGATCTAGACGCACTAGCAAAGACTATCGCTCAATATTTATGTTTCAAAATATACGATTTATGTATTGTTGGGCGGTAATAGTAAAATAAGGATCAGAGGAATATTTACGACCGAATATTTTGTTATTCGTACGTGTTACATGTCGGGGTGTCTTTAAAATTTGACAAGTTTGAACGTTTCTTTGTCGTCTGTTTTAGCTACAATGCTTTCGAAATAAAAATACTTTTGGCCTGTTATTAATAAACTCAATGTACGCTTGGGATAGTTACACCGTGTCGTGTTTTGTCTCAGGCCATTTCAAACTGCCGACGCGGTACCGTGTGTATTTTTATACATTTTGTATGCTTTCATTGTCAATGCAAAACACGGTGTTTATTCCAAGCTGAAGCAGCGTTTCGGTGATCGTAACGCACAACCCTGCGGTGTGCAGCTCAACGCAGAGTACCGCGTTTGCTCCTCGCCGCTGACGCAGACTGCGACGTAACAAGAGATACTAGAGGTTTTCCATACAATTATGTGTCCGGCGCTGCATGCTGCATACCGCAGCGTTGTGCGTTACGATCGCGAAACCAAAGCATTACATTACATTTATTAATAACAGGGTTCGGACATAATTCAGGGTATTATTATGTAGTAATTTCAATGTATTTTTAAAGAATGTATGCAAGTACAATTTATAATACACTTATAATTCGTTAAAATTATTAGCCACTTTGTTTAAACATTCTTTATTATAGTTGAAGATAATTTGTTATGAAAAATAAATGATCTTCATCGATATTCCCCTTTCAAGAGTAGTTATGCTACATCACACCTACAGCTCAATAAATAAGGTTGAAAATCGTGTAAACTTATAAAAGTTCTAAACGACTATCCTTTTTGTGTAGTAACCACATTACAGAAATTCTTCGACTATGTCAACTGAATAAGGTCGAAAATCACGTGTGCTGGTAAAAGTTTTATGGGCGAGAGATCTATCAATGTCGTCGTCAAGGTCGGCGCAGACGCAGCGAGCGTATTTCGAGACGGGATTGCGCAATGAAGTCTTGGAAGGGTCGGATTTAGGACGAGATTTTGATTTACGATCAATTATGACACGTAAATAGTTCTCTATTCTCTTCTAGGCTCGTCTATCGGGACTTTAGACAAAGAAGGCCCATGATTTTTGAAATAAGAACACTGCTATCTGTTTCAAATGTTTAATTAGTTTTTAACTTAGTTAACTTTTATAATGTATCCTGGCAAGAGCGGAATCTCCTAATACAAGTATTTCCTACTTAAAAGGAGATTTTCAACACTGTTAATACTATTACCTTTTGGAAGCAATAAAAACATTTGTATTTGTATTTGTATTTGCTTATGTCTATATTGCAGGCGTCATGGCTCAGTCGGTAGTAGCTCTGCCTTCCGTGCTGTGGGTTGTGGGTTCGATCCCCACCGAGAACAAACATTTGTGTGGCAAACATAGATGTTTGTTCTGTGTCTGGGTGTTTCTATGTATTGTAAGTATGTATTTACAAAAAAAAATGTATGTATGTATTCTATCAGCCATCTAGTTCCCATCGTACAAGCCTTGCTTAGTTTGGGACTAGAAGGCGTTGTGTTAAGTGTCCGTGAATATGAATATATGAATATATTCTTGGTTGCTTCCTTGAATAATCCTCACCTTTTACAACCAGCATTATTATTACTAAATTAGAAGTAGCCAAATATGGTTAGTTATTGTTACGAGTAAAGACTTGGACCCATCACCAAGGTGCTGCTGTGCCTTGATCATGAATAAATGTGACAATCGTAAATGTATCGTAACGCTAGCGTATCTGAGATGCATTACGCGGTGATGCTACAACGGTTGGCAGTCGAGCTGGCATTGGCGCGCAATATGATTCGAATACGTTATTTTTACGTAACGCGGCGACTGTCATTTGTTTGTTCTGAACTTTTTCAAGGTGTGTCAAAACCCCAGTCCATCTCTGGGTTTCAGCGAAAACTTTCTTTGCTGCTTTTCCTGAAACCGCCTAATTACTGTCATTTCTTCCGCTTTCTCACATCCAGTTCACACGACACGACTTTAAAATACATTTTTAAAAATATATAAAACAGTTCAACATGTCGACTTCAAAAATATCATTTCCGTTGTTAAATGCAGCCATTCGTCAAAATAAACAGAAATATGCACGTTTTAATAGTGTTTTTTTTTTAATAAAACGCATATTTATTTAGATAAACTTCTAAGATGTATTTTAATAGCTGGTTTCTTCACAAATTATGAAGCAAATGTCGCTCATCTATTTTTTTTTTATATTTTCTATTTTTATTTCTCGTATTTACTAACAATTTTGTTGAAAGTCTGAAGAAAACTACTAGTAAGTATGTATTATATTTCAGAAAACAATTCAGCTGTCTGTGCAGGTCACTAGGAACTTTTTAAATCAATCTATCTAAAAAGTTCCTAGGATTATTTTTGTATACTAGCCGTCGCTCACGGCGTTGCTTGCGTTCTATACCCTTCAGAGTGTGACTTTTCAAAATTACTTTCTTAGTGCACCCCTACACTGTATAAGGATACTAGATACTACCATCTAAATTTCATACCTCTAGTGGCCGAATACTCAAACGCCACTTAAATTAGGTTCACGCTTAAATTATTGCCATCTCTTACAAATAAGTAATGTCAAACAGGGGCAGAGCAATTTTAAGTGGTGCTTAAATTTAAGTAACGTTTCAGTATTCCGGTTTCAGTATTAGGCTGTGCGTTGATTGTCAGTCAGCTTCAAAAGAGTTTTATATATTTAGTAGATAAGTTCACGTGCTATCCTGGCATCACAAACTGTCCACTATTTATCCACTATTTTTTCTCTTTCTCTTGTCTCCTTATCGTTAAATATTTTTGGCTCTATATTTTAAAGAGCAATAACTTACACGTTCAAAACAGAATAATTAAATGCATGTTTTGATAATAATTTTAAATACTTTTAGCTTCAGACGCTTCAATATGACCCGTGGGCCGAAACAATGTTCACTAATCGTCCCAAACAATCTATGCAGCGTTAGGCATTTGCACACTGGCCGATACCGACACCGACACGATATCGACATGTCGGTAACTCCAACAAAAATATCGTTGTCGGCGCTCGTGGCGTAGCTTCCTTAGTCAATCTGCCTGCGGGCCTAAAATGCGCACTACGAGATATTTGTCATGTCGTTCTGTCAAAATGTAATCATTTTGTACCAGTTTAGGAACTATTGCATTATCTGTGGTACCTAATGGTGTCGACAAAACGCGCCATAATGTACACTTTTGACACTTCTTAGTCGTCGTACCTCTCTGAGGACGAGATAATAGTCATTCAGAAATGTCAAAAGTTGAAAATTCAAAGGCGCGGTTTCTCGACAACATTACCACAGATAATGCAATAGTTCCTAAACTGGTACAAAATGCTTACATTTTGACAGAACGACATGACAAATATGTCGCGGTGCGCATCTTAGGCCCGCAGGTCACTATTTGGATGGGTGACTGAGTTTTAGTGGCATTTACTTCTGAGCGCTTCCATGCTTCGGAGATCACGTCATACTTTCAGTCTCGGCTCTTTAGTCAATAAGCTACGTCCTTAAGGCGGTCCAAAAATTCCGTTACGAGAGTTGGCCACTAATACATATGAACTTACTAATACCTACTAAACTACATTAGCTCTCCACACGTCGTTTAGATGTCGTGTCGTGTGTGTAAGTGCTCGTTGGCTCGAGTGAATACGAAATTGTTTATTCTATAGACAGATATGTAGTTGCAATGTAGTGTCAATGACCTTTCAAAAATTATAATTGCAGTGTATTTTTACTGTTTGCGACCTTGTGCTCGCTTTGCCAGAGTCGTAAGACGCATAAATTGTTTTGAGTAAATCCTAGTAGGTAATTACATAAATATTATCGTCAAGGCGGGCAAAATCAAAAATCAAGAAATTACAAGCAAAACACGTACATAATATATTTTCTTAAATTTGAGCGGGTTCGATGAAAACGTCGTTCATCAACCAACATGTAGAGATGCCCACGGCTGGACATAAGTTCGATTAAGTAAAAATCTGTAGCAACCTCTACGCCGTAGAGGTATTGTAGAGGGCCTACGACGGGAATCTACGAAGTTGTGTAGAATATTTTGTTGAAAATTCTTCTCAGTTTTGACACAATAAAACCCCGTTATTTTACGGATTTGTTTTATTTGAATATAGGAACCGGATATGACGTAAAATTTTCATATTTATATAAAAATATCTATTTAGTACGTGTCCTTCATTTTGTTTGTTTTTATTATTTTGTATATTATAACTCGCTAGTATTACAATGTGCCGTATTTTCTAGATTACGAACGATCTAAAATTGCGTGTGTCATCGTAAAGCTCGATTTTTACGAGAGCAGAGAGCTACTACGAATAACGATAACTGAAATACGGTAGCGATATTCGAGTTACACTGCGAAGCCGCCTGTCTGTTTGACGCTGTCTTTTGCCAAGTAGTCGTGTCGCCGCGCAGTGTAACGTAAAATTACATACTATCGTTTATTTATCATTTTACGTTGTAGTCAGAAGAAAACAATACACACGACACAGTGTTATTTTTAGGGTTCCGCGATAAAACAGTACAGAGCACTGTTGTTTCCTGAAAATTCTGAGATAGTAAAATTCAATCGTGTTTGTTTTTATGTACTAAAAACTCACGAGTTTTCGCTTGTAAAAGTGTAGATATAAAATTTAAATAGATCAAGGATTACTATACGGTGAACAAGGTTCTGTAAAAAGATTTTCAAAGATAGGTCTCATGCACTTGGCGGCTAACCAGACGGCGAGAACTACATTTTATTCTGGCACAAAAATGACTTTTATCCCATCGTGCTAGAGTCGTTTTTTATTTTTTGTTTTATGGCTATTTATGACTATTGCAGGCGCACTTTGGGCCATGGTATAGAATTTTATTTTAAATCAAAAAGGACTCTAACTCAACGGCATAAAATAGTTATTGAACTTGTCAAAGTAATCTGTAACCTTCTTCGACACGCCGTCGTCACTGACACTCTGCTTGGCCGCACAATGCGTATGTAGCCTTATAGTAGCAAATTAAATTATAATTCTCGTAGATTGTATCAGAATCGAATTTTGAGCATGTCATCTACTTCGAACAGGGGATTATACGACAAAGCGATATACCCCACGTGTCGCCTCGTGTTGTGCCAGCGTGTTAATTACCAATTTCATGATCGACTGGACCCCAGGATTACGGCCCAATAAAGCAGAGTTCCTCAAAGTGGGGCACGCGTAAACTGCATTCGTATAGCAGTGTGAAGTTTAGGGTCACAGGGTAAAAAAATACGTGACGACTTTTTTCCGGACTGAGCCGCGTTTTTTATGTAAGTAGTGTATACACAAATAAGCACACGGCCCACCCGATGGTAAACGGTTACCGTCGCCATACCTTGGATTTGAAAAAAAATAGGCTCAAAAAAAATCATAGACGATCCACACAGCGCCTTCCAGTTCCAAACTAAGCAAATGTTATATAAGAATAATGTAGCGGGTTAATGACTATGAGTGAGGAAAGTTGCATATTTTTGACTCCTTATGTAATACATACTCGTTGCCACTAGCCACTTAGAAATATTACCTGTTAGGTACTAGACTAGTACCATAGTAGTGATATTTCAGTTGATTTGATCAACTGCATCTCTTTGAAGTTAAAGAAAAGGTTGAGAAACCCTGCATAGAGTATTAGATACCTGTGTTGATGGGGTACAAACATCGTCTTGGTCAGTATAGTGTCTGGGTGTTAATTAGGTTTAGAAAATGTAGTTAAATGAACTGCCTCGTGATGGTATTGAGGGATTTTATGGGACCACAGATTGGGCATCAGGTCGACTGATCTGTGAACTATCTTCAAGGTTCGGCTCTTTAGTGGTTCAACAAGAATTTTTCTAGCTCAGTAGGACAAACGGGAATGAAAATCAGTGCTCAAGGTACCTACTAACGTAGAAGAGATCCTAGGAAAAATTCCATCGAGCCCACACATTTGCATAGTGGGCTCGTTGGGATTTTTTTCCCATCTGGCCATAAAATTCACAGGGTAATAAAAAGAAGAAAGGCGCGCCAGTATTTTTTTGAACATCATCTTCATGAAATGAAAACTAGTACGAACGTAACTAGGTAAATAGATCTCACGAATTTATTTTGAAAATTAGTAGAGAAGATCACAAATTGATCTATATGTTAAAAAGATACCTACCCAAAACAGGTTACCCAAACCTAACGAACTCTCAAAATTCCACCACCTATTCTATACAATCTTCACAGCCAACACCCCATGATAATCTCCAAAACCAATTATTATTTTAGTTCAGAGCACAATAACAGTACCGAATAATAGTCTGTCATAAACACATAATGGCCTATAATTATAGTTACCTTGACACAATAACAGCTTTGTGCAGCTTAATTGAATTTTCTTCGTCGTTTAATCTTAGGGTAGAGGAATAACGTACCTACCTACAACCTACGCTTTATTACAAATTAATAATGAATACGCGGTTTACAAACCGCGTTTTTCGCATGTCGCAGCGGGTGGGAACATCGCACACGTTACCGCTCCGTGTAGCGAGTGAGTGGAGAGCATATAACGGTGCATGTTTACCATGGACAGGCGTCATGGCTCAGTCGGTAGTAGCTCTGCCTTCCGTGCTGTGGGTCGTGGGTTCGATCCCCACCGAGAACAAACATTTGTGTTTGTAAACATAGATGTTAGTTCTGTGTCTGGGTGTTTCTATGTATTATATGTATTTACAAAAAAAATGTATGTATGTATTCTATCAGCCATCTAGTTCCCATCGTACAAGCTTTGCTTAGTTTGGGACTAGAAGGCGTTGTGTTAAGTGTCCGTGAATATTTATTTATTTATTTATTTATGGATTTATCTGTTGCCCGCGACTTCGTACGCGTGTACTGATTTTTTTAATAAGTACGTACACATATAAAGTTCGAATAGGTGTATCTTTAATACATTCGCGTCTTGAAGCTTTGACAATGATAAACGGCCACAAACTATATAGTAGTTACGTATTTTGTAGACGAAACTTTCCACAATGTTGCTGAGATTTGCTTATAATGAATGGCATAACATTGTTGTTCTTTTATATATTTGAACTTCGCCCAAGTGTTGCGGTAGCCGCATAGATAATAGTTTTCCATAGTATAAAATTACATCATGTTCACTGACATTATTTATGAGATTGGAGTAAAATCGAAACTTTATTTTGACTAGGTACACTTTATACCTACCTATTTAGAGAACAGAGTTTCATTTAAATGCATAGGGCACCCTTCAGTTTAGTTGCGTGACCTTCCAAGCCAGCACCACTGCTCCTTGGCATCCTTGTATTTCGTGGTAATCTAAATTACAATTTCATCGAATTTCATTCGTAGAATTCGAATATTTTATCCATAATTTTGTTTTACACATTTCTACTATCGTAACGTAAAAAAGGCTTAATATCTTTCTAAAATAATATTTCTTCAAATGCTTGGAGACAGAAAATATGAGGTTCATCTTGTGTTTGTTTGTTTTCAAAAGCGTGTGGGCGGAGATAAATTATTTTAAGTGGTTATCGAAAAAAGCAGTCGAAATTATAGTTGCTATTTTCGATAATGTGTGTCGCGACGAAGGTTATTAGTACTATTTTTGTTTTTATTGAAACCACTTTAGCCATAAAAAACCTCCAAATTATGTTTCCAGATTTATTTTGGATCTAACAAAAACCGCCAAAAACCGCGTCTGTTTTGGACTTAACCCCTGTCAAAGCTGTCAGATTTATATGTTACGTAGGTAATATGAAAAAACCTAGTTAAGTCCAAAACAGATGCGGTTTTTGGCAGTTTTTGTTAGATCCAAGATAAATCTGGAAACATAATTTGGGGGTAGGTATTTAACTTAGGCCTTTTACATCTATTGAAGATGATTTATACAGCGTCAGAAGGCAATCTATCCCTACATATATCTCCCGGTAAGTTGTCACATAAACAGCATTTAGATAGATGATTATAAATACCTTTAATAATCTTCATTTTGTTATCACTGATTTTTGTAAAAATGAATTCGAAATATGGTTAGCCACACACAACGCTCTATAGTCCCACACAGCTTGTACTATAGGAACTACAAGTACATCTACTTAGAACAAGGTCAGAAGGTCTTCTGACCTTCTTGTGCTAAGCAGAGTACTTATTCAAACCAAGCGTAACAAACGTTAGGTGGATTTTTGACAATGAAAGAATCAATTGCGGCTTTTAGATTTTATTAAAAAAATATTTATGCCTAATTAAATTAAAATAATAATAATAGCGCAACATAATTTAATATTATACGTAAAATAAATTATAATTCAAATATAAATAAACAAATTAAAACTATTTAGTATATAAAATACTAAGAAAAGATCACACTGACTAGATTGCCACACCCCTTGTCTGCTTTTAAAGTTGCTTACCAAATGTGGGAGTATTCGTATTTAACTGATATATAACATGATATGTATCTACTAATATATCTGAATTCAAGATACTAATATGTGATATAAAAATTTGATTGTCTTAAGTTACAAGAATGCGTTCATAAATAACATTTGAATTAAATTATTTACTTTATTTGTAAACAAGAAAGCACATTAATAAGACTAACCCTCTAATACCCCCACGGTAAGCGAACAAATTAAATTATTTTTGTTATTCAAATGAAATTTTGGGGAAATACTCAAAAGGGTTAGAAAGGGACATACACTAATGAATTATTAGTTTTAATGATACCATTTAACTCGATCCAAATTTTGATTAATGGAGAAAACATGGTGCAGAATAAACAATTCCGATTTTGATGTGACTAAAAAAATAAGATTAGTCGAAATAAAATATGAATTAGAATAAAATTGGCATAAAATTAGTATTAGTTAGAATACATAAAATCATAATATAAATAAATATTTATGGACATTTCACGCAACGCCCTCTAGTTCTAAAAATTCCTAAGTAAAGCTTGTACTATAGGTTTCAGATTGCTGATAGAATACCTACTTACATATATACTTTTTATTTAGTAAATACATAGGTAATTATAATAAATAGTAACACCCAGACACAGAATAAATATTTATGCTGTCACACACAAATGTTTATTTTTAGTGGGTATCGAACCCACGACGGACAGCACAGAAGGCAAAGCCAAGAGAGCTGCAATGCTTGCCGTTAAACATAACACACCAAAAATTAGATATTTGGTAAAGTATATAAAATAAAATGAAAACATATTGTTTGCAATTCACACGTGGTAAAAGTGAAACCTTCAAAAATTTTGGCTTCAAGATAATGAGACGAATGTAAAATTTCATAAGGTAGGTAGGTGACGTACGCTATGCAATGTAGTAAGTAGGTAGGTATGTATAAAATCTTGTAAATAAAAATAAACATTCTACTTAGGTAGTAAATTGTGACTATACTTGAATCTGTGTCACTAGAAGTAACCTCGGGAAGCTTGTACTAACTTTTAGATAATCTGTTACGCAAAATGTAAGTGTAATAGTAACTAGTAGGTCATCTGTCGCTTTTTTCGTTTCATCGACTTTCAAATCACAACGGTGCTAAAGAAATTTTCACTTCAATAGTTGTCTAGTTAAAAGAGTTTTATAAAATAAATAAGTTGTTAAGCATTAATACATAATCACAAAAAGCTTTAAAGTCGTAAACTATTCTACTTATAATCTATATTTATTATATCTGTCCTTAATATACAACTATTAAACATTTAATAACCTATTTATATTACAATTAATAATTTCTTTGGTAAGATAGCTGTTTCGATGAGCATTAGAAAGATTAAATATAAACATTTTGATGTTATTAGCCACAGTATAATCAACACTAATTAATATATTGAGTTTTATAACAAAACAATTATACAAATAATAAATAAAATCTATGCTAATGTTACTTCATAACTTATCTTTAGATAAGACAGAATATCTTAATAATAATTTTATGTGAAACCGTTTTGTAAAGAGGAAATAAAGGTTATTTTATTTATTTATGGTAAATGTTATTTTTTGTACATACGTAAAAAAACCTTACAAAACTAAACTGTATTACATTACTTTATATTAGTATAGTTTGTTTTAGGTATAATTAATGTAACTTTGTATTCTACACAAGACTGTTACAAGGAACGAATCGACCTCATATCTCGCCGGACCGGTTGGAAGAAACTATCTTATTAACTCTTTTGCAGAACCTGTAAATTTTACAAAATCGTTCTCCGAACAAGTCCTAATTAGTAGACGTGCTATAGGTCAGAGAAACCGTGTTTTTCTTCAATAGTTTGGATGTCATCGGTGTCCTGAGTTCCAGTGATGATTTGCAAGACCTTGAAAGCCTTCGACTGCCGAGGGGGGCCTTCTTGGGTAAACTTGTGGTAGTAAACACTGAAATTGAAATTAATAAAATGCAAGAGTATTCAAGTCTAAACTACATATGTATTGTAGGTAAACCACGTAAGTGAGTCCACTCGAGGCAGCAGGTACTTTTTTGACAAATATTCAGTCCTGTAACTTGTAGGGTAGTGGTTTGATTTAAATGGTTTACCTAGAACAATTAGGTAACATCTTTAACATGTTACTTCGATGTGTTATTTCGATTTAATAAAGCTTAAAAATATGATGTTTAGACAATAAATTAATTTAATTATGAAATGAGAAAAGTCTCCTCCATATTCTTATCAATTAGTTCTATCTAGTAGTAGGTACGGTCGTGCCAGGTCGAACGAGATTTGACGATGAGTAAGTAAAGTAAGTAGTACTCAATAACGAACTGATAGCTCTTAAAGATGAAGATGGATAAGTAAATTATAAAGACGAATAAGAAAATAATGAAGATGAAGAAGACAACTGAAGATGGCAGAAAATTAATCCCATCGCAACCAAAGCTAACACCAAATCAACGTTTAAAGAAGAAACCAAACGTATCGGAAAAAACCTGGCTTTATTAAAGTTAAACGGTAGTTGGTTATAATTTAAAGACTAAACGATAGCACAGAATTAAAACATTAAAAGATGAAGCGACAACGTATTAAAAAAACCTGGCTATAATCTAAAACAACAGTCTAGTTATCGAGTTAGGCGAATGAAAAATCAAGTAGAATTTAACTTAGATAGCAACCTTAAAGTTATGCGTCGTGACCAATCGATCACCAACTAAAACAGAACTAAAACCAATGATTCGATTAGTGAAATAAACAGAATTAGAGCAAAGCAGCTAATTAAAGCGCGTGAGTCAGAAGCTGTGCAGTAAAAATGATGTTTACTTTAAACTGTGCGAACCGCCTTAGTACCGTCCACCGAAGCTGAAACGAGGATACAAGTATAGTACACGTTTCATACGTTTTTCACAATGAGTAAACACAACTCAGAGTATACAGAATACAGACACACAAGAATAATCTCAAACATACAGATTTCAGAGATCACAACAAAGTATATGATTTTACTAAAGTTACTGTGGTTTTGCACGTGGGTTGGGAGTTGGCACCAACAGCAGTGTGTGCAATGTTTCTAAATACCTATTCGTTTATACATAAGAAATAATAAATTGGAAACAGTAACTGAATACTGTCCAAAGATAATTAACCAGCTTGTTGACTTGTTGAGCACAGTGTCTGCAGTCAGTGTTATAAACACTATCTGGAGTGCAGCTAGTATTCATTCTTCTGTATCAGGTGATAAATTAGGTTACTAAAATTACTGTTATTTTAGACACAGTCTAAAATAACAGTTACTTTAGTAACGGTATGAATATTTACCTTTTGTTAGCTCCGCTGTTTCCACCTTCAATCTGAATCGGAATGATCCTTGTCTTCGGCTGGTTATCTTGTCCCTGGAAGGTTCTGTTCAAGGTCGGCAGATCGTGCTGTGGTTCGTCCACCCTCACCAACTGCGGTGACAGAACCCTCATAATCCTCTGAGTAGGCGGCGAGAAAGGCGCACGAGTATCCGAAACTGGGTTCATGCCAATCGTTATTCGCAACTGGGGTTGTGCTGGACCCCCTTGCCTGTTGTTTCTCGTCTCAGTACTAGACACTTCCATCTGAATAGGAATAACTCTAGACGGTGGCGAGCTACCATCTCTCGGCAAACTCTTGCGGTTGTCCGAAGGTTTTGTCGACCAAGTTGGTTGCGGCTGCTCGTATTTGGGAGGGCTGACTACCTCGCGAGCTCCTCTTTGCATCTCGTTGCTCTTCTTTACCCACTCAGGCTCAGTTTCTCTTGTAGGCGTAACTAGATCCCTTGGTAAGCTTTTTTTGCCTTCCAAAGGTTTTTGCACCCATTCAGGGGGTGGTGTTTTGGTTTTTTCCTTCTGCGTTTGCACCCATGGTGGGATAGACTTCGGGCTTTCAGGACAGAAGTATACAGGCTCTTGATTAACATACACGGCTTCTTTCTGAGGTGCGCTGGTGTGGTCTGGCTGAGTCGGTTTTCGTGGTGTCACAGGGATTGACATCGTTGATTGGTATCTGGGTTGTTCTTGGGGTTGATATTTAGGAGGGGAAGGAGCTTTATCATTTTTCAACCTCCATGCTGGACTCTGGCTTTCTTGAACCTTGTTATTATTGGCATCCTGTGACATACTCGCTGGCTGATTCTGCTGATTTTTGTTCTCTTGCTTGACTTGCCAAGGCGGAATGTAGACATTTTCGTTGTTTGTAGGTTCGTTCGATTTCCATTGTGGAGTATACGGAACGTTGTTGTTGATCAACTTATTTTCAGGTTCTTTTGGGTGCCGGTTCAGAGTTTGTGTTCTCCACGGTGCTGCGTCAGGAGGAGTTGGTTGGCTCTGGTTAACGTTGTTGTAGACAACGTTATTGTTTTGTGATACTTCTGGAGTCCTTTGAACTCTTGGCAAAGTATGAAAAACGGGTCCAGAGCTAGTGGGCGGACTTTGGTTCTGGTAGTTTGGCGAATACTGTTGGGTGTTGTGTGAATACTGCTGAGTGTTAGGTGAATACTGTTGGATGTTCGGAGAAAATGGACCACGATTGTTCTGAGGTGTCGGTGGACTAGTGATAATAGGAGAGTCTCTCTTTTCTGGCTGCCTCCAGTTGTTATTCGGAGACGGCGAGAAAGGTGAGCTATTGCTGACAGGTGATTGACCTGAGAATGGCTGAGGGCTCTTGTTAAACTGTGAGTCCTGTCTCACCAACATCTCTCGTGTCGGAGGTGATCCGTTCGTTTGAGGTGAAGCAGAATATTGGTGACTGTACTGAGCTTCAGGCCTGTGTATTGGACTCTCAGGATGCCTTTGGAAGTTATTATGGCTTTGAGGCATGTAAGTCTGGGGTTGCTGCTGCGAGAAACTTGAAGGCGGCATTTTCACTGTCAATGGACTTGGAACCTTATCTTGGAATTTAGGTATTGGTCCAATTTGCTGCTGTTGATCTTTCTCTGCCTCCCAATGGTAAGGGCTGTTTGTTTTCCGGAGCATTCCAATGGGGTTTTCTGGGATCACGATCTCTGGTCGTTCGCCTAATGCGACCGGTTTTGGGGTTTTTGAGTCTGGGACTTGGATAACTATGGGGGGTGGTGGAGGAGGAGCGGGTATTTTCATGGGGGGAGGTGGAGGTGGCGGGGGGCCACCTTGTGGTCCTCCTTGGGGTCGGTAACCACCGTTATTCATTTGCTGGGGTTGTTGGTATGCTTGTTCTTGATCTTCAAGAGATTTCTGTCGGGCCATTCTCCTAGCCATGCTTGGCGTTCTGATCTGAGACAGGTCCAAGCCTCCTGGAGTGTATGTAAAAGGCTTTTTGTCCTTCGTCATCATCGCATTTTGGATGCATGCTGGTGGCTCGTAGTTACCAGTTGGCTGGAATGGAGAGAACAATACATTAGCGATAAATATTGCCAAATATTTTTAGCATATTTGTTTGAAAGCGTTTGAAATGTTTGGGCCTTGGGGAAATAACGGTTGGATACAACGTGCAATCAGTTGTGAGAACGTAAATATTTAAGCTGAATAAATGTAGAGACGGGCTAAATGTAATCAGTTAGACAGATACAAAAGATATAAGCCGAGCTTTGATTTTCGAAGAATTCTAAACTGATATAAGTTACGTCATCCAGCAGGCCTAAGATGCGCACCGCGAGATATTTGTCATGTCGTTCTGTCAAAATGTAAGCATTTTGTACCAGTTTAGGAACTATTGCATTATCTGTGGTACCTAATGGTGTCGACAAAACGCGCCATAATGTACACTTTTGACACTTCTTAGTCGTCGTACCTCTCTGAGGACGAGATAATAGTCATTCAGAAATGTCAAAAGTTGAAAATTCAAAGGCGCGGTTTCTCGACAACATTACCACAGATAATGCAATAGTTCCTAAACTGGTACAAAATGCTTACATTTTGACAGAACGACATGACAAATATGTCGCGGTGCGCATCTTAGGCCCGCAGGTCACTATTTGGATGGGTGACTGAGTTTTAGTGGCATTTACTTCTGAGCGCTTCCATGCTTCGGAGATCACGTCATACTTTCAGTCTCGGCTCTTTAGTCAATAAGCTACGTCCTTAAGGCGGTCCAAAAATTCCGTTACGAGAGTTAGGTACTAGACTAGTACCATAGTAGTGATATTTCAGTTGATTTGATCAACTGCATCTCTTTGAAGTTAAAGAAAAGGTTGAGAAACCCTGCATAGAGTATTAGATACCTGTGTTGATGGGGTACAAACATCGTCTTGGTCAGTATAGTGTCTGGGTGTTAATTAGGTTTAGAAAATGTAGTTAAATGAACTGCCTCGTGATGGTATTGAGGGATTTTATGGGACCACAGATTGGGCATCAGGTCGACTGATCTGTGAACTATCTTCAAGGTTCGGCTCTTTAGTGGTTCAACAAGAATTTTTCTAGCTCAGTAGGACAAACGGGAATGAAAATCAGTGCTCAAGGTACCTACTAACGTAGAAGAGATCCTAGGAAAAATTCCATCGAGCCCACACATTTGCATAGTGGGCTCGTTGGGATTTTTTTCCCATCTGGCCATAAAATTCACAGGGTAATAAAAAGAAGAAAGGCGCGCCAGTATTTTTTTGAACATCATCTTCATGAAATGAAAACTAGTACGAACGTAACTAGGTAAATAGATCTCACGAATTTATTTTGAAAATTAGTAGAGAAGATCACAAATTGATCTATATGTTAAAAAGATACCTACCCAAAACAGGTTACCCAAACCTAACGAACTCTCAAAATTCCACCACCTATTCTATACAATCTTCACAGCCAACACCCCATGATAATCTCCAAAACCAATTATTATTTTAGTTCAGAGCACAATAACAGTACCGAATAATAGTCTGTCATAAACACATAATGGCCTATAATTATAGTTACCTTGACACAATAACAGCTTTGTGCAGCTTAATTGAATTTTCTTCGTCGTTTAATCTTAGGGTAGAGGAATAACGTACCTACCTACAACCTACGCTTTATTACAAATTAATAATGAATACGCGGTTTACAAACCGCGTTTTTCGCATGTCGCAGCGGGTGGGAACATCGCACACGTTACCGCTCCGTGTAGCGAGTGAGTGGAGAGCATATAACGGTGCATGTTTACCATGGACAGGCGTCATGGCTCAGTCGGTAGTAGCTCTGCCTTCCGTGCTGTGGGTCGTGGGTTCGATCCCCACCGAGAACAAACATTTGTGTTTGTAAACATAGATGTTAGTTCTGTGTCTGGGTGTTTCTATGTATTATATGTATTTACAAAAAAAATGTATGTATGTATTCTATCAGCCATCTAGTTCCCATCGTACAAGCTTTGCTTAGTTTGGGACTAGAAGGCGTTGTGTTAAGTGTCCGTGAATATTTATTTATTTATTTATTTATGGATTTATCTGTTGCCCGCGACTTCGTACGCGTGTACTGATTTTTTTAATAAGTACGTACACATATAAAGTTCGAATAGGTGTATCTTTAATACATTCGCGTCTTGAAGCTTTGACAATGATAAACGGCCACAAACTATATAGTAGTTACGTATTTTGTAGACGAAACTTTCCACAATGTTGCTGAGATTTGCTTATAATGAATGGCATAACATTGTTGTTCTTTTATATATTTGAACTTCGCCCAAGTGTTGCGGTAGCCGCATAGATAATAGTTTTCCATAGTATAAAATTACATCATGTTCACTGACATTATTTATGAGATTGGAGTAAAATCGAAACTTTATTTTGACTAGGTACACTTTATACCTACCTATTTAGAGAACAGAGTTTCATTTAAATGCATAGGGCACCCTTCAGTTTAGTTGCGTGACCTTCCAAGCCAGCACCACTGCTCCTTGGCATCCTTGTATTTCGTGGTAATCTAAATTACAATTTCATCGAATTTCATTCGTAGAATTCGAATATTTTATCCATAATTTTGTTTTACACATTTCTACTATCGTAACGTAAAAAAGGCTTAATATCTTTCTAAAATAATATTTCTTCAAATGCTTGGAGACAGAAAATATGAGGTTCATCTTGTGTTTGTTTGTTTTCAAAAGCGTGTGGGCGGAGATAAATTATTTTAAGTGGTTATCGAAAAAAGCAGTCGAAATTATAGTTGCTATTTTCGATAATGTGTGTCGCGACGAAGGTTATTAGTACTATTTTTGTTTTTATTGAAACCACTTTAGCCATAAAAAACCTCCAAATTATGTTTCCAGATTTATTTTGGATCTAACAAAAACCGCCAAAAACCGCGTCTGTTTTGGACTTAACCCCTGTCAAAGCTGTCAGATTTATATGTTACGTAGGTAATATGAAAAAACCTAGTTAAGTCCAAAACAGATGCGGTTTTTGGCAGTTTTTGTTAGATCCAAGATAAATCTGGAAACATAATTTGGGGGTAGGTATTTAACTTAGGCCTTTTACATCTATTGAAGATGATTTATACAGCGTCAGAAGGCAATCTATCCCTACATATATCTCCCGGTAAGTTGTCACATAAACAGCATTTAGATAGATGATTATAAATACCTTTAATAATCTTCATTTTGTTATCACTGATTTTTGTAAAAATGAATTCGAAATATGGTTAGCCACACACAACGCTCTATAGTCCCACACAGCTTGTACTATAGGAACTACAAGTACATCTACTTAGAACAAGGTCAGAAGGTCTTCTGACCTTCTTGTGCTAAGCAGAGTACTTATTCAAACCAAGCGTAACAAACGTTAGGTGGATTTTTGACAATGAAAGAATCAATTGCGGCTTTTAGATTTTATTAAAAAAATATTTATGCCTAATTAAATTAAAATAATAATAATAGCGCAACATAATTTAATATTATACGTAAAATAAATTATAATTCAAATATAAATAAACAAATTAAAACTATTTATTAAACTACTGTACCGTCACTGGAAGCTTTATATTGAGAAGGCGTATCCGGTTCCGTCGTATTTCCATTCATTTTAGTACTTTTTACCCGTGTGTATCCGGTCAAGTGGCGCCACCTGGCGGGTGCGATTCATTTTTGCTTCGTAAAATGAAACACGCCATATTGAATTCATTGGCGTTTTGTATTCCGTCGAAGCAACTTGTGCCCAGAGCTCTCTCTGCCACAACCGTTGCAAATATAGTTTAAATATTATATTAGTATTATTATATATCATATAAAGTAAGGATTATTTCAAATAGTGAAATTCTCCATACTTTTGTTCAGTAAAACTGTGCAAGTAAACTAAGATTAGCATGGCCCTGCAAGGACACGCAAAAGAGGAATAAACTGTAAGTACTACCCTCTATTTTTAATGATTGTACGTGATCAATTCTTTTAACGGTTTTCCGTTCGGATCATGTACCCACATAAGTTATTATTTTAGAAAAGTTTAGTATCCGGTATAATTTATTGTGCAAAAAATTAATTATTTATTTAGAATGGATAGTATGAGTCCGCTTTGGCTGGTAAGCCATAAGTTGTGGCTGATCCTAAGGCAACTCCTCCAGCAAATAAAGATTTATCTTATCTTATTCCTTACAGCAGTAGCTCATCGAGCTCATTTTCTTAGGTACTTTAATATTTTAGTTTTAAACTTACCTTTTCAGCTATTTTTTCTTTATGGTAGTTTGAATAAATGTTTATCTACCCTACCTATGGGCTGTGAGCCCCAGCCTGGCAGAAACTAGTCCAGAATATGGGTGAGTTACAAAACATTTTTACCAATTTTATTACCAGCTATTCTGATAATATGAATACAACTTGTCTTTATGAGGCTTCTATTTACTCCGAAGTTAGTGGAAAGCTTTATGAAAACCACAGACCACATCGTTACCTACGGACGAACTGTAGTAATGTAGTACCTAGTGGTGGGTAGTTATAAAACTGTTTGTAGATGACATCTACCTACGAATGTGAATAAACTAGTGTTCAATCAGCAAGCTGTGTTTCACTACACGGTGGTAGCGATAGAACTGTGATGACGGTCAAAATCAACATCAACTTCTTGGTTTATGACTTTGCAACTTGTTTTTACAATTATGCATTGTCGGTTTAGTAGGACAAAGCTGAAGAACCGAGAGTTTCTAAAGCTACTAGAGGTCCAGTGTTTAGGTAGTACCTCTTGGTCCGAGGTTAGATACGCTGAGGTGTTTAACCATACTCCAGGTTTCATAGACTTGGTAACAAACGAAAGGGGGTAAAACGTATGACACCTTACGTCATCTGGCACACACAGCTCTAATTAAATTAATCAAATATTTTAATTAAATTAAATTATATAGGTACCGTAAACTTTGACAATCTAGTTTATTTATTGTATTTAAAGTAAAGTTGATTTGCTTATAGATGAACATACCTAATACTTCATCAGATCTTTTGTAATTAGTTTGCGGCCACTGAGCCGAAAGTATCGAAATGCGCATAGTCTTTTAGTGGAAGCGTCACTAAATAGATTACTTACCCCTGTCTGCCACTTACATATTTGAGTCAGAGCCTTTCACCGCTGCCCTGGAAAAGCAGGGGGTGTCCGCAAAGCCACTCAAATCTGATGGTTTCTCACAGGAGAAATCTAATCAGTGCAACAGCCGCCCTTCGCGGGGGCAAGGCGTTCAATCAAAAGTCTATAGTTCCATCGCGTGAAATGTTTACCCATGATGAGCCTGGTCTCCTAATACATATGCATGATTATAGCAACACACCCTCGCGGGGTGGATGTTATCAGCGCAAAAGCCGCCCCTCGCGGGGGCAAGGCGTTTGATGGTCTATAGTGCCGTCGCGAGGAACATGCATCCATAAGCCTGGTCTCCCAATGCATATGCATGGTTGTAGCAACCCACCCTCGCGGGGTGGATGTTATCAGTCCAACAGCCGCCCCTCGCGGGCGGAAGGCTTTCGATTCGAAAGTCTATAGTTCCATCGCGTGGAACATGTACCTACCAATAACGAGCCTAGTCTCCCTTTGTATAATAATATGCTCTGTTGTAGCAAGCAACCCAACCCACCCTCGCGGGGTGGATGTTTCCATAACAACTTTCAGTACAGGAGTCAGTTGTCCAATGTTCAATACTAGAACTATGTATAACTATGTACAATTATGGAAGAGATTTATTTCACAACAGGGCTCGCGGCCCGACCGTGGAAACAGCTGAGGTGAGGACGCTCGAATGCTCCGAGAGGAAACCAGAAAGGTAAGTACAATGAATAAGCAAGCAAGCTCGTATGAGTTAGTGGCCAATTCTGGTGACGGAGTTTTTAGGCCGCCTTAAGGCCTCCGTCGTCTCTCAACGACTGCTCTAGAGCCGGGACCGACAGTTTAACGTGCCCTCCAAAGCACGTAAGCGCTCAGATGTTAATGCTACTAACGGCCACCCATCCAAATAGTGACCGCACAGAACGTTGTTTAACTTAGATAATCGGTGAAGATTGGCTAAGCAAGTTATGCCACGAGCGCTTCTTACAAGGACAATGAATGACTCAATGTTTTCGAGCAGGTCAGTTAGCGCACTACCACTCGCAGTGGAAGAAAAGACTCTTGTCAAATACCATTTGTTCGAAAATAAAATAAACCTGGGTCCTTTTCACACGTCTGTCTGCAGAAATGTCTGCCAAAGAGCTGCCAGAAATGACTTCAGCCCTCAAAATATTTTCTATACTAAGAAAATTAGGTGGCTCAGGCATTGCGATAAAATTGGTTTGACAGAATCGTTGTATATCTCGAAGATTACCTGATAGTATACCAAAAAGCAGACTTACTTCACGAACATGTCAAGGTCGCAGTCCAAACGTTAAATGGGTAGTCAATGTCGAGAAATTAGTCCTCAACAAAAGAGCATAATATATCTCGGCATATGTACTTGGAGTCCCTGTGACAACCTAAAATCTCTACCCAAAGAAAAATCTATAAAAATATTTCAGAAAGTTGATCAAGTTCTCAAACAAACAAAGGTAACCGTAAAAGATTTTCAGATAATAATTTAATAATAAATTTTGCCAGCTTTGTTGTGCCTCGATAACGACTCAACCATCGTCAATGATAATGCTCATGAACAGATTTCCAGATCTGTCGACAATGACCTACCTACTGGTTTGGTGGACTGAATTGTCTTTTATCATACCCGCATCCAGCGAACTTTTTGACAACAGATGCCCTCTCGGGCAATTGGTCGCAGGAAGAGCAAGGTCTACACTGCAACCGGAATGAGATGCTGGCTATTCTATATGCCCTTCAAAGTCAAATCAATCTTGCAGACCATCTGGCACGTCATCGTCGCCTCCTCATCGAGTGGCATCTACTACCGGCCTGTGTGGACGTAGTTTTTGCAAAGTAAGGAACATAGTAAGTACAAGACCGAAGACATGTATGTCAACAATTATATTATGTCCCGAGACCTAAGAGACCGCCAAACTTTGTTTCACGACGCGTTCAGTGTTCTATGGAATTACCAACTTGCGTGGCTGTTCCCACCACGGTTTCTAGTCCTCAGAGTCTTTGCTCACCTAAATCAGTCAACGGGAATATTTCTCGTAGTCATCCCCGGTGGGCAATGGTATTTTGGCGAGCCGACTTCAAAGCTCAAGCTTTGGCAGCACCATTGACACTGAAAAATCTCCATCGACGTATCGACAGGGCTTCCACCTCCGCTGGTTGACAACATAACTCTCGATGTGTGGAAATATAGGGTGGTCAGAAGCAATAACAACATGGAACACTGAACAGTTATCGCTGCTTATAAATTCCTGGCGGAAGCCTACTCTAAAAACATATGAGGTGGCTTGGAATCATTGGATTTCTTGCTGTAAATCTAATAAAGTTGACGTAAAAATGCCTACGGGGTCACAAATAGATTTACTTTTGATTAACAAGTAATCATACAATACTATTCTTTTACATCAATTTGTAGTCTCTACATCTACATTATGTAACGCTAGCACTTTCAGTCTCTTAAGCTCTCATTTTTTGGTTAAGTACACTCTAAAATCAATAGCTCTATGAAATCCGAAAACTTCCAAGCCACCGGTCTAGGAAATTAGTGAACTAACTTCGCTTTTTAATGGACTATACAGTAGACAGTAGTAATTTGTTTCAAGTATCGCGTCACACTGCTATACTAGTATTACTTTGCTCAGGAATTCGCATCCACGACCTGAACTTATTCTTAAATATCGTTATCACTGCGTTAGATCAAATAGCAGTATCACATTTTGGCCGATAATCCGTTCAAAAACCGACTGCAGGTAGTTATAGACAGTCTGGCTAGGCTGATCATCCTAACTTAACCTTGTTCACAGATCATAATTATAATACTTTACTAGTACTCCGTTAGTATGGATTGAAAGAGCTGTTAATCTTTAAATGAAAGACGTTGCACAACCAAATCATTTAATTTGTTTGTTACGGTAAGAAGTATCGCTAAACCTACATCATGCACTGTCATAGCAGTCTAGGTTAAAACGTTGTTTGAACAAGCAGGTATTACAGCACCTTCACGAAGCGTTCGATCTGCGGTTTCTCGGAAGAGTTGGTTGGAGAATCGTTCTCTTGACGAAATCTTGGCCGAGAAAATTAGCGATCAGCTAATACGTTCCAGCATTTTTACAGGCGAGAGATATGAGCAGCAGTCAATCTGAAAGTAGGTGTAACACAATTATTTAAAGCAATAAATAAGCTTGGTTAAAATATACAAATGTATGTGTGAAATAAGATTATGATCATTACATCACTTATGATTTTTGTTTGTAGCAAAATGATTAAGCTTATTATTACATAAGTAATTAAAAATAGTAAATGAATATTTTACACTTACAGGTTCAATTTTGGTTTATTCGTAAATCACTTTTACCACAGATTATATAATACTATACTAGTCTTTTACTAAGAGTTAAATTGTATTATTGTATACTTGTTGCTATAATATTTAAATGTCACATTGGCGCTAGGTTACCTAATTATACAAGTGGCGACACCAGGCGATAACAAACAGGTCTCAATATAAAGCTTCCAGTGACGGTACAGTAGTTTAATAGCAGCGTTTTACCTGAAATAAAACGCATATTAAAATACTTACCTCACTGGAAGCTTTCACTTTAATCTCTGCCTGGTGAAATTAAGCCAATGAATTCAATATGGCGTGTTTCATTTTACGAAGCAAAAATGAATCGCACCCGCCAGGTGGCGCCACTTGACCGGATACACACGGGTAAAAAGTACTAAAATGAATGGAAATACGACGGAACCGGATACGCCTTCTCAATATAAAGCTTCCAGTGAGGTAAGTATTTTAATATGCGTTTTATTTCAGGTAAAACGCTGCTAGTATATAAAATACTAAGAAAAGATCACACTGACTAGATTGCCACACCCCTTGTCTGCTTTTAAAGTTGCTTACCAAATGTGGGAGTATTCGTATTTAACTGATATATAACATGATATGTATCTACTAATATATCTGAATTCAAGATACTAATATGTGATATAAAAATTTGATTGTCTTAAGTTACAAGAATGCGTTCATAAATAACATTTGAATTAAATTATTTACTTTATTTGTAAACAAGAAAGCACATTAATAAGACTAACCCTCTAATACCCCCACGGTAAGCGAACAAATTAAATTATTTTTGTTATTCAAATGAAATTTTGGGGAAATACTCAAAAGGGTTAGAAAGGGACATACACTAATGAATTATTAGTTTTAATGATACCATTTAACTCGATCCAAATTTTGATTAATGGAGAAAACATGGTGCAGAATAAACAATTCCGATTTTGATGTGACTAAAAAAATAAGATTAGTCGAAATAAAATATGAATTAGAATAAAATTGGCATAAAATTAGTATTAGTTAGAATACATAAAATCATAATATAAATAAATATTTATGGACATTTCACGCAACGCCCTCTAGTTCTAAAAATTCCTAAGTAAAGCTTGTACTATAGGTTTCAGATTGCTGATAGAATACCTACTTACATATATACTTTTTATTTAGTAAATACATAGGTAATTATAATAAATAGTAACACCCAGACACAGAATAAATATTTATGCTGTCACACACAAATGTTTATTTTTAGTGGGTATCGAACCCACGACGGACAGCACAGAAGGCAAAGCCAAGAGAGCTGCAATGCTTGCCGTTAAACATAACACACCAAAAATTAGATATTTGGTAAAGTATATAAAATAAAATGAAAACATATTGTTTGCAATTCACACGTGGTAAAAGTGAAACCTTCAAAAATTTTGGCTTCAAGATAATGAGACGAATGTAAAATTTCATAAGGTAGGTAGGTGACGTACGCTATGCAATGTAGTAAGTAGGTAGGTATGTATAAAATCTTGTAAATAAAAATAAACATTCTACTTAGGTAGTAAATTGTGACTATACTTGAATCTGTGTCACTAGAAGTAACCTCGGGAAGCTTGTACTAACTTTTAGATAATCTGTTACGCAAAATGTAAGTGTAATAGTAACTAGTAGGTCATCTGTCGCTTTTTTCGTTTCATCGACTTTCAAATCACAACGGTGCTAAAGAAATTTTCACTTCAATAGTTGTCTAGTTAAAAGAGTTTTATAAAATAAATAAGTTGTTAAGCATTAATACATAATCACAAAAAGCTTTAAAGTCGTAAACTATTCTACTTATAATCTATATTTATTATATCTGTCCTTAATATACAACTATTAAACATTTAATAACCTATTTATATTACAATTAATAATTTCTTTGGTAAGATAGCTGTTTCGATGAGCATTAGAAAGATTAAATATAAACATTTTGATGTTATTAGCCACAGTATAATCAACACTAATTAATATATTGAGTTTTATAACAAAACAATTATACAAATAATAAATAAAATCTATGCTAATGTTACTTCATAACTTATCTTTAGATAAGACAGAATATCTTAATAATAATTTTATGTGAAACCGTTTTGTAAAGAGGAAATAAAGGTTATTTTATTTATTTATGGTAAATGTTATTTTTTGTACATACGTAAAAAAACCTTACAAAACTAAACTGTATTACATTACTTTATATTAGTATAGTTTGTTTTAGGTATAATTAATGTAACTTTGTATTCTACACAAGACTGTTACAAGGAACGAATCGACCTCATATCTCGCCGGACCGGTTGGAAGAAACTATCTTATTAACTCTTTTGCAGAACCTGTAAATTTTACAAAATCGTTCTCCGAACAAGTCCTAATTAGTAGACGTGCTATAGGTCAGAGAAACCGTGTTTTTCTTCAATAGTTTGGATGTCATCGGTGTCCTGAGTTCCAGTGATGATTTGCAAGACCTTGAAAGCCTTCGACTGCCGAGGGGGGCCTTCTTGGGTAAACTTGTGGTAGTAAACACTGAAATTGAAATTAATAAAATGCAAGAGTATTCAAGTCTAAACTACATATGTATTGTAGGTAAACCACGTAAGTGAGTCCACTCGAGGCAGCAGGTACTTTTTTGACAAATATTCAGTCCTGTAACTTGTAGGGTAGTGGTTTGATTTAAATGGTTTACCTAGAACAATTAGGTAACATCTTTAACATGTTACTTCGATGTGTTATTTCGATTTAATAAAGCTTAAAAATATGATGTTTAGACAATAAATTAATTTAATTATGAAATGAGAAAAGTCTCCTCCATATTCTTATCAATTAGTTCTATCTAGTAGTAGGTACGGTCGTGCCAGGTCGAACGAGATTTGACGATGAGTAAGTAAAGTAAGTAGTACTCAATAACGAACTGATAGCTCTTAAAGATGAAGATGGATAAGTAAATTATAAAGACGAATAAGAAAATAATGAAGATGAAGAAGACAACTGAAGATGGCAGAAAATTAATCCCATCGCAACCAAAGCTAACACCAAATCAACGTTTAAAGAAGAAACCAAACGTATCGGAAAAAACCTGGCTTTATTAAAGTTAAACGGTAGTTGGTTATAATTTAAAGACTAAACGATAGCACAGAATTAAAACATTAAAAGATGAAGCGACAACGTATTAAAAAAACCTGGCTATAATCTAAAACAACAGTCTAGTTATCGAGTTAGGCGAATGAAAAATCAAGTAGAATTTAACTTAGATAGCAACCTTAAAGTTATGCGTCGTGACCAATCGATCACCAACTAAAACAGAACTAAAACCAATGATTCGATTAGTGAAATAAACAGAATTAGAGCAAAGCAGCTAATTAAAGCGCGTGAGTCAGAAGCTGTGCAGTAAAAATGATGTTTACTTTAAACTGTGCGAACCGCCTTAGTACCGTCCACCGAAGCTGAAACGAGGATACAAGTATAGTACACGTTTCATACGTTTTTCACAATGAGTAAACACAACTCAGAGTATACAGAATACAGACACACAAGAATAATCTCAAACATACAGATTTCAGAGATCACAACAAAGTATATGATTTTACTAAAGTTACTGTGGTTTTGCACGTGGGTTGGGAGTTGGCACCAACAGCAGTGTGTGCAATGTTTCTAAATACCTATTCGTTTATACATAAGAAATAATAAATTGGAAACAGTAACTGAATACTGTCCAAAGATAATTAACCAGCTTGTTGACTTGTTGAGCACAGTGTCTGCAGTCAGTGTTATAAACACTATCTGGAGTGCAGCTAGTATTCATTCTTCTGTATCAGGTGATAAATTAGGTTACTAAAATTACTGTTATTTTAGACACAGTCTAAAATAACAGTTACTTTAGTAACGGTATGAATATTTACCTTTTGTTAGCTCCGCTGTTTCCACCTTCAATCTGAATCGGAATGATCCTTGTCTTCGGCTGGTTATCTTGTCCCTGGAAGGTTCTGTTCAAGGTCGGCAGATCGTGCTGTGGTTCGTCCACCCTCACCAACTGCGGTGACAGAACCCTCATAATCCTCTGAGTAGGCGGCGAGAAAGGCGCACGAGTATCCGAAACTGGGTTCATGCCAATCGTTATTCGCAACTGGGGTTGTGCTGGACCCCCTTGCCTGTTGTTTCTCGTCTCAGTACTAGACACTTCCATCTGAATAGGAATAACTCTAGACGGTGGCGAGCTACCATCTCTCGGCAAACTCTTGCGGTTGTCCGAAGGTTTTGTCGACCAAGTTGGTTGCGGCTGCTCGTATTTGGGAGGGCTGACTACCTCGCGAGCTCCTCTTTGCATCTCGTTGCTCTTCTTTACCCACTCAGGCTCAGTTTCTCTTGTAGGCGTAACTAGATCCCTTGGTAAGCTTTTTTTGCCTTCCAAAGGTTTTTGCACCCATTCAGGGGGTGGTGTTTTGGTTTTTTCCTTCTGCGTTTGCACCCATGGTGGGATAGACTTCGGGCTTTCAGGACAGAAGTATACAGGCTCTTGATTAACATACACGGCTTCTTTCTGAGGTGCGCTGGTGTGGTCTGGCTGAGTCGGTTTTCGTGGTGTCACAGGGATTGACATCGTTGATTGGTATCTGGGTTGTTCTTGGGGTTGATATTTAGGAGGGGAAGGAGCTTTATCATTTTTCAACCTCCATGCTGGACTCTGGCTTTCTTGAACCTTGTTATTATTGGCATCCTGTGACATACTCGCTGGCTGATTCTGCTGATTTTTGTTCTCTTGCTTGACTTGCCAAGGCGGAATGTAGACATTTTCGTTGTTTGTAGGTTCGTTCGATTTCCATTGTGGAGTATACGGAACGTTGTTGTTGATCAACTTATTTTCAGGTTCTTTTGGGTGCCGGTTCAGAGTTTGTGTTCTCCACGGTGCTGCGTCAGGAGGAGTTGGTTGGCTCTGGTTAACGTTGTTGTAGACAACGTTATTGTTTTGTGATACTTCTGGAGTCCTTTGAACTCTTGGCAAAGTATGAAAAACGGGTCCAGAGCTAGTGGGCGGACTTTGGTTCTGGTAGTTTGGCGAATACTGTTGGGTGTTGTGTGAATACTGCTGAGTGTTAGGTGAATACTGTTGGATGTTCGGAGAAAATGGACCACGATTGTTCTGAGGTGTCGGTGGACTAGTGATAATAGGAGAGTCTCTCTTTTCTGGCTGCCTCCAGTTGTTATTCGGAGACGGCGAGAAAGGTGAGCTATTGCTGACAGGTGATTGACCTGAGAATGGCTGAGGGCTCTTGTTAAACTGTGAGTCCTGTCTCACCAACATCTCTCGTGTCGGAGGTGATCCGTTCGTTTGAGGTGAAGCAGAATATTGGTGACTGTACTGAGCTTCAGGCCTGTGTATTGGACTCTCAGGATGCCTTTGTAAGTTATTATGGCTTTGAGGCATGTAAGTCTGGGGTTGCTGCTGCGAGAAACTTGAAGGCGGCATTTTCACTGTCAATGGACTTGGAACCTTATCTTGGAATTTAGGTATTGGTCCAATTTGCTGCTGTTGATCTTTCTCTGCCTCCCAATGGTAAGGGCTGTTTGTTTTCCGGAGCATTCCAATGGGGTTTTCTGGGATCACGATCTCTGGTCGTTCGCCTAATGCGACCGGTTTTGGGGTTTTTGAGTCTGGGACTTGGATAACTATGGGGGGTGGTGGAGGAGGAGCGGGTATTTTCATGGGGGGAGGTGGAGGTGGCGGGGGGCCACCTTGTGGTCCTCCTTGGGGTCGGTAACCACCGTTATTCATTTGCTGGGGTTGTTGGTATGCTTGTTCTTGATCTTCAAGAGATTTCTGTCGGGCCATTCTCCTAGCCATGCTTGGCGTTCTGATCTGAGACAGGTCCAAGCCTCCTGGAGTGTATGTAAAAGGCTTTTTGTCCTTCGTCATCATCGCATTTTGGATGCATGCTGGTGGCTCGTAGTTACCAGTTGGCTGGAATGGAGAGAACAATACATTAGCGATAAATATTGCCAAATATTTTTAGCATATTTGTTTGAAAGCGTTTGAAATGTTTGGGCCTTGGGGAAATAACGGTTGGATACAACGTGCAATCAGTTGTGAGAACGTAAATATTTAAGCTGAATAAATGTAGAGACGGGCTAAATGTAATCAGTTAGACAGATACAAAAGATATAAGCCGAGCTTTGATTTTCGAAGAATTCTAAACTGATATAAGTTACGTCATCCAGCAGGCCTAAGATGCGCACCGCGAGATATTTGTCATGTCGTTCTGTCAAAATGTAAGCATTTTGTACCAGTTTAGGAACTATTGCATTATCTGTGGTACCTAATGGTGTCGACAAAACGCGCCATAATGTACACTTTTGACACTTCTTAGTCGTCGTACCTCTCCGAGGACGAGATAATAGGCATGCAGAAATGTCAGAAGTTGAAAATTCAAAGGCGCGGTTTCTCGACAACATTACCACAGATAATGCAATAGTTCCTAAACTGGTGCAAAATGCTTACATTTTGACAGAACGACATGACAAATATCTCGCGGTGCGCATCTTAGGCCTGCAGGTTAAACTTTCCTAACGAAATTATAAATATTCATTAACATTACACACTTCCTAGTCCCAAACTAAGCAAAGCATGTTATGGAAACTAGATTGCTGAAATGCTACTATCAACAAACATCCATGTTTGCCATCACACAAATGTTTGTTCTTGGTGGAGATCGAACTCACAACCTGCAGTACGGAAGGCAGATCTACTAACGACTGAGCTATGACGCCTGATGTCATCACAATTAGGTATAACACATCTATTCGTCACGCCAATTCATTTAACTACCTTTATTCATAGGCTTTTATGAAACTTAAAATACTTTGTAGTTGTTGTATGACGGTAGGTAGCAGGTACGCTTGCTACCTACGTTTCAGAATGTATTATCCATTCTGTTGATAGTAGAGGTAGTGAAAAGTATACTCACATTGACTTGAGTTCTGCCGAAGTTGGGTATTCTGCCGATGT
The DNA here is from genome assembly GCA_947507515.1 of Eulithis testata. NCBI lineage: Eukaryota > Metazoa > Arthropoda > Insecta > Lepidoptera > Geometridae > Eulithis > Eulithis testata. The sequence continues at coordinate 3,846,563 of OX382213.1, read as the reverse complement.
GTCCAGCTGTTGGCGCTGGCCCGTATCTGGAAGACAGCCAATTTTCACGTTATTTTTACTCCACTGACAATCTATTACGCACTCTTGCGCACTGTCCACGCGCATTGTTGACCTGCTTGATACGATGCTGAGAACATAGTTTCAAATTCCTTCTGTCTAAGGCCAGAAAAATCTAACCTTTGAAATTATAATGTTAATCTGTTGGTTTAACAATGTATTTCGGGCAATATGCTAATTCTTTTTAGGTATTTTGTAAAACTTGGGTCACCTGTATGACATATTATGAGAAGTTTTAAACATTTTGACCTAATTACTGTCAAAATTCCAGTTATGCGTAAAGCAGAACGTTACACACAGCTTTTAGAAGACCACATTACACCATGAACTCGCGTCTTCCAATGCACAAACTGGACAGAAAATACTGACAAAGACAGGAATTTCGCATAATATAACCGACGCTAATAATGAAATCATTAGAGTCGTTAGCATTGTTTGTATGTCTAATGTCTATAGCTAATAGTTGTGTTTTGCACTTCTAATTAGGTATCTAAGCCTAGTTTCTTTCTGTGTAAGAGATTTTAGTACAAACAAACTTACCTAATTGTTATCATAACACTTCTGTTTAATCTTAAAACAGAACCCCAAGAAGCCCCACTAATTAGAGTTATGACGATCAAGAAAATTTTTCATATACGTGTATTATCTCCGTCATCAGACGTTCTCTACCAGCTCTCTATAAATGATAGTATTGTCTTTGAAACTACCCCTCTCTTGTCAAGTTTTATTTACAGTCGCTATAATCAAGAAAAGCGTCAAATGTAGGTATATGGGACTGATCATGGTCATGTCATTTGAAATCTCATTTCTACGTTCTCTAGAGCCATTCCTCAAACGCACTTCGAACCCCGAAGAGCTGATTATGATATTATCAACTCAACAGCGAAGAGCAAACGAGGTTTAGGTATCTATTGTCCAACGATTGTTGAATGACAACTTGAGCCCTAGGTCTCAAAATCAATAGGACAAAAGGAAATGTCTTAGAATCATCTAAAACATGTATTGTGTGGTACAAAAACAAACATAATTTATAAACAAAAGATTCTTACCCATTCGCCGCCATTTTGTTCAATCACTTCGATTCAAATTGCATCAAAGGTGTAGAGTGGTTCACCGACTGCGTCTGGAATAATGAGATCATAAAACCAAACATAAACATCGTTTTGGAAATCCAAAACGGCGAAGGTTGGGATGAAAGTATTTTTGGGCGAGTTACATCATGCGTCCTTGCTTAGTCCGAGAGAATTCTCAACACTTGCATATGATGGGATTCAAAGTTGTGCTTTTGAATCACACAAGTTCGGATAAAAATAAGATAAAAACTAAGAAGACTAAGAAGATAAAGAATTAAGCCTCTATAAAGCCATTTTTTTCGCCCTGCAAAAAACATGCATGATTTTTTTCATAAGACATAAATTTATATAAAAAGTGATGGAAGTACTCTACGATTGCGTTAGGTATAGGTACATCGTACATCACGTTCCCTGAGGACATGTCCCTGAGTCATCCCATTGCGTGCATCACTTTGAAGCGTAAATAAATGTGTCTAGTCACATGTATCCGTAATTGCACCGGCCCTGACACTTCCAAGTTCCAACCCAAACACCGCCAGCAAGCATCACTGCTTATCGGCAGAAATAAATGTCTAATTTGGCTAAACCGTTCAGATGTATCACTGCTCCTATAAGGCGGATCCTTGGTAGCTTTAGTGATAAAATAACCAAGACGAAAACTAAATATACCTACCTACTTAACCCAACTATGGCGAAATACCATGGAAAGTATAAGTATAATTCCAAAAATGGTATGCCAGTAGATATAGAATTTTGGCACTCTTTTGATAATTATACACTGGCTAGAAGCCAGGTTAAATATAGCTCAAATTGCGAGATTTCATTCCTGTTTATAATAAATCTATACGTGTAGGTTGTGCATTATATACGGAGCTGCATTCTGCAAGTATTACGTGGTGGATGACTCAGGTGTAGGATATTAATTAAGCTGAATTAGATAGATACGTAGTGATAGGAACTAAACAGTCAGTAGGTAGATAGCTAAGCTTCGATCACAAAAATACAAGCGGATAAATCGTTTCGTAGCCGTTATTGATGCGCGGGGATATTTTCAAAAAGCTCCATTGCGCATTGAAATCCTCACTATCACAATTGCCTAATTGTGCCAAACGTATTGGTATAAAACTCCTTTGTGCCTTAGATAAGCAAAGAATATGTAATGCGTAGTTCCTACGTAAAACGAAGCGGGACACGTGATTCAAATTTTGACCCCCGTTTCATACATTCTTCGTTTTTTGAAAGGACGCGTCTAGTTCGAGAGTTTCGCCAGTGACTACAAACAGCGACGTAGTGCTCGTATGAGCCTTTATTCCCAGAGGGTTTAGTAAGGATCATGAAAACGAGGTCGTTAAGAAAAGAGTTTGACAATCATCATATTTATCGGCAGCCTAAGTGAGTTCACTTGCAGAACTACCCGTTCAAGCTTTTCCCAGACTTTTACTTCTACTAACTGAATAGGATAGAACCTACTTGGCTATGAATTATGTAACACTACTTATAGGTAAGAAGTGAGACTGACTACCACACTAAGTAAAATACACTACAAATCTCGTTTTGTATAAAACGCATTTCATAGCATCCGTTTCATATATTGTTAGTTTTTTAGAGAGTTTGAGTGTCCCCGAGCTGTTACTTGGGACATGTCCCAAAATCACCTACTAAACGTGTGCTCTACTAAACCTGAGTTGTTATTTATCCATAGTAGGTACCTAGGTAGGTGCAAACTGCGAAATGCAAACAAACACTAGCCATGCTTATCACCCCTAAGTAGCTTTTGATCAAACATTTACGATACTGTTAGTACAATGATTAGTCACACTTGAATGGTTAATCAATATTGGATATAAATAAATATTCACGGACACTTAACACAACGCCTTCTAGTCCCAAACTAAGCAAAGCTTGTACGATGGGAACTAGATGGCTGATAGAATACATACATACATTTTTTTGTAAATACATACTTATAATACATAGAAACACCCAGACACAGAACAAACATCTATGTTTACAACACAAATGTATGTTCTCGGTGGGGATCGAACCCACGACCAACAGCACGGAAGGCAGAGCTACTACCGACTGAGCCATGACGCCTGTCAGAAGAACCTAATTATTCAAATTCAAAGAATTCCAATCATGTAGTATTCGCTAGCAGTTTGATCACCATAGACAATTTTATTTTCGAGACAAAAAACTTTTTTATTCTGCAACAATTTTTTTTTAATTCTTTTTTTGATGTTTTAAAAGCAAATATTGCGTACTAATTCTAGAATTTGCTACAAGTCCATTAGCCTCATTACGAGAAACGTCTGGAATTGTCACGTCTCCACGTCCACTGCTATTGTTAGAACGGGTCACTGCTATATGCTGGAATAAGGGCGCTTGCGCAGGTGAAGATGGAGTTACGAACATACCTCGGTAGAGATCTTTTAGGATATGGGTCTACAGAATGTTATCCACTGAAACCTGTATAGTCTCGTTTGCATCACGTGAAAGTTCACCAAGTAAATAACAGTTCAATGTCAAGTAAATATGTTCTATTTCTAGTAATTTTGAATGTTGCAAGATAAAGACGGCTTTAACCAAGTTCGGAAACATATTTCGGAAATCTGTTAGAAAGCCTCAGATTACCAAAAAAGTAGAGGTTCAATATTCTGAGGAGGAGACCAGTAGGTCTACGTCCAGAAGTCACTTCAGACTGATATTTTGATGATGAAGCTTAGGTTAACAATTGCACCCTATTTCTTCTGATTTTCTTATGCAATATTTTGCTCTAGGCTAGCATTGATGCATGAGTACTTTCCTATGTATTTCCGCCCAGGTGTAAAATAACGAGCATAGTAATAGAGATATTAGATTAATTGTTCAAGACCAGGTCCAAGTCGCTTCCGGAGAACGAAGTTTGGTACTTAACAAGGTCGCCGCATACTTCACTGCATTAATCGCTCCCCCCCCCTCTCTCTTCACTTTCCCCTCTGAATTTTCGTAGCACAACCTCCGCTATGATTGTAGGTTTTGCCATGAATATGTTCTAAGTCTGGTCTTTTTGGTTTCAGCCAAATGTTGACCAATAAGTGCATAACCACGGCATTTGGATCATGCAAGTCATAGAATGGTAATAGGACCGGATGGCCAGTATGGCCACGGCACATAATATTTGGCTGAGACTAAGAAGAACTAGAACAAACACGTTTGGAACCCGTTTAGCCAACCAATTTATCAGCTTTTTTTTGTTTTTTTTTTGAACTAACTTATTTAAACTATAACTTTTGGCTGCCCGCATACCTTATGGTAAGTGTAGCTGCAGCCTAAGGTTTTTACGATCCAGAGTTTAAGGCCTTCTTCATCTTCCAACGTTCAAAATTACTTCCAGTAAAATCTTGCACAAGCACTTGGATACCTTGCAAATCACGCTTAGTTTTTATATTCTGGAACACGTTTAGCCAACCAATTCAAAGGCTTCCTATTTAGGTACTACTTATTTTTCTCTATTATTAGTATAATTTTAAGGTAGTTAGGTACGTAAGGATAAATAAATAAATATATATTCGCGGACACTTAACACAACGCCTTCTAGTCCCAAACTAAGCAAAGCTTGTACGATGGAAACTAGATGACTGATAGAATACATACATACTTTTTTTTTTGTAAATACATACTTATAATACATAGAAACACCCAGACACAGAACAAACATCAACAAACAGGATGTGTAGATAATGTTATTATTTTACACATTGGATGCAGAATTTCAAAATACTTACTTTATTTTTTGTTTACAACTTGAAAATATACACTTACCTACGCATAACTCAAACTATTTTCTACCATAATTATTTTTGGTGTAATTTCTATTATAGTAAACATAGCATACCTTTATCATCAAAAGAGAGCACTGCGACATGTTTATTGTTGCTTTGTGATGCGCACGCGCATCTAAATCGGAGCTTTGAGTCAGAGTTACTCATGCCGCGTGTAATATGCGTAATGATTGTAACAGCATGATTGCTCAAACTTTTTATATTGTTATGATAATTTGGAACTTTCCCTCCTTGCTGGATGCCTCCTTGGAGAGCACTGAAGTGAAATAGGTTTTATACTACACCTGCTTGGAAAGTACCTTGATACTTTATCCAATTTACGGTAGAAAGTACGTCATTGCATATCGAACAAATATGCGGGGAGAAAACGCATCTGAGCGGGAGAGAAAAGTGTATGAAAATCCATTTCTTACGTGGTTTTTCTTTTTTAATTTTGGGTAAGACTATGCGCCGGTAACCTAAATATCAAATGCCAAAAAGTTTTTCCAGTGAGTTTTTATCTCCAAGTTCGCAAAATGACACTGGCCACTAGCTGTGTGTTGGATGGTGTCGGGCTGGCAGTGCGACCCTGCGGCGGCAGGATAAAAAATTTGAAAAAAGAACATATGAAAATTGCAGACGCCATTGGCGCCATTTTCAATTTGTGTGTTGTTTGAGGATTCAGTTTTAGTTTTTTATTTTCCTCGTAGGTGTAGTATAAAGCACTATGTTTCACTCGAGAGAAAGTGCGATTCCCGATCTCGGGTGTTTTCTCCTCTCGGTGAACAATGTACTATTACTCGATGGTAGGTAATCAAACATTTTTTTTCTACCTACCATCCTGGCTACTCACTCGGTTCCCACTATTAGATAGAATTTACCTTAGAAGAAATCCTAATTCTATGGAATTTACCATCCCTTGCCTATCCCTACCGCCATAAAATTAGTATGATGGTAAATTAAACTCACTTTTAAGTTTTACACTCGTTTATTATGATACTTTTAATTTGATAGAAGTGACTCACAGCTCTTACAGAACTGTTGCGAGGTCGGCGGATGGCTGGATTTAGGTTTCAATGTTTACAGACGCAAGGTTTTCTTTATTTTAAGATTTTTAAGTTTTTCGCCGCGGGAAATAATTTTTCGTCTATGGTGTCTCGCTTTTTTTTAGTGCTTGTATGTATACTACGGCCACTACACCGACGCTTCCTTGGAGACTTTTTTGATTACCTACATGAGTGGTAGGCTAGAGAGATAGGTTAGTTAGGTACCTACTTATAGCTTGCCTAAATCATATTAGTAGGTAAGGTTAATCGGTAAACCTACAGATATACTATGAAAAACACAAGAAAATTTTACCTACCCAAGTTTTAGTTAGGTTTTAAGTAACATTCGATTTTTTTTTAAATATAAAATGCTAACCTTTTTAACTTAGGTAAATATACTAGATAGTACATTAAATTTAAAAAAAAAACAAAAGCTTTAGATAGGCACATATCCACACACACTACACGGTTGCATTGTGTACCTACATTTAAAAATCGAAATTAAAAATAAAACCACTCACCTTATAAAATCAACAGCAAAATCCGATCACTAAACTCAAATTCGGAACCGTTTTGAAAAAGGGATAGAATAAGGTTGCGTTCACACACGGTCGCGGTGCGTTTCGTTCGTTCGGTGCTGCCGGGCGCCCGGGCAGTGTGGCGGCCGGTGCGCGGGAATCCACGGGACCGATAGGGATGGGCAAGTATCGATAGCGGTGCGAAGAGTACGATGAATCCGCGGGATGGTTATGGATGGGCAAGTATCGATGTTTTTGTGAATCCGGAGGAGCCTACTAAGTGTGCCTATTTCAAATTAACCGATCGAATAGGTCATCAATGTCATCATTAAGAAAAACAAATTGTGCGAAAAAATCTACCAATAAAACAACGAATGCTACCTGCATACAGTGTAAAGATACCTACTAATAACTTATAAAAAAAGTACAAACACGTTGCAATCGACACTCAAATAAAAAAACTCACAGATTTTCTTAATGATTTTCCAGCTGTTCTCCGCAATAAAAATGACAAACGAATGTATTAATAATATTTATTTATACTTAGGCTAGTATTTTTGTAAATAATCGGAAATACCGACAATTACTAGCAAAGACCTGCACCAGAGGAATTAGTCACCTGCCCACATACCTGACCGCGAAATGATCTTTACAAATAACAGCTCTACATCGCCACAATAAGATTGACTTTACTATAGCATGGAGACTAGACTGCGTGAAGATTCAGGGTCACCGTAGACGAGGTAGATTTACCTGCCAATGATTTTAGGTAGAGTCAGCTATTTCGCTTCGGCCGTCTACGAAACCGTAATGTAGAGGTTAGGCTAGACTGGGCGATTAAATTCGTAGAATTGGTCTACGGGCAATGGCGGAAGAAAAAAATGGTTACCATCCGATATAGGTATGTAGGTACACTGACGTAGCAGGTTGTAAAAAACGTCTCCTGAAATCAATGGAACATAACAGATTTAGAAATTTCTTTTCCTGTAAGTAGGTACCTACCTTAATAGAATGACTTTTTAGTACTTACCTAGGTACTTACATGGTTTTATTTGTGATCAGCGTAAACCTCTTTAGAGCTCATGGCACCAGGACTCCAGTGCTTCTAGAAAATTCTATTTAACCCATTCAAAACATTCTTGGGGTGAGCCGTGCTGTGTAGCGGTTGGCTATGCGTGGAGGCAACTTCAGGTTTCGGTAAGTATACCAACCTATTTGGTGAGGTTTACACCCTGTATTAAGCACCAACATAAATTCAATAAAAAACCGAGTACCTACCTACCTACCTGGGTAAACCCTATTCGAATAATACATAAGAACCGAACTAGAAAAATGTTCGCATATCGCGTGAAATAACTCGTAAAACAACTTGTAAACAGGACCAACCTCGTCTAAAAATATTTTCGGAATATTCCGACATCTCGCGCCGATCCGCAGACAGACGTACCTACTATAAATATTTAGCGCAGTCGCGGAAAAATGGCAAATGTTCAGTTTTACGTGAAATACTTGCACTAAACTTGATCGCCTTTGATAGAAGTTGGTGGGAGCAGGCCCGGGAGAGAGAAAATTGGAAGATATTGTTGACCTTTGCCTAGCAGTGGGACGAAATAGGTTAATAAAAAAATAAAAATAAATTGTCGGTAGTCTTTTCTTACTCTCAATAGGTAGGTACTTCTTTTAGTTCCTTTGACGGAAGTGGCAAAAAGGGCTCAAAAGGTCTCCTGAAAACTATCTATTGCCTTGCAACGGACGAAGTTATCAGCCATTTTAAACGGTGGAGACCTCAGCAATCAGAATAAGGATATCTAGGACCTATTTTACTCAAATATCTTATCTAGATAAGACTATAGACTAAGTTCTTTTATGTTCTTGTTTCTAGAGCCAGAAGAAACAAGAACATAAAAGAAGTTAATCACGTATCTAGATATAATTTTTGCCACGGCGTTGATAGTTTGAAATATAATTATCATAGCGGTTGGAATGGTGCCGAACGGAGTGAGTCGCGCATTATTTATAGTTTAGTGACCAATATTTAGGGCTTGGTATAAGTAAGTAATGAGAAACATCTATTTCTGTGCAGTAAATGAACACTAGCGTCTGCACACGGCTTCGCTAGCATAGCTTCTTGTGAAAGAGCTCGTTCGGGGAAGTACTTACTACCAATCCTATTTCTGCCGCCTAACAGTGATGCTCGTATTGCTGTGTTCCAGTTTAAGACGCATTGATTGTGTTAAGAAGAGGTTTGATAGATATTCTCATAAAAATATGTATCTTTTCGCGTTACAAGACAACGCCCGTCTACGCCCGTAAGTATGCAAGTTATCTCACCATAGAGATCCGATAACAGGTTTTGAAAACAGGCGTGTCACGCACGGGAGAAGCTGATTTATCCGTGAAACTATCGATAGTGTCAAAAAGAATACTTTCTTGACACTACTGGGTTGAGCCAAGCAGTATGTAATGGAAGATAACAGACAAATACAACACTTGCGTAGGTATACATTATACGAAAATGGGTATAAATCTGACCGATGAAACTGACCTTGGGAGGTTAAAGAGAAGGATTTTGTGTCCGCTTCCACTTATAACAGCTTCCACGACATGAGGATCTATAAATCCGAGTAATATAAACAGAAACATAACCACCCACGTTCAGAGTAGCGTAGTTAGTTCATGCTTGAAATTAAACATGTAAAAAAACCAAGTGAGGGTAGTCAAAGAACTTTAAGATGGAAACCAGTGTTTTGTCTGATTGAGGATTATATATAAACAAATAGTAATTAGTCATAGGATGTCCTAAGAAGAATGACATCATATAAACCACCAAATCACGTTTGTTGCACCACAGTTCGATATATTATTGAACTAGGTATATACTATAGAAGTACTTAGGTGCTCTTTTCTTTTAATCGATTCACATTAATCGATTCCCGCTCGAGTGTTCGACTGTTTGTTTACTCTGCAAACCAAATTCGATATTTGGAACGATACGATAGTGCCTTGAATTAGTCAATCGTTTTTCACAGTACATCACTCTCTACGCAACAACTTAGGGCCTTAAAATGAATACAAATGTTAGAGGAATAACCTTTTATATTCATTTGTTTCATAGTTTCACTCTTAACTATACGCTTATCACTATACTATGTTCTACATCCCATCAACTTTGTTGTACTAAACAATTTTTTAAAACTAAAATTATATGAGAATTCTCCGTTTCGAAATAATGAAAACGGAATAGAACTGACAATATTCTATAAAGATCTACAAATGTAGACAAAAATTTAATTTGGATATACATTTTTATTGTTTTCATTTTTGCATAATAATTTTTATAAAAATGATGACTGTATTTTTAGAACAAAAACTCTATAAATCTATAAAAACTTGAATATCGTGGAAACCATAATTTTTTTAATAAATTTTGATAGATAGTTTATTACTTTTAAAAGTACTGTTTAATTGCATTATTAGCTTGAATAATTACTTGTTTTTATAGATGACACGGAATTTTTGCTCTCGAGTTGATTACAGATTTTATAATAGTCAATGTCCAAACTTTTACGCTATCCTATAGGTACAATAAGTACAGATAGCAGGTAATGTAGGCATACAGTAGGTAGGTATACAAGGATGTAAGAAAAACACAAGAAAACACATAGATTCATTTAAAAACTCGTCGAGAGATAAAAGTTACAACATTCAATAGATTTCGTGTAAACTAAATATTGCTTCACAATAATTGTACAAAGTATTAAAACTTTAAACATTTTCATAATTTTTAGTGAGATTTAATTCATTGTTTATTGTAACTAAACTAATTACTGGTTAAAATATGTTTGTAATTAGTAAATAACTAATATTTTAAAACGATTATGTAGGTACTGTGCATAGGTGCATTAAATTGTGATTACTGGTGTGTAATAATTACAATTGAACTTACAACAAAGTGACATAAGTATCGCAAACTAATATATTATCAATCCAGGAAATAATTGATATTTTCTTATCGTTATTCTTTCCATGTATTTTTTAAACAGATTACGGTGCCGACTTTTTTAATTTGAAACTCAGTTATTAATTAAAAGTTGCACAAAATGTTTTGTTAGAAGAAGAAACAAAACATAAATTAAGTAAACAGTACGTCTTATACGTTTTGTCAAATATTATTGAATTGTTAAATTGAATTCTAGTTATTAATATTAAAGGGATATAGGACTCACTTGTTCAAAACAAGAAAATATGTACACAAGCGATGTTGTACAAACATGTTCACACTTCAAACTCTTTTTTTTTTAACTTTGGATAACTTTATAAACGTATGTCGTATATTGATATAATCAAAGGCTCCAATACGTCACAACTGTGGTATGTAGAATTTTAACTTGAAAACTTGAACGCTCATTTAAATACTACCACTTATTCATAAAAACCCTTTTAATTCCTTTTTGATCACTATAAAGAGGTATTTTTGATATTCCTGAGAAAGCTTCTAAAGAACCGATCGCACTTTGAAATTCAATGTGATGAAAAAATATTTTTTTCTCTTGTCTAAATTGTACTATTTACACAACTTTCAATAATTTACAAATTCATTGGTAACAAATGCAATATTTTTAAAATTCCAATGCATAAACTAAACTGATATAAAGCAATAACAAAACTATAACATTATTGTGATGAAAGCGATATGCGCAGGATGTCTTTATAGCAATGTCTAAAAGGACTTGCCTCTGAATAACCCATAGGCGCCACAAGTACCCACTGGTACATTTAAAACATGCCAAGTATTTTTTTTTCACATATCCTACGTCAAAATAAACTAGCATAAAACACTACTTTTGTCAAAACAGCGTAACCTTCACTCGCAAAATGTTAAACCTCAAAAAAAAAACTGTAAAAAACTAAAAACACGTTCACTAACAGAAACCATACAAAATAACACATGATTAAATCTGCAAGTAAAATATATTAAAACAAATACTTAGACGAAAAATCTCAATTTACATCCGCTACTTTTAAACACTAGTTTCGTACACAAAATATGTCATTTTCAACCTTATTCTAAACACCGAATGGCGTTCTCAATGAGAAGTGAGCCTTAACGTTGAGTGAGCACAATCCTTATACATAAACGTGTTTTGTTAGCACATCACAGATCAACATTCGACTTAGCGACATTGCATGAACCTTTATGGATGGCACGTGAGTATATTTTATTCGAAGCTGTTTCTTTAAGCTTAAAGCTGGTTAGATACTACAATTATCATTGAAATTAATTATGAAATCGCGCAATCATAGGAAGTCATAATTGATTTTTTTTGTATATAAACTACAATATGATTCGAACATTTATTTTAATCATTTACCTATAAGTATGAGAAACTAGAAAAACCGACTTCAATTTGACTATATTACGGCTTCATCATAATGATAGTGATAATGATAGCAGTTAACTGGGATTGTACAACTTTTTTATCGTATCAATAAAAGAAATATTCTTAAAAAAAATAACTGAGAACTTCTTTTTTGAAGTCGGTTAAACATAACTTTTTGGTATAGCTGAAATGTTCATGCAATATCTCTAACCAGGCACATCACGCTAACAAAAATACAGCCTTACCTTTCGCTTCACTCAACATAGAGAAAATACTAGCACATGTGACTATGACTTTATTTTACGGCTAAAGTCACTGCTATGAACAATTTTGTAAAACTTCAAACGTACCAAAACAATAGATGGCGCTGATAGACACGCTTCCAGACCAATGAAACAGTTGATAACACCAAATTAGTTACCATAACAGCCGCTACAATTTGACAGTTACAGAAAGACACTAGCGCCACAGTCACATGTACTAGATTCTGTATTACAATCTATTCATAAATAACTTCTTAACCTAATACAACTCAAGTCTTACAACTAAAAAGCTTATCTATTTGGCTTCTTTCAAGTTGAACCATTTATGTCTTGTAATAACTATTCACTATTTTACGTCAAACCTTATTTTGGTACAGCTGTTATAAAATTCGTTATTTAACTCGGTAAATAGACAAACATAACTCAATTGAGCAATATTTAGCCTTGCAAAAAAATACTTAAACTTACATAATAATAGTTGCTTTGTGTACGTATTTTACTGAGATCTTTGTATGTATGCTCTTTAGTTTGTTCCATCTCAATACTGTTTTATAACTATTAATAAAATATTGATAGGCCTGGTAACTTGATTTTAAAATTGTTAACATACATTAGCAAAACTTATGTATGACACCATTTGTATGGGGCAACACCACAGATGTTAGTGTTGTAATTGTACAAAACAATTTTGATTGTTGTGATTTGCTAATGGCTATATTTTTTAACATTTTTAAAGATTTTCTGTCAATTTTTCAAAGGAGATTTTTGAGGAACAAAGGTTTGATTAAGAGACCCCATAGTATGTTCAAGAAAAATAAAGACGTTTGGTTACGAACCCCTCGACGTAAAAGTTCAAACTTACAATCACCGTTTTTTTTTCTTTCAATTTAGATGATGGCAACTAATTGTTACACTTTTGTTTTTTAAAGCTTTGACGCCAGCGCCATCTCGTATCAGAAACCAGGCTCTACCAAATAAAAAAATACAAGACATAAAAGTTCACCTTTTTTTTATAAAACGCGTGCAAATGTACAATGTTTGTTCCATTTCGCCAATCCAAACATAACCAACGAATAACAAAGTAATATAAAACTCAATTTGGAAGACAATAAAGCCCAATTTTGAACGGAAATATCTTTTAAAAAGAAAGTAATTTGGAAGACAAAAAGCCGAAATTATAGACGAAAATAATATGGGTGTATATTGTATAATAAACTATGAGTAATATAAATGCTATTTATATGGCTTTTTAACTCTTTTCCCATTTAGAGCGGTATTTTACTTAGTGTTGCCATGACATTACCAATATTTGCATCGTTTTTCATTTTACAGCAATTAGTTTTGACATTTTTTCTTCAAAAAAAATTATTTTCTAAAATGTGTTACCATACAAGACGAAGTAGGCATAACTTTGTAGTTATGTGTTATGCATAAAATCTATGACAACACCAAATAACACCACTCTAAACCAACCATCGCAAATAAAACCAATCACTCGACCTTATCACTTTCCACGCGAAATGCGTCCATTTCGATTGCGTCCACGACACTTCCGGCACTTTACACTTTATTCCAATCGTACTAAGATTGAAAGCTGGTCACTTGTTAGGTTTTAAAAACAAGAAAAACGCACTTTTTTAGCTTTTTTTATCAGCAGCTAAGTTCGAAACTCGATCGTTTAGAACTAATTCGAATAAACACTGGGATCTCCGCTATATTGGTAAACTTTATGCTGTACTATTTTTGTTATGTTCTTTAGAGGAAACACTTATAAGACGATTTGACGGTTTTCTAGCTTTTTTTATAGCTTTGCCTTGCTTCCTTAACACCATGAGGACCCAAACCGCCATGATAACCATTGAAAAGGTCATACCAACTTTACAGAGAGCTTTATAAGTATTTTGTAAAAAGGATCAAACAAATAATCACTTTGGAACAAAGGTGTATGTTGCAGAATGTTGCTAGTTTTTCTATGGTTTCTTTTGCGGTTTTATATCCACTTGTAATTTTGATCTTTCTGATCTTATTGTAAGACTCAAGTTTGCCTATTTTTTTGAGTTCTTTTAGGTCTTATAATCATCTGAGATTTTCGATTCAAAGTGATCATTCAGATTCACTTTGCTTTTGTGAATCTGAATGATTCACTTTGCGTTGTGTCAAATGTTCATGAATATTTATTTTCAAGACTATGTTTAATTATTTTTTTCATTCGTTTTTAGCTTCAAAGTGATTCTTCTGCTATTATTTCATAAAACTTATTTTTCCAGTTCCAGTCGATTCAAATAGATTGTTGTCGCTCGAATGTACTTTCACCAGCTACATATAGACATATTGTATACGACTTAATTTTCTTTCTTCTAGTCGATTGTACATAACTGTCGTTGGAATAAAGACTTACTGCTGCTACAAATAAGGTGTTTCGGGTAGTGTCGCGGAACAAACATGTAGCACGCGAGTCGCGCTCGCGAAGGCCTCAAAAGAAGCCGATCAACTCCTACTCTATGTTAGATCGCGGCCCGTCGATCGGCATTGTGTGGAGAACTTCGTCCAGTAGTTGTAGTGCCCTGTCGAAGAAATACTTCCATGTAGTTATCGTAGTACAGTCGACAACAGTAAGACAAGTTAATGATGGATGTGACAAAGATTCAAAAATATCCTACTAATATTATAAACGCAAAAGTTTTTAAGTATGGATGGATGGATGTTTGTTACTCTTTCACGTAAAAACTACTGATCCGATTTGGATGAAACTTGGAATATATATTGTCCGTGACCTGGATTAACACATAGGCTACTATTTATCCCGAAAAATCAACGGGATCCAACGGGACGCGAACGAAGTTGCGGGCGGCACTTTGTATGGAATATTTTTGACTGAAAAATCTAGTAACTTTTATTTTATTTTTTCCAACTAGGTTTTAGAAAGAAGTAAAAACAAAAAGTAATAACATACTTATCAGCTTGCCCAGTTAAAAATATTGTCGATATCAGTATTATTATAAAAATGGTCAGCTCCGTCTGCCAGCTTTGGCATAAAAACAAAAATGGAAACCAAAGTTTCTTGCTTTGCTTTCTATTACCGATACGATTCGCAGTTAGGTTGCCAATACAGGTACCGACACGGTTTATTAGCGCTGGCGTTGAATAGGAATGCGACCTCGAAAAGTCGAATTTCAGTTTTTTTTACTGCGCAAAACACCGCTCCATTTTCGCCGAGCGCTATTAAACCGTGACGGGATCTGTATAAGTAATGAAGTTGATGACACTCACCTATGCAGATGCACTTCAAGCCAGCACGGGGTCTCCTTGATAGAAGTGCGCGGGTAGTCGGGCCCCCATCCTTTAACGAACGAGAGCCGAACGATGCATAGCCTCCGCAGATCATCGACGCCGATACCCGCCGCTGCTGTTAGACCTATGTATAAGTAAGTATTATTGAGCACTACCACAAATCTACGGTTATCTACGCCGGGGTTTATCAACTGCTGTGTATAGGCTGGAATTTTTGTGAAAGGTCAAAGGTCAACTTTGGTTTTTTCAACTTTGGTCACTTGAGTTTAAAGGTTAAAGTTGCAATATTTTGTTAAAGACCATTTGAAGATTTGGCCTGTTTAATTCACAGCGATTATATTGCGACCGTCATGTCATCCCAATTTCGCTATTTCAATTGCTAGGAATCTTTGGGCATCGTAGAGTAGATAAAAGTGACGTCAATGAGTATCAAAATATTACATTAATAGTCATTTTAAGTTTTTTTTTTGCATATTATAGGCAAACGATTCAGTGCAATTACACCTCCTGTAACATTAAAAGCGGTCGACAGTGAAGCACATCTAAATAGCTACTAATGTAGTGAAATTGTGGGCAGATGGTGTTGGTAATACCGCGTTCACACTATGTCCATGCCGCTGCCGGCATGAATGCCGCTTAGTGAGAATAAAGGCGATGTTGCTGTGGCAATAAGTCCGTGGCATTGATGCCGCCATACATTCCGGCAGTGGCGTGGGCATAGTGTGAACGCGGTATAAGGTCGGCCGGTGCTACGTACATTTGTTCATAGCTGCGTGTTGCGGCTGGATATGTCCCGCGACGGCCGCCGCTTGCGCCGCCGCCGCCGCCTGCGCCGTGGCCGCTTGACTTTGCATCTGTCGGTGGCATTGCCGGAGATCGAATACCTGTGGAGCAAACCCCACTACAGTCTCAGACCTACTGTAACTTTCTTAAAGTCTGAAATCGAGGCTAAAGCATTTTTTATTGTCCCAAGGTAAATGTAAATGTCTCTTCTAAATTCTACACTTATCTCAGTCTTGGTCGGTACGGCAGTGTTCTATCATTCCTTCTTGTGATAATCTTGCCAAAGTATTCAGTCTTGATCACGAAAAAATGTGACAATCGTATCGTATTGTAACAGCAGCGTATCCGAGGTTCACTGCGCGGTGGTGGTACAACGTTCGACAGTCGAGCTGGGGCATTATTCTTTATGACTTAGGAGATTCCTTGCCGTAACCGTATGACGTCACCGTAAGGAATGACATTTCTGGCATAGGAAATACGGCATAGGCATAGGGCGATTTCACGCCGCTGTCTTGTCGTGCTGCGTAACGCGCTTGTATTGGTCATAGTGAATAAGGCCCCTGGCGTTGTCGCACAATGTGATTCGAATACGTAACGCTGGAACTGTCAGATTTGTTCGTGATTACCTGTCTGGCCTCGCCTCCCGTTCTCAGGCACTCAAGGAGCGAGTTCGTTCACTTCTCAGGTTGGATCCGACTTACACGACCCGCCCACTCCCTTTTGAGCTGGGCCGGTTTTTTTGCCTACGTCAACAATGACAGTCATTGACCGCAGCATTGCCGACAGGACCCGGTCGATGCCCAGAACACTGTGTTGTATTTTAAAGAATGATAGTATCGCTAAACTAGTTAAACACTAAAATGTACCTTGATACAAGCTGAAGGGTATATCTTATGTACAGCGTCGCCAGGCGCCCGACCCGCCTCTCGGTCCAAGTAGTACGACTGCACGAACACTGAGTGATCCGAAAGGCAACGCAGCCACACGTCGCCTTCACCTCGTAGGTCTAACTGAACGCCTTTGCCGATGTGCAATCTGAACAATAACACACAATTAAGGCATTTTAGGCACCGAAGAATCGCGACGATACTACGTATTTCTAAGCAAACTATCGCCGTGATAGCATCACTAAGAGAGTGTATAGAAATACGTGGCACGACGAGACGTACCCTGTGATGCAAAAGATAATAATATTTACCTTGCCCGTTCACTCTGTTCTGTCCTATGTACATTGCTCAAAGCTCCTAAACAGAATCTGTTACCACCAGAAGGGTCCACGTAGCCATCAACCTGAAATATAAATGTCTATTGATTTCTAGACTTTACAAATATCACATGTTAGAAAAAAGTTATATTGTACGAGTTAGTGGACAACTCTGGTGACGGAGTTTTTAGGCCGCCTTAAGGCCTCTAAACGACTGCTAGAGGCGGGACTGAAAGTTTAACGTGCCCTCCGAAGCACGGAAGCGCTAAGATATAATGCCAATAGCGGTCACCCACCCAAGTAGTGACCGCGTAGAACGTCGCTTAACTTAGATAATCGCTGAAGATTGACTAATAGTCCGGCCGGAGATAGTAAATCGGTAGTTACTAACGCGTTATGGGGACCTATTGGATTGTAAAGATTAGGTGTAAAGATGAAAAAAAAGTATAACGTAAGTAGATAGATAGATACATAGAAAATACTTTATGCACACCACAACTAAACATACTGGAAACGTAACAACTTAAGTCTATGACATAAAATGGGCGGTCTTATCGCTAAACAGCGATCTCTACGAAGATCGTAAGTACTTATTATATATTAAAATGTAAAAAATAAACAGTGGCATGGAAATACTCGAGCGCGTCAGATATTCATGGCGTATACGCCCTAAGTCTGATTTTATGGCTTACCGTAACGTTGGGTCTGCTAGATGGGACTTTGAAAGTCTCTCCAACTTGAGTATCCAGTTCAAAATACGCCACTGAACACCAGTATTCTGGAGCGGGCTGACTAGATAGAAGACCGCCTGGATTTCCATTATCTGTAACATACGTGGAAGAGTTGGTCTTATTGGTAAGATTTTTGTGTCCAATATTTTCTACTAAATCACTGAATATCATTACTCTTTGGATTCTGTTCCTATTTCGCGTATACTCTTTCCCAGGCAATTCATGGCTCTGATCGATAAGATAAGTGCAACCACAAAGTTTGTGTCCCGAAGTAAACTCGTATTTCGTAGGTTTTTGGAAGCCGCCAATTTTCCCATTTTTAATTTACTTTGTTTACTTTAATTTATCAGTGGTTCATGCGCCACATGACGGAACGTTAAAAGCGTTTTTATATAAGTAATTAGACACGGATTTTCATTCGATTTTTTTTTAATAAAGTTAAACTCATTTATTCAGTAAATATATAAGGATTATTTAGAATAAGTATAACTTACAATAGTGATGATGATGCGCCGGCGCATCCAAAGGTACGGGCGGGGCGGCGGGAGGCGGCGCCAGGCTCTGCGTGTATGTGAGCGTGTTACTGCCCGTCCATGTACCTGTGAACACGTTATAGTTATATTCATAACTAGCGACCCGCCCCGGCTTCGCACGGGTGCAATACAGTGATGATGATGATGTATTATACATATAAACTTTCCTCTTGAATCACTCTACCTATTAAAAAAAAACTGCATCAAAATCCGTTGTGTAGTTTTAAAAGATCTAAGCATACATACATACAGACATTAGGACAGACGCGGGAAGCGACTTTGCTTTATACTATGTAGTGATAAAACTCTTTTGAAGCTGACTGACAATCAACGCACAACTACAAGTCCTAGAGGTATGAAATTTGGAGGATAGTGTAGGGGTGCAATAAGTAAAAAATTTTGAAAAGTTACGCTTTAAAGGGTCTAGAACGCGAGCAACGCTGCGTGCGACGGCTAGTCATATCTATACTCGTCGCGGGCAGAAGCTAGTAAAACATATACACTAGACATAAGTAGGTATGCATAGCATAGTGCTATAATTGACTGTTCGGCTGCAGCGTGCCAAGGATGAGGCGTCTGTTGAGCTCTGAATTCTTTGATTAATTTATTTACTTTACATACTGTTTAAAATGTTAGTACCTAATTTACCTACCAATTTAGCTGGTGTCAAATAGGTTAGTTTGTACCTTTTTCTAAGTGCTTTTAACGCTAATATGCTTCTATCAGTGAAAACTTGTTATTAGCCTTCTGTTTCTAAGTGTTTGTCTATTGTGTTTTTAAGAGGTGTAAGTTTTCCAAAAATAAATACATTTATTTATTTATTGAATTCAGCTGCTTACTGCACTTACAGTTTTCACCAACGCGAGCAGTAAGCCATATAAATACACATTACCTTAGATCCCACATAAATAAATAAAAATATATAAATAGTGTGTATTATTTGAAAAACTTTCTTTGACTAAATGTTGGGTCTGGTACCTTGCTGTTGTTGGCTCTGCTGCTGCTGTTGGATGCGAGGACTCGGCTGGGGGGCAGGTGGACTGGCTGCGTTACCGAACCCGTTCTGCTGAGATCCGGACCCGGGACCAGGGGACACAGCTGAGGAATAATTAGGACGGATAATTTACGCTTTCAGATGAGTATATAATAGGCCTTTACATCTATTGAAGATGATTTATACAGCGTCAGGAGGCAACCTACGCCTACACTTAACGGGACACTGTAGTGCCTGGGACAATATTTTAGATGGAGTAGGCTTGCCCAGCACCTATACCATCCTCTCAGATGAGTAGTCAATTTAATATTGTAAGCTAATAGAAGCTTACAATACTAAATTGACTACTCACTTGTTTTTCTAAATGTAGGTATAACGTGGTTTGATGTTTTGAAAAATTGACAACTTGGATAAGTTAAGCTCATACCTAGAACTTACTTGGTAAGGTTTGTGTAAGCTGGGTCTCGGTCACTGTTTGCTGGTCTCCAAAAAACGAGGAGTTGGAGTTCTCCAGCAAAGGTGTAGTGGCTCCAGGTGACATGGTTACAGGCATTGCAGCTAAAATATATCATGGTGAATTGTTGGTACAAGATCAGAAAAAATAAAAGAGTATACCAACTCGGTACATCACTTGGATCAGAAAAAAATTAAACAAGTAAGTATACCAACTTTTGTTCAAGTATAAATCAAGAAAATAGTATCGTGTCTTAATCTATTCACATTATTATGTATACACTACTTCTACTTATAATTGTGTCCCCTACCTGCACCTACTTAAATTCCACTAACTTACATATTTAAATCTTAATAGATAAAATTACTGACAAAACAGTACAAAACTAGTCTACAGACCAATACTAGAAAACCACACGTGTCCAGCAATAAAAAATACGTGTGTCAAAAATAAATAAGTGCAAAATAAAACGAGAAAAGCTTACAATGGTTCATTCGTTTAGGCAGCCACATCGCGCGAGCGTCCATCGTGTCTGGTGGCTCAAGCTTTGGCGCTATAAGTCTCTGCTGCATCATCTGCTGGTTTGGCATCGGCATTCCTTGGCTAATCGACGGCATCTGAGGAGTCCCTGGTGACATCTGTGTAGGCGCCGATGCCATCCGAGGAGACGGCATTTGAGGCGCGTTAGGCCTGATTTGAGGCGTGCCCGGCCCCATTTGAGGCGTACCCGGCCCCATCTGAGGCGTACCGGGCCGCATCTGAGGCGTTCCTGGCCGCATTTGAGGCGTTCCAGGACCCATTTGAGGCGTACCCGGGCCATGAGGAGTACCGGATCCGTGAGGCGTGCCCGGTCCCATTTGAGGCGTGCCAGGCCCCATCTGCGGCGTGCCAGGCCCCAATTGAGGCGGCCCCGGACTCATATGAGGCGCGCCCGTTATCGGAGTTCCGGGCATTTGCTGTCCTGCACCCATTGGTGACATTTGCTGTCCCATTTGACTGTGGTTTGAGATCATCTGAGTTGGGCCGGGTGTGTGACCCATGTTCCCTGTGTGGCTCATTTGAGGCGGGGCGCCCGGCGGTCGGATAGGGCGCGGTCCGTGTGACGGCGAGAATAGGGGAACGCCATCGGGCGCTATTGCGAAAGAAAAGGCAAAATAAAATAATATGCACTGCTAAATAAAAATAATTCACACTGTTGTATACATCATGTTTGAGTATGCATAATTATTTTGAAGAACAAGCCAAATTAGATATCTTTTACAACCGCTTTGCTTTCCTTCTATCCATTCTCAATCATAACCAACATGAAAAACCCACAATCACTACATTAAACCGAACACAACTTACTTTGCCCCTGGTTAATAATAATATTGCTGTTCGGAAACTGTTGGTGGTGGTGTTGTATAGTAGAATGGTGATGTCGTGGACTGGTCGCATGGTGTTGGATTGTTACCAGTTCTCCAGTATCCATATCCATTCCGTTACCACTTATGCCAACTGTGTATTCATCTTTAACTAGTCGGCTCGGCCCTGATTGGAGAGTTAGGCCGGACAGATCTGAAAGGTTGGTAGCTTTGGGGAATAAAAAGTTAAGTTGTAGGATTTATTTCTACTAATTTTTGTGTCTACGGTATAAATTAACAAACTACAGTATGTTGATAAAGTAAATAGAGCTATAGAAAGAGCTCTGATCAGACGAAATAAGTACATTTTGTTTTTATTTTAATTTAGGTTCTATATGTTGCAGGGTTCTGCAGTGCTATCTAAAAGCTTGACTTTAAATACTTTTAGATGTTTGAACAATAAAGAAAAAGTAAATAGAATAGCCTCATTTAGTTTTGATCACTATCATTGTTATATTTCTTTTAAAGTCAAAAATAGGTGATAAAAATAAGCAAAAAGAATACAAACCTATACCCGGAGAGACCACCCTTTCATAATGGTAAGGGTTAACACACACTGAATCGCATTTCAAATCAAATGCAAACTGACAGAACTTGACGTGTTTTAGTTCATTTTTGTGTAGGTCTGGCCATCTCCAAATGCGGGCGTAGATAACGTGCGGAAAGCCTTTGCGACCGGCAACCTAAAACAAGGAGTTTAAAACATTGATGGGCTCCTGTCATAATTTGCATGGAATACAAACTACTAAAAACAATTTATGATTTTGGTGAGTCAAATAAATAAACAAATTGTGGACTGTAACCAAATGTAATGATGGGATATGACTTCCTAGGGAGATATTCTGAAATGTTCTAGATTCTTATATAGATAAGTAATAAAGTAACCACACTTTTTTAATAAAATAAAATATTCTTTATGTTCCTAAGCTAGTCCCATTCAAAAAAGTATATAAGTATTCTATTAGCAATCTAGTTTCCATAGTACAAGCTTTTTGCTTAGTTTAGGAATAGAGCGCTTTGTGTGTAGTGAGTGTCCAAGAATATTTATTTTTACTGACTTGTAGCCTGCCATCGAGAGTCCTTTGAATCGTAACACATTTGCTAGGATGAGCTCCATTTGTAGTGATAGCCGTGATCAACGAGTCCAGCTCATCACGCTTCTCCTTTAGTTTCTTTACAAGCGACTCGATGGCACGTTTTGAGAAACCCTCACTTTCTCCACCCTGTCTGTGGCACATCAGTGAGTGGACGATGCTGAGACATGCGTCTGCAGATGTCGGGGCCGTTGTATTCATGGCTGTAAAGAAATAGAAAGCAACTTCAACTTCTAGGCTTTTGCAACTTGTTGTTACAATTCTACCAGTGTCTGTTTCCTCTAGTGTCATAAACGGGATGGAGGTGAAATAGAAAGTAAAGAAGAGATATGGTCCCACCATTTCTCTGTGTTTCATCCAAGTATTTGGATAAATGAAACATACAACTCTAGCTTTCTAAGGCAAAGGAATGTTGCAAGGTCAATCTTATGAGAACTCATGCTACTGAGAATCTCATACTAAATGTTAACTACCTACAGATAGGTAATTATTTTTGCCTAAACCCCAGGGTGTTGTATTGCAATTTTTAGTGCCATACAATTAGTCAGCAAAACCACCCTTCAGACAGTTTAGTACGCCGAAAAACTACTTAATAATGTTCAATGACTAAACAGCAAGCTCTAGTACGCCAGGTTAGATGAAATTCCATTAAAATAGAAAATAAAAGAATTTATTCAATATCAACTGTTGGTCCGAATGTATTATAACATTCAGTGGAACTCACCTGTAACTTAAACTATAAATAACCTTTTATTCAAAGAATAACACAAACGCATTTAGTTTCTGCGGAAATTCGTGGAATCCTGATTTATTTCACTTTATTTGCAGGAGGATACCAAAACAGAGAGCGACATTTTGGCGGCTCAAAGACAATAGTTTTTATTTTACTTGATTGCTTGTCAGACCACTAATAATGTAGTGTTGTCCACAGTTTCTTCGACAAAATAGTCGATTTTGTCTTTGTGTACAGTACGGTTCTGCCCTTCTTTCTCTTCATTTTTTTGTCTTGACATGTTGGTACTACTGATTGAGTAAAACGCTCCAATACACGTACTTAGGTAGTTACTATTTCGATGCAAGTATTTTTTCCCAGCGCTCTAGAAAGTGGCAGTGAACGCCGGTACTAAGTTCTTTAGAATTCACGATACTGTTACGTACCTATTGTTTTTTTTGCGTCATACGTGTGTACAGTAGGCATGCTTTATTAGTTTTTAATAAACTGAAACGGAACGTAAGAATTGTCGGTCAACTAGGTACCTACCTATCTGTCGAGTTGGGTTGACGTTGACATAATTCGTTGATTGATTGATTGATTTGTTGACAGCTGTTTTGTAATTGACGACGTCCGTCACCAAATCTTGCATTGCAGGTTTTTTCGAAAATAAACTCATTTTTCGAGAATAAATCGATAAAAATGAGTTAAAATAGCTCCTCTTAATTTCGCATGCTATAGCAGTGTTACATTTCTCAGTGTAAAAACCTTCATTACATATAATACGAAAAGTGGGTGGATTCCGTTTGAATTGAAAAGTGGAATCTAATTTGTGTCATGCCCGCAAAAGCAATTGCTGATGATGTGCAGCAATTAAAAAATGAAGGGTGTCGATAGTTCAGCCTATCACGAAGGGATGAGCAACAAACCTATTGTAACATGTAAGTATCTGCATGATTTTCTACATTGCTTAGGAAGGTACTCTGTACAAAATTATTTTTTCTTTTCTGTAGGCGCGGGAGATTGGAACCTATTTTGTACGTTGGAGGCGCCGCTTGTTGCGGCTATACCCCAGGACTCGTGTGAATGGAGACGGTCCTACGGTCGGGCCGCAAAGTCTGTTTACTTAGAAGCCTCATTTATCAAATACAATAAAGACAAGATAGTACATCCGGACTTTAATTTATTGAAACGGCCTATTGTTCATATTTACTGGACTGATTGTGTGGTAAGTACAGTTATCTTTTAGTATAATTTTAGAACTTGTTGCTAACCTACCCTAGGTTAGCAACAAAACAAAAAAATATTATATTACCATTCTTATGTTTTCTTCCTGTATAACTAACCTGTTATTGACTCATTATATTATACAGTATCTAAAAATACACTAGGTAAACAAGTTTTGTTTTTTAATGCAGGATATTGAATATTATAAAACTACATTACGAGAAGAAGTAGAACAATGGCTCAAACAGTTAGAAAAAGCGGGAATCACGGATTGGATGATAGTTTTAGTAGAAACCTACGATATAAGAAAAACAAACAAACTGCTACCGAGGACTACAGTTTTAGATAAAATTAAAGGAGACTTTGGGGTTAAACAGAATGAAGACAGATTTATATCAGTAATAAACCCAATTAAATCTGAAGCGAGGAGTGCCGAGTCATGGAGGTCACTGGTGGCAAAGATCAGGCATTTTATATTAGTGGCATACAATAAAGCCCTTATGAAGTTTGAGGAATATATGAGGGAACAGAGAGAGAAAAGAAATGATCCGGAATGGGACTTTTGTAAATATTTTATTATACAAGTATGTATGAAAATAAAAAAATCATGGTATTTTAACACTTCCATTGTCATGAAAATGCAACATTTCTGATGAGAAAGAAACTAATATCTGCATACTATACTTTTACCTAGAATCACAATTCACTTTCATACTAATTAGCTTATATTTCCTTTTAGAGAGAAGAATTTGTTTTTTTAAAGATTCTCTTGAATATTTACATACTTACAACATAATTTGACAATCAAAATAGATTAAACCATTTTGAATCTTATTTAATTAAAGCATGGGTGCATCAGCAATTAAGTTCAATCTATTTTCAGGAACAGCTAGCATTTGTACTAGAAATGCTAGGATTGTACGATGAAGCTCTAGTCCAGTACGATGAATTAGATGCTCTATTCTCTCAATTTGTGCTCAATTCCAATGTGACTGAGAGTCCGAAATGGCTTGACACGTTTAAGCAGCCTGTTACATCATGGCAGGCGGTTAGACTGACTGCATTGGTACCCCAGCATTTAAGAGAACTTATAGTGAAAAAAAATGCTTCATTGTTGGATTTTCGGAGCTACCTGTTTCAACGACAAAGTGCCATGTTATTGCTGACTTTTAAGCCTTGGGAGGTATGTATCTCTGAGGAATTTTTTACTTACCAAACGAATACACATAAAGTAGCGTTTCCGCGATCGTAACGCACTACGGTGCGGTATGCGGCTCAACGCAGAGTACCGCGTTTGCTCTTAGTACTGAATACATTTACGTATTCTGTGTTTTTACTACATAAAATGGTGTAGTTTGGGACCAATAGTCTGGAAGAGAAAGAGAGAGGTGTAGTTAGGTAAATATAGTCTCTAGTCAATGTTCTTTTATTTCTAATAGCAAAAACTAAATTTCAAAATGCATATATTTATGTACAAATTACAAACGTTAATGAATTGCATTCGTATTGGCACTGATTTATTTCATGCGTAACGTCGTATCATACGAGCATTGGCTTGCGTATACTGTGATTATTTACAGCTATGCAGGAAACACAGCTGTCTAGAAAATTACCTGGTTTCATAAATCAATTACTAGTGGTCTGGTTTCTTTACTTATCGATTTTACCAATGTATTAGGAGTACCTATTATATACAGTTGATGTTTTTGCGTCCACGTTGACGCAAAAAGCAAATTTTGTTTGTTACCCGCTCAGCATCAGTTTGGCATTGAAACTGATAGGTACTGAGCGGTTACCTCTCAGAGCACGTCTATCGAAAACGTGCTTTATGTAGCACTATGCTACGTCCATCACTCTGAAGACGTCGCGTGATGTTAGGTCAACCGGTACGCAGGAACGCGAGCGTACAATAAGTGCGTAGGTAACTAACATTCTGTTATCAAACTTACGCCTCTCACGAGAAGTTACTGTGGCGTATTTTTATTCCAAAACATACCTAAAAATACTTGAGTCTTAGCTCAAACAAGAAATTGCACTGAGAATACACGTAATTATTTTTCCTTGGGTGTCTAATTGACCCCTATAAAAAGCCTCGTCTATGTACATCCAAGAATCATCCAATTACACGAGAAACAGTAAACTACTTTACAGATGGCTGATCAAGAGTAAAACTATCGGATTACAATTTTACAATCTCTAAATCATAAATCAGATTCATGCAATTTATTACTATTTATAGACAAAAATATGAAATCATTGAGTATGTTTCATTAGTTAACACGCTATCGCAAACTGGCATTGAATTCGTTGCATGAAACATTTAATTACAATAAAATAGCTATGAATTATTCTGAAATAATTGAACTAGATATAAAACTGCAAAATAAATTAAGATAAAATCATATACCTTCCTTTTTTCTTTGCCGCAGTCGGGTAAAAAATCTTTAGTATCGAAAGTATTTTGGCTTGCTACTCCGTTTAATTTCGACGCGGATTTATCAACGATCTCGTTACTTAACTTACTAGCCACTCAAACATCAATGTATAACAACGTTCAGCGTAGTCCCTATGTAGTTGGGTGACTGTTAGGGACGAGAACAGAGTGACTTCGTGCTGCAGTGAGCAGCGTATACGCTTAGTTGCCGATCACAAACAAGAAAATATTCTCATCTGAAATTGTTATGATTAAAAAAGATAAAGGACAATGGGCAAATTTCATAAAAAAAAAACCAACATCAACAAAAACAAAATCTACCCCTTATTATCACATATATTAACCGTATATATTTTTCATTAATTATTTGTTTGATACTTCTGTAGGGTGACAGATATAAGACCATTTAATATGCTCTAAAACAGCAGTTAAGAAAATAGCAGTTTTTTTACTTTCAAAAAAGTTTAGTTATTATTATTATTATTTTTACATACAATTGTTGTATTTTTCAAGCCAAAAAAACTGACATATGAATTATTTCTTTTGGGTCCTGGGTTAATTTTGCCCATTTTTTTTTTTATACAATATAGGCAACCGTTTGACCACAATCTCACTTGATGTTAAGCAATGATGTGGTGGACGATGTAGCACGGATGTGATCTCTTTTCCAGATAGCATCACGCTGCCTTACAACGGTCCACAACACACTGGTAGAGTTATCTCTACTCGGTGCTCCGGCTGTAGAGGGCGCTGCGGCGTGCTGGGCGC
Source organism: Eulithis testata (assembly GCA_947507515.1). Lineage (NCBI taxonomy): Eukaryota > Metazoa > Arthropoda > Insecta > Lepidoptera > Geometridae > Eulithis > Eulithis testata. The sequence goes on along the minus strand of OX382213.1, from coordinate 3,818,794 downwards.
AACTAGCATGCGCTGAGACATTGCGGGCGTGTGAGCGATTAGCCGCTTCTAACAACGCTCTGGATCAATGTGCCCCGGCTCAAGCTCCACTGTTGCACAATGCTAAGGATAAAGTGAGTGTTTCAAAAAAATATAAATACTCATATTACGCTCCAAAACACAAATCGTTGAGGTCACTCAAAAAGCTGCAAAACTGAAATGGAATTGGGCTGGGCATATCTGCCACATGCCGGACGTCACAACAGAATGGGCCCCCAATGGTGGTAAACGTCAGCGCGGCAGACCCAGATTAAGATAGCGAGACGAATTGGACGCATTTTCGAAGGATTGGCCCGCAGCTGCACTAGATCGTGAGAAATGGAAGGGGGATAAGATAGGGAGGATTTGCCCTGCAGTGGGATGAAACTGGCTAATAATAATAATATTACTCATGGACATTATACACAACGCCCTCTAGACCCAAACTAAGCGAAGGGAACTGTGGGAACAAGATTTCTGATAGAATACTTTTTTGTGAATATATACCACACATAGAACCAACATCTATCTTTGCTCAAATGGTTGTTCTGAGTGGGGATCGAACCCACATTCACAGCACGGAAGGCAGAGCTACTGCCGACTGATCTGTGTTTTAGCTTAGAGCAAAGTTGTGGGTCATTCTTGTGGAGCGTTCGTGGCTAGGCTTGCTTAATCAATCTTCACCGATTATCTAAGTTAAGCGACGTTTTGCGCGGTTACTATTTGGATGGGTGACCGTTAATGGAATTTACATCTGAGCACTTCCGTGCTTCGGAGGGCACGTTAAACTGTCGGTCCCGGCTCTAGCAGTTGTTAAGCCATGACGGAGGCCTTAATGCGTCCTAAAAACTACGTCACCAGAGTTGGCCACTAATTCATACGAGCTTGCTATGTGGGTCATTCTGAGACCGATAATTACCTCTTGTAAACAATACTACCAGTGTTCAGCACGAGGTTTAGTGCATTGTGAACAATTACTGGATTGTAACAATGCGCTTGGTATAAGTTAGTACGATTAGCAAACTATACGGGTATAATTATGTAAGTATCTGAACGATAAAGTACGTTAAATAGTTACGTGCTTTATCACAATAACGTAATTTTGAAGACAATTTTAAAGATTTTTAATGATTTAAGAGCATCCACTTGGCAAGGAAGGCAGGCCCCGTAAAATGTCTGGATAAAGGATTCAAATTTTTTTCCTCATATAAAATGGAAAGCCAATAGTGGACTTTTTCACACTGATGATAATAAATAAATAAATATTCTTGGACATATTACACAACGCTTTCTAGTCCCAAACTAAGCAAAGCTTGTACTATGGGAACTAGATTGCTGATAAAGTACTTATATATGTACATATATTTTTGTAAATACATACATATGATATATGTATCGTAACACCCAGACCCAGAACAAACATCTATGTTTGCCACACACAAATGTTTGTTCTCAGGGGTATCGAACCCACGACCCACAGCACGGAAGGCAGAACTACTACCGACTGAGCCATGACGCCTGTCAAAATGATTACCATTATTAATCAACTTCTATAATAATATCTCTTTCAGTTACACGAACTAGGCAAACTATGCGGCCTACTACCCGGCCTACCTGAGCCGTCTTCAGAACAGCTCCATCTAGTGGTAATGCTCTCATCAGGCATGGGTGATGAAGCTAATAACCAGCAGCCAACGCCTACAGATCGGTTGAAAGAGGCATTGTGCAGTAAAACCAGCTTTCAGCAGTATTACTTGGAGTTGGCGGAGCTGGCGATGGGAACTTATAAACATATTGGTCGGCTGAGGTGAGAATTTTATTAACGCAAGTAATGTTGTTGGATTTTAGTAATAGATGGCGCTTAGAAAAACTCTTCTTACTGCTCATAAAGAAAATCTTTCAGTTTGTAACAGTTGCAGGGTTTAGTATGGTAGACTGAACACTTTAACAATGAAATCTATACCGACTGTAAGGTTAAGGTAAATTACATAATATGTATACCGAAATTTTACATGCACCTGAAAGGTTTGGTCATAAGTAAAAACCTTTATCCAGAAATCAAAATACTTCAACGTATTATCGATCTTTTCAATTGTTTCTCATTATAATCGCGAGTGAAAAGATTTTAGTCAAAATGTATAACTAGATGGCGCTATTTAGAATTCTTAAATATTGAGTTGAGTGAATGGAAGAGGAAAACATGTGCCGATCCCACGCAGCGTCAGTTATGGGCAAGGAAATGATTATTATGACGATGAAAAAGGCTTTTAAATTGTTTTAGTTCCAAATTTATAACTAGATGGCGTTACTCAAAACTCGTATTCCCTCAGATTCGCTCGCCTTATCGGGCGGGACCTAGCCGCGTTTTACTCAGAGCTAGGCGAGACTGGCAAAGCGGTGGTATTCCTAACAGACGCACTGAGGTCTTACGAGGAACAAGGCTGGCGGGACTTAGCCGCTCAGACTAGACTGGAATTGGTGGCTGCGGCTAAGAAAATGAACGACGTAGATAGGTAAGATGGGTAAGATGGTGTTGTTAGTTTAGTTCTGTAGGTGTATTTTGTGTGTTACTTTATAAGCAAATAAATGCCTGTCTATGTCTATGTCTATGTCTATGGTTATTGAGACGTTTATTTGACCTTACCTAACTACTCACAGGCACATGAGACAGCTTTTTGTTATGAACACAACTTATTTCATTAGTAGGGTTTTTTTTACTTTTTAACTTTAATTTTATTGGGTTTAACATTTTGTACACCACCGACTTATGATTTCTTAATTCCTGTCCATCCAAAGGTTGTCTGGATGAGATCGCTTTTAGCTATAAAGCCGCCCATGGTACTGCCTGTTTTATGTTATTTTCTGTACTTATATAATTTCTCTTTGTTTAAAATAAAGTCTTTAACTATCCATTTATTATCCAGCTTTTTTATAATGCTTTTTGTTTCACTGTATAATTTTTAATAACTTTTATTATTATATACCTATGAGCTAATATGCTTGAAAATTTTTTTTTTCTTATAAATACTTAGGTTTTCATCAGCTCTCCTAAAAAACAAGATTCAAGAATTTAGATGAAATAGATAGATAGATAACACTTTATTGTACACAAGAATAATGTTTTAGAAACTAACTTATATAATACGACTAGCTGACCCCGCAGACTTCGTACTGCCTTAATTTTCATTTTCAAACCATTTAAACCTCTGGACCTCCACAAATAATTCAAGACCAAAATTAGCCAAATCGGTCCAGCCGTTCTCGAGTTTTAGCGAGACAAACGAACAGCAATTCATTTTTATGTATAAGGTAAAGTACAATGGGCGCCCTTATAGATATCTTTTTTGAAGCTGGTATTTAAATACTAAAGGTTACAATGTAAATGTTCTATCTCTTTCAGGTATACAAAACTTTCAGCAACGATATCGTGTACAGCGGAGTTAGAGATACTAGTCAGAATTTTTTACTACGAAGAAATGATGAATTCTATCAAGAATCATTCAAAAACGGAATCGGTCTTATGCGAACTCAACGAATGTTTTAAAATTGTGTCCGTGAGCTTACTGCCATCCGAACGTGAGATGTATATCACTGATAATAAGGTGCAATGTTGCTTGGTTGTCGAGAGTTACTTCCCCAAAGATGTGGTTTGCACGAAAGCAGCGATTAGTATAGAAGGTATGTTTTTTTTTTATACTACTAAGTAGGCAAACAAGCGTACGGCCCGCCTGATGGGAAGCGGTTACCGTAGCCTATGGACGCCTGCAACACCAGAGGTATCACATGCGCATGCGCATTGCGTATGTTTCAGTGTAATATTTTGTTACCATAATTTAATTATATCTGCGAATTAAAAATAGTATTAAAAGTTAATTACGTTGGGGTCACCAGTAGAAAAATAGTTTTAACTGGTGACCCTGTATTTTAGTGGGTCACCAATGTAGGAATTATGATAGAATCTGTACCCTTCTTTCTTTTTTGTCCTAAATAGTGGAATGGAGTGTTGATTAGTTGATAATCTCTGTGGTAAGGCATTGTTATAGGGTAGCCGTTTAACATCAAGTGGGCCACCAGATTGTAGGTAGCCAGTTGCCCGAAATAAAGTTATTATTATTATTATTACAAAAATGCGGGTAGAAATATAAACACAGTTGAATAGCCATATAATTATAGCCTTTATTTCAGGTGTAGAGAAGGTTGACAATCGAACCCCGGTGAAGAATCATAAGACTGATCTAACTGTTAGTGGTAGTATAGGAACACAAACCGGTTCCCCAAGAAAAGGGGCTATAGATGTTACTGAAGAATCTACGAGTTTGTTGACTAGGTAAGATTATAAATTACAATTTAATTATAGGCATGGTAGGCATTCTATCGGCATCTTGCTACTGAATCGTCTCACAAGGTCTGGGTTGTAATTAAAATTGATAATTCTAGAAATAAATAATTCTCAGGCACTGTAGATAGATGTATTAGTACTAAAGATTCCAATGTATGTATTTACAAAAAAATTATGTGAGTGAGTAGGTATTCTATCAACAACCTAGTTCCCACAGTAAAGCTCTGCTTAGTTTGAAACTAGAGGGCGTTGTGTGAAATTTCCATTAATATTTAACCTTTATCCACAGCATAAGACTGGACGATTTAAAACCTAAAAACCCACTGCTCAATCCCATACAAATAACATCCGCCCTCCACTACAAGGAAGATAAAACCCTTCAAAAAGTCACCGTAGAAAGCCACAATCCAAAACCACCATTGAAACGCTCCGACAGCAGCAAATATCGAAAACCATCAGCCACCATACGGAGTAACTACCAGCACTGTTTCATGAAAGAAAACATATTAATAACCCCGGGAGACAATGATATAACATTAGAGTTCACAGCTCCGGACTGTGGTACTTTCAAACTTTTCCAGGTTTCATTGCTTGTAGAGAACAGATTGGAATTTTTATCTAACGCGTTAGGTAATAAGGTTGGTTTTGAAGTGGTAACGCAAGGAGTAACGGTTTATTTGAATAAGGTTGAGCCGAAGAAGGATTTAGTGGCAGGGTTAGAACAAGCTATGGAGTTGGTGGTAACTAGTGGCAGTACGAGGATTGAAGAGGTTAGTTAATTAACAAATAAAGGTATTCTTGACTAATACTTACGTAAGGTGTCATAATACCTAGGTGTTGATTTTGTTGTCCATTTTTCTGTTGCATTTTTCTATACTAGAGCACTAAAACTGTTGTCATCTCTTACTTATGAACTGAAACTACTGAGGCAGCTATAATATTAGCGCTGTAAAATTAGTTTACTTTAGAAAAATGCACCAACAGAAACAAGCTCATGTTCAAAGTACCTTGAGTAATGAACAAACAGATTGGACGACTTTCTACGTAAATATAAACCTAATTCCATTCCTCTCTTTCAGAACGCAACAATCTACATAAAGACCTCATCAGGCCTTCTTATGAGATCTGAAGAAGACTCAATAATGACGCGAGAAGTGACAGTAAAAGTACCAGCGTGCGGACCGTTTGAAACTAAGAAAATACCGCTCAGATTCTTCGCTAGTCTGCAAGCTAAGAGGGATAAGAATATTGAGCATACTGTAAGTTTTTGGCTTAAGGGTGAACTAGTCGCCCACCTTTCCATACATACGTGGAAGGGTAACTACTCCACTGTTTGACGTTGACCAACCAAAACTATGGATTATAACAATTTAGCTCGTCATAATCTATGTCTGTATACAGCCCAAACCGTAAAAAAAGTATTCATTTAAAAAATACAAGTCTAAACTTTCAATACAAAAGGCCCTTTCACGCCAAAACTACTGAACCGATTGCAATTAAATTTGGTACAGAGATAGTCTAGTAAAGCCTGAGAAAGGACATAGGCTACTTTTTAATGCAAAAGGGTTGTAAGGGGTTGAAAAGGAGAAATGAAATGTTGTATGGAAGTATCGTCATTTTTAGAGCTAGAAGCTTAAAACACATTTTTTAGGCTGTTGATTCGATATATTATTATGACATTCAATATGACATTCAAAGTTTGTAAAAGTTTTATCCTCAAGCGTGTAAAATAACAATAGGGAATAGGGGATGAAAGTTTGTATGGAAATATGTAAGGTTTATGTGAATGTTTTGTAAGTTTGCGACAAGAGACAAAATATTAGAGCTATTCTGATGTAACATACGGAGTCATTACAAAATGTAAAACTGAATTTAACGCGAGTAAAAAACTTGCTACCCAAAGACACTGTTCCACGCGGACGAAGTCGCGGGCACAGCTAGTTCTGTATAAAAGAATGTAAACTAGACCGCTGTTTGACAAGTTTTAAACACCTTTCGGCAGTAATATAAAGATATTTTCTTTCTAGGTGTGGTTAACCTGTCCATGGTTTGAGTCACTAACAGAGGTCCCCCTGCATTTCGCGCCTCCAATGACTGCTCTATGGCGTCTCCTAACCTCAAATACTCGTAAATTCGTCCATGTTACTATAAAGTCTACAATCGCACATTATATGCAGTTCGAACTAACCGAGCCAGCTTTGGAGTGCGACGGAAATAATACTGTTGCTGATTTGAATCCTAAAAACGCGGAGAATATGGTAAGATTTATATATCACTGGTTTCTGTGCTATTTTAAGTTTTATATTATTAATTATTATTGTACTGTTTGTTTCCCTAATAAAATAAAATATCTTTTAACCGACTTCAATTCATTTGTTTAAACCATTGGATCTTATAGAGAACACTTAGGTCAATTTTTGTACTAAATTTAAAAACTAATAACAATAACAATCATTAAAAAATATAATAAAAATCTGACAGTTAGTACATTAAAAGTTGTAAAAGTACATGGTAGGTAATTCATTTTGTGTTGCAGCTGTATCCTCTATCTCCTTTGTCCAAAATTATCTTAAAATAAAGAAGGAGGTTTTCAATTAGTTTTTTTTTATGTTGTTGCCTCAGAACTCCGTATGAACCGGCTTGAAGAGATCTTTTTTAATATGAAAAGGTATACTTCCAGATTGGTTTCATAAATATTTCAAGTTTCAAGTTCTGTCACAATTTTACCGTTACAGTTTCAAACTTCGCCGTCGACACAAACTTCCAAACTTCACATCTCTAGTCCCACCAATTTCCTGACAATTTTCTCTAATTTAACCTTTGGTTTTGTTCCAGGTGGTGGCTTCAGACGGAACCACAGCTTCCTTCATGTGGGAGGTTCTAAAAGACCCGCTTGCAAAAGCTGGCCCAGCCAAAGCGATATTCTCCGTCAAATACAGAACTGAGACAGATGAAGCAAGATCGTTTGTCTGTCCTTTTGATATTCAAGACTATACAACACTATTTGTTATAAGAACTAAGTTAGAGCCTAGTAAGGGGTCTGACTTTTGCCGAGCAAACCAAGTTTGCTGCCTTCATTTGAGTGTGCAACGGGTAATATTTTCATCTTATTATCAAATTATCACTATCAGTGAAAACTTGTTATTAGCCTTCTCTTCCTAAGTGTTTGTATATTGTGTTTTTAAGACCTGTAATTTTTCCAAAAAAAAAAACTTTGAGTACTGAGACCTTGAAGTTAGCTGTTGGCCAATCTATGAAATAATAGCCATTTACTGCTAACTTCAGACCAGTCAAGTCATGCATGCACTGCATAAAACACTATATTGTTTTTTAGTTCTTAGGTTCTGAAGTTAGCTGTTGGCCAATCTATGAAATATTAGCAATTTATTGCTAACTTCAGACCAGCCAAGTCATACATGAACTGCATGAAACTTATTTTATTTTATTTTTTTCAGGTGAATGAAACTGAATACACATCTCTAATGTATGAAGTATTGGCTGATCAAACAATGTGGGCGGTTTTGGGAAGAACAGCAGGTATTTCCTATTTCTCATAAATGCACATTTATAAATGGAATAGGTAATCCTACTAATATTATAAACGCGAAAGTTTGTAAGTATGGATGGATGGATGTATGTTTGTTACTCTTTCACGTAAAAACTACTGATCCGATTTGGATGAAACTTGGGATATATATGGTCCGTGACCTGGATTAACACATAGGCTACTTTTTATCCCGAAAAATCAACGGGATCCAACGGGACGAGAACGAGTCGCGCGCGGCACCTAGTTAAAAATATTAATAAAAAAATATTAAAAATTAAGAAACTTTAAATGAATAATTCTTATGGGAAAATTACGAGTTATAATACCCTGACACAGAACAGAACAAACATCTTTGTTCATCAGAGCAACAAAAAAAATACCCCTTGAGTAAGAATTGAAACCACAACCTGCAGCGCAAAAGGCGTAACTACTACCAACGTGGGGTCTTATGCTCATTCTACTCTAATAAATAAATAAATAATAAATAAATATTCACGGACATTCAACACAACGCCTTTTAGTCCCAAACTAAGCAAAGCTTGTATTATGGGAACTGGATGGCTGATAGAATACATACATACATTTTGTTTTGTAAATACATACTTATAATACATAGAAGACCCAGACACAGAACAAACATCTAGGTTTACAACACACGAGATCGAACCCACAACCCACAGCACGGAAGGCAGAGCTACTACCGACTGAGCCATATAGATGACGTCCAAAACTCGGCTCACCTGTTTATGAAACGAGTTTTCGGTCGAGATATGCTTGTAAGGCGAATCAATCGCATCGAACTTTTATTACAATTTTTCATGTAAATTCTGAATGTGCCAAACAGGTGTAATACCAATGGAAGCGGCCAATATAACACCACAAACGGTATCTTTAGACGTAATGCCACTAGTAGCTGGCTATCTACCCCTGCCTACAGTACGACTTTCCAAGTACATCGCTGCTAATACCAAAGGTAAATAAATAAATAAATATTCACGGACATTTAACACAACGTCTTCTAGTCCCAAACTAAGCAAAGCTTGTACTATGGGAACTAGATGGCTGATAGAATACATATATACATTTTTTTTTTGTAAATACATACTTATAATACATAGAAACACCCAGACACAGAACAAACATCACGTTGTATGTTTGCCACACACACAAATGTTTGTTGTCGGTGGGGATCGAACCCACGACCCACAGCACGGAAGGCAGAGCTACTACCGACTGAGCCATGAAGCCTGTAAAAAAAAAAGTAAAGTAAGTGTAAAGTAATTTCTAACTACAGGTAGATTATGTGAATCGGCCAATATGGCTAATACTAGCGCCAATAAGTTTTTTTTTGTACAAGCTTAAAACTAAGTCAAATTTCGAATGCTTATCTATACTTCTATACTAATATTGTAAAGAGGAAAGATTTGATTGTTTGAATTGAATAGGCTCCGAAACTACTGGACCGATTTCAAAAATTATTTCACCTTTGGGAAGCTACACTATCCCCGGGTGACATAGGCTATATTAAATTTTAAAAATATTTCGTGATCGTTACTAAATCTCCAATACTGTAGCAGAAGGTGTAAAAAAAAATGTCACTGTTGTAGCGACCTCGCCTTCCGATCCGGGTTCAACTCCGGTCGTGCATCGTGCACCAATTTGTTTCTTAAGGCGTATGTAAAAGGCAGACAACCCTCTCGCTCGCACATTTCAAAATTTTTGAAGATATAATATAACTAAATGTAATTATGTGAAATTGCAGAGCTTCAGGGTCGAGAGATTATCAATGCAAAGGTTCAGTAAAAATATCACATTGATCCAAACAAGTTTTCCGACCAAAAAACGTACCTATACCAATGCGATAAATTAAAGTGCACATTTTTTGGTTAGAAAACTTGTTTGGATCAATGTGATATTTTTACTGAACCTTTGCATTGTTATTCTCTCGACCCTGAAGCTCTGCAATTTCACATAATTACATTTAGTTATATTATATCTTCAAAAATGTTGAAATGTGCGAACGAGAGGGTTGCCTGCCTTTTACATACGCCTTATGTAACACACTCGCAGTGTTTTTTTAATAATTTTTTTGTGTAAGTATTTAATAATAAAATAAAACAAATTTACTTATTCTAGATCCAAAGAAAGATATCTCAGCACATCCCCGACTGGAGCCCTTCAGTCCTGGTCAGGTGTACCACGCGAGCAAAGCGAAGCAAGTTCATATTCTAGCGCCCGTTCAGAAAGAGCATTTAGAACAGAGTGGTAACTGAGTTAAACTTTACTATGTTGTATGATGAAGTTTCAAAAATGTTGTATGACTGATCAAGCAACTTGTTTTCTAAACATGACTAATTTAAAGACTCAATACTAAAAAAAAAAATATTAACTTCATGTCATTGTGTTTAGAAAAAATATTTAGAACGAAGTTGCGAGTGAAAAGAAAAATATAATCCCTAGTGACGGAGTTAGGGGCATGTCCGAACATTACCTACATTATACTAAAATGTACAGTAATTAGGTATCTAGAGTTGCCTACTGAACGATTGAGTTATGTTATTGTATAATTAAAACGAATTGTTGTAAAATATGGTTGATAAAAGTTTATAAAAATGCTCTAAAATATTCTCACAAGAAAATAAATTCGTCCAAAACATTTTGATAAATAGTTATGTGATGTTGGAAATTGTGTATCTATCTAGCTCAATTTTATAAGTGTTTGTGCTTATACTTGAATGTTATTTATAATAATATAACATCAATGTCACCAGCTTACTGTTCAATATTCTGCTTTCAATGTGAATATTATAAAATATTGAAATTCGGACCACCATACTTGTGATAAACGCTTTGGAAAAATGTATGTACATTATGTATTTGAGCTCTATAACTATAAACATAAAGACTTAATTCCAAAAATACACTAAAAAGTATTTATTCAACATCTTAACTACTCAGAAAAACATATTTAGATAAACTCGTTTTGCGATGACGTAGTAATCAATAACTCAGGGTGGTCATACTCAAAGAATATGTAATATGGTCACACTGGTCAGCAGCCATCCATTAAAGCTGCGCGTCCACTGCATCGGAGTGTACGGAACGTATTTTTAGCTTTGTATTGGTTTCTATGGTACAGCGTGCATGCTGTGTACGTTGCGTACGCGCCGCTTCCGATGCAGAAGACGCAAGGCCTTAGACTGAAAAAATTAACCACTGTTTTTCTAAACAATCTACTTTGTTTATTTTTGATTTTGTTTCGCATTCCCTCCCTACATATTGTTACTAGCAGTAGCCCATCAACATAAAAGCTAGATTAATTGTAAAAATAAAGAGTTTTTTTTAAAATGCCATATATTTTCGTTACAACGATTTCTTTATACCTAGTCTCTAATATTTTTTATTTTTTAGTAGATTTTAAGTATTTTATGTAAATAAAGGTGCTAGGATTAAATTCTCAAACCAAATGGGTGGTAAATGGTGTTTTTTTTAGTGTCGTTTGTTTAGGAATGCTGTTTCTGTAATTAATATAATTATGCATTAAATGACAAATGTTTATTTTTAAAACACTAAACGCTATACCTATGTATTAATATCGTGGTATTAGGTATCGTGGTAGGGAAAATATTTTTTTGTATGTAAGTACCTACATTTTTTCCCAAATAAGTCTCGTTTAGAAAGCTGTTCCGAAAATTATAAATACCTACTACACATTACTACGTGTTACAGAATGTTACTATATTTTGTTTTTTAAACATGTATGTATATGTATACATACTACTTACATATGTCTATATCATTTTTTTATATAAAATTAATGTACATAAATAGTTTCTCAATGATTTGTATTATGTTTCATGCTATTTATAGGTATTATGAATTAGAGCTATAAATAAAATGTTTATTGTTAGAAAACAATAATTATTCCTCAGAGAACAAGTAACAAACCCAATCTTAAAATTCTCTATGGAGTAGGTAGGTATGGGCTGTTCGTGGATATGTACTGGTGAAGTGAAACAACAATATAAAAAATTTCCCACCTATCTTTACGTAGGTAGGTAGTAGGAAGTGGAATGGAATGGTCATAGTATGTCTTCAGCATGCCACTATCACTGTTTACTTAGATCTCTGTCACATGCACGTCACTTGCTGGGACTGGAAAAAAAATCTTAAATGGAAATAAAAATAAAGTTTTTTTTTCTAGCGTGGTTGATTGGTCGAATTTTTATATTACTATGTTGGTCAAAACCATTTGTCGGAAATGTTGCCAACTATAGTACTAATTCTAACATTTCTTGAACATTTAGTTAGGTGCATTCCGAAAATCCATAAAATCTAGTAACATAACTTGGCACGAGGATATATAGGACTGTCACGGCGATGCCAATCAAGATGGCGTCTAGACCAATGTTGCCAACAGGAAAATATCGCATTATGTTACTAGATTTTATGGATTTTCGGAATATACCCATTTTCGCAATTACCCCAATGCACCTTAATATTTTTTTTATATTATTCCTACTAATAAAATTGATCACGTGAACGAAAACAGAAGAAATTTCTTTTTTGGGAACATTGCGAGATTCTAAGCTAACTTTTAGTTTACTGTATGGTTACTTATAGTTATGAGTTAGAAAAGCATCAAAACAACTCAGTTCAACTCACCGGTCAACTCTACAACGCGATATAAAATCAAAGATTGAGTTTGATTTACGCCTTCTTCGCTTATTTTACGATACACATTCAAAACAACAGGCTTTTTCGTCATTTTCACAAAACAAACAATATAACAAGAAGAAATCACAAAATCTCAGCAGCGGTTGACAGATCTCGTAATAATGATTTGACAGGTGATAATTGACATTGCCTTAAGAAAATCACTATTTTTTTATTGTTTTTTATGCCATTAGATTCTGGTAGACCTATAGTAATAACATTGGCCCAGTTGACTTTCTATAGTTGCTAGAGAATAAAAATTTTATGATACTATGCTTTTGTTGAGTCTATGAGCTATTTGAGCTATTTTGAGCTTGTACGATTTTTTGTGCATTACGTTTCCACCGTAGCACAATATGTTTCACAATTCTTACAAAATCGTGTATATTTTGTTACTATATTATATTTAGTTAGCCGCACTTTTTCATTATACTAAGGAGGTAACATTATTTTTTGACAGTTCTATAGAAGATTTTTTTTTGTGCTTCGTTGTTTGCTAGAGTTGCTAGGTTGCTACTTGCTAATGTCAATTTGGTTGTCGAAATTCGCAGTTTGTTTGATCTCAAAAATATTTGTTCTGCATTTTCATGATTTTTGCCTAGCCATGTATCAAGTATTATAACAGAAAGTCGTGTGTAAACAAAAGTTATAGTAGGGCTTCATTACCATGAACGCTGTTGCGGTTTAGTAGGTATTGAAAATGTGAAGTGCTAACCATTCGGATTGGATGTCACACGCGACAGAAATCTTGGAAGTGGTCTCCGAGAAGAACAAGAACGTTTTGAATAGGATAAGTTACATGTACGCAGCGGGAATGACAATAATGGCAGTTTCTGTTGGGGAAATTTGCGAGAACACAAAACTGGCGAGGGAGATGGCTCTAATGGGAAACTATGATTCCGCGATGGTTTACTACGAAGGCACTGTGCAAATGATACATAGACTTCTTACCACGATCGCGGATCCAACACGCAAGTCTAAATGGCAATTGGTGAGTACCTTGACAAATCATATTCCAGTTCAAAATAAATGAAGTTGTGTTCAAGTTGTTCACCTTGAATATAACGTTTCCTTTTGAGACAGTAATTAGCAACCGTTGGACGGAAGGCCGTCCAGTGTGTTGGTTTAATTCCATGCTGGTTTGTTTATCCTCATGTCTACATTGTCACAGAACAGTCTAATTTACATGAAAAAAGTAGTAATCAATCAAGAGTGTATCAAGTGTATGTAAACTGATGCTTATTTTAAATTACGCTTCCTAAATGATTACTGGTTAGATGCAAATATCTAAAATGAAATCAATTTCTTTCTTTTTTATTAAATTTTTTTATAAATTAAGATTAGAGCAGCCTAAATCATATCTGAAAGTAAACAGCTTTCTAATAATTTTTGTTGTATTTCCGTAACAAATGGATCCCATGCCAACTTTCATTGTTACTTCATTAGTTGCAATTAATTGACAGGCGTCATGGCTCAGTTGGTAGTAGCTCTGCCTTCCATGCTGTGGGTCGTGGGTTCGATCCCCATCGAGAACAAACATTTGTGTTATAAACATAGATGTTTGTTCTGTGTCTGGGTGTTTCTATGTATTATAAGTATGTATTTACAAAAAAAATGTATGTATGTATTCTATCAGCCATCTAGTTCCCATCGTACAAGCTTTGCTTAGTTTGGGACTAGAAGGCGTTGTGTTAAGTGTCCGTGAATATTTATTTATTTATTTAATTTGAATACAATCAATACTGTGATTGCAACTAATAGCTCGTATCTTTGATAGTCAAACAGGTTTAGACTGTCGTAATGAGCAAACCTTTTGACTATAGTTTTATTACGTATTTAATGGTGCCCTGAAGACACTCAAACTAAATTAGAACTCTAAAAAACTTAATTGTCTATGTAACCTGTGACAAAGGATAGTATCAAACAATCACAATTTATTTAGAAAGTAGAGATTTGCTTGGATTTCCTGCTCAGAATACCTGCTCAGACTCAGGAATGTATTCTATTCTTATCACTTCTCAATAAAAAGCATTGCTTCTGTAAGCCCTAGAATATTTTATTGGTAGACAATCTAGCCTTTATTGTTTTATTTGGTAATTCCCTAAAGGGGTTTTCTTTTGATGATTAACTTATTCATATCTTCTCTTATATCTACGAAGTGTACTTGGTACAAAAAAACACATTAAAATAAATTAATAATTCATTGTTACGTAAAAATGATCAAATGACAACGAATGCGTTTTTTCTAATAAATGTATTACAATGTGGTGATAATAATAAACATCCTGTAATCCTTATTAAAAGGTTTGTTTAAATCTTGCGGCTGTTTCTTACTTTATTGTTGTTAAAACATGGCATGTGTGTAAAATATACTGTTTTTAATTAAATGTATAATTTTTATGTTTAGGTTTTAGGTAGGGGATGGTAGGAAAGATGAGGGTAGCACAAACATAAATATGGCAGATAAAGTTTCGTTCCGAAGTTGCTAACTTTACGAAACACTGTCCATTCAAAAAGTTATAGTTACAGAAATCTGTTTTCTAGCTTAAATTAATATACAAAGGATACAAAGCATTCAAATATAAGTCTCCTGAAATCATGTCATTCATACAACTTTTTGAACTGACAATAACAATATGTAACCTACTCTTCTAGTACACAAGTACTTTAGTAGTAAGTAGTACTTCTAGTCGTTTAGTATCCTTCACTATTTGCCATAATCTTAAAGGTTTTTATTTGCACAGAATTCTGTGAAACAGTTGTATTAAACATTGATAGTATCTCAAAAAGTCATTGAACTTGATAACACAGCATCATTGTGAAATCTAAAATGAAAAGAAATACATATGTGAAGCCTTAAATCAACATTAAACCAGACTAGTGGGATGGCAAAATAAATAAACGCATTGTAACTATTTGTGACCTCTTTAGCAATGTATCTGGCTCGTTAGCTTGATGCTGGTTCGATTCCTGCTATGGTATTGATGTTTTAGAAGAAAATCTAAAAATAGTCTAAAGAATAAAATTCGTAAAATAGTCTCTAGGATCAGTATTCTTTATCGATAATTTTTCTACTAAGTTGTTACTTGTTCTCCAAAGTTCCTTCATTTATCTGTTTTTTGTTACTCTGTTAATTTTGGTTTAAACCCAAGAAACCTTATAAAAAGCGGAACAACATAAATAGAGTCGAATCAACGAAGGCATTACAAGATTAAAAATTACGCCAGGACACAGCAAATTCGATGAACACACAAAAAGGCCGTTGTCAGGCTTCACCTCAAAAACAGCCTGGGGCATTATTCTGTATGACTTAGGAGATTCCTTGCCGTAACCGTATGACGTCACCGTAAGGAATGACATTTATGGCATAGGAAATACGGCATAGGCATAGGGCGATTTCACGCCGCTGTCTTGTCGTGCTGCGTAACGCGCTTGTATTGGTCATAGTGAATAAGGCCCCTGTACTGACTGAGTAGCAAGGACATAACAAGTGTTTTGTCCATTATGTCAAGTGAATCAATGTTTGTACAGTATGTTTCCGTTCGGCAGTGTTTGTCTGTCTGTCTCCATACTTTATTTAGACAGCATGCTCGTGAAAAACTTTGAAATATACCTATAGCGTTTCCAATCGCTAGGCAATTAAGGCAATCGATGAACTATCTGTCATCATTACATTGGCGTTTGCTAAAGTTTCTTGCGTAGTGTGTAAAGCGGTTCCGGGTCGCGCTACATAGAGTAACCGCCACCAGTTTGTTTCCTTTACTTCGTAGATCAAACTCAAATCGAGCTGAGAAAATGACCATATAGAATTGGGTTTTTATCGTTAACACTAGAGTTGTCGCTTAATCTATTCGAGGGCGACATTTTCTAAAAGGCACTTTCAAACGGTCTACTTGTTGTGTCAATTTCTCCCATTCCAGTCACGTCACTCTCAAACAGGACGAATAGCGGTTTTAATCGCAACTTGAAACGGACACAAAAACTAGCCTGTGTACAAGCTCCTTATAAGATGGGAAAGGTTAATTCCAGAGATGTCAGCCAACCTTTGATGTTATGTTGGGGTGCTACCTATTCACCAACTAAATATCTGTTACGATGATAGCCATAGTTTTGCTACAGCCATGGTTAGAACACTAGCGAATCCATTTGGCTCAAGCTTCTTCAAAAACTCCGGGTCTTGAACCAAGATTTGGTAGAGCCTCTCCAAAACCGAAATCCTGGACCCCCCACTAGTAAGAATGTGTTGTTTCATTCTCGCTCATGCATAACTATCGTAAATGAGATAGTGGAAAAGGAAACGACACGATTCCCTCGATTGAGTTCTACTTTCATTATGTGGGGAGAACACTGGTGACGTAATGGTCACTAACCCTTCCGATCCTAAGTTCGCCGTCGAATCCAATGAGTCCTCTTGAAAGTTCCATAGAAAGACTTTAAAAGTAATATTATAAATCTCTGCGGGGCGTTCTGGAGCCAGTCACGACGTTGGTTCCTCACCGTCACTCCCAAGGCCTTCAATTGAAACTACTAAGTCACTGACCTGACGCAGACCAAGCAAAAACCAACGATAATCGCAGACAAACTTACGTAGTCCTTTTCATGGTCTGGTTCCAATTTTCAGCATGTAGTGATTGCTTCATCGACTTCTTTTTGTTAAAATTAAAACATTCTTGCCAACTGATTGGAACGATCGATTAGATTCATAATGCCGCCGCGCCGGTTACATATCGAGCGAACGGGCAAACAAAACAAGTGAGTCTGGTGTTGGAGAAGACGTTACAAACTCAGTTGAAATGACCGCGAGAGAGTATCATCGCGCTTGTAAGATGCGTTCGTTTAGTCTGTATTTGGCCTAAGGATGATTACCTACTGTTTAAGCTTGATAATTAAATTGCTACACTTTTACTGGCGTGCTGCACCGGCCGATGCGGTCTCCATCATTAAGTTTCTTGCCGCTGTACATTTGCATTTCGTCACGTAACTTAGCAAAATTACAATAAATTACGTTCGTCGATTCAATTTTATGCTAAAGAGAAAGATTCTATAGTTAATATTTTTATTGTGTTTATGGGTTCCATGCGCCGGAAAGGTAAACGAACCCTTTTTGGAGCGAGCTCAGAGTTTTTCTTTTTATCCAGTTGATATTTTATTCCCCTTCTGAAGTCATTTGGAAGCAGAAATATGGGGTTTTATAGAATCCTCATCAATTATTTATCTTTTAGAATTTAGATATCATAGTTTCAATAAGACGCGCTGCAATACCTACGGAAATATTTCATTACTTGCTGGTATTTTGATCTCGGAATATTACTATGTTAATTCAATCAGTCGCTGCAGTAGACTGCGCCTGCTAGATAATAATTTTATCTCTCAAGTTACTCAAACTAAACAAACTCGCTTGATCTCAACGGCAAATTAGAGTCCTGAAATAAGTAACGTCATATGAAGGAGCTCCACTCAATACGTGTTATTATGCCCCATATTTTACGAAATATATTCCCTTCATAAACCTTTCACGGTTCAAGCGACGAGGTGTCACCAAGAACATAAACTCGCGGCTCGATTGTCCTCGTAAAATATGTTACGGACGTCTCCGGCTGCTTCAAGCACTCGTGCCACTAAACCTTTGAAAATAAGCTACTGAATGTGGTCTGAATCACGGCATACGCCAAACGCCTGAAGGACCGAGGCTTTTAGACTGTTTAGGTCACCTTGTCTAATTCAGGGGCTGGATTGAAGCCAAGCATTCGTTCTATTGTAGAGTTAATTCGTGTTCGTTTTGTATTGTCATTTGATGCGTGTGCCTTTTGAACGTACAGGCTGAGCTGAAGTAGCCGAGGTCGACGAACTTCCCTGCAGTGTATCGGTTGAATGGTCGCGCGGGGTGTCCAATTTCGTACGGTCGTCAACACAGTTAGTTCTTGTCATCTGTCAAAAGTGTACAAGCCACAGCAGCTTTTATTCAAACCGGCAGACGGTTTCGTTTTCTTTGACTGAGAAATGGTTTCTTGTATTATTTTGTGGGGTAGTTGCTAATTGTCCGCGTAACGGCCTAGTTGAAGATTAGTGATTTCTCGTAAGTCGGTCAAGGCGTTTGTGGCTGAATTAGTAGAAAACAAACACGTTATGTCGCGTGAAACCTTCTTAGGATATTACTCAACGATTTTGTGATTTTGTGTGGGAAGTGCTTAACATTTTTACTGTGCACCATTGTAGTTTGTGAACATTGTGATAATCGTGGTGAGAGATCGAAATTTCACTTTTGTGCCCACACGGAGATATCACCCATGTATGTATTTCCATTATGTATTACGGCTGGAACACCGTCTAAATATTGTTCTTGGAAATGTACAATGAAATTGGTCTTGCAATCTTCCATCAGCATTATCTTCGGAGTTAATCATCAGTAATTGCAACCAGATACATTTGACTAAGCCTAGCTCTCGACTCGAGACTACTTGTGTTATACAAGAGTATCTCACATAAATTATGATTTGATTATTCATTTGACTTGAGTGCTTCGTGATTGGATTACATCTCAATCGGAAATAGTTTAACCGCTACCGTGTTCTACGCAATTTAATATGAGAACTAGGTTTCTTTAAGTGGATTCAAGCAACTTACATAAAAACTATATCTTATTGTTTTATCTTAATGAACATACTTTGATAGACTCCTTTAAAAGTTAGAACGGTTAATTGAAATGACCATTAACTTTATGCGAACTTGAAAGAAATACATTTTAAAGATCGTCGTGACATTGGCCTTGTTACAACATAACAGCCGACACTGATTAATTTTATCGGACACCTGACGTATTTCCTCAAACTCCAGTATCTCAAGACTTCAAACATGGACTCAAATGCTCGTTCCTTCATCAGGTCCAAAAGCAGATGGCGCGGGAGTATGAACAGCTGAAGGCGACCATGTCATCGCTGAAAATGTTCCAGCATGATGGAGAAAAGGTCATCACGCCGATGGCTGGCAGTAAGTGTTATATCTCAAGACTAAAGGGTCATGTTCTTTCAAATCACAAGGATATTTTCGAGTCGTCTTATTTATGTATGGTGATTCTTATCTAAGTGCTAGTTCCTCGTTCGTAACCAAAGCCTAGATGAACGGTTAAAATTTTTTTTGTTCTATTAGACTTAAAAATACATCTTCCGAAAACACGGTCACAGCTACTGCGTTTAATTTCAACAATATTAATAGTGTAATTCGATCATTTTACACTTTTTAAGTCTATCGTAAACAAACATAAATATGTACATATACATACTTATACGTACATGATATAGTGTTTCCAGCAGCACTGAATAGAAAAAATGTTAGCTATTTCCGTTGCTTTAGTGAACTTGCCAAAGCATCATGATGACATACCTTACCAAACAGGGAGGCGCGGCGTAGATAAAGCTATGATATATCGGACATGTAGCTCACGCGCGATAACCTTTATGTTAAAGGTAGGATACCAAAATCTTTATTTACTTATCTTAATTTCGTGGGAAGTCGGCGGTGCGGTGACTGGAAAGGCCCAATTTTTTTTTCTTCTGGAAATCTATAGAAGAGATCGGGATTTCCTTCTCCTCGGGTTGACTTCTAGTCTTCTACTGGCTAATTATAATGAAGATCATTATAATTACTTGTGATTATTTAAGTTTATTTTGTATTTAACATTACTATTTCGATGGATGACATGATGATGAACTCATAAAGAATTTGTGTAGGTGGCAGGAGAATGGTTATGGTTTGTTACCAATCTGCTAAAAAAACAATAGCCAGATGGTTTACCATAGGCATTAGGCAGTATAAAACCTTCCTAATGGATCCCATGGATTCCATACTTCTACGAAGTCTTGATTGAGCCCACAATCCGCTGTCATCCGCTATATAGAATTTCTGTCAAAAACATAACTCTAATGACATAATTCAGAATAGTTTGTTACTGCGTTTCAGCTGTGATATAAAGCTAGGCAGGCACTCCTTAAGAATCCTATTTCTATTACGTTACAAAAGGTGATAATTTATGACATAGATAACAATGTTTACGTATTTTACGCTAGCGGTATTTCCGTGTTATCTAAGGACTTACAAGGATTAGGTCGTACAAACCTGCGCACTGCCCTTAAATAGATTTGAGTTTTGAAGTAACATTTATTTTAGACTAACGTTCTCATATTTTGTCTCTTGAACTGCCTTTTTTTCGTGTCGTTTAAAATGGCTTTGCACTTATAGGTACTAGATAACATATACAGTCTAAGAAGCCACTATTTTTGAGCCATGAACCGATGTACGGGACGCTATAGCGACTGGGATATTTTTTACGTGGACTAGGGTCGTATCATTGCCACACTAAATATATAAATGGAAAAAATATATTTAGGTGATTCAATGAATCAGATTGTCTTCGAACAGTAATCATCAATTGCTTCTTTGATTTAAAACTTCAAAGTTTTACAATAACAAACACCACATATGGATGTATCGCAATATGATCACAATACTACTACGGTGTGTTGATATATCAATACCAAATATGTTATTTTATACTCATTCCGGTGCGATTGCGATTGACTTATCACTGAAACGTGAGATTGTGGACATTAGTACAGTCGGATCCATTTTAAAAGAAAAAAGTGGTTGTATACGCTTCTGGTATCGGGAAACAATTTCTCGATCTTTTATTGCCTCGCAAGTTATTGCTAACCAGAATTATGGTATTTTCAATCAAGGATTCACAGAATATACCTTAACCTGTACATGAATAACAATTCTATAGCATCCGGAGGCCTGAAGGCTTGATACCAGTGGTTCTTTAAGGCCACATCAAGGCCCTTGCAAGTCTGAACGATCCTTCAATCCAGTACTCTCCTCCCCTTTACGCCTTAGGGTAACTTTACAACTTTGACAAACTAAACAATGGGATAATCCTGTAGATTCGTGATTCCAAGGAATTGAAATTAGGGGTAATACTTGGCATAACCAAGTTCGAATGACATTGGAATCCAGCCCTGTCCCTTCACCTTCAGATCTTCTATAAAGCTATTCGAACAAGTTAAGCAATAGGTGAGACAAAATCAACCAAAAACTTTGTTTCCATAGTCAAAATCATTGGAAATTTAAGAAATTAGTTCCTCCTTTACACTGAGATATCTCGCATATCCTTGATGGAAACCAGGCTTTATGCTGCAAATACAAATGCGTGAAGCAGCACGCTTAATTAGGATGTTTATCGCCATTCTAATGTACCGATGACGATCACAGAGTGTAAAACGTGAGCACAGAGCGCCGATGTATTCGTGTATCGATGCTTGAAATCGCTTGACTAACAAAGACATACAGTTTTGCATTAAGTAAATGAATAGACGCATTGGTAGTGACTGTCTTGTCCAAAATTGACTACGTATACGAAGTGTTGAAGTAATTTAGAAAACATTGTCCGGTAAAAATAGGTGTACCACAAGGATCAATACTAGGAATGTTCTTGCTACCAGAGCTCGTAGTAACTACGAGCACTTTCCAGATCTTAAGACTGATATCTTTTCTTTGATCTATATGGTTTCTGCCCATCATTTCGATAGACTACATTACAAATGTCCGTAATTCCATTTCCGGCGGTTAAGGATCTTGAGGAGATTTGAAAAGGATATCCTAGAAATTTGTCTTTGTTTATTAACTTGTTTACCAAAACCTTGTAACCCATTCCGTGGCCTTCCTGCGAAATATGAAAGTTCCGAAGTTCAACTCCAGACATTTAAATAAAACCAGCTTCGGAAAAGTTCACGGCGATCAATTACTCGTAACAATTAGCCGTAAAAGCCGAGCCCGCGTCATCGTACCCTGAAGGGCAGTACCACAGATGTTAGTATGGCGATCATATTCAGTAGCGTATCCGAGTTCCACTGCGCGGCGACGTCAAATCGACTGAGGATCGCTGCCGCGCCCCCGAGCAGTGTTACATACAATTGCGATTGTCACATTTATTCATGCTGACCCCTCTGAGCATGGAGCCGACCTTCGTAACGTCCGAATGGCGCCGGTGTCCATTATGTCACCATTATCAGACACAATAGGTGGAAGGAATAGCTCTATATCGGTTTAGGTCGATGATTTGTTAGTTGACCTGATATTTGTTGAGTTTTCGAGACAATGAACATGGCTGGATTCTCGTCAGCCTTGACTTATAAACTTGCGGGGAACATACGTAAATTCGTCTTGGTTTTAAGTAAATCCTTTTTGGTAAGTAGATTACTGATCTTTAGGGTGAAAACTCTTTGATAGGTTGTCATCACCTTGGTCCATAATCATCATCATTTTCAGCCTCACTGCTGGGTCCTATAACCAGTCCTCAGTGTTACGCCATTCTTACCGATCCCATTCGAATTTTATATCTGATATCCATGGTACTTGGTCATACCTAGTTGGTCCAGGTCTCAAGTTCTTGCTTTTTTTTTTGACATAACTATATAGCTTGTTTTTGTAAATGGATGTTTGCACTAAAGCTCACACACAAGTGCGAACTGAGACATTATACACGTACATTGATTTCTGCAAACAACTTTATGAGAAAGCCGTGACCAAGAGCCCGTTCATACAAAGCTATACGTATTGTGTACAGTTGACATCAACTATTGATTCTTTTCTTTAAACTATAATGGACATCAAACTCTACACAACAGACTGAGTAATCTGTTTACAATCAATCCGTGTAACCAAAAAAAAATGCTAAAAATTATGCCCTCGGCTCAAGTGTGAATTTATTTTTCACAGATTATTAATGAGAAGTGTCAAAAAAGTTTGAGAGTTTTTTAACATGCTCGCCTAGGAATACTCTAAGGATCGTAGGGTTTGTCTGTCAGGATTCAAGTCGTGACGTATGCTGTGAAGTTATTCTATGCCATGTAAAGTATCTCCATTTTCAATCGGGGAAATAAAATAAGTTCTGGAATTCCAACTTTAACCCTCGTTCATTTGATAAATTTTTAGGCCATGATTCAAAGCAAACCCTCGGGTGTGAGGGAAAGTTGACTCACAAGAAGTTCTCAGAAACTGTAAAATTGAGTTACGGTCATAAAGCCTTGTTTATCTGCTTGCTAGCTTGTGGATCAGACCGCTGAATCAGTAAAGATCCTCACTAAATTAGCCGCGTTACTATTTACCTAAACTTAAACTAATTTTGTTTTTCCCTAGCATAATAAAAAAATAGAGACAGATTTTGTTTTTTTTGTGTGAATTTTGACAAATTAAAAAGACCAGCGAAGCCTTGATTATTCATAAGAATGTATAGTTTATAAACATTTAACTACATGAGGCTCATATTTTAAGCTGCATGTTGACTCTAGCCATATTTTTGGACAAATTTAATTCCCATTCTTTGTAGCATCAGTCTTATTCTTGTTAACTTTGGTTATAGCAAACATAAAAAGATTCTAATGTTTATGCTACGAGTAAAAGGGACAAGATTATAAATAAGACTGATAGTAGGTACATAATTTCCACACACTTTGAAAAATAAATCCATTGTTGACTGCACAAAGGTTTTTAAAGCTAGTTTTTCACGACCTACTTGTTAATTACATGATTTATTATAGTGTGTTGAGCTTTCTTAGAAGGTTATTATATGCTTGCAAGCCAGTTGAAGATTCCTCGTAATTAATATTGCCATATTTAACATTGTCTCTGTTAGTTTTTAGATTGAGCGCATAGTCGCTCCAATGGACTGTCGTGAATCATCCATAATGACAGACTTTCTGATCATTATCTCACGATGCTTTCCTGTGCCGGGTATACCGCTGATAGAGTCATCGGTCTCAATCGTATTTTGTACTTTTACGAAGACATTGACATCGTGACTCACTTTTAATTATAGAGTGCTCCGTCTTGTTTTTGAAACAAGAAGTTTATATTATGTACCTACGTTGTTTTGAAAAAAGTTTTTGTTTTTTTTAGAGGAAACATCTACGCGACGAATTTGTTTAGTTAAAGCTTTGTTCTCTTTTACGATCTTCAATTTGTTATTATTTCGGTCAATCGTAACTGTCTAAAAATCAAAATTGTTATTGCGCCTGAGAGCAATCAAGTAAAAAGCATGAAGTTATTCCGTTGGCTACGGGAACTGTTACTGCCTATCACTTTATTGTGAAACGTAGCTCGCTTGCACGAAACACCTATTGTACAAATTCAATTTACGGAGGCTTTCATTTTACTTTTATTTTCACCTGAACAATTACACGGATATATTTTATAGAGGCAACTGAAAACTTTATACGTTGTTTAAAATCGATGTCTTGAATTTCAGCCATATTCGACCTGTATAAAATACGTTGGTAAACATTTTTTTCAATAGAGGGAACTTGTACACACTCTTCCTAGTTTTGAAAAGGGTTTGAGCTCAGAAAGCGATGTATTCCTTTTGTGTGGCCATAGTAAATATTAGCCATAGCTTAGTATAGCTCAATATTACAAAACTTTATCCAAACTGCAGATTACATTCGTGACTCTATTTATATTAAACTCGCTATCATAGTTAAGTTTTGGGTGCACCAAAAGCGAAAGTAATCGCGCACTGTCTGGTGTAGGCGTCGCACTACTCGTACTAGACTAGGTTAGCTCACTCGAGCTCCCTAAGGGCCACTTTCGCTTATTTTACTATGCCATGCTTCAATACGATGCACAATGTAATCCTATACCTCTAGGTACGGAGCGTTTTACAGCATTTTAGACGCTATTGCTCGCTCTGAAACTAGACTAGTGGGTAAAGTACATAGACGGGGCTTAGGGTGGCTTTCGCTTTTCGTATCTGGTGAATTGGAACGCAGATGCCAAATATCTTTGTAGTTTTACTTGCTAACCTTGAAACTTTATCGAAGTTTGTGCAATACAAGCAAAAGCTGAAACTAACTACCAGCAAGCATCAGTAAATCTGTTGTATGAGTTGATTCATAGTGAAGTTGGTTTAAAAACTTGTAACTTGCTCAAGCAACGAACTAGGTATACCTACACAGGCACGTATAATACTATAGTATGGTCCCATAGATCACATTATGCGACACTTTTACGCATGATGCGACGCTAACTCTACGGATAGAAAAATGTAGCTTTTATTTAGCGAGAAATAAGGTTCAAATTTATTATATCTTTATGCGTGACGCACACGTTTTATAAAAGCCATGTAATCTTGCGTATCTAACGAGTTTAGTTATCTAAACATATGTTATTATTAACTCATTAAATCACAATAAACTTAAGTAATTTTCATGTTATATTAATTTCATGGTTGAAAGATGATTCATAACATCTATTTTATGATTTGACAACATTCAAGGCATCTTTTTGAATGAGACAAAACATGCGTTTTCATGCATGACCGCGTACAATATTGGTAAATGGAAAGCAGTCATCCATGCACATTACGAGTGGAATTGGATCAATATTTCGCTTCGACCTTTAAATTTGATCGTATTTGAGCTACTAGAGTTAATTGTCTAGGTTTAGAGGCTCGCCCACAAGAAATAAATTACATAGTAAAAATAATAGAATTTTCCGAAGTGACGGAACTACGAAATGAAAACGCCGGAAAACGGATTATGTGTGTAAATTGAAATTTCACGCGAGATGACAGCATCACCTTTGCGCTGGACTCTATCGCTACACTGTTTTTTATTACGCTGAGTAGTAGTCATCATCAGCACACAAGCTGGGCTAAGAAACTGGGGACACAAGCTGGGCTAAGAAACTGGGAAACTATGACGACGACGGCGATTTCTAACAAAGCCTGTGTTACCAAATGATCAAATGGAATAGCCGTGGTACGGAACAGACATTCGTCTAGCTGAAATATAAATTAATAAGCTTATCAGGGATGCAGCTGACAGACACCACCCAAGTTAAAAATAATCTTTACTATTTATAAAACTGTAAAAAGCCAAAAACTAAAATTGAAGATATGGATAAACGTAATATGCAGATAATATTTTATTGGAATCAAAGACGTGGATTCTTAGATACAGCTTGAACTCTCTAAACTAAAGGCAGCCATTTGCTACCAGGTTCATCGTAAGCTGGTTGACAGATATTCTCGCGGAAAGTGTCGCACGCGCACGAAGTCGCGGGTATCAGCTAGTGAGTTGATAAGTCTAAGAGCCTTCTTTGCCGGCCGCCGCTGAGACAAGAGTCAATTAAACAACTTGTATGATACAGCGACAGCAATTAATCACTCATTGGAAAGCTCCGGTGCGAGCTTCCCTTGAACAGAAAGTCGTCGCGCAACTTTCTGTAAGCGTACGCAGTACTTTAGTTTTTTTTATTAGCAGGAAAATTTTCAATTTTATTGATACAGTAATTTAGCTTTGATATCTTAATTAACAATAAATATCTTAATTTTGTTAATTACTAAAGATATTTGAGTTTTAGTACCTAGGTAATATAAAAGTATAAAATAAAGTTTATAATGTTGGGAATGCTTACTTGTGTCCAGCCACAGATCATTTTATAATCAACTTCCTTAGTTACAAATACAAATAGTTTGCAATTGTATTTGTTTGTATGATGATGGAATGAAGACATTTCAAATTGATCCTTATGATTTTACAAAAAAAAACTGAATGTAACTTCTGCCTAACTTAAACTCTCTTCCAGATTACGAGGACCTACCCACCCGCGACCAGATGTGGGGTCCGGCGCCCCACGAGATCGACCCGGACATCTGGCCGCCACCGCCAGACAGAGACCCGAATGCTTGGCCGCCCCCCACGAGCGTGGAACACAAGTCAGTCAGGTTCAATGGTCACTTTGTTTACCTTGGCACTGGTGGTGGTAGAAGTTCCAAAAGAAAAGTAGAAAATAAGTTAAAAAATTGTCTTTATGCTGAACCTTTTGGAATATTTTTGCAACCAACATTGTTGCTTGCGATTTTTCAAAAATAATTTCAAGATATAAAATCATATCTTCAGAAATGTGCGAGCGAGAAGTCGCTTGTCAGCGTAAGCTTAAAAACATTCAAATGACCATTTTTCGTTATAAGGGTCCCATTTAATTTTTATATGAAATACTAGCTGTCGCCTGCGGTTTTGCTCGGGCATACGCATTATTTGGTTAAAATGTTTGATCCTAATTTTAAACCCTTTAAGGTGCGATTTTTCATAATTCCTTTCTTAGTGCATCCCTACACTAAAGTATACGGATACTACCCTCCAAATTTCATACCTCTAAGACTTATAGTTTAGGCTGTGCGTTGATTGTCAGTCAGCTTTATAAGAGTTTTATATATTTAAAGAAGATAAGTAAAAAAAACACGGCATGAGGATGACTGGCTATTATCGATACAACAGGCCAACTTAGCCCTTAGTTTTATGCTTTAAAATCAATAGGTTATAAAGCATAAAACTAAGGGTAGGAATGTAGGAATTTACTACCTTTCTAATGTAGGAATGCACTTAGAAAGGAATTTTTAAAGTCAACTCTTACACAACGGGTTAAGAAAGCATAGGTACATTAGGTACCTTATCTAAATGTACCCAACTACGAATAGGTCAACAAGAACCACTCATTATTGACGTGTAACACGAGTTCGATATTCTATTTTCAGTTTGTAATTTGTCCGTTTTCCTTACCACTTAGTGAGTGACAAAGTCCCACACTTGTAGGTCGTTTATAGTTTTGCACGTCACCAGTTTCTTGACCATGTTACGTCAAAGTGCATGGTAGATAATGCTTGTTATAAAATCTAGAATTATCACGTCCAAGTGGCAGTGACTAGTTGCAAGTTTTGCAACTTTAGTTATTATGGGAATAATGCAAGTGTTTTTACAAAATATATTACATTATGCCTCAAGGGAACCATTTAAATGTTTGTAGTTTTGTTAAATGTTGTCTGAAGAGTAATACCTAAGGCACGTATGTATGTCAAAACAATTGAATAAGTTATATAAATAAATATTTGTTTAGATAGAATATCTTTTCAAATACCACGAGGAAAGAACCAGGCATAATATATTGAACGATATAAAAAAAATATAAACATAAAGAAATTCTATAAATATAGGCTCATTACTGTGATCTTCAAGCACAATATATTTCTCTTCCCACTCAATATCCATTGAGGTTTCTCAATATAATGCGTGTATTTCTATTTTAAGGGAAATTCCTTACAATATGTTATTGAAAATGATATTTCCAGGGGTCCGCCAACGATGAAATCAGCCAGAAATAATCCACGCAACGCTCGTACAGACAACAAGAAATCCGCACCAGGACAAAGGAATGCGACCACCTCAAATAGAAAGGCATCAGACGTAAAGAACCCTAAATTAGCAGCGAATAAGGCCCATAGTGGTATGATTAGTTTATTACTATGTTAGATAGAATATAGATCTCGATAACTCCAAAAAAAATGTATATTATAAGCATTCTATCAGGAATCTAGTTCCCATAGTACAAGCTGTGCTTAGTTTGGGATTGGATGGCGTTGTGTGAAATTTCCAAGGATATTTATTTAATCGCTTTTAATTAACAATGAAATCTTTTAGCGAAATCAAAAGACACAAGCAGCAAGGATCACAGTAAAGGCACGGATAAGCAAGACAAGGACAACAACAACGGTGACACAGACGATGAGAAACACAAAGAGGATGAGAAGCGCTTCGAGCCGCCTTCCTCGAGCGACGGCGATCTAGTCGATATGCTAGGTAAGTACCAAGAAGTAAAGCTTCTTATACCGCGTTCCCACTATGCCCATGCCGCTGCCGGACTTATTGCCACAGCAGCATCGCCTTTATTCTCACTAGGGAGCTAGGGCATAGCCGGGACAGAGGCATGATCGTGTTTACACTATGCTCTTGTCCACTTCCCTGCCCAAGTCCCTGCTCACTGCGGCATAGTGTGAACGCAACATTATGAAAGGTCTCGTCCAAGAAAGTACTGCCACCGTGCCTATTTCTTCTGCCAAGCGGTGATGCTCGCATTGCTGTGTTTCAAATTGAAGGGTATGAGTGCCGGTACGATGACAGGCAACATAGTCTCTGAGAAGTTGGATGCAATTTACCACTAATAAATATCCCACTATTATCGTAAATATCAAAGTTTACGATGTTTGTGTTTCAATCACGCTTCAACTGCTTGTCCGATTTGTATGAATGCTATATGCTACCCCTTTTTTATCCCGGATCAAACGGGGCACGGACGGATTCGCAGGCGGAAGCTAGTTTTAAATATTTGCCTTTGTTACAGAACGGGATATTGTACAAAAGAACCCTAACATTCGATGGGATGACATAGCCGATCTAGCGGAGGCAAAGAGGCTGTTAGAGGAAGCCGTGGTCTTACCTATGTGGATGCCGGATTTCTTCAAGGTAATATACAATACATACACACTGTTCGCCATTTACGAGACATTGTTGTGTTTGGGGTATGGATTTTGAAGGGTAAATAGGGTAGCATACTAATAAATATCTGATTATTTAGAAGACAAACAGGCTTGGGACGATCTAGCTCCAACTCATTCAATAAAAAAAAATGTAATCATACAAAACAATGACGATTCAAAGTGATCAGTGAAATTTTGTTAAATAAAAGATTTTTTACTTTGAAATTTTGCCCAGTAGGTAACAATACTATTTTTTTTACCTAGCTAGCCTAATCTTCAAGCAATTCCTGGTCAATATGAAACTGACTAGATTAGTAAGTAACGCACACGAGTTTTCTTGCGAGGACAGTGTCTATATGAATATTGAAAAAGATTGCGTTTTTTCGATATTTATTGCAAAATGTAAAAAAAGTGTTAAAAAGGTGATCATTTTCTATCGGCCTAAAGAAAAATTGGCGTTTACGTAAAAATAAACAGAAGGTAGACACTTGAAGATATTTTTCCGCAATGATTAGGGCGCTACGCATTTAGCTTTCAAGTGGGCTGTTGTCAATCGATAAGGCTACTGATAAGGTTGATTGATTTGCATAGTGTGTTGTGTAGCAAGCATTACTGTACACAGTGAAATAAACACAGAAAACCCATAAAACATGTACAAATAGGCCAGCTTAGTCCTGAGAGTTCTGATAAATCTGAGGGAATATCTAACGAGACTAGTGACAGTAATAACCCTTAGAGCGCTTGTAGACGTCCGATTTTTTCACCGAATAACGGACCGTCAAAAACGGCTATCCTATAATTGTTCGCCGGACCGATGTCCGGCGCGTGTACACACATTCATCAGAAATCATACACCACCGCGAATCCGGCAAAAAACACGGTCCGGTATCCGGCGAAAAAAACGGACGTCTACAAGCGCCCTTAAACTGTAAAAAAATAAAAAATACTCAATATGGTTAGTTTTTTTTTTCTATTTATTTATCGTTTTAAAAAGACATAATATAGTTTATTTTGTACTATAGCACTAAGGAAACCACAAGGTTTATAGGAATAATGCTACATGGGTCTTAGCGTCGATAGCCTTACATTAGGTAGGTAGCTACTAGTAAGCTAAGCAGTAGGTATCCATGATGGATTTCACGTAACAAAAAAAAAAAAAGTAGGTAGCTACTAGATTAGATGGTTTGTTTCAGGGTATTCGACGGCCATGGAGAGGCGTGCTAATGGTAGGTCCGCCTGGCACCGGCAAAACCATGCTCGCCAAAGCAGTGGCCACGGAGTGCGGAACCACATTCTTCAACGTATCATCATCCACACTCACCTCTAAGTACCGAGGGGAGTCGGAGAAACTTGTGCGGTTGCTGTTTGAAATGGTATGTATGCGAGGTAATGCAATTCTTATAGGCAGAGGTAACAGCTCAATACTAGTTAGGTAATCTGCGTGTTCTGTTAATAAAAAAAAATACATTTAGGGAAGTTAAGAGCCCGAACAGGCTGCAGACTTTCTATCGGTCGATATAGATTGATCGGACTCTTAATCAGTATGAAGATGTATGCAAGTGTGTATATTATACCGATTCAGTATCAGCCCAGTGAGTACTAGCAAGCCAACCCGTCCAAACTATCCACCGATAAGCTTCAATAATTTAACTAAATAAGAAAAAAATATAGTAAAGAATAACATACATTTATTTAATAAAGTTAATAAGCTCTTGTATAATAAAAAAAAAGTAATGAAGGCACAGAATAAACTACAAATCATGGCCTGTATGGTGATTCACTGCTCAAGCACTGATCCCGACTCAAGCGTAGATTAATGTAAGAAAATATGTACTCAAATCTATGCTGGAGTAACAATTTGATTATGCAGGCCATAAATAGTAGATTATTGGGATAAAGCAGTGTCTTCTGTCGCGGGTGACGATTTAAATCGCGAGCGTAACGAAGGACCGGAGGTTTACTCCCGAGCGTAGCGAGGGTGTTAAAAACTTAAATCACGAGCGAAGCGAGGGATTTAAGACGAGTCCTGAGAGTAGCGAGGGATTTAAGTTCACCCAAGACTAAGACAGCTTTATCACCGAGGAAAACACACTACTTTTCGTACCATTTGCGAAAAAATTAACACAATAATAATATGAGATAGCATTTTAGAACATTAACTTATTTATAAAAATAAATTAAAATAAACTTAACGTTTATGTATTTGAAGAAAACAAAAACGCGGCATTTTCCTAGACTAATATTTTTTTGTCGGAAAAGCAAAGGCATCAAGCTCATACGGCCTGCATAATAAATGCGTATTCCTTTTTCAAAAAGATCTATAATGCTTTGTATACAAACTCAATGGTGTAAACACAGATGTAGTTCAGTATAAATTGTATTCCAAATTTAAATCACTTTCTCCCCCTAGAGGATGAAAGAAATCCAGTACAATTTTCTCTCCCTGTTTTTAACAGATTAAAAATGACTATTGTTATGTTCGCTTTTTGTGGTATAGAATGTCACTTTTTTGAGCAAGTGGTACGAAAAACAAATTATTAATTATGTGTCGAATCATTTCACATACAATTTAAACTTGTCTTGTATATAAAGTGTATGTTACAGGCTCGATTCTACGCGCCGAGCACGATATTCATAGACGAGATAGACTCGCTGTGCTCGCGGCGCGGCTCCGACAGCGAGCACGAGGCATCGCGTCGCGTCAAATCCGAACTACTCGTGCAAATGGACGGACTCGGATCCATGTCCGACGAACCACAGAAGGTAAAAATACCTCTTTAGCGTTGGCGCACACCTGACGACAAGACGTCGTTGTCGTGTCCGTAGTGACATGAAAATAAATATTATTTTAAAAAGCATGCTGTCAAAAGAGGTTTTTCGTTATTTTTTTCTTAATAAGCTGTTTTCGTTTGTAACTTTTATACCGTTTTGCTTTAGTTATAACTGAAATAGCTTTTAAGAAAAAGCATATTGTAACGAAAAAGCTCTTAAAAAATTTGCTTTTCAAAAAAATATTAATTTTCTCTCCCTAGCCACACGACGCGCGCGACGTCTTGCCTTCTGATGTAGTTTGACGCTTAGTCACTTGCAAAAGTTAGATCGGTCCACGCTGAACAGCCAGCCGCAGTTTGGTTGAAACATTGACAACGTACGATCTTTACATCTCAGAATGGGCGCAGTGCATCTGCTTCAAAGGCACGCCGTTGGACGAGGGTAATGCATTGAGCTATAATACCTCTGTAAGGTAATGCATTGAGGTATAATACCTCTGCCTGCAGCTCAGAGTATAATACACGTTCTCCCAAAAAAAAACTACTCTGTGTTGAACTTTTGTTATTAGTTTTCACAATCATTATAATCTATTTGCAGATAGTAATGGTGCTAGCAGCCACTAACTTCCCGTGGGACATCGACGAAGCTCTACGCCGGCGACTGGAAAAGCGGATTTACATCCCCCTTCCCACGCAAGAGGGGAGGGAAGCACTCCTGCATATAAATCTGAAGGAAGTCACCGTGGATGAACAGGTCGATCTCCACGCGATAGCCAAGAAACTAGACGGATATTCTGGCGCTGATATAACCAACGTTTGCAGGTATACTATCTCTTTACTTGTTTATTTGTAAAAAGTCACAAGCATTTGATGTGATATTGTCAACATGATGTTACTTATTGCACAGTAGAATTTTAATGGTTCCTGACTCTCAAATGAGTTATTTTCTAAAGTTTGTAGTTTGTTCGAATCACTAATAATTAAGGGATTGATTTGCATGAAACTTGAGTTATAGCTACTAATACGTCTGGGATGGTTTTTTTTTAAATTATAATGTTAACTTTTCAGGGATGCGTCAATGATGTCAATGCGACGCAAGATCGCTGGCCTCAAGCCCGAGCAGATAAAACAGCTCGCAAAGGAAGAATTAGACCTTCCCGTCACCAAGCAAGACTTCATGGAGGCCCTTTCTAAATGCAACAAATCAGTCTCCAAGGGCGACATTCAGAAATACCTCTCGTGGATGTCAGAATTTGGATCTTCCTGATTGTAAGCCTACAACGCGCACGCAGTGACGCCTATCTATAAGTGTATAACACATCCAATGGCCTTATATAATTAAAGTTTGAACTGCAGTATTAAAATGTGTAAAGGTATTGTGTGTACTGAATTAGATGAACATTCCTATTCCAGTGTGATTGAGGGTTGCTGTCGACGTTTATAGCACAATATATTGAAATTCTGTATATAATTTTACATGAAAGGCGCGGGGGCAAGTTCCGGCATCGTGCGAAAGACAAACTTCAACATTCTTACAAAAAACGTACATATATCGGGAAATAAGTTTGCCAGTATGTCAACCGTGCCTTCAGTCATGCAGATCTGTCTTCAAATTGTTTAAAATAATGTTCCATGGTGATTATTGTACTTAAATTAGGTTATTATTGAGATTTGTAGTTAAATTTGTGTAATTTTATGCCATAACTAATTTAGATGTAGTTTTTATAGATTTTTTTTATAAAAATATTATGTTACTTCAGATAAGATTTCACTATTTGGCATTTATTTATATATTTTAGTGTTTCGCTCAATTAAAAATTAATTAGCATGATTTCATGTGATAACGCTATGTAATACAATCTAGTAAAAAGGGCATAAACGCTTTATGTGCTACATACACTGTTTAAGAAATGATGCAAATAAAAACTAATTCATGTGAACTTAGGTAATAAGTAGATAAAAATAATACAAACATCAATAGACAGCTATATCGAATTCATTGTATATTTTTTATTTCGTTACTGAACTTAAAAATTATTGAAAATTACAATACCTTACAGTAAATGGAAATTACAAATTATTTTTAATTGGAATACAGTTTATAGATCATAAGAAAATAACAATATTTTTGCATCCAAGTTAACAAAATAATTGTATGTATGTAACAAAGACATGAAATAAATCAATTTTTAAATTGTAGGATTACTTTGTTTCATTTAGTGTATGTAAAAAATCAACCCCAACAGTTATTAGAAACGAATCTAGTTATCCTACTAATACTATACCTGAATGAAGCTTCGATGGTAGGTAGTTACTAGTTACCTATCTACACACTACACCTGCAAATCAGATACGTTACTCGGAAGAATATTATTACCATGGAATGGAACCTGTACTAAATTCCTTGAATATTACTTCCTCGTCTATGAGTAGAGATACTAAAACTATGGAGTAGAGGCATATTATTATATGATCTGTGGAAGTGTTCTGGGAAAAATGAAAACTACAAAACCCCGCTAAAATTCCCATGGTCCATGGTAATAAGTCTATCATAGTTAAAAAAAATAAGCAAATAGAGAAAAAGCCATAGAAACAGTTTCTAACTCCTTTTCTTCAAATGATTTTTCATCAAATATTTTATGTACCTACCTATTTAAAATCCTTACTAATCTGTGACATAAGACCAATATTAGTATTCACCGATAAATCTAAACGGTCTAATTATGTTTCCAGATTTGTCTTGGATTTAACGTTACTCATTTTTTTCTGGTGAATCTCTGCTCGTTCGCATTTTTTATCGCACGGCTTACTTTACATCGCTAAGCGTTTTAACCTCCTAGGAAATTTTTAAGTATTATTTGTGTAGGATAGATACCCTACTTAAAATAATAATAATAAGTAGGTACATAGGTAAGTACCTATGTAGGTACATATAACCTAACGAAAGCCACTATTATGGAAAGCCCATAACATTTTGCGTTGACCGACTAAAGTAGGTACGTTGTTTTGTTACTATTGTCCACTACCCTACCTCCATGCATGTCTAAGCTAAGCTGCTAAACCACGTGAAAAGCTTCCACTCCATATATTTTTTGCACCATGATTGATTGTCAAAAAAAAAACGATTTTGACATACTAGACAAAACTGTCAAATATTAATATGCTGGCATCTTATTCAGGAAATCGATGAGTCACGCTTTGCTTAAAAATTACTTGTGATTATTTTTGCTTTAACAAAGTCTTAAAATTGTACTTTAAAATGTTATTAAAAAATATAATAATTTTCCAACAGTAATTTTAGAGAACTATTTTGTAAGCCCTTGAAAATTTAAAGAAAGCTCTAACTGACTGCTATGAAGCTAGAAACAGGCATCTTGGCGCCAGCGTAAAATTTTAGTTTTGTAATGTTGGCTTCACTGTAATAACTACGTGGTCGCGATGGTTTACTAAAATGTAAACAAGCACCGAATAAATCTATTTATCTCGTCTAAAACTGTGTGAAAATGAGTAGAAAACTTAATCTGCTACGAAAATATTGTAACAAAGTTCAAAAATCTATAGGATAGCATGTAAAAATTGTATGTTACATATTTTTTGTTACCGAAGTGAACATAGGTGGAAGCGTCGTTCGTTTTCAAGCGCTGCAGAATTTTAGTCTGTAATGGCGGACGCCAATCGCTTTGAAGAATAGTGATTTCAGTGTTCTGTTACACGGTACCTCGCTGGATTTCTGGATAGATAATGTGTTTTTTACTAGTGGACGTTTGAATTAGTGTTGAAAAGTGTTAGTGATATGAAATATCATATAAACATGACAAAAGCGCTCGCTAGCTATGTAACCTTTTCCCTAACCTCGTTTACGCCAATGGAGTAGATATGTGATCAATGTGTGTGCTTCGGTGAACGATATATCGTCCGTGTTGCGTTTACTATACGTGTCTGGCTTATCATTGGATAGTGATGGATGAATCCGCGTCGCAATTCTGCTATCCGACGCCCGATTTCGATGTAACGTAAACGAGCCGGTCGATCGCTGTAGCGAGTAAGCAGAGACCGCTGTTGTCAGCCGAACATGGCTGCGACGCAGGCAGAGTCTCAGCGTAGCGAAGCTAACGTAGACCACAATCCTTCCGAACAACATAGTGAATCTCGGAACGCTTTATTACAAAACGGCACTGACAAGTCAGTTGGGCGCGTTCCGCCGGATGGCGTCGTGAACACAAAGAGCAAGTCGCCGATGTCGGCCGATCCGGGGCAGCCGCGCGACGGTGAGCCGCCCGGCCACGAGCGGCCCGGCGGCGGCGGCGAGCGGCCGGCTCCGGACCAGTACGGCCAGTATCGGTATCCGGAAGGAGCGGATCCCTACTACGCACAGAGGCCAGGCTTCCCTGGCAAGCCGCGCCCGCCGGGGCCGCAGCAGCCGCGGTTCTTCCCTGGCCAACCGGTATCACAGGCGCCGGGGCCCACTCCTACACTCAACTCTTTGCTACAGTCGAGTGGCGCCCCGCCGCATCGATACCCTAATAGTTATGAGCAGCCACCTACTGGCTACGGTCCAGGGCCTGGCTGGCCCCCTCCGAGACCTATGCCACCCTATAATCCACAAGGAAGCCCCTACAGAAATTCAACGGTAAGTCGTTTTTAGTGAATTTTAACTTATTTTATGGATTTAATTCATTAAAATCATAATTCACTAAAACCAAATCTGTAATGTTTAAAGTTATACCCCTGTATGCTATGGCTGTGAGTTGGATGTCGCTCTTGGAGATTCCATTCTTTTTCTTCCATATTCCATAATTTCAAATGACAAATTTAAAACATATTCTCAATTCATTTATTATTTGTCTAAATTAATAAGTTTGAATAGATGAATACAGTCTACACCACTTTACTAAACTTCCGATACAAGAAATTGATGACACTATCAAATAAACTTATATAAAAATACTAAAGCACCCTATGAATAGGGTCATGTATATTGTACATACTATTCTATTATGTTTAAGAATCATTTTTCTATCAATGACAACAATACCACATTGAAGAAAACTTCCTACAAAGCAGTAAGAAACATAAGCAAGGCCATAGAACATCATTGTTTGTATCAACTATGTACCTAAAGTGATTTAAAACATTGTCACCTGTTGTATATCAATTGATATTTTTCAAAATACACCCAAATTACATCCGTTGGTGTAACATCATTGCCTCAGTGGGTAATAAATATTAATGTAAAGCAGTGCAGTCTTTTGAACTCGGGGTATGTAACCTACCTCTATTTTTTATTTCTCATTAGGCTCTTTGTAATGACTGAGATTTTAAGATTTTTTGCAAGACTTATCAAATTGAAATGGCACTACAATGAAGCTTCATTATCTATGTAAGTATGTTTATTTTTTGAAAAAAGGATCTTACAAAAGACAATAAGAACTAAGTTGTAAGTTTCTCACACATTTTCCTAGGCTTTGGTCGGTAAAAACAGGTACTAAGTAACCCTTAATATTTACAAAAATTTTAAATGATCCTTGAGATTTAACAGTATGAATAAAATGCTGCTTTTTTAACCCATACTGTCCACTGCTGGGCAAAGGTTTCCCCCATATCCCTCCAGTTATTACGTTCACCGGCTGCCTCCCACCAGACTCTGAAATGTGTCGAGGTCGTCACGCCAGCGCTTCATCGGTCTGCCCCGGCTTCGTTGCCCATCTGCAGGCACCCATTGTGTGACGACTGTTGCCCACCTGTCCTCATGCATTCGACTGATGTGTCCCGCCCAATCCCATTTTAGCTTAGC
This sequence comes from Eulithis testata, assembly GCA_947507515.1. Classification (NCBI taxonomy): domain Eukaryota; kingdom Metazoa; phylum Arthropoda; class Insecta; order Lepidoptera; family Geometridae; genus Eulithis; species Eulithis testata. The sequence goes on along the minus strand of OX382213.1, from coordinate 3,780,247 downwards.
AGGCTTTTTGCCAACGTCAGCGATATGTGTCTTCGCACGAAGTGCGGTATTTCGTACTCTGTCAGTTCTTTTTATCACTGAACATAATTATTAAAAATTGCATACAACAAATTAAATTATGGTCCAAGAATGAATAACGATACAAAGGTACAGTAAAAATGTCACTTTTTTTTTCCTTTATAAAACCAAACCTGTTTTATAAACGAACAAAAAAAAAACACTTAAAATTAATTTCTTTGGTTAGAAAACTTTTTTGGATCAAAATTATATGGTTGAAGCTTTGTATTCCAAACATTTGCTGTACTTGTTTGATAGTTGTCAGCATTTTAAGTATTTACTATTAAAATAATGTGCAAGAAAAAAGGACCTATGTAGGTATTCAAAGGAAAATTAGGCTATATTGCAATTATTGCACCATTATTCTTTGTACTAGTTTTCTTTGACTTTGTACTGGTACAAGTCAAGTTGGTTAGAACGAAAATCAGAGTTTTTGTCAATTTGTTGACTAAAATGGATTGTAAATATGAAATGAGAGATACCAAAAACCACGATTGTACTAAAGTTAGCGCAGGCCATACACACATAGGGTTAACATTGTAGCTAAATACAAAAGTTTGTCTCATTTACAATGTTTTGTAAAAAAAATACATGAATAAATTTTGTTTTTGACCTTGGTTTCTAGTGATGTACCTGGAGACATACATCTTACGTACTGTACACGGGAAATATCTATTATTTCTCGTAAGTAGTTTAAATACGTACCTCGGTGTCGATTCTGCTGTTGCGTTTTTCTAACTAACCTAATATGACAGCGCTTAAAATATTCTCATAAACTGAAACGACAAAATGACTATAATTTTAGCGCTGTCAAATTAGGTTAGTTTAGAAAAATTGAACAACAGAATCGACACGAATATAAATATAAAAAAATTAGGCTGGCTAGACATTTACTCACGAAAATCAATCGCAAACACTTGAGTGGTGTAGTGCTGTTACGTAGTTAGTTTTGTTAAAAATCGAAAGCAATGATGTACCCGTCACTGCGGAGTGTCAGCCGCTCGTCGAAAAGAGGAGAAAAAAAACACCTTGGAGGAATAACAAAGCCGGCTGGCCGCGCAGTTTTGCAGATATAAAAACGAAAGCTCACGAGGCACGACGATAGTGAAAGTTTGATGTGTTGGCAAATATTACTCGCTTCCAGGCCGAGATTTGTGCGTTCGCTTCTCGCTTCCAAACGGGGTAGCTCGGCGCTAGGTTTCACCAAAACTCCTAGCGCATACATTATGTACCAGTGTCGGTTAGGGTGTGTTGACGGAATCAGAGTGAATGGAAATTGACATCCGACACGTGTATCCAGTCTGAAACGACAGGTATATGTGCTCTCCTTTCTATTTGATTTTCAGGTTTAGGGAAATTCTACCGACTTCTTTTTTGTCTTTTGTCGACAGTTTTGCTAGTCGACAGTCGACAGATTTAAGAATGAGTTTCAAATGGGCTTGTGTTTTTGATCTGACTTATGAATGTCGTGAAATGTGCCGTTATGCCGTTATAGGTACTTTCTGGCTGTGCCGTAGTATTTTATGTAGGTAAGTGAAGTACGTAAATCCATTCAATCTCAAGTTGTTGTGGTACTCCACTCGCGGTCGTAAAACAATGCATCGACCACGTGCCTGTTTACACTTTCGAGTTCACATTCAAGGTCGTACGCATTTGTAAGGATGTATCCGTAGGCTGGACGGTGAACAAATACCGGTTACACAACAATGTCCCACTTCCCACGATATGGATTTACTTCCGTCCGCATATCCGACACGGTTGTATGATTCATCGAATGTTATGTGCCAATTATGTAGAGCTATGAATATTAAGCACTGATCATCTGCAAGGTAACTTCGACCGCTAACATTATTTCAAGCGTTTGGTAATTTCGGTTTCTAACCTATCACCGTGGGTTTTTTTCTGTTTGTACTTCGGTCAATGTTAATACATTCGTGGAGAACTCCGACTTTCTTTAGTCTTCGTTCTGGAATAAGACCGATGGAATACGCATTGTGAGTGCCGCCGCCGCAGCCACGCCGCTGCAAGAGATCTCCTTGAACTTAGTCGTAATGAGGAGTAGCGATATTATGTCAACTGGTGATTGAAGCGTTCTGTATTTGATTAACCGTGAGACGATAACCTTTCTCGACTTGGAAATGAATGCATTCTCGTCACATACTTCGGCATTGCAGTCGAGACTGTAACGTTGCGGGCGGACATTGTAGGTAATCGAAATCAGTATGACGTTACGCTGATTATAATTTATGAATGGCTTAAATGGGCTAGTGTTGTGGAATTAGTCATTTATCTCGGCATTTTGTTTACCCACAATCGTGTTAGATAGTTGTCGATAAGGAGACACGTGGTTACGAGGTCGTCGACCCGACATACTCGAGCTCGCCGACAGCTCGGTAATAATAATAAAATGTTTCCGTGCGACTGGTTCAAGGGCGAGCCGCTGATATCGGCGCCCGCTATATTTAGATTTAGCTGTGTGTGATGTCGATGTGTGTGTGTTTGCCTACCTACACAATTGTCTTGCAACTGCCGGTATCCATTTTATACTATAAACTTTCTCGGGCTCTCGAGAATTTCATTCAAATACGTTACGATCTTATGTTGCGTTGCGATGTGTTGAGATTTGAGATGCAAGTTCGCGTCGCGTAATAACATGAGGTGAGAAGATTGTATTAAAGTTGCCATGTAACGTCTACTACCAATTAAGGAGTCAAATCTCGGACCAAAATAGTGCACATTTAGAACGGCTCCAGCCTCTTACGTATATCCTCCTTGATTATCCATACTTCACAGTCATAGCCGTACAAAACTACCGGCATTGGACAAGTCGGCGGAGCTTGACGTTCAAGCAGTCTTGGGCACAGTACTTAACTCATTCGCATGAATGATGTTCTGTCATTTCGGTATCTCTCTTCCAAGATTCCGTTAGACAGGATTCTCGTAGGTAACGATACTTGGTATCTAATCGTAACCAACACCAATCGCATTTTCTTCCTTAGCACACTGAAATCTACAATACTCTGAAGTTCAATTCTAATAATCTATTCCATCTCCGTATTTAGGGCATTACGTGGCTGAGCTGTGCGTTGTGTAGTTTCTGAGTAAATTTCGCTCTCACTTTCGCATCGCAATAGTGGTGGCTGTGTACATGAAAACGAGATGAATGGGCTGACGGAGACCGTTCGTTCTGTCCGTAGATTTCGTAAAATCAATGCGAGCCGCCGCCGCCACTGCCTCGGACTCACGCTGCCCGATAATCGTGTCATTGTGCTATGCTTGGATAATTTACCGATCCGACCTCGATCGTTTACTACTAAAGTCATTCACCTCATCTTTAAAATTTTACTTGGCATTATTATTTACCTACTAATTTAAAAAAAAAAATGTTTTGTTATGTAGCTTGATACTATAATTATTCATACAATCGACGTTATTGTTACAAGTCTGCCGCACAATTCTGAGTGATGAATAATAAACATACGCGATGTCTCTGGTTTTACTACTGGCTGGCCATCTTGGCGGATTAAGTAAGCATTGACTAGTTTACTACTGATATTATGTACACGAAAAGAGACAGTGATAGTTCTCTAATAAAAACAGCTTGAACTGGTTGTTTCGGCGATAGAGTTAATACTTTAAATCAACCCCGTTCTACAATTTTAAAAACCCTAGTATAGTACCTACTACCGATAGACACATTACACATACACACCTAGTTGATCTTGATACATGTTTAGTGATTGGATAAATTGTTCATGATGGTATGTTGTGTTGTGTACGTCAATGCATGCGGACGCTATACGTACAAGACACAAGAGCGGCGCGGTATGTAATGATGTCACAAGTTGCGTCTTGATAATAAAGTAAACATCATGATGCAATGCACCTTACTACCTTACCTTAAGCAATGTAAGGACATTGCTGCAAGTATTGGCTAACAAAAACGTCACTCGTCACGCGGCCTGCATTCATTCATACACAATAATATGTTGAATGTTGTAATGGGGTCGTTAAACCGTGGTGACGTCACGTAATTGCCGGCTCCCTTCGCCGAGGCCGGTCCTCGTTTCAAATCAAAACGTCGGATTAATAACAAGGGAGTTTTGTAGGTCAAGCTTTATCACTGCTACCGGCTGGTTTGATAACGTGCTTGAGTTGTAAATTATTACCTAATATTATTCAATGACAACATTGTACCTATAATCAAAATGTGAACGTTACCTATTTCCTCATTCATGGATAGGTCAATATCCATACGCAAAAAGTGTTTATTTCCCAGTTTTGGTACTATGAATGAACTTCCTCTATTCTGGTATAGTATTCAGTTTTCAGACACACCAGTTTACCTACGCTCAATGTGTGCAGTTTTTCGTGTTGGTATGGTGTGGTATGTATGTAAGCTCATCTCAAATCAAAACATATAATTCAATGTACGCTATGAAACCGATGCAGGCATTGTTTCATAGCTGCCTCATTGCAGTATCCAGAACTGCATTCACCGCAGCTTGCCAGCGTCAATGATGCAAACAATGTGACGTAATACCACAGAATAACTGTTAGTACGTACTAACGCCGATAAAATGTGTAAGCATAAGTATCTGTATAAAGGGGCCATTGCCAAGGACTTTACTCTGAGCTCAGTCGGAAAGGTAATTGACTTCTACTTACTCACATACCCAGCGACCTAAATAATTTATAGGTATGTATGTACGAGAGTTTACTGTCTAGACTAGACTTTATTCTTTGATTCGATATGTATTGAGGAACTTTGGAGGAACTATTTTTTTGTTGTTTAGCAAACTTGTACGTACATTACATACATACTCTGGATTCTTAACATACGAGTATCAATCACCAGGGTGTGGTGCGAAGAAGCATCACTAAAGCTCACCTCACCGCTAACAGCAAGACAAGACGCAGTACTTGTCTTTATAGGTTGGCAAATACTTTTTGATGTAGTGTTTGCTTTTCATAAAGGTGTATTAAATATCTGTGTGTAATGTGTGTATTAGGTTCACTGGCATGGCAGTTCACTATGGTTTTCAAAAAAGAAATTATTGAATTTCTCGTAAGTAAGGTACTATCTAGGCACTACGAAACAATATAACAACTTTTGTGAACTTCACTCTCACCGCTTGGCATAAAGGTTCCACTAAAATCTGGTAGGAATCTAGTTTGTAACGTAAACAATGGCCCTCCTCAAGTACATCGTGACTTGCCGTAATGTACTGCAGACTGGTAGTACCTAACCTACTTATTCGCAGACTCAAACACAATCAGATCTGTGTAGGTATAGTTAGGTATACCTAGAAGGATTTCTAAATAAAACTTGTGGGTGGGAAAGGGGTCGCTTTATTAGGTCAATGTTACTCGGTGTTGTGACCTTTGTTTATTTTCCCGTATTACGTAAGTACAAGTATGTAGGTAGGTATAGGTAAGTGGTATGTGTAAAGCTAAAGCAGTAAAAAAAAACTAAACCAATGACTAGACCACACTAAAAAAACATTGGGTTGTGTGTGATGCATGTCAGGCATGAGCTTCGAAACGTTGCATTTTCCACATGACTTATAATGTGAGGCGTGGTGACAGCCTATCTTTCATTTCATACAACCTTATTCAGGATAAATTAGCTCGCTCTTGTCGGTCCGACAAATCTAATTCTTGGTTGCTGTACCAAACTAGTGATTTAGACGTTGTTTTGTCAGCTAGATCGTTGTGCAAGCCACCTGTTGCCTAACCGCACCACCTAGTTAGCGAAACCGCGAGCTTGACATTCACGGGGGCTCGTTACGGCACAGACTGAAATAACTTACCGTAACCTAGGACTGCACCGACGACGTAACGCTCTTTCTATTTATAGAGACTTATAATTAAAACACACACACAGACATCCGAATATCTTACACTACTCGTACCTACATTATGTGACGCGAGAGATAGCGGAGTGGGCGCTTTCGCAGGCACGTTATCCATTCACATAGGTACCTAGTTGTTTGAACGTTGGTTTATATCAACTGCTTAAGTATTGTTATTACTTCGAGCAAAACTTTTTACGAAGACAGTAGAAGATAAATTTTACTCCAAAACATTGATATACATATTGTAATCCTCGCTTTCACCACTTACGCGTAAGAAATCTAATTTGCTACGTAATAAATGACTCAACGTAGATAATTGCACTTATTTACTCATCGGTTGAATAATAATAACAGAACGAAGCCCATTGATGTTGAGAGACGTTTTGTAAAGTACAGTTATTGGAGGCACGTGGCGTCTCGGAAGTCGAATCGAAACAGATGATTCAATGAATACGTTTTACGTGCCATTGTTGATACGCAGTACATAAAAAGTAAAACCGGTCAGCGGACCTTTTATCGTTTTTCACAGGAGCTCGATGAGACGAACGGGATAATAATAGCAATAACAGTCAATCTCATTCATTCTCTCTTTCTGGTTACACAATATAGGTAGGTAGTTATGGTTCGACTTTTTTGTAAAGATACGCAAAGGGATAGCCCGACTGCGGTTTAATATGTAAAGGAAGGCAAGGTTACACTCACACATTTGTGGCGCGTCGGTGTAAGATGCGTTTGTTTGTAGTGGAGGGAATCCCCAACTTTTTACAAACACAATCAAAGTTATGTAATGTTTGCTCGTATCCGTCGGGGCACACTGACTGCTACTGTTGTTGTACGAATGCCAATGTTTTCATTACTTGCCTCGCTTATTTATATGTTATCATATGGCAATAAACATTAAACAGCTTAATTGTAATAACATTGCAAGAATAGTTTTCTTTCGTAAGTTTTGTATGCGATTAGTTAACCGACGAATCCAACTCGTCGTAGCTACCGCTAAAAGTCCCCAGACGAGAGTCTGCAATCAATACGTTGATGCCAGTAATGACATATGAAACTGAGATGTAATATATAGAAGACCCTGGTTTTATACATAAGCTTTAAGTGTTCCACGATTTGTAAAAATAGAATCTACTAAAGACTAGAGAATAAAAGATCGTTCCACGGTATGTAAATTAGAACCAACTGAAGAATAAACAAATAATGTGGTAGACTACTCTGATGTTGACATGATTGAACACCTGATTGAAAAATAATAAGGGTGTTTTAAGTTTCAGGCCTCATAAGCGTCTGGTTGCATGTGGCCTATTGTGTGATGCGTGTCTGAAAGTGGTGCGGTCCTCTCGGCATGTTTCTGATATGGTTCTTATCTAGGTTTGGTCAAAATAGATACAACCGTTTCCAAGTTATGAGGGTAGTCAGCAAGTCTGAATACTAGTTTTGGAGTCGGCTGTCAACTCGTCCCAAACCAACTCGGCCCGCATGAGACTAGTAAAGAAATTTCACTCGGGCATAATTGCAGTTTGTTTAGTATTGCGTTTCCTATTTATATCAGAGCATTCGGATTTGTCAAACATGGAGTCCATATTCCACGTTCTGATGATGACGAGCATGAAGTAAAAAGAATATAGGTACCTTTTTATGGCGTTTTGAAATTTAATTTCTAATTCTTGTAAAGTTACATACCTTTAAATTAAATAAATAAGTTAATTTTCATTCCCGCTTTGGTTGCATAATTTGTACCTGTATATGTAACCAATTCGTTGTCAGTAAAAAAATGTCGTCAGTTTGTTTACTATGTAAATATGTATGTTATATTTTTTCACTACACTCTCACGCAACCCCATGAATGTCAACAATCACAAGAAGTTAGTTAAATCAATGCCATCAAATCAAATAAAAGTAGAATAATGACTATGTGAACTTACAAGTCCTTGAACATAATGGAGCGCTGTATAAATAAAGTATGAAACGGGGTTAGTGTTTAGGGCAATGGTAATGAATGACATAATTGCAATGCAGTCGTGTCGACGAGCCGGATTGGAATCCGGTCGCATTCCTAACGGCACTACACACTTGCACTGTCGCATTTTATGTAATGCATTTTTTCCCCTGAGTAAATGAAAGCTATGGTAGGTTGGAGACTTGTAAATCTTTAGAGTCAGATTTTTACTGAAAACTGACAAAAAACTATTCTTGAGTCTCCATTCAGACCTGAGTCCGTAGTCGCGAGGTTTATTTTGTTGATTTTCGAGAAGTGAGCATTGAAAAACTCACCTATTCTGTATGGAGTAAAATCGCTTTCGTTTCATCAAGTGATTTTTCTTTTCTCCATATAAAACGAGCCTTTCTTTTAGGTCTTGATTTTCGTCTGAAAATACAAAACATTGTGCTTATTGTGTTTATCTGTTTGACTGTTTTAGTTCCGTTTGATCAACGAATGAACAGTTCGTAACTTATTAATTATCCAAATTCTACTCAAGGGAAACCACAGGCAGAAGTTAGGACACGTCATTATTTCCTTCTTGGTAACATAGTAACGCAGAACATTTAGGTCAATGTCCCGTCTACAAGCCTTGTGACCAAAGATAGGTAGAAGTCATTAAGAAAGCAATTATTATGTAACGTGACAGCCGTGGCAGAAAATAAAACGATCATGAACATGATTGTATGGAAATATATTTTAAGAAATAAATTCATTTATTCAGGGTAAGAACATTATCAGTATGAAGTCGTCGTACTACTAAGCGGCTCTTTGTTCCATTTGACTAGAGATACGAGGACTGTGTCGGCAGCTCTCTCCAGCTCTGCCCGGAAAACTCGCTGAGGTATAGCAGGGTCGGATGATTACTTATTAACGTAGGTGGAGGTTGGCTCAACGCGGGCGGGTCGCTCTGAGCGCGTCGCGCGATCGATGCTGAGTTGGCCAATGGCGTGCTGCCGCCCCCGCTGCCTGCACCCTGCGCAACCCTCTCTGCTTCCCCCCTCGCTAACCGCACCCCGTAACACCGCCCCATAAATCATTGAATTCGCCATAAAACACCCGATGTTCGTAAAAATGTAACTCTAATTGGCGAACACAAGTCTCATATCTCTAAGTCAAACTACACCGAGAATCTTTCACGATGAAGTTGTTGTTCAGAGACGTAAAACATTGATCAAAGCGTAATAGCGTTTCCCCGCCGCGCCGCTCGTTTGCCTTGTCAGAGCGGGGCTCGTCGTAACTACCTACGAATAATTGAATTTCCATCATAGAACAAAATGAAAGCTGAAAACTGAAGCGAGCGACTTTGTTGGCACTGGGAATAATTTCGGACGTAAATTATTTAGACACGGCGCGTTTAAAAAGTAATGTGAGGATAAGGTATTGTTGTGGGTTTTCATATCAAAAAATTATGATAGTAATTGGTCCAGTAGGCATTACACTATCGATAAAGCAGCTGTGTCAATGATGATGATTTAGATATCGACATAACTTTATCTCTACCTACCTATCTTTAAAATTTGTCATGGTGGTCCATATAATATTTTAATCACCAAGAGCAATTGTTTTGGTCCAGTTTAATGACTTGCCTTCAGCTTTAGCAACTTTCAGCATGGCTCTGAGATGAAAATTATATCATGAGCAGATAGAGCGGCGCGGGTGTCAGACCAGACCAATGAAATACGACATAAAGGATATGCGGGTTCAATTCTCGCGTCACTTGTCTCTATGAGGCGAGGAATTTTCTGTCGCCAAATGCTAGAGTAAAAAATCTGGAGTCCCATAACAAAGTCCTATGGAACAACAGTGTATTGTATAGCCGTTTATCTTACAACAGGTACTTGTAAGATAAACGGCTATACAATACACTCAGTAGTAGGTATCCTTATCTGGGATAAAAACTGTTGGAATATCCATAGTCCAAATTATAAGCTGCTTTGAACTGCCGCCATGTAAATTCAGTAAATGATTCATTTTAAGTTAATAAGTTTTACAAAATTCCTAGCCAGACCGGATGAAAATAATCAGTCTGTATGGTTTCTTTTTCTTATTTTCCTTAATGTCCATCACCAGCACCAGCCAGATTATCCCCTATAAAATTTTTATTAATCTTCATTATGTAATGGTTTTAGTAGAGTATTTTCAAACAATTTGTTGTGAAAAAAGGAAGCCGAAGAAGTCAAAGAAACGTTACGCTATGATAAGCCTGCTATGAACATAATTATGATTTTCTGGATAAAATTCTAAAGAACTTCCATTTACAGAAATAAATGTTTTTTTCACAGCCGCCGCGGGGTTACGGTGGACCACCCTACGGTGGAGCTCCGGGCGGACCTCAGCAGCCACCTGGAGGTTATGGCCCACCAGGGTCATACCCGCAGAGGTATCCTCCGCCACCTGGACCCGGAGGGCCTAATAGTCGATCACCCTTCCCACCTCATCAGGTATGACCATCCATCAGTAGTAGTTCGCCCCGAACTGAGATGTTCCCAAAAAATTAAACACAAAGAAAAACCAAATCGCATGGATATCACGTCACGATCTGGCTAATTACCTTACTTAACCACCCTGATCTACAAAGTTATTAAAACTCTAGAATATCAGATTCAGAATATGAGTATGATCTTATTGAACAATAAGTCGACTCTTTGAAACATACCTTGCTATTTGCTTCGCCGTAGTCGGGTAAAAAACATACGCCGCGCCGCCCGTTTGAATTTAACCCCAATTGAGACAACTACACCGAAATTAGTGTGAAATTTTTGAGAGACTTGCTAATAAAACAAACTAATTATCAAACGAAATATTCATTAAATCAAATCACTATGTAGTACAGATTACAGATATTGTGTGTAATCTGCACAAATTCATGCATTAGTGGTTGATACCTACATCTAACGGTAGGTAGATATTTGCAAACGCAGATTAATTCTGATTGATGACCAAGATATTGTTGTCGGTTATGTAGATGTCGGTCAATGACCCTGGCGGTATGAACATGCTTACCTAGTGTATCATATTAGCCATATTAAGTTGTGGATTTTGTAAATCGGATATTAATTTTGTTATTTTGCACAAACAAGTGAAATACAATAATGTTCGTTATCGTTATGAGATTGTTGTTAAGATTGATAAGGTCAAACACGGTAGTACTTCCTACATTCTCAGGATAATTAGGATCTGGATTATTCTTAGTTTTGACGAAGAAAGAGGCTCATTTAGCAGACTCTAACAGTATTCCAATAGGTGTGTGACAGATGACAATGCAAACCGGTTGGTGCTGCGAGAATAAACACACCTTGCTAACAATGTTTTCCATCGCGATTCAACGTCTGTATTACAAATAAACCTACAACTTCAAAATCGCAGTGGCCGTCCCTCTACCATCTATCTACCAATACAATAACGATGATCTCTAAATATCAAAATAATCTTCCCAAGTCTAAAGTTATGTAGAATAAAGAAGATACGTCTAATTATAATGTGAAACGGATCCATACAGTAAGAACTTTCCTAGAAATATCCTGAGCCTCGACGTTGTTGTGTCGAGTTATAAGATTCATTTCAAGTCCGAAACTAGAGAGAGACTCGAACGTTTCTGAGAATCGTTGAGCCGGCGGCGGCGCGTCGGAGCCTCATCCACTCACGTGAATATAAACGTCCTATCATGCTATAGCCTTCGTAAAAGAAACTCGTCTGTATGGCCCACGGTATAAGCTCTAAGTTAGCGTGGGGTATACACAGATACGCTCCAATGACGTAAGCCGCTCCGCGCGCTGGCTGACGTAAGCTCGTTGTGCAACGGAGCTCGAGGTACGTTTGAAGCAGGGTTCTTGGAGCGAACTCGTGTAGAAATCGCTGTTAAGAAATTATTCCACGGAGAACAGGGTCGTTTCGAGACCAAAGGTAATAGAGATAATGTGATTCCGATGTAAACACGTCAAAAATATAATGGGCTGCTGTTTGCCGATATCTAAATAATGCCAGCTTTGAAATTAAATGTAAAAGGAGTTATCATCTGTAATAGGTTGTTTCTAGGTAGTATGAATGTTTCAAAATTTTTTGTTTACCGATTTACTTCATTTTCTTCAAACCAGCCAAACTTAAGAGAACTGTTCGTAGACCTACCAAATTCTGTGAAGATTGGATAAGCGGTTCGAAAGTTATGCTCGAACAAACATACAAAAATACAACGCCGAATCGCCCAAGTTGTCACTAAGATCTTCGTTCGCTGGTTTCACCTAATCAAAAAAATATTGTTGTACATCTTAATGGTACTAAGTCCGATGACCCTGTATGTAATTTAACACATGCAGTTCCTCTATAGACAGACCAGTGTTGACCACTAACTCATAAGAGCCTGCCTGCATAGACAGATAGCAGTATAAGAAGCACTGCTTGGTGGTAGAAATAGATACAGTGATTTCCAAAAGAACACTATTTATTTCTAATACTGACTTAATTAGACCTATTTATTTTCTATCATAATAAAACATGTGACAGTTACCTCGTTTACAGTTCAAATCGAAGTTGTATTCGAGCGTTTTGCTCCATTATCCTAGTAAAGTCTCAAGAAAGGGTGGAAGCGGCGGCGGCGGCGGGCGACGGAGCGCGGTGACGGCACGCGTGAGTTAGATTAAAGTGACATAAGGGTAGACGGGATCTTGAGCACTCGTATGTTGCGGGCTCGGGGATAGAGCCCGTATCCGGGTGCAATGAATGCGACGACGTTTTCAAGGACGCGCCTCAGGTGATGACGTACGCGAGTTCCGCCACCCCCAGCATGGCTCCCGCGGGTGTTCCGGCACCCACCTAATAATGCACGTCTACACCCTGTCTGCCGCGTCCGCACTCGTTGCAACCTTGAGTACTCTCGGAAACACCCCATTCGCACCTAGGGTTCAAACCCCAAAGCCATCTACGCAATTGCCACCCACAAACCCTCCCCAGAACCGATGATCGAAACAAATTCAAATCATAGACCATGGTGCGACTGCCACGCATTTGACCAACGAGCACTATTTTGATGATGTGGCAGTTTACCATGCACACAAGTACCACCTAGTATTACTGATATCGGCGGAATGTGCGCCGTGCGACACGCCACCGTTTCAGCTGGCCCGAGTGGTAGATGCCACCGTTATTAGATTTTGCATAGTAGTTATTATCGTGTTGATTGCTCTCTAATTATCATAATAATAGTTGAGTTGATGCTCGCGCGTGGTGGCGGCCCCGTCAGCTGAGCGAAAACGAAAGTAAACAGAACTCGGTCAAAGGGTTTGTACTCACCTACCCGCAATATTTATGTGGGTACGAGGGGTGGTACCCCACACCCGTTTCAGGCACCCTCCTTTGATGGATTGGTTGGCGACTGGCGCGGATGTTCGACTAAAACTCAGTTCGACTCAGCTGCTAGGCATTAGTCTTGATTTCTTGTTACCCTCGACTCGACTCAAACTTTTACTCGCGAAATGATTATTCAGTAAAAGTTCTTTCAAAGTTCCAGAATTCTTTGTATTTTGTTTGGGAACAGGGAGGCACCCACCCCCTTCTGTCACTCCCTGCCACTTTCAAAGTTTTTCTGGGCACTGCTGACACAGATATTCGAAATTGTTTCCAGTAATGTCAATTGAAAGAACAGTTAGAAAAACAAAAGACATCACATCGAAGAATACACATCATACCATCATTTGGCAGGAATCAAACCCTCGAAACTCAAAAAACAGCACGGTGATTTCGTTATCGCACCGTTTTATGGCTTGTTACACTAACATCAACAGACTCAACGGCAGTCCATTGCGTCTGGCGAGTACTGGACAGGTTTCGGCTCACCGGCAAATGAGGCGCAACATATCCAATTACTGACGCTGCAGCGAAAGCCTCGACACAAGGCGACCCTTTGTTCGTCCAACGCTACGGCGCGGCACGGCCGCTATAAGCTGATTAGGTAGGACGTAGCTCTTCGGTTCGGAGTCAGATTTCAATATTTTCACCTGTCACGAATAATTTCTTCGATGAAAGTCGATAGTACAACTCTGTCAGGTCTCACACATAATTAATTAGATGAGAATTAATTATGTATTACTTTTTTTGTGATTTCACACGTTTTAGACAAACCTCCTGCATATTTAAGTAATAGCTAAACTATCACGAACAATGCTATCGTAATGGGGAGACCGTGAACTATTGACGTCACGTTATTCAATTATCGTCAGCTGTAAGGGGGAAAACATTAAAAGTGAATGACTTCTCTTGACCTGGATTACTGAATATCAGGCCTCCTATATCTAGCTAGAGCCTTGAATCGTGACGCGGAAACTGGCCGACTAGTGAAAGCATTGCACGTTTGTCTGGTGCTAAGTCTGCAATAGATTAGTTATAGCGTTGAAAACGGGTAGTCATTTGTTCGGTTACCATAGAAACGCGGAATTACTCTCGACAATGTTACGCTGCTATTGAGAATATTGTTTTAGTTTTTTATCAATCCGCTATAAAACTGTACATTAACTTGGTGACAGTTTTTTAACCGACTTCAAAAAAGGAGGAGGTTCTCAATTCGGTTGTATTTTTTTTATGTTTGTTACCTCAGAACTCCGCCATTTATGAACCGATTTGAAAAATTATTTTTTTATCTGAAAGGGTATGCTTCCAGGTTGGTCCCGAACTGCCATCATCATCATCATTTGATGATGAAGGCGTATCAAATTGAAGTCGGTTTTTCCAGTTTTTTAAACTTATAAAGTATTTTACCAATAATACGGCTAGTATGTCCCGACACGGTTCAATAGCTCTGACTTTAAATGCGCAGCAGTCAAATATATCTCTTTGGCTGCTCAAAGCACCCTCTCATTTCCCCAACGTTCAAAGTCAGAGCCAGTAAACCGTGATAGGGGACCTATATCAACTATCACCTGGCATAAAATTCTGAAAAAGGCCATAAAAAGAAAAAAAGAAGCAATGTATGAAAGAACGAATCCGGAAATTCACCCCATCCAGTTGAGCTTTTCCGTTCGGGCGGTTGTATGCACATAGAGATATTTACATAGGCCGGTTGTAGGCGTAGATGCGTTGCGGTGCACTCGTTTGCAAAGTAAACGGGTGTGCATAATGGATGCACGGTCAAGGCCGTTCGTGGCCGTCGACCTGTGTGCTTGCACGTGCATGATTGTTTTATACTAACTTGCTTTGATACCTGTAGTTGTGAGCTTCACTAACGGTACTAATGTTAATGCTCTCTCTCGAGATAAAGCGATACACTGCTAGTGTTTTACGTTTCTAGTTTAAAAATTGACTGTGAAGCTGGTGTTTTATCCTCTATTTGTTTCCAACGGACTTTATTTGTAATCTCCTGTCATTCATTTGAAGCGGCTTTAAAAAATTTCGTGGTCACTTGCCTGACAATGAAAAGAGATTACAACAGATTTAGCAGCCATTATAGCTAGAGGAGATTTAGGAGACAAATATGATCATAGGACTATAATTTATCCACGAACATTCAACAGCCAAAGTGACTTCTGAATCTTCTAGCAGTTTCAAAACCAGTGCTAGCCTAAGTTGTAAGAACTAGATGTATTCAAAATATTGTCTGTATCCTGCTTGAGTAATGAGTGTGGCTATTCTACTCAATTCACCAACCTACTTCCCCAAGAACTTAAGGGCATATTCATATTGGCCTGTAAAAGCTAAGCTAACTAAAATGATTGCTAAATCTGTTGTTATCTCATTTCGTTGTCATGCACATGCAAGTGACAATAATAGAGCATGTTTTAAAGCCACGCTAAAATTACAGTTGAATATGAATAAAGGGGTTCGTTTATTCTCAGCACTGATATCCAGGGCTATGAACGTGACGCTGGCCAAAGAATATGTAATACGTAGTTCTTACGTAAGAAGAATCGGGACTCCCATTCTACCAAAATTACTCACTGAAATTCTTGTTTTGTATGAAACGTGATTCAAATTTTGACCCTCGTTTCATACATTGTTCGTTTTTCGAAAGCACGAGTCTAGTTAAAGAGAGTTTCGCCAGTCTGACGCTGGCGGTTCTTCTGAACCGCTCCAACTTTGTATTCTTATTACCTTCCCTTTAATTATGGACCTACTTGAACTTGATGTATTCAAAATATTGTTTATAACCAGGGCTATGAGCGTGGTGGTTCCCCCCAACCCCCCAACCAGCCGCCCGGAGCCCCCAGTCCTGGTTCGGCGCCAAACGCACCTGGAGGCATGTCACCTACGCAAGACACGCAGCATCCGCCGCACATACACGGCGCGCAACCTCCACAGCATCAGGTTAGTTTTATCTTTCTTCTCTTTCTAAAGCAGTTCGTCTGAGCACAAAAACACGCAAGAAATTATGGCATCAATAGCTTATCAAAAATGTTGTTCTTTTCACAGCAGCGTCTAAACAAATCGAAAGCAAGAAAGGCATGCTTGCTTCTTGAGCTATCAAAAGTTATCATAAATACTTCCAGACGCGGTGGTGTTTCTGTTTACGACGAATCCTATCAGCTAGCCAAGCTGGACTTTGTCTAGTCTGATTGATAGTCATGTCAAACACCAGATATTACTTTCTTCAACTTTCTTGATGTAAAAAAAGTTTCAAAACTGGTCAGAATTTTGCGGTTGGCCGAACTCAACTGGTTTTCTTTGAATATAATCCTATTTGTCGCATCGTTGTCAAAAAGACCATACGCATAAACATTTATAAACAATTCAGGCAATTTACAAAACAATAAACGAACTAAATAAAACATTCTAATGAATGTTCGGTTACAAATTGACCAAATTGTAAATATATTCAGGTTGTAAAAATTTGATCGGACCAGGAAACGACGGCGACGACCGTCGCAAATCGCGAAACAAGTTTATGCTGTTCCCATTGTATATGAAATATGGACCGCTACCATTGATCATACTGATATATTATAATAAAGTTATAAAAAGTTATCTTACTTAGTTATCTAATTTTTATAAAAGACTTAAAACTAATAATTAAGGAACGCGAATCCACGAGAACTCGCAAGTTGTAGAAGTTTTCTCATCCACTCTAAAATAATCTTATTCAACAAAACTAAAAAGCAATATAAATATTTCTGTTCCTCGTCTTAGCTAAATTATAACCGTCTTAACTTCTCGAGCAAGACCAATTATTTGATTAACGAAACAATCCTAATAAAACGTAAAGTCTTTTCCTCCACTTTTCAAAATAAACACGGGTGTTTGTTTAAGAAGAAATGGCGGTTATTGTACGTACAGTTCCAAAAGGATTTTATCGTAGACCGCAGCTGACTCAACACAATGATACTCGTAGCAGTACTTCATTTCGTACGAGCACATTCGTTTTCAAATTTGTAAATATTTTTAATTGGCTCTAAGTTTACTGTTTGAATGTATTATGTACTTAAATTATCATCTTATTTACGGTAGGATAACATTCACCATTCAGTTTACTATGTTAGCTTGCAAACTAAAATATGTAGGTCTATAGTTATATAATTTTCATGTTCAATTAAACGCAGATTATAACATCATCATCACCCCGCTGTAAAATCTTATGAAGAACCTTAATTTGCATAATGTCTTTTCAAAAGTACATAAAATGTAAGTGCATAACCCAGAGACCCATCTTAACATTAACCAAAGTGATATTATTGTTAATAACTTTGAATAAATTGTGCGAGAGTGAGTCATGTTTATCGTACTACAGTGAACGTCGACGGCGCGGCGCGGCGAAAATTTTTCGATAATTTTGACCCGTTCGACTTGGCTCGCTACTGACCGACATACGTTCACGTTGCGAGATAGCTCCACTAAAGCAAGATAAACGGTTACTCGCGTTTCGGATTGCCGAGATATCAATTTTATTAGGCTGAGAACTTATCACTAGCTACTATCGTTCATTTATTGAATACATTGTAGACAGATTACGTAAAAAAGCGCACAAAAGAGAAGATAAATTAACTTTGTCATTGTGTGATTCGCGCTGACAACTATTTTGTTAGTAAAATAATATTCCAGTGAAATTATATTCTCGCACACTTATACGTGAATAGCTAGCGTCAGCAGTGTCAGCACGAGCGCTGATATGAATCTGTATAGCTTTAGCGAAATTGAACCCACTCTATATGGAAAGTACCTATAGTAATCGTACGATACTCGGCGGATGGAACTTTGGCTATGAACTTTACTGTTATCACCACACATTAAACTGCTGAATGTACGAAGCCCCTCGTTGTTAGCAATTTTTAAAAATTACCTTCCCTTACCATAACTATTTCAATAAACCGTCTATGGTCATACTCCTCATAATGGACAACTTTTACTTTCGTTATGTTTGTTTTCCTGTTTCTTTCTGTTTCCCCTCTTCATTTTTAGTATTATTGTAATCATCCAAGTTGTTTTTCTTTACCGTAAAAACAATTTTATAGACAAACTGGATGTACTTACCATCTTCTAAAATGTTGTTTGTGTTATTTTAGATGAGCGAATGATTATAGCTTTTTAAGTTTCTTTTACTTCGTGTCACAGTAATGACGTTTGTTTAAATATGTATGTATATCCCATTTTTTTTTGTTTCATTTTAAAAGTTCACGTAATGTCTGGGATGTCTGAATGTCGTAATCTGTCTGTTCGGCGGCGTGCTGCTATCGGAATCCATCTAAGATCGTGAGCAACTTGCTTTTGGCACGCTCCGTTCATCATATAGCTCTATTTACATATTTCTATGTTCTGAAATTGTATGGCTCGCACGTGGCTGGCCTAGCTACTGCACAGCGGTGTTATGAAGATGTAGCACATGCTTGCTTATTTGCATGCTCGTATCGTACGTACCACTATTTTAAATAGTGCGATGGCAATACTTCGACGATCTCAAAGCTTTTTATAAAAGTACGTATCATACCTCCCCAAGTAACTGAGAAATCAAATCGTATACCTAAATCTCTGTTTTCATCGTCATCATCATAGCCATTTTCATCTCAAAAGATGCTTTTAAGTAGTACCAGTATTTGAAGATAGGCATTAAATAAGATAAGTTTTCATAATATACCATTAATAAAAGATTCCATTTTTATTGGCTGGCATTAAATCAAGAAGATTCAAAATGAAGTGATAAATGAGGTCATGAATACACGACATGCGTACACGTGTACAGAAAAGACGTTGGCGTATTCGCGTATAGGGTATGGTGCAAAAAAATTAAACGTCAGGCAGTCAGATATCAAGCGATCGACGGAGCAGAACACTCAGAGGCTCTTAGCCTCGGGGAACGAGCGCTTCGTCGATTTTATACACGGCTCTCGAACTAAACACGACCGAGGGAGCTACAATTTATGCTAACGTAGACCCGCCGGCTCGGCTTCGGCGCCGGCTCTGCTCAGATATAAAGCTTTATGCCTTTAGCCTCATTCCGGTGCCACTGCTCCACGCTCGGCCTACTCTAAAAGGAATTCTTGTTTCTAATCCAACTCAGAACGTTAGTAATTAAAATTTTATTCATATTAATCGCTCTAGTTTTTAATCTTTATCCAGTTTAATGTTTATTTCCTATTTCCAAAGGATTCATTAATTAAATTTGTATTCTGTATAAAAGAAATAAACAGCAAAACATAAATCTAAACTTGATTCGAGGCTTTACTAAACTAACGTCGAGCTACCCACGTTCAGTTA
Source organism: Eulithis testata (assembly GCA_947507515.1). Lineage (NCBI taxonomy): Eukaryota > Metazoa > Arthropoda > Insecta > Lepidoptera > Geometridae > Eulithis > Eulithis testata. Next base: position 3,760,678 of record OX382213.1, on the reverse strand, counting down.
ATGTTCAACGATGTCAGTGGAGAATTTTGAGAGTCAAGGGCCATTGCAGCATCGTGATCGCTCGAGAGTCGTACGGTCGAAATGAAACGTCGTATCTTATTTTATGATTAGCGGCTCGAAAGCGCTTTGTAATTTTGTTAGTTCCGCCTTTCTGGTGCTGGGGGCTGAACACAGAGAGTGGAGATCGATGCGAGCGATCCGTGCGGGTGCGACTGAAAAGCAGCTAGCCAACGCTAGCGCTGTCCCCTTCGCTCGAACCGCCTACCAGGCAGCCATGTTGCGCTCGACCTGCGCTCGCCCGACCGCCATTGTAGCGTTCGTTGTCGCTGCTAGTGATGTACACCGGTTTTCTCGATATTTTTGTCTTATTGTTGACTGAATACCTGCTCTTTGTTAATTTTGATCACAATTCATTTTTAACCCCCGACTGAAAACGGAAGGGTTGCTATAAGATTGACGGCGTTGTGTCTGTCAGTGCCCTTTGTAGCTCTCAAAGTAGGGTGGTTGCGGTTTTTATTTTAAGAAAGGTTGGTGGAGCCGTGTTCAAATTAGGAGGATGTTCGTTCATGAGCTCTGAAAACCAGTTTGAGAAATCTCAGGCATCATCTGAAAGTATTGAGATAGGAAAGACTTGAGGAACTGGAGTACATACATACTTCAATTCAATGTCTTATGATGACCAGCAATGATGAAGAGGCTCCAAGGACTTTTCCATAGTCGGGGCCTTTTAAATGTTTGGTAAATTAATTTGTTAACTCTAAATCCACTAGTAAATCAGCCAAGTTCGGGAACGAAATGTCGACGCACCGGCTAATTTATACATCAGTACCAGTCAGTATGTTTCCTAGAACATTTACGAGAGTGATAATGAACAGAGTCTATGGACTTTGATCTTATGATGCTTCTATATTTTTTCTTATAATAATAAATTGTCAAATTTCTAGTCTGAAAAAAAATGTTATACTGATGCTTGAGCACATATTTTTAAAATTTTATTTGTACATCATTTTAATAAGTTGTTAAAATTTAGTTTGTTCGCTCAACGTATGTAACAAATATAAAATGAGCCGGTAATTTCTAATAACAACAGACCTCTAGAAATGTATTTATTAAAAAGATATTTCAGCTACATTAATTTCAAGTAGTGAAGTGCTAGTGTTGGGAAATGTCGATAAAAATAGTCGATGGTATGCAGCGGAGTTATAGCGCGGCTCCGGAATTAAAATGTGAGACGTGCGGCCGGCAGCGGCAGCGAGCGTGGGGGCGCGCAGGGGCCGGGGCGGAGCGGGCGCCCGCCGTTATTAATAACCATAAGCCAGCAGACGCACGAACGTCCAGAGGGGCCACGCCAGCCAGCCGCGCCGTAATGAGGAATCACTAATTATATTTTACTGGACTTTCGTATAAAACCAACATAAAATACACCAGAGATATACGATATAGACTCGTTTTTAATGAACGCTTTACCTTCATATTACGTTAATAAAAGCTGCGCTAATAGGCAATATCAATTAATTAGTAGTTATCGATATCTGGCACTTACTGCGTGCTCTACAGACACCGTCGATTATGTGCTCGATAGAGACACGGTCTGGATATTGGATCCTGGATGGAGTTTTGGGACAGAATGGGAAGATATTATAATGGTACGGTTGACGGGTACTGGTACCGGCATGTTTAATATTCCCCCACGGTCGGCGCGCCGCGCCGGTTGCACGAGACAGCTCTACCCGTTCGCTAGCCAACGTTCGCCTTTACCAGTAAAAACTCTGTATATTTTATTGTCAAGGAAATATATTTGTCAAAGGCCGTGCGATTAATTGCTCGGCTTTTCTAAAGTGCGCCCCAAGCAGATTCTCCTTTGGTACTTTAGATGGCATTAGATTATTGCATATTGTCATCTGCTCCGTATTCATTAGACTAATTGAATGGACTTGTGATCTCCATTTGAACTGCATTTAATTGATAAGGTTTTGAAGATCTACTTTTGCGTTATGTAGTCAAATTATTATTGGTGAATTTTTTTTTGGTTCTAATACGCTTTTATAGACAAATAAGAGACGATTCCCATTCGCTTAATTATGCAGAGAACCTAAATAAAACTATATGTCATTGAAATGCACTGTTATAAAAGCTAAGAAAACTATTTCCTCTCGCATGAATGTTCTTCTTTCCCTGTATAAAGAGCAAGTTATCCGGCAGCACTCGCTTCTCATAATAACAAACTGCGAAATACCCCGGATTCTCGGAACTTTAGTGTGGCAGGCAGCCCCGCTCTCTACTGGAAACCTCTAAAGCGCTGACTGCGGGGCGTACATTCTCTCCTGCGGCGGAGTCACGGGCAGGGCTGTCGGGAATTGCCGAGTTGGATAAATTATGCCGCTCGCCCCCTTTTGCAATCTCCGCAAAATAATGCAATCCAATTGTTGAGAGAAGAGAAACTGACATTTGTCTTGTCTTTTGTGCTTGCCTTCCTGCCTGTTGGTTATTATGATGATGACAAATGAATAAAGAGATAAGCGCAGAAATATCCGCTGTCAAAGATATCTTTGCATAGGAAATAAACAATATTGTAACTACCTCCTCTTGGGTTTTATGACTGAACTTCTACCACTTATTGCTGTTTGATACACGCGCTATAAAATTTATAAATTTGTTTAATTTTAGTATCTATTTCCAATTTTTATTCAAAAATAAAAATATTGCCAAAGCTACTGAATTTGTACAAATATGCATCTACATTAATTTTATTTTATTTTATACAGGCATAACCGGAATAAAAATATTATTGCTTCAGCTAGCTTCAGCTCGCAAAGTTGTTTAGATGGCATTATAAGTTTGAAAACGACTTACCTCCGTCCGTGTGCAGTTCTAGCACTTGCACGCTCCGGAGTTAGCAACGCTCGATGGTATTACGCTATTAATCCCCCTTCGGACCTTTCCAACTCTACTTTCAAAGGAAATTATCGTTCAAAGGATTCGTTGTACCAACACTGTCTAATGTAGTTTTATCAGTCGTTTGATGTGGTCAGGCCACTATTTATGAACGTTTTCAAATGGATTAGAAACAAAGCTTTGGAAAACATCTTTTTAATTACCTACTTTTTTAAATGATATGTTATGTTTTATTTATCATGTAAACAAAAACAACCATTCTACATGAACGACGCCTTTTATGATGTTTCCCACAAAACTCATTCGTTATTAGAGATAACATCATTAATCTGCGACATTTGGGTGCTATAAAACTGTATGGGAGGAAACAAACCGGGACGTTGAGAGGTCCGTGTATAAATAAAGTCCAGAATTTGTGGAGAGAACGTTTTGCAGCAGCCGAGTTCCTTTTAGCTTTAGCGCAGTGACTGGCACGGCGGCGGTGAGCGGCGGCGGCGGCGCGCAGACAAATATATTATGAGGCTGAAGTTTTAGCACAACTGTTATAGCATCCTTAAATGTCGGAAAGTTTACTGTTTTGCACCGTTTTTATCAGTAGATGTTTATTGAGATTTACTTTATAGCAAACGTGTACGTTTTTGAATATATTGTTTTTTAAATTAGGTGAGTAGTTAGGTAAATGATTCAGCTGAAACATGAAAATGGGAATACTCTACATTAAATTTCCAAAAAATTGCTACTTTATAAACCCACATAACAGTTTTCTGAACTTCATTTCGCTTTATATTTTTTGTGCGACGGGAGCTTTTTGCTGAATAATGTGGCCTCTGGCTCCTGCAGCGTAACTTTAAGTTAAGCTTGTGAACTTTTTGTCACTATAGCTAGTTTGAAATTGGCATTTAATTCGAGTCACTGCTGCCCCGACATGCAGTCAGACAATTTGTTACGAGTTTGTAGGATTCGGTGAATGTTGTAGCGGTGCTTTATGAATTTTGTCAAGTTCGTTCATAAATATTTCAACTCTTATACACATCATCCTTTCACTTTCCGTTTATGATCTTGTTTAAATAAAAATGTATGAATACCGAGAACTTACAATATGTTTGCCGGCAGGGCTACCCACCACCACCGAGACCGTCGCAGCCGTCCACACCAAACGCCCACGATCCCGAATCTGTAAGTTGATTCTGTGCTGTTTTATTTCTATTGTTTTAACTCAAATATCTTGTTTGTAAACACAACATTATTGTGCTTATTTTTATATTGAGTAGGCAGACTATGTATCCTTATCAAAGGCCTGGCAGGTAGTGTTTTTTAATAAAAAATAACGTTGTATAGTTCTCAGTATTCTAAAATACTTACACGTAATTTATAAGTTTAAAAAACTGGAAAAACCGACTTCAATTTGATACGCATTCATCATCGAACGATGATGATGATGATGATGATGATGATGATAGCAGTTCATTGGGACTGTTCTATTGATAACCACAGAACATAAACACCACATAAAAGCAAAATACGCAATGTTGTGTACGTGGATGACGTGTTTTTTCCAGTTACTCTTAATCAACTGCAAACTACTGAAAAATATACAACCGAATTGATACCTTTTCGTTTTTTGAAGTCGGTAACTTATACTTATCGAGAATACATCTCATAACCTACCTTCCGGTTTCACCATCAGATGATGATGATGCTGATGATCATAAGATGCATTGGGAATTGTCATGAAATTCATGGGAACTGACTTCAATTTGAAACGTTGAACCTTCATCATGAAATAATGATGATGATGATGATGATGGAAGTTCATTGGGACTATTTTATTGATCGTAAGCACCACAGAAACGTCACAGGAAAGCAAATACGCAGTGTCGTGTAAGTGAATGACGTGTTTTTTCGAGTTATTCTTATTTAACTGCCAAACTACTGAACTGATTTTGATAAAAAAATTATGTGACCAATCTGGAAGCATACCCTTTCAGATAAAAAAATATTTTTTCAAATCGGTCATAAATGACGTAGTTTTGAGGTAACAAAAATTAAAAAAAAAGAAAAAAAATACAACCTTATTGAAAACCTCCTCCTTTTTTAAGGTCGGTTAAAAAGCTATTGAAATACCAAGACTCCATAAAAGTTGGCGACGTGGTCTTACTACTGCTTGTACTAATATTCTGTGCCGATGAGTCAACAAAGCAAGATGCCGAGCATAAATAATATATCAGCATAATCATATTGACTAGTCATTTACATCCAGGCGTAACGTAACAGAACTTAAAATAAACCGTACTGGCCGTACTGGCCTTCATAACTTTGGGATACAGGCTAAATATAATTACATCCTATAATAGAATAAAATAATAATACTACATTCTTCGGTACCGGGGCACTAAAAATAGAAAATGATAAGCAAAGTTACAATAAAGTTCGATGTTCTTTTTATTTGTTTACAAGAACCAATTAAATCCTGCGTGTATTAAATTTATGAATGACGACGATTAGGTAGATGTGATAATTACCATGCAACCGACCAACAAACTGTGGCGAATCGTATTTACACATAGTATATATTAATTGTGTATTATGGTTTTTAATGATAGCCTCCTAAACCTGTCCACGATGCCTTTCTGCGCCTACGTAACGATAATTTAACGTCGATGATGTTATGATAATAATAATTACTGTTTATGGACGTGTATTTAATGAAACTTAGTGCGGTAGTCAATTGATTATGGTACCGCCGACCGAGAGCAAGAATAAGTATGTTTGCTTGCCATTACCGAAGTGTTGTTCACTAATGGCTGAATAATGTACGCAGCTCAGCTAGTCACGTAAGAACAAAGTACAGAGCTCGTTTCCGAGCGTAATGAAGCCGTGTTCTCTTTATAATCTCGACGGGCATGTTCCTTTATTTTTATAACACGATGATGATAAAATAATTTCACATTTTCTGCCGAATTACCCTGTTACGTGAAGGGTGATTTCGAGCCTGATACTTTCCCCAGCTCATCTGAAATTGACTACCTAATTTAAACTCGTCTAAGGGCTTTATGCCTTATTATGACGAACGCCTTCGCTCGCATAGAAAGTATTTTCCATACAGACGTCATCCCCTGCTGCACACCAATCTTCTAAAACTGGACTTTATTACGTGCAGTGCAACATTATTATAAACGTGGCATTTGCGTAGCAGGCACACATGTGGCTGTGAGTGGACCTCGTTTCACTCGCTATTTGTGGACTCACTCCATATTCAGCGCCTGCAAACCGACCACGGGCGGCCCTTGACAATAAGCTCGTTTACTAAATTTTGCCGCAAACTGTTCGACACTTGAAAGGAAACCTGCGGTATTTGCAAAATTAAATCTGTTCTATTTGTTCAATGCGATAAATGAAAGCAATTTCCTATGCAATAACACAGAATAGAGGAAATTGAAGCGTCTGTTCTGTACGCCGATGTCTTTTATTTATTTACGTTGCTCAAATACGTATGACTCATCGTATAACATCCCACCATGACTGTTTAGTAACTAGAATATTAGCAATACAATTCGAAAGAATTTATAAATGGTGAGATATTTTTTTTATTAAGTACATAATTGGAATAATTTGTATACAATTTTTTAGTGTTGGAATATTTTGTATAATTTGTTTATGGCGACACACACAAAAACTTTCTGATCGACAAGTTTCGAATAGGAATTTGATTTTAAATCAAATTCTGTCTCCGAGGAATTTTTTTCAGCCATGTGCAGGAATGGTAATGATTTATTGATGAATAGGTGCATTGCGTGTGTATGTCAACTGACGACTCAAACCTCTGCGGGAGTGTCCAGCTAGATCTTCAAATAGTCACAAACCAACGCGGTTAGCCTCTCGCATTGTCAAACAAGAAACAACCAATATTGATTGTTTCTTTCATAATAAAACAACCATATTCATCGAAATCTAAAAACAAGCTAACGATTTTATTCATATCGTTATTATGTATTCTGTAGAACAGGGATATATTAAGGTCTATTATTTATCAGTGTTGGTTTCGTAAATGAAACGTGACGTATACGAACAACCCCATAGTCTATAGACAGTCGGGGCTGTTTGATTTTGATTGATACCGTTAGGCGGGCTCGCATTGTCTCGCCGCTGCCGCCGCCGGCCCGCCCGGGGGGAACCAAATGACTGGAATTATTAAACCAGGACCCATTCCGCAATGTGACGTTTTTTATAATGAATGTACTGACTTGGTCGAAATCGAGGGGACTCGACGTTTTCGTCCCTGAATGCCACCCTGATTCTGAAAGCTTTACAATTTCCAGTTTTAATTCTTTCTACTTTTGTTCATGACAACCAGCTGTCTGTTACACTTGTTTGTGGAACCGTATCGTACGTAACCCGAGTTTTATCGTTAAAAATAAGTGGGTGGACAAGTGTATCTCGAAAATAAAACATTGTTATGTTCAGGTTTATACAAGCGTAATTATATCCCAAGATTTGGCACGTGTTATAAATACTGCCAAAAAAAGTTCTCCACTTGTAGATACTAGGTAATATAGATAGACAAGCTTTAGTTTTGTTTGGCCTCTGCTAGCTAGTTCATAAAAGGAAACAATATTTTAAGTACTTTGAAATGTAGAACGCTAAAGCTAAACGAGGGAGCCAAATTAAAACAGTTAGTTGGAGTACAGAACTAGTCTCGTGTGCACTATCATACGCTCGTAGAAGACTTGACTAACAATGTAAAAGTAATGCTCGGAGCAAAATATTCAAATGTAAAAAGCGGGAGAGGTAGAGTTATTCGCCCGCTGTACGTTCATAATAAACGAGATTGAGTGGGGCGGTACAGTAGACGCAAATGAATGACGGCAACAGCGCGGCAAGCGTAATCAGCCGACGGGCAACGTGCGTTCGCATGTTAAAAACAAAGCAAATCCATTTTGCACTGAACATTTTTAGACAAAAAGTAACTACAACCACACAGTGGAACGAAAAATCATCGAACTCGTATGATTTCTTGTCTGCAATATCAAGTCGTATGAAACATGACTGGTAACTAAATTATTGTCTGACAAAGAAAGTACATACATACGTAGTACATATGTATGTAATTTCCGTTAAAATATTTGGTACTCCAAATGAAGATTACACAGCAACGCCGTGATGACAAAGTTGCGGGAAATACAACAATGTAGGTAGGTAAGGTAGTTGTATGATAATTATAGCCATAAATATTGCTAACCTAGAGTCAAGAGTGGCTTGCAAGATATCTAGCACTATGCAATGTTATATGAAGCTTGTATACGCAACGAACCACTTAACTTGCATGTCCTTGACATTCAGGTCTCAGAATAGAAGCTAAGGTTTCCTAGTGCTCGCAATACCTTTATGCATAACTCAGCGTAGATTTACAGCTAGATTTTGCATCGAACCACCGCCGCCCTAACGCCAAATCTCATTTGCTGAACAGGAGCCGTCCCAACAAAATTGCGAATAGTCTGGTGGCGTGCACGAGTACGTTTCATTTTTAATTGAATAACCCGAGGGTGCTACATAATCCAGCGCTACCGGAGCGCCAAAATTCATGACGTTTACGTTTGTTTTTGTTCTCCATTCTTGAATGTGTACTAAAGAACTGCTCATTTAATAAGTTCTTGATTTTCCTTGTTTTCTGTTTTTATTTTGTCAAGTCTTAAATAGTCATTAGCACGCATCTCTTGCTGTTACATAAAAAAAAATCAGCTTTAGACAGAGATAATATCATATCGTTCCTAAAAAATAAAATTGGTCATTCAATTCCCATAGCAACTACTTTACGAATGCAAAATTTTCCGTTCTATTTGATTAAAAATCTGATTGAAACATGTTATTGAGTTTCATAATTAATTGAATGTTCGCTATTTTCATTCGTTCGAATAATATGTATGTATACATTTTAATTGATACAATTTTATCGTGAACGCACGTATATTTTATTTAGCATTTTGGATAGATGGAGCGGCCGCATTCGGATCGAATGTAATTATTGCGGTGCGATTTCGATAATGCGCCGCGAGGCCGCTCGCCTACAAAATGTGGTCGCCCATTGTTGCATTTTAATAATTTATACAACTCACAGAACAGATAAAGCCTTTCCATGTTATTTCAATTTTGCATTATGAATTCCAATTTTGTTCGTGCCCATTTCGTAGGTAATCTATCAAACTCTATTGCGAACGCACCAAACTAATTAATCTTCTGCATACTAATAACTACATTTTAAGCCGGTGTCTCATTAATACCTCGATAAAGTTACTTTAACATAGCATGGTAGTTAATAGTAGTTACTGCAGTAATGTTCGGCAGATTTTCTGTTATGGTATGTAGTAAAAATGTTACCCTATTATGCGTTCCTGAGTCTGGCAGTTTAATCGCGTTGTTAAAATGCGCTGGTAACGAGGCGAGGCAGTAAACTGGACTGGGCGGCGGCGGCACTGCTTCTATAACCAAATATAATGTGTCTTCAGGCAGATAAAATTATTTACCACTATCACCCAGTATTTAAGTATAATCTGGATGTCTTCAAGGTGTTGTGAATAGGTGTCTTCTAGACCGTCGGCTTCATCGTCGCTCACCATCAGGTGAGATTCAAGTAAAAGGATGGTCAATTCAATATAAAAAAAGTAGAATAATGCAGTTCTCTTATATTTACCGTCACCGTATAGGGCATACTATGTATCTGGTTCTGTACAATCAAATATATCAAAGTGGTATCTATGCTCTCCGCGATTCGGTTCGCCTAGTATTTCTAAATTCGACACAGTGGCACAGTAAACCGTGCAGGAATATGTGCAAGCCTATAAACTTAGGTTTCTCCACGATCCGTTGCGTGCTATCGGCCTGTTGCTCCAATGTCATTACTTCGTCTATTTAGTGTCTGGCGATAGATACCTATTTGAGTTCTCAACTGTAGTTTCATTCATTGTGACAATATCGATTGTAACATCAAATTCTTCACATGTACCAGTCCCTAGGTTCTCTATAACTCTTTTAATAAATGTGGCCATACAGGCATATATTTACAGGCTACTGAAATTCGCGTAACTCCTTCAGAAACGAACAAAGGCCGATAAAAGTGTACCTGTGCAAACAGTCAATGAAAATAACACTTTACCGCACTCTTAGCTATACTACACAATAACGTACGTCGCAACTCAGCTACGTTTGCTCCGTACTTCACGTGAATAAGTGAACTTTGCATCGTAGACCTTTACTGGATCGTTGTTACGTTCGAATATGCGGATGTATGTTGTAGATATTGGCCGTAAAACTTACCGTGTCGTTTTATCGCACCGAACCGGGCGAGGCGGAGTCGAAGGTATACCAGTGGCTGGATGGTCGTAATACAAACAGCACATTCGACAATGCGTACGATAAGCTTACTGAAGTATAGAGATCACCCAGTTCAGGAGTCTTGGAATAAGATCGTGTCACAGTTTAATAACGCACGGCGAAAGTGGAGTGGAAGCGAAGGGGTGCTTTGTGCAGTCAAACAGATCAACTTCTGCTCATTTTGAATAGAATAGAATGTTTTTATTTTGTTATTTTACAGAGGTACAAAATTAAATCTTAGAACTATAATTAAAAATAACAAAAATGGCCACCACTCAGCATGGCGCCAGAGCAGGATATGTTAGTACCCTGCCTAGGCGCTGGTTTACAGTGGCGCCAGTCAGCACTATTAATCCGTGACTTGCTGACGATTCCGACAAAATATATTGGGACACAATGTCCCAATTGACACTTTTGATTTTAATATTTTTGTTACTGTCGATTCGGACACCATTAACATAGCCGCATTGTACAGTCGGTTAGAACAACAGTGGATGGGCTCGCTTCGCTCGCATTTTTTATAAACAAACCTAACCTAACCTACTCATTTGGGAAAGGTGCTGGTTACCTTGTGATGCTGTCTCATCATTAGTCATTTACGTGCGCTAACTTTTGTATTCGTTCATTCCGCGATCCAATCGTCTTCTGCCTGACTCTGACTTGGATGCGCATTTGTCTAACTCGAGTGGCATAAATACATTATGCTTTTCATCTCTTTCGGATGTAGGCAGGTTAGGCACCAATAATAAACTTAACAAACTTATGACGAAAGTTTATGTACTTACTTCGAACTTTCAGACTGTGTCAGTATTATTTAATGAAGTTACCAACTTGGAATATTATGTCAAGCTTTACTTAATATATAAAAGCATGATGGGTTTATTTGTATGGGATTAATGCCAGGATAATGTGTACAATCAATCGCATTCAGTGCTTTACTGAATATTAAAATGTTTATAAAGTCCTAATTTTTTTTGTCATTGGCAACAACAATTACAACGCAACAAAAGAGAAACTGAACGATAAACTGAAGCTACAGTTGCGAAAGAACAGTCAATTGGAGAAAAGTTTCTCATAGCTTAAGAGCTCAATCACAAGTTGCACGCTAGCGGATCCCAATGCCAAAAATAAATTGTAAACGTTATAAATGTAAAAAAGTTCAAAGTAGAGCAAACTGTGCACAACTGTCTAACAAAAAGTAAACAAACCTCAGCTGGGATGAAATTATTATTACATCCTTCCTAGTACCCACCGTGGGTTATTGTAATCGTGACGACATTGACCCCGCGACCCTCGGTGTCTATGACGCAACGAATGTCACCACAACCATCAATCACTGAATGCTTTGTGACGTTTTGCGACTTGTCAAACCTAACAGCATTATTATAAAAAGTTTGTATAACACTACTTAACATTCTAAGGAGCATGCTTCGATTCATTAACTTGATGCATATTTATTTCCATAGGCGAATGGGCAGTCCCATACCAACATAAAATAAAAGCCTTGAACATTTTATGGGAAATGAAAAGCTGACTTCCATTCCACTAGGTCGATTGAATGCAACAGTGTTGCATGAAGAGTGGTCGTTCAGCGCATTGAAGTATGTGGCGATGGAATGATGTCATCTGATTGCGATGGGCGGGCACGTCTGTCTGTAGCCGATTCGTGACCAAGACTCTAAACGACGCATGCATACCTAGCCTCAGTTCATGCTGAACACACGCGCACATTCTCAGATGTTTCGTATCGAGGGCTTTTTATGACTTGACAGTTTGACACTATAGATTCTAAGTCGTTATTTAAAACAGTTCTGCATAACAAACAGAAACGGCGTTTATTCCACAAGAGCCACAACTCCTGCAAGTAACGACCGTGATAAAGACAGATTCTGAATCGACCTCGATCTACGTTGCTTCCACATTATTATTCTGAATTTATTTAAAGATGCCCTCTTCCTGTTGGCTTCCTTCCAAAGGGGTATCCCCGGCAGTTACCAGACGATTTAATAATTATGAACTGTGGGTTAACGTAATGTCTATGTGGATCTCTTGTTTATATTACATACATTATGTAGGTATTTTAGTTATCATTCATTCAAGATCTCTGTCGGTTGCGAGTAGTATTTTGTTACAAACTAAACTTCCTTGTGGATTTCCTTATGAAGTAACATGATTTAATTCAAATAGTTCAACCACGACGCAGCAACGCCAGTTAAATTCCAAAGTCCATGCCTGTTCTTGAGACGTAAAAATATGTGACATGATTTTTCTGTGTTTTGATAGAAGACTTACATGCCACTCACACATTAGTATACGTTGCTAATCCGTATTCACGTCAGTCAATGCAATGGATCAGAGTCAGGACAGCGATAAAGCGTCAGCTGACTCGAACTGGGTGCCTTTCATAGTACTCGATTGTCGAGTCCGTATCTGTATAGTTACCTTGTATATATGTATGTCGAAGACTGGAGGCGTTCGTGAGCGGGGGATGCCTTCAGATAATAAATAACGAGTGCAACGATTGCGACCGCCGGCTCGGGATAAAGGGGGTCCGGGGAGGGCCCAACCATTTTAATGTCCCGGCGCCAGACTTTATATTAAACATTCGACCTTGGCAGTGGCCTACATCGACACCGGGACACGCACACACGCCCACTTCTCTCGTCACGGAAAGAAAAGTTCATTCAGAATTTCGACACTTGTCGACTCTATAAATAATATCCGTGACGTAAACCTGACGTATCCTGAACTGAATCTCGCTGTTTCTAAAAGTTACTAATCTAAGACATTAAATGTAACTTTACATTGACATAACATGATACTGACCCTAAAGACTATGAGGACGCAGCAACTTTAGTACCACGCAAGAAGAACACATTGTAAACGCGGTCACTACAAGCCTCACTAAAGTTGTGAACGCTCGAACCTCAAAACTGAAGAGGAGATCGCCATAAGCATTTTACCACTTGGCAAGAAGGTCGAAAGACTAAGGTCTAAAAGCAAACGGTCCTCATCATCGGAGGAGACTAACAATTTCAAAAAGCTGGGAATGAACATGTATGCATATGCAGGCACAGGTAGCTTCACCTTAATAATATGACACCAACGAATTAAATTATTGATGTTCTAAAATAAGCGAAATGTGCCTAGGTAAGAATTATTGAATTACCACGAAATATCACACGTTAGTTATATCCTCAATTAGTTGAAACTTCATCCATATAAATCCGGTTCAATTCGTATGAAAGTGTTACCGTAATCATTCGGAGTTGCAAATTATGTAATAAATTACCGTTATTGTTATTGCGTGGAGCGAGTGAGTAATGTGGGTCAGTGACGAGAACAGAGGCAGGGTCGAGATGCCATTGACGCGTCTTTATGTTACATAACTGCTGTGTATTGTTTCGCCCAACAAGGACACAAAGGAATCGCAAACACTGCGTATCAACATGCATGCAACGCATACGGCCGCAAACAATCATATACGTCAGCTGGTTGCTACCTGCATTGTATGGTAAAGCTATTCAAGTATAATTTTCTTTTGTTATCCTTAGTTCACAATCACAACGCACCACAAATATTATCAACACTTATCAGTTGTCCATTTCATTCTTACCCATCATATTTTCTTTTTTTTTTGTTATTTCAATTTATAATCGAACTTAAGTTGGTTCGTATAATGTTGCTCTCTCTGTAATAATATTCTTTGATACAAAGTTAGTAGAATGGTGGCAGCGCAGAGCTCGGTGCTGCTCGCAGGTGTTCGGTGTCACTACGAAACTGGTTGGGCATCCGGTCGACGCTGCAAACTGTATCCCACAGATGGCGCCACTCGTCCAATAACAGAATGCTTTCTAGCAGCCTGCATCCTTTGATACAAATTAACTTGGTCGTTTATTTGTTTTCAGCTGAGATTCAAATCTTTAGATTCATCTACGGTCTGATCTTAACCATATAAAATCGACATGACTACAATAGAATCAATAATTCACTCAATACCACTGGTGTTCTACTTGCTAGGTCTGTGTCACTACCAGCACTAAGACAAATTGTCTAATTACAGTGCGGTCCGAGCGACTTATGTAACTAATGGCGGCATAATCGGTCTTGCGGAATCCGATCGTAAACAAGCTCGCTAACCCACTAAAACATATTATATCTTTTATTTTGCGGAGCAAACTGCCTTCGTAGCTTGGAATTCACTCTTGCTCGCCACTTTACAAAACAGGTTCCTGTATCGAAATTAACGATAAATCCAATAGCGTGGTGCCGGCTCCGGCTCACCCTCTCTGCATATTTTCCTGCGTCTCGCTCGGCTCGCGGGAATAACTCACGTTTATAGAATATTCTTCATGCATTATTAACGTTGCCTAATTTCAAGAATCTTAAACCATTTCAATTAGCCATCCTTTAGTTGTTTGGCTACCGTATTTTCGCCGTGAATTTCTTCGGCTGTTGCGAAATACATTAGTTTATTAGGGACATTCATTTCGGGTAAGAATTTTGTATTGAATTGATTCAACTCTACCCATTCTGACTAGGAAAGAAACCAAACCTTTTGCAATCTCTACTTGTTTGTACACAATCAAAGTCCTGAACTTACAAACAACAAACTAGTTCCATTATGCACTATACTGTAAAGATGCAATTATCTCTGGTCATTATTTTATCCTGAGCTCGCTAAAAAATGTTATGAATTGTAGGATGGTTGGACGGACACACTGCGCATATGCGTTGACCTGTATTCCCAATAGGCCACAATAATGAGGTACTGCTATGCTTATAAGTATGTCACTATTAGTTCGCAATTCCGATCAATATTAACTGATTTAAGAACGATATGATAGGTTTTTAAATGATCTCTTTGCTCTCTAAAAGCAAGTTCTTATTGTTCGCAATCTTAAAGTACCCGTATCAGTTCCTGTAAAACTTAGAGAACTGCCGCTTACTATATAAATTTAGTTGTGTTTTCAAAATTCAAGGACCTATATAATCTATTTACTTTTAAAATGGTTACATAATTTTTTTAGCGTTCATGTGTTGCGTGCAAGAAAGCCTTGGGCCAAATATCTAGCTGGATAGAGTATGTTGAATATGTATGCGTGAAGCTCGAAGCGAACCCTCGCTCGCTGGTGTTCCGGCGCATGGCGTGCCCTCGGCTCTGCTCGCCTGTTCATAGATAGCTAGCTATACATTTGGGTCGAAGTTGGTCGGAGCGAGCGGCTTGCCTGCCGCCGCCGCTGCCGTCGCAATATCAGCCCGGTGAAATCGCTCGCCCGCCCGCTTCGCCGCACCAGTCGCACCACACGCCTTGCCTGCGCCAGTCGCCGTGCGCCAACTGAAACGCGCACACTGCTAGCGCAATCGAACGTATAATATTTCTCGCGTGTCCCCCTGCTCTCTGATCCTTTCCATCGCATTACTCACCTTCGCCTATCCCCTTGTTCCCGGTAGCGGTGATACGCTCCTCATTTTCTTCCCCCTTTCGAATTTTCTCATTCGAAACCTTTCTGACATTGTCTTGCGAGTGTGTGTGTGTAAGAGAGAAGTGCCCGTTCGAAACTCGTCCTAGTTTGTATTTCGGCGGCGGCGGCGCGACGTCGACGAAAAAGGTTCAAGACGACGACTGTCATCATAAGGCTGCCTGCGAATACAGTAAGTATCGCGACGACCGCATGACTCAATGTAAAATGGAACGATGCTTATCTTTTGCAGATGTGTGTGTGGGTGTGTCGACGAGCAAGTTGCCCGTGTTTGCGTGACATCCGACCGCCTACGGGTGCCTGTGTGCGTTTGGCTCAATACTTGATTCTATTTTGTGGCGGAGCAGCTAGATGTTTGTTTTTATTATCATATGACCACCGACCGCTGCGATGTCAGTTTATTCCCAGTAAAGCACTACTGGTATTATCCTCTAAATCAAATGTTAAGTGAACTCTGCTCTTAAATCTTACCTAATCATAATCATTTTTAATTTAATTAGTAACACTGAACATTGAGTGTTACCAACACTCAATGTTATTGCAAATTTGATTCATATTTGAACTATCCTTTGCTAATATATAAAACAATGTTAATTGAGTATTTGATGTATAATATAGGAAGGTCTAGGTACAGGTAGAGTTGATTGGTTGGTACCATATTTTAACTCTTTTATGCTCTAATCTATATCACGACTATTATTTTTCCACCCTAACTTAAACCATATCGTGATTCAAAACTCTACAAATATGGCTCGTGTTTGATTGGTATCTATTGAAAGTGGAGAGTTTGATAACAACCTAATTTTTACTTGCACGGGTACGCTACATGCGCAAGTACTTATACCAAATTTTTTATTATATTTTTACTGGATATAACTAGCTATCTTCATTTTAGCTCTACTTCTGAAAATAAACATAATGCCACATTTAGATTTATTCATTGTCATCTAGCTTTCGCCCAAGGCTTCATTCTCGTCATATTCTTGTAAAAAAACTTAAAATACAAAAAGGGTAGCACAATAACCTGGATAATCATTTTGGTTGTACTATCCTTCGATCAACAATGTACTATCAGTTGAATTCACCGAAGATTGATGTTAGTATTCTGGTTATCGAACTCAATCTATCCAACTTGGAAGCACTTTTCGTCACTCATATGAAGAATATGAAGTGATCATAAATGGAAGCAAGTGCGTTCGTTCAAACATCTGAAATAAATTTTGATAGTTCCGAGACTATATTATAGTTCTGTATTGACTTTACACAAGTAGTTCACTCATTATCATTGAGGCGTTAATTTTATTATGCAACTCGACTTTTATGGTTTGGGCATCGTTTTACATGATCAATAATAATAATTGATTACACGCTTGCTATGCAAAATAACGCTGATTGTTATAACTTTAAATCTATTTTGTTAACTTTTAAGATAGTTAGTTATACCCGATCCTATATAGAGAATCCAAGTGGATTTTCTTCTTTAGTGTCTTTGCTATCATTGTTATTTTTCCTTATTTTTATATCAGTTTCTTTCTATAACTCGGGAATTAAATTTAATGTAAACACATCCTGTGTTTACATTAAATTTAGTAGATAGGGAAATGCTCACTTATTTACCTACTTCCTTGGTTATAATTGATATCGCTTAAAAAAGTTTAAGTTACATTGTTTTCAATAATTCTCTCCATAGTATACCATTATAATAATGTATTGTGTTAGTAGAGATCACTTGTGTTAGTAACTGATTATTTAATATCATTGATTTAATGCGATCTCACGCTCAACGTGTTCAATTGAATAATGTCGTAACAGTCTCTCGTGGTGCGGATCAATCGTCGATGTTATTCATTGCGGCATAAAAACTATAATGTTGGAGAAAACGGCGTATATCGCGCATTCCTCGTTTGTCGGCGGTTCATACAAATTATACGATGTGTGTTACGTATAGCTAGGTAGGTGGGCCGTCATTATTTATGTTCTCTAACAGTCGACTCAGTGGTGTGGGTTAAAATCGGAGCAGTCAGCTGATCGTCCATGTGTGTGTGCGTTCTTTGGGAAACACCTTTCGATGACGTGTTCGAGCTCCGTTTAATTGGACATTCACATTGTTCCCTCGTGGTTTTTTGTATCGTCATTATCAATTCATTGATTGATATGCTACAAGTTGATAAGGATTTGACGCAATGTTGTGTAGTTTCGATCTCTTGTTCTCTGATTGATACAGTAACGATTTGACTGCAAGCTCCATACCGCTCCTACTATTATCTATCTATCTACCATACCTAAAAACACCATAATAATTATATCATTAAAACGCGGCACATCATCATCATCATCATCATCAACCTATATCGGTCCACTGCTGGACGTAGGTCTCTCCCAAGACGCGCCACTGAGCCCGGTCTTCGGCTCTTCTCATCCAGTGTTTGCCAGCTACATGTCTCAGATCGTCACCCCACCTAGCCGGAGGGCGTCCTACACTACGCTTGCCTAAACGCGGTCTCCACTCGAGTATTAGTTTGCTCCAACGATTGTCAGTTCTGCGGCAAACATGGCCGGCCCACTGCCACTTCTAATTAAACGCGGCACAACTAATTATTATTACAGAATATTAGTACAGACAGGTACTGCTGATGATGACATGTGCTATTATCACATCAGTATCAGAAAGTACCTATTGCCCGAATACTGAAGCGACACTAAAAATTTAAACACCATTAGGAATTGCCCTGCCTCTTTTTTACCTTATTGCCTGCTCATAAAATATTGATTAGTTGACTTGCACTTTGGGACATGTGGGTACTGGGTAGGTTGAGAAAACTGTATTACCATTGATTTACGTACTTGTAATATATTTGATTATACCACTTATACGTAATGATTGCGTTCCTCGAGATCGACAACAGTGAACCGAACTGTATTTGTCAAAAAGGACACGCTTGCAGGAGCAAGGACTCTGACATCAGAATGATTGTTCGTATGCCACTTGCAACAGTTGCATTGCAACCAACACTTTGGTATAACTTCCACTTTCATCTTGGAACTCTACAGTGTCCCTGACGCCTGTCATAAAGACATGCCCTAGTTTCCAGAACTCTGCGTATCGGTTGTCAAAGATTTACTTACCAAGTTAGATTGTCTAACTTTAAACTTTATAGACATAAACCAAAATTGATCATATTGGTCCAACCCAGCATGTCATCATTGGTATTTTAATATGGCAAAGAAAATTTAACGAAATACAGTTAGGTGTCTATAAAATCATTACATTTGTGGACTCATCTATTGAAATATTTAGAGGCCCGGTCGATGTTTAACTGCCGCCGGCATCGCTTTTAGATATGTTTGTCACTGTGTGGGAATCATCGGAATTATTTATGATTCGGGCAGCTCCTGCCTGTTTGATTCATGAACAAACACAGTTTTTTGAACAATGTCTGAGCTGGTTGCCATTATATGCTGACGCAAATAGTTTTAATAGACTCTCTTCTGGTTTTGGCGGAGTTCAAGGTGAGGAATAACTAAGTTATATCGATTAATTCGTTCCTTTAACTCCAACACTTAATAAAATAAATCTAACAATAGTAAAGAAGTTCTTTGGGAAAGTTGGAGCTTTGGCGGCGCTTTATCCACCCTACCCCCTCGACCCCCTTCGTCACAAATAAATAAGCCAGAGCCGACATCCGACAACAATAATAATAATTCGCTGGAGCTCGATCAGCTGTTTCGTCGACACCGACCCGAGTAACAGGTGGTCTATAAAGACATTCAATAAAGTGTGTACCACTTGCCTTCGTTGCGGAACCGTCTATTTTACACAAATACACTCACCCTCACAGGCACCCGTCACCACCTCTAGATAACCATTTTTTTCACGCTTATCCCAGTTTCTCATTCATCATTCCTTGCAAGTTTTAACATAGCTACTAACTAAAGCTAATTTTAGTTTTCTAACATTTTGACTCAGATAGCTTCGTATGATCAACTGTTTTGGCCCTTGTTTATCTCATACTAAATCATTCATGTATTTGGCACCGAATATAATTATCTATGTTAAAATATAAAACCTCAATTTTATGTTTATTCGATGTTTCCTCCGAATCAATCAATTACAAGCCACCCTCAAAATGCACAAACTGCATGTTTTGTTTAATGTTGCATTACTTCAGAATTTCATACATATGAAATAGCAAAGGGTTTTTGAAATCTATGCTTGAGTAACTATTTCTTAATCAGAATACGAGCCGTAGAGTAAGAAATGATACAAAAACTGCGGTTTTAGGACCGCGCAGCCGCAGTAGAGGAGCCCATTCCAATTACAACTTTATTACAACGACGCTAGGTCAGAAATAAAAAATAATGCAACCGAGATGCTAATTTGAACGTCTATCCTATATAGCTCTAAAACTTTAAATTATGCATTTATACATTACGTATAACATTATGTTACTTAAATATTATTCATATAAACTTATGGTAGTGTACAAAACTTGACACTTACTTTTTCGAACCGAACAAAACTCCATGCAAATAAAGATATCTTTGAAAGATTAGTTAGAGGGATGAGGTGGTAAGGGTGGGTGCGGGTTAGCGACCTCTAGTCCCTTGTGCACGTGGTACCATATACAAAACCGTTGTACAAGGCTAGTTGTATAATTTAACCCAGTCTCATCTCAAGTAGTACGCCCGGGGCACCCTCTATGTTTACCTTTCATTTGCTCGTCCTTCACAGCGCGCCGCACCGCCTAATCAAATTCCTGATAATTTCGTTCGCTTTCAGCGATAGTACCTTTGATCTTTTTCGTTTTCGTAATTAATACGTTTGACTGATGTTGGACTGCAGTTGTGCACGAGTGATATTCATATGCCAGAATATCCTACTTCCTACTGATATAATAAACGCGAAAGTTTGCAAGTATGGATGGACGAATGGATGTTTGTTACTATTTCACGTAAAAACTACTGATCTGATTTGGATGAAACTTGAAATATATATTGTTCGTAACCTGCTACTTTTTATCCCGAAAAATCAACGGGATCCAACGGGACGCGAACGAAGTCGCCGGCGGCACCTAGTAGAATATAGAACCAAGAGAGAAGCCACTTTAACAAACAATGAATTCATGAAATCTCATGGTTGTAAGTGGAGACTGGAGTCGGATGGTCGCACCGGACAGGATCGAAACAACATTATTGGTGAAAATAGATGCGCGTATAGGATGTTACAATACAAGTCGTCAAGCACTTCGCTCTCAATAACGCACGGCCGTCGTCGATGACGAGCCGGTTATGTAATGTAAATGTTTACGTACCTACTACACGTGCCCGGCACCACGTGTGCCGAACCGAGAACACTAGCCTTGTGAATTATTTATTTACGACAACATTTTCGCACGCCGGTCGACGAACTCTTGAATGATCTTGGAACGCATTTACGCCGATTAATCTTGGCTTATTTCATATGCAATGACCGTTTTATAACAAGTACTACTTTATCTAGGTCTTGCTTTGCTACAGACAGATTACCTAGTCAACAACGCTCTATCCGCGTTATGTCCTATTGAATTTTTGCGTATGTTCGGTTCTTTTCTCTCCAATAAATAAGTATTTATTTTCTTTCATAATATGAAATGAAGCTCATAAATAAAATAGTACTATCCTTTCTAACTTTTCTTTTGGCCTGTTTAAACTCGTCATCAACTTTCTACCCATATCATATCCCACATCATGTGGGGTCGACAAAACATATACTTTTGTCATTTTCCCCTACCAACCGTCTTCTCGGTCCTCGCTTCTTTCTTACCCATGTCATCTTCGCGATTTACCCATCTTTGTTTGACCCTTGTCCTTATCTACAACTACACCACATACCTATCTACTATTGCCATGCTTTCATATAACGTTATTATAATCATAATCAAACAAGGACAATCATTGTATTGCATTGTATGAGCCTGCCTATACGTGTGCATTCGTCGGAGTAACTACGCTATGATAACTAACGTGCGGTTTCAATGGCATGGCCTCTATTTATGCGTCGTCGCTGGCAGCCTCGACATACCCATTGTGTAGTGTAGACGCACACGAACAGGCGAGATTTTGTGTTATTTGCGTCGGGATTTGGGCCAAGTGCACTCGGTCAATTCCAACCGATCTCTGTGATCCGTGCCGAGTTGCGGTGATAGGACGACTGATAAAGCTTATTATCTAATCTCTTCCTAACAGCTGACTAAAGCCCTTTGTTTGGTAAATTACGACAGTGCATATTAATTACTATTGCGGATGTTTTGATGTAATATCTAGTGTTATACATATTATAATAAGTATTTCAGCCATAAATTAAAAACTACTAAACGAGGAGTTACATCTAAAGTCTTCGCCGTATTATGGACATAAATTGATTGGATCATGTTAAAAAACACTGATGTTCTTCTTGCAACATGGATTAATATCTGCGAGATGGAAGCAAAGCTAGTGTATTATTAACCTCGGAGATGCAGACACGTATCATCAAATGTCCAAGGCGATCGCGATGAAGATAGGTAAGGTAACGAAGTTGAACCAAAGTGTGAACTACAAATAAAACGTGACGTACCAAAAAAATAATCCACATGTAATTCTAAACTATTGTCAACACCGGGCGGCTCTAACCTTGATGCACGAGCCAAAATTAGCTATTCAAGTCATCTTAAGCAACATATCTGCTAAAAACCATATCTGCAGCAATCTTGCTGTTACTGTTGCATACTTATATAAAAAAATATCGAACGAGTGACAACGTTACAAAAGATCTACTCCCGAAATTTGAAGGAAAATGCATCAAATTTAGATAAAGTGGTTGCATGGTAACGTGCATGACAATGTTTACATTGTAACAGTTTCAAAAGGGGTTTGCTGGTCTCTTGACGCACTGTTTTTAAATATTAGATGTATTAGAATCTTAGATTAAAACCAGGTAAAGACGTTTTTGATGATTGATATCTCCGTAAGTTCGTACTCCGTAAGTCCGTAACCAAGATCGGTCAGGTCTGAAATTCATACAATATTATCTTCATTTTCCTGCCCCAGCCCATCCCACGCTAGGTGAGGTTTGCACATTATATTTATATTTATTTCCATTCCCCTCTAGCAGTCTTCATTTCAGTCTCCACTCCTTTCTTATGCCTCTCATGTCATCTTTCATACATTCTATCCATCGTTTTTTTGACCTACTTCTATTCTATTAGCGTCTACATCCACATTATCTACAACCATAACCAACAGAATTCCTGTAATGTGGCTTTTTTCCTGCGCTATCATCTGTTATTATTTTTCTAAACTCTCTACCCTGTTTCCAAGTTAATGTTCTATAAATACTATCTTGCGAGCTGGCTGGCTGACCAGCACGCCTCGACAGCTTCAACAATAATAATTAATTGACTCGTCCGTTCGTTATCGTGCTTTTATATTGACGTTCCCGAGCGAGGTAGCGGGCGAGGCGCATTCGGAATGAAATTTCCATAAAAACTTTTGTGCTCCGGCGGACGTTGCGAGCGCACGTTAAAATCGTTGGCTGGCAATAAAACAGCGGCCGGTGCGGCGAGGCGCGACGAAGCGAGCCACGGGTGCGAGGGGGACGGAGCTAGAGATAATGGACTCTGTTCGAAATGAAGAACGCGCCTGGTGCGCCGAGCGAGCGAGCTGGAGCACGGCAAAAACATCGCCGCAGTTATCGGTCTCCCCCCGCACCTCAGGCCGCACCGCGCCGCGCCCGCCAACCGGACTCGTCTGATCGACGCCGGAGCCTCTCGCAGGCAAGCTAACCTCGACAGCGGGGGGTCGTAAGTCGCCCGCTCGCCTCCATGAGCCCGTTCGAACGAACATTGTGAACGCAGCGCATTGCTGACAAACTCTATTATACGACTCGATTTTAACTTTGAAAAGCTCTACGTTACGCGTGCGTTTGACAGTTTGGCTCTCGGCAACTCTATCTAACCGCAGTAACTGTATTTTGTCGTAGTCGTAATCGAAAGGGATCGGCGATTGATTTAAAGACCAGTGAATATTGACAACGAGACGGTACGTATTATTGGCGTTATCACTAACATTTTATGATGTACTTAGATTACCTTTCTTATGTTTTGGTCATTAACATTTTTGCTTTTGCAACTGTTTATGTAATGTTTCTGATTCGCATCTTTCTGGTCGTTACCATATCATTGTATTTATGTTCCCTGCGCATCAAGTTTGGATTGTTTGGAATAAGAATAATTAGACACTTGAGGTACCTAGTTATTCGTACCTTTGGCTTCAATCACTTCTGTGCAGTTTTTTTGTCCTCGTCTTCGTTTGTCTGTCTGTCATCCTCCTATAAACTATAGCATAATTATCTATCTATACTATACTATTATAAAACTATAAAAAAGACAAAAACTAAAATTAAAGATATGGATAAACTAAATAAACAGATCTACTAAATAAACGATTCTGATTCTGAAAATCGAGTTTGTCTGTTTGTTAGTTCACGCATCACGCCTAAACGACTGGACCAATTTCAATGAAACTTATACCATTCAGAAGCCCTTTTTTCGGATTGAAACATAGGCTATATTTGATTGAAATTAAAGGCGTGGATTCTTAGATACAGCTTGACCTCTCTAAACCAAAAGCCGCCTTTGACACGAGGTTCATCGTATGCTGGTTGGCAGATATTTTTTGGTGGAAAGTTACGCACGCATACGAAGTTGCGGGTATCAGCTAGTAGCGATATATTATACAAACTTTTATATATTAAAATAATTATGTAGTATGTATAACGGAATATAAAAATATATAGAGTGGGATGGGATGACATAACTACTTATATTTATACAATTAGCTTAAAGTTTTTTCTAATCACATGAAATATGCCATATATGCCAATATGTTGCCTTCAAAAGTTTAATACATTCGAAAAATTACATCAACTGTAATAACATCCTTACAAATAGGAGCTTAAGTCACAAGAAATAGTTTTCGTTTCCTAGAATGAAAACTTTCAGCTTTATATCACACTAGAATAGAATTGTATCTATATCTCTAAACTGAACTCTAATCTTTGTCTATTTTTGTTTTGTTCAAAACAAGTTCTTTAACCATAAGTGGCTCTGCTCTATTGACACTTGACTCCTATTGTTCTGTTAGTGTTAACTACGGGGCTGCAGTGTCAAAGTGATCTATTGCAGAAGATTAGATATGCAAATAACATAGTAAATGTCTAATGAGTTTCTAAGATTTATCATAAAAACCTATTAAAAAAGATAAATATCATAAACATTTTAAACAAAATCTTTAGGTAGACGAGTAAACAAAAGTACAAATGTTCAATTTTATTGAACTGGTCTGGTCAGGTTTATCAAAACTAGCGTTATTAGTTACATTTAGAGTAGTTGGAAGTGACCAAGCTTTCGTATGTGACTTAGCTCGTGTGACCAAATAAAAAGAACCATGTTCCAAGCTTCATCAAAATCAGTCAAATAGCAGCTGGACTCCACCCGTTTTCAGGTCATTGCGTGATTAGAGAACAATAAGAACCAATTGTTGACGTTAAAAAGTAAACAAATTATTGCAAGTAAACAAAACTTGTAGAGTCGACTCTACGAGTTAGATCGGAGGAATAAAGTATCTCTTATGGCGACCACGAACAGGAATATGAAACCTGACTCGATTGGTCGGTCCAGATGATAAGCAAGATAATATTTCGAAATCTACGGAGAGGTCTATGTCCAGCAGTAAACTTTTTAGTAGGTATGACAGTATGTAAAAAGGTTCTCGAATTGAAGACTAAGCGGCAGTCGTTGTTCCTCCATCCAGTGGACGGAGAAGGAGAACTAAGATGCCAGTTAATCAAGAAGATTCAAGATCTTTCGTCGTTAAAACCGATAAGGAAGACTTATTTCCAACAGTGGAACCCAGACTGATGATGATAAAACAAAAGTACCTATACATGCATAAGAAATCTAGGATTACCCTAAGAAAAATATGCATAACGTTCTGAATCGAAAGTTTCAGACGTTAAAATCCTGTGCATTGTTTCAGGATCTGACAGGTCAAAACAGCAATGACTCTGGCGGCAGCGGCAGCGCGGGGCGCGCCACCACGCCTCACCTGAGGCCAACACCTAGCCCCACCGGCTCCAGCGGATCGCGATCCATGTCACCGGCTGTTGGTAAGTTCAGCGTTGGCCCTTAGAAATACGCAACATAACCCATAACATAAATGTCAAGAACGTCTTACGTTCTCAATATATGATTGCATTTATTTTGATCGTCTCTCGCAACTGAAACGAATCTGTGTTACTTATCAAACAATTTACGACGAGATGAGTACAACTACATTGATTTATTAACGCTGCGAGGTCCATATAACTGCAGATGTGGTGAGCGAGTGCAGCTTTCGTGGAATTTGAACCATATCGCTCAGGACTTGGATGCAGCTGATTCTTACATGGAAATGATTGTGGTGTCTTATGTTTTGTCACATGCCCGTGTTGATCAGATTGGTTGTGCATGCTCTGTCACCGGTAGACACGGGCTTTCCCGACATTGACCCACATAGAACGGGCGCTCAGAGTACGCCGTATTTTGCCCCTTTTGCGGGCGCGAACCACCCTAGCCCTCCCACCTTATGTACGAGTCGGGGGTGGTCGCGGTATATAGGGCCTCGTGAAAAACTTACCCCCCCACCTTTGGTCGGAACGAGCACGCAAAACAGGACTTTCCACCCCGGAGGCCCAAAGAACCGCTCTTATGTGCTGACCACCCGACACGCCGCGTCTCACAAACAACATAACATCTAAATCCTGTTGTCTGTCTTCAGGGTCATCGTCCTATCCCTTTCATCAAGAAATTGCAGGAATCATCACATACGCCAATTGCACAAGCAATAATGATTGCTATCAAGATTCAACAGTGACATGACCAATCACAATTCTACCAAAGACTGTTGTCGAAGCGATATTCAACTTTCTTAGGCTGAATATTGAAGTTTGATGTTTTACTGTTACCTAATTATAGCACGTTTTTAGAAATTTTACAATTCCAACACGATGAGTCAACGAGCTTCAAATAATCTCGTATAGGTGTAACAGACGCTGGTTCCGAAGTTTTAGTAGAGACAGATTACGTCTCAATCCTAATGTAAAGGTATTACATAACACCCTCACTGGGTTTCCCTCGAAATGACCTTGACGAGTTCACCCACCGACCGAGACTGTCGCATCTTATATACTTTCAACTGTGATGGTTTGAATAGGCACATTAGGCAAGTACCTAACCTTCGTCGTGCAAGGTATTAGTTAAAATTTTATTAAAGTTTTGGCCGGCTTATATGTTCTTTGAACTGTTCTCTTACTTATGGTTATTCATAAATGCAAGGATTTTAAGCAATACACTTTATACAATTTGTTAACTAGCATAATGGACACCATAAATTTCCTGACCGATTGACTTAGAAACCAATATTCCGTTTTACGTTAAACCGGCTGTAACGAATGGTCAACCGCAAAAGCAATCGTGTTTTGTTAGCAGCGTCAATGATTGCTGAACGTGGCTTTCTCAAAACATCGGACCACGGACCGGCTGAGCAGCGACTGCGTGCGCCGCACCACTCGAATACCGGTTATATGACCGCAATACACCTTCGCTCTATACTTCTTATGTGACGGTATAACGAACTAGCTCGCTGTCCAATACTTCTTATGTTCCTCTACAATCTTTTACTCCGCCTTCTAAACCAGCATCGTATACCACGTCCGTCCACAGCTTGTCGTGAACAGGCACACTGGTAAAAGGTTTACATGGCTCTATGACGTCAACGCATCGGCTTGTCGGACTTCTCAACTGTCGACAAACATCTAGCTAGCACAAGCACGTGAAGTCTCACGTTAAAAGATGTAGTCAGTGATTGAGGAAAAATTATCTTATGATGAAAATTTTTAGATTACTAATATTTTGTTCTGTTTTCAATATTAATTTCACTAGAAATCTAAACTACCGAGAGAGATTATTAAGTATACTTACAACAATTGTAGACAGTCTGAGTCGCGGTCAAAGCATGATGTGAAATTCATGTGACACATGTTTACTTATGACTCATTTTGGCTTTGTAGTTCTAATTGATTATAAATTGATATTTTATCATATAAAATCAATTTCTTAATATCGACCGCATTGTGCTCGTTTCCAATGCGCGCTCCATCGTTATTTTAACATTTTTAACACAATGAAGCCGCAATACCGCAACCCGGCGCGTTCGAAGGTGAATTGCGTATTGTTTGATGCCCGCATACTGCGTGACTTTCGAAAACGACTTTAATTTTTGACCAATAAGGTTTCCTTTGCGCAAAGTATACATGTTCTTTTTGCAGTGTTATTTTCGACCTTAAATATTAGTTAACACAGTGGTGTTTACTTTGAAGGAATAACAGCCGTACAGTATACGGGCGCTAAAAGCGTTTCGCAGTCGTCCGTCGTGCGTATCGGAGAACAAGCAATGGAATGCCATCAACCAAGATAAGACTCGCTCTTGAGCTCGAATGCTGCCTCTGTTTCTTCTTGACATTTGAAACCTATTATCTACATCTCTTCTCTTGATCAGTTGCTTAGGCGTATTGAAATTATGCATACGTTTAACTACTTTTACTTTTTCTTTTAGATTTTCTAGTTCCATTAAAAACTTTTATCACATTTTTTACTAGAGCCACGTGCCACATATTGCACAGTACCAAGTCTAAGCGGGCCAGCTGTTTTAGTAATAATCTATCATTACCTATAACCCGTAAAAATTATAAATTAGGTTATTGGGGGTGATAATGATATACGTCATACTCCGTTTTTTAGACGCATTTGTTGAGTGGTTGGCTGCTGTATTCATCATTGAAATTCATCCTTTAATTTGTATGCAAGCGTGTCACGTGTCTGCTCGTCCTTGAAAAGGCCAATGACCTCGTTTGTAAAAAAAACGAAGGAACAGCATTTTTTGCTCGAATCTCGGCATAATGTTTGTTTTGATCGTTTTCACGTAAACCAACCTGGTTTGTTTTGAATACTTTTTTGTTTGTTCAAGGATCGATGAGGTCGTTTATATTATTTATGGTGTTGTCCTCCAGCAATTCCCCTTGTACTCGTAAACACGATTTATTTTCATTTATAAACGCTTATCTCTTAGAACTTGGTAAATGCTACATCGGAGAGTCTTTCAGGATTCTTGAACGCATAATGGCGTCAGGGGTGTATGAACATTAAGCAGTTTAGTTTATATTGTTATGATCTTGAATTTTATACAACGAGTGGGTGAGTTAGCAATATCTTCGTTAGATTTCGTTTTTGAGTTGAAGCAGTCGTTTTTCTATGTTCTCTTGGTGAGTAGTTTATCTAAGTAAGAAGTGATTTAAAAACAGGGACCTGTTGCGTGTCAGTGGTCCCTCCCGCTGCCCAACGTCTAATTGTATTCAGATTACCCCGGAAAAGTGATAAATCTCTTGAAGTCAAGGTCGTCGGAGGGTTCGACAGCCCATTCACCCCGTTCTCGTCTGCCCCCTCGGCTAATGGTGCGGACATTCTTTCCCCAACCTTGCTCAGACATCCCGGTTTTACTATACGCATTCAACAAACATAAGTACCTACAAATCTACCCCCACAACAACCCTATAAAGAACCTTAACTACAACCAGAAATGTATCAGCCAAGAGCCACCCTATTTTTTTGCACCATTCAGTGTGAAGTCATTATATGGCAAGGATTTTGTCAATGATATGTTTGGCTTTTAATGGGGTACAATACAGCGGTATTTAATCCTCGCTGCCAGTATTGTATTGGCTCTACTGACCTGACAATAGTTAATTGGTCCTGTTGCCATCAGGATTACTGATTATATTGTCATTTTCTTGAAATTGAAAGCTTCTCATCTGAATATGTGAAGTTGTGAATGTATATTTAGTTCATTTGACATTATCGAAACCGCGTGTTGTGTTTGGTTTGTGCAATGTCGTCGGTGGGTAGAGCTCCACAGCAATGTCGGTGGTGATCAACATAAATGGGTCGACAAACATCGGCGACGTCGTGACGCCACCGTTTGTCTCAAGTAGGCCGGTCTTGTTAACGTTATTGTTCTATTCTGTTTATAAACGTTGCTGGCTGGCGACAGGATAATATTTCTCTATTTTCAGTAAATAAATTCCATTTTTAACCGACTTCAGAGGTTCTCAATTTAGTTATTTCTTTTTCTGAATGAGGTTCTGCTTTCCTATTATTTTCGTGACGACGCTATCTTTTTCACATAAATCAAGCAGCAATCTCTGGTTTATTAATTACGGCCAGTCCTACATATGAACATTCGTTTCTGAGAATATAAAATATTATTTGATGTTCCTACGGTTGACCCAAGGACGTGGTTCCAGGTAAACACTTAACACTGAGACATCAAAAAGTACAAACGATAAGGTTGTTTCAGACCTAAGTTCAGAAATGACCCCCCTCATCTTTAGTGGTTCGTTGTTATGATCGTATTTTTGGAACGAAGTTCCTTATCGCGCGTTGCGAAAGGGGGCTAGACGGAAAAAATTAAGACCAAAAGTTGTAACGACACTTTTTTCAAACTTTGACAACTTGGAAGTTTTTGTTTTAATTTAGGTGCTTCTGTGTACTTACTGTAACAAAACAACACCTCAAGGAACTTCGTTCCATCCGGGTGTCCCTTGACACCTCTCAAGTTTTTTTGCAATTCTGTGTCCAAGTTTTGGAGCTAAGGACAAACCATTGAAAATCTTTACGGGAACTTGCAAAATTGGTTGACGATGAATTTATACTAAGTATACTTATACGGTCTCGTGTTACGGACTCGTAGCAACTCAAATGTAACAAACATCGTCTTCACCTGGGTACTTGTCACT
Source organism: Eulithis testata (assembly GCA_947507515.1). Taxonomy (NCBI): domain Eukaryota; kingdom Metazoa; phylum Arthropoda; class Insecta; order Lepidoptera; family Geometridae; genus Eulithis; species Eulithis testata. The sequence goes on along the minus strand of OX382213.1, from coordinate 3,730,024 downwards.
GAATTCGCAGTTCAAAAGAGTTTTTTTTTAACAATTCGTACCAACGTCATATGTATTACGGTAGAGATTGATAAAGCAAGGAGTCTTTGGTCACGCACAGGTGAACTTAACTCATCGGATGGTAGATCTCTTAGGCTCGAAAACATGACATTAGACTTATTTACATTCGATTGAAGGTAAGGTATGTAACTAGAATTCATCATACTGGTTATCAAACCCTCAAGTCGCGAGATTGATCTCATTTGAATCATTGACAATCGAGCCTGTCGGTAGTTTGCGGTATCGATCTGGTTTCAACGCGTGGGCGCTATGATCGGATTCGCGGAATGTGTCCAGGTAGTTAGCTGTTGCGCTACTATAGCTCTACCGACGTCGAGTCGGTTGGCGGTGAGCCTACATGGTTGGGCTCACATTGCTTCGGAGCCTGCGGTTGGCCGTCTTGCCAACAAAGCATTTCCGATACACGACACGACACCTATATGATACATGGTGATAAACTCTCGTGTCAATTATGTCGAAGGAATGCATTGTTGCTAACGTAACATACATAACTGATAGAGCAGCTTATTAATATTTCGAGGCATAATATCAAGTTTATACAAGTAGTAATTTACCATGAAGGAAGAACTTTATAGTAGACTAGCTGATACCCGCGACTTCGTACGCCTGCAAAACTTTCCACCAAAATATCTGTCACCAGCATTCGATGAACCTCATGATGAACATGAGAGGTCAAGCTGTATCTAAGAATCCACGTCTTTGATTTTAATAAAATATAGCCTATGTTTCAATCCGGAAAAAGGGCTTCTGAATGGTATAAGTTTCATTGAAATTGTTCCAGTAGTTTAGGCGTGATCCGCGAACAAACAAACAGACAAACTCTGGAATCAGAAGCGTTTATTTAGTCGATCTGCATATTTAGTTTATCCAAATCTTTAATTTTACTTTTTGGCTTTTTTTACAGTTTTATAATAGTATAATACGATAAGGCAACTAGTTTCTGTTACAGTTATTTTATTTTCCATTCCTATTTCTATTTCTAAAGTGTATATTATGCTTTTATTTTACGTTGAAAAGTACTATTCGACTAACTCATTTGGTATTTAATAAAAAGAAGAGTGGACTTATTTTCCAACTTGTAGTTTTTGTAGCCGCCTTATTGCAACTTTTTCGAAAGGAACATAAGGCAAACACGTCTGAAACGTGCACAATTACAGTTGTGCCTTGCGAGCCTGTTGGGAAAGTAAAGACCTCGGTTCTGAGTTGCGTTACGCGGAGCGGTCGATCGGCGACGGGCACTGCCCTTGACTCGACTCTGGGTAGTTCTCTACCAAGAATAACGAGAACACGAATACCAACTTTATTATTCAGATACTGTTGCTAATGTTTCAATGTTAATTGTGTTGATTTTAATAAGGTAGCAAATAGCAAATGTAGTTCTCTCAATGTTTCATGCATATCTTGTAGGTAGAGCATGTATGACAGATGCCGTGAAAGACGAACCTCTATCTGAAGGAATAACTAGCCATTCAAAGTAAAGTGCGCTACTTGTTAGTTGACCATCATAGAGACAAATCAAATGCACTGCTACGAAATATTTGAATATTTGATGTTAGTAATTATCTCCCTGAAATGTTGTATGTCTTGCAACGCTACGTCATTGATGTGTTTCAAGTGCACTTATAACTATCCTTAGCTGTAGCATCTATGAACATTTTGGCCGCGTGCGCTATTTTTACGAGACATTGTCGGTCGGATGTGGAACGGGTCGGGACGGACGACCCCATTGCCGTGGCGCTACGCTCATTAAAGGTCGCCGTAAACAAATGGATATATAGAGGTGGGCGCGTGTCGTTCTACGTCGTTATCTATGATTCACCGGCGCCTAGCCGTCTGTTAGCTGTCTGATCGCCGACACAATATAATGGCCTGATAATAACCGACTGATGAGATTAAACCGACAGAACAAGCACGTGCACAACCACACTCATTCATGCGGCACCCTTTGAAGGATTGCCAGAACCAGCTAAACCTCAACCTCTTAGGGTGCGGTTGCGATTTCTGTATAAGCGATATTATGTTGAACACTGCAACACTTTTAGACCGTTTTCATGTAACACTAACATAACCGACTTCAAATCGACCTACATAAAAGCTGCAATACCACTTTCGTCGTCGCAAATCACTGCCGCCCGTATCTCGGCCTCGGTCAATGCGTTGCGTGCATGTCGTATGCACATATACGGATGCAGCGAGAATTCGCAGGCTAGCGGCGCATGCTGCTCACGTGCCTACGGAAAACGAAAGTGATCGGATGCGTCTCTCTACCCTCGATTGATAGAACCAGGCAGCTAGACTCAGCCGAGCCCTCGTTAACTGTATTATTCAAAGTAGTGCGTCCCGTCCCGTCCTACTCGATGCCCGAAGCCTCTGCGATCGATCGCACTCTCTAATGTTTGCCGCTTGCACTCTCGTACGCGATTTAATTGAAACACCTAACACTAAACATAGCTTTGAATAATTAATGTTTCGTTCGTGTCTCTATGAAACTGCGATTAGGCACGCCGCTCGTTTGCAATGTTATGCAGGTGCGGGGGTTTACTAGTTTACATAAGATAGGCTTTGTTTATTTACTATCATTATCTAGTTTCTATCGAGCATGTAAATGTTCACTCACCTGTTATCTAACAACGATATACGATACAACGGTGAGTTGGTTATTGTATGGTAACGATCTGGTATTATTCATCTAGTCGTCCGGAAGGAAATGTTCTCAGTTCCAACGTTGGATCATTAATTGCAGGCACTCAGAACGTAACGATGCCGCCGCGAACATCGTCGTCGTTGCCGGACGGCAGCGGTGCCCCGCGTGCGGGCGCGCCGGGCGGGCAGGCGCCGCCGGGGCCCGCGCCCGCCGCCGGCCCGCCGCCCGGCGCAATGGTGGCGCAGCCCTACGCCCACCACGGATACAAGTCACCGCACTACCCGCCGCAGCCCTACGTCTACCCGAGGAACCACCATCCTTACCCTTACGGCGGCTACCGGCCGCCCCCGCCGCATCCGCCGCAGCATTACCAACCACCACCGATGAAGGTCAGTCTCCGAAGTCTCCCGGACAGCGGAGAGTGGTCGCTGGTCCTCCCGCAGATCTTGCTTGCACACTTGACAGAATCTTGCAACTAATTGTGATATATGTTTGTTTATACCATTCCCCCTCTAAAAAGCTTATTTTATTCACTAAAAACATTGAATAAAAAGCACAGTTTTGGTGTTTGAATTAAGAACACACTAATATATTTGACCTCCATCTAATTATTGTTTTTGCGCAAGGAGGTTGTATAGCATTGGCTATACAACCTCCAATCTTTCTTTTTCTCGTAGTCATGGTATAAAGTATAGTATGCAACTCTTGAATGAAACGTATTTATACCGAGGGCCATGAACCACTCACGTCGTTCAGGATTCTAACACTTGAATCACTCGCTACACTCATGATTCAATCATCATGAATCTCGTGTTTCATTTATGGCCCTCGCTTTAAATCTGTCTTTTATTCAGTAGTTGCATAATAAATTGTTGTATTACAGCAGCAAATGGTTGGTCGTCACATGGGTCCGCCGGGCGCGCCGGGCACGCCGGGCGCGCCGCTCGGTCCCGGCGGGGCGATGTCGGAGGGCGCGATGCCGCCGCCGACTGCGCCCGGCGACGCGCACGACAACGGACCCGCCGCGCCGGCCATCGCACTCCTCACCACCGGACCGGACGGCGCGCCGCTCGACGAAGGCAGCCAGCAGAGCACACTCAGTAACGCATCAGCAGGTAACAAAACCTGCGTCTCCCTATCCAACCGATTTGTAAGACGATGGTTTATAAACTGCACGCTCCACGTAGCCGGAAGCCGATTCAAGTTTGTCTAGACGCGGTCTAGATTCAAAACGAAGTGGGTCAAACAAACGGAAGGTCGGCTGGTGACCTTTGCTCGAGTTTTGAGTGCCGATTTTAAAAAACAAATGTGGGTGGGCTGGGTGTAGTTCCAGTTCAGCTTGTGTTCTCGAGATTATAATCTACTTTGGGCCTAAGTTCTGTTTGCAGACTTAATGATTTCACACCTGTGATTTAATATTTGGTAAGGCAGAGTTCCCACAACGCCGGACTGGGAATCTGCCGGGCCGGTAAAACTGCCGGAAGGGCTAGTGCCTGTACACTTTATATAGAGCTATTCATATTATCCCGGATCCGGCATTTCTGCCGGTCCGGCGTAGAAGGAACCCGGCCTTACTCATGTCAGAATACTAATAAAATAAATGAACCGATTGATGTCTCTGGCCCTTAACATGACCTTTTAGATTAGTATTTGTTTAGTAATGTGTAATGTGGTTGTATAGCATCAGGCGAGGAGACGTGCGCCTCAGGCTCCGGCAAGGGTTCTCGCAAGGAGTACGGCAGCGCAGCTCCGTCGCCGTCGCCGGGCGGCGGCTCGCACTCCTCACTGCACGACGACTACGAGGGAGCACCCTCGCCGTGGCCGCGACCGCCATCTAGTCCTGTGAGTGGACACGCATATGAGGTCATGTTATCTAGAACGAGACTTGAGGCCAAGTCTCGACGCACTAGAGATCACGTCACAGCCCCTGGTGGAACAAAACAAATATAATATTTAGCATTTGGTCCCGTTTCACTAAAAGTCATCTCCCTGTTCTGGATGTAATATCCTGATATCGGTTTACTGGAGATCTCGTTTTTGGCCAAGTGTCCCGGTCTACTCGCGACCCCTTTTTAGTCCTGTGAGTGGTCATGCATATGAGGACTTTTGCGTGACCTATAATGTTATATGCATATGTTATCTTCACAAGTCTAGAAGACAAAGGTCCCGATCTGTTAGTGGCGTTAATCTCCAGTTCTACATCCAAGACGCTATGAAACCTTGACCTACCTGGTTTTGTTTCATAACTAATATTCAGTCTATGATCTGACGCTCTCACTACATAAGTCGGCTTATGCTGTGAAATCCAGTTGATTTAAAACATAATACAAAGTACCGGATTTACGCTTTCAACAAAACTGATAACAATGCCGAAAGAAGTCAACATGTCATCATTGCCATTATTGCCAGAATAATAAGGTACATCAGTAACAGTGGTCAACGCATAACCTCCAGGGGATAGACCGACAACTCCCCACACGTAATGCTTTGGTAGCTAACACTAATTGGCATGTTCCATTTAGGAACCCCTGTGGGCCATGGGCATTAGGTTATATCCAGTTTATAATTAAGTAGTTGAAGAACATTAAGGTCTTGTACAGTTTTAAATCATAAGTAATGTATTGTAAATAAAAACAGTAGTGTAGATAGTAAAATACTAGTTTATGGACGGAATGCATAATTTTATTATAGGAACTTGTATATCTATCGATTTTTTTCTGTTGGTAGGTTCTTTTCTAACTAATCTACTCGCGTGACGCGTTTTTGGATAGTTTAGAATTTTAGCAAAACACCATGTTGGAATTTTGCTTTAATAGGTACTTATAGATGTAGTGCTAGTATGTCACCTATCACCACACTGTGTGCGAAAAGAAGAGAAGCATTGCATTTTATCATGTATTTTCAGGTCTTTAACAGTCACATACCACCGGAGTCCTACAGATCAAAGGTTTATATCAAGTTAAAGATCATAAGCATGTGTAGTGCTCGAACAATTAATATTTCAAGTAACCAATATTGCAAGCTGCATGGTAGTCCTTTTTCTACGCATCTTACGATTTTTTGACAATGGCAAACCCGAAGTTACTCGGCCATGGAAACAAAATTATAAAACGCTCCGTAACGTAGTACTCGTATCTTGAGCTTGAAGCATCAGATTGTTTCCGCTTTACGCTACACTTTTTCTTTTTGGTGTTGGACTACTGCCTAAAATGTATTTGTAATTCAATCATACTCTGAGACATCCAAGCGTAAATAGAATGAATACCTTAGGTATTGAAACTGAGCCGAGGAAGCTTTTATTTCATGCATTTAGTTTACATTCGCGCTAAATTACTAGTGAATATCCGCCTTGTCGTTTGTATTATAAAATTGCTATTTCGTTCATAATATAAATAGAGCATGAACCGATTGGTACGCCTGCACTGTGCATAAACTGCACGATTGAAATAACCTCGTTTAAAAAGCGACAATGCCGTAGTGTAGAAGACAGGCATCTTAAAATGTAGTGCAGAGAAAACTCCTTATTTTTTTTTTCTTACTCTGTTGATAATGTTTCCTTTGAATTTGAATATATTGGAGAGGCATAATTTTGATGTAACTGTTTAAAGTTTTGCCAACCCAGAGCATGATTAATACTTTAGTATCTCATTTCTATCTATCTGTTATAACTTATCTAATTTTGAATACTTTTCTTTCCTAATTCATATATCCTACCTAAATAAGGAGTTTTTCTTGAAGCGGGGCTGACGAAGCATGTCGTAGCAAAGGTGTACGCGAGTACACGTTGCAATACATTACTCGAAATTCTGATTCTAGGCGGAAAACCAAAGGAAACGACGCGGAGACTCTTCGTCAGGCCCGGTAATGCACATTTCATCATAAAACTACATAGAGCTTCATCTATTTACCATCCAATAGCTCGTGTTTGCTCGTCGTTTTACGAGGCACGACTAGAGAGTGCGACTTTGGTTCTAGCTTAGTTAAATGTAGACAAATAAATATAACGCATCGCTATAGAATTTTGTCATTTGAAATTTCTGTACAAAACATGCGCTATAGTTATTTTCTTATGCTATGTTATTCATACTTTATGTAGGCGACAAGAAGTGACCCTACCCGTGTTATAATAATACCGATACCCATAGCTTACCTGTCTCATTCCTTCTGATTATCGACTCTATGCGCTGTCTTTTTCACTCGGCGCAGACAAGCTGGCAACGCCGCTCGTAGATACTAAAGTATAGGCAATTTAACGCTATTTTGGTATCGGTATTTTATAAATTCGCTTGTATTTTCGTTTTTGAGATATCAGTAAAAGCTTCTACATTTTTTCTCTAATAGTCACATCTCGTCTCGTCTGCTACGTTAGGAACTTTACACATTTTGCATCTACTTTTTATGTATGTTTTGTCATGTTACATGAAATCTCACAGATGAACAAGCCTAGAACTCCCAGATGGCTGCTGCAAAACGTGTAAAGGCTCTAAAAGTGTGCGTCAAGCCGATCGTTATTGCAGTGTGCGAATCTGATTTATTTGAGATTAAATTTTCACAAGATCGATGAATCCACGCCGGATGGCTCTTTTAACAAGACAAATCTATAAGATACGGACTTGGTACGCACGGCGATCTATTTGACGCACAGCTTAGGGTATATGCCGACGGTCAACTACAAGCCAACAAAATGACAGGTCAGGCAGTGGACATACGAACTGTACCTAAAACGATCACGCAGCTTTACTGTCATTTTGTAGTAGACGCAAGCAGCACAAATAAATCTGACAATCGTGACCAAGGTACATTGTATCTCTATATGACGTTATGATGGTTGGGTTTATTAGTGTTGTCTGCAGGCCGTCTTCATAGCCCGTTAGGCAGGGCGAGAGTAACACGAGAGCAGTGTATGATGTTGCGTGTATGCGCCAGAAGTCGGACTCGCTGGGCAAGCTGTATGAGATGGACGACGCGCCCGAGCGCCGTGGCTGGGTGGAGCGGCTGCTTGCCTTCATGGAGGAGCGACGGACGCCCATCGCTGCCTGCCCCACCATCTCCAAGCAGCCGTTGGATCTCTACAGGCTGTATCTACTCGTGAGGGATCGAGGGGGATTCGTTGAGGTAACTACACATCAATATATACTAGTAGTTCGCCCCGAACTGAGATCTCGTGAAGGTCGGAGGTTAATAAAACCCAAACAATTTTTATTGACCAATGGTTGTAATAAGCTTTGCAAATCGCTTCGAAATCGCCGTCTAGCTAAGTACCAGTCTTACTTGAACTATAAAATCATTGAAACTCCAAGAAATGGTAGCTCACGTTTTACTGGGTTTGCCAATTTTATAATTTTTACAACAGCTGATAAACTACTAGACCTAGAGTCAAAATAAAAACAGCTTTGGACTGGCTACGCAAAACCCTATCATATGACACCCCACTTGATTTTTTGGTACGACTTTTTTTTTATTCCCTTTGGAACCTCATAACTTTCCAACCCCTTGACCGATTGATTTACTTAATTTTCAAACCAGTAAAACTTAAGAGTAATATCCGTATACCTACCAAATTCTGGGAAGATCGGATAAGCGGTTAAAAAGATCTCGTCGAACAAATATACAAACATACAAAGCATTTTTGACCAAGTTGTCACTAAGATCTCGTTCGCTTTGCTCACTCGATCAATAAAACTCTTATGAAGCTGACTTAGAATCAATGCACAGCCTAAACTATAAGTCGTAGAGGTGTGAAATTTGGAGGGTAGTATCCTTATATAGTGTAGGGGTGCACTAAGAAAGGAATTTTGAAAAATCGCAACCTAAAGAGAACGCGAGCAACTCCGCGGGCGACGGCTAGTTTACTATGTATTTCGAGTCAGTAATCATAGACAAGTGATATTCTTTGAAAGGGGCTAGCAGATTCTGAAGTCTTACCGGCTGTGTATGCTTGCGAGGAGTCGAGGGGGATTTGTAGAGGTAACAACACATTGTTCTTTTCTGAATTTAATCATAGAAAAGGAATATTCTTTAAAAAGAGGCTAGCAACTTCTGTTTCTGAACCCTTACCGGAATTGTGATGAAACCTTTTCGTTGTTCCTTTTCGAAACCGACAACGATATTGTAGTAACAAACGTTTAACAGGAAGAAAACATGTAGCGTGATAGGTCCATCGTAGTTAGAACGTTGTTGCGAACCGGACGATTTTTTTTTCTCTGTGTAATTTGTCTGCAGTTTTGTAGATTTTTAAATTATAACATTAGTCGTTGCACCACGTATAACAATAGGCACAACGCAACATGCAAGTAATTCCAATCCAAGTTTTATCAGAAATATGTCAAGGTTTATACGTCGTGTTAGTGAGTGTGCCGCTTGTTACTAAACGCACTTAACTCTGTAGGTTTTCCATTTCTGACCACGATATACGGAAAGTTATTTAAAAATGTATTCACGTTACATAAATAAATGGACATATCCGATTTATTCTACAAATAGGATTATATTCTGTTCACCACACTAAAAGTCAGCGCAAAAGACAAATGCTCCGAGCACGTGTAATTCAATTCGATTTTACAGTTCTCGACGTAAGCATTTGTATTCTCGAGTATCACTTTAGCCGGGGCCAGTAAAGCGGGCGTACAATGCAACCGAAACTAATAGACTTCACCTAGAATTTATGTAAGTGCATGCAGCGCTTTATGTGCGCACGCGCAATAAATACGCCACGACAACGTTAATAAATTTTTATCATTGAACAGTGCAGTCGCGTTCCATAACAATGTATCGAAGTTAGATCACTGAAGAACCTAGTCGCAAACAGACGTGTGTGAAGTGTTTTATAAGAAAATCGGCGGCATGGTTCGTTAAATCACTTCTTACGTTATCCGTCCAGTCCATGTGTTTTATGTTATAATACCTTACAGTTTGTGATATTTCAATTCGTGACTTATCGGTGCGTGTTTCTAGCCAAGTTATGCTTGATTTTATAAGGCGAACTCGGTGGCTAAAATGCGAGAGGTTCGATTCTAGTTGCTGGACAAAACTTTCATGAGTGTTGTGTTGTGGTACTCGTGGAATTATGTGGTCATTTTTATATTGTGGCTGTTGGTTTTATTACATGACCGGCCCTGGCTTTGCACCGTATATACATACACATTGTTATAAACAAAACCTTGTTCGTAAATCAAGCTACTTTAGTTAAAACCGGTGTAAAATGCGTCCGTTTATATCCAAGATCAGTCTGGGCATCTACTCCGAATGGTTGGATGGACACGCGTTAGTAAAATTCGCTTCATTCTGTGCATTGATTGATTTGTTATCTTTCCAGGTGACAAAGAACAAAACGTGGAAAGACATTGCGGGTCTACTCGGGATTGGTGCGTCATCGTCAGCAGCGTATACGCTCCGGAAACATTACACGAAAAACTTACTTGCGTACGAATGTCACTTCGACCGAGGTGGCATCGACCCACAGCCTATAATTAACCAGGTGGAGGCGTCCACGAAAAAGAAGAGTGGAAAGACCAATAATACTTCCAGTGCAGGTGAATATCGATCTGTGGCTCAGTTTTCTTTGAAATCTAGCTTAAAATAAGCTTCGTTAGTGACGTTTTGTGGTTGTTTAGATATACATCCAATTTCCAATACTAATATTTTAAACGATTTCTGTGTTTAAAGACTATAAAACTTAATACTTTCTCTATTGAAATCATTGTTTAGTCCAGCATTACAATCCAAGGTACTAACACAAACCCACGTAGCAGCAGATAAAGGGTATCACATACATAACAGTACGCTTGATTCTCCCGAAGCGGTGGTTAGAGGCCTCAGCATAAATAAATGTGACCATCGTAACGGTAGCGTATCAGAGATACTCGTACACTGCGCGGTGAGGCTACAACGTTCGGCCATCAAGCTGGCGTTGATACGCAGTGTGACTCGAACACTTGAAGTTCACGTAACTAGGCCATTGTCAGATTTGTTCATCGCTTGCCCTTCAGGCGTCATATTCGTGCGATAACGAAACGCGTGCGTTGCATTGCAGGCTCATCGAATTCTCAAGAATCATTCCCGAGCGGCGCGCCGACCGGTGCCGCCGCGATGGACGGTTACCCGGCGCAATATGCCGGGTACCCGCCGCAATCTAATCATTCGCAAGGTAAGATTCACTACCTACACTTTACACAACCAAATTTTTAACATAAAAGACTCACCGCAAGGGGTTTGATATCGAAAGTATAAAAGCAGGCTTTTTCATTTGCAAAGTTTAAACTATTTATACGGGCAAATCACACATGCATAATAAAGAAAAGGCCTGTACTATTATACCTAGTAGTGGATGCACATGCACACAGACAGTGTAATAGATAGGTGCCTGTTTTTGGAGGATGATTGAGAATGTAAAATGGAATAGTATTCACATACATCTTATCAACCACATTTAACATATTTTTATTGATACCGCAATAACTAATCGAGCCTGTGAAGTTTGAAAAGGTGTGACACTAATACAAGCATGTGGGATGATGACAAGACGCTGTGATGAGTCATCTCGGTACTTGTAAATACTTAACCATACGCACCTACATGTCTGTAACGTTTATCTAACATTTTATGTTTGAAGCAAGAGTAGATCAAAAAAGCATGGCGCATTCAAATATGACGATCTTGCACATTTGAAATGTTCGATGAAATTCCCGTACTATTGTAAAGCTGAATAAATTAGGATACTACGCTGTACATAAATAAGTTCTGTAATAATATACCGCGGCAGTGTAACGAAGGCCGCACTGTGATAGAACATTCCTGCACTCTAGCTGTGCTTTGTTTTTCTTATTTGTGCAGTTATTCACTAATCTGATCACGTACCTAACAACTCTCACCGGTACTATCACAACGCTAACAAATCATACTTCATAATGAAGCTTTTCATTAATTTTCTAACATTTATCAAAGGGGAAACTACCGATTTTTGCTGCAATAATTTCCTATTGTCCGGATTCATTTGCGTTTTTGTGTGAGATTATGGTCTTGAATAAAAATAATCAAATTAATAGTTGTTGTGTCAGAAACCGTTGCGTTTTCTTTGCTTCGTCAATATCGGTAACTAATATCTGTCAGCTGTTGTATATGTAACCAAAAAAAAATCTCACCGTTTATTGAGTAATTCAAATTTGGTTCTTACTGCATTTACCAAACTAATTATCCATATCAATACAGGGACATTATTCTTTACCCTGGTAATGACGATTACTAAACTTGACAAACGAAGCCGATTACCTATCTTGATTGAAAGATACCTTCTGGAACTTAAATTCTTGAAACATAAATTCAAGCGTTATTTCTCAATGTAAAAAAGCAGTATGTAAAACCGTAGTGTTCCCCATCATGTAAGCATCGGGCGGTATGTATAACCTCGTGTGGTTTGTAGGCGGTGGGCCGGGTGGCGACAACCTAGCCGCCTCCAATCCTTTCGACGAGCCGCCGGGGCCAAGGAGACCCCCAGGTACACTCTAATCACCCTAACTATTTACAGCCCATTTTACCATCCTGCCTTTACTTAGCTGCTGCGTTGCACCTTCTTTTCAGAAACAATCCGCATATAATTTTTGTAACTTTTCAGAGTAAAACCAGAAAAACACCTAACATACCGTTGTGTACAACTGACAATGAATACATTTTGCTCGAACCAAGCTCGATCTGTACTGTAGAAACCCACCGGCTCTATATTGAGTTAAAAGCAAATCAATTTACATATATTCTGAATTCCGGTGCTCTACACGTTAATTTACATAAAAATATTTAAAAATCTGTTAAAACATGGATTCTAATCCGCCTTAAAAAATTACGACGCTACGCGGCTAAGTTTTGGCAGAAATTGTGTTTGGTATGCATGATTTTGCACTTTTAACATTTGTGTATGGACTAAAATAAATACTAACGGATTTTGTGCTTGGATGTCAAACTATGTACTATATAACAAAAGTTTAGAAACGATATGCTGATATTACTTGATTCAGCATTAACAACAGTTTTGTTCGCATGTCGAGTATATACTACATCAGTGTTTTTATTTCTCTTAATTGATAAAAAAACTCAAAAAAAACTTGTAAATGTTTTTGTATATATTTGGATTGGTTATATATTTTCATTGTTCTGTATACTGTCTTCATTACATTACTTTTTATGGGTTGCTTTCGTAATTTGTAAAATTCACTACGTGATCGTGCATGTCAAATAAAAATGTGATACTTGATGTAGCCGCTTACAATAAAAACTAGTATGAATGTGCATAGGCTATAAGTGAACTGTTGTGTTTTCCAGGTTACCAACAAGGCTATGGCTACGAGTATGGATCTCCTTATCAACCTAATAGGCCTGTTTACCCCCAATACGGACCCGATGGCGACAGGTATGTTTGTGGAATTATTTCAGACACGATTTGTGCCTTTTCCACGTTTATTTTAAGCTACCTACAAACTTCGCCGCCGGGTACCAGGCAACGAAACTTCATCATCATCATCTTATATCGGTCCACTGCTGGACGTAGGTCTCTCCCAAAACGCGCCACTGAGCCCGATTTTCAGCTTTTCTCATCTAGTGTTTGCCAGCTAAATTTCTCGGATCGTCACCCCACCTAGCTGGAGGGCGATCTACCTAAACGAGGTCTCCACTCGAGTATTAGTTTGCTTCAACGATTGTCGATGATGGACTCCCGTATGTGTGCCTCGTCTTCGACTCGGCTCAAATTTGCACGTTCGACCCTTATTGCCTCTGTTCCGGGCCGCTGCAGTAATGTACCAGAACTATGTAAACCCAATGTTTGGAATTAATGGCTATATTATTATTATATACTAGCGACCCGCCCCGGCTTTGGACGGGTGCAATACACATAAACCATCCTATTGAATCACTCTATCTATTAAAAAAAACTGCATCAAAATCCGTTGTGTAGTTTTAAAGATCTAAAGCATACATACATACAGACATTAGGACCGACGCGGGAAGCGACTTTGCTTTATACTATGTAGTGATTAACGCACTTAATATTTACGAAATAAATTAAAAGCTAAAGAAACTTACTTTCGCAAAAATATAAATAATCAGTTATGCGATTATTATTTACAAAATAAGTTAGGAAATAAAAGAAATGATTACAATAATAATGTTGTTTGTAGAGGGTACCGCGGCGGCGGCGAGCAGTACCAGTACGGCGGGTACGGCGGCGGGTACCGCGCGGGCGCGCCAGCCGGCACGCCGCCCCCGCCCGCGCAGCAGTACCCCGAGTACTACCGCCCGCCGCATCCAGCGCATCCGCCGCCGCATCCGCCGCCGCATCCGCCGCAACCGCAGCCGCAGTCACATCAACCGCCTATAGAGGTACCACACGTCACACCGCAATCTACAGACGTACACAGGAGTACTTTCATTGCAACATGCCTGCCTCTCAAGCCAAGCTGACATTATACAATCAATTGAGAATAGTAAACTTCCCCTTTATTCATATTCATAAAACATTCTCTATCTTTGTCACTTGCATGACAACTTATTTAACAATCATTGATCGAGTGAGCGAAGCGAACGAGATCTTAGTGACAACTTGGACAAAAATGCTTTGTATGTTTGTACGTTTGTTTGTTTGTTCGTCGAAATCTTTTGAACCGCTTATCCGATCTTCACAGAATTAGTAGGTATACGGATACTACTCTTAAGTTTTACTGGTTTAAAAAATAAAGTAAATCGGTCATGGGGTTGGAAAGTTATGAGGTTCCAAAGGGAGTAAAAAAAAAAGTCGTACCAAAATATCAAATGGGGTGTCATATGATAGGGTTTTGCGTAGACAGTCCAAAGCTGTTTTTATTTTGATTCTAGGTCTAATAGTTTTTGAGTTGTTGTAAAAATTATAAAATTGGCAAACCCAGTATAACGTGAGCTACCATTTCTTGGAGTTTCAATGATTTTATAGTTCAAGTAAGACTGGTACTTAGCTAGACGGTGATTTCGATGCGATTTGCAAAGTTTATTACAACCATTGGTCAATAAAAAATGTTTGGGTTTTATTAACCTCCGACCTTCACGAGATCTCAGTTCGGGGCGAACTACTAGTTTTAGTTAGTTCAGCTTTGGAAGACCAATGTGAATGATTTGTTTTAGTTTTTGGGATAGAGATGGTAAAAAGTAAAGTGTGGGAGTTTTATTTTACTTCTTATGTGGTAAAGTTGTGTGTTTCATCCCATACGTGTTTAGTGATTTCTATTCTCAAGCGATTTTAAAATGTTAACTTGGCTAGAAAGGTCATAGTTTGTGCGTGCCACAAGAATCTACTTATTCACTTGACTCCATAAACAATGGGGAATTATTCCCATCAGTCATCCTTTGTCACCCATGGGGGACAGTTGGGAAAAAGAGTTCGATCCCCCCCCCCCCCCGCCTTTGCCAACAGGGTGACAGATTGCCTTATGTGTTTGATTATTGTACTGCACTGGTCACAAAATTACATAGTGCGCTTGACTTGTGGCACGAACGAAATCTAAATTCTATATTTGCCGATTATATCAACTCTGCATCATAGATAGAAAGAAGCGGTTATTAGTAATTTTAGCAGTGAACTTGTGAATGTTTTTTTCGTAGCCGATATTTTGTGATAGAATCGGTACTTGAATGATTGTAGTAAACTCACAGAATGTCCTGCATGTATGGAATGCGAGGAATATTGTCTATGTCGTCCTTTGCTTACGTGCTCGTATTTGCACTGTGAAACAAAAAAGTTATTGTAATACTATACAGGGTATAATTGCTACTCGTCAATCCTTGTTCAATATGACAGTTTCATTTATAACAATGCAGAAGTGGTTGTATAAATGAAACAAAATTATATTGGACAAGATCTTTGACCAGTTCCTACCCTAACATAATAATTTAGTTTCTTCTCATCCAGTGTTACCAAAACATATGATCAGATTCACATTGTCCTGTTATGTTAGCTTGTAAGTTGTTTCCTTTGGTAAAGTTTGAGTCACCACCGAGATTTCATACGAAGGTTTATTTTCAAGACAGACTAAACATAGTCATAATCATAAGTATAGCTAATAACTAAAAAGTAATGAAACTGTGCGTTAATTTCGCATTGTTGCCGAATCGAACCGCCAGGCGAACGTGGAATACAATGCACTACAGTATTTCTTATTCATGTTGATGATTTTGCTATTACCGATGACCGATGTTATAACGTGACGCGCTGTAGCGTATTATTTTATCGATTTTTGAAAACACCAAGAGGTTTTTTATGTGAAATGGATATGGGACAAGCAGTTCCCTTTAATATTACGCGGTTACCTCTATCTATAACAATGCAGTACCATACTGTATTCCCACAGATTACCTACCATACGTCAGTATTATTAGCTATACTTATGTCATAGTTCCTAAGAGTGATCCAAAGCTCACCAAACCGGCTAGGTCGACACCAAAGTGACAGTATATCTGTTGTGTAGATGTCGGGCCAACCTCCGAGTGTCGGTAACCTAATGAGCTCGCAGCTAGCTCGGCAACTGGTGGCGCCACTGCCGCCGAACCCCAGACCCTACGTACGGACGCCCCGTTTGTACCACGCACTCAACACCGCTTCCCATCTATTGGCGATTCATTCACACCCACGTGCCCAGTGCCCAGTGCCCAGCCCATTGCCTGAGCCCGTTGAGTTATATTTTGTTGATTCGCGAAAACTGATTCCCAATTATTGTATGGACAAAAATAGTTTCCGATTAGTGTAGCCGAAAACCATTTTTCTCTATACAAATTGCGAGTAGAGTCATAAATCAACAAAATTAACTAAGACTACGGGCTCTGAGCGCGATTATCGATGCGGATGCAGATCGTATCTTGAATTTGTTTCTCACATGCACAACTCAACAACAATAGTCATTCAGTAGTTTCCCTATGAATAAATTGTCATAAAATTTTCCCCAGTAATGACAAACAGAGTTTTACTGAAATAAACACAGAATGAAGTGCACCTACAGTGTATTAGAATTAGGACATTTCAGAGTCCGATTTACGACTCTACTCACCTATTTTTCATACGTTAGCCTTGCTCATCTTCAGTACTGACTAGAATTGCAAAGCTATTGACATTTTCAGATACGATTCAGCAAAGTGTATTTTCGTTTACCGGCAGTCGCACCACCGATAAACACAGGAATGCAAACGCAACGATCATCGATTCAAGGGCAACTCATTCGTGGTTTTGGCTTCATTTAATTTTTATTTCGATTAATAAATCACTCGCTTGACGGAATTACAAGCTATCACTGTTATTTTGTTTCTTTTCTTCTATTTTGTTAACAAAATTGTTGGCTTGCGGTGTGATTAATTGGCTTTAAATTCATCGGTTCGGTCGAATTGGACGGACGATGGTCGTGACAAAACTGATACTACGTCAAACACCTCTTCAAAATTTAACAAATTTAATTAAAACATGGAAGTAAAGGTTAAGAGTGTGTGGTGGTGGCTTTATGATACAAATTTGGTCACTAAATCATGTGCATGCATTATTAAATTCTCACAGTTCATCGTAAGCTTAGCTATAAGTTATATTAACGAGATCGTCGCTTTGTTTATATTGCGACGCGATTCGGTTTAATGTTCACGTAATAACACAATTTATACGACACTACGATTCATTAGACCGTTCGTTGAAAACTATCATAATCGTAAACATTTGGGGTGCACGGCCAGCGTAACAAGACATTATTGTATCGCTTTTGATGTCGAACCTCGTTGCAAATCAACGTGCCTGCATTTATGTACTATACTTTTATCCATTGACTTTACCTACATTATGTTGCTAGTAATAAATGCAGTCACGTCGACCTTTTTCCAATCCAGATGTTTATTCTAGCTCGAAAAACGGCTATGATACATGGTAAACTCCTTTGACCATTTTACTTTAACAACTCTGTAAATTTAATTTTGAACGTTAGCTCTTCTTCATCAGAGTTGGTTCTGGAAATTTTAAATGCTTCAGAAAATTTCAGATGAAGTTTTCAGAGAGTGCTATGCATCAAAAGTCGTCCCACTAGAAAACAATGGGAATGGAAGCGAGGCTCACGCGCGCCCACTTGCGAAAACATGTTTTTTAAATTGACAGTACGGCGGCAAACCTCCCGGAGGTGGGGCGCCAGTCGGGGGCGGCGCCCCGCGGCGGCACCCGGACTTCGCGAAGGGAGAGGGGTACGCGGGGGGGGGCGCGGGCAGCGCGCCCGCCGCGCGCTTCCCCGCCGCCTGGGGGGGCGCCTTCCCGCCGCGAGCGCAGCCGCCCGCGCAGCCCGCGCCCTGGCGCCCGCCGCCCGGCGCACAGCCGCCCGCCTGGACGCACCAGCCTTACCAGCCACAGGTAATATACCCCCACTATGCCTCACACTCATTTGTCACATTTTTGACAACTAAAAGAAATAAACGCCCCTGCTTTTTATTTATTAATTTGGTTTTAGGAAGACTATCGTTACTAATTTTACAATTTAACACTTAAATAAATTTACTAAGACACCATTTATAAGTCTCCACAACTAGTAACAGGTAGTCGCAATACAACTAAGCGGCAAACTATTGATGCGTTGAAGAAGGATTTTCTTGTATAACATTGTAACCGGTTCCAGGTGGGCAGCGGCGTGGTCGGTCCGGGTGCGTTAAAACGCGAACTAACATTCCCCGCGGAGTGCATCGAGGGCGCCGTGCCGGCTCCCGAGAAGCGGCGCCGCCTCACGCGCGCCGACGTCGCGCCCGTCGACGCCTGGCGCATCGTCATGGCGCTCAAGTCGGGCCTCCTGGCCGAGACCTGCTGGGCCCTCGACATACTCAACATTCTGCTCTTCGATGACAACTGCATAGGTACGCCTACCAAAGTTACCCGTTGAATACCTTAAATTAAACTTTAGAAGGTCACGGGACGTCCTCTACCTTGTCGATCATCTATTCCAGGTTACTTTGGGCTGCAGCACATGCCCGGCCTGCTCGACCTGCTCCTTGAGCACTTTCAACGTGCACTGGCGGACGTGTTCGACGCGCCCGCTGGCGACGAGGGTCCGTGGTACGCGGCGCCTCCCGCCGCCGCGGCCCCTCCCCCCGCGCCCGCCGCGCGGCGCCGCGCGGCCCCCGCCGAGCCGGCGCGCTCGGTGCGCGTGCTCGCCGGGGAGAACTACACGATGCTGTCGCGTCGCCGGCATCCGGTGACGCAGCGCGCCGAGGACGAGCCGCCGCCGCACTTGCGGCCCGAGCCCGACGACGAGCCGGACGACGCGTCGCTCGCGCCCTGCCTGTTCGCCGGCGACTCGCCCGCGCTCGAGCACGCAATCACCGCGCACCGCGCCGACGCGCTCCACCTGCCCTTCTGCCGCGTGCTGCCCGGCGAGCGCGCCCCCTCCCCGCCCCTCCGCCCGGCGGCCGCGACCCCCGCGCCCTCCTCCGCCCCCGCCGCGCCGCCCCCCGCGCCCTCGCCCCCCGCGCCGCCGCCCGCCGCCGCCGCCGCCGCGTGCACCCCGCCGCGCTCGCCCGCGGACGCGCACGAGGACAACCTGCACGCGGAGCCGATGGACCTCGAGCCGGAGCGCCGCGCGCCCGCGCTGCAGGTGCGCGACCCCGCCGGCGTGCTGCGACGCAGGCGGATCGAGGACTACGAGGACGAGTGCTACACGAGAGACGAGCCCAGCTTGAACCTCGTCGACGAGTCGCGCGACGAGCTCGCGCGGCGGTGCATCGCGCTATCGAACATCCTGCGCGGGCTCACCTTCGTGCCGGGCAACGAGGCGGAGTTCTCGCGCAGCGGCGCGTTCCTCGCGCTCGCCGGCAAGCTGCTGCTGCTGCACCACGAGCACGCGCCGCGGGCAGCCCGCGCGCGGGCGTACGAGCGTGCCGCGCGGGACGACGCGGATGCGGCTGCCTGCTGCTCCAGCCTGCGCGGCGCCGCCGAGTGGTGGTGGGACACGCTCGCGGCGCTGCGCGAGGACGCGCTAGTCGCGTGCGCGAACATCGCCGGCGGCCTCGAGCTCCAGCACCAGCCGGAGGCGGTGGCGCGGCCGCTGCTGGACGGGCTGCTGCACTGGGCGGTGTGTCCCGCGGCGGTGGCGGGGGACGCGCCGCCCGCCGCCGGCGCCGGCTCGCCGCTCTCGCCGCGGCGGCTCGCGCTCGAGGCGCTCTGCAAGCTGTGCGTGCAGGACGGCAACGTGGACCTGGTGGTGGCGACGCCGCCGCGGTCGCGAGTCGCGGCGCTGTGCGCGGGCCTGGCGCGCGACCTGTGCCGGCCGGAGCGGCCGGTGGTGCGCGAGTTCGCGGTGAACCTGCTGCACTACCTGGCGGGCGCGGGTGCGGGCGCGGCGCGTGAGGTGGCGGCGCACGGGCCGGCGGTCGCGGCGCTGGTCGCGTTCATCGAGCGCGCGGAGCACGCCGCGCTCGGGGTCGCGAACCAGCACGGCGTGGCCGCCCTCAGGGACAACCCCGACGCGATGGGCACGTCGCTAGACATGCTGCGCCGCGCCGCCGCTACGCTGCTGCGACTCGCGGAGCGACCCGAGAACCGGCCGCTGATCCGGCGGCACGAGCGGCGGCTGCTGTCGCTCGTGATGTCGCAGATCCTCGACCAGAAGGTGGCGCACGAGCTGGCGGACGTGCTGTTCCACTGCACGCAGAGCGGCGACGCGCCGGTGCCGACCGCCGCGGCTGAACTCGACTGAAGTGCCGGCGGTGCCCTTCCGCCGGACGCTAGACGCTAAACATAGTGGTACCCCGGGGTACGTGAGAGTGGCGAAAGTGTAAATATAGTGTAACGCGATGCCGCGACGCAACGACTCGGACTCGCGTCTCGGCGAACGATGCGGATCGATTCTGTTATTTATGTCCACGATGTTTTATTTACGAGGATATCAATGTGCTATAATCGATTTCTATTGTTCGATTGACGAAAAAATGATTGTATTATATTATCTCGTAATTTTGATTTTTATAATAAAATGGGACTTGAATCTGTTTATTCGTTTTATGATGGAGATTTTTATACCAAGTACCTTTAGCGCGTATCTATAAGAGGACCGTAGTTGAGAGTGTGAGGAGCTTATGTGGGATATAAGTTTTAAATTAAGTTTAATGTGAATTATTACAATAATCTATAATATATTGAAATTGAATCTGATCTTTATTTTTTTTATCGATTGGCATTTTACGTTTTTTCCACACCTCAGTACTAACACTAGTAGTTCCCGTCCGTTGAACTCGCAATGATAGAAAGTAGGTAAACACGCAAAATTTAAATCAAACTCAATCTAGGATAGGTAGGTCTGATTCTTAACCATGCTCAATCTCTACCATGATGCAAATGTATTACCTCACAGAAAACGTCCACCGAGGACCTGCATAATGCAAACAGGAGTAAAACCTCTGGTGAAGTAATTAGACCTGCTTGATATTCAGCCGCTTGTCAAGAAGACAACATCCACAAGTTCCTTTTTTAACTTCTTTCTAAACAGGTGTCATCCTTCATACTGTCTGTTAATGTTTGGTAAATAAAATTGATAAATTACAATTTATAACGTAACGCAATAAAAAGTAATATAATCTCACAGTTTTATAAGTAATGCCGGTGATAAAATATATGTTTTGGAATTCATGAGTGATTCCTCCGAATATATTCGATGGAGTGTCAGGCAACCGATAGTAAAAAATTGTACAAAGTTTTCGACGGATCTAAACGAAAGAGAACTAGGAAAAAGGAACTTGATGACGCCAATTCTGTGGCCACCGATGACTCGAACAGCGTAAGTTAAGTCTGCTACTTTTATACCATCAAGAGATATGGAAACCTTTTACAAAATGTACTTGTGCACTTTTTAGGGATGCCACGTAAACCCTGGACGTAACGCATCCGGTAAGGCAAGTCTTCAGGATTTGCCGACAGCACAAGAAATGGATGGTCTACCGGATGGGGACACTCTCAGGTACCTACCTAACTCAATAACTCATTTTGGTGACTGAGCATGTTGTGGTTCATCCATGGACGCATAATCAAAGGGTGTTTGTTTATTACTATGAAGAAATTGTACTGTTATTCAGGAAAAGGGGTAGCAGCCCTTCGATCTCAAGGTCACCGCATGAAGGACATCGGGCTGCGAGGTCGCCTCGCCGCCACAGGCGTCCAGGGTATGTGCTTTCATCTATATAACAGTACTAGCTGATACCCGCGACTTCGTACGCGTGCGAAACTTTCCCCCAAAATATCTGTCAACCAGTATACGATGAACCTCGTGTCAAAGGCGGCCTTTGGGTTAGAGAGGTCAAGCTGTATCTTAGAATCCACGTCTTTCATTTCAATAAAATATAGCCTATGTTTCAATCCGGAAAAAGGGCTTCCGAATGGTATAAGTTTCATTGAAATTGGTCCAGTAGTTTAGGCGTGATCCGCGAACAAACAAACTCTATTTTCGGAATCAGAATCGTTTATTTAGTAGATCTGCATACTTAGTTTATCCATAGCTTTAATTTTAGTTTTTGGCTTTTTTATAGTTTTATAATAGTATAAATTCCCAAATCTCTCGGTAGAGGCGCTTATTCGGTTTTCATACAAAATTTCTCGCTTTGCGAATGCGTTTGCGTGTGCTACTCGAGCCGAAAGTCAAAACAAATGCACAGGCTCGGGGCTCAGATGATATAATTAATTTAAGTATCTAAATGTTATTTTCAGGAGAGAAGGAATTTCGCTTGCATTGAAAGCGGGAATGGCATCTACCCCTCGTTCGATAACACCACCACAGGTAAATTAAAATCTCTAGTTATGGTGGAAGGTGTCTACTTCCCCACGCTTCGTATAGCATACTTAGTTACTAGGTAGTTACCTAGCTTAAACAGATGTTTAACAATTTTAAAGTGCTTGCACATTTCAGGACGGTGACGCCGGCGATGACACGGCACCACTAGAACAGGATTCTCTGATCTATGCTTTTCTCGAAGAAGCTATCAAAAGAGACAAGAAGAAGTGCGTTGAACGAGTTTTATTCTTGGGTTTTAAAACTAACGTGCTGACCTAACCTGGCAGCTAGGCTAACTAAATAGCTCTTGAATTTGCTTCTCGATATTTTTAGGCATTCTCACAGCCGTCGTCATGAGGAAAGGTGTAACAGCAGAGACCGTGAGAGGTCTCAAACACGTGACCATCGACACAGGCACAGGAGACATCACGATGTACCTTCTAGGGAACGGGAAAAGTAAGCACTTCTTGTCTCATAACTAATTCTTCGAGTGCTCTTACAAGGCCTCAGATCAGGCATAAAGCATCTTTTCTACAAACAGGCGGGTCAAAGAAAAGTCGCCATCGCCAGTTATAGATCAGACCATTCTTCTCGAAACTTTTGCAAAGCTCTGCGCGCAGATGAACGAGAAAACCGAATACACGAAAAACGCCGTGGTAAGTTCACTGATGTTGCTCTTACAAAACCTACATATGTTAGTATTTGGTTATAAAATAAAATAATGTTCTAGCCTCGGACTCAAAGCCATAAATCTCTACAATGCGAAGTGATATCGCGTCACGATATGTACGAAGAACGACATGCAGTTAGACAAAGGAGCAAAGAAAGAACTCGAGAGGCCGGCACACCCTCCAGAATTCACAGCCAAGAGAACATTCAGCCACCACGCAACTCCGAAAAGACGAGGCAGGACTGTTGTTGCTATGAAAAAGAAAGAAATAAATATTCCAGTAAGATGGACGTCAATCGTAGACGGCACGAAGACGACAGATATCGCGAGTATCCACCCGAAACTGTTCCAACAAGAACATTCATAAATCGCTATGGAGATCGGCCGACCGATTATCGCGACTACGATAGAGAGCGAAGATACGAAGATGATAAAAGGAGATGCGAGCAAAAGACCAGCAGAAGCTTCGATACTCATAGAGACAGTTACGACTATGAAAAGTGCAGGCGCACAGCTCGAAGCGATCCTAAAGAAAAATGCTACAACGAAAAGTATTATGATAAACCGATCTTAGACCGGAACTTCGCAAGTAAAGAGCGTTCAAGGCGAAACTTGGAGCGGTGTGATAGGAACTCTGTTGTGTCCCATGACGACGAGTACAGGGAGAGAGATAGGTATTCAGAACGGGGGAGAGACTCGGGACTGAGTGTTGCTGATGGTGAAAACAGCACTGTAAGTGGACGGAGCAACTATTTGCGGGTTGTGAAGGTAAGGTTTTTCTATCAATGGGCATCAGGCGCGCGATGTAATTCTTACATTTCATAATCATCGTGGATATTGTCTGCTTGCGGGTTTATGTGCTTGTATATTTGCAGCAAGAAATATCAGAACAACGAGAAGCAATGGACAAGATGATGAAACTATGGAAGGAGCTTATGAGGTGTTTCAAGGGCGTCTCAAAAACTCAAAGCTCGGACAAAGCTATGAATGTAAACCTATATTAACTAACAACTCTAGCGTTATTGTGGCATTAAAAGACTGCAATTTCTTATTTGTTTAAATTTTGTAATATTTTTTAGGAGAATGTGGAGAATGTCCGTGAATCAGCGGCCGCCCAACTCCGTTTGTGGCGAGAGTGTATGCGTAGATACGAAACTGTAGCACGAGATGTGGGCGATACAGACGCAAGGCTTATGGTAAATCTCATCTTATTATTGTAAAACTAGGTGTCGCCCGCTAATTCGTTCGCGTCCCGTTGGTTCCCGTTAATTTTTCGGGATAAAAAGTTGCCTAAGTGTTAATCCAGGTCACGGACAATGTATATTCCAAGTTTCATCCAAATCGGATCAGTAGTTTTTACGTGAAAGAGTAACAAACATCCATCCATCCATACTTACAAACTTTCGCGTTTATAATAGTAGGATAGTAGGATATAGTCATGAAAACAATTCGTCATCCATGTTCCTTATTTGCAGGAGGAAATTAACAAACAACGCTCTGAGATGGCAGAAATGGCGAGCATGTGGCAGGAATGCCTTCAGCGGTACAGGGACATGAGCAATGATTTCAATACTCTCAAACAAAAGGTTTGTTGAGTCTATCATCTAGTCTCGAAGTTCCCATAGTGGCAACTAATATTTTTCTTGCCGGTTTGGGTTTGGCTTTTGTAAATGTGGAGTGCACTGTCCTTGGGGTAGAGTAGTTTTAAAAGTTTGTGATTTCATCTAAATATATAAATAAATAAAATAAATAAATAAATATTCACGGACACTTAACACAACGCCTTCTAGTCCCAAACTAAGCAAAGCTTGTACTATGGAAACTAGATGGCTGATAGAATACATACATACATTTTTTTTGTAAATACATACTTATAATACATAGAAGAAACACCCAGACACAGAACAAACATCTATGTTTACAACACAAATGTTTGTTCTCGGTGGGGATCGAACCCACGACCCACAAGCACGGAAGGCAGAGCTACTACCGACTGAGCCATGATGCCTGTCTACATTGACTATATTGACTTAGGACAGCCTTTACATTCCAACAAGAACCTAATCTAAAAGATAGAATTTCAAGTTTTAACAACATACTGGAGCGTAGTTTGACCACTGTTGGAACCGACAATTTAGTGCTCTTTTTTTACCAACAGTTGGTAGCCCCTGAGAGTCCAACACGGCTGCCGGCGCCTCCGCTGGTGTGTGCAGAAGGCGAGGGTTCGGTCCCAGTGCCGCAGTACCGTATGCC
Organism: Eulithis testata; assembly: GCA_947507515.1. Classification (NCBI taxonomy): domain Eukaryota; kingdom Metazoa; phylum Arthropoda; class Insecta; order Lepidoptera; family Geometridae; genus Eulithis; species Eulithis testata. The sequence goes on along the minus strand of OX382213.1, from coordinate 3,704,619 downwards.
GTCCAACTATCCACAGGTCAGTCAAATCACCACTATCACTTCGGTGGTGTTATTCCCCGAAGTTTTTTACAAAGAGCCTTACTATCTGCCTTCTGTATTTGACATGCTAACTCCTTCCAGATGCCTCCCCCAAGCAGTGGCTACCCATGCCCAGGGTCAGTGCTCCGCGGACGTGCATCAGCTCCTCCGGCGTGGTGGTGGGGCGGCGAGCAGGAGTCTCCAAGACGTCGGTCCTCGCCCGAGTCGCGTGGCTCTCGTGATCGCGACCGCGACCGAGATACGCGAAATCGCCATAAGGATACTAGAGGTAACCCACCCTTATATGACCCTTGATAGCTTCCCCAGGATTGCCACGAAGACAGCCTGGGCTACTAGTAAGCCGTTCTGTCATAGAACTCTCTTCCCGACTATTGGTACCACATGGTGGTGGGGTCAGCCTCCCTCACATTCTTCCTCCACTTCGCCCTATCCATGACGTCGTCTTCGGAAACGTTGCATGCTTTCATATCGTGGTTTCCCACCAAAAAACCCTGCCATATTTTTTGTTCCATATTGTCACTAACTTAGTTTACCTACGTATCTACTAACTGGTCTAAGCTTAAGAAATACATAAAATACGTCCTAAAATAATGGTCATATTGCAGATGAACCAAGATACAAAGGAAAATCTTCGAAACCCAGCGCAGCTCGATCCGAACACAGGCACAGAAAACGGTGAAAATATAAGCTTACTAAACTTAAATTAACTGTAAATGAAAACAGCACGTGACATTCGATAAAAGTATCGTGTGATCCCCAAAATTATCGTATTTATATGTTTTATTATTGTTTTTGTATGTTTTATTTAAATTCTTACCAATAAATATATAAATGGCAAACTTATTTTTAATTCTAACTTTCCCAAAATGACCTTAAAAACCCATTTCAATCATAAGAAACAAAATATTTCTTTGCATAGAACCTTATAGAATTTTTACGAGTATGTTATTGGATCAAAGAGTTGTTACTTTCCTAATGGAATTTTAATAGAATTATTAAACGCTGCAGGTACTGACCTATTCATTAACTACGTGTCCACATACTGATGTGCTCACCGCAAAACTTATCTGATATTGCGGTTTCGTGTAACTTTGATAGTTCTACAGATACCTATTAAATATTATTTATCTTGCAATGCCAAGCTTGTTCGTATATGAAACTAAACTCTGCAAGGAATGCGTAATAAAATAAGTAATAACTCGCAAGTCAGAAGAGCAATGTTTGTTAGAACACTATCACCATAATGGATTGCTTGGTGTTTTAACAAAGGTGAATTAAACAAACGGTAGGTACGTTTTATTACCTAAGTAGGTATTTAATAAATTCGAAGTTTATGATTTTGGTAATCTGAGGGTTAATGATAACCCGCAAGTACCTTCTATCTTAAAAACTAAACTATGGCGTGCTTTAAACAATTAAGCAAAATAGGACACAGAAGTAAAGAACTATTCATTTTTTTTCCCGTTCAACACCACTTCCTCCGACAACTTCCAAAGCTTCTCGGCCATCTCATCATTCCTGGAATGAGATGCCGATGGCAGCTCGCGGCATTCGCAGAAGTACTTTCCCGTCGTTTCTTTCAATTCCTCTGATACTGCCAGATGTATGGTAGTCTGTGCACCTTCCTTCGCTGTCCTGAACAATAATCTGATCAGAAACTTTGTCACGAAATTCTTGTCTCTGAATATGTCCGTGTTAACCGCGCCCGGGTGCAGGCAGTTGACCGTAACCCCAGTTCCTGCCAAAAGCTGGCTCAGTTTTCTGGTGAAAAGGATATTAGCGAGCTTGGTGTCCGAGTAAACTCTGAGGCGGCTCAATGCGGACTGAGCCTGCTTGTCGAATAACTCCAAATCTATCTTCCCGATCCTGTGCATTATAGAAGAGACGTTAATGATTCGACTCGGTGCTGACGATTTCAGAAGCGGCAACAGCATTAGAGTCAGTAGGAACGGCGAGAAATGGTTCACTTGAGTTTCGAAAGGGAGGTTATCTTCGGTCAAGTAGTTTCCTACATTCCCCGTGCCGGCGTTGTTGATCAAAACGTCCAATCTTGTCTCAGATTTGAGGATATCGTCAGCAAAAGCGCGGACCGACTTGAACGATGCCAAGTCCAAAGGCTTGAACTTAATGTTTTGATTTCCGGTTGATTTGATGATATTATCCCGAGCTGTGGTTCCTCGTTTACGATCTCGACATGCGAGTATCACCTTCGCCCCTCGCCTCGCCAGATCCTCGGCCGTTTCGAAACCGATTCCAGTATTGGAGCCGGTTATTACGACAACTTTGTTAATCATTTTATCTGTACAGTTACAGAACCCGCATGAGAATTTATAACAAAATTTTCCAATGACGAGCAAAGTTACAGCAACAATAATCAGGTACATTTTCAGTTTCTACTTCAGTTCTTTTGAGATAGAATAATCTTATCTTCAGCAGCAGCAGCAGAAGTCAATTTTTTAAATTTCTCCGTAGAAAAATCTACAACCGCGAAGTTCGTTATCATATCACACAGTCACATGTAGGTAGGCTCGGAACAAACACTTGTACCTACTTAGCAACCAATTTTTTTCCCCACTACAAATGCGCACATTGTAATTTGAGACTTGGAACAAAAGCGACACCATTGGCAATGCAACACGCACTGAATGAGGTGGATTGACCAGAGAGTAGGAAGGGCTTGTGTTTGCACAAGACGCGATATAAACGCGATGGACTCGTCTTGCCCTTGTACGCTCGATAAGATAAGTTTATGACGATTATTTTATCAGACGGTCCATATAATGCTCCTTCACTAATTTTTTTTTGTACTACTTATGTTACCTAACAACGAAGTTTACCTACAGGGAAGCGGGCAGGTGATTTTGATTGACAAAATGGACAAAACACAGATGTAAAATATCAAAAAAAAATTCGTTATAACTAACCTGCTGTTCGCTCTCCGCGCGATTCCTCGCGTACACGTCTCTCACCTGTAGCAGGCAGTGGACTGACTGGGCTACGTGGTTTACTTAAGGTCTTTACTGATATAACCACCTACAGCAGACTAGATCTTCCTGCATGAGCCTACTTTATAGATTTATATTTGGTGCAAGGCAGTAGAATTTTCCGGCAGCCCCTTAGGTTCATACAACTTACGACGACGTCTTTTCCGCATGTTGTACACATGGCCCTTATTCCTCGTTTGTGTCTATGGACAGCGAGGGAATTTTAAATCGATTCAGCGTATTTGTGTTGCGTGTTTAAACTACCTATGCATTTGTTTACTTTATTCACTGACCTTCATGATATACATAGGTATACCTACCTAGGTCTACGATGTAATCGGGTATTTTTTATATTAAAATAAAGCGTGTAATATCAATAACGATGCAGTTAATTGGACTCTATTCCAAATAAATTTTCCTATGTATCCTTTTAGCGGATATGGTTAGGTTTGCAGTCTGAAGCCACTCTTTATTTAGGTTGATGATTTTATTTTGTGATCTTTCTATTTTGTTTGAAAAATCGGGAAATAAAACAATAAATAACTGTCCAATAGGTATGTTTTATCGTAAGAACAAATCCACATTCCGTCAATGGCATCTTAATACAAATACTTAATCTAGAATTTTATTAATGTCTAAATATAAGAAAACTTTGTAATTTTACTTAAAAAATTACAAATTTATGTATAGGTAGTGCGTTTGTTAACAATATTTCATAAATTGTTCTTAAAACCAACAAGTTTGGAAGGTATTTTAATAGTGCTGTATTATAAGTAAATTTTACTATCATTTTTTCAGTCTCCGGTTAAACTTTCAAGTCCTTTCGTTGTCCAAAACGTTCGGGCACGATGACTTACAAAGTTTAAATAATAGCATTAGTAGGACACATAGTACGTACTATTTATCTATAATAATCTAAACATATTGACTTATTATCTTAGCTAATACTAAATGAGAATAAATTGACTAAAAGAAAACCGGCGTGGAAACGCCACGAAATGCGTTCATCACAGGGCACCTCGATTGATGTGCTCTGTGAGATAATGCAACTGTTACATACAAGCAGAGATACCTGCCCAACAGCAGGATCGTCTGCTTGTAATATTACTATTTTTACAAAATCTTGAGCAAAATCGCCACTGGATGGACAAGTTTCAGGTTGTAAACCATAAAGTCTTGATATTATTTCATTACAATAGCTCAAGCTTATTATTGTTACAATTTTGTCAATAAGGACCGAATATTCCGAGTTTCTTACAATTTATTTCATATTATCTTTTAACCACGATGTAGCTTCTGTAGTAGGTACTCAGGTTTTAGACTTCTAGCTCAGAAAACTAATTTTTTGCATAAAAATCCTAATACCTATTTAGTCTTTTGCTAGTCGGAACAAACAGAATAATCCCCTCGGCTTGTAACATTTGGGATGTAATAAAAATCTTTGCAAGTGAATAAGTAGGTACATAAAAAATAACTTTATGTTGCCCAGTTTGGACTCGTCGCTGTTGGTAGGTATTGATTTTTATAGATGTAACATCGGTCAAAACGTTCTAAAAATATTCATAAACTACATCCAAAAAGATTTCTCAAGTTGACTTTAAATTCCATAAATTTTGACAAAAAAAAACAAAGAAAGTAGCTAACCCTATTTTCTTATAGAAATATCATAGGTAACTTGATAAATATTTTCTAAATTTTATATAACATAGGAAAATATTTACAAAAAGGAAAGTTCCTAAAATACGACTTAAAACTATATCATTCGTTATAATAAATAAATTGTAGATCTTATTAGCATACTCCACAGTTTTTAATCTCGTACATAAGTTACTAAATCTGTTGTATTTTATCTGAAATTATCGTCTAAATATGGGAGGACGTTATGTGGGTGGACGGAAACGGTAATTTGTTTCTACCTATTACGAAATTTTGAAAGGTACTTTACTATTTCAGCATGTGAGGACATGAAACAATAAATTTTTATAAATTTTTACTCAAAGTACGGCTTGAAGAAATAATGCTACAGTCAAGACTAAAAATTCCGGGTCTATCAAAACTTATAATATCGTAGAAACCATAAATGATAGCTGGTTTCACTAAGCTTGTTTTCCACAGACAGTTTTAAAAAAATGTGGTCTGTTAAAGATGTAATCGTTAAATTGCATAATTTCAACACGCTAGCATTCATGATCTCCAAGATATTCAAGTTTTTATAGATGACCTGGTTTTTTTTCTGTCAAGTGTAGTTATAATATCAGCTCTAACTTAAGGACTGTTTCAGCATACGAGTCTCAAAGTCAGTAACTGCGAAGTTTGCCTTTTTCAACAACACACTGTAAGCATTTCTTCCACTCATATCTCACAAACGTCCGCTGTTGCATTTCAATAAACCTGAAAATCGAAAAAAACACATATGTAGGCATTTTAAACTAAATAGGTATCTATTTGAATCGTAATGCTTAATCGATGTTGGTAAATGGCCTTAATGCTAATGCTGTGAAAATTTAATTGAAAATTGAATCTGTGATGATCTTACAGATTAAATTTTCGCGAGTTCACTGTAACCTTTTTATCCGTATTATTTTACAATTATAGGTATTATTATCCTAACTCTGTCAGGGTAGGGTATAAAGTGATTAATTTTCATCACCACAGGTGTGCCAAAACAACATGTATACTGCGCTTATTTCTAAATGTTTCTAGGAATAATTTTCAACAGGTAAAATAAATAATGTTTGAAGTTAGGTCTAAAATCTCCAGCCATTTTAGAATCGATGGGGTCACACCATTGTGAAACAATAATAATTTGCCGATTCGTTTTTCGACACAACCATTTCGCGAAGGTCTTCGAAAAGCCTAATATCTAGCAGATAGCTTATGGCGACAGAATTTTAATTCATTTACAACTTTATTGATTCGCTGACTGTCTCAATACGAAACACACCACGAGTTATAGACATTGAGCAATATTTTTTGGCATTCTTGCTTTGTTATAAATTCATTCGGATATTTGGCATTTTACTGTTATTACTGAGAAATGACAAAACATCTCTTCTAGAGTTTTGATTCAGGCTTGTACAGCGATTTTAAGTGGTCCTACCTACTACCACAAGAAATAGGCTTTTGTTGAAAATAGCATCTTGAGCATCTCACACTGACGCTACTTCAAGAATTTTGAAATCTGATCGATCCTTACAAATAACAGAATATTTTTCAGAGGCAATATCATGTGCACCTTTTCTTAGGGTAGTAGTAGGTAATGGAACAAATGATCACCTTAACTCCATACGCCATCTCATAGCCCCCTTTGCTCTGCATTTGGTTCTGCATGGAGTGCAGCAACGACGGCGGCATGTCTGCGTCTGAAGACCCTGGAATTGAGATAAAAATAACGTTAGTTTATGTGCTAAAACTTAGGTCTACGTGGATCTGACCACTCTAGGTCACCTACTTGCCTTAAAAATATAATGCAGCTGTTATAGGCAAGTTTCTGAAAAACAGAACGGAGTTCGCAGGTATCCTGAGTTTTCTTCTCTAAAATTGAGGATCAAATTAACAGTTTTTTTATGGAAGAAAATTGTTCTCAATTCTCCCGCGATAAAGCCCCTAGCTTTATCGTGATTTAATACAACAACATCCTCCATGTTCGATAATGAAACTAAATACATAAAACTCAGATTACCTACTACTAATATTTTGTGCTACTACGGGGGGTCAGTTCAAAACTAATAACTTTAATAAATACAACTTTATACATAGATTAAAAGACACGAACACCATCTCGAGTCCATACCCTGATGGATCGCATTACGTAAGAATGGCCACAGACAGACATAAACATCTAGAAATAGCCGTAAATAACTATAATAAAAATGGCGTTTCGACTGTAATAGAAGGCAGCACGAATATCTGACACGATCTTCTAATTAGTCCCAAAGACCCACTCCTAATTTACGAATATCGAGAAATTATTCATAATCAATCATAATAGTTTTAGGCCGCTGCCAATACAGAAATCGTTACTCAAGCATAGAGATTTGAGTAGAGATTTTCATACAAAAGTCCTTGCTTGAGTCCTGATCAGGGCTTGATTACCAGACACGAGCAAAGTTTGCCAGTTATTCGGGAAGTATTTGGATCAAGAACTTATGCAAATAAAAATCTTTTTTGGACGGCTTGCATAGCCTTAGAAGTTCCCAAACCATGATGACGACACAAATTCTAAACAATTTAAGACTAGGAAGAACCTTCCGTAGACTTTACTAAAACTTGGTACCTTACCTACGTCCTATTACAAACAAGATGATGATATGATACTAATAGTCGAAGCTACTTCACTTCAATGCCAAAGCTTTTATACTTTAAAAACTTTTAAATTGCTGTGCGATTACCGCCGTTCGATATGAGTCACTAAGTTCAAGGTTGGTAAGCGACCTAGAGCCCGTATAATATCCTGGTGTATCAAGTATCGCTTTTTACTCACGACTACTCAAGTAAATACAAAAAACTGCAGTAGTAGTACCGGTATACAGTAGCCATTTGGGGGTTGGTTATTTCTATTTGTCGAATTCGATACCTACCTTACTCGTACCATGCATTTACCTACCAATCATCTTATTAATTGAATAGGATGTGTCTACTAGGTTCCTTAAGGTTTTATTCTGTCATTTTACCTAAGTTTAAATTGAAAATTTCGCATATTATGTGCTATTTTGACAACTTGGTAAAGTCCTTACGAAAATGTGTTTTGAATTTAAAAACCTGTTGATTGTTATTCAAAAATTAAGTTTGGTTTTATCCAATTATGGGTTATTTAAGTAATTTTCCGTTCATTTGGCTGTAGGGATATCTATTTTACATGTTTATGTCCTACCACTGATCCTATATCACATAAAAAAATGTATAAAAAATGACAGAATTTGAAATAGTTATTTGTTATACAAGAGTGCAAAGTTGCTTTTTAACCGCGTGTTCAATTTTGATGACCGAGCAAGCGAAGGATTCTAAAATTAGAATCCTGAGCGTTAGCGAGGGAATCAAAAGAGCACGAGGTGAAAAATCTTTGCACTCGAGTGCAACACGTAACTTTTCATTCCACCTCGGCGAGGAAATGACTAAATGCAAAAAAAAACGTTTACAATCACAAGATAGGTACTTTTATTTCAGTTTAGGTATTAACTACTACAGTATGACAGGTAAGTATTACAGAATAATCTTTAAATTATAACAAAATAATACTAAGGTATAATTAAGAAAATTTGAAAGTAACGTTGCTCATTTGCGCATTATTAACCGTTTCAGTCAATTCTGTTGGCGTCAAACAAACTTCCTCGTCGCTAGAATCACTCATTTTAGTTTTTTCACTTGTTTTCAAGTTTCTTGTTTTTAATATAAGGTTTAACAATGACGTGAAAAAATGCCGCGTAAAGAACCGCGTACAAAGCAAATTGAAAAAAAGAACACCAAGAAGGTTCTGAGTCTGAGTTTTTAACAAATTAAAAAAAAGTTGTATGATATATTCGGCACCATAGAGGTAGCAGTAAATAGGTTTAATGTTTTTTTTAATTCATAAACTTAGTGCACACGATGTTCTAAATTCAATTTACTTTATCCTCTAGAGAATAAAAACGGCTTTTGCACTCAGATATTGAAGAGCAAAAATACTCTTTCCGAGATGGTGGGATGAAAAATATATAAGTAGGTACTTAGTTAGATATTGAAAATCTATACTTTTTGGGGGCTGCCCATTATATTACCTACAAGCTTAGCGTGGTCAGACTTTAGTGTAATATTTACTGCCGAATTTAATCGCTGAAATTACATAAAATACAATTTTAAAGTTTGATCTTGACGCGAAGGTTATTGTGGACTGCGCGTGCGATTTTTTGACTAAACGAGCTTATACCTACTGCTGGGTGGATTAAAAGAGACTGCTATTTCTTTAGTACCTAATTATTTTTATTTATGTGACGGAACGGAAACAAATCATTTTGGATTTTTGATCCCGTGGGAGTAGGTACAATATTTCGTTTATTAGTGGTTCCTTCGGTTTAATTCACGTTAGGAATACGAGAATAAAATAATCACAAGATCTAATTATTTAGCGCACTTTAAACTCATTATTTCAACAGCTAACGCTTCAAACATTAAATAATCATAATTAAAGATGCGGGTGACACTTCAATGTAATGTTTATTTGTATTATGTTCAACCACATGTGGCTGCGGTCTGTTAGCTGTTGTTGCGTATCGGATTATTTTAATAAGTAGCTGGCTAAAGTACCTACCTACTTACAGAACTACGTATTCCCATGCGTCTACTAGACCTACTACATATACTCGAGACGAGAGCAAAAACTCCGGATCGTCTATAAAAAATAGTAATATCTTTGAAACCTGCTGCTGAAAAAAATGCTAGCCCAGTGGAATTATGCAAGCTAATAACGCAATTCAACAATTACTTTTATTGAATTAAAGAGTATTAGATTATCTATAACACACAATTTATTTCACTAAGCTAGCATTCATGGTTTCTAAGATATTCAACTTTTTATAGACAACCCGGAGTTTTTTTACTCCACTGTAGTTACTATGAAAGTTTACGAAGATTCTTTGAATTGACATACCTATGCACTTGTATGAATTTGCATTTTAATTTAACCTTACACGTCCGTTGACCTCTCCCTTACGAATAAATAACCTGAGCTTCATAATTAGTATGAGGGCAAGTGCAGGGCATTGGGCAGTCTACTGGAACGGGACAGGTGAACATGCTATGGGAATATGTCTTGCTAGGGCAACTTAGTCATCATCATGTTTCCTTACTCATTAGTATATAAAATATAATATTAGCTTTTTGAATGTACCTACTACAAAAACCCAACAAAATAAAAATTGCAAAGTGGATGCCAATGAGACGAGACAAGAGTTTGAAGTTTAATTTCCACTTTCACAAATTCTGAGATAAATAACGATTTCGAACCACAAAATTGCTTATTATCCTAATATCCTACTTAATATTATAAACGCGAAAGTTTGTAAGGATGGATGGATGGATGGATGTATGTTTGTTACTCTTTCACACAAAAAATACTGATCCGATTTGGATAAAACTTGGAATATATATTGTCCGTGACCTGGATTAACAAACACATAGGATACTTTTTATCCCGTTCCCGGGGAAAAGATGAACATCTATAAAAATGTATCAGTAAAAATAAAAACATCAGTGACATGGAACAACTGACAGCTTGAATAAAACCTTTTTATGTTGGTGGGTACACAACCTGGCGGTAAATAATCAAATTAAGAAAACAATATTTTCATTCTTAAGCTAAGTGTACAAAGATGAAATTTTTACAAGCGATCCGATTTGGATGAAACTTGGAATATATTACATTGTCCGTGACCTGGATTAACACAATACGCTAGGTACTTTTTATCCCGAAAAATCAACGGGATCTAACGGGACGCGAACGAAATCGCGAGCGAAAGCTAGTATATTAATAAAATATGGGCAATATAATTTTAAGTGAAGCAGAAATAATAAAATTCGACTAGATAAATATAGAGAGTGTGAGTTGACTCTGTATTTATATTAGGCACGGAAATCAAAAACGTTATTTCTTAAGCACATCATTAATTTAATATCTTCAATCTTCGCTTCAGTCGGGCACAGGACGTGTGCAATTATGAATCAAGTCATACATAACTTGTATTGCCAATTAATACACTTAAGTCACTGTCCACCAATACAGAAACCGGTGGTTAACCATCACTTAAAATAAGAAAAAGAAAAATCTGTCGGTTAGCCATACGCGCGGAAAATATCACCTCGGTTAATTAAATGTCTATCGGTAATCCATCGCTCGGAAGATTCCTTCTATCATCTCGAGGTACTCTAGACCTTACTGGCCGCTATACACAATACAAAGTATATACAAAGTATACACAATACAATGGTGGATTATAAAGCGGTAATGCTGCGTGGTAACAATGCAATGAACCAAAGTCCAGTCATCACTATGGCGCAGTGTAACTTCCTAATGGGAAGTTTTATAGTAGCCAGAAGCGAGAGAGGAAGATACTTACACCTTACGGTATGAAATACTGTTGCCCGTATTCTTAGTTTTTATTTACCTCAAAATAATCCTCGCCTCGACCACGAAATAATGCATTTGTAGTAATTTTGACAACTAAGCACTAAAGCACGGTTTTTAAGTCGAATCACCTTTCTTTTTTTTTGTCAATTATAAGAATACTAGCGACCCACCTTCACATGGGTGCAATGCAGTGATGATGATGATGTATTATACATATAAACCTTCCTCTTGAATCACTCTATCTATTAAAAAAACTGCATCAAAATCCGTTGTGTAGTTTTAAAGATCTAAGCATACATACATACAGACATTACGACAGACGCGGGAAGTGACTTTGCTTTATACTATGTAGCGAAGGATAGATAATCGTTTAATCATCCGTTAAAGAGAAGTTAACAGTGGATGTAAGTAACCGGATGCAAAGAACAGCTCGTCACAGGCGAGTCGTATTCATATTGAAGAAGTGCAAAAAACTACGTAAGGCTGAATGAAGTCTAGCAGAATTTTAATTTGAGAAAATGGAGAAAGGGAGTAAAAAAAATTCATTTCTCTTTATATGTAGTGCCAGCCAAAAAAATGAAACGTAGGTAACCAAAAGTTCACACATATCTCCATCCCGAGTTGAATTCTCCGTCGAATTCATCACGTGCCCGAATCCGCTTTTATAAAAGCCATCATTTATGACTTCGACGGTAATAGTTTTTGTCCGCAGAGGGCCTAAAACACGGGTGCTTGCATCTTAGAACGATAAAACGAATTAATTTAGATGAGATCGCGGCTATCATGACATAAATATTGCATTTTCACTTTTACCTGTCAGCATTTTGCTCAATAACTCTTATTGTTAGAGTCATGTCATGAATCATGATGGAATGTGAAATGCATTGTTTGAGTTTTGTAGATGATGAAGTCACTCCTACCTCGTTAGTTTCATACTTAAAAAAACTCTTAGCAAATGGTTGGAAGCAAGCACACTCCATATAAGTACCACTACTAAAATGATATTGATTCTAAAGCGTATTTTGTCTTCGTTGGTTTCCGCTACCGCTTCAGCGCCTCTCTACAACCGAGCTCTATTCGTTTTCTATTAGTTTTTATTGCATAACAAATAACTCGGGACAAACAACATTATCCTGTTTGTATTGCCGTGCTCCAAGTCATAACAATTCGATAAACATGCGCACAGTACCTACAACATAGGAAATATTATTCGTTTGTCTGCACAGGATAAGAAGGTTTAGAAATGTATTGCTATGAGAATGATAAATAAGCTTAAAAGTAAAAGATGAACTAAAATTTTATACCTACTTACCTATTTTCGCAAAACCGATGAAGAAAAGATTTAAACGCGCTCACTTTTGCATTGTTCTTAAAACCTATTGGGTTGGAATCAAAAGTATAATATAATGTAAAATATAATAATACCGGTTTCATCTGCTTTTTATCTTATCTTATCACGATAGTTTGGTAATCGCAAAGTGGATTTGAACACTGCACATTGCACAATTTTAGTAGACTATCCACTAAAAGTGTTTTTTCTTTTACAAACTAGAGTTACCTCCTATTATATGTATGAAGCTATATGCATTCGGGCAATAAGCTACAGGCAATAGACAGTCATGCAGGCACCTTTCTTAATTGTTTTAGGATCAAACTTATGTTTCAGTAGACTGCGTTGATTCAGTATCGCAACATCTCTACATATGAGACGTCTCGTTGAACATACGTACAATAGATACTACACTAAGCAAGTATACATACTAGAACGCGTTAGGGAGGATGAGTCATGGCCTCCGACGCGGACGGCGAACTCTGCTGTTTATTTTAGAATCGCAGTCTTGGGTGTATCTAAGAACTACTGCTTCTAGATACGACTTGTAGATAATCTTATTTTTTTTTATACCAAATCATTTTTCTGTCCTTATTCCACGCTAGGTGTCGGCACAACATTAATATCTTCTTCTATTATCCTGTACCGTCATATTCAACTCACTCTTTTCTTACTAGTGTCATCTCTCCCAACTTGCTATTCAATCATGCTTCACATTTCCCGGACGTCTTGCTTACCGGAATTCATCATATCAAGTCTACCAGAGGTAGGTAATAATTCGCAGCAAAAAGCTGGTTATCTCTGATCAGAAAGTAAAGTCCATGACTTCATCCGAGTTATTACCCTCTGACCTCAACAGACAACATAACTCAGAAGGAGCCACCCATTGGCCGAGAAATGTATACACTGCGTGAAGTTAACGATGTTATCTGTCTGCGAACCGGACACCGAAAGTACTGCCCTCGAAAAGCTCTAACAAAAAGCTACTACGTACTCGCTATTTTATGTTTTATGTTAATTTTGCGTCAGTTATGAATAATTGTGCTCGGCAGTAAACATGTTTGTGTAAGTTAGTGGTCAGTAGAGTTTCTAGGTCGTCGTCAGTCAAGACCTTTATGTTGCGTTGGGGCTTAGAGATTGTAGCGGACCGACCTTTGGATTGACAACAGCTCTACCACGCTCTACTAATGAATTATACGGTACGAGACCACAATTTATTATTCGAACGCATCCATTTATCCCACTTCTTCGTCCTCGGATGAGAAACGCTCAGAAATACATGCACAGAGTCAAACGCTCTAAATTTAACGCAAAGGCATTCCACGATCGGACGATGTCGGTGCCCCACTGCATGCGTTTTGTCCATCCTGGTACTATCAGTTCATCCTATGCTATTCTTATTCTTCTTTCAAAAGATCTTTAGTACTCTGCTTTATCCAGAAAGTTGCAACAGGTGCTGTAGTAGTCTAGCCAGTGTTGAAGGCGGATTTACTAACATACTTGGTCCAGAGATTGCTTGCGTGTGATTTGGGTAACCAAATTGTAGAAATTGTAGGTGGTAATTGTACGTATATATGATCATCAAAGCAAATGTTTCTCAGTTACTCCCAGCGCTGCTTAATAACTAATCTACGTCATATCACAACACCTATACAGTCCTACACTCATCAATAGCGAACTCTATCAACTGGCAAAGTCTAGATACAGCACAGGCATGTATTACGATGCCCATACATTACTTGAAGATACATTATTAATGTCCAGCGTACGTCATACCCTGTCCGGTAAAACAAACATTTGTTTGAATTGAAATAGATAGGAAGAACAATGAACATGCAATGACTACGATTATGTATGACCTCTTGTTCACTATCTAGCTAAGCCATTGGCCTAGCTAGCATAGAAAAACAAATGAATCCCACTTTATTATGATGAAAAAGGAAGTTACCAACCAACATTTCGAATATCTACATCTTTTGTCTGGGTTCGATCTGAACACATATGCAATTATGTACCAAATAATGGTATTTGGCCGTCATGGGTACAATGTAAACACTTAACTTAGACGTGGTGATTAATACCATCTAACTTCCATCTATGGCTTTTTCCATCAGATACTGGATATGCCCGTAAATAGGAGTACCAGCGAAGAGTTGTTCCTGACGCTGCCTAGAACATGTAAAGGTCTATTTACTTTGTGGCTTTCTTAAAAGTGTGATAAAGTAAGTTTCGCTACTATGTACCTACTTACTCGTAATGTATTCACAATGTCTGCCAGGATTCGTCACCGCGCCCTGCGGACCGGAAGTAGGGGCTTCCAACCAATATTAATGAGAACGCACCTTGCGAGGTCACTGCTACTTAATTTCTTCGATAAAAGTACAAATTTCACGAATTACAATACCATGTACTTGGTTTACAATGTCGAGCAATGACTGCTGTTTTGCAGGGCTGCTAGCTTTAGAACGACCTAAAACTTTTTTAATGTGATTATACCCAAGTATAGTAAGTATAATATACCCAAAGAGGGGTCCTTATTTGAACGAGCACATAACATCCAAAAATCAAAAATGTAATAACCACTAAATTTATTTTTTATTCTGTTTACTTCTACTTTTTAAACAATGTTTTTTAGAAATAAGGAAATATACGGCTTTTTATTTATTATGACTATAGTATTACACGTTTTTTAGAATTATTCGTTGGTTTATATCAATTTTCGTTCTTTTTCATGATATGCCTGCTTCTAATGAATGATAGGAGTGAGTGGAAGAAGAAAACATGTTGTGACGATCCCACCTAGCGTGGGATAAGGGCAGGGAAATGATGATGCCTGCTTCTAATATAGTATCGAAAAATCATCAAACATCAAACCTAAGAATTGACAGTAAATTTTAATAAAGAATACCCTACTGGCCATAATAGGTAAGCTATAGATAGGTACAATGTAAACCAAATTTACATAATTTATTGTTCGATAAGCAAGACGCCGCAAACTGCACGTACAGATTGGCTGATAATTAATCCAATGTTAATAGATTAAATTAATCGTATGGTATGGAAGAGATCTGATAGGTACCTAACCTACACTTTTGTCTCTAAGGGAGTTTCAGCAGTTCCAGCTGTTCCAGCGAAATTATTTTTCATTATTGCGTATGTTCACAATCAGGAAAATATGTGAAACCATTCTAACCTACTTACGAAATCGATACTCAGAATACACAGAATAGTAGAGTTATAGAGGTAGTGCAGTATTGCATAATTTTGGATGATGGATGGATGTTTAAAATATTTCGTACACAAATCTAAAAGCTTTTTGTAAGCACAAAACGGACAGCCCTATCGTTTCCATCCGGCTCGAACGACCAACCACCAAAAATGGACCGTATGTCTTTCAGAATACAAATGAGTTATATCAAGTTGTTATAAAACACAGACCTTATTTCCAGTTTATAAGACTCAAAATGAATTAATCTCATGATATTATGGCACTTTTAAAATGCTTACGGAGTTTTATAAGAGCGAGTTACCTATAGGGTTCTGACTGGTTTTTAAGATTCTAGATTCCTTGCTGGCGGTTGAGTAAACGAGTCTACTTCTCATGAGAAATGTCGTTGCGTTTAGATATTAGAATTCTAATAACTCTAGAGCATGCATGCGGTAGGTACAATACTTAGCCATTTCGAAGAGAATAAAGTAGTAATCTTACCCTCCTTTTTGCTTCGCCGTAGTCGGGTAAAAAGCCCAAGGGCCGTATGCTGATTTACTGCGCAAGCACTGATCCGGATTCCGGACTCAAGTATACATTTTTATATGAAAATCTTCTCAAATCTATGCTTGAGTTACGATTTTTGTATAGAATTTTCTTAGAAGCCAGTTGGTTATAGTATAGTTGGTTCCTAAGAATAATGATAAAGACGGAGGCCGTCTATTTCCCTATCATATTTCACCATACATATCATAATCATAATTATGATGATATATGGTATCATATTATCCACATGGTGGGTTATTATTAAGCTTTGCCAAGAGTGCTTGAAAAAACGACGAAACCATTGCAGGTAAACAAGAGCAATTCTCTAGAAACTTCTAAGTTAAAACTCGACCAATTTTAAAAGAAGTGTAAATTCAAGCAAGTTCGTGAGGTGACCCCATGGTGACCCGCATAATGTAAGTGGTTACCTAAAATTTTTCATTGCATAAAATAGTCACATAATGATTTCTATGTTGTCGGCATTTTATAAACCAGACTAGGTAGGTACTGGGTGCTACGTTTTCAGCATACTAATCTGTCAGGTCGTTCACCTTGGCTCTCTGGAAGGTTACATGACAACTGATAGCCTATCTACAGGATAATACCGATCACCCCGAAGTGCCAGATACCTTTGATGAGATAAGCAATCTAGATAGGAGAGTTTTCGGGGTTTTAGATTGGATGTACGTACCTAGGTACGATCAACAGAAAGAAACAGTGAATAGTTTGAATGGAAAGCTCTATAAGGCTGAGCCCGTCCTTAAATTTGATGGTGTCAAGTTTAGAGAGCCAAAGGACAAACGAATTTGATCTTTTGACGTTGATTGGATAAGATTTCGTAGTCTATGAGAAATAAGGAACGTCTGACTTCTAAAAAAAAGCACTAAAACAAGAGCTCTTACCTATGTGTCCTGTGTGCTGGAAATTGGTCGGATTACCGATCATGGACCGGTCTATTCTCCGCCTGGTGCGCTGCGCCTGCGCAGCTGGTTGGTAGCAGCACGCGAACCATTGCAGCCAGATCTCGCCACCAGTGCTAGTCATTTTGTTTTTAATATAGTCCATAGAACCACTGCACCAAAAGTTCAACCACCACGTGACCGTGGAGAAATGATATTAATTCAAACCTCGAATCCCGTTCGAATTCGAAGCTCTAGGGATGGCAGAGCCCCGATCGAATGCGTCCGATTTCCGATTCGTACTCGCAACGCACTGACACTATCGAGCCGAGTTTATTCGGATCACTCTCGAGATATCGATCCTAAATAACGTCACAAGCCTTCAGAGCTGATCTCCGCACCGATAGCGATGGCATGATTCCTCCGATAACATCTGGAACAAAAAGAAAACATCGCTTAGTAACGAGTTCCAAGAAACAAATCCGTAAATCACTTTGTTTACCATTTATCTAACCGTGATGCTTGTTAATGATTTGAGAATGTTAATGCGTGTATAACGAGCACTTTATTTAATAGTTTTAACCTATTATGGGTGTGAAATGATTATAAACGCCTATAGTTCGACCGGCTAGGTGAGGCGACGATCTGAGAAATGTAGCTGGCAAACACTGGATGAGAAGAGCCGAAGACCGGGCTCAGTGGCGCGTCTTGGGAGAGACCTACGTCCAGCAGTGGACCGATATAAGTTGATGATGATGATAATGATAGTTCGACCAAAAAAAATCCACAGGCGTGTGAAAAACTGATAATACAGGAACCGCACGTCCGGAAGTATATTCCCAAGATATGAAACAATTATATTACTAGAAATCCGTAATTGCTTCTAAGTACTAACCCATAGTTGCCGGCGCTAGAACTCGCATGAGTGGGTAAAAGTAGTGCATGCTATTTTCTCTCCTATTAGGTATGACTGGCATTTCAAAAGCCTACAGGCTTTATAGATGAAAAGCTTAGACAGCAATAATTATTTTGATATGAATATGAATATGCCAAAAAAAAAGATATTGCTAATTAAAACATTTGCAACTCTAGCAGGCTTAAGGCCGAATACTCAAACGCTACATATATTAAGTTCATGCTTAAATTATTGCCATCTCCTACAAATGAGTAATGTCAAACAGAGGCAGAGCAATTTTAAGTGGTGTTTAAATTCGAGTGACGTTTCAGTATTCGACCCTTAGCAGGCTTAGCAGCCCTTATTTTTTGCACATAGACACACATGGGATAGGAAATATTACACAAACAAGCTAAAAAAATATTAACAAAGAAAAAGTTACCTAAGCACTGACTTTACCTCAATCACGATGATACTAACTTTCCATTTAAGTGCAAAAAACAGAAAAGGGCCATATCGCAGGCGGCGGTTATGTATCTCCGTATCGGAAGGTTTGATCGCTCGATTCATAACTTAGGGATGTAAAAAACCTTTGTAACTATTATGTTTTTTTTGATCAGAGGGCCTAGTACGAGTTTTCAGTGTATAGTTTGGGTGCGAAACGTCTGACGCCCAGCACACTTGGTCTATCTCTACACCAAACCCGTACTCGCATGTCGAGCTTCTCAAAAAATCCGCTCAGTGTCTCCATACAAATCAGCGCCCACTGGTGTGCTGGGCGTCAGACGTTTCACACCAATTTACACACCAAAACTCGTACTAGGCCCTCTGGTACGTATTTAATATTACTTAAACCAGGTGCCAGATAAATGCGTAGGCGTGAAAGAAGCGTGACCAATATCAATATGGCCGTGGTCTCGTGCCTGATATTTATCTCCGAACTTAAGTAACTTTATCTATCTTTATTGTTGTGAAGATGAGAAGGATGATAATGTTTTCAGAAAGTGGTTGAGATAAACGTGTCAGTCATATCAAGAGATACTCGTAAATACGCAGTCTAAAATTAATCAACAAGTGTGTGCATAAAAGAATAAGGAAACCCTTTTTTTAATCGGAGGAACTTTTCGATGGCTTGTTTTTTTTTTCATTCTGAAGAACAGACGAAGGATTTTTTTTTGTGTTTTTTTTTCTGTCTGTCTTCATTATCAATAAAGCGCTGCTTTTTATGATGAGAACTCTACCTAAAGCTCACCCAGAGCTTTACACTAATATTACCTACATCGTGGATAGTTAGTGTACCGTGCGTGATTCGAAATAGTTCTTTGTAACTCACTTGACCCAATTTTCAAGACTTACACTGTTCGTCCAGCAACGCCGGCACCGGCACGGTACCGATAATACAAAACACGTCCACAACACACAGGCACCGCACCGTTTATGTATTTTGTATTGCTCTGAGCCCCGGGTCTGTGCATTTGTTTTTACTTTCGACTCGAGTATAGCACACGCAAACGCATTCGCAAAGCGAGAAATTTTGTTGGGAATAGCACAATTCCCAAATCTCGATTCACTAGAGGCGGTGATCATACAAAATTTCTCGCTTTGCGAATGCGTTTGCGTGTGCTATACTCGAGTCGAAAGTCAAAACAAATGCACAGACTCGGGGCTCAGGTAGTGCATTAGCGGGGCCGTGCCGGTGCCGGCGTTGGACAAACGGTATGAAGAACTACTACGAAGTGCGGTTTCGAAATCTGTATTGTTATCTCCATTAGAAAAAAGGGCTCGTTGATTGACTCGTTGAGTTGAATTGACAGTGAAAGTGTTTGTAACGGATCAATGGATAGCCTGTGTGCCTTTGTACATGCACTCGGATGCTGTATGTAATGTCAACCAGACGGTGCGAGGGTTTCGAAACAACCGTAGAGCTAACCGCAGGCTATGATTTTTAAAGTTTTCATTTATTCTTTATTGTACACTGAGAAACTTAAATTAAAACTTTGAAAGAGAAAAGATTTGAGTAGAGATAAAAAAAACTGTCATAAAATCTATGCAAGTATAAGTCAGTCCGGATCAGAGCTGGAAGTGCCTTTACTTAGCTTAAACACCTACTTATTTAGGTGTACTTATTTAGGCAATACTTGTTTCACAAGAACATTTAATGAATTAAAATAAAAAGAAAAAAACGCATCAAAACAAAACCCAATCAGTGTTT
Organism: Eulithis testata; assembly: GCA_947507515.1. NCBI lineage: Eukaryota > Metazoa > Arthropoda > Insecta > Lepidoptera > Geometridae > Eulithis > Eulithis testata. The sequence goes on along the minus strand of OX382213.1, from coordinate 3,684,405 downwards.
TTTCCACGAAATGATTTCGGTGACCATAACAAAATTCGATTCACTGAGCAACCCGTGTTAAGCCTTGGTCTCGCGATCGTAACGCACAACCCTGCGGTGTGCAGCACAAGGCAGAGTACCGCGTTTGCTCCTCGCCGCTGACGCAGACTGCGACGTAACAAAAGAACATACTAGACGTTTTCCATACAATTATGTGTCCGGCGCTACATGCTGCATACCGCTGCGTTGTTGTGCGTTACGATCGCGAGACCAAGGCTCACAGCGTTGGTCGTCGTCAAGGCGACCTCACTCCCAATAGCTGTATATAATCGATACCGGAACGTATTTCGGCCACTTGTTACCCTCGTTTCGACGACAGATCGATTTCGTAACCCTTTGTTTTTTTTTAAGAAAAACAAAGAAGGTAGGTAATGAACGAACTTATTTCTATTCTGACTATTGCTAGGACAGTCGCAAAAATATATATGCATTGACAATAGAAACGATTCTCTTTTTGCATAATTAGTTTATAAAAATGCAACAAAAGAATTGAGCACTATCCTTTAGTCTTCATATTACGATCTCATTGTAGCCTGAGGTAAATCTGATAGGTGGGAAGGGAAGTGTTCCTGTACATTAGGGTATATTAAGGTCTCATTCTTCCAAGATTTAGGTATTCTGTGTATATTGTCCCTAGCAGAATAGGGATTAGAAAATGTGAAACAACATTAGATCCCTTTTAAGGTTTACGTCAATAGAGATAAAGATAACTGTCAATATTTGGCATCGCTATCGAGAGATACCATTCTATGCACTTCACGCACTTACGATAGATGGTTATGTACCTAGATAGATTAAGTATTTTCATGCGGTAAAAAAAAGCGTTTGTTATGGTTAAATAAAAAGTTCTGCGTAATATAAATAATCTAGGTGGAACAAAAATAAACTTAAAAAAAAGACACGAAGTAATGTTGCTCAGATATTATTACTTACCTAACTGCTTGTTTCCACTAAAAACATTCGCAATAAAACCTTCACAACACAATCCTTACAAACGACTTGTTTTTACAATCAAGAAAATCCTTAGAACAATCTGCACAAGATTCAAAATGTGAAACATGCACAAAGTTTGGCGGTGGAAACGCAAATCGATATCTTCACAGAGTTGTCCATGTTTTATTGTGAATGTTTTTTAGTGGAAACATTTTAGATAATAAATTAAAATTACCTTTAAAGGTAAGTTAGTTATGATTTGGCAAAAAACGCTTCCATTCTCATGCGTAGGTGGTTATAGAAAATGTGTGTGGCGTCAAAACAGGACGAACAGGAGGTCGTAAATAGCTAGTTCTATTCCCAGCTATCTCCCGCGGCGACCTCACTCAATGACGATCATTTAGCGGATAAACATGCCAGACATAATGTCCGAGTTATCTCAAAGCCATTTTATAACAAAAAAATTATGAATATTTAAAGTTTTGAATTCTAAACTCAAGTTTTGTTCTTATACTGAAAACACAAAATGTCTACTCAAGCGTTTTACATATGAAATCTATGCTCAAGCACAGATTTAGATTTTTGAGTAGGTAAGTATCGTTTCAAACTTAGCTGAACTCAAGCAACCTTTCAGAATCAAATCAATGCGCAAGCATTTATCCAGAATTCAGTAGCATACGGCCCTAAGTCTAATAAGGCCCATATGCTGATAAAGAAATCGGTACTCAAGCATAGATTTGAGTAAAGATTTTGATACCAAAATCTATACTTGAGCAATAAACCAGTAAACGAGCTTAATAGGTACATTTCATTCGTCACGTGTTTATCTCTACAAACCAGTTAGAGATCTAACTGAACAGGCTATGGTAGATGTCCTGTCTATGTCGGCGTAAATCTTAGTATCTTATCCTTAGGACAGGCAATATACCAAAGCAGGCGATTAAGATAAATCATTTGAGGTTATACACCTGTGGGACTGATTCATCCTTTGGTAAAAGTCGGGGCTCGTCGGGATTCTTCGGGAAACTTAAATTCATGCAGATTTGCATAACCTGTGACTAGTAGATTCTGTGTTTTAGCTGCGGAAAATCTACTTTTTGTAAAGTAAATGTAACGTATGTTCTACGTAAGTAGGTATATTGATTTTATTTATGGATAAGTATTCTGTCCCCTTTTAGCCTTCGTCCTCAACTATCTAAGTGACTCAAACCTAAAATAAGGGCAGTAATTTCTGCTTTCTCCAACCCCATAAAATGTTAAGCTGACATGAACGATAAGATATCCTAATGAGGAACATAAACTGAGCGACAAAAGGAGCGAGTATTTATTGGATTTACGAATAATTAGAATTTTCTAGGTTTGATTTGCCTGAAGTCTACTTATAACAGAAATAAGATTAAGTACTTAGTATTTTTTTATTATTTTTCCACCCGCAAGCCTCACTTTTGTGCTAAAGAAATATATTATTATGTGTTTCCTTATTCACCTTCGTGCCAAATCCGCCTGCTTAATATTTATCTAGAATTTCACTTTGTTAGGTACCTATTTAACATCTCCTACGACATTTCTCAGTATCTGTCTCCTCGGTATCGCTACGCTCAGCTTGATAAGACTAGGATTAACTTCTGATGTAGGTGTTAGTAGCATGAGAAATGATCATCTAGAGGAGCCGGTTCGTTTTATCGCATGCAAATAGCCAGAGGCAGATGGGGACCGTTAGAGAAATGTATTTAATTGGGAGCAGATATTGAGGACAAGGGGAAGCCATATTTTAGGACAAGAAATGTCACTGTCACAATGTACCTACTTAATTGGAATGTGAATGTGTCTGATATAACAAAAATATGCATTCAACTTAAATTGCATCCATGCGACTATAATTTTGACGAATTTCGTCATATAAGTCCTTCAGCTAGATGAGGGGTGATCAGTGTGATCACATAAAACGAATTTGACAATCGCCGCATTACGTAAACCTAAAGCTGTGTCCACAGTAGGCAAACTGTTAGCGGCTTACTGAGTTTGCGGCGTATCGGTTTAGTACACCCTTCCATATATGTATTTGAAACGGAAGGTCCACAGTTTGCTAATTTTGTGCTCACTTTAGGCAGTTTGCAGCGTTACGTGCGCCGACTGTCTCAGTAAGCGGCTAAATCATGCTTGCGATGCACGAAAATTGATCTGAGTTTGCTCAAATTTCAGTTCGCCACAAATTTGCGGCTCACTCAGTCGGCCGCTCACAGTTTGCCTACTGTGGACGCAGCCTAACGTATATTTGAGTCACTGCACGTCAAGTCAATTCCAGCTTGATTGCCGAAAGTTGTAGCGTCATCCGCAGTGTATCTCAGATACGCTAGCGTTACGATACGTTTACGATTGTCACATTTATTCGTGATCAAGGCGCGTAGGAAAATATATGTACGAGAGGTAGGTATCTATATCGTAACGAATCGATTGGAACAATGGATCGTCAACTACGGTTTGAATAATATCATCCGATAGTTGTAAACATTATTATCTGATGCCAGACACGTTGAGGAAGCTGATCAGACATAATATTGTATAGACATAATATTATAGAACTATACAGGGTGTTTGAAGTTTTGAACTAGTAGTGGGGTGATCCAACAGTAAAAACAACGGCTAGGTATGTTATAGGGTAAAATTCGGAACTCTTATTTTCAGATCACACGAGGTGTAATTTTTTGATATGCTAAAATACTATTTGAATAGGTGCACTTTCAACAATATTTAAAACTGGTGACACCCTGTATAGCTTTTGTAGCATTTGGAATAACTTGGATGAAGAAAGGGGCCAAAACATAAAACACAAAAGAACTACAAGAAGTACCTATAAAAGACTACCACAATCATTATGACTAATACAGCAAAAAAACCTAAGCTTACTATGCAAGCTCGGAGGTTAATACAATGTTATGTATCCGTGAACACCAAGTAATTTACTAATGGACTCCTCTACCTACCTAGTTAGTCTATATCTATAGTACCTATGCCTCTAGTATTATATATGATCTGTGGTCTAATTAAGTTGTTTGTTTCCCATAAAATAAATAAATAAAATCTAATCAAAAATTTTAGAGACGTTTTATGACATCCTAACAAAATCCGAATAAATGCATATTACATTTTATTAAGATAATTGCGCCTCTAGAGGTCATCAAACTCTTGTAGTCTATTCTATAGTGTACGACTGTACGTACCTACACTTTTTCTAGTATAAAGTTTGATAAAGTGTTACTATACAGTAACTGACTGTACCTATTATCGAACGATGTATAAAAAAAGTTAAATATTACAATGTAAATGGGCGAATGGTACTCTATTCTTTTAACTCAAAGTTCAATGTCATAGGACTTGCATACATTCTTAACTTATGTAAGTAAGTATACCTATGTATTATAGGTATATCAGATACCTACTTCTGTAGAGTATAGAGGTTTTGATAAAACAGCAAAGTGTGTTATTTTTCCTTAAAAAATTTTGCCCTCGCAAAGATATTTAGTTAAACTCGCATAATAATTGGTTGTGATTTTGAGCCACGTTTGGTCTCTTACATTTTTACCAAAAGTGTGGTCTGAAAATTATGTCACATTATGTTGAAAACCGCCTTATTACGATCGTCGATGCTGTCACCGTTTTTCAATAACACGCTGGAAGCATAATCTCTTATTATATTGTGGGAATGATTAGTTGGCTCCTATGTAGACCTTGTAGTATGGGGTCGCGTTCACACACTTTTGCTTCATTCATTGGATTAATTGTATCTAAAGTCCCACGGTGCATTGTACATTTACAAGTTCATAGGTGTAATGTATTTATTACCTACCTACTCAGATACTTTGATATTATAACGATACTTTTACTTAATATAGTATTATAATTATGATCTGTGCTTTTACTTAGGTGGTGTTCATTGTACTTATACCTACTTGCAACTACATACATATTATTATCAACGTGTCTAATTTTACTTAGGTATTTATTTCTTATCCATCGATAGGTATTCATATCTACCTACAAGTATTTTTACGCAAATTCAATTTAGATTTATTTCTATTAGGTATTATTTATTTTGTTAACCATATCTCAATCCACTGTACAAAGATCTCCTCAAAGATTTCCAATTCTCCAAAATTTTTAAACTATTTTGCCGATCCTTTATCAAATTTTGTTTTTATGGTGGTAGGTTTTCTCGGAAAGGACCCCAAGGCAAATATAACACCTACTATCATTTCTTAAATTACGAAGAATGGCGACTCAAACCATTCAAGCAAATGTTTATTTATCCAGTGAAGAATGAGCCAGTAACAATGAGTCACGCTCATTAGTATAAAACTGATAACACATTCTGACATAACGTCAAGGTATAAATAGGCGAGGTTCTGCCAGCCATAGCGGAGACTAAAGTTGAAATTACAGCCATAAAATATAACTGGGGTGGGGTTTGGGTCATAAAGGAATAGAATGAAACCGATAAGGAGGTTTTGCTAGAAGAAGTGGTGGTCCGTATTAAAAAAAAAGTTGGTAACTGAAGTAATGTAAACCAGCGTACGCGTCTAAGGCCCTTTGCACATTATAAGACACGAACACAAGACAAAAATTGTATGGCGCGTGTCTTATCCGACATAAGATTCTTGTAATATGTACGGTCTCATATAAACAACCAAGCGACTGAGTGTCTTATAAGACATTTCTCCTAAGAGACAAGAATTATAATGTGCAAAGGGCCTTAGGCGTTTAGGGGCTTTGCGCAGATTTGAGGGTTTAAACAGTTAAGCACACCATCAAGCCGAACAGTAACACAATAAATACACCAAAAGGAATACCTATCATCAGACTCAAAGCTGTCAAAGCAACTATGAGAGTTTTTGATAAAAAAACAATAATATATTTTTATTTACGTCTCTTCGACCTGAATGCATCTTTGCTCCATTTCTAGAAGCGACCTAATTTCATACTCAGGTGAGTGTGAAATCAGTTGGCAACTTCGCTGACCCCCTGTGCCAAATGTGTCGACACCGCGCTAGAACGCGATTATAGGGAGATGCGACTGAAATAGCAGGGTAGCAGTAACCATGGCAACTCGCTCCTACTAGAAGGGGAGTGCAGGGTATCGACATTGAAGATGTACGATAAAGAATTTATACTTTTGCTACTCTTTCTCGACCGATCTGTATATAGTTGTCTCACAGATACGAGTATCTCTCAAAATTTCCACGGTGACCCCTACAAAGTTAGGATATAAACGTCTAGTTTTGGTCATTGGTTTTGGTATCATTAGGTATTCTGTGGTATAATAATATACCATTTTATTAGCCAATGATTTGTAGAGCATTGTATATTGAGCAGTTCACACTATGCCTCATATCCTTATTAGAGTCAATTTTATTATGACGGTGCTTGGTAACAGCTAGCTACGAATTACAATGATATCTATACATAATTTACTAGCTACGAATTACAATGATATCTATACATAATTTAATTCAGAAGTAGTACCTACTACCTAAAGATAGATAAGATAGGTACTCCTAACTCCATTTGTTTTGCGTAAAAAGGTTTTTTTTTTAATTTTAATTCACTTAGTTAAAAGTTACTTAGTGAAAGTTTTTATTCGCGTAGTAAGTACATATCCGTCCGTATATCACACAAAAGCTACGAGTAAGTAAAACAGCGTATGCATTTTTGTGAAAAATTTCGAAGCGCTTTTATATCTTTTGTATGTAAAATAATGCACCTGTGTTAGTAACACAATTTATTTTATTGTAATCACACTATTTTACCATTATTAGACCCACATTATTCATTCACTCTCTGCCCTACTCTCGATGCGACCTATCTTGCTGTAACTTCGTAAGCCGACATTGTGTTGCAATCGAGTAATGCTTGACCGAAATAACTAATGGATAAGCCCAAGATAAAAAAAGTGAAATACAGAAGGCATTAGTAGTATTGGATATCATACTAATAATAATAAATTAGGATATGAATATATATTCTGAGACCTATAGATAAATTATTAGGTAAAGTAATGGAGAATTTAGCCGTTTCTTTCGAACAAAATTGTGTTTGCTCATCGAACTCAATTTTGTTCGAAACGGCTAAAGCAGCGTTTCGGCAATCTTAACGCACAACGTTACGGTGTGCAGCTCAACGCGGAGTACCGTAAAACGAGGCGACTTTCAAATTACGGGGCGTCTTTGATGATAACAAAACCGAATACGAATACCGATATTTCTAGGACCCGTCTTCCGTTTTGTTATCATCAAAGACGCCCCGTAATTTGAAAGTCGCCTCGTTTTACCGTACCGCGTTTGCTCCTCGCCGCTGACGCAGACTGCGACGGAACAAGAGACCATACTAGACGTTTTCCATACAATTGTGTCCAGCGCCGCATGTCGCATACCGCAGCCGTGTGCGACGATCACGAGAGCAAAGCTTTACATATAATATACCTAACTATTTACCTAAGCACCTGTTTTTTACACTGTTCCGTCTGTTCGTCTTGTGTCTTTTTTCACTGTTTTCGAATACACTGGAAAGGTACGTGCTTAACCACTCATGTAATTTAAACTTTGATGGCTTTAACTGTAATATAGATGATTGGGGTCATGTATTATTCGATACAAACTCTTTCGGGTCAACCGAGAAATAGAAAGTTAAGAATTACTGTTGGTAAACGCGGTCAGAACAACAAAAACATGCACTATTGCATTATTAGGAATATCTAATAGGTTTTTAAATCGTTTTAGGTGTATAATACATTCGATAGCAAAAATTCCAAGTCATCTATAAAAACTTTAATATCTAGGAAGTCATGAATGCTAGCTTAGTTAGTGAAATAAATCTAAATACATAAATTTCTTTTGAAGCTGACTGACACGCACAGCCTACACTATATGTCCTAGCTAGAGGTATGAAATTTGGAGGGTAGTATCCTTATATAGTGTAGGGGTGCACTAAGAAAGGAATTTTAAAGTCACACTCTAAAGCAGTGTTTTTCAATCTTTATGGGACTGTGACCCCTTTAGGTCATAAAAATCGGGCACATAACAATATCACACATAATAATAATAATCTGTAAGTGTGCATATAAGTAAAGCTGGTGATTCTGGTCGTGAGCAAACGTAACAGTAAAAAAAAAGCGAAAGTATGCAAAAACTTACGTCCTACGTCCTAATCTGTACAATTTGGGATACCTTTGCTTAAGCTTTCAATTTAGTTAAGTAGGTACTAATTGCCACTCGACCCCCTTGTGACCCCAGGGGGTCGCGACCCACAGTTTGAAAACCACTGCTCTAAAGGGTCTAGAACGCGAGCAACGCCGCGGACGATAGCTAGTTGTAAATATAAATTAGCGACTTTGTTTCTTTGTCAAATGTATGGCTTTTTCTGATACGTAACTATGTTGCTTTGGTAATCCACCTACTGAAAACCGTTAGTTGAATATAGAAACCGGCCATTCTATGTTTGCATTGTTTACTGTCAGGAAAACATCATGAGGAAACCTGCAAAGTTATCCGCTCCGCATTCCTGTTAGATAGGGCCTGTTAGCTGAAGTATCACATTGGTATAATAATTATGATGGTAAGCTATACCTACCTACTCGTACCTTCGTCTAACTAAAACCATGCACTGGCTGGACGGACCGTTCGTGGGTACAGGTGTAATAAATATTTGTAAATATATGCATCACACAACGCCTTCTAGTTCCAAACTAAGTAAAGCTGGTACTATGGAAACAAGATTGGTGATAGTTTTTTTTTGTAAATAGTAACATACACACGAACATAAATATAAAGAAATATATTGCATAATGTTTAAAAAAGGGTTTGGTGTGAAAAAGAAAAAGAAACTGATTAATCGGATGGTTTTTTTTAATTTATTGTAAAACTATAATATAAACTAGTCCACTAAAAAACAACTTAGAACACGTTTTAATTAGTAAAAGTTGTTTGATTCAGCTTATTAAAATATTCGTAACATTTTAGCACAATTTCTGATGACTTGGTCTTCGTTAATGTGCTTGAGCAACTGGTCTCAATCTATCTAATTTACATGATTAGTTGTGGTGAAATCTGACATCTTTGAAAAATATCGATTGAAATCATATCGATATGCATTTTGTATGCAGAATCTTGCAACCGCCAGTTGTTTCTGCATATTTATTGACCTCATATTATAATGAACAAAATGTTTGTTTGGCCTCGATACTAAAATATTGCATGCGAGCGAGACACTTGTTTTGTGTTTGTTTGTATCCTTCTATATCTATACTATAGGACGTACGCAGACGTGCAAGACAAGTTTTAAAGTTTGCGCTTACAAACGAATGGTTATCTTAATCTTTAATAATTGTAATTGGTGCAAGCCGTTTTTATTAAAGTAAATAAATAAATAAATTAATTAATGAGTAATAATATTCGTCAAATCATTCAAGATTATAAATAAACCATATTGATATCTCTGCAGAACACTGAGACAGAATAATTATATATCTATCTACCTATGCATAGAATCAAATCTGATTTCAGGGCACAATTTGCTACCAAAAAAAATTGCTGTAAAGAAATCTAGAAGAGTCAGCGGTGGTTCACTAACTTCAGTTGTAGCTTCAGCTGAACTGTAAGGTCTATGACAGAAGGTATATTTTCGTACAGTCAATTATTACGTCAGGGCATCTTCAACAATGGTCTTGTCACACGTTATCCTCATTGTATGCTGTGTCAATTTATATGTATTTTTTGCTTTGTTAGTCATTGTTGGTAACGCACACATGTCTTGTAGGGATGTGATTGCTGTTGTCTGAATATTTTCATATATTTTGGCAGGTTAGTAAGTACCTAGTAACTATGAATTTTTGCAGCAAGGGTTCCAAAAATTCATAAATAGAGTCTGAACATGATTAGTCTGCAGTGTAATAAATTGACAACCTAAAGAGATTTGAATGTTGAGCATTTTTATCTCTTCATCTTACCTCAGTATCTTTCATGCATCGACCTTCAATCATGAATAGCATGTCAAGTACAGAGTCAAAAGTCATTAGAAGAAAGTCTTAAAAAGTCTCATTTTACTGTCAAGTGCACAACTAAAACTTGTGTACAAAGTGCTTCATATTTGATACAAGCTTAACTTTGAAAAATATTTATTAAGTAGGTGTACACAAAATATCATTGGTACTATATGGTATGGTATGATCTAGATGTGTCAAACTTCCCAAGAAAATTACGCCAGAATTGAAATTACAAATCACCATGATTTTACCTAACTATGCGACTTGAACTTAAATACTGCAAACAAAGAGAATTGTGTAATTTTTCGTGTTGATCATGCAAAGAGAATAATGTCCACATTGGCCAACACGTTTCGTAATCTACTTACAAATACAGGAAAACATTAAGGACTGATTTTACTGAATTGCAAAAACTAAGCATGATTCAGTCAGATGTATTTTAAAACAAGTTAAAGAGGTATACCTACCTCTTAAGTATCAGCTAAAACGTCTTCGTTCCTCGATTTAGATTTTGCAAGTAACCGTGACTCAGACGTGTATGTTTAGTAAGATGTATTTTCGAAAGAAAATAAATAAGTAAGTAAGTTCATAATTTTTTTGTATTCTGATTTCTGACTCCGAGTCCTGGTACAGCACATTGATGGAGACTACAATCTTTTGTCAGAAAACTAAACGTATGGGTCGGCAGTTACAAGACGAGCAGATATTCTAGTAGAAACGATCTCATCCCACAACTCGTGTGTCTCCGCCATCCCAATCGTTTCCTCTGCTTCTTTTTTTCCGTTTCTTAGTTTTGACATAGTTTGAACTTTCTATCTCCCTATATCCCGTTAGGTATACCCACCCGGTCTCCGGACACGAAGACCAAACGCTTTATGGATCGTTTAGAAATCGAGACGAACTTTAGCTAAGAAATATAGACCGAGCAATCAAACATTGTGCTGATTCCGAGACTTGAATAAGATTTCAAAGGAAATGAGCTTCCGAGAACGCATTAACTTAGAAATAAACATAAGGGAGCTATATATAAGGAAAAAAAGTTATTCTCGCAATAGCTAATAATAAACACGAGCGTATCCTCTACAATAAATTAAATGAGTTCGTTCGGTATAGCTACTTAGGTGATTACAAACAAGTAAATTTGTGTCCTTAGTCACTGACTGTTTGGCGAAAAATAATATGTACTTAGGATATAGAGAAATTACAAATACTCAGTAGGTACTCTATAGTACCTACCTACGCTATAGGAACAAAGAACGAGCAAAGGAAAAGTACAAAGTTCAAGCTAATTGCAGTTCAAAGTAAAAAAGATCCGACTAATCGCACTATCCCATTCCACTAAACCCATTAATATTACAAATATCAAAGTTTAGAAGTCTGGATGCAACTGCTGGTCTGATATGGATGAAAAAAACACCACCTGGATTAACACATAGGGATCAAACGGGACATGCATGAATTCGCGGGCGAAAGCTAGTTTTCTATAAACCTTAAATTAAGTACTCAAGATCAATAGCCTTGTCGTTTAGCACTAAGCGGTCGTGGTCTGGCTGTCTGTCATATCAGTCGTGCTAATTGTAACTAAGCTCACATCACAGTGTACCGTTCAAGAGTATTTTTTTCTATGGTACCGTTGTACTGAGTCATTTTCAAAGGAGCCTGCCAAAACTAGCGTGCGATAAAGAAATCAAGGTGTGATTTAAGTAGATTTTCATACAAAAATCTATGTTTGAGTCCGGATCGGTGGTTGAGCAGTCAATCAGCATACAACATTACTAAAATGTACATTGACGGCTTCTAGTACAATAACATACATAATGCAATGACGGCTGTGAGCCGTTAATGCACCTATAGATTTTTTTAAATCGATGATCTCTCCACTGGTCATCCTAGTATTAATTGAGATACATGTTATAAGATCATTTGCATATTAATAGACGATTTGCATTTACCTACATAACTATATTTGTTATTATCGATCTTAGTACTACAAGATACTGCTTTATTCTAAGTAGGTAAGTACCTACATACCTTTAACATTACCACAGATTATATAATACTATACTACATTACCTATTTCAAACACGAATTACAATTAGACTTTCAAATGAGTATCCTAGGTTTATCTATCAAGGACAAAGATTTTGTGAACACATATTTGCATGTTTTGGCCCTAGTATCGTCCCTACTCTTTGAGTTTTAATTATATATATAATCTTTAGCTGGTTTGTCAAGTGTATATCAGATAATCTTGTGGACATCCAATTTCCTTTGCAAAGTAGACAGAACAGGCTAAATAAATAAAACTTCCAAACATTTTTTTGCTGGATTTACTATATTGTCAAGAGATTTTAATTGAACCCTAGCAGTGGAAACTGCAGAATGCAAGAATTTACGACAGAATAACATTAACAAAGTTTATCATCAACGCAAACGTAAACAGTTTACGTTCGGCACGTTAAGAATGCGTTGAACACATCACCACAATCAATTCCACATGTCAATATGTGGTATGATAGCTCGAAATAAAGTAATATGATACCTACCTACCCGTCATAAAGGTGAGTAGTTAAAGAATGTAGGTACCTAACCTAGAGGTTCTGAAAATATATAGGATGCCTGTAGAATACTTATTAAAATAACAAGAATGGTGACGGTTAGATTAAAAAAATACCATGGAGTTCCACATGCAAGTTTGTATGTTTTACGAGCTGGCTATACCAATTCTTTATCGATGATTTCGCTAATCATGAACATATTTGATGGGTATTGAACAGTAAATTGGTCCTATAAATATTCATATATAAGTCTAGAAAGATGTATAAATTCCCGTCAGACGAGTTCAAAGACCAAAGACTAACGGAAAAGCATGCCATGCCTTTTTATTATAAAAACATTTCAATTATAACTCCTAACTGCAATGCCAGTCTGTAACTTTTCAATTCTTAAAACCGCGTGCAGCAAGAAGTTAGTCAATCGTGTACTCACGTAAGAACAAAATCCTTGGCGATGTCACACAATTCCAAGTGCACTGTTATCACTAGTTATGACTATGTTCACAGTTTATGAATATTGTTTATATAAATAAGGTTAAATCCAGCGAGATGTAACGTCCTCGCATCAAGCAGGCCAGCCAGTAACTGATCGCGACTCGGAGTGCGACTTGCCGGGTGTTAAACTTAACTCCAAAAGGTTATATTATTACCAGCATCCGTTGAACCAACTAAAGGTTTATGTTCAAAGTATAGAGTTCATTTTGATGTGGTTTAGAGGTTCATAGAACATTCTAAAGTTGATGAAGCATTGTGTATGCCACGCCACGGCTAGCATTTCTTTTGAGAGAAAAGGCGAAAGGACATCGGCTGGCCTCTAGTTTAGCATGGTTGTGGATTCCCTCGTAAATGTGATCTCATGCGGTCTGGGAGTGACTCGGAGATAACTATCAGCAAGCTTAAATCTTCATGATTCATTGGAGTTTTTCAAATTGAGTGGTAAAACCTAACAATGGTTCTTCGCCTACTTCTATACAGTGACTAATAATGACACGAATGGATTTAACTAAAACTTAAGATAAACAATATGGTTAGGATAACCACCACTTTCCAGTTTTCAGTAGATTCATGCCTCCTCTAACCGTTAGCCCCGATGTAAACTTGGAAATAGTTACACCGTGTTTTGTCTTTTGTTACAAGTAAATTCAAATTCGATCGAACGAGACGAAAAACGGTGTAACTACCTATTCCAAACCTTACATTCAGAGTAGATACTTGTCTTGGACCACATCGCCTATGTGAATAGTAAAACATTGCCCTCGGAGTTTCTTTTTGTGAAACTTAATCTATTTTTCTGCATACAAATATTGCTGACTACAGATATTGCAACCAACAAAATATAAAACTCGAGGTTTGATATTTTATAACACAAAAGTGGCCACGATGCAGCTTTTTTATTGATTAGAAATTTAGTCAGAGGGAAAGCTAAAGACGTAGATTATGAGGGGTTGGCTGGACCACATGGCCTACTGAACAGTGTTCCGCATGAATGGCTTCGCTCATTGAGCACGCATGCTGCGCAAATGATGTGTGCTGGATGACCATGTTTAGGGAGAAACGGAGTTAAGACAGTGTTTAAAAGCAGTCAGATTTCTTATTCCTAACCTGTAGCATCCGCATCAGCCGAAATAGAGATGATGGCTTTATGCTACTCTGGGTAGACCACAAGAGGTGGTCTGACGATTTGTTTCCTAGTAGAAGGACGATGTTCAAGTTTAAACTAGCCACATGCAGTAACGATATATGCAAAGTACATACCTCGGACTGCGACCAGCTTCGATGAACTTCCACCTTGCGATTTTCCTTGAGCTAATGATGAAGGGGATCCGTATGGGGAACACTGATGAAAGCACCCGCGAATGTTAATAGATTTGAAGAGCTTTTTTAGAGCCTTCCGATTGCGCGGCGCGTGCGTACCGGTTGGTGTTCGAACGAGAAGAAGAAGGAATGATTGATGCATTCCATTGATTGAGTCGATATGTCACAGCTGTCACTCCAAGCTTTGACGTTTTATGTACTTGCATGACAGCCAAAAGATTGGTGTCTCGATACTGCTGTTAGCTTAGAGAAAACATTGAACATCGATTTTGTGATGATTAAAACAGGATAGATAAATAGTTATGTAGGTATGACGCGAAGCATCTACCGGGACGGAACATCCCGCCCACCAAAATACCTATGGTATTTTCTGGTTAAAGAAAAGAAAAACTTATAACGATAGCGATTTGAAGTTGATTAAGATTAAGTTTACCTACACTACGATTTGCTTATCTAACATTTGAATAGATTACGATTAAAACTAGTCTTCGAGAAGGAGAAGACGCAGTTTTACCAACGGTCGACTTGCGTTTTGAATGGTTGCATTATGAGATACTCCATCCTTATCATACAGTGCGCGGTCATCGTCTTCGACTATCACCATCGAACCGATCGATAACGGTTTAGAATCTTTGGTCCATCTGGCGCGTTGAGATAAAGAGATTTTCCATCTAGGCCAAAGGTTCCGTTGAAAAGCTTGCGACATCTGCCACCGAGGAAGCCGATTGTTATAGGGTAGATCTTCCTTGGGAACAGTTGTCACACGGTTAGCAGCAATAACCCGGAATTGTTGATGACGCGAAAAGCATGCGGAAGATACAGGGTGCAAATATGTTCGATGATTGCAGTCGATTGTTAAAAACTTGAATGAAGGTTCAGACGGTAAGGAGGCAGAACGGTTAGGTTTGTGTTTTAAGATAGATCGAGAAGTTCTGCCGCCCACCTTGAACATTCCTTGGTTGTGAAGAAAGAGATTGCGTTTACAAAAAGGTTGAGATACGATTGTTTTCGGTTCTAGACACGCGATAGGGTTTATAAACTTTTGATTGAACTTGACAGTACGATAACGAATTTTATTCTTTAGAAATACCTTGCGTTTCGTTGGATTCGTATAACGAGAGTTGTTAATGAAGCGATAAATATGTGAGAGTACATTAACGAGTATTGATAACAAGTAGAAACGGTTTAGCAAGTTTTCGATAGTTGAAAGATAGTTATCTACGCCTTTGCCGACTTGGCCGCCGGGTTTGAGAATTACCGCGTTGCGTTCTTCAGTTTTGAGAATCACCCCTCTGTCGTCGGAATTAATGCTGTCCGAATATAAGGGCCAAAAACGATGATCTTTCGATAGCCAGCACGGCCCCGCCCACCATAACGAGATAACGTTTGAACCTGACCATGAATAGACAAGAGCGATTTTGATACGATTAAGGTAGGGGTCGCGTAGGAGTTGATATAGATTAACTGTTGCGTAGAACAGCAACGAAGTGAGCTTGAGATAAGTTACACGAACCTCAAGACAGACGAGGTAGAAGTGGGCTACACCGTCCTTATCAGAGACGCGTAAACAAATAACAGCACCATACACTATCCCAGAATTGTCATGAATCTCGAGCAACTTGCACGGTTCCGATTCATGGAATTGGCGAGGATGAGTCATCCGTGGGAGTTGATTCTTATCAGTTGTCAATGCACTAATGACCTCGTCAGGTGGCGATTGGTCCCATTCGACACCGAGAATCCAAAGGCTTTGGATGTATGAATTGATTTGTATCGGGATGGGGTGTAAGATGCCTAACGGGTCGAACACTCTAGCAGGTTCGCTTAGAGTGGAAGGTTTAGTACAGGGTCGGATTGAAGTTTTGATTTCAGATAAAGATACGTTTATGGATGGGTCGCGTTTTAGATCGAGAACTTGTAATGTTGAATGCTCAGAGTTATCGAGGGAATTGGATTGTTGACTTATGGGGTTCAACTCGATGTTAAAATCTGACGATGGGTGGAGAATATTAGATGCTAATCCGGTTTTGCCTAAGAGAAGCCAACCAAAGATAGATTTGAAAGCGGTAGGTTGGTCGGACTGTCCCTTGACGTGTTGATTGAGCAGCGAGTCAGCAAAAACAAAAACATCCGCGGCGAACAATAGATCGATGGGTCCCGGAGTATCGAACCCGGGGTCTGCTAATGAGAGCCCACTTACATGTGACCATGCCGATGAGTTTAATTTTACGGTAGGTTGATCGCCACAAATTGTAGAAATCACGCGTAGGTCTAAATTAAATAAGATTTGATTGTTAGTACCTACTGCACACGTGACGTCTCCGAGGATGGGGTGTGCTGTCTCTCCGAGGCCGCTTACACAGACGTTACCTTGAGTAGGATGCAAGTTCAAACGCTTTAAAGCTGACGATGTAATAAAATTACTTTGACTTCCGGTATCGAATAAAGCACGGAACGATTGCATGGCCCCAGACGCATCTTTAACTTGCACGATTGCAGTCGCTAGCAAAACGGTCGATTGTGCTGATGACCTTGAAACCAAAGACGATACGATTGGGTTTGATTCGATGTTATCGCGATGGAGTAAGGTGTGATGTTTCCGTTTGCATGTGCGACACGAAAATATCGATTTGCAGTCTTTCAATTGATGAGAAGGTCTAAGGCAATTGAAGCACCAGATTTTTTCTGTAGCTATTTTTATTCGATCGTCTAACGAATTTTTAAGAAACTCTGGGCAGATCGCTATAGAGTGAAGCTCGCCGCAAAACGAACATTTACTTGTGTACGAACCGGAAGTGGCACTTCCGGTTGGCTTTTGATCAGCCGCGGCCGGCATCGTCGTCGTCGTCGTCGTCGTCATCGGTGGCGGCGGCGGCGCCGCTGTAGTGGCAGCGACCAGCGATGTAGTACTTGTACGTTTAGGTTGCGGCTGCGCAGGTGTAATCTTTTGAGGTTTACTCGGTTTGATCGATTCGGTAAAATGAGTATCGCGTAACATTGCCTCACACTTTGATTGTAGAAACGATTTTAATTGTGTGTAGGTAGGCAGCTCCACGTCCGAATATTTTTCCTCAAAGTCTCGACGCAACTTCGTATCTAGTTTCGATAAGATATGATACACTAGGATAAAATCCCACTGACCAATTGGTAAATTGACAGTCCTTAAAATACTTAAGTTTTCTTCGAAAAGGTCAAGCGATTTTCTAAACTCAGGAGCGTCATTACATTTAAAATCTACATTTAAAATGTCTCGCCAACACGTAAAAGCTAGATCGCGTTTATTCTTATAGCGCGCCGTGAGTGCCTCATACGCATCGCGGTAGTGTTCGTGAGTCATAGGAAAAGGTTTGATAACCGTCAACGCATCGCCGCTGAGAGATGAAAAGAGATAATGAAACTTCTCTGTATCGGTAATAGAAGTCGAGTTGTGTATTAACGCATTAAAAGTATCGAAATACTCAGGCCATTTTTTTATGTCCCCACTAAAAGTCGGAAGTACGATTTTCGGCAACCGGATGTTAGAGGAAGAATTTCCGCCTCCGCAGTGGGACTGAGTGGATTCACTTCTAGTTAAATTGCGATGGATCGATAATACCCGATAATACATCTCGTCGAAACGTTCCTGAATTTCATTATCTTCATTATCCGGATCATCGTCCACCACCTCCTGGATGGTGAAGTGCGCGTCCTCAAAACTTGCGGCAATTTGTTTCAAAGTTTGATGATACGATAAAAATAGATCCAGTTGAGTAGGATCGTTCGCTGCTACAATGCCTACTTCTAAAGCCTTAGTCAGACGTTTGTACGCGACTGTTCGTTTTCTACGCAAGGACGGTAAATCTTGAGTAGTGTACTCGATTTCGATTGATTTAGATTTAGATTTCTTTAGCGTGCTTGGTTTACGCGGGTTCTTACTGAGAAGCGACATTATTTAGCTGACCTACTGGGCAATCCAGTCTAGGTACGAATAAAGTTGTATTTGTTTGCCCACCGTGTAGACTAGGCCTTAGATCGTAGGAAACAGAATAGGCAAGTTCGTAAAGGTAATGAGAATAAATACTGCCTATTATACCTACACGTAGTCGAGACGTGATCGTAAACAACTTTTATACCTACTTGGATTCTATAAAAACATAATTTTTAAAATGCATTAAGCGCACGAATGACCAGAGAGATAATGATTTGTTGACTTGTGAATGAAATGAAATATACCCGAATGAAAAGTTGAATTGAAATAGAACAAAAATGTTGTCGAAGTTTACGAAATGTACGGTACTAACTATTGTTTATTCTGTTCATTCACTTGGCACAAGAATATGCGTAAGCGCTGCGCTCGGCCGCGGTAAGCGGTTGGTAAATTTACAACTACCTGCAAGTTTAGGAATGTGAGAGAAAATTGAGAATGATTTTTACGTATGACGATATTATGTATAACTGACCTTTCCTACTTATGATAATGTTATGTAACGTTTTATGAATGAATGATTTAGAAATAGAAACGATATGATAGAAACATTGCGTGGAAATAAAACCGTGCACCGATGATTAGTTGTGATTGCACGATTTTAAATAACACACACAATAAATCTGCGATGAATTCGATACGATAATAAATAGATAGGATTGAAATAAAGTTATGAGATGAGATCCCTGTTCGATGGTGATAGCTCGTAGACGTAAAAGTTATAATTTGTAAAATAGTATGTACGATAGCGGTTAATTCTGATACGATGGAATAACTTAGAATGCGAGAAATACCTATATTTTGTTTGTAAAATAATAGATCGATGAGATATTCTAAGCTAATTGAGTTTTAACCAGAAATACCACAAGTAAAGATGGCGGATTACAAATTACGAATGCAAAAATGGAAGTTCCCTGGTTTCGGCACCAAAAAGAATGTAGCATCCGCATCAGCCGAAATAGAGATGATGGCTTTATGCTACTCTGGGTAGACCACAAGAGGTGGTCTGACGATTTGTTTCCTAGTAGAAGGACGATGTTCAAGTTTAAACTAGCCACATGCAGTAACGATATATGCAAAGTACATACCTCGGACTGCGACCAGCTTCGATGAACTTCCACCTTGCGATTTTCCTTGAGCTAATGATGAAGGGGATCCGTATGGGGAACACTGATGAAAGCACCCGCGAATGTTAATAGATTTGAAGAGCTTTTTTAGAGCCTTCCGATTGCGCGGCGCGTGCGTACCGGTTGGTGTTCGAACGAGAAGAAGAAGGAATGATTGATGCATTCCATTGATTGAGTCGATATGTCACAGCTGTCACTCCAAGCTTTGACGTTTTATGTACTTGCATGACAGCCAAAAGATTGGTGTCTCGATACTGCTGTTAGCTTAGAGAAAACATTGAACATCGATTTTGTGATGATTAAAACAGGATAGATAAATAGTTATGTAGGTATGACGCGAAGCATCTACCGGGACGGAACATAACCCTTGGATTAATCTTGGAAAATTTCTGTTATATAGTCGTACCTATTGCTTTCAAAAATCTAGAGCAGAAGAAAGAAACTAAGACGGATTAAAATAACCATTATTTAACGAAAGTCGACACCTGGACACGGTGGACATATGCCACGGACCTTCCACAATATTCCATAAAAAAATATTTTGAGTCTTTACATTCTATCGATCTATATATTTAGCCCGTACGCGCCCACTGCTGCCCAACTATGGCCGCAATATCATCATCATCCCAGATCGTGGTCATTATTTGGCTGTCTGTTCTGCGAGCTTAGGGGTGACTAAACCTTGTACCTAAAATTCGTTTGGCGTTTTGGGAGCCATGCAAGTATGTCTTGGCTATTCTTCGGATTTCGTTTCGTATACAATTTTATAACAAAGTCTGACTTTTAGCCGACGTATAATGGTAGCTAGGTTCTATATTGTTAAGCGAAATTTTTATATGGACATGAAAATCATAAAGTCATGGTCACAGTAGTTACCTGCGGGCTGCGATGTTCCTGGGAGGTCTCTCATCGTAACATTTAAGGTGCATTGGGGTAATTGCGAAAATGGGTATATTCCGAAAATCCATAAAATCAAGTAACTCCTGTTGGCACGAGGATATATAGGACTGTCACGACGATGCCAATCAAGATGGCGTCTAGACCAATGTTGCCAACAGGACTAGATTTTATCGATTTTCGGAATATACCCATTTTCGCAATTACCCCAATGCACCTTACATGGCTAATTACATTTCGCGCTGAATTTAAAGAGCTTCTAATGGATCCCTTAGCCAGATTATCTATAATCGTTAACAGTGTGGCCGGCGACTTTAGCCATCTAACTTTAGGTACCTTTGATCACGCCTGCCCACCTACCTACTAATCTTAAAGTTGCATGGCAGCTTCTTACCTTATTCTAATTCGTGGCGGGAGAATGAGATCTGCACTGACGTCCCGCGTTGTCCCGGGTGTATTGTACATTGTCCCCCTGCTGACCCCACTAAAGCCAGCCCAACTCCTTAAAGTAACGGAGAAAGACTGGGTTGATGGCAGCAATTCCAGCATCCTCAATGGTGTTGTAGATGCAAAAGGAGTAAGACCCGATCAGCTTCTGCATTCGCGTTTTGGCTCCTAAAATATGTTGCCATTAAAAAAGGTCATTTAACTCCTACAGAAACAGTGCTCTATCATTCTCAATAGCTCCGTTTCAGACATCCTGATTTTGATAAGAACGATGATAACTGATAACTAGAGGTGGACGTTTTAAAAAAAAACGCTTAAACGCTAAGTTTCGGTAGATGGTGTAACTGGTATTTTTTACAAAAAAGCGTTAACACAATAATGAAGTAGTGGAGGGGGTAGATAGAAATAACAGCTATTAGTTGAACGTTGTGTTTTGAAAGCACGAGTTATTTTATGTGACAGCAAAATTAGAAGAAATTCTTTTAAAACGATCACGTAGGTACCTATAACATTAGAGGATAATCAAAACGGTTGCGGCCCGTTTTTGTTAAATCATAGAAAAAAGCATATAACGTGAAAAAAGTTATAAGCGTGCTTTAAAAATAATAACGTTTAGCGCACTATCTTAAGTCGTTAATTCCACCTCTACTGGTGACGGCAGAGTACTTTACTTAAATACATGAACACGTGGATATTCTCTAGTGTTAGTATTTCAATATGCGTTGGATTGGTGTGGTCGTGTGCGCCGTCCTGTTAGCAGGTGAAGTGAATAGTGTTTTTATTATGTCGCTTCTGATTGTTCCTTAGCAGACAAATGCTATTGATATTGTCTGTGGTATGGTGGCTGTTGTGATGCTGGATTGTTAGCCAACATCATCATCAAAACAGAGGTCTTCGAACGACCGGCAAAATTAGTATTTTAATTGGCCTTCAGAATACTTTATTAGTTTATCTTCCTACTGTCTTATACACGCGAGAGCAATGATTCCGGGTCACTTAAAGAATGTTAAAAATGTCGGAAACTAAAAATGATAGGTTAATGCAATAAATTGTATTTAATAGACAATGTAATACTCCTTAAATGAAGGTATTAAAACTTCTTAGTTATTGTAAAGTTATATCTTAAAAAAATCAAATTTGAAAAAGGGCCACTTTCGAAGATGGAACTACGAAATTACAGCATTTGGTTTTGCTTTTGTTTGTAATCTGTCATTTATGTGGGTATATAAACCATGTTGATAGTGCTCTATATTCATTATTCAAGCTGAAATTATGTCGCTTACGCCTGAAGAATGCACCAGAATACTTACAATGCTGGAAACCGGCCGGAGTCAGCGCGATACAGCCAGGACTGTCGGTGTGTCGCTGTCAACAGTACAAAGAGTTCTCCGACGTTACGAAGAAACTGGTTCTAACCTACGCAGACCAGGAACGGGCAGAACCAGGTGTACCACAGCACGAGAAGACCGATACTTGGTGAACACCATGCTTCGAAATCGCTTTCTCACAGGAACTGAACTCACAAATCAGTTTCGACGCCTCGGAGGAAGTAACCCAAGTGCATGGACAGTAAGACGTCGGCTTGCTGAATCTAACTTAAAACCCCTTAGACCTGCAAACGGCCCTAAACTGGAGCGTGGGCATCGTATTTCAAGACTAAGATATGCCCAGAGCCACGTAAATTGGAGTATTGAAGATTGGTCAAAAGTTATGTTCTCCGACGAATCAAAATTTATGCTCTACAAGCACGATGGAAGACACAGAGTGTATCGAAGACCAGGGGAAAGATTCAAGCAAGCATGCATCGAAGAAAAAGTAGCCTACGGTGGTGGGTCTGTACTTGTGTGGGCCGGAATTTCTTCTGAAAGTCGCACAGAGCTGGTGATCATAGAAAACGGCTCTTTAACTAGCGTAAGATATGTGGAAGAAATCCTCAATGATCATGTTGGTCCATTTATGGTCAATTTAGGTGAGGATGCTATATTTATGCATGACAATGCCCGACCTCATACAGGTAGGATTGTGAATGACTACCTTCAAGAGATGAACATTACTCGTATGGAGTGGCCAGCGCGCAGCCCGGATATCAACCCGATCGAGCATGCTTGGGACGAGCTAGGCAGATGCGTAAAACAACGAAACCCTCCCCCAATCACGCTTCGTGAGCTCAAAATTGCTCTCACAGAGGAATGGGAGAATATTCCCCAAAATCGTATAAGGAACTTGGTGTACAGCATGCCAAACCGCGTAAACGCAGTAATGGAAGCACGAGGAGGCAATACGAAGTATTAAAATTCCTATTTTTGTTTTAAGGAGAGATCAGCAGTTTTTTTCTTTATGTAATTTTGTGTTAATAAAATGTATGGTGACTCATATTTTTTTACTTTCATTTAAGGAGTATTACATTGTCTATTAAATACAATTTATTGCATTAACCTATCATTTTTAGTTTCCGAGATTTTTAACATTCTTTAAGTGACCCGGAATCATTGCTCTCGAGTGTACATAGCTGTTAGTTTTCTTAAAATTCTTAAAATAAAATAAAATTCTGAAAGGTGTTTCTTAGTTAAATCTAAGTACTTAAATAAGCCCGTGCAAAGACTGGGTGTGTGAGCCAGTATGTTCCTAGTAGATCCTAGGTAGGTATGTCACTAGTACCATTAATGGTACTAAAGATACAAAGTTGTGTCACTTGTACCATCAATGGTACAAATCAATGGTACTACTGACACTAAGGCGTATATACAGCCCCAAAGTGAAATTGTGGTCTAAATTTCTTTTCCATGAGCTAGGTACCTATTTTGATTGGTTTAATATATTTGGCTTTTCTGATTTCGAAGGCTCTGCGTCATTTATAAGCGTTAGGTAGACGAGTACCTACTTACTATGTACTTAAGACTGGTTTCTTCACACGTAAACTCTTCACAGGCCGCCTCGAAGCTCAGCAGTCTATCACTCGTAACTCTGGCGAGAACCAAACCATAAATGTGCTCGCTCTCTTTCAAACTGTGGCCTCGTGCCGCTTGACGGCACCTGATGGTCAGACCCGGAACTTCGTACCCGACAAGCCTTCAGAACTTGGTGAAAAATATGAAATTCCACCTTTGGATCCTTATATGCCATCTTGCTCCATCACTGTAAAGAACCTTGAAGAGTCCGACAGTGGAACTTGGGAACTTGTTCTTACAACTGAAGCAGGCGCTGAAAGGTCGGCTACGATTGACTTAACCGTACTTCCCAGAGGTGAGTTTTAATATTTCACACTTTGGTTTTATTGAATATAGGTACGAAGAAGCCACCTTGTACCTGAAAGTGTGGAAGTGTGGTAAGGTTTCAATATGAAAAAGTGCTTTTGCAATAATCGGCTACTCACACCATGTGCCATGCCTCCACACTTCATTATGCTTGTCGGTTTTGGTGTATCAAACAAGAAAAATTATCTCTCTTTCATGGCGATGACGCAAGGTTAGAAGGAAAAATTTTATCTACTTTCTAGAACACTTTCAGCTGAAGAGGATGAAGTAGACGATCATATAAGGTGGTTGAACCCTATTGAGTTCCCGACGAGAGTCGGACAAAATGTCGACATTAGTTTGAGCAAAGCCGCATATCCGGAAGAATGCTACGTCCGCAATCCCGGTGGGTTGAAACTCATGTCTGCGGACGATAATACAGACGACGCAGTGACGGTTCATGACAGCAGTGATTTCGTATCCTGCAGGGTCACTATAGGTCCCATGGATGATACATTGTTAGGAGACTGGGCTCTGTGCGGTAGACGCACTGATAACAGCGAGGAACAAGATAGATGCCAACTTGTAAAGATTACTTGGAGTAAGTTTCCAATCAAATTGTCAATAGCTACTTGTTACGTAATGTTGGAATTCTCAATACAGTGTTTGCTAAGCTGTTATTGATGATCCATATCCAAGCTTTTATCTTCTAGTCAAACAAGTTATTGTACAGCTTATCTAAAAAGTTATCTACCATCCAAAATAGATATTAATAATATGTTCCTACCTTACTTTTATTTTTAGATAACAACAATGGTCCAGACCACGTGTGGAGTACCACTACTCAGGGTCTATTCAATCACGTCGTCAACCTTGGAGGCACATTGACTCCTGTAGTTTTAGGGCACAGTAGCCGTGTTACGTGTCACATAATCACTAACAATGGTGAAGATTTAGTCATTGACGCTGACTCTGAGTACCCTAACTTGAGTCTTACGCCCTCTGAAAGCCACACATGCAGCATTGCCATCGGTCCTATTACTGAATCTATGCTAGGTAACTGGACCCTTTACGGCAAATTCAGAGACTTCTCTGGCTTGAGCGAAGTACGTCTACCCATGAACTTGTTTCTGTACGGTATGTTTCATTTATTTAGAAATTCTTGAAGTGATCAAGTGATCCTAAATGTGTCTGCGTAACGATTTATTTTAATTGTAGATGTCAATAACCCTTACGATCAAGCTTACAACGTGAGCGAAAACGATCTAGTTAAACGTGTCGTTAACTTGTATAGTACTGTGAGTATAGAAGTTGTTAGCACCGGCAAAGTGGATAGTTGTGAGGCAACTACACCTTCTGGAGTAACATTAGATTTGGACAATCCAAGTTATGACGGAGCGTCGTTCGTTGATGTCGAGGGCAGTATAGCGTGCCGCATAACCATCGACCATTTTACTACAAGCCATCTCGGAAATTGGACAGTCATCGGAAAATTCAGCAACAACGGACTTTATATTGAAGAACGCCAAACCTTTGAAGTTCTTGAAGAAGGTTTGTTAAACCAGCATCTAAATTGGTTAACATAACTGGTAAATAATAAAGTTTTTGAATATTCATTTTAGATCCAGAAAATCCATTGATAGACGAGAACCGAACAGTTCAAAATATGACGGAACAGCATGTTACTGCAGATATTGGCCAATCGCAACGGATAATCATACACTCGAGTGTTTTTATTGTCGGCGAAAGTTGTCATATAAGAACCCCTGCTGGTTTGCAATATACTTTGATGGATGGATTCAACGTTGAGGGAGTCGAGATTATCAAAGGAGAAGGGGTAGAATGTGGGGTGTTGGTGCATGTCCTTTCAGAAGACGCCGTTGGAACCTGGACATTGATAGCCAGAGCCACGCAGGGCTCGCAGCTAATCGAAAGGAGATTACCATTCACTATCATCGTCAAAGGTGGTTTAGAATAAGTACTATACTACGCGTATCAAGTCACGTTTGATGATAAGATCTATAAACCTTGTAAACTG
Source organism: Eulithis testata (assembly GCA_947507515.1). Lineage (NCBI taxonomy): Eukaryota > Metazoa > Arthropoda > Insecta > Lepidoptera > Geometridae > Eulithis > Eulithis testata. The sequence continues at coordinate 3,658,323 of OX382213.1, read as the reverse complement.
ATTATTGATTTATTTGGGTTAAAAAAACTATTGACCGTTTTTACAGAATTTGTTGAAGCTATACCGAAAGAGGTGACTATTTTGGAAGGAAATGATTTGCACATTCGGTTGGCTCTTCCTACTTCGAGGTTTTATGACACTTGTGAACTTGTGGCTCCCCCTGGAGCCGTGTCGTCGCCCGCAGTGGACCCATTGCACATCCAATCGTGCGGGTACACAATCACGAATATTAGAAACGCTGATACTGGAATTTGGGAGATTACTTACGGAAGTAAAATTACTTACAGAGCTGAAATCGTCGTCAATGGTATTTAGTCTTAATCTCATCACACTAACATGATCCCTGGAAACCCAATCATTCGAAACTTGCACTAACACTGCTTGCATGAACGCTTTGCTTTGATCAGATCTATCGTCTTGCACACTGATAAAACCAGTAAAAAAGTTCCTGACACAAATTCTAATCTTACATCCTTAGTTACGTCATCTGAGCATACGGGCACGGACTGGACTAGCTTCGTGGATCTGACCTTAGATGAAGCTGTGAACCAGACTGTCGGGCCGGAGAGTGTTCTTTACTGTCGTCTGGAGGATCCTCAAGGTAATAACACTATAACCAGCCAAAAATAACAATGATCGAAAACAATTGATTTGTCAAGAACAGGAAACACGGGGTGATTACAATTTTTTTACGAAGAGTTATAATGCTAACGCGTTTAAACGCTATAGGCACTGCTAGAGATGATAAAGATGAATACCTAACTAATAATAAGTTAATACGAAAGTAAAACGGACCGAAATAAAGAGCAAGTTTTTTTTACAGGAATCACAGTGTTCGATGACTTCGGCAGGTGTATCCTAGCACTTAACAAAGTGACCTCCAGCCACAAAGGGACTTGGAAGATGGTACTCGTCTCCGCTGGCAAAGTGGTTGCTGTCGAACACCAGCTGTTGGTTAATGTGAAGGAAGGAGGTTTGTAGGACACAAAGACTTTGTCTGTTTCAGAGATTTCAAGCGACTCCATTTTTTACTTTCATCTAATTTGTGGAATCATAATTTAAAATAAGTGCCCTGCGTAGGATATGGTCGTGATTTTACTATCACGAAATTATTTAGTTTACACACGTTCTTCAATTAATAATAATGCAGTAAAACCTATCTGTAGTGTACACACAGGTGATGTAATAGTACATTGTTCACCGAGAGGAGAAAGTGACCGATTACCGTCGAGGGTGTCGTTTGAAGCCCGAGCCGTAGGCGAGGGCTTTAAAACACCCGAGATCGGGAATCGCACTTGCTCTCGAGTGATACATAGTCCTTTATTCTACACCTACGAGGAAAATAAAAAACTAAAACTGAATCCTCAAACAACACACAAATTGAAAATGGCGCCAATGGCGTCTGCAATTTTCACATGTTCTTTTTTCAAATTATTTATCCTGCCGCCGCAGGGTCGCACTGCCAGCCCGACACCATCCAACGCACAGTTAGTGGCCAGTGTCATTTTGCGAACTTGGAGATAAAAACTCACTGTAAAAACTTTTTGGCTTTTGATATTTAGGTTACCGGCGCATAGTCTTACCCAAAATTAAAAAAGAAAAACCACGTAAAAAATAGATTTTCATACACTTTTCTCTCCCGCTCAGATGCGTTTTCTCCCCGCATATTTGTTCGATATGCAATGACGTACTTTCTACCGTAAATTTGATAAAGTATCAAGGTACTTTCCAAGCAGGTGTAGTATAAAAGCATATTGTATACTTTCAAAAGACAAGCATCAAAGTTGGTCATGAAACCATAATAATACCGTAGTAGGTATGTAAAATAATTTAGATGAAACGTTGATAGGTAGCTTGCTTAGATAGGTACAGGTACCTCTTGTAGAAATCAAGGCAGTAAGGGCACCCGATTAGGCCATACAAGTTGCCATCTACTGGGATAAAATATAATGAACTGTTGACACGACACGGCGAATGAATAATTTTTATCTGACGGTACAATAAAAGTGAGTGCACTTACAGAAGGCAAACCCCAAGTGGTAACCCGCGTGGAGCAAGCCAAGCCGATCGTTACTGTTTCCTGCTCCGTGGCCACCGACGCGGCAGTTCACGCCTGCAAGTTCCGCGACCCTCAGGGCACGCTGCTGTTGGCCACTCCCGGCCTCGCTGAAGACCGATATGCCTTCCACGGTAGCGGCAGCAGGTAACCACTTCGACTAGTCATATCTGTGCCTCTGATTTCAAATACTGAAGTTAATATTTAAAAAAAAATTAGTACCTAATCTTACCATCTTTCTCAGAGTGATGGATATGCATTGCGGTGCAATGTCCATACAAGAATGTCAGTGATCGTGCTTTTTGTGGTAATGCAAATGGTAACAAGAAAAAGTGCTCCATTAGCCATTACCCATTCATTAGTCATTTAAAAAAAGAAGTGGCTAGACGTTCTAGAGTATCAAAAGATCGGGGATGATGGGTAGTTAAGGAGAGATAAATAAATAAAATAAATAACGCCTTCTAGTCCCAAACTAAGCAAAGCTTGTACGATGGAAAATAGATGGCTGATAGAATACATACATACATTTTTTTTTGTAAATACATCCTTATCATACATAGAAACACCCCGACACAGAAAAACATCTATGTTTACAATACACAAATGTTTTTTCTCGGTGGGGATCGAACCCACGACCCACAGCACGGAAGGCAGAGCTACTACCGACTGAGCCATGACGCCTGTCAAGATCAAATGTCTATTTTCTGTTCCAGCCTCCAATCCGGAGTAATGACGTACGAGTGTGGTCTGCAGATCACCGACCCACGGACAAGCGACCTAGGCCTCTGGCGGTGCGCCATTGAGACCGAGGCAGACACCCACTACGGTTTCCTGAGCGTTCTCTGTCCGTGGGCTCTGATGGATCCTGCTATTGCTGCTACTGTACAACAAGGTATTTTGCATATTGGTGTAAGAAAATGTAGGAAAAAACGCAGAGGAAAAACTTAGGGATAATTGGAAAAGAACAACCGGTTAGGAACAGGTTTTGACGTGTTTTACTTATCTTTACCACATTTACCTACATAAATTAATGAATACCTACTAACTTTTCATACGTTAAGATGCTTGCCTACTACTTTGCATAATGGACTGCTTTAATAAATAGTGATGCGGGTACCTGTGCCGGCACCTTCGTGTCTAAGAGAGACGGGCGCAGTGCATATAATGCATAACATTACAGGGCACGTCCGCAGTGGACGTGCATAGTAAGGCAATGCATCGTTATGGGCAGTGGTTATATTACACAAGTGAGCCGGGGACTATAAAAAAAAGTTGCGATACCACTTTTTCTTAAATCTTAGAGCTCCTTAATCTTACCTGATAAAAGTAAGCAAGAATACAATGAGAGTTACTATTTCCAGAGCCGATCCTGACGTCGGTGAAATCTTCGTTGTCAGCAGTGGAAGAGGAGCCGGTCACCATGTCCTGTACTGTGGACGCTGCTATCAGATACTGCTACTTCCGCGCACAGAACGGAACCACCTTCGCTGTTTACCCTGGTAAGAACTGGTCTCTGTAGTTACAAGCATTTAAAGATTAGGTCTACTTTTGAAAACGTGGCCGAAACAAGATTAAAACATTCATTTATTCAGTTTAACTTCAACCTGATGTAGACAAAAACAAAGACTTTTTAATCAGCCAAAGGGTAAATATCATACACAATTTGAATGAATAGCCTAAATAGTCGTGCATATATTCGAAACCTTTTGGCAAGTTAGTGTTTTTCAGAGCCACATAAATTGGCCACGGCCACGGCCACGGCACTTTTAACTGTCACTAATCATTCATTGAATCCTTGCTAGAAGATACAAGAAATCCCTTTTGTTTCCAGGATTGTCCACTTCCAATATGGAGTACGTAGGAGCTGGTTTAGACGCTGGCGAGTGTGGTGTCAGATTCAACAGCATGAGACGCGGAGACAGCGGCCTGTGGGGCTGCCATGTCGGCCTCGTGACGGACGAGACTGAACAGAGGCAGCAGTTTCACGTCGATGTACAAGGTACATTATAAATGAACAGAAAAGCATACATAAATTGAATTTTGCGACATCGTGGTGAAGGTGGGTGAATGAACTGTATTGCCGTGTTATTTGGCACCTACTATATCCGCGAAGAGTCCCTGTGACCCCGCTTTACAGGCTTTTTGTCCTAGTGTGGGGAACAGAATTACTAAACGGTACTACTTACTTGTTACCATTATATCTAAACCTTAATGTGCTTTTAATTGTACCAGCAACAGTTTTTCAAAAATAAAGAATTTTTAATTTTTTTTTTTGAGCGAGACTACATCTTACTAATGCATTTGACTAACAACTTATCTTTAAAAACTCTCTTGTTTTCAGAGGCAATGAGCGTCAAGCACTTTATCGAGCACGATAACACCATGTTTGTTGAAGGCACTGTGCACGACAGCCGTGCCCTCGATTACTGCAGATTTGTGAGGATCGATGGACACGGTAAGACTTCTTCACGTCCGATTTTGATCACATCAAGTGCATCCATCTTTGTCTATCCGTTTTTACACTTTCAATTCTAGTCTACCTGCCAAATACTGACGCTAAAAATCTATAACAAACACATCCGTAGTAACTTTACTACCCAAAATCACCACCACCAACCAACCACCAGTAGACCAGTGATTTGAAGACTTACGTAGGTAGTAAGTCAAGAGTTAATCAATAAATTACGCTTTTTCAAGGTTTCACCACCGATAACATCCCAGACGTCTACCACTTCTCCGGTAACCTCGCGAACGGAATCTGCAAGTTGACCATTTCCCACCCGACCATCCTAGACAGGCACCCATGGACCCTGGTGGCCAAGATCCGCGGCCAGGATAGGGAGATCTCCAGAGACACCATGGAAGCTATTCTGATAACCCCGCCAGCTCCGAACCCGGAAGATCAACAGCCTGGACATCTTGGCGGGACTTCCAGTTGTAAGTCTCGCAATCCTATGAGTACCTACTAATAACCAGTCAAGTTTGGACCTTGTTTTCTATTTACTTGCCCAAAACTGGGAGTGCGCATGTGTCAATGCCTGTTGGTCATAGTGTAATCAAGTCAGAGACACTCTTTCCTTCTGAATATTTAAATTCATTACGTATTAGTTCAGTTCTCCAATTTTGAGTTTTCGTCACAGTTAATCTTAGTTGTTCCACAGGTTCCACTGACAAATAATCTCTGTGTTCTTTTGCAGTCAGCATTTTCCTCTTCGTGTTCATAACTGCGCTGATAGTTTCCATTGTAATGGTATCTCTTCTGGGACCTAAAAAGAACAGGAAGTGGACGTACTCCCGAGCTTCAGCCTTGAGAAGTAGCCTGCAGAGCAGCATGAGGAAGCAGCCACTTCCACCCCAGGCCCCGATCAGTGAAGCTTGAGCCAACAATATGATTCTTGAAGTTAAACCTACTATCCTTAGCTCCTTAGTAGCTTGTAAATATTATGTACAAATGTTCAAATGAATAAAATATTTTTATTGGTTACAATTATCAATAATAATTTTATAGACCCCTAAAATAAAAATAAACGATCTCATTCTCACACCTTCAAGACCGAAGCCCTTTGAGTCAGGAACCGTTCTGTTTCAGGAACTTGTCCTTGCAGATACAATCCTACTGAGCTATTTCCTATTTCTTAGAGAACAAAGGATTCTTTAAAAAAAAATTTTTATACACACAGAGGCACTTTGAAGGAGTTAATATTGTTACAAGATTTACCTGTTGTTTTTTTATACTAATGCATAGTAGTTATTGCAAGAGCAAACCGAAGTATGCGTTGCTAGCACGATATTAAAGCATTTTAAAGCCAGATACAGTGCAGGAACCGCTTTCAATGAGGCTGCGCCATGAAATATCTAAATAAAGAAGACATATTTGTAAACCAGGCCAAATTGTGACAGAGGTTTTTTGCCTGAAGATACTGAGAGGCTAGTTAGAGACAGTTCCAAGTTGTTCGGAGTAAACCGACAATTTTACACAATTCTTAGTGTTACCAGGTTCTCTAAACATTTCAAGTCAAGGTCATAACATTGAAAATCGGCCTTATTCTTTCACCAAATTCTTGTCAAAAAGATAAGAAAAATTGAGATAACATGATAAGTAAATACACTGACTCGAATTAATTGATTAGGCCCTAACACTAGCAGCATAATAACTACTGAGTTTGTTAAAATGATTTCCAGTGTGGTTTTTATTTGTGTTTTGTTTGTTTCTGCTCATGGTAAGTTATTTTATCATACCTTGGAGTTAAAAACTGATCTAAAGATAGATTATACAGAGGTACCTACAATAATAGCATATCTATAAACATAGGTACAGCGTCCGGCTGGTATACCGCGTGGTATAATTCTGGTCCTAATTTTCAAACATTGAAGAATTTGTACGACGCTATCGTGATAAAGGCCCGTTAAAATATAGTTACACACATACCAGCTAGTCATTTACACGCTAATATTACAGGAAATAGGATAGCCGGGGGTGAGGCAACCTCCATAAGCGAATACCCCTTCTCAGTAGCTCTCCTGACCAATGGAGGTGAGGGATCCTACAGCTACGCGTGTGGAGGAACTATATTGACCAGCAACGCTATATTGTCTGCGGCGTCTTGCTTCTACACTGATCAGGAGTGAGTATTAAAATTATTGGAATAAAATCAGCAACAATTGATTAGGCGTAAGTATTGTGATGTCTATAAACCATGCATAAACGTAAAAGAATTATCGACTGTACCGTATAAGCAATTTATTTCTTTTATATTTAGGCTGTGTTTTAGGCAACTTTTAGAAGGTTTATTTAAACCTCGCGTCCGAAGTCATCAGTAACAAATTAGGTCAGTGAGCCAAGCTAAATGCACGACGCAACGCAATGAGACATGTTGTGTGATTAGTCTCGTTCTTGATTCGATAAGCAGACATTTAGGTACATTTTCAAAATTAGAATTTTCTGATGTGGTTCCTACACAATCTAAACTTCATATTCAGTTACAAAGTCCCAAAGAATGTTCCCCAGTGCTCCACTGCCTATTTAAGAGTTTATTGACGTCATATCTGTACTTTCAGAGCTCATCCAGTCAGCTGGTGGCGTGCCCGCATCGGCTCTTCCATCAGCAATTCTGGTGGCACCACCTACTTGATCAACCGCATCACTGCCAACCCTGACTTCTCTCCCACAACCCAGGTTAATGACATCGCGGTTATCAGAACCACGTTATCGATAGGCCTGGTTCCAGGGACCGTGGAGGTTGCGAGGGTGGCTGGGGCTAGCTTTGTTTTTACGACTAACGAGGTGTTGACTGCTATTGGGTGGGGAGCTACATCAGTAAGTATGACTTCTTCAGAGCTCTCACGGGTCCTAAAGTATTGCCATTGCACTTTTGTTGGTATTGTGCCAGTAGTCTAGTATTGTCGGCAATCGTTGGGACAATTAACCTAGATTTGGTTACCTTCGAAAAAATATAAAAATATCAGAACGGTAAAAGTTTGGGATTCTCTCTTCTAGCCCAGACATTTATAGCTACAATACAGAGGCAGATACTTGTAGAACAATAGGTACCTACAAACATGCTTATCCAACAACGAACTTCGAAACAAAATAGGACGCTAGTTCCATATTACATAGGTAACCAGTTACCCTCATTTTTGTTCTGTTAATTTCTAACGTCTTCCAGAACCAGGATCAGTCATCATCACTGGAGCTGAGGAAGGTAGACGTGTTCATCATCGACCAGCAAACTTGCACCAGCCGATACAACGAGATCGGTGTCACGGTGACGAGTAACATGGTGTGCGCTGGGTGGCTGGATGTGGGGGTTATTGGACAGTGCCAGGTATACCATATTCAGCTGTAACATGTTACAGATAAAGGTCAAACTAGTTGCACGATTCGGGCATGGTCCAGACACGGTATAGCACGAGTTATCTTCAGATTACCAATCCCGAGGTATCCTGCTATGAACCTCGATCGTTTTTGATTTGGAAGAAACACTGCTCACTCTTAACCGATAGACTAACAACTAGACGGAAGCAAATGAGTAGGTACCTACTTGAGTATTGAGTATAGGGTATCCTACTAATATTATAAGTTTGTAAGTATGGATGGTTGGATGGATGTTTGTTACTCTTTCACGTAAAAACTACTGATCCGATTTGGATGAAACTTGGAATATATATTGTCCGTGACCTGGATTAACACATAGGCTACTTTTTATCCCGAAAAATTAACGGGAACCAACGGGACGCGAACGTAGTTACGGGCGGCACCTAGTAGTTCTATATGATCATCTGTGGTATAGGACACCCTCCGGCTAGCTTGGGCGACGATCTACGAAATGTAACGCGAACAGTGGATAAGAGCGAGTGAGTGATTGTAAGTTGTGTTAAACTCTAGTCTTGGTAAACATACGTTAGAAGCAGATGAGGATTATCTTTTGACAACGTATCCAATAATAATCAAGCCTTATGACTGGCTACGTTTGGGCTTCTGATCATTGTAATACAAGTATTTGTGCGTTTTCCAGGGTGATTTCGGCAGCCCTATCCTGAACAACCGCACAGTGGTGGGAGTATTCTCGCGGTCACAGGGCTGCGCTCAGGGTTGGTACCCGGCCATCAACACGCGCCTAGCTCCATACCTGCCCTGGGTGATTTCAACTGCATACGCGTAATTGACCAAGCTAGAGATTATTTTAATACAATTACTTGCTGTTTACTTTTAGTTCTATTATTTGTTTCAAATCTACATCTTAAAAATCCTTAGACTATTCTAGTGAAAGTTGAAATAATTTAGACGCTGTGGACCAATTTAGATGAAACTTGGCATAGGCATGGATGTTACATGGAATCCATACTTAATATTATAAATGCGAAAGTAACTCTATCTGTCTGTCTGTCTCGCTTTCACGCCAAAAGTGAACCGACTGAACCGATTTGAATGAAATTTGGTACACAGATAGTCTAGAGCCTGAGAAAGGACATAGGCTACTTTTGAATGCGAAAAAAGGGTTGAAAGGGGGGGGGTGAAAGTTTCTTAACCTTTTTCATGAAAACTTTTTTTAATGTCACATTTGAAATAACTGTCAGTTGTTTGACAGTAAGAGTTTGTATTACCCATAGAGTAAGGGAAAAAAGAATAGAGATGACATACCTACGAAAAAAACGTGCATACCTAATCTGAGTCTGGCACAAAGATGGAGGCTTGCCGTAGAGCTGCGCGCACTATTATCGATATCGATAGTTGAATTGCACGGTGTTTACAGAATTTAAAAAATTCGCATATGAGTTTCTTTTAGATTTCTTCATAAAGGCTTCTACGAGTAGTACACACACACAGTGCCGCCGGCTTAGGTTGCCGCGTGCGGCTCAAGGTTACTTAGCTTATTGATTGAGTTTCATGCGGACTGCCAGTTTTTGCGGCTTGTGCCGGGGCATATGTGTAGGAGCCTTAGTAGAGTATCACTATTACTGATCAGCATACCACGCATTCATAATTACCAATGGAAATAATAAATAAATAACTGCTACTACAGATTTTTTCTGGTTTGTCGGACTATACCTACTTATTCTTTATTAATCTATCTTCTATTATTTTTCTATATAATATATCAAAATGAATCCTATTTCGTTGTCACTCAATAGCTCGAGAATGGCTGGACCAAATTGGATAATTCTTTTTTTTTATGTTTTCTAAAAGTTCGTAGATGGTTTTTGCATTTAAAAAAAACTATGGTGGTACGTAGTGCGCCCGTGTCAACTTGTTACTAATATTATAATACTTAAGTGTAAAGGGAAATTACTCAGGTATAATTATTTATGAACTACTTGGCACGATCATTCCTAATAAAACGAAAATTATCATTTCAAACAGGTTTAATAAAAACTGTAAAAGCCGTTCCGGTTATAATCAAGTTCTAAAAATGCCTTTTACAAGTAAAATAATTATGTTCACAATAATCAAATATAAGGGTTCATCAAACCGTCGATCCCAGTCATAATCAAGTTCGAAAAATATTTAAAGTTCGGTTAAAACATGTCTCTTCAAAATGCAGGGAACAAATGAAAATATGTTTCGTTGATCTATTTAAGTTTTCCAACACAATTACATCCAGCCACTGTTCTTTTTTTTTTATATGTCGGCAATCTAAAATAATAAAAAAGAAATCCGAGTTTAATTATATTCACCTGTCGCTAAGTTATCGATATCGATAAAAATGAAAATGCCGTACTACCGAAACTCTATTTACAAGGGAGAATTATTTTCTTATAAAATCACATAATATTAATGGTAAAACAGTAAATGATTACAGAAAAGCAAGAATATCATTTTAAACATTCCCACTAATAGCAAAATCTTTCAAAATAATAGGAAAAACAAGATATTTTGAATGAATTCGGTAACTTGCCTGTGCAACGTTATAATGGGATGTTTTTTATGGTGTTTCATGCGGCAACCTAACACACTGCACCTACCCATAATAAATGCAGTATTCTGCAAGTTCTAGCACTACTAACAAGCACAATTTTCGCGTAGAACACTAAATTTTCTTGAGAACACTGAAAAAAACAAGTCGCTATGACAACTGATGTACTTGAGGTTGGCTGTGCTAAAACATGGCGACCGGCCGCAGGGAGAACTGTTCATAGAGATATATAATGCCTGGTCCATAGATTCCTAGGTTCATGGTATTACCGGACAACGTCTGTCGGGTCAGCTAGTAGGTACCTAGTTTATAAGCATTTGGCTGGGTAATTGAGCCACGTTCACGCCGATGTCACTAGGTGCTCGCTAGAGGTATTTAAAATGTCGGTTTCATTAAAGCCTCGGTCACAAGAGTTGGTTACCTACCTAGGTACCTACTTAATAGCTAAATAATGGTTAAATAGTTAAGTATAATTAAATATAGTTTAGTACAACTCAACATTCAACAATCGTGACGATTAGTCCGAATACTAAGGAAACTGATAATAAAACTATTTAAAAACTTATTCCACCAATAGCAAGCGAAGTCACAATAAACTAGTATCGGTAAAGTAACTTCTGATAATATAATCCTGATGCTGATGCAGATCAGTTTATACCACGAACCGAAAAATAATATGTAGGATAAAAATTGTGAGGGTCGTGTGAAGTTTGTACCTAAACGAAGGCTCAAAATATTCATAGTTCTTCTATGGTGGTTTGAGTGGTAGCGGTAGCTTCCCAATCCTAAGGTCGTGGGTTCGAATCCAGTCGTGGGTTCGAATCAATGGGTTGTTCTATGAAAATTGTGTGCAATGCTCTCAAACAATGAAAGAAACCATCGTAAGGAAATCTGCGGCTTATTTTACTCCGCAGATATTGATCTCGTCTTTCCTGTGGGTAAGGCCGATTACGCTGAGCGGATGGTATGGGTTCTGGGCAAGCCTACACCATCTAAACCATGTACCTACCAGACACTGCAGCGTCCCGTTAATTGCAGCATGGGTTAGATGCAAAGGTCTGGTAATCCATACTAATCCATACTTAATTTACTTAATCCTTACTAATATTATAAATGCGAAAGTAACTCTGTCTGTCTGTCTGTCTGTCTGTCTCGCTTTCACACCAAAACTACTGAACCGATTTGAATGAAATTTGGTACACAGATAGTCTAGAGCCTGAGAAAGGACATAGGCTACTTTTTAATGCGAAAAATGGGTTGTAAGGGGTTGAAAGGCGGGGGGGGGGTGGGGGGGGGGGGGTGGGGTGAAAGTTCCTTAATATTTTCCATAAAAACTTTTTTATTGTCACATTTGAAATAACTGTCAGTTGTTTGATAGTAAGAGTTTGAATAACAGGACACCGTGTGTCGGGTCAGCTAGTTATTTATATTGCGGGATCCTCATAAACGTCACAGAAGGCGCCATGAAAATAAATAAAAAAAAACAAAAGAAAACTGAAACGGCTGAACAAATGATAGCGTTCTTATCTGTACATGTACAGAAAAATACATAAAAATTAAGCAATATACATCAGTAGGTAGGTAGTGTGTTTGTATCAGTCTTAGCACAACTGGTGAGAGATGCGCGCGTTTTTAGCCCTTCTGTTAGTGCCTCTATCAAACTGTGTCACATTGCTGAACGAGCGGACAGACATAATCAGTACGTATCGTTCGATTATAATGGATGCGCGTGAGTGCAGTGTTAATCGAATCTTTAATCGAGTGATAAAGATTGCATTGAGTGTTTGAATAACAGGAATGTAAACATTGTAGAGGGCTTTGCTGATGGACGTAGAGCGGATTATATGCTAAAAAAACTCAGTGAAGAATAGGTTTTTGACACTTCTCAATGGAAATTACTTGAGGATTGTATCAGAAACCCCTTAATTTTCTCAGTTATTGTTACCTCGAATTATCCTCGCCTCGATTCTACCGCAAAATCGTGCTTTCGTATGATTAATATCGTTTGTGATACTTTTTTCAAGAGGTGTAAAAGCTAGAAATATTTTTTTTTGCAAATTAAATAACTAGTTGTATTTTTTGTAGTTATAGTTTTGTAGTGGGTGAGGAAAGGCAAGGGGAATGTCGTTCAAACCATTTCCTTCGCTTTATCTTTTAGTTTAATTCTAACCAATTAATTAATTCACCGATAAAAATACAAGTAGGTGAAAACTTGCGTGTTTAATTCTGTTGAAAAATCATTAACTTCCTTTAGAAAATGTATGGCACCGACCGACACACTTAATTATATAACCGATTTGGAACGCCAACTAACTTGATTGGGTACATTTTAATTACATTACTGACATTGTATTACCTTATACATAATATACACTGCGACTACAGTGATGTCGAAAAACTCCTGTCGACTATTCCATAGTCAAAGAGTTCAAAGAGAGACCCCACTCAAATAAGTCTCAACTCTCTAGCATGTATGATGAACACTAAAAGGAACGATGTTACCTACATGGTTGCTTGAGCATAGGGCAAGACCATTATCAATAACTTAAGTTATTAATAATGGTCCAGTAGTTGGTTTAAGACATTTATTTCCTCAAAAGATTTACAAAAATCACTTAAAGAGAAAATACAAGTTATAACTAAAAAATTATTACGTCGATTAGCGTATACATAAGGTAGGTAGTTGAGAGGGCAAGTGTTAGGCAACGCGACAGTTAAGGAATGATCCGCGAACAAACAAACAGACAAACTCGATATTTGGGAATCAGAATCGTTTGTTTGGTGGATCTGCATATTAAGTTTATCATTATTTTTGGCTTTTTTAGTTTTTAAAATAGCAAAATGTCATTCCTAATATACCTACTTACTATAGCATAGAACAAATACCTACCTATGTTTCTTTCTATGTCGGAATCATAATTTTAAGTTTTAATGCTAAGTTCTATTTATGTTCGTTTCTATTCTATTTCACCATCTATCCCTTTGTATTGCTCCCGTCCCACATTGTTCTTAGTTTTTACTTTATATCTAGTTTCGGTTTAGATAACTATACTTTCTATGCATTATTGCATAATGTAATACTGACTGTATTAGGCCTACTACTTTTTGTCTACTGTTTTTCTGTGTAGACTAACGCAGAAAACAGTGGTAGGTACTAACTAAAAATTGTCATGTTATCATTATGGAATAAAGAATTTGTATTTGTACTATACAACCAGCCCCGGGTGGGTTCCTCCAACAAAAAAAAGTAATATTTGTTTATGATTTTCAACTGTTTAACTATTCAGGTATGGCCCGTAAAAATTACGACTACATTTTTTAACGTGGGGGTAGCAAAAGCTAAGAATAGTTAAAAATAATTTGACTTTTTCAGGTAAATCTAAAGTGGAACTGTCACCTATGCTTATCTCGTGTAGACTCAGCGATATCGTAATCATAGCTGCTCCTGTAGTCGACACCGAATCTCTATACTATTTGTACAAACCAAACGGTGACGTCATACATCTCAATCTACGCACCGTAATACAAAACCACCACGGGTATGAAGAATACGGCAATATGGTAGTCAAGTATATAAACTCAGATGTAAAGTCTATATTTCCTGTCAGAAATAGAAGAGTAATAAGCACTGTAGACGAATCTAAAGATGTTGTAAAAGAAGCAGAGTTGAGTATGAACGGTAACGAGTTCATGATTGGACCGCTTATGGAGGAAGACCATGGGAACTGGGTGCTCAGTGTATACTTCAAGAACGTGGATGATCAATGGATGGAAATGTTCAAAGTTATTACTATTGAAATTGTTGGTAAGTTTGACAGTCAATTCCATTCTTATCTATGGCCTTTGCAGTGTTGCCCGCAATTTCGCCAAGTTTGACAGCCTTGATAGAATGCGTGGTTATACTTAAATGCTAATGCGTTTTAGTCCATATCAAACTACACTAGAACTATTGTGAAAAAATAAACTATTAGCTATTTATCTTGTAGTTATATGTATTTAAAAAAATCTGACCCTAAAGATGACATATTCCTTGTGTAGGTACTTTTTGAATGGGATCATTGAATGGGATGGATCATAAAGTTCATTTTTGTCAACACAATTGCTCAAGTTTTTTGTTTTATCTATACCACAGATCCTATAATACTCTATACTATGAATAACTACCCAGTCTCAGACAAAATTTTTAGTAATGTACCAAATGGGTGTATTTCAGAAACCGTTCCGATGTTGGTCCCGAAAAAGCGTCGCTTGGTCCAGGGCAGTACCTTCCGGCTGAGCTTCGCGTACCCCATCAAGAATCTGAGCAGTTGCGAACTTACTGCCCCCAGTTCTACTTATGACAGGTTAGTAGAACTACTCTCATAGTCTGACCACACTAAGCCTGCAGCAGTTATATGGCAAAAAAATTAGGTTGGAAATACCGTCACTGCGAAAATGATTTGACAACGTATATCAACGAACGAAAGTGACTAAAAAGATTATAATGATTTTTTTGTAGCCCATTCCAGTTTTCCCCTGCGTGGGGGATGTCTGGATCTTTTGTCCAATAATCCCCCTAGCGACCCCTTGTTCACTTGTTTCATTACTCTTTTTCAGATTCTTCGACCGAAGTAAGATAGATTTGGACCGATGCGGCTATGTTATCAATAATGTTACACAAGATGACACAGGAATTTGGAAAATTATCGGAGTCGGGAACATGGTTTTCGAAGGTCGAGTTACTTTGGACGTGACTTCGGGCTTTAAAAAGAAGAAGTATGGAAGACATCCCCATTCGAAATACTCGGATCCTATCTGATACTTCAATATAAATAATTTATTAGAATGTACATATTATTATGTACAGAGGATATTCACGTTAGTCATGTTTTGTTATGACGTAATATTTGATATGCGTCACAGCCTTTCGTGCTTTGGGTTGTGGGTTCGATCCCCAAAAATAAAAATTTGAGAGTGGCAAACATAGATGATTGTTCTCTCTGGGTATGCCTCTGGTTGATATTAATATCGATGCTATACTTATTAAAATACAGTTATCAACTTAAGGTTTTATTTACAATCGTCATAATCCTAATTATTAAACGTATAAATTATTTTTATAGAATAAACTTAATACATTTACAGCGCAACCCTAATAATAGTTAAAAACATTGAGAAAGTGGTCATGAACGTAGTAAAATTTATCAACCACTTTGATACTACTTTTCTATTGATAATTCCTATTTCATTAATGCTCGCGTTGCTTTCTTCCGAAGGGTATGGGTGCCGCAATTACAGGCACATGAGACTTACGTCAGTAAATAAGTACTTTACACGTCACGTCTTGGACACACGCTTTAAGCATTGGCAATGAGAATCAATAAGTTATAAGGCTGTATTTTAGCGGCAATCGCTTACTGCTTACCACCACTACTGCTGCCTCAGATATTAACGTTATTGGCTTGTGTAAATTAAATACATATAATCACTCACTGCTGGATAAAATTAGGAATGAGTACATTAGAGGAAGTCTGAAAGTGGCACCAGTGACAGAGAAAATGAGGAGCAACAGGTTAGCGTGGTATGGGCATGTCATGCGGAGGGAAGAGAGTCATGTAACTAGGAGAGTGCTAAGTATGAATGTGGATGGATATAGAGGAAGAGGTAGGCCCAAGAAAAGATGGATGGATTGTGTAAAAGATGATATGCATAGGAGAGGAGTGAACACTGAGATGACGAATGATAGAGGAGAATGGAAGAAAAGAACATGTTGTGCCGACCCCACCTAGTGGGATAAGGGCAGGAAGAAGAAGACTCACTGCCAGTTGTTTCCACTGGGCGTGCTGCGGTGTTTTGACTGCTCGTACACAAAGTTGGGTAGTGATACATTCAGCATCATTTACCGCTACCACTGACACTGGTTTGCACACTGCCACTGTCTATAGCAATCACTCACTACCACTGCCACTGCCACCACCGCTGCCGCTGCCACTAGGCGTAGGGCTGCGTTCTGGCTGTTTGTCATCTCCATCGCTAGCCTCCGAGTCGGAGTCTTTGAGCGCCTTAGCGCGGTCAAGTCGCTTAGCTCGGCGAGTTTCAACATCTGACGCGTCCGATTCTGAGGAGTAGATAGCAGCGCCCGCTGATGCTGTAATAGTAAAACAATTATTATTATTATATGGTGTTTATCTAGGCCAGCGTATCAGCATTGCTATTCAGCGCGGCAATGCAGCCAGTGTCTTGGGCACGCTTCCGACTGGTACTGGTTTGGACCAGTTGAGCTATCTATAAACGGTTTGTAGATGGCTCAACTGTTTCATGTGTATTTTGTAAGTATTGTGAGTGTTGTAAATACTGTATAAGTTTTAATTTTTTTATTATTATTAAATGAAATGAATGATATAGTAGGTGCCAAATAACACCGCAAAACAGGTCATTCGCCCACCTTCACCACGATGTCGCAAAATTCAATTTATGTATGGATAATTCTGTCGCTTTCCGTACAAACCTGTCGCGAAGACGGTATCGCTCGAATCTCGTTAGTACTGTTTGTTTACCATACATAAATTGAATTTTGCGACATCGTGGTGAAGGTGTGTGAATGACCTGTATTGCGGTGTTATTTGGCACCTACTATAGTACAAAGTAATAATGCAAAGTTTGGTAGCGTCAGTAACAAAAAAATCAGTCTCAGTGCGTGTAAAGATCTTTCTGATTCTTTTACATAGGTAAATGCTTTGTTTGTGAAAGCGTGGATCAAAAATCCTGGTTTGAAAATGTATTTTTTTCATAAAAGACCAAGCTAAGATACAGCCACAGGATATAGCGATAAAATCTAGCCAGCTCGGAGAACATGCATCGATTAATTAAGAAATTGTTTTAATTTGATTAACAGCGGACTATACTTCGATTAACAGCGGACTACTTCGATTAACAGCGGACTATACTTTGATTAACAGCGGACTATACTTATTATTAACAGCGGACTATACTTATTATTAACAGCGGACTATACTTTGATTAACAGCGAACTATACTATGTATTCCTAGCTAGTAATCTAGCTAGTAATTAATGAAAGACGATACAATGAATGGATGAATGAATGAAAACGCTTTATTGTACATAAATAACACCGAAACATGTTCTTATGATATAAAACAAAACAGGTTGCATTAAATGTACAATAGGCGGCCTTATCGCTGAATAGCGATCTCTACCAGGCAACCTTTGGGTGGAGAGGATTTGAGTAAATTTAGAGAAGGGGTTGGGGTTCTAATACGATAGTGGTTATCTATACTAATATTATAAAGAGGAAAGATTTGTATGTAAGTATGTTTGTAACGAATTGGCTCAAAAAGTACTGATCCGATTTGGATGAAACTTGGAATATATATTGTCCGTGACCTGGATTAACCCATAGGCTACTTTTTATCCCGGAAAATCAATGGAATCTAACGGGAAGCAAACGAAGTCGCGAGCGTAAGAAGTAGTAGTCTCCTCAACTCGGCCCCATTCCTAACTCGGCACTCGACTTTGAGTCTGGAATTTGTGAGATAATAATTAAAATTCAATTTTTTATTTTGAATCTCTTATAATATTCCTAAGCTTATTGAGGTACAAAAAGTATACCTACAGGTCCAAATTCCAAGGGACGCGAACGAAGTCGCGAGCAGAAGCTAGTTATTTATAAATCAATAAATAAATAATAAATAAATATTCTTGGACATTACACACAACGCCCTCCAGTCCCACACTAAGCAGAGCTTGTACTATGGAAAGTAGATTGCTGATATAATACCTATATACATATTTTTTTGTAAATACATACTAATGATACATAGTAACACCCAGACATAGAACAAACATCTATGTTTGCCACACACAAATGTTTGTTCTCGGTGGGGATCGAACCCACGACCCATAGCACGGAAGGCAGAGCTACTACCGACTGAGCCATGACGCCTGTCATACTTATAATACATAGTAACACCCAGACACAGAACAAACATTTGTTTTGCCACAGAAATGTTTGTTGTCGGTGTATAAGGTGTAACTAGTACCTTTCTGTCCTTGCTTGTACTTGTTCTTGATGGCTTGCAGTGAGACTCCGCCCTCGTCGTCGGAGTCGTCCCTGGCGGCGCGGCCGGCGCCCCCCGCGCCCCCGCCCGCACCCCCCGCCGCACCCTTGCGCCGCGCGGGACGCGCCACCGCGCGCGAACGCATCGCTGCACGCAACTCCATTTCCTCTTTCTAACAACAATCATCACTTAGGCCTTTACATCTATTAATAGTACATTACTGCAGCGGCCACCATAAGGCTGCTTTTCCACCAGAGATGTGCGAGGATGCGTAGCGAGGGATGTGTTTGTAAAGAACCAATACTATCGCTTCAATTACCTCGCCTCGGTCAGCACAGCTCTGGTGGAAACGGCTCAGCGGAGCTAGACTTTTGCGCATACAAAACAAGCGAGGGATGTGTGCGAGGGATGTGTGCGTGGGATGTGTATGAGGGATTTGTTGCGAGGTTTGCGACATACTGCCAGTCCATAGACGGCAGTACACCGCACCCCCGTCGACACATTTCACAGCTTCGCAACGCATCCTCGCACGACACATTTCCCTGGCTTATCTCTAGTGGAAACTCAGCCCAAGAGGCAATGATGGACAAACGTGTAAATGTGGCACACATAATAAGTCCATCAATGCCTAGTTGTGGCCAGGGCTTGTATAGTACTTTTCTCAAACATGCTTGGAAATTTGAGCATTATTTTGACAACCTTCTTCGAGATAAATCAAAAATGCTGTACTGGCTAAATACAGACCACACAGAAGTTCTGACTTAGATAATCAGTGAAGATTGACTGGAAGCCTAACCACGAGCGCTTCAACAACATTACCACAAGATCATGTTTTTGAATCTGATGCCCGAATGTTGAAACGTCACCAAAGAATAGATTTTTAATAAGATTTTCATTGACAAAAATGTATGGTTGAGTTACGTATTAATTTTGTGATAAAATTAATTCACTTAATAGTTATAAAGCTTTATGATGCTTTTTTATAACAAGCTGTCCAGTAAATACAATATCGTCGATTGTGGATCACTTTTCTGCCCAAGAAGTAATATGCACTGCACTAATAATAATAATAATATATAATCACCGAGTGCTTTTAATACTGTTCCTTCAAACCTTGAAAATTTCAATAACATCATACCTTGAGCTGATACTTCCTATCCGCGTCCGGGTCAGCACCGACTTGCGACAGAATCTTAATAGCTGACGTCTTAGTGGACCTGTCAGCTAATGATAACGTCATCTTCCTGTGAGTGAACGACTCGGTGGAGTGCGGCCTGAATGACAGCTTCGTGCGGAACACGGCCTGCCCTTGCAGACCTGTGCCTTGACGGACGAACAGATGGTTGTGATCTCCCTGGAAAGAGAGAGTTATGTTTTATCGCAGTAAATTATGCTCCAAATACTTTTTTACCCGACTATGGCGAAGCATACCGGTCAAAATCATATACCCGTATATGATTTTGACTAAATCATATACCCGTATATGATTTTGACTAGTATGTGTGTATGTTCATCAATTCCCTCATAACTCCGAAACTACACATCAGAATTCGATAAATGACATATCGTTGTACGTGTCTCGTTCGTCCGCTGGTGAATCGTGATATTAAGGTTTTTTTTTAACGCAAAATATCTCGACTATCCGCGCGTTGGAAGCCTTGATCGCCCGCACCGTCCTTGAAAGCCATCCGTTCGCAAATCTTCTCATTACTTTCACTTTTAGCCTCTAGGCCCTAGAGGCTAACGGTGAAAGTAAAGAGCCTAGTCCCTAGTCTAGGCCTTAGACTAGGGACCCCTAGACTCTAGGGGATACACAATGCTGAGGGCTAATATAACACTCACGTGCAGTGGTTGTTTATATACGTCAAATATTTCAGATCCGAGATGCAGGCTCATACTGCCGTCGGACCATTTGACGATACGCGCGTTGGATTCTTTGATCGCGGCGCCATCTTTGTCGAAAGCTGTGCGCCAGCGCATTGTGTTTTCTACTTTTAGTTTTAGTCTGGAAGTGAAAGATGAATTCGTAAATATATTTCTTGGAAAAACTATATAAATAAATAATAATGAACAATTCATGTGTACATTTACATAAATTTATAAAGTTATCGACCTAGTGCTACAAGCTTTCATTTAAAATCCTTTTCATCAATCAGAACGTCAACAAAAGCAATGGCTAATTTATGACCACTTTGTTCAACCTTCATCAAGAGTTTCCTCCAAATCAATTTCGTCCTCATTGACCTTGTGATCTTGAAATAAACCCTAAATAACATTGAATGAGATTGACATTATCTAGCTCAACCTATTTTAAAAGAGCTCTACCACTATTCTTTGACCACCTGACCTGACATTAAAATGATCTCGAGATTGACCTTATCACCTTACCTAGCTCGACCTTCCTCATCAAGAGTTTCTTCTTCATCGATTTCATCCTCATACGTGTTAGGGTCGTACGGCCGCGTCTCCACTGACAAGAAGTTAGGCAGTTTCACGAAATGCAACTCCTTGCCGAGTTCTGTTAGTATCTTAGGCATGTCTACGTCGATTCGGGTTTCAGGGATTTCCACTTCTTCTTCTTCTTCCGGTTTACGGGCTTCCTGTAATTATTGAATGAAAGAATAGAATGAAATAATTCTATTGTTCAGATAGTCTTTTGCTAACGCTGCAAGCTACATTTTGACTTTCCTGTGGTTTTAGTTGTAACTTTAACTAGACCTCTGAAACCCTACAATAGTAATAAGTACCCACTGTTTGAGTTCTATCCCTAAATTTTGTGCAATTGCATCCAGTACGCTTAGCATTAGCAGAAAACAACATTCTTTGCTTGACAGAAAAGTGACATGAATCTATGCAGACTTAAAATACCTCATCCCCACTTCGCCTAGCGTCATCTCCCGAGCGACGGTCGTCATCACGACTGCGACTGCGACTTCGCGACCGGGAGCGCGACCGCGACCGCGACCGCTTGTCGCCCTCATCGTCCGTACTTATGTCGGATGCGTCGCCGAATAGCGCGTCCGCTGTCACTGCAATTTAAAGAATTCGAGTCAAAGGAGTATCATCTCAATGTATTCAGATTTGATGAACTGTGATGATGAACCGCATAGGATTGGACTGCAGGGTTCATATGATGCTGCAACTTCTAAGTTTTCCGTCAAACCGAAAACTGTTTAGCGACCGTACAGACGGCGTCTGGTCGCTGCGACATGACAGCTCGGCGACTAGACGCTACGGCCGACAATTCTCATATATTTTGTTAAACGCTCAGTACGGTTGACGTTAGTTGATACGGTTGACGTTGGTTGGTTGGTTGGAAACCCAAAGTCGCATCAAAAAGACTCATAGTGTGCACACCCACCATATCTGTACTCAAATGCGTAATAATAATGAAAATAATAATGTTTTTAGAGACAGTATATTCAAAAATAGTCTATGTAGTTTGGCACACTACGAGTAAAATTACACCGCTGTAAAATTTCATTTAGGTTATATACCTGTATCTCCCTCTGCTTTCTCCTGGTTATCATTCTCATCATCAGTATCGATAATCTTAGCAGCCTTCTTCTTAGGTTTCCCGCTGGTGTCAGATCCACTGCCGCTGTCGGTAGCTTTCTTGCGTTTGGAAGCGGAACTCTTACCGCCATCGCTATCGGAGTCTGATAGTACTGCGCGCTTTTTCTTTTCCTCTAAAACATGATCATTATTATTGTTTTGGAGACGTCAATACCACAACGCAGGACTTCAACCAACACACTAACGCGGGACGTCAACACCCTAACGAGTGTCGTCAACTTCCCAACTGGGGATGTCAACCAACACACTAACGCGGGACGTCAACACTCTAACGCGGGTCGTCAACTTCCCAACAGGGGACGTCAACAACCCAACGCGGGACGTCGACACCTTAACGCAGCAGGTCAACACCCCAACGCGGGACGGTCTTAATGCTTGGTGCCTAAATACATGTATGTCTAACACAAATACAAATACAAATGTTTTTATTGCTTCCAAAAGATAATAGTATTAACAGTGTTGCAAAGCTCCTTTTAAGTATAGAAATATCCAATAGAAACTGATATGCATGTGTAAGACTGACAATAATGATCAACTTACTTGTTCCAACTTCTGATCCATTAGAACTCTTAGATCTAGATCTGGAACGGCTTTTGGATTTGGATTGTCTTTGTCTTGAACCAGACCTGAAATTCATTACAAAATTACTTTGATCTTATCTAGTAAACTGAAACATAAAGCATTTTGAAATGGAAAACATACCTCGACCGACTCTTGGACTTTTCTTTGCCTTGCTCATCATCAATCATTAGATTTGGTGAGTTAGATCTACTATCACCTTTATTTGCAACTGGACTCTTAGATTTAGACTTAGCGCTAGCAGGACTACCAGATCTAGATCTCGACTTTGACTTCCTACTTTTAGGACTGGCACTAGCAGATTTAGACCTAGACCGACCTTTGGCTTTTTCTTTCGGACTCTGAGACCTAGATTTTGGAGTTTGTGATCGTGATTTGGCACTGGCTGGCGATTTGGGGCTGGCTGATCGAGATTTGGCACTGCCCGAGTGCGATCTAGCGCTGCCAGAGCGGGAACGAGATTTTCTTGATCCACTCCGAGACCTTGACGCCCTTTTAGGACTGCCAGATGCATTTGACTTGGGACTGCCAGAAGCCTGGGATTTGGGGCTACCAGAAGTGTGTGATTTGGGACTTCCAGAAGCGTGTGATTTGGGGCTGCCACTCCTGGATCTTGATGCTCGTTTAGGACTGCCCGATGCATTTGACTTAGGGCTTGAGGAGCCTGACTTGTGGCTGTGAGCAGAGCCCGATCTGTTAGAATTAGCTGGAGAGTTTGACTTGCTTCTGGATGCATTGGAAGACTTGCGTGAGCGTGCTGAGCGCTGAGATTTGGGAGACTCACTTCCTGATTTTGCTGGGCTTTTTGATCCTGATCTAAATAGGATAAAAACACTTTAGTAACTATTTATCAAAAGAAATATAATCTGAGCCCCGACATTATTATTTTGAAGATAGTGGTGAAGTAAATAGCATTCTCTCAGACTCCTTACAAACATATATACACATTAAAAACTTTCACCCAAGCATAGAATTGAGTAGATTTCCATAGAAAATTGTTAAAAAAATATTCTTCAGTCACAATTCAATCTTGAGTAGTTTATCAGCCTAGGGGTCAAAATAGAGGCTTACCGAGATCGACTGCTACGTTTAGTAGTTCTAGCCGGACTAGGACTCTTGCTGTGGCGGCTCGCACTAGATCCACTATCAGAATCAGAGCCAGAATCTGTTTCTGAAAATTAAATGTTTTGGTTGAACAGTTTAGGTAGGATTTTTTGCTGCACGGTCAACTAACTAGGTGACAATAGTCTGTAACCATATCTTTATATAGGCATGACTGTCGTGATAGCACAAATCCAACTTGTTGGATATAAAAACGTTTTGTACATTGCAGAACACAATGAACAAAAATGTAAATAAATCGTAGCCATGAGATAGTATTTATTTACCTTCAAGCGACTTCTTGCCCTTGGGAGCCATAGCTCGGCGTCTACAAACTTATAACCCTTTTAATTTATTGTGCGTTATGCCACAAAACTTTATCAAAAGCGAAAATTCAGTACCTACACAAAATTGTTTTGAGTTTATTCGATTGATTGAGGTTACCTATTTTTTGTCTTCTTTTGTCGTTGTTTTATCAGTCGGTGTAGCAAGCAGACGTAGCATAGCAAGCAAACGAAGCAAGCAAAAAAAAACAGCAGTTACACCAACCTAATAAAAAATATTTATTTTTAGTCGATTATTCGATAATTATGCGAAGTATCGATGAACAGTTATAATATTCGCTAAATCATAAAATCGATTACGACAAACTAAAATAAGATAATATTTCACCCGTTTACCATCGAAATAGGATAAACATGCAGGACGCAGTATTACTTATTCTTTGCATACAAGTAGGGACTACTAAAACAAGTACATACCTACTACCTACTTATAGCATTCCAACCTACTCATGTGAAGGTTTGCCGTGGGTGGGGTAGTAGGACGGTTGTAGTCAGTGACCGCCGTCGTCGTTTAGGTCGTAGGTTCAAATCCGGCCATGTCTAACCTCCTAAGTCCGGACATTTGAATAAGGTACTTGCTGTTGAGACCGGATGTACTATAGAAAGAACAAATGCGTTTGTACCACTCAGCCCTGAACCTTCGCGCGCTGGTTATAAGGACTATTATTTATTTTATGGATTTTTGCTAGAACAAAGATATTTTAGGACTTATTACTGAATACATTGAGTTAAGTTTCGAACTTATAACTTGTTCTTAATAAAGGACATCCGGTCTCAATTTGTATCATTTTGACCTAATTAGGGTGTTTATTCAAAAGAAAATAGTGTAATATTTTATTATTTAAAAATGTACCTACTTTTATGCTATTCCCATCAAGGAACGATTTCCGAACTGTCAAAAAAAATCACGCTCCCTCAAAAATGCGGGCGGGCGGGTCGCGTTTGCTATATGGACCTACTACACATAAATACTTATAACAATAAAACTAGACCACTTTGACCGTCGAAAATAAGCATTATTATAATGTTGGATATTTATTCTATGCTTTAGGCATAAAAGCAAAGGCCTAATATGCTGTCAAGATTTTATTTTTACCATCTAATTCGGAATAGATACCTAAAGGATTTCATAAAAGATTTCTTATAGAATTTCTATTCTGATCATACTTAAAACAATGTAAAATGGAGGACAATAAAGTCTATGTATCATCTATATAGCTTTTATAGAAATTTATCTTGAAAATGTTGTATTTCTCTCGAGAAATAAGTATACCTAACTAGTGATGGGACAGCACAGTTTTGCGGAATTTATCGATATCGAACTTAGGACATGCACATTGATGCATATATCATAGTAAAGTTGGTTCAGTGAACATCATCATCACCATTTCAGCCATATAGATGAAATCATCATCACTTCACACATCACATCATCATCATCACCATTTCATGTCGATGTTTTTTCTTGAAACAATTATTCCTATCAAGAAAAGCATTGGATACTTTTATTTTCTCAGGTAGAAAAAAAAACAAATAGAAATAAATAATAAAAAAATTACCCACATGGTACAATATATTTATGTCGATAAAGTCGATAAAAAATAGACGTTACCAATCACTATCGATTACGTCACTTTCGCAGATAACCCAAAAACTACATACAACTATGACCCCGAACGCCCCGGGGCGTTTCCGCCGGCCAACGGCAATTTCATGTTAGAGATACCAGAACGCCCCGGGGCGTTTGCGCCGGTCTAGAGGGAGGTAAAAATTTAAAATAGGTAAGAAATAAAATTTCATTGCTAACATTTCAAATTTAAATCCGAATTAAACAAAAAAATTCATTTAAAAAAAATGTGCTTTAAGCACACTAATAATTATCAAAATAAACATATTTCACTCAATCACAATAAAAATATTATAAATAAATATAATATATAATAAAATATTTGTAGTAAAAGCCGAAGATTCTCTATGTGGAACTAGTGGAACAAATTATGCAATTGACAATTTGAGACCGAAGTGACTGTGTGTAGAACTTATTATTTAAAAGCCATTTTCGCGACCAAAATATAATTTTCATGCAGTACTATCATTGATATGGTAACCGAAACATTAAAAATGAACGAATTGAATAAAGTTACTGCCAAAAAACTACCCACTGAGCATATCCACTGAGGATGTGCCGTGTAATGCATTACTCTGTAATTGCACTGGCAGGTAGGTACCTACCTACCATCCCATCAAACCGAATCACAGCAGTGCGAGCAATGCATAAAGTATTTATTTTTAATTCATTTAACTTACTTAGGTACCTATTTATTTTTGGAAAACTTACAGCTGTATTTTTTAAAAGGTGTATCATCCAACTAATAGTATGTACCTACCTGATTTGTTAGTTTGTTTGTACCGTACAGGAAGCGTAGGTACCTAAAGGCTTGCAGGGACCTACCTACCTATCTCAGAAAATGCTTCAACACACAGTTACTGTTAGCAATGGGTACCTACCTACCTACCTACAAAAGGCCCACTTATCGCTAACATCTATTCTGTTCGTTTCCTTGGGCCTTGGCCCCTCGTGAATGAGGCGAAAAGATTCATGGCATTTTTATCCCGTCGTCGCGTCGCGTCGTCAGTCAGAACAGCAGCGGTTGAAACAAGCCAGGGATCAGTCGATCAGTCAGCAATATAACAAACGATGTCGTCGCGAGCGGTCGGTGAGTTTTGCGCCGGCCTGCTTCGCCACAAAACGATTTTACTCCGAGAAATAATCGACACAAACTTACTCGATGTGCTTGTGAAAAAAGGAATATTCAGCTTCAACGATTTGGAGGATATAACAAGTGCAGATGAGAGTGAAAAGTGTAACTACTTTGTGGAGATTGTTGGTAAACAAAGTGCGAAGTTAAACGATTTGTGTGCGGTGCTGAGTAGGGAATGCCCGAAACTGTCCAAGGAGCTGATGAATGATAGGCACAGGTTCATTGTCAATGGTGAGTAAAAATCCTCAAATTATATACCTACCTACGCCTCCTACCTACCCAACCCCTACTGTGTCCCTCCCTACCTACCCACATTTCCCTGAATAGGGGCTAGGTACCTACCTACCTATTTATTTACTTTAAATACCTTCCCAGGTAGTAAGTTGGTATAGTAGACCAACTTACCTAGTAAGTTTACATACCTACCTAGTGTAACGACCTACATTTTGGCCGTCAGATTCTTACGTTCTGCTTGGTAAATTAAACTTCAGGTTGCATTTATGAACAATCTATTCGGAATAATTATCAAATACATTTTGGTACAACTCGTCAACACAAAACTCGCTAATGTTATTATATTCTTGGTTATCCTTCAAAGTTGCTACTGTCAGGTGACATTTATGACAGCGTCAAGTCCACAGGCATCTCACAGTCGGCCATCCTACTTAGAACGAGTCTCTTCGTTCGATTCAATCGAGAGCACCGTCCATAAACACATAACAATACAAGTATTTCTACAAATACAAATTAATTTGTTCACAATTCACAATAAATCTAATTTGTACAAATACATATCACCTAACTAATATATCCACAATAAGTACATCATTCATAAAACCAATTTTTAAACATACATTTTCTGTTATCATTTCTAATCCAGCAATTATGCTAAGTTTTCTTATTTATTCATAATATCACTTTATGAAAAGATAATTTATTCACCAAGAAAATTACAACCAATACAGCATTTACTATAGTATTCACAATATTTACAAAATACACATGAAACAGCGGAGCCATCCACAAACCGTTGCAAACGATTTATAGATAGCTCATTTATGAAATCTTTAGTTAGTGTTAAAGTTTATTTTAGTCTAACATGCGGTTTTCTTATATCTATCAAAATTAGCGTCATTAATCAAGATTAAACTGCGAGTATCTATCTCAAGTTTGGCGGCAAGGTCGTATGCCGGTCATGCCTTCACTTAATCGTAGAATGGGCGGCAAGGTCGTATGCCAGTCTTGCCCTCCCTCAATCATCAATTGGGCGGCAAGGTCGTATGCCAGTCATGCCCTCACTTGTCGTCAAATTGGGCGGCAAGATCATATGCCAGTCATGCCCTCACTTAATTGTCAATTGGGCGGCAAGGTCGTATGCCAGTAATGCCCTCACTTATCGTCAAATTGGGCGGCAAGGTCGTATGCCAGTCATGCCCTCACTTAATTATCAATTGGGCGGCAAGTTCGTATGCCAGTCATGCCCTCACTTAATAATCAGGGTGGCAAGTTCGTATGCCAGTCATGTCGTTAATCAAACATAGATTGGATGGCAAGTTCGTATGCCAGTCAAGTCGTCAGTTAATCATAGATTGGGTGGCAAGTTCGTATGCCAGTCAAGTCGTCAGTTAATCATAATTGAGCGGCAAGTTCGTATGCCAGTCATGCTCTCACTTCAAAACTGTTTTGACGACTGTGACTTCTGCTGTGCCGTGCGTGACACAGCTCGGTAACTCACTGCTCACTGCAACGACTCCTGCTACGGTTGCTTCGTCGCTCTTTCAATTTCTGCTGGTGCGGCTGCATTAGCTACAGCGGTGGCTGTGGCTACCACTGCATCGTGTCTTCAGTCTGTAGCCGTTGCCACGGCTGCTGCTACACGGCTTAGTCACGCTTTCTGTCAATCTCTGCTGGTGCGGCTGCATCAGCTACAGTACCGGCTGTGACTGCGGTGACTGTGGCTATCACTGAATCGTGTCTTCGCTCTGTAACCACTGTAACGGCTACAGCTCCGACTGTGCCGATCACTGACTTTTCACTTTGTCACTTATCCTGGAACTCAAAACATGACGTTAAGTTCGTAATTTCTAAGACCAGTTCACTTGATAACTTTAGTTTTCTCTATTAGGGATCATAAGTTCCAGTGCGTCTTGGACAAGGTATTCAAGTACCTGCTTAACATTAGCAGGTCAAGTAGCTATTCAAATGAGTAGGCAAAATCAATTATTGAGTTTAATATAATATACTTTTCTCCTCCTACTCTACGAGCTAAGTAAGATGCTAGTCAATATTATTTTGTATTGAAATACTGTTTTCGGTAGTAGTGCAATATTATCTATCGTATAGCACAACTAGTAGGTACAACGTGTACATGTAGTGCAAATAATCATATCATGTATAGTCATATTTTCTATTTTTCTTCCTGGATATTTTTGTCTTATTTTCCAAATCTTTCGTTGTCTTATCATCGTTATAATAATATTATAGTCTTTTATTTTCTAAATCCCTCTCTGTCTCATCACCGCATTAATAACTATAATGATATATAGATCTAAAAAATGAAATAACCAGGATGTGGAGATTTGAAAGGTCTCCATCATTCCGATAGTCCTTTCCGCAAGCGGTGGTATCCTTAAGCAACTATTTCTATCACTCGCCCTTGAAATCAATCACTTGATTTGCCGAAGGATACCTTTTCATTTCACTTCTACAAAAAGCAGTAATATTGCATTTAATTTCTAAATCTCCTTTTCACTCATCATCATCATCATTATTATATTTTACATTCCCTATCCGTGCCCCATCGTCGGGTATCGTGAATCTGTGCAAGGAAATTTCAATTTGTGGTTTCTAGCTGTTCGGACACTTGATCAGACCAGTGTTTTGGGCTCCTCCCTCTTCTTTAGTAACCTCTACTAAAGTGCTCGAAGAAGGCAGACGCTTAGTGCGTTCCAACATAAGTTCTTTCAGCATGGAGACGTTGATTGTTTTGGCTGTCCATGACATCCTCAGGAGCAGTCTCTGACAGCATCACATCCAGAACGCATCGATGCGCTTGCCTTAAGTGGTTTTCATGGTCCATGTTTCATAAAGAGAAATGGAGAAAATCAGCGTGCACACTATGTGTTTCGTGAACTCGTTCATCGTGTCATTATGTAACAATAGTAATATTGCCTTATATTGCCTAATATCTCTCTTAAGCGTATTAGTTCCTACATATTCAAATCACTACTAATCACTACATAGTATAAAACAAAGTCGCTGACGCTTAAATCTTTAAAGTGTATGCTTAAATCTTTAAAACTACGCAACGGATTTAGAAGCGGTTGATTCAAGAGGAAGGTTTATATGTATAATACATCATCAGCATCATCACTGCATTGCATCCGTGCGAAGCCTGGCGGGTCGCTAGTGATTTATAAACTAAATAGTCCAGTCCAGTCCA
Source organism: Eulithis testata (assembly GCA_947507515.1). NCBI lineage: Eukaryota > Metazoa > Arthropoda > Insecta > Lepidoptera > Geometridae > Eulithis > Eulithis testata. Next base: position 3,627,991 of record OX382213.1, on the reverse strand, counting down.
GTAATAGATCCAGTCTTTCTCAACAATTGGAATTGAATAATATAAGTAATCAACCAACCGGCTGCATGGTCTTCACACGTTTATTTACCCTAATGGTTCTTTCTATTGAGTAGTATGAGTGGTCTATCTGCCTTCGTTACTTCGTGAAATATGCCTCGCACATTTCCACTTTAGCTTGAAAGCTTAGTTTTCTGTTTCATTAAATCGCTTCGCACTTCGTTAATTTTTTCCCAATCAATCATTTATTCACAGATTCATTTTATGTCATTGAATTACATGATCTTATGCAATTATAAACGGCTCAACACATTCTGTTATTTTTTTTATGCTCCTGTTCATTGCTCGTATGGAACTTTGTTTTGTCGTTCATTTTGTAGGTAAGCATATTTCAAGCTTTCTCTGCAAACGTTACACTTTACGCTCTCTTTTTTTTTTATACAAACACTATAATATGATGATTACTTCACTGTTTGGAATCGTTAGGCCATCTACCCTGGCTCAGAGCCATATTTTAACAAAATATAATTTGACAGTTACGAGCTTCCAAAACAAATCGCTTAACGCTTTTCTGCGGCAATCAGCACAGGAGTATTTGTACTCTACACTACTCATTTCTGAGTCTAGCCCACTCTCGCATAAATAGTAAGTATACAAATTGCCTGAAAAGTGTACCCTTAAGTGCACGAATCATTTCCTCGAATTCTTCAAGTTTTCTAATAGTAACATGGTAACATAATGCTATTGCATGCTTTACTACAAGGCTATTATCATAAGGAGCCTGTTGAATTCCCTGTATTTGCTGTATACTTCTTCTAAAGCTTGTGTATCATCAGTTTTATATTTATATGAATATTACGTCTGAAGTAGGTACATCATTTCTCAGGTACGGACTCTGTGTGTTTATTTTCATCTTAAATAGGTAGGTAATATGATTGAATAGTTTGACAGCTTTATTATTGACTCCATCAGATTCAAGACTTTTTCCAGGTTTTAGGTTTTTAATTTCATTGAGTACCTTGTAGTTCGCTTATTGGTTCAATTGTGCTGCAGTTCGATGTTGTCTTTACTACTTTTCCTGTATAGCTCTTGGTAGGAAGGTGCTGCATGTATAATCTCAATGAAATCTATCTATCTATCTCTCTCTCTCTCACATCAATAAATGAAGTTGTATGTAGGTTTCATTTTTTTTAATTGGTCGTTTGGTAGTTCTTGATTTTATAAAGTTTTCGTTTGTTCATCTGGTTATCACATTTTATCCTTAATTGCTTAGCTCCATTCTAGTTGAATTGTCAATTTTATTTTGTTTTATACTCATTAGCTCTGTCTTTCTTTTTATTGGTTTTCTGTACTTTCACTTACTTTATTTTTGCTTTAATGCAATTGTCGTAGTATTCTTTTATACTCGTATACTCAGGTGGTTCGCATTATCAGTATTATTCAAATTGAAATTAAAGTGTGATTTCTCCTCTAAAAAGTTTATTTTATGCACTGAAAACAGTCGATAAATAGAACTTGTAATCACTTTTTGTTTTTGAATTTAGAACACATCAATATATTCGACCTCCATCTCAATGCTATACACACCCTCCTTGCGCAAAATACTCGTTACAAACTCCTTGAGATTTGATTGATCGACATTTTCGACAAGCATTCAATGTATATTTTCTCTTAATCTTTTTTTTTTTAGGTCGTAGTCATGGTATAAAGTAGAGTATACAAGTGCCTAAAATGGATTCATATCAAGGGCCATGAATCGCTCGCGTCTCTCTTTAAATCACATGCTTCGCTCGTAATTCAATTATTATGAATCACTACAAAGGTTGTCTGGAAGAAATCGCTTCCTAAAAATAAGACCGTCCATTGTACGTAATAGTGCAATCTTATTATTTCTATTTTATTTTTATAAGCTGTCATAAGGGGTTACATTACAATAAAGTATTTCATTCATTCAGTTATTCACTTTCTGCGGTCGTGATTCAGTCGTTAGGATCCTTCACTTGCTCGTGATTCATCTGTAGACATCGCCTTAAACCCGTCCTTTATTCACTAATAGTATAATATACTAGTTTTCACTTTTTATTTTGTGTCTTTAATTTAAATTCACTTTTTAAAGTTAAATACCTACTCTCTAATCAATTTTCAATGTATTTACTTTTAAATTTCGATAAATGTCACTTACTTTTTCATCCCTTCATTTTATTTTATTTTATTTATTTAACAAAATCCACAGCTCTTAGGGTGTACAGAGTAGGTATCTTATAAATTCATCTTATAGCCAATAACGAATTTTCATTTTTCATTCTATTAAGTAAAAATAACGACCGTCACTAAACGACTACCAAAGTACTTCCAAAGATAAAAGTGTTGTGAGGATGTGTGAGAAGGTGTAAATGCCTGAGTGTATAGAGGGTTCTTCTGGTACGCCAGTCTCTTCATACTTAGAATATCTCTTTTTTTTCACTCGCTCAATTCTGTGTTTGCATGTAGTCTATCATCTTTCATCTTTTTTTTTTTTAATAAAAATGTGCCTTTATACTTGTTATCATATCAGTGTATAATACGTTGGTGACACTTAAACAAATCACTTCCGACCATTTCTATGTTTCCCAAGGTTAAGCTTATAGCATTTATGTCAAATATTTTGTCACTTTATATCGCCTATAGTGCTTTTTGTTATGATTGCCACTGCACAGCAGCTTTAGATACAAACATTTGTACTTTAAAATTATGAAAATGGTCAATCGCAATTATTGATTTTATGTAAATCGGAAATAAAAAACTGAGTTGTCACTCTAGCACTCTGATATCAAATCTCTCAACTATGTCACATAACATACTTATTTCATTTTAATTTGTATCCTGCCACATAACACTTGTGCTCGATATCAAAGCTCTTGAGTTATGTTGCAAAATACACTCATGGAAGCTCTAACATTCTCATATTATTATTGAAAAATATACCTTTATTAATGGTTATCAATACCATGGGGATTCACTTTCTTGTAGTATGTACATCTCAATTCCTGGCAGCCGGTCGCTCTGGCTGCGATAAGACAATTCACATAGTCATCTCTGAGTCTGAGTTTGAGGATGACTCTCGCTCCTCTCATCATCTAGAACTTCATCCAGCAATACTGATGGCTTGTCTGCAACTCAACAACAATATTTTCTATGTAATTGTTCAGTAGTCAATGTGTGGTGTACATAGTAGGTACGTACATAATCATATTCTCAAATTCAGTAGGTAAATACCTACTCATTTCAAGCTCATAGAAAATAAGTCTCTAAGCTTTTATTCAATAAAATAACTCTCATAAGTCAAAGAGCTTTTATTCAATAAAATCTCACTGATCACTTTGAATCGTCATTAGGTTATGTATGATTACTGTAATAGGTAAGTACCTATAATTAATTGTGCATCGACTATCACTACAATTCATAACTCAGAACAAAGTTTGGTCATCTGAGATGAAATTAACATGAGGTTCTCACTAAAACTTTACCTTCGGGCTTCGATGTCGACATGGGCATTGGGAAAAAACTTTGAATTTTTCCCATCTTTCCACTTCTGAGCTGTAACGACCTACATTTTGGCCGTCAGATTCTTACGTTCTGCTTGGTAAATTAAACTTCAGGTTGCATTTATGAACAATCTATTCGGAATAATTATCAAATACATTTTGGTACAACTCGTCAACACAAAACTCGCTAATGTTATTATATTCTTGGTTATCCTTCAAAGTTGCTACTGTCAGGTGACATTTATGACAGCGTCAAGTCCACAGGCATCTCACACTAGGTACTTCCTACTTACCTCCAAATCGAACTGAATTCCTCTGCCTACCGAGGTAAGGGCCTACTCATACCTACTACGACCTGATCCAATATTGTACCATGTCTACACTAGGTACGACCTAGACCTGTAGACAAACTTTGCGAAATTGATTGAAAAATTGCAGAACACTTGCCAAAAGAAGGGGGACAAAGGCGATTAGACAATTTAATAGTCATCGAGACATATCGTCGACTTTGATATCGAGACCATAGGGATAAGTTTCGAATCAAAAGGTCAAAATGACAGCGGTATAGGTTAGGTTACGCGGGTGCGGGTCACAATATAAAATAGGGTCGCGCTCAAAGACATCTTGATTTAAGTTGTTGTCAAATCGTAGGGAGAAATCTCTGTGAAAAATAATGGGATCAAAATTAATACTGACCTACCTTATTTTAAGTTGTAGGTAGGTACCTACCTAACATTCAAGATTCACAAATAATTTAATGTTTGAACCCCATTGAAAACATCGTAATTTTTCGATTCATTTTGAATAGGTAGGTACCTACCTACTTTACTCGTAATTGTTTTTTTGTAGCTACAACATTTTGTAGATTACTAGGTAGGTATTACCGACTTAGTGTACGATCTACCTTTTATACTTAGGTAGGTATGTTACCTAGGCACCGTATCTAGCTATAAGGAAGTATTGATCCCGTACCTACCTAGTGTCCTAATTTAGAGTTTGCGAAGTAGGTTACTGCGATCAGCGGCTAGACAGGTGATAGGTCTACCTAAGTAGTTATTCCTTTTATTGTTAGATCCAGCTACTGAGACGATTATTCTAAATATACCACTATAGACTGTGTAGTGGCTGTACCTACCTACCTAGGCTGGCACTTACGCAATCTTTTCTTAGAGTATACACCTACGTAGTAGAAACCTACTCTGACTAACACAAAGAAACAGAATCAGGCTTTGACCTAACAATGGCTTTACATTTAGCTTCTGAGAACACTATAATTTTTTGTGTGTCTCATCTTTATTCGTTTCCAAGAACCGCACTGGGATCAGTCAAAGACTTTAGATGATCGTTACATGTCAAAGACAAAGAGATAATTTTTCACGTCATTTTAGATCTAGAAGCGAGCGTTTGTTCGAAATGCGTAGTTTCCTTGACCAGTTTTCTGAGACTTCTGGGGTAGTTGAACTAAGTAAAAGCTTAGAGTAGCAAGGGTAAAAGGTACGATATCTACGTACCAACTACCAAGGACAATTAGTAAGCCAGGGTAGGGCGCTTGCCTCCTAGTCCAGGAAGCGAGCGCTCTACCCTAGCTTTTGTATTTTTGGATTGACTACTTCACAAGGAGTCCTGGCTCAAGTAGTCAATCCAAAAATATATGATGAAATACGATGAGATTCACGTCCACCTGTCGAAGGTTTAGGAGTGTGTTTGATTTTGGAAGTTTAAAAATAACGATACGAACATCAGTAGGTCGTCCTAATATCTTGTAAAAAGTTCTCAAGTAACAACATGTGCGGAGGCACCTGCGAGTGTTTAAGAATTGCAAATTGCTGGCTCGCGCAGATGTTTTCAATCGATTTAGGCGGTTGCTTTTAAAGGTCACCCTTTTTTGGTAGAGCTATTTCAAGGAAAGGTTAGCGTTACAATAATGCTTGTTTTTTGACTGGTTTTATTGTTCCTTTTACTTAACGGGTTCGCCCTTTGTAGCGGACGACGGTCTGGGGCAGATGCTGGTTAGATTACCGTGGCCCGCGACGACGGCGACGGAGCTAAATATTCTAGTGATCCTATTTTGTTTCTGATCTTGTTACCATGGTACCACCATGCACTATACATAGTAAGTACGTTGAAATTGAAACGTAATGAAGTAACTGTTGATCGTGATCAAACCGCAACAAGATTCCGCAGTAAAGATTGATTTATCACAAAGCTTTATAAACCAGAACTGGTCTGCACAATCAATTTGATCGTTGACGGCACCTGAAAGTCATGATTTTATTAAGTCCCCGGTCATGGGGTCAAAGGCCCTGCCCGTGGGCAATTTAAGTAGCTATTACATAGCTATTGCTCACGGGGTGTGACGACGCGTGTGAACCAACCATGGGAACGTCTACGTCTTTCACAATAAGCCGGGTACTACCACCCGGGTACAAAATACAGATCAACAAAGCACACGAGCGTTAGTGCAGAACTGCTACCTACCTTCCTACACGATTTTGAGCATATGAGAGAGATACTTATGCTTACATTTTGACAGAACGACATGACAAATAAAAATATCTCGCGTGCGCATCCTTTGTGGTAAACGTGGTGAATCCAGAATTGTTTGTGACATACCAGTGACATTACATTGACAGGCAGTTTTCGTAGGTTTAGCGGCAGTCATCTTTGTAAATTCATGTCATTTTGTCGAACGCTTTCAGGCATAATAGGTACCTACTGTAGCTTTGATCACAGCTGTATTGATCACATCGATGCCCATCCCATCCCATCGACATGCACAGTCAAGCGTTACAAGTCAATATCGTTTAACTGATTGAGAGTTATTGTTATTTTTAATTCACGCCAAGGGCAACGAACTCTTTCTCCGGCATTCTAGTTCAAGATTCCTCATTGAAGATTGCATATTTTTAATTATACTAAATTGCATTTATTTTTGGAGGGATGGTAGGTAATACATCACATGCACATTAAAATTTGTGAAAGAAAAAGGTATGGAAAAATAGCCTCACTGCCAACGTAGTTTATGTCTAGTCAGGGTTCAGCAGCGTTCTTTACAGAGCTCTTTCTCATCTTCTAGAACCCTATACCGCCATCCCATCATGATGATGATGTTTTTAGCTCTAGCTAATTTATTGAAGGAAATGGTTAGACACGGGTGTAGTGTTAGCCACCTTGTCCAATGCGTTTTATGGTCACCATTGCTATGCTAGAGCCGCGAAACATCGCATGATACCAAGACGTGCAACGCGAATCGATCTTCGGTAAAAACTAGTGGAATGGAACAGATTATTGGAAGCTAGGGTAAGCTTGCGATGGTTTCAGTATGGCTTCGGTAATTTGCATTCCTAAGCGTATGACATAAGGTAGGTATGCGTTTTGCAGATTATCATTAGGTACCTACCTACAGTCTACAGTACGCTTTAACTATCCTATGATCTGCGACCTAGCTAGAGGTACCTACCATAGATACAGCTATCAAACATATTTGGAAGGTAGGTATAGTATCTACGCTCTCATTTTTCAGCTTACTTTAGACTTCTGTGTTCCGTGCTTTTGACCCAGAAATAGGTGATGAGGAAGTAAGTAATCAGCTAAATATGTGTGAACTCTTTATCGATTCGCCTCTTATCAACAAACTTCTAAAACAAACGCTCATTATTCATTATCGACAGTTATCAACTTTCTGACTCATTTGCGTAAAAGTCTTGGTCATTCGGCTTGGTTAGAGTTGGTAAGTTGCGATTATGGTGACCTCAAAAAACTTTCCTCGGACGATTGCCGTACCTAGTATGTACCTATACCTAACCTACCTACTATCTACGTTACTGACCAGGATTACCTATTATAAAAATAAAATAGGTAATGTTACTTAAGTACCTACCTACTTACCTCAACATGTATACCTAGTACCAGAGATTATCTTATTTACAGTATGATTTATGACGATTGGTAAAACTTGACGTTTTCAAAAATTCAAGCATTTTGGTAGGTAGGTACCTACTAGGTAGGTATAGGTAGGTTAGGTAGGGAGGCAAGGCACAATCACAATATTAAGCGGCCCCACCTTCTAATGACATTTATTACATAGAAGATTAAGTAAATTAATAATAAATAATATTAATATAAATTAATAATTAATTGCATTTAGCAATTTATAAATAGGTATTCAATGAGCATAGCATTCTTTTGCAGCATTCTCCTTTTTTAAATAGAAAAACATAATGCAGTTGCAATTCGGCCCTTTTCCTATTTCGATATTTTCGATTAGCGCTTATGTACTGAATCAGGAATGGAACAGTCAAGGCTAGGTAGGTACTTCAATAGTTAGTATTGGTGTAAATGTCAAATAAAAAGTATAGTCTCAACTCGGCCCCATTACTAACGGGGCATTCGACTCTGGAATTTGTGAGTTAAAAACTAAGATAGGTAGGTACCTACAATTTTTTATTTTGAATCTCTTTAATATTCCTCAGCTTCTTGAGGTACAAAAAGTATACCTACAGGTCCAAATTAGCTAATTCGTTTAGCACAATTATTGTGGCAGTGACCTAATCGGGAGAATCAGCTTCGTTGAACTAATTTTGAGTGAGCCCGACTCTACGTACCTACCTAATTGTTAGGGACTGATAGGTGACAAAGATGTGCTTAGATTTTTTTTTGCATAATTCTCAGGAACTGGAAATCTGCGTTATTTCCTTGCAAGTTTTTTGTCAGGTTTACTTATCTTCTGCCTAATAATTATATTTATTTATTTTCGTATTTACTTTAGAATCAAATTTTTCAAGTTGGCATGTCACCGCCTTTAAAAATCATAGAATACAAGGTGGGTAATTAAGTTCGATACAGTTTTTGTGGTTCCATTTAGAAGCTATTTAGGTAGGTACCTACTTCATAGGTTCACTGCTCATGAGATCTCGACCCTGGGAAACTAAGCAACAAATAAAGTTCTTTGAAAAGATGTGATGAGTGGTTCTTATAGCAGTAATTGTAAGTAGTCTGCTATTAAATTGATTAAAGTTGATTCTGTATATATAGAACATTAATAGTTGGGTAAGGTTTGTTGGTATGGTTTTTATATTATAAACTTGTAATAAACTTATTTTATGTAGGCCCTATAAGCCAAAATATGTGTTGGATTCATATCTATACATCTATACATCTATACATCTATACATCTATACAAATATTATAAAGAGGAAAGGTTTGATTTTTTGTTTGTTTGTTTGTTTGTATGAATTGAATAGGCTCCGAAACTACTGGACCGATTAAAAAAATTCTTTTACCATTAGAATCCTACATTATCCCTGATGAACATAGGCTATATTTTATCCCGGAATTCCCACGGGAACGGGAATTACGCGGGTGAAACCGCGAGGCGCTGCTAGTTGGACTATATATATGAGTAGACCCATATCAAACACATACATATTTGCGGTCAGTAACCAGGAAATGATAACGAATCAGCTTCAGACGATTTACAAGGCTCAAATAAGAATTCATGATTCCAATTTCCTAATTTTTTTGTATACTGCACCTTCAAAAACACCATTATATACATCATAATACCCATGCACACCATTTGGGTAATAAAATATGGTAGCAGTACAAACAGTACAAAGTCGTGAACGGAAACCCATCAGCCTAGCCCATCATGCGTTTGCACAATGGCCGATACCGACCGACACCGACATGTTAGTGGCTCGAACAAAAACATCGGTATCGGTGCCGCCGATGACACGGTGTAAAAGCATCTAGTAGGTAGGAGGTACATGTCGGGTCGGGAATAGTGTGAAAACAGCGGTAGGATAGGAGGCGCGTCGTTTTTATTAGTGCAGGCGTGGCTAAAGCTTTGGTCTATATAGCGATCGTAACGCACAACGCTGCGGTATGCGACATGCGGTGCCAAACGTCTAGTATGGTCCCTTGTTCCGTCGCAGTACGCGTCAGCGGCGAAGAGCAAGCTTGGTACGCTGCGTTGAGCCGCATACCGCAGCGTTGTGCGTTACGATCGCGGATATTGATTACATACACTGACTGCCTAGTAATGTTGATTTTTTCTAAACTAACCTCATTTGACACTACCACAAAAATGTTATCGTCCCTTTTTCATAAGCTAAAACGACAAAGACGGCTATAATTTAGTATAGAGCTGTCAAATTCGATTAGTTTAAAAAAAATCAAGAACTAAATCGACACCCCTGCCTGAAATATGCCACATGCACGAATTTTATAGCTGTTTTACGCGTATCATAGACAGCTTTTAAAGTTATTAGATGGGGAATACTTAAATATAGCTTTGGAGTAATTTATTTCTAATGATAGTTTTGCTGAAAACTTTGTAGGTACTGAGCAGGTGAGGCATTCCACTTACAGCACCTATGCTATACCACTTTTGAGCACCGATCGACTATTATAGGCTACTTCATAGCTGTGTAGTACCGCGCTGTACACGAAACAATGTCATTAAAATAATTGTTATTGTTCGGAGGGCTCACTGCTTTAGACCAAATGTACCTACATATGAAAAAACATGTTTCTCAGTAAGTAATTTATTAAAATTTTATGAGAAATAAATAATCTTAAACCTAAACCTAAAACGTTTGTAACTGTCCACTGGACTACTTATTTAGGTAGGTAGGTAGGTACTTTTACTCAAATAGGTAATTGTCTTAACTGAGCTGGGTTGGATAAATTGTATATCACACCGCTGTTTATAAATAAATACATATAGGTACCTATACGATCAGACTAATCAAGAAATTGAGTCAGCTAGTCTCACTACTTACTTACTCATTGTAGGTACAACTGACGTGGGTTCTACATACTTTATATCTGACTAGCAGCGCCTCGCGGTTTCACCCGCGTAATTCCCGTTCCCGTGGGAATTCCGGGATAAAATATAGCCTATGTTCATCAGGGATAATGTAGGATTCTAATGGTAAAAGAATTTTTTTAATCGGTCCAGTAGTTTCGGAGCCTATTCAATTCATACAAACAAACAAACAAACAAAAAATCAAACCTTTCCTCTTTATAATATTTGTATAGATAGGGCCTCTAATAACATACAAATTATTTATTACTAGCAGCGCCTCGCGGTTTCACCCGCGTAATTCCCGTTCCCGTGGGAATTCCGGGATAAAATATAGCCTATGTTCATCAGGGATAATGTAGGATTCTAATGGTAAAAGAATTTTTTTAATCGGTCCAGTAGTTTCGGAGCCTATTCAATTCATACAAACAAACAAACAAACAAAAAATCAAACCTTTCCTCTTTATAATATTTGTATAGATCATGACATGATTGGTCTTCGAGTCAGATAGCTTCTTGTTCAGCTGACCTTGTCAACATCGGCACGATGACGACGCTAGGCTGATTGACTGACTCACTTGAGCACGACTTGATGCTAAGTTCGGGCCAAAATTGGTTACAAAGCTGGTGGTCTTGAGATGTCACTATTATGATGATTAGTAGGTTAGAAAGGTAGATAGGTAAGTGGGTGCACTTTTACATTTGGTTTAGTTCAAATCAATTCTTGTTCGAATGCCCTTTGCAGTGTTGCCCGCAATTTCGCCAATGTGACGTTTTGTTATCTTAGCACGGTGGGTACCCAACTCGTTGCAACTTTTTTTTATAGAAGAGTTCCCAACGTGTTACAGTGTAACTCGATGGGAAAAAAAAACTCCCAACGAGTCACACTGTGACCGGATCTGGTGTGACTCGTTGGGAGTTTTTTTCCCATCGAGTTACACTGTAACACGTTGGGAACTCTGCTATAAAAAAAAGTTGCAAAGAGTAACAGTGTGACTCAATGGGAGAAAAAATGCCAACGAGTCATGGGTGAATCAACTTTTAAGGCACTCCTTTTGTGTCCCAGACATGGAAATAGCAATAAGATTTGTATTTCAGTTTAAAATATGTTTGTTTTGATGTTACCGTAAAGTTAGATCCTTTGCTAACATAGTAATTTCATAGTTTTTTCTAGATAGCAGTTTTTTTTTATTTTTTTACGGTAACTCAGCAGAACATAAGCAGTCTCCATATAAAAAATATGTGTCCCCAAGCCTAGGAGACCGCACAATGTACGACGTTTCTTAAAAAAGTTGTATGAATACCTAACATTTTCACATAATATTATGGTTCTAGGAAATATATGCTTACGTATAAAGTTAACATTCATAAAAGTTTGACATAAATTGTACATTTTTCATGCACATAAACTTTTGTCCCAAACTTTGATTAAAACATGATCTATACTGCGTTACCGATAAAAATGCATGACCGTTAGCTAGAGATAGCGTTTATTTTGATGTCATCTAAGGCGATTATTGTCTAATATTTTGTTGGTGTGGTCCAACAAGGCCTACCTCGTTTTACCCGCCCCTACGCCCCCGTAAGCTCTCAACTGGTGCGCGTAGGTTTATTGTCGCTCTGCAGCGTTACGGCGGGAATCATGGTAAGTTTTTAAAATATTTTAATTTTATGAACTCAGTATGTTGCCTATTCTGTCTGATTTCAAGTTCATGATAAAATATTTGTACATTTTTGGCTGTGGAATATTATATGATTTTTTTCATTGAAATTTTCTCTAGTGTTACCGGTAACGCTGGATAAATTGTCTCTAGAGTTACCGGTAACGCCAAAGAATATAAGGCAAATTGACATTGCGAGTTGTCATTAATGGATAGTGTGGATGTTGTTCTGAGTCAAAGTTAGATTTAGAAACCTAACTTCAATTCAACCCAACCAAGTCGCTAGGCACAACATGTATTTTTCCTCCATTTCCCTCTGACAGCCGTCATCTCAACACTCACTCCTTTCTTTTTCATGTCATCTTTCACACAGTCCATCCATCTCTTCTTTGGTCTATCTCTTCCCACGTATTCATCCACACTCATAATGTAAAACTCTTCAAATTCAAATTGTTTATTTAACATAGATGTTATCATAGCAGTCGACCCAAAACGACAACTCTATTACATATTACTCTTCTCGTTACATGACATTCTTTCCTTTTTATGACAAAGCCATACCATCCTTTTTCGTCACCCCACACATCCATCTCAACATTCACATCTCTGCCGCATACAATCTTCTTTCATCCATCCCTTTGGTTGCCCAACACTCAAATCCATATATTACAAATTTTCCTCGAGAAACTTAACTTATCCTAGAAAATATCAATAGAGTTTAATTTGTTCAAGGTTTGTGCGTAAGAACTCAAAATTCCTCTTAGTGCAGCAGAAAATCAGAAGCGCTGTAGAGAATGCTAAAGAATAATAAAGAAAGGAACAAAGAGGCGAAGAAAAATAACAGAGCTCGAAAAAAAAACGAAAAGATGAATAAAAGACCTAACTGCTAAAGAAAAAATAGTGCAAATGTGATATGGAAACTAAGAAAACGCCAGTCAAAAAAACGAAAACAAACTGTTGAGAGATTGTTACAAGAAACACCACCTGACTCGCCTAGAACCGACTCCAGATTAGGATGTTTTGAAGAATTTAATGGAACTCCACTATCTACGCCTCCACGTGCTACTTCTCCACCAGATACGCCTCCGCGAGGCAGAGGTACACTACCACGAGCTAGGGGTACATCACTACAAGCAAGAGACTCAACACTGCAATCAAGAAACCCGACACCACGGTAGAGACCCAACACCAAGATTAAGAGCGAGGCGGCAGGACCTGGTGCTTATTTTGCTAACCGGTTACTTTTTTGTAATATTTTTGAGCCCAATGCAGGTAAATTCCTTTAATTACGTTGAAATATGGTAATGTAGGTGATTGCTAGGACCTTAATGAAATGTAAAAAAACGGGTTGGTCACTAAAAACACTTTGAAATGATACCCTACCACTCTTTTATTCTAAGGGTCTGCCTATTTTTAGAGCCTGCCCTTGGGCCTTTAACTTTTTTTTATTTTACCTAGTTGAACCGTCTTAAACCATGTTTAATTTAAAAAAACGTTGGTTTTCATTTTTCATCAATCAAAAGAATTCTGTACCTTCAGTTTAACAAAAAAATATTAAATTTATCCTAAAACACAATGTCAAGTCAATACATATTTGAGGAATCTATCTACCAATTTTCAAGGGTCTATCATGTACGGTATATAAAAGAAACGCCTTTTTTTGTTTAAATCTTTGACCTTAATTTTGGACCCTTTAGGGTGCGATTTTTCAAAATTCTTTTCTTAGTGCAACTCCACACTACATACTACCTTCCAAATTTCATACTTCTAGGACTTATGGTTTAGGCTGTCCGTTGATTGTCAGTCAGCTTCCAAAGAGTTTTATATATATTGATGATGATGATGATGAATGATGATAACTGAGCGACAACATCGTTCCTAATGATTGTTAGTTAAACTAACTATGTTGTCTGTTGCCTGCCTTTGGTTATTCAAAATTCTCAGGCGTTACTATTTTTCTCCGGCGTTACAAATTGTCCCAGAATTTTTATTATGTCTTTTGAGGATAACTCTCATATTAATTGCATTTGGTTATAAAAACGTTTAACTAATAATCTTTACGGTTAATGCCTATTGTAGGAATAAGAAACGTAAGTCTGATTATTCTATGTAAAGATTTATCGTAAAGTTAAACGTTAGAAAAATTGCAAGGTAACGCAGTGGACCTAGAATTGTCTCTATTTCATAAGTTAGTTATAAAAAAACATTGTTAATACGGTAGAAAGACAGAATTAAAGAATGAATAAATGATTATCCTGTTGATTTTTCTAATTTCTTTGTTTTATTTTATGTTTTGATATTTACAAATAAGTAACGCAATGGATATCTATGAGGCACACTCGTCAGTTTTTCTTAAAAAACTCGTTCATACTACCTTAGATGTCGTGCCCAACTTCAAAACCTAAAAATAGGATAAATAGTACAAATGTAAACACTATATTTTCATAATATTTCGAATATTTTTAATTTTTTTTTATCTGTTCATAATCTCGTCAAAGGAGTGTCTTAAAAGTTGATTCACCCTCATACCAATATATTTTCACATATATATAATATTTACTTAACTAGGTCTATTTTTATAATAAGGTAATAAATATGTTGTAATGGTGGAAATAAAAGCGTTTCGGTCAATTCGAATATATAATATTTATATAGCGACTACTAAAAAGTCAAAAATAGTTATTATGTATTAATAAAATATTAAATAATATCAACATTTAATATCTATCACAGCTATAATCACTTATTAGCACGAAGGAGAATGACCGGTGATGGTAAACAGTAGGTATTTTGATTTAGTAACATTCGTTAGATTCTGTGATCGTCAGATATTATAACTTCTTAGATTTTTGGTTTGGAAATCGCAGTAGATAAGTATTACTATGTAGGTATGTACGAAGAAAATTTCATTTCTCTGCCACAAAACATGCCAGAAAGAAACTCCCTCCTTGCCTTCAGCCTACCTTACTACCGACTTACTGATTTGAAAGTTCTTTTAAAGTATTTTTTAATACAGTTGCTCTAAAAGTGGCGTATTGCATGGACGTATAGCGTTCGGGATGTGGGCTATTACACACTCGTGCTTGTTTTTTACCTTTCCCGAACTCGTGCGTTCTCTTTCCCAACTGTCAAAATAATGTCTAATAAAAAGAAAAACCAACCATGAAGTTTTTACTAAAAAAATTCATAGAAGTTTTTATGATTCATTCAAATACGTATATTTCTAAAAAGAAGCTACTAATTTGTTTCAATATCAGATTTAATGATTTGATTGCATGAGTTAGGTTAGGTGGTTTTTTCATTTCATATCAATAAAAAAATTCTACTGAAGACTAGGCTGTATGGGCATAGTTCCCTTTGCCTACCAGAATGGGTGAAGAAAAAAAATCTCTGCTTATATTCTACGGTTAACGCCATTTTTTAAAAATTTTTTTAGCGAGTTCAGTTGTTTGTTGCACAAAATGAGTAATTTCGACCCTACTTTTTTTGAATTAACACCACCGGAACTCAGTCTAATTGCACAAAATGCTATGGAGAACATTTTACCGGAAAAGTAAAAAAGTCGCTACATATCTACATACGACCAATTTATTGCGTGGAGAGAAGAGAAAAAAGCAAATAGTTTTATTAAATTGCTTCATTTTTTCGCAACTGTATTAAAAATAGTCGTTCAGTACACGTGCGGAACCGTCATTGCAACTTGTTCCGACTGTCAACCCTCTCCTTCGGCTGCGCCTCGGCTCGGGTAGACATTTGTCGGAACTCTTTGCAATGACAGCCTTTCCGCACTTGTAATGAAATATACTATTTCACATAATGCGTAGTAACTAACCTATCTACACCTACTACTTATTACCTACCTACATAATAATTAAGTATGCAAAAAACTCGTTTCTCCGAATGTAAGTTGAACTACAATGTCAACAACACTGTTCTGTACAACCAAAACCGCTTCAAATGGTTGACTAGAGGAAATTGTGGCAAGCAAAGCAATTGACATAGAAACGTACCATGAGTTTTAAACTCACTTGTTTACTCGATTCATCAGCTGCTAGTTGTTGTTTTCACACTGCTTCTATCCGATACGAAACGTACACGATATCGGCATAGAGCTAATCTCATACATTTAATAGGTACCTACTAGCTAGACGCATTCACATAACACCTTGTTCAGCGCATTTCGGTACCACTGTATGTATTGTAAGATTTGTAAGTCGTTGTACAACCACCAACTCTTCTCCCCTCCTTCAATCGTACTCCTCATACCTGAGGGTCGTCACCACATACAGTCATTATCCTATTCCTGACGATGGTAGGTACGCCTTTTGTGTCTATAGTTCTATACCCGGCTAATTACAGGGCATCGCTACTAGCTCTTCTAAAAAACAGATTAATCAGCATGAGACTGGGTATAGGAATGGAATGCCTTAGATTCCTAGGGCGACTGTGCTACATTTCTTCTTTCCTTTAATTTCAGTAGGAATCTACGTATGCTGAGGCCTTCGTGTGTTGTGTACGTATGACGTTTACTACAAAGTCACGTAAACTATAATTTTGTACGGAGAATCATCAGTTTTGTAAACTATCCGCTCAATCTCTACACAATAATATATAGTTTACTTCAACTTTGTAGTAGGTATACGTAAAACGAACACACTAAGCATACTGATCGCAACGCCCCAATAGTTACCTACTCCAAAAAGAAGGTTGTGAGTTTCAGACCCGTGGTAAAGTCTGCTCATCTCCGGTTACTTGAAATGCGATCGAAGGTTAGGATTGGATCATCAATAATTGTTGTACCGACGTACTTACCTAAGTACGTGTGCATGTTTATATGCTACTGAGATCAGATTACAGTCTCATTGCGATTCACTTCCCTAAATTGTTACCGTTTGATAGGTTCAATGATTTTTATGTCGTCGTGATACAGTCCATATTTCAGTAATTTTTATTAGGTACCTAGGTAACTACTGCCATACAATGCTGTAAAATTGTCATAATACGGAAATGAAGAAGTACTGTGATATCGGCGCAGTATCGGTATTCCTTTTTAGCACCAATTCGAGTTCGTTTCTCTTCGCACAAAATCGCGTTCCGCAACTTCACGATTGCCAAGATCCAGCGACCGTAGGTACTGTACTATATTATAGTTAATAGTACCTACAAGTACATACAGGGTAGAGAGAAACTTAGTTTCTTACTTTACACATTACTCAATAGGAAATATTTGTTTTGCACCTATTACCGCTCTTTAGAATTTTTATTCAGTTACAGTCTTATTGCCATGCAGTAAGGTCTTATTACTTTTATTTGTTGATTTAGGGCTGCCTCACGTAAATGCTGGTTTCGTAATGTCTTTCACTAGAAAACTAAGAAAGTAAGTAGGTGCCTATCTAGATTTTTTGCTCTCAGAGTCCAACATTATTACTTCTCTAAGACCCTGTGCGATTATTCTCTTCTCTTTTATATTCTCTTTCTCTACACACACAGTGAAACCCCAAAACCCCAGCAATCAGCAAAAATCTTGAAAAAATACATTTATTTCATAATAAAACATTAGGTAGGTAGGTACTAAGGTTTTTTTCTTAATTTGGATGCAGGCCGTGCATAAAAAATACCAGACTATCCTCAACAATCTTGAGTGCCAAAAAATATGTCGGGCTCTATTTATCGTGCTTAAAGACATGCTATTATTCCACCAAATGATACGCACAAAATAAAAATTCGAATTGAACTGGACTATCTGCCAGCCTAAAAAATAAAAATCTGGTGGCTCTGCTTATCGTGCTTGCAGATTACATGCTATTTTTCACCAAATGCTACGTACAAAAACAAAATTTTATTGAACAGACTATCTGCCAGCCCTAACAGGAGTAAGTAAAGTAAGTGTTTCTATTTGTTTATGCTGTGGCTTGTTAACTCGTGGTTCAACGTACTCTTTCAGGTGCGTCTGTTACATTTCCCTGTATGTAATGAGCTCTTATTAGGCTTCCTTTTACGCTAGTAAGTATTTATGAATAAGCCCCGGTATCGGGGCACGCCGCCGCCGGTGTACTTATAAATTCGACTCATACTAATTCATAGGTACTGTAGTGTTTGTGCCTTACCTACTATACCCTGTTTCATGTGCACAAGTGGTTAGGTAACTGTCAGTGTCAAGCTCCCGATCTGTCAATGTCATCCCGGCCGACCTGTCAATGTCATCCGTACGTTTGGGTGGGGATGCACCAAGCCTGCCCTTACGCCTTTACCTACCACATTTGTACCACCAAACCAACGACTATACAATGGCGAAATCTTTCCGTCCCATTAGCCTCACATCGTTCCTCCTCAAAACCTAGGATATGCGACCAGGAAATTAGGGGTAACACTCTTCTTCGCCAGCCGCTACATCCGCAACAACACGCCTACAGCCCCGGAAAATCAACAGACTCCGCACTCCACAGCGTAGTCGCTCGAATTGGAGGCGGTCTAGTCACAAAGCAACCGACTTTAGGAGCCTTCATAGATATTGAAGGTGCCTTCGACAAAACAACCTTCACTAGCATAGATCTCGCTTTGACAAGATACGGTGTCCCCCCCACGCTAGCTGAATGGATTAACAACATGCTTAAATTCAGAGCAATACAACTCACAGTTAACACCACGACAAGAGGTATCGTAGCAAGAGGCTGCCCGCAAGGCGGAGTTCTCTCACCCCTACTATGGAACATAGTAGTGGACGAACTAATCCGTAAACTGAACGGCCGCGGGCTTGTCACAGTGGGATACGCAGATGACCTCGCTATCCTCGCAACCGGATGCTTCGAAAACGTCCTTTGCAGCCTCATGCAATCGGCCTTTAAAACCATCGAAGACTGGTGCACTGACCACGGGCTATCAGTTAACCCCACTAAAACAGAACTCATCATGTTCACACACAAAAGAAGTTTGGGCAACCTGAAACTACCCAAGCTGTTCAACACAGACCTCAAACTAACCAGCGAAGTCAAGTATCTAGGGGTCATACTGGATAGTAAACTTCTCTGGAATAAGCACCTTGATTACAAACTGCAACGCGCGAGCGCCACATTCTTCCAATGCAGCAGAATGCTTGGGAAAACATGGGGACTTTCGCCAAAAATAACCTTATGGCTCTATACAACCGCAATAAGACCTGCACTCACATACGGTGCAATTGTATGGTGGACCAGAACCGAACTCAACACCGTCATCACTAAACTGCAACGCTTTCAGAGACTAGCATGCTCTGCAGTAACAGGTTGCATGAGAACGACACCGACGGCTGCCCTGGAGATAATACTGGGACTAACGCCACTTGATCTTTACATACAACAGGAAGCGACGATGGCCGCTATCAGACTCAAACACTTAAACCTATGGGGAGCAACCAGGAGCCCCCACGCATCCATTCTGGAAAGGGCACTAAAGCACGAGCCGCTAACAGGCGCACCATGCGATAAGATCCCCAAACAACAAATATTCCAGAAGCACTACCGAATACAAACCCATGAGGACAAAAGAGACCAATCGGGCAACAGCGAAGTACGAATCTACACCGATGGCTCAAAAACAAAACAGGGAACAGGAGCCGGAGTACACTCGCTGGACCTGAACATCAACATCTCAATGACCCTCGGCCCACACAGCTCCATTTTTCAATGCGAATGTGCAGCCATCACCGAAGCTGCTACAGCAATCAACAGGAGAGGAATACAAGACTACAACATAAGAATCCTCTCGGACAGCACAGCTACACTCAGAGCTCTGGCGAGCCACAACTGCACATCCAAGCTCATACACGAATGCCACCTCGCCCTAGAAAGCATTGCCACTAAAAATAGGATAACCCTACAGTGGATAAAGGGGCATAGCGGATCACTGGGAAACGACGCTGCTGATGAGTTGGCAAGAAGGGGATCAGAAACTGTATCGGAAGGGCCAGCACCCTTCCTTCCCCTACCCTTCTCCCAGCTACGCACATGGGTGCGTCTAAACACCCTCAACGCACACAACCTACGCTGGGCACGTACTACCGACTGCAGACAGTCAAGAGCTGCAATTCTAGCCCTCACACCAAGATTAACACGCCGTCTACTGAGCCTGGATAGACGAAACCTTAGAATCATCGTAGGGACCTTGACAGGCCACTGTTCCTTAAACAAACATCTATACAACATCGGAGCCACAGACAGTCCACTCTGCAGAGGCTGTCTCACCGAAGAAGAATCAGCTGCCCACGTAGTCCTGGAATGCGAGAGCGTAGCTACACAACGACAAGAAATCCTAAGCACCCCTAGGTCACTCCTCCAAGCCTGCGAAGCCCCCAGGAAGCTTCTGTGCTTTTGGGAGGAGTTAGGCTGGCTACACGCATAGCCAGTTCACCCCACGTATAATGGACCAACTTTGAGTCTAAATGCGGAAACGGGAGTCCATAATAATAATAAAATAATAATAATAACCACCAAACCAAGCACAGAACCCGTAGTCTGAGTTCTGTTATACTGTGACAAGCGAGAATACAGAAACTCGCAGTTTTTGTATGGATAAAAATAATTTGCATATCTCCCGCAAGAGGCGCATTTTCATACAAAATATCTCGCAAGTCGCTTCTCGATACAAAACAGCTGGCATTGTTTCGCAAATTTATTGGCAGACGTTTAGCAGCAGGCATAATCCATCAATTTTCCTTATTAAAAAATAGTACAGTTATTTTAACCATCAAGGGAAGTAATAGTAGACTTCCTAGAAGCTACTACATCAGATTTAATTCTACCGGAAGCTATTCATCAAGAGCTATAAACATTGCTTGTTTGGTTGAGGGCCTGTGTTGTGTGCTCTTTGATATGCCAGCAATCACTCAGCCCTGAATAGCGATACAGAGTGAATAAATAAACATAATATAGAGGTACTCTACATAACAAAAATACCGTTAGAAAAAACTGTAGCCATAATAAAATTAGTTTAAAAACTAAAACTCGACTACCTACTGGAAATCGCGCAATCACGCTCCATAAAGTATGACACAAGAAAATATTCTCATCTTAAATTGTTATTAGGTATAAAAGTGAAAATAATACTATATCTTTTTCGTCTCTCTCGCCTCTATCACTAATCTTCTGTGCTTCTACATGCAACACATTTAAATATAAGTATTATACTTACTCGTATTTATTTATTAAAATGGGCCAAAAGTCCCCATTTGCCATGCTAATCACAATTTCAGTTAATGTGCAATTTAGAAAACATTTTACCAAAACAGTTGTTACAAAATTATTGTCGTGTCCTACAAAAATACGGGTGTGAAATTGGACGACATTTTTGTACGAAAAATAAAAAGCACAATATACTTACCTTGGAAACCTCGGGTTTGCTAAGGGGCGGTGACCGCCGTTTTACGTCCGTACACCGCCCGTCGCTTCCCCAATTAGGTTTCCCCGATTCCCCATACACTTAATATTTTTTATGATACAAAACACTAGCCTAGTAACTATAAGTAGCTGATATTTTTTAGCTAGAAGGTCTTTCCATACTGTGAAGCTCCAGTTTAATCGAAATCTTTCGTGGTCAATCAATACCTTTCGGCTGTACCATTCAAGCCACTGGACCAATTATGGACTTTTTGCAACATTGTATATTTAGGCACAATTCGTGTCCTAAGACGTGTTTAGTTAATTGTGTGTTTTATTTTTCAGTTTGTGTTCCACTTCCAAATAAACATTTTGTGTTTGTATTTTGTGTGTGGCCTATTTAGCTAGTACATTTTCACGTCCAATGCCAGTTTCTGCTACGTGACTCTCATGACATGACGGTCAGCGTTTTTACAGAAGCCGTAGTTTTAGCATCCTGCCTGCGGTTATCCACATTGAGCAATAAAAATCTCGTCCGCCGTTTATTATGACATCCTGTAATAATGTTACTTGCTCTTATAAACTCTGGAGTAAATGTATATGCTCTTTCTTTATTTTATAAAGTTGAATCAAGAATCAAGTCATTATATTTATTCCTTGATGACTCTTTTTAGCTACTGGCACGCCTTCGCTCATAGAAATATGATAAACTCAATGTGTGACACTAAAATAACTTAATCTTATGCTTGGTCATTTGTTTGTTTCAGGTTACAGCCCAGATAGTACCAAAGAAAACATGGTTATGAACCATAATTTACACAGGTAAAGCTACCCACCTCAACAAAACCGCACAATTAAGTTAGTTCGTATAAGAGTGGCCAACACTGGTGACGGAGTCTTAAGGCTGCACAATGACTGTATTTTTCTTTTGGATAAGGCCAACTAGGCTGAGACGATCTTGATGTCCAAGACACGTCCCGTTCATAAGGGACATGGGTAAAAGTGACTGTTGACGTTGTATACATTATCTTGACTACAAGGGCCTGAAAGTTCACATTGTTCACTTATATCAGTTTTACAGGTAATGTGGTAAGATTTGCCTTGAATTCGGTCCGGATTCAAGATAGCTAGCTGCTACAAAAGATTTGAATCAATTTCGCAAGAGCAAGAAATGTATCAAAAATAAATTGGAATTCTAGTGCAGTAGTGCTTTGTATCAAAATGGTGTTCGAGACTCGGCGACACGTGTGAAATACTTTTCTTGTTTTAAAATCGTAGATACCATCGATCGATTCGCTGTTTCCTCACTGGCCGACACTACACCTACACGATATCGGTGAAGAGCTTATCGCATACATTTTCACATTTGAAACACAGTCGTCGTGTCGTGTAGTGTCGGTGCTACCGCCGATAATTAGTGTTGCACTGACATCACGTCGGTTAGGTATTGGCCAGTGTGCAAAAGCCTCTTATTTGTTGAATAGTGGCGAAAGTATTATTACGGCAAGTTATGTTAGCTGGCACTGATTCCTTGGTATGGTGTTCTTTTGCTGCCAACTTTGAGAGTAAAATGCCGAAAACTACAACTTTTAAAGTTATTGTTTGTTATGGTGAGCTTAAACTATCATAGACTTTGCTACGTTTGCTCTTTTAAAATAAAACGGGTACATACCTACAGTCGAAAAAGGCAAGCTACATTATGATACACAATACACTTAACACTATTTACCCGTTTTATAGTAGGTGCCAAATAACACCGCAATACAGGTCATTCACCCACCTTCACCACGATGTCGCAAAATTCAATTTATGAATGCCTAATTCTGTCGCTTTCCATACAAACCTGTCGCTAAGACGGTAATCGCTCGAATCTCGTAGTACTGTTTGTTTACCATACATAAATAGAATTTTGCGACATCGTGGTGAAGGTGGGTGAATGACCTGTATTGCGGTGTTATTTGGCACCTACTATAGGACACCTAGTTTATTATATTTTATATTTGATTGATGGAAAACCACCATAAATGTAAACAACCAATGTAAAAAAGAGAACAGCTAATGGTAACGGCCTCAGCTGCTACGGAATGTTGCCATACTGCAGCGCTGGTTTTCTTCTAAAGCCAATATTGTTGATTGTTGTCTGCAAAAGAACAAAACAAGCGGAAGTCCAAAAGGTCGCGCAATATACTATCAGTAGTACAAATGTCCAAACAATAGGTTTAACGTAGAAAATGTAGCAATTAATGTATGCCACGGACAGACCATTGTAAAGCATGGTGTTATGACACGGAGGATGTAACAGACTGACTGATAGATGTACTTTATGGGAGTCTTGCAAAACCCCTGGTTCTGTAGGAAACTACAAGCGTCGTAAACCTAGCAGCTGTAAACAGTAAATACGACAAACGATACAAGACATCACTTCATGATACAACACAAGATGGTAGGTACACTGTGAGTTGATACAAGGCCCACTTTTCACCCACACCACAATATTGGGCTGGGAATAGGCTTGCACCTATAGCACCTATATCTAATATATCATCTATCTGGATAGATAGATGATTTATTAGATATAGGTGCTAGGATTATCGGGATAAACCACTAGAAAACGTCAATCGCTAGATGGTCAATCTGGTTTAGTGCAAAGTGTGTAAATGCAAACCCGTCTAATATGCGATTTCCTCACGATGTCTTCCTTCATCGGACAGAACAGAACCAAACAAGCAGAGTTTCTCACGGTGTTTTTCTTCACCCCGCGTATTATTGCTAAATTCTGGACAGTAGCATGCCAAATTGGTAAGCCAGCATTTCGACAGAGTTCAGCGTTCGCACCAGCCTAGTCGGAGAGTTGCTGTTGGTACGTGCATGACACGCTACTTGCTGCGGTGCTGGCCGTGTGACGGATCTGTCAATCGGCCATGTTTTTTTAACCCTCCCAAAAGTAGAACTCCCAATTGAATACGGTACATATTTCTTTTGCAAGAAAGCTGGTTGCTTTGAGATGGTTCCTAGCTATGATTGGTTAAATTTAAATTGATGCAATCTTATCCAAGTTTTGAGGATTATACATTGTCTTAGTTTTGAAAAAGTTACCCACTTCTGATATCGACTTTACTTGTTTACGTACGAACCGTACGATAATATTCCGGTCATGAGTTGATTATGGCAGTGTACTCCCTATAAAGAAGTTGTTCCACCATAGAGCTTTAATCCTTTGTTCTAAAGTTCTAATTCATTAGAAACCGTAAGCTGCACGTGCGCGATGTAATATAATAGTCAAATGTTTTTTATAAACTAGTAAAATGCCTACAACTTTGCATAGACAATAAAAAAAGCGTAGAGGGGTGGGGTTACCCTACACATTTAATTTGAAAGAAAGTGCTGATTCATAAAACTGCAGCATTGAGAAAGTCTTGAAGAAGTCCTGCTGACAATGATGTTGTCAGCACTAGTCAGCCGCCACGTATAACCTCATAGCGTTATTGGGTACATTAGGTACCTATGTGCTATAATATAACTATAAAGAAAATTGTGTATGTACTATAGAAGCGCATAAAATAGCGTCTCAAAATCCCCTTTATTTTCAGACTGAAGAATATCAAGTCTCAAAATCCCCTCCAACGGGAATTTTGAGACTAACCCCATTAAAATGTATGAGAAACTCGAAATAAAGTCACATTTTCTTAGTAAATTGGATGGCATGCACTACAAATATAAATGGAACATCCGATGTAGTGCGCTTGCTTCTCTTGTACGTAGTAAAAAACTAGAAACTAAACTAATCATTTTTAAAACACGCCACTACGTATGTAGTGTAACAGCGATAGATGTATATCTATCGCATCTATCGCTGTTTGAACTGACATAGGATGAATAGTTCTTTACAGAGGGTATTATCGTAACCACGATACTTCCGGTTACTGTGGGGATCGGTACGAGGGGCTCCGAAACCTTGGTTCTTAAAATACGGTGACTGTCATATTATTACGGAAGGTATAAGCCGATTTACACTCTCATAAGTAGAGCAGCAAAGAGAGAGCAGTAGAGCAACGACTCAGAAATTCAGAATACATATTATTATATTAGTTGTTAGTAATGGTAGAAACTGATGATGATGATGGCACCTTTTAAAAAAGGCGCCGCGTACCTAAGTACCTACCTACACCTATCTCCAGAGTTAGATCTATTCTACACTGGAATTCCAAGTAAAGGAAGTTGAGTTGAAAATAGCGTTCTCCGTTATTTTGCGGCCATCATCGCTTACCGATCTATTTATATTTCTTTGACTTGTTGATTAAAAAAAACCGTGTATTACTTTGTGTGTCGTGCGTTTTGTAGTTCCAACAAACAAGATTTTGACGCTTATTATAGTCCGTTGCCGAAAATTTATTAAAAAGAAATTGTATTAAGACTTGTCCCACCGGCGGTGATGAGCGAGAAGCAAGTAGAGCTAGAAACTAGAAACGAGTTGGCGAGAAGCGAGTAGGTAGTTCCCTCTCGCATTTTATTTTTCAGTTGGTATCACAAATAAACACCATTTGCCCCAAAACAGACCAACATTACTGAAGTATGAATTTTACAGTCCATAAACCCAGAGGCTAAACTGCGAATGAAAAAGCAATGAGGACAGCTTTCCTCGCCAGCTCCCTCATTAGTATTTGATCGCAGTTCTAAAGAACCTGAAGCTTTGTCGCTGAAATAGCGGTGCGATAAGAGGAGCGTGTAACTTTGAGCTGCTGAAAACTACTCAATAGAGCTCTTTCTACTCAATAAATAAGAACAACAAACAAGAAATATTATGAAAAAATAAGAGTTGAGTTGAGTGATGTAAAGTAGTCACCGCCGCCCATGGACACCTGCAACACCAGAGGTGATGCTGCCGGCCTTTTAAGAGGAGATAAACTCGCCTTTTGCTGGACCCCATCTCGAAACTCCGTTCTTTGTGACATTGAAAACTTTTGAGGAAGCTTTTTTTAAAAGCAAAAGCAAAATACTTCATCTCCGGGTAAGCTGAGCATTGCCAGTACGAGCGATGATCTTCAGGTTCGTTTCGATGCGAAATGGAGCTTTTTCGAACAAAATCGTATACGATAGGAACAATGAATGCTTTGGTTCGCAGCGCGTCTGTACTATTTGATTGAATGAAAACTCAGAAGAATTTGGTACATAATCTAAGAATGAAAACATTATTGTGCACTCACAAATTTTGGGACGAAATATTAATCAAATTGAAGTTATAGTTTCATCCCAGTGGGACGAGATATCAGTAGTCCGAATCTAGAATAACTCAAAGACTTTGGGTAGGGACTTCTACAAGTGTTAAGTTATCTCTTACAGGATGTGACTTGGCACGTAAACCGCAGAACACACAATCTCATAATACTCAGTAATGCCAATTCCGCGGTAGTATTAGTTCTATGCCAGTTCATAACTAGGACGCCTGCAAGCTTCTGACCTAATTTCCAACCTTTCAGGCTAATTTGATTTCAGTACTACTTCCTACTCTGACTCTACTCCTAGTAATTTTCATTAATAGTGCTCCGTGCTCCTGGTAAACTACCCAATGGTATTCTTTAAGTAAAAAAACTATTATTTTTATAGTTTTTTTTACTTAATAAGTTTTTTACTTATAGTTTTTTTACTTCTTACTTAGAATAAAGTATAAAGAAGAAAAGGATAAAAATAATAGTTTTTTTAAATAATTATAACATTTGCTAAAAGTGTAATAAAATCAGTCTGTAAAACTTTGGGAGGAATACCCCCTATCTTATAAAAAGTTAGAGTAGACTGGTTTACGTATGCTAATCAAGACAAATGTCTACTCGAACTGTTTATAATGTGACCATTAGTATTTATCAATATGAACCACTTTTTCCATGAAACCGGTAGATAGTGATGATCGCGAAATAATAATCCGCTGTTTGTTTGAAACTGCAGATTTTTTGAAACGAGTAAGTACCTAAATCTACCTAAACACTAATTAGATTAACGTTTGTACCAAGACCAACACGAAGCAACGCAACACGCATGTTTACATAAACAATAGTTTATTTCGAAAGTTTGTTTATGTAAGCTAGTAACTTCAGTTATTTAATATCCGACATGGTATGTAAGTTTAGTTCATTTCACACTTCAGAAACTTTTTTCCTTAAAATTAAAAAAAAACACGTAGTAGTATATGATCTGTGGTTTAGTTTATTTCACACTTCAGAAACTTTTTTCCTTTAAAAAAACGCGTAGTAAAGGCTCGCTGTTTGTTTCAGTTAGTGTCCTGTAAAGTCGTAGCAATCATGAAGAATACAAAATATCTACCTGCCATCAAAATCAAATCGTAGGTAAACATTGATTGTATGTATTATAGCGTTCCTAAACAGTGCGGCATGCATGCGACAATGTGTCATCTTGGACCAGTGATCGTTTACATTCTTATGAAAATATCCCAGTTGGTAAATAGTCATATCAACATAAATATCTTTTTCAGGAGGGAACTCTTTGGCAAACGGCCGAAAGAGCCCAGTCGAGCCACGCGGTGCGAAGCGGCGGCAGTCACGCTGCCTGCCGTTCGAATTTTAAACTTTTAAGAAAAAGAAAATATAAACTAGATCCCTAGTGATGTAGTGATACGAAAGAATCGATTTTAGTCGATTTATTATTTAGTGCAACACAGTGCTTTAGTATCCAATACGAACTTGAAATCGAAAGTGTGAACAGTGAGAGTGAATCGAAGTATGTAATATTTTACTATGAAATTATTCAAAATCTCCGCAACGTACATAGTGCAATAAAAAATAATTGAATATCGAAATGAAATCTGTGTATTTGGAACGTAGCCAAACGCTTGCAGACGCTTTGGCAATAAAATTGTAAATTAAAAATTAAAATGGAACGTAAAAGCTCCAATCTGAGAAAGTAGTACCTAACCTGATGTACGATAGTACCTATTGGTAATTTATGTTGTATTTGGTCACATTACTTCTCTATGGACTGATTAGCTATCTAGAGATACTCAAATTCATTTCCTATGCACTTATTTATTCCATCTGATGGTAGGGTTAGCGTATCTCTATTTTCCTTCCACTTCGCCATTGTTTATTGTTTGTAATTTTTATCAAAAGGAGTACCCAGAGTTTATTTATAAACAAAAACACAATTCAATGACCTGTCTGAGAAGCGTGAGATGAGCACATTGGCTACCAGAATTCGTTAATGACTGACGAACGAGGGGAAAATGTGATGCCAATTTATTTCTTGCACTTGCAATGCAGGCCTTGCAGGGATCTAGTGATTCACACAGTTTTATAAAAAAAAATGAATTTTGGATTGTGTGCACAATTATTAATCTTATAAAGTTGTTATTCTTTTCATGTAATACTACAGATTACTTACATTAAAAGTGCTAGTTATATTTTACCGCTCTACTTGTGATATTCTCAACTCGATTTGTGTGATGATTAAGTATTACTGTTGTTGAGCAATAATCGCCGAGTAGGCGTGTTTACAACGCATGTCAATTTAGTCAATGACTACTTCCCTTGCTTTCTTGTAAATTAGTTAGGTACATTGAAAGATTTTGTTGCTGTTGAAAATTGAGTAAAACACAATCAGTCTTATTCCAGAACGAAGACTAAAGAAAGTCCAGGTTTAAACGTCAAGGTTTAAACCTTGACTTTCTTTAGTCCCCGTTCTGGAATAAGACCGAATGTGTTCACTCAATTCGTAAAGTAAGTAGGTACCTATGCAAATATGGTCACAGATAATTTGTACAAACTTTAAAATATTGTAAAAATTAAATGTAAAATCAACTAAATAGAACTTTCGAAACATAACCTCAAGGACCCCAACACTAAAATTAGCCAAAGTTTTTTTATGTTTGTTTCTTAACAGCCAGCTTTATTTTTCTTTTTAATTCAGCCAGTGTTTCATTTTAGCTAAAAAGAAAAACAATAAAAATGATTAGGTTGCTAATGTGTATGTAAATGATTGCTATGCTATTACTGTGTTTTTATGACTCATATTACAAAGTACTAGGTTATTAGACTAACTGCTTACAAAAGAACGAACACTAAAGTATTCTGTTACTGTTTAGTAGAATTTTGAAAATAGCACTTCACCACTTTATAACTAATTTGAAACCGTCATCCTAATCCGACTTTCATTCCCCAAATGTCATCGGGCTCAATCACAACACGGAAATGGTCATAAAATTGAAATACATATCTTGAAAACGCCTTTGACTCTCCCTAGCGACGACCTACTAATTCGCTAGAACAGTGGCCTGTCGTTCGGGAAATACAATAACAATAAATCTGTCAATAAAGGGAAACCCATTGAAACTTTGTGAAACAATTTATTACTAGGTACCTACTACCTACTTAAAAACGACGAGAAATTTTCAAGCAATTTTGTATTCTTAACTTGCAGGTCCTCTATAGTGGTCTTTACACTATTCCCGTACCTATACCAATACAGAAATCGTTACTCAATAGATTTAAGTAGAAATTTTTATAAAAAAATCTATGCTTGATTCCGGATCGTGCTTGAACAGTAAGTCACCATGCGGGCCCAAGAGCACACTTCATGCGCTCCAACTCATTGGTTTTCAGTCTGCACTACATTACGTACGCGATAGGGACAGTAGGTACCTAGGTACACACCGTTTGTAAATCTTCAAGACAGACGACAGTTACGAGAATAGATCGAATGTGTGGGCGCAGCCGTCTGCGTCAAAATAGGCCTTTCAAATCTCGTATGGACGCGACCTTTTCATTTATTTTATTGGCTGATGAACTCTACACAATATCTAATCACGTTTTTCTGAAGGAAATACACAATGTTGTCTTTGTTGTGAAGGATTCCTATATTATTCTAAATAAGTAGATTTTTATTTGATAAATAATTGCTAAATTGGCTAGTTTTTGCTGGCAGCCCTTTACAAAATACGTTATCTCTGACATCTAAACTACTGGACATTTGACTAAATGTGAATTTCATTCAGACAGACATAAAAGCAAGTGAAATAAATTGAGAAGATTTATGAAGTGGTCCTTCATGCGGGTTCCCTGATATTTTGTTTATGTATTGTCAATTCTAAATTGGTGGAATATTATAATTTTGATATACATAAAAGATTGGTATGGAACCTATTTATTTATTTAAGTTGAGTCAGCTATAAAACTGTAAAAAAACTAAAATTAAAGAAATGGATAAACTAATTAATGCAGATCTACTAAATAAACGATTGTGATTCCGAAAATCAAGTTTATCACGCCTAAACTACTGGACTAATTTCAATGAAACTTATACCATTCAGAAGCCTTTTTTCCGGATTGAAACATCCTACTTAATATTATAAATGTGAATGTAAGTTTGTTTGTTACGCTTTCACGCAAAAACTACTTAACCGATCATCATGAAACTTTGTACACATATTCTTGGAGGTATCAGAAGTAACATAGAATACTTTTTATCCCGGAAAATTAACGGGATCCAATGGGACGCGAACGAAGTCGCGGGCGGAAGCTAGTAGTCTATATTTTATTGAAATCAAGGACGTCGATTTTTAGATACAGCTTGAACTCCTTAAACCAAAAGCAGCCATTTGCTGCGAGGTTCATCGTAAGCTGGTTGAGTCTCTGGAGTCTGGAGTTCAACTCAAAGAATATGTAATACGTAGTTCCTACTTCCTACGTAAGTAGAAGCGGGACTCCCATTCTACCAAAATTACTCACAGAAAATCTCGTTTTGTATGAAACGTAATTCAAATTTTGACCCCCGTTTCATACATTGTTCGTTTTTCGAAAGCACGAGTCTAGTTCGAGAGTTTCGCCAGTCTGGTTCAACTAATTTCAACTTGTAGTTCTATAATTATTCTACGAGCGTCCGTTAGTAGCACTTCGCTCGTTCACTAATCTCATATTAACTAACGTACAACAGCTGACAGTTTACATTTAAATAAATATTTTTTCATAGCTTCAAAATTAGGAAACATAAAAAGAAAAATATTGACATTAGTCTAAAAATATAAACTCCACGCTGATGTCATCAGCAACAACTGGTGATGGATATCCCCCAATGGGAGAGTTTCAGGAAAATTTAGTGAACATGCTAGTTCAGTTTTATTTTTCTCTTTTTCGTGTTGAGATAGATTGCGTGGCAGATGGGTATTTTCATTTAGTTGAGATAAGTTTTAGCGGAAATGTGTAAGCAAAACTTTGATAGAAAATTATAAAATAGTAGTTTGTCATTGTCTAATAGGTAAGGTACCTCATCATCATCATCATCATCTCAGCCCGGTATCACCCACTGCTGGGTATAGGCCTCCTTCATGTTATGCCAGCCTTCTCTGTCTTGTGCTTGCCGCAACCAGGTGTTTCCTGCGACCTTTACGATGTCATCGACCCATCGTGCTTTCGGACGGCCCAGATTCCTTCGGCCTGATTTCGGCCACCATTCCGTCAAGGCTTTACTCCACCGGCCATCACCACGTCTAGCCAGGTGTCCTGCCCAACTCCACTTGAGGTTTACCGCCCTATCACCGACGTCGAATACTTTCGTAAGGCGACGGATTTCGGTGTTGCGAACTCGATCTAAGAGTGTTATGCCGAGCATGGCTCGCTCCATGGCCCTTTGTGCAACTCGTACTCGGTGCACAGTCTCCTTAGTGAGCGTCCATGTCTCGGCACCGTATGTCATGGTAGGCAGGACACACTGGTTATAGAGACGGGTTTTCAGGCACAGTGGGATTTTTCTTGATCGGAATACATCTTCTAACTTACCGAATGCTGCCCAACCAAGCTGAATTCTTCTGGAGATTTCTTTGTTTGGAAGCTCCTTGCTAAAAGATAGAACATGCCCCAGATACACGTATGAATCAACTATCTCTAACTTCTCGTATCCAATCTTAATGATTGGATTCGTGACGCCAGAGATACTTGTCATCACTTTTGTCTTAGACATGTTCATCCTTAAGCCAACTTCCAAGGAGGCATCGAACAGATCTTTAAGCATTTCTTGTAAATCTTCCAGGGAATCGGCAAACAAAACAAGGTCATCCGCAAACCTGAGATGTGACAAGTAGACACCATTGATGTTAATGCCTCTTTGATCCCATAGAAGTGTTTTCATAACATCTTCGAGAACGGCTGTAAAGAGTTTGGGCGAAATGGTGTCTCCCTGCCTCACACCCCTTTTGATGGAAATAGGGCTAGTGAGGTCATGTAATTTAACCTGCATTGTTGCTGCAGCATACAGTTCCCTCAGCACGTCTACATATTGAGCGTCGATCTGGCAACGATGGAGAGAGTTAAACACGGCCCAGTGTTCGACACTGTCGAACGCTTTCTCATAATCGACGAAAGCTAAACACAAGGACCGGTTGTATTCGGAACTCTTCTCCATCAGCTGCTTCACGGTGTGGATGTGGTCAATTGTAGAGAAACCGCTTCGGAAGCCGGCTTGTTCAACGGGCTGGCATTCATCCAGTTGACGGGTGATGCGGTTGCAGAGAATTTTAGCAAATAGCTTGTAAATTTGAGAGAGGAGAGATATAGGGCGGTAGTTGCTTAAGTTGGAACAGTCTCCTTTTTTATGCAATATAGTAACTAGAGCGTTTTTCCAAACTAGTGGAGATTTGGAGCCTACGAGGACCTCATTGAAAAGTTTCAGAAGTACTTGCTGTACAGGTTGGCCACTTGCACGCAGGTAAGGTACCTAGGTCACTAAAAACCACCTTTCCCTCGTAAATTCTCTAGTTAAATTCGCCTTTAGCATGTACGAACGTGGCTGTCTACGTACATTGTGGTTATTACATTTATCCTCTCAAGTAAGTACTGATTATTATTTTTCTCATGTGGCCTTATGCCACATAAGACCTTGAGTTTTGCACCACAGAGCTGTAATATTAAAGTTATCGTCTAGCCGCACTTGCAAAGCACAAATATAAAATCCCATAGCAAACTTGAGGTAAGCATAGTCTGTCAAGGAAGAATCCAAAAAAAAAATGTATCAGAATATTTTCCGTGAAAATAATAATGAGTATCTAGCGTAGGTGCGGGAATTCTTGGTGCCCAACTTTTTGGTGCGCAAAGTAGAACGCATCTATCAAGCAACAATAATGAAGACCTCTTTTCTCATCAAAAAGCAAATGATAATACATTTTCTTTATAATCAGCTGTATTGGTCAAAAGAGGTTTTATTGTTCTATTTTCTAAAAATGAAAAAGTTTTCATTCGTTCATCTGTCTCAAGCCTCAACCATCTAAAAAGCTCTAGCTCCGTTATTATTCCTGTTTCCTCTGAGACGAGAATGCTCATATTCGGTCACGTACAACTCCGCAATAAAGCGTGCTATGAGATGGTCACATTTTCAATTACTTTAGTATTTTGCATTCTTGTTTGTTGTTCCGATTTGCTGGAAACATTCCTAAAGCATAATAATGAGGCTTGAAAATTGAGTTGTAGTATTTTTTGCCATATTATTATTTCTATCCATTGAATTAATCACTGATAGAATCTTTTGGTCTAGTAATTGGATCAATTAGGTAAAGTTGGGCTATATGGAATTTAGCTTCAATGATGTATTTGGTAGGCCTATATGTTTTACTATGTTTTCAATTGTCGTAATATTGTTGTCCTACTCGTAGTTCCTTATTTTCTCATCTCAGTAAGATTTTTTTAAATAATAAAATTTCCTTGTATTTTAAATTGCCAAACTGACTCTACTTATAACTAACAGTGCCTAATTCGAGTCAAGTCGTACAAAATCTTGAGATCGTTACCTTGTTACCTTGCTTTGTGTATGTATGTATGACACATTATGCTTTTTATCTCGATAAAGTCGTCGGGGGCGTTCCGGTTTGCAATCACATTCGTTGTATGATTTGGCATAATTTAACTAATGGCATATTTCCTTTTACGTACTTTTACCCAAAATATAGTGATATTACAGGTTTCTGTAAAGCTGGCGATTTTTGACTAATGAGTTAAGCTAATGCCAAATTTTCACAATAAATACTCATTCTATTTTTGTATTCGTAAATCGAATTCGTAGTGTTATGCAAAATGTAATTATGCGTAAGAAGTTTTTGACATTTAATACTAAGTGGGTATAATTATGATGATGGAGCCAGTACATTCAAGATCTTTACGTCTCAGAGTGATGGACGCAGTGCATTGCCTTACAGGGCACGTCCTCATTGGACTTGCCTCTGTGAGGTAATGCATTGTTATAGGCAGAAGTTACCACTTAACATCAGGTGAGCTATCAGCTTGTTCCATAACTTTTATCATAAAAAAACATGCACCTTAAAAGCCAACGCAAATAATTCACGCCGATCAAGATGAAGAATATGTGGGTGGAAAATAATTAATTGTCAATAATTCATCATTTATAGTTTTAAGTATTCATTTTATTGTAATGTTATTTTAGTATTGGTAATAGATTAATTTTTCTGAGTCTCCCAGTTGTAGAGTCTAACGTTTTTGTGGCTGTTTGGCTGTTTTGTTTTGAGTCGTATTCCTAGTTTTTGATATCCATTGGTTAGATTTTGTAGGTATTCTTGACATAAGACAAGAACGAAATGTTCGTTTGTTTATTTTTAAAACCCACACACATTTATATTTAAAAATTTTGCACAAAACATATCCACTGTTTCGTGCTCTCGTAAAAGTCTCAAGAAGTGGTCAAAGAGAAGTGTGCCACTGAAGCAAGTCAATGTACCATGATTCATACTTGCACTCTAGCTATTTTAGCCTCGCACTCAAATTTCAGCTGTAACTCCACGTACTAAGAGCTAAATTTCATAATCATGAATTTTAGTTTACATTGAGAACCAATGATCTTTGACACAATGGTTCACATTCTAATTTCATCTGTAATGTAATATATTAGGGTTGAAATTTCCTGAAAGTGTGGTGTTTTATATTGACATTCAATGGTCTTGGATACTGTTGAGTACAATGGGTTTACTTTCATCAATCAGTATTAGGATATTTGTACTCTGTTCGTTTTAAACTGTTACAAAAAACGTGCGGTTTTAAAAAAAAAATTCTTTGACTTCGTAAACTTTTGTTGCTGGCTGTACAAGTTTTGGGTCTTTATTTTACAAGTAGATGGTAAATTTACTATTTGTCTGTTACGTATTTTAGTAGTTTGTTTGTAGACCACTTCCTGTCCACTTCGACATTTTTAAAATTCTTCCCAATTTTCGAGTAACCAGTGTAACCACTACAAATTGAAGTGGCATCCCAGAAACCGTGCTCGTTTTTAGAAGCAGCTCAATTTGAGCAACGCCTACGTAGTGCATTCTCGCCACGAGTGCAGGCTGCCCTCAGAATGCAAAAGTGTACCAATGTGCAGGGCATTTTTACGGGACAGTGCACTGTTGGTAGGTACCTACCAAACCGTTTTTTTTTTTAGTAACTATTTACCTATTAGGTTACTTAGGATTACAAACCATGAACTTTGAACCTTGAAAAGAAATGTATAGTCTGTACAATCAGACCACATTTACGTCAAAGAAATAGCAAGCCGAGCTCAAAGAACTGTTTGTAGAAGCATGGAAGCTTGTGACAGTTAATTGAAACGATTTATTTTCAAACAGCATATTTATGTCTCTTCAAATACGTAACACCGATCGACGAAGTTACATTTAGAGGGCTAATTGTTAGTGACATTCTCTTGTGCACACTTTTGGACTTCGAAAGGTACACTATGATGTGATCATAGCTCTGTTACTCACTGAACCTAATGCTTAGCTATAGCCAATAAAAAAAAACTAAAAAAAAATACGCGACGGAATCTTTAGGGCTAAAATGATCCTCACATTATATGGCTCAGATCACATGTTTTTTTTTATGCCGTAGCTGGCGGACGAGCAGGTTGGCCACCTGATGGAAAGTGGTCACCAGAGGTGATGCTAGTGCGCTGCCGGCCTTTTAGGAGATAAACCCGCCATTTGAAGGACCCCATCTCAAAACTCCGAACAGAAGTTTAAACGAACTTTTAAAAAATTTCAGGTGTTTGGGATAAAAGCTAGAGCCAAAGGTGGTCAGAGGAAAGTCCAAGAAACTCTGTATATTACCAGTGTAATTTATTGTAAAAATAAAAAATAAATTACATATTCATGGTAGTGGTGATGATGTCATCGGTTCTAAATATAACTGGGTTCTTGTAATGTAACAAAAGCTTGTAAGATGTAAAAAAGTCTTTCAGAAGAATCCCATTTTTGCTAGACCAGTGACATTCGAGTTTAGCAGCAAGCTATTAGATTCAAACGCTTGTAGTATATAAAAAAAAAATTAAGTACCTATAGGTTTTTTTTCATTAATTTTCCGGCCCGTATGCTCCAAGAATCGGAACCCATCAAACATCGATTTTTAATAAACTTTTTGTCAATAAATATATTCTTGAGCTACGCTACGCATCAGGCTTCAGTTCGCGTATTATGGTATTTTCGAAAAATATATGTTTGAGTTTCCGCGACTCTCGGGGACGTAGGTAGTACCGTGGTAGTACCTTATTATTTCTGAATACATCAGAGTTTCATTTGAGTTACTCACCCATCTGCAAACATAACGCGTCCTCATTCAAAATTTTAGAACACCACAAAGTGCGGGCCCATGCGTAGAAATAGGGTAATCCGTTGTTATGCAGTTGTCATGAGGGCAATGCCAAGCAATTTAACTCTGAGACTCATTCATAGATTAGAATTGAATTGTAGATGAGCTTGAGAAATGGGTCAGTGCATTCATTGTGGCATTTATGTTCGTACAGCAAATAATTGCTTTGACTCACTTTGACTCGATGGTACCTACTTGTTGTTGTATGCTTTTTATTAATTGGAAGAATTGTTTAAAAAAAAAAGCTAGGAGAACACAAAATTTTTTCTACTCAATGAGGTGTGTGCTCACTTCTCAAGCCCTGCAGTGCAAGTACCGTTCTTGTCGATCGCATGATATTTATTGACATTTAGAATCGTCAAAATTCGATAAAAATGGTTTTATCGACAGTTGCAATGGTGTATGTTTGCTATGTTTTGATTCTGACAAACGAAAGTGATTAATAGTGATATTGACAGTAAACTAGTAAATCATGGCAGTAGTGAACGAATGATTTCGATAAACTCTGACCGTATTTTTGGGCGTACGGATCTTTTGTCGACAAGAGATCCGTACTCGCATGGAACGATACGATTCGATACGTTTATCGACTTTAGCGATCGACAAATAAGCGATCGATAAGAACGGTACTTGCACTGCTGATTCGGAATAATCCGGACTCAAGCAAATATTTTTGTATGAACAATAATCACGCACGTAGCAACAATAACCTGGAATGCATCATGCATGCTCTATACTGACCACAGATAACATAATACTGCTCTACTAGACCAGACTATTGGCTACTAAGCATCGCTCTACTTTTCTCGGGTTAGTACCTTCTAACCAGCAAACTAACAAAAACTGTTATGTTCAATCATAATTACATTACAGGGCGGTCCTTTTGTGAGTCACGAACTCAACAAAATTTACCCACGATTAGGGCTGCCTCTATCCTAATTGCCCAAAATGGAAAAGTATATTTCATGGTATTTTTCTAATAATAAATCTGCTCTACTAATTACTTTACTTGTCAAGTCTGAACTGAAACTCATTATCGTTAAATTTACGACCATTTACTAAGAGAAATGAGGCATTCCACTTTGCGCACCAAAACCTTGCGCTCCAAAAGCTTTTGAAATTATGCTATTCCACTTTTGCGCACCAGTTTATAGAAGAGCATTTTATTTGACGTTGCTGACTCGTTTCTAAAATACCTTGTAATCTAGAGTCCAGACCCAGAGAATATGCCTGAGCCTATAATACCTATATTAC
The DNA here is from genome assembly GCA_947507515.1 of Eulithis testata. Classification (NCBI taxonomy): domain Eukaryota; kingdom Metazoa; phylum Arthropoda; class Insecta; order Lepidoptera; family Geometridae; genus Eulithis; species Eulithis testata. The sequence continues at coordinate 3,589,776 of OX382213.1, read as the reverse complement.
ATGCGTATAGGTCATACCTTCAATCGTAAACATACGTATAACTTAAACATAACTTACAAAAACAGATTACTATATTACACTGAGACACATATCTAGCATATATTATTATATCTGAAACACACTCTGGATTCAAGCATATATTTATTGACACAAAGTGTAACTCCAGAGTTTCATCAAGTGAACGAAATATTTATTTTCAAACATGGCTAAGTTTATCTCCATTCAATACTCTATTAAGATACTAATGAAGCTTCCAATGAAGTAAACTACGAGCAAAACAAGCCAAGCGAGAAGGCGCTTAACTTCTAATCCTAAATTAATTATGCATTTCTGCTTATTCCGCTTCGTATACATGAATAGAGCGTCTGCTCGAGCTAATGAATCATACTCTAAGATGCCAGCTTCAACCCCTGGATATAAATGAAAGGAAACAAACCTATCCAATATGCGAAAGTTACGATATTTCGATGTTTGTATGTTTATTCCTCAATTACGTCGCAACGAGTAGGCTGATTTTTATGAAACTTGGAACATAAAAAGTACGTAACCAGGACTCGCAAATAAGCTATCAATAGAATCTACTGGATCTAACTACAGGTCAGAAAAGAGGACGCGGACTAAGTTGTGGGCGCAGCAAGATGACAATCCTAACCTAGTATCCTCACACTACTCGTCTGCCAGCTATGGCATAAAAAAAAAAAAAAAACTCGGATATTCTGAGAAAATGCTATAAGTTTTTACTCATGAGTGTTTCCATAACAAGAGTTTTTAAAAACGCATTAGAACACTGCACGCTGGCTCTGAGAAATTGTATTGTGATTGTGACCTAGCCTACCGTAACCATTAGAAGAGTTTAGCACGTTCCGTTTTTCTAATTTTAAAACTGAACAAAAATTTGACATGAATATTTCACCATATCAAATCTGGATAGAGTTTTATTGATTTCTGGGTAAAAAGCTTATCGTGTGACAACCCTAACATTTCAAAAGCTCCAAAAAACAGTTGGAATGTGCGTTCTCTCACGTCTCGGCTCAAGTAGGATCATTTCTTTGACGAAACCAGGGGATTTCGTTTCATTTGTTACAAAAACAATAGGGATTCCGTAGTATGTATTGACGTGGGATCAAACTTGTATGAGAACCAGGGTTTTTTAGGAGTATAAACGATGGAAATATTTAGGTATAGTCAGTTCGTAAAAAATGTCAGTTTTTATGTTTTCGATTTTTTTTTCCTTGAACTTTTCACTTTGATTTGACCATATCTATCGACTGATGGCTAACAATAAAATAAACAATTACTAAGCCGCACCCTAACCTAGAAAGCAAATCTTATCGCCTTATCAAAGAGAATTTGATTCTAATTGCCAGTAGACGGCTCTCACACTACCGTACTGTAGATTTTTTAGAAATGAGGTTATTTTAATTTATCAACAAACATTTGAGCCAGACGCGTTTCATAATTCACCAGTGAAAATGTTATTACAAAAAATTGAAAACCTTGAAAATGTGCAACAATGCAACAAACCACAATCTTTGCAAATTACAACTAAATTACCGTAAAGAAGTGCCAGTTAAACTAACAAATTGAATTGAAAATACGAACGAAAACAAACTGGATAGAAAATGGGTGGAATTTGAAAAAGAAACAGTGCAGTGATAACTTTTAGCAAAAATGCCATCGGTCCTAGATCCAGGGCCTTTCAGCCAGCCTGAATGGAGTGATTCTAGTGATTCTTTGGAACCGGCACCTCTGCCCCAGCTGGGCTACTTTGTGCCAGTGAGATGCAGGTCATGCTTGTGCGAACGGACGTCGTCGCGCCATGTGTGTCGGAGAAGCAGAAGGTAAAATCAGTGTGATTTGGGATATGTACTGACAAAAAAACCTACATGTAATACTTGCTATCAGTCGTTGACCAATAAGCTGAACTGAAACTAGTCGCCAGTCACTTTTACGTGCTTTTACTTGAGATACAGGCTTGCCAGTTTCAAAGAGGTACAGTTCAAAGGGATTAGGTACTTGATATCTGTAAACTACTCTGCCTACTCTAGACTACCGGCTGTTCCAAATTGGATCCAGCTTTTGACAGATTTCGTGTCATTTTCTACGAAAAATGACACTACTTCTTTTAAAATCTATGGATCCAGAGTGGAACTGTGGTCCAGAGACCTGGGATTAAAACCTGGTATTACTGTCACATTCGACTTCACACATACGGTCGTCAATCTCAGGTGTCCAAAGTACAAATGCACAAACCGGCATAACAATGGCTAAAAAATATTTTATTATTAAAAACCAGATACCATACTTCGTGACGATGATAGACCTAGATAAGAGAGGTCAGTGGCCTCAAACATCTTTGAAATTAGTTGAGAGTTAAGACTACAAAGTTAGGTACGGCCTAACTTTGTAGTAGTAGAGCTTCTTGTGAAAGAGCTCGTCCGGGGAAGTACTACCACTACCACCGTGCCTATTTTTCGGCCAAGCAGCGATGATCGCGTTGCTGTGTTTTTGTTTGAAGGGCATGGGTGCCGGCGCAAAGGCAAAAGTGGTGGGCTCAGTGCAATACATTACACGGCACGTCCTCAGTGGATGTGAGGCAATGCATCGTTATAGGCAGTGGTTACCATCAGGTTGGCCATCGGATTGTTGCATCATTTAGAAACCAATGCGTGGAGAGTGGAGTCCCTCCGCGCGGAAGAAGTTATACTTCGAGTGCCACGCATTCACTCTCGCTCTGTGTTTTTTTTTTAGTATTTATTTTTATGTACTTAACCAATATGCAGTACTTATATAGTTAGAAAAGGTTCTATGCTCATGTTGCCTAAATCAGAACTAGATAGCGCTGCTAAGTTTAGTCGGGTCCTAGAACGCGCTATCGAAGTGTTTTGCGTTTTGTGTGGGTCTCCGTAAGGGGTAGCGTTAAACGCCGCAACCTTGTTGGAATGTAAGTCGCATTAGAAGTATAACTTCAAAAAATACTTACAAACAATCCAACCTGAACATCTTGACTTCAGAATATCTCAAAGTCCTATCTCTTGTCCCCAGAGAATCTCCCCGTTCCCGGCGCTCCGTATCGCAATGCTCATGCAACAGTGTCTCCCGGCGGTCGTCAGCGGCAGCATCGCCGATGCCCCTGCCGCCACTCAACAACACCTTGGAGATGTACGTGGAACCGGTCGTCGAAGATGTAAGTGTTAACAGTTTTGCTACTGATTTTATAATCGGAGACTGTTGAACAGTCCGTCCGTCAAACTGTTTCAACTAGCATTTGCCTAGTGCAACACCTGAATCCGTCTATACATTGTTTATGCTCGAAGGTTCTGGATGGAAAAGGGTGGATCTATGGAGTGTTAGGTTTAGGCAGCTTTGCTATTGAGTTTTATGTCTGAATTGAGAAGGTTCAAATTCGTTCTTTCCAATGGGATGGGGTGGGCGCAATATGACCACTGGTAGATAGACTTCTTGAGCCTCATATTTGTATTTAAGGGCATAGGATTCTCTAGCCTAGCTTTAGCCTCAAAATTAAAAGTTAATTGTACGAACGAGTTTTAGAATTTTATTGTCAAATCCAGGATTTTAGATTTACCGAAGTCACTCCAGTCAGAACTCCAGTTAGTTATAGAAACGTAATCTAGATCTCAGGGCGATCCAACCTGAAACAAAAATTCTGATGTCAATCTCTCATTTCGGACAGCAATTTGGAGTCATTTATCATTAGGGAAAATCGGTGCTTTCACGCCTGAACGGACGCGGATATCCGGAAAAGTTTTCGCTCGATTTGCCGTCTTATTTTTTAAGTGGAAAGCAATTAATGTGCCAATATTTTTGCACAACTTGAGGGACTTTTTGTCTGAGCCTCTATTTACGTACCTAATGCTGGTGTTGCCTGGTTCAGAATTTAGATGTACGCTTGACCAGTTATTAAAAGCAACGTGCATGCATACTAATAAACGTGGAGACCTCACATGAGGACATAGATATTTCTGTGAACGAATATTAAAAGCTATAGTAAATTCCAATGGCATTACGTGTCAGTCTTAAACATCGAATTGTTCCACCTTGTACTTCCTCAATACTTTCTTCATGGAAGTTGCTATTTGCTCCGGTCTGCTGTAGAAGTACTTGTGTTGGCTGGAGCCTTCCTCGTTGAAGACATCCAGGTCGACCAGACCAGTTGGAGATATGAACAGGATTCTGAAAAAACTCATGCTTTAAATACAAAATTCGGAATTTTGAATTGTACTACGAAAAATAAGTAATCGTAAAGGTCCATCCAATTAATTTGGGTTATAGTTTAGGCTGTCTAAACTAGATATCAGCCAGTAACGTATAAAATTAAAATTATTGGATATTATAAGGAAAAGAACCTCGACTTCAGCGTAATCTCTATAGGTAACTAGGTAATCTGTTGCAATATTATTACCGAGGTATGTAGTTCCCGTCTGGCGCAAAAGATATACCATGAGGCTCCTCCTCATCCACCAGATTCACCATCACAAAGTGCTTGCTCAGGCTTTGAATGTCTGAAGACTCCGCAAACTTCGGCTTTAGGTTTTTACAAGCGGAACACCAAGACTTGTGAATGATCAGCATCATCGGCTTCTTGTGGTTTGTGGCAATCTGCAACCCTGACTCCAGAGAACCCGCCCAGACATAGCTATTCCCAAACCCATTGTCCTTCCCTGATAGAGAGGAACAGTGCACTGCGTCGAATACCAAACCGAATAAAGCCTTCGCGAAACTGCCAGCCGACATAGTTTTGTAGGAATTAAAACTATTGTTTGATTTGGAGGGAGAGCTGTAACTATTTACATTTTAAAAATTTTGCATTAATTTTCTCGGTATCGGCCATTTTGACACTTTTAATTTTGGTGACAGTTTAGTTTGAATTTGACGTTTCAGTTTTCTGGCTCATAGATTTATCTAAAAAAAGTAGAGTCTAATCTATGATTTTAAAGCAATGTTCTACAAAATAGGTTGGTAGCTTAGTTAGGTACCACCTGCCTTTGACTTCTGTGACAAAGGTATACTACGCCACCTAGTGGTAGATAGTTGTATTTTTTAGAGCAATACAAACCGTTTTTCGTAGCACTTCGTAGCAATCCTCGTAGCAGTTGTGGTAGCAGTGTTGATGTGTTTCCTATTGCTTTGCAGAGATGGCGTATAACGACTCTATCTTTTTGTTGATGTCAATTTTTAGGTTTTTTTCTGTTTCTGGTAGTACCTTACGAACCGCACATGAAAACGTATTTTCTTGCCTTCCGGACCCAAGGCACAACTACTCTTGGGTAGGTTCCATTGAATTCCTTTGTCGTTTGAATACCATATTTAATGTAACAATGCCTATTATCAAGCAATTTGTGTGTACTTACCTACAATTAACTTATTTTCATGTTACATTTACATACTTGGTAGAGCTATTTTTATGAGAGACCACGAATCCTAAATATCTCTCAGAAATAAAGAGACAGATACGTATAACATGTACTATACTAGTGTCTGCCTCAGTGTCTGCATTCAGGACAATAAACGTAATTTTAATTTCCCTCTGGGCTGACACAGAGCTTGTAAAACTAATGGAATGCTTTGTCCCGCGCATAAGTCTCAAAACTATTATTAGTCTGGGACCGCAGGCTCCAGAGATGACGATGTTTAAAAGGAAAGTTTATTTGTAGGCTGTACTTATTCGGATGAAGTTCAGAAACTTAGATTCTGAGGTTAGTAAAGTTTGTGTGGTAAAAACATTAGGTATGGCCACAGGTATGGTACATTCTAAGCATGATGGATGTGCAACCCGCATCCGTATTGTGGGTATATAGTTGTTAAAGAAAAGATAGGTTTCAGGTAGGTACGCCAAAGACATGATGGAAGCACTGTGTGAAAGATGACATGAAGTAAGAAACACGTAGTGAACGGACACGGCTGATGGAGGAAAGTGGAAACTTGTGGTGACTCTACCTAGAGTGTGATAGGCAGGGTGGTTATAATGAAGTTGGAACGAACTAAGCGATCTAACTTCCCACGGCGCACTTTTTATTTAAATAAAATAGTAAGTAATTAACTTTCTTCGCAAACAACGAAGCAGCAGTGTCACGTAAACAATGTACTTTAGAGAACTTTTTAAATTCGTTCAAGTGTAAAGGCATGCGTGCGCGCATCTTTTTCTCTCATCAAAGCACCTACACAGGCATAGTTATGTCGATACGTCTCGCTCCACGTACCCTATTGGAAAAAGCAGATAAACTATGATAATTGTATGTAATGTGCAAATGATTGTGCGAGAATCTCCCCAGTCTGTACTCAGGAGGCATTCCAATCAGTGACAACACACGCGCGGGCACATCGAGCTCCTAATCCGAATATTTGAACTAATTATTCATCATTAGACAGCCTCGTAAACAAAACTCCAAAGCCGGTGGCTTGTTTTTTATTTTAAAAATAAGATCCACTCAGTGGTCAGTGCAAGTGGAATGATGAACGTGTATAGAAACCAGGGGAGGAACAGGAGTTTGTACGGGACAGTGCGGTCGATGGTACCGATGCCGTCCAGGGCGACGCCCATCGCGTCCATGGAGGATATCTTGTTCACTCCGCCTTACTTCTATCATATACCACCGCCGCAGCCGCTGAACACTTTCCCTGGAAGAAAAAGGCGTAAAAGGGTAAGTTAGAAAGATGAGAGAAAAAAGGCATAAAAATTGTTCCATTGTGTTTTGTATCGTGTGCCCACTTTCAGAGAATAAATAGCTAAGATAAGTAATTTCCAACCATTTTCTAGGTAAATATATAGCAGCAATAGGCATAGATAAGAAATATTCTAAGTTATGCGAGAGTAGGTACATATTACCTTTACAAAAACATTATTTTCCAAAACCTTTGTTTTCTAATTGCTCTTTTTTTCTTTGATTCTGAATAAACTTAGACATCAGGTGGTATGACGAGTAGAATGATATCGTAAATACTGCCACGTCGAGAAGAAGTTTCCTAGCTTCCATATTTTTAGCTAAGTATACTATCAACTTTTTTCTTTAAATTTAAATAAAATTCTGTTTTTATAGCATTTTTTTGGGATTTTGAATGAATTATTAGAATTTTGTGTCAGTTTTTCTGTGACAGAAGAATTGACTGCATAGAAAAAAAATACTCTTTATGATTGACTGTCCCTAGCGAAAAGGTTTCTTTGTTAAAGTTACTAAAAACTAACGTCTTAACGTCGACCAAAAAGTTTTCGAAAAACCTACTCACGAGCGCTCATGAGCGGGACATCGAAAAGGCTTTTAGCCTTTGTAGCAGGACACAAGCACAGAAGCAAGAATGTTTGGTAGGTAGGTTAACGAGAATATTACTATGTATAAGTAGGTACAAATATACACAGGTGTATACAGATATATATAGTTACTTGGACGAATTAACACACAGCATAGGATACATAATGCACTACCATAATGCTCCTATAGGGAACTTAAGAAATATTTTTCTAGTGTAGTAAACTGGCAAAACTTTTGAGCAGAAATCTTCCCTAATTTCTTAGCTAAGCGACGCGGCTTTACTGAATACTGAAATTTATGACCTATATTTGAACCTTATTCATGTCAATGTGAATTTCAAGCTGAATAATTTTAAAAATAATAAACACATCCATATGGTTGTAGTTTGGAAACCTTTATCAATTGGTGGGCGTACTCGTGACGAGATTAATTACTCACAGGCTACATGACTCGAAATTCAGAAAGGAACACTATATTTTGCAACTCGTTCCTGAATCACGTCCAAGATGTAAATATAAAATTAGAGTAGGATAGAAACCCCATTTTATAGGTTTACTAGCCGTCTCCCGCGCAAAATTCTTTTCTTAGTGCACCCCTACAGTATATAAGGATACTACCCTCCAACTTTCATACCTCTAGGACTTATAGTTTGGGCTGTGCGTTGATTCTAAGTCAGCTTTAAAAGAGTTTTATATATATTAATGACTAGCAGCGCCTCGCGGTTTCACCCGCGTAATTCCCGTTCCCGTGGGAATTCCGGGATAAAATATAGCCTATGTTCATCAGGGATAATGTAGGATTCTAATGGTAAAAGAATTTTTTTAATCGGTCCAGTAGTTTCGGAGCCTATTCAATTCATACAAACAAACAAACAAACAAAAAATCAAACCTTTCCTCTTTATAATATTTGTATAGATGATGATTATAAAGAGGAAAGATTTGATTATTTGTATTGCATAGGCTCCGAAACTACTAAAGGTATAAGGAACACTAATATATAACTGGCTAAGATGTACTAAAATTATATGCAAAATTATAAACCAATACAATTTTATTAAAATTAAATATACAAACATACACCACCCTAACTAAGAATAAGTAAAGTTTCTTCAGCAGAACGGTAAAGACAAGACATGTAGAGGCATTTCTGCTTACCACGTTTTCAGATAGGCACTTATAATCCCAGTAATGTATTTAATGAACAAACTTATTTACTGTTCCCTAGCAAGTCCACTCTGTCTCTGACTCTGAGATCCATTTTTGTGATATTTGTAGATACTGTGCCTCCGTCGTTTATGTGCTCCTTCAGCTTGTCTTGGTGCACTCGCGGCTCGTTCCTCCGAAATATTGAGAAGGTCGGTAGTTTTAACATTCCATACGAGTAAGCGACACATGAGGACATCGACATTACCATTATAACAAATTTCAGCTGTTCCCTTTTATCCATTTCAATACTTTGCTTTTCTGAATAAAGCCATAACAACAAGCCTACTAAGATTATTTAGAAAAAATATAGTGAAAAATCCAATATTTTTGTGATCTTTTCAAAACGTCATTTCCATCAAACTGACAATTTTCAAATGATCATAGATAATTGGTATTCTTCTGCAACTCTCAAATGAGGATCGTCTGTTATTCTTCTTTGTTTATGTTTACCTTTCTACAGGGTGGTTTCTTTCTTCTGAGAATTTCTATCTACATCTGATGCCAACTGAATTTCGTGTGATTTCCCTACTAATTAGTTGATACTTTTCCTGCTGTGCTGTGTCATATAGATATGGTAAGCACCAACAACAGCGACTGAAACAACTGCTGCTTTTACAATTTGCCCCATGCCAATAAACTTTCAAAATCAAATAAAAGTGTTTTTACAAACGATGAATTCTTTGAAACCTATCAAAAGCCGAAATCTGGATGGTCAAGAACATTTTTTAAATAACTCTATTAGAACTCTTTGATTTTGTCATCAACAATGCATACCCTACCGACTAGAAAAGCAATATATATTACCTACCTATATAGTTATAGGTACCTACACTACCTACCACAGTACCTACAAAATTATTTATCTAAAAAAATTGTAATTGACCTACTCGGTCGACCAATTATTGAGCTTACTCATTGATTAACACTATGTAAATGTAGAACAAAGACTTTTGGTAGGTATGTAGGTACTTATATATACTCAAAATAATATCTAAAAGCGGATTAAAAAGACACATTTGCTTCAGATTTTAATTTCAAAATTCATTTACACGGTTGTGATGGTGGAGAATCCTTTTCTTTCGGGCACGGGGGTGGGATTGGAGCTCTCCATGAACATGTCTTTTTAGGTGGAGGATCACAGGCTCCTGGTGGCCGTACAATCTTGCTAAGGTCCTTAGGAGGGCTAAACAAACCGAAGGAATACCCAACGGCTGTGGCACTCCCTAGAACTAACAAAACCAGTTGGAGCAAATCTGTTCGTTTCCTCTGGACATGTGGTCGAGGCAAGGCGTCTTCACGTTGCTTGAGCAGGTACGCCAAATGTTTCTTGCCAGTTTTCAGCCAGAGGTGAACTGGTTTATAGAGTTTCATCATCTTGATTGAGTAGGAGAGTAGGATGTGGAGGATCTGCTTTGGAGTCGTTCAGTACCTATTTTAAATTCATTCTGGTTTTGAAGAGGCCATTGGGTGTTTGACTGCGTGAGCCTGGAATATTAGACACATTATTATCATTTTCTCTTGCTCTTAAAATACATAGAAAAAACCATATCTTTAGGTCATATCATTTCTATCGCGGGTCTCGAACGCGTATCTGAATCTCGGATGGACAGTCGTCCATCATGCCTAATGTTGCGTTCACACTATGTCGCAGTCAGCAGGGACTTGGGCAGGGAAGTGGGCACGAGCATAGTGTGAACACGGACATGCCTCTGTCTCGTCCCCCGGCCCAAATTCATGCCCTAACTCTCTAGTGAGAATAAAAGCGATGTCGCTGTGGCAATAAGTCCGCGGCTTTGATGCCGGCGGCAGCGCCATGTGCATAGTGTGAACGCGGTCTAAGGGTCCTAATTTTTAAATGATATTTACCATCATGGCCTTCGTCGTTTTCGGCTAGCTCTTTCTAAAACCGTGCCAATGCATGAGATAAAAGCTGAAGCAGTAACGATGAACAATAACTCCTGTTTTGGCATTACATCATTTTGGATTAAACTGACATATTGTGACTTATGTTTGTTTCTAGAGTTTTTTTCTATATGGTTTGTTTTTTAATGATTTCATACAGAAAGGAGGTTTGTTTTACGTTAGTACTATACCATACTATACCATACTATAATACATATAATATAACCGTGTTTTACTTCCTAATCCTGATCATGGCATCGAAATTATTTGTTTGTTGCCATCGAATATTGTTTCGATATTTTCGTTACTGATTTGTTTATAATGTAGTTATTTCCTATCTTTCGAGGCCGCAATAAACAAAATGATAGAGACGAATGACCACACCTGTCCTTTATGGCAGGGTACCACACAACATTTATAGAAATAGCATCGAAAAAAATGCCAATTACATTGGAACACAAAGACCAGGTAAGCATAGTCCCGGTTCACGACAGAATGCGTCACTTCGGCGGGTCTTTTGAATGTGGTCCCGTGTATCTATTGATGCAGGCTTCTTTGTGTGCGTGGGTCCCTGCGCAGGAGTGTCCCATGTAGAGGTTAACTCTAGTGGCCTTCACCAGAGATGCATTGGGATCGGTTCGATTTATCGATATTTCGACCCATGAATCAGACCGGAAAACTATCAAACGGTGCGTGTGATGTGATAGGTATACTTAAATATTTAGAAACGAGCACGTTTGAAAGTTTATTTACCGAAGCGATAACTGCACGTGGTGGTATCGTTATCAAACTGACCGATAGTGCTTTTATACCGGTAAAATATTTGTATTGAAAATAGCGTGTGAAATGTTTGCCAAGTTCACATCCAGCGGACTGTGGCCATTCTGCTGCGTCTAGTTGTTTCTTGCTGTAGTTTTGAACTAAACTTCCAAGCTCCGAGGTTCTCGAGTCCGCGCCGTGCCTCCTTGTAGTGGGAGAGCAAAACCTGTAGATACTGTTCGTTCGCTTCGAGACGGATACCTGGCTCGAGCGTCGTCCCTTTCACTCGTGCGGCAAGGCACACAAAAAGTCGAGCCTCCGTTTCAACATACCACTCTGGTATGCAAAGATTGATAGCCTTTAAGACCATTCGGTTGTGAGAGTGTCCAGAAATCACGCACGGTTAACTTTTCGCCGCCTGCCGTCCTTACGAGCGGGCAGATTGTGCTTTACAAAACTTACGAGATCCGGACAGTTCCTGGATGAACTTTGGTTTGCAAACTAATAACATTACTGCGGTTTATTGATTCAAGGTAGTACAACTCTTTAAACTAAGCCAGTGAAGCCTTATTGTGCGGGCTGTGTCTGTTTAACTATTTGTGCTAGATGCGTTTTTGTTTAGAAACTTGAGTGCGGTTGAAAGTTGAGTGTTGTGAAATGTGCAGTGGTTGATAAACTTGGGGTGTGTGCGGAATATGTGTGTGGAGTAATGGATCCAATGTCATCTGAAAACGGATTACTGGTGAATAATTTGAACCACGTCCGGAGTGACTCTCAGGTAAGCCGCGCTCGCCTCTAGCAGTAGGTATCGATGGGGCAAAACACGTTTGCTGTTGCATGGCTACCTACCTATGATGTAGTGTAGTGCAATGACTCTATAATTTCGATACATTTCGAGGTGTTTTATGTGGCTCTAGCATTTTTAAGACTTATCTTTATTGATTTGTTTTTATCGTTGCGAACCTCATCATCTAATAACTAGATTCCTCTTAAAAGTTTGTCATTATAAATGACAGATAAGACTCCAAGCTTAGTAATAACTGCTGTTTTTTTTTTAATGTTTTATAGTTTAGGTATCATTTACAACTTTTATTGTAGTCTTTGACATTTTGCGTTGTGCAATTTACGCCTTAAAATTGCTTTGTTATGAGAAAAACAAGTTTTGTTTGAGTCAAGTTTGGTACCAACAAGCTCTTAAAATTGTAGACTTCTACTTTATCAAAATAAACTCACGTGACATCGTAGGTTACCTACTAGTTTTTGTTTTGGAAAAATCGTCATCATCCTTAGAAATTCTAGCTAAAAATTCATGGACATTTCTCACACATCATCTACTTAGCTCCAAACTAAGCACAGCTTTCTATGGGGAACCAGATTACTGATAGAATACATTACTTATACATTTTTGTTGTAAAATCCACTGGCAGCCCGTCTGGGTTGTTCTCGGTGGGGATCGACCCACGACCCACAGCGCCGAAAGTAGAGCTGATACCAAAATACCAATAGGTAATTGATGATGTCTGATAAAGTGTGTTTTGCGAGAAGAACCATCTTGAATACAAAGGTCTTGTGGTCGATCAAGTTTCATTGGAATTCATTTGCCTAGGTAGAGTTTTTACTCTATGTAGGTATAGTTGTGTTTTAAAGGGATACATACATTACCTTACCTACCGAGCCTGTGGATTACGGTTTCTAGTTGTTTTTCCCACTAAGGTACTGTGGAAAGTTACCTTTTTCTTTTTATAGTGTAGAATAAATAAATGATCTGACGAATGTGGAATCTGGCGGATGTGTCCTAAATCTTAGGTTACACTTAGATCGGTTTTGAATGATATAGACTGTGTTGTACGTTTCTTTTTTACTACCTACCTACCTACCTACTTTATTTTTGATTTCCTGAGAATATTGAATTGTTTTCACAGAAAAAAATCTCTATTTCCCTTTACTTATTCTAAACCTAAGTATCTCTTTTTTTGTAATTTAGTAAATGTGGCTTTGATTAAAACAACAAAAAGTGATCAGCAACTGTGCCGAAATATAAACCAATCAAACTCATAAATTATGGGAAATATCCCGGTTTTAGTGAAAGTCATGTTCATGCTTGTTTTAATATAATGTTACCAAAAGTTTTAAAGATTTCTATAGCGACCGGCATGGAAGTAGCAACTATAATCAGAGCAACATCAATCAATACATGCCAATATTCCAAAATTGGCTACTCATTCATTAATGTTAGTTTAGTAGATCTACTAACACTTCGATTAACTGAAAGTTTACTTTGCAGTCGTTACCTGAACATACTTAGTTTACCTATTTACTCGACCTACCTATTCACTATCATGTATTCCTAATATTCCTCAAGTTGTATGATATTTAGCTGTATGTAACCAACCTTTTATAAGTTTTATACCATACATAGTATGTAGCCTTCATATTTCAGTCTTGAATTTCGTCACATTCTTCAGTTTAAAGAATTCAATTGAGACAATAGGGGTATTAATTGCAGCCTCCATCATCACCTGTCCGTGCGCCCAAATTAAAATCAGACAAAGCATTCGAACCATCTTCATGAAAGACATTTTTTTGCCTCGTCCAAAATCGGAGGCACAAGGCACATGTCAGTGACGTCATCACACAGATTAATCAACTGTTACTAAGCCGAAACCTCAAACCAGTTTATTCGCAGCTGTCGGCTGTAAGTGGCTGAGTCGCAAAATTGTTGACTTTTTAACTTTTTTCACGGCCTCGAGCTCTTTCGTTCAGTCTGCACTGCACCGTTAACTCCTGCTTAAACCTAATTACCGCTTGGTACAATGTAAACTGCTCGTTTCGACCTAACAGATCCGCTTGGTCAGAAGCGTCATTTACGTTTGAATGATGGCCGCTATGGGCGTTTTCATCTGAACACCGTCTTTGAAGATGATGTCGGTGATGTAGGCTTTTAAGCTACACCTAAGTTACCACACTCGCCAAGTGTAAAATGACTGACAACAGGGAACTTTATAAATAATAGGGAAGATTGTAGAGCTAGATAGGTACCTATATGATCTGTGTTGTATCATAGGTTATCGACAGGCGTCATGGCTCAGTCGGTATTAGCTCTGCCTTCCGTGCTGTGGGTCGTGGGTTCGCTCCCCACCGAGAACAAACATTTGTGTGTTGTAACAATAGATGTTTGTTCTGTGTCTGGGGGTTTCTATGTATTATAAGTATGTATTTACAAAAAAAAAACGTATGTATGTATTCTATCAGCCATCTAGTTCCCATCGTACAAGCTTTGCTTAGTTTGGGACTAGAAGGCGTTGCGTTAAGTGTCCGTGAATATTTATATTTATTTATTTATCGTAATCTGGGACTTTAAATATGCTGTAAATTATTATTTCTCTTTTTAATTCTTTTTTTCTGATACGAGAGTCTGGAAATAAACTGCAATTGCTTTGATACTTTGAACTGAATTCCCTGAACTAGAATAGGATGGATGGAATTCTTTTCTCAGGGGTTTTGCTTATAAAATGCACTTGTAATGAAGACTGGTGAGTCATTTTGAGGTTCCCACGTCTGAGGCCTTCAACAGGTTCCTTGCCCACGCGGTTTCCGTTTGTTGATGCAAATATTTGTATTGAGTGGCTAGTTTACCTAGATTCTTATGTGTTTTATAAGAGTTTAAAAATGTTTGAAATTTGTCAGACCATCTCCATAATCCACGTTCGGATAGCCTCAACCATGTTTAACTCAATAGATCCTAATAATTCTAGATATTCATTTTCTTGCTCCTTGGACTTGGCAACAAAACAATTGAGAATTATTACAAGCGTACACAGGAATTATTGGCCTCGTGCATATCTCTATTATCATAACAGGGGATTTCTGGACTCTTTGTCGAAAATTCCCTTCCGACAGTCGCAGGGGACGCGTCGCAAAGGAAACGCGCAGGGAATTTCTGGATTAAGTCAATAATACCAACTCAGTACCTACTAAATGAATTGGTTATTGTTGGCCTACCTTTGTTACCGCGTAGGTAAACCAAACCTTTTGAACATGAGTCATGGCATGGGCCAAAGTGCAATCAACCCGGGTTATCTGAGAAATGCCTGCCTGCCTAGCGATTCATATTTCGATTGACGGCTCTTTGTCCGAAGGTATTAGCTGGTTTTTATTCAAATCACAAAATTGTACGCGTCTTGTAGAGCTCGAACTCTACCTAGGTACATTCTTTGAATATTTTGCAAAACAATTTATTGTTCAGCTATTACATCTAAAATCAAATTAAATTACCTACTTTTATAAGGGTATTTTTAACCTACCTAATACCACAGAATATTAGTTACCTATAATACGTTTCCCCAGAAATTGTCATGCAAATCAAAATCTTCTCTATTGAAAATGGGTTGCCTGCATACGCAAATGCAAGTCTTTGACTGGTATAAGATGCATCGAGATTGGTTTTGACTCCTTTTACTTCTTTCTGTTTGTCCCACTTAGTGGGGTTAGACACACAGATGCACAACTGTTCACATCAGTCATGTGATATCACAGCGTTTGTTTAATTTTAAATCTTCTCGATCTATGAAGCTCATCTATCTTTATTATTACAGTATCCTGTTAGCTAGTTCTGCTTTCATGGTACTTTTCTCAAAATTATCTCACTTGAGACGGGGTATCTGTGCTGTGCTTGTTTTTTGAGTAGGTGATCTTGAAATTAATAATCTTGAAATGGTTCCTGGTCGATTGTACTTTCCATTTTTTATGTATGAACTCAAGTAAACCGTGTCCAGCGGGAGTTTTTGTTAGGTATTTTTAGAGCGTGGTCGTCCGAAACCGTGGCCGTCCGGGATGAAGCCAGATACCTAGTTTAATTGAGATCGGATGATTCACGTACCTAGGCAGCTCAGTATTCCCCATTCAGCTTTACAAGTTACTCATATAGGTCGTCTGCAGTACTTCCCGTCTATTCTAGAAATAACTGCTGAATGCAAAACGACTGAATAGTCACTCACTTCATCATTATTACACACTAGCTGATACCCGCGACTTCGTATCGTACGCGTGCGAAACTAAAATTTTAGTTTTTGGCTTCTTTTTACAGTTATATAATAGTAGATTACGACCAAGCCTATATTTACATCTCTATATGTTATACCTAGGTAAATGTGAAATGTTTTTATCGGTCTGCTTACTGGTTACGAATGTTTACGATACGTTTCACGATCTTTATGCAAGAAACAGAGGTAGGTTCGCTCTGGAAAAGGTCATGGGATACTTTTATGGCGAGATAATACTTAGTTCCACAGTAAATCGAAGTTCACGCGGATCGTGAACTTTGATTCCCGTGAAGTTTGTAGGTCACATCGAGGTTTAGTTTTCTTCCTAAAATTCACCTCTCAAAAATGTCGTTGCTCAAATCTAATGTAGATAAGGATAGGGCGGTTATAGGTAGGTCTAGGTACCTATAGCAAGCAAGCTCGTATGAGTTAGTGGCCAAGTCTGATGACGGAGTTTTTAGGCCGCCTTAAGGCCTCCGTCAGAGCTTAGCGACTGCTAGAGCCGGGACCGACAGTTTTACGTGATCTCCGAAGCACGGTACCTATGGTAGGTACTGAGACCTAAATAACCATTACGTACCTTAAACAACTCCTAATTAACCAAGCGCGTGTAAATTTACTCGCGTTTTCTTTCTCTGACCATAATCAAGTCGCTCTCAGCTTTCTGTCAGAGAATGCTAATCGATCTTCAACATCATAGTAGTATGGATATCGATTGATTAAAAACCGCTCTGGTTATCAAATAAATCATTTCTATCATCACTGCTTTCGCCCCATCAAGTGTTTTATTATACTTTACCAAAGCAGACCCAACTTTAGCTGAAGAACGACTATGGACCAATTTCTAGATCATATTTCACCATATTCAAAGAATATGTAACAGAAGCGGAACTCCCATTCTACCAAAATGACACATTGAAAATCGCGTTTTATATGAAACGCAGTTCAAATTTTGACCTCCGTTTCATACATTGTTCGTTTTTCGAAAGTACGAATCTACGTATACGTTTCGTCTGACCATAATATGCTTGGTAATCGTAAGTTTTTACAACGACTCACAATACTAACGACCCCAACTCTTGTGTCATATAGTCTCATATTAGATTACCTAACCATCGCATCGTCGTCTGCAGACTCTGCAGTGGACTAAAATTCTCCTAAGCCAATTAAACCCAGGAAATACTGTTTCACCATCGAAAGATTATCTTGCCTATAAAGACATCAAAACGTTTCTTTGGAATGTCTCGGCCTTTGAGGAGGTAGGTAGTGTTGCCAGGTACCTATAGGATACTGGATTGTTGTTAGAGAAACTATATATTCTGTATTCTGTGTTGGAAAACGACCAGTTTACGCCTATAGGTGGCAGCTAGGTTAGGTTTCACTGTTACAAGACTGACTTACAAGTTAGGTGTGTTCACGTAGGTATACGTACGAGTATACTAAGGGAAAGTGCCCACTCTTGAGTGTGGTGGACGAGAGTATGTGGATATCTCCTCAATGCACGCTGTGGAGCAAATCGCATGAAATATAAAATCTAACTAGGTACCTAGGCTTTCGAGGTACCTATTGCTGTTGCAATTGTTTTTTACCTTATCAGAAAAAAACACTGTTTTATAAATCTTGAGATATCTATGTAGGAGGTACATACATACCTACTTATACTGAAGGAATCTAATCATTGAAGATTGATCAATCGTAGACTACCTACCTAGGTAGGTAGAATCTTTATATTCAGGACCTATACTTAGACGAGCTAGTTTTTATGATTCGACCGAAAACGTAGTACCTACCTACCTATGTTCGTTCACTACCTTCCAACCAGTCGAAGAGCACACCTCTTGTGTATAAGTATAATGTAGGTAACTGCTTTTTGCCTACGCTAGTGTTATTTAGTGATTTTTCGAACATGTCAAGTTTTTATCATAGGTATGAATCTGTCTAGAATTAGAATAAAGCTCTCTTCTTACGAAGTTCATGTCGTAGCGGACTCTGCTACCATTTTTCATAATAGTTTACAGTCAGGGACTTGTTTGCTTTGAATTTTCCCGCAGTTTTATGTTCCAGAGATGAAACGAGAAACGAATCATCGTAAAAATGTATGCTCAAAATGATGTAAGTATACGCAATGGCAATAATGGCATAGCCTTGAGAACGTACACGTCATTGCACAGACGATACTTCGTCTGTGCGTCATTGTATCAGTACTATCAACATCGTCAAAGCAACAACCAATCACCGCTGCTTGTTTCGTGTCAGTTACGTTTAGCTGTATACTTCACTCTGTTTCGGACCAATAGCGAGTCGGAATGAAGTTGCAGGGCAACAACTGTTCATACTTCATGGTGTTTGACGATCGATTTTGAGTATTTTGACTTGACATTTCATTTATTTGTTTCACACACACGTGTTCGTTTTCTTTCTCATGAATCGTATATTTATATATAAAAATGGCTATGTTAGCTGAGCCTCGTCGAAAGCAGAAAGTTATAAATCTGCGTGCAAAGAACAACGCGTGGAGCAATGACAATACTAAGTTCGGTCAGCGTATGTTGGAGAAGATGGGGTGGAGTTCGGGCAAAGGGCTTGGTGCTCATGAAAATGGAATTGTGGAACATGTAGTGGCAAAATACAAAAATGATGACAGAGGGTTGGGTTTCGAAGACCGGAACGACCAGTGGACGAAACACGAGGATGATTTCAATTCGCTACTTGCTAATTTATCGAATGGTAAGATAACCTCTTTATTTTGCATCCATGCCAATATATCAAAATTCGTAAAAATTGTTAAAACTTACTATAGAAGAGTGTAGTATGATTTAATTTTATCAGTTTATTCATAAATTGCAACAGCTATTATAATTAATTGTTTATTTCTGCCTCAGGTGATACAAAGGAAGAAAAATTACATAGTGGTGTATCGTTAGAAGTAAAGTCGAAGAAAAGCAAAGCTCGTGTTCACTACCACAAGTTCACCCGAGGCAAAGATTTGACCCAGTACAGTGAAAAGGACCTAGCCAACATATTTGGCAAGAAGTCCTTGAAAAATGTAGAAAAAACTCCAGAAATTCAAAAGCCAGATGATTTAAAAACTACTGAAGTAGTCTTCACTGAAAAAGGAAGTATGGAGGATTATTTTAAAAGTAAATTAGCTATGAAAAATAAAATCAAACCGAGTTTTACCAATAACTGTGATGATGAAGCCGTTTACAACTTTAGGGGTTTTGCTGGAACGGGTAATGAAGAAGAACAAGTAGATGAACAAAATGTGGTTGCGTTTCAAGGATTTTCATTTTATGATAAGAAAAGTGATGAAAATAAGCCTTTGGAAAATTCTGTTGAGAACCAGACAGAAGAACCTGTTGAGAACTTAGACTTAAAAGAAACAGAGAAGAAAAAAAATAAAAAAAACAAAAAGTCTAAAAAAGATAAAATGCAAAGTAATCATGAAAACCAGTGTACAGACCATAATGACTTAGAAACATTACGAGAGAAAAATATTGAGGAAACGGAGGTAGTAAAAAAGAAGAAATGTAAAAAAAATAAACACAAAATACAAGATACAAGTACAACTGAAGAGGATTTACATAAACAGAAAAAATTAAAACATGATCTTATAATTGTTGACGGACTTCTTGATGAAGAAATTCAAGTCCCTAAAAAAAAGAAAAAAAGGAAAAATAAAGATGTTTAAGTTTTACATTATTTCGTTTATGTTTTCGTTTTTCATTACTTCTGATTAATAATATTATATTTTTAGGTAAGGTCTTAATGTTGTACACTCCCTCAGGTTACCACACAGTACGCACAGCTGAAGTACTGTAATTACTGTACTGAAGTACTGCAGACAGGTTATTATTCTATTTCAAATCGCAGTCTGCTGACCTCAAATCGGCTCGAATTTTGCGCGTTTCGAAAATTTCCAAATATCGCAGGTTTTCTAATAATATCGATTCTAAATTTTAGTCGATTTAGACATGCTGTGTAAACTAAAAGGACATCACTAGTTGTCAAACGTTTGCTTGCCGTTTTGACTGTCAGTCAACTCAGAGATGTCATGTCAATGTCATGCATGTTGACTGTCAGCCAGCCTAGCAAAGCAGCGCGTGGTTGTTGTGTAGATAGTTTTCAGCACGTAATTATTAATTTTTTACAATATAATCAAACAAAACTCAATTACAATACTTGTATAGTGTCGCGATTTATTGACTGGATAATGGTAATTCACGACGAGACCGCATTAGTAATCAAATTACCTATGATAAAAAAACCACTGTACGAGGCCAAATCCAATATTATTCCTGCTATGAACGAAGATTATTACGAAAACACAAACGAAAACGATCCTCCTCTAAGTATTTCTACGAAAAAACCGCATAATTTGGTCAGTGAAAATGAATCAGAAGTTCAGGTTAGTAACCTAAAGAAAAAGTATAAGAAATCACACCAACTTCAACGGCCAGAGATTAGTGAAAGCACAAGCAGTGCTAATGTATTCAGTGATGATTTAGATGAACTTATAAGTGTGTATAAAAAATGCAAATCGGTGATAAGAAAAATTGAGGCCAAGTATGGACATTTATTAGACGAGTCTGGCTCAAGAAAAAGAAAAATAGTAAACTACTCAACCGATGATGAAGAAACCGAATGTCAATGCACATTAAATAAGAAAATAGTATTTGACGATGATGGAAAAGAAATTGCTATAGAAACATTGCCTGCTGACCATATTTGCCCTAAAAAACCAAGGTATTCACCACCAGAATTACCGAACAACATACAAATAGAATATTATAACCAAGATTTAGAATTACCTAACAGTCTTCAAGAGTTGAAAGTAATACTACAAAACCCAGAAATCAATATAAATTATCGAAACCAAGTTATACAAAAAGTAAGGTCAATCAAACAAGATTATTCTGATGAATTGAGAATGAACAAACGGTCCTTAGTTGAGAAGCTAAAAACAAATATGGATGAAATTGTAGATTTTAAGGGAAGCAATCTGTCCTCTATACTTGGGTATTATGTGTCTTAGTTTATAATAGTAATTAATAAAATTTTACATTGTTCTTATTGTTTTACTAGCTGATACCAACAACTTCATATGTGTGCAAAACTTTGCACCAAAGTATCTGACAACCAGCATACGATGAACCTCAGCAAATGGCTGCTTTTGTTTTAGAGAGTTAAAGCTGTATATCTTAAAATACAAATCTTTGATTTCAATAAAATAATAGCCTATGTTTCAATTCTGAAAAAGGTCCTAAGATTTGTGACATCACATTTCAAAATCTTATTTACATAGTTATTGATTTGCTAAATATGATTTCATAGGATTAAGGTAATTTTAAAACATCAGAGGTAGTATTCAACATATTTTATCAGGATTGCCAGCATTTACAATGGAAGGATATGCTCTACCTAAAACATTACGTTTTAAAATTAACCCTATTACAACGTGTATAAGATCCACATTAATGCATCCATGTGTAAAGATGCTAGCTTTCAAATGGATAGAATGTCCATTGTCCATCAAATAAAACAAATCTACGCGTCAGAATGCATTTGCCGTTCAAATAACATCGTTATCACTTTGTAATAAGATCTACAGTATATTCAATAGAGATGGGAATAAGTTGGTTGTTGTGAGGTGAATAATAATGTGACCACATGCCTATCATTTACTGTGAACCTGAGCTTTTGAATAACAACAATTTAGCGCGAGCTTCTGATACTTTCGCGTTATGGACCTTTTAATACGACAAATGCTTTTTCAGGCTGATAAAACTGAAAAATGAGAGTGTAACCGGGCGGGGCTGGGCACATAGAAGATATATTGTTTAGATTGGACGGTTTCTACTGTCTACCTAGCACAGAATATTAGGTACAAGTTTAAGTATCTAGCGATAGTGTCGCCATCTATCCCTAAATAAACTAGCAACAAAATTACAAAAATGGCCTACGACGAAGTACCATGCAAGTTATTAATACATCACTGCTTCTATATTTGCCGTCTTCATTACCTACGCTCTTTTAGTAGGTAAGGAAGTTGGTAGGTATACCTAGGTACCCACCTACACCTATAGGTGTGCTATAAATTCTATTAACCTTAGATAGGTTGGTATTTTACTATGTTTCTTACAAAGAGTATTCTCTACCAATGTCCTAGTTATATGTACCTATAACAGCTGGCATTTATTTGTGTTTGGTCAATACCTTCGTCTCAACTGGATATGCCTGGCGATTCCGTACCGCTAACCGTCTGCTAAATTACGAGTAAACAAAGCTCTAATTTGCATAACAGTACGACAGTACCATTGTAGAGCATTTGAAATAAGCACAGCCATTTGAATTCCGTATGGTATTTTAGAACTATGTAGATACAGATACCTACTTTGGGCTTCAAAGAAGGTTGTTCAATCTCATAAGGCGCGCGACCGCGTCATCGTTGGACGCCTACGATACGAACCTTCGCTGTGATTATATTTTAAAAACTTTGCGTTTTTTTTTTTTAATAAAATACCGCGAACTCAAGTAAATAAATAACTTTGTAAAGCGTGTGATAAAAGTACATACCTACTTGTGATTTATTTATGTAGAAAAATAAATAGGTACACAGTAAGGAGCATCTGAAATAATGAAACTGGATAACTTTGGATTTGAGAAATTGCAGGTCAGTGCAAAAAGTAAATATTGAAATGAAAAAGTTATAAGAGGCTCACGACTTCACGACTGTCATTCTCAGGCATGGTAGACTTTCATGTCCACTTCATGTTGCACCACTACTTCTTTGGCAACAGGAACCAATCGCAGTTTTTATGTAGAAATCGTCTCTCATCAGTTCTGGCTTTTATGTCATCGGGATTGTGATATCACGGATGTCACCTCAAGGCTCACGTTAACTGTTTTATAGCCCGAGGAAGTTTTTCACATTCGATGATTCATTACCTATTTCATTATATTATTATGAATAATGAAATAGGTAATTTAAATAGTAATTTTAATGTATTACGGTTATGAAACCGTAATATCTTAATTTATTTATTTATTATTGCACAAAATTATAAATTTGTTACGAAGGGTGGACTTAATGCTGAATAAATTGTCTGCCAGCCAATCCAAACGTGGTGGTGTAACAAGGAGAAATTAATATCTGTTGACTTTCGAAAGATGAAAATCCCGATCAAGTTTTTTGATCATTAGCTCTTTGTCAAGCTGAAACTTACATCTTAGTTCTTTTAGCGGGTAATTAAATACGTGAGTATAATTTCTCTGCAGAGAAGAAGGACCAAGTCGCTAGATATGCCATGCATGCGCCAGGCTAGGCTTACTGCAGTTGCAATTGGCACCTAAACTGGCAATTGACTGGATGCTCGATTTTCTCGACGCACAAATCAAAATAGACGAACATGAGACGCCTACCCTACCTAGATAGATATAAACTAATTCGCCGAATTTGTATTTGATCTTTTCTGATTTCCTCTGCGTTTTAGTTTTAATTTTCCAATAGAATAGAATGCCAATGGGAACCGGCGAAGCAGACAATGGACATGGAGACACGTGATTATGAAATGTTTGTAAACATTGTGTGATCGTAAACGCTTCTCTGTAGGTAACGTGAAGACTGGTAGTTTTACGAGGATATCATTCTGGGAATTGGTCAAATAAATTAGACCAACAGCATACCTTTCAGTACATTATGATTATGCTAAGAAATTACAAATAGAAAAGAAAATAAGTATTAACTACCTGTAAAGCCTAGTATTAGCTCTAGAGAAGCTAATATAGCAGAAGTGCTCTAGAGGACTTTTCTTGTAAACCCTCTGATAACTATAATTTTGATAGACACTGCAATCCTAGTGTGAATTTCTGTGCATCCCACTGGTCACCCAACTACATAACAATGTAATAGATATTTCTAAGGTCAGTATGCCGATACAGAAATCGTTACTCACGCATAGATTTGAGTAAAGATTTTCATACAAAAATCTCTGCTTGAGACAATGCTTCAGCATACGGGCCTAAGTGGTTTTTATTCACCTTGTTCGTGTTGCATAAACATGGCTTAGATTTGCGTAGGCGCCACCGACAGGGTGTAGCCTCAGCCTCCATGGTACTCTGACCCATGTTGCTCAACACTGACAGTTATTGTGTATGCATGTACAAATATGGGCAGCTGTTTGGAAACTGATCGAACATCGGACTTCGAATTACCTTCTGTTTTGTCACTGTAGGTAGAGTCTAGGATCTCTCAAAGTTTCAAGAGAAAATTATTGGCCGCTTTGAATGTTCTCGACACATAGTTCGGTATGTCAGGTGGTATGTCCTACTACATGTCTAGTGGGAGGCGAAATATAAGAAAAGTGCTTACCTCTTAGTACTAATCGTAAAGCATCATTAGTCTCTTGAGCATAATCATGATGGTGTGCAATTTCCGTCGATGGTACTGTACCAACGTTATTATGTAGGTACGCAGTCAGTAAAAGATTACATTCTGAATTGATTCTGAATTAGTTTTTTTCCCTTTTAACTTCGGTTTTGTGTCATTAATAGTTTTAGTGCAGTCTAAATTATAAGTCTAAGCCCTGAGTTAAAGAACATCGCTGTTTCATTTTTGATCTCGACTAGAACCGCCTTCAGCTCTTTTTTTTGTTTTGGGTTTATATAAATAAGTTCGCCACAAAATTGTTGTTATTCTAGGCGCTGCGAATGAAAGAAATGTGATTCATTTCCGTTGAATTTGCTCCCAACCATCCAGTTTTCTGTAACATGTCAGGACTTGTTGTTGTTGGAGTATCTTGTTGAAGGTCGACACCGATTCCTTTGTCTTCATCAGTTTCTACCTTTAAATAACATAAAACATACGTAATTTAAAACATTGTAAAACAACATGATCGCTATAAAGAACGTCTACTATTACCTACCTGGCGACTGGGTTCAAGCTTTTCTTGGTTATACACGGTGTAACATAAATATCCTATAAGTCCGAAGGGGGGTATTCTACAGTTCATGGCGAACACTGTTTGTTCTACGACTTTTGAGATTTCGAAGTTTTTCATTCATGAAATGAGCTCGTAACTTTTGCTTAAAATGTACCTACACACAGCTAGCGTGTGCGTGCGACGCGGTAGGATGGCACCTACGTGTACATGCGTGTGTACGGGTTTACGCAACTAGTAAACAAACACTTAGGGTTGTCGCATATTTCTAAATTAATAAAAGTTGTACTTTTGTGTGAAAATTTCAATTACGATTTATTGACTCTTTGCACACATCCAAGCACTCAGGTGGTCGGTCTAATTACGCCCCCTTCGGGCTTATAGGCTAATTATGTTACACCTTGTATATGTAGATTCTGTTTAGGTACCTACTATTCTTACCTGGCTAATAAACCCCAATAAATTGCTTCGATTCAACTTATCTACTGAAGTAGGTGCTCGAGGCACATGTCTTTTGTAAAGGCACGTTTAAAATTCCTATCGCGTGAGTTACTGGGTGATTTTACATACAAACACCAAAGCTGTGTATGCTAATGTCAGACTTTCAATACATCGGTAGAAAACATCGAATGGCGTGTTTTGGTTACAAGATAAGTATTCCGACAGGCAGTTTCATCCACTGTGTGCCGGCAAATGAATATGCGAGAACCTCCGTTTGCATATTGCTACCTTCTCCTGAATATTTTATGTAGCCTAGCGAGTAATTTACAAGCGGATAAGTTATCTGTGATCTGTATTGCGCATACTGCAAAGTTATGATTGCTACCAGTGTACCTATTTATAAACGTTTACTCGGAGTTTACTAGTCGCCCTGTAGGTCAAGGTCGTAGCGTGGAGTTTCCAGTTATGAACTAATCCTATGTTAGTCCACCTCAGACCTGCATACTAAACATGGAACATAAAACTTACATAAACTATAAAGAAATTGAGAGTGGATGCTTAAATCATAGACTCATAGATTGTATATATCCGACTAAAATGACCAATTAAGGTAGGTACTTAATTAGTGATGTGACACTGTTGATAGCGATGTGATCTGCTGTAAAAATATAATAATTTTAATATTTCCGAAGGATAATTGATAAATAAACCTAGGAATTCTGTGCTTGCTGGAATTAACTACGCATGGTTGGAACTGCTGGAAATTATCAAGGATTTTTTAATCTTTCCAGACAGCAGAACGCAGTCCAGGATGGGAAACGCATCGAGTTCGGCTCAACAGGGTCCAGGGCTACGGCTTCGGCATCGCCGTGTCTGGCGGACGGGACAATCCTCACTTCGCGAGCGGAGACCCTTCTATAGCCGTCTCCGATGTCCTGAGGGGTGGACCGGCTGAAGACAAACTTCAGTAAGTTCTAACGAATCTGGGAATAATTGTTTTATTATGGGATGGTCTCTGATTGTTCGCAGTCACTTGGTGCTTTAAGTATTTACAAATACTGACTTTCGACAGCTGGAGGACACATAATTCTCCGCACGATGTTATGATTATCAAGATTTGACAATACTCTTCCTTATATCTTACGTTCTTCTTTTACAGAGTAAATGATAGAATAGTGTCAGTGAACGGAGTTCCCTTAGAAAACGTAGAATATGCGCGTGCAGTGCAAGTTCTTAGAGATTCTGGTGCGACAGTATCCTTGGTGGTCAGAAGACGAGCTCCAGCGCCGCCTCCAACCGCTCCAACCACCATCAAGCTATCACTTACTAGGAATGGCAAGAAGGAGGGTAAGTTTGTCTCAATGTGGGGGAAAGAATGACTCACTCTCATACGGTCTTATTCCAGAACGAGGACTAAAGAAAGTCACGGTTTAAACCGTGACGTTGACGTTCACACCTTGACGTTTAAACCTTGACTTTCTTTAGTCTTCGTTCTGGAATAAGACCAACATCCAAACAAACTCACGTTTAAATGCTCGGGTCACATCTTCGTCAAAGAAAGGCGAGGTCGCCTTGTAAGCTGACGGTATGTATTTAATGCAGGCAGGGTTCTCCCTCAATAAATATTGTACTTCTTGTTGATCTATTGCTATGCGTATTCGTCACTCTTTACCAGTACCATTTCACACTTGATCTAAGGTTTATGTTAGAATATTAAAAACTGATTGGTACTTTCAGAATAAAGTTTAACCTAATAAGCTCAGAAAGATATTAATTTACTTTAGAGTACCTACTAAGCCTGAAAACTATTGACAACATTGAAGTTAAAGAACTACTTAAATAGATACCTACCTAACTTTTTGGAATGAAATGAAACATATTCATACAAATATGTTTTGTTTACTGAATAATCACAACTTTTAGAAACTATTAAACATTTGGACATAAATCTAGACATTAACTTAGCTTTTAATCATTTTACCTCGTCTTATTATACCCCGCGAGTTAAGAGGGTCGATTGACATATCATCTGTTTTCCTTCCAGACTTCGGCTTAGTCTTAGGCTGCAAGATCTACGTCAAAGAACTAACAATGCGAGCAAGAGAACAGTTCAATCAAGGTGGCCAGGGTCTCTGCGAAGGTGACGTGGTCACAAAGATCAACAACACACCAGTCTCCGATGCCATGACCCTGAAGGAAGCCAGGAAACTGGTGGAGTCCTGCAAGGATCGATTGAACCTTGTGGTGACGAGAGAACTGATTAGGGAGGAGACGGTGACAAATGGGAATTACCAGAATAATTATAATAGCCTAGGTGAGTGCACATTTTATTGAAAACTGACGTACCCCCGAATTTATAAACAGATGCTGAACTGTCCACAAAACCGTTCTAACCAGCTTTCGCCTAGCTCTGTGCTTTAATCTGGCTAGAGACAAGGCCCGATTTTGTTTATGAAGATCATTGGCTTGTTAATTGTCAATTCTCTTTCTAGACTTGTGAGCGCGAAAATGGAATTTACACTGATTTTTGTTTTTGCAGTTTCTGTGAATAATAAAGTTATCTTTGCCGACAATGCTGTCTTGGGCTACCTTGAATCCCTCTGTCACTACGAATCCTATTCAACACCCTCGCTTCGCCTTCGTAACCTCGGGATTCAAGAGCACACGACATGAGACACTGCTTTATTCCCTACATGCCCACTCGACAAATAACAACTATATAATTCACAGAAGCAACAACCCCACAAACCAACCCCTACCCAACATCAGAGCCAGTGTCCTCAGGGTATTCCAGCAGTGGCCAGAACCTATACGTAGCAGCACCTGTGAGAGGGGGTCCCGGAGACAATAGGAGGGGTCCCTTAGACCACGAACAGCCTCCTAGACCTCCGCCTTCTAGGAACGAAGGTATCGAAGGTGATAGAATAGTTTAAGTTCTCAAGTAGTCAAAGTCAAATATCTTTTAGTTAGTAAAATCACAAGGTTCATTTAGAATCTTTAAGCATAAGATTCTGTAAGGGTCTGGAAGAAAATATGAGAGGTCCTTGAGACCTGAAGTAACCACGCAGACCTCCATCTCCTACGAAGTTGGTAGAGTTGTCCATAAGTAGAGTTTAATAGAAATACTGAGTATTGAATCCATCTTATTTTATAGGAGGTCCGAGGGGTATGAATAGATCTGCTACAGGTACCGACACGGTTAAATAACTCTAACTACTGTGAATGGAGGGGAAGTAGGAGGGGCAGCGAAAGAGATATGAAATTCGACTTGTGTGCATAAAGTTCAGAGCTAATAACCCTTGTCGGAGTCTGTACTTGATGCTCTATGGTATGATTATCTATTACTACCATTATTTTCTTTTTCAGACTACTACAGTAGTAGAAGGCAGCTTTACGAAGAAGAAGGAATGGCGAATCAAAGAAAACCTCCGTAAGTAGATTCTATTGAAATACGGTTCTAACCTCTCTCATTTATTGCATTCATATTGTGGGTACAGGAGATCCTACTATAATCCTACTAATATTATAAACGCGAAAGTTTGTAAGTATGGATGGATGGATGTTTGTTACTCTTTCACGTAAAAACTACTGATCCGATTTGGATGAAACTTAGAATATATATTGTCCGTGACCTGGATTAACACTTTTTATCCCAGAAAATCAACGGGATCCAACGGGACGCGAAAGAAGTCGCGGGCGGAATCTAGTTATAAAATATTTACATTATACAATATTACAAAAAGATAAAACAATAAAAACCAGTCAACACAGCATAAAAAGGAGTTTAAAGAGATTATTTGTAAACCCTCTCTCCCCCTTTCAACCCTCATAGTTTGAAAAGTAGAATAGAATGGAATAATTTTTTCATCACACCTATTCGAAAAGAACGACTTGGTTCGCCTTTACGTGCACCCAAAGGTGGTGTTTTCTATAAGAAACAATAAGTGCGCGGCAAAGTTCATTCCGGCACACATATAAGTGCGCCGCAATTTACTTTGCCGCGCACTTTTTGAATTTGGAACATCTTACTGTTCAGCGCCAAAGAAATCGAACGAATAGAAAACATAAGAAATAAGTGGTTTTCATTATAGATACTATTTATTTTCATTTTAGTTGTTACTATATATGTTTTATTCAATAATAATATTACAATAAAATATGAGGCGCCTTTTATTTTCTCATAGTTGGTGATGAAAAGTAGAGTGTACCACTCGGGCGCAAAATATATTTTTGGCTCGGGCGCTGTACTTTGAATCCCTCGCTACGTTCAGGATTCTACTAAAGAATCCCTCGCTACGCTCGGGATTCTACTCTAGAATCCTTCATTTCGCTCTGGATTCAAAAAATCGCCCTCGCCGTAAAAATATAATTTTGCTCCCTTATGATACAATCTACTATTATTGGCAAAACAGAACACAGCTTATTGGGTAGGTAAACAACAGTAACAGATTTAACAGAATTAATACGTATACATTTTAGCCGGCGAGGCACAAACTAGGCAAAAAGCCTGTATCTTGGGTCTCAGGAGTACGAGTTACCATAAAATAGTTCAAACAACTTACATTAAGTGGGTGTTAGCGTTGCTAGTGTTTGGCGTATTGTTAACAAAATAACTAAAAATATAATTGCTAAACAAGACTAATCAGAAGAAAAACTGGACAAAATACTCCCTAACAGGTACGTGTATGTTTTCAGAACAGAACCACGGCTCATCAGCTTCCAGAAGGAAGGTTCAGTGGGCTTACGTCTTTGCGGCGGGAACCATTCTGGTGTGTTTGTATCAGGCGTGCAGCCCGGCTGCCCTGCGGCTTTACAGGGCCTGCAGCCTGCTGATAACATACTCAAGGTATATATAATAGGCTTTTACATCTATTGAAGATGATTTTTATGCCTATGCCGGACACACTGTTTCACTTCTTCCGTGCGGAGGGACTCCACGCACTATTTTTGAAGTGAAACTTCTAATGCGACTTCCAACAAGGTTGCGTTAAACACTTAACGCTCCTGGGGAGGGGGAATAGAAAGAGACAGAGTGATAGTGAATGCGTGGTCCTCGAAGTTTCACTTCTTCCGCGCGGAGGGACTCCACGCACTTTTTTTTTATGCAACTACTTAATAGAACTGATTTATTATTATTATTTATTATTTAATACTTTATTGCACAAAAATATAAATTTGTTACAAAGGGTGGACTTAATGCTGAAAGCATTGTCTGCCACCCAACCCAAACGAAATTCATTTCAGGTGAACGAAATGGAAATGAAAGGAGTGACGAGAGAGGAAGCCGTGTTGTACCTCCTCAGTCTGCAGGAACGTATTGATCTCATAGTTCAGCACTCGCCGGACGAATATAATGCTGTTGCGAGCGGACAAATGCGTAAGTTCTTATGAGGCCGTATTTTGATTTTGGCTCGTTTAGGCCAGTTTTCACTTGCACACTTATTTACGACCAAAATTCGTCATATCCTATCCGTATCTATTTTGTTTATTTTCCTATTTTGAAACAATTATAGAATGTTCATTTAGGTGACCGTGAGCGTGGGTTACTCTCGACCACAGGGGCATTATTCTGTATGACTTAGGAGATTCCTTGCCGTAACCGTATGACGTCACCGTAAGGAATGACATTTATGGCATAGGAAATACGGCATAGGCATAGGGCGGCTGTCTTGTCGTGCTGCGTAACGCGCTTGTATTGGTCATAGTGAATAAGGCCCCTGGCCACAGGATTTTGACAGACGTCATGTCATTTTGCAGTACAAAATGACACGAAATCGGAACGGCGGTGGTCGAGAGTAGCCCTCAGATAAAAATAAGATGTTCTAATATTATTTGCAGCGGGCGATTCGTTCCACATAAAGACACATTTCCACTACAACGAGCCGACTGACGGCGAGATGTCATTCCGATGCGGCGATGTATTTCACGTTGTCGACACACTGCATAACGGAACTGTCGGCGCATGGCAGGTGTATAGGATAGGTGAGCAAGGTGCTTTATTTCTTCTTCTTTTTTTTCTTTTCTTCTTTTCAATAATGGCCTCTGTCTGTCATTTCGACAGACAATTTTGGCAATGTCAAGTGATATATAGTAATAATATAAATCAAGTCAAGTCATTCGTCAAGTCGGCTGTCGTTTGTTTTGAAAAGAAAATGGTGGATGTTCTCTTCAAAACCTAACACGAATTTTCACATTCAAAAAAACCACTTTACACACATTTATTCCAATGGCTCACACTTTATGTTACGAGCTAAGTATTATTCTTTAAAATTCCACCAAAATTAAACAACAATACTCAGAATAACACAAGAAAAACTATTAAAATAAAAGTGCTATGTGTCGTTTCTAAAAATGACAAAACTCGTGTGTCTTTCTAGTGGCTTTTCGGTGGCTAGGACTGTCACAAATTTGCCAAAGTCAGTGTTTAGTGGCATTTACTATTAAAATAAAAACTATTCAAATAAAAGCTAATCTACTATATAAAAATAAGTCGGGTTTTCCTTCCTGACGCTATAACTCCAGAACGCACGAACCGATTTCCACGGTTTTGCATTCGTTGGAAAGGTCTCGGGCTCCGTGAGGTTTATAGCAAAGAAAATTCAGGAAAAATTTCAACAGAAAAGCGGGAAAATGGAATTTTGAAAAGTCACACCCTAACGTGAGCAACGCCGCGGGAGACGGCTAGTTTTGCTATAAAACATGATAGAACTTGAATTATCATTCGTCAGATTATTACTTCAAAATGACGTCCCAAGTTGACGTTACAACATCGTTACAATATGCAGCCCGTGTCTAGGGCACGCTTCCGATTGCTACTGATTTGGACCAGTTGAGCTATCTATAAATCGTTTACATATGCTACAGTTGAGCTATCTACAAACCGTTGCAAACGATTTACAGATATAGTAGGTGCCAAATAACACCGCAATACAGGTCATTCACCCCCCTTCACCACGATGTCGCAAAATTCAATTTATGAATGGCTAAAGGCCGTAAGGTCAATAGTGGTTTAAACCACGAAATAGAGTTTAACCTCCAGTCTCCGATTATTTCATAAGATCAATGGTAGTTAATCGACCATCGGTAGCTTAATTAAACTGACAGAGATGACAGTAGATTAATCCATCGATCAAATGTAATCATAGATAACGAAACCCATAGTTTAAACTGCTTTTGATCTTACGGCCCTAATTCTGTCGCTTTCCATACAAACCTGTCGCTAAGACGGTAATCGCTCGAATCTCGTAGTACTGTTTGTTTATCATACATAAATTGAATTTTACGACATCGTGGTGAAGGTGGGTGAATGACCTGTATTGCGGTGTTATTTGGCACCTACTACAGCTCAACTAGTCCAAATCAGTACCAATGAAATGATAAGATATCGAGGTCCGTTTTTATATTTTGGAAGCATTCTTATACATTTCTAATTCGCAGGTCGCAACAACCAAGAGGTCCAAAAAGGTCAAATTCCAAACAAAGCCCGCGCAGAAGAACTAGCTACTGCTCAGTTCAACGCGACTAAAAAGGAAATGTCTGGCAATGATGGTAAACATAACTTCTTCAGGCGAAGGCGTTCTACGCATCGACGGAGCAAGAGTCTTGGCAAGGTAATTTAATGGAATTATTTTAAATGATGATGATGATGATGATGATGTATTATACATATAAACCTTCCTCTTGAATCACTCTATTTATTAAAAAAAACTGCATCAAAACCCGTTGTGTAGTTTTAAAGATCTAAGCATACAGACATTAGGACAGACGCGGGAAGCGACTTTGCTTTATACTATGTAGTGATTAGTAGGATTTAAAGCAAATCATCCACAGGAACACTGGGACGAGGTAGTCCTATCAGACAGCATCAGCAAATTCCCCGCGTACGAACGAGTGGTACTGAAACAGCCGGGCTTCGTGCGTCCCGTTATAGTACTGGGGGCAGTCGGAGATATCGCTAGAGAGAGATTACTCACTGAGAACCCGGACAAGTTCTCTTCTCCTAGTAAGTTATTTGGTACTTTATGGACCCAACTGGCCCTCAAATTGCAGAAGAAAAATATACAGCTCTGGTTTTCTTTCTGAAATGCATTTCTTACTGTAGTTTCTTTACGTGTGTTCTAAAAGATGCCTACTAACTGTAAAAAAGCCATAACATTTGCTTTATAGGTAGTAGATAAACCTGATCATGAAAACGAGGTAGGTACATTCCTAAACCATGGTATAGAACCTTCAATTTAGATTATGTAGATTGTCAGTCCCATAAATATTTTGCATGTGATTATATTCATTTGACAGCACTAAAATTATAGCTGTCTTTGTCGTTTCAGTTCACGAGCACGGGATGGCAACAGTTTTTGGCTGTTAAATTATGTTAATTTACGAACATGTCATAACAGAATCGGGGTCGTTAGCCAGACTTTACCCAGAAATGGACAGTTCATTTAGCTAGAAGACATCAGATTCATTCAATCTAATAATGATCATACTTATTTACCAGAAATGGACAGCGCATTGGAAGACAGCAAGACCAAATCGACCGGCATAATTCGTCTATCAAGTATCAGGTCGATCATGGAGCGCGGCAAGCACGCTCTGTTGGACATCACGCCTAATGCTGTAGACAGGCTCAACTACGCACAGTTCTACCCAATCGTTATATTCATGAAGGCTGATAACAAGCATATTATCAAGCAGCTGAGAGCTGGCTTGCCAAAGTAAGATTGAAAGTATTTTATACGTTAAGTTTCCCTAATTTTAGGAAACCTAATATATACGCCTAATACAAGGTTTCCTATAATTAGGGAAACACTTTTAAGGCGTTGATAGTATTTTATATGTTACATTTCCCTAATTATAGGAAACCTAATATATACGTCTAATATTAGGTTTCGTATAATTAGGAAAACACTTATTTTTTTGTTTTTATAAATTGTATTTTCATATTTTCTCTGTGTTGGATACCCTTATTAAACAAAATAAAATAAATAAAGTACCTCAGTGCCTATTTCACCATGACATGTTATGAATATCTCTGTATCTACTTGAAAAATAATCCAAAGATAAATGCGGGTAGATATATTTTAATTTGGCTCAGAGATGGTGAAACAGGCCCCAAGAAAAAGAGAGTAACCATTGGTAATCAAGGTCAATACGCACTCATTCAGAAAAAAACAAAAACACATCTTTCAAACTAGGAATCTAAACCACAAGACAAATAAAAAAAAATATCTTACATATCTTACATTATATCCCAGATCCGCCCACAAATCATCAAAAAAGGTTCTAGAACAATGCCAGCACATGGAAAGAGTATGGGGCCATGTGTTCACGCACACCATAACGCTCAGCGAAGCAAACCAAAGCACATGGTTCAACAAACTCATGGATCTAATACAAAGAACACAGCAGCAACAGTTATGGGTTTCTGAGACTAAGGTAATATATTCAATTATTGAAACTAGTTATAATTGTATGGTTTTTTGTAAAGCGTTTCAAATGAGAACTATGGCGCCATTTTGAATTTGCTTCGTTCGAGTTTTACTGAAGTTAAAAATAGCTGGTTTTAACAAATATTGTGGACATACAGAAACTTAACATATTTAAATTTAAAATTGAATATTACTGAATAATAAAAATAAAAAAACTTATTTAAAAACTAAAAAAAACTAGATGGCGTCTTTCTTGTGTTCAACTTTTTTTTGTTATACATGCTATATTCAAGTTATATTTGCAAATTGGTAGGTAATTACGTTTCAGAAAATTCTCTATTTCAATAGATTTAACAGTTTCTCAATTGAAACGCTTATTATTTAAGGGTACAAGGGTAGTTGGAAGAATCGTAGTTATTTCTGTTAACATTACAGTAAACGCATCGCTTCAAGAAGTCGCTTGAAAGGCAAATTGGTGCATTGGTAAATTATATGTGCTCTTTTCTGTACTATGTTTTAATGTGTTTAAAAATGTGAATACAGTTTTGATTATTCAAAATCTTCTCGACTGTAAAGTAAACACCTTAGATCAACTTAACTGCGTGTTTTGACTAAAACATTCACAATAAAATCTTCACAACACAATCCTTACAAACGATTTGTTTTTACATTCAAGTAAATCTTTAAAACCATCTTCACAAGATTCAAAATGGCAAACATAAACACGGTTGTGAATGTTTTGCAGTAAAAACGGTTGCTGACTGATTACATACATTAGATAAATAAATAGAAAATTCAAGATTATCAATAATTTTTCTTATTGATTCAAAGTTGCATTCACATTTTCTAAAACATGTTCATATAATTAACAATCGTCGTTTCTGTCTTGGTATAGCACGTTGAAATGGTGTCGGATATATACTTCCCCATTCCACCTTCTCCATACCCTGCCTTTTATCCCATCTCTTACCCCATATCCAATTACCCATCTCCTAGACCTCTAAGCTCACCGCAAGCCATGCTACCATCTAACCCCCACACTAA
Source organism: Eulithis testata (assembly GCA_947507515.1). Lineage (NCBI taxonomy): Eukaryota > Metazoa > Arthropoda > Insecta > Lepidoptera > Geometridae > Eulithis > Eulithis testata. Next base: position 3,553,747 of record OX382213.1, on the reverse strand, counting down.
ACCCCACGATCATATGTATGACGCTAACAGAAATCACGTAGTACCCTATTATTACTCCGAAACTCTCACACACTGCTTGCCTAACAACGTTTATGGTGTTCCTAACAAAAACAGACATACAGTCGCTATCAATCCTTACGAGGAAAGACAGATTTACTATGAGAGAAAACTAAAATCTAAAGCTGATCTAAATATGCAACAGCCTGTATTTCCAAAGAGCTTCCAAACGCAATCGTTCAGACCGTACAGCGTAATGGAAACTTCCTGCAAATCTCCAGTTCAAAATATACAGAGGCCATCCTCAGTGGTACCTATGTCTGAGCAATACAAACCAGCGTCCTTCTTTACCAATGAAAATGATATCAGGAAGACGAATGAGGTCCCGGAATGGAAGGCTAGGCTTCAGAAAGAGTTTCCAAAACCATTTATAAAACAACTGGAAAAGCCACTCCGACCAATTTGCAGAATTCCAAATTGCAAGTGCAGTGTCAAACTTGATACAGTGAGGTACAGCCAAGTTCGCACGCTACCTACTGTGACTGAAAGGTCTTTGAATAAGATCAGAAATTTATCTTTGCCTACCCTCAAGTTGGAGGAAATCGATAAAATCGAGAAATCTGAAGAATCAGAGGCTGAGAAAGATGTTAAGCCAGGTATAAGTAAGCCTATATCTGAACAGCATTTAGGGTATGTCTAGGACTACGTAGAATTTATCAAAGTTACCAAAATAGTTACCAAAATTAGGATAAGCACAAGTTTGTGTTAAATTTTATTTGCTCACAATAACCTTTATTTTATGTATATTGGCTGCTTTTGTTGCATTTGCTTTTAGTGCATGTTTATTATGTTTAAGTTATTGTATTGTTTATTTGATTTTTTCCCTCACAACTTTGTTTTGCCAAACAATCATAGTGTGTAAATAAACCACTACAGTGTAAAATACCACCCAATATTATAATGGATACTAACATTCAACTATTAATCATAGTTTAAAAACTAAACAGTTTGCTTACTGAATGTTATTATCCACGTGTGTCCCCATTAATCATTCACAGACGCTAAAAGTTTTTTTTAGTTTCTGTAACGTGTTCTGTGCAATCATTCATTTGTCTTGTCACCCCATTCCATAACCTACCTTCCCGGACGCCGCTGCTTCTACAAAATGGCCGACACAAAATGGCGGGCACTTCAAAATGGCGGACGATGAAAACAGAGGCCGGAGCCGTTGTCTGATGACTTTTTGTTCTCAATGTCATCGAGTACTGAGAACAGGCTGTCGTACGCTTCAAGTCCTGAGAGTGATTTGGAAGTGAGTCCGCCGCCTGCGCCGCGGTTGGTCAAATCCTCGTCAGATCCGTCCATTGCTACGACGCAAGATAATATGGATCGTGACGATGATCTCAATCATATGGCTGACGCAGTACCGCCGCCTTACACGGTTTGTATTTACTTCTCTAATTCTCTATGGTTGATAACTTACGAAAATGTTAGATTCGGTGCGCATTTAAAAACTGAGGTTTAGACTGATCCTGTTTTTAGAAGCAACTTATTTCATTGGTCAAGTTATTTTTCAAAAACTTTTGTAAAGCAATGTGATCTTGCTATTAGTAAACTTGATGTAAACTTAGAGTTTCACCGTGTTTTGTCTATTTCGGTCAAAATTAAATCTGCTTGTCAATGCTAAAAAAACAAGGCACGGTGTAAGTACTCTCTATTAAATACGGCATCAAGTTTATTAGATAATAACAGGGTACGTGTATCATTTAAGGCGAAGGGTAAAGTCAGACAACTCTCTCGCTCGCACATTTCAACAACTTTTAAAGATATAATATAACTAAATGTAATTATGTGAAATGGCAGAGCTTCAGGGTCGAGAGAATAACAATGCAAAGGTTCAGTAAAAATATCACATTGATCCAAACAAGTTTTTCGACCAAAAAACTTGTACCAATGCGATAAATTAAAGTGCACATTTTTTGGTTAGAAGTCACGTCGATATCTCTGTCTCGACTAAAGAAGTCGCAGAACAAGGTCTAAAAACACACCTGAGCCCCGAGTCTGTCATTTGTTTTGAGTTCCGACTCGAGTATAGCACACGCAAACGCATTCGCAAAGCGAGGCTACTATCTCCGACAAATTCGAAGCAAATTGGTCACAAAGTGTGTTTCTTTCTAACAGCAAGGTGGTTATGGTGACAGCAAGTACGGCTTCTCAGCCAACACCAATGGTGGAGTCGCTCCTATGAATGGGCATAGTCTTCCAGGAAACCATATGATGGGCCCCAATGCCGAAGTACCGCCGTACCATAGCAGCAATATGACTCATTCACCGCCTCACTCGCCTTTATATGGTACAGGTAAGATTAGGTTATGGGCTCAGAAAATAATGATATCACTGGCAAAAAAAAAACAACCTTAGCCACAGAGTAGATATTATAGTTCGAGAGAACCGAGTTATTAGATAGGTATATGACTCATTCACAACCTCATTCGCCCTTATATGGAACAGGTAAGATTAGGTTATGGGCCCAGTAATTCATTCATCGTCTTAATGGCCTCAGTATGTCTGTGAAGAGTGGTTCCTATGAATTAGGAACTTTTGAAAATAGTTTACCTTCTTAGTCTTGAAATTAGGTTCTATAAGATTTGGTTTTCATTCATAAAACCCTTGAGACTTAGGTAGTTTGTCACTGAGTATACTTTTAGTTTTACCCTTAGAGAAAACACATGCTAACTTCAACCAAGTAGGTTCCAACTGGTTTAGCTGTAAATTAATTCAACCACAAATGCCACAAATATCTAAATGTTAATAAAAGACACATTTTAAAAATGTCATCGACCGACAGATTCCAAATTCCAACCCACAATTTACAAAATTATTATCTCGGTATGTAATGTAAGTATGTACTTATAAAATATTGAAGTCTCCATTGCTCGCCTTTGTTTGAAACAGGTTTGTTGAGTCCCCCAAAAGGGTCAAGGTACGCCAAAAATAAACGAATGCAAAAAGGTTCGCGTATCGCAGGTAAACCTCTAATTCTATACAATTCCCCTTCCAGTGATTTGAAGTTCTTTCTTTTAGTATTATTTGAGTTTAAACATCCATAGTGATAAGACGTACATTACAATCTTTCGAGTTTTTGAGAACTTCCTTCTATAAGTAGTCGAAGTAACAAATTATTTGTATCTTGTGGTAATGATACCTACTGTCTCATATGAGTTTAGTTCTGACTATTGTGTGTAAGTTATCAAAAAGTTTGGAGGTGCGTACCTACATAAATAGATATTAGTTTACGGAATAAAAGTGAAATATATCGGTAGGTACCTAGTAGAAGTCATATCGTGGCTCGCGACGTCTTTTATAAGTAGTTTTTTTTTTGTACAGAAATAATAACTTCTTTTTTGTGGTCTTTGAGTTCGGGCTACTTACTTCCATATCTTGTTGTTTACTTATAGTGATAGTCAAATTTTTCGATTGTAAAAAATGGATTTACCATAGTACTTGTTGGTACTGGCGTGTAATGTTAATAGACTTTTTTAATACTTACATGTTTTTAAGTCGTGGTTATGTTCGGTAGGTTACTGTACTGCCGGCGGGAACGGTTTTGTTTGGAATTGCATATCGAAATGTTTCTCAATCATGCCATATCGGATAAGTAGACTGAATTTAATAAAAATTGTTGAACATAGTTCGCATTTACTGAAGTTCTATGATAGAATTTTTGTTCTATGACCAAATTTTGTATTAGGTTTGTACCCTGTAAATAATTTTACTTATTTTGGGTTATTTAAATAGCCAATAATGTTCTATGCACATGTAAAATTAATACCTTTGTTATTTTGTCGGCATATTTTGTTGGCAATCCTCAATAAATAAAATTATAATAATTTGTCCTCAGTGCCAGAACTACCGCCTAGAGGAGGTCCAGTAACGAGACCTACGGGCGGTGTGTTATTACCAGCGCCACCGCCTGGTAGACCTCCGCATAATCTAAGGCATAATCCACCGGTAAGTGTATATTTGCGGTGTAAAGGCGGGCATGCACGGGCAGGCTGAAACAGCAGCAGTCAACTGCTTCAGGCTGTGAATGTACAAATAATGTACAATATCTTTGTTAGTAAATACTTGTTATTGTTATTGTTTATTCATTGCTGTAATCGTTTTCTAAGCTCATCATATATTTGATTTAGTATGGTTTTTTCTTATATTTATGCACTTATTGTTTTATATCCTATACTTACTGTAGTAATTTCGACTGTCTGTTTTAAAAAATATATTTTATAAAAAGTAAATCCGTAATTGGCCATAGGATTAGCTTAGTTACATATTATTTAATAATATTAAGGGCTGTGGGTTTTGTTAAATATGTAAATTTAAAAAAAACACGGACATTTAACACAACGCCTTCTAGTCCCAAACTAAGCAAAGCTTGTACTATGGGAACTAGATGGCTGATAGAATACATATATCCATTTTTTTTTGTAAATACATACTTAAAATAAATCTTAAGTCATGGAAATACACTATACAGAGGTTTTTCAATTAATAGATATACATAATTACATACTCCTATCTCTATAGATGAATCAACAAAAGATACTTTGAAGGTAAGTTTCACACAAAGGTTTTGAGATTTTTTTTAAACTTTGACATGCTCTCCTGTAAAATGGTAAAAAGTGAGATACCATGATATTCTTTGGGGGTGTCGATTATAATACATAGTAACACACAGACACAGAACAAACAAATAGTGACTATAGGATCAAGACTTGCCTTGTCCTCTTTTATCTATCCTTTATTTCAAGCAGAGTGAGTTAAAAAGGAATTATGTTTCCATCCCGGCAAATGTTTCTGACTCTCCGAGCTGTTTTATTCTATTTCAATGTTCCGAGCACAAATATTTGACAGGTGTAATGAATTTAAACACATTTAAGTTATGATAATGATGACTTCTATGCCTTGTTGATATTCGTGCCGATTATATTTTGTTATTTATATTCTCCCAGCAGTCAAACAACCGTCCAAGTGCTCAAGAACGACTTTTCGGCGCTTCTAAAGAGTCTGAAGAAACTGCGACTTACACCGGCCGGCCTACCAGCATGGTCATCCAACCGGCGCAGAGTCAGGGCTCACTCGATAGACATAGGCATCCTAACGCGGTACGAATGTCCTCTAAGTTAACAGAACAAGTGATTTAGAAACTTACAGTTCAAAAGAACAAGTTTCTAAGAAAGAAAGAATACTTTAAGGGAGTTCTGAGGTAACAAACATAAAAAAAAAATACAACCGAATTGAGAACCTCCTCCTTTTTTGAAGTCGGTTAAAAAGCTTTTGAACCGCATGAAACCTCATAAAAATATGAATAATCATTTTCAAATCCGGTTCTAAAAGTTTTTATTTCCACAGCAAAACTCTTACGACGGTACTTCACCATACGAGTACAGTGGTGTGCCTAACAATGGTTCGGCAATGGGGTCCTGTCGACTGCCCCCTAACGCACCCGATGACCTCAAAGTCGCTCCGCCTTCTATGTAAGTATTTATTTCCTGAATGTAACCAAATGTACTACATCGGTTAAAATGTGACATGTGTTCTTTTACAACATACAATGTAGGAAGGTCTTCTTGAACCTTTTCTTGATTTTTTTTTATAATTTAAGCTGTAAGTTGAATACGAGTTGCAAGTTTTTTGTTGACCGCAAAATGGAGCGTTTTTCATGGTAAAGATTGGGTTTGAAAAAACATAACTTTTTGGTTTTTTATGCTAAAAATAATTTTTGATTCTGAGTTTTATTAAGTAGATAGGTACATATTTACTTTTGAATTCGTATTTTTTTTCATTCACATTACTTTGCAACAACTTTTTACGTACAATCACAGAATATTCCTACAAGGTAAAATACAGATTGCCTTATCTACGAGTATACGACTTATGTTACGTTTAATCAAATTAATATCAATTCAGTATTAAGGCGAAGGGTAAAGTCAGACAACCTTCTCGCTCGCACATTTCAACATTTTTGAAGATATAATATAACTAAATGTAATTATGTGAAATTGCAGAGCTTCAGAGTCGAGAGAATAACAATGCAAAGGTTCAGTAAAGATATCACATTGATCCAAACAAGTTTTTCGACCAAAAAACTTGTACCAATGCGATAAATTAAAGTGCACATTTTTTTGTTAGCTAACTTGTTTGGATCAATGTGATATTTTTACTGAACCTTTGCATTGTTATTCTCTCGACTCTGAAGCTCTGCAATTTCACATAATTACATTTAGTTATTTATATTATATCTTCAAAAATGTTGAAATGTGCGAGCGAGAAGGTTGTCTTACTTTACCCTTCGCCTTAAAATGTGGTTATATTTCAGTAAAATGGAACCTCCACCGCCGCCGAACCCGACAGCAATGTCGGCGCAAAGTCCGCAACGGAACTCTAACTCACACGAACACAACTCATTGGATTACAACAGAACTCCAGAAAATAACTACAGGTAGACCAACCTTATATACTTAACCGGAGGTTTCCACTGCAAAACATTCACAATAAAACATAGACAACTCTGTGAAGATATCAATTTGCGTTTCCACCGCCAAACCTTGTCCATGTTTGACGTCATGGCTCAGTCGGTAGTAGCTCTGCCTTCCGTGCTGTGAGTCGTGGGTTCGATACCCATCGAGAACAAAGATTTTGTGTGTGGCAAACATAGATATTTTTTCGGTTTTTGGGTGTTACTTTACTATCTGTTAATAGTAAGTATTTACATAAAAAAAATGCAATTAACAATCTAGTCCCCATAGTAAAAGCATGCTTTTTTTTCTTTTTTTTTAAAACAACTAAATCATGTCACATCATGATAACAAAATCCACTGCCAATAACGATGCATTGCCTCACAGAGCACATCCACAGTAGACCTGCTCTATGCATTGAGTTTGGGTTCAAAGGGTGTTGTGTGAAATATCCCAGGATACTTATTTATTTGATTGTCAGCAGATCAGCTGATAACTATCGCAGTCCACAACAGAACGGCCGTCCGAATATGAATGGCGGCGCGCCCATACATAGTCGCGGGCCTTCGTTACCCAGCGTGCCTACTAACGAACATGCCAAGTACAGGTAACCCTTATATAAATTATAAAACCATATACAAACAACATTTCCTTAGTAAACTGTAACTGCTGATGTATTAAATTTAATTTAGGTATATTTTTCACTCTGTATGTCTTTGACTTGTTTGTTATGTTCGCACCGAATAGAATTAACCTACCTGTTTCTATAGCTTATCTTCACCTGCGGGCCTAAGATGCGCACCGCGAGATATTTGTCGTGTCGTTCTGTCAAAATGTAAGCATTTTGTACAAGTTTAGGAACTATTGCATTATCTGTGGTAATGTTGTCGAGAAACCGCGCCTTTGAATTTTCAACTTTTGACATTTCTGCATGACTATTATCTCGTCCTCAGAGAGGTACGACGACTAACAAGTGTCAAAAGTGTACATTATGGCGCGTTTTGTCGACATCATTAGGTACCACAGATAATGCAATAGTTCCTAAACTGGTACAAAATGCTTACATTTTGACAGAACGACATGACAAATATCTCGCGGTGCGCATCTTAGGCCCGCTGCTCACTCACTCATACGGTAAAATCTGTCTGTCGCTCCTGCCGTGAACTCGGGCGCTTACGCGACTGGGAAGGCATGGTAGTATACTCGTATAGTATTATATAATCTGTGGTAGTAGTATTATGGCCTACTTACTGTAAGGGTGGGTGTGTTGTGTATGTGTGTATGTGCGACGAGTGTGAGTACCCACACAAACCTTCTGTGGTTTATAGGGTACAACATCTATAATGTTCATTTGAATTGTTGTATGTGTTGAAAAAAAAAAAAACATCATACATCATCTACTTAGAATCGCCTCTCTTCTGTCAAAAGTTCTTCTTATTTATCCAACGATACAATAGCTAATAAATCTAATAATCATCTTTTATGTAATGCTAATTTAAAATTGCCTTATTCCTACTAATATTATAAATGGCAAACATAGATGTTTGTTTTATGTCTGTTTGTTGCTATGTATCATAAGTATGGGTTTAGAAAAAAATGTATATATATAAGTATTATATCAGCAACCTAGTTCTCATAGTACAAGCTCTGCTTAGTTAGGGACTAGAGGGCGTTGTGTGTAATGTCCAAGGATATATAAAAATATATTAAAAAAGTATTTAATAAAAAACTGTTTTTATTCATTGCACGAGTTTCTAGATGAAAGTTATTAAAATATTTAAAACTAGATACATAAATATGCCACCTAGTGCCTATCTACACCTGAACAAATTGCTGTGCCCTAACAGGGTTTATGTTTGGTACCCATACTATCTTTTGTACAACATCTTTTTAACAACATAAGCGCAATAAACGATTTGAATTGAATTGTATATAAGTTTATAAGAAAGAATGGATGGATGTATGTATGTTTGTTACTCTTTCACGCAAAAACTACTGATCCAATTTGGATAAAACTTAAATAAATAAATATTCACGGACATTTAACACAACGCCTTCTAGTTCCAAACTAAGCAAAGCTTGTACTATGGGAACTAGAGGGCTTGTAATATATATACTGCCTGTGACCTTATTAACACATGGGCTACTTTTTAATCCCGAAAATTTTATGGGACCCAATCTGACGTGAACGAAGTCGCGGGCGGAAGCTATTTAAGTATATATTGTTTTAACATTGTTCAGTGGGAGGACAAACTCAGCGTCACAAGCTGATTACTCAGTCAGGGGTGCTCCAGTTCCGCCCTACAAGCCAGTACCGCCGCCCAAACCCAAGCATTACCGCCCGCCTGACAACCTTCCTAGAAACGGGGTAAGAAGTTTCCCTTAAATTTCCAGAGCGATCAATCTTTTTCGCCCAACGGCTTTTAGAAATGCTTAGAACGGCTTAGTTTTACAGTACAGTTTAGTCCTACGACTTAAATGATGATAAATTCTAAGTTTACTTCTAGGCTTCTTGACAAAAAAAAACAACAGAAATTGTGTATTGTTCCTGAGGTAAATAGCAAAATAGGTATGTATTTAAAAAAAAAAAACGTAAAAAAATTTTCTAATGCCAAGATAAAAGTTTGAAGTATCTTTTCCCTAAATATTAAAGTGACAACTTTCACAGATTCTGAGATAACGATTTCAAAATACTAAATCGCATAATGACGTATTCTTAGATAGTATTACTTTTATATCAAACTGGAATTGTACCGTGCTAATTAATTAAATAAATAAAATAAATAATTCATGTATTCGTTGTAGGTAATTTTCTTTGTGTATAAAGTCATTCAGTTTGTTGTATGTAAGTACTTACTATTATTATATATATAGGGTATGGAGCCTCCAGCCCCCATGGTGCAGTCGCCTGGGCGTGGGTTCCCAGTCCAGTACTCACACCAACATTCGCATTCACAGCCTTCGCATCGACCTAATAATTACCAACAGGTGACATTTCCATCATTCTTTGACAATAAGTACCAATTTCATCACTCTGTGATCAAAAAGTACCAAATTCATCACTCCGATCAAAAGTACCAATTTCATCACTCTATGGTCAAAAAGTACCATTTTCATCACTCTGTGATCGAAAAGTACAAATTTTATCACTCTGTGATCAAAAAGTAGAAATTCATCACTCTGTGATCAAAAAGTACAAGTTCATCACTCTGTGATCAAAAAGTACAAATTCATCATTCTGTGATCAAAGGTACCGATTTCATCACTCTGTGATCAAAAGTACCAATTTCAGAACTGACAAATAGTAGCAATTTTATCACTCTGTGATCAAAAAGTACAAATCCATCACTCTATGATCAAAAGTACCAATTTTATCACTCAAACAAATAGAACCAATTTCATCACTTTTGTCACAAAAAGTACCTACCATCACTTTGTGACAAAAAGTATTAGTAGTTATTACAAATATTGGAGAAATATGCTTAAATCCGCTACCCTCTTATAATATGATATATTATTGCAGGGCAATATGTACAGTGGTCAGATGCCATCACAGTCGCCGCCTTATTCCGGACCGCCGTCACACCATCGCGCCATACATTTACCACATAACCCACATCTAGGTAAGCATATATAACTTACACACGAAAAAACAAACAAAATAAATAATTCGATATTTCACACAACACTATGTAGTTTAAACTACAGATCAGATGGGAATAATAATTGCTTAGGAGAGAGAGACGCAACACTATGTAGTTGAAACTGGAAAAAAGAAAGAAAGAAAGAAAATATTTTGAACACACTAAAAAACCTAAACATACATAATAATATCAGAACAACAAAAAACATAGAAACTTATGATAGACACCTAATTACACTATAATAAAAAAATAAACTAGTGTCGTAAAAAAACCAAAAATAAAATTTAGCTTCAACTAAACTTGAAGTAAGAATTTAATAAGAATGTTTTTTTTGTAAATACATTGATGACAAATGACAAACATTATATTCATCACACAAAATATTTGTTCTTGGTAAGGATCGAACCCATAACTTACAGCACACATCAAAGTATAAAATATTTTTTTTTATTTTGAACACGAATATGAATGTAACTCAAAATTGGTAAAAAGTGAGTTACCATGTTATTCCTTGGGGGTGTCGACATCATAATGTAATTAGGCCATAGCCTATAGTGATTAGTGGTTTTGGTTATCATACAATTCAAACGAATCCTCTAGGCGACTAGTTTCTTCAAACATTATAGCTAATTTCTTTCTTTCTGTTTTCTTACAATACTTCTAGCCTAGATTTTTTTAAATGCTTCACACCAAAAAGCGCGAAGCGCTCGTGGCTAGGCTTGCTTAGTCAATCTTCACCGATTATCTAAGTTGAGTGACGTTCTGTGCGGTCACTATTTGATGGGTGACCGTTAGTGGCATTTATATCGGAACGCCTCCGTGCTTCGGAGGGCACGTTAAACTGTCGGTCCCGGCTCTAGCAGTCGTTAAGCCACGACGGAGGCCTTAAGGCAGCCTAAAACTCCGTCACCAGAGTTGGCCTCTAGCTCATACGAGCTGGCTGGACCAAAAAGCGCATAACAAAGTGTTCAATCATATGTCAATAAAAAAGATACTTATGTTCAGTATTTTAAAATCAAAGAAGACGGTCACCTTTCAGATCTAGCCGGAAGTCGGGAGCAGAGAGGCTCTGCGTTCGAATTGTACCGGAAGCCACAGCATATGCATAACTTAAGGTAACGTACATCATATTTATCACTTTATTCACTTCCTGTTCCTGTTTTATACGAATATCCTTTCTGTCATGTTTCTCATCTACTGCGACGAATATTCGGATTTACACTGCGCGGTGGTCTATTGCGTTTTACCTCGTTTTTTTGCACAAAATATTTATATCCATTTAGGGCCATACTTATAATATCTGAATATTTCATTCAATTCTTGTCTGTGGGTGTTGTGTTGCCCGCAATTTCGCAATAGCTGAATAGTTAAACAGCTGATTAAAATCTAGCTCTGTCACTGTTTGACATAACCGTTACTGTTAGTCAGAGACTTTGAATAAAGTTATGCAACATTTCTAAGTAAGCAGGTTATTCTATAAAAAATATATATTGGGCTTCATTCTGTTGGTGTATTTTTCTAAACTAAACTAATTTGACAGCACTAAAATGATGGCTGTCTTTGTCTTTTCAGTTAGAGAAACGGCAACATTTATAATATTTATAATGCTGTCAAATTAGGTTAGTTTTTTTTTAAATTTATTTTTTATACAATATAGGCAACCGTTTGACCACAATCTCACCTGATGTTAAGCAATGATGTGGTCGACGATGTAGCACGGTTACCTAGAAGATACCTATTCACTCTACTCTTGAAAACTTCCAAATTATAGTTTAGAAAATTCCACTCATATAGTAAGCGATATAAACGAATTTTTGTACCGTTAAGTGTAATTAGAGCACTGCTATTCTAGATGAACAAACTGATATTGGAACGGATATTCGTATATAATAAGCACATTAGTATACTCTATTGAAACGTCTAAATTTATTCGTAGATCTTATATCAAATTGAAAGTCATAAAAATCTTTAGGGTATCAATTCTCGCAGTGTAAACACTCATTCGATTCTCCATGTCATGTTGAAGAGCCAATCACTATGTCTAACATTTAGGATTCTAGAAAAATCTATGCCTGTCTGCTTTAAACTTTGATAACTAAGTTCATGCCTAACTCTTGTAAAGAACATATTCTTTGACAGCGGACAAATACCTCTTAAAAAAAATTCTTTTACAACTTGAATTCAACTTGCTCGTCGTTATAACTTATTGCTAAAAGATTGCAATCCCTATTAGTATTTTATTTTCTAGTGTGCACTTTTCAACGCATTATACAAAATTTTTGCATACTGTATTTTTTATGGAGAACAGTTTCGTAAACTTCCCGCTAGGGGCCCTGCTCAAATTTCTATACAAAACATAGTATAAACTTTGTAGTATGCGTAAAAAGTCCACACTACACGGGAGTAAATGCGTAAGTGTATGAACTTAGATTAAATGTTAACGCAGACGACATAAAGTATCTTTTTGCATGTTTCAACTTCTGAGAATTCTCGTAAGTCTTATCTATACCAGCCCCTGTACAATTTGCTCTAACATGCAAACACCGATCGCTTCACATACGACTAACAACGTCTTACGGGCCACAGTATTGCTATGGTTTTGTATGTGGTTTAAATATGTAACATAATCCTTCAGGGCGTAGCTCTGCTCACGGGCTGTAAATTGTAATAACATTTAGATTAGATGAAAAAAATTGGCAGTGCGTGTCTGCATTTTAGTGCAACTTGTTTAGTGAAAGCATATTGAATTATGTTGTTTGTATCTTACAGTAAACTCGCTAAATCCGCTCTTAGAAACTTCCACTCTACCCTCACTTTTAGAGAATCCACGGTAGATTTTGTATTTAGTGTATTTATTTATATTTTTTATTGATTAGTAGATTTACTAGATATATTTTAGTATCTTCTTTCTGTGACAAATACTTCAATATGCTTTTGCACAGAATCGCCATGTTCATTGTAACAAGTTAGATTCTCCAGCAGTGTGAATGTTGTAGAACTTGGCTTGTTCTCTCATGAGTGCCCAACTAAGAGGGTGTTTGGTTGTGGGTTTCCGCAGTTCATCCGATGCCATGAACTCGAGCGTGGATCGCGACGACTCATTCTCGCCAAAAACTAAAAAGAAATTGTCGAAAAAGCCATCCTTCATTAAAAACGCCGTACTCGATCTATTTCGTTCGAAAACTAAAAACTCCCAGAAGGTGTCTCGTCAGAAGTCACTGTGCGACAGTGACCTGCAGCAGAGACATCAGATGCCGATGCTGAGACGAGAGAAATCCGACCTGAGCGATATGAACACGCACATCCGAAACACTCAGATCAGGAACCAAATGTTGCAGCGAAGCAACTCCTCTTCCTGCGAAAAGCCTGTTCTGAAACCGATCCTCAAACGACAGAGCTCGTTCTGCGACGAAACCGGCTCCATCTGCACTGTCAGAGATTACGATGCCAAGCCGGTATTCAAAAACTTGAGGAGACAAAACTCCATGTGCGATTTCGAAACCGAACCGAAAGTTACCCCCCTGTTACGTAGACAGAACTCCCTGATAGAATACAATAGGAGAGGCATCTACGGACAGACAAGCAGCTTTAACATGATTACCAAAATAGATCCAATCTACCAAAGACAGCAGCAGACTAAACATGAACCGTTCCATCCTACCCAACCACTACCTCCAGAACCTGTTTACCAAAGCAAAGATCAACTAGTTTACGATCCTATACCTAAGCCACGAAGAACTTATACCTCGTTTTATGATACCTCAAGCGAAAACACTTACGCAAGTAGATCTGAAATGTCTAATCAAAGTTTTGAGAATCCTTACGGAAACAATCCAACTCTTCCGATGCCAATTATGGAGCCTCCTTATGCTACAAGGGCGGAATGTTTCAGAGAAAACCCTTACGCTACCAGATCAGAATGCGTAAGAGAAAGCCCTTATGCTACACGATCCGAATGCGTTAGGGAAAGTCCATATGCTACTCGTTCTGAATGCGTTAAAGAGAGTCCCTACGGATCACGATCAGACGGCATACGAGAAAGCCCCTACGCTTCAAGGTCTGAATGTGTTACAGAAAATCCATACGCCACGAAATCTGAATGCGTAAGAGAAAACCCATACGCAACAAGAAAAGAAATGATGACAGAAAGTCCGTACACAAATAAACAAGAGATGTTGAACAAATCAGACTCCCTGTACTGTGAGTCGCCCTATTCCAGCAAAGAACACATTTTAAGAACAAGAACTACTCCAGATGGTTCGTACACAACTAAGGAGGAAATGTTGCGACAGCGATTTTCGGAATCCCCTTACAACACAAAGGAAGAAATGTTAAAACAGAGAATGGAAGGGTCCTTTTCTAAAGAGCCCATCTATGGTAAAAGAACCTATGACCCTCCACCGAGCACCTCATGGACCGAAAACCCATACGCAATAAGACCAGACAGAAGGCTGCAAACGCCAGTGAATTATCCTGGAAGAGTTTCCCCAATAAGCAAATGCATGAGTGAGCCTCCCTACGCTACTAGAACTGAAATGATGAATAGACTTGGACAAACCGAATCCCCTTACGCTACCCGTTCCGAAGTGCAATCCAGCTGTTCCGATAAATATGAAAGTCGAAAACAAGTTTCGGATCCAAGACATGATCCTAGACCAGCTTCCGCAGAAAGCACCTACGTATCTAAACAAGAAATTTTATCTCAGAAAGCTGCTTTCTTAGCAAGCAAGGAGTCTAGTTACGGGATTCGTTTGGAAGAAAAACTAGAGATCATTAAACAGAGAAATCAAGCAAAAAAAGAAATGATCTACCAAACCAGAAAGGAAATCAATGAAAGTGACTCGGCCAAAATTAGAGAACCTCTTTATGTATCCAAAAGAGAACTGAAAGAAAGTGTGATATATGAATCGCATCAAGAGACTAAAGAAATACCAGCGCCTGAACCAAAGGCCAGCAGCATTTCTAGTGGTGAACCACAGGACAGTAGCAGTGCTCGGAGTAGCCCATATGAATTGAGTGATGCCAATCATTTGTCTCGAAGAGAACCGATGTATCAAACGAAAGCAGAAGCCCAATCTGGAAGGGAAACTGATACATTCCAAGAGATTGATTTTTCCAAACTGAGGTTAACTGACTCCAAAACAGATGCCGAGAAAGAGCAATCACTGAACTTGGAGTGCAGTGTATTGAAAGGCGAACCCATCTTTGCTCCAAGATTGCACGGCAAATCAGAACACATTTCTAATGCATTGAAAGCCACATCCGTCCCTATTCCTTACGAATCTACGACCTCTATGGAAACTCACTACGCGTCTGAATGTAGCATGAACTTTGAAAACAAACCGCAAAGCACTCCTTACACGTCTCAAGATTTACAAGACAAGACCTTAAAGACAAATAGAACGGTGACATTCTGCGAACAAATATTGGAGAAGAGCGAAACGAGCCAAGAGAATTCGCAAAGCATGTCTTCCAGTCAGAACGAAAGTACTATAATAAACAATCAAAATACTGTTTTGCAAGCGGTATCAGCGGAGTCTTCTGGCAGCGATAACAAAACAGACACAGTGGAGCCTGACGGTCCACATACTACCTGGGGAATATTCGATAGTGAAGGAGGCGTGTTAGAAGACCGACAATGGGGTGTTTCTCTCATCATACCACCGAAGGCAATAGCTCCAGGGATCAAACAAAAGATCTACTTTACGGTGTCAGATCCGAGGCTGAGTCAGCGCGTTGGCGGACCCCCAATCGATACAAACAACGGTAATGCTTGTATAACGAAGCACGCGTTATGTAGAACTAGACTGCACATACTAATTGGCATTTAATTACGAGGACGGAATTCGGGAATGTTTTTTGGGGAGATTTTAAGTTTCAATAGAAACCTAGCACTCGTGTAGATTGTGTACAGCATGTTTTGCATTGCATGGATTCTTTCTGCTACGCGCAGTATTTTGTTATTATCCAACTACAGATCAGTCAAATCATGAAATTACATTCTCATCACGCACGCAATATTCCGCATATACGACATCACAAACATCACTTATTATCACATCATTTACATAACTAACCAGAACATATAAAACATTTGTTTTTATTTATATTTGCGCAGTTACTACAACACGATACACTCGTACTTAGAGATAGAGGAGAGACGTCTGCAATTCGGCTACCTCCATCAGACAATGGGATAGTATGTTTGAATTTGATTTTGAACACTGTATTATAAAGAACAACGTTGAATTTTGCACCTATGTTTTTACTGGTTTTAATTCTTGTGATCTGTTCAGAACTTATGGGATTTGTTTCGCATACCTTCGGTATATTGTGTATTGTCATAGTGTTAGCTTGGTCCGCATTGTATATAGTTGCTTCGCTTGCTTAACAAACTGCATTAACGTGTGTTGCGATTTGTGTTTGTGTGTTCAAGTCCTTATCTATCCCCACTTTAATCATTTTGAGATCACCCTGCACTGTTTTGATGTTTACTTCTTATCACGGAAAAGTATTGGTGTAGCTTTTGTTTAGTATCAATTTGACAATCTCTGTTACACAGTTAATTTCTTTAGTAACATTTTACACCAAATCTTTTCCACCACCATTATCAATTCTAACCTCGCCGTATAAAACAGGTGAAGCGATGCTGTCTCCACTAGTGATGTGCGGACCTCAAGGTCTGGTATTCCTAAGGCCGGTAACCCTTCGTCTGCCACATTGCGCGAACGCAGTCCCATCACTAGGGCTCACTATCAAGGCCACTGACACAGAAGCACATTTGAGCACTGATTGGGACCAGATACATCTTCCTACCACAACAACTTTGAATACTGTTGCAGTTAAAGTAGATCATTTTTAACCAATACTCGTAAAAATCACTTTGGCTGACACTTTTATGATATTCTAACAAAATACAATAATATTTTTACTAGGTTTAGCCTTTGGCATGCTGGTTTCACGCAAGACACAATAGATTTTCTATCGTGTCGGGAATCCAGGCATATTAAAGGTTTAAAAAATACCCTTCTGTTAGAGATGTAATCCCGAAATAGTTACACAGTGTTTTTCTTGAATTTAAAAATGCTTGAAAATATAAAAGACAAAACACGGTGTAACAATTCCAAGCTTTCATCGGGTTTGATAACAGGGATTGGCTTTCTGCCACGCTCTGAGACGTCACTTAAACATAAGTATTACACAAACCTATCGATTACCTATTGTATTGATTATCTTTTAACGGACATCTCTGAGTGTGACAGTTTTTAGCTTTGTATAGTATCACAATAGATTCTAAGGTAACAATTTGTTTTAACCATTCATGTTTTAAAAGTAAAATTGTTGTCTGAAGTTTAGTAGGAAGATGTTTGAAAAAGCTTTGTAAAGATTATTATGGTTTATTAAATAAGGGTAAAGCAATATCTTAGAATTCTTTTAAATAATAATAAAATGGTGTTTAAAATAAATATTACATCAAGCAACTTCGATTTCAACTTTGCTATTTTTGAGATGATTTTTTTTGTACCTGGATTTTAAAATTTCCCACCAATAAAAAATGCTTTTTGACTAGCGGTGCTAAAATACGATTCTTGGAACTGAAGAGCTTGGTATTAAGTCATGAATTAATAAAAAGAATGGTTTATTTAGATAGGAGTTGATGAATGACTGATGCTAAATAAATTGTATTGATATCGAGATGGATTTGAAATCGTGAGATATACTACTTCAGATATTCCTAGTTATAAGAACGCCTTACCATAACTTAGTATAATTTAGTTATTGTTTATATGCAACTAATTTGACTATCGGAATGTAATTTGGCTTCCTTTTTAGATATATTTAGGAAGTTGCAAAATTTAGATTTTTACGTCATTTTAATTCAATGTATACTTAAAGTCATAATCATACGAGTAATTGTATATTTTATTGTTATTAGAAACAAGAATCTGGGTTAGATTCGATGATTAAATTTTTTATCTACTGAATTCTCGTATTTTTATTTACCACTTTTAGATTTTTCCCTCATACCTACTAGGTAAACGTTCTGTTTGATCACTTACTTAGTATTTTTTAAATAATGATAAACTGTAGCACCATGACAATCACCACAACACCTTTACATCTGAGAGTGATGGACGCAGTGCGTTACCTAACAGGGTACGTCCATAATGGGCTTCCTCCACGAGGTAATGAATTATTATAGGCAGGGGTAAACTCTTAGGTTGACCATAAGCTTGTACTATTATTCAATTAATCATTCTCATGAAAAAAACGTCATATAGGCCTAGGTACACTATAATTATCTACGTAGGTAATAGTACATTGTTCACCGAGAGGAGAAAGTGACCGATTACCGTCGAGGGTGTCGTTTGAAGCCCGAGCCGTAGGCGAGGGCTTTAAAACACCCGAGATCGGGAATCGCACTTTCTCTCGAGTGATACATAGTGCTTTATACTACACCTACGGGGAAAATAAAAAACTAAAACTGAATCCTCAAACAACACACAAATCGAAAATGGCGCCAATGGCGTCTGCAATTTTCACATGTTCTTTTTTCAAATTGTTTATCCTGCCGCCACAGGGTCGCACTGCCAGCCCGACACCATCCAACACACAGCTAGTGGCCAGTGTCATTTTGCGAACTTGGAGATAAAAACTCACTGTAAAAACTTTTTGGCTTTTGATATTTAGGTTACCGGCGCATAGTCTTACCCAAAATTAAAAAAGAGAAACCACGTAAGAAATGGATTTTCATACACTTTTCTCTCCCGCTCAGATGCGTTTTCTCCCCGCATATTTGTTGGATATGCAATGACGTACTTTCTACCGTAAATTTGATAAAGTATCAAGGTACTTTCCAAGCAGGTGTAGTATAAAAAACTTTATTTGCGAAAAACTGTTGCTGTACGGTTAAGATATAACGGTAACAAGTAAGTAGTACCGTTTAGTGACTCTGTTCCCCACACTAGGACAAAAAGCCTGTACCTACCTGTAGGTATAGGTACTAGTAACAGTCACAGCCAATAAAACTCTTTGAAGTAGTACACTGGCAAGATAAAAGGAGATTACAATGAATACGTAAGCAGTTATTACTAATGTAAGAGCGAACCATCAATCGCAGTCTAATAACGCTGCACTGAAGATGACACAATAACTTCGCTGCACGTCACCTACAGTCGACGACAAAAACAGTTAGGTACCTAGGTATCTACCCACCAAAAAGTATTTTCTTGCAAAATACACGTGAAATTATTTAGTAAAGATAACTATGGAGGAGGGGGGGGGGGGGGGGCAACTTACCGTTCTCAGTGGACGTGCACTATGAGGTGATTTATTAGGCTGAGGTAACCGCATAACATCAGGTATGCTGTAATTAAAATCATCAGCCATATCTTAAACGGCAATGTCTTACCCCAAGTTTCTGCTTATCCCATTTTTAAATCATATCGACTAGAACTTTCTTCATACACTGAATTTCTGCAATTAAAATTGTAACTTCTTTGTACGTTTTGTCATCCTACATATTTTCTTAATTGGCCTGCATAACATAAGAAAACTCAAGAACTTCATGGCATTCCTTAAAGTTCTTGAATTTTCATCTCTTCTTTCCTAGAGCTCGTATGTTGTTGAGTCTCCCCATTCTATTCTCCCCTACTGCAGTTCTTGAATGTGCAAACAGTTTTATTTACAAGTGTACAGCAATGAAAGACTGTATGGTATCGAAGCTCAGTTATTATTCGAGGTAAAGCTATGAGTTCGTGTCGCTACGGTTTCGCAAGCCGTGTCATCTCACCGGCACTTAGTTCGGCTGATGACCTGAATGGAATACTGCACTATTTTCTCAAATAATATTGCATAGTTTATTTATCACAAGTCCATTTGTAATGAAGTATTTTAAGTTCATTTGTTCACATTATTTACAAAATACACATGAAACCCTTGAGCTATCTGCAAATCGCTGCAAGCGATTTTGAGATAGCTCAACAATCTATCTGTTCCAATCGGAAGCGTGCCCAAGGCACGCACTGAATAGCAATGTATGTACAAAGTAATAGTAAGTGTAGTTCGACGAGAAATGTTCAACCTAGACACTTGGTTATTTCTTACTCTATACAATACACTTATCTTCTATTGGTCAACGGTACCTAGCTTGATGGTTTACCGTCTACATAACAAATTAATATTAGGTCACACAGTAAACTGGCATTGATAAAGTATTGAATCAATTCTCAGCATTGGATTAAACGCAAAAAAGCTGATTCTATCGACGATATTGGCCTATTGTATTATTGTGTCGAGTAATAAAATTAGTTAGTAAAGGATTACTGATTGGTTACTATTTAGTTGCGAAATCCACAGTTTACATTTTCAAAAACCAATTCTATGAAAAAGTTGGTTAATGTCAAGAGAATCCGTATCAGTACTTAAATGATAAAACAAAAGGCCCCATTACCAAAGGTATTGTTTACACCTTGTACTGAATTTTGAGCTTATTTATTTTGTACCTACATGGATTTAGGTTCCAGTGTGTGTTATAACTAAAAAAAAATCATTGTTAAAAATAGCTGTCTTAAAAAAAATGCACAGAATGTAGAAGCGCGTTGAAGTCTTTTGTATCGGTAACCGAATGCAGTGCATTTTTCTCATAGTGCTTTATTTAATCCTGTATTTACACTAATAAGTCGATTTTTTTAGAATTATAACTACCTAAGTACCTATTTACTAAGTATCTCAGATAAGATACCTCTGTTATTTGCAACTGGCAACAGTATGTTTATGCAAGTAGATATGAGTCACGGTTTCCTCTCATAGGTCAAAATTAAATCATTTGGCTGAAGGCGAATGACGTTTGGACAGGCCTATTGCTCTTTAGTGATTAGGAACGAATTATGACTGTTTAGTACGTGGGGCTTCAGATTTAGATCATCAGGTAGGTGGTAACTACTTAGGTACTTTTGTGCGTCATCAATCATCATCATCAAGTGATGATGGTAGTCGACTAAAAGTTATGTTTCCGCCCTAATCATTTTTTTAAGGGAGTAGGTAATGAAATAGAAGTAAATAAAAAGTATTCTTATTATAAAATAAATAAATAAATATTCACGGATATTTAACACAACGCATTCTAGTCCCAAACTAAGCAAAGCTTGTCGTATGGGAACTAGATGTCTGATGGTAGAATACATATATACATATTTTTTTGTAAATACATACTTATAATACATAGTAACACCCAGACACCGAACAAACCTCTATGTTTGCCACACACAAATGTTGGTTCTCGGTGGGGATCGAACCCACGACCCACAGCACGGAAGGCAGAGCTACTACCGACTGAGCCATGACGCCTGCAAGCAGGCCCTGCAACCTCTGCCTATAACAGCACATTGCCTTACCGAGCATATTCACTGAGGACATCCCCTGTGAGGCATCACACTGCGTCAGTACTTCATAAGTGTGACTATCATTGCGGCAGAAATTGCCCTTCAAAAGACATAACTCATATATTTTCAGAAGACAGCTCTCTGCTTGACGGCAGAAATAGATCGATGGTTGTTCTTCTCCGAACGAGAATTATTTGGTAGAGATAAGAGCAAGAGGTAAGGTCCTCCGGCTAACAGCTTAACAAAGAAAATCTTTTGCAATAATCCGTATATTTTACCGTTTAATTGGCCATTATGTATCTAATAAGACAGCATACGTAAAAACGTGAGTTTGGTATATTGTCACCTAAAAATAAGTAGCTATTGGTCGCATGCAACAAGTTTTTGATAATAAGTAACTTAAAAGACTAGTAAGAAGAAATGTTATTTTCAGGAGATCTCCGATTTTTTAATGAAGTTTACTTACAATTGATTGATTCAATTCAACAGAATTAATCACGATGGAACACGCACAAAACGACTTACAAACTCATCAAAATGGTACCCAGTCACACGGCGCACGTCGTTTGACTTTGAACTTGACCTCATCGTAAGCAGATTTGCCCATCCATTCTATACTAAAGTTTTATATCTAGGTCTAATTTATTCATACCTAAAATAATCTAAGTCAACTATGTTTTTTTATATGACATAGCAAACTCACAAGTTTTAAATTCGCGTCGAATTGGCAAAGTTCTTGCCTAACGAGACGTGACCCAGATCTGGTTAACTGCTCATTACCTCCACAGATCTGGATGCACCAGGTCGAGAGATGAAGGTGAAATGAGACAGCTTGCTCGTGCCGATGCCGAAGCTTACTTTTTAAGCAAAAGGATCATGTAAATGGTTAGCCCCGTGGGGTTACTTTTCAGACCAAAATTTTGGGGTAGGGGAGGCTTATTCTAGCTGTTTAGGGTTTTTTCTGACAAATCAGAGAAGATCTAGAGCTTCAGCCACTAACGCTCCGTAGATCAACTCAACCACGAAGTATTCCCGCGTCACCGCACAGTGTAAAGTTACCGTTTCGATACCTTTACAACTGTCACATCTCAGATTACCAATTTATTCGTGCTGAATGCTGATCCTCTGATAGCTTGCTTCAGAAGTCACACTATATATATTTTATGTATAAAATATAGAATAGTTATTATGTAATATAGTTAATTGACTCAGTAGGTAAATCTCTGTTCAATCAGAGAGATTCAATTACATTGAGTATGTAAGTTATTGATGATAGTACGCACCCACATCAATTGGAAATATTAATGGTACCTACTATCCATCCATATTCATGTTATTCAATTTGATAAGATACCTATGATTAATAATTATACCTACTTACCAGTTCAAGAATCATAGTTGAAATAAGTTCCGATGCAATAAAATAATGCTGACAGAAAATGGTTGTAAATGTAGATGACGTATATAACTGTTGAGAAAATAGGCAGTGGTAGTAATCAGCCACGAACAAGGGCGAAAGCCCCCATTAAAAGAAAAGGAAACAGGAACTGCATGATTAGCACGGACGTGGGGAAAAGGTTACCTACTCGGGCTACAGAAGAAACAAAGTGAAACCTAACTAGAAAACAACATTTTACGGACCTCAGAACTCTATGAAAATAATCAGGTTCAAAACGCATTCAATGAGGAGTCATGTCTTCACTTTCAAAAGGTAATTATCACAATATTCTTAAGCAATCTTCACTATTGCTAACGAGCAGTGCTGATGGCAAAATTGACAGAAGTATCTAGGATCGAAGATGTGATAACAACATACCCTGATAAAATAAGTCTCAATAGTTATTTCGATACCAATCAATTTTGGATGCAAAGATAGAGAGTTGAGATAAAATTTTAATTCTGATAGACCATATTGAGTTGAATTGATAAAAGATGATCACAAAGCAGAAAGATAGTAAGTAGGTATTAGTAACTGAACGAATTTAGAAAAATATAAGATTGTACGAATTAACATTTCTGATCGTTGTATAAATTACGAATTGTACCTACTGCCCGGAAACGAACTATGTAAACGTAGGTGTTGATATGGGTCTTAGGTCTTACAAATAGTCTAAACTCAGTTTTACTTTGAGTTTGAAATAAACTGTGTTAAAAAAAAAACTTAACTCTAAGTCGATTCAACTCGCAGCTTATCTAAATAATCTATTCAAAAACACAAATACATTTCGTCAAATCACTAGCGTTTCGTGGTCAAGTTGTAAAATGAAACCACTTTGGTTTACCGTAGACTGCATTGCTAATAACTTCGCGAGCTTTTTGTTCAAACCTTCGTTCAGTTTCGTAAGCTCTGAGTTTATTACTAAAATAATAAATACGTAACAAAGAGTTGTTGCCAAATATGAACTCCTAAATCGCATCCTGAATACGAAATGATGGTCAAAGAAGTTTCTTAGATCACTTTTTTGATTGGTCTTTTTTGCTGAAATAAGTTTGACCTACGGATCAGAGAGCGAAGACAGTTTTTAAATAAATTAGGTACCTTGACTACATGATACCAAAATAAAAATCTGATAGTAAGTAATACATAGTAATTTCAGTTCTGCATAATTTAATTATTTGTGACTTTCTTGTTTGTAGCACAGATAAATATAGAATTACTTCACATTCATGCATTTCATCACATTTTTTGATGCTCCAGAACAAACTGAGGTAGTTGACTTCAGAAGAATGAAACTTGAGAAGGTGATCCACTCGTAACTCCTTTAAAAATATCAAACGTTTCTCAGCCGCATACAAATCCTTTAAAGCTTTTCTCATGCAATACTTACTCGATCACCGCATTTCGATTAGCAAAACTTTTGCGGATTATGCACCCTCGTCTGGTACCGCCGGCAGTGGCATGCCTTGCGGTAACCCTGGTGGTGGCTGATCGCATGCATATAACCCAGTGTTTACCACTCCCACTGCAGTCTGTTTTGAGCGAGCGCATCGTACATTCGGTGAGTTTACTTCATCTGTGGACTTATCTCGATGATTTTTAATCTGGGTGTTGTGTAGAATAAGAATTCGAAAACTTCCAAATTTTGTCTACTTTAATAAAAAATGTTATTTAGGATTATAGTAATTTTAATAAATCGAAATGGTAACAGTTTCACAATAAGAAGAGTAACTCATTTAGTTATTTACACATGTGGTAAGAAAAGGTATTTTCATGGTATTTGTCAGTGGAAAAGGTGTGCGCGTAGTGAACGCGCCCAAGCGTCGATTTCCCGCCCGCCCAATACTAAAATTGATATAAACATAGATTATTACATACATACTTACTCGTAGTTGTCAGTTTTCCCAAAAGACCTTTTTTTATTCAAAAATATTTTTTAAAGAAAAAATTGTTTATCTATTTTTGTGTGGGTAAAATAAAGTTCGTGAAAAGTGCGTAACAAAAAACGTAAAAAAAATCACACTTTGTGTAATATAATAATATAGCAGAGTAAAAAGACTAATTGGTAGCCTGCTATTTTTATAATAATATGCATTTTTCATAAAAGTAGCAGTTTTTTACAATAAATTATACCATGTCCTAGGCAAAAAACTTTTATCCAATTACCTAATTAGGTACTTCATAGTACCGAGATCACATAACAATACCTAAGTATCTATTATTGGCCGTGGTAACCCAAGCTTAGTCACGCAGAATAGAATTACCGAGCACCTAAAAAAAAATTCAAGTACACACAATGTCGGCGTCTTAATAATTTGTTCTCAAAGAAACAGCGAGCACGCTGTAGAACTCGCTCTAGTATGAACCTGTGCAAACGTAAGCACGAGGGAAAAATGACTTGTTCGATACCGAAATCACATCATTTGTGGTTAGGTATGCAATTTTCGGAAAACCTACTATAAATCTAAGAAACACTGATCGATAAATTAGGAAGATTTCAGAAATTTCGTTTAAAATTATATTTTGTGAAATTAAAAAATCTATATGAAAGTTACTAGGGTGCATAACTATCACTGAAGATTTTTTTATAGTGCACTCGCTTCACTTAGCATTCACTTAATAAATCAGAGACAAATCTGTTCCAAGACGCGATGTTAATATTTTTTAACTTGTTCTAACTAAATCTCACTTTCAATAGCTAGTTGGGCATTATAATTCTGAGAATTGTACACATTCGTAACGACAGTTTTTCCGAGCAATCTTGACAATGTGTGCTTTTTGTCGCAGTACGAACAATCGTAGATTTTATCCAGAGACCAGCTATTGGGTACTACATTTTTATCCATTTATTCAATGGTACATAGAATTTTTGTGAAGTATCTACTTGCATGTTGGTTTAATTTGCATGGTTTTGTGGTATGGTAGCTACCCAACCTAGGTAGGTACCTGTTTTATTCAGATTAGCCGTTTTTTCACTCGCACTTTTTAACAAGAACGCTTTGTATACTATGTTAATATCCCTGTTTTTTATAATAGTAAAATATAAATAAATTGTGAATTAAGATTCAAATAAATAAAAATATGCCACTGTTGGACTTAACACCCTGTAGCGGCCTTATTTTTTGAACTGAAAGAGATATCTTCCGAAAATATAATTCCTCCATTATACTAAACGATGTAGAGGCTGACTCAGGCGCACTACGAGCGCTAGCAAATTAAATAATTCTGAATGTAAGTGGTTAAAAAAATCGCTACTTTCTCAAAAACCATTCACATCAAGATCTAGGAACCAGATAAGAGTAGATCTTAGAGTAAGCTAAGCGTTTTGTCCGAAATACTGCCATTTCATTTAGGCAACGGTCAAAAAGAACAATGGGTGATCTAATCGCAGATCTCATTGCTCGTTCTAAGATCCTAAAGCCTTATTTCTGCACCTCGGATTGAAGATACTAATCTAGTTAGCTATAAGTAGGTACTTATACTTAGTCTGTTTTAGAAATAGTTATTAGGCGAAAGTGAAGTACTTATAGTGTAAACAAAAGAACAATTTTTTACAGGTTTTATATACATTTTTTTACAGAATCAGTAAGTTATATTTTTTAAGCTTTAGCACAGAATATTAGTACAAGATCGAAGTAGGTAAGCATCAGACTAAAAAGCTCTTAACTATTCTACAGTTTGTTCGAATCTTTTAATTTATTTGTATTTCGGGAATATGAAAAAAAAATGCAAGAGGTTGAACTATGATTGAGTTAATTCTAGAACTTTGAGCAGTTTTGTTATTTAGTTTGCAGAACCAAAATAAACCTGATCTAAGTATCATCTAACAACAAATACAAAGTTTCTTATACCAGTTTTCATTTTTAATAGAGGAACTCTACCAAGAACTATTCTAGAAATATTATTTCCTGTCTTCCAAAGATCACTTAGCCTTAGGATATAAACCTAACTGGCCACTTACATAAATACCTGCATGAGTATGAGACCTAACTGCCCTATACCTACATCAGGAGCCCCACAAACGCCTCGAGTGATGAGCAGGTCACGCAAAACCAAATGTCGTTTCTAGTTCTACAAAATCATATCATCCAGTCGTGATTTCCCATACCTTATAAGATTGCTTAATACTTAGTTTGGTTGTTAGGATTAAATCTCCCCGAAATCTTCCAAATCGCACACTGTATTACTAAAAACTTTTCTCGAAGGTAGGTACATTACATAAAGCCCCGTACATAAGAAAACGAAATTAAAAGCCAAAATGCGTTTATTCAGAAAAATCTCCGAGTAGTCGTACCTAAGGTTTTGTGATTATTTTAATTTTTTTTAGGAAACTCGGTTAGTTTCTCCCAATCTTGTTTGTCTTCTATATAATCAGCTATTTTATAGTACTTATGCCTTCGTTTTATTACGTTTTTGAACTTGCTAATCGACAGCTAAGACACATCACTTGCTACTTTACATATTCAAACTATGTTTATGATTCTATTTTTAAGACTCTATCTATCATAGATCGACGTGAATAGGCCTATGTGCGCTGAAAAGCAATAATTGGTATGTTCGTGTTTATTTACGTACCTGTTTGAATAGGCTGGTGTCTTTTGTTCCTTGGATATGGGCAAAACCAAATAAGAACTATGCATTCATGCATTGTATTCTCAGATGAAATAAACTTATAGATTATTATTATCCCTAAGCTTATATTCAAGCAGAAGTTACGAGTGTATGTTAGGATAGGTTATTCGAAGGATAATGAAGGATATAATAAAACATGGCGTAACGAAGGATTATTTTATGATGTGTTCCATAAAGTTATTATTCTCTAAAATATTTATGTACCTAAGTACTTACTTTTCAAATTATTTAAAAAAACTAAGTTTTAGAAAACAAATGAAAATGAAAAAGAAAAAAATATTTATTTTACACCATATACATAACCAAAAAACCTAATAATTACTTACTACCTAATAATTAAAATCCAGCTTTGCACAACATTTTACTGCTCAAGTAAGCAGGAACCTTAGATGTAGGTAAAAATGTTTTCATTCTAATTTTTTTTTGTATTTTTGTTTCAGATTTAGTTAGGGCTAGCAGCACCAACACCATGCTGCGTTTATCAACGTTTTCCAGTAAGTACCATCATTATTTAAATACAAAAGTTTCATAACCAGCTTTTAGCTCACACAGTGATGTGAGTGTGAGCTAAAAGCACCATCTTTAAGCACTACCTGAAAAAATGGATTTTTTTTTTATTAAAATGAAGAATATAAAAATTCATTATAAATTTTAATAAATATTACCTGTAACTACTGCTTAAAATACACTGTGACTCATAATATTTTATGGATTGGGTTTAAAGGACGTAAATACCAATTGGGATGAAAGATCTTAGGATGGAAGGAGAAGAGCTCAAAAAAGTAATGAATGCGTATCCAGATTTGATTATTTACTAAAGTAGGTAAAGCGCCGAATTATTTTGACCCCATACCAATAACACGGAAGATATCTTGCAGTGCGTGCGTGGCTCACGTATCGGACCCGTAGAATGCGTAGGTCTGAGCTGTCATTATTTATAATGACATTGCCTTATCCACACCTATCATTAGTATACTTACCTACATTTTAAGAATTTCAGTTATTTTGTAAATAAAATATTCTAATTTCACTTTCTTAGGTACTGATTTGTAAGCAAATTAGTATCGACAGGTATAGCTTGAAAAGTATTTGTGTATTTCGTGTCATAGCGACTGAACTGTTTTCATAAAGTTTGGCATAGCATTTAGTAATATTGTAACGAAATGGTTAAATAAATAAATATCAAATTAGATCACCTGAGTATACCTACACGACTGCTGATATTCGTACTAGTTCTCATCTACGTATTTGAAACAGTATAATACTCTATGCAGAATCTCGACTAGGCCAATCAGCGTAACTCATTAAAGTCATCAAGAAGTATTTTCTAAGTACAGAAGGTAGGTGCATAATCCTATTACAGATCTTTGCGCTGATCGTGATCAATTTGAAATAATTTAAATAGCAAATCATCAAAAAACAAAGGAAATTCCATTACTTATTTGGATAAATATGATTTCGACATAAACCATTAGCTGAAGTGTAATGAGTAACCTACACTTGTAAAATAAATTGGTAGAACAATAATAGGTAGCCTAGATGTTATTATTGCACAAGGGAAGTAAGCAGTTGCCTGAGTACCAGAAACAAACGAAAACTTAGCAACGTTATAAAACAACATTGTCAGGACTCCAGCTATTCATTCATTCATTTATTCATTATAATGATGTAACTGTAGTAAAGAGTAAAATTTGTGACAATATTATTCTCAAATTTCCTACTTATTTTCCGTCAATGTTAAACTATTTTTCTATTTATTATTAAAAAAAATTACTAACTTGCCTGCCTACATATCACTAAACAAATTGGTACCTTCTAACCTACACCTAGAAACTAACCCTCCTACCATCTATTCATGTTATTACCGTGCTGGGTGTTCGTATCAAGATATGCATCGCTAGGTAGAGCATTGTTTCAACTTTAAAAAGCTTCTGACTACTCGTGTAAACATACCTTTCTTTTTTTTTGCAACTTCTCACCCAATGTCTGATGAAACAGTGTGTCACAAACCTAGCAAATTAGATCCATCTTCACAGAGCTTACAGAACAAAATAACCCGTACGGTACTGTAAATAAGGGTTAGTATTTCGTTAATGTAGAGCAGTTTTCGTTTGCTAGGAAGCTTCCGAGTTTCATTGTTCTATTTTGGAATCGTGACGGTTAACCACGATTAGTGCCCACCGCGCCAATGAAGCGGTGAGAAGTAAGCTTGTGGTGAAAAATTTCTTAAAAGTACTTCCCGATTTGGGGACAGAACATGCACAAGCGTCGAAAATATTGTAAATTGAAGTCAAAATTACTTGTTTTGCAAAATACGTCTTTGCGTGGAGGGATAATAGGTACCTATACTTACGGCTACGTGATGTGATAACATTCTATCCCATTCCACTAATATTATAAATGTCAACGTTTAGGTATTGAGATGTTTGTGTTTTAATCACGCTGCAATTGCTGCTCCAATTTGGATGAAATCTGGAATATATATAGTTCGTAACCTAGATTACCACAGGCTACTTTACATCCTGAAAAAAAAACCAGGATAAAACGGGACGCGGACGAAATCCCGGGCAGAAGCTAGTGTAACATATATTTTATCCAATCTTAGCGACTCCATCGCCGCGGTAATTTGAACCATCATCGTTGACGACACGCCTGCAAGGATTGCGAAGGGTCTCATTAGGATGATAATGGTCCTTCAGACAAGTGCGCTCTGCAATTTGTTTTGGAAAATCATTAAAATTAATCAGTACAACTTGTTTAGTTCTGACAGTAATCTTCAGCCACAATGATTTATTTATAAATACGACACTGGACTCTAATTTAATTATGGTTAAAATACCG
Organism: Eulithis testata; assembly: GCA_947507515.1. NCBI lineage: Eukaryota > Metazoa > Arthropoda > Insecta > Lepidoptera > Geometridae > Eulithis > Eulithis testata. The sequence continues at coordinate 3,523,295 of OX382213.1, read as the reverse complement.
CTGTAGGTTTTTTTAATAACAACTGTCTCAAGAAAAATCTCATGGAGACATGAACATGAAATTTTAGGAGTTTTTTCGGATGAAAAATAAAAAAAAAATGTTAGAAAAAAAGTCGTTTTGGATGAAATATTTAAAGGTAGGTACTTATTGGCATCAATAAGCTAAAACTGTGTACCTAAGTAGTTACTTATAAGTACACATTTTACGGAAATTAACATAAACCATTGGATATAGGTAAATCTTCGGTTCATAGTCCGGTTGACCAAACTACTGCAAGTTTGTTCCAGTAGACTAACTAATGAAACATTTTCCTCTGCAGTATGGTCTGTAGTATCTCTCCAATGTTATGTTCGCCTAATATATATATACATAGGTAGAACAAATCCCATTTTTAAAGATAAGACCTATTCCTAAAGCAGACGTTGCACTAATAAAGACATATGACTTCTAAAGCTAAAATCTGTATTTCACACGCTTAGCTCATAACATCTCTAAAAAGTGGTAATAAAATATAATCATTAGAATAGTGGCAGTCTAATCGCTCCGATTGCATAAATGTCCACAGAAGTTAGGTACAGTCAGCTTAGTATTTAGTAACTTTGCAAATTATTACGACTACCGCATAAACACCATCCTAATAAAACCATCACAATAACCTAAAATTACAGAATTGAAAATTCTAAATTAAGGTAGATAATCTTCACTGTATACAAAATTGTGCAAATTGGTATAAGTAAGTACTCTTTTTATTAAACGTTTTTCTTTAAACTTATTGCTAGGTAAATCTTTATAAAAAAAAAGAAAACTTTACTTTCCTAAGTTTCAAAAATCTCTTATTATACCCAACCCAGCATGTCAGATCCCGTGCTTTTTACAATATCTTATACGTTTCCTTACTTTTTTAAGCCACACAAAGTGAACACCTATCTCCTAAACAATGAAAAATGGCAAATACCTACACAAACGGGCGACTCCAAACACCATACGAAATATCTCTTATTAAACATGAATTTGCGTTAGTTACGCACATAGTGTGCGTAAGTAGCATATCACTTTAGTTGCTGACTGTACATACGTACACTGCCATTGCAAAACTGAGAGCATCAGTTCACACTAAAATGACTCGCGTGAGAAGACACGGTCTCAACTGCCTACCGGAGGCAATTTTACACGTCCTCCAACCAAACCTCAAACCTCAAGAGGACAGAGGTCACATAAACACACCATTGCCTGCCATGCTTAATATGGTACCTATGGAGTAATACATTTCTCCTACAATTCGTTTTTTCTTGCTTGTTTATTTTTGTTGCAAGTATTAGAGGCACTACAGTGTCCCGTTTTGTGTAGGCATAGGCTGCCTTCTGACGCTGTATAAATAATCTTCAATAGATGTAAACTATGTAAAGGCCTATTCTGTAGAGGTCAATCCATAGATTTCGTAGCACTGTTTTTTTTTACAGCAGTTGATGTTTTTTTAGATAAAAATTCAAATAAATACTCAATAGCCATGCGAGTAACTGTGGACATAGATTATATAGTCCGTGGATAAATCTAGTATGGGACAAGTATAAGTAATAAATAAATATACGTATGAGCAAAAGCGGTCTGTACATATAAAGTACATTTATTATCTTTACTTACCTATTTTCAGTTAAGTACTCAACATTGTGTATGGAAATCACAGACGAAATGGAAATAAAAGCTTTTTTATTTATTTATTTATTTATTTTATGAGCAAATTAAAAATAACCACGAAAAAAAGAGCGCGTTGAAATCTTTTGTATTGAGACGTGATTGAGACTTTTGAAATATCGCTGAAATCGAAACTGCTTGTCATTGAAACTATACGTAATGTCGTAGTCTGTTTTAGGATATCTCAAAGTCTTTCACAAAAATTATTATCACTACCATGTTTACACCTTCATTCTAGCAAATAAATGATTATGATTATGAAAAAGGAAACTAAATTACGACCACGCTACTAAAATCAAGCTTTGCAAAGATTAACATATATAATAGAGGTCAATTGTAATGTGTACCGTATAAATAAAAGATGTTACGTGTCCAATTAGCCAAGGTAAGTGACCAAACGTTTTGCTCCACATCACACCCTGGGGCACAATGGGTCGAGATGACATCGCGTGGGACCAGAGCCTTAAGAGATCACACAGAAAACAGGCTGGCACAATTAGCGTCATAAGTTCATGAACAATTGAATATGGTCCATTTTTTGTGAGCTTTTTCTTGACTAGTGACTTTTACACGAGTTTAGTTAGATATGTCGTGCCTCAAGCACAGATTTTTTAAACTTCTCGGTACCGATTGCCAAAAAATCTAAGCTTGAGGTAAGTAACTAGGTAAGTAACTTTGCCGCATAGTATTTTGGACCAACACCACCAAAACATCGTCGTCATTAGTGGAAATCGATTTTGGATAATGCATGATTTTCCATGAGCTCCAAGACGAGCATTTTTAGCTATAGCAATGTAGTATTTTGCCTACCACAGTTTAAGTACTGTTGACTAAACAGTCATCAACTGTCGAGTTGGCCAAACATTTTTCTGCAAGCCTTAGCAACAGGCCGTATGTACACTCAAAACAGACCCGTTCCGATAGGTAACCTGGTTTGTGTGTGACTTTACCTCTTCGATCTAGTGGGACGAGCCTTCGAGACACTTTCGCAATGAGTAATGAGGAAATTAAGCAGACTATCTGATCGTGGAAGATACGAGTACATCACTGAATAGTTTTATTGTGGGATCTTTTTCAATTTGGCCCGCTAAGTTGTTTTCTGCGTAATGTGCCGACAAGTTATATCCGTTGTTTTGCAACGATGGTTGTTGCATGTGAAGTAAAAGATAAAAGCAGGATATGGGTTCACAAAGAATAGGAACGTCAAGGTCTTATTGACTCATCAATGAAATTCAGGGGAATAACTTATTACTGTTATAAATTCTGTACAAATATAGTCAATAAGAAATTTTAGCATACCTACAGTAGATAGAGATTTTCTTTTGTATGTAGCTCATTTTATTATATTATATATGAGCTCAGGTATCTACTGTTGAAATAATAACACTGAACTATTCTTTCTCAGTGATACTGGCTCTAGCAGTCGCCCAGAATGGATACGAGTACAACAAGCCTGGGAAACCATTTAACCGAGGACAGCAAGGCCCATCCTCCAATCGTCCCGGCTCCAGTTATCCCCCTGGCCCTACACAATCATCCAACCGACCTGGATCTAACTATGCCAGCCCATCAGGGCCCGCTGGCCCTGGCGGATACCCATCTACGACTCCCTACCCTCTTAGTCCACAGAGCGACGACTACTCCGGACCTGGCTCTACACCAGGGTATGGACCCGGATCTACACCAGGATATGAACCCGGATCTGCTCCAGGATATGGGCCAGGGTCTACTGCGGGCTATCCTTCAGGACCGACAGGTTACCCTAGTGGACCTAGTTCAGGATACCCAGGTACAGGTGGATCAACGGGACCGACAGGACCAGGGTACCCTGGACAGGGACCCTCGTATCCAGGACAAGGTCCTAGTGGCGGCCCTTCTGGCAATTATCCTGGACAAGGAGGTCCTGGACGCGTGCCTTTATCAGGTGGTTTTCCAGGACAGCCTGGGCAAAACTACCCCGGTCAAGGATTTGGTCCAGGCGGTTCAGGGTTTGGTGACGACACCGGAGCTTACGAGGGCGGTGACTACTCAGCTATACCTGGAACACCCGATATCGATTATCCTATACTAACTGAGATACCCCCGACGGGATTCCGATGTGATGCTCAAGCTTACCCAGGATACTATGCTGATACAGAAACTCGCTGCCAAGTATTCCACGTTTGCGCCAACAACATGACATACAACTTCCTCTGCCCGAACGGAACCATCTTCTCTCAACAAGACTTCGTGTGTGTCTGGTGGAACCAGTTCGACTGCAGTACCGCGCCTGAGTTATATAGAATCAATGCGGCTATATACGATGCGTCCAACAGTGTGTCCAACCAAGGGGATCTGTCAGGCTATGGTGACTATGGTCAAGGACCTCTAGGCCCTTCATACCCTGGAAGTGGTGGGCCTGGTGGACCAGGATTTCCAGGACTTGGTGGGTCTGCTACACCAGGATACCCAGGACCTGGTGGGCCAGGGTACCCAGGATCTGGACCTCGCGGACCATCTCCAAACTTTCCTGGAAGCTCAAGACAGCAGGCTCCATTATCTAACTATCCTCCGGGTCCTTCAAACTATCCGGGAAGTTCAACTCCCTACCCAAGCGGCAGTGGCCCATCGTATCCAGGAAGTACCACATACCCCAGCTCTCAGGATCAGCCTGGCTACCCCTCCGGTCCTTCAACACCTTACCCCAGTAGCACACAAGGCCCGTCGTACGGGGGAAACTCCGGGCCATCGACCAGCTATCCGAGCACCAGACCAAACGCGATTTATGATACACCAGGATCAAACTACCCTGGAAGTCAGGGTGACCAAGGTTATCCATCTGGAAAACCCAATGGACCAAGCTTCCCATCAAGAGGCAACGGAAGACCCCAGCAACCAAACAGAGAGTATCTACCACCAAGAAATTAAGTAGAATTAAGTTTTATAACGATCTAAGGCAACGCCAGTATTAGAAAAGGATTCCCAACTGAGTATATTCTTTGAAGACAGTGAAGCAGGAAGGAATACGTGTGATAAACCGAGGTAGTTTTAGTTAGATCACTATCGTAGAATAATTTGCCAAAATATTGTATCCCAGTAAGTAGAATACGTTGATGAACGAAAAAGTTGGTGCTGTTCATCTGATTTAAAATTAAGTTTACTTTAGTATTTTTGTTTATTTTGATTTGATATTGATTTCATTAATATTTTGCTGCTTCTAAGTATTATTTCCAACCGACAGTTACCAAAACTAGTGTTTGTATTTTAAGTTAAAAATATTTGTTTTGTATTTTTCTACTTTTACACGCACTAGGTGTAAGATAATGTAACACTGCTATGTAAATACACATTTAGCTAATGAAATAAACTAATGCCCGCAGAAATCATTTATTTAACATTCCTTTCAGGTATTACAGAAATTCTAGCTCGACCTTTAAGCTTGTTCATTACGTACTTTGAGCTAAAATTTACCACGTTTCTATGTAACATTTCGTGGATTCTTTCCAATTCGCTGCAATTTAAAGGCAATCTATTCCCTTCGACGAGGACTCTCATCAACCCAGTCTGATGATTAGGCTTCTTGTTGACGCTTTGATAGAATAAAACCGTTTGTAGTTTCTTCAAACTTAAATAGGACAGCGTATTATAACTCAGATTCAAGTAACACAACACCATGTTTCCGACACAATGACAAAAACCATTTACCACTTTGATGGAGCTTGCGATAAACGGGTCAGTGAAAGGACCCATGACTTCTTCGGCGATCATTTGAGCTCTGACACTCGCGAATTCATCATCCGTCGCACTAATTTTCGTCTTATCTTTTCTATTTTTATTTTTTGCTGAACTCTGTGAGATTCTTTTGGAAGATTTCTTACTTATCACGCTAAAGTCATCCAGCGATCTAGAGTCGCACTGCGTCAAATATTTCATGTAAACGGCCTGCTTCGACCTCAGATACGTCACATACCGCTGCCGCTTCACCATAGTTTCATCATAAGTCAGTGGGAAATCAATTAGTGCGTGGAAAATGTGGTTGGCGCCGTCATCGCCTATCCGATTGTCGGCTAAGTTCAAATACCGCAAATGCCTATTATTTCTGAGAGCTTCTCCTAAATATTCAGCTCCGGCATCTGTTATGTGGTTAGACGATAGATTTAGAGCTGATAGAGTAGCTTCTGCGGGCTCTGAATAGTGTAGTTTGGATGCTAGTTGTTTGCAAGCATCGTCGTTTATATTGCATCTACAGAGCGATAAGCTAGCCAGCTTGGATCGACTTTTCAACAGTAACGAATAATTACCTTGAGGTATTGGTGAACCGTCGAGGCAGATATCCGTAATTGTCGTGAGTGGGAGAAACTTGCTCATCTCGTGTATCGTATACGCGTCAATGCGACATCTTTTTAACGAAAACTTAGCCAATTGTGTGTAGTGTGGAACTATGAAGCCTAAGATTTGTATTAGTACTCTCGGTACGTTTATTTTGTGCATAAGTATCTCTGCCAGTCTGTTCATGTCATCGTATAATGCCGTAATTATGACACCGTCGTCGTCTACGCTGGTGTTTCTGGACGCTGTTTCCTCTGTATCCTTGTCAGAATCAGGTGCTGTAAGTTTTCCGAACGCCGGAGCAAGGCTTATTTGTTTGTATTTTATTGTGCTTTCTTGCTTTATCACTTTTGCGTAATCGTCTGGAATGCAGATAGTGTATTACTAGAACGTTAGGTATACTAAGTTTTTTCTTCTCTGCTATTCGGATGTGGAGTGGCCTAAAAGTTTCGTCCTCCGTTCTCATACAGACTCTCTCTCAGATTTTCCACTTCTAGTTTGAAAAATAAGAACTACACTTAGTTACTTTGCTAATACTGTTCTCTGTTTCTTACCCATTTGAGCTTCTTTTTTCACAATAATCCTGTACGGACAAGGAAACTTCCTGCATGCGGCCGCCATATATTCATCAAAGTCCACTTGCTTCGCCTCAGTAGAGCTTTCTAACTTCATAGATTTCATAGACCGCACTGACTTCGACGACGGCGTGCCTAGCTTCAGCCTTGTATCATCCATTACAAAAAATATAAATAATAGCAAATTAAATGATCAAAAAAGTAAAATTTTCTAAATTAAACTTTGTAGAAAATAGTTGTAAATGTTGTTGACAAACACAACACTGCCATGAGCACAGAACACTATGCCATGAGCTGTCAATATCCATGAAATGACAACCAGAGAAAACAAGATTTTCCAAACTAAGCAAGGAGTTTTTTTTTATCCAGTTAGCGGTCACTTCGCGCAAGTCACGAGCAAGTGCCAAGTCCACAAAACGTGAAGCACGAAGTGCTAGAATATGTAGGTACCTACGCTGTAGCTGTAGTTTTTGCGGAGTGACTTTGGGCCTAATACTGAAACGTCACTCAAAATTAAACAACACTAAAAATTGCTCTGCCTCTGTTTGACATTACTCTTTGGTAAGAGATTGCTTAAGCATGACCTTAATTTAAGTAGCGTTTGAGTATTCGGCTGTTTAGCTCTCAAAGCCACGTTTATACACTTTTATAGAGCTGTAATAAATAATGGTAATATTGAAATCATCAAGGCAGTAAAATTAACTTTATTCAGAGTTAAAATAGCAAGGTAAACTTAAAATAAGTATTCACTTCACCTAAAATAAATTGATATAATTACTTACTTTCCTTAAGTAACAAACTTACGGCTCATGGCTAAGCTAACTTTTGAGCAAACTAAAATAATTCAACTTAAATAGTAAGGATTATTCCTTACAAACTAAAACAAGAGCTTGTACCTCCTAAGGCTAGGCTTTTCTAGAATCTTCTCGAAGCTAATGATGAAATAGTTCTTTTCTTGTGGTATGAAGAACTGGCTATCGGTGTATTTTCATTGATAGCCCTCTTCAGAAACATTTCAATTCGATCGTATTCCACGCAGTGGACTGGCATAGGATTGCCATCGAATAATATTCTCATCAATCCCGTTGCTCCAGTCGGCTTCTCCATGCGATCCTGATATTTTAGGACCTCGCAGATCTTTTTAACTGATACAAAACTCAGGTTGTTATAAGCCAAGTTCAAGGAACATAAAACCATGTTCCCTTTCGAATGCAAATGTTCTTCTTTTGTCACGACACCGTTTTCGTCGTACGGATCAACGAATTTACCAACAATATCTAAAGTCATAGCTACAGCTATGTCAACCGCTGATTTCTCTTCGATGAAAACACTCGGCACTTTCTTTTTTTTACGTGTATCTTCTCTTGGAATCTTCATGCTTTTATTGATTGATTTTGTCGTGGTACTCCTGCGCTGCATGTCGATTTTTTGTTGTTTCATAACATTTTCGTAGCAGCTAGCGTACACTGCCATTTTCTTCTCCGTGTATTTTAATTTTCTCTGTCTGGCGTCCACGATCTCGTTCCACGTCAGCTTGTACTCCATCAAATGAGTTAACATTGATATAGCGCCTGCGTCAGTTATCTTATTGCCGGATAGGTTTAAATGAACCAAGCGTCGGTTTCGCCTTAAAGTTTCACTCAATGCCTTAGCACCTTTGTCAGAAATTAAATTGGAACCCAGTTCTAAGACCAGGAGAGTGGACCCCGGGGCTCCGAAGTCAATTTTTCTAGCTAAGGCTATGCATTTCGTATTGTCAATACCACATCTATTCAGAGAAAGATACTTCAACTGGGAAGTGTGCTCCAAGAGCGCGTCATACTTACCCTCAGGAACGATAGAGTCATCTAGAAAGACGTCCGTTAGGTTTGAATGTGGGAGCATTTTACCAATCTCATATAGTAAGACGTTTGTGACTCCACCCCTGCGAATTGTTAGTTTAGTGAGCAGCGAATGAAATGGTATGCAGATACTGATCGCTTGAATCACTTTTCTGTGGATGTTCGATTGACAACTTATGATGGCTACTTCGACGAGATAGCCGCGAATATCGTAGTAAGCCTTGACAGGGACCACAGTGTCTACAAGGCTAGATCGAGCCTTAAATTCTGCTACGTCAGATGGAGCTAAGACGGATGTGCCGTTTTTAGGTTCAGCGATTGATTCAAGGTCGTCGTGCTTAGATTTGACACTTTTGGTGGATCTAGAGCGGGATGAAGATGATCTTCGCTCGTTCTTTATGTATTCCTCTGTAAGAATGTCCGTGAATATTTATTTATTTAAGAAATCAAAGATTCATTCTTCTGAGTTGGCAAAGTATATTTCGCTTTGCAGCAAAGGCTTAAATAAAAATATGAAGAGAAGTGGGTACCTTGAACTATTCGAGTGACGACCACGATTTCTGGCGATTGCCATTCCAGGCAGACCCAAGGCAAGAATGCATCGAAATTCAACGGAGTAGGCTTATCAAACGAAGGTCGGGAACTATCACGAATCACTTTCTTGGAGCTACGAGTCGACGAAGGGTCAACGAGGCTGGCGAGAGTTGTTACTTTGATCTTGTCCTTCATTTTAAAATATAGGACGTAGTTTTTTTAGGTTAAAAGCACGTGCGCTTAGATTAAAAAAAACATACTCTTTTACGAAACAAGTTTATTTACATTTTCCATCAATGTCAGGGTGTGTCAGGGTATGAAATAGTTTTCATGCTGTAGGTGCAAGGTTTCAAACCAAGGAGTTCTTTCATTCACTACAATGAATAGAAAATAGGTTTCTTTCCTAATGTGAGATTTTATTTATGATGTTCGATTCAAGGCTTGGAAAGTAGAGTACAAAGAGTATTCTTTTTCTATGTAGAGTACTTTACCTAAGTACTGCGTGGACTGCTTGAATAAAATAACACTTATTATTTATTGCATTTTTTTATTAAATCCAATTTAAGTAGGTAAAAATCCTCTACAATCTCATTGATTTATTGTGCAAATTCACAATCCGAAATTCAAACATAATAGTTTCAGGCAAGTCTTAAAACAGGGTATCTGGCAACTGGCAAGGAACTAAAAAATTCAGAGGTACGATAAGCGTATGTATAAAAACTACTACGTAACATAATGGTTACATAACAATTCAAAGATGTGTCAAATCTGATACAAGGGGAAATCATCTTTTCTTAGCAATAACAAAGTTTTTATGGCAAAATAATGGGTCATTGTTTGTTTCTTGTACCTAATAATTAGAAACAAATAATTATGAGTTACCAAGCTGATAAACATTGAAGTATCACACAATGTGGCAGAAAGAACTATAATAATATTTCGTTTGTAGTGATTATAAATGTTTCAATCCAAAAATTATATCCAAAATTTAATTATTCCCGATATAAACCGAAGCAGTTGCGCGATATCACAAATGCCTTGATACAAAAATTCAATTTTAAAAATAATTATCATTTCCTTTTTGGACGGAAATGGACGTCATGTCATTTAAAAGTAACATTCTTGAGCTAGTTAAGGCTCGTTTTCCCTAGGGGACATTTGTTCTGCGACTCTGTCGCTCGACACGAAATTCACGTGTCCCGCACGATGTCGCCCGACTTTTGCAGAGACAACTACGTGATGTCGGGCGCTTTGTTCCCGCGACATGTCTCCTAGTGAAAACGAGGCTTTAGGGTGACCACGAAATATGAATACAAAAGAACCATTAGAAATATACTTTATGCTAGATCGTAAGTGTTCCAAAATATCACACTTGAGATGTACCACCCATTAAAATTGAAAAATACTTATCTACATAATATAAGAATATAAAAAGAAAATAAGGCATTAGTACATAAAGTCAAATACAATACAAATAATCCAAAACAACACAAATTAATCGTTTTACGAAAATAACAAAATTCAAAATAATTCATATCAAACATTAAAACATACATATTAAAATTTGATCGTGAAAATAAATTTAAAATTTAAAAAATAATTTTGTAATTAAAAATTAATATTTTGTACACATAAACAAGTGATGCGTTTGTTCAATAAATGTTATTTTTCATGTTAAAATGTCGTTTTAAAAATTAACAAGTATCTCGATAAAAACAAGTTGATTGAATTTTCACAAAATCACAGTTCATTATTTCACTGATGGCAAATAAGTGTTATAGAAAATTAATTTTCACTAATTAAAAACTAAAATAAGGTACTAAGGGTTAAGTAAAGTGATGCTTAACTTAAGAGCTAATTAAAACTACTTTAAAACAAATGTAGAGAACACTGACGCCTAATCGTTGTATCATTGACTTTATAATTCAGTCACTCTTTAAAAAATTACTGTTTTGTCCAAAACTCGTGTCATAAATAGGTCGTTTTATGTATCAAATATGATACAAAGACTTTTAGGTTTAAATTATTAGCAACCATCCGGCTACGGAGGTCTTTATATGTATCAAATATGATACAACGGCTTTTTAGGGTTAAATTATTAGCAACCATCCGGTCACAGAGGTCTTCATATGCATCAAATATGATACAAAAACTTTTTAGCGTAAAATTATTAGCAACCATCCAATTACGGAGGTCTTTGTATTTATTATGTATCAAATATGATACAACTTTTAAGGGTTAAATTATTTACTTACTATTATTTCACTATGTATAAATAAATCTATGATAAGTTGGGGCGTTTTTGTTGTATAAAATTGACTGTGGTCTATAACTTTAGACACAAATAATAATAAAAACGGTTTACTTACAAACTATAATTAATTCCTAATAAATTACTAAATAGATTGTAGAATATGCTTCTACACGAATTATAGTTTTCACTCATTAAGTTGCGATTCAAAGTTGAATGTCACTTATTTCTTATTGTGTTTATATCACAATTTGCAAGTTTTACTCAAAGAGTAATCGTAATTTAACATACTCAATACCATAATGATGTAAAATCATTACGCCATTTTCCTTGATTAAGGCAAAAAGGACGGAAGGTCTGTCCCGGTCCAAAATAACTTTTAATTTTGTGTCTTCTTCATCCACCGTAAGTTCCACGAATGTGAGACTGTCCAACGCTTCGCCTTCCGGCTATATCAAAATATAACTCTATTTGCAATGCATATTCTCTACAATTTCAGCCCTTAACTCCAAAATTGCGTAGAGTTCAAAGTTTGTCCCTAACTTGATACACTGTAGTTTTTATTATGAACACAATCGACACAGTATATATACATCAGTCAAAGACATAATACAATGTAACGGTGCATTTCCACCAGAGTTAAGCTAACCTACGTTGCTAAGGATAAGTTTGACATCCACCAATAATAATCTTCTATGCACGGTGTAACATAATTACCCTATAAGTCCGAAAGAGGGGTATTTTACAGGTCATGGCAGGTCATGGCAGTGTTAGTCCTACGATTTTTGAGATTTTTAAGTTTTTCATTCGTGCAATGAGCTCGTAACTTTTACTACAACTGTACCTACACACAGTATACGTGTGTGCGACGCGGTAGGAGGGTACCTACGTATGCATGGGTGTGTACGGGTTTACGCAAATAGTAAACAAGCACTTAGGGTTGTCGCAAATTTCTAAAATAATAATAGTTGTACTTTTGTATGAAAATTTCGCAGTTACGATTTATTGACCCTTTGCACATGTCCAAGCATTCAGGTGGTCGGTCTGATTACGCCCCCTGCGGGCTTATAGGGTAATTATGTTACACCTTGTATAAAACTCTTTTGAAGCTGACTGACAATCAACGCACAGCCTATACTATAAGTCCTAGAGGTATGAAATTTGGAGGGTAGTATCCTTAGTGTAGGGGTGACTAAGAAAGGTATTTTGAAAAGTCATACTCAAAAGGGTCTAAAACGCGAGCAACGTCGCGGGCGACGGCTAGGATATGGAACTATTATGACAGGTGGTTTATTTAGCCTACACGTGCACTTACTGTCCGTTCAGTTTCCACCGAGAAAATCGCTCATAGCGACAGTCTCCCAGTCATAACGCGACAGTTCTTATATAACTATCATCTTCGTAACTACTCGCTGAGAGTCTTAACGCGTGTTCTTCGCATAGCGCTGCTAGCTCTTTAAGCCATTCGTCGAGTAGAACTGCGTTTAGTATGGAGCGGAGGGTAATTGACTGGCTCCAGTAACTGTCCTGGGTGAATATGGGCCGCTTTTGTGGGCTGGGTGAATGACTTTGTTGGTTGGAGTTGTGTTGGGATGGTGATGCTGCAAAATAAGCAGTTTTAAGTTAGGGCCAGGAGTCCTGACCCTAACAGAGGCTTCTGTACACGTGTACACTTAGTCCTAGCCCAGGACCAAGCGTACACGTGTACAGAATTGAGAAGTGTTTAGAATTTGATTTCGGAAATTTGTAACTAGCTACCACTCGCTACTTCGTCCGCGTCTTGGTTGATCCTGTTGTTTTTTCGAGAAGAAAAGTAGCATATGTATTATAGCATAATATATATTCCAAGTTTTATCCACATTGGTTCAGTGGTTTTGGCCTGATTGAAACATCCAAACATCCAAATAATCAAATCTAAACTTTCACATTTATAATATTAACTATCTGATACCCGTGACTTCGCACGCCTGCAAAGCTTTCCACCAAAATATCTGTCAACCAGCATACGATGAATCTCGTGTCAAAGGCTGCGGTTGGTTTAGAGAGGTCAAGCTGTATCTAAGAATCCAAGTCTTTCATTTCAATAAAATATAGCCTATGTTTCAATCCGTAAAAAGGGCTTCTGAATGGTATAAGTTTCATTAAAATTGGTCCAGTAGTTTAGGCGTGATCCGCGAACAAACAAACAGACAAACTCGTTTTTCGGAGTCAGAATCGTTTATTTATTAGATCTGCATATTAAGTTTATCCTTAACTTTAATTTTAGTTTTTGGCTTTTTTACAGTTTTATAATAGTATAGATGGGATTTAAGGATTTAAGCCTACTCCATCTAAACATTGTCCCAGGCACTACAGTGTGTCGTTAAGTGTAGGCATAGGTTGCCTCCTGACGCTGTATAAATCATCTTCAATAGATGTAAAACCCTATAGATAGGATTTACTTACCTTAGAATAAGGAGTATTGAGCTGAAATCTCTTAAAATGTCTTACTGTTTGATAAAAGTACCTACCAGATGTTCTCCTATGAAACACGCTAGAGAAGCTGGCAGATATACTCCTTCGTTTCGGCTCCACACGACGGAATGGTGAATCGTCACCACCTTGCGTTGAATTTCTGAGCGGCTGACCTACAATATAAAAAATATTAAATTAACTAGTATACCACAATTAATAAACTGAGAAACAACTTTATTTATATGTATTGAGGTACTGTTTGTTTACCCAAATAAAAAAAAATACTAGCTTCCACCCGCGATTTCGTTCGCGTCCCGTTGGATGCCGTTGATTTTCCGGGATAAAAAGTAGCCTATGTGTTAATCCATGTCACGGACAATATATATTCCAAGTTTCATTTAAATCGGATCAGTAGTTTTTGCGTGAAAGAGGAACAAGCATACATACATCCTTAAAAACTTTCGCGTTTATAATATTAATAGGATAGGACTGACGCCTATTTGTTGAAGAGCCCCGCTTTCTGATTCTAAGACCGTAGGTTCAAGTCCGGTCGTGAACTAATGGATTTTCTATCCGGATTTTTGTACGTAATGCCAATGCTCTCAAACTGATTAAAACATCGTGAGGAAACTTGGGGCTTAGTCATGGACCACGTAAACTCAATGAAATGAAAAAGTAATAGTATTTGAGTCTTAGTACATACCAAAGAATATGTAATACGTAGCTCCTACGTAAGAAGAAGCGGGACTTCCATTCTACCAAAATTACACACTGAAAATCTCGCTTTGTATGAAACGTGATTCAAATTTTGACCCCCGTTTCATACATTGTTCGTTTTTCGAAAGCACGAGTCTAGTTCGAGAGTTTCGCCAGTCTGGTGTATACTTTTTAATAGTTTTACCGTCATCGTTAGTCGCCGCGCGCGCATTCAATAATGTTAACTCGCGCTGCATCAGAAAAACGCGAGCTTTGTCCACTAACTCGTCTGAATTGTCTATTTGTGCTGTTAACTCGTCCACTTCCTCCTTTAGTTTATTTAGTATCTGGAAAAATAAGGCGAGGGCTTTAAAACACCCGAGATCGGGAATCGCACTTTCTCTCGAGTGATACATAGTGCTTTATACTACACCTACGAGGAAAATAAAAAACTAAAACTGAATCCTCAAACAACACACAAATTGAAAATGGCGCCAATGGCGTCTGCAATTTTCACATGTTCTTTTTCAAATTGTTTATCCTGCCGCCGCAGGGTCGCACTGCCAGCCCGACACCATCCAACACACAGCTAGTGGCCAGTGTCATTTTGCGAACTTGGAGATAAAAACTCACTGTAAAAACTTTTTGGCTTTTGATATTTAGGTTACCGGCGCATAGTCTTACCCAAAATTAAAAAAGAAAAACCACGTAAGAAATGGATTTTCATACACTTTTCTCTCCCGCTCAGATGCGTTGTCTCCCCGCATATTTGTTCGATATGCAATGACGTACTTTCTACCGTAAATTTGATAAAGTATCAAGGTACTTTCCAAGCAGGTGTAGTATAAAATAATATGGATAGATTAGTTTGTTTGCACCTACAGTGGGCTAGCAGCCAAGGGCTTAGCTCATAAACAATATTTTATTGGGTTTAACATTTTGTACACGACCGTCTTATGATTTCGTAATTCCTGTCCATCCAAAGGTTGTCTGGAAGAGATAGCTTTTAGCGATGAAGTCGCCCACTGTACTGTAGAGATAGAGATAGAGAAATATTTATTTGGCACACAACACAACACAAGTACAACACAGTAAACTGTCTGATTTATGTTTTTTCCTGTACTTATGTAATTTCTCTTTGTGTACAATAAAGTGTTTATCTATCTATATATTTATATGACGAAATAAAAAAGTTTGGTGAGCTTGTTACACACACTTAGCGCAAAAAATAACTTAACTTAAGTATCACGATAGTTTACTTGACTGTTTGTGTCTTAAAAGGATAGCTTGTGTGTTCGAATTCCGTTCCCGTATCTTTCGAGGCTCTGTCTAGGCATTAGATGCAGAGTCAGGAACTGTGATAGGAGAAATGCTGGTCGAAACTGTTATGACGGACTGTTCAATTACTGTTTATGAATTCGGGGAGATGCCTGTATATGTCAGGAAGAAATCGCTGTCAGTGGCAAGGCCGCCCATTGTAATATAAGTTAATATTTGTACGTACATATTCCTTATAGCGCGTGCAGACTACGCCATGCCGCTGCCGGCATGAATGCCGCGATTAATTCCGGACTTATTGCCACAGCAACATCGCCAAGTTCATGACCTAGCTCCTTACTGAGAATAAAGGCGATGTTGTGATAATCATTCCGGAATTAATCGCGGCAATCGTTCCGGCAGCGGCTTGGGCATAGTCTGCACGCGGTATTATGTAAAATAAAGAATTATCTATCTATCTATTTATTTATCTGGGGTTACAATAAATAAAAATGTACCTGAAACAGTGACGGCACGTTCGGCTGGACCACATTTCCGTTGCTTAGCAACAATGACGTCAGCAAGGGCGTAGGCAGAGACGCGAGCTTCGATATAATACTAGTAACGCGAGCGTTCACTGTTACTTCCGATTCTAGGAGCAATGCTGTCTTCTTTAGAAGACTGCTTAGTAATGGTCCTGGAAATAAATATTCATGGATATACAACGCCCTCTAGTACCAAACTAAGCAAAGCTTGTAACCTTATAAAACGATTCTATATATTCCTTGTGATTTTGTATACTAATATTATAAAGTGGAAAGATTTGATTGTTTGTTTGTTTGCATTGAATAGGCTCCGAAACTACTGGACCGATTTGAAAAATTCTTTCACTGTTGGGAAGCTTGAATGGAAAACTAAAACTCGAATTTAATTAGTTCGCTTCCTCTTCTCTTTTTTTATTTTATTTTATTTTAAAATTCGAATAATATAAGGTGTAAAAAATAATAAAATAATACAAGGTGTAAAAAAGGACGTTATCTTAAATACCCTTGTGTATCGCCGGACCGCTAGTAATAAAAAAAGGATTCTACTTTTTAGGAAAGGTTTGAAACAAACTTACCGATAATACTCTCAGCACTGACCCGCCAACTCCTAATCGGCATCTCCTCAAATTCCCTCGTATCTTCAGCCCTGCCCACTCTCTTCCTAAACATTTCCTCAGCGTAAACATCGTCATAGTTCTTAAAGCTCTCATAATCGCTGCTATCGCCGATAGATATCAAACTATCATGATTTCCGTCATTTTTTATTTCATTTTCAACCACCTCCGTCAAGGAAGTCAAACTATGTTGTTCCTTTTCTGATGTATCACTCGTTTTCAACGTGTCATATTCACTGGTGCATATAGATATAAGACTGTCTTCTTTGGCGTTGTCAGAGATATCTCTCTCTTTGTTATTGTTAGTTTCGCGTTTGTGTGTGATGCGGTCGTATCTGGAAGTCCATTTCGAGCAAGCTATTGTACGGGAGACGATCTCAAAGCGAGCGTCGCATAGGTACGCGTGGTAGTTACCTATCAGTGATTCGTTGGGGTTCTATAAATAAAAGATTAGATTATAGTAAACTAGTTTCCGCCCGCGACTTCGTTCGCGTCCCGTTGGATCCCGTTGATTTTCCGGGATAAAAAGTAGCCTATGTGTTAATCCAGGTCACAGACAATATATTCCAAGTTTCATCCAAATAGGATCAGTAGTTTTTGCGTGAAAGAGTAACAAACATACATACATACACCCTTACAAACTTTCGCGTTTATAATATTAATTAGATAGGATTAAGCAATGAAGGATAAAAGCAGAGTAAATGCAGCAGAGATGCAAAAAATAGCAGAGATAAATAGCAAATGTGCGCAAAACATGTATTTTTCAAATAAAAAAATTATCGAGAAAAATTTCAGCAATCGTGATTTTAAACTACGTAATCCAAGGTAAAAGTTTGATCTATTATTTTTCCATATAATTAAGGTGGCAACTTCCACAGATCCGGATAAATAACGATTTAGAAATACAAAAGCACATAATAATATGACGCATTCTTAATCGTAAGGCTCCGTCACTTATAATCTTGTCAAGACGAAAACAGCTTGTTAATAATCTACTATTATTCCTAACTTTTTTAACATGTAAGGTAAATATTTTATTTTATGATCTAGGCTCACTTACCCCGTAATAAAACTTGAGATCATGGACTAGAGGGCTCATTGCTATATTATCATTGTGAGCACCGTTATGCTTCTCGTCTTGCGGTCGGTAATCTAGTACTTTCCGCCCGCTCAGTGCTAACTCTTCCACCCATTTGCGGGTTTTTTCTAATGGTCGTAAACAGCAATTTGGAGTTAAGTCTGGAAGGAAAGAAGAACTTAGAATGTAAGGGGTATATTATAATGATGATGTGTCCTAGCCGATTTCGTCCATGGCGACTGCGTTTTTATCTGGACAGGCATATTTAACTCGAGTTATATGTAAGGCTCTAGTGTGACTTGCGTATTCGATTTTGTTGGTAAATGTACGCTCGCATTTGGGGAAAGTCAATACTCCACTGACGTAGATATAGGAGAGAGCCGCAGGTGATATATTCATATAAATAAATAAATATTCACGGACATTTAACACAACGCCTTCTAGTCCCAAACTAAGCAAAGCTTGTACGATGGAAACTAGATGGCTGATAGAATACATACATACATTTTTTTTGTAAATACATATATATAATACATAGAAACACGCAGACACAGAACAAACATTTATGTTTACAACACACAAATGTTTGTTCTCGGTGGGGATAGAACCCATGACCCACAGCACGGAAGGCAGAGCTACTACCGACTGAGCCATGATGCCTGTCAAATATTATATTGATCTTCTAAAGCTGAGCTAACTAAAATGATTGCTAAATCTGTTGTCATCTCTTTTCGTTGTCATGCAAGTGACAATGATAGAGCATTTTTTAAAGTCGCGCTAAAATTACAGTTTAATATGAATATTGCTAAAGCACTGACTCAAGCATAGATTTTTGTATGAAAATATCTACTCAAACGCTTGAGTAATTATTTCTGTATCGGTATACCCTAAGGTCTAATATATGATGAAGAGTATCGGAGCTTAGGAAATTTAAAGGATTTTTGGACATCTACAAACCCCCGTTAGTAATTCTACAGCCAAAACCTAGACCAAGTAGTTTTACAGCTGGCTTGCAGTCCAAATTCAGACTTTTGTAAACACCCTAAAGTTGACATTAGCCTAGCACTGAAAGCCCATAGTTTCATACAATACCTAGAAAAGCCACGGCAGCGTTTCTGTAAGGCTCAGCGTCGGTGATTTTATCTCGATGTGCGGCGTTCAAATGTTGTCCAGAGAGTAGGTACTTGTAGGCTAGTTCTACCATCACGTCTTCAGAGTTCAGGTTTGTCAGTGTTTCCATCAGTGATAGAGTTACCATTGCCAGCTGAAAAAAATGATTATACAGTGATTTGATTTTATTTGCTATTGAAACATAGATGTTGTGTAGAAGGTAGTAAAGTTGGTTATTGTGTGAAGTGATTTTACAAGCCTATGATTTACCAGATAGAAAATATCGCTGTATACAAATATACAAATATATCGGTCTTGTTTTGACAAGTAATAAGGGCATAAGGTTAGTTATTGTGTAAAATATTTTGAGCTGGAAAATAAATATTATACAGATTATAGATTTGACCGTGTGATTTGACGCTGCGTCACGTCAATAACTCCTGGCCGTTTCTTTTTTCCTATTAATTTTTTAGAATTTCTATTGTATCTTACCTGCGATGTTTCGTCTCGCCTTCGTAGCATGACGTCAATGACCATGATGCCGTCATTCGCATCTCCTAGTATTTTAAAACTAAATTTAGCTACAATTTAGCCACATCTAACCTGTGAAGTTCCGTCCAGTCTCCGAAGCATGACGTCAATGACCATGATGCCGAGATCCATATCTCCTAGTATTTTGAAATGTTTAGCTAGAAATATCTAACCTGCGAAGTTCCGTCCAGTCTCCGAAGCATGACGTCAATGACCTTGATGCCGTCATACTCGTAGACGAATAGGAAGTGTAGTACGGTTCGCAGTAGCCCCCTCTCGCTGACACAGCGCAGTAGTAACTCCAAGTAAGCTGTGGCCGCCGCCTGTTCCTTAGCGCCACTCTGCAACGGCGCCGCTCGAGTCTACGGTTGTTCGCACGTTAGTAGGCCTCATTGTACGATTGGAGCGCGGCTGAGTGACGTTTTGAGCTTTATTTCAGGCATGGTACGGTTTAATTTTGATTGTTCAGTGACTATGAAAATCTTATGGTAGTTTGAAGATTATTTACAATGTTCATTTTTGATAGTGTATTCAGAAGAAAGGCTGATTATTTTATACTGATTTAATTCCAAAACATAATCTATGTACAAGGATATAAAGGTAATTATTGTATGAAGTGAATTCACAAGCTGAAACTAGCAACGAGGGAATGATTATGTATGTGGGCGTGTTTATTCGCATATAATGGTTTGCAAATAGTAATGTAGTGTGGATTATTCGTCTGATTAGTAAATTATGATGTGTGAGGCAATGAATCCCAATATTATTGTTAATTTTAATATTAATTAAAACACACATTTTATCCGTTAGTATGAAAAGCCAATCAAAACCTTGCCAATTCAATTACAACTCTATTACTTTGATAACAGAGTGTACAAACCGTCACTAAACCGCTTGGCGATATCCCATACCAGTGCTGTCCAATCCCGTGCGTGCAATGGAAGCCTTTGACGTGACGTCACAACCGTCGAATGATTTGTTGAAGTTACCGTTTGCTATGCCAAAACTGACTCTACCTTCCCAGTTATAAGGCATATTCTATTAGTTATTGGGCCAATATTGGTATAGCATACGGTGTTTTTAAGTCAGGTATAAGTATGTACTGTCTTGACAAAATACGAGTAGATAAAGACTAAACTCTGACTTTTAGTATAATTATGCGGCGCCATATTTCCTGCTAAAAGCTGTACACTTTTTATCGAAAATACTATTTCTCTACTCGGATTTGGAGTTGAGAGCGAATAAGATGAGTGTAGATTGAAAAAATCAAATGAGCCATCACGTAAGCGGATAAAAACATCACACACAGGACAGAATTGTCACAAAAACACAACACAGGAAAGAGATAAAAAACATATTTAAAATTTATTATAAAAGAAACAAAAACAAACAGAGAAGAGTTAAATAAGTAAAAAATTAGTGCAGTTAAAGTGCTTAGTGATTATATACTTTTCTTATCTTCCATTAGTTAGTTTCTCACCTGCCAAAACTGAAATAAATACTATTAGTTTGTAAAATACGTATAATTATTAGTAAAGAAATATATAAGAGAATTATATAACTAACAGATATTCTAGGGTATTTTAACAAAACTCTCTCCTACGAAACTTCTTAGTACTTTAGAAGAATGTCTGAGAAGCTTGGATTTTTTTTATATGAGAATGTCCTTTGGCCAGAATATCACCTGATGGTAAGTGATGATGAAGCAGAACATTCTAGAAGATACCTATTCATTCTTGCCTTCTTGGATGATCCAAGATTCTAGTCTGATCCGATTTGGATCAGTGATCCAAAATCTAGTCTGATCCAACTTGGACAATCATTGATAAAAATCAACATAATATTTATCTTTATAGGCCTATGTTTTCCATCAGTCACAATTAGCTTATTTTTAAACTCTTACCCTACCGAACCCATGATAATGTTCACTCAAACAACATTGCCACTCATCCCACAACCTCTCAAGTGTATGTTTACCTGAAGTAGCGCTGGTCCCATCACGGGTACTAAGAAACCTTGATACAGCAGGTCTAGGAGATGTTTTCTTATGGACGGGTGGGCAACCTGGAATATAGTTTTTTTTATGAGAATTTTGAATCCATCCACCTGATGATAAGTGTGAGAGAAAGAGAAACATTTTTTGGCACACACACAACACAATTATGAAAATTTTAATAACAAAGTGATGCCCGCCAACTCGTACGCGTGCGAAACTTTCCACCAAAAAATAATCTGTCGACCAGCATACGATGAACCTCGTGTCAAAGGCTGCTTTTGGTTTAGAGAGGTCAAGCTGTATCTAAGAATCCACGTCTTTGGTTTCAATAAAATATAGCTTATGTTTCAATCCGGAAAAAGGGCTTCCAAATGGTATTAGTTTCGTCGAAATTGGTGTGGTATCTTTAATTTTGGTTTTGGTTTTTTTACAGTTTTATAATAGATTTTATTTTTTTATTTTAATTTTAACTTTATGATAGATTTTCCATAGGAATGTTTCTATAGGGATTTAACGTATTAGTATAAAAAAACCATGAGAAAATCAGTGAACTTGTTTGACTTTTATCCTCTGAAATCGGGTGAGCGTCCTCTGAAATCTGCCGCCCCTAGGCTGCGGCCTATACGGCCTATTGACAAATCCAGGACTGCTTAAGGCCCAGGCTTTTATGAAAGCCAACTAACTACATAGTGTCTTATTTATCTACTAAGTTGTATAAAAAAAAATGTGTCTCTATACCTGTGCGACCGCATTGCAGAATTCTAGAGAGTCAATAAACAATGTTAGTTTATTGACATGATTGACGTCATCAGGTGTCAGTCGGTATATCTTATCGTTGAGGGTTCGGGGTAGGAGCGAGTATAGACCACTTAGACCTGGAAAAAAAAAATTGTAACTAAGTACTATGTTGTTATGGGATGTCTACCATTATAATCCACGCGCGAACACAATGGGACGTAAGCTTGACTTTGGCAAAGCAAAGAGGTTATGATCAAGGATTTGTTCAGAACTTTTTTTCATTGAATGAATGAATTAAATATTTATTTGACTTAAAATTTTGGTAACACAGTTAACATTTTTAAGTTAGGTAGGTATAAAGCTGAAGGCTATATGATTGGAATCAAGAATAGGATTGGAACCAGAACATAGACAAGATTCCATTTCTCTATTCTGATAGCTCATGCATTATACAGGGCATGAACCATTTTTAATTATAATAATCTCAAATCGCCCTCTCAGTGTTTTTCGTGCATCGGATTCGGAAACTGTGAGTAACCTTAATGTAATTTTGAGATAGCAGACGATAATGGACCTTATAACAATAAAATAAGATTCAGTAATGGTTAGTATGATAACCCAATGCTGATATACAAAAGCCAAACGAAAGTGAATCTTAACACAATGAAATAAGACTCACCAGTGGCGAGCACAGGGCAAGTGTTGCCAGACAACATGTACTGCTGTAACTGGTTACTTCGTGGTGACATCGTAGCACACAATAACAATGCATCCCTGGCTGTAGACCCACATGCTCCTTCTCGGTGGACGGAACTTAGAAGTAATCGGACGATTATGAACCTAGAATACAAGATTATAAAGTTCACTATTCTATGAAAAATACAGCCAGTTGGGGAAAGTTCTGGAGCTACAAAGAGATCTTGAAGTCGACTCTACCAATTCAACTGCGCTCGTTCGTTCGATATAGATACCTACGAGAACCTAGTGTCTAGACAAACCTTACCTAGGCTTTAAGGCACTATTCAGTTTTTTTGTTATGTGTTATGTTATAAATAAATAAATAAATAAATAAATAACTAAAGAAAACTATTTTAGATACATGTATACTACCGTGTATAACATATGGGTGCCAAACTTGGATATTTAACAAACATAACAGGGAAAAGATCTGCAAATGTCAAAGAGCAATGGAAAGGAGCATTTTAAACATAAAACTAAAGGATAGAGTCAAGAGTTCGGAAATACGCAAGAAAACAAAGACGATAGACGTTCTTCAACACGCTCAAACACAAAAATGGAAATGGGCCGGCCACCTGGCACGCACCACTGACCAAAGATGGACCAAAACTGTAACCCAATGGTCAGGGCCGAGCGGAACGCGCGCCCGAGGCAGACCGCAAGAAAGATGGATAGACGAAGTAATCGCGATAACTGGGAAAAAATGGATAGAAAAAGCACAAGACAGACAAGAATGGCAAGCTCTGGAGGAGGCCTTCACCCAAAGAGGGGCCCTTAAAGAAACAAACACTAACAATATAAATTAATAGAATGAACAATGGTAGAATTAGGTAATACTTACACACAAAAAATCAAATTTTATTATTATTATAAATCTTAGTTTTAAAAAAGTTTATTATTATAACCGGAATCAAATGTTTATTTATAGGAATTATTAAAATTATTGAAATTGTATTATTAATTTAAGGAATAAAGGCTATTTTATTTATTTTATTATTCTATGAAAAATGGTCTGGTCTGACCACGAGTAAAAAAAATACGCAATCTTTCTAAACCCAGCATTGCCTTGTTGCATAAAGGTTAAAGAATTTGGACAATAATGAACATAAAACACAATAGATTAGAGTTTAGTTGAGCGATAGTGAACCTAGACCACAAGTTATTAGAGTTGAGTATTACATGTAAGTGAAATAAGCAGTAGTTGAACGAATGAACCTATGTTACAAGAGATTATTGAGTTTTATCGTGCAAGAAGCTAAAATCGGACTATTATGAAACTAAAATACAAGGCGTTAGAGTTTAGTTTTGCAGTAACGTACAAGCAGCAGTACAATAGTTCGGTGATAATGAACCTAGAATCTGAGAAGTGATGATTGAGTTTTGAATGAGGGTGAAACTGATAAACATGTTATAACTATAAAATACATTAAAAATCAGTTTCAGACGCTTTTTCTTAATTGTTTGCGAACCAACATGAACCAAATTAATTAAATCTACCTCTAATGACTTAATAATTAAAATCAAATCAAATATAGTTTATTAGGTAAAATAAAATTAGTTTTCTATGTATGTATTTTCTATGTAATGATAAAATGTATATAAATGTGGGTTCGATCCCCACCGAGAACAAACATTTGTGTGGCAAACATAGATGTTTGTTCTGTGTCTGGGTGTTTCTATGTATTATAAGTATGTATTTAAAAAAAAAAAAAAAAAAAAAATGTATGTATTCTATCAGCCATCTAGTTCCCATCGTACAAGCTTTGCTTAGTTTGGGACTAGAAGGCGTTGTGTTAAGTGTCCGTGAATATTTATTTAATATTTATTTATTTAAATGCTTAAATTATAAAATTAGTAGGTAGTTCTATGTTTTTAATAAATAACTAACAACATAATAATTGATTTGGTATTAAATCCTTAAATTTCATAGAATACGTATACCTATTAGTAGGTGCGAAATAACACCGCAATACAGGTCATTCACCCACCTTCAAAACGATGTCGCAAAATTCAATTTATGAATGGTAAACAAATAGTACTACGAGATTCGAGCGATTACCGTCTTAGCGACAGGTTTGTATGGAAAGCGACAGACTTAGCCATTCATAAATTGAATTTTGCGACATCGTTTTGAAGGTGGGTGAATGACCTGTATTGCGGTGTTATTTGGCACCTACTATAGTTCGTTTTTCTTTCTATCGAGGTAAATGACTGCAAAAAGGTAAAAATATAAGCGAATTCGAAGTTTTTGTAACTTACTCAGAATGTGATCCATTTTGACCGTGAGTGGTAAGGAAGAAGAGGTCAATGAACTTCATATTTTGCATGAGGGCCACGGAGATTTGATTCAGCACTATTACCAGTTGACCTGTAATATTATTATGAATAATAATAGTATCTTTGTATCTAATCTCGAAACACAGTTTATACTAGTTCGGGATCCTATGGATACTAATACATTTTTTATGTCTAAGTAAATAAATTTTCATTTCAATCTAGATTATTTATACGGCATCTATATATAATAGGCCTTAACATCTATTGAAGATGATTTATACAGCGTCAGGAGGCAACCTATGCCTATGCCGGCTTTGAGTCTAAATCAGGGACCGTACAACCCCGATTTCGAGTTAACTCCTTCGAAGGGGTAACCCCTTCATTGGGTTTACCGTTGATGGGGTTACCGTTTCATTTGATAAACCGCCTCCCTACCCTAAGTGAAAGGGTAACCCTTTCATTGGGTTTTCAGTCTATGGGGTTACCCTCTCATTGAGGGTATCCGATTGAATGAGGTTACCTCTTGATAGGGTTTTTTGGTGTTACACCATGGTTATCATTCCATCTCACGCTGTGAGGTGGGGGAATTTTTAAATCAAGAGTATAATTTTATTTTCAAAATTCCTCCGCTGTGAGGTCACAGCGTGAGATGGAATTTAGGTTCTATTCTAATATGTCTAGCATATCCTCGTGCTCCTACTAATGGACAGTCACGTACAACGAATATTGTCACTTATTAATAACCGAGTTTTTCTTGCGAAATATGTAGTAAGTAAATAGAAAGTAAATTCTTATGTACTTTATAGCCAGGCTTTAGTCCGGACTTGATGTCCAAAACTTTTGGATGTAAAATAGTATTCCTTGAAGTACATAATAATATAGGTAGACAGTAGACACTTTATAAAATAGATGCAAAAGTTTGGATGCTACCTACTTACCTACTCAATCACGTCGTAATAAAGTTTGATAATCGTAGAGATGAATTGTTTTGATGTATGGATGATGACTTCCAATACTCATTACCTACTCATTAAACTCAAATGCAGTAAGTAGGTAGTAGGTACATACATACCTACCAAAGAAATCAAGCTAACCCCGCAATTTGCAATTTGCAATAAGCAATTTGGTGGGTTCGATTCCTGGTTCAGACAGTTGATTATTCAATTTTTTTTATATTAAAAAAATTATATTAATATTAAATAGAAAAATTACTTAGTTTGTTTCAAATTTAGCATGTCCCTAAAATATAGAATACGAAAGGTGTAAGTAGGTGGCTCTGAAGCCACATTTAAAGAAGTAGGTAGTAGGTACCTACTTAAGATTTTGCTATAAAGTCAACGGGAAGCATAGTTTGTATGTTGCTTTATTACTGAGTCCCACGCGGGCAAAGCTGCGGGCGCTACAGCAAGTAAACAAATAAATCAATGCATCAAACAATCACGCCATTTCTCGTAGGTATGCTCAGTAGGAATGAAAAATAAAAATGAACTTTAGTGAACTAAATATAATAATCATAATCGCTTGTCTCTTCAAGTCTGTAGCAAAATAGATCAAAGATGCCGCCTCGCCGGTCGCCGCACAGGCGAGGCGGTGCCGTGGTGGCTCGACGCGTGCTAGTTAAAAACATGATATTATGAACCTAATGTAAAGTAGATAGGAATCAAATTACAACTCTTCGAGTTGTAACGTATAACCGTGTTACAATTGTCGAAAGGGTAACCCACACGAATGGGTTTTTGAATAGTACGAAAACCCATACAATTGAAAACCCTATGATTGGGTAACCCAAACGAAAGGGTTTTGAAGGGGGTTACCCCTTAAAACAGCTTATCAAACAATAGGGTAACCCATAAGGAAAGGGTTTTTTATTAACCGCTTGGAAAAACCCTATCGAAAACCCCTTCAAGAGGTAACCAAATCGGTCCCTGGTCTAAATGCGGAAACGGGAGTCCATAATAATAATAATAATAATAATGCCTAAGCCGGACACACTGTAGTGCCTGGGACAATGTTTAGATGGAGTAGGCTTGCCCAGCACCTATACCATCCTCTCAGCCTAGTCAGACATATCCACAGGAAAGACAAGGTCAATACTCTAGTAGCCGACTAAGCCGCGGGTTTCCTCACGATGTTTTCCTTCATCGTTCGAGAGCATTGTTAAATTATGTTCATAGAAAATACAATTATTTGACGCTACGCACACATTGCGCGTCTGCCTTCTGCATTGTACTTGTAGACTAGCAAAGTCACCGCGCAGTGTAACATTAAACGACGAAATGAATTGTCGTTTATCGTTTTGCATAGGGTAATTTTGTTTGTACTTACATTCTAAATTAGGTGGAGGCAGCTCGTTCCTAAAACTACTTAGTAGCTTCAATAAAGGCCTTAGGAATGGCTCTGCTGCTATTACCTGAAAATACAATACAGGGTGTTGATTGGAAAAAAAAATACAGGGTGTAAATTATTATACAAGGATGTAAACACAACTCTCGAAAACTGAAAGTATCGCCCGTATAAATAAATATTCTTGGATATTTCACACAACGCCCTCTAGTTCTAAACTAAGCAAAGCTTGTATGGAACTAGATTGCTGATAGACTACTTATTTACTTTTTTTTTTTGTAAATACATAGAAACACCTAGACAGAACAAAATCGTTTGCCACACCCAAATGTTTATTCTCAGTGGGGATTTAACCCACGAGCAGTGACTCTTAGAGGTGTCTCTGTTTGTCATTACTGATTCTATTATAACGTACGTCTGTGAGTGTGGAAGCAATTCCTTTTTTAAGACTCAAATTACCTGTGTACTGTAATGGTTGACGAGATTTCCAAAGAGTTTGAGCTGTTCCAATCGTACGGCATTTTCATATCTGAAACAATAACTAATTGTGGCTCAACAATACCTACTTATAAAACGACCACAGAAAAATAAAATATTCAAATAAATAACTCTCAAGATGACACAATAAGGTACAATTTAGCTCGTACAACGCTAAATGCCTACTAATGCTAAATTGAGTTGGATTTATTATGAGTATAATCCTCAGCGATTTCCTTCCACTGGGAATAATTACACAAATTCAAGGTCTATAAGGTTCAGATTTGCATAACAAAAATACAACAGTTAGCAAATTAATAATGCCTTATCAAAGACGATGGAGTGGACGGCGATAAGTGATTTAATAAACTGAGTTACGTTGAACTTAATTAATTTAGCATATTGTTTAGCAAATTTGCGATAACTCACGTTACTGGGTAATATCTACTTGATAACATTTTATTTACAAATAAAAATACTTTCAAATTGAATACTTGATAAGTGAAAAAAATTATACATTTTTATTCAGGCATTTTTATTTTAATTTTTGACAGGCGTCATGGCTCAGTCGGTAGTAGCTCTGCTTTCCGTGCTGTGGGTTGTGGGTTCGATCCCCACCGAGAACAAACATTTGTGTGGCAAACATAGATGTTTGTTCTGTGTCTGGGTGTTTCTATGTATTATAAGTATGTATTTACAAAAAAAAAAAAAATGTATGTATGTATTCTATCAGCCATCTAGTTCCCATCGTACAAGCTTTGCTTAGTTTGGGACTAATAGGCGTTGTGTTAAGTGTCCGTGAATATTTATTTATTTATTCAGCTACTGTTTCCAAGCATCTACTGTTATAAGCCCCTGTATTTAAGTTTGAAAAGACTCGTAACAGACATATTTGAACATAAACACAGTGGTATCAACGTTTATATACAGGCTGTAGCGATAAGACCGCCCATTAATTTAAGCTTTGTTATTCATTTTCTTGTAATCCCTAGGTTAAGATGTGCAATAAAGTATTTTCTATCTATCTGTCTGTCTGTCTGTTACGAGACTTTTTAAACACTGAAAAATGCAAAAAAGCTATTATTTAGTATAGGGAGAGCTCTCCATACTTTTACAATTAACATAATTAAGTAGATACGAGTATGATGTGAATAATATATAATTAATAGATATAGAATGGCCTCGTTTCTTCTCTGCAACATACAAGTTTCCAAGATCATAATCAATATAATGACTGAAAGTTTTGCATATTTCTATTCTAAAATTATTCATAACACATTATTCTCATAATTACGTAAAGTTACATGTAAAACCAAATTTAGTTTCTTTGCATATTTAATATATTTTACAATTGCTTATGCAATAATTTATTTATAGCTGTATGTAACTAAATAAACTAGTGACTAGTGATTCATTATGGAAACTATAGAAGTCTGACCACCTATTCTGGGCCGTTACAGTAACCTAGTAAACGGCGTCAGTATTTGATAAGCTTCTGAGAAATACCTAATTATACATACACAAAACATACATATTCATATTAGAAATACCTAATTATACTTACTTGTACATACATATTCCTATTTACCTAAACAGGAGCGCATTTATTGTTTCTTAACCATTTATCATTTATTTATGAGACCTTTGCCAAAAGGCACACTGTACTGAGAGATATTTTGTAACACAACTAAAACAAAAAGTTCAGAATCAAGGGCATAAATAAATAACCGTTTATCTACCTACACCTATCTTATAGATAACCACAATAAAATATCTTGTGATTATTTCCTCTCTTGTGAGAAAAGTTTCTGTTTTATGAAGGCAATACTAACGTTTAAGCCCATTCTTATAGCTTAATAATCTAATTTTCGCTAAGCAAGCACTGAAGATACTTGGCAGGGCTGATCGCCGGGTGATTAATTTCTCTCTCCCCTACTTCGAGACTGTAGTCAAATGTTCTATGAAGATTATACTCAAATTCCAGTCAAAATCAAAACTAAGTACTCACTTTCCAGTCAAAATAGCCCATTCGTACAGCTTGTCCAGCAAGTTTTCGCTAAGCAAGTACTCGAGACATTCAGCAGGGCTGGTCGCCGAGTGAATTTCTCTAGCCCGCGCTTCGAGTGACAGAAGTGTGGTCAACTGCTCAAGATGGTTCACCACCCCTAAGACATCGTCGTGGAGGTGTGCCGGCTGAAACAAGAGCATAAATAATGAACTAAACCACACTTGGATTACAATATTATTATCACGTTGTCGTGGCGTGAATCAGAAGCTAATAATATATTGGGTCGACATGTATTCTGCAGATCATATCAACATTGGTTTTCCTCTCTAGCCTTCCCTAAATCTCGGAAGATATGTTTGAATTCGCTCCGTACGATGACGACAAAATTACATTTGCATGTAAACTACCCATTTCATAGTCAATGTCAAATTGTTTTATTAGTCAGTCACGATTTCAAGGCCTTCTGCTTTCAACATCTCTTTATATATACTTACCTACAGTGCAGCAAGATCATCTTTCTGGGTACACCAATGCAGTAGTCGATATTCTGCCTCCAAATATTAACACAGAAATAAGCATTACATTTATTTTGTGGTACTGTGGTTAGGTCTGACTGAAGGGCATTGTAGCAAAAACTACTCGGGGAATAAGACTAATTTCATCCTAAGTTATGATGATCACTTACCAGTTTGGGAGTAAGTTTACCTAATTGTTAGTAAAAGAATCTGTTAGCCCTCACATTCGATTTGGCGATGATATCGTGTGCTTGTTGCCAATGCTTGCAAAACGAGCTGTAGCATGCTTGAGGCTCGTAGTCGTGCCGCGGGTCGAGTGAGCGAGATAACTGCCGCGCGAGCGAGAGGGACGTATTCTTGAGCCACATTGTGGCTGCTTATGGTGATGTCATCTGGAATGATAGAAATTGTGTAACAAATTTAACAGATGCTGGGGACTAAGGCCCTTAAAAGCTCCGAGAACTGAAGTAGGTATTGACAATGTGTAAAGTAGTTTCGTAGAAACAAACTCTCACTTTCCCGTGGGTAATAGATTGATGGAAGTGTGGGAATCAATCTAATTCTTTAATGGTAGGCCGTCTAAGGCCTTGTATTATTACAATGGTGATCAAAACTATAGTATTATACCTAGGTAGATGTTACATTAAGGTAGGAGGTATTTAATATTTTTTGTATATAACAAGATAGATAAACATAATAAATTGAGAGCCCCTATTTGAATTTGCAATTAGCTTTCAACAATTGTTTAATTAATATTGTGGTCACTACATACTTTGAGATGAACAGGATAAAACTTGGAGAACTAAAAGCAATGAACCTATTTACAGATGTTTCAGAATAATACAAATACCTCATTTCATATTACAAAATAATTATTCAGTGTGACGGAATGTAATAAAAGCTTATACATAGGTAATTTATGCAAAGTTTGAACATTACCCACCTCATTATATCTACTCCATTTATTATTTTAGAATAATCAAGAGATGCTGGTGCAACCATCTTGATGTTGAAGCAACAAGTGCAAGAAGAGTACAAAGACAAACATACATCCAAAGGCTTTTTAGCTCTATTATTATGAAATCTTTACCGAAGTATCGATTTGAGTAGAGCAGTAATTTCAATTCAATTCAATTTATTCAAGTTATTCAGAACACAAATACGGTAAACACAAATACGGTAAACACAAATACGGACCTAAGATTGAGTGTATACAGGCACAAAATATTAGTAAAATATACAGGTAGGTACCACAGTGAGATCATTTAAATTTAGTTAGGCACTGAAGTAAAATCTACCAAATCACACACTACAAACGAGTATGACTGGTCCGAAAGTCGGAAACGCACTATCAGGAAGCATTTCCTTGCTGATATGATGAATATACATTCATATTTTATTTCCTTTGTGATAGGTATCTGCCACGGTACCAACCAGTCGGTAGACTGTAACTTGAAACCTCGGAAGGGTGGCGTGTGCAACTACGGAACGATCTAAGTAGGGTATCAATATCACACAAGACAAGTAATCGTGAACCTTGACATTAGAATTTCCTTACGATTCTTGCAGCAACGTCTGCCTTGTGAAGTGGGCTAGCCGCGTTTGTTTTCGTAAACAAAGAGTATGATATATCAAATTAAAATGAAATAAGTACCTACGTTACGAAGAAACTCGAGTCCAAAATAGATACGGGAGTCCGCTAAATAAACCACAAGGATTACATGATACGCAGTATTTTAGAGCACAAAACTAAGTCACTTGCCACTTCAAGGTGGCTCGTTTACGACGCTTATAAACAATAGAAAAACAGTTTACAGCACTCCTATTCTTTTCTGACTAAACGTTTAACTCAAAAAATGGTCAGAAAATAAAAACAGCAAAATTATTGTTGAGAATCTTCCTTTTTGGTTGGATGAGTGAGATCACCGAGATCACCATTCACCATCACCTTCATCACACTCTGTTGACATGACACTCAGCGACTGTCAGTCAGTCAGGCAGGTGTCATGTCAGCGACTCGGCTTCAATGTTGCCAATGCCAAAACCAATCCGAGTCGCTAGACTGATAAAGCAGCCTTAGAGTCATTTTCATGACAGAAGTCCCGCGGAAATTTCCGGAACTAAACTTTAAAACTAAATTCTAAATTAGTTGTCAGGTGCTGTTAATGTGTTCGGATGCTAGTGCGTTTTTATTTGGTTTCTGTGATCAAAGTCTTGTTTTCAATGCCTAAAGTTGTTAAAAGTGCTGCCCGAGAAATAATACTTAAGGTCGACTACAGCGCCGCGTCTGCGGGACTTCTTTCATGGAAAGGACTCTAGGTCCGTATTGCGAGACAGAAATCGTTACTCAAGCATAGTATTATATAATCTGTGCTCAAGCATAGATTTGAGTAGAGATTTTCATACAAAAATCTATGCTTGAGTAAGGCTACGGAATACGGGCCTTAGATAGCAATTATCTAATAATACATACCTACCTGTTAATGAAAATAAAGATATGCAGCAAGCGCAGCAGGGGCGCAGCAACAGGGGCGCGGTGTGGCAGTGGCTGCAGCTCGGCGCGGCGGTGGGTTAGAGCGGGTCGTTAGTTCAACAACTGAAATATTGCTATCTCTTACAGACGGGTAAGATAAAAAAAGAGACAGGTCAATTTTAATATTCGGGCGTGATTCCTGTTATGTATCCTTTGACAAAGGGCTTGTTCTATAAACCAGGTTGGCTACTTATTTTATTGAACTGTATTGATTTGTACACCAACGTCACCAACTATGTCACAAAATAAATTTTGACAAAAAATATTTTTTTGTGGCTAATGCGTAAGCAAAAGTCGCCTTTTCTAACGACCACGAGGCTTATTTGGCAACACCTAGTTTTCTTTTACAAAATGACAGTTTGACAGTTGACAACTTCAGTGTAGGTCTGTGGTAGGCTTCGCTTGCTTTAGGCAGTGCTTCCAACTCATTGCTGTCAATACTAGATCTAGTAGGTACCTACTTTTTGCCCTTTCTGGGAATCTAAAGCTAATGGATATTAGTGCTATTTTAGCGTTTTGGCTTTTAAAACATCTTTATAACCTGAAAAATGCTAATATCAGTTCCGACGTTGTTGGCAGCACTGAACAAGAAGCTTGATAATTTGTTTTGTTTGCAACACAGACGATAGAAGAAAAAAAAATGTTTGGTTTGCTTGGCTTTTCTTCTTCTTTGTTTGTTAGAAAGAAAAACAAATTGTTTTTCTTTTTCTCATCTTTCTGTTTTG
Organism: Eulithis testata; assembly: GCA_947507515.1. NCBI lineage: Eukaryota > Metazoa > Arthropoda > Insecta > Lepidoptera > Geometridae > Eulithis > Eulithis testata. The sequence goes on along the minus strand of OX382213.1, from coordinate 3,489,459 downwards.
TTTTCGGTCGTGATCAAATCATTAAATTTTTCCAATCTCCAGCGCAATGCGCATGCATTGCATTGGAACAAAGAAGGTAGCTGAACCGCTATGCGCTAGCATCCTAGTAATCTGTGCTTATAAAACTATTGCGCATTAATCACCGCGTCTCGTTTATCATATTCAGTGATCAAGTCGTGTTTTTGTGTAAGGCTGTGCTCTCCTGAGTAAGATCTTGTAATAGAGTTCTGTGTTATCGCCAGATTAGCACCCCAGCTCCGCTAGGATATAGGTGTTCGGTGACCCCAGTCAGTGCAGTGACAGCTGTAAATAATGTCTGACGACGAGGTTATTCGTTTCGAGATCACCGATCATGATTTGGACAATGAATTCAACTTCAATAGGACTAGAGGAAAAAACAAGAAAGAACATCAAATATATGGTAAATACCTAGCATTATCTACTATTTATTCGGAATAACATTGTCCTTTTCTTATATAAAACCTAAGGTCTAAAATATTCTCTCCTCGGATGTATTGAGACGATCCAAGCGCCTCTAACACTGACCAGAAACCAAAGTTAAACTCAGTTGAATCAACAACAGATTTTGCTCTATTTATTTCTATTTGCGAGTTCAAATTTTGCTCGATTCATAACTCTTTGGAACTTATAAAAATCTTTATTTTAAATGTTTACAGGCATGTGGGCTAAAGACAGTGATGAAGAAGATAATGAAGACAATATCCGTCAAAGGACTCGGAAACCCAAAGACTACTCTGCACCTATCGGCTTTGTTATGGGCGGGGTGCAGCAGGCAGGCAAGAAAAAAGAAGAAAAAAAGGGTATGAGCAAAATATAATATCATATGCGTCAAAAAATTACAAAAAAAACCATGACTTCAGAATAAACTTCCCATATTTTATTGACAGAACTAGAATCAACAGAAGCCTCCACCTCTCGCCGCAAGCTCGTCCCAGACAGTTCTGATGATGAAGAACAGCCGAGCTTGCCGGCTGAGACAGAGACTGCAGGTATCAGGCGAAAGGGACAGGGCATGCGATCGGCTAACTTGGGCGGCAGTGTGGGGAATTGGGAGAAGCATACTAAGGGTATTGGTGCTAAATTACTATTGCAGGCAAGTAATTCAGTTAGTAATTAGCATTGTGTTTACACTATATGAGTAGCGTTCCAGTAGACATCAGAGTGCACTCGCTCCAAGCCAACTGCGACTGTGAAAACCCGGCTTACGTAGCTACAGTAGTTCCGAGTATAGTCTGAACTGTACTTCCTAATAGAAGAGTATACTTCTATACCTGGGAAGTATACTCTTCTATTCTCATGGTAGGTAGGTACCTAGTAATAATAAAAAGTGTAGTTAGAGCAACAAAAAAAAAGTCTGAAATAAATGATGAACTATCAATACTAGTTTTAGAACAATGAATAGAAAAATCTATAATTTTGTAATTGTTTGCAGATGGGTTACAAACCAGGCAAAGGTCTAGGTAAGGACCTCCAGGGTATATCAGCTCCAGTGGAAGCCACCGTCAGGAGAGGAAGAGGTGCTATTGGTGCCTATGGGCCAGAGAAAGCAGCTGTAAGTACTATTTTATACAAATTCTGTCTATTGTACTTAATTTTTTTGAGGTCCTGATTTGGTAGCAAAATTGTTCATAGTAGGTTGAGAGGAGGCAATGTTCATACTGTATTTATATGCAATACAATTGTCTTGTATTTTGCAGCAAAAAGCAAAAAAAGAAGAAGAGAAACGCCTCAAAGAAAAAGAAGAACAAGAAAAAGAGACCTCAGAGAAGTCGTACAACTGGAAGAAATCGCACAAAGGCCGCTATTTCTACCGAGACTCGGCAGATGTCATACAAGAGGGTAAACCTACGATGCATACTTTGTCCAGGTATTCAGGACTTTATTTGTAGGATGTAAAGTTTAAAATCCTATAACTTTTACCTCTTTCGTGTTTCCCTTGTGGAGTAGTTATTATGACAACAAATAAGCAACAATTCGCCAGCTTAAATACAGATTTCGACGAGCCAATAGTAATGCGGTGACGCCGCAATGTTCAACCCTAGAAAGTGAGCACGAACATGACAATCGCAATTGTATCGTTAATGTATTTGAATTACACTGCGCGATGACATCACATCCTGCAGTCCATCGAGCTATCTGTGCGCAGCAATGTATATATATATGGATGCGTTGGGGCTTACGGAAAATTACATTGTAAAATTCGTGCTGATACTGCTGACATCCAATACGATTCTAATAAGATTGTCAGATTCGTACTGACATCCAAGGTGTCGATAGTACAAGCACAGCTTAGGGCTGGACGTTAATTGAAATGTCAACTAATATTTGATTTATTTCTCATTACAGTAGCGAGCTATCTCGCGTGCCAGTGATCGACATGACGGGCAAAGAGAAGCGTGTTCTAAGTGGATACCACGCGTTACGAGCCGCCGCGCCAAGGTTTGAACACGAACCGCGGCGCAAGTGTGATCACTTTGCCGCGCCTGAGTTGGCACACAACCTGACTCTTATGGTTGAATGTTGTGAACAGGTAATTCCATAACATTATAGCTAAAAGCCGTTTGTCCACCAACGCCGGCACCGGTAATGCACTACCATGGCGATACAAAACACGTTCACACCACTGGCCGTCACACCGCGACGTTTTTATTGCCCTGGTAGTGCATTATGGACAAACGGCGAAAGCGTTTTGTTATTCCGTAAGATTTCAGAGTTTTTTTTTTTAATATTGTCAAATTGCAATTTACCCTCAATTTCAGGATATAATCCAAAATGCGCGAGAACTCAACGCCGCAGAAGATGAAATGGTGGTATTAGAACGCGATCTCCAGGAGTGCGAGTTAGGGCTTCGTGAGCAAGACGACATCATCGCCAAGGTGCAGGCTATCTTACTGCGAGTGGAGGCACTGGACCGGCCTGATCTGTCTCTAGAAGCGGCATATGAAGTGCTCGCTGATTTACAGGTATATTCTACTAAAAGCTGGTTAAAATTTTATTGAATCTACTGTCGAAAATAATCAATATTTATTTGAATTTATCTGTAAGGTCGAAATTACTCAACATTTAATCTGTTAGATCAGCCCGCGACTTCATCTGCGCAGGATTAGAAGTGGAATTTGCTATGCAAAATCTTCTAGGCGTTTTTGAAGAGTTTGCGTCCCGTTGGATCCTGTTGATTTTCAGGAATAAAAAGTATGCCTATGTGTTAATCCAGGTCACAGGCAAGCCTATATATATTGCAAGTTTCATCCAAATCCAAGTTTTTGTGTGAAAGAGTAACAAACATCCATACATCCTTACTAACTTTCGTTTATAATATTAGTAGGATTTAATCTGTATGGTCAAAAAAACATTTGAATATCATGTTGCAAAATGTTTGAACTGTGACTCAAACCACAATCTCTTGAACATAGCCTAGAAATAAGTATAGCGCAATAACTTTTTTATTTTACTTACATTTGATTTCCAGGAGTCTTACCCCATGGAGTATGAAATGTTTGGCTTAGGCTCCATCGCTGGCAACATCGTGAGTCCATTACTAAGTGCTCTGCTAGCACCCTGGCAACCTCTCGAGGCACCTGAAGACCCCATCCCTACCTTCCTCAAATGGCGACCATTGCTGACAGACGAGGCCTATACTAGTCTACTGTGGCAGCACTTTGTACCTCATCTAACTACAGCTTCAGAGTAAGTACAAGCTTATCACGACAGGACAGGACAGGTGTCATGGCTCAGTCAGGAGTAGCTCTGCCTTCCGTGCTGTGGGTTGTGGATTCGATACCCACCGAGAACAAACATTTGTGTGTGGCAAACATACATGTTTGTTCTGTGTCTGGGTGTTACTATGTATCATAAGTATGTATTTACATAAGAATATATTTGCCCCTGATTGTCTATCTAAAATTTGACCAATTACAATCAAATGTTGACAGTAGTGTATAATAGTTCAGCTAATCAGTAAGCGGTAAGCTGACATTTTGATTATAATTTGTCAGATTCTGATAGTATCAGAAGATAAGCAATCACCTCGCTAGTCAGTATTTGGGTACCCTGGTTTAGTAAGTATTTCATACAAAGTTTCAAAAATTATGTCTCCAGGGTTATCTCCCAAAGCACTTTGAATATTTATTTATTTATTTTTTCTGAAAGTTATACACTATTCTTAAACGAATTATTATGTGTGGGACAGATTATGGAACCCAAGAATCCCAGAGCCGATGCTTCGCGCAGTAAAAGCGTGGAACGAAGCGTGTCCCCCGTGGGTCGCCGGAGAGATTATGACGAGATGTGTGGTACCACGGGTCTTAGCAGCTGTTAGAACTTGGGATCCAACTAACGACACGCAGCCCGTGCATTGCTGGGTGCTGCCGTGGCATGATTTAGCTGGTGAGTGACCTAATATGAAAAGAATAAGTCTATGACATAATAGCTTTTTTTTAATGAAAAAAAGTGTCGTACCAGGCGAACGGCTTAAGGCAATGTCACATAGGTATCAAGTCCTATGAAGACGTGTCATATTAGGCATTGCACTACGTCTATCAGTGAGGAAGTCTCGAGTGCCTGTAATTGCACCAGCACCTGGCTGTTTGGCGGTAGAATTAAAATAGCCCCTCATATTACATTTCAAGAAATGCAAAAACGTACTATGCATCTGGGAAAGCATACTCTGAGCCCAGATGAGCTAAGAAACCTCACCTCTAAGAAAATCTTTCTGTTTTTAGCAGCTGCAGGGTTTAGTGGTGAAATGTCAACGCCCCGAGTAGGGGCGACATCTATACAAGTGGCGATCATAATAGGCCATCTAGGCCGCAGTGATATCATAGCCACAACAAGCTAATAAAAAAGCTACTACTAATTTTTGCCCTATGATAGTGTATGTAGTTTTAAAGGCGTTGTTTCTTTTTAAAGTTTTACCTTAGAAGCACTACCATCATCTCCACACTACGCCCAGGTTAGTTGGTAGATAATGCTAAATAGCATTAAACTCGCCTTTGTACGATTTTTTAAAAGTGCAATAAAGAATTTTCTAATCTAATCTACGTTTTAATTTGTTCCAGGTTCAGCACTAGCAACCAGCGTTTACCCTCTAATCCGTTCTCGATTAGCTTCCGCGTTATCAGCGTGGCACCCCGCGGACGGGTCGGCGCGCGGCGTGTTGGCGGCGTGGCGGGACGCGTGGCGTGGCGCGCTCACTGCACTCTTACATCACCACATAGTGCCCAAACTAGAGCACTGTCTGCATCACTCGCAGATCCATCTCGTTGGACAACAGAACAGTAAGCAAAAGCAGCATGAAAAAGGCCACTGGTGGGGGTACAGGGTTCGATGGGGGTCGATTTTAAAGAACAGTTTTAGGCATCTCTCACTCAACAACTTTTTTATGAGAAAAAGTGAGAGGACAGGCTGATGGTCTAAGTCTAGGGTGATGTTAGGTTGATTACATGTATAACAATAAATTACCTCTTTGTTATTGCAATAACTGACCATAATCTTGCTAATGTAGTCAGCTAAGTCGGTGAAAGTCGTCATACGCTTCGCTTTCCGGTCAGCATTAAAAACCATTTTATTCTTTGTTTATAATCTAAAACAAACTCGTGATTTAGATTTAGATCTCAACTTTCGTGCCTACATCATACCATTTCCAATAACCGTTACTACTTGTATCATAATGTAGTATTATTTACTTCCAGCGGCATGGCTCTGGTGCGTTGACTGGCTAGATCTCCTGGGAGCGCCCACAGTGGCGGCGATAGCTAGTCGTGCGTTACTGCCGCGCTGGCTGGCGGCATTGGCGGCCTGGCTCAACGCTAACCCAGCACACGCTACCGTGCTCAACTCTTACACTGAATTCAAGGTACGCCATTAACATACCAGCTTGTATAAGTCCACTGCTAGACAGGTCGTCCATAGATTCCCACAGAATCCGTTGACTTTCTGCGATGTGCGAGGATTTTACCTAAAACACCGATCTAGCGAAAGGCATTTTGCATATTGCTTGCATATCATCATTATCCACACCTTTTACTACACCCACCGCTGGGTACAACTAGCAGTGGTGAACCTGCTACTGTCCCAAAGTTTCTGCCATCCAGCATGATAGTGAGCCAATCTTCCCAATATAATCTATACTATTATAAAACTGTAAAAAAGCCAAAAACTAAAATTAAAGATATGGATAAACTAAATATACATGTCTACTAAATAAACGATTCTGATTCCGAAAATCGAGTTTGTCTGTTTGTTCGCGCATCACGCCTAAACTACTGGACCAATTTCAATTAAATTATTATGAAATTACCATTCAGAAGCCCTTTTTCTGGATTAAAACATGGGCTATATTTTATTGAAATTAAAGACGTGGATTCTTAGACACAGCTTGACCTCTCTAAACCAAAAGCAGCCTTTGACACAAGGTTCATCGTATGCTAGTTGACAGATATTTTTTGTTGGAAAGTTACGCACGCGTACAAAGTTGCGGGTATCAGCTAGTCTTGCATATAATTTCAGAAAATGTTCCCCGAAGAAGTTCTCAAGGAGCCAGCTGTGCGCGATTCCTTCCGCAAAGCCCTCGACATGATGAACAGAAGCACAGACATCGATACTGTCGAAGCACCCCCCCCGCCTCGCTTCACCCCCGTCGATCCTAAGGAAACTTCCAGAATCGCAGACGCCTTAGCCTCAGCCACCCAACAGAAATCGTTCTCAGAACTACTCGAATCAAGATGCGTGGAAGAGGGAATTACATTCGTACCTTTAGTTGGCAAGAGTAGGGAAGGTAGACCTATTTATAAAATCGGAGATAAACAGTGCTATGTTATAAGAAATGTTGTTATGTATTCGGATGACGCGGGAAGGAATTTTGGACCGATTAGTATGGATCGGTTGTTGGCGATGGTCGAAGATTAAGAAAACGCGTAAGTTATTATTGTATTTAGATTAGGCTTGACTCTGATAAGGGTACTAAGTGGATAAAAATGTACAAAAAACAATTCAATTTTATTTATTCACTCAAAAACAAAAGACAAATTACGTCATGCAGACATGCATCTACACTACGCTACTGTTTCTAATTTATTTGTTAGTAAAATCTTCGAAAATGTTAGTTTAATCTACTATTTTCTACTTAGTAGAAGAAATGTATTTGTTCTTATAAAATCTATAAAATATTGCATTATATTTCATTTTCATATAAGTTCGATAGTTTTATAATAAATTCGTAAGTACGAGTATCATAATGTTACTAGACATCAATATTCGATATTCTCAAAATAAACATTTTAAAAGATATTTTTTGGTTTGTTACAATTTTCTATGCTGTATGCATCATGAGACCAATCATGTACCCATTCTACTTCAATGACATAGAAGTAGGTACGTCGTAGTACCTATTGTTTTGTAGTTATTGGGACAGGTAGCAAGTTTAAAACAATTGAAAGTAAGTAAAACTAATATGGCTTGCATTTATCTTTGGAATTTGGCAAGACTGGATTTTCGACTAGGTTAATAGCAGTCAAACTCATATTATGGCACAACTTAAAAGTAACAGCTAATTTTGTGACTATTGTTGTTAGGCACCTACGTAATAATATTCATGTTAGTCAATAAGTAACAATTTTAGGCACATTTTCAAAACCAATTTCGAGAAACTCTAGTAGAAATTGGTTATTGAAAATAAGCTTGTGGTATCCATTATGCTAAACGCCGTATTTTTAGTCGTTCTCAGGTTTTCCTCAACTGAATACGTTGACCATATTTATCATCAATGTAACATCATCTCGACGATAATGTTAATGTCCAAAGTTAAGCTTTATTTTATAACAACTAAAGATACTGGTGTAAATAATCATGGAAACCGCGGATCACCTCAGGTCTTTAACTATTTTAGCAAAGCTTTTTGATAGCGATAAGCCCTGACGCACTGGACTCCATTCGCCATGCCTAGGGCAAAGTTACACAGTGATAAAGCGTAGTTGATAGGTCGTATGACAAGGCAGTATCTGGTCCAAATGATGCCTGTCGCGGCGAGAGTGGCCGACTGGGTGGTAGATACTTTATCAAGTGGTCTGCGCCAATCATCTATAGATGCTAGGACCAGTCCCTGGAAGATTGAGGCCTAGTGAAGTGGTTATAGTGCTGTGTCGATTCTATGCAAGTTTATAAGAATTCGCAACGGTTGAATAACACTGTCAAATATTAAAGTTGTGTAGAATTAACCCCTATTAAAATTACTTTAGATAAGTACTTATTGCAAAAAAAAAGTTGCATAGAATCAACATAAATCCCTACTAAAACTACTTTGGATATTGCAAAAAAACATGAGCAAGTGGCGCTCTCATTAGAGATTAAAAAACTAATTTTTAGAACTATTGCGTTCAAAATCCACCTATGATTTTTGAATTTTGAAGAAGGCATTTTCAATATAAAATACCTATAATCTTTGATGGAAGCACCATTGCTCCTAAATTACTGTTATAGCTGCTAGCATTAGTTAACTGTTGCAAGATTCATAAATACATGCATGTATTTGCGTGCGCGCATGCTTTTATGCGGAAAGGAAGGAAGAAAGCGTGCAGGCTTGCGGTTATAGGTAGGTAGATGCTAAAGGGGTTTCCTGTAGTATGTATAAAAATGTTGCAGTCCTTTTCTCTAAACTGAATCTACGAAGACAGCTAATAGGTAATTTTAGAGCTCACAAACTAAAAAAAATGCAACAAGAGAATCGATACCATTACCTATAAGTTACATTTACTACACACCTGTTAGGTAACCTTAAAGTGGTAGGTTCGTAAATTAAAGTGGCTATAATGATACTTAGATAGATACCTTCTGAGTCATTCATCCATACTTACCTATGTTGATATTGTTGATGTTCTATTGATAATACAAACTCCGGACAAGTGTATACTTGATGTGTATTGAAAGACAACTTCTGTGTTGTTTTGCCCACAACCTCCAACACCGTTAAATCACGCCAGTTATTATGGTAATTGATAGTGTTAGTAAGGTAACACAAGACATTTAAGAACAGAAATGAGAAATATTGAGACAAAATATTAGTTTATTTTCCATTATAAAGGTTTACAAAAATAGACATCGTATTTTTAAAATAATTTAATAATGTTCAACATTTTACATTAGGAATAATGGATTGTATTAGCGCATTGAAACATTTAAGTCGCCAGCGACCTTATGATTGTTTTGGCAATTTTGAAGAATTTTTAGCCTCAAACAACATTGAAAAAGTAGTTACCTATTTTCTAGCTATTATATAGAATTTTTTCACAACTTTTATTCTGAAAGATGATTGATTATTCACCATTTAAAACAGCTTTAATAAATTATTATATAACAAGTCATAAAAGATAACAACCTACCCTTGATTATCACAATGTGGATATGTCCACCTCATAAAATGTTGGTCTTACAGTTAAGATGGTAGCCATAAAAGCAAAACTGCGGAGATCAGAATTTATCTTCAGACAATGACGATGCATTGTCTAGAATAAATTGTCTTCATTTTACACATCTTTCCTACCTAATAAAATAAATATAATATACCCATCCCATGATCTTACGATTGCAATGCTTTAATTATTCACATATGCTACATGATCAATAAATTAAAAGTTTAATAATTAGGTAATAACCCGCTGAGATTTCTCTTAAATACTACGATTTCTTTACATAACACCTATTGCTCTACAATAACCTAAATTCTACAGGGCAGAGTTGAAAATTCTACTACGACTACTAGAGAGACACATTTTAAATGTGTTTGAGTAACAATTTCACTTTAACATCCCAAATCATTTAACAGTTTCTTTCTTTTTGCTCTGCTCATGTTTGATAGCCCTGCCTACTTGATAGAGGCTTGTGCAAGCCACAAACACATTGACAGCAAAGAGGCTATAGTTTTTCGGGATGATCACGAGAGAGTATCGGGACCAAATGATGCCAGTCGCCGCGAGAGACACCGATTGGGGAACGGACAAGGTTTCGACAGGCCGATTCAAATCACCCAAACCAGCCATCACCAAGCCCTGAAAGTTTTATGTACTTAGAAAGGAGCGACGTGATTGTCGGGCAAAATATTGACTTAGTGACGATTCGGACAAAATATTTTGGGACAAATTCTCCCAATCGTCACTTTTGATTTTAATAATTTTTGTTGTGACGATTCGGAGAACATCAAATTAAGGAAGCCGTTGAGTACAGTCAGGTAAAAAAATGTTAAGCAAAATATGATTTAGCTATTTAAATTGCTTTGCGAGCGTGTGGTTACATTAAGGTGGTTCGATTTCCATACTAATTTATTTAACCAATTTGGGGGAAATTATATTATTATACCTAACAAGCAATTTTTATTTCTTTCTTGAATCGTAGAACTTAAAATCAAGATCTATTTTTTTGATGACAGCTGTCAAACTTCAAACGCCCATATCTCGGAAACTACTCACCCTAGAGTTCTTGTTCCAAAACCAAATGAAAGGTGTGATCAAGATCTATTTTTTTGATGACAGCTGTCAAACTTCAAACGGCTATATCTTGGAAACTACTCACCCTAGAGATCTCGTTCCAAAACCAAATGAAAGGTGTGATCAAGATCTATTTTTTTGATGACAGCTGTCAAACTTCAAACGCCCATATCTCGGAAACTACTCACCCTAGAGATCTCATTCCAAAACCAAATGAAAGGTGTGATCAAGATCTATTTTTTTGATGACAGCTGTCAAACTTCAAACGCCCATATCTCGGAAACTACTCACCCTAGAGTTCTCGTTCCAAAACCAAATGAAAGGTGTGATCAAGATCTATTTTTTTGATGACAGCTGTCAAACTTCAAACGGCTATATCTCGGAAACTACTCACCTTAGAGATCTCGTTCCAAAACCAAATGAAAGGTGTGATCAAGATCTATTTTTTTGATGACAGCTGTCAAACTTCAAACGCCCATATCTCGGAAACTACTCACCCTAGAGTTCTCGTTCCAAAACCAAATGAAAGGTGTGATCAAGATCTAAATGTTTGAAGACAGCTGTCAAACTTCAAACGGCTATATCTCGGAACCTAGAGTTCGCGTTAGATTTTCTTATATCTTAAAACTTTTTACTTTTTTCGAATTTATTACATAACAAGGCGTTCTATGCACAATTCAATAATTTTTCATTTTATTTTATTAATTTATTTATCGTTTAAAAAAACATAACTTATTTTGTATATAGCACTAAGGAAACCACAAGGTTTATAGGGATAATGCTACATGGGTCTTAGCGTCGATAGCCTTATACATTAGGTAGGTTAGGTAGCTACCTGATTAGATAGGTAGGTAGATATCAGTAGGATCTGGCAAAGTGAAAAACAATAATTTTCTCTAGGAGAACTCTATGGTGAGTAGTTTCCGAGATATAGCCGTTTGAAGTTTGACAGCTGCCATCAAAAAAATAGATCTTGATCACACCTTTCATTTGGTTTTGGAACGAGATCTTTAGGGTGAGTAGTTTCCGAGATATAGCCGTTTGAAGTTTGACAACTGTCATACAAAAAATAGGTCTTGATCACACCTTTCATTTAGTTCTGAAACGAGAACTCTAGGGTGAGTAGTTTCCAAGATATAGCCGTTTGAAGTTTGACAGCTATCATCAAAAAAATAGGTCTTGATCACACCTTTCATTTAGTTTTGGAACGAGAACTCTAGGGTGAGTAGTTTCCAAGATATAGCCGTTTGAAGTTTGACAGCTGCCATCAAAAAAATAGATCTTGATCACACCTTTCATTTGGTTTTGGAACGAGATCTCTAGGGTGAGTAGTTTCCGAGATATAGCCGTTTGAAGTTTGACATCTGTCATCAAAAAATTAGGTCTTGATCACACCTTTCATTTAGTTCTGAAACGAGAACTCTAGGGTGAGTAGTTTCCAAGATATAGCAGTTTGAAGTTTGACAACTGTCATCAAAAAAAAAAAACTTGATCACACCTTTCATTTAGTTTTCATTTAGTTCTGAAACGAGAACTCTAGGGTGAGTAGTTTCCAAGATATAGCAGTTTGAAGTTTGACAACTGTCATCAAAAAAATAGATCTTGATCACACCTTTCATTTGGTTTTGGAACGAGATCTCTAGGGTGAGTAGTTTCCGAGATATAGCCGTTTGAAGTTTGACAGCTGTCATCAAAAAAATAGATCTTGATCACACCTTTCATTTGATTTTAGAACGAGAACTCTAGGGTGAGTAGTTTCCGAGATATAGCCGTTTGAAGTTTGACAGCTGTCTTCAAACATTTAGATCTTGATCACACCTTTCATTTGGTTTTGGAACGAGAACTCTAGGGTGAGTAGTTTCCGAGATATGGGCGTTTGAAGTTTGACAGCTGTCATCAAAAAAATAGATCTTGATTTTAAGTTCTATGATTCAAGAAATAAATAAAAATTGCTTGTTAGGTATAATAATATAATTTCCCCCAAATTGGTAAAATAAATTAATATGGAAATCGAACCACCTTAATAGCTATATCACATTTTGCTTAAAAATTGTTTACCTGACTGTACAATGCAGCTATTTTTAAAGTTGTCCGAATCGTCACAACAAAAATTATTAAAATCAAAAGTGACGATTGGGAGAATTTGTCCCAAAATATTTGGTCCGAATCGTCACTAAGTCAAATATTTGGTCCGAATCGTCACTAAGTCAAAATATTATGTCAGACCAAGAGATTTTCTTTGAAATTAGATTTAGAAGTTTAGTATCTATTATACCTAAGTATATGTTGCGCCTCGATGTCTTTATAGAACAGTAGGTTAACTTTGACATTTTTAACTAAATTAAATGCACTCTGATGTTTTTGATAGCATTATTGATACACTTATTTTGTTTAAGGTTAATAAGGCCACCTCGATCATAGTCCTATTGGAATTAATAACTTAGCCCATCTTACAGGGCATAGATAAGTTATGATAAAAGTTGTGACTCTGTCAGACTTTTAATAGAATTCGAGATATTAATCGCAAAATGTCCCAAAAAAACATCCCAAATCATTTTTTTATTTCCTTTTTTTTATTTAACTCATAATTTACAGCCCTCACTATCTGATAAATGTTTGTACATGCGACAAACACGTTAACAGTAAACAAGGAATAGTTTTTCGGGACGATCACAAGAGAGTAACGAGACCATATAATGCCAGTTGCTGCGAGAGACAAAATCTGGGGTATTGACAAGTTCTCGACAGGTCGATTCACATCTCCCAAACCAGCCACCACCAAACCCTGAAAGTGGAGTATATGAGATGGGTAGCACTAGGTTGGTGAACAGTATAAGGGTTTTAATACTTTGTTTCTAGATTAATGGACATTCAACAAGACGACTTGATCACATATAATATAACATTGAAATAATGCCACATACTGAAGAGAAACATTGTATAAAAATGAATATGTACTATCAAAACTGTATCATACTATATTATCTCAACAAATCCATGTCAAGCTTATTGAGATTATGATAAATAACCGCGGTTCACTTATCTTTACAGCCACTGTGAAGATTATAATAAGGTACAATACGACTCACATTTGCTCTTATGCTTTATGGAACATGGAAATGATAATGGAACCCATATTTTTTATGATACACAAACACAGTCAAGTTGTTGACCTAGTAAGTTCTACCTACTTTATTTAATACTACTATGTACTAGATTGTCGTTTATTCCATAAATAATCATGCAATTCCATTTCAGTAAGCAGTGGAATAAGCAATGATTTATGATGATCCGTTAAATTGTGAACATGTTACATTTTAGCCAGTATGTTTGTACCTACCTATGTTGACAGAATTCAAATGGAATGTTACAACAGGTAGGTACATGCATTACCTTCGGGTGGCTGGAGTAACTGCCGCCACCTATAACGCAAAAAGCGCCAATCTGTGGCCTAGTTTCGGAAACAAGTCCGCCGAACAAGTAGGTATACCTACTTGAGCATTGTTATGCAAATCCACTTTAGGTACCTACATAGTACAAGTACCTACCTACTTTGACTTTATCAATGCCTTCTTTTGCATAAACTAGATAGATAGTAGTTACCTAAGTCTAGTGCTGTTATCGTTGGCCTCAAACAAGGTGATGAATATAAATAGAGTGACCTTGGCAATCAAACACGTCCGCATTTAACCACTTACCCATTTGAATGCAGGCGCCCAGAAGAAAATAGTTTTAGGACCTGGAAGAAGAAAACTCACCTTATTCTTTATCTGTTGAGGTTCTTAGTGGATTATAATATAATCTAGAAACCTTACCAGCTTCATGTTCCCAGAGTGGACGTAGTTTAGAAGGCACGAATTTATCAGCAGCGCCGATTAGAGATTTGTATAAACGAGCCGACATTTTAGCAGGGACTGTGTTATAATTTAGAACGGAAATAGGGGCTGGGAGGGTGGTGGTCACGAGGCACTAATTTACATTAATGTTTTGTTTTACTAGAATTTACATGACCACTTGAATCGACGAGACCTTGAGTTGAGATGAGAAAATAAAAATATGCTAACGTGACATTCGTTATCGTGAAATTGGCAGTTGACATGACCAAAGTCATGACATTGATATCTGAATCTGTATGGAACGTTCGGTAGGTATCGTCAGGCGTGTTTTGCGGTGTCTGTTTATTTTTAACTGGACCGAGCGTAGGCTTTGAACGCAGCGCACAACACAGAGTACATAAATGACATAATTTTTCGTTCAACATTTTGTTGTTTTAAATACCTACTAAACTAAACAACTACTTAAATACAAAAAGATGAGCCATCCATACATAATTATTATGTATATAGTATGTACTCTATGTACTGATGTTTGATAAACTTATATAAATTGTCTTTATCTTTAATGGTACATACGTTATAAAATACTTATTTATGTACGTACAATGTACATACTTTCGATCATTTTCGAATTTTTCGATTGCTTTTTTTGAACGAAACAAACATGGCCGCGAGGTAGACGTGCGCTTTGCGTTTGTTGTAAAATAAAATATAAATCACCAAGAATGTGATCTTTGTGTATTTTACTTTTTTCGTTAAGTTTCTGTGTGTTATTTTCGTGTCTGTTCCTTTGACTTGTTTTGTTTCGTGTTTTGTTCGACTTTTGTTCTGAATCTGAACATGGGGACCAGCACAATGGGCAGCGATTTGCATTCTGATAAACAAGACAAACTCCTCAAGTTACAAGCTCGAAAAAAAGAACTCGAGCTGATGCTGGCTAATAAAAACGAGGAGCTCTACAAACTATGCGTTCAGGAAGTGCAGCTTACAGGGATAATGCCGCCGGAAGCACCGTTGAGCCCAGAAGTGCCACAAAGAGAAAGACTGGGCAGTGTACGCAGTGAAAACAGATCCACAGACGGCAATGACGTTCACGATGGTTCCGATAACTCTTCCAGACGATTTCGGCCTGGTCCAATGCACGATTCAGACCAAAATCTGCGCAAAAACCTTTCTCACAGGCTGTCTACGCCGTCTATATCGGGCATGTCTACAAAAAGCCATCCTAGATTCGTACGACGACCGGAAACGAGCTGCTCTAACTTCTTTCCATCACCTCCGCAAGAAAGGCAGACTGATACGTTTTCTATGCATACATCTCACACATATCCTACACTAGCAGGGCGACATGAGACTGTCAATGAGAATACTCCAACTGATATCCATGCAGGTTCATACGCTAGACATCATACTATGACAACTGAGTATATGAACAAGATTTATTATAATAACAATACCCCGGAGGCGCAGCATGTGTCTCGGTTGCGTGAGACACACTTTAGCTCGAGCCATCCTGACATAACCACAAACTACACCCATGGAAGTGTTGCTCCTCATCCACCACAAAACGGAATGCGTAACACACCTTTACTGTACCAGTATGCTTCACATTTGAAAGCACAAAGCCAACATTTGGGTGGGATACCCCATCATCAACAAATGCAGGCTCCAACTAAACGGAGACAAGACAGTGTCCGTAGACACACTTTACAAAGAACCCAAACTTACCACTTGACTTCCCACAGTGACTACAACCAGCATTTAGAAAACATGACTGATGGTTACCGGCCTCCTTTACCAGTTTACCAACATCGTTCACAGACAGATATTCAAGAAGCTCCTCATATTGTAGAACGGGGTGTGCCGTTGCGAGAACACAATAATATCCGTCATCCGATGCATTTACAGCTTCAAGTATCCACTGATGATTACGGCATTGATAGAAGGGGATACCCAGATGCGATGAGTCCAGTTAGTATGAAGTCTGGCTACTCCAACTTTGACTCTGTTAGCATGAATAAGTTCTCCCCACTGTCTCAAAACGAGATGAAAGTGAAAGAGAAGCAATGGTACGAGACATCCTTGGATTCTCCAACGAAACCCGAGGCATCTCTTTTGAAGAAGAGTTCAAGCTTGAAACGCACACCCAGCATAGGTAATTCACAAGCATACGAAGTCATGATTTCTACTGGAAGGCATTCCGCTATGCAAAGCCCTAATCAGACACTCCATAGTTCTCATCAAATGCCTCACAGCCCTCATCATTTGGCACACAGCCCTCACCAAGTGCCTCAAAGCCCTCACAGTCCACACCAAGTGCCACAGAGCCCAGTGATGTCTCCCAGTGGGGTTTCTCTCGACTCTCCAAAAAACGTCACAGTTGTTGAGCAGGGTAAATGTATACCTTACAGAGAGGAAACCAAGCCCTTTGAGATGTCAGACTTCTACAAATACTCAACAAAGTTTAGGCAGCCTGCAAGACCAGTTACAACTAACCCAGGGCCTAGTGTTCATCCGTATAAACTGCCAATGGAATTGCCACAGTATACTCAAGACCATTGGCATGGACAAAACAACTGATATTGAACTTACAGGCTTCTATTTTTACTTATTTATTTTTTGCTTACTCTGTTCAACTTATGGAAATTTAAGTTGCATACTAGTGCTTGTGTGTTTTTTTAAGTTGAACAGATTTTCCCTCTATCTAGATATAGGATAGACCATATTGTCCTTAGGCATAAATTTGGGTTATTTAAATTCAGCCTAGGATGTATCTGCCAAGCAGTGCAGTAGGCACTAAAACATACAATAGTATAGATAGAGCTTGAATTTAGCTTTTATTCCCTAGCTCATAGTATGTACTTATTGTTATTCCAGATTTGGTACAAAAATGTCTTGTTTGGTACCAGTAGCAGGTACCTATAGTTAAAGACTAAAAGATACACTTTGTGTATATTATTAAGATTAGGAAAGACTAAATTTTATATGATGAATTGTTGATCAATTATAATGATATTAATGAAATTAAAATAATTGATGTATTAACTAAACTTATCAAAAAAGTCTGGTAGATTGTGATACTGGTAACAATAACATAGCAATAGTAATTTGTCATAATATTTTTTGCAAATTAGTTTTAAAACTAACTTGTTTCATAATGGCACTGTTTAGGTACAAGTTTACCCACCGCTTAGACTAATTTCTTACACCAAATAGTAGGTTTTCTTGTGCCTTGAAGTTTTTGTAATACTTCTGTACTTCTCAATGGTTTTCTTTGATCTTCTGCATTTTGTATGTGTTAAACTTTTTTCTTGCACTATGTATGTGTTAAAGCTCTCTTTAAAAGTATTTTAGAACAATTTTTCAGTAGAATAGCCTTTTCTGTGTGATAATGTGATATTTAAGGCAGGTTTTTACTATAAACTCGCATTTTCTGCTATGTTCTGATAGACTTTAACAAACTTGCCAAGCAATATTGAACTTAATTGCCATGTGCCTGACGTCCAATTACATGTAGCATTTAGATTATGTTTAGTGTATATTTTGAGATTGCCTTTTATAATCGGCTTTGTAAGCTGAAAGTAGTATTTAAAATTACATAGATTTAGTTCAATTTATTAAAATAACTAAAATCCATAAGATTTTACCTAGGCATTTATTTTGAATGCATTAATTAAATTGGTTTTATCTCGAAGGTTATTCATAAGCAGCTTGAAAAATGCCTTTAATACCGCGTTCACACTATGATTATGCCGCTACCGGCATTATTGCCGCGGACTTATTGCCACAGCAACATCGCCTTTATTCTCATTAGAGAGCAAGGGCATGAACTTGGGCCGGGAGCCGGGACAGAGGCATGACAGTGTTCACAGTATGCTCGTGCCCACTTCCCTACCCAAGTCCCTGCCGACTGCGGCATAGTGTGAACGCCACATCATAGGCACAACTTTATATTTAAAACCTAATAAAGATACTATACTTACCTGCAAAAATTTAATTTTGATAAATAAAATAACTCCGAGCCAACTATGAGCTACTTACGATATTTTTTGTATGAAACCCCGATAAGCGCCCCTAGCGGGAGGTTTGTTAACGATTTTTTTTCCATACAAAACTGCGAGTTTTTAGATTCTCACTTAGCGAAAACCATAAAAATAAAACTCGGGACGTCATAATTGTGTTGGTTATTCGTACCTACTTTTTTACCTACGACTAGGTAGGTACAACATTGATACCTAGTGAGCCGAAATAGATGGATGTTGGGACTCACTTTTATAGGGTCGTTATTCAAAGTCAAAGCCGTCCGTTGTTGTTGACAGCTGACAGCTGAGCAAGCTCGTAAATCTGACTAATACGTTAGGACCCAGCCAGAGTGGAGGCCTAGATAACCTACTAGTGGTCTTCATACTCGTTTCCAAGAGCTTGCGCAACTAGAATAGTCTAGGTGGGTGATTTGGTTTGACAAAACTGACTGTTGACAAGCAGAATCTTCGCTTGGAAGAATGAGATAAACACTGCGCCATCCTCTGCGTACACGTCCCTAACCCCTGTTTTGCAGGAGGTGAACTGACATAGTGGTTTACCTACCCATAGGTAGGTGCTTCGGATGTTATATACTTAATTTATATACCTAAGTAGGTACGTGCTTACATGACACGAGTCCGATTACCCTACAATCATTTTGTAGGCTTAGAGAAAAACCTAATAAAATAGTTCTTAAGTTTATTGAAAATCACAGAGATGAGACTAGATTAAAATATAAAAGGACAAACTTACAAAACATAAAACAAGAACACGTGTTATCAAAGACGCAACAGAGATGAAAACAAAAAAAAGAAAATGCATAGGTTGGTAATTTACTGGTTCATTTACATAGCATGTTGGTTTTGCAGTTTCATGAGTAGTCCATGCAGTGATCTCTTCCCTGGGTTGAAACTTCCACCTAGGTAGTAGTCATCTCCACCTGAAGAAAAATTCTTATTAGTTTATGCTGAATCACGCTGAATTCAGCATAAACTAATACCCCTTTTGCCCTCTTCGAAGTTACTGTAAACTATCGTTTCATAACCTTGTACCTTTTGTAATATCTTCCGAGGCAATAAATGTTTTTTGTATTTATATTTGTATTCTTGTTTTAGATACATAGGTACCTAGTTATTTAGGTAGGGATCCAATAGTCACTGCTGCAGCCTGACAGTAAAATAAAACACTAGGGCTTTGGTGGTCGGTGCTATAGCTAGTGGAAGCCATCTGTTTCTATGTAAGCTGCGCGCCTACCAAGTGGCTGAAGAATTTTCTTACCAGCTCCTCCAAGTTGTCCATTAATGCAGCCTTCATCCCACATATTCACGCACCGTTTTCCAGGATTAAAGCCTCCTCCATTCAGGTAATAGTCATCTCCACCTACCAACCAATAACTTATTGTAAATCGCCAAATCTGATAGGTACCTAACAACAGTAGTGTTACTTCACATCGCATAGGTAGGTGACTTTCTCCCACTCTTTTTAATAAAAAAACACTTCATTTCAAAAGCTACATAGGTACTCGTACAACTTTCTATCCTACCTATCAAGTCAAATACCTATGTAGTTAGGTACACTTTAGACTCAGGGAAAGTGGATCTAAACAACATCATGGTTGTTGTTTTCTCAAGTAAATTTAAGCAAAACGGGTTAAAACGAACAAACAACGAAATTAGGGTGCCTAAACTCAGGTTTAAGCTTTATACACCCACATCTGGGTTTGCTCTTGGCTGCCGGCTCGAAACAAAATAATAAATATTGGTTTAGGCCCTTCGTAAATGGACGTTTCAGAAATTGAGTGTTTACGCTGAGTTGAGTCTCGGCGAGAGCAAACAAATAAGCCTTTTGTCCAAAAGGTAGTGTGCTCATGAACATGCCACTCTTATCTTTATGATTTTTTGAGGCACATCATCGACATCGTATGAGGTAACAACTTGTGGAATTATACGGTAGGTACAATCTCATAGTTCTACAAGTTTTCTCGGTCTCTGTAAATTTGTACGAGTAGGTAGATATCTATCACAGATCATGAAAATGTGGCGATATGGCACTACAAGCAATAGATAGCCAGGCTCACAGTCAGGCTACTCACCAGATCCACCAAGTTGTCCATTGATGCACCCTTCATCCCACATGTTGACGCACCGCTTGCCAGGGTTGAAACCACCTCCATTTAGGTAGTAGTCGTCACCACCTATTTGAACATGTTTTCATCATTGACTAGACTTATCTCAAACGCAGGAGAAACGACAGAAAGGAATACCTAAGTAGTTTTAGATTTCTGCTACCATCATTCCATCAGTTGGTATTACATGAGCCTCAGAATATTGAATTTGGTAATCTGAGACATGAACCTGTTATTTAAGGAAAGTTAAAAATAAGCTTACGTACGCATCTCTTTTTTGGTCAAACAAAAGCAAAGGATAGTTTTAAATTACCTGAACCACCCAGTTGTCCGTTGATACAGCCCTCATCCCACATATTAACGCATCTTTGAGAGACTGAAAGAGTTATAGAAATATGCTAATTAGGCATTTAGGAATGCTTACAATAGGTGGCCTACGAGCGCCTACGCAATGTCTACGTACACAAGAGTCTACGTTTCTACAGTGTGTACGCAAAGGCTACCTACCTCTACGTAGAGTCAATGAGACGGTTACGCAGGGTCTACGCAATAACTATGCGTCTCCATAGCTTCTACGCGAATGCTACGCAGCGTCTACGCGCCTCTACGTGGCGTCTACGCAGCGACTACGCGACATCTACACGTCTACGCAATCGCTACGCGTCAGCTATGCAGCGAGCCTACGCAATGCCAAGTATGACTTCTGCCGTTACAGCTAAAAATGTATAGCTTTTAAACGTTATGCAGGACAATACCATAAACAATTTTTACTTACAATGCTTAGGATGTGGCAAAGTTTTGCAATAAACCACTGAAATTACACTCAAGAGCACAATAAATGCCTTCATTTTCGGAATTACCAACTTTTCTATTTGCAAGAATAATTCAATGAATACAATTTGGCGATCGTCGATGCTTTTATAGGACTCCAGGGCACTCGAGAATTTAATTTGGAATTGTCATCAAACTCGATTCATACTCGAGATAACTCGATTTAATGAAATGGGTGGGATGGGGTGTTTATTATTAATTAAATCGGCTGAAATTAAGTGGGTGTACACTACAGACTTTTGTCCTTGGATAACATCAAGTGTAAGCACTAAGTAGGTAACCAAGCTAAAACCCGAACTATCTATACCTGCTCGATGTAGGTATCTTGTGTTTTCTGTAGATAAAAACGACTGAGCGGACGGTATATAGGTGCTGGACTCCATCTAAAAAACGTCTTAGGCACTTCAGTGTCCCGTTCATCGGGGCATGTGTAAAAGGTGGCCGCTGAAGCTGTATAAGTATCTACCTATCTCAATCTTGATAGATCTCTTTTAAATAAACTAGAAATCATTTGATTTGTTCATGATTTGTTTTCTTTTTTTTTGTAACTATTTAAGCGTCCACTTCAATGAAATAAAAAGTTTTTATATACAAATTCTGAATAAAAAAAGAATATTGACAGGCGTCATGGCTCAGTCGGTAGTAGCTCTGCCTTCCGTGCTGTGGGTCGTGGGTTCGATCCCCACCAAGAACAAACATTTGTGTGGCAAGCATAGATGTTTTTCTGTGTCTGGGTGTTTCTATGTATTATAAGTCTGTATTTACAAAAAAAAATGTATGTATGTATCAGCCATCTAGTTCCCATCGTACAAGCTTTGCTTAGTTTGGGACTAGAAGGCGTTGTGTTAAGTGTCCGTGATATGAAATAATATCTTATGAGTCTTACCCTCTCTAACTGTTTTAATTTCATGGTCTGAATCACCCAGCGTACACCTAGTAGAAACTTAACGTAACACATAAACGTACCAGCCTCTGTACAAAACATAGATAAAACAAAGGTAAAACGCATAGAACATACGCTACCTGAATCTCATCATCATATTTGATTTAATCATTACATAGACAACTGTGAAGTTTGGTGCAAATAAATAGGTAGGAAGTATGGTTTACTTACGACGACGATTTAGAAACGGTTGATCAGTTGATTGTATAGAGTACCTGGTAGTATCACGTCAGTAGTGTTGATTGGTGTTAATTTATGTGGCAGAATCCAACGACTTTTTGTAAGCCTGTAAGACTGTTTGTAAGTAGGTACGCAATGTACAAGTATGTATTTATTTATCTACTTAATTGTCCTGTTGTTAGGGATGAACTGTGAACGCTCCAGGTAGGGGCGACATCTACACAAGTAGCGATCACAATAGGCCATCTAGCCCGCAGTGATATCATAGCCGCAAAGTTAATAAAAAAAACTCTGTTGCTATGATGTCCTATGTTCTATGCTTAAGAGGACTGGTGTATGTATCTATTTCAAATTTCTAGTTATTGCTCGTAATTTTTTTGTGGTTTTCGTTATATTCACGTTTTTTATCCATTTAAAGTAGTTGGTACATGCAAAGTCTAATCGCTCCAGTGACGTGATATGCAGTTTATTGACGCACATTACTTTATCATAGTAAACTAGAAAAAAACATTAGCAAACTTAGATACCTACTTATAAAAAAACCTAAGGAAATAAGTTATAACTATTTCGGCATCATTGAGTATTTAGGTACATAAACCAGTTTGCCCATACATAAGTGACCGTGAAGAGTAGGTAAGTTTGACCTTTATGTATTTTAGTTACGTACCTACCTAATTTTGTTCTATAGGACTGTTTTTAAAACCTTTTTTATCCCTTTAGTTCTATGGTAGGACTATTGAAACGAGCCCATTAGGGCTAGTTTTCGTTTCAATAGTCCTACCAAAAAGGAAGTTACCAGATATTAGGGATAAAAAAAGTTTCAACAGTTCTAGACGTAACAAATCTATTAATATGCTGCAAATTACACGTCATATAATTAAATAATTTTTATACACTAGGTATAAATTATCATAGGTATTACTAGATTATTGAAAAAAAATATAAATAATTCATTGAATTAAATTGCATCTAGAAATAAAATAAATTAAAATTGTATATATTAATATTAAATTAATGATTATATTCAATCGGATCTTACAAACATTTCAATTGTTGGTCAACTAGGACACAACTATTTTTATTCTATTAAAGTTAAACGGTGAAGGAAAACATCGTGTGGAAACCCTTGGCTAAGTCAGCTCCGCATGTATTGACCTTGTCTTTCCTGTGGATATGGCTGACTAAGCTGAGAGGATGGTGTGGGTGCTGGGCAAGCCTACTCCATCTAAACATTGTCCCAGGCACTACATTGTCCCGTTAGTGTAGGCGCTGAATAAACCCTCTTTAATAGATGTAAAGGCCTATTTATTATTATTTAAAGCTAAAAAATTAAGTTGCATCGTTATATTCTCATTGAATCATATCAAAACGGATATCTACCACTTGTTATTATCACTGAATTCAAATTTGTAAATCACTTATTCGTCAGATAGGTTATCTCTGAGTTTGATAAAGTCCGCATTGATCAGACCAGTCTGTCCAAGTTTATTACGTACAGCTGCAAGGTCGTTAGAGATTTTTTTTTAAACATTCAACTGTCTTATTTCTAAGTAACCCCACAGGCCCACAGTATGATTGGGTTCACACGGCATTGTCCTGCACGTTTTTTTGCAGTATACGTTTTTACGAATAAATAGTGGCACATACATTGTACATGGAACCATTCACATGGCGTTTGTACTGCAAAAAGTCGTACACCGTTTATATGCTTAAACGAATACTCAACGGACTTGTCAAGCAAATCGAATGAACTTATAGGCTGGGTTCTCACGGCATTGTCCTGCACGTTTTTTTATGTATTAGTTTTCTTAACGTAGGTACATACACCCGGGTGTTCACACGGTAGAATTTCGTTCGTGTAAAATACGAATAGCCGCAGTTTTCACACATAATAACAGTTAAAGTAAGTATAAATTGCCATCTCTTACAAATGAGTAATGTCAAACAAAAAAGGTTTTTAAAATTTGAGTGACGTTTCAGTGTTCGGCCCATAGACTACCAACTTGGCTAGAGTAAGCAGTAGAGACTACCTCTGAAATAAAACGTGACTCAAGCATTTTGAGTAAAGATTTTCACACAAAACTGTATAAAAAATCTATGCTTGAGTCCAAATCAGTGTTTCAAACTAAATGATTTTATCTTCATAGTAGATACCACAATATAGCACCATGGACGAAATATATTACCAAATAAATCATAGAGCGAAAAAAATAACGCGTGTGTATGATAACTTTTCTCATTATACATTACGTCTTATGAATTTATCAAAATATCTGTCAACCAGCGTATGATGAACCTCGTGCCAAAGGCGGCTTTTGGTTTAGAGAAGTCAAGCTGTATCTAAGAATCCACGTCTTTCATTTCAATAAAATATAATATAGCCTATGTTTCAATCCGGAAAAAGGGCGTCTGAATGGTATAAGTTTTATTGAAATTAGTCCAGTAGTTTAGGCGTGATCCGCGAACAAACAAACAGAAAAACAGACAAACTCGATTTTCGGAATCAGAATCGTGTGTTTAGACTATTCATATCTTTAATTTTAGTTTACAGTTTTATAATAGTATAGATAGATTGTATGCAATCAAAGCAATATCGACTATTGAATGAGTTTGCATAATATTCACAAGTAGGTATTAATTCTGATAGGTATCTACTAACAACTAAAAGATAAAAGAGTATTTTAGCTGATGATATGACGCTTATCGCTTGTGTACTATGTTACTACGGGTACTACGTTATCATAACCTGCGTATAAATATTTTTTAAATAGATTAAATAGATATTTTTTGATAGAGTCAGGGTGACTAGTCACATTTTGGAATATAAAATTAAATTTCAGTAGACTAGCAATCTTTATAATCAATTAATAAATAAATAATAAATAAATAAATATTCACGGACACTTAACACAACGCCTTCTAGTCCCAAACTAAGCAAAGCTTGTACTATGGAAACTAGATGGCTGATAGAACATACATAATTTTTTTTGTAAATACATATTTATAATACATAGAAGAAATACCCATGCACAGAACAAACATCTATGTTTACAACACAAATGTTTGTTCTCGGTGGGGATCGAACCCACGACCCACAGCACGGAAGGCAGAGCTACTACCGACTGAGTCATGACGCCTGTCATGTATGTATGTGTATGTGTAATAAAATTATAATGTATTCTAAGTGGGTATTATTATAATATAGGTAAATACCTAGTTGGTACCTTTATTTAAACATATACACGGTGTAACATAATTACCCTATAAGTCTGAAAGGGGAGTATTTTACAGGTCATGGCGAACAGTGTTTGTTCTACGACTTTTGAGATTTTGAAGTTTTTCATTAATTCCTTTTGGGCTTATAGGGTAGGTAATTATGTAGGTAACACCTTGTAAATATGTAATATTATGTATGATATCTACTGATTATGTAACAACGAAATTACCATGTGAATATAAAACACGCCAAGTCCAAGCAAAACCAGATAACAATATTACATTATTTATGAGACGAAATTTTAACTCATTTCCAGTGTAAAATGGCGAGAATAGGCTGGGTGCTACTGAGCCTGCTGGCAGCATCGTACGTTAGCGACGCTTACAGGATACTGATGGTCTCTCCGATTCCTGGGAAGAGCCACAGCATCTTGGGCGATGGAGTGGTCAGGCATCTGCTGAATGCTGGACATGAGGTTGGTAAATTCATAAAAAAATTCAAACATTGGTTTTGTGACGTTGTCATTTGAGAACTCATTCATTCATTTATTTAAATATATGATCTTATAGAGAACACTTAGATACGTCAATTTTTGTACAATTTAAAATTAATAATAATCCTTAAAAATATAAAACAAAAAAACCTGTGCGTGCAGTCCCTACGCCCGGGAGAAGTTATACTTCGAGTGCCACGCATTCACTCTCGCTCTGTGTTTAATGTGAAATCAATTTAGTATTTATTTTTATGTACTTAAAAAATATGCAGTACCTACTAAATTTTCACTTCAAAATAAAAAGTAAACAGTTGCATGAACACTGCCATCTATTATATTTTGACTGTAGCGTATTAGTCTCTTTCTATTCCCCCCGCTGTCAGTTGAAAGTCGTATAACTTCAAAAACACGGGCGGTCAAATGCTGAATTGCTGAACAATGCCATCTATGTTTGATTGTAGCGTATTAGTCTCTGTCTCTTTCTATTCCCCCGAATAGAAAAGAGACAGAGACTATGTCCTCTCGAATAACGCAACCTTGTTGGAAGTCGCATTAGAAGTATAACCTCAAATATCTGGCAGTTAAATAAAGGTTGTAAAAGTACATGGGTAGTTCACTCGTTCGATGAAGTAGTAGGTACAATACCGCAATATTTTTGTCAGAAAACGGTGATGCTCGTGTTCTTGTTTGAAGGGTTTCGGCATTGCATTAATACTGGCAACTAGCTAAGTAAGTACTAGGAATAGCCGCTCAATATATGCCATCAATACCGCGGATTAAAACCTTGCCAGCATTTCTAACAATAATCTATAAGTTTGAAAACTCGTACAACCAAGTTCAATTTGACTACGTTCCGGTTTTATCATGAGATGATGATGGTGATGGGGTAGTTCATTGGGATTGTTCCATTTATCGGCAAACACCACTGAAAGTCACAAGAAAGCAAAATACGCAATGTTGTGTTCGTGATTCTTATTTAACTGCCAAACTACTGAACCAAATTTGATAAAAATATTATGGGACCAATGTGGAAGTGTAAAAAATATTTTTTCAAATCGGTTCATAAATGACGGAGTTCTGAGGTAGGTAACAAAAATAAAAAAATACAACTGAATTGAGAACCTCCTTTTTTTTGAAGTCGGTTTAAAATGCTAGTGAGTCTTTACTTCTTCCAGGTATCGTACATAACAGCGTTCCCACAGAAGAATCCTCATCCGAAACTGACGCAGATTGACGTCAGCAGCAACATGGAGCTAATGCCAAGTAATATATTAATAGATTGTTTATACCATTCCCCCTCTAAAAAGCTTATTTTATTCACTGAAAACAGTGAATAAAAAGCACTTTTACTCACTGTTTTGGTGTTTGAATTTAGAACACACTAATATATTTGACCTCCATCTAATTATTGTTTATGCGCAAGGAGGTTGTATAGCGTTGGCAACCTCCAATCTTTCCTTTATACTATTATGATTACATTCTGATATCTGAAGTTGGTAGACTCACATGTTTTATAATAAATGCTACACTTCAACACTTCAAGAAGAAGAGCTGCAAACAACTCATTCTGACCGGAATATATAATTTGAACCTTAGACCAAGCAAACCCAATGGCTAATCTAATCCGATGATGATAAGTCTTCGGGCATCGTAATGTAGATGGAAAATGACAGTGCAATTAGGAGAGGTCCTAGACTAAAATGAGCTTTCTGTGGTTAACCTGTGGCTCCGTAGTTCCGTACCTCCAATAAGATGCTCTTCCTCTGGTTAGAAAGCTCGAAAACCAATTATCCTACCATTCCTGCTTTATTTTGGAGAAATCCACGCAGCTGTTTTCAAAGATACGAGATTTTGGACTGTTTTTTTTTTAATTTTAGAAGACCTGCTCAATGTCAAAGCAATCATGGAAGGTAGGTCGCAAATGAGTGATGCTGTCCTGCCATTCATAATGCATGGAATTGCTAGCACCACACTAGCACACGAAAACGTGAAGAAAGTCTTGGCAGATCCAAAAGAACATTTCGACATCATCATCGCTGAATGGATGTTCGATGAACTTTATTCTAGGTAAAAACTGCCTTAATTTTGTATTGTCTTACTGACAGTTTCATGTTATGAAACCCATTTATGAGCAAAACGCCAAGAGTAACTACGGAACGGACGGGGTTCGGTGTAAATTAATTGTGCAAAATGATTTCTGGACTTTTTTTCCAAAAATCCCAGGCAGTCGCAGAGGACGCTAAGGGGATTTTTGAAACTCTGAACATTCCCTTCGCAGCGGGAACTCCGAGGGATTTCTGGAATGAGACATCCTTTGGTAGTTAAAGGTTATGAAGATCACGCGGAGACAATGAATTGAGAAGCCCTAAACTCGTTCTTCTTGGAAATGTATGGAAGGTACTTATGTCCAGCAGTTGACCACAGTGATGATGAATGAAAGAATGCTATACGTAATGTATTCTATGGTACCTACTGCGTTGAATTCTTCCAAGATCATTTTAAAATTTCAGCTTTTCGCTGGGCAGTCACAATATACAGGTTTATTTAATTTCAGCTTAGCAGGGCTTTACCAAGTGCCTATGATCTGGTTATCCACCGTGGAACCGCACTCCATGGTTTTGCGTCTGGTGGACGAGTACCTGAATCCAGCATACAACGGATGGGCGGTCCCTGAAGTCCCCCCTTACACCTTATGGCAGAGGATCACGGAGTTGCTTTACCAAATTCAAATGACAATTATTAAAGAAACGTAAGTACCCTCACAATATGATAATGATTGATGTACTACGTACTACCAGCTAGACTTTAAAACGATGCTTAGACTCTGCTGTCTATAAACACGCCGTTGACTGGACACCCTCTAAGATCTATTGTTACCTTGAGGACTTGAAGTACGGATTGGGAGAAATTTGAGTTTTACCAACTAGATATTCTCAAGTGGGTATATAATGTTATTCATGAGTTTAGGGCATGGAATCTACAATACATTTACAGACGACATTCTCTACTCCACACGTGCAATTTTTGTTTTCTATTTCAGTGTTATTGCCTTCCTCCAGTACCGTTCTTACTCCGACCTCATCATTCCATACATGGAAAAGAGAGGTATAGTTCCACCTTCTTTTTCGGAACTGAAATACAACGCGTCACTTGTTTTGGGAAACTCGCATTTGTCTATGGGACAAGCTACAAAAGTGCCGCAGATGTACAAATCTGTGGGTGGGTACCATATAGAAGATGAAGCCACACCTCTGCCTGAGGTAAGTTTGAAGCCTTCACAGTACGTTTCTGTATGCGGAACGCAAATATTCCGCCAGCTGAGCGTCTCCACAGTTTCACTCCGTACTTTAAGAGTGAATGCAAGATCCCTACAGCCAAGCTAAAATTCTACTAGGTACCGATAGGCTAATAGACAAAAATATATTAACTTTCAGAATCTGCAGAAACTCATGGACCAAGCCAAAGACGGTGTGATCTACTTCAGCATGGGCTCCAACCTGAAAAGTAAAGATATGCCACAGCAGCTCAAGGAGGATTTGCTGAAAGTTTTCGGAGGCCTGAAGCAGAAGGTTCTGTGGAAGTTAGAAGAAGAGTTACCTAATCTACCGAAAAATGTTCAGATCCTGAAGTGGGCTCCACAGAAGAGTATTCTTTGTAAGTATAGGGCGCGAGTAATGAAAATCAATTTTTTTACTTATTTATTGTTATGGACAAAAAAAACTTCACAAGATTTATTGGTAGAATCCCCCAGCGTTGTTCAATTCTGCCACATCGCAAAAGTTGGTGCAAAAGTAGTTATGTGGCTGAGGAGGTAGGTAATTTTTGTTATATTTTTAACCGACTTCAAAAAAAGGAGGAGGTTCTCAGTTCGGATGTATTATTTTTTCATTTATTTATCATTTAAAAAAACGCGTGTATCTTATTATGTACTAAGTAAACCATAAGGTTTATAAGGATAATGCTATTGATGAGTCTTAGCGTCGATAGCCTTACATTAGGTAAGGTAGGTTAGGTAAGTTAAGTAGCTAATTCATGGTAAGCCTTCTCTTTTATTTTAGGCATTACAAGTGGTAGGCATCTGTCTAGTAAATTGTTATAATGACGGTTGAAAGTTGTTTTGGGTAACTCTCATTTGTTCTATAGGACTGTTTTTAAAACTTTTTTATCCCTGTAGTTAAATAGTAGGACTATTGAAACTAGCCCATTAGGGCTAGTTTTCGTTTCAATAGTCCTACCCAAATGGAAGTTACCAGATATTAAGGATAAAAAAAGTTCTAACAGTTCTAGACGTAACAGTTCTATAGAACAAATGAGAGTTACCCGTTATTTTCTTTTCCAGCTCACCCGAACTGTGTCCTCTTCATCACCCACGGAGGTCTCCTCTCCACCACGGAGACCATCGACACCGGCACTCCAATCATCGGGATCCCGGTCTTCGCTGACCAGTTCATGAATGTGGAGCGCGCCGTCAGCAAGGGGTTCGCGAAGAAAGTGCCCTTGTCCTACGATATGGCTGGTCCTCTGAAGGTGGCCATTGAGGAAATGCTGAGCAATCCCAAGTAAGTTATTGGAACGAAGTTCCTTATCGCGCGTTGCGAAAGGGGGCTAGACGGCAAAAAATAAGACTAAAAGTTGTAACGACAGTTTTTTCAAACTTTGACATCGTCATTCGAATAAATTGGTGCAGGAGGGAAACAAATGAATGTAGGTATTGTTGGAAGTTTTTGTTTTAATTTAGGTGCTTCTGTGTACTTACTGTAAGAAAACAACACCTCAAGGAACTTCGTTCCATCCGGGTGTCCCTTGACACCTCTAAGTACTGTACTTAACTACTTCTAGTGGAAGAAAAACTAATCTCCAAAGCGTGTAGGTAATACGCTTTCAGAATTTTATACGCAAACCTACACTATTAATTGCGACAGGGTCTATACATTATTATGTTTATTATTATTTAATTTATTTAAGGCGTATGTAAAAGACAGACAACCCTCTCGCTCGCACATTTAAAAATTTTGAAGATATGATATAACTAAATGTAATTATGTGAAATTGCAGAGCTTCAGGCTCGAGAGAATAACAATGAAAAGGTTCAGTAAAAATATCACATAGATTCAAACAAGTTTTCTAACCAAAAAATGTGCATTTTAATTAATCGCATTGGTATAATTTTTTTGGTCGGAAAACTTGTTCGGATCAATGTGATATTTTTACTGAATCTTTGCATTGTTATTCTCTCGACCCTGAAGCTCTGCAATTTCACATAATTACTTTTAGTTATATAATATCTTCAAAAATTTTGAAATGTGCGAGCGAGAGGGTTGTCTGCCTTTTACATACGCCTTAAAACGGATTAACCCACCTAGATGAGACTAGCGCAGGACCGTGAAAAGTGAAACAAGCGGCCTACGCCCAGCAGTGGGTGAAGTCAGGCTGTGGACGATGATGTTGATGATGAATTACGTTAATTAAAGAATCAGTTATGCATGCACGCATAGTGTGCTTGCGGGCTTGTGACAGAATAAAATGTAGTTCTATAAAATCGGTCAAACTTCATATTATTCAACTTCTGGCCTTCGCCACAGGTAAACAGGCATCTTATGTTGCGTTCGCACTATGCCGCAGTCGGCAGGGACTCGGGCAGAGAAGTGGGCATGAGCATAGTGTGAACACGATAATGCCTCTGTCCCGTTTCCCGGCCCAAGTTCATGCCCTTGCTCTCTAACGAGAATAAAGGCGGTATTATAGATGATGTATTTTTACCAACAGGTATACAGAAAAGGTGAAGGAACTCTCGTTCATCTTCCACGATCGTCCCGTGAAACCTGGCGTGGAGCTAGTGCATTGGGTGGAACACGTCATCAAAACTAACGGGGCCCTTCATCTGCGCTCCCCAGCCTTGCACACACCCTGGTACCAGAAGATCTTCTTAGATGTAGCCATTCTATTTGCCATTGCAATATACGCTTTGGTAAAAGTGCTTCAGTTTGTAAAATCTCTGGTATTTAGTAAAAAGGTTAAAGAAATTAAAAAGAAAAATAAGTAGGCACTTACTACGTGTTAAATGTATAGATGAGATCTGAGTTTGGTTTCCAAGCAGTTTTTTTTTTGTTTTAAATTTAAACAAAAAAAACACTATAGAACCTTATTAAGGTTTGTCTCAGTGTCTGCAGACACTGGAGCTGTGGTTTAATTAAATGTGAATAATTATTTATTTTATTTTTTTTAAATCGAGGTACACACAGATTTCCTTCCTGCTTCGAATGCCATACTTCGGGACAATCGTTTCTGAACTGTTTTCATACTAAAACATACGCATTCTGTGACTAAATAGTGACATTAGCGCGTTTCAGCGCGTTTTTTGCCCTCAAAAGCTTCTTGTCTTCGTATATCTGTGGCCACATCGCTTGACATTATGCTGGGCAGCGAAAGCAGTTCAGTGCTTACGATACTGTGCTGGTCCAAATATTTAAGGCAAGCGTCCACAGGCCCGCATCGCACGCATCGGACGCACCGCATGCAACGGATTTTAGTTTGCCTTGTATTAAAACTCATACAAATACAAATACAAATCATTTATTGATAACACCGTAGTTACATGTCAGGTACAGGTTTTATAAGTAGGCAGGTATACCTAATAATATTACATTGTTAAAGTTAAAAAAATATAATTCTGCAAATAATTTAATAATTTATCTAGTATTCTGGTAGTTCCAATAGGTCCTTACACAACTGCGTCCACTGATCCGCACCGTACGGACGAGTTTTTATACAAGGCAAACTAAAATCCGTTGTGTGCGCTGCGTCCGATGCGTGCGATGCGGGCCTGTGGACGCTAGCCATTACAGAGTCATTCTGTAAAGATACGAACGCAAAACACGAATTCACCGTTCACTTCGAAAGCGGACCCACTTTACTTTAAAAAGGTATTCGTTCATGTTTCGAAGCGTGCGTCAGTTGTGCGTCATTCTTATACATTTTAATAGTCAGTATGCGTAATGGCTGGTTTACACGGGCTTAGTAGCTAAGCGCTTAGTACTTGTCACTATACTAAGCCTCAATATGACAAGTGAAAAGTAACCGTTTACACGTTGGAGCCAGTAGAAGTCATTAGTGACCAGACATTCGAAATGGAACGACGCCGCCTGATTTTGCGCAGTGTGTTTAAACAATATTCAAACATTATTATTTCAAGCATGATCGAAGAGCTTTTTTGTACTTTATTCACTTCCCGGTACAACTTGTCACTAACTAACTTGTCGAGCTGTTTACATGCGGTCAGCACGCGACAAGTGCTTAGTAAATCGTGGTGGGGGTATCGACTTGTCGCTTAGTAAATAGGATCGATCTCTATTCACTTGCACTATTCACAAACACTAATACTAAGCACTAATCAGCGTGTTTACACACGAGGACTTAGTATTAGTGACAAGTACTAAGCGCTTAGCTACTAAGCCCGTGTAAACCAGCCATAACTTACGCGCTTTGCGCCGAAAACGAAATGTGTCCAAGTGCAATCACGTTGAAATAAAGTTGTTCAAAACTCACTAAACTCACTGATTCTGCGCCAGAAAATTTGTAAATTGTATGCTAGGATGTGTCACGACTTAGATTATTGTAAGATACTTTGAAAAACTAAACTTTAAACTATTTTTTGGATTTAATTCAAGAGAGCACGCCAATAAGGTGTTGTCTGTTGCCTGAAACGGGGGTCTTTGAGTCACGTTTCATACAAAACAAGATTTTCATTGTGTAATTTTGGTAGAATGGGAGTCCCGCTTCTTCTTACGTAGAAACTACGTATTACATATTCTTTGCTACATATTACGTCATGTTTTTTGCCACAGGCGCTATCCAGTTTTACAGAATACACATTCATGTGTTTATAGAATGACTGTTGATTTTATGGAACGGCAGGATGACACTGATAATACTGTAAAGAGCGAGAAAGATCAACAAACCCAAGATAGCGTTTAATTACTATTGCATAAATGTACCTCTGAGTTTCCAGGCCTATCTTATCTAACGAAATGTCTTTTTATTTTCAAGGCTCCAGTGGCTGTAAAACTACTTTTTTCCGTTCACAATACATAGGTACATATTAGTAAAAGCTAGCGTCATTACTTTTTGCTAAGAGTAAATACAGTAATCGTTGATAGATAACAGTTCGACGCACGTCTCTGAGTGTAGCAGTCTATGCGAATGTTTGTGAGGATGTATGAATGTACAGATGTATTATGTATGTTTGTTCCTCTTTCACGCAAAAACTACTGATCCGATTTGGGTGAAAGTTGGTTGTATTTAAGTTGGGTATATATAGTCCGTGGCCTGGATTAACACAGGCTACTTTTTATCCCGGAAAATCAACGGGATCAAATGGGATGCGAATGAAGTCGCGGGCAACAGCTAGTACAAAATAAAAGGCTAGGCTGCGGAAAGTTTGCACAGTTTGTAAGAGTTGTTTATAGTTAGGTATCGGTGTCGATTTTGTTAATGCATTTCTCAAAACTAAAATAATTTGACTACACTAAAAATGTTACCGTCCTTTTCTCATATAAACTGAAATGACAAAGACGGCTATAGTTTAAGAGCTGTCAAATTAGGTTAGTTTTGTAAAATACAGTAACAGAATCAACACAATTGTTTACTAAAGCTTGATAGATAGTGATAACCTTCTTATCTTTAGACCCGCTACTTTAGTAGATTACTCTAACGTACTCTCAAAGAGTGGAACTCGTTGCCGGCGTCTGTGTTCTCGAATGACTATAATTTGGAAGTTTTCAAGAGTAGAGTGAATAGGTATCTTCTAGGTAACCGTGCTACATCGTCGACCACATCATTGCTTAACATCAGGTGAGATTGTGGTCTAACGGTTGCCTATATTGTATAAAAAAAAAAAAAAAACTTGGGAGCATGTCTATGAGTTATTTGTTTTAGATATAATATCTCAAGAACGATACAACAACAACAACAAGCTCGTATGATTTAGTGGCCAACTCTGGGCATTACTGCTAGAGCCGGGACCGACAGTTTAACGTGCCCTCCGGAGCACGGACCCATCCGAATAGTGACCGCACAGAACGTCACTTAAAGTTGAACCAGTCGCAGTCAGTCGCACACCTTTCCATACAAACGTGGAAGGGTAACC
This sequence comes from Eulithis testata, assembly GCA_947507515.1. Taxonomy (NCBI): domain Eukaryota; kingdom Metazoa; phylum Arthropoda; class Insecta; order Lepidoptera; family Geometridae; genus Eulithis; species Eulithis testata. The sequence continues at coordinate 3,454,170 of OX382213.1, read as the reverse complement.
ACTCCTTTGTTTGAAGTTGACCAACCATTGATATAATCCTTAGTTTTGGTTGGTCAACGTCAAACAGTGGAGTGGTTACCCTTCCACGTTTGTATGGGAAGGTGTGCGACTGACTGCGACTTGTTCAACCTTAACTTATATAATCGGTGAAGATTGACTAAGCAAGCCTCGCCACGAACGCTTCAAGAACGATTGAAGTAGTTCAACGGTTAATGTTAGCTGCAAAATAGACCCCTAGTCTACCATAATAGTTGTTGGCAGCTTATTTGGCTACCTAGCGAGCGTAGCCTTGGCCATTTGTCCACCAACGCTGGTACCGGCACGGCACTAGTAATACACTACCAGGGCAATAAAAAACACGTGAACGGCGCGGTGTGACGGCAGTGGTGTGAACGTGTTTTGTATTGCCCTGGTATATGTTTAAACAGTTTTAACTATAGCAGATTAAGATAGGTTTTAAATTGTTCCGTAAGATATATCCTTGTTAAGGCTGGTCGGTTCTTTACCATCAAATTTTACCCACAGAAGAGATAATAGTTCTGTGTGCTGTGATTGTACCTAAATACATAGTCCGTAGTTGCATAATATTTTATAAGCATAGCCAACGTAGGTATCGTAAGCTCTGAATTGCTTTCGCTGCCCAGCATAATGTCAATCGACGTGACTACAGATAAACCAAAACAAGAAGCTTTTGACTGCAAAAAACGCGCTGAAACGCGCTAATGTCACTATTTAGTCACAGAATACCTATGATTTAGTATGAAAACAGTTCAGAATAACGATTGCCCTCCTGATCCGGAATCAAGCATAGATATGAGAATAATCTCTAGTCAAATCGAAGCTTGAAAAATGATTTCTTCATCAGAAATGAGCTTAGGTTCGTCATACATAGATTTTAGGATGAGCATTTCTGATTTCTTTAACAATACGAGCCTAGGGTCCTTATTCGCATAAAGCTTTTCAGACTCAAACATAGATTTTTAGACAGCTTTGTATGAGAATCCCTACTCAAATCTGTGTTTCAGTAACTCGTTGAATATAAATAGTAATAAGTTTCTAAATATATTATGCTCTAAGTAGGTAATAAAGATATCGTTACTCAAACATACATTTGCTTGGCAATGTTTCTCATAATGTGTCAAAAATATAAGTCAGGATAAATACGGACCATTTATTGTACCTACCAAAAAATAAATAATGTCACTTACGGCCAGGCCGCCCGCGGATCAGTACGTAGTGGTAATTACACGTGGTAATTACAAGTGTCCATAGCGTAACGTACATAAAATTTGGAGTTTATTATTCAATGCATTTGCAAGATTAAGCCATCGAAATTATTGGTACTTCTGTTACATTGTGGTTAGTGGTTTGTCGGTTGAGTTGGTGAACGGTAAGTTATTTTTTTTATAAATAGGTATGTACGATGGAATAAATATCTAGGTAGGCTTTAGTTTGCATGAAAAAATAATCCAATTTCTCTATAGTTGTAGATTTGTAATGTAAAAAAAATCGATGTATATCGATAAAAGCTATAATAATAATAATAATGTTTATAAAGAAAATTAAGAATAGGTAAAGTACCATTTAACATTGTTTGTCCTAAAATTTTAGATTGAGATCTTAAATCTAGTTGACTAGGCTAGGTGGTTCTAGTAAAATTATGATTAAACAGATTCTAACACAATGGCATAAAAGTAATTAATTATTTTCAAAAAATACAAATCTTCATAAATCCTCTTATTGAATTGCCGCTTTATATTCTGTCGCTAAGTGCACGTGTGCCTCTATTTATAATCTCGTGTGTCTCTGTGTGTCATCGGCCACAGTACAATCTCAACTCATGCGCCCTTCGATAATTTGTAGATGATATTCAAACTACTCACCGCAGTTCTACTGGCGACATGCGTCTGCGAGGCTTACAAGATCCTGGTGATGTTTCCTATACCAGCGAAAAGCCACGGTATCCTGGGCGATGCTGTCGTCAGGCATCTGCTTAGTGCTGGCCATGAGGTACGTTTAATCTTCTTTTTAATGGATAAAAGTAAAAGTACGTGGCGCCGCCTGTGCCCACAAAAATTCCAAATGCTACATTTCGACTCGGGTTTTGTGCTGCTCAAAATCAGATCACATATGCTGCTCTCACCTTTGGGATGGCTCTGCTAAATACCAGCTTGAGGCCTTGGAGACCATAGACAGACGAGCCAAAAGGCTTATTGGTAACGATGAGTTGGTCGAGGCTAAACTCCTGAGCCTCGAGCATCGTCGGAAAGTAGCTAGCCTGTCCGTATTTTACAAGATACATTTTGGGGAGTGTGCAATGGAACTCTTTGAGCTAGTTCCTCCTTCCCCATTCCATCACCGGACCACTAGGCGTACGGAAACGAGACACCCGTTCATGGTTGATATGCCACCAATCCGCACTAAACGCTTTGCGTCTACATTTATTATGCGGACAGCCAAAGAGTGGAACTCGTTGCCGGCGTCTGTGTTCCCAAATGACTATAATTTGGAAGTTTTCAAGAGTAGAGTGAATAGGTATCTTCTAGGTAACCGTGCTACATCGTCGACCACATCATTGCTTAACCTCAGGAGAGATTGTGGTCAAACGGTTGCCTATATTGTATAAAAAAAAATTAAAAAAAAATATGGTAGGTACAATGAGGAGGTACCTAAGTTTGGCGAAATAATTATATTATGGCTGCTATTGAAGTCTATAAGGTTTGATGTTCCTGATTTATGTATTGCAAGAAAGTTATGATGTTCTAAGTACACCATCACTTTCTTGCCTTATTGCAATGAGTGTGCATTGATTTCCAGGTTACATACATATCAGGGTTTCCGAGGAAGAACAATCACCCGAAGTTGACGCATGTTCATTCAGTTTCAAGCTCAAGCGTGTTCAATGGTGAGTTTGACATCTATTGACCAAGCGTTCCCAGAGCTTCAATGTTTTTTATTCTAGTTTTGAACACTGGAGATTTAGTAGTGGTAACTTAACTGGATAAGAGAGCGCACATAATTTTTCAAAAATTTATTTAAATTATGTATTTGTGAAAAAAATGGATGCCTCAAAACGGAAAAGTACCTCGCGGCAGACCACGGCGAAGATGGAGAGACGAGATTGATGCCTACCTCAAGGACTGGTCCGCAGTTATGTTGCCCAAAACAGAAAAGGCTGACGAGAAGGAAGGGAGGCCTTTGCCCTGCAGTGGGACACTACGGGCTCATAATAATAATAATAATGTAGTTGTGAAAAATTATGTGCGTGAGCATTTCTTCATCTTCAGAAAACACAATAAGCATCAAAGCTGTAATGGACAAGGAGATGAACATGAAAGACCACAACTTCGTGCAACAGTTGATGGTGAAAATCAGTACTGCAACATTGGCAGATGCTTCTGTGCAGGCGCTGCTGAGAGATCCCATGAAGAAGTTTGATGTGGTGTTTGCCGAGTGGTTGCTCAGTGAAGTTTATGCTACGTGAGTGCTTTTTATTATATCTTGCGGCAGGCTTATGGACTTCCAACCAATGTTAGATTTAAAGACATTTTATTCTTCTATAAACATGAAAGATGTTTTACAATGAGATAAAAATTGCTTAAAATTATTGGAAAATGTCATTTTGCCTCTTGATGACACTGCCGTAGTTTATTAGGTAGGTAGATATGTATAAGACAAGTTCAATGTCCATACAGAAATCGTTACTCAAGCATAGATTTGATTAGCGATTTTCATACAAAAATAGTAAATCGGCATACGGGCCTTACAGTGCAATGGTAGGTAAATAGATTACAATGTGCTATTACATTTTTAATATTGTTAGGTAATTGATTGTGAAGCTGTAGCCTAAAATGTTCTGAGTCCAAACTTGGATTTTGCCTTTTATTCCAAACTTGGATTTTGCCCTAGATGTAAGTTTCAGTCTATTTTGTCAACTATCATTGTCATCTCAATGTTATTTCTAGGGTGCAAGCCTTGTACAACTGTCCTTTCATCTGGTTTTCAACATTGGAACCCCATTATATGGTGAGTTGAACACTTATTTAGCGAATCGGGTGCATATCTTTTGCCTTCCTTTTTGTGTCACTTCATAACTAGCTAATTTTTTAGTTTAGTTCGAGACAGTGTGGTCCATCTTGTACCTAGATAGAGTTTACCTTGTACCTTGTTTTCTTATTATAAAAGAAAATTACAACTAATGCAGTATTTACAATATTTACGATTAAACGATTTATGGATAGCTCAACTGGTCCAAATCAGTACCAATCGGAAGCGTGCCCAGACACTGGCTGCATTGCTGCGCTGAATAGCAATGCTGATACGCTGGCCCAGATAATCACCAAAACTCAGGTCACGCGTCGCTTCGACTAGACGCCCTTGTAGTTGTGTTGAAGCTCTATTTCTTTATACTCTCTCTAGACTAGTTGGACTAGTCTTGTATTACATGACTTCTCTATTCCTATCGTGATTACTCTGTTTGTTTTATAGGTTACCAGATTGATTGATGAGCCTATGAACCCTGCTTACAATGCCGATATCTTCACCGATGCGTCAGTACCGTATTCTTTCATGGAGAGGGTGAACCAACTTTGGATCCAGGCTATGGGAATCCTGAGATACAAGTTTGTAACTTTATAAATACCAATACTATATTTATTGCTTCTGCCTTATAAAAGATTATTGAAATCGTAAAAATCTTGCCTTTGACGGAAGTCGCGCCGAGAACTTAGGTAGTTTAAAAATAAACAGAAAAATTACCTAACTACCTAAATGATACTGTTATGTTTATAGTTAATGCATGACTCTTGTAAGTATCTAGCTGTAACTACCTTAGTATAACTAGTAGTTTGTAGTAAAGTAATCTGTTTGTTCATAATGACGTGGCATTATAATACAATCATAAACAAATTAAGGAGGTAAATATAGGTAGTTATGCCACTATTTATCTACTTTTAAGTAGTAAGAAACATAATATTTGAACGTCTCGGAATGAGAATGCAACTATTTTTATCACATTATTAAAAACGGTTCCCATCTTAATTTTCTAGTTACATAAGACATGACTGCCTATACTCGTGCCACTTTGTACCTACTGTTTACTTTGGGGGTATCGTTGTCTTATGAAAACCTGCCAGGCCTGCCTGGCAGGTTTTCTGAACTGTTTTCATATTAAACCATTGGTATTCTGTGAGTAAATAGTGACATTAGCGCGTTTCAGCGCGTTTTTTACTGTCAAAAGCTTCTTGCTTTCCTATATCTGTAGCCAAGTCTCTTGACATTATGCTGGGCAGCGAACGCAGTTCAGGTGGGTTACTCTCGACCACAGGGGCATTATTCTGTATGACTAACAGCCAGTTTCTCGAACGCAGATCATCTTCATAATTAACTAATCAATGGTCAAATCTCTAATCAAATGTCTTTTGGGTTGCACGAACGTTGATTACGTACTTTAATTTTGAACAGAGATTAGTTGACTAGCCTGTCAAATCCCTATAGCAAATCTCTTGTCAAACATCAAAATGGGTTTCTCGAACGCTAATTAGGCGTTTTTCGTTGGTCAAGCTCTTGTCAAATCAATGATCAACTAATCGGTGATTTTGCTCTAATTAGCTGAAATAAATGTCATATTTTTGTGTCATGTTTCACGTATCTTTGTTTACATTTGACTATTGTTGGTAAAATAATTTTAGAAATTAAAACTTAGACAGAAATTCAAGCTGAATACTAAGGCCATTCCTGGGCCAGGCAGGCCCGGGAACTTTTGTCATCTCGTGGTCATCTCGTGATACTATAAAGTTTTCAAAACCTTCTCCACTTCTCGTTGTACCTACATACCGAAGACAACTCACCGGAGGCCGCGGCCAGCATCGTGCCTCGCCTTACCTCCGTCGCGGCCAGCGCCGCGCCTTGATACCTCTGGACCAGCCGAGGCAACTCGCTACCAACTCCAAACCCGACTCACCTCTACAAAGTCTTCAAAGGGTGCACCCCACCTCACCTCTACAGTTCTCCAAACCGTGCTTCACATCTAACAGTGTTTTGTAACTAATACAATTTTAAACAATTAAATACTTGTACCTTATTTCCTTGATTTATTTCAGAAGTATACCTAGATTGCTAGGTAGATACAGACAGTATTAGAAATAAATAACTACCTATGTTGATAAGGCTGCTTTATGTATGAAAATAAAGTGCTTACATACTATGTGATCAGTACATTTTATATCCAAACAGTGTTAGTAAGTAGGTAGGTACCTAACTACTATCTACTACTAAAAGTAGATACTTTAGCAGCCGTGCAAGGTGTTACAGGATCTCCCTTGTTACATTACAACTTATTGATTTATTCCCCAACTTATGTGGTTTTATAGACTCCCCAATAAATACGGAATCTCAACTATTGAATTCCGCTTCTGAAAACTTATGAAATGTGGCTCTAATATAGCTCTAAACATTCTTGAGGGTCCAGGTGTATTGTATACCTCGTCAGATTCACTGCTGCTGCTAATTGTTACATCCGAAAGCGACACCCTAAAATATTAGATGTGTTGTTATTTTATTTTACAAGTATATTTTTTATTGGTAAAACGATCCATACGTATTGTAAAATATAACAAAACCACTTTTGGAGTACCAACCTGGTGGTTTTTAAGATTTATCTGGTTTAGAACCTAGCAAAACATAGTAAATTGTAGTATTATTGATGTTTAGGAGTGAATGATGGAACTGAAGGATTGATTCAATTATGTGTGACCCTATGAAAATATACACTGATTTGACAATCGTAAAATGATCATTGATTACTTAATTATGGTCTGATCAGCGTTCGTGCAACCCGATTTGATTTGACCAGTGTGTTAAGTTAATTGCTTTGTCAACTGATCTGCGATTTGATTAGCGTTCGAGAAACCGGCTGTTAGGAGATTCCTTGCCGTAACCGTATGACGTCAGCGTAAGGAATGACATTTATGGCATAGGAAATACGGCTTAGGCATAGGGCGATTTCACGCCGCTGTCTTGTCGTGCTGCGTAACGCGCTTGTATTGGTCATAGTGAATAAGGCCACAGTTCCAATCCCGATTCACTAAATTTGACAGAAGTCGTGTAATTTTTCAGTACAAAATGACACGAGTTCTGTTAAAATCCGGATCCAATTTGGAACGGCGGTAGTCAAGAGTAGCCCTACAGAGCTTGCGATACGGGGGCTGAATGACTAAAACCACTTTTTACAGCTTCGTGCTTAGCTCTATGTGATCTGGGTTCTATAAGCAATGGGTGTCGAGGTTTTCACGCAGCCGCAAAGCCAAAGGTGCAAGTTTTGTAAAAATCAAGTAAAATTGCCTAATAAACATCTGTCACTTAGTGAGTGGAGTGGATTCATGACTTTCATGGCGTAATGGTTGGCTAAACGATTAAAATTCATGAGATTTTGATTCAAGTTTTGTTTGTAACATGATTGAGCTTTTGATTTCAGCCGATTCTTCGAAATAGAAAAAAAAATCTACGAAAACAGCTTAGTGCCAATCCTGGAAGCGAGAGGTGAGGCAGTGCCTGCTTACGAAGACCTGGTTGCCAATATTTCACTGATGCTGGGCAACTCCCATGTCTCACTGGGTTTGGCTCCAAGGTTGCCGCAGAGCTACAAACCTATTGGAGGATACCATATTGATACAAAGCCTGGTCCACTGCCAGAGGTAGTTAAATCATACTACAGTGATAATATGGCAGGGTTCTAAAAATGTCTATAGGTCGCAAGCAAAATCGGTATCAATAGGTAAATAGTTGGTTTATCTAAGCGACAATTTGCTCTCCCGGGGCAGCATTGTAGAAACCTTAGGTATCTAACGTTTCATTCTTACTTGTATGTGCTCAAGGTTACAGCATACGCAAGACATGTTTATTTAATTTCTACTGCTCAATTTCAGGATCTCCAAAAACTGTTGGACAACGCGGAGCACGGCGTGATCTACTTTAGCATGGGTTCCAAACTGAAAAGCAAGGACATTCCTGATAACTTGAAGAAGGGATTCCTAAAAACTTTCAGCGGTCTCAAACAAACTGTTCTGTGGAAGTTTGAAGAGGTCCTACCGGATTTGCCGAAGAACGTTCATATTGTCACGTGGGCACCTCAACAAAGTATTTTAGGTAAGAACTTTGAACTACTATAGAGTCAAACTGCTGAGCGTATAATTGGGGTTGTTATGAGCTAGTTTTGCTATGGGCTTTCCATAAACCCAAGGAAAAATAGCAATGTAAAAACAGAAGACAAGGGTGTTCGTGTATGTTTGAGGAGGTATGAAGGAGGAGGTTCGTTGATACTTTAAGGACTTTTCCAATTTTACAGCTCATCCAAACTGCGTTCTCTTCATCACCCACGGAGGCCTACTCTCTACATCAGAAGCAGTCCACTACGGCAAACCGATCATAGGCATCCCGGTCTTTGCTGATCAGTTTGCAAATGTCTTGAGAGCTGTCGAGAAAGGGTTTGGAAGGAAAGTAGACCTAACTTACACCATGGATGCCAACTTTAAGCTTCAGATTGAAGAGATCCTCGGAAACCCTTCGTGAGTTAAACCTTTTTGGTACGATAGATACATTTTACTCATAGGTCGTTTGACTGGCGTGGGTTTGCACGAATCTCGACCATACCAAATCCGGTTACCAAATAAGATGGTTTTCGTGATAATCCCTGCTGTATTTTCTGTGGATATGGTTGACTATGCTGACACGATGGTATAGGTGCTGGGCAAGCCTACTCCATCTAAACATTGTTCCAATCACTACAGTGTCCCGTTAAGTGTAGGCCTAGGTTGCCTCCTGACGCTGTATAAATCATCTTCAATACATATAAAGGCCCTGCTGCAGTATGGCACCTACTTAAACTTAGTTTGTGTAAATACTCTCTTTCAGGTATGCTCAAAAAGCCAAGGAGTGGTCATTGATCTACCACGACCGACTGGCCACTCCAGGGCAAGAACTGATCCACTGGACGGAACACGTAATCAAGACAGGAGGCGCGAAACATTTACGATCGCCAGCTCTTTTGGTGCCCTGGTACCAGAAGTTGTATCTCGACCTTTTGGCTTTAATAATAGTGGCTATTGTTGCAGTGAATTTAGTTGCATTAAAAGTAATAAGGAATTTGACCAAAGTTAATAATAGTATCAAAAAAGTACAATAAATTTTATATGAAACATCTTTGTTTTTTGTAATTCAACTCCATATCAGTATATTAAATATCAGTCATCCATTACATAGGTAAAAGCAAGCAAGCTCGCATGAGTTAGTGGCCAACTCTGGCGACGGCGTATAACATAGGTATAACAGATAGTGTTAAGAATGATAAAGCAAGTTACGCAGTATAGCATTTTTGCCCAAGTTGTCACTAAGATCTTCGTTAGCTTCGCTCACTCGATCAATAAAAAAAATATCCCAAAAAAATGATAATAATTATTATATTTAGACAGGCGTCATGGCTCAGTCGGTAGTAGCTCTGCCTTCCGTGCTGTGGGTCGTGGGTTCGATCCCCACCGAGAACAAACATTTGTGTGTTGTAAACATAGATGTTTGTTCTGTGTCTGGGTGTTTCTATGTATGATAAGTATGTATTTACAAAAAAAAAAAAATGTATGTATGTATTCTATCAGCCATCTAGTTCCCATCGTACAAGCTTTGCTTGGTTTGGGACTAGAAGGCGTTGTGTTAAGTGTCCGTGAATATTTATTATTTATTTATTTATTTATATTTCTGAGCAAAAAGTCACGTGACTATTCCTAGTTACTCGTTATCCGTACGTGCCTGCCTATACTAAGTCTTCTGACCCAAGTCCCTTGCATAATTTTTGGTCTCGCTCCGAACGCACCGCTTCAGATTTCACGCAATAAATGAAATTGTGCAGGATTTTCATTAAAATCGAACCTCGATAACTTGGTGAAAGTTAAATACTAGTAGTTCGCCCCGAACTGAGATCTCGTGATGGTCGGAGGTTAATAAAACCCAACCAATTTTTGTTAACCAATGGCTGTAATAAAATTTGCAAATCGATTCGAAATCGCCGTCTAGCTAAGTACTAGTCTTACTTGAACTACAAAATCAGAAATTATGGTAGCTCATGTAATACAGGGTTTGCCAATTTTATATTTTTTACAAAAACTCAAAAACTGTTAGACCTAGAATCTAAATAAAAACGGTTTTGGAATGTCTAAATAAAACCCTATCATATGACATCCCACTTGATATTATTGTACAACTTTTTTTTACTCCCTTTGGACTCTCATAACTTCACGACCCCTTGACCGATTTACTTCATTTAACAAACCAGTAAAATTTAAGAGTACTATCCGTATACCTACCAAATTCTGTGAAGATCGTATAAGCGGTTCAAAAGATCTCGACGAACAAACATACAAAGCATTTTTGTCCAAGTTGTCACTAAGATCTCGTTCGCTTCGCTCACTCGATCAATTAACAAATCTTAACAGTGCCAATAGCATTAGTAGCCTTTGCTGCAACTGCCCTTATTTTTTTTGATAATTACAAAATGGTGGTGTATAGTGTAGGAGTGCACTAAGAAAGGAATTTTGAAAAGTCACACTCTAACTAGGGTCTAGAACGCAAGCAACGCCGCGGGCGATGGCTAGTACACCACATTACACAACGATCTTGATTTCCGTTACGCATAAGGATGTACTCCAACTAAGTTTTGGGAGTATTTGAGTAAGTAAGTATCTGTCTGTTTTTTATCTTTTACAAGAGTTTCGATTTCTATATCCGTTATACTTACCTACTAACTTCAATGGTAGAACTATAATATTGACTTGAATTTATAAACATAATTTGTTACGCTACTTATGTTACTGGACTGTACGTACTTCGCTAAATGATTGTTTTTAACTTTAGCGGATTAAAGACAGGTTTTAAATTGGTCCATAAAAAGACATATCTTTGCTCGTCGGTTTACTATCAATGTATGCAATTAATAATGTACCTACCTAAATATATAGTCCGTAGTTTCATATTTTATAAGCACTGATCCGGAATCAAGCATAGATTTTTATATGAGAATAATCTCTACTAAAACCGAAGCTTGAATAATGATTTCTTTATCATATTACGAGGTTAGGTTCGTCAAACATACATTTTTGGATAAGTATTTCTACTCAATTCTAAAGCTGGGTATCAATTTCTTTCACAATACGAGTCCGTATTCGCATAAAGCACTCTGGACTCAAACGTAAATTTTGAGTTAGTTTCGTATGAGAATCTATTAGTCATAGTCATAGATATTTATTCACCATTTGGAACACAATATGGGACACTTGGCTTTGTTTATAACATTGTTCTTTAGCGGCTGTAAAGAGGACTTGTCATCATACAGTATAAAATAAAACAGTAAATCTAAAATAAATGAGGTGGATGTCATTGACATGGGCAAGTTTTTAGGCCAAAGAAGCACATGCTAGGCCAGGCAACTTGCGGTTCTGTTTTCCTAGCTCGGACATTGTCAAATTCCAGGCACAATTATCGCTACTGTAGTCACTGCATTTATAGTATGCATTTTGATTTAGGCTGATTTTAATGCATTTTTTAAATTGTCTTTCAATTAACTCTAATATTTCGTTAGGGATTTTATTGTAGAATCGTATACTATTTCTAAGAAATGATTTATTACATTTTTGCAGTCTGAATTTGGGAAATAATAATTTATTTTTATTTCTTGTGTTAATTGCATGAGAGTCGCATTTCCTCTGAAAGGTACTAATGTTGAGGCCTCTGAAAGGCCTGCGTTGTAACTTAATTGAAATGAACACTAACAATTAGCTTTTAATTTTAACTTCACTCAAATTACGGCCCGCTTCCACTCCAAATATTGCTATGCCCTAAGCTTAAGGGCTATTATGCACTACTATTTTAATCTTAAGACCTCACCATGTAACATAATAATTGCCATAAATGATATGAATATGAATATGTTTTTACGTGTGTACATTATACACTCGTATATGTACAATGACGGTAGGGTTATTATTTTTACACCAGGAAAGAATGTTAATGATAAAGCCTAAGCGATGTTCTCGAACTTAAGTTATCTAATGCTCTAACTGCTCTTTTTTGAAGTATGAAAATAGATTGGATCCCAGCTGCTGCACCCCACAGCAGTATTCCATAGGACATGAGGCTATGGAAGTACCTATAGTATACTAACCTAGCATTAAATACATCCGTCAGCTTCCTTATTTGTCTTATTGCGTGAATCGCAGAGCTAAGTTAATCACTTAGAACATTTATATGAGGATCCCACTGCAGCTTTGAGTCAACTGTAATACCCAAAAATGTTGTAGAGTGTCTTGATTCTAGATTTTCATCACCAATCCTAATTGTGGGGCAAATATCTTTAACATTAAGTGGTGAAAATTTTACATATTTAGTTTTACTAGGATTGAGTAAAAGGTTGTTAGATTCTAACCATTTGCTAAGGGAATCTAGAGTATTATTTATATCATAAAAGGTAGATCATTTGTATAAATAAGAAACAGAAAAGGCCCCAAAATGGATCCCTGAGGTACACCTGACTTAATTATTGAGCCTACCGATTTAACTCCGTTTACTTCTACTCTCATTTGTCTGTTTGTAAGATATGATGAAATCAAATTTAAAAATTTATCTGATAAGCCATACTGTTCAAGTTTATTGACCAGTGTTCTATAGCATACGCAGTCAAACGCCTTTGACAAGTCGCAGAAGACGCCTATGACGTCATGCATATTCAAATCTATGTTTGAGTATAAATCGTTGAATATAAATAAGTTTACTTGAGTAATACGTTTCTAAATAGGCTTTAACTAGGTAATAAAGATATCGTTACTCAAACATACAAGTAGAAAATGTAGGCATTCTCATAATGTGTCAAAAATATAAGTCAGGATAAATTCGGACCATATTATTATTACTTACCAAAAAATAAATAATGTCACTTACGGCCAGGCCGTCCGCGGATCAGTAGGTACGTAGTGGTAATTGCACAAGTGTCCATAGCGTAAAATACATACAATTTGGTTTTATTATTCAATGCATTTGCAAGGTTAAGCCATCGAAATTATTGGTAGGTACCTACTTCTGTTCTGTTACAGTGTGGTTATTGGTTTGTCGGCTGAGTTGGTGAACGGTAAGTTATTTTTTTTATAAATAGGTACGGTGGAATAAATATTTAGTAAGTCTTAGTTTGCATCAATAAATAATAAAATTTTTCTATAGTTATAAAATTGTAATGTAAAAAAAGTTGATGCACTGTATTATAAAGGCTATAACAATAATAATATTTTTTTTATTGCATTAAGCATAGGTAGAGAACATTTAACATTGTTTGTCCTAAAATTTCGGATTGAGATCTTAGATCTAGTTGACTAGGCTAGGTGGTACTACTAAAATTATGATTAAACAGATTTGTAAAACGATGGCATAAAAGTAATTGAATTTAAAAAAAATTAAAAACAAAACTTTATAGGTCACCCTTTATGTTATTTGCCGCTTTATTTTGTCGCTGAGTGTGCGTGTCCGTTTGTTTTGTAATTGCTAATGTAGGTGTCGTTATCCGCCAGCGTGCAATCTCAACTCATGCGCCCTTCGATAATTTGTAGATGATATTCAAACTACTCACCGCAGTTCTACTGGCGACATGCGTCTGCGAGGCTTACAAGATCCTGGTGATGTTTCCTATACCAGGCAAAAGCCACGGTATCCTCGGTGAAGCTGTCGTCAGGCATCTGCTTAGTGCTGGCCATGAGGTACACCTACGTTTAATCTTTTTTATAAATGCGTGGCGCCGGCTGTGCCCATTAAAACTCCAGATGCTACATTTCAATTCTAAATGCCTTGGGTTTAGTGCTGCTCAAAATCAGACCACATATGGTAGGTACAATGAGGAGTTTGGCGAAATAATTATATTATGGCTGCTGCATATAAGGTTTGAAGTTCCTGAATTATGAATGGCAAGAAAGTGATGATGTTCTAAGTACACCATCACTTTCTTTCTTGCCTTATTGCAATGAGTGTGCATTGATTTCCAGGTTACCTACATATCAGGGTTTCCGAGGAAGAACAATCACCCGAAGTTGACTCATGTTCATTCAGTTTCAAGCTCAAGCGTGTTCAATGGTGAGTTTGACATCTATTGACCAACCGTTCTCATTTCTCGATCAACAGAGCTTCAATATTTTTTTTATTCTAATTTTGAACATTGGAGATCTAGTCGTGGTAACTTAACTGGATTTGAGTGCTAAGGGTTCGATATAAGGGAAAAATTATGTGCGTGAGCATTCTTCATTTTCAGAAAACACAATAAGCATCAAAGCTGTAATGGACAAGGAGATGAACTTAAAAGACTACAACTTCGTGCAACAGTTGATGGTGAACATCAGTACTGTCACATTGGCGGATGCTTCTGTGCAGGCGCTGCTGAAAGATCCCATGAAAAAGTTTGATGTGGTGTTCGCCGAGTGGGTGCTCAGTGAAGTTTATGCTACGTGAGGGATTTTTATACTATCTTGCGACAGGCTTGTGTTAGGTTTGAAGACATTTATTCTCATATAAGCAAAAGTTATTTTACACTGGGATAAAAATTGCTTAAAATTGTAGGAAAATGTTATTTTGCCTCTTGATGACGTTGCTGTAGCATATTAGGTAGGTAGATAATGTACAGGTGCTTAAGTATAAGATAAGTCCAATGTAGATACAGAAATCGTTACTGAAGCATAAGATTTGATTAGAGATTTTCATACAAAAATAGTAAATCGGTGTACCCAGTATACCGATTGCAATGCAATGTAGGTAAATAGGTTAAAACTTACAAAGTGCTTAAATATTCTTTCAAATTGGATTTAAAACTGTTCATGCTATTGCATTCTTTAATATTATTAGGTAATTGATTGTAAAGCTGTTTTCCCTCAAATGTTCTGAGACCGAACTTGAATTTTGCCTTTTATTTTGACTGGATGTAAGTTTTAGTCTATTCTATCATATTATGTCATCTCAATGTTATTTCTAGGGTGCAAGCCTTGTACAACTGTCCTTTCATCTGGTTTTCATTATACGAACCGCATTACCTGGTGAGTTGAACACTTATTTAGCTAATTGGATGCCTTCTTTTTTGTGTCGCATCATCGAGCGTATCATCTAACTAGCACCATAATTTCCTAAGTTTAGTTCGAGATAGTGTGCTCCATCTCGTACCTAGACAGATCGAACTTTGTAGTTGTGTTGAAGTTCTTTTTCTCTATACTCTCTCTAGACTAGTTGGACTAGTCTTGTATTACATGACTTATTTATCTATTCCTATCGTGATTGCTCTGTTCCTTTTATAGGTTACCAGATTGATTGATGAGCCTATGAACCCTGCTTACAATGCCGATATCTTCACCGCTGCGTCAGCACCGTATTCTTTCATGGAGAGGGTGAACCAACTTTGGATCCAAGTTACGGGAATCCTGAGATATAAGTTTGTAACTTTATAATTGGTATTTATATTTTTTGCTTCTGCCTTATAAAAGATTATTAAAATCGTAAAAATCTTGCCGTTGACGGAAGTCAGTTTGACGCCGAGAACTCTGGTACCTAGTTTAAAAATGAACCAAAAAAATTACCGAAATAGGTAGTGTTATGTTTATACTTAACATGCATGACTCAGTCGCTGTAGGTACCTAGCTGTAACTACCTAGGGTTCTTGCAAGCTTCGCTACCACACAGATGTAGTGAGTGGCAGATAATTTGATTGAGTGATTTTATTTACCAGTGGATCATAAAGTCGTACGACAACGCACATGGTTTTGACCGATGATATATCAGCTGACTCATCAACTAACACGTTGAATTTATTCGATCTAAGCAAAACTTGTAAGTCCCTGCCCTGAAATTTACAAATAACATTTTACCACACTGGTGCATGTCGTTCTTTTCAATTTAATGTCTGCAGCTATTTTTGAATCTGGTATCCCAGTTTTCACTATTTCGCATAAATGGTCCATAACTTGATATGATATGTTCGGCCATGAAGGAACATAATTTTAGTTCAAATTTAGCAACTAAATCTGAATAGTTATATACTAGAGCTGGTATCACTGTTCCTAAAAAAAGTATGTATCGGTTTTGAAGCTTTTTTTCTTGGAATTTTGCGGCTGTGAACTACGGAACTCATATTGTGTTTCTATAAAGTAGATGTTTCACATAAAGTTTTCACGTCACGGATCCGGCAATACGCTTTCAACAACTCAACATATTACGCTTTTCACCGGAAAAGGGCTCATAAAATATTAATTGTGCCAAGTAAAAATGCAATAACGCAAAGTTATTGCACGTATGTCTAGTTAATGAGGCCTACAAATTTTTAATGAACTATTATCAAAAATGAAATAACCATACTTTTTGCAGTTATCGTTGGTAATATGTAATACGTTGTGTTTTAGCTTGGCTTGCCACAAACCTATTCATAACTCTTGTTAAGTAAACCAAGAACAAACCTCTAATTTATTGCGGTTATGCTTAGTTAAAAAACTGGATCCTCCATAGATACGTAAAAACGGTCTAAGAACAAAATGTAGAGCTCGTTTCGTTGATCACGAATATGTATTGTATTATATTCAATTTGACCCAAAACCCGAGTTATTGCACTTTCAATAAGGACGGCAGCGTGGTTGTCGAAGTTCTCATGCCTGCGAAGCCACAGGTGCTAGTTTTGTAAAAATCATGTAAAATTGCCTAATAAACATGCTATGTCATGTCTGTCACTTTATGGAGTGGATTTATGACTCTCATTCATGAGATTTTGATTCAAGTTTTTGTAAGGAAGATAACATTACCTTTTGATTTCAGCCGATTCGTCGAAATAGAAAAAAAAATATACGAGAGCAATCTAGTGCCAATCCTGGAAGCGAGAGGTGAGGCAGTGCCAGCTTACGAAGACCTGGTTGCCAATATTTCACTGATGCTGGGCAACTCCCATGTCTCGTTGGGATTGGCTTCAAGGTTACCGCAAAACTACAAACCTGTTGGAGGATACCATATTGATAAAAAGCCTGGTCCACTGCCAGAGGTAATTCAATTATGCTACATAGCCCGTGTCTGAGTTTTGTTTTGTTGATCGAAACGCATAACGAGAAGCGACTTGCAATTTTGTATGTAAATCTGACAGCCTCTAGCGGGAGATTTGCTAACTATTTTTCTCCATACAAAATCTGCAAGTTTCTCGATTCTCGCTTGTCACAAATCAACATAACAAAACTCAGACTACGGGCTCAGTGATAATATGGCAGGGTTCTAAAAATGTCTAGGTCGCAAGCAAAATCGGTATCAATAGGCGAATAGTTGGTTTACCTAAGGGACAATTTGCTCTCCAGGGAAACATTATAGAAACCTTATTGACCGAGCGAGCGAAGCGAGCGAAGCGTCTCAGTTTCCACATTGGCCAAAAATGCGTTTGTCCGGATGTCTGTCTGTTCTCCTCTACAGGTCGCATTTTTCAACCGATCTGGACGAAACTTGGTACACAGGTTATATGACTTATTAGAATGTTTTTGTCGTCGGGGATTTTTGATTGGAGGGGTACTTCCCCCAAAAAAAGGGCAAAAAGGGGGCTATTTGATATACTGGATATCTCCACCAAATGAGATCCGATTTCGATTATTCTTTTTTTATTTGAAAGGTAGTAACTATAAGTTGGTCTCATAAAAGTTTGGCGAAGATCTGATAAGGATTTTCAGCATGATGAACAGGATAGCTCATCAAACAATCGATGGTTTTCAATCAAATTTGAGAGAAACACAAAGGACCTCATTCTACACAAGATGATGCAAGAAAAATCAAAAAGATCAAAAAAATCACAAAACGGAAAATGCACTTCCACATTACATTCCT
This sequence comes from Eulithis testata, assembly GCA_947507515.1. Lineage (NCBI taxonomy): Eukaryota > Metazoa > Arthropoda > Insecta > Lepidoptera > Geometridae > Eulithis > Eulithis testata. The sequence goes on along the minus strand of OX382213.1, from coordinate 3,436,266 downwards.
CAAAAATTTACAAAATTAAATAGAAAAAACATCACATCACACACACACACACACACACACACCATTTTGCATTATAGTTAGTATTCAATACGTGACAGGCTGCAAGCGTTTCGTCGCTGTTAGAATACTAACTGATAATTATCTTCATGATGTTTTCCTTCACTGAATGAGAGCATCAGCATAATAATAAGCCTTAAATTAGAAATTAATAAAAGTGCACTTAAAGACTTTCAGAAAACACCTTACACGACATTGATGATGTTGATTGATGATGTTGAATATTGGAATATTTAGTATGCTCGCGAGGTCTACAGCTCCCAGAGCCACTAGTAGGTATCTAGATAGGTACATATTTTCATTCCCAACTTGTATGTTATCTAAGGTTACAGCGCACGCAAGACATGTTTGTTTATTTCATTCCTACCTACTACCTTACAGAATCTCCAAAAACTGTTGGACAACGCGAAGCACGGCGTAATCTACTTTAGTATGGGTTCCAGTCTGAAAAGCAAGGACATTCCTGATAACTTGAAGAAGGGATTCCTAAAAACTTTCAGCGGTCTCAAACAAACTGTTCTGTGGAAGTTTGAAGAGGTCCTACCGAATTTGCCGAAGAACGTTCATATTGTCACGTGGGCACCTCAACAAAGTATTTTAGGTAAGAACTTTGAACTACTATAGAGTATAATTGAGCTGCTGAGCGTATAATTGGGGTTGTTATGAGCTAGTTTTGCTATGGGCTTTCCATAAACCCAAGGAAAAATAGCAGTGTAAAAAAAAAGTGTGTTCGAGTATGTTTGAGGAGGTATGAAGGAGGAGGTTCGTTGACTTTTCCAATTTTACAGCTCATCCAAACTGCGTTCTCTTCATCACCCACGGAGGTCTACTCTCTACATCAGAAGCAGTCCACTACGGCAAACCGATCATAGGCATCCCGGTCTTTGCTGATCAGTTTGCAAATGTCTTGAGAGCTGTCGAGAAAGGGTTTGGAAGGAAAGTAGACCTAACTTACACCATGGATGCCGACTTTAAGCTTCAGATTGAAGAGATCCTCGGAAACCCTTCGTGCGTTAAACCTTTTTGGTACGATAGATACATTTGACTCATAGGTCGTTTGACTGGCGTGGGTTTGCACGAATCTCGACCATACCAAATCCGGTTACCAAATAAGGTGGTTTTCGTGATAATCCCTGCTGTATTTTCTGTGGATATGGTTGACTACGCTGACAGGATGGTATAGGTGCTGGGCAAGCCTACTCCATCTAAACATTGTTCCAATCACTACAGTGTCCCGTTAAGTGTAGGCCTAGGTTGCCTCCTGACGCTGTGTAACTCATCTTCAATACATATAAAGGCCCTGCTGCAGTATGGCACCTACTTAAACTTAGTTTGTGTTAATACTCTCTTTCAGGTATGCTCAAAAAGCCAAGGAGTGGTCATTGATCTACCACGACCGACTGGCCACTCCAGGGCAAGAACTGATCCACTGGACGGAACACGTAATCAAGACAGGAGGCGCGAAACATTTACGATCGCCAGCTCTTTTGGTGCCCTGGTACCAGAAGTTGTATCTCGACCTTTTGGCTTTAGTAATAGTGGCTATTGTTGCAGTGAATTTAGCTGTGTTAAAAGTAATAAGGAGCTTTTCCAAAGTTAATAAAAAAAAGAGGAAAGTGCAATAAATTCTAGATGATATTCTAAACATCTGTGATTTTTGTAATTCAACATATCAGTCATAGATTACATAGGTGTAACCGATAATGTTAGGAATGATAGAGCAAGCTACGCAGCACTCCCAGACCGTAATAAAATTCGCAACTATTTCCTAGCAAATAAAGTCACAAATAGGAAAAATTGTATTTCGTAAAATCCACCTGATGGAAAAAAGAATTTACGTGCGCGTGGCAACATAAGTTGGCAGCATGTTGGTAACCCCAGTGACAGATACTAATAGACCGGTGGTACGCCTGCATCGTTGCACACCAAAATATGGCACAAATATGGTTTATTCCATCCAGTCCCACACTAGTTAGCTCGATTATCTAACTGTTTGGACAGAAATATTCCACATTGTTAGACTGACTAATCGAACATTTTGGATACGCTGATTTTATTCCAAATAGAACTAACTATAGTGCTATAGAACTATCCACTTCATCATTGATCAATCTATTTTTTTGCATTAAGTAGGTAGTGTGTTACCTCTACATACCAATGGATACTGTTGTTACAGTATACAAAAAGGAGCAAAACTACTTAGATAAAACCGTAACACGCCACACTAATTGCTAGAAAGAGATTGTGACGTGTAGCCGCGACCCTGTATAGTGCGCGTCAAAATCGAGGAATTACCTTACTTTTCTTAGGTTAGATCGCAGCTAACGCATCTAATACAATAAAAATATGTTAGGTTAGCCCAGTAAAATTTTATAGGACCGACCATGCGTTCACAAAAACGAGGCAATTTGCTAGGATTCGATGGACGGAAGGAGTGTTTCGGAGCAATCAAGTTTTTTTTGTGCTCACAAGGCCTGAAATTGTAGAAATTCGATTGACTAATTTCCAAGGAGCTGACTGGCCCACTCAATGGGGTCTTACTGGGATAAAGCCGTGCAATGGGGTCTTACTGGGATAAAGCCGTCAAGTGGGACAGTGGGCTCATAGAAGTTGATGAGTTTTATCTGTGTTGAAAAATAAATGAGTCGATAAGTAAAATATAGTAAATAAAATGTATACCTAATAAATGACGGATCACAAAAATTATGAAACCATAATAGACTTCAGCTAGTTATAAAAACTGTATAACAGGAGCGAGTGTTACCTAACCCAATGTTTCCATAATAACGATCGCGAGCTGATTTTTTTTAACACTAAATGATTGTTATATTGATACGTTTTTAGAACACCCTTTAGATAGAATATTGCTTACAAAAATTATGATAATATTTGCAAAAATAAATCGTCTCTTCATAAAGCATTCAAATTCCAATAAAGATTCCGATATGAAAGAATTTATTATTCAGCCCATAATTTGAATAACTTTTACCTCAATATTCTAAAAACACAAAGATCAGATTATACCGCCTCCCACGCGGGATATTGAATATCACTAGATCAAGTTCTTTCAAATAATATCGAGCCTATTTTTTAATGTTTCTGGTGGTTTGATACCGAAGATTTTATATTTGTGTCCACTGTCCATTCACTAAAGACTTTTCTTATCCGATTCAATTCATGTATTTCAATGACAGTATTTCTTACAAATATCACACGTACCTGCCTACACTAATATCATACCGCCTTCTAGTCCCGAACTAAGCAAAGCTTTGCACTAAGTGACATAATTTGTATTTTGTACCTTTCAATCACTAGATGTTCACCAAAAAAAAAAAACGCTGGAGCGCTCGTGGCTAGGCTTGCATAGTCAACTGCGCGGTCACTATTTGGATGGGTGACCTTTAGTGGCAATTACATCATAGCGCTTCCGTGCTTCGGAGGGTACGTTAAACTGTCCCGGCTCTAGCAGTCGTTAAGCCATGACGGAGGCCTTAAGACGGCCTAAAAACTACGTCACCAGAGCTGTCCACTAACTCATACGAGCTTGCTTTTACCAAAACAAACCTGAACGTTCGAGAACGAAGCTAGTTATAGCACACGTCAGGGCGCCTTCAACTGTGCATATCTACGTCAGGAAGACGCAGAAGCCTCCGACTGGAACGAACACTAGTTCAGCGTGTCGGCAGATGTTGTATACACACGGCTGGATACAAATCAGGAATATAGTGAATAAGTAACGAAGAGATATGGACAGACGATATCATCAAATTCGCAGGCCTTAAATGGGAGAGATTGGCTCAGAACCGCAGTGGATGTCACAAACTTGAGGAGGACTATGCCCAGCATTGGGTGAAGGCTGGTTGTGGATGGTGATAATGGATGAGAAGATAAAATATTTTTGATGTGAACTCATTCAAATACAAATAAAAATACAAATGTAGGTATATATTGCTTCCAAAAGATTAACAGTAGTATTAACAGTTTTGAAGCCATAGAAAGGGTAAATAAAATGTGTGAAAGATGACAGGTAGGTATGCACGGCTTTAGATTACCTAGTAAGTGCGGTCGTCATAGGCTACTCGTGTGTGCAGAAAATTTAAGTTTGACCACTATCTCAGTGATGATGCGGTCGCCGATGACTTACGTTTACCTATATAGAAGAAACCTAATCACTGTAGTATTGAAAACCTCCAAATTATATGTGTTCGACGAAAATATAATGCTTGAGTCATGATTTCTTTATCAGAATACGAGCCATGGAGTTCATCCTACATATCCTTGATAGCTTCACAGCTCTGGTATAAGCTCTTCCTTCCGTGTTGTGGGTCGTGGGTTCCCCAATGAGAACAAACGATTATGTACGTGGCAAATCATAAATGTTTGCTCTATGTCGAGGTATTATTAAGTTCAATCTAGTTTCCATAGTACAAGCTCTGCTTAGTTTGGGACTAGAGGGGTTTTGTAAAATATCCAAGTATATTTATTTATGTCAGTGTGTATCACAGAGTATCGCAGCCTCCCTGAGCTAGCTAGTGATGAGTGAGCAGGAGTGTAAGAAAATCCAAATGTATCGAGACCATTGAAGAATGCAGAATAATATTTCTGTGAAAAACTTAAAAGAAAAATTGTATGCTTTCTTGAAAATGGTGAGTTCTTGTTTTTATTGCTGATGTTTTCTTAGATCATCAAGATTTTTTGGCTGCTTTATTGGGTGATTATCTTGAGGTGTAGTATTACGATAGATACTAAGATTCAGCATACATCTTCATTTTGTAGTCAGTATTAAAGGAGACTCGCTAAAGAATACTCGTTTCAATCGAATCCCTTCCCCTCATGGCGACCCTGCCATATTTGGGGTTCGTGACGCGGTATCGAGTTGGTTAGGCGTTGCGGCTCCAAATATGTAGAGCGAATCTATCTTAAACAATATAAAATTTTTTAATGTCGTGATTTGATTGGAAACTAATAGTGAAAATGTGTCAGCCGAATATTGAAAAGAAACCGAGTTCCAAAACCAAACCTCAGTTGGGGCAAACACAAATATGTGGTGCTGATGATGGGGCTCGGCGCTGTATATTTGCTGTATCAGCAATATAAAAAGTGTCACCATTCCTGAATAAACGAGGCGACGATGGCGCAAAACTACTTCAGGAGGGCTTTCAGCCGTTCCCGAGCTAACCGGGAGGATGAGCGCGATGCCGTTATAATACAAATTAAATAAGTGTTTAGTGTGTGATCGTTAAATAAGTATATAAGTATGTGCTGTGCAGTACAGTGCGATTCTAAAAAAAAATAAGTAGTTACGGATTTAAAATAAAAATAATAAAATACACAGTCGACCAGTTCAAATATTAATTAAATAAAGACTGTAAAAACATGATGAACTATAAATAAGAACTATAATAATCATCGATAGTTAAGTGAATGAATATGAGTAGTGGATATTAGATCGATAGATTAGATTCGTAAAATGTAATTTTATTCAAGTGTAATGGTTTTTGCAAGTGAGTACGTTTTAGTGTATCAGTTTACATTACTCGAGAGGCCCTACTACTCTACTACTCGCAAGCTAAATGGTATGTTTTAAAATGTATTATTTTAACTTTAATTATGTATAGAAGATGTATGCTGAATCTTAGTATCTATCGTAATACTACACCTCACCTCGGGGGTGAAAGGAAAAAAAAAACTAAATGGGAAGGTCCATTTACTGTGTTAGAAGATTTAGGTGTTAATGTTAGCATTGTAAGAGGTAATAAGGATTATTTACTCCATAAAAATAGAACTAAACCATTTATTGCATAAAAATATATAAATATATTAATTTTACTTATATTTAACATAAAAAAAAAAAATTATAAGTATTATTAATTTTTTTTTTCCTTTCACCCCCGAGGTGAGGTGTAGTATTACGATAGATACTAAGATTCAGCATACATCTTCATTTTGTAGTCAGTATTAAAGGAGACTCGCTAAAGAATACTCGTTTCAATCGAATCCCTTCCCCTCAATCTATTTTTTTGATACTTTCACCCCTTTACCTTTTCCTTTTTTTCGTCTGTCAGAATCTGACAAATTGCAATCCAAATGACAACTTAGCGACTGTCAATTGTAATTTTGATTGCAATGTGTCAGATTCTGATGGTATCAAAAGACAAACATGGGCAATGTGCTTATTTAAAATTCTAGAGTCGAAAAACCGATGATAAACTAAAATATTTGAAGTATAGCATCACTAACATAGATTAGAATACATACATCTAGTTGAAAAAACTAATTTGATAGTAAAATTATAAGAAAACATTGAAAAGGAGGTTGGTAATCGCTTTCTCACGATAACGTTGTAGGAAAACATTGGCCTATCTCCAATGGGTACTGCCCGCCTGTCAGTTCCGACATCATAATATTATTACGCCCCCAGCCACCCGTAAACTCCCTTTTTGCCGGCAATTTGCACTAGAATTACCACGTTGCATATACTCAAAACTAATAATACTGGCGCACAGAATCGAGACTCCAACGCTTTTGCTTAGAGCTCAGCATTCTTTTCAGCAAATAAATAATTTATCAAGAATTAAATTTAAAAAAAAATCTTGGCCACAACGCTCTCTAACCAAACTAAGCCAAGCTTATACTATCTATGGGAACTAGATTCATTATCATCATCATCACCCACAGCCCGACTTTACCCACTTCTGGGCATAGGCCTCCCCAAGTTTGTGCCACCCACTGCGGTCCTGAGCTAGATTGCTGATAGAATACTTATACAAGGTGTATACTTGCTTTGTGGCAGAGTGCTGAGTGTATACTTTATTTTAATTTGTACACAAGATTCATTTCTATACATTCAAGCAGTATTCTATTCACAGCCACTGCCCGCATCCTATTTGCGAACGCCGAAACAATTCACCAAGTCTTCCGCAAACTGGCAATCTCGTTTAAATTAAAACGTTCGATCGTTGCGACCCTGCATTTGAAATTAGAACGTTGGTGCGTTGTTTTAGGACTATTGTTCACTGTCATCTTATTACAGACTTGAGAATCTCAAACGAAGAACATAACGTTAGAGACATTACGCTGCAACGAAAAATTGACTGTGTATATGGAGTACTGAGTTTTGTTAATGTTGTTTTGCGACAAGCGAGTATCGAGAAACTCGCAGTTTTTGTATGCAGGAAAATAGTTTGCAAATCTCCCGCTGCAGGCGCTTATCGGGTTTTCATATAAAATATCTCGGAAGTCGCTTCTCGATATGCGTTTCGATCAACAAAACTAAACTCGACTACGGGCTCTGCTTCTTTACCGCGTGTACCTTACCGCTACTTAGTATAGGTACTTATGAATTCATTAGCTTTCGGCCGCGACTTTGTCCGCGTCCCGTTGGATCCCGTTGATTTTCCGGAATAAAAAGTATCCTATGTGTTAATCCAGGTCGCGGACAATATATATTCCAAGTTTCATCTAAATCGGATCAGCAGTTTTTGCGTGAAAGAGGAACAAACATACATCCATACATCCATCCTTACAAACTAGTAGGATTTACTGTTGTTTTTTAAAAGTCCAAAAGTCTATGTTTGAGTCACATTTGAGTCGGCGGTCGGTGCGTGATACATATTTGCAGCAAACCAATTGCTGACTGTTATCTACTGAAACCCACAGACTATCTGCCGCAATCTACAGACTGTTCCTTCAAATTCTGTTGGATTTACTGGCATTTGCAGAGTCAGTGGGGGGTACCGTTGTCTTATAAAAACCTGCCAGATTTAAGCGTGGCAGGTTTTTTGAACTGTTTTCATACTCAAACATAGGTATTCTGTGACTAAATAGTGACATTAGCGCGTTTCAGCGCCTTTTTTGCTGTCACAAGCTTCTTGTTTTCGTATATCTGTAGCCACGTCACTTGACATTATGCTGGGCAGCAAAAGCAGTTCAGAGCTTGCGATATGGGGTCTGTTCCTTTAAATTCTGTTGAATTTTTTGGCTTTTGCAGAATCAGTTTTGATGAAATTATTTTATATTCAGAAAGAAATCGTTTCTTTTGATAATAATTCAGAGAGCTGCTATAGGTAGTTTAAAGGTTTTCGACAAACCTCCCGAGAGGTTTCTCGTAACGAGTATTACCGATTCAAAAAAAAAACCCATATTTAAAAATTCTAATTCTAAAATTTGTTTCCAGCAAAAAATGTAAAACCATAATGGCATTATAAACTAATATTATAATCTTATTCTAACGGAAAACTAAAGCTTATTTACAATTAAAATATTTAACACCTAAACGATATCGTGGGTAGCTATTCACACACACGGACGCTTTTACACCGCACCTTGTCGTCTGACGCTCGATCTACCGCTAATATGCAGAAGTAGAAAATTAAGATCTCTCTAGCTGCGCAAAGTACCCCACTACCTCCCTACTTTAGCCGAGCGCTATCATACCGTGACGGGACCCAATACCGTCGTCATCGACAACAACGATACTTTTGTTCGAACAACGACATGTCGTAATAGCTGCCAAATAACACCGCAATACAGGTCATTCACTCACCTTCACCACGATGTCGCAAAAATAAATTTATGAATGGCTAATTCTGTCGCTTCCCATACAAAGCTGTCGCTAAGACGGTAATCGCTCGAATCTCGTAGTACTGCTTGTTTACCATACATAAATTGAATTTTGCGACATCGCAGTGCAGGTGGGTGAATGACCTGTATTGCGGTGTTATGGCACCTACTATAGTAGTGTTTTGTCGTGCTTTCGTAAAAACCTGAATTTACTCTAGGTAGCACATTCTTACCTACGGCTATACAATCTTCTAGAAAAAACATAGCAAGCGTTTATATTCTAGTCGCAATGGTACCCATACCGAAGGTTTTGTTGTTAAAAAAAAAATCTAGCTGAAATATACCAATAATACCTACTATTTAAAAAAACAAATAAATTTGTAACTAAAACTAGCTACCTACCTAAGAAATTGGAATGCACTTTGCTAGATCCTACTTACAGCTACCTACCCATACCTATCTAACCTAGTTGCTATACCTACCTAATGGCTATCGACGCTAAGACTCATGTAGCATTATTCCTATAAACCTTGTGGTTTCCTTAGTGCTATAGTACAAAATAAGTTATTATGTATTTTTAAAACAATAAATGAAAAAAAAAAAAAAAAATAACCCATCCGCAGTTCAGAGTATAAAATCTTCTAGAAAAAAACATTCTGTTCCTTCCGATTTGTCTTTTGTTGAAAACTTAGTTAAAGAGATGACGCTAAATAAAACACCGGGTCTGCTAAGTCCACTGAAATGCGTCAGGGAGCGCGAGTGTCAACGTTGGACTAATTAAATAGCTGCCTGAGACAGCTGTCCTCGACTGGCTAGTGTAGGAGCTAGGGGTGTTAATATTACGTCATTTAAGTTATTATTGTACCGTTTGTTTCCCTAATATAATAAAATAATAATAATTTCAAACGGAAAGATTTTGAAGACTGAATGACAAGTTATTATCTAAGTAATTATGTCAATACGACTGTATTTTTAGTACATTTGTAAAGGGAAAGTCACGTGGCGTTATAAATACAATTCTCGACAGGTGTTTTGCTTTAGAGCACTGCAGCCTCCTTGAAGTCCTTATACGACATGACAGCGATCTTTGCTTTGTAGGCTCATATATACCTTATACGCTGTCTTCTTATTCTTTTCCTTCCTTCTACCTTTCCTTCTATGATATTTCCAATTAAAAATAAAAGACAGAATAAAGAATAAAAGACATTTATTTTTGATAATACAATACAAAAAATAAATAAAGAGTAGTAGAGCTAGAAAAAACACAGTGACATGTAGAGGAGATAACAGATGAGCAATAAAAATACTAACGATAAAACGTAAAAATCGAGATTGACCATAACTAAGAGCCGGTTTCACCATGCTCTGTTAGTTAAACTAACAGCTTGTTAGCCATTTAACGGACTGTTAAGGTAGTTTTGTGTTTCACCATGCCCTAACCAAGGATTATCTTAATTAACAGACTGTTAAATCTAATCACTGATCTGACGGCCACCATATAAACCAGCTAAACAAAAATACATCTGCTTGCGCTTTATTTAAACAGCGTTGAACGTCGTTTTAATTTAGTCGCTTGACATTATCATTCACATAACGGTTGATTTATTAATCGTTTGTCAATTTTGTTTCGTGGGACGTAAAATGCTTAACAATACATTAACATTCTTGTTAATTTTGACGCCCGATTACGTAACACTCTGTTAGCAAGACTTTGGTGAAACTGGGCCTAAAGCTATCATGTCGAATAAGATGTAAACGACATCCACTTTCAAAATTGAAACCTAAGTTATAGTTTAGATTTCAACAGTAGTAAGTAAGGTCCTAAACGCGGGGTCCTGCTCTACAATCACTTGCAAGGTAGTCTGAACTAGTTTAGCACTAGAAATGCGCGCAGCTTAACACCTTTCATCTCGCGAAATGCTTCACAACTTATTCTATACAGCAATTCTGGTAATCACTTAACACAGATCCCGCTGTCTTGTCCGAATATACCCGTAATAGGTACAAGTAGAGTACTTAATAAAAAGTACAGTAAGTATATTAGAAATACGTTTTTTTATATAACTACTAGCTTCCGCCCGCGACTTCGTCCGCGTCCTGTTTGATCCTGCTAATTTTCCGGGATAAAAAGTAGCCTATGTGTTAATCCAAGTTTCATCCAAATTGGACCAGTTGTTTCAGCGTGATTTTAACACAAATATCTAAACTTTGACATTTATAACAGTAGTAGGATTAGTAGTTAAGATTGAACAAGTCGCAGTCAGTCGCACACCTTTCCATACAAACGTGGAAGGGTAACCACTCCACTGTTTGACGTTGACCAACCAAAACTAAGGATTATATCAATTTATCTCGTCATAATCTATGTCTGTATACAGCCCAAACCGTAAAAAAAGTATTCATTTAAAAAATACAAGCTAAAAATACTTTCTATACGAAAGTTTAGAAGCTTGATTTTTTAAATGAATATTGCAACTGACTGCGACTTGTTCAACCTTAAGTAGTTATAGCCTAAGATCCGCCATACAAAGTTTTGGACCAAGCTAATTAATGGATGAAAACTATTTTATATTTAATTAAATATGTCCATAAATATATTGCAAATGGGTTGCCTAAAAAATTTCAGTCCAGAATATAAATAAAAAAAAAATTACTGCTTTGGTTAATAGACAAATTTCATACCAATTGAAAGTATGAAGCCCATAGAATATGCAAACGTTAGGTTGACTAGTTTTTTCCCGTCACAACTCTTGTGTAGGCAGGTATAAACAAAAACAGCTCAATCGATACTGTAACTTGCATCGGTCGGCGTAATGAATTAAAGTTAAATTAAAATAAAGATTATTTCATTACGAACACGGTGGTATAGGGTTGTCTGCGAAAAATCTGTCTTGAATTCCAGTTGTCGAGTTTTAAAAAGTGAAATTTTTAATTAATCATATTCTGGACTGAAATTTTTTAGGCAACCCATTTGCAATATATTTATTGACATTTAATAGTTTTCATCCATTAACCAGCTCGGTCCAATTCCTTGTACAGCGGATCCTGTACTATTAGTAGTAAGTAGTAAGTAATCATACGGCCCACCTAACACTGACATCAGGCAAAACACCCACAAGACTATAAGAGCTTGCTTCTGGGCAACTGAGCGGCATTCTTAGTGATACTGATCTGTGGTGATTCCCCACTGCTACTTCGTAGACATGCTACAGTGGAGATATAAGTTTTTTTTCCAGAAATCCCCACTGTAGCATGTCTACGACGTAGCAGTGGAGATTTCTGGAAAAAAAAACTTAAATCCCCACTGGTAGTGATTTCTTAGTGGGGACTTCTGGAATATATCATACTTGCCATAGAAGAGTTATAAATGAATATTAGGAGTATAGAGACTTGTTTAACTCATTTTATGCTAAAATCTATTTGATATAAGACCCTGTGCTGAAAGTTCTAAATAATTCACTAACTTTCAATACTAACCGCACTGTTTTAATTATTTTAGTTTAATAATTGGAACTAGAGCTGCAATATTGTTTGAAAATTGAAAACTGGAAAATAAATTCACAGCGGTACTTTGTTTATTTAGTTTTATACATTATTTTATTTGCATTTCAATATTTTATTGAATGTTGAAAAACCTTACTTTGATATTTTTATGTAACAACCTTACTTTGATATTTTTATCCAATACCTACTCTTTTCCTCTCTATTAATCTCCTATTTCATTGAGATTACAAGCAAAATATTGCTTATTTATTATATTATTTTGTGTACACATAATGCTATTGTTATCTACTTGTAAGTAGAAAAATGAAATAGAAACCCAGAAATCTGCTACACTATAGTCTGCTACGACGTTCATAATGATCTGTTCGACGTGTGTACCATACCTAGTAGGAACTTTTGAAAAAAAAAAATAGTGCGTGGAGTCTCTCCGCGCGGAAGAAGTGAAACTTCGAGTGCCACGCATTCACTCTCGCTCTGTCTCTTTCTATTCCTCTCCCCAGGAGCGTTAAACGTTTAACGCAACCTTGTTAGTTGCAGTTGCATTAGAAGTTATACTTCAAAAAAAAATAGTGCGTGGAGTCCCTCCGCGTGGAAGAAGTGAAACTTCGAGGGCCACGCATTCACTCTCGCTCTGTCTCTTTCTATTACCCCTCCCCAGGAGCGTTAAACGTTTAACGCAACCTTGTTAGAAGTCGCATTAGAAGTTTCACTTCAAATACTGAATTTGGCGGATTTCACAGAGGAGATTTTTGGAATATATCGTAGTTAGACATACAGGGGAGATTGCTGTTGTTCTCCAACTGCTTGATACGTAGTGATTGTAGGTATCTTTCGTAAATTCGTTATAGAGTAGTTTTAAACTATATAAGAAAAATACATTTCCAAACGCAGACTTTTAAGTTAAATACTTTACTACCGATTATTTTTTTCATAATCACTAATCTTGCCTTAGCTTGCAAAATATGTATTACAGTATGTACTTATTTATTTATTTATTGAGGATCGCCAACAAAAGATACACAAAATAACCATAGTTTGATATTACAGTTGTTAACACCAACTTCATACCAATGACCTGCTGCTATCATCCGAGCGCACGACGTGGTCTTCAGCTCGGTGGCGCCCTCTCAGCAGCCATCTTACACATAACAACCAGCGCGCTAAACGCACGTCCCTACCAATCATTTTTTTCGTATTTTTCTTACATTTAAAATATTGTTAATCAAGCTATTAAACCCATGTACCAAACCTCTCGAGTTATCATTTACCAACAGCAGTACTTATATCTAGTGTTCTTCTAATTACTGGCAACCACAGCATGCACAATAATAAAAAACTTGCAAAAACTAGTAGACAATTAATTAAGAAGAATTTATAAACAGTATTTGTTCAACATAGTTTACTTTATTATCATAGTTCAGATCAGAAGATTGTTATTTACTTAAGAAACCCAGACGAATATTAAATTAGGTACGTGATATTTGTAGACGCATAACATATCATACGAGGTTTGTTTAGCACTAATGTAAAATTTCTTGTTAGTATTTGAGTTCAAAAAGTATTTAACATTTCATAATTGCTATTGGGTCTAATATCGGGTGTAATAAACATCTGAGGGGTAGACTTCGAAGTTGGTAACCCCCTGCTTTAATCCCCCGAAGTTTAGTTTACAGAAAAGGTCTTGTAGGATAAGATAGGTACATATTTTTTTTTAATCGCTCATACACTGTTACGTTTATGTTACACACAAGTACATTTCACACAGAATTACTGGTACATCAGTATAAGATTGAAGGAGATTGTTTTTCTCGCCCTCGAGCTCTGGGTATCGACTATTCCAAGAACTTACGCAAATATTATGCCCATAGAGTAATAGTTCTGACTATGGAAAGAAAAGAATATCTTACGCAAGTCTTACGAGCTAGTCGACCCTTTAGCAAAACGACTTTTTAGCAACATGACCTTTAAACTTTAAAGGGAAGCGAGCAATCTGTTGACTATATTTTTTTCAAAATGTTTCTTGTTATGTATTGGATGCTTGATTGCGACAGGAACTGTCCAAAGAGCTTTGACTAAATACCAATAAAATAATGCACAGTAGACTTCCTTCAAGATTCTTCAAATTATTGTCTGGTCTGGCAAAGGTAAGTTCATCATCACATTGATTGAATGTAGTTATGCACATATTTTTTACAAAGTAAGTCACTACGTTAACGTTTCAGGACTCAATAATCGCACAAAACACCGCTATATAAAGTTTGTATAATTGGCATTATTACTATTTGTACAATTCGTAATATTTTCTGGTATTACTTACATGTTTTACATTACCCAGTCGACCCCAATTTACATTAGGTACTTACCTAGATACTACAAAATAGGTTCGTACGTTTGTCGCCAATCGGATTAGTCGCAAAACGAGTAGGTATAGTCAGTGGCAACCTTTTGATTTTTTTTTATATTTCGGCAAAAAGGATCGTGAACACGGCAAAAAAAAGATGGCGGCTGGCCAATAAGTTTTAGAAAAAATAGTAAAATAGCCGTATTCAGTGTAATTACCGGCAAGAGACTATAGTAGGTGCCAAATAACACCGCAATACAGGTCATTCAGCCACCTTCAAAACGATGTCGCAAAATTCAATTTATGAATGGCTAATTCTGTCGCTTTCCACACAAACTTGTCGCTAAGACGGCAATCGCTCGAATCTCGCAGTACTGTTTTTTTTGAAGGTGGGTGAATGACCTGTATTGCGGTGTTATTTGGCACCTACTATACAATAAATAGTGTTAAGTATAATTGTATGGTGAAAGTACCTACGATTTCCTCGTGTTTTACATTTTTACACATGGTCAAGGCCCATTATGGTAAAAACTATTTTGTTCAGGTTTCACAGCTTACAGTGTTACGCAGTTCGCTGTAGTTACTCTGTTGTGTTCTAGTCTACTGGGAAATATGATACACAGGGAAACTTTATTTGCTTGAAAGTCTGATGGTAAATTCTTGTAGCTAATAAGTAAAGTACACATAGATTGCGTAAGAGATACATTTTAATACGCTGCGGATAATTATTTATTACTAAATGGTGTGCCAATGACATGTTGAACCGATCCCTAGCGTGGGATAAGGGTAGGAAGAAGATGGTATGGTTTGGTCGATTGGTAAAAAAAAAGTAGTCCAAAAAATAACATGATTAATTTATTAATCCTTAAAAATATAAGGGGTTCGAATATGACGTACCTATATGAGAATAAGCCTGCAAACACTATAAGGTCCGTGATCGCACTCATCCGGACTCATGCATAGATATTTGTATGAAAATTTCTACTCAAATGTATTCTTGAGTACCGATTTCTGTATCGACATACGTGTATCGGACTTGCAAACGTGATCGCGATGACCAGTTAGTAAGTAAGGAAATTCCTTCGCGGACGATGCATGATCCGTCGCGGAAATTCCGTCGCGGAACGCAATACACGTTATTGCATATAAATTACAAATAGCGGCCACACTACGCGGAAGATCGGTCGCGGAAGTATGGTACCGGATTGACACCCGCGGAATTTACGCGACGGAATTTCCGTCAAGTGTGCCTGTGGCCTAAGTTTCCCAATTCCAATTTTGAATAACTCAAGATGTCTGACAATTTGACATTTTGGTGCCTGTTTATGTCAGTATCTCCAGTATCCACGGCACAAGCATTTACAAATCTTCGTATTTTAGTATCGTTGAATTTTAACGGTCACTGTTTTTTTATAAACCTTGGGCTTTATCCAGATAATATTAAAAGTAACTGCAGTGCTTATTGGAATTCAGGTGCTATTTATATTAACTGTTACGTTAGTCCTAGTTCTTACTTACGCTGGATTAAAATAAACATTACGCCCCTAGGGGTAGATTTTACTACTACCTCTAGGGCGTAAAATAGCATATATTACTGTACAAGCTCGGATACTATTTTGGAAGGCGGTTTAATTGAAGTTTTTTTGGCCTTTTCTTTTAGTTAATAAAAAACCAGTGTAATGAAAGATGGCCTCTGTCTGCATGCTTGTAAACTTGGCTAGTAACCGAATTACATAGATATTATAATGTGGATAATGCTAAGTGGCTATTACTGCGACAACCACATAGACGTTATCTAGCTCTCTGGTGGTGAAGGTAATGTTGAACACAGAGTAGTAACTGCGTACCCGGTGTTATAAGAATAACGGAGTACCTATGAATAAATGGTCTTCTTTTTCTTCGTGTTCTTCTTCTACCTAGTCCCAAAATGTAAAGAAATCAAAACAATAAACTATCCCCCGGCTGTTTATCTTCTTCTTCTTTTCTTGTGGCTGTTCAGTGGTTAGGGCTGCCACGAATTTGCCAATATCAGTGTTTATTGGCGTTTATTAATCTTATAACAAAAGGCGGAGATCTGAGTAGGTAGGTTAAGAAAAATGACCGGTGAAGAAGGGAGACTCCTTTTGATACCATTAAAATCTGACAAATTGCGATGAACATGATGTCAAAATGATGCCAATGTCAAAATGATAGAGGGAATCCGAAAGTAACACTTTTACTGTGATTTTTCATGCAGGATATTATGAAAAGCCTAAAGATAGACCTGCTGGTCTCCTCTCCATCCATACTTTTCTAAAGTTCAGGCCTCATTATTCTCATTCTCTTATCATGCTGATGATAAGTAGAATGTGATCGCTTAGGAAGGTGTTCTTTGGCCAGATGAGAATACCTCCGAAGACGCATCACAAGCAATCATGGTTAATATTGCCAATATCTGGCTCCGAGGACACTGTGTAGTTAACATGCATTAGTAATTGATATTCGGTGTCTCCCGTAATGGTTTCTGGTTAAGACGCTTTGTCAAGCAGATTGTTAGATAGTTCACGTACAGGTCGTACAGGTCGTAATATAAGGGGTACCTAATGATCTGTAGGGTTGAATTTATGTAAGAGTAACTAACTGGGTAGTATTTTTAGGGATTTTCAAGAGTTATGAATGAAATTGGTGGCTGAACTGAAAATATGGATTATGGATATTTAGGGTATTTCAAGTTCTATGTTGTAAGAGTTTTAAGGGTTGTAGAGGTAATCAAAGGAACTTATTCCCCCAAATTATGTTTCCAGATTTATCTTGGATCTAACAAAAACCGCCAAAAATCTCGTGTGTTTTTGTCAATAAGTTGTCAGATTTATATGTTACAATAAATCTGACAACTTATTGACAGGGAACTAAGTCCAAAACACACGTGGTTTTTGGCGGTTTTTGTTAGATCCAAGATAAATCTGATAACGTGGTAAGGCCGATTGTCTCGATTAAAAACAAAAATTAAAAGTTCTAGAAAAATTGATACAAGTTTTACGAAGGTCCAGTTTCCTTCGGACTCTATTTGTGCTCGGAAAAGTTACCTATAGAAAAGTATTAAAAGAGAGCAGCTCGCGCATTTTATTTTTGATTGCACCTAACGGCTACAGGTTTTAGAAAAATAACTTAGACAGCGACGCGTGACCCGAGGGTTGGTGATTATCTAGGCCAGCGTATCAGCATTGCTATTCAGCGCGGCAATGCAGCCAGTGTCTTGGATACACTTCAGACTGGTACTGATTTGGACCAGTTGAGCTACCTATAAATCGTTTGCAACGGTTTGTAGATAGCTCAACTGTTTCATGTGTATTTTGTAAATATTGTGAATATTGTAAATATTGACAGGCGTCATGGCTCAGTCGGTAGTAGCTCTGCCTTCCGTGCTGTGGGTCGTGGGTTCGATCCCCACCGAGAACAAACATTTCTGTGGCAAACATAAATGTTTGTTCTGTGTCTGGGTGTTACTATGTATTATAAGTATGTATTTACAAAAAAAAATGTATATAAGTATTATATCAGCAATCTAGTTCCCATAGTACAAGCTCTGCTTAGTTTGGGACTAGAGAGCGTTGTGTGTAATGTCCAAGAATATTTATTATTATTATTATTATTATTTTATTATTGTAAATACTGTATTACCTAGTTGTAATTTTCTATGTGACAGAGAAATTAGAAAAATTCTATCGAAAGAGAGTTGATATCTCGCTTTATGAACCCATTTTTTTCTCGATACCAAAAATGTGTTATTTATTTCATTCGTAAACAAAGATATCGTATCGGAGATTGTACGAACGTCCGTAAGCACACGGCGCTAATCAGATAGATGCCCTTAGGGATACACCTACATAGCTAGCTATAGGTACCTATCACACGATTCGCACTATGTTTCCTATAATGAATGGTCTGTCGGGCCTGAATTGGCAGATGGAAGCTGGGCATCTATTATTGCTTGTCCAGCTTAATGCGACTTACGATTCTATTCTAGGTACTGTAGATATAGGTACCCTGATTAGTTGGAGTCTGGGACAAGACTAGGCAGAAGCTAGGCGGTTTAGTTTAGATGGAATTTTCGAAGAGAAGGAATTTTTTTTGAAAATCAAGAACAATATAAACAAATTAAGAACATTCTTAGACCAAGGGAAATAATAATGTAAAGTAGTTTGAAGGTGAGATGACAATGAAATTATTCTAAATATATTTTGCGACTTAAAGTTCAATAGTACTTACTTAGTTGCAAAACCGAAGCCACGTTTCGGTTCGTTTAACGATTGTGATATTCCGGTCTCGGAACCGAATCCACCAATAACCAGAAGTTCCACGTATGGCTTTGTCTGTGTGTATTAAAGTACTGTATTGGTTTACTAAAGCTTTTAGTAGAATAATTATATACGTGTATCTAGGGGCTAAAATTAAGGCTCTCTGTTGCATTCTTACATGAGGTAATTTTCTGGAAATTCGTTTAGAACTATCTAGCTAGACTCTAGACTATAAACGTTAACCGATATCTTTAAGGGTCTTACTTATGACAGGTGAATAGTTAAACAATTGAATCAAAGTCTAGCTCTCTCACTGTTTGATATTCTAGTAGGGTGACAGCAATAATTTAAACTGCTGAATAAAGTTATGCAGCGATCGAAAGTAAGGGGGTAAATCTTTGCGTTCACAGGCAGTATTTTGAATGACAATCAGTCAATTCAATGACAATTCTCTATACCTATAAGATTTCGAACCGGCTCTATGCTCTATTATGGTAATCAGTACGTAACAAGCTCAAAGGGTTGTCGGCGTCAATTTAGTTGGATCTATACCCTTTATCGTAAGCGAGTTACGGCTAGCTCAAATAAATTGATTGGCTGAGACACGCCGCATGGACCCATGTACGAATTAATTATCATAACGATAACGTAGAATGATAACAGCGATAAGGAGGGACAGCTTCCGGATCAGAGAACTCTTGATGCTGTCAAATTGGGAGGAACTCTACCAGTGTAATTGCAGAATACTTTGCAGTGCAGTGCCATGATCTACCAGTACCTATAAGTCATTATTAGCTTGTAATTAGGTCGTAGTAAAGAAATGTGTTTCTGTGGAAATCTATAGGAGTGGACCTTCAACATCATCAGAAATAATGATGGTGCTTGTGAATAAAAGTTTTCAGGTCACTCAAGAGTTTTAGACACTTTCATATTGAGAGAAGAAGTATTCAGTTGCCATAAGTTAGATAAATTTTCAAAACTCTGAATTATTTAATTCATAATTCCTCTGATTAGGTATTATGAATTCTTTAAAATGGGCTTAGGTGTGTCGGTTGCCCAGAGTGGTCTTGAATTAAAAGTAACATAAAAAATAGTACGTACGTATCATTCGTAGCACTTAGGTACCACCGTAAATTGAGATGGGTACGACAAAAACCCTAGGTCTATCCGATTCCGAAGACGTATGGGTTTTGGGTCTTCCGTAAATTACATAAAGACGAGTAGGTAATACCTAGAACTCTTAGAAAGTTTCTTTCCACTTAGTATGCAGGAGGCATGCTACATTTTTATTCGTAAGAATCTTTTAGTGTCTTTTTATTAAAAAGCTCAAATTTATTTTAATGCAACAAAGCTTTTAGTTCACCGAACAGCAACTACTACGAATTTTTTAGTATTCGTTCTTAATAATACTATGTCCAAAAATATTATTCTAAGTAGATTTTAATAATATTTTTAAACCAAAAGTACAAAAGTTTTTTCAGTGAAATTATAGGTAAAACATTTTTGTAGCCTACAAAATATGAATTCATGAAACTCGACCGCAAAGGTGAAAGTTTATAGCCTTGTAGGGCATTAACCTTTAGCAAACGAGATCGCTACAAACCGCACTTCGCGAACAACAAAACCGCATAATCAGACCAGCCCCAATAACTCAATGCTGTCCCTACAAGATTTCAGCAGCAAAGTCAAGTTATACAATTAGTCCGTCTGATAATGAGGTTATCGGCGTACCAGGTATTCCGGTCACGAGTCCGGAACGTGGGAATTACTGGATCCTGGAACCACGATCGCAGAATAGTTCCGTTTCGGGCCGAAAAAATTTATGCTGCTCCATTTTGTTATCCAATTTGTCCATGATTGTGTACTTTGGTCGAAAAAGAGTGCAATTGAACATACGCCATGATTTTATTACGTAATCTGTGCATGCAATCTTGCATGCACAGATTACGTAAGAAAATGTCATTAAACCACGAAATAGAGTTTAACCTCCAGTCTCCGATTATTTCATAAGATCAAAATAGATAAGATAAATCAAAAGCAGTTTAAGCTATGGGTTTAGCTAACTACGATTACATTTGATCGATGGATTAAACTACTGTCATCTCTGTCAGTTTAAGCTACCGATAGTCGATTAACTAGCATTGATCTTACGGCCCTAACAGTATCTGTTTTACAAAATATCAATAAACGAGAAAGCTACGTTTCAATCTGCAGAACTTAAAATATGTCACAATTTGTGTTGAAAACTTATATTTCGGACCGTCTGCGGCATCGCGCCGCACAATCACTCAGAGAACTGCCATGTTCGATGTTTCAAAGGAAGCTGAAAACAGCATTGTTGAATAAAGCATATTATACTTTAGACGAATTTAATAACGATAAACATTTTCTCAAACAGTGAACCTACCCAGTTATTGTTTTCATTCAATTCCCATTTTTCTTATATTTTTCTTTATTATTTTCTTATCCTATTTTTATTTTTATAAAGTTTTCCTATTTTTTCAATGACATTTTTAATATATTTTTTTGTATAATTTCAAAATTGCACGCCTAGTTGTAAGCAAAATACATTGATACTGCCTATTTAATTAACCGACATCTTATTAACATGTATTTATGCAATAAATTTACTTTGACTTTGACTTTGACTTTGACTTTGACCGATCGCGGTGTGCTGCCTTGCAGGTTTTCTGAACTGTTTTCATACTAAATCATAGGTATTCTGTGACTAAATAGTGACATTAGAGCAATTCAGCGTGTTTTTTTATTTTTTTTGCCGTCAAAAACATCCTACGTATATTTGTAGCCACGTCACTTGACAATATGCTGGGCAGCGAAAGCAGTTCAGAGCTTGCGATATGGGGGCTGGGGTGCTAGGCCGGGTAACCTCCACGCGGTGCACCCTGGAAACACCATGAAACACGCCCGCAGAGTACTGTGGACGTGTTTCATGGTGGCCAATAACCCGGCACGGAGGGCCTCTCTGCGTGTCCCTCTGATCAACAGAGGGCACTGCGTGATGAGGCAGGGTAGACTTCGGTCTACCCAGGTGGGTCTGGGCCCCCTTGTTTGGTGGCCCGGACGACCTTCTGGGACCTGGTCCCAGAAGGGAGCGGCGAAGCGCGCGCGGGAGGACGCGGAACTCTCCTGCGCCGCTTCGTGGGGGACGAGCGGTCCCATAGAAGGCGGCGAAGCGCGCGCGGGAGGACGCGGAACACTCCTGCGCCGCTTCGTGGGGGGGCCTTGAGCCCCCGAGCGGGGAAGAGCGCGCGGGACGACGCGGAACTGTCTCGCGCCGCTCTGACGCATGGTGGCGAATGGCGGGACCGACATGGAGCCCCGGCCCCGCATTGCACACATTCGCCACCTTTGCGGGCGGACGGGAACGGCCGAGTCGCTTGCCGTTCCCAGGCCCCACCCTGCAAGGGGAGGGGCGTGCGGGCCCCGCTGTAATGGCGGGCTTCGTCGGGGAGGGACTGGATGTAAAGGCTCTGCCGGTTTCCCAGTCCCCCCCACTAAGACGACGCAGGAGCGCCGCTGGGTTTTTAGTGGGTATACCGGCCTTGGGGAGGCCGGGGAGTCCCACATACCCCCCTTGTCACTCTCCGTGGAGGGGGGATGCGTCATGCATTTTCCCAGCGCAAAAAAAAAAAAAAAAAAAAAAAAAAATGGGGGCTGATCAACATCAGACGGTCCGAAATATAAGTTTTCAACACAACGTCGCAAAAACCATAACTTGAAGTTGTTTAACTTATGGCTTTTGCGACGTTGTGTTGCCAGTGTCTACTCTAAATGAAATGAAGATAAGGAAAACGATTTGAAAACGTATGTTAAATGAAAGTAACACCTTTTTGGGGTTAACCATTCTCCACTGCAGACTGCGACTATTCGCGGGTATTTAACCCACAAAGCTCTCAAGAATATAGCATCCTGTATAGTTTACGTAAGATATAAAACCCAGTATCACAAGATCTGCTAACAAGCAAAGTACCTTGTTAACAAAGTGATTATTAACTACTGTTAGCCCGCATTGTATAGCTTACGATCCTTAGTTTCAAAAAACTTTCCTTGTTACGAAGTTCTCTCATTTAATCGAAGTTCTGCGCCTATAATTCTTGCAACTGGTTAGCTTCCGTTTTTTCGAACGCGGAGAATGTCAAATTACGTTTGTAATACAGGTGGGGTGGAGTGGGGGGGACATATTTACGACAATCATAGTTACAATCGACAATCGAATCGACAATTACAATCGACAGAACAGGTGGGAATAAACGAAAAAATCTAGTAGTTGATTTGCTTGTCTGGTCGCTGGACTAATCGACAGACTGGTCGCTGGACTAGTCAGCCGACTGGTTGGTAGACTGGTCGCTGGACTATTCGACCGACTGGTTGGTGAACAGGTCGCTGGACTAGTCAACCGACTGGTTGGTGGACTGGTCGCTGGATTAGTTTGCCGACTGGTTGGTAGACTGGTCGCTGGACTAGTCGGCCGACTGGTTGGTGAACAGGTTGCTGGATTAGTCAACCGACTGGTTGGTGGACTGGTCGCTAGACTAGTTTGCCGACTGGTTGGTAGACTGATCGCTGGACCAGTCGACCGACTGGTTGGTGGACTGGTCGCAGGACTAGTCGAACGACTGGTTGGTAGACAGGTCGTTGGACTAGTCGGCCAACTGGTTGGTAGACTGGTTGCTGGACTAGTCGGCCGACTAGTCGGCAGACTGGTCGCTTGACTAGTCGGCAGACTGGTCGCTTGACTATTCCGTAGACTAGTTCGCAAGACTGGTCCGAAGACGACACGAGCAATATTACGTTGGCGGAAGATTGGAGGGAAACTGAAGTTTTACTCTGTTTATAAATACTGTCGAGTAGGTATTGTTTAAAAGAAATAAGTTCGGAAAATAATGCTGATACTTAGAACTTGCGAAGAAACTTAGTGATTTACAACGAGGTTTCTAATTGATTCATGATATACTTATAGAATAAAAATTACTCGCACTCTGCGATTAGTCGCAGAGCGACCAGCAACCATAGTTGCATCATTTTCATCTTGGTTATAAATTTGACTTTTATGGCGTGGCATGTAATAATAATTGCTAACTGCTGGAATTGGGTCGCCAATTGGCTATAGTCGCAAGTGCATCTATGGTGCTTAGATAGAAGTATGAGCCCTTTTTTCAAAACTAGGCGGGCCCAAACTGAACGACAGACGTACAAAGTCGTAATTTTTTTTATAAAACGGCTTCCGTTTTTCGGTAGTTTATTAAAAATACTTAATTTTCTGTAAAATCTCAGTGACTTAGTGAAACTAGACCAACGCGTCTCTACGGATTATAATCAAACCATGAAGCTCAGCTGAGTGTTTAGTGTTTAGTCCAGGTACAGGAGCACTAAAAAGAGGAGTGGTTTAGCTCGTTATCATGCTTTTAAATTTAACTGAGGACGTACCTTTGGTTCTCGAAGTTTTTTCACTCGAATTATTTGGTTATATTTAATCGAGTTTTTAAATTGAGTCGGGGGATCTGGATCGAATAACTTTGCTGTAAGTACTTGCATTTGATAAAGTCACAAAACTTAAAATCCTTCGTTTTCGTTCATGTTTTCGTCGAATTTAAATTCTTGTCGTCAGATCATGAAAATTAGAATATGATAGGTCTGATAAAACTTACAAACCAAATTAAAACCAAGAATTTGTCAATGTTTGGATGATAATGACTTCGTTCGCGTCCCGTTGAATCCCGTTGATTTTTCGGGATGAAAAGTACCTAGTCTATGTGTTAATCCAGCGGGCCTAAGATGCGCACCGCGAGATATTTTGTCATGTCGTTCTGTCAAAATGTAAGCATTTTGTACCAGTATAGGAACTATTGCATTATGTGGTACCTAATGGTGTCGACAAAACGCGCCATAATGTACACTTGTGACACTTCTTAGTCGTCGTACCTCTCTGAGGACGAGATAATAGTCATGCAGAAATGTCAAAAGTTGAAAATTCAAAGGCGCGGTTTCTTGACAACATTACCACAGATAATGCAATAGTTCCTAAACTGGTACAAAACGCTTACATTTTAACAGAACGACATGACAAATATCTCGCGGTGCGCATCTTAGGCCCGCAGGTCACGGACAATATATATTCCAAGTTTCATCCAAACTAGATCGCTTGTAAAAATTTCATTTTTGTACACGTAGCTTAAGAATGAAAATATTGTATTCTTAATTTGATTATTTACGGCCAGGTTGTGTACCCACCAACATAAAAAGGTTTTATTCAAGCTGTCAGTTGTGTTTTGCTATACCATTTTTAACAAATGAACGGCTGGACTGATGTTTTTACTGATAATTCTTTTTGGATGTTCATCTTTTCCCCGGGAACGGGATAAAAAGTATCCTATGTGTTAATCCAGGTCACGGACAATATATCAGTAGTTTATGCGTGAAAGAGTAACAAATATCCATACATACATCGTTACAAACTTTCGCGTTTATAGTAGGATTCTGAAACTTGTGCAATGTTGCTCACAACATTGTTAGCGATTTGTCATATATAATTCCAGTGATTTAATATCTTCACAAATGTTGAAACGTGCGATCGATACGAGGAACAGTACAATAGTAAGGGCCATGCCCGTAAATAGCTAGCATCAGCTTTGCGAGCTGAAACACCAAATGCTTTTATATCAACAATCTAGAGATACCTAAGTGTTTTGCATGTACTAGGATAAACCAATCAGAACTGAAAGCTATTCATCATCATACATATTACTAGACCTAAGAGTTTTGAAGTTATACTTCTAATGCGACTTCCAACCAGGTTGCGTTATACGGGAGGACATAGTCTCTGTCTCTTTCTATTCGGGGGAATAGAAAGAGACAGAGACTAGCTGCTAACTATCTTTAATAGATGGCAGTGTTTAGCATTTGACCGCCCATGTTTTTGAAGTTATATGACTTCCTGACAGCGTCAAACAAAAGAAAAAGAAACATAGCCGTAAATTTCAACCATCAGGAGCGAGCTGTGTTGGCGGAACGGTGATACCGTCAGACTGCGGTCAGACCGACAACGGGATACGAGTTCAAATCCAAACCGACATTATAGATTTTTTGCAACTTTTTACTTTTTATTTTGAAGTGAAAATTTAGTAGGTACTGCATATTTTTTAAGTACATAAAAATAAATACTAAATTAATTTCACATTAAACACAGAGCGAGAGTGAATGCGTGGCACTCAAAGTATAACTTCTTCCGCGCGTAGGGACTCCACGCACTGGTATTTTTCTACAGATTATAGGCAAACGTTTGACCACAATCTCAAAAAAAAGTTTTTATTATTAATCTGTTGCAGATTAATAATAAAAACTTTTCTTAATGAACCATCACCTCAGCTCATGCACAGCTGAGTTCAGTTTTTTCCCCACTATCACTGTTAGTTCCATGGGAAGAGTTCCGCATATTAACGAGTAGGTACCTTAATCCCCGAAGTTTTCGGGTGTGGCCTTATTAGGCACACCCTGTATATTGCCTGAAGTTCCGTATCGTAATTTACGCATAGGTAACTCAGGTAGATGCCTACCTTATTTGATACAATATGTATGTAAATTTTGTGCCTAAAACTGTCCTCCGAGACGCATAATAATACAACTTTTCGGTTAATTTAGTTTGGCCTTCACAATAGAACAAACGGTTCATTTTTAGCCCCCGACTGAAAAACGGAAGGGGTGTTCTAAGTTTGACGGCGTGGGGCTGTCTGTTTCCTTGTGTCCTCGTAGCTTCGATTGAATGCAGTTTTTTTGTAAGAAAGCTATGGTTGATCTGGGACCTTAGTCATGTTTGGTGATCAGTACAACCGCTTCCACGTTATGAGGATACTCATTTGATTTGGAACCAGTTTTGAGGAATTTCTGGCATAATCGTAATTTGAAACATTTAGTTCACCTGAGGTGTTCTGCTTTGTTTGATTAACTGGAGTCCATATTCCAAAGTCTGTTTATTGACCAACAATAATGAAGAGGATTCAAAGAGATTTTCATGATTAAATGTTTCAAAGTTTTGTTTTTACTGCACCCTTTTAAGGTCTCTGAGAAATAAATAAA
Organism: Eulithis testata; assembly: GCA_947507515.1. Classification (NCBI taxonomy): domain Eukaryota; kingdom Metazoa; phylum Arthropoda; class Insecta; order Lepidoptera; family Geometridae; genus Eulithis; species Eulithis testata. The sequence continues at coordinate 3,409,431 of OX382213.1, read as the reverse complement.
TCTTTTTCTTTCTACGTTATTCAATAGTAGGTCAGTTATTCACGTAAGAAACTATTTTCTCGTTGTACCTTATAGCTACCATGTTACTATGGAAAAAAGGCGTTGAATTTGCTTAGGCTTTGAGGTAATTCTTAGTCAGCCAATTATTATTATTCACGTAAAAATTTTATGCTCTTTTCTTATTCTAGTAACTTCCCGAGAAAATAATCCGAAAGTATCCAAAAAAAGAACTTTCAGTATATTTTCGTATTTCCCAAGTCCCTTTTGGAATACAAATCACTTTATCGGAGATGACAAGTGGGTGGGACGTGTGTCCGTTTTCAATCAATCCGAAGATAGCGAGATAGCACGGATTTTCTTTCTTTATGTCAAACGCAACCCTATTTTACGAGGTATAAATTGTACCGTGTCGGTGATGGACAAGGGCAAGTTCAAGATATGTAACAACCAGTTTTCTTTTGTTAAAAAAATCTATACGAACGCAAATTATATGGTATATTTACGTACGTTTTTTTTTTTAATTCTTCACATTGCATGTAGAGACGTTTTCAAATTAATAAAAACCCAAATACGCCGTCACATTACGCATGTAGAGACGTTTTCAAAGTCCAACGACTTTTTTAAAATTTATTTGTACAAGATCTTTCTAGTCAAGATGTTATTCTTATTCTACAGTCACTAGAGAATAAAAAACGTCAGAAATGTTTGGGAATGGTTACGTAACTGTTAACTAACCACTGTAACGTTCTGTTGTATCTGTTATCTGCTGCTTATTTGTCTAGCTTTCTACCGCGACTTCGTTCGCGTCCTGTTTGATTTTGTTGATTTCAGAGATAAAAAGTATCAATTACTGTTTATTCAGATTACGAACTATATACCAAGTTTTATCCCAATCTGACCAGTCGTTGCAGCGTGATTGAAACACAAACATCTATCTAAACTTTAACATTGATAATAATTTGAAGGATAATACGACCGTCATAAAACGGACAGCGTTTCTCTGAAAATAAATAGGGATTTGTAGAGCTCCGAGAACAGATAGGAATCTAACTCATCGAACGGAATCGGTGGCGGATTCAGGGCTTGACCCAAGATGCTGGTTAGGGACGGGCGTGACCCAGCTACTAAGGTTTTCTTTGACAAGTCTACCCTTAGGGAGGTCTGGAGCTTGGAGGGGGGGATCTAGCCCCCTACCCTTTTCTCCTGAATTTCCTATTGAGCAGGATCTAATGGCGTAAAGTGGGTCAATTAATCAAGATAGTATCAGCTATCAGGCGCTTCAGAGTTCGTTTATTTGTGTCCATGGTGCTTTCCGCCGATATCGTGTAGCTGTCGTGTCGGTGGCAGTGTGGAATCAGACTATTGTGTTTCATAGGCTGTTTGGTGCTTCTATCCCTCTAGGCTATATGACCCCGACTATCCTCTAAACATCACTATGTACATAGCAATATCAGATAAAAAAAATTGTTAACAAAACGTGGTAGGTGTACCACGTTTTGTTAACATTTTTTTTTACTGTGCAATTTAAATTTTTAAATTTAGGATTTTTTACGTCTCACTTTGCTATAATTTCAATGCAGTTAGCTAGGAGTTGAATTGGACACTGAATTTTAGATGCATTTGCATTTTGTAGTTTTAACTTAAACTAATTAAGGGTTAGCTTCAAGTTTGTAACTCGATTAACATAATTGCAGCGTCCTAAAATGATATATAAGTTTATAATTAACTTGTGGTTGCTTGCGACTTTGTTCGCGTGGAGTTTGTTTTCCGGTACACACCGTAACTTGTTAGTTACATGATTTAACATTTGTACAATTTGTATTATTCAAAATTTTCAAACGTGAAATTCCCGTTAGTACAACTAGTTGTACTGAGTTGAAATGACGTTCCTTTTTGTACAACTGGTTGTAATCGTCACCCGCACCAGACCCACCAGTGGTTTTAAATGACACTAATGCTTTTTGAAACTATTTTTAGAGAGATTAGTAGGAGTTTTGAAAATACTGTCGTTTATTTATATTGTGAACTACTTGAACGAATGATCAGGCAAACAAAACTTTTTACGGTTCACCAAATTAACCTTTGCCGATGAACGTTTCACCGAACAAAAATTACGCTGGTACATTTGCTAAACTAAGTTCTAGGACAACACTATCTATTCGAAATTATTCGTTAGTTCTAGATTGCCTCAGTCCAATTTTGGTCACTTATAAACTCCGCAGACTTACCTGCAGGTGGCAGGACTGTGGTATGCCACAAGTGACAGACGGAAGCGATCAAGAATTGCCAAGCAAGTAGGCATGTTATTCAGCCCAGATTTTTCGAACTTAGTTAAGAGTATCTGCAAGAATTTGTTACGAAAACCTAATGTATTCGTGTTACACTTCGCGTAAAGGAGAGCTCGACTAACGCGTGCTTAGTTTTTTACGTATATTATTATATTATATTACTTCATTACGTATGCTACATGCTAGAGATTGAGCAGCGCCCCTATTGAGTAGTTTACAACACTGGATGTTTCTCCATACAAAATTATAGTTTACGTGACTTTACAGTACCGAACGTACACACTAAAGCCTCGCACTGTACCGTCACCACTCAGTGTATTTACACTACCGATACGATTACGATAATCGTGTGTACGAACGAATAAATTAGACAATGATAGTCGACATTCTTAACATTGCATTCTTCGATAACTTGGTTGTCCTACTATATATAATTCACACGGATACCTAACCGATAAAAGCCCTATGCTGGGATTACTTTAGGCTCTCTGTAGGAAATCTATTACCTTGTCCCTTGTACCAGTAGAAGGTAAAATAGATAAGCTGTCAGACGACAGGGTTGAGTCCCTGGGTTTTGTGGGACGGTTACTAAGTACCTAGTATCTAGTTAAGGATTGCTAGTCAAATTCGAGTTAGTTAAATTATGGCATAAAGTTTTTTTTTCTGCAAAACAAATCTATTTATATCGTGCTGTCACGATGACAAAAAAGTTATAATCGGTGCCATAAATTTTTTTTTGAATATCAAAAAACCGGGGTAAAGTAGCTTTCAGAATCAGACACTCGTATGTCTTTTGTTTGTGGTGTTTTTCGCTCATGCCGTTTTGACACGATTCTGCTAATTTGACAGCACTAAAATTATACCTGTCTTCATCGTTTTAGTTTATAAGAAAAGGACGGCAACAATGAGGCTCTTTTAGGTTAGTTTAGAAAAATTATGGAAAATAATTCCTACCAAATATTTTTCAAATATAAAATTTATCGCGATAAATTTGGTACCTATATGCTTAAAATATACTCAGACTCGCTGAAATAGGTATGACTCAAACTAACAAGCATTTTTTGATAGTGTTCAATAAAAATCTCTACTCAACAGATGTTCCGGTCTTGACTCAAACTCAAAACAGGTTTGCAGCTTAGACTTCACATAATCGACTTCTGATCGCAAGCCGCATAGTGAACGTGCGCCTAATTCCTTTTTATATTGCACACAGAAAAATATGAACAAACAAGTTAAAACTAAAGATATTCTAGAAACAAAGGCGTCCTTTACATTTTTCATAACAATTTCACTGTGATTTAGTTACGTCCAACAAAACCGTACATTTACTGACTGGTACAATTCCGTAGATTAATAACGCGGACCGACGCGACAGGGGTTGACAGATTACAATATAAGGGATTCATAGTTTTATAGATCTCAATTCGGATAAACCCTTTTCATGTTACATGATGGCCGCTTTGAGTTCTTTCGATGAATTTTAAAAGGCTGATTCCCTGTTTGTTCTCTATAGAACGAACGTCTCAAATAACTATCTAATCCATTTCCTGGACTCATGCAAGGAAGAAGTTGATGTTTCGAGTATTTTGGCAGTTATACGCAAATTACTCACGGTTAATAGTCGTGGCTTCAAAACAAAAACTCTCTGAAACGAGGACAAAAACAGTTATTCTCGAAATTACCATTTTGAAATAACTCCCAGAATAAAACGGTAATAACATTTTTCATGTTCGACCGTAACAAAATAACGTTAATAATGCCAGGTTATAACTATTTAACTGCTTATAACGTGACAAAGCGGTGCGTCTCGTAAGAATTCTTAAATAAGGGGTACAGTTCGGTGCTCTTATTATGGCACGTTTTTACTTTCTATCTTCCTAGTTCCTTGTATTTTACTAACCTTGTATTACAGTTTTTAACCTAAGAAGTATTTTTGTACCATACTGGTTGGTTTATTTGGGTTAAATGTTATATATTTTAAGATGATAGGATTTTTTTAAGATTGAACAAAAATTCATAAATCCGGAGGTTAGGTTGCTAAGTAAGTAGGTATTAAGAGTGATACTTTTTATTTACCTTAGCTTACATTAAAAAAAATTGTTTTTTTAGCTTGAGCAGTTCAGCGTAGTAGAGCTCTATGTGAAAGAGCTAGTCTGTGGAAGTACTACTACCGTACTTATTTTAGCTGCCAAGCAACGATGCTCGCATTTCTGTATTTCGGTTTTGAAGTGTATGGGTGCCGCCGCGCCGGTCCAATTACAGGCAAAATAGTCAAATAGGGCACGTCTTAAGCAGCGTTTCGGCGATCGTAACGCACAACGCTGCGGTGTCTAGCTCAACGCAGAGTACCGCGTTTGCTTTTCGCCGCTGACGCAGACTTCGACGTAACAAAAGATCATACTAGACGTTTTTCATAAAATTATGTGCCCGGCGCTGAATGTTGCATACCGCTCCGTTGTGCGTTACGATCGCGAGACCAAAGCTTTAGTTGGTTGTGTTCATTGAAGCAATGCATCGTTATAGGTACCACTTAACATCAAGTGGGCCAGCGGCTGGTTCTATCATTAAGTTATATGAAAAAAGTAAGACTTCAAGGTGAGCCATTTAATTCCTAGCATACTGCACACTGGTGAACCTCGAGCCACGTATACTCGTAAAAGATAATGAAATCCGTTATTAACTAGTTATGGCTGTCAGTGTGGTCTAATAACAAGTTATGGAAGGGTAGATTTAGCAGTCATGGCTCAAATAAAACACAGTAGATAGGTATCTAGGTGTAACACGCACAGATTTACGTAAAAAAAGTGTAAAGAAGTAGCAAATAAACCCGGTAAATCTATCTGTAGTTACCTATAAAGATCATCCAGATGTATCACTGCTACTATTAGGCGGAGCTCTGATAGCTTAAGTGATAAAATAACCAAGAGGAAAATTTAAATACGCAGCCGAATAAATAAATAAAGTGGAGTAACTTTCATAAATAACGGGGTCGTAGCATATACCAATAACGGCTATTTTTTGGAATTTTTACTGCGATTAAAAACAAATCGAAGTTACAAACAATTTTCTCATACCTACCTATATATTTACCAATAGCAATGCAATTGCATAGCATAATATAGTGTTATAGAGGTGGATCTTGGTTTTTGGTTAGGTTAGGAGGAAGATGGACACAGCTAAAGTTTTCCTGGTAAATCCTGATCCACCTTAGGTTTTTTTTGGGGGGGGGGGGGAGGTTTGGGCTTCTAGTCCCTGCCGCCGCTTCCTCTTATAATCGAGAGAAAATCGGACTAAGAGTCCGAAATAATTATGTAAATTATGAAACAAGCGTATTTCCGGTACATTATAAGTTTTATTCATGTTGTACACTTTTTTATACGAAATGAGCTTGCGTGTTAATTATAAAAAAACGCGAGAACAAATTAATTTCATAATGGTTCTGAAGCAAACGCACTGCTTCATGAATATGCTGATTGTTTCTTTATGTTGATTGAAATCACAGTTTTTGATGAATTTATGTATTCGTTGACGTTTTGACTTAATGTGCTTTTAATATTGTTGGTAAAATTAATTTTAATGGGTCTTGTACATTTTTGCGCGATGTCTTTTGTTGTACGAAAAAACTTTCCGCTACATTTACAAGTAAAATTTTTGTAAGTATTTCCTAGTGCACCTTTTACATTGCAAAAAAGTTTTTTTGTTGACAAGCGCATTCCACAATCTAAGTACAAGCGCATAAAGTATTTTTCATCCCACCATCTCGGAAAGAGTATTTTTGCTCTTCAATATCTGAGTGCAAAAGCCGTTTTTATTCTCTAGAGGATAAAGTAAATTGAATTTAGAACATCTTGTGCACTAAGTTTGTGAATTAAAAAAAAAACATTGAACCTATTTACTGCTACCTCTATGGTGCCGAATATATCATACAACTTTTTTTTAATTTGTTAAAAACTCAGACTCGGAACCTTCTTGGTGTTCTTTTTTCAATTTGCTTTGTACGCGGTTCTTTACGCGGCATTTTTTCACGTCATTGTTAAACCTTATATTAAAAACAAGAAACTTGAAAACAAGTAAAAAAACTAAAATGAAGTGACTAACACCAATATTACAGTACCAAACAAAAATATTACACTCAATTTAAATAACTGTAGTAACGTTACTTTCAAATTTTCTTAATTATGCCTTAGTATTATTTTGTTATAATCTAAAGATTATTCTGTAATACTTACCTGTCATAATGTAGTAGTTAATACCTAAACTGAAATAAAAGTACCTATCTTGTGATTGTAAACGTTTTTTTTTTGCATTTAGTAATTTCCTCGCTGAGGTGGAATGAAAAGTTACGTGTTGCACTCGAGTGCAAAATTTTTTCACCTCGTGCTCTTTTGATTCCCTCGCTAACGCTCAGGATTCTAATTTTGAATCTAGAATCCTTCGCTTGCTCGGTCATCAAAATTGAACCAGCGGTTAAAAAGCAACTTTACACTCTTGTATAACAAATACACCGCATATCTTGTATATACCGCTTCTATATAGGTACTTCTTTTTTCTTTGATTTTGAACAGCTAAATGCAACTTTTAATAAACATTTGAAATTTTAATGTAGTATGATAAAATATTATGTAGACTTTTCAGTTACTTTCTACTTGCTCTAGTTATCGACGTTCCAGCATCGTTTTACATGGGGAAAAACAGCTTGGTATTTAAATAAATAAATAAAATCCTCTTATCTCAAAACTGATATCAGTAAAACACGCGCACCGTAAAACGACGCAACAACTGGTCTCATGAGACAGTAGCGTGCTTGAATACAATCACCATTTCTCTCGAAAAACTCACATTTTTATCAAATATGAGGTTCGTTCAGAAAAAGAAGGTAAACAACAAAATAGCTGCAGCGGGCTGGTCCCTTGGTTGAACGTAACGAGGACATTTGTACGTGACGCGTCGACAAACTGGAGGGACCACAGTGATGGGACATTGAGCAATTCCGGCTTCTGACTACGTAACTTGCGACAGGACTGCGTCAATTGCAAATGTTTATTTCAATCACCTCTTGTAATACGTATCAGGTTCGCGGAGTAGCAACACTTTGCCTTCTTTTGGGTTTAAGATATTTTCTCATAAGAAATACGTATCACTTAGAAGAGAAATTATAATTAAAAGTAATTTGCTGGACGTAAATAACTAAGTAGACACTAATTTTGATGAAAATAAAAGTAAAGTAAACCAAATGCACAAACAAATTCAAAATTCCAAAGCTTTCTCTCAGACAGTCCACGTACTAAGAAGTTGCTGAGTCAAGTGTGGCTTTTGCGACGATATTAACAGTATATGCCAGATCCTAGTAAACAACAGACTAACGATATGTAGGGTATAAGATTTTCCCAAGATTTTACAGAACATAAAACCAATATGTCACCTTTCCTATTACAACCTGTCAACATAACTACTCAACAGAACAGGTGGGAATAAACGCATTACTTGACGCCAATTGCTCAAAATCTGTTATCGCGGTCGCTACTTTATTTACGTAATCAGAGGGGTCTGAGACCAGAACCTTCATGAAGTTACTTTGGTCAAAAAGAAACTGGGAATGTTAAGGTCACGAGAGTAGTAAATAATGCTTTGGGTTTGAACGTTTATGGCTAAGGATGTTCATAAATTACTCTTGCTGGAGTGAAACAGGTACGGGGCCTTTATAGAATCACTTTGTCTTGTCGTCCATCCGTTTGCCCAGACCCTTTTTGAGGATAAAAATGTAATTTCTCAATGGATAAAGACAAAGAAAATTATTCTTTATGTCTCCTCAGAGTCATCAAGAGCTTATCAGATAAATAAAGAGAAATTTATTTGATTGCAAACATACCAGAGTTATTTTTTATAGCATCAAGGTGAACCTTTCTAATAATAATATTATCTAGGTATACTAGGTGGGTGATACGTACCAAAACTAGGAAGATCTGTGAGATGGCGTACCTGTATTATATACCCTCCGACAAAAGAGTATTGTATATCAAACTTATTATGTGAGATCATCATCAACCTTTATCAGTCCACTGCTGGACGTAGGTCTCTCCCAAGACGCGCCGCTGATAGCGAAATTTGAAACAATCGCATTCTCCCATCGACTGTACATTTCTCTAAGTTTTTCTATTTAAATTTGAACCGTATAGACCAGGGTAAGAATCGGATATCATTGTATGGGATTTCAAAATTAGTTTTTATGATTTGCATAACAATGGAAGACACGAATCGGCTAAAACCCCTGAGAACGGTCTTCGGCTCTTCTCATCCAGTGTTTAGCATAGCTACAGTTCGCAGATCGTCGCCCCACCTAGCCAGAGATGTGAGATCAACAGATTAAAAATACCATAGGCAAAGTATAGATGTACCTACATCATACAATAGGGGCAACTTTTCATCCGTCTCTGTTTATAATTTTTACTAGATGCTCTATAGTTCCTGGACTTTACAACTGCAGAAATGAAAATATTTTGATTTGAAACAAACCTAACCAGTCGGCAGTCATTTATTAATATAGTAATATCCTTGGACATTACACACAACGCTCTCTAGCCTCGAACTAAGCCGAGCTTGTACTATGGGAACTAGATTGCTGATATATATAATTTTTTTTTGTAAATACTTACCTAATATACATAGTAACAACCAGACACAGAACAAACATTCTATATTTGCCACACATAAATATTTGTTCTTGGTGAGGATCAACCCACGACCCACAGCACGGAAGGCATACTACAGACTGAGCCATGACGCCTGTCGATATAACAACACAAATACTAGTCAAACACTCCCAAAACATATTGCTGACTGACTATTGAAAAAAAAACTCGATAAGATATTATATTATAATTGGTAGGTAGTTATCGCAATACTAAAATGGTAAATTCACGTCACGTTAGTTCGTAGCAGTGCGTAAATTGGATATTGGAAACGAGAGAAGTATTTTCAATTAACACTTTCTATGCTTGGTCCAATAACTTCAATTCTTGGCGTTCATTTTTTAAGGCTTTTCGATACTTTCCTTTCAATTCACACGTAAATTGAATTTAGTAATTAGAAATTATGATGTGGTTTTCATTCCAATGAATTTTATGATGGAAGGTAAAATATCAAGAGACCAATTTATTTCCCGATTAAATTGTGGCGATTTTCTTAAAAAAATACCTACTTGATAAAATATAAAAGCTTCATGTGTAATTGTGATTCGACTACGTAGGTTGTGATAACAGAAACAAACATGCGCGTGTCGCAGAGGCTGTAGGTACGCCATTTCACTCTAGGCACTCCTGAAAACCAGCGCTAAAAAAGACACCATGCACCTTTAGCATTTGCTGAGCGAGTACCTTTTTACGCATCTCTCTGTGTAATTTAATGTTTATTTCATTGTATCTTTGTATGTGTTTTTGCGTAAAATAAATAATTTCTATTTCTAAATAATTGAAAAAAGTTAAAAAAAAATTTACTAGGTAAGTTTCTTTAATGTGTTGTTCGTGTCGTGACTTTTAAACAATATAAAGTAAAAATAAATTCTAGAAGTGCGTCGAGCTAATCTTACCGGAACTATGTAAATATGCCGGCTGTAACATAAATCAGTCCTATTTAAATTAGGACAGAGGGGTAGTCACGAACAAATCTGGCAGCCACCATATTACGAAAACCGCACATATTTGAGTCTCACTGCGCGTCCACGCCAGCTTCACTGCCGAAAGTAGAAGGGTGACCGTGCAGTGTATCTCGAATACGCTACCGTTACGATACGTTTACGATTCTCACATTGATTCGTGATCACCCTCTGGCCACAGGTTAACAGGCACGGGTCGCTGAGCCATTATAAAGTTAATAAGTTACACTAGCTAACCTCTTTACACTGGCATAGGGTAATGCAACTATGGCGGATAGAAACGAACCTGGAGCTATACTTCCTTCGAAAATATTCGCTTAGTGAGCTACATTACGATACCCAGTCGATTTGTCATAATTTACAGTTTGTCACTAAAAAGTGTGACTGGGCAGACCAGTGTCTTGTTTTGTCACTGCGACAACTCTGCGTCTATAAACTGCAACCGATAAGTTTCATACAATTGTCGAAATGACAGACCGGAGCCATAAATAGAAGAAGAAGTTTGATATATTTTGTTCAAAGCCGCGCAGTTGCGTTTTATTTCATAATTTTAAATGCTTAAAATATTATTATTTTCAGATAAAACTTATAGATTATAGTCTATTCTAGAAAATTCTGGTACTCTCCACAAGTTTTACCCCGAATTCTTGTTGCAAAAACGAACAAAACGCTTTGCTTCCACTTTCATAATGCAAACTGCCAAGAAGTTGAATTCTCTACCTTCGTCAGTATTTCCCGAATGATATAACTTAGGAATTTTCCAGAAAAGAGTAGATAGGTGGACTAAGGCTAAGCGTGCTCCACCTTAGGCTGCAGCTACACTTACAATCAGGTGTACGGGCAGCCAAACGCTTATATTTGCTAATTCATATAAAAAGGTTCATATCTACATAGTTATTTCTTATTCTTATAATAGTTGGTGATTATCTAGCAAATTAATTAGGCCGGTCAATTTAGAGCAAAAGGGTGTGAACAGCGAAGGTCGCTGTAGTTTAGGGTTTAATATCAGATACGTATCTACCTACGAGTTTTCAAATAATTGTTTTTGTTAAAAGGGTAATAAAATACTAGCTGTCGCCCGAGGCTTTGCTCGCATCGTAGCAGCATACGCATTGTTTGGTTAAAATCTTTGATCCTAATTTTAGAACCTTTAAGGTGCGACTTTTCAAAATTCCTTTCTTAGTGCACTACTCTCACACATACCTCTATAGTAGGTGCCAAATAACACCGCAATACAGGTCATTCACCCACCTTCAAAACGATGTCGCAAAATTCAATTTATGTATGGTAAACAAACAGTACTACGAGATTCGAGCGATTACCGTCTTAGCGACAGGTTTGTATGGAAAGCGACAGACTTAGCCATTCATAAATTGAATTTTGTGACATCGTTTTGAAGGTGGGTGAATGACCTGTGTTGCGGTGTTTTTTGGCACCTACTATAGAACTTGTAGTTTAGGCTGTGCGTTGATTGTCAGTCAGCTTCAAAAGAGTTTTTTAGACTCCAGAGCTTGTCTGCAAGTACTTGCTTTGTGAATGAATGCATTATTGATATATTCCAGAAACCCCCACTAAGAAATCCCTACCAGTGGGGATTATAGGCAGTAGTGACTGCTTAACATCAAACGGGTAATCTGCTAGTTCCGTAGAATCCCTAACAACCTTTATAATAGTATATTATGCAACTGGTTGTAGTATTTGCATCTATTCAGTAGATGTGCTACCCTGTCTCACGTGCACGAGTGGTTAGGTAACAGTCAGTGTCAAGCTCCCGACCTGTCAATGTCACCCGTACGTAAGGGCGGAGGACAAGGGGGTCGGGGAGAAGGCTGACGGAGAGGAACACGGACGGATGGACTGTAGAAACCAGCTCGGTGTACCAGTGAGCCACAGATATAAAATACAGTATTTTAAACTAGTGAATAAAAGACGGATTTAAAGCGAGGGCCATAAATGAATCACGTATAAACCATTTTTTAATGGAATATTTGGGCCAAAAACCGTTTAAAGTTCTGAGTAAAATAATTATAAGTCGCAAAGCATGAAAATTCAATCATTCTCATTACATTACAAATACCAGAACCAGTCTGAGTTTTGTTTTGTTGATCGAAACACATATCGAGAAGCGACTTGCGAGATATTTTGTATGAAAATCCGATAAGCGTCTCTAGCGGGAGATTTTCGAACTATTTTTCTCCATGAAAAAGCTGCAAGTTTCTCGATTCTCTTGTCACAAAACCACATAGCAACATTCAAACTACGGGCTCGGTAAGTGTGGGTATTTATCGATACGAAGTAAATAGGTAATTAGATTCTAAGCTTAGATAATGCCTAAACCTTAGGATTAATGTTTTTTTCAAGTGACCGAAAAACGTCGTTCGGTCGTTTAGGACCCAATCAACACAAGATTGATGATCCTAAGCGCTTTTTTATCCAAACGGTGTTAGAAGTTACCTTTTTCAAATTACCTGAAGGCATAGAATAAATAATAGTAGATATGTATCTAGAAACGTCGAGAACTTTAACTGAAGGAACTGAAATAGGCTTGATTCTGTATAAATTGTCTAATGACAGGCGAATATAAACATTAAAATCAAACAATTACGGCTCAAAATTCAATGCCTATGTTCAGCCTGATTTTATAGGTTATTTTTACTTAGTTTTGAGTCTTCAGGCTAGAGAAATAAAGAGGTTTTTACAATGAACGCTAGATTAAGTAAATCGCTAGCACAAGGTGATAAATGTCGTATTATTTGATTGATTCCGCTCGTAATAAATCAGTGTCAACAATATCTGAGCATGATTTAAATTCAACGTTATTCCCTTGTAATAGGAGTTATACTAAATGTCACGCTTTTGCAGCCATCTTTTTATGTCATCTATTCCGTAATTCAAGACCTTGTAGGATTCGGCTGATAAAAATAATAGAAAATCGCTTTTTTGTCGGGTTCAAAGTCTGTCAAGCTTACACATTTCAATGGCTGAAATCTTTATTTTTTATACATCTTAATATACTAACAACGGCCCATCTAATGGTAAGCGATTACTGTAGCCTATGGACGCCTGAAAATCCTGCAATACAAACGACTAGACCAGCGGGCCTAAGATGCGCACCGCGAGATATTTGTCATGTCGTTCTGTCAAAATGTAAGCATTTTGTACCAGTACTATTGCATTATCTCTGGTAATGTTATGTCGTGAAACCGCGCCTTTGAATTTTCAACTTTTGACATTTCTGCATGACTATTAACTCGTCCTCAGAGAGGTACGACGACTAAGAAGTGTTAAAAGTGTACATTATGGCGCGTTTTGTCGACACCATTAGGTACCACAGATAATGCAATAGTTCCTAAACTGGTACAAAATGCTTACATTTTGACAGAACGACATGACAAATATCTCGCGGTGCGCATCTTAGGCCCGCAGGATTTGTTTTGTGTTGACTTGAGAATCTTCTTCTTCTTCTTCTGCATTTCTTCATCGGTAGGTATACTACCTAATCTCCTTGCATCACTTATTGTATACTATTTTTATTGTGTTGTTACCATATTAGGTACCTAAACATTTCTCTATTTAGAGCCGAATCCAACCGTCAAGGATCCGAAGTTTCCTCGTCTTTTTTCCAAATTGCTTTTAGAAATAGATACAGTGGATGGAAATATAAACTCTGATGGATGGTATTTTGTTCTACTAAATAAAAATAAGACATGATAGAATGGTGGCCTAGGGGACACAAGAGAGGCCTTGGCAGACCAACAGATAGGTAGATGATGTCGTGGCCGTACAGGGAAAGACCTGGATGCAAAAAGCCCAAAATAGACACGAGTGGCGTTTGAGGGAGAAGGCCAGCAGATAAAAAAAAAAATGAGACCAATCTGGAAATGTAGCCCTTTTAGATAAAAATATTTTTTCAAATCAGTTCATAAATAACGGAGTTATAAGGTAACAAACATAAAAAAAATACAACGGAATTGAGAACCTCTTTTTTAGAAGTTGGTTAAAAATGTACAATATTACAGAGAGACGAGAGACTATCCTAAAGAAAGAAGATATCTCAGTACGGCTTCGAAGCCAAACTGTGCTAACTACGAAAAGAATAAAAACAAAACCGCAAAGTACAAATCTCGCGAATAAAGAAATAGAAAGATTCCTGAGAGTAATGCTTTTACTTTTTCCGCCGTCAGTAAAATTCAAGACGGAAAATGCTTTGCATAGCGCAGAAAAATTGTACTTGATGCAAGCAGCCAAGCGATATTAAAACATAAACTCAAAGATACAACGTCTATTTTAGTATACTCCTTACTGATTGCTATATGTATGTTTTTAAGCGACACCCACACTCACATAATATAGCCACTTGAAAAAAATTACGAAAAAAAAGTACCTACCCTGATTATTTGGAAGTGGCATCGTGTACATGCAAGCTAAATTGAATCTTATGTATACAGGTTATAGCTGATTTTACAATAAAGAAAAATATAGCGGAGGAACATGCAATGCATTTTATACGGAGGTACTGTTTTCTGTAGTATAGAAGATTGATGGTGTGTAGGATAGCTACTAAATCGCATTTGTACACCCAGTGTGCTTATATTATTTATTCTTGATTTTATAAACAACGTTCTATTTTTAAAAATGTCGTGTTTTATAGTAGATTAGCCAAGGGCTGTAAGGCAATTGATGCTTACACCCGGGCTAACTACTCTGCTTTACATCTCGATTGTGAGGTAAGTAGGTCCTTATTACCCCCAAATAGGGCTTGTAGGTGACCAATTAGCGCTCTAGCTACATAATTACCCTAGAGCGCTAATTGGTCACCTACAAGCCCCATTTGGGGGTAATAAGGACCGACTTACCTCACAATCGAGATGTAAAGCAGAGTAGTTAGCTCGGGTGTAAGCATCAATACTTACCGAATATGAGAGATGTAAAAGTTATTTTTTGCTTACTTTATGAACAATATTTAATTAATGATTCCTGATGGCAATTCGTGCGTCATTTTTTTGAAGTTCGTAATTTTTTTTTAATTAATCGTGTTATTTGAACATTGTTTTTTATACTTAGAAATGTAATATAATATGCTGAGTTGAGATTAATTTGCAAAAATGTATTTATTTTACCTTATGTATAATTATTAATGACCCTAAACAATAATTATATTGTACTAGGTGCCGCCCGCGACTTCGTTCGCGTCCTGTTGGTTCCCGTTAATTTTTCGGGATAAAAAGTAGCTTATGTATTAATCCAGGTCGCGGACAATATTATATTTTAAGTTTCATCCAAATCGGATCAGTAGTTTTTACGTGAAAGAGTAACAAACATCCATCCATACTCAGAAACTTTCGCGTTTTTATTAATAGGATATTAGTAACTTAGTGCAAATAAACTCTTTGATTTGATTGAATAAAAAAGGATAAAAAGCGATCGGAAAATATAAAAATATAATCACTCACTTTCTAATAAACTTTAGCAAACACCAAAGCCGTTTTATCTTTCCTTCGCTATAAATAAATTAATCTTCAACGAACTTTAGATAGAGGAAAAATGGAACTTTGCAGCAATTCCGGTATTTTCTTACAAATACTAAATAGAAGAAACTGAGCAAAGAAAACGTAGAAATATACAGAACTTTAAAATAGAAAATGTTGTAGTAAACTGACTGATCATATTTTAATACTAATTTGACATTCTATAATTTATTTGAATACTGTATACCTACTATATACTCATTATTTTTATTCTATTATTCTTATCTTACCTATTAGTGTTCATTCTACAATTCTCATTAATTTTAATTGTTGTATTAATTATATTTTGTTTTTTGCACACTCTTGTAGGGTAGATTTACATTGATACAATGCTACATAAAAAGGCTGAATTACACCGCAGCAACAAGGTGCGGCATTGCGGCATGCCACAAGGCCGCATGCTACAAAATAAAAATTGTCGCACATTGTGACAACACCTTGCGTCATGTGGCAGACTGTTCTAAAATAGTGCTCCTCAGCTCAAAAGACAGAAAAAAGTGAAAAAATAAAATGTAGTGAACAAAAAAGTGACAACAAAAAGTGAAAACAAAAAAGACTTGGCAAAAGGACAAGCCTACAGTGCCAGAAAAAAATTAAAAAATAAAATGTGGCAGACTGTCATTAATTAACGATGTTGCCTAGGCGTAAAATACGCCGCCGCATGCCACTAATGCTTTCTATTTGTAGCATGCCACAAGGTGCCGCATGTCACAATATGTAGCATGCGGCACCGTCGCACGTTGTTGCCCCGGTGTAATTCAGCCTTAACACACACAATGTATTCTACAAAGAAATATACTTTGACTTTGACATTTAAAATCCAATTATAAGTATAGTAGATAGGCTGACAGGTAGGTATTTTAATTTTGAAATAAAGTGCTGATATTTTTGCACGCGTGTTCAAATCCTGCTCGATTCATTACAAATCTTTCTTCTTCTTCTGTTTATGGCCTCTGTCCGTCATTCCGACAAACAATGTTGCCAGTGTCGAGTGAGATATTTGAAATAATATCAGTCAAGTCAAGTCATTTGTCAAGTCGGCTGTCGTTTGTTTTGAAGGCAAAATGATGGATTTTCTCTTCAAAACTTGGAAACGAATATCAACATTCAAAACCACTTTACACACCATTTATGTCAATGGCTCACACTTTATGTTACGACTAGTAGATTTATAACGCCTAGGTATTCGAAAAGAAACTGATTAAACCACTCGATTTCGATTAAAAACGTTCAATACAGAAACGGGACAGCGTGTTAATTTTGTTTGTTTGTCTGCATGCCCCAGCTAATTAAGTTGGGACTTCGAGCGGTACGAACAATCAGCGATTTGGTGCAAACTAATTTTGTTGGCGATCGGGTGAACATATTTCTAGCGATATAGCTGAAGAAAAATAAAACATAAAAAATGGGAAAAATTCTTTTAAATTTTTCTTGGAGCTGTCAGAAAAATACAATATAAAAAAAAAGCTTTATTTTCATTTTTCTTGGAGCTCTATAGACACCAGTCCTGTTTAAAATATCTAGGTACCAATTCCAGACCCAAGAGTAGTCAGAGGCCAGTCCAACCAAATATTGTATTTAAGATGTGTATTTTATAAATATTGCTAATGTAAATACTGTATTATTCGTAATTTTGCTAACGTAAAAAGAAATATAGATAGAGTAGGTGCCGCCCGCGGCTCCGTTCGCGTCCCGTAGGATTCCGTTGATTTTTCGGGATAAAAAGTAGCCTATGTGTTAATCCAGGTCACGGACAATATATTTTCCAAGTTTCATCCAAATCGGATCAGTAGTTATTACGAGAAAGAGTAACAAACATCCATCCATCTATAGTAGGATAGGATGACATTCCAATAGTAATTTTCAAGCCCCCTGACTTGTCAGTCAGTGTGAAAATGCTCATTCAGATATTATCTTCGCCTAACTAAGTTTTAAGTTGGCTTCCTTTCACCGTTTGAGATAAAAAACATGTCCTGGTTATTACAAAACCCTGGTCACAACACACAAGCATTGCTAACGACCTGAGCAACACATAACAGAATATTCAGAAAGTATTCGATGGTTATCCGAATTGTGCGACGGCCTGCAGTCGACACTGAGCATCCCAATTATTTATTTAAAACTTTTTTGACGGTACAATGTGGAGCAAAGATTTGGTACGGTTTCGGGTTTTGGTTGCGTGTACCAATTACCTTTTATCTGAATACTTTTGTCTCGGATTTTATATGTACAATTATGTGCATATAGCTACGTAGGTACTTAGTCAAGATAAGATTCTTATCGTACCTCGATGAGATAAAAAACCTATCATAATTTATAAGTTTAAAAAGCTACAAAAAAAACCGTTTCGTTTTGATCATTATGACTAGCAAGCAAGCAACCTCGTACTAGTTAGTTGCTAACTCTGGTGACGGAGTGGCCGGAAGGCATTAGGCCGCGTCGATAAATTCATGAGCGTAATAAAAACTCTTCGATTATTATATCGATTATTATTCGATTATTGTAAAATAAAAAGTTTAAAGGGGTGAAAAGTTTTTTAATTTAAATTCGACCTTTAATTAGATAAGCTATCGGTAGAAGACTATTGCAATACTAACCACTGGAAAAAATATTGGAATGGTAGCATCATTTCTGCTAGTTTAACTAGAAGTCGACAAAGCCTAGGACGGTCTATAATAATATTCAATTCTTTATAATTTGTTAAGACGACAGGCTCGCACATTTATTTTAGAATATTTCTAAGTATATCAATCACTGAACTTATTTATGATACATTTACTCGTATATGAACAATGTTGTGTGTAATAACATTTCACAAAGTTCAGTAAAAATATAATTTAATCTGAACAAGTTTTCCTATGATTATAAAAACTAATTCTTATCTACCTATCTAAAAATGAATTCTTATTTTCGAATTTTTGTAAAAACTAATTATTAAGAATAATGGTTAGGTATAACAATAAAGCAGTCACACCTAAAACAAAAACTTTTATAACATTTTACCTAGGCTAGAGTGAGACTTTGTAAAATCCATTTCTCCTTCTAAACCTTCCACAGACGAATCAGCTACAGGACAATATTTTTTTGTACTCACTACTTCTACACAAAACTACTAAATTGCTCTAAATCTTAATCTAACTACAGTAATAAACGACGCCGGTAAGCGCCAAAAATTACTCTTCTTCTATTTTTATGACCTCTGTCCGTCATTTCGACAGACAATTCTGCCGGTGTCAAGTGAATTACAATTTGCTTCATTTGAAATAGCTGGCACATTTCAACAGTTTTCAAAGACATAAAATCACTGAATAGACATAGACAGACATAGAGTTCATTATTTGCCAATTATTATTATGAAAAGTCACAAAAAGCTAATCTTCATGTGATATACACGTTTGTTCTATGAAGTCCAGTGACTGGTCTCTCTGTATTCAGTGGCTCAGGTGCGCCGTTTTGTAATAGCAATTTGTGTGGCCATCTAACCTTTTTCAATAAAAAAAAAGGCAGTAAAAAGATCATTACCGCCTATAAACCGTAAATAAGGGAAAGTGCCGTAAAACTTACTGTGTAAAGGTCGACTTTCGAAATTAAAATTGATAACCAATTTTATCTGAAAGGCGATTGCCTTTTCATGGTGTAAGGACAAAATGATAAATCTTAGGTTATAAGACTGAAATAATTACTTTACGTAAAATTTATAGTATGCTGGCTACACGAGGCCAATTGGTGGCCAAACCAGCAACCAAGGGAGATTATGGAGCTTACATTTTTTACATCGTGTTAATATTATATTAGCTAAATAACCTCCTGTTATTAAAAGTCAGAGTATGTACACATTATGTCCTGATTACGTATGGTAACTTTTTATGTATTTTAGTATGTATTTTTATAGACAAAAGCCGGTCGTTGCAGCCTCAGAACAAACATTATACCAGATAAATCAATTAAACAAATATATATATTCTCGTGTACATTATAAACTCATCATGTTAGGTACAAAGTATCTATTCAACTCAATATTCTGAGCTAATCAATAGGTAGACTAGATCCTAAGAAAAAAGCGTCGTTAAATTCTGGTGCCGTCGACTTAATTCACCAGTGGGGGTATCGTTATCATACTAAATCATTGGTATTCTGTGACTAAATAGTGACATTAGCGCGTTTCAGCGCGTTTTTTTCCGTCAAAAGCTTCTTGTTTCATCTGCAGCCACGTCACTTGACATTATGCTGGGCAGCGAAAGCAGTTCAGAGCTTGCGATACGGGGGCAGGGCTACTTTCTATGCTAGAAAATTCCAGACTAAACTATGACCGAGTGATTGAAAAACAATAGCCCTAAAATGATACACACCGGAAGTAGGTACTGACGACAGACTGCGGCAAAGACGACGGATCATAATAATAAATTCATCAGGTTTCCCCAGCTCATACATTTCCCAATCATATGTATGTACGCATCGTAGAGTACAGTTTGTTCAGAATTGACATTTGAAAGTTTTTAATTTTGGGTCTTAAAAATATTGGTATCAAACCTTTTTGGTAATACGAAAAGTAGGGGTGTGATTTTTCATGGTAGCGATACCATCAAGCGCCTCTGACCTCTGCTCTGATCTTCTAGGAGGGTGATATTCAGTGGTCAATTCAAATACCAGAGGTAATATCTCTCGCGTTAGCATACCTATAGCTTAGGCTCGATAAAAAATGATCTCTTGGAAACTTACCTTGTCTCAAACACTGACAAATGATTGAATCATATGGTTGAATGATCGAAAATGATTGAATTCCCTGTAATACCCATTTTATTACAACTCCAATATTGGTTTTAAATAAGATTATCGAAATGACCCTGTCTAAAAGTTCCTAGTGGCACCGGAAGAGCGAAATTTTCTCGACCCGATATAAATCAGAGTGGTGGGCCTAGTTGAATTATTCTCCAGCGCGTCACAGTGTGTGACCCGAATTTCATGAATAATAGCTGCTTGCTGTCCAAGGCTGGAGATGTTTTTATGGCGAATTAAGTAAAGTATGCTCATTTTTTAAACAATAGACTTTGCATTGGCGTTTAAAGTCTTATTACAACCTGTGAGTACTTAAAAATAATACTTAAAAATAATTAATTTGCGCATTAGTAAAGAGTATGAAAAAAGCTTTTTGGTCATGATCGAGTTTGAACCGAGTAAAACCTAAAATGAAGTAAAGTAGCTTTCAAAATTAGCAATTTGAACCACTCTCCACCTGAACCATGTTGCTCACAAAGAGGTTTTTAGAACAAGAGTTAAACCACTAAGTTACCGAGCCAAAGTCTGGTAAAGTTCAAGACGAACAAAAATAGACAGTGAAGAAAATGAATCGAACTCTTCCCTCGACGGAATGCTGATAGCCAATGAATACTAAACAAATCATAGGAAAAGAGTTGTATTTATTTTTGAAACGTAATTTTTATTGCTCAGATTTTTTTACGTTAAGTAACTAATCCCATATAGTTATTGTTGTGTACTGTACTTTTTTTCTGAGTAAATAAAGTAGTTATTATCTGTCAAATTTTTTTTCTGACGCGGGATGATTTGAAAAATTGTCTTGCTAATTAATTCGTTTTATGCGGTATAAAGTGGTGTTCTGGACTTAGTTTTGTTATCGACGGTTGTAATTAATTACGGACTATACGAAATAAACATTTTCGGTGTGATTGGGCGCGGTCCCAAATATGGACGCGACCGGGGTCGACCGGCCTCGGTCCAAGAGCAGTACTATGAGTGAAGAAGAAATTGGTGTACAGGCAATTTTAGATGTTAATCAACAATATGAGGAATTATTTCCTGTGAAGGAGACGCGGCCGCCGGCTGCGAAACGATTGAGGACCAATAATAGTAGTGATGAGAAAGAATGTATTGATGATGATGGATTTACTCTTATGCAGAGCAAGGCACAACGTGTTGCGGCTAAAAAGAATCGAGGACCAACAATTGTTCAAGGTACCAATGTTTTGAATAACAACAATAATTGCTTTGAAGTATGTATCTCATCGTATCAGTTGCTGCCAAATCAAATCGGGTTGGCCATGCTATTGAAGGCTGAAGGAATTACCAATGCGACACAGATAAAATACAAGAGCCCTTACAGAGTGGTTATAACATTCGAAAAAAAAGAAGAAGCCGATAATTTAGTTTTGAATAAAACCTTTATGGATTCTGGATATAGGTGCTATATGACAAATGAGGTTGGCGTTACTTATGGTGTGGTGAAGTATTTGGAACTTCATGTAAAAGAAGAAGACTTGATGGAGTCACTGCAATGCGATCAGAAAATACTATCTGTAAAGAGGTTGAATAGAATGTCAGAGGAAGGTGAATGGGTCAGTAGCGAGACTGTACGCTTTGGTTTCAAGGGCTCTACTTTGCCTCCCTATGTGTTTGGATATGGTTGCAGGTTTAAGGTAGATCCTTACACTTTTCCGGTGACGCAGTGTGCATCTTGCTGGAAGTTTGGACATTTGACACGAACATGCCCGACCAAAAAGACTAGGTGTCCGAAATGTGGTGGACGCCATACAAACTGCGAGTCGACGGACTATCGGTGCATTAATTGCAAAGGCAAGTACATGGCCCTGAGTAAGTCTTGTCCTGTATTTTTGAAGGAAAGAGAAATTAGGTCCATTATGTGCCATGAAAATTGCACCTATAAACATGCACTAACGAAGTATTTGCAGGAAAAAACATTTATTTTTAATGAACCCAAGAACCCGGCATCCTTTAAGTTCGGCGAGGAATCTAATGCGATGACCCATGAACCTGTGAAGTCCGGAATCCGCATGTCCTACAGCCAAAGTGTTGGTGCGAAATTGATGCAAAAAGCGTCTTCAGTGCCCCTGAGTAGAGATGCTTTGATAAGTGATGATGACGAATCAAGCAGCAGCGAGGAAAATGTAAAAAAAGGGCCTTCGAGTGGGCGGAAAAGGAACAATAGGAGGAATAAGAGGCATGAAAAAAAAACACAGTGGAATAATATTGAAGCTTGTTCTCAAGGTCCATCTGCACCAAAGGCGGTGGCACCGGCTATGGCCACGGTTGAGGAGGTTCCATCTGGTAGCGAGCAAAAGAAGAAGTTTAGTTTTAGTCGGGTGTTTACAAAAGCAAAAGACATTATATTTTCGGCCTCAAGTTTCGATGTGAAAGTTAGTCAAGTGTTGAAATTACTTTTTGATGAACTAATGTCATTCATAGTACAGATGGTGAGCAGTGGAGATGCATTTACTAAACTGTTAGGTCTGTTTCATCATGGATAACATTACACTAGTATATATAATATTGTTAACTTGTAGATAGAAATTCCATTGTAAGTTATAACAGGGCTGACATAGTCGCTAAGCGACTCAAAGTCCTTACAAAATAAAAGATTTAAAAAAAAAAAAAAAAAAAAAGTAGTTACTCATTTGTTTTTCTTATGTAGATGGAAAAACTTAACTTTTTTTTGGAAGTAACTCTGCATAATTACTCGACAACACAGGATATTGTTTTGACGTCAACTTGGCTAGTGGATTAGTATATTTACCTGCTTTTACTTCTAATATCATAACTATTGATGACATTTGCTGCTGTGGCAAACATCATAATACTATCTTAACCAATACCTATACATTTTTATATTTAGTTAAATTCACTGTTTTATTCTCTTTCGTTTTTACCTACCAATAATTTCATTTACCTATCTAATATGTTTTGTATGTTCTGTGCCATGCAGTATATGAATGAATGTCTGTCTAACTAGATCTTTTGAAAGCCTTTATCGGTGTAGTTGATGTAACAAACCTACACAAAGTTTAAAAAACCATCAACCACCTCGTTTTAGCGAACCCTGCAAAGTTTTTCAATAAAATCCAGTTCTAGTACTTTGTTCCACAAATTGCGAGCGACAGCTTGTGTCGACCTTAATTATAAACTTGGAGTAATGCTAACTGTAAATTAAGTTAACAAACATAAATGGATTGTAAACAACTTCTTTCTTCGTAACGTGCACTTATGAGCAATAGTTGTGGAGGGAAAAGAGAAAATATTGAAAAAGGGATATTAAGGGTGTGGGCATCACACTTAATATCCGTTTTTCAATATTTTCTAGCAGATATTATGCAATCGGTCTTTAAATAGGTTTCTAAATAGGTAATAAAGTATAGTCATATTTTTTTTAATAAGTTAGGTACTTTTATGTAGAGTAACATGCAAAAAAAAAACAGGTTTTTTTAAACTCTGTCTCATCGTGACGTTGACTGCACTCTATTGAGAATATTCCACAATTCGAATTTAAAACGGGGTCTGTCATTTTTTTGTTTCAAATGTTTTTCTTTAGGCATAGGTTGCCTCCTGACGCTGTATAAATCATCTTCAATAGATGTAAAGTCCTATTATATGAGTCACAAAATTGCAGTTTTTAAGTGACTCTAATATCATCCCAACAAAATACCAGTGCTTTTCTCGATTTCACTAAGAGAATTATCCCTTCTATTGAAAGGCAGACTCTCGAGATTCTATTTTTAGGTGAACGACATTCAGTGAAGCTTAAAATAATTGTCTCGAGTTTCGATCCATGCCCTTGTCTTCTCGTTTAATAAAACGAGTTATTATTTACTCTCAAGCAGTTCTAAGACAATTAAAATTATATTAGATAGATAGATAGATGATAATAATATAAATTTATTAATTGAAATGTAGCCAATTGTGTAGGTACTTACCTGGCTCGGGTCATATTGGATAGGTTCATAAGGCATTTATTATGTATGGAAAAAGTAGAACAGTATAAATCTTGTCTATTTAAATGGATATTAAAATGTTTTTAATGAAGACGTACTTAGTGGAGATTTCTGGAAAAAATATCCATAAATTCCTATATATTAGTATGAAACCAAACTCCCTACCATTAGTAAATTTAGTTCACATAGATTTGCTTATAGTTCACATAGTTTGGGACTAGAGGGCGTTGTGTGAAATTATGTCAATGAATTACTATTATTATATTATATTCAGCCCTTTGTGTCCCACTGCTGAGCAAAGTCCTCCCCCCATTCATTCCACCGATCTTGGGCTATGCTTTGCCAGTCGGTCAAGAAATGGTCAAGTTCGTCCCGCCATCTTCTTTTAGGTCTGCCTCGTCGCCTTGCTGGGTCAAGATGAAACTCAGTGGCAGTCCTTGCCGACAGCTCACCTGGCATGTCAATGAATATTTAATTTAATATAATAAAATTAAATAAAACCAGTTGAGCTATCTATAAATCGTTTGCAACGGTTTGTAGATAGCTCAGCCGTTTCATGTGTATTTTGTAAATATTGTGAATATTGTGAATATTGTAAATACTGTAATAGTTGTAATTTTCTTTGTGAATAAATTTAATTTTATGGCAACTCCTAGTTAGGTGTTGCCATAAAATTACACAGAGCCTGTGTAGCTCAGTTGAGCTACACAGGCTCTGTGTAGTGTTAACTCAGTCATAAAACCTTTTCAAAACTTAACTAATGACGTGTTTGTGACGTCACACTCACACAAAATGATAGTTGGATGATTGTTCTCAGTTCAATTGAATGGAAAGGTAAGGCAATATTCATAAAAACATTTAATAGCACCTGCTGGGGCAGTGAGGTCGTGCCATTGTAATGTTACGTACCTACGTACTTAGCGATAGTGCTGCTAATACAAGATCTTATATATAAAATTCTCGTGTCACAATGTTCGTTCCCGTACTCCTCCTAAACGGCTTGACCTATTCTCATGAAATTTTGTGGGCATATTGAGTAGGTCTGAGAATCGGCCAACATCTATTTTTCATATCCCTTAGTGATAAGGGTTGCACGCGAGCAAAGCCGCGGGCGACAGCTATTAATTTATAAGTTAAAAAAATTGAAAAAATAGACTTTTTGATACCGCTTTTGATCATCTGATGATGGTGATGGTAGTTCATTTGGTTTGTTCTATTGATCATAAACACCATTCGAAGGTTACAGGAAAGCCAAATAGGCAATGTCGCTGTACGTTTCCAGTTATACCTATTTAACTCCCAAACTACAGAACCGATTTTGATTTATGGGACCAATCTGAAAGTATATTCTTTTAGATAAAGAAATACTTTTTTCAAATCGTTTTATAAATCACGGAGTTATAAGGTAACAAACATAAAAAAATGTTCAAGTGAATTGAGAACCTTCTCCTTTTTTGAAGTCGTTTAAACATTAGTACATTAACGTTGGTAAATTAAAAAAACCTGTGCGTGGAGTCTCTACGCGCGGAAGAAGTTTCACTCTCGCTCTGTGTTTAATGTGAAATTAATTTAGTATTTATTTTTATGTACTTAACCAATATGCAGTACAAAATTTTCACTTCAAAATATAAAGTAAAAAGTAGCATGAACACTGCCATCTATTATATTTTGACTGTAGCGTATTAGTGTTTGTCTCTTTCTATTCCCCGAATAGAAAAGAGACAGAGATTATGTCCTCTCGAATAACGCAACCTTGTTGGAAGTCACATTAGAAGTATAACTTCAAAAATAACTTTTTATTTGTCCCATCACTAGCTGGCACAAATGCAACGGTCGAACACGTTGGGTCGTTACGAGCGGGTCGTCTACGTGTCTATGTCTACGGACGTAGCACGTGAGGGTTTACGTAAACGTAACGTAACTTTACGTATTAAGATTTTATCAGTAATTTGTGATTTAGATCGTAATTTTATTAATTTGTACGTGCTCTAATTATCATGTCAAGTTTTGAAACTGTGAGTTTAGTGAAAAGACATGTAAATGGATGTTTAGAGTAATTTGGGGTTTAATGAAGTTTGGTATGATTGGTTAATATATTTTTGTCACTAAGATGCATTGGCAATAATTACAGATGTAATTTGAACCTTAATAGGCCACAAAGCTTTATTTATCTCGTAAACAAGCGTTTACATCCTCATTCTCGTTGTCTCGTCCGCGACACTCTGCGGTTAACAAAACTCCTCAGTCAACGAATTGTGTTGAAGATTCTTGGAATAGCCATCAAAGAGAGGTGACACACTTATCCGTTGAACTGACGGCAGCTCTATATCCACTTGACACTTTATAGGTTACATGAACATAATTTTGTTTTTAAACTGTCTCAATGATTTATTTACAAAAATGTGTTTACAAAGTTCTTAAAGTTGGAAAATTGCTATTAGAAAACTGTAAATGGTTACGAAGCAAGAACTTCAGGCTTCTCCTCTTCCGGATACAATAATCAAATCAATTACAATAGATGAAACTTTTTAACAGAACTAACTCTTTGATCATTTTTCAAAACTGCAAATTGATGTACCTATGCAGAGTCTTATTACCTACTAGCTATTGTCCGCGGCTTTGCTCGCGTGGTAGCAGCATACGCATTATTTGGTTAAAATCTTTGATCCTAATTTTAGACCCTTTAGGGTACCTACGACTTTTCAATATTTTTTTCTTACTGCACGCCTACACTATATAATACCCTCCAAATTTCTATAGGACTTATAGCTTAGGCTGTGCGTTGATTGTCAGTCAGCTTCAAAAGAGTTTTATATATTTAGAGTTATTAAGCTCTGTGGAGCTACTGTTAACCAACTCTTATTCAACGTTAGGGGTCAGTCAAAACACACTGGAAAAGTTGGCAAATGTAGGTACAAGTAATTTCGTTGTCACGTGCCGACCCTCCTATGAATCTTTGAGAAAATAGTCTTTTTGTTCTCATAACGTACCTTCAGAGCAAGACTTTGGAAGGATGAATCCAAAGCCAACGAACTAAACAGGAATACCAAATGAGACAGGTTATTTTTGAATACGAAGAAAGCAAGACTTGCCCGTATGCCGATACAGAAATTGTTACCGAAACGTAGAATTGAGTAAAAATTTTCATACAAAAAATTTAATATGCCTGAGTTCAGATCACTACTTGAGCAGTAAATCAACATACGAGCCTAACTTAATTACGTTTAGCTAGGTGATAGGGTACTGCAACATTCTTCCGAATAGAATAAAAAAAAATAGAAAATCGGAATAGGAATAGATTCGGATTTGTAGTACGTACTATCCAAAGTGTGACATTTTTTTTCAATTTTTCTGAATGCTATTATCATATTGAATGCTATTATTTATACTTATGCTCTAATACTTAATTAGTATTAGAGTTCTATGGATTGTCGTACAAAGACCGTTAGGGTGTGTGTGTTTGTGTACGTCACCTTCGAACCACTCTGTCGTATCGATATAGAGAGAAAGAGAGGGAGCTAATCGTGTGTATACGCAGGCACAACTACAAACTAGGTTGGACGGACTTCGTGAGATGGAACCACTATTTTATCTTACACTAGCGACCAGCTCCGGCTTCGCACGGGTAGAAAAGTAAAAAAATAAAGTAAAAAGTTGCAAAAAGCTTATAATGTCGTCTTGGATTTGAACTTGCGTCGGTCTGACCGCAGTCCCATAGTATTACCCTTTGGCCAACAGGAAGCCTGTTACTATGGTTGAAATTACGGCTGTCTTTTCCAAATGTCAAATTTTCAAACATTACGTTTAGCTGTCAGTTGTGTCAGTTGTGTTTTGCTATACCATTTCTATTTTTACACCTTGGGTTACATTATTGTAAATTTATCAGTGTTTCTCTACAATATTATGCATGTATTATACATATAAACCTTCCTCTTGAACCACTCTATCTATTAAAAAAACTGCATCAAAAGCCGTTGTGTAGTTTTAAAGATCTAAGCATACATACATACAGACAGACGCGGAAAGCGACTTTGCTTTATACTATGTAGCGAAGTGTTGTGGTATGGGCAATACGCGGTTTACTGTGAAACAACCACCCCTTATCCACCTACTAAACTATCAAAGTTAACTCTCTAGGGGGTACGAACAAATTATACACTCGCCAAGTTACGTAAACCTTACGTATTCACGACACATTGCGCGCCATCAGCTGCTCGACTTTTGAAAATTGCAGTATCACTGCGCAGTGTATCTCTATGCTACTGTTACGATACAGACTATCACATTTGCTACTATCACGCACTATCACGCGTGAGTGGATATTTCTTTAAGCAATTACGAGTAATGGCTTGTTGAAACTATCTATTAGATGGAAGATGGGAGGATGTCAAAGCTCCAAGGTCTCTTTAAACGGAAATCTTTAATAATAGCGTACAGTAATTACAAAGGGATTGATGTGTCTCTGAAGATGGAGTTAAAGGCTAAGTACAGGCAACACCGTGGTGATGAAAAATTCCAAAGTTTTATTATTAAAACTAGCAACAATTTGATTTTGTTTTTTAAACTATGATTAGGGGTTTAACACAATACTCAGCCTTAAAAGTAAGTATCATAGCCAAGAATAAACAATAATTCTGATACTGACCGTCAAACTAATTGACTTATCGTATTATTATTTTATTTTTTTTCATCGATAATTAATTCCAACTATATCGCAGTGGGTACACGGGTAAACAGGAATTACCCCTACACCCACCGGTGGGTGAAGCCAGTGGGTGCACGGGTCGCGGGTCCCACTTCGATCCGCTGCGCTACTTGGATACATTATGGTAGTTTTCTTGATATATTCCAGAAATGCCCACCAAGAAATCTCTACCAGTGGGGGTTTATGTTTTTTTTTTCCAGAAATCCTCACTGTTACGTCGTAACCATACTACGACGTAGCAGTGGTTATTTTTTAATTTATCGCCTCTGTCATGCCTTTGTCCGTCATTTCGACAGACAATGGTATCGATTCGGTTGTTGCCTTTTTCTAAACTAACCTAATTTGACAGCTCTAAAATTATAGCCGTCCTTGTCGTTTCAGTTTATGAGAAAGGGACGGCAACATTTTTAGTGCTGTCAAATAAGGTTAGTTTAGAAAAATGCAACAACCGAATCGATACCAATGGTAGTGTTTATTAAAAACTTTGGCCGTCATTTTGGTCATTTTCACACGTCCCACCGTAGTCGGGTAAAAATAACTTTAAGCATTATTTTATTGCACCGGCAATCTGGCAACCGGGACATGTGAAACGGTTCTAAGATTGTTGATAAGATAGTGTTGTATCTAATTAGACAATTGAATCATAAAGCCTTGACTAATTACATTCACTAATGAACTTACCGCACTAACTAGTGGTTCCACTATTATTGTAACTCACTGGCCGCAATCAACTGCCTTCTTTTCGCACCAAACCAGCACCGTAATATACCGGTATAAACTCATAGCATACTTTCATGTGACAGACATTTATGTATACTGATCTTAGAGTTCATTTTTGGGTATATTGGCACTTTTATTTTAATTATATTTCTTGTGTTATTGTGTGTCGTTATTTAATTTTGGTCAATAATACTTGAGGTCGTAGCATAAAGTGTGAGTCATCGGAATAAATGTGTAAAAAGTAGTTTTCTGATATGATGGAATTCATTAGTTTTGAAGCGAAAATTCACTATTTTCCCCTAAAACAAACGACAACAACTTGACGAATGACTCAACTTGATTATACTTCTTTTTCTTCTATACCCTATATGGCCTCTGTCTGGACATGATTATTCAATTTCAAATATCTCACTTGACACTGGCAAAACAGTCTGTCGAAATGACGTACAGAAGGCTTTAAATATAAGAAGAAAAAGAAGAAAGCTTGTATAAATAAAAGAAGAAGAAGAAAGCTTGCTCGCTTACTGTCATGCAAGTGACAATGACTAGATTTCTTTAAAACCCCGCTAAAATGACAGGCAGCGTTATAATAACTGCTGAAACAGCGGTCACCGTTTTTAAGTGACTCGATTTACACAATAGCTGGAATGACCACTAATTCGAATCACAAACAGACTCACTCGATTGAGCTGTGAATAAGCTCACTGTCCGACAGATTGGGGTCACCAATGTAAACTAAAGATTGGGGTCACCAGTGTAAACTAAACATTGGGGTCACCAATGTAAACTAAAGATTGGGGTAACCAATGTAAACTAAAGCTGCTTGCATACGGTGTGATGCAAAGTAGCTGATAAATATCCTAATTAGAACACGGCTGCACCAATTTTCACCAAACATGAACGATCCTAGAACCAGCTTTCTTAGCATTGCTCAGTCGCTAGGGCTCTGCCTTCTGTGCTGTGGGTCATGGGTTCGATCGCCTCTGATAACTTAATTTTTTTTGTATATACGTCATGGCTCAGTCGGTAGTAGCTCTGCCTTCCGTGCTGTGGGTCGTGGGTTCGATCCCCACCGAAAAGAAATATTTGTGTGTTGTAAACATAGATGTTTGTTCTGTGTCTGGGTGTTTCTATGTATTATAAGTATGTATTTACAAAAAAAAATGTATGTATGTATTCTATCAGCCATCTAGTTTCCATCGTACAAGCTTTGCTTAGTTTGGGACTAGAAGGTGTTGTGTTAAGTGTCCGTGGGCATTTATTTATATTTACTTATTTATAATTAATTTTAGTTTTTGGCTTTCTTTAAAGTTTTATAATAGTATAGATACAAAGTACGAACATATAATCATGTTTATACAAAAAAAACACCTATATAAGTATTGTATTAGCAATCTAGTTCCCATAGTACAAACTTTGCTTAGTTTGAGAAAACAGAGAAATTTCCAAACATATTTAAATCACAATATTAAAATAGAAGCAGAAAAATAATAGGCGTATTCAGAAATTTATAACCTCATCATATACGGAATGAAATGTAAACATTTTTCAGCATAAAGAATCTCGCAAATAAAAAGAGAATTAATAACATTGAAACGAACACGTTTCTGTGACAGCACAAAAGATCTTTCCCTCCCGTGGGGAAACCTGAGAGAGGGAAAACTACGAACGAAAATACTTGTTTCAAAAAATCACAGTCTTGAAGCTCTTACGAATAGTGCGTAGCTTTGCTACGAATAGCGCGTAGCTTTGCTACGGCGTAGCGCGTAACATTGCTTGTACTCTTGGAGTAAAGCAAGCGAATCAATGTAGAAAAAAGATCCCCACTCATTTGCATAGTGGGCTCGTTGGGGAAAACCCATTTTCTCGTGAATTATACTCAGATTACCGAAATTTCCATAGGCATTATGTTAGTTATAGTAGGTGCCAAATAATACCGCAATACAGGTCATTCACCCACCTTCAAAACGATGTCGCAAAATTCAATTTATGAATGGTAAACAAACAGTACTGCGAGATTCGAGCGATTACCGTCTTAGCGACAGGTTTGTATGGAAAGCGACAGAATTAGCCATTCATAAATTGAATTTTGCGAGATCGTTTTGAAGGTGGGTGAATGACCTGTATTGCGGTGTTATTTGGCACCTACTATAGAGCTATTATGTTAGTTAGAGCTATTATTTATATGAGAGTTATTCTAGTAGCAATATTTCTTTAAATGCTTGTACCATTCTCAAAAATGGTACAAGCATTTAAAGAAATATTGGCTACAAAAATGACTCAGTGCCGAAAAAACTCCGTTAAGCCACGAAGGAGGCTTTAAGGCGGCCTAAAAACTCCGTCACCAGAATCGGCCACTAACTCATACAACTTGCTTTTGTTGGACATTTCAGTTTCCTGGGTGTAACTACCGCGTGCTGTATCCAAAACTTCTACGTCATCATCTGTATGCTGGATAGGGGCGTTTGCATACTAGCTGTTGAACACAGCGCCATCTGTGCTTCAACGGCTGAACTAAATAAGTAGGTAAGTCGATACCTAATAATCTTTCACTTTGATTGCTACAATGACATTAGACTACCTAACTAGGCAGTTGCTACTGTAGGGCGCTGTTCCTACCTATAAAAGGCACCTCGTGTTAGCAGCTCGCTCTCTTTTTCCGGCGGTCATACTGGCCAGCTGTACCTACTTACGCTAAACCTAATTAATAAATATACGCTTTTGTTTCATAGTGTGGATTTCCTTCCTCCTGCATTAGACACTAGCTGATACTGATATCTCCTCCTCCTTCAATTGTGTTCGTCATATCTGAGGGTCGTGACCACCTCCAGTCATTATCCTCATCTTGACGATGGTACGCCATTTGTTCCTATCCCCGGCTAGTTGTAGCGCATCGTAGACGGTTGTGTCGAGTGTGGTCTGGTTCTGATCGGACTAACACATTGGGCTTCGAACTTGCGACCTTCTCCCTTCCTGATATCTACACGACACCGATACGACACGATCAGTGGCACCAGTATCGGTGTCGATGGCGACACGGTGTGAGGCTTCATACTAAAAGTGTAAGATTATCTCTCCGCCGATATCGTGTATGTGTAATCTCGGTAGCAGTATGCATGCAGCCGAAGGGTTAAATAAATTAGGATGCGTGTTTACTACCCATAATCATTCCAAAGGTTGTGTCAACATTTAAATTTTAATGATGTGTGTTTAGGACAGTGCTTTGGGAAAACAAACGGGAATCTAATGCTTTGGCAATAACCATTGGGTTAGTGTCTGTACAAATTGGTGTTTAAAGTAAATTGAACTCTATTTTGATGAGTTTATGGTACAGTAAAGTTTAGAGTTTCCTTTCTGCACTAGTTGGTGACGATACGTAATGAGTATAGATTTATAAACCTCGCAGACTGCAGGCTCTCTATTGGTAGATAGTTTAAACGAGTGGGGATGCTAGTGAAAATCTACCATTTTCCCTTCAAAACAAACGACAGCCGACTTGACGAATGACTTGACTAATGTTTTTTCAAATATTTCACTCGCCACTGGCAAAATTGTCTATCAATTTAGCGGACAGAAGCCATTAATAAAAGAAGAAGATGATTTTATAATTTATCATGTTCTGATAGAGGCCATCGTGGCCGTGGCGATAAGCCAACCTTTGTCAAATCGGGTGGCCACCATGATGGTATCAAAAGATAGACGAGCGGTCCACTGATACAATGATGTATAGATACGTTCGCTAAGCCACTACGCTGTAAAGCCCTTTTCGGCAGCTAAATTTGCGGTGAAGCGGTGGTTTAATTAAGCTGCACGGCGCTGTAATTGCGACGAAATCCCTGTGAGATGTGCTTTATTTTGTATCGCTTAATGAGGATATGAAGATTTTCGAACTAAATCCACGACACAGGTATTACAAGCTTATTCACACGGAATAAATCTTTGCATCTTATCTTGTTATCTTAAATGTTCGCTTTAATCCATGCTATGGTTGCCTGGACGAAATCGCTTTCAGCGATAAGGCCGCCTATTGTACTTTATCGTATTATATAAGTTAGGCTCCTAAACATTCTTCTTGTGTACAATAAAGTGTTATCTATCTATCGGTGGCGGTCCTTACACCGATATAGAGGACAATACGTGATTTAAAATAGTAGTATAAAAAACAAATTATGAGTATATTAAGAACAATTATTATTGTTGTAAGATAGTGTCTAAGAAAATAAAGCTTTTATCATTATTATTATTATTATCTATCTATCTATCTATCTAGATGGTTTATACAACGTCAGAGGCTACTCTTTACCTATACCTCGTTGAACAAGCCGCTGCAGTGCTTTGGACATTTCTTAGATGGAGCGGGCTTGCCCAGAACCTACACCACCCTCAACCTAGTTGGCTGTATTCACATGAAGGACGTGCGGAGCTGACTAAGTCTCGGGTTTATTCACGATATTTTCCTACATAAGACAAGTTTCTAATAATAAATAAACCAGTCTAATTCCAGTATCACTGGGTGTATTTAGACAAAAAGTAAGGTACTAATACAAGCGCATGCCTCACCAAATTTTTGGCTGCTACCTGAGTGAGAACGTCCTCTTTGAAGCAACGCACGTAATGGTTTGTTTATGTACTTGTAGATTTACCAACACTTTCTAATTGAAAGACAGCTATAGGAAAACTTACTTACGCTTTGCGAGCGGCGACAGATACTAGTTCCCCGAATGAACCCACTTTTACAATAAACTTTGCAATAGACACAGCTGTTCTCTCCGAAGTTAAACAATACACCCCCCCAACCCTCACTTTTCTCCAATGCAAGCCAAGAATAGGGTATGCGGAACTGCGTGCAGTTTTTTTTAAAGTTAAGTTGGAGATACATTGGTCGAGTAAGATTACTGTACCTAATTATGGTCCTACATGATTTAATAGCTCTGACTTTGAATGGAGGAGAAGTAGAAGGGTGCACTTGGTTTTACGCAGTCAAACGGTATATAAAATTCGACTGTGGTGCATTTGAGGGTGGACTATACTGAGTTTTTCCCAGTGTAGAGGCCTAAAATCAGTTCAATTCTTTTTGTACATGATGGAAAATTAGTTCAATTCTTTTTGTAGATAATTTTGGTACCTAACTGTTTGAAGTTTTTCAGATACTCTTAAAAAAAGAAAGAAATCTTTTTAATTTCCACACTCCTCGTTACAAACTCGCAAAGAAACGGCTGGATAAAATGGTTTTTATAACTTTTCGCTAGTCACGTCGGCCGCGATGCCGCGATCATTTTACTGCATAATTTATGGGGTCAATTAATTTGTTCGTAGCTCTTTCATTTTTGATTTTTGTTGGACAGTGAGAAAGTGTTAGGCAGGTTTGAAAATTTTGAAATAAAAATCGGTATGGAACAAGCCCATTTCCCAACCTCAGAAGCAGAAGAGCTCGAGTCATAGCCGTGTTGAGATAAAAACTATCGTATATTTTTACCTAATCCCAACTCAATATATTTTTTTTATTATTCATGAATAATACTTGGTTTTCAAAAGTTGAGACAACTTAAAAAAGAAAAAAAACTATTTCTGAGATAAAGAAAGGAATACTAGCCGTACCGTTTCGTACCTAAAGTTGCCTTCGATTTTTCAAGCTAATTAAAATTCCACAACCGTCGTGCAGATTTTTTAAGGTTCTAAAAATTCTAGCGAAATATCTAGGTACAATATTCGTTTGTCAAAATCTTATTCACAAAGAAAATTACAACTAATACAGTATTTACAATATTTGCAAGATACACATGAAACAGTTGAGTTTTCTACAAACAGTATTTTTTTCTTAATTTAATTCAAATTCTAAAGGGCTGGGTGCTGAATGCCGTAATTGTAACATTTAGTAAATTCTTCAAAGACTTTTTGTTACAAACCTACCAATACCTATCATGTCAAAGTGAATTGTTGTTCTAGTTCTAAGTACATAGTCTATTTACAGAGTAACTTACTGAAGATTGTTGTATTTTGAGAGACTTTTCAGCCCCTGCAACTATGAATTCAGAGGTTAGTTTTATAGAGTTTCTACAAAGAATTTTTTATAGAAAATATGTTTAATTTTGATATTTCTTTTTGTACAAAAAAGTAATGAGTATATTTTTGAGTTTCGCTTCTTAGGCACTACAAGGGTTAGAAATTTGTATTCGTCCGTCGACTTCAGCGAAGACTGGAGATTGCTTCCGTATGTAGTCCATGACGATATCGTAGTCTGTTCCGATCACTTCGACATTCTTTCTGTTATTGGATAACATCTGAAAAATTACACATAACACTTTATACTCCTAACTTCATCAGAAGATAATGGTCACATACAATTATGATCATTTCGTGAGTATCTTTTACCTATATAAGATTTTACTCGCATGGTACCCGTAATATTTGTACCTACTCCGCACACATACAGTAGAAAATGCTTCAAATATCTACCCAAATAGACAACTTCAAAAATCATCAAAAAAATTGCTAGAACCAATTGTTTTACGAAAATAACGCCCAATGCAAAAATATCACAAATCTTTTTATTCGGTAATAATTCATTGATCTATTTATTATGATGACTGTACGTACAGTCAGCATCATTGGTAGCTAAATGATGATGAGACAAAGTTTCAAAAATGTTTTGTGACAGAAAACTGAACTTTCCACTTTCCGACGATGATTAAAAATGTGCTCAGTGAGGAAAAACTCGTGCTAAAAATTATGATTAGAACTAAACATACACAATTTTGAAACTCTAAAAAAGTAGACTAGGTACCTACTTCTAATGCTGACTGTACAATAACAACTTACAGTATAATTCCCTCCTCCGTTTCCTATGAAATCCTGTGCAATAACTTTATAGTACTTGTCTAGTTCAATCGGTTGGTACCTAGGTACGCTACAATCAATACAACGTACAGTGACGTTCAAAACTCTGTCACCTGCAGGCCGAGCTCCGTCAAAGACGGGTCGAACACCTGGAAAAACAGATCATCATGCCAATTTGAAACCAGCGGGCCTAAGATGCGCAACGCGAGATATTTGTCATGTCGTTCTGTCAAAATGTAAGCATTTTGTACCAGTTTAGGAACTATTGCATTATCTGTGGCACCTAATGGTGTCGACAAAACGTGCCATAATGTACACTTTTGACACTTCTTAGTCGTCGTACCTCTCTGAGGACGAGATAATAGTCATGCAGAAATGTCAAAAGTTGAAAATTCAAAGGCGCGGTTTCTCGACAACATTACCACAGATAATGCAATAGTTCCTAAACTAGTACAAAATGCTTGCATTTTGACAGAACGACATGACAAATTTCTCGCGGTGCGCATCTTAGGTCCGCAGGTGCCGCCCGCGACTTCGTTCGCGTCCCGTTGTATCCCGTTAATTTTTCGGGATCAAAATCTAGGTCACGGACAATATATATTCCAAGTTTCATCCAAATCGGATCAGTAGTTTTTACGTGAAAGAGTAACAAACATTCATCCATCTATCCATACTTACAAACTTTCGCGATAGTAGGAAGTAGCATACCTCAATGTCAATAATGGCGTAGAGTTACGTCAAACAACGTTCTCGCTCGCACATTTCAAAATTTTTAAAGATTTGATTTGAATCTATGCATGTAATAATTATGCAAAATTGCAAAGTTCAGAGTCATTGTAAAAACACGATCTCAAATTCACTCAAGCTCAACTCACGTCGAAAGCGGACCCACTTCACTTTGAAATGGTTGGTACGTTTATGTTTTAAAGCGTGCGTCAATTGTGCGTCATTCTATAAGAATAAGAATAAGAATCATTTATTGTGAAACTGTGTAAAAAGAGATCTTATAGATATTATGTACCTAGAGTTTCAACAGTTTACCCATGCCAGGCGTACAATTATACAAGTTATAGTATTATGTGTACAAAGTTACTTACTAAACTTAGTTCTTATCACTACCACTTGTCAGTGTGGCGCTACAGGCGTTATTCTAACTGCGGATTCAGCTCTGTTTGAAGTGTGTTTGCAGAATCACTTTGCAGCATTCTATCGTGGCATACTGAGCGAATCCATCACAAATTGTATTGATCAATCTTTACACCAAGGTATCAGTGACCGACCAGTGAATATTTCCACATTATTGACGTATACAATATTTTTTTTTATTTTGGTACAAACAGCACTAAGAGTTGAATACTTTTTTTTTTTTAAATATTATGTTTTTTGCTTTCAATTTTTCAAAGATAAGCACTCAATTATTGAAACTACTTGAGATTGCTTGAATTGTTACCAATGAGTCATTACTCATTGGTAACAATTCAAGCAGAGGCAAGGCAATTTTCAGTATTCGGACAAATGACACTCATCTCATCATCTATTTACTTATACTGACTGTACTTAAGTGTACCTTTAATATTTTTTCATAACCTATCAAAACCTTGTCCTACGAGGCAAGTATCGTACCTTATTTGAATAGCAGTTTTCAGTATAATCTGGCTCGTGGCCAACTTCATAATGCCTAAAGATGTTCGAAGGTCAATATCTATGACATTATGGATACAATATTATGCTAATATCGTTGGGTGCCGATATAACTTTATGTACGTTCTCGAAGGTAGTTTCAACGCTATATTCGCAGATTAACAATATGTTTTCACGTTCACTCGTGAACCCGAACCCGGCCCTTGAACTTTGTGTAATGAATATGCTGTTTAGTCTAATGATAACAGTAACTTTTATGTTATTTCATGAATATATTCATGGCTCTGAGTTCTGGAACACTTACATATTTGCGCTTATTGTTACAAGTATAGGTACTTTCTAAGAAAATGTGCTGCTTACGTTGTAAGCTAATTGATCGAGTGAGTGAAGCGAACGAGATCTTAGTGACAACTTGGGCAAAAATGCTTTGTATGTTTGTATGCTTTTATGTTTGTATGTTGTATGTTTGTTCGTCGAGATCTTTTGAACCGCTTATCCGATTTTTACAGAATTTGGTAGGTATACGGATGTTACTCTTAAGTTTTATTGGTTTGAAAAATAAAGTAAATCAGTCTAGAGGTTGGAAAGTTATGAGGTTCCAAAGAGAGTAAAAAAAAAGTCGTACTAAAATATCAAGTGGGGTGTCATATGATAAAGCTTTGCGTAGAAATTTCAAAACCATTTTTATTTTGATTCTAAGTCTAATAGTTTTTGAGTTGTTGTAAAAATAATAAAATTGGCAAACCCAGTACAACGTGAGCTACCATTTCTTGGAGTTTCAATGATTTTATGGTTCAAGTAAGACTGGTACTTAGCTAGACGGCGATTTCGAAGCGATTTGCAAAGTTTATTACAACCATTGCTCAATAAAAATTGTTTGGATTTTATTAACCTCCAACCATCACGAGATCTCAGTTCGGGGCGAACTACTAGTTTAGTTCAAATAACTTACCCTCGGTTTCGTGAGCATAAACTGTTTTTTAAATCTAGGTCGTTCAATTGTGACTAAGTAACCGAAGTGACCAAAAGATGACTAAAAATTAGTTGGAATAGAGTAGTCTCTGAACTACATAGAATAATAAACTTAGCTATGCGAGTACCGGGTACCAAGCGAGATAAACCGCAATAACAGGTAGCGATAAACTGTATGTTTCATGTCTTGTATGCTAAAGAAAACTCACGTCTGAGTCGACTCGAGCGTAGATTTTCTAACAGTTTTCTATATCCACTCAAATATATGCTTGAGTTCTCATAATATTATTTTGGTAATCTGAGCTTGAGTCACGCACGCCTGAGTTTTTTGTGCGAATACGACTGTCTGGTTTAATAGCTAGGGTTGACTCACAGTGTATCCATCACCACCTTCGCCCATGAACGACTGCGAGACCACTTTGTAATACTTGTCTAGCTGCAGAGGCTCGTACCTAGGCACGTCGCATTCGATGCAGCGTACTGTCGCGTTGACAACCCTGCTGTTTACTGGCCGACCACCGTCGAAAACGAGGTGGATACCTAATTTTAAAAGATGATGAATTAAAGAATTGTGAGGGTTTGATTATGTGCTTGGCAGTTGTTCGTAACTAGCTACAAATGTATGCTAGCTGGTTTTTTATGAGAAAAACTGGTAGAACGGACTAATGACCGGTATTACCCTATACCTAACATGATATATATTGTGCCCTGGGATATGCCATATTTTGTATACCTAAATAATATAATAAACACCATATAGTATTAATATACATTAAACATATATTATAGACAAATGTTTATGTGTCACTTCTAGCGTTTACTGAATTAGAGTTATTTTTGGCTAGGTTTAGAATTATGATATAGTGAACCATAAAATGTTTTTTATGCATACTTAGAAATACTTACTTTACTTAATTATATTCCGATCTAGCCACAAAGCAGGCTAGTAATTAGTAATAATTAGCAAATAACTAGTAATTTTAAATAGACCAAATTTTTTTGCATAAACTAATCTAAGAACGGTTTTATTCATACTGTTCTTATTGTTCTAAAATAAATGATTCTTCTGATATTACTGAATAAAAAATGTTTGACTGTATAGCTCAATGTTCAGTACCTGTTTACCTGAAAATTAACACTGAAATACCTACGCATGCCTGAATAATTCAGATATTGGGTTTTAAACTCGGGTTTTAAATGAGCATTTGACTGGATAAGTCAATGATAGATATGTAGCACGTTAAATGGAATTCTCAACTATACGAGGATTTTTGGAGTGGTGTGACGTCATACAATGCTTGAAGTAAACATTGGTCAATATTAAGAATTTTGTGATGAACTCGTCAGTAACTTTGCAATTTGATATCAACCATTTTACTCTATGCAAGGTCGTTCACCTAGAAAGCCTAAGGCAGTCCAAAAAACTACAAAAAAAATACCAAACTAACAAGTTTAGGGTACCTGCTACTTGAAGCATCCTCGCCCCAGGATACGGATCGTTAGCAACTGAGAACTCTAGCATTTCCATTATGTGGTCGCCTCGGAGATCAAATACTTCTACATTGTTCTCGAACGGGACGGCTACGATCACCGATTCAAATGTTATCACTGAAAAATAAGTAAAATCTTAAATTTTTAATATTCAAAGATATTATACACGCCTTATAGCCCCAAACTAAGATAATACCAAATACTATACAGCCAATGAAAACGTGTACAATCTAATATTCATGGTCATTACATAAAGTAGCTTCGACTTCTATGCTAAGTAAGCATTTTTATGTCCCAAAGTATGAGTTCACTGAAGACGATAACGATCACCGATTCAAATGTTAAACTGAAAAAAAAACTGTAACACTAAAAAATATATCCAACCATAAATTAATATTCATGGTAGCTATACACAACGCCTTTTAGTGCCAAACTAAGCATTTTATATCGCAAATTATGAGTTGATTGAAGACTGTCCTACTAATATTGTAAACGCGAAAGTTTGTAAGTATGGATATATAGATGGATGGATGGATGGATGGATGTTTGTTCCTCTTTCACGTAAAAACTACTGATCCGATTTGGATGAAACTTAGAATATATATTGTCCGTGATCTGGATTAACACATAGGCTACTTTTTATCCCCATAAATCAACGGAATGATCAAAAGTCATCCCTGCCTGTAACATTGCACGTCCACTGAAGACACTGGCTGCTTGGCTGCAGAGCTACGGTGGTAGCTACCTCCCCGAGCGAGCTCTATTACAAAGAGTTCTACTAATACTAAAATCTTATCACTAAGCAACGCAGCTAAACAATTCTATTGATTTACGAGCGGTTTTCTCAGTGAAGCGATGAAAGAAATACATAAGATCAAAAATTTAAGTGGAATGTTAGTAGCTACATATGAAACTGGTTGTTTTACTATGGATAAAAAAAAATCATATTACATCTCACTAATATTACAAATGTTAAAGTTTAGATGTTTGGATGTTTGTGCTTCAATTATGCTGCAACTGCTAGTCCGATTTAAATGAAACTTAAAATACCTACAGTTCGTAACCTAGATTAACACACAGGCTGATTTTCTAAGGATGATCAAACAGGTCGCGGACTAAGTCGCGGGCGAAAGCTAGTCCATAATATAGCTTACTTCCAGATTGAATAGAAGCTCTAATCCCTCCCTGGTTTATGACACAGAAATGAGCGTAGTGCCAGTCATCTCCCTCAGCCCATTCCATTACCTGCAACGTTGGGATAAACAAACTTCAAAAAAATTTTAGGTAATAAAGAGAGAGTTCCTGGGGGGCAATCGTTGTCACATAAAAACCTGCCAGATGAAATTTTGGCAGGTTTTTATACTAAAGCATAGGTGTTCTGTGACTAAATAGTGATATTAGCGCGTTTCAGCGTGTTTTTTGCCGTCAGAAGTTTCTGTTTTGGTATATCTGTAGCCACGTCGCTTGACATTATGCTGGGCAGCGACAGCAGTTCAGAGCTTGCGATATGGGGCCTGTTTTGGCCATAAAATAGTCTTTTTCACTCAGGATCGTTAAATCGAGCCTTTTTCGTTCTCCATAGACAGCTTAAACTGTTATATTGCATTGGTGCAATATTGTGCCTGGAACCCAACTTTGCATGAATATGGATGTTGGACTGTGACTATAATCTGTGATCTCAAGTCAAAGTCAAATATATTTTATTCAGTAAAATCACAAAGATCATTTAGAATCAGAAGTTGGTTCTTTTGGAATCTAGGTCCAATGGACAGAGTGAAAGAAGCGTCCAAACTATAAAAAATATTTTAATAAAATCTATAAATTCGGGAACGGATTTTTATTTAGGTCTTTTAAACTTTAGAGCAACGCCGCGCAACGGAATTAGCTCACCATCGGAACTACTGATGGGGCGTCGTCTCAATACAAGACTACCAGCTCATGTGAGTAAATTGCGACCAAGTAGAAATAATGAGAATGATTACAATACAATTCTAAGAAATCAGCAGGTGGATAAGGCGTACTATGACAGACGAGCGAAACAACTTCCTGAGCTATCGCCTGGTCAACCGGTTTTGATAACGGATGAAGGTAAACGTAAACACGCGCGAGTCTTAGGGCGCGCTGCTCAGCCTCGGTCATATTTCGTTGCGGATACCTACGGTAGGCAGTTCAGACGAAACAGACGACATCTGCATAAGCTGCAAGCTGATGACAAGGTGTCACTAGGTCCTTCAAAAGAACAGGTGAGTGATGATGAAACTTGGGCAAGCCCTAATCAGAGCGAAATCCATGACCAGACCATCACCAGTGATGAAGGGAATGACACTTCAGTGGTCTACACCGCTCCTTCCTCACCAGACGCACTAATTCAGCGCCCACGCAGCCCCAGTCGCAGAGCGGCGGCTGTCATAGCACGTAAAAAATTGTTTGAAAAGCACAACTGATAAATACCTACTTGCATGCAAATAATAACCAAAATATTTATAATTATAAATTAAGTAGGTACCTACCTAATCATAAGTAATCGTATATTCTAATTAATACTGTTAAATAATTAATTAAATGATAAATAATTAAGTTCTACATAAGTAAGAATAAATTATACTTCATGCTTCGTCTTCGATTAGTAACCTGAAAGATAAATGATTAGAATTCGGTACATATTGTAGTTACGCCTACGTGCCACCACTCTATTACACTATTTGAGAGTTTTTTTTTTTTTTTTCTCTGCGGGTACTTATCCTTCCTGTCACCCGCGCTCGCTCGTCTCTTCATTCGTCTTTAGTGTTTTCACCGTTCAACACTACGAAAAAT
This sequence comes from Eulithis testata, assembly GCA_947507515.1. Taxonomy (NCBI): domain Eukaryota; kingdom Metazoa; phylum Arthropoda; class Insecta; order Lepidoptera; family Geometridae; genus Eulithis; species Eulithis testata. The sequence continues at coordinate 3,366,046 of OX382213.1, read as the reverse complement.
AAATTCAGCGACGAAATTATTTTCGATATCTACGTCAATTATGCCGAAAAGGAAACGCGAGAACGACGATACATTTGATTACTTCAAGAAAAAATTGAAAAAGCTTGAAAATGAGCTCGTCAAGTCTCAAAAACGGAGAATTCGCGTTCTCGATTCTTCATCGTCCTCATCGTCGGCATCATCTCCAGCGTCGTCGAGGGAACCCTCGCCTTCTCTGCAGGACCTACAAGGTAACCTATTTCCAAATATAAAGTGTCATTTTTACAAAGCGATAACTTTTGGTACCTACCGGCAATATGCCTCGCATAAGTAGTACCTACTTGTCTATAAAATTCGGTTTGCGTATATCTCTGTGGGAGTTATATCTTACTGAATAATAATTTAGACATGTTTTATTGTGATTCGAGCTGTCTGTGGGACCGTCTCATACATCGCACATCGAATCAGTTTGCGTATAATTCTATGGGAATTATATCTTACTGACTTATCAGGTACAAAAGATCGGTTTGCGCGTATTTCTTTGGGAATTACGTCTTATTGATCGTGCCGTCACCGTCCACGCGGTTTTTTCATGCTTTACAGCAATAAAAAGTTTTTTTGAACCACCTTCAAAAAATTAACAAAGGTCAACGTCCTTTCAGACGGAGACGTCCGATGTGTCCCCTCGACGAGTGACTCTCCGGATGACCAACACGTTATCGCATCGATGTTAGATGAAAATATATCGCCGGTACCCGATAATACTCCATCTATAAATGAAAATGCACCGGCAGATGCAGCGCTCGATACTGTTCTACTGGAGATATTGGGAGACGACCCCTCAGCAACCATCGAATATGGTCCTGATGTTCATAAAGATTTAGCGACTCGCTTTGAACACATTGCAACTCATGGGTTGGATCCAGCCCAAAGAAAAGAGTTGTTGGGAAAATATAAAATCCCTATGAATTGCACGAGAATTGCCGCGCCGATTCTAAATGGAGAGATAAAAGCGGCGCTGCCTGAGGCGATGGTCAAGAGGGACAAAAGCTTCGAAGTTCGCCAAAACCAGATCGCCACTGCCATTTCGTGCATAGCCTCAGCGGTCACCGATCAGCTCTCATCCTCCCAGATCAATCAAGAGCTTCTCAAAAAGCTAATGGATACAGGTCGTCTCCTCTGCGACATCCAATCTACGGATTCCAAAGCAAGACGAAACTTTGCCATGTTTTCAGTTAAAAAAGATATGAAAGAGCATCTTTCAAACACTGAAATAGATAAGCATCTGTTTGGAGAGAACTTGTCCGACACTCTAAGGTCGGCGAAAGCAGTCAACAAGTCCGGGACCGACTTGAAAGTTCAAGCTCCCAAAACTTTCAAGAAACCAGCTGCAACACCCAGCTCTAAGCCTCCAGCAAAAAACTGGAAGACGGCGGCCTTAACACGCAGGCCGCCGGGACCAGCAGTGAGGAGCCGCGAGCCTGCATACCACCGCAGTCAGCCCGGGACCTCATCGAGACAGTCGTCGCCTCCGCGGCGGCACACGCGCCGCCGGTAGACCCTGTAAGTTATGCGGGACAACTGTCTCTCTTCCGGGATCAATGGTCCCTGATCACCACTGACTCGTTGATTTTAGATTGGATTGATGGTTATAGAATACAATTCTCTCAACCCGTTGTCCAACAAAACCTACCGATATCGATAGAACATTCCGAATTAGAAAAAACGCATTTTGATACATCCGTGAGAGGCTTACTCAACATCGGAGCAATATCGGAGTGCACCCATAATGAACATGAGTTCATATCGTCAGTCTTTTTAAGGCCCAAACCGAATGGAAAAATGCGCTTCATTTTAAACTTGAAAAAGTTAAATAAGTTCATTTCGACAAGTCATTTTAAATTAGAAGACTTACGAACAGCTATCAAATTAGTTTCCAAAGATTGTTTTTTAGCATCAATTGATTTGAAAGATGCTTATTTCTTGATCAATGTAAACGAAGAATCTAGGAAATATTTAAGATTCATATGGAATAACACGCTATATCAGTTTAATGTATTAGCATTTGGCCTTAATACAGCGCCGTACGTTTTCACAAAGCTTATGAAACCTGTTGTAAAATTGTTGAGGTCCGCTGGTTACATATCAACAATATACTTAGACGATATCTTATTAATTGGACGTACATATAATGAATGTTTAGACAATGTACACGTTACTCTGAAACTGCTTAAAGCTTTGGGTTTTATAATCAATACAGAAAAAAGTAATCTGATTCCATCCACATCTTGTAAATTTTTAGGATTTATAATTAACAGTAAAACTATGCAAATAAGCTTACCAGTTGAAAAACAACTTCACATCCAAAGAAAAATATTATCCTTCTCCAGGAAATCTCGATGTCAAATCAGAAAATTCGCTCAATTAATAGGATTATTAATATCAGCATGTCCGGCCATCGAATACGGCCTTTTGTATACTAAAGAATTTGAACGCGAAAAATTCTTGTGTTTAGAAAATGACAACGATTTTGACAAGATTATGAACCTTCCATTAAAATTATCTTCGGATTTTCAGTGGTGGCTTCATGCCATCAAAAACCCTAAGCACAGAATAATGGATAACGTATATTCTGTAGAAATATTCTCTGACGCCTCAACTACGGGGTGGGGCGCCGCGTGCGGCGGGGAGACCGCTAGTGGTCCCTGGTCCGAACACGAACGCAAGCTCCATATCAACCAGCTGGAATTATTGGCAGCGTATTTTGCACTCAAAATATTTACAAAAGATCTATATAGTTGCCAAATCTTACTACGTGTCGATAATTCCACTGCAGTTTCTTACATTAATAGGATGGGGGGCATTCAGTTTCCTCACTTAGCACGTGTCGCGAAAGATATATGGCAATGGTGCGAAGCAAAAAGAATTTTCGTTTACGCTTCTTACATTAAATCTCAAGATAATGCCATTGCCGATGCCGAATCTCGAAAATGCCATCCCGATATCGAATGGGAGCTGACAGATTCTAATTTTAAAAAAGTTACTAATAGTTTTGGCGTTCCTACAATAGATTTATTTGCCAGCAGAGTCAACAACAAATGCGAGAAGTATGTGTCATGGTTCAAAGATCCGAATGCAATAGCAGTGGATGCGTTCACGATCAACTGGTCATACATTTATTTTTACGCATTTCCGCCTTTCGCCATAATACTTAAAACCTTGCGAAAAATCATAACCGATCGGGCGACAGGCATTATGATTGTCCCATTATGGCCTACCCAGCCTTGGTTCCTAATCTTTCAAAAACTCGTAGTGTCAGAAGTACTAACATTCAGACCTACTGAGCGACCTATAATTTTTCATTCCAGCAATCGGAACCTCCACTCCAACCTGAGCCTTGCTGCCGCGATATTATCCGGACAGCACTACTGCGGCGAGCCGTACCAGAAACATCCATAGATATTATGTTGGCCTCTATATCGCAAAATTCATTTAAACAATATAGTGTTTACCTAAAGAAATGGTATAGCTATTGTAGTAATAACAACACGGACTTATATACTTCCTCTGTTGCAACAGTAATGGCTTTTCTAACGGATATGTTTAACAATGGCAGCCGTTATGGCTCTCTTAATAGTTGCAGGGCAGCACTTGCTCTCATTCTAGATCCCAAAATTTCGGAAAATTTTGTTATTCAAAGGTTCTTTAGAGGTGTTTTTCGTTTAAGACCTCCCACGCCCAAGTACGACTTGACATGGGATCCCAACTGTGTACTCGATTGGTTAGAAGTTTGGTATCCAAACGAGCGCATATCTCTGGAACTTCTTTCAAAGAAATGTGCAACGTTACTGGCGCTCATAACTGCACATAGGGTTCAGACTTTATCTATGATAAAAATACAAAACATTAGCATTCTTTCAACAAAAATCTTAATAAAAATCCCTGACCTCATAAAAACATCAAAAGTCGGCACTGCTCAACCTTTGCTACAGATTCCTTATTTCAACGAAAAGCCCCAAGTGTGTCCTGCTCAGTCCTTAACGTGTTACATTAATAGAACAGCATCTTTACGAAAAAGCGATACATTGTTTGTGAGTTCTCGACAACCTTATAAAGCTGTCAGCACTCAAACAATAAGTCGTTGGATTAAGAGTACGCTGCAAGACAGCGGTATCGATATATCTATCTATAGTGCGCACAGCACGCGACATGCGGCTACGTCAAGAGCTCTCGCGCAAGGGGTCAGCATTGACCACATTCGGAAAACAGCTGGCTGGAGTGCTAACTCCAGCACTTTCGCCAAATTCTATAACAGAACTGTTCTGAACTCTGACGAAACCGCATTAGCTAATGCTATCATTAATCAATAGCTAAGCCTTGATTAAGCTTATGATTCTAGATTATAGTCTAAAATTTGAAACATATGCAATGGGATAGCAAGCTCACACTGTAAAATGTGAATAGTTTATTATAAAATAAAGAATGAAACGATAATTTGGATCTGTTACCATACTTTCTTGAATGAAAATACATTTTTGTCAAAAGATTATTTTGTATATTTTCATTATTTCCTAAACCTGCATACTCTCAAAATCTACAATATGTACCGAATTCTAATCATTTATCTTTCAGGTTACTAATCGAAGACGAAGCATGAAGTATAATTAGTGATTAAACGAACTAGTGAAGTTCTATCATAATTATACGAGTGCTTCGTCTGAAGATTAGTAACCCCCGCCCGCCCATACGGCCCTTACGTCAGGTTCAGGAAATGGGAGCACTAAGGTCTTCAGCTCTAAACTAATGAAGAGACGAGCGAGCGCAGGTGACAGGAAGGATAAGTACCCGCAGAGAAAAAAAAAAAAACTCTCAAATAGTGTAATAGAGTGGTGGCACGTAGGCGTAACTACAATATGTACCGAATTCTAATCATTTATCTTTCAGGTTACTAATCTTCAGACGAAGCACTCGTATAATTATGATAGAACTTCACTAGTTCGTTTAATCACTAATTATAAGTAATTGATTATATCCACTCTTACAAAGAACCTATTATGGTATGTCTGTAAAATTGTTATTGTTGAATACCTATTTACATAAATGTTTCTAATATTTGCTGAAATTGTAATCCAAAAAAAAAAAAAAAAAAAATGTATAAGAAAGATGTCGTATTGTAGGTAGCATGAATGTTTATGTGGACGTGTAGGTAGTTAATAAAAATTAGTCTTGGTCAACCCGTCTTTCATTTACAACAGAATCAGAAGTTCGAAACATTGAAGAGACGTACCTTTTCCATAAAAGCGTCGCAAAGAAAACTGCCTAGATTGCACTCGCCGCAAGCACAATTGGCTGCCAGGTCCACCATCGAGCATCCTATCTCCTCTGAAGCTAACTCTTGGATCATCGGCAGGTATTCATCTATTTTGGCTAGAACATCGGGAGCTGTAACAAAAAAGCTACCATGGTACTGATGGGAAATAATGGAGCTAACTCTTTTCTCTTGACGAAAGAACTTCCTAAACTTGAAACCTCTTGAAAAAAAATTCAGCTCGGATAACCTAGTTATCTTTACATTTCAAATGTTTTAGATTGTCTTATGAGATAGTATGAAAAAAACCTTTTAATTACAAAGTACCTTGTTCAACTTCAGTTCCGATATAATGAGGATGTCCTTCCCAATCTAGAAGGTTACCAGCTTCATCGAAGAAGAGTTTGATTTCTCCAAGATATTGAGTGTGTGCTGCTGCTTGCACTATCAGCACCTGGTAAAGAAATTTTCCGTTGCAATTTTCATACAATGTTTGTAGAGTTTCCCTAATTTCACCAAATCCTCAAGAATATTGTGAAATTTTTAAAATGCTTCTCGTGTTACTGTTTGTTGTTCTATTCAATTGCAAAAGACTGAACAAATGTGGTAGAACTCTGCACCAATATACATATTCGGAAAAACAAAACATCGAATTTTTATATTCGTTAGGCGTATGTTGCACACGCAGAATTCTGTCAGATATGACCCGATGTGAAAGGCATCTAATGGTACTCACCTTTCTTTCGGACTGGTCTACAACCACCGGATAAGGTCCTTGAGGCACAAACGCACTGTGAACTGGTGCTTCTTCGTTGTATAGAAGTGTGTGGCTGTGACCTCCGACTATTATGTCTATGTATGGACCTCCATGCAAAGCTATATCTCTGTAAGCAAAGTACGCTAGCTATAAGCGGTCACCTTAAGGCGTAGGGTAAAGGCAGACAATCTTCTCGCTCGCACATTTCAACATTTTTGAAGATATAATATAACTAAATGTAATTATGCGAAATTGCAGAGCTTCAGGGTCAAAAGAATATCAATGCAAAGGTTCAGTAAAAATATCACATTGATCCAAACAAGTTTTCGACCAAAAAACTTGTACCAATGCGATAAATTAGAGTGCAAATTTTTTGGTTAGAAAACTTGTTTGGATCAATGTGATATTTTTACTGAACCTTTGCATTGATATTCTCTCGACCCTGTAGCTCTGCAATTTCACATAATTACATTTAGTTATATTATATCTTTAAAAATGTTGAAATGTGCGAGCGAGAAGGTTGTCTGCCTTTACCCTACGCCATAACCTTTGTAGTGCTTCAGCTTGACGCAATGTGAAAATCAGACAAGTAGCTATATAAATTCATCGTGCAAACGTCTAAGACGGGGCGATAAATCTCAAGTATAATTAAGCTGGACTTTGCCAGACATGGTATAGAAGGACCTTGAATGAATGGCGGCCGAAGTGGATACCAAGTTCATCGGAATAACTAATAGGTCGATAATATTACAAGCGTCTAACTAAGAGAATCTCCAGATAATTGCACTGAACATATACTGGCGTTCAATAAAGGAATCATCATCATCATCCTATATCGCTCCACTGCTGGACGTAGGTCTCTCCCAAGACGCGGCATTGAGCCCGGTTTTCGGCTGTTCTCATCCAGTGTATATGATCCAGTGATTATGGACGGAAGGATCGAAAAACTAGGATCAGGAATTAGAATTTATTCTTCATAGCAGAGAAAATTTTCACACAACTTTTTACGTCACCTCATGACGTCTGTCTAAACAGTTCAGTTTTTAAATACTGTTCCAACACAGTGTTTGCCAGCTACATTTCGCAGATCGTCAGCCCATCTGGACGGAGGGCGTCCTACGCTACTAAAGGAGTCTTATACAATACATTTGTCTGTTACTCGGAGTTGGGTTGATTTGGGTGAGGACATAGAAAAACAATGTTATTAGGTATACATTGTCTTCTCAACGCGGGACGTCAGTTTGCAGATCTTATTCCCTCGCCTACAATAAAGACAGCTTTGCGTTATATTAGGCTGAAGATGATTATGATATACCTACTTGTACTACTTATCTAGTGAGAGTATTCTTACCTGTCAATATCCAGCCCACAATGAGACAAAACGATGATGATATCCACACCCTCAGCGTTGAGTTTCTCTGCTTCAGCTTTTACAGTTTCAACCTCATCAGTGAATCTCAGATCTCCTGTGGCAGCTAAGGTCTATAAACGAAAAAAAACAGGTCAAAACTTCCTTTGAAAAACATAATTCTGTTTTGCCGCATAAAATTATGTTTGCTTTACTTACATCAGTACTAGCAATGATAACCCCAATAATCCCGATCTTCCGTCCTTGCCTGGTTACTACAATGCTGTGGTCGTACAGACCCTGGATGGTAGGCTCGTCATCATCGATAATGTTGGCTGTGACGACTGGGTCGGCCAAGTGCTGGAGGTAAGGCACGACACCTTCAATTCCGTTGTCGAACTCGTGGTTTCCTAAGACCTGCAATCGATCAGAATTATGTCAGCGTCGTATCTTTTTTGCTGTTGAGATCCCTATCATCATCTCCTGGCTCTTTTCCCACTTTATGTGGGGTCGGCATACATAGTATCCTATTTAGGAGTTCAAAAACAAAGCATTTTAGGACAAAATCAACACAACTCCTTAAACTACATATTGAAAGGCCTGAGAAAAAGACATAAGTGTCATTTCTTAAGGTTCTTTTTTTTGTTCAAAAGTGGATCAACTTAATAAAAAGAAATGAAGTCAAAAAACTGACATGAGCGTCATGTGGAAGCATATTCATGAACTCCTTCGTCACGTTCCACCTCATGATGTTGTACCAAATGGTGCCTTGGAAGCTGTCCCCACCGTTGAGGAGTAGAGATTCCGGTTCGTCTGCTAACCTTTCGCGGACCATGGTGGTTAGACGAGCGAACCCGCCTATGCATGGTGCTGCATTGGGATTGCAAACTCCGCCTTGAGGATTGGTTTCTACGAACCTGGAAAGTTTGATGAGAGATGATCCTTGATAATTTCACCTAGCTGATTAGAGCTGATTAGTCATTAGAGTGAACACAACTTCAAAAATGTGTAGGAACCATAATGGAATTTAGATTTTTTCTGTTTCCCAGCGAATGTAGAATTCTATAACTTCGTTCAGGGGTTCTAAGAGTTTAGATCTGCCTTGACTAGAACAATGATTGCATTGCTACATACATATTATGTTCAATGCTCGTCAAAACGGTACAGAGACACATTTTCCAAATATTTCTAACACCACGTGTGTTAGATTTAAACTGAGTAGGTTAGGTTATATGCTAGTGTAATTTCACACAGTAGGTCTACCTTGCATTATATAGGGGCTACCTCTGCCTATAACAACTTGTTACATGATAGAGAACGTAAAATGTACCCTGTGATGCAATGCCAAAGTCAATCTATCTAATACGTCTCATGTACCTACATATAATTGGAAAGGTACCCATTTTTTAGGTTATAGTAACTTTTTTCTGTACGTAGCTTAGTTGAATTTTAATTAATTACATGTTGTGGTATCCTATAATTAGAGAAACACTTAGACCTAACTCCTTAGTTTTACAAATTGTATTCTCATGTGTTATCTCTGTTGGATACCCTTATTAAATCCTAACTAATATTATAAATGCGAAAAAAACTATGTCTGTCTGTCGCGCTTTCACGCCAAAACTACTGAACCGATTTAAATGAAATTTGGTACACAGATAGTTTAGAGCCTGAGAAAGGACATAGGTTACTTTTTTATGTGAAAAAAAGCGGTACCCAAAGACACTATTCCACGCGGACGAAGTCGCGGGCACAGAATAAATAAATAAATACCCTTCAAATGAGAACACTAATGCAAGCATCACTGCTTGGCAGAAATAGATACGGTGGTAGTACTTCCCCGGACGAGCTCTATGAAATATAGTTCTACTAAACCACAGATTATATAATACTATACTAGTATACAAACTTACATAAAGATAAAAAAGTAGTAGGTATACGTAAAATATGCGTTTAGGCAGGCGTAGTGTAAGACGCCCTCCAGCAAGGTTTGGGGTGACGATGACTAAACTAACCTTGCATGAAAATCATTGTAGTGCAAGATATTCACCGGGAATCGTTCTTGAGCACCAATTAACGATACCGCACATGCACACAAAAGCAATTGTAGCATTTTACACACAAGCGTACACGAGTATCGATATCAGCTACCGAATTATTACTGAAATCTTACTTGATAAGGCCCGCAATTTTCAGTCATGATAAACACTGAACGTCATAATTATAGTTATAAAAAATAGTACAGAGTCGACCACGATAAGTCTGCAATAGAATAAATAGGTAACCTCAAGAAAAACATTTGTTATCATTTTATTTCAGTTTATGTTGTCAAACCGTTTTCGTAGTACAGAGAGGGCTTCCAAATATAAAACGTCCTATAACAATAGGTTTTCTGATACGTTTCAAGTGCTGCAGACTTAGTGTAATCAGACTATAAGTATTAGGGTTAATCAATATCAAGGTAAGTATTTATCTTACATCTATTGCACGTTTATTGCAAAGGATTTCATATTTATATATTATTTAAACAGCTTAGGATTATGTTTTAGTGATAAATTAAGGAATAATATAGTGAGCTTGAACTACAAAACCATTGAAACTCTAAGAAATGGAAGCTTGAAACCTAACAAAAATAAAAATGGTTTTGGAATTTCCAAACGATGCTCTATCATTGACATCTAACTACATTTTTTGTACGACTTTATTTTTATTTCTTTCCTTATAACATTACATAATCTCATGCAATGCCGATTCGTCTTCGCACGCTTCGCTCGAAAGTAACTCTGTCTGTCTGTTGCGCTTTCACGCCAAAACTACTGAACCGATTTAAATGAAATTTGGTACACAGATAGTCTAGAGCCTGAGAAAGGACATAGGGTACTTTTTAATGAGAAAAAAGGGTTGAAAGAGGGGGATAAAAAGTTATATGGAAGAAACTAATTTTTAGGCTGTTGATTTGATATAAATAAATATGACATTCAAAGTTTGTTAAAGTTTTACGGGGATGAAGTCGCGGGGCACAGCTAGTACCTTATAAGAGAGCAGCGAGTAGGTTCTAATAAAACAAAACTATAAAAGCACTGCGTACCTAGTTCAATCATGATTTAGTAGGTAAATGTAATTGTATGCTAATGATGGATAGTCCTGGAACTCTTGAAATCGAAAGTCACGATTAAAGTAGGGACCGATTAATTTATTTGTTGTGTAAACCGAACACCAGAAATACTTGATGTCTGGATTAACTTATAAGAATATTTCAAATTAATTTGAGATATCGAAAATAATCATCGAACCCTTTTTAATCTACAAGTTGGTGAAAGTTAACTCTGCGGTTGACAGACTAGGTACTTGAAAAGTTGGAAGAAAAGTTGTGAAGTGGATGCATACTGATATTTATTTAAAGTGAATTTATATTTGAATAAAACACGTTCTTTTTTTTGTTGGCACATTTTGTGCACGCACGTTCCTTCCGAAGCCTAATTTATAAGCAGAGACCAAGCACCTTAGCTGCAAGCTCGTTACTTGTTTAAAAAAAGCCATAAGTAATACTTTTGTCTGCGTTTGCACCGTCCACTGACGACGTAATAACTATTCGGTAATCAACATCGGGGACAGGCCAGTATGGAGTCAGGCCAGAACCCGCTGCGAATAACTCGCGGCTCGCGGCTCGCTTCGCTCACTTGCCCGCAAATTGCCGGTGTGATAGAGCACTAAGTAGGGATGGTAAAGTCAGCGATGACTTGCAATAAGTCACTGCAAACGAATACTTTGCTTTCGGCTTTTGTCGAAACACCATTCACCATTTTTGAATCAGCTGCCGTAAAAGAGTAATTCACAAAAAAGCAATAAAGATAATCGCATATAACTCATTCGTCTATAGTAGGTGCCAAATAACACGGAAATACAGGTCATTCACCCACCTTCACCACGATACTACGACCACGACTACTACAGCTTACCTGGCAATCCATCTAAGTTATAACCATGTTAAATTCAGATCTAATTTCATGATTCATGTCTAATTTCAGATCCATTAGTTGGGACATAAAAATGCATTAAGAATTAAATCACAAATTATCTGTTACGTATATTCCAGTGGCGTTGTACCATACTTTTAAATTATGCTCGCTTAGCTCTTGCCTGTGGCTCTGTCCGTACGGTCCGTCGACTAGGCGGCTTTCGAGCATTTACTCAGTGTGTAGATGTCTTTACAAATTTCATTCATTCATTTGTTCACCCGATAGTGGAGTTCACTTAGGCATATACCTCGCCTCGATTTGAACTCGAAAGCGTACTTACAAAGGCAAGGATTATTCGAGGTAACAAATATGGGCACACTTTTTATATCAAAATAATCTTTATCACGAGAAGACATCAAAATAAGTTTATTCACATTAAAAACTGGAGAAATACTTGACTTATTGGACTACAAGTGGGTACTAAATCATTGAAGCAAAAACAAGGGTATAAATAAAGAGATCTTTTAAGTTCTTTGACTACTTACTAAGATTACCTATGTATGTATAAGCAAGTACTTACTGACTCAGTGGTACTTCATATTTGGGTATGATCAAACGGACTCAGCTTTAAATAATACTACTAACAGTCCGTGACATTACTTGAAATGAGTTTAGTTCAAAGTTCGTACTTTTTTGTTCTTGTTATAAGCCGATGATCAAAAATAATACTCAGCAATAATAATTAATCAAAGTCAAAGTCAAAGTCAAAAATCTTTTATTCAATAAAATCTCACTGATCACTTTGAATCGTCATTACGTTTTGTATGATTAGGTATGATTACATATATTTTTTTATTGGATGAGTTGGAGCTAGTTCGTCCCAAGCTTGTTTGTCTTCTAAATAATCAGATATTTTATAGTATGCTTTTAAAAGAAGTCTCTGTTTTATTACGTTTTTGAACTTGCCAATCGACAACTGAGACACATCACTTGGGATTTTGTTAAAGAAGCGTACACATTGCCCTTTGAAAGATTTACTAATTTTTGTGAGCCTAGTGGTGGGAACAGCGAGTTTGTCTTTATTTCTAGTGTTAACATTATGATTATCACTTTTTTTGTTGAATAGATTGATATTTTTTTGAACATACAATAAGTTTTCATAGATGTACTGGCAAGGTACTGTCATTATATTTATTTCCTTAAACTTATTTCTTAGTGATTCTCTGGGACCCATGTAATAATTAAATCAGCCTTAACTTAATTGATTTAAATAATTTTTTGATGTCAGAAGTGTATTGATAAAACTATTTAATTTCATAGTTCCAATGAACAATAGTTAAAAAAACTACCAATAAAAAAAAATACAATTTGTATTTAGATAATCAAGATTGCATAAAAATACTTTTTTCTTATTTGATACAAAAAAAATTGACAACAATGAAAAAAACATAAACCAACCCTTACCTAACCGAGTGTCAGTCAGTCCGTAACAGAACTGCGTTATACGTACATGCGGATTATGCTTTATCCGATGTAAGCACTCTTGATTTTACATGACTGATTTTGCTAACTAAGCCCCAATTACGCTGTGATCAAGTCAGCGTTTTCGAATATAGGAGGAAATACCGCACGCTTTACAAAGCCAAAAATAGAATATTTAATATTATTGCAGGCTTAATTTGTCTTCCATTGACCACAATGAATTTTGAGTTTGTAAAAGGAGCTACGCTAAAGATGCAACCATAAAGAGAGTATATAAATAGTATTCTGATTATTGAATACATCGTTAGAGCTTTACTATGAATGAGTTTGTAAAATAATCATTAACGTGCGGGGTCTACGATAAAACAAGAAAAGAGATAGAAAAAAATATGGTTCTTTATATCTAGTTTTATAATGTTTTAAAATTATACTTGCTATGAAGAATAAAAAAATAATATATAATAAAATAAAGTCGGCGCGACGAACTAGACGCCTTCGAAAGAGGATGGAGGTAGGAAGCTCGGCACAGAGAACATTGGAAGTCTTTAGGGTAGACCTTTGCCCAGCAGTGGGAGGATTTAGGCTAAATAAAAAAAAGTGACAAATGTCATTTGCCATTCAGAAAACAAAAACCAAATTTTAGTAAGTAATTTTTTTTATTTAGTTGATGTCCTTGCTAGTTTCGTAACTTGCAAGGGCTCTCGTAAACTAATGCTACAAAGAAGCTAAATAGAAAAACTTCCCAGCTAAGTATTACTATCACTATAAAACTTCACGCTTTTTCAGTTGCGGAAAATAAATTTCAACTATATTTACGAGCACACCTCGCTCGAAAGTAATTATAATGCTTTGTTATAGTGCAAAGTACTGAGCAGAGAAAGTTGGAACGCAAACATTATTATGCAATATTAGATTTTATAATAAGTATACATAATATTTTTTATGATGGCAAAAAAAATATCTTGGCACATTTTATGCATAGATCACTTCTTTTCACTCACTACTTAAGTAGCTCCAGAATAAATAATTCGTTGGAGACAAAAATACTGTATTTTAACACCCCGTGCAAGAATCCACTATCCATTTTCACTATATAGCATCTTTATAAATTAACTCAAGATCAAACAGTATCTCTGACCAATTGATGATCTTGTACAAATATGAATCAGCTCATATGTTCACCATCATCATCATTATCAGATAATTCCGTAGAAGTCTACTTCTGGACACATGCTGGCCTCCTTCCATCTATAACGTAGTATACAATTTATGAGCCTAATAATTTATATCCATAGCTACTTCAAATAAATCAATCCAAGGTCCTACAAAGTCTGTGATCCCCTCAACCGGGAATACCAATTAATTACGCTCAAGTACTATCAGTCAAAGGCATCTGTCTCATGATCACAGATCTTGTTGCAAACAAAATCGGGTCGAAACCGTCAAATATGATAGCAATAACATCAATAAGTTTTTCACTTCTCTTGCTCAAAAAATCTGTCATTATACTAGAGTTCGTCCGTACTAAAGCGGAATAAAATAGCATATTTTGATTGCGAGCAATCCAACCACATTTAAAAAATAAATGTTACATACCGGACCACTAGGCGTACGGAGACGAGACACCCGTTCATGGTTGATATCCCACCAATCCGCACTAAACGCTTTGCGTCTACATTTATTATGCGGACAGCCAAAGAGTGGAACTCGTTGGCGGCGTCTGTGTTCCCGAATGACTATAATTTGGAAGTTTTCAAGAGTAGAGTCAATAGGTATCTTCTAGGTAACCGTGCTACATCGTCGACCACATTATTGCTTAACATAAGGTGAGATTGTGGTCAAACGGTTGCCTAAATTGTATAAAAAAAAAAACTTTTATGATGTGAGTAGGTACTATTGATTTAAAATGAATGACTTATAGTGATCACATTGCGGTTTCATTGAAATTGGTCAAATAAGATTGATTTAAAAAACAATATTAAAAAAAAATTCTTTCCGTGATTGCTAGATTCATCGATAGTATCATTGTAACTGTTGTCTTCAGATAACTGATAGTATAGACATACGCGATCAAGCAACTGATCCACAGACGATACGTGAAGTGATACTCTTGTATTGATTTATAATAGGGAGTAAATATCAGGGAATGAGGAATAAGATCAAAGTAAAAAAAAATCTGATACAAAGTCAACGGAGAAAGTCATTTATGTGAAGAAAATTAATAACAAACATAATGCTTACATAGTAAAATGCGATCTACGAGCGACATCTTGATAAAGCACTTCCCTGAATTTCCTTTGGTTAAATCGTGAAATGTGAGCCGCAAATAGAAGTATGTAGAAAATAGTTAGTGAGTGTGGCTGAGTACGCAAGTAGAGAAGAAATGGTTGAAAGAAATGATTGTGTAAAAGATGATATAAATATGAGAGGAGTAGATTCAGGGTTAACGTTAATAGGAGTGAGTGGAAAAAGAAAATGTTGCGCAAACCCTATAGCTGAAACGAATTTTTTTTTCTCTATCAAAATTGCGAATCACCTTTTACAAATCATCAAAATAAAACTCAAGACTAAGAACTCTTGAGCCAAATAATAAATGAAAGAAGCACTTAAATATGATTTAAGTAAATTCACTTAAATAATACAATTTCATGTGTATTTTGTAAATATTGTAAAATGTATTAGTTGTAACTTTCTTTGTAAATTAAGTTGAATTCTACTTAAAATATCATTATGCATCTTTTTGAGAGGAAATAAAGTAGTAGATACGGTACATCAAAAACTTTTATCCCGTAATTTCGGAGCTAGAAAATTCAATTGAAAAGTTTAAAAAACTCGGTGCGCGCAACAACGGTGAAATAGATTTCTATTCAGCCTCTATAAGCCTGGATTAGCCACTCGAAAAGTCAGCTCATATCTTCGCTGGGTAGGTGTTGGCTGCGGGCCAGTCATTACAGCTTAAAATATAAACAGCTGCTTCAATTAACACAAAGAAATTGGAACGTTTCATCCAACCTAATAAACATTCTTGATGAAATTTTAGTTTTTTTTTTATTCTTGCCATGTAAGTATTGTAATAGCTTAAACATTATGCCTTAGTTAAAATATTTTAAGATAACCCTTTTAGGTTTTTTAGCATCGGTATCTCTACTGAAGTGCAAAAGTTGCACAAAAAAAAAATATTTTATTAAAATAGAACATATATCCTACAGCTTTGTGAAGATAGAAACGTGAATAATAATAATTTTCTCGATAAAAAAAATCGTAAAGATGACACTAAATCGATATTTCAAATGGTTCATACTACGATGTTTCTTCTTGAAATCATGTCAAAGTTATATCAAAAGATAGGGCTTATTATTTACTAGGGAACTGTAAAAGTTTTTTTATTTCGTTATTATTCATCTCTGTGAAAGAAAACTATCAAAATCTATACGTTCAGCCCGTTCAGGCGTTCGCGCCTTGCTCGCTCGCTCGCGCCCAGTGCCCGTCTAGACGTCTTCGTCCTAAACTTCTTGGATAACCTCGCCTTAAATACATTTAACTGAGTCATTGCCCTAGTAAATTCTTCATAAAATAAGCTAGAATCAGTCAAAACGTCCTAAATATTGAGCTTTATTTACAAACAAGCAAAGAACTTAATTGAATAGTTTTTCAAAATTCTCGTGGAAACTGATGAACATGTAAACCTTTTTTAGTTTTTTACTGTCCAGTTATTTAGTCCGGTTCGAACACTTGAAATTCTCCAGCTGTTCTCAACACGCTGTGTAGCTACCAGTCCTCCAGCCGGTCTATTGGGAGATATGACAGTATGTGCAATTCCAGGATTAGTTAGCAGAGTTCATTTTATATTATTCTTTATCGGTGGACTGGAAAGATAATGTTTGGAGTTTACGGTTCGGTCGCGGGAATTAAGTGAAAAATTGAGTTCTTAGAATTGAGTTCTTTTCCCAACTCTCTAGTTGATGATAACCAGAGCAGTTGGCGGAAAATATGTCAAGGAAATACTAAAAAGGACCTCAAAAGTTATTTACACATACTTGTTCTGTGTAGTTTTCTTAAATGAAATGAAATACATTTAATTGGCACACACATTGGGTACATCTTCTTCTATCCTCTAAATATATAAAACTCTTTTGAAGCTGACTGACAATCAACGCACAGCCTAAACTATAAGTCCTAGAAGTGTGAAATTTGAAGTGTAGTATTCTTATATTAGTGTAGGGGTGCACTAAGAAAGGAATTTTGAAAAGTCGCACCCTAAAGGGTCTAAAATTAGGATCAAAGATTTTAACGAAATAATGCGTATGCTGCTACTACAAGCGACAGCTAGTAATATACAAAAGGGAAAGAGTGAGAGAGTCAGACAGGTACAAAGTAGTAGGTAAGTACAGCCAAAGTACCACCTACCCACGTAAATCACATAGTAGGTAATGATTTTTGCAATAACGCTACAAGTACTACTGAAATTGCATGAAAAGTCTGAAACTTTATATAAATTACAGCATAATGCAACCATTAACTGCATTAAGTTAAGACTACAATTTATGCGATACCCGACGTCGAAACTTTGCGTATTGCCCCAACGAATATTAAAGTAGAGTACGTGTTTCCAGACTCTTGGTGAGTGGCTGGAGTCAGATACATAGTAGCAGCATGGTCTTAAGTGGAATAATACATTTTAACTCCTGTCTATTTTAACCATTCCTCATTTTTTTGTTTCTTTATTTGCTATACCAATGCGATAAATTAAAGTGCACATTTTTTGGTTAGAAAACTTGTTTGGATCAATGTGATATTTTTACTGAACCTTTGCATTGCTATTCTCTCGACTCTGAAGCTCTGCAATTACACATAATTACATTTAGATAAATTATATCTTCAAAAATGTAGAAATGTGCGAGCGTGAGGGTTGTCTGCCTTTTACATACGCCTTAATGTGAAAATCCACATTTTATAAAGCAAACTCGTACGAGTTAGTGGCCAACTCTTTTTATGACGGCTACTTGTCAATCCTGCCACAAGTGCGCCTGCAGGTTAAAGGTTTGTGGCTTGCAACTACAGCAATCGTTGTCGCGTTAGTCCTTTGCATTTGTTGCAACAGTCTTGTGCGTTTGTTGCAACAGTCTTGTGCGTTTGTTGCTACAGTCTCGTGCGTTTGTTGCAACAGTCTTGTGCGTTTGTTGCAACAGTCTTGTGCGTTTTTTGCATCAGTTTTGTGCGTTTTTTGTATCATTTTTGTGCGTCAGTCTTGTGCTTATGTCACGTCAGCATTTCCATTTCTGACTTGTGTTGAGTTGTAACTAATAACTAAGTAGAAAACAACAGCTTGTAACTTTCTCATAAAAACTTTTTCTCTCTTGACCGTGTTGCTAATGAAAAACTCTTGTATACCGGATAAGGCTGTTTTCAAACTACCGATACGACACTGTCCTTTTGTTGTGACGACACGATACGTCACGCATGATATTGTCGAAGAGATAATGTCATACATTTGGAACTTAACGGTATCGTGTCGGTCTCGGATAGTGTGCAAACGGCCAGATAGCTGGTCAAAGATAACATCAAAGCTTTTAACTTTTACTGTTGCAAGCTTTTAACTATTATAATAAAAACCTCCGCCAGTTTTTGAAGTCGGTAATTGCTTTGTTCGTCAAAGCTTGATGCAAGCGAAAATATTTTTTCTTAGTTATTTACAATGTAAAGTGTTGTCGTTTAATTCTTTTTTATAACTATTCAGTTTATATTTATCATCTTAAACGGTAACAAAACAAGAAATCTGAAACGTTCTTTAAAATATGCATAGTTTTAAAATACAGTCAAGAGCAGAAATTCCGAGTTATCTATTATAAAACTTGAATATCGTGGAAACTAGAATTGTTAGTTTATCAAATTAGCTACACCAATCTTCTAAAGAACAAAAGGTCATATCAATGTCATTTCGGTCGCTATTCTTAGGTCAAATTTCTATGCAATTTTACTTTAACCCTTGTCACACTCAAGGGTTAAATTTTCCTCCAAGAAGTATGAAATTAATTCAACTGTAAGACCTATGTCATAGTTTAAACAGTAGTTAGCTGCAACATATGGCATTTAACAAAACTTATTCATGCATACAGATATCCGTTGGGGCGCCAAAATCAACCGAGTGATTTAGACCGTCGACAGATGACGATCCAACGTTTGCTCCTAGACTAAAAACCCCTTTATTATGTGGACATAGTGTACAAAATAATTTGTATTGGCGAAAAAATGGGAAAGTATGGCCGCCTTAAGGCCTCCTTGAAGACTGCCCTCTGAAGCACGGAAGCGCTCGGATATAAATGCTACCTAGCAGTCACCCATTCAAATAGTGACCGCGAAGAAAATCACTTAACTTTGATAATCGGTGAAGATTGACACCTAAATTGTACAACTTTATTCAACACTGAAGATTGACTAAGCAAGCTACGTCAAGAACGCTTCAGTGTTGATCATTTTATCTCTCATCTCTTTCCAGCCCATAGTTTGAGAAGCCTCCCTCTAGTATTAGCTCTGTCAATAGAGTAACAACTTTTCCTGTTACTCTGTGTGGTTCCGTACCCGTTACAACCTCCGGGAAACTAGTATTTACCTACATTCGTTTAGTAGCCGGAATACTAACTTAGAAAGTAGTCTCTTTGTGAATATAAAGTGGGACATAGAGACAGGGGGCAATCGTTATCTCATAAAAAAAATTGGTTTGGTTTTCTGAATTGTTTTCATACTAAATCATAGGTATTTTGTGACTAAATGTGACATTAGCGCGTTTCAGCGCGTTTTTTGTTGTCAAAAGATTCTTGTTTTTGAACATCGCTTGGCATTATGCTGGGCAGCGAAAGCAGTTCAGAGCTTACGATACGGAGGCAGTAGTAATTATTGATTTACGGAGCTTTATCATGTGCTTACGTGTTACTTTTTTGGCGAATTGGTTCCCAGTTGGCGGCAGTTATTCCAGCCACCTGATGTCAAGGTATATAGGCCAGCAACTCGCGGATTCTCGTGCAGGCTTCCCGAGGAGTCTGCGGTGTTCCGAGGTAATGTGCTCGTTCGGCGCTTTATCGTGTAGTAGTTTTTATCTCTTTATCTATCATCATCATCTTCCAACCCTTGTCCCACGCTAAGTGGGGTCGGTACAACATGTCTTCGTCTTCCACTCTCCTCTATCAGCCGTCATCTCGGTGTTCACTCCTTTCTTTCTCATATTTTCCAGAATTTTCTTAACATTTTATGTTTGTTGGCCGATCACCAACCGATCACGAATCTGACAGTCGCATGACCGCCAAGTTACTTTGAGTCATAGGAACTTGTGGTGCGAAACAGCGCTACACTTATTGCGCATCAAAGCTATATAGCACAGGATACCGAGAAATGCACAGTGACGCTAAGTTTGGCTGTCAAGCTGCAGCCAAACTTAGCGTCATTTAGTGTGTTTGTTTTACGTATACTACAAAGTTCACGTAAACTATTATTTTTGAATAAAGGCCCTAGTGGGTAGGATACAAACTGTTGATTTTGACAGGCGTCATGGCTCAGTCGGTAGTAGCTCTGCCTTCCGTGCTGTGGGTCGTGGGTTAGATCCCCACCGAGAACTAACATTTGTGTGGCAAACATAGATGTTTGTTCTGTGTCTGGGTGTTTCTATGTATTATAAGTATGCATTTACAAAAAACATGTATGTATGTATGTATTCTATCAGCCATCTAGTTTCCATCGTACAAGCTTTGCTTAGTTTGGGACTAGAAGGCGTTGTGTTAAGTGTCCGTGAATATTTATTTATTTATTTATTCTATGCAAAAATATAGTTTACGTGACTTTGTAGTAAACGTCAAAGGTACACACTCGGTATGCTGGCCGCCGCGACTTGCTCATCAAGTGCGCTCGCAGCCTTAAATTTAGTACTAATACAAACCCGTCTAATCTAATTGAATCCTTTAAAAAAAATTGTTATATCAAGATCAGAAAAAAATGATATTTTTATAAACCCATTGATAATTTGAGATTGAACGTCGAGAAAGATAATTCAATTCAAGCTTTCAAATTAATTATTAGCAATCCAACATTTTGTATTTAATTGTAATAAATACAGTCAAATATTTCGAAGCTTTTACGCGCACTGTGAAAATGCATCACGAATAATCAGACAAAGGACTATAAGTCAGGTGTAAAGCATAGTCTTTTAAGTCACAGAACTAATGGGAAAAAAATCCCAGTAGTTCTGTCAACAGAACTACTCAACAGAACAGGTGGGAATAAACGTTATTAAATGGTCAATTGTGATGTTTCTTTTCTGGTTCACTCTAATGTTTTATTCAAGTCTACTAATATTACTGCTAAAATCTGGCACCTGATTATAAAGCCACAATTTACGAGAGATTTTTGAATCAATCGTTGTAAAATAATTTACCATAATTGTGTTTGTTAGAGTGGATAGGACACTTCTTGTTGATAAGACTTCTTAAACCCAGAGAGTTTCTAAGAAAATTAATCTAGTTCAATTAAAAACAGTTTAATTTTGGCTCTGTGAAGTAATGCATTGTTATAATAATTTATAGGTTTAAAAAACTGCAAAAACCGACTTCAATTTGATACGCCTTTATCATCAAATGATGATGATTATAGCAGTTCATTTGTACTGTTCCATTGATCGTAAACACCTAATGCATTGTTATAAAAAAAGATTGTAGTTCAATACTACTGATCTTATTAATAGTATTACGCCTAAGAACATTAAACATAAATTAAAATCCTACTTTCTAGCTAATATTGAAAAATACCAATAATACCTACTATTTAAAAAAACAAATCAATCTACCTACTTAATTACCTAACTAACTAGCAAGTGAATAAATTTGTAACTAAAACTAGCTACCTAAGAAATTGGAATGCACTTTGCTAGATCCTACTTACAGCTACCTACCCATACCTATCTAACCTAGTTGCTATACCTACCTAATGGCTATCGACGCTAAGACTCATGTAGCATTATTTCTATAAACCTTGTGGTTTCCTTAGTGCTATAGTACAAAATAAGTTATTATGTATTTTTAAAACAATAAATGAAAAAAAAAAAAAACTACAAACTGAAAACTTATCACAATTAGTTTTTTTTATTGACCACCCCCGTGGGCAATTTTTGTCCGTTTGCGATATACAAAACTTTTTTACGGATTGTTTTCGTAGTGCAGGCTCCTTTAATCATATTGTACGAGTATCATAGTAGGTCATGACCTCAACCCTCGTTATGAATGTTAAGAGTAAATTGTGTATTCTTCTGATAAGACTTGAAATTAGCTGGTTTTTTGCGATTTAAATTTATAAATTACTTGATTGGTGTTATAATAATTAATGGAGATTTTTCTAATTTAATTAGTGCAGGTGAGATGGATTTAGGGTTAATTTATTCACTGACGATGCTCATTAGCCATTGGAAGCTATTTTAACATTTCTTACGGCCGTACACTCAACCGCTACTTAGGTATATTAAGTTCATGCTTAAATTATTGCCATCTCTAACCAATCAGTAATGTCAAACAGAGGCACAGTAATTTTAAGTGATGTTTCATTTTTCGTTTTCATTTTTCATAGACTCTAGCTTTTTATTATTTTGACGAGATATAATTAGCAAAATATACCGATATTCGATATACTATTTATTACCTTTACTTATAATCGTTCCATAATATTATTCAGTTGTTAAAATTATTGCTGTCTCTTGGTACTGTCAAACAGTGACAGCCATATTTTAATCAAATGTTTAACTATGTAGCGTTTATAAAGTATATAGATAGCTCTTAGACGGATTTAAAAAAACTAGTTAAAAAACAAAATAATTCACTCATTATTGGATTAACGCTCGGTGATTTTTTTTTTTGCCAAGAACATTATTACGTTCTAAGCCTAATAGAAGCATTTGACTTTGTCTTGAGCTATTACGGTGTAATTTTTGCCAAAGGGGATTTTGAGACTGAAGAAATTCAAAATCAAGGGGATTATGAGACCAAAAGTCTCATAATCCCTTTGAAGGGACGGCTCAAAGGGGATTATGCGATTAACCCATGAGGACATAGTACATTGAACCGTCACTGGGCGTGGAGTCTTATCCTCTAAATTATGCCCTCGTAACCAATGTAACTGGCATGACGTGACTCTTGAAACAATAATTACTATTTCTAGTTATGATATAGAGTGACTGGAATAACTCATTAAGGGTTTGTACACTAAACGATACCGCTACCTGCAAAATACCGGTGTGTCAGTCTTGAACAAAAATATCGATATCGACGCATAGTAAACGTCTAGTGCTAAATTAATGGGATTAGTTCTTCGTTGGTATTGTGTAGGTGTCGTTTGTAAATATTGTGAATATTGTAAAATTAAATACTGTATTAGTTGTAATTTTCTTTGAGAAGAAACATAGTTTAGTACCGTTATTGGATTAATAAACGATGTCTTCATTTTGTAAATTCCTTACGATTTGACCAAGACAGTGCCGTTGAGGTTTCCTTTATGCTGTGGAGTCGCCACAACCACAAGATTCAATAACCTTTGAGTCTGAGAGATGCCTTTGAGAGTCTTTGAAAGATCTTCATGCTTTGTGACAAAGTTTTCAATTTGCACAGATTATTGTGACTGTAATCTAAAAAGATCAACTATTGTTGCTCTCAAATCTAAACCGCCTTATTATAAGTTCCAAAGATACCGGTTCTTTTTACCAAAAAGAACCATTTTTTTCATGCCAAGGAAGACATTAAGTCCTAGCACTACTTGTGTGTGTAAAGTTTTAAAAAAATAAGAGGAGATCTGTACTTATTTTGGAGTTTTATTTTAGTTTCAAGTCGGTACCTTTTATAGCAGTTATGTGTAGTTCCACGGTACGCCAAAAGTAACTAATAACTAACTTACAGGTTGGTCTACACAATGCGCAAGTTTTGTCAGAACTGCAGTAATTGAATATTCGAAACGAGGTACCAAGTAGTTTAAGTTACAATAGTTAACAAATTCGAAGGTAGTTTAAATAGTATAACTGAATTACGCAAGACTCCAATCTCCAACTTTAGAGACCGAGACTTCCAAAACTGTAATTTACCCCTAGTGTAAATTTAGGTACCTAGGTATTGATTTCGCTGAAACTAATCAGAAATTTCAGACACTATCTATTTCCATACATTTATACACAATTCACTGACTTTGTTACTTGACTTTGAAAAATGCGCGAAAAACAGCCTAAAAGCACAAAAATAATGATTCTAAAGAAAAAAACAATAAGGAAATACCGTTATTATTTTCAGTCACTTCCAGCTAAACCAATACTTTGGACTCGTGGTCATAATTGGCGCAATTTTTGGGCGAATTGCTGTCGTTTGCCAAATAGCTTTGAATTCAACGTGAACGAGGGTTTCAGTGTCCAGTGTGACCGCGGCTTTAGTGTCACGGATTAGTGGAAACATGCCTTTATTTATTAACGTTGCAATTATATCAAAGACAAGGGCTTATAGATTTGACAATTTATTTATAAGAGTATCTAGTATGAGTTCCAAAATGTAAACACGCCTATGAATAAAGTCAGGACGAAATAGATATAGGTTAGAGGTATCTTTTGAAAAGGTTTATTTGACTTCAAAAAAGAAGAGGTTTCAAGTTTCAAACGACTGTTTTTATTGTACAAACGAGAACGTTACTTCCTCTTTGTGCAACCGGTTGTACACACTGGTTGTACAACAAAGAATTTATGTTCTTACAGGGATGTGTGAATCCAATTCGGTCCTCTGAAAAATATCTAAAACAAAGTTCAAGCTAAAAGTACCAATCAAAACCCTCGTCCTAGCTGACGAATGGATCCAATAAAATGCTGCACAGCACAATCAGTTTTAGCTGACATTTTATGTTTTCACATCAAAATTGTACCACTCTATTTACTGTTTGTTTTTTCAATCAGAAACGCAAACAAGTATTCTGCCATAAAAAGAATAATTCCGCACCCGATTTTTCTATGAGTAAGTTTATATTCATGAGTCGGGGACTTTCAAGATGATATTCCGCGGAATTATCGACAGCTAACCAATAATACAACGTTCTATTGGCCTAACAAAGTGACATTCCGCGGTATTCCGCGTGCGGAATTATCGATGGCTCATCATTACCAATAATAGAGGCAGCGTTTTATTTGCCTAAACTTAGCAAACCGAAATTTTTAAGGTACAGAATCCCTACTAGTAGAGATTTCTTGGTGGGGATTTCTGGAATATATCAGACTTGCAAAGTAAAATTTCGCGGTATTCCGCGTGCGGAAGTTTAACTTTTCTACTATTGATTTTTACGACCTTTGGAGTAGCTTTTATAAACTCTTTGACTCTCTCTCTCTTCCCGACTATTGGTCCCACATGGTGGTGGGGTCAGCCTTCCTCACATTCTTCCTCCACTTCGCCCTATCCATGACGGCGTCATCGGAAACATTGCATTCCTTCATGTCGCGGTTTAACACGGCTGTCCAGGTGGTTTTTGGTCTCCCTCTAGGTCTTTTGGCGGAGACGGACAGTTCCAGTACTCGGTTTCCAACGTAATCGGGTGAAAAAAAAAAAACTCTTTCAAAACTTTTTTAAACTCTTTATTTATAAACTCTTTGACTGTGTGCAAAAAAACAAACTACGCATTATATTGTACATTAGTTTGACCCGCAAACACAAGTTGGATTATCGTGTTTGTGCGATGGGAATGATACAAACTAAATTGGCAAATTTGCGATTGAGTTTTGCTACTTTTTGGCCGTATTTGGTTATGCATAGAATAATTTTGGTTATACGCAGGCTTATAGAATATTCAGTTACTGTAGTTTGGTTATTTTATGTACCTAATCTCGTGGAACACGTTTGAAAAAGCAAAAACCTAAAAAAGTGGCATATTTTTTTTATACAATATATATATATTATACCGTTTGACCACTAAGAACGTTAAATGGATAGATGAATTAGCGGATAACGGCAATAAAATATTATTTGAATTGCTTTGCAATCTCTGAGACATAAAAAGGTGTTAAGTCTCATGTGCATGTAATTTCTATAATATTGCACTCATTAGGCAGGATATGGGTATGGGCATCCGGAAAATAGCAATGCAAGGACACTTGGCAAAAAAATAGGTACCTGCTGTTAGTACTGCCCTGTACGAGATCTTTTATAGAACGCTTTACACAGCCCAATTCCTCTGGAGAAAATAAATATATCTATGGACATTTTATACAACGCTCTCTAGTCCCAAAAGCTTGTATTATGGGAACTAGATTGCTGATAGAATACGTGTATACTTTTTTGTAAATACATACACACAACAGGAAAGATATCTTTTTCGGGCTGAAAACTTGGCCTTCCCTAAAGCCACACCCTAAGTAAGGTAACTCTTATCACGCCACCTTTGTAATTAACCCCAAAGTTATTAATTACAAACACAATGTTGGTTAGTTTTGGCTAACGTGGCCCCAAGTTTGATTACAACCTAACCTTGTACTACGAAGAACAACGAACAATGTTTTTTCGTGTTGCTTCTTACATTGCGTGGCGACAAGGCACTTTGTAAATGTCCGCGAAAACTGCGGTAGACGGCCGCGCAATGTAACTTAAAACTAGAGAATTTTCACTTATCGTATTTCCTTCTTCGTCGTACACAACGAGGACGTAATGAAGGTACTTACTCTACTCGTACTGTATGTGTGTATGGAGATAAGTAATGTAGGTATTTGTTTTGTGCAATGGACGAGAGAAGGTTCTAGAATCTAGATTATCCACCAAAAAACTAAGCTACATACACAAAAAACACTTATTATCCAATATGGAGAAAAGAACATTCCAAAATACGTAAGTTGGTACAATAAAAAGAATAAAAATATTATTTGGTAATTTTATTTAATTCACGGCAGTAATTTAAAAAAAATCAGAACTCTCAGACACGTCTGAACTTTAGGTTTTTAATATACTCTAGAGCAAAAATTCTGAACCATTTAAATAATATGTATTTATGAACCGCGGAAGAAAATTACATCTTGGAAACCATAACGCTAGTTTAGTGAACATCTATTTAGAGCCTCTCTGGTCTATCACAATTTCAACCACGTCCCAACCCTAGCATAATGCTAATCAATAATTTATAAAATTTTGATTCAGTACGCATTCCAACTCAACCAGAATACCCAACTATAAGTTATGTGCGGTCAGGCTAGGCCCTAGCTACGGGTTAAAAGATAGGATAATAGGTACCCATGCATACCTTAACCCTTACAATCCTGTAGCGGTATTTCGCGGAGCAATCTGGAACCGCACACATGACAAAGATGGATTATGTTGCCAAATCGATGCATAATGTTTAGTATAAGTGATGATGAGGGGTTAACATCCCACTAATATTATAATGTTCAAAGTTTAGATGGTTGGATGTTCGAATGTTTCTTTTGCAATCTCGTTGCAATTACTGGTCCGATTTAGATGAAACTTGGAATATTTAAAGTTTGTAGCCTGGATTAACACATAGGTAGGCTACTATTTTAATCCCGTAAAGTCAACAGGAACAAACGGGACGCGATCGAAGTTGCGAGTGGAAGTTTTCGTAAATTGAATTTTCGTAATTCGTAAATCGAATCTGAATTATGATTTAGGTACTATAGCTGGTCGGATTTTGGCTTTGTATTGTCTTGTTACAATAGTTTTGACCACAGCACAGATCATTATAATGACCACGGCTATCCTCTAAACATCACTATGTACAATAATGTACGAGTACATCACCCTTTCCGAGGAGAATATTTTCTTGTTTTCATACTTTCAGAGAGTGATTTCAATCAGTCAGGCGTTAGATTTTTTAACTAATTTTTTTATTGAATGAATAGTGTTACCCAGCTGTAGACCAGACTCTGCCGTAGATCTCAGTTGCGTTGGGTAGGCTCTCCTCAAAACCCTCCTAGATCCTCCTTAGCATATAAATAATCGAGCCCGCAAAAGGGACTGGATCTAACGGTATCACTGTGGTATTTGATAGTGAATTTTCTTACTCAATTTACTTGGGTACTGTGCCATATCAAATAACCTAGCAGTGGAAATTGAACTTTGTGCTGTGGCATTAAGATTGATTATTGGAAGCAAGTTGTGCAGCTTACTGTGCCTGGTTACGTTTTACCTACTCTATTGCGTGGTTTTGTCAAATAAAACTGAGCCATGCCATGCTTGTTTTTAATATCATTTTTGGGCGTCAAACGATTGTCATTTTTCGAGGTCGAAAGTGAGACACCTAATCTGTAGGCACTGCTCATTCATCTGTCGCAGGGGAAAGGGTAACCAAGGGTGGATAATGAAGAAATAGGTTCATTGTGGAAAAAAGGATGAGGGGAGGGCTACATCAAAACCCATCCAATCTTATTTGCCTGAGATTCAATGGCTGAATATTTTTATGTACATTATTACATGAAAAAGCCTACCAGAACATAGCACAGAATAGAACAGTCTTTTTTTCAATAGAATAAAACTTACGTGCGAAATGAAATCACGGTTGTAATGGGACAGAAAAAGAGATGCTATAAGTAGGTATTCTTAGCGCTGCAAAGTCGGTGTGGTGCAATCACTAGTTATGAAAACGTCAAAAATGTATGGGAATGATCACGTGACACTCCCATACAAAATCTGGATAACTTTTCGGTCTAGTATCAGTAGTCCAATGTTTTCTATTGTCTCGCACTAGAATGTTAATTTGGCTATTAGACAGAAGAGCAAGTGACGATAAGTAGGGGATTGTACCTACTATTTAAAGGTCACTTTCTAGGCACTTACCAACAAAATCGAATTACAAATTGACCTTCACTAGTACTTGAAACAATTAACAATACATCAAGTAAATTGGTTGATTTATCAAGAAACCACAATCCAATACAATTTACTCAAAGCAAAGGTATTTCTAAGATTGTGCGTTTCTTCGACCCGACGCATGACGAAGCGAAGGGTGGCCTGACCCGATACCTATCCAAAAGACAGATGAAATTAAGAATTTAGTGGATGAAAAGACTCCCTGTCCAGCTGTAGACTTGTACTGCTGGGACCTTTATGCTCATTTCGTCAGAAATTTTAGTGTAATATGACATCATACTTCAGCCGAAAACTGGTTACACCCTCTTTGTAAATTTTGTCACCGTGTTTATGACATCATTTTGACCTTATTAGAGTTAGATCTCTGCTAAACCGACCATAAGGCCCTTGATTATGGGGCATGGCTCAGTCGGTAGTAGCTCTGCCTTCCGTGCTGTGGGTCGTGGGTTCGATTCCCACCGAGAACAAACATTTGTGTGTTGTAAACATAGATGTTTGTTCTGTGTCTGGGTGTTTCAATGTATTATAAGTATGTATTTACAAAAAAAAATATGTATGTATTGTATCAGCCATCTAGTTTCCATCGTACAAGCTTTGCTTAGTTTGGGACTAGAAGGCGTTGTGTTAAGTGTCCGTGAATATTTATTTATTATTATTATTATTATTTATTATGACGATAATCTTACGCGTGTGTAGCACCATTACGGTTAGAACATTGTATGCATTTGAAACTATTTCAACCATTGCACTGCACATTCTACTGAGCCCATTTAAGCCGAAGACGGCGCTCACGCGATTTGACAGAAACTGCGGTATGCTGCCTCCCAATGTCAAAGTCAAAGTCAAAGTCAAAAATCTTTTATTCAATAAAATCTCACTGATCACTTTGAATCGTCATTACGTTTTGTATGATTAGGTATGATTACATTTTTTTTTATTGGATGAGTTGGAGCTAGTTCGTCCCAAGCTTGTTTGTCTTCTAAATAATCAGATATTTTATAGTATGCTTTTAAAAGAAGTCTCTGTTTTATTACGTTTTTGAACTTGCCAATCGACAACTGAGACACATCACTTGGGATTTTGTTAAAGAAGCGTACACATTGCCCTTTGAAAGATTTACAAATTTTTGTGAGCTTAGTTGTGGGAACAGCGAGTTTGTCTTTATTTCTAGTGTTAACATTATGATTATCACTTTTTTGTTGAATAGATTGATATTTTTTTGAACATACGATTGAATATGACAGGCGTCATGGCACAGTCGGTAGTAGTTCTGCCTTCCGTGCTGTGGGTCGTGGGTTCGATCCCCACCGAGAACAAACATTTGTGTGGCAAACATAGATGTTTGTTCTGTGTCTGGGTGTTTCTATGTACTATAAGTATGTATTTACAAAAAAAAAATGTAAATGTATTCTATCAGTTATCTAGTTCCCATCGTACAAGCTTTGCTTAGTTTGGGACTAGAAGGCGTTGTGTTAAGTGTCCGTGAATATTTATTTATTTATTTATTATAATAGGGGGATAGATGGTGAAGACGAGGGTAGGTTTAATAGGGTGGTGGTGTGTCTGTTTGTTTGTTTGTCTGTGCCCTAGTAGCTCTTAAAGTAGAGCTCCGATTTGAATGCAGTTGTTTTTTAAATTTGATTTATCTGGGATGGTTCTTAGCCCTGTTTAGTGGGGATTGGTGGAGTCGTTTCCAAGTTATGAGGATATTCATCAGCTCTGGAAACCAGTTTTGAGGAATCTCAGGCATAATTCCAGTTGAATCATTGAGTTCATCTCAAAGTAATGAGATTTAATTAGCTGGAGTCCATACTCCATGGTCTGACGATGACCACTAATAAGCAAGCTCGTATGAGTTAGTGGCCATTACTGGTGACTGAGTTTTTAGGCCGCCTTAAGGCCGCCGTCATGGCTTAACGAGTGATAAAGCCAGGACCGATAGTTTCACGTGCCCTCTGAATCACGAAAGAGCTTAGAGGACCACTAATGACCAGCGATGATGACAAGTATCTAAGTCGATTCCCATAGTCGGGAGTTTTTAAATTTTTAAAGTGAAAACTTCTTTAGCATCGTTGTGATTTTAAAGTCGATGAAACGAAAAAGAAAAAGCGAAATATTTCGACCCCCACGCAAAACCCTTCGATAGCGCGTTCTAGGATCCGACCAAACTTAGCAGCGCCATCTAGTTCTGATTTAGGGCAACATGAGCATAGAACCTTTTCTAACTAAATAAGTACTGTATATTGGTTAAGTACATAAAAATAAATACTAAATTAATTTCACATTTAACACAGAGCGATAGTGAATGCGTGGCACTCGAAGTATAACTTCTTCCGAACGGAGGGACTCCACGCACTGGTTTTTTTTGAATGTTTCACTTCTACCACGTGTGAATGCACACATGTTTTTTTTTGTTACATGTACTTCTTTTTAATCGATTTTTTTCGTAACGGTTTTTTTATTACATTTACTTTTTATTTTATAATCGAAGATTTCTTACCAAAATTATCAAACAAAAACCAGCAAAAAATATAAAAAATGTTAAATATGGTTAAGCAGAGAAGACAAATTGCCTGAACTTACTAGAGAGTCCACTCGCTTATCTGCGACAGACAAAATCTGACATCCGCATATTTTTACTGCGTTACGTAGTCTGCCTCGAGTTTTCGTGGCTTAGCTAAGTTATGAGCTGGCGAGGAAAAGGACACTGAATACTTTTCATGTCACGTAGAAGAAAAACGCCGTGTTTCTTTTAGTTGAGTAAGCTTGAAAAAGCTTTGACTTTGACGATGCAGTGGAACTTTTCAAAATTTTTTTAATGGATGAATTTAGGGGTCCACTATATTTTCAGTAATCAACTAATAAATACTACCTAAAGGTGCATAGTATTATATAATCTGTGCCTTAAGTAAGTACTTTAGTAGTCAAGATACTTTATTTACTGGTTTACAAACTAAAGTAGTAGGTACCTACGACGTATCAAGGTACTTTCAAACTCGTGGAAAGCAATGTTTCTCATTTGATGCACTATTTCGTAACATGAATAAATCACTTTTAGTTTTATATAATGCAGTTACTTCTGAGTAATATTTCAGTATTCTTATAGCAAGTGAAATTATTACCCTTCCTTATGAAATTCCTAATAGACTTTTCTAATATCGCACGCGGGTCATAGTCACATACTCGCGATGTCCATGTAAAAGGGGATTTCTAACATAAGCGACTTGTCCATTAGAGACAGTTCAAACATTTAATTTACTTGGCTTAAATATTGACACGCACCTAAACTGGAAGACTCACATTGATCACATAAAAACAAAGCTTTCAAAATTTATATACGCTCTATTTCAGTTAAAATATAGTACAAACACAGAAACTGCACTGTCAGCATATTACGCATATGCTTACTCTTGGCTCAGATATGGAGTAATGCTATGGGGAAATAGTGTTAATGTAAATGAGTTATTCATCATGCAAAAAAAATGTGTAAGAATCCTAGCCCAAATTAATAACACTCAAAGCTGTAGACCCTATTTTATTAAATTTAATCTCTTGACACTTCCATCGATTTATATCATGGATGTATGCATATTTGTTTACAAAAATAAAAGTAATTTTCTTAAAATTAGTGAAACACACAACGTAAACACCCGCCACAAAAACAAACTCTATCTACCATATTCTAGAATAAAAATGTTAAATAAAAGCCCGTATTACATGGCAGTTAAAATCTTTAATAACCTACCAAATGACATAAAAAATGAAACAAAAATGAAATCATTCATAGGAAAACTAAAATCATACCTAGTCAAAAAATGCCTTTACTCAACCGAAGACTACTTTGAAAAAGAATAATACCCACCTAAAACTAAAGTAAAATATTAACTTTTATAGGTACCTAGTCAAATTAGCCATAATAAATTTAAGTACATAATTAGTAAAAAGTATACCTACCCTAAGTAAGAACTAGTTAAGTAGTAGATAAGGAAAAATGTTTTAAAATTTAAGGTATGTACCTACCCAAAATTAATGTTATTAATTAACTACCTAAGTTTAAGCGCCCAAAACATTTGCGATACCTGGAAAAGGTGAATAAGTTGAAAAGTGCCTCCTACATATAAGACCAAATTGTAACACTTATTTATGCAAATAAACATCTTGTATCTTGTATCTTGTATCTTGTATCTTGTCTTTTGAACCCATTGACATTGAGAGCCGAAGATCGGCCTAAATTGCGCGTTTTGGGAGAGACCTACGTCCAGCAGTAAACCAATATAGGTTGATGATGATGACATTGAGGGTTAAATACTCGGTTGTGTGTGTTTATCTGAAAACCTATTTTAACATCAATTTATAAGTTTTCACTTCAATTTTTATTATTTTTCAAAACATGTCTAGGAGGACTAGATGACTCAACGAAAGGGTGACGTTCGGTAGTGAGCAGGGATGTCACACGTTACCAATATCGATGAGGCAGAACACCCTAAACCCTTTATGACATAATAATCGATACTATTCCGTGATATGAATCAAGATGAGCTTCTGAAAACGGGTATAAAGGTGTACTTACCTACTTATTACCTTATTGGAAAATAGTAGTCTAGTGGTAGTAACCCTGTCTCCCGAACCCAAGGTTGTTTATTATTGCAGTGGTCTTGTGAACGCAATCCAGAGATCTCCCCTTTACAAAATGCGGGTAGCAATAAAAATAAGATGCTAGCTCACAGGTTTAATGAAAAATAATACCGCCAGAGGTCACCACTATACCCTGGTGGAAATTAAGCCTGTGCACGGAAAATGTGCACTTGTCGCCTTCCCCCGCTGAAATATGAGGAGTGTAGATTTTAATCTGGCAGTGCAGCCGGCTGTGCTTGTAAATGTGCCAGTAATTGGACTTTAGCTGTAGCGGTCCTGACACCCAGATAAGTGCATTTTATAGGCAGCTTTTGTCTATGGCTTTGCGTGTCTGGTGGTGATGTCACGAGTTTTAAAAACAGACCGGATAATGTTATTTGAAGGCAGCATAAAAAATAAGGATATAAGACGCAGAGAGGTCAAGAAAGTATAAGATTGAGCTCAGACTATGATAATAAAGTCCTCGACTTTAAAATAAAATCTGGTCTTAATTAGTTCCTTAATGGTGAAGTTTTTCCAAATCTCAAATGATCAGTAAAATACTTATAGATTACTATTTATTTATTATTTACTATAAACGTGTAAAGCTATGAATACATTCTAATACAAAAGAAAATTATAAATCAAAACATTTTTGTAATATAATTTTAAAAGTAGGTAAATATTTTGTTAATTATAATTTTTTTTTAATAAAACGTCGTAGCTTTAGAGTAAGATCCTCATAAATATAAACACTCGGAAACTACAAAACTCCTCAAATCTGCTTAGGTCAGAAGTAAAATTTCGTTACCTGTGACTTCGCAGCCAGTTCATTCCGGATTATACTGGATTATTCTGGAATATTCCGGGTAAGCGGCGGAATATGGCGGATTTTCACGGCTTTAAATCACTAGGACAAGTTCACAGTGGCGCGAAGCGGCTGGAATTTACAGCCGATGTAGTTATTGATCAGCTGTTCATCCGTATTTCAGAGAAATCCACAATTCCTCTACTAGTAAGCAGACTACCTACTAAAGAAAGAAAGAAAGAAAAATAATCTATTTGTAAAGTCACAAGGAAAAATAAGCAATGTTACAAAGATTTAGTAAGTAAATACTACACAGTACAAGTAGCAGAAAACTTCTTATCTACTGTTGTAGGTGGGTAATTAAACACTAAATGGTGTCTGACTGTTCAGTAAATTACTACTAATATGTATTTGCCGTTGAAAAACCTTGTATATAATAATATATCGTTCACCTTACTTACTTATAAGTATTTCCATCGGCCATGGTCATAGTAATTGATGAAGGAATATTTAAAAAAAACTACGGGTTTCTTAACAATATTTTCAAATAGATAAAATATTAAGATGCTCAAAAATAATAGCACAGAATGCTAAGAAATGGCCGATCGTAAATTAGGATTTCTTTAGACCCAGTGACATAATAAACGAACAGCAAATTCTAATCATCTAAATGGTTACTAACCTTTAAAAGTGAACCGCCCAATAACTCACTCGGAAGGGAAACATAATATTTAATTAAATTTCGTTACGAGCGGATATTTTGTCAAGAACAAAGCAATTTTGGTTAAAAAGCACTTTAATAAAGTTTTATAAGCCCTTTGTAATTTATAGCCTCGACAGCGATAAGGAAATTGTTTTTATTTATTTCAATATTACACTATTTTATTCAACATTCTTTCAGGGGCCTTATTCACTATGACCAATACAAGCGCGTTACGCAGCACGACAAGCCAGCGGCGTGAAATCGCCCTATGCCTACGCCATATTTTCTATGCCATAAATGTCATTCCTTACGGTGACGTCATACGGTTACGGCAAGGAATCTCCTAAGGGCGGATTCGTCCAAAAGTCATGATATTCCTGAATAAGTATCTCTTGTATAACTTTACTCTTTGATTTTATTCTCAGATAAATTCGTTTTTGTTTTTCCATTGCAATCTTGAGAGTAGCCAATCCTAGGTATTGTTATTCTGTATATACATAAAATCCAACTTAATTCAAAATACAATTGCTTAGAGAGCGCAACACAATAATACATGTGCACACAAATTATCTGGGTGTCAAGTTGTCAATATCTATGAAAACAAACAGCTGTTTTGTCAAATGTAGCAGCCGCCATTAAAATATTCGACTGATTACTTGTTTATACCATAGATTTTGGCAGTATAACGATTTATTCTCGGATAGACAAGTTTTTCCTGGAATAAGACTTGGTAGAACAAAAAGTTTCTTATCACTAGAGTAATTATTGATTTTATTCGCAGTATAAGACTTAAACTGCGTATAAATAGTTTGGTCGAATCCGCCCTAAGTCATACAGAATAATGCCCCAGGGCGGCTAGTCGAACCGCCGCGCGCCGCGTGACCTAGGTGATTCAGCGCGGCAATGCCAGCCAGTGTCTTGTGACTTGTTGCGAGTGAATAAGTAATAATAAAATTAACAAAAAACTATTGCTAATAACCTATTGACTTTGATGATGGAGGTTTCAGGCCTTCGTCGTGGCTTAACGACTGCTAGAGCCGAGACTAACAGTTTATCGTGCCCTCTGAAGCGCGGTACTATCAATATAAGGACATATAATAAGCAAACTCTGAAATCGCCTGTTGAACATTATTGTTATCACACACACACCACAATATGCAACGTATAAGCAAAACGCAGATTTGTAGAGCCAAGATTATGAACAAGAACTAACTTGAATGTTGATCTTTAAGTGTCATTAATAAGTTAACCATTTGCTGTGTTTTATTTATGACTCTAGTAAACGTTTCTAGAAATTACTTACCCAACAACAAGGTTCATCGTATAATATTGCAACCATTATAAAACTCATAACGGAACTACTACCATATTCCTTGCTGAATTCGCTCAGCATAATATTCAAAGCCGCTAAAGATTCATTTTCACGAAGCAAGTTACTCAGCAAAGTAAGCAACTCGGTTGCGTCAGAAATTCTTATCAAAATTGAGTCACGAGTGAAAACTAACTTAAAAGCATCTTCATTGCCGCCACCATCATCTAATTAGTAAGAAAATCTTCTAGAAAACTAGGGTCTAATGACCTAAAACTACAATTTTAAGCCAGTCCTGAATTGTTGGTTAATCCATCAACTGTTTAGAACAAAAAACTGCCATTAAAATAATAGGGTTACTTCAGTTGATGTTATGTTTCTTTCAGGTATCTAGGTCTAGGTACCTTTATTTTGTTTATATAAGTAAGTATATATCTGCATAATATATATAAATATTAAGTACATAATATCCATTTGGAATATTTCATTGATTCTCATAAAATTTTCTTACCGGCCATATTATTATTTTTCCTTACCCTCCATCTCGTTTGTGACACTAGAGTAAACAGACACTGGCAGAATTGTAATAACAAGTTGCAAAAGCTATAAAACAAGAAGTTAAAGTTACTTTGCGTCTAAACTTGTTGTAAGTATACTTGCCTCGTGTGATCGCACCTTCAGCTGCGGCGAGCTAAGACAACTCCACGCTTGAACAATAATTTATCTCCAAGATTTTTATTAAATTATGCCGACATTTTGCATTCTGTTGACTGTAAGTTAATATTTCATAGTTTGCGACAGTTTTGTTGGAACTGAATTTGCTGGATAAAGGAACTTCAAGACGATCATGCACGTAATCTGTTAAGTGTCGGGACTCGGGACTATTATTTTACGCAGTTTTTTTAATATCGAGGCTATTTTTTTCGTAATGGTTATGTATCGATTACAACTACTACTATTAAGTTTACGCAAACGTCCAGCCGCGGCGAATGTGGCGATCAACATTTAAAAAAAATAACCCATTACTGTGGGGTTTTTCGTTGTCTCATAAAAACCTGGAGGTTTTCTGAACTGTTTTTATACTAAATCATAGGTATTCTGTGACTAAAGTGATATTAGCGCGTTTCAGCGCGTTTTTTGCCGTCAAAAGCTTCTTGTTTTCGTATATCTGTAGCCATGTCACTTGACATTATGCTGGGCGGCGAACGCAGTTCAGAGATTGCGATACAGGGGCACTTACTTGAGACACTATTACAATGTGATGACATTGAGTATTGAGATTTTTTGACAACCAAATTTGACATTTTTCTTAAAGAAATGTTGCTGCAGTTTCAATCAACAGAGCCTTGAGCTTTCACTCGAGTAGAAGTGTGTGTATGTAATTAATTCTAGAAAACCTACCCAGAACAGCGACGAGACAAATTACATAAAATATTTTGCAAAACAGTGAAATTCACGTCGTTTATCTAAGCTTTAAACTGCATTTGGCAAAAGAAGTAACAATTAATCTGGACAAAACGGGTACGTTTGGAGCGTCGCCAATGTACAGCCAACCTGCATATCCAACTTCGTAGACATCAAATAATGAACCTTATAGCGACGGAATACAAGCTATGTCAAACTTATGCGCGTAAATGATTGCTTAATTTTACAGTGGTAAAGCCCAGCGCGTGAAAAGTTGACATTGCATGCTTCGATATCGGTTTTAAGCACCGTTTGTTATTGCACGAATTGGCTCGGCAATATTGAAGCTATTATTAAGTAGGTCAAATTGTACTACCCTTTACGAGGCCAAAATAAAGAGAGGCCTATGCCCAGTTGTGGCTGAAGGCGGGGTGCGGATGATTTTAATGATGATGATTTCTTTTAATACAATAAGATTCTGATTCTTTTTTTGCGAACAATATTACTACGCATCCCTGATAATAATTATTTGATTTGGATTAGTTGAGCTATCTATGGACTCTGAATTGTCTCAATAAATAAATTATATTATTATTATTATTATTATAAATCGTTTGCAACAGTTTGTAGATAGCTCAACTGTTTCATGTGTATTTTGTAAATATTGTAAATACTGTATTAGTTGTAATTTTCTTTGTGAATAAAGTCATAATATTATACTTTAAATTATTTGAGAGTGTAGTATAATATTAAATTTAATTCTTTGATTATCTTCTCTTATTTTTTTTATTTCATCATGGGTGTACCCTACTATTGGATTTTATCTGAAATAAATTATATTAATAATAACGAGCTTTTTCGATTGAAAAGTCAGCTTTTTGTAGCTCTCGCTTTTCCGGGAAACGGGAATTCAGTTTCAGTATAACTTATAAATATTTAATTTTAATAATGACCAATAGTTAGTTTTATATATCTATTTAATTTAACGAAAAAAAAAAGAATTTTAGCCGTATGCGTTCCGTATGTAGAAACTGTAAGAGTATACATATAGTTGATATGGCTTCAGTAAATTTTCTGATAGTGTTGAAAGATTCGTCGTGGTTCAAAGAAAAACGAGTTCTATATTTTCTTTGTACGTGGTTTGAGCAGCTTACAAAGTTCTACATTATAAATTTATTCCCGGCATTTCGTCCAGAGTTTGAAATAAACACCAATTAATAAAGAAACAAGACATTTACAAACAAAATTACCTCCACCATTTACAATTCTGTCAACATGATACATTTACAGAGTCTACGCGTTTAAAAGCTTCCACACTGTCACGACACAACAACTACAGGATACGATACCGATATAATCGATATGTCATGTCAGCTGCCCCTGCTTGCCTATCTTTTGATACCACCAAAATCTGTCAATTTACAATCATAAGATGTCAAAAAATATAGTTCAACGAATCAGCGACCGTTAAACTGACATTTTAATTACAATTTGTCAGATTCTGACAGATGATGGTATCAAAGGATAATTTCTGGATAATTTAATCGCTAGCGCGCGGGCTTTCGTAATGTCCCCCATTGCACGATATCGTTTCAGTGCCGTGTCGGTAGCTGTGCGAAAACAGCCATTCATTTACTGTGTACGCATTTGGGGCACAATTTTACAAGCACATGTATTCGTGTTTCAAACACTGGAGGTCTTCAGAACAATCTTTTGAGAAGACTTAATTTACGGCTTGCGAGGCTCAGTCTGTATGTCTTGACTCTGAAAAACAAGCAGCATGTAGTCAAAGAAAAACAGAATTGTCTCTATTTACAACTAGCAAAATATTATACTTGACTGGTTATGGGTAAGCACAACAAGAAGGTACGAAACAATGAAATTGGACGATAAGTGACCTCCCTGTAATTGCCTCCATCCAGAACGTGCTCTTTGTGGCATTGCGTTGCGTCCGTCACACTGTGTGTTAGTAAAGGTACGTGTTGTGTAGTTTTAATTGCAGTAGTAAGTAAGTACTTCTCCAGAAGAACGCTTTTCACAAAAAGAAAGTTGGTCTGTCCTTTTTTTAAAGATCTCTCAAAATAAAATAAAACCAACGATTGATCACGAACCACAACGGTGGTTATGTGGTCCGTAAGCTAAATCAGTTGCGGGCTGATAATGAACTTGCTTTATTTCTATCACGAAAAAGCCAGCAATGTGTAGTAAATAATATTATTATTTTATTTGTGTACAGGCATCGTATTTCAAACACTGTCTAGAACAGTCTCGAGGATAAAATGTTGAAAAGATTTATAGTTTACGGCATAGTACAACGATAAATATTTTATGTCAGGATGTCAGTTGAACCCACAATCTGCTCTGATATACCATGAAAATCTCAATCGAAAATCTCAAACAGAGCCTTACTTTCAAAGCGACGAGGACACAGACGTACAAACAGACAGATACAACGTCGTCAAACTTATAATACCCCTTTCGTTTTTTGGGAAGACGTTTAACACGGCCGTCTTGAACGTTTTTTTTTGCTCACTCCAGTTTTCCTCTGCGTGAGTCCCCTGCGTAAGGGGATTTCGGGAACTTTTGTGCAATAATCCCCTTAGCGACCACTGCGAAAACTGGACAACAATTCCAGAAATCCTCTCATTTACACAATTTTCTTTTAAAGGTCAAATTAAACAATAATTTATAAGTTTAAAAAACTATTTGATACGCATTCATCATCAAATGATGATGATGATAGCAGTTCATTGGGACTGTTCTATTGATCGTAAACACCACAGAAAAGCAAAATACGCAATGTCGTGTACGTGGATGACGTGTTTTTTCGAGTTATTCTTATACTAGTGAACTGATTTTGATAAAAATTTATGGGACCAATCTGGAAGCATACCCTTTCAGATAAAAAAAGAATTTTTCAAATCGGTTCATAAATGACGGAGTTCTGAGGTAACAAACATAAAAAAAACCATCCGAATTGAAAACTTTTTTTGAAGTCGGTTAAAAAACACAGCTGAGCGTTGACTCAGGTTTTCCTGTGGTTAAGACCGACTAGGCTAAGAGAATGGTATAAGTACTAGTCAAGCATTACTCCATTTAAATTTAAACTTGCTTTCGCAGTTGTACTACCATTAGATATATACAGTGTCCAAGCCGACGATGCAGGTGGCTTTTAGCTTTTACATTCAGATCCTTTGTTCTAACTAAACGACACAGAATTAGGTCTCGGTCTAGGTAATGGGTGGTTCTTTATTTTGAGCACTGGGGCACTAGGTTCGGTCTTGTGTTCCAGTTTAATGAGTCTGTGTTTTAGTTTAATAGAATTCTTTCATTATTCTGAGTAATATGCTACAATGTTGCTAACAGTTTTAGAATTGTTCTGTAAAATTTTTCATTGAAGTTAAAAGCTTAGAATTGTTCTGTAATTTTTTTTATTTAAGTTTTCTCTTTTAATACACAGGCCTTATAATCGTTTATAGATAAAATGGTACTATTATAAGCGGTGTTTAACTTTTAACAGATGTTGAGAAGCGATTATAAGTAAACCCCTTAAAACTAAAATTGTCGGCCAAAAATGACAACGCTGGATGCATAATTAGAAACAAGAGTCATTGGGTTCAAAAAATATTTAGGTGTCATTTTTTTTATTTATCATAAGTCAAGCTTAAAAAAGAAAGTAATAAAATAGTGGGCGTGTATGTACAAAAAACACTGTAAGCAAAATGAGACGCACAAGACGCTATATCTTTATATTCCAAGCTATCCGTAGTTCAGGTCCAAATTGCTATGTGAAAATGCCCTCCAATACTATAGTAGGTGCCAAATAACACCGCAATACAGGTCATTCACCCACCTTCACCTCGATGTCGCAAAATTCAATTTATGTATGGTAAACAAACAGTACTACGAGATTCGAGCGATTACCGTCTTAGCGACAGGTTTGTATGGAAAGCGACAGAATTAGCCATTCATAAATTGAATTTTGAGACATCGTGGTGAAGGTGGGTGAATGACCTGTATTGCGATGTTATTTGGCACCTACTATAGTTATGTACTGTATTCTCCGTGAAGGCGGCTTATGACGTCCATTGCAACTGATGAGAACAGGCTTTAGGTTTAGGTCAGACGGGTTTCAATCAAAGACGGAAGCAAGAGCCGGCGTGAGACGTGTGAATAACTCAATCGGACGGATTACGGAAACAATTATTTGTTTCAATCAATGCACTAGGATTATGTCTACTGGAAAATAATTGAATGTGACTCGCTTTTGCTCAAATAAATGAAAGCGCAGTAGACAAATCCAATTTTCTTCTATAAGATCTAAAATTAGTTCATGTTTGTTAAGTTGCAGTACTGGGCTACTAGGTTAAATTACCTAAACTTAATTAAAGTCTTACGAAAGCGCGGTTGGGACAAAAATTCAGATTCTACCTCCGTTAGTTTCGAGGCCGGTGCACACTATCAAAAGTTTTCCGACAAAACCACATTTTTCCGTCTGAACAAAATTTTTTCAATGACATCTAAACATCTATCTTGCCCAGTAAACTTTGTTTACGTAAACTATGTTTTCGAATAAAGATTTGAGCAGTGCCTCTAGCGGGAAGTTGACATAACTGTCATCAGTTATGTGAACTTGCCGCTAGAGGCGCTGCTCAATGGAGAATCATTTCTCCATACAAAAATATAGCTCCGTGAACTTTTCAGATGTAAAACATTCAACACTAGGGGGCAGATCTAAAGGTGGCGGTTCGCGCCGCGACAGAGACCGGAGACCGAGACGGGAAACCGCAACAAGTGTCTCGGTCTCTTCTGCATGTACTGTAGGTCAAGAGTCTCTGTCTCCGGTCTCAATCGCGGCGCGAACCGCCACCTATACATTGCCTAACGTCAAGTGACGGTCGCGGTCTCTGGTCTCTTTCTCCCGTCTCTTTCTCCCGTCTCGGCTCCGGTCACTGTCGCGGCGCGAACCGCCACCTTTAGTGGATTCAAGCCTCCACCCAACCTACAAAAGCTCAAAATCTACCCAAGGGTAGACCAGAATTTGTCAGAAAAAGCGCCTAAAGCTGGGTGAAGCCTGCAAAACTTAAATCCTAGATCCGCTATTATTTTCAGACAATATGTAGACGCCCTTAGACTTTGTTTTGAGTTGACTACGTGATCCCAATAGTAAAATAGGGTAAGTTGAGTCAAATTTAGTTATAAGATCTTATAGAAGGAAATTTTGGATATGCGATATTTAGGTGAGTGTATTTTTGAGTGGTTTAACCGAAGTTCTTTTGTAACTTGCTTGTTACATAAAAATATTTCATGGAAGTTAACGCCCTATTTGCTCCATAGCAATCTCTCCCATAAATATATAGCAGGACGTCTTTTGTAACATACTAGCTTTCGTCCGCGACTTCGATCCTGTTTATTTCCAATTAAAAATTAGCCTATGTGTTAATCCAGAACTTATTATTCTATATATCATTTAAATCGGACCAGTAGTTGTGGCCAGCCATGAATCAATAACTTCTGCTTGGATAGAATCTAGAAAATTGCTATGATTAAAAATAGATAACCTAAAACCCTAAACTTTTCTCAGAAAGTAAAAAATGAAATAACTGATTTTATCACGATAAATTTGAAATAATAAAATAGATCTTACTAGTTTATTATTATCGTGACAATTTTAAAAGAGCATCGCTTACTTTTAATATTCCAAAGAATAAATGGATTGCGAAAACTTAAAAGAAATATTTTTAAAATAATTAAGGTGATAAGTCATATAGGCCGTCGAGTGTATTGAGTTGCAATTACTTTAGGTTTGATATAAGATATTTCTCATAAAATTTAAATAAAGTACTCTCTGTGAAACATGTTTTTTCCTGTGTAGGTTTGGCATTTGGTCTAAAGCAGTGAGCACACAGAAAAATTTTTTTTATGACAGGCGTCATGGCTCAGTCGGTAGTAGCTCTGCCTTCCGTGCTGTGGGTCGTGGGTTCGATCCCCACCGAGAACAATCATTTGTGTTATAAACATAGATGTTTGTTCTGTGTCTGGGTGTTTCTATGTATTATAAGTATGTATTTACAAAAAAAAAAGTATGTATGTATTCTATCAGCCATCCAGTTCCCATCATACAAGCTTTGCTTAGTTTGGGACTAGAAGGCGTTGTGTTAAGTGTCCGTGAATATTTATTATTATTATTTATTATTTTTATTTTATATGTCATACCCCTGGCTAAAACTTAATCCGGCCCGTGGTCATCGGCCGCTTAATGTGTTTGAGCTCTTAAACGACGTAACCTATAAGCGTGCTATTCTAACCTCCTAGATTAACTACGATTTGAAACAACGCCAAATAAACGTGTTGGCTTCACAGGCTTTCCTCCTATGTAGACGAGATGTACCTAAGTGCCTATTAAATTATGCTTGGTTATTATATTGTAACATAATTACCATGGTAACATGGAAAAAAAGAAAAAGAATCCATCTTGGACGTAACACATCTAACCTCTAACCATTGTACGATTAGACAGAATATTCGATAATAGAGAAATAAATAAATAAATGAAAATAAAATAAGAAAATTTTATTCATAACAAAACCTGCACTTAAAAATTATCTCTCAATGTTTTTCTTCACCATTTCTGAGCAATAGCAATACCAGTATTATATGATCTGTGCCAATACTCTAAAACTTCAAGTACCTACAGCTGAATTTAAACCTACAACCATGGGTTCAAAAAGCTCTCAATAAGGAGTTTTATGCGTATCGTCAAAACTGCTTTTCGTCATTAACCAATTTTTACCAAAGGTGCGTTTCGTCAAATACCTTATAATTAAAACTGCTTTTCGTCAAAATACCATTTTTGCCAAAGATGCGTGCAGTCAAATATTCTTGGTTAAAATTGCTTTTCGTCAAAATAGGTATACTTGTATACCTATAGACAAAACTCCGTAGTGTTAAAAATTAAAAGTAAAACAATTATGTACTCGTACTTTCGCTTTATTTA
This sequence comes from Eulithis testata, assembly GCA_947507515.1. Classification (NCBI taxonomy): domain Eukaryota; kingdom Metazoa; phylum Arthropoda; class Insecta; order Lepidoptera; family Geometridae; genus Eulithis; species Eulithis testata. The sequence continues at coordinate 3,321,521 of OX382213.1, read as the reverse complement.
ATTGGATGTAATCCAGTTTAATATGAACCACTTGTGGCGGTTAAGTGCGTACAATCACAAGCAGTTGCATATTAAAAACTGGAAACGCGGCTAGCCGTGCGGTTAGCCGCCCCCACGGTTAACCGCTAGTGCGTTTGAGGCATCCTCCTCCTCCTTGCGTCGATATCCTCAGGGTTGAGGGTCGTGACCTTGTTTTGAATGATATTCTTCCAGCGATATCAGCGTTTGAGGCATAATATACGGTCTTTAAAGCTGTAAAACTTTGTTTGATGTGTCGTGGTACACTCGCGACCACTACTCGTATATCTGTAACGTCACGTCATAACGCTTTATGAGATGGTGCAGTTCATTTGTCAGGTACAAGTGATGTCGTAAGTGGAAAGTGTTTTTACTGCCACGTTTACAAATGTTTTCAAATAGTTTTTTGTTTTTCTTGTCTGAGTTTACAAATACTTATAATTTTGATGTTTTCAAGAGGAGAGTAAATAGGTTTCTTGGAGGCAAAACGAAAAAAAACTTAGCATCAGGTGAGATTGTGGTCAAACGTGCCTATAACTAAGTAAAAAAATCTACTTATATGAAATGGCAGAGAAAAAACTATGAGTATTTAAAAGTGTTTTTTTTGTGGTCCTAAGATTTAAGGTGCTTAAAAATTTATATTATCTAAGGAAAGCTATGCGTTGTTTTAATAAAAAAAAATATTTATTGTTAAATTTGTACAATTTCAATCACATACCTCCTACAACAAACAGCTTGCAAAACCTTGTTAGAAAACTGTTTTGCTTTCCAGAAAAGCATGATAACATTGTACTAGTTTAAATTAGCGACTGCTAAATGGTGGTTATTTGCAGCCCCATTACTGCGGCGTCTGGGGAAGTCCACCGTCTCATTTATTTCTCCGGCCAAGAACTGTCAGGTCTTGGTTTCCCGAGAAACTTGGACCAGTCAAAACGGTTACAATATAGCGGTATCATTGCTAACGTTGGTAAGAAGCAACTTAAACATTTTGAGAAGACATTTTCATGCAAAACATAAATAAATATATATGCTTGATTGCATGAGTATGAAAATTGTGAGTGCGGACCGTAAAAAAAAACAAAATATTATGCTTTTAGTAGGGACTACATAATTAGGGATTTCTGAAAAAAAAAAACGGAAATCTTCACTAGTGGGGATTTCTGTATCCTTTTTATGGAGTGCCGCAGTAGTTTTATAGTAGTTGATACTGATACTTGAACCCCGGAAGTTTTTAGAAATAGTTTTATCACACTCTGTATTAATCACTAACTAAGTGCTACATTGAACACCTACGAGCGCAAAGCGGATGAAGTTTGAATAATATTGCACGTACATGTAAAGGGAATCTCCAATTTACTCCCAAGCAACGTCGGTCGCTTTTGGGAAACGAAACCTTAATGCTTGCAGTGTGGTCTAGTTTCAAAAGACAAGAATTACGTAGAAATTACAGACATTTCGGACATTATTTAAGTTACGTGCTTGGGCAACTAAATAAGCAACGCGACAGTCGTTGGAAATGTTAAAACTAGTCAAACGCCAAATATCTTCACTTAATACCCTTGGTGAATTACTACAGTTACGTCATACGAGCACGTCTTCAGTGGACGTGTCTTATGAGGACATAGAAACATTTCTGGATGCCAGTCAGAGGTTACTTCTTCTTTACATTTTTACAAACATTTAAATCAAATCAAAATCATAAGAATTTATTTGCAACTACTTAGGTACACTTAATATAAAGTTATCAAAAATAAATAAGGCCTAGGTCTAACATACCATAATAATTCATAGGATATAGGTAGCGAGATAAATAAATAGTTGCAAACTGGTCTCAACTCAGCATATGCAGGTTGTAAAAACATGCGCTGGTCTTATGGTATATTTACATTATCTTATTACCAGCGTGAAATGTGAAAAACTTTTCTCACCGCCTGTACAATATCACGAGCTCATCCCGAGTATTGACCACAAATCTACGTTAGCGTTCACTTAAGGGGAAGCGGCATATAAATTATTCAGTCGTTCCTGTGGTCTTGTATTGGTCTTACGCGTGGGACCAAAGAGAGTAGTTTCATGAAAGAAAAGCTTAGAAAATTGTTTTATTGAGAGAACTCTTTGATAAGCGAGTACTTTATAGCTAGCACGAGTTTCTGTGAAATAAAGGGTGATTTTGAGTCCTTAGTTATTGTTAGACCACAAGGTGTATTAACATAGGTAGGTACATAGTTAGAGGTCCTGTATCGGCGAGTATATTTAATTTTGGCAAATTAAGCAAATTCAAAGATTGCTATCGTGATGCAACTATCAGACAACTAGTCACAATGCACATTTTAACATTTCTGAAGATATAAAATCGCTAAACTTTTTATAAAAATCAGCATGCGTGCTTAAGTTAGGGCCAGGACTGGTCGCCACGACCATGTCAGCCGTCTAGACGTGGCAGATTTCTTTGTGATCCACTGCTTAATTTCGATTGCTTAAATTCCGCCGATAGCTAAAATACCTATCAGAACTGGAAGTTTTGTGGTTAAATCCAGTAATGGACTCATTGCATGCAAGTTGCTCATCGACAAGATATCATGTTCAGCAGTTGATGTTAGTAGACTAGGTACCATCAGCTATATAAGTTGATGAACAAAATTTAAGATTGTGTTTTCATGTTTTGGGAACTATATAATCCTGGTCCATGGCCATGTCCGCTATAGTTCACTTGACTGTACCAGGGCTTATTTTTCTTCCGTAGTTTACATTAAGATAACACCTTAGGCTGCAGCTACACTTACCATCAGTTGTGCTGGCAGCCAAATGCTTAGTTATAGCACATTAAAAAGAAGTGGGTGTTCCACGCCTTTTTTATTTCCATGGTCCGTCTATTACATGGAAGCAAACCTGGGAGAACTTTAGATGTCCTTCACAACTCATGCATCAAAACACACTTTTAACTCTTTCGTGTTTTATTTTTCTCCTCATAACGTTCGTATATTTTCTAAAACCTAAGCTTTACATTACTGGGGGGCAATCGTTGTCTCATAAAAACCTGCCAGGACTGCTGAACTACTGAACCTGCTGAACTGTTTTCATACGAAATCATTGGTTTTCTGTGACTAAATAGTGACATTAGCGCGTTTCAGCCCGTTTTTCGCCGTCAAAAGCTTCACTGTAAAAAAAGTGGTTGCGGCAATCAAGATTTTGTTTAGATTAACTAAGTAACTTGTTTGGATCTGAGCCTATCAACTAGAATAATCACAGCAACTATTTTTATGATCAACTTAACTAAGATTTTGATTAATCTAACTAAGATTTTGATTAATCGTTAAATATATCGTCAATCAGCTAATCAAGTCACTTGATTGGCGTCCATTTTTTTCAGTGTTTTTGTTTTCGTATTGTAACGTTACAGAGCCTGTTGGTCTACTGTAAGCCACAAGTTATTTGAGATAGACCTACCTATCCTAGTTTCAGAAGATCCTATCAAGGAAATAGGAGTCGGTACGTGTGTACAAATTTATTATTATTAGAACCTAAGTTATTGTCTCTAAAAGATCACTGAAGCACTATTACGGAGGTGGTAGAGATGAAAGGTTGTTCGGTAATTTTAGAGAAGACGAGAGGTCGGTTGTTAGGTCTTGCCGGAGGAGAAGAGGGTGAGAGGTCGGAGTGTTCACTTGTAGGAGAGGAGTGTCCCTGGACCTGGTGGTGGTGAGGAGCGGTGCTTAACACACGCTCCTGTACTCGCTGGTTGAAGTAAGCAGCTTCTGTAACTTTCGTTCCAGTATAAGAGAGTTTCAAGGATCTAGGAATTTTACCAGGTTTTACCACAGTTTCCAGGTTCTTTTTATGTGAAGCTTACTGAGCCATGGGCTATAAAAATCAACTGTTTTACTCCGTTCACCATGAAAATCAAGACCAGACTGATGACCGTCTCCCATCCCAATTTTGACAGCCATTCCATGAATTCGATTTTCAATGTTTTGTTTCAAATGTTGACCTGCCAGCTGTGTAAAGAGTTCCGTTACGTCTGAAAATCTGAAAAGATCCTATAACAAATAATTTAGAAGTTAGCAGCCGAAAGGAATTATAGAATTAGTAAAAAATACAGTACATAAATAGAAAAATACTACAGTATATCTGCCACGTCACTTGACATTATGCTGGGCAGCGAAAGCAACTCAGAGCTTGCGATACGGGGGCAGGTCGGAAGGTAACTACCTACAATTTGTTCGATTACCTCGCAATTTAGCGATTGCTCCAAGATTTGCCGAGTAAATGTTTTCAACAGCTATTGTACACTTTTAAAATAAATTGGCGTGGTTGGTATTGAAAAAGATTTTAACAAAAAGTGGAGTTTTGTTTAGAAAAGAAATGGAAAATAAACCGTCGATCTGGGTTGAAGTGGGCACTGAATTAGCTGGAGCTCCTGTTTTAACAATGATTGTTTTTCTTTCGGGAATCGAACCTAACCTCAGAAGTACGTTAATTTTAACGTAGGTATACGCTATTTAATAACAAAGAAAAGTCACTGGTGGTTTAATCTTTCAAAAGTGCTTTGTGTGTTTCATGATATTATATTTTGCGTATAATATCAAATATAGTTACCTATAGTTATTACTCCACTTTAAGTTAAACGCTTGATAAACTTACCACTTGCATCCCAACCCACTTATAAACTGAGCACAACTTCGGAACAGGTTATGTCATGGATTCTCTTACATACAAATAAAAAAAAAGTGTAAGGAAAAGATAGACTATTTCGACTGCAAACTGGATTAGGTATAGTGAAAGGTTAAAACGGTATAGCGTTAAAATTAAATGATTTTTACTAATATTATAAATGCAAAAGTAACTCTGTCTGTCTGTCTGTCTCGCTTTCACGTCAAAACTACTGAAACAATTTGAATGAAATTTGGTACACAGATAGTCTAGACTAGAGCCTGAGAAAGGACATAGGCTACTTTTTAATGCAAAAAAAAGGTTGAAAGGGGTTGAAGGGGGGGGGGGTGAAAGTTGTATGTAAGTATCGTCATTTTTAGAGCTAGAAGCTTGAAACTTATTTTTAAGCTGCTGATTCGATATAAAATCAAGGTTTTTAAAAGCTATGCTACCCAAAGACACTATTCCACGCGGACGAAGTCGCGGGAACACCTAGTAATCTATAAGTTTGCAACGGTTTGTAGATGGCTAAACTGTTTCATGTGTATTTTGTAAATATTGTAAATACTTACTTAGTTCTAATTTTCTTTGTGAATAAAAATTATAGTAATAATAATAATAAAATAAAACTTCTTTATTTCGGACAACTACTGAAGATCCATATACAAAACACACAAACACGAAAAAGAAAAACAACAAGAACTTTAAAACTAAAAGTTGGATCGAGGTCGGAGGGCAATCAATGAAGAAACAGGATTATTTCATTTATCGTCCTCCGTACAAGACCTTTCCACTGCGGAGATGTCCAGCTGTCTGCATCTGTTTTCAGGATGCTGTTCAGAGATGATATTCAAGTTTAAACAAGCCTTATAAGATCTTAAAAACCTATAATTTTTATAATTTTATTATAAATAAGTTAAATTGTAATTCTAATCCTAAGCCGACTCAACAAATAGCGTTGCAGAAGGGTTTATATAGCGGCTTATAAAATAAAGGGCCTTAAGCCAACCGAATTCTTATTTAGAGATCACGGAGACGCGCGATTGCCTCGTAATCTTCTCAACCATCTAAAGCGATCCCTAACGAGCTGGTGAAGCTAACGTGTCACCAAACGATTATCTTTGAATATAATACTGTCACAAGGCCGACTGAAAGTTATATCTTTGTTAAATCGGGGAATATTTTTAACCAACTTTAAAATAGAAGAAGGTTCTCAATTTAGTTGATTTTTTTTATGTTTTTTGGTGATTTTTTTTTTACCTTATTACTCCGTTATTTATGAACCGATAATTTGAACCTTACAAGAAAAGATAGACAAAAACATCAGAAAAAAGACAAAAGTAATTGATGCCGCAAACCATTGCCGACGACTAAAATGGAAATGGCCGGGTCATATAGCAAGAATGAGCAATAAAAAATGGACAAAAATCGTAACCACTTGGCGCGGACCAATAGGTAAAAGAAAAAGAGGTAGACCACTAGACAGGTGGGAAAATGAAATTAAGGAAATAGCAGGAACAAACTGGACAGAGATCGCTACAGACAGAGAGGCATGAAAAAATATGGAGGAGGCCTTTACTCGGTCAGAGATCCTTGAATGATTTAATTTGTAATATGTGATTTAATTGTAACAATTATTTTTTTATATAATATCAAACAACTATGAAATAATATTAATAAGATAAAATTTATACATATGATGAATGATTTATATTAAAAGAAGTTGTAAATTTGAATTTCATAATATTATAATATGAACTATGAATATGTAAATAGGCAAGGCAAATTATCTAAAATGTACCTACCATTTAATTGAAATTAATTTAATGCATGATTTTTTTAGTTAGTAGGTATACTTAAATTTTTTTGTCATTCTATGGGTTAATAAAGAGGCTTTAATAATAATAATAATAATTTGAACCCACACATAAGGCAAGCGTCCACAGGGCCGCATCGCACGCAACGGATTTTAGTTTGCCTTGTATAAAAACTCATACAACTGCGTCCACTGATCTGCACCGTACGGACGAGTTTTTATACAAGGCAAACTAAAATCCGTTGCGTGCGATGCGTCCGATGCGTGCGATGCGGGCCTGTGGACGCTATAGTAAATGCCAAATAACACCGCAATACAGGTCATTCACCCACCTTCACCACGATGTCGCAAAATTCAATTTATGAATGGCTAATTCTATCGCTTTCCATACAAACCTGTCGCTAAGACAGTAATCGCTCGAATCTCGTAGTACTGTTTGTTTACCATACATAAATTGAATTTGGAGACATTGTGGTGAAGGTGGGTGAATGACCTGTATTGCGGTGTTATTTGGCAACTACTATAGCCATTAATAGTACCTGCTTTCACTACTTGTAAGTTAGTCACAAAGGTTCATAAAATATCTAAGCCAAACTGTCTGCACGAAGTAGGTGCGGTATTAAACTCAGTTTTGTAGTAAAACTAAGAGCTTGGGCTTTTTATGACTCTTCCAGTTGTCTCGTCCACTTATTATGCGAAAAAATAATAAGGTTTCGACTACTTTGTAAGCATACTTACTCATTTTCACTTTTTTACCGGTAGAATTGTACACAGGGTTTATTGTCATAATCCCCCCTAAGCTGTCCCCACCAGTGGGGATTATGACTATCTTCAAAAAATGGTTAGCGTTTTCCCCACTATTCTGGCTGGTGGGGATTATGACCACAAAAATTGCTTTTTAAAGTTACGGACTATCGGATACCGGAACCCTGTCACGGTCAATTAACTCAGTAACAATATAACATTTGTTTAGAATAGATTTGAAACTTATTGACCGGGCCCTATTGCTAAGTGAGAAAAGCATCAACAAATATTTTTATTTTCATTATCGATCGGTCAAAAATAGAGGGGCGTCAAAATTACATATCCAAAAAATCTTTTAAGTACGGGGATAAAAAAAAACATCTGTGTAATTCACACGTGGTAGAATTTGAAACCTTCAAAAAGACTTTCAAATCACAAGGACGCTAAAGAAGTTTTCACTTCAAAAAAGTTGCAAAAAGTGAACGAGTTTGCTCGAAACTTGCACCCACGCACTACGAGCTAGTCTCGATTCGATCCAATCCGTTAGACCGCTTGGCCAGCAGTCTTCTTAGAATGTGTTCGAAAATTAGGGATCTGTCTTCTCGTTTCCTCGCTCTTTCGTTTCATCGACTTTCAAATCACAACGGTGCTAAAGAAGTTTTCACTTCAAAAATAATTGTTCAGCTTGTAATGCATCTTAGAAACCCAAAAAGCACACGAAAAAAGTAATCTCCGAAAACAAAACACTGATCCCTAATCCCCCATTTCTATCTCGGTATAATTCCCTGAAATCTCTCCTTATCCGACAAGCGTGAACACTCGTTCAGCCATCCTCTTTACGCCTGCCATTACACTGTGGAAACATTTGAACAAATCAACGCCATTAATACTGCGCATCGACGATTGAATCTTACGATGCATAATCAAGTTTCGATCGAGATTCGTAGGAAAGCTGGATCACTTTTCATACCAGAATTAAGTCATTTGCACGAATTTTGGCACTATGGTCATGCAGTATATTTATTAATCTAGATTACTCAAGATGATGAGTTTATTTAGCTTTAAAAGTGTAAAATGCGTATATTTTTAACAGCAGTTGCTTTATTATTGCCAACAGTCTGATAAAAATTATGACTTTCAAAAGCGTTGAGTCGAGTGGTACTCGAACCTACGACCTTCCTTTTGATACGGGGATAAGTTACCATCACGCTACCGACTCGTAATTTCACTCGACGAATAACTCTTAGAGATGTTTATTGACTGCCCAAGACTTTGTAATGTTTTACATAGTTACAACTTCTCTCGATCAAGAATTTGGACTACCAAAGATTTGAAGAGATGAGGATCGGCCTGGTTATTGCACTTGGGAGCCTATTCCTTTTTCATTTTCTTTCGACTAGCTGTGTCACCAAGATCGGAAGGCCATTGAAACTCAATTTACATAACAAACCAACGGTAACGACCAAGATCCGATGTCGGGAATCGAAAAGATAAAGTTTCACACTTATTAGGTATCGAGAAATTGGTATTTGGTGTGAAGGTTTCAAAGTTAAATGGGGACTGGAGGGCGCAAAAAATAGGACACTGATCTGAAGTAGGTAGACATTTTTTGCCAATTTGGAAGCAACGTATATTTTCCATCGAATGTTATTTTAGGTTGGGACATGAACACATTGAACACTCTTTATTTTCTGCTAGTACCTACAAGCAGTAACTGGCAACCTGTCAGGGTTTTGACAATGAACTATTTCCTAGTTAGGAATGTCCTGTTTAGGATCAATTCAGCATTGCTTAGAGTATCATAAAATATTGACACAACACCAAAGTAAAACGTAGTAAAAATAAAAAAAAATCCTTGATATAAAAGATGGTAAGAAAAAAGATCTCAAACGATCACCAAAAATAGCCAATTATTTTATGTAACTTTTATTAAACTGAGCCATATTTTAACTCATTATTTTAAAGCCATTTTCTAGATCAATGAGTAAAACTACTTGAGACCATTCCCTACAAAGTTTACAGGGCACGAGCGGGTGATATTGTTTGACAAAACTGACGAAATGTTTGACAAACAGACTCAATTTTCATCAAAAATGCACATGCTTGCTCTCCGCGCTATCTCCTGCGTAGGTATACAACCCTCACCATTGTCTATTCGCAGGGACGTGGACTGACTTACATGGTTTACGTAGCTGTAAACATAAGAGATCTTGAAGTCTCATGTGCCTGTAATTACACCGGCATTACCGATTTGGGAATTGTGCAATTCCCAACAAAATGTCTCGCTTTGCGAATGCGTTTGCGTGTGCCATACTCGAGTCGAACGTCAAAACAAATGCACAGACTCAGGGCTCTGTGCCTATAGTATTTTTGCCTTACATAGGGATCCAACCCCAAATTTCCATCTCAGTTTCGCGTCTGAGGTTTTCGTTTCATCAACCTTTGTATTTATTTACTTATCGTCTAAAGCCATTCAACCCCAAAACGTTCATTTATGCACCTAGGCATCTAAAATCTTATCCGACGCCCTAAAATAACGTTACGGCCAATTATTTCGGTCCCTCGTAAAATAAGCTGTCTTGAAACCGCGTTATAAACGCTATAATCTCATCATTATTGGCCTGTGGTCGTCGTGATTGTCCCTTGAATAGCTTAGAGTAGTGTTAGAACAGCTAGTCCATTTTATTCCGACATTTGTCTTCTTCTTCTTCTATTTAATAATGGCCTCTGTCCATCACAGACAGTCAATTTTTCCAATACCTATCAAGTTATATTATTTGAAGTCCGCCATTTGTCTTTACTCTTGACAAGAAGTGTCGAATTGACAGTTTGTAATTAACTACTTTCGCTGATTAGAGTTCTGTCATTTTTGGAAGCAACATTAGCACTTTTATTTTAATAGTTTTTCTTGTGTTATTGTTACTATTGTATTGGTAAAATTTTACCCAATAACACTTGAGGTTGCATAATAATAATCGTCGCTCAAAGAGGGTGAAACATTGGAATAAATGTGTAATAAGTGGTTTTCTATGATAAAATTCCGGAAGTTTTCAAGGAAAAATCCACTATTTTGCCTTCGAATCAAATGACAGTCGACTTGACGAAGGACTCAACTTGAATACCTACTTTATCAAATAAATCACTTGCCACTGTCAAAATTGTCTTTTAAAACGACGGACAGAGGCCAATAATAAAAAAAGAAGAAGAAGAATCAATTTCTTTATTTTGTCCTACACTGTTCGTCTCGCTTTCTCAAAAACCGTCAGTGACCAGTTATTAATGCTTACATTTGTCATGATAAAAGGTATCAAACTGGCAACTCAGTAACTATATAGCACAAAAATTTGTACCGGCCAGTACTATTTATTAAACAATTGCTTCGAATAAAATAGGTCGTACCTAAACCAAATCGGGGGAGAACGGACCGGGTGAGTACGGGACCGGGTGAGAACGGGCCTAATCCAAAAAAACAATATGTAACCGGTTATGATCATACATTTTGTCAAATTTAAAATGAACTAGCTGTAATAACTTTATCTTTGCCATAAATTATGTTCTGAATCCGCTAGAGTCCTGGCTTTAGATATCATCTTGGTACTTAGAGGCCAGGCGTTTGAGTTAAATTGTTTACCTATTAGTGGCGAATGAAGGCACCACAATGAAACACCAACTTGAGTAACGAATGTTTTAAAAGTTAGTGCTTACGGGCTTATTCGTCATGAACACTAAGGAATCTTGAAATATAGGGGCTAAGTTCTTTGCCACATTTTTACATTCTGAAAAGATGGTCAGTTGTTTTTTTTTTAATAAAAATAATGCAATAAGCCTGTAAAGAAACTATCGATAATCATAATGTGTCGTTTGATAAATCGAATTTGGTTAACATAAAGATGTCTATGAGAAATATTGTTATCAATCATCATCATCATCATCAATATAGATAAACATCTTTTGAAGCTGACTGACAATCAACGCACAGCCTAAACTATAAGTCCTAGAAGTATGAAATTTAGAGGGTAGTATCCTTATGTGTAGGGGTGCACTAAGAAAGGAATTTTGAAAAGTCGCACCCTAAAGGGTCTAAAATTAGGATCAAATATTTTAACCAAATAATGCGTATGGCTGCTAACACGCGAGCAAAGCCGCGGGCGACAGCTAATAATAATAATAATAATAATCTTTTATTTCAGAAAAAGGAACTTAGTACAAAACATGAAATCAAAAAGTCCTTATTATAACGAATGCTTGACAATGTACATTAGATTAGTGGTATGTAGAACCTACACTAAGAAATAAATCTTGTGTCGTAGATTCTGCAATCCCGTTTGTTTTTTCAAAAGTAAAGTCGAGCAGAATCCACTGGATTTAAGGTGAGCGTTAACATAATATAATATAAATGTATAGTAATATAAAAATTTTGGAAGATGATATAAACAGATTATTATGTGTGACAGCATGCAATTGTGTGTGGGTGTGTAGTAAGGAGGGGGAGAAAGGCTAGTTCTTTATAAGGCCGTTAAAAGGTAGGTTATAGAACCAGCGAGATCTATATTACTTGCTTTTTATGTGTTATTTTTTGTAAGTAAAGACACACAATCAGGATACCCATTACAAAATCAATACATAATAATAACTACAAAAGTTTAGTGTAACTCACAATGGAGAGAGTTTATAAGCACAATATTTAATGAAAATGCTTACAGTTCGCAATATTTATAACAGCGTTTCGCATGATATTTGCAGTACTCTTTTTTATCGACTATAAATAATCTAATGGCGTAATAGAGAGGAGGCCTATACTCAGCAGTGGGTGCAAACGGGCTGAAATGATGATGATGATAAATATCTTCACCTGACAATATCCAACATAAAACTTTAAATTAATTATTAAACATTTAAAGTTTAATAATTAAAAAGAGACGAAAATAATTTTAGGTTATCATAAAAGTTTTATAAGGTAAAGGTGTCCTATACGTCAATGGTTGTCACCATCAAACTCGTGCTCGTTAGTTAGTGATGAAGCGCTCGTGGCGTAGCTTACTTAGCCAATCTTAACCGATAATCTAAGTTAAGCAACATTCTGTGCGGTCACTATATGGATGGGTGACCGTTAGTGGCATTTACATCTGAGCGCTTCCGTGCTTCGGAGGGCACGTTAAATTGTCGGTCCCGGCTCTAGTAGTCGTTAAGCCACGACGGAGGCCTAGAGGCGGCCTAAAAACTCCGTCACCAGAGTTGGCCACTAGCTCATACGAGATAGATAGACCATCAAACTTTTCAAATCTTTAGCAGTAAAGTTTACAATTGGTTTGTAGTCAGCCACAAAGGAAGAAACATTATGTATAAATACATAAGACTGGTAAACAAATTACTTTTTTTGCATCGCGCAGTCAATCTGGACGCATGTAGATTACACACAATACCTTCGAATTTAAAGTTTAAAATAACATACGACGTGTTGTGGCGTTTATGACCAAAAATTAATGCTTACAAAATGTGTGAAAACAATTTTTTTTAAGAATTTTCTGAATAACAGTGTAAAGCTTCGAATCCATTTATCTGTCAGCACGTGTGAAAACACCATAAGATATAGGCCTTAATCCACACCCATCGCCTCAAGCGGATGTGGCAAGTAAATAATGACTCCTATGGGACCAAGATAAAGAGCGTTTTCGCTTAATGTACCTGTTTATGGAGGTCATAAACAATTCGGTATGTTTTTCGGAATTGTTAGAAACACTGTTTTAAGGTGAGTTTTGTTGATAGACAATACTTTCGTAATTTTACGAAGTAACTTGAAAGTGAAGATATACCTAAAAGTAGACGGTGAGTCGTGTATAGGCCTACGCAGACCGGGACGGCATGGCAAGGGATTTTCATTTTTACTAATGGACATTCACCCGTACTGTTACAGAAATACGACATAAATTGCTATGTTTTAGCATAGCGGCATCATTGAAAGGGATTTTATCGCACGGCATTAAAAAACACGCCACAGGCTCCCGTGGCGTGGTATCTAAGCGGCCAGTGTGCGCTGACTCACGGCAAAATCCTTTGCCATGCCGTCCCGGTCTGCGTAGGCCTTAAGGCTTATGCATCTAATTTAGATGATTTATTCAGCGACACAGGCAACTTTTTTACCCATGCCCCGATGACTGGGACGTTGTAGTGCTTGGGACATGATTTACATGGTGAAGGCTTACCCAGCACCTATACCATTCTCTCATCCTAGTCGGCCGCATGGCGAGTCTGTACGTTTCACGTTTACTACAAAGTCGCGTAAACTATAATTTTGAATGAAGAATCATCAGTTTTGTAAACTACCCGCTAAAGGCGCTGCTCAATCTCTACACAAACAAAATTGCGTGAACTTTGTACTATACGTAAAACAAACACACTAAGCATCAAGTGACGTGATACTCGAGTAAAAAATCAGAGCATCAAACAAAAGAACATCACCAGTAATTGGCACTGCAAAATCCAGCTTATCTCCAGTAACACCGTGTCATGAACACTGCGAAAGCAATACACAATCGATTCTGATATTAAACATCGCGTTTCGTGCGGACATAAATAAAAATTCGAATTCGACGACAATCAAAGTCCTGTAAATCACTGCTGCGTGGTTTGTGTTACTGTGGAACGCCAGATGATGTAGTTCAAGCTTTATAGCGATAGTTATAGAGTCGGGTTTTGAATTTTAAATAATAGCTTGAGATGTTATATTTTTTTCAGAGGTGTATAACTCGATTTCTTTGTAAAGAAACTTTACTCGATAGTATATTTTGTAGGCTGTTTAGTCTTTATTTTTTCCAGATTTATTAAAAAATGTTCGAGACACTACAGTATCTCGTTCTTGAGTAAATGTGGCACTTGACGCTGTATAAATCAACTAGATTAAATGCGAAACTCTGTAGGTGTCACAGTAGAAGTGGCAGAATACCAACTACTATATTTACGTCTGTGTCATAGCGTACGAGCGAGATTTTTTGCCACCATTTTTAACTATCGTACGATTGAATTTCGCATTTTCGAATTGCAACGCCTAGATTCCGCGTTTTAGGGTAAAAAATAAATAAATTGTCGCGTATCAGACGCCCATGCCATCTAGCATGACATGGGGGTATTTTATTTCGGTAAAATATTAGGGGATGGTAGAAACTAAATTTGTGGGTATTTGTGAGCATGAAAAAAAACCAGTGCGTGGAGTCCCTACGCGCGGAAGAAGTTATACTTCGAGTGCCACGCATTCACTCTCGCTCTGTGTTTAATGTGAAATTAATTTAGTATTTATTTTTATGTTCTTAACCAATATTTTACCTACTAAATTTTCACTTCAAAATAAAAAGTAATAGTTGCAAAAAGTCTATAATGTCGGTTTGGATTTGAACTCGTATCCTGTTGTCGGTCTGACCGCAGTCCGACGGTATCACCGTTCCGCCAACAACGCTCGCTCCTGATGGTTGAAATTTACGGCTGTTTCTTTTTCTTTTGTTTGACGCTGTCAGTTGGAAGTCGTATAACTTCAAAAACATGGGCGGTAAAATGCTGAACACTGCCATCTATTAACGATAGTTAGCAGCTAGTCTCTGTCTCTTTCTATTCCCCCGAATAGAAAGAGACAGAGACTATGTCCTCCCGTATAACGCAACCTGGTTGAAGGTCGCATTAGAAGTATAACTTCAAAAATCATACAGTAACTGTAGCTAGTACTAGTGAAGCTATTTGTAAAAGAGTATGTTGATGTGAACATTTTGAAAACTTTAACATTTGACAAAAAAAAAATTTGAGCAAAGCTCAGCAGGCAGTCTTAAGGCCTCCGTCGTGGTTAAACGAATGCTAGAGTTGGGACCGACAGTTTAACGTACCCTCCGAAGCATGGAAGCTTTTAGATGCCACTAACGATCACCCATCCGAATAGTGACCGCGCAAAACGTCGCTTAACTTAGATAATCGGTGAAGATTGACTAATCAAACAACGCCACGAGCGCTTCTAAGATTCTTATGTCCATAATCTTCATCGCTACCTCAAATAATCTTGGCCTCGAATCGACCTCCAAACGGTACTTTTGTTTGTCAAAATTACTACCTACCAAAGGTCGAGTGGAGGTAATGATTGTTTGAGATAAAATGAAAAATATGAGGGTAAGCTAATAATCGCAAAAACCCAACACTACTAATTGTAGTATGGTTTCGTCCCACGCTACCCCCAGGGTATGGCCAGTGGGCCTAAGATGCGCACCGCGAGATATTTGTCATGTCGTTCGGTCAAAATGTAAGCATTTTGTACCAGTTTAGGAACTATTGCATTATCTGTGGTACCAAATGGTGTCGACAAAACGCGCCATAATGTACACTTGACACTTCTTAGTCGTCGTACCTCTCTGAGGACGAGATAATAGTCGTGCAGAAATGTCAAAAGTCAAAGGCGCGGTTTCTCGACAACATTAATTACCACAGATAATGCAATAGTTCCTAAACTGGTACAAAATGCTTACATTTTGACAGAACGACATGACAAATCTCGCGGTGCGCATCTTAGGCCCGCAGGGGTATGGTGGGTACAAAGTGGGTGCATCGGCACTGACATAATGCGAAGTTGTCTAGTACTAAGTATATATTAGCTCTCCAATGTCGTGTAGAGGTCGTGCCGATGTGGAAACCGCCTTATTATTCTCATTATTCGTTTTGTCACGACAAAGTCAAGTAGGTACCTTGTGGCTATTTTGTGAACGTTTACCTTCTCTTTGTTCAACTCTCAACAATACAACATGCTGGTTTTCTTTGTATATAAACTTAAAAGACTTTTGTTTCGGATATTGTCAAAATTAATAGTGAAATATGTATTTGACAGGTTTCTTATAATTTGGTATTATAAAGTAATTGAAAATATAATCTAAAGTCCAGTTTTGAGAATGACTATTGAAGCAGCCATCAAAATTAATTAATCTGTTAAGAGATTTTTCGACAGGCGTCATGGCTCAGTCGGTAGTAGCTCTGCCTTCCGTGCTGTGGGTCGTGGGTTCGATCCCCACCGAGAACAAACATTTGTGTATTGTAAACATAGATGTTTGTTCTGTATCTGGGTGTTTCTATGTATTATAAGTATGTATTTACAAAAAAAAATATGTATATATGTATTCTATCAGCAATCTAGTTCCCATCGTACAAGCTTTGCTTAATTTGGGACTAGAAGGCGTTGTGTTAAGTGTACGTGAATATTTATTTATTTTTAATTTCTATTTAAATGAGGTTTATTAGCGACTGTATAAATATTGTATCATTACTATAATAATATTTTTTTGTACAAGAAAATGATGGAGCTAGCCGATGGCACTGACTCTCTCACAGAGCACGTCCACTGAAGACGTGCTCAGTGATGCATTGCAGTACGCCCATCACTCTAGTCTAGTTTTACGATGGAAGAAATCCATATCCATACTTCCATACTAATATTATAAATGCCTTCATCATCAAATGATGATGATAATGATAACAGTTCATTGGGACTATGTTCAATCGTAAACACGACAGAAAAGCAAAATACGCAATGTCGAGTACGTGGACGACGTGTTTTTTCCAGTTATACTTATTTAACTTATTTAAGTACTGAAAAAAATACAACCGAATTGAGAACCTCCTCCCTTTTCGAAGTTGGTTAAAAATGGTGTAACTACTCGAAGCTTACATGGAGCTTAATAATAACAGGGTTTACGTGAATTGACAATGTAGTTTACTAGAGGCCACATGGAACAATAAGTTGAAGCGACGTTACAAGATAAAGTCGACTCGAGTGTAGCATACGCAAACGCATTCGCAAAGAGAGTACTCGAGTCGAAAGTCAAAACAAATGCACAGACTCGAGGCTCTGCCTAGTGCGTTCACACTCTAACCTATCGGTCATCAGTTTATCCGATAGCAGGTAGTTCCGGATGGAGTCCGGTATCGGACCAGACTCGCATGTTTTGGCAAAACCGTTGATTACGTGATTGCACTCGACGGTGAGCACTGCAAAGAAACATTCGATTTTAGATAGACTCGCAGAAACAGTTCCTAAATCTCCCGCTAGAGGCGCTTATCCAGTTTTCATACAAAATTTCTCGCTTTGCGATATGCGGACAGATTGCGTAAAATAGCAAGAAAACACAACGCGGAGATAGACTCAGGGCTCAGTAATTGCCCAGTAGGTAGTCAACCGTGATGAACAGTATATGTGCAGGATGGCTGGTTGATTTACTGTCTGTGCTACGATTGGACATGCCTCAGACTACCTTATTTGTCCATGTTGTGTATGCTAAAAATGTGAAAGAGTTACACCAATATAGTAGCTACTTTTTTCTTACCAATAAGTAATTTTTCGTAGAGTTTACGTAGGTTAGTCGTAGCAACCTCTACGCTGCTACGCCGTGCTACGCAATTTGAATTTCGGTACAAACTGGTAGTAATCATAGGGTTAGGCTCATAATCCCCTTTGAGTCGTCCCCTTCAAGGGGATTATGAGATTTTTTGGCACATAAACCCCTTGATTTAAAAATTTTAAAATCAAGGGGATTTTGTACACCTCGTGCTACGCAATGGATTTCGGTACAAACTTTTGTAAGTACCTCAGATTACCAAAGAGGTTTCAATATTCTGGCAGGGTAGTACAGTTAAAATCAAAAGTATTGTAAACTGGAGGAGGGCGTTAATATTCGCGACACAGTTTTTTAAACTTCTGCGGATGTTATCGTTTTCTACTAACTTGTACCTTGTTTCTTTTCCAAAAATAAACTTATTATTATTATTATAAATGATTAAAAGTATTTTATGACTGAAAACTAGTAACTTTATATATTTTGAATTATGATTAAGAAGTAAAACCACGTAAAACGAACCCTCAGGGTGACAACAACTACTTACTTCCTAAAATGGCAATTTTCTAAGACGACAATTTCCGAGAACGTCTATTCTAAACTCGTCAATTTCCTAAAAATGACAACTTCCTAAAATGACAAATTCTTAAAAGTAATACTAATATAAACAATTATAATGAGAGCAAGAATATAATTTTTAAATTCTGAATAATTCATCTACTTTTGATACTGTCTGTACTAACTTCACCATAATCTGTGCTTGAGTAGATTAAGGTGTCGCCGTGTGAACTATGCTTTCACCGGATTAACTTTTAATGTGGTTAGTGTAGACTGTGGAGCTGAATTGATGAAAGTGAATGTCCACATTGTTCAGTGTTAGGGCGCGAACGCACTAGGAAATAGTGGTGTAATTGCTTAACACTGTTGCAATCAGTTTTCTTAAAATGATGGGTAAATGTGTCAGTTCATTTGATAATTTAGGGTGGTAAACTTAATTCACCTGGGGTAATTCACCCGGGTGCATTAATACATTTTTAGTAGATTTGTTTCACCGAGGTCATTTCCGGGTGCATTAAGTAAAATTTGCAGTGGACATGATTCAAATAAAAAAACCGATTTTTAGACTTGTCTTGACAAGACTAAACTTGCACAAGTTTTTCCCTCAAACCTGTTAAAAAAAGCAAGCAAGCTCGTATCAGTTAGTGGCCAACTCTGGTGACGGAGTTTTTAGGCCGCCTTAAGGCCTCCGTCGTGGCTTAACGACTGCTAGAGCCGGGACCGACAGTTTAACGTGCCCTCCGAAGCACGGAAACGCTCAGATGTAAATGCCACTAACGGTCACCCATCCAAATAGTGACCGCACAGAACGTTGCTTAACTTAGATTATCGGTTAAGATTGGCTAAGTAAGCTACGCCACGAGCGCTTCAAACCTAATAAATGTGTACCTTATTACAATCTTTCTTTATTATTAATACAGCATCCTGGTAGCTATTTCTGCTTTCAAAATTATCTCATCTGAGAAGGGATATCTGTGCTGTGCTTGTTTTTTGAGAAGGCGATTTTGAAATGGCTCCTTGTTCCTTGTCGACTGTTTCTTGGATCTTGAAATTAATAAACTTTCACTGCGAGCCTAAGATGCGCACCGCGAGATATTTGTCACGTCGTTCTGTCAAAATGTAAGAATTTTGTACCAGTTTGGGAACTATTGCATTATCTGTGGTACCTAATGGTGTCGACAAAACGCGCCATAATGTACACTTTTGACACTTCTTAGTCGTTGTACTTCTCTGAGGACGAGATAATAGTCATGCAGAACTGTCAAAAGTTGAAAATTCAAAGGCGCGGTTTCTCGACAACACTACCACAGATAATGCAATAGTTCCTAAACTGGTACAAAATGCTTAAATTTTGACAGAACGACATGACAAATATTTCGCAGTGTGCATCTTAGGCCCGCTGGTGTCTCGTTGACTGTACTTCCCATTTTTTATGTATGAACTTATGAAAACCGTGTCCAGCGGAACTTTTTGTTATGTAGTTTTGAACCGTGGTCCAGCGAAACCGTGGTCCTACGGGATGAAGCCTTATGTTCGTATGGGTACTAGGTAGTATTAGTATCATAACGATCTGCCCCCGTATCGCAAGCTCTGAACTGCGTTCGCTGCCCAGCATAATGTCAAGTGACGTGGCTACAGATATACGAAAACAAGAAGCTATTGACGGCAAAAAACGCGCTAATGTCACTATTTAGTCACAGAATACCAATGATTTAGTATGAAAACAGATCAGGAAGCCTGCCAGGTTTTCTGAACTGTTTTCATAAGACAGCGATACCCCCACTGTGGTATGGATAAATGGCCAACTCAGGCTGATATACTCAAACGTCAATCAAACATGAGCACCACTTAAAATTGCTCTGCCTCTGTTTGACATTACTCATTTGTAAGAGATAGCAATAATTTAAGCGGGACTTAAATTGAGTATTCGACGATCAGAGATGAAACAACTAAAATGACTGTTATTTTTTTTGTTTCAGACCTATGTTTTTGTTTATACAAAAAATGTATTTGTAAACACATTAGCTAAATACTGTAGCAATCTGTTGTCTGAGAGAGTAAACAGCGATTAGCACGAACAAATACAACGTTGCGTAAACCTAACGTATTTGAGTCATATTGCGCGTCAACGTCAGCTCGACTGCAAAACGTTGAAGCGTCACCGCGCAGTGTATCTCAGATACGCTGACGTTTACATTTATGATTTATTCGTGCTGAAGCCTATGCTATTGAATCGTCTGTTAGTTTTTGTTTTGCTTGTTTTTCTAACTAAGTGAAGATAAATAATAGCTTTTTGTGGATGTCTAGATTCTAGACTAGACCATTAGTAAACAATCCGAAATGTATTTTCTAACTTGATTTTCTC
Organism: Eulithis testata; assembly: GCA_947507515.1. Lineage (NCBI taxonomy): Eukaryota > Metazoa > Arthropoda > Insecta > Lepidoptera > Geometridae > Eulithis > Eulithis testata. The sequence goes on along the minus strand of OX382213.1, from coordinate 3,301,018 downwards.
ATCATGACGACATAACATAGGCACTTAGGCACGTGCTAACAAAAAGTTTTCTTAGGTCTTTAAGGTCTGTTACTCTATGTTTGTGTAACTAACCGAAGAAAGTAGCAGTGTGGGTTTGGTTTCTCGGCAAAACAAATACTTACCTACTCTAAAAAAATCTATAAATGTTTTGTTTCGGGTTCTGATAATTAGGCTCCACCAGTGGGCCAGCTGGTGGGCTCGATGAGCATAACCCTTATTTAACTATAATAGGTGCCAAATAACACCGCAATACAGGTCATTCACCCACCTTCACCACGATGTCGCAAAATTCAATTTATGAATGGCTAATTTTGTCGCTTTCCATACAAACCTGTCGCTAAGACGGTAATCGCTCGAATCTCGTAGTACTGTTTATTTACCATACATAAATTGAATTTTGCGACATCAAGGTGAAGGTGGGTGAATGACCTGTATTGCCGTATTATTTGGCACCTACTATATAAACTAATTTGCCCACATATTTTTCAAAATATTTAAAGCCGATCAGCCACAGAATGCAGCTTTGTTATACAGAAAAGACACTCTCCACTTCGCGCAATTTTTTACCCCCGCATATTTAAAGTCAAGTCACAGAATACAGCTTTGTCGTACAGAAAAGACACTCTTCACTCCACGCAATTTTTACTCTCGCACCCCAGCCCCAAAGCTCGTAGGTCAAATAGCAGTTCATTAAACGGGCTGCCATCGTGTACCAACCGATATGAGGTGACTAATCCTTTTTACAAAAAACACAATGTACACTTTACAAGGTATTATTTATATCCTGCTGACACTTTGGTAGATAAAAATGGGTGACAAAGAGACTTTAATCATGTTTTACGTGGCACGCAATATAGTACATTACGCACTAACCAAAACAAATGCAGATACAGTGTCACCTTAATAACGAGCAGCCAAGCCGATTTACACACGCAAGTACAGTGAGTTTAGTAGCGGTAGTGTTACACTGAGCAGTAATGAAGTAACGCACTGTAAAGTTATTGTAGACGAGCTGTGTGGTGTAACTCTATCTGAGGGCTGATCACGAACAAATCTGACAGTCGCTGCGTTATGGTAAGATTGCGATTGTCACATGTGATCAAGGCACTGCAAGTACGTATGAGTGTGTAAATCGGCACAAAAAAGTTGGACGCAAAAGGTTGGTACCAAGCGTTCTATTTTCAATTTTAGCCAAGTTGTAGCATTGAAAAGTCACATGACTTTTCGTTCAAGGATGTAATTTTTTCTTCCACTTTGCACGTTAACTCATATTCATATTGACGTCACTGACAGACGTCTTTGGGCCGTCTGGCTGGATTAACATAAAAATGGCCGAGACTGAGTAAAATGAAAAACTCTTTACGTTTTATCTTTACCCGAATATCATACGTAATCTTATTTAATCATAATAAACAACCCGAGAATCTTAGTAAATAATTTTGTATTATGCTGTGGGTTGAATATAAATCAGAATGACTTACCTACTTAGCTGGTACATGCACTTCTTTAGTAAGTAAGTAAGGTAAGTGTTCTATCAGCAGTCTAGTTAGAGAAAAGCTAAACTGACCGAGCTTTCGTCTCCAAGTTTTGAAGAAAAATATCCACCATTTTGCCTTCAAAACAAACGACAGCCGATTTGACGATGACTTGACTTGATTTCTAATATATCATTCGAGACTGGCAAAACTGTCAAAATGACGGACAGAGGGCATAAATAAAAGAAGAAGAAGGATTGAAATTTTCTCTTTTTTTTAATCAACATTAACACTTTTGTTTTAATAGTTTTTCTTGTGTTATTGTGAGTATTGTTGTTTTAGGATGGTATATATAGGTGCTGGGCTAGCCTACTCCATCTAAACATTGTCCCAGGCACTACAGTGTGTCGTTAAGTGTAGGCATAGGTTGCCTCCTAACGCTGTATAAATCATCTTCAATAGATGTAACGGCCTTATTATTATTATTATTGTTTTAATTTTGGTGGAAATTTAACCAAATTATACTTAGGTTGTAACATAAAGTGTGAGCCATTGGAATAGATGTGTGTAAAGTGATTTCTCTGAATGTGAAAATTCGTTTTCAGGTTTTGAAGAGAAAATCCACCATTATTTCTCTTCAAAACAAACGACAGCTGAATTGACATGAAATGACGGACAGAGGCCATAAATAAAAGAAGAAGAAGACTGAGCTGTGACGCCTGTCAAAATATTCAGGCCCTTTTCCCTGAACTTCGGGTGTAATTTTCTCACCTGTGATAGCGGCAGTTATATGAAATAGTCTCATCAGGCGTTTTCAATGGCGCCAAATTGAACTAATATCGGATACCGTTAGTTTTATATCCCGCTAGGGAGTAATCGATGAATCGGGTTCAGCTCGGTTACATTCGGGTATTTTAGTGAAAACAAACAGGGCGTAACTGCGGTCCGATCTTTGATACCATGAGAATCTGACAAATCAAAATGACAGTTGCTAGTGTTAAAAGAGATCAAAAGATATCTTTATCTTTGGCATAGTCTACTCACATTTAAGGTATTATTGTTCTAAAGTGCTGAAAATGACAGAACTCGAATCCGATTGTTTATCATTTGATATCATCAGAATCTGACAAACTATAATCAAAATGACAGTTGCTAGTATCAAAAGATTATCTTTGGCATAATCTACGTACGTTTAAGGTATTATTCTTCTAAAGTATATTTCTCTCAAAATGACAAAACTCGAATCCGATTGTTTATCATTTGATGTCATCAGAATCTGACAAATTATTATCAAAATTACAGTTTAGCTAACAGTATCAAAAGATAGACAATCAGGGCGATGCTCTATGCTTCAATGTCTAACATAGTTTTTTGACAGCGATCGCCTAAATGGTTACCATGACTTTTCGATCACTATCAAATCAATGGATTTCAATAAAGTTTTTACAGCGTGAAGTTGATAGCAAATTATTCTAATCCCACCTATTTTTAACCGACTTCAAAAAAGGAGGAGGTCATTTATAAATAAAATCGCGAGAAAACTCACCTGATACAAAAACATCAGAGAAAAAAATTACGAATAAAAGCTTACCGTTTGATATAGAACCCGTTGGCCGGAAGCCATCGGCCGCGGATATCAGCCAATTTGGCACAGCCCCGTTAATACGACTATTAAAGGTACCAACTATTTATACAACCATGGAGTTACACTTAAGGCTATCCACCAAAAATGTAATAATAAGTTTTAAATGTTTTTATTGACATAGTTCGATCACATAATCTCCACTGCTCCCATAACGCAAGCTCTGAATTGCTTTCGCTGCCCAGCATAATGCCAAGTGACGTGGCTACAGATATAGTACGAAAACAAGAAGCTTTTGAAGGCAAATAACGCGCTGAAACGCGCTAATGTCACTATTTAGTCAGAAAATACCTATGATTTAGTATGAAACTTTGCTGTACCTACCTACTTTAAGTTAAGTTATACAATTTTGTGTGTTTTTAGTGACCACAGAAAAGAGGGGACTCTTCTAACACAGGTTAAATTAACTTAAAAGAAGAGATCCCAACCCTATTAGTTAAAAAACTTGTATTTAACAATAAAAACTATTTTGATTTAAAACTATTTTTTTGAAAACAGCCAGGCGGTTTTTAGATATGAGATAACGATTGCCCGTAGGGATTCCTTAGTGGTAATTTTTGGAATATACCCATATACTCAATGTGTTGAATGCACTATAGGCTCCTATGATTGGTTGATTTGGCTGAATCTGTAGTCTAACCGAAGCGTAATGAATGAATAGACATCAATTTCGAAAATTGCAAAATCTTTTCAATATCATAATCCTTTAAAATTATAGGATAATTATTTGCGACTGGTGGGAGGTAAACTTTAACCATTTTTTTAAAAGTGTTAAACTTTTTTTTTACTATTTAGGCACAGTGCAAGTTTCTAAGAAAAACGCAGATGCGTTCTGAAATGTCATCTTTCAGTCAAAATAAATTACAGTTTTGCTAATAGCGGTAACTACCTAGATTGTATTTTTTTTTTTCACAAGGGATTGTGTGCGGATATAAAGAGTTGAAACCTTTTGACGACAATTAGTAAGATTGCAATTTGCGGCCGTTACGGTGAAGTCCCTCATCTTGCAAATTAGAGAAATTTGAGTGCTGTCCAAAACCCGTATTCGTATTTATTGCTCAAGCATATGATTATCCTTACCGGCATCTGTGTTCCCAAACGCCTATGTTTTAGAAGTTTAAAAAAATAGAGTGAATGAATAGGTTTCTTCAAAGTAAACATGATACATTGTTGACTACATCATCACTGGTGAGATAATGATTAGGCTGAGAGGATGGTATAGGTGCTGGGTAAGCCTACTCCATCTAAAGACTGTCGCGGCTATCCCGTGTATATAGGCAAAGGTTGCCTCCTGACGCTGTATAAATCATATTCAACAGATGTAAAGGCCTAAGATGAATGGTTAAAAACGTTTATCTGTATTGGGCCATACTTAGAAAAGCTGAATAGGTAAACAGTTGATAAAAATATAGCTCTAGCACTGTTTGACGTTATCTGTTAGTAAGAGACCAATAAACAGCTGGATAAAGGTAAGCAACGATTATAAGTTAGTAGGTAAAAAACCGCATTCAATTCGGAGCCTTATTTATAGAGCTACGAGGGCACAGACAAAAAGACAAAAAGCCAAACAGATACACAACGCTATCATTCCGTTTTTCGGTCATTTAAAGCATTTACAGTACTTATTTATCAAAAAATTCTGCTTTAAGGAAAACTTTCCTTTGCCAAATTAGAATAAAAAAATACCAAAGAATTCCTTAAAAAAACAAAAACTCACCGTCGTGTTTAAGGAAACGAAATACCTCCTCAATTTGTGGAGTTTAAAGGCGCAAAAGTACACCTTAATAAATTACGATCATTGTGAACAAATTGAACAATTTTGTACAATTTGAACTTGACCCTTTTAAGGCTTCCCAATTTGTTCATTTTATACTTTGCCCGTTTAAGCGTAGTTTTTATTGTGCAGAGTTTGGCGTAGAACTTATAAATGAATGGAAATCGCATCTTAAATTAGGTCGTTCTCAGATGTCACCAATGTCACCAATCAATAGTGACAACTGGGAATTGCTTATTATGCGGAATTTGGCGTAGAGCGAAATCAATGAGAGAAGATCACACGTTTAATTAGGTCATTCTCAGATGTCACCAATGACATCTGAGTAGTGACGACTAAGAATTGCTTATTGTACCGAGTTTGGCGTAGAACTTATAAATAAATGAAGATGGCACCTTAAATTAGGTCATTCTCAGATGTTACCAATGTCACCAATCAATGGTGAGGACTGAGAATTGCTTAAAAAATGGATTCCATTTCCCACCACTGGTGATGTCCCCACTGCGTAATGATGACAAATAAAAATGTCTAGTGGCAGAAAAACTGAAATAGGAGAGTAGAAGTAACCAAGAGGCCAAGAGTTACCTAGGTCACAGATTATATAATACTATACTCCTAGGTGTAATAATTTCATGTTTATCCGCTCAAAAAAAGTCGGTAAAATGGACAACCCTTGAACTAAGCCAATTTGCAACTGAGATTGAAAATATTGGTATACTGCGTATATACTCGAAATTAGCTCAGTAAAGAGGTTGAATAGATTTTTATATCTTGATTGGAACTTACAAATTATTAAATGGATTTTCAATAACCGTTAAGACGTAGTCGGTTAAAAAAACTACTCCCAAAGGTTTGTTAGGTTTCGTAATATCTCTGATATATATACCCACGTTTCTCTTCAATATTGCTTAATCGATAATTTCGCTGGAATGCGGTACTTTCTTCCGCAGAATACCTCAAAGCTGGTCCAAAAATTAGACAATTTAAACAGTCAGCCTTATTCACAACAAACTGTGGCGTTATCGAGGCTTTAGCATGACGGTGGTAATTCTGCTATTTCATTGTTTTAGATAACAAAAATAAAAAGACACCACTAAAACTACTGTCGAAATTGTAATAACCAGTTTTATTGTACATGTAGGTTATTTTAACATCCACAAATAATTCACAAAGAAAATTACGACCGGTAGGTACAGTATTTATGATAGCTATTTCAAAATATACATGATACAGTTATAAGAAATAACTGAATAGTTAGGTGTTTATATGATCTGTAGTTAGGTTACTAAAGTATGTAGGACTTTTTGTTTAGTACTTTGTTTTTTATACAATTCCGATCTTTCACTTTTTTCTGTTATTGTTTTTCGTGTCAAATAAAAGTTGTCAGTTTCAATTTATTTTGAAGTTATACTTTTAATGCGACTTCCAACAACGTTGCATTACGGGATGATATAGTCTCTGTCTCCTTCTATTTCCCCAAATAGAAAGAGACAGAGGCTAATACGCTAGAAATGCTACAGTCAAATATAGATGGCAGTAATCAGCAATTCAGCATTTGACCGCTCGTGTTTTTGAAGATATACGACTTCCAACTGACAGCGGAGGGAATAGAAAGAGACTATAATTCGCTACAATCAAAATATAATAGATGGCAGTGTTCATGCAACTTTTTACTTCTTATTTTGAAGTGAAAATTTAGTAGTACTGCATATTGGTTAAGTACATAAAAATAAATACTAAATTAATTTCACATTAAACACAGAGCGAGAGTGAATGCGTGGCACTCGAAGTATAACTTCTCCCGCGCGTAGGGACTGCACGCACAGGTTTTTTTCTAACTGCTAAAGACTTTTATAGCTCTTATAAATAAGGCAGTAACACCTACTCCCAGCTGTGTTGTGCCAAAACCCACAACAAGCGCCCGCAGCGCATTGTGTTTTGACAGCCCGATCACGTGCTACGTCTTATTTCTTCTAGTACAAGTCCCGCTATACAAAGATTTGGACCGAGCTGGTTAATGGATGAAAACTATTTTATTATCAATTAAATATATAATAAGCGGAAATTGGTCACATGACTAAAAATCCTATAAAAACAGAGCGCGCGCTTGACTCGCATTTCTCGCTTATTGCATTTCTGACTTCAAGGAGTTCACACCTCTCGAATATTGTTGAAATAGGCTGTCACTATGCCCAAATGAATTTAAATTGTATTGCTAATTATTTATCCTGACTGATGTTCTTGTTGTGAAATTCAATTCGTAATAATTAAAACATTTTGAAGTTGTTATAACTTTCTTGATCTTTTTTTAGTGGTTTTAGATAGAAACCGCTTATTATATCAATAAATATATTGCAATAGGGTTGTCTAAAAAATTTTAGGCCAGAATATGATTCATTTAAAAATTTCACTTTTTAAACCTCGACCACAGGAATTCAGGACTGATTTTTCGCAGACAACCCTATGCCACCGTGTTCGTCATGAAATAATCTTTATTTTAATTTAACTTTAATTCATTAAGCAAACCGATGCAAGTTACAGTATCGATTGACCTGTTTATGTTTATACCTGCCCACCCAAGAGTCGTGACGGGAAAAAACTAGTCAACCTAACGTTTGCATATTCTATGGGCTTCATACTTTCGATTGGTATGGAATTTGTCTGAAATATTCTGAACTGAAATTTTTCAGACAACCCATTTGCAATATATTTATTGACATATTTAATTGATAATAAAATAGTTTTCATCCATTAACCAGCTCGATCCTAATCTTTGTACAGCGGATCTTAGACTATTCGCAAAATGCTTTCAATTGCAGTCCTCGTTAGGAATTTGATTTGGCAGATCCGTTGAAGGAAACTAGGTTTTATGCTGCAACTTTTAGTAAACAAGCTGAAATTTTTTGCAATGTTGCTGCATTTAGATGACTACATGAAAATGCAGTAACATTTTAACAATTTTTAAGCTTAAAAATTAGAAAATCTGAATTCGATTTACTATAGCTTCATATTCGGATGATGATGATGAAGATGGTAGTTCATTGAAATTATTCGATTGATAATAAACACCATTGGAAAGTCACAGGAAAGCACAATACGAATTGTCGTGTATGTGGATGACGGCGTCCTAAAAACTCCGTTAACAGAGTTGGCCACTAGCTCATACGTGCTTTCTTTTGGATGACGTGTTTTATAATTATATTATGTTACAACCGAATTGAGACCTTCTTTTTTTTAAGTCTGTTAAAAATCATAGTGTCTACTTTTAAAACATACTATACATATACATCTTAGTGCTAGCAATCAACTGGGGTTTATTACGCCATGTTAGCTCAGTATAAATGCATAAAAAATCCCAAACCTTCCAGCTACAATGTTGCCAAGAATCGCTGACTCACTCTAGCCTTTAACTGTGATTTAAGACCACTTGTTCGCCAAAATATCTACGCTTAATCCCCATAAATTTACGCGAGTGAGGTATTGGAGTTTTATAGGTTCATTGGGGTAAAAAGAACTATTTTGGTGAGATAGAGCTCGTAAAACTAGTTCAAGGTTATCAAGGGGTTAGCCAAGGTAGCACCTGGAGGGATGGCTTCATTATTAGCTATTTGTTAGCCTGAAGCATCAAGCTATTAAGGCCTGGTCAAATAGGATGCGTTGTGTGTCAAGATCTGAGAAATGTATCTGGCAGGCGCTGGATGAGAAGAGCAGAAGACTGGGCTCATTGGCGCGTCTTGGGAGAGACCTACGTCCAGCAGTGGACTGATATAGGTTGATGATGATGATGATGATGATGATGTGTGTGCCAGAGTTAGGTAGAAATCCCCTTTCGTAAGGGAAACACGCAGGGGAAAACTGGAATGAGCCGTATAACGTGCCTATATACTATGAAAAAAAAAACTGTTATTCGTAAAGAGATAACTGTATTCGTACGTTAAGGTTTATGTACCTAGTTTATATTATTTGTAGGTTTAATTTTACATTGATAAAGGTACTCCTAATATTTTCTTAGTACACAATCACTACCACGGTTTGCTGGAAGAAAACTCTTATTAGGGTTAAGCTCGCCTTTGTACATCTTTAGTTTTAACTTGTTAGTAAATATTTTTCTGTGTGCAATAAAGAATTTAAGAAAGTTATTACCGTGTACTGTAAAACCAATATTTCCCAGAAAAATCCTACCATTCATAAATTAATTATGAATTACCAAATAAGTTTTGTAATTGGTTCATCCTGTAATTTGATCCGTAATTAAAATTTAATATTAATTATAATGGGTTCAGTAAATGTGTAATGTTCGGGTTTAATAATGAGTCTGGTATTAACTACACCATAAATTAGGTAAGTACCTGTTAATTACCCAAAGTGGCTTATACTTTACCTTCTGAATATTGACACCCCTCTTTTAATGACTGGTTTGAGCAATCGTTCAACTCTAACTACTTTAATTGATCGTTGTACAACTTTATTTATCTCCGTCAGGATTCTATACCTGGTACTCAGATACAACTCAAAATTAGACAGGAAAATATTTAGCTATTTAAATTATTACTGTCTGTTACTAATGGAGTATAGTATTATATAATCTGTGCTAATAGTAAGTAATGTCTGTTGGTGATGTCACCGTACATTCCCACTGCAAACATTCACAATAAAACATGCACAACTCTGTGAAGATATCGATTTGCGTTTCCACCGCATGTTTGACATTTTGAATCTTGTGCCGACGGTTTTAAGGATTTTCTTGATTGTAAAAAAACAAATCGTTTGTATGGATTGTATTGTGAAGATTTTATTGTGAATGTTTTAAGTCAAAACACACAGTCAAACAATGACAGAGCTAGTTTTTAATCAACTGTTTAACTATTCAGGTTTTATAAAGTACCTATTGGCCCTAGGTATAAGGTACTGTTTTGTGTGCAACAAAGTTTATATGACGTAACAAAGAGCCGAAAAATGAACAGTGTAGGTACCTACCTACCTTTGTGTTCGTGAAAACGTTTTATCTTACTTTGTATGCACATAACTTAACTTTATAGTACGATTTCATCAGTCGTAAAGTTTTGCATTTTGAAACTTATGCGATATACGTACGATTGCAAATGCAAATTCGTGAAATATTTTTGGTGAGTTTATTATTTTTGTAACCTAATCTTGTCCTAGTGACCGACAGCTATCTATACGACAAAGATATATCAGTTGCTCGTACGTAATGTCGTTGTGTGTTTGTGTGTTTGTCCGCAAGCGCAGCGGTGAGAGAGCGTCTTAGTGCCTTTATGACATTAGCTGTCCGATGTTTGTAACAGTGTGAAAAAAGTCAGGCAAACATCACAAAGCTGTCCGATATCGTGTAGGGGTCGTGTGACAGTGTGAAAACAGCTGGCAATTGTTACAATTGTTTTACTCTTCCCTCTTCGTTTCTCGTCTCGAAATTTACTCACAAAGCTGTCCGATATCGTGTAGGGGTCGTGTGACAGTGTGAAAACAGCTGGCAATTGTTACAATTGTTTTACTCTTCCCTCTTCGTTTCTCGTCTCGAAAAAAAAATATTAGTGTACTTAGTTTATTTTTGATCTGTCTGGTAAATGTCGAGATCCTAAAAATACAATTTAAAAATAACAAGGTTTTATACCCTTGTTATTTTTAAATGTTTATGAGAAAGAAAAGAAATCCGAGTAAAAAATTTTCTAACTGTATAATACGCTACAGAAGGTTTATATTTTGAATTTTTAAATAACATTGACTGAAGTTGTTAGAAGTTTTTAGATAAACTTTATTAGTAGAAAAATAAAATATTCTACATTAATGTTTCATCGAGTTCGGGGGACCCAGAACAGACAGATAGGTTCCCGAGATGAGACAATACACCGGAAGCACATCGTAGAGCGACCTCAATACTGACGGAAAGGAAACCTAGTAAAAGTAGTGCGAAAAACCCCACCTAGCCGGTGGCCGTCCTACACACGTTTGCCTAAACGCGGTCTCCACTCGAGTATTAGTTTGCACCTACGATTATCGGTTCTATTTTTCTTGACCTACTAATAGCTTTGGGTAAAGAAATAGGTATTAATGTAGAATGCTAATAAAACAGATAGATTCCTTTGTTGATGAAAAGAGAGAGTATGCAAAAGAAAGAGAGTGAAAAAAAGGAGTTACTGTGAAATGATTGTCATATATGGCTTACATCTCTCTCTTTTTGTCAACAAAAGAATCTCTCAGTTTCATCAGCACAAATAAGAGCACACATTCATTCCGAAACTCAAGTTCACCATCTCTCTTTTTCCCTTTACATCCTAATTGGATAAAGAGATACGTATGTAGGCGGGATGAATAATGTATAGACACGCTCGGCTGTTTTTGTATTTTTTACTGGGAAGTGCAGTATTTTTATTTGTGGGGCTTATTTTTGCAGTGTTGGTGAGATTACAACAAGATTACGATAAGGCTATATAATGAGATTTGTTAGTTTTTAATTTTTTAAAGTTTATAAAGAAGTTGGACACGTTTTCAGAAGACATGTTCTATAAAGTTTCCTTTGTTATAAATATTTCATAGCTATCTCTTCTCATAGAAAATATCAACATTTTATGTAGGTACCTAGGTAGGGTTACTGGTTTGGCATTTTTTCAAACTTTATATCTTTGTAAGAAGAATCGTAGGTACATCAAATGCTAGGAACCAAATCGTAACTTTTATACCTGTTTTAAGTTTGAGACATTGGCACTTTGTATCACATTCATACAATAATCCTTGTGTTTTTATTTAAGAGCGTATTCATTGACTCAGTGGGTACCAACTGAATCTTTTTCTTGTGATAATTTTTCTATTCCAACCTCAACTTTTTTCATTCCAGTCGCTATGTCAAACATGCAAAATAAATTTTCTAAACCGCAAATCGGGCTAATAATAATATAATTCCCAACACTTATTCATCCATCGGGCGTTTATCTCTTAATCTGCCGTCTTCAATAAAGCTTTCCGTGATTGGACGTAAAACGCGATTACATTTTGTATTTTCCTTGTTCGTATTTTTGTCAGTGTGCAGAGATTTTTATAATATCCAAAAAAATGCCAAGCTGAATTGTTGATGATCGCTCAGTGACGTTCAAAATACATCAGCTGTGCGTTAAAAGAGTCAATTTAGCTACTTTTTTAATTACAAAAATCATAATATTTTGCCGTGTTGGGATTTGTGGCACAGTTGTGTAAGTTTTATATTATTCGTGGGTTCAGAGTTTTAAGAAGTACAACTAACTATATAAAAGTGCAAAAAATTATGGTTGAATGTTGTCAGTAGAGTCTACCAACGCCAACACGATGAATAATTGCTTATTTAGTCAATTTAAGTTACACTACGTGCTGTCAGTATAGGTAGCACACAACCGCACAAGGCGGCCACGCAATGGTATTAAAAATCATCAAACTAATAGATCTACGGCGCTTGAGTCTTAGAACGTAATTGAACTTTCTTCGCTCTGTAGAAATTAAACCACAGACAAAAGAAATTAAGTACCTATTCAGTTCAAAATCCACAAAAACTGTAATCCAATTTTTAATCCGGGCTGCAAGCAACGCTCAATTAACTTAAACGAGGGAAATAGTTTCAGGGACTCTTAACACCAGTTTGAACTGCTTTAATATTACTAGCGAGGCTGTCAAGCCTTAATAATAAAAACCTATTTCTGTTTCTTCATATATCACACAATAGAAAAGACGAGAGAAAAGCTATCTAGGACGCTCATGAAAGACGCGTGGACGAAAGACAGACCACAGTTCCCATAACTATGCATTACCACGCAGAGAACGTCCATTGATAACGTCCTCGTGCTGCATCACTGTGTCCATCACAGTGATAATAGAAAAATAGTCTACTCTCAATTTATTATAGCTCCAACATAAACAAAACCGGTGTTAAGAGCGCGGCGCACTCACTTCCAAGATACTAAATTAAAATTTAAGTTTTAATGAATACCTCACCTCTTTGCGTTCGTTAGTTTCGTGGTTTTAATTGCACATTCAACTAGGTAGTAGGGATATAATGGTGTCTGAGTGCCTCAGTGTAGCTTGGCCTTTACCTAAGCATTTCGGGGTATATTTTACTTATAATTTAACTGTATTTTTGACAAACATACAACGCTAATTTGCCCAAAGAAGTCGTTACATTTTGGCATTGAATTGCATTGCTAAGTCACAAGGAAATATGAACGCAACAATATATTATGACAAACATCAACACTTTCACAATTATAATATTAGTGGGATAGGTTAGGATAGGAAATAGGATAGGATTTGGTCCCAATCATAGTCCGAGTACCGGAAACTGTTATATCAGAAATCCTATTTCAAAAACCCACAATGAAGTTGAAAATCATGTAGCCATTTTAATAAAACTGTGGAATCCAGCATATTGTTGTATGTACCGTGTACAAATACTAGCGGATCTAGAGAGAAAGGGCTAAGGGGCTCAAATCCCCTCTCCAAAAACTCCGACTCTACCAAAGTCAAAGTCAAAGTCAAAAATCTTTTATTCAATAAAATCTCACTGATCACTTTGAATCGTCATTACGTTTTGTATGATTAGGTATGATTACATATTTTTTTTTATTGGATGAGTTGGAGCTAGTTCGTCCCAAGCTTGTTTGTCTTCTAAATAATCAGATATTTTATAGTATGCTTTTAAAAGAAGTCTCTGTTTTATTACGTTTTTGAACTTGCCAATCGACAACTGAGACACATCACTTGGGATTTTGTTAAAGAAGCGTACACATTGCCCTTTGAAAGATTTACTAATTTTTGTGAGCCTAGTGGTGGGAACAGCGAGTTTGTCTTTATTTCTAGTGTTAACATTAGGATTATCACTTTTTTTGTTGAATAGATTGATATTTTTTTGAACATACAATAAGTTTTCATAGATGTACTGGCAAGGTACTGTCATTATATTTATTTCCTTAAACTTATTTCTTAGTGATTCTCTGGGACCCATCTTATAAATTGCACGAATAGCCCTCTTCTGCAACACAAATATGGTGTTTATGTCTGCAGCACTCCCCCACAACAAAATGCCGTACGACATAATGCTATGAAAGTAGCTGAAATAGACTAGTCTTGCGGTTTCCACATCTGTAAGGAAGCGGATCTTCTTGACTGCATATGCTGCAGAACTAAGTCTCTTCGACAATTTATCTATGTGTGGGCCCCATTGAAGTTTATTATCTAGAGCTATGCCTAAAAATACTGTGGTTTCCACGAGATCTATATTATCTTCTTTGATTTTTACATTGGCATTTATTTGTTTGACGTTTGGTAGAATAAACCGAATACATTTAGTTTTCTTTTCGTTTAGTAATAAATTGTTTACATTAAACTAGTTTACAACCTTAGAGATTGCATTATTTACATCGTCATAATTAGTTTGTCGTCGTTTCACTTTAAATACAAGAGAAGTGTCATCTGCAAACAGTACAATCTCATGATCGTTTCTAACCACTCGTGGTAGATCGTTAATGTAAATTAAAAACAAGAACGGTCCTAGTATTGATCCTTGTGGTACACCCATTTTTACCACTGACCCCGGAGAACGTTTTCCATTAACATCAACTCTTTGAATTCTGTTACTTATGTAAGAATTAAGAAGTTCAAGAGCAATCCCTTTCACACCATAGTGGTTTAGTTTCCTGACTAACGTTTCATGGTGCACACAATCAAAAGGTCAACTAGGATTTAAGGAAAATCCTAAACAGCTGGATCAAGCCCTCGCCATCCAAAATCTTAGATCCGTAATGGCCTGCAAAGTAGATAATGATGATACAGATATTTTCAGATCCATGGGGAAGCTAGGAGGCTCAAGAGAACCCCTTCTTCTAAATGCTCCAGGCCTACCCAAGGGTCAACTAGGATTTATCAAGAAAGACCCTAACTAGCCAGGTCAAGCCTCTGCCAAACCATTGCCTACAAAGTAGATAATGGTAATACAAATATTTCTTGATCCAGAATGGGAGATAGCCTCTTAGCTAAGACCCCCCTCCCCCCAAAAGCGCCAGGTCTACCTAAGAGTGGACTAGGAATTGTCAGGAAAAAGCCTAAATAAGCAAATACCTGGGTCACCCTGGGCCAGGATCCAAGGGAGAGTAAGGATGCCCATAACCCGCCTCAGCTCCAGCTCCAGGTCCTGGTTAATCAGGGAAATTCCTTAATAGCTGGGTCAAACACAAAGCGAAGTTCTGGAGCCGTCACTGGCCACGAAGAAGACAATACAAACGTTTCGTGGCATTTGCATAGAAGCTGCGTTGCATTGGAATATGACTGTTTGCGGAGAACTCATATTCTGGAGATTCTTTACTTCTACACAATAAAATTGTACAATCTAATACCTTTAAACGAGCAAGTCTTGTATATTTATTTATTTATCTCTGAATCTCGGAAACGGCTCCAACGATTTTCATGAAATTTATTATGCAGGGGATGTCGGGGGCGATAAATCGATCTAGCTAGGATTTTCAGAAAATGACGTTTTATTCGTGTTTTCAAGTAAACACTTAAACAGAAATATGTGACTCTTCCCGACATCTATGGGCGAATAGTAATACTATTTTTTGAAGTTATACTTCTAATCGTTAATAGATGGCAGTGTTGAGCATAGAACCATTTCTGACTAAATAAGTACTGCATATTGGTTATGTACATAAAAATAAATACTAAAAAAATACCGAACAAAGCTCGGTCAAACAGCTTGTATTGATTATTAGCATACAGTTTAGGTTTCAACACATCATTCATGTGGTTTCAAGAACTTTAAAAGCTTACTCACATTGTTGTAGGTAGGTACCTGATGCTTGTTCCATTATCGACTGTCAAACATGCTGTCAAATAAGTTTAGATTAGAAAACTATACCAAACAGAATCGGCCCCATTGTCTTTATACTACGCTACGTATTTTACCTAATGTATTTTGTTAGATTTACTTTCGTCATCAAAAATGGTGTGTAATTTCATCTCACATTCAAAAAGTATTCTGAAAACGTTTTGATATTTTATGAAAATTACTGTACCTACAACAAGAGATGGAAACAGCATGTCGTTTGTATAGTCCGGACTGTTAGTGTTGAGCTACGAACTTAGCGGTACTCCCCGTTACCAAGCAAGCTCGTATGAGTTAAATAAATAAATATTCACGGACATTTAACACAACGCCTTCTAGTCCCAAACTAAGCAAAGCTTGTACTATGGGAACTAGATGGCTGATAGCATACATATATAATTTTTTTTTGTAAATACATACTTATAATACATTGAAACACCCAGACACAGAACAAACATCTATGTTTGCACACACAAATGCTTGTTCTCTGTGGGGATCGAACCCACTACCCAAAGCACGGAAGGCAGAGCTACTACCGACTGAGCCATGACGCGTGTCGGTAGTTAGTGGCCAACTCGGGCCTTTGTCGTGGCTTGACGACTGCTTGAGCCAGAACCGACAGTTTAACGTGCCCTCCGGAGGAGGCACTCAGATGTAAATGACCTCGTCCCCGACTCCGACATTTAGGTACACTATACCAATAACAATGTATGCGATTATTTTTAACATTGTATTTACTACCTACCTATTACATGCATTTTTGTAAGGTTCATAACTTAAAATAAATAAAAAAAAATGTGAGTCAAAGAAATCTTTGTCGGTGGCACCGACACGGTATGAAAACGTTTAGTATCAAAAGAAATAAAAAATCTTTATTTGACACATTGAGGTATAGAGGCAAGCGTCCACATTAGTTTGCCTTGTATAAAAACTTGTAGCGCCATCTATCTCGCTACATAAGAACTAACATGAGAAATATCCTAGATCGCGCAAACGAAGTTATCACGGTGTTTGAACTTAAATAATACTACCGAATACCATCCATTGGTCCTCGGACCCCGAGCCAAAGGTCGCTCGGCGTGGAAGATCTTTCCTTTCGTAGGAGGACACCTATCCTACCATGTTCTCCTCAAACTCATACAACTGCGTCCACTGATCCGCACCGTACGAACGAGTTTTTATACAAGGCAAACTAAAATCCATTGCGTGCGATGCGTGCGATGCGGGCCTGTGGACGCTAGCCATAAATGTACTAGATTTGACAAAACACACACACACTAAGGTAAATGCTGACATTAGCTCTCCGACGATACGACACAATATCGTCGGTCGGTAGCAGTGTGAAAACCCCCAATAGTGCGGTCTAAACGTAGGCATATGAGCGCTCACAATGTGAGCGCTCATATTATGCTCACATTACGTTTTTTATTTTATAAAAGTTGAAAAAACATTGTCATGTTTTTTTAAGTAATAACAATAACAAGTCTACGTTTTCATAGCCCCAGTTCTAACACTTTTGTTAGAAAAAAAGTTTGCCCTGCGATTTGATGAAAAATCCCGCCACAGTAAAAACAAGTGACGATAGCCTAAATAAATTAAAAACGAGAAGTTTCGCTGAAAAAATGTATTTAGGTGTTGTAAGCCTTCTTCGCGTGACTAAAGTATGTGTGAGTAATGAATTTTTTTAAATGTTTCTTGTAGCGTTTTCATACGTTCTTTCTAGGTGTTTGGTATTTGGTTGATTTTTTTTATTTATGGTATTTGAATTAGTATTGTAGAGTAAAAAGTAGAAAAATGTTACATATAACTAAGTTTTTATGTAGTAATGTGATTAAGGACCTGATTTTGATGGTGCATTTTTGGTACCTACCTAACTGTTTAGACATGAATGTCTATTATATGTCTGTAAAGAATAAAGAATAATAAAGTTCGGGTTTTATTAAAGAAAAATAGTTTTTATGCTTAAACTTGTTTTTTCCTTCAAAATATAACATCATTTGAATTTTATTTTAATATTGATATGAAAAATGCCTTGTAGATTCAATAAAAAGATTTTACCAGGCCGTTCGGTAAAAACTAATTTTGAAATTCTAGCAACGTAAATATCAAACGGTTTTGAATTATTCCACAGGGCGAAGCTGGTGCTAGCTAGGGATGGAATTTTATATTAGACATGTTTTTTTAAGATTTAAATATTTAAGTACCAAATAGATTTAAATAATTTTAGCTTTAAAGCAATTTAATAATTAATTACTTTACGCATCAATACAGAATTATACAAGTGTGAGAAAAGTTAGGTTTGGTAAGGCTACTCTTTTATTCTAACAAAATTTTTGTTTCTACTACCAACAATAACCAATTCTTTAAAAATAAATACTAGACTAAATACATTCGAGATTGTTTGAATCGAGATGAATCAATCTCTAATGTATTTATTGAAAAATTGGGAATTGAATGTAATTAGATACTATCTAATTTTTTTTTCTTAACCTATTGTGTCCCACTGCTGGACAAAGGTCTCCCCCAAAATTTTCTACTGGTCCTGATCGTTGGCGTTGTTCCACCACTCTCTCATGTGAACGTCGAGATGTACAACCATCTCATTTATAAATTAAAGAACATGAATATTTTCCAACGTTTACTTCAATCTCTAGTTGCAAAAAACATCTGGAAAATTCAGTCTCTCAAGTCATTATTCAGCCGAACGCAAGCGAAACGGCTTCAAGTTGTTTGCTGTTATTGTCACAGGGATAATTTGTTGTGAAACGTTGCCGTTTTTGGGCACAAAGTTTTTTTGAGGGTAGTCGTAACTTACTGCTGAAAAGCGTGGCGATAATCTTTCGCTTTGTACGACAAATGAGGGTAGTTGGGTCACCAAATAAAACCTTAAACAAATTACTAAACTTATTGTTCATGTAAGTTTTTTTTTTATGCAACTAAATGACGTTTTAGTTAAGTTGTATTTTAGTAATAGATACCTATGTGCACTACATTACATACCCTACTAAATTGTTATTCCCATGCACTATCCAAAGGTTAAGTGGTAAAAAAGCTATTTTAGCCTGTATCACAGATCATATATTATCAACTTTTAAAATGTGCAGTAAATAATATCTATCGATCTATTGTTCTTTTTCAAACTGTGAGAGTAGGTACATTATTTCAATAATCTCAAAGTAAATATCTACGTTTATTTTATTAACAACCCTTTCTAAACAAAGAAAATAGATTTTTAGAAACGTAGAGCGAAATTGTTCTTAGAATCGCTTGTTCGATCGAGATACTCTGGGGACGTGTACACTAGTGTAGAAAAGAGTCGTTTGACTACTATTTTGGTAAGCACTAAAGGGTCTGGGGCAAATTGTATGAAGCCCAGGTCCCACATTTTTTTAAACTTGCAATGTTGGAAATGTTTTTGTTACAATACACTTACAATGCAGTTAAAAAAAATTTAACAATGTCATTATAAATCTGCGGGAATAATTAGTTATTAGACATTTTACTTAGAAAAATGCATCTTTTTCAATGTGGTTTATCATAATTACAGGTGTTTACGTCAAAATAATTACTTTATTTTGCAATTACGTGACTGCTACTGGTTATGATAAAGCCAATAAAAGTTACAAATAACAATATTAATCTACAAATTAACTAAATATGCAGATCGGGACCTGAAATGCCCCAACGCCTTTGTAGATCATTTTAGTACATTTTTGATGAAATAAACTCACCGAAGGGCCTAAATTAAAAAGATCGTGGAAAGTCGTTGGCTTGTTTTGTTCGTTAATGAGAATTGGTGATATGGAACCACCAGGTAGCCCACATTACGCATGCATCATGATAGCAACAGCTGGACCAATGGATGGAGAATTCACTGAGTGGTATAAGAATTGACATAAGAAGTGCTGTGAGACCCTGAAACTCACAGAACTTAAGGTTAAAGAGTGAACATGCTATTCTAGTCTAAGCTAGTTACAAATTCAGACATTATTCTAGCCGCAAAAAATAAAACAAAGCTACCATTTCCCACTGGGAACTTGAAAGAATGGAAAATCTGTTCAGAAGCGCGACTGTGTGTGCAGGTTTAAGTTCTGAATCTCAGTGGATTGGATGAATTTTAAATGAACGCTTTTGAAGATTTTATATATGAAACTAGTTGGTAAATAATATCTTAATTAAGATGATTATTAATTTGGCTTTGAAATAACGAAATAAACCCTCGGATTTAGTTACGCTGTGTCAATGAATAATGGTCTGGGGTCCCAAATGAATAAACATGTAAAGTAAAAATGTAAATTTTAGACTGAAAAATATCACATACCTAAAAATGTACCTAACCTACCCGAGTACTTAGTAAATAGTACCAAATTAGTACTTAGTACTCTACCTTAGAAATTACTGGTTTCTTTGAGTTAATCTTACGATAAAGTTAACTGAAACTTTGGTAGTAAACTTCAGAGGTCCGTCCACCATTTCACCCCCATTCATAAAAAAGTTAGGGGTTTTCTCAAAGGGTTATAACTTTGCCTACCGGGTATCGTTATGAAAGTTTACAACTAGTTGCGAAAAATCGATTGCATGCCGAATTTCACTCTTGAGGTTTCGCTAGTTGTTGTTTTTTTTGTAAAAGTTTTTTTAGAAATATTTCTTCTTTACTGAGTAAACCTTTATTGCTTTCAAAGGGGTTTTTGAATTTTGTCATAAAATTCCTGTTTAATAAAACCGCCATTTTATCTTTATTGAGTGTCTTGGGCACGCTTCTGATTGGTAATGATTTCGACCAGTTGAGCTATCTATATTATCGTTTGCAACGGTTTGTAGATGGCTCAACTGTTTTATTGTGTATTTTGTAAATATTGTCTTTATTGGTCACCAAACACAGGACTATCACCATTAGATATACCCTGTCTTCTTTTTACCTGCCAAAAAAATATAAGAAAAAGTTTAGTGAATCAAACTGAAATGAAACTTTAGTAATAAGACACATTGTTGTGTCGTAGATACAGGTGGGTTAATCTCAACTACAGTTCCAATCTGGATCCATAGATTTTGACAGAAGTGGTGCCATTTTTCAGTAGAAAATGACACAAAATCTTGATCACCGCCGTTCCACAATGTGGAACGGCGGTGATCAAGATTAGCCCTACTGTTCTAATCTGTCGTCTGAAGAATTATAGTCCAGTGCAGTATTATTAACCAGAATATAAAATACACCTAAACAATTTTACTGGCCGAAAAATTCAAACATTCTGCAGTCAACGCTATGATAAATCGAACTGCAATTTAGGAAAAGAGTAACAAAGCACCCATCATTCAGGTTTGAATTCCCTGACACAGCAATGTAACAGGACGAGGCATTCTGTCCTAACAATGACGGCACAATCGATCATTCTATCGTGTCCCACTTAGAACGCTCATGTTTGAATGTAGAATGTAGCTCGTGACATATTTAGTTAGCTTGCATCGAGATCGTTATTGGAAATTCGAGTTCTGACATTTTTACGAGCAACATTATTTATTTTTAATTGTTTTTCTTGTGTTATTGAGAGTGTTGTTGTTTAATTTCGGTGGAGTTTTAACCGATAATACTGTCGTAACATAAAGTGTGAGCCATTGGAATAAAGGTGTATAAAGTGGTTTCCTTGTGTGATAGAATTCGTTTCCAAGTTCTGAAGAAAAAAATCATCATTGTGTTGTCAAAACAAAGTGGGCTAGTTGGGAATCTTTTTCCCATTGGTTCTACCAGTGGGCCAGCCGGTAGGGTCGATGGGAATGGAATAACCCAATTTGATGTAAGACTCGACTTGACGTACTATGTTAAATAATTTTCTTGACACTGGCTGATTTATTGTCTGACAAAATGGCGGACAGAGACAATAAATATTAAGAAAAAAAAAAGAATAAGAAATATAGATCATAATATTAAACGCGGGGAAAGTGAAAGAACATAAAACGTTTTTCTTGAAATGTTACTGAACTTGTTTGCTCAAATACCTTTTATAAAACAAATCGAGCAATAAACGTTAAAACATTATCATAATTTTCTTCTATTACTTTATTATTTGTGAAAAAAAAAATGAATCTGTGTTTTATTTACATTGTACCGTCTCATAACAAAGCAATTATAGATGAAAGAATATTTTCAACGCGAGTAAAAAAATGTAACGAGGCACGGTACTATACTAAAATTGAAACAAATAATACTGGACTTGTTTGAGATGTTCGGTGCTTGTTTGTGTAGTAAGTACAGTCAGTTACAAACCAGGCTTGTAATAAAAATCAAGATTTTGAAGTTTGTAAAAACAATAATTTGGAATTTAGTTGCATAACTTTTTTATCTAGTATTTGTTTGTCGCTAAAAGTATTTGCTTGAGGAACAATATCCAAAAGACCTAAAGTCTCGCTATTCTAGGTTAGTAAAATTATTTGAATAGTCAATTATATGATCTTCGCAGAACCTACAACACAAGTCTTACGACTTAGTGTAGGTTTTGTATTAAAATATATAGATATCAAGCCGTTAACTTTAAGACACCTATATTGTATATATGTAATATAAGAGTGTGCTTTTAATTAAATAAATAAATTATCCTATCCTATCCTATCCTATTCTATCTTCAGAGCCTAGTAAAACATTTTCTATACAAATACAAAATGTTTATTGGCAACACAAACTTTAAAATAAAATACACAATTAACTAAACACGTTTTAGGACACGAATTGTGCCTAAATATAGATACAATACTGCAAAAAGGCCCCATCTCAGCATGTGTGGGTTTTACAACCTGTCTGAATGTGATTTATTATGTCCCACTTTATTTATCAATTTAAATTTTCAATTTATTTATTAAAGAAGTTACGAGGTAGATAACAAAAAGTTGAAAATAATCAGAGATCTCGGTAGGTAAGTTGGTACTTACATGAACCATACCCAACTATTTATGCTTGCATCGCAACAAACACGAAATCACGCTTCACACGTCTGCCATTACAACATTCTGCCATTACTGTGTTATCTAGCTTGTAGGTATGGGCAGAGAAAAAACATTAGGTTTCAGGTTTATAAATACCAATTTGGCGGATAGACCCCAAATAGACGATATCATCATCAACTTATATTGGCCCACTGCTGGACGTAGGGCTCTCGCAAAATGCGCCAGTGAGCCCGGTCTTCGGCTCTTCTCATTCAGTGTTTGCCAGCTACATTTAAATCGTAGATTGTCGCCCCCTCGCCAGAGAACGTCGTACACTACAAATAGACACAAACTATCAACTCATTTGATACGCGCATAGAAAATGCGTGCTCTGGCGTGTAGTTTAATGAGGCGGAAATGACAAAATGATTATATTACATGACACAACGCAATAACGCCTAATTTATAATGGTTTATGACACTAACTTCTCAGGAATTGTAGATTTTTAAGTGCACTGAATTTTTTAAAGAAGATAGACGAGTCCAAAATTTACATTTAGTGATGATTTTAACTGTCGAATTGCCCGAATCTGTGACCTTCTTGTAAGAAATAATAAATCTTACCCGATTTAGATCTGTCGTACCGCACCGTGTGTAAGCCCCTAACAATGTTTAGTTCAAAACACCGTAAAACGAGTAAAATCATACAGAATTTAACAGAACCCCGGGGCCTAAGCCAAAAATATTCCATAAAAACCTCTTTTGAAACGCCTTCGACGACATAAAAGACCGATATTATGTTTGAACTCTGAAATTCATTTTTAAGACGTACAATAGGCGTAATTTGGGTGAAAGAAAATAAGTTTCAGAAATTCGTTTGTGAGTTAGGGTGTAATATCCTGTTTTTCTTGGATGCTGAATAGGCTTCCGCGAACGAACTCTGACGAGTGTGAGAATAGACCCTTTTGTAACGGTACTCTATTATTTAGGTTTTTACGCGTTGATCTTGTTGATTTCTGTCACGTGAGAAATAGGTGTACCTCCTTATTGTTCTTTTCTTGTGGAATAGGTATTAGGTATACCTACCTAACATTGCAAAATGGGAGCAAGTGCTAAATGTATTGTTTGGGTTTCTGACTTTGTGCTATTTAGGAAACAAATCAAAAAACTATTGGGATGTATCTTGACATTTTCATACAGTTTCAACTTTAGTAAAGTTTTCAACTTTTGATTGTAGTTATAGGGATTTGACCTACCTAGTTTTACGATGGCATATAAAAAATATTGAAAAAGACACGCGACACTATACATTATTTGCAAAACCTTAAAATTACCTAATAAAAAAATTAAAAAGAATTAAATAGAAATTGAATATAAAGAATTATCTATGTATGTATCTATCTATTTTTTTAATTTTTCGACGAGAGCAAAATATTAAAGAAACGTCAAACAAAGAAAAATTCTGGCAACAAAACGGAACCGGATATAAGTAGAATAGGGCATGTTTTATAAATCTGTTACTAACACTAAAGGGTTTTACTACATACGATTGCAGCCTTCAAGGACACATGAAAAATTCATAAAACAAAACTATTTTCTTAGAATAAAATTATATATTTAACGCAAAAACACAATAAAACAAAGAATAAATTATAGCAAACAGATGCGCAAAAAAAGGTAAAAAAAAAATAATGTTTATTTCGAACAAAATTACAGTGAAAACAATAACAAAATTAAGAACGATGATAGCTAGAATAGGCACTTATACTCGCTCAGCAAATGCTAAAGATGGCTCTTTTAGCGCTGGTTTTCAGGAGTGCCTAGAGTGAAGTGGCGCATAGCCTCAGTCAATGCAAGTAATTTCACGTTATTTTTATCAAATAAAACGTCTGATTATGTAGTTATCCCAAACAGGGTATCCTATTAATAATATTAATCCCAATGCTCTCAACAATTACCGCTCGATAGTAAACGTCGGATCTAATTTGCCGCTAAGTGTAATCAAACTAGGCTCCTTTGGGACCCTCACTTCAGTCTTTTGACAGTCGCTCATTCTGTATACAAACCAAAATGAGCTTTATTACAGTGCGTTTTGGATTCAATATGGGAGCTTCGGAAACTCTCGTAAAGTCATACACGGATGTTTGGATTTTTTCACAGAATTTCCTGATGTTACATCGTAGAATGGTCATGACTGAGTTTCTGATATAATGATTTTTATATAGAGAAAAAAAATATTGAACAAACATTAATATTAATATTACAATCCCTGCTAGTAGGGATTGTAATATTAATGTATCCAGGATGATCCCTTCAAAGGGAAATTTTTAAAGGAATTTAGAGACTAACCGTATTTAAAACATATTTGTGGATGAGATATTTTTGAATACTTTGATTTGTGCATAATACCTATATTATTGACGCTAACTCTACATAAAAAATCATGAAGTTTCAAATTAAAATTATTTTAAAAGCTTCAAAGAAAAATGTTTTAAAAATGCAGAACACACCACATTATCCATCTGCGTGGGAATATGCATTTCTGCATGATAATGAAGCGATGAAAATGTTTGTTCTTTCCAAGAGTAATAACATTCAGGATAGTTCTATAATCAGAATATAGTGTTTCCAGAAAATCTCCACTGGCTACGTAGTAGCATGCTATGGTATAGCAGTGGGGATCGGTAATCAGAGCCCGTAGTTTGAGTTTTGGTTGATTTGCGTCAAGCGAGAATCGAGAAACTCGCAGTTTTTGTACGGAGAAAAATAGTTAATAGTAAAATATCTCGCATATCGCTTCTCGATATCAACAAAACAAAACTCAGGCTCAGAAGTCATAAGAGTATATTCATATTGGTCTTCTAAAGTTGAGCTAACTTAAATGATTGCTAAATCTCTTGTCATCTCTTTTTATTGCCATGAAAGTAATAATGATAGAGCATTGTTTAAAGCCGCGCTAAAATTGGGTAAATGGGTAACTCCCATTTGTTCTATAGAACTGTTACGTCTAGAACTGTTAAAACTTTTTTTATCCCGAATATCTGGTAACTTTCATTTGGACTATTGAAACGAGAACTAGCTTTAATGGGCTAGTTTCAATAGTCCTACCATGGAACTACAGGGATAAATTTTTTTTAAAAACAGTTCCATAGCGGGAGTTACTCGCTAAAATGACAGTTTCATGTACGTTTGACGTTTACTGCAAAGTCACGTAAACTATAATTTTGTATATAGAACTAGCTGACCCGACAGACGTTGTCCAGTCATTCAAACTCTTACTGTCAAACAACTGACAGTTATTTCAAATATGACATTAAAAAAAAATTCATGAAAAAGGCTAAGGAACTTTCAGTCCCCTCTTTCAACCTCTTACAACCCTTTTTTCGCATTAAAAAGCCTATGTCCTTTCTCAGGCTCTAGACTATCTGTGTATCAAATTTCATTCAAATCGGTTCAGTAGTTTTGGCATGAAAGCGAGACAGACAGACAGACAGAGTTACTTTCGCATTTATAATAATAATTAATATTAATATATTAATTTTAATATAATAGTGCATAGTATTATAGTATGGAAGTATAGATTATCAGTTTTGTAAACTACCCGCTAGGGGCGCGGCTCAATCTCTTCTTCTTCTTTTATTTATCGCCTGTGTCCGTCATTTCGACAGCGATTTTGCCAGTGTCAAATACAAAAATATACTGATTATCTAGGCCAGCGTATCAGCATTGCTATTCAGCGCGGCAATGCAGCCAGTGTCTTGGGCACGCTTCCGACTGGTTACTGATTTGGACCAGTTGAGCTATCTATAAATCGTTTGCAACGGTTTGTGAATGGCTCAACTGTTTCATGTGTATTTTGTAAATATTGTAAATACTGTAATAGTTGTAATTTTCTTTGTGAATATTTTTTTTTTAAATATAGTTTACGTTGACTTTGTAGTATACGTAAAACGAATCAAAACCGTATTGATTGTGCAACACTTTTATAAAAATTCAATAAACTGTTTGTACCTAAACGATCATGGTTAATCGATGTACGTTGTGTAAGATACCACATGTATAAGACCATTTCCAAAGATGTTGGTGTGTTTCGGTTTGAAGTGTATGGGTACAGATGCAGGCACATGAGATAACACTATTGTCTCAGAGTGTTGGGCGCAGTGCAATGCATCATAGGGCACGTCCTCAGTGGACGTGCAGTGAGCCATTGCATCGTTATAGGCAGTATTTTAACCCTCCGAGGTTTCGAAGTGTTCGAGGGTGGTTTTATAATAATACTCTGTATAATATTATGCTTCTGAATTTATTTGTAATCAACGCTGTAATTAAGCATGAAATATGTATGTTGATTTCAGAGAGCTTCGTTTTCAACGCTCACCATGATACATTTTTTTTTTAATTTCTTTATCCTTTCTACAATAATCCATACTAGTATAGTATTATATAATCTGTGTCCATACTAATATTATAAATGCGAAAGTATCTCTGTTTGTCTGTCTGTCTCGCTTTCACGCCAAAACTACTGAACCGATTTGAATGAAATTTGGTACACAGATAGTCTAGAGCCTGAGAAAGAACATAGGCTACTTTTTAATGTGAAAAAAGGGTTGTAAAGGGTTTAAAAAGGGGGGAGGGTGACAGTTCCTTAACCTTTTCCATAAAAACTTTTTTAATGTCACATTTGTCAGTTGTTTGACAGTAAGAGTTTGAATGACAAGACAACGTCTGTCGGGTCAGCTAGTGCATTATCCCTGTCATTATGTTTCCAGATTTATCTTGGATCTAACAAAAAACCGCGTTTCTAACTCGTGTTTTGGACTTAACTAGGTTTTTTCATATTACGTTACATATTTAGCACCTTCACCGAGGTCTAACTATAGACTTTCGCTAAACCGACCCCACCCCAGGTTTAACTCGGGTCTAACTTCACATTTGTCATGAAAATCAATTTGGTGACTGTTTTTTCTCAATTATTTTATATTATTTACTACGTACTGTTTTTTCGAAAATACATTTGACAGTGACATTTTCATTGATAAAATCATTAACCGTAATTACCTACCTACCCCTTGTTTTTCCGCTAAATATTTTTTTGACTTCATTTACTGATCAGTTTTGAGTGAATGAATGACTAATGTCACAAAAGAACGGGTTTTTCTAAAACTTCGTGGAAAGTCTTACATAATCACGTCTCAGTTTTAACGCGAGCCTAACTTTAGGCCGAGCCTAGCTAGGCCGGGTCTAAACCCTCGAAAAATCCAAGATAAATCTGATAACGTGGTAAGACCAAATAAGTCTAGCATACGGGCCTAAATGTTGTACAAAGAATCCACGTTTTGGTGGAAGCGCTCATAGCGTAGCTTGCTTAGTAAATATACACCGATTATCTGAATTAAGTGACGTTCTGCGCGGTCACTCTTTGGATGGTTGACCATTAGTGCCAATTACATCGGGGGCTTAATTTTGAGGAATCTCGCTTATAATAATTTTATCATTCAATTTGCAATTACTATAAAAAAATGTATCGAATACCAAATGAAATGAGTATCCTTACCATTTTAGAGGTTTTCTTTTCCCTAGAGATTTTACAATGTTTATCTCCAAGGAGACTAAAGTTGCGCTACTGTACATAAGCATTTACAATGTGCTGTGATTTAGATCTAGTTACGTAATTGTGGGCTCATTATCATCATTTGTAGTGTTCACAACCGCTGTGAAATATTCAGTGATTTTAGTTAGGCAAATCTGTTATGCACTCGTGTGGGACATTATTCAAACGTGATACATTATAGCATACTGTAGGTAACTATTTATTTTGTTGTGAAAATGATTGCTTATTTGGTCTATTTTATGAAAAGCTAGAGCGGACATAATCTCTTGGTAATATAAAGCGGACATAATGTCAAGATGCAATTTTTGTTTTTATTTTTCAGAACTTTATTTTACGTATTAAACCTGTTTCCGATCACCGATCGTCGGTGACGCTAGGATTTGCTCGGCTCCTGATGACATCACACTACATCTCGGAAACTACTAAGGAATCATTCTTCTTCATTCTATTGAGCGATAAGGCCGCCCATTGTACATTTAATGCAACCTGTTTTGTTTTGTATCATACTAATATGTTTCGGTGTTATTTATGTACAATAAAGCGTTTTCATTCATTCATTCTTCCAAGGAAACTACTCATCATTGACTTCTCGTTCTTTTGATCACAGAAGTTTTTATTTCGATTGTGATTCATACTTTTCAAAACTTTGTTTTGAAGACATCTTGTTATCGCTGATTGTACCTAGCACAAATTTACTCAAAACTGTTGGTATTCCAATTACGTCAGTAGCAATTAGTCGGCCAAAATAGTTTTACCGTTCCAAAAACATAACATATTCTGCACACGGACTTACGTTGAGTTTCGCTAACTTATTTATGGAAAATTCGGGAAGTGCTTCTCTTTTTGATCGAGTAGAGTAAATTCTGAGGCTTTTAGTGAGCTACTTCTTTCCTTGATTTATTTATTTCCGTGGTCAGCAGCTAATTGGCTGAGTTTGTAATTATATTAAATGTGCCTGAGGTGAAAGAGATGCGGAACAAAATGGTAAACCAAGTTAGTAAGCAAGCAAGCTCGTATGAGTTAGTGGCCAACTCTAGTGACGGAGTTTTTAGGGTCTGGGTGTTAGGTGGGCACTAGACAATACTTTAGGATTTTTTTTTAATTATTTATTTATACACATTGTCAAGACAAGTGAAAGTAGAAAAGATTATAAAACTTCCTGTTGTGAAAGTTGGTAGGGAAGTGATCTTAAAAAAACCAGTTTTAAAAAAAATGTAGTCATTTTTTTGCCAAATATAATCTCAAATATTTTCGCTCAAACACCCAAAAGGCGCCAAAAACAAACGCGTTTTAAAATATTAGTTACAAACGTACGGTTCATCGTACAATGTGGCTTATAATTTTGAAATAATAGCTGAAACGTATTAAATCAAAGGCAAACATTCACCACATTGTTACGGTTGCAATAAATACAATATTCAGGAAAGTTGGGCATAGTTCGACTGATAGTTTCGTCATAAATTCCAAGTGGTTTGAAACCGAAACAAGGCGGTGGGTTTTCTGAATCGAATCACGAAAATGGTGGTCAAGCTTTCACGTGGAAACATCGAAAGTTATTTTTTCAAACTTGTAAGTACCAGGCAGTGATTTTGAAAATTACTAAAAGTATCATTTTCAAAAGTAATGAAATAGAATATAAATTATTTATTTTATGCAAACACATAGTAAAACATGGTGGCATGATTTAAAACTCTAAAACCAGCTCTAAAACTATTGATCTCTAAAACCAGCGCTAAAGAAACCACTCTTTTGGTTGGTTTTTGAGTTTTAAAGAACACTGGTGATGGTTTTCATTTCTTTTTTAAACATAAGTTTTGTTTTCACAAGTCCTATTTTTTTCAATTCCCGGCATGAAGTTTCCAATAAGCAAATATTGCGACATCGTTGGTGCAACGACTTTGCACTTTACATAAATATGAGATTTCCTACTGATATCCGATTCAATATTCCCATTGGAGTTCCGAATTTGAACCTGTATTTTCGGTCTATGAGATTTTGTGTAATATCTGTATGTATTTTACATGAAAAAATGCAGTGTCTCTATTTTATATCTGGGACTCACAATCATAATCTACATCCTACAACGATTATAAATGTTAAAGTTTAGATGTTAGGGTGTTTGTGTTTCGATTAGTCTGCAACTACACTGGCCCGATTTGCCTGAAACTTGGAATATAATTATGTACCTATACCTATTATAGTTCATAGCGGTGGGCAAGTTTACTTATCTATTAGTACGAGTATAGGTAAGTATCTTCTTATGTATATAGAGATAGAGATATAGATTTCACTGACTCACTCATCCACGCACAACCTAAGCCACTTGGCGGATTATTTGGTAGGCGGGTACGCTAAAACTACCTACTAAAACGTTACATAGAGAGCTATAATCAAACCTGCATATAATATCAGCTTCCTTCCTGCCGTGCCGAGGCGCTTCCGATCCATTTGTTAGTTTAAATTAGAAATACTTACCCTTGCAATGGATTTTGATCCTTATATCTTTTGCACTTTGGTCTATAATCCCGCAAATGCATGCAAAAGAAACTGCAAAAAATAACATCTTTAGGGAAACACGAAATGAAGTAAAATAGTACATTGTTCACCGAGAGGAGAAAGTGACCGATTACCGTCGAGAGCGGGAATCGCACTTTCTCTCGAGTGATACATAGTGCTTTATACTACACCTACGAGGAAAATAAAAAACTAAAACTGAATCCTCAAACAACACACAAATTGAAAATGGCGCCAATGGCGTCTGCAATTTTCACATGTTCTTTTTTCAAATTGTTTATCCTGCCGCCGCAGGGTCGCACTGCCAGCCCGACACCATCCAACACACAGCTAGTGGCCAGTGTCATTTTGCGAACTTGGAGATAAAAACTCACTGTAAAAACTTTTTGGCTTTTGATATTTAGGTTACCGGCGCATAGTCTTACCCAAAATTAAAAAAGAAAAACCACGTAAGAAATGGATTTTCATACACTTTTCTCTCCCGCTCAGATGCGTTTTCTCCCCGCATATTTGTTCGATATGCAATGACGTACTTTCTACCGTAAATTTGATAAAGTATCAAGGTACTTTCCAAGCAGGTGTAGTATAAAGGTTTTTTTTCCATTATGAAGTATAGAGAAACAGTCCGGAAATATCAAGAAATGCACCGGAATTATGTTTCTTATTAGAACTTACGAGAGTTCATATTACAGGTAATGCGAAGAGTTGACTGTTGAAACTTTTCTTAAGTAAAGAGGCTGTACTTATAAATGCTGAATAGTTAAACAATCGTCACAGTTTGAAATTACCTGTAAGTATCCTTAAGGTTTGCTGGAAGGGAACTCTTTGTAGGTTTAAGCTCGCCTATATGTAGGTACAGTGGCGCGTCTTGGGAGAGACCTACGTCCAGCAGTGGACTGATATAGGATGATGATGATGATATGTACATGTTTTAAGTTTTAATTTAAGTTTCACAGTGTACAGTAGAGAAAAACAATAACGGAACAGCAATATTGACTGGCGTCATAGCTCAGTCGGTAGTAATTCTGCCTTCTGTGCTGTGGATCGTGGTTTCGATCCCCACCGAAAACAAACACTTGTGTGTGGCAAACATAGATGTTTGTTCTACGTCTGGGTGTTACTATGTATCATAAGTATGTATTTACAAAGAAAAAAAGATTATATAAGTACTTTATCAGTAATCTAGTTCCCATAGTACAAGCTTTGCTTAGTTTGGGACTATAAAGTGGTGTGTGATATGTCCAATTATATATATTTATTTATTGAATAATTTAATCAGTTATATAAAGTTAGGCAACGATTATAAGTAAGCAGTAAAACAGTTCTACATTAAATGTGTCTTTTTCATAAAAACAATATTTAGAGCTCACTAAGGGCGGATTCGACCAAACTATTTATACGCAGTATAAGTCTTATACTGTGAATAAAACCAATAATAAAATTACTCTAGTGATAAGAAACCTTTTGTTCTACCAAGTCTTATTCCAGAAATGACTTGTCTATCCGAGAATGAATCGTTATACTGCCAAAATCTATGGTATAAACAAGTTATCTGTCGAATATTTTAATGGCGGCTGCTACATTTGACAAAACAGCTGTTTGTTTTCATAGATATTGACAACTTGACACCCGGATAATTTGTGTGCACATGTATTATTATGTTGCGCTCTCTAAGCAATTGTATTTTGAATTAAGTTGGTTTTTATGTATATACCGAATAATAATATGGCTATTGGCTACTCTCAAGATTGCAATGGAAAAACAAAAACGAATTTATCTGAGAATAAATTCAAAGAGTAAAGTTACACAAGGGATACTTATTCAGGAATATCATGACTTTTAGACGAATCTGCCCTAAGTAGCTCAAGATAAGTATGCTAGAAAATATAAAATTATTTATACTACCTACAAACCTCGACATCGTCAAAATCGCAGGCCGTAAATGGGAGAGACTAGCTCAGGACCGCAGTGGATGGCACAAGCTTGGGGAGGCCTATGCCCAGCAGTGGGTAAAGTCGGGCTGTGGATGATGATGATGATGACAAACCTGCTCAAACACTGACTTTATATAATTCATCATAAGAACTTCTTGGAAATAAAGCTAGAATTTCCTGGAAATCTTTTGATATATTTACATTGAGACATTTTCAAGAAAACGACATTTTGTTATAATTTCATTTCGAAGTCGCGTATAGATCTTGTTCCTTTGTGATTTTAAATTGTAAAATACAAAGAAAATTGATAAATTCAATAAAATAAAACTCAAAATGCTTGCTAAATCCCAGTTTCACAAAACGAGAAAAGTTACAGTGTTATATGGAAAGTCAACATCACACTAGTAGGACTGGATGGAATAGTAGTTCTATTTGGAATAAAATCTGTGTATCCAAAATGTCCGATTAGTCAGTCTAACAAATTGGACTATTTTTGTATAAACAGTTCGATAATCGAACTTTTAGTAGGACTGGGTGGAATAAACGAATGAATCATTCAAAAATGTTATACGACAGACCAATAAAACTTTATTTGAGTAGTATTGGAGCTCAATAGAGAGAGTACCTTCGTAAAACAAAATTCTTTGGGTGTTTTATGAATTTGTTTGAAAAGTCTCCTATTTTTCTCGAAAATAGACAAATATAATCGCTTTTTGAGCCATCTGATCAAGAAATATACTTCTGACGCTAATTGTACCAATACTGAAGCTACAAAGATCTCAAAGCGTTTGTAATTGGTTTCGTCCGTTTCGTTCATAGTGCCTGTCTGACAAAGTCTAGGACCGTCCGTCAAAGCCTAGGCTTTCAGCTGCAGAGTAAACGTATCAAATGTTTCTAGAAAATGGAAGTTGGCTAGTCAGAGTAATCCGTAGTCATATTCCGTGTTTGATATGTATTTTTTTTCCATCTACCTCTTTGGAACTGAAGAAATTGTACCGAAGTTTTTGAAATGAAAATTTTTTTAGCTCCGTTGGGCGTTGTGATTTATTAGAAAGTCGATGAAACAAAAAAGCGAGGAAGCGAGAAGAGAGATCCCTAATTTTCATACGAATTCTAAGGAGACTGCTGACCAAGCGGTCTAACGGATTGGATCGAATAAGACTAGCTCGTAGTGCGTGGGTTCAAGTCTCGAGCAAACTCGTTCACGTTTTGCAACTTTTTGAAGTGAAAACTTCTTTAGCATCGTTGTGATTTGAAAGTCTTTTTGAAGGTTTCACCACGTGTGCATTACACACATGTTTTTTTATTGGATAGCTAAATATTGGTCTGTCAGCTTGCCTGATGGATAGTGTAGCTGCGGGGAAGAGCACAAGGACAGACAGACGGATAGAGATAAACTATAATAATTCCTTTGTAAGACTTTGGGACCCAAACAATTATTAACTTAGCAACTGGGTCTAGTTTTTATGTCTAGATTGGACTTACTTAAGTGTTGTAAAAGACAATATATCTCATTTTTCTATCAACTTTAAAGAAAAATTCGTTACCTACCAACTGGACCCACATTTCAACCATAATGTACCTTGGTACAGTCAAAGACAAAACGATACGTAATTATATGCTTTTTGACTCAAAATATCATCTTCAATTCGGAAAGAACCTCGATTACATTCGTAATAAATAAAATCTCTGCTCTTTTCCCGGATATTTCCCTACAAAAGTAATAATCCCTTGATCTCAACATTCCAAATGATTCGCATTATTTATTACAGTTCATATGATGGGAATATGAGAATGATAATGTACTGTTTGCTATGCATGGGATGAGCCGCCTGGGGCGTTGGTAGATTTGTGTACAATTTGTACACAGATGATTTACAATAACATTATGACGAAACTCTCGGCTTCGCTAGCTTTTTATCCACCGCTTTTGCTGTATCCACGACTACTCTTCCAGCACTGACAAGTGTCAAACTACTACGTCAACATTTCTGAGGGGTGATCACGATCAAATCTGGGGCCTTATTCACTATGACCACTACAAGCGCGTTACGCAGCACGACAAGACAGCGGCGTGAAATCGCCTTATGCCTATGCCGTATTTCCTATGCCATAAATGTCATTCCTTACGGTGACGTCATACGGTTACGGCAAGGAATCTCCTAAGTCATACAGAATAATGCTCCTGACAGTTACAGCGTAACGTAAACCTAACGTATCCGAATCATTGCGCGATTTCAATAATTTTAAATTACGATTTAAAAGAGAATTATTTTTACAGCCGCACTCAGTAACATCACTTAAACCTTAGTATTACTTAAAACTAGCCCATTGGTAAAATATGTCAATAGAGTAAGCATTGATTATTTTTTGGCATATACATAATCTGATTACGGTTGCTAGAACAGATAGCAAATTGCACTGTATTTTACGCGTCGCGTCCACTTAATTGCTGTTGGTTTTGCATTGTTGGTCATTAATGGTTTGTGACATCGAAACTATTTCACCAAATTACGTAAACTATTTCGGGTAGTGTAGTTTTTTGTAGGTATTTTGACTTTGGAAGGAAGCTAATGAATGTAGGTACGATGTATTTTAAGAAAGAAAATTACGACTGAGACAGTATTTACAATATTTACAAATTACACGTGAAACAGTTGAGCTGTCTACAAACCGTTGCAAACGATTTAAAGATAGCTCAACTGGTCCGAATCAGTACCAATCAGAAGCGTCCCAAAAGAAGGGCTGTATAGCTGCGCTGAATAAAAAATAAACAGTCCTTTGCATACCTATTTATCTGATGATGATATTGTACAGCGTCGTCTTACTATAATATATCTATTCTGTGGTTAGAGGTCGGAATTATTTTACTAGTAGTTACTTATATAAATATTCAACGCCTCTTTTGAACGAATTCCGAATTTGAATGCATCTGCAATATCGGGTCAATTTGCATCGAAGCTTGGCAACTATGCACGGAACACTAAAAGCTGGTATTTTTACAAAAAAACCGGTTGATGTTAATTTTAAAATCGTTTTGCAAAGTAAACCAAATTACGAATTCAACGCTTTCTTATTAAAACATTGCGAATCCTAAATAAACATGACCCGGTAACCACACGTATGGGAACCAGCTAAAAACTTAAATAGATTCGATAAACTGATCAATAATAACCCTTTTATATATATGTACAAAAATAAGTATCAATGCACTTTAAATAAATGAAGTTGGTCGTTCATTTCAATCAGACACTATGGCAAGAAATATATTACACCTAAGCAATAAAATGTACGTGTAAGCAATGACTAAATGAAATTAAAAAGATTATCTAAGTTAAGCGACGTTCTGCGCGGTCACTATTTGGATGGGTGACCGTTAGTGGCATTTACATCTGAGCGTTTCCGTTCTTTGGAGGGCACGTTAAGCTGTGGGTTCCGGCTCTAGCAGCCATGACGGAGGCCTCAAGGCGGCCTAAAAACTCCGTCACCAGAGTTGGCCACTGACTCATACGAGCTTGCTTGCTTTCACTAAATGAAATGAAATTAAAACACGTGGTGGCATTCTATCGTGTTTTCTTCGCTCTAAGTGCCTTGACCACGACTCAATGAGACAATTGTAAACGTATCAAGGATACACTGCGCGGTGGCGCCGTAACGTTTGGCAATCGAGCTAGCGTTGACGCGCAATATGATTTAAAAACATTAGGTATCTCAGTGATTGTCAGTCTTGCCGTGATCACCCTTCAGTTCTACAGATTGTCAGTAGGTTTTGACTAACGGCTCCACAACCTTCTTGGTTTTTTTGCATACAAAACTCTTTTCGGCTAAAAGATTTCAAAAAACATATTTTCAATTATTATATTGTTTTATCAGATTATAGGCAAGCGTCCACAGGCCCGCATCGCACACAACGGATTTTAGTTTGCCTTGTATAAAAACTCATACAACTGCGTCCACTGATCCGCACCGTACGGACGAGTTTTTATACAAGGCAAACTAAAATCCGTTGCGTGCGATGCGTCCGATGCGTGCGATTCGGGCCTGTGGACGCTAGCCATATAATTTCACCGGCTCTTCGTTTTTTGCATAGCTGCATAAAGTAGGATATGACTGCCAGCAAGTGTGGAAGCTGTTTTATTTAAAATCGGTTCACGATGGTTTTTTCAAGCCGAAAATGAGCTACTTTATGTAACACGTTCTAAATGGGGAATAATGCAAGCGGGTTTTTACTGAGTTTTAATGTACGAGTAAATAATTATAACGTTCTTACGTGTGTTTGAAGTAAATGGCTTCATTGTTATCGTATTTATGTAGACTTATGCAATTTCAGGCGTACTATTATGCCTTTTTTTATAAAAAATATTATATTTAAGTACCCTATTACCCAGTGGCGTAGCTTGCTTAGTTAATCTTCATCGGTTATTTAAGTTAAACGACGGTCACTATATACACTCGAGAGCAATGATTCCGGGTCACTTAAAGAATGTTAAAAATCTCGGAAACTAAAAATGATAGGTTAATGCAATAAATTGTATTTAATAGACAATGTAATACTCCTTAAATGAAAGTAAAAAAATATGAGTCACCATACCTTTTATTAACACAAAATTACATAAAGAAAAAAACTGCTGATCTCTCCTTAAAACAAAAATAGGAAACATGAAATTTTTGAACTTTATTACGATTTTCTTGAATTTTAATACTTCGTATTGCCTCCTCGTGCTTCCATTACTGCGTTTACGCGGTTTGGCATGCTGTACACCAAGTTCCTTATACGATTTTGGGGAATATTCTCCCATTCCTCTGTGAGAGCAATTTTGAGCTCACGAAGCGTGATTGGGGGAGGGTTTCGTTGTTTTACGCATCTGCCTAGCTCGTCCCAAGCATGCTCGATCGGGTTGATATCCGGGCTGCGCGCTGGCCACTCCATACGAGTAATGTTCATCTCTTGAAGGTAGTCATTCACAATCCTACCTGTATGAGGTCGGGCATTGTCATGCATATATATAGCATCCTCACCTAAATTGACCATAAATGGACCAACATGATCATTGAGGATTTCTTCCACATATCTTACGCTAGTTAAAGAGCCGTTTTCTATGATCACCAGCTCTGTGCGACTTTCAGAAGAAATTCCGGCCCACACAAGTACAGACCCACCACCGTAGGCTACTTTTTCTTCGATGCATGCTTGCTTGAATCTTTCCCCTGGTCTTCGATACACTCTGTGTCTTCCATCGTGCTTGTAGAGCATAAATTTTGATTCGTCGGAGAACATAACTTTTGACCAATCTTCAATACTCCAATTTACGTGGCTCTGGGCATATCTTAGTCTTGAAATATGATGCCCACGCTCCAGTTTAGGGCCGTTTGCAGGTCTAAGGGGTTTTAAGTTAGATTCAGCAAGCCGACGTCTTACTGTCCATGCACTTGGGTTACTTCCTCCGAGGCGTCGAAACTGATTTGTGAGTTCAGTTCCTGTGAGAAAGCGATTTCGAAGCATGGTGTTCACCAAGTATCGGTCTTCTCGTGCTGTGGTACACCTGGTTCTGCCCGTTCCTGGTCTGCGTAGGTTAGAACCAGTTTCTTCGTAACGTCGGAGAACTCTTTGTACTGTTGACAGCGACACACCGACAGTCCTGGCTGTATCGCGCTGACTCCGGCCGGTTTCCAGCATTGTAAGTATTCTGGTGCATTCTTCAGGCGTAAGCGACATAATTTCAGCTTGAATAATGAATAATTGAATATAGAGCACTATCAACATGGTTTATATACCCACATAAATGACAGATTACAAACAAAAGCAAAACCAAATGCTGTAATTTCGTAGTTCCATCTTCGAAAGTGGCCCTTTTTCAAATTAGATTTTTTTAAGATATAACTTTACAATAACTAAGAAGTTTTAATACCTTCATTTAAGGAGTATTACATTGTCTATTAAATACAATTTATTGCATTAACCTATCATTTTTAGTTTCCGAGATTTTTAACATTCTTTAAGTGACCCGGAATCATTGCTCTCGCGTGTAATATGTATATTGGTGACCGCTAGTTGCATTTACATCTGAGCGCTTCCGTGCTTCGGAGAGCACGTGGAACTGGCGGTCCCGGCTCTAGCAGTCGTTAAGCCACGATGGAGGCCTTAAGGCGGCCTAAAGACTCCGTCACCAGAGTTGGCCACTAACTCATGCTTGATAGATAGATAGATATATTCTATATTGCACATCAAGAAAAGAAGAAAAACAATAAAAGAGAAATAAGTTATAAATATGAGATACAATGGGCGGTCTTATCGCTTACTTGCTTATTCCACTGACTTTTAGTCCGGTCAATTCAGAAATTCGAAGGTGCATAAAGTCCCAACAAGCTGAAAATCAGTAAAATTGTTCATAACATAATTATAAACAAAATATGTAAGTTCCCCATCATTCCCGTGTAAGAAAAAAAATTTACTTGAAGTCAAAGAACAAAAAAAGGAGTTTTTCGCGATTTTCAGCAAAAGGACTTTATGCACCTTCACCCTCATTTTTTGGTCTAAATCATGGACCAATGTCTAAATTGACCTGACTATTTCCCTACTTTTTACAATTTTCTCGGCCCGTCGAGTACCTACTTACAAAACTGCTCCATGCTTTTCTGTTCATCTGATACTTGAGACCTTTTATTCCTGGTTATCAGTTCTAAGACTTATACGGCCAGCCCGTTGCCACTTCAGGTTATTCTGAATGCTATCACGGTGACCTCCGTCTGCCACAAACTCCGGTTTTTTGACGCTCTGCGGTATTTCCGATGAAAATGTTTAGATTGGGTTTTCATAGTTTACTCTGATCAGTATTCGAATGGGTTACTATGGTAGAGACCTGGATCTAAGTTGACTGTTTCTTTTATTAACTAGTAGTTGGCCCCGAACTGAGATCTCGTGAAGGTCGGAGGTTAATAAAACCCAAACAATTTTTATTGACCAATGGTTGTAATAAACTTTGTAAATCGCTTCGAAATCACCGTCTAGCTAAGTACCAGTCTTACTTGAACTATAAAATCATTGAAACTCCAAAAAATTGTAGCTCTCGTTATACTGGGTTTGCCAATTTTATAATTTTTACAACAACTCAAAAACTATTAGACCTAGAATCAAAATCAAAACGGTTTTGGAAGGTTTAAAAAAAAGTCTATCATATGACGCCCCATTTGATATTTTTCTACGACTTTTTTTTTTACTCTCTTTGAAACCTTATAACTTCACGAACCCTTGACCGATTTACTTCATTTAACAAACCAGTAAAACTTAAGAGTACTATCCGTATACTTACTAAATTCTGTGAAAATCGGATAAGCGGTTCAAAAGATCTCGACGAACAAACATACAAAGCATTTTTGCCCAAGTTGTCACTAAGATCTCGTTCGCTTCGCTCACTCGATCAATTAAGTTT
Organism: Eulithis testata; assembly: GCA_947507515.1. NCBI lineage: Eukaryota > Metazoa > Arthropoda > Insecta > Lepidoptera > Geometridae > Eulithis > Eulithis testata. The sequence continues at coordinate 3,260,844 of OX382213.1, read as the reverse complement.
CCCTAATTAAGACAACCTATGTCGTCAAGGTAGACGTACCTAAAAATAAGATGCCTTTCAAAGAATACTAAAGTGTGTTCTATTCACAGCGTGTTACAGCTGGGGCGGTTATGATTCAAACTTCACCCATGACCAGGCAAGTCAAACTTCGTGAAGTCAGGGCTGGCGGGTTTCACGCCAATTTGCGTACCAGTGCTGCTTTTAAACAGCTAGTTCACTCCTCATACCCTTTGCACCCCGTGCTTTAACAAAAAATTCTATAATATAATACTTATATACATTTTTTGTAAATACATACATACTTATAATACATAGTAACACCCAGACATAGAACAAACATCTATGTTTGCCACACACAAATGTTTGTTCGCGGTAGGGATCGAGCCCACGACCCACAGCACAGAAAGCAGAGCTACTACCGACTGAGCCATGACGCCTGTCATATGATATAATATAATATTACTGATTTATAATATAATATAATATAATATTACTAAAATATAATATTACTGAGTATGATATAATATTACTGATTTAAAAGATATTTGACTTTGATCAGCTGCACTGACGAGCTGCGGCTGAAGCGCAAAGTTGTGTTGCCCAACGATCAGTCAATCTTAGCGATGCGTTCCGCTCTGTTTCTCCTAAGCAAAGTTTACAAGGAATTTTCATCGTTTAGAGCAAAGTTAGACACAAGCCTTTTAGGTTAATCTCGTTTAGTTTTCATTGTACGAGAAAGTAATTATTATTTCTAAGAACAATGGGTTAAGTTTATGTATTTACTTAGGTACGAATTTTGTTAAATTGTAACTTGCATATTTAAATCGTATTTTTAACAGACTTCAAAAAAGGAGGAGGTTCTCAATTCGGTTGTATTTTTTTTATGTTTGTTACTTCAGAAGTTCAGAACTCCGTCATTTATGAACCGATTTGAAAAATTCTTTTTTTATCTGAAAGGGTATGCTTCCAGATTGGTCCCATAAATTTTTTATCAAAATCGGTTTATTAATTAGGCAGTTAAATAATAATAACTGGAAAAAACACGTCATATGCGTACACGATATTGCATATTTTGCTTTTCTGTGACTTTTCTGTGACTTTTCTGTGACGTTTACGAGCAATAGAACGTAAGTACCCACGAACAAATCTGACAGTCGCCGCGTTAGCGTATTCGAGTTACATTGCGCGTCACTGCCAGCTCGACTGCCAACCGTTGTAGTGTCACCGCGCAGTGTATCTCGGATACATTGCGTATTTTGCTTTTCTGTGGTGTTTACGATCAATAGAACAGTCTCAATGAACTGCCATCATCATCATCATTTGATGATGAAGGCGTATCAAATTGAAGTCGGTTTTTCCAGTTTTTTAAACTTATAAATTATTATGAAACAATTGTTTTATTTATTCACAAAAAAAATTACAACTGACACAGTATTTACAATACTTATTAAATGGTTAAGAAACAAATTAAATAAGTAAATTATGAGTTTTCTTCGAATTATGTAGTTTTTTATTTTATTTTTTAGTTTTCCGGGATTATTTCTCTCGACTATATTTCTTCAAAGAGACAGGTACATAACTTAAAATAAGTATACATTTCTATTTTTAACTAATAAAAAAAACTCAAGCGTCAAAAACGTTAATTGTTTGTGATGTGAGCTTTTATAAGTTCCATAAATTATTATTTTCCACTAAAATTAGACATTACCAAGAGCATTCTTATGAAAATAATTTTTGCCGTTTTTGCATTATTCATCAGCGCTAATAAACTGACTGGGACATGCCTCATCATTTTTATTCTCTCGAGGTCCAAAACGAATAACGGAATATACATAGAAATGAATTTTTCATGTTTTTGTCAATGGAAACTAGCCCCATACTTTAATTAATTAACATTATATTTAACAAATAAATCAGTGCTCGAAAGAATTTACCAAACATAGGAGACTATAATTTCAACAAAATTTTAACACTGTCTGACGTAGACACATCAGCGAAAGCTGCTCGTCTATAAACAAATAAATAAATAAATAATTTCCGATTGAAAAAAAATAAAAGTAAATAAGTTTATTCAATATAATAAGTTTAAATTAACTGAAATCTTTTATTGTACACGCAGAAATCTAAATATAAAATAAAGTTCATTATTAGGTATATGTTTTTTCATCAACATTATTATTATAATTATCGCAATTTTGTTTCTATACGTGTTATTATTCCGATGCCCAGACCTTTCAATATAAAAACCAGTGAAGTGTAAACTTGGATCCACCGGCACCCTTACCACGAAGTAAAACGGTAGGTACTAGAATGAAAAATTTTGGTTGATTTTTACATTATTCGTACATTAATATGGACTGGTCTGATCAATCCGAGGACTGGTTATTATCTGGTACAGCTGATACGCTGTACCAGATAATAACCAGTCCTCGGATCTCGCGTCGCATCGACTAAACGCCTTGATTCTTTGAAAATCCGTAGGACCATCCCCACGGACCCAGAGTGTCGACCCCAAGAGGTACAAATGAGTAGGGTCTATCAAGACCCGCATATTAAGGCTGTGAAAAATAGTGAAGTTCTTACACTCCATTACCATTAAAAAAGCAAGCTCGTAGGAGTTAGTGGCCAACTCTGGTGACGGAGTTTTTAGGCCGCCTTAAGACCTCCGTCGTGGCTTAACGACTGCTAGAGCCGGGACCGACAGTTTAACGTGCCCTCCGAAGCACGGAAGCGCTCAGATATAAATGCCACTAACGGTCACCCATCCAAATAGTGACCGCGCAGAACGTCGCTTACTTAGATAAATCGGTGAAGATTGAATAAGCAAGCCTAGCTACGAGCGTTCCAACCGCAATTGCCATTGAGTTTTGCGGTAAGGGTACGGATTCCGACCCGCATACTTTCATACCCAATGATTTTCATAGTATAAACGTTGATTCAAATTTAGGGCACACAAACTCCGTCAGTTAGTCACGGCTAGTGAATAATGTGACCTTTAAAATAGGAAGGTTCTCTCAATCGCATCTTTTTATGAGAACAAGCGCTTGTGGCTAGGCTTGCTTACTCAATCTTCACCGATTTATCTAAGTAAGGGACGTTCTGCGCGGTCACTATTTGGATGGGTGACCGTTAGTGGCATTTATATCTGAGCGCTTCCGTGCTTCGGATGGCCCGTTAAATTGTCGGTCCCGGCTTTAGCAGTCGTTAAGCTATGACGGAGGTTTAAGGTGGCCTAAAAACTCCGTCATCAGAGTTGGCCATTAACTTATACGAGCATGAATGCATGTGAATAAATATTGTCTCTCCCATAATTATCCGGCCTGCTATTTTGACGATCGCAGGCAGTAAATGGGAGAGACTAGCTCAGAACCGCAGTAGACGGCACAAGCTTGGGGAGGCCTATGCCCAGCAGTGGGTAAAGCTGTGGATGATGATGATAATGATGAATAAATATTGGAACCTGGTGTTTCGCAGTACACAACAATGCATTGCCTACCTAAGCATTTCCACTGAGTACGGCCCCTGTAAGGTCCACTGTGTCCATCACTCTGAGACATATAGGTGATAAGTCTCGTATGTGCGTGTAATAACACCATACCCATACCCTTCAAACCGGAACAATGCAATGCGAGCATCGCTGTTTCAGAAATAAGTCGCCGTTTAAGCGTGGTCCTACTATTTTGTCCTAGTAGGACAACGAGGGAGACCAGTTTCTCTTAATCCTACTATAAAAAAAATACTACCACCTGCGGGCCTAAGATGCGCACCGCGAGATATTTGTCATGTCGTTCTGTCAAAATGTAAGCATTTTGTACCAGTTTAGGAACTATTGCATTATCTGTGGTACCTAATGGTGTCGACAAAACGCGCCATAATGCGTACACTTTTGACACTTCTTAGTCGTCGTACCTCTCCGAGGACGAGATAATAGTCATGCAGAAATGTCAAAAGTTGAAAATTCAAAGGCGCGGTTTTTCTCGAGATAATGCAATAGTTCCTAAACTGGTACAAAATGCTTACATTTTGACAGAACGACATGACAAATATCTCGCGGTGCGCATCTTAGGCCCGCTGGTAGATAGATAGATAGATAACACTTTATTGCACACGACATATAAAATAATTACAAATAAGTACGGTGGTAGTACTTCACCGGACGAGCGCTTTCACAAAGAGCTCTACTGGGTAATAAAGACGTCAAAGAAAGCATCATAGGCTTCTATGAACGAGACGCTGTAGTGCCTGGAGTAATCTAGAGTTGAAAGAAAGAAAAAAGAAAGAAAGAAAGAATGAAAATACATTTATTTATGACACACAAACGGGCACAAACATGAAATACACAGAGTAAGTAAAACACAAAGACAACACAAAACATAAAATGTGTATCTCTCTGCACTGCCCATCTAATGCCCACAAATAGGCGTTCAACTCAGCATTTGTAACCAGAGTAGATATAGTACACAGTTTTAACGTCTTAGGCCACTTTTTACGCATAATCCTAAAAAGGCGACGCTAGAGTTCCTTGGGTATGTTTTAGATGGATTAAACTTGTCTGTCTTACCTAATTACCTTTCTGCCTAGTTTGTCTTGTTCATGAGTCGTCTACCTTACCGTAGGAATCTAAAATCAAATCTGCAGGCTCGCTAAAATGTTTCTATCTCAAAATCCATTCCACGAAATTCCACCTACGCTCTTAGCGAATGTCTGAGTTCACTAATACCTGCATAGGGCGCTTGCACATTACCCGATGACACCTACACGATATCGATTATTATGTCAGTGGTTCGAACAAAAGTATGTATGTTAGCGCCCACACAGTTTAAAAGCATTTAGTAGTGCCCGTATGCTGATCATTACTCAAGCATAGATTTGAGTAGAGATTTTCATACAAAAATTTATCCTTAAGTCCGGATCAGTGCTTCAGTAGTGAGTCAACATACGGCCCTAAATGTGAAATTAGCTCTCCGCCGATATCGTGTCAGTTTCGTGTCGCTGGCAGTGTGAAAGCAAACCTTACAGGGCTTCACCGAGGCTTCACTGGGCTTCACTGCGAGGTAAAATGAGTTTGAAGCAAATTATGCGAAAAAAACCTGCCTCTCGAAATGTTTTCAGTGAGTCGCTTTTGAGAAAATTACTAAAAACTGGTAAATTAATCTCCTTCCTTTTCACATTTACTGTCAGGAATCTTAGAACTGATTATTGAAACGGACTGAAATATTTTTCATCAGTAATTCCTAAAATCTTAGTAGGTAAAATATATCACTGTGATTTTATTGGAACGTCAACCAATATGGTATTTACAATATTGGCAATATTTACCTACAATAATTAAACAGTTGAGCTATCTACAAACCGTTGCAAACATTTAATACAATTTTTTTTGTACTTCTAAGTTGGCAAACAAGCGTACGGCCCGCTTGATGGGAAGCGGTTACCGTAGCATATAACACCAGAGGTATCACATGCGCTATATAGGGGGCGTTTTCTCGTGGTCCTACTATTTTGTCCTACTAGTAGGACCACGAGCGAGACCAGTTTCTGTTCGTCCTAGTATGACATATTAGAGCTGTAATCATTTATTTATACCACTTGTATACAATGAATACCTTTGACACTAGTAATATAGTAGGAAGAAAAAAAACAGTCATTTGTAACATTTTTTTTTCCTATTATCTCATTTTCTCTAAGAAATGGCCTATTGGTATGTATGTCACCGTGGATTAATTGTAGCTGGTTTGTCTTAACAAAGTCATCTCGATCTAAGTCTTGTTTTCGTCTACGTGATACATCATCGCTCGTTGTCTTGCTCAAACTGGTCGAAATCAGTAGGTATTAATCGGAAGAGTGCCCAAGATACTGGCTGCATTGCCGCGCTGAATAATAAAAGTGGCTAAGGTAACTGTATCGTGTTCTTACGCTTATGAAATTCCAACCAATGATATTTTGTCTAGATTTTATTAATGCTAGCATATCCGAAAAAGGTTTTTTGTCTAAATACAAAAGCTTGGCTAGCTTGGCTTTAGATTTGGACGTTATTCCCTATAGTAATAAGGTCCGTAGTCCTAAGTAAGGAACCATGGTGGAGGCCAAGATAAAGTTTATGACGGCTGTTACTCGGTATCAGATGCGGTTACATCGATGAATGGCGATTCGAGGAACTGTCACCAAGTTCCGGAGTTTCCGGAACAGTTTTAATACTTTGACAGCTTGTTCGCGGGTGGTTTCGGCCCGTAGATTGGTTTCTGGAGAGGTTGAAAAGAGAATGAAAATACCTGAGCATTTTTTAATTAAAATAAGGTTTGTTTTGGAACGGTTTATGTACAACATTTTAGAGGCGAAGAAAAAGTCAGAAAAATGCCTAGGTTTTATTTTGCGATTTGGAGTAAAATAAATATATTTCCAAAATAAATATATACAGCTTGTTGGATGATTTTGACCTAAAAGTTTGTTTTTAAGAGGGTTGAAAAAGGGATAAAAAGTAGTTGTAGTTCTCGCTTTTTCTTTAGAAACTGTAGGTTTTCGAATAAAAAGCTGATATAGACGGATTGCAGATCCCGCCAGTCTTTTGGGATTTCTTGTTCCACGGTTTTTGGACGCGTGTCACAACAAACTGTAACATAAATATTTGCCAGATCAATATTATCTGAGGTAGCATTCATTATTTTCACTTTGATATTATGAGCTCTCAAATATCTTGGGAAAGTTAAAAAATATTGATTTATTTATTAATAATTACAGAGCGCGGTACATAACAGCGCTCGTAGAACTGGATGACTCGATTGTCTCTTGCATTTTGCGGTGATCTAGTCAAGTGGATCACCAAGATATGTCTCGGTCTACGGAGGGGGGGAACTAAAGAGCAAAACAAAGATGTACGCATTGTACACTTACCTATTTGTATGTGACTCTACCACAACTCGCCCGACTCGCCATTGTACATTCTCCTCCATAACCGGTCCTTCACTAATGAGGATCGTGACTCCATTCCAAGGTCCTGTGGTTCTCCGTTTGCAGCGGTCGGTGGTTTGATGAAGTGCCTGGTGCAACGGCATTTCTTGTTGCCCCGACACTCGTTCACTATGGCCATTATAAATACGACTGTGTAAATCTCTACGAGGGCGTAAATAAGATCTAACTTTAGTTCAATAAAGTCATGGGTTCGCTTCAGTGTGAGACGCGGTCCGTTATTCGCATGTAAATTGAGAAGTCATATTGAAATTCTAAGGATACTTGGGATACGAGTAATTTTATTCTATACTAGCTTTTACCCTCAACTTTGCGTATGATTATCGTATATCTACTGATCATTTTTCTAATATCTAATCTCTTTGATCCGAATGTAGTATTATCCAATTAATTTACTTAGGATTATTTGAAAGTTATTACAACTTGCATAATTATGATGAGTTGAAACCCGTTTGCAACTGTTTATTATTTTCTCATTATATACTTACTCTAAACAATAATTGTATCATGTTAATTACCTAGTTGCAAATACACTTTTTGTTTTGTTTTGATTTTGATTTGAAAGGGGGTTCAGCCATAATATACCTTTCTTTCACATTAACCACTATAGTAGGTGCTAAATAACACGGCAATACGTGTCATTCACCCACCTTCACAGCGATGTCACAAAATTCAATTTTTGTATGGCTAATTCTGTCGCTTTCCATACAAACCTGTCGCTAAGACGGTATCGCTCGAATCTCGTTAGTACTGTTTGTTTACCATACATAAATTGAATTTTGCGACATCGTGGTAAAGGTGGGTGAATGACCTGTATCGCCGTGTTATTTGGCACCTACTATAGCCACGTGTACTGCTATTTAGATCAAAGCTCTAAAGATGCTTTGTAGAATTTTATGTAAACAAAGTTCTTTGTGGACGTGCTTTGTGGAAGGCAATAAAACAAGGTCCTAAGAATTTTATCTCACGATCTAGATTCTAGACGCTGGAGATTGTTTTAAAATTGAGTGTCTGTGGTAGGTTTATGACTTGAAATAAAACTTCATATTTATTAGGTTATAGTCCGGCTAGGTGGGGCGACGATCTGCGAAATGTTGCTGGTAAAAACTGGATGAGAGGGCCCTAAAATCGGGCTCAATGGCGCGTTTTGGGGGAGACTTACGTCCAGCAGTTATTAAGAATAAGAATAAGAATAATTTTATTTACGACACGACACTAGATACATACCAGAACAGAAACAAATACAGACTAATTAAATACTAACTATACTAGAAACTATGTACAACATAATAGGTAAACTAAGTATATAAAGGTAAACTAGTGTGCCGTAAAAACGTACCGTACGTATTAGTTGTTGTGTTGGTCTGCGACAAGCGAGAATCGAGAATCTCTCTGTTTTTGTATGGAGAAAAGTAGTTTGCAAATCTCCCGCTGGAGGCGTTTATCTGATTTTTTGCATAAAATGTCTCGCAAGTAGCTTCTTGATATGCGTTTCGAACAACAACAAAAAAACTCAGACTACGGGCTCTGTTGTGAGTCTGTTATTTAAAAATTCAAATCTTTCGCCTTTAGCTACACTAAAAATGGCGAATTCTCACTAAACCACGGACGAAACAAGTGCCGCGGTCGCATTCATTACGGCAGGCAAACAAAGTTGCGACCGCGAGAACTTGCGTTGCTGGGTGTTCTTCTAATTAATCGCTTGGTTGCATGTTGGCTGGTTTTATTTTCTTTGTATGGGTGGTTAAAGATAGTGGGTGTGCCGAATGTACTTTTGGCTATCCTTGTACCTTTAAAGACCTTGACGGAGATCTCCTACTCGTATCCAAGCCTCGCGACAGGTGCAGAAGTTTTAGGTTAAAGCAATGGTTGATGGTTGATGCCATCAAAATCTGACAAATTGCATTAAAATGTCAGTTTACCGGTCCCTGATTCGCTGAACTACCACTTTGATATCATTTTGATTGTATTGTTTTTTCTTATCGGTTTATTTTGATTGTAATTGGCCACATTTTGATGGTACTTGACGATGACTTGACTTGATTTATATGACGGACAGAGGTCATAAATAAAAGAAGAAGAAGAAGACTAGATTTATATTTATTCAAATTATCTCACTTGACACTGGTAAAATTGACTGTAGAAATGACGAACAGAGGCCATAAATAAAAGAAGAAGAAGTTAATTAGGTAGAAGCTAGACAATCGGGCAGGGATTCAAATCAGTGGTTTTTTTTTAAACTCCCGTGTTGCTTCAATGAAGAAAAACGCGGTAAAATATTAGTTATGGCAGTATCAGTCTTTCAAGGTTGGCAGTATGTAGGGCTCATACAAATGTGCCATGAGAATGACACTGAAATATTACTTGTGTGGTCAACCCTTGTCAAGATACGCATGTTCATGATTTCAAAAACTCAGCGTTCGTGTTTTCATTATAATGCTGTGCTCGTGGTTTTACGCTCCATTAAAGTAATGGGTTTTATTCGGGGGATTTATTACTAGCTAACTGGTGTAGTGGAAGAGACCTCTGACTTTCGATAAACGGTCGGACCAGTACCTCTATCACGAACAAATCTGACAGTCGCCGCGTTAACGTATTCGAGTTATATTGCGCGTCAATGCCAGCTCGACTGCCAACCGTTTTAGTGTCACCGCGCAGTGTATCTCGGATACGCTAGCGTTACGATACGTTTGCGATTGTCACATTTAATTCGTGATCAAGGCACCGCATATCGAGTGTGTACGTTTGATGTTCATTACAAAGTCACGTTAACTATAAAATTGTATGGAGAATTATGACTAAACTTTAATTTTTATTAAATAAAAACAAAAACCCAATCTAATAAAAAAATAAAAAATCTAAGTTACAAAAACGTTGATAGTAAGCAAGCAAGTTTGTATGAGTTAGTGGCCAGCTCTGTTGATGGAGATTTTAGGCCGCCGCCGTAAGGCCTCCGTCATGGCTTAACGACTTCTAGAGCCGGGACCGACAGTTTAACGTGCCTTCCGAAGCACGAAAGCGCCACTAACGTAAATGCCACTAACGGTCACCCACAACAGTACTTATGTGCGCAATATTATCATTGATAATATAATATTATTATTATCAATAGTAATAATAATTTATAATAATAATTTAGGAATAATTCATCATCAATAGTTGGATGTGCATAATAATGCACATTGCCATGTATAGGGTTAACTTGAAGGCCTGCCTTTTTATCCTGCCCACGTTACTTTAAGTAGATAAGATCCTTAAAAGACCTTGAAATAAACAACAATACGCAAACACGACAAATATCCGCAGTCGACTTTAATAAATACGTTTCTCCCTTCACATAACGAGCGGGAAGTTAATAGACCCGTGCGGAATTCTGGCTTTGAACTAGGGCTGCTAGTCATTTTATTTGCACACGAATTACTGATGAACTCTGCGGAAAGACGAGACAAGTCGAGACAAGTTTGTAAGATCTGTATGGCTGACATAGTGTACATATTTCACTTTATGAGACGAATTTTGGGACGAAACCGTAATAGAAATATTAATAAAATTGGAGTTATTGTTTCTTCCCAGTTCGACGAGATGACGGTAGTTCGAAACTCGTCTTTGTCTGGACTTAAGTATCTGGTCAATAAAGATCAATCAATTAATCAATTCTCGTCTGAATGAATAATAATAATAACGCCTTTTAGTCCCAAACTAAGCAAAGCTTGTACGATGGAAACTAGATGGCTGATAGAATACATACATACACTTTTTTTTTGTAAATACATACTTATAATACATAGAAACACCCAACATTGGCGAAATTGCAGTGTTGCTCGCAATTTCGCCATTGTCACGTTTTGTGCAACAACTACTAGAGTCCTTTTCATGAAAGAAGTCCCGCGGAAATTTCCGGAACTAAGCTTTAAAACTAAATTTTAAATTAGTTGTCAGGTGCTGTTAATGTGTTCGGATGCTAGCGCGTTTTTATTTGGTTTCTGTGATCAAAGTCTTGTTTTCAATGCCTAATGTTGTTAAAAGTGCTGCCCGAGAAATAATACTTAAGGTGTCGACCTTAAGTATTATTTCTCGGGCAGCACTTTTAGAAGAAGTCCCGCAGACGCGGGACTTCTTTCATGGAAAGGACTCTAAGATACTATCATTTCAGTGCTATCAAATTACTTTAGTTTAGACAAAATATGCACCAACAAAATCAAAGGAGCTTCGGTTGCAATTTAACAAATAATTACTTATATTGTTAAATTGCAACCGAAGCTCCTTTACGGAAAGGCCGCTGGACACAATAAACAACAATAAAAACATTGATTTTCCATATTTGAACGCGACAGCCCTATCATAGCTTAGATAAGAATGTGTCGTAGGTTTCCAGCCTATAAATATTTTAGAGGACCCACAAATTAAATGATGGATTTTCTGAAATATATTTCGAAAAAACGCAAAAAGCATGATGATTGATTATAGTAATTATTTATGTCTATTTAAAAGTGAGAAATACGCGGAATAAAATTAATCCTACGATTATGAGAATGATAGATATTATCTTTTGGGTTTAGTTTAGACGATAAGGTAAACAAAGAAATAAAATTATTGGTAAAATAACATAGCAAAACTAACAAAAAGATTTCAATAAAATTTTATGTAATTATCCTTTTAAATATGCAAACTCTTTTGAATCTGACTATAATTCCTATGAAATTTGGAGGGTAGTATCCTTATAGTGTACAGGGGCACTAAAAAGGAATTTAGTAAAGTCGCACCCTAAAGAGTCTAAAATTAGGATCAAACATTTTAACCAAATAATGCGTATTCTGCTACCACGCGAGCAAAGCCGCGGGCGACAGCTAGTTCCATATATTTTTTTATTAATTTTAACCCTATAGATGCATTAATTTGGAACTAAAACGTCCAAAAAGCAAAATGACACCAATCCTCAAAACGCACATACAACGCTACAAATTAGGTCAACTCGGAACTTGATAGTTTCAAAAACGATTTGCGTAGCTGCACTTAACTAGTGTAATCTGGTCTGTGCGATAATACTTCCGATGTTATTGGAAATAGATTACGCCAGTTACATTGTTTTCCAGTGTCAGAATACAGTTTGCTAAATGATTTGTTTTCCAAAGTTTCACGTGCATTTGTAACTTCACTTCAAAACTAAAAATGAAATGTATTTAACCGTACAGGTACCAACTACCTACAAAAATGCTTATAGAATTACGGGAATAGGAATAGGAATAAGTACCTACTTACCTACCTATTTATTACCTACATAATGTTGTTTACGTTGATTAGGTCCCTCTAATCTACGTATTTGTACCTACCTAGTTGTAAGCGGTCTCATCTCAGTTATTTTTGTAATAAATATTTTGAATTTGAATTTGAATTTATAAGTTTCAAGAATTTATTACGACCTTATGTGTAATCTGAGATCTAAAACAAAGGGTGTCCATCATTTGCAAGACTATAATCTCTCAGATCTCAGATCTTTCGACACTTACCTATAGGATTTAACAAATTATCATCTTTTTCTTTTTAAAATAAGGTTACTGTATATACCAGTAGGTAGTACTTTGTTATTTTAGTACTTGAGTCTCTTTGCTTTCAGTAGTAATTTAATTTTGCTTCTAGAATACAAACTTTCAAAATTCGAAGGTTATCAGGAAAATATCTTAAAGACCGATACGTTTATATAAAATAAAAACAGCTATGACTATGGTGAATTTTTTTGACAGGCGTATAAGAGACCTGCCTTCCGTTCTATGGGTCGTGGGTTTGATCCCCACTGAGAACAAACATTTGTGTGTAACCATAGATTTTTATTTCATGTGAGGGTGTAACTAAGAATTATAAGGAAGTAGGTGCCAATTTTCAAAAAAAATATTCTATCAACAAGCTAGTTGCCATGGAACAAGCACAGATCATATATAATGTATGTACAAGCAAACTTAGTTAGGGACTAGAAAGCGTTGTGTGAAATGTCCATGAATATTTTATTTATTTCCAAACTTACAAGCACCAAAAATAGACAAATCCTCTCCAATATTCTATTCTTATCTAAAATCTATGTAAACCACTTAAACGAATGCAGCAAAACGTCCGTATGTATACTTTAGTTTTCAGACTTGGTCGGTCTGAATATGAATGAGTATGTGCCAACTTGTTACAGCGCTTGACCGTTCCTGAATATTGTATGAGCTGAAGTTTGGACGAGACTAAGTATGATTTATAGATGGTTTGTGAGAACAGTTCAGTTTTACCATCCTATTTATAAAATGCTCGTGGCTTTAATTCGGAATAGTTACATTATTTAACCCTTTTTTCCCTAAAGGGTTAAATTATTTAACCCTTTATGACCCAAAGGTGCCGTCTCGCATAATTTTTAAAGCGATTTTCTATCAAACAATCTATTTAGACAAAACTTAATAGATTTCAACTAATGTCGTGCTATTTTGCATCAGTTAACCTAACAGTAATGATCCTACATAAAAGATCCTAACAGAGTTTGTAATTGACTGATTTTCTTGATTTTATTTATTGAAGTTATACATCTAATGCGACTTCCAACCATGTTGCGTTACGGGATGACATAGTCTCTGTCTCTTTCTATTCCCCCCGAATAGAAAGAGACAGAGGCTAATACGCTACAAATGCTACAATCGAATATAGATGGCAGTGTTCAGCAATTCAGCATTAACCCCCCGTGTTTTTGAAGATAAACGACTTCCAACTGACAGCGGGGGGAATAGAAAGGGACTATAATACGCTACAATCAAAATATAATAGATGGCAGTGTTCATGAAACTTTTTACTTTTTATTTTGAAGTGAAAATTTAGTACTGCATATTGGTTTAAGTACATAAAAATGTATACTAAATTAATTTAACATTAAACACAGAGCGAGAGTGAATGCGTGGCACTTGAAGTATAACTTCTCCCGCGCGTAGGGACTGCACGCACAGGTTTTTTTTTATTTATTGAATACTTTATTGTACAAAATTATAAATTTGTTACAAAGGGTGGACTTAATGCGGAAAGCATTGTCTGCCTTGATGTTCAAGTATCATCTAAAACATTGCTAAGGGTAATACCCTTATTCAAACCAGCCAACGCGTTTATAGCGATGGGCTTGTAAGCTTTTATTATTATGGGTTTGGAAAGAAGTGTCTGTGGACATTCTCAAGAGTCACAGATTAACTAATAATTGTACAAATAATGTAGAATAAAAAAAAATTTTGGTCAGTACCTAATTATTTGTGCTTTTTTGCTCCCAAAGAGCGAGAGGTAGATTTTTTTTAATTTAAATCGGTTTTATATAAGAAAAGATTTTGCTTCAGTATAATGCAGTTTAAATGGTCTGATCTAATTTAAGTAAACCGTCAGTAAACATAATTAAATTAATGTTCAAAAATCACAGCCGAGAATAATATTATGTGAGGTGAGGGTGCTACTCTGAAATAAAAATGCATCTTAGGAATTTATTTATAAAAGATAGTTTTCAGTTATTTATTTTATCGGTAGTTTTAGTACTTACGTATTGAAAGAGACAGGTACCAAAAGTTATTACTAATTACTAAGTTAAATATAAAACGTGGCGTAGCATTTCCAAATTCATTTTGAAGCCATTCTGCCCACATTATCAGAAAGCCTCAAGCACAGAGAGTAAAAAATCCTGCATAAGTTCAACTGTATCGCAACTAAAACAAAAACACAGGCAAAATGCCTCCCGGCACGCGTCATACATATTCTGATAACGCGGTGACCAAATGCAGCCTCAAATCCAACGTTTTGTTGAACCGACAATGATATTTTTTGAAACTATTAGTTATATCGTACCAATAGTTATATTATGATATCTTTTGAAACTAATAAAGAAGAACAGTTATATCGTACCTATAGTTAAGAACAAGAATAAGAATAAATTTATTTTTGGAACAGAAACAAAGCACAAGTTAGTAGAAAACGATAACATCCGTAGAAGTTTAAAAAACTGTGTCGCAAATATTAACAATTAATAAAAATAAATAATAATTATAGTTATACTATGATATCTTTTGAAACTATTATAGAAAAACAGTTATATCGTATCAAATTGGAAAAAAAATTGAAATTTGGAAGTATGTATTTGGAAAAAAAAAATGCGTGGAGTCCCTCCGCGCGGAAGAAGTTATTCAAGAAGTTAGCCACGCATTCACTCTCGCTCTGTGTTTAATGTGAAATTTATTTAGTATTTATTTTTATGTACATAACGAATATGCAGTATTTATTTAGTTAGAAAAAGTTCTATGCTCATGATGCCTAAATCAGAGATGGATGGCGCTGCTAAGTTTGGTCGGATCCTAGAACGCGCTATCGAAGTGGTGGTCTCCGTATGTGATCCCTCTCGCTAGTCTCTGTCTCTTTCTATTCCCGTTTATCGCAACCTTGTTGGAAGTCGCATTAGAAGTATAACTTCAAAAGTAAACAAACATGAGATTAGTTCAACCGCAGTAGCACTCGGAGCCACGAGTTCCACCGAAGCAATTACCTGCTTGCTAATTTAGTTGTGAGTTTGTTATGCCTTGTTTTCTGAAAGTATTGACCGCTATCTTCTATGTATACTACTAGGTGTGCCCACGACTTCGTCCGCTTAGAATAGTGTCTTTGGGTAGCATAGCTTTCACAAACCTTGATTTTATATCGAATCAAAGGCTTAAAAATAAGTTTCAAGCTTCTAGCTCTAAAAATGACGATACTTACATACAACTTTCATCCCTTTCAACTCCTTCCAACCCTTTTTTCGCATTAAAAAGTAGCCTATGTCCTTTTTCAGGCTCTAGACTATCTGTGTACCAAATTTCATTTAAATGGCAGTCATAAAATTCTATGGCAGTCGCCATATTGGCCATTTGGATGCCAATTTTCTATGAACGTATCCCTGTCAGTCAGTGTCAGTGATGACACAGTGTTCCCTCTTTGGAAAAAGTTTGGTAGTAACTTCCATACAACTTTCACCCCTCCCCCCCTTTCAACCCCTTACAACCCTCAACCCTTTACAACCCTTTTTTGCATTAAAAAGTAGTCCTTTCTCAGGCTCTAGACTATCTGTGTACCAAATTTCATTCAAATCGGTTCAGTAGTTTTGGCGTGAAAGCGAGACAGACAGAGTTACTTTCGCATTTATAATATTAGTAAGGATTATAAAACTTTAAAAAAGCCAAAAACTAAAATTATACATATGGGTAAACTAAATAATGTAGATCTACCTACCAAACAAACGATTCTGATTTTGAAAATTGAGTTTGTCTGTTTGTTTGTTCGCGGATCACGCCTTAACTACTGGACCAATTATTGCAATGAAACTCATACTATTCGGAAGCCTTTTTTCCGGATTGAAACATAGGCTTTATTTTATTGAAATCAAAGACGTGGATTTTTAGATACAGCTCGAACTCTCTAAACCAAAAACGCCATTTGCTATACGAGGTTCATCGTATGCTGGTTGACAGATATTTTGGTGGAAAGTTTCGCACGCGTACAAAGTCGCAGGTATCAGCTAATCAATGTATAAAGAAACTAGCACCTACTAGTCGATACAAAAACTATAAAGTGAATCAAGATTATTCCGTAAGCATAGGAATAGCGTATACGTAGCAGCTTCAGTCTCGTGATGATAATGATTACTCTGGAATAAAATATAAGGTGCATTGGGGTAATTGCGAAAATGGGTATATTCCGAAAATCCATAAAATCTAGTAACATAATGCGATATTTTCCTGTTACAGAAAATATATAATATCTGCTGCTCCGTTTAGAAAGAAAGAAAGAAAAAAAGAAAGAACGAAAGAAAGAAAGAAAAAAAAGAAAGAAAGGAGGATAGAAAACATTTATTATTTTGTGACACATAAGGACACTCAACTCTCTTCTCCGTCATTATAGCGGCTGTTTTATTACGGTCGCCGTTGCTATCGAAACGTTTCTAGCAGATGCCGAAGTTCTAAATGGTTTAATACTGATAGGCGAGAGGATCAGATTGTGCTAGTAGTGGAGCCAACATGGTCAGCGTCGATGTTATTGGATATTACGTATCTTTATTTATTTACTTCATTATTACCTATATTCTAACAACTGAAGTATTTTATTCTCAGCTCAGTGGATACTCTACAGATGAAAGAATATTTTTGTGGTGTTCCAAAAATGGTTTGCAAACGTAAGATCTATTAAAAAAAAACCTGTGCGTGCAGTCCCTACGCGGGGGAGAAGTTATACTTCGAGTGCCACGCATTCACTCTCGCTCTGTGTTTAATGTGAAATTAATTTAGTATTTATTTTTATGTTCACTTCAAAATAAAAAGTAAAAAGTTGCATGAACACTGCCATCTATTATATTTTGATTGTAGCGTATTATAGTCTCTTTCTATTCCCCCCGCTGTCAGTTGGAAGTCGTTTATCTTCAAAAACACGGGCGGTCAAATGCTGAATTGCTGAACACTGCCATCTATATTTCATTGTAGCATTTGTAGCGTGTTAGCCTCTCTCTCTTTCTATTCGGGGGGAATAGAAAGAGACAGAGACTATGTCATCCCGTAACGCAACGTTGTTGGAAGTCGCATTAGAAGTATAACTTCAAAAATTCGTTAGTTGGCAATATGTCTTATGGTTATCGAGACATCATAGTATCTACGTTCTTCAACTTTTTATAAGATTTAGGTTTAAAGCCTGTGCCAAAGTACTTAAAAAAACCTACTAGTACTTATATGATATTGATGCGGTGCAGGAGTTAGTATAAAAAGAATATTATTATATTTGCAAACCTTCTACTTATATCCTTCGAGAATATGGATTACGCTAGCCTGACGCCATAATGGCCTGTCCCCGATGTTGATTACCCAATACTTACTACGTCGTCAGTGGACAATAGCAGACAAAAGTATTACTTATGATCGATACCTACTTAACCTAAATTCTACGGTTATTCTAATTTCAAACAGCTCTGTGCTCTCGAATTTTCAGGAGAAGGCATTACATCCAGGAGATGACGTACTTAAACTGGACGTGTAAATTCAGTTATTACAATATGAAATGGTTTCGCCTGAAATTGAAATAAAACCCCGCGGTCTCGGTTCAAATAAGGTAATTTACGGCCCATATAAATTACTAGCGGTAACCTCAATTTGAGATGAATACGGCCGGAATGCCCGACTTATGAGTTGTTAAGAGGGTTTTGCAATTGGCATAGGTTGAAATTTATCCAAAAGCAAGCGTTATTTACCTGGCAACTTTGACGCGCAATATGTTACGCGCAACGTCGTATTGTATAACGGAGCCCCCCGTCTGTGCATTTGTTTTGACTTTCGATTTGAGCATAGCACACGCAAACGCATTCGCAAAGCAAGAAATTTTGTGTGAAAACCGGATAAGCGCCTCTAGAGGGAGATTTGGGAATTGTGCAATTCCCAACAAAATTTCTCGCTTTACGAATGCATTCTCGTGTGCGATACTCGATTCGAAAGTCAAAACAAATGCACAGACTTGGGGCTCAGGGCGAGGTTGCCAGGATAACACCCAAATTTTTTACCATAAAAACATTTCTTTCACAAAGGTTTTCCATTAAAATAATCGGTATTCTTCCTCTGTTTATTACGTATACTGACGTAAATTATTTATACTCTAAGCTACAAACCTGAACTGCATGGCAGCAACTCCCAATGGGTCATCCCCTTAGCTGTTTTGTATTCCAGTAGCTATAATTTTACTAGTGAATTATTTTCGGTTTAACTTGAGCATGTTCACCATTACCCTTATGAAGGGTGACTATGACTATTTTTTTTTTATCAAGTACCCTGAAAAAGTCTACAAATAAGCGAACAAAAAGATTTATGACTCTACCTAGAACCAACTTAAATACAGTAAAGTACCCAGATTGTGTTATACTTATGACACGACACAAGTAACAATAGTTCAGGGGTTAATGCCATACACCTTTATTCATATTCAACAACTGTCATTTTAGCGCGGCTTTAAAAAATGCTTTGTCATTGTCACTTGCATGACAACGAAAAGAGATGACAACAGATTTAGCAATCATTTTAGTTAGTGAAACGGGGACAAAATGACTTGCACAACAATTTATTCTCTCCTTCTTCTGTAACAATCTTTTTGCTTAGGTTCTGTATCGTTCAGGCTACCACCGTACCGCAAAGAATTCAGAAAATACCCGGTGGTAATTTTATCACCAACCACCATGACGTCTTGAGTCATCAGTCACGAAAAACGAATCACGAATCCATGGCAACTGCTCTTTTTGGCTTGACGGGCTAGGCTTGGTATAGCGGCTTTCAAGGCTGGCTTGGCATGGCGAGGCAACTCTGGCTTGGCTTGGCTTAGCTTGGCTTGGCTTGGCTTGGCATGGCATGGCGAGACAAAGCTGGCTGATGACATGGCGAGGCGTTACAATCGGCCATCCTGCAACAATTGCTCCCGCAATGGGAACAGAAAGACATAATTAGATCTATAAGATCGTCAGTCTCGAGCTGTCCATCAGAGCTGCTGGCACATGGATAAGATAGTAGGCAAATTAGCAAGATTATCAGGGCTAAAACTATTTTACACAGTAGGCAAACTGACTAAAACTGGCTTGGCTCGATAACTAACCTGGCTTGATTGTGCTGATTCTTCACAAGTTTCTGCTCGTGTGAGAGTCTGGCCGGCCTTTTACACGACGTTCTATGAGCGCCATTGTTAATGACTTTGATGTGGCCCTCGCCGCCTTGAAGTAATGTAGCTGGCAAGGAGTAGGACACTCCTTGAAATTCGAAGTGGCGCGGAGTAGTGCAAACGTTGTTGTCCTCGCGGTTTTCCCAGCACTCGGACTTTGACTATGGACGGTCCAAGAGGCAAAGTTTCTTGGCTCGATGCGACTACTTTGAACTTACGAATGTCTTTCGCTGCATCAATGTTTGCCTTAGAATCAGAATCTCGCTGCAATGTATCTATGCCGTTGCTCACAGTTAACATCATGTTTTTATTGTTTATAACAGGCATCCATGTCCATGTCCGTCAGATGCGCCCTACACTCGACTTCATCTTCCAGTAAGGATTTGATTAGATTCCTGGCCGAAGGTGCAGGAAATTCTTCATCGCTGTCGCTATTCCGTCGTTCTTGATCTGAGAAACTCCATCTAGGTGGACGGACCCTTTTTCCACATTCATCAGGGCGATGACGTTTCATCTCATCCCACTTCTGAGTGAAACGGGAACAAAATGACTTGCACAACAATTTATTCTCTCCTTCTTCTGTAACAATCTTTTTGCTTAGGTTCTGTATCGTTCAGGCTACCACCGTACCGCAAAGAATTCAAAAAATACCCGGTGGTAATTTTATCACCAACCACCATGACGTCTTGAGTCATCAGTCACGAAAAACGAATCACGAATCCATGGCAACTGCTCTTTTTGGCTTGACGGGCTAGGCTTGGCATAGCGGCTTTCAAGGCTGGCTTGGCATGGCGAGGCAACTCTGGCTTGGCTTAGCTTGGCTTGGCTTGGCTTGGCATGGCATGGCGAGACAAAGCTGACTGATGACATGGCGAGGCGTTACATTAGCTCAGCTTTAGAATGTGAATATACTCCATAGTCTTCATAGTAAGTAGGTATTCGTTTTTTATGTTAGTTAGGTAAGATCAGATGTATCATTGCTACTGTTAGGCGGAGCCCTGGTAGCTTTAGTGATATGATAAACCAAGACAAAAAACTAATATACGCAGCAGAATAAGCATAGCCATCGAAATACGCATAGTGTAGCATAATGATGATTGACATATAACGTCACATCGGTTTTTTACATTGTCACGATTAAAAGAACATTGTTATCTAAATACTACCGGTTTTATAATGTTTATCTGAAAACAACATTTTATATAATAGTTCAAAGCGCAAAAGGCGCCGAGAACGTGTGCGGGTCGGGCTCGGGTGAGGGTCCGGTAGAAGAAAAAATCTTCATTATATGATACTAGTTACTAAGCAAAAGGTTATTTTTCTTACACGATACTGGTTTCGACATAAGAAATCGTAATGAAGTAATGAATTACAAGGCAGTACTTTATTTTCTTCATGCGTTTTCTTCATAATGATAACAGAACCTCTTTAGAAATTGCTATTATATTAAAACCTCACAGTGTAATTGGCCATTTATCTTCAGATAAATGGCCAATTACACTGTCAGTGTCAATGGAGTAATACCATTGTTTTCTTACCGATGTCATATTTTTGTTGTAATTTATTCGTGCAATTTAAAAAACGGTTTGAGCAAATGAAATGCTGAAGAATTGAAGGGGAATATGGACAGTACAGAATTGGAATTCATTTCTACGAAGAGAGGTGGGAGATCCTTGTTGACCAATGGTCGTAGATATCATAGGAAGAAATTCTACTCAAAGGGTGGCACCTTGTAGAATTGAACTTAAACCAAATAACAGTTGGGCATTGTATAGAATTGATATCTCCATTTTATTTTCGGTTTTAATTATACATTAATTAATACATTATAGCAGTTATGAACATTTTGAGATCTTTTATTTAATAAACAAATTAAAACATTAAAGTATCTAAAATCAAATAACTTCGTCTCACTTGCTGCAAAAGCTGTTTGAAATTACTTACTTATGTTCTAAATTTCTAACGTAAAACATAATTATAAGGAATATCGTTATCGCTTTATACATCATCATCATCAGCCTATATTTAGTCTACTGCTGGACATAGGCCTCCCCTAATGAGCGCCATAGCGCCCTGTCTTCAGCTTGACGCATCCAGCATCTGCCAGCAGTCTTTCGCAGATCGTTATCCCACCTGGCCGGAGGGCTGTACCTGTTCCGGTGGCTGAACTCGTCGAGTCTCCTGGCGAGACGGTTCGTGACCACGCCAAGCGAGACGGTTCGCTTTATACAATAATTTGAAACTAGTATCGTACAAGGTATACAAATTCTTTGCTTGTCACGAGTTACGAAAAGTTAACCGCGGTTTCGTAGGAGTACAAAAAAGTATTTAATTTTGATCGCAACTGGTTTCGTACATGTACAAAAAAGTTTTAAATTGCAATTGGTTACGAGCCTCCGGTTTCGTACACGGCCGAAGGGCAGAACGCGTGCGCAAGTGAGGCCAGGTTCGGGTGAAATCCATACAAATACTGAGCTTTATCTTGTGTACCTACCTATTTAATTTCAAATACGATTGAGAATAAATTTGTTATTGAATGAATAAATGAATGGAATAAATGAAAATAAATTCAATCACACGACCCGCGCCCGACCCGCTCACGCGATCTCTGATGTCAGTCATAATATTGTAACGTTGATAGACTCTATATCTCGGTTACAAGGTCTAAAATTAATTGATTAAGTCCTATCATTTTTTTTTCCATTGATAAATCCTCAGCTAATCATCGTAATGTAAGTAAAAACAATGTAGTATTCTGTGGCACAACAGTCGTGAAATGCGATCAGTCGCGTGTGGACATCTCAATAAATATGTTCTCGATTAAAACTGTGATATTTTTAAATATTTTATTAATAAATTTAGCATGCTGTTATAAAATTTTGGTATTTTTTCCGTATCCTGGGAAAAGCCACAGTATACTTGGCAGTGGATTTGCGAAACATCTTGTAAATGCTGGTCATAATGTGAGTTACGATATTTTTAAATATGTTTTTAGATATTTACATGAAGATTTGCTCTTGATCGCTGAAAATATTGAAGACTTTGAAAATTCTGAATTTTTGACCTTGACTTTGTCCGTGGGTCCCGTCACGGCCTAATAGCTCTTGGAAAAGGTAGAGTGCTTTGTTCAGCCAAATAGATTGACTTCTGTACATTCACGGTCAGCGCTATTAAACCGTGTCGGTGCCTGAAAAAATATCATAAATCAGTGATGTACGCAGTAAATGGTAAGCCAGGGCAAGTAAAGTAAGTAAGTAGTAGTTAAGTAAGGACAAGAACTTTATTAAATTTTTTTCAGGTAAAACAGCGTCCGCACATATTTTATGGTTGAAAATTGTTCCTTGACGCTTTGTGATCCATTTACAAACGACTAATTCTATTTTATCTATTTTAAACTAAGCCAAATTAGAATCTGACGGATAGTTGTAATCTCTATTAGTGTAGTTACCGGCCGTTAAAGTTTATGTAACTATATAATAATTATCTTATCTTTGAGTGGCAATTCTTTAACTCGTAATTACGGAAAGTAATTTGATTTTAGGTGACGTTCGTAACACCAACACCAATAAAAAATCCCGCTCCAAATCTGCGGCAAATAGATGTATCTTCAAATATTAATGAAAAAGCATTAGGTAAGTACTATCTACTAAGGTAAACTACGATCAACACAATATGAACAAAATACACATGAAAAAGTAGAGCTATCTACAAATCGCTACGAACAATTTACAGAAAGCTCAACTGATCCATATCAATACCTGCTTCTTCCTGTCTTTATCCCATTATGTGTTGTCGGCACAACATTTTCTTTTCTTCCATTTTCCCCTATCATCCGTCACCTCAGTGCTCTTCCTCTATGTCCATCCACATTCATACTTAGCGCTCTCCTCGTTACATGACTGTCTTCCCTCCGCATGACATGCCCCCGCTAGCCTGTTGCTCCTCACTTTTCTGTCACTTGTGCTACTTTCAGACTACCTCCAATTCCGAATTTTATCCATTCTTGTTTCTCTCTCTATTGGTCCTACCAATCTACCAATCTATCAATACCAATCTACAATTTCGTTTATATGAGTACCTCAATCATCAGGTTCACCAGAAGGGCCATCAGCTTGTATCATCACGTTTATCTAAATAAAACACTAACAAGCTTAGGAACCATGATCTGTTGAGTTTTTCCCGAAAAGCAAGCAAGCAGGTATGAATTAGTAACCAATTCTGCTGACGTAGTTTCTGCTGGAGCCGGGACTGACAGTTTAACATGCCCTCCAAAGCACGGAAACTCTCAGATGTAAATGCCACTAACGGTGCCCATTCAAATAGTGACCGTGCAGACCGTCGCTTAACTTAGATAACCAGTGAAGATTGACTAAGCAAGCTACGCCATGAGCGCACCCAAAAGAACTCGGAACTATTCATATTTTGCAGAAGAACTACTGAACATCACGAAGCTGATGGAGAAGCAAGTTGATTTAACAGACGTAAACGTGATATTTGATAGCATGCATAATATAGCAGTTATGGGAGTGACGCATAAAAACGTACAGAAACTTCTGATGGACACCAGCGAATCTTTTGACGCTGTGGTAGTCGAGTGGCTGTACACTGAAATCTATTCAGGGTAAGCTAAGTTAAAATTAATCATACATTTAAGGCCCAATATGATACACCTAGTTCTGACTCGGTGAATTTCAGTCAATGGAGGCAATGCATCGTTCGGCCGTGGTTACCACTTAAAATCAGCTAGGCCCATCGGCTTGTACCATCATTTATTATTATTATTTTTAAGAGCCTGTAGTGTCCCACTGCAGGGCAAAGGCCTCCGTTCTTTCTCTCCAGTCTCTTCTATTTTAGGCCACTGTGGACCAGTCTTTTAGGTAGCGATAAATCTTATCCCTCTTTCTTCGCTGTGGTCTCCCGCAAGGTCGTTTTTCGTTCATCATATAGTTGTATAAATCTCAATACTTACTGCATCGTATATTAAAATACAAATCATTACCAACACAGACTTCAAAATAATTGAAAATAAAAAATATCTCTCGGTTTTCTATAGCATCACATATTTCTAAGCGTGGTCTTCAATCAATTAGAGTATCCAAAAACGGAACAAAACACACAAATGCTGGTCTAAGTCCAGGGTCCACGCCTATGACATATCTCTTAAATACACATACCTATAGTGCAGAATAGAGACGTCTCGTGAGGCTAATTATAAGGTATACTTTATCTCACATTTCACACCTCACATTTCAGGATAGCATCAGTATTCAACTGCCCCTACATCTGGTCCTCATCAATGGAGCCTCACGCAATGGTAATGCGGTTAATAGACGAGCTACCGAACCCATCGTACATTCCGGATCATATGTCTCCGTTGATTGCTCCGTTGAACTTTCTGGAGAGGGTCAGCGAGCTGGTGCATGTGTTGGAGCTGTATCGTGTGACGTGGTAAGGGATAAAGAAATCACTTGTTTCCCACTGCTCAACTAGATTGCTCAACTGCAGTAGGTTATAGTTTGTATTACCGAACATTTTATGCTCTATAGCTCAACTATTTTTGGCTCAACTTAGTTGATTAGAAGGTCATTTTGTTATCAATATGAGCAGTGGGCAGCTCAACTAAATTGTTCAACTGCATAAATACCATGCTGTATCAATACTGTGGATTTAACGCAGAATTTAAAAGGGTCAGGGAAAATTTGTACTTTGAAGTTGCGGTTTTTTTCAGGATTTTTGTTCAATGTTTAAATCAGTCCTTAGATAAACCAATGTCGATAAAACGAAGACAGAAATCTGTCTAGATTACTAAATAAGTACCGGTTTTTTTATCAGTCAATCGACTGATAAAAAAACAGTACTTATTTACTAGGTCATATTTTATATAGTAGGTATTATGTATTCTAGTCTATTATGTATATTGTTTTTTAGGTTAGGCATGTATGTTATGTATGTGTATTAGTTTATTTTTGTAGGTTAATGTAGTTATAAATGCGTTGTTGTTTCTTTTTAAAGTTTTACGTTAGAAGCACTACCATCATCTCCACACTACGCCCAGGTTAGTTGGTAGATAATGCTAAATAGCATTAAACTCGCCTCTGTACGATTTTTTAAAGTGCAATAAATAATTTTCTAATCTAATCTATTCTAATAGTTAACATAATAGCATCATAGTCTAAGCTAAAACAGGTCAGGAACCTTTTATAAACGCCTATAAAAACTAACGTTTTCTTATTACATGAACAGTCTGTTCCGAGCATGAGATAAAAACTGAAACCACTAATAGGCTCTATTCCCAAGGCGATAAGAACTAAAATGTGGTGATTGCGACTTTGAAGCTAACTAACTAGAACGTAAGTTTACGATCTCGTGGATCAGTTAATCCCATGGTGATCTTCAAATCTGTTAGATCTAGATGTGAGTTTTATTTTACTGTCGGTTTTGTTTTGATCACTGAGTGAATGCAATTCACTCAGTGATTTGTGTGAGTGGGCCACTGTATAGTAAAATTAACTGTTAGAAAATAATAGCTAAATTTCTCATTTATTTTAAGAGTAAAATATAATATGGCTATTGCGTCATAATCTTAATTCTTAGTTTTATGAGGGCCACTTTATAGTAAAGTTAACTGTTAGAAAATAATAGCTAAATTTCTCATTTATTTTAAGAGTAAAATATAATATGGCTATTGCGTCATAATCTTAATTCTTAGTTTTATGAGGGCCACTTTATAGTAAAGTTAACTGTTAGAAAATAATAGCTAAATTTCTCATTTATTTTAAGAGTAAAATATAATATGGCTATTGCGTCATAATCTTAATTCTTAGTTTTATAAGACACGTCGTAGGCAAATGCTTAAAATAATCTTTTGTCTGCCTTTTTATCTACCGGCCACTGACGTTTTCTACATCAGGGCCAGACAATTCCAACGCAACGTTTCAATAACCCACTTAATTTTTTTCTATTGGTTTCATTCTGCAGTAAAACAGTGACCATACAGCGAAAATGACGTGGAAATAGGCATCAAGATGGTTGATAAATAATTTATTATTAAAGTCTATTATTATAGGGACTGTTGTAGGTATAAAAAAAGTATATTACTATTTTCAATATAACTCTTTGTCACCCCTTTTTGTAAATATTGTAATCAAAAATAAATTACTTGCAGGAGAAAATCTGAAAAAGAAAACAAAGATTGGATAAAAGTATACGCCCCAGCTCTAGCCGCCAGGGGTCGTCAACTCCCTTCCTTCGATGAAGTGAGATTCAACGCTTCTCTTATGTTTGGGAACTCGCATTTGTCTGCGGGTTTGTCTCTGCCTCTTCCGCAAAACTATGTGCCTATTGGTGGATATCATATCGATAGTGATGTTCCACCACTGCCTGATGTAAGTAAACATTATTTAGATCAGCGCTTGAACAGAAGGCACAAAATTAATCTTCTAAATATATAAAACTCTTTTGAAGCTGACTGACAATCAACGCACAGCCTAAACTATAAGTCGTAGAAGTATGACATTTAGAGATTAGTAAAATATCCTTAAATATAGTGTAGGGGTGCACTAAGAAAAGAATTTTAAAAATGTCCCACCCTAAACGGTCTGCGTATGCTACTACAACGCGAGCAAAATCGCGGGCGACAGCTAGTAAATAAATAAAGTGTTTATTTCGGAACAATTGCAGCGGTACAGTAAAAATAAAAACTGAAATACTAAAATGGACGAAAGTGTATTTTGTAAATATTGTGAAGATTGTAAATACTGCAATACACAAGTAAAACATATAGTGAGTGGTCCCTATTTTTGTCCAGGTTATTTAGAAGAGGGATCACTTTTCTCAATGATCTGAAGTAAGATTCCTCTTCTAAATAACCTGAAGGACAAAAACCTGATTTTTTTTATTTTATAACTCTCATTTCTTTCGTAGAATCTACAAAAAATAATGGACAAAGCTTCTGACGGAGTCATCTACTTCAGCTTAGGAACCATGATGAAGAGTTCAACTATACCTGATGAGCTCAAGAGAGGCTTCCTCAAGACGTTCAGTGAACTTAAGCAGACGGTAATTTGGAAGTTTGAGCAAAAACTGCCAGATCTGCCGAAGAACGTGCATATTGTGGAGTGGGCCCCTCAGCAAAGTATTTTGGGTAAGCAGCAACTGAAGTAAAGATTTTTGTAGATCTTCCCCTCAATCTTCTTCTTATATTTATGACCTTTTTCCGTCATTTTTTAGTCAGTGTCATTTGAAATATTTAGAATTATATCAGTCAAGACATCATTCATCCAAGGTCAAAACATTCGTCTGGTAAAAATGACTGTCGAAATGACGGACAGAGGCCATAAATCGAAGAAAAAGTCATTCGGTTGTCGTTTGTTTCGAAATCAAAATGATGAATTTTCCCTTCGAACTACATACGGGACCATGCAGGTGATTTTTCACTCCGAAACCACCATACCCCTGGCCATACCACTGCGAGGGTAGGGTGGGACGAAACCATACCATTATAGTGATGTGGCCTAAGGTCTTCCACGTGTCTATGAAAGTATTTATAAATAAATTATTTCAATTGTGCCCTTCATCTGACGGTTTCTATTAAATTTCAAGCTAAGTAGAGCCAAGGGCTGATAACAACGTTGAGGACAACCAGACACTGCACTATTGGGCGATAAGAAAGCAAAATAACTGATAACGCAACTTATTGTGATTAAATCAAATGAACTAATAAACGACCGTAAGAACTGGCCTAATACTGATACAGGTACCGGCATGGTTTAATAGCGCTGACCTTGAACTGTGGAGTTACCAATGCAAATCACCTATAGTTATGTACTTCACTGATCCCAAGGTACCAATCAAAAGCAGACCATGACACTGGTTTAATGCGAATAACAATTCTGATACGCACACATAAATATGTGTATCCAGTACCCACGTATCCACTTCTGTATAGAACAATCACTTGTCAAATGAACCAGACAATTAGCGCCAAGGTCTGTCAAGGGCAAACCTTGACTCTAATTCCTGCAATTTACAACAGTTGACATTCAATTCAGTATACTTACCAACAATGGTTCTATCAATCTGCAGCTTAGCTGAAACATTGTTCCGATCAAAATAGCTTAGAAACAAGTTTACTAGTGGAATTAGCCTCTTTAAACAAACGATAAGCTAATAAAAACTAGTATACAAGGTGTGTTAAAAGAACGTAGTCTGGCTTATCCACAGGAAAGACAATTACTTAGTACGATAATACTAAAAATAAACACAAAATGTGTTTATTTTTAGTATTATCGTACTAAGTGTTGATTTACCTACACATTTTAAAAGTTATCACAAGTTGTATATAGTTGTACTAGCTGATACCCGCGACTTCGTACGCGTGCGAAACTTTTCACCAAAATATCTGTCAACCAGCATACGATGAACCTCGTAGCAAACCTCGGTAGCTTTTGGTTTAGAGAGTTCAAGTTATATCTAAGAATCCACGTGTTTAATTTCAATAAAATATAGGTCCAGTAGTTTAGGCGTGATGCGCGAACGAACAAACGGACAAACTCGATTTTCGGAGTCAGAATAGTTTATTTAGTAGATCTGTATATTTAGTTTATCCATATTTTTAGTTTTAGTTTTTGGCTTTGTTACAGTTTTATAATAGTAAGATTATAATAGTATAGAAATAACATAACTGTAATGAAATTTATTCACAAAGAAAATTAAATATACTGTATTTCATTTTCTTTGTGAATAATTTTTTTACAATATTCACAATATTTACAAAATACACATGAAACAGTTGAGCCATCTACAAACCGTTGCAAACGATTTATAGATAGCTCAACTGGTCCAAATCAGTACCAGTCGGAAGCGTACCCAATAGAGATAATAGATCTACACATATACGACTATATGACAGTTGATAACGTGGCAAAATGAATGAAATTAAAATTGACTCAGAGCATCTGGTTTGTGGTTATAGATATTGTTATCGATTCTGTTGTTGCATTTTTCTAAAGTAACCTAATTTGACAGCACTAAGAATGTTGCCGTTCCCTTCTCATAAACTAAAACGATACAGACTGCTATAAATTTAGAGCTGTCAAATTAGATTAAAAAAATAAGAAAAATGCAAATAAGGAATCGATAGGTATCATTGTGTTCTTCTTTCCAGCACACCCTAATACAGTTCTTTTCATCACCCATGGTGGTCTCCTCTCGACCACTGAGGCCCTCCACTTCGGGGTACCAATCATCGGAATCCCACTCTTCGCAGACCAGTTCTTCAATATCAAGCGAGCGGTGGCAAAAGGCTTTGGATTGGGCGTCTCTCTAGGTTACGATGCGGATGTTAAGTTGAAAGAGGCTATTCTTGATATTTTAGGGAATCCAAGGTAAGATTTTTTTATTAATTTTCTGATATAATCAGTTTATCTTATCTTATCGCCTTATTGAATAATAATCAATTTGATTGCTAACACACTTTCATAGTTTTACGGTTTAAGGTAGTCCAAGAAAATATTTATGTGGGCTACACATTGTATTTTGTGTTCACCCTGGCTCATTATATCGATCTCTTTCAGATACCGTCAAAGAGTGAAAGAGCTATCTCTCATATACCACCACCGTCCTTCAACTCCCGGCGCTGAGCTGGTGCACTGGACAGAACACGTCATTATGACGGGCGGCACGCACCATCGACGCTCTCCTGGATTCCTGGTACCCTGGTACCAGAAAATGTATATTGACTTACTTGCTTGTATCATTGTAGGTTTGATTGTGGTAGTAATAGGAGTGAAAAAGATTATTTCGAAGTGGTGTGTTAGTACCAAGTTAAAACAAAGTTGATTGACATTTAGTTTGTTTGTTATTTTTAGGTTAGAAAATTTGTAGTTTTTATTTAACATGATTTTTTAGAAGCTAATGATCTTTTCAATTAAAATGTCGTTTAATAAATACAATTTGCTTTATTCCTCACCATTTTGTAGTAAGTATTTAGATAAGCACTTCTTTTTACTTAGGACTACAAAAGTATCAATTTGATCAAACACGGTGACGACTAACTTCAAACAACTTCTCGCTCGCATATTAAATTTCAACATTTTTGATGATATCACTCAAATCCCAAAACTTTACGATCAAAAATTCAGTAGAAATAATATAATCATTTTGATCAAACCAAGATTTCCGTTCAAAATATTTGCACCAAATGTGACCAACCTTAGGTGCACATTTTTGGTCCGAAATTCCATCAGGTTTTGTCTTTAATTAAACAAAAATATAAGAGGCATCTGTGGTACAATGAAGAGCGTTAGAGATACACTGCGCGGTAACAAAGCAATGCTCTGCAGTAGAGACGTCTTTGCCACGCAGTGCTACTCTCTACCTCTACTTAACTTGCCACAGTACTTAAGACTGTGTAAATGCCGTCTAAGTACGTGCTTGTACGAGCACCGACGACAACCTCTTAAAATTCCTTTTAACTTTCAAGACCAAAGTTCCTCGTCGCTAGGAAGTTAGCAACGATGTAGAGCGAGTACTGGAAGTGACAAGACAAGTACTGAATTTGTAGAATAACTTCTTGGAATGGGATCAAGAGAGGAATACGAATTTGAGTGACAGCCATATTGGGCCCTATTCTGTTTGTGCATTTTTCTAAACTAAACTAATTCGACAGCACTAAAATGATAGCTGTTTATGTCGTTTCAGTTCATGTTTCAATAACTTTAGTGCTGTCAAATTAGGTTAGTTAAGGAAAATGAAACATAAAAATTGAGAGTTTTTTGACATGTAGAAATTCCAGTCACACTGTTGCCACTCTGACTAGACTATGGAGGCTCGTAGCTTTACTATAACATAGCTTATTTCTTTAAAAAAAACTAGGTATGGCTTTCACGCAGATTGATACCTAACTTTTATCGAAGGTTACGCGAATTTGTCGATTCTAGCTTTTCGCAAATCAACAAAACAAAAGACTACTTACGGGCTCAGCTTTGAGGCAGTTGCAGCCGTATACTTGTTCTGTCATTATTTGTAAAGCCTCCTCTACATGTCAACAGACGCGTCCGCGGACTCTGGCAGATGCATCTGCTGATAAATTTCCACGAGCTGTCCACACGTCTGTAGCTCGATCAGTCTATGTTCTATATTCGCGCGGAAACCCTTTGATGCGTGCCAAAAAACCGACAACAAACGGGTTCGAGGCGGACGCATCTGCTGACGTTAAATATTTACCACAGACGCCCAAATCACCTCCTCTACACGTCAGCGGACGCATCCTCAGATGACGTCTGCAGATGCGTCTGTTAACTAGTAGAGGAGGCTTAAAAACAATGTCACTTCTAGAAAACATGCAAAATGGGTGGCATCAGCATACCACATCTAAAAGTTGTCGTCGAGTCTTGATTAAAACAAGTTCCGTTTATTAGACAGAAGGATGCCGGTTAATGAACAAAAATTAAAAATGCAGTGAGTCGAGAGAGCTTCTAACTTTTGGATCAGTTGAGCAACTCTCTGAATAGAATTTTGTAAAAATATCGTTGCAATTTTGTTGGGGTATCTAAGGGTCAGGTTGTAATTTTCCATCTTTTGTAATATTTTTTTTAATAAAATCAAGGTGGAATACAGAGATAAACGAGACGTCCTGTAGAGATTTATTAACTTCTAATGGAAGTAATAACAATAAAATCATAATATTATAATAGTCGTTTCAAGCAATGGTTTTGACGATTCAAACTGAAAAATTGAAATAAAAAAATGACTGTTTTATGAAAACCTCACTTATTGAAATGGACAAAAAATGAAATATTGCTAAAAGTAAAGCTAAGTAGCTCAATAATCTTAGTTCAGGCACCTAGAGTTGAATACCTACCTACTGGAGAAATACCTACTATATAAAAACTGTTTTCTGAAACCATTTCTAGACCAATTGCTAAAAAAACCCTTTTTCACCACAAAACTCGGGGTAAAAAACACACTGTTACAATGTCGTTTATTCCCACCTGTTCTGTCGAGTAGTTCTCTTGACAGAACAACTTCTGTAGTTTGAATAACAACAGAACTACTCAACAGGACAAGTGAGAATTGTATTCCCATTTGTTTAGAGGACAGAACTAATGGGAAAAAAATCCCAGTAGTTCTGTCAACAGAACTACTCAACAGAACAGATGGGAATAAACGTACAATGTAAAGTAGGTACCTACTCCTTTATCTTTATAGTTTCCCCACAAGTATTACGGTTGGTAGAAACTTGTACAAATCTGTATAATTCTATCGCACTAAAGGAAAAAATAAAGGAACACTGCGGCATCTTTTCCGAGTAATTTTCACTTACTTTTTCCTACCTCTCTCCTATTTCGTAAAGGATGACATGTACTAAACCTAAACGTATACAAATGCATAAAATAACGGAACATAAAATAACAAAAAAAAATTTGATGTTGCATAATTGACAAGATGTTTTTTGTGAATCTTTTGAACATCATCATTATTACAACAGCTTACTAAGGGGCTTTTACGAAAAATCCAGTTGAGTTTGATCTGATCTCTCATCACTAGGTATGGTTAGCTTTTGGTAACTACTGAACCTAGTCTTCTAAATGATCCTTATAAATTTACTGATTTGACTAATTGGCCGGTTGTCTGGAAGAGATTTCTTATATTTATTCAGCGATAAGGCCGTCCGATTTCCGGTACCTCGGTTCATTATTCCAGAACGACGGCGAAATAGACCGAGACATAGAAAATAGAAATAGGCATGCGACAGAGATGAGAATGTCGAGATGGATGTGCGGAGTGACAAGGATGGATAAAATTAGGAATGAGTACATTAGAGGAAGTCTGAAAGTGGCACCAGTGACAGAGAAAATGAGGAGCAACAGGTTAGCGTGGTATGGGCATGTCATGCGGAGGGAAGAGAGTCATGTAACGAGGAGAGTGCTAAGTATGAATGTGGATGGATATAGAGGAAGAGGGAGGCCCAAGAAAAGATGGATGGATTGTGTAAAAGATGATATGCATAGGAGAGGAGTGAACACTGAGATGACGAATGATAGAAGAGAATGGAAGAAAAGAACATGTTGTTCCGACCCCACCTAGTGGGATAAGGGCAGGAAGAAGAAGAAGGCCGTCCATTGAACTTTCTATTATTGTGTTCTTTCCTGCATGTAATTTTTCTCTTGTATGTACAACAAAGGTTTTATTTACTAAACCGCGTAGGTGTTGGGTTCAGAACTTTTGTGACTAGTTGGCATTAGTTTGGCATTTTTGGATGGCTACGCGTTAATGTCGTGTCGATTCAGTGGCTCATACCCTTTATACCTTCTCACGTCTGTTTTGTAAGTAGGCTGGTCCTCATTATTTATTAGTCCCGGATAAGTGTTTCGGCCACTTTCGCTGTTCTCAAATAAATAGGCAAGTTAAGTGAACAATCTTATAAGGCGAATGTTTTTGGTGATGTTCAATATTATTTAACGTGTTCAAAATGATCGTGTCTGGGATATAAGCGTGACTGAGTTATTACAAGACAGATAGATCTGTCCATCCAAAGGTTGTCTGGACGAGATCGCTTATAGCGATAAGACCGCCCATTGTACCTCATACTTAAAACTTATTTCTCTTTTATTGTTTTTCTTCTTTTCTTCTTTTCTTGGTGTGCGATAAAGAATATATCTATCTATCTATCTATCTATCTATAGATAGAAAATACTATTTTTTACTAGGTGCCGCCCGCGACTTCGTTCGCGTCCCGTTGGATCCCGTTAATTTTTCGGGATAAAAAGTAACCTATGTGTTAATCCAGGTCACGAACAATATATATTACAAGTTTCATCCAAATCAGATCAGTAGTTTTTGCGTGAAAGAGTAACAAACATCCATACATACAAACTTTCGTGTTTATAATATTAGTAGGATAGGATAGGATAGATAGAAAATTCTTTATTGCACACTTTAACCTAGGGATTTCAATAAAATAAAAAACAAAACCTAAATTAATAGTACAATGGGCGGTCTTATCACTAATCAGCGATCTCTTCCAGACAACCTTGGACGGAATGTACTTCAAGGTATAATACAAGACCGAATAAGTGATGAAGTGCTCTTGGCATAGTATTAGGTCAAATCAAATCAAATCAAATCATTTATTTGTAAACACAGGTAGAAAAGTGACATATTATAAATTGTTAGTGTGCGCTGTGTTTTGCGCTAAGGCGTACAAATTTGTCTTACGTAATATGTTAATAAGTGCTACATTCAGTTAATTAATTAAAGCAAAAGTTGAATGAAAACGTCAAATGAAAATAATATCAGGTAATAGTTTATAGGTCTAGATGATAATATGTGTCTTGGCGTAGCTTGCTTAGTCAATCTTTGCCGATTATCTAAGTTAAGTGACGTTATGCGCGCTCACTATTAGGATGGGTGATCGCTAGTGGCATCATGAGCGCATGTCTGATATATGATTCCATATCTGAGCGCTTCCGTGCTTCTCGGAAGGTACGTTAAACTGTTGGTCTCTAGTGGTTAGGCAACGACGGAGGCCTTTAGGCGGTCTAACTGATTCGAGCTTGGTTACTTAGTGATCGAGCAAGCAGATGGCACCACCTGGGTAATCTCTGCCGAACAGCGCATTGTCTCATTCAGCACATTCCCGCAATTAAAAGTTTTAGCGTCTCAGCTATATATTTAATAATATACATAATATAATGATACATAGCAACCAATATTATAATATCTTTTTCAAATTCCAGATACTTTTTTCACAAAATCAACCGTTCCAAAAAGGTTAAAACAACCGAAACTCCTTTATCGAGTTTTAGGCAATTTTCACCATTCCATTTTTATTTTAAATTAGGTGCCGCCCGCGACTTCGTTCGCATCCCATTAATTTTTCGGGATAAAAAGTAGCCTATGTGTTAATCCAGGTTACGGACAAAATATATTCCAAGTTTCATCCAAATCGGATCAGTAGTTTTTACGTGAAAAAGTAACAAACATCCATCCATACTTTCGCGTTTATAATATTATAGTAGGATATATGGCGTTTTCCATAATTGACAGGAATTATAGCAAAATCCTGAGTCCGTGATAAATAAAAAAGTGGTTTACATAAAAAAAAAAATCTTGTATATCTGTAAAACCTTTTAAATCTAATTTAAAAACTGACCCAAACGATGTTATTGAGATTTTTCGGAAATAAAAAATACAAAAATCCTTAATCCTTTGTAAGGTATTCCTTTGAACCTTTAGAAATATGTTATCAAAAAGATTTTTCAGCTTCAAAGTACTGAAAGACTAATGTAGAATAACTACATTTATTTTTGACGTCAGAAAAAACAAGATAAGTATGCGCTTTTTTGGTTTGTTATAATAATAATAATAATAATAATAATAATAATAAAGCCTTTTTATTTCCTTACCAACTAGTTATTACTAGTTGTTAACTAGTTGTTATACTTATACGTTAACTCTACACGTAATTGTAGGTCAAAAATGTTTGAGAGCATTTCAATTATATCTCTTTCTACTTACATTGATAAAGAGATACATACTCGTACATAATTATCTCTCCAATTGAGTCTGGAAATTGTAAAGAGATAGTTTAATGCATGTTTATGTTAGTATCTTCATATCAACAGACTCTAGTCGAGTCTGACTAAAACAATATCAAAACTATTTTCAAATGAAGATTCTACAAATAACTAGCTATACAAGGTGTAAAAAGACCACTCCCAGAAACTTTAGACGGTTAAAGAACCCATCAATTAGAACAACTTTTTCTATAGAACCTTCAGTGTAAACGCAAAAAAAACGCTGTTTCATATATTTTTGTAAAATTACATCAAAATCAAAGTCAAATATCTTTAATTTAGTAAAATCACAAGGATCATTTAAAATTGTCTTATAAAGTAGGTGACTCTAGGGTCTAGGTACCTTAGAACATGCAAAAAAACTTCCCAGCGCTTGCATTCCTAGTGCATCGTTAAGGGCTTATTATTAGTAGATACCACTTAATATTAGGTAGGCCAAGGGCTTGTTTCATCAGTTAGTTGTTTAAAAAAGTACCTAGTTATTGTATTTTGTATAGAACAGCTTTTTACGCGCTATTACTGACAGTTTCATAAATAATTAAATTGATTATGTTTTTATAGAATAATCTTTATTCACAACGAAAATTAAGACTACTTAATACAGTATTCACAAAATACACATTTTGAAACAGTTGAGCTAAATTGAATTGAACTAATTGAACCCATCAATTAAAGTTATTCATCGTGATCTTTATGGCCGGTTTCACCATGCTCTGTTAGTTAAACTAACAGCTTGTTAGCCATTTAACGGACTGTTAAGGTCGTTTTGTGTTTCACCATGCCCTAACCAAGGATTATCTTCATTAACAGACTGTTAAATCTAATCGCTGATCTGACGGCCACCATATAAACCAGCTAAACAAAAATACATCTGCTTGCGTTTTATTTAAACAGCGTTGAACGTCATTTTAATTTAGTCGCTTGACATTATCATTCACATAACGGTTGATTTAGTAATCTTTTGTCAATTTTGTTTCGTGGGACGAAAAATGCTTAACAATACTTTAACATTCTTGTTAATTTTGACGCCCGATTACGTAACACTCTGTTAGCAAGAATTTTATGAAACTGGGCCTTAACCTCACGCAGTTTTTGGGAGAAGTTTTCTTACACTCTGTATACAGCTTAGTTGGTAATAACGATCTTTACATACCTACCCGTTGTTAAGTTGAAGTAATGAATAGTCGTCTGAATTCTGAGAGCACGTATTGTGTTCAAACGATAATTGTGAAGTTATTTGTACGAACGCGAAAGACGATGTAAGGTCACGTAATTTGTGTTTCGTGTGCGATGTGGTACACAGGAACTATGAGTTTTCAGATGTGGTATTATTTTTATAGAGTAACTAGCCGTCGGCCGCGGCGTTGCTCGCGTTCTAAATAGACCCTTTAGACTTAAAGTGTGACTTTTCAAAATTCCTTTCTTAGTAGTGCACCCCTACACTATATAAGAATACTACCCTCTAAATTTCATACCTATAGGACTTATGGTTTAGGCTGTGCATTCATTATCAGTCAGCTTTAAAAGATTTTTATATATTATATTGATGATGTCAACGTAATGATACAAAATATTGTTTATTTTAATTTCTATATATTTATTTCTTAGATGTCTAGATTTATATTTTGTTAGTATTCATTCACGGTACATGTCAAATGGGTTAGTGTGATTATTACATAATGAGATTATTATGGTTTATTTATATGAAGCATAAAATTGTATTGATCAAAATAAGACAAATTAATGAGTTAAGTTAAATTATTATTATTGTTAAATTATCTGTCTGTTGAAAATATTTTTTTTTCTGATATTATGTAATATTGGTAGAAAGAAGAATTATTCTTTGCACAATATAAATAATTCAATGAAAGTTCACTTATATTCAGGAGTGAACATGCACTGGTTAAAAATTAAGTCCACTTTATTTCCAGCACGCAAATTAATAAACTGCCTTATCCATTAGTTTTGCCCTCATGTGTAGTTATAAGATGGCAGATGGCTCATGAATAATCAATTGAGATATGGGCGTATGTTCTCACGTGCTTAGGATTCCGGGGGTTATTGAAGGCTTTTTTTTAGAGCAAATTGATATCTGAGTTTTAAATATTCTTTTTGAAACATCGCGCTTTTTATAAAGGGCAATGTCCGTTCTTCTAGGTTCTGACCACGAGAAACTGGTACTTAAAATCAACTGGTTTACAAGACGTTTCTAAATAATTCTTATGATTCTACCGAATATTTTTTTTTACTTTGAATTTGGTGTGAAATAAGACCTAGGGTCTTTTAGAAACGAAATATATATTATTTTCCTAGTCAACTACTGCTTAAATTAGGTTTTTAATCATTTGCGACTGGCTTCTATGCTCAATGGCAATGCTGATAAAGTCTGAAAACCGAGTTACCTGTCGACAAAAATTAATAAAACAAAATTTTTTCCAAGAAAATACCTATCAAACGCAGAAAACAGGTAATCGAAAGAAATCGTTTTTCGTCAAATTAACCTGTCGTGAGTCGACATTTCATGAAAATGACACTTTTTCATGAAATCGTTTGGAATTTTAATGAAATATGATTGCGCATACATTTTTCATTATTTATACTCTTTTTTTTTATTACTCGTATATTGAATAAAAAAAGTGATGGGCCAAATCCGGTACCTAACATGCGTCTTATCACGAGAAACCTACGTATACATTTACGTCAAGTCTGTGGTCAAGTGATTTCAAAAGTGATTTGTTTAAAGGAAGATTAGGAACACACTTTTAAACTCAAATAATTTGACACTGGTAGGATTCTCCATCGAAATATCGATCAATAGCGATAAAAAGAAGGTCATAGAAAAGGTTTGCTAAAAAATAAATACTTTTTGGTCAAGAAAATACAATTTATTGCAATACATTACTCGATTGAGGCGTAATACTTCCTCTTGAGAGTTTTCCATTGCTTCCCCGGAACGTGCGGTTGGGTGATAAACTTTTATTTATGTTTATGTTTGCGGCAAACCGTCAAAAGCGATCAAACCAAGTTATTTTTATGCCAAGTGTTGCATATTGCATGGAACAGGCGATTTTTTTTCGCTCTAGCACTGATAGTTTCATTTGAAGAGTTGGATTAATGAGCACTTTAACCCCTCGACATTTTCAGAGTGGTAGCCTGCAACACCGAAGGTGTCACGCGTTGCTAACCCAATATTTGTAATTATTTGTCTTGTTGCAGTCAGTTCTCAGTACCTCTATCACGAACAAATCTGACAGTATGTAGTATTCGAGTTACATTGCGCGTCAATGCCAGCTCCACTGCCAACTGTTGTAGTGTCACCGCGCAGTGTATCTCGGATACGCTAGCGTTACGATACGTTTGCAATTGCCATATTTATTCGTGGTCAAGGTTCAGATAGCCAAGAGCTTAGATTCTCAGAAGACTATGGGCCGCAAGATCAATAGCGGTTTAAACCACGACATAGAGTTTAATCTCCAGTCTCCAATTATTTCATAAGATCAATGGTAGTTAATCGACCATCGGTAGCTTAAACTGACAGAGATGACAGTAGATTAATCCATCGATCAAACGATAACGAAACCCATAGTTTAAACTGCTTTTGATCTTACGGCCCTATATGTATTGACGTTAGGTGTGGCGATGGAAGTACTTACAGACTACGCATACTCTGCGTACTTTGACAGCGACCTTCGCGTGCTACATTCGCACGAAGAAAAACACTTTGGCGTGCATTGTGTCACGCAAGTAGGCGTTGGCTCTACTCTGTACCTCTGTAGAGGTACATACAAATGTAACACATTGAAATAAATTATATGGGCTTAGCAAACATTTCACGTCATAAAGAATTAACCTGAACTTTATCATCGCATCAGTAACCTACGAGTTTCAGTACCTAGAAAGTTTGTATGAGTTAGTGGCCAACGGATACAGAGCTTTTTGGCCGCCTTAGCGCCACTGAGAGCCGAGACCGCAATAGTTTAACGTGTCCTCCAAAGCACGGAAACGCTCAGATGTAAACGCCACTAACGGTCACCCATCGAAATAGTGACCGCGCAGAACGTTGCTTAACTTAGATAGTTGGTGAAGATTGACTAAGCAAGCTACGTCACGAGTGTTTCAACTACACCCAATCTGTATTAAAAAAATCGAAATCATCAAAATTGCTGTAAAAACATTAACAAAAAGTAGCATTTGACAGCTTTTTCAACGATTGCATATTAATACTTGTTGCAGATCTGTTGCGAGTTACGTAATCAGGGGGCAAGAAGAAAAGTCCACAGCTGACAATTTTCCCAAAATTTTCGAGAAAAACCGTATTACCGACATATTTTCGCTGTGAAACTTATTCCCTCAAAAAACTCCACGATCACTCAGAACTAAATTAAAATTTCATCCAGTCAGGTCTACCAATGCAATGTCTCTGTACTACATAGTAACTGTTCACTTAGCTGTGACAACGCAATCAAAGTAGCACATTTACCCAGAACCTAGAAAATGCTCAATTCTGTTGGTAGCTTCCAGACGTGCGGGCAGCTATAACCGGCTTTTAGGTTAACGTCAACTGTCACACATCGAGTTTGAGAAACTGAATATTGTTTTGTAAGTGATAGTGAATTGTATAAAGCGAATAATGATAACACACGCTATTGTGCCACAGAGTAGTATGAAGTTTAGTCGGCCGTGATAACATTCTGGACGATGTAACGTTGCGGTCTGCGACATGCGGTGCCGGACACATCTAATTCTAATTCGTCGTGGGGGAATAAGATCTGCACTGACGTCCCGCGTTGGGGTGTATTGTGCATTGTCCCCCTGCTGACCTCACCCCAACCAGCCCAACTCCTTGAAGTAACGAAGAAGGACTTTGAGTTGATGACAGCAATGTTCCAGCATCCCCAATGGTGTTGTGGATGCCAAGGAGTGAGACCCGATCAGCTCCTGCAGTCCCGTTTTGGATCTGGCTTCGGCTGTGGCAGAGCAATGTAGCAAGACATGCTCTACTGTTTCTTTTTCCTGAAGACAGCCACGACAGAGGTCGCTGTCTGTCGCTCCGATCTTGAGGAGATGGTAGTTCAGATCACAGTGGCCCGTGATTATACCCACCATCATCCTCAAGTCTTCGCGTCTTAGCTTTAGTAGTGTCGTTGTGATGTGCGCGTCCGTTGCAGGAAGCATTATTTTTGTATGTTTGCAGTCTGATCTGCGCTCCCATTGTTTCTGATGTTCCTTCTTGGAATATGTTTTCAGTCTGTTTCTTATCTCTGCCGAGGTGGGTCTGCAGAGACTTGTGTTTTCTGCAGTTGGCGTTTGTTTGGCGCCTTCCCTTGCTAATGAGTCTGCCTTATTGTTGCCTGAACATGAGCCGTGGCTTTTTGTCCATCTTATCTTGACAGTGAGTTTATCAGATAGATTCTGAAGTGCAGTGTGGCCGGACACATAATCGTATGCAAAACGTCTAGAATGGTCTTTTGTTCCGTCGCAATATGCGTCCGCATACCGCAGCGATGTGCGTTACGATCGCCAGACCAAAGCTTGACACCCAAACAGTAGTTACTCATTTGTTTTTCCTAGACTGTCACATTGGATGGCACAACTTTATATCCGTGGGGCTAGTCCGTTTTGACGATCTTTAACTCCGTGGTTTCACACTAGCTGCCGTTTGTGTGGATACTCTTTCATTCAGGAAAAACGAAGGAAACAAGTTATGTAGATGCGGTAAATTATACCGTCGTTTCATCGAGATTGGAAAAACAGACGGCAGGTAATATTTTCCATTTTCCGGTTACTTATAGAAATTGTTTGCGTTGCGAAGCTTTGAGTTATTCTGTCTGTCGACACTGATTTTATTCTATGGTAGATTTTTACACAAAGGGTGAAATTCGCCTTAATTCTATAATACCAAACGATACATATCGTCGCTTTGATGGTAAAGTGATTCAACCCACACTTTCACGACAAATACTCGAAAGAAGCAAAAAAACTCGCTGAATAAGAAACTTCAGATTAAGTTTTTTTTTAACAAAAATATTTACAATAATTAAACTTAGATAAAGGTACATTATTTATGAATAAAATCTAGTAACATAATTTGGATTTTTGGGACACTTTGGCTGCCTTATTATTACTGAAATTTATTATGAGCATTACCCTGGCTGGAGATTTCAATTATTGTTAACTTTACTCTGTTTCATGAAGTTTTTTATAAGAAAATCCTGCTTTGTTAGTTTACTGAAAGCTCACGATTGTACAATATACATTGCTGCATTTTGGTTTAATCAATAAAACCCTGTCTAATTAATAACTACTATGAATTGGTAGTAATAATCTTTCTCATTTATTTTGTTATTTCCTACCAAAGTAGAAATTTTGAACAAACAGTTTGCAGTAAACATTAACCTATTTTTTTACTATAATCTGCTGTTTAAACTATTGATGTCCCTTATAATCGGGTTATGCAAAACAGTGACAGAGCTAGATTCTATTCAAATAAATAAATATGCATGGACATTTAACACAACGCCTTCTAGTCCCAAACTAAGCATAGCTTGTACTATGGGAACTAAATTGCTAAAGGAATAATCATATACATTTTTTTTGTAAATAGGTACATAGTAACATCTAGACACAAAACAAACATTTATGTTTGCCATGCACAAATGTTTGTTCTCGGTGGGGATCGAACCCGCAGCACGGAAGGCAAAGCTACCACCAACTGAGCTACGACGCGTGTCAAATGTTTAACTATTCAGAGTTTGTAATTAAAGCCCCAAAAACGCAAATTAACTGCAAAATGCATCAGCAGGTAATAATGTAAATTAATAATACTGCGGTGTTTCCTTTCATAAATTAAGTGTTCAGGAGCTGGTTGGAGCCACGCCAAGAAGCCTTAAAACTCACTTTACCTCCGCATGTTTACCTTAAACGATTATAATTACCCTATTTATTATTCTTTCTACAAAAAAATATATTTGATGTTGGTCCTGTAACGACCTAGCGTAGGGCCGTAGAAAGTGCTACAAATAAAGGTCTATTTATACCTAGAAATGGATGTAGTCGAGAAGTTAAGGCATCATAAAATATAATTACCAACTTACACAATTAAATACTCCATACTTACTCCGCAGGCTCAGTGAACCAAAGTAATTTCAATAAGAAATCATGCTCTCACTTATCTCTCATACATCATCAGTCAATGCCGGTAGCTCGCGCGTCCACGTGCCGCGGCTGACAGATGCAGAGGTATGGGCCGCACTCACACGACTTAAGCAGAAAAAGTCAGCAGGCCCAGACGGGATACCTTTGTTTGTTATGAGGGACTGCCGTAGGGTTCTAGCGGAGCCACTCTGCCATATATTTAATTTATGCTTGGAGGACTCATATTTCCCGGAACGCTGGAGGGTTACCCGGGTGATTCCCATACCGAAAGGTGATGGTGGCTCGGAGGTAAATGGATTCAGACCAATAGCGATCCTTTCATCACCGGCGAAAGTGTTCGAGTCGGCGGTGCAACGCAGCATACAGCAGCAAATGTCGGCTCATCTCTCGGATGCTCAGCACGGCTTCAGACCAGGCCGCAGCACGACCAGTAACCTCCTCAACTCGATGTCGTACATTCTTCCAAACGTAGACGCAGGAGTGCAAGTTGACGTTGCCTACTTTGATTTTAAAAAAGCTTTTGACATGGTCGATAATGACATCTTATTGACAAAGCTGGCGACGATCGGCTGCACCCCCAAACTGCTGCAGTTCTTCACTAGTTACATGAAGGACAGGCAGCAGTATGTGGAGTACGCGGGACATAAATCCGAACGTTACTTCACGAGAACAGGTGTGAGTCAGGGTAGCAACTTAGGGCCGCTGGAATTTATCGT
Organism: Eulithis testata; assembly: GCA_947507515.1. Classification (NCBI taxonomy): domain Eukaryota; kingdom Metazoa; phylum Arthropoda; class Insecta; order Lepidoptera; family Geometridae; genus Eulithis; species Eulithis testata. The sequence continues at coordinate 3,216,725 of OX382213.1, read as the reverse complement.
GATGATTAACGATCTACCCGAAGTTGTTACAGCGGCCAAATGTCTTTTGTTTGCAGACGACCTCAAGCTGATCTTGCCAATAAAGGATGAAGAAGATTGCGTTCGTCTTCAACAAGACGTGGATAGGGTAGTGGAGTGGGGCAGGAGAAACAAGTTGCAGTTTAATGTGAACAAATGTTCCATAATAACATTTAGCAGAGCAACAGCCCCACTCCACTACAACTACCAGATAGACGAAGCGCAGTTGCAGCGGGTGAAATTGGTGAGAGATCTTGGAGTTCGGCTGGACACTGAGTTGAGGTTTAGAGTCCATGTTGTTACCGTTTGTAAAAAGGCGTACAGAGTTTTAGGATTCATTTTACGCCGAGCAAACGGTTTCACGAACCTAAGGGCTCTAACTGGAATGTATAATGCCCTGGTCAGAAGCCAGATGGAAAGCGCAGCTTCTGTATGGGCTCCGCATGAAGCTAAATATAGCCTCATGTTGGAGCGCATACAGAACAAGTTCACACGCTATCTTTATTGGAAGACATACGGTGTCTATCCTTTTTATCCCTTGATGTATCCAACCTTATTCGTTTTGGGTATGGTTGGATACAACAAGCTGGAAATTAGGAGGGATATGGCGCTGGCGCTGTATGTGGTCAGGGTATTCCGGGGGATGGTATCCAATCCGACCATCCTGGAGATGATGAGACTGTGCGTGCCGGACGAGTTTGTTGGGCGACGTAGGCGGCCTCCTCTGTTCGCAGTGCCTTGTGGGAGGACCAACCTGCTCGGTAAGGCACCACTGACGCGGACCATGTGCACGCTGAATCTGTTGGCGGTGTCCATCGACATATTCCACTGTCCAAAGAGCGAGTTCGTGAGAGCTACAATGTATAGTTTGTGCTATTGTAAATAAGTTATTATTTGTCATATCATTGTTTTTTCTATGACATTTTTTATTATGTTCACAGTTTGACTAATTTGTGCGTTTTTTGTTTTGTTATTAACTTATTATTATTATTTCCCTTTATGTATGACATTTGCATGCGTATTAATAATTTGACAAGTATTTGATAGATTTTTGTTTGTTCTATGTATGACATTTGTAATTGGACTACTCTATTGTATTAGGTCTAATCTGTAATAATAGATGTAATGTTTAAATAAATAAATAAATACATAAATTTATTTACGCTTCCGACTGGTACCGATTTGGACCAGTTGAGCTATCTGCAAATAGTTTGCAACGGTTTGTAGATGGCTCAACTGTTTCATGTGTATTTTGTGGATATTGTGAATATTGTAAATACTGTATTAGTCCAATTGGTTATTTTTGTATCCAATAAATTTAATTTTAATTAATGTAAATTAAAAGTTATCTCATAATTGTTTATTTATTAAAAAGTAACGCCAACACTGTAGTATGCAGCAACATTCCCAAACATTATGCAAGTGGTCCAGTACTAGTAGACACACCAATGACATGTGAACACAACATTCAATTCAAGCGCAACATTGATGCATTTCATCATCATTAATGTTGGTCCACTGCTGGATGTACGTCACTCCAAAGATCGGCACTCGATGGAGCTCGGTCTTCGGCTATTCTCATCCAGTCATTTTTCTCTAGTAAGTTGATAATTACGAGTTGGTGGCCGACTCTGGTGACGCAGTTTTTAAGCCGCCTTGAGGACTCCGTCGTCGTGTCGACTAAACCCGGGTCCCACCCTCCGAAGCACGGAAGCAGTCAGATGTAAATGCCACTAATCGTCACTCATAAAAATAGTGACCGCGCAGAACTTAGATAAACGGTAAATATTGAATCAGCAAGCTACGCCACGTTTATCTAAAACGTCTATTACCAAAACAAAACTTGACTAAAGAAACCTGTAAAGATAAAGCTCTGCATAATTCATAGCCTGGATGTCGCGATAGTGGCATTTGGAGGAAATGGCATTTAAACGAATGCAAAATTTTTGCTGAAAACGGAAAATATAACCTACATTTTAATCCACAGAGGAAGCACGAAACACATTTTTGTTAAGAACTGTAAAAAACCCACGATTTCAGTTACATGAGATGGTTTTTTCTGTTTGTAAATATTGTAAATACTGTTTTAGTTGTAATTTTCTTTGTTCATTCAGTGAATGTAAATAGTTTTTCATGTTTTATCATCAATACTACTTTTTCTAATATACTATGAAAATACACTCGAAAGCAAAAATTTCGGGTCATCCTTAAAAGCTTGAATATATTCAAAACCATGAATTTGTATTCTAGACGTAGGTAATTGTTTAGTTGCATTATTAGCTTGTATAATATCACTTGAAACTCTGAAGTTTTGCTTTATTTTCATTTTTTTTCAAGTGTAGTTGTTATGGACAAGCAATGCATTGTCATAGATCGGTACCACATTGAATTGACCGCTTCCACTTACGATAACACGTCAAGCCTTTTCAAATTCCCCAAATTTAAGCGAAATTTAACACAAATGTTTTTTCCCATTTAATTCCTTCAAAAACTTCTGAGGAAGCTGTCGAAGGGTACCGACAGCGCTCTTCGCTTGAGTGATTGAGATACCCTCATGTATTCCACTTCTCGTTTGACATTTACCGCCAGGAGGAACCTTCGTTTACTCGTACGAGGATTGATTTACACATGCCTTTGCATGTCAAACTCTCCGTGTTACTCAAAAAGGTACATATTTATGTCTTTTTTGAAACCTCATCCTTGTACAAATATTTAAAATAACTTGCACATAAAATAAATTTTTACTTACCTGCTTACTTATATCGCAGTAGATAGTATTCAGCTGTAGACTGCTATCTCTTACCACAGGTCATTATAATATCTATACTTCACATAATATAATACCTACTAGTACAGTAACAGGTAATGTCAAGCAGTTTGTAATATGCAGTGTTCATATTATTATGTATGGCTCTTAATAGTTCGCGCTCGTGGCTAGGCTTGCTTAGGTGAAGTTCTACGCGGTCACTATATGGATGGGTGGCCGAGTGGCATTCACATCTGAGCGCTTCCGTGCTTTGGAGGGCACGTTGAACTGTCAGTCCTGGCTCTAGCAGTCGTTAAGCCATGACGGAGGCTTTATGGCGGCCTAACAACTCCGTCACCAGGGTTGGCCACTAACTAATACGAGCTTATTTGCTAGTTCAAAGATTGTTGAAGTTGGTTGTTTATTTATCAGTAAAATATAGGTAGCATGAAAGTGACAACGATATTTCCGCGTCGATAGAGATGTGAAAATTCCCCGAAATTCCTTTGACGCCAAAAAATTCTATTTTGTTGTTCATGAAGAAACCGACCCAAAATTACACCGTTTGAACAAAAAGAAGCGCTGAAAGAGCGTTTGAAATATTTACTTCATAAAATTCCACTGAGGCGAAAATACTCGGGCGAATTAACACAATTTTATTCGGGACATTATAACGCCAAAACGCCAGTTTCTTTTTGGTAAAACAGATTGGAAATAAAACAAGATTATTTTAAAACTTTTATTAGAAAATCTTATACTTATCACAATATTGCACATGATTGTAAATATTTATTTTACATAGACTGCACTGCGAAAACGATCTGTGGTATTTTTTTAAATACAGTACAGTGTTTGTTGTATTTTTTTTAAATAAATATCCTATTATTTTTCACAGTGCAGTATTAACCTAGATAACATAATCACCAATATGTTTAAAACATGGTGTTAAAATGTTATTTACAATAACGTTTTTTAAATAAACTCTGAACAATAAGTAAACGATATGTTACATTTTCAATATTTTGATATTAGTTTTACATTGTGAGTTTTATGGTTTAAAAAGTTTATTTGAGAACAATAAAAATATTATATTGAACTGTCATGACAAGAGTCATAAATATATATACTAAAAACAATTGAAAGCTAACAAAAAATGTATATAATATATCGCAAATATAAAAAGTTTTTCAGTAACATAACAATATTTCGTGTATGCAAAGAATTAGAGTTTCAAAGTAAAAATATTTTGGTAGAATATAATTTTTTATTTTTGATAATATGACAGAAAGTAACAAATAATAAGTAGTGTTTACCAATTCTAAAGAAGTTAAAAATAGAGTGTTTAAACTATGTAAGTATTTACAAGTTCGTGCAATTAGGATGAAAGTTTTACAGAATATCATCACTACATTATAAATACAGATTGATAACAGTAAAATCTACAAAAAGTCAGGGGCATTATTCTGTATGACTTAGGAGATTCCTTGCCGTAACCGTATGACGTCACCGTAAGGAATGACATTTATGGCATAGGAAATACGGCATAGGCATAGGGCGATTTCACGCCGCTGTCTTGTCGTGCTGCGTAACGCGCTTGTATTGGTCATAGTGAATAAGGCCCCAGATTAGAAAGTAGTTGTACGATTTATTTTGGCATATCTATGTACCTACATTACGATTATTATTTTTTAGCAAAACCGATGATAAATAATTACCAAAAATTCACACCATTTTATTACGTGGAAACACAAAACTTATCATTTGATAAAAAAGCGTGTGCAATTGGGCATGTTTGCTTCGTAGTGCGTGCTAAATATTAATATTTCACAACATTTGATATAATAAAATAAATATTGTAGAAAAAAGAACATTTTTATAAACTAAGGTGCAAGTTTCAAGTGATATGAAGATTATTGTGTACACTTATAACTTTATCAGAAGACATCCTGATTATGTAATTCATTATTTGTTTGTACATTATGTACATCTTACTAATGGTCCTAAAAGATCCTTGGACGGTATTGGCTATTTTCAAACTGCCAACGACACGACACCTATACGATATCGGCAGAGAGTTATGTCATACACACCCGTAGATACTCTACTATAGTAGGTGCCAAATAACACCGCAATGCAGGTCATTCACCCACCTTCACCACGATGTCGCAAAACTCAATTTATGTATCAAACAAACAGTACTACGAGATTCGAGCGATTACCGTCTTAGCGACAGGTTTGTATGGAAAGCGACAGAATTAGCCATTCATAAATTGAATTTTGCAACATCGTGGTGAAGGTGGGTGAATGACCTGTATTGCGGTGTTATTTGGCACCTACTATAGTACTAGACGCTTTTACATCGTGTCGGCGCCGACAACAATATTTTTGTACAAACAACTGAAATAAAAATCGCCATTGCTACATCGTAGCATGCTATAACGTACCCAATAGGGATTTCTGAAAAAAAAAACAAAAGAAATTCTTATTTGAATACCGTAGAATGCTAAGACGTAAATCTAAAAATTCCCATTGCTTCGCCGTAGCAATGTAGCATGCTACCACGTAGCCAATGGGAATTTCGGGATATGAAGTTAAAATCCTCATGGGGCTTTTTTCATGGGGATTTCTGAAATATATCTATAATATCGGTATCGTGTCGGTGTCGGTATCGGCTAGTGTGCAAACGCCCATTGGGGCTTTGATAAGGATCTTTACAAACTTAATTAGGTCATCTTACATCCCAAAACCAGCTCCCGACGAATAGTAATAGAGAAGTAACTAGTAGGTTTAGGTAGCTAGATGTGGTCTTCTCTCCGCTTTGTAGTTCCGCCAGACTTGAACCTGCAAAAAACACTTTAATAATTATTATTTTTTTGCCGTTTCTTTTCCACTGCAGGGTTTTCCTCTCCCTCCTTCCATTCTTCGCAATTTAACGCTGTTACATTACTTTTATAAGATCTTTAGTAATAATAATTACCAATGGATATTTCACACAACGCGTTCTAGTCCCAAAACTGAATCTAAGCAAATCTAGTATTATTGAATCTAGATTGCTGATAGAATAAATAAATAAAATAAATATTCTTTGACATATCACACAACTCAACTAAGCAAAGCTTGTACTATCGGAACTAGAGGGGTGATAGAATACTATATTTTTTTTTGTAAATACACACTTATGATACATAGAAACAACCAGACAGAACAAAAATCCATGTTTGCGACACACAAATGTTTGTTCTCGGTGGAAATCAAACCCACGACCCACAGCATGGAAGAATTTTAATCCATTCTCAGTTTCATAATCAACATTTTAAAAACAGTAAGCAACAAAATAGTTTTATATTCAAGATTTGAAACAACAAACAACAAAAATAAACAAGTCAAATAAAACAGTATAAATATGGCAGTATCGGGGATAGGATACAATAAACTACGCTACATCCGGTTATGTCCCTTCCGGTACTTCCGGATAGGGTGTGTACTGACCATCGATTCTTATGTGGGTATCTATGGGTATTATCTAAAAAAAATACTTTATTTCAAATAGGGAAGAAAAGGGTCTGACGGGAAAAACAGAAAAGATTTGAAACTACTAAATGCACAGCACAGACAGACAATTCAGTCCAGTTCTTGACGCTCCAAAACTATGTTCCAAAATTAGTGTAACTAGGTTATACAGAATCACTTCGGACCCACCATACCCCTGGCCATACCCCTGGGGATAGGTGAGACGAAACCATACCTCAATCTAACAAATATAAACTAAACTGAAACAAGCATGAGATTTATCTAATCGATTGGATAAAAAATTGAACAATATAGCTGGATATTTACATCGATAAATAAATCGGTATGATAGGGTACTCCCTACTTCTGTAGGTAAAGTAAAAGAGTATAGGTACCTACTATACTATACGTACTTTAAAAATATTTGCCAGAATGATAGATCTCTTAGAAAAAGAACTGAAGACTGTATATACGTTTTGCAAGGGTTTGTCTTAGACGCATTAGCTTTGTCAGCCCTAAATCTTTCGCCAATTACCTAGTACAAGTAAGTACTATGCTCTAAGCGTGCCAACCTTGTAAAACGTGAAGAGCTAAGTTACCTTAGAAACATACTAACCTTGTAAAACGTGAACTCTAGCCACGGCCCGCATGCGGATCGGGGCTTCCAACGCGCACGTGTAATTCCCTGCATCATCCATTTTCAGTCTGGCAACCTGTGGAAAAATATTTAAAGCTAAAATGTTGGTAGTAAATAGCTCTGGGGATTACCATGCTGGGCCCATGTAGGAGTAAGAAGTGTTTGCCGAGAAGATAAATTTTGGAGAAGCCAATTTGAATTATGTGGAAGGGATTAGGTGGAACGCCCCCGCTAAAGTTCAATGAGAACTTGCTAGAATTGGTGAGCATTCTTCTTCTTTTTTTATGCAGGCCGCAAGGGGTTTATTCGTCATTTTGACAGACAATTTGACGAGAAGTCAGACCAGCGGGCCTAAGATGCGCACCGCGAGATATTTGTCATGTCGTTCTGTCAAAATGTAAGCATTTTGTACCAGTTTAGGAACTATTGCATTATCTGTGGTACCTAATGTTGTCGACAAAACGCGCCATAATGTACACTTTTGACAGTTCTTAGTCGTCGTACCTCTCTGAGGACGAGATAATATTCATGCAGAAATGTCAAAAGTTGAAAATTCAAAGGCGCGGTTTCTCGACAACATTACCACAGATAATGCAATAGTTCCAAAATTGGTACAAAATGCTTACATTTTGACAGAACGAAATGACAAATATCTCGCGGTGCGCATCTTAGGCCCGCAGACGTAGCAATCGAGTCATGTTTCATTCAAAATCAAAATACTTTTTTCAATAAAAATTACGGGCAGAGGCCATAATAGGTATAGAAGAAGAAGAAGAAGAATCTCACTGATCACTTTGAATCGACATACAATTTGTAATTAGCCATAGGTATGTTTTTTTTTTATTGAATGAGTTGAAGTTCGATCGTCTCAAACTTGTTTGTCTTCAAAACAATCAGATATTTTAAATTAAGTACTTATACTTTTAAAATAAAGTATTTGTTTACGTTTTTTAATTTGTCAGTCGACAACTGACACACTACGCTTGGGATTTTCTTAAAAAAGCGTACACATTGCCCTGTGTAGCGCTCTCTGTGTTCATCGATTCTTCAGACCACCAGTAAAAAAGAAAAAAATATAAGTCAGAAAAGAAGCATTTTAACAGCGCTAAAAAGGTACAAAATATGCTCTATTATTATAATTGGTAATTAAGTACGCCATTAATTTCCAATGCTCCAATTTACAGAAAATAAATGATTATTACAGCCCAGTGTGAGAGAAATTACGGAAGGGCGGTATTGGGGTTATTTGCACTGAATATTATTCACCACCATTCACAATAAGCAAGAAGAAAAATAATACGAAAATGGGATAAAATTGTTGCAACCTCCATGCATTCTTTATTTGAATTTTACCTACTCTTTAACCAGGGCTAATTCACCCTGCACCGTGAATGGACATGCTCTATGTGGCATTGCACTACGTCCAACTTAGTAAAACGTTAGTACATAGACGTAAAACAAGATCTAATTTATTAAGGTGGATACACACGTACGTACATGCTCGATGAACATGTTTCATCCGAGTATAATCTGCAAATAATGTGTCTCGGGCACGCTTCCGATCGGTACTGATTTGGACCAGTTGAGCTATCTATAAATCGTTTGCAACCGTTTGTAGATAGCTCAACTGTTTCATGTGTATTTTGTAACAAGCTGCTGTAAAACAGAGAAAAATAAAAACAGTTTGCGTGGTGCGATTAAGTATACCTACTGAAGTTTCATTAAGGCGAAGAGTAAAGTCAGACAACCTTCTCGCTTGCACATTTCAACATTTTTGAAGATATAATATAACTAAATGTAATTATGTGAAATTGCAGAGCTTCAGGGTCGAGAGAATAACAATGCAAAGGTTCAGTAAAAATATCACATTGATCCAAACAAGTTTGCCGACCAAAAAACGTGTACCAAGGCGATAAATTAAAGTGCACATTTTTTGGTCAGAAAACTTGTTTGGATCAATGTGATATTTTTATTGAACCTTTGCATTGTTATTCTCTCGACCCTGAAGCTCTGTAATTTCACATAATTACATTTAGTTATATTATATCTTCAAAAATGTTGAAATGTGCGAGCGAGAAGGTTGTCTGACTTTACCGTTGGCGATATGCAACCTATTGTTATTATAAACAAACATTTGTGTAGCAAACATAGATGTTTGTTCTGTGTCTGGGTGTTTCTATGTATAATAAGTATGTATTTACAAAAAAAAAATGTATGTATGTATTCTATCAGCCATCTAGTTTCCATCGTACAAGCTTTGCTTAGTTTGGGACTAGAAGGCGTTGTGTTAAGTGTCCGTGAATATTTATATTTATATTGTGTGAAAATTTGTAAAAGTCGGCTAAGCTCTATATAGTAGACATCTTGCTACTAAATCATTGTAAATACTGTATTAGTTTTAATTTTCTTTGTGAATAAACTAGTTTACTAATATGCTCGACCCTGCGTCTACACATCGAAAATTAATTCGTCTTGAGACTTGCATAGTCACATGTTCGCACTTGCTCGAGATCGACCAATATCATCGAGCATGTACGTACGTGTGTACCTACCATTAGGTTTAAGTATCCATGTTTTAGTTATTACTAACAATAGAAGTCAAGTTTATAGAGCACTTTGATTTAAAAATATAGCCGTCGTATTGTGAAATTCCATTAAAAAGTTACGACTCGGATTCAACTTAAGTTTCACTATAACAGTTAAGAGGGTAGTTATGTTTATTTTCGAAGCTGGTGGTTTTACTAATGACTCAGTGCATTTTATAAACTAAAGAAAGCACTTAAATGTAGTTTTCTGATGTTCATTTTCCTTTTTATTCTAGACCGGAAACGATCTACCTTAAGACTCAGCCAACTTTAACTGTTTTACTGCAACCGATACGACTCCGACACGAATATCGTAGAGTTAACCTCATATAGTTAGTACCAGATGATTTCTCCTTTCACGCCGTGTTGTTTTTCCAGTTATAATTATGATGTCTTATTTAAAAAAAATCTACATACAATTAACAAAGAACTTACTTACTTTTTTTTTTTATTTTACTTTTATGTTAATTTATTTTTTTGATCGTAAACTTAATAAAACTCGAGTTTAAAAAACGTGTTAAATGGGCTAAAATCAAAATATGGCCTCTTAACACGATTTTCGTAATGCTACCGCTAATTTCTGCCAAAAAAGCTACCAGAGGTTGTCTGGTAGCTTTTTTGGACACCTAAAGCTTTGGTCTCGTGATCGTAACGCAAATCGCTGCGGTATGCGACATGCGGTGCCGGACACATAATCGTATGGAAAAGTCTAGAATGGTATCTTGTTCCGTCGCAGTATGCGTCAGCGGCGAAGAGCAAACGCGGTACCGCGTTGAACCGCATACCGCAGCGTTGTGCGTTACGATCGCGAGACCAAAGCTTGATGCCCATGGAGCCTTATTCTTAAGACTACCCCAGCGGGCCTAAGATGCGCACCGCGAGATATTTGTCATGTCGTTCTGTCAAAATGTAAGCATTTTGTACCAGCTTAGGAACTATTGCATTATCGCGCCATAATGTACACTTTTGACACTTCTTAGTCGTCGTACCTCTCTGAGGACGAGATAATAGTCATGCAGAAATATCAAAAGTTGAAAATTCAAAGGCGCGGTTTCTCGACAACATTACCACAGATAATGCAATAGTTCTTAAACTGGTACAAAATGCTTACATTTTGACAGAACGACATGACAAATATCTCGCGGTGCGCATCTTAGGCCCGCAGAACACTTAATTTGTATCTCTTAAGATACCATCGCTATCTTAACAGGCTATAAACGTGAGAGTCGCCGGGGGCTCGACAACGGATCACATAAAAAATCTCGTTGGAAAAGTTTATTAGCAGTTTGAGGTGAATGGGTACTTCAGATGCCTTTGTCTTGAGATGGGTGTATAGAAGCTATTTAACTTTGTTTTCGGGTTTATAATTCGTTTTACTGGTTCTGTTTTGGTCACAAGTTCATATAATATCTACTTCTCTCAGCTGAAATAATAATTGAAATGTATGGAAGACGCCCGTCTCCCATATCCTGCTTCCGTGCTTCAGAGGGCACGCTAAACTGTCGGTCCCGGTTCCAGCACTCGGAGGCCTTAAGGCGGCCTAAAAACTACGTCACCAGAGTTGGTCACTAACTCATACGAGCTTGCTTGCTTTGCAGGAAACGTCTAAAGAATTATATTATTATGGTGATAATGATGATCTAGTTTAGATTTTTTTTTAATGATAACAGTACCTAATGGAGCTGATAGCTCACCTGATGTTAAGTGGTAACTTCTGCCTATAACAATGCATTACCTCACAGAGCAAGTCCAATGAGAACGTGCCCTGTAAGGCAATGCACTGCGTCCATCACTCTGATGTACTGTTGATAACTAATATCGAAATAGCCTTGATACTATTTAGTAAGTAATACGTATGACTTAGTGACCAACTCTGGTGACAGAGTTTTTAGGTCGCCTCATTTATTTTCACAATTTGCTATGGAAGCCCTTTATATGGAAAAAAATAAACAAACTCAGTACACACTGTATAATCTTAGTACCTTCTTCTTCTTATTCGTCACACTCTTGAGCAGTTGTGGTCGTCATGAATTTTTTTAGTACCTTTAGTAGGTACTTACATACTGAGACACCTTCTTTAAAAATTTAGCTTCAAAATGGAGCCTAAAATCCGAACAATTCCCTCGCTTACTGTCTCCTTTGTAAAAATTTACGTTATCCATAATGTAGCATGAATAGGTTAAAATGGGCTTTCCAGGTATTCAGGTAGTTTTTGCCACGTCAGGTGAAAGTGGGGTCACTTTAAGCCCTAGTCTCCAGCATAATATAAAGTCTGTATCCCTATGGCTTAAGGTTGAAAATGATGTACACAACCATACAGTCGTATGTCGTTTTAGGAAACTAGGCTTTATATCAGTGTGATGAGTCAGGTTGTTCAGATAATGGGTTGGGATGACCTGGATTGAGTTATAAATGTGTTTAGTAAGTCAATTAATGTGTGCCTAAGTGCTACAGGGTGCTCTATAGTGGAAACACGACATCGACGCGTTTGAGTGGATTAAGATAAATTGAACCTTTTGTAGTCGAGGTTAATGTTGATTCTTGCATTAATTAAACTCATGCAAGGAAAAAATAAGTAGTAAGGTGCCTACTTATTTTTTTAAACGAATGTAGCAAAAGCCCCAAAGCCCGTAGTCTGAGTTTTGTAATGTTAATTTGAAATGAAATGAAATGTAATGAAATTGTTTATTTGCTACAAACATGGTACGAGTATAAGCCAGATCTTAATAATACGTACATTGTCTCTCACATTTCACCAAATATTGGTATGCCAATATTAGATACATTTAAATTTAAATCCATAATAAAATCGACGTCATATAATAAGAAAAAATGAATAATAATATAGAAATCGTGCAAAATAATTAGATAAATTAATAAAATAATTAGACAATGCATAAGATAATAATCATTATACAAAATTCAAAAATTTATTAACACTATAAAAGGTTTTTTCGGTTAGCCATAATTTTATTTTTTTTGTAAATTAACCTTGTTGGCAGTTCTTTAATGTCAAGCGAGAAGCGAGAATCAAGAAACTCTCAGTTTTTGTATACATAGAGGAAAATAGTTTGCAAATCTCTCGCTAGAGGCGTTTATCTGGCTTTCATACAAAATATCTCGCAAGTCGCTTTTCGATAACTATGCGTTTCGATCAACAAAACAAAAGTCAGACTACGGGCTCGGGGCCTACAACATCTTGTTCGAAAACGTACTTGTAATCATGGACTAATAAATTGGTCTACGCTATAGTATAGCAATAAAAAATACCTACTTATGTATAACACGACTAAACGATAAAAAAGCTTCAATGTTTTAAAACTCGGTTCTGAAAAAATATGACCCATATTTGAGATAATAAAAAAATATCACTGGCTATTGGTGTAAAATTTCCGGACTTTTTGATCTAGAGAGAGGTAGGTAGATAAGATTTGGCTACTTAAAGAGGTTGGCAGGATTTGCAAGGGTTTTTAGGTTTTGTAGGGATTATTGGCAGATTAAAAGTTGGTCAAGCGCATTAAAGATGTGTACCTGTACTTGTAAGATTGTAGGTACATGTAAAATTTTTGACTTGCTAACGTTCGGACAAAATATTTTGGGACAAATTTCTATTAAGTTTAAAGGGAAGTTTGTATATTTTAAGGGTTCGTACCTGTAAATGACTAGTCAGCGTCAAATGGTCTGTCTCTATCAGCACACCTCCTCTCACTTCGTCCAGCGATGTGGTAGTGTTCCCTCGGTACCAGTGAAGGACTGGTTCCTCTTCTCCAGGATTCAGGTTGAGGACTGCACATTTGAGGGAGAGGGTCTCTCCTGTTTCTAGGAAGGCTTCTTTGATCATTTTGATTGTTGGAGCTGGGGACAAATATTACAACTATCATAGGTATTTATAGTAGATTAGTAGCCAAGGGCTGTAAGGCATCAATTGCAGCCCGAGATATTTATGATTTAGGCGCACGAGCGCAGTGAGGGCGCCTATAGTTCGAGGGTGCAATTGATGCTTACACCCGAGCTAACTACTCTGCTTTACATCTCGATTGTGAGGTAAGTAGAAAAAAACTGGCATTACAAGAATAAAATATTGTTAATTGCTGTTTCAGCTTCCATTTTCATTGAATCGGGAGTGCAGTTTATATCTTCATCACTTGCAGAACTCATGTTTTTTTCCTAATTAGCACGAAATTATAAAAAAATCCCAAAAACAAACAATATTTAAAGTAAAAGTTTTCTATTCCCGCCTTTATTCATCTTTTTTTTTATTATTTTTTTCAAGAACGAAATTGAGCTTTGCCGTTCGGTATTTAAAATTGATGACTATTATACTCATACGAAGACAAGGCTGAATAGCGAAGCGACCTCTTTTGTCATTGAGCTGAATGCATGATGTCTATTGCCAGTATGATGGTTAGATGTACGCGAACTTTTTGAAAGAGTGAAGTGTTTTTTTTTAATTACTTACCGCCCTAGGGCTTTTCTAGCTACATTATTTGGGGGTAATAAGGACCTATACTTACCGAATATGAGAGATGTAAAATCATTTAAATGAGACCACTACAACATACGTTTACAAGGGCACGGGCTGGTATAGCAAGCAAGGTCGTATGAGTTAGTAGCCAACTGTGGTGATAAAATTTTTAGGCCGCCTTAAGGCCTCCGTCGTTGCTTAATGACTACTCGGTACCGACAGTTTAACGTGCTCATTGCACCGAAGCACGGAAGCGCTCAGATATAAATGCCACCAACGGTCACCCAATAGTGATAGTGACTACGAACAACGTCGCTTAACTTAGATAAATCGTTGAAGATCGACTAACGGCCGAATACTCAAACGCGACTTATATTAAGTTCACGCTTAAATTATTGCCATCTCTTACAAATGAGTATCTAATATCAAACATAGGCTGAAATACTCAAAAGTCATTCAAATTTGAGCGCCACTTAAAATTGCTCTGCCTCTGTTGGACATTACCACAGATTATATAATACTACATTAATCATTTGTAAGAGATGGCAATAATTTAAGCGTGACTTAAATTGAGTGGCGTTTGAGTGGTGTTTGAGTATTCACCCAAGAGGCAGAGCAATTTTAAGTGGTCCTTAAATTTGAGCGTCGTTTCAGTATTCCGGCCTAAGCCCGATATTTTTGCTCTTGATTGTAATATTTTAGCTGGATCAATAAAATACTATTCTTTTATTTTTCTTTTTCCGTTTATATTCCGTACACAGGTTCTCGGATGTTCTAAAAAGAACAAAACATATAAAATAAAAAGGAAAGTATAACAAAACGAACACGCTACAAGTTCGGAACGTGAGGCGTCAACATAATCAGCCCGTACAATATCAAAACTAGGTAAACTCCTTTTTGGTTACAAAATTGTGTAACTTTTGTTGTTCCAAATATCCATTAACATTTACGAGAGTTTCGAAGAGCAGTTAGACTTGGGTTTATCAAAAACGGTGACCGTCTGATAACTGTTACCCATAAGTGTTAAGTATAGGTTCCGACACAGTTTAATATCTCTGACGATCTTTTACATACGCATTCTACTTTATTGTATAACTTCTACATGAGGTATCATCAAATAATTTTTTTTATTCAGTAAAATCTCAAGGATGATTTAGAATAATCTAATAAACTAGTTGATTCTAGGTGCCAGTTTCTCACGACCAGCGCCTACTAGACGATCGGGCAAGAAACTATGGCCTGCTTCCTAGTGCTTTTTTTTAGTGCTTTTTTTTACAAAAAAGCACAGTTCCAGTGTAATGCTATTTCAACGGGGAAGTTTTTTTTTTCATTTATTTTTTAAAAATACATAATAACTTATTTTGTACTATAGCACTAAGGAAACCAGAAGGTTTATAGGAATAATGCTACATGAGTCTTAGCGTCGATATCCTTACATTAGGTAGGTATAGCTACTAGGTTAGATAGGTATGGGTAGGTAGCTGTAAGTAGGATCTAGCAAAGTGCATTCCAATAACTTAGGTAGCTAGTTTTAGGTACAAATTTATTTACTTGATAGTTAGTTAGGTAATTAAGTAGGTAGATTGAATTGTTTTTTTTAAATAGTAGGTATTATTGGTATTTTTCAATATTAGCTAGAAAGTAGAAAGTCTAGCTCGTTAGTGGCCAACTCTGGTGACGGAGTTTTTAGGCCGCCTTAAGGCGAGGTTATCCAAAAAGTTTAGGGCGAAGACGTCTAGACGCCTGGGCGCGAGCGAGCGAGCAAGGCGCGAGCGCCTGAACGGGCTGAACGTATATATTTTGATAGTTTTCTTTCACAGAGATGAATAATAACTAAATTATAATAAAAAAAAAACAGTTTCCTGGTAAATAATATTTTTTGATATAACTTTGACATGATCTAAAGAAGAAACTTCATAGTATGAACCGTTTGAAATATCGATTTAGTGTCATCGGTACGATTTTTTTTATCGAGAAAATTATTATTATTCACGTTTCTATCTTTACAAAGCTCTAGGATATATGTTCAATTTTAATAAAATATTTTTTTTTCGTGCAATTTTTGCACCTCTGTAGAGATACAGTTGTTAAAAAACCTAAAAGTTTCGAATAACCCCGCCTTAAAGCGTGCGGCTTAATGACTGCTAGAGCCGGGACCGACAGTTTAACGTGCCCTCCGAAGCAGGCAAGGAATCTCCTAAGTCATACAGAATAATGCCCCAGATATAAATGCCACTAACGGTCACCAATCCAAATAGTGACCGCGCTGAACGCTGCTTAACATAGATAAATCAGTGAAGATTGGCTAAGCAAGGTACGCCACGAGCGCTTCGCTTCGGTCTGTATTCATCCAGGTATTCAATCTAACCGCAGTAAGACGCATTGCTTGTATTGTTTAAAACAACAGAATGCACATAAGCAAAAATGTATATGTAATGAAATGTAATGTTATGTCAAAAGCCCGCCTGCCTGCCATTTTAGGTCAGTCGAATACATGGAGCTTGACTATACGCATGTCGTTTGATTTTGAACCTTCCCGCCACATGTAGCCAAATAACAATGGCGACTTGGTAGTACAAAAAAATCAGTTTTTTTACATTGAAAAGTATCTACGTGTGTAAATTTTGGCTTTTTCGCTATTCCAAAAGTGAAAATGACGAAAGTATTGGTTGGGAAGCTTACGGTGTTCAATCATGAACTGCAAGATTGGGAAGTTTTCAAAGATCGTCTAGAACAATGGTTCATTGCGAATGAAATCACAAATGTTGAAGATAAATCGCAAATAAAGCGTCGTGCCGTCCTGGTGAGCAGTTTGTCAGAAAATACGTACAAGTTAGTTCGTGATTTGGCGTTACCAGAGAAAATATCAACGTTGGATTATGATAAAGTAACCAAATTGTTGGACGATCATTTCAAACCAATCAAATGTGGTTTTGCGGAAAGATATTTATTCCATAGCTCGACTCAACATCAAAATGAAACCCTGACAGAGTGGGCAGCTCGCGTAAGGAGTTTGGCTACTGATTGCGACTTCCCGGCCACTACTCTGAATGAAGCGTTGCGGGACCGATTCGTACTAGGCATGCTGCCTGGACGCGAGCGGGACAAGCTGTTCACCATGGCATTGAGTGAAGTATCGCTTAGCAAAGCGATATCTATAGCTGAAGCTCTCCGTTGTGCGCGTTTGGGAGCTGCCCGCGGCGTCAGCACGCCACTGGCAGCGGCGGAGGCGCCGGCGCCGGTTTTCAAAGTAGCAGCAGCGACCGGTAGCGGCGGCGCCTCCACTGCAGCATCAGAAGGAGCCTTGCGTGATCCGTGTACAGCGTGCGGATACAAGGGTCATGAGATATCTACTTGCAAGTTTGTGAAGTATAAGTGCACTAGATGTGGTCTTAAAGGACATTTGCGTAGAGTGTGTCCCAAAAAGAATGTGGTTAAACATAATTTCATCGAGTGTAGCTCCAATGAGGATGAGGTATCTGAAGATGATGGTGAGTGCATTAAAACAATTTCCAACATCCGCTCAATTAATGGGGAACCCATGCACGAATCTGTTATTGTTAATGGAATCCATTTAGAATTTGAGTTAGATTCAGGCTCTCCTATCACCATAATTCCTCGCTTGATGTATAAAAAATATTTTTCCAAAGTACCTCTCAAGCCTAGCAAATTAGTACTGAACGCATATAATGGTACAAGTATAAGTACTCTAGGAATCGTCACACTGCCAGTATCCTATAGCTCGAAATGCTATTATCTGGATATATATGTTGCTAGCTCCGAAGGGGTTCCATTGCTTGGTAGGGATTTCTTCTCTAAATTTAGTTTGAAAATATCAATGGTTCACTCCTGTAATTTTATGAATGAATTTATATCAAAATACCCACAGCTGTTTTCGGATAAGCTTGGATGTTGCAAAACTGTAAGAGTAACTTTGAATTTGAAACCAGATGCCAAACCAAAGTTTTTCAAGCCGAGGCCGTTGCCTTTTGCCCTGCGAGCCCGTGTTGACCAAGAATTAAATAGATTAGTTGATTTGGGCATTCTGGAACAAGTTAATTATTCTGAGTATGCAAGTCCGATAGTACCAGTTTTGAAACATGATGGCAAAATAAGACTTTGTGCCGATTATTCAGTTTCTCTCAATAAACAATTGATCATAGACCAATACCCTCTTCCTAGGATAGAAGAACTATTTGCAAAGCTTCATGGGGGTAAGAAATTTAGTAAACTAGATCTCTCACAGGCTTATAATCAATTGGTCCTAGATGAGCCTTCTCAGATGCTTACATGTATCAATACTCATAAAGGAATTTACAAATTCAAAAGATTAGTCTTTGGATTATCCAGTTCAGCAGCTATTTTCCAAAAGACAATAGAATCTATCTTGTCAGGTATAGATAACATTTTAGTGTACCAAGATGATATTCTGATAACGGGGTGTTCTGATACTCAGCATATCGAAACACTCAAAAAAGTGTTTAGCAAGTTAGAAAATGCTGGTTTAGTATTGCAAAAAGAGAAATGTTCCCTCTTCCAAGACTCAGTGTCATACTTGGGATTTGTTGTTGATAGGTATGGTTTGCACAAATGCCCTGAAAAAGTTAAGGCAATAGAAAATGCAAAGACTCCCACAAATGTTTCAGAGCTTAAATCATTTCTGGGCCTAGTGAACTATTATAGATCCTTTGTTAAAAATGCTTCATCTATTTTGTCTCCTCTCCATCAATTGCTCCAAAAAAATTCGCCGTGGCACTGGACGGACGTTCATAATAAGGCAGTCTCAACAATAAAGTATCAATTATCTGCTGACGAAACTCTTGCGCACTTTGATCCCAATGCCGAACTTATTCTCACAGTGGATGCATCTCCCACTGGGTTGGGCGCTATTTTATCACAGGTAGAAGATGGTAAAGAAAGACCACTGTCGTATGCTTCACGTTCTCTGGCTAAGGCTGAGAGAAACTACAGTCAAATTCAAAAGGAGGCAACAGCGATTATATTTGGTGTGAGAAAGTATCACCAATATTTGTATGGCCGTCCTACACCCTTTATCCTAAAAACTGATCATAAGCCTTTACTGTCCATTTTTAACCCAAGTAAAGGTGTTCCAGAAGTGTCTGCGAACAGGTTGCAGCGGTATGCTATTTTCTTAAGTTCATACAACTTTGTCATAGAATATGTTAGTAGTACTCTTAACACTGCAGATTTCTTAAGTCGTTCGACCATAGATAAACCGACTCATACCGATGAGGTTCCTTATATGGATAGGGCCACATATGTTAATTTTGTTTTCGATTCCCCAAAATTCCTCACTATGGAAAACATTGTATCCAGAACGAAAAATGATCCTGTTCTATCTCGTGTCTGTGAATATATAATAAATGGTTGGCCACCTACAATGAAAGATGATAGAATTAAACCATATTTTTCGTGCCGTCAGGAGTTATCAGTGGAAGGCTCATGTCTACTCAGAGGGTATCGAATCATTGTACCGTTCTCTTGTCGGGAACAGGTATTATGTGAACTACATACTGGTCACTTAGGCACTTATAAAATGAAGTCTGAAGCAAGAACTAGGTTCTGGTGGCCGCATATGTCTGCTGACATTGACACAGTAATTGCTTCTTGCAAAATATGTGTAGCTGCTAGAACGACACCCCCCCGCGCCCCGCTAACTCCTTGGCCATTTCCACCTCAACCTTGGTATAGGGTACATTTAGATTTCTTAGGTCCCATTAACAACCATACCTATCTGGTGATAGTTGATGCCTATTCTAAATGGATTGAGTGTTTTGATGTATCCACAGGATATGGGACTCGAGTTGTTATTGAAAAGTTGTGTGAAGTTATGTCAAGATTTGGATTATTTCACACAATTTGCACTGATAATGGAACTTCTTTTGTATCTGAAGAGTTCAAACATTTTTGTAACAAAAACAGCATCGTGCATATCACTTCCCCAACATATCACCCAATGAGCAATGGACAAGCGGAAAGTAGTGTAAAAATAATAAAAAAAGCAATAAAAGCCATTATCATGTCTGGTTATAACCAAAAAGATTTAAAGTGTAAATTACAGGAATTTTTATTTAGCTATCGCAATTCAGCTCATAGTACAACTAATAAATCCCCCGCTGAAATTCTATTCAATCGTAAACTAAGATGCAGACTTGATTTAGTCACATTGAACAAACCTCTCTCATTGGATGCTAGACTCGATGCCCTAGTGAAAGATAAACAGTCCTTGCAAACTAGGTATTATGATGGAAAGCGTATAATAAATTTTGAAAATGAAGAAACTGTGCTAGTAAAAATTCCACATTTGCAAAAATACTCATGGGTAAAAGGTGTCATCACAAAAAAACTAGGTAATTCTATGTATGAAGTGCGAATTTCTGACTCTGGTGTAGTGATGAGAAAACATACGAATCAGCTGTTGAAATTTAAAGGGGAGAAGTGGTATGAAAATTTCTCAGCTAATGAGCCAGCCCCAGAGCCGCAGTTCATGCCAGCGTTCGTTGTGCGAGATGAAGCGAATGTTGTTTCCTCAGCGCCGACGGTGGACACGCAGTCGCAAGTTCCCGATCCAACTTCTCCTGTGCATCAACCATCGATGGCTATTGAAGAGAATGCATGGCACACTCCGACTGCAGTAGCTCAGGAAGTCTCGCGAGAATGCGAACAACCAGCCCCTGCCACATCGACCACGATGACACCAAGGAGGACTCGCAAAGTCATAGATTATAAAAAGTATTTCTAGATTTAGGTTTTCTGTTAGTTAGGTGTAATTCTTTATAGGGAACGTTCTTCCAACGTTCCGAGCTTCTAACTAAAGGTGGAGGGATGTTATGTCAAAAGCCCGCCTGCCTGCCATTTTAGGTCAGTCGAATACATGGAGCTTGACTATACGCATGTCGTTTGATTTTGAACCTTCCCGCCACATGTAGCCAAATAACAGTTTAGGTTTACAAGACACGTTTTTCAATCAAAAACTTTTTCCGGCGGAACGGAAACTTTTCGCAGTTGAATTTTCTCCGGAAAGTAGGAACGGTTGGTTGCCAACGCCTGTCTAGTTAATAGGTAAAAACTTTTTTAATAAGCTCTGAATATAATATATTCTGTTTTGGTATAATATAGTCAGAAATTCAGTTTATGCATTTAAAAGCTCTCTCAAAAAATACCTCTTAGATATACAAATATCTGCTCAATAAGTGGTCGTTCTTCACCTCATGTTAGTTTTAACTTGTTATTTTATAGATTTTTTATTTGGAATGTGTTATTTGTGTTTTGTCTAGATGTATCTGATTATGTTTTCTGTTTTGTTTTTGTTTAATTTATGTTTTTAATAAGAGAAGTTATGATTTTGGTTAATGTCAGTATTATAAAATATATATTAGATTAGGCACATAATATTTTAAGCTATTAGATTAAGTTTCTTGTAAAACAGAGCGCGTGTCGCAGAGGCTGTAGGTATGCCACTTCACTCTAGGCACACCTGAAAACCAGCGCTAAAGGAGCCACCGTGTACCTTTAGCATTTGCTGAGCGAGTACCCTTTTTACGCATCTTTCTTTATAATTTAATGTTTATTTCATTGTATCTTTGTATGTGTTTTTGCGTAAAATAAATAATTTATATTTCTATTTCTATTTAGAAATACATTTTTTATTGAATAAAAAATTGAGCAGTAAAAAGTTGAGAGCAAATTGACTAATAAGCATTTTACAAATAGGTAAATATTCATGGACATTTAAAATAACGCCCTCTAGTCCCAAACTAATCAAGGTTAATCAAGAACTAAATTGCTTGACTAACAGCCACTTTTAACAAATAAATAAATATTCATGGACATATTATTATCACATAGCGCCCTCTAGTCCCAATCCAAAGCTTGCATTGCTAATAGAATACTTATTCTTCTTTCAAATAAATCTAAAATCAATTCATAAAATCACATTATTTATTTACTAAGTCCATAATGTCCATCTCTAAAACGTAAACATCGATTCTCTTGTTGTATTTTTTTAAACTAACCTACGAGTATCTCGACATCACTAAAAATATTGCCGTCTCTTTCCCATGAACTGAAACGATAGAGACGACTATAATTTTAGAGCTGTATAATTAGGTTAGTTTAGACTAGAGTATTATATGATCTGTGGTTTAGAAAAATGCAAAAAATAATTGATACCAATGAATTTTTTTCTTTGCTGCCCTCGGCACTCATACATTTCAAAACAGCAATGCCAATACTCCAGCATCATTGTTCCTTACAAATCATTTTACAAAGAACTTTTTACTATTTTTTAAATGTGACATTTCCCAGTAAGTAGGTATACAAACTGTACCTATCTAAATAAATAAATTATTTTAAATTTTATTGAATTGGCTCTGCTATCTCAAAGGTCTACTTACGATAAACGGTAAGCTTGAATCGCCTCAGCATGGGTGGATGTGTGGAGACGTGGCAGCAGTACACACCAGAGTCTTGGACCTTCGCGTCTGATAGTGCTAGTTTCCAGTTCTCTCCAGCCAGGTCTACTCTGTACCTGGTATATAAAAAATCTAAAATAAGTGAGAGTGTATAGCTTGTTATTTTGGAGGGAAAAGAGACAAAACTCAAAGTTGATTTAGTTTTAGTTTCCAAAAAGAGAGGTGACATTTTTTAGGTTTAGGGGTATTTGGATTTTTTAAGTTTAAAACTAGTGAAAATAGTTTGCAGTAATGCTGTAAAAAGTAAGATAACCTTTGGTACGTTTTTTTTAAACTTTCTGATTTAAGTACTTTTTTTCATAATTATATTTTTTTTATTGATTACTACTTACTACCTATAAAAGTTAGTCAGGTACCTACTATTATAATTTTACTCTGTTGGTAAAAAACAGGTTTTTTCAACGTTATTCATTATTTATTAACGTATGTATAGTACCTACTATAGAATAACTAACAGAGAAACTAATATTTTTCTTAATTCATTCAACGCCACTGAAAATTATAAAGATCTGTCAAAAAATGTACATAACAACATTTTCATTTTAATAAAAAGTATTCTTACTGAAGCGAGAAAACTTTAAGGCTCCTTCAGCTCTTAATTAATTTTAATTATCCGTAAAAGCTTTGAATTTAATATTTGTTAACGTAAAAACTTAGAGAATTGAAACAGAAAACGCTATAAAACTCACTCAGGTCTGTTTAGTTTTACTTTTATTAATAAAGAGCCGTTGGTACAAAGTAATGACCAAGGCTTTCGAAATAAAAGTAAGGGCTATTTTTTTTTGTTTTATCTAGAATTTTTTAATCGTTTGGTCTTTAAATTACCTACTTATCTTCAAAAAGGGTTTACTTCAATACCTAGATGATAAAAGCAAGTACAAAAAGATACTGTTTAGGAGATAATGCTAATAAAAAGTTTTACATATTAACATTAATATTTAATCTCAATAACATCAAACAATGTGGGGGTTTTTTGTAATTAATTTATTGAATTTTACCAATCTTTCAAACCATCATCGGCACGATGGCTGAACTACTTGTCTTACTCAATCCACTCATCTCATTTTTCTTTCTTTCTAATTTTGTTTCTTTGTAGTATTGTTAGTTTTGCTCTGTAGTAAGTGTTACCTTTTAAACAAATAAATGCCTGTCTATGTCTATATTGGGGAAAACGTTTTCACGACATCGTCGAAGCACAATTATTTTATTATACTACCGTTCTTTTAAAAATACACGTCCTGTGTAAAGTCTTTTATTGCAATATCGTTGTGATATTGACTAACAATTTAAACAAAACTATACTATAAGGTATGTCGCCGAGAAAAGCACATGTTAAACAATTCCACCAGACGATTCTTGGCACGTAACAAGCTCTCAAGTAATTTTCTAAAGAACGTCTTAGACTAGGGACCAATCTGACAAAGTTCCGCGCGTATAATTCCGGACGAATAATTTGACGCTTTCCGTATCTTGTAGAAATATATTCCGAAAGCGTCATAAACCTAGATATTTGGCGCAAAAAAACATAATATAAGGGGCGTAAATTATGTAATAATAACTTGACGTAATAATAAAAACGATTTAAAAACAATATCGGTATATACATTTCATGTTTTTTAGTTGGGCCCATTCAGACCATCGGGGCCGGGCCCAGTCGCTAACTTATGCAATAAAATAGATTTCAACTTTGTTGGCTCGGGCCCACACTTCACTAGCAAATTAGTACCAAAGTACCTTTTTATTGCTCGCGAACTAATGCAAAGTAATGTGTTTTATTTTAAATTATTATTGAATTCTATGCCAAAACAGAATAGTCTCATAAAATACCGAGCGAGTCAATTAAAGCTATCAAAATACAAAAATGTGATATGTGGTTAAGGCACAAGGAATCCTATATCCATTAACCAGCTGTGTGTGTAGTCGGGTTGTGGTGATGATGATATAAATAGAATTTAAGATGATGTACCTAATTAGGGACTTTTTTTGACCTAATTATTTTGCTCACCCAAACGTTTTACAATCTAGACTGAAACGAACATAATCCCTAATAAATCAATTCTTTAATTAGATAGTTCCAGAATCAACCTTGCTATTGATTTGAAGAAAACATGGTAGGATATGTGTCCTCCTACGAAAAGGGAAGATATTCCACGTCGAGGACCTTTGGCTGACTTAGCTTTGGCTCGGGGTCCGAGGACCAATGGATGGTATTCGGTAGTATTACATACTTATGTTCAAACTCCGTGATAACTTCGTTTGCGCGATCTAGTATATTTCTCATGTTAGTTCTTATGTAGCGAGATAGATGACGCTACAGATTCATTAAAATGCAAAACATTCAAAAATACAGTTCCTAATATCACAACATTCATCGCCCTGTGTAAAAGGTCTACAATAGTGTTATACCTGGCGTCTGCAGTATGTGTATCCAAGTCCACAGTAAGTAGTTCCAAGTTGTCATTCTCGGACACTCGGAGCCAGGAGACCTGGAACAAATGTAATGCTATTTGGGAATTGCTTCTAGTCTAAGCAATGTTGCATTTGGTAGCATACTGCAAGGCTACTTAATCTGGAAGAATAAAATATTTGCTGATCTTAGCGATCGTGCAAACATTTATTTATTTGAGGAGCATAATATTGCTAGATAAAGAGATTGTATTTGTTCTTTAGTTTATTCATATTTATAATAAGTTAAGCACAGAAAATTACAACTAATATAGTATTTACAATAATCACAATATTTGGAAAATACCCATGAAACAGTTGAGCTATCTACAAACCGTTACAAACGATTTAGAGATAGCTCAACTGGTAAGTAAGTAGTGTAAGGTGCACTAAGAAAGAAATTTTGAAAAGTTGCACCTTAAAGGGTCTAAAATTAGGATCAAAGATTTTAACAGAATAATGCGTATGCTGTTACTACGCGAGCACAGCCGCGGACGACAGCTAGTACTTAATATAAAAAGAAGATAGTTTAAAAAGGAAATGAACACGCACCGTTTTATCTCTCAACGCAGTTACTTTGCAGTCGAACACCACAACCGCCCCCGTGTCAGCATCTATGACCGTGTCTTCAGTTGTTACATCACCCTCAAATGCAGGTGGCCGAAACCTGAAAAAAAAACTTTGGTAAAAGCTAATCCTTACCCAGTAACTCTTTACTAGTTTTTTTTAGTAAGGCTTTTTGTGATACAGGGCATAAATAAATAAATTAATAAATATTCTCGGACAAATCACACAACGCCTTCTAGTCCCAAACTAAGCAAAGCTAGTACTATGGGAACTAGATTGCTGATAGACTACTTATTTTTTTTTAAATACCTATCTATGTTACGTAATTACACCTAGGCAAAGAAGAAACGTCTATGTTTGCCATACACAAATGTTTGTTCTCGACAGGGATCGAACCCATGACCCACAGCACAGAAGGCAGAGCTACTACCGACTGAGCCATGACACCTGTCAATCTGGCATAATTATGATCTTATGCTCAATTCGGCAAAGATTTGAATGTAAGGCCGGGTTCCCACTACGCCGGACCGGCAAAAATGCCAGATCCGGGATAATGTGAATAGCTCTATATAAATTGTACAGCCACTAGCCCTTCCGGCAGTTTTACAGGCCCGGCAGCTTTGCCGGTCCGGCGTAGTGGGAACCCGGCCTAATAGAGATGACATCACATCTCGGCCGAGTCACAGATGCCGAGTTTTAGGCGTCATTTGGCATCGTCTCTAATTCCCTATTAGAGTAAAATTTCTGCCGAACTGAACATATACGGCCCGGCTGGTTCCATTACTTCTTCTCATGAAAAAACACCCTGCTCTATCATGCGTGAAAGAACACGCGTGCGGAAAGTATGCGCGTGAAGGTAGAACAGCTGAAGTGTAGGAGAGTCGTATATTAGTCGAAAAACTCGCCGGAATGAACAATCAATAGGTAGAGGCGACCAAGAAACTGGTTTACCACTCTAAGGCTGAATATCATATTTTGCACGTACAAAACCTCAAGGGCTATTTTCGCTTGACAGATTAATAACTGCTACGTCAGAATCTGTCATTCCTGTTTATTTAAACTCCTTAGCGAATAATGTTACTGAGAGATGTCATCAAAAGTGGTAAACCAATTTCTTGGTCGCCTATACGTACCTACTTAGTTTATTTTATTTAAAAAAAACAACATTTGTATTGATCTATTGGGTAAGAGTTATGTAAAGTCGAGAAAGATCAATTCGATATTTATTGACTGTTTTTACAGTATTTTTATTAGGCTGAGAGGATGGAATAGGTGCTGGGCAAGCCTACTCCATCTAAATGATATATAGTAGCCTATATAGCCTATAATAGTCTGCATAGTATAATAGCCTACGTAAAACGTCTGACGCCCAGCACACCAGTGTGCGCTGATTTGTATGGAGACACTGAGCGTATTCTTTGAAAAACTTGGTCTACTCCAAGCCCGTACTCGCATGTCGAGTTTCTTAAAGCATCCGCTCAGTGTCTCCATACTCGTACAAGGCCCTCTGGTGGCTTCCTGATGCTGTATAAATCATCTTCAATAATTGTAAAGGCCTAAGTAGTAGTATTTGAAAGCCATTATTAATTCGATTCTATAAATTCAGATGTTCACTTTATGTAGTGCTAAAGTATTGAGCCAATACAAATCTTCTCGTTCGATATACCATAACATTAGTATGCATTAAACATGGTCCCGTGGGCTTGGGTAAGCAACCTGTTTTCGTACCTGGTGACCGATTCGCGACCGCATGGTTAAAACGCCCACATAAAATCCTTCCTATTTAATTTTATAAACACGAAAGTGAGGATGTATTGATGTATGTTTGTTTGTTTCTCTTTCACCTCTGTAATTGCACCGGCACCCTATACCAACATGACATTTCGAAATATCAAAATCATCAAAAAAATAAGTCCAAATAGCGTTTTTCATAATAAAATGATGGTTCCTTTGTATTGTAGTGCAATATAATAATAAAACCTTTTTTATTTCCTTATTAATACATAAACAGAATAAAATACTTTAATTATTAAACATCCAATAGAATTAAAACATTCATTCATTAAATAAAATAATAAAAAGACATGCAGAAATAAAGTATTAAAAAAAATGAAAATATCGAGCACTTTGGTTTTAACTTAACTTTAGATTATTAATGTATATATTATTAATTCTTGCTTGGGTATGTTTTATTAATAAGGACCTCTCCGAGGGTTACATATCTATCTTATCTGCCACCATAACCCTACACGTACCCCGGGGTGGCGCTAAACGAGCAACAACACTTGGCTGCTGCACCTGTTCCTAGAACTTCACAGCACCACAATCGTTCAGCAACAATATATAATATTGTGAACGATTGTTTGAACGCCATACGAATAAATAAATAAATAACTTATCTATGAGAAACTAGTGTTTGATTGAACTATTGGTACTAATGGATGCTAAGTGCATAAAATCAGCCGGATCGAGTGGTCTGCTATCAGAGAGACGTTCTCGTTGTAGGACACACTGCATGTTTGGATATTTGCATCTGGGAAGACCAGATTTCCACTGGGCTTTAGGGGTAGATACTGAATTGAAGTGATTCTTTTTTATAAAAAATCCCGATGGCAAAAACTACATAAGCATTAAGGCTGAATTACACGATACCATTTTCTTGTACGTACCACTGCAATAATTGAATGCAATAGTTGAAGCGCAAGAATTGACGTTCAAGAATTGTAAGCAACTGTTTACACGCGGATATATTAAACAAAGTTGAATACAATTATTGACCACCACCAAGGAAAGTTTTGAAGCAAAACTTGTATACCAGATCAAAAATGTTACGAGTTGTTTAGACCATGCAATTAATTTATTGTATTCAACTATTGCACTGGCACGTGCAAGAAAATGGTATCGTGTAATTCAGCCTTTAGACATAAAGCTTTCTGCCATGAAAAATTCTGCATTCTAGCCACTGGCGTCGTTGTGTAAGTGGCTCATTCCAGGTTTCCTCTGCGTGAGTTTCCTGCGTGGGGGATTTTTGGCACTTTTGTCCAATAATCCCCTTAGCGACCCCTGCGACTGCCAGCAGGGGAAAATGAAGGTGTGCAAACGCCTATTTTAAACATTACACATAATAATATAGAAGCCACAAAATTATGTTATTAAATTACTTAACTTGTATGCTTCAGGTACACAATCATAAACCTCGTAAACCATATAAACTTTTCTAATTTTCTTCCCCATTTCAGCGATGAGCTAACTTCTCATAAAGATTATCTTAATTTCCAGGCTTCTCTGGCGAAGACAATTTTTAATTAAGCCGATTATGCTGAGGCCTGTGATAAATGTACAATCACGCCTACAACTTGTGTTTTAAAAGACAATTAGGTGCGTGTAATTGTGTGGTACAATCACTCCGAAAATCATTATTTCAAAATATATGTGTTCTAATAAAATCAATGCCTTTTTCTCCTTTAATTTTTTCTACATTCCTCTATTTTTCTCATATCGGTTCTCCATGAAATGAAATCATCATTATTTAGTAAACTAATCTTATATTAAAAAAAGTACTAGCATACATTTTGTGCAGTTTAATCTGCATATTGCAACTGCATTACTTCACAGAGCCTACCCAAATAGTACGTAAAAATATTGCGTCGAACTAAGATGTGGGATATCAAGTGTCATGTGCTGATTGCACCGGCATTTTTCTTTTTTTAACTAGAAGATACCTATACCAATGCGAGCATTACTGCTTGGCGAAAAAAAAAAGTACCTATAGTGCTAGCTTCCTAAAGGAGCTCTTACCAAAAGCAACCGAAAACTAAGTTGGGTATATCGCAGCCATTAGTGAGTTTGTTTTGGCAGCGGTCGAAATCAAGCCATTTGGTATGAAAACTAATTAGGTATCCTAACGACGGTGCAAAGGTTGACACATGAATTCGAAAGGGACCCGAATTAAGTACAAATTAATGTTCTTGATATAAACTCAACAAAGGGAAGGGCCGAGAACTCAATTAAATAGTAATTGTGCTACGATTATTTTAGTTTTGACTTGATTCAGTTACTAGATTTATAAGTTACTCTTTTTTAACTTATAAAAATCCACCATTTTTCCTTCAAAACAAACGACAGCCGACTTGACGAATGAATTGATATGGCTGATATTATACTCTTCTAAGCTATAGTATATCTTGTTCACAAGCCATTTTATAATCTAAGTTTAAATAAATTTCCCTCAAGTTTTTTTAAGTCGGTTCTAAATAATAGAAGAAGAACGATGCTCTTTGTTTGTTTTTTTTCTGGCAAACACTCAAAAAACTAAAAACGTAATCCAACAAACAAAAACATTGTAAGTTGTTGACAATTTCCCCTAAGTTAAGTTAATTTTCTTTTTCAACTAAGATTTTATCCAATGAAATTCAGATTTCTTCGCAAAGTTGGGACAAAGTTACAACAACATGAAAAATAGGGCCATTTTGCTTTCGTCTTTGGAGACCTAAGTTACTGATTAAGATGTTACTACTAAGTTGCTGTCAAGTTACGATTTACTACAAAACGGCAACCGTAAAATGGCGGCGGGACCTACCTACTAATTTTAACAATAGAATTAGCTCATATGACATACTTTCTCTAAAGACCACTTATTCGGTCCTAAATAAATAGGTAAAATGTTTAACATCTAGTTGGTCATTGGGTTTTAGTTAAAAAAAAAATATTTTTAGTGCATGAAATGATACAATAAATAAAATTATCATTGAAGTGAGTTGTTTAAATCGTTATCACATCCCTTATTATGATAACCGCTTCAAACTTCTAGGAACCTCGAACTCCATGAAAACGCGATGAAAATTATACAATTTGGGAAGTTTCCAAAACTTCTGTTTTCGGTGAATCACTCTCCATAGACCTTTGAGGAAAGGTTTTGTTTATCTTGTTTCTTGGTTTATCTTTCTTAATATTTTTAACAGAATTCCAGCTTAATATTATTTGGCCTTGTTGAACATAATATCTATAAAAACTAAAAAAACAAGTTTGACCTCTTTCACCTTTTAAGTGAAGCCCGAAATATCGAATTTCAGATTTATTTAAGTACCTACTTATGTTATAATGGTTGTTTACGGCTAAAAAGGTCGCTAAGAGCCGCTCAGAGATATAATTAGTCGAAAGATAACTATTATTAGTTGAGATATCAATGAGTAATAAAGAACCGAGACGCGCAAATTTTTACTAGTACGTATGTTTTAGTGATGTTTCTGGGTGCCGCTGTAAGGCGTGAAAGTGACAATGACAAGGATGGTTTATTGATATAGGTAGTGATATTTATTTGTAGATAAACTATAAAAAAAAAATCTTTCTATTTTCTTAGTTTTGCGATTTCAACTGGCAAGCAAAAGAATAAGAATAAATAAATAAATTGGCAAAAAAAAAAACTGTTCGTACGTATAGACAACTCTGACAAAGTTTTTAATTTTTAAAGTATTCCTAAACGGGCTAGTTATGATGCAATTTGATGCTGTAATTGTATAGCTGTCTTGCTTATACAAAAGGCTTTTAAAGCGAGATAGCTATAAAATTTCAGCAACAAATTACTTCAAAACTAGCTCATTTACGTACATCTTTAGAGTAACCTGTTTTTGGCTAATCCAAGCATGAGTAGGTAACCTACGTTTTTTATGTTTGGAAGTACAAAACTACGATCACGCGAGTGAGTGATCTAAGCAAACTTTGCCGTGGAACCGACAATCGTTGGAACAAACGAATACTCGAGTGGAGACCGCGTTTAGGCAAGCGCAGTGTAGGACGCCCTCCGGCTAGGTGGGGTGACGATCTGAGAAATGTAGCTGGCAAACACTGGATGAGAAGAGCCGAAGACCGCGTCTTGGGAGAATGAATGAATGAATGAATGAATGTTATTGTACGTAGGTACACCTTACAAACTAATACGCGAGACAAATTATGTTATAATATATTACAGAGAGACCTACGTACATCCAGCAGTAGACTGATATAGGTTGATGATGATGATGATGATGATGAAGCAAACTTTAACACAGCTACATTATAACAATAGTACCAAAGAGGTCTATAATTTAGCTTTTCCGTAGAGCATCCGGACAGAACGTATGCATAAACTGATAAGTACTTCGCGTGACCCAGTTGAGCAAATTGCTCGTTTGCTTAGAGACTAGTATTGAACGATAAAATTGCAAGAACCAAATGTAATAGAGAAATTTCATCGTAAAATCATAATTATTATTTGTAAGTGCAGATAACATAGCTCAGTCGGCGTTTCGTGCTGTGGTTTGTGGGTTTGATCCCCACCAAGAATAAACATTTGTGTGTGGAAAATATAGATGTTTGTTGTATGTCTGGGTGTTACTATCATACTAATATTATTAATGTGAATGTAAGTTTGTTTGTTACGCTTTCACGCGAAAACAACTTAACCGATCATCATGAAACTTTGTACACATTATTCTTGGAGGTATTAGAAGTAACATAGGATACTTTTTATCCCGGAAAATCAACGGGATCCAACCGTACGCAAACGAAGTCGCGGGTGGAAGCTAGTGTTTATTAATATGACATTGTATTTTCCAAAAAAAGTCTAGAAAATTATTTTAGTACCAATCTAGTTACCAATCTAGTACAAAAAATGTATGTGTGTATTCTATCAGCCATCTAGTTTCCATCGTACAAGCTTAGCTTTTTAGGACTAGAAGGCGTTGTGTTAAGTGTCCGTGAATATTTATATTTATTTATTTAAAAAAAAGTAATAAGAATAATAAAAGCTTTGCTAAAATTAAAATGCTAAAATGTCCAAAAATGAAATGTTTATTTCGTGATTAGGTATCGTTAACTTTTCGTCTCAGAGGACGCACATCTTTTTTTAAGACTATTTTTAAGTTTGTATAGACATCAATTACCTATAAAATAATTTCTTACCTGTTTATGACAAATTAAAAAAAATTACCAAGATAAAAATGCTACAAGGGGCTGTCTTAAAACTAGTAGCAGTTTCTACCAGCCACGTTTTTAAAGACATCCTGTCTATCCCTGTCTATCTACGTTATTTTCATATTGAAAGTGATACGAAAACCTTTCTACTCGTAGTTTCTCCAAGATTACAATAATTCCTTCGAGCAAG
Source organism: Eulithis testata (assembly GCA_947507515.1). NCBI lineage: Eukaryota > Metazoa > Arthropoda > Insecta > Lepidoptera > Geometridae > Eulithis > Eulithis testata. The sequence continues at coordinate 3,184,116 of OX382213.1, read as the reverse complement.
AACGGATATAAAAGCAGAGTTATGATATTATTCCAAGTCTAATTTACAAAAAGAACATTTCCAACATATGTTAGAGGAAAAGGCCATGTTTTTCACAGAAAAAGGAAAAAGTGTGACCCCAACAAGGCATTTTATTCAAACTGGGAACTCTCGTATATACGTGACTGAGATAATAATAACCTAGAAAAGTAAAGGTTACTGTACACTAGGGCCAACAAAACTAGTACATACTAGTAAACTGTTCAGCGCGGCAATGCAGCCAGTGTCTTGGACACGCTTCCGATTGGTAATGATTTGGACCAGTTGAGCTATCTATAAATCGTTTGCAACGGTTTGTAGATAGCTCAACTGTTTCATGTGTATTTTGTAAATATTGTGAATTTTGTAAATACTGTATTAGTTGTAATTTTCTTTGTGAATAAAAAATACAAGTAATATAGCAATATTTACTACTTATTGCTCTGAATTTGCGTTGTTTCGATCTGTCATCTGACTTTTTTTCGACCACTAAATTTTTCTACACAAATTATGCAAATTATTTTATCACCACAAATTATTAAAATGTCTTAAAAAAATTGACACTACTTTCACTGTTTTCTGTGCTTTTGTAGAAATCCTTTAACAGTTTGACTTTTTATCACTTTTATATTGTTTTTACAATAGCCTCGACAAATGTAAATATAAAAAATATTGCTCTTAAAATTGCCCGTGTAAACGCTCCTCTACAGAAGCAATTGTAAACGTTTTTAAATAGATTTTTTTTTGAGAGCCTGTGGTCCTAGGCTGATGGTTTACGTGACGTATATGCGGAAGAAGCCATTACGTGATCTACGTGGAATGAAATGGCTTTAACTGGAGTATTGTTTACTATTGAGATAATTTGAGCCCAGTATGAAATAGTATTGAAATTTTGAAGGATTTTAGTTTTCGTCGGTACTTATGTAAATTAACGAGTAAATTAACTTAATAAAAGCGAGAAAAAATATTGATACTATAGGTATCAATATTTTTTCTCGCTTTATTCCAATCGGGGTAGAATCAGGGACGACCGGGTGAATACGGGACCGGGTGAAAACAGGCCTAACCATGTAACCCTTTTTAAAAAACCACGAATTCTGATAGGTAGGTTATAGGTACCCATAGAATATCAACAGTAACTCTTTCTAAAGTATTTTTTATTGGAACTACTTTTTACCCGACTACGGGAAGCAAGCAAGCAACCTCGTGTGAGTTAGTGGCCAACTCTGTTAACGAAGTTTTTAGGCCACCTTAAGGCCTCCGTCATGGCGTATATTACTATATGATCTGTTATCATGGCCTAACGATTGAAAGAACTTGTCTACTACGTGTACTCGTAAGTACTACCAGCGAACCTATCTCTGCTGCCAAGCAGTGATGCTCACATTGCTGTGTCATGGTTTGAAGGTAAATGGGTGCCAGCAAGCACATTATTTCATCTTTGCATCTCGGAGTGATGGACGCAATGCATCGCTTCACAGAGCATGTCCTCAAAGGACTCGTTCTGTGAGGTAATGCATTGTTTTAGGCTTATGTTACGGTTTAACATCAGTTCAGCCATAAGCTTGTTCCATTCCGTTTTCGAAAATAATGAGCTTATTTCAGACATTTAGTACTAGACACTTTCACACCGTATCGATGCCAAAACCGATATTTTTGGTTTGAGCCATTAAAATGTCGGTGTCGTGCAAATGTCGTTATCGGCCAGTGTGAAAACTTCCTTTCTTACAAGGTCTTTACAAATGAAATCGTAACAGAACGAAGAGACGCCTCCGATGAAAAACCACTTCATTAGACCGGCAAATGAGATCGGTGTATTTAGTCAAATTAGATTTTGCTGTTTGTGAAGTAAGAAGCTAAAGTTAGTATGAGTTAATGGGTTTAGTGACGAATTTTTAAGGTAGGAGTGCTGGACTATAAAATCAAAAAATATGTTACCTTACACTTACCTATGTACATTTTATTTTCAATTAATTTATTTTCATTTATCCATTCACTTACATCTATTATTACAGACTTATCCTTCTTCTTCTTATTTTATTTATAGCCAGAGTCAAGTGGATTATTTGAAATAGTATAGCGTATAGTATTATATGATCTGTGGTATATAGGTATAGCCACAGATCATAGTTATAATATTATTTAGCCAAGTCGGCTGTCGTTTGTACTGCAAATTATAGTGTAGGCATAATATCATGTCAAAATTCACATTTATATCAATCCCATATTTTGTCTAATTCAAAATTTTCATATTTAAGTATTCTGTGGTAATGATGATGACACGATGATGGTGATGATGATGGGAAAATTAAACACCACTGTTGCGTACTGGCATGTAACAATACCATTCAACGAAGCTTAATGTATTATGTATCTATTAGACAACTTTGTAAGTGGAAACATGAAGTTGCAAGTACTTTGAGTGCGAAGTTTTATCTACTTTGTGATTATAATGATGTACGCACTTTGTTTCGAGTTCTGTATATAAATCAGATGATAATATAACTTATTATGAGTTGAGGTAGTTGGAATCGCTGTTTTGACTGAGTTTGAGAGTGATTTGACTTTATGTAGGCGTATGTTAAGTAAGCTGAAAAATAATCTTCAGACAGTATTATGAAGATAAGTTCTTTATTGCTTTCATAGGATCTTAAATAAGTTAGGTGATAGTTTACAATATGAACCCTGATAGGGCACAAACAATATTAGCTGCTAAGTCGCTATTGTTTGTTATTCTTATCCAGGACTGTCTGTGTATTACTGTGTTTAATTTACTTGTTTTTATTACTCTTTTTATGACTGTAATGACAATAATGACTTGCATGCATTGTATGATATAAGTTTAGCTCTTAAGGTTTAGGCGCTTTGGTATGGTAGGTACTGTAAGCCTAAATTGTATCTTAAATAAATAAATAAATAAATATTAGTAGACAAAAACTTACACTAGACTTATATTTCGTATGAGATGTACCTATGTTAATCTTACATAAGATTAATTGCACTTTATGTATAATAAGCACGCTAACTGATATTCATGTGACGTAACGAGTTGAGTTTTATCACACTCGAGCTATTTACTGTACATTAATAAATGTAAGTACTAATAAATACTACTATTTCCGTAGTAACTACTATTTTATGTACTAGCTATGCCCGCGGCTTCGTCCGCGTGGAATAGAGTCTGTTAGTAGCATTTTTAATTATTCACTCTAATTATTTTACAAATAAGACCACGCCGTACCACGCCGCTCTCCTTCTCGTGCGGTCAGATGTCTTATTTATTTATATCGAATTAACAGCCTAAAAAATAAGTTTTTTTTTTTTTTTTTAAATGAGCAATAGCTAAGCATTTGGCTGCAAGCACACCTGGTGGTAAGTGTAGCTGCAGCTTAAGGTGGAGCACGCTTAGCTATAATCCACCTATTCACTCTTTTAAGTTTTAGTTTCAAGCTTCTAGCTCTAAAAATGACGATACTGCCATGCAACTTTTCATTCCCCCCGTTTAACCCCTTACAACCCTTTTTCGCATTAAAAAGTAGCATAGAAGGATAAGGATTCAAACTCACATGTCATGAAAATGCTTGTTGCTTGTTGCGTACGAGTCGAAAATGTAGTTCAACATCGGAGAGTCGGCTTTGCCTTTGTAAGGCCGACGAGGCTTGGGCGTCACGCGACGGAAGACTGTCGGTGGACCCGTCATGGTTGAAGGCTCAGTGTCCGGTACTGGGGGAAAGAAAAATCTGACTGAATTTTCACACAAACTCATTTTCATCACTCAAAGACTTGAGTCAAGGTTTTGTAGCTAAGGCTCATATTATCTGACTAGCCGTCGCCCGCGGCGTTGCTCGCGTTCTAGACCCCTTAAAGTGTGACTTTTTAAAATTTATTTCTTAGTGCTTATGTATTCATGTATTTCTTTAGGCTGTGCGTTGATTGTCAGTCAGCTTCAAAAGAGTTTTATATATTTAACAATAAATATCCTGATTTATACTGCTCAAGCACTGATCCGAACTCAGAGCAAAAATTTTACGAAAATCTATGCTTGAGTAACTATTTCTGTATTGGCATAGTAAGCAAGCAAGCTCGTATGAATTAGTGGCCAACTCTGTTGACGGAGTTTTGAGACCGCCTTAGGCCTTCGCCATTGCTTAACAACCGCTCAGCCCTCCGAAGCACGGAAGATGAAATGCGCTCTGATGTAAATGCACTAGCGGTCACCGACTTAGATAATCGGTGAAGATTGATTAAGCAAGCTACGTCACGAGCGCTTCGATTGGCATAGTTATAGTAAATCTCATCTAAGGTATACCTGTGTGGGTGGTCTGTGGCGCGATGGTCGGCGTGAGCACCGCCATCAGTAGCACAAAGCGGTGCATACCGCCGCATCCTACCCGCCTAGCAGGCGCTCTGTAACAAACAAAAAAAAATTTGTAAATCAAAATCCACTGGTTTTAGTTTGCTACAGGGTCTGGTTTTAAACCAGACTACTGGGCCCCGAGTCTGTGCATTTGTTTGACGCTTTGCGAATGAGTTTGCGTGTGCTATAGTTGAGTCGAAAGTCGAAACAAATGCACAGACTTGGGGCTCTGATAATCATGCTCTAAAAAGTATGAAACAAGAAAATTTTCTTATCTGAAATTGTTATGTACATACATAGATGTTTAGAGGATAGCCGTGGTTTTATGCTACGTTAACTGCTAGAATGTATTTGTTATCTTGGACATCGAAATTGTCATCGCGTCCCATCCTCCAACACTCAAGGATGTATGAGAAACTCTCCGTGTGTATGTCGTACATATAAGTATCATGTCACAGTGTAAAATCAGCCAAAGACGTGAGGAGAACACGGTAGAATAATTATGACGTCCTCTTATGAAAAGGGAAGATCTTCCACGCCGAGCGACCTTTGTCTCGGAGTCCGAGGACCGAGGACCGAATACGATTCGGTAGTATTACTTATCTTCAAACTCCGTGATAACTTCATTGGCGCGATCTAGGATAGTTATCATGTACCTAGCGAGCTAGATAGCGCTACAGACGCGTATTGGCATTTCCCGCAAACCGATTACACAAGTGCTTATAAGATACTTCCCCAGTTTTCAACGCTTCGATACCCATTTGGGTGTTCAGATGCACCTGCGTCGTAGAGTTTCAGCATCGATGAAGCTCTAGAGACGGGAATGGCGTCAACTTTTGTATTTTGTTCGGAAGTTCGAGACGGGGAATAGAAAATGCATTAGAATAAACAAAGAGATTAGATGAAATTAGTCATATATTTAGCTTTTTCAATATCTAAAAATCTTGTCTTAGTGGGTGCGTATGTCATGTAAGGAAACTGCATTTCAAATTTCAGCGTTCTGGCGTCAGCCGTTCTGGCTGTGCGTTGGTTCCTGATCCTTCGAACGGAGGACCTACTTTATTCAATTTATTTACTTAGATTTCTACTAGGCAAATGTGCTATGTCGATCACATCATCGCGAGATTGTGGTTTTCCCTCTATAATGTGAAAATTTGAGGTAAGTAACTAATCAGAAACATTTTTTTTAAATATCAGTGTAAAAGCAGGCAAGCTCGTATAAGTTAGTGGCCAACTTTGGTGATGGAGTTTTTAGGCCTCCGTCACGGATTAACGACTGCTAGAGCCGGTAGAGTAGATAGGTATCATTGGTAGAACAAACCGATGGCTAAATAAGTGCTAGAGGAGAGGAGAAAAGTACCTATTTTTGTTTTCACCAAACGATTTTCGTCTAAACAAATATTGTGCCTCAGTTTTACGCTAAACAATAAAATAAAATTCAGATGTCGGTTTGCTATCAGGACGTTTTGCAAACGGGTCGTTTTGCCGATATATATTTTTTTCTAAGTGGTCAACTTTTAAGACCTCGCGATATATAAGTTCGAGGATTATTTCAAATAAGAATTTTAATGTTATTTTTTTCAATGTTGTTTATTTACAATTATAATAAAGTAGCTACATTGTGTGTACCTACCTACCTATTATGTACTTGTAACAGTTTTAATGACTATGACTACCGAGGGAAGATGTAAATATTCACAAGTGTAATTGAATATACTCAAAAACTTTCTCTGATACACATACACATCTATGAATGTCTCTGAATATGTGACTAACAAAAAACGATGGCGTACGAGCATATAGGTTCAAAGCCTCCGCTGAGATCACCGCTCTAACCAATTCAATCCACAGCAAACAAGATTGTGGTAATAGGGGTCTACAGTGACCCTTCCAGCAGCACTGGATATTTGCAATGTTGTTACTGATGTGGGCGTAAGGACAGTCAACGGCTCGATGATGAGACATGAAGTAATAACCCTTTTGCTTTGCGAAGCCTGGTAAAACCTGAAAAACTTCAAAAGGAATGAACCTTCTATTCTATGAGGTTGCATAGAACATTAAAAATAATAAATAATCTATACTATTATAATACTGTAAAAAAGCCAAAAACTAAAATTAAGGATATGGATAAACTAAATATGCAGATCTACTAAATAAACGATTCTGATTCCGAAAATCGAGTTTGTCCATTTATCTGTTTGTTTGTTTGTTCGCGGATCACGCCTTAACTACTGGACCAATTTCAATGAAAAATATACCATTCGGAAGCCCTTTTTCCGGATTGAAACATAGGCTATATTTTATTGAAATGAAAGACGTGGATTCTTAGATACAGCTTGACCTCTCTAAACCAAAAGCCGCCTTTGGCACGAGGTTCATCGTGTGCTGGTTCGCAGATATTTTGGTGGAAAGTTTCGCACGCGTACGAAGTCGCGGGTATCAGCTAGTATATTTATTTATTAAATATATTCTTGGACATGCTCTTTAGTCCCAAACTAAGCAAAGCTTGTGCTATGGAAACTAGATGGCTGATAGAATACATACATACATTATATTTATAATACATAATAACACCCAGAAACAGAACAAACATCCTATGTTTGGCACACAAATGTTAGTTCTCGGTGGGAATCGAACCCGCGACCCACAGCACAAAATGTTATTGCACATATTTTGTTGACTAAAAATTATCATTTCCATTTTACAAAAAACTAAAAACCCTAAGTAGTAATATTTGCTATAGAAAAATATGTTTTTTTTGAAGAATACTTCAAGAATTCTGAAAAAGTAATCAACTTGTGATACTGAATGTACAAAATGAACAGTCATGCGACAAAAATGAATAGCGTTGGTTGAATCTGATGAAATCACGTATTCAATTTTTTTTCTATCATAGCTTATGTATATCCCCACTGATGGGGATTTCTCAGTGGGGATTCTGGAATAATATCTATCTAGCCACGGACCTTGTGCTCTCGTACCGTTCAGAAAGTTCGTGTGAGTTAGTGGCCAACTCTGCTGATGGAGTTTTTAGGCCGCCTTAAGGCCTCCTTCGTGATAAATAGTATAATAAACTCCACTTTTCTGTTCAAAATATAATACAAAACAATATACTTACAAGAGTTTAGTCTCATAATCCCCTTTGAGCCGTCCCCTTCAAGGAGATTATGAGATTTTTTGTCTCATAATCCCCTTGATTTCAAAACAAGGTAGGTTACCTTGTAAGTATTATTGTTTTGTAAAACTTTGCAATCGATAATTTAATCGAGTTTGCTTCCATTTAACTTTTGTTTATAAATTATGTGAATGGGATTTGTTTTGTGTAATTTTGATTATAAATAATAATAATTGCGACATTCTGTATCTGTTTACTATCCTTAATTCACCGAATCAATAAAAAAAATTGACAAAAAAATGCACGAGTAAGATAAACACAGGCATTGCGTTGCAATTGGCGGTCTTATCGCATAGTACGTTTTCTTCCAGATAACATTTATTAATAGCTTAACTAGGGCTAAAATTAAACTAACACTGTTTTAAAAGTTGGTAACTCTAATAGCAAACAGTATTTATTAGGCGTAGTGCAGTGTATCACAGGACACGTCCTTGGTAGGTGTGCCCTGTGAGGCACTGTATTGTTATATATAGGGTAGTGGTTACCACTTAACGTCGGGTAGGCTACTATGGGGTTGTTTCATCATTTAGTTTAAAAAAAAATACTTATTACAAACTAGCTTCCGCTCGCGACTTCGTTCGCGTCCCGCTGGATCCCGTTGATTTTCCGGGATAAAAAGTAGCCTATCTGTTGTTAATCCAGGTCACGGACAACATATATTCCAAGTTTCATCCAAATCGGATCAGTACTTTTTGAGCCAATTCGTTACAAACATACTTACATACAAATCTTTCCTCTTTATAATATTACTAGCTTCCGCCCGCGACTTCGTTCGCGGCCCATTGGATCCCGTTATTTTTCCGGGATAAAATCCTATGCTACGTCTAATACCTCCAAGAATATGTGTACAAAGTCTCATGATGATCGGTTAAGTAGTTTTCGCGTGAAAGCGTAATAAACAAACTTACATTCACATTTATAATATTGGTATAATTATAGTATATTACAATTATAAAGAAGACCATTTTTTTTTTTTAGATTATTCAAATTGTATACCCGCTAGTAAAAATCTTTTCCCAAGGCTTCAGTATCTTGATATCTCGCCTCAAAACCATTGTAACAGATTATGCAGCAAGAGAGTTTAGTTTCTAACTTGATTTCCGCACCACGGGAGCTTCAATACGAGTTAGCAGTTATTTGAGAAGTAGGGCTTCTCATTTGTTACGTTACTAAGTTATTGGTAAGATATCGTGTAACATCAAACTTAATAAGTTAGTATTAGTGGCCAACTCTGTTGGCGCAGTTTTTAGGCCGCTTCGAGGCCTACGTCGTTTAAAGACTGCTATAGTCGGGACTGGCAGTTTAACGTGCCTTCCGAAACATAGAAGCACTCAGGTATAACGGTCTCATCACTAAAATCGGTCTCTTCCAGGAAATTCTTTTACTGATCGCTTTCAAACTAAATGAACGATGTTTCAAAATGGGTTATGCAAAATTCTAAAAATATAGATATCATATTTATTTTATTTATGCATTTGCAATTCTCTAGTTTTTCCGCTAAGAAACTAGCTTTAAGAATTTTAAACCCTATAAAATAAAGTATTTATAGAAACAACATAGTCACACTACCCAGAAAAATATAATTACAAAACACGAAAAACAGCTACGTCATTAATTTTAACGAATCCCGTAGGAATTATCGCAATTGCGAGCCTTTTAAAAAGAAAATTGGGACGTTAATTTACGTTTTGTACTTCTGTTACAGCCCTGCGTAAACAGCTGACTTATTTCTCCTAAATACTCCATAGAAAAGTAATACTATTAGTAGACCTTTGCCAGCAAGTGGGATTCTACAACAAAGATGTGATAGATCTCCTTTCTTACGAGGAAACTCGTTCGGGGGTTAAAAATAGAAATGATTCTTAACTGTATTAGCCAGCCAATCACAATCAAGCTGTGATTTTTTCATTCGTCTAATTGAATGTTTCATGATAAGAGCTTTATTGTCACGTAATGTGAGGCGTGCCAATCCCCCAAGGCTATTAGTCTAATGTTTTGCTGTTTCCAAAAAGGTTTTAGCATTTTTCCACGACTCATGTTGTTACATGGAACTCTAATCGCTGTCCTGTTGGTGTGGACCTTCAATTATGCTATTTGTTTGTTTATACCACGCATTAGATCAATTTAATTGATCACAAACTTTAATGAGTTATATTTTTAGAAGGCGCTGGCGGAAATTACAATAAACAAAACAGAAGAACGAAATATCGGAACGGCATCGTTGTCGTCGTCGCGTCGCGTCGGCATACTTGCCCTACTTTCCAATTCTACGAAACAAAAATATTATAATTTATATTAGTAGCTAAATATCGCGCAAAACCACAATTCTTGCTCGAATTAATTCAATTTTGCACTCCATTGTAATTTTCTTCTCGCTATCGATACTGTTTCTTCCATTCGGCTGTAAAGTATCCGTTTATCGCCCTCGTTTTGTAATAAACACCTTTTATCGCCGCTATTTATTTCCACAAGACAATTTCCATTTTAGCTTTGACTGTGCGATATTCATATTTGTTTGGGTAAGTAATTGCTGGTAGAATTTTCTGACGCCATATCGCAAACTCTGAACTGCCTTCGCTGCCTAGCATAATGTCAAGTGACGTGGCTATAGACATACGAAAACAAGAAGCTTTTGGCGGCAAAAAACGCGCAGAAACGCGCTAATGTCACTATTTAGTCGCATAATACTTATGATTTAGTATGAAAACAGTTCAGAAAATCTGCCAGGCAGGTTTTTATGAGACGACGATTGCCCCCTGAACACTTTCCAGCTTCTTATTCTACTTATAAATAGAAGCTGAACAATCCATTCAGTTTCTACGAAAGTGTTTATCAAAGTGCACCTTACTCTTTCATAAAATGTAAATCTTTGAAGACTTTAAATAACTGAATCTTGTCAGCCCGAGATTCATACGCAGTTCAAGGTTAGAAACATAATATACCTAGAAACTTGTATCGTCAGCCAATATGCCTTTTCTAGCCAATTAAAACTCTACAGTAATTACTAGCTAAAAAATAAAATATTGACTGGAAATGACATTATTATCAGAACGCTATGTGTAACCATAAGGATCATCACAGTTCATAATGTCACAGAAAACCCGCAGTGAAACAAAACGCGTGTGAGCCGGTGACCACAAGGGGTGAGTGGTAACCACAACTGCGCGTTACATTGCCGTCATTGCCTCCGTGTTCGATGTTCGTTAGACAACTCGAATTAGACGAGAAGTCAAACTAAATCAAAAATGTTTTTGGTTTTAAATTGAAAATTGTAATTTCGCAAATCTGTTGAAGTTGGATCACAAGTGATAATAATTAAGTGTAGGTACCCAGTAAAAACCTTATAGTTAAAGTTCTATAAGCAAAAAAGATGACACAGATATGTAGTCAATAAATTGTCGTCTAATTTCAAACACCGCCACATCCATATAGGTCAATTTTACAGAAATGTTAAGTTTTGTGTCGTTATTGCTAGCTTAATGAAATTAATTGCATAAAATTATATGACATTTAAATATTAAATAAATATATAATATTATAACATATTCATACATCTAAATAGCAAAATAAGACAATTTTCGTCACGAAAAATAGGATATGGCAGGTTTTGATATTAAGTTCAGGATCTGGCCTTTTGATAATTAAGGTACTGGATCTAACTGCTTTTGTTACTAACTTTAAACTGTGACGTCATCTGTTAGCCATTATCGCCATGACAGTTTTGCGATGATTCTCTGCTCTGATTGGTCGGTACGGATATGGCGGCATTTGAAAAAGTTACGTCGTGGATGTAGCGGGGTTTGAAAAAAATTGTCGTTTTCATTTGCTATTTTAGTAGAGATCTGGTGCAGTTTGCTAATAAGAGATGTAGTGGGCATATACAGGTCAAGACAGGCTATACCATAGAGTAAAAATATTTATTTATCTAAAAACTGGATGTGGCGGTGTTTGAAATTAGACGACACCAATCAAAGTACTTGTCAACTCTATGAAAGAGAAAACCCCTATGTTACAAGTAAACGCAAACTTACCAACCTGAAATTTTCATTACGCTAACAATGTTAGCATTGAAAAAGAAGTTTCCAGGAACCCGAAGGCCGAACCCTTTTAACTTTATTTATCAGAAATGGAACGCGGCTCTCTGGGGAGTTTCCTGTTTTACATGACACTTCGTTTTTCGACTACCGACGCAAGGAAGCGAGCGAGGGCTTGCGACTACCCGCACGTTGAAAAAATGTGAAGTTTTTTGACGAAATATTGGTATTTTGCTTTTAACACGTGTTCAGGAAAGGTTGGATAGATATTGGATGGATGTTTGGTTTACGCAAATATGGATTACAATTTTTTTTAACAATACAGTTCGTAATTTATTAGACCTCTAACAAAAGTCTGAAATAACGACCCCTGTTGGTGAAGAGATTAAACATAAGTTATACGTACAAGCATAAAATAAATAGTGGAGTCAAAGTGCCAATGTAATAAAAATACACAAGATTTTTTTTTATGTTGGTAGGCTATCATGTAGTAGACAAACCAGGCATATAGCTCACCTGAAGGTGTGGTATGTGGTAATGTATGGTAGATTCAATGTTTATATTTATTTATTTATTTTTGGAAAACTTACAGCTCTTAAAAACACAAAAAAACAGACACTTAGAGACAGGCTAATAACAAATTGTGTGGTGTAAAGTTAAACATTAGAAATGAAGGCATTTTAAAGATTATAAATAAAACACTATAATCTCTTCACGACATAGCATAATTAAATAAAGAACGACTGATTAATTATATGAGCCACTCTTGTCTATAAATTATTCTATTTTACAATCCAATTAAATTCCAAAAACATGTTACTCTGAGAAATTCACTGTAAGATAATGTAAGTACCTACTTCTATCTATTTACATAACGTTATTGAACAAATGAACAAGGAAGCTTCGGATCATTTTCAGTATAACATTACCATACATGGGTAGTAACGAGGTGTGTAATGTTATACTACATACGAGGGAACAAGAGACTGATATGGGTTAGAATGTAGTGAGATCAGGCTGACAAAGTGGTTCTTTTTGCTCTGTCTTTAAGGTTTATTTTACAGCTGACTCTTTATTTTGGATAACATCGATATCTGATTAGATTTAGTTTAAAAGAAAAATATCAAAGCGGAAATGGCAGTGGTGCATTTTGATGAAAATATGAGAATTAAGAATATTGTATCAAATGTTAAAAAAATTTCGTCATGTTTGTCACATTTTTAAAGTCAGTCTTGAATATCCTAAGGATAAAATATCATGTGTATACTTACTAACAATAGGTTTTTTTGAATCTTTACCATTTATTTAGACGACTGTACCGCATAAAAAAAGGAGTGTCAAAGTAAGTCATCGTTCAAATGAGCCTTCTTGTTTTATTAGATACTAATATTGTTAACGAGTGCAGTGTTTTAATTAAGAGCCGCCCACTAACAAATCCCTACCAGTGGTTATTTCAGCCTACCAGTAGCATTGCTACGACGTAGTATGGCTACGACGTAGAACGGCTACGACGTAGCAGTGGAAAATATCTGGAATTTTGTTGCGACTTACATTCATCATAAGAACAAAATGTACGTGTATGCCATTTATTTGCGCGACTGTACACATTACCAAGAATAAGCTGTTAGACATTCCGTTTGTTAACAGATGCTGAAGGAAAACGTCATTAGTTACGTTGTTATTGTACGTGAGTAAGTTTAAATGTAAAATTAATGGACTTAGTTACGGTGTTTTGTTTGTTGAGCGTTCCCTTTAATTAAGTTTATTTGAAAACTTGAAGACTTTATTAGATTAATTAGTATTTGCTATTGTAAATTCAATTTAGTTTTATATTGAAAAAGTTTAGTTTTAAGCAAAAACACCTCCTGTTGTATTTTAAACTCTGAGCTTAAAGCTTTAAAGGTGCAAATGAAGTGTAGGTTTAGTGAATAAAATAGGTAACGTCACTAACTTTTTTTATTTTGCCTATGAATTAGGTAATGCTAAAAAAATACTTTATTATTTATCTACCTTATTACTATCTGCCGGAAGGTGTTTATTTCAATGATCTAACGCATCGTTTTATCTATGTTTATGTTGTTAATTGTTTCAGTATAATTTGTTTTTTGTTCGAATCTAGCACTTATTTACCTCTGTACACTTTTCGTTACCTACGAGTAACAAAAAAAATGCCGACGCAGTGTTTTAAGCGTGAATCCGTACAATTTTTATAAATTTTCAAGTTAAACAACTTAAAAATAATAGACTAAAATCTGGTTAAAAGAACGGAACTAGAATATACCAATTACAAAATTATCATTCAAGGAAACAAAATAACTACTTCGGGCACGCACACAATAACGATTTCACCGAAACATGATTATTTCTGTAATTAACCTGTCGGTTGTACTTCAACCCTATTCTTGTCAAACCTCAATCAAGATAGAAAATGCGAAGATAAGGAAATAATTATTTTTGCTCAGAATAGTTTAGAAAAAATCAAATTCTTATAAACACTTCTGAATTATATTACTACGGAAATGCAAAGGTAAATAATGGCCTATGTTATTATTTAATGTAGTAAAATATAAGTATTTATATAATTATCAGTGTCTTGGGCACGCTTCCGATTGGTACTGATTTGGACCAGTTGAGCTATCTAAAAATCGTTTGCAACGGTTTGTAGATAGCTCAACTGTTTCTTGTGTATTTTGTAAATATTGTATTAGTTGTTATTTCTTTGTGAATAAAAGTATATTAATAATACAAAAAAGACTTTAAATATTTGTAATAATAGTCGGACACGAAGACGGACATTCATATTTTTTTTATACTTCTAAGTAGGCAAACAAGCGTACGGCCCGACTGATGGGAAGCGGTTACCGTAGCCTATGGACGCTTGCAACACCAGAGGTATCACATGCGCGTTGCCGACCCTTGAAGAATTTTAAAACACCCTTTTTGAAGTGCCCCATATTGTAGTCACTAGGGAAAGCCTCATTCATCATTCATGCGATAGAATGGTCGTGATTCTGGAGGGTCCGCGGTTATATCGACTATAGCGATGCGTCTCCATTGATCTCTGTTGTTGGCATTGTGAGAGCATTTTGTCATGGTGGAGTCTGGGGGACTCACGCAGGGGAAAACTGGAATGAGCCTGCGATTTGATCAGGTCAGAGCCCTAAGTCTGTGCATTTGTTTTAACATTCGACTTGAGTATAGTACACGCAAACGCATTCGCAAAGCGAGAAATTTTGTATGAAAACCGGATAAGCGCGTCTAGCCGGAGATTTGGAAATTGTGCAATTCCCAAAAAAATATCTTGCTTTTCGAATGCGTTTGCGTGTGCTACACTCGAGTCGAAAGTCAAAACAAATGCACAGACTCGGGGCTCTGTTGGCATTGTGAGAGCATTCGGTTATGGTGGAGTCTGTGATTTGATAAGGTCTGACCGTGAGAGGAACGACCATGGGATCTCATGCCCTTCATTCTACCTTACTTGTACTACAAGGCGTTCCTTGAGCCAATAAAGTTATATCTTGCACTCAAGTAAATAATATTTTTTTTCAAAATACTATTGTTTCTCTCGATTCATTTAAGGGTGTTAAAAAAAAGACTTCTTCCATTACTTATTTGAAATAGAAAGTTTTTGCGGCTCTACTTAATTATAAAACTCCTGTGTATTCTGCAAATAAAACACAGTAAAATATTTGATACAGCGAGTTAGCACGCGTCCACACCCTGTTTGCTAACATGGCACCCATTATTATGGCTCTAATGAACCTATTTTATTTATTTATATTTTATTTTATTTAGAATCACAAAATCCACAGATCTTAAAAGCGAATTATTTAACATCTTAAAGATAAACCTTACATCCAATAACGCATTTACTTTATATAAAAAGATTTAATATAAGAGAGCAGTTATACCAAGTCATAACAACAACTTCGGTTAAGTTATGATCTTTTGATTGATATAAAGTGAAACTCACTACAAATTCATACTCATTAAAATGTATGGAAATTACCATTCCTAAACAATTGGGCCTTATTAGTTTGGCAGAGATTTGTATGAAACTGACATCGAAAACTCTTTTCACCGGCAGGTAAAAGATGTTTCCGTCGAGATAATATGACGTCATTCCTATTAAATTAAGATCTCTACCAAACTGAGCCTAAAGCATGTTACTTGATAATTTCCATACAGTATTTTTATTTTTTTTCTATCGGTTGTAGAATATTATTTACTAGCCGTCTCCCGCGGCGTTGCTCGCGTTAAAGTGTGACTTTTCAAAATTCCTTTCTTAGTGCACCCCTACACTATATAAGGATACTACCCTCCAAATTTCATACCTCTAGGACTTATAGTTTAGGCTGTGCGTTGATTCTATGTCAGCTTCAAAAGAGTTTTATATACATAAATGATTAAAACAAACTCAATAAAAAAGAACAGAATTCGTAAAGTTACTAATGTCTTTTCTATGTCTCGCTATAAAAAATAAATGATTGCTACAATTTTTCTGCCGTCACTTCAAACACGCACTTAAATTGAAAGCGTACTTAGCTAAGGCATTGTTACATAGCGGCCGTGTTTTAGGGTTCCTCACGTGGAAAGGAAAAAAAACTAACGATTATTTCATTGTCCATCTGTCTATTTGACGCGAGTTTCTTAAAACAGCTGACAATTTTAATTAAACAATGATTTCATTTATCAATATTTACTTAATTTTTGGAAAGGAAAAACTTTCATTTATTTTGACGCAACTTAAGTAAGCTAAACTAATAAAAATATTTAATATACACTAAACAGTAAAAAGGTTTTTTTTTTTTTTTTTTTTTACTTTTAGAATGGTATAACTAAAACCTTTCTTTGCCCGTGCGTCCGACATTGAACAATTTCTTGACAATGTTATCCGGAACCCTCTAGGCACTTGAAAAAATCACACTTATCTCTACTTATCTGTGTTATAACCTGTTTTATTTCTTGCTTTCTCCGCTTTGGAATGGCGATGAATGGCGATATTACAATCGTGTGCTAATAAAACGCGAAATACGAGCGTAAAGTTAAAATCAGATTGTAAAGAGACTATACAATTTTTATAGCAATTACTTTTTGAATAGAAAAGCTATATGTGTCACCCTGACGGAAAAACGGAAGGGAGTTTTTCTGACAGCGTTATATGTCTGTCTGTTTGTCTGTGCTTTTGTAGCTTCAATCTGAATGCGTTTTTTTAGTAAGAAAGCTGGTTGGTCTGGAGTGGTAGCGCAAAACAGAGCGCGCACACTAATGGCCGGTTTACATTATTCCAGTCCAGCGGTTCAGTCCAGTGCTGGATTGCTTACTGGAAAAATGTAAACCGGCACTGGAATGAACTGAATCCAGTAAGCATTCCAGTCCAGTAACTGGATTCGTGGTCTACTTTTGAATCCAGTGCGATCAATCCAGTGCAACTGGAATAATGTAGACGGCCAATCCAAACTGATCTCTTTTTGAAATCATTGTCACTGTAGTATTCACGTTTCAACGGCTTCTAAATTACTGGAACAATGTAGACGATAACGAATCCTGTTCAGCACTGGACTGGATTACTGGACTGGAATAATGTAAACCGGCTTTAACAATTTATATGTCACCATTCTTCCTAAAATACCTGTGTTTACAAATAAATGATTTTGATTTGATTTGGTTTCGTCGACAACAAACAGGTACTCGTAAGTAAATAAAAAAAAAATATTAATTGTTTTTTATACTTATCCAACTAAAAAGTTTGATAAGTATCTAAAAATATAAACAAACAAACAAGCATTGAGCATTAGGTTTTTGCATTTAAGAGTTAGCTCCGTTAATTCTTGAAACGCATGTTCATATCCTATCGTACTAATATACACAGTGTAACATAAATACCCTATAAGTCCGAAAGGGGGTATTTTAGAGGTCATAGCGAACAGTGTTTGTTCTACGACTTTTGAGATTTCGCAGTTTTTCATTCATGAAATGAGCTCGTAACTTTTACTTAAAATGTACCTACACACAGCATGCGTGTGCGTGCGACGGACGTGGTAGAAGGGTACCTACGTATGCATGCTTGTGTAAGGGTTTACGCAAATAGTAAACAAACACTTAGGGTTGTCGCAAATTTCTAAATTAATAAAAGTTGTACTTTTATATGAAAATTTCAATAACGATTTATTGACCCTTTGCCATGTCCAAGAACTCAGGAGGTCGGTCTAATTACGCCCCCTTCGAGCTTATATTGTAATTATGTTACACCTTGTATAAACGCAAAAGTTTGTAAGTATGAATGGATTGATGGATGGATGTTTGTAACTCTTTCACGTAAAAAGTACTGATCCGATTTGGATGAAACTTGAAATATATATTGTCCGTGACTTGTATTAACACATAGGCTACTTTTTATCCCGAAAAAATAACGGGATCCAACGGGAAGCAGACGAAGTCGCGGGTGGCACCTAGTACTAAATATATTCTCAACATAAATAAATAAACAACCTTATGATAATCAAAGCTTGCGGTCTGCTTAAGATTCACCCCCGTTCCCATCGGAATTGACTTAGTCAAAATGTAATTTTGCACAGACGAACTTACTTTTCTGAATTTGTATAGTGTTGTGACGTGACACGAATTCCTTGGCTTTGTATTGCCACAGATTATATAATACTACACTAGGTATTGCTAAGCCACGTAGATGTTTCCTCTATTTAAAAAAATGTTTATGGTTTTCTCCCTTGAGTTTCAAACTGTATTATTTCCACAACCTTTTAATATTTGCGTAAAAAAACACAGAGTTTCTAACAATATAAAGGTTTGAACCAAAACTTGTCTGAGTCTAGACATGATTCTGTAGACTTTTACGACTGTGATTTTATGTCGTTTCATCCGGATTGTCTATTATCTGCCTTATGTATCAAAAGATCTAATAAGGTAAATATATTCCAAACAGGACGCTGGTTCTCTTTTTCTAAGATATTAAATTCTGGTTATTATTTTACTTACTTTCTAATCATAGTAAAATATTTCAATTTGAATCATTTTTTACGATATTATCGTCTATTTTCTAAACTTAACAAATAAAACATGCTCCCTCCAACACAGACCAGAAATAGTTATTCGAAGGAGAACTAACATTACACTGCATCGTAGCAATCCGACCGCTTGGTTACGTATCTTGCGACAAGTCCGCAGCAAACGCAAACTCATACTCAAACTTTACGCAATCAGTTCTCAAACTTCATCTTGTACCTCTGCGTAACAAACTCGCAAAAATAAATAGCTTAACTCTGGCCAAATTGTCGGTCGATATTGACAGACAGAAGACATGAAGTGAAAAGAAGAAGGAAAACCCGACCAAATTAATCGAACCACAGCCTTTTTTTCTATCAAATATTCAATACCCTAAAAGCTCTCTATAGCAGCCATCTTTGCTTGTGGCGCTTTCACATATATTTACAGGTGAGCGACAGGTAAACGATGGACAAAAACGCTAATTTATAATTCATCCAGCATTGCGATATCATTCCACATTTGCAACTGTCGTGGTACTATCGCTATCGCTATATTTTACGTAATCAGAGAGCCAGAACATTTTGCAAAACATTTCGGGAACATACGTTCCCAATACAGCGGGGTATAGACGTCCAGTAGGTCATGTGACAGTATCTAGAAGTCTCTACTCGGAAACGCCACGTCACTATCGAGAGGGTTGTAAAAGATTATTTGGGTTAGCGAGGGTGTTTGTTAGAACTCTGTTTTTTGGGTTTTGATCAGTTAGTATACAATTATAGTAGGTATATAATTAGAGATTTTAAAGAATTTCCAGAATGAATATTTTTTAAATACTTGTATTTAAGGGCTTATTCTACTTTTCCCCGTTGATAATCCCCGTCAACGGGGATTAGTACAATCACTTGCAGAAGAAAAAAAAATTCCATTATAACTGATGGTCAGTAAATCATCTCGATTTCATTCAATTTTTCCAAGTTAATTTCAATTTCGTATCAAATGAGTACAAGAATCGTGAAACGTCAAATAATATACTCTGACCTCAATTCTAACCCCAAAAAGTATTTAATAGGACTGTCAGTTGGTGCAAAAGACGCTCAGATGCAGATGTGATCTCGAAAACTGTGGGTTTGTCTTTTGCATTGACAAACTGCATCGAAACAGCTTTTAAAGTTTGAAATACCGAGCTTACGCCAAGTTTACTGACGAGTTTGTAATGTCCCTGATGCTATTGAGCGTTTCCACACTGGCACGACACCACGGCACCGACGCGACTGTGATCGTAACTAATGGCACAATTTTCGTTTCAATCGTTCTACCATTGAACTACAAAGAAAAAAAGTATTAACAGTTCTATAGAGCTAATGGAAGTTACCAGATATTATTAGTTCTATAGGACAAATTGGCTAGTTTTCGTTACAATAATCCTACCATTGAACTACAGGGATAAAAAAGTTTTAGCAGTTCTATGACGTTACAGTCCTATAGAACAAATGGGAGTTACCGAAAAATGCTTGAGTTTAGCTTTCCTGTCGTGTAAATGTCGTGTCGGTGGTAGTGTAGAAATGCCCATTGTTACACTACTGCAGAAATATAGCTGCGAAACAATTCAATCGAGCGACAGCCGCGGAAATTCAATCCAGTTCCGAGACTGTACTCCTGGGTTATTTTTACCCCGTTCGCGTTTCTTGGGTCATTTTTATCCCCGTCGCATTCAAAGTGTTAAATTGTTTTGCTGTTCAGCTGTTTGTTTCGGGCGTAGAGCTGTTTGGATATGAAATATCAAACTGCAAGCCATGTTCTTTACGATGGTTTGGAATACATTTTGTAAATATATTTATGGTCAAATACTTAGATTAGACAGAGTTAAATCAGATTTCATTTTTTTTTACCTGTTGATCGACGAGTTCTGTCACTATGATATTTTTTGATAAAACACAACTTTTTTTTTGCAAGTTAGTGATTTACACACATTTATACAATGTCGAAATAAAGAATAAAAGAAAATCAATGTAAATAACAACAGTCATAAATTAATGAATTCAATATATATTGGCCCCTAATCAAGTAATGAATACAGTCGAATTGTCACCATGTGACCACATTGCTTTAATATATCCAACTATTAATCCCTAACTAAAAAAAACCAAACTTTTATCGAACCCACGCCACGGCACGGAAGACAGTTAATACCGATATTTGCATTATATGATCTACTTCTACTTCAACCGTTAAATCATAGGAAAATAAGTCCATTGAATCTATCACCCTCATATTCCACCAAAAACGATCTTAATCATGATAAAACATGTTTCAGGAGTAAAACTTCAAGGCTAAGCCCAATCCGCAAAGCTCGCGTGATTGATCATGGTTAGACCATTTCGACAGGCGAGATTAGATCTGTATCTAAAGCACCAGTTTCTTGCGCTGTCAAATTACATACGAGCACGTCGATCAGTCTAATTTCTAGTCAAATATAAAATAGTAGTTGTGTTCATTAAAATTCTATGTAGGTTTTGTTTTCAATTCAAAAACTATAATTTTAGGTAAAAACAATGATAATAATACACCTGAAAGATATTTGTTCCAATATGAAGAAATATAACCTAGTGGCTATCTCGGTTGTACATTAAAGATGGTGTTACCTGATAGAGCACGGGTCTGGGGGCTGTTGGAGAAGACCTTGGAATACATATTTTGAACAGATTGGAGATGTATTAGAGAAAGACGACGTAAGCTATTCGGATTTATTCAGAGAGCCTTGTCGAATCGATATCGGAAACTTTTGAAGAAGATTTTGAACTTGATATTTAAAAATCTCCTTCGAAAGTTCCGATATCGATTCGACAATGGTTTCCGAAGGAATCAGAATAGCTCTACAAGTCAAGGGTCCATCAAGTCCATCCATCTATCAAGGGTCTATCATCTATAATCTATCATCTATCTATTCATCTATCTATCTATCTATCCAGCTTGTATGAAGAACGTCATAAGGGTAAAAATAGTGAATATTACATTGCAGTTGTATAATAAGGACTGGTCTACAGTTGCCCAAACAGAAAAGACTGGAGACAAGGAAGAGAGGCCTTTGTCCTGCAGTGGGACACTACAGGTTCATAATGCTCAATTTTGACAGGCGTCATGGCTCAGTCGGTAGTAGCTCTGCCTTCCGTGCTGTGGGTCGTGGGTTCGATCCCCACCGAGAACAAACATTTGTGTGTTGTAATCATAGATGTTTGTTCTGTGTCTGGGTGTTTCTATGTATTATAAGTATGTATTTACAACAAAAAAAAGTATGTATGTATTCTATCAGCCATCTAGTTTCCATCGTACAAGCTTTGCTTAGTTTGGGACTAGAAGGCGTTGTGTTAAGTGTCCATGAATATTTATTATTTATTTATTATAATAATAATAAAATAATAATAAGTTGTAAAAAATGTCGAGTATTACTTAGTAAGCTTATAACCTTTAAGTTACTTAGTAACCTTAGAACTGGTGCTAGTGGCACTAAGATCATTAGTTGGAAACATCGGTTTATTGTATTTGTTATCAAGAAATTGACTTAGTTTGTTGATAAGGGGATGATAAAGTCTGTTTTAAAACCTGTATTTTCCTTTGTTAAATAAAAAACAAAGTTTAGTCTCTAACTTTATTACTGACCATTGTTACTATGGTCAGTGTGCCTTAATAATTAATGTTTATCTTCTAAATGAATTGGTATTTGGTTCAAATGATTTTATATTGTTCATTTATTAAAAAAATTAATAGTAATACTTTTTGTTTATGATTTGATTCTAAGTCCTTTTTGTTCCATTCGGCCCACCAGTGGGCTCGATGGGAATAACCCCTATTTTTTTGTTATATTTAGATGCTTTTCACAAGGACTTGGTATAAGAGTACAAAAATTACTGCCTCGTTTAGGACTATCGATAAAAATAACGTTTTTGACACAAAAAAGAAGATTACCGACCTTGATTATCAACGTAAATACAAAAACATTAGATAAGGCACTTTATTTGGTTATAAACAGATATATAAAATTTTCGTGTCACAATGTTCGTTCCCGTACTCCTCCGAAACGGCTTGACCGATTCTCATGAAATTTTGTGGGCATATTGAGTAGGTCTGAGAATCAGCCAACATCTATTTTTCATCCTGTTCCCGGGGAAAAGATGAACATCCAAAAAAAATTATCAGTAAAAACATCAGTCCAGCCGTTCATTTGTTAGAAATGGTATAGCAAAACACAACTGACAGCTTGGATAAAACTTTTTTATGTTGGTGGGTACACAACCTGGCCGTAAATAATCAAATTAAGAAAACAATATTTTCATTCTTAAGCTACGTGTACAAAGATGAAATTTTTACAAGCGATACGATTTGGATGAGACTTGGAATATTATATTGTCCGTGACCTGGATTAACACATAGACTAGGTACTTTTATCCCGAAAAATCAACGGGATCCAACGGAACGCGAACGAAGTCGCGGGCGGCCTCTAGTAAACAGATAAATATTATGAAATCTTGTTTCAAAAACTTTGGTCAATGAGACCCCACTCGCTTGCAAATTGCTAAAATATTTCAAGTCTACAGTTGTTTTGCGAAGTTAACTATGCGTTTCTACAATGTCGACCGACAAAGGGTTAATTTTTATTGATTAAACGCTTTTTGCCACCCGAGTTAAATCATTAGGTTCATTAATAGTTATTTGTATCAAAATAAGGGATTTTTGAGAATAACACTCAGAAAAAACTTTTCCAAAAAAGTTACTGTTTATGTTAGACTGAAGAGAAGAGAGAAAGACAGAGAGAGAGAGACAGTTGAATTAAAGATAAACAATCATAATGAAATAAAATATTTGGATAGATTAGCGTTGCATGGACACGTAATGAGAAGGGATGAAAGTCGTATTACGAAGAGAGTTATGATTTGAGTGTGGCTGGGTACGCAAGTAGAGAAAGACCGAAAAAGAAGTGGTTGAATTGTGTGAAAGAGGATAAGAATGCGAGAGGAGTAGATTCAGGGTTGACGAATGATAAGAGTGAGTGGAAGAAGAAAACATGTGCTGACTCCATCTAGCGTAGGATAAAGGCCCAATTACACCATACCATTTTCTTGTACGTACCACTGCAATAATTGAATGCAATAGTTGAAGCGCAAGAATTGACGTTCAAGAATTGTAAGCAACTGTTTACACGCGGATATATTAAACAAAGTTGAATACAATTATTGACCACCACCAAGGAAAGTTTTGAAGCAAAACTTGTATACCAGATCAAAAATGTTACGTGTTGTTTACACCATGCGATAAATTTATTGCATTCAACTATTTCACTGGTATGTACAAGAAAATGGTATGGTGTAATTGGGCCTTAAGTCAATATGCAATATGGCAGAATGTTGGCAGTTTTTTTTTTTTTTTTCGAATGGAATAAAATTCTGTTGTAATCGTCTGACGATTGCTGACAGCAGCGTTACCGGACTACTGGTGAGTGCTGAAGGCTCTCGACCATACCAAGAATGTTGGCCGTCATATTCAGTTGCCCGTTTTATAGCAACCAAGGCTGTTGTGAATAATTTAACACGTTAAATATTTGGAAACAAACAGGATAAGTCATTACTGTTTATGTTTATTGTAGTTTGTTGTTAAGTACACAGGGGAACTTATTGTTTTGTTTAAAGGAGATTGTACACAATCCTTTATAGTGGTAGGTATAATATTATAGACTAGTACTGAGATCTCGTAAAGTTCCTAAAAAAAACACAAAAAAATGTTTTAACAATGAGATAAACTTTGCAATTCACATCGATACTTCGATCTAGCTAAATACCAAACCTACCTGAACTACAAAGCCATTAAAACTCTAAGAAATGGTACCTCATGGTATCCTGGTTATACCAACTTTACAATTTTCATTATAGCTCAAAATCTACTTAACTTAAACAAAGAATAAAAACGGTTTTGGAATGTCTAAACAAAGCTCTATCATTATTATATACTTACCACGTTTTTTTGTAAGACTTTTTTTAATCCTGTTTGGACCCCTAAAACTTTACAACCCCTTGACTGATTTACGTATCCAATAAAAGACATAAAATCCGTAGACCTATCAAATTCTATATGTAGATCGCATAAGTGGTTCAAAAGGTATGCTCTAAGAAACACACACACAAACAAACAAACATGCAACGCTAATTTCTCAAGTCGATGCTAAGACTTTCGCTTGCTCTATTAATTATTTTATAGTTAAATATTTAATAATTTACCATACTTTGATGAAAATTAAACCTATTTTAATTAACAACCTACAAGATCTAAGTATTTTAAGTTCTTTGATTTGGAAATGAAACCTAATTTAGAAATGCTACATAATTGATTAGTTTTTTTAGCCAAATACCTACTCAGTGGCGCAATAACTATGTTGTTTAATTACACGCTATACCTACTCAGGTATTTATAAAATCTCATAAAAACTTACTTGAAATAATAGAGTGTACTCACAACAAAAGTAATTTAATTTTAACCTGACAGCTAAAGCTATGTACGTCTAAGTACCAACCTAATAACCGCGTAGGAAGGAGAAATGGTCTCAACAAAATAGTGTTTCTCATATTTCTAGCAAAGTAGCTATTTTCTCTTTATGACCACCTGCGAGGTACATATACAAGGTGTAACATAATTACCCTATAAGCTCGAAGAGGACGTAATCAGACCGAGCACGTGAGTGCTCGGACAAGTGCAAACGGTCAATAAATCGTAATTGAAATTTTCATACAAAAGTACAACTTTTATTGTTTTAGAAATATGCGACAACCCTAAGTGTTTGTTTATTATTTGCGTAAACCCGTACACACGCATACACACGTAGGTATCCTCCTATCGCGCCGCAAGCACACGCATGCTGTGTAAGTACATTTTAAGTATAAGTTCCGGGCTCATTTCATTAATGAAAAACTTAAAAATTTCAAAAGTCGTAGAACAAACACTGTTCACCATGACCTGTAAAATACCCCCCCCTCGGAGTTATAGGGTAATTATGTTACACCGTGTATAAAGAAAAATGTGTTTCATCTCAGAATATTGAACTGTAAAAAAATATCTGACCAAAATATCGACACGACGTGAAAATTAAGTCTTCTAAAGCTACGCAACGCTAAAATCGGTTGTCATCTCTTCTTTTTTTTTTGTGGCCTTTGTCCGTCATTTCAACATACAAAAAATTATCATGCCAGTTTCAAATAAATTATTAGAAATAAATCAAAACGTGACATTGGTGAAATTGGCAACACTGCAAAGGCCATAGACAAGAATTGAATTGAATAGGTTTTTTCCTTCAAGACTTGGAAACAACTCCCATCATCGTAAAAACATACGGGGGTAATTAAATCAGTGACTGATATTTCTCAGAAAATATTACATAATTCAGTATTGAGAATACATTCTACGGAATAAGTTCTTAAACTACCAAACAAATACAATGAATTAAACACATCTAGGTGATATAATTTTACTATCCGTTTTACTTGAAGAAAGCCTTTTACCATTATTTCAGCCTTGTCAGTCTAATCCGAAGAAAAGACGGTAAATACGTGCAGATCTGACAAGGCTGTGGGTTTTCTCACGATTTTCCTTGAGAGTTTGAAACCACTGGTAGGTATTACGCGCATCAGTTATTTCTGATAGAAAAATCCATTCATGAGTAATCGACATAATTTTCAGGTATGAAAGAGATCACATGATAGAAGAATTAAATGAAAGACGACATAACGCGGAAAGAACTTTGGACCCACCATAGCCCTGGCCAGACCATACCCCTGGGGTAGGGTGGGACAAAACCACACCACTATAGTAGTAATGAGAATTGAAAATTTTTAGATTTATATTAAAATTAATTATTTAAGTTAAACAAAAAAGTACGCGTTGAAACTTAAAAATAATTGTAATTGAACTTCTCAGAGCAAACGGAGCCTAAGGACGTGCTCACTTTGGACACGAATTTGTTCGTACGTAAACGTACGAGTAATGTTCGTACGAATTGAGTGCTCGCACTGACTACGTTTTTCTCCGTCATATAGTACGACTGCGTGATAAATCCCAACAAGTTCGGATTGGATTCGGACGTCGTAAGTAAACGTACGTATACGTACGACTGATCGCATGCAGTGTGAGCGCTCCCATACTCCTTGGAAGGTCGGTATCATTCGTGCGTAGTCGTACGAATCAAATTCGTATGAAATCGTATCCAAAGTGAGCACGGCCTAAGGCTTTGGACTATAGAGCAAAATGGTGAAATTATGTTTAAACTAATGAAAATCAATGTAATATCTTTCGATCTAGAGTATTTAAGGTGTAGAGTCAAATACGTAAGAGATTAGAAACAGCTGGAGATCCATTATACACTGTCATCGACACAACACGTACACGATGTATAGGGAGCCAATAAGTGTATGGCAAATCAACTGTTACATATTCCAGAAATTTTATTTTGATGGAACAGCTGATTTTTCTTATGCTTAGACGTAAAGTGAGTTCGGATGAAGTAGTGGCTAACTCTGGCGAAGGAGTTTTTAGGCCGCCGGGAGGCCTCCATCGCGGCTACAGCCGGAACCGATAGTTCAACGTACCCTCCGAAGCACGGAAGCGCTCAAATGTAAATGTCATTAACGGCCACCCATCTAAATAGTGACCGCGCAGACCGTCGCTTAACTTAGATAATAATCGATGCGCCACGAGCGCAGGTACTTCAAAACTTTCAGGACTGATTTAATCCCCGTTTACCTAGTTTCATTACAAATACCCTATTTCACTAAACTAGGTAGCCAGTGCTTGATTAATATCTAGGTATTTAATTACATGACCTAACTGACACCAACAAAACCAATATACGTTAAAACAAAGCATTTTCCGTACAGATTTGCGGTTTAGTTTTCATCAAACAATGCTTGCTAGTAACCAAACTCAATACGAAAACAGGGAAGCTCTGGCAGATCCATTTGTATCGACAAAGTTTGGAATACAAAATCCAGTTTGGAACTAACGGCCAAAGAAAACCCATTATATTATGTAGCTTCGAGCTCGTTTGACACTTGAAATTGAACTACTTATGCTACCTATGCTACCTAAAACAGAGGTTTTTTTTTCTTAACCTATTGTGTCCCACAGCTGGGAAATAGGATTATATGGCAATGTAGATTATATAAATATAATATAAGTTATGTAATAAATCCAAGCTTCAATTATATATTTTCATGGTATTCAGTATATTTCTGTAGTTACCAGAAATATTTCAATAAATTAAATTTTATTATGATCGCAACTTAATAAAGCTTACGAAATCATACTAACTTATTTATATATCATCGCGACAAAGAACGACTTTGAAAGTAATATCCAAATTGAGTTATTAAAATTGTGAGTTACATCTAGAAATATATTTTGGTAACTTTTGGAAAAAAATATTCAAATGGATGACTATTTTAAAATTAAATTCCTTATATAGTTGAGGATCTTTTTTACTCGTCAGTACTATACCTTTCACAAAAACAGAGAACAATACAATCATACCAACACAACAGTGAAGGCTGTCGAAAAATCTCAACCCTACCCTTAATTGGAATTTTTGGCTCTAATTAAAATGAAAGAAAAAATCTTTTTAATCGTAGTCTACTATCTATAGGGTTAATCTATATCACTCGGGGTTTGTTCTATTCATTATCTACCCTTCCAACTATATTAACTTTATACAATCTAAAAATAGAAAAAATAATTTAAAAAAAAAACTTTACCAAGATTTTCCCAAGTGTTTCTACCACACAAAGACTTGAGATGCTTTTGTCTGAATAACACAAATAAAATGTAGAATAAAACAGTAACAATAACATTACCTTAGCAACAAAAGTAACAGTAACAATAGTTGGTTAGTACTTAGTAAAATAGTAACAGTGCCCTTGGGAATGGTAAACGTGAAAATTCGAAATGAAATTCCAGCAAACCTATCGTAAATGTTTAAGCTAAAAGTAAAACCGCTCTAAAAATATTGGTCTAGAATTGGCTCTAGAACCTACTCTATAGTAGGTGCCAAATAACTTTGCAATACAGGTCATTCACCCACCTTCACCACGATGTCGCAAAATTCAATTTATGAATGGCTAATTCTGACGCTTTCCATACAAACCTGTCGCTAAGACGGTAATCGCTCGAATCTCGTAGTACTGTTTGTTTACCATACAAATATTGAATTTTGCGACATCGAGGTGAAGTTGGGTGAATGACCTGTATTGCGGTGTTATTTGGCATCTACTATAGAACCTACTCTAGTAAATAGATCTTAGAATAAGGTTCTAACAATCATAAACTATCATTTACTTGCCTGAATATAGATGCAAAAGTGGTTACACTATAATACAATTGGGGCCATGCTATCTACCTAGTGTGAACAAATTATACACAAAAATTAAATTATTAGAAAAATATGCAATGCATTGCCGCACCGAGGACATCCATTAAAAACATACCCTGTGAAGCATCACAATGCGTATATCACTCTGAGATGAGAATGTGCCTGTAATTAGGTACACCAACGTCTACCTCTCAAGCCGGAACCACAGTAATGTGAACATCACCACTTGGCCGCAGAAATAGGACGAACTTATACTTCTAATGCGACTTCTAACAGCGTTGAACGTTAAACGTTAAACGAAGTAGGAGTAGAAAGAGACAGCGTTCAACGTGTTAAACGTTTAACGCTCATGGGGAGGGGGGAAGAGACAGAGTGAGAATGATCACATACGGAGACCCCCACAAAACACAAATGGCACTCGAAGTATAACTTCTTCCGCGCGGAGTCAAAGTCAAAGTCAAAAATCTTTTATTCAATAAAATCTCACTGATCACTTTGAATCGTCATTACGTTTTGTATGATTAAGTATGATTACATTTTTTTTTTATTGGATGAGTTTGAGTTAGTTCGTCCCAAGCTTGTTTGTCTTCTAAATAATCAGATATTTTATAGTATGCTTTTCAAAGAAGTCTCTGTTTTATTACGTTTTTGAACTTGCCAATCGACAACTGAGACACATCACTTGGGATTTTGTTAAAGAAGCGTACACATTGCCCTTTGAAAGATTTACTAATACGACTCCACGCACTATTTTTTCACAAGAAACTCTACTAACTATACAAACTACTATTATCTTACTAGCTTCGCTAACGTTCACCGCGTTTCATGCTATTGAAGCTAAGTGGCTGGTAATGTCACTAAATTATAACCCCCTTGTCTAGTTTGTTGTTGGTTACTATAATGACATAACGAGGGAGTTGTTTTTTCTGTTTCTGTGCATAACAAAATAGGCATGATAAATGTTGTCAAGTGGGTGACTGTGAACATAGAATACCATTAAGCTGAGCTGTGACCCGTTTTGGCTCACGCATGCACCAGCACGTCGGGTTTGCACCTAGACAGGTAGGTATATAATATATATATACCTACCTATATTTTTTCTAATTTATGTATTTCTTAAGTTTCTACCTATGTTGTTTTCTTTTTGTTGTGCTGTTATGTATGTATAGTGTGTCCAAAATAAATGTATTTTCTTTCCTTCTTTCTTTCTTTCACTATCTCACGGCGCCACACCGTGCCACGGTTTCATGCCGGCTTAAGTTTATTTGTTTAGAAGTATGTATTTACAAAAAAAACGTATAAAAATAAGTTTTCATCAGACTAGAAGGCGTTGTGTCATGTCCATGTTTTTTTTATATATATAGAAAAGCTTCGAAACATCGACATGATGTGAGCAACGATATAGACACGAATTATATTCAAAGTTGAAAGATGATTTAGTGACATAAAATAAATTAGGTCAAAAAACCGGGCGGCGTGGTTTATACGTCACTAAAACGCATTCCACTTTTGCGCACCAAATATATGCGCACCAAAAACTACCGCACCCACGCTATTCCACATATTATAATAATAATAATAACATAAGCTTTATTTTGGGCAACTTAACAAAAGTACAAAATGTAAAAGCTTATTCTAGGACGCATATCAATACATACCTCATCGACTAACATACATACAATATTTATATATTATTATAATACATACTGTATTAAATTAGTTTTATCTCTTTTGTAAATATGTGTAAAGTAACGCTTTAGATGTTACTTTTCTAATAAATAAAAGAATAATAATACAAAAACTTATTTATTTATTTTAAACTTATTTAAACTTACCTGTGCGCACCAATCGATTTTCGCCCTCAAAGCATCATTGTAGGTTTGCTTTGAGGGCGAAAACCGATTGGTGCACACCCTTAAAACACTACGTAACCCAAACGCAAAATATTTAAACAACCCTTAAAACACTACGTAACCCAAACGCAAAATATTTAGAGCACCTTTTAAAAGGTGTTTTTCTAATGCCAAGAGACCATCCATCAAGGGTTATCCGGAAACTCGGATCTTTTAAAAATAACGAGCATTTTTTTTCTGTTTTGTTAGGATGAAATGGACAGAGCTTATTTTCCCTGACAGTTTTTTAATGATGCTCGGAATATTTCGGACAAGAATGGTTTTGGTTTGTATATTTCTATAGAATAGAATGAAATCGGTAGGTATATGGATCAAACGTTTTATATAGACGTTTTCTAGAGAAAAATAAAAAGTTTTTAAAAGAAAAAAAAAATTGAAGTTCAGGTGCTCGAAATAGTCGATGAAATTCTTTCGGCCGAATACACAAACGCATCTCTTACAAATGCGTAATGTCAACCAGAGGCAGACCAAAATTTGAGTGATGTTTCAGTATTCAGCCCTTTAGCTATTTTTACCCCCTATCTTGTAGACATTATGTCCTGATTACGTAAGTTAAACAAGACATAATGTCCACTCTAACTTTTTTTAAGATAGACCATATTAGACTAGAATTCGATAGTCTTGATCACAAATAAATGTGACAATCGCTAACATAACGTAACATGCGAGATACACTGCACGATGACGCCACGTTTTGGTCTTCGAACGGTATTAACGCGCGATATGAGGGATTATTTAGATGAGTTTTAGAAGACCAATATGAGTACAACCATAAGTGGATGAAGTATCAGCCCCCGTATCGTAAGCTCTGAACTGCTTTTCCGCTGCCCAGCATAATGTCAAGCGATGTGACCACAGATATACGAAAACAAAAAGCTTTTGATGGCCAAATACGCGCTAAAACGCGCTAATGACACTATTTAGTCACAGAATACCTATGATTTTGTATGAAAACAGTTCAGAAAACCTGCCAGGTTTTTATGAAATAGCGATTACTGTAGTACTGGTTAACATCAGTGACGTATGTTTTAAGCCCTATTCATTGAGGGCCTACTCCTTAAGTTTACCTTAAAGCCTACTCCGGCTTTGCGAAAAAATCAATGACGTCAAAATACTGAACCTACAAAATTCATGACCAAAACCAGGCTATAAGAGCGAGTGCTGGGCAAACCACCAAAAAGCATTTGCCATTCCTAAAAATAGGGGTACCTTTACATGTAGAGCGGACTAGAAAGGAAATGGGGGTAAAAGGGTGTGAGGTCAAAATGTATATTCCTTACCAAAGTCTAGTACCGGCTGGATTCAATCAATACACGTATTAATTTTTGCATATTATGTGGGTATCTATATGCGCAAATTTTCTTTATTTTCTTTAATAGGCTGGGTCGCTCTACCTAGTGCTAACCAAGTGTATTATATCTGTGCCAATACCTACATCATTTATAATGAGTTTAAAATGTCGATCCGTGATTGACCTGGATTTAGTATCGTTCTGTTTTATACAATTGAGCTTTTTAGGTGATTTGCGACCGACGCACCGGTCGTTTCATAGTGTCTGTAAGACGTGATTCACACGACATTGTCCTGCACGTTTTTTGGCAGTATACGTCTTAACGAACAAATAGTGGATCATACATTGTACATAGAACCAATCACACGACGTATGTACTGCAAAAAATATACACCTACATTTGCCGTGTGAACCACGTCTAACTGGTGCCAAAACTGTCTAAATATTAAGTAATATTCCGACGTTTTAATTGCTACAATATATTGCTTGGTATTTAATTTAGTAAAATACAGAAACAAGCAAAACATAGCCCAAGGTCACTAATTAAATTTTAAGTAACTCAATTAGTGCCCGTTCCTTCATAAACCTCTAAAATATTTACCTAATCTCGCAAACGACGTCGGGGAATCCCCACAGCTAATATTAAAAAACTTTGACTCGGGCATCACTGTACACCATAACAGTTCAAACACACACTTTATTTTTATAGTTCACTGGAAATTATCAAGAAAAACTCGCGTGATTTATGCTTGAAAGTTCGAAGCGGAAAATCGCCTCCGTCTTGGCACGTCCGCTCAGCTTGGAAGCCAAAGCTGTACTGAATGATGCTGAAGACTGAACCTCCCGTCTTGAGCGATGCAACATGAAAAAGTACATTGATGGGTCTGTATGAGGTTACTTAAGTTTATAGTCTTGAGAAGCGGTAATCTATTTTATGCTAATGGAGTCGCACCGACTTGCAAATAATAGAGGTAATTTTACGTTTTTAGTATAGTAGTTCAGAAACTGATAAGTAATTTTAAAGCTTATATCAATAAGTAGGTAGGTAGTTTATTTGTATCTACTTGAGAGTTGTATAACAATTAACAAAAAAATGAAGCAGGTTTTGAAAAAACAGTTTTTTTATCACTGTATCAAAGAATGAACAGTTGTTTCAATTTTTTTAAGCCACCGGAAAATTTTAAGAGAAGCAGTCGTAATAGGTAATCAGAGACACGGCCATCATCCAACTACTGCTTTCTGTCAATATCCATCAAAAACCCACTTGGAAGTGGTAAAATACAGAGTGTCGGGACGTGTCTAAAGGTGAAATACAGGGTGTGATATAAAAATGTAGGGTGGGGCATAAAGGAGCTATTACATTACTAACTGATATTGAGGAGACGTGACGAGTTGAGTTGGTTAGACAGTACAACCCAAATAACTCGAAAAAATTCAACTCATCGCGTTACATCACTATCAGTTACTGACCACGCCTGACTAAATATCAAGTAGTGATTGAAGTGATGGGTTTTATTTGTATTCGTTTGAGAAGGGAAGAGATCAAGTAGTTTTAGTACACCCTGTATATTTCCCATCCAACATCTTGACACTAATAAGGTTTCCATTTGACGAAACCCAAAATACGGTCTGTCTGTCTATTTTCTGTGTTCTCGATAAATGTGGAAAGAATGCTACATACAGTATAGCTACATGCGTACGAAATCATTTTTTAAAATGGGCATTGTTATGTACTGCGGGCCTGATGCGCACCGCGAGGTATTTGTCATGTCGTTCTGTCAAAATGTAAGCAATTTGTACCAGTTCAGGAACTATTGCATTATCTGTACCTAATGGTGTCGACAAAACGCGCCATAATGTACACTTTTGACACTTCTTAGTCGTCGTACTGCTCTGAGGACGAGATAATAGTCATGCAGAAATGTCAAAAGTGGAAAATTCAAAGGCGCGGTTTCTCGACAACATTACCACAGATAATGCAATAGTTCCTAAACTGGTGCAAAATGCCATTTTGACAGAACGACATGACAAATATCTCGCGGTGCGCATCTTGCAGCCGAATACTCAAACGTCATTCAAATTTAGATTGCTCTGCCTCTGTTTGACATTACTCATTTGTAAGAGATGGCAATAATTTAAGCGGGACTTAAATTGAGTGGGGTTTGGGTTGCGTTTGAGTATTCGGCTGTTAGGCCCGCAGGGGTAAAAAAAGTAAAAAAAGCACATTTGCTTTTTTGTTTTTCTATCTATCTATAATAATCGGAAATTGGTCGCATGACTAAAAACCTATATAAAGCGAGTGCGCGTTGACTCGCCCCTCTATTGCATTTCTGACTTCAAGGAGTTCACACCTCTCGAATATTGTTAAAATAGGCTGTTACTATGCCCAAATGAATTTAAATTGTATTGCTAATTATTTATCCTGACTGATGTTCTAGTTATGAAATTCAATTCGTAATAATTAAAACATTTTGAAGTTGTTATAACTTTCTTGATCTTTTTTTAGTGGTTTTAGATAGAAACCGCTTATTTCAGAAGTGGGATGGGACTCAATTCAATAGTCCTATCCTAGCTCTGGCCTAAAGCGTGAATTAACTTTTGAAGTCTACCGTCAAAAGTTTTCTTGTAGAATCATGGTTAGTGGTGAAACTAAGCCTGATAGGGATAGGTAGGAGTACTAATGATCTTTCTAAGTGTTTAGAAAAGTGTGTACCCTCAACGAGTGCTGCGTCATCGGTGCCGATGGCAACGGATGCACCTATGTGCCATTGTGACTGCCTGCAGCCTGATCATCATGTCTACACGCCGCAGTCACACCCGCGAGTCAACCACTGCTCCCAGCAGTGCCAGTGCCGGTTGCAGAGTCCGTGACCTCAGTATCAGTGCCGGCTTGGGATGCTAGCACAACGTGTGAGCCTCTTGAGAGTGCTGTGTCGTCGTTGGACAACGCCTCATTGGAACGTTGAGAGCGTTAAGCAAGGTTAGATCCAACCATTATTGTGTTTCGATTTGTGATAAAGTTGCGTGATATCGATTCTTTGTGCAAAAAGGTTAAACGAATTGAACGCGCTGGAAGGACAGCGAGTGCTTATCCCGGATAGCTAATTGCCTGAAGGGCTTGTAGTTGGTTTATTTTGAACTTGAGTTTAAACCACTGCTATGTTCACGCAGAATCGATATTGCAAACTTTTTATGAGGCTATGTGTGCCGATAGTTACTGTTATGCCACGTAAGGTAGATGATGCGAAGCTCTTATTATGCGCAGTATCATAGTCAAAAGATCATAGCAAAGAACGATGGTTGTTACTTTTATACGTGGAATAACTGGTGCATAGTTACGTGCCTATACATTTATGTGGTGGCGTTGGCCATCTCCAGCGCTTGTGCAATACACAGATAAGGTTCTTTCTAGTGCTAGTACCTAAAGATATATGTGTACTGTGACCTAAATCTAGTCCTTATGTGTGAAGGTAGATCGAAAAACATCGAAAAGTGGCTATGTTTGTTCTGTTAAATCCAGGTCATGACTTTACTGTCTTTTCTGCGAAATAACGATCTACAAAACAAGTTTTCTTTCTTATCAAGAATTGTAGGATGCCTCTACAGATAGTGGCATCGGAACTATGGTTATTCAGTGCCCTTTTAGGGTCTACTTACATACCTACAGACATGTTGATGAACAGTGGACGTGTCTAGCTTTTAATTCTGAATCAGTGCTAAGCATTTAGACATTTTGAAGTACCCACACATCATATTTTGCGAGGCAATTGGTAACCAAAACATTGTGTGTATGGCTGGGTTACCCTTGACCCCTTGACATTGAGTTAGCGATATTTTCCCGGAGGTCGACATGCTCATCGTCCCTCAAAAAAGTAACATGAGTGTGTAGATGATTACAGGTACAGCCAGATGATCTCTCATCGTGAAGGAGTGCATTTGTTTGTGTGAACAGTGAGCAATGAACCTCTAGTTCAAGGTATGATCAATAAAAATTACATGTAGTGCTTGTCAACTCATGCGAATCACTTTAGAAATGACTCCTCTTGATGGTGAGGACTGTGCAAAGTTTTTGACTGTAGTTCATTATTTGTACCGTCGCTACAACGGTAACAATTTGATAAATGCACTTTGAGTTGATGAGTAGAACACTTGTTTGTTACAGCCTGTACAGACTTTCATATAAGTCAAAGGTGTGATGAATCGTTCGAGATTTGCCAGACAAAGGTGTCATATGCAAATTGCAGTCGTCATACTTATTTTATTTTTAGTTGAACTCGAGCGAGTTCTGGTAATAAAATAAAAAATAAGAATAATGTGGAAATGTGTTGTGTCAATTTTATTATTTGTACCCACCCGCAGGATTGACTTTTGTTTCCGCTAAGTAAGTTCAAGACCGATGGTTCAGATGCAAATGTCACTAGCAGTCACCCATTCAAATAGTGACTGGGAAGAAAGTTGCTTAACTTTGGTAATCGGTGAAGGTTGGCTTGGCAAGCTACGCCACGAGCATTTCTTCGCCTTTGGTAAAAGTCAGAGTTCTTATGTTTTTAACAGTGTATTTTACAGCTAAATTGAAACTAGCTTACGGACCGCCTGATGGTAAGCGGTTACCTTGGAATTTGGATGCCTGCATCACCAAAGGTGACACACGTGCGCTGCCGACCCTTAAAGAATTTGGAACCACCTGGTTTGGAGGTACCTTGTTGTAGTCACTATAGGGAATACCTCAGCATGTGTATTGTTCCACAACCTGAGTGAGTGTTTGTGGGAGAGAAATCCTCTGAGACCGGACGGTGCGTGACCACCTTGGCTCTAGAGTGTGTGGATGAATTCCCTGAGATTGGCGAGTAGCAGACTACTTGCCAGAACGACAGATCGACAGATCGACAAATCGACAGATCGTCGTATTGTAACAATGTGTGAAATTTCAGAGTTTGAAGGAGCCATGGTCATTGGTAATGTGTTGATGTTAGCATCGTTTTTAGCTAAGAACGTGTGTGAACGTGATTGATGCTGAACTGGTGGTTCATGATTGAGAAATCTTGTCAACTGTTTTTGTTCAAGCTGAACGGTTTTGGTTTAGTATTCTGTTTGGTGTTTATGTTCCTGCCGGTAAACAGTGACCAAGCTATTTGTGATGCAAGTCTAAGGGCTTTGTTGTGTTGACTTGTTCGAGTGTGTCCTTATTCTGGTTTTATCCGTTTAGCAAGCGGAAGATGGTCGAAAGATGTGTTCTCTATGAGATAGAGTGAGATGAAATCGGGAGTTCTATTTTCTACCACATCAGCTTTGTTGGTGGAGCTGTTGCTCAGAATATTGTTTGGTTTGTCATTTATCTACTGGTAGTAGGTAGATAGAAAACAACTCTGTTTGTTTTTAACAGGTTTTTCACGTCAGTTTTGTTGGTGGAGCTGTCGCTCAAAATATTGTTTGTCATTTATCTACTGGTAGTAGGTAGATTGAAAACAACTCTGTTTGTTTTTAGCAAGTTTTAGTTGTGTTAAAATAGACAGTGGAAATTGTCTCGCCGAATAGTGTACGAGTATAGTTAGCGCAGATATAATGATTTTGGTTGTGTATTTGTTTTGACCATTGTACTATCACGAAAGATTAATTTCAGTGTAAACAATGCAAAAGATTGGTTCTTTTGATGAGTTAATACCGTGGTGTTTATTCGTGGTTACCTGTAGCAAGTTGTGTGAGATATCTTGCATTGCCTTTGACACTAGCTTTTCGAAGTGTTCGACGATCGAGCAGTTCTAGCGGTAGTGTATAGCTGAAAAGGTACTGAGCAAAGTTTTGCTGTTCTGTTTTGTAATTTAGATGAAAAGTCGACATTCGGTTTCGTTTAGTGGAGAAGTTATGAATGTCCTAGTTTTTCTATCAATGGTTTTCTATCAGAGAAAAGTATCTTTGTTGTCTATGTAGCCTATGTCTCCTGCAAATAATGTAAATAGTGCCTGTATTTAGTCAAGGTAAACATTTTCTGTAGTGAGCAGCTTTATAAGTCAATGCGTGAATGCATTGCACGGCCACAGTTGGCGCAGTTTAATAATGCAATGGATGAATTAGTGACGCTAGTGTGTGCTTAGACAGAAGCAGTATTTGGTTGTAAAAGTTTTGAATGTCAGGTTAGACCGAGCGAGAATAAGTTCAAAGTTTTTACAGACTACCCTGGTAAACGAAACAGATGCAATAGTTGGTCTTGTTGGATACTTTCGTTGATAGTACCTCAGAATGTTTAGGTACATGATTGAGTTACCTTGATAGTAGTTCTTACTTGCAGTAACGTAAAGTTTGATGGGTGTCAAATACTTACGAGCCAGTGCTTGTTATCTTTGACCGACTGTTACTAACGGAGTAGTAAACATAAGTTGATGTATAGTTGGCTAGTTATTGCAGTCACAGGTGTGATTGATGTACGTAGATATATAGCTGGATAGTTTTAAACTGTGTTGTGGACAGTTATGATTCAGTGTTGGTTTTATGTAGCTATGCTATGCTGCAGGGTTCGTGTGAGCTGTGCTTTTGAGTGGAAGTTGTGCAGTTGGAAGTTTTAAACTGATGGTTCTCCATGCGAAGTTATAGTTTGCGTTGCGGTGAACGTCAAACGTACGCACTAAGGCCCCCGGTACAAGGGCTTGTCTCTTGTGATGAAACATCAGTTTCATGATGGCAGATACTGGTACAGTTGATTAGCGATTGGTTCAACTGGTGTTGTAGCTGAGCATTGATTGCTCGATAAAGGCAGATACTGGTACAGTTGATTTGCGATTAGTTCAACTGGTGTTGCAGCTGAGAAATAGTTGCTTGATAAAGGGAGTGAATCCCTGAGTCGCGGTGTCGCGATTCTTGTTTATAAGTCTGGTTTTGTGTTTTTGTGTTGCAATTTTGTAACCTACTTTGTTTTGACTCGAATCCTTTCATGCTGATGTGTAACTTTGTAATTGAATTTCCAGTTAATTGCCGTGACAAGCAAACTTGGCGCCTCTGTCATTTGAACGCCTTGACATGCTAACTGGGTGCCTCTGTCTTGTGGATTCTGTAGACAAGCTAACTTGGCGCCTCTGTCGTTCGAACGCGGTAGACACGCAAACTGGGCGCCTCTGTCTTGTGGATGGATGTAGATGTCGCACGTTGAACGCGAAACACTTAACTGTAGTTCAATTCCACTAACAAACTTGTCAGCTAAACGCGGCTGAGCCTTTCATTTGTTTTGGGCTATTTCGATTCAACTTCACGGTAACGTTTCAGCTGAGCTGAAAATCGATCAAGCCGTGGTTGGAACTGAATAGAACTTAACTTGTTGTGAATTGGTGGAACTGAGCTCTTGGTACTATGGTCACTTATCTCTGTGACGATTCAATGTGATCCGTTAGATTTTCCTAAATAGACTCATTTTGATTTTGACATTACAAGTTCAATTCAAAGTTGCTTATTTGAGTTATACTCTGGCATGGATTTTTCGACACTTTTCTTGATGAAAATTTGAAGAGAAGTCTATGCTCGAGTTTCGATTCAAACTTTAGCAACTTTGAAGCATACAAACCTAAGACATGCTAACACGGTGCCTCTGTCTGTTGTTGAAAGATATACAGGTTCTCTGTATATCCTGGT
Organism: Eulithis testata; assembly: GCA_947507515.1. Classification (NCBI taxonomy): domain Eukaryota; kingdom Metazoa; phylum Arthropoda; class Insecta; order Lepidoptera; family Geometridae; genus Eulithis; species Eulithis testata. The sequence goes on along the minus strand of OX382213.1, from coordinate 3,144,307 downwards.
TAGGATAACAGAATGATCTTAACTGTGTGTTTTCTATTTTCAGTTCAAGAAAACACACCCTGCTTGGTTCATCCCAGCTTGTTCTAGGCAACTCTGATGACAGGCGCCTGAATCCATGGCGTCATTACTGCAGTTCGTGCCTCCAGCCTCGCTGACCTGAGCCTGCCTGCGGAGCATCATCATGACTGCACCATTATCGAAGGGAATCTCCTGGAGCTGTACTAGATGAATGTGGTCGAGGTCGACCAGCTGTCAGAATGGCCGAATAATCGGAAATTGGTCGCATGACTAAAAACCTATATAAAGCGAGTGCGCGTTGACTCGCCCCTCTATTGCATTTCTGACTTCAAGGAGTTCACACCTCTCGAATATTGTTAAAATAGGCTGTTACTATGCCCAAATGAATTTAAATTGTATTGCTAATTATTTATCCTGACTGATGTTCTAGTTATGAAATTCAATTCGTAATAATTAAAACATTTTGAAGTTGTTATAACTTTCTTGATCTTTTTTTAGTGGTTTTAGATAGAAACCGCTTATTCTATCTATTCAGCCTGTATGCACCCACTGCTGGGTATAGGCCTCCTCTTTAGTACGCCAGTTTCTCCGGTCCTGCGCGAGTCTTCTCCACTGCTGCCCGACTACAGCCACAATATCATCGGACCATCGGGCGGGTGGTCTGTCTGTTTTGTTTTTACTATGTTAAAATAATACTATTTATGCAATGATGCAATGATAATGATGAACTTGATTTGATGCCCTATAATTACTGCTTGACACCATCCATAGTCAGAAATGGCAATGACTTAGTCATGTGCTTAAAAACCAACGCCCGTATGTATAATGCAAATAAGGGTCATTTTAGGGTGACACCAACCCTCGCCTCACACCACATCTTTACATTACGGCTCGTAAACTCCATGACATATTTTGTAGCCAGGGTTAAACTCGGGACTTTAAAGAGGTCTTTTGTGGGTTCTGAAGTTCTACAAAAGAGAGGTATGCTTTTTCCTTCTGTTTATAATTTATAGTTTGTTTTTTATAAACAGCATCATTAAAAATATAAATAAGTTGTTTAATCATTGTTGGAAAATATATACAAATAATTTATAAGTTTAAAAAACTGGAAAAAACTACTTCAATTTGATACGCCTTCATCATCAAATGATGATGATGATGACAGTTCGGGACCAACCTGGAAGCATACCCTTTCAGATAAAAAAAGAATTTTTCAAATCGGTTCTTAAATGACGGAGTTCTGAGGTAAGAAACATTAATTTAAAAAAAAAAATAGGACCAATTTGGAAGCATACCCTTTCAGATAAAAAAAGAATTTTTCAAATCGGTTCATAAATGACGGAGTTCTGAGGTAACAAACATAAAAAAAAATACAACCGAATTGAGAACCTCCTCCTTTATTGAAGTCGGTTAAAAAGTAAGGCTAAATTAGACTAAGGCTAAAAAAGACGAGAATTTTCTCCTAGCAATGACTATTAAAAAAGAGCAACCACACTTTCATAATATTCATTCATATTGTGTACTAAGAGTAGTTTAAGAATGTAGTCTTCTTTCTAGAAGTTTCTAGTTGGATAGGTTTCAGGACCACTCAATAAACACGTCTGGGGATTTTTTGTCCCAAAAATCTCCTGCAGGCAGTCGCAGAGTCCACAATGGGGATTTTTGCGCAAAAACTCCACGGATCTTCTTCGCGGGGGAACACGCAGGGGTTCTATGAGATAAGCTCTCAAAACAAAAGAATCGCTCTTGTTTTATTATGTCCTGAATACGTCCCTTTCTCCCCTGATTACATTCACCGCCGGCAAATCACCCACCTACTCTGTAGATTAGACATTTAGTACAAATTTGCTGTGCCTTTTCTACCTTCCTAATTCGGTGATTTGTACTGTGGTTAAATAGGTTACCGTTTTGCCTCGTCCGAGGGAACCCCATTCGATTTAGGTTTGTTTTATCGACTGTAATATCATGAAATTGAACTTTTAGGATCAATGCTTATGAGAACCAATTTAATGTTTAAAATATACGCAGTGACCGTTATATAAATGACTATAAAATGTTTGCCGGAGACCTCTACGCACCGAAAAAGGCTCGGATGTATCACCGTCGTAAACGACGGTGCCTTTCATGTCCTCATGGAACTGCCGCATTATTCAGCTGCGCCAATTATGGCCGTGCAGTGCGATTACGCTTTGGCTTATACAGCCACCAAAGAAAATGTTTACCTCGGCCGAATACAATCGTCTGCTAAAGACGCAAAGGCCAATGATGATAAAATGTTTGCTAGTAGCAGCAGAAGAACAGTAGTAGAGCTTCTAATGAAAGAGTTCGTCCAGGGAAGTACTACCACCGTACTTATTTCTGCCGCCAAACATTGATGTGTTCCAGTTTGAAGGGTGTAGGTGCCGGTGCTATTACACGCACATGAGACTTAAGACTTTTATGTCTCAGAGTGATAGGCGCAGTGCATCACAGGACACATTCACAGTAGATGTGCTTAGGGAGGCAATGCATCGTTATAATCAATTAGTTGTATAAAAAAACATGTGTGTAATTCATACGTGGTAGAAGTGAAACCTTTAAAAAGAAAAAGTTGCAAAAATTTAACGAGTTTGTTCGAGACTTGAACCCACGCATTACGAGCTAGTCTCGGTTCGATCCAATCCGTTAGACCGCTTGCCCAGCAGTCTTCTTAGAATGCGTACGAAAATTAGGGATCTCTCTTCTCGTTTCCTCGCTTTTTCGTTTCATCTTCTTCATTTCCGTTTCATCGACTTTTAAATCACAACGGTGATTTTCTCTTCAAAAGCTTTTTGGGATTCTTCGGCGTCATTGTCAAAGCTTGAAAAAGTCCACTGCTGGAGAACAGACCCTAATCACATTTTATCACATGATAATTATTGTTTACAAGTGCTGAGTCAACCCGCCAACTGTTGAAGGTAGTTGACGATTTCCAAAATGCCCACTTCTAGTATAAATTCAGGAACTATTTTACTCGAACGCGTTGTATCACGTAATTCACGTAACATAATGTGTTACATCTCCGCGCTTCTGTTATTTATGTGCCAGTAGTCGCACTACAGAAGCTTGGGAGTACACCAAGTTTACTTCGCAATACAATGGTTTGTCGTTTTGAATTACACTGCGTGACTACGCGGCTTTATTGCAAAAGGTCGCGCACAACGCACAAGACGAGCGTGCAGTGTAAACTGAATATCAATAGCGAATGTTTCTTTATAGTTTTTCGTAGTAGACGCTCTGACTCAGGCTCTTAGCTAGGAATAAAGGGGTTCAGGCAACATTATTTATTCTTAGATGCAACACTGTACCGAGGTCGGGCCGTATTCAAGTCGTCAGACTAGTTTGAATTTTATTTGAAGACTCTAAAACTAATATTCGGATGGCATTACTTTTGATGGGTCCAGAGGCCTTATTAGGTTTTACTTTATTGACGTCATATCTCGGCCGAAAACTTGTTTCGTCACGATCACGAATCTCCCAAATATTTTCATTTATTTTTGTGATCGTAGAACCTTAAATTTAGTAAAACTCGGTTAAAAAACAGCCTAGATGTGCCAAAATCAAAATACGGCCTCTTAACCTCACTGAAAACTTGACCTCATTTAGTTACTGGCTACTCAATGGTGAAATTGTGCTCAAATGCTTTATAAAAAATTGATCCCGAATTAAGCACAACGAAGTAATTATTCCGATGTATTTTTCATACAGTATGATATTGTTTTATTTTGTTATAGACCTCATTTGTACGCAAAATCATCAAAATACTGCATAACACGTAAAATTAATGTCCGCAATATAACATTGTAACTCAACCGCAAAGCGCGTGCTATCAAACCGTAATAAATATGAGTGTAGGCTCAAAAGAGGTCAATATGAACTCATCCGAAAATTGTTGTTACATAGAACACTGCGTTGTGACTTAGCAACGTTTCGTAGACAAGATGTTATTGATGTGCAGTGTAACTTGAATATGTTGTGTTTACTAACAAATGCTGATTTTATTAATGACCCAGTAACGATGGTAACGTGCAGTTCAATGCAATATGTACCGGGATTAAAACTATGTATATATTTTACTACCTGCTAGTTCAATCAATCTAATAAATAAAATATTCTTGGACATATCACACAACTCCCTCTAGTCTCAAACTAAGCAAAGCTTGTAAAGGATTAAGATTGCTTATACATTTATTTGTGCATGCTGACTGCTGAGTTGTTTATAAATAACCCCTTTTGGGATTATTGTTCCACCCCATAATTCACAATGTATTTACGTACCTACTTATAAGTCTGATTTTAAATGTTTACAAACTAGGTACATATTTTAATTTAATTTATATTTAATAACTTCTGTGATTTTGGACCTATAAATTTCTATAATTTCTATAATACTTGATTCTGATACAACTTTGCATTTTTTATTTATTTTTTTCATTTTTCTTTTTTTTCTAATGATTTATACAGCAGTGTCAGGGGCCACTTTTTACTCATGCGTCTATAGATGGGACGCTGCAGTGTCTGGGTCATGGTTTTACATGGAGTAATGCCGAGAACCTACTCCGCTCAGCCGAATCAGGCTTATCCATAGGAAAGACAAGGTCAATACGTGCGGAGCTGATTGAGCCACGGGTTTCATGATGTTTTCCTTCGCCGTTTGAGAACACTGGCATTGCGCACATTTATTTTCTGAGTAGAGAAACAAATTGCACCAAGCTTATAAAAATCCAGTCAATCAACTGAAATGTCATCAATCATAATGATAATTTTACCAAAACCAATATCTGCCCCTGTATCGTAAGCTCTGAACTGCTTTCGCTGCCCAGCATAATGTCAATCGATGTGGCCAAAGATATACGAAAACCAGCCGGCCTAAGATGCGCACCGCGAGATATTTGTCATGTCGTTCTGTCAAAATGTAAGCATTTTGTACCAGTTTAGGAACTATTGCATCATCTGTGGTACCTAATGTTGTCGACAAAACGCGCCATAATGTACACTTTTGACACCTGTTAGTCGTCGTACCTCTCTGAGGACGAGATAATAGTCATGCAGAACTGTCAAAAGTTGGAAATTCAAAGGCGCGGTTTCTCGACTACATTACCACAGATAATGCAATAGTTCCTAAACTGGTACAAAATGCTTACTATTTGACTGAACGACATGACAAATATCTCGCGGTTCGCATCTTAGGCCGCCCGAAGCTTTTGACGCGGCAAAAAACGCGCTGTAACGCGCTAATGTCACTTTCAGTCACCGAATACCAATGATTTAGTATGAAAAAGGTGCAGAAAACCTGCCAGGCTTAAACCTGGCAGGTTTTTATGAAACAACGATTGCCCCCCTGGCATTTTGGCTCGACGGGAATTATCATTTCGTTAATTGGCTTTTAATTTGTGCCGTTGACATTATAATAATTGAAATTGATTTCTACTTTTGTTAAAACCTCTGTAGGAAAATTCTCTTATTAAATCTACAGCGAATATCATCGAAATTTTTAACCGACTTCAAAAAAGGAGGAGATTCTCAATTCGGTGTATTTTTTTTTTGTTGAACAAATTGGTAAAACTCACTTTTGCTGCTTTTGTGAATTTTTTTATGTAGTCGCTAGCTAGCCAGGACGTCATCATCATCAGACTTTATTATAAGAATTAACCCGTTGATTTTAATTGTAAGAAGTTTCTAGAACCACGTAGGTAGGCGACTTGCACAAATCCTTTAAAACACTCAATATCAAAGAAATAATCAAGTGCAATCACACGTGTCTTGATTATCAATTTATTTGTGAGGGGTGTTTTAGAGGATTGGTGCTAATATGCAAGCTAATATTTTTTTTACTGAGAAGTGTTAAACTGTCTATCAAACACAATATATTTCACTAAGCTAGCATTTATGGTTTCCAAGATATTTCTGTTTTTATAGATGACCCAAAATTTTTGTACATAACCGTATTTAATATTCTTTAGGTACGTAGTATGAGGCTCAGAGGATCAGTAAGCTGGCAGTGGCTGTGGGCCGGCCATGTTTGCCGCAGAACTGACAATCGTTGGAGCAAACTAATACTCGAGTGGTCTCCACTCGAGTAGGCATGTCTTGCGTTTAGGCAAGCGTAGTGTAGGACGCCCTCCGGCTAGGTGGGGTGACGATATGTGACATGTAACTGGCAAACACTGAATGGGAAGAGCCGAAAACTGGGCTCAGTGGCACGTCTTGGGAGAGACCTACGTCCAGCAGTGGACCGATATAAGTTGATGATGATGATGATGACGTAGTATGAGCAAAAAATGTGTGTAGATTTCGACGACAAAAGTTAATTGCGAAAACCATTCCGAAATGAGTTGCGTTCAACACTGTGGTCCAACATAAAATCAGTACTTACCAGCGTTACCACTGTCAATTTGGCTTTGAAGGGATTAACGAGAACTCATTATGGACGGTTACTGCCAACTTGCATACCAATGGCTTTTTGTAATCCTCAGGGGTTTATGGCAAGCGATGAGGATTACCCAATAATGTGACAGCTTTTGAAGTTGCTATCTACTGATTTTACCCGACCAAAAAGCTTTTATTGAGATGCCTATAACTCAATTACAGAAAAGTCAGTGGCTCGAATAAAATAATAAATAAATATTGTTGGACCTTTTTCACAACGTCATTTAACCCCAAACTAAGCAAGCAGGGACTGAACCCACGACCGTCAGGTAGCCAGATCGTTTAGGTGAAGAGACCAAATAGTAGCCTATGTGATAAAAGAACACACTGATGGAAACCAATAAGTATGTACAGTGAAAAGGGCACAGGAATAAAAAAAAAAAAAAAACAATATTCACGGACACTTAACACAACGCCTTCTAGTCCCAAACTAAGCAAAGCTTGTAAGATGGAAACTAGATGGCTGATAGAATACATTTTTTTTTTTGTAAATACATACTTATAATACATAGAAACACCCAGACACAGAACAAACATCTATGTTTACATGCACACAAATGTTTGTTCTCGGTGGGGATCGAACCCACGACCCACAGCGCGGAAGGCAGAGCTACTATCGACTGAGCCATGACGCCTGTCAAATAATAAACAACTTCAAGCTGTTAATAATCGAGCACTATGGACTTTTCAAATTGCTTTACTTCTTTTGAACTCAGAATTTTAGAATATAAGCAATTATTTAAAAAAACAGTAAGATGTAAGTATAGCCCTTCTCCTAGCAAACTTGCTTAAACTTTGTAACGTTAGTTTACGACACCCATATGAATTACTTTCATCTTCAAAACTAAAGTACATAAGTTAGTTTAAACTTGAATTTAAACGCGAAAGTTTTGGTTTTCAGGCCGACCAGAAGACCTTTGTCGGAATGGGTATTATAAGTTAGACGGCATTGTGTGTCTGTATGTCTGTGGCTTTGTAGCTCCGAAAGTAGGACTCTGATTTGGATGCAGTTTAGTTTTTTAAGAAAACTGGTTTATCTGGGATAGTTCCTCTTCATCATTGCTGGTCATCATCAGACCTTGGAGTATGGACCACCAGTTCATTGAACCCGATTACTTTGAGATGAACCAGATGTTTAAAACTGCAAACAATTAATCATTCTATTGAATATCTAGTTCCCATCGTACAAGCTTTGCTTAGTTTGGGACTAGAAGGCGTTGTGTTAAGTGTCCGTGAATATTTATTTATTTATTTAATATCTCATAACGTAAAAGCGGCGTTAATGCCGCCGCTTTTTCAGTTACATACAAACAGACAGACACACAACGCCGTCAAACTCTGAACACCCCTTTCTTTTTTGGTTGAGATTTTAAAAATATACTCTGCGCTAAAAGCTGTATAACATTCCAGTTTTGCAACATATTCAAAACAAAAGCTCGACCATCACAGACCGAAACAAACTCGGAACCCATCGCTGTGTTCAATTACCCGTGATATTTACTTGTGAGCAAAGACTAATGAGGACAGCTGGTTTACTCTTATCAGCCTGTCTAGCCAGGCTGGGTCATTCCTAGTAGATAACTTTAATGTTCTTGTGCTCTCTTAGTACTTTCAGTTTTGCTGCCACTGGGAGACAACTGGGAGCCGTAAGAATGGTTTGTCATCAGTGGTGACAAATGTGAAGGTCTGGGAATGGGAAGGAATGGGACACTGAGTCATTCCAGAACAGCTTGCCAAATCGACATGCAATCTCTAGAAAAAGTCATAAAACGTACGGCGCTTTATATATTCGATAGCGACGTAGTAAATAAATAAATAAACACGGACACTTAACACAACGCCTTCTAGTCCCAAACTAAGCGAAGCTTGTACGATGGAAACTAGATGACTGATAGAATACATATATACATTTTTTTTTGTAAATACATACTTATAATACATAGAAACACCCAGACACAGAACAAACATCTGTTTGCCACACAAATGTTTGTTCTCGGTGGGGATCGAACCCACGACCCACAGCACGGAAGGCAGAGCTACTACCGACTGAGCCATGACGCCTGTCAAAGTAAGCGGAGGTAACCTTAACATCAAGACCATCAGCTTGTTCCATTACATTTTCTTATAAAAAAACGATGTTTTTTTTTAAAAAAAGGTCTATCAACTGATGAAACTGGCTGTGATGAGTGTGATGATGGGAAAGTAAATCGTCATTGAGATGTGTCATACGCTATTTTATTATGCTTGTATGCTGATTGACTGCTCAAATGCTCAAGCAATGATTCAGACTCACGAATAGATTTTTGTATGAAAATCTCTACTCAAGTCTATGCTTGAGTACTAGTATAGTATTATATAATCTGTGGCTTGAGTAAAGATTTCTGTATCGGCATACGGGTCTCAAACTCACTATAACTTAGATTTATGTAAAGTAAACGTGCCGTTAAGTTTATCAGCTGTGGTTCTAAGCTCATAGGTTCCAATCCAGTAGCACTGATTACAATACTGGTTCGAGGGATTCAGCACAAGTTCATTTCAGCATGGAAATGATAAACAAAACATACAATTGCAAAACGTTTAGATTTACGCACGAAATACAGGTCCCGTCACGGGTTAATAGCGCTTGCGTAAAGAGAGAGGTGTAGAGATGCTTTGCTCAGTAAAACAGATCTAGAAGACTTCTGTACAAGACCGTTATCTGTACAAACGACTTTACATGTCAAAAATTACATAAAACTGTGATGGAACATCATAGCAATCTACTAATGTGTTTTTTTTTTTAAATTAATGACGGAATATTATCATGATCACAAATACTTTTGTCCACGGATATCGATACCAGTTGGCGGTCCATGATAGGAATTCAGGATTGCAATTATGTCATGCACGTCGCATGAATCAACATTATTGATTCAATGATTCATTTCATGGTTGCAATCCGAGATTGCAATTTTTCAGCAAAGCCATTATTACGGTTCGGATGACACGGTATTATGGTTTGGAACTTTTAATTTTAACCAACTTTAAAAATAGGAGGTTTTCATTTTTAAGAAACGTTTTTTTTTAACTTTTCTCTTTCATATTCTTCGTCTTTTCATCAGGTGTGGTAGATGCATTGTTATAGGCAGAAGTTACTGCGTTACATCAGGTGGACCATCAGCTTCATTACTCTCATGACACCTAATGCACACTAAGACTCGTAAGCTGATTATCTGCTCAAGCATATCTGGACTCAAGCGTAGATTTTTATATAAAAATCTCTACACAAAATCCTTGAGTAACAATTTCTATCAGCATACGGGCCTTAAGCACCTCTTCCAACAAAGTACTCACTTAAGTACTACATTTAATTCTGCACGTCAGTTTCCATGAAACATTAATTCTCCTAAAGCCTTGGTCTCGCGATCGTACCGCACAACGCAGCAGTATGCAGCATGCAGCGCCGGACACAATTGTATACAAAACGTCCAGTGTGGTCACTTGTTACGTCGCAGCCTGCGTCAGGGGCGAGGAGCAAACGCGGTACTCTGCGTTGTGCTGCACACGACAGCGTGGTGCGTTACGATCGCGAGACCAAGGTTTAAAGCCGGGGATACTCTAGGGGACAAATGTCCTGCGACACGTGTCGCCAGCGACGTTGGGTGAAGTAGCACGACGTTGCCGGGCTTTGGTCGACATGTCTGGCATACATCGCGCGACACGTGTCGCCAGCGACGTTGGGTGAGCTAGCACGACGTTGACGGATTTCGCTCGACATGTCTGGCAACATCGCATCTTCGTCTGACGTCGCTGTGGACATAAGTCGCGCGTAGTCGCCATATATGTAAGGCAAAGTTTCGTGAAGTCGCACGACTTCGTCTGACGTCACTGCGGACATAAGTCACGCGTTGACACCATATATGTCAGGCAAAGTTTCGCGAGGTTGCACGACTTCGTCTGACGTCGCTACAGACATAAGTCGCGCGCTGTCGCCATATATGTAAGGCGAAATCGGCTGGCTTCGCTTGACATGTCGTGGGACATTTGTCTCCAAGTATATCCCAAGCCCCGTTTTCACTAGGGGACACGTCGCTGGAAGAAATCGCCCGACATTCACGGAGTTGTCTCCGGCGACTGTCGAAGAGGGACACGAAGGTCGCGCGTGTCAACGCTCGCAGAGCATGCTGCGCTACTTGTAAATGTCCCAAGCGACGTCGGGCGACGTCAGGCGACATCGCGCGGGACACGTGAATTTCGTGTCGAGCGACAGAGTCGCAGAACAAATGTCCCCTAGTGAAAACGAGGCTTAAAAGGCTTTGAGCTCAATGCAACTGTGAGCTCTACTTACCAAGCTATTTGTGTTTCGTTCTCAGCTCGCAGACACTTGTGTCGCTGTCGTGTCTTTTGTAAGGTGAGAGCACACTTGACAAACATTTTGCGAGTGTATAATAGCTTTCAAAGCTTGTTTGTAATGCGACATGGTTTTATAGCACCGAAAAAGTAGTTATAAAATGTACATAAAAGTACATCCTATCCTACTTAATATTATAAACGCGAAAGTTTGTAAGTATGGATGGATGGATGGATGGATGTTTCTAAGTAAAACCGATTTGGATGAAACTTGGATCTCAAAAAATTAACGGGATCCAACGGGACGCGAACGAAGTCGCGGGCGGCACCTAGTGAAATATAATTATTTTTAAACGATAGACGTATAGATTATTGAGGTGTTCCAAACCTACTGGAAGCAAATAATTTCTGAATCTTTTTTTACTAATTTCCTGTCTTTCTTATTATTCGTACCTACAGTGTGGGGATTATTTCTCTTACAAGTTTACAGCGCTTTATCATTGACAAAAAATAAATAGTGTTTTTGATAAGTTTTGACATCGTACATTGACCCCGTAGAGTCTGTATACCTACTGGTAGTTAGTATAAATAGTAGTTTCTCATTATCCACTGGGTCATCTCCAGTGCAAAGCCCAACTTTACGTCAATAACGGCAAAGTTATTGAACTCAATATTATTGTTTGCCCGTAACTTCAGCACCTTCCCTAAAACTCTACCGTTGGAAAATACGAGGTTGTCAGAGATTTTATCTAAGAACGGGTTGGTAGGGAAGTCTTATAAGGTTGATTTAAGCAAGCAAGCTCGTATGAGTTAGTGGCCAACTCTGGTGACGGAGTTTTTAGGCCGCCTTAAGGCCTCCGTCTTGGCTTAACGATTGCTAGGCCCGGGACCGACGGTTTAACGTGCCCTCCGAAACACGGAAGCGTTGAGATGTAAATGCCACTAACGGTCACCCATCCAAATAGTGACCGGGCAGAACATCGCTTAACTAAGATAATCGGTAAAGATTGACCAAGCAAGCTACGCCACGATCGCTTCAACCGTTCAAACTACTCTTATCAAAAGTTTGAAAAACTAAATACTTACTTATCCGAGTATAAAAAGAATATTGAAATTAATGACAAGCGTCATGGCTCAGTCGGTAGTAGCTCTGCCTTCCGTGCTGTGGGTCGTGGGTTCGATCCCCACCGAGAACAAACATTTGTGTTATAAACATAGATGTTTGTTCTGTGTCTGGGTGTTTCTATGTATTATAAGTATGTATTTACAAAAAAAAATGTATGTATGTATTCTATCAGCCATCTAGTTCCCATCGTACAAGCTTTGCTTAGTTTGGGACTAGAAGGCGTTGTGTTAAGTGTCCGAGAATATTTATTTATATTTATTATATTATATTTATTTATATATTAATGTTTTTTTTGTAATATTTTGTAAATACAGTATGATAATAAAATTTAAAGTTTCTACTAGGTGTCGATTCTGTTGTTGCATTTTTTAAACTTACATATTTTACCACACTAAAAATATTGCTGCTTCTTTCTAATAACCTAAAACGACGTAGACGGCTGTCAGATTGGTTATTTTATAGAGTAAGAGTTAGAGTTTCTTTATTTTCTTGAAATAGGTACACAACAGGTGGTAAACAAAATTATAACAGGATCCATTAATTCGCTATTTTAAAATTATAGCATGCAAAACATTTTTCTATATTAGTTAGGTAGGTCTAATAGCAACTATACAATTTTACTTTAACTCCATGAATTCACGAACCGTGTAAAACCCATGATCCAGCAACCAGGTGCGTAATACGCTCTTAAACTTTTTAAGGGGCTGTTCCTTTATAATGTGTGGTATTTTATTGAAAATTTTTATGCTCATGTTATAGCAGTTTCTTTGATAGAGAGAAGTTCTTGCAGTAAACTCGCCATTTCTTGTATTACGCAAGTAAACATCGTTTGCTGTTTTGTATAGATAGTTATGCCGCTTCATAAAACATGCAGTTTCATATACGTAGAGACACGGAAGAGTTAATATTTTTAGCTTTTGAAAAAAGGGCTTGCAAGGCACTAAAGGGCCAATACCGCAAATATATAAAAAATAAACAACAAAATCAACACTTAGAAAGAAAGAAAGAAAGAAAATACATTTATTAATGACACACAAACGGGCACAAACATGAAATACACAGAGTACCTAAGAAAAACACAAACACAAAACAAAACATAAATGTGTATCTCCCTGCCCCGCCCATCTAATGGCCACAAATAGGCGCCCAACTCATGTGTAAAGTATTTCTTTTCTTATAGATTTTGTTTAATGCTGACGATTAAATTACCTGCTTATATAGATTTTCTAGTTTTTACACATTTAAAAATTACATTTTTTTTCCAAGAAAAATCACATATTTTCACTCTTATTGATCCAAACCACTTTTTTTACTTCATACTCGTACTTCTTCGAAAAATACTCTGTTATCAGTTGAATTTTTTTCCGGGTACATTGCTTAGTTTATATAGTATTATATAATTTGTGGTTTTATTGATCGAGTGAGCGAAGCGAACGAGATCTTAGTGACAACTTGGACAAAAATGATCTGTATGTTTGTTCTTCGACATCTTTTGAACCGCTTATTCGATCTTCACAGAATTTAATAGGCATACGGATAGTACTTTTAAGTTTTACTGGTTTGTTGAATGAACTAAATCGGTCAAGGGGTCGTGAAGTTATGAGGGTCCAAAGAGAGTAAAAAAAAAGTGGTACAAAAATATCAAGTGGGGTGTCATATGATATGGTTTTGTTTAGACATTCCAAAACCGTTTTTATTTCGATTCTAGGTCTAATAGTTTTTGAGTTGTTGTAAAAATTATAAAATTGAAAAACCCAGTAACGTGAGCTAAAATTTCTTGAAGTTTTAATGATTTTGTAGTTCAAGTAAGACTGGTACTTAGCTAGACGGTGATTTCGATGCGATTTGCAAAGTTTATTGCAACCATTGGTCAATAAAAATTGTTTGGGTTTTATTAACCTCCGACCATCACGAGATCTCAGTTCGGGGCGAACTACATAGTTATCTGTGCTCTACTTTTTATAGCTCTACCCCTTTCACAGCCTTCACTCCATGTCAAGTCAATCCGATCCCTCCAATCAGAGACACTCGCACCGGAAGTCAAATGACTTCCTGTTTGTTTCCCAGTAATTGCATGCCGGGTGCTACTGCTTCCGATAAATCTGTGGCTTCATACTACAAAGACACAGTGTAAGAAAGTTTTGTGTGTATTGTTGTGTTTTGTGTATTTTGTTTTGATCTATTGGTAGGGTTATTAAACAACAAACATTTCCGAGAACAAACATTTCTGTGGCAAATATAAATGTTTGTTCTGTGTCTGAGTGTTACTATGTATTATAAGTATGTATTTACAAAAAAAAAATATGTATATAAGTATTATATCAGCAATCTAGTTCCCATAGTACAAGCTCTGCTTAGTTTGGGACTAGAGGGTGTTGTGTGTAATGTCCAAGAATATTTATTATTTATATATTTGACAGGCGTCATAGCCCAGTCGGTAATAGCTCTGCCTTCCATGTCGTTGGTTCGATCCCCACCATGAACAAACATATGTGTATGCCAAACACGGCTTCTAGTACCAAACTAGAACAAACATAGATGTGTGAACATAGAATTTATTCAAATCCTCTCCATCCAAAGGTCACAGGAAGTTTCTATTGAGCGATAAGGCTGCCCATTGTACATTTAATGCAACCTGTTTTGTTTTATACCATAAGAACATGTTTCGTTGTCATTTATGTACAATAAAGCATTTTTATATTCATTCATTCATTCAGTGTGTAAAATGCCCATGAATATTTATAGTTATTTATTATTTTTAAATTGTTTTGAACGCCTAGAATTAGTTTTGTTTTTTTTATTTACAAGACAATATTTTTTTTTTTTTTTTTATATATACAATATAGGCAACCGTTTGACCACAATCTCACCTGATGTTAAGCAATGATGTGGTCTACGATGTAGCACGGTTACCTAGAAGATACCTATTCACTCTACTCTTGAAAACTTCCAAATTATAGTCATTCGGGAACACAGACGCCGGCAACGAGTTCCACTCTTTGGCTGTCCGCATAATAAATGTAGACGCAAAGCGTTTAGTGCGGATTGGTGGCATATCAACCATGAACGGGTGTCTCGTTTCCGTACGCCTAGTGGTCCGGTGATGGAATGGGGAAGGGGGAACAAGCTCAAAGAGTTCCATTGCACACTCCCCAAAATGTATCTTGTAAAATACCGACAGGCTAGCTACTTTCCGACGATGCTCGAGGCTCAGGAGTTTAGCCTCGACCAACGCATCGTTACCAATGAGCTTTTTAGCTCGTCTGTCTATGGTCTCCAAGGCCTCAAGCTGGTATTTAGCAGAGCCATCCCAAAGGTGAGAGCAGTACTCCATACACGACAATATAGATAATACTGCAGAATAAGATAGGCGCACGAAAATGGCCATAGCTATTTTAGCTATATCTACCTTCACGCATTTTGTCTTTGTCTATCTATACATCTATACAAATATTATAAAGAGGAAAGGTTTGATTTTTTGTTTGTTTGTTTGTTTGTATGAATTGAATAGGCTCCGAAACTACTGGACCGATTAAAAAAATTCTTTTACCATTAGAATCCTACATTATCCCTGATGAACATAGGCTATATTTTATCCCGGAATTCCCACGGGAACGGGAATTACGCGGGTGAAACCGCGAGGCGCTGCTAGTACTATTATAAAACTGTAAGAAAGCCAAAAACTAAAATTTATGTTATGGATAAACTAAATATGCAGATCTACTAAATAAAAGATTCTGATTCCGAAAATCGAGTTGTCTGTTTGTTTGTTCGCGGATCACGCCTAGACTACTGGACCAATTTCAATGAAACTTATACCATTCAGAAGCCCTTTTTCCGGATTGAAACATAGGCTATATTTTATTGAAATGAAAGACGTGGATTCTTAGATACAGCTTGACCTCTCGAAACCAAAAGCCGCCTTTGGCACGAGGTTCATCGTATGCTGGTTGTCAGATATATGGGTGGAAAGTTTCGCACGCGTACTAAGTCGCTAGTGACAAAATAAAAGTATAGTAAATCCGGAGAATCCAAGATATTCCGAATGAATCAGGTAAGTAGGTATATATATCGTGCATTAATAAACTATACGCTGTTTACAATTGCCTCTATTATGTCTGGTGTTTGTTCTAGAAACTAATGTTTGTCTTATGCAAACTCTAAACAAGTACATAGCTATCTACTGTAATCTCTAGTTACTATGGACTTATTTAAATCTCTGTTTTAAATAATTATCAACGTTCCGTGCGCTGTGGATCGAAATAAACATTTATACTACACCTGCTTGGAAAGTACCTTGATACTTTATCAAATTTACGGTAGAAAGTACGTCATTGCATATCGAACAAATATGCGGGGAGAAAACGCATCTGAGCGGGAGAGAAAAGTGTATGAAAATCCATTTCTTACGTGGTTTTTCTTTTTTAATTTTGGGTAAGACTATGCGCCGGTAACCTAAATATCAAAAGCCAAAAAGTTTTTACAGTGAGTTTTTATCTCCAAGTTCGCAAAATGACACTGGCCACTAGCTGTGTGTTGGATGGTGTCGGGCTGGCAGTGCGACCCTGCGGCGGCAGGATAAACCATTTGAAAAAAGAACATGTGAAAATTGCAGACGCCATTGGCGCCATTTTCAATTTGTGTGTTGTTTGAGGATTTAGTTTTTTATCTTCCTCGTAGGTGTAGTATAAAGCACTATGTATCACTCGAGAGAAAGTGCGATTCCCGATCTCGGGTCAAACGACACCCTCGATGGTAATCGGTCACTTTCTCCTCTCGGTGAACAATGTACTATTATGTGTCTCAAAGATGGATTTTTGTTCTTTGTCTGGGTGTATTATAAGTAGATAGGTATGTATTTACAAAAAAAGTATATTATATTAGCAATCTAGTTCCCATAGTACAAGCTTCGCGTAGTTTGGGACTAGAGGGCGCTGTTTGAATGTCCAAGGATATTTATTTATTTATTAAAAGATTTGCTTAAATTTTTATCGGGTCTTGATTGACCAACGTCACATTAGTTATATTAGGCTGCCCCTAGACCTACAATAACATTGTACAATACCTTTAATTGTACAATAAGATTGAAAGGCGCTCTGAATCCAAACGAGCAATTTTATTGCACAATAATACGAACTGCACAATGTTTTCGTGTTCAGTCCGAGAATAAATAAATAAAAATAAAAATTTTTTTTTTTTTTTTTCTTATCACGTTCATGATATTCTTTGCTCTTGACATTCCACATAGAGACGGCAATTCTCTGTACAATTGGATACATTCGCCGATAAACTCTCTTTCCTTAACTTTTGGATTAACTTTTTCCGCCATTTTGCACGCGCGCGTGTACTCCTCGTGACGACGAATCACAAACTGAAAAAATATTGCGCAAGACTGACCCTACACGATCCAATGGAAAAATATTGTGCAATAAAAATTAAACTCGCTCAAACTTTCGGTCAATCATTGCGCAATGTTCAATATTAACCCTAAACGGTCAATAATATTGCACAATTTGCAATATTGCGCAATATAATTGACCGTTTAGAGGCCGCCTTAGAAGTACTACTATTGATCTTTTTTCAAAGTATACAAGATACAAGATGTTTATTTGCATAAATAAGTGTTACAATTTGGTCTTATATGTAGGAGGCACTTTTCAACTTATTCACCTTTTCCAGGTATCGCAAATGTTTTGGGCGCTTAAACTTAGGTAGGTAATTAATAACATTAATTTTGGGTAGGTAGGTACATACCTTTGGGCATGCACTAAATTTTAAAACATTTTTCCTTATCTACTACTTAACTAGTTCTTACTTAGGGTAGGTATACTTTTTACTAATTATGTACAAAAAGTAAGTTCTGAGAAGCTTTCGACTTGTCGACCTTTTAAGTAACTCTTTGATATTGTTTTGATGAGTTTGTTACGCTCAAATTACTTAAATGTCATGAACAGTACAGTCTGTCACACTCAATAGCAATAAATTCGGGTCACCAACTGACATCTTGAAACAGTTGAAATCGAGAATCCCAACATAAATACTTTCTATCTGTGTGTTTCTTTAATTATGAAAAACCTCTTTTTTCCTTGTACGCCTCTGACAAATATTCAGTCTGCTTGTCAAACAAAATCCCTAGTTAGGTGCTAGCAGTTAGCGGGTCAAATTTATTGCTACCAAGTGTATCTACCTACGCTTTAATGGAAACACCTTGAATCACTCAGAATTTCAAACACGTCCAATTAAATGAGCCTTTCACGACAAACAAAAGAAACGCCCTCAAAATCTTCAGAAACCGTTTAAAATTCAAAAGTTTTGGACCGAGTTAAAACGTTTTTGAGCCGAAGCTTCCATTTCAACTCCCGTTTCAATTTGTTTTGCGCCAAAATTTGCATTATGCCATTAGTGAATGTACCTAGAATGGCTGAGGTACCGTACAGACTTGGATACTAAATACTAACCTTTTTTGTTAGAGTTTAGATAGATATATAGATAGATAACACTTTATTGTACACAAAAACAATGTTTTATATAGAGACTAAATTATATAATACGAGTTTACTAACATAACGTTTAATTTCTTCGTCTTTGCTTGAAAGTTTTTGCGGAGACATACGCGAATCTTTCTTTTAGTTGCAATAAATACTTATTAAGTTTTAGCTTTGTTCGGTATGATTTATTTAGAAACCTTTTAATATTAGTATTTGAGTGCTAAAACTCGCTAGCTTTATGCATGACAAAAAACACCAATTAAAAATCCAAATTGGTGTTGTTAGAATGACAGAGCTCAATCAATCAATGCTCTAGAATTTGAATATAGAAATAAGTGATGGAATAGGCCTAGTCTATTGAAGTCAATTGATAAACTTTTATGTAAATCTTTATTCCTGTTATTAAAAATACTCGATGTAAGCTTAGAATAGTCACACCGTGTTTTGTCTCTTTCGATTCAATTTGAATCTGCTTGTCAATGCAAAAGACAAACTACGATGTAACTATTCATCGAGTTAATTCAAACAAAAAAATTGCTTTTGCTTATTGCGTTTATTCTGTGTCTGGGTGTTACTATGTATTATAAGTATGTATTTACAACAAAAAAAGTATCTAAGTATTCTATCAGCCACCTAGTTCCCATAGTACAAGCTTTGCTTAGTTTGGGACTAGAAAGCGTTGTGTTAAATGTCCATGAATATTTATTTATTTATTAATAACAGGGTATTAGATTTGTAACTACATGATTACATCTGTGTTTTTGGCAATAAACATTATTGTATTTGTATTTACAATAAATACGGTATTTAAAAGTAGCGTAGTATGTACTTACCCCGAGGTGACGAATAAGAATTTGCTGCGACGACGGGCTATGAATGTGACTCATTAGCGGCGCACGAGAGCCGCGCCCAAACGGACTATTAATCTAGAATAAGTACTTATATAAACCGAAGGTCGTAGGTTCGAATCCCGGTCGTGAATCAATGGATTTTTCCTTTCGGAAAATTTATATGCGTATTAACACGAACTTAACTGTGAAGGAAAACATCGTGAGGAAATCCGCGGCTTAGTCAGCTCCGCACGTATTGACCTTGTCTTTATGTGGATGGATGAGGGGATCGTATAGGTGCTGGGCAAGCCTACTCCATCTAAACATTGTCCCAGGCACTACAGTGTCCCGTTAAGTGTAGGCATAGGTTGCCTCCTGACGCTGTATAAATCATCTTCAATAGATGTAAAGGCCTAAGATGAGATGAAGATGATAGACTTTAAAAACAAGTCCGGTCAAGTGAGAATAAAACCCGCACACCGAAGTTTCCGCAAAATTCCGAACCGAAACTCTGTGAGGATTCCGATGTAGAGTTTTGAAATTAGTAAATCTGAAATGATACTTATTAGCGTACTTAGCCTTGGCTATTATATTATTTGTCATAATAGGTTAATAATACGATGCTGAATTACTATCATTATTAACATTTTTATTATTAATTATGAATATTTACTTTTTTTATGCATGTATGTTAGGGAATTTCTGGCCATTTGGTTGTGGCAAAGATAACAAAAATTTCTGTTAGCATTTGGTTCTACCAAAACGGTCTGATTTTCAGTCCGTGTTCCCTTAATGAAATCAAGGATATTAAATGTCTGTGCATTTCTGCAGTACGCTGGTTCTACTCTACATAGGTACGCCTTCTGTAGTAAGTGCATAGAGCAAGGCCTGGTTTTAAATTATTTTTGGTAGAGACAACTCATGAAGAATTACCTAGCTCATTTTAAACGACTTCAAAAAAGGAGTAGGTTCTCAATTCGTTTGTATGTTTTTTTACTGTTTGTTGCCTTAGATCTCCGTCGTTTATAAACCAATTCGAATAAATATTTTATCTGAAAGGATATACTTCCAGTTTGATCCTAATTTTTTTTTATCAAAATCGGTTAGGAACACGTCATCAACGCACGCACGCGTATTTTGCTTTCCTGTGACTTTTTAGTGGGTTTACCTACGATCAATAGAACAATCTCAATGAACTGCTATCATCATCATCATCATCTTCTGATGATGAAGTCGTAAATTCGTAAGGTAATCAAATTGAAGTCGGTTTTTCTAGTTTTTAATCTTATAAGCGACGACAATGACAATGATGGTACTTTTACTCTTGGCTACCTAAGAATACTTACGAGAAAAATACTTCGCTCGTATTTTCAAAGCTCTGTGAGCACAGATGCAAAGCGTGGTCTAATCTGCATTGCACTCCGTTTGAGGAAATTCTTACAACATAAAATGCTACACAATATCTTTGTAACAAGAAATATTCCTTCGTTAAATTCCAACAGAAATTTCTTCAAGGCATGTCTTGCTTGAAACAAGTTTTCCTTATTGTTTTAATTGACAATCGCTGTAGAATAAATTGCACGGGCACATTGGCTATCTTGAATTCATTCTATGTTGAACCTGCCTTACTTACAAGTGAGTTTTAAGGTTCATCATCATCATCACATCATCCTATATTGGTCCACTGCTGAACGTAGGTCTCTCCCAAGACGCGCCATTGAGCCCGGTCTTCTAATCCAGTATTTGTCAGCTACATTTCGCCGATCGTCCCCCCACCAAACCAGAAGGCGTCCGGAGTGGTTTTAAAGGCTATGATACTGAGCGGATTTTTTGAGAAGCTTGGTCTACATCAAGTACAAAACTACTCGCACGTCAAGCTTTAAAAAAATCCGCTCAGTGTCTCCGTATAAATCAGCGCACACCTGTGCTGGTTGTCAAACATTTTACACCAGATTTACACACCAAAACTCGTACTAGGCCCTCTGAGTACTCATAATTATACAAGGTGTAACATAATTACCCTATAGGCCTAAAAGGGGCGTAATCAGACCGACCACCTGAGTGCTTATGGACATGTGCAAACGGTTAATAAACCGTAATTGAAATTTTCATACAAAAGTACACCTTTTATTATTTTAGAAATATGCGACAACCCTATGTGTTTGTTTATTATTTGCGTAAACCCGGTACACCCGCATGCACACGTAGGTACCCTCCTACCGCGTCTCACGCACATGCATGCTGTGTGTAGGTACATTTTAAGGAAAAGTTACGAGCTCATTTCATGAATGAAAAACTTTGAAATCTCAAAGTCGTAGAAGAAACACTGTTCCTCTTGCCCTGTAAAATAACCCTTTCAGACTTATAGGGTAATTACGTCACACCGTGTATTTATCCTCCCTCAGTAAAGATATTTTAATAATTTTAGACTTTGCTATTCATAAACGTCCTTCACATCTCGCAAGCAATAACAACCCACTTCAAAATATCAATCAAAACACTCATTACACAGTTCAATGAAGGCTACACACCGAGTCGTTTTCAATACACCCCACACACCGCGCAAGCTATTCTACCAAGTCGGTGCTGTCAAGCGATCGCACGGAACTTGCAATTGACGTGGCACCTGCTCGTTCATAGATTACTTGGGACTCAAGTTAGAAGCTTCTAGAACCACGTTTTGGATAAAAGCGTTCTACATAGCAGTAGTATAGTAGAATTAGAGTTTTTAGTGAAAGAGCTTACTATTAGGTGGGCCATCGACTTGTTCCATCATTTAGTTGTATAAAAAAACATGCAAATAGTTTCGTCATTAGCCTATGATATAAAAATCAGTTTTATGCATCATCATAGCTTTGGTCTTCTTCGTAGTTATGATGATGATGATTTTGAGTTATTTCAAGTATCTTCACAACATCGCCCTATGCTACTTTCTATGACTTTTTATTTGTAGATACCATTTTTGAGAACATTTACTACCTTTTGTACAACACCTATGTTATATAACATACTAGCAGCGCCTCGCGGTTTCACCCGCGTAATTCCCGTTCCCGTGGGAATTCCGGGATAAAATATAGCCTATGTTCATCAGGGATAATGTAGGATTCTAATGGTAAAAGAATTTTTTTAATCGGTCCAGTAGTTTCGGAGCCTATTCAATTCATACAAACAAACAAACAAACAAAAAATCAAACCTTTCCTCTTTATAATATTTGTATATGTATATGTATAGAAGTGCAATAAACGATTTGAATTTGTATAACATTTCTACCTCAAAAAAAAAACTGGATAGTGTAGTGAAACCTACAAAAGTGAAGGTCAATGTGAAAAAGAATGCAAAAATAGTGCTCAAAAAGCATGATCTAAAATCTTACTTTAAACCAAACCAAAGTTGGAACTAATCCGAAATAATTAAGCTGATTGCAGCATCTTCCTGATTAAAGATAGGATTAGTCGCTTGAGCTATCTTCAAAGTGCACTCGAGGTTGAGTTTCGATAGACTTCAGTTGTATCGTGATTAGCTAATCATTTCGAAACAAAAATAGGTTTTAGAGACACCTACAATAAGAGATACGAAAACTAATGGAGTTATGGCAATATGGAGGTGAAATAATAAAATCAAAGTAAAGAGAAATAGGTACACTGTTTTCAACAAACATTTTTATTAATGTATGCCAACCTTAATTGCGACGGAGATTAGAGCAACCCTGGGATGCAGTTACTATTCTGTTGGATTTCACTATAAAGAATTTTGTCAATATTTGACATTGGATTATAAAATAAACACTATTACATCCAATGCACCGCGTACAGCGTTTTATAAAATGCAGTTCATCTTCATGTAATGCCTCTGTCCTCAAACCTCTGAACTGGTGCGCCAGATGGCAAAAAAAAACCCATCGAGTCCACTCATTTGCATAGTGGGCTTGTTAGGATTTTTTTTCCCCATCCGTCCCACCAATGGGCCAGCTGGTGGGCTCGATGGGAATAACCCAAATATATAGTTTAGGTGAGTTTGTAGTAACGTACACACTATTGGCTAGGGGCATCATGAAACTTTGTACACATATTCTTGGAGGTATTAGATCCCGGAAAATGAACGGGATCCAATGGGACGCGAACGAAGTCGCGGGCGGAAGCTAGTTATTTAATAAACAGTTCTAACTATAGTCAACTTCTGTTTATACTGTGGTCTTGGACTTTGCTAATATCTCCATTTGGTTTATCTGGTACACCAACATTGTATAGCCAATGTCAATCTTATACCACTGATGCTAAGGATCGTAATGCACTGCAAGTGATGAGTTGTATTTGCAAACACTGGTAGTATTTAGTATTTACTGTGATGTTGTAACTTGATGAAAATTTATGATGGATAACTTGATTGAGATAGGTTAATGAATAATACTCATTATCTTAGAGTTATGCTTAAATTACCCCCATTTGTTCTATAGGACTGTTACGTCATAGAACTGTTAAAACTTCTTTTATCCCTAATATCTGGTAACTTCCATTTGGTAGGACTATTGAAACGAAATCTAGCTCTAATGGGCCAGTTTCAATAGTCCTACTATGGAACTACAGGGATAAACTTTTTTTATGTAACAGTCCTATAGAACAAAATTCGCCGTCCCCGGAGAACAAAATGATAACTACAAAAACACGATTTTTCAGGAAAAATAAAAAACATATGGGAGTTACCGAAATATTAAACTAGCTTTGTATTGTACTAAACTGTGTTTAGTTTTATGTTACTTTTATATTTATTAAGATAAATAAAGACCTTCTAAAACAAACAATACTCATATTACAAATAAACTATTATTATTATTATTATTATTATTACTCACTGTCACTGGCACAGATCTAATACACTGGTAACTTTGTCAAGTGAAACTTACAGTTCAACAACGGTTATGTAGCAGTTGTTAAATAGTTAAAGATATAAAATTCAATAATCACTGTCCAATTTAACAACGTAGGGTTGTTAAGGAAATATTTTATAGCCTGAAGTTGCAGCGATCTAATCCAGGTACGAGAGACAGGCATATTATAGGAAGGAACTTCGAAAAAAACATTTGGTTCAGCACACAAAATGTGAGTTTTCAATGGGAATCGAACCCAGAACCTACACCTCAAAATAAGCTACTAACAACTAAGCAGTAAATTAAGCTTTTACAACTCCTGCTAGTCCATAATGTCCCATTGTTAGGAAAATACCTTCTTAATTTTAAATAAAGCTTTTAAAAAATAAAATAACTAAAAGCCTGAAAGCTCCTTACAAAGAGAAAAATGTTAAGTAATTAGAGCAGAGAATTGATCGTTTAAATTGTCTCTTCCAGTTAAAATTAAACTTAACTTAACCATAAAAGAACGTTGAATCGCAGAAGAAAGAAAAATTAATTAATTTTCTTGCAAGGGTGCCGTTCATTATTGCCAGCAGCGTAGAGATGCGAAAGATAGTTTGGTTCTCAGATAAATACGAGCTATGACTTCAAGAATAAATTATGTGATAATCGTAAACGGTAGCGTATCCACGATACAGGCTAAGAACTCACGCAGCGGTTTTCACCCACGCCCGCCGCGGTTGCGGGCCCGCAGCCTTTTTTCAAAACTCACGAGACCGCAGTTTTGTGCGGTTACGCAGCCGTCGCGATGGGATTATCGCTCGCAAACTTTGCGGTTAATTATCGCAATACGGGCGGCCGCAAGACGTGCGGTTAAACGATCCGTTGAGTTGACCGCCAGCCGATCGCAGAGCGCGGCGCGGCTGCGGGACCGTGACCCACGCCCGCCGGTACAAGATGGCCGCCGGTGCAGCGGGACCCGCAAACACGAGCACACACCGCGCCCGTAAAGCACGTCGTGAAATGTGCTTACATGAATATCTGCGGTTAAAAACCGCTTCGTGAGTTCTTACCCACACTGCGCGACGTTTGACAGTAGATCTAGTGTGCACCTACGTTTGACGTTTACTTCAAAGTCACATACCTACTATTATTTTGTATGGAGAATCATCAGTTTTGTATACTACCCGATAGGGGCGCTGCTCAATCTCTACACAAAAATGTAGTTTGCGTCAACTCAGTCGTATCTTTACCTATACGTAAACACACAGTATGCTGGCACTTTCGTGAAATATAACTGGAGTACGCTACGTTACGTAACGTGGCGACTATTAGATTTGTTCGATCTTACCTTCCTGATGTAAAATTAGTTATCCTCTGCCTATAATGTATTACAGCATAGAACTAATTCATTGAGAACGTTCCCTGTAAAGCAATGCACTGGGTACACTACTCTGAAACGTTTACTGTTACCTCTAATGCAAAGGCCTGTTTATTACATTCAATAACTTTATACCAAAATTCAAATTTAAGCAATATCAATAGTGGGCGAGTCTTGACGGCCATCTCTATGATTGAGAGAATCTCTATCGCATGTCTTTGGAATACTCAACAAGAAATCTGTTGGAAATTTGTAACCGATAAAAAGTATTATCTAAGTTGGAAGTTTACATACTTTGTAGACAATTTGATTGATAATGGTTTGAAATAGTTCATATTACAGTCTCTAAAAGACTTTCTTAGCGAATAATTCCCCCTGCTTCTTTGTAGAGTGTTTTATGTATCAATAAAACACAAAATTATTAATATTAATTTACTTTTCAGTAGCATTCATCTATAGTAGGTGTCAAATAACACCGCAATACAGGTCATTCACCCACCTTCAAAACGATGTCGCAAAATTCAATTTATGAATGGCTAATTCTTTCCATACAAACCTGTCGCTAAGACGGTAATAGCTCGAATCTCGTAGTACTGTTTGTTTACCGTTCATAAATTGAATTTGGCGACATCGTTTTGAAGGTGGGTGAATGACCTGTATTACGGTGTTATTTGGCACTTACTATTAGTAGTATTTTACCTAGGTGAGGTGCCAAAACAAGACATTGAATAAAATATTTATAATGCTCTTAGTAATTAAGTATTTACTTTTTTTTAAACTGCATTGTAGCAAATAAAGTTCCATCATTACTAGTTTAAAAACGAGTGAGTCCTATTTATTTGTATGGCTCCTGTAACACAGTTTTTATAACTAGCTCAGGGATTCAAAATTTTTGTGTTCAAAAACTAAGTTTTTTTTTATTTAACCTATTGTGTCCCACTGCTGGGCAAAGGTCTCCCCTAAAGTTTTCCACTGGTCCCGGTCGTTAGCGTTGTTCCACCACTCTCTCATGTGAACGTCGAGATCGCCCGCCAACAACGCAAGTATTATAGCAAAAAAAAAAACATTTTTACTTTTTTTATATCTGGACTCCAATTTCACTCAGACTTTTCGATTTTAGTTTTAATGTACATTCGTCTACAGTTTATCTATATCTGTAGATTCAAGTCAAACACTAGGTAGATTCGCTGAGGTAACTTACCGTGTATTTATAAGGAAACTTCGTGTTATCAAGTTTTCTTTGTATAATATAGTAGTTTTAAACTTTCCTCTCTCGTAACTAGGGTTGGCAGATCACATAAAAATGCAGGAAGCTAGGTAGAGCTTTCAAACGAAGCACTATATTTTGACGTTTTATATATCAATAAATTGTCGTGTTTTCATGTAAGTAGGGTTGGCAAAGGATCCAAAAAGCTGGTAGAGCTACTTTCAAAATAAAGGTATTTTGACATCAAACAATTTCAGTGCAATAGTTGAGCCAATTAAAACTGAATTAAGTGATACTGTATTTTTTTTTCATTTGTTATATTGTGGAATTTACAAGATTTGGAGGTTATTACAGCTTTCAGCGCAATTTGAGTAGTTCTATCAGAAACATTACTTCAAAAAGGCTCACTGGGTTTTGTTTTGTTGCCCAATTCAAAATGACCCGTATTACTATAGGACGAGAATCTCACCTTTGCCGTAACACAGTTGCTAACTAGCACGGAAAGGATGGGTTCTACAACTATTTCTATACCTACCCACAAACTTTAAAGCGTACATCTTTTGATTTATATTGTATCTGATTAAGTACCTACCTACACTATCTTGTAGTTATTATTTAAGTTTGTATCAATAAATTATTCTCTCTTATTCTCTAAATGTAATAGGAATCCATGCTATAATGGTAAAACTGGATATTTGTCTATTTAATTGGGCTAGATTATATTACAATACTTAGAACAAAGAAGAT
This sequence comes from Eulithis testata, assembly GCA_947507515.1. NCBI lineage: Eukaryota > Metazoa > Arthropoda > Insecta > Lepidoptera > Geometridae > Eulithis > Eulithis testata. Next base: position 3,116,887 of record OX382213.1, on the reverse strand, counting down.
GTTTTCTTAGCATGACTTAGTTCCATGATTGCATTTCACTCTCATTTCTCAGAGAGGAGTGAATAAGTACCTTCTAGGCAAATGTGCTACACCATCGACCGTATCACTTAACATCAGGTGAGATTGTGGTCAAACGTTTGCCTTTATTATGTAAAATAAAAATCCATCTTATCTGGAATTTCCATAGAAATCAGAATGTACTAGTAAAAGTTTTTCGAGCACGTGAAAATGATAACCCTATTCTCTAACCTACCTTTTCGATGGTAAGTTGCTAAAAGGTTATAAACAACATTCAATGAGGTTAGGTAAAGTTGTATAAGTTGAGGTTTCTTAATACAATAGGGAGTTTAGTTAAGTGTAGTATACTATAACTTAGTACTTAAAAAGATTACATTTTGCTAAAGGCGTTGGCGCATTTAAGGTCCCAAATTGCATATATTTTAAAAAATTTTAGATAAATTAATTTATTTATAACTTTTGTTGGTTTTATCATAATCTATTATGCAGTAGCAGTTGCGAAAAGGCAAAATAAAGTAATTATTTTGAAGTAAACACCTGTAAATACGATAAACAACATTGAAAAAGACTCATTGAAAAAAAACTAGTCCTGAATTCCGGTTGTCGAGGTTTAAAAAGTGAAATTTTTAATTAATCATATTCTGGACTGAAATTTTTTAGACAACCCATTTGCAATATATTTATTGACATTATTTAATTAATAATAAAATAGTTTTCATCCATTAACCAGCTCGGTCCAAATTTTTGTATGGCAGATCTTAGGCTATATGAAGACTTGAATATCGTGGAAACCATGAACGCTAGTGTTTTTTATCATAGATAAACTTAATCGAAGGATAAAAGAAAATATTTTGTTTTTTTCCAGTTATTTTTATTTCAACTCAAAACAAAATAGTCTCAAATAAAGCAATAAAAAAGTTCATTTTTCCTCCTCGTTCTTTTAAAGCGTGCGTCAAAAAACTACAAAGACTAGTTTGTGAGCTTGACTTCATTCCAACTTAGATTTGAGAAGGGCTTGGAACTGCAGGACTCCGGGCTCGTTGCCTTTTTTGTAAAACTCTTGCTGAGAGCATTTGTCCAACCATGCTGCCAATTTTGGATACCTGGAAGAAATAATAACCATATTATGATACTGGTGTCGATTCTGTGGTTGCATTTTTCTAAACAACATTTTTAGTTAATTTATCGCATTGGTACAAGTTTTTTGGTCGGAAAACTTGTTTGGATCAATGTGATATTTTTACTGAACATTGCATTGTTATTCTCTCGACCCTGAAACTCTGCAATTTTACATAATTACATTTAGTTATATTATATCTTCAAAAATGTTAAAATGTGCGAGCGAGAAGGTTGTCTGACTTTACCCTTCGCCTTAATATTATAAATGCGAAAGTAACTCTGTATGTCTGTCTGTCTCGCTTTCACGCCAAAACTACTGAACCGATTTGAATGAAATTTGGTACACAGATAGTCTAGAGCCTGAGAGAGGACATAGCTACTTTTTAATGCGAAAAAAGGTTTATAAGGAGTTGAAAGAGGGGGGTGAAAGTTCCTTAACCTTTTCCATAAAAACTGTTTTAATGTCACATTTGAAATCCCACTGTGAGTAGTTTGAGATTAAGAGTTTGAATGACAGGACAACGTCTGTCGGGTCAGCTAGTAGATACATAATTATACCGATGATGTCCTGACCTAATAGGTTCTGGTACTTACGTGCTACTGTCAATAGGAATAAGCACATTCATGCTACTGATAGTAGCAACACAGCAAATATCAGCAAGGGTGACGTCATCACCAGCCAGCCAATCAGCAGTCAAGAACTTTTCAGTGAAGTCGTAAGCTTTCTGGATGTTTGCTATGTTCTCTGGACGCAGTTCTTTTTCTCCACCAAAAATCACTGGCGCCTAAAAAAAAATAGGTACTTATTGTATTTTCTGTGAATGCTATTATTAGAATCAGGCGCAATTTTTTACCTATGGCCTCTTGCTTTTTTATCACATCTTTATGGTTACTTTACAGATACTATTAGAATAGTGACTTGAGTCAAGATGAATTGTGCTTTTAAAGGGCCTTACTTATGACAGACGGATAGTTAAACAGTTGAATCAAAGTCTAGCTCTGTCACTGTTTGACATTACCTGTTAGTAGGTGACAGCAATCATTTAAACAGCTAAATAAAGTTATGCAGCGGTCGTAAGTAAGGGGGTTAGCATCTAACGCTATTCTTCACCAATCTTTGCCCGAACAAAATACAGGCACTAAATATTTAAATAATCAGCAAAAGACGCAAAGGTGATGATGATACCATACTTCTAAGCTTTATTGCCATTATCAACTGAATCAATAAATATGCTGAACTGACAGCTGCAATGTTTTTTTTTTTCACAAGAGTATTGACATAATTATATTATTATTATTGTAAACATAATATTATATGAAAATCAATTTGAAAATGTCTGATTCATGACTACAATTATTCTGCTTAGTTTGCGAGAGTAGAGAGCGTTGTGTGAAATGCCCAAGGATATTGTTTTTTTTTATAACCATCTGTCTTCCACGTTTTTCAGGGTAGGAATACAGTGTTATTTTCTCTGTATTTGAGGAAGTACTTACAACAGCCCCACGTATCGCAGGAAACAGAATACCGCTGTCAAAATGCAGTCTCTGGTCAACCACTGCCCTTTTGTAGGGATCAGTCGGGTAGAGAGAGTCGTCTTGACCGTATTTGGTGACCAAGTATGCCCCTATGGCATGGCTGAAAAAATCCAAAGTAAAGAAATAAACCACAATGAAGAATTTTCTACGTTTTTTCATATATTGTCTTGGTAATTTTTGACAAAAAACTTTTTTAACTATCTCAAGACTTTTAGGCCTGCTTGTAGTATTCAAACCTATATATATGAATTTGTGATGGTTTTCGTCAAGATAAATTTTTATATAACGAAATAATAATATTTTTATTGTTTTAACCAATGAATCGGTACTTCTGATTCTTGAGACCAATGCGAATCATCTACTTAATATATATACCAACATAGGAAAAAGTTTCTTTGTCAGTTTGTCATAGCTAAACCGCTGAAATTATATCTACCGCACCAGCCTCATAAAATGTCTTGTATTCGTATCGTTTGTATACGTCACGTCGTAATATATATCGTAACTCTGCAACGCGTGATCAATCAAATTGTTTTATTATGTTAGCCCATGCTAGTCATGTTTTTTCTTTATCGTAATAATTTTTTTCGCTATGAGTGTAATATTTCGTCCGTCGTGATTTTGTTATAATTTCTTGAAAAATCAACAGCGGTACAAATGGTACATAATTAAAACGTTTTGGATTTCCACTTCGGATATAAAGAATGATTAAATCCAAATTATATAAAATGTACTTTATGAAGATTTTTAAAAATATATTTTAGATTCCGTAAGTAGGGTAAAACTAGGATAGATGCCGCAGTGGCATCTATCCTAGTTTTACCCTACTTACGATAGCTATTTATCGAGATTTGGTATGTTGATTTTTTACCTGTCCCAAATGACCAAATCATCATCCTTGAGCACCGGAACCGTATGTTGCGGATTCATCTGTAACATAACAAAAAAAAGGTGTGTTTATAGTAACACCCAGACCTAGAACTACATTTATGTTTGCCAAACACAAATTTTTGTGGAGATCGAACCCACGAACCACGGCACGGAAGGCATTCACATTCCACATGCATTTTTTTTATTTGAAATGCGTTTTACATTTAACTTCCATATAACTTAAATTAAAAAATGTACAATTTTTTTTTGATAGTTAACCTCTATCACAGATCTTAAAATACTATACCTCTATCAAACCCATACCACAGATCATTATAATACTATACTCTAAAAAGACCACATACCTTCGTAAATTCTTCCTTCAAATGAGCTCCATCCAGAAGGTTCACATCAACATAGTTCACATCTGGAATCTGCAGAGCCTCGATGGTCATGAAGACTGCTCGAACGGGAGGACTCGCGTCCAGTTTGTATAGTGTTAGCACCATGGTTTATGGATACCTTGATCTGAAAAAAAAACAAGATTAAAATTAAAAAAAAAAACCTTTTTATTTCCTGTTCAAAATAGCTGAACACGAAAATCCTTGTACATTTCCAAAATGTCTGATAGACTGATATCAAAGCGAAGTTGCAGTCACTGGGGTTTTTATCACAGACGATAGGGCTTTTAACGTTATCAAATTACTGTACTTCAGATGATAACTTTGATTGCAAACACATAAAATGATATAGTTCAGTTTGTTCAAAAAAGATTGTTTGCACGAACAAATACCTATTCGGCATGGCGCTTAGCATCAACGGACAATTTTTCTTTTTATATTGTGAATGGAATGGTCTGTGTCATAGAGATAACACCCAAGTGCACGCACGTCGATTTGATATTTATAATTTTATTTCATGTACCATGTAAAAACAAGTAGAAACAGTTAAGTTATATTTCTCAAAAAGAAGCCTCGAGCCCACTATTGAAATGAGTGCGGGCTCGATGGGATTTTTTTTCCCCCCGGTACACTGGTGGGCCGGCCGGTGGGCTCGATGGGAATAACCCATAATGAAGAGAACCTATCATCAAGAAAGATGAAAAAACGGAACTCATCTAAAATAACTCGTGGTTGCATAATGTGGTGATAATGATGTTTCTTGTTAAAACTTTGAGCTTGACCACAGTTAAGAGTTATTTTAGAACCGTTGAGTCATCCTACTTAATACTACACAACCGATCATCATGAAACTTTGTACACATATTCTTGGAGGTATTAGAAGTAACATAGGATACTTTTTATCCCGGAAAATTAACGGGATCCAATGGGACGCGAACGAAATCGTAGGTGGAAGCTAGTTCTATAATAAAAAAAACGTGTGGGTGACACTCGGAGACTGCCGCGGTAAAGCTATTGCATAGCATTTTTTATCGTATCACCGCTGTGCCGGTTGGAGTGGGGGGTGTTAGGTTATTTTCGTTACGGAATTTCTGGATTCGGTCTCCACGCTCAAGGCCCGCGATAGAAGCTATGCAATAGCTTAAAAAAACATAGGAGATAAACAACAGATAGTGCATACACTCGAAATAACTCTCTAGATAACTTTTCGCACCAAAACAGATAGTACATAATTATGTACCTACTTTAATTATACCAAGTATTAAAAATAACCTTTAATCTGGACAAAAATATTAAATTATGAATAACCATACAATTTTCGTACAAAACATAATACTAATAATTGTGTTGGAAATAACACATGAAACGAACGAACACAAGACGCAAAAAACATGTAGGTAAGTACTTATAGGTATTTACTAAGAGTACCATTCTAAAAATTTTGACTCTTCGTGATAAGTTAATTAAAATAATTAAAGTTGAATTATTCAATAATGCTCTCCGGACATAAATATATTAGGTAAGTAGACAAAGGGCAAAAACACGAAAAAACTGCGACGCAAATTGCTGCTATTATCATGCAGCAAGATGTCTCAGTCACCACGGTTTGAGAGCTCAAAGCAAATAAATTCACTATTCAACAAGATATTCCAGAAATACCTACCAAGAAATCCCTACCAGTGGAGATTTAAGTTGTTTTGTCCACAAATTCCCACTGCTACGGCGTAGCATAACTACCACGTAGCAGTGGGGATTTATGGATTTTTTTTCCAGAAATCCCCACTAAGTATGTGGTCCCTATTAAATGCCTTTCTTTATCCATTGAAACTGGCTGAGGTTATACTTCTCTTAAGTTCTTGCCATACGTCTTGTGTTTAGCCCAAAATCTACTAGGCATATTACAATAAAAGATTAAACACAAAAAATACAAAAAACGAAATATAGATGATTGTACAGATAAGAAAAGAGTACATCGATGACAGATGATTACAGAAGAAAATACAACGCCAACCCCACCTATTTACATAAGGACAAGAAGAAGAAGATAGATAGATAGATAAACATTTATTCCAAAATACCACAAATTTAACAATGTAAAAGAAATAACAACATTATATAGAAAGTAAACTTAAATCTAAAATACTAAGGTACCTAATTGTAAAGCAAACTAATTGTAAATAAGTACAGAAATAAGTTAACTGTGTGGTGGTGAAACGGCCTCAGCTCAGCTTAATGCTACGGTATTTCCATACAGCAGCGCTGGTTTTCTGCTGAAGCTAGAAGCCAAGAAGTAGTATCTAGGTACTATACTAAATACACAAGTAAAGAAAATTAATACCTTATGCTCAGTAGTCGTGGTCACACTGCGAACGCTAGAGTTGTTATGCACGCTAACACACAACACTGTTTGTATTCTTGACCGAGCTCGGATGTGAACCGGTTTGGATGTGGTATGATACTGCTCGTTTTGAGGCCGGCTTGCTATCAATATTATCTATAAAGCGAGTCAGCAAGACGATTAGTGAATAGGCATGGGCATTATTGTAATCAACTAATGTAACGTACTTAGTGTAGACACTGCAATACAACTTAAAACTTGCTCAAGCCAAATACAATTGCTTACCTATTGCCTACCTATTGAACTTGCATGCCATGCCAATGTTTGGTGGAATATGTTGAACCTACTTAAATATAAGTTTTTTTTTTATTAAGAGCGCTTATACTAGAAGAATCGCAATGATTTATGAAAATAAGATAAATTAGATGTAAGTGAAAGGAATCATAGTGTTTTCCCCTTAAGTGAACGCCATTCCCTCCTCCTTCCCCTACCTACCATGAAAAATACCACTTTGATTTTTTTTTTTATAAAAATATATAGAATATCATAACTTTATAATGTATGGGGACCTATTCGATGTAGCAGTAGGTATTTCTATTCATGTCTCAGAAACGGGATATGGCCATAAGCAGCCGGACGAAGATAAATAACTGTAGGCAGCTAGCAGAGTACTTTATTTCGATTAATAATGTTGTGTAAAGTGTTATGTAACAACCTACTTGACAATGGTTTGTAATGATGATTTTCATGAGAAATAAGGACAAGAATTATAAAATTACTGGCGGATCCAGGGGTGGGTATCAATGCCCCAAAATTTTCAGGGGCTGCATTGTCATCTTTTGATACCATCAGAATCTGACCAATTATACACAGGCGTCATGCGGGCCTAAGATGCGCACCGCGAGATGTTTGTCATGTCGTTCTGTCAAAATGTAGGCATTTTGTACCAGTTTTGGAACTATTGCATTATCTGTGGTAATGTTGTCAAGAAACCGCGCCTTTGAATTTTCAACTTTTGACATTTCTGCACGACTATTATCTCGTCCTCAGAGAGGTACGACGACTAAGAAGTGTCAAAAGTGTACATTATGGCGCGTTTTGTCGACACCATTAGGTACCACAGATAATGCAATAGTTCCTAAACTGGTACAAAATGCTTACATTTTGACAGAAAGACATGACAAATATCTCGCGGTGCGCATCTTAGGCCCGATGGACAGTAAAGTCAGGACATTTTGTGTGTTGGCAAACATATACGTTTTTTCTATTGGAGTGTTACTATGCATTATACTTAAGTAGATATTTACAAAAATAAGAATTCTATCAGCAATCCCAATCGTTCCTATAATACAAATTTTATTTATTTTGCGTTGTGTGAAATGTCCAATTAAATAATATTTTATGGATTAGACAGAATTTGTCAGAGAATAGCTAATAACTGGAAAACTCTTAGTTTAGTTATCATCAAGAACAAAGCATATGTAAGTGGCGGCTGTCACTGACAATGATCATTGAGAACTGATCTATGTGATTAGATAATAATAATAAAAAAAAAAGCTTCGTTCATGATGATAGCGTAAAATATCTAGGTACATCATACAATACGTCATCGTCAATGATCACTGACCAGTTGAGTTTTAAAACAACATTTTTTAGACAATTATTTTAAGGGTCCTTTTCTACCAGAGCTATAGGTAAGTTACGTTGTTTAATATGAAAACAAACGATGACAAGGTGTAAACCAGGCATAAGGAAGTATATACTTAATTGAGGAATTTATTAGTTGTGCTACTTCCGTATAGCGGAAAGACTGTCCGCTGGTCAGAAGCTTGGTTCATGGGTTTCGAGTTTCAAGACCCGGAATTTTTGCTCGTGTGTATTACTATTAATTTGTATCCAAAATCTATAAAAGTTTTCTGTAGAATTCCAATTCTTCCAGCACTGTTTTTTTCTTTCTTTCAATCAAAAATGCCACAGTGATTTCATACATCGTTGTATTGAAGTAATAAAACGACATTACGAATCATTTACAAACAGTTTGACAGCCTAACCATATGGTTTCGATGCGACATTGTTTATGGGTTTAACCGATTACGCAGAGTCTAAAGAGAGGTTATGAGTTGAACCGTCTTTTTACAGTTTTCTTCAGATTGTTTGCTAACGATCAGGGATCGTATCAAGAATCTGCATTATGAGTATTATATTCCTAAACTTTTTTATTATAAATTTGCAAGCGTTGTGTAGTAGGGTTGGTCCACAAGCTGAAAGTCGCTCAGCGAGCTATGGAGAGGGCTATGCTCGGAATTTCTCTGAAGGGTAGAATCCGGAACGAGGTTATCCGACAGAGAACCAAGGTAGTCGACATAGCTCAGAGGATTAGTAAGCTGAAGTGGCAGTGGGCCGGCCATGTTTGCCGCAGAACCGACAATCGTTGGAGCAAACTAATACTCGAGTAGAGACCGCGTTTAGGCAAGCGTAGTGTAGGACGCCATCCGGTTAGGTGGGGTGACGATCTGAGCATGACATGCAGCTGGCAAACACTGGATGGGAAGAGCCGAAGACCGGGCTCAGTGGCGCGTCTTGGGAGAGACCTACGTCCAGCAGTGGTCCGATATAGGTTGATGATGATGATGATGATGAAGCGCTGTGTATCTGTAGACAATATTTTGCGATTGCCTTCTTTGCATACGGTATAGTAGGTATTATAATCTGCGCGTCAGTACGTAGGTAAGTAAAGAATAAGTTGTAAGTCATGCATATAATATACTTGAAAGGTGGAAGATAGAAATTAAAATAAAATAATAATAATAATCGTTAAGACACAGAACAAGATTTAAATAGAGATTACTGTGCATATATACGCACTATCTAAATAAAAATATTATATAGGTATAAGACATAATTTATTTATGACGCAAAATTACCTATAATAAAATAAAAATTACGATAATAATATAACCTCGTTTGAAGGCAACTGAATGTGTAAATATAGGCTCTGACAGTTACATTGAAATTGTCATCAATTTGAACAATACAAACACATTTTATTAATTCTTTCTTTTAGCCTAGAATTACCAGCGGCCTTATTCAACAATGATTTAGCTTTTTAGGATCATTCTTACTTTAAGAATCAAAAATCAAATAAACCGAGTTCATTTTAGATTTTTAGTTTATGTTTAAAAATTTACGTCAATGTAAAATTACAAATTAGCCTGCCTTTTGACTAGATCGTAACCTAATTAGGGTATAATTATTATCAATCTGTAAGTACTAAGGTACATGTACCTAAGCTAAATATTTTTTTTTTGATTTGAAATTTTTTGACGTGTTCCTACTTTAAATTTTTAAGGTATTATACCAAGGTTTACGTCCGATGTTAAACCACTATACCGGACACTGTTCCGGCGTCCGAATGTAATAAATTTCACTGATAATCTGATATTCTCTCCGTTAGCATCGTTTGCACACTGGCACCTACCTACACGACACCAACATTGTCATAATATCACGGCCTCTATTATTATTATGTAGGTGAGAATTATGTTTATATCAAGAAAAGTTTTGATACAAGACTTCTAAAACAGATCTCGTATCAAGAAGTACCAGATCAACAATATTACGTGTTGCAAGACCTTGCAAGTCATGTACTGGTTAAATTTAACTGTTCGCAATTATAGAAACCTGTATCATGTAAATGGGCCTTTTCTCGGAGTAGAGGCCCAGTAGCTCGAAAAAAAATCCTTGTCGCCACCGACATGTGAAAGTGTCCAGAGGGCCTAGTACAAGTTTTCAGTGTCGCCCTCACTAGTGCGCCCAGCACACTAGTGAGCGCTGATTTGTATGGAGACACTGAGCGGATTCTTTGAGAAGCTCGAAATGCGAGTACGGGCTTGGTGTAGACCAAGCTTCTCAAAGAATCCGCTCAGTATCTCCATACAAATCAGCGCCCATTGGTGTGCTGGGCGTCAGACGTTTCACACCAGATTTACACACCAAAACTCGTACTAGGGCCTCAGTACTAAATTTATGAGATTAACTCCACACGCTATCGTGTGTCGTGTCGGTGGCAGTGTGTAAACGTCCATCGGCTCACACTGAAATCCCGTATATATATAATGAAAAATGTCCGCAAGGCAAAAATTGCAATTTTATTGGAAGTTATGGGTGTAGGTTTTCAGAATCATCATAAACGTACAGACAGTTTATTCAAAAATTATATCCATGATAACTGCCGCATTCAGAGCCGTACGTTAAAAAATAATAAATTGAATCTGAAAACGCGCCGTGAAGCAGCATTTTCCCATTTTCAGAAGTAGTTGTGTTATTATGTTGCTTAATATTGTAGTTTATTTTAATTAAAACAAACATCATAGATGATTAAAAAGCTAAATGAAAAAGAAAGTTAAATACTGTGACATGCAAAAATTTCTTTTCAGCGCCACCTTTACTACAAATCAAAAAGTAAAATTGTTACAGCTTAAGAGGACCCACGTTTCAATGCATTCTGTCGTAAGGTTTTGATCTTAGTTAGTTCTGCTACTCGATGATAGATGGCAGTGCATGACAAAATCAGCGCCATCTATACCACTACGTTAAAACATATTCATGGAAGGTAGTTTTCTTATCTAAACAGTTTCGCTACTCGATGACAGATGGCAACGCATGCCAAAATAATTTCATTTTTCTGTTTAACATTTTAACCATTGCACTACACCTAAGCAGCAGCCTTGCTAATATTTTAGGTAATAGAGTTTATTATTAGGTAGGTACTTAAATAAAAAGAATAATATTATGTGACATATTCATTATGTAGGTACACTATACCTATTATTATGTGTTTTAACTTGGTGCCTAGGTAAGTAGGTAATATTCAAACATCTAGTTTTGGTACCTACCTAACATGTTTTGTTTAGTACCTACCTACCAAGCGACGACTTAGTCATATAAATTGCCAATTTAGGCAATCCCTCCTAAAATTAGGGTTGTCTAAAATTAGGCAAAGCGGTGGGCAGAAACTAAGGTACCTACCTAGTGTACCTAAGTATACTCACCATAAAATTGGGTCTGGTTCAGGGAATAGGTTTTAATTACCTATTCCCTGAACAGAAACTTGACGAGGAAATTGCTCGTTACAGAGTAGGTAACAGGTGCGCGCTTTTTACAGGGTATATTCGCAAAATGTGAAAATTAATCAAAAATATTTGATACCAGCCTAGGTAGGTAGCCTCTTGAACTGACTGAAATCATCTTGTAGAGTATTAGGTATACTTTATTTACTTTCCTGCCATTGTGAGACACCACAGCCAGGCTAATGGCCTCTAAGCCTCGTAGGTTATTGACAAGTTTATTTTTTAGAAAATTATAACATGTGAATAATTTTCAAGCGGATTATGAGATAGTGTTATATTCTAGGTAATCTTGGAACATGGTGTCCAGAACCAAAATTTGATATCTTGCTATTTTTATTAATTATCTTTAATATAAATACCTACTATTGTTACTTCGTACTCCATGTTTTCAGCCTCCCCATCTCATAAAACGTTGGTACGTAATGAGCAGGCTTATTGTGATGTTAAAGCATTTATGTTCATATAACATGAAACATTGAAACATGAAGAGAAAATTGGACGATGCTTCTGTGAGCACCTAACCACGGCTCGACAGAAGCTCGTATTAGGAAATCTTACCTACCTGCTTGAACTCGGCATACGCTTGACTAACCATGTCCTTCAATAACTGATGAAACAATTTATATCATTAATTTCACAGCCTACATAAAGTTACTCGGAATTCATTCAATTTAACGCACATCTTCATAGGAGTTGAAAAATGGAACCATTTTTTTAATTATTATAATTGACTTAGTGACGATTCGGACCAAATATTTTGGGACAAATGCTCCCAATCGTCACTTTTGATTTTAATAATTTTTGTTGTGACGATTCGGACAACTTTAAAAATAGCTGCATTGTACAGTCAGGTAAACAATTTTTAAGCAAAATGTGATATAGCTATTAAGTAATTGGGTTAAATCAAAGCGATAACTCCCTACAAATAGTTTAAAAAAAAATGTTTATATTGGTGGCCAACTATTCAAAACGGGTAATAGATTTTTTACTATGTATTTTGATAGTTACCCAGTACAAAATATACTCACTCAATTACAGCCTAATAGGGGCACCGCCAAAATCTGTTTTCGGGGGTTTTCTAGTCATAAATTTGTAACTAAAAGTAACCTTTAGTAATTTTTGGATAGGTACTGCTGAATAAACAAACGTTCTCGAATCCGAAAATCCAAGAAGATACCGTTCATTTTCAGCCGTCAATTAGGAGTCAAACGAATGCCTTTTGTTTTTGCCCAACCAAATTATTCCAGCTAATTTGATAAAATCTGCGGTGAAAAGATCATGGGATTGAGAGGTCGCTATTTTTGGCTTCGTACAGTCAGAATAAAGAGTTGATTACTTTTTAAGAATATCAGATTTATTTTATTAAGCAGTTAATCTATCAAAATTTATTGATCGAGTGAGCGAAGCGAACGAAAGCATAATTTTATCGGGAATATCACGAGATCTCAGTTCGGGGCGAACTACTAGTTTATATTATGTGTACACTGCACAAGTCCCGATACGGCTGGGGAAATGGGAGTGCTTTGCACAGCGCAATAGATAGGGATAGGATATAATAGGACATAAAGATATATAGATCTCCCCCACCCCTTTCGCTATGAGCTATTAAGTGGTGTCGGGATCTATAAGCATTTTGAAATCAATAAGGATAACTTTTCGTCGCAATCCTAAATCCGACTATCTATTATGCTGACTGTACACTTTGTCTACTTAGCACTTAGTCCAAAAAAAGAAAATCCAAGGTAACTAGCTCCTGCAGGTTTGACATTCAAGAAAGAGTACGAGCATGAACTACTAGTAGAGTTCTGAATTACTAATCATTTGAGTAACTGTATTCTTGACCAACTTACAATTTTACATTACTTTGAGAAACTGGTAAATTATTTTCATAAACAAAATCCCAGGCAATACTATATAATTGAATACTTTTTCGTTGAATTAGAAAGATACTTTTTTCCAACCTATTTCGTCACACTGCTGGCCAAAGGTCTTCCCCAAAAACTTCCAGTTTTCTTTCTTCCGGGCCTCCTCCCAAAAGTTCCAGAAAACCCCCTCGCAAGGGACTCACGCAGGGGAAAACTGGAAAAAGCCCTTTCCAAAGCGTAGATATCGTTCTGCCAACGTTGCAGAAAGGAACTATTATACAGAAAGTTACAGAGTACCTTTAATTTATGGAACTGAGTTTCTTGTCCAAAAAGTAACTGTCCACGGTGCCTGTAGCGGTGTTATTTAGCATTCTGATCAACGAGTTGGTTTTGCAAATTGATGTTGGACGTGAGGTGACTTAGAATAGCCTCTGAATCTACCAACGAAACTGTAGACTAATGACAATTGGACTACTAGGTAGTGAAAAGACAAAGCTCCAGATAACCGCTAAATATTCACAACACGGCAGCGCAATGTGTTTCCAAATAAAGCTACTCGTTTTTTGCTTTCCTAAGTAGACTCCTCCGGAACACATTGATTCAACGTGTGTCAGCTCACCTATATCAAGATCAGTAGGTAACTATTTAGAGTATGCGATTTAAATAGTACCTTTTATAAGTAGAGTAACATTTGCAAACGTTATTCTACTTTCTAAATAGGTACTTAAAATCTTTATGCGTTCAATAAAAGCTAGTAACAAAATACAACTTTTTCCAAGACTCTGGTAACCTACCTAGAAAGTAGAGTAACATTTGCAAATGTTACTCTACTTTATAAAATAGGTATTAACGTTCTAAATGTAAATAACTTAACCTAAATAGTTACTTTTATAGCCTATTTAGTTATTCACGTTTAAAATTACCTATCTAAACAAAAGAGTTATTTTACCAAAAACCAGTAAATTAATAAGATCGTCTCTTGACCCAAATAAAATTGAAGCTTCCTTTCAACAGACCAACAATTGATAGAAAATAACAAACGTAAACTCAATTAGTAGAGATCTTGTGAACGGGCTTGTCTGCATGTAGAGGTAGGTATATCTCAGTACTTAAAGTACTGTTTTCTTAAAAGAATTCTTTCAAAGTCCTACTTACTTCTGTAGAAAAAACTCTTTCACAAAAGATCCCTGCTAATACCTACTAAATCTTAGTACAGACTACAATGGTAGATTTAAAGGTCAGTTTAAATTTATTCAATCCAAGAACCCCTAGAAGCTCTAGTGTGGAGCAATCATAGGTTCAATTTCCTTCGGCGATCGGTAAATGCAATTACTGAGGAAACCTCACGATGAATGTCTTCAGTCTGGGGTTGCAAGCCATGAATCTATGACGTCATGAAAGGCTTTGCTTGCAATATATAAATCTAAGAATGAAAATTTTGATACTCGCCAGAGGAAACTCGTTAGCCTCTGCGTGTAGCCCCAGGGAAATACCATAAATTTTAGCAATCAATCGCGGGGTTTCTCTGCGTTGTAACCAAAGCTTGATTTTACTGCAAGCTACGTAGCGCATTGTGATTTGGATTCTTGAATGTTCGCTATCTCTCGCGTGAAACCATGGTCCATCATCAACCCCCAAATTATGTTTCCATGATTTATCTTGGATCTAACAAAAACCGCCAAAAACCACGAACTTATTGACAGGGGTTAAGTCCAAAACACACGTGGTTTTTAGCGGTTTTTGTTAGATCCAAGATAAATCTGATAACGTGGTAAGGCCGCAAGTGTACAGTAAAAAAGTTGACATTCATCGGTCAAATATTACCAGCCTTTTTTCCCATATGTACCTCAATCCTAATCTTTGTCTATAAACTAAACAAGAGGTATAATTTCTAATTGCTAAGCCGTTGGCGATTCAATCAGAATAAAGTGAAAAATTTCTCAAAAAGTTTTATTTTCCGAGGTTTCTTTGGATGTTTTTTTTTAACTTCTGTTTTGAATTGAATCGTACTGTCACTAATATACAGTTTCTTATATTAATGTTCAATACGATACACACAATTGGGACAATTGTGGTTTCCCTTGAAGACCCTTAAAGGGATTCTGTCTTAAGAAATAAATCAATCCTAACCGATGGAATGGAAGAGACAAATCGTTTCCATTGAATAAACTTGAGGAGTAATTCTCATTATAAAAATTAATATCATTGGATTTTTTATGGTAAGTCACAAAAGTAATAAAAAAGCAGCTTGAGTAACACTCGCGTTGACAAATTAGTGATATTTTATATTATTAGGAGAAATATTCCTCTGAACGAGTTCATGAACAAATAGACCCAAATTATGTGATAATTGTAACAACCTTGTGCTTACAATGATATACATATTCCAGAAATCTCCACTAAGAAATTCCTACGAATGGAGATTTCAGTTTATTTTTCAGAAATTCCCACTGCTACGATGTAGCATGTCTACGACGTAGCAGTGGGGATTCCTGGAATTTACTTTCCAGATATCCCCACCAAGTATGTGGTTCCTATTAAAAGACTTTCTTTATCCATTGAAATTGGATACTTCTCTTTACTAAAGTTAATGTAAGAAATATTATTAAATAACAGGTAAGTTATTGTATTTACCTATATTATTACTAAGGTATTAATTGGGTCATATTTTTTCTGAAATATAGTTCCACCACCTTCATCATGCGAACCGCTAAAGAATGGAACACATTACCGGCGTCTGTCTTACCTGATCACTATAATCTGAATGTCTTCAAGGCAAGAGTGAATAGTTGTCTTCTAGACCGCCGGCTTCATCGTCGCGAGATGAGATTCCGGTCAAAAGATGGTCCTATTTAATATAAAAAAAAACAGTCGATAGTAAATACGCGTTTCTCGCAATAAAGCAAAGTAAGAAAGATCGTATGAGCTAGTGGCCAACTCTGTTGACGGAGTTTTTAGGCCGCCTTAAGGCCTCCGACGTGGCTTCACGACTGCTAGAGCCGGGACCGACAGTTTAACGTGCCCTCCGAAGCACCGAAGCGCTCAGGGCCTCTACTGTTAATAATGACTTACGAAGATTCGGTAGCGTCGTTTCTGTTACACTGCGCAATGACGCTGTCACTTCGCAAGAGCCCACGTCATCGTTCAAGATGACCGCGCAGTGTAATAGAAACGATGCTACCGAATCTTCGTAAGTCATTTTTCACAGTAGAGGCCCAGATATAAATGCCACTAATGGTCACCCATCCAAATAGTGACCGCACAGAACGATTGGCTAAGCAAGCTACGCCATGAGCGCTTCGCTCGCAATAAATCATCATTTAAACTCAGCAAAAGTGTATTAGTATTCTAGGTACGATGAGAATTTGTAGCCGGATCAGTTGTTATTTAAACCCCAGTCTTTTAAAATGAGGTGACCGTTTTATGACGGGGGTGTAAGAAAATAGTGAGTATCAACTTACTTTTTAGTTAGCAATAAAAATCTTTTGATATGTTTCAAAGCGTTTTCTAGGAAAGTTATTCACAAAAATAACGACTAATTACCACAAAAACTAAATAGTTTTTTGATAGAATTCTATATTATTTTCTAGTTAATTGAATGATAAAAATTATTTATAATGCCAATTCTGGTGGGTACAAAAAAATATTATGGTTGGAACCACTTTATAGGAAATCTATACGTAGAAGGCTTTATTAGGTCGTGCCTCGACATGTTCGCGTTGTCCCAGACCTTATTAAAATCTTAAAATAGGACACTGAGCCCGAGTCTGTGCATTTGTTTTGACTTTCGACTCGAGTATTAGCACACGCAAACGCATTCGCAAAGCGAGAAATTTTGTATGAAAACCGGATAAGCGCCTCTAGCGGTCGATTTGGGAATTAATTTCTCGCTTTGCGAATGCGTTTGCGTGTGCTACACTCGAGTCGAAAGTCAAAACAAATGCACAGACTCGGGGCTCTGATCTAGAATAAAATGGGAAAAGCCTGGTCCATTCAATACATTCAAGAACAAAATTCCAGAAAAAAACATAACTTGAAATACTTCTCTTGGAAACCATGCTAGCTTAGGGGTGGGTAGTAGTTATACCCATGCCCATATGAACGGAGACGCTGCCTAAAACCACTATAATATTATTTATAATATTCGTTATTTTCTTCCATTCTATCATTCGTTATCTCAGTGTTCACTCCTCTCCTATACATAGTCATCTTTTACACATAATTTTACAAAAATTTAAAAACTTTACACACTTAATAAATCATTATTGGGCACCCAAAGGTGGGTGTAGGCCTCCTCCACGCGGTTCCTTTCATACCAATATCCTGTGCCGTTCGGGTCCATGCGTGCACAATAAATGAATTTAAGTCAAAAAAGCAATCTTTCTTTTATAAGACCCAACCACCAAACGATTTGACTTCAACCCTAAATCGGAGCATCCAAACTATCAGTTCAAATCTGCCACTCAAGTAAACCATATTCAATTTTACAAGGCATAAAACTTACTTATCAACTATAGATCCTAAACCTTCGGGTTAGGGCTGAAAGTAGCTTAGCAAGTAGCTAGGGTTAAGCGTGGCAGTTGAGTGTGGCCTTGGGACGAGGGTGCTTCAGTTTCTGTCGTCAGCTTTCACAAAGACTAGAAGCTAGAGGCACAGTAGAAAATTGCTTACAGAAGTGATACTTAGTTTTCCGACTGTCTGACATTGTTACTTAACTACTGGCCCAGCCAGTACGCTCGATAGAAACGTTATGACATTGATGCCGCCAGTAAGCCAGTCAGAATTCTCAATGGAAAGAAGCTTTTTAAAAATAAACAACTTAGTTTTCCGTCTTTATGACATTGATGCTGCAGTGAGCCAGTCAGTAGGCTCGGTAGGAACAAGCTTTGTGTTTGATTTGAAAAAAAAAACTAGATTAGATTATATCCTTTATTATTGTGGCGTTTTCAGGTTTGTCTGTCACCAGAGGCTTGAGCATATTTAATTTGACTCCGGGACTGAGTAGTGTAGACGTCAAAATATCTATACGGACCGACTGTCTATGTGGCAAAAAGTATGAATGTCAAAAAGTGCAATAGTTAAAATGGTCAAATGGTTAAAATCATCATGGTCACAATGTTTTAGTGACAAGTTACACATCTGAAAATGGAAGTACAAGTGACTTTTCTGCTTTACCGTTTATACTGTGCCGGATTTGTGCTGCAGTGAATAGGGAATATAGGGGTTTATGGCTCATAGTTCTTATTACTAGCCACTGAGGACTGACTGATGAAACATTTTATGGTTTGCTTTATTTATGTAAGATTTTTTTTCTTTAGATTGTTTAATTCTGAATATATTTACAAATTAACCGTTGCTTAAGCTTACTGAGTGAGTATAATGCGTGAGATGACCAATCGGCAAATAGTCCACTAGAGAAATAAACTCCTTAGGTCTCAAGTGCCGAATTGCCTTTTCAACGCGTTTCAGATGCATAATACGCGCGTAGAAAATACGCAGAGTACTACGTTCCAAATCTCATCGTATGTGACACATGACATGAGTTGTAAATAAATACTGAGATATAAAATCAGTATGAATGAGAGATGGGTGAATTTGCTCCTTGGGTCTGGTCCAAGTGTTACATTTTTAATGTTTGAAGACTTGACATTTGTTTTTAAGGTTACACTAGTCGCCCACCTTTCCATACAAACGCTGACCAACCAAAACTAAGGATTATATCAATTTATCTCGTCATAATCTATGTCTGTATACACCCCAAACCGTAAAAAAAGTATTCATTTAAAAAATACAAGCTAAAATTACTTTCCATACGTGACGTGACAGAATTGAGTCGGCTCAGGTCTTTTTCAGTTACAATCAAACCAGTAGGTACCTTATGTGGTATTGATTGTTAATAACAAATAAGTACATGTACATGTTTCAAGTTATAGATAAGTACTTATTTATAGCTCTGGAAAAATAAGCTCGTTTTCATATATCTAGGTTTTATGAAAACAACACTGATGAGAATGTGAAAACACAACATCTTTAGGTTTCACAGTGATGTACGAAGTGCGATCACTCGCAAGACACATCCAAGTGGACGTGCTTAATGGAACATTGCTGGTTCTAAGCAGAGCTTGTTCCATCACTTATTATCACAAAACAAGTAGTTATTGACCTCACTGAGCTATAAGGTCACAAGTTTTTCCCGCTTTTCCCCATAAATTGCGTTCAACAAACATTCATTCTCCCTTCGATTCGTGAATATAAATCCCTACATTACAAGCGACAGGTAAGAAAACAACTTTTATAACTTCGCCAAACGACATATAAAAATCTCAGTTTATTACTGAAATAATATTTTTGTGTTTTCTTTCGCTGATGCGTTCTCGTACTTTTGATTATTTATTTGATATTACAGTTTTATGACTTTGCTTATTTTTATTTTGACACGTTTACACTCGTTTTATGATTTAAGTACGTTTTTGTATTCTTACTTTCTCAGCTTTTCCCTTCGTGCTACGTAGATAGAGCCCACTCATTTGCATAGTGGGCTCGTTGGGATTTTTTTTCCCATCGGCCCCACTAATGGGCCAGCCGGTGGGCTCGATGGAAATAACCCTATTCCTTTCACACATGATTCATAAAAAAAATATTTATTGCACAATAAGGGTGCTTTTTCAACAGAGATAAGTAAGTTTACGTTGCTAAGGATCTGTTTGACATCCGCCAATTATTGAGTAACGAAGAGAGGCCTTGGCAAACCAACAGCCCGATGGGTAGATGATGTCGTGGCCGTACAGAGGAAGACCTCGATGCAAAAGCCCAAAATAGACGTCAGTGGCGTTTGAGGGACTAGGCTTATGCCCAGCTGTGGGCCACTACAAGCTGCCTATGATGATGATGATACGGACCTAAGAAGATTTTTTGAGGCGACCTTTTTTTATTACACATCCGTATTTTACAAATTGATTCACAGATGTCAGTTTTACGGCTATTGGCTGAAATAGGTATTAGGGATCGCAATAAAATTGAGTAACATTAATTTGAATATTGGCTACATTGAACGGAGTAGTCATACGAGAAATTACTTTTTTAGGGCCTTCTAGTCATTTTATTCGACTTTTGTGACATTATTTATTTATTTTTGGAAAACTTACAGCTCTTACAAACACAATAGAGAAACACTTAGAAATAGAAGGCTAATAACAAGTTTTCACTGGTAGTAACGTATTAGAGATAAAAGCACTTAGAATAGGTACAAACTAACCTATTTGACACCAGCTAAATTGGTAAATTAGACACTAACATGTGATTTTAAACAGAGTATGTAAAGTAATCATTAACTTGTAATAGTGACTGCACGATCAGATTTATCAAAGAATTCAGAGAAGCACAGAAGCCGAATAAAATGAGTGATTGTTGAATAATAAAGGTTCAATTGGTATGTTGACAAACCTGAAAACGCTAGATGGGCATTCTTCCAATTCTGGACAAGGGCAATACAAGATCAAAAAAATTAAAAATACTTTAATAAGATATTTTTTTTCGAAAGCAAGGCTTTTCAAACCTATTATTGAAATTGAATGGTAAAAACCCACACGAAACCAAAATTGAAATAGTAGGTAGGCAGGTAACCTATAATGTTAAATTTCTTGAGATTTTCTAAAATATACAATGAATTAAACTATAGACAATGAAAACAAAGAACTATTAATTTTACCAAGAAACTACGGACATTAATCAGACAATCTTTAAGCTCCAACTAAAAATCTACTCAATTCTCAAGTTATTTTACGTTTTTAGACGTAAACTAATTAAGTCGTCCCATAAAAACTCAAGGTAATTTAAAAACCTCTGATCATTGAGCTTTATGAACGTCTGCGACCCCAAGGATCACTTTTGTGGTGATCCCAACGTGATCCACAAAATAGGATCTAATTGATAAGCTTGACAAATATTTGATCGGAGCAAAGTGGATTTAAAACTAAAATGTTTTAGTGTATTGAACGATATGAACGGTAGGAGACCTTTCATGTCGAAACCGCGCCTTTGAGTTTTCAACTTTTGACATTTCTGCATGACTATTATCTCGCCCTCGGAGAGGTACGACGACTAAGAACTGTCAAAAGTGTACATTATGGCGCATTTTGTCGACACCATTAGGTACCACAGATAATGCAATAGTTCTTAAACTGGTACAAAATGCTTAAATTTTGACAGAACGACATGACAAATATCTCGCGGTGCGCATCTTAGGCCCCTGATTTAAATGTTAACCTCAAATATCTTATTGCTCACTAATTATCTGGTTTCCAGACGGTATTTTTCTTCACCTCAAACAGTGATGAAAAATACCGTCTGGAAACCAGATAATTAGCACTATAGCAGTTATTTCTCTATTGATCAATATTAAAAAGGCAGTCTCATTGATTTCAAAGAGGTGATCACAAACAAATATGTCAGTTGCCGCGTTACGAAAACCTCATGTATTAGAGACACACTGCTCATCAACGCCAGCTCGACTGCCAAACACTGTACTGTCACCGCGCAGTGTACCTCAAATGCACTAGCATTACGATACGTTTACGATTGTCACATTTATTCGCCATCACAGCTGTCAATTCATTTCGTGCGAAAGACAATCGCCTGTTATTGATATTGGCATTCTCCAGTGCGGTGACAATCTGTTTTTAGATCAATAAAATAGCACCTCAAGTTCTGTTTATTTACCTATGGAATTTAAAGTGAATATGCTAAGAGAGTACGTAATGCAATTGACACAGATCGATCCTATGTAACAAAACGTTGAGATCGAGCTCAACGTTTTGTTACATAGGATTTATTTTTTAACTTTCTTCTCCTTAAATAATTATTTAAATAAGCCTCGTAGTAAATTCTGTGACCTCGACAAAAAATAAACTTATTATAAGAACAAGGCTATGCTTTCTTGCTGAGAAGTAGGCGTCTTGTTCAAATGACGTGATCCCTTATTTATATTTTAAAGGAGCCTAAATTGACTTAGACATAGCAGAGGGCCTAGTACGAGTTTTCAGTGTATAGTGTGGGTGTGAAACGTCTGACGCCCAGCACACCAGTGGGCGCTGATTTGTATGGAGACACTGAGCGGATTCTTTGAGAAGCTCGACATGCGAGTACGGGCTTGGTGTAGACCAAGCTTCTCAAAGAATCCGCTCAGTGTCTCCATACAAATCAGCGCCCACTGGTGTGCTGAGCGACAAACGTTCCACACAGATTTATACACCAAAACTCGTACTAGGCCCTCTGTACTCTAAACAGCTAAAATTATCTCTGAATATACAAAACTCTTTTGAAGCTGACTGACAATCAACGCACAGCCTAAACTATAAGTCCTAGAGGCATAAAATTTGGAGGGTAGTATCCTTACGTAGTGTAAGGGTGCAATAACAAAGGAATTTTAAAAAGTCGCAACCGGTGGTGCGGGTCGGTTAAAATCTTAGATTTTCTCTAATTTTAGACCCGTCCGGTCTTATTCCAGAACGGGGACTAAAGAAAGCCACGGTTTAAACGTCAAGGTTTATACAACCCGGGCGAATTAACATGACACCTGGCTCGGAACTCGATACTTTCCCCGCTACACCGCTTAATTCGCGCGAGCTGTATAAACCTTGACGTTTAAACCGTGACTTTCTTTAGTCCCCGTTCTGGAATAAGACCGGAAGGGTCTAAAATTAAGTCCCATTTAGATGGAGATAGTTTCTCGTACGTTTCGGTACGAAAAACTCTACGCAACTATCGCAAGCAATAATCGCCATGACACAATCGTATCAAAATGTTTACATACAGGCAAGAACTAAAATCTCGCCTACGATTATGTCATACGAGACTCGCTTATGACTTATCGCTAGGCGATAATTGCCTATGTTTGTTTACACGACGAAAGTATAGTAAGCAGATTCTTGCTTATGAGAATCTCGACTTGTGTAATCACGATCTCGTGTGACATATTTTCAAGTTCATACGAGTATCGTACAAATCAGTTCGAATCGTTTTCAGTGCGAGATTTTTCATTCGAGTTTAGTGATTACTAGTATATTGTGTTTCTGTTTAGACGGACACCATAATATTCCATTGCAAGGTAATTGTCGCCCAAGGCAACGAGCGAGAAGAGCGAATGTTTAGACGAAAAAAAGGTTTTATATTCCTTCGATAATCGTATCTTCGAGGCGAGAAACTCTCTCCATCT
Organism: Eulithis testata; assembly: GCA_947507515.1. Classification (NCBI taxonomy): domain Eukaryota; kingdom Metazoa; phylum Arthropoda; class Insecta; order Lepidoptera; family Geometridae; genus Eulithis; species Eulithis testata. The sequence continues at coordinate 3,093,398 of OX382213.1, read as the reverse complement.
AAATGGGTCTTTAAGTTCAAAGATTTTAACCAAATAATGCGTATGCTGCTACCACGCGAGCAAAGCCGCGGGCGACGGCTAGTTTCTTTATTATAGCTGCTACGCTCGTAGCACCCTATTACGGAACGTAGCACTGCGTAGCAATGGACAGTGCTACGTTGTCGACACTCGGCTATAGATAGCATAAATTTATCACAACTTGCCGAGAAATGTAATTAAAATATCATCATCCCCTACCCTTGTCCCACGCTAAGTTTTTTTATTATGAAGATACCTAGCTGTTCTGCATGGCCTGTGACCCGATGAATTTACGCGGGTATTTGACATGGGTAGTACAAATTGGCTGTTAAAACTTTGTTAAGGGCTATAATTAAGCGTGAAGCATCATAGGTTATCGCCTTAATACCTTGTCGGATAGAATTTCCTAGTTTCTGTGTACTTTACTTAAGGTTAAGTAATACTTGGTGTCCGAGAACTACATAAGTGATAAAAGCATGGATGGACATACCATAAATGACGAAATGATGAAATGAAAAATAATTTATAAATAGCCTATAAATAAAACTTATAAAAACCAGGATAAACCTAACTATTTATTCTTAATTCGAAATAAAATAATTTAAGCCACTTAAATCCATAGAAAAAAAAAAGCATTTCGAATAAAAAGGTTTCATGAAAATCTATTTTATTGAGCTCTTAATGATTAAAAGGGGCTATTTGCAATCAATTTTATACTTCCAACCTATCACCTCGATATAAAGTAAATTGAAATTGTATGACATTAAGTGCCTATTTGCTAATTGGAATACCTACTAGCAATCACAGGCTAGTGATGTGAAGAGTCCGGTTACTACTTTTTTATCCGGCTAAAATCTGGTCCAAATAGTAAGTTACATAAAATGTCCGGACATAAGCTAGACATTATTTTAATTCAACAAAATCTTAAAAATATAGTATATTTTGAAGATAATAAAAACGTGTTTTGATGTAAAAATCATCCTAGAGCTATCTTTGCAATTGAAAACTGCTTTTGATAAGTTTGTAAAAAAAGCCTTTAGCAACGAGAATTCAACTTTGTTTGAATTTTCCGGCTATTTTTAAGATAAAACAACACTGCATAATTCAAGCCTCTATAAAACTATGAAACATTTTTAAATAAGCTGAATAATAACTTCTGAGTCAACATGGCACTGCAAAAAGTATTATCCTACACCGAAAGGTTGGAAGACCCAAACCACCCACTGCTCGGACCTACCATAAAAGGCCTCTATTTATTCGGGCTCTGGCAAACAGGCTCCAAACTCCGCACATTCACATACAACTGCGTACTTGTCTCCACTTTCGTGTTCGTTCTGAGCGAGGTGGTGGATCTATACCAAGTCAGACATGAAGACCTAAAGATGGTGCTTAAGAACATGTCACTGACCATAATCGGTGTTATTTGCGCCACAAAATCTGCCTCCTACATTTTGTATCAAAAGGATTGGAAAGAACTGGTTACTGGTATCTCTCAAGAAGAGTTGCGACATATACAACAAAAAGACAAAATAACCATAAAACTGATGAAAGGATACACAAAATACACTAGAGTGGTCACGTATTTGTATTGGGTGATCGCGTTTGTGAGCAATTTTCTTTTGATTGTCTCTCCGGTTTTTAAATATATGTCAAAGTCGTACCGCGATGATGTGTCAAGTGGGAAAGAGCCGCTTCCGCAGATTTTGTTCAGTTGGTTTCCGTTTGATAACAAAAACATGCCAGGGTATGCTGTTGGTGTTGTAGTTCACATAGCCATGGGGTCTATAGTGACAGGCGTGCACGCAGTGTTCGATATGAACGCCGTCGCGATAATGTCATATCTCAAAGGACAAACGGTCATTTTGAAGGAGAAATGTCGAAGGGTTTTTGATGGTGAAAGCACAGGAGACGCTGTGGACATGATAAGGGAGTGTCATGAGCTACACAATGTTTTGGTTAAGTGAGTGAATTGCGACTTTTTTTACTGAAAAAGTAACTCCAATAAAGACTATAGATAATCGATAAAGTTTCAAGGATAACTTTAGAGTTATCACATAGCCTAAACCAAATTAATCTGGTTTGAATTGATCTAGCTTTCTATTTTTCCAGACACTATAAAATGCTCAACGCGCTGCTATCTTCAACTATGTTTCTTTATGTGCTTGTATGCTCTATCACAATATGCGGGAGTGTAGTGCAATTTACTTCAGTAAGTATTTAAAGTGTAACCCACTATCTTATAAAAAGATAGAGTAGACATTATGTCTTGATTACGTAATGTAAACAAGACATAATGTCTACTCTAACTTTTTATGAGATAGACCCTTAAAATATAATTCTCAGTGCGAATCGAACTCACAACTCACATCATTGAAGGCAGAGCATGAACGAGCTGATTTTCGGTAAAGACCCATCAATCAAATCCCCTAAACTGGCGTTAAGTGAGGTGTAATTTTAGTCAAGAACCTAGCACAAACTCTTGAAGAAGTCGAGACGCATTTTGAGTTACAAACTCTAATAGAAATAAAAATATATGGATTTGAAACGGCAATAGTTACACGATGGCATGTTTTGTCTTTAAATTGACAGTTTCATATCATAAGAAACACGTTATGTAACTAAGTGTTCACGCTTGATAAATAAAACTATACAATAGGAAAGGAGTGAACATTGAGATGACGGAAGATAGGGGAGAATGGAGGAAAAGAACATCTTGTGCCGAATAGTGGAAAAAAGAAGAAAAAGAACTATGTGTTTACGCTCTTACGCTAGAGCAAAAGTTCTACTCTATGCACTTAAACCCGTGGGCTCAGTAATAATAAATTTACCTACCTAAAAACCCACCTACAAACTGGTGTTAACAAATTTTGCCAAAACCTCAAAAAGCACTTTACTAAGCCAAAAACAACATTCTTGTTCGTTACGTTCACAAAAAAAAATGTCTTGCGTCCCAATTCCCAAATCGTTATAATAAAGTCACAATTTATCCTAAATTGCTTTTTACAAACTCTGCAGATGTAAATTTTCTCTCATATTTCACGGCAGCGAATTGATTTGGGAGGCGACGTTAAGTAACTTACGTTGTTATTGAACTGGAATATTTTTTTTAATAAATATTTTTGAAGACGTTTAAAAATCACATTCTTGTCCCGAACTAAGCAATATTATTCCCGTTCCACCAGATAGCTGAAAAAATAGTTAAATATATTCCCTACAAAATAAAAACTATTTTCTGTATTTTTTATTAAACAGAAGCTATGCCTTGAGGTAAGATCGACCGATTTTCCAAATCATAAGCCTTAGTTATAGTCAAATTATTTGATTTGATTCTCAAAAATCGAACTAACGATTAGCGCCCCTAGGATAGAGAACAGATATAGTCCAGTGAACCCAAATCATTTTATCACACAAAAACTGCAGACCCTTAATTTTCGAATCGGATTTTAAGAATCAATCTTTCAACTCCAAAAAATCAATAAAAACTGTTGGGTGCTCTAACAGTCGATAGACAATGACGGAGGTCAAAAACTCCGTCACCAGAGTTGGCCACTAACTCATACGAGCTTGCTGGCTCGTTTATTCCAAAAAATCAAACCATGAATTTTATTTCAGAAAGAAGCAACAACATCACAGAAGCTCTGGGTGCTTCAGTACACATGCGGCTTGATATCTCAATTGTTCTTGTACTGTTGGCATAGCAACGAAGTAGCGGTCGAGGTAAAAGCCTTAAAAAAGCTTAATCTAGACTATTGCAAAAACATTTACTTAGAACAGCGATGTCAAAACTCATGCCACTAAAATAAAAATTTTCACAAATTTGATAATCACTTTTGCAATCTTTATATGTATGTTCAAGGTTTTTTTATTAATTTAGTAATTCACTATTAGTTATAACTATTACTTAATAAATAATAAAATTAACTCAGATGATGATTTATACAGCGTCAGGAGGCAATCTATGCCTACACTTAACGGGACACTGTAGTGCCTGGGACAATGTTTACTCATTAACCATTTAGTTATTTAAGCCATTATAATTTTTTCAAGTTTAACCTGCAAAACTTTTCCCCAAGATCCATTTATTTGGTATCATTCCGATTTTTCGCAGTAAATTCATTTTAAGTTACAAGCTTTGTTTAAAATGTGGGCTCCTTTATAGACATCCCCCATATAATGTCTTATACTAAGTACAAATCCATGTTTTCTGACAGGCTAATTACGTTTACATTTTTTTCAGACGAGGGTAGTTGACAGAGGCCTATACGAGAGCGATTGGTGGAAGGGAGACAAGACGCTGCGTCGTCTGACATTGCTGCTGGCCGGCAAGCTAAATGCCACGCTTATATTGGACGCTGGGCCATACACCACGTTGTCAATACCCACATTCATAGAAGTAAGTTGTAATTGAATAATTAATTGATCTTAGTGACAATTTGGACAAAAATGCTTTGTATGTTTGTATCTTTGTTCTTCGAGATCTTTTGAACTGCTTATCCGATCTTCACAGAATGGTAGGTATACGGATAGTACTCTTAAGTTTTACTGGTTTGCTAAATGAAGTAAATCGGTCAAGGGGTCGAGTAAATCGGTGAAGTTATGAGGGTCCAAAGAGAGTAAAAAAAAAGTCGCACAAAAATATCAAGTGAGGTGTCATATGGTAGGATTTTGTTTAGACATTCCAAAACAGTTTTTATTTTGTTTCTAGGTCGAATAGTTTTTGAGTTGTTGTAAAAATTATAAAATTGGCAGACCCAGTATAACGTGAGCTCTCATTTCTTGGAGTTTCAATGATTTTGTAGTTCAAGTAAGACTGGTACTTAGCTAGACAGCGATTTCGAAGCGATTTGCAAAGTTTATTACAACCATTGTCAATAAAAAAAAGGGTTTTATTAACCTCCGACCATCACGAGATCCCAGTTCGGGGCGAACTACTAGTATAGTTATGATATATTATGCGCTCTATGGAACGCAATTTTAGTGATGCTTTTGTAAATGTTGTAAAAGACCAGCATTTCGTCCCTATGAAAAATACAGCGTGATCTGTTTTTGGTATTATCCTAAAATACTTGACAGCTAGTGCATTGAAAGTGATACTAACTTGATAAAAATTCAAATATTAAAAAAAAAACCTTTTTTTAACGCAACTCCAGACTATGTATTCTGTTTAGTCAGAATATATATTTTGTTGAAGTGAAAATAATAGCGATAATGTAAAAAAAGTTTTTCTTTCCACAGATACTAAAAGGCTCGTACAGTTTCTTCACATTGTTTTCTCAAATGAAAGATGACAAATAAAATATCTTTCGGTGATTATTGAAATCTATCAAAGTAACTAAATAATACTTTACTTTTGCAACACATTTTTGATTTTTGCATTCAAGCACTAATTACTTATTATAATGATGTATTTTCTAATTTAATTACCGTTTTTCTATTTAAGTTTTAGTTATTTTACATAAGTTGTGGTCATTATTTTGTCCTGTGTTTGTGTTTTGTTTGTTATTTTGTCTGTCGGCATGTGTTATAGTCTATGGTAAAAGTGGCATGACAAGCGGCTGTGAAAGTCACTCGCGTTTGAGTCGTGAGGTTGGTCGCGAATACGGACTTCTTTGGTGAAGGTTTGAAAAAGAGGTTCTGGACCTTCGGGAAGAAGAGGAAACCGTGAACGCACCACATCTACGACGAATCGCTAAATATCATGCAAATCCAAGAGAATCCAAACTAAGTCGATTGTTTAAAGCTACTATGAATTGTGGTCAACCTGCCAGACGTTATATTTTGTGTGCTCGGGCCATCTAAACTTAACCATTTCTGATGAAAGGTCTCGTGTGCCTTTATCAGAAGTGGGATGGTTCACCACGACCCACATCTGGATGCATGAAGCCTGGATGATCCACTGCTTGATTGATTTACCCTGCGGAGACAGTGAGATGTAACCTGCATGATACCTACAGCAAGATGTAATTTGAACTAGATGTGATGTAATCGGAATGACAGCTTGGTGACATCTGGACGAGGCATGAGAACCGAGGTACATGTAGCCGTTTCATTGTATTTTTGGGCTTGGAATTTTTGAACGACATATCTGAAAGATTAGTTCATTTTCTTATAACGATCGCTTGCCAAAAATATTTTGATTGTTGTAAGTTGTTGTGTGGATGCCTGGATATTTGTTTGTTGTGACTTATGTACAGTCTGGCGGTGATGATAACCACAGCAATAGTAATGGAAGCATCGTGACAGTGTTCTATGGTATTTGATGATAGTTGACTGCTGCCTAGGTACTGCCTACATACTGGAAACATACTAACTACCTGTGAGTATGTTTTGATTTGTTTTGATTTTAGTAATTCTCAGGGTACCTACCTATACCTACTTGGAGATATGCCATACGACACCGTATGACACCTCTATATCTACAGAGCAGTTTTATGGATGAGATGAAAAATGATACCAATGGTGGTGTAAGTCATTACTGTCTTACCTGAGTGTCATCAAACACATCTGGTCTTCGTTTTGCGAACCTGGTGATGACGTAAGAGTACCGATGTAGTCCCAATGTAGTATCTCTATATAGTCACGATGTAGAAGCGCTATGTACAGTCGTGATAAAGAAAAGAACGTCAGAACGAAAAGCGGTAAAGTCCAACAGAATACTGTGTTTGAATTTGTCTTTACAGAAACAAAGGCGCGTGAATGTCGGGATGCCTATATGTCGTGAAGCAACGTCATGGTAACGGGTGAAGTGCTGCGAGTGTGGCACACAGTGAGCAACGCGTGGTCGTCTGCCTTGTGCCATCACATGCACCTGCGGTCGAGGACGATAGACGATGGAATATTAAGGTCATCTGTATTGTTTTATTAACTTTTGATTCTGGTGCATAGTACTTGGTAGTCAAAGAGAAAAAAAAAAATAGCAGCCTAGTTATGTAACAAGAGATTTAATAGCGATGTTTCAATGGTTGGCATTAGTCGAACCACGGAATACAGAATAGATGAAAGGAGCATGTAAACCTCAACAGGGTAGGTCAAACTTTGAGCATACGCTGTAAGTTGCCAGAAAATACGCAATCACCCTGCTTAATCGCTCACGGAGCTCCATGCGGTAAACATACTATGTGGATGCTTATAAGAAACTGTCTTGCGTCAATGTTTCTAGCGGAACAAGAGGTCAGGTGGTAAATTAAGCAAATGGAAACATTTATTTGCATACGTAACCATTTATTTTATGGTATTTTAGATTTAAAGTAAAAAAGTGATTTAACGATAATTTAGAAGGTGAAATTGTAAAAAAAAAATAGTGCGTGAAATCCCTTCGCGTGGAAGAAGTGAACGTTTCACTTCAAAAAAAGATTTATTGTTGCTAATTCACGCTTCAAATAAATTCTGTAGCGATATGAGCGAGAAATGTATTACGCAGTAAACTACAACGTCGCGCTGTCACCATTTAGCTTACTAGTGCTTGCATTGCAATGATAAGTCAATTAACGCATGTGAATGTGCCCGTCAAGTTCGATACTTCTTGTCAGTAAAATGCGAGTAAGTGATGATGTCTCCCTGGCCGGTTTCGGCTACGGCGACATCGTTCTGGTTGATGCCTATGGTGGGCTCTAAGGTGACTTGAATAGCTAATTTTGGCTTTGAAGGTTCTTGCACACAATGCGTAAGTAAGAACGCCGTTAACGTAATTATAGTTGAAGTTCGAAGGCGGTTTATCTTTTAGTTAGTCGCGTTTAAGATCTAGATCGCGCCTTCGTTCATTTTCAAAGATGTAGACATATTTCCGGTAGATTACGAGAAGGTAGAATACAAAGAATCCTGATAATTAGAACCTACTAAATCGAAACAAGACATTCAAAGGCTACTTTCAATGTGAAACTATTCGAATGATGTAACGCTTTCATCGATAACTTCTATCAATAGGATTTCATCGTACATCAGTCTCTGGTTTGTTTGCACAGCACATGGATAACACAATAGTTTACATGGTAGTCATCTTGCAGAGGAAAAAGGGAGGTGAAAACCACAGCGTTTCTCATACAATAATCAAATGATCGCCATTCTAACTATTATCTCTTCTGTGGGCAAACGCGAGCAGTCAATTATAGAGAACGAATGTTTTGTTGTGTTACACGATTGACTAATGATCACGCTCTTCTTGAACAATTGTTGCATGATTTACCGGATAGAGATGCGTCATGATAAGACGCAAGATATTAAAGCTAGGTCTTGTAGCAAACGTGACGGTTACCACTGTTTTCTTGTTAAGTAAATTGGTGAACTTAATCAATACAACATCTGCTTGCCCTGTTGACAAACGCATTTTGTCTATAGTTCGTTCTCTCTAGAGGTACGTGTTAGGAGATTTGGCTTACGTAGTGTGCCAGTAGATATTAGTTCACCGACCAATCTGCTTCAGCAGCTCCGGACAATCAACCATAGCGATAGCTACGTTCATAAGTATGCAGCATAAGTCAGCAATTTCCGTGTCGGCAGTGGAAGAATATGAAAGTTAAGACATCGTTCCATCGGCAGTAGAACAATATGAACCTTAAGACATTGTTCCGCATAATTATTTCAATAAGTTTTAGCTCTAAATTGGACATACCGTAGCAAACGTTATTGAATACGCTCAGTTCTCGAGGTGTGTACATCGCAGCAAGGGTACCAAATTTGTGAAGCGTGTTCCAAATGCCTGTGTACGTACGTATGCACAATAAGAAACTTTCTTGATACTTGAGAATTCTGTTAACATTCTGAGGGTCGAACTCACGACCTTTAGATTGTGAGACTTGCGCGCTGCCTACTGCGCCACCGAGGCCATTACATTACATTTTGAGGATGAAACCCAACGTTTTAGACGCCTTTGTTGTTACGAAAATGCCTTGGGAATGCAGCGCCACCTGATCATTTGGAAGCGAAAACACTAAATATCGGTTACAAACTGTCACTGTCGTGTCATGTTGGAATCATGGATGACCAATTGAGTAACGCCATCTATTGAGTAATAGCGGTACTATTTACACGAACTTCAGAATAAACACGAATTGGAAAATACTCGAACAATCCTGCCGTATTTCGATGTTGCTAGAATCAACTTACTCTTTCTGTTACGGACGGTTTATGCGGGGTCAGTAACATGGCAGTGCAGTAATCCAGTCCGGCGCTGACTTGTTACTGGGTGCATGTTAACAAGAGTTTTCTGTTGTTTTGGCAGTGACTAGGTCCGAAACCGGGACAGCTGGGTCCAGTCACTGGTATTGTGTAAACCTTGCATTATAAAAGGAACTTTGATCGGCGACTTGGATATTTTCTACTTTCGACTACGAAAGCGATAAGATGGAGTTCTAAGAGTGATTTAGTGTGTTGTAAAAGTGTTTTGTAACTTTATTGGGTATTGTAGTTGTGATTGTGACCTAGTGCTTTTGTTGTGTACCTACTAAGTTTGTCGTGTACACCTACCTACGTAAATAAACGTGAATATTTGGTCAAACCGATCTTTTATTTCAATCAATCCACAATTAATAACAATATTAATTAAAACTGATAACGTGATGAGGTCGCTAGTGCCTGCTCCTGACTTGCGGGCGGCTCCTTCAGGCTTTCCGTCAGCCATGGAAATGGTGTAGCACCTCTACACATGTTATTCAGCAAATACTGACTTTGACTTTAACTTTGACTTTGTCTATCGATTGTGCCCAGTTTATCCTGTCAAGGAAGTGACATCCGCGCCGACCTTAATGGGTTGGTTGGTAGGATTCACGAGCCTTGCTCAGATGGTCCCCCAGTTTATCCTGTCAGGGAAGTGACATCCGCGCCGACCTTAACGGGTTGGTTGGTAGGATTCACGAGCCCTGCTCAGATGGTCCCGTTTATCCTGTCAGGGAAGTGACATCCGCGCCGACCTTAACGGGTTGGTTGGTAGGATTCACGAGACCTGCTCAGATGAGTCGATCCTGTCAGGAAAGTGACATCCGGGCCGACCTTAACGGGTTGGTTGGAAGGATTCACGAGCCCTGCTCAGATGATCTGTCAGGAAAGTGACATCCGGGCTGACCTTAACGGGTTGGTTGGAAGGATTCACGAGTCCTGCTCAGATGGTTCCCCAGTCGATCCTGTCAGGAAAGTGACATCCGGGCCGACCTTAACGGGTTGGTTGGAAGGATTCACGAGCCTGCTCAGATGATCTGTCAGGAAAGTGACATCCGGGCTGACCTTAACGGGTTGGTTGGAAGGATTCACGAGCCCTGCTCAGATGATCTGTCAGGAAAGTGACATCCGGGCTGACCTTAACGGGTTGGTTGGAAGGATTCACGAGCCTGCTCAGATGATCTGTCAGGAAAGTGACATCCGGGCTGACCTTAACGGGTTGGTTGGAAGGATTCACGAGCCCTGCTCAGATGGTTCCCCAGTCGATCCTGTCAGGAAAGTGACATCCGCGCCACACGGGTTGGTTGGAAGGATTCACGAGCCCTGCTCAGAAGGTCCCCCAGACGATCCTGGCGGGATAGTGGTATTCGGGTCATGCCGTAACGAGTTGGTTGTAAGGATTCTGGAGCCCCGTTCAGAACGTGCCTTAGTCGATCTTAGCTGGATAGTGACATCCGAGCCATGCCCGTATGGGTTGGTTGGAGGATTCACTAGGCAAGTCCAGAGAGTTTCTGTCTATTCTGGTTGACGAGTGTCTTCTGGGCCACACCTGAAATGGTTGGTTGAAAGGATGCTCTCGCTTGGCCCAGGTGTGCTGTGTGTGTTGCTTAACTGGTTGAAAGCACCCTGCTGCTTTCGCCCGGTCTGGGTCATTATTGTATCCACTGCGGTTGTAATCAGCTGGAAATCGTATTTGGTGTTGAAGAGGATGGTCAGCTTAGTATAGTTGTGTTCTGGTCGGATGGACGAGCGGATGTCCAACCAAATAAAGCCCGAGGACGGTCTTATGTCAGTCCGGCCGTGTCGGCATGTGTTTTATTATTATTATTATTATTATGGACTCCCGTTTCCGCATTTAGACTCAAAGTTGGTCCATTATACGTGGGGGGGTGAACTGGCTATGCGTGTAGCCAGCCTAACTCCTCCCAAAAGCACAGAAGCTTCCTGGGGGCTTCGCAGGCTTGGAGGAGTGACCTAGGGGTGCTTAGGATTTCTTGTCGTTGTGTAGCTACGCTCTCGCATTCCAGGACTACGTGGGCAGCTGATTCTTCTTCGGTAAGACAGCCTCTGCAGAGTGGACTGTCTGTGGCTCCGATGTTGTATAGATGTTTGTTTAAGGGACAGTGGCCTGTCAAGGTCCCTACGATGATTCTAAGGTTACGTCTATCCAGGCTCAGTAGACGGCGTGTTAGTCTTGGTGTGAGGGCTGGAATTGCAGCTCTTGACTGTCTGCAGTCGGTAGTACGTGTCCAGCGTAGGTTGTGTGCGTTTAGGGTGTTTAGACGCACCCATGTGCGTAGCTGGGAGAAGGGTAGGGGAAGGAAGGGTGCTGGCCCTTCCGATATAGTCTCTGATCCCCTTCTTGCCAACTCATCAGCAGCGTCGTTTCCCAGTGATCCGCTATGCCCCTTTATCCACTGTAGGGTTATCCTATTTTTAGTGGCAATGCTTTCTAGGGCGAGGTGGCATTCGTGTATGAGCTTGGATGTGCAGTTGTGGCTCGCCAGAGCTCTGAGTGTAGCTGTGCTGTCCGAGAGGATTCGTATGTTGTAGTCTTGTATTCCTCTCCTGTTGATTGCTGTAGCAGCTTCGGTGATGGCTGCACATTCGCATTGAAAAATGGAGCTGTGTGGCCCGAGGGTCATTGAGATGTTGATGTTCAGGTCCAGCGAGTGTACTCCGGCTCCTGTTCCCTGTTTTGTTTTTGAGCCATCGGTGTAGATTCGTACTTCGCTGTTGCCCGATTGGTCTCTTTTGTCCTCATGGGTTTGTATTCGGTAGTGCTTCTGGAATATTTGTTGTTTGGGGATCTTATCGCATGGTGCGCCTGTTAACGGCTCGTGCTTTAGTGCCCTTTCCAGAATGGATGCGTGGGGGCTCCTGGTTGCTCCCCATAGGTTTAAGTGTTTGAGTCTGATAGCGGCCATCGTCGCTTCCTGTTGTATGTAAAGATCAAGTGGCGTTAGTCCCAGTATTATCTCCAGGGCAGCCGTCGGTGTCGTTCTCATGCAACCTGTTACTGCAGAGCATGCTAGTCTCTGAAAGCGTTGCAGTTTAGTGATGACGGTGTTGAGTTCGGTTCTGGTCCACCATACAATTGCACCGTATGTGAGTGCAGGTCTTATTGCGGTTGTATAGAGCCATAAGGTTATTTTTGGCGAAAGTCCCCATGTTTTCCCAAGCATTCTGCTGCATTGGAAGAATGTGGAACTCGCGCGTTGCAGTTTGTAATCAAGGTGCTTATTCCAGAGAAGTTTACTATCTAGTATGACCCCTAGATACTTGACTTCGCTGGTTAGTTTGAGGTCTGTGTTGAACAGCTTGGGTAGTTTCAGGTTGCCCAAACTTCTTTTGTGTGTGAACATGATGAGTTCTGTTTTAGTGGGGTTAACTGATAGCCCGTGGTCAGTGCACCAGTCTTCGATGGTTTTAAAGGCCGATTGCATGAGGCTGCAAAGGACGTTTTCGAAGCATCCGGTTGCGAGGATAGCGAGGTCATCTGCGTATCCCACTGTGACAAGCCCGCGGCCGTTCAGTTTACGGATTAGTTCGTCCACTACTATGTTCCATAATAGGGGTGAGAGAACTCCTCCTTGCGGGCAGCCTCTTGCTACTATACCTCTTGTCGTGGTGTTCACTGTGAGTTGTATTGCTCTGAATTTAAGCATGTTGTTAATCCATTCAGCTAGCGTGGGGGGGACACCGTATCTTGTCAAAGCGAGATCTATGCTAGTGAAGGTTGTTTTGTCGAAGGCACCTTCTATATCTATGAAGGCTCCTAAAGTCGGTTGCTTTGTGACTAGACCGCCTCCTATTCGAGCGACTACGCTGTGGAGTGCGGAGTCTGTTGATTTTCCGGGGCTGTAGGCGTGTTGTTGCGGATGTAGCGGCTGGCGAAGAAGAGTGTTACCCCTAATTTCCTGGTCGCATATCCTTTCTAAGGTTTTGAGGAGGAACGATGTGAGGCTAATGGGACGGAATGATTTCGCCATTGTATAGTCGCTCCTGCCTGGTTTTGGTAAGAAGATTACCTTCACTTCCCTCCACTTCTGGGGTATGTAGCGGTGAGCGACACAACCCCTGAAAATGTTTACCAGGTGTTCGGCAAGTTTTTCGCCGCTCCATTTCAAAAGGGCTGGGAAGATTCCATCTAGGCCCGGAGATTTAAAGGGAAGGAAGCTGTTGATGGCCCAACTTACTTTTTCTTTGTTGATGAGGTTCTGGGCCGTGGTCCAGTCTTGGCTACTGGCTGCTCGTTCTCTGTGAGCTTCCCATTCGTGAGAGTCTAGTATGCGACACCCTGGGAAGTGAGTTTCAAGCAGTAGTTCGCTGGTTTCAACGTCTGTCTTAGTGTATGAATTGTCAGGTTTTTTCAGATATCCAATGGTGCGCCCTGGTTCGCTGGATAGGATGCCTTTAATTTTGGCTGCCTGACTGGTGTTGTCGATGCTTGTACAAAAACGTTTCCAACACTCTAGTTGCCTAAGTCGTATACGCTTTTTGAAGGTGGATTTCGTGGAGTGGTATTTCTCCCAGTCTCTGGTTTGTCGGGTGTTCATTGCTCTGTTGAAGAGTTTCCGTACTTTGCAACGTAGTCTTTGCAGTTCCGGGCTCCACCAGTGTCGTTTGTTGTCCCCTCTCGGTGTCACGAGGGGACATGATTGTTCGTAGCTGTTGGTTAGGGTTTGGGTGAGTTCGTTGATGTATTGGTCAATCTCGTTTAGCTTTAGGAGATCCGGTGGCGCGCTACCGGCTGCTAGTGCTGATTGGACAAGTTTGGCGAACTTTGTCATGTCAGTCTTGCGCGGAACGCGCCTCGGACTCGGCGACGGCACGGTCATGAAAAGATTGAACCGAATCCATCTATGGTCCGAGCACGACGCCTCGTCGGATACGCGCCAGTTCGAGAGAGAGCGCGCTACCCCTGCTGACGCTAGAGTTAGGTCTATTATAGTTTGCGCCCGGCTGTTGACGAAAGTTGGTTCCGAGCCGTGGTTCATTATACTAAGGTTAGTGGATATTAAGAAGTTTACCAGATCTTCACCGCGGGTGTTGTTCCTCTCGCTGCTCCAAAGATTATGGTGCGCGTTGGAATCGGTACCAATGATGAGCTCCAGTCTTTCCCTCTCGCAGTACTCAACGAGTGATGCCAGCTCTGGCGATGGGATGTCTTCGTCACTGGGCATGTAGACTGACGCTAAGACTGTGTCGCAGAGTTGGTTGGTGGCATCTGTCGCGATCCTAATTGCTGTTAGGTCTCTAGAACAGAATTGGGTGATTAGTGTGGTTTGTAGGAGTTTGGGAGTGATAATGCAAGTTCTAGGGTCGCTTACAGTGGTGTCCAGGAGAAGATTTCCACCAGTGTTGAGCAGACCACAAACTCGGCCCTTTCGGATCCACGGCTCCTGGATTAGGGCTATGGTGGTCTGGGTGTTGTCCTCCAGCGCTTTGCGTAAGGAAGCCGTCGCAGTGAGGCTGTGCTGGAGGTTGGTTTGTAAGACGGAGACGGCCTTACGAGGGACGCAGTGGAGAGGAGTTAAGGCAGCTGTCGCTGGCCTCGCTCCCCTCGACGTCCTGAAAGCAGTCCTCGTCAAGTGAGGACGCTGGTGGAGGGTCGACTGTCGGCATGTGTTATAGTCTATGGTAAAAGTGGCATGACAAGCGGCTGTGAAAGTCACTCGCGTTTGAGTCGTGAGGTTGGTCGCGAATACGGACTTCTTTGGTGAAGGTTTGAAAAAGAGGTTCTGGACCTTCGGGAAGAAGAGGAAACCGTGAACGCACCACATCTACGACGAATCGCTAAATATCATGCAAATCCAAGAGAATCCAAACTAAGTCGATTGTTTAAAGCTACTATGAATTGTGGTCAACCTGCCAGACGTTATATTTTGTGTGCTCGGGCCATCTAAACTTAACCATTTCTGATGAAAGGTCTCGTGTGCCTTTATGTCTATTAGAATAATGAAAATAGCAATATTTTCTAACATGGTATATGAAAAGGTGATGTGAACAAGAAGTATGTTTCATACATAATTTAACATCACGCTCTAAAGAAGAAAATAAATGTTGAACACTAAGTGGAACCATCTTTCAAAAGAATTTATTTAATAAATATGATGTTCTCTAGGGGAAATAAAAGCGTCGGAATATTAAAATTCTTCATATTATTTTATGCATAGTGCTGGAAAAATAGATACTTATACTAAAGCCGGGTTTGACCAACTCCGAATAGCTCTATTCTTTAGATTAAAATACTTCCGTCCTTGTTTATAGTATACAGACAGTATTTACTCATAAAAAAATAAATGCTGAGTCTGAGTCTGCAGGCGTCATGGCTCAGTCGGTAGTAGCTCTGCTTTCCGTGCTGTGGGTCGTGGGTTCGATCCCCACCGAGAACAAACATTTGTGTGTTGTAAACATAGATGTTTGTTCTATGTCTGGGTGTTTCTGTGTATTTACGAAAAAAATATGCATTCTATCAGCCATCTAGTTTCCATCGTACAAGCTTTGCTTAGATCGGGACTAGAAGACGTTGTGTTAAGTGTCCGTGAATATTTATTTATTTATTTATTAGTAAGGGTACTACTGTACGAACAATTTATAATTATTCGTACAGAAGTAGGACAAATATACAGAAATCCCTGACCTAACCTACTCATTTGTGAAAGTCCCGTACAAATAGACACTTCGAAAAATAAATAGTGATTGAAGTTAGTCAAAACCGGCATAAGTAATATTTTTTTCAAATAAAAATATGGTCAATTCGTTTGAGCTCCAGCGTAAATGTAGAAAAGTAGCAATTTTTCAAACAAAATGTGTGGTAATAAAAAGCGAAATTACTTTCTTGTCACAAAAAAGAAAGAATTGCACAAAATAGCCTTATTTTCTAAAGTGACAGCATGTTATTTAGCCTCATTATGTCACACCTTGTTTTGACATTCTGTCCACCCTTATTACCCCTACATATCCGAATAAGGCAGGCTATTTGTATTTGATATTTAAACCTACCATTTTGTTCTTTAAAAAGTTTTACATAAAAATTTACTTTTAATATATGATTTGCTTTTATAAAACTCAGTAAAAAAAAAATCTCCTGCCGGCAGTCGCCGTGTTCCAGATATCCCCTACGCAGGGGACTTAGTCAGGGGAAAATTGGAAAGAGCCAAAAAAACATAATTCTTGTTGGAACTATTTTTTTGCTTTTTATTGAAACACTTTTTAGAATATAAAAAAAAACATGTTTAGCATTTCTACAGTCAAATATAATTGCTTAACATCAGGCAGGTTATAAGTTTGCCAGTTTTTCTTAAAAATAAACACTTCAACTAAAGACAATGGACGGAAAATATCAGTGATAGAAACAATTAGATTTTCTCAACCTAAATAAAATAAATAATCAAAAACATTACATACTTACCTCGTACTTATTTCTATCAATAATCAAACTAACGTATCAACTGAAATACGAAAGAGAAGCAACACTAAAACACTAGTGTAAAAACCATTTATAATTCAGAAAACTGTCACAAAAAAAATGGCTATAAAAGTACAAACATTTCATTTCAAATCAAAACTTCGAGAAGACGCAACGCGCCATGTCTTTTCTGAGAAGCTTAGAAGACCCCGAATATCCTTTATTAGGCCCAACCTTGTGGGGACTAAGGAAATGGAGGATGTGGCAACCAAATCCTTCTGGATTCAGTATCAACACCATACATGTTCTCGGAACACTTTTCGTTGTCACTCAATATGTAGAATTGTGGTTTATCCGATCGGATCTGGAGTTGGCTATGAGGAACTTATCAGTCACAATGCTAAGTACAATCTGTGTTATAAAAGCAATTTCGTTTATCCGCTGGCAGAAGCAATGGAAGGAAGTTGTTCAATACGTGTCTGATTTAGAAATCCGGCAGCTGGAAAGAAACGATGAAGTAACTAACACTGTCATCAAAGAGTATACGAAATATTCTAGAACAGTAACTTACTTTTATTGGTGTCTCGTTACAGCTACAGTTTTCACTGTAGTACTGGCACCTCTAGCCAGTTTCCTATCTTCGAAACAACACAGAGACTTAATTCGGAACGGCACGTTGCCGTATCCAGAGATTCTGAGCTCCTGGTTGCCTTTCGATCGAACTCGAGGATTCGGTTATTGGTTGTCAGTTGTAGAGCATTGTGCGATCTGTGTCTACGGGGGTGGTGTGGTTGCGAATTACGACTCTAACGCTGTTGTTATAATGTCGTTTTTCGCTGCGCAGCTGAAGTTATTATCCATTAACTGTGCGAGGCTCTTCGATGGAGATGAGGTGATGAGCTACGATGAAGCTGTGAATAGGATAAGGGAGTGCCATTACCATCATGTGTATTTAGTTAAGTGAGTATACACTCTCGTTTTATATAGAAGTAGGTAGAAAAGATCGATGTTTTCTTAGCATCAGTCTCTGAATAATCCAAAATACGTGCTGTTTTAGACGATTTTATCTTTTATACCTTTAATTCTAATATCTTGATAATAATACTCGAGCAAAAAAAAATTGGGTTATATAAAACATATTAAATATCTTAGAAACTATATCTAAATGCTAGTAAAATATATTGTGCTTATTTATATATGTATTTTGCTCTGTATATTATGGAGACATGAAATATTTTTTTTTAAATAACTTTCCACAAAACGGCACTGCAAAAGCTGGTAGGGACTTTCTCCTCTACATTGAAATGCAGAAATGAGGGAATCTCCATCACTAGAATAATATTTCCTTTCAGATTTGCTACAACCCTGAACTCTTTGTTATCACCAGTAATGTTTATTTACGTGATCATTTGCTCACTGATGATCTGCGCAAGCGCCGTGCAAATGACTACCGTAAGTATAGCTATCTATGCCCAGAACTAAGTCTAGTTGGTATGATGTTAGGTAGTTCTACTCGTAAATACTCCTACATAATATTAATTAAACTATGAATGCCTGTGTACTGTTTAGTGACATATAAATACGTATAATTTTATAGGTATGCAGGTTTCTATTGCAAAAATAATTTGTAGAAATGAGCATAGTAAATAAATAATAAATTTACAACAAATTAATTAATATCTAGATCAAATTTATTATTATCCTAGTTGAGACTTGAAAGACTATGGTGCGTGTAATTAGTAGCAAGTTTACTTAGATTAATACTTTAAAATGACAACTGCTCCTTCTATTTTAAACAATCAATCATTAGAATAAAGTGTATTTTCGCATAACTTGTCTATCTCATATTGATCAAACATTTTCTGTTATTTGCGTAGCAATTTGAGCTCTTTGTTTAGAAACTCCTAAGTCCCTATTTCAATAGTTGTGTAAATTTTCAGGAGGGTACTGGAAATATGCAGCGTGTTTGGATAGCCGAGTATATTTTGGCGCTGATTGCTCAGCTTTTCCTCTACTGCTGGCACAGTAACGAGGTTCTTACTATGGTAGGTAGTTTACAAGATAATAATACCAAGTTTTCACGCAGCCTCAGATTACCAATAACTACATACGGCTTGCAAAAACAACTCTTAAAAGAAGCGCTCGTGGTGTAGCTTGCTTGGCCAATCTTCACCGATATCTATAATATACGACGTCCTGCGCGGTCACTATTTGAATGAGTGACCGCTAGTGGCATTTACATCTGAGCGCTTCCGTGCTTCGGAGGGCTCGTTAAACTATCGGTCCGGGCTCTAGCACTAAGCCACGATGAAGGCCTAAAACTCCGTCAGTAGAGTTGGGCACTGACTCATACTTCTACCCAAACAGGTTAAACAGGTATTTTTTTACAAAATTAGTTCAAATTATATTAATTACAGACTCGAGTTTTGGATGAGTCTAGTTTTTCACTTCAATAGTCCACAAAAAGACGTTATAAAAATGGGCGCATTCAATTTACTACCATATTCCTAGAGCAATGAGGTTGAAGACGGAGTATACAGAAGCTCATGGTGGTCACAAACAACGCGCGTGCGTAGAAGCGTGTTTCTTCTTGGTGGTCAACTGCGCAGGCCCATCTTATTCTGCGCAGGGCCATTCACAGCGTTGAACGTAGCTACTTTTATAACTGTGAGTATTTGAATAACTAGTACAGAATCAGAAGATTATCTCAGAGTCTAGTAATACCGGAACTCTTAGGGTGCTTTTCGACTAGAACTAAGCTAAGCTACTATGCTGATGTGTTTAAAATTCAATAATAGGAATAGTTTAGCTTTGGTGGAAAAACACCTTTAATGTGCGACTTTTTTTTTTATTATTATTGTAGTTTTTTGGTTACCATGGTTCTTATAATGTACAAGTTTTGGCTAATTTTGAGCTACATTGCTAATTTACATGGAGGCCAGGTGATTCTGACCCAAAAATGGCATTTTTTCATGTGAAACCAATAATAATCTTTCGAAAGAAAAACGCGCACGTATAGATTTTTTAGGTTATGTAGTTAAAAATATTTTTCTCTCACTTTGCAGATACTAAAGGGGTCGTATAGTTACTACACTCTGTTGAGCAAGAAAGAAGATTAGATTTTCACTTTTCACTTTCACATTTTTACTATAAACTGCACTTTAACACTTTCAGAACCCGTCAGGGACCATTATTCACTTTTGTGAGAGAGTGCTTTGAAATTATGAGCAAAATAAATATATTTCTTCGATTATTTTTGAAGTATACGTCTTCTTTATTGATTAGTTTTTCTTGTTATTTAATCGAATCTTTGCAGATATTTTGTTATAGGTAGCTAATTTATTTAAAAAAAGTGATTTAATCTATTATCTTTTGTCTCTTTTTCTAAATTATACTGATATAAGTATTGTTATCTTTTTCTAAATTATACTAAGTAAGACAGGCGTCATAGCTTAATCGGTAATAGCCCTACCTTCCGTGCTGTGGGTCGTGGGTTCAATCCCTACCGAGAACAAACATTTAATTTTGCCTATGGCAAACATAGATGTTTGTTCTGTGTTTGGCTGTTACTATGTATTATAAGAATGTATTTACAAAAAATAATGCATTAAGTATTCTATCAGCAATCTAGATCCCATAGTACAAGCTTTGCTTAGTTTGGAGAGCGTTGTGTTATATGTCCAAGAGTATTTATTTATTATATTAGTTCACAACTTATAAAAAAAAAGTACGCAAATTGACGCAGCACTAAAGTTTTTAATCGCTACGAAAAATCATGTAATTTGAAATATCTCACAAAACTATATTAAAACTAGCGCCAGGAAAGCGAGAAATTATTACAATTTTGTAGAAAAAGTTCAAATAAATTTTGCTGAGACCACTCTGCAAAATTAAAACGGTACTCGCAGCAATATTTATTGTAAAACATGACGGCACTACTGATGAGAGCTAGAAGCTATCATCATCATCAGCTTGCAGAAGATCACAGATTTGCAGATAGGCCTCTCCTATCATTGTCATCTTAGGTCTGGTCACTCGTCACTCGTCACTCCTCGCGGTCCTGCGTTATGTAATCCAGGTCTTACCTGTGGCATTTGCATTGCAACATCGTTTGCCCATCTCACTGCCTTCATCATATACAAGATGTAACATAATTACTCTATAAGCCCGAAGGGGGCGTAATCAGACCGACCACCTGAGTGCTTGGACATGGCAAAGGGTTAATAAATCGTTATTGAAATTTTCATACAAAAGTACAACTTTTATTTATTTAGTTTGCGACAACCCTAATTGTTTGCTTACTATTTGCGTAAACCCTTACACACGTATGCATACGTAGGTAGGTACCCTTCTACCGCGTCGCACGCACACGCGACTGTTTGTAGGTACATTACGTAAAAGTTACGAGCTCATTTAATTTTCATCGTAGAACAAACACTGTTCGCCATCACCTGTAAAATACCCCCCATTCGAACTTATAGGGTATCTATGTTACACCGTGTACAGACTTTTTGAAATAATTGTTTTTTTATTTCTCTCTCAAGTCATTGTACTAATATACTATAATAATAAGTAAGGTGTATAATGTTTTGTCACTTCTTAAAATACCTTTTCAACTAATAAAACTCAAAGCTTCCAAATTCTCACTGAAAACTTGGAAATACTTACCGTCCAATAAGATCTTTCGAAATTCCTCTTCACTCAGCCGGATCGAAATAGGTACCTACGTTCTTCAAGACAAAAATCAAAGAAGGAAGGGAAAAGTTCTCTCTTTTTTAATAAAAATAAAATAGGTGCATTAAAAAGTGTCCGTGAATATTTATTTATTTATTTATTTATTTACCAGATACAAAATACAAAAAAAAATCTTCGTATGTAACACCACGGGCAGGCTAAAAGTATCACTTAGATTAGAATTCTATAGTTTTTTTACACACGAACCTTGTTTTTATGTTCTATGTTTCTTTCTATTATAAAAATGATTGGGATCTACCCAGTGGTTCTTAAATGCTAAAAGTAAATGTCATGAAAACCCTATGGAATAAAGTTTTGCTAAACGCCTGTCCTTAACGAAAAAAAAAAGAATAAACTTATTCTGTTATGTCTGTAATAGTAGGTACTTTATTAATAATACAGTATTTACAAAATACACATGAAACAGTTGAGCTTTCTACAAACCGCAAACGATTTATAGATAGCTCAACTGGTCCAAATCAGTACCAATCGGAAGCGTGATAGTTGTATTTAAATGTGTTTTTTATCGAGATAAGAGGTTCGTGGGATGTTTTTGTTCTATTTTGCTATACCTAAGCACAGATCATAGTACTAAAAATTTATTTGGTATATACCTACGAAGATAAAAAGAGATATATCCGATGAACTAGCTAGTATTTGAACAAATAAGACATTATTTTACGACGTCCATCGCGTTTTATGTCTTATGTCCGATAGACGAATTAAATAAAATCGAATACGGGCCATTACGAAATCGTAGTGTAACACAAATAGTTGATTCAAACAGAACTTCTCAATTGTAAAACTTGCCTAGACTGTCTTAAATGATCCGGAAAAATGAGCGGACTTTGTTTTCTAACTTCGTAAGCCGCTAATCCGGAAACCGGGTAAGAATAATCGTAAGTGGTCTTTGTGGTAGTAATTATGGTTCCAGTTTGAATACATTCGTTTGAGGATAATTCAGAGGGGTCCGTAGACCGAAATGAGGTTCAATTACGCTTATTTTGGACGATAGTGCTAAAACCAAATTACAGTGAAATACAATGAGAATAAGAATTTATTAGTTCGCGACACAAAAACTTACAGTGCAAAATTAAAAATCGAGTTTGCTGCCCCGTATCGTAAGCTCTGAACTGCCCAGCATATTGTCAACCGATGTGGCCACAAATATACGAAAACGAGAAGCTTTTGACGGCAAAAAACGTGCTGAAACGCGCTAATGTCACTATTTAGTCACAGAATACCAAAGTGACGTTATTGTGCAATAACATTGCAGAATGTTTATCATAAATATCATATTGATCTAAACAAGTTTTCCAAAACAAGTTGTCAGAGAATGTTTGACATAACTTAGCTGAAACCCTACTCAATCCAACTCAACGGTGTTTGAAACTTCAGTTGCTGAAATTAAAGAAGTTGAGGAAACTATGTGACTCTAACTTAATTTGGACTTTACCTTAGAGAGGGCAAAATTCATTATTGTACAGTCAACATCATAATTATAATATGGTTTGCTGACGTGCTTGAGTAAAACACAATATTCCCTACTATAAATTAAAATGAAAAAATGTGTTATCACTATAAATTAGCAATTTTGTCATTAAAATTTTATTACTAACTAGCTTCCGCTCGCGACTTCGTTCGCGTCGCGTTAGATCCTGTTGATTTTCCGGGATAAAAAGTAGCCTATGTGTTAATCCAGGTCACGGATAATATATATTCCAAGTTTCACCCAAATCGGATCAGTACTTTTGAGCCAATTCGTTACAAACATACTTACATACAAATCTTTCCTCTTTATAATATTAGTATAGATATAGATAAGGTATAATTCACGCTAGTACCCACCTACTGATTTTAAGGCATTCAAGTACTGATTTTGGGCTACTTGTTGGAACGCCAAGTGTAATTTTTTGCCAAAAATTTCTTGGAAGAAAATCAGTCGTAAAACAAACACGGATAATCGAGTATTTCTTACACATTTTTGATTGCGAAAGTTTTCAGAATGTTACCCAAGGATGGCTGTTTTCACACTGGTACCGACACGACACCAACACGATATCTACTGTTTGGACAGGCGTCACATCTCAGTCGGTATAGCGCTACCTGTGGCTCCACCTTCCGCGCTGTGGGTTGTGTGTTCGATATCCACTGAGAACAAACATTTTCCCCCATGTTATAAAAAGTTAGAGTAGACATTATGTCCTAATTACGTGTGGTAAACAAGATGTCTACTATAACTTTTTATAACACAGAGGGTAAGTGTGTTGGCAAACATTGTATGTTCTGTTTAAATAAAAAAAAAATATTATGAATATAAATATTCTATTCTTCTAGTTCCTACAGGCTTTTCTTAGTTTCGGACTACATAGCGTTGTGTGAAATGTCCATGAATATTTATTTTTTTACAATGATATTTTTGCTCGAGCTACCAACGTCGGTATCGTGTCGGCGTCGTTATCGGCTAGTGCGCCCGATTCGGCCTTTTATTTGCCAGTGAGTTGAACAACAGTAGTAATATTTTATGTGTTGACTTCGTATCTTTGTTGATGTTATTTTACCAAGATTTCTTTTTTATATCAAAATACTTTTTCTTGTAACACAATTAAGGCCGTAAGATCAATAGTGGTTTAAACCACGAAATAGAGTTTAGCCTCCAGTCTCCGATTATTTCATAAGATCAATGGTAGTTAATCGACCATCGGTAGCTTAAACTGACAGAGATGACAGTAGATTAAGGCCCAGTTTCACCAAAGTCTTGCTAACAGAGTGTTACATAATCAGGCGTCAAAATGTCAAGCGACTAAATTAAAACGACGTTCAACGCTGTTTAAATAAAACGCAAGCAGATGTATTTTTGTTTAGCTGGTTTATATGGTGGCCGTCAGATCAGCGATTAGATTTAACAGTCTGTTAATTAACAAGCTGTTAGTTTAACTAACAGAGCATGGTGAAACCGGCCCTAATCCATCGATCAAAATGTAATCGTAGTTTACGAAACCCATAAGTTAAACTGCTTTTGATCTTACGGCCTTTAGGGTGCTTTTCCAGAGCTAAGTTAAACTACGTTGCTAAGGATGTGTTTAGACTCCACCACTAAGAATCGTTTGTTTTCATATTAAACGATTCTTATTGGTGAATTTCAGACACATTCTTAACAAAGTCGCTTAGCTTAGCTCTAGTGGAAAAGCACCGTAATGTTAGGATAATTTAAGGCACAGTTTATGCCCTAATATAAGGGCATAAACTGTGCCTTAAATTATCTCTTGGGGGGGGGGGGCAATCATTATCTCACAAAAACCTGCCAGGTTTAACCCTGGCAGGTTTTCTGAACTATTTTCATACTAAATCATAGGTATTCTGTGACTAAATAGTGACATAAGCGCGTTTCAGCGCGTTTTTTGCCGTCTAAAGTTTCTTGTTTTCGTATATATCTGTATCCACGTCACTTGAAAGCGAAAGCAGTTCAGAGCTTGCGATATGGAGGCAGTCATTTGCGTGGCTTTTAAAAATGCTCTATCATTGTCACTTGCATGACAACGAAAAGAGATGGCAAAAGATTTAGCAGAAGCCATTTAGCTAGCGTAGCTTTAGAAGACCAATATGAATATGCATACTCTTTGCGTACTCCTTTGACACTGTCGCGTCTGTTCTCTAGTGATTTTGAAATGTTATCCAAGCTCAGATCACCAAATGGTATGTCAAGCCAAGCTATGTTTTCTCAAATATAGGTCAGAATATTTTTCAAGTCGACCTACCTTATTAAGTTCTAAATGACCTGCATAAGTCCCTGTTCTTTGTTGAAACAGACATGGCTAGAATGGCTGTTTTCAAACTAGTCACAGCTTTTCAGACAGCACATAATAATATTTTTAAATTTTTAGCTTATCTGGGCTTAAAAAATATTTTTACCCTGTAGAAAGATTAAACGGACCGAAGAATAAAAATCTCGGATTATACACAACGGAAGGTGTACCTAATTTTTATGACAAAGTGAGTGTCAACGCCACGAAATGAGATTATGAATAAGGTGCGCTACCTAGTCTGGGAAAAAGAAAAAGTGGGGACAATAATGAAGTTTCAAACGCTTTCAAACTCGAGAGTAAAACCAGGGACAATTTTTTCTTGGTTTCGCTTTTAATTAAATTCTAGTTAGATTGACAACGCTGGGTAGGGCGTGATAGTTTTATGTCCTTAGGTAGTTAGTGGTATACTTAAAGGTACTTGGTAACTTTTTGAGACTTTTAATGACAATACCACAGATCATCTATTACACCATACCTACTATAGAACAAGCACCTGGCCCACATGATGTTACGCGGTAAACTCTGTCTATGAGGACCTGCCCTGTAAAACACTGCGTCCAACACTCGGAAACGTAAATATTTTGAATTTTATGTACGTGTAATTGAGACCAAAACACAAAGCAAATTTTGTTTTGTAGCAACGGTATCTACTGCTGTGGCTTCCACTACAGAATAAGATCTAACATAGATACACTAACAATGCATTATTATAGACGGAGATTGTACCCGGGTATCCAGCTGAGTTTGAAAACTCATACCACACTCTATTGAACTGGCGCCGGCTACATCGCCTATTGAAAAGTTACTTTTGTACGGAAATAGCTTGGAGATTCTGAGCGACCGGTTTGTTGCAAAGTTCCAAGCTCGCTTTTAGAACTTGGGATTTTAAGATCAAACTATGATTGAAAGCTTTAGCTTTACTATAAGTATACTTTTTTTAGTACCTAAAAATTACGGTCACTGAGGATAAAAAAAAAACATTTTAATACAAGCCACCATGAGCAAATTTGTTGGCAGATTTAATAAATTTAAAGTCTTATCTATATTTTGCGCCATTATTTTCAACAAAGCTAAAGAGTAGCTATAATAGATTATATTATAGAAGTTGGTATCGCAATCTTGGCAGCCTAATGCGTTTAAGCTCTTATTGACTTTATTAGAAACATGCAAGGCAGAAAGTTGAACAAGTAATACCTACCGATCGACTTCAGACGTTATTTTTACGTAATATTAAGAAGTACATAATTAGCTGTTAAAGCGTACCAAAAAACTTATACCGATGCAATAAATTAAAGTGCACATTTTTTGGTTAGAAAACTTGTTTGGATCAATGTGATATTTTTACTGAACCTTTGCATTGTTATTCTCTCGACCCTGAAGCTCTGCAATTTCACATAATTATATTTAGTTATATTAAATCTTCAAAAATGTTGAAATGTGTGAGCGAGAGGGTTGTCTGCCTTTAACATACACCTTAAAAGCATAAAAGTACAATTTGTTTCAAGGCTAGTTTTAACGAGAAAAACACGCCGGCGTAAGCAGCGTTATTTCCACTTCATGTTTTTCAGACTACAAATTTTCAAGTCAACTTGTAAAATTGCAAATACTGAAAGCTGAATCTGAGGCTATTCAGGTTCGTATGTTTCAGCAATGCTTCGATTTTCGTCGATTTTGATTCGATACTCAAATATAAATATTTTATTACAGATGTTATCAAACTCTCAGAAACGCAAAAAATAAGGCATCAGAAAGATAATAATAATAATAACGTTTATTTTATATAGATGTTTATTTATGTTTAAAAACATTAATTTTAAACTCGACATAAATGTTAGCCGACCGATATCAACGACAATATAGCAATAAAATAACTTTCAAGTGACCTTAGAAAAAAGGTTATGGGGGAAGAAAGCCCCTTCATATAAATTGGTTCTAATTCACGCCTGATCTAAAATTTATTTCACGATTGGTGAAGGTTTATATAAGTCCAGAATTGGCTTGTTTACAATGTTCCAAACCAAACAAATGGGATGATCGATTAAAAACCAGATTGTTTTTCATATTGAACAAACAACCCTTTGAATCCCAGAAAAAACGATAGTCACTGAAGCAATCTGTTATACTCAAAGCCATTGCAATTATGGTGGTTGCCAAATCACATAGTTTTTGTAAGGTGACTTGCATATACTTTTTTAACTTGTACTCTTTTGAAGTGCCCGTAACCACTCTTTTCAGATTTTTTATGGTCTTTGATACTGGAGTTATTGAGCTTATTTATTTACCCATTCACATAGACGCAAGTTTTCATTGAATTTCAATGTTATAATATTTGGCGCCCAACATGGGACACCATCAAGTTCCTTAGAGGATATATACGAGTATCGAAGAAGCAGTACTAGGATACCGTTGAAAATACCTAGCAAATAACTCATCAAGTTAAAACGAAAAGTTGGGAGATAAACAATAATTCTTGTTTTGGCGCCCAACATGGGGCAGTTTTAAATCACGCTACTAACAAAATACATAATTACAACGGAAAGTTTAATGGGGAAATATGAAGGAACAAACAGAACAGGGGAACGTCTAACAACGACAATTAGTGCAAAGTTAGTGATTAATATTCGTAATCGGCAATTTTCTAAGTAACAGCCAATTTTACGAGCCACAACCTATTTTATGAGAAGCGATTAATTTTACTGGCCTATTAAAGCCAAAAAGTAGATTTGGAATATTCTGGATAAAACGTGGCGGTAGATAAAAAAGGCTAAAACGATGTTATTTAATTCTGAAGCGCAACACTAGACAATTACCTACTTACAATCTTTATTATATTAGTTGCTCAGAAATTCACCACCGAATAGCGACTAATTTAGTTACGGAAATAGGGCGATAACTTTTTTTATGATAAATAAAAAGCACTTGAGATCTTATTTCTTAGAGTGATGAGCGCAATGCATCACAGGGTACGTCCAGTACCTACAAGGGGTACAAAAACTCACTCAACTCCAATTTTTGAAATTGATCTTTGAATGACAAATGAAATAAACAAAAATACTTGACATTTTTAATTATGATTTCATTTCAAATAATCATTGATATAATGATTATAGTAACTTAGCATTCATTTATATATTACTATGGTATGGATAGGTCTATAATTTTTTCTATTGGGAGGAATGTTTTACATACCATCTTATCCTTACTTAGCCAGCTGGTTCCTGCATTTTCTTTTTTAACGAAACCCCTACTTTACTATGCAAAGAATAATTCATCCCTCTTGGCAAATGGGTTGACTAATTTAGAATTCATGCTATGCATGATAAGTAGTACCTACTTGAAAAGTTGCTGCTGAAACGACCCTTGTCAAGTTGACTAATTTTCTAGTTAAACCCACTTGACCTAAGTGTCATAGATTTTTGTGATGCAGCTTCCGCTATCGTCAGAATATCACTTTATTCACCTTGTACTTTGAAATATGGCATGTGCAAAAAAAACATTGTCTATGGTTTTTGGGAAAATCCTAACCTTATTTATTTTAAAAGAAAAAAATATATTATAGGTCGTTGGCCAGTTGGTCATGGCCTTAGCTCTAAGAGAAAATCAAATAAATAATTGTATTGGTAATAATGCTAAGTTCAATTAAGTATATTTTAATGTTAAATGTATCGGTACCATTATCTTACGATAACCGCCTTTTACAAAACTCAACTTAAAACTTACGAAATATTGTTAGCTTCCCATACCCACAGGAGCAATACAAACTTTACTATATAAACCCAAACATCACCCAGTGATAACCAACATACTAACCAGTCGTTAAACGACTGAATAGCTAATGGGTTTGTTTATCAAACGCTCAAACGTGTGCTACTTCCTAATGGCTTCTATTAAATTTTTTTTTAAGAACAATTCATTAAATAAAACATATATATATATGGGTGTGAGACATGGACAATGACTCAAAAAGACAGAGAGTATCTGGAAGCATTTGAAATGTGGTGTTGGAGGAGAATGGAAAAGATAAGCTGGACGAAGAAAATTACTAACGTGGAAGTACTGAGTACGCTCAATGAAGAAAGAGCCCTTATGAGGGTTATTGAAAACCGGAGAGGAAAAATTATGGGACACCTCATACGACATGACAGCTTAATTAAAAATATCATTGAAGGAAAGGTAGAAGGAAAGAGAGAAAGGGGAAGACCGCGTAAAAGCTATACAAGCCAGATGAAAGAAACGATCGCTGTCATGTCGTATAAGGACGTGAAGGAAGCACTGGAAAGGGACAAATGGCGAGAACTGCATAATTAAATTACACCGACAAGAGCTGAGCTCTTAAGTTAGAAGAAGAAATTATTTCCACTCACTTTACACTCAAACTTGTTTTCACCAATACGATATTTTTGCTGATTTTCTAGACCGTAGCTTTGCAATTTTACATAATTACATTCAGTGATATTATATCTTCAAACATGTTAAAATGTGCGAGCGAGAAGGCTGTTTATACTTACCCATGGCCTTAAAAAAACAGGAGATAATCATTCGTTTGTGTATTGATAAACATGAGCTCGAGCACTTTAATTAACCTGGGCTTTGAATAGGACAAACGACTTGTCGGTCGTGTCGTCTTACTTTGTACATGTTTCACCATGTTTTAGCGAGTTATAAAGGCAAAGTTACAGGTCCCGAAATGTAATAACGCTAGGTGAAAGTTAAGGGGTTCTCTGCAAAGCCAATAATTGACTCCTGTGTATTGAAGGTCAGCGCAAACCTGTATTATTTTATACTCTTACGTGATAGAACAAAACTAATACTTTCGTGATATTCACGAATGGCAAACCCAGCTGCTGGTGAAGATGAACACCTTGCTATGATTCAGCTTTAAAGGTTTTAACTACCTAGCCTTCAAGTACTAAGATTAACATATATAGTCGAGCGTGAAGCAGTTCAATTTGTGCGTGTGCTCTTTGTTGTAGTGGCGACTCAGATACAGTTGTTTTAGTTCACGATGGCAGTTTAGCTATGTTTGTAGTAGTGCATGCACATACACTAATCGTACGCCCCGTCTCTTTCTATCTCAATACGTCTGAGTGCTGCGGAGCTTACGCCCACAAACATAGACAAACCGCCTTCGTGAAATAAAATAACTTTATTGAAATTCAAGAGCAGAAAAATTGTAATATGCCTCGACATGCTAAATCATGATGCTCTCATTTTAGATGCCTACTTATTAATGTAAGCCGACCACTGTACGTAGATCCATCGCATACCTTCTTTTATCTTGCATTCGTTAGTCAAAGCAGGGATCTTAATAGTGGTCGTAATTAGCGTGGCCGAGATTTGGGGTACTCCATTGTTTTTGGTTCTATTTGTAAAGGCAGAAACTCATTTTCCTCTTGGCCCTGCCACAGAAAAGTGGAAGTGGACTTATTTGTTTTGCGTGTCAATTAAGGCTGATTTACACAGTTAAGTTGTGGTAAGTTTGGTTTTAGGCAAGCTAAGTTTGCTAAGTGTGTTCGAGTCAAAAGGGCATTTTCAGGGTTCAAAGGTAGGTACGTTTTCAAGGTTAGGAGAAATAAAAACAAAGTTCAATTCTCACTCTTTTTATTTGCTATGACGTTTAGAAACATTTATTTTGACGAAACCGTCTACGATTATTAAAAGTTTTTATACCTCTCTAAGATCACAACAACTTTACTTTTAAATTTATTATTTACAATAAATAAACCAAAAATACTCAATATTTACAACTAGTCTCATCTTTAACAATAATAAAATAAATTATTATGGCTACTTTCACCAACGATTTAACGGATCATACAATATTTAGCCTAAGTATCATATTTTTTGCCAGGATCTGTCGTGCTAATCTATGATTACTTTAACCGTTAGTTGGTAAACAGTGGCGTAAGTATATTTCCTAAGTTTTTTGATCTTACTACTACACTCAGAGACGAGTTATATGCGTATCGTCAAAACTGCTTTTCGTCATTAACCAATTTTTGCCAAAAATGCGTTTCGTCAAATACCTTTTAGTCAAAACTGCTTTTCGTCAAAATACCATTTTTCTAAAGATGCGTGCAGTCAAATATTTTTATTAAAAGTAAAACAATTATGTAGTACTCGTACTTTCACTTTATTTTATAAATACATAGAAAATACATTTTAGTGAATTTGAATTAAAAATAGTGTATTTTTTAATAAATATAAATTAACAATAGTGGAGAAAAACATGTATTTCATTTAATAAAAAGCGTGGGGTGCATGGTCTCAATAGTTATAAATATTTTATTGACAGATTCTATATGAGTAGAAAGATTATCATTTCGATAATATTTTAAAAAGCACCCCACGCTTTTTATTATATGAAATACATGTTTTTCTTATTTACACTGTTATGAATTTATATTTATTAAAAAAAAACTACACTATTCTTAATTCAAATTTATTTAAATTTATTTTCTTTTTTTTAGTTTGGTTTTCTATAAAAAGCGTGTTTTTTAGTTTTTTTTAACTATTATTTAATTTTTACTTTTTATTTTAGTTTATTTATTTTAGTTTGGTTTATTTATAAAAGCGTATTTTTTTAGTCTTTTTTAAACTATTACTTTTATTAGGACAAAATTAATAGGTAACCCAATCACCATTCATTACAACATAAAGCGTGTAGAAAATTATATTATACAATAAGACGTAACGCAAGCATGGCAAATAACTGTATTTGACCAAAAGCTCCTTTGACGAAAATGTCTTGACCATACATAACTTTGACAAAACGAACCTTTGACGAAACGCACCTTTGGCAAAAAATGGTTAATGACGAAAAGCAGTTTTGACGATACGCATCAAACCCGATTATTGATTATTTTACTATACTATACGTCTCTGAGTGTGACTGTAGCTACTTTTCACTAATACTCTACTTCTACCAGTCTGATCTAACCTTAGCCTTTCAAAGTTTCGATCATTTTCATCTCTATTGCGTTCATATAAGGACTAAACTGTTTCAAACAACATTTATAACATAATGTGGAGTTTTAATTTATTAATAGACCTACTAGTTATTTATATGTTACACAAACAGCAGGTTCTAGGTACATAAAGCTCTTAGGAATGTACAGAAATGAGCACACATAGACATAATACAATTCTAAAAGTACCATTTTTTGGCGGAAACGAGAATACTCTAATAACATACTTTTTTATATAAATAGGAAATCAATAATTTTTGCTTATACCTACAAGAAACATTCTCCAGTCAAACATGGATTAAGTAAAATTCTAAAAACGACTACGTCAAAATTCCAAAATGCAAAATTCGAAAGTTCTCACTAAAAGTTCTTGAGGTGCGTTTAGACTAAACGAGCTAATCATATATAAGAGCAACTGCTCATACTATCCCTACTCTGTCACATTATCTTAGAGTAAAAAAAATACAGAGCATCATTTCGCCGTTCTATGTTTGTTCGTGGTTCTATAGATTATCCTAAAAACGCTTGCGCTAGAGATAGATAGGTAGGTAGTTAGGTAAGTATAAGTAGGTAGGTAGGTAGTTAGGCGCATACGCGTGCGAAAATTCCAGCTCTTGTTGTTTCTCTTGCTCGATGGTATTATTTAGGTGTAAACGCAAACAAATATTTATTTACACTAAAAGATTAAGAAAAAACGCTCTTGTTCTCGCTTCTCGCTTATATTCGTTTGGTCTAAATACACCTTTACACAATAGAATCATTTGGTGTATCAGATTTAGACAGCAACGGGACACTACTATAGTCTTTTAACCTCTCGCCAGCTTTTTTAGTACCATTGTCGAATGAACTAGCAGTAGGTAGCTTAGAAATCCAATTGTTATTACCGATTTTATTTGATTTATGATTGATCGGATCCTTTAGTTTAACCCGTGGCTGGGCGTTCTGATTCGCTATGTTATGATTTAGGGAGTTGACGTTCAGAGATATGGAGTTTGTAACGCTTAGCTTATCCAATTCTTCTCCATTATCTGTCATTCCGTTAATGATAGGTTCAGTAGGATCTGACTGCTGCCTTTGTATGCTCAGGGTTTGGAGAAGTGGTTGAGCTTCCTTTTCCAGTTTAGCTATATCTGGGATTTTTTGCTGGAATGTTCCGGAGCCTCGTCTGCTGGAAGACCTGGAGGTTTGGTCTAGGCGGTTCCTAAAGGGAGTGAGGTGTGAAAGTGACCCGCTTTCCGTTGACTGGGTTTGAGTCTTTATGAGAGGAGGTCTGGGTGCGCTGGGGTCAACCTTCTCCCCTTGCAACCAGTATGTGACTAGAATTCCTTTGCCCTGCAAGAAACAACGGTCTAACTTAGACTTTCTTCGCAGCTGAAACACTTCCATGTCCTGAGAAGCGAGCGTTGGTAATTACGCCACATATTTTTATAACTATTACCTACAATTTGCATTCGTTTCTCTCTACATTTGATATAGTTCTTTGGTCCAATAAAATAATTATGTTTTTTTTTATTACAATTGTTCAAACATTGCTACTTAAGATTCTTCTTGTCACTTTGTCACTATTTTTAACGGTGATTTACTTTGGACAGAAGTTAAGAAGCGCTTCTAAGTAGAGAGGCAGGTACCTTCATAACCTTTCCTTAAAATGACACTTTTTGTTACTATCTACATAAATAACTATTGGCTGTATTTTAAAGTAGACTTTTAACATAAGTTAAGAGGCGTTGTTAAGTACGGGCAAAAGTTTAAAAACCAAAGTTGTTCAGCGAAAACGCTTACGAACAATTTTAATAATAGCAATATTTTCAATCTGATTTGTTATTGGATATCGAGTTTCGGATTGTTTTGTTTGACAAACAATGTATTTTGATCAGAAGAGAAGAGCGCTGAAGGTTAACCAAACACGTGCTTTTCCCAATTATTTTCAAAGTTCAATCAATAAATATTGTATTTATTATAAGATTTAGATAAACAGCTAAAAATAATATTGTAAAGATCTATGTAAGATTTTATACTTCAGCTATTATCAAATCAAACACTGTTTAACTGAATTTTTACCCACATCAGAAAAAAGAGAAGGTTCTCTCAGCTGGGGCATTATTCTGTATGACTTAGGAGATTCCTTGCCGTAACCGTATGACGTCACCGTAAGGAATGACATTTATGGCATAGGAAATACGGCGTAGGCATAGGGCGATTTCACGCCGCTGTCTTGTCGTGCTGCGTAACGCGATTGTATTGGTCATGGTGAATAAGGCCCCTGTACCATATTTTGATACCATATCATGTCAAGTCATGTACCATCATGTCTTGTATGCCCTTAACATTCTGAGCTAGGTGCCTTAGTACAAGTATCATCGAGCCCCTGGAATTTTTATCTCTACCTATGATAAAAAATTTTTGAATCACACTAAAATCCATATGTCGATGCAGAAATAGTTACTCAATAGATTTGAGTAGAGATTTTCATACAAAAACCTATGCTTGAGTCCAGATCAGTGCTTGAGTAGTAAATCAGCATAGGGGCAGTTCAGTATTAGACGTACCTTCATAGCGACTTCACCTCTGCAGTCCAACAGGAAGGTTCCATACAAGTCCAGCAAAGCCTTCGTATCTGGAGACACGTGGATCTTCAGGGCTTCTCCGTTGGACTCCATGCGTGACGCTGTGTTAACAGTATCGCCGAAGAGACAGTACCGGGGCATCTTCAGACCTACCACGCCTGCCACACATGGACCTATGAAAGAAAACAAAAGGTTGAAAATGTTATATAGGTAAACAATATACTGAACCCTTTTTTGACCTTCTTACGCTCCTAGTAAGTTTTTTATACAACTAAATGATGAAACAAACCGATAGCCTTAATGTTAAGTGGTAATCACTACCCATAACAATGCATTGTCTCATTAAGCACGTCCACTGAGGACGTGACGTGAGGTATGGCCTTTTTAACTTTCATGAAATCATTACTAATATTTTCACTAGAATTTATTACAGGAATATAAACATTATTCTTAGTCTCTACCTCGCATTATTCTCGCCTCGACTTGACCTGAAAATCGTGCTTTGGGTAGATTTAGCTATCAAAATTACGTCACGACTTCGAGGTCGAGTCGAGGATTATTCGAGTTCACAACTAAGAATATAGAGCCTCAGGTGTGACAAGCAAGAAACATAGCAGCACTTTTTTAATGAAGCCATCAACAGCTTTACAAGTACAGCCATAAAAATATAAATTAACTGAGCAGAGCGCCTTTTTGCTCATTTGCACAAACATAAATAAATGAGACTTCTTTATTTTTCTTTGACTAAAAAAGTGCTGAGTCGGAATGATGAGGTAAAGTTATGGAGGACATTTTTCATTTTACAAAGAGAACAGGTACGTAATGCCTTATTTGTGGTCTAGTAATTTAAAATGCTTTGCTGGGCAGTTCTTTGATAAAACAATAATATTTAAAAAAAATATTGATACTAATTCAAGTTAATTCTATGTAATTCCTCTTTTGTCTGTATTTTATCTATCATCTATAGTGATTAAGGGTTTGAAAATCAAATCCGAAAACCACAATCGAATAGTTCTGGCACAATAATAGTAATTTGTAACGTAAGTACAATAAAGGACTTGAATAATCCATTACAAAGTTTGACAACGGGATAATAATCCACACTCCAAATATTAGTTTGGTGTCTGAAGTCTGAAGTGAAATCATAAGGGACAATATGGCATGTCTATATAGATAAGTTTAAAGGAGATTCAATATCTCAGAGGGAGTTGGGTGTTCAAGTCCCCTTGGTAAACTAGGGGTCGATCTGTTGGGTGGACAATGGACATCGATTTCTGAAAACATTACAGTTAGGGCGTTGTGTTCTAGGTTTTTTGATTTCTTCTTCTATTCATGGCTTCTGTCCGTCATTTCGATAGACAATGTTGCCAGTGTCAAGTGAGATATTTGAAACATTATCAGTCAAATAAGGCCCAGAACACACGGTGAAACTCAAAAATGACGAAACTGAAACTACTAGTTACTTTTGAGTTGCATTTAAGTTTCTGCCATAGAGATTCCGTTGAGAGACCATACATGACGCGACCAGTTTGAAACCGGTTTGAAACGCGTTGCAAATCAGTCGCATTGAAACCGGCGTGCAGGAAACTCACGTTGCGTTTCATTCATTTACATAACCACAATTTTTTCGTCACTTGAAGAACTCATTATGCAGACGTCTTTTCTCAACGAAAACCGAAATGATTGTGGTTGCAGCGTGTGTGAAAAATGGTTTCAAATGGTTTCAAATCAAAAAATTTAAAAGAATTT
This sequence comes from Eulithis testata, assembly GCA_947507515.1. Lineage (NCBI taxonomy): Eukaryota > Metazoa > Arthropoda > Insecta > Lepidoptera > Geometridae > Eulithis > Eulithis testata. The sequence continues at coordinate 3,056,992 of OX382213.1, read as the reverse complement.
AGTTGTAGTTTCATTTCACCGTGTGTTCTGGGCCTAAGTCATTCGTCAAGTAGGTTATCGTTTTGTTTTGAAGGAAAAATGGTGGATTTTTCCTTTAAAACTTGGAAACGAATTTTCAAATTCAGAAAAACTACTTTACACACACATTTATTTTTATGGCTCACACTTACATTACGACCTAAGTATTATTGGTTAAAATTCCACCAAAATTAAACAACAATACGCACAATAACAAAAAAAAAACTATTGAAGTAATGTGCTAATGTTGCTACTAAAAATGACAGAACTCGAATTTGCTTTGATTTTAACTTGATTTTACTGATTATAAGAATTAAATGACATTTTGACTTTGACTTCTCCTTTATTTCACAAAAGTCGAACTCTACTTTACGTGTTTAAAAGTAGGTAACTTCAGCTATTCTGGATTCGCAACTCACAACTTGGTTAACTTCTCAAGGCTCTACGCCTCAAAAACCAAACATCTTATTCTTTACACCACAGCACAACGTGACTAAAATACTGACATCTGATAATAGTCAAAGGCTCGGCTTCAAGTAATGCATAAGTCGTAGTTGAGAGTCTGACCACGATGATACTGCAGTACAATACGTCAGAATTTCAAAACCTTTAGTTGCATGAACCGTTGTACTGCGAAAACGGTTTTACAATCTGTGCACCACGAATCTAAGCATCTGATTGTAAACTTAATTATTTTGTGCAATAGGTAAAGAGTTAAATAATCTGAGTCCTCGCTAAGTTTAGAAGTTGTAAACCACAACTGTACTACGTAAACGATCTGACAACTTTAACTTACAACAGTGACCTCCTCTAAAATAACTACTATGTACAAAATCTTGCTGATTGCAGACTCAGTGTAGTCAAACTCGGTTTAAACGTGATTGCATGGTACTGACATGTAAGTAGAAATCGCTGGAATATTTTTAATTCACATGTAATTTTCAGCGTAAATGAGTTTTTCATATTGAAAAATGAGAAAAAAAATGAATTTAGTTTTAAATTTAACATGGTATCTCTTATATCTAGGTCTAGGATTTAATGAACCATAGCAAGCTACCTAATGTTGCTTGTTTGTTCGCAACCTATGCCTTAACTACTGGACCGATTTCAATGAAACTTATACCATTCAGAAGCCTTTTTTTCGGATTGAAACATAGGCTATGTTTTATTGAAATCAAAGACGCCGATTCTTAGATACATAATTCATAATTCATAATTCATTTATTGCCAATATGGGTGGATAGGGGATGTCAGGGTTTTACATTGGTTACTACCATATTCTACTAAATAGCATGCAATATTTTTAAAGTCCTACCTAACTAATCAATAAATCCAATAATGTCAAAGCTAAAGTTCAAATCAAAAAGGATACATTAATAAAATAATAAGTCAATAAAAAACAGATTGAACTCTCTCAACCAAAAGCAGCCGTTTGCTACGAGGTTCATCGTAATGCTGACAAATATGTTGGTGGAAAGTTTCGCACGCGCACATAGTCGCGGATATCAGCTAGTTATTTATCATCATCGTCATCATCCACAGCGTGACTTCACCCACTGTGGATCGTCATCATCCACAGCATGACTTCACTTACAACCCCGTGCCAGTCTCATCCAACTTTTGGCCGCTATGACAGCGATATCGTCTGCCCATCTTGCTGCAGGACAACCGACATTTCTGTAATCGGTTCTTGGACGCCATTCAGCTAGCGCCTTACTCCACCTATCATCACCTCGCCTTGCCAAGTGTCCTGCCCAACTCCATTTTAGTTCCGTTATGCCATTCCCAACGTCTTTTACCTTTGTTCGTTGTTCGACTTCGAATCGTAACGTTGAGAACACTGTCTATAAGCTTGATGCCGGTTAAGTTATTTATAATAATGAAATATCTCACCAGAATGCAGTCCAATCCTCAGTTTCAGCTGATCATGCGGTCGATGCCGTATCTTGAATCTCCTCACAGCATCGAGAAGTGCTAGAGCCATTCGAGATATTTCGCATGCGTGTCTCGTACCGTTACGCTCTGGTAGTCCTGATACCACCATGTAAGCGTCGCCTATTGTTTCTACCTGGTAGATTTAATACTGGTTTTAAATAAACACACAAGCATTCTATTCCACTAATCTTACTTCCGACTAATATTATGTGAAAGTTTACATGTTTGTATGTTTGTGTTTCAATCACGCTGCAACTACTGGTCCGATTTACATGAAACTTGGAATATACATGGCTCGTAACCTAAGCTATTTTTTATTTCGGGAAATTCAAAGTATCTTATCAACTCTGTCGTGTCAAGAAAGATCATAGAAAAAAAATACTCTTAGAAATGTCAATAGCAGAGTAGAGTCTTCTTCTTCTTATATTTATGGCCTCTGTCCGTCATTTCGACTGAAAATTTTGCCAGTGTCAAGTAAAATATTTGATATAATGGTATCGATTCGCTTGTTGCATTTTTCTAAACTAACCTAATTTGACAGCACAAAAAATGTTGCTGTCCCTTTCTCATAAACTGAAACGACAAGGACGGCTATAGTTTTAGAGCTGTCAAATTAGGTTAGTTTAGAAAATGCAACAAGCGAATCGATACCACTATCAGTCAAGTGAAGTCATTCGTCAAGTCTGGGTCATAAAAAAGAAAGAAAATCGTTAGTGTTTTGTTTACCTTACCTTATAAACATCATAGTTTTCAACAATACTGTCGAAGCAAGTGTACAGATCATTGAGTAGATCCACCACTTGCATTGGCGTCGAAGCAGCAGAGAGAGAAGTGAAACCAACGATGTCGGAAAAGTATATCGTGACCTGTTCAAATGTCTCTGCTACTACTGACTGGCCATTGATTAGTTGAGAGGCTACGGACCTGGTGGAAGAGAATTAGCCAAATAAAAAAGAAATAAAGAAAAAAACTGAATTAGAAATAAAATGTCTAACAATTCTGATCTGTACCTCTATCACGAACAAATCGGACAGTCGCCGCGTTAGCGTATTCGAGTTATATTGCGCGTCAATGCCAGCTCGACTGCCAACCGTTGTAAGTGTCACCGCACAGTGTATCTCGGATACGCTAGCGTTACGATACGTTTGCGATTGTCACATTTATTCGAGATTAAGGCACTGATCTGACTTGATTGTACTGTGAAGACGAGTAGAAAATGTCTAATTAGTAAACGCTCCACTATCAATGAACAATGTTACTTATTTCTATACATTCAAGGATCATTTTTGAAACATGATCATCCATCTTACGTCAGCGTAAAGAAAAACCGGTAAAAAGACGTTCAATAAATGTCAAAAATGTCTGAAGATCAATGAAAATATTTTGATCTTGTGCTCTTGTCGCAAAAATCGGAAAAATCTAAAGTACAAGAATAAAGCATCACAACTGATAAAAGCTTAATGCTTTTGACGAAAAAGAAAACTCCATTTTGATCCTTATAATAACAGAAAGATAAAAGCCTTACAAATCTGTCTCGACTTCAGTATTGTACTCAAGTCGACAAAAAGGTTTTACCAAAATTACGGTGAATTTTTGTGATCACGAAAAATGTTTTGAGAAAACAATGATGTTTTTTTTTACATTTTTAAGTACAGGGACGTACTTTGGTTTTATTTTGATGAGAAAATCCAATATCTTTTCTATTTCAGTCTGTAGGTATTTGCACTGGAATTTTACAACATAAGTTAGTCACGTACCAAAAATATCTAATATCGATTTTATAATTGAAAAAAGTCGTCCTACGATAGGTCAATGACTTGTGATACAGACAGACACCGCTGTGGAAAAATGAAAACTTGCGCCTCGTAAGATTTCATATCTGAAAGTTTACGAAGTCTTCTGCGAAATAATCTTGAGAATAAAGGTTAAGCGTAAGACATTGATCGTGATAAAAATAAGGGGCTTAGGTCGGAATAATATTATTCTTCAGTATTTTAGGCTATGTTCTATCGAACTAGCAGATCTAAAAGAACTAAATGGAAACTAATTTAAGCTTAGGCTAAGAAGATGGCTTGTTATTAAAACACACCGCTCTGGAAAAGTTTTATGATACCTTGTAACAAGTTTTAGGCTGTTATTAGATGGTTAGATATACCTATAATGGGTAGACTGTTAAAACTATTCTTAGGTAAAATCTTTTGTACAAAGTTCTGCAATAAATGTTTCTTATTTCTTAGAGTGAGAGATACTGGTTTTTAATGCGTAATCTTAATATCTGTAAGTCAAGTCGAAGAAGTTGTGGGTATGTTGGCTATAGTATTAAGACAAGTAGTTTGCCCCGAACTGAGATATCGTGATGTTTTCGTATAAAATTATGCCTGAAATTCTTCAAAATTGGTTTTCAGAGCTGATGAATATCCTCATAACTTGGAAACGGCTTCCCCTCCCGTAATTCCTTGACCGATTTACTTAATTTTTCAAACACTATCCGTATACCTACCAAATTCTGAGAAGATTGGATAAGCGGTACGAAAGTTCTCGTCGAACAAAGATACAAACATACAAAGCATTTTTGCCCAACTTGTCACTAATATCTTAGCTCATTTCGCTCACTCGATCAATAAAGAATAGGTACTCACTTTGGTAACAGCTGATAAAGTAGTTCTTCACATTTCTTCTTCTCTTCTAAATAATCTTGCGTTCGCTCGCTAACTAAATACTCCAAATTATTCGCATATTGCTCCATACGGGAAAGCAGGTTATCTAATATATTGCTACTTTCTTGACCTCTGTTGAAGAAAACAAACATGTTTGTGAATAAGTAAAACCTAAGTTTGGGTTATGTGACTTTCAAACAAACTAACAGTATTATATAGATAGAAAAATCTTTATTGTTCACCACAAAAACAGAAAACACGATGATAATCTATACATCTATACAAATATTATAAAGAGGAAAGGTTTGATTTTTTGTTTGTTTGTTTGTTTGTATGAATTGAATAGGCTCCGAAACTACTGGACCGATTAAAAAAATTCTTTTACCATTAGAATCCTACATTATCCCTGATGAACATAGGCTATATTTTATCCCGGAATTCCCACGGGAACGGGAATTACGCGGGTGAAACCGCGAGGCGCTGCTAGTAATTTATAAGTTTAAAAAAACTGGAAAAACCGACTTCAATTTGATACGCCTTGATCATCAAATGATGATGATGATAGCCATTCATTGGGACTGTTCTATTGATCGTAAACACCACAGAAAAGTAAAATACGCAATGTCGTGTACGTGGATGACGTGTTTTTTTCTAGTTAATCTTACTTAACTGCCAAACTACTGAAAAGAATAACTGAATATAACCGAATTGAGAACATCCTTTTTTGAAGTCGGTTAAAAATGGGTACGACAATGGGTGGCCTTATAGCTGAGAGCGATCTTTTTAAAATCATGCATATTTTGAAGTAAGGTAATATCTTATGATTATGTTACGAAAACTAATAAATGAGTAGGTACAACTAATGATTTCCACACAATGAACTACACAACCCACGCGAAAATGCAGAAACACAATAACCAGAAAAATATCTCAACTCAAGGTTAGCTAAACCTAACAGCTTTCAGTAACATTTATGTACATACAGAATAGGTATACATATTTGACAAATATTTGAGTATATTATAAATGTTTTACGTGCCAAAGCGAATTTTCGCGAAGGAATTTCTTTGTTCAAAGTAATAAAGACCTAAGGGCATGTTAGTTAACATTTTTTGACAAAGGAAAATTTATGAGCATTAACTGTAGCAGCCCAAAAATTTACGTAATTCGTAGAATAAAATAAGATAAAAGACTAACCACACTGATTTGGAGACTTTTAACAACACTGTTTTTATATAAAATCTTTGTATTATAGAACAAATTACCTACATAATTTATATAAAAAGGCAAAAAATTTTTTGGACATTTTAACCTATGAACTTTTTGTTTCTAGGCAGTGAGTTTGTCTAATAAAAAAAGCGTATAGGTTTGTAAATCATTAAAATCAAAACTGAACATAAAAAAATACATGCAACTTAAGAACCTCCTCCCTTTTTTGCAATCGGTTAAAAACACACCACACACCAGATAAGCAAGCTCGTATGAGTTACGCCCTCGTACGCCTTAAGGCCTTTGTCATGGCTTAACGACTGCTAGAGCCGAGACCGACAGTTTAACGTGCCCTCCGAAGCACGGAAGCTCTCAGATGTAAATGCTACTAACGGTCACCCATCCAAATAGTGACCGCACAGAACGTTGCTTAACTTAGATAATCAGTGAAGATTAAATAAATAAATATTATTGGACATTACACACAACGCCTTCTAGTCCCAAAATAAGCAGAGCTTGTACATATGGAAACTAAATTACTGATATAATACTTATATACTTTTTTTTTGTAAATACATACTTATTATACATAGTAACACCCAGACACAAAACAAACATCTATGTTTGCCACACACAAATGTTTGTTCTCGGTGGGGATCGAACCCACGACCCACAGCACGGAAGGCAGAGCTACTACCGACTGAGCTATGACGCCTGCCATTGCTCAGTCAGATTGGCTAAGCAAACTACGCCACGAACACACTTGTTAATAATAATGATATGTTAAAAGACCACAACCATAAGATATGTACACATTACTTGTTGAGCCTCCTGACGGCCCCCTTCAGGTATGTGAAGTCAGGTCGTTCCACAGGGTCCTCTGCCCAACATCGTCTCATCAGCTCAGTCGCGTCATCTACCTCACAGGAGCGGTGGTAGGATGTGTTTGGGCGGAGACCACTGGCGATTACTGTTTCGATTATATCTAGAAGGAAAAAATAGCTTATAATATGATCTAGAATAACAAAGAAATATAGATTTACTAGGTGCCGCCCGCGACTTCGTTCGCGTTCCGTTGGATCCCGTTGATTTTTCGGGATAAAAAGTAGCCTATGTGTTAATCCAGGTCACGGACAAAATATATTCCAAGTTTCATACAAACCGGATCAGTAGTTTTTACGTGAAAGAGTAACAAACATCCATCCATCCATCCATGCTTACAAACTTTCGCGTTTATAATATTAGTAGGATATAGAACAAAGAAGATAGAAAAAGATAAGAAGTATGTATAAGGACATTGAAGATTTTTTAATTTTGCAAATTATAGTGTAGTTAGTAATGAATTAGCTAAAACTCATACAAAGTCCTGAGGTTATGGCAATAATTACACCAAATTTATGTGACAGTGCTGTAGTATGGTTAAAAGCAGTGTTTCCACTTTTAATTTTTGATTTTCCCTTCGTTCACGAAATCTCTCTAAAAAACCCTAAAAACTATAATTCCTTGATTTAAGGAGAATGGTCGTTTCACGTATCTAATGTAATTTGGTTAAATATGCGGGACGATATTTGAGTTACAATGCGTGTCAAACAGAGTTAATTTACCAAACTTTGTCACGTTTCGGCGCAGTGTACTCAGACCCGTATTTGCTCACTCGTCTGATCCAACTCAAGGTTTTGTTATGACCTAAGTCACCTATCACTAAATGAGTGCCATTGTTACAACAGTACTCAGTAGGGCTACACTGTTCTAATTTAGATGAATAGATTTCATATAAATCGTGTAAGTTTGTACCTACTGAAAAGTACAAAATTACACTATTTCTGTTAAAATCTCGATCCAGTTTGGAACGGTGGTATGATCAAGAGTAGGTAGCCTTACAGATTTGGATCAAATTATATTTGCAGAAGTAGCCAGTGGCTACTAGCCACAGGCTACTTTTTTCAGCACTGTCTGGCATTTTTACCATAAATAACAGTGAGAATTTATTTTAGAATCACTCCCCAGCATTTAGTAGATCATCGAAATAAGTACGATAAATGCAATTTTTTATTCCATTTACAACTGATAAGTGCACTCAGACCAGTTTCTAATATATTTTATATAATTTATTGAATCTTTTTAAAGTGGCTTTGTGGGGAAATTGGATTGCGAATGAGTCCGATATCATCCCAAGAGCATTAAGCGGAATGTGGGCTGGAAATGACGACTATTTTAATTTTCGCTAACAAAAAGTATAATAGGATTGGTTTTAATACATTCCCAATGCTCATTATTTGAAAATCTCTTATGATTTTTTATGTTCGATTTGGATGAAACTTGGCTATCTGTGCACCACAGTGGGAATCGCAAATAGGTACTATACATAACCTATGTTCTAACCTATGTTCTAACCTATGTTCTTAAGTTATATTTACCTAACCTATGTTCTTAAGTTATATCTAACCTGACACGGTATTTGTACTTATGTACCTACTACCTACATACCATGATGTTGTGTATTGTATTTTCTTGTATGGACCTATATCCGAAATAAAGAGTTATTATTATTATTATTATAAATAGCTAAGGGAAATTCAAAATAAATCCTGTCCTACTAATATTATAAATGCGAAAGTTTCGATATTTGAGCATTTGGATGTTTGTCTTTCAATCACGCTGAAACCACTGGTTCGATTTGGATGAAACTTGTAATATATATCGTTCGTAACCCGGATTAACAACACAGGCTACTTTTTATCCCGGAAAATCAACAGGATCAAATGATGTCGCGGGCGAAAGTTAGTTCAAAAATAAATAAATAAGAAATCTAGTGTATTGAATCTCGTTATTATTGAATCTTTGTGTAAATCTTTAGACGGTACTTATCTCTGAAAAAAAATCTACCTTTAGGTGGCATTTCGACTCCCGGACCAAGCCAGAATGCCCCCTGGCGGTTCACGATCTCATGCATTATGATCCCAAAGGAGTAAACATCTCCTTTTTGAGTTCCGTCAGGCGGTGGTTCCGACATACGAAGCAATTCCGGCGATGTCCAAAGTTGACCTGCGAGAAATAATCTGTATTATCTCTACTTACAAGTTTACAAAAATTAGGGAATGCAAAAACAATGTACCCCTGGTGGGACTCGAACCCACAATCCCCGGCTTAGGAGGCCGATGCCTTATCCATTAGGCCACAGGGGCTAGTACATGTGACACTGAAATTAGGAATGTAAATCTCAGTATCTTTAATCATACACAAAAAAGTCGGTGTACCAAGAGTTTCCTAATATAAGTTATGTCCTTTATTTTGAGAAGTTTTTATTTGTCCTTACTGTCTCCTCTTTATAGTATCTTTTTTATCTGTCGTTGTAGCTTTGTATAACAGAGACAACACTAGTATTTAACAATAAACTTTACAATATTTTGTTATGAAAAGTTTTTTTTATATATTTTTAATTTAAGACTCAAAAAGTGATCAAAACCTATAACCAAAACACAATAGCAATAAAAACTCGTATATTATTTTTTTACGATTTATTCATTCCATAGGATATTTTTATCGCCACTTTCCGAAGCCCATATCTGATATCTTCAAATTCAAATTCAAATCGTTTATTGCGCTTATGTTGTTAAAAAGATGTTGTACAAAAGATAGTGTACCAAACATAAACCCTGTTAGGGCACAGCAGTTTTTCAGGTGTAGATAGGACAATGATGAACGGCAAATGAAAAAACAGTTTGCAAAAGGTGTTTACGATTTCTGAATAAAATACCGCATCCATTTTCACGAAATAAACATAGATAATTAATTATAACATATTAATACAGCGTAGGAGTATATTGTCTCTAATAACGTCTGAGTCTTGATGTATAGTATTAGCTAGACTTTGGCCAAATCAAATCCTCTCAGTCTAGTCTAATTTAGAAAAAATATGGCCAAAACATGAAAATCTGAAGGTTCTATTCCGAACACGACTAACTGTCAACCTAAAATCAACGCAATAAATCTCATTTTCCTTTGCAAGCAGAACGGTCGCTCTTCATACAAACAAAAATGAAATTTAAAACGTTTACATTAGGTTTATTTTAACATAGTTATTTACAACAACAAAAAAAATACTCACGTGTCCAATAACTATGAGCTCTGGAATCCTTTTCCGATGTCCTCAACGCGTGAAGTCCAAAGTCTGTGATCTTCAGCACGAATCTTGAGTCCACCACGCAGTTGCTTGACTTGAGATACCCGTGTGATCTGATGTCTGTCCCATGGAGGTAGTGCATTCCCTGTAGAACGAACGTATTAATGAAAACTCATTACATTAGGTACTAAAGCGAAAGCATGGGCCGGCCGGTGGGCTCGATGGAAATAAGCCATTTTAATTAGGGGCCACACGCATGCCACACGATTTTTCAACACTTTTTTGAGGTCGGTTGGTATAGCTATTCCGTAAATTGGCCTCAAAGGGGATTTTGAGACTCTTGAGTCTCATAATCCCCTTGATTTTAAAATTTTGATATCAAGGGGATTATGAGACGGCTCAAAGGGGATTATGAGACTAACCCATCTTAGAGATTACCAAGGACAACGTTTCGTTTTTGAGTCAGTTTCTAAGGCTTATGTCTAGTAGCAACTAGCAGTCTCATCTCGCTCGCAGATTTTACCATTTTTAAAAATAAAATCGCTGAATTTATGTATGAAAAATCGCAAACAACAATGTTGTGCCCAATACATTGCATAAGTTTCAGCATAAATATTATTTGCGATTTTTCACAAATAATATCAATGATTTTATATCTTCAGAAATGTTGATAGCTCCTATGCAGATTTGTAGGACCAGCGGTGCTTACTCCAGCCACCTCTGCCACTATTAATTTAGAATGTTTTGGACCCAACCAGTGGAGATCGTTCTAATTGTCCAACCTACGAGTACGTCTTTCAGTTCGTTGGTTCTACGAGTCATCCAAGGTCATCAGGTTAAGCTTTACAAAGGAGAAGACAAACCACGTCACGGATCAAGTTTTCAAACAAGAATAAACGGCAAAATTGTATTCTAAACATATTTTCAAGATCACTGTCTAGAATCTATTCGCTCCTATCGGTTTCCCGTCAGCTGGGATATTATCAAGTTATAGATTTTCAAGGCAATATATTCAAGCTTTAGGTTCAAGTTCTTGGTATTTTATAGATGTGATAAACTTGATCATCATAACATAACTTGATCATAACCTTTACCTTAGGTGGGTGTAGATAAAATAATGTTAGTTCAATCTATTTCAAAAACTATGCTTCTAAATTATGACTAAAGTTATGAATCAAGATACCTTTAAGAAGTCTGAATAAAATCAAGAACATGAGAAAAAATATGTTTTTACTGTACACCACTTATTAAAACTCAAAGAAACATAAAAACTACAGTGGGATACAATGGGCGGCCATATCACTAAAAGCGATCTCTTCCAGGCTTGGCAAGCTAAGCGCAAATGCGCTTTTTAGCGCAAAATTGAGTAAAATTACATTTGGTATTTACAGAATTATTGAACAAATTGTAACTTCATCCTAAATTTCAGGAATATTTTTTTAGTGAATGTTGTTCTTTCGTCTTATAATATTGACTGTACAATTTGTACATAACTATGTACATTCCCTTTACACTGTACCCCGATATTGGTTTTCCGTTTCATTAATTTATGTGACTCTCCATATATTTGTTTATAATTCAGCAAGTTAAACTCATTTGCCTTTGATGATTCTACTACGTGATGTAAACACACATTCCTGGTAATTGAAGGGCCCAAACTCAAATATCTAGGTTTTATGAGGCCGTTTCCCAATAGCTGTGTCCAAAATAAAACATTGGTGTTCACAAATACTTATTTAGTTTAAATACTAATTTAAAAGATTAGCAAAAGAAAAAAAAAGAAAAAAATATTACAAAAAGATTAAGTAATTGTTTTATGCACGGACGGTTTCTGAAAACCAGCGCTGCTCCATCTCATGGTCCATGCATGTGGGGCAGCATATGCTGAGAACAACCTTTTCAACCGCACTAGGGTACCTACAGAGCAGGACAGGACTAACTAGCACTATTTTTATTTGATTTGTTTGAAATTGTTTGTACCTTCTTTCCTACCACTTACTCTGTTTTGCTCCTACCTGTCTGGCTTACTTTTTTCTCTCTGTTTTATCTGTGTTTGTACCAAAATGGGTGGAATAAATGGATTTCATTTAATTTTTTATTTCATTTATATTTTAAGAAGAAAAATTCAATATTTTTGCCCATGTTTAACAAAGATAATAATTATTATTCCCATCAAACAAAAGACTTTATCTCTTGGACAAACTTATCTACGTTCAGAATAAAAGCTATTTTCGGTATCAAACCGAGATCAGAGATCAGCATAATGAAATCTGAAACGAGGGAATTCGTAGAAGAATAAAGTTCAAGATACAACTGACAAGTTAGTTCCTAGAGCTAACAGCTGAATAAAATGTATCATATTGTGTTCACGAAACGGATTCAAGGGGACTGGTAAGAATATAGGTCAACCGACGACTTCGTGAAGGCCAAAAGGAAAATTGGTATATAAAGAAAATTCCTTCAATGTAACCGTTTATTGAATTTCTTCAACTCGGTGATGATGATGATGATATGGCTATAAAATTTTTAAACTCGATGGCTTTAAACTGGGTTTGACAAACTCCGAATCATCTAAAATCATCAAACATCTATATAAAACTCTTTTGAAGCTGACTGATTAAACTATAAGTCCTAGAGGTATGAAATTTGGAGGGTAGTATCCTTATATAGTGTAGGGGTGCACTAAGAAAGGAATTTTGAAAAGATGCACCCAAAGGGCTTAAAATTAGGACCAGAGATTTTAACCAAATAATGCGTATACTGCTACTACGCGAGCAAAGCCGCGGGCGACAGCTAGTATCGCATAAGATAAATAAAATTACTATCCGTCTCTACTTTGAACTTGTCAAAAACAAGGACGGAAATATTTCTATCCAAAGAATAGCGTTATTCGGAGTTGAGAAGGAAAATAGTTATGACAAAACTAAGCACTGTCAGAATATCCAATGTATGTATCCGGGCCTTTATTAAGGACAACCATCCTAAATAAAGGCCCGGCTACATTAACTTAAATGAACAAAGACCTTAGCCAAAATGCCAAAAGCGAAATAACTCCCTACACGGACTATACAATACACGCTTACGTTTGGCGTGAGTTTTTTTTTACCAACAAACAAGTTCACAATAGAGTGTCAAATACTATTATTTTTTAATACAATATAGGCAACCTTTTGACCACAATCTCACCTGATGTTAAGCAATGATGTGGTCGACGATGTAGCACGGTTACCTAGAAGATACCTATTCACTCTACTCTTGAAACTTCCAAATTATAGTCATTCGGGAACACAGACGCCGGCAATGAGTTCCACTCTTTGGCTGTCCGCATAATAAATGTAGACGCAAAGCGTTCAGCGTCATATTTTGTTAGTTCACGGTACATATCAAATGGGTTAGTATAATACTAGTTTTTATGATCTGTGGAATGTATAATAATAATTTATTTCAATTCTTATTGTAATTATTAGGGCTAGGTAGTATTTTGACTAAGTAGTTTTGCACCGACAGTTGTACCGATTTGCTGTATTATTCGCTTGTTTTAAGATTGTTTTTCTGCAAGACATTTTGTGGTCATACATTTGCTTTTTTGTGAGTTTGTCCGTGTAGCCAGGACTTAAGTTTGGTTACGTAATCGCTTCTAAGAGATAAGGCTTAGATGAAAGCCAGTTGATTTCATGTTGATTAATTTTGTCCAGACCTATCTAGAAATGTAATTACGGAGAAGGAACGGAAGTTGTTTTATGACGTAATAAAACAGTATACTGCCAATTTTTACAATCACTGACCTGATTTTTTTGTATTGCCGTGAGAATCTACAAATTTTGAGAGGTCCGATCCCGAAAGTTACCGAAACCCTTCTTCGGCCTTTCTCTACTTGTGTACTCAGCCGCACTAATATCAGATTGTCTGTTGTATTGTAAAACTAACCTTAACAATATCGTGCATAAGGCTGACTTTGAACATCCAGTCCAGTTTGATCGACTCATTCTCCAAGATATCCTGGAGTGAGCCTTTCGGGCAGTACTCCGTCAGCAAGCAGCAATGAGGTGGATCGACGCATGCTCCGTAGAACCTACAAAAAATACACTTTGCTCAGGTAAAACCTCAAACACCATCAGGTGAGATGGGTCAAACGTTTGCCTGGAGTCCTGAAACCAGTGCGTGGAGTCCCTACGCGCGGAAGAAGTTATACGAGTGCCACGCATTCACTCTCTAGTATTTATTTTTATGTACATAACCAATATGCAGTACTTATTTAGTTAGAAAAGGTTCTATGCTCATTTGATTTCAAGTAATTTCAGCAGTGACATCTATCTTTGTCACGGGCAAAACATGGGCGGTCAAATGCTGAACACTGCCATCTATTAACGTGAGTTAGCACCTATCTTTTGTCCTCCGGTTTAACGCAACCTTGTTGGAAGACGCATTAGAAGTATAACTTCAAAAAAAAATTATTGCAGTCATCGTCATCACCAACTCTATGGCTTGGCATAATGGTGAACTGCACCTCTATCACAAACAAATCTGACAGTAGCCTCGTTAGCGTATTCGAGTTATATTGCGCGTCAATACCAGCTCGACTGCCAACCGTTGTAGTGTCACCGCGCAGTGTATCTTGGATACGCTAGCGGCACGATACGTTTGATCAAGGCACAGTGCATCGCCTCACGGTTATGTCCATAGACTTGCTTCGTAAGGTAATGCATTGTTTTCAGCAGAGGTACCGCTCAATATTAGGTAGGCCATAAGGTCAGGTCATTGAGGTCAGCTTGCTCCATAGCTTAACCATTTCTTATCGTGACGCGTTGGTCTCATACCGCCAAATTATGATTCCAGATTTGTCTTGAATCTAACAAAAACCGCCAAAAACCGCGTCTTAGGTTTTTCATATTACGTAACATATAAATCTGACAGCTTTGACTGGCGTTAAGTCCAAAACAGACGCGGTTTTTGGCGGTTTTTGTTAGATCCAAGATAAATCTGGAAACATAATTTGGCGGATTTAGTTTTTCCCTGTCCTAGACCAGCCACTTACATAGGTGCCTCAACTGCTTAACCCCTGAGCATTTGTGCGTTAGAAACAAAATTCTAAATACCTTGCTAGATGGTCATGCTCAATATCCTTCATCTTCTTCAGTTCCAGAAGCAGCGGTCTTGTTAGATCTATGCGTTGTTTGTCCACTGCCTTGATGGCAACCCGGCAGCCTTTGTAAAAGCCACACGGAGTGTACACTTGGCGATCACCCGCCAAAGATGTCGCTTCATCGGAAAATGTAGTCTGAAAGATAATTGGGGCTGTAATCATCAGTATTTTTGAAGACCGGATTTTTTTGTCTGGAAATCTGTTTTTGTTACACCTCATCAATTGTGTAGCTGCAGTCTAGGATAGGGCACGCTTAGCTTCAGATTCAATTAAGCTGTGACATGCGCCACATCTCACTTGGTGTAAGCTCTTTATTTACAAATTTTTTTTTTGGGACTTTTAGACTTGGTTGGGGCTAGAAAACGTTCCATGAATAATGTTTTTTACAATAAATGTTAATGTTCTATATCAAGCCTGGTATATATCAAGATTTATACGGATTCACTGAAACAATTTGTAAACTCTCCTGAATAATTAAAATACACAGTTAAGAATATTGAATTTCATTCTTTGACCCATTGTGTAAAAGGGAAAGGACCCACGTTTCCGATTCCAGGACTGAATAAAATTAATTATATTTTAGTTGAATTTATGTTACTCTGGGCTTAACATTATTTCCTCTATAACTCATAGCCAGCGTCAGCTGATATTTTGTAGAGTACCCATATTAGCATACATAATGCTTAGTCTGGTTTTCGTTGGCAAAGCCACAGATAACATAATAATACGTAAAACGGTGATATTAACAAGAAAGGCTCTTTTATTTTTCTGATTTTTTTTTAAATATTTTACATAATGTATCTAAAAAAGCTTTTTAGGATAAAATGTTTTTTTGTGAAAAGAAACCGTAGTTTATATTTGCCTTTTACAATAAAAAATGTACGTTTTTGATGTTAAAAATATCTGTACCTAAAAACACGAAAAAAATCTACCAATTTTTGCGACAGAGGTAAAAGCAATTTATACGAATTCCCAAAGAATAAAGGTTAAATGAATCGAAAAGAACGATACAACGGTTAAGATCTTTTTGTATTGGAAAGGGTACGGATATACGGATAATAGATTTGTTATAGAATTGCCCCCGACTTTGTTCGGACCGTGTAATTTAAACTAACTAACAACGTCGTATATTTATTTTTTGATGTTTGTTTATTTATACTAAGAAAATTACAACTGATACAGTATTTACAATATTTACAAAATACACATGAAACAGTTGAGCTATCTACAAACCATTGCAAACGATTTATTGATAGCTCAACTGGTCCAAATCAGTACCAATCGGAAGCGTGTCCAAGACACTGGCTGCATTCCCGCAGTATATTTATTTACATATATTTCAAGAACTGAGTTTGATAAATTCCTTTCTTCATTTCCATCATCCATTATTCCGTGTGTGTGCGGGTAAGTAAACTGCCGTGTCAGTTTCTTTCGAGAGGTCATTATTTTAGCGAGGGAGTAATACAGAGAAAATGAACTCCGAGTGAGACACAGCTGTCACATTGCTAACACATCTATAGAATGATTTTTATATTATAAAACTGTAAAAAAGCCAAAAACTAAAATTAAAGATATGGGGAAACTAAAGCATGCAGTTCAACTAAATAAACGATTCTGATTTCAAAAATCGAGTTTGTCTGTTTGTTTGTTCGCGGATCACGCCTAAACTACTGGACCAATTTCAATGAAACTTATACCATTCAGAAGCCTTTTTTCGGGATTGAAACATAGGCTATATTTTATTGAAATGAAACACGTGGATTCTTAGATACAGCTTGACCTCTCTAAACCAAAAGCCGCCTTTGGCACGAGGTTCATCGTATGCTGGCTGACAGATATTTTGGTGGAAAGTTTCGCACGCGTACGTAGTCGCGGGTACCAGCTAGTGAGATATAAAATTAGGTCGTGTAGTCGGCCGGGTTGCGGTTACCTTTTCCGTTAAAGGGTGTAATGAAAATAACACGGAAAGGGGAATGCTAATTTTGTTCTCAGGTTTTAGTTTATTATAGAGAGCATTTTCAAAGTGAAAATGACTGTATTTTTTACCCTGGAAAGTTTTTTTTAACAAAAATATTTATTTTTTTAGTTATATTATTGTTACCTAACTCTTTCAGGTTTGTTTTTCCGCCCCGAAAAACCAGTTCGGACCGGTTTATTGAAGGTACAACAATAATACCGTTAAAGGCGGACCTTGTATTATTACAGGCCTACATAATTCGAGAAAATTGTTTAGGTAATACAGATTTCCCTTTCCGGTTTTCCTTTTTTTCCGTAATATCTGTATTGTGGAAATGGGTGTTGGTATAGTTTTGGGTAATGTGATTTCGTATTCAAATTATCACACATTTTATTACGGGTGTGTTCGGGTGATATGGTTGTATGGTTAATGTGGTTTGCATGTTTATTCCGCGTGACACAATTGTACCTTTATTACATTTTCCGTGTTTTTAAAACTATAGTCGCTATCGGCTGTTTAGTGTAATAACGCTGAACTGAACTCCGTACAATTCAACTTAAGATAGTTAACTCGGACAATAAAAAGAAAGATTTAAAGATTGATAAAAAATGTATATAACAAAAGTTATTAATCGAGTGGGATTCGAACCCACGATTATTCGTTGCGTGATTTATTGCGTCATTCCGATTTGTAGCTAC
Source organism: Eulithis testata (assembly GCA_947507515.1). Classification (NCBI taxonomy): domain Eukaryota; kingdom Metazoa; phylum Arthropoda; class Insecta; order Lepidoptera; family Geometridae; genus Eulithis; species Eulithis testata. Next base: position 3,039,252 of record OX382213.1, on the reverse strand, counting down.
CATTCTAGAACCCACAAATTCTTCTGAAGAATTTATCAGAAATGAACGAAATAGCAACTACAGTCCATAAAGGTATTTGACAAGAAGTCCACGTACAGAAACTTACCCCGGTGCTGTACCTTCTCGCCAGCGAATGTAAGCTTCCTCTCAACCTGCCTCCAGGCTGCAGCACATCAGTCCAGCTCACTCGCCACGTCATCATCGCTATTTCAGCCTCTAGTTTGTAGTGTCTATGAACAAAATACTAGCTTAAAGAAGGCACTAAGTGAGACAAGTCGAAAAGTCATTCCACTTAGGGCACCAATTGGTAGAGCACCTACGCTATTCCACGAAGAGCACCAATCAATTTTTAAGATGGTGCTGTACAATTTTCGTAATATTAGATAGAACTATTTCATGAAGAGCACATTCCTTAAAACTGACAGTGTTCTTATAGAATAGCGTAGGTGTTCTAGCTATCAGTGCTCTAAGACGGAGTGCCTCGGGGCTCAGTGTCTCACAACGTCTGGGTTCAGTGGCGCATCTTGAGAGAGACCTAGGCTATACATAAATTGTTGTCTATTATATCGGAGTAGGTAAGACAAAAACTTTCTGTTCTGGCGATGATTGAGAGCGAAGACTAGTAACTAATCGGATATTATTGTTCTAAATAAGATAACGTTCTCACCTGTAAATGAATACTGATAGTACGGCCAGGACGACAACCACTGAGCTTAGTATAATACTGAGAATCGCGTACACAGGTAGGGCTGCAACAAAAAAGATATTTTTTTGGTGCGGTAAATCTTGGTGCGCAAAATGGAATTTCTCTTATTTATGCTCAGCAGTGGAATGAAATAGAAACCAAAAAATATAGTAGTAATATGTAATGTAGTCCTTTCAATGATTCCCAACGAGACACACCCAATCCAGAAATGTTTCGGTTTCACTCTAGTATTGGAATAACCTCAAAATGACGTCACCAGTGGTTGTAACGAGTTTTCGGCCGAGATATGACGTCATCTTCTATAGAAAAATTTTTACCGAACTGAGCATAGTGAGCATGAAGCCCTTGGAAACAGACGATCGTATCTACAATATCTAACGATCATCTTAGTTTAGAATGCTTTTTTTGTCTATACGTTAGAGTAATTAATTTAACCCGTGCACAGCCGGGTGGGTTTATAGTAACAAATTAATGTTAACCTCAGAAATGCATGTTAAAACGTGAATTTCACGAACGTTAAACGAGAAAACACTTTTATATTGCATTTTAATAATGCACGCCGTGTTTAAACGTTCCACTGGTTTTTCTTATATTTTACAATGCTGCCAGAAACTATGTAAAAATTTCTACATTTTTTTCCTAGTCTATGCAAAGTTCTACTGCTGAAGAAGAAATAGTTTAAGGTAGTATTATGAGTAGAAATAAGAGTAAAGTACCTAATTTGTTTACCTATACCTATGTTATGTTAAGTAGTAGAAATAAAGGCTGTTTTATATATTTATATATGCAAAGGTCATAGGTTTGACGCCCACATTATCCACTTATCAATAGATTTCAATTGTTATTACGAGCCTGAGTTGCACTGCTATCTACTTTTAACAGTAAATACTACTTGGGGTAAAATTATTTGTAAATAAAAACATTTTAATATACTAAGGAGTACTCCAAGCAAATTATAGTCGAAAACTCTCATAAGGAGTTAATTTTACGCTAAATAAACTAAACGAAACGGGATTACTTTACAGAGCTTAATAGGGTTCTAAGAGTTATAAGATGAACTAGAGTTAATGCTAAAAGAACTTGGGGCAATTTTTATCTCATAAAAACTTGCCTGGCAGGTTTTCTGAACTGTTTTCGTACTAAATCATACGTGTTTTGTGACTACACAGTGACATTAGCGCGTTTTAGCGCGTTTTTTGCCGTCAAAAGCTTCTTGTTTTCGTATATCTGTGGCCACATCGCTTGACATTATGCTGCGCAGCGAAAGCAGTTCAGAGCTTATACGGGGGCCGTAGGCTAACTAATTTAACTGCAGAACTCAAACACACGCAAGATTACTTATAGTTAGTTCTGCTTTCTGTGCAGTGGGTTGCGGGTTCGATCCCCAGTAGGAACTTAGCGACTTATTCGCCAACTCGCGAACGTCAAACTTGTGTTTTGGCAAACATAAATGTTTGCTTTGTTTCTGGTTGTTACAAAAATTTCGTTTGCAACGGTTTGTAGATAGCTCAACTGTTTCATGGGTATTTTGTAAATATTGTAAATACTGTAGGTATAAGTTGTAATTTTCTTTGTGACTAAATAAATATTGTCAAAAATAAGAAGGTATACAGAGTATTTTATTAGCCATATAGTTTCCATAATACAAGCTTTGCTTGGTTTGGAACTAAATGGCGTTGTTTCATTTCATGTTAGGCCTTCACATCTTTTGAAGCTGATTTATACAGCGTCAAGAAGCAACATATGCTTTCACTTAAAAAAAAGCCGTTATGTTTAAATTTCTATGAATATTTATGTTTATTCAATAAAAAAAAGTATAACTAATGCAAACGTCATGAAGGTCGTATTTAGTAACCATAGTGTGTATTGGCATCGTCTTCTTAGTACAATAATTATACAATTGTACAAGTTTTGCTTAGTTCGGACCTAGATAGAACTATTTGTCTTCATTTACAGATAGATACTGTAAATGAAGACAAATAGTAGTAAAATCAAAAATCCGTAGCACTAATCGTAGCAACGTGCTACGAATATCTACTTTCGTAGCATCGTAGGTCAATGCTCTACCACAGAATAAAATAATTGTGCTCTATGATCTTGTAAAAAAAGATCTTTAATTTCAAAGGTGAGTAATTTTTATAATGATTTATAAATTCTTTTATTATTATTTTTTTCATTTCATTACACTTGACCTCATAAAAAGATAATTATCTTAAAATAAAATGAAACAGTAAAATGAACAAAATCTATTGAGCGCGTCTTCTATATCAAATTAGTTAGAAACTACATTATTCTATGGAATAATACTTTAATTTACAAGTATGTAATTATCTTTATCAAAATTAATACAGCTTTTTGAAAAATAAATTAGTCCTGAGAAGTACTTTTATATTATCGTACTTTTTTATACAGCCAAATGATGAAGCAAGCCTTATGTTAAGTGGTACGATGATGCATAATAAATATTATGCGTATAATATTATAATACACTGTACGGTTTCACCGCGACATTTGGCAATTGCGCACGCGGCAATTTAGTTTAGGTTGCACGCGCTGCATTTTTACCACTATTTCATTTTATACACGAGTACGGTTCTAACCCGCGAACAGGGAACACATGAACACCAAGGAAGGATTCGCCAACCTTTACCTTGTTGTCCCTAGATTAAAGTAGTTACTTCCAAATCTCGTGGTGTTTATTACTTTGCCGTGCTCCTACCTAACGGGTAACATTAAGTGAGTGCTTGTGAGACTAGTGAGTGCCACTTCAACATCATTCATCTGTAAGGGTACAAGTAAGTCTAACTGGACAAAACCCTTGGCCCTTACATGCACTTTACTGACTTTCGGAACGTGAAATCTTATCTCTTAAAATACACTCCCACGAGCTCGTCAATTTCTCTTCACAATTTTTATTTGCCATCGTTTGATATTATCTTTCACTTGAGATATCTTGAGTTTAATATCGGCATCTTGCCCGAGGTTGTTTGAGATTCTCAAGTAGTAACGACTTAAACATTTCAACTCAATTTGATATTATTTACATAAACTTCTTTGCCTTTAAGTATTTATTTTGTATTTTTTTATTTGCCTCTAAACTGTATTACTTATTTAAGAATAATGTAGGCAAATATCTATTTATATTTTCTGTCTATCTATATCTATATAGTAAATGAATACGAAGAACACTAATAAATCTACAGTCGACAACTAAAATTCCAGGTTATCTATAAAAACTCGAATATCGTGGGTTCCAAGATAACCGGGAATTTATTTAAAGTTTCCAGAAATAGGCGTTTTGTTCTAATTTAAAAGTAAACCCTATTACCCTATTTACCACCCACATTACCTAAAAGTTACGTCCGGCCGCTACAACTAACCTCAGGTTGTCAAAACTTGTGATTTCATTTAAACTAGTTTCTAACTGAGAAGGTTTGTTGAAAAACATGCAAATTAGAAAACTCGTAGAACAAAATGGCGACTTTCAAATTACGGGGCGTCTTTGATGATAACAAAACGACAGGCAAACGAATACCGATATTTCTAGGACCCGTCTTCCAGAATGAGTTTTATATGATGGGGCTACTTTGATAAGTCAAGAAAACAGGGGCAATCAAAGCGACCCCGTTTCAATTATAAAGTTGATAGACCACTTTTTTTATTTTTCCTCCGAAAGTATGAAACCTTATTTTTTTCTGAATATGCCAAATAAATTAACTCACCAAGTAGTTATTATGGAAATAATTGCATATTTTTTACTTTAAAAATTAAGAAGTTACACGCATTTGAATTTCAAAATCAATCAATGTAACCCCGTTTTACTACGAGCTTTTACTACAAATACGATTTACACACAAAAATACATGGCCGAGCAGTTATACGACGGTTACACTGCGCAGTAGAGCGGCAGTTATTTTTGCTGTGCAGTGTAACGTAACAATTGTGCTAATGAGTATTTTTTCATGCCAGGCCGGTTTCAGAGCTCGCCCGACCGTCAGTGCATACCATCGGGTTCCTGACGATAGTAGCATATACGCGTGCGTACGGTCGGTCTTCTTCTTCTTTTCTACCTATATTATGGCCTCTGTCCGTCATTTTGACAGACAATTTTGTCAGTGTCAAGTGATGTATATAATAAGCCAAGTCAAGTCATTCGTCAAGTCGGCTGTCATTTGTGTTGAAGAGAAAATGGTGGATTTTCTGTTCAAAGCCTGAAAACGAATTTTCACGTTCAGAAAAACCACTTTATACACATTTATTCTAATGGCTCACACTTTATGCTACGTCCTAAGTATTATTGGCTAAAATTCCACCAAAATTAAACAACAATTCTTACAATAACACAAGAAAAACGATTAAAATAAAAACGTTATGTTATGTTGTTTCAAAAAATATCAAAACTCGAATCTAACGGTCGATCGAGCTCTGAAACCGGCCTTAGTGTTAAAATTAAGATTTAAAAATTGTAGGTAACTCTAAAATATTTTAAAATGGTTTTACGCCATACTGATTTCCCTAATGACATTTTGAATACGTCGATGAGAGCACTAAGAGCCATTTAACCTGTTTTATTGCAAGTTTACTGCTCGTAAACGAGAGAATGCCAATCACTTATAGTGCCCACTTTTGTACTACTCGATAAAACCGCAATTTAGATCTTTTGCGTCATCGTGTTACATAGCCCATAGTCTGAGTTTTGTTTTGTTGATCGAAACGCATATCGAGAAGCGACTTGCGAGATATTTTGTATGAAAACCCGATAAGCGCCTCTAGCGAGAGATTTGCTAACAATTTTTCTCCATACAAAAACTGCGAGTTTCTCGATTCTCGGTTGTCGCAAGTCAACAAGTCACAACAGACTACGGGCTCTGCTATACCAAAATGTACCTAATAAAATATTCAGCTGCTTTTATAATTAGAATTTTTCTGTTATATATTTAACCACAAAATGTTAATCGACTCGGTTAAAGCAGAATGGGCAATTTTCTATGGAGCCTGGACCAAGACTAAAGAGAAAGCGCTCTCAGGGTTGACACACAGTGCGTTTAGGGCTTAGAAAAGGCGTATGTTTCATACGTAAGAAAAAAATCGGGACAATCACTAAAGCTACTAGGGTTTCGCTATTAGTAACAGTATACTTTTTCTGTGTGTGAAAATGCAGTTTGAGGTGCAAGCGTACTGGTGGCCAGTGAGTGATTTAGGGTCTTATTATCAAGAATGAACAACTTTTTCTTAGTATAATTACTGTAAATTAATATAATTTGGTATCTCAGATATCAAGTCTATTATGATTACGTATCTTTAAACCGTTTTGAAGGAAAATTATGTTTATTTTGATCATTACAAAATACGAGAATAAACATTTTTTGCACGTAAGCGTTACAAATCGTTTACCTATAGATAATAATAGGAAAATGGCAAAGAAAAAAGTTTACACGTAAATAGTAAAATAAGGTCCTGAACGACTAGTAGATTATAGTATACTAATAATTAAATAAATTAATAAAATAAATATTCACGGACATTTATTTTAACACAACGCCTTCTATTCACAAACTAAGCAAAGCTTGTACTATGGGAACTAGATGGCTGATAGAATACATAATTATATACTTTTTTTTTGTAAATACATACTTATTATACATAGTAACACCCAGACACAGAAAAAACATCTATGTTTGCCACACACAAATGTTTGCTCTCGGTGGGGATCGAACCCACGACCCACAGCACGGAAGGCAGAGCTACTACCAACTGAGCCATGACAGGCGTCGGATATTTTTTTTTCCGATAATTGTGGTCATAATAGAATACAATAATCAAAAAAAATATCAGACTGAAATGATGAAAGTGAACTACTTTGACGTTTCATGACGTTTCGTTTCACACTCACTAATGTAAAGTGAGGAGTGTCGCAAAGGATCTTTTCTCTAGAGGGTCCACTTGAGGAGAGTGCTGTTTACATTTCCGACACCATTACACTTAAGGGTATTTCTTTTAATTAAACTTTGAAATACTTAGGCCGGGTTCGACCAACTCCAAATAGAACTTTACTTTTGATTGAAATGTTTCCGTCTTCGTTTTTGACAAGACGGAAGCGTTATTTGGAGTTGGTTACAACCGGCCATAGTGATGCAATATATTCTGTAAATATCTTGAAATGTGTTTGTACTATTTTAGTAGTTGGTATACGATGTAATTTTTATTTACTTAAACTAGAGGCCGCTAGCGACTTCGTTCGCGTCCCGTTGGATCCCGTTGATTTTTGGGGATAAAAAATAGATGTTGGCCGATTCTCAGACCTACTCAATATGCCCACAAAATTTCATGTGAATCGGTTATTTTCGGTGTTATATTTCTCTCAATACAAGAAAGAAAAAGAGTAATCTAAGAACAAATTCAACTAAGTACCTAATCTATTATGAAGAATAGATAGGTGATGGTTCTAAAATAACGTTCAGTATTTTGTACCACAGTTTAAAAGGACATGGGTGAAAAGTTTCCTTTGAAGCCTAACCTATCTACTCTGTGGTTCAACAGAAAGTTGTAAAAGGCTCACTTACCACTTTGTGAAAATGTTTCGCAATAAAATAACTATTTTCTGCTACACCATCCCTTAAATAGAGATGTGAGTGAAAATGACATTTTAAGATGTAAAAGGTTTATTTACTTTACAACTTTATGGCTGACTAGCTATCGCCCGCGGCTTTTCTCGCGTGGTAGCAGCATATGCATTATTTGGTTAAAATCTTTGATTCTAATTTTAGACTCTTTAGGGTGCGACTTTTTAAAATTCCTTTCTTAGTGCACCTCCACACTATAAGGATACTACGCCCGAAATTTCATACCTCTAGGACTTATAGTTTAGGCTGTGCGTTGATTGTCAGTCAGCTTCAAAAGAGTTTTATATATTTAGAAGAAGAAGATTCAGACACCCATGAGTAGGTGACAAGTTAAGTAGAGTTATAATTTTAAGGATGTCAATGCAATTACCGAATCGGCACCTCAAGCTAAGTAATATAGTCACATGGTAGCGACGTCTTACTTATGAGTGTGTAAATCCTACTCTATAATACTAGTCTACTTATTAATTAACACTTACAGTTATCAGGGCACAGCGAGCCATCGAAACCACACTGCGGAGTGTCGAGAGGGGGGGTGGTTCTCCCCCCCGCCCAGTGGATCGGCCTGTTTTCTATGAACTGTAGCGAGGAGTTTGCAGCCACGTATGTTGCCACCACCTGGTGATCAGAACCGAGATTGAAAAAGATATATTTTAAAATAAAGTAGGACATAAAAAAACATGGCGAATTTGATAATTCGTCCAAGTAACATAATCATTTCTGCTTGAAGGCGTACACTGCTGAAAATTTTGAAATATTACGTTATGGTGTAATTGTTCACGCTAGATGCAGGCCAAAGTTTCATGCCCGTTCTTCAAGGCTCGCGAGGAAATCGCCCCTAGAATCATCTAGTTTATATTTATTATGACGATTCTAAATGATCCGTGTGATTTTGACTGAATATTTGACTACATCAGTGAAAGACTCTTAGTATTTGCCGGTAATCAAATAGTCGTAATCTGTCGTAATAGTAATTTGTTGTAGGTGTTTACGAATAAATAATCTACGCATATTCAAAAAACATAATATTAAATAAAATAAAAAAAATCTTGGATACCACCATCGGCCCCACCAGTCGGTGGGCTCGATGGGAATAACCCATTAACACATGTGTAGGTATAGCATTTTTTTTACTTGCTCAGTTTTCTAAACAATAAAATACGTGTTGGTCAGCAGCGCTTCCGAACAATAGCACAATAATGGTATTTTCATGACCACCATCTTGATGGTCATAATCGCGGAAGTCGTAAAATTATTTCATAGACCGAACTTTGCGGCGCTTTATTAAGAACATTCTACTCGTATAGAAAGCCATGACGACAACTTTGGAAGTATAGAACTATAGAGCTTTTTGTAAGGCCCGTATGCCGATACAGAAATCGTTACTCAAGCATAGATTTGAGTAGAGATTTTCATACAAAAATCTATACTTCAGTCCGCATCAGTGCTTGAGCAAAAAATCAACAGACGAGACTAAAAGAGTTTAATCGGGAAAGAGCTTACACCGCCAAGCAGTGATTGCATTGCTATTCTTGAATTTGAGAAGTATGGGTGCTAGTGTAAACTACCAATGTACGATCAAACGAGTCAAAATTGGAAAAAAATCCAAAACAATTACTTACAACCTTTAATTTCTTGTCAAATCATAGAAACATGGATATACGAAGAGCAAATCCTCGGATGTGTCACGTGGACGTACTCTCAGTTTAACTACTTGTATTGTGTGGTTTCACTAAATACAATACTTATTATTTATACGCTTTGATGAAGATCTTCAATCATCTCTTAAACTAGCAGTTCCGTGAACTTAATTAAACAGAATCGAGGTATACTAAGAACAACCATTTTTAATCGAAAATACTCAAAGAATCAACCAATACAAACCCTAAGACAAAAGAGTAAAGTTGAAATTGAAGGAGCAGTATTATGCAAACCGTTTGGTGTAAAGGTATATAAGCCTTGGAACGAATTATTTTTACGTCGGGAAAGCAATTAGGCTTAGCGTAATTGGAAGGCTTCGGTGAAAAGAGCATTTGTCATTGCATATTGGTCCTTTTTTAGGATTAGTATTGAATTGGTTTTTATTTGACAAAAGGGTCATGATTTTAATTTGATGCTCTGTAGAAAATTTGCTTCAGACACTTTTCAAATTAATCTGTTCAGAGGATACTCAACTGATGATAAAAATAGTATATAGTTTGTAACTAAATTACGACAGAAAAATCAAGTTTATGTAAAAGAAAAGGAAATACAAAAAATTTGATTAAAAATATTTTGGAATTATCATCTTCTAGTTACCTCTTATTATCTGAAAACAAAGCAAACTAAATAACGTGTGAAGTATTTAGGTAAATAAAACAGTGTCTGCTAAAGCTTATTGCTTGCGTTTAGTCAAATAAATACATAAGTAGCGGAAAAGGTCAGAATCTTTTCTCAGGATTCAATTTTAGGGCACGAACTAAAGATTATTCTTACAACACGGGAAATAGAAACAAATAAACAAGACTACGTGTAGGCGTATGTCTCTTTCCACACTGTCTCCGATACGACATTAACACGATATAGGCGGAAAGCTAATCTCATACATTTATTACTAGACTCTTTCACACTGTGTCAGCTCCGACACCAATGTTTTTGTTCGAGCCACTGATTCCGGATACCGCGGTACCCGGCATCCTTTCATCACTTATACGCAATGTGTACGTGCTTTTTTCCAGTTATTCTTATTACTAAATCGATTTTAATAAAATGATGCCAATCTGGAATCTGGATTCTTTTAGATAAAAAAAGAATAAACAAAAAATACAACCCTCACCTCCTCCTTTTTTTGAAGTTTGTTAAAAACTGACCAATGTTTGACAAGGAGACTGAGGGCCGGTTTCACCATGCTCTGTTAGTTAAACTAACAGCTTGTTAGCCTAAAACGCCTTCGCCTAAAATACAAAAACGCAAACCACGTGTGCTTCCGCCTATACGTCTCTCACCTCTGTACATTTGCAGGCAGTGGACTTTCGTGGTTTAAAGGTATCGGCCAGTGTACAAAGTCCTTATTCTGACACAGCGTAGGTGTACATTTCATGATTGTTAGCAAGACACTATTTTATTGCAGACCCGAGCTAACATGGCAGGGGTTACATTTATTTTTATTTACATTGTTCCTACTAGTGTTGGACTGAATAGAATACGGTAGGAACTGTAGTAGTCCCCAGAGCCCCGAGTCTGTGCATTTGTTTTGACTTTCGACTCGAGTAAGCACACGCAAACGCATTCGCAAAGCATGAATTTTTGTATGAAAACTGGATAAGAGCCTCTAGCGGGAGATTGGGAATTGTTCATTCCCAACAAAATGTATGCTATACTCGAGTGATGTACTCGAGTCGAAAGCCAAAAGAAATGTACCTACAGACTCGGGTCTCCGGTACAAAACCCAGGTACTCTTCTTTACAAGTCTCTTGGAGTCTTGGTACATTTCCTACCTACTAATAAAACCCTTTGAAAATGTCTAAAAATTCAGAAACATAATTCAAATTTCTTTTGAAGCTAGTTCATCTACCCATAGATATACATAATCAAAATTCCTAATATATTGCTCATGGATTTTAGTCCCCATCAACCATGTTAAAGACATCTCTTTAATAGTACTTTAGTACTCGTTTATGATCCTTCGAGGATGTATGTCCAGACAATTTAGCACATTCCCACATTTCATAGCAGGTAGTCTTTCACGTAACTATACTCTTTACAACTCTATATCTATGCTTAGTGACCGAAACTGTTATGTAAACTTCCCGCTAGGGGCGCTGCTCAAATCTCCATACAAAATATAGGTTACGTGACCTTTTTTTTTATCGTGAGGAAATCCATCATCGATACCTACTTTGAGTAGGTATCGATGGTTGTTGCAGTAGGTTATGTCAGACTCTACTGACAAAAACCTAGTGGTATGTGTAAAAAATCCACACTAAGCACAATGGTACTTAAAAACATTAAAAAAAAAGAAAAATCCGTCGTAAATACACCAAATTCGTGTTGAATAGTTTGAGACACTGTGACTTATTTTGAAGCCCAAAAGTCACTGTAACTATACTAACATTTCTACGGTGTATCCATAAAACAACGAAACGAACTGGTACCAAAGGTCCTCGTAAAGGTACTATTAATCTTTAGAAAGGACCAGGGAATCCTAGTAACAAGGAAACATAAAATGGTTTATTCAGTACGCCGTTAGCTCACTTTTAAATCTTTTGTTCTCTCAGTACTTTATTACAATCGGGGTAGAACGGACCGGGTGAATACGGGACCGGGTGAGAACGGGCTTAACCCGGTGCTACGTAGTAATGCTACGAAGTATTTTGTTCTGCTGTCATTTTTATATTAAGTCGAATAACACCGTATCCGATTCAAGATCCAAAGCTCATTTTTTTATAACAAGGATATTTTAAAATTATCTGTTTATTCACATAGAAAATTACAACTAATACAGTATTTACAATATTCACACTATTTACAAAATACACATGAAACAGTTGAGCTGTTGCAAACCGTTGTACAAACCGTTGCAAACGATTTATAGATAGCTCAACTAGTCCAAATCAGTACCAATCAAAATAACCACATTATCAAAGCTGATTAATCATGAAATTAAATAGTTACTGGCCGTCTGCTGACGGAGATTTTAGGCCGCATTAAAGCCTCTGATCTTAACTACTAGTTTAAACTATTTACATAGACAAGTTTTGAAAAAAACTGTTATGTATTTTTCTTTTAAAACATCGGAACGTGCCGTTACTGTGTTTCCAATAACTATAGAAGAACTAATCTTAACTAGATCTCGCTGGAACCTCGTTATTTCGAAGGGAAGTGGATTTTGTTTATTTTCTTAGTGAATGGTTTTGTTTGGAATGTTTCTTGATTGTAGATTGTATTTCACAACAGAATTTAAAACAATTAAAACTGAAATTGGATCACAACTTTCCTGTTACGTAAGTATAACAAAAACAAAGTATTGTTTTCTATCAGCTATTTGCTTTCATAGGTAGTACCAGATTGGTATAGTTTGGCGCTAATTGGCGCTGATTTTGCAGCAGCTTTAGTATTACAAAAACATAGTATTTTGTTTAATCAAGCTATCTGCTTCTATTGTACAATCCGGGCTTAGTTTGGGGCTAGGTGGCGCTGTGTAAATATGAGTCTGGATCAGAGAGGCGTGGTGTAACCACCTGGCACCTGGTCATCTATTTACTTATTCAGTATATTATTTGGTCACACATAAAATAGGTTTCATAAAGAAAACTATATCAAAATAGGATAGATCAGTAACATGTGTAATGTTGTAAATTAATGATCGTTAATTTCTTTCTGAATAAAGTCGTAATGATGGATTTAGGCCTAAATTTATAAAAGAAGAAGAAGACAATTTTATTACTATAGTAGGTGCCAAATAACACCGCAATACAGGTCATTCACCCACCTTCACCACGATGTCGCAAAATTCTATTTATGTATGGTAAACAAACAGTACTACGAGATTCGAGCGATTACCGTGTTAGCGACGGGTTTGTATGGAAAGCGACAGAATTAGCCATTCATTTTTTACAGCTACACTTTTGGTTATTTAGGCTACATCTGCATCAATCATAATAGTGTTGCAAAGTTTGAGTTTCGAGTTGGACTTGCGTTTGTCTATTGGCGCTGCTGCACCCACACCCACACCCACACCACACTATACACAACATACCTACACCCTTCACAGACACACACACCCTCGCACCCTACATTACGTTCGAAGAAGTTTATTTTTCTCATATTATATTAAACTCATTGCCCGGCGGCGGCGGCGTGCCTGCCGTTTTGTTTTAGATATTATACCTACCTGCTTACTATTATTATATTATATTATTGACTTACAAAATACAGATTCGAATTGGTTGATGAATAATGTAAAATAGATAGCTTTTAATATACCATAATAAAACTGTGAATTTTAGACTAATAAATCTCTCTCTCTCTTCCCGACTATTGGTCCCACATGGTGGTGGGGTCAGCCTTCCTCACATTCTTCCTCCACTTCGCCCTATCCATGACGTCGTCATCGGAAACATTGCATTCCTTCATGTCGCTAATAAATAAATTTTAGACTAATAAATAAATAAATTGAATTTTGCGACATCGTGGTGAAGGTGGGTGAATGACCTGTATTGCGGTGCGGTGTTATTTAAGTTACTGTCGGTGTGCAAACATTTAAAAAAAATTAAATTCAAATACCTATATCTATTACAAATTACAATCATGTCAGTATCACTTTAATAAAATGTCACTTAAAACTAAAATATTCGTCAGTAGAGTAAAAGCAATTTAGCAGCAACCATTAAGAGAGTCTACGTTTAAACAAAGATAACGGCAATTCTTTAAATTCATCAGGCAACTTATTAAATATTTTCACAGCCATACAAAATGCGTTTTTACTATGAAATGTCGAATGATGTTTTGGTAGATAAATTATATTTTTAACCGACTTCAAAAAAGGAGGAGGTTCTCAATTCGGTTGTATTTTTTTTTATGTTTGTTACCTCAGAACTCCGTCATTTATGAACCGATTTGAAAAATTCTTTTTTTATCTGAAAGGGTATGTTTCCAGATTGGTCCCATAAATTTTTTATCAAAATCGGTTTAGTAATTAGTTAAATAAGAATAACTGGAAAAAACACGTCATACGCGTACACGATATTGCATATTTTGCTTTTCTGTGACTTTTCTGTGACGTTTAGAAACAATAGAACGTAAGTACCCACGAAAAAATCTGACAGTCGCCGCGTTAGCGTATTCGAGTTACATTGCGCGTCACTGCCAGCTCGACTGCCAACCGTTGTAGTGTCACCGCGCAGTGTATTTCGGATACATTGCGTATTTTGCTTTTCTGTGGTGTTTACGATCAATAGAACAGTCTCAATGAACTGCCATCATTATCATCATTTGATGATTATCGATCGAAGGCGTATCAAATTGAAGTTGGTTTTTCCAGTTTTTTAAACTTATAAATTATTATGTCTAGTATGTCTTGCAAGCATTTCTTCGTGTCTAATAAAATAATTGGGATATTGTTTGACAAAAACGCAGATTTCTCTTATGTACATGCATGGCAAGGGCAGTACTTTAGTTTTTAGGAACAGAGGTTTACAACTATCTAAGAACCAAGCTCCGCAGACCGCTCGAAGCAACTACTTCAGTTTTAGTAGAACTTCTTTTGAAAGAACTCGCCCGAGAAAGTACTGCCACCGTACCTATGCCTGCTGCAAAGCAGTGGTTGAGCCATCGGCTTGATCCATCATTTAGTTGTATAAAAAAAGTTAAGTCAAATAGAACACTTATCGCTTTACAAATGCTTTCAGCACATAAAGAACCATTTTGCACATTTAAACTGAATTACCACATCAGCAGTTGGTACCATCTGATGCGAGAACAAACAAACAAAGCTCCACTTCATCCCCACGCAGCGGTTTTAAATTCACAAGCTCGTGCACAGCCATTTTATATCACAGTCCATGTTTCCAAACTTCCTCGATGTGAAAGTTAAGGAGAGGTCTCTTACCAACACAAGAGACCTCGTATAAATATAGCACTTCTTAGATTTCGAAGATCTACGTGTAGCATACAAACGTTTCATAAAATGGAACCTCTTGATAGATAGAATATTCTTTATCATACACCACGTATAAGTTATCAAAATAACAAAATTGGTACTTTAAAATCTTTAGATAAAAAATCTTTGAATGATTTGAAAGCGCTCATATTAATAAAAACGTTTGGGATTTAAAACAAAACTAAATAATTGTCCAGTAGTCGGGTTTTCGTTTTTGAACTTTTTTCTATACTCAAGTGTAGTGAAACGCTCGTGGCTAGGCTTGCTTAGTCAATCTTCACCGAGTATCTAAGTTGAGTGACGTTCTGCGCGGTCACTATAGGTGACCGTTAGTGGCATTTACATCTGAGCGCTTCTGGTGCTTCGGAGGGCAACTGTAGGTCCTGGCTCTAGCAGCCGTTAAGCCACGACTGAGGCCTTAAGGCGGCCTAAAAACTCCGTCACCAGAGGTGGCCACTAACTCATACGAGCTTGCTTGCTTATACTCGAGTCGCGTCGACAGAACGCCCCCTTACCAAGTAAAATTTAAAGCACATACGATTGAGGAAGTTTCAAAGTTCGCTCAGACAAATAGGAGATACCATGAGGAACTTTTGAAATATTGCTAACGTTATTCGTGAACTGCTTTGCTTTCGAAACAGGTGCTAAGACAATTAATTAAGGGTTTTACTTAAGATAAGTTACGAAACTTAAACATAAGTTTGACTATTCCATCTGTCCCCGTATCGTAAGCTCTGAACTTCTTTCGCTGCATGATGTCAAGCAATATGGCTACAGATATACGAAAACTAGAAGCTTTTGACGGCAAAAAACGCGATGAAACGCGCGACATAAAAATGTCACTATTTAGTCACATAATACCTATGATTTAGTATTAGCCGTCTGCCATACAAAGATGTAGACCGAGCTGGTTAATGGATGAATACTATCATATATTAAATTAAATATGTCAATGGTATGGAATTTGTCTATTAACCAAAGCAGTAATTTATTTATTTTTTAATTTATATTCTGGACTGAAATTTTTTAGGCAACTTATTTGCAATATATTTATTGACATATTTAATTTAATATAAAATAGTTTTCATCCATTAACCAGCTCGGTCCAATTTCCTGTACAGCGGATCCTGTACTATATGAAAACAGTTCAGAAAACCTGGCAGGTTTCTATGAGATAACGATTACCCCCCTGTACTTAGTTTATATTTAGAAGCTGTAACTAAACCATAACTCAGAAAAGTAACATTGATAATGACGGATTTTTTTACCACTAGATGGCACTTTTACACAGCTGTTATCCTCAAAAGGGTTTAAAGTGGGTACAAAGTACCATTATATTAACAAGCTTAAAAAAGCTTGTGATTTTGCAGTATAAACTATTGTGTAAACCTTGGTTAATATTTAATTTCACGCATTCAGAAAAGGGGTATACTGTACATCAGCGGGCCTAAGATGCGCACCGCGAGATATTTGTCATGTCGTTCTGTCAAAATGTAAGCATTTTTTACCAGTTTAGGAACTAGAATAGGTAGAGGGTGGTAGAGGTAACATAATACATAAGGTACAAGAAGACTTGAAAAAAAATCTGTAATGTAGTCTTACCTCAAACTTGCTGGTAACTGGATTCATGTCGAGAAGCGAGTAAGAAGCCACGCGGTCTCCATTATCGTTGATCACCACTTCGCCAGTTATACCTTAGAAAAATTAAAAAAATTAAAGTTAGTTAACAGGGCTGATCAAGCCTATCTTCACGAAGACAAACAAGCTTGAGACGAACTAGCTCCAACTCATCCAATAAAAAAAAATGTAATCATACCTAATCATACAAAACGTAATAACGATTCAAAGTGATCAGTGAGATTTTATTGAATAAAAGATTTTTGACTTTGACTTTGACTTTGATGGAGCCCACTCATTTGCATAGTGGGCTCGATGGGAATTTTTTTCCCATCCGGCCCACCAGTGAGCTGGCCGGTGGACTCGGATGGGAATAAGCCTTTTCCTTCACCGTTTGAGAGTATTACGCATATAAATCTAAAAAAAATCCATTTCTGCACGACTGGGTTTGAACTCACGACCTTAGGGATCAGAAAATGGAATACCCGCGCGTGGTCAAGAACTGAAAAAACTCATACCCCTGTATTAGTTCATGTGACAATATTCTTAAACCGACTTGTTCAATCTAGGACGTTCAAATAAAAAGAACTCGTAACTTTGTGTTTATGTCCGTAATTGGTCCCATGTGTAGCACCGCTACGCTGTAGACCTGCTACGAACGTAGACGATAATATTTGGTTTCATTCTCTTTTTTTTGAATGACGTTTTTCTACTAATTACATTTAAAAAATTAGGTTCAGCTCAGTTTGTGTCAGCTTTGCCTTATACGCTGTAGGTTGTGAGTTCAATTCTCAAAAAGATATTTTTTTGCTATTTGCATACATGTTTGTTCTGTGGCTAAGGTATTGATTTGCCAGAATACAGAATGTTTTAAGTTGCTTGTATTTTTGTTTCGCTTTCGAAAACGCTTTCAACTGAACATTAATTTAAACTCTAGACTTTTAAGTTATTTACACGATAGTAATTGCAACTTAACCTTGACTAAATCCAACTTAAACTATCGTAGAGAGCTTTTAACTTAAACAATGTGGTTCTTACTTGGCTTATCTTATTTATATTCAGATTTTAATCAATAAAATATCACAACTACAACATCGTACAGTATTTTTTAAAATTTTGTTTCATGGCTGGTCCACTGCACTGGTGGGCCGGATGGGAAAAAAAATCCCATCGAGCCCACCTCATTTGCATGTTGGCTTGTTAAAGTCATAAAGATTTACTTTCATATTTACATGAGTGGTTCTACTCCGTCACCAGAATTAACCAACTAATATTAGGTTTGCCAATAGCAATACTAAAAGGTTTGTAAGCAAGCAAGGTTGTAAAAGTGGGTGGCCAACTGTGGAAAGATTAGTAGGTTATTATTACATGAGTAACTAGCCGTCTCCCGCGGCGTTAGAGTGTGACTTTTTAAAATTCCTTTCTTAGTGCGCCCCTACTAATAAGGATAAGGATACTACCCTCCGAATTTCAGACCTCTAGGACTTATAGTTTAGGCTGTGCTTTGATTCTATGTCAGCTTCAAAAGAGTTTAATATATATACATATATATATATATATATATATATATATTGATTACAAACTTTCTAAAGCTTTGATGTCGCGATCGTAACGCGCAACGCTGAAGTATGCGACATGCGGCGCCAAACACATAATCGTATGGAAAACGTCTAGAATGGTCTCTTGTTCTGTCGCAGTCTGCGTCAACGGCGAAGAGCAAACGCGGTACGCTGCGTTGAGCCGCATATCGCAGCGTTGTGCGTTACGATCGGGAGACCAAAGCTTAACACATTAATTCGGAGTGATCTTGTTAGAACCTGTATAAAAGCTGAAAGAGGGTGTTTTATTATAAGCGCACTAATTAACTTCATAGCTGGAGGCTTCCACTTTCAAATTGTAATTAGTTTCAGGTGACAATAGAACTAGAATAGAGGCTCGAGTTTCATTAATATTAGTTACGCCCACTTGAGTACATTACGTTCCTTCTTTGTTAATTACAAAAAACATTTGCGTACACAGAAAGAAAAAAAAATATTAAAAAAAAAGAAAAATTAAATGATGAATGAATGTATGAATGAATTAAAACACCTTATTGTGCACCTTATAAATAAAAACAAGAATAAAAATCACAAATAAATATAGCTAAACATAATGATTGTACAATGGGCGGTCTTATCGCTTAAAGAGCGATTTTTTCCAGACATGATGTAGGCTT
Source organism: Eulithis testata (assembly GCA_947507515.1). Lineage (NCBI taxonomy): Eukaryota > Metazoa > Arthropoda > Insecta > Lepidoptera > Geometridae > Eulithis > Eulithis testata. The sequence continues at coordinate 3,020,452 of OX382213.1, read as the reverse complement.
ACCTTGAAAGTCCCTGTTCTTCATATTTCTGATGATGGAAGCTCCGTTCAGCTGCCCTCGTGGATCATCAGTTTCCTCCAAGGTCCTGTTAAGAGCCAGTGCGTAAAGAAGCACAGCATCATAGAAAGCTGCTACGAAAGTTGACACCACTTCACCTTTTCCAAACGTGTAGTTATATTTTGTTGCTGCTAGATCTTTTACCTGTGGATATAGGAACGAGGTCACTATATTCTGTATTATCGTATTATGTTGAAAACTATCAAGGGACTAGTGCACAACTTGTGATTTAGTCACGGATATGACGTGGAGAATTGAGTTTTGTTCATACTCGAGTTATTTGGTTTGAATCGAATATGAACTCATACATGTTAGAAAGAAGCATTAATTTCTACCACTTAAGTTGCTCATAGACCGAGTTGATTCAACTCAAGTTGCGACCCGAATCAATAGATTCTCTTAATAAAAATACCAAGAGCGCTTGTAGACGTCCGTTTTTTTCACCGGATAACGGACCGTCAAAACGGCTATCTTTTAATTGTTCGCCGGAGCGATGTCCGGCGCGTGTTCAAACATTCATCAGAAATCATACACCACCGCGAATCCGGCAAAAAAACACGGTTCGGTATCCGGCGAAAAAATGGACGTCTACAAGCGCCCTTACGCCTTGACGTGTACTTACAGTGCTACTAAATAATAAGCGTAAGTAAAAAACAAAAGACTAAGGCCGGAAAACTGAAACGTCACTCAAATTTAAGCACCACATAAAATTGCTCTGCCTCTGTTTGACATTACTCATTTGTAATGGCAATAATTTAAGCGTGAAATTAATTTAAATGGCGTTTGAGTATTTGGCCGTAGGGGTTTTTTTTTTATGCCATAGCTGGCAGACGAGCAGGCGGGCCACCTGATGGAATGTGGTCACCGCCGCCCATGAACACCTGCAACACCAGAGGTGAGGCTAGTGCGCTGCCGGCCTTTTAAGAGGAGATAAACCCGCCTTTTGAAGGACCCCATCTCAAAACTCCGAGGGAAAACCGCAGGGTTATATTCATATTGGTCTTCCAAAGCTGAGCTAACTAAAATGTTTGCTAAACCCGTTGTCATCTCGTACGTAACTGAAGTAAGAAACTCACTCTATCAGAAAATTCCAAGTACTCCTTCTTTTCCGGCGCAGGGCTGGTGACAGTCAGCAGTGCGCTGTACGCTCTTCGTGCTTTCTCATTCCGTTCTTCTGTATCCCCTTCCATCTTCCACGGCTCTTTAGATGACGCTGATGCTAGACTGTAAAAGAATATATAAATAAATAATAAATATTCTTGGACATTACACACAACGCTCCCTAGTCCCAAACTAAGCAGAGCTTGTACTTGTACTATGTAATACTTATATACTTTATTTTTTTTGTAAATACATACTTATAATAAAGGGTGATTTTTTAAGAGCTTGAGAACTTTTTAAAAAAAAAAACGCATAAAATTTGCAAAATCTCATCGGTTCTTTATTTGAAACGTTAGATTGGTCCATGACATTTACTTTTTGAAGATAATTTCATTTAAATGTTGACCGCGGCTGCGTCTTAGGTGGTGTTGGACGCAACGTTACGGTGAATGGCGATCGCTATCGTTCGATGCTAACAAACTTTTTGTTGCCAAAAATGGAAGAACTGAACTTTGTTGACATGTGGTTTCAACAAGATGGCGCTACATGCCACACAGCTCGCGATTCTATGGCCATTTTGAGGGAAAACTTCGGAGAACAATTCATCTCAAGAAATGGACCGGTAAGTTGGCCACCAAGATCATGCGATTTGACGCCTTTAGACTATTTTTTGTGGGGCTACGTCAAGTCTAAAGTCTACAGAAATAAGCCAGCAACTATTCCAGCTTTGGAAGACAACATTTCCGAAGAAATTCGGGCTATTCCGGCCGAAATGCTCGAAAAAGTTGCCAAAAATTGGACTTTCCGAATGGACCACCTAAGACGCAGCCGCGGTCAACATTTAAATGAAATTATCTTCAAAAAGTAAATGTCATGGACCAATCTAACGTTTCAAATAAAGAACCGATGAGATTTTGCAAATTTTATGCGTTTTTTTTTTTAAAAAGTTCTCAAGCTCTTAAAAAATCACCCGTTACATAGTAACACCCAGACATAGAACAAACATCTATGGTTGCCACACACAAATGTTTGTTCTCGGTGGGTATCGAACCCACGACCCACAGCACAGAAGGCAGAGCTACTACCGACTGAGCCATGACGCCTGTCATTAACACCGGAAAAATTGGTCAGAAGCAAGTTGCCTGCCTTGAAAATCTTAGCTTATTCTTGAGCTTCTAGTAGATCTATTTACCTATAAAGAAAACAAAAATTCAAATATGGATAGAAAAGCTGTTTTTACATTGTCAGCCATACGACATCCACACGATATCGCAGGCGCTTTCACGCCGTGCTCACTTTGGACACGAATTTGTTCGTACGTAAACGTACGAGTAATGTTCGTACGAATTGAGTGCTCACACTGAATACGTTTTTCTCCGTCAAATAGTACGACTGCGTGATAAATCCCAACAATTTCGGATTGTATTCGGACGTCGTAAGTAAACGTACGTATACGTACGACTGATCGCATGCAGTGTGAGCGCTCCCATAGTCCTTGGAAGGTCGGGATCATTCGTGCACAGTCGTACGAATCAAATTCAGATGAAATCGTATCCAAAGTGAGCACGGCCTTAGTCAGTCAGTATGCAAACGCGAAATGATCACAATATGCATTATGCATCTTTTTGAAAAAGGAATACGCATTTATTATGCAGGCCGTATGAGCTTGATGCCTTTGCTTTTCCGACAAAAAAATATTAGTCTAGGAAAATGCCGCGTTGTGGTTTTCTTCAAATACATAAACGTTAAGTTTATTTTAATTTATTTTTATAAATAAGTTAATGTTCTAAAATGCTATCTCATATTATTATTGTGTTAATTTTTTCGCAAATGGTACGAAAAGTAGAGTATTTTCCTCGGTGATAAAGCTGTCTTAGTCTTGGGTGAACTTAAATCCCTCGCTACTCTCAGGACTCGTCACCCGCGACAGAAAACACTGCTTTATCCCCTTGTATAATAATCTACTACTATCACTTTTTTAGTCACTCTTTTTAAGCACTGTTTTATTTATTTGTAGCCAGTTGTCGAGTTTATTTTTGAAGGCATTTATGGAGTCAGCAGTAACAACGTCCTCGGGCAGCATGTTCCAGTTGTGGACTACTCTGTTACTGAAAAAGTCATGTGCAACGTGCGTATTGGTAGTATCACGTACTAATTTGAGAAGGTGACCACGTGTTGCTCTGTCTTCGTTTCTTATCAGGATATCTTGTATGTTCGGCAGATTGTATTGGTGTGTCAGAATTTTGTAAGTTTCAATGAGGTCCCCACGAAGACGTCTTTCTTCCAGAGTAATGAGGCGTAGCACGATAAGTCTCTCATCATAAGACTTACGGCGAAGAACGTGTGGAATCTTGGTGGCCTTGCTCTGCACGCTTTGCAGGAGATTGATATCTTTTTGGAAGTACGGACTCCATACTTGAAACCCGTACTCCAGCAGTGGTCTGGTATATTTTAAATAATGTTATGTTTTTATCAAGGAAATATTATTCTGAAAATAGAAATGCAAAAAAAGACCTGTATGAATTCAAATGACGATGTTTCTTTCTATCACGGTTACTCTGCGCATAGTATTATATAATCTGTGCTCTGCGCTAACGAGATAGTGCAGTGAAATAAGCAATATTTCCTCTCGCGTCAATAACAAGTCTATTCCGTTGCATGAAGAGTTATTTTTAGTCAACAATACTATTATTGGAATTCCTTCCGTTGAGACCGAGTTATAATAAAATACTAATCTTATTAAAATACTAGCTGATACCCGCAACTTCGTACGCGTGCGAAACTTTCCACCAAAATATCTGTCAACCAGTATACGATGAACCTCGTGCCAAAGGCTGCTTTTGGTTTAGAGAGGTCAAGCTGTATCTTAGAATCCCCGTTTTAGATTTCAATAATATATAGCCTATGTTTCAATCCGGAAAAAGGGCTTACAAATGGTATAAGTTTCGTGGAAACGTTTTCGTTTTTTTTTACAGTTTTATAATAGAATAGATAGATAGATTAAAGTTGAAAAAAAAGTGTAAGTAACTAGATTCCGATATAACACTTAAGGATGTATGTCAACTCGTCACAATAAGCTGGCACAAAAATGACAAAATCTGTTATGCTAGCTATAATCTGATATATAAGACTGGATTCTAAACCTAGGTAGCAGCGATAGTAAAAATGCTAAGGAAGATTGCACCTTATCTAAGCGCAGTTAGAGTAACTTTTATTTTGGCTGACATAAGCTAGTTTTACTGTAGGTAACAGTGCTTTTATTCTATGTAGGTACACTTTGCTTTAATATGTAAAAAATCGCGTTCATTGGTCTCATAACAAGCTATGTATTTATTTTGTTTATTCGTTTTATTTTAAGAATTTTTGGGAAAACTAACAGCTTAAAAAAAAAGGTATTTATATAGTAGAAAGATAAACATAATAAAAATAATAAATATAATAAATAAATAAATAAATATTTACGGACATTTAACACAACGCCTTCTAGTCCCAAACTAAGCAGAGCTTGTACTATGGGAACTAGATTGCTGATATAATACTTATATACATTTTTTTTTGTAAATACATACTTATAATACATAGTAACACCCAGACACAGAACAAACATTTATGTTTGCCACAGAAATGTTTGTTCTCGGTAGGAATCGAACCCACGACCCACAGCACGGAAGGCAGAGCTACTATCGACTGAGCCATGACGCCTGTCTATTGTTTTAAACTTCAATTTTGCTTTTTGAGAGCCGAGGTTCAGAGCTAGTCCTCTTAGATTGGGCACCCCCGGCCAAAAATTTTACCCAGTAAACTGTTCCATACAATACTCTATCAAAATAGAGATCTCTATGTTTTCCTTACTCTGCAAACTAGATTTTACTTACTTGGAAAATAGCTCAATATTGAAAAACACGTATTCTCCAGAAGACACCATGTTGAGGTCATCAGCAGCAAGCATAATTTCCCTCACAGTGTTTGGATTGGCGCACACCACTACGACTGAAACAAAATTATTACTTAATTTAATTAGTTTTTATTTAGTAAAATATTATTTACCGAGTACGCGCTAAAATCCTACGGAGGAGCACACATAAGTAACACAAATAAGTGTTTTGGCTTTCTTAATACGTAACTCATGACCATTCTGCAACAGGCATGAGAGTAATAATTGGTATTACAACAGCGTTCGACTGCAGTATACTCCGTAATGCAATATTTTATAAAAAAATTAAGATTACTTTTTTACACACTTTTACAATAAACGATTCTTATTCTTATTCTTATTCTTAAAAACTGCTGACTTAAAAAGTCATGACAAAAAATTGACCTATAACTTGTAAAAGTAACACAAAAAAATATATCACAAAAGGCGTGAAAATTTTTATTCGAACCTTCCATGCCGTAACTTACGACAAGTCTGCAACAGACGTGAAATGCGATTACTGCTTTCAAAGTCCTTAATTAGAGAGCAGTACCTAATTGCATACTCAGGTAATGAAATAACTTAGATTACTATTTAATGTCAAATCCATAAAGTTAATGGTGTGTGAATTTTACGACTTTCATCTTAGCTGTGCAGTAATGAGTTCAAAAACTCGTGCCAATGAACCCAAAGCATTGAATACTAATATTAAGGCGTATGTATAAGGCAGACAACTCTCCCGCTCGCACATTACAACATTTTAGAAGATATGTAGGAAGTGGATTTTATGAAAGAGAACGGAACGTGAGATTTGTGTGTGAAATGGAACGTAGAAAGATTGGGAACGAGTGAAACGACTGAAAGATGATTGAATGATTTATTTTTAAAGGAATGAGGGTGATTGGCGCTACCGGCTACGACGAAGCTGCGTGTAAAAAGACTTCCATCAAATAAAATAAGAATAGTCTACAAAGTGTTTTCTATTCGCCACCCCCATCCGATTCCACAAATTGGGGGCTCGTCCGGGATCTGAATAATAACAAGGATCGCGTGGGAGCGGCGTACTTCGTGCGAAAACACGGCGTGCAAAAAGACGGCACACGCGGCAGGCGCCATTGTTGCTAATCATCACCGGTTCTTCCCGGCAATATTTCTACGACGACGGAGGAAATATGGGGAAAAAAGACGAAAGACGTAAGAGCCGGCAAGACGACTACGAAGACGCGGGCAGCACCGGCATTAGCGATGAGAAGACGACGCCCTACAACATGCTTCAAATGACGGCGGAGCTGATACCTAAATTCGACGGCCAGGACAAGACGTATCCTGTATCACAATGGGTTAGCGACGTGGAGGACAATGCTGAAATATTTGGTTGGTCCTCTCTACAGCAGCTTCTGGTGGCACGACGTTCCCTCACCGGCACTGCGGCCCTTTGGTTGAAGGCGGAGAAAACATTCAAGACTTGGGAAGACCTGAAAACGGCGTTGTACAAAGAGTTTCCCGACACCGTTGACAGTAAGACGATTCACGAATTGATGAGTTCAAGAAAAAAGAAGCCCGATGAAAGTTGTATCGATTACATGTTTACCATGAAAGAATTGGGTAAAAGAGGCAAGATGCCAGACTACGTGGCAATAAAGTACATCATCGACGGAATACCCGATGCCGAAAACCACAAAATGATGCTATACGGAGTCACTACGTACAACGAATTGAAAGAAAAATTGAAAATTTATGAAACCATCAAGACCAAAATGATGAAAAATAAAGAAATTACTGCTTCTGCAACTGCAACGACGAGTAAGCTGAAAACAATAAGAAACAGGCAAATGATACGGTGCTACAGCTGTGGGGAAATAGGGCATGCATCATCAGATTGTCCATCAAAAGACAAAGGCCTCAAATGTTTCAAATGCAACGAGTTCGGCCATGTTGGTTCTACGTGTCCCACGAAGAAAGTTCCGGAAACGGCGACGGTCGGCAACCATCGTTCACCATCGGCAGGCTTCAGCGGAAACAGTTCTAACAAACGTTCATTCATCACATCTACAGCGGCGGCAGCGCTAGGGGGCGTGACAAGCGACGATATGGACAGTTCATTCAAAATGGCGGAGGCTCAAAACTGTCATGGCGGCGAGTTCAATGTTTTGGATGTAAACAAACGAGAAAAAGAAGATAAACATTGCGGAAAACCTATAAAATGGGTTAGGTTTTTGTGCGGGTTTCGGTTAAAGTGCGTTGGAAATAGTGCGGTCGTAGATCTAAGATGCGGAGACAGTGCTTTGATAGATTCAGGCAGTGAAATAAACTTGGTTTCCAATGACTTTTACGACGAGATTGGTTCACCTCAGTGCAGCGAAGATAAAGACATTACGCTTACCGGCTTAGGATTTGCGGCAGTGCGTACACAAGGAAGTTTTATTACGGACATTGAGATTGACAACCGGAGATACTGTGGCGTGCGGTTTTATATTATCAATAGAGACTCTATGCCGTATAAGATAATATTAGGGCACGAATTCTTACGAAGTGTGGTCACAATCATGAAAGACGGATGTGTGTGGATGAAACCTCATGATTCTTGGATCAATGAGATAGAATGTTTTCAGTGTTCTGTTGATTCTTTAGGTCATATTCTGGAGGAAGATGTACGACGAAGTGTGGCAAGGTTAGTGGACGAGTACAAACCATGTCAGACGAAAGAAGCTCCAATTGAACTAAAAATCACATTGAAAGACGACATCCCAGTAGCATCACGACCACGGCGAGTTTCTCCAAAGGAGCAACAAGAAATAGATGAGCAAATGAATGAGTGGCTCAAGGAAGGCATAATTCGGGTGAGTTTTTCTGAGTATGCTAGCCCACTAGTACTTGTGAGAAAAAAAGATGGTAAACTTAGAATATGTGTGGATTACAGGTTGCTAAATAAGAAAATTTTGAAAGATGAATATCCATTACCTATCATCGATGATCATGTAGACAAACTGGCAGAAGCAAGAGTTTTTTCTGCACTAGACTTAAAAAATGGATTCTTTCACCTCAAAGTTCATGAAGATTCAATTAAGTATACATCTTTTGTAACAATGAAGTCTCAATTTGAGTTTTTAAAAGCACCTTTTGGCTTATCCACATGTCCTAAAGTTTTTACAAGATTTATTTCGATTATATTTCGAGATTTAATAACAAGAAGTATTGTCATAATTTTCATAGACGACTTACTGATTCCAGCGATCAGTGAAGAACAAGCTGTTGAGAGACTAACAGAAGTATTGAGAACAGCTGCAGAGTATGGGTTGATAATCAATTGGAAGAAGTCTCAGCTTTTGGTGAGGAGAGTGGAATATTTGGGCTATGTAATTGAAGACGGTAAAGTCCAGCCATCACCAGCTAAGACGGATGCTGTGATGAAATTTCCAGAACCCAAAAATGAGAAGCAACTACACAGTTTTCTAGGACTCTGTTCATACTTCAGAAAGTTCATCGAGAATTATGCACTGATTGCAAGACCGTTGACTGAAATGTTGAAAAAAGATACGAAGTTTGAATTTAAAAATGAGCATAAAATTGTTTTCAGGATTTTGAAAGAGAAATTGGCAAGCAAACCTGTCTTGAAAATTTATGAGCCAAGTGCTGAAACAGAGCTTCACACAGATGCTTCCAGTGTAGCTTATGCAGCAATATTGATGCAGAAAAAGAACAATGAGTTGCATCCTGTACACTACATGAGCAGAAAAACATCTGATGCTGAAAGCCGATATACGAGTTATGAGTTAGAAGCCTTAGCCATTATTGAAGGTATAAAGAAGTTCAGGCACTACTTGTATGGAAAACATTTTAAGATTGTGACAGATTGTAAAGCATTTCAGATGACACTCAATAAAAAAGACTTGGCAACATCTACTAGAGTGGTACGGTGGATTTTGTTCCTACAAGACTATGACTATGAGATAGAGCATAGAGATGGATCACGGATGAGACATGCTGATGCTCTTAGCAGACACCCATATGTGGCAACCATATTTTCAGACCTGCATAGTGATTTACGACGTGCACAAGAGTGTGATGATGGATTGAAGGCAATCATAAAGATTTTGAAAGAAGAAAAACCTTTCAATGACTTTTGCCTACACGGAGGAGTTTTGTGCAAGGGACCTGAACAACAAGTGGTGGTACCACCAAGGATGGAGCTAGAGATCATCAAGAGAGCTCATGAGAATGGTCATTTTGCTAAGAAGAAAACCATAGAGTTGATTGGTAAAGAGTACTACATCTCTCAGCTAGGTAAAAAGGTAGAAGATTTTATTTCTACGTGCATACCATGTTTGTTAGCATCCAGGAAGAGCGGGAAGCAGGAAGGATTCCTTAATCCAATTGAGAAGGGGGATACACCGCTGGATACCCTTCATCTGGATCACATTGGACCAATGACGGAGACACGTAAGCAGTATAACTACATACTTACTGTAGTCGATGGATTCACAAAGTTTGTATGGTTATTCCCGACAAAGACTACATCAGCCCAAGAAGTTCTAAACAAGATGAGTATTTACCAAAGCACATTTGGAAATCCAAGAAGAATAATCACAGACCGAGGTTCTGCTTTTACAAGCCACGATTTCACTAACTTCTGTGATGAGGAGAATATTGAGCATATCACTATTACAACTGGAGTTCCAAGAGGAAATGGGCAAGTAGAGAGAATACACAGGACGCTGATAGCAGTTTTGACGAAACTTTCCATAGAAAAACCAATGCAGTGGTACAAGCTGATTAGCAGAGTTCAAAGGGCAATGAACAGTACATACCAACGAAGTATAAACACAACACCATTTGAGTTGTTTTTAGGTACTAAAATGAAGAGAAAAGAAGACCTTGAACTGTTTGAATTGTTGAAACAAGAGGAAAGAAATAGTTTCATACAAGACAGAGAAAACCTAAGAATAAATGCAAAAAAACAAATATTGGATGTCCAAGAAGAGAATAAAAGGAATTTTGACAAAAAGAGGAAACCTACGAACACATATCAAGAAGGAGAACTTGTCTGTATAAAGAGGACTCAGTTTGGTACTGGCATGAAAATCAAGCCCAAGTTCTTAGGACCTTATAGGATCACCAAGATGAAGAGAAATAACCGATATGATGTAGAGAAAGCGGATTCTCAAGCCGAAGGACCTAATAAGACTACAACATCTTCTGACTACATGAAGGCATGGCCAGACTATGTTAACGATGAGGAAAAGTAATTTTCAGGTCAAAGGTAAGTTTTTGTTTTGTCAACAGAACTATTTTTGTATTGAAAGGTGATGAATGTTTGATTGTGTACCTATTGTTTAATATTTAATACTAAGATGCCCTAATATTAAGAGTAAAGATTGTGTAACTTTATTATTGTTCTAAAATATTACAAACCTAAATTGATAAAGATGTTAAATTGCATACTTAACTTTATATACCCATGTTACTAAAAGATTTAAGACTAGAATAAAAGTTGAATGTTTAGAGTACCTACCTATGGTAAAAAATGTTAACTTTTAATGTAAGATGTTTAAGATGTATGAAGGTGTGTATGAAGTAAGATGGTATGTGAGTGAGAATTGTTGTATGAGAGGTTTGTATGAGAGGTGTGATTGTCTGAGGCCAGACAAAGGCAGGAGGGCCGAGTTGTAGGAAGTGGATTTTATGAAAGAGAACGGAACGTGAGATTTGTGTGTGAAATGGAACGTAGAAAGATTGGGAACGAGTGAAACGACTGAAAGATGATTGAATGATTTATTTTTAAAGGAATGAGGGTGATTGGCGCTACCGGCTACGACGAAGCTGCGTGTAAAAAGACTTCCATCAAATAAAATAAGAATAGTCTACAAAGTGTTTTCTATTCGCCACCCCCATCCGATTCCACAGATATAATGTAACTAAATGTAATTATGTGAAATTGCAGACCTTCAGGGTCGAGAGAATAACAATGCAAAGGTTCAGTAAAAATATCACATTGATCCAAACAAGTTTTCCGACCAAAAAACTTATACTGCTTATATGCAATTTTTTTGGTTAGAGAACTTGTTTGGATCAATGTGATATTTTTACTGAACCTTTGCATTGTTATTCTCTCGACTCTGAAGGTCTGCAATTTCACATAATTACATTTACTTATATTATTATTATATCTTCAAAAATGTTGAAATTTGCGAGCGAGAGGGTTGTCTGCCTTATACATACGCCTTAATAATATTAGTTTGGAAAGCTCAACGCCATTTTATAAAAAGACGTACTAAGTAGGGTAAAGTAACTTCAAATCGTTATTTGAAAACTTTGAAGGGATCAAGAAAAATTCTTCCGCCGGATTACAAATCATTACAAATTTATAGACAATTTATAGCTTTACAATAAACGCTACTTGGCGCTACATAGTTCAACAGTGCCTTAATCACGAATAAATGAGACAATTGCAAACAGTAACGCTAGCGTATCCGAAATACACTGCGCGGTGACACTACAACGGTTGGCAGTCAAGCTAGCATAGACGCGTCACATTTATTCGTGATCAAAGCATTGGTAAGTTTGTAAAAACAAACATATGTTGAACAATCACTACAATTGACAGAACTTTTTAAATCATAACCGAACACCCGAGCGTGCCAGAAAATAAATTGGAATAGTAAGAGTTGGCACGTCCCAAGTGTTACACTGCCAGTATTGAATGCAGCTGGTGTAAAATTATTGTTCCTCGTGGTGCGAAGATAATTGCAGTTTTAATTGCTTTTGTATATTTAGATAGGTTCTGAATCAGTTAGTGGCCTTCGGAAAAGTCACACTAGCACCGACACGACACAATATTGTCGGAGAGCTCATTTCTTTTTTAGTACAAGACGCTTTCAATCCTTTGTCAAGATATAATTTACACAGTGAAACATTAACTTTTCTAAAACGGTGATCAAAAAAATAAAAATAAACTTATTCACAAAGAAAATAACAAGTAATACAGTATTTACAGTTTACAAAATACACATGAAACAGTTGAGCTATCTACAAACCGTTGCAAATGATTTTATAGATAGCTCAACTGGTCCAAATCGGTACCAATCGGAAGCGTGCCCAAGACACTGGCTGCATTGCCGCGCTAAATAGCAATGCTGATAGATAATCACCAAACCCTCGTGATAAATTAACAAAAATTAACTAATCTAATGTCAAATCTCTGATTATCTAAAAAATGCATTGCACAAACATCTGTCAACAACATGTTTAACCTCGATTAGCTAACATCCAATTAAAGATTACAGTCAAACTCCATGTCATTATTTGATATTGCAATCTAACTTGACAATCCTGTTGACTTGACAGGCTGCGTAGATAGGAAGTTTGATAAACGTACGGAAAACGGCCGATAGTGGCAAATCAAACATTGAATTCCAATGTTTTGGAACCTGCAGTCTATAAAATATATAAATATAAATGTATAAATGTGTATTTGCTAATGTATTATCGCACATAGTTTTTAATTTAAAAGTTGTACTGTTTGTTTTCCCAAGAAAATAAAATAAAGATAAAATATTATGTACTTACCGAATATTATGGAAATCACTTGCTTCCAAGAAATAAATGACATAAAAATGAAATAAGGGATGCAGCAAAGTATTCCTATTCATCATTTCCACCATCAGATTATTCTTGCATCTGAGACAAATTGCATTTGTGACCGCATTTCGCGAACGAAGTTTTGAACATAAAATTAATGATATTCCGGGAAACTGACATTTATCCCGGCAACTTGTCGTGTCGTGCATCACCAAGCGTAGGTATAGTAGGTATTATTTCATAATTTCATCACGATTTTCAGAAATTCTGTGAATTTATGCTTCGCAATTTGAATTTTGAAGTTTCAGTAGGAATAATTACACTCGAAGGTATTTCTCTTAATAAAATCTGTTACGAACTCTATTGTATTTTGTTGGTAGTCAAAGGCTACAATTTTGCAACTTTCATATCGTTACATCTCAATAAACCAAATTATATTTAAAATTACAAAATTTATTTAAAAAAATTACCATCGTTTTTTTAGAAAAATTACCAATGTTCGTAACCCATCTGAATATTGATAGTACCGAACGACATAGCTCTAAGCTTAACCTAGTTGACTTGCTAAGCTACCAAGCCACATCCGAGCACTTTTCGGTCTGATACAATCTGAATATTGATAGAAGCTCAGCTCAAAGAAACTTGGCATGCCTCGTTTGAATTTTAAATCATCGATGTATGAGGGAGAGCTTTTAGGGAAGGGTGGCCTTAAACGTTCTCCTATCGATGCTAAGATTTTCTATGACTTTTGTAGCTTTTACTTGTAAATGTTTGTTCATTTGATACTTAACTTCTAACGTAACAAAAAGACCTTCAGAAGTATAAAAAATCATAAATCTATGTGAAATATAATAATAAATAACTTTACGGCTGCTAAATTAAGTCGCGTAATCTAAAAATATACCAAATTTTTCAGTTTTTTCTAATTTTAGATGAATAACCTTATTCATAAATAAAAACCACTTATGGAACGGAGCCCTACAGTAAAAGCTACGAGGTCACATACAGACACACAGCCAGAGAACATTATAACACGCCTTCACGCCGGTTTTCGGTCAGGGACTTAAAAAAAGAAAAATCCCAAACTCAAATCACGTATTTATCACAAATCTAAAAATATGATCATAATCTTTCACAAAAATATTCGAACCTCTGAAAAGCAATGTCAATCCCCAAAAAGCAATAAATTAAAAGGGAAATTGCAAATCTCCGAGACCAAACAGATTGCTCGTTTCTTCGCGTGCTAATCCCAGAGGCTAATATTTTAAAGCGCTTAGAAATAGCGCTTTTTCCTTTCAAAGGAAAAGATCTGAAACGTTCATTTGTTATTCGGGAAAATAAATTCTTTGTTATTGGATTCAAAACATTTTTAGGGGATTGAGAATAATCCAGGTTTATGTAGGTACACAGTAATCTATAGGTACAAAGTGATTCACGCCGATAATATCGAAAAAAAATGTCTAATTAAGAAGTGTAGTGATAGGAGATTCAATATACATCAAGCACAGATCACATAATACTGGCATCAAGTAACATTCTCCACTTAGGTAAGTTTATTACATATTATATTATATTTTCTTGATTATCATCGCGTGACTGAAAAAAATATTCAGAAAAAAAAAATGTATTAGTTAAAAAACCATAATAAATAGTTTAGGTTTAGTTTTTAGTTGTGTGCAATAAAGTATTTTCTATCTATCTTCTATCTTTTAAATATAGTTGTACTCGTTACTTTTATTAATATAGGAATAAATCAACAATTTCGGTTAACAAGTTTGCAAGCACACTTACAAATGGGGTCAAAGCTTCACGCCTCTATCAAACTGTAATCCAAGCTTGATAGATACCATAATATTAACTTTATCCGTTGATTGGGTTGACCTTATCCTGATAAAGTTGGTTTCAGGGAACTTTCCACCAACATAAGACACAAAACTAAACTAAGTTTGAGAGGTAAAAGCTGCAGACAGATAAAAACGGCATATTTTTAACCAACTTCAAAAAAGGAGGAGGTTCTCAATTCAGCTGTATTTTTTATGTTTGTCACCTCAAAACTCCGTCATTTATGAAACAATTTGAAATTTTCTTTTTTTTTACTGCATGTGGGAACAATTTAGTGGGAATTATGACAATAAACCCATGAAAGGATATTACTATAATGAGCAAAATGTGTGACTTTAAATTGAACAAACCAAGGTGATATTCTACGGCATTTTGTAGCTACTATCAGATTAAATTGTAATAAACAAAACGTTTTATTGTCTGCTCCCTTATAGCCAAGACGAGACTCTACAATCGCTAAACAAAATTAAAAAAAATTAAGAAAATGATATATTTTTTAACATGGCCATTGGCCATTTCCTTTAAGTCAGATTGTAAAATTTAAAAAAATAACGTTGAAAAATAAACTTGTGCTGTTATTCAAGAACCTAAAATTTCTGATTCAGCGTCAGCGTTTTATGATGAGAAAAATAAATCTTGATTCTAGGACTTTAATAACTCCATACCGAAGCTTTTATTCGATTAATCTATTGATAAAAACTTTTTTGGCACACACTGGGCCAAGAAATGAAGGATCACCGAAGTTACCGGGTAACTCTAGGAATTTGTTTGACAAAAATAGGTTCAGTTATAGGTCAATCAAACAATATGTGTATTTTTACCTGAGTTTGGGGAGCAAAAGAAGGGTCTTCGGAAGATTGAATGAGGTGAGTACGTGGCAATTGTAATCATAACTTATTTAGACTCATAAGAAACTGAAAAAAATATTTTATTGAACTTACAAGTAAAACCAACCCAAATAGTAACCCTAAAGGTTAAAAATTTATGGAGTTAGGTGCAATAAATAAAGTGAGTACCCAAATAATGCTAAAAAGTTCTTTAAGAAGCATAATTTTTATTGGTTAGTAAGTTATGTACTTATAAAAGTCTGGAGTTGGTAGTTGAATTAAAAAGAAAGTGGGTACCCAAATAGCGCTAGAAATTTCTGGAAGATTGGTTAGTGACTGGATTGTAGAAAAAGTAAAGTTGATACACCCAAATCGTCTAGAAAGTTCTAGAAACGTAGGTATATTTATTGGTTAGTATATTGGTCTAGCAAAGTAATAGTGTCTTCACTTCCAAAGAAATCACAGCATCGTATCCTATTCATTTAATCCCTTACTTACTTCTAGAGTTCAATGAAAGTTTGTGCAGCATTTCCTTGAACTTGGCAGAAGTAGTGTTGAGCTCATCGAATTGCTCCAACACTATGCTCGCCCCTTTTGCAGTTTTCTTCTGTAGCTCAGAGAAAATAGCGCTCAAAGTCATGAAGCAAGGACTGTTCCCTTTACCGGTGGAAAGATTGTTATTATGGTACAGCATTCCATACTTTCGCCAGTTGAACTCCTGGAACAAATGAGAATTGAATCATTGGAAAATGATCTTTATCTTGTACAGAATAAGTTTTGTTAGTGCTGATACAAAATTCCACTGAGATATTCACTAATACTAAAATGGTCATAAATGGTGTCAAAATACTGGAGTAATACAAATTAACATTGAAGGTTAAAACGCATCAAACTGTAAATATATAATTTTTCAAAAGTTTCTTCTAAAATAACGTTCCAAGACTACGTTACGTTTCGTTTTAGGTATAAAGTCAGAAAAGTCTGACATTTTAACGGTATTAATTTTTTTTAAGTGGTCTTATTTGTATATCATAAAGCAAACAAGCTCGTATGAGTTAGTGGCCAACTCTGGTGACGGAGTTTTTAGGCCGCCTTAAGACCTCCGTCATGGCTTAACGACTTATATATCTTTGTATAATATGTATATCTTTGAACGGTATAAATTGAAGCTTCAAAACCAGTTACCTGTTATTGAATAGTGCAACGTCAAACGCAAGGAGTATCGTTATTTTTAGTGTGTTTGCGTTTGACGCGTTCAACCATATTTTTACAGTAGATTTTGCATTAATGCTCTTATAATCGGAACCGTGAAATTGTGCTCAAATGAAAATGTGAGCATATTTTTTTTGTTATTTAATGGGGCTTTCACATAGGCCAATACTGACAAGTTTAAGATACTGACACATCAGTACTTCGAACTAAGATATCCGTTTCATCTTGTCACGATCTGAAAGTGTATCTGATTAACTCCTCACCTATATCGTGTAAACGTCATATCGGCGCTACTATTCTAGTTTTTTTTACATTTTCCTGCCTAATTTTAATTTTGATCCGAGTATAGGATCTCTCGATCCAGACGGACACGCTTTTGTGATGATTGTGACCCACAATTTTCTCAATATCCACGACTGAAAGGCTAGAGTTTCAAACCTCAAACTCACTCAAGGATGAACTCACTACTGATAAGCGAAAACGCGACATTTCAAAACTGCCAAAATTTGTCGTTGTTTGTGATGAAAATAGATTCTTTGTGAATTGTGATAGATCAATGGATGCGATGATGAAAAGCCTATGATTGGATGTTGACAGGCGTTTGAGCTCTATCTGGTTCGTTAGCCACCACAATACGTATTGTAATTACTTGCTTCCTGTTTTAAATTGTTCAAAAACAGCATAAAATAGTTGCATAGTTGCATTCATGAAATAATTTTAAAAAGAATCCAGCGATAATTATACTCTGACGGTCGTATCTACACGCGAGAGCAATGATTCCGGGTCACTTAAAGAATGTTAAAAATCTCGGAAACTAAAAATGATAGGTTAATGCAATAAATTGTATTTAATAGACAATGTAATACTCCTTAAATGAAGGTATTAAAACTTCTTAGTTATTGTAAAGTTATATCTTAAAAAAATCAAATTTAAAAAGGGCCACTTTCGAAGATGGAACTACGAAATTACAGCATTTGGTTTTGCTTTTGTTTGTAATCTGTCATTTATGTGGGTATATAAACCATGTTGATAGTGCTCTATATTCATTATTCAAGCTGAAATTATGTCGCTTACGCCTGAAGAATGCACCAGAATACTTACAATGCTGGAAACCGGCCGGAGTCAGCGCGATACAGCCAGGACTGTCGGTGTGTCGCTGTCAACAGTACAAAGAGTTCTCCGACGTTACGAAGAAACTGGTTCTAACCTACGCAGACCAGGAACGGGCAGAACCAGGTGTACCACAGCACGAGAAGACCGATACTTGGTGAACACCATGCTTCGAAATCGCTTTCTCACAGGAACTGAACTCACAAATCAGTTTCGACGCCTCGGAGGAAGTAACCCAAGTGCATGGACAGTAAGACGTCGGCTTGCTGAATCTAACTTAAAACCCCTTAGACCTGCAAACGGCCCTAAACTGGAGCGTGGGCATCGTATTTCAAGACTAAGATATGCCCAGAGCCACGTAAATTGGAGTATTGAAGATTGGTCAAAAGTTATGTTCTCCGACGAATCAAAATTTATGCTCTACAAGCACGATGGAAGACACAGAGTGTATCGAAGACCAGGGGAAAGATTCAAGCAAGCATGCATCGAAGAAAAAGTAGCCTACGGTGGTGGGTCTGTACTTGTGTGGGCCGGAATTTCTTCTGAAAGTCGCACAGAGCTGGTGATCATAGAAAACGGCTCTTTAACTAGCGTAAGATATGTGGAAGAAATCCTCAATAATCATGTTGGTCCATTTATGGTCAATTTAGGTGAGGATGCTATATTTATGCATGACAATGCCCGACCTCATACAGGTAGGATTGTGAATGACTACCTTCAAGAGATGAACATTACTCGTATGGAGTGGCCAGCGCGCAGCCCGGATATCAACCCGATCGAGCATGCTTGGGACGAGCTAGGCAGATGCGTAAAACAACGAAACCCTCCCCCAATCACGCTTCGTGAGCTCAAAATTGCTCTCACAGAGGAATGGGAGAATATTCCCCAAAATCGTATAAGGAACTTGGTGTACAGCATGCCAAACCGCGTAAACGCAGTAATGGAAGCACGAGGAGGCAATACGAAGTATTAAAATTCAAGTCAAATCGTAATAAAGTTCAAAAATTTCATGTTTCCTATTTTTGTTTTAAGGAGAGATCAGCAGTTTTTTTCTTTATGTAATTTTGTGTTAATAAAATGTATGGTGACTCATATTTTTTTACTTTCATTTAAGGAGTATTACATTGTCTATTAAATACAATTTATTGCATTAACCTATCATTTTTAGTTTCCGAGATTTTTAACATTCTTTAAGTGACCCGGAATCATTGCTCTCGAGTGTATTTATAGTATTTTTTACGTAGGTAATCCAATTGTCCTCAATAAAACCAAACAAAGAAATAGTAAACAAAAACAAGATGAAAATAAAGCAACTTTATTGACACACGTAAACTAATTTACTTGCTAGAACTAAAACCAGAAAATAAATAGGAGTTATAACGAAACACAAAAATTAACAAAACATAATAAATGCCAGAGGGAAAAATTATAAGGATATGTTAATATTAATATATGTTATATAATTACATTTAAGTGATGTCTGTATGCGATTTTAAATATCAATTTGGCTTAATTAACTCAGAAAGTTAAGTTTTTAACTGCCCTAAGCTTTTTCTAGTCTTATTCGTCTCATTTTTTAGTTAAAAATAACACTGTCGAATTTCGTTTTGATATAATGGATATGTTTATGTAGTTTTTGTACATTCTGTTTTTGTTATTTTAGAATGATTAATTATTAATGTGAATGTATGGCAAAAACGTAATGATCCACTTTTTTACATTAGCATTAAAAAAAAGATTATTGATCTTGTGCTTCGATCTAAAGCATTCAGAAAAGACTTAAACCAAGCTTTAAATAATAGTTGTGAAAATAAACAAAACTAAATAACAGATAAGACATTCACACGAAAAAAAATTTACCTCAAAAATTTTCCTTATGGCAACCCCAGCTTGAGTGTAGCTTCCCATCATTCTGATCAGCGTTTCGTAGCTCGGAGACTTGTAGACGAATGCCTCGGCCTGGGCACCAGCCGTCAGCACTGGTATTTTCCAAGCGCTGGCGTATCTGGCTACTGGTGCAATCACATATTCACAGCCTGGTCCAATGAACGCATCTGAAAATTTAACTCTGTTAAGTCCATGACACACCCATTGATAGCAAAAAAAACAAAAGAAGATGCGTCAAACGATCCAAAAATTTTTATGAATTTTGTGCAAGTTATTTTAGAATTTAATAAAGAAACTTTTAATGAGCGATTTTGCGTTGAAAAACTTATAAAAGTAAAGAAAAAGTGATTCAGATGTCAATCTAACTTACCAGCCGATCCGTTGACATAAAACTCGAAGGCTGCAAGTGGGCCATTCACAGAAGAACATCTAGTATCCCTGTAGTCCACCAGGATCTTCCACTCTGGCAAAGGACCTTGTGGACCGGTGATAGCTGGCACGGCCATTTCCAGAATCGGCAGTACTTTTGCCAGTGAAAATATATGTCCTGGATCCGCTGGTAACAGTACTCCAAGCTTAACAACTTTGTCAAGAAACTGACCTCTCTCAGATCCTAATTTGAAATTTATACTTTTTACATAGTAAGGATTTGAGGCTAGATCGTGTGGAAAGCCAACAGCTCGCGTATTATCATACACATTCTCCATATCAAATAGTTTAGGATTTTCTGTTACGTTTTGTGTGCCATCCTTGTTTTTATAGTAGTCGTAGTATTTGTTCAGTTCTTGAGCTTCTGGTATTTTTTCTTCACCATCAGCTTGTCTCTTACTAGATGTTCTCCCTTTCCTCAGATTCTTTCCATGTATTCTATCATCGTATCGATGCCCATGCCAATATTTGTTATTCTCTCTAGTAATCCGTCTATTATCTACATCACTTACACTAGAATCACACTTAGCTATCACATTTATAACACACACATAAAAGATGAGGAATGAGAGTAGTGTCACGCTGAATTTCGTCTGTTTCTTTTTAATCTCGAGTGTTTGAGCATCGTCCATAAGTATATCATCAGTGTCATCTTCTAAGTTTCGTCTCTTTCTGAGATTTGCTCTGTTAATATAGGGTCCTTCCTTATGCCTATACGTCTGATTTGAACGGAGTATCGTATGAACGATCTCCACCATCTTATTTGTATTTATGTCATTTTATTGCGTTATTTCATGCGCCGCACGACGTCGTCTGTCGAAGGAATTGATCGAACTGTTAAGGCTACGGGTAGCGCTAACTTCTTAAAGTCTTTCAACGGCACCCATCGCCTTAACAGGATTGATAGTGTCGCCGACGATGATCGTTACCTTTATGCTAAATATGACTTAATAATAATTAAACCTGTACAGTATTTGAATAACTAATTTTAATTGCACTTCCTCGATGACTTTTTTTAGTATCCATGAAATGGTTTTTGTATGAAGAAACTTTGATGACTTTATTAAGTTTTTTTGCATAATTGTAGTACCTAAAAATAAAACCTGATTATTTACTTATTATGATAATACTTTTAAACCAATTGAGTAAACTAAGTAACAAAACCCGAGAATTTGGTTTGCGTAATAAATCGGAGGTCAATGTTGATTGTAAACAACAAAACTCATAACACGTTTGTGTAAACTGTTTGGCCTTACAAGTTAGGACTAAAAATAGATTTAACAATGTATTCATTATTAATCATTTCTATGAAAATGTTGAAACAGCTTCACATGGAAGAATAGGACGACAGCATATAAAATAAAATTTACCATAGATAATTAGATCACTGTGTTGTGCTTGTAATTTTTAAATTTGGGTTTAAAATACAGGTTTAATCTTTTGAAACAACGAATAAATGTTTCAAATAATCCTGTTATTAATAAACTCGATACAGGCTTGGGATAGATACATTAGCTTGATTGCGGTATTGATGCGACTAGCAAAGTTTATCTTAAAAATGTTAAGTTGAAAAAATGTTTCTTTTCGTTTTACAGACATGACGGGATTTTAGTAGAAAAAGACACATTTGAAATAAACATCATTGATTTTAATATTATTTTTATAAAATTACAGCCCCATCTAGTAGCAAACGTCAGTATAGTGTTTAATAACGGTTATTTTTGGTTTATTTTCTAGATTGACAGATTTAATGAATCATGTCGTCTGTTAGGTTTTTTAAATATGTTTCATCACAGTTAATCCAGTGATGAATTAATTTAGATTTTATCTTTGGCCGCTCTGTCGCGGCGGCTATGGTCGCCGCTTACATTTATGCTTTCATAACGAGATTCTAGACCAGTCAATACTTCTTAGTAGTCAGAGGCTATCAATTGTAATGTCATTAAACAATTTTATTGTTATTATAATTTAAATATTTTTTTATTTATGCCATGCCCAATAACAGCTATCTCAATTGAATATTAATATTATAATAGTTTCATTGGCAGATGATGAATGGGTCCATAAATTTTGTGGCACGATCATTGGTCGATTCATCATCAACTTTTTTATTTAAATAAATTAAAACTTATTTAGAAGCTATACAAAGACTCGTAAAACGCGTTTGTTGAAGGTAAAATATTAAAATTTTTATTGAGTACGTGTTGAGTAATCTTATTGTTGTTGTTCCATTCAAGAGAGTTTTTATTGCGTGATTAAAATTACCACCGCGCGCAGCTCAGAGTCAAAATTTGGTGGCTATTAGCTCGCATGCATAGCAGAGCTTCTCATATAGCAACAACTAAGAAAAAGAAAACAGAATCGTACACACGACGACAGATCAACCTATCTGTAGATTGTGTTGACATTATTAGTCTTGTCTTGGTTCACCAACAACCAACCAAGGTTTAACTGAAACCTCATTAACGCTCAAGCATAGAATCTTGAAAATCTTAAGATGTTTAATTATGTAATTATGTATTGTTTAAAAAAGGAATCTTCATTCAGTTTATGGGCATTAGATTAATTCTCTATTTTATTTCGCTTTCCTGCCAGCTGTCATCTTTCATGAACTATACTTCGCGGAGACAAGCTAATAGAGCGCGCGCTCTCTTGCACTATTGTATGAAAATGAACAGGATAGAGCGCGCGCTCTCTTGCTCTAATTGTATGAAAATGAACAGGACGCCCCGTCCTGTTCATTTTCATTATTAGCCTATTAGCTTGTCTCTGCGAACGGAGTATAGGTCTTTTACATTTCATCTTCATCATCCACAGTCCGATTTCACTCAGAAAAATAGTTTGCAAATTTCCCGCTAGAGGCTCTTACCGGATTTTCACACAAAATATCTCGCAAGTCGCTTCTCGGTATGCGTTTCAAACAACAAAACAAAACTCAGACTACGGGCTCAGTTCTTGGACACCATTTACATTTCTTTTACATTTACAAGTATTTAAATCGTCGGAAGAAAAATTCGGTATTCTTTCGCCGGAATTATTGAAAGTAAATAAAAAGACAAAGATAATAGAACACACCAAAAACTCATTTTGGTGACATAGTTTGTACTGTCATACACAGTCGAGTCACGTCTCGCCTCAAAAGGAAGCACGTATGTACACCGGATGTGTACTTTATGATCTCTATTTAGGGCAAGGATTCTAGGACTTATTGAACAGTGTGTAGCACACAGCTCCTGGAAACAGGGGAATACTCTTTACTGTAAGCCCTTGAATCAAAGGAAAGTGAATTACGAATGCGCATATATTTGCATGTGTTAGTTTTAGTTTCAACCCTGTACAGTGTAGAGATTTTTTTTCTATTTTTTATTTCTAAATGTAGAATCATAATATACATAATTTATTAATCTAATCTTAAATGTGCACACTGGATTAGATTGGCGCACGACCGGAAAGAATAGCGTGACAAAGAGGAGGCCTATACACAGCAGTGGGTGAGCATAGGCTGATTAGATAGATAGATAGAATCTTAAATGGATAAAACTCTTTTGAAGCTCAACGAACAGCCTAATCTAGAAGTTCTAGAGGTATGAAATTTGGAGGGTAGTATCCTTATTAAGTGTAGGGGTGCACTAAGAAAGGAATTTTGAAAAGTGTCTAAAAATAGGATTATAGATTTTAACCAAATAATCCACGAGATCCACGCGAGCAAAACCGCGGGTGACAGCTAGTATATACGTATGATCTTATATATCATTGGACATCCTTGGAATTATTTTTGTGTTTAATTGAAAAGCCAAACAGTCTACAAAAGTCCTTTTATATGTAATTCTGAGTTTACCTGTTTGGCAATTAGATTTTAACATACTTTGATATTAGTAATAAATTTTACATTGATTAAAAGGCAAATTACAATAAATTAAAAGGCATACCCTTTTAATTTATTGTAATTCAGTCATCAGAACAGATTTATTTTATTAAAAGATTGATTAGGAAGGTACAGTCAGCATCGTTAGTAAATAATGATGACAAAAAGCTTCAAAAATGTTTTCTAACTGAAAACATTTAGCTTTCCATTTTATTTTTTCAACTATAGTTAAAAAGTAAAAATTCTATCATATAAGGTTAATAAATTTAAGTATTAATATTAGGTAAAAAAATATGATTAGAGCCAAGACAATTCTGAAAAAAATCTACTTCAGATGCTAACTGTACAACTCCAGAATTTATTATTCTAAACATGTTATAAACCGATTTGTTTTCGATTTACAAAACAACATGGTGCAGATTCTGTTTTGCAATAATAATTAACTTTAATAAACTAGAAAATGCAATGCCTTTGACTTGAAATATATCGTCGGATAGTAATTTCATGAGATAAAATTTTATGACAACTAAAAGTGATAGAGTTATTCGCAAGCAATCAGTATGCATAAAAATAAGTTAGTCAAATTGGGAACCTCCTCCTTTATTGCACGATGGCTAAAGATTGAAACAGTCTGTAGTGTGGCATATTTATGGTTATCTATAGAACGTTTAAAATATCACATCTCTATTTATGGTCTAAAAATGTTTAAATACGAATTAACACCTAACAGTAGAAGTTTGACACGAAAAAATTGTTATAGCTTTAAATTCTGCTAAAAACTCAATTGAGTAAGAAGCTTCATGCTATATTTAACTTAACTTATAATAACATTGTTATAAGTTAAGTTAAATATAGTATACTGTTTTGTTCAGTTTTACATAAAATATTTTGTAATTTTTTATTTAATCCCCTAAAATTTCAAAAATCACGATAGCAATATCTGTTATTTGTTGTAATAAAAACTCATAATTCATTTATTGCAAATATCGATAGGGTCGATAGGAGATGTCAGGGTGTTTTCATTGGTTTGTACCATATTCTACTAAAATAGCATGCAATATTTATTATTAGGTCCTAATCAATAAATTGTAATGTCACAGAGCTCAAATTCACTCTCATTCAACTAAATGTTGAATGAGAGTGAATTTGAGCTCTGTTGTGTTATAAAAAATACAAGCTAAAAATACTTTCCATACGAAAGTTTAGAAGCTTGTATTTTTTAAATGAATACTTTTTTTACGGTTTGGGGTGTATACAAACATAGATTATGACGAGATAAATTGATAATCCTTAGTTTTGGTTGGTCAACGTCAAACAGTGGAGTGGTTACCCTTCCACGTTTGTATGGAAAGGTGTGCGACTTGTTCAACTTTAAGGTTACATGTGCAGTAGACGGCTAGACAGCCAGCCAGGGGCTCGCTATGTTTTTTACCGTAAGATTTTTTGAACAAGGATGTTCGAAGTATTTAATTATCACATGACTAACTAAGTTTAATAAAATTAAACCAAATCAAAAATGTTCTTTAAAATTATCAATTGAAGAGGCATTTGTTTAAGCACAGATTATATAATACTATACGTTTAAGTTTATTGCAGTTTATTTATCCACTTATCATATTTAATAAATTTAATGTTGTCATAACTCCTGTCGTAGTACATAATAATTTTATTAAGCTTGCAAATTTTAATTCGCATTTCTAATAGAGATTTTATTTTAGCCGACCAATGCGACGCAGTCGCTAAGTTTTAGTTTTCGCTCAACTTTAGTAAATAGTTTTTAGTTAATAATTTTATACGTATTTGATTTCGACTATTTGCCAGTAAACAAAAATCAAAACAGTTTTCTTGTTTGTCTAGCTAAAATAAAATATGCACATGAATAAAAACTAATGTAAATATTCCAAGTTCGTATGACCCTCATCGTAGACACGTGACCATGACTTCGACACACCTCGGTTTCTAAAAATAGATGACTTTGTGGTGTATTTTTGTAAATAATACCTAAATCTAGCTATAATATACGTACAGTGTGTAAAACAAACTACCGAAATCTGAACGAGTATGGGCGGTACAGCCCCTTATTACCCTTTTATCGACTAGCTAGACTCTACCGTAATGATCAAACTAGGACAGTTTGAAATTAGAGGCATCGTATTCACAGGCACTCTAAGTTAAAAAGCTTATATACAGGGTGTCCCACGGCCATGCCACATGGAGGGAAAGTATCTTAAATAATGTAGATAGAACATTTTACTAAAAGAAGAAACTGCATTCAAAGAATTTTGAATAATCGCCTGTCTGAACCGGGAATCGAACCCACCAAATTGTAAAAACATAACACCCGTTATTTTATGATACCAATTAAAAGGCTCAATCATAAGGATTATTTTTTTCCAAGTAACATAGCATAGCATCAAAAGCCAGACCTCGCACGATGTTGTTATATAAACAACAACTTAACATAATAAACATCGTGAGGTCTGGCTTTTTCTTAGTAAATAAGATAAATCAGAGAAGTGCCAACCATTGGTGTGAGTGCCAAGATTAGGGTAGTTTACCCTATAACACACCCTGGGGGGTTTCTTCTCTATAACCAGACTCTCAAGAGACTGTCGTACCAGAAGAACCTTCCAGACACACATTGTAACTTTTTACATCCTGACACTTTTTCAAACCTCAACACACATTACTTCATGAACACTACACAATGGTTTTTTCACAGGGTCTATTGGCTGATGGTTTCGACAGAATGTGATGACCCATAAGTCACCCATAATATATTTTTTACTGCCTAAGAAATGAAAGCACACATGTTGAACTAATGTCCAAGGCGAAACTAATCTTTTGTTTAACGAATAATTTTTTGCGTTTCTGTCAAACAAATTACCTAAATGAATTGGTTGCAGCTGCGTGGTTTTTAAGAATACGCACAAAAAGCTAACAGATTTTGGTAAGAGAGATAACGAATGCGATTTTAGACCTGTTCTAAGAAGAGTTTTTGTTTTAAGACTGACGTTGAAATTGTTACAAAAAAGAAAAGGTTAAAACACAAGTGTGATTTTAGGATGGGACTCGTTTAGAGAACCGCTTGGTCTTGAGACTGGCGTCAGAATTTGTTATAAAAAAGGGTTAAAAGTTACCTACTAATTTCCTGTGTTGCTCGGTCAAAGATATACAAAATAGCATGTTGATTGCTGAGATGTTAGTAATAAAATGGATGATAGAATAATTAATCATAAGGGCATGGTTTGGTTACAATTCGCGAATTGTAACACCTAGTATTTAATATCAGGTTTATTCCTAAAGACAATTAATGAATATATAACCCGTGTGCTACTGTTTATATAAATGTGATATTTCAGGATGATTTTACAAAACAGTTAATACTGTTAGCTATCAGCAAACGCTCACATATAAATTTCAGTTTACAGACACCTACTGGTAGCGACGCCCTGTGGTGGAATTTAACAGCTCTGCCAATGAGCGAGGAACGAGTCTCCAAGCCACGCCCAGGAGGATGGGACGTGCGCACACGCTTAAAAGGAATTGTAGGGATATTCGGGCCCCCAGTCGGAGTTACGGTCAACCAGCGCGTAGCGTTTTTCACTTAGAGTCATTTGCGCAGGCAGTTCAGTTTTGAAATTCAGTAGCGTACAGACGTGGCCTTTTGTTTTGGCGCGAATCCTTTGTTTCTGTTATTAACTTACCGTGGTGATTTTTGCCGTGTAAAGATTTAGTAAGGAGTGTAATACTTTGATTTGAACTCTAAACAGGGTATCGTAAATTAGATCATTTTTAGTGCCAGTTTCGAGTTGTTCCTAAAAAAAGAGCTAAGTTCTAATTTTAAGTCTGTATGATTGATTTGGTAAAAGGGTAATAAAGCAATAACTACAACCCTTATAGTACATTGAACTCAGAAGACAGAGAGGTTTACCTAAATCAATCATACGTGTTGATTGTAATTTCCTAGATAATAATATGTCGCTTGTTCCCATCTCACTCTGAGACTTCGGTTCCCAAATTTGAATTCTTAAGACTGTCTAAGTCTTGGCCAAAAGGCCTGTAAAATTAACTTGCCCTGGAATAACTAAGTAGGGGGGTCTTGGTGGGTCCGAATAGGTATTCGGATCCCTTCACGGCTTTCCGAGGCGATTGATGGGAAAGCGTAGTAGTCTGACTTGATTTAGATTTCTGTTGAGATCAAAGCAATTCCGATTATCAGCTTATAATGCGGAGGTGTTATTCCGGAAACCCTATAGGGCTCTAAGTACAAATATAAAGCCTAGATTAAACCTAAATGTGATGGTTAAGTTTCTCTATAAGTTGTATGTTTAATTGGTAAGGGTTTGTACGTGGTTTTATCTTGCATTTTGGTTTCTTAATAAACTAATTATTACTGAGTTCGTTTAGAGTTTAATTCCTTCTTATTTAAATTCATTTCCTAGTTCACTCGATTAGGACAGGATTAGAATTAGTCTAAAGATTCATAATCATTAGCAGAAGATAATTATAGAATCATCCCGATATTCATCTTGATAGTCTTGAGTAGATATCAGACAATAAAGTGGATAAATACTTTACTTAGCTAATGCTGTTGGCAATATAAAAGACGATTGGTTATCCTATCTGAATGCGGTCAATTCCTCCGCGCGGTTAAAAGGTTATAGTTCGAATCGGCTGAATCCGATCATCGAACAGATCTAGGTAGAACATTCGGGCCGTACCACCACTGTCAGTAGAAAGGCCACGATAACACAACCCCACCATCATACATGTTACTACCTAGACTAAAGAAATAAAAAGAGCGTGAGAATACTAGTTAACTCCATATGTACGCCATCGCGTTAGAGAGGTTTGACCCGCCAAACATTTAAGAGAACCCATTGCCTATAACAAAGAGTTTGATGATCACTGACCTTTAATCCATAGAAGTATGTATATTAGCTCAAGACTCTAGTATTCTGTTCAAGTAATTAGTTCATACAGGACAAGGCAAACACCATTATTCAGGTAGAAACACTCTACACTGGTTCGAGGCTGGCGTCATCAAAAGCAGAGCGCGCAGAACCTTACCCGCAGTTCACATTCACCCATACAATATTTTAAAAACAATAAAATAGATTTCATAGATTTAATGAGCTAACCTCTAACAGGGGGTTGGGGCCATTACATTTGTTGCCGGTGTCCAGGATTTAGTTCAAAGTATTGCAAAAACGCTTTACTACTAAAACAAAGTTTCTGGTTTAAATAAAAAATAACACAACGTAGCTTTATTATTAATGACGATCACAAATATATAAAACAGAATTTTTATAGATAAATAATATTCAATTGTCTCATTTTCTATCTTTGTCTAGATATTTTTATTATTTTATTAGCCGTCTTGTTGGGTGAACTATACATAAAATAATTGCTATTTCAGTATTCAAAATTTAATTTTATCATCGAAAATAACTCAGTAATCATTATTTTATTGTGCACGTTAAATTTAAGTTAGCATAATGCTTGGTAGCACGCAGCACGTAAAAATCGAAAACGAGCAACACATGACCTAGGTTCCGTAGCATCAAATACTAAGAAAAATCAAACCCATCAACACACGAACTCTACAGAATTTTCAGGTTTTCAGATGTTAGGCAGCGAGCAACCAATAGACGAACTCTACAGGATTTTCAGGTTTTCAGATCTAAGACAACCAGCAGTCAGCAGAAGAACTCCGCAGAATTTTCAGGTTTTCAGATGCTAGGTAGCAAGTAAGATAAAATTATGCGACGAATAGATACGTTAAAGCGAGAGGGATATAGAGAATGTTAGCGTGACGGCAGTATAATGAGATAAACGGATTTTCAGGTTCTTCAAGCGACAAGATTAATTCAAATATACCAAGATTAGATAATCTATTAGATGGCAGATCAAAACTGACTGGAACTTTTAATTCACATCGGTGTCGCTTATTCTATAAGACGAACGATTTATACGCTAGATTTATTAAGAAACTTATAGCTTTTAATTAAAAGAAGTACATTCATTCAGTAGAGAGGCAAGGTAGCGAGATTGAAGTATTTTCAGAATGCCTAGCAGGAGCCACATTGAAGGTGTAAGAGTTATTTAGTCATAGGTGGGTGACTTCAACTAGTAACAATACGCAGGTGCGTGAGAGCTCAGGTACTGTTTCTTAGAATTTAGGAAACCAAAAGGTGTCGAACGTCGACCTAGTGATTCAACAGTAGGTATTTCAGGCGCTTATTACATTTAAGGTACAGTTAGTCGAGGTTATTAGATTATTAAAAGACTTCTAGAGGCCGATATGATGATGATTATTTGAGATAAGGACCTCCACAGGCTGACATTATGATGATGATTATTTGAGATAAGAACTTCCACAGGCTGATATGATGATGGTGAATAATCTAGATAAGGGCTTTTACAGTCTGATATGATGTGATTAACCGAGGTAAAGGCTTCTATAGATTGATATGATGATGACTAAATGATGATGATTAATTGATATAAGGACTGCTACATGTTGATATAACAATTATGACGATTATTCAGGATAAATTACTTTAAGGTCAGGGTCTGATATTGATGATTATGAAAAATGCGATTATTGTTGCATTTAGCCAAATACACGAATAAAATAGATAAGTAGGATGGGATGTATGAAAGTCAAGTAAAGTGTGAACTCGGTAATAAATACAAGGAACTGGTTTGATGTTTGAGAAATATTAACTGAAGTTTTGAGTGAGCGGTCAAGTAGTACTCGTGTGATGTACGAGAGTTGTGAGCGGAAATTGTATGTTATTTTAATAATTATTATTTTATAAGTATGATGATAAGGTTATAAGTCCTTTTGTACCGGACAAGGCTAAACAAACATACAACATTCAGAAGTGAGGACGCAGGTTATGATTGATTTGTAGTCTGAGAACAAAGGCTAAATTACTTAGAACAAACAGCGATAGACGCTTAGGATGGAGTAAGCGAGATAGCGATAGAACCATATGTCCAAACAATAGATGTTCCAGAGAAGTAACGTGATGCAGTATTGTAAGTTTTACTAAAACACAAAGTGGTGTTTTCTAGAAATTCCAGACGAACAAAAGGTGTGTGCATAAAGACAAAATGGCGAGACCAAGGCAGTAACCGAATTTCCAGGCGTTTAAAAATATTAAACAATTAAAACGTTTATTTGGGTGTCATAAACTATTTTAGAAAATATATTTGCTAGTACGGAGAAAATACAAAAGGCATTGTGTAGAGCTGTAGACTTTTACGATAGAAGATAAAGTATGAATGAATCTTAGGGACAAATAAATGCATTGAGCAGGATAGAAAGTTATTCTAGATACAGTTACGGTTATGCTAGCACATTTCGACATTAGTGAAAGGTGTTATTCATAAATAGATAACAATGATGAATGGATGAATGAAAGAAAATGCGTTATAGTACGCTTACATACTTAATAAACTAGGAACAACAAGCGATTAAGAACAGTACAGTGAGTGGCCTTATCGCAGAAAGCAGTTTATTCCAGGTATACTTTGGATTGAGATGATTTCAAGTGTATGCTAGATTGGTCAAGGTGTACAAATACCTATATGAGAATTGATGGATGAATGAAGTAAATAGTAATATAAGTGACTAGCTGCCGCCCACGACTTCATTCGCGTCTCGTTGGATCCCGTTATTTTTTCGGAATAAAAGGTATTCTATGTGTTAATCCAAGTCACGGATAATATTATTATATTCCAAGTTTCATTCAAATCGGATCAGTAGTTTTGCGTGAAAGAGTAACAAACATAGATACATACATAGATCGCTACAGACTTACGCGTTTACAATATTAATAGGATATCGGTACTTGTAGTTGCAAGTAGATAAACCGTCAGAGGGTGGCAAGGCCTTAGAGTTTATGGTAAAGAGCAGTTAATAAACGATGATGATGTATTAGATAGTGACAGAGTAAGATTTATTCGCTATCATTCATAGTTTGACTAAGGTTAAGTTTTATTATGTAATATTAAGTTGGTAATCCAGTCAGATTATACGTTTTACCGGACTATTACGAACAAAGGAGGGTTACGATTTTGATCGATACGTATGTATGTATATGAGTATGATTGTCTGCATTTTTATAGCTTTCGAATGGCAATGGATAAGTGTGAAATGATCTAGTTGACTCAACATTATACTATTATAGGATGGTTTCATTAAAGTATTGTATATACAGAAGGAATGGACGAATAATTAATAAATGTGAGAATGATATAGTTGGTTCATAATAATATTAATGAATGATTTATTTATGGTATTAAGTATACACAAGGATCGGACGATTATATTGCTGATGTTTCATCAAGGTACATATCGTGAGAAGGTATATGTCCAGGTCCACGAATATTCATCCGCAGTTGAATTTGGTTAAGGCCAAGAACCTTGAACAGGTGTCGAGCAGTTGAAAGGAAAAATGAGCGCGTTACAGGAAAACAATGCCAAATAGTTATGAACAATAGAAGATAGTTGGAATAGCGATAGCGTTATATCGTAAGGCGAGGTAGTTAAGTTTTATGATAAAAGACAGCGCATTATTTTATAAGCGGAAAGGAAGGTTTTTAGAACGTACTAATATAAGACTTAAAAGAACTAGGTAATGAGTAACCTTGTGATGGAAATAAAGTTAAGCCGAAAACAATACCCCAGGTGGACAAAGAATCGAATCTTACAAGAAAGTTTGTATTGTTGTCTGAAAAGCCGTATGCAGTAAGTGCGAAACCTTACGCAGGTGGTTATACAGCGGTAAAGGAAGGCGGTCTGATAAGAGAAATTTAATGCTATTCATTTGTTGAGATACGAAGAAACACCTGCAAATAAGTAGAATTACCATGATTGTAGTATTATCAATCATGTGAATAAAGTTATAAATAAGTTATGGTAAATAAAATATTTTCTTTAATAAGATAGATATTACGTAATCTTAAGTTTTCAGACATAGTTTGGTCTGAGGGTGGCTGGAAGTTTAAAGCTTTTGTGAACTACAACAGTGATACATAATGAGTACGAGTGGTTCTAATCATTACAATTATTTACTAATCAAGATTTTCAGAAGTTTATGAAAAGTTTTTATACTCGAAGAACGATGGTCTTCTTCATATCAAAATTTTCAGAGGGTGGAATGTGATGACCCATAAGTCACCCTAAATATATTTTTTACTGCCTAAGAAATGAAAGCACACATGTTGAACTAATGTCCAAGGCGAAACTAATCTTTTGTTTAACGAATAATTTTTTGCGTTTCTGTCAAACAAATTACCTAAATGAATTGGTTGCAGCTGCGTGGTTTTTAAGAATACGCACAAAAAGCTAACAGATTTTGGTAAGAGAGATAACGAATGCGATTTTAGACCTGTTCTAAGAAGAGTTTTTGTTTTAAGACTGACGTTGAAATTGTTACAAAAAAGAAAAGGTTAAAACACAAGTGTGATTTTAGGATGGGACTCGTTTAGAGAACCGCTTGGTCTTGAGACTGGCGTCAGAATTTGTTATAAAAAAGGGTTAAAAGTTACCTACTAATTTCCTGTGTTGCTCGGTCAAAGATATACAAAATAGCATGTTGATTGCTGAGATGTTAGTAATAAAATGGATGATAGAATAATTAATCATAAGGGCATGGTTTGGTTACAATTCGCGAATTGTAACACCTAGTATTTAATATCAGGTTTATTCCTAAAGACAATTAATGAATATATAACCCGTGTGCTACTGTTTATATAAATGTGATATTTCAGGATGATTTTACAAAACAGTTAATACTGTTAGCTATCAGCAAACGCTCACATATAAATTTCAGTTTACAGACACCTACTGGTAGCGACGCCCTGTGGTGGAATTTAACAGCTCTGCCAATGAGCGAGGAACGAGTCTCCAAGCCACGCCCAGGAGGATGGGACGTGCGCACACGCTTAAAAGGAATTGTAGGGATATTCGGGCCCCCAGTCGGAGTTACGGTCAACCAGCGCGTAGCGTTTTTCACTTAGAGTCATTTGCGCAGGCAGTTCAGTTTTGAAATTCAGTAGCGTACAGACGTGGCCTTTTGTTTTGGCGCGAATCCTTTGTTTCTGTTATTAACTTACCGTGGTGATTTTTGCCGTGTAAAGATTTAGTAAGGAGTGTAATACTTTGATTTGAACTCTAAACAGGGTATCGTAAATTAGATCATTTTTAGTGCCAGTTTCGAGTTGTTCCTAAAAAAAGAGCTAAGTTCTAATTTTAAGTCTGTATGATTGATTTGGTAAAAGGGTAATAAAGCAATAACTACAACCCTTATAGTACATTGAACTCAGAAGACAGAGAGGTTTACCTAAATCAATCATACGTGTTGATTGTAATTTCCTAGATAATAATATGTCGCTTGTTCCCATCTCACTCTGAGACTTCGGTTCCCAAATTTGAATTCTTAAGACTGTCTAAGTCTTGGCCAAAAGGCCTGTAAAATTAACTTGCCCTGGAATAACTAAGTAGGGGGGTCTTGGTGGGTCCGAATAGGTATTCGGATCCCTTCACGGCTTTCCGAGGCGATTGATGGGAAAGCGTAGTAGTCTGACTTGATTTAGATTTCTGTTGAGATCAAAGCAATTCCGATTATCAGCTTATAATGCGGAGGTGTTATTCC
Source organism: Eulithis testata (assembly GCA_947507515.1). Classification (NCBI taxonomy): domain Eukaryota; kingdom Metazoa; phylum Arthropoda; class Insecta; order Lepidoptera; family Geometridae; genus Eulithis; species Eulithis testata. The sequence continues at coordinate 2,985,958 of OX382213.1, read as the reverse complement.
GGAAACCCTATAGGGCTCTAAGTACAAATATAAAGCCTAGATTAAACCTAAATGTGATGGTTAAGTTTCTCTATAAGTTGTATGTTTAATTGGTAAGGGTTTGTACGTGGTTTTATCTTGCATTTTGGTTTCTTAATAAACTAATTATTACTGAGTTCGTTTAGAGTTTAATTCCTTCTTATTTAAATTCATTTCCTAGTTCACTCGATTAGGACAGGATTAGAATTAGTCTAAAGATTCATAATCATTAGCAGAAGATAATTATAGAATCATCCCGATATTCATCTTGATAGTCTTGAGTAGATATCAGACAATAAAGTGGATAAATACTTTACTTAGCTAATGCTGTTGGCAATATAAAAGACGATTGGTTATCCTATCTGAATGCGGTCAATTCCTCCGCGCGGTTAAAAGGTTATAGTTCGAATCGGCTGAATCCGATCATCGAACAGATCTAGGTAGAACATTCGGGCCGTACCACCACTGTCAGTAGAAAGGCCACGATAACACAACCCCACCATCATACATGTTACTACCTAGACTAAAGAAATAAAAAGAGCGTGAGAATACTAGTTAACTCCATATGTACGCCATCGCGTTAGAGAGGTTTGACCCGCCAAACATTTAAGAGAACCCATTGCCTATAACAAAGAGTTTGATGATCACTGACCTTTAATCCATAGAAGTATGTATATTAGCTCAAGACTCTAGTATTCTGTTCAAGTAATTAGTTCATACAGGACAAGGCAAACACCATTATTCAGGTAGAAACACTCTACACTGGTTCGAGGCTGGCGTCATCAAAAGCAGAGCGCGCAGAACCTTACCCGCAGTTCACATTCACCCATACAATATTTTAAAAACAATAAAATAGATTTCATAGATTTAATGAGCTAACCTCTAACAGGGGGTTGGGGCCATTACAAGAATAACAGCGCCTAGCTACCTTTGGGTGGTGAGGCATACGCTGAGTCGAAACCCTTTTGCTGCTGCAGCACACAAACACTTGCCAGCTTACCTAGCTACATACTCAATCCACTCATCTCATTTTTCTTTCTGTCTGATTTCTGTTTCTTTGTAGTGTTATTAGTTTAGTTCTCTAGGTGTATTTTGTGTGTTACCTTATAAGCAAATAAATGCCTGTCTATGTCTATAATTTTTTTAACTTATAGAGTGGCATCGATATATATATATATCTATACAAATATTATAAAGAGGAAAGGTTTGATTTTTTGTTTGTTTGTTTGTTTGTATGAATTGAATAGGCTCCGAAACTACTGGACCGATTAAAAAAATTCTTTTACCATTAGAATCCTACATTATCCCTGATGAACATAGGCTATATTTTATCCCGGAATTCCCACGGGAACGGGAATTACGCGGGTGAAACCGCGAGGCGCTGCTAGTATATAATATATATAATTATTTGTACTTTTTTGTTCGACATAGCTCAGTCGGTAGTAGCTCTGCAATTGGGTCTGTGAGTTATGGGTTCGATCCCCACCAAGAACAAACTTTTGGTGATGTCAAACAAGTATATGTTTGTTCGGTGTCTGAGTGTTACTAGTGTTCTATCAGCATCCTATTTCGTACTAGCTTTTTTTTATAAACAAGGTTAAACTTTTTCAAGAACTGTCTTCTCGCAACTTGTATTGTGCAAGAAGGGGCGTATACGCACTGGCATGGTAACACCATAGAGGTGTAGTTACCATGCCAGTGTGCAAACGCTACGATACGGTTGATAGTCTATAGTAGGTGCCAAATAACACCGCAATACAGGTCATTCACCCACCTTCACCACGATGTCGCTAAATTCAATTTATGAATGGCTAATTCTGTCGCTTTCCATACAAACCTGTCACTAAGACGGTAATCGCTCGAATCTCGTAGTACTGTTTGTTTACCATACATAAATTGAATTTAGCCACATCGAGGTGAAGCTGGGTGAATGACCTGTATTGCGGTGTTATTTGGAACCTACTATAGACGCAGCAATATAGAGCCGCATTCTTTTTGAAAAAAATACATCCGAATTGAGAACCTCCTCCTTTTTTGAAGTCGGTTAAAAATTCATCGTAATCGTATCGGTTTGCATCAATGGCTTTTTCTTTTCGATACGGTGCAATAGAAGATGATACATTGTAATCTACTATATAAAAATAAGTCGAGTTTTCCTTCCTGACGCTATAACTCCAGAACGCACGAACCGATTTCCACGGTTTTGCATTCGTTGGAAAGGTCTCGGGCTCTGTGAGGTTTATAGCAAAGAAAATTCAGGAAAAATTTCAACAGAAAAGCGGGAAAATGGAATTTTGAAAAGTCACACCCTAACGCGAGCAACGCCGCGGGAGACGGCTAGTTGTTTATGTAATAAAAAAAGCTAACCTGTAATTTTTTTTTGTGCCCATATAGTTATGTTAGTGGGCCAATTTTGACATACACAATTATGTCATTTCCCATATAGGCGATTAGAGGAGGCAAATCTGTGACAAACTATAAATATTATAATATAAATTTATGAGAATCACTCATTCGTATCAAGTATCAACTAAATAAAGGCCTATTCATAGTTTTTATTTTTAGCATGAGGTCAATGAACAGAATAATTTTGACAGTTTAAAAGTGAGCCATAAAACTGGCGTGATATTATTAATAGCTAGTGTTTTGATTTTAAATGAGCTAATATACTTACGATTTGGCATAAATTTTGGGTTTACAATGTTGCTTATACGCCAAATAGCGTTTTTTCTAGGTGAAAATATGGCTTAGACATAAGACGTGCAGGAAATCGTCTCATAATCGGATACCTTAATCTTATCTTAATCTTAAAGCAGGTCCTAAATCCAATTCCTCGAATAGTCAAAAAATTCCTCAATTTTAATTTTAATAGTTAAAATCGCAAATCATTGTATGACAACGTCATGAGTTTTACGTCATCGCGTTACACTATATCACAGAAACACGTAAAGAGGTCCAAAATCTAATTCCTTGATAGTGAAATCTCTAAAGATAATTATAAAATGACAGTATAAATAAAATCAAGGTTAACTTGAAATTGTGTTTTTATTTGTGAATCACAAATTGTGATGCAAGTCAGTCTCATCCTATTAAATACCGGAAACGGTAAGTTAGATTTAATCTGGCAAAAAAATAATGATATTGGTAAATATAAAACGAATCGCAAAATATTCTTGTGCTTTGCATAAAATTCTGGTTAAAATGGTTGACATATTAACCGAATATAGAGTAGTTTTTAATTTTTTTGCTACGTGTCATTTTCTTTTGACTATGTCAAAGTATGGTTTTTGACTAAAACCATAGCTACTAGTATAGTATTATATAATCTGTGCCATAGCCTTCCCTCGTCGGGTAATAAGTCATTGATCAGTAATACGCATGTCAAGGATTCAATTCAATAGAGCTGGATCTGAATATAGGATCCCTCAATCCTGACGGAGATGGTTATTTTGCAAAATTGAAAAAAAAGGAATAAATTATTTTTAAAGCCGATTATTCGAAATCGGTACAAAAAGTCGGGACTTTTTATTATAACCCATAACTTATGATTAACCTTCATTACGACTGAATTCCAGACACGATAATTTTTTTTTGTCTCGCGTAGATCTGCGATCCGGCATACCAAAGGTTAAGAACAGGTTTAGTGTTAACTGCTATAATTATTTCCCATTTTGAAGGTTAATAATAGCAGTACGTATAATATCAGTTACTTAAATTATGTTGTAAAAAAATACTAATAGATATTGTTCAATATACGATTAATCACACCTCTTTTGATGATTAAATTTTTTTTTTTTGCTAGAGCTTTTTTAAATGAATAATCATTTGAAATTCAATTAATTTGAGCTTTGAATATGCAATAAATAACCATATTTGATCACACATAGATTATTTTCAAAAACATCCGGCTGAGCGTCGTTTTTTTTTTAGCGTACCTATACCTTGTTAAAATCGTTTTGAGCCCGTAGTCAAACTGCGAGTTTGTCGATTCTCGCTTGTCGTCAGTCTACGGGCTAATTTGTATGGAAACCGGATAAGCGACTCTAGCGGGAGATTTGGGAATTGAGCAATTCCCAACAACATTCCTCGCTTTGCGAATGCATTTGCGTGTGCTATACTCGAGTCGAAAGTCAAAACAAATGCACAGACCCGGGGCTCAGAGCTTTCGAGCGTTGTAGCATCTCCCGCGATAAGTTTACGATTGTCGAATTTATTCCAAAGGTTTTAGAACGCTTTTTATATCTTTCAGAACTTGATTTAAATAAGAATTAGCTAGATAAGTACACGTTCCTTGTTATCTTTTTTAGCTGAAGCTTTGGTCTCACGATCGTAACGCACAACGCTGCGGTAAGCGACATGCGGTGCCGGACACATAATCGTATGGAAAACGTCTAGAATGGTATGTTCCGTCGCAGTATGCGTCAGCGGCGAAGAGCATACGCAGTACGCTGCGTTGAGCCGCATACCGCAGCCTTGTGCGTTACGATCGCGAAACCAAAGCTTAAAGCTAACAGTGTAACTCGTCCCCAGGTTCTAAAACCAAACAAGCAAAAGTTACAACAAAGTAACCTTTAAAGAGCCACTAAACCACCAAACCATAAAACTGACTAGTATATAGAAGTTACACCGTTTTGCCATCGTCCGCCCGTTTCGAAATTATGACAACAATTACGTCGCAAGTCAACATTGTAACAAAATACCTATTACAACAACAGTGTAATAATATAACATTGTAACCGTATACAGCGTAATTGTAATATTATTGTGCAGGTCAGGGTAGAATCAATTAGGGGAGTTATTTTTATATTTTTCTTGATGCTTTTTTTATGATCTAGTGTAAACATTATTCGTGAATATTGTAGTCGCTTATTTTTATTATTTAAATTCGTAAAACGTAGAAACCATAAGTACGGTTAACTTTTGAAGTGAAAACTTGTTTAGCATCGTTGTGATTTGAAAGTCGACGAATCGAAAAAGCGCAAATAAGAAGAGACAGACACATAAATTCATAAGATTTAACGTGAGAGAGAATGAGATAGGAAGCAAAACGCTTCGATAGCTCGTTCTAGGATCCGACCAAACTTAGCAGCGCTATCTAGAGTCCTTTTCATGAAAGAAGTCCCGCGGAAATTTCCGGAACTAAATTTTAAAAGTAAATTTTAAATTAGTTGTCAGTTGCTGTTAATGTGTTCGGATGCTAGTGCGTTTTTATTTGGTTTCTGTGATCAAAGTCTTGTTTTCAATGCCTAAAGTTGTTAAAAGTGCTGCCCGAGAAATAATACTTAAGGTCGACTACAGCGACGCGTCTGCGGGACTTCTTTCATGGAAAGGACTCTAGTTCTGATTTTAGGCAACCAACATGAGCATAGAACCTTTTCTAACTAAATAAGTACTGCATATTTGTTAAGTACATAAAAAAAAAAAAAAAAAAAAAAAAACAAAACGTTTCGAGCCGTATCTAAGAATCTACGTCTTTGATTTAAATAAAAATAAAAAATAGCCTATGTTTCAATCTAAGAAAAGGGTTTCTTATTGGTACAAGCTTCGTCGAAATTGGTCCAGTAGTTAGGTAGGCGTGATCCGCGAACAAACAAACAGATAAACAGACAAACTTGATTTTTGTAATCAGAATCGTTTATTTAGTATATCTGCATAATTCGTTTATCCATATCTTTAATTTTAGTTTTAGGCTTTTTTACAGTTTTATAATAGTATAGACACAGATTATAATTATAATACTATACTTATAGATGAGTATGGATAGGTCTTTATATACAAAAGTTTCATAAATCAGTTTTTAAAACCTACAAATTATTCGTTTGATTACAATATAAATAAATAAATATTCACGGACACTTAACACAACGCCTTCTAGTCCCAAACTAAGCAAAGCTTGTACGATGGGAACTAGATGGCTGATAGAATACATACATACATTTTTTTTTTGTAAATACATACTTATAATACATAGAAACACCCAGACACAGAACAAACATCTATGTTTGCCACACAAATGTTTGTTCTCGGTGGGGATCGAACCCACGACCCACAGCACGGAAGGCAGAGCTACTACCGACTGAGCCATGACGCCTGTCAAACATTATATTGGGATCATAAATGTTTTCATAGGGCTTATACCGTTCGCTTTTTAGTAGAAACTGTTGCAAAACGACATTGTAGGGTAGTCAGAAACTAGCCCTATAGTAGGTGCCAAATAACACCGCAATACAGGTCATTCACCCACCTTCACTACGATGTCGCAAAATTCAATTTATGTATGGTAAACAAACAGTACTACGAGATTCGAGCGATTACCGTCTTAGCGACAGGTTTGTATGGAAAGCGACAGAATTAGCCACCGACCACATCCACCGGTGGCTTGGGACAGCAGGCCACCGGTGGATGTGGTCGGGGGCTGTGTACGCTCAGCTTAGTTTTATGTTGTATCTAGAATTGTGCGTGTCATTCCGAAATCATTTTATTTACCTATAATTTTAAAATATCACCGGTCATTTGTATATCTAATTAGAGTAAGGCTGCACAGAGTTTGCAACACTTAAAATATGGCAGAAAACCCAAAAGCGCCGTAGTCGTCGCGACCTGCTGCGAAAACGATTTGACAACCTACCGCAAAAGTTACTGCTGTAAAATGATAACGTACATTTTTTTGGTATTGCCCATTATTTCATTGCAGACTTATTGTGGCTAGACTCTAGACACCCCGCGGTTTCACCAAGTGCCAAGCCATTATGTTATCTTTATATCCTCTCCTATTTAGGACACAAAATGCGTAGTTTTAACTGGCGCTAACGGTTGAGCTGTTTTTGATAAAACTTGAAATAGATAAGGCTCCTGACCTGGAACAACATTATAATTAATCGAACTACTTTTTACAAGTAGAAGGTGGAAAAGTATCACTACCATTTTTGTCAAAACACCGAAAGAAAGAAATTAGTTTAAAAAAAAAATCAATAGAGGATCTGTGCCGTAAAGTTTTGCCCGCCCTGATGATCTTCTATAAAGAAATAAAGAAATCTTTGTCGGTCTCTTAACACATTCCCTGCCAACTACGAAAATATACGTAGTAGCGTATCTAGAATCCAGCGCCAGCTACGAGTTTATTCGTAGATGTTTTGTTGAGGCTACCTACAAAATAAAAAGCGTTGGCAGTGTAAACAGGACGGGAATCGATTGTTGGCATTGGAAATAAAACTTTCAAAATTAAATGAGAACTCTACAATATATATTTATTTTTCATGGCAACAAAAAAATGACGTATATACTCGGGATGATGATTTTGTATGGAAGGCAATAGGTATAGATTTTTTTACTACGTATGGAACGAGTTAACCAATGAAATTCGGCAATCGCTAAAAAATAATAAACGGATTAAAATTTTTTTCAACACACTTTTTTTCGTGTCCCTTAAGGCTATATTCATAATCCAGCTTACACTCGTCTTTTTTTTTACTCAAAATTTTTTTTGCAATCTCCGCAAGTGTTAAACTGTATAAAAAACAATGATTATTTTTCTGAATGAATAAACTATCAAAATGATCATCATTTCATCGAATTATTATATTTTTACTAAGTATACAAAACTTGTATTATGGGAACAAGATTGCTGATATAGCACTAAGGCTCGTTTACTCATTTAACTAATTAGGTAAATCTAGATAGATAAGAGTTTCTAAATCTATTAGAAATGACAAAAAATTATGCCAAAGCGCTTCTTAAAATAAGTTAGTCCTAAAATATTTCATACAAAAGATATCAACGCGCACTGTTATTTTACTGTTTAAAATTCAATTATTTCAAACTAGCTGACCCGAACAGACGTTGTCCTGTCATTCAAACTCTTACTGTCAAACAACTGACAGTGTAATTTCAAATGTGACATTAAAGGCAAGCGTCCATAGCCCGCATCGCACGCATCGGACGCATCGCACGCAACAGATTTTAGTTCGCCTTGTATAAATACTCATACAACTGCGTTCACTGATCCGCATCGTATGGACGAGTTTTGCGTGCGATGCGGGCCTGTGGACGCTAGCCATAAAGAAGTTTTTATGGAAAAGGTTAAGGAACTTTCACCCCCCCCCCCCCTTTCAACCCCTTCCAACCCCTTTTTGCATTAAAAAGTAGCCTATGTCTTTTCCCAGGCTCTAGACTATCTGTGTACCAAATTTCATTCAAATCGGTTTAGTAGTTTTGGCGTTAAAGCGAGACAGACAGAGTTACTTTCGCATTTATAATAATGTATTAGTATAGATTATTTAACTTGTATTTAACTTGTCTAGGCAAAACGTCCCGACAGACGGTCTGGCAGCGATTCCATGTTTACGTATCGTATTAAGGAACCTTAAATAGCATCATAGAAACCGGTATGCTGGCATTTTTTGTGTCCAAATAGATTCATAGTAATTATATCAAAATGGTTATCTGACTGTAGCAACATGTAGCGATTTTTAAAAATCACGTGATATATGTTTTCTGTGGTTTCAGCTGTAAATTACGCTTTTTTTATTGGAATTTCACTTATAAAAGCTATTATTCGCATTATATTTATCATTATTATTATTAATTTGAAAAGAAAATAATTTATTTATAATAAATGTGTTCTCATTTAAATAGAAATTGCCCTAATTATATATATTATTTTTTCCAAAATAATTATTCGAATCAATATATACATTTTTGTATGAAAATCTCTACTCAAACATATGCTTGAGTAACGATTACTGTATTGGCATACGATCCTTATATTTTTTTAGTTATAGTTAACAGTAAACTCCGAGTAAGTAAAGCCATATAAAAGCATATAAACAATTGACAATGTCATATTAATGTGTTTTAGTTTTAAACAGTTATTAAGTTTTACAACATAGATAAGATATTTTTGTAGGTTACGTATTTGATTGATCACGGCAAAGATATTCAACGATGAAACATTGTTTTTGCGACATTGACGCCTGTCGAAGTTACTGGACTAGAAACAGTACTCACCACCCAGCAGTAGAACCACTTATGTTAATAAAAACAAATTGATTGATCACCAACGATTTCTGTAAACTGTTTTCTAATCAACAACTTTTTTTTTATTCAATGATGATATTGATGGATAGCCTTTAGTCATTCAAACTAGAATCACCTGACACAAAATCTCAAAACAGTTTTTTGAACAGTAGAAAAAATATTTTTAGACATTTCCAATAACGATCTCAAGTTCAAGTTCAAGTTTTTATTGCTTTCATATTGTACATTAATTGCCGCCCGCGACTTCGTTCGCGTTCCGTTGGTTCCGTTAATTTTTCGGAATAAAAAGTAGCCTAGGTGTTAATCCAGATCACGGACAATATATGTTCTAAGTTTCATCCAAATCGGATCAGTAGTTTTTACGTGAAAAAGAAACAAACACCCATACTCACAAACTTTCGCGTTTATAATATTAATAGGATATTAAGTAGGATAAAAATTAAATAAATTTGGTGATATCTTCCAATATGATTTCTGATAGGGCACAAACAATATAAGCCGCTAGGAGACAAAACTTATACTAGACTTAATACTGCTCTAGTCCCAAACTATATACACTGGACTGCAAAAATAAGTACTACACTTTTAAAATTTCAATTTTTTCTAAACTATAGAAGTTAGAGATTTAAAATAAAAAACGTTATATAGCAATTTTTATCAGCTTTCTTTGAACCTAAATAAAACTTTTTTTACATCTCTCATTTTCGGTAAGTAGGTCCTTATTACCCCCAAATGGGGCTTGTAGGTGACCAATTAGCGCTCTAGGGTAATAATGTAGCTAAAAAAGCCCTAGGGCGGTAAGTAATTAAAAAAAACACTTCACTCTTTCAAATAGTTCGCGTACATCTAACCATCATATTGGCAATAGACATGATGCATTCAGCTCAATGACAAAAGAGGTCGCTTCGCTATTCAGCCTTGTCTTCGTATGAGTATAATAGTCATCAATTTTAAATATCGAACGGCGAAGCTCAATTTCGTTCTTGAAAAAAATAAATAAAAAAAAAAATGAAAAAAAGCGAGAATAGAAAACTTTTACTTTAAATATTGTTTTTTTTGGGATTTTTTTATAATTACGCGCTAATTAGGAAAAAAACATGAGTTCTGCAAGTGATCAAGATATAAGCTGCACTCCCAATTCAATGAAAATGGAAGCTGAAGCAGCAATTAACAATATATTATTCTTGTAATGCCGGTTTTTTTCTACTTACCTCACAATCGAGATGTAAAGCAGAGTAGTTAGCTCGGGTGTAAGCATCAATTGCCTTACAGCCCTTGGCTACTAATCTACTATTCGTGTCCTTTTTGTTTCGAAAGTACAACTCGTGTACTTAAAAAGATATTGCAAAAGTGTGATACTTGTTGTTACTTGTAAGAATAATGAACTCTGTGTTTATTTTATAATTTCTGTAAAAGTGGTGTACAATAAAGAGTTTTCTATCTCTCTATCTTGTTGTTGCAGGCCAGTGTAGATCGAACCCACGACCATATCACGGAAGGCAGCGCTATTACCAACTGAGCAGTAACGCCTGTTTATAATAAGGCCTTGAGCTTGAGATTCTACAGATTGAGCTATGATCCAGTCAAACCGAGTTGACATTATTTCTATATAAATAATTATTCTTATCACGTATGTTATGCGCATTGTGGTCACAGCTGAAAACCAGCGTCACTTCACGATGTGAAGTGGCATTAAGCTGAGCTGTGAGCCGTTTTGGCTCACGCATGCACCAGCACGTCGGGTTTGCACCAAGACAGGTAGGTATATAATATATATACCTACCTATATTTGTTCTAATTTATCTACCTAATTCTTAGTTTCTACCTATGTTGTTTTCTTTTTGTTGTGCTGTTATGTATGTATAGTGTGTCCAAAATAAATGTATTTTCTTTCTTTCTTTCTTTCATTACCAATTCGATTTCAATATATTATATATTATATATTCACGGACACTTAACACAACGCCTTCTAGTCCCAAACTAAGCAAAGCTTGTACGATGGAAACTAGATGGCTGATAGAATACATACATACATTTTTTTTTGTAAATACATACTTATAATACATAGAAACACCCAGACACAGAACAAACATCTATGTTTGCCACACACAAATGTTTGTTCTCGGTGGGGATCGAACCCACGACCCACAGCACGGAAGGCAGAGCTACTACCGACTGAGCCATGACGCCTGTCAATATAAAAGAATATAATGAATATAGAATATATGATAATATGATACATCTGTGGTGACGGGTGTGGAATAAAAAGTACAATGTATCAATTCACGTTTTTACATCAAAAATGACTTGAAAATTGTGCAAATGAGACTAAATTATAAAATTGGTATTCTGCTTCAACATGATTATAACCTAATTTAATTATATTCTTATTTAATTGAAATTCAATTAAGCGTTTAAAAAAAAACAATAGGGTCTGTTTGCACAAGAATTAAAATGTTTGCTTGGTAGAATACTAATTAATCTTAATAAAATTTTTTTTAAGTATTCTGAGACTTTTAATGTTTTTTTATGTTAATAAAATTTATGTTGATACCTGTTTAATAATAATTTGTGTTTTTGGTAAATAAACAATTTATTTATTTATTAATCTTTACTTAACTTTCGAATCACATTACATTACAGTTTGGAAGAATACCGTTGTAACTGACATTCAAACGAAATCGCAACATTATTGTCACAATTAAATGTTTATTTATTTATTAAAGAATACCACGCATGAGATTTTTTAATTAGTATTAGTTGGACTCCCGTTTCCGCATTTAAACTCAAGATTGGTCCATTATTATTTGTCGAAGCATCGTTATTCCGTTAGTCGGGTTCGACATGTTCGGAGGTCGGTTGGACATTCTTGAATTTTGTAAGCATGTATGTACAGGTGTTCACCGAAATTAAACTGTTACAATAAAGTTTGATCACTGTGTTATAATTTTCTAACAATAATCACCAAGAATATTCAACGATCACAGTTATAAATTACGATTATGAGCCAATGGTTTTGTAAGCGACTAATAATTCCGAATTATCCTTCTAAAGTCTGACAACCCGTCAATCATGACACTTACAACTTCATTCGGGTGTTTATGCCCGCTCATAAAAATAAATCAGCTTGACGACAACGTCATCATCATCCGCAACCGTCAACGTCAATATTACTTTCAGTTGTCAATGCCAACATCATCTTCAACTTCCCTAATTCTAATTTACTTGTAAACAATACTAATAACTAATACACTAAGCGCGCGCCGTTATATATATATTATTTAGAATATGTTTCATGTGGATGTAGCAGATATAAAGCAAGAAGTGTTCCTAAATAAAGAATAGGAAAAAAAATAAGCTTACGGCTTTTATCCCGGAACAAAGCCTTCACGTCCTTTGATACCTATTGTCAAGGACATTCGAGTAAAGCAGTAAATAAGGTCACAAGAAAGATAAGTTACGTATTTAATATTTCCTTGTATGTAAAGATCCTTTTTATATTAAGGGCTTTATATACACGGTGTAACATAATTACCCTATAAGTCTGAAAGGGGAGTATTCTACAGGTCATGGCGAACAGTGTTTGTTCTACGACTTTTGAAATTTCGAAAATTTTCATTCATGAAATGAGCTCGTAACTTTTACTTAAAATGTACCTACACACAGCCTGCGTGTGCGTGCAACGCGGTAGGAGGGTTTCTACGTGTGCATGCGTTTGTACGGGTTTACGCAAATAGTAAAGAAAAACATAGGGTTGTCGCAAATTTCTAAAACACTAAATGTTGTACTTTTGTATGAAAATTTCAATTTTGATTTATTGACCCTTTGCACATGTCCAAGCACTCAGGTGGTTGGTCTGATTATGCCCCCTTCGGGCTTATGGGTAATTATGTTACACCTTGTATTGCTAAGAAACTTCACTAAGATGGTTTATACGGGTACCACAATACCAACTTTTTATACGCACTTATTCGTATAGGAATAGTCACATTTTCGGAACTTAGAAGTATCCTCCATTCATCCTTTTTAGGTTCTAATCTGGATTTCGGAATCCTTTGTCCGTCCGTCCGTCTGTTACAAGCCTTATTATTTTACTAGCTGTCTGATCTGACTAGCTGTACTAGCTTAGTTAAAATCTTGGGTGCGACTTTTCAAAATTCCTTTCTTAGTGCACGCCTACACTATCTAAGGATACTACCCTCCAAATGTCATACCTCTAGGACTTAGTTTAGGCCAGTGGTCACCAAATGGCGGACCGCGGTCCGCATCCGGACCTCCGACCCATTTTGTGCGGACCGCGGGAGTGATAAAGCTAGGTACTCTGTAGAAGGAAATGATCGATTTCCAAGAAAACAGTTTTAAAACACAAACAAGTTTCCAGATGAAAGTTCTGGAAAAATATGTGTGTGGTAATAAATATCCAGAACTACAAAAAGTAGCTTTGAAACTTCTTACTTTGTTTGGGTCAACGTATATTTGTGAAGCTGTGCGGACCGCGATGGTCATTTCATTTCTTAAAACGGACCTCGAGCGAAACTAATTGGTGACCCCTGGTTTAGGCTGTGCGTTGATTGTCAGTTAGCTTCAAAAGAGTTTTATATATTTAGAAAATGATATTATATAATTTTTAGCCTCTACTTATGTGTGTAACATACTAAAAAAAACATCCTTCCTAATTTTTTTTTTATATTCTTAGATTTTTCATACAGCGGAAACGTACACGTTTGGGACTACCGGCTCGAACTAACTAAAGCTTGTATTATGAGAACTATATTGCTCAAAACATTTTATATTTCATTATAATATGAATACTATATTGATTTGAATTATTCAGGAAAAATAAGTGAGGTCAAAAATCTAAAATGACACAAATTAATGGTGTTTTAACGAATATTCGTATAATAAAGATAATTTTAATTTAAATCAGATTAAAATATTTCTAATATATAAATAACCTTTCAAATTACCAAATCATGATAAACATAATCTGAATAATAGTCTTTTATATTGAAATTTCGATCAAAATCGCGTAATTTACAGTTGAAACCAGACAAAAACTTATTTCACGTTGTTTTTAAAAATAGCTTTATACAGTCAGATAAACATAAATTGGTATTACTATAAATAAACTAGGACAAAAAAATGCCGGTATACCGGTTTCTGTGATGCTGTTCAGGGTTCCATATTACGATACGCAAACCTCTATGCAATCGCTGCCAGACCATCTGTCGGGATGTTTTGCCAAAAAAGGTCAAACGCATGTTAAATCATTTGAAATGATTAAATTTTAAGCAGTAAAATCAGATCAGTTAAACGAAAAACCACTGCCAACATTTGTTTTTTTTTATCTATCTGCGTGAGTTCTGCCGTGGACTATTCACAACGTGATGGGGAATCTGATAATCAAGAGAGATCTGAATCAAGTAGGTATGTACACATTTTCACACACATTTAAATGTAAAATAACTCTAACGGACAATATCTATTCCAAGTTTCATTCAAATCGGATCAGTAGTTTTTACGTTTAAGAGTAACAAACATCCATCCATCCATCCATCCTTACAAACTTTCGCGTTTATAATATTAGTAGGATACCTCATTTTTTTACTTTTTACTATCTGAAACCTTTTATTGACAGGTGCGACACAAACTTGACAGTTTTTTGTTAATGGAAGTTTTCGTTTTAGCACAGTAATAATAACTATTCATTCCAATCTCCAACGATTGATCCTTATCAGCTGATGGTCATCTTTCTAAATGCCACATATTTAATTCAAATCGGTTTTATTATTTTCCACTTCTTGAAATAGAATACCTAGGAAGCTGATTATGAACACGTCGCCACGTTTCAATTTTAATTCATTTTCTATTGTAATGAGATACAAAGGGGCGAATACTGAAACATCACTCAAATTTAAACACCACCTAAAATGGCTCTGCCTCTGTTTGACATTACTCATTTATAAGAGAAGGCAATATTTTAGGCATGAATTTAATATAAGAGGCGTTAGGCCCGTAAGCCGATACAGAAATCGTTATTCTGGTATAGGTAATATTTGAGTAGAGATTATCATACAAAAATCTATGTTTGAGTCTGGATCAGTGCTTGAGCAGCATACGGGCCTTAGACCTAAAGAGATAAATCAAAAAGGTACGCGATAAATATTAGTGTAGTTATTTTGCCGATTTTTCAGCTACTTTGCAACACCTAGCCGTAGTTTTGAGCGGACTATTTTTCTATTTCCTAGGACAGTAGGAGATGGTACAATGTCAATCTAGCTACAGCTTTTAGCAACGTTTTTGTTTATTTATGGGGTGTTGTTTTCTGTAAGCAAGTCATTATTCCTATTTTTTTTATAACGGTAAAAGTGAAGGTGGTACGCTGACAGCGATCGATCAACTTCTCGCTGCCTTGTGCAATGTTATTGCACATAACATAGTTATTAGCTATGTCCACACTGTGTTTTTTTTTTGTTCATTAAGGGCATGCTTCATAGCGCAAGTCAACAGCGCACGTGAGGCATGCCCTTAGTGCATGCGCGATGAGAGTAAAAAGCGAAGCGCGCGCTGTGATTCACGTTTTCCGGCTCGGGTGGATTTCTGTGCCCTAAAGCGTTCAACAAGATGGCGGACGAAGAAAAAGACTTTACATTAAAGTTTATTGAAGATTGAACTATATTGGTGTTGCGTTCATTAACGCATTCAATTATTGAAAGCGTCAAACGAAAGTTGAATAGAAAGATGAAGACTAAACTTGAAGATGAAAATGCACAGTGTGGATATAGCTATTGCGATTTTTCATATTCAATTTTAGAAATTTTATATCTTCAGAAATGTTGAAATGTGCGAGCGAGAAGTTGATCAAGGCTGTCAACGTCTTAACAAACATAAAAATAACAGCACGTTGTGAGTATCATAAAGGCTGGAGCAGAGTGGATGCGTATAGGTACGTGACTACGACTAACCACGTCGTAGTCACGCGCGTAGTTACAGCGTAACTCGATGTCACACCGGGTTACGCATACGTCTACCCTTACGCATGTACCCTTACGATCAGTACGCAACGCCCATTGCGTGGTCGGCTGCGGCAGCCATTTTACTGTTTTCGATGCTAAGTTGTGCACAATGTCTGACAAGATTGAGTATATGGATACTATCGGAACTATCCGATAGTTTGTAAAAAAATACAACTGACTGCAGTTCCGCGTGAAGGGCAACGCACAACAGCTAAGGTACGTACGTGTTCAAATTTGTTCGGAGTGGCGTCCAATATGGTGCGCCATTGGATACAACGTCATCAATGCGACGTTGCCGCTCTGCTATGCGTAAGGTACGGCGTAGTCATGCAGCCGGTTTGTGTCTTGAGAGCTGCATTGCGTAGGGCGTCGACGCGCACGTCTACATTACGCAAGCAGTGTGTCCTGTCTCATCCGATCTGCTCGAGCCTTTAGGCTGGAGCAGACCAGATGCGTATACGTAGACGTAAGCGTAGACGTGTGCGTACCACTGAGTTGTAATGTATAATAATAATAACAATAAATAAATATTCTTGGACATTACACACAACGCTCTCTAGTCCCAAACTAAGCAGATCTTGTACTATGGGAACTAGATTGCTGATATAATACTTATATACTATATTATGTATAAAACTGTATGAGACACGACACATTGCTTGCGTAATGTAGACGTGCGCGTCATTACGAAAGCAGTGTGTCCTGTCTTATACAGTTTCATGGATACAGTGTGTCCTGTCTCGTAGAGTTTCATACATTACAACTCAGTAACTACGCGCGTGACTGCGACGTGACTACGACGTGTACACGTAGGTATACGCATCCGGTCTGCTCCAGCCTTAAATGGTGACACAAAGATTCTTTTTGAAGCTTCCGCGCCGCGCCACCGAGCGCCGCCTTCCGTTTGTCGTTTTGTCATACTTACATATTTTTAGCATTTATTTATTAAGTTCCGTTGCATGCTAAATAGTGCTAGTTACGTAAATTTATAGCAATTCGACGATAGAATAAATCCTCGTTACTTTCCATGCTACGGTTGCCTGGAAGAAATCGCTTTCAGCGATAAGGCCGCCCATTGTACTATACTTAGTTT
Source organism: Eulithis testata (assembly GCA_947507515.1). Classification (NCBI taxonomy): domain Eukaryota; kingdom Metazoa; phylum Arthropoda; class Insecta; order Lepidoptera; family Geometridae; genus Eulithis; species Eulithis testata. Next base: position 2,968,795 of record OX382213.1, on the reverse strand, counting down.
TAAGATTTTTATGTATTTAATCCTTGTGTACAATAAAGTATTATCTATCTATCCTATAATATTATAAACGCAAATCCTACTATAATATTATAAACGCGAAAGTTTGTAAGTATGGATGGATGGATGGATATTTTTACTCTTTCGCGTGAAATCTACTGATCCGATTTGGATGAAACTTGGAATATGTATTGTCCGTGACCTGGATTAACACATAGGGTATTTTTTATCCCAAAAAATCAACGGGTTCCAACGGGACGCGAACGAAGTAGCGGGCGGCACCTAGTAACAAAAAAAATTATTTACTTTGAAAATTACTTCGAAAAACTGTATTTTTGAGGAATCCTCCATGTCTTTTTTTCTCTGTTCATAAAAACGATTAAATAGATTTATCAATGTAATATTTATCTAAGGAAGTATTAAAAATAACATAACTGAGTGCCAAAAACAAAAAACATAACTACGGAACCCTTTGTGCATGAACCCTACTCGCACATGACCATAGTCTTGATTATAATATCTAGAATCTAGAATTATGATAATCACTCTAAGATATTAGGTTTTGGAACGAAAAATAATATGAATTGTTATTACCTACTATTAGTTCAGCCCACACTACTAACGTGCTAGATTTTTATAAAGTCAATGACTGAACAAGCAGCTAACCTTTTTTATGATAATAATCAATAGAACAAGCAGATGGTCCACCTGATGTTAAATGGTAAGTTCTGTCTACAACAATGCATTACTCCACTCAAGACGTGTTCTTTGCGTTCACCACGCTAAGATGTAAAGATGTTAGCGGCCGAATACTCAAAAGTTCACGCTCAAATTATTGCCATCTCTTAAAAATTCGTAACAAATGAGTAATGTCAAACCGAAGCAGAGCAATAAGTGGTGCTTAAATTTAAGTGACGTTTTAGTATTCCGGCCTAAGTCTCATGTATGTAATAGCACCGGTATATACCCTACAATCCGAAACATAGCAATGCGAACATTACTGCTTGGCGGTATACGTACACATATAGATACGTTTTACCTATAGACAAATTCTTTCACAAAGAACCCTACTAATAAAAGGAAACAGACTTACCTATACAAAATACACGCTGACATAGCTTTGTTTTTTTTTGTATTGTATCTAATTATACTAGTAGTTCGCCCCGAACTGAGATGATGGTCGGAGGTTAATAAAACCCAAACAATTTTTATTGACCAATGGTTGTAATAAACTTTGCAAATCGCTTCGAAATCACCGTCTAGTTAAGTACCAGTCTTACTTGAACTATAAAATCATTGAAACTCTAAAAAATGGCAGCTCACGTTATACTGGGTTTGCCAATTTTATAATTTTTACAACAACTCAAAAACTATTAGACCTAGAATCAAAATAAAAATGGTTTTGGAATGTCTACGCGAAGCCCTATCATATGACACCCCACTTGATATTTTGGTTTGACTTTTTTTTTACTCCCTTTGGAACCTCATAACTTTCCAACCCCTTGACCGATTTACTCTATTTTTCAAGCCAGTAAAACTTAAGAGTAATATCCGTATACCTACCAAATTCTGTGAAGATCGGATAAGCGGTTCAAAAAATCTCGAACAAACATACAAACATACAAAGCATTTTTGTCCAAGTTGTCACTAAGATCTTCATTCGCTTCGCTCACTCGATCAATTATACTACAGAATATAAAATTTATAATCTTATCAAAATATATCTACCTAATATTGGCAATGTTAGATACAAAACTTTACACAAACAACTACTGCTTTTATTGAACTGTGACAATCGAATTATACACGGTGTTTGTAAAGGACCAAATCTGATACCGACGTGTTCAAACTCGACACCTTCCAGTAGATACCCATAGGCAGCAACAAAGACTTTTGTACAACAGAACATAGCAGTTTGAAAAGACCGTATTGTGTTCTGTGAATTGTTACAAACACAGAACACAGATGACTCTGTTCTGGGATGTTATGTAAAACAGAAAATATTAGATATCACGCCTTTGGAGAAACCCTAGAAACCCACAAAGATTTGAGTATCAAGAACTCTAAAGATATGCCCGGGGCCTGGGGATTATGGATTAACCAGTTTTTTTTTTATACATAATCTTCGAACGACCTCTGCAGTGTGGATGCGGACAAACAATTTTTCGCTTTATGCCCAGTTGCTACGACTCAAAGTCGTAAAATTAATGCTAATTTCCGTATATTTAATGGAGAGGTATTATTTAAAAATAGCCTTGTATAAAACCCGCTGTTTCAACAGGTGGTTTTGATTGATATAAATAGAATTTAAAAATAGAATTGGATTTTCACTTTTTACATACTTCCAATCAAATTAATTAATTTCTAGTATGTGATTGCGGTGTCATGATTATCTGCCAGTTATTAGAGATCCGCCTGTTGATATAAAAACGGAACACATTTTGTTTATTTTATATACCATTGGTTGCTTCTATAAACGAGTAAATATTGGCTGTATCATCTGTACTAGGTATTAAAAAACCCATAAGTAATACTTTTGTCTGCAATTGTACAGTCCATTGACGACGTAGTAACTATTCGGTAATCAACATCGGGGACAGGCCAGGCCAGCGTAACCCGTAAAATCATAACTTGGGCGTCTACTAGGAGCCATGGTTTAGTAATAGCGCTGTAAGAGTTTCTTCAAATAACCTCAACTATATCGTCGAACGTCGGTCGTCTGACGCCTTAGCACGAATAAAATGTAACAATCGTAAACATATCGTAACGACGCATTATTATTATTTAGATACACTGCGCGGTGATGCTACAACAATTGGCAGTCGAGCTAGCGTTGACGTGCGTTATGACTATCCTTCGCGGGCATCTTGAGTAAGAATATTATGTATTTTTGTTAGGCCGGGTTCCCACTACGCCGGACCGGCAAAGTTGCCGGGCCGGTAAAACTGCCGGAAGGGCTAGTAACTGTACAATTTATATAGATCTATTCACATTATCCCGGATCCGGCATTTTTGCCGGTCCGACGTAGTGGGAGCCCGACCATTTATTTTATAATAAAGAATTATTTTATTTTAAAACTGTTCTATTTTTCTTATCGTGTGTACATCTACCTCTCAAAAGGTCTAACTGTCAAAAGGTCTACCTCTCAAAAGCTCTCACTACGAATAGGTATTCAAAGATGAAACGACACGTCGCGACTATATTTTCGTGGTTCCTGGTAAGTTTTCAAATGGGCACTCATGTCGCGAGGCGCGACTCACACTTGACTTTGTCTGTACAGTTTTATGATGGTAATTAAATGTTTTTTCAGGTTCCGATATTCCGTATCCACTCCACTGTCCAAGTCAATGTTATCTGATTTAATCTGTTGAAAAGCAGACTTCAAATCTTGTGCTAAAAACCTAACCGCAGGTAGCTATTAATATTTATGTTTAATTTTAGTCCACTGGTTTGAAGTATATAAAAGAGCAAAATTAGCCATCTACCAAAAAAAATATTGAATCCCATTCCAGACATGTCATAAAAAACTGTCTAAAAAGCAAGGTTTAGTAGTTAAATAATTTGAATAGTGTAAACATAACTAACCAGTTACGTCTGCACCGTTAATGCGGCAAATCAATGGTGCAAACGCAACCACGGGAAAAATATTGCGTTTTGAATTGCCTCGCAATACTATAACCTATTTTTTTACCTATACATATTGAATTGTTTTACTTCCAATACTTGGAATACTTTTTAGATTTACAGTAAAACAAAATACTGATTAGAGCGAGCGAAAAATTAAAGTCTACGGATTTGGCACATTATCATGTTTCATACTTCTATATTCGAAACAAGAAGCTTGAAATTCGATTGTAGCTAATGCTTTAGTACGCTCAAAGTACCTAACTCAATTTGCCGGTCGCGTTGAATATTATTTGTGAGGGAGGGCACGAACCAATCTGACAGTCGCCGTGATTCGAGTCATATTGCGCGTCAACACCAGCTCGATATCTGAACGTTATATCGTTACCGCGCAGTATATCTCGATTACGCCTGGACTTCACCGCCTTGTACTACTACTGTACGCGAGTACTAAAAAACGATATTAGTCTGCAGAATCTCATATGAGCGAAGCAAAAACTTCACATTTCTCCGAATTTGTTCACGGAATGTCTTGGTAAAAACGTCTTGACTTAAAAAGTGGTATATTATGCTAAAATGGTCGAGGATACATAAAAATTCGGCCCAGAATAAAATTAGGGTTCGAAGCTCCTTATTCATAATCGTTTGATAACGCTGAGATAGTTAGTATATAGTTAGTTAAGTTAGTACAGTTAGTAGATAGTAGGATTTATTATTATAATAAGTGCATTAAGTAAGCGAAATAATCTTATTTCTAAAATGTACCTTAACATTGTCAATGTGCATGAATATTGAATAAGATAATTTGTTTTTTTAATATAATATACTAAATGAATTAGCTCATACATTTAAGTAATTCAAGGAATAAATAAAGGCTATATTATATTATATATTAATAGTTAGTATACCTACTTACTTCCTTTTGCTAACGAAACTATGTTAGAACATTTCACCTTCCATGACACCTTCCATTCTTGACCATCGTCGCATCACCAAAATAGCAAGTGATCTAAAAAATACTGAGTCAGACCATTCAAAAATATGTATAAGCTTTATCCTACGCAAAAACTCGACTCGTAGCAGCTTTTAAAAAACGAAGAACTTTTAGCAGACGTAATTTATAATACTTAAGTACCTACCTGTTGCAACTAAATTATCTTCAATTATTTTAGTACTTAGCTTGTGCTCTCAAATTCAACGTCGTGGATTTTATCGTATCTAGTATTTTATGAACCCGTGGGACGAGTATTTTTGGATACAAAGTGTTTGTTTTCTGAATTTCTGCTAGTTTTATGTTTGCCATACCGTACTATACTTATAGGTAACTGACTGTGGTCGCACATGTGTATGAGCATGATTTTTTTTTATTTTCTTATTCAGTAAAATAAAAAAAAAACGTTTTTTTGCAGAATCTGCTATCTAAATGGTACGTATATTTTGCTAGATCCTATAAAAAATATATAAATATTATGTGGGTATGTGATAAAGTTGACAGAATCTTCACTTCATTAGTCAATTGGCTTTTGAAAAAGTTTATATTAATGATAATCAACGTCAGTACTGACAGACGTTCATTGCTTTAAAGTTGATTAGAAATAAGTATGTCATCTTTTCAATTAATTATAACCATTTACTACATATTGACAATCATTTCTTTAATTAAAATAAATAAATTACCTATTAATTGTAAGACGAATGCACTTGCTTAGAAAATCGATGATAATTTACTAACTAAACAGGCCACGAGGGCTTCGCACACATTTTTAATGACCAAGTAATTACAAAAATATTTTTTTGTCTGACATAGTGATAGAGAAATATTTATTAGACATATATTATATACAGGTCATTCACCCACCTTCACTTCGATGTCGCAAAATTCAATTTATGTATGGTAAACAAACAGTACTACGAGATTCGAGCGATTACTGTCTTAGCGACAGGTTTGTATGGAAAGCGACAGAATTAGCCATTCATAAATTGAATTTTGCGACATCGTGGTGAAGGTGGGTGAATGACCTGTATTGCGGTGTTATTTGGCACCTACAGTAGATACCGTTATAATCCAATTTATCAAAACTTAAATCAATATTTTTTTATGAATTTTGATACTTTTTTTTTCCCAAGAATTTTGAACTATAAAATTTTAATGAGGAACCTAGCGAAATAAATCAAATAAATTGATTCTGTGAGAAACCAAATTTTTATAGGACTAAAAATTGATAAATCACTTTGAAAGAATATTTGTTGTTGATTTAATTTTTCTGATACAAACGAAATTATCAATATTTTTGTTTATGAAAATTGATATTTAGTTTTAGAATAATTTTAACAGGTAAAATGAAAAAAAAATGTTTCTAGAAAAACAAATTTTAATGATTTTTATCTTTTTTATCTGTTTTACTGGAGTAAGTATTTTATTTGTTTCAGAATAATAGCAAAACACAATTTATATCTTGTAAGCAACACAATTTTGTAGACCTTGGTTTTGTTTTTTTTTTCTGTCATATTTCGTTGCCATTATTTTTTTAAGTAAACTAAATCAAACACTTATATGTTTGATTGCAAACAAGAAGCAAATTTTACAATAACACAAATTTAATCGAAAAATTGAGATAGTTTGAAGATTGATTCAAAAGTATGTATGTATTGTGAAATTTATTTATGCATACGATCGAATATACGAGGTTATACGTAAAACGACCAATGCTAAAAATAGTCTACTTACCTACCTGAAATCGGTAAGAACTGTTGTTTTGTATTCAAGGCAAAATCTTTGCTGATTTTTATGGCCATTGTTTATAAAGTACTTATTGTGTGTTACTAATTAATTTTGGAGACAAGTTGAGCTCGTAGAATGACTATTATTTTGTTGAATACGAAAAGTGATTCGAAAATTTTGTACAGAAAAAAGTAGTTTTCGTTTCACCAACCGATTTTTGTCTATACAAAAGTTGTTACTCACTTTTCGCAAATTAACAAAAACTCAGGTAGAGTAAGTAACCTACTCGATGTACTATTGATAGAGTAATTCTCTAGCTTTTCTAATAATATGTTAGGGCAGTTGTAAAATACCTACTTACCTACTTAATAGGTATTTTGATAGAGTAATATAATGTGAAATTACTTTGCGTTAATTTATTATGCGTAACAGCCAAAGAGTAAACTCGTACTGGCGTATGTGTTCCCAAATGACTATAATTTGGAAGTTTTCAAGTGTAATTACCTAAAGATACCAAGAGAGACCTAGAAGATACGGCCTATTCAAGGTTAACGTGCCACATCGTAGACCACATCATCGCTTTACATCAGGTGAGATAACGGTCAAACGGTTACCTATATTGTATAAAAAAAACTTACCTACATCGTCATACTACCAACTAACCGGTACCTATTAGTCATGGAGATAACCGGTAAGTATAGTTATTTGTTCATCTGTGACAAAACTAATTTTAGCAGCCCACAAAACACCAATCAATTTCCCCAAAATGTCTTCCAATAACTCGTAACCCGGCTCATGGCGCCTCGCAATCTTATTGTCACACTTGCCCATGTTTCGGCGAGATATCAGGGTAGGTGCGGACGATACAAAAACTTACCCTGTTTCTTGTGAGATATAAGGATTAGACATACGAGCTGGTTTAGTCATAACTAGTTTGCCGTTTTGGAGTATAGGAGATATAATAGATTCTAAAGCTTCACTAATATTCGATGTCATCCTTAGGGCCGTAAGATCAAAAGCAGTTTAAACTATGGGTTTCGTTACTACGATTACATTTGATCGATGGATTAATCTACTGTCATCGCTACCGATGGTCGATTAACTACCATTGATCTTATGAAATAATCGGAGACTGGAGGTTAAACTCTATTTCGTGGTTTAAACCACTATTGATCTTACGGCCCTTAGGGTACAAACTCACTTACACAAACTCAGTACCTACCTAACTTGCATGTCGTTATGTTAAAGTACTTTTGGTTTTATAATTGTACTTATGACGTCACCGTGACGATAAGTATTGAAAATTCAATTCCCCAGTGCAGTGATTGCGTTTAGCGCCTGTTATTAGGTTATACCTACCGATTATCACGAAGAAAAAAATGTGCCAATTTGATCGATCCAGCTTTAGGTCTATAGTTGATCGAGTGAGCGAAGCGAACGAGATCTTAGTAACAACTTGGACAAAAATGCTTTGCATGTTTGTATATTAGTTCTTCGAGATCTTTTGAACCGCTTATCCGATCTTCACAGAATTTGGTAAGTATACGGATAGTACTCTTAAGTTTTACTGGTTTGTTAAATGAAGTAAATTGGGGTCGTGAATTTATGAGGGTCCAAAGAGAGTAAAAAAAAAAAGTCGCACAAAAATATCAAGTGGGGTGTCATATGATAGAGTTTTGTTTAGACATTCCAAAACCGTTTTTATTTTGATTCTAGGTCTAATATTTTTTAAGTTGATGTAAAAATTATAAAATTGGAAAACCCAGTATAACGTGAGCTACCATTTCTAAGAGTTTCAATGATTTTGTAGTTCAAGTAAGACTGGTACTTAGCTAGACGGCGATTTGGATGCGATTTGTAAAGTTTATTGCAACCATTGGTCAATAAAAATTGTTTGGGTTTTATTAACCTCCGACCATCACGAGATCTCAGTTCGGGGCGAACTACTAGTGTTTATTTATACCTAGTACCCACCTACATAATCACCGTGTATAAAAAATATCGATTGCACAACGTCATCACTGAGTTACAATACCAATGATCTTTCTATGTAATAAAAATCTTTGTTGCAAAAGCAAAGTCAAACAGCTAATAGAAACGAATGCTAAATGTAACATGTAAGTAAATACATAAATAAACGTAGGTATACATAGATTAGGATGAATTATGACGATAAAAAACTTACTTACAAATTCAGTCTGCAGTTTTTTTGGGCAAAATTATTTTTGGTTTGACTTCATGTAACAAAATACTTGTTAGCGAGATAACTATAATGGATTGCAATTAAGAAACTTTTGCTTATCATAATATCCCATGGATTGTAGATTTAAAAGCAAAAATTATTTAAGAATGTTTTTTTGCTTATCATAATATTCCCATGGATTGTAGATTTAAAAGCTAAAATTTTTTTAAAAATGTATTTTTTAGACTTTTAAAAAATTACACATGAAACAGTTGAGATGTTTAGATTAAAATTAACTACTGGTTTCTTATGATTAAAATTAACTGGTTACCACGAATTACGAGGTTCTAATATGTTTAGAACCCCACATTTCTGTTATTGTTTATGTTTTACTAGGGCACACATATTTTTGATACCGCTTACCTACTAGAAAAACACGAAAACCACACGTTGCTTTAATCGGTTTGGAGGCCTAATTAGCCCAGTAGTAGACAAAGTAGATTCATTGTACCTCAAATATCACGGAAAATCCTTCGTCGTTTTGCAAAGTAGATCCGAGATTACGATGCAATTTATTCTCCGCAGCCTGGTAGGTCAGGAAGGTCGCAAAATAACTAGTCACTGCATAATTTAGATTAAAAATACATTACCGGTTTCCTTGGCTGCATGGAATAATCCAGTTTGAAGTTGTTTTTATAATACTGCAGTCGACAGCAAAAATTCCGGGTCATCTGAACCAATAGAGAGTGAGAGTTGCCAGGGCACGTAGTCATGCGCATGTCATGCGGAGGGAAGAAAGCCATATTACGAGAAGAGTGCTAGACATGAATGTGGACGGATGTAGAAGTAGAGGTAGTCTAAAAAAAAGATGAATGGACTGTGTGAAAGAAGATATGAGTAAGAAAGGAGTGAACACCGAGATGACAGCTGATAGAGGAGAGTGGAAGACGAAGACATGTGTACCGACCCCACTTAGCGTGGGACAAGGGTAGGAATATAATGAGTTGCCAGGGTACGTAGTGCAACATATCAAAAACCAACCATTCACCACGTTTTAACCAACTTTAGAAAAGGAGGAGGTTCTCAATTCAGTTGTACCTATGTTTTATTTATGTTAGTTTAGCTTAGTTTGAGACTAGACGGCGTTGTGTGAAATGTCCAAGGACATTTATTTATTTATTTACAATATGCGTAGTATTGCGTAGGTATTAGTCATTGGTCAGTATGCGTTTTAATCGCTTGGCGTATGCGTCATTCTGCGAACTGCACATTGCAATGGCACAATAATGAGAATTCTGAATTATTGGTCATTATGTGTCGGAAGTAAAATGGAGTTCTATTCTCACCTTTAAGGTTACACTAGTCGCACACCTTTCCATACAAACGTGGAAGGGTAACCACTCCACTGTTTGACGTTGACCAACCAAAACTAAGGATAATATCAATTTATCTCGTCATAATCTATGTCTGTATACAGCCCAAACCGTAAAAAAAAGTATTCATTTAAAAAATACACGCGATACATACTTTCCATACGAAAGTTTAGAAGCTTGTATTTTTTAATAAATGAATACTTTTTTTACGGTTTGGGCTGTATACAGACATAGATTATGACGAGATAAATTGATATAATCCTTTGTTTTGGTTGGTCAACGTCAAACAGTGGAGTGGTTACCCTTCCACGTTTGTATGGAAAGGTGTGCGACTAGTTCAACCTTACAGAAAAGTTCTATAGGTAAGCTTGCAATTATTTTATTTTCAATTTTAATGTAGAGTTTTATCCCGTTGGCCTATTTTTAACAGACTTCCAAAAAAAGGAGAAGATCCTCAACTTTGTAGTTTTTTTTTTTTAGTTTGTTACCTCAGAACTCCGTCATTTAATTTTATGAACCGATTTCAAAAAACTTTTTTATCAGAAAGGTTAGATTAATCCCATAATCTTATATATCCCTATCCTATAATTTGTATTTGTATTCTATCATATTATATGGAGATATATGTTTACTTGTCAAATCAAATGAGACTTGCCAACATTGATACAAATCAACTTTTTGGTTTATATTGCTGCTGTCACAATGCGATACAGTTTTTAAGGAACTTTTAAAAAAGTAATTGTAGTATTCGTAAACAAGTTTACTCGAGTTGCGTGTGTGAAAGAAGCTTTCTCTTTCCTTTGCCTTTTAAGAATCGACCTAATTACAAAAGAATCAGGTGATACGTATCACAAGAAAGTAGTAGGTAGATACCGGTAATACGTACGTATTACCGGTATCTACCTACTACTTTCTTGTGTGAATAATAATGAACGTAAATAAACTATTTACTTATTTTACCACTTTTTGATTTACTAGCTGTCGCCCGCGGCTTTTCTCGCATTGTAGCAGCGTATACAAAAATTTAAAAAAAATTGAAAATTCTGAAACACGTGTCAACTCAATATAGTTAAGGAATCTATGTACCAATTTTGAAGGGTCTATCGTGTAAGGTATATTTAAGAAACTCATTATTTTGATTTATTTTAATCTTTGACCCTTATATTGAGTTTTAATTTTAGGGTGAATTGCTTTCTTAATGCACTACATAAGAACTTATAGTTTAGGCTGTGCATTGATTGTCAGTCAGCTTCAAAAGAGTTTTATATATATTAATGATGATGATTATGTCACAGAAAAAATTACGACTGATATAGATTTACAATATCCTACCGCAATCATCATCATCATCATTTGATGATGAAAGTGTGTCAAATTGAAGTCAGTTTTTCCCGTTTTTAAACTAATAAATAATTAGATTTGACAATTAAACTTTACAAACGCTGGCTTGGTGTGTGGCCGCCATGATCGTCGGTAGCTTCTATACCTTTGGTCTCGCGATCGTAACTCACAAGGCTATGCGACATGCGGTGCCGGACAAATAATCGTATGGAAAACGTCTAGAATGGTCTCTTGTTCCGTCGCAGTATGCGTCAGCGGCGAAGAGCAAACGCGGTACGCTGCGGTTATCTAAGAAGTTTAGGACGAAGACGTCTAGACGGGCACTGGGCGCGAGCGAGCGAGCAAGGCGCGAACGCCTGAACGTATAGATTTTGATAGTTTTCTTTCACAGAGATGAATAATAACTAAATTATAATATTTTTTTTTTACAGTTCTTTAGTAAATAATAAGCCCTATCGTTTGATATAACTTTGACATGACTTCAAGAAGAAACATCGTAGCATGAACCGTTTGAAATATCGATTTAGTGTCATCTTTACGATTTTTTTTATCGAAAAAATTATTATTCACGTTTCTATCTTTACAAAGCTCTAGGACATATGTTCAATTTTAATAAAATATTTTTTTTTCGTGCAACTTTTGTACTTCAGTAGAGATACAGTTGTTAAAAAACCTAAAAGTTTCGAATAACCCCGCCTTAAGACGCATACCGCATTGATACCTACTGGACAGTGCTGAATTATACTGACTAAGTGTTACGAAATGCTATACAGCAACCGCACAGTACCGAGGTCAGTGAAACTGAAATGAGCCTGAGGGTGTTTTTGAAACACTTTGGTAAGCAACCACTTGCGTAATCGTGTTAGTTACGAGCTTGATAGACAAATAAAATTTCAAGTTTATCAGAAAATTTTCCTATCCAAATAACAGACTGATCCATGCGATTTATTCAAAGAGATGAACCATGGATTTTTTTGCAGTTAAAATATACGACATAATAATTAGAATACTAAGTAATAGGATGAATGCTTTTGGACAAAAACGCAAGAGGCCGAGTCTTAATGCGACTCACGTATGGTCTAAGCCTAATGCGAATTAGTTAGTCTATATGTTGTAGGCACACCGACAGAACAATCTTGTCGCTTGATAAATGAATCTTTATAAGCAGTGGTTACTACTTCACATCGGGAGGGCTATCGGTGCCATCTAAAAGTTAAAAAAACAATATTTGAGAAAATTAATTTCCAAAATTTAATTTTATCATGCATACAATTCTCAGTTAGGTACTCCAAAAATTGGTCCATGCTCCAAAATAAAATTTATTCACAAAATCTCTGTTAGATACTCCATGTTTCTTGTCTCGGGCAGTGTAGCCAAATTTGTCGTGCATTAATTTAAACGTAAATTTAATGTCTTTTTTTAAATCAAAATCAAGTTTGAAATCAATTTATAAAGAAATAAATCTAAGTAAATGCCAGTCAACCGTAAAACAAGGCTTTCACAAAAACATCAAATAAACAAACAATATAAAATAGCAGTTAGTATTCGTTAGTTATTCATCAAACCCATTGATATTCCAGCGACTATTTAATTTAATGTCAAAAGTAAATAATTTTTTTAAATTATGACCTGCAATCAATAATTTTATGATTCATTTATCAAGAGTTTCTAACTTATTAAATAAAACGATATCTTAAAAAGCTATAAATTCTTCAGCTAAAAATATTATTTTACTGACGTATGAATTTGAGAGTAGAATCCCAAGCGATGAAAAATGGAGAAGTCATATCTACAAGAACTTTGTAGGTAGGTTTTTTTCCGCGTTATTCTTCATCTTTTAAACTCCAAGCTATTTTTTCACTAAGGTAAATCACAGTTTTTACACTAAACGAAGCACTACCAGTTTTCCCCTGCCGGCAATCGCTGGGGCCGCTAAGAGGATTATTGGACAAATGTTCGAGAAATCTCGCACGCAGCGGACTGACGGGGTTAGTCTCATAATCCTCATTGAGCCGTCCCCTTCAAAGGGATGATGAGACTTTTCTCAATTTTTTTTCTCAAAATTTTAAAATTAAGGGGATTTTGAGATTCTTCAGTCTCAAAATCCCCTTTGGGCAAAATTACACCGTAATAGCTCAAGACAAAATCAAAACGCAGGGGAAAACTGGAATGAGCCCCACCACGCAGCGTAAAAATTTCTGCCGCCAAGAAATCATGCTCGCATTCCTGTTTTGGTTTGAAGGATATGGGTTCCGGTACAATTACAGGCACAAGAGACTTTATATCAGACTGAAAACCACACAAGGCACGTTCTCAGTGAGGCAATTTTACTACTAAATAACAGGTGGGCTATCGGCGTGTTCCATCACTTACTATATAATACTTCGTTTCGGCGGTATAAGACCACAAATTAAAATGATCTCTATCACTGGTTTACACTTTGTTAAGTATCAAGCGCGAGTGAAAAGTGCAAGTGTTAAGCGATAAGTAAAATCAGGGTATACGCATACGCTGTTAAGTGATGAGTGCAGGTAACAAGTGCAAGTGCGACGTAAAGTGATTAGAAGCCGTGTCTATTTTTACTGTTAAGTAGCTTCCCCCGCACACTCGCGCTCACCCCGCACTCGGAGCGTCGCCCGAACTTGGTGCGCATACGTATAGGGGCAAGTTTTTGAGCAATAATTGCTCGGCAACACGAATGGATCAATCTAGAGTAATAAATACCAGAATCAGCTAAACACTGTGTGAACGTTTTGAATACACATAAAACTTGACACCAAAAAACACGTTAACTAACCACGTAGCACTTCGCACTTGCACTTAACAAAGTGTAAATCAGCTATTAGATGTATAAAAAATTACATGAGGTAATTATAATGTTACTTATACTATATAGACTAAAGTCTACAAAAATAAATGTAACGGTATATGGAAATAAACCAAAAGCACGTCGGAAATGATGATCCAATTATCCAGACGATAGAGTCTTATCATGTCTTCATCTCGCTGCCAAAATGCTAAATGTACAATTAAGGTGTCTTAATTACCGTGAGGTTTGTGCTAGCACTCTAATTCGACTCCGCCCGATTCGGCTAGACGTTGACGGTGACGTCCAATTTAAGTTTTTTTTTATTTTCCTTAAGATCAGAGCAAAAATATTTTCTAAGGCAAAATATTATTTTTTAAGTGATTTACGTGGTACCTAAGCTCAGATTACTAAAGTTTTTTTGATTTAAGTAAGTTTTTAAAAATGTTTCCATTTTTGCAAATGGTTCTTTTGCTTTTCAACCATTTATTTCGTTCTTCTGCTGCAGCAACGAGGTCTTCAAAAATCAGTTCAATCATAAAAAATAAGTTAATCTTACATCTTTTAGTTCTAGTTAACCTTACAAATTTGTTTGGTGGAGGGCATTGATATGCCATAACACAGGTTAATCCTAGTTTGGGTATCAATGTTGTCCAACCAGGAAACACAACGCTGTTAACCGATTTACAATATTGAGAATGTAAAATTAATGTCTGTTGTTATTTCAATAAATTTCATTTAATTTAATTTCATCTTGTTACGTTAACGAGTAGTTAAGTTCTAAAAAAATTGTGTATGTTACGACATGTTCTGTCCTCATGCTCCAGAGTCATAGGTACGCCACACCCGATCTTTGTCTCTCAGAACTTTGCTGCACGTAGCTCCGCAGACCCTATTCTCGGCTCTGATTGGAGGAAATTGAGGAGTGGGAGGTGTATTGCATAACTTCGGAGAGACAGAACGGCTGAAACTGTTTGCCGAATCGAGTGGTGTTGTATCAGATAGCGTTCTTAGTACCCGTGAAGTTTATGCTATTAGCTGACGCGACTTTATAGCCCCATTTTCCATTTTAAATGATAAGTGTTAAGCAGAAAAGTCCAGAATATTAAAATTAAAGCTTCTTACCAAACAAGTTACTGGTAAATGATGATCACTAAAAGCGATCTCTTTTAGACAACTTTAAAATGGACATCAAAGGTTATTTGCTAGTCGTTGGTTTTGCTATAAAAAAAGCTTTCAACTTTACAGTTTGATCAGAAGCTCATTAAAACTAACATATTGGCAGTTGCATTTTTATTTCAATCGATTCGTTAATTTACGGTTCAACGTTCTCGAGTTTTAGCGAGACTAACGAACAGCAATTCATTTATATATAAGATAATATAATATTAATGATTTTTAGTAGGTAAGCTATCTATTTCATTTTTACTCTAATGGTTCCGTAAAAAAAGTTGTTTACAAGATAAGTCGGAAGAGGTTTTACGTGCCAACTCGCGCCTATTCGCAAGTTTGACGTTCGCGAGTTGGCGAATAAGTCTTACTCTTTATGTATTTAAAATTGGAATAACTATTTCTGTCAATACAAAAGACAAAACACAATCTTACGACAGTTTTATTCGTAACAGAGATACAGCCTAGAAATCTAAATTATAGATAACTAGGTGCCGCCCGCGACTTTGTTCGCGTCCCGTTGGATCCCGTTAATTTTTCGGGATAAAACTAATAGTATGTGTTAATCCAGCGGGCCTAGGATGCTCACGCGAGATATTTGCCATGTCGTTCTGTCAAAATGTAAGCATTTTGCACCAGTTTTTGAACTTTTGCATTATCTGTGGTAATGTTGTCGAGAAACCGCGCCTTTGAATCTTCAACTTTGACACTTCTGCATGACTATTATCTCGTCCTCAGAGAGGTACGACGAGTAAGAAGTTTTAAAAGTGTACAATAAAAAGGTGCGTTTTGTCGACACCATTAGGTACCACTGACACAAAAACTGGTGCAAAATGCTTACATTGCGTATTTTGATTCCATGCGACTTTTCAATGGTGTTTATGATCAATAGAACAATACCAATAAATTGCTATCATCGTCATTATCTGAAGATAAATCCGTATCAAATTGAAGTCGGTTTTTCTAGTTTATAAACGAATTTTGCAGTAGGTATATGATATATGATATAATTATATATCATATAACTATGCTCATTGCTCAACAATGATATAAAATTAAAATTACAAAATAATTTAGTGAACGTAAATAAGGAAAGTCTCTCACTTTAAGGCTGTGTCCGCAGTAGGCAAACTGTTAGCGGCTTACTGAGTTTGCGGCGTATCGGTTTAGTACGCCCTTCCATATATTTGAAACGGAGTGTCCACATTTTGCTGATTTGTACTCACTTTACGCAGTTTGCAGCGTTACGTGCGCAGACTGTCTCAGTAAGCGGCTAACTCATAACAGTTTGCTTGCGACGCACGAAAATTGATCTGAGTTGGCAGCTAACTCAAATTTCAGTTTGCCACAAATTTGCGGCTCACTCAGTCGGCCGCTCACAGTTTGCGTACTGTGGATACAGCCTAAATCATTCTAGACTGAACGTACTCACATATTATCACTACTAGTTCCACAGAGGAGTTGTAACTGCGTAGGACGGTCTCCATTAGTTAGAAAGATGTTCTAGGTAAAGGTCACAGAGCCGTTGGGTGCAGGTTGTACAAGATTGAACGCTGCGGAAGTAATTTCTCAATCCTTACTAATATTATAAATGCGACAGTAACTCTGTCTGTCTCGCTTTCACGCCAAAACTACTGAACCGATTTGAATAAAATTTGGTACACAGATAGTCTAGAGCCTGAGAAAGGACATAGGCTACTTTTTAATGCGAAAAAGGGATGAAAAGGGGGGAGGGGTGAAAGTTGTATGGAAGTCATTAAAAATGCTACCCAAAAGACACTTTTCCACGCGGACGAAGTCGCAAGCACACCTAGTATTATATACTTTTTTATTTATTTAGCGTACATGTACTTATAGATAACACATAATATACCTTAAGGGGTATATTCATATTGGTCTTCTAAAGCTGAGCTAATTAAAATGATTGCTAAATCTGTTGTCATCTCTTTTCGTTGTCATGCAAGTGACAATGATAGAGCATTTTTTAAAGTCGCGCTAAAATTACAGTCGAATCCCTACTAATATTATAGACGCGAAAGTTTGTAACGATGTATGTATGTATGTATGGATGTTTGTTACTCTTTCACGCAAAAACTACTGATCCGATTTCAATGAAACTTGGAATATAATAATAATAATATATTGTTAGAGAACATCCACATGGTAGAAAAACATCACGTGACCCGGTGCATAAAAAGAGCCGGCAAGGCGGCGCGCGACCATTGAGCGACTGGATTTCAACGGAGACGGACGTCTATTATTGTCGGGGATCTTTATATTTAGGCTTAGTATCGTAGTTAAAGTTACTGTGTGTTGATTTCTTGGGTTCAATATTAAGTGTTTGGTTAGTGTTACTTTTAGGTTGATTGGTTGTTATTTTTTTTTAATAAACTTTTCTTGAAGTTCATAAAATCATTCGTGGGATCGTAATGTGCCTCAGGCCTTGCTCTCCATCATCTTGACAACAGTTTGTAAAATTTTGTGTGATTTTGTGTGGTTGGAAAGAAAATCGTAAGTACCCTCTTTTTGTCAAACATGTCGGGACGTTCGTCCAGGAGTAGGGATCGCGAGTATGTACGTAGGAGAGATCGATCACGTAGTAGGAGAGACCGATCACGTAGTAGGAGTCGCGATCGTCGTTCTTCAAGGTCTGCTAGCCGTCACACGCCAGTTAACGACAATCGCCGTCGCGATCGTACATAGGGACGTGAGGATTCACGTAATTCTCGTGGTAGCTTGCAGACATCGTAATAGTTTGCCTAGTCACCGTGACAGATCTCGTGAATCTCGTGATGTCGCGTTAGATAGAATTTTGAGT
Source organism: Eulithis testata (assembly GCA_947507515.1). Taxonomy (NCBI): domain Eukaryota; kingdom Metazoa; phylum Arthropoda; class Insecta; order Lepidoptera; family Geometridae; genus Eulithis; species Eulithis testata. The sequence goes on along the minus strand of OX382213.1, from coordinate 2,950,761 downwards.
CGTCTTGAAGTAATAGAGGGTAGGTTTCTATCAAACGACGGACCGTCGTGTTCAATCAACGATAGCCACGCGTTATCATCATTGCCTCCAGTTGGGCCGACCCCTTCTAGTGAACCGAACTCTGTCGACGAGGGCCTAGAAAACCTGAAAGAAGTTCTTCAGGTTCTTAAAACTGCGGGTTTTTCAGTTAATCTAAGGAAGTGTACCTTCTTAGATACGGAAGTCGAGTATCTAGGCCGACTAATTGGGTATGGTCAGGTGCGGCCGAGCCCAGGTAAAATTGAAGCTCTCTCCAAATCACCAAAGCCTACCAGTGTGAGAGAGGTTCGTCAGTTCTTGGGGTTGGCTGGTTATTTTCGCCGTTACATTGCGGGCTACGCATCTAAGACAGCTTGTGTTGCGAAATTACTAAGAAAAGGCGAACCTTTCTTGTGGGGTGCTGAACAAGATGCCGCTCGAGACTACGTCATTCATTGCCTAACTAATGAACCGGTGTTAGCTATTTTTGACCCAAAAATACCTACTGAGCTCCACACCGATGCCAGCACTGGCATCGGTGTGGAGCTCAGTAGGTCTGGGTGCTATTTTACTCCAGGAGCATTCTAATAAAAATAAGAGAGTAGTTGGGTACTATAGTAAATCCACACAGGGCGCGGAGTCTCGTTACCATAGTTACGAATTGGAAACTTTGGCGGTTGTCCGTGCATTACAGCACTTTCGCCATTATTTAATTGGCATTGATTTTAAAATAGTGACGGATTGTAACTCGCTAAAGATGACCAAAAATAAGAGGGATTTGGTACCGAGAGTCGCGCGCTGGTGGGTTTACCTGCAGGATTTTAACTTTACGCTAGAGTACAGGAAGGGATCTCTGATGCAGCACGCTGACTTTTTAAGCCGTAACCCTCCGGTTACAGTTTCACACATCCGGAACCCTAACAACTGGGCAAAAATTGCTCAGACTGCTGACTCAGAGACCCTGGACTTAATGAGTAAACTAAATGAATTTAGATCAGACACGTTATCTAATAAAAAATGATCTGTTGTTCTACAAGTATTCACCAACAGGAGAGGAACAGAGATTGTTGTGCTATATCCCAAAGGGACATCGATTAAGTTTATTGAGAGTGTTCCATGATGAACATGATCATCTTGGTACTGATAGAACGATAGATCTAATTTTGCGACATTTTTGGTTCCCTGGACTTAGACAATTTGTAAAAAAATATGTAAGTCACTGTCTAGTATGTTTAGCTCATAAGAAAGTTCCTAGAGCACCACATCAGCCAATACAATCTTACACCAAACCAGACGTTCCGTTCACTGTGCTTCACACGAATGTTCTCGGACCCTTACCGGAATCCAATGGCTATAAGCACATCTTAGTTGTTGTAGATGCTTATACAAAATATTGTCTTCTGTACCCAATCTATAGACAGGATACTGATGAGTTAAAACGTGTTTTTTCAAATGCTGTGTCACTATTTGGAACCCCATCTACATTAGTATGTGACCGAGGCAGGATGTTTGAGAGTGCTGCATTCCAGGACTGGGTCACTGATCTAGGCTGTTCAATACACTTTATCACACCTGGCATGCATCATGAAAATGGTCAAGTGGAAAGGTACTGTCGAACTGTTTTAAACATGATGCGCATTGAAGTTGGTAGTAAGGGCTCTCAATGGTCTGATGTTCTGTGGAGGGTCCAGCTTACTCTGAACATCACCAAGCAGGCCACAACACAGACTTCACCGTTACAACTTTTGGCGGGCATAGATGCAGCTACTCCAATCATTAGGTCACTGATCCGTGACGTGGCGTTAGGAGCCGACGACGGCTCACCCTCTAACCGTGAATCTTTATTAGTTCTCAGAAGGCAACGGGCGTCCGAGTTGCTTGCTGCTAATCAACAGAGACAAGACGAACGTGTAAATGAGAGTCGACGACAGCCTCACACCTATGCTGTCGGAGACTTTGTGTTCGTTAACAAAGCAGCGCAGAGCACCGGCAAACTGGACTCTGGCATGCGCGGTCCCTACAAGGTCATCCGCGTACTTTCTCACCACCGTTATGAGCTGGAATTGCTCGCTGGGTCGTACGGCAAAAAGACACAAGCTGCAGCCGAGCACATGGTGCTCTGGCGCGGGGAGTGGACGCCGGACGCTTGCTCCGCTTTTTTTGAAGGTGGTGAGTGAATCCATCTGCATCCCGGCGGCTCGAAGTTCAGTCTGCGTGACGGCGAGATGGTTGAGCATGCGCTTGTTGAAGCCTCTGCTCCGTCTATATTTTTCATCGGGTTCATATTCACAACCAGACGTGAATAAGTTGAGCACGCGAATGTTGAGGCCTCTGCTCGTTATTCATGTTGTGAATAAGTTGACTAGACACAGCACGCGCTTGTTGAGGCCTCTGCTCCGTCTATATTTTTTACAACAAGCATTGAGGTTGCTTGGTTGTTCCGACAATGATTCACCCTCTCATAGAATGCGAATGTTGATGCCTAGACTATGCGGTGGTGATATTTTTGTCAAACTCGTAAGCATTGTATGATGGATGATAGACCCCCGGAATTTATCATCTGTTCTGCCCTGCATTAGCTTTCCCTGAAGCCATGTAGATACTTAAAGGTTAAAGCTTTAAATTTAACTTTATGTGTTTTTGCGGGATCCTTGTCATAGGCACTTGAGTGCACGCTTGTGTCTTTGATATGGGATTCTGTTATAATTTTAGTAGAACCCTCGTTAACTTGCTGTATTCCTTTGATGTTGATGAAAAAAAATACTTTTCTGTCAATATTGTTTGGCTTCAGGTTTCAGATTTGCTTATCCTACGAGTCACTTTAAGTTTCATGTTTGGTTTGTTTCAGAGAATGACAATGACCATGCCAATGATGATCAGTTAGCAGGTGAAGGGCCTTTTGGAGATAATATGGCGCTCGAGGACGAACCGCTCTGCCAGGAACGGCCGTGTTAGAGAACATCCAGATGGTAGAAAAACATCACGTGACCCGGTGCATAAAAAGAGCCGGCAAGGCGGCGCGCGACCATTGAGCGACTGGATTTCAACGGAGACGGACGTCTATTATTGTCGGGGATCTTTATATTTAGGCTTAGTATCGTAGTTAAAGTTACTGTGTGTTGATTTCTTGGGTTCAATATTAAGTGTTTGGTTAGTGTTACTTTTAGGTTGATTGGTTGTTATTTTTTTTTAATAAACTTTTCTTGAAGTTCATAAAAATATATATATTGTCCGTGACTTGGATTAACACATAGGATACTTTCTATCCCGTTCCCGGGGAAAAAGTGAACATCCAAAAAAAGTTAAAACATCAGTCCAGCCGTTCATTTGTTAGAAATGGTAGGTATAGCAAAACACAACTGACATAGAACAACTGACAGCTTGAATAAAACCTTTTTATGTTGGTGGGTACACAACCTGGCCGTAAATAATCAACTTAAGACAACAATATTTTCATTCTTATGCTACGTGTACAAAGATGAAATTTTTACAAGCGATCCGATTTAGATGAAACTTGGAATATATAATTGTCCGTGACCTGGATTAACACATAGGCGAGGTAGGTACTTTTAATCCCGAAAAATCAACGGGATCCAACGGGACGCGAACGAAGTCGCGGGCACCAAGTTATGAATAAAAAGGTTATTACATAAAGTCTTGGTCCGCGTCCTCTTTTGATTCTCTGGGATAAAAAGTAACCTATGTGTTAAGGTTACATATTGCAAGTTTCACAGCTGTTGCCGCGAGATTGAAACACAAACATCTGAACTTTGACATTTATAATATTAGTGGGAAGTGGATGAGATTACACTTGCTCAAAAGGTAAATATATTAACGTAAGGTGCATTGGGGTAATTGCGAAAATGGGTATATTCCGAAAATCCATAAAATCTAGTAACATAATGCTATATTTTCCTGTTGGCAACATTGGTCTAGACGCCATCTTGATTGGCATCGCCGTGACAGTCCTATATATCCTCGTGCCAACAGGAAAATATCGCATTATATTACTAGATTTTATGGATTTTCGGAATATACCCATTTTCGCAATTACCCCAATGCACCTTAACATTTTGTATGAAAGTTGTATGAAAAGGAACCATGCAGCGAAAACGCTATAAAACCATACATTATAGACTCTAGCTAATTGTCCTAGGCTTGATCGCGTGAAAATGATGCTTTATTCTCACAGTTTGTTCTAATTTGGACCTTAATTCTGACTGTATACGGTTGAAAATGTTGAAATAACGTAACAATACCCGGTAGTATTAGATTAGCGCTACTACAGTACAGAATGCATGAGAGGAGATCGTTTCATTAGTATGTATTGTATACTGTGTAGGCAATGCGTGAAGCCTCGTTTGAACGAACTTGAATACTAAAAAAACGTCATGGACATTTCACATAACACCCTCTAGTCCCAAACTAAGCAAAGCTTGTACTATGGAAACTAGATTGCTGATAGAATATATACTTATTTCCTACTGGCTAATAGTTTTGTAGGACTTGAAGAAGACAAATGCATAAAGGCACAATACTTCACTTTAAATACAAATATCTACTCAGATATACCGCGATTTAGCTATTGCCAGATTTGCCAGTCTTACTTGATATACAAAATCGTTAAAACTCTAAGAAATGATAGCTCACGTTATACTGGTTTTTCTTAGTTTACAATTTTTCTTATAGTTCAAAATTTAACTCAGGACAAAAACTAGTTTGGAATCACACACCTCTTTTGATATTTGTACGATTTTATTCCATTTTGAATCTTTATAATATGACAACCCTTTAGCCGACTTAACTTATAATAGTTATAATTAATTAATTAGTTATTTGTATTGCAAATCAAATTGAAATGTGGAAAGAATTATTATAGCACGCAATATAGAACCGTCTTTATTCTTAGTTTAATAATAAAACTTTAGATAGTACTACGAATCTTTAAAAATCTTAACCATGTCTTTTTTCTTCGAATCTACTCATATTTTTAATCTGTTTTGGTAAGTAACGTAGTTTCAAATAATTTAGTTAATAAAACGCGCAAACGCGCCTTCATGAGAGTAATCAAAATGAAAATCAGCCTTTGATGTTTGAAAACCGACGCGTCCAATGGATATGCAAACAATATAACTAGTCAGTAACTAATAATAATAATAATAATAATAGTTTATTTGTTCAAAAAAAGAAGTACATAAAATAAAAACACCATGTACAAGTTAGTACTACAAGTATTTATAATACCTACTACCCAGGTTTGGTAGGTACTTAGACAAACTAGGCTCATTCAGACTAATAAGTTTGTCTCCACAAAATAGCAGTTTGAATCTATCAATGTTTAGGTAGGTAGGTAGGTAGGCAGTCTTCAGTATGGCAACAAATTTACGAGTACATGGCTGAGCTCTAACTCCTAACTAAGTTTCCTTGTGTTTAGGATATTAGTACTCCCCCCTGTTTCGGTCAGTTATTGCGTAACTAAGTGTGGTAAGTAACTAAAAAGAGTAAACGCGCCTTTTCTCACAATGCTTTGCTGTTTCTGGATAAAAGCTGCTCAACTAATGTAAATGCAAATGGTTAGTTCAGTAACTAATACGTGTTAACGCTCCTCTATAAAGAATAATCACAATAAAACTGAGACAAAATGTTTTAATGCATGTTTCTTTAGAGGCTTCATCAACTAACAGTTGCGAATCTCGGTCAGTCAGTAACTAAAAAGTGTAAATGCTCCTCCATGAGCATAATCACAATGAAAATGAGACAATTGCTTTTCTATTTGAGAACGCAAGCGACCAATATAGTTTATCAATTCGTTTCCAGAATTGTACAAAAAGGTCCATAATTATTGAGGTTTTACGTGTCACATGGCTTCAGGTACTTTGCTAGATTAATAATGATCAAATAATCCTTCGTTGATTTGTAAATATACTTACTGGTAAAAAATTACACACATCAAAGTTTTTTTTACTCCGTCGCTATGTAAATATTTACTGGTTAAAAATTAGACACATCTAAATCAATAGTTATACGAAGCAGTCTATTTTAAGACGCTATCTATCGATCAGTTTCAGATGTATGTATACCTCTATGGTATGCCAAGTACGTGTATCTACATCACCGACTTACAACTAGACAGACGAGTTATACGCCAGCGTCACTGCACCAAACAATTGCGCAGACTACTTACATCAAATTATCTACATTATAGACAGGAAAAGAGGAAAGAACTTGATAAGCCACACCTGTTGATGAAAAGAGACAGACACTTGGACAGCAGAGGCTGAGCAGAGTGCGCGGGCGCCGCTGATTCTTGCGCGACTAAGTAAATGTCGGGAAATTACCTTACTTTTCTCTTGCCATTTATAGATCGCCGGTAACCCAACTAACATCAAAACATTCTACATACTTCATTATGTTTGAATTAGGGCAGATTCGTCTAAAAGTCATGATATTCCTGAATAAGTATCCCTTGTGTAACTTTACTCATTGAATTTATTCTCAGATAAATTCGTTTTTGATTTTCCATTGCAATCTTGAGAGTAGCCAATCCCATATTGTTATTCTGTATATACATAAAAACCAACTTAATTCAAAATACAATTGCTTAGAGAGCGCAACACAATAATACATGTGCACACAAATTATCCGGGTGTCGAGTTGTCAATATCTATGAAAACCAACAGCTGTTTTGTCAAATGTAGCAGCCGCCATTAAAATATTCGACAGATAACTTGTTTATACCATAGATTTTGGCAGTATAACGATTCATTCTCGGATAGACAAGTCATTCCTGGAATAAGACTTGGTAGAACAAAAAGTTTTTTATCACTAGAGTAATTATTGGTTTTATTCACAGTATAAGACTTATACTGCGTATAAATAGTTTGGTCGAATCCGCCCTTAGTAACATAAATATATGAAAATAATTAGCTTCAAGGTCAGTAAGGTCTGTCAGACCGCGGTCAAAACATTTTTGACAGAAGCAAGGTCTTCCAAAGTTATGAGGAAAAATGAACATGTTTTATCAAGTTCGTAGCTTATGATATTGCACAACATAGATTTTGAAGCGCGTAAATGTACAAAAAAATAGTACCTACATAATAATAGTATACCTACTTATACATACAAATATTTTGTACACAGTTATAGATTTTGTGAGAGAGAATAAACGTTTTATTTATTTATTTATTATTTAGAACGTAGTAAAAGTAAGCTTTATCAATGAATAAAACTGAATTTGAAAATATACCGTGATATAAACCGTCAAATAATACGGTGTATTTAGTTATAACCGTCTAATAAATCTAATAGACTTAACCAAATTGCCAATAAATTATAGAAATGTCGATAGAAATATTAAATTATACAATATATCATCATGATTTTAATGTATAATGCAGTTGAATTTAACTGCATATTAATTAATGGTTTATCTTTTATAAATGTATTATGTTACAACCTTTTTTTTCTGAATGCATATAAAAAGTGTATCTCTATTCTATTTAATCGGCTGAAAATTATGGAACTGTCAATAAAAATATCAAAGTACATTATTTTAAATTAACGTTAAACCATGTTTAGTTTAGTAATTATGAACAAAACATAGGACATTAATCTAGATTATACATTACAGTCTGTCATAGTTATTTTAATGTTTAATGCATTCGATTTTATTGTTTAACTATTAAATTTTCTCCAAATTTATTAAATAAGTTTTATTTGATAGTTAAAAGTAAAAAAACGAAATGGACCTTCTTTTATAAAATATTATCATAATTAATTTCTTTTGTCCAGTGTGTCTAAAAATAATTATATGCCTTGCCGTTGAAATAAATTTAAATGAATGCCTTTTTTCGAATCTTTAATTTTAGTTATTACGTAACAAGGAAGAAATCGTATTATGCGACAAGACCGCCGTTTACAGGACATTTGCCTGTTCCTACATAACTGTTAGTTGGTACTTGTCCTCAATAACGTTTTTATTTATTATTTATTTATTATATATTATCGTAGGTAGTAATTACCTACAGTAATAAATTAGCTAGAGTTTGAGTAGGTGTAGCGCTGTCAAAAATTGTCGTTTGTTTCTTTTTTGATGTCGACAAAAGTTAAATAAACTTAAAATAGAAAAAAAAAATTTTTAAACAGTTTGAAGAGAATAGAGAATAATAAGAGAATAATTTATTAATACCTGAACATCATAATGAACATCTTATACGGAACAAATAATAAGTGTACTTGGTTCTAATAACTTATAAATGTACGGTACAATACATCCACTAAGTATTATAAATAAGAAAAAAGTACTTGACGTTCGTTTATTTAGCTTGTAGATTTCACCATTTAGTATTATGTTAAGTATACTAAATTTGTATTATTAACTTGTATTTATTTATGCTATGCGAATGAAAATTGTGAAGCTGATAACATCAGAATCTGATGATATTGATTTAGATCTGCTAAAGACAGCTGAGGTCAACGCATTACGTAAAGAATGCGATAAAATTTTATATAATCTAAAATTATAATCAGATGTTTTATAGGTGTTTATAATTATGTACAAGAGCAATGGGCAAATCGTATGTACAGAAAATACCTACTTGATGAGACTTTTCAAAAATGTTTTATGACCTAAAACTATAGAAACTTTTTTCTTTTTCGAGCTCAAAGTGAAAGTCAAAATGCTTTTATTCAATAAAAGCTCACTGTTTACTTTGAATCATCACTTGTTTTGTATGGAGTAGGTAATGATTACATTGTATCATTGAATGTTTGGAGCTAGTTTTTGCAAGTTTGTTTATCTTCTAAATAATCAGATATTATATAGTATGCTTTTAGAAGAAATCTTTGTTTTATTACGTTTTTGAACCGGCCAATCGATCACATCACTTGGGATTTTGTAACCATCCCAACAATTTTAAAATTCTGAAAATGTCATCTACACCTGTTGCTGAACGTATTTAACAGAAATTACAGGTCAGTTGGTATTCTGCCTTCTGTGCTGTGGTTCGTGGGTTCGATCCCCACTAAAAAGAAACATTTAAAGATGGACATATTAATAATACTATGCATTATTATTATCTAATACGGATATTATTATTATTGCAATTTAATTAGATACTTAGGTGCTTATCGTAGGTCTCTAGTTTATCTACTAATGTTTATTATTGAGGTCATGTTAAACTGTCGGTCCCGGTTTTAACAGGCGTGAAGCCACGAAGGGTGCTTTAAGGCGACCTAAAACCCCATCAACAGAGTTGGCTACTAACACGAGCCCACTATGCAAATGGTTGAGCTCCATGTGATATTTTTTTTCATCTGAAGGCGCCGCCGCCGCCGGCGGGCACGAAGGGAATATTAAAAAAAAAAAATCCGGGGCTTGATACATTTTTTGCCCTGATCCTTAAGATATATTGTTAACCGACTTTAAAAAATGAGGAAGTTTTCAGTTCGGTTATATTTCTTTTCAGTATAGTTTGTCAGTTAAATAAGAGTAACTGAAAAAAACTGTCATACACGTATACACTACATTGCGTATTTGCTTTTCTGTGGTGTTTACGATCAATAGAATAGTCCCAATGAACTGCGATCATCATCATCATTCGATGATGAAGGCGTAACAAATAGAACTCGATTTTTCCAGTTTTTTTAAACTTATAATTATAAATGATCTACGGTCATATTATTATGAATTTATGATGCATGACAAGACATTCTCATTTAGTTATTTAGTTGTCATAAAAAAAGATACATAATTATTATGTACCTACTTATAATTTTTTTACAAACTTTACCCATGCATTGCGAGTGGAGAAAAAATACATTTTTGAAGGACTTTTTGTCATTGAACTCATGAAATACACTTACCTAACTTGTGGGTTCTACTATCAATTATTCCGTACCTGTAAGATTGTGGTTAAAAAACTGTGTTATAATACAAATAGCAGACAAAATCTTATTTTTTAAATAATCCGATTGTACAAAAACAAGAATGATAGATTTTTTTTCTACATTGGTAGAAAAAAAATTCTTCAATTCATTTTCTCCGTAAATAAATACTGATAATACATAGAAACACCCATCAAAAAACGATGTACTTATTGGGGATCAAACCCACGACCCACAGCACGGAAGGCAGAGCTAATACCGACTGACCTGTGACGCCTGTCTTATATACTTTAGGTACTAGTATAGTATTATATAATCTGTGCTTTAGGTATGTACAATGTACATGTACCTATCTCGAGGTTCATAATACAGCAAAAAAAAAACACTCGGAAATTCTTAATTTAAATAATAATAAAACGGTTATATATTTTTTGCAACGGCCGTATCTGACACGGAATATCGAAATGATATAACTTATAATAAGACTTGATTCTGAGTCACCACGCAAGGTAAAAACAATTTGCTTATTTTCGCGTAAGACTACAAAAATAGGTACAGTATAACTACACAGTACTGTAGCTACGTTATCGACGAGAATTTAAATTCTTTTGTACCGTAATTTACATAAATACAATTCACAAGTTTAAACAGCTGAATATAGGTAACCAAGAAAGATAGGTAACGATCATCGTGTGAAGAATTAATTTAATCGAAAACTCGAACCGATTGAAGAAATCCAAAAATTCGTGAGCACGACCACTGTTTCACTTTTATTTCATTCACAGTAAAATACTATCACTGTATTTTTCTGTTGTTGGAAAAACTACACTCGCGTTCGGCTTTCCCGCGTAAAGGACAGTGAGACACGTGCGCCCCCTACGTTTCGGATAACAGACTGACTTGACATTGCGAATGCCAAGTCACAGTCGACGGGTTAGCGAACGATTTTTCTTACATTTGTAACCTTTTCGACCGGTTTAGCCAAAAATAACACGAAATGTACAAGATACAACCTTTATTATTGCCATAATTTGTACGCAATTTAAACAGTATAAAGATATTGTGATTTTAAGGCTCTTGTCTGTATAAAAATGGATCTGAAATTTTAATTTAATATGTGGCAAGAGTAATTTTAGATTGAAATTCTGGATTAATAATCAGATATCCGGTAAATTCAAGGCCTCTTGTTTAAAAATAGACGCATTAAAAAAACATAAGGCAGATATTAACGTCTAATTTAAAACTGAAGGCTTCACAATTTTATTTTATGATCATATTTTTATTTTTATTCTTAAACTAGCGGTCCGTCCCGGCTTCGCACGGATATTTAACAAAAAAATCTATTTTTTGACACCTTGGCTTACATTATTCGAGTTTCAGTAAGGAACTCTATTTCTGTTTTGAAAATATATTATAGCCTATGTCACTCGGGGATAGTGTAGCTTCCCAACGGTGAAAGAATTTTTCAAATCTTTCCGGCAGTTTCGGAGCCTATTCAATACAAACAATCAAATCTTTAAAAAAGAGTATTTTACGATATCGATAATATTAAAAAATTTGAAAGCTAGTGTGTCGCCGGCAGTGGGGCCCAAGCTACCGGTACTCAGGGGTGTAAACTGAGGAACCTACGGCCAATGTGTCAAGGATTTCCTCTGCATCTGACCCTTGAGCCAACCTTCTAACGAGAGCTTCTTTAGATATTAGACGAGGCTCTTTGTTATCAGTGCCTTGATCACGAAAAAATGTGACAATCGCAAACGTATCGTAACGCTAGCGTATCCGAGATACACTGCGCGGTGACACTACAACGGTTGGCAGTCGAGCTGGCATTGACGCGCAATATAACTCGAATACGCTAACGCGGCGACTGTCCGGTTTGTTCGTGATAGAGGTACAGATCGTTCATTGAAACGAATATCGGGATAGTGATCACCGAATCAACATGGCGGTTACCTCGCAGGGCCATGGTCTTGCTGAGCTTTTCCTTCTTGGCCTTTATGAGGTAGGTTTTCATTCGGGATGTATTATTTACTAGCTGTCGCCTGCGGCTTTACTCGCGTGGTAGCACCATACGCATTATTTGGTTAAAATTTTTGATCCTAATTTAAGACCCTTTAGGGTGCGACTTTTCAAATTTTCATTCTTAGTGCATCCCCACACTATATAAGGATACTACTCTCTAAATTTCATACCTCTAAGACTTATAATTAAGGCTGTGCGTTGATTGTCATGTCAGCTTCAAAATCGTTTTATATATTTAGATTTATTTATAGGAAAACCGGCAGCACATAACATAGATTAGGTATAAAAATAGAAACAGTAGGCCAATTATATTAAAGGTGATTATTAAACTATGTTTTACAGATACTATTATTTAAAATTTTACTATGCGTGATCGTTATATATCCAGTGAATTCAGTTGTAATTGCAGTCGAAAGCAAACATTCCGGATAATCTATATATACAAACTGGAATATCTTGGAAACCATGAATGCTAGCGTATACCGCGTTCACACTATACCCATGCCGCTGCCGGCGTTATTGCCGCGGACTTATTGCCACAGCAACATCACCTTTACTCTCATTAGAGACCAAGACCATGAACTTGGGCCGGGAGCGTTCACACTATGCTTGTGTCCACTTCCCTGTCCAAGTCCCTGCCGACTGCGGCATAGTGTGAACGCATCATTAGATTAGGCTAGACATAGAAAATCTACTTTAATTGGTATATTGGTTTACATAATGTTTTTAACAGTCCAGACGATTCACGTAAAAATGTTTGGACCAAAAAGTTCCAGAAATGAATTTATTTTTCTGGAATAGAAACAAAACAAGAAAGGTATACCTATAGGTACGAAATATCCAGATTTACTTGGGTTGGTACCGTAATTATCAGAACGCCTAAAAGAAAAAAAGGCAAAAATGGTTCAAAAACTCTCCAGCCAACAACCAACATTGAATATTTTGAGAAATCAGTGGATCAAATAAACTGAAAACTGTTTATAAACCTGGTAGTGGATTAAGTACTTCATGCTGATAACATGGATAGATGTAAGGTAATTGCATGTCAATATATAAAGCACATCCCTATCCTGGAAAATAAAAAAATAGTAGATTGTATCATATGGGAGCCAAATTATATTTTTACGGCGAGGGCGCTTTTTTGGATCCAGAGCGAAGTGAAGGATTCTAGAGTAGAATCCCGAGCTTAGCGAGGGATTCTTTAGTAGAATCCTGAACGTAGCGAGGGATTCAAAGTACGTCGCCCGAGCCAAAAATACATTTTTAATACAGTTGCGCAAAAAGTGGCGTATTGCAGGGACGTACAGCGTTCGGGATGTGGGCTATTACATACTCGTGCTTTTTTTTTACCTTTCCCGAACTCGTGCGTTCTCTTTCCCAAATGTCAAAAAAACGTCTATTAAAAAGAAAAACCAACCATGAAGTTTTTACTAAAAAAATTCATAGAAGTTTTTATGATTCATGCAAATACGTATATTTCTAAAAAGAAGCTACTTATTTGTTTCAATATCAGATTTAATGATTTGATTGAATGAGTTAGGTTAGGTTTCATTTCATTTCATCTCAATTTCATTTTCATTTCATATCAATAAAAAATTATACTGAAGACTTGGCTGTATGGGCATAGTTCCCTTTGCCTACCAGAATGGGTGAAGAAAAAAAAACTCTGCTTATATTCTACGGTTGGCGCCATTTTTCAGAAATTTTCTTTGCGATTTTAGTTCTTTGTTGCACAAAATATTTTATTAAATTGCTTCATTTTATCGCAACTGTATTAAAAATAGTCGTTCAGTACACGTGCGGAACCGTCATTGCAACTTGTTCCGACTGTCAACCCTCGCCTTCGGCTGCGCCTCGGCTGCGCCTCGGCTCGGGTAGACATTTGTCGGAACTCTTTGCAAAGACAGCCTTTCCGCACTTGTAATGAAATATACTATTTGAGTATTCGCCCAATAGAGTAACAACTAAAAGGAAAATAAATAGTATTATTTTAATTTTATTTGTTATATAATTTATTATTAAAACAACTACAAACAATATTTGCGTTCGATTTCTTTGGCGCTGAACACTGAAGAGGTTCCAAATTCAAAAAGTGCGCGGGAAAATTAATTCCGGCGCACTTATAGTTTCTTATAGAAAACACCACGTTTGGGTGCACATAAAGGCGAACCAAGTCGTTCTTTTCGAATAGATAAGATAAAAAAGCAAAACCTTCCGCGTGTAGGTACGTAAAAAGTGCAGGGTTGCCAGCCCGTAGTTAACCATGTCATGTCATACGTCATACGCAGCGTACGTAGGTTTTCATAACATGTCGTAAACACACATCGCGTTCATTTTAATATGTTTTTGTTTATATTTTATTGTTTGCAACATAAGCACTGTTTTCGCTGCGTTAATTAATAGTATATTAATTATTAATTACTAGCTTTCGCCCGCGACTTGATACCACTAGGCAAAGTGCTGATGCAATGCATTATTAGAAGCAAATTTTAATGGACATGAACCGTTCACACAACTCTCTCTAATCTCAAACTAAGCGAGGCTTGTACGAGCTAACCGCTTATTATTAGGTGGTCAGGTACTTTCCGTTGACAAAGATAATAATTCATTATATTTCTATGGTGGTACAATAAAAAAAATCATTCCATCAAACGAGCTCTGGACCAAACTAACCATACAGAGTGGCGTCCACAAGAACCAAGACGTCGTGGCAGACCAAGAACAAGGTGACATGAAATAGAGAAATACCAGCCCGAATTGATCATCACAGCATTGGATCGCACAGCGTGGAGGGAAGGGGGGATGCCTTTGCCCAGCAGTGGGACATCGAATGCTCATAATAACAATATTTCTGTCTATAAATTTTCTGGAGGTTCCTTCATCTATAGCCCTGGCCACCGGTATAGTAAGTGCCAAATAACACCGCAATACAGGTCATTCACCCACCTTCACCACGATGTCGATAAATTCAATTTATGAATGGCTAATTCTGTCGTTTTCCATACAAACCTGTCGCTAAAACGGTAATCGCTCGAATCTCGTAGTAGGTACTGTTTGTTTACCATACATAAATTGAATTTTGCGACATCGAGGTGAAGGTGGGTGAACGACCTGTATTGCGGTGTTATTTGGCACCTACTAGGTATAGCTTGGGCCCTGCATCGCTGCTGGCGGCATTCTAGTTTTTAAGTTTATTTATTAATATATGTTTATTGTTTATTATAATACGCTGTAAAAAAACTTTTAGATTAAGATAGACTTGTTGGGAAAACGTGGAAATGCTTTTTTAAAAACGAGAAAATAATTGAATTGAAATTACTTTAATGTTAAGATGTATTACAAGCAGTAGCTAAGAACAGAATGGAATAAATCTCTCGACAAACATCCTCTACTTGAGACAGCTACATCAGCAAATCGTCAGCGTCTAGACCATTTGACTGCGCGTGGGCGCTTCATGCGAAACACATATAAAGTGCTTAGCATGCACTAAAGATGGAACGACTGGTCGATGTAGGCAACGTAACTCCTCCCTCCGTAAGTTCGAGATTATCCGAAGGATGAGGATTATCTCGAGTTTTCCCCATAATACATGATTTCCTTATTCTATTTTTAAATGCTAACAATAAAAGACAGATTACAATAATGACACAAAATACAATGGTTCCTATGCTAACACTTTTATAATCTAAAGCACTATAATTATTTTCACTATCACTAATTTCACTTCCACTTTTCTGCAATAAGTAATTCAGGAACTGGATGTCAGCAAGATCGATACCGTTGAGGTTGACAGGCTTTCTCAGCATATCCGATGGACTTGGCATTATTTTTGGCAAGTTGATTACTGGAAACTTCATGTAAACTACTCCTTTTCCTTGACTCTGGTGTTTCTTTAGCTTCAAATCTTTGATCTTAACTAGACAATCATCATCCATAGTTAACAGGTTAGTTCCACTAATCGTTTCTTGTGTTATCTCGTTCTCGCAATACTTGGTAAGTAGCGTTTCGGTTTTCACGTAAATGATCCAACGGTTGGGTTGTATTAAATCAGCTCTTATGTCATCAATGGTTACAGGAATTGGATGACAGCTCGAGACATTTGTGGAAAATTTCATAAGTTCCGTAATGCAATCGTCTTCGATAAGTAGTGAAACATCATTCTCAAAGCATAGGTAGCGGGCTTCATCGACTTCACGGCATGACTGGGAGAGCGGCCTCGCTTTCAACCCTTTCACAAGGACATAAGGGTATTTGGGAAGGATAAGAGAGGTAAGGCCATTGGCTTGGACTGGTAATGGAATCAATTTAAAATAGTTAAAAAGCTCATTCCTAATCAAAGGTATGTGCATAATGAATTTTATCTGATTTTGTTTTATATACGCTTTCATTTCTATACACTGCTCTATTTTTACTAAATTTTCAATTTTTGCTGGAAATACTAAACTGTCAGTTTTCTCAATTTCCTTAAACAATAGTATTAACTCATCCGTGTCTACAATTGATTGATGTAACAATTTAACCTTAGCGAAAGCAATAGCCGTTTCAATCTCATTCAGTCGAATATACAGAGTCTGAAAGTTATGTATAAAAATGTTATATATGTGAATAATTTTATTACTGATTTGTGATAACTTTGATCCATTTAAACTGCGATTAATATCTTGAATACTTTCCTCAATCTGAATGAAATTGTTTTTGGTAGAGTTGGCTATATTTGTGAACGTACCCACCATTTCGGCAACGATTGTCATTTTGTTAGATATTGCGTCTTGCTTAGTTTTTACTTCATGAATTAACTTTTCGTACATTACAGCATCGTCATTGTCAAGATTACCTGTGATCGTCTTAATTAATGAACCGAGGGAATTTAATAATCCGCGCTTAGATCTTACCGATGGAATCAATTGCTTATACTTTCCTATAGTTATATTCATAGTGTAATCCGTTTGTGACTGTACTCCAATGAAGTCTGAGTCAAAAGCTTTGGTGTCAAAACAGCTTTCTACTTGTCTTTTTAATCTTACATAGCTATCCATAGTTAACTCTAGTTCCTCGTAAATAAACCTTAAATCTAAGATTTTAATGACAGTCCATGAATCATGACTGACTACCGCTTGTCCTTCCTTTACAGGTAGCAGGCCTGGGTTCTTGTCAATCGGCTGCAGTTGAAGGGCCTGGCTTCGGATCACTTGGACCGCCAGAAGGATTAACCTGTGGAGGACGCCTGACATCTTTAATGGGAACTTTGGTATTTCTATTATTTGTAACTACAGGTACAATGTTCCTATCTATAGCTCCGGTAACCTGAGCTTTCTGATATCGGGGTTTATCTTTACCGCGTCTAGTGTTTACTCCTTTAATGAAGACTGTATCGCCTATGTCTATGTCAAAATCCCTCTCGCCACCACGTTTCTCTATTACAGCTCTCTTTTTGTCAATGATTTTGTCAGTCAAATATTCATATAAGTGTTTTGTCCTTCTTACGTGTTCCTTAACCAGCTGTTGCGTAAACTGTTTGTTGAAATCTACATGAAATGCGCTATTGGATTCGGTATGACCGAAGACAACTTCGAATGGAGTCAGATCTGTAGTAGAGTGAATCGTGTGGTTATATGACATAACTGCATAACTCATGACAGATGCAGCATCTGTTACCTTTTGTTCGTACTTAGCGATGCGGTATATCTCTATAATAGTTGAATGGAATCTTTCTACTATCCCCATAGAGTTGGGATTATGAGGGGTACCGATATGAAGGTCTATTTTATAAAATGACAACATCTCCTTCATCAATGTGTTATTGAATTCAGTACCGGGGTCTGAACTGATTCTACTAGGTGTTCCATACAAAGAGAAGTACTTTATCAGAGCTCTAACTGCTTCGGGGGTGGACTTGGCGCTAATTTCAAATGCTTGACCTAATTTGCTGAAGGCATCAACTATTGTAAGGTAATGTTTTCCATCAATCGAGAATGTGTCTATAAACAGTTCTTGGAATGGTCTAATTTGAGTTTGTGACAATTGTAACTCTGGTTTCAGTGGTTTACGATCATATTTCATTTTCTTACAGAGTTCACATGCATTAATTATGCTAGACACCGTTTGGTCCATGTTGTTCCAATAAAAGGTACGTCTTAGATGTACTAACGTTTCCTTAATTCCCCTGTGACTGTTCTTACCTACGTGGTACTTAAGTACAACGTCTCGTTGCTCTTGTTCGTTCTCTACATAAATTACTCTTTTAGTGCACTGATAAAACTTAACTGTTCCTTTCTGAAATAGTAATATAGTAGCCTCTGAAAACTGCTTTCGATGTAAATCGTCTTCAAAATAAAAGAAATATTTTATTTTAGGCCTAATATATCCCTTCAGAAACCTTTTAACCAGATCCGGATTATTTAAAGGTAAGTGAACCTCTAAAACCTTTTGTTTATTCCTAGACAAGTCTTTAACTGCTAGTTCATCTCTATTCCAGGTATGTACGAGTATCTGATTCGGTTTGGTGTCTACGGCCTCCTGTAATATAAGCATACCGTCCGTGTCTAAATCACGCGCTGAATGCACCGTGCCTATACTTCGATCGTCTTGTCCTTCAGATGCAGATGCGGTGGTGCTACCTACAGATGGAGTTGAATAGGGAGACCTACGACCTTTACCAGTTATTGAATTCTCCGAACCGGATGAAATCAATATCGGAGATGGCGTTCGCTCACGTGGGGTAGAGGCGAAAGAGGCACCGTTCTGATCTCTACTTTCCTTCTTGTCTAAATTAACCTTCATCGAGACATTATCGTGTTCACCTAGGGCGTTAAGTCTAATTCGGGACAAAGCATCGGCGTTGCAATTTTGTTTTCCTTCCTTGTGTTTAATATCGTAATCAAATTCTGATAAGCGCAATTTCCATCTAGTTAGTTTACTGTTGGGTTCCGTGATCGATTTAACCCAAGTTAGTGGTCTATGGTCGGTGTAAATAATGAATTTCTTGCCGTATAAATATGGTCGAAAGTGCTTTGTAGCCCAGACTATAGCTAAAAGTTCCTTTTCGATTGTGCTATATCGCGTTTCAGCATCGTTCAAAGTCCGACTAGCGTAGGCTATCGGCTTATCGCTGCCAATGGGTCCCTGGGAGAGGACAGCGCCTACTGCAAAGTTCGATGCATCCGTCGTAAGGACGAATGGTTTAGTAAAATCGGGAAACTGTAAGAGCGGTGCGTTTGTTAGAAGCTCTTTACATTTTTCGAACGCGTCTATGTATTCTTTTTTTGTATGATCGATCTTATTTTTCTTTTTCAGACATGATGTTAGTGGCTGTGTAAGTTTGGCAAAATCTTTTATAAACTTCCGGTAATACCCTACCAAACCAAGAAAACTCTTGATTTCTGTGGATGTTCGTGGTATTGGAAAATTCAAGACTGCTTTTATCTTGTCGTTATTAGGCATAAGGCCGTTCTTGGTGATGGTGTGACCAAGATACAAAACCTCCTTTCTTAGGAATTCGCATTTGTCAAGTGTAACTTTTAAATTCGTTTCCCTAAGGCGATTGAATATTTTACGGAGTTTCTCAACATGTTCCTCTAGACTTGAAGAAAAGACTATGATGTCGTCAAGATATACTAAGCAGTGGATACCCTGAAGACCTCGCAGCACGTTATCCATAGCCCTTTGAAACGTTGCAGGCGCCGTTTTTAAGCCAAACGGCATCCTTTTAAACTCGTAATGACCTGACTGTGTTGTAAATGCGGTCTTTGCTCTATCAGCTTCATTTACCTCAATTTGATGATACCCGCTAGCAAGATCTATTGTGCTAAAATACTGTGATTTTCCTATTTTATCAAAGAGGTCAGTAATATTGGGCAACGGGTATTTGTCGTCGACCGTGATTTCGTTGAGGCGCCGATAATCGATCACCATCCTAAATTTCTTTTCTCCGGATGCATCTGTCTTTTTAGGTACTAGATGAACCGGTGCACTCCAAGGTGAGTGTGAATTTGCTATGACGTTATCTGCCATAAGTTTGTCTACTTGGTTTTGAATCTCCTGATTTACAACAGGTGGGTGTCGATAAGGTCGAATATAAATAGGATCTTCGTTTGTTGTCCGGATGTTATGTTTTACATTATTTGTAAAGGACAATGGTAGTTTATCACAATAGAATATGTCTCGATATTCGTAGCATAACCTGTAAACACTCTCATACTCTTCCTTGTTCATATGGTCTAATCGTAATTTTTTTAAATTTTCTTTCAATAGCTCATCTTCCATACATCCGTCTTTTACAAAGTTAACCTCACATTCTTCATTTTCATACAACGTAACATCGAATGGTTCTTTAAATGTGATAACTGACTCTTCATCAGATATATTTTGTATAATCGTTTCCGCAAAGTAGTTCTCACACTTAACAAGAGCAGTAGGCATACGAACGCCTTCCTTAAATTGTAGGAATTCTAATATCGCATCACCCTGTTGTAAGTTGGTTGGAATCTTTACTCTTGTTTCAGATCGTGGTGCTATGCAAAGTTCATAAGGCGGATTGTAAATGATCGGGATTGTCGTATTATGTGTTAATAACACCTGGTTACGCATGTCAATATTTGCTCCTAGCTTAGACAAAAGGTCAGATCCTATCAAGCCATCATATCGTCCGTCGACGTCATAAATGTAGAATTTATGGGGCAGTGTGCTTCTAAAAGTCTTTAACAATGGTATGAATATTATCTCATTGTGCATGCTCTGAGCATGTGTGCTAATGACAGTGAACGGCTCATAATATTTATATTTGCTGAAAAATGTATTAGCTTTGGCGGGACTTATGAAGGATCTGCTACTTCCAGTATCGATGAGAAACTTGGCATTAATTTCCGGGATTACTACGTGAGGTAACCTTAAAATACTATCGCAGTAATTTAAACTAATCACTTCACCGCATCCTTCGAGGCTGTTTCCTGAAAATTTTCCGGACAGATGTTTTCCGGTTGGAAGTTTTCCGGATATGCGGAATTCATCTCATCGATGTTTTCCATGTAATGGCACTCGTTCCCTACATCTTCTCCGTACGTCTCGTTCATATTATAACCGTAGTCATAGTAATTGTTATAATCAGAGTAATTTTCCTGAAACAGATCTTCCGTACCATACGGATCGTTTGCAATCATATTTTGTCTTACCGGCGCTGTGCGCATCGTGACGTCAGATTCTTGTAACCTGGGTTCCTGTACCTGACGCGGTGTACCAAATTTGTACTGGTTGCCTGACTGAGGTTGGTTCTGAGCACCGAACTTAAAACCTTGTTGTTGAGGGATACCAAACTTATAACCGCCGTATTGGAATGGTGCGCGTTGCGCGGGAGCCTGGCCGAAATTACGTTGTGGAAGATTTGGTGCTGTACCAAATCGATAACCTTGCGTGGGTGGCGCAAATCTCATTGGTTGGAAGTTTGGTCTGAACCCTTGATTTTGAGGAATGCCGAATTTAAAACTAGTCTGTGGAATATTAGGTCTAAAATTATTTTGCATCGAGTTAAACGTTGGTTTCAAACCTTGAGGTTGAGGTGCAATTGGTTGCGGTTTCGATGCACTTTGAGAATTTTGTGGGGTCGGTTGTTGCAATGACGTTTGTTTTAGTAACTTATTTTTTGAATCATATTGAAACTTAAAGTTCACTTCCTCAGTTACAATGCTTAAGGCATCCTCTAGGTTAGAGCAACCCTTTAAGCGCACTATGCGAATCATATCTTCTGGTAAATTATACAGAAATACATTTAACGATAAGTGGTTGTACAAAATCATTTTTGCTGCCTTAATTCCTTCGTCGGTAAGTCTATTAACTTTTGCAAACAATGAACTTCTCACATTTTGAATCTTATGACAAAACTGTATGTACGTTTCACCTTGTTTTAACTTTAAAGTTTCGAGTTCGATCGCAATGCACTCTTCTGATCGAGGGTCGCCGAAATGTTGCGTAAGAAGCTCCTTGAGCTGTTCATATGACGTAATTTCCGGATGGTCGCTAAGTAGAGTCGCAGCTCTACCAGAAAGTCTACTCGATATGGCATGGAATAAGTACAAATTCTGTGCCGCGTTTCCTTCAATTTTACTTCCACTTAGTACATAATCACACTTAGATATAAATAAATTCAATAGGTTTTCCTCCCCATCATATTTAGGGATGATTGATAACGTTTCCTTAGGAACCGCTTTAACTGACATTTTTATTGATTTTAATAACTTATCACTACACTGATTGACCTATTTATGTGTTAATCAGTTTGCCTATTTATGTGCAATTAATCCTAGTTGATTTACCAATGGGTGTGTAAACCAATTTGCCTATTTTAGTGCAACTTATAACTACACAAATCAATTACGTCTAACAAATTCGCCAATACAAGTGCAAATTAGTTCACCAAAGTATGTGTAAACAAAATCAGATAAACGCAATTAATAAGCTCGACAATTTAAGTTCGAGAGATAAGGTTGGAAAAGACACAGGAATATAAAATACAGGGAGTGAAAAGGTTTACTCACAAACTGCTCGATCCCATGTCCTCCTGAAACTGCTAGCCACTTTGTTTCACACGCTTTACCAGAGTCGTATTTATTTGGTTCGTTTCCACATCCGCTAATAGTCGGTCTTCATACGAATGTCTACTTTCGTGAAACCAATGTTAAGGTGTTCACGACCGCAGATTTTCGGGAAAATCGTGAAAATCCTACCGGCTGCGCCAGACTTGTTGGGAAAACGTGGAAATGCTTTTTTAAAAACGAGAAAATAATTGAATTGAAATTACTTTAATGTTAAGATGTATTACAAGCAGTAGCTAAGAACAGAATGGAATAAATCTCTCGACAAACATCCTCTACTCGAGACAGCTACATCAGCAAATCGTCAGCGTCTAGACCATTTGACTGCGCGTGGGCGCTTCATGCGAAACACATATAAAGTGCTTAGCATGCACTAAAGATGGAACGACTGGTCGATGTAGGCAACGTAACTAGATATAAAATAAATATGTGAATAATAATATTTCTATCAATAAAACATTTTTTTATTCGTGACGACCTCTAATTGGACCATTCGACACTTATTTTTAATTAGCTTAATCATTATCACGGTCTTCCATAAAAAGAAATAAAAATAATTAATTAATTAAAGTTTCGCACATATCAAAAACGCACTATGTCGATATAGGCATTAACCTTTTATTGGTTCAGCTTCTTGTTTTGTTAAAATATATATTTTACCAACGACTGGCAATAATAATTAACGCTCAGCGTAAAAACCTAAGAGTCTAGGTTTTATTTCGGTTTTATTCTTATAATCTACTAATGGAAGGTTCTGAATGACTGGTTTTAGTAACAAACTGCCAAAGCACAGAGAGGATTATTTACCCGTATTGGTAGTAAGTAAATCCCCATGTAATCGTTTCAGCGAGTTAATTTCTCCATTTGCTGGTCTGATTGTTCACTTGCAGTAGAAAAACGGCAAGAGAGTTTGTACAATATTTATATGTCGAGCACTTCTCGCTCGACTTAAATTGAATCATGTCAAAAAAGATAGTCAAATATTTTGCTCGGTGTGTAGGATCTTCTTGAACCACCTGTAATTGATTATTGTGAACTCCTCTAAATAATATTAAACATTTTGCATAGGGGTTACCCGAGGCCCGATATGAACGGGACACAGCAGTGTCTGAGGCATGGTTTAGATGGAGTAGGCTTGCCCAGCACCTATACCATCTTCTCAGCCTAGTCGGCCTTATACCCACAGGAAAGACAAGATCAATACGGGCGAAGCTGACTAAGCTGCGAGTTTCCTCATGATGTTTTCATTGGAAGTTCCTCCCGCGAACACTCAGGTTGTGGAATGATCTTCCAGCTGAGGTTTTCCCTATAGTGACTACAGTATGAGGCACTTCAAAAAGGGTGTTTTAAAATTCTTCAAGGGTCGGCAGCGCGCGCGTGGCACCTCAAGCGTTGCAGGCGTCCATAGGCTACGGTAACCGCTACCCATCAGGCGGGCCGTACGCTTGTTTGTCTACTTCGTTGCATAAAAAAAAGAAAAAAATATATTGTAGGCATTCTTGAGTAGGTATTCGGGAATAGTTTTTCTACACCCTATAGGTACAGGGTAAAATATCGATAGAAATAATCGGCAATTTATCCTGTTTCTAACAGAATCATTAACACTGAACAAAAAGATATACCCACCTATAGTAGGTGCCAAATAACACCGCAATACAGGTCATTCACCCACCTTCACCACGATGTCGCAAAATTCAACTTATGTTTGGTAAACAAACAGTACTAACCAGATTCGAGCGATACCGTCTTAGTGACAGGTTTGAATGCAAAGCGACAGAATTAGCCATTCATAAATCGACATCGTGGTGAAGGTGGGTGAATGACCTGTATTGCGGTGTTATTTGGCACCTACTATAGCACGTTTATTTTGGCAGGGCGCCAAAGTAGGTCTACTTCTTATCACTTTGTTTGGTTATCGCGCCACAAATCATTTGTGATAGGTATTTGCTGTTAAGGTATAAATAAACAATGGCCTATTCTAGATAAATAGATTGTATAGGCCACCAGTGGTATAGTAAACCCGTCAATCTCCAGGTTGTGGGTTCAAATCCAGTCTTGCGTAGGTGTTTATGGATTTTTTAGTCTATCAGCAATATAGTTCCCATAGCACAAGCTTATCTCGTTGCTTAGGGCTAGAAAGTGTCGTGTGATAGGTCCGAGAATAATTTATTATAAAGTAATATATTCACAAAGAAAATTACAACTAATACAGTATTTACAATATTCACAACATTTACAAAATACACATGAAACAGTTGAGCCATCCACAAACCGTTGCAAACGATTTATAGATAGCTCAACTGGTCCAAATCAGTACCAATCGGAAGCGTTATTATTGTTATTTATTTTTATTTCAAAAATGTGTTTACAAAATTGTCAAGTCGTCTCAAATGGTGAATGGTTATAAAATCCCCAGCTCAGCCATCTCTGCGGACGATGGGTTAAGTCGTATCCCCCCCCTTCACCCCTGGATACGCTAGTATGTGCCAATGATTTGATGATATTATGTATTACAATCACAGTACGATCGCAAAATCTAATTCAACACTGATTGCCAAATCATATTTAGAATTGTGTACCTAAAATTTGTTTTCGGTATTTGGCTAGGAATTGGGATTTGGTCAAAATAAAACAAACGGTTGTTATTTCATTTTGAATTTAGAAGTGATTGTGTCTGGCTGGGAATAGTTTTTTTTTTGGACACTTTACACTACCAACGATTTATTTCGATAGGTTGATGATTTGAAATAATCTAATTTTTAACTTTATGTTAAAAAAAATGTCAAGTGATGGTTTTTGACGGCAAAAAGCGCGCTGAAATGCGCTACTGTCACTATTTAGTCACAGAATACCTATGATTTAGTATGAAAACAGTTTATAACAGTTTTTTTATGAGTCTACAATTGCCCCCCTGCAGTGCGGTATGTGCCATAAAAACTACACTCATTTGCAATAATTGCTTCAAAGTTCGCTATCGTTCACCAAATTCAACAATTCGGCCTGAAATCTTCCATTTTTCAAGAGTCATTGATAAATCGAGTATCTTATTGACGTACTCACAATACGAACCAAATATTTAGTCACGTAGCAACCCTTGTTCAGGCCTCAAGTGGACAGTCAACCCATGTCGTTGTAATTGCTATAGAGGAGCCTTCAGAGGAAATATGTGAGTACGACGTAATGTGACATGCAAGGTTTTTTCCCTGAAAAAAACCTGGCATTTATTGTTACCTACCTACCCAGAATACAAGGTCATACCTATCGTCTCTTGCCAGTCAGTGACGCGACAGAGTTCATCATAGGTTTCCTAGCAGGTTAATAATATTTAGATACTAACTTTCGCCCGCGGGTTTGTCCGCTTCTCGTTTGATCCAGTTGATTTTCCGGGATAAAAATTAGCTTGTGTCCAAACATACAAATATCAAAACTTTGACATCTATAACAGGTAGGTACTAGTGGGATGGGATGGGATTTTTTCTGACCTGTTTTATTTAGTTTTGTATCGGTACCTACAAGAGGTTAGAAGAAATTATAATGTGTACTCAGATACTTTCGATACTAAGGCTTTTCTACTTATAAGAGTAACTGTGTACATTTAACTAGAAAAGTTACTTAATCCGATCAAAAATCCATCACAATTTAAACGAAAACCAAGCCGGAACGCGAAAAATCCCATTTCATTAGCAGTTTCATTAAAATTACGGCCTCATTAGTCAGACTCGCTGCTTTGCTTACAAAAGTACCTACAGCATAATAAAATTGCTGTGTTCCGAGCCTCGTACCTATCATCATCATCAGCCCACGTTTTCTTCCATTTTTAACCCTCTAGTATAAAGGCTCTTCGTGAGAATACAATTTTAGTTCCTCAAATCTGAATACATTGAGATGAACCAAAAGTTTCAAGCTGCAATTATGACTAAGATTCTTCAAACTGATGAATATGTTACACATAGCCTTGAAACGGGTCTACCAATTTTCAGCAAACATAGCTAGAAACCATCCCAGATAAATCATCTTTCTTACAAAAAAAAAACCATTAAACCTTATAACACTTCGTTTTTCAGTCGGGCGTAGAAAAGCAAATGGCCAAGGCACAGATTATATAATACTGCCAAGGTAATACCATCGATCGATTATGTACCTCTACTTATTTTCTTTCTTCACTCATCCAGTACTCAAAAAAGCATGTCAACTGAGAACGCCTCTAACATTCACAGTGAAAATATTTTTAAGTAAGTATAAGGTAACCTAACGTGTTACTAGAAAACAACTTAATACAGCTGTAAGTAACAGTAAACGACGAATACAAATAACGTTTCCTTTCAGAGAATGTTATTCCGTTCGAAAGAATAAAAACAGACATGTTTCAAATAAATCTTTGCGTAAATCCTTGGGTTTCTGAAAAGCGGATGGCAAATTAAAATGAACTCAATTAATTGGTGCATAGCGAAATTTAATTCAATCGCATTCTCGAACCAACTGTACATTTCTTTAAGTTTTTCTGTTTAAATTTGAACCGTATAGACCAGGGTACGAATTGGATATCAATGTATGGGATTTCAAAATTGGTTTTTATGATTTGCATAACAATTAACACACTCCAATAATCCGCCATTATTAAAAGCGTAACTTCTATCTTCAATCGTCATCAATATACTAGATCACAAACCGCAACTTCAAACAGAAATCATAATGTGGTATTTGTGACCCAATTTGAAAAAAACCGTGAAAAAATGACGCTGAGACCTGCCCGTAGTTTCGTAACTTATACTTTTTTTCCTACATTTTTTGTAGTTGACGGTGGCTATATGACGTTCGTCTTTATATGGCGACTCGTAGTTTGACAGGTAAACAGGTTTTCGTTCAAGCTTGAATTGGTACCTACGACATGCGAAGTTTTCTGAAAGCTAAAATCAAAGTTTTCTTATAAATGCTGAAAATATTTCATAAAGATATTTGAGATGATTCGGTAAAACATGTTTAATACTGAAAAAATTGCATAGAACGTAGAACTTTGAATTTTGGCAGACTCTTAACGATTAAAGACTGGATTCAAATTTGGACCAAAAGACGTTCTTCTATTAGCTAATTTCAAAGGCGGTCTTGATGCCTAAAAATGAGATGGTGAGAGAAAATTCCGAAAAGAGAGTGCCCTCAAAATTTTTAAAAATCAATAATAGTTCTTGAGAACCGGACTGTAACATAATATCGTCAAGTTTTGAACTCGTCATATTATCTAAAGCGTTTAGCCTAACCTGTAGTTGGTATAGATATAAATAATGCAACTAATTCTAGTTTCATTATATTATCATGCAAACCACGGGTTGCTGTCGCCGACGTGTCGCAAATACGACATACATACAAGTACGACAAAAAATGTAAGCAAAAATAGGCCATTGACGTCACAAAACTTTTAGACGTCAGTGACATCAAACTTCAAGATCTTGGTAGTAAAATGAACGAAAATATAAGGAAAAGTTGATTTTTTTCCTACAAATTTTTGGTCCTTGTAATAATAAAATATTCTTGGACATATCACACAACGCTCTCGTCTAAGCAAAGCTAGTACTATGGGAACTAGAATGCGGATAGAATACTTATATATTTGTAGCTGGCAAACACTGGATGAGAAGAGACGAAGACCGGGCTCAATGGCGCGTCTTGGAAGAGACCTACGTCCAGCAGTACTATAGTATACCAATATAGGTATATGATGAAGACTAATCCGAGATCGTAAAAGGATACCCTCGTGATATTACCTACAATTACTTCTTCCGCGTTCGCCATTGTTTGTCGTTCTAAAAATCATTACAAGACCAACCATTTCTTTTTATATCGATGAAAAAGTCAAGCACTCTGAATTATTAGATTATAAACGGTAATCTTTTTTTACCAGCTATCGTAATCATTTCCCTCTCAGTGGTACCCGCCCACCCTATAATCGTAAATAGGCAGCAGACGGTCAAAGTTACAGGCAAAAAATATGCCTTATACTGACTGACTATAGTTACTGTAGTTACTAGTATAGTATTATATAATCTGTGCTGTAGTTGATTAATTTAACTATACCTACACATAGTCAAGTGGCTACAGTGAAATAAATTGAACTTTTAGCTGTTTTTTGCTTAGTCTTATGTTAACTTTGAAATTGTATGAATCAAGACACCGCTGACGACATAAGTTTAATCAAAGTCTAGACAGAAAGACAGACACAGACGAGGCTGTCGCTAACACGAGCAACTTTAAACTTTGGTTAATGGCAGTTTCTACGCCTTTCTAACTACCTATTGTTACCTCACAGAGCAAACGTTTCAATACAGATCACGACAATAATTTATTACAAAACGCTGGGTTTGTGTTTCTTATGCGTGAAGCCAGGGGCATTTCTAGTTTAGGACATAAACGAGAAACAGCTGAATCATTCCCTTAGATAAATGGCGGTGATGCAAAGGCATTACGGCATAGCAATAAGTGACCTTTGAGATAAGCGAGATAAAGTTTCATTATCCTTTGTCTGTTGTTTATGGGGAACTCTCGGAACCTTAGTTTGAAAGTTCACGCGGAAATTGGTGGTGTAATCGAAGTATTTTTGCTTTTTAGGCAATGGAAATAAAATGTCATTAAATTTTTTGAATTAATAAATATTATTAATTTATTTATTTTTTTAAAAGGTTAGGAGTAAATTAATGCTAAATGTCAATATTTTCAAAATGTTATCCTCTTTCTTCCTAATCTTTGTATTGTCAATAGGAAATCATTCTTAGAAACTGAATTGTGCTGAAAAATCCGTGAAATGCAAACCAAACGTGCAAAAATGGAAAATGCCTTTCCCAGCCAATGTGGAAAGATGTGCCACCTCACTCTCACTCGTGCAAAAATCAATGTCAAAACGATATCGAGTGTTCTTCTTGACTCAGACACAACTCAGATTACATCTCATTGATAATAAAATTAGGTAGGTAGGTAGGTAGATAGGATGTGTAAAATAATGTAAAGCGTGAATTTGTGCTTTTTAAACTCTATTACGCGTGTAAACCTATGCAATACAAGTAGGTATCACCGAGTCTATAAAGGAATTGTATTCCAAGCAAAACCCTATCCCAATCACACGAACTCACTAGCAAATTCATTTCCAACTTGCGTCAACAGCATTTCTTCGTAGCTCTGATGGGAAAGCAGTTCCCATCCGAAAATGCTTTTACCAGCAAGTATCATGTAGTTATGGATGGTTGCCGCTAGGAAGTAACCTCCCATGTCACCAACGGACGATTGAAAGGCTGGCGTGTCGTAGATAATAATACCGCGATTCCATTCAAACCTGTTGGAAAACAACGCCATCTGTTGTCGAGTAGCTAAACTTGAGCGCGCCATCTACCAGCGAGTAGAAAACACTACTTCGCTGAAGCCTTTTTTGCTTAGTACTTAAATTTAAACATAGATAGCGCTATAGAAAAACTTACTTGTATACTTCATGCCGAGGTAAATTTTCAGGTTTTCGGTAGTGTTGAGTCCGGCGTCTGACGTTGTGTCCCAGGGTGTGTACATAATTTCCTCTTTCTTCAGAAAGTTGGCAAAGGATTTCATCATGAGAAGGCAGGTGGATTTTCCCGCTACGTGGATTTGCGCCTCGGGTTCGTTGATTAGCAGCAGTTGCTTCCAGTTGTAGCTAGATGGCGTGGAAACGAAAACGTGTTAGCAAAGCCACTCTGTGATACAAACTGTGCAAGGACTTTACAAAATGAATTAGGTACCTATGCCTAGTAGTAAAAAAATTACTTATTAATTTTAGGTTAAGAGTTTATACCTACATCATTATATAGGTGTACTGTCACTACCTACCCTTAGGAAACTCAGGACAATCAGGATGTACCTAATCTAAGTAGAAATCTAAATCTGAAAGCCGCTACACTTTTTTTTCTTTACTCGAACGATTTATAACCGGTCGCTAAGATTATTCTTGAATGCATGAATAAAGAAGCTTCCTTTTATACGGCTAAAGCCCATATTATGCTGATTTATTTACAGCTCAAACACTTATCCGGAGTCGAGCATAGTATTTTGTATGAAAATCTCTACTCAAATGTATGCTTGAGTAACGATTTCGATCGCTTGAGTAGCGATACCCGAAATGGGTCAATAAATTTAAAGTACCTACCTCATACCCTAAGCTAGGACCAATGTGTAAACTTATGCAAATAAACGTATCTTGTATCTTATTTATCAGCATACAGTACTAAATGTGGAACGTTCAATTTCAGCTTAGGCACGGACTTGGACTAAATTCTAGGCCGTCTCTAGCAAGTTTCGGTACTTATATCTAACTGCCTGCATGAAGGTAGGTAAAGAGCTTCATAAGTCCCAGACAATTATACCCGAACGAGGCACTCATTCGGTATCACATAATCCAAATGAACGCAGATAGCGATATTGATGCCCGTGAAAGCCTCCTCGACACTCGACACTCTATTTTTATACCTTTCGAGTGTTACCTACTTGAGATAATAAATCATTTCTGTTTTTACCAAAAATACTCGGGTATTAGGTAACAAAGAATGAGTATTATAAATTTTATTATTGTTGATTGGCTAGCGTTATTGATAATATAGTCAAAGGAAAAGTTTGAATATAGGAAAGAGCCCCTGCTTGATAAAACAATATTGATGGACATTTCACACGACGCTTTCTAGTCCAAAACTAAGCAAGATTGTACTATGGAATCCGGATTGCTCATAAAACTCTAGGTACCTACCTAGGTATTTATATTGATAATATAATGATAATATTTATATTGACAATGTAATGTATTTTTTCCGTTCACCATCTTTCAATTTTTTTTTTTTTAATTGATTAGTTAGGTACTTTAATAGAAACCGTGACCAAATCGCATGAGGCAATAAAACACGCCCTTTCAAACTAAAGGCCAATAGACAAACTTTAAAAAAATTCGGCTCAGACAAAACTCCTAAAGTGAGTCAGATTTCAAAGAAAGTTTCTAATAAGGATTCATTATTCACTAAGTAAGTCTCAAATAATTGGATCGGAAAAATAATTTTGACGAGATTCCAATTTATGCTAATGCAATTTCAATAACAAATTCCGCTGTACGTATTTAGGTACCCGTCTAAAATTAAATTGGAAAAGTTTTGAAGTAAGTAGGTGAGAAACCAATGGACATTTGCACACAACACGACACGACACTATCTACACGCTATCAAATACTACGTCGCGTCGATTATGTCAGTGACTTCTAGTATCGTGTCGTTGGTAGTGGAAAAACAGCAAATAATGAAAAAGTTATATATGGAATATGTTAAAGCAGTTGTATTATATTGGGTAGGTTAGGTATGTTATGAAGGGAAGAAAGAGCCTCTGGCGCTCGTCGGAAGCACACGCATACAAAATCTATCGCAAAATAATTAATTTCTAATAAAAGTTCGTCATACAAAAGTGAACCTTAAGCATTAGTGCCCTAAAAGTGAATTATCGTTGCAATACTGATTGCACCTGTGACGTTCCGTTTCAAAGTACGCGACAGTGCATAAAGTCGCACGCGCTCCTCCTCCCCCCTCACCACTTCGAGTAAAGAGTTTAGTTGCTATTTTTTGTCGCGCTTACTACTGCACGAGTCTACCTACGGCAAAATACTGATAAAATGAATCCACAAAGAACTCCGCCCCGTGCGACGTTCATAAGCGGTAGCGAGAAAGCTGGCGGGTCGGTGCCTAACTTATCTACTTATGATACCAAAGATTTACTCGAGCATATCCACATTAGAGAAAGGAAGAGAAAAGAGCGCGCCGAGGAACAAGATTACAAAAGAGACTTTACCAATTTTCAGTCGGTGATATTGAACTTAATGGATGAATTTGGCAAAACCCAAAACGAAACCTTAAGACAGATAAGAGACGAAATATCTGAGGTTAAAAATGAAATAAAGACGATACAATTAACTACAGATACTTTTGCCAAACAATTTACACAAATAAATAATGAAATACAGAACATCAAAACAAACAACACGATAACTCAAGACAAAATTAAGATCATAGAAAACGAAATATCCCAAATAAAAGAGCAACAATACACGAAAAGTACGGCATCCCAACAGCTGACGTTAGCGGCCCCGCCCGCGCTCGATCACGAAAACCTCATTCTTGAAGTGAAGGATCGCTGCGACCGCGAGAAAAACATCGTAATAGCGGGTATATCTGAAATAAATGACTCGAACTATAAAACACGCCAAATATACGATATGGAAGAAGTAGTGAAGATGCTGCAGTCATTGTATGAAGATTGCCCTAAACCTGTAAAATGTATGCGTCTGGGAAAATATATACCTAACAAAAATCGTTCTATCAAAGTTTGCTTTAGCAATACTGATACACCAAAGCATCTACTGCGAAACAAACTAAAGACACCTGAAAATATACAAATCTACTCCGATCAGACCCCAACACAACAGCGATACATGCAATCGCTAAAAGAAGAGCTGAATAAGCGTAAAGAGAACGGTGAAAGCGACCTCACCATTAGGTACATAAAAGGAACTCCTAGAATTGTAGTGAACGCAATCAATTCAAAAAACTAATATCAGCACCGTTACAAAATTCAAATAGTACAGAAAAATTACGCCAACAACTTGTAAAAAAATATGAAGATATACCACTGCAATCATCATCATTAAGATTTTTCTATGCTAATATGCGTAGTATTCGAAATGCTGGAAAGTTCGACGAGATACAATGCATAATGAAAGCGATATCGAAGACTACACATATACTAATACTCACTGAGACGTGGTTTACTTCAGAAAATGATGCTAAGCTATACCAACTACCTAACTATACCCATATTTACAACTATAGACAAAATAGCAAGGGCGGTGGTGTTTCTATCTATGTACACAATAGTATTAAACATGAAGTTACTGAAGAGCTGTTCGAAAACGGAAACCATTACTTATGGATATACATCGAAAAACTGTCCTTAAACATCGGTGCGATTTATAAACCCGGAGATACCAACGTAAGCAAGTTTTTGGAGATATACTCGTCACAGTTGGAGCAAAGAAAAAGGACTGTTGTCTTCGGTGATTTTAACATCGACCTATTGAGAGCGGATAATGACGCAACCACACAATACCTACAGGAAATTCGAGAAACCGGTTACGAAATTGTGAATAAAATAGATAAGGATTTCAGCACACGTGAAACAACAACAACAAACACGCTGTTGGACCATGTATGTACTAATGTAAAGAACCACTCCTTTAGTATATCTATCATTAATTCTTCCTTATCTGACCACAAACATATTTTTCTTGAGATTGGAAAATTAGCTCCTAAAATAAATAAAACAATTCAATATAAAGCACTCAACTACGACAACCTATACAATAACACACTAAACGCAAAATACCTAAATAATGACAATGACTATGGCTTGTTCGAAAAATTTATTCTAGCACAAATACACAATAATAAAATAGACAAAACAAAATTTTTAAATCCACCTCAAAATGACTGGATAAATAAAGATATACTTAATTCAATGAACTTACGAAACCATTTATGGGAACAAACAAAGGCTAATCCAGAAGATAAATCCATACAAAAATATTTTAACGAAGAGCAGGATAAGGTTAGGTCCATGATAAAAACACATAAAAGAAATTACTATTACAAATTATTCCAAGATAATCACAACAATTCAAAAAAAATGTGGGAGGTAATTAACAGCTTAGCCCAAAACAAAATTAAACCAAACAGTGTGCCCCCCAAATTATTAACAATCTCAGGACCCATTACAGAAGGGAATGCAATCTGTGATGTATTCAACTCATTTTTTACGTCAATAGGAGAAGACTTGGCGAACAAAATACCTAAGCACTATCACGAAAGTACAGGCAATATTTTTATGTATAATGACACCTACCAACATCTCTCAACCCTGAGCGATTTCACACCATGTAGCACGGACGAAATAGCTAAAATTATTGACGATCTAGATAGTAACACTAGTACCGGACTAGATGAGATTAGTACGAAGGCGATTAAATGTCTAAAAGCTGTGATTTGTAAAAGATTATCAAACTGTATAAATTCATGCCTATTACAAGGTACTTTCCCTGATACCCTCAAAATTGCAAAAGTAAGCCCCATCTACAAGTCAGGAATTAAAACCGATCCCAGCAACTACAGGCCGATATCAGTCTTGCCAGTTTTATCGAAAATTTTTGAGAGAGTGTTGTACACTCGACTGAATAATTACCTCGAAGAAAAAAAGTTTTTTATCGACCAACAGTACGGTTTCAGACCAAAGTCAAGTACCCTAACAGCAACCATAGATTTAGTGACTAAGATTAAAACATATATAGACAAAAAAAGTATTGCATTAGGGATATTTATTGACCTAAAAAAGGCATTCGATACAGTGAGTCATAAGAAGTTAATTCAAAAATTATGTAACGTAGGCGTCACAGGAACAGCCCTAAACATGTTTGCATCATACCTACAGAACAGACGACAGGTTGTTAAAATAGATAACTATGAAAGTACTCCAAAAAATGTTACATACGGCATTCCTCAAGGTTCCATTATTGGCCCCCTAATTTTTTTAATCTATTTAAATAATATAAACACGATTGGACTAACAGGACACCTTACACTATACGCGGACGATACATGTCTTTTTTACTTTGATAAATCTATCCATGACATAATAACTGATGCACAAAGAGACCTTGATGTTTTAAACGAATGGTTGAAATATAATTTACTTACAGTCAACACATCGAAAACATCATTTATGATTTTTGCAGCTAAAAATAAACCAATACCAGATTTTACCCCCCTTACCATAAATAATGACCTTCTAAAACAAACTAAAAAAGAAAAATACCTTGGACTATGGGTGGACGACAAACTAACTTGGGATTGTCATATTGATCACGTAAAAACAAAATTAACGACATTACTTGGAGCATTACGCAAAATATCGAACTGTATCCCAACTACAATACGGCCCATTATCTACAATTCATTGGTAAAATCGCACCTTGATTATCTTATCGAAGTATGGGGTTCCGCCGCCCCAACAAACCTTATCCCACTACAAAGAACCCAAAACAAAATAATTAAAGTACTTCACTGTTATCACTATCTCACGCCAACTAAGAAACTTTACGAAAAAACTAAATTATTCAACATCCATCAACTTTATGTATACTCAACTTGTCTTCTCATAAAAAACATTACTAATAATTCAATTAAATCTACTATACAAATACACAAGAAAGAAAACACGCACAATTTAAGAAATAAACACAAACTTAATTTAACTAAAATACGAACTAACTACGGAAGGAAAACCATATTATTTGAGGGAGTACAGTTTTACAACCAATTACCTAACAATATTAAAGAATGCGATAGCATCAACAGTTTCAAGTCAAAGTTAAAAGAATACGTAAGCACATTGTAACTTATTTATCTACCATTGCATTGTACCTAAGGCCCTATGCCGATTTATTATCCTTGCATGAAAATTTCTAATCAAACCCATACTTGAGTAACGATTTCTGTATCGACATTATACATGTCTTTTTATACCTATAGATAAGCACCTACAAACTTATATAACTACCTACCTAATAAGCTACGGCAGCGCCATCAAGAGGCAAAATAACTTTATTCTATAATTAAGAATTTTGTATCTCATTGTAAAAGAACTTTTATGTTTTTATGAGAATAAATGTCTTTAAACCTAAGTAATAACCAGTGGCGGATTAGCCACGTAGCAGGTAGCAAATGCTACAGGCCCCGCGCATTTGGTGGGCCCCGCGCACCAACGCTTTCTGACCGTAAAACGTAAAA
Source organism: Eulithis testata (assembly GCA_947507515.1). Classification (NCBI taxonomy): domain Eukaryota; kingdom Metazoa; phylum Arthropoda; class Insecta; order Lepidoptera; family Geometridae; genus Eulithis; species Eulithis testata. The sequence continues at coordinate 2,914,379 of OX382213.1, read as the reverse complement.
TCTATCAACTTCTTCAAATCATATTGCTCAAAAACACAAAAAATTTCGCGGCTCGCTTCGCTCGCCGATGAGTACGTATTTCGCTTTTTACTTGAAGACAACAATGTACTGTAAAATCACAATTTTCGGTAAAGCTCAAGCTATCCAAAGGCCCCTTGATAGAAGTTGCTACGGGCCCCGCGCTGACTTAATCCGGCACTGGTAATAACAAGTGTCTCTAGAGATGTACTATAGAATATTATTATTATATGAGGGTGTGTGTGTGGATGTGAAAGCTTTTGAAGGAAGGAAAAGTTGAAGAAACGTGGAAGTTAGCGAATAACAGGGTTGAGAGAAAGGACTTAAGGCCCAATTAAACCATACCATTTTATTGTACATACCAGTGCAATAGTTGAATGCAATAAATTAATTGCATTTTGTAAACAACACGTAACATTTTTGATCTGGTATACAAGTTTTGCTTCAAAACTTTCCTTGGTTGTGGTCAATAATTGCATTCAACTTTGTTTAATATATCCGCATGTAAACAGTTGCTTACAATTCTTGAACGTCAAATAAGGCGCTTCAACTATTGCATTCAATTATTGCACTGGTACGTACAAGAAAATGGTATGGTGTAATTGGGCCTTAAATTGTACTCGGCAGTGGTAAGATATATTTATTATTAGAGAGAAAAAAAACTAAGTAATTTTTTGGCAGAATCAATTTAGAATTTGTATTTTTTCAACCCCTAAGTAAGTAAGTACCTAAATATTTATACCGTCCCAGGGCTTAGAATTTTTATATAAAATAATTTCAAAACATTCAAAACATATTTATTTTTATTTCTTTATCCTTACGCCTCTACTACGGATACCTAATAGATATACAAGAATTCACGAAGTAAGGGCCAAAATTATTTTCAAATTAACTTAAACGTACGCATGTAACTTAATTGTACCACAGTCGGTATCGTGCTTTCAGAAGTAAGGAAGTTTATAATAGTAGGCAAAGTACTCATAAAATACGTTAATTTATAATAAGTCGGCAATCAGCGAACAAATACATAGGATTTTTTTAAAGTCGGCACTCCGCTAATACTTACATTGAATATTGCAAAAGTTACCAAAGTACGAAAGTCGGCACTCAGCGCCGAAATCGTAAAACCATTTTCTAACATAATCTTACCGCTACCCAAGCATCAAACAATGACTTATTTACAATGTTCACATAACACAAAAGCTTTGTCTTCTAATCAGCTTAGAGGAGAAAAAGAGTCCCTCTATACTTTTGAAGAGTGCTCTGTGCAGCCAAGCAAATATGGTGGGTTCCCAACGAGTCACACCAGACCCGGTCACTTTTATAAGATTGAATGTAAGACTTGTGTTTCACAGTCAGCGCTAATAAATCGCGCCGGGACGTGTGTAAGTGTGCTTAAGTATTTATCATATACCGCGTTCACACTCAACTCATGTCACTGCCGGCATTCCGGACTTATTGCCACAGCAACATCGCCTTTATTCTTTAGACGGCAAGGACACGAACATGCCGGGATAGAGGCATCATCGTGTTTAGACTATGCTCATGCCAACTTCCCTGCCAACTGCAGCTGATTGTGAACGCAACATAACAGTCAGCGCTAATAAACCGTGCTGGGACTTTATTATTTGTTAAAATACTTACTGCCTCATCAGATCAATGATGAAATGCGCCAGATCCTCAAACCCCATGGGACCAGCTCGCACCAGCATATAGAACTCATCCTGGCAGGTAGTCTTCGGCTTCACGAAGTCGAAGGTGAAGCCTCCAGTGGTGACGATCGGCATACCTGTGCTGCCGAGGAACTTCGTGATCCGGGCCACGGATGCTGGGGAAGAAAAGGTACTGTTAGGTTTTTTATTTCTAGAAAAACCGGATTTCAAGGCCAAATGTCGTAATATTTCTTCAGAGTTTCTGGGACTCTACTGTGAAAAATGACTTACGAAGATTCGGTAGCGTCGTTTCTGTTACACTGCGCTATGACGCTGTCACTTCGCAAGAGCCCACGTCATCGTTCGAGATGACCGCGCAGTGTAACACAAACGACGCTACCGAATCTTCGTAAGTCATTTTTCACAGTAGAGGCCGTGATTTCTGACGAATTCTTTGTCACGGTTGACGCACAAATACTAACAAATGATCACATTTTATGCTTAGAACCAAGCGTTAGAAATAGCTAAGTAGTACAATGAGCGTAGATTTAGGTTGCCTAGGTATACAAAATAATGATGTTATTAGCGTGTATTGTTGATCGAAGTTATTAGCGAATCAATTTCGGAAACCACAATCATTCTGAGCCCCGAGTTTGTGCATTTCTTTTGACTTTCAACTCGATTATATCATCCGAAAACGCATTCGCAAAACGAGAAATTTTGTATGAAACCCGGATAAGCGCCTCTACCGGGAGATTTGGGAATTGTGCAATTCCCAACAAAATTTCTCGCTTTGCGAATGCGTTTGCATGTGCTATACTCGAGTCGAAAGTCAAAACAAATGCACAGACTCGGGGCTCTGTTCTTAATAGTAATGTGTACGTATAGTGGTTTTAGCTAATTACTAGCTCTAAATAATGGGCTTTTAGGTTAATAGAATTCAATATGAATTTGGTAATTAGAATGTTATTTTCCCTCATTTTCATTATTGTAGAATTTCTTCGCGACTACAATGTCAACATAACAAAACAAACAGATTTTAGTGGAAATTGCAAGGAAAAGCCAGTGTGGTGTACGGTGGCAAAATAATAAACTACTTCATTGTAATAAAGTTGATAATGCGTTGAATTGTTGAATTCAGTGATCTTGTAGCCCGTTTGCATTTTTCGTAGCATCGAGCTACGCGTGGCACGTGGCTCGGAAAGGGCTACGTGCAAAATGTCGCCAACAATTGTTTTTTTTTTTACCAAAATTTGTATTTTTCGGTAAAAAAAGCACGAGGACTAAAAGAAAATAAAGACATCAAATTCAGAAAACCCAATAAACAATTTGTCAATAAACAAAGGTCACAATACAAAGCTTTGATGTTTTTCTAATACCGTTCTCATTTTTCATTCAATAGGGCCTTAACACACGTGGCGGTTCCCACGCGCAAAATAAAAATAGAAATAAAATGTCCGTCTATTAAAAATATATAAAAGCACTTACCGTCATTCTATTATGTAACGGGTCGTGGTTTGAACGAGCCTTTTTTGGTTCCTCTTTTTACCTTTTACCCATTAGTAAAAGATGGCAATTACTTAATTATAATTATAATATCGTTTTATTCGGGCGTTTCGACTTTAAAACGATTTCAAACCAACTCTCACTCCTTTCTATATAAATGGGAATCGAAAATAATCTCCCTGGAGATTCTCGAACAGTATGATTTGATTAAAACCCAATTAGCAGGACGGCTTATAAGGTTAATTCAATTTTATTAATCTAAGAGGATAATTTTATTATATAACCATTCCTTTTTTAAGAGAAATAGTTTATTGTGTAATTGAATGAATAAAAGATTAATTTTAATTCGCTCGATCGTCGGTCTATCGGCGATTGCTGACCGATAGGCTATCGGTTGGGGGTCTGTCAAAGATTTTTCACGTACACGGCGCCTCTTCTTTGCTATAAAAGAATATCTCCAAAAGAATTCCACGCGGACAAAGTAACGAGCTTTAACCAGGTAAATGATAAAACCGTAAAATGTTAAACCGAAAGCCGTACCGACCGGAGAGTTTAAAATTAGATTTATCTATTTTTTACGTCTTTCTTTGAATAAAACTCGAAAAGTTTGAAATGAAATTCTAATTATATTTATGTATTGTTTCTTTCTTTCGCTATTATTTGATAATCTTCAAACAACCAAGACATCAAACCAAGGGACCTCAAGAGAGGTCCTTTGGTTTGATGTCTTTATGATGATGTATTTTAGAAGAAGAAACCAAAAGAGCACAAATTCCGTTTCATTTATAAAAACTTGAATATCTTGGAAACCGCGCTTAGTAAGTAAATTGAGTTTGAAAGACATTTTAATACTCTCTTATTAAATAAAAGTAATTGTTTTGATTGCAATCATCATCATCATCAACCTAATATACCACTGCTGGACTCTCTGTAGGTCTCTTCCAAGACGCGCCATTGAGCCCGGTCTTCAGCTCTACTCAATGTTTGCGCCACATTTTGCAGATCTTCGCGTCACGAAGGCGCGGGTTTAAGCTAGTAGATCATAAATATTCTTGTTTACCTAGAAGGTATTACATAATATTAATTGTAGTTTGTGGCATCGCCTCAAGCAATAACATTGATATATCAAAAACTCTTAGTTAGTTCTACGATCCATTTCCCGAGAACTTTTGCAATTAATCTGTATTATTATTTGCGAGGTAAACTTTCAGGGGCTATTTACTTCAGGGATGGGACTATGGGGCTCCCCCCCCTACCCCCTAAAAGCTCCCGGGTCTATTCAAGAATGGAATCGAATTTTTCAGAGAAATCCTAAGTGTTCTACCGCACTAGCGATTTGCAGGCGTCTCAGCTGCGTGTTCGCTACGCGTTATTTTTGTAGATCTCGGTAATAAGATAAATACCTACATAAGTAGTTAGGTAGTTTTAGAAAGAATAGTTTAAGATAATTTTAGTTTTCTAGATAGGGCTTGATGTCAAGTGGAACCAAGGACCCCAGCGTGCCTCAATTTAATTCACTGTTTGTTCACTACAGAAGAATTATGTATTTTGCTATAATAAACACGTTTTCGATAGTAATCTGTTAGACTGTATCGTTTCTTTTTTCTTAGTTCTAACTATAGACAAATTACATGTTCGAATACAAATCCCTAAAAGTTTTCACCCTAAAAATGTTTTTTTATTTTCTCTGATTCGATCCATTTTCTTCAATATAAAAATCTTTGGATTCGATAGTAAAATAATTGGAGAAGATCTTGCGTTTAACCATATATTTCTTTGCTTGCTTCTTTAGTATTTCTACATGACATACGTGCTCATACGTTACTTCCTGAGGTGGTACAAAAAACATTGTATCTTACTCACTCAAGTGCAGAGTAGTTTTCTACCAATACTTATATTGCGTGAATACTATAGCGCACATAAAGTACATTTTGCTGAACATTTACATAAAATACACGCGAATATCACCTTTGATCGACAGGAAAATATAATAGGCACTCGTAAAACTCATCATCAATCAAACGGCGTATAGATTTCAATAATATTGGTAGATACAAAAATAACCTCATGAATAACAGTACAAATACAATTCTTTTAAAGTATTTTTAGCTAACTTCAAAAAAGAGAAGGTTTTTATTCGGTTAAGGTATGTTTTTTTTATGTTTGTTACTTCGGAACTCCGTCATTTATAAACCGATTTGAAAATTATTTTAAAACTGAAAGGGTACTTCCAAATTAGTTCCATAAAATTTTATCAAAATCGGTTCAGTAGTAGGGGGGGAGGGGTTCAGTAGTTAGGCTTTTAAATAAGAATAACTGGAAAAAACACGTCTTTCGCGTACACGACACAATATATCCACATATATTTTGCTTTCCTGTGACTTTTCAATGGTGTTTACGATCAATAGAACAATCCAATGTCATAACCACCATCTTAAAGCTATATTAAATTTAAATTTGGTTTTTCTATTCCATTGAAGAGTTAGCGCGCTCAAATTTTTCTATGTGAAGAGACGAAAAAAAAACAGTATCCGAACTCGTTGGAAATAAAATTCATGAAACAAAAATCACTGGCTTGAAAAGTTTAGGTAAATATATTTGCTCAGACAAAATAAACTGTATCTTCTACAACATACTGACCAAAATTGCATGGCGTAGGGTTTGTTGGATGGTGACACGCCGCGTTGGAGATCGATCAGACCACGATTCCAATTTCAAATAAAATGTTGCTCATTTCTGCAGAATGTTTTATTTAAAAAAAAGTAAAGGTCTGAATTCAATTTACAGCTGCTCGCTGCCCATCAAGGTTGGCCCTCACTACACTGTACCCTGTCGTCCATGTCCGTTTTTAGGGTTGTCAAAGCCAATACCATTAGCTAAGTATACCTAAGCGAAGTTCGGAAAGCGTGGAGAGAGATGCGCGGATTTAGGGTGCTTTTCCACCAGTGCCCGCAGTCGAGTTTTGCTACGTTGATTTCCGACAAGCGAGAATCGAGAAACTCGCAGTTTTTGTACGGAGAAAAATAGTTTGCAAATCTCCCGCTAGAGGCGGTTATCGGGTTTTCATACAAAATATCTCGCAAGTCGCTTCTCGATATGCGTTTCGACAAAACAAAACTCAGACTATACGGGCTCAGAGTTAAGATAAGTTACGCTGCTAAGGATATGTTTGGCCAATGGAATCCACCAATGAGAATCGTTTAATATGAAAACAAACGATCCCTATTGGTGGATTTCAAACACTCACAGAAAAACATAGCTTATCCTCTGGAATCCCATTGATTATAAATTTTCGAAATCACGTTTATTTTGAGACAGCCTCAAAATCCCCTTAAAGGGGACAGATCAAAGGGGATTTTGAGACTAACCCTGATGGAAAAGGACCCTTAGGATTAAGAAAGATTTGGGGCGTCTTCAGATGTTAGCGTGTGTTTACGAAATCATTGTTTTTCCTTCAGAAGAAGGTCTCTCTCGACAAACCGGTACTATCTAGTCGTTACCGGTTCAAACCGGTGCTCTGCGATACATTCGATGAAACGCAAACATTTTTGAAAGCTCTTAGATCCGAACCAGTTGCAAAAAATCGAGGTATTTTCTGCGGTTTTACCCTACAAGTAATAATAATAGATGCTAATAGCTATATTTCTTTTTTTCCGCTGAATAAATGCATAAAAAATTAAGCAAAACTTTAACGCTTTTCGATTTCGCTATTTTGCTTAACAACCCTAAACACAACATTTATTTAATTCAATTTGAAATACATAACTCGATCCGCCCGAGGGTGAGTTTGATCTCACGGGAGTTTATAGGAATTGTATTGTCTTCTAGAAACCCAATAGTCACTTATTTATTGGAATTGAACACCAAAAAGAATACGTAGTACTACGTATTTGAGCACCAAACGTACAATTTTGTCAACGTTATTTTCGGGCGCCATTTTAAATGTTCGATCTTAATCAAGTTGTCTACTTACTTGTTCACCCATAGGCTGAAATACTCAAAAGTCATTTAAATTTGAGCACCACTTTAAGTTGCTCTTTCTCTGTTTGACATTACTCATTTGTAAGAGATGGCAATAATTTAAGCGGGACTTATATTGAGTGGGGTTTGAGTGGCGTTTGAGTATTCGCCCAATAGTATTTTTTTTGTATATTGACACGTTTTGACAGCTCGGGTGACATAGGCTTTAGGACGTCATTGTTTGTTTGCTATGGCTAAAATAAATACTTTCCGACTGAAAAATTATTAAAATAAGCTAGTATTATTGTGTTTCTGCTCGCTCTTGCAAAGCCTGACATAACGCTAAGTATCACTGCCATTTGTCTATGAAACTAAATGCTTACTGAATTTATTCATTACTTAGGATATATATTCAGTATTCTGAGGATATACATAACTCAAGTTATTACCTACATCCAGAGAGATTCATGGGTTTGAGTATTGGGCGTAATATATCCACAAATTTCTAACCATTTTCAGTTATAGAAAATAGAACCTTATTCTGTTGACTGATAAAATATAATTTTCTCTAACAAGTCGCAGAAACAGCTCTTGTGACTGACGGAATTGTTAGCTTAAGGCAGTTTTCAACTCGTCTTCAGAGACGGTTGTCTAGCGCGAGTCTATGGAAAAGGAGTAAAAGAGACGGGTATATAATGAGGGAGACAGAGGTAAAATGGCGGACTTTTTCAGAGCGCAAAACACAGAAGAAAATGAAATCTCTACGACTAACTATTTCATTCAAGAGTCATGTGCCGAAATTAGAAATGGGATTCGAAAGCACATCTAAAAAACACTGGGGAGTATTCATAATAGTCTTCTAAGTCTGCGTAAGCTAAAATAGCTGCTAAAATTATCATCTCTCAAGTAAAAATGACGGCTCATTCCAGTTTTCCCCTGTATGAGTACCCTGCGGGGGGTATTTCTAGAACTTTTGTCCAATAGTCCCCTCTGCGACCACTGCGACTGCCGGCAGGGGAAAATAGGAAAAAAATCATACCTAGTTAGACAATCTTAAATTTTTCTTAAATTGGTTATCGACTTGTTTCACTGGCTGTACTGTGGCGGAAAACTGATTTATGGCCAACCTTTTTTCACAAGATAAATCACGGCGTATTGAACTTTTCTCAGTTTTCCCCTTACAAGAGGCTAGGTAAGGTACTTACTACTTACCTTATAAATACCGGGGTACATTTATTTTTATACAACTAAATGATGGAATAAGCCTATGGCTCACTGATGTTATGTGGTAACCACTGCCTATAACTAGGCTCGCTTAGTCAATCTTCACCGATTATTTAAGTTAAACGACGTTCTGCGCGGTCACTATTTGGATGGGTGACCGTTAGTGGCATTTATATCTGATAACTCATACAAGCTTGCTTGCTTGCTACTGTAGCCTATAACGATGCATTGCCTCACTTAGCACACCCACTGAGGACGTGCCCTGTGATGCATTGCACTGCGAAATCTTCCAGGGGTAGGTACCTAGCTAAGCTATATAAATAAAAATAATAATAAATAAATATCTTTGGACATTACACACAACACCCTCTAGTCCCAAACTAAGCAGAGCTTGTACTATGGGAACTAGATTGCTGATATAATACTTATATACAATTTTTTTTATAATAGGTACATATGTTTTATAATATATAAGTTGTTCTACTTTCGAAAAGTGTTTCAGGTAATTCAATAAGAGCGCAAATGGCAGTTTGAGTGAGTGTTTTTCCAATAACTTACCTACCTATGTATAGATACTCATTGGGATATATTCCTAATGGTCTATAATCCTAAAGCTGTTGTCATCTTCTTCTTTTATTTACGGCCTGTGTCCGTCATTTCGACAGACGGAGAGAAAATAACTTCAAAATTATTACCAAATAACGACTTTTGACTGAAAAACGGCACGGTATCAAAGTCAGTCATATAATCCTCTTTTTCAGCTTATAAGAGTTATTATGTTACGTTAATGTGAGACAATGATGTTGACTGTTCTTACCTATTTCCAAGTACATTCTCGATCTACCCACAAACCAAGATTTCCAACGGAAATTGATCTTAATTCACATTTCACGAATTCCCTTTGATACCTCATGTTACGATTACAGTCGGAACTTGGGATTGCCTCAAACAAACTTCATCGGAATCACTCGAATAACCTCGCAAACTTGTATCAAAGGTATTGACGGCTAGAGATGAACTTGGCGGAATTCCGCGTACGTAATTTTGTTCTACGGCACCCATGGGGACGATGCGACGTTATGTTTGTCAGTTTCACTACTCAGAATTACGCGAGCGAAAGTATTTTTTATTCGTAGTGAAACTTAAATTAAAACTTAAAACGTGTACATATAAAATATGCAAGCTTAACCCTACAAAGAACTCTTTGTAGTACTCATCCTAAGGTTTATCCTTAGGATGAAAGATGAGAAAATAGAAGTGGGTACGTGTACAACACAAATAGATAGAAAAATAGCAAATAAATAATATAAACCTACTAATAAATGAACTTACATACAAATAAAATTAATAAATAAACCTACGAATACGCTAGCGGAAATCTTTCTATATACGTAAAAACCTGTAAATGGCTTTCTATCTCATAATGTAGTAAGTACCTCTGTTGGTTTTCCTTAGATAAAATTATTCCGCAGATCCTTCACCCTCAATTCCGCCAGCGAAAAAACGTCAAAGGTCCACTATTGAACACTTAGGGGCCATCTTCACGAGTAAGAGAATCGCGCCGATATTATGGTCGTGCATTGTAACTATTTCTGGTATATTCCAGAAATCCCCACTGCTACAATGTAGTATGTCTACGACGTAGCAGTAGAGATTTCTGGATTTGTTTTCCAGAAATACCCACTAAGTGTGTGGTTTCTATCAAAAGCATTTCTTTATCCATTCAAATTTACTGAGTTCTCTTAAAACGAGTCTCCACACGGCGATGTTATTGCAGTTAAATATTTATCTATTTCTCTCTCTATCTATCAGTTATAGGATAGTAATATCGTCGCGATTCACTCATGGAGATAGCCCCTTAATGTGGGTTGTATTAACCGGAAAATTCCACTTAGCACATCGGCAAGCAATCAACGGAGTAGGCTCGGCTTGCGTAGTTGGCGATGGTGTTTTTACGTACGTAAAGTAAATAATGTGGAAAAGTAATGAGCCTAGGGAAGGAAAATGGTATGTCATAGGGTTTGGTAAGCTGTAAGAAAATAGACTATCACCAAATGGGACCGGTTTTGGAATGTCTAAGCAAAGCCCTATCATGATGACACCCCACTTGATATTTTGGTACGACTTTATTTTTTTTCCTTTGGAACCTCATAACTTTCCAACCCCTTGACCGATTTACTTTATTTTTCAAACCAGTAAAATTTAAGAGTAGGTGCTATCCGTATACCTACAAATTCTGGGAAGATCAGATAAGCGGTTCAAAAGATTTCGACGAACAAACATGCAAAGCATTTTTGCCCAAGTTGTCACTAAAATCTTCGTTCGCTTCGCTGACTTGATCAACTATCACAAAAAACAAAATACAAGTGTGCTACAAATCACAAACGAATAAATAGTAGTCTGGTTATTTTAGTCCAATAATAGTGACAATAGTCCGGTGTAACAGATAGACGGACTACTGAGGCCACCTGTATCAATAGTCCTAAGAAAAGATGGATGGATTATGTAAAAGATGATATATTATTATGCATAGGAGAGGAGTAAACACTGAGATGATGGATGATAGGGGAGAATTGAAGAAAATAACATTTTGTGTCTACCCCCTCCTAGTGGGATAAGGGCAGGAAGAAGAAGAAGAAGTTGGATTTATAAAATTCTAGAGCAGTTGATATAGAAAGATATTGAGACGAATTTATTTGACAGCACTTTATCGAGTGGAAGAATATTTAAGTGCCAAATCAATCATGTACCGAAAAAGTATTACTTTGGTAGGTTTCTTATAACACAAGACCATGAGCTCCACTTAACATGCACTGTATTTTATGACCATTTCTTATAGGTATCCCGTAGTTTAATAATGGTTTATTATGGTCGTAATGCCACTAAACCCCCGTAAAAACCCTTGATAATCTTATAGAGTTTCGTTCCAACATTAGACATAACTATGATAGAGCGAAAGGGATTGCTCTACCTCGGTTTTTGTCGTTTGAAAAAATTTATATCTCACATCCATTGTGAAATAATTTGTACATGAAATATGTATTTTGCGTTAGAAATAAACAATACAACATTCAACATATAAAAAAAAATACGTTTTATGCACGGGGATTTTGATATTGTATTTTTAAGCGCCTAGCATTTTTTTTCCGACAGTACATTATAAAATAGTGGTCTAGCGGAACTTTTTGTTAGTTAATTTTGAACCGTGGTCCTCCGAAACCGTGGTCGTCTGGGTTAAAGCCGGTATAACTTTAGTAGAATCACAATCGCATAGGGCTCCCATAAAAATAAGAATTATATTTATTGTAAAACTGGTGTAAAAGACATCTTATAATACAAATTATGAAAAACCTGAAAAATAATCATCTTTCAGGTCTAAGGCTGCTTTTCCACCAGAGATGTGCGAGGATGCGTAGCGAGGGATGTGTTTGATATCCACCAATAGGGATCGATTGTTTTCATATTAAACGATTCCTATTGGTGGATACACATCCCTCGCTACGCATCCTCGCACATCTTTGGTAGAAAAGCAGCCTTATCCCACACAAAGGGAAGTCAGTATGTCATATTGATGCTTATTTTACCTACTCCTATTTTCTCATACTTCATGATGACGTCATCTTTTCCAATAACGCTACCGAGCGTAATGCCTCAAGTTACGAAACACGGTTGATATTATATTCTCTTCTCTGAAGCGACGGTTAAGTGCACTTTGAGGATCTGCTTGTTGCCAGGTTGTTATTCTATTCTATATGAGTGCCTAGTGCCTAGATACTTTTTCATTTTGATGGACCGTTTGTGGCAAACCCGGTAGTCTGGTCTGACCTGACATAAATAACCTAAACAGTAGGTATATAAAAAAGGTAGCAGAGGCAGACTGGAGAAACTCTCGAACTAGACTCGTGCTTTCGACAGCAGCCGACAGCAACCGACAACGCTTGTCACTGTTCTCGCGCGTTCCGTAGCTACGCTCAGCGTTCTTTTGTGCCAAGATGTTACGACAGTGTAATAAACATAGTTAGAGTAGGTACCTACCTACCTTCCTCGCTGTTATGTTACTCCATCACCACCTCGCTGCTACACGGATGCGTAAACCACAGGCGTTAACGGAGTATTGGCTCTCGTGCTTTTTAGTCTTTTTTATTTTTCATTTTTTTTTAGGTACCTATTTCTCCTTTTTGTCCAAGTTATGTAGTCTCTCAATACCTACCTACTAATTAGTTTGAACTGCTTCTAAATTATTCTACTTTTAATCATGTGAATCAAACCTACCTACCTACCTGCTTACTCTAAGGTGGGAAATGCCTGCGTAGGTACCTACTTGCCTACGTAAGTCACTCCAGTGGCACAGCTGAAAACCAGCGTCACTTCACGATGTGAAGTGGCATTAAGCTGAGCTGTGACCCGTTTTGGCTCACGCATGCACCAGCACGTCGGGTTTGCACCTAGACAGGTAGGTATATAATATATATACCTACCTATATTTGTTCTATTATATGTATTTCTTAAGTTTCTACCTGTGTTGTTTTCTTTTTGTTGTGCTGTTAAGTATGTATAGTGTGTCCAAAATAAATGTATTTTCTTTCTTTCTTTCTTTCTTTCGAAAAACGAACAATGTATGAAACAGGGGTCAAAATTGGAATCACGTTTCATACAAAACGAGATTTTCAATGTGTAATTTTGGTAGGTAGAATGGGAGTCCTTCTTACGTAGAAACTACGTATTACATAATCTTTGGCAGAGGGAAGTGGAGTACCTATTGAAGACTTATACTAAGCGGTCAGGTACCCGTGTAAGATCGCGTATCAAATCACTCGAAGTTGATAACTCATTTACCCACTGCCTAGCCAGGGTATTCAAGTCTACAAATTAGTGTAATAGTGTACTTAATTCTCCTCAAATCACCTAAGAGTATTTATATCTACTACATAATATACCTACTTAATTCACCTAGGTGAATTAGCCCTGGTGAATTAAGTCGACGGCACCTTTTTTTTTACACGCTTTATATTAGCTTCACTTGTATGTTTGTATGTTTGTAACAGACTCCTTTGGGCGCGATTTTGACCCACTTTAAACGGCCAGATTTCATTCAAACTTTGTAGATTTATTTCACTCGTTTTTTTTTTTTTTTATGCTGCTGGATTGTTACAGCGTGCTTTATGGTAAGTACTTACTGACTGACCGAACGAAAAAAAATGAATTAATATTATAATTAAAATAAATGACGTGTTCGAACCGATTACTAAGTGGGTGGTAGAGTTACTTTCATTATAATATACTAACAGTATTAAAATTTACAACTTTGATAATTCAGTAAAAATATTATATTGTAATTTTTAGCCTTTTGTGTTTTTTCTGTTCATTCAGACTAAGTTCAGAAGACTATTGAACCGAGAAACGGACTTTACTTCAAAGAAACCTGTGAAACCCATTCAAGTAAATTAATTTAATATTTTCTACTTTATTTGCTCAAAATTACACCAAAGTAGTGAAAGTTCTTTGATGTAAAGTTCGTCCGCGGAAGTAGATATTTATTTGCCTTCCTACTTTTGTCTACAATTGGTCAGTGTGCAAAGAGCAAGAAAAACTAAGGTCTTTTTTTTTAGATCGATAATAGGCATTATGAAGCCAAATAGCATTCTTTGGTGCGGAAAGTAGAATGTTAAACACAGACTAAACAATCCCACTTTTAACATTCAAACAATTCTCATGTCAATCACTTCGTTTACAATATTGCTAAGAGCTACTAGCTCTCTACCTTGACTTTGATTACAATATTGTACTGGGTTAAGTTTACATAACGTTGATTCTACCCTAGCTCTATCAAATTCTCTTTGTGTAAACAGAGAGATAGAATGGCTCTGAGTGATCTAAGTTTACCCGACTAAGTTTAACATTAAGGGTTCTTAATGTTATTCTTCAGGTAAACTAAACTAAAGTTGTACAAAGGGGAAGTAGCGTTCGGTTGTACTAAGGGGAATTAAACTTCCCGCGAGTGTAACTGGTTGCGCATTCCGGTTGTACGACGGGTCAGTGAGGATCCAATAAGATAATATCAGTCTTGTCAAAATGGATATAATACCGCGTGCACATTATGCCCATGCCGCTGCCGGCATGAATGCCGCGGACTTATCGCCACAGCAACATCGCCTTTATTCTCACTAAGGAGCTAGGGCATGAACTTGGCGATGTTGCTGTGGTAATAAGTCCTGAATTAATCGTGGCATTAATGCCGGCAGCGGCATGGATATAGTGTGAACGCAGTTAAGAATAAAAGCAATGTTGCTGTGGCAATAAGTTCGGAATTAATCGCGGCATTCATGCCCGCAGCGGCATTGGCATAGTGTGACCGCGGTAAAGAATAAAGGCGATGTTGCTGTGGCAATAAGTCCAAAATTAATCGCGGCATTTATGCCGGCAGCGGCATGGGCATAGTGTGCACGCGGTATAATAAATAAACTCTAAGCGACAGTAATAAGTCCGGTGATAGTACGTCTCCAAACGAGCTCTTTCACTAAGAGGTCTATAATATAATGCACACACGGTGACACCTCAACCTAGACTGATTGGACATTGAATTATTTTCCAACATGGACATGATATTAAAAAAAAAAAAATTTTGCTCTCGTATTAACAAACTCGATTCAAGGTTGGAATAGTTACACCGTGTTTTGTCTTTTGCTCGAGGCAAAACCTGGTTTAATTTATAAAAGTTTACACAAGGCAAATTTATAAATATTCCTAAACTAAATACAACGAAGCCAGCAAGACCTTGATACTAAACAAGGTGTAGAAAGAAATCTTGAATACAGGTAGAAATATATTGTTCTAAATAAACGGATTTCTAGATGCCTTAGGCGAAAACAAAATGGTTTTACCCAAAAGGGTTTCATGTCTGTTTTGGACATGTTTGCTTACGAAATAATACAGTTATAGATCTTGAAAAAAGTTCCAAGATGTATTGTTTCCGGACTTGTTATTATTGTGTGTGGGAAACACAGATGTTTGTTTTATATCTGGGTCTTACTATGTATTATAATAGTTTGGGACTAGAGAGCGTTGTGTGTAATGACCAAGAATATTTATTTATTTATTTAAAATCTCCACTAGGGCCCGTAGTGTTATTAGGTATTCTGAGTCTCCTCAAGGGAAACTTCCAACTCTGCATTTGACAGTAGGCATCGTAGTAAATGAAATGTTAATTTGAGAAAAGCTGCGGAGCCAAAATTAACTTCAGGCTTTTTTCCTTATTTTTAGGGAATTTTAATTTCCTGTCTATTTCTTTTTAACTTAGTGCCATGCTCGATTTTCGTTTGCAGGTTCTTAGAATTAATTTAACTACAACTTTTGTTATTGTGTGAGCCGTTCACGCTATTATTCAGCATTTTTCAGCTTTTTGAAAAACTTTTCATAAGATTTCGTATGTATTTTATTCATGGATTTTTAAAATGTGTGCAAAAGCTCCATTAGCTTTTTCATAAACTTAGAGCTAAAATGATAGTAGAATCAAAAACCTTCTTATTTTCCTGTCGGTTGATTGATAATAAGAAAAATGGAAAACACTTCGTCAAACTTACGAGTATCTCAAGGACAGGATTTTTTTACCTTTATTAGCATAAATATCATTTCAAGTTGACAAATGAATATTATCTCGTTGATAAATTACACTGCAGGGGCAGAATCGGTAACTTCCATTTGTTCTATAGGACGGTTACGTCTTGAACTGTTAAAACTTTTTTATTGAGTTCTCACGCTGGAACATGCTGTTTGACACACTGTTATAAACCGGCAATAATGAATAAATAATAATAAAGACAGGTATAATAAGTCTACTAAATACTATACTTCATTCACCTAGGTGACTTAGCCCTGGTGAATTAAGTCGCCATCGACTTAATTCACCAGGGCTAAGCTACCATAGGCTCTGAAATCTATACTGAAATCAGAAAATACACAAGACTACTCTTGAAAACTGTAAGATCATTCACCCACCTTCTCCACGATGTCGCAAAATTCAATTTATGTATGTTAAACAAACAGTACTAACGAGATTCGAGCGATACCGTCTTAGCGACAGGTTTGTATGGAAAGCGATAGAATTAGCCATTCATTAATTGAATTTTGCAACATCGTGGTGAAGGTGGGTGAATGACCTGTATTGCCGTGTTATTTGGCACCTACTATAGTTCTTGGTGGGGATACATTGACAAAATGTCAATACCAACTTGTCAAAAATGTTTGGAGCAGCTGGATATTTTCGTGCTATTAGCTTCTACCTGTTATTAAAACAGGATTTTACTAACGGGTAGAAACTTAGTTGGAATTATTGTGGTTTAAATACATTTTTGTAATGTTAATTTTATCAGAACGAATTGAAATTGAAATCATAGAAAAGTTCGTATCCCAATGTTCCCAGGATGGATATTTTTGCTGATACCTACTTTGTTATCAAAGTCAGATAAGCCAGCCTAAGCCCAGCGTTAATGTTTGATCTACCTGGCAAGATGCGGCTAAGAGCTGTCTGTATAAAGGCTGTCAAGGGAATCCCTGGGGTAGTGCGGTTGGCTTTCCATCAGTCTTTGTTACAGAGAAGCCATTTTTCTCGCTTCCACGGAGCTGAGACGTGAGAGCTCTACGCTGTGTGTTCAGACTACGTAAATCAGTCAGTGGATATTTTTTTATACAACAAACTGATGGATTAAGTTGACGGCCATCTGATGCTAAGAAAAATTATTGATGCCAAGTGGTAACCACTGCCCTCAGTAAGCACATTCACAGAGATGTGCCCTGTGATGCATTCCACTGCGCCCATCACTCTGTGATGAAGGTGTTAAGGCCTGTAATAACACCAACACCCATACTCTTCAAACCGAAACACAGAATGCAAACATCGCTGCTTGGCGGCAGAAATATGTACGAAGGTAGCACTTCGGTGGAACTCAACTCTTTCACAAAGGGCTCTACTAGGTATCTTAGTGTGTACGTACACGGTGTTTCGTATTCGTTATCGAAGAGCTCGTGGGCTCAGGATGTTACTTTGAGTTACGGTTTGAGATACCTCTTGAAGATAGAAACCGCTGTTATACGATTGAGATATTTAAAGAGTTTTGGTAAAGGGTCTAGGGCTAATTGGATGGAGCCTAGGCCCCACATATTTGTTTAGACTTGCAATGATGGAACTAAATTTGTTACAGTGCATTAACAATACAGTTTTTAAAAACGTAACGACTTCATTAAAATGCTGTGAGAATCATTAGTTATCAGACATTCAACTTCGAAAAATGCCGCTATTCCAAGGTTGATTACAGTCTTGTGTTTTCGTCATAATAATTATAGTAGGTGCCAAATAACACCGCAATACAGGTGTACCACCTTCACCAAGATGTCGCAAAATTCAATTTATGTATGGTAAACAAACAGTACTACGAGATTCGAGCGATTACCGTCTCAGCGACAGGTTTGTATGGTAAGCGACAGAATTAGCCATTCATAAATTGAATTTTACGACATCGTGGTGGATGTGGGTTAATGACCTGTATTGCGGTGTTATTTGGCACCTGCTATAGATACTTTATTTTGGATTTTTATTATCGCTACTGCTTATAATATTTTTGATAAAACCAACAAATACTTATGAAAAACCTAAAAAAAAACAATCGCAATATTAGGGTCCTGAAATGCCAAACACCTTTGTCTGTGCAAGGGAAGTCGCGGTTCATGCTTAGCTGTGAGGCACTTTTTATCATTCCAAGAATATCCTTCATCACTCTTGACATTGAATGTTCAACTGGGCTCAACTGGGGGCTAATTTCACCAATTAACTTTTCAGATCAAACTTAGCCGATTCGTAGTTTTAAATCTATTTTTAGCTATTTCGTATTCCCCTATCAAACGTTGACAACTGAAAGGAAGCTGAACAGTGGGGGTATCGTTGTCTTATGAGAACCTGCTAGGTTTAAGCCTGGCAGGTTTTCTGAACTGTTTTCATACTAAATCATTGGTATCCTGTGACTACATAGTGATATTAGCGCGTTGCAGCGCGTTTTTTGCCGTCAAAAGCTTCATGTTTTCGTATATCTGAAGCCACGTCACTTGACAGCACAGATTATATAATACTATACTAGTAAAATAGTAAATATTAATTCACCCGGTCAGACCGCCCCCACCGCTTCCCCCCAACCCCTTACCCTTACGCCGTCACTGTTATAGCTGTTTGTCGTGACGTCGTGTTTAGAATCAAGCGCCCTCTAGTTTCTTAACATAGTACAAGAATTAGACGACCTCAGTTAGTTTTGTAAAATTCGTTATAATGCGATCTATGAGTCAATGTTTGATTTAATCATGTTGATTATATTTTTTGCAAGTTAGATTGGTAAGATTTTTAATGTAATTTTGTGAAATTCGCAAAGTTAAAACCATATCGATACAGGTTACGCCATCTATTGAGATGTAATTAGAACTATATTTTCTTTGTTCTGGATGGGACCCCATGCTTGACAGTATGCTGGGCAGCGAAAGCAATTCAAAGCTTGCGATACGGGGCCAGTTATCTTTTATTTGTTTTTAGATAATTTTAACCCAGTTCAACAGTGACGTTTCAACCAAGCTGCTGAATTAATGGTACTGAATTAAACGTTAATTAGTGGAATAAGGAGCCTTAAAGATATTATATATATATAAATCATAGAATATGTCACTTTTATCTAACCGTTTATTAATTAGGCTCTCTAGCTAACCCGTTACCCGAGTCAAGTTGTATTTATCGTGTGCAAAATTGACTTTTGAACAATTTACAACATGGGCTGTAAAAGAAAGAATAATGTAATACGTAGTTCCTACGTAAGAAGAAGCGGGACCAAAATTACACACTGAAAATCTCGTTTTGTATGAAACGTGATTCAAATTTTGACCCCCGTTTCATACATTGTTAGTTTTTCGAAAGAACGAGTCTAGTTTGAGAGTTTCGCCAATCTGTTTAAAACTTGATGTTGTAGTCGCAATGAGAAGCTTCTATGACGTCACATCTGACAGATTAATTTAAATGTCAAAAACAAGGTTTCAAATAATAAGCAATAGGTTTGTATACTCTTTAAATATTCACAAGCTCAAAGGATAAGAATGCTCATGAGATTTTGTAATATCTTGAATCTTTTCAACTCCCAAAGCGCTTACATTACGTTTAATTATGTAAATTCATGTATATATTAAGGTTATATAGTCGCTAATATTTAGTGAGTTTCTCTTAATTTCAGGATCAAAGATTTTCAAATCAAGCTGTCACATAGTACTTCTTTAATTACATACTTTTTTACAACAGTTGCCGTAACCGTATGACGTCACCGTAAGGAATGACATTTATGGCATAGGAAATATGGCATAGGCATAGGGCGATTTCACGCCCCTGTCTTGTCGTGCTGCGTAACGCGCTTGTATTGGTCATAGTGAATAAGGTTTTTGAGTTTGCAAAAACACTGTAGCAGGGGCTACAGTGTTTTTGCAAACTCAAAGCAGAAGAAAAAACATTGTGCTAAACCTTGATACAGATTACAACCTTGTGCAATATTATTGCACGCAGCATTTTAATTACGATTTTTCATAAATAAATTCCGTTTGGATATCTTTGGAAATGTTGAAATATGACACCGAGAACTTGTTTGACGCGTTTATCAAATATTTTGTGTTAGCAACTTCAGGACCGAATAATGATATAAGACAAAACCCTGAAAATAAAATGATGCAATCAGGCACAATATATTCCTTATCGTCTTACTAAAGTACACTTTATTTCCTGCTACATGTGAAGTAACGAGTCCTTATGGCAAGTACCAGCCGTATTATCGACAGGCCCTCCATTAAGACTCAAATTACATATCGTGTATTGGACCCCTGCTAGAATAAGAATGACGGGTTCCTCGATTCCTATGAGTTTTTCCTTTTGACAAACAATATTATATTTAATTGGAAATAATTATTGGATCTTGTACAAAGTTATTTGATAGGTTGTAAAATCCAAAAGTATAAGATATCATTTTTATTGTTTTCGATATTCCAAGTGCCTTCCGAAGCAAAAAATGGATGTATCTGTTATGGTGAAATTTTTACAAAAAAAAAATTATACTACTTATTAGTGGATAAGACTTATTGGCATACCTAAATGAGAAATAAAATATCTACCCCCTTCTTATAAAAAGTTACAGTAGACATTGTCCATCCAAATGTTGCCTGGAAGAGATTGCTTTAAGCAATAAGGCCGCCCATTGTACCTACCTCCTAAAACTTTGATCGTATTACCAATTATGGTATTTTTTTGTTATGTTGTTTACATATAAGTGGTGTACAATAAAGAATATTCTATCTATTTATCTATCTATCTATGTCCATTACGTATGTTAAACAAGACATAATGTCTACTCTAACTTTTATAAGATAGACCACTCCAGTATGTCGTGAAGTAATCAAAAGAATGATACAACATTTTTTAAATAAGTACCTAAGAAAATATCTCACCTAGGAAAACCTGTAGTGTGGATAGCTTTTAGTCCTCTTTTGTATTGTGTCAATTGAGTTGGGTATGTAACCATGTTTTATAAGTAAATAAATAAATATTCACGGACACTTAACACAACGCCTTCTAGTCCCAAACTAAGCAAAGCTTTGTACGATGGGAACTAGATGGCTGATAGAATACATACATACATTTTTTTTTGTAAATACATACTTATAATACATAAAAACACCCAGACATAGAACAAACATCTATGTTTGCCACACAAATGTTTGTTCTCGGTGGGGATCGAACCCACGACCCACAGCACGGAAGGCAGAGCTACTACCGACTGAGCCATGACGCCTGTCAGTATTACAGACTAGCAATACTCACCCAAAGCAAAATCACATGCTGGACCAAAAAAGACATGCGTGCAGTCGTTATAAGCGTCGATGGCCGATATCACTGCGTACGCGGCGTCGCAGTCCGTGACGTCATACGTCAGCCACTCAAACTCGATCCACGACGGGAAGACCTCCATCAACGCCTTGTCTTGCATAGCCAGCTCGAGGACTGGCTCCACCTGGAAAAGTTAACTTGGATATATTCATAGTTAATTCAGTTTCACACGCCACGCTACAAGTAGAAGCTTGCTTAGTTCGGG
Source organism: Eulithis testata (assembly GCA_947507515.1). Lineage (NCBI taxonomy): Eukaryota > Metazoa > Arthropoda > Insecta > Lepidoptera > Geometridae > Eulithis > Eulithis testata. The sequence continues at coordinate 2,892,865 of OX382213.1, read as the reverse complement.
ACTATAGAGTTTTTTGGGAGAGGATTTTTTTTTAACTAGGTATAATATTTTTTTTGATCCCAATTTTTTTTTCCGCCAATTTTTTTTTTAATTCCATATTTTACCTGAATTTCTTTTCGACCCCAAACAATCGCTTGTTTCAATTTTTTTTTAACAAGTTTACCTATAGTAGGTGCCAAATAACACCGCAATACAGGTCATTCACCCACCTTAACCACGATGTCGCAAAGTTCAATTTATGTATGGCTAATTCTGTTGCTTTCCATACAAACCTGTCGCTAAGACGGTAATCGCTCCAATCTCGTAGTACTGTTTGTTTACCATACATAAATTAAATTTTGAGACATCGAGGTGAAGGTGGGTGAATGACCTGTATTGCGGTGTTATTTGGCACCTACTATAGTAGGCCGAGTGGAATTGCACCTCGAATTTCGATCCGAAGGTCGTGGGTTCGAATCCTGGCCGTGCATCAATGGGTTTTTCAGTTCGGAAAATTTATATGCGCGTTAACACGAGCTTAACGGTGAAGGAAAACCTCGTGAGGAAACCCTTGGCTTAGTCAGCTCCGCACCTATTGATCTTGTCTTTCCTGTGGATATGGCTGACTAGGCTGAGAGGATGGTAATAGGTGCTGGGCAAGCCTCCATCTAAAACATTGTCCCATTCACTACAGTGTCCCGTTAAGTGTAGGCATAAGTTGCCTCCTGACGCTGTATAAATCATCTTCAATAGATGTAAAGGCCTATTACCTACTATTATTAACCCTTATTACTCTTCTGTGGATGTACAATCATATACCCATTTATATGCGCGCACGAAGTCGCGGGTTGATAGTTGTTGCTCATTTAAAATGTAATCAGTGACACACAGAAAATAAAGATTAATTATTTGCTCAAATTGCTTTATTTCTATTTATTGCAATATGTTATTTGTGTACCTAATGGCTTAATAATATGTAATCAGTATAATTATGATGTGCTGATCAATCTGATCATCATAACTACGACGAATTAAAATCATGGTTTGAAACTTGGTAAGTACCTACCTACTCGCAGTTTTGTTAAAATTTGGTTACTGAGTAATGGTTTCATAGATAGGTAATCATTCAACTCAAAATCCTAATTGCCTGCGTATCTAATAATTTTGATTATTCAAATTTGGCTTTCCGTACTCTCTACTCGCATATTTTTAACAAAAAAAATGCAATATTTTTATTTAATTTCTGCTATATTTGTGCTAACTGACCTATGTCAACCGAAAAAAGTAAGAACATCATTTGCTCGAATACTGAAGCGCTACTTGGATTCATTTCATGCTTAAATTATTGATATTTCCTACGGGTAAGGTAATTAGAGGCTTTAATTTTGAGTGATGTTTCAGTTTTCAGGCTATTTAGTACTAAATATTTTGTGTTGGTTTCTTAGGTGTTAACTTTATTTTTGTTCTAGAAATATGGATTCCTAAAAATCAAGGGTTAATGTCACATTTATTTTCAGGTACTATACATAAGTACTGAACGTCCACATACTATATTCGTCCATCCAAAGTATGCATCTTATGCAAATATAACGGCTCGACGCCATGGCCGACATGACCCTTTATATTATGTTGGATTGAATTTCGAATTTCTTGTTGAATTTAATAATAGTATGTCGGTAAGTTTTATTGACCCTGTAAGTGTAGTTACACGACAAGTAAACTATTTCTACTCAAATCTATGCTTGAGGAATGATTTTTCTATCAAAATACAAGTAATACAAAATACAAGAGTGATAGAAACAAACTAATTCATTGTCAACTAGTATGACGTCACAACACTGGAATTTGCGACGCGGTGCGGCGACCCAACGCGGTTATGTGTTTCGGCTGAGCCAAAATATTCTGCATGATAATTAAATTTAAAATTTTTCCTAACATTATAGGTATCCTACGCCAAAGTGCGTGAAAAACTAATTACCTTTAACAATTATCTTTACTGGTACATTTTTATTTTTATGAATTACTGACAAATAGATACAGAAGAGGATTTGTAGAGATGCACTTCTTGCTATGTGACTTATTAAAAGATAAGTTCTTTGGCACAGCATTAAGAACAGCACTGTATCCAAAATCATGCCCTCTTTCCCCGGTAAGGACTTACGAAATCACTCAATATTATAAAACTTAAAAAAAAACAAAATCTAAAATAAAAGATATGGATAAACTAAATACACAGATCCACTAAATAAACGATTCTGATTCCTAAAATTGAGTTTGTCTGTTTATCTGTTCGTCTGTTTGTTTGTTCGAGGATCAGGCCTTAACCAATGGACCAATTTCTACGAAACTTATACCATTCGGAAGCTTTTTTCTGGATTGAAACATAGGCTATATTTTATTGAAATCAAAGACGTGGATTCTTAGAAACAGCTTGAACTCTCTGCACCAACAGCAGCGATTTGCTACGAGGTTCATCGTAGGAAATGGCTGCTCTTGATGTAGAGAGTACGCGTGCGAAACTGTCCACCAAAATATCTGTCACCAGCATACGATGAACCTCGTGCCAAAGGTTGCTCTTGGCTTAGAGAGGTCTAGCTGTATCTAAGAATCCACGTTTTTGATTTCAATAAAATATAGCCTATGTTTCAATCCTGAAAAAGGTTTCTGAATGGTATAAGTTTTATTGAAATTGGTCCAGTAGATAAGGCGTGATTCACGAAAAAACAAACAGATAAACAGACGAACTCGATTTTCGGAATCAGAAACGTTTATTTAGTAGAGACATAGGTAGTTTATCCATATCTTTAATTAAAGCTTTTGGCTTTTTATAACAGTATAGATTATTATTATTTATTTATTATGAGATGCCGTAATGTGCTTGAGCACATTTTTAGTTCAACCAGTGTTCCAAATCTTTGATGTCTCTCTGTAATACTAAAAACGACGGTTCAAACCCGACAAGTGGTTCTAGACGTGTTGGTATGTCTGTTGGTACCTATTCTCTTTTTTAAACAGTGTTTCTTTTTTCTAGGGAATATATAATTTGGCCAATTTGACAATCCCGTTTCGTTCCATACCTAAAAATTTTCCTTTCACAAAAGGCCGGATTCACGTCAACATAACATTGACTAAAACTGAAGAGGTGCTCTTAAGTGGATGCATTGACATGGAAATTAAAGAAGCACACCTAGAAATATAAAAAGACACAGCTACATCCACAAGTCGAATTGAACCAGCATCATCAACCTATAATAACAGTCTAGGGCTGGACGCTGGATGTAGTAAATATCTTTAGTCCTACCTACAACGATAGTTGCCTACCTAATATTATAAACGTCACAATGGTAGACATGTATGTATAGATGTTTGTTACTCTTTCAAGCAAAAACTACTGATCCGATTTGGATGAAACTTGGAATATATATTGTCCGTGACCTGGATTAACACATAGGATACTTTTTATCCCGTTCCCGGGGAAAAGATGAACATCAAAAAAAAATTATCAGTTAAAACATCAGTCCAGCCGTTCATTTGTTAGAAATGGAATAGCAAAACACAACTGACATAGAACAACTGACAGCTTGAATAAAACCTTTTTATGTTGGTGGGTACACAACCTGGCCTTTGCGACATCGAGATGAAGGTGGGTGAATGACCTGTATTGCGGTGTTATTTGGCACCTACTATAGTTACTTACAGCAGCCAAGCAAGCATCGTACGTCGTATTCTTGGGCAGCAACAGCGCTGCGCGAATTTTGCAGTTATCTTGAGCATCGCACACCTTGTCGCAGTCCCTGTACCTGGGCTCTTCGCCACGACAGTTCTGACAGTTGCCAACACTCACTACCGCAAAGAATATGAACCACCGCACATCCATATTGTTATATTGACGCTGACATTTTTTTATTTCTAGATTTTGACACAATTTTGTCACTGGCTGTACAATCGACATTTACATTTTCGAAAACGATTAACTAATTTTATCGAACTTAATATTCGCTATCGATAAACACTAAACGTCACATCACTAAGCTGGTAGGGCTGCCAAGAGATGGTTTCGGAAATCTGTAACAAAATTTTATTTTGTATATATTATGATAATTTCTGCAATAAAATGTTACAGGATTCATATAATTCCTTAGATTCTAACTAATAAACTAAGAGTTATGACTGAAATGTTTACTGAACGTCGGCCGTCTGTCTTCCTACAGTGTAGGTACCTACTAAGTTTAAAATTGTTAATTACATAATGGTTTGGTTTTTATAAGTTTTAAGTAACTAAAGCAATATCTTACTTAAAATCCTTCCTACTAATATTATAAACGCGAAAGTTTGTAACGATGTATGTATGTATGGATGTTTGTGACTCTTTCACGCAAAAACTACTGATCCGATTTGGATGAAACTTGGAATATATATTGTTCGTGACCTGGATTAACACATAGGATACTTTTTATCCCGTTCCCGGGGAAAAGATGAACATCCAAAAAAATTTATCAGTAAAAACATCAGTCCAGCCGTTCATTTGTTAGAAATGGTATAGCAAAACACAACTGACATAGAACAACTGACAGCTTGAATAAAACCTTTTTATGTTGGTGGGTACACAACCTGGCCGTAAATAATCAAATTAAGAAAACAATATTTTCATTCTTAAGCTACGTGTACAAAGATGAAATTTTTACAAGCGATCCGATTTAGATGAAACTTGGAATATATATTGTCCGTGACCTGGATTAACACATAGGCTAGGTATTTTTTATCTCGAAAAATCAACGGCATCCAACAGGACGCGAACAAAGTCGCGGGCGGCCTCTAGTAATAAATAAAACTATCATAAAATAATAATAAATAATAACTACTAATATAATATATATTCATAATTAAAAAAAGTTTACATAATTTCTTTCTTTGAAAAAATATTCCTATTTAAAATTAAATTGTATCCCCAACTGTAAGTCTACCTAATTTGTATCCATGACATTAACACATTAAAATAATGTAATCTGTATTATCAAAAGAAATCACGTAGCAGCTATCTACAGAACTATTTCTAAAAATAAGTTCTTGAGTGATTGATTTTATCTTGTAATCCATAAAAAAACATAGCTGCCGATAACAGCGATAAATAGCTGCCACTACAATTCTTAAAATATATTTATATTTTTAATTTTATTTTATTTTAAGAATGACAGGAAAACTAACAGCTAGGTAGTTACACTACTGTGTAACTACCTAGCTGTTTAGTTTTCCTGCTTAGATTCTTTTTGTGTTTTGCTGTTTAGATTCCTGTATTATGTGTATCACGATTCATCCAGTAGAATGATACACATAATACAGGAATCTATAAAGATTCAAGTACACTGATGGCCACCAATTCATTCAAGGAACCTTACTTTTTCGACAAAAAGTCAGGAAAGTAAAACCCAGAAACCATCGAATATGGATGCGACACATAGCACTTTTATTTTAATAGTTTTTCTCGTGTTATTGTGAGTATTTTTGTTTAATTTTGGTGGAATTTTAACCAATAATACTTAGGTCGTAACATAAATGTGTGAAAAGTGGTTTCTCTGAATGTGAAAATACGTTTTCAGGTTTTGAAGAGAAAATCCACCATTTTCGGTTCAAAACAAACGACTTGACGAATGACTTGACTTGACTTATATTATTTCAAACTAGTATTATTTCAAATATTTCACTTGACACTGGCAAAATTGCCTTTCGAAATGACGGACAGAGACCATTAATTAAGAATAGAAGAAGATTAAGAATAAAACCAGACTAGCGAAACTCTCGACCTACTCGTGCTTTCTAAAAACAAACAATGTATGAAACTGGGGTCAAAATTTGAATCACGTTTCATACAAAACGAGATTTTCAGTGTGCAATTTTGGTAGAATGGGAGTCCCGCTTCTTTTTACGTAGGAACTACGTAGGTATTACCTACATATCCTTTGAATAAAACAGGAAATCGTAGAATGTGACTGACAGTTTCTCCACACAAGAAAATTTAAACTCGTAGCTTGGTTTGTTATTAGTGTAAGCTAAATTCGTTCATCACAAATCATAGTTAGCTATGATCCGTTTAATTGCGTACATTTATCAGCTATTTATAAAACACCTTGGAAACATAAAACACTAGCCTTGATACTAATAAACTAGATGTAAGCTTAGAATAATTACACCGTGTTTTGTCTTTTTATTGACGAGCTGGTGGGTTACTCTCGACCACAGTTCCATAGATTCATAGATTTTGACAGAAGTCGTGTCATTTTTCAGTACAAAATGACACAAAATCTGCTCATTACTGGTTTCAAACCACAACGGAATGAAACTGACTTCTTATGATAGTTTAAAATATGTATCATGTATTATGTACCTACCTACCCGCAAACTTACCTACCCAAATCACTTACTATATATTCTGTGGCCAATCGAGGTAAACCCAAACTCAAACTAGGTTTCGGTAATATGCGGCGACATTCGAAGAATATGTAATACGTAGTTCCTACGTAAGAAGAAGCGGGACTCCCATACTACCAAAATTACACACTGAAAATCTCGTTTTGTATGAAACGTGATTCAAATTTTGACCCCCGTTTCATACATTGTTAGTTTTTCGAAAGCACGAGTCTAGTTCGAGAGTTTCGCCAGTCTGGCGACATTAATAAAAAAAAGCGGTAATCTCAGCGTCCCATTGGTTATATCTACGAGCGGGTGCGAGGTTGCAACCTTGTTCGTGCATGACCTATTTTCTCGTCATCCAAGGAGGCAACTTTCATTACTTTGGAATATTCTCTTTGATGTAGGTAATTACTACTGCACTATTCTAAATTCAAATATTGAATAATAGGTCTCTGATGACATTCAACGTCAGGGGACACATTTTCACGCATGTAGGACGCCGTAGTACCGGAATAGGCTCGCACAAATGATTAAATACTTACATATAACTTGAACCTTGCTTATGCAATGTTATTGCACAAAACATTATCGTTTGCGATTTTTCATAAATATTTTCGGTTTTATCTCCTAAATATATAAAACGCTTTTGAAGCTGACTGACAATCAACGCACAGCCTAAACTATAAGTCCTAGAGGTATGAAATTTGGAGAGTAGTATCCTTAGTAGTATAGTATAGTGGAGGAGTGCACTAAGAAAAGAATTTTGAAAAGTAGCACCCTATAAAGGGTCTAAAATTAGGATCAAAGATTTTAACCAAATAATGCGTACGCTGCTACCACGCGAGCAAAGCCGCTGGCGACAGCTAGTATCTTCATAAATGTTGAATTCTCTGACGCTTGTCAAATATGTGTTTTTTTCTATACAAATATTATAAAGAGGAAAGGTTTGATTTTTTGTTTGTTTGTTTGTTTGTATGAATTGAATAGGCTCCGAAACTACTGGACCGATTAAAAAAATTCTTTTACCATTAGAATCCTACATTATCCTTGATGAACATAGGCTATATTTTATCCCGGAATTCCCACGGGAACGGGAATTACGCGGGTGAAACCGCGAGGCGCTGCTAGTTTTTAATAAAAAGTCATCAACTTGCGTGATAAGGACTACTGCTGGCTCCATTTGCAGTTTTCGAAATATTCTTTTGATAAGAATAATCTCAAGTACTTTTATCTATCGTCTCAAGAGTCTAACCTACTGTTTTTACTGAGCATAGGTTCTTATTGAATTCTCCTTGTGTGAAATCATATTGATATTGTTCTTGGAATATGTATTGTACTTACAATAAGTAGATAGTTCAGTTTAGTACAAGCGACTAGAATAATGGTATTAACTACCAAAAGTGAATGAACAAAATATTATAGATAAAAAAACCTAAACTCCTGCAGCGATACTAATCCCCGAATACTGAAACGGTATTTGGGTTAAGTTCAGCGGCTTAATTTATTGCTAACTAGCTTCCGCTCGCGACTTCGTTCGCGTCCCGTTGGATCCCGTTGAATTTCCGGGATAAAAAGTATCCTAATCAGTTACTTCTAATACCTCCAAGAATATGTGTACAAAGTTTCATGATGATCGGTTAAGTAGTTTTCGCGTGAAAGCGTAACACACAAACTTACATTCACATTTATAATATTAGTATGACTAGCTTCCGCCCGCGACTTCGTTCGCGTCCCGTTGGATCCCGTTGAATTTCCGGGATAAAAAGTATTTCCGGGATATAACCTAATTTGACAGCTCTAAAATTATAGCCGTCTTTGTTGTTTCAGTTTATGAGAAAGAGACCGCAACATTTTTATTCTTTGGGCTATTCTCTAACGGGAATTATGGGTAAGGTTAAAAATGAAGCAGAACAAGTAAACTTCAACTTCTTGGTTTATGGCTTATGCAGCTTGTGGTTACAATTCTGGTGTTTAAATAAATAAAATAAATAAATATTCTTGGACATTACACACAACACCCTCTAGTCCCAAACTAAGCAGAGCTTGTACTATGGGAACTAGATTGCTGATATAATACTTATATACTTTTTTTTTGTAAATACATACTTATAATACATAGTAACACCCAGACATAGAACAAACATCTATGTTTGCCACACATAAATGTTTGCCACACATAAATGTTTGTTCTCGGTGGGGATCCAACCCACGACCCACAGCACAGAAGGCAGAGCTACTACCGACTGAGCCATGACGCCTGTCACTGTGTTTGTTTACTCTAGTGTCACAAACGGGATAGGGAGGGGGAGGGGGGGGAGGGAAAATAAGAATACGGCCGGTAACATTATATGAGAATCAATGAAACATGTCATTGTGACAGCAACTTATTTTGAGTGGTGTTTTAATTTTGAGTCACGTTTCAATATTCGAGCAAAGAAATTAGGTAGTAAGGTACTTGTAACCTTCACCAATAAAATGGATTTTAGGCCGTGCTCACTTTGGATATACGATTTAATCCGAATTTGATTCGTACGACTACGCACGAATGATACCGACCTTCCAAGGAGTATGGGAGCGCTCACACTGCATGCGATCAGTCGTACGTATACGTACGTTTACTTACGACGTCCGAATACAATCCGAACTTGTTGGGATTTATCACGCAGTCGTACTATTTCACGGAGAAAAACGTATTCAGTGTGAGCACTCCATTCGTACGACAAAGTATTCGTACGTTTACGTACGAACTTATTCGTGTCCAAAGTGAGCACGGCCTTATACTTTAAATAAATAAATATTCACGGACATTTAACACAACGCTTTCTAGTCCCAAACTAAGCAAAGCTTGTACTATGGGTACTAGATGGCTTATAGAATACATACATACATTTTTTTTTTTGTAAATACATACTTATAATACATAGTAACACCCAGACACAGAACAAACATCTATGTTTGCCACACACAAATGTTTGTTCTCGGTGGGGATCGAACCCACGACCCACAGCACGGAAGGCAGAGCTACTACCGACTGAGCCATGACGCCTGACTTTACTTTATTTGTATAGAAAGGTATGTTACATCATCATCATCAACCTATATCAGTCCACTGCTGGACGTATGTTACATACAAGTTTATATTACTAAAGTAAATCGAACGTACCTTACTCATACCTGGCTATAACTACCGTGCCCCTAAAATACCTTGAAACACAAACATTGTAAGACGTCTTGTAAATTATTACTGCAGTGTTTATAATATTGCAAGCATAGCTAAAATTATATTACAGACACAAACTCGAAATGCAGACGCCGCCGTACTTCTGTAATCTTTCAGTGGGTTTCGGATTGAATTAGGCGAATCCTACTTATTTCAGAGTACAGCGACCATTTTTAATAATCATTACTTAAACCTGAGCTGACAGACAGACATAAAGACATAACGACGGACAGCCAAACACCGGAATGAGACCATAATACCGCGTTCACACTATGCGCTTCCCGCTGCCGGCATTATAGACGTAGACTTATTGCCACAGCAACATCGCCTTTATTCTCATTAGAGAGGAAGGGCATGGAGCCGGGAGCCGAGACAGAGGCATTATCGTGTTCACACTATGCTCGTGCCCACTTCCCTGCCCAAGTCCCTGCCGACTGCGGCATAGTATGTGAACGCAACATAACGTATTACCGCGTGCACACTATGCCCATGCCGCTGCCGGCTTGTATGCCACTTAGTGAGAATAAAGGCGATGTTGCTGTGGCAATAAGTCCGCGGCATTGATGCCGCCATACATTCCGGCAGCGGCATGGGCATAGTGTGCACGCGGTATAGTACGTACACTGGAATGGTCATGATTTTTCATGTCAAGAAAGTTACAGGCAGAAGTTTGTAGTATATTGTTATTTTCCAATCAACAAGTACTGATGAATCATTTATTAATCCCTACTTTTAGCGAATAAATTGAAGGACATAATAAATAACTTATAATATATTATTTTAACAATCATCCATATAGCAATGTACAGTGACGTAAAAATATTTGGATTCAAAATAGTTATTTATAAATATAAAAAAAATGAGCTTTAATACAACCACAAGTCTTTATAAGTTGACTACAATCTCTTGGAAACAATGAGAAAGAAAGGCAACATCTTATCGTAAAGTTTTATACCCTCTAGTGACGCGTAGAATGTGAACTTGTAGATGTCCTGCATGCTTAGTTACAAAGTTGACGAAAACTTTTGTATAGAAATTACGCAGCGCCCTTAGCGGATAATTTACGAAACTGATGTAACTGATTGTATTTATATATGTATGTGTGTGAATGTGTAGGTATATGTATTTATCCATATTAGTTTTTATATGTTTTTAGGTTAAATTATATTTATGTATTATGTATATTCCAGGTTATTTTTATGTGCGCCCCGTTCTTACCTAATCGAAATGCTTCTGTCCATCCAAAGGTTGTCTGGAAGAGATCGCTTATAGCGATAAGACCGCCCATTGCACCTCATACTTAAAACTTATTTCTCGTTTATTGTTCTTCTTCTTTTCTTGGTGTGCAATAAAGAATATATCTATCTATCTATCTGATGATTCTCCATACAAAATTATAGTTTACGTGACTTTGTAGTAATATAAACGTCAAAAATGTACACAAAACACTCGGAATGCGTGTGTTGTATACATTTCGGATCTCTGTGTAAAAACTAGTTATAAAAACTAGAACAATCAAAACCGGTTTTACAAAATACTACCTATTTAATTTAAAAATTATATTTGCTAAGTAAACAATCCAAAGCCGTGTTTGACGCGTAAGTAAATATTGATTGCATCAACTTTATTAATATAATACGTAAGCAAATGTTTAGATAAGTACTTATGAAGTCTATTTTTGCCTTTAGGTTCAAAGAATCTGTTTTAAAATAATTTTTAACTTGAACTTTATACAAGTGAAGATTTTATAAAATTTGCAATTAATTAAAAGTATAGAAACATTGTTTTTTTTTCTCAAAAAGGTCGCCTTGTAAGAAAATGTAGATACTACGTAAAACATAGTAACTGAAAGATACGCAATTGATACGCTGATAAATGTAACTTTTTATCTCTGATCATCCAGATGCCTGTTTTCAGAAACATGAAGGAAAAACACCGAATTGATAATATTGATACGACACCAGATAAATTTAATATCTAAGAAATATAATGGTGTTAGCTAGAGAGGATGGTGCTTTAAGGTTGAACAAGTCGCAGTCAGTCGCACACCTTTCCATACAAACGTGGAAGGGTAACCACTCCACTGTTTGACGTTGACCAACCAAAACTAAGGATTATATCAATTTACCTCGTCATAATCTATGTCTGTATACACCACAAACCGTAAAAAAGTATTCATTTAAAAAATACAAAGTATTTTTTCGTAAGGAAAGTATTTTTAGCTCGTATTTTTTAAATGAATACTTTTTTTACGGTTTGTGGTGTATACAGACATAGATTATGACGAGGTAAATTGATATAATCCTTAGTTTTGGTTGGTCAACGTCAAACAGTGGAGTGGTTACCCTTCCACGTTTGTATGGAAAGGTGTGCGACTGACTGTGACTTGTTCAACCTTAAATAAGCACATTTCCTGTGAAAACGGACTCAAACACAGTGTCCTTTTATTTAAAAAAGTTCTTACGAAGAACTGAATAATTCTGGAAAGTATTTATTATCTTTGATCAAAGATCTAAAAGTGCCTAAAAGTGGACTCCACTTTTCCACTTTTAGGCACAAAGGTTTAAAAAAATAAGTTCAAAAACTAAAACCCGACTACTGAAAACTCACGCTCTCACAAGTATGAAACAAGGAAATATTCTCATCTGAAATTGTTATCAACATAATGTTTAAAGGGTAGCCTGTGGTCAAGTTAATCAACGCTCAGTCAATGGACATCTTACCAGCATAATATATCTTGGCTTCTATATCTAATCTTGGAACCTCTTAGAGTTCTCTATGTAATACACAGGCGTTTCATGATTACTAGCTTAACTACAACACGATCATATGTGAAAGCCTTTGTTCAGTTTCAGTCCATTCATAAGCCTAGACTAACGAGGGTATTCAAAGATCTGTAAGCCCAACAAATTGTATGACATAACTCTTGTTCTTGTACGAAGTTCGCCAACTATTAACCAACGGTTAGATGAAGATCGCAGTCACTGTGAGAGGTCTTCGGGCCTAAGATGCGCACGCGAGATATTTGTCATGTCGTTCTGTCAAAATGTAAGCATTTTGTACCAGTTTAGGAACTATTGCATTATCTGTGGTAGCTAATGGTGTCGACAAAACGCGCCATAATGTACACTTTTGACACTTGTTAGTCGTCGTACCTCTCCGAGGACGAGATAACAGTCATGCAGAAATGTCAAAAGTTGAAAATTCAAAGGCGCGGTTTCTCGATAACATTACCACAGATAATGCAATAGTTCCTAAACTGGTACAAAATGCTTACATTTTGACAGAACGACATGACAAATATCTCGCGATGCGCTTCTTAGGCCCGCTTGTCGTATAAGTTTAGTTTCAGGGCCTCTGCCCCTCCCCCCTCCCGCCTACCCTTTTGAACCCGCTAGGGGCCTCATTTAAAAACTGTGAACTCCCACAGAGAGATACCAAGCGAAGCGATGCATATTAATATATCATGAGATTCATGAGGCTACAGATTATGTTAAGCATTACTAAGACCCGTATACAGAAATCGTTACTCAATAGATTTGAGTAGAGATTTTCATATAAAAATTTATGCTTGAGTTCGGATCAGTGCTTGAGCATAAATCAGCATACGAGCCTAAGAATTGTTACTTTGCTACGCCTCGTAGCGAGCTACGAGATCCGTAGAGGCGCTTGTAGACATCGTAGCAAACTGTTGAGCTTCCGTGCTTCGGAGGGCACGTTACGGTCCCGGCTCTAGCAGTCGTTAAGCCATGATGGAGGCCTTAAGGCGGCCTATAAACTCCATCACCAGAGTTGGCCACTAACTCATACGAGAATGGTTGAGAGAGTAGGTAAAACTAAACTATGTACTGTTACTCATAAAACATATTGCACACATAGGATAGGTTAGGTTAAGTGATCTTTTTGTTTTTAGTAGTTCACCCCGAACTGAGATCTCGTGATGGTCGGAGGTAAAACCCGAACAATTTTTATTGACAATGGTTGTAATAAACTTAGCAAACCGCTTCGAAATCGCCGTGTAGCTAAGTACCAGTCTTACTTGAACTACAAAATCATTGCAACTCCAAGAAATGGTAGCTCACGTTATACTGATTTTGAGTTTTGAGGTGAATGACGCAGTTTGCAAAATATTTCAGGATGTATTATTAGCAGACTTAAAAAAAGGAGGAGGTTCTGAATTCGGTTATATTTTTCTCAATTAGACTTCTATTCCGGTTACGATTCCGATAAACCTTTAAAAACTCCTACTCCAACTTCGGTTCCGATAAAATCACCTCCGTAACATCCAAAGGTTGTCTGGAAGAAATCGCCCCCCAGCGATAAGACCACCCATTGTACGTAATTGTATCTTATTTTCTGTATAATCTGTCTCGCATATTAGTTTGTAAGGTGTACCTATGTACAATAAAGTATTTTCATTCATTCATTTATTCATTCATTCATTCATCTCTAGTTACGATGACTAATCGGAATTTTGTTATGATTGCATGACTTGCTTATTAATTCTAAATTGAAGAAATTATGAAAGTTACGACACAAATAATACGTATCTATTTTGATAGATTTATCGCGATTATCATTTGTTATCCTGAAGCAATATCAGTGGAACGTCGCCTCCTGAGTGTTGATAGCACAGTCACACTGGTTAGATTCCGTCTTATAAATACTACGATTATTGTCCTACCTACCTATTAACCCGTCAACGAACAGTAGCGTGCTCTCAAACGATGAAGGAAAACATTGTGAGGAAACAACGTGAGGAAACGTGGTTTAGTAAGTTCGAACGTTGACTTTGTATTTCCCGCACAACGTAGCGGTATGCAACATGCAGTGCCGGACACATTGTATGGAAAACGTTTAGTATAGTCTTTTGTTACGTCGCAGTCTGCGTCAGCGGCGAGGAGCAAACGCGGTGCTTTGCGTTGTGCTGCACACCGCAGGGTTGTGCGTTACGATCGCCGAAACTCTGTTTTAGAGGATGGTATAGGTGCTGGACAAGCCTACTCTATCTAAAGACATGTCCCAGGCTCTAGCGTTTCGTTCAGAGGTACTTCAGGATTCATTTTTTATATGCATAAAAAATGGACCCTGAAGTACAGCGTCATGTGACGTAAATCATATAGATTAGATACAAAGCCCTGATTATCTATACTAATAATTATAAAGAGGAAAGATTTGATTTTTTGTTTGCATTGAATAGGCTCTGAAACTACTGGACCGATTTGAATAATGTTTTCACCGTTGGGAAGCTACACTATCTCCGGGTGAGATAGGCTATATTATATATTTTTTTAAATTAGGGATCCTAACTAAAACTCCAATAATGTAACCCAAGGTGTAAAAAATTACCTAAAAAAACCCGTGCGAAGCCAGGACGGTCCGCTAGTTACCTAATAAAAAATGTATGGTCTTTGTAATTCAATCAAGCTATAAGTAAACCGGGGTAAAATCAACAAAAACTGATCTTTATGGTGATTGTCTACCTTTTGATACCATGAGAACGCAGCTGATTCTTTGAACTAATAAGAATAAGAATATAGCCTAGCCTCAGATCATATAATACTATGACTCGGCAAGTGAAGAGACAAGTAAACTGACATTTTGATTGTAAATTACAGTCAAAAATACAAAAGAAAATATCTGAATTACAATTTGTAATTCGGATATTTTCTTTTGTATTTTAAAAAATTTAAAATACTTGTGCTTAGAAGTGTGCTTGGAGATACCAAGCCAAGCGTAGTTCAGTAGGCATCTTGTCAGAGCGAATGGCTTAGCAATTGTTTAATTAATATTTAAAAAGTAGTCGAGTAAAAAATGTATACAAAGGTAAAAACTTCAAATTGAAGATCTAAAGATTCCATTCGCAGCTCTAATGTATAAAAACAGCTGTGCAGTGAACAGTGACCATACATATACAATTCAAATGATTCTCACCTGTCAAACAAACTGTCTAAACTTCACAACATTTACCTTGCACTCTAAAAACAATTTAACTAAAACGTTAGATCGTCAACTTTTCGCGCGCGTTTGGAGAAGAAAGAATCGGAGACGCACGTCCTACCTCTTCGACTGTCGCGAACCAACTGATTCGATTCGGGCCACCCTTATCAGCATAATACCGATATTTATTTTAATACCTGGATAAACGTTTAGCACAGATTTGGTTGCTAGTATAGGATAGATATTTTATAAGACGTAACTGTACTAAAGCCTACGACAGTTTTCATTGTGATCTTTTGTGTTCACGCTCTAGGTTCCTAAAGTGCGGTAGCATTCCTATTATGGTCGCTTGTTCTAAACACCAATCTAAGGAATAGAGCGCACGAGCAACTTTTGTGTCCGCAACTCGTTTCTCGCATAAAAACTACTAGTTTTCAAAGTGCGCCCTTAAAAGAAAAGACAAACGCGGTTAAAAAAAAAAACAAATAAAAAAATCATAGAAAATGTCATGGGTATGCTCGGAGGTAAAATAAATCAGACTATGTCTAGCGAGTACAAAATTTGGAATAATAAATCAAAATTACTGCCATACCCAATAATATATATTTTACGCCATCGCGACATTTTTTTAAAGTACCGTGACAAGTAATTGCTCCATTTTATGTTTAGACTTTCGATATCCGCAACTTCGTTCGCGTGTGAAACTTTCCACTAAAAAATATCTGTCAACCAGCATACGATGAACCTCATGTCAAAGGCTGCTTTTGGTTTAGAGAGCTAAGAATCCACGTCTTTGATTTCACTAAAATATAGCCTATGTTTCAATCCGGAAAAAGGGGCTTCCTACTGGTATAGGTTTCGTCGAAATTGGTCCAGTAGTTAAGGCGTAATACGCGAACAAACAAACAGACAAACTCGATTTTTGGAATCGGAGTCGTTTATTATAAAATAAATATGCAGTAGATCTGCATATTTATTTCGTTTATCCATATCATTAATTTTAGTTTTTGGCTTTTTTACAGTTTTACAATAGTATAGATTAGAAGTGACTTTTACGACCACCCCAACACGTCCACTGAGTACAAAACACGCGATTACGAACGTCATAGTAATGACAACAGAATTATTAGAACGTTTGGTTAAAAGTGTTTGACGAGCACTTTAATTCCATTATCTGGTATTTTTATACGAACGGTACTATTGTTTAGTAGATAAATAGAAAATACTGATTTAAGTTTGTTCTTCATTACTTATAACTCGTGAATGTATACTGAGGTTTTAATTGAGACGTAAGAATATCTGATATCGTATTTTTGATAGTTTTTAAAATTCTTCAGTTTGAGAGATCATAAAATTCTGTGCTGTATCTTTATCACGAACAAATCTGACAGTCGCCGCGTTAGCGGATTCGTGTTATATTGCGCGTCAATGCCAGCTCGACTGACAACCGTTGCAGTGTCACCGCGCAGTGTATCTCGGATAAGCTAGCGTTACGATACGTTTGCGATTGTCACGTTTATTCGTGATCAAGGCACTGGAATTTTAAAATTGATGTTTTTTTTAATTAAAAAGCGCTATTCAGACGGCACCATTTTACTGCTTTATTAGTGTCAATATCAATACAATGGTATCGATTCGCTTGTTGCATTTTTCTAAACTAACCTAATTTGACAGCACTAAAAATTTTGCCGTCCCTTTCTTATAAACTGAAACGACAAGGACGGCTATAATTTTAGAGCTGTCAAACCAGGGTAGTTTATAGAAATGCAACAAGCGAATCGATACGAATAGTAATTTGGCAAGACAGTGTCGTCACTTTCAATACTAAACAAAAAAAGACTTGGCAAAGGACAAGCCTCCAGTGCCAGAACAATCAAAAAAAAGGGAAAAAAAAAAGAAAAAAAAACTTAAAATACTAACATAAAATACAACTTACCAGGAAACGTTTATTGCCCTCATACTAGGCTCTCGTATTATGTAACTAAAATGTGTTTTCAATTCTTCAGTGCCATAATATGTCTGCCATTTTTCATCTAAGAAACTCGTATCGTGTGAACAGCGCCTCACGAACTTGATTTTATCTTCAAGTGTTTAGGCAATATTTATTACGTTTCAGAAGTAAATTGGAAACATGAATTATTATTTACAATTCATTTTGAAGTGCCTTTGTCTAAATTAATAAGTTCATTATCCAGCCCTGCCTGTTTCGAGTGCCTTTGTGAAATCCTTGTTGATTGTTTACGAAAATAGAATTTTCATATTTTAGTCAATTTAGAAAACGCTTCTAGGCATACTTGGCCATTACAACAAAATACACCATTGTTACTATGGTCAGTGTGCCTTAATAATTATTTTTTATCTTTTAAATGAATCGGTATTTGGTTCAAATGATTTTATTTTGCTCATTTATTAAAAAAAAAATAGTAATGCTTTTTGTTTATGATTTGATTCTAAGTCAACATTTTTCCCATGCACTGACTCAAAGTCAAAAAGTTTTTATTCAATAAAATCTCAATGATCACTTTAAATTGTCATTACGTTTTGTATTAGGTATGATTACAATTTTTTTTTATTGGATGAGTTGGAGCTAGTTCGTCCCAAGCTTGTTTGTCTTCTAAATAATCAGATATTTTATAGTATGCTTTTAAAAGAAGTCTTCGTTACGTTTTTGAACTTGCCAATCGACAACTGAGACACATCACTTGGGATTTGGTTAAAGAAGCGTACCTACACATTGCCCTTTAAAAGATTTACAAATTTTTGTAAGCCTACGTTGGAACAGCGAGTTTGTCTTTGTTTCTAGTGTTAACATTATGATTACTTATAACTTTTTTTGTTGAATAGATTGATATTTTTATGAACATACAATAAGTTTTCATAGACTGATGACATCGTGAAGATCGTGGAGATCTGGTAAATACAGAAGGCTCAAGATTGTTCTTCCTGGAAATCTATTAGGGAAGCTGACCTGTAGACTTCTACAAGCTATTAATGATGAAGACTGACCAAAATATATTGCCACAATTAATTCACTAAATTAATATATTGCGGTATCAGTATGGGGATTTGGTTATCTGAAAGTGTCAGATACGATAGAATTAATTAAATATAGTCTGAATTGCTTTACTAACTTGCGTAAGTGCTTTTATTCAATTCAAATTGAATATGCAAGGTATACTTGTTCGCTAAGGGATTAATTAAAAAAGATCCAAGATAATTAAGAGTCCAAATCTTTTCATTCCACGCAAGTGGTGACTCATTTCTAGGTTTTCACTTAACATTTTTAGAAGATTCACATAGATCAGAAGGTAGACAGAAAAGAAGAAGAAGGAAGGTTGATTCAAGACAAAACAGCCCGTAGATAGACTTAGGGCATACTTTTCGTGTAGTTTTTTTTAGATAAGTCGCAAAGATTATTTACTTCTCCCAAACTTCGATCCGCTAATGCTCGAACTTCTGAATTTCTAGGCCCTAGAGAAATGGAGATTTGGGCTTTTGAACTAGTAAGTTATAGGTTGCTTGTCAAACAGTCAGAATGTTAGTTAAACATGATGCAGAATCGGCAATGGTTAGCATGCAAATCATTGCTAACTCTGTGTAGAAACTCTTTTATAAATGGCTTCTTTGTACGCGATCATTGGTTAGCTAGCAAGTGCCTACGTACGGTTATTAAGTAGTCAAAGGCACACCATCAGCTATTTTTCTATTGGGGATGCTCACTTAGTTTAAGATCTTACCTACTTGATATTCTCTAGCGAGTTCTCGACCCGCGTCTCCGAGATTTTGCTGAATTTGACTTTGATGGCATCTGTGTTCATCCAACCTTAAACCAATCTAAATATTGAACAAAGAGGTATACCTCTTTGTGCGTTAGGTTGGCTAATAATACTAATTGGCGCTTCATTTTAGAAATAAATAAATAAATATACCTACGTGGACATTTTACATAAAGACTTGAGGCCCGTATGTTGATTTATTGCTCAAGCAATAATCCAGACTCAAACATAGATTTTTGTATAAAAATCTCTACTCGAATCTGCGCTGAGTAACGATTTCTGTATCTCTGTTCTGTAAGGAGAGCTTGTACTATGGGAACTACATTTACTCCTTGAAAAATACATAGTATCTAACACCTAGACAAAACAAATTTCTAACGTTTTATACAATTACGCACAAATATTTATTCTCAGTTGGGATCGAACCCCGCCCACGGATCCGTACTCCTGTAAAAACAGCGGTCCAAGACGCCGTGCTACTCTCGTTACTTCTTCACTATCAAACGTAGAAAAAATAGGCAAATACCTACCAAGAAATCTAAACCAGCACGTGGTAAGTTTTACAAAAAAGATGTCTTGTAAATTCGTTTTAGATCCTCACAAAAATTGGCTGAAAACAAAGATCATTATATAAAAATCTAAAATTAAGCTCCCGATATGTTGTTGTAAAGCCTGGAGCCCTCCAAATCCCACGGGATATCAGCTGCTCGGGGTGCTTTCACACTGTTACCGACACGACATTCAATGACAACTTTTTGAGTGTCATAGTGTCATAGTGTAAGGGAGTTTTAGGTAAGTTTTAGTAAGTCCTTGTGGTTTTAGGTCGGAAAGGTCGATCGATGAGAGAAAAATGATTTGGCAAGATAAAATCTGTACTCGAAAGCAGCTTCTTATAATGAACAGCTGTTTACAGGCTGCTACCGATGACAAGATATCGGCAGAGAACAAATCTCATATATTTAGTACAAGCGGGATCGATCCCGTTAATTATTCGGGAGAAAAAAGAGCTTATGTGTTAATCCAGGTCACGGACAATATATATTCCAAGTTTCATACAAATCGGATCAGTAGTTTTTACGTGAAAGAGTAACAAACATCCATCCATCCATCCATACTTACAAACTTTCGCGTTTATAATATTACTAGGACCTAACGCCACTGTCTTACCGTGTCAACACCGATAACGATATTTTTTATCGAACCGCTGACATTTCGATATCGTGTATGTCGGTAACGTCCCAGTGTGTAAGCACCCTAAGTCGGTTTGTATAGGCGCCTCATTACGTGCCATTCTAGATCTGAGATAACATTTGGTAGGGATGTCTCGGCGGTTTTGTAAGAGATTTTTTAATTCCTTGTGGTTTGCGTACTACTTTATTTAGTCCTAAGTTTTAGTGGTGAATGTGTTTGAAACAGACTCTGTTGCCTAGGTACAGTCAGCTACACAAGTCGATTAAGATATTTAGTTTTAAAAACGCATACAATCAGTCGCAAAATGTTATAAGCCGTTCTATCATTAAAAATTAGCACAAATGTGTAAAAACTACAGAATAAAATAGACAGAAATAGTCAAAAGCTCCTAAAACCAGATGGATTCAATTGTTATTAGTCAATATAAAGTGACTGATTTACCATAAGGGCCCAGAAAGTATACATGCAGGTACCACGTGGTTTAAAAGTCTATACTCTAAACCAGTGCAAATAGTTTATCTAAATTATATTTGCCTCAAAAAAGGAAGTAAAAGAAGAAAAAAAAGAAGTAAAAGAAGAAGAAGTAAAAGAAGTAAAAAAAATAAGATGGGCACTCGGGATTTTGTGCTCTTTAGGCCCAGTTTCACAAAAGTCTTGCTAACAGAGTGTTACGTAATCGGGCGTCAAAATAACCAAGAATGTTATTAGTAGTATTGTTAAGTATTGTACGTCCCACGAAACAAAATTGACAAAGGATTACTAAATCAACCGTTAAGTGAATGATAATGTCAAGCGACTAAATTAAAACGACGTTCAACACTGTTTAAATAAAACGCAAGCAGATGTATTTTTGTTTAGCTGGTTTATATGGTGGCCGTCAGATCAGCGATTAGATTTAACAGTCTGTTAATGAAGATAATCCTTGGTTAGGGCATGGTGAAACACAAAACGACCTTAACAGCCCGTTAAATGACTAACAAGCTGTTAGTTTAACTAACAGAGCATGGTGAAACCGGCTCTTAGAATATCCCAATCAACTCCCAATCATATTTTATCTAATTTCTTAAGAGTTAGTCCTCCATAATTTCAAAAGTTACAAAAAATATATTTAAAAAATCTTTTTATTGATAATGTAGAGTGGAGTTTATTAAAATTTAAGGTAGGTAAATATGTACTTAAGCGCTACAATTTTATCTCCAAGCAAAAAGGAACTCTTCACAAAATGCTTCCCTCACTATTTACCAATCTTATGAGATTCCCTCAAATTGCCTCATTCAAACCAACCACTGACCGGAAACGCTGAAATCAAGATCCAACACAAACTTACATAAAAGGTGTAGTAATACAAATATTTATGTACTTCAAGTACTGCTTAACAACGTCAAAACCCAATCGATACAGGTTACGCCATCTATTGAGATGTAACTATATTTTCTTTGTTCTGGTTTAGACCCCATGGTAATATCATATTTTGCTTAAATTTTTTTCACTTGACTGCACTCAACAGCTTCTTTAATTTGATGGTGTCCGAATCGTCAGTAACAAAAATATTAAAATCAAAAGACTAAGTGTCAATTGGGACATTGTGTCCCAAAATATTTTGTCCGAATCGTCAGCAAGACTAACATTGACTTACCACTTATGAAGATGCTTAAAAATTTCAAATTGATTTGGACCAGTTGAGCTATCTATAAATCGTTTGCAGCGGTTTGTAGATAGCTCAACTGTTTCATGTGTATTTTGTAAATATTGTAAATACTGTATTAGTTGTAATTTTCTTTGTAAATATATTATTTTATTTTAATTTTGAAAAATTTCAAATCCCTTTCTTTTGAATGTGTATTTCTACCTATCGTAGCTATCAAAGCGAAGAATGTCATCCCACCCGAAGGAACAAAGACAATATGTCAACTTGAACATTTACAATTTGAAATCGCGGAGTTGGTTCAAACCACGTTCAAACTAACTATATAACAAGTGATTTAGTGATGGTAAGACGTCTTGGTAGAATTGTGACAAGCGTAGTGACGCTTAGTGAGCAGTGGCTCAGTCGGTAGTAGATCTGCATTCCGTGCTGTGGGTCGTAGGATCAACCCCCACCGAGAACAGACATGTTTTTTTTTTTTTTTATGCCATAGCTGGCAGACGAGCAGGCGGGCCACCTGATGTGTGTGTGGCAAACATAGATGTTGTGAGTTTACATACACACAACTGAATTGTTGAGTTAGCAGCCTTGGGACAATTGAGCGGGTTGAGTATTACTACACTTTACACGAATCCGTGAAATAAATTCAGCGGCACGTCTCGTCTTAAGATACTAATTGAACGATGTTAGACTAGTGGCTCTGGGAGCTGTAGACCTCGCGACGTTTTATGCTGATGCTCTCATTCAGTGAAGGATAATTATCAGTTAGTATTCTAACAGCGACGAAACGCTTGCAGCCTGTCACGTATTGAAAACTAACTATAATGCAAAATGTTGTGTGTGTGTGTGTGTGTGTGATGTGATGTTTTTTCTATTTAATTTTGTACATTTTTGAGGAATGTAATGTGCAAGTGCATTTTCCGTTTTGTGATTTTTTTGATTTTTTTTGCATCATCTTGTGTAGAATGAGGTCCTTTGTGTTTCTCTCAAATTTGATTGAAAACCATCGATTGTTTGATGAGCTATCCTGTTCATCATGCTGAAGATCCTTATCAGATCTTCGCCAAACTTTTATGAGACCAACTTATAGTTACTACCTTTCAAATAAAAAAAGAATAATCGAAATCGGATCTCATTTGGTGGAGATATCCAGTATATCAAATAGCTCCCTTTTTGCCCTTTTTTTGGGGGAAGTACCCTTCCAATCAAAAATCCCCGACGACAAAAAAATTCTAATAAGTCATATAACCTGTGTACCAAGTTTCGTCCAGATCGGTTGAAAAATGCGACCTGTAGAGGAGAACAGACAGACAGACAGACAGACAGACAGACATCCGGACAAACGCATTTTTGGCCAATGTGGAAACTGAGACGCTTCGCTCGCTCGGTCAATTAAAACTAAGTAGATACCTACATAGTAGAACTATTTGTGATAGAACTCGTCCGGGGAAGTACTACCACCGTACCTATATTCCTGCTGCCAAATAGTGATACTCCCATTGCCATGATTGCTGTGTGCCGGTTTAAAGGGTACGGTTGCCGCGCCCGTGCGATTATACGCACATGAGACAACTTTGCGTCCCATGATGTAATACCACGTAGGATACCGTCCTCGGTGGACCTGATCTGCGAGGTAATGAAATTGTAATAGGCACTGCAGTTCAACTGCAAACATATTCCAATGAAAACAAAATGTATAAGTTAAAAAATAATTATTTATTTATTTATAAAACTTTATCAACAATGGCGTTTCTAATAAACGTAAGAAAAATATCTTTTGAAGATATTTGACGTAATTAATTACATATTTATAAAATAAAACTAAACGATAGGACGGTAGGTACAGAACAACTTAATCTTACCAGAAAAATCTTCTACAAAAAGTTGCCAAAATGTTTAAAAAAAGTGTTGCAATTATAAGCACGCGCACGAGTGTTGGACGCAGTGCTAGATCTTACAAGACACATTCTTAGTGGACGTGCTCTGTGAGGTACACACTGAGCGTCAAACTACATCGGAAGGTAAAACGTCGCGTCGTGTGGCTAGGGAGAGAAAATTTATATATATTTTTGGAAAAGCAAGTTTCAAAGAAAAGAGCTTTTTTGTTACAATATGCTTTTTCTTAAAAGCTATTTCAGTTATAACTAAAGCAAAACGGTATAAAAGTTACAAACGAAAACAGCATTATGAAGAAAAAAATAACGAAAAACCTCTTCTGACTGCATGCTTTTTAAAAGAATATTTATTTTCATGTCACTACGGACACGACAACGACGTGTTGTCGTCAGGTGTGCGCCAACGCTAAAGCGTTGACCTCTACATTAGGTGCGTCATCTGAGAGCACACTTTCCGATTAAATTTTGGTTCGTATTCTTCTGGTTATATGTAGAGGAAAAACTACGCTATTTACAAATGGCACAATAAATAAAATAAAAATAATCTTATTTTATACAAAGGAAAATGTATAAATTTACAAATTGTACATAATATAGTTACTAAAAAGTTAATTCCTAAATTATAATTAAAAATACTAATTATGTAACTATTATTATTACTGGTTATCTAGGCCAGCGTATCAGCATTGCTATTCAGCGCGGCAATGCAGCCAGTGTCTTGGGCACGCTTCCGATTGGTACTGATTTGGACCAGTTGAGCTATCTATAAATCGTTTGCAACGGTTTGTGGATAGCTCAACTGTTTCATGTGTATTTTGTAAATATTGTAAATACTGTATTAGTTGTAATTTTCTTTGTGAATAAAATATTGTTTATGGTTTAACACAAAATAAAAACTAAAGTTGTAAGATACATAATATTATTATAATTTGATATATTTTTTATCATTGTACCTCTTTGATAATACGCAACACAGTGCTGCCAACTTAGTGCTTTCAGCGCTAAATTTATAATATAGTATTGACACAGTCATCATTGACAGAATCACGTGGAGAAACAATAGACGACATCGCGTCATACAAAGAATATTGTAATACGTAGTTCCTACGTAAGAAGAAGCGGGACTCCAATTCTACCAAAATTACACACTGAAAATCTCGTTTTGTATAAAATGTGATTCAAATTTTGACCCCCGTTTCATACATTGTTCGTTTTTCGAAAGCACGAGTCTAGTTCGAGAGTTTCGCCAGTCTAGCGTCATAGAGTCATTTTAAGCGAGTGCAGGCGGACAGCAGCCCCTTTTTGCAGCTTGACATTGGTCTAGGAAACATCTCGAGTCTAGTTCGAGAGTTTCGCCAGTCTGGCGTCATAGAGTCTTTTTAAGCGAGTGCAGGCGGACAGCAGCCCCTTTTTGCAGCTTGACATTGGTCTAGGAAACATCTCGAGTCTAGTTCGAGAGTTTCGCCAGTCTGGCGTCATAGAGTCTTTTTACGCGAGTGCAGGCGGACAGCAGCCCCTTTTTGCAGCTTGACATTGGTCTAGGAAACATCTCGAGTCTAGTTCGAGAGTTTCGCCAGTCTGGCGTCATAGAGTCTTTTTAAGCGAGTGCAGGCGGACAGCAGCCCCTTTTTGCAGCTTGACATTAGTCTAGGAAACATCTCGAGTCTAGTTCGAGAGTTTCGCCAGTCTGGCGTCATAGAGTCTTTTTAAGCGAGTGCAGGCGGACAGCAGCCCCTTTTTGCAGCTTGACATTGGTCTAGGAAACATCTCTAGTCTAGTTCGAGAGTTTCGTCAGTCTGGCGTCATAGAGTCTTTTTACGCGAGTGCAGGCGGACAGCAGCCCCTTTTTGCAGCTTGACATTGGTCTAGGAAACATCTCGAGTCTAGTTCGAGAGTTTCGTCAGTCTGGCGTCATAGAGTCTTTTTACGCGAGTGCAGGCGGACAGCAGCCCCTTTTTGCAGCTTGACATTGGTCTAGGAAACATCTCGAGTCTAGTTCGAGAGTTTCGTCAGTCTGGCGTCATAGAGTCTTTTTACGCGAGTGCAGGCGGACAGCAGCCCCTTTTTGCAGCTTGACATTGGTCTAGGAAACATCTCGAGTCTAGTTCGAGAGTTTCGCCAGTCTGGCGTCATAGAGTCTTTTTAAGCGAGTGCAGGCGGACAGCAGCCCCTTTTTGCAGCTTGACATTGGTCTAGGAAACATCTCGAAGGAATTTTATTGTAGAGGACGTTACTTTTCCTTTTAGGGCACGTGAGCCATCTTTCTTGTAGAATAGGTGAATCGTTTTAAGTGAAATTTGGTTTTTGATGTGATAAAAAGTGATAGGAAGAATTATCTGTTTCGTTGGTTTCTTTATAAGAGTTTTGTGTACCTAATAAATTGATATTAGATGTTCCTTGACTTTTCTCAGACCACTGATCTTAAGACCTATCTAAGAATAGTGTATTTAACGTTTAATGTTCAGTGCAGTATCTGGGAATTTAGTGTCTGAAAGATAATCTAAGATAATCTAGTACTAGGTATTTAGATTCGTGTATGAGTCTAGTGCTTTTTTACAGTTCCAGAGCACGATCATTCGATTTTCGTAACAAATCTTTTACACAGTAGCAAATAGCTATTTGTAAATAAATATATTTCCATTCATAAGTAGGTATTTGCAATTCAAAGATTTTTATTGGCCATTACTGGAATTTTTCCGTAATAAAAATACCGGAACGGAACTGAAGAACAATTTAATGGTTTCCGTAACAAGAGGGCGCTAGATACATCACTCTCTTTCAATCGTCTTGACAAAATATAATTAGGTTACAAAAATAATGTAACTCTATAGATGGCAACCCTATTAAATTGAAAATACCTATTACCATATTTGGTGAAGATTCATTGTTTAATTTAGCAGACCATAAGGCACATTTTTTTCTTTTTTTTTCATGCTTCCCACTCGTGGGATAAACCTGGTAGTATAGTTGGGATTGACTCAGTTTATAAGTACTTAGAAATTGTCTTGGACGAATGTTTTCTTTTAATAAAAAAATAGGGCCACACTTTGAACATCCTCCTTTATTGAAGTCGGCTAAGACCACAGCTTGGCATATGCAATTACGCTAAAGCCTTGTCTTTATAGATAGGGTGTTTGCACACTAGCCGGTACCGACATGACAGTTGCTTGGATAAAAAAACCAGTGCGTGGAGTCCCTACGCGCGGAAGAAGTTATACTTCGAGTGCCACGCTTTCACTCTCGCTCTGTGTTTAATGTGAAATTAATTTAGTATATATTTTTATGTACATAACCAATATGCAGTACTTATTTAGTTAGAAAAGATTCTATGCTCATTTGATTTCAAGTAATTTCAAAAGTGACATATATCTTTGTCACGGGCGGTCAAATGCTGAACACTGCCATCTATTAACGTGAGTTAGAGACAGAGACTATGTCTTCACGTTTAACGCAAGCTTGTTGGAAGTCGCATTAGAAGTATAACTTCAAAATATCGTTGACGGTACTGATAACACTGTGTGAAAGCTGAAAGCGTACTAAATTGTATGACATGAGCTCTCCAACGATATCGTGTATTGTCGTGTCGGGTGGCGGTGTGAAAACGCTCATAAGGTCTACTATCGTAAAACAGCAGGTAGAGTTTCAGAAATAGGCCCTTAACGTTTATCGCTACAGTAAAACTCAATTTTAGCCTTTACGGCCTTCGAGAATTTTGTGCTTAACTTTTGTTTCAAAACTTTTGTAAGAATGTTTTTTCGTGAATAAAATTTAGGTAGATTTTGTAAAAAAAAACAGGTAATTTTGACCCCCAGTTCTACCTTTACTTGATATTTCTTTGACTCAATATCTAACAAAGCTTAATACAGGGTGTCTCTTAATTTATGTCAACCCGAAAAGGGTTGTGTTGAGTTAACCTTTATGTACCTACCTACCACACAATATACATGTTAATTTTAATTGAATTTGTGTTTTTAGGATATTGAAAGTGTGTTTCGGGAAATTATAATGAAAACTTCCTGGAGGCTTCGCAAGGTATCAAAGGCCTCAGAACAAATAAATATAGCAGTAATCGTATCGTAAAGTTATTCGAGATACACTGCGCGGTGACCGTGCAACGTTCGGCAGTCGAGCTGACGTTAACGCGCAATATGACTCAAATACGTTAAGTTAACGTGACGTGACACGGTACCTGTCAGATACTACAGACAGAAGAGATAAAGGCTTACCCCCTTGAGGGGTGAGCATGAACTAACAGTCACAGACAACGTATTCAAATCATATTGCGCGTCAACGCCAATTTGACTGCCGACCATTATAGCGTCACCGTGCAGTGTATCTCGGATTCGCTACCGTTTACGATTGTCACATCGATTCATGCTGAGACTTTATTAGACATTCTGTAATTTATTAGTGAGATAGACTGCGCGAAATAAGTACATAATTGATGGAAAGAGATAAAAACGAGCGCAATTTATGAAAAATAAAAAAGTCCTTCATTGTGTTAAAACAACGATGAACGGCGTTTCTGAACAATATGGTAATCAAAGGGTTATTCCCAGATGGGTTTGTTTTTCTACATTGTGT
Organism: Eulithis testata; assembly: GCA_947507515.1. NCBI lineage: Eukaryota > Metazoa > Arthropoda > Insecta > Lepidoptera > Geometridae > Eulithis > Eulithis testata. Next base: position 2,864,227 of record OX382213.1, on the reverse strand, counting down.
GTAGAATTACTAGAGCGGGAAATATTTTTATTTGTCTCTGTAAAGAATTCAGTTTTTATACCCTTTATTAATGCCTACCCTACATTATAAGGTTGCCTGGAAGAGATCGCTCATAGCGATAAGGCCGCCCATTGTACTTCACATAAGAATAATTTATAATTCCTGTAAAAGTGGTGTACAATAAAGAGTTTTCTATCTATCTATCTATCTCTATTATACATTGTTATTTTTCCTTTTTTTCTTAACTAATAGAACCCAAAAACACTAGCCGTGGGCATTGATCTAGTAGTAGATAACATGCCAGATTTTGGTGCGGAAAGTAGAATTCCTAACTGATCTCTCTCCATTAGGTAACCAATAAAAATTCCTTCACGCGCTGCTGAAAAAACCGTATATAAGTTCTGATTACGTTACCTAAGTATATTTTTTTTCGTTTTTTTTTTGCATTGAGCTCATGGTGTAGTTCTAGTGTCTTGGATATTCAACTGAGTTCGTTACATTTGCAACAAATCTTTATTTACAACTGTCAGCACTTTCGGTGCCAATTTGAACAATCTCTATAGATCTACGAATAGGGAAGATCTTCCGCACCGGGCGACCTTTAGCCAATTGGTATTTGATACTATTTATTTTATTCAAACTCCGTGATAAATTCGTTTGCGCGATCTAGGATGTACCAGCGCCATCTATCAGACGCCGAGCGCATTTCTCAGAGAAGTTCTCACTTAGCGTGCTAGATGACGCTACAGTGCCATCAGCAAAACCCAGGGTTAGTATGCTGAATGACACATGAGGACCGATGGTATTCGGTACTATTTCTTTTGCAACAAATCTTTATTTACAACTGTCAGCACTTTCGGTGCCAATTTGAACAATCTCTATAGATCTACGAATAGGGAAGATCTTCCGCACCGGGCAACCTTAAGCCAGTTGGTATTTGGTACTATTTATTTTATTCAAACTCCGTGATAACTTCGTTTGCGCGATCTAGGATGTACTAACGCCATCTATTGGAATCCAGGCGCAGTTTTCAGAGTAGTTGTCACGTAGCGTGCTAGATGACGCTACAGTGCCATCAGCAAAACCCAGGATTAGTATGCTCAATGACACATCGCTTGCAATACTTCTTGACCGCTCTGTACCCTCGTAACGTGACTGGTGTGTCTTGGATGTTCAGTTGGCATAGTCCTCGGCAGTAGTACGCGACTGCTTCTAAGCCGTCGTCGCCGACTAACTCGCAGCCACGGAGGGCGAGTTTCTTGAGGTTTGGGCAACAGCGGGCTAGGATCTGGTGGAGAAAGTTAGGAAGTTAGTAGGTACTAGATTGAAAACAACATATTTACCTACTTCAGCTTTATGTCTTGGGCACGCTTCCGATTGGTATCTACTGATTTGGATTAGTTGAGCTATCTGTAAATCGTTTGCAACGGTTTGTAGATAGCTCAACTGTTTCATGCGTATTTTGCAAATATTGTGAATATTGTAAATACTGTAATCAGTTGTAATTTTCTTTGTGAATAAAGGTACTTTATCAGTAGGTAGACTCAACGATTTGTAGGAAAATATTAAAACGATTCACTTCGTCTACCATCACGATGAAAGTGTGTAGAATATGAATGTACGTTTCTTCAGATACCTTCATCTTGATGACGCAAAGTCTTAATAGGTATCTAACAACTTTCGTGGGTTCGATTCAAACCTTCTTTAGTTTTGAGAGTATATACCTACCTACCTACTTCATTCAGAAACTCACCTACGACTTTCAACGCAAGAACAATTTCAACCGGATAAAAATTATAATAGTTTACTTGTAACCCAGCTTCAGACACATCCGTAGCCCCCAAGTCCAGGGCCCTCAGCCGAGAACACCCCCTGGCCACGGCTTCCACTCCATCATCACCCAAAGCACCGCATCCTCGTGCGTTCAGATACCGCAGCTTATAACATCGACGCGCCAGCGTTCTAACGCCGGAGTCTGATACCTGGGGACGAGGGGGTAAAGTTCATTTTTTATAAATACCTACCTACAAGAACCTATTATGACTACCTAGGAACGATCTAGAGAGCTACGAGACTAGCTAGTACCCACTTGTTACGTTAGGTTACTTATAGCTGTTACATAACTATTATTTTGTTTGTTTCTTGTAGGTATCTTTATGTTTGCTATATTTTCTACGTCCGTTCTGTATTTTTCTGTGTATGTCAAATAAACTATCTATCTATCTAGACTTATTTATGAAAGAGTGGCCATCAATAGCACAGGATAGGGAAACTTGGAATGGGGGTAGGGATTCCTTTGCCCTGCAGTGGGAAGATGTAGGCTGAAGATAATAATAATAATAACTAAGTAGGGATCTAATCCAGGATAAGAGTTAAGCTTAATACCAGATGGATCGACGACATTGTTAGGAATGCGGAAAGTCGATGGATGGAGAATCGCCGAACGTAAAGCATTCTATCTTTCTGGAAATGTATGGGACCTATAATTTAAGGCCCCCCTCAGATTATAGATTCAAAATTCTGAGGGGTGAGGGGGCCTATCTCCAGGGGCCTTATGGTCAAATTGTCTAAGATTTTACGCTAATAGGGATGTTTCTCAATCTCGTGACTTTTCTAAACTCTGTATGATTCTAACAAAGTCATCAATCGGAGATTGATGGCGGTGACTGCAAAAGGCTACCGCAATAACTTGAGAATCTAAAAAGGTACCTAGGTACAACGCGAAAATTTGAATCAAATTACTCGTTTGTAACCTCAGAATGTCGATCGATTTATCAAGTAGTATATCTTTTTACGATCAACCTAATTTCCTAGTCATTTAACTACACGCGGAACCCGAATTACTCATTTCTGCTTCATAAAGTAAGATCCATTTATTTTCAATCACATCCTATTTATTTCTGATCAAATACAAGAGAAACAATAAACTTCGTGAAAACAATGTTTGCTTTTCAGACCATTGGAGCAGAATGTCCATACGCTATTTTTCTGTTAGATTTATTTTGTGAAGGATTCTATAAACATAAAAGACAAACAAAAAAAAACTTCTAAAGATGCGCTAGCTAAAATGGCTGCTAAATAATTTGCAAGTGAAAGTGACAGAGATTTTTTTTAAACCGCGTCATGAATATCTCCCTCCTTCACTGGTCATTTTTCATAACTCACTAAAGATTAATAAAAAAGTAAATGCCAATAAACACTGACATTGGCAAATTCGTGGCAGCCCTAGCCACAAAACCGCCACAGAAAAAGAAGAAGAAAAAGGCATGCAATTCTCGATTCTGGGTCGGCAATTTTGGGGCGTGCTAGTGGAAAAATACGATAAAGATTGGTATTTAAGATGCTTGTAATATTCAAAAGTAGTAATCTCAGTATAGTTTATAGAAAAAAGTGGCGAGTGCTATATTAACTTGTTTTCTTCTTCTTCTTTTTTATTGCCTGAAGCAATCAGGCTGGAACAAAGACATCTGAATAAAGAGAGAGAGAAAGAAAGACAGAGAATCGAACCTACAAGGTAACAGTGCAGAAGACATAGCTACAACTATGCTAGAGCTATGAGGTCCAGTGGTAACAGCTTGTTCGGTCCGTAGGGTCCCGAAATAACATTATCCCAAGTTCCGGGACCCGAAAACAAAAACTTGTTAGAACTATAAGATAAGAAGTTCATGACAGGAACACGTTACGTTTTTTACAGAGAGAAAGTAGATGAAAATTTAAGTTATTTGGCTAACAAAATGTAAAAAAAAATTATATAGTAAAAATTGCAACGCGATTAATTAATGCTTCAAGGATGTTAGACCCAGGTTTTTATAGAACATTTACAATACTAATTCTTTAAAATAGGAACCTATACGCGTAAAGCATCAAAAACGCACGTTGAAGGTAACTTGCAGATATTTTAGAAAAAGAACTGAATATCCTTTTTTCTACATCGTGTTTTGGCACTGACTTTACGCCAACGAAAGATTTTTGCGATAGACCTAGGTACCTACCTACTTGTTCGTCACTAAAGTTTTCATAGTCACGAACATAATCGTGCTAAGGTCTAACAAAACGTGACATTGGCAAAATTGCGGGCAACACTGCAAAGGTCACTCAGACAACCTAGGTACGTAATAAAAAAATAACCCATTTTTATAAAATGTTTCCCACAGCTTACCTGAGTACACTTAGCGACAGAAAGGTACCGCAGCGCTTGCCCTAACTTTGCCAGCTCGTACAGTCCGAAGTCCGTGACCCCGGTACAATCGGACACACTGAGCTCTTTCAGCGCGCAGTATGCTGGTATCCATCTGACGCCCGCATCTGAAATAACATTGTGTTTCACGTAAATGCTAAGAAGTTCAACAACATGATTTTTGACAGCACAATGCTAAGATTCCTAAGGTTATCCGAAAAAAAAAAAAAAAAAACTTCTGTACACACATGAGCAAACTATCAGCGTATGGGATATTACGGGTCGTAAGTTTGCGCCAATATTTGGCTGGAAGTAGGTTAGGTAGCTACTGGTGATTTGATGGTTAGTCTGCTTTTTTAATGATTTTTAAGAGGCATTTTGTAGATCTGTGAGTAGGTGCTTCTAAGAAACTAGAGTACCTACCTTACTTCTAATACCGCGTTCACACTATGCCCATGCTGCTGCCGGCATTATTGCCGCGGACTTATTGCCACAGCAACATCGCCTTTATTCTCATTAGAGAGCAAGGGCATGAATTTGGACCGGGAGTCGGGACGGGACAGAGGCATTATCGTGTTCACACAAAGCTCGTGCCCACTTCTCTGTCCAAGTCCATGCCCACTGCGGCATAGTGTGAACGCAACATGAGAACAACTCTGCTTACGAAACCGGAAGGTATTTTGCCCGAAGCATTTTAGACCACCTGCTACTAAGTAATTCAAATTATTTTAGGAAGATTTCACAAAACAGAAAATATTCCTCAAGATACAAGATGTTTATTTGCATAAATAAGTGTTACAATTTGGTCTTATATGTAGGAGGCACTTTTCAACTTATTCACCTTTTCCAGGTATCGCAAATGTTTTGGGCGCTTAAACTTAGGTAGGTAATTAATAACATTAATTTTGGGTAGGTTTGGCATACCTTTGGGCATGCACTAAATTTTAAAACATTTTTCCTTATCTACTACTAACTAGTTCTTACTTAGGGTAGGTATACTTTTTACTAATTTAATTATGTACTTAAATTTATTATGGCTAATTTGACTAGGTACCTATATAAGTTAATATTTTTAATTACTTTAGTTTTAGGTGGGTATTATTCTTTTTCAAAGTAGTCTTCGGTTGAGTAAAGGCATTTTTTGACTAGGTATGATTTTAGTTTTCCTATGAATGATTTTATTTTTGTTTCATTTTTTATGTCATTTGGTAGGTTATTAAAGATTTTAACTGCCATGTAATACGGGCTTTTATTTAACATTTTTATTCTAGAATATGGTAGATAGAGTTTGTTTTTGTGGCGGGTGTTTACGTTGTGTGTTTCACTAATTTTAAGAAAATTACTTTTATTTTTGTAAACAAATATGCATACATCCTCAAATAACTAAGCAATGCAATTTTTTTTCGATTTATGAACTAGCCTGGGATTTGACTGAAACATCCATTGTTTCTTAAATCCTAGGTAAATACTCTCAGGAATCAGGAAACCATCAGACGTTTTAACCGTTTAAAATGTAAACATTGCTGCATCCATTGGCAATGATTTTATCCACAGCAGCTGGTTCCCAGTAATGTATAGCGAACAACTGGAAAGGGTACTAGAACTGGTTACCAGTTTATGAAGCGTTAAATTACAAGTGCTATGAGTCAAGCTCGGGAAAGTAGATTAATAGCATAATTAATGGAAAACTTTCAATGATCATTTTTATGTTAACCGGATTTGTATGTATCTACTTTACAGGTAAGTTACTTATTAGCTACATTCTTATCAGTATATAACTTACTTATTAATTATTATTATCTACATCCTTAGTGTGAAAGCTATCTTAGATAGTTCGTATCGTATCTATTGAACTGACGGCGAAACGCCATGGGAAATATCCACTGAATATCTAGACCTCTCCTAAGAATCAGAGCTACCGATCTAGACTTAAAAATCTTTATCAAGTTGAAGCTTAGAATATTGTTTTGGTAATCTGAGTTACTAGGTATTTATGTATTGGTATTAGGTATTAAGAATCTGTGCCGGAGTGTTGAAGACGTGGTACGAAGACGTGCTCTTTGAAGACAATGACTGGTGTAGAGTTGGAGGACTTTTGTATGAAAACCAAACCTCGCCTGCGCTTACGAAACGAAAGCACTCGAACTCGATTTTCTACTATCGATTCTCGAACGAATCCCGAACGAGTTTAATTTGATCTCAAAATTCGAATCGCAGCTCGATGACGTTTTTGTTTAAAGCTGCGATAGGCCATTATAGAAATTTCCAAAAAGTCAGACTAGTAGTGACTAGCTTAGTACGAAATGATAGCACTCGAACTTGATTTTTGATTGTCGATTTCGAGTTTAAATTTTTAAGAGTGAACTAATCCCGAACGAGTTTCATGTGTTCTCAAAAATCGAATTGCAACTCGATGACGATTTTGTGTGAAGTTATACAATAGACCCTATAAAAAAAAAAAGCTCATTTTTAGATTTTCAATAACTCCTACTAGTGCTTGGAAATGGGATCATACCTGTGACTAGAGTGCACCTCCGTAAATACAAATACTGCAGCGAAGGACAAGTGTGCAGCATCGCACATAATCCCGCGTCCGTCACGTTCCCGCAGTCTGTGAGGTCCACGTACTCCACTGGAGGTCTTCGGGCACCAAGGCGGGGTTCCAGCCACGCCCATTCTGGCCAGTCCACGTTTGGGCAGCCTAGAAAGAGAAAGTGAGTTAATAAGGCGTTGGCGCACTCCAGGCGACAAGACGTCTTCGTCGTGTACTTATTTTTAACAACATAAGTGCAATAAACGATTTGAATTTGAATTGACGTGAAAATAAATATTCTTAAAAAGCATGCTGTTAAAAGAGGTTTATCGTTATAATGTTTTTTTTCATACGCTGTTTTCGTTATAACGACCCGAAATGCAAAAGCATTCACTGATCATAATAAGCGAAGCATTAACTGGAACAATATTGTGGTGTGGCCAACCCTGGTGCCGGAGTTTGTCCATCGTGGCTTAATGACGCTAAAGCCTAGGTTGATAGTGCCCTCCGAAGTACGAAGGCGCTCAGAAGTAAATTTCAGTAACGGTCACCCACCCAAATAGAGCTACTTTTATTTAGTACTAGGTGCTGCCCGCGACTTCGTTCGCGTCCCGTTGGATCCCGTTAATTTTTCGGGATTAAAAGTAGCCTATGTGTTAATCCAGGTCACTGACAATATAATATATTCCAAGTTTCATCCAAATCGAATCAGTAGTTTTTACGTGAAAGAGTAAAAAACATCCATACTCACAAATTTTCGCGTTCATAATATCAGTAGGACTACTATGCCTTTCAATACGTGGTTTCCATCTTTCAATGAAGTTTCCTACCTTAGCAATAATTATTTTCTTAGTAGATGGTACAGTAGGTACCCACGTAATAAATAGACTAACTGAAGCAATAAACGTGAGCACGTTCTCATCAGTAAAGCTTAAACTAGTTTAAAAGTTTAAAGTCTAGAATAACATAATCTAGACTTTGTGTATCTTACACTAGTTCAGTTTGTTTACGGTACCTACTCCTGGGGCATTATTCTGTATGACTTAGGAGATTCCTTGCCGTAACCGTATGACGTCACCGTAAGGAATGACATTTATGGCATAGGAAATACGGCATAGGCATAGGGCGATTTCACGCCCCTGTCTTGTCGTGCTGCGTAACGTGCTTGTATTGGTCATAGTGAATAAGGCCCCTGGGGCATTATTCAAAATCAAAATCAAAAATCAAAATAGTTTTTATTGTTAAATACAAGTTTTTTAACTAATAGGGTTGGGATCTCTTCTTTTAAGTTAATCAAACCTGTGTTAGAAGAGTCCCCTCTTTTCTGTGGTCACTAAAAACACACAAACTTGTATATCTTAACTTAAAGTAGGTAGGTACAGCAATTTCTTTTTAAAAAAAATAATAATATTAAAGTAACTATAGGAGAAAGATCTAGGTACCTAATGTAAGTATATACTTATGTACAGGTATCATTGTACAAATAGGTAGGTAATATACCTACCTATTTGTACAAGAATAGCTGAGTAAATGAAACATATAGGTAGGTAGGTTCCCAAATATTCTCATTTAAGAGGCACACATTGTGTAAGAAGCGAGATACAAACTAAAATAGGTATGGTTTCTTAATTGACTTATACTATATAATTGGTAGGTGTCCACCTAGATAAGATGGTAGGTAGGTACTTAGCTAATAAGTAGGTAACAGGGTACAGGGTAACAACTACCTGTCTATCACGTGTATAGTATAGGTAGGGTAGGTAGGTAGGTACTTACCTCTAGCCACTAGGGAGTGCATGCAGTAGGTAGGTTAGTCGGTAATGACACAGTGTAGGTAAGTACCTAGGTAACTAGATGAGTTAATAAAGTGAGATAAAATAGATGTAAGTAGATATCATTATTATGTAGGTAGGTATGTAGGGTATCGTCAGGTTGGATAATTTGAGAGGTAGGAGCAAGATCTTAGCCGGACGGATGGCAGCTAGGCTACCTATGAAAAACTAAATGTGAAGTATAGGTAGGTTGTTATAGTGTAGGTGGGTATGTAATTTCACGTTCCTTATTTATTATTTTAATCCAATCACAGATTATATAATACTATCCAATACAACAAAAGTTGGTAGAAAAGCAAGGCAGGGTAGGCATTTAGGCATTTGGATTTTATGCCGGGTAAAAAGTTAGTTAAGTATTTCTCGTTAAGAAACAAAATAAAAGCCAAAAACCAAAATGAAAGATATGGATGTACTAATTATACTGATCTACTAAGCAGACGATTCTGATTCCGAAAATCGAGTTTGTCTGTTAGTCTGTTTGTTTGTTTGTTCGCGGATCACGCCTAAACTACCGGACCAATTTCAATGAAACTTATACCATTTAGAAGCCCTTTTTCCGGATTGAAATATCGTATGCTGGTTGACAGATAGTTTGGTGGAGAGTTTCGCACGCGTACGAAGTCGCGGGTATCTATCAGCTAGTTCGAATATAAAATTGACATAAATTATGATACTACGGTAGCATGTAGAATAATAAGTGAGGTAAGTAAGTAGGTAGGTAAAATCCGATACTATCGTGCAGTATTGCATACAGCAACTCGCGTTTTTAGATTCACGAAAAATTGTGGTATGCACTACTTTGAGGCGGGTAGGTAGCAAATCATGTGTAAGGTTAAGGTTAAGCGCACACCCACGACAGATAATCTGTTTCGGACATTGCCATGGGTGGTTGCAAACTAGCTATCTCGTATGACGCGGACACAAAATACAAATTAACCACCATACCTCCTCGGTATGCGAAAGATGGATAGCGCTTTACAGAAAAATTGATACAAGAAGATCTTCCGTTTGTTGGTAAGATAATGATTTAAGCCAGGTAGATACGTTACATTTGCATTGACGATAGGACATTGAGTATATATTGATTTTCTTATTTACTGTGTTGTATATTTTCGTTGATTGAGCACTATACTGTTTTGAGGCAAATACAGTTCTAGTTTTAGTACCTAATATTACAGAGCGTTGCGAACGTTTATTTAAAATATTTAGATCAATATTTATAGTTTTATGAACTTTAAGTATACATTGTAAAATATATAATTGTCTCACCGTCAATACATTAGCCTCACTATATAGTTTACTGGTGCTAAATCTTTTCTTTTTACGTAACATTACTTTTAGGATGTGTCGTTGTGCCCGCTCAATGCTAATAAATTTACTTTTATGAGTACCGCCCCAGATTGTTAAACAATATAAAAGAATTGATTGAACCAAAGTTATATAGATGTGTGTTATCAGCTGAGGGTCTGCAATATCACGCAGGTATTTGAAGATCCAGATTAGTTTTCTAGCTCGGGTTGCTACAAGTTCAAGCTGGGGGCGCCAAGAGAGATTTTTGTCGATGATAACACCTAAGTACTTAGTTAGAGCTACTTTTTCCAAAACTTGGCAGTCGCATGAGTTGTTAAAGTCACGATTATTGCAAAAATGTGCTGTAATATTTAGTTCAGGATCTGGTTGTAATGAGTCTAGGATAGAGAAAGGTATATAATTTGTTTTTGAGGTGTTGAGTGAAAGTGTGTTTAAGTTCAGCCATTGAATGACCCTATGAAGGCCTGTCTCAGCAAGTTCATATGCTTCTTGCCATGTCTTGCCGTGAAAAAGTAACGCAGTGTCGTCGGCGTATGAGAAGACATTCCCTTGTGGAAGTTGAATATTGGTGAGGTCATTAATATACATTAAAAATAAAGTTGGTCCGAGGACGCTGCCTTGTGGCACGCCATAGTTTGAGGTATCTTCATCCGAGCTAAAAGTATCATTACATAATTTAACTCTTTGGGTTCTGTCCTTTAAATAGCTTATGAGTATTCGGTATGACTTAGGAGATTCCTTGCCGTAACCGTATGACGTCACCGTAAGGAATGACATTTATGGCATAGGAAATACGGCATAGGCATAGGGCGATTTCACGCCCCTGTCTTGTCGTGCTGCGTAACGTGCTTGTATTGGTCATAGTGAATAAGGCCCCTGGGGCATTATTCGGTATGACTTAGGAGATTCCTTGCCGTAACCGTATGACGTCACCGTAAGGAATGACATTTATGGCATAGGAAATACGGCATAGGCATAGGGCGATTTAACGCCGCTGTCTTGTCGTGCTGCGTAACGCGCTTGTATTGGTCATAGTGAATAAGGCCCCTGTTGTTTTAGTTCTAAACACAAGATTTACTACCTATATCAGTTGTTTCTAAGTTTAAAGTTTATTAGGCTTTTGGTTTACTATAATTTTAGTTCAAGTAAACAAAAGCCATTGTACCTAGCCATAGAGGTACTTCACTTATTGGTAAGCAAGCTCGTATAAGCTACTGGCCAACTCTGGTGACGGAGTTTTTAGGCCGCCTTAAGGCATCCGTCGTGGCTTAACGACTGCTAGAGTCGCGACCGTTTAACGTGCCCTCCGAAGCACGGAAGCGCTCAGATGTAAATGCCACTAACGGTCACCTATCCAAATAGTGACCGCACAGAACGTTACTTAACTTAGATTATCGGTTAAGATTGGCTAAGCAAGCTACGCCACGAGCGCTTCACTTATAGGTAACCAAGTAAGTCAGTCAATTCCCTGCAAATGTAGAGGGGTGAGTCTATCTTACTTAGGAAGTAATCACTGAAGGTGGGGAGCCTATTCGTCTTCAGAGAACTCATCTAAGTATGGCTGGTTATTTATTCAGTGCCTACTTAGCTGCAAAAGTACCTAAGTATAAGAAAAACATTCGGATTCAGCTACAGGAGCCTAGGATAAGATTTGGTTGATATGAGTTCGTGATAGCAATTTTGGTTTACTTTCTTATTCTTTCTTTTTGAATTATTGTGTAATAATAATACGGTATCATAATACCTAATTTGATAATGATACTGTTATTTTTAGTATTTCTTTCCTTTTATTCACAGTATTTAGGCAGGTACCTACCTATAGACAATAATTTTACATCCAATTGAATTCCCTCATGAGTGATCTCGAAGCTGCGAATTTAAGTCAAACTTTTTTTAATTTTATTATAAGGATCTTAGCCTAACTCTAAAGGAGCACGGGACTATTATTTATTCAAAACCTAATCGTCGAGTATCCGACCTAACCTCTCCAATTTAGGCATTCATCTGTCTCGCAGAGGGTTGAAAGAAAGAGAGAAAATTTGTTTATTTATTTCACTCAAAGTCACGTGTGTTATTTCGTCCAAGCACACAATACAAAGGTCGTAAAAAAAGAGATTATAAAAGAACCTTGTATTGAATGAATCCATCGATCACAAACTCCACTATGACCGAATACACAATGACACCAATAAATGCCAATAGAGACGCATCCCTAGAGTCGTTATTACCACAAACCTTCTATAACTACGACTCTATCATGAGTGTCCAACTAAAAAGAAGATTGAATGAATCGTAGGAAATTTTACAATTTTTGTAAAATTAGGTTGTTATTGGGTTTGGTTTCGGCAAATATAAATCATTCGTATTGGATCAAGACTACGCATATAGAACTCTCAAAGAATCCACAAACATGACGAAATGGAACATGTTTCTTCAAACATCCTCAAACACAACTTAAACATTCAATCTTGCGGTTTGTTGGTGCAACTCTACGAGTATGTCTACGTACTAGCGAAGCCAACACACTGCATCCGATGTCCCACATTTGTAGTGCATGACATCCAATTTCCCAAAAGATATTTGTCACAACTCTTTTAGGAAAGGAACGTTTCAATAGCTTTAGGAAGAACTAAAAATATTTTGGTACCCGTTTATATGTAACTTTCATCCCATATGCCGTTTTTAGATGACTTTAGCTGTATCATTAGAGAACTATGGATACCTTAGGGTCTAGACTGAACACATCACCACAGCACGGGACACCAGCTCAGAGGTTGAAAAATCGACCATATTGCCTTAAAAATAAATGACACCCGATGTTTGTTGCCGTGGTGATGGGTCCAGACCTAATAGCCTAAAAATTTCAATAGCGCCATTGGTCTGCTAATAAGTAGTCAGTGTAAGTTTATTTCACACATTTGTATGAGCATCGTATACGTGAATGAGTAACCATCTTCGCTATGCTCTACTACAAATTCTGCAAATACTTTAGTGGCAGGGAGAGCCTTACCAGTAAGGTCAATATGCCTCAAAGCAGCCAGGTCGGTGACGAGAGGGGCCATGGACCGTGCGTCTATACTACTAGAGGTAGTGACGGCCAGATGGGTCAGGTTCCTGAAGGTGGCTGCTAGCAGCTGGGCACTTGCTACTGTCACCTGCAAATTAAGCGTCAAGTGTCTAGAACAGTAACTAACAAGCTTTTCTACCAAAAACATGAAAGAAAAAACCATCAAATCATGATACTATGGAAGTATTATTAATGCATTTTCCTAGGTTTCCAGGTGTGTCCGGTGGAAACGCAATCTGTTATTTTAATTACCAACCGTCATAAAAAATACACAAAAATCTAAATAAAAATATTCTTACAGCACAGTTCTTCGCCCTCCATTCCTTGACAGCATTAACACAGGGTCCAGCTCTCGCACCAGCACACCGAGCAGCCACTTCCAGAGGACCTGCAGCTCTGATCCTCCGCCACGCTTCAGGTCTGGTGGTGAGCCTGGTGACCAGTCGAGCCCAGCGTCGGCAGACGCGGGCCATCCGGCAGAGATCTGATACCTGGAAGGAGATAAGAAAACTACAATCCGGGTCTTTTCAACGCTAGAGTGAATAGGTGTCTTCTAGACTATCTGACTTCATCGTCGGCTTCATTGTCATTTACCATCATCAGGTGAGATTGTGGCCAAAGGACATTCTATCTACATTTTTCAACCATTCATGGTTTTCCTAGCTCAATTGTATGGATATCATCATCCATGGCGTCTTTGGTCGAACCAAGCTGATCTTAAGATTTCCCGGTCACAGTATTACTCCAGAAGACATTAGCCGGCCACTTATGTGTTTTTGGGTTTCTCATTCGACGACGACAATCGATCTACGTGTAGATCTAACGTCAGCAATGTTGCTGGTTTTAAAAATAAGGCCGAAGTCTTTTAAAAGGACCCGACAAATTTTTGTGAAAACCTTCGAAAAAACTAGTTTACGGAATTCTCAGCGCTTATTGAACCAGCTCGTGAATAATCTCACCTCGAGACAAGAAAGGATCTTAAGCCACAAAGCATCATTGAGCGTAGCATCCCTCTGATGCTGGCGTCGTCTCGGTGGATGCCCTTCAGCAAGGGTGTGGTACCCCTGATCCAGGCTCAGCTCGCTGAGGTCTGCAGCGAGGGACAGTGCTGGCTCGGGAGGTGGTGGGGGGCGCCGACGAGCCCCTCCACATACTCCAGGCCCGGAACAGCTGCCAGTTGACATCTTTAGACCCTGGAAAGAAAGAGACGAGTTAGAACTACATTCAAAATTCTAATTCTAAGCGGTGCAACTGAAGGTTATAAAGGATGATTAAATTAGTTTGCGACGCGATAACCTCAGAATATTGAACCACTGTAATATTACCTACCTAGCGCAACCCCTAAGGTTTGAAAAATGACAATTTTGACGCTCTTATAACATATTTTCTAAGAGTGATCGCTACATTTACGAACAATTTCATGCACCTGTGCTCTTTGCGCAAAACCATTCGAGTTCGTCTTATATGTTTTTGTAAGCAACAAAAACATATAAGACGAACTCGAATGGTTTTATACCTAGATAACCTAGATATCCATTAAGACTTGCTGACCTTATTTTGCAATTAAACGTTTGTCTTAACAATGGAGGGATAAATCAAACGACTGTGTCATTTGCACCGCTGATTCGTCTCAACGTGGCATTATGGAGGGACTAGTTTTTGTCTATGAATTTGCCTGAAGTTTGCGTTCAGCCTTACTTGTGAGCAAAATGTGTTACTACCAAGCTTGGAATAAATAAATAAAATAATGCTTACGTTAATTATATTTATTTATTCTGGAAACAAAAAAGACTTTTTTACAATTAGGTAGTTTATTTTTAAATAGAATCACATGAAAATCTCTACAATTTGTAAAAATAACAAGTCTTCTATATACTCCCCTCTTTTAAAAACAAAAAAAACAATGTAACGGGAAATGCTAAACCGACTCTACCATCAACACCGTCTTATGAATAAAACGGTTTAAAATTATCGCAAATTTTATTTCCATAGCCAGTGGCCATCGATATATTATATTAAATAGATAAGAGACGTGGGAGCATATTAAAATAACAATTAATTATAGCCATTCAGCACCCACGCAAAACATTAAAAATTATCGATATAATTTGGCGAAACCAATCGAATGGCGATAATTGGATCATTAATTTTGCATAGTAATATAATTAATACCTAGATAATTATTAAAACCTCTTGAGAATTTATATTTGTCTAATTTTTGTCATAAAAATTACGGCTTCATCTCGTACGACCACGGTTTCGGAGAACCACGGTTCAAAAAAACTTGAGAGGTGTCAAGGGACACCCGGATGGAACGAAGTTCCTTGAGGTGTTGTTTTCTTATAATATTGTTTATTTAAGAACCTTAACGAACCCTAAAAACAAAAATATCCAACAATACCAACATTCATTTGTTTCGGTTGAGAACATACAGGCACACGATATTAAAAAAAAACTTCCTGCACCAATTTATTCGAATGACGTTGTCAAAGTTTGAAAAAAGTGTCGCGACAACTTTTGGTCTTAATTTTTTCCGTCTAGCTCCCTTTCGCAACGCGCGATAAGGAACTTCGTTCCAAAAGTTCCGCTAGACCACTATTTTATAAAATGTACTGTTGGTAAGAAAAATGCTAGGCTAAAAATACAATATAGGTACATAGGTATTTTTGTTTAATACTCTACTAGGTAATAAAAATCTCATCAAATGTCTTCAATGCTCAAATCAACGTCTCTCTAATAATACGAGTAAATAAGTTTATACAAAGGGTCTTATTTAAATATAACACTATCATCAACCCAACCTCCCCTTTTTGCCATACCATTACATCGTTATTCATATTTTTCTTCATGTACCAAGACCTATTTATTAGGCTGAAGAAGATAATAGTTGGCTGAAAAATGTCCACATTTTTCGACGAGATTTTTCGGCACAAGATATTTGACAAAACAGTCATTTCGGTTTGGAAAAAAAGAGGACTGTACCCGCACCTGAGTTTTATTTTCTTTATGCGTGAAAAGAGATTCGTCATTTCCGGAGCAAAATAGTTTTCGTTTCACGTAACCACAGATTATATAATACCATACTAGTACTAAACAATTTTTCACAGAAAAATAAGCGACTCACTTTTCGCAACTTATCCAACTAAAACCCAGTCTCTAGGCTCTGGTCGAATATACCTATTTAAAACTAGCTGATACCCGCGACTTTGTACGCGTGCAAAACCACCAAAATATCTGTCAACCAGTATACGATGAACCTCGTAGCAAATGGCTGCTTTTGGCTGAGAGAGTTAAAGCTATATCTAAGTATCCACGTCATTGATTTCAATAAAATATACCCTATGTTTCAATACGGAAAAAGGGCTTCTGAATGGTGGGTATAAGTTTCATTTTCATAACAAACAGACAAACTCGATTTTCGGAATCAGAATCGTTTATTTAATAGATCTGCATATTTAGTTTATCTTTAATTGTAATTTTTGGCTTTTTTACAGTTTAATAATAGTAATAGATTAAGTTAGACGAAAGCTGTAGTAGTTCAATTTCCTGCCACATCACAGCTAGGTTGGTTAATCAGTATGTACCATTGGCTTCAGCATTCCAGCCCACGCTCGCCCTTGGCAGCCAGCAGCTATCATGATCAGCACCTCTCACTTGAGTCACAACATCGCCATCTTTATTGCTAAAGACCATGCAATAAGTTTGAATAAGGCAATGTAGTATTTTCGGAGCGTCGCATTCACACGCGTGCCCTTTGCGTTATGTAGTCTATCTATACTAAATGTAAAAAGCCAAAAACTAAAATTAAAGATATGGATAAACTAAATATGCAGATCTACTAAATAAACTATTCCGATTACGAAAATGGAGTCTGTTTGTTGGTCTGTTTGTTTGTTCGCGGATCACGCCTTAACTACTGAACCAATTTCAACGAAACTTATACCTACCATTCGGAAGCTCTTTTTCCGGATTGAAACATAGGCTATATTTTATTGAAATCAAAGACGTGGATTCTTAGATACAGCTTGACCTCTCTAAACCAAAAGCAGCCATTTGCTATGAGGTTAATCGTAAGCTGGTTGAGAGATATTTTGGTGGAAAGTTTCGCACGCATACGAAGTCGCGGGTACCAACTAGTCTCTTGATATTATTTATCTTGCTCTTCATCAAGATTATTGATTTTGCGGTAAATAAATTACATTGCATTATTTTGTCCTGCCAATAGCCACAGAGTATAAAGGGACTTAAATCATAGAAGCGCACGCAATGTCACAAGATGTCGCGATAGAAAGTTATGTTGACTGTGATCGTAATTTATAGAATCGTAGGATTATCTTGTAATTGAGGCGTAAAAATCATTTTTGAATCGTGTAATTTCCATTCCCAATACAATGGCACAACGGGTATTGCATTGTTGCATTGTGTAACAAAAATTATGTAATAAATATTTATAATGGGAGTAACCAAACAAGCTGGCATGAGTTAGTAGCCAACTCTGGTGGCGGAGTTTTTAGGCTGCCTAAAGTAATGTAAGTAAGTAGTAATTAATGGGAGTAGGAATGGTATTGTCTTTACCTACGTCCGCCAATGGACCAATATAGGTTGATCATGATAATGATTAGCTCAGCTAATGTTGAGCGGTCTGTCTATAATACAATTGTATTATCAAAGAGCACGTGACACGAGCAGCCAGAATTGCTGAACAATTATCCTGATGTGTTTTTATCAGCTTATACATCTTATCCATCATCTTCCCTAAGGGGATTTCTGGATTTTTCCCATTTCCCTTGCCCGCAGTCGCAGGTTCGCTAAGGGGAAAATTATTGGACAAAAGTTCCAGAAATCTCCTACGCAGGGGACTCACGCAGAGGAAAACTGGAATCAGCTCTGCACTGACTGACGCCTGCTTTTCTTCTTTGATAGTAGTTCCTGCGATAATCGTGTTCGATCTATGCTCTTTTTAGTATTTTCTTGAGCAACCTTATACCTAACTGCTAAATGTGAATAAAAAAACGACCGCCTCTATTTAACCCGCACATGTCGTGGGAATCTAAGCCACAATACAGAAAACTTTTAGTACCCATACGGGTAATAATACTGTCACCCTTATGTCTCAAGCGAAGTGGTTACTTTCTTACCACTGAATCAAAAAGATAAGTACATAATATAATTATATTCATTAAAAAAATACGACTAATACAGTGTTTAGAATATTTACAAAATACACATTCAGAACCGTTGCTTTCATTATAAACGAAAAGCCAGATCATTGTATTAAAAGGCAGCCTAACCGCTAAAAGCTATTTCTTTCATACTACTTCAAGGTATTATTATAAAAATCCTGAGTATCTCTATAGTATAGTCTGGAGTCTCTTCTATAGTAGACCTTCTAGATGTGTCTACCTCACAGTATTATAGACAAGAACTTTTTTTTTCTTAAACCTATAATAATATACTAGCTACATTCATAAACTACGAATAAAGTCTGAGTTTTGCTGTAGTATAGTGGTTTTTATAGTTTCGCACGCGAACTAAGTCCTGGGTATCAGCTAGTAAAAAATAAAATTGTTTTCGACTCACGCGCATGTGCAAAAAACAAATGCGAATCACATTTTGCGAGTCCACAAATAAAACCTACGTATTAAGGCGGTTCAGCGACTCTTGTACTGCTTTATCTTTATAAGAACGAGGCAAAGTACGCCATAAACTTTGATAGCTATCAAGGCAATTGCATAAGTGGACTAGAAAATAGAGTTTCATAAATTGAGAATTATTTAAACGTGTACAAAGGTCGTATCTCAGTTTAATTACACCGTCAATATCGAACCAGAGCCATCGGTTCAATACGTAATGGTCGAGGCATGTCACAAATGTCAAAAGATACAGTCTACCATAGAGAAATGAAAATAGCTGGGTAGCTTTTGGAATTCGATTTGAGTTCTGTCATTTTTAAGAGCAACACTAGCAATTGTTACTTTATTTGTGTAGCTTTTGGGAAGTTGGATTCGAGCTCTGTCTTTTTTGGGACCAACAATAGCATTTTTATTTTAAACATTAGTTTATACGTGAAGTGTCTTTTTTTTACAAAATCTCTGTAATTTAACCTTTCCGATTTTACAAATAAATACTTTTTTTTCTTCCTTAATTCCTTTCATTGTTTTTCTTTCTAATTTTAAACAATAATACTTGAAATCGTATAGCATAAAGTGTGAGCCACTGGAATAAATGTGTATAAAGTAGTTTCCTTTATACGATGAAATTCGTTTCTTATTTTGATCCACAGTTTTCTCTGAAAAAACAAAACCGACTGAACTAATGACTCGACTTGATTTTATACTTATTTCAAATTAATTGGAACTTCTGTCAAAATCCAGATTGGAACTGTGGTCGAGAGTAACCCTACTGATTTAGCTAATATCGTCCATTAGACTGTGGTGTTGTTGTAGGGATACGTGGGCAGGTGAAATACAGGGCTATAGAGGTTTAGTGCCCAAGCCAAAGGTATTTACGGGCTCTGAACAAATTACACTAATAATAATAGGTGCCCAATTAGGCATTTAATCAATGACTAAATGGAGAGGGCGGATATTTGTTTCCAAAATACGATAGGATTTATTTATCGTACTTCAGTATTTTAAGCTTTCATATAACATACTTTTTTTTTGCTAATGTTTTGTAAATCAAATATCGACATATTAGGTATTATTGTCATTTTCATAATTATTCATATTTTTTTATAATAAAATAATTATCTTCAAGCATAGATTTTTGTATGAAAATGTATAAGTACTTAAAATCTATGCTTAAGTAACGATTTCTGTATCGGCATACGTTCCCGTGACTTCTCCGTCCTACGCTCCACTTCCAAGTTCGTGTTCGCCCTTCGAGAATCTTAATTTTTTTGGTACTTTTAACAAAATCTTATCCTTACAACCTATAAGACCAATCTCTAGGTCTTCTTGGTCACCCACACTATGTTTTTTAATACAATTTAATGATCTCTGTCTTTACATATTACTAGCACTAGACTAGACCGCACTCATGGTAAGAACTAAGAACCCACTGTAGAATTTGCATTTGAAGGCGTTGCTTGGTAACTATTTGATGTAAATTACTTAGTAGTTGCCAACCCAGTGTCCGTGAAATTGTTTGCGATCATAATCTAATGAAACTGAATTCGATTAAATTCAACTCTGTAGGTATATTGCCTTGGTGTATTCAGAGCTTACAATGGGGCATAAATATGCGGGAAAATGTATACACATGGAGATTTCCAGTCTACTACATTTGTCGTATGTTTAAGAAATACCATCAAAACCTTAGGAATTAGAATCAGAAGAAGTGATTAATTGAAATGGGTACCCCCTAGACACACTTTGATTAGCTACTAACCCCTACACTGATTTCGGCACAGTCGAGTCGGCGCCGGCTGTATGACACTACATTCCTGCCCTAATTACGACAGCGGACTTAATCGCGACCACGAACGCCGTTGCAATTTGTCACCGGCCTTTGAAAGTAGCTATACTTAACAAAATGCAGCAAAATGTTTTAGAACCAGACATATAGTTCTCTGTATGCTGCCCACACTGACCACGTGCGAATTTCATGCATTTAAAGTAGTATTTGAAAATGTAAGCAACATTCGCTTACTAATGTGGGTAATCCCCACGTTCTGAGATCACACTATGGCAAAAGCGACAGCGTCGGCAAACGCAGATAGGTAGGTACAATGAAAAAACGTCGAAAAACGGATTTTGTTGTCAAAATTAGAAACTACAACATAAACTGGGTTTATGATTTTTGGATTGGCTATTAAAAATAAGAAACCTATAAAAAGTGACGTTTGACAATCATAAAATAACCTAACCTAGTTCTATAGGTATGGCGATTAAGTAGCCATAAATAAAATAAGAAGAAGAAGTGATAAATAACTTTGATAAAACAACTTTCATTATGTTTATAACAAACACATTACGATTAGGTGCCCTGTTAAATAAACTCACTTGAAATTGATCGTACCTATAACAACATTTCGTAACTGCATGGGCCAGATGGTATTCGATGACTGAAGTAATCGTAATAATTGGCTTTTAAAATAATACTTAATCGCGAAAAAGGATGCAAAAAACATCCATTGTTCTCGTTAAAATGCGCTTCATTATTATACTCATTTTCAGTATGTACAATATAATGAATATTTTGGGATAAGTAGGTAATAAATGCTTCGCTTTATTTAAATCTGCTCTCCGCTTTCATAAATTTATTCTTAAAATGATGGAATAGAGTCACTACTGGGGACTATTCTCGATAAAGATACGTACACCCTGTTTTTTTTTTAAAAGAACGAAGGAACCAGTCTGGTATGGTCTGAAAAATCTGAAAAGTCAATCACTGTTTTCATCATCAGCCTTGAAATTCTAGTGATTGACATCTCATACTTCCAGGAAAAAACTATTTTCAGTATCACACACTTGCAGTTACGTACGTTACATGACGGTCAACACTTCGAAGCATCGTCCACCCACGACTCTCCCGCGGCTACATGCAATAACAAGCGAGTATTTTTTAATATTACCCACTTTATCGCCAGGAGCAAGACCAATAAGGCCTCTTAATACCCGCTTATGACTATCCTCTAGGTAAGTACATACCTTCATAACGTTTTGTTTATAGTTGAACCTGCCCTACTTGGCTTGAAGCTCTTGAAGGATGTTGTTTTGTTATTCATATGGCGCGTGTCGATGTAAGCATCTCGAATGCTCTAAGGATAGACATCGGGAACTTTGTAGAAAATTCGTTTATTTTTATTCACTGACTTAGTAATTTGAGCAACAAAGTAAAGGGTTGGTTTTCTAGCTCATTTTAAGATGAAATAAACTCATAATGAAGCTACAGCGATCCTAATCAAATATACCGAGTATTCCCAGAATAGCGCTTCTAGGAATTACCCTCGTGGGTCTGCTATAGGTATTTTTAGTTTTCCGGTCCAGTTTTGGAAAAAAGGAACACTTATTAAACTTATAACGCTACGTCGTATAAAAGACTTAGTGACGATTCGGACCAAATACTATCTGTCTCTACGTTGTGCATTTTAGGCATACTGTTTCTTAGTTTAATGAAGGAAAGCAGACAATGAATTTCAGGAATTTTGCTACTTAGACCTTACGCAACTTAGGTAATTTACTAATCAGACAAACGTTTTAGGTCTTATTCTACTTTGATATTTTGCGCTCATGAGGGCTTCAAACCTGTTAAGAAAAATGATGAATAGTTATTTGTTATACAAGAGTGCAAAGTTCATTTTTAACTGCGTGTTCAATTTTGATAACCGAGCAAGCGAAGGAATCAAAAGAGCACGAGGTGAAAAATCTTTGCACTCGAGTGCAACCCGTAACTTTTCATTCCACCTCAGCGAGGAAATGACTAAATGCATAAAAAAACGTTTACAATCACAAGATAGGTACTTTTATTTCAGTTTAGGTATTAACTACTACATTATGACAGGTAAGTATTACAGAATAATCTTTAAATTATAACAAAATAATACTAAGGTATAATTAAGAAAATTTGAAAGTAACGTTGCTACAGTTATTTAATTTTTATTCACAAACTTAGTGCACACGATGTTCTAAATTCAATTTACTTTATCCTCTAGAGAATAAAAACGCTTAAAGCTTTTGCACTCAGATATTGAAGAGCAAAAATACTCTTTCCGAGATGGTGGGATGAAAAATATTTTAATCTAAAGAACAGCGTTATTGGGTCTAGTCTAGCCTAAGTAGGTAGAGGTAGGTAACGAGTTCCTACCTACATATCCTTTGGAAGTCTTAGAGCTTATACAAAAAGCTTTCATAAGTTAAAGAGTTTAGTTCCGTTTGCGCTCCTCGTGACCCTCAGGTCGCGTTGCGGGATAATGGCCGACGTATATAAAGTAGAGAGCCACAATGCATCAATGCCTGCTCTGTACATTACGCTCACGTTTACAAGAAAAGCAGGTTGCCGCCAACAATGACGGCAATGAATATCAAAATGAAAAAAAAACATTACTTTAACATCGTAATAGTTTCTTGCGACCAAGCGTTGAAGAAGAAAATTGGGTATTTTCAAACAGCGCCATCTAGTTAACTTAGCAGGATTGAGCTTTCCCTCTAGCACAGAAGATACTATAGTAGGGTCAGATCCACCTTCACACCGCTCTGTCTTCATTAAACACCTCTATAATCAGGCCTTTGCATCTAATCTAGTTGATGTATATAGCGTCAGAATACCCCTATAGATGCGACGCTGTAATGCCTGGGACACTGTTTTAGATGGAGTAGTATTGCCCAGCACCTATACCATCGTCTCAGCGTAGTCGGCCTTATACACAGGAAGACAAAGTCACTACGTGCGGAGCTGACACAGTTGTGGGTTTCCTCACGATGTTTTTCCTTACCGCTACCTCTTGGCAGCAAATAAGGACCAACATGTAGCAGTCAAACTCTTTTACAATCAGTTTCGATTTGAAACAGGTACGAGTAAATATTCTTTTATTTTTGTTAGAACTGCTCATCTTAAAACTGCTAGAAAACAAAAATGTCAGTATACCGACTCAGACTCCTACCTGTTTCACCGCTTTTTATTTGCAGCTCTAGTGAAACTGCTAGGTAAAGTACTCGGAAGAAATAGAAGAATCCGTAAATGGCTGCAACTTTGTATGGAAGCAGCAACTTGATTGAAATATTGCATACTAAACTGACCAGTTAGGTCATAAAGAATGGCGGATTATAAGAATTATCTACGTAAAGAATACTAAAATGGTTATACTTATGGTTGATTGACTTACAATCAACACAGCACCATAGATCTAGACATAACAATGTTTATTACTGCCAAAGAAAAGACCAATCTAAACCTGGCGTTTTTCTTTTGTTTGACGAAAAAGGGATAAAAAATAAATAAAAAAGATCTCCAGATTTTTGTCATAAAAAAGCTATCAGTTACTGGTGCCCATTCTCGTTGATCAAGAATGGGTATGAAATATATATGAAAGAAATGTAGTATAATATTTCAACAGAAGAATACAATAATATAGGTATTTCGAGTGTAGATAATAAACTTTATAGCTTTTATTTATTTGAACTTATATTTATTATTGACTATTATGCTTTGTATCCATTATACCAAACCAATAATGCTTTAAGATTATTATTGCCATATGCAATTTAAACTTTTAGTATCTAGCAATGTACTTCAAGCTTAGACTTTTTATATTTATATAAAAGTTAAACTTTACAATCAATCATTATATTATTTTTAAATTGTATATTTTTAATTTAGATATTTCTAGGATACTTATACCTAATAATTTGATACCAATCAAGAATAAATACTGGCATTTAGAAATAGACAAATTTATTACGTGATCCGATATCACCTTTCAATTGCACAATTCAAAAGGTACATTCAGTGCCAGAAATTTGGATAACAGTTAAGTATTTTTTATTTACAGATCCTTGCATTTATAAATAGACAAATTTATTACGTTATCCATAAATATCACCTTTCAATTGCACAATTCAAAAGGTGCCAAAAATTTAGATAACAGTAAGGTATTTTTTGTTCACAGATCATTTTATTATTAGGAACCTAGATACAAATGTTTGTTATATAAAAAATCCTAAAATGTATTTTACAGACCAAGGTATAGTTGACCACTATCTCACCAGATTCAATCGACGATGTAGTATACCTAGTAACGTATTCTGCGGTTCACTGTCAATATTTCTAATCAAACTTCCGCGCCGTTGCATATAATAAAACTGCCTCCTATATTGGGGACAATTGCCAAATTCATTATTATATCTTGTATACTTCTGTCATTGACTGTACCGTATGTGTTTTTTGACATTTTTATAAGTTTACACCGTGATTTACAACGTTGTTAGTTCTGGTTTTGGTAATTCGAGTGTCGGTCACGTTGACATTTTATCCTTGTGTGAAACCAATTAGCGAAACTTATGTATTCCAATTAATACGGTTTTAAAAGCGATAGGAACAATTTAGGATCTTATGACTTATACTAGCTGATACCCGCGACTTCGTACACGTGCGAAACTTTCGACCAAAATATGTGTCAACCAGCTTACGATGAACCTCGTAGCAAATGGCTGCTTTTGGTTTAGAGAGTTCTAGCTATAGGCGTGATCCGCGAACTAACAAACAGATAAACAGACCAACTCGATTTTCGGCATCAGAATTGTTTATTTAGTACATCTGCATATTTAGTTTATCCGTATCTTTAATTTTTGTTTTTGTTTTTTTTACAGTTTTATAATACTTACCTAGTAGATATAGAAGAAGATGCATAGATATAGATAGATTATTGCGTCACATCGTATTCGGAAGTATCGAACCAAAAAGAGAGGTGGGATTAAATGAATAATGGATACGCTTTAGGATCTCTGTACTTGAAGAAATTGGATTTTTATATTATTATCTACTTACATTTCAAGTTCTTCAATCTCTATGAAATAGAAAACTAATCCGAGGCCGTAGTCTGAGTTTTGTTTTGTTGATCGAAACGCATAACTAGAAGCGACTTGCGAGATATTCTGTACGAAAACGAAGCGCCTCTAGCGGGAGATTTGCAAACTATTTTTCTCCAGACAAAAACTGCGAGTTTCTCGATTCTCGCTTGTCGCAAAACAACATAGCAAAACTCAAACTCAGCTCAGGTGATATATTAGTACACTACCAGCGGGCCTAAGATGCGCACGCGAGATATTTGTCATGTCGTTCTGTCAAAATGTAAGCATTTTGTACCAGTTTAGGAACTATTGCATTATCTGTGGTACCTAATGGTGTCGACAAAACGCGCCATAATGTACACTTTTGACACTTCCTAGTCGTCGTACCTCTCTGAGGACGAGATAATAGTCGTGCAGAAATGTCAAAAGTTAAAAATTCAAAGGCGCGGTTTCTCGACAACATTACCACAGATAATGCAATAGTTGATAAACTGGTACAAAATGCTTACTATATTTTGACAGAACGACATGACAAATATCTCGCGGTGCGCATCTTAGGCCCGCAGGCCTACTTTAGCCGTCTTTCGTCAAAAAGTGTATCCAAATCTTACTGAGGGTTAAACATTAAATAAATAAATAAATATTCACGGACATTTAACACAACGCCTTCTAGTCCCAAACTAAGCAAAGCTTGTACAATGGGTACTAGATGGCTGATAGAATACATATATACATTTTTTTTTGTAAATAGATACTTATAATACATAGTAACACCCAGACACAGAACAAACATCTATGTTTGCCACACACAAATGTTTGTTCTCGGTGGGGATCGAACCCACGACCCACAGCACGGAAGGCAGAGCTACTACCGACTGAGCCATGACGCCTGTCACATTGGATTCGAACTTTAGAATAAACGTTGTTTTAGATGGTTCCCGGCTGATAAACTTATTCATTAGGTAGGTAGGTACTATTCTCCACAATTCCTGTAATTATATGCAACAAGCCGTAGGTGGCGTAGGTTTTCCGATATTAAGATAAATTACCCGATAAATTTCACACTAATCTCACAAGTTGTGACTCATTACTTTACCTGATAACCTTTCGTAGGTATATGTACACTGTTTGTGGTGTACAAATATATTTCTGTTTAGTTTCGACCTCAAATACCTACATCATAGTTTGTGTTAAAGCAAGAGTACCTACATATATAGCATAGACCTATTATTGTTTATAAATAGGTAGATATGTTGATAAAAGATACAAAAATACCCTTACGAGTTTAGAACGTGACTCATCTTTATCTCAGATTTGCACAACATTTTCTTTGATCAAAAATTATTTACTACCTATTATTTTGAGTAAACAAAGTAATAAAAATATCTGTATCTACTTAATGGTTTTGCAAAATTTTGCCACGCCGCGCCGCGGTGTAAAGCTTTTAATGGGGTTATAAAAAGAGTTTTTATTTAAACAAATTAATTAAATTACTTATTTTTAATAAATAACAGTTTTCATCATCTTATCCGCGATAATCTGACGTTGAATTCAGTATTTAATTAGTTATTTACATAAGCTTTAATAAATTATTAAGTTACATCGTTATTTCAATGTTTTTATACTTTTACGATCTAACTTGTTTAATAAAGATTTAGTATTTACTCGCATCATATCTTTTGGTGTTGCTTTTAACTTCTTAATCACGTAGCTTAAAATTTAAAGGTCTAGGCGGACTGACACGAAAAAAAATGCGGTTATCATAATGATTCCCTCGAGTACAATAACATGCCATACTTTTGTAACATTCTTGATCAAATCACCCAACCGAGACGTTCCATCTCAGGCAATTTTTCAACGATCAAGATTTTTTTTTTTTTTCGCTCCTCGGAGCATGCTATAGTTTAGAACCATACCGCCTAGTAGTCGTCTTAAAGTTGTCCGAATCGTCACAACAAAAATTATTAAAATCAAAAGTGACGATTGGGAGAATTTCTCCCAATTTTTTTCTCCGAATCGTACACTAAGTCAGTCTTACGAAGAATATTTCAAGCTATATCAATTCTTTATTGTACACAAAAAAATACAGACTGCTATTACTAAAGTTACGAGGCGTAGGCGAGTTTAACCCTAAAAAAAAAGTTTTCTTTAAGCAAACCTTTAAGGCCAAGAAAAAGTTAAGATAAAAGGTAGCATTAAAAAGTATCAATGACAATAATTTTTTTTTTTTCATTTATTGTTTTAAAAATACATAATAACTTATTTTGTACTATAGCACTAAGGAAACCACAAGGTTTATAGGAATAATGCTACATAGCTACATAGAGTCTTAGCGTCGATATCCTTACATTAGGTAGGTATAGCTACTAGGTTAGATAGGTATGGGTAGGTAGCTGTAAGTAGGATCTAGCAAAGTGCATTCCAATTTCTATATACAATATACAATACAATTTCTATATATTTTCTTATATACAGCATCAAATTAAAATCTTTACTTATTCCTAAGAATAGCATTGTAACTGTATCCTGAACAAACCAGCAATCGTGTCTCGAACTCAATACACAACTCATGCTAGAAACCACGATCGATCCTGATTCGATTTTCGTGACGCCCCAGCCGCAGAACAACGTATCTGATGAAACCTAACAATGTAGGGATAAATCAAGATCGCTAATCAATACGAGATCGACCCGTTCCCACGAAATCGATCGCGTGATTCGCCATTTTGACCAGAGTCTGAGTTTTGTTGTGAAAAGTGATTCGTCGGTTTTGCATGGAGAAAAATAAGTGCAAGTAATAACTATTTTTTCCATACAAAATTGTCAATAACTTTTCGCAAATCAACAAAACTCAGACTAGTTGTTGTGATAGATAAGATTGATTTAATAAAAATATGGTTGGTCTAGTCTAGAGCGCTAAAGCTAAGCCACAGATTATATAATACCATAGTAGTAGCTAAGCCTACTGATCTGAGCTTAGATACACTATACAAGAAGCATAAATAGGTGTTACAATTTGGTCTTAATAGTAGGAGGCACTTTGAAACTTATTCACCTTTTTCAGGTATCGCAAAATAAATGTTTTGGGCGCTTAAACTTAGTTACTAAAGTAAAGATCCCCATAAGGCAATAAGTTTTATGTCAAAATACTGTAAAATGTTACATGATGGCTGGGCTGATTTAAATAAAACTTAAGAAACATTTAGATAACTCTACCAATGATTATCTTACGCCCAACCTAAAATTTTTGCAAATCGACATAAATTCATTTTTATAGACAACGGTGTTGGTCCAAATGGTCAATTTATCATTTTGGCCGAATCGAATAGAAAGGCAAAGTATAGGGTCCGAATCAACATGCGATTCGATTCAATCGCATTGCTATTTTAGCATTGAAATGGGCGGTGACGTAAGAAATCGCTGGTCTTTTGAGATTTCGTATCGAAATATTCCGTTGAATATTATTGAAAAAGTGTGATTGAGCATATTAACGAATTCTAAAGTAAAATTTAACCATGAATGTAAAATACACAGGGTCGATAATGGGCCTCTACTTTAAAAAATGACTAACGAAGATTCGGTAGCGACACTTATGTTACACTACGCAGCCGCCTTGTGTGTCGACGCGGGCTCTTGCGAAGTGACAGCGTCACTGCGCTGTGTAACCCAAAACGATACGACGAATCTACGAATATCGATTTTCGTGGTAGCCACTCTGAATAATAAAATCTCGATAAACGTCAGAACTTACATACTTCGTGAAATCTGTATTTCGAAGATTGATATTCAATCAAAACTAAAACTAAATCTAGGCTTGCAATTTTTTATACATTATTTAAAAGACTCTAAAAAAGGCATAACCTAAGAGTTAGTATTTCTTTATTTGCTTGAAATAGGTACACAGGTGGTAAACAAAATTTTAACTATAGTAGATGCCAAATAACACCGCAATACAGGTCATTCACCCACCTTCACCACGATGTCGCAAAATTCAATTTATGAATGGCTAATTCTGTCGCTTTCCATACAAACCTGTCGCTAAGACGGTAATCGCTCGAATCTCGTAGTACCGTTTGATTACCATTCATAAATTGAATTTTGCGACATCGTGGTGAAGGTGGTTGAATGACCTGTATTGCGGTGTTATTTGGCACCTACTATAGATCCATCATTTTGCTATTTAAAGATGATAGCAAGCTAAGTTCTCAAGTTGTATCTTCATTCGTAAGAGCTATAATGTTTTGTTCTATAGTATAGTTATACAACTTTTTTTGAGTTAGGAAGTCAAGGAGTCTCGGTTCAACTAAATTCCATGGGCTCAAGGCTCAATCTGCATTTTTTTAGGTCGTGAGAATTGTTATCTTCGCATCGTTTTAAATTGAGTGACCATAACTGATTACATTACCACGCGTTCACGATCAACATTATCTTATTTCAAACCACGTTTAAACAACTTTTAGTAGTATTTGATAGGCTTGGGTTTGACAAAGTTAAAAATTAAATGCTTTAATTAAATAAAATCGTAAGTAATCCATGGGCGGCGGTGACTCCTTTAAATCAGGTGGCTCGCCTGCTCGTCTGCTAGCTATGCCAAAACAAAGAAAAAAAAGTAGGTAAAGGGTGTAGGTAGGTATGTGTTCTTGGAAAGTAAACTATGAATATGAGGAATTTATCTAGAGCATTTTGCAAGTGTCAGTCAGTACCACTGTCACAAACTAGTGTCCAAGTTGGTAGGTACAGTTGAAGACAGAACGATTTCTAATTTTAAGACTAAAATACTTTGACAGTTTTCTTGTTAATTTGACTCTATAAAATCAATTAAATGGAGCGCCCCAGCTGTGACAAACATAGACCTGCTGAAATATAAATTTTTGCAGTCGTTTATGGAAAACTTAAAAAATGTATGGGAATCAAGCAAATGACTTTTCCTCAGATACAATTTTGTTTAGTTTTCTACGTCAATTTGCTTATAATATTTCATGATCGTCTTGTATCTGAAACCGTATTCTGAGTTTTGTGTTGTTGATCGAAACGCATATCGAGAAGCGACTTGCGTGATATTTTGTATGAAAATCCAATAAGCGCCTCTAGCGGGAGATTTGCAAACAATTTTTCTCCATACAAAAACTGCGAGTTTCTCGATTCTTGCTTGTCGCAAGTCAACATAACAAAACTCAGACTACGCGGGCTCAGAGAATGTTGAGTTTGAACTGTCGGCTCCCTTTGAGCTGCTTGAAAGTTAGCGGTGCCATGTTTTCATTGTTGTCAAGTTCAAAGAGCTTATGGCACTGACTGTACTAAAATATGGTACCGTTGCACAATACTGGATGTAATTGACACTTGGTTTCAAACGGGCCACAGTTTTGCAAAAACCACTTACTATTAACTATGTTTCAACAAATAGCAAGACTTGCTGACGAGTTTGATACCGACAATATCGACATTTAGTTCATTCGATAGAATGGGCTGTTTTCTGTACTTAGTACCTACATCATCGTCATCAAAATATTACGTTACACTGCGTTCCAAAATTACACACTGAACATTTCGCTTTATATAAAACGCACATCAAATTTTCAAAAATACACAATATTTGAAGTGTTAAGTGGTTTTTCGAAAGTAGGTACGAGTCTAGTTCGAGAGTTTCGCCCTAGGAGCTAACTCCATAAAAATGTAAGACTAGCATTCTTCAATCTCATAAGTTTTTTTTTCATATGACACCATCTTTCTTCCAAAGTTATAGGTGCTTCCACGTCATGGAGATAACCATAGGAGACAGACTGGCGAAACTCTCGAACTAGACTCGTGCTTTCGAAAAACGAACAACGAGGGTCAAAATTTGAATCACGTTTCATACAAAACGAGATTTTCAGTGTGTAGTTTTGGTAGAATGGGAGTCCCACTTCTTCTTACGTAGGAACTACGTAGGTATTACATATTCTATGATAGGATATTTGTTTTTTTTTTGGACTGTCCTTATCTTTTTGTCTGTTGTCTCGTCAAATCTTAAAGTGACCTTTTGTACATGTACACCACTGGATTTTTCAGAAAAATGCACGCATTTTATGTTTAACAGTGTTCTCTTAAGGTAAAGAAAAACATTCTGTAAAGACAGGCACGCCTTGAATAAGAAGTGAAGAGTGTGTCATTCTGGATAGTATTCATAGGAAACAGAAGTGGCAATGAATACACAATCGAGTTGAGGCATAACTCGATCATATTCTTGTTATTCGCCCAACAAGATACATGCTCCCAAGCTGACATGCTAACCAGAACCTACAAATAGAGTGCATAATTCGAAACGTCTTTTGGTTGGTAAGGAGGTATCTAGCTTGGAATAATGATTTTATCCTAATTCTATGGTAGGTACCTAATCTCATTATTGCGACGTAGTCTTGACTTCTTTAGTTTGACCACCAAGAATGTGAATAAAACCTGTATGGTAGAGTTCATAATTCGAAACGTCTTTTGATTGGCAACTAGCTTATTCTTAATTCAAAATCAATGTGACGTAAGCAGCGTGGACTTCTTTTGGCTACTAAGAATGTGAATAAAACCTGCATGGTAGAGTTCATAATTCAAAACTTCTTTTGATTGGTAGTTATACAAAATCATACATCATACATCAATGACATAGTAACTTCTCTTGCAATAGTTTCCACCTAGGGTTTTCACAAATAAACATATCAAAATGAAGAAAAAATAGGCTGGGTATGTAATGTAGAGTTCATAAAGATCTCACTTATGTACCTACCTACAACCTTAATTTCTAATGAGGTTGAGGTCTACCGTGCCTTGAAATAACCATCGAGAGCCTGTATTTTTCAATGAGTATCACATACTTTTTTTTTCTGGCACTGGAGGCTTGTCCTTTTGCCAAGTCTTTTTTGTTTTCACTTTTTGTTAAATAATTTTTCCAATTTTCTGTGTTGTTAGTTACAAATAATTTCCCCATTTCCTGGGAGATTCTGGTAGACCCATAAGAGCTTTTACCATATATTTTTTTACACAAGTACCTACCTATTTCAAAGCTTGTAATATCACCTTGAAATGCTATAGCAGATACAGAACTATATTACATAGTAATACCTACTAGAGTATGTATGAAAAGTTATGAGTTCCAAGAATCACATGAATAGCACATGAATTCTGATGAATGTGCAGTAAACACCAATATTTTACCAAATGACAGGTATTCAGACAAGAATAAACATTTTGTGAAACTTCGCAGTAAAACCATCACCAACACAGTTATGTACATAAATGTAAACGAGTTATGGATTGAGGCTTGAATTCTAGAGCTAATTTCAAACATGGAGTTTTTGAAAGATTCTCACTAATACTGTCTCATGTTTAACCTATAGCATTATTTTCTTACCTGCTAGGTCTTTTTCCTCACAGATTTAACGTAGAGGATGTTTTTCAACATCTTTCACCTCAAAACACGTCCCATATCCAGCACTAACTTAGATATAACTTATACCACTTAGCACAAGCACACATAGTTCCACTCGAGCACACACAAGTAATCCAATCTGGAAGGCACTGACCACGTTTGTAGATTGATGAATAATGTCAAGGCATTTGACACAGAAAGGGTCTAAAGTATCTATAAAGCGTTTGATGACCCTAAAAGTTGCTTTGGTACTGAGCGTTCGTTCGATGCAAAACTGCGTCCGCGCCGCGGTATGCGGCTGGCTGTGTGTGTCACGCACACAGATAAAGCTGCACGGTTTTTGTCGAATGTCCACAGGGCATGTAACGTTAGCGGTGATGCGTTGTAACTTGAAAGTTGTTTTAAGCTTTGAAGTGGTATTTTTAATTTTCTTTCTTCTCCAGTGGTCACAGCTGAAAACCAGCGTCACTTCACGATGTGAAGTGGCATTAAGCTGAGCTGTGACCCGTTTTGGCTCACGCATGCACCAGCACGTCGGGTTTGCACCTACACAGGTAGGTATATAATATATATACCTACCTATATTTGTTCTAATTTATGTATTTCTTAAGTTTCTACCTATGTTGCTTTCTTTTTGTTGTGCTGTTATGTATGTATAGTGTGTCCAAAATAAATGTATTTTCTTTCTTTCTTTCTTTCTTTCTTGGTTGCTTCACTTTTGACCACATTAATTACTTCAGTCCAGACCAGAGTGACCATCAGACCATGACATCAGTCATTCATCGGCCATCTAGTTAATGTACCTACTAACATTTTTATATAACGCTTACGTAAGTAGGGTCAAAGCTTTAGTTAACACAGCCCTACCTATGTTTAGTACTTAACATGAATAGAAAGAGGGACCTTAGAAACCATTTAACTAACTGTTTCTTAGCTTTTTAACTTTTTTCTTAACCATTTAACTAGTGTTTGTCATCAGCATCATTATTTTATTGAACATTATAATGGAGTGTGTATCCTCGTGTGTGTCATCGAGATCTATTCAACGTTTTGGCTTAGACTGACAGTTCATCTGAAATAAATCAAAATAGATTTTTTTTCCGAGTTGCAACGCTTGGACACCAAAACGAAGTTTTTCTTGAAAGCTGCTGGTCGATGTCCCGCTAGCGCGACTCGAGCTTCGATGTCGTCCTTTTCTCACTTTTACTCATTCGTACGTTAGAGCGAGATAAACGTTATTCCAGCAGCGAGTTATGGTTTTGCAGAACTTGATGTGGTGGTACCAAGGTATTTCTCGGGAAAGTATGGCAGTCGCTTTGGAAACACCCGAGTGAATTAAAAAGTTGTTTGCTAAGAGAAGTTTCATTTGTTAAATGTATTTTTAATTTGGTAGGATAGGCGATATTACCTTTCGGAGTTCTATAGGAATAGAGGTCAGTTTGGTAGAGCTGTAACTATACCACTTTGTTTGTAGTGCGCATGCGCTTCTGAAATTAGCACGTGGTTTTACAACGGACTTTCTTTTTTCAAATACACAGTCAATATTTATTTATTTTAGAAATCGTTAAGTTAAATAACAGATAATTGTAAGTACTTACGAGCTAGCAGGTACATCTAAAGCGTTACTGTACACATATTTACAAAAAATATTAAAACAATTACATAGGGTTTCAAAATAAAGGGGAAAAATAGTAATAATAATTTGAACAGCTGATTTCAAATCGAAATTCAAAGTCAAGTCACCGTTTACGATGTTTAAATCATAAGAATCATAACTGCTGTTGCATATAAGCATGACAAGAAAATCAATAAACTAAATGGGGTATATTATCCGATGCGCTACGATCTGGATTATTGAAATACGAGCGATGCATTCAGAGTAGTCTTGTAATATAATAGTACACTTTCTGTCCAATAATATGAGGTTGTCCCACAGAAAGGTTGTAATTTGTTAAACCGATGATTTAAGTAAAAAAACACTTGCATAATATAATCAACTTTTTATTTCTTTATTTTGTACATACTTAAATCTTATTAGGTACCTAACTGTGTCTTAAAAACTAGATATTTAACTAGTGCCTAGCCTACCTATGTATAGTTTTATTTCTACTGTAATGTGTCCTTTATCAGTCCAAAAAGGTCCTAATGCATATTTTATAGGCACCTTCTTTGCTTTCTTTTGAGTGTAGTGGCAACTTTTCATTAAGTTTTTTTTGCAGAAGTTTGTTACATAAAAAAAAAGAATGCTTAATTAAAAATTATAATTCAAAAAAAAGTTCTGTCCCAATATAACCTTCGATGAATAGTAAAACGGTACGACATGGGACATTCCTCATTTTACGTCCCTTTCGCACGGGTGATATATGATGGGGGTAAAAGAGACAGGTATCTGAGGAAACACTCCCTTATCGTCCATTCCCAGAATAACTTTCCCATAGATTGTACAGAGGAATTGCCACTTGAGCAGATTTTGGATAGATCTAACCACAATAAGTTTGTATTGCGTGTCAAATAAAACAAACGGTCACACAGATATTCAACCTTCGTAGACGGCCGAAGGGTTACGTAAGGGTTATTTTTGTAATAGGTATATACCAAAGAAAAGATGGATTGTGGGAAAGATGACATAAATATGATAGGAAATAACACCAAGATGGCGATTTTCTATGTCAGAAAACTGCCTACCACAACGCCGAACAAATAATTTTAGTTTTAGAATTTACTAGTCCTTTATCTCCTATTTACTAGGCCTTCTGATGACTCTTACAACCAACAATGGCGGAAATCGAACCCGCACCTACTGAATCTCCGTCAGCTAAACCAAAAAGGTCGTTACAAAGAGAAAAATGTTGCTAAGTAGTTAACTAAAATATCCAGCTAAAATTCTAAATGGAAGTTGGCAACACCAAAGAGGGCTAGTGTTAGGAATGCAAAAAAGTTTATGTGCATTATTTTATACTCGTTAGTCAGAAGAGCCAGTCTAGTTACAAAGGCTCTTTGTGGCTTTGACGAGCGGGCCTAAGATGCGCACCGCGAGATTTTTGTCATGTCGTTCTGTCAAAATGTAAGCATTTTGTACCAGTTTAGGAACTATTGCATTATCTGTGGTAATGTTGTCGAGAAACCGCGCCTTTGAATTTTGAACTTTTGACATTTCTGCATGACTATTATCTCGTCCTCAGAGAGGTACGACGGACGACTAAGAAGTGTCAAAAGTGTACATTATGGCGCGTTTTGTCGACACCATTAGGTACCACAGATAATGCAATAGTTCCTAAACTGGTACAAAATGCTTACATTTTGACAGAACGACATGACAAATATCTCGCGGTGCGCATCTTAGGCACGGAGGTTTTACAAATGTGCGTAAGGCACTAAAATGTTACTTAAAATTTCTGGATGATATAAAAAAATATATTAAAGCCATTTCATTTCAACTTTAACTCCTTGGTTTATGGCAATGGTAAATAAACGATATAATACCCTTTATCATAACATAACATAACAATTGCACTAACTCATTACATTGTTCACAGAATTACGGGCAAACGTTTCGTAAGCTTAAAGTATCCGAGTTACACTGCGCGTCAACCAGAAAAAAGTCGCGATGCCCACACGCAGTATGCGTCAGACTATGTAATATTTACGATACGCAACCGACTTTCTGATTTATTCGTGCTTGGCCCTCCTCAGCCGTAAATTCATCATTTTTATGTGATTAAGCCAAGCCTAAGTTTTATTCTCAAACAAGGCCCTTACATCCAGAATCCAAATGGCTGCAGCAATTTGTATGCAACTTTGCAATTGTGATCTTGTATATGAAATATCCGACTAGCATGTTGAATGGTCATAGCAATAAATTCGAAATAATAAGGTCGTTTCAATGCAGCCCCTCATTCAGCTAGTTTGTATTTCTGATAAAGAAAATGTACCTACTTTTAATCCAAGCCCGTTACTTTACAATCGACTACTTTAAGATTTCTTTATGTAGGCACTGAATTTAAAAATCATCTAAAATTGCTAAAAAGTTACTTTTTCTCTCCCCATATTTCCGGATATCCGTTTAAAATGAGAAAACTTCCATACTTTCGGATATTCATTTAGAAAAATCAAAAATACTTGGTACATTTGCCAGAAAGATTAAGAACTGTAGTTTTCGAGATCATAAATAATAATAATAAAGTAGTGTAATTGGTTTGTCACCGTACTAGTTATTAAATAAAAAAAAAATCCCTGTGAATGTACTATACATGATTTAAAATTTTCTATTAAATTATTTGTTACGGAACTTTTAACATGTGAATTTTGAATCACACTTTGCATCATCTGCATTTATATATAAATGCAAAAAAAAAGACATACATATATGTATAAATATAGACATAATATTATGTCTATATTTATTTAGTGTGGACGAATTTTTCCATTTTTCTCCATACAAAAACCACTTAGATCCAGAATATTTGAGAAAAAACTTGAACGAAGTCTCTCCTCGGTTTTAAAAGTCAGTTCCCCATTCGTGGAACGACGACGAACGTGACGTCACGTAGCTGTCCCTAATCGTCGCCTAATTAGCGCATTTCTTTAGGTCCGATTATCTCTGAAGAAGGAATGTGTATCCGCCCATTCAATTGAAAGTCAAAGTTACAAGTGATAGGTATGTGATACGTAGAGTAACTATTATAAACCATGTCATAGAAACTGTTGCGATATTTGACTATAAATAATTTATAAGTTAAAGAAACTGGAAAAACCGACTTCAATTTGATATACGCCTTCATCATCAAATGATGATGATGATTGTGGTTCATTGGGACTGTTCTATTGATCGCAAACACCACAGAAAAGCAAAAACGCAATGTCGTGTTTTTTCCAGTTAACACTTAACTGCCAAACTACTGAAAGAAATACAACCGAATTGAGAACCTCCTCCTTTTTTGAAGTCGGTTAAAAACTTTTAACTAAACCCATAAGTATGTATCCATTTATTTTTTATTTGAATGTACATAGTAAGGATTTGACTTCAGATGCCTCGGTCCGAATAAATGGGACGATCGTAAGGTTACATTTATCGGTTACCCATACCGAGATACACTGCATGGTGACGTTGGAACTTTGGACAGTTGACCTGACGTTGCCACGCAATATGACTCTACGTAGCGTAACTTTCATATATGTCATATTTGTTCGTGCTTACCCTAGGACCTCTTTGTACGGTGGGTGATACGCAAGAGCAGTAGGTTTGATTCCCAAGAAGACATATTATTTTCATGATCTGCAACTTTGTATTTATAGTAAGTACCTACTTTCTTAGTAGAATATTCGGATTTGATAGTTTCTGACACCCACGCACGACACAGGGAACCCTATTGCGGGGTCAGAGTCAAGACGTAAATGTTAGATATTTACAATTTTCTAATTAATTTTATGATTAATACTGATATTTCTAAAATACTAAAATAATTTAATAGACTGTTTTATCATTTTATACCGAATTATCGATGTAGTGTTTCTCGAGCTAAAACATAAAAATCAAAATTACGTAAAATGTTATAAAAATTATATGGCTAAAGCTATATCCAAGCAAGTTACATAATCTGAGATATAAAATTATCTAAACATTAATAAACATAAAAATAAAGGGAAACAATAAATTAAGTTAATGAAGAAATGCGTTTATGTCTTTTGTATGTGGCTTAAACATTTTAATGTACGACGCCACCGGGGACACGGAATATAAATAATATTCGGAACCAAATCCGTTCACAAAATTGTTGTGCCAAGATACCAGAATACCCAACAGTTAGTATAAAATATTCCTCAGTTCCGAAAACACAACTAGATGTCACTAGTAAAAATAACAAAATCCTGAATCGCGCTGACGAAAACGCACGGCTCTGAATCAGTTCCCCTTGGTAGCGTAGTGAAATCATACTTACCTGGCACAGGGGACACCGTGATCACAAAGGCGGTTCCCCCAGAGCGAGGCCTATTCATTGCACTGCGAATTGGGTTGACCTCTGCGATTATCCCTAATGTGGATAACTCGGGTGCGTTATTTTTGGTAGTGGGGACTGCGTACGCGCTGTCCCCCCATTATTAAATATGATCGAAATAGATAAATATGAATAGGAAATGCTTCCATTCCATCCAATTAAGGCGTTTGTCGTGGTGATAACCAATCATAAAATGAATGTTTGATTGGTACTGATTTGGACCGGTTGACCTATCTATAAATCGTCTGCAACGTTTTGTAGATAGCTCAACTGTTTCATGTGTATATTGTAAATACTCTATTACTCGTAATTTTCTTTGTGAATAAAATTATTCTTGTAAGTAATTAAACTTCGGTACTTACCTAGTACATTTAATTTTAAACATACAAAGTAAGCTTAGTTATGCATAATTTTAAACCAGTTTTCAAAATAGAGAAGGCCTCTAATCCTAGGAATAGAAAAAAAAACCGTTAAGGCCGCCGCGCATAACACACCAGTGTCAAATTCCATGAATATTGCATGTTTGTCTAAGAAACCCTGAGGTTGTACTAATTAACAAGCGTGAGGCTTAAGGTAACAAGGAAAACATCTTCCGGCCTTAACTTAACTCCACTAGGGGTCTGAAACCACGGCTTTTTTTTCGAAGGGGCAGCCAGAGGCACGTCGTAACTGGCACACAGTCATCATTCCTATATGACAGGTTGAGTGGAGAACATGCACCGAAAAGCGCAGCGTAGGACGGCTCTCCACAAGATGAAAAGATGACCTACGTTCCGAAGTAACTGTCATTACCGCTCAACATCACGTGGGCCATTTCGTTTCGTCATATCAAAGAATTTAGGACGAAACAGTAGTAGAAATATTAGTAACAAAAGGTGCTGTTTGGCCCCAGTGGGACGAGATGCCGATAGTCCGAAATTATAATAGCTCTTTATCCTCATAAAAAAAAAATTGACAATTCAATTCATAATACCCGTACATATACTACCCGTTGTGAGTTAGGTACCCTAGGGATTTATATTCATGGAAAAAAGGTACCAAGTGCCAACCCGACATAATCAATATCCGATACGCACTTCATACATTACTCCCAGACCCTTCGATGTCACTTTACAGTTTATTAACCCCAATTTGTCTTGAATACAGGCACTGGAACTTTGTCGCAGTAAAATTTTTAAGAATCCGTTACCCGCTGTAGGCTCTTACAAGGGCGTAAACTGTTCCGAAACATTTGATCCGCTGTTTGTCACTTTTTTACACTGTTCATTATAAAAATAATCAATAAGCTAGTCCTTACCTTATAAAAAGTTAAAAACAGGATTCTTATAGGTATTAGTATTTTATTTTTAACGTAACTGGGATTAGTGGAATAAGCCAATTTATCTACCAAATTGAGCAATCAAATAATTCGTAGTAAAGTGCTACGATGCTACGCTACGCGCTTTTCAATTTAAGTACAAAAGACATGAACGCGCTCAGTACGCATGCGCTAAACTACCGAATATCTATCGACCTACATGACCTATCTATCAATATCTATCTACATGGATCAAGGTCTCTGGCCGAAGGGTGTCGCGTTTCGTCGCTTCCGAGGACGGATACTCGACACCGCGAAATCGCGTCCCACATCGCAGCGCAATGATTACGTGGCAAATAAATAAATAAGTGTTTTTATATTGTATGTATGTTAGTCTCTAAGGTATATATTGATATGGGTCCTAGAATCTGCTTTTACATCTTGTACTTTTCTTAAGTTGCCCAAAATAAAGTCATTATTATTATTATTATAAACTTAATAATATCAAGGTGTATTACGAGACACTGAGTAAAATGCTGCATAAATATTTACAACACTAGCTGGATACCCGCGACTTCTTACGCGTGCGAAAATTTCCACCAAAATATCTGTGACCAGCATACGATGAAACTCGTGCCAAAGACTGCTTTTGGTTTAGAGAGGTCAAGCTGTATCTAAGAATCAATGTCTTTGATTTCTCTCTTGACCTATGTTTCAATCCGCAAAAAGGGCTTCTGAATGGTATAAGTTTCATTGAAATTGGTCCAGTAGTTAAGGCGAGATCCGCGAACAAACAAACAGATAAACAGACAAACTCTATTTTTGGAATTTATTTATTTATTCTATTTATTTATATATATATTTATAATAGTATAATAGATAGATAGACATAAAACAGACAGGAAAGGAAATAGGTAAGTGTTGTCTGAAGCTCAGGTGAAGAGAAATCTGAGGGAGAGTGTTAGAAACTTTAGCGTAAAAGCGACATTCATGAGTAACATCACAGTGACGAATCTGAATTTAGTTCTCTTTTGAAAATCAAACAGATAAAATTAATCAATGATAAATAAATCTGAAGATTTAAAAGTCTCCGGGAAAATCAAAATAATTTGGACAAAAGCAAAGTCAGAGGCAGCAGTAGTTCGCGAATAAGGACGCGGGCACACGATTATCTGTTCAGGCAGCTGGATTGCAGTCATCTGTCACGCTGTGAGCGCCGCCTTAGCAACTATGTTGCAACACGTCTGCAATTGTATTGCAAAAGCTCAGTGTACCAGTTACTGAAACCGATATCGTCGTTTTGAGTTACACTGCGCAGTGATACAGCTGATCCACAAAACGCTATTAAAAACACACAAAAATGCGAGCAGTGTAATTCAAATGCAACTAGGTCGACCCGCCCCGGCTTCGCACGTGTGCAATGCAGTGATGATGATGATGATGATGATGTATTATACATATAAACTTTCCTCTTGAATCACTCTATCTATCTATAAAAAAACCGCTTCAAAATCCGTTGCGTAGTTTTAAAGATTTAAGCATACCTACATACAGACATTAGGACAGACGCGGGAAGCGACTTTGCTTTATACTAGCAAAGTCGCTTCCCGCCCGTGCTTTATGCTGTTTTTAGGGAAGAACTTGGGGTCAATCGTCGTATGTAAAAGAATACAGCTGTATGAAACAAAATAGGTAGGTATACGCATTAACAACCGTTGGCGCTATGTATACCTATAACTATATAGTTCCGCGTTGCACACAACATTGCAAACAACTGTATCCTACTTCGTTGTAATTCTGTACAACCCGAATACCTTTGTTTTAATTGTTTCAATTACAAGCCACTTGAAATCCCAACTGTGGTCTCGTGAACAATTATCTCCTGCTTTTGAAACTGGGACTGCATTCACCAGCCGTTGGCCGGCATCAGTCTAATTACAGTCCGAAGATATTTGTGAGTACCTTGACAATGTTGAATGTGCAAAACTGTGGCTATGTGCGGGCCACAAGATCTGACGAGTATTTATGAGGGGATATCAAATAAAACAGTTTTTTTCTCGTGCAATATAGCGTTTTATTTTGTAGATCACAAAAGCACGGCTAGTTACCCGTCGCCATTTTATTTTTCCCCAACAATCACCGTTCCTCTCCAGTCCTCTCACCATAGACAATTCTACATTTACGTTCCGTTAGACGTTCAAAAATCTACATTTTATGAGTATGTATAAATTTACTGCTTTTAAGAATCATAAAATAATCAACATGGATTGTATTCTGCCGTATAGTTATAAGCTGAAGAAGTCTACTGCAGGTATCCCATAGATTTCGAGCAGATGATAATTGATTATGAGCCTTCTATGTCTGCAAATTTCCCGCGTTCCTCAAAAGTTCGTCAATCTAACAGAGGAGCATCAATGAATGAAATTTCTTGTTCACAATTCTCATTGGAAGAACACTTCAATATTTCCTTGCAGGACTGTGGAACCCTAATAATTGACTCTAAAATTATTCGAGAATTCAACTTTATCATGTTACACGCAGCGTTTTGTAGTTTTATCGATAAAAACTTGAGTAATAAACTGTTATGAGTTAGTGGTTCGGTACCCATCTTATCTGCATCTGCATCAAAGGACATGTCAAAATCAGCTTTTAAAAACACAAATTCCTGAGTGAACCGAAACGGAATGATTCTCATTTTGTCGATACTCGTCTTTATTTTCAGAATATTAGGGTTGGATTCTGCCTGATTTGAGGATGTTTAAGTGTCGGTTGTACTGCGGCTATCAATCATGTAATGTGACGTGGGATTATGTTATTCATCCCTTTAGTATGCGACAGTTTTGGAGTGACCGTGTAGGTACATTGCTGATTTATTTAAGACAACACTAGGCTTAGACTTTTCAAAGCATCCATTCCTGGATTTCCCTGTTAAAATTACTTTAGGTCGTGGCCGTCGTCGTGGTCGAGTAATTAGTTAGGTACCTACCACTTGTGTCGTGGTAGGCAACTCGAATTGATACCTACCTACCTTATCCACCTACTGGTATGTAATTCATTTCGAGTTACGTAGGTAGATGCCTACTCCGACATCCGCAGACGCCAAACAAAATGTACAATTCTTCGTAGGATTCAAATTCGATACATTTTACATGGAGAGGATTCGATCATAAAATAAAAAGATCCTACCTAAACAGCAATGGATACGAAACCTTTTGAAGTAACCCTTCTTCTAACAAAACAAATCGTGACGTTCTAAATGTATGTCTGCCACACACAGAGCTTTTAAGAAATACCCATGCCATTTGTTTCTCTAATTGTAAGTAATTTTGTAGACTATAGGTACATACATACTTACATACCTACATCCATGGCGTAGAATTCACTAAATTATCCTTGTGATTTTATTTTGACTTTGATTCGAAATACCTATAATTATTTAAATTATGTGCACAATACCAGGTGCTGGCAGTAGGTAGGTAAAAAAAAATAGAGAGAGGTAGCACGTGTAGGTATTGTATTGATATCTTTCCTGTGGGATATGTATAGCTGAGCTGAGAGGATGGTCAGTTTAGGTCCTGGTCAAGCCGGTCAAGCCATTCCATCTAATGTTGCGTTTACTCTATGCCGCAGTAGGCAGAGACTTGGGCAGGGAAGTGGGCACGGAGTTGGGCAGGGAAGTGGGCACGAGCATAGTGTGAACATGATAATGCCTCTGTCCTGGCTCCCGGCCCAAGTTCATGCCCTTGCTCTCTAGTGATAATGGCGATGTTGTTATGGCAATAATGCCGGCAGAGGCATGGGCATAGTGTGAACGCGCTAAAATATGAATCAGGCATTCCAACGTCCAACCACTGAACTACATATTACAGTTCTATAGTTTGCTCTACCACTCTGCAGCTTGCGTGATTTGGTAATTATGAGGGTCGATCCTTAGAATGCTGACAAAATATGTCGCATGAATTCTTTTGTAGTGACTCTAAAAGAATCCCTTGGGAAGTTTAGAGTCAATGTAATATGCCTGGATTGCTCAGAATTTCAAGGAATCGGTGAATGCGACAAATTATTAAATTAAATTTTTGAGCAGGATGTTTTAATTATTATCAGAACTTAATTATGGAAAATTGCAATGGAGTTCATTTTGTTCATTCTTGTAAATATAATTCTATAGCTACCTAGTTAATTACGAAATGTTACCAATGCGAGAAACCAGTATATAGGTAGGTGCCCAGTAAGTGGTTACTATCTAGAAACACAATGCGAATCACCGGGTTCTTGGGTACATATAGGTACCTACATAGGTACTTAGGTAGCCTAGGTAGGTACCAATTCAGCGGTGCCCAGTAGGTCATTGCATTGTAGGTATCTATATGGCGCCCGACGGGTTTTACTCTTGTAACCTAGTAGGCTCTTTACCCACGGTACCTAGGTACCTACCTATAATATTTTTATGATTTTGGTAATGGCTAGGTAGTTGATAGTGCTCGTGGTGTAACGGCGACCACGAACCCGAAAGTGAAGCGTAGGACGACTTCAGCTAAACCGACGTAAAAAATCGTGGATTGCGGTTAAACTTTTGGCTGTAGGTGAAAGGAGGCGAAAGACCAGCAGTAGACTACGGATT
Source organism: Eulithis testata (assembly GCA_947507515.1). Classification (NCBI taxonomy): domain Eukaryota; kingdom Metazoa; phylum Arthropoda; class Insecta; order Lepidoptera; family Geometridae; genus Eulithis; species Eulithis testata. The sequence goes on along the minus strand of OX382213.1, from coordinate 2,819,485 downwards.
TGTGGATGATGATGATGAACCCGTGCGTTAGAAACCTTAAAGAGAGTTGTATTGTAGTCCCAGCAGTTATGCAACCGTTGCGTAAAACAAAGCTCGCGACGACCGAGCTTATAGTCGATTGTTCTAGAGTTGAAAGTAAAAGCATCTATCTTGAAATGATCATTGTTAGGTAGTAGGTACGTTAAAATAAATCATTTGAATGTTTTGTGAGACGATCTAAGTTCGGATCCAATTTTCAATCCGGGAAAAGTGCTTCTGAATGGTATGAGTTTCATTGAAATTGGTCCAGTAGTTTAGGCGTGATCTGAACAAACAAACAGAAAAACTCGATTTTCGGAATCAGAATCGTTTATTTAGTAGATGTGCATATTTAGTTTATTCACATCTTTAATTTTTATTTTTGGCTTCTTACAGTTTTATAATAGAAGGCACCTAATAGGTAGATAGATAGAAAACGTCATTGTTCTTCAATCTGAGAGGTGATGTCCTCACCTCACTAAGGATAATAAAGCTTGGAAGACTAGATTAATCGCCTATGCTGAAGTTATTTTCTGAGCTAATTTTGTTTACCACCAGCTGGGCCGCAACCTTGTTTGCAGTCTTTGTAAAAAAACAATAATATGTCGGCAACCCGCAGCGCAGATACTCAGGGTACCTGGTAGGTACCTGCGCTTTGACATCGTAACCAATAAACTTATGATATACCGCCTTTAGCTACATGAAACAAAACGTTTCAAATAAAGACATAACTTCTACAGTCCGGTTTGAGCGATATTAAAATTATGGGATAAAAGTTTTAGGGCTGGTTGTAAATTGTACCCAACGCCTACGTGATATGATTATTTTTTGGAATATAGGTTTGTACTCTCAGCTTGGGCAACCCATATAAATAAATAAAAAAATAAATAAATAAAAAGAATATATAATAGTAGCTAACCGAAAGTACAGTCAGCATTAGAAAATCTTAACTTTTAAATTTATTGTGAACTAATTTTTGAAGCGTATTAATAACACGAAGCAATTCTCAAAGAAAGCAAGGTAATTCTAAATACATTTAACAGGTGCATTATACAATGATAACTTTTAATACTTACGTAGGTAGGTATCAAGTAGCAGAACACAGAATTAAATAAGTATCAATGAGGTGTATGAATATAAAATAATATACAACAGCTATATACTTAAAAATATCTACAATTTATTACAGTCTTAACCAATTTAAATCTACCTAGGTACAATATTTACAAAGGAAACCATCGTTGCGCGCCATCTAATCTTATAACCTCCCCATTGAGCATGGGGTTTTCCACAATGCTGGTGACCAGGTGTGCAAACTCCTCAGGCTTGCCTAGTCGTGAGGGAAAGGGCGTCATACGTTTTATAAATTCAATCATTTTCTCGGGAAGGTAGGTGACGAGGGGTGTGTCAAATATACCTGGAAAAAGATTATCAAAAAAAAAAATATAAAAATCAAATCAAAAATACATTGCACACTCAGCTCATGCCGCTGCCGGCATTAATTCCGGACTTATTGCCACAGCAACATCGCTTTTATTCCTTAGAGAGCAAGGACACGAACATGCCGGGACAGAGGCATGATCGTGTTTATACTATGCTCATGCAAAATTAAAGATTAAACATTTTTTTTTCTAATTGTATAAAATTATATTACAAGGGCTTTAGGCCCAGTTTCACCAAAGTCTTGCTAACAGTGTTACGTAATCGGGCGTCAAAATGTCAAGCGACTAAATTAAAACGACGTTCAACGCTGTTTAAATAAAACGCAAGCAGATGTATTTTTGTTTAGCTGGTTTATATGGTGGCCGTCAGATCAGCGATTAGATTTAACCGTCTGTTAATTAACAAGCTGTTAGTTTAACTAACAGAGCATGGTGAAACCGGCCCTTAATATTTCTAAAAATATATAGTAACAAACCTGGCGACAGAGGCATCATCGTGTTTAGAATATGCTCATGCAAAATTAAAGTTGAAAGATTTTTCTTGTAATTGTATAAAATTATATTACAAGGGCTTTAATATGGCTAAAAATAGGTATATAGCAACAAACCTGGCGCAACTGTGACCACTCGAATTCCTCTCGAAGCTAGATCCCTAGCAATAGGTAGCGTCATGCCAGCTATCGCCGCCGTAGACGCTGCGTACGCCGCCTGTCCTATATCACCCTCATATGCTATCGTGGCTGCTGTGTTAACAATAACACCTCTCTGTCCATCAGCGTTAGGTTCATTTTTGCCTATCACACCTGCTGCTAGACGGATTGTATTGAATGTGCCTACTGTGTTCACCTGAAAGATTTGGGAATGTAATTAAAACCAGATTCAAACCGCAAACATTTCTTTCTCATCTTAAACTTCTTTATTTAGTTTAATTTTTGCAACAAGTGTAATAAAAAAACTCATCGCCCGGGCTATATTACACCCGGTAGAATATAAAAAAGGGTTACCTAATACTTACATTGACAATTCTGCTAAAGTGTTCCAATTCACATGGCCGGTCCTTATGAAAGTTGTATATTTGGTGTGTACATGACTGCCCGGCACAGTTCACTAGTGTATCTAATCGGCCAAACTTATCTTTGGCTATTTCTAGTGCCTTTTTTACATCTGCCTCTGAAGTTATCTGAAAAGATATTTATTTATTTATTTATTCATTTATAGACGAGCAGTTTTCGCTGTTGTCTATGTCACAGTGTTTAAAAGAAAATTTATGATAAAAACTCAAAGATGAGTGAAGATTGTATGGATGTTGGGTCTTTGCAGGCCATTTAGGGACTGTTGCGGCTCCATGAATATCCCAGTACAATGTATTGAGCCACAAAGACGCAACTAACACAGAATAAATAGGAGAAAAAACTTACACAGCCCGTAGTAACTACAACATTGTCACCAAGTTTCCCGGCAACTTCCTTAGCCCTCGTGCCCTGCACGTCAAGGATGACCACTTTCCCGCCATTCTTTATCAATCTCTCTACTGTAGCCTTTCCTAGGCCTGAAGCTCCTCCAGTTACAAGGCTGACCATACCCTGAGGATTGGGCAGGTTATGTTAGGTTATGTTTACATTTGGAAACTTGTATTTAAATTGCTGTGTTATTCACCTTCAACATAATTGTATTGTATATTGGAATGAGTTTTATGTAAAGATATGAAATAGTTATTGAATAAATGCAAAATCTTTTGAGCCAAACTTCAAAATTTGGAGAAAAGTAGCTCACGCAGTCGCGCAGATTCGCTCGCAGACTTGCGCATCTGTTTCTTTCACTCCCGTATCTGGTTCAATGCAAAACGAAGAGGCAGATAATGCCATTATTATTTTATGCTAAAATTAGGGTTGGTTTAGCGAAAGGAAAAAGAAAAAAAAACTGAAGATAATAGTTTTCTTCTTGATTAGTTGTGTGTTGTCTATGCCATGCCATGCCAGTAGCATAGACAAAAATAATTATCGTCTTAAAATTATTGAATGTTTGTGTTGGGTGGGCTCGCTTGCGGCTTGTGTATGAATTTTGATTTTTTTAACAGAACGTATTGCAATTAACTTCCGGAAAATAAGGCCATTAAACATGGCAAAAGTTGAGCAACCGCTATTCGTATTACCGAAGAAGAGAAATGGAAAAAAAACCAATGGCAATGCCGGCCATGTAGACCACATAATTACCGTTCAGGTAGGTATTTGTTACTAGTTACCACAAATTATAATACTTTACCAACCAAACTTGCACCATCTCAAACTTGGTTTTTCTTTCAGTTGTTATATTTAGCATTACTTTCTCTTTACACAGGGGTCAGGAGATGAAGCGCAAGTTAAATACAAGAATGGGTTGTCTCCAGTTACTGAACATGACAGCGGTATCATACAACCTTCATTGGAAAACCTAAAATCAAGCATGAAAATAAACCTGTCCATCATCAATGATGCCAACACTGAAGACAGCAATGAAAACCAAGATGATACTGATAAAGTTCACATCCAGAAAAATGGATATCAAGCTTTATCAACCAACACCAGCCGCGAGCTGATAGATTTGTCTCCAATCTACGAAAACTCATCCGACGCTTGCTCAAGCCTCGGAGACTTGAGAGAAAACGAAGAAATACAGAAGAGCTGCAAAGTTCTCAACGAAATTAACGAATGCGCTTCAGCGACTCCTAACAGCCTGTCCCAAACGCAATCTGAGACCAGCTTCGAGATGGTCAATCTCTCTGATAGCCTAAAGAGTGTGAAGAAAAAGAAAAAAGTGAACATTGTTACCGATTTACAGGATGGAGACAACACTGACTCAGAAATCACTGCTCTGAAGGTGGAATCGGAATGTGGATCAATCACCGAGGATTGCTCCCTCACCGACCCCAAAGAAAACTACTTGACCATGACTGGAACCATAAAACGTGGCAAGAAAAAAGGGCAGCAAATTGATGTGAAACTGAATATTTCACGTGAGGAGCTTGAAATCATTGAGGCTACAATCGTAGCCGAAGAGTATGAAAAGATGAACTTATCCAAATGCTCTCTGCGGAATGGACCACACATTTTTCTATTCACCTTGATCTGCTTGCCATTTGTGGTTATTATTTCTGCCGGATACTCATTCTACATCGGCACTCTGGCTTGGTATAACATATTTCTGAATTTATCTGATACTTTTGCTTGGAAGACTGTATTTCTGCCAATTGTGGTGGTTCTGTATCCATTTTTAATTGTGATTTTGAATGTTGGTATTGGAGTGTATGCAGGCATAGTGCAGCTTACATTCAGCAGTGCCAATTGGTGGATGGGGGTGTGCGATTTTGAGAAAGGATTTTATGGATGGCTTTGCAATGCAATCGGTATGTCCGATTGCAGTCCGTATGAAGTGGTCATTCTCATGGATGTGAAGTCTTAAACCAATGTGTATTCATTATAATCTAGTCACTGCCATTTTTTACATAGAATAAGTATTTATAAGAGAGATGATCTGAACAGATTACAGGAAATGGATGAATGCAATTTGGACAGGAAATTTGAAGGTTTTATGAATTTGTAGTCAATACTATACTCGGCATTGTTTGTTGGATTAGATAAGTCGCTCTTGCATTTATCAGTGTTTCTAGTCTAACAGCTTAGTTTATATCTAAAATCATAGCAGTTAAGAAGTTTTTACATATCTCATATACCTAATTTAGTCATAGGTTTTAGTTGTAAGTGAGATGTATTGGACTTGCATTTTTTTGGCCTAATTTATAGGTGACTAATTTATAGCAAAAGTATTAATGCTCATTACATTATTAGATGAGTAAAGCTTTTGCTCCGAGGCCAAACTATATAATGGATCTCAATCTTATAAAAAGCAAATAAAAATATTGTTTGCAAATCAACAATATACAATTTATTGCCTATCTGCTTGTAGGCAGATATTTTTTTTTTTATAATATTTTATACTAGTTTTGTCTAGAATCTTTACACTTTATGCATAATCGATTTGATAGTATAGAAGACTGATGTATACTAGTCACTATTTGTGGTTCGTCAACTCTACACAATAAACATTATTTTACAAAAACCGAGGTTTTACTAAAACAATCTACAGGTTCATAAATAATAGGAGGCTAACAATCACATGATTTATAATGTCTCATGATGTATCCTTGGATTCACTTTGTTCAGATTTAGGTGGCGCCTGTTTGAATTCAGTGTCTATCCGTTCTTTGGCTCTCACTATTTTTGATTGTAAGTAGAAGGACCCTCCTTTCGCCTTGTCGTTCATATTGAAGAGATGTTCGTAGTTCTGCCTGATTTTTTCAGGGTCTAATTTTTCTAGATTGAGGATTTGCATAGCTTCTTCAAGCGAGAGGCCCGTAGAGGCATTAGCAGCGGCTCTTCTTGCACCCTCCGGTCCACCACCGGCCCGCTTGGCTGCTTCTTGTGATGCGGTTATCTCTTGCTTTAGGGCTCTTGCGAACGCTCGGCCTACCACTTGGGCACCCAAAACTATGATTTGTGCGATGTATTTAGCCATTTTTTACTCAAAAAGGGTGAAGAAACAACTATTGACATTACGACATCGGTGTTCGGTCTCCGTGTTTTTTGAAAGGACAAAAATAATGTCAAAGAAATGCCAGGTTTTGAGGTTATTCTGCATTCATTCAACATCGATCAAAATCCAAAGATAATCATCGACAAACTAACCCTATTTTAAATTTAAAAGAAAAAAAACTGATCTGTTCTTTTCTTCGGTACTTTTTAAGTTTTAAGCCATGTTTATTTAAAATAGAGTTCAAAATCGGTTGTATAAGTTAACATTTACTAAGTAAAGTAAAGTGAAGTTACCTCGAGCGTTTGGCTCGGCAGCGAACGAATTCAACGAATGTCTCGCGTTTTTATCAATCATTCTACGAGGTCGCGCGCTTTTTTTGACAGTATTTGTTTGGTTTCCAATCCAAAGATTTTCTTCCGGTGATATTTGTTTTGTTTTTATTCCTATTCCTATGAATAGGAATTTTCCGAGGAAATAAGTTACTTTCATAAAGTACCTACCTAGGTACTTCTAGGCTAGAAACAAAATGGTAAGTTTTATCTTTACATGAATTCACATCCTATGTGTGAATTACGTCTCCGTTTCATATAGGTACCTATCACGTTTCCTTACAGTTTAGCTTACAACTCCTCTAACCTAGTTTTACGGGAGCTTTTACTGATTTATTTTTCAGAGTTCACCAGCACCAGATACACCGTCAGATAGAGATGGAGCCAGGTCCCGGATGACATCACCAGCGCGGGATTATGAGCCGTTTGAAGATGAGGCTGGGATCCTCGGAGACAACCCTCAAGAAGAGGAGGAAGATGGAGAGGAATTGTTCGGTGATAATATGGAGGCGTAAGTATTTATTTCTAAAGTACTGAGTACTGAGTAGGTATAGGTAGTGAAGTACTGAGTAGGCTGAATAAAGAAAGAGCCCTTAGGAGGGTTATTGAAAACCGGCAGAGTCTTTTTTTATCGAAATTTCGGTAGACTCTTTTTTACCTAGTACTGCACACGATACGAGCCAGCTGAAGGAAAAGATTGCTGTCATGTCGTATAAGGACGTCAAGGAAGCTGCACTGGAAAGGAACAAATGGTGAGAACTGCATAATTACACTGACAAGAGCTGAGCTCTTAAGTAAGAAGAAAAAGAAGTATTTATTATTCACAGATGCAGTGCAAAGCTACACAGGTGTGCTTTCAAAACTGCTGTATAGGGATATTGATTGGTTTGTGAAAATTTCTTTCTCTCAAGTTTTAAGGCTCGGTATATTCTAATCACCGGCCCCAAGACACTTGGGAAAAAGGTTTATAATATTGCATGATATTTTAGTAGAATATATGTTAGACCCCAACCATATTCGTAACGAATAGATGAATATCTTCTGCTGCAATCAATAGCCATCTTCAACTCTGTCCTCCTTACTTACGATCGCTGCATAACGTTAATCAGCTGTTTAAATTATTGCTGTCACCTACGATTCAACTGTTTAACTATTCGTCTGTCGTAAGTAAGGCCCTGTATAGCTAGTAAAAAGTTCACAGTAGGTACACTATACTCTACCTTTTTCCACAGAGATTACCGTCCAATGCCCGGACTAGATAGGTACGATAACGAAGATCTAGATGATGAGAACTATGACGCGATGTCTATTGGAGACCGCGCCGCCGCGGAGCAGGAGCTGCGGCGCCGCGACAGAGATGAAGGCAGAACTCGAAGAGATGATATGGACTTACTGTATGGTGAGTTATTGAGAGTTGGTCATTTATTACAGGTCCTAGATGTGTGTGTTAAAAGTTTAAAGGCAATGCACAATACTGAAAATAAGGAAAATCGCCTATGTTGGTATGGCCATGTCATGCGTACAGACGAGGAACACATGACGAAACAACGAAAAGAAGACCAGGCAGATCCCTGGCTACTTGGCTTGGTACAGACCAAAAGGACCTCAAGACGATGGGCTTGGACCCAGATATGACGCATAGACGCACTGTATGGTGCATGAAAACAAGGAGGGCAAAAAAATGGCACTTATGGCCAGGACAAAGAAGAGGAAGAGCACAATGCTCAAAACAGTGTAGACTGTTTACTGTTCCACATATTTGTAGCAGCTTAACGTTTGAATTGACACCTTATAAAGGCTTTTGTTCACAAGTGGCTTCTTTAAAGTCACTAACTTTCTGGGAGCTTATCTATGACTGTGCCTTTAATAATTTCTAATTTCTACTGCCATAATAAAATGTTGGTTGCAGTTAGTATGTTTATATTTTCTACCAACAGATGAATCAGACGATGAGGGAGGCGACGCCCCACGAGCTAAGCGTCGTCGCGCGGCTGAGAAGGCAGCTATGGGAGACCACGAGCCCGTGGAAGAGGGTATAGAAAGTATTGAGAACCTTGAAGATACAAAGGGATATACAACTAAGGAGTGGGTTTCTATGCTCGGACCTAGAACAGAGATTGCTAACAGGTTTGTAAATCAGATAGCATAAGAAGATACGATGGAACTGACATTGTCTTATTAGACGCAAAGTTTCTTAAATACAGAAAATAAAAAAAAATGGTTTGTAAATACTGCTTTCGTAAATACAAATACTAACGATATAGGTGTAAGTACAGGTGCCTATGATATAAGTTTGTGGCTTGGTTATATCAATTTGGATTAAACTTTGTTTGTTTGCTATGTTAGATCCTACAGTCAAGATTATATCGAGCAATACAAGCTAAGTGATAAATGAAAATTTATAAAATAAAGATGCGTCTCAAATTTATCCTTTCTATCATCATCCCGACCACCCACTACTGAGTATAGCCTCCCTTTGCTTGTGCATCTTGCCACGGTTCTGCGCTATTCTCATCCAGAGGCGATCTGCAACGCTCCTATGGGTAAATCCAGGTCACGGACTATGTATATATTCCAAGTTTCATCCAATTCGGATCAGTAGTTTTGGCGTGAAAGAGAAACAAACATACATAGGCTGGCAGCCAAATGCTTAGTATATAGAACATACATCCTTACAAACTTTCGGGTTTATAATATTAGTAGGATAGGTTTCTGAATAGCTTAACCTTTATTCTGTTTCCAGATTCAAAAACTTCCTCCGCACATTCACAAACTCAAAGAATCAGTTTGTATACAAGGAACGTATTAGGCGAATGTGCGAGCACAATCAAGCGTCATTTCACGTGGAGTTCGACGTACTCGCCAGAAGGGAACAAGTACTTGCATACTTCTTGCCTGAAGCGCCTTTTCAAATGCTGCAAATATTTGATGAGGTAAGTGTACACGAAAAACAGTTGAAAGGCGCTAACTGAATGGCGTCCAAGAACCGGTTATAGAAATGTCGGTCGTCCTGCAGCAAGATGGGCAGGCGATATCGCTGTCATAGCGGGCAAAAATTAGATGAGACTGGCACGGGGTTGTAAGGACTGGTATATAAAAAGAGAGCTCCATATCAAGCAGTGGTTGAACTCACGCAATGATAATGATGATGTACAAAAAATACAACCCGTGTAACTTAATTTAAGACTGCTGGAATGCGAATGCGTAGTATCATCACGATGACGTCACAGCGTGAAGTCTAGTTAAATCGGACCGGTTATATATTGTTGTAAATAGATGGTCACAAGAGGTCGCTTGAATCGTCTAAATATATCCCTAATGATGAGTATAGCAAGCGAAGGCTAGGATAGGGCTGAGGTTAGTCCATAACTTAGCAAATAACAAAGGTGTTGGAATCACTGATTGGCTATTGCATCTTCATATCAAAGGATACCATTCCTGGGTTCGAATTTATACTCGAAGTTATAAACCTTTGAATCTAGTCCTTAGTCAATCTTCGCTGATTATCTAAGTTAAGCGACGTTCTGCGCGGTCACTACTTACATGGGCCAGTGGCATTTACATCTGAGCGCTTCCGTGCTTCCGAGGGCACGTTAAACTGTCGGTCCCGGCTCTAGCAGTCGTTAAGCCACGACGGAGGCCTTAAGGCGGCCTAAAAACTCCGTCACCAGAGTTGGCCACTAACTGATATGTGCTTGCTTGCTTTACCTTTAAATTTAATGTTTTTAAATTTTACTTTATTTGAAATACTCACAAATTTTGATACCTTTCCCCAAACAGGTAGCCAAAGACATAGTCCTCCAAATATTCCCGTCATACGAGCGCGTCACATCCGAAATCCACGTACGAATCTCAGACCTACCTCTCATAGAGGAGTTGCGTACCTTCCGCAAGCTCCATTTAAACCAGCTCGTCAGAACTGTAGGAGTTATAACCAGTACTACAGGAGTCTTGCCTCAACTGTCCGTGGTGAAATATGATTGTAACAGATGCGGGTACATCTTGGGGCCATTTGTGCAAAGTCAGAATGCTGAAGTGAAACCAGGGTCTTGTCCGGAGTGTCAGAGTTCTGGACCTTTTATGGTATGAATTTTTTTGACCTATTTCTAAATAGTTTCTCGATTTTATGTGTGTGTGTCTGGGTGTTACTATGTATAAGTATATTTACAAAAAAAATTATATAAGTATTCTATCAGCAATCTAGTTTCCATAGTACAAGCTTTGCTTAGTTTGGGACTGTAAAATGTTGTGTGATATTTCCAAGAATATTTATTATTTTATACAACATGTATAGGTTTCTAGGTTTCAATGTATACTCATTTCTTAAACAGCCCTCATAGCTCAGTTAGTGCCAGCCTGTGCCAGCTCTGCTGTGTTATAGGTTGCGGGTTCAATCCCCACACAATAAATATTAAATTTTGTGTGATTTTAGATTTTAATTTGTCACACAAATTTTATTCACGCTTCCTATGGACACTGATATTATTTTGTAAGTGAAAATCTACTATATCGTTACGTAATAGAGGTAACTTCCTCAATAGACGTGCTCTGTGAGGTAACCCTTATCTTCAGATGGAAAACATTAGTCTTCTTTTGTCATGGTCTTTTAGTGCATTAAATAAAATTATATAAATGTATATAATTTTATATGTATGTATTTGTCATATTATCAGGTAAATATGGAACAAACAGTATACCGAAACTACCAGAAAGTGACCATCCAAGAGTCACCAGGCCGCATTCCTGCTGGTAGAATCCCAAGAAGCAAAGACTGCATATTACTATCAGATCTGTGTGATAGATGCAAACCTGGCGATGAAGTGGACCTCACTGGCATTTATACTAATAACTATGACGGATCACTCAATACTGAACAGGTATGTAATCTGATATAGGACTGCATGATTGGTGAAGTCAGGTGATGAAGTAGACCTCACTGGTATTTATACTAATAACTTTGTATGGCTCTCTCAATACAATATGTATTTGAATGAAACAGTCAAAAGTGGTACATAATGAACTGATAAAGACTGCATGTTACTACCTAAAATAAAATAAGAACGTGTTCTGACTACCCCCTTAGACACCCAGAAGGTATCTTACATAGGTACCAGGTATGTACCAAGAGATCTGAGAAAATGTCTACCGTGTCTGTCGATAAAATTGTGACCGTATCGAAATATTTTATCTAATATCGGTATTTACAACACATGTCTTGCACGACTTAGTAATACAAGAATTTATTGCTCAAGCCAAAATAAACACAGTCATATTACATTTTGTTTAAAAAAATTATAATCTTTAGCCAGTTCTGAGTATACAATTATTTCCAGGGCTTCCCCGTATTCGCAACTGTCATAATCGCAAACTACATAGTAGTGAAAGACTGCAAGCACATAGTAGAATCACTAACTGACGAAGATGTGGCTAATATTGTGAAATTATCTAAAGATCCGAGGATCGGGGAAAGAATTGTTCAAAGCATCGCGCCTTCTATATTCGGACATGATTATATTAAAAGGGGGCTCGCTTTGGCGCTGTTTGGAGGGGAGCCGAAGAATCCAGGTATTTAAATAAAGCTCCCGATTCTGTTGTTTCATTTTCCGAAAGTTAAGCAATAAAATTGTTGCCATCCCTTTCTCATGAACTGAAACGACAAAGACAGCTGTCATTTTAGTGCTGTCAAGTTAGCCTGGTATAGAAAAATGCTACACAATCGGACCCTTTATCTAATAGGTAATTTCAAAAACTTTTCTGGTTATACAAATTATTTTTACTATCTACAAACAAATTATTTTAAACTGAAATAGGGAACAGTTATTAGCTGCTGGTTCGCTTATCAAGTTTAAAACACTACTAGATTTTACTAATATTGTAAAAATGGACACTAAAGTGTAGTATTTTAAATGAATAATAATAAGTCCTTTACATCTATTGAAGATGATTTATACAGCGTCAGGAGGCAACCTATGCCTACACTTAACGACACACTGTAGTGCCTGGGACAATGTTTAGATGGAGTAGGCTTGTAGCACTTATACCATCCTCTCAGTCTAGTCAGCCATATCCAGAGGAAACACATCGTCAATACGTGCGCAGCTGACTAAGCCAAGGGTTTCCTCACGATGTTTTCCTTCACCGTTAAGCTCGTGTTTATGCGCCTATAAATTTTCCGAAACGATCCATTGATGCACGGCCGGGATTTAAATTAATACCTACTTGAATAGAAGAGAGTTATGAATACGAGTACTGGGTATGCAAGTAGAGGAAGACCGAAGAAGAAGTGGTTGGATTGTGTGTATGTTTATGATATTATATGTAGAGGATATGAATGTGAGAGGAGTAGATTCAGAGTTGACGAATGATAGGAATGAGTGGAAGAAGAAAACATGTGCCGACCCCACCTAGCGTGGGATAAGGGCAGGGAAATGATGACCTATACTTTAATAACTCTTGGCAACCAGACGGTCTTGAAGTCCAGAAATTGTGTTATTTGAAGTTTATTTAAAATGTTTACAGGAGAGAAGCACAAATTGAGAGGTGATATCAACGTCCTCATTTGCGGCGATCCGGGAACTGCCAAGTCGCAGTTCTTAAAGTACACTGAAAAGGTAAAAACTAGTTAGCAGCGAACTTAGATCTCACTGCTAGTAAAAAAACACAGAAACAATTTGCGGAATATTCCAAAGAACTACCACGAAAATAGATATTACCACATTAACCATAGCAAGCAATGTCAGAAAACAGTGTGGCCTTTATATTTAGTGCTCCAAAATTCAATTTATGGGATTGAGAACTCGTGGATACACTATAAGGTTCTGCATAAATTAGTAAGTAGTTTAGATGTTATGTTTTTTTTACATCTACATACTTTATTTTGCAGATAGCTCCAAGAGCTATTTTTACAACAGGTCAAGGCGCCAGTGCTGTGGGACTGACTGCTTACGTTCGGAAGAATCCTACCACACGGTAATTTAAATCATTATCAGCCTGAAAAAGTATTTTCAGTGAACTAAAAGTTCACTTATTTTGTTCATTTTACGAAACGCGTGTTACAAAATAATTTTTTCTCGGCTATGTTTTATTTAAAAAACTCTTCCTACGTGCAATTTACGAGGAATCAATCCTTTATTTTAAAATCATAAGCTTAGTAAAACTCGAGTACGAAAAATGCAAGAAATGAGCCAAAATCATAATACGGCCTCTGAACTATATTCTTGTCCAAATCGAACCAGCAGTGCAAGTACTTGTCGATCGCATAATTTGACATTTAGATTCGTTAAAAATGGTTTTATCGACAGTTGCGGGTACGTTACCAACTTAGTCGATCGGTAGACAAATTCGTTAAATTTTAACGAATTGGCAATGTTGTATGTTTATTATGTTTTGATTCTGACAAACGAAACTGATTAACAGTGATATTGATAGTAAACTAGTAAATCATGGCAGCAGTGAACGAATGATTTCGATAAACCCTGGACGATCGTAAGGCATTGTTAAAATTTGTCGACAAGATATCCGTACTCCCATGGAACGATACGTTTATCGACTTTAGCGATCGATAAGAACGGTACTTGCACTGCAGGAGTTGCAGCGTGATTAAAACACAAACATGAGTGAGATATAAAACATCAGTGAGATATAAGTACCTACATCCTGTCTATGTTTTCCACAGGGATTGGACACTAGAAGCGGGCGCGCTAGTGTTGGCCGATCGTGGTGTATGTCTTATCGATGAATTCGATAAGATGAACGATCAGGATCGCACCTCTATACACGAGGCCATGGAGCAACAGTCTATTTCAATATCTAAGGCGGGTATCGTCACATCACTACACGCTAGGTGAGTTTACTATAGAATCTAATTTCTCATAGTAGTTTTGCTTAGTTTGGGACTAGAAGGCGTTGTGTTAAATGTCCGTGAATATTTATTTATTTATAACTAGCGACGTGCCCCGGCTTCGCACGGGTGCAATGCAGTGATGATGATGATGTATTATACATATAAATCTTCCTCTTGAATAACTCTATCTATTAAAAAAACTGCATCAAAATCCGTTGTGTAGTTTTAAAGATCTAAGCATACATACATACAGACATTAGGACAGACGCGGGAAGCGACTTTGCTTTATACTATGTAGTGATTTAAGGTTGATTGAACTGTCTAGAATCTCCCCACTGATAGGGATTTCTTAGTGGGAATTTCTGGAAAATATCATTTAGACATAGGCAATCATTTATTTCTTTCATTTATTTGAAACAAAAATCATTACAATAGATACTTAAAATTTAATTGAAATAAGATGTAATATTATTTTAAACGAAAATAAAAGGTATAGCAGCGAAAAGGTCTCGACTGAGTATTATGCTTCGCCATCCGAAGACAGATCAGCTGTTATTCTGCTGTGACCTACAGTTCAATCACTCCACCTTAGGAAAAAAATTATATAAATATCATATCAGCAATTGGCTTTGCTTAGTTTGGGACTAGAGGGCGTTGTGTGAAATGTCCATGAATATTTATTTACTTGTACGATTTAATGACAAATCAGCCAAAGGGTTGTAAAATAATAAAGTCATACAAAAAAATTGGGTAGGGTATTATTATGAAAGGCGTGAGGAGAACATGGTAGGATATGTGTCCTCCTACGAAAAGGGAAGATCTTCCACGCCGAGCGACCTTTGGCTCGGGGTCCGAGGACCGATGGATGGTATTCGGTAGTATTACTTATGTTCAAACTCCGTGATAACTTCGTTTGCGCGATCTAGGATTTTTCTCATGTTAGTTCTTATGTAGCGAGATAGATGGCGCTACATCACTCCCTTTCCAGACCGGAGGTCGATCCGTTGTTGGTAGCAGCGTCGATGAAAGCCAAGTTGTGCCAGCGTTGCTCATTGTCTACGGTGAGTCGAGACGTGGTGAGCAGATGCGATGCGAAGCGTTCATTGTCTACAGTGAGTTGAGACGGAACGAGATGCGCTTGTTGTCTACGGTGAGTCGAGACGAAGCGGTGCGGTGGCGTTGCTGTTGGCGTGAATCTGGCGGGTCTGCGGTGAGTCGAGACAGGTGCTGGGATTCATGTGCTGGATGTAGCAACGATGAGGAGATGTCGCGATAGCCTGCAGGTCCAGGAAGCTGACTGTTGCGGCTGCGATGGAACTGCGGAGGCTGCTGGCTGATGATTGCTGCTGCTGCATGGCTGATAGAAGCTGGGAGGATGAGAGAAAGTAGATAGATGATGATCCGGCTAGATCGGCTTGATGGTTGAAGAAGGTTGTGCGTGTTCAGGAAACTCCAGTCGTCAGGCTTCGGCAGCTGTTCCGTAGTGGTTGACGGCTGGATCACGTCGGGGTCACCAATGAGGAGAACATGGTAGGATATGTGTCCTCCTACGAAAAGGGAAGATCTTCCACGCCGAGCGACCTTTGGCTCGGGGTCCGAGGACCGATGGATGGTATTCGGTAGTATTACTTATGTTCAAACTCCGTGATAACTTCGTTTGCGCGATCTAGGATTTTTCTCATGTTAGTTCTTATGTAGCGAGATAGATGGCGCTACAGGCGCTTAGATATTACAGAGCCATTATTTTTTTTTATAAGATCTGAGCTATGGTAAAAATTGTAAAGTCGAATTTACGCAATGTTTTAAATTTTAAATTCGGTACTGCAAACTTAGCGTGGTCTGATCAGATTCTAATTATATTAAGTTTGGTGGTTAGTCTCTAGGACCAGTTGAGCTTTCTATAAATCGTTTGCAACGGTTTGTAGATAGCTCAACTGTTTCATGTGTATTTTGTAAATATTGTACTAGTTGTAATTTTCTTTGTGAATAAATTGTTTAGTGTGATCTTCCACCATCTACTCTATAAGATTGGCTGTATCACTGGTTTGTTTTCTATGCTTTCTCGTCACTATGTATATAATTAACTTGGTTACTGAAATAAATGATTATTATTATTATTATATTATAAGAAAAAGAAGGTCTAGCTATATTATTTTTTGGTGTTAACTTTCAGATGTTCGATAATAGCAGCGTCGAATCCAATCGGCGGTCGCTACGATGCGTCGCTCACATTCTCTGAGAACGTGAATCTGTCGGAGCCGATTCTGTCTCGTTTTGATATACTCTGTGTTGTTAGAGACGAGGCAGATCCCATGCAAGACGCTCATTTAGCCAAGTAAGTGTCCTTTAGTAGAAATAATTTGTTTGAGGCAAAAACGCATACAAAGATACAATGAAATAAACATTAAACTATAGAGATAGGTGCGCAAAAAGGGTACTCGCTCAGCAAAGGTGCACGGTGGCTCCTTCATTGCTCAAGCACTAGCAAGCAAGCTCGTATGAGTTAGTGGCCAACTGTGGTGACGGAGTTTTTAGGCCGCCTTAAGGCCTCCGTCGTGGCTTAACGACCGCTAGAGCCGGGACAGTTTAACGTGCCCTCCGAAGCACGAAAGCTCTCAGATGTAAAAGCGGTGGTCACCCATCCAAATAGATACCTAGGTACTGCAAGAACAAACATTTGTGTGTTGCAAACATAGATGTTTGTTCTGTGTCTGGGTATTACTATGTATTTACAAAAAATAAAAATATCTAAGTATTCTATCAGTATTCTATTAGGCCGTAAATGGGAGAGACTAGCTCAGGACCGCAGTGAATGGCACAAGCTTGGGGAGGCCTATGCCCAGCAGTGGGTAAAGTCGGGCTGTGGATGATGATGATTCTATCAGCAATCTAGTTCCCATAGTACAAGCTTTGCTTAGTTTCAGACTTTTAGAGCGTTGTGCGTAATTTCCAAGAATATTTATTTATTTTATAGATTTGCAATCAGTTTACAAGAACAAACATCTATGTTTCAATACACAATATACAAATAATCATATTATTATACAAAACAAACAAAAATATAATCATTAAACAGTGGTAGTTAATAATTTGACAGGTTCGTAGTAAGTTCGCACATCAGACATCACCCAACCCAACGCGGCACAGTTATGGAAGACAACAACGCGCCTGACCCCGAATTCGGAATACCACAGGACATGCTCAAGAAGTACATTGTGTACTCGCGCGAGAATATACACCCTAAGTTACAGGTTAGTTACACACTTAGATCAATTAAAAATAAAAATAAAATAAATATTCACGGACACTTAACACAACGCCTTCTAGTCCCAAACTAAGCAAAGCTTGTACGATGGGAACTAGATGGCTGATAGAATACATACATACATTTTTTTTTTGTAAATACACACTTATAATACATAGAAACACCCAGACACAGAACAAACATCTATGTTTGCCACACAAATGTTTGTTCTTGGTGGGAATCGAACCCGAATCGACCCACAGCACGGAAGGCAGAGCTGCTACCGACTGAGCCATGACGCCTGTCGAATTATTATTGGTATTAGCGATGGGCCCTGACCACGTGTGACAATGTGTAAAAAAACACGAGGAAATGTAATACTGTCTCTTTATTGCATTTCACCCATAGAAAAGTCTTTACACTATAATATAACAGTTTTGTGCCGGTAATTAGGTAGGTACACTCAAATGCGGCTCTTTTTTACTTTTTCGCACTTTTCTTAAACTTATTGCTCGCCGCCATCTTTTCTTTTTTTACTCACTATTCTTACGTTCCTTTTCAAACGTTATTTTGCCAAACAAAATAAAAAATTACATAAATGTTGCCACAGACTATATCTTGCCGACTAAACCAATTGGCGACAATTGGTATAGCACTTTCGCGCCTTCCGCGCTATATAAGGCCGAATACTGAAACGTCACTCAAATTTAAGCACCGCTTTAAATTGCTCTGCCTCTGTTTGACATTACTCGTTTGTAAGAGATGGCAATAATTTAAGCGTGAACTTAATTTAAGTAGCGTTTTAGTATTCGGCCGTTAGTGAGTTTGATCCTTACCGTTTTTTTTTATGATATAAGTAATGGAACAAGCTGATAGCTCACCTGATGTTAAGTGGTAACTTCTGCCTATAATAATGCATTACCTCACAGAGCAAGTCCAATGAGGACGTGCCCTGTAAGGCAATGCACTGCGTCCATCACTCTGAGACGTAAAGATCTTGAAGTCTCATGTGCCTGTAATTACACCGGCGCCCTTACCCTTCAAATCGGAACACAGCAATGTGAAAATCGCTGCTTAGCGGCAGAAATAAGTACGGTGGTAATACTTTCCCGGACGAGCTCTCACAAAGACTTTTCCTACCTACTAAAACCGAATACAAAAAAAGTCTTTCTGGTAGGTATGATTAAATTATTGAAAGCGTTTAAGTAAAGTAGTAGTATTCATTTAGTTTAAAAAATAATAAAAGTGATTTTTACAGAATATGGACCAAGACAAAGTAGCGAAAATGTACAGTCAGCTCAGACAGGAGTCATTGGCTACAGGCAGCTTACCTATCACAGTGCGACATATTGAATCGGGTATGTCTTCATTTATTTATGAAACATAATACAGAACCGGGGTGTTTGTAACTAGGGTAGTATCGGTAATTGCGTTACTGTCCCGGAGAAATACCGGTACTTTCGGGTTGTTTCGATACTGTCTATAATAGTAGATTGTATCATAAGGGAGCAAAATTATATTTTTACGGCGAGGGCGCTTTTTTGGATCCAGAGCGAAGTGAAGGATTCTAGAGTAGAATCCCGAGCTTAGCGAGGGATTCTTTAGTAGAATCCTGAACGTGGCGAGGGATTCAAAGTACGTCGCCCGAGCCAAAAATATATTTTGCTCCCGAGTGGTACACTCTACTTTTCATCGCCCACTATGAGAAAATAAAAGGCGCCTCATATTTTATTGTAATGTTATTATTTAAAAAAAACATAGAGTAACAACTAAAAGGAAAATAAGTAGTTTTAGTTGTTATATAATTTATTATTAAAACAACTACAAACAACATTTGCGTTCGATTTCTTTGGCGCTGAACACTGAAGATGTTCCAAATTCAAAAAGTGCGCGGGAAAGTTAATTCCGGCGCACTTACAGTTTCCTAGAGAAAACAGCACCTTTGGGTGCACATAAAGGCGAACCAAGTCGTTCTTTTCGAATAGATAAGATGAAAAATCTTTAAACACTTGCTCAGTGCTGTAGATGTGAATACAAACTGGGAAAAGTGGATTCAATCAAATCGTTAATGTTGTAACTGAGGCAACACAAGTAACAAAAATACTGGTGAGAACTAAAGTAGGGATTATGCGATCACAATGGTCTATTTAGAATAATGTTTGCCCAAACGCAAATTTCGGCACTATGCGATCATTTCTATGCAAATTTGAAAATATTATCCTCGTGCTACATACTGCAAGTAAAAATTCTCGCTACTAAATCACTTGACACGATATAATAAATCCCCATCTATACTTTAATTTCTTATTTCTTATTTTTCTTTTATCTTGCCCTCAAGACCAGTGCATAGCAGTTCATTTTACGGCAAGTCATTCACGGTACAAGCTGTGCGCCTGTGGAATGCTCTGCCAGTGGACATCAAGAAATCGACATCACTCCAAACTTTTAAAAATAACCTTAAACAGTATTACCTGTTCGAGATAGGGAACAAGAATAATAGAATTTAAATTAAATAGGGTTTTTAATGCGCGTTTTACAATAATGCAACGGCACATACAGAAAATAATTATGATGAAAAATAGGGACGCTAAGCGTGTTGCTACAAGGGGGGCGAGCGGGCAAAAAGAGAACGGCCATCGTGGCTTTTTTTGAGCTTCTGTCATCTATGACGTGATCAACTGTCATGCTGGCGATATGTCAATGTCACTCTGCTGGGCTTGAATGCGTTTGGTTACAGGGCAACGGAGACGGCGTCGACATTTTACCTACTATAAGGATACTCCGGCTTTTTACTTTTTCCTTCTATAACTCGCTCTTATTTTACTTAGCATTGTATTTAATATTAATGTATGTATTAGTTTATTTTATTTTTATTTATGTAAGTTTTATGTAGTATATTTTTATTGTGTAAGGTACATAACATTCTTTTGACAGTTTTTTTGCGTTACATTATTTGTGCACCGCCTTCCGTTACCGCTCCGCTCGTTACTTTCCATGCTACGGTTGCCTGGAAGAAATCGCTTCCAGCGATAAGGCCGCCCATTGTACTATACTTAGTTTTAAGATTTTTATGTACTTAATCCTTGTGTACAATAAAGTATTATCTATCTATCTATCTTTTGCCTATTTTTTTTTTTAATTGAAGATATATATTTATTGTATATTACAGTGATTCGTATGAGCGAGGCTCACGCTCGCATGCACTTACGACCGCAAGTAAACGAAGAGGACGTCAATATGGCGATACGCACCATGCTCGAGAGCTTTGTCGACACACAGAAGTACAGCGTTATGCGGGCTATGAGACAGGTTCGTATATACAATTATTTCTAGATCAATGAACTACATTATAAAGATGGTATAGAGATAAACAAAAACAAATTGCAATAGTAAAAAAAAACTGTGAATCTTCTGATATATCGACGTTCGCAGTAGCGAAATGCCACACTGTATACATACTCATTTGTATCCCAAAAAACAATTATGAATGTTATCTATGCGCAGAATACTTTCTTATATGTATTAACATTTCTATGGATTATTTCTCGATGACACACACACAGCTCAGTCGGTAGTCGCTCTGCCTTCCGCGCTGTGGGTCGTGGCTTCGATCCCCACCAAGAACAAACATTTAAGTAAAACATGGATGTTTGTTCTGTCTGGGTGCTACTATGTATTTACCAAAAAAAATATATATATATATAAGTATTTTAGTTCTCGTACAAGTTTTGCTTAGTTTTGGGCTAGGGGGCAAAAACTATTACGTAAGTATTCTATCAGCAATCTTTGGTTAGTTTGGGACTAGAGAGCGTTGTGTGTGATGTCCATGAATATTTTTTTGCGCAGACATTCCAAAAGTACCTGTCCTACAAGAAAGACCACAGCGAGTTACTATACTACATTCTTCGGCAGCTGACCATGGATCAGCTGGCGTATATGAGAGGGTTACACAACCACTCGCAGCCTACTATTGAGATATCAGGTTTGTACTCAAAATTGTACATTGAAAATCACAACGATCTCTTTCATACACTAGAGGATGACTAGAGGGCCATCTCCACGAGCGAGTGAATCTACCCTAGGTGGCTCCACCCTAGGTGAATCTATGAAAATGATGGATGGTTCCATCATGGGCACAGTGATCTTAACCACCTTAAGATCGGAGCGACAGACAGCGACCTCTGTAACGGCTGTCTTCAGGAAAAAAAACGGTAGTTTCTCATATAGAACAATACAGTTTGTCTATGAAGATGATGGTTGGTAGAGCATGTCCTCTTGCATTGCACTGCCGCAAACGGAGCCAGGTCCAAAACGGGGTCTCTCCCACCACGAAATCTGTCGTGGGGGAAATGAGATCTGCAGTGACGTCCCGCGCTGTAGTCTATTGCGCATAGTCCCCCTGCTGACCTCACCCCAGTCAGCGCAACTCTTTAAAGTAACGGAGAAGGACTTTGGGTTGACGGCAGCAATGTTCCAGCGTCCCGGGTGGTGTTATGAATTATACGAATTAGAACTAGGTTGTACTAATAAAAATCTCTACTTTCAGAGCGAGACCTAATGGAGCGAGCCAGACAAATAAACATCACAGATTTGAAGCCGTTCTACGACAGCAGAATATTCAAAATTAACAACTTCAGCTACGATGTCAGACGGAAAGTTATTATACATACGCTTCCTGACGCACCAGCCACAGCTTCTTAACTTCTTCAGACACAGTAGGCTTCCTATTGTATGTACTATCGGGCCGTTCAAATATTACGTAAGCAATTATTTACCCCACATCCCCCTTGTCAGCAAAAGTAAGCAAAGCTCTTACCCCTTCCCCATGCTTACGTAAACATTTTTCAATTATAAATGTATTTTTTTATGTTATAATGTTATAATTATAATTTTAAAAATAAGAAAATAGATTTAGGGTAGAGAATAGCGCGCGGTAATTTCCCTAATCGATTCTAAAGCGAGTGCCTAAACGTATGCATTATTTGCGGGAATCCCCGAAAATGCGTTTCGTTTTCAAGCATAGACAATGTGAGGGCTGCCATTCGTGAAAAAAAGTAAATAACTACCGATGACGTAATCACCATCTAGACTCCCCTAGACCGTCATCCAAAATAAGCAAAACAAAGACCCCCCACCCCCCCATAGTGCCTACGTAATACTTGAACGGCCCTTATACACATCGCATAAAACAAATCTCATCAATAAAATGATCTGCCATCACGAGTAATACACACTTTTCTTCGAATATTACGGTTCCGAGCCGTCATTGGATAATGACATTGCATTGTAAGCCGTCAATGTACATTTTACAATGTGTTACTGATAACATTGGTAATCAGTTTTGTTCTGTCTAATGCCGGTGCATGTTAGTAGCGGATGTCCGTACTACGAGCATTGCTGCGATGCATAAAGACGGTGAATAAATACTCCGAAATCGGCTGACATAAACCGTTTCTCACCGTGTTTGTGGTTTATTACCAAATAATATAATCACGTAAGCATACTTATCTATCAATTTAACCTTATCTGATTGTATCAGAATTATATAGTTGAATCTAGAAACTGGCTATAAGCGTTTAACATCTGAAATTCTGAAGTGTAGTTCTAAGTGCGATACAGCCCACCTCTTTTATAAAATAGTTATTTTACGTTTGCTTAATTGTAAGCACGTGGTTATTCAAACCTTGAAAAACGTGAAGAAAAAGAAAAATGATCTGTAAAAGTGGTCAGGTACCGATTTCAATTGTATGTTTTCTTTGTCTTGACCTACAGATCTCGGAGAGTGAGGTATAGTAGTAGGTCTAGGTATATTACGGCGTTGGCTATTTTTTTATGTACTCATTAAAACCTGCGTGGTATGGTAGGGCTGTTACTAATTCTTAAGTTATAATGTGCCTTGATTAAATCGCATTTTATGGAAAGTACAAATTTGTTGAATTGTGTTAGGTATGTATTGATTGTCATAAAACGTATCATAAGTTTTTGAATAAAATCTCAAATCATGACTAAATTGCGTCTTATTCTTGTGTCCTACATACGCAGGTAGACCGTACCTATAATCACAGCATATAATACACATAAGATACTCAATTTTCTTTTTGCGTGGATGAGTAGGTAGCACTAAGACAACTTGTTTTAAAAAACCAACAACGCTACAAAGAAGCAGGAGTAGAATATACTAAGCTATAAATAATGTATGCTGATCACTGGCTGATGTCCGTGTCTGTGTGCGCACTCCATTAGCCCAACAACAAAGGGCTAGAGTCGCTAGAGCCTTCGCTTTTGTAGCCTACTAAAATCGATATTGGTAAACACTAACCTTGACTTCTTCAAGGTTTACTACATAGGTACCTAAACCTCTAGATAAATATTTGATGAACGTGCCTACGCCGAACTAAACTAGTATGGATAACGGATATATAAAATAAAACAATTATACACATCAATTAAATTATATTTTATCAAATTTCTGTGTTTAATAAGAATCAAATCACTACAAACAAAAACATTTTACAGTCTTAAGAATATAATACTACCGTCTACGACATGTCTAGTTTTAATTAAAATATCTAACTCTAAAATATCGATTAGATCAATAAGTTAAAGCAAGTTTTACAAAGCATTGAGATAGACAACAGTACAACATCTTATAAGAATATAATCCTACAATAAAATCACACCAACTCTATTAGGCTTCTTACTTTAATTTTTCTCGAACATTCAACACTCACATTCGTATTCAGGTATTTACATTATGGCCCATAAGCGTAACAGTAGGTGTCTCCGCCAAAACTAAAATACCTGCATATAAAATGAATCAAATCATAAAAAATCTTAAAAATATATACTTAAAACAATTTTTTTTAACCTAGAACAAAATGAAAACAGCAAAAAAAAATATTTTAACACTACAATAAATTAGGAAAATATCTTTTAATTTTTAAAATGTGCTATCCATTTAGTACTACATCATAACGTTTTATTGATGTTATGAAAGTTACATAGCGAGTTGAAACTCAAGACAGTACTTACAGATATACTATCCTTCCATAACACACAATACAACATCTCACATCTAAATTCACGACAATAATTAATTAAAATCCCAAACGGTTAAGTAATATGTATTGGACGTAGTTTTAAAATAGTCAAACTCCATTACATATTTCATTTGTGCTTATTCACTATCAATGAAGTTAGAATGTTGAAGAAAAGATCTTAAATCAATACAAGTTTAGTTCAAATGACCAGCATTAAAAGAAACGTGCTAAAACATACAAAATATACCTACCAGCAGGCCTAAGATGCGCACCGCGAGATATTTGTCATGTCGTTCTGTCAAAATGTAAGCATTTTGCACCAGTTTAGGAACTATTGCATTATCTGTGGTACCTAATGGTGTCGACAAAACGCGCCATAATGATCACTTTTGACACTTCTTAGTCGTCGTACCTCCCTGAGGACGAGATAATAGTCATGCAGAAATGTCAAATGTTGAAAATTCAAAGGCGCGGTTTCTCGACAACGTTACCACAGATAATGCAATAGTTCCTAAACTGGTACAAAATGCTTACATTTTGACAGAACGACATGACAAATATCTCGCGGTGCGCATCTTAGGCCCGCAGGAAGCCTAATGTCAACTAAAGCATTCATGCACAGTTACATTGTCTGTCGAGTAAAAATTTCCTCAACTACTGGACTAGTGGATATGCCTTAGTAGACAGTTTGCTTAGTTTATTCCACCTTGACCTCAAACATATTGATTAAATTGTTTTACATTGAACCAAATTGGTATGAAACAGAGTAATGAAAAATATAAAAATTTGGCTAGTAGACACAGACAATACTTATAGAAATTTTTAAATTGATTTATACAACTGTAGGTATTTTGTCTACTAAAAATGAAATATTATGGGTCAAAACTGGAATAATTGTTTACAAACCGACAATATTACGTTTCTGGGCTGCCGCTGGTTTTGTTAAGTACCTACTGTAAGATCTAGTTAATACAAAATAACCGTTAATATGTTAATGAGAATCAAATAAGAAACGAAGTATTTGACTTTGCCCCTGTAGTAGATATCATGCTTCATCCTAAATTCTTGAGGTACCTACAGAAGATAGAAATATGGTTTAGCATTAAATTAGGTGTGTGATGATCATAAAGTCACTTTTTTCCACAAAATTGTGATTGTACATTACAACCCGTTCAACTTAACTTGAGACTCCGCTGGAATGCAACCCCTCCTCCCGCACCCTCTCCGCACCCCGCACTCGCATTCGTGCGGTCAGTACGGATATCATACCATCATGATGACATCACAGAGTGAAGTCTCTAGTTAAAGTCGCACGGGTTATACACATCGCATTAACATTGCAAAGATCCACAGAATGTATTGTACTTAAGTATAACAAACCAGCTGTAACCCAGCTACCTGTCAGAGCTTAGCAGTCACTCCCTGAACCAGAGCCGGAGCCACTGCTGCTGCTGTCGCTGTCACTGTCACTGTCAGAGCCACTGCTGGACCCACTGCCAGAGTCACTGCTTGAGTCATCTGATGAGCTGTCCGACGAGTTTGAGCAGTCCGAGCAGTCGGCCTCTACCTTCTTCTTTTTGTTTGGTAGTTTGCAGCTGCCATTGCTGTGAAAAAATGTTAATTATTAGCTAGTTAGTAGTATTGGAAGGTGCTCTATGAGTGGCAGCAAAAGAATTTCTACCATTTAATGGTATCAAACATAAAGTAATAAATGGAAATGAAGGTAGTTCTGAAAAACGTTACAGTTAGCAGATCTTTCAAAAGTTATTAAGAATGTGGTTCAGAGAATTCTAGAAATTTGAAATCAGATTAATCAATAAACAAATACGAGGCTTTGTTGTAAGTAGGTGGGTAAAAACACAGCTGGTGTAGATGCAACAGGTCTACGTTACCTGCAGGAGCCTTCTTCCTTAGCCTTCAGATTCTTCTTGAGCACTTGCGTACGCGATGGACGCATTAGGACCTTGCGTTTTCCCTTGCATTCGTAGCTCCAGTGTCCATACTCCAAACATTTCTGGCATCTTATACCTTGCGGGAAGGCAGCAGCCAGCGCCGCTTGCCTGGTGAAAACGGTAGATCAGCATCTCAAAAGCGAAAACAACTATGAAGAGAATGGAAATGAAAGAAAACTTACTTCTTCCTATCAGCTTGGTGTCTGTTGTATGTTCCCAGCGTCATTTCGAGATTTCAACGCGATAAACTTCTCTTCTTAGTACGAAAACCAGATGAGGGTACTCAGAATTAGACAGCACTTCGATTGTAAGGAACTAGCGTTCTCGAGAGCTTTTCAAATGCAAATGAAATGAAATTATTTCCAGAAAAATAGAAAGAAATGCATCTCCAACTTTTTTCCTTTTTTGCAAAAAAAGCGCACGCGTGGGGTCTTGACTGTAAAATAGACAGACAGATAAATCAAAAGCAGTCAACGTCAATGTCAAAAAATCAAGTGAAGAACGGCAAAGAACGGCAAACTTTCATTTCATGGATATATTCACGCCATGCCACTATCTTCCACTCCATTAGGTTTTGCTCCAAGTCTTACATTGACTAAGACATGACATTGACGTTACACCATTACGTGGACTTCTGTCAGTGGTTTTTTTTCAGCAGTCTGTTTTGTGTACGTGCGGATTGTGTGTTGTTTTTCTGAAATAATATTTAGTTTCGTAATATTTATAAACGTAGCCTAGCCGGTTTTTGCATTGAAATGTCCGCATTTAATTTAGCAATAATAAAATGTCGCACTGGTATTGGAAAGCGGTCGTTGTCGTAGTGATAGTGAAAACATTTTTAGTTTGTTATCTAAGGGCTGACGATACGGTGCAAAAACTGCCTTTTTGTAATCCTACAAATCCCAATGACGGACCTGTCTATAACGAGTAAGTTAATGCCTAGTGTGACGCAATGTATCAATGTTTATACACAGAACTAAACCTGTTTGTGTAGGTAAATAGTTTTACCTATCATCACAATTATACCTACCTATACATATAGACAGGTACCTACTACACACCTACCAATCTTTTTTCATTAATCAAGGACACTGCATTCATTCATATTTGCAACTTGTTTGGGATTAAAACTTGAATAAGTAATTAACTGAAGTTTATATCTCTTGCAAGTTCAGACAAGTTTTTCTGCAGCACTTGACCTAACGTTCCATTACCTATGTTATGTCCATAAAACACTATTTCCGTAAATGAGTTTATTGAGTTTTGTAGCAAGTCATGTAGAAAACAAGTGAATTATAGTACATTGTTCACCGAGAGGAGAAAGTGACCGATTACCGTCGAGGGTGTCGTTCGTAACACCCGAGATCGGGAATCGCACTTTCTCTCGAGTGATACATAGTGCTTTATACTACACCTACGAGGAAAATAAAAAACTAAAAGTGAATCCTCAAACAACACACAAATTGAAAATGGCGCCAATGGCGTCTGCAATTTTCACATGTTCTTTTTTCAAATTGTTTATCCTGCCGCCGCAGGGTCGCACTGCCAGCCCGACACCATCCAACACACAGCTAGTGGCCAGTGTCATTTTGCGAACTTGGAGATAAAAACTCACTGTAAACTTAAAACAAACTAAAAACTCACCTTTTGGCTTTTGATATTTAGGTTACCGGCCCGGCACATAGTCTTACCCAAAATTAAAAAAGAAAAACCACGTAAGAAATGGATTTTCATACACTTTTCTCTCCTGCTCAGATGCGTTTTCTCCCCGCATATTTGTTCGATATGCAATGACGTACTTTCTACCGTAAATTTGATAAAGTATCAAGGTACTTTCCAAGCAGGTGTAGTATAAATTTTTTTTTATTACTTAAGTTATCCAACAGGGAAAACACATGAAAATACAATTTATAAAACTAAGGACTAAATATCCTATGTGTAGTGTCCCACTCAAAGACAAAATCTCAGAGCACCTTTTCTGAGATCTTTGAGTGGGAATAAAATGTCACTAATTTAATTATGAGCTTACAAGAAGTAAATTATACAATACTAGCTACCGATCACGAATCCGAATCGGACCAGCAGTTGCAGTGTGATTGAAACACATATATGTAAACTTTGACATTTTTATTCTTCCTGGCAATGGTCTAATATTCATATTCACTTCCCAGTTTGATGATAGTAAGCACCCTGGATGGGAAACTGACGGCGTTCTCAACACAGAACGGCATCAAACTATGGGATGTGGAAACTCAGCCACTGCTTTCTTCAAATCTGCATAATATTGAAGTAAGTGATATCACAATCAATGAGACATGGAGTACATGTTACACTATCAATATTATCATACAATTTATGGTACGATCCAATGTCGTACGAGAATATCGTGAAAATATTGACAGGGTTTTAAAATCAGCGACATTATCACGATAATCATGATCACGATTCTGTAAATATTGGCGGTGTAACATACCCCCAATACCGTAGAACCGACAATCGTTGAAGCAAGCGAATATTTGAGTGGAGACCGCGTTTAGGCAAGCGTAGTGTAGGACGCCCTCTGGCAAGGTAGGGTGACGATCTGAGAAATGTTACGCTAACACTGGATGAGAAGAGCTGAGGACCGGGCTCTGTGGCGCGTCTTGTGAGAGACCTAAGTCCAGCAGTAGATTGCAACAAGTTGACGATGAAGAACATCATCATTATCATCATCAACCTATATCAGTCCACTGCTGGACGTAGGTCTCTCCCAAGACGCGCCACTGAGCCCGGTCTTCGGCTCTTCTCATCCAGTGTTTGCCAGCTACATGTCTCAGATCCTCACCCCACTTTGCCGGAGGGCGTCCTACACTATGAAGAACATACACCATTGAAAAGGTTTTTTATTGATAACTAGGTGCCGCCCGCGACGCCGTTCGCGTCCCGCTGGATCCCGTTGATTTTTCGGGATAAAAAGTAGCCTATGTGTTAATCCAGGTCACGGACACTATATATTCCAAGTTTCATCCAATTCGGACCAGTAGTTTTTACGTGAAAGAGTAACAAACATCCATCCATCCATCAATTCTTACAAACTTTCGCGTTTATAATATTAGTAGGATGTAACTCAGATACTTTTAGGTTTGCATAACACAACGATTCTCGTGGTAACCCCCAAATAATTCTTAATCAATAATACTTGCTGCCACTGAGAAAGTTTTGTAATGTTTTTGTCTGGTTCCAGTTGACGACTGGTGGTAAATGGGTGCGCCTGGTACCTTCCCTTCGAGGGACATTGTACAGCCTTAGCGGAGAGACCATAGAGCCATTGCCGTTTGATGCCGAGCAGCTATTGTCGGCCTCCTATAAGTATAGCGATGATTTAGTGATAGCTGGTAAGCCATTATCTGTTCTAAACTTGTTCATAATCATAACAGCCTGAATAAGTCCATCGAATCTCTTCCGTTTACCAGAAAAAACTAGACTTTTCACTGATTGTATTATTATTTTTGTTACTAAACTTTTAAATGATTTCGCCGGTATATCATGTGCCTATTCTTGGTCCAAAATAACGTCTTCCCTGAATGGTAGCGTCTGTTTAGAAGACCATCCGTCGGGTATGTAAAAAAAAGCGAAATATGACCATAAAAAAAAATACTCCCTAGTTTTAGAATTCTGAATTCTACAAGCTAATCGTTTAAGTACATAATCTGAATTATTTTAAAGTTCAGTCTTCATTGTAGTTTGGTGTTGCAGTGCAGAGCAGTTTCGTATTATCTAATTTGTTTGTACCTAGCGAATCACCACTAATATAATTTTATCGCAATTATTTAGGTAAATACGACGGTACAGTTACGATAAAAAGATAAACGTGTAAGCTATGTAAACACACGAATAAAACCAGGGTACATACCGATGTTGTAGTTGAATCAAAATCTCGCCTTTTTTCATAAAAAATAAATCAAAACTGTTTTGAAATGTGTAAACGAAGTCCTATTATATGAAACCACACTTGATATTTTTAACTTTACAACCCCTTGACCGATTTACTTCATTTTACCAGTAGAGCCTAAGAGTAATATCAGTAGACCTACCAAATTCTGTGAAGATTGGATAAGCGGTTAGAAAGTTATGCTCAAACAAACATACAAAGCCGATTTGCCCAAGTTGTGTCTAAGATATTCGCTTCGCTCACTCGATCAATAAGCATTACTAATGCAAGGCAAAGTATGATTTCGTGTTACTGATAAGGTGTTATGTCATACAAATATCTCGCAGTCATAACCACGCAAAGATAACCACATCACAACAAACAGAGTAGATACATTGTAGCTAAAACATACGTTTACATTACAGGGCACGTAATAACTTGGATAATTGGTTGGATTAACCAATTTTCAAAGTTATTTCAAAAGGATAATTTGCTAACAACTTCACGTTATAAAAACTTCATTGAAATAACTCGATTAATTCTAGTTTCGGACTACCGGTATCTCGTTCCACTGGGACGAAACAATAAAGCCCTTCTCCCATTACGATACGCACAGGCGATTCAAGTATCCTGCAAGTCTTTTTAACTCACTCCCTACCGACCTGAAGGGTGACGTTGGTGTAACCATATTTAAATCTGAACTTACAAAATTATTGTTGAGGGGATGTTTCTATTCTGTTGAGGAATTTATGACTTCGGACCACCTTGATAATTCGAGTTGATTTATTTTTATGATGACATATGTATAACTTTGTATTGTAATTATTATTATTATGCGATGTGTTTTTATTTTGATTTTTGTGTTGTTTTCTGTATTGTGCCGTTCTTAAAATGTTAGATACCTATTTCAAATACAATTCTGATGATTGTTTGTGAATAAATAAATGAAATGAAATGAAGTCTCGGAGACTAGTCGCCGCCAAGTATCTCACATACATTTGAATGCAGGCTCGCACACTACGCTACTGGTATCCTGCATTCAAATGTATGTGAGATATTTGGCGGCGATTAGTCTCTGAGACTTGCAGGATACTTAAATCGCCTGTTCGTATCGTAATGGGAGAAGGGCTTTACTTTCAACTTCATTATTACCCCCAATCTGTGACGTCACATATCATACAATTTCACACCTAGAAATTATTAAATTAAAACAGCACTCCCGAAATTAGTTTTATGTCCATTTATATATTTTTTTAATATATGTTTCAACACTTAGATAACAATAAATTAGAATAGTATATAAGACTTTGAAACTTAGGACCCCTTGTCACACAATGTCACACTTCGTCGACCTTTCTCCTCCTTAACGAGTGACGTAATTAAGGATGGCTCCATCTTCTGCAGGTGCCAAAGAATCCGTCTGGTACGGGATAGACGCAAACACAGGCGGGGTGTTATACGAGTGCGGGTCCAGTGGGTGTAACAATGAGCAAGCAGCCACCAGCGCTAAAGATATCCTGGTGCTGAGAAGGCATTCTAACACTGTGCGAGCTTTGGACCCGCGGTTGGGGAACGAGAAGTGAGTATCCCTCGGGAGTTCTACTAATATTATAAACGCGAAAGTTTGTAATGATGTATGGATGTTTGTTACTCTTTCACGCAAAAACGACTCATCAGATTTGGATGAGAAGTGGAATATAATAATAATAATAATGTTTATTTTCTTACACAAAAAGTTCAGTACCATAATACAAGTGTAGAATAATGTGACATCATCATAGAGCTATTAACATAGTCATACTATATATTGTCCGTGCCCTGGATCAACACAAAGGCTACTTTTTATCCCGGAAAGTCAACGGGATCAAACGGGACGCGAACGAAGTCGCGGGCGGAAGCTAGTGTCAGAATATTTGTGAAGTTATCCAACTAACTAACCCCAAAATAGGTATTGTATGCTCAATCTATACAATCTTGGTAACGAAGGAAAACCGCAGAATTGTAGCTCGATTATACATATAAAAAAAGAAAGAAAAAGTTTAAATCATAAAATCTTTAAAAATAGAAAGCGCTCTTGGTGTAGCTTGCTGCGACGATCTGCGCTGTCATAATTTAGATGGGTCAACGATAGTGGAACTTACATGACGCGCTCAAATGTAAATTCCACTACAGTCACCCATCCAAATGAGGACCGCGCAGGGCGTCGCTTAACTTAGATAATCGGTGAAGATTGACTAAGCAAGCCTAGCCACGAGCGCTTACTTACTATCTAATACTATTATAAAACTGTAAAAAAATTCAAATTAAAGATATGAAAAAACTAAATATGCAGATCTACTAAATAAACGATGTTTATCTGTTTGTTTGTTCGCGGATCACGCCTTAATTACTGGACCAATTTCAACGAAACTTGTACCATTCGGAAGCCATTTTTCCGAATTTAAACATAGGCTATATTTTATTGAAATGAAAGACGTGGATTCTTAGATACAGCTTGACCTCTCTAAACCAAAAGCCGCCTTTGGCACGAGGTTCATCGTACACTGGTTGCCAGATATTTTGGTAGAAAATTTTGCACGCGTACGAAGTCGCGGGTATCAGCTAGTTTTAAAATGTTTATCTTATAGATGGAACTTCAGCGTAGCGGAACACCAGTTAGCTCTAAGCAGGGGGGAATGCGTGGGGGCTGCTGCCTCTAGGCCTTCGCCCCCTTACCAGGTGGCTGTGGCGCTCCATGATGGAAGACTAGCGCTGAAGGCCCCTGGAGACAGTCAGACGATATGGCAACAAAAGGTATGCATTTCCATTTAACATTAGGTGGCCCATCGGCTTGTTCGATCATTTCGTTTTATACAAGGTGTAACATAAATACCCGAAGAGGGCGTAATCCGATCGACCACCTGAGTGCTTGGATATGTTCAAAGGGTCGATAAATCGTAATTAAAATTTTCATACAAAAGTACAACTTTTATTATTTTAGAAATTTGCAACAACCCTAAGTGTTTTATTACTATTTGCGCACACCCGTACACACACATAAATACGTAGGTACCCTTCTACCGCGTCGCACACACACGCTAGCTGTGTGTAGGTACATTTAAAGCAAAAGTTATGAGCTCATTTTATCAATGAAAAACTTCGAAATCTCAAAAGTCGCAGAACAAACAAACACTGTTCGCCATGACCTGTAAAATACCCCCCCTTCGGACTTATAGGGTAATTATGTTACACCCTGTATAGTACATTTAGTAGCTACAGGTACCTATAGTAAATGCTTGAGAGGACATATATTATTTTATTTTATTCGGAAAACAGTGTTTTATTCGACGCAATATCAACTTAAAAAAACTAATCACCAATTACATGTTTCCGCTTATAGGATTCTATGTAAAACTTGGTTGCCTACAAAAGAAAATTCAACAGGTTTACCCAAAAGGGTAGAGAAAAAATAAAAATTAACATGAACGTTGATCTATCGAACATAGCCAGACACGTCATACCAAGATCTCTTTCGATTCAAGCATATTTACTAAAATAATATTAACTAGACTTAAAAATCAAGGATCAATTTATTCAAAATTTTTTATAGGGTCATGTCACACGATCAATAATATCCTGCAATACGCCTGATCACGATTCAATATCAAAGAAAAATTGCCAGGATCGTCGGCAGTATGAAAATCAGTGATCCGTATACACAATGCCAGGATCATGATCCTGTGTTGATTGATGGCTTGATAGTGTATAAAGCCCTATTAATTGAACTGTCGCCATTTTGAACGAAATCGACGAAATAAAACATGACTAAATCTGTAGGTTATGTGCGCGTCGACTGCAATTTCTTTTTATATCTTTGTTTAAATCTTTTTATTATTTGTTGTAGTTAGAAGCACCACTGGCCGGTATATGGCGTCTTTCCAGCGGAGCTCTACAAAATATAGATGTACTCTGGGAAGCCACACAGAGCATCGCCTCAGGGGGCATCAGACAACAACCTTCTCTGTACATCGGAGTACATGACCGACAGGTTTGTAGCAAGTGTTACTGTGTTAGTGTAACAAATTTTACTGTAACCGTGGTAATTGTTATTTTATTTTATTTATTTTATTTTATTTTAAGAGTTTTTGGAAAACTAACAGCTAGGTATAAGGCAGTAGGAAGATAAACATAATAAAGTACACTGAAGGCCAATTAAAAGTTTCCACAGATTACAAGAATTACACATTAGAGAAGGTACAAATTAAATGGTATGAATTTTGAAGAAAAAATATATTAAAAAAAACATACTAACTAAAAAGACTAAACATTATTAAAGAATTTGCCACTGAGTAACTAAACATTATTAAAGAATCTGCCTCTGAGTAAACGCTTAAGTGTAGGTAGTGAGGTGTTAAATAAGTCTGTATTAACATCTGCCTTGACCAATGTATTAAACAAGTTGCTTGCCCTTAGAATGAATGCATTTATTGTAGCAAGTGTTACTATTGCATGTGTTGCAGTAACAAGTGTTACTTTAGTAAGTGTTACTATAGCAAGTGTTGTTATAGCAAGTGTTACTGAAGCTAGTGTTAGCTTGGCAAGTGCTACTGTAGAAAATGTTACTATAGCAAGTGTTAGCTTGGCAAGTACTACTGTAGTCTGTAGTAAGTGTTACTTTAGTAAGTGTTACTGCAGTAAGTGTTAGCTTGGCAAGTGCTACTATAGTAAGTGTTACTTTAGAAAGTTCTACTGAAGCAAGTGTTACTGTAGGAAGTGTTGTGCTATTGTAACAAGTGCTGATAGCATCTTTAAAATTGTATTCTTTACATTTAAGTAAATCACATCTACAAACTAACTTGTTATAACTATAGTTATGTACAAACAATGAGTAAGCATACGACGAACTAGGCGACACTAACGACACTTTCTAGGCTTTTTATATTTATTAAATTTTATTGTGTTTGTGTCTTCTAAATAGTCTTTTTCTACATACAGCTGTATGTTCAAGAAAGTCCACTTTACATGCCGAAACTCGACACAGCAGTGGCTACGACCCCAATGCCATGGAAGCTGGTATCGGCACGACCGCAAATAGGGTCTGAAACAGCATTGCAAGTCGCTGAAGATCGAAACGCACTGACTAAGGTCATGTTATATGGACCTACTGCTATGGTCGGTAAGTTTAGTTCAACCCTGACTATTTAAACTGTTAAATGAGACCACTTCCTATGAAATTTACAAAATCTATGAAGCATTTATAAAATACTAGTTTTTATTAACCGACTTTAAAAAAGGAGAAGTTTCTCATGTTTGTTACCTCCGTCATTTATTTACCGATTTGAAAAATTATTCTCTTATCTGAACGGTGTACTTTCAGATTGGTCCCATAGAAGTTTTATTTAAATCCGTTCAGTAGTTTGGCAGTTAATTCTTTATTGTACACTGTAAAACTTAAATTAAAACTTAAACTTAAAACATGTACATACAGGCGAGCTTAACCTCAAAATGACTTATATAAGAATACTTATTACAATGTAAGCAACATGGTGATATTAAAAAATAAATAGTACCTAATTGTAAAATAATAAACGCCAGAAGAAGCTCTGCTACTATTTATATATTCCAGGTGACTACGGCTTCTTTCTCTACCTCCAAGAGACGTGCGACCAATCAGTGCAGGTGTCCGAAGATGCCATAGATGCTGAGACATTGAATGCCAGTGAGGAAGACCCTGGACACCACCACATCCACGTCCACGTGTACAGTCTCTGGTTCTGGTGGAAGGAAGTACTCCTCATCGCTGTTAGTAGTGCTTTGTTGATGAACCTCATGATCTGGCCAAGGTATTTTATTATTTTACTAGCGGACCGTTCCGGCTTCGCACGGATTTTTTTAGGTAATTTTTTTATACCTTGGGTTACATTATTAGAGTTTTAGTAAAGATCTCTAATTTTTTTGAAAATTTAATATAGCCTATGTCACTTGGGGATAGTGTAGCTTCCCAACGATGAAAAAATTATTCAAATCGGTCCAGTAGTTTCGGAGCCTATTCAATGGTCTTTCGCAGAGCTTTCCTCTACTTACACACAAATCACAAACGCATAATATACACACATGTTATACTCACAAACAACACAAAAACCTGGGCTGCTTAACTAGAAATAACTATTAGATAAAATATAGGTAGGTATCTAAAACGAAATAGGTAGGTAATGAACTTTTTCTTACTATTACTTAACTAGGTACCTACCAAAACACTACTTACCAATACATACCTAATGATTACTCAACTTAGTTAATGTTTTCTCCTACATAAGTGCTTATCAATGTTATGCACCTATAATTGTTCACCTAGCAATACCTACTGTAAACAGCCGAAGCAGAGATCCCTCGCGTCTACATACAAGTTTTACTTAGTTAGAGCGAGGAGTCAATGTATAGACTCCACAAAGGTTTAGCTATAAAGCAACTACTACATAACTAAACAAGTACCTACTTAATTTAAGTGCCTTCTTTTAGATTGCTTTTGTAAACCTTTTTATTGAAAATAAATATTATTATTATATTATTATTATAATGCAAACTAACAATCAAATCTTTCCTCTTTATAATAATAATATAAATATAGATAAGGCAGAGAGAAGAGCATAACTGATATATCACTACATAGTATAAAGCAAAGTCGCTTCCCGCGTCTGTCCTAATGTCTGTATGTATGTATGCTTAGATCTTTAAAACTACACAACGGATTTTGATGCAGTTTTTTTTAATAGATAGAGTGATTCAAGAAGAGGAAGGTTTATATGTATAATACATCATCATCATCACTACATTGCACCCGTGCGAAGCCGGGGCGGGTCGCTAATAACTGATATAGTACAAAATTAGTTTGTTGATCGAGTGAGCGAAATGAACGAAGATCCTAATCATAACTTGGGCAAAAATGCTTTGTATGTTTGTTCGTCGAGATCTTTTGAACCGCTTATCCGATCTTCACAGAATCTGGTAGGTACACGGAGAGTACTCTTAAGTTACTGGTTTGAAAAATAAAGTTAATTGGTCAAGGGGTTGGAAAGTTATGAGGTTCCAAAGGGAGAAAAAAAAAAGTCGTACCAAAATATCAAGTGGGGATCTTTACAACCTCGTGACCGATCACGAGATCTCAGTTCGGGGCGAACTACTAGTTTAGTAAATCTAATTAAAGAGAAGAACGTGTTCTTCTTCGGAGGCCTTAAGGCGGCCTAAAAACTCCGTGACCGGAGTTAGCCACTAGCTCATACGAGCTTGCTTGCTTAGTGCTATTTCATTTCCCCAAACGCTGTTTTTTGAACACTGGCGCGGAAAGAAAGAGAAGGAGTGGATTACCACTCGTTACTTCCACACCGATGATGTGCTGATGATGGCGGAAGGCGCTGAGGGATGGCCTCATGGGAAGGCGCTGATTTTCCTTGATACGAAATGCGATTTTTCCGGGGTTTTTATGAGGAGTAGTAAGAACTCTCGACTCTTGCGACCGAGAAACGTCGAACTTTGTAATGGTGGTTTTTACTTCCTACCCACAGGTTTTAGGTAGGGAATGATAGGGAAAATGTGGGTAGCAAAAATACATAAAAATGACAGATAAAGTTTCGTTCCAAAGTTGCTATCTTTACCTTATTTCTATTTCAGATTCTTTGCCCCAAAGCTGCCTCCTACAACTACCCTCCCAATAAATCAGGAGTACATTGTGGTAGAACGACACTATGAACATCCCAGCCCTCCGGTACCTGAATACGTGTGCCGATACGAGAGTGACTTCACACCACTACGCTGTCTCGGCAAGGGCGGGTTCGGAGTCGTATTTGAGGCACGGAATAATATAGATCATTGTTCGTACGCGGTTAAAAGAATCACTCTGCCTAGGAAGTGAGTATATTTCAAGTATTTATACGCCCCTTAAGGGGCACTCGGGGCTTTAGAGGTCTACTCTTGTAATTTGACAGGTTCTGCTTTCTGTACTATGGGTCGTGGGTTCGATCTCCACCAAGAACAAACATTTTTGTGTAGCAAACATAGATGTTTGGTCTGTGTCTGGGTGTTACTATGTACTAAATGTATTTACAAAAAAAACTGTGTTATAAGTATTTTAGCACCAATATCTGGTTCCCATAGTACAAGCTTTGCTTAGTTTGGGACTAGAAGGCGTTGTGTGAAATATCCAAGAATATTCATTTATATATTTAAGTATTCTATCAACAATCTAATTCCCATAGTACAAGCTTTGCTTAGTTTGGGACTAGAAGGCGTTGTGTGAAATATCCAAGAATATTCATTTATATATTTAAGTATTCTATCAACAATCTAATTCCCATAGTACAAGCTTTGCTTAGTTTGGGACTAGAAGGCGTTGTGTGAAATATCCAAGAATATTCATTTATATATTTAAGTATTCTATCAACAATCTAATTCCCATAGTACAAGCTTTGCTTAGTTTGGGACTAGAAGGCGTTGTGTGAAATATCCAAGAATATTCATTTATATATTTAAGTATTCTATCAACAATCTAATTCCCATAGTACAAGCTTTGCTTAGTTTGGGACTAGAAGGCGTTGTGTGAAATGTCCAAGAATATTTATTTATGAATATTTATTATTATTATATTTTCAGAGAGAAGAAACGCGAGCGCGTGCTTCGCGAAGTGCGTGCGTTGGCTAAGTTAGAGCACGAACACATTGTGCGTTATTTCAACGCGTGGGTGGAACAGCCGCCGCCGTTGTGGCAACAACAACGTGACGCTATGTGGATGAGGTAACTAATATATTCAAACTAAGGGCCGTAACACCACGAAATAGAGTTTAACCTCCAGTCTCCGATTATTTCATAAGATCAATGGTAGTTAATCGACCATCGGTAGCTTAAACTGACAGAGATGACATTAGTTTAATCCATCGATCAAATGTAATCATAGTTAACGAAACTCATAGTTTAAACTGCTTTTGATCTTACGGCCCTTAGTCGCTCTAAACTAAGATCTCACCATGTTTGCAACATAATGAAATCAAAACTCACATAAATCTTTCTAGATCCTACTAATATTATAAACGCGAAGGTTTGTATGTATGGATGTATGTTACTCTTTCACGCAAAAACTATTGATCCGATTTGGATGAAACTTGGAACATATATGGTCCGTGACCTGGATTAACACATAGGCTACTTTTTATTCCGGAAAATGAACGGGATCCAACGGGACGCGGACGAAGTCGCGGGTGGAAGGTAGTCAATATATATAAAACTCTTTTGAAGCTGACTGACAATCAACGCACAGCCTAAACTATAAGTCCTAGTATCCTTACATTGTGTAGGGGTGCACTAAGAAAGGGATTTTGAAAAGTCACACCCTAAAGGGTCTAGAACGCAAGCAACGCCGCGAGCGACGGCTAGTACTATAATAAAACTGTAAAAAGGCCAAAAACGAAAATTAAAAATATAGATAAATTTAATATGCAGATCTACTAAATAAACGATTCTGATTCCGGAAATTGAGTTTGTCTGTTTGTTTAATTCTCAGATACAGCTGGAACTTTCTAAACAAAACGCAGCCATTTGTTGCGAGGTTCATCGTATGCTGGCTGACATTTTGGTGGAAAGTTAAGCACGCATACGAAGTCGCGGGTATCAACTAGTGTTTAGATATATTTTTTTGTGGTTTCAGAGACCTAGACGTATCGCTAGTGATGTCAGACGAGTACACAGCGACTTCGCCGGTACCGGATAAAGGCAGCGTGATGCTAAACCTACAACAGCCGCTAGATAACTGTGTCGACGCACTCGACTATGAGAAGAGGTTACAAGCACCTTCTAAACGACTTAGGTATTATATGTCTATACTATTATAAAACTGTAAAAAAGCCAAAAACTAAAATTAAAGGTATGGATAAACTAAATATACAGATCTACTAAATAAACGATTCTGATTCCGAAAATAGAGTTTGTGTGTTTGTTTGTTTGTTTGCGCATCACGCCTAAACTACTGGACCAATTTCAATGAAACTTATACCATTCAGAAGCCCTTTTTCCGGATTGAAACATAGGCTAAATTTTATTGAAATTAAAGACGTGGATTCTTAGATACAGCTTGACCTCTCTAAACCAAAAGCAGCCTTTGGCACGAGGTTCATCGTATGCTGGTTGACAGATATTTTTTGGTGGAAAGTTACGCACGCGTACGAAGTTGCGGGTATCAGCTAGTCTAATATATAAAAATGAATTGCTGTTCGCTAGTCTCGCTAAAACTCGAGAACGGCTGGACCGATTTGGCAAATTTTGGTCTTGAATTATTTGTGAAAGTCCAGAAAAGGTTTAAAATGTCTGACGATGTGATCATGTACACAAATGTGATCATGTTTAAACTACAAACTCGAAGGTATCGGAACCCACAACACAGGTTTTATTAACCCAATGTGGTTTTTTGATACGACCTCATCTATGTTACCCTCTAACATGAACCGGAAAGTGTACCTATCCCACTAGGTGTTACATTTTCTTTAAAAAAATTTAGTGGCGTCCTTACTAATTTGTCTACGTAGGTATCATTGCATGCTTTTTTTTATTTTTGATTAAACTATGTACTTAACTACCTACCTACCTATTATAAGAATTACCACTTAACTATCTACCGCAATGTAACAGACGATTGGTTCTTAATAAATTTCATTTCATTTCAATGTGAATAACAGATTTATTTTATACAAAAGTTTAGGTAGTACGAAGTCTGCCGGGTCAGCTAGTAATTGAATAAAAAAATTTCTTTTCCAGATCTCTTAGCTGTAGCGATTCGTTCAGCATTGTTTTCGACAACGAAGCCCCTAAAATGACGTCATCAAAAGACTCACCGGCACGGAGTGTTCCGAATAGCGACGTCACCACTAAAACATTGTCCAAAAATGTACCCACTGATGACGATTCTTATGTGGTGTTTGAGAACTCGGGAGGTCATGTGACCTCAGGCCATGATGTGTCAGGTCATAACCACTCAGGTCATAATCATTCAGATCATAATATTTCAGGTAAGTTAATGTAATATCTATAAAAGGATTACTTTTAAAACATTTTATAAACAAAGCACATAGTACTTTCGTTATATTATTATACTAGCAGTCGCCCGCGGCGTTGCTCGCGTTCTAGACCCTAGAGTGTGACTTTTCAAAATTCCTTTCTTAGTGCACCCCTACACTATATAAGGATACTACCCTCCAAATTTCATACCTCTAGGACTTATAGTTTAGGCTGTGCGTTGATTGTCAGTCAGCTTCAAAAGAGTTTTATATACATATTTAGAAGATTTCATTTTCACGTAGTAATTTGAATGAAATTTATTTAATCTTATTTTAGGTCATAATAGCTCGGGTCATAACAGCCCAGGTCATAATATGTCAGGTCGTAATACCCATAGTCCAGGTCGTTCAGGCCAAGATCGCGTCAGCTCGGGGTACTCAGAGGCAAGGCAGAACTCATTCGACAAAAGGCTGGAAAGAGTTAAAGAATGTGATTATAAACCTGAAAGTACGAGTTGTAAGAAGAAAAAGGTAACTTTCTATGAATATAAGTATTATAAAAAATAGTACCAAATTCTGCGAGACTTAAAACAAAATTGTGAATTTATTTTTTGTCTAAAAGCACGCCTAAGGCGTATGTAAACGGCAGACAACCCTCTCGCTCGCACATTTCAACATTTTTGAAGATATAATATAACTAAATGTAATTATGTGATATTGCAGAGCTTCAGGGTCGAGAGAATAACAATGCAAAGGTTCAGTAAAAATATCACATTGATCCAAACAAGTTTTCTAACCAAAAAATGTGCACTTTAATCTATCGCATTGGTACTACATAGTTTTTTGGTCGGAAAATGTGATATTTTTACTGAACCTTTGCATTGTTATTCTCTCGACCCTGAAGCTCTGCAATTTCACATAATTACATTTAGTTATATTATATCTTCAAAAATGTTGAAATGTGCGAGCGAGAGGGTTGCCTGCCTTTTTACATACGCCTTAAGCGATGTTCTATACGGTCACTATTTGGATGGGTGACTATTAGTGACGACGTACATCTGAGCGCTTCCGTGTTTCGGAGAGCACGTTAAACTGTCCCGGCTCTAGCAGTCGTTAAGCCATGACGGAGGCCTTAAGGCGGCCTAAAAAGTCCGTCATCGGAGTTGGCCACTAACTCATACGAGGTTGCTTGCTTTTTATCATTCGTCAACTCTGAATCTACTCTCACATTCATACCCTCTTTCACACAATCTAACCACTTCGGCCTTCCACTTAGCGTCAAACTACACCAGCGGACCTAAGATGCGCACCGCGAGATATTTGTCATGTCGTTCTGTCAAAATGTAAGCATTTTGTACCAGTTTAGGAACTATTGCATTATCTGTGGTAATGTTGTCGAGAAACCGCGCCTTTGAATTTTCAACTTTTGACATTTCTGCATGACTATTATCTCGTCCTCAGAGAGGTACGACGACTAACAAGTGGCAAAAGTGTACATTATGGCGCGTTTTGTCGACACCATTAGGTACCACAGATAATGCAATAGTTCCTGAACTGGTACAAAATGCTTACATTTTGACAGAACGACATGACAAATATCTCGCGGTGCGCATCTTAGGCCCGCAGAAGGTAAGGCGTCGCGTCGCGTCGCTAGAGAGAGAAAATAAATATTTTTCTTGAAAAGCAAGTTGTTTTAAGAGCCTTTTCGTTACAATATGCTTGTTCTTAAAAGCTATTTCAGTTATAACGAAAGCCAAACGGTATAAAAAGAAAAAAATAACGAATAACCTTTTTTGACAGCATGCTTTTTAAAAGAATATTTATATTCATGTCACTACGGACACGACAACGACGTCTTGTCGTCAGGTGGGCGCCAACGCTAATTGAGACATATATCTAATCTAACCAAATATTTATAAACACTTGTCAATTTCTAGAAAGGTCATACCCGTCACTGGTCACTAGACATGGTAGTCAAA
This sequence comes from Eulithis testata, assembly GCA_947507515.1. NCBI lineage: Eukaryota > Metazoa > Arthropoda > Insecta > Lepidoptera > Geometridae > Eulithis > Eulithis testata. The sequence continues at coordinate 2,776,144 of OX382213.1, read as the reverse complement.
AATGACTCAAAACTTGGCGATAACGCTTCAGTGCAAATGTACCTTTACATACAAATGCAGCTGTGCCGCAGAGACAGTTTGCACGACTGGCTCAGGAACAACCGGACTGTTGAAGCGAGGGGCGCTATGGTACGTGTATCACTTTATATTCTCACTAGCTGTGCCCGCGACTTCGTACGCGTGCAAAATTCTCCACTAAAATATTTGACAATCCGTATACGATGAACCTCGTGCCAAAGGCGGCTTTTGGTTAAGAGAGGTCAAGCTGTATCTAAGAATCCACGTCTTTCATTTCAATAAAATATAGCCTATGTTTCCATCCGGAAAAAGGGCTTCTGAATGGTATAAGTTTCGTTGAAATTGGTCCAGTAGTTAAGGCGTGATCCGCGAACAAACAAACAAACAAACTCGATTTTCGGAATCAGAATCGTTTATTTAGTTGATCTGCATAATATTTAGTTTATACATACCTTTAATTTTAGTTTTTGGCTTTCTTACAGGTTTATAATAGTATAGATATTAGATTCTAAACTAATTTAACAGCGGTTTTTTCAAATATTGAATTGTGAACCTCCTCCTTTTCTGAAGTCGGTTAAAAATACAACAGAATCGACACCATAGTTTATTTCTTTAGCTTGTATCTATTTTCAGGCAAAAACTCTCTTCAGTCAAATAGTATCAGCCGTGGAATATGTCCACCTAGCGGGTCTAATCCACCGCGACCTAAAACCCAGCAACATTCTGTTCGCTCTCGACGGTAGGGTCAAAGTGGGGGACTTTGGCTTAGTTACCGCTATGGGGGACACTTCCAGTGATGGGGAGAAACCGGACGAAATGGACATTTACCATAGACATACCTATCGAGTTGGTAAGTTTTTCTATGTTACAAATTATGAAGGATTTTTTTTTGATGATACTATTATTTTCTACTAGGTGTTGCTTGCAACTTCGCGTCCCGTTGAATCCGGGATAAAAAGTAGCCTATGTGTTAATCCAGGTCACGGACAATATATATTCCAAGTTTCATCCAAATCGGATTAGTAGCTTTTACGTGAAAGAGTAACAAACATCTATCCATCCATACTTACAAACTTTCGCGTTTATAATATTAGTACAGTATGATGATGATGAGAATATTTACTTGTTTCAATACTTTTTCGAGCCTGATTTTTCTGTTGTCGGGTTTTTGAACTAAATTTATTGTCTACTCAGGTACTCATCTCTATATGTCCCCTGAGCAACAGCGAGGTCTTCCATACAGCTACAAAGTGGACATCTACTCACTCGGACTGATTCTGTTCGAGTTGCTGCAGCCGTTTGGGACCGAATCCGAACGAGTTTCCTGTCTCATGAACATACGGAATGATTTGTATCCAGCGCATTTCCATCAGGAGTACCCTTGTGAGGTAATATCCTATTATATACTACTAGCTTCCGCCCGCGACTTCGTTCGCGTCCCGTTGGATCCCGTTGATTTTCCGGGATAAAAAGTATCCTATGTTATATAACAGTAAAAAAGTCAAAATCTAAAATAAAAAATATAGATAAACTGAATGCTGATCTGCGAAATAAACGATCCTGATTCCGAAAATCGATCGCAAATGATATGAATTGAATGGTTTCGAACCCGAGACTATGACCTATTGTTGTTATAAAAATCTTTGTAATTATCTTTAGTGTAAGAAACAAAAATTAAATAATCATGAATTTATAAATCAATAATTTCAATAAAACATTTAAAAGGTCTTCTTTGTTCTGGATGGGACCCCATGCTACTATTAAGGCGTATGCAATATATTTTTTGCATTGTTATTCTCTCGACCCTGAAGCTCTGCAATTTCACATAATTACATTTAGTTATATAATATATTCAAGAATGTTGAAATATGCGAGCGAGAGGGTTGCCTGCCTTTTACATACGCCTTAAACAATATTTTGCAGACGAAGGTGCTTAAGTTGATGCTAAGTGAGGAGCCAGCACGTCGTCCCACAGCGAGCGGCGTCAAGGCACGAGCTCCACTCTACGAACACACTGAGGAGAAGTACCATTTCACATTACCCGCTATGGCTGCCGCATAGTCTACTTGTATTTTTTTAGTGTCCCGGTCATGTTTTGGAAAAACTAAACATTACGCTATTATGCCTGGTTTAGACCGTCTATTCCCACTTGTTCAGTTGAAAGAACCAGTGAGAATTCTTCTCTCGTTTGTTCAATTGAAAATAAGACTAGCTCTTGCACCTTGTTACATTTATTATTCTTAATTGAATTTACACGATGTTTTTCCAAAAAGGTAGCCTCATTAATTTCGATTTTAAGTGGCCAGCTCTCTAGTGGTGAGAAGTAAAGAGTTTACATACCACAAGTATGTCACTACCAGTGTATAGTATGTAACAAATTGTAAAAATGTTTGTTTGAGTATTTGTAGGTAACCTAGGTTTCTATTTCTGAACTGAACAAAAGAAATCTCCTAGTCCAGTTGACTGAACAAACGAGAAAAGAAATCTCACTAGTTCAGTCAACTGAACTGGACAACTGAACTAGTGGGAATAGACAGTTTAGACGGGGTCAGTAACATGGCAGTACAGTAACCCAGTCCAGCTCTGAATTGTCACTGGGTGCATGTAAACAATAGTTTTGTGCCAGTCCAGCGCTGCTAGTCCGTTGGCAACCCAGTCCAGTGAAAACCGGCAGTGTCTGTCGGATCTCTACTGGAATTGTTTAAACAGTACGGACAGTCACTGGCCGTTCGTTTTTTGTGCAGAACTCATAGTCACCACATGAACACAACTGGCTGAGCAAATGCCTATACAGTGGCAGTGACTGAGTCCGAAACCAAGATAACTGGGTCCAGTCACTGGCATTGTGTAAACCTTGCATTATTAAGAAAACTAGGGTTTAGACCCGGTCTAGCTAGGCTCGGCCTAAAGAGTTAAAACTGAGATGTCATTATGAAAAACTTGTTTCAAGGAAGTTTTTCTAAACCTGTTTTGTTTGAAATTATTCACTCAAATCTGACAGTAAATGAAGTCAATGATTTTGTAAGTACGGTCAATGATTTTGTCAATGTCAATCAATGTCGAAAAAACAGTGCGTAGTAAATAATATAAAATAATGGAGAAGAAACAGACACAAAATTGATTTTCATGAAAAATGAAGTTAGACCCGAGTTAAACCTGGGGTGGGGTTGGTTTAGCGAAAGTCTATAGTTAAACCTCGATGATGGTGCTAAAACATGTTTCGTAATATGAAAAACCCTAGTTTAGCCCAAAACACGAGTTAGAGACAGGGTTTTTCGATAAATCCAAGATAAATCCGGTAACGCAATGAGACGGGTGAGGTTTTGAAGGTATATACATATATTAAAGCAATATTATGAAAATTAAGGACTATTAAGGGGGTGTAAAAGGGATATGAAAATAAAAATGTTTTTACCCTTATAAGTGGGATCTCTAATGAAAGCTTAGAACTTAACTAAAAGAGCCTAATAATGCCCACCAGTGGGCCACAATTGTTGGGCAACATGAAAGATATACTGAATCACATTGTAAGATTATGGTTAGTGTTGGAGAATGGAATGTAATCCAGTGTTATTGTTGATTGGAAATGGATTGTTATAAGTGAAATCATAGAAAATACTGTTAAATTATTGCATTAGTTAATATAAATAAAAAAGCAATAATTATGTAATGTTACTGTTCGCAGTCTAAACTTTATTCTTCAAGTACAATTCTATTCTATTTTTTCTACAAGTATATTTCTGTTACGTGAACTTCCCGCTAGGGGCGTTGCTCAGGGGGCTACTCCCGACCACCGCCGTTCCAAATTGGATCCGGATTTTGACAGATTTTGTACTGAAAAATGACACGACTTCTGTCAAACTCTATGGAAGTGTGTTCGAGAGTAACCCACCAGATCTCAATACGAACTTTGTAGTATAAAGCCTGGTTTTTACAAAGTCAGTAACTGACTTCGATTTCAAGACAAGTCAGCGCTAACCCGAAAAATACCCAATGTAAACTGATTTGAAGTCAGTACTGCGGCGTGAAGTCAGCGCTACCACGACTACTGACTCCATGTAAACGAATGAAGTCAGTGTCGGCGGCAGTTTCGGCGCCGATACTGACTTGCGCACTGACCCTGTAAAAACCTGCCTTAATAAACTCGTGTAGGTAAGCTGGGAGTAGTTACACCGTGTTTTGTCTTTTGCATTGACAAGTAGATTCAAACTCGATCCAAAACGACAAAACACGGTGTAACTATTCCAAACTTATATCGAGTTTATGAACAACAAGATAATCTTTATAATAAATACTAGGTGCCGCCCGCGACTTCGTTCGCGTCCCGCTTGATCCCGTTGATTTTACGAGATAAAAAGTAGCCTGTGTTAATCCAGGTCAAAGAAAATATATATTCCAAGTTTCATCCAAATCGGATCAGTAGTTTTTACGTGAAAGAGTAACAAACATCCATCCATACTTACAAGCGAAAGTTTGTAAGTCTTATATGTTATAAGATATGTTAGTCTTTCACGCAAAAACTACTGATCCGATTGAAAAATCAACAACACGCGAACTCTTCAGAACCGCCTAGAAGATTTCGCATAGCAAATTGCACTTCTAATCATGCGCAGATGAAGTCGCGGGCACCAGCCAGTGATAAAGTTCAGACTCCGCTGATGGTAAAAATGTATATAAAGTAATAATTGAATCATCATGATTTTTATGCTAATTATTATGGCTTCAACTACTTATACACGCATGGCACCGCACTTAATTGTTGATGTCAAATGCATTTTGAAATAGCGAATATTAAAAACTTTACGATTGATAATCTCAAATCAACACGTTGAAGGAAAAATGTAAGATTAAATTTTTTTATTGAAAATTGTAAGACTGGATTGTTGGGTATTGAATGTTTGTATAATGTTTTGTATGTCTGTATATAACTCTGCTACATAGATAAGACTTGGAGTCATATAAGTATTATATCAGCAATCTAGTTCCCATAGTACAAGCTCTGCTTAGTTTGGGACTAGAGGGCGTTGTGTGACTTGTCCAAATATATTTAAAAAAATAATTGTAATTTCCGGCATTTGTTATGGCATATGCTTAGGATGTTTTTCATTTACTGTAGATTTTTTTCTGCAGATCGGTAAAATATAACTAAATAGCGATATCTTTCAACTTTAAGCTGTATTTGTTGCATATTTTAAAATTTTAAAAGGTAGTTGGACTCATGTAGCTAAACAAAATCGATACTATTGTAGGAGAATGTAATTAATATTATTTTAAGAAATTAGAATGTTTGGTATGTACTGTTGTACTAATGGTGGAATGTAAGCTGTAAGTGATAATAAACTATGATATTTTTAATGAAGCTGCCTTTTATTTTTATTTTAAGCCCGGTTTCCTATCCTACACTTGAGTAGAGATCAACACTTAAGTGTCGATTTGAGTGGAGCTTTAATGCCAAAAAGTTGCCTAAATTATGTAGTTCTGCCAAGTTTTGTTTATGCTAAAAATAACTCAAGTTTTTCTTTATGCTGTTAACAAAACCGCTTCGTCTTCTTTTATTTATGGCCTCGAAAGTTTTGTAAATGAGTTTGATCTGTCAAATTAGGTATGGGCATATTGGGCAGTGCATTCGTGAGAGTATACATCGTATTTTCCCAGGTTCAATTAAATAAAACGAGTTTTTAACTATCAACAACTTTATATAAATTAATTATCACAATATTATTATTACACAGTACACTTACATTCTCAATTTTATAATACTTTAAAAGTTAATACTATTTTATAGTTATACAATTTTCTTCAACTAATTTCACATAGTAGTCGCATAACATCACAATGGACTAATACTAACATTTTTTGTATTTTTCCAATTTTCCAATACAAAATATACAAAAGAATTGTACTGAGTGTACAAAATGTTACAACATACATATTTTAGCTTCAAAATAGTACGAAAATTGTTCATTTCAATGGACTTTATACGACATTATAGACGTATACATATTCATATAATTTATAGACAATTTTTAAACCATGCTCATTTACAAAAAAAAACAGTTCATAGAATAGGATCGCCGCAATCACTAGTGTCTTCATTCACCGCTGTACTGCGCGCGTTATATTACGGGAACGTCATCTTAATGTACTTTAAGCGAAATTTCAACGAACAAACTTACAACTAACTTAAAAAAGAATTGGTCAATTAATTAACAATTTAATGTCAACATAGTGTTACGATTCTTCAATTCAATATCACATACAAATAAGACGAGATTATTATTTAAACAGGGCGCATTCACAAACAAGCCGGTTTAATTTATTGACGCACAACTGGATTGTGTTGTTTGTGAATACGCATGTAGGCCTTAGTACCTAAAATGAAAACCGTAATTATTTCTATACATCGAGTGGAAGCGTCCTGCGCTTTCTTCTTTATTTTATAACAAAACTATTGATTATTGATAACAAAATATCAAATAAAATGGGCTGTCCAAGAAAAAAGTTCATACCGACAACCCAGCTGTATACTTTTCTTACTTTACTGTAAGATCTTTTGGAGCGTGTCTTATCCTCGAGTTCATGAACGCTGTAAAGTTCCTATTGAGGCGCTGTTTGCCAATGCTAGTTGAATGCAGCAGTTTGGTGGCCCGTTTAGCCTCTGTTTATGAATTCGGGGGTAAAGGCCCATTTAGATGGAGAAAGTTTCTCGCCTCGAAGATACGATTATCGAAGGAATATAAAACCTTTTTTTCGTGTAAACATTCGCTCTTCTCGCTCGTTGCCTTGGGCGACAATTACCTTGCAATGGAATATTATTGTGTCCGTCTAATCACTAATCACTAAACTCGAATGACAAATCTCGCACTGAAAACGATTCCAACTGATTTGTACGATACTCGTATGAACTTGAAAATATGTCACACGAGATCGTGTTTACACAAGTCGAGATTCTCATAAGCAAGAATCTCGTCGTGTAAACAAACAGGCAATTATCGCCTAGCGATAAGTCATAAGCGAGTCTCGTATGACATAATCGTAGGCGAGATTTTAGTTCTTGCCTGTATGTAAACATTTTCATGTGTCATGGCGATTATTGCTTGCGATAGTTGCATAGTTTCTCGTAACAAGCGTACGAGAAACTCTCTCCATCTAAATGGGCCTTAAGGGTGGTAGTCAGGGACACATCCAAATATGGTATTTATAAAATCTATTCTACAAAAATGTCTTTCCAGGTGTCTATATATAGTTGGATCTCGTCAATATTATCAAGTTGCAAACTATCGTCAAAAACTGTCGTCAACTCTTACTAAAACTGTGGCTTGTATAGTTGCTCTGTAAGAAATCTGGAGTTTTCCCTTCCTTGACGGTTCTAAGCGCTTGTAGAACCCTCGCTGTGTCGAGTTCACTTTCAGAAGCCTTTTCGTTATCCAAGCACAATTCTATCATTCTACCGTTAAACTGCTCTATGACTTTCACTCTATAATCTATGGTTGAGGCCACAGGATTAGCTGTCAACCATAGATACTCCAAACACGGCAGTTTGCAGATATGCTGGACCTCTTCAACATCCTCAACTAAATTGCATCCTAGATCTAAACTTTCTAACGAGTAGAGTCGCGAAAAACCTTGCAACGAAGATACTTTGTTTTGTGACAAGTTTATTTTTACTATGTTGCCTATTTTTGCGTGCCAATTGTCACATATTGAGAAGCTGTTCATGGCCAAGTTTAGGACTCGTAGTTCGTGAAGGCAGGAGATATCGCAGAGCTCTGTAAGACGGTTTGAAGTTAGGCTGAGTATTTTGAGCCCCGGCACCAATTTTATAGCCCAGTCTATTTTCTCTATGTTGTTGCTTACGAAGTTTACTTGCACGAGTTTCTTCCATTTCTGAAAAAAAAAACTTATTAAGAATCTTGTTAGAAATTATTTTTAAGTTCTGGATTTGCTGTTAATAAAAATCTTAATTGTCGTGCCGTAACGACTGAACCAATTTGGATGAAACTTAGAATAATAGTTCCTGATATCTTACGCAGGCACCACGCGAGCGAATAGGAGTAGTAAAAGTGTAATTATCTAATACGGAATATTCCCAACCCTTTTTTCCACGATTTTCACACCAACAGATATTGTTAAAAAAAACTTGTTATTCAAAAAATAAGTAACACCACAGATCATATAATACTATACTAGTAGTAACACTTGTGACTAAAATCTTAAGTTATTTTATGTGTACAATTCTGATCATGTCAAATAGACAAGGAAACTGACTCAAACGACCTATTTAGAAATGCAATAAAACTAGTTTTAGCGATAAAACTCGTGACACACATGTTGCGAGGTCATCGAGCAACGAGATAGTAATAATTATGATACCTAATCAGCATCTGTTTTGTGTTCAATTTGCACGTTTACACTGTATCCATCAGTACACCTATTAACCCATAACTTGATACCAATCTAAAACTGCCACTGCAAAACCTTTTCAAGTTTACGAGTCCAGCTACCTTCAATCTTGACGCATTATGCTATCGATTTTGGTCCTGATCCAGACTGGGACGAAACAGTAATAGAAATATTAATTTGAAGTTATTGTTTTGTCCCAGTATTCCGAAACTAGAATAACTCGTTTCAAGCATCAATTTTTGAATAAAAATCTCTACTCAAATCCATGCTTGAGTAACGATTTCTGGATCGGCATACGGGCCTTTGGGCCGAATACTGAAACGTCACTCAAATTTAAACACCACTTAAAATTGCTCTTGTCTCTTTTTGACATTACTCATTTGTAAGAGATGGCATTAATTTAAGCATAAACTTAATATAAGTAGCGTTTGAGTATTCGGCCGTTTATCTGTTAAAGTATTATTAGTTCAATTGGTTGACTAACTAGTAGATATTTAAAATATACACCATACAGTGTAATTAAATGTCTATCAAATACTCAAAGAACATTGGATGAAACACCCATATCATAGCCTCATACAATAGCACTTTGCATGGCTTTTTTTTTCGGAGTTTGAATGCACTTGTTTACATTCAGGGAGTACTAGGTGCCGCCCGCGACTTCGGTCGCGTTCCGTTGGATCCCGGCAATTTTTCGGGATCAAAAGTAGCCTATGTGTTAATCCAGGTCGCGGACAATATATATTCCAAGTTTCATCCAAATCGGATCAGTAGTTTTTACGTGAAAGAGTAACAAACATCCATCCATACTTACAAACTTTCGCGTTTATAATATTAGTAGTAAGTAGTATAGTATTCCCAGTAGATAAAGCGAGTATTTGTCTCAACTCACTTCAGTGTCAGCGATGCTAGTAGGTTCTTTATGCAGGATATCGACCAGCAGGAACTCATTCAGAGAACTCACACTCGCTATCAACACTGACAGATTCACCAGCGTCTCTCGTAACGATCCTGAAAAACGAAGTTATACCCTTTAGTTAAGTTGCAATTCCACCATTCATAAAGAATAACTAGCTTATGCCTAGCTGCGAAACTTTGCACCAAAATATCTATCAACAAGCTTACGATGAACCTCGTAGCAAATGGCTGGTTTAGAGAGGTCAAGCTGTATCTAAGAATCCACGTCTTTGATTTCAATAAAATATAGCCTATGTTTCAATCCGGAAAAAGGGCTTCTGAATGGTACAAGTTTCCTTGAAATTGGTCCAGTAGTTTACGCGTGATCCGCGAACAAACAAACAGACAAACTTGATTTTCGGAATCAGAATCGTATAATGAGTAGATCTGCATATTTTGTTTATGCATAGGTGTCTTTTATTTTAGTTTTTGGCTTTTTTACAGTTTTATAATAGTATAGATACGTGTGTTAATTCGTCCAAGAATAATACCTATAGGTTATTACAATAAGTAGGTAGTTATATTCTGTGCCTAGGCAGTCATTTGTTTGCTCTTTAGTGAAAAAAAATTTCCTCACCCTCTGGTTAATTCCAAACTTTCAAGCCCCTACATAATAGTGGTTTTTTTTTTTAGTTTATCTCTATATTTTCATAATGTAATCAAAACATAACTTTAGGGCTAAGTAATGATCAACGAAATTCGTCATAAGTAAGGGGGTTAATGTTTTTGATGAGAAATATATTATGATAAATCTTCGATTTTTCAAAATAGCAAAAGTGTTGCGTCGTAAAATTAACAATCATTTTCTTTGTCCATTCAGCACAGTAATCAGCGTAACCAACGTTACGCGATCGTCAATAATGTCGCTAATATGAGCAAAGATTGATAAGAATTACGCTAGAAATATATAAAATCGACTATGATAGTTTTAAGGTACCTTGCATAGTTTTAACGGTACCTTGCATAGTGAATAATTTGTTTAAGTTATAATGAATATGCTCTATTTTATACATCAGTTACTGTAATTTTTATTTTTACCTGTACATTTTTTTTTTTAATTATTTAGCGTACTTGTACAAACATAATACTTACACCCTCATTATATTACGATCTAGCCAAAAGGCAGGCTAATTAGTAATTTTACATTGACATAAATTTTTAACATAAATTATTCTAAGAATGTGTCCATTGGCACTTATTGTCTCTAATTACTTAAGGCGAAGACACTTTGTTGTTGTGTTCTTTATGTATTATTTATTTTATTTCATTAATTTTTCTTAATTATTTTATTTTGTTTTTGTGATTATTAAATTTTATTCGGTTTTAAAATTGTAACTGTACCTATTTCTATTTTATTTTTACTGTTTTTATACCTATAATTTTATTATCGCATTAATCTAATATCTGCTCGCTCTCGCTCTAGTCTTAATAGCTTGTTGTCTGTCTCCTATAATTATTGTAACACTTGGCATGCCTTTATTTTGTAATTGTAATATTTCTGTGTTTCGGTGTATATATATGATGTTGGGGACTCAAATAAATAAATAAATGAATAAGGATAATTAACATTTTTCAAGGTCCAGCTACATCTACAACACTATGCATATTTAAAATACATCTGAGTATTAAATAGGACCTTGACTCAAACCTGAGTAAATAATTTCCGTCTACATGATATACCGCGTGCACACTATGCCCATGCCGCTGCCGGCATGTATGCCGCTTAGTGAGAAAAAAGGCGATGTTGCTGTGGCCATAAGTCCGCGGCATTAATGCCGCCATACATTCCGGCAGCGGCATGGGCATAGTGTGCACGCGGTATTTTTACAATGATAACACAAGATGGTACATTATGATGATCTAAGTGGCGTAATGAAGATGTATACCACTTTTTGATGGAGTGTGTAAGGACTGAGGCTACGAAGGAAGATATTTAAATACGAAATGTTACGAGCTAGCCAATACTATATGGGCCTGTTTTAGAGTATTTTAGCCTCACCAACATCTGAGGTGGCTGACATGCTCCATCGGCACATTTTTGAGTTACCTACTTGTTAATGAGCCGTGAGATAGCATAGGAAGATACGATGGAACTGACATCGCCTTATTACACGCAAAGTTTCTTAAAAAGCAGAAGAAAAAAAAGTAATGGAGACTAACGACTGTGACGCAAGAGCCGCGGGTTTGATTCCGAAGCTTAAGTCTCTAAAATCTTCGTTTATGTTATTTAATCTAGAAATACTTATTTGTTTCCTGTCTAGCTGTGTACAGCCAAGCACAGCTAAAAAATTACAAGTAGAATATAAAATTAATTAGATAATCTTACCAACACTTTGTATACAGCCCATCGGCACACCAATAATCTTCAAATGCTTAAGTGACTTAAACGACACAAGATCGAACGGCAACTCATTGGGTACTATGTTACTGGTTCCGAGCTTGTCATAGCTGCCTTCAATGATAAGAGAGTGGATCTGCGAGCAGTAGTCCAGAACATGACTGAAGTCACACATCTTGTCTGTCTTTTCCATTGGAGGGCATGGCATCTTAAGCCTTTCACTGATAGCGTGCAGCTGCAAACAATATTGTTATTTCATGGACTTTCATTTATTTAAAATGCTATGTTATTTTGAAAAAATAATCTATTGAGTCTTTCGATCGGTATCATAAAATAACATTTGTGTTTTGTTTTACAATTTGGTGGGTTCGATTCCCGGTTCAGACAGGCGATTATTCAAAATTCTTTGAATGCAGTTTAAATTGTTTTTAAAAAAATCTACATTATTTAAGATACTTTCCAGCCATGTAGCATGGCCATGGGACGCCCTGTATATGGTCTGAGAAGAGAAGAGATAGTCTGAGGAGAGGGAGAGGAAGAGGTGGGATTGGTGCAAGGAACAAGATCTGCACTGACATCCTTGGATTAAAGTGTTCTAATTACCCCAGTAAAAATATCCCTTACAGAAATTACATTGTATGTGTAACAATGTATATAAAAAGTACTGGCAAGTGTACTAAAACTCGTGCAAAATATTTACACTAAACTAGGTAATCAGTATCTACATGACATGATAACACGGAGTACCATGGAAGCCATAATAAACAGATGGAGTAGGTAGGTTATAATCACACTCAATGTCATGCGGTACAGTAAGTAGGTAGGTACGTCCCCTCTACCTACCTACTGGGTTTTATAAAACAAGAATACGTTTTCTTGTTAGGTAGCTTATTTTAGTGATTGATGAGTCATGGCAAAACTGGTTGCATTTTCCACAAAACTTTTTAGATTTCATGAATTAAAGATTAAGTTGGGCGCTATTTGTATGGGTAGATATGAAACGAACCTCCAAAGGTGTGAATGTGTGCGAATTTTCATTCTGAAGCAGCATATCACCCTCCAGAAACAACTTCTTAGCTAAATCTTGCAGCAGAAAAAATATATCGTATAAATGGAAGTCCAGGAAGTGAGCGAACTCGGACGGCATCGTCAGCTTCAGATAATTGAATACATTTTTCAAATAATCGTGCAGTGCTTCGCGCCTTTTCTCAACAAACTTCGGAGTCTTGTTTCGTATCACTTTCTTGGGAGGCAGCAGCTCTCTCGCGACTCCATAGTCCGCCACGAGTCGGTCGTGAAGCTCCACAAAATCACTGAACCGATGATACACTTCCCAGTTCACAGAACCCACGGTAACCGTAATTTTGTAATACGTAACACTATCTTTTGTAGTGGCCTCGTCAACACTCGCGGAACTGATCTCGCGGTGAGTCACGAAAGAAGACATGATTGCAAACGCAAGAGTTTACAGATGTGGATGGGAACGAGCCCTATCAATGATTTCATTGAATTACGACAGCATACAATCCATTAAAATCGTGATCAAATCATCGACACAACACAACACACCTGCACAGAAGTCCCAACAAAATGAAAATGATCATTCATAGTGATGTCCAAGGCGATTGAGTTCGTCGAGAGTAAAATTTTCAACGCGATTAAAATTTTCTGTTGAAACTCGAGTTGGCTTAGTCAACTCGAAATTCTCGAGAGCAGAGAAAGTTGGTATAAGTCAACTTGACTTAAACCAAATGCTCTCGGTGCCTAATCGGCTGCGAAATGTCATCACAATAATGACTTTTGAATCAGAGGCCTTATATTTTTTTAAGGATGACGTTGAAACTAGATTCACCAATAGGTGAACGAGTTTTTGGTCAAGATTATTATATCGTCATCCCTATTCAAATCTGAGCTTATGGCCCCTGGGTTTGTACGCTTCAACTTGAAGGTTAACTTGAGTCTCATACTTTTTGCAAACTAGCAGCGAATTCTCTAAATACTTATGCAACACGTGCGTACGACACGACGAGAAATTGATGTTAGCAGTGATAGTGAATTTACTCGAGTTCGTTCGTACGTTCGTGTAACGTCGAATGTTGCAACTCGAGTTAGTGTTCGACATCACCATTAATGAAAGTGACAGAAAACAAACTAATGACAGTGACCTGTCAGATTAGGTTTGTTGATGTCAATGTCAAAGCCATTGTTAAGTTAAAGTCAAGTCATTATCGAAATTGTGTTTCGTTTCGTTTCGTGCCTTCGTGCGTGATCTCGAAGATCTCGTAATAGAAACACGATAAAAATGTCTTGAAAATTAGAAATAACTGCTAAAATTGTACTAACAAACTTATAACCTACTACTACAAAATGCTAAGCAGATTTTCCGATGTATTACAAACCGCTGCAGACGTTGTGAGTACCTACATGTACCTGTGTGTATTGCATTTTGCTATGTTATCATAACAATTGACCAAGGTGATTGCCGACTGGATGTAGGTAGTTTTAATTATTCATTTATTCTAGCTGGCCCCGCCGCCGACTCGGCTGGAGGACTTCGAGTACCATTGGAAAATGATACTCAACTTTTACCAGACTTATGATGATAGCACCAAAGTTCATGTCGAAAACACCAGAATACCCCACCATTTACATCAAATGCTGCAGGTACTTGTAATATACAAAATCAAATACTTATTTCGTTATCATATTTGTTCATTCGTTAGTATGAATTAGTGGCCAACTCTGGTGACAGAGTCTTTAGGCCGCCTTAAGGCCTGCGTCGTGGCTTAACGACTGCTAGAGCCGAGACCTACAATTTAACGTGCCCTCCGAAGCACGGAAGCGCTCAGATGTAAATGCCACTAGCGGTCACCCATCCAAATAGTGACCATGCAGAACGTCGCTTACTACTGACTAAGCAAGCCTAACCATGAGCGCTTCCCATCGTATTTGTGCAATTATAATATTGCATTGGTTAGAACGATTTTGATATAACTTTGAATTTAAATTGCAATAGTTAGTGATCTGGATAAGCATACTGTTAGTAGTTAGTAGTGTGATATGATGTGAGTATAACTGCAGATTAAAACCGTTTTAGTTGTGAGCATTGAGGCTAACTTTCTCATTCTACATCAGATGAAATCTGTGATTAATTCTTTTACTTAATTATGGTAAATTCTTTAGTTGATGATTCGATTTCTACAAAGCTGCTTCGTAATAACATCCAGATCCTGTTAAATTATTCATTAATTAAAATTAAATGAAGGTATTATGCTGATAAGATAATCTAAACTCAATAAATATACTTAAATAATTTTTTTACTCACCCCCAACTGCAATTTAGTGTGTAGCACACTAAACTGAAGTTACACTAAAAAGAACACCCTACATCATGTATACTTACTCTATTGTGTGCTTGCTAGTGTATGTTTCGTGGATTCCTTCCAATTTCAATTTTGACATTCACATCAGACTGGTGAAACTCTCGAACTAGACTCGTGCTTTCGAAAAACGAACAATGTATGAAACGGGGGTCAAAATTTGAATATGTTTCATACAAAACGAGATTTTCAGTGTGTAATTTTGGTAGAATGGGAGTCCCGCTTCTTCTTACGTAGGAACTACGTATTAAATATTCTTTGATTCACGTAGGAACTACGTCTTCTTACGTAGGAACTACGTATTAAATATTCTTTGATGTTTAAAAAGCTACTAATACAACATCCACAGTTAATAGTTGATGAGGAGAAAGAACAGCAAGGTGGTACTGTGGGTCCGTGTTTGGAAGCAGTCGTCCAAAGATCGATATGCATGTTGGATGCATTAACAGCCCTGGCCGCTGCAGACAGGCCTCCGGGGGCGAGGGCGCTGGCTCTGAGCACTGGAACTGCTCTGCTGAGGCGGACCCGACAGCCTTGTGTTAATAGCGCTCATGTTTACAGACCATTGCAGGTATTTTATATTATTTACCTGATAATTTAGAATTATTTTAATACATCGTGACAGAGAACATTGAAAGTCTTTTGGGGAGACCTTTGCTCAGCAGTGGGAAGATTTTGGTTAAATAAAAAAATACTTTAAAACACAATTATTTATGAGTAGTTTAGTCGGAGGAAATTCTGTATTATGGTTGTGTTGTATAGTATTTTATTTGGGTATGTTGCTACCAGGATGCTGCTAGTTTTGCCATATAAATAAATATGATAATGCTCACAAGTTTTTGTAATTAGGGTAAACTACCCTAATCTTGGCACCCCCACCAATTGTTGGCACTTCTCTGATTTATCCTATTTACTAAGAAAAAGCCAGACTTCACGATGTTGTTATATATACACAACAACTTAACATAATAATAAACATTGTGCGGTCTGCCTTTTTCTTAGTAAACAGGATAAATCAGAGAAGTGCCAACAATTGGTGGGGGTGCCAAGATTAGGGTAGTTTACTCTACTCCTAGTTAGTTTACTTATTAAACAAAATTAAAATAGGTCCTATATGACTTATGGATATGCTTTTTATCAAACTGTTAGATTATAATGGTTTTCTTATCTTATCATTCTATTTTAATACTAGGTTGGAGTACAAACCATAATTTATTTTACCTACATAATTATGCAAAGTTATTCACTGTCGTGGGTTCCCCACCGAGAAGAAATATTTGTTTATAACAAACATAGATGTTTGTTCTATTTCTATGTAAGAAGTATGTAATTGCAAAAAAAAATTTATATAATAAGTATTGTATCAGCAATCTGGTTCCCATAGTATAAGCTTTGCTCAGTTTGAGACTAGAGGGCGTTCTAAGAAACGTCCAGTTTTATTTATTTGAAATTTCCAGCGAATGCTTATCCAATGCAACGAAAACCCAGCATCACCCACCGAAAAAGAAGAAGTAGAACTACTCCTCACATTATGCGGCCTAGTCCGTCAAGAACCAGGTCTTGCCAATATCTTCACTACCCCCTTCGTGGAAGACAAAACCTCCTTACTAAGCATACCCGAAGACATCCAGAAACTCATCCCGATTAAAAGTAAAAAAGCCACGCCGAAGAAAAACCAGCTATTTGAAGTTGACCTACCCCCGAATCCATTACAAAGTGTATCTATTATCCGGACGAATTCAAGAGATGATTATTACCATTTGTCCAGCAGTTCTATGGGAGATGACAATGGGTCTGTGAAGAGTCATAAAACGGTGTATGATGATAATGATAAATTTTTGCTGATTGATCTACTGCTGTCTTATTTAAATAGTGCTGTGAGTTGAATACCATTTACTCTGACATACACACATACGATGTAAATATCTAAAGACCAGCGGACCTGGCTTCGCACGGAAATTTGAAATTTTATAAGTTCATTTTTTGACACCTCGTGTTACATTATAGTAAGGATCCCTAATATTTTTGAAAATATAATATAACCTATGTCACCCGCGGATAGTGGAGCTTCCCAACAGTGAAAGATTTTTTCAAATCGGTCTAGTAGTTTCGGAGCCTATTCAATGCAAAGAAACATCAATTTAACTAGATTTTCATTGAAAATAGTCGATTCACACTTTGATATTTTTTGAGTATAGCAGCCTAAAAGCAGTTTTCAAATTCCAGGATAATCAAGTGGTCCTTCGAGCCTGCGAAGGGATAATGATAGTTTCCTCCTTACCGGAAGACGATATAGCTAATCTGGTCACAAGCTGTAGTCCGGCCTGTGAAACTATTATAGACAAGCTAGCAGCCAAATATAAATGTTTACCGGCAAATATTGACCCGGGGGATGTCGACCATTTGAATATTACTTGGGCGTAAGTATTAATAAAGATTATCTAAACGTTTGTGAAAGTAACAATCTGGCCTTGAATTTGCGTGACTCATTTCTCAAACGCTAGACATTTACATATTATCAATGATTTTTATACCAAAAGTGGTACCAATCGGTGGTATTCGAACCCGTGAGCTATCTTTTTATACGAAGATGCGTTAATTTCCGTCGATTCATAACTTTTTGAATGTCTTCAAAATTCTTGTGATTTTACTTGTATGTATTCCATACAAAATATATTTTGTTTTAATTTTAAGGTGTTTATTAGCTTTTTAGCTTCTACGAATAAATAAATGTCTTAAAGCGTGTGTTGTTTTAATATAATTTATATTAGAATGTTATTATTATTAATTATACTTATGATTATGTTATTATTATTAATTTACCAATAAATTGATTTATAGTTGAGAAATCTTAAATTATTGAACTTATGTTCTCGACTATACTTGATTACAGCAAATAATATTTGCAGGTATGTGGCACAAGACTTTGGTGACAAGACTTATAACAAATTCCACGGCTACAGAGAACTAACGAGTTTCTTCTCCTGGCTCGACTACTGTGATACATTGATGAAGGTATTTACATCCTCCTATCCTAGTACATTGGAAAGTAGTATATTAAGTGTATGGGTACTTACTGTCAAACTACGTTTCTCTCGCAAACAACATATTTTAACCCCCCTATTTCATCCGTATACTTCAAATTGTATTCATTAAAACTAACTGTAAATAACGTTATTCGTCAGATAAAATACTATCTATCTCTAAACAGGTCGTGTTTTTGACATGAAAGTAATTTAGGAGGAAAATATTTTAATCCAATAGCATTTTAAATACTAGCCGGTGCCCGTGACTTTGTCAACGCCAGATTAGAAGTGTAATTTGCTTTGCGAAATCTTCTAAGCGTTTCTGAAGAGTTCGCGTCCCGTTGATTTTCCGGGATAAAAAGTAGCCTATGTGTTAATCCAGGTCACAGACGATATAAGGTCTAACATAATTACCCTATAAGCCCGAAAGGACGTAATCAGACCGACCACCTGAGTGCTTGGATATGTTCAAAGGGTCAATAAATAGTAATTGATATTTTCATACAAAAGTGCATCTTTTATTATTTCAGAAATTTGCGACTACTGCTTCGGACACACACGCCAGCTGTGTGTAGGTAGATTATAAGTAAAAGTTACGAGCTCATTTCATGAATGAACACCTTCGAAATCTCAAAAGTCGTAGAACAAACACTGTTCGCCATGACCTGTAGAATACCCCCCTTTCGGACTTATAGGGTATTTATGTTACACCGCATACATCGTTACAAATTTCGCGTTTATAATATTAAGGTGAAGGGTAAAGTCAGACAACCTTCTCGCTCGCACATTAACATTTTTGAAGATATAATATAACTAAATGTAATTATGTTAAATTGCAGAGCTTCAGGGTCGAAAGAATAACAATGCAAAGGTTCAGTAAAAATATCACATTGATTCAAAAAAGTTTTCTAATTAAAAAATGTGCACTTTAATTTATCGCATTGGTACAAGTTTTTTGGTCGGAAAACTTGTTTGGATCAATGTGATATTTTTACTGAACCTTTGTATTGTTATTCTCTCGACCCTGAAGCTTAGTTATATTATATCTTCAAAAATGTTAAATTTTCGAGCGAGAAGGTGGTCTGCCTTTACCCTACGCCTTAAATAGTATTACCTTGTAGGAGTGCCACCCTACAATAGCGGGTCACCTGTCTCGTACATTCCGGGTGCAGTTCCTAGAGGGCGCTGCTGAGGGCGGCTGCTCGCAGGCGCACCACGCGGCACTCGTCACCGCACTACTGGCCAAGTGTCTGCGCGCGCTCGACTCTACACTACTCATTAACGGTCAGTACAACACATTCAGCCAACAAGTGTTACAAGCGTCACAGCTGCAGGTCGTGGGTTCGATCCCCACCGAGAACAAACATTTGTATGTGGCAAACATAGATGTTTGTTCTGTCTGGGTGTAATTCTATCTACACTATTATAAAACTGTAAAAGAGTCAAAAACTAAAATTAAAGATATGGATAAACTAAATACGCAGATCTACTAAATAAAAAATTCTGACTTCGAAAATCCAGTTTGTCTGTTTGCCTTTTTATCTGTTTGTTTGTTCGCGGATCACGCCTAAACTACTAGACCAATTTCAATATAACTTATACCATTCGGAAGCCCTTTTTCCGGATTGAGACATAGGCTATATAATATTGAAATCAAAGACGTGGATTCTTAGATACAGCTTGAACTCTCTCAATCAAAAGCAACCATTTGCTACGAGGTTCATCATAAGCTGGTTGACAGATCTTTTGGTGGAAAGTTTCGCACGCGTACGAAGTCGCGAGTGTATCATAGTATGCTTTGACAAAAAAAGTGTACATAGGTATTCTATCAGCAATCTAGTTCCCATAGTAAAAGCTTTGCGTAGTGTGGGACTAGAGAGCGTTGTGTGATATATGTCAAAGAATATTTATGTTTTTTATTCTGTCTGGGTGTAATTTTATGTATCCAAGTATGTATTTACAAAAAAAAATATGTATATAAGTATTCTATTAGCAATATAGTTCCCATAGTAAAAGCTTTGCTTAGTTTGGGACTAGAGAGCGTGGTGTGATATGTCAAAGAATATTTATGTTGTTTGTTCTGTCTGGGTGTAATTCTATGTATCCAAGTATGTATTTACAAAAAAAAATGTATATAAGTATTCTATTAGCAATCTTGTTCCCATAATAAAAGCTTTGCTTAGTTTGGGACTAGAGGGCGTTGTGTGATAAGTCAAAGAATATTTATGTTTATTTGTTTAATACTAATTCTGTATGTGTGTTTGCAGAGTTCTCTAACTGGCTAGTGGGCGATGGCGAAGCATCAGAATGGCCGCTACTGCACCAACTTATTTCTAATTGCCTCACGGAGGACCACGATCTTACTTTGGAGACGCTCAAGTTTTTTGAGGTATATCTTCTACTAGCTGTCGCCTGCGGCTTTGCTCGCGTGGTAGCAGCATACGCATTATTTGGTTAAAACCTTTGATCCTAATTTTAGACTCGTTAGAGTGCGACTTTTCAAAATTTAAATATACCCTCCAAATGTCATACCTCTAGGACTTATAGTTTAGGTTGTGCGTTGATTGTCAGTCAGCTTCAAAGGAGTTTTATATATTTAGATCTCTCAAGAACTTGGAAAGTGAGCGCAAAAGAAACATTCAAAATGCATATTTTGACAGGCGTCATGGCTCAGTCGGTAGTAGCTCTGCCTTCCGTGCTGTGGGTCGTGGGTTCGATCCCCACCGAGAACAAACATTTCTGTGGCAAACATAAATGTTTGTTCTGTGTCTGGGTGTTACTATGTATTATAAGTATGTATTTACAAAATAAAAGTATATAAGTATTATATCAGCAATCTAGTTCCCATAGTACAAGCTCTGCTTAGTTTGGGACTAGAGAGCGTTGTGTGTAATGTCCAAGAATATTTATTATTATTATTATTATAATCTGTAATAGAACAAAATGCTTTATTTGCCACAATAAGTATTTTAAGGTATTATACCCAGACGTTGTAATTGACAAAAAATCATGGTATAGTAAGCCTAGGTACCTATTCTATTATACCTATATTTGTCAAAAATTTTGAAATAGATAATGTTTTTTTGTGCTACCTCCGTTGGTTATTTTAGAAGAGTTATAATGTTAGAAGTGTTTTATATTGATAGGTGTTTTAACATCTCAAAGTATGCATTGCATGTAAAATGCCTGCTGAGTTTGCAAATAGCATTTGACCACACAGTGGACAGTACATACTAAATAAATATTCTTGGACATTTCATACAACGCCCTCTAGTCCCAAACTAAGCAAAGTTTTTACAATGGGAACTAGATTGCTGATAGAATACTTATATACTTTTTTACCCGACTATGTAAATACATACTTGTAATACATAGTTACACCCAGGAACAGAACAAACGTCTTTTTATGCCACACACGTGTAAGAAACTAACAAGTCAGAGAGAGCCGATGATGTAGAAATCAAACCATGGTTGGCACTTTCACTCTAGTTTATTAATCTACTTTGCACGTATACTGTAGGCCTAATTATATTTCTTAGTTACTGCTATTTACTTGGAGTCTCAAGACGGAATGCGAGCTCGACCAGCTATGGCCTACTCGCAGACTGCCAACCCCCACTTTTTATCTTTCAAAAATGGCGGTTTGACGTGCAAATAGACAATATCGAGTCAATTACAATATTATTTTGCTAAACTAATTATTTCATGATTTCACAAACTTTTATATTATTTTATAATTAATATTTAAAATTACACAATCAAAATAAGATATGTAAATTAGAAACAACTACATTTCTTGCTGAATACGACACTTGTTTTAGCACAATATCTACATGACATAAAAAATCAACTAAATGCCTTTAATTTATTTAACAATAGCTTAAAATATCTTTAAATAAAGTAGAAAGCTTACACACGAATCTTTGTTCTTTGTGGGAATCAAACCCACGACCCACAGCACGTAAGGCAGAGATAATACCGACTGAGCTGTGACACCTGCCAACAATAATATTGTAAAAAATGATTTTTTTCCACAGAGTATAATAGAAAAGGGCACAGAGCACAGTATCCACAGACTAGTGCTCGCCCGCGTCATCTGTCGCGGGTACTGCGCTCCACAACCACCACTAGAGGACGACGAGCGAGACAGACTTAACGACGTACCACTGTGGAGAGAGCGAGAGAGAAACAAGTACGTTACTTACATATTATCCTACTAGGTGTGCCCGCGACTTCGTCCGCGTGGAAAAGTGTCTTTTGGGTAGCATTTTTAATTACTTCCATACAACTTTTCATCCCCCCCTTTCAACCCTCTTACAACCCTTTTTTCGCATTAAAAAGTAGCCTATGTCCTTTCTCAGGCTCTAGACTATCTGTATACCAAATTTCATTTAAATCAGTTCAGTAGTTTTGGCGTGAAAGCGCTACAGACAGAGTTATTTTTGCATTTATAATATTAGTAAGGATTAATAATATTATAAACGCGAAAGTTTTTAAGGATGTATGAATGTATGTATGTACATACATACATACATTCATACATCCTCAAAAACTCTTGTTCCTCTTTCACGCAAAAACTACTGATCCGATTTGGATGAAACTTGGAATATATATAGTTCGTAACTTGGATTAAAAATGCTCATTCATTGTCACTTGCATGAGAACGGAAAGAGATGACAACAGATTTAGCAAACATTTAAGCACAGCTTTAGAAGACCAATATGAATATACCCCACAGTGTATAAAATATGCAGATCTACTAAATAAACGATTCTCTCTCTCTTCCCGACTATTGGTCTCACATGGTGGTGGGGTCAGCCTTCCTCACATTCTTCCCCCACTTCGCCCTATCCATGACGTCGTCATCGGAAACATTGCATTCCTTCATGTCGCGGTTTAACACGGCACACACTAAATAAACGATTCTGATTCCGAAAATCTACTTTGTCTGTTTATCTGTTTTTGTTTATTCGCGCATCACGCCTAAACTACTGGACCAATTTCAACGAAACTTATACGATTCAGAAGCCCTTTTTCCGGATTGAAACATAGACTATATTTTATTGAACTCAAAGACGTGGATTCTTAGATGCAGCTTGAACTCTTTAAACCAAAAGCAGCCATTTGCTACGAGGTTCATCGTATGCTGGTTGACAGATGTTTTGGCGGAAAGTTTCGCACGCGTACGAAGTCGCGGGTATCAGCTAGTTACTGTATAATTGTATATAGGTGTTTTTAAAGTTTTGACGTATATATTTTGTATATTAGAGAGGCGATGAAGCAACTGCAACACGAAGATCACGTGAACGAGCAAATAACTGATATCCTCACGCATGAGGGAGTCGACACGAGAGACCATGAGGGAGGGGAAAGCATACACCGGATTATCAACAGGTACATACAACTACTAATGGGTTAGTCTCATAATCCCCTTTGACTTTTTGTCTCACAATCGCCTTCATTTCAAAATTTTAAAATCAAGGTGATTATGAGACTGAATAGTCTCAAAATCCCCTTTGAGGTCAATTTACACCTTAATATTATCCACCAACCTCAAAAAAGTATTGAAATATAGTGTGACATGCCTCAGCCCCTAATAAAAATTGTAATAATGATTCATGACGACCACTCACAACTGAGATGAAAATAGCGACCTATTTAACAGGTAGATAGGTACATTAAATGCCTAGTTTACTATCGTTAAAATATTTAGTTCAGTATCTCACCATAGTATTATTTTCCCCACCTAGATAAAAAAATAACCTGTAAATTACATATAAATAAATAAAATAAATTTAAATTCATTGGACATTACACACAACGCCTTCTAGTCCCAAACTAAGCAAAGCTTGTACGATGGAAACTAGATGGCTGATAGAATACATACATACATTTATTTTTATAAATACATACTTATAATACATAGTAACACCCAGACACAGAACAAACATCTATGTTTACAACACACCAATGTTTGTTCTCGGTGGGGATCGAACCCACGACCCACAGCACGGAAGGCAGAGCTACTACCGACTGAGCCATGACGCCTGTCTATAGGTTTCTTCTTCTTTTATTTATGGCCTCTGTCCGTCATTTCGACAGACAATTTTGAAAACGAATCTTAGCACTTCAAGGGAATCACCTTAAACACTTTTATTCCAATTTCTCACACTTTATGCGACGACCACAAGTATTATTGGTGAAAATTCCAACAAAATTAAACAACTGTAACACAAGAACTATTAAAAACATTCTAACTATAAGTTTTTTTTCGTACCACTTGCTCAAAAAAGTGACATTCTATGCCACAAAAAGCGAACATAACAATAGTCATTTTTAATCTGTTAAAAACAGGGAGAGAAAATTGTACTGGATTTCTTTCATCCTCTAGGGGGAGAAAGTGATTTAAATTTGGAATACAATTTATACTGAACTACATCTGTGTTTACACCATTGAGTTTGTATACAAAGCATTATACATCTTTTTGAAAAAGGAATACTTACGCATTTATTATGCAGGCCGTATGAGCTTGATGCCTTTGCTTTTCCGACAAAAAAATATTAGTCTAGGAAAATGCCGCGTTTTTGTTTTCTTCAAATACATAAACGTTATGTTTATTTTAATTTATTTTTATAAATAAGTTAATGTTCTACTCTACTTCTAAGAGCCAATAAAGTAAAAGATCTTACAACTGGCGAACGAATTGCTAGTAACGGACACTCATAGCCTAAGAATAATTTAGCAGGACTAGAAAATTTGTTCCCCGAACGATATAACCTACGAATTTCAAGGAAAGAGTGAAGGCTGCAGTTACACTTATCATTTAGTGTGCTGGCAGCCATTTGCTTAGCTATAAGTACTTTATAAATAAATAAAAACATATTTGGTGAAGGGAGTTTTGTTATTTGACACTCGCTGTAGCTTGCTTAAATCACATTCTAGGCGTCTCAAGAGGCTAAAAGCGCGCATTGAAGAAATAATGGCTGACAACTGACCCATGCCGAATATAACTTCCATATAAATACTATAAATAGCACTAATATTAATATAGATCTAATAATTCTTACATAATATTAATAATATGGCGTTAGGAATAGCCGAATATTACTTCCATATAAATACCTAATATAAATAACACTAATATTAATATAGATCTAATAATAGATAAATAATAATAATACGGTTTAGGGATATACAACAATTACAAGCTATTAATAATATCTATACAAAATTATGTTTAAAAATTTAATTTGCCTTTTATGTATATTCGGGTATATAAGTATATTACTAATGTCATAATACATATCAGTATGAAAATTGTTCACATTATTTTGTTAAAACGATACCTAAAAGTCTGGCTTCTGTCTATTTTTTCACAAAAAAACTTGTTGTTATTATTGAGTTTGGTCTAAAAGAGCGCTGTTTTATGTATTAAAGTTCCGAATAACGTAAATATTACATATTATTTATAATAATATGATATACATTAATAACATCTTAAAAGTCTACAATTTATACTGATTTCTTATAGAATTTAATATAATCTCAACACCGGATTATTAATTAGTTACTAAAATGAAATACTGTACAAAGATAGGCCATTTTACTTTAAGTTATTTGTAAATAAGATTATATTACTTAATTTTTTAATAAGAACGAGATTTATATAAATATTGCTCAGTATGATTTTATTTATATTTATCGTATTCAACATTTAAT
Source organism: Eulithis testata (assembly GCA_947507515.1). Lineage (NCBI taxonomy): Eukaryota > Metazoa > Arthropoda > Insecta > Lepidoptera > Geometridae > Eulithis > Eulithis testata. The sequence continues at coordinate 2,750,302 of OX382213.1, read as the reverse complement.
TATATACCGGGTGTTAACTTTAAAAACTTCGTCAGAGATTAAAGTAAGCAGATATGAGCACGAAACACCATGTACGTCATAAAAAAATAATTAAACTGTTACAATTATGGCCATAACCGCGTACCTAGAATTTATTTAATAAACCAATAAAAGTAACAATGTTGGTAAATCTGATCCATGCTATCTGTGATGTAAAGTTAAATGAACTTAGCCATTCAATAGAGAGATTGTGTACAACAAAGTTGTTGAAGTAACAATGGTTGTTGTATACAATAAAGGTGTTGAAATAACATTGGTTGTTGTATACAATAAAAATGTATAAAGTTGTTGAAATAACATTTATTGTATATAATAAAGTTGTTAAAGTAACATTTGTTGCTGTATACAATAAAATTGTTGTAGTAACATTGGTTGTTGTATACAATACATTGTTGTAGTAACATTGGTTGTTGTATACAATAAAGGCGTTGAAATATTGGTTGTATACGATACGGTTGTTGAAGTAACATTGGTTGTATACAATACAGGCGTTGAAGTAACATTTGTTGCATACAACACAGTGGTTGAACTAACATTTGTTGTATACAATAAAATTGTTTAAGTTACATTCGTTTTATACAATAAAATTGTTGTATTAACATTTGTTGTTGTGTACAATAAAGTTGTTGAAGTAACATTGGTTGTTTGACTGCAGTTTCCTGCTGTTGCTGCCGCGTGCTATACTGTCGGATCCGGTCGGCGCCGACTATGAGCATTACATTCACGACGCGCATAGGCACTATCAGGTATTACACATTACTGATCCAACTTCCACATCTTTTGATAAATAACTACCTCAAAACACCTTTAAACCCACCTTTGTTTTTGACAACCTTTAAAACTGAGCCTTGAGTATTATTTTATTTTTAAAAGAAAATTCAGTAATTTTGATGGAGAAAAATTTTCGACTCGCAATCGAAATTAAAATTAATTTTCTCCATACAAAAATAAGAACTCTGTCTATTGACTAGAAGTACAGTACATACATTTAAAGCCATTGGAAAGAACCCATTCTAGGAATTTTAACATTAGATCATCCTAGTTAGTTTCCCACCTTTCATACCGCGTGCACACTATGCCTATGCCGCTGCCGGCATGAATGCCGCGGACTTATTGCCACAGCAACATCGCCTTTATTCTCACTAAGGAGCTAGGGCATGAACTTGGCAATGTTGTATAAGAATAAAGGCGATGTTGCTGTGGCAATAATTTCGGAATTAATCGCGGCATGAATGCCGGCAGCGGCATGGGCACGCGGTATTATGGTTATCCTATAGCAAACCCAGAAGCTATTATCACTATGGGTCTGTATAGCTGACAAATTTTAACCAATTTAAAACATGAGATAATACGAATAGCATGTCTCAAAGTGACATGCTATGGGCGCAGAGCATCACAGAGCATGTCTCCAGTCGATGTGCTCTGTGAAGCAATGTATCTTTATATGCGGTGGTTACACCTTAACATCAGGTGGGCCATACACTTGTTGCATCATGTAGTTAAATTTAGTAAAGTTTATGTAAGAAAATGACGATATTCTGAAAAAATGCAAACAATATTTGGTCTCGCCACGGGAATCGAACCCGCTTGCACCTCAATCGTTTACCTATCAATGGAGTTGCCGAGGAAATATGACCAGACTGGGTGCCACCCGCGACTTCGTTCGCGTCCCGTTGGTTCCCGTTAGTTTTTCGGGATAAAAAGTAGCCTATGTGTTAATCCAGGTCACGGACAATATATATTCCAAGTTTCATCCAAATCGGATCAGTAGTTTTTACGTGAAAGAGTAACAAACATCCATCGATACTTACAAACTTTCGCGTTTATAATATTAGTAGGATAGGATTAGCTTAAAAAAATGATGTAAGGCTCAAAATATTTCAGCTCTGGCTAGACATAACGTCATCGTTCCATTGGCCAGAATACACCGATAACACAGCCTCATCAACACATAGCTACGACAGCAGACCGGAAGCGGACATACCGCACGACGAATTCGAAAAAAAACATTCCGACGATGATTTCGACGAAGGACCATTTTTCAAAATGATTTTTAAACTCCTTTCTAACATGCCTTGTCAACCTTACCAAGTGAATTTGCATCTTACGTCGATAATCTCAAAGTTGGCTTTACTCCCGCATCCAAATATTCACGAGTATTTGTTAAATCCAATGTTACCGACGGCTAAGAAAACTCAGACGTTGTTTAAGACGCTACAGGATTTGGCAAAGAGATTGACGCTTGAGATACCGAGATTGAGGAATTATAAGGCTGTGATTGAGAATATCAGGCTGCAGTTGATGAGTGAAGATCCCAGCTATGATGAGTCGTGAGTATATACTATTTTGAATTCAATGACGAGGACTTTTATACTCCCTTTTTTCTTCTATAGGTACATTAAAAAATCGTTTATTTTCTCCCTAAAAACAAGGTTGCTTAAGTAACTCTAGATAATAAACTTCAATGGGGCCCACACATAGATAAATTGTCGAAGAGACTTAGTTCTGCAGCATATGCAGTCAAGAAGATCCGCTTCCTTACAGATGTGGAAACCGCAAGACTAGTCTATTTCAGCTACTTTCATAGCATTATGTCGTACGGCATTTTGTTGTGGGGGATTGCTGCAGACATAAACACCATATTTGTGTTACAGAAGAGGGCTATTCGTGCAATTTATAACATGGGTCCCAGAGAATCACTAAGAAATAAGTTTAAGGAAATAAATATAATGACAGTACCTTGCCAGTACGTCTATGAAAACTTATTGTATGTTCAAAAAACTATCAATCTATTCAACAAAAAAAGTGATAATAAATAAATAAATAAATAAATATTCATGGACACTTAACACAACGCCTTCTAGTCCTTATAATCATAATGTTAACACTAGAAATAAAGACAAACGCGCTGTTTCCACCACTAGGCTCACAAAAATTAGTAAATCTTTCAAAGGGCAATGTGTACGCTTCTTTAACAAAATCCCAAGTGATGTGTCTCAGTTGTCGATTGGCAAGTTCAAAAACGTAATAAAACAGAGACTTCTTTTAAAAGCATACTATAAAATATCTGATTATTTAGAAGACAAACAAGCTTGGGACGAACTAGCTCCAACTCATCCAATAAAAAAAAAAGTAATCATACCTAATCATACAAAACGTAATGACGATTCAAAGTGATCAGTGAGATTTTATTGAATAAAAGATTTTTGACTTTGACTTTGACTTTGACTAGCTGTCGCCCGCGGCGTTGCTCTCGTGGTAGCAGCATACGCATTATTTGTTTAAAATCTTTGATCCTAATTTTAGACCCTTTAGGGTGCGACTTTTCAAAGTTCAAAATCAAAAAAAAAATCAAAAATGTTTATTTGGAATCAAAAATGTTCCTTTCTTAATGCACCCCTACACTATATAAGGATACTACCCTCCAAATTTCATACCTCTAGAACTTATAGTTTAGGCTGTGCGTTGATTATCAGTCAGCTTCAAAAGAGTTTTATATACACGGTGTAACATAAATACCCTATAAGTCCGAAGGTGGGGTATTCTACAGGTCATGGCGAACAGTGTTTGTTCTACGACTTTTGAGATTTCGAAGTTTTTCGTTCATGAAATGAACTCTTAACTTTTACTTAAAATGTACCTACACACAGCATGCATGTCCGTGCGACGCGGTACGATGGTACCTACGTGTGCATGCGTGAGTACGGGTTTACGCAAATAGTAAACAAACACTTAGGGTTGTCGCAAATTTCTAAAATAATAAAAGTTGTACTTTTGTGTGAAAATTTCAATTCCGATTTATTGACCCTTTGCACATGTCCAAGCACTCAGGTGGTCGGTCTGATTACGCCCCCTTCGGGCTTATAGGGTAATTATGTTACACCTTGTATATTGATGGTGATATTGTCCACAGCACTGACCACAATCAACTAGTGGAAAGTCTCATAGTACTGGAGGAGTTCTGCAAGGAACTGGCAGCCATAGCCTTCGTCAAGTACCAGCATTCAGTACTTATGCACAGATAGCTTCGGTATAGGGTAGTTAATTTAACTGAAATACTGACCAGTCTGACTGCTAAGTATAATGATAATAAATTTGATCTAACTTGATTTGATTTCAAAAAATTTGCTTGTAATTGTTACATACAATAGCATTACATAAATCATCTAAAACTGAAATTGAAGGTTCAAATTTGCTCGTAATTGTTACACCTAGTATTATCTTAAGCATCTAAAACAAAAATTGGGAATTGGTCACCGTTATTAGCGGCTGGTTGATAATTGTTACACATTACCTAAAGCATCTTAAACTGATATTGGGTATTCTTTAGCGGCTGGTTAACTTATCAAGATAAAATTATCAAACCATAGGTACAGTCATTGATATTGTAAAATTGCAACTATTTTTTATTTATTTCTATTAGGTACCATTATACTTGGCGGTCAGACCGCTGAATATATTTCATGTTTGCCGAATGTTTTTTAATGTTCAGTGTATGATATTGGTGTCGATTCTGTTGTAACATTTTTCTAAATTAAACTAATTTGACAGCACTAAAATTTATAGCTGTCTTTGTCATCTTAGTTCGTAAGAAAGGGATGGCAACAGTTGTATAATCAAATTAGGTTAGTTTAAGAAAATGACACAAAAGAATCGGGGGCAGTAGTGTCGATTCTGTTGTTAAATTTCTCTAAATAAACCCTATTTTTAATCTGGCAAACCTAACAATTCCTTTACTCGTGTAGGAAACGCCTTATAGTGCTAAGGGGTTTAGAGAAAGTAGTTTGCTTAGAGATTGTAAAAAATGTGGAGTAAAAGATACTCGAATTTATTTACTTACTGTGTTTATTATTGTTATGTAAATTATGCACATTTAGGATACTATAGTAGGTGCCAAATAACACCGCAATACAGGTCTATAACCCACCTTCAAAACGATGTCGCAAAATTCAATTTATGAATGGCTAATTCTGTCGCTTTCCATACAAACCTGTCGCTAAGACGGTAATCGCTCGAATCTCGTAGTACTGTTTGTTTACCATACATAAATTGAATTTTGCGACATCGTGGTGGAGGTGGGTGAATGACCTGTATTGCGGTGTTATTTGGCACCTACTATATAATATAAATAAATTGTAATTCTTATTTGTAAAAAAAACCAGTAAAAAGTTGCATTTAACCATTACAAATTAATTTTAGAATAAACTAGCTATTTCAGATTAATGTGTTATACGTTTGTGCACAATTTTCGTTTATTTTCATACAATTTTATAAAATCTAAATCATGTTGCCAGTACATTGATTTTTTTATCGACTAGACCAGATAATTTAATGTTGTAAACCTATCTATATTTTGATTTAAAAGTATATTAATATGAATTGTATTATTATTTAGAGAACTAAAATGAAAATGTCTTATTTTCGAGTTTTTTAAAAGAATGTACTTATGTTAATCAAAATTCATTATTAATAACATGTTTATATATTGCTGCGCCCTCACAGGGCAGCTGTTTATATAAACCATGTATGTAATGGTATGCATATGTAATAAATAAATGAATATATGTTATAAGGGGGTGCCTTACGATTGTACCTTAGTCATTCTAATACTTCTAGTCCATTTTATTTAGTAGCCAACACAATGGTATTGTACAATTTCTTTTTTAAAGTATACAATCTTCCCAAGATTGTAAAACTCTTCGGGTAGTCAGAGGCAAGTTTTTCATAGGAAAAGTCTATTTGTACAGACAATATGGTATATTATATTATGGTTTTTAGTAACATGAAAGTATGGCATTCGGCATTATTACCAAAAACCCGACGCAAGCTCCAAAAAGGTTGGTTATAGTTTTTGGTAATGGATAAGTTCAATACATCACAATTAAATGTGACTAATTGTTACGTTACTATGTGACTATTTGTTACGTTACTCTGTGACTATTTGTTACGTTACTCTGTGACTATTTGTTACGTTACTATTCGATTCTTTTTTACGTTACGTAAACGTATCAGAGTAACTTTGCTCGGAAATGGCAGTTTACTCGGATACGTTACAAGTAACGTTACGATCGTTACATTTATTTATACCGGGAGTATGTACCGAAATCTCATCCAACGACATTTTGTCGCACGTTTTCTAGACTTTAAACGACTAGAATAGACTAAAGATGTACATATTCGAATTATTTAGCACAAACCGAATTCAACCTACATGTCATTTTGTTATTGCTAGAAATACAGATTGAATAATATTGTATAGTATGCCTGGTGAGTAAAAATTAATAAATTATAATTTTGAGTATTGAATATTGGTTTGTTTTGGTAATTTACCTACTACATAATAGGATCTGAAAAAAGCTATCTGACCTTCTAGCTAGAGGATTTGAAATTCAGTTTTTTATAGCTAATAATAGATTCTTTGAAACTACTTAGGACGTGAATAAAACTCGAAAATAAAATGCAATAGTGATTATATTTTTATATTTCTTCTCCAAAATTAAATAAAACGCATAAAACATGAAATAACCAAACGTTGATAATTATAAACTATTTACAATGAAACCAAATTTCGGTTTTATAGGAAGAAAAGTAACATTTCAAAATACGAGCATGTTTTGTCAAACCGAAAGACGTAAACATAATAGTATTATGATTTACCACGTTACATTATTTTTATATTTTATAAATATAAGTAATAATACTATTAATAGTCTCATTATACTGTTTTAGAACTTCAATTTTTATTAACCGAATTTTCGATACTGAATATCGCATGAAACATAGTTTGATGAAACATGCTACTTTGTTTAATAACTTCAGAATGGAGAGTCGAAAAGCTAAGCTCCTTCCAAATGAGTACTTCCCTCCTATAAAACAGTATTTTTCTTACATTTTTACACATCTCACAACAATATACATAAAATAACATTCATTCGCTTGATCGTTTTGTCACGGCTAAAGAAATTGTAATTTGACCGGTAAAAATCCAAAATTCTTCAGAAAAAAACTTGTCGACACTTTGCCATGCTCGTAAATGTAGCAATCTCTAGCCGTAGATAACATTTGTCTCAACTTAAACTAAATAATTTGATTATATAATAAAACTATGGAATCAAATGAAAATATTGTACTATTAGGCTTATGTTCACCAACGCATTAACCGACCGTTAATAAATGATTAATCGAATCGATTTCATACAAGAAGAAGAAGATTGGTAAGCAGACAACTCCCGAAAACAAAAACTACTCGTTTTTATCATGATCATCATCATCAGCATCAACCTATATCAGTCCACTGCTGGACGTAGGTCTCTCCCAAGACGCGCCACTGAGCCCGGACTTCGGCTCTTCTCATCCAGTGTTTATAACTATTGTAGCTATCATCGTTCTTTATTTTTGTTCTTGTCTTCATTGTATTTTTGTTCCAAATAAACATTTTTGATTTTGATTTTTTTTTTAGTGTTTGCCAGCTACATGTCTCAGATCGTCGCCCCATCTTGCCGGAGGGCGTCCTACACTGCGCTTGCCTAAACGCGGTCTCCACTCGAGTATTCGTTTACTCCAACGATTGTCGGTTCTACGGCAAACATGGCCGGCCCACTGCCACTACAGCTTACTAATCCTCTGAGCTATGTCGACCACCTTAGTTCTTTGTCGGATAACCTCTTTCGGATTTTATCCTTTAAAGAAACTCCGAGCATAGCTCTCTCCATAGCTCGCTGAGCGACTTTCAGCTTGTGGACCGACCCTACTGTCAGTGTCCACGTTTCAGCAGCGTAGGTCATAACAGGTTATGCTTTGTTTGAATTTATCTCTATTCGTATTGGATGTGATATTCGATTCTGATTTCTGAACGATTTATTTTATATTTGATAAGAAATATCTCTTGCTTCACAAAGCGGAGTCAAAATAAAAAAATAGTTTTTGTTGAATTCAATATTCATGGACATTTCACACAGCGCCCTCTAGTGACATTTCACACAGCGCCCTCTAGCTACATTACACACAACGCCCTCTATTCCCAATCTAAGCAAAGCTTGTACTATGGGAACTAGATTGCTGATAGAATACTTGTGATTTCTTATATATAAAATTCTCGTGTCACAATGTTCGTTCCCGTACTCCTCCAACGGCTTGACCGATTCTCGTGAAATTTTGTGGGCATATTGAGTAGGTCTGAGAATCGGCCAACATCTATTTTTCATACCCCTTAGTGATAAGGGTTGCACGCGAGCAAAGCCGCGGGCGACAGCTAGTATTTTTGTAAATACATATTTAAAATACATAGTAACACCCAAGCATAGAACAAAAATCTTTGCCACACACAAATGTTTCTCAGCAGTGATCGAACCCATCGAAACATGTCTCAAAATTGGTTTTTAATTTTTGGGAGTAATCTTTTTACAACCTGTATAAAATATATTTTTCATCGGTTTATGTGTTGGATAACGGCCTTAGTGTGCATTCACTCACACATAGAGGAAGCTTAGGGATATCAAAACAATCTAGCTTCTATTTAAAATAAAATGTCACATTGATTCTTATCTCTGCCTAACTTTTGTATGAAAATATTTTGTAAAACTCGTACATTCATAAAATTAAATGCCTTATTCACAAACGCTTGATAGCTTAGTGTATCGCCACGGTTTTTTAATAGAAACGTTATTTCTCAATCGCTAAAAGCACTTTATTGACTAACATAAAAGTATCATGCGATTATGAATAAGATATGAATAGAGTTAGGTAAAATTTTACCAACCTCTGTTTAGGTACAACAATTTTTCTTGATAGTTTGTCAGACTGTCATATATTTTAGACCATTTATTTATTGGTTAATTTTGTCGAATTCAGAACTTTATTTTGTACACAGTAATGTGTAGCGAGCTTAAATAGTTTACTTTTGTTGAAATCAATTACAATGGCAAGAATGCTCTTATAGCCTTGTTATAAAGACAGTTCTTGCGAGTACGGGGGTTTTACTGTCATTTGATTTTATTTATAATTTGTTTTACTAAATCAGTCGCAGAGACAATTTATTAGTTTTTAAACTACATAAATATCTACCTATTTATCTAAATGTGATTTAAACTTTAAAAACCTATTCAACAGAGTTATAAATAAGTATATAAATACAGCCGGTTAATATTATAAGTAAGGTTTAAGCAGAAACTGTTTTCGTATGAAAAACATTCAACAAAACATAATCGAAGCAATTCGTTTGACATCAAAATAACAAAGATTAAAAAAATATCTACGTCTTTATTCCTTTCACAATAAAGTTCAAATAGATATCAAAAATTCGCTATTAAATAGCAGAATTAGGTACCTATTTTTAAGGGCACCTGACACCCACGCCTGACTGTATCCGAAAGTACGTGACTTGTAACTCACCTATGAGTGGGTTCGATGGGAATTTTTTTCCCATCTGGCCCACCGGTGGGCTCAATGGGAATCCATGTTAAGCGATGATGACGCAAGACGGTTTATCAGACACTTATTCATTCTTGCCTTGACAGTAAATTAGTGTAATCTATGCCGTAGGTATCATAAAATTTTTTATATTAAATAGACCATCCTTTGGCTTAAACCTCACGTAATGGTAGACGATGAAGTAAGACGGTCTAGAAGACACCTATTCAATCTTACCTTGAAGACATCCAGATTATAGATAGATAGATATTATTCTTTATGCACACCAAGAAAAGAAAAACAATAAAAGAGAAATAAGTTTTTGAGGTATAATGGGCGGTATTATCGCTATAAGCGATCTCTTCCAGGCAACCTTTAGATGGACAGAAGCATTTCGATTAGGTAAGAACGCACGCACTTAAAAATAAATACTTACATAAAGATGTAGTGATCATTATTACACATTATCATTACTTTAGCGTGAACAGAATAAAAACCATTTAAATAATTCAAGTTAGATTGATACCAAGCGAATTGCGCACAAAGTCCGTAGTCTGAGTTTTCTTTTGTTGATCGAAACGCATATCGAGAAGCGACTTGCGAGATATTTTGTATGAAAATCCGATAAGCGCCGATAGCGGGAGATTTGCAAACTAATTTTCTTCATACCAAGAACTGCGAGTTTCTCGATTCTCGCTATTCGCAAATCAACATACCAAAACACTACGGGTTCCGATTTTAGAAAATAGAAGAAAAAATCACAAAATAACATCTCGATGCTGGACTAGTCCGGTATACCGGTAAGTTGTCCACACTGCTAAAGTCAGAACTAGAAACCGTCCAATCTAACGACCATTCTAAAGTTTGCATACTGATTTTCTGCTCAAGCACTGGTCCAAACTCGAGCATAGATTTTTGTATAAAAATCTCTACTCAAATGTATCTAGTAATAATTTCTGTATTAGGATACAAAGATTTGTAATTTTACATTGATCTATAAGCGCTCGTCCTTGCTTAGCCAATCTTCTCCGATTATCTAAGTTAAGCACCATTCTGTACGGTCACTATTTGGATGGGTGACCGTTAGTGGCATTTACATCTGAGCGCTTCCGTGCTTCGGTGGGCACGTTCAACTAAGGCTCTAGCAGTCGTTAAGCCACGACGGAGGCCTTAAGGCGGCCTGAAAACTCCGTCAACAGAGCTAGCTAGCTATTGACCTATATGGTACAACGTGCTCTGGATCACATCCATGTATCATTCATGTATCATGTGTCATCATATATCTATTTGGAGTTATCTGCGCATATAATGTCCGTGAATATTTATTATTACTATTTTTACTTTCAGATTTATTCTGCTCAGCTTCTTTTACGAATGAAACTGGGGTAAGCTGAAGGACACGAGCCTAAGCCAAGTGTACTTCAGGAGTCATTTGGACTTCATTAGGAAGTTCGGTTTATAGAAACTTTCTGACGATTCTACAAGCGTTCAAAATAACTGCTTTTATTATTATAATGTATTATCCTAACCGCCCGCGACTATATTCCAAGTTTCATACAAATAGGACCAGCAGTTGCAGAGTGATTGGAACGCAAACATTCAAATATTTAGATTAGACAGTCTCTTCATAAAGTATTGTTGATATTCAAAACGATATTTAAAACAAAAAAAAACGATGTTTAACATCACCGTGAGTACAAAACTTTCCAAATCCTCAGTTAGAATAACGAAGACCTGTTATTTCCTAAGCTGAAATAAATATTTTGGCGAATTAGGGCAGATTTTTTAAAAGAAGCCTACTTTAGGTGTTTGAGAAAATTGCTAATTCCCCCAATTCTGTTCTTTCAAGGCCCAATACTAAAACGTCACTCAAATCTAAACGCCACTTAAAATTGCTCTGCCTCTGTTTGATATTACTCATTTGTAAGAGATGGCAATAATTTAAGCGTGAACTTAATATAAGTAGTGTTAGGCCGTGCTCACTTTGGATACGATTTCATACGAATTTGATTCGTACGACTACGCACGAATGATACCGACCTTCCAAGGAGTATGGGAGCGCTCACACTGCATGCGATCAGTCGTACGTATACGTACGTTTACTTACGACGTTCGAATCCAATCCGAACTTGTTGGGATTTATCACGCAGTCGTACTATATGACGGATCAAAACGTATTCAGTGCGAGCACTCAATTCGTACGAACATTACTCGTACGTTTACGTACGAACAAATTCGTGTCCAAAGTGAGCACGGCCTTAAGAGTATTCGGCCGTCATTCTCCTAAACTAATTTGACAGCTAATTTGATATCCCTTTGAACTGTAAAGCCCCGTATTCATGGTAAACATTTGTTTAGCAACAAAGTTGAATCAACGTGTTGCGAGTTGCTGTCAACATGTTGCTGGCAACACTGCGTGTTGCAGAGTTGATATCGGCATGTTGGCAAGCTCTCGCCCGACGAGCGTCAACATCAGTTTAGCAACAAATGTTGACGTGTGTGAACGTGTTTGCAACAGTTTATAAACATGGCAGTAGTGTGGAGCAATGATAAAATAATGCAAGGCAATATTTAAACGAAGACTGGCGTGTGGACAACTTATATTGATCTAAACAATGTTTCCAGTAACATTCTTGCCGTTCATCAACAATGTTGCTAAACAAATGTTTACCACGAATACGGGGCTTTACGACAAAGCAATGCAGCCAGTGTCTTGGGCGCGCTTCCGATTGCTACTGATATAGACCAGTTGAGCTATCTATAAATCGTTTGCAACGGTTTGTAGATAGCTCAACTGTTTCATGTATTGTAAATATTGTAAATACTCGATTAGTTGTAATTTTTATGGTGAGTAACATTTACTTATTTAACTACAAAGATAGGTATCATTTTAGTCTTGTCAAATTAGTTAAAGAAAAATGCATTAACAGAATCAGGTCCAATGTCAAATGCAATTTTTTTTTGACGTGATGAATATCTCTCTCGACGCTTTAGTAGACGCGTTAAAAAAATATATATAAAAAAAAAAATATTAAAAAGTTGAAAATGACAACGAAATACCTAACTTCAGCAGTTATGTACCTAAATGATTATTAAAAAATGCGCTAATCTACATTATTACATACATACATATACATACAAATGTGTTCACTATTTATATATTTTTCTCTGCGGAACTATCACCATTTCGTTATCTGAAAAAAAAAAAAGAATTAAAAATAGATAATTGTCTTTTTGCCTCACAGTTCAGTAGGTATAGGTATTAGCAGTCAGTCTTCCGCGCTGTAGGTTATGGGTTCGATTCCCATCGAGTGTCATAGACTTTTTTTAACTATTTCGAGTTTTCTTCGGTAAGAGACAGACCACTTATATTTGTGTAGGCCAAAATTTTCGTGCTGTCAAAGTTTAGAATTTTTCCAAAACTAAACTAATTTGACAGCACGAAAGCAAATTGTTGAAACAACAAAATTGCTACCAATATCAACAATCAGACTTCAATGACTAGACCGATTCGGATAAAACTCAGCCAGCGTTAATAGGTTGTTATTATACTACGCGAGTAAAATAAACCCAAACTAGTTATATATAATTTGTAGGTTTAAAAACCGGAAAAACTGACTTTTATTTGATACGGCTTTAAATAAAGTCACAGGAAAGCAAAATACAAAATAAAAAAAGCCAATAACTATAGACTATAGACTTAAAAATCGTTAAGTCTATAGTTTTTGGCTTTTTAACAGTTTTATAATAAGACTACTCTTATTATAAAACTGTAAAAAAGCCAAAAACTAATATTGAAGATATGGTAAAACTAAATATGCAGTTCTACTGAATAAACGATTCTGATTTCAAAATAGAGTTTGTCTGTTTGTTTGTTCGCGGATCACGCCTAAACTACTGGACCAATTTCAACGAAACTTATACCATCCAGAAGCCCTTTTTCCGGATTGAAACATAGGATATTTTTTATTGAAATAAAAAACGTGGATTCTTAGATACAGCTTGACCTCTCTAAACCAAAAGCCGCCTTTGGCACGAGGTTCATCGTATGCTGGTTGACAGATATTTTGGTGGAAAATTTCGCACGCGTACGAAGTCGCGGGTATTAGCTAGTAGATTAATAAAATGGTGTAGGTACCTTGTTATATTCACCACCAGGAAAAGAATGGGGACTTGTGTTGGAAGCGTTGTTGGAACGAATCGAAGAAACGCGTCGACGCTGTACCACTCTTAGACCTGACATCAAAATTTAACTGTTAAGGCGTATGTAAAAGGCAGACAACCTTCTCGCTCGCACATTTCAACATTTTTGAACATATAATATAACTAAATGTGAAATTGCAGAGCTTCAGGGTCGAGAGAATAACAATGCAAAGGTTCAGTAAAAATATCACATTGATCCAAACAAGTTTTCCGACCAAAAAACTTATACCAATGCGATAAATTAAAGCGCACTATTTTTGGACATTCTGCGCGGTCACTATTTGGATGGGTGACCGTTAGTGGCATTTACATCTGAGCGCTTCCGTGCTTCGTGCACGTTACACTGTCCCGGCTCTAGCAGTCGTTAAGCCATGACGGAGGCCTTAAGTCGGCCTAAAATCTCCGTCACCAGAGTTGGCCACTGACTCATACGAGTTTGATTGCTTATTATAATGTTAGTAAAGTACCTTTCGACTATGACAGCGGGCATTTGTACCAACTGTACTGGACTCTTGTTGTCCTTGAGAGCTTGTGTTAGATTTAACAGTTGACCGCGCATTACCGACATCTGACGCTCGAACAGACTGCGGTCGAAACCCTTGTCTTGCTGAAATTAATATAATCAATATTATATAAAACTCTTTTGAAGCTGACATAGAATCAACGCACAGCCTAAGTCCTAGAGGTATGAAATTTGGAGGATAGTATCCTTATATAGTGTAGAGGTGCACTAAGAAAATAATTTTGAAAAGTCACACTAACGCGAGCAACGCCGCGGGAGACGGCTAGTCAATATATATAAAACTCTTTTGAAGCTGACTGATAATCAACGCACAGCCTAAACTGTAAGTCTTAGAGGTATGAAATTTGGAGGGTAGTATCCTTATATAGTGTAGAGGTGCAATAATAAAAGAATTTTGAAAAGTCGCACCCTAAATGGTCCAAAACTAGGGTCAAGGATTTAAACCAAATAATGCGTTTCTTTAATATACCGTACATGATAGACCCTTGAAAATTGGTACATAGATTCCTCAAATACACGCGAGAGCATGATGTGATTCCGGGTCACTTAAAGAATGTTAAAAATCTCGGAAACTAAAAATGATAGGTTAATGCAATAAATTGTATTTAATAGACAATGTAATACTCCTTAAATGAAGGTATTAAAACTTCTTAGTTATTGTAAAGTTATATCTTAAAAAAATCAAATTTTAAAAAGGGCCACTTTCGAAGATGGAACTACGAAATTACAGCATTTGGTTTTGCTTTTGTTTGTAATCTGTCATTTATGTGGGTATATAAACCATGTTGATAGTGCTCTATATTCATTATTCAAGCTGAAATTATGTCGCTTACGCCTGAAGAATGCACCAGAATACTTACAATGCTGGAAACCGGCCGGAGTCAGCGCGATACAGCCAGGACTGTCGGTGTGTCGCTGTCAACAGTACAAAGAGTTCTCCGACGTTACGAAGAAACTGGTTCTAACCTACGCAGACCAGGAACGGGCAGAACCAGGTGTACCACAGCACGAGAAGACCGATACTTGGTGAACACCATGCTTCGAAATCGCTTTCTCACAGGAACTGAACTCACAAATCAGTTTCGACGCCTCGGAGGAAGTAACCCAAGTGCATGGACAGTAAGACGTCGGCTTGCTGAATCTAACTTAAAACCCCTTAGACCTGCAAACGGCCCTAAACTGGAGCGTGGGCATCGTATTTCAAGACTAAGATATGCCCAGAGCCACGTAAATTGGAGTATTGAAGATTGGTCAAAAGTTATGTTCTCCGACGAATCAAAATTTATGCTCTACAAGCACGATGGAAGACACAGAGTGTATCGAAGACCAGGGGAAAGATTCAAGCAAGCATGCATCGAAGAAAAAGTAGCCTACGGTGGTGGGTCTGTACTTGTGTGGGCCGGAATTTCTTCTGAAAGTCGCACAGAGCTGGTGATCATAGAAAACGGCTCTTTAACTAGCGTAAGATATGTGGAAGAAATCCTCAATGATCATGTTGGTCCATTTATGGTCAATTTAGGTGAGGATGCTATATTTATGCATGACAATGCCCGACCTCATACAGGTAGGATTGTGAATGACTACCTTCAAGAGATGAACATTACTCGTATGGAGTGGCCAGCGCGCAGCCCGGATATCAACCCGATCGAGCATGCTTGGGACGAGCTAGGCAGATGCGTAAAACAACGAAACCCTCCCCCAATCACGCTTCGTGAGCTCAAAATTGCTCTCACAGAGGAATGGGAGAATATTCCCCAAAATCGTATAAGGAACTTGGTGTACAGCATGCCAAACCGCGTAAACGCAGTAATGGAAGCACGAGGAGGCAATACGAAGTATTAAAATTCAAGAAAATCGTAATAAAGTTCAAAAATTTCATGTTTCCTATTTTTGTTTTAAGGAGAGATCAGCAGTTTTTTTCTTTATGTAATTTTGTGTTAATAAAATGTATGGTGACTCATATTTTTTTACTTTCATTTAAGGAGTATTACATTGTCTATTAAATACAATTTATTGCATTAACCTATCATTTTTAGTTTCCGAGATTTTTAACATTCTTTAAGTGACCCGGAATCATTGCTCTCGAGTGTAGATTGATTTGACGCGTGTTTCAGAATTTTCAAAAAATATCAAAACTATTTGTACGCTGCTACCACGCGAGCAAAGCCGCGGGCGCCAGCTAGTCTATTATAAAACTGTAAAAAGCTAAAAACTAAAATAATAGATATGGATAAACTAAATATGCAGATCTACTAAATAACGATTCTGATTCCGATAATCGAGTTTGTCTGTTTGTTTGTTAGCGGATCACGCCTTAACTACTGGATCAATTTCAACGAAACTTATACTATTCGGAAGTCCTTTTTCCGGATAGAAACATCCTACTAATATTATAAACGCGAAAGTTTGTAAGTATGGATGGATGGATGTTTGTTACTCTTTCACGTAAAAACTACTGATCCGATTTGGATGAAACTTGGAATATATTATTGTCCTTGACCTGGATTAACACATAGGCAAAAAGTAGCCTATGTGTTAATCCCGAAAAATCAACGGGATCCAACGGGACACGAACGAAATCGCGGGCGGCACCTAGTAGGCTATATTTTATTGAAATCAAAGACGTGGATTCTTATATACACCTTGAACTCTCTAAACCAAAAGCAGCTATTTGCTACGAGGTTCATCGTATGCTGGTTGACAGATATTTTGGTGGAAAGTTTCGCACGCGTACGAAGTCGCGGGTATCAGCTAGTTATTTATAACTATTGTTCAATAACTTACTTTAAATAATATGTGCAGCTCATCACATAGCTCCTGCACGAAGTTCATATCTGACAGCAGTGGTAGGATCAACTCCCTGAAAAACAAAATCAAATGTTTATTTTACTGAAACAAAAGAGGAGTGGACTTCCACTGTAAGGTACCTAGCACAATTACAATAGGCAAATGTATGTATATTATATATTAAATATTCACGGACACTTAACGCAACGCCTTCTAGTCCCAAACGAAGCAAAGCTTGTACGATGGAAACTAGATGGCTGATAGAATACATACATACTTTTTTTTTGTAAATACATACTTATAATATATAGAAACACCCAGACACAGAACAAACATCTATGTTTGACAACACAAATGTTTGTTCTCGGTGGGGATCCAACCCACGACCCACAGCACGGAAGGCAGAGCTACTACCGACTGAGCCATGACAGGCATATGTGTAGTGTATGTAATACTGATTCAGTATTAGCTCCTTTCTGTAAGTTTTTTTTTACTACCCGTCGCCCGCAGCTTTGCTCGCGTTCTGAACCTTTTATTAAAGTGTGACTTTTCAAAATTCCTTTCTTAGTACACCTCTACAGTAAATAAGGATACTACCCTCCAAATTTCGTACCTCTAGGACTTATAGTTTAAGCTGTGCGTTAAGATAAGATAAGATAATGTTTATTTCTGAGTCTAGATTTTATAGTAGAAGCAGCAACAGATCGGTTTTGGATCGTTGATTGTCTGTCAGCTTCAAAAGTGTTACACATTTAGATTTTCTATCTATAGGCAAAGTGAAAAAACCTTAAACGGCGATTAGATAGCAGTGTGGTACTGACTTGGTCTCCTGGCTGAAGGGCAGCTTGGCCTGTGGCAGCCACGCCCAGTGGTAAGGGTAGGCACGCCACGAGTCCGGGTGCTTGAACGGAAACGCGAGTCCATTGTCTATAGCTGCGATCCGAACCTCGCATCCACCCCATTCCTGACAAAACATCTATTGTTCTAGGTCGGAGATTACAATTTTGACATCTTTTGAAACAACACATAGCATATTTATTTTACATCTCTCATATTCGGTAAGTAGGTCCTTATTACCCCCAAATAGGGCTTGTAGGTGACCAATTAGCGCTCTATGGTAATTATGTAGTTAGAAAAGCAGGGCAGTAAAAAATTAAAAAAAAACACTTCACTCTTTCAAAAAGTTCGCGTACATTTAAACATCATACTGGCAATAGACATCATGCATTCAGCCCAATGACAAAAGAGGTCGCTTCGCTATTCAGCCTTGTCTTCGTATGAGTATAATAGTCATCAATTTTAAATATCGAACGGCGAAGCTTAATTTCGTACTTGAAAAAAAAATTAAAAAAAAATGAAAAAAGGCGGGAATAGAAAACTTTTACTTGAAATATTGTTTGTTTTTGGTTTTTTTTTATAATTACGTGCTAATTAGGAAAAAAACATGAGTTCTGCAAGTGATGAAGATATAAAAGGCACTCCCGATTCAATGAAAATGGAAGCTGAAGCAGCAATTAACAATATTTTATTCTTGTAATGCCGGTTTTTTTCTACTTACCTCACAATCGAGATGTAAAGCAGAGCATAGTTAGCTCGGGTGTAAGCATCAATTGCACCCTCCAACTATAGCCGCCCTCGCTGATTAATAGTTTTTCTTGTGTTATTGTGAGTATTGTTGTTTAATTTTGGTGGAATTTTAACCAATAATACTTAGGTCGTAACATTAAGTGTGAGCCATTCGAATAAATGTGTGTAAAGTGGTTTATCTGAGTGTGAAAATTCGATTCAGGTTTTGGAGGGAAAATCCACCATTTTCTCTTCAAAACAAACGACAGCCGACTTGACAAAGACCTTATATTATTTCAAATTCAATACTTGACACTGGCAAAAAACTATTAAAATAAAAGTGCTATGTGTTGTTTAGAAAAGATGGATGGACTGTGCTAAAGAAGATATGAGTAAGAAAGGAGTGAACACCGAGATAACGGCTGATAGAGGAGAGTGGAAGACGAAGACATGTTGTACCGACCGACCCCACTTAGCGTGGGACAAGGGTAGGTAGATGATGATGATGATGATGTGTTGTTTCAAAAAATGACAAAACTCGTATCTCACTAATATTCATAACTCTCTTCGTTATATGACTTACCGAGGGTTCTGTCATATCTATATCTTGTCCGGCGACTGGCGCGTCATATTTGATAAGCCAGTTGTCATTCCCACGGTCTGTGTTCCTAATTATGTAGTCTAGGACTACTAGCCGCTCGAATTGAAGCTGGAATCTAAAAGTAAAAACAGGCTCTTAACAAATATAAATTTATAACATTGTACATTTAATGTTTTGTTTTATATCATAGGAATATGTTTCGGTGTTATTTATGTACAACTAGCCGTCGCCCGCGGCGTTGCTCGCGTTCTAGATAGACCTTTTAGAGTGTGACTTTTCAAAATTCCTTTCTTAGTGCACCCCTACACTAAGGATACTACCCTCCAAATTTCATACCTCTAGGACTTATAGTTTAGGCTGTGCGTTGATTGTCAGTCAGCTTCAAAGTAGTTTTATATATTTAGATTCGTTTTCATTCATTCATTCATTCATAAATAAAAGTTTTGTCTATTATCAATAGATACTAGACAGGCGTCATGGCTCAGTCGGTAGTAGCTCTGCCTAACGTGCTGTGGGTCGTGGGTTCGATCCCCACCGAGAACAAACATTTCTGTGGCAAACATAAATGTTTGTTCTGTTTCTGGGTGTTACTATGTATTATAAGTATGTATTTACAAAATAAAAGTATATAAGTATTATATCAGCAATCTAGTTCCCATAGTACAAGCTCTGCTTAGTTTGGGACTAGAGAGCGTTGTGTGTAAGGTCCAAGAATATTTATTTATTTATACTAGATGTGTGTTGAAATATTACTGAGCAGGCATTTTTACTTACAGTCAAATTCTCATATGGAATACAATATTGTATGATTTTTAGGTACTATTAATAAATAAATAAAAAATAAAAAAATAATGTAGTGCGGTAAAATTGTTCTACATCAAAAATAGGAGGCCTGAGTTCAAAGTTCTGGATATAATGCGACAACGATGTTTTTTTCCATCAGATTAATCCCTAACTTAGTATCCTTAAAGATATATAATTACTTTCTCATAACATGCGGTGGCGGCGGATCCTGTTCAAACCTCCTGAGCCAGTAATCAGCGTCCTTGTACCCTTCTACGAACAGCTGGAACGAACCAATCTGGAAACATAATAAATAAATATTTATTCTTGGACATTTCACACAAAGCCTTCTAGTCCCTCTGCTCCTGTTAATTTATCAGGATAAAAAAGTATTATATCTCAAGTTTCATCCAAATTGGTTCAGCAGTTTTGGCCTGATTGCAAACACAAACATCCAAACATCTAAACTTTCGCATTTGTATTATTATAAAACTAAAATTTATGATAGGGATAAATTAAATATGCAGATCTAAAATCGAGTTTGTCTGTTTCTTTGTTCGCGGATCACGCCTTAACTACTGAACAAATTTCAACGAAACTTCAACCATTCAGAAGCCCCTTTTCCGGATTGAAACATAGGCTAAATTCTATTGAAATCAAAGACGTGGATTCATAGATGCAGCTTGAACTCTCTAAACCAAAAGCAGCCGTTTGCTACGAGGTTCATCGTATGCTGGTTGACAGATATTTTGGTGGAATGTTTCGCACGCGTACTAAGTCGCGGGTATCAGCTGTTTGTAAGTAGGATGTAATAGAGAACAGGGTAACCCACGGCGCTACCCCTCCAAAAAGATATATAATATACAAATCAAGAGGGCCTAGGATGCGCACGCGAGATATTTGTCATGTCGTTCTGTCAAAATGTAAGCATTTTGTACCACTTTAGGAACTATTGCATTATCTGTGGTAATGTTGTCGAGAAACCGCGCCTTGGAATCTTCAACTGTTGACATTTCTGCATGACTATTATCTCGTCCTCAGGTACGACGACTAATAAGTGTCAAAAGTGTATGTAGAAGGCGCGTTTTGTCGACATTACCACAGATAATACAAATGTTCAAAAACTGGTGCAAAATGCTTACATTTTGACAGAACGACATGACAAATATCTCGCGTGCGCATCTTAGGCCCGCTGCTTACTATACTTTCGTCGTGTAAACCTTGCTGTTCGTACTTTGTTGTAACTTTATTGTTACCTTAGGCGGGAGTCCCATTCTATTGAACCGTAGATTAGGAAACTGCTCGGTGATGGCTCGCTTCAGGCGTGATCTCTCGCGATCTATGCGTAAGTAGTTAAATGTCTCTGATACTAACTTCACCACCTGGAATAGACGAAAATTGAATAAGTGGCCACTTGGTGGGATACATAGATAGATAGATATATTCGTTATTGCACACCAAGAAAAGAACAAAAACAATAAAAGAGAAATAAGTTTTAAGTATGAAGTACAATGGGCGGTCTTATCGCTATAAGCGATCTCTTCCAGACAACCTTTGGATGGACAGAAGCATTTTGGTTTGGAAATAACGGGACGCACATAAAAATAAATACTTACATAAAGATGTTAATAATTTATCAGTAATACCAGGATGTGCCAGTATGTAACTTGTAACTACGAATGTTCTATGAGCAAGCTCGTTCATTAAGCCATGATGGAGGCCTAAACGCTGCCTAAAAACTCCAACACTAGATTTGGCCACTAACTCATACGTAAGGAAGCTCATATGAGTTAGTAGCCAACTCTGGTAACGTAATTTTTAGACCGTTTTAAGGCCTCTATCCTGGCTTAAAGACTCACGGAAGCGCTCAGATGTAAATGCCACTAACGGTCACCCATCCAAATAATAACCACGCAGAACGTCTTGCGCATCGAAACGATTATCTTCATGATTGCTAAAACTTTTTTATTTATTTTTTATTCATTTTTAATCATACAAGATGAGTAGAGATTTTCATACAAGAATCTATGCTCGAGTCCCGATAGTGCTTGAACAGTAAATCGGCATACGGGCCTTAAGACATTGCTATCAGATTTTTGTTCAAGTGAACTTCATTTTAGTTGAGGGCTGAGGTCAGACGCCCATTTTAATGTCTCACGTAATAGATAACGGCAATACTAATTTACTTTTATCGTAGTAAAAAAGTATAGAAGTGCTATTACTTTGTTATAATGTTAATTCATTTAAAAAACGGCTGGTTTGGTGCCCAGATAAAGTATGCTAAGTATTTAAAGTTTTATCCAAATTAGGTACTTGTACTTTGACTTAGGGCCGTAAGATCATCATCATCAACCTATATCAGTCCACTGCTGGACGTAGGTCTCTCCCAAGACGCGCCACTGAGCCCGGTCTTCGGCTCTTCTCATCCATTGTTTGCCAGCTACATGTCTCAGATCGTCGCCCCATCTTGCCGTAAGATCAATAGTGGTTTAAACCACGAAATAACCTCGAGTCTCCGATTATTTCATAAGATCAATGGTAGTTAATCGACCATGGGTAGCTTAAACTGACAGAGATGACAGTAGATTAATCCATCGATCAAATGTAACCGTAGTAACGAAACCCATAGTTTAAACTGCTTTTGATTTTACGGCCCATAAACTATGCAGACAAAATCAGTAGCCGCCATCTTGGATTGAAAAATATAATAAGTATACATAAGTATTAGGGTGCTTTTCCACCAGAGCTAAGCTGAGGTACGTTGGTAAGGATGTGTTTGAAATCCACCAATAGGGATCGTTTGTTTTCATATTAAACGATTCCTATTGGTGGATGTCAAACACTCCCCTAAACTTCAAAATTAATGCCCGCCATCTTGGATTTAAAAAGATGATTTGTTTACCTTTTATTGTATTTTATATTTTAGTAATATTTGAGTATATTAATAATAATAATAATAAAAACCTTTATTTCAGGCAACTTAATAGAAAGTATAAGACGTAAAAGCTTATTCTCGGACCCATATGGGTAACTCCCATTTGTTCTATAGAACTGTTAAAACTTTTTTATCCCTAATATCTGGTAACTTCCATTTGAGTAGGACTATTGAAACGGCCTACCATGGAACTACAGGGATAAAAAAGTTTTAAAAACAGTTCTATAGAACAAATGGGAGTTACCCACCCATATCAATATATATCTAATAGACCAACATACATGAAGCGCTCCTGGCTAGGCTTGCTTCGTCAATCTTCACCGATTATATAAGTTAAGCACCGTTCTGCGCGGTCACTATTTGGATGGGTGACCGTTAGTGTCATTTACATCTGAGCGCTTCCGTGCTACGGAGGGCACGTTAAACTGTCGGTCCCGGCTCTATCAGTCGTTAAGCCATGACGGAGGCCTTAAGGCGGCCTAAAAGCTCCGTCAACAGAGTTGGCCACTAGCTCGTACGAGCTTGCTTGCTTACTAACATACATACAATAATAAAAAACTTATTTATTATATTATATTGACTTACCCGTGTTTTAGGCACGATGCGAAGCCCTATTTTCGAGTCGACGAGACTGGCGCCTGCCTCAGACAGGTACCCCTGGTTAGGAATAAGGCAGGATCGACCAAAGCAGCACGGACAGCATAGCTTGTGCATCCATTTGGTCCATTTCGGGTTTAGCCGACCGTATGGCTCCTCGTCTTTCGGTTTGAATACGCCTACCACTTTCTGTAAGCATAAGTAATAGCATTGTTAATTGATTTAAGTTTTTTTTCTAAATAATAAACTGTTGCGATTTTAACGAATTGTATTTATGGTTTGCCACCATTACTCCCACCATTATTACCTCATAACTATCCAACCCCTTGACTGATTTACTTTATTTTTTAAACCAGTAAAACTTAAGAGTACTATCCGTATACCTACCGTATTCTGTGAAGATCGGATAAGCGGTTCAAAAGATCTCGACGAACAAACATACAAACCATTTTTGCCCAAGTTGTCACTAAGATCTTCGTTCGTTTCGCTCACTCGATCAAAAATAGAAATTATGTAATGACTCGCTTCCACCCGCGACTTCGTTCGCGTCCCGTTGGATCCCGTTAATTTTCCGGGATAAAAAGTAGCCTATGTGCTAATCCGGGTCACGGACAATACTTATTCCAAGTTTCATCCAAATCGGATCAGTAGTTTTCGAGTGAAAGAGGAAAAAACATACATATATCCATACCTACATCCTTACAAACTTTCGCGTTTATAATATTAGTAGGATTTCGAAAACTCAGGTGCTAAATAGTGCAGCGGGAGATTTAGGTTCAAATCATAGTCATAGTCTATGGTTCGAGCACAGATTATATTCTGAACAATCCCTTAGCAGATGTAGCGTTTTATAATAAAGACGTTATGATAATAGCAAAAATGTATCAGACGCACCAAATGAGAGGATAAAGTCTTGAAATCTCTCAACCCCGCGAATGAAATTTATATATGCTCGTCTGTAACTCAACTTGCAATAATACAAGCTTATTGTAAACACTGAGCAACTTTAAATTCTAGAATAGGATTCAAAGACACTTCCTAACATTACTTTTAACCGCTTCAGTATTTTTAGCTAACAAAAAAAAGAGGTTCTCCATTCAGTTCTTTTATGTTCATTACCTCAGAACGTCCGAATACTAAAACGTCACTCTGCACATAAAAAGATATTTTTCTTGTGTCTTGCAAAATGTCGATACGACATTCAGTCGCTTGATTGTTTATATGAGACTGTACATAATAAAAGATATTTTTTCTTATGTCGGATAAGACACGAGCCATACAAAAATTTTCTTGTCTTGTGTTCGTGTCTTATAATGTGCAAAGGTCCTTACCCTCCCTCTGTTTGACATTACTCACTGGTAAAAAATGGCAAAAGTAGCATTCAATGACTCCCAGGAAGCTGATGGTCACTTTGTGTTATTTACAAAAATATCTAAGTATTCTATCAGATTCTAGCATTGTGTGAAATATCAATCAGTAGATACATATTTATTCATCAGCAGTCAATATAAGTCCTGTTTACGTTTATCCGGTGGCCTTACGAATGTAAATACTTGTTATTCTCATCATGCGTTTCTTGGCTACACTGCCAATTTACATTGTTACATATCACAACATCAGACCTTATGCAAGGTCCCTTTTACATTTTGCAGTGTTGCGTTTATCTTGATCAAATGTAAGGACATTAGGTCCTGAAGGCGACCTTGAACTCATGTAAATTAGGCAAGGTTAAGCTCGATAAGACAGGAAAAAATCTTCAGACTAGAATGAAAAAACAATCTGTGCCTTGATGACGAATAAATGTGACAATCGCAAACGTATCGTAACGCTAGCGTATACGAGATACACTGCGCGGTGACACTACAGCGGTTGGCAGTCGAGCTGGCATTGACGCGCAATATAACTCGAAAACGTTAACGCGGCGACTGTCAGACTTGTTCGTGAGAGAGTACAATAACGAGTATCTAAAGCTCTCACTCAGACGTCTTTCTTCTTGTTTTGTCCAGTTATGTATGCGTCACTTCTTGGCCATTATATTTCTACCACAGAAGAAAAAAGAAAGTTATAAAGGGCTAGAACCTACCTAATAGCGTAGGTCGTAGTTGGATCATACGCTCATATTTCCAGCAAAACCCGCGATCGCCCTGCTTAGTCGCTCGCAGAAGTCGCAGAGATCACAATGTAAACATTGAAGATAATGTAGATCGTACTTACGCTTCCAGGATTTTTGACGAAGTATGATCCACTAGAGCCCTGGTATATCCTCTCGGGGTAGATTCCGTTGTCTATGGCCACCTCGGCTTGCCACAGCAGCTCGCTGAACTGTGGGTCATCTGTTGAACAACAAATAGTTTATTTTAACCCATCTATATGTAATCCTGGGAAATGAAGGAAGATTACAAGTCATTCTGACCGGTTTCCACTACGGAGATATGATTTCTGTTATGCTTATGATGCGTGCGTGTTAGAGAGCGCCTCTAACGTCTAACGCCGCCGTGCCAATCCTACATAAGGTGGTAACTGTGGTAAGATATGATGATGGTATATCGTAGATGACATGAGTAAGAAGACTGAAACTTGAGACGATGACTGATCGAAGAGAATGAAGGAAATCATGTTGTAATGATAATGGTGACTTCGATGAGTGATAGAAAAGTCCTCACGAATATTCCAGAAATATACTTGATGTCTGTCTATACGGGCACGTAATCATTATATTTCAATATTCTACGAACACCATATTGGTTAAGTTGTTTACACCTTCTAAAACTAAACTATAAATTTTTATATGTGCTCGTATTTGGAACTCCTTATCGGTCAGCGCAGCGCAGACAAAAGTAAATAAACACAGATACATAAGATATTGATACCGAAACCTCAAATTATTCCTAAAGGGCTGGGCCGTACACATTTAGATATTCTAATAACAATAGTGACGTAAGAGTAACTTTGTTTTATAGCGGTGTATGAACGTTATCGGAAAAAAATACACTTCGTCAGACTATCATCCCAATAAGGAAGTTTCCAGTCAAATAAAAACAAAAATAAATGGTGTCAATTTAAAGATAATAAAATTAAAATAAGAATGAAAAAAAAAATTACTTAAATATCTTAAAAAATGACGAAGATATGAATTTTTTAATATCGCCCATATCAAAACAAAGTCCGTGCGGAGCATTCACGGTCATGACGTCACAAGTCCCGACGGACAGATGCGTGATCTTGCGTGTTTCGTGCTCGCTCGCTCGCAGTCGCAGTATTATCTCTGACGTGGTGTGTGTAGGTCTTGGACGAATTGTGTAGGTAGTATTGTAATTTACAGAGGTATTATACTGGTATATAAAAAGTAATTCTAAGCTATTACCGTGAAGTTTTGACGATGGAGTGGATTTGTGCGCGGACAGTCTAATAATTTGCCAAAAGTCGACATGGCAATGGTATTAGACTTTTTGACTAACAATCCGATTTATGAAGTGAATTTCAATGAACAGTTTTGTTTCAAATTGATGGAGAAAAGCGTTTTATTTTGGAAAAAAAGTGTATTTAAGAAAGTTTTGATGATGTAAAATAAACAACTAATATAGTTTTGAGTAAAAATTTATTGTTTTATTAAAAGGTTCTGCAAGTTGACTAGTCCACATGCTATTAACACAATGTAATCAAAGAAAAGCAGCATTTTTACATGTACACATGCATGTGGTGCAAGCATTTTATAATCTCGCAATCTTCCTATCGATCTTTCAACGTGGATCCGAACAGCAGCAATCCTTTTTGTATCAATAACTTCTGTTTTGTCACTGACAGTACCAGATTTTACGCTTGGTGGTCTGACAAGCTTACATCCCTTGCTTTCTACTATTGAGGCGATATGCTTAAATCCCCTGTCTGCTAAAATGGTTGATCCTGTAGGTATCTTATCGATTATTTTACAATCTTCAAACAAAGTAGCGTCGTCCACTCTTCCACCATAACCACCAGATATAAAGTTTATAAATCCATTTGGTGTTATTGACATAAGGAATTTCAACGTGTTACATCCCTTGTAATTAGACCAAGTTAATGACTGGTGAAGTGCATTACTAGGCTGTTGAATTCGAACTTCAAAGCAGTCAATAATGCTTTGGGTTTTGGAGAAATGAGTTCGAAATGCCATTGGCAAATTAATTTCAACATCTGCTTGTTCGGGAAAATATATTAACTCTCTCATAAAATTTCTAATGGCAATAAAGTTTTTCCAATAATTTTAGCTATGGAACCCTTATGAAGCCCAAAATCTATAGCTAATCGAGATATAGATCATTCTTCTTATTTTTTTTTAAACTATTAGGATATCTACCTGAGGTCGTTGAACATTATTAACCAAAGTCTCTACCAAGAAGTAAGTGTCTTTGGAAAGACCTAAATACAGCTGTGTATGATGTTTTATTTTATTGAGCGTATTCTTAGGATTATCCGTGAATTTATCACATGAACTTTCACTGAAAGAATCCGACAGATTAATAGTGTCTGAAGTTTCTGTAATATCGTCACTAATGTCGTTGTCTTTTAGTATTTCATTTTCAAAACATTTCAAATTCTTCTGCCTAAATTTTGTTTGACATCCTTTATCTTCCTTTTTGCTCATTATATATACTTGAGTGCCCTTATTTCTTGTTTGTATTTTACCACTGGCTACATCGTAACATTCCATTGGTACAGAAATAGGATTTTCAGGATGTTTAATTTCTTCATCGCTCTGAACACATTCAATAAACTCTATGGGTTGTTGGGCAACAGAGGCTGGAACTTCAGTTGAAAGTACTTTTTCATAATACTCTGCTCGACGACGCTTCGCAACAGCAGACCGTTCTTGTGTATCTACCTTGATCTTTTGACAAGCAAACTTATGAGGCAAAACGTCTTTTTTTGGTGTAGTTACAGTTGTGTTTGTACATTTAGGCATTTTAGGCACGATGCAGTATTTATAATTTATTTTAGTTTCCATAATAATGCTTGCTGTTGCGTTGAGCGTACAAGTGCGAACTGCGGATTGCGGCAAACAGTCGCCCAGCCGCCGCGTCTCACGTCGTCGTCGCCGAGTCCCGCGCCGAGCGAGACTTGTGACGTCAGCGCATTGCCGGCCGGCCGCGCGTAATACAATTTCAGAACGGAAGGGAAAAGCTTTATAACTTCGTCATTTGTGAAGATAATTGAAAAAAAAAAACACTAGGATTTATTGCAGCTTTAGTATTACAAGAAAAAAATTATAATGAAAAACAGGAAACTTCCTTATTGGTACCTACCTACGACCCAACAGTAACAGTAGCGTAAATACTCTACTGTGAAAGTGACATCATAAATTGTGCTACTGGATCGTAACCAGTCTGCTTCCTATAGGGATAAATTCCATCCAATTTGATAAGAAATACCAACAATTTACGCATAATGTAAGTTACTTTGTCACGGCAGATCAGCTACGATGAAAACGTCCTTGGCCCAATGCGTAATCAGAAGACATTTGAATTAAATCATTTTACGTAAGTTGAGAATTCTTTTAGGCCGTAATTTATACAAATTAATATGTTTATGGATGTGACGCACGATCACCGCACGATGCTGTATCACAGCAATAACCTAGCTTTTTTGCTTCTATTTTTTTATCTATACTAAGATTGAGATATTTTTTTTTGTTTGCATTGAATAGGCTCCGAAACTACTGAACCGATTTGAAAAATTCTTTCACCGTTGGGAAGCTACACTATCCCCGGGGGACATAAGCTACATTATATTTTCAAAAAAATTAGAGATCCTTACTAAAACTCCGATAATGTAACTCAAGGTGTATAAAAATTTCGAAATAGGAAACTTTTGTTAAATACCCGTGCGAAGCTGGGACGAGCCGCTAGTAGTTCAATGAAAACACTTTGATTTAAATTCAAAGATTTTATAAACTAATAAAGACCTATTACAAATTAAGGACTCAAGTTTTGAGATTTTCCTTGAAAAATTTTAAAAATTCATACTTTTTTCTCAAAGAATCCGGCTGTGGTATCGAGGAAGTCTTCTCTTACTTGTGGTTTATTTGATCCAGCGTGAAACCACAGTGCTAGCTGCGGTGTAAGCAATCTAGATCGCATCTCAGACGTTTGTATCGCTAGGTCGGAACATTTCGCATATAACAATGTTAAGGATAGGATAGTGGAGAACTTCTAAAACGTCATCGATCACACACAAAGATGCACGATAAGATACATTTCAGGTAAGAACATAATCTGTCCCACGTACGCAACGTACGCAACGCATTATGAAATCTGGACCCTGATATTTGTATGGTTAGAAACATACTTGTCATACGCCATGCTATCCCACGCAAGGATAAGAAGAATAATTTATTAATACAAAACTTAAATAATAACAACAAGATAGTGTAGGTAGGTACTACTAGGTACTTAATTATGTTTCTAACCATACAGATATCAGGGTCCAGATTTTCATAATGCGTTGCGTACGTTTCGTACGTGGGACAGATATGTTCTTACCTTTATTTGTTAACAAAACAGAGTCATTGACATAAAATGGAAAATGTTGTGTGTTAGTAGTTTGTGTCAGTATGGAGACTTTACAGAATTTATTTTAGTAATTCGAAACAAATTTATATAATTAAAGGTAAATGCACTGTACCTGAATAAATGTACTAATGTAATAATTGTTGCAGAACTTATACTTATCTTTTTTTTTATAATAAAAGTAATGGAACAAGCTGATAGCTCACCTGATGTTAAGTGGTAACTTCTGCCTATAACAATGCATTACCTCACACAGCAAGTCCAATGAGGACCTGCTCTGTAAGGCAATGCACTGCGTCCATCACTCTGAGACGTAAAGATCTTGAAGTGTCATGTGCCGGTAATTACACCGGCGCCCTTACCCTTCAAACCGGAACACAGCAATGCGAGCATCGCTGCTTGGCGGCAGAAATAGGTACGGTGGTAGTACTGAACCCGGACGAGCTCTCACAAAGAGCTCTACTACCTACTAGATCTTAATCTGTACCTAAAGTATATACATAGAAATAGTAATGATATTGAGTCACTCATCATAAGACTAACTAGAATGGGGGCGTATTTTCTTACTATTTATTATTGTACCTACTTGTGTTTGTAATCGTCTCATCAAGCACTAATAGTGCGTTTCTCGTGACCAATAAACTAATTGGAATTCCGAATATTGTACTTATACTTATAATAAAATTCACATTCTTTTATTACTAGCTGGTACTCGCGACTTCGTCAACGCAGGATTAGAAGTCCAATTTGCTTTGCGAATCTTTCTAGGCGTTTCTGAAGAGTTCGTGTCCCGTAGATTGTCCAGGATATAAAGTAGCCTATGAGTTAATCCAGGTCACGGACAAAATATATTCCAAGTTCAAATCGGATCTGTAGTTTTTGCGTGAAAGAGGAACAAACATACACACATCCATACAAACTTTCACGTTTATAATATTAGTAGGAAGTAGGATTATCTAAGCTATTATTATGGTTTACGTACATAATAGCTAATATAGTAGACTATCCTAATATGAGTGCACCCTTCTGGGAGCTGTAAATATAATTACATTTCGAGGTAAATATTTATAAATAGGAATTGAATACGATTTTATAACAGGTAATAATTATAATTAATAATAATAATAGAATGTCAAAACAAAGGTAGTTTATTGGTCAAAGAACTGTAATTAATGTAAACTGTATAAATATGTCTATGATGTCATTGTAATGAAAAATCCTACTAATATTATAAACGCGAAAGTTTTTGAGTACGGATGGATCTTTGTTACTCTTTCACGTAAAAACTACTGATCCGATTTGGATAAAACTTGGAATATATATTGTCCGTGACCTGGATTAACACATAGGCTACTTTTTATCCCGAAAAATTAACGGGATCCAACGGGACGCGAACGAAGTCGCGGGTGGCACCTTGTGTATAAATATGTCAAGTTAAAACATAGGTACAAACATTAGGTTAATATTTCAGTTTGTTAATACACGCGAGAGCAATGATTCCGGGTCACTTAAAGAATGTTAAAAATCTCGGAAACTAAAAATGATAGGTTAATGCAATAAATTGTATTTAATAGACAATGTAATACTCCTTAAATGAAGGTATTAAAACTTCTTAGTTATTGTAAAGTTATATCTTAAAAAAATCAAATTTGAAAAAGGGCCACTTTCGAAGATGGAACTACGAAATTACAGCATTTGGTTTTGCTTTTGTTTGTAATCTGTCATTTATGTGGGTATATAAACCATGTTGATAGTGCTCTATATTCATTATTCAAGCTGAAATTATGTCGCTTACGCCTGAAGAATGCACCAGAATACTTACAATGCTGGAAACCGGCCGGAGTCAGCGCGATACAGCCAGGACTGTCGGTGTGTCGCTGTCAACAGTACAAAGAGTTCTCCGACGTTACGAAGAAACTGGTTCTAACCTACGCAGACCAGGAACGGGCAGAACCAGGTGTACCACAGCACGAGAAGACCGATACTTGGTGAACACCATGCTTCGAAATCGCTTTCTCACAGGAACTGAACTCACAAATCAGTTTCGACGCCTCGGAGGAAGTAACCCAAGTGCATGGACAGTAAGACGTCGGCTTGCTGAATCTAACTTAAAACCCCTTAGACCTGCAAACGGCCCTAAACTGGAGCGTGGGCATCGTATTTCAAGACTAAGATATGCCCAGAGCCACGTAAATTGGAGTATTGAAGATTGGTCAAAAGTTATGTTCTCCGACGAATCAAAATTTATGCTCTACAAGCACGATGGAAGACACAGAGTGTATCGAAGACCAGGGGAAAGATTCAAGCAAGCATGCATCGAAGAAAAAGTAGCCTACGGTGGTGGGTCTGTACTTGTGTGGGCCGGAATTTCTTCTGAAAGTCGCACAGAGCTGGTGATCATAGAAAACGGCTCTTTAACTAGCGTAAGATATGTGGAAGAAATCCTCAATGATCATGTTGGTCCATTTATGGTCAATTTAGGTGAGGATGCTATATTTATGCATGACAATGCCCGACCTCATACAGGTAGGATTGTGAATGACTACCTTCAAGAGATGAACATTACTCGTATGGAGTGGCCAGCGCGCAGCCCGGTTATCAACCCGATCGAGCATGCTTGGGACGAGCTAGGCAGATGCGTAAAACAACGAAACCCTCCCCCAATCACGCTTCGTGAGCTCAAAATTGCTCTCACAGAGGAATGGGAGAATATTCCCCAAAATCGTATAAGGAACTTGGTGTACAGCATGCCAAACCGCGTAAACGCAGTAATGGAAGCACGAGGAGGCAATACGAAGTATTAAAATTCAAGTCAAATCGTAATAAAGTTCAAAAATTTCATGTTTCCTATTTTTGTTTTAAGGAGAGATCAGCAGTTTTTTTCTTTATGTAATTTTGTGTTAATAAAATGTATGGTGACTCATATTTTTTTACTTTCATATAAGGAGTATTACATTGTCTATTAAATACAATTTATTGCATTAACCTATCATTTTTAGTTTCCGAGATTTTTAACATTCTTTAAGTGACCCGGAATCATTGCTCTCGAGTGTATTTTTAAAATAAGTAAGATATAAGCAAGGCGTCATCAAGAAGTGATTGAAGATATAATATCAAACCCTGTTATAAATAATCTTGGTTTAGGCTTGGAGTTACACACCATGCTTCGTCTTTTGCATCGCCAAGCAAATTCAAATTCAATCGTAAGAGACAAAACATGCTGTAACAATCCCAAGCTTACTTCGAGTTAATAGTCATTTGAGTTTTAAGGTCATCAGAGAACCTTGAATTGAATTTAATCTTAATTTTGCAGTTGATCTGCAAAATAACTTTAATGTTTTATGTATGTTTAAGAATCTTTTCAACATTTGCAAAATTATTTCCCCAAAATGTTAATTTTGGTTTTTCAAGGTATATAATTACCTTATTGTATATTTATTCTGCCTGTGTCTGTAAATAAAGAATTGTATATAAAAAAAATCATGAATAAATATTTTGAAAAATAAAATCAGCAGGTATGTAGGTATAACAGCAGTTCATCATCTTTAAAAAAATAAGTGTAATTAATGAATACTAATAAAGTTTCTTTTTCAGTTTCAAATTTTTGCTAATTTAAAGGCCACAGCTTATAAAAAATGCCATTAATCATTTTATATAGTGTAGGAAGTAATCTCAAGTTATTACTAAAAGTTATAACAATAGGTACTTCGTTTTTCAGACGTTCTGTAAGTTGAAAGATTTTAGTTTATGCATTTTGAAATGCTTTAACCTGCCTATTACAATTGAGGTCTTTAAATTAATAACAAAAATTTATTAGGCAATGTCTGCCAGATACTAGTCCCCATTAGATGCTAATCACTTTTTTAGAATTTCAAAACAGTTTCTTCTTCCCCCATAGTCGGCCCCTTATTCTTGAGGATTGTGACTCCCTTCCAAGGTCCTGTGGATAGCGGCTATCCATTCGGAGCGGTCAGTGGCTTGATAAAGTGCCTCGTGCACCGACATTTCCAGTTGCTCCGACACTTGGTCAGCCCAGTTGGCTTTAATCATAATTTTTTGTGTAATTTTTTATTTATTTATTATTAATCATTATATTTAATTTAATAATTGGATAAAGAAAATATGAATCTGCTAGATTTAATTCATAAATCATTTTTGGAAACTTTTGTCTCATTTCCCAATGATGTTGACCGTGCCTCATTCTAATGAGATCTGAATGTTGTTTCATTTTACCTTAGACTTACCAAACACGCAATTTACATAATATACTTGTTTACCTTTATCAAATCTGAACTAATCCTTCAAACTATGTCACATACAAAAAACTTGCACTTTGAGGCCGGTTATACTCGACCGACCGTCGGTGCGTACGTCGGTCGCGCTTGTCATTTGTATGGAAATTCACGCGCGTACCGTCAGCGTAGCTGTGTACGCATTCATTGACTTGCATAGATATAGCTACGCCGACGTACGGTCAGCACTGACTGTCGGTCGAGCACTGTTTACAGCCTGAAAGTACATATGGGCATAAAGATAAATAATAACACCTTCTTTTATGACAAACTAGCTTCCGCCCGCGATTCTGTTTGCGTCCTGAATCAGATCTTCCACGCAAAAACTACTAATCCGATTTGGATGAAACTTGGGATATATAATTGCTGTGACCTGGTGGGTTACTTTCGACCACAGTTCCAATCTGGATCCATAGATGTTGACAGAAGTTGTTTCATTTTTCAGTACAATATGACATGAAATCTGTCAAAATCCAGATCCAATTTGGAACGGCGGTGGTCGAGAGTAGCCCTACTGGTTTAACACATTGGCTACTTTTTATCCCAGAAAATTAATAGGATCCAACGTGACGTGAACGAAGTGGCGTGCGGAAACTAGTAAACTATCATAATGTTGTGCAATTTATTGATATTTCAAAATACCTCTGAAACTGTCAAGATAAAGCTTGCAGACCTACTAATAAATCTACTCAATGGTACTACCATATGGAAAACCTAATTTCCTACAAGAAATGATAAAACATGTGTTGATATTATATTGATTGCTCGTGTTACATCTAATAAATATACAAATTAAATAACTATTGACTTACTGCAATAAAAGGGATCACACATTTAAAGTTATCCGTAAAAACTTTACAGAAACAATTTCCAAATTTTATTTCAGTATTGCACATACAACTACACATCACTGAAAATACTATCTGCTACTGAATTCACATCAGTTGCAATACACATTTTCTTACAACTAAACAAAGTGAAGTTGGTGAGATCAATATAATCATTAGCAAGCGTAATTCGGTTTTTGTAAACGAGAAATCATATTTTTCATGTCAAGGGAATCTTCGTGCGTCATAGTACCTAAATATTACACATCTCCAAAACAGATGTTTACAAGTTATAAAATACTTAGGTATTGTGTTTGCTTTCTCTACAGAAGCCATACACCTGCTTTGTTGAAGTCATACAAAAGTAAAAATATAGAATAGGATAATCAAATAGTGTTCGGCAGCTAAATACGATGCGATGTCGTCTTTATCAGTTAATTGGGAGGAGGTTGTAAGTACGTAGATAGTATAAATCGACTTGCCTGGAAAGTGATTGTAGGAAACCTCGAAGTCGCCGCGGCCGCCAAGCAGCGGCTGCGACTCTCGATTCACGCCTGGAGAATCCAGGTTGCCCTCGAACCCGACCTCTGGCACTAAAAAGATCTCTTCTGAGCTACTGGATAACGATACCACACCGTCATCGGGCGGTACACTCAATGTGTTCGGCTTGTCGAAGTCGAGATTCAACAGAGTCTCTTCCGTACTCATGAGTAAAGCTAGACAGTAAAACTCTACTGAGCCTCATTTATTTCGTATAAATAAATCTCTTTGTTTCAAAACCATTCACACAAACACTTGATTTCATTCAGCAAGCAAATGAATTGACCGTAGACTAAATTAAAAAGCAGAAGACGAGGACATGACAGCTGAAAATTTGACGTCTAACCATAGACTTGTTCCTTTACAGTAGTGCATGTGCAGATTATTCTTTAGATTTTTACCGGTTTTTAATCGATTTAGTCGATTATCACGATTTTTCGATTAAATATTAAGTAGTTAGACCTTTACAGTTGTTGTGGTTTGTTTTTTCGCTCCTCGGAGCAGGCTATAGTTTTAAAACCATACCGCCTAGTTTAACATTATGTTTTTCCCTTATAAGTTCCTTCACTAATGAATGTAGGTAAAAGGAAGTAGTGTTAAAAAGTGGGTGTAATGCTGCGCCTACGAATTCGTTTTCAAATTCAAATCGTTTATTGCGCTTATGTTGTTAAAAAGATGTTGTACAAAAGATAGTGTGGGTACCAAACATAAACCCTGTTAGGGCACAGCAATTTGTTCAGGTGTAGATAGGCACTAGGTGGCATATTTATGTATCTAGTTTAAAATATTTTAACATTCATCTAGAAACTCGTGCAATGAATAAAAACAGTTTTTTATTAAATACTTTTTTAACATATTTTGAATTTTTTTTTTACATTCTCGTTTTTGATGTCATTGGGATTTTATTATAGATTTTTACACACATTGCATAGGGCCCTGAATGCATCATTTGTAATGAAGAGTCAGGTCGGGTTCCTTGACCACCTACCTTAAGATGAAGTAGAAACCTGCAATCTAGATTATTTTTCACTAGAGAATGATCCATCGGATCCTTGAGAATCGCCATAGACACTAGATTCCTTGTCTGAAAATCCTTTATCCGAATACCCACGTTTTCCGAAAATTCCTCTGTGCCTATCATGATGAAAGTGGCCTTTATTGAACCCGGCACCCGCTCTAAGTGTGTACCCTAACCCTTTCGCACCAACTTTCTTTACTACGCCATTAGTTTTATCATCTTCATAAAACACTTTGTCCTTTTTGAATTCGTCTTTATGATGAACTCTGTG
Organism: Eulithis testata; assembly: GCA_947507515.1. Lineage (NCBI taxonomy): Eukaryota > Metazoa > Arthropoda > Insecta > Lepidoptera > Geometridae > Eulithis > Eulithis testata. The sequence continues at coordinate 2,713,367 of OX382213.1, read as the reverse complement.
AAATCCTCTTGTTTTCGTCCCTTTTCTATACTTCCGATCTTCATTTCCGTTTATTCCAACAGCAGTTCCCGCGGAGCCTTCCGCTTGTGCGTAGATCTCATCATCATCATAAGCTCCTTGATCATGAAGACCAGCAGTTTTGAAAAACTTCTCTAAGTCTGCAATGTTGTGTTTGCTCTTGTCTCTTTTGTTTGACGCAGTTTTCTTCTTATACCCTGATGTATCGACGCCGGTTTTAGCTTGTCCCGATCCACTGGTTGCTTTTTTATCGATTTCATCTAGAAGTTTTGAAAAATCGTCCAAATCCTCTTCTTCGACTTCGTACTTCAGATCAGCTAGGTTGGTGTCTAGCTTATCAAACTCTAGAGATCCTAAGCCTGACGGAGCAGATTCGACTGTCCAATAAATGGTCAGCGTCAGTAGCCAGCACAAATTCTTCTGCATTGTCCTAATTTTTTGTCCCGATTGCTCTTGAGTCTTGCGCAATGCAAGAAGGTTACGACACTGACATACATGCACTGTTGTTCGTTTTATATAGCCTTTTGATGAAATTAGCAAGCAAGGATAGTTTTTTTCGAAGATGAGTGGTTGATGAGGTACCTAAGGTAAGTGTGTCACAGTTCAGCGGGTGTGCGTAATCGGTGCAACGACATGGATCGGTCAAGGTCTGCACGACCGTGAATGGTCAAAGCGTCAAAGTAAGTTCATAGCGTAGATAGGCAGGTACCTACCTAAATAGTGGTATCCCACTTATAGTTTTTCCGAGCATAATAATTAACTCATTGTTAGGTACTGTACTACGTAAATAGCATAGGCTTTTTTTATATGAGATAGAATGTCCTTTGACCACAATTTCACCTCATGGTAAGTAAAAATACTAGGTAGGTACCTACTAAGCTACCTAATTGCTACCATATCAGTATCGTAGTGTTTATACATTGAAGGTATGCTATCAGTAAAGTCTTCAGCTAAACCTTCTATAGAAGCTTGCAACGAGTTGTAAGCTTGATACTTACTTAGTTACACTGTAGGTATTTTGTCTCCTTCAATCGAATTTGAATCCGCTTGTCAATGCAAAAGACAGAACACGGTGTAACTATTCCAAGCTAACATCGAATACCGCGTGCACACTATGCCCATGCCGCTGCCGGAATGTATGGCGGCATCAATGCCGCGGACTTATGGCCACAGCAACATCGCCTTTATTTATTCTCACTAAGCGGCATTCATGCCGGCAGTGGCATGGGCATAGTGTGCACGCGGTGTTAGGTAACACTGGTGTGGACAATTTATGATATGATTATCATCATCATTATCATCAAACGTACATCTCGACCACAGTTCCAATCCGGATTCACGGAATTTGACAGATCTCGAGTCATTTTGTACTGAAAAATTACAGGACTTCTGTCAAAATCTATGGATCCGGATTGGAACTGTGTTCGAGAGTAACCCACCTGTTACCATTTAGTACCAGACTCATGGAAATCGGTGGATGGAGGCCCAAAATCGTTCTTTTCTGACTCTAAGGCAGTTGTCCCACCGCCGCGCCGGTGAGTAAACGACTAACTATTGGCTATTTTCTCGCTCAAGAAACGTACAATAGATATAACATTCCGTGTAAACAAAAGAGATGCATATACAAATAGTTGATCGCCGACTGTTCACACTGCCGGCGAGGACTCGCTTCACTAGTTTGTCGCTCAGCGACAATAGTTTGTCGCTGACAGCGATCCAGCGATACTCGCTCAGCTCCGAGTATTCGGACTGTCGTTTGGCCGCCGCGAACTAGTGATGCGAGTGATGCGAGTGATCGCTCGTCTCACTCGCCACTCAATCATAGCCGAGCTACACAACTATCGGAAACACGCACTCCCTTCTCGCTGCTCGCCGACTCGTTTCTAGTTTCTAGCTCTACTCGCTACTCGTTCATCGTTGTCGGTGGTACAATACAACTGCGTAAGGGAGTCCAATATTCAAACCTTTGTGATAGCCATTACACGAAATAAAGAACGCTAGGTACTATGGTAGGTACCTAATATTGGAAAATATATAGTTATCATGCGTGTTCTGTTTATTTCTTCTCGCACGCTGTGACGCCCTTTAATTATGGGAGCACTATATTTTGTAACCATTAGAAAGACTGATTGTTTGTTCACTAAATGTAAACCCGTGTTGGGTGTCCTATTTAAAAAAAATACTTAATAAAAATAAAAATAAACCAAATAAAAAAAACCAAGTAGGTAGCTAGGTGCCATTTATCGTCAGCCTCTGACTGTTCGTCGTTTTTTAGCATCGAAATAGGATGTTTTTAGTAACTTCTTTTATTTTTATTGGTCAGTGCTTGGACCAATCCTCTTTGGAATTTTCTTGACAGATATAAGACAGCACATTCAATCTCAGCTATCTATTTTCGCAGACGATACAAAAATCATGGGGAACCCAATGATAACACATAATATAATTCAAAATGACCTTGATAGCATTTACAACTGGACACAGAACTGGCTCATAACTTTAAATGAACAAAAATGTACAGTATTACACATTGGAAACAAAAACCCGAAACTTGATTACACAATTAACAACAACCAACTAGAAAAAGTGGAATGTCAAAAGGACCTAGGAGTCTGTATTACTACGGATCTCAAGTGGGAGACACACATTATAGGGGTTGTTAAGAAAGCCAATTCTATACTTTACATAATAAGAAAGGCATTCACATACATTGACAAAGATCTTTTTATAAAAATATATAAAACATACTTAAGACCATTAATTGAGTATGCATTCCAAATCTGGAATCCCTACTTCAAGAAGGATATTGATCTCTTGGAACGAGTACAACGCAGAGCTACAAAAATGGTACCATCACTTAAAAAGTACTGCTACAAGTGTCGTCTTCAGCAATTAGGATTAACAACATTACAACAGCGAAGGCAACGCGGCGATCTGATAGAGACCTATAAAATCCTTAAGGGTCACTACAATGTACCAGCATTAGCAAGCATCTACAACTTAAACGAGAACACAAACCTAAGAGGACACTCTCTCAAACTGGTTAGCCTACCAGGTACAAGCAACCCTAAAAGACATACCTTGCCAAACCGTGTGGTCGAAGCCTGGAATAGGCTGCCAGAGACTATAATTAGTGCTCCAACGGTTAACACATTTAAAAACAGACTAGATAAACCAAGTGCACAGACAATATTAAGTGATATACACGTATCAGCTTTAAGCTGCCTGTGTATAAAATAATAATAATAATAATAATAATAATAGTGATTGATAAATATCCTTAATTCAGCTTTATTTTGTTCGGGATTTCTATTGTGATGTACCTCACCTACCTAGCTAGGTACCAGGGTAATCGTGACATTCTTGAGTAGCAAATAAAGGAACTATTTGTGGTTATACTGCGTTAATTTATTTGCGTTACAAAAGTATTACATCGTAATCATATCAAACATAACAAAAGCATAGAAATAATTAAACTATCAGTTATTTACAAGATGTTAATAGGTAGTTCTATTCCTCATCGTACTCCTCGTCATCGTCATCGTCGGAGTGCGCGTATTCTTTTTCATGACTGCTTCCTCCGCTCTTTCCATAATCATCTTCCTGATTGTAATGACTGTCGTGACCTTCCTCTGCTGAATGGCCTGCCTCGCCTTTGTCAACATGACCCTTAGAATGGAAGCCAGCTTTGCCAAAAGCTCCCTTGTCGTATCCTGCAGCATGTTTACCTCCTTTCTTGTGATCACCTTCTTCGGAACCATGATGACCCTTCTCATAGCCATGCTTGTTGTAATGACCACTGTTATCGGCAACATCGTAAAAGTCATGATCTTTCTTAAACTCGTCCTTGCTGAAGACTTTGTGGTATCCGGTGATGTCCTCACCTTTACTGAAGTGCTTCTTGTGGCCGTGGTCTCCACCTTTGTAGTTTTTGCCAGATTCGTGGTGTTTTCCGTGAGCATCAACTTCGTTGTGGTGAGAGCCTTTCTCGCCTTTGTTCTCATCGTAGTGGCCTTCCTTGTGCTCCTTGCCGTAGTGTCCGGATGCGCCCTTAGCGTGGTGTCCTTTAGAGTTGTATCCTTTGCTTCCCTTTTCCCCGTGAGCTGCGTGATGTTCTTCTTCATAGTCGCTGCCAGCGCCTTTTTCATACTCGTGTCCGGGATCAATATCGGCATATTCTTCTTGAGACTCCTCGTCATCGTCTTCGGCATCTTGGACGATGATGGGTTTAGCCGCAATGTAGGGTAGTGGTGCAGGTGCGAGATCGTATGCTTCGAGTGCCAAGGGTTGAGCTATGGGTAAAGGAGGGGCGAAGGCGTGCGGCTGTTGGTAACCATGAGCTCCAACTTGTATCAAACTAGCAGGGCCGTTATGATCGTTTCTGTAGATGTAGCTCGTTGCCGCCGGAGCAAACCCGAGCTGAATCGCCGATGCAGTTGCAGCAGCGAACAGTAAGCTGATAAATGTGTTTGTCATCTTGAGATGTGTACTGGACAGGTGCCTGTGCTGTAATAATTTAATAAGCCCGTTGCCAATATTTATATCTAGGCTAGAGACAAAAGAACCGTGAGTGTACCTCAACCATGTAACAAATTACTTATCAGACGAGGTTATAGGTGACAAAGAACATTTTAATTGAAAAAATTGTCAATGAAAGATTGACCGTTGTGCAATATTGCGAGCACGTCGACCGCAAGATACCTGCCTAACACGGCGTGAAATGCTTTTTCTAGAAGAATACCTACGCTACGTGGGGTCTGCAAAAAACCTGCGCATGATTTGACCGCGCCGGTCAGTCGCAGCGCAGACCACAAGGCTATCGCTAGATACAAACACGCATCCTTTTTAACATTTGCATGCTCGGTCTCGCAATCAGAATATGTTGCACCCTGAAGTTGCCTTCCATGCTTATGACACCTCACTGTGGATCCCAATTCTCGATAAGTAGGTAGGTACCTACCTCTTTAAACCTACAATTTATATTACCTACCTACGAAAGATTAACGATCCTCGATGTTTTGTTCACAGGGGAAATGTTCGTTTAGAGAAAAGTTATTTTCTATCATCGATCCTAATCTGCACTTGTTCCTACCAATTAGAGGGGCATCAGGGCATGGCATAGAAAATCGGCAAGGTAAAGCTTTGGTCTCGCGATCGTAACGCACAACGCTGCGGTACGCGGCTCAACGCAGAGTACCGCGTTTGCTCTTTGCCGCTAACGCATACTGCGACGGAACAAAAGACCATACTAGACGTTTTCCATATTGTGTCCGACGCCGCATGTCGCATACCGCAGCGTTGTGCGTTACGATCGCAAGCCAAAGTTAGGAGGGTGAACTAGGCTGAGGAACTAGGTAGTTCTTCAGCCTATTACCAGTACCAGGACCTAATAAGCTAGAAAGAGCTGTTGATTCTATATATTTATCTAATTGTCAACAACAATAGGTAGGACACCTACCTATATGTAATAATGGAAGCAAAAGGGTAACCGTGGCAAAATGTCAGCTACTCTCCATTGCTACTTATTATTTTTGTCAAGCAGGTCTGAGGTTTTTAGGGAACGTAATTTTTTTCGCGTTCCGTGTTCGCTCCTTTAACCTACCGAATCCTCTAACCATCGATTTTTAAGCTATTGCATTACTTTCTTTCGCGGGCCTTGAGCGTGGAGACCGAATCCAGAAATTCCGTAACGAAAATAACCTAACACCTCCCACTCCGACCGGCACAGCGGTGATACGATAAAAAATGCTATGCAATAGCTTTACCGCGGCAGTCTCCGAGTGCCACACGTTTTTTTTTGTAGATAGTGTAGACCTACCACCCACCCCAAGCCCCTTTCCAAAAGCTCGAGGTCTGTTGAAGAAGATCCGTTCTGGTTGATACCTACCTTCTTAGATAATCATAGACACCCTGTCATAAAAAAGAATAGAATATAAAAGTGTAAAAATAAGATGTCATGTAATTCGAAAGTAAAACTCTAATACAAAAGTGCTATCCCGTTTTATTATTGCTTTAAATATTGAATCGCCTATTTGCGCAAAACTGCTACAGGTTATGGTGCCCAGACTAGGCCACAATAATATTTGAAAATGGATACTATTACGGGAAAAATTCAGATTGGTCTCTTGGAAGGAAAATCCAACTGGGATACATGGAAATTCAAAGCTACCTGCCTTCTACGCACTGTACCTCAGACGCTAGAGGTGGTACAAGGCTCGTTCCAGAAACCAGTTGAACCAGCCACCGGTGCTGGAGATGCAGTCATGGCGACTTACAATTCAAACCTCGAACGTTTTGTTAAAGCCGACACAAGCGCCCTTCTGATCCTGACGACCAATATGCACGAAGAGACACTAAGGAAAGTTATGGGTATACTAGTGCACGCGATGTATGGCTAGAACTACACAGATTATTCGATGGCACAGACGAAGATAGAGCCTATAATCTATGTATGAATTTCTTTGGATACAAAAAGCAAACGGAAGACGATATGGCCACCCATATGTCCAAATTGAAGAACATGTGGACACAGCTAAACCAAGAGTTTAAGAAGGATAACAGCAAGGAGTTACCTGAGTTGCTACTAATCTGCAAGATACTCGATACCCTTGATGACACCTTCTTCTCCTTCAGAAGTAGCTGGCTATTATTACCGAAAGCTGAAAGAAACACTGAGAATCTAACAAACCATCTATGTGCATTTGAGAGAGCACTGAAGAGTAACAACGTACCCCAACAGGAGGCTCTCATCTCGAACGCTAGTAATACGAATAATGAGAAGAAGAAGGATAAGAACCTAAAATGCAATTACTGGCAAGCTATCGGCCATCGTGTCAGAAACTGCCAGAAATGGATCAAAGATGGCAAGCCACCGAAGAGCAGTAATCCGCAACCGACGACGCCTTCAACTTCGAAAACCGCAAACATAGTTCTTATGTCTTTAGAGGACACTGAAGTTTTTTCAATCGAACGTGACTCTGAGAACTGGTATGTGGATAACGGCGCCACAAGCCATGTTACGAACCGGGCTGATTTATACCAAAATTTCGAATATTTTGATGAAGATCGTACTGTGACAACTGCAAATGGCAATGCGATTCGTGCCAAAGGCAAAGGTTCAGTAATCATCGAAACAAATATTAAAGGGAAACTATTCCGAGCAACCCTGCGAGACGTTTGGTATGTGCCAGCCATCAACAAGAATTTGTTCTCAGTTTTAGCGCTTCACGACAGAGTCCCGAATAGCTCTTTCTCATCGACGACAAAGGAATGTACGATCTATGTCAACGGAGAAGCATGCTTAATAGGGAAAAGACAGAAACAAGGTGGTTTATACCGGCTAGACGTAGTCAACGTATCACCTGCGAAACCCCCCGAAGTTTATGTGACAGATGCAACGATGCAACTCTATCATGAAAGACTTGCGCACCAGAACAAGAGGCACGTCAAAGCTATAGTTAAACGCGAACTTGGCATAGAACTGCCACTTGATAAAGAGCATTGCGAAGGTTGCATTTATGGGAAAGCTCATAGACTTAAATTCGGTACGAGAACTCGAGCATCAGCGCCAGGAGAGCTCGTACATACTGATGTTTGCGGACCATTTGAACCAAGTTTTACGAAGTTACGTTACTATGTATTGTTCAAAGACGACTTTACAGGCTACCGTATGGTATACTTCCTGAAGCATAAGTCCGAAGTCAAGGATAAACTCGCCTTGATGTTAGCACGTGCGAAGACACAGGGACACACCATAAAACGGCTGCTAAGTGACAATGGTGGTGAGTTCGACAACGAGTCTATTCGAAAAGTATTGGATGCTCACGGAGTAGAACATAGACTTGTAACTCCGTATACACCCGAGCAAAATGGTGTCAGCGAGCGAGAGAACAGAAGCCTCGTTGAAACAGCACGTTCAATGATGTACGCTCACGAACCTATGCCGCAACAACTTTGGGCTGAGTTGATCAATACCGCCGCCTATATTCTGAATAGGACGGGTCCAGCAAACAACGATAAAACTCCTTACGAACTTTGGTGTGGAAAACGGCCCATTATTAAACAGTTCCGAATAATAGGCTGCACAGCGTACGTCCACATTCCAAAACAAAAACGTAGAAAACTTGATAAGAAAGCCACGAAAGGTAGAGTCGTAGGTTACGATGAAGATGGTTACCGAATCTGGATCACGGATGGAAAAAGAAACACGCTCGTCCGTTCGCGTGATGTGATTTTCGATGAAAAACCTCTTCCAAATCTTCAAGTAAATAATTCGACATCACCTTGTGTAAGCGAAGACACACGAGAGTATGAATACACGATACCTCTACCGGTAACCAACGAGGGGTTGACTTCATATCCTACTGAAACCGAGGGAGAACGCTCCATTAAAACAGAGGGAGGAAATGAAGCTACGATCGAAACTACGAACGAAGCAGAACGTGCTCTTGAGGGAGAATATCAGGATCAAGTCCAAGTGGAAGATCACGTTCATGATGAAAATGTGGATGGACTCCAGGAACCACCTGAAATACGTAGTGATTATCAGGATCAAGTCCAAGTGGAAGATCACGTTCATGATGAAAATGTGGATGGACTCCAGGAACCACCTGAAATACGTAGTGATGACGAAGACGAATTTCATGATGCCGCTGAAGTTCCATCTTACAATCTTCGCAATCGTAGTCTAATAAGACGTCCTGAAAGATTCGACGATTACATATGCGTTACTGAATCGTATCCTGCTAATTTTTCAGATGCCATGAATAAAGACGATCATGATGAATGGCAAAAGGCGATGGATTCGGAAATGAAGTCGTTAAAAGACCATGGAGTATGGACGTCATGCGTGTTACCCAAAGGCAGGAAGGTGCTTCCATGTAAATGGGTTCTCCGTATTAAAAGGAACCCAGATGGCACAATTGATAAATATAAAGCACGACTTGTCGTAAAAGGCTTCAAACAAAGAAAAGGACTAGATTATGGAGAGACTTTCAGTCCTGTTGCCCGACTTGCAACAATCAGAGCGCTTTTTAGCGTGAGTGCACAAGAAAACCTGTATCTTGTACAATTCGATGTTTGTACCGCTTTCCTCAATGGTAAGCTCAAAGAAGAAATTTACGTGCAGCAACCCGATGGCTACGCTGATGGAACAAGTAAAGTCTGGAAGCTTAATCGAAGCTTATACGGATTAAAGCAAGCACCGAGATGCTGGAATGCATGTTTCCAAGAAATCTTACTCGAAATGGATTTCAAACAGTGTGAGGCTGACTCCTGTTTATACACTAAACTGGTAAATGGCAAGAAGCTACTCATAACGTTGTACGTCGACGATGGTATGATAGCAGCTTCAGACAAGGATTTGGCTGATGACTTTCTTAACGATCTAAGAAAACGATTAAGAATTACTACGAAACCCGCAACTTATTACTTGGGTCTTCAAATACAAAGAGAGGAGAATGGCTCAGTAATTATAAGTCAAGAAGCTTATGCAAAGCGTATTTTACAGCGTTTTGGAATGCTCGATTGCAATCCAATCACGACACCTTGTATAGAAAAGGAAGGTTCAGGGAAAACTGAAATAAAAGAGGAAAAATTCCCTTACCGAGAAGCTGTAGGTGCCCTGGCATACCTAATGGTTGGAACACGACCGGATATAGCATACGCTGTAGGAGTTGCATCCCGGAAATTGGAGTCGCCCTCCAAAGAAGACTGGCTTAAAGTCAAGCGGATTATGCGCTATGTTAAAGGAACGTACTCATATGGTATTAAGTACAAAGCGCAGCATCTCCCCGGTATCCTTGAAGGATTTAGCGATGCAGATCATGGAGGAGATGCACAAACTGGACGCTCTACAACTGGAGTCGTGTGCCGATACGCAGGAGGCGTGATATCGTGGTTGAGCCAGCGACAGACATCGGTTGCTATATCAACTACTGAGGCAGAGCTAGTAGCAGCCAGTGAAGGCGCTAGGGAAATGGTCTGGCTAATAAGAGTAATGCAAGACCTGACATCACTTGTGAAAACCCCGATGTTGTTTGTTGACAATGAAGCAGCAGTTCGACTTGCTCACAACCCCGAGTTTCACAAGAGAACAAAACACATCCGTATCCGCCACTTTTACATACGTGAACTGGTTGCGGAAGGAATACTGGAGGTGGAAAGAATCAGCACTGTGGATCAAGTGGCCGATATATTGACAAAAGGATTATCTCGGTCGCCATTCATGTCTTTTTGCAGAGAACTCGGTGTTATGAATATGGGAAAGTGTTGAAGAAGATCCGTTCTGGTTGATACCTACCTTCTTAGATAATCATAGACACCCTGTCATAAAAAAGAATAGAATATAAAAGTGTAAAAATAAGATGTCATGTAATTCGAAAGTAAAACTCTAATACAAAAGTGCTATCCCGTTTTATTATTGCTTTAAATATTGAATCGCCTATTTGCGCAAAACTGCTACAAGGTCCACCCAAGAATACTGGTGTTATAGGTAGGTAGGTAGTACCTACTCTCTATAGGTTGCTGTTTTTGAACCCGCGCCTTTTTATAACCACCTTATTAGCTATGTACCTACTACCACCTAAGTACATACCTGTAGGTACTACCTATAGTACCTACCTAATATAACCATGGACTGTTTTTTTAAATAATAATAAAAAGTCTTAAAACTAATATAAGTACAGCATTTACAACATTCACAATATTTACAAAATACACATGAATCAGTTTTTTTATTTTATTTGAATTACTACCTAGGTAGGTACCTATGTGTATTTTGTAATGCCTATTTGTGAATATTGTAAATACCTAGGTACTGTATTAGGTAGATAGTTGTAATTTTATTTGTGGATTAAATTATTAGGTAGGTACTTCACGGTATTCCATATATTAAAGCTCTTCATTGAAGTGTGGAATTCGTACAAGAACATTTAGCATCAGCATGTTAAATGTGACTGTTGGCAGTACCAACAGCTTCACAACTTGGCGCTTCCGACCCTGACGAACCTAAGAGTTACCAGCACCCATAGCTTGTAAGACAACGGGAAATTAGGCTAGTTTTCGAAATCGATAGCAAGCAAGCTCGTATGAGCTAGTGGCCAACTCTGGTGAAGGAGTTTTTAGACCGCCTTAAAGCCTCCGAGAGCCGGGACCAACAGTTAAACGTGCCCTCCGAAGCACGAAAGCGCTCAGATGTAAATTCCACCTACGGTCACCCATCGAAATAGTGACCGCACAGAACGTTGCTTAACTTAGATTATCGGTTAAGATTCGAAATCGATGGACTGATGACATTTGGAATGTAGCAGGAAGTCAGCAATTTACTTGCAATGTATGGGAGAGGAAGACTTCCTACAGGCTGCTGGTGATGGTTCCATTCACCACACTAATTTTTTACGAACGATAGAAAGCTATAAGCGTTCCGTAGAGTGAGGCAGGAGGTATGATGGTGTTCGTAGAATAGATCTCCTTAATCCCTAATGGCTTACATTTTTATTTCTGGTTGTCTGGAAGAGATCGCTATCAGTGATAAGGCTGCTGAACAACCTTTGAAAATTAACTGGTATGCATTTGATGAATATTAATCACCAATGCCCATTTTCTTTCTTTGCATACCAACGTATCAGTTAACTACCTTCAAGGAGAGAAAAACAAAATATTGGTTATGGCTTAACCTTACAATTTTATTTTTTAAGTAACTACCTATTTACAAATACCAAAGTCAACAAAATAAAAAGAATCAACAAATCAGTGCATGACTTCGTAACCGAAGCCCTTGCCCTTGTGATGTCCGACTTTAGCGCCGAAATCTTCGAAGTGATGGTGAGAGGACTCTTCTCCTTCCTCTCCTGAGTGGGCAGACTTGTGTTCATCATCGGACCCCTTTTTAATATAACCACCTTTTCCGAAATCACTTTCATCATGCCCTGATTCATGCGATCCTCCCTTCTTGTAGCCACCGGCATGTGATCCGTGTTCAGCGTGTCCGTTCCCGTATTTGTTGAAGTCTCCTTCATGCTTTTCTCCATCATAAAAGTCATGGTCTTTCTTGAATTCGTCCTTATTGAAGACTTTATGGTATCCATCGAGTTCTTCCCCTTTGGTGTGAGAAGCTTTGTGTCCGTGATCTCCTCCTTTGTGTCCATGGCCTTGCTCGTAATCTTTTCCATGTTCATCGGCTTCGTCATAGTGTTTCTTGTGGCCACCTCCTCCTGATACTGAGAAGGTCTCGTATTTCTCTGTATGATAGTCTCCGGCGCCCCCTTTTCCGTATTTGTGGCTTTTGGTATAGCCTTTGTAGCCTTTGTCCCCGTGTTCGTGGTGTCCTTTAGACCCGTAATCTTTCCCACCTCCGTGCTCGTAGAGTCCATGGTCGAAGTGTCCTAGTCCGTGGAAATAATCAGAGAAACCTTTGTAATCATCGCCTTCTGAACCGTATTCTTTAAAAATCTTCCCGTAATCTTCATTCGCAATTCCTTCGATGTGATCTTCGTCGTTTTCGTCTGTCTTCTCAACTACGGGTATGACGTAAGCTGCGCTGGAGTGGGAGGCAGCCTTGCTTTCATCTTCATTGCTATGGAAGGGTCCATTCGCGACGGGAACAGGTGCTTTATAAGCTTTAGGTTTCTCGTATAGCTTGGACAGATGCTCCATGACTTCGCTCTCGCCCATTTTGACGACACTTTCGGGCCCGTCGCTCTCTTTCTTATAAATGTATCCAGTCGCTGCAGGCTGAAGGTCAGAGCCGGTCGTTCGGACCATGACCATCCTTTCTACTGTTTCGCGCATTTCCATGCAGGAGCCGTACGCGAACAAAATTATTATAAGGGAGATTTTCCGCGCCATGTTTCAGGTGCAAACGTTAGCTACAAGTGCAATAATGACGACAAAGGTCAAGAGTAGCACTTATATAGCGAATATAATACTGCATCGAGCATTGACATTCATAAATGGGCCGACTCGAGAGCGCTCTCGAGATTGAGCAATGGGCTTCTGTGTCAATGATAATGAAAAACCCTGTATTAATTTAGACGGTGCATTACTCCGCGTTCAAACAGACGACGCGGCACTGACAAAAAGTTATGCATTTGTTTACTCGTACAACCTACAACGGGTAGGTGTAGGTACAACACAAGAAACAAGTTGCAAAAATTGGGAATGGCCCTGAAACTTTTTTGGACGTATTGCAGCCATTTGCAGCCCGTGTGCATCCTATAAAGATTGAGACCTTAAATGATGTTGGCTTTAAGTACATACAAGAATATTCTTATTTTCAGTTGGTAGGTAGGTACAACCTACGTTATTACAATTATGATGAAAAATAGGTCTAAGGTACATTTTTTATTATGAAAACCGAAGGCTTAATAGGTATACTTAGGTAAATTGCTACATAGTTGCTACATCTGCATTGAGTTAAGAACAAAACATGATAGTCTAAAGCGTACGATAATTGGAGAAATTTTTCACTTTCTTGTGGATCTTCACAGAGTTTGTATTTTTCTGGGAACTTTTATTCGTTTTATTCGAGTCTACTTCGTTATCAAATCCCATAGAAAGGCGTTTCTTTTTAGTAGTAAACAAATTGGTGTTTTCCTCCATCGAACCCATCGAGATGAATCCTTCCTGCTCATCGAGCGTGTCAGGGTGCATCCTATAGAATATAGCGTAAGGACTGTCTTCAGGCTCTATGTTTTCCTCATGACTCCCGATTCTGGAGAACTCCTTCGTGTTCTTACGTTCGACGTTAATCGGTTTGTCTTTACCGACAATGTATTTCCTTAAAGTGTCAGAGAGATAGTTCCGATTACCTTTAATTATGTCGTAATTGTGAGCATTGTACTCGGTGTCTCTCTTCCTGTATTCCCCTTTAAACTTTTTGTCTGGTACCTTTTGCGCCATTTCATCAAGAACTCGCGACATTATTTTAGAATTACGATCACTGTATGCGTTAACTTTCTGCAGTGTCTTGTCAACAACTACCGAAGTTGGTATCTTCTGGTACTTTTCATCCTGCCGATGCACAGAAAGCGCCGTTATCTGTGGATTATTCATCCTGACGACTTTTTGAGGATCACTCGATATCTGAGCTTTGTGGACATTCACTTGCACGAAGTTCGGCTTAGTGTCATATCTGTTGTGATCGTCATAATTGTGCAAATGGAGACTTTGGCTACGTTGAGGCATTTGAGGATGGTAGTCTGGGTTGACGGGTTGATGGGACCTTTGAAAACTTAAATGTTGTTGAGTGCCCTGGTTGTCGTCAACACTTCCTACTTGATTTTTGTGAGCCAGTTCTTGCTGTCTTCCCATATCACCGACAATCTGTTGAGCTGGTTTTGTCTGCTGGTGGATCGGTGCGTCTGTAATCCACTGTCTTGCTTGAACTTCTCCCCTGCTGCGTTCAACGGCCTGGTATGGTTGAAACGATGGTGTTTTCTTGACCTTGAAGTGTGAGTCGACTATGTTCTCATTTTTATGCTTGAGGGTGCCTCCTGCGAAATGGCGTCTTTGCATTCCCCGCAATCCTCGTCGTTCGCTACTTCTGCCAGAGTTTTGCACCGACACATAGCCTGCTTTAGGACTCTCATCGCTTATGTAGTATGCCAACGTAGGGCAGAAACCGATTATAAAAACTCCTAGCACACTGTGCAAGATCTTCATCTTGCTCGACTGAGGCTAACTGACCTACATCAGAAGCGACATCCTTTTAAATCGCACCTCAGTATTAAGTCGATTGTTTGTTTTGAATCTGAGAAAACAAACAAATACACTGTGTCTATCTTACTGAATCATTTATTGATGTCAACAAAATGTAAATGAGCACTCTATTTGAAGACAATTACTATGACAAGGTAGTCAAGCCCGATTTAGTTAGAAATAACACCCGGCTTAGAAATAAGTACATGTTTCAGCTGATTAATCTCCGAAAATTTAAAATGTCTACTTTACGTGTCCAAAAAGCATTTTTTTTGTTTATCTTTCCTCACAAGGACACTTTGGGCGCGCGGTAGGTATTTTGAATATGTCAAGTGACTCTTTGTTACTTATGGTCTCGATGTGGCATAAACGGCATGTAGTATGTGTTAGCAATTTCAGATTTCCAGTGTTGTTTTTACACTTTGTTAAAGAAAACACTAGGTTATCTGTCGTACCTATGCTTAGATCGATATTTGCTACTTTCTCATCTCTCCGAGTTAATATCTCGTTGCATACCTATCTAACAGTTAGCAAAGCAATTCCATCAAAGGAATTGAATAAAAATGAGTCCAATCTGATATGATGATGAATGATATTATCATACACATGTTATGATAATAACCTATTGCTCACAGCAACTCTCATGGTCTTAAATTGTCTACGTTTATCTAAGTAAATAATATTTATAAAACAATGTGTCTTTTCATTCAATGTTGAATCAAAACTAAATAGCCATTCAAGATAGTGTAGTAAGACGAGAAAGTTCATCATGAAGTTCCAGTTATTAATATTAATTATAGGATTATTCAACGCCATCCCAACCGATGGACGATTGATTCAAAAGAATAAGACAAGAAACGTACAGGAGACACAGACAGAGAAACCGAATCCATCCATCCGACTTACAAGAGACATTGAAAATGATTCTTTAACAGGATTTTCTAAAGAGGAACCAGTCCAAAGTGAGGAATTCATAAGTTCTTACAGAAAAAAGGCAAGATTCTTCTTCAAGTCAAAGGCACCTAAGATCCAAGCACAGAAGAAAACGCGAATCATCAGAGATTCCATGGAAAATACTAAGCCTGAGCCAAAGAGCAAGAATGTTAAAGAATTTAAAATACCTACAAAACCAAAGGCAGTATTGGTTAAAAAACCAATACCGAAATTTCACGATAAAGATTATGATGATTTTCAATCAAAGATTACCAATAGTCATATAATCATAGATTCCAGCGACCACGAAGACGAAGACTTTAATTTACAAGATTACGATTTTGATACCAATCATGATGAATTCTCTAGTGGAAGAAAACCTTTAGAACCTAGAATTACGCGTATTAAAAACACGGAATTTGAAACTAAACAACCTGATACGAAACACGTCAGTAAAGTAGCGGTACCAGACAATATAAAGACAGTTACTATTTCTAATAAAAAAGAGAGATCTGCTGAGCAAAATTGGAAAATATCAACTGATAACAAGAGAGAGGTCGACTACTATGACGATATAACTACAACAAAAGCTACAGAAACAATAACCAAAACCCAAGATGATGAGTACAGTGACGAAAATGAAACTATTAAAGAATTTGATCACAAGAACTCATCAAGAACTCCTAGATCGTGGAATATTAATTTGCTTGGTCAACAATTTAACAACCCAGTGTCGAGGATTGTTACAAAGTTTCTGAGTGTTTTGCCATTGTTTCCTGAGCTGCCTAATTCTTATCAGATCGAGCCGGCAAACCTAGATTCCAGTGAAATAATGGAAGACCCACAAACTAAGAGGCATTGGATATTAGACTTTTAATATTAATTAAATATTTTGTACAATAATTAATGTAAACTGGGGAATACTATATTGGTTTTATTAAAATAACTTAGAAAATGTGGTAATAAAGAGATACTATAAAATACTTCACTTTTTTATTTAAAGAAAAGATACAAAATCTTAATAATTAAAACATTCATTCGTCCTATAAAACCTTCTTAGCCTATGTTAAAATTATTTGCATTGAATTCCCATAGTTTTCGTACGAATTTTCATTATTAGGTTCAGTATTGACTTCGTAGGTAAGTATTCTAGGTATAGGCACATCAATGTTATATTCTGTAATGATCAGAATAATCAGCACTGTTACTTATTGCGGTTTGTTTAGCGACGTCTCGATATCTGTCAAAGTGTCCATCAAAGCCTTTGGTATTATCGTGCCCAGTATGATTATTTTCAAATCTATTCTTTTCTGCATCTCCTTCTTTCTTAAGAGTATTAGACTGATTGCCTAATGCTGCCACAGCATGTGATGATAGAAGAGCTTGAGAGCCTCCGTTGTGAGCATTAGCACTGCCTTTTTCCTCAGATTTAGCACTGTTATTGTTGTTATTAAAGAATTCTTTATCGACCTTATATTCATCTTTGTGATAAACTCTATGAAATCCCGTTTTTTTCTCGCCATTATCTTGATTTTTTTTCAAAACGTACATTGAATCTTTTTTATTATTTTCCGATCCAAACTTATTGGTAAAGGAATCTAAGAAATCTTTGAATTCAATATATTTATGATAATTTCGTCCATATTCTGTTTTATCATTTGCTGTTTCTTTATCGCCCTTTTCATGATTATCAAAGTCATGGTGGTTTTCATATCTTTTTTCGTTGTCAGCGCCACTGCTTGATTTCTTTATATCACCATTATATCCATGATGTATATGTGAGGTTGTAGTACCATGGTCAACAGGTGAATGATGATTTTTTTCTAAACGACGATTTCTTTTAGGATACTCGTTTAAATCAAATTCCTTGCCCCAATGTATTCCTTTAAATGATATATGATCACCATAATTGTTTTTATCATAGTAGTCATTTAAAACGAATGAGAAGAAGGGGTCATGTCCCGTCATGGGATTATCTGTGGTTTTTTCCACATAATACTCAGTTGTGAGGAAAGGAAAAGCTTCAAAGGACTGTGGTACATCATCGGAGAGGTCTTCGTGGATTGGTATAACTCTAGCTGTATCTACAGCGTAACGTTTGTCTTTTGCTTTTTCTACTTCAGCATTCATTTTGATGTGTTCGTAATCATACGGACTGTGGTGGTACGAAGGCCAGTTATCGTAGACACCTCTGTAGCTAGATCTGATGTCGTCATCATCCGCATGATACTCTCTGCTGTCATACCGAGCTATCATTTCGTTCATGTAATCAGGCTGGTAGTGCATAGCTGACTTCAGTCTCTCGTACATCACATCGCTTTTAATTTTTGACGGTTGGAAGTTTGCTTCGTATTTCGATTCCGCTTTCGCCATAGCATAGTCCAGATCCCTTTTTCTCAACGTAGACTCGTACGGTTTAAAGGACTGCTGCATGAAATTCATCGGATGATACTGCATTGGGTAGATAAAGTTCTTCAGTTCACTGTAGTTTTCTAGCACCGGTTCCCTGGTACTATCGCTGCCGAACATGGATAATGTCCCAGCGTCGTTGTTCACTTGTTTGTATACGTAGCCGGTTTCCACCGGCGTTGAGGAGTCTGAGTTAGATTTCCTCGATATAAAGACGCGCTGCATTTGCGTCTCTGACGCATATGTTGTGGTTATAAAACACAATATTATTAAAACACTCATAGTTTGGTGATGAGCAGCGACGTGCATTCGCAGTCTGCGGAGAAGTGGACTGGAAGTGGGCTTTCCCAGTGATGTTTATATTAATTGTTTATTATTTCCGTTTGCCGGAAATCAATATTGAGACAATGGGCAGGTCAGACGATTGAGAAATATCCCGCGTCTACAATGCAACTGGGTGAATTGTGATTTTCAAGAAATTTAATGCAAATGTCAAACTGAAAACTGGTAGGTAGTTTACCTTACCTACAGAGTTTGATAGAATTTAATACCTATCTTTTTCATACTCAAGACGAATGAACACACTAAGTAATTCGTCCAACTTTTCATATCATCGTGTCTACCAACCTACTGATTCGACTAGCTTATAGTGCAAAGTGCTCGACGTAATACCTATGTATTTTAGATTCATTTACATCGATGAATCATCGACGATGATCCGCTAACGCCAAAATTACAAAACATATCCTTCCTTTTGCAACTAAAGAATGCACTCTGCGCGCATTAGAACTCCACAAGTTATAATTTGAACCTTGACCCCTCAAAATACAAGTGAGCTAAGTTACCACTACGCTAAAGCGGCTCCAATCATTGACTACTTAATTACTAGAATCAATAAAGTTCGGTCACGGTCCTATTCAGACAGTAAGTACCTACCTACGCGTCCTTCAATTTGTCACGTGTATATTGAGCCTACTTACAATATAGCGGCGGATTTTGGCAATCGTGAAGTTTGCAGTTTGTAAGTTCGTATGAACTAGGTAGGTGGTACGGAGTTTTGACACTTTTGAAACAGCACCTAGGTAGCTCTTTTATTTTTATAGTTTATCTTGTGTTATGGTGAGTATTGTTGTTTAATTTTGGTGGAATTTTAACCAATAATGCTTTATATCGTCGTAACATAAAGTGTGAACCATTGGAATAAAAGTGATTAAAGTGGTTTCCGTAAAATTATCGAATCAGTTTTCAAGTTTTGAAGGGAAAATCCACCATTTTCCTTAAAAAAAAAAAACGACAATCGACTTGTCGAATGACTTATTTCAAATACCTATTTCACTTGACACTGGCAAAATTGTCTGTCGAAATGACGGACGGAGGCCATAAATAGAAGAATAATTAGTGGCTAATTCTGGTGACGGAGTTTTTAGGCCGTCATAAGACCACCGTGGCTCAAGAGTTGTCAAATTAGTTTAGAAAAATGCACCAAAGAATCAGGCCCAAGGTAATTTATTTATTAACCAAGATTCAGTTTTTAAAGGCTTATATTTTACATTATTCGACAACCAATGCCAATCTATACTTTAGAAGTCAATAATAGTAAAGTAGCAGTGTTTCCACTGAGGATTTCGGTTTTGCCCTAAATTCTTTGGAAATTATGCCTAAAAATCCTAATTTTTTTTCGAAAGGCCCTAATTTAGGGTGCATAAATTTCATTTTAAATTTTTGTGCATATTTCTTACTATCTTTACTTGCAGCTGACTTCTCTCCTTTATCTTGAGATGACGAAGGTACTAGCTCACTATCTCACTTCTATCGTGTTTTCCATTTTCAAACATCAAAATAATCAAACGTAAATAATCGATTAATTGCTATTGATTCGCGACTGAATACGAAAATAATGTAAGAAAAAAGTTACTAATTTGTGATGTCCTTTGCAACAAAGGTTATACTGTTCAAAAGGTACATTAAAATTTGTCGGCTTATAATACGAAGATAATTTGGGGAATCTCATAGTAGGTAGAGCCATAGAGCATAGAATAAAAAGGGTTACCACATCAAAATATTTTCTCCCTAAAATTCCCTAAACCCCTGTTGCAATAAATATAGCCCTAAATCGAACATGAACTGAGAACTGAACACCAACTGAGTAGTTTCACCCTAGAAAAGGGCGAAATCCCTAAAAGTGGAAACACTGGTAAGTAGGTATCTAAAACAATGCGGCATACACGCCCAGCAAAATTATAAGTATAGTAGGTAGGTAATATTTTGCTGTACATTCATCATCCTCATCCATAGCCCGACTTTACCCACTGCTGGGCATAGGCCTCCCCAAGTTTGTGCCATCCACTGCGGTCCTGTGCTACTCTCTCCCATTTACGGCCTGCGATTTTGACTATGTCGTCTGCCCAGGCGACAGGCTGTACATTACATACTAAAAATGATAACCTAGGTAGGTAGGAAGTTTTGTTTCCTTATCGACAGTAGGATTTTTAGAAATAAAAGAGTTTATTAATCAGAAGACTTTATTGTAAATCGATTTAACATTAACGGTATACAAAAATAATATTCTAATATTATTTTGTACAGATAAAGCCTCGAGAGGCGTTCCACCAAGGACAGGCCACATAGATGCCTAACTTAATAAATTCAGATTTTGAAATTATTTTTTCTTTATTTTAAAGTTTTTTTAGTATTGCCCCGATTGTTGTTTAATTTTAATAAACTAACCTAATTTGACAGCACTAAAATTGTTGCCATCAAGAACTCAAGAACTGAAACAACAAAGACAGCTATAATTTTAGAACTGTCAAATTAGTTTAGAAAAATGCATCAACAGAATCGGGCCCATTGACTAACTATATCGTACAATTACCTAATTCATAAATGATTCTATGTAGATGGAGCGTAAAATGATGAATGAATAAGCCATATCATAATTCTAATGGCGTAAAAAGGCATGCATTGTTCAAAATATATTTGTGTATGTGAATATGTCATTTTTTTTCTACTAATTTGATGTAATCTTATGTAAAATAAAATAAATAACACAAAAATATAATATAATATTTTTATTGAAGTTATTGTTTCATAGTGGACGGTTTGTTAATTAATACATATTGAATGGTATATTTATAAATATATATAATAAACTTTAAAACAATTAAATTATGATGCAAAAAATATGGTAATGTGCATACAATAAATAATTTTGATATTGGCTTTTATTATAAAAGCAACTAAGATTAGGAATTATTTTCTTATTCATTTTAATGGTGTATTTTTCAGATCTTTGGCCAACTTAATTGGTAACCATTTTAACTAAATTGTGAACAACAGATTAGCGACTAAATTGTATGTTTTCCCTTCCAGAAACTCCATAAAGCTAGATTATGCGATATATTGCAACAAAAAACAAATACAGAGCTAAAACAACCATGAGTTAATTCTAAACAACAGCCATTGCCAGAATCTCTAATTTTACTTTCCTATGGTAAATTACCATAGCGACTTTGTTCATCAAAAATAATGTATGTCTCTGTCTAACTGTGGGTTCCACCAAAAAACGTTCACATCATTCGATACAAGCGATCTGTTTTATTGCGCTAGCGTTTCCACCAAAGAACCTGTGTGAATTGTATGTAAAGATCTGACCATTCGTCGTTGCTTGCTAGCGTTTCCATTAAATGACATTGTGTAAATTAAATACAAATTCTTTGGACAGAATCACCGAGTATTTTCATGAGCAGTAAAAAAATCACGAGATTTTGTAAATTTTACTATTACGAGTGCGTTAGGACGTCCGTCTGCCTACCCTGAGATGACTTGCTGACGATTCGGACAAAATATATTGGGACACAATGTCCCAATTGACACTTTTGATTTTAATATTTTTGTTACTGTCGATTCGGATACCATTAAAAATAGCTGCATTGTATAGTCAGTTAAAACAACAGTGGATGGGCTCGCTTCGCTCGCATTCAAGGATCTCCACGCATTTATATGTATTTTATTTAAATTGAAAATAAAATGTTTTCAAGTTTGCTTGCTTGCTCAGTTTTATTAAACTCACTCTTGAATTTTTAACTTATTACTTTTCCAAATTTAATTCTCTTAATTGACGCTTCAGATGTAAAAAACAAAATACATAAAAATGTTATGAATCTTACGCGTCGCGTTGCAATTTATTTTCCTACAATATTGAGGACAGAAATTTAAAACAATACTCGTCAAGCATAGATATATGCTTGACGAGTATTGTTTTAAAATTTCTTCTTTTATGACTCACGTTATTTTGACAAAGCTTGAACTACTCGTAACTTGCAATTCAAAACAAACGACCGCCGACTTGACGATGAATTGACTTTTAATATTTCAAAAATCACTTGACACTGGCAAAATTGTCTGTCGAAATGACGGACAGAGGCCATAAATAAAAGAAGAAGAAGTCTTATTTTTCTTGTGAGAAAATAAGTGGCTTTTTCTCTTTAGACTATGGGAAAAGATACTTGAGCACATAAAGGTTTATTTTGACAGATTTCAATTGACAAGTGTCTCAAAGTCTACGCTTGAATCTCGATAGAAGTTTAATCTCGATTTACGAATGAGCTAACAATGATTTAGAATAAGGCTTACACATGTATAGAGCAACGATTTTGTGAGAATATAAAATTAAATAATTTCTACCTATGTAAATTTATTTTACTGACGCCAAGAGGTTTAGAATCCTATTAGTTACAATTTAGACTAGAAAAAAAGGCACAAAACTAATATTAGTCAGAATTTGTACCTATATATAGTTAAATTATCATTATTGCACTCAAAGTTACGAGTTACTTATACAAGTTATAAACAAACAAAAGCTATGAGTTTACATATTATTATACAAGTTATTAAATATCGTTTACATCTCTCATATTCGGTAAGTAGGTCCTTATTACCTCGTCTCGTGTGCCTCGTCTTCGACTCGGCCCACAATTACACGTTCTTCCCTCAAATTACTTACCGCTCTAGGGCTTTTCTAGCTACATTATTACCGTAGAGCGCTAATTGGTCACCTAAAAGCCCCATTTGGGGGTAATAAGGACCTACTTACCTCACAATCGAGATGTAAAGCAGAGTAGTTAGCTCGGGTGTAAGCATCAATTGCAGCCCTTGGCTACTAATCTACTATTGTTTATGTTTTTTGCTTACTTTTTAAAACACAGAATTTTGCTCAGTTTAAAAGGATAGTTAATATCTTTATATTTTCTGATAATTAGGAAAACTTATTTGTTATTTTTATATTAATAACAAAACCTAAAATAAATACATACTAATATTTGGTATTTACAATACTATAAATTTTACATACTTGCCATATCACTAACAAAAAGAAATATATACTATTTAAATTTTGATACATTTTTTATTTTAAAATAGTGGCATGCAATAAACAAACAGGTATCATACCTAAGAGTAATCCTAAGTAAATATAATAATTATATAAGATTTACTTACAGAAGAAAAACCAAGGTAAATCGGAAAAAATACACGCCTCTAGCACATAGCGTAACTGTTAGGCAAGCAAGCTTGTATGAGTTAGTGGCCAACTCTGGTGACGGAGTTTTTAGGCCGCCTTAAGGCCTCCGTCATGGCTTAACGACTACTAGAGCCGGGACCGACAGTTTAACGTGTCCTCCGAAGCACGGAAGCGCTCAGATGTAAATGCCACTAACGGTCACCCATCCAAATAGTGACCGCACAGAACGTTGCTTAACTTAGATAATCGGTGAAGATTGGCTAAGCAAGCCTAGCCACGAGCGCTTCAGAGTTAGCCACTAAACTCATACGAACTTAACTGTTAAAATACATAAAATTGTTCATTTCAAAGAATATTTTAATATTAACGTTGTAACGGTTAACTGATATATAACCTACTCTCTGTCCAAAACAACTTATTGATCGAGTGAGCGAAGCGAACGAGATCTTAGTGACAACTTGGACAAAAATGCTTTGTATGTTTGTATGTTTGTTCTTCGAGATCTTTTGAACCGCTTATCCGATCTTCTTCTTGGTAGGTATACGGATAGTACTCTTAAGTTTTACTGGTTTGTTAAATGAAGTAAATCGGTCAAAGGGTCGTGAAGTTATGAGGGTCCAAAGGGAGTAAAAACAAAGTCGTACAAAAATATCAAGTGGGGTGTCATATGATAGGGTTTTGTTTAGACATTCCAAAACCGTTTTTATTTTGATTCTAGGTCTAATAGTTTTTGAGTTATTGTAAAAATAATATATTTGGCAACTCAGTATAACGTGAGCTAACATTTCTTGGAGTTTCAATGATTTTGTAGTTCAAGTAAGACTGGTACATAGCTAAACGGCGATTTCGATGCGATTTGCAAAGTTTATTGCAACCATTGGTCAATAAAAATTGTTTGGGTTTTATCCGACCATCACGAGATCTCAATTCGGGGCGAACTACTAACTTCTGAGCGGTATTCGTTCCTATATGACAGACTTCACAGCTCAGTTGGTAGTAGCTCTGCCTTCCGTGCTGTGGGTCGTGGGTTCGATCCCCACTTAGAACCAACATTTATGTGTGGCAAACATACATGTTTGTTCTGTGTCTGGGTGTTACTATGAATAATAAGTAAGTATCTATAAAAATGTATATAGCAATCTAGTTCCCATAGTACAAGCTCTGCTTAGTTTGGGACTAGAGGGCGTTGTGTGTAATGTCCAAGAATATTTATTTTATTTGTATAAATTGACACAGCCGCCACAATTTTTCAAATTTCGTGCCAATTCACTGGGGCCTTCCCAAGTTACTTACAAAGAGGCACTGAATTATTAAGCTAGTTGAATCTTATGACACATAGACATAAGGACCAAAACCTCTTGAGCGACATATTCGACTACATTATCTCATTACAAAAATATTTATTACCACTAAATAACGTACGTAGATTTAAATATTCTATATGAGAGCAATAGGTTAGGACTTGGGTTCTTACGTGCACCGGAAATCTGAATCCAGAGCCATTTTCAGCACACTTATCTATAAAGAGAGAAAAATACATTTTCATCACATCTATTCGAAAAGAACGACTTGGTTCGCCTTTATGTGCACCCAAAGGTGGTGTTTTCTATAAGAAACTATAAGTGCGCCGGAATTAACTTTCCCGCGAACTTTTTGAATTTGGAACATCTTCAGTGTTCAGCGCCAAAGAAATCGAACGCAAATATTGTTTGTAGTTGATTTAATAATAAATTTATAACAACTAAAATTAAAATAATACTATTTATTTTTCTTTTAGTTGTTACTCTATGTTTTTTTAAATAATAACATTACAATAAAATATGAGGCGCCTTTTATTTTCTCATAGTGGGTGATGAAAAGTAGAGTGTACCACTCCGGAGCAAAATATATTTTTGGCTCGGGCGACGTACTTTGAATCCCTCGCTACGTTCAGGATTCTACTAAAGAATCCCTCGCTAAGCTCGGGATTCTACTCTAGAATCCTTCACTTCGCTCTGGATCCAAAAAAGCGCCCTCGCCGTAAAAATATAATTTTGCTCCCATATGATACAATCTACTATTTTTTATTTGTTTTCTTACTATCGCAGTAAATAATTAAAAAACCAAATAGATAGTAAATATAAATGTCAAAGTTTACATGTTTGGTTGGATGTTAGTGTTTCAATCACGCTGTAACTGCTGGTTCGATTTGGATGAAACTTGGAATATATACACGGTGTAACATAAATACCCTATAAGTCCGAAAGGGGGGGTATTCTACAGGTCATGGCGAACAGTGTTTGTTCTACGACTTTTGAGATTTCGAAGTTTTTCATTCATGAAATGAGCTCGTAACTTTTACTAAAAATGTACCTACACACAGCTAGCATGTGCGTGCGACGCGGCATGAGGGTACCTACGTGTGCATGCTTGTGTACGAGTTAACGCAACTAGTAAACAAACACTTAGGGTTGTCGCAAATTTCTAAAATAATAAAAGTTGTACTTTTGTATGAAAATTTCAATTACGATTTATTGACCCTTTGCACATATCCAAGCACTTAAGTGGTCGGTCTGACTACGCCCCTTTCGGGCGTATAGGGTAATTATATTACACCGTGTATACATGATGGATAGCATACCTCACGTATCGACAGACTGGTTGGCAAGTGAGCCATCCCACGCCGCCTCTTTATGTGCTGCCGCCTGTCGCTTTTTTTCTACAACACATAATATAACAAGATAATACGCTTTTTACATGTCAACTAGGCTGAGACGCATTAGGTGCGGGTTCGATCCTACGCGGAGGCAGCAATAGTATATGATTCTACGCATATGTATATTGACCATACATGTTAAGAGAACTTTTCATACATCTATGTCCTGTTTTTTTTAAGTAAAAACGGATGAATTGGTGTATGTTGAAACTCATTGAAGGCTGTCTTGCTGCGGAGTCCTTTTTCCTAGGATTGAAATCCTAGAAAAAAACTCTTTGCAGGATAAATACTTGTGAGTATTAACTATTCTGGACTCTAGTCGTACTCTGTAAACTCTAATGTCGTACTCTCTAGACTCTAGTCGTACCCTGTAAACTCTTGTCGTACTCTCTAGACTCTAGTCGCACCATCTAGACTCTGGTCGTGCCCTCTAGACTCTAGTCGTACCATCTAGACTCTAGTCGTGCCCTCTAGTCTAGACTCTTAGACGTAGTACCCTCGAGTCTAGACTCTAGTCGCGCCCTCTGGACTCTAGCCGTACCATCTATCTAGACTATAGTCATATTCCCTAGGTAGACTCTAGTCGTACCCTCTAGACTGTCTAGACTCCAGAGGGTAAGATTGTAGATGGTTCACCTCTAGCGATGGTGATGAGTCGTCGTTCCTCGGCTCGTTCTTGCCGCGCCGTGCTCAGTTTCACGCCGAGAGCGCCCGAAACCAGTCGCCGAGCCAATGCAGTGCACGTTTCCGGACGCTGTCTGAAATTATACAGTGAAGCAAGCAAGCTCGTATGAGTTAGTGGCCAACTGTGGTGACAGAGTTTTTAGGCCGACTTAAGGCCTCGTTAAACTTTCGGTCCCGGCTCGAGCAGTAAACGCTGCTAGAGCCGGGAACGACAATTTAACGTGCCCTCCGTATCACGGAGGCAGATGTAAATGCCACTAACGGTCACCCATCCAAATAGTGACCGCACAGAACGTTGCTTAACTTAGATAATCAGTGAAGATTGGCTAAGCAAGCCTTGCTACGAGCGCTTCAATTATACAGTCATGAGATAGGACCACCTAGAGCACTATGAAAACTGGTTTGTCAAATCAGAAATGTACTTTTAGATGAACAAAATGTTTCAAACTACCTGAGATTCCTTGAAAATGGTTCTCAGAACTGATGAGTAATCTAACAACTTGGAAACGGCTGCACTAATTTTCAGCAAACATAGCCAAGAACCACTCCAGATCCAGCAGCTTTCTGACAAAGAAAACCGCATCTAAATCGAAACTCTCATTTCAGAGCTCTGAGGCCACAGACTAACACAAGCCGTCAAAATTATTTTTCTGTCGGAGGTAAAATTATAAAAATATATGGATACCTGTAAGGCTGCAGGAATTCGGCACTCTTCTTGGCTTTGTTTCTGGACTCCAGGGTAGCGGCATGAAGCGGCCGGCATTTGGCAATAGAACGTGGCGTTGATAGCACTTCGCTCGCTGAAATTGTCAAACAAATTCATATTAGTTTTATATTTCTGTCAACTTTTTCTATTACTACTTGTCTGGGGTCTTATGCTCACTTTGACAGACATTTATAAGGATAACGTCAAAATTACATCGAAAACTCGATCCATCCACGGCATACCCACAAGTAAAACGATTATTTGACGTTATTTTGACGAATTGAGTATTATAGCCTGTGGTCCTACCATCAAACTTTAGCCATTCAAAATAAAATTATACTTATTCCTAGCCATACAAGAACTATTCAACTGTGTTTTAGTTTTATATTAGATGCTAGACGGCCTGTGTACCTGAATGTATTAAGAGTAACCTATTAAAGTTAAAGAACCGCATACGTAACATAGGCCAGTATCGTACACGTAAAACATCCTTGCCAACTACATTAAGGTCAATTATTAGTTGTATGAGGTTCGCGAAAATTGTGTGTATTTAACATATTAACACGTTACGTTCAACTAGTTAGGGTATTTCGGAAATCGATACTTATGCTACTTCCAAGGTTATGTTCAAATTGATTTCAATAAGTAGGTATTGTAATAGTAGTAGATTGTTATACTATTGTAATACATTTATTCAACAAATTGGGTACAAAAGACACAGACACAGATACAAAAGAGAAATAAGAGTAAGTCAGACAGGAAGGAGCAAACAGTGTACGTAGTAGGGGCTAAAATGAGAAATCATATACAAGGTAGTTTTACTCCCGACCGAAGGTTATAATGGGTTTTTAGCGCCGTGTGCTCTACTTTTCACTACGATTGCGAGAAAAGAAAAGAATCCTATGCCATAAGTTTCTTTAATTAAGAATTAAACGTAGCTACATAACATACCAACGAAACCGTAATAAGTCGAGTATTTATTCATTCTACATATGAATAGATTTTTAAAGACTCGTCGGTAACTTTTTCGCCTAGGGCGAAATATGCTATTTTATGCATCGGACTTTGCCGACATAACTACTCAACAGAACAGGTGGAAATAGACGAACTTTTTGAACAAGAGAAGTAAAGAAAAAATTTCTATATTGCCGCTATCAGCCTAATTAGCTTACTCCGCAGGAAACTTCCGAAATGAAAATGACTTTATACTCATTCCGTTAAATGTGCCACTGTAATTTCTTGTAAGAGTTGGGTACATAAAAACCGGTTATAAGGGAAAGCCATTGATTATTTTTCTTCTTATCCGGCTTCCGTGTTCATAGGTGTGCGTGATTTACCAGCATACATTTAACTACCTAGTCAATCGCATGTCTATACATCGGATGTTAAAAGTAGAACAAATAAACATGAACGATACGAAGTAATGTTATACCTTTTAATATTTTTAAATTACTAACTGGCATGATTCCAATCGAACGATCCAGGCGATTCGATAAAATAACGTTTAATCGATTAAGACTCGATAATAAACTTGTTTCAGTAGACTGTTTAATTAGGTAGTATAAGCCGATTTTTAAAAAAACGTTACGTGCAACAGTAGTATACGCAAGACATCACTATTTATGGAGCGTTTACTTTATCTGTGGTAGAGAGATGCAAGATGGCGGTGAAGAGAGTGAATGGAAGATATGATTTGACAATAAATCAATCAAGATAAATCTAGCTATCAGGTAATTTCATTCTAACAGTAGTGAGGTAGGTATGATGATGGTGTGGTGCTGATTGTAAGTAGTAACTAGAGCGTATGGATAGGCAAAAAAAAACCCTCACTATCTCAACAGTGACGATTGAAAACCCACTCCAGCAGTCTTAGCATAAACGCCCTAAGCAAAGATTTGTCTTCGGAAAAGTCTATCTATCTATCTAATCAGCCTATGCTCACCCACTGTTACGTATAGACCTTCGGAGAAGTAGAGTAACATTGTTTCTGCTCTTTTCCCGTGAATCAAAATATACGAGGTATAGTTTGTTTCGAGGACTAAGAAACTCTCACGATAAGCGACAGTAAAAGATCATGTAAGATGAACATGGGCAGATGACAATGTAACCGAAATACATGGTATTCCAAGTTCCATCCAACTCGATCCAGCCGAAACTGCGGCCGCAAGCTAGTTCTAAAACTAGCTTGATTGTCTGCTAAAACAATTACCAAGAGACTGCATAACAAGTACTCATAAGAATAATAGCCGTGTATATTGTAGTAGACGAATGAACATAACCCCGTTTTGAGGCATAACCTCGCGGAGTCAATAACCGGAGTGACGCAAGAATAAGTGGCACGACGTTCAACAATATGCGAAGGCGGGTTGGAGTAGTATTTTTGTAAACGAATGTGTTTTGGATGAACGAATGCTTTTCGGAATGGAATAATCCAATAGGATTACCTAATTTTCCGTAACTATGAAAACAGAACAAGCCTATTAGTCGATTTATTTTTAACTCTTTGCTTGGATGCCTCGTAGGTACATTCTTAGTGGAAAGGTAAGTAGGGTTTCGGAGTAGTTAAATAAGTGAAGACGTTGTGGGGTAGTAGAATAAGCCAAAATAGGGGTTTATAATCTTTTTTTCTGGTTTATTTGTAAATTTCTTCAAATGAAATGGTAGATAAAACTGTTGAATAAATAAAGTTTCATTTTTGTTTGACCCAGAATTTCTTTTACAGATCTTATGAAACTCCTCGCACAATAAAAACAAGTATAGTAGGTGCCAAATAACACCGCAATACAGGTCATTCATCCACCTTGACCACGATGTCGCAAAATTCTATTTATGTATGGCTAATTTTGTCGCGTTCCATACAAACCTGTCGCTAAGACGGTAATCGCTCGAATCTCGTAGTACTGTTTATTTACCATACATAAATTGAATTTTGCGACATCGTGGTCAAGGTGGGTGAATGACCTGTATTGCGGTGTTATTTGGCACCTACTATAGGAAGGAACTGATACACCAGGAAATTTAAGTCACTAAAGACTAGTTACAGCATGTATGGAAGTACTGTAAAACAGGTTTTTGTTAAGTCTATTTTCCCGAGGTTTTACGAGTAGACGTAGTTCCTTGTCGCATACCTAAATAACCCATTCAATGCAGATTACAGACAGGAAGTTCTCAGAAGTTCACAGAGAGCTACAAGAAGCATTTAGTGCAGTAATTGTACGTTCAAGGAATCCATGCAACAATGCTTCCTAGAAAGTTTTAGGACTGAATAAATTTAAATTGGTTTTAGGACTGAATAAATTGGTAATTTTGTCATGAAACATGAGGCATAAGCAAAGGTCACTTTAAGCAGCGTTTCCGCGATCGTAACGCACAACGCTGCGGTATGAGGCTCAACGCAGCGTACCGCGTTTGCTCTTCGTCGCTGACGCAGACTGTGACGGAACAAGATACCATACTAGACGTTTTTCATACGATTATGAGTCCGGCAATGTTTGTCGCATACCGCAGCGTTGTGCGTTACGATCGCGAGAGGCGAGACCAAAGCTTTACATGGAGTGGGCCATCGGATTTATATTATATAGCTCTCTTTCTTTTTTTTCTGAATTTAATTATAATTTCAACTTGAAACTTCAAATTTTTTGTGGTAATAATGCTGATTGTCTAATTAAAGTATCTACAAATTTTGATGTTCATATCCGTTTTAGTATAGCGGTAAGTAAAGTATACTCTTGTCTTGACAATGTGCAATCATAGTGCAATTGAATCGTGGGTTTTGACTCGGAAATTGCAAATCATTGCAGCATTGATTATTTCGATTCTAAAACATACCAGCAGGTATTTGACACTTCCAGATTACCTCACTTCCCATTAACATTATGAGGGTTACAGTTTTGAGTAGTCGAGTAGCTCTATAGGTATTTATCGAACTAAAAACCCGTATTGCACAGTATAAGGAAATGAATTCTCATTTCCACAATACTTACAAAATGTGGAAATAGCGTAAATAATCAAAATTTAAATAAAACATTACGCGTTAGCCTACAACCGCTACGAGGTTAGCCTACTGAACTAGCTGACTCCTCTCGCATTTTGTAATACATGTAACGTTTTGTTAGTAGCGGCGGTAACGGGCTCAAGTTCAAGGCGGCGATGGTACGCGTCCTGAATGAATAAACAGTTGTAGAAATGTGGAACGCAGAACGAAATTGAAAGTGTATGGTCCAAGGCCACAGAGATGCAGACAGTTTATTGATAAGATTACGATCTTAGTAAATATCTTGCGTATAAGAACGAAAGCCGTATCTGTCAAGTTTGTTATACAATCAATTTTATAAAAGAAAATTCTAACTACAGTATATATAGCAAGTTTAGATATGAAATTATGAGAAGTTTTATTATCATAGGGTAAAACAGTTCTATAGTTGATCGAGTGAGCGAAGTGAACGAGATCTTAGTGACAACTTGGGCGAAAAAGCTTTGTATGTTTGTATGTACCGCTTATCCGATCTTTACAGAATTTGGTAGCTATACGGATAGTACTCTTAAGTTTTACTGGTTTGAAATGAAGTAAATCGGTCAAGGGGTCGTGAACGTGAAGTTATGGGGGTCCAAAGGGAGTTAAAAAAAAAGTCGTACAAAAATATCAAGTGGGGTGTCATACATATGATAGGGTTTTGTTTAGACATTCCAAAACCGTTTTTATTTTGATTCTAGGTCTAATAGTTTTTGAGTTGTTGTAAAAATTATAAAATTGGAAAACCTAGTATAACGTGAGCCAACATTTCTTGGAGTTTCAAAGATTTTGTAGTTCAAGTAAGACTGGTACTTAGCTAGACGGCGATTTCGATGCGATTTGCAAAGTTTATTGCAACCATTGGTCAATAAAAATTGTTTGGGTTTCATTAACCTCCGACCATCACGAGATCTCAGTTCGGGGCGAACTACTAGTATTTTTGGGGACAGTTTTTGGTACAAAATCTAGAATGAATAGGAAACTGTGTAATAACAATAGGTGCAGCTGTCGCAATACCCAAGAGGGACTTTGCAAGTTGCAGTTGCCTCACAAAGCAGTGCAGTTTCATTGTAGATTTTGATCTCGATCTCAGACATTGCGCAAAGTTACGATTACTGAATCGATTGTAACCGCAAAAGTCACTGCAAATCCGTGAATTTAATGTAGAAGTATTTGACATTTTAGGATGACTAAGGAAATAATTAATACTTTTAAAGAAGTAAGGGAACTTTTAAAGTAAACATTGTATAATTCAATCTTAAAGAGGTCGCAATAAAAGGTCGATTTCCTTGATTTTTTTAGTATTTCCTTATTCGAAAAGTTACGGGGCGACGATGAAGTCCGTGAATATTTATTTACTACCTTATAAGTATCTATTTACAAAAAAAAATGTATTTATGTTATTAGCTATCCAAGTCCATGAATACATAGATGTTTGTTCTGTGTCTGGGTGTCTATGTATTATAAGTATGTATTGACAAAAAAAAGTATATATGTATTCTATCAGCCATCTAGTTCCCATAGTACATACAAGCTTTGCTTAGTTTGGGACTCGAAGGCGTTGTGTTAAATATCCGTGAATATTTATTTATTTATGAATGAATATCTATTTATTTATTGTATACGAACAATGACATTGGATAAATAAATCTTGATTTGATTATCGGAGATAACTCGACTCAATAATACTCACTTGGATTCAAAAACTACATTATATCTATTTATTTATTGTATACGAACAATGACATTGGATAAATAAATCTTGATTTGATTATCAGAGATAACTCGACTCATAATACTCATTTGGATTCAAAAACTACATTATATCTATTTATTTATTGTATACGAACAATAACATTGGATAAATAAGTCTTGATTTGATTATCGGAGATAACTCGACTCAATAATACTCACTTGGATTCAAAAACTACATTATATCTATTTATTTATTGTATACGAACGATGACATTGGATAAATAAATCTTGATTTGACTATCGGAGATAACTCGACTCAATAATACTCACTTGGATTCAAAAACTACATTATATCTATTTATTTATTGTATACGAACAATGACATTGGATAAATAAATCTTGATTTGATTATCGGAGATAACTCGACTCAATAATACTCACTTGGATTCAAAAACTACATTATATCTATTTATTTATTGTATACGAACAATGACATTGGATAAATAAATCTTGATTTGACTATCGGAGATAACTCGACTCAATAATACTCACTTGGATTCAAAAACTACATTATATCTATTTATTTATTGTATACGAACAATGACATTGGATAAATAAATCCTGATTTGATTATCGGAGATAACTCGACTCAATAATACTCACTTGGATTCAAAAACTACATTTACAACGAGAGTGAAGGTGATTTTGCGGTTAATGCTTTACTTTGAATAACCTTGATTTCTAGTTACTGAGTGTATTTTTAGATTTATACAGCTTGTAATATAGGTATGCTTGTCTTTAAAATTTTACAGTCTTTTTAACCATTTAGGTGATTGAATTGAATTTTGATGTTTTTCTTTTCTTTTTAATTGTTGTGAACCCACTTATAGATATATTTTATTTCTTTATTAGTTATAAGATATAGTTTTAGTTTAGTTGTTGGAATTTTTTTATTACAGTGCATGCTGTGGTTGCCTGTAATTGAAAGAACGACTTTGGGACGATTCGGACCAAATATTTTGGGACAAATTGTCCCAATTGTCACATTTGATTTTAATAATTTTTGTTGTGACGATTCGGACAACATTAAAAATAGCTGCATTGTACAGTCAGGTAAACAATTTTTAAGCAAAATATGATATAGCTATTTAAATTGCTTTGCGAGCGTGTGGTGACATTAAGGTGGATCGATTTCCATACTAATTTATTTTACCAATTTGGGGGAAATTATATTGTATTATACCTAACAAGCAATTTTTATTGATATAAGCACTGTGTAAGATGAAACTTTTGTTATTTTGTGTATCTTTTGTTGGCAATTCTCAATAAATAAATGCTGTATGTAATATAGGTACTTATATGCCTGTTTTTTTTATCTTCTATAACACGGGTGAATTAACTGTGCACTTCCCTGGAATGCGACCCCACGCCACCGCCACGGTGACGTCACAGTGCGATGTGCACAGTTAATTCGCCCGTGTTGTCTATACAAATATTATAAAGAGGAAAGGTTTGATTTTTTGTTTGTTTGTATGAATTGAATAGGCTCCGAAACTACTGGACCGATTAAAAAAATTATTTTACCATTAGAATCCTACATTATCCCTGATGAACATAGGCTATATTTTATCCCGGAATTCCCACGGGAACGGGAATTACGCGGGTGAAACCGCGAGGCGCTGCTAGTAAATTATAAAACTCTTGACGCTGACTGAAAATCAACGCACAGCTAAAACTATAAGTCCTAGAGGTATGAAATTTGGAGAGAAGTATCCTTATATAGTGTAGAGGTGCACTAAGAAAGGAATTTTGAACAGTCGCACCAGACCCTTGAAAATTGGTACATAGATTCCTCAAATAAATTGACTCGACACGTAATTCAGAATCTATACTGCAGATCTACTAAATGAACAATTCTGATTTCGAAAATCGAGTTTGTCTGTTTATCTGTTTGTTTGTTCGCGGATCACGCCTTAACTACTGGACCAATTTCGACAAAACTTATACCATTTGGAAGCTCATTTTCAGCATTGAAACATAGGCTATATTTTATTGAAATCAAAGACGTGGATTCTTAGATATAGCTTGACCTCTCTAAACCAAAAGCAGCCTTTGACACGAGGTTCATCGTATGCTGGTTGACAGATATTTTTTGGTGGAAAGTTTCGCACGCGTACGAAGTCGCGGGTATCAGCTAGTTTCAAAACGGTTTGTATACTGCTACTACGCGAGCAAAGCCGCGGGGCGACGGCTAGTTTATTCATGAATTAACAGATTTTACATTCACAGATTATTCAATAAATACAATTCAATAGCTACTGTTAAATAATATTTCGCAAAGCGTAGCGAATTTTATAGCATCAATAAAATGAGCGTGGTAATCGGAATTACGATGCTATTATGCGTTAGACAGCAATTACACTATTATAAGTGCAGTAGCGCGTTAGAGTTACACTGCAGTGAGGACTTGTCTTGTCTCTATAGCTTTGCCGTGTTACCGCTCTGTGGAATTTTACCGCAACTTAAATAATTATGTACTGTACTAGCTGACGCCCGCGGCTTTGCTCGCGTTGTGTAATGTGTACCCATTATTTGGTTAAAATCTTTGATCGTAATTTTAGACCGTGTAAGGTGCGACTTTTCAAAATTCCTTTCTTAGTGCACCCCTACACTATATAAGGATACTACCCTCCAAATTTTATACCTCTAGTCTATGGCTGAAATACTCAAAAGTCATTTAAATTTGAGCACCACCTAAAGTGGCTCTTCCTCTGTTCGACATTACTCATTTGTAAGAGATGGCAATAATTTAAGCGGGACTAAAATTGAGTGGGGTTTGAGTATTCGCCCATAAGACTTATAGTTTAGTCTGTGCGTTGATTGTCAGCCAGCTTCAAAAGAGTTTTATATAATTTAGAAGATATTCCATAGACGTGCATGACTCAATACTAAACTGGTGGGGTATCGTGACGTGACCTCTAACTATATAATATTAAAACTATTCCACTTTCGAGTACCAAGCTTAAAATCGATTGGTGCGCAAAAGTGTTACAGCGTAGGTGCGGAAAATCTTGGTGTGGAAAGTCGAATGCCTCACATCTATGACGTGATATTAATGTTTTTTCTCTGTGGGAATCGATCTGCGAGCCACACTGCACTTACTACTTATAGCGTGTAAACCGTCTTTTTGTATTTATTGTGAGTTACAATAATGTTAATGCGCTTGCGTCACTACGATAGTGGGTTAGGCTTTGTAATGAAATCATTTTAACGTAAGTATTAGCGTCTTTATTTCTCAATTGAAACGTTTGTTTTTGATATCAGCTTGTAAACAGATAGAAATTTATCAAGACTGCGTAATTTTTTGCCTAGTTTTTTATTGTGACACAAATGAATATACGCAAGTAGAATATACGTAGTACCTTTATCATGAACAAGTCTGACAGTCGCCGCGTTAACGTATTCAAGTTATATTGCGCGTCAATGCCAGCTCGACTGCCAACCGTTGTATTGCCACCGCGCAGTGTATCTCGGATACGCTAGCGTTACGATACCTTTGCGATGATCACATTTATTCGTGATCAAGGCACTGCTTGCGTAGCGACTTAGTTATCAGACTTCAGAGGCTAGGTTTGAATCGTGCACTTGTAATTTTAGCACGGGTTACATGCTGGGCTCGGTTACATCACATTGTTTAACTAATCATGCTATTCTATATTTTCCTATATTTCTATGTTATTCCTGATTGATTGTATTGTCTGTGGGGAAGGGTAGGATAAATTGTTTTTTGTTTCATTGTATTTGTTTTTATGTGTACCCGTGTTGTGTTTGAATAAAAATTCATTCATTCATTAATTCATGGCCAATATGAATTAATGATCGAAATATGGATAAAAACATAAAACTATCTAAAAATATATGATGAACACGTTTTGATCTAGATCTATGGTATATTTAAT
The DNA here is from genome assembly GCA_947507515.1 of Eulithis testata. Taxonomy (NCBI): domain Eukaryota; kingdom Metazoa; phylum Arthropoda; class Insecta; order Lepidoptera; family Geometridae; genus Eulithis; species Eulithis testata. Next base: position 2,676,041 of record OX382213.1, on the reverse strand, counting down.
TAGTTTTTACCTTATGAAGTAAATATAATAAAGATAAATATTGATTCTATTTCTATCTGATGTTATCATCATCACTTTAGTGTGTAAAAGTCCACTGGAAATTAGACTCCTCCCATACATTTACAGAAATAACTCCAAGCCTGATATTAGACGATGCAGTAATTATTGCTGTATCTAGTGATTGCAAGACTACCAGAATGACATAGCTAGTGTATGTAGTAATTCAGGTATGACAAATTGCATATTTCTCATGGTCGATTATCGAAAATAATTAACCGATACTTGTTTACAAATTACATCGCTTTCTTTATGCAACGTTACATGAAATTGAAAGTACACGTGTAGCTGTTACTATTGTTACTATGTAGTTAGTAGGTAGTGCACAGAACACTGCTGAAGAAACGGACCTGCGGGCCTAAGATGCGCACCGCGAGATATTTGTCATGTCGTTCTGTCAAAATGTAAGCATTTTGTACCAGTTTAGGAACTATTGCATTAACTGTGGTACCTAATGGTGTCGACAAAACGCGCCATAATGTACACTTTTAACACTTCTTAGTCGTCGTACCTCTCTGAGGACGGGATAATAGTCATGCAGAAATGTCAAAAGTTGAAAATTCAAAGGCGCGGTTTCTCGACAACATTACCACAGATAATGCAATAGTTCCTAAACTGGTACAAAATGCTTACATTTTGACAGAACAACATGACAAATATCTCACGGTGCGCATCTTAGGCCCGCAGTTTCCATACTTTGCGAAATTAATGAATTTTGAACTAAATTAAGCAGCGATTAAAAAAAGTATTGTAGTGTTGTGAAACGTAATTTATCCGTTTATTTATGGCTTGTGGCGCCAAAGTTTGTACTATGGGAACTAGATTGCTGATAGAATACCAGCAATTTAGTTCCCATAGTACAAGCTCTGCTTAGTTTGGGACTAGAGGGCGTTGTGTGACATGTCCAATGATATTTATTTATTTATATACTTTTTTTGTCACACCCAGTCCTAGAACAAACATCTATATATGCCATAACACAAATGTTTGTTCTTAGTGGGGATCGAACCCACGACCCACAGCACGGGAAGTGGAGCTAAACCGATTGAGCTATGACGCCTATCGGATAAAAGATACAACATAGTAACATCCAGTCCTAGAAGTAACATAATTATATGCCACACACAAATATTGGTTTTTAGTGGGGATCGAACCCACGACCCACAGCACGGAAAGCTAGCTATTACCGATCGACGCCTGTTGGATAAGAGAGGATACAACTACTCACCAATCTTTGCGCTGCTGAAGACAATCAACGCATGCGTATCATCTACCCACTTGATTTCAAACCCGGTCTCCTTGTATTCACTGAACAAAGACAGCAAATCGTTCGTCTTAAACTCACTGGGAAAGTCATACACTTCTACCACATGGCCGAACGCCTCATCGTAAGAACCACTGAGTAATTGCTGACCTCGGGTCTGGTATTGGTCGTAGTTTTTCTTAGCTTTGCTTATGTACACTTTGCCTACTGTAGATGTGAGTTCTTCGAGTAAAGACGGGTCTAGGCATTCGCCGCTTTCATCAAAAACCGCGTCCCAATCGTTTTCTTCGCGTTTGAGAGAGACCTTCGCTTCTAGCTTCGGTTTACTGATGTTGGGTATTGGTTCGGACTCTTCGTCGACTGGCTCGGGCAGGGATTCGGCATTCTCTACTAACCCTGTGTCGGTCTCAGCAGGATCGGATATGACTAGTACATCTGAATGGAAGCTCTGTTTTATAAGTCTTTTACTACTCCTATTGATTTCTTGCGACGCTCGTTTCAACTCATTTTTCTCAACGTCTTCATCCTTACTGTATAGATAGTCACTATCGATAATATTGCTCTGATTAGATTCGTTTACGGCCATGTTTTCTGACTCATTTGACCTCCAATCGGCACGGTCTAATGTGTACTCGCGATTGCTCTCGTATTCACTATAATAAGGTGTGTAGAACCCTAGTTGTCCGTTTGCAAAATAATCTCCTATATAAAAACTCTCAGTTTCAACTTCGTTATAACTATTATCAATATTATCACTAAACGATATTGCACTATCACTATTTGGCACTAGGAAGCCAGAAGGCACAGATTCGTTTGTATCGCTCGATGTCTTGTCTTCTATACTGGGCGCAGTGTGAGATCTTTGATTCCTGAGATGTGGCGGGGTATAGACGTTGCAGAAGGTTTTGTCTATGGATTTCCTGGGGGTGCTGTGCGCGGATTTGTCCTTTGAGAGGGGGGATTTGGGGCACTTTGCCTCTGTGCTTTGGTTCGTTCGTTTGTTTGTGTCCGCTTTGATTTCTTCTGTGGGGTTGGTTTCGGCTGAACGCAACGCTCTTGGCACGTAGACTGCGCGGTCTGGGCGACGAGGTTTTGTTGAGCCAGTTCTGTTGACAAATTAAATAATAATGTAGGTATCCTGAAATTCTGTGCAGTGTGCAACACTTACTGACACACTATTACTACTGCCATATATTGCAGTAACGAACAGATACGCCACTTTTATCATTGACGTAGATTTTGAAACAAATACCTTGTTGCAAAACTACAGGCATTACTAAAACGCGGCGTCGCACAAAACAGCTAATATATCAAACAGAATTCAATGCCAAAAACTAGCCCTAAAACGCTAATAGACCAGTTATCATTTACATTGAAGCACAGTGCAATAGTGCAAACTACCAAAATTGGTGGGTAATAATCACGTAACCAGCAGCTGAGTGGGACAAGGCCACGCGGTAACAGCCGGCCGGTGGATGGCACACTTTCAACCATTTCGGCGTTCAACCAGTTTGAGTACCAATGGTGACTTGACTAGCATCAATTTGGTAATCATTTTGTAACATTCAGAGATATTATTAGTTGGTAATTGTAGAGACATTGTTTTAGCTATATTTGATTGTGCAACGTGCTCGTTAAATATTTAAATATAGAGTTGTTTATTTCACATTCGTAAATATAATATGTTGTAATTATCTATATGTTTTGACTCGAAATTCGGAAGAAGTGTTGTAGTGACTCGAAGGAACTGAGATCATTATTTTGCTTGAGATTGCATTAGAATCTGTTTAAATGTTTTGATTGACATTCTGGAGCGAAAAGAGTGCCGATTTCGTCTCTTTACACAGGAACAAAGGACGAATTCGGAAATAGAAATGTACTACTGTCCCTTTTCAACATGCTGTTTTCTTGATTGTACCTACAGTACAGTTTAATTTGAAGCCCTATTTAAATGCAATCATACCAAATAGCAGATCGCTTCTAAGCTTAGTAATTCATTATGAACAAACGAACTCATCCATAAAGGCTATGGTACTTTTGGAAGAAAACAACTTGCAAGTTCTAAGATGGTAATCTCCAAGTACTATGTAAAGGTCAATAATGCTGGCCCAGTGTTATTATATCACAGTACCTATGGCTACTCGAACACAGACTAAAGCAATCGACATTTGATCCAAATGTCAGTTTGAATTGAGTGTGAAGTAGTTACCGCCCGCGGTTTCGCTCTCGTGATACAATCAACATAAGAAGTTCATAACTCATAAACTTAACTCCGTGCTTCGGAGGGCACGCGAAACTGTAAGTCTTTAGCAGTCGTTAAGCCATTACGGAGGCCTTAGGGCGGCTTAAAAACTCCGTCACTAGAGTTGGCCATTAACTCATACCAGCTTGTTAATTATTAATCATAGAAAGATTAAAAGTTCCTAATATTCGGTCAAAACATTTTCTTTATCAAATATTTGTTGTAATTGTAACTGTTAAAAAATATGGTGACAGTTTATAAGGCCACACATATTGATCATAGTTTGATTCGATGTTTTTCGACTGTCAACATTTTGCAAGGTGATTTTTTTTTATAGATTTAATTCGCATTCGGCAAAGCAACAAAACACAAGCGATCATCATCATCACAGCCGTAGGACACCCAATTCTGAACAACCCATCTCCCATTAGTTTCAGGGAGATCTTATTATAAACGCACCTAGGTAATCAAAGTGATATCAAACCGCTACAGTATCAATATAATATATAAAACTCTTTTGAAGCTGACTGACAATCAACGGACAGCCTAAACCATAAGTTCTACAGCTATGAAATATGGAGGGTAGTATCCTTATAGGGGTGCACTAAGAAAGGAATTTTGAAGTCACACTTTAAAGGGTCTAGAACGCGAACAACGCCGCGGACGACGGCTAGTTTTAGAATACAGATGTTAATATAATATTATAAGATAGGACGCATGCTATCTTTTACTATACAATGACAAGTGATTATGATAAAGGCAATGCGTGAATCATAAACATGATTTTAGTGATTTTTTTAAATGTCGGAGCTAATGTAACAATGTACAATGACTAATACAAATATCCAGGTTATTAATAACGATTTTACTTCGGTCGCTACTGTTAATAATCCGTTAATAAGTACAGAGTAGTCAGAGGTAAGTCCAAAGACAACAATCGGAACATGCTTGCATTCTGCACAGCTGAATGACCTTAGACAATGTTTGTCACTCAAACAAAGATTACTTTGGGAGCAAATATGTATTTAACTGTGTATAAACAGCTGTATCTACTAACCAACAAGGAAAAACACTATAAAAATGGATTGAACAATACCAAGGACTTATTGTTTACGTACTATTCTTTCATTATTAGTACTATTAATTGTTGTGGTATATAACTTACAAAGAATAAATCCGTTACAAAGGTAACACGGGTATTGCACTCACAAGTCAACAAAATCACAAGAACATACACGTGATAAGCGTGTGACAACACGTCAGCTCGCGTCGCTGTCCAAACGACAAATGCCGTAGGAAATGCTTTGGTACCTGATCTTTTCCTGAGGCTGCGTTCGGCGTTGCGCCTGCGCAGTCTTGCAACCTCCCACCGCCGCGCCTGCGAAACAAAGTTATATAAAGTCACCATGTTTTTGTTTTACACATGGATTGAGATGCATTTGCAATGCAATACGCCATCATTGATTTTGAATTTTTTATTTATTTATTTGGGACAATAAACAGTTATACATTGTGTCTATAGTAGGTGCCAAATAACACCGCAATACAGGTCATTCACCCACCCTCATAACGATGTCGCAAAATTCAATTTATGAATGGTAAACAAACAGTACTGCGAGATTCGAGCGATTACCCTCTTAGCGACAGGTTTGTATGGAAAGCGACAGAATTAGCCATTCATAAATTGAATTTTGCGACATCGTTTTGAAGGTGGGTTATAGACCTGTATTGCGGTATTATTTGGCACCTACTATACTAGTGGCTCTGGGAGCTGTAGACCTCGCGAGCATACTAAATATTCCAATATTCAACATCATCAATCAACATCATCAATGTCGTGTAAGGTGTTTTCTGAAAGTCTTTAAGTGCACTTTTATTAGTTTCTAATTTAAGACTTATTATTATGCTGATGCTCTCATTCAGTGAAGGAAAACATCATGAAGATAATTATCAGTTAGTATTCTAACAGCGACGAAACGCTTGCAGCCTGTCACGTATTGAAAACTAACTATAATGCAAAATGTTGTGTGTGTGTGTGATGTGATGTTTTTTCTATTTAATTTTGTAAATTTTTGAGGAATGTAATGTGCAAGTGCATTTTCCGTTTTGTGATTTTTTTGATCTTTTTGGTTTTTTTTGCATCATCTTGTGTAGAATGAGGTCCTTTGAGTTTCTCTCAAATTTGATTGAAAACCATCGATTGTTTGATGAGCTATCCTGTTCATCATGCTGAAGATCCTTATCAGATCTTCGCCAAACTTTTATGAGACCAACTTATAGTTACTACCTTTCAAATAAAAAAAGAATAATCGAAATCGGATCTCATTTGGTGGAGATATCCAGTATATCAAATAGCCCCCTTTTTGCCCTTTTTTTGGGGGAAGTACCCCTCCAATCAAAAATCCCCGACGACAAAAAAATTCTAATAAGTCATATAACCTGTGTACCAAGTTTCGTCCAGATCGGTTGAAAAATGCGACCTGTAGAGGAGAACAGACAGACAGACAGACAGACAGACAGACAGACAGACAGACAGACAGACAGACAGACAGACATCCGGACAAACGCATTTTTGGCCAATGTGGAAACTGAGACGCTTCGCTCGCTTCGCTCGCTCGGTCAATAAGCAAAAGTAAAGAGTAAAAAAACAAGAGTTGTTAATGTTGTTTAACCAACGCTATTATCCACAGCTTACAACGAAGAAAAAGAGATCTTGCTACATAAACAAAACAAAAACTTGATTGTCTATAGGTAGGTATAGAACAAGTGCATATAAGGGTTCTAATGAATGCTAAAGTTAAATATATAAATTAGGTATTATTATAATATTATCACATTAAAAGTCAAGCACGGCCAGGGTTCATCTGTGATGATATATTATAGGTACCTAAACCATTAAATGAGACCACTCCCTATGAGGTTTACGAGGGTACGTACGGGTGATTTTGTTTGACATGCAGACTCGAAAAACGCTCTTAGCTGCCCGTACATACAAGCCCCTGTAAAGGGTCTGGGGCAAATTGGATGGAGCCCAGGACCCACTTTTTTTTAAAACTTGCAACGATGGAAGTTTGTTTGTACCCACAATGCAGTTTTTAAAAAGAAGCTGGAATCAATAGTTATCAGACATTTTACTTCGAAAAATGAGTTTTTTTCAATACTCAATACTCAATATATTTATTGCTTTCACATGGTTTAGGTAAATTTTACATTGGTGGTGGATGTAAATAGATATGTCTCATGGACCCTGCTTAGGGTATAGCAATATGAAGGCAGGCCGAGGTTTATAGATAGCCAGTAGATCGTTAATTAGTATTACATAATAGGTAGTCATTTTATTTAGGATATTTTATATATTGTACGGGTCAGTTAATAGAAAATATTTTAAGGTTTGTTGTTCAAGTGTTCATGTAAGCGTGCGAATAGTGTTTAGTGTCAAGTTTTGTCTTTGTTGTAATTTATTTCTTATATTTAGTAATTAGTTTAGAGTTCGTAGATTTAGTAGGCAGGTGTATTTAGGTTTGTATGTGAGAGAGAATGTCAAGTTTTGGTTTTATCCAATAATAATAATATGTCCTAATATACCTAGTTTAAGTAGTCCTTTATGTCATAGTAGGTTTTGTCAATTAGATATGATTTTAATGTCTTAGCGAATAGGAAGTCTTTCTGTATGTTTTTTATATCTATTGGAAGTTTGTTGTATATTTTGATTGACATTATGTGTGGGCCGTTGCTCTGCATGTTTAGTTGCGATCGAATTTCAATGTTGTTTATCGTATTTACAGGGGTTTACGTCAATTACTAATTACTTTATTTTGCGTTTTCGTGACTGCTACTGCATAATAGATTATGATAAAACCAACAAAAGTTATAAGTAACAAAATTCATCTAAAAATTAACTAAATGTATGCAAATCGGGACCTGAAATGCCCCAACGCCTTTGCAGGGAGTGGACTGACTTACGTGGTTCACATCTAAAATTATACCATGTAAAAGTAAATTTAACTATTCAACCTATTGGTTCTGATATCACAAAACACGTGTATAATCACTCGTACTAAAAAAATTTTTACAGTATCTTACTTAGATCTAAAATGCTATAAAAAACTTGCAAGTTCTCATAAACTGACAAAACAATAGAATTTGTTATGAATGGGCATACATTCACTACTTATCTACATTTATCTTGTTAGCCGAATTATATAACACAAGTACTTATTTATGCTCACAGAATAAAAATAGCGTAGGTAGCGATAAATATGTCCGGTCAAATTATATAAACACTCCTACATCTATCTCTTAACTGACATTTTGCATTTAAAAAAAACCTACAAAATCATAAATCACACGCAATCTATTCAAATGTCATGGGATTCGTGGTTTAGCCTAACCTGACCTATGTCACCATTAAACTTACCGTTAATAGGAGCTCAAGTTACATTCGTATAAATTTGGTTTGATGTAAGGAGCTTATAGGCTTCAAAAACACGAGCGGTCAAATGCTGAATTGCTGAACACTGCCATCTATCTATATTTGATTGTAGCATTTGTAGCGTATTAGCGTATTAGACTTTGGCAACCGCGTAACGCAACGTTGTTGGAAATCGCATTAGAAGTATAACTTCAATAAAATTTATGAGGATACTAGCTTCCGCCCGCGACCCCGTTCTCGTCCAGTTGGATCCCATTGATTTTCCGGGATAAAAAGTAGCCTATATATTCCAAGTTTCATCCAAATCGGATCAGTAGTTTTAGCGTTAAAGATGAACCAACATAGGTTTAGGTTTAAAGAATTTATTCTCAGAAAAACAATAGTCACTTATATGAGAACATTATTTATAGGTAGGCTGGTTTGCTGTTTAGCTATTTTGAAGGTAGGTGTAGGTACACTTTATTTACTCATTCAACGCATACGTAGGTAAGTAGGTATAGTTAGCATCTTACTAAATGAACATGCATACACAATACACATCCATCTATACATTTCAAACTTTCGCGTTTACAATAGTGGTGTCCTACAAAATAGGGCACGTATGCGGGACCTAGTGTTACATCAGCGTAGTGAATGTTCCTACACCAGTACAGGGTATAGGGCCCCATTTTTGTATTGCATCGCATTAGGTGGATTAGATAGACCTTACTACGTAGTACTTTATCACAACTGGTTACTACCTTTCAAGCATTGAAAGGAGTTAGGTAATAGTGTAGGTTACGTAGAGCCTAGGGTCTAACTTAACTTATAATAAGTTAGAGTAGACATTATGTCTTGTTTTACATACGTAATCAGGACATAATGTCTACTCTAACTTTTTATAAGATACTAGTTGATACCCGCGACTTCGTACGCGTGCGAAACTTTCCACCAAAATATCTGTCAACCAGCATACGATGAACCTCGTGCCAAAGGCGGCTTTTGGTTTAGAGAGGTCCTCCTCTCTATCGTGGAAGGTTTGCTGGTAGAGAACTCTTTTTAGGGTTAAGCTCACCTTTGTACATGACATATCTTTAAGTTCCCTTTTATGTAACTACTTTTGTGTACAATAAAGAATAAAGAGGTCAAGCTGTACCTATCTAAGAACCCACGTCTTTCATTTCAATAAAATATTAGCTTATGTTTCAATCCGGAAAAAGGGCTTCCGAATGGTACCTATAAGTTTCATTGAAATTGGTCCAGTAGTTTAGGCGTGATCCGCGAACAAACAAACAATCAGATAAACAGACAAACTCGATTTTCAGAATAAGAATAGTTTATTTAGTAGATCTGCATATTTAGTTTATCCATATCTTTAATTTTAGTTTTTGGCTTTTTTACAGTTTTATAATAGTATAGATCTAAACCGAAATCCACGTAATGTAGATAATGATTATGTAATGTACGTAATGTAGATAAGGAACGTTTGGTCAAAATGTTCTAAGATATAATTACCCAGCTACGGCGAAGAAATAAGTAGGGTTATGATTTTAATCATGCATAGGTTCATCTACTTCTACCTCCGGTACAGACAAATCTATGCGGGTCGGTACCAGTCGGTGCAGGGTTAAATTGCACATAGAAAAGACAAATTTAAACCTGTTTCTTTATATGTGAGCGCATAAGATATCATAGATACGTAGGTACCTACCTTTATTCAATTACTAGCAGCGCCTCGCGGTTTCACCCGCGTAATTCCCGTTCCCGTGGGAATTCCGGGATAAAATATAGCCTATGTTCATCAGGGATAATGTAGGATTCTAATGGTAAAAGAATTTTTTTAATCGGTCCAGTAGTTTCGGAGCCTATTCAATTCATACAAACAAACAAACAAACAAAAAATCAAACCTTTCCTCTTTATAATATTTGTATTCAATTATGTAGAAAGGTATTCACGTCGCTGACAGTATTTCACTTCATGTTTGTATTGAAACAAATTTTGGGACGAAACCGTAATATTAATAAAATTGAAGTTATTGTTTCCGGTAGTCCGAAACTAGAATAACTCGAAATGAAAACCTGCACCGATCGGTACCGAGCCCGCCCGTACCGGGAACCTGTTTCTTTATGTAAGCACCCTAAAGCTTTGGTCTCGCGATCGTAACGCACAACGCTGCGGTATGCGACAGGCGCCGGACCCATAATCGTATAGAAAACGTCTAGTATGGTCTCTTGTTCCGTCGCAGTCTGCGTCAGCGGCGAAGGGCAAATGCGGTACGCTGCGTTGAACCTGTTGTGCGTTACGATCGCGAGACCAAAACTTAACACACCATCACCAGAAATTACTAGTATCTCAGAGAAAGAAGTTGCTTTTCAAGTTTTTTAGTTACGAGTAAGTAATGTTCATGTCTAGTCTCATTCGTAGCTTCCTCGTTTACCAGAAGCAGTGATTATTAATAAGTTGTTTTAAACTTGATATTCCGGTTTTTTTATTTATTGCTAGTAAAGCTATTGAGCGAAAAGAAAAAGTACTTTTAACCTGTGCCTACTGCAATTATTCGTTTTAACAATTTGTCGCTTTAGGCAACTTGATGTTTTGGTAATTTATTTAGGCAACTGGATGTTTTCGCAATTTATTGAGGCAACTAGAAGTTTTAGCTATTTTTAGGCACCTAGACATTTTGGCCATTTTTTTAGACAACTGTATGTATTGGCAATTTATTTAGGCAACTGGATGTTTTCGCAATTTATTGAGGCAACTGGGAGTTTTGGCTATTTTTAGGGAACTGGATGTTTTGCCATTTTTTTAGGCAACTGGACGGTTTGACAATTTTATTTGGCAACTGAAAGTTTTGTAAATTTTTAGGCAACTGGATGTTTTGCCAATTTTTTTAGGGAACTGCCTTTTTTGGCAGTTTTTCGTTTTAGCAACTGGGTGTTTGGATAACTGGACATTTTGACAATTTGGTGTTATATCCTGGACATTTGGACGCCTTGGACATTCTGACCTATAGTCCCCGGAAGGCACCGCCCAAGGTACCCCGGAACCATTCACAAATCGAAGCACTGGGCTGGGCAATCCCGATTGCAAGCTCGTAGCTCCAGCGAGTACGAACGCGTGCTACTTTCACTGGCGTCCTACATTTGCGGCCTCGCTCGCAGTCCGACCGCGTTGCTTGCATCAGCGTTATGTCATTGGAATTTTAGACCGGCATTACTCTTGTTTCTACACTTTGAAGGACGTTTTTTGACCGATGGATAGCACTTTAGCATTCCAAAATTTATCTTAAATAGGCCTTTACATCTATTGAAGATGATTTATACAGCGTCAAGAGGTAACCTATGCCTACTCTTTAAACGGGATACTGTAGTGCCTGGGACAATGTTTAGATGGAGTAGGCTTGCCCAGCACCTATACCATCCTCTCGGCATAGTCAGCCATATCCACAGGAAAGACAAGATCAATACGTGCGGAGCTGACTAAGCCGCGGGTTTCCTCGCGATGTTTTCAAATTTATCTATACTATTATAAAACTGTAAAAAAGCCAAAACCTAAAATTAAAGATATGGATAAAATAAATATGCAGATCTACTAAATAAACGATTCTGATTCCGAAAATTGAGTTTGTCTGTTTGTTTGTTCGCGAATCACGCCTAAACTACTGGACCAATTTCAATGAAACTTATACCATTCGGAAGTCCTTTTTCCGGATTGAAACATAGGCTATATTTTATTGAAATTAAAGACGTGGATTTTTAGATAAAGCTTGACCTCTCTAAACCAAAAGCAGCCTTTGACACAAGGTTCATCGTATGTTGGTTGACAGATATTTTGGTGGAAAGTTTCGCACGCGTACGAAGTCGCGGGTATCAGCTAGTGCTATAATATAATCAGCTTTTATGCCTGAAGGTTTTAGAGTTTGAATTATGCTGTCAGTTTCTGTACGTAAATCCGTTTTGGCAATTGTTTAAAATGCTTTTCACTAAATATGTAGTATAAAGCAAAGTCGCTTCCCGCGTCTGTCCTAAAGTCTGTATGTATGTATGCTTAGATCTTTAAAACTACACAACGGATTTTGATGCAGTTTTTTTAATAGATAAGAGTTTTTCAAGAGGAAGGTTTATATGTATAATACATCATCATCATCACTGCATTGCACCCGTGTGAAGCCGGGGCGGGTCGCTAGTTACAAAATAAAAGAAATGTGCTGTGCATCAACTACATACTAACACTACTACGAGTCCTAAAGCGGGCCTTTCGCTTTGTGGAAGTGCAAGGAAGAGCTTAAGTAGGTACTATAGAAATAAAATAAATATAAATAGATATGATTATATGAAATAAGGTCTTATTAAATGACATTCTCTACTGTCCTAGGCATTAACAATGGCGCCGGAGACATTAAAAGATTTATCTGGAGCGGCAGACGTATTACATCATTGTAATTGCAAAAAACTGCGATAACTTTACAGCTTTACGCGAAAGTAAGATTGGGAAGACCATAGTTGATTTGTTTAACATTTTTATCCGCTACACGTACCTATTGTTATATATTTGTTTGTGAATACGGCAGAAGATCCGCCCACCGTAATGTTCGATCTGGAAAGTACCTAACCTTCATCTTAAATTATATCATCCCATGATACCTACACTGGAAAAATCATCTGCGCCTTACCCGAGATACACTGCGCGGTGACACTACAACGGTTGGCAGTCGAGCTGGCATTGACGCGCAATATAACTCAAATACGTAAATAATACGTAAGAATAATGAACTCTGTGTTTATTTTATAATTTCTGTAAAAGTGGTGTACAATAAAAAGTTTTCTATCTATCTACGTTAACGCGGCGATTGTCAGATTTGTTCGTGATAAAGGTACTGCAGTTTCCTTTATTTTGCTTACTAAATTCTGAACTAGTTATTGTACAGAGTATGTAGTGATCATATAGCCATAACTTACTTGTGTGCGTGATGGTGGCATCTTCGCGTTCTGGCTGCGTCAATCCCATGGTAGGTTTGGCACAAGCCTCATCACTGTCAATAAAAACAATTAATTAACAAAAATATTTTTACTATAATAGGTGCCAAATAACACGGCAATACAGGTTTTTCACCCACCTTCACCACGATGTCGCAAAATTCAATTTATGTATGGTAAACAAACAGTACTAACAAGATTAGAGCGATACCGTCTTAGCGACAGGTTTGTATGGAAAGCGACAGAATTAGCCATACATAAATTGAATTATGCGACATCGTGGTGAAGGTGGGTGAATGACCTGTATTGCCAAGTTATTTGGCACCTACTATAGTTGCACACCTATCTACTAGCATAGGTGTGCAACTTAGAATCTACTAGAATACCTTTATGTGGTAAATAAATAAATAATAAATATTCTTGTACATATCACACAACCCCTCTAGTCCCAAACTAAGCAAAGCTTGTACGATGGAAACTAGATGGCTGATAGAATACAAACATACTTTTTTTTTGTTAATACATACATATAATACATAGAAACGTGTATTGTACATTATCCCCTGCTGACCTCACCCCAGCCAGCACAACTCCTTATAGTAACGGAGAAGGACTTTGGGTTGATGGCAGCAATGTACCTTAGCAACTGATGCTGGTAGCAAACAACAGTTCGCCGTTCAGCGCAGAGTCCAATGGAGAATGTGGCAAGATCGGCTCGTTGAAGCTGCTCCACGCACTTGTGGATCAGGAACCGACGGTAGTTGCTCACTGGTGGAAAAACCAGAACCCTACAAATGATTTTTATTAGAACACTAGCTTGTTACCTTTTAAATGTACGTTGATTTGTGTTTTGTAAAACTGTATTGGGTATCCATTCATTTAAAAATAAAATAAAATAGTTGATACCCGCGACTTCGTACGCGTGCGAAACTTTCCACCGAAACATCTGTCAACCAGCATAACGAACCTCATGCCAAAGGCGGCTTTTAGTTTAGAGAGGTCAAGATGTATCTAAGAATCCACATCTTTGATTTCAATAAAATATCGCCTATGTTTCAATCCGGAAAAAGAGCTTCTTAATGGTATAAGTTTCATTGAAATTGGTCCAGTACTTTAGGCGTGATCCGCGAACAAACAAACAGACAAACTCGATTATCGGAATCAGAATAGTTTATTTAGTAGATCTGCATATTTAGTTTATCCATATCTTTAATTTTAGCTTTTTTACAGTGTTTTATAGATAGATTTAATAAAGAGATCAACACTTCATGGTACACAGGGATATCTTGAAATTCATTAAGCAATTTATTCAGCATGGATGGAGCGCAAATAGCAATAAAGAAAACTTTACTCAAGCATAGATTTGAGTAGAGATTTTCATACAAAAATCTATGCTTGAGTTGGGATCAGTGCTCTATAGTGGTATTCATCCCACCCAGGGGTATGGCCAGGGGTATGGTGGGTTTACAAGGGTGCAGTAAATAAGCTTAGAAAAAAATACTATTTGCTAATATTTGAAAAAAAATCACTGTCTGACTAAATTTTAAAGTGTAGGTATTTTAAATAAAGGTATTGATAGATACCAAGGTAGGTACCTAGTTCTACTAATATGATTTAATGTTTATGGTGTCATCACAATGCAATGATTGGACCAATTTGGATGAAACTTGGAAGGATTATATTTTGCAACCTGGAACAGCACTTGGACTACTTTTTAAATCAGGTTCCATACGAATGAATACGCGAGCGGAAGCTAGTAAAGCTAGACCAATTTATTTAACTAGGTAGGTATGTAGCCTGCTTTTATCATGCAAGTAATTAGATGTCGAATGTAACGACCGTTTTACACGCAACAACTGTAAGTGTACGGGTTTTTACCACCCACACGCGAACGCTCAAGGTATCTAGATATCATCCCGTTTCGTATCTCAAACATGCGCTTGACTCTCAGTAGGTAACCTTGAAACCAATACCTCCACCGAAACAACTATTACCGAGCCAAAACTAAAGGCTGTTGGTAATTAACAATCTTACCCTCCCCCTGAGCTAATTTGATATAATACTTTATCACAATTTCAATCAGAAAACAACAAAATTGTAACTGTTTACCTGTCAACTCTTCCCTCGTCCAAAAAACATCTCAAGTCGTCGTTAACATCTTCGACGAAATTGTCGTCGGCAAGGCTCAAAAACCTCTCAACCGTTTTGGTACCCAGTTTGGCGGTGGACTGCTAATATGAAATTAATAAAATAAATATCTTCACGTGCCCAAGGGGAAAATTAGCGGCCGTCCATTTTCATTTTTCACTTCACGCACTCACACAAATAAACACAGAATTTGATTTTGACAGATTCATTTTGATTTCTTTTTTTTTCACAACCGACGAACCTGACGATTTTAGTCGAATATCCAAAACCGGTGGATTTTCGGAAACTTTAACCACATCACTAGCAAACTAATTGCGTTTAGTTTCTTCACTCAAGTGTTTTTGATGCTCGCTCCGAGGAGCGAAAGAAAAACAAGAGTTTTACCGTGACAGATGATGATGACGAAACAAAACGCATCAAACATTTCGTTCCTTGTAGTGTTTTTGCATTTTGTTCCAATTTTTGTTTTATTGGTTTTTAACTATTTATAGCTAATGTTTCTCGAAAACCTTTATATTTAGGATGACAATGGAAAGGAGGATTAAGTTAAAAACACTAAATAGCCACATAACATGTAAAATTTGCCGTGGATATTTCATTGACGCCACCACGGTTACTGAATGTCTTCATACGTGTAAGTATTCCGCTTTTTACTGCAGATCTCTTAATACATAGGTACCTACTTAGTCTTTAAGATACCTATCCTACTATTAGATTACTCTAAACCTCTACTAATACCTACCAACTGCAGATGGTATTTCAAGGCATCTGCCAGCCATCCCTTGAGACAAGCTGAACCCCCTGTAATCAAAATCCAAACAATACAGCTCCACTAAACTCCTACTAAAAAACCTACTCATAGATAGTCCTACAAAACCAGTTCATATCCAACCGTTGACTCAAATTAATAACATAACCAAACGATTTATCTCTCAATTTCACTCTCCATGAGTGAAGACTGTCATTACTAACTTTACACACTGGGCCTGTGATGTAACTGGACTGAGAAATCGCCCAAGAGTGATGTTAGATTTAGACCCTGTGGTCTATTTACCTCTCTAGGTAAATATTAACTATTTATCTTATTGCTTCATTTATATTGCAGTCTGCAAAAGCTGCCTTGTGAAGCATCTAGAAGAAAACAACACCAACTGTCCAACATGCAACATAGTCATACATCAATCGCACCCACTTCAGTACATCAGCTTCGACAGAACAATGCAGGATATTGTGTACAAACTGGTGCCTGATTTACAGGATAGTAAGTATTGGTTTCTATTATTACAAATCAACTTTTTAGAGTCTCCCTTCTTCACCGGTCATTTTTCTTAACCTACCTACTCAGATCTCCGCCTTTTGTTAAAATAATAGTAAACCAGTAAACGCCAATTAACACTGACATTGTCCAGCAGTGGACCGATATAGGTTGATGATGATGATGATGAAGTATTGGTTGCCGTTGATATGTCGGGACAGAATACCACAGAAATGTCGGTTGTCCTGCAGCAAAATGGGCAGACGATATTGCTATCATAGTGGGCTAAAATTGGATGAGACTTGCGTGGGATCGTAAGGAATGGTACCAAAAAAGAGAGGCTTATAGACCTAGACTAGCTAGAACCCACATTACGTTACCTAGCTGTAAGGAAAGAAAAGTAATTTTTAATTTTATTATAAAACCATAGAAAACCTTGAACTTACTACATAAATATTCAAACGTTTATAGATGAATTGAAACGTGAGCGCGACTTCTACCGCGCCCGTGGCCTACCATGCCCTAAGGATGCTGCCCTAGCAGCTGACAAGCCGGGCGGAGGAGACGAGCCAGAGCAGCCCGATAACACAGACTGCCATAGAAAAGATGAACAGGTGAGTATTTTGTATTTCACATGGTTTTAATGAAATAACAATACTATCCTACTAATATTTTGTAACTAGCGACCCGCCCCGGCTTCGCACGGGTGCAATGCAGTGATGATGATGATGTATTATACATATAAACCTTCCTCTTGAATCGCTCTATCTATTAAAAAAAACTGCATCAAAATCCGTTGTGTAGTTTTAAAGATCTAAGCATACATACATACAGACTTTAGGACAGACGCGGGAAGCGACTTTGCTTTATACTATGTAGTGGTAGTGATGGATCTCTTCTTTAAAAATTAGGTTTTCTTCAAATCTGAACTAAAATTTGTAATATAGAAGTTTCGTTTTTATATGATTTTTTCCTTTATTTATTTATTTATTCAATAGGCAACGCCAACAGCGCACATAGTGTACATTAAAATAATCACTTTTAAAAATCTTATTCTATAAAATGTGTGCTAATTATAGGCAAGCACAGCATTTGCAATAATATTATATTGACTACAGACAACATCAAAAAGAAAGCTTTGTTATATGTAGGACCTTCTGCAAGCTATTAATCTTAAGTTTACAAGAATTGAATTGGTCGGCAGGGAAGTGGGCATGAGCATAGTCTAAACACGATCATGCCTCTGTCCCGGCATGTCCATGTCCTTGCTCTCTAAAGAATAAAGGCGATGTGCTGTGGCAATAAGTCCGGAGTTAATGCCGGCAGCGGAATGAGTGTGACGCGGTATATCAAATAAAGCGAGCAAGTTCGTATGAGTTAGTGGCCAACTCTGGTGACAGAGTTTTTAGGCCGCCTTAAGGCCTCCGTCGTGGCTTAACGACTGCTAGAGCCGGGACAGTTTAACGTGCCCTCCGAAGCACGGAAGCGCTCAGATGTAAATGCCACTAACTGTCACCAGTCAGTGACCGCACAGAATGTTGCTTAACTTAGATAATCGGCGTAGATTGGCTAAGCAAGCCTAGCCACGAACGCTTCGGTATAATAAATGGAGACCTAATAAGCCTGGTTTTGCAGGTAAATGTCTGCCTGGAGTGCATATCGAGCTCTCTGCGGACACTGAAGAGAAGCTTCATCCGATGCTCAGCGCAGGCCACTATTACTCACCTCAAGAAGTTTGTGGCCAAGAAAGTGCTGAATGGCATGGAGAAATATAGAGAAGTGAGTTTTATATAGGCACTAGCTGTCGCCTGCGGTTTTGCTCGCGTGGTAGCAGCATAAGCATTAGGTTTAAATCTTTGACCCTAATTTTGGACCTTATAGGGTGAGACTTTTCAAAATTCCTTTCTTAGTGCACCCCTACATTACATAAGGATACCTTCCAAATGTCATACCTCTAGGACTTATGGTTTAGGCTGTGCGTTGATTGTCAGTCAGCTTGAGTTTTATACATATTGATGATTTAAAAAAAAAACTCTGATGATTGATGATCATGGCTCAGTCCGTAGTAGCTCTGCCGTCCGTGCTGTGGGTCGTGGGTTCGATCCCCACCGAGAACAAATATGCTATGTCTGTGGCAAACATAGATGTTTGTTCTGTGTCTGGGTGTTATTACAAAAAAAAAAAATTATAAGTAGTCCATCAGCAATCTAGTTCTCATAGTACAAGCTCTGCTTAGTTTGGGACTAGAGAGTGTTCTGTGATTTTTTTGAGAATACATATTATTTATTATTACTTATTTATAAAAAAATCATCTTGATAAACGAATTGGTCAAGTCCATCATTCACAGCCAAACTTCACCTACTGTTGTGTTTTAAGTCTTCTAATTTTGTGCCAATCATTGACCAGCATTAATATGATATTTTTGTTCCCAGATTGACATTCTATGCAACGATGAGCTACTGGGCAAGGACCATACGCTTAAATTCGTATACGTCACTCGCTGGAGGTTTCGAGATCCACCCTTAAGGTTACAATACCGGCCTAAGATAGACATTTAAAAAACAGAGCCTTAACATTATCACCAACCGTTCCATGGGACAAATAGCATTTCAATAATACCAATAATACCAAAATGAACATAAGGCGACTTATCGCTTCTGGGCTTTTTGGCGAATAAAAGAGATAGTCGACATCGCTTGGAATATTTAAAAAAATATCATCTATAGTTTGAAAGTTATACGAGGCGATGCAATTACAGGCACAAGAATTTGTACGCCTCTTTATCTCAGATTGATGGATGCAGTGCCTTGCTTCACAATGCACGTCCTCAACGGACTAGCTCTGTGGGTAATGCATTACGCAAAAGTAATGAGGTAGCAACTTAAATAAATAAATACATAATGTACTGTGGACTAAAAATTTAAATTATGCAGTAATTATAAGAGCTACAGCACGCAACAGTAAATACAACCCTACAATTGGCGGTCTTATCGCACATGTGATTTCTTCCAGACAACCGATTAATTAATAACATGACTGCTTGTTCCATCACTTTTTCTTATAAAAATATCTTGGTGAAGATTATCTAAAATTAAATTAAGTGGTTCATTGTGAAATAGTACTTGTTCTTATAATAAACAAGGATCATAATGAAACATTGGCTATGCGTTGACGCGATGATAACGCAATGGTTTAGTTTAGACTGATGGTCTCTAAAAATCTAACAATGTCAGTTTTAGGCCCATATTGTTACATTACCTCGACTCGACTTCGAAGTCGTGCTTTCATCATCATCATTATCATCACCCACAGCTCGACTTTACCCACAGCTGAGCCCCGAGTCTGCATTTTTTTTTACTTTCGACTCGAGTATAGAGAGACAATGTATGAAAACCGGAAATGAAAGGCGCCTCTAGCGGGAGATTGGGGAATTGTGCACTTCCCAACTAAATTTCTTGCTAAAATTTTAAACACTACACATACCTATAAAGAGTGCAATTGTACGTGTAATTTAGGTTTTAAACGCCAGTACATCTTTTTTGTAGGTTTTATTCACTAGCGGTCTTACTCATAATCGCCCCTTAAACTTTTGTCACTATTTAAAGAAAAGATGACACTAAAAGAAGCTTGTTTTGACAGACGTTGAGAAGCGTTTTTAAGTAACCCATGTCCATTGATATTAAACACAACTTTTAGTTAATTTAGATATAGTAGGTATGTAATATTATAAGAATAATGGAGTATAAGCCTTGACACGGTTTAAAAGCTCTCGACGAAAGTGGAAGGGAATATCTATGCCTCTTTTATCCTATATTTATTTCGCTGCGCAAGCAAGATCATGAATGAAGATGAAGCGAACGAGAAACTGGGAGGGCCCGTTTCCTCTCGATTCGAAGTGAGAGCTATTAAACCGTGTCGGGACCTATACTTATGGTTCGTGGGAGGCAACAATGTATTTTAAAATAATAAATCTTGATTTTTATAATTATTTACGATAACTAAGATAATTAGTTTCTCTTTAAAAGAATTCTATCAAAATGTATAATACATTTTAAATAAATTATAGAAAAGTGTATTATTATTAAATAAGTAGTAAGTTTTAGTTATTTTATAAAATAATTTTTATTTTGTTTTCTTATGTAAGCTCATGTTGTTCTTTTGTTACCATTTATGTTACTGCGCAATTTTAATAATATTATCTAACACTTCAAACTAAGTATACTTTTAGCTATTTCTGTCTTTAGGTGTAAAAACTATTTAGAATTCGAATAAGTAAGTGAAATAAACGAATTTTCTTACAAGAACATCTAGCCGTTGTTTCTTATACCGAGATAACTACTCTTAAAACTTATATATATATATAGTATGCTTAGATAATAATGACCAACCACATGACCAAATCCGGAGCGTGAACTCACGGTAGGTACAAGAAAATTCGAGAGCAGATACATCAAACAAGCTTTTCAAAATGATTGGTAACAAAGAGATTATCATTCACCATAACCATCATAGGTCTGGGTATTTCCTGGTGCTGGGTATAGGAAAACTCATTACTGTCGTGTAATTTAAAAATGGAACAATCTTTTACTCCATAACATGGCAACCAAGGAGGTAACTTATAAAAGGTTTTATTCAAATTTCGAACAGGCTTTCAAATAGAAAGCTGATTAATGAAAAAAGCAACAAATGAACACTGTAACTTCGTTGTTCGTTAATGGTTTTGAAAAGTAATTGTATTTTCAACTAAAAAGTTTTGCCTAGTACTTAGTTTTAATTTCCGCGCATTATTTGAGAAAAGTACTATACAAGCCTTGGCCACAACTAGGCAATGAAGGACTCACGTACACGTTTACACGTTCTTCCCTCATTGCCTCTGTTGCGGGCCGCTGCAGTAATCTACTATAAGATGTGTGTTTCGCCGGAGGGCCTAACCCAGATTTCTTCGGCCTGATTTCGGCCACCATTCCGTCAAGGCTTTCCTCCACTCGCCATCACCACGTCTTATCCTGGTGTCCTGCCCAACTCCACCTGTGGTTTAAACTGCTTAAAAATATCATCAATAAAATAAAACAAAACTTTAAAAATAAATATTTATATTAAATCTTTTACATATAGTGCAATATAACAAAGGCAATAGGCATACTCCTATTGTAACTCACCCTTTCGCCGACCTACCCCAACATTAGTATTTCTATTCTGATTAATTCGGAAAACCTTACTTTAAGGCTGTGTCCGCAGTAGGCAAACTGTTAGCGGCTTACTGAGTTTGCGGCGTATCGGTTTAGTACGCCCTTCCATATATTTGAAAAGGAGGGTCCACAGTTTGCTGTTTTGTGCTCACTTTACGCAGTTTGCAGCGTTACGTGCTCCGACTGTCTCAGTAAGCGGCTAATTCATATAAGTTTGCTTGCGACGCACGAAAATTGATCTGAGTTTGCAGCTAACTCATTTCATTTCATTTCATTTATTCTTCTTTCGACATTTTACAATGTTCTTAGAGTAGTCATAGGTAGCACAGTAAATAAGTATACATTTCAATAAAAAGGTGCACAAGCACAAAATAACTCAAATTTCAGTTCGCCACAAATTCAGTTCGCCTCACTCAGTCGGCCGCTCACAGTTTGCCTAATGTGGACACAGCCTAAATATAGAATTTAAAATCTCCTTAGACAGAGGCCATTAATTAAGAGAAGAAGAAGAAAAAACCTCCTTCGAAAATTTACGATATCAATCCGACAAGGCTTTCTGATTAAATCAGAATAGCCTACCTCATTCACTTATGTACCTAGTTATAAATAAATTACAATATTTAAAAATCAAATTTACTTTAGTTTAAATAATTAAATTACACACATCAAAATTAAAAGTGATTTAAAAAGTATGAAATGCAACACAATATACGATATACAAATATTTAGCTCTATTTTCTAGTTTACAAGACTAGCTTCTAGCCAAAGGCTTCACTCGTGCGGTACTGATTCTACCTATGTATTATTTGAATACCCTACCTACTGGGTACTTGCGACTCGTCGGTTACGTACAAAGCAGTACGTACAGTCAGCACTATTCGTTGATGAATGATTAGTTGACTGTCCGACTGTTTTGAGTATTTTTTTATCACACAAAATACGATTTAAATTCAACGAGAGTAGATGACTAAATTTAAGATTAGGTCCAGTACAAAAATGTGACAACTTAATTCAATTTTTGACTTACAAAATGTAAATAAAAAAAACTCCTTAGTGACTACGAGATCGCTTCACACTTAACCGGGGAATTTGCTACAATCAAACCAAAAGATTTCGCTTCAGACAACACAACCTTATACTCGGTGGACACAGGGTTGTTTTTAGCATGATCTTTTTTAAAATGCCTGCTAAGATGGCTTGTCTGCGTGAACTTTCTATCGCAGATCTTGCATTGATATTTCTTTTCGCCGGTGTGAACGACCTTGTGTTGTTTCAGTGCAGACGATGTGTAGAATGTTTTGCCACATTCGCAGTGGTAATCCCGTTGTCCCTTGTGACGTTTAAGATGGATGCTGTACGAGCTAGGTGTGACAAAACCTCGTTGGCACTCTTCGCAGTTATACCTGTAGAAATAAGATACGTGACTGCGTGTTTCGACTAAAAACATTCACAATAAAACCTTCACAACACAATCTTTACAAACGATTTGTTTAAACAATCAATAAAATTCGTAAAACCATCTGCACAAGATTCAAAATGTCAAACATGCACAAGGTTTGGCAGTGGAAACGCAAATTGATATCTTCACAGAGTTGTGCATGTGTTATTGTGAATGTTTTGCAGTGGAAACGTACGGTAAACTTTACAAAAAAAATTCCATTAATATTATAAATGGTAAAGCTTAGATAGTTGGATGTTTAGATGTTTGTGTTTTAATCACGCTGCAACTTCTTTTCCGATTTGGATGAAACTTGGAATATTATAATATAGTTCGTAACCTGGATTAACATAGGCTACTTTTTATCCCCTAAAATCAGCAGGATCAAACAGGACGCGGACGAAGTGGCAGGCGGGAGCTAGTATAAAATCCATGAACATTTCACAGCGCCCTCTGGTGACAGACTAAGCAAAGCTTGTATTACAGTAACTAGATTGCTGATAGAATACTTAAATATGTACTGGGTTAAGATTAGATATGCTCTCAAACGATGAAGAAATTTATATACTTTTTCAAAGCCGGTCACGCTGTGGTATTGAACATTGAGAAATCTCATTCCACATCTCGAACATGTCATGTCAAACTCACCTAATTTCCTTCTTATGTATTCGTATATGCAGAGACAAGTTTCCAGAGTTAGCGAACGTTTTAGTACACAAATGGCATGAGTAGGGTTTCTCCCCATTGTGTATTCTTTGGTGTACGCGTAAATCTGCCTTTATCGGGAACCCTGCAACAATCGGCAGGAGACAGAACTTTAAAAAGATTACCTAATTTCCTTTTTATGTATTCGTATGTGCAGGGAGAGGCTTCCAGCTGTAGCGAAGGTTTTGGGGCACAATTTGCAGGAGTACGGTTTCTCTCCGTTGTGTATCCTTTGATGGACGCGCAGGTCTGCCTTAATCGAGAACCCTAGAATGTTGGAATTTAATTTGTATGATACAGTTTGTAATTTAGTAAATTTTTCAATATCTATTTACATAAGATCAGAATGAATACGATTTTCTAAAATTAAAGAAGTTTTGGATTTTGCGCTTGGGGTTATGATGCTGTTCTACTAATTAATAAACTTACATTATGTATATCTATACTATTATGAAACTGTAAAAAGGCAAAAACTAAAATTAAAGATATCAATAAACCAAATATGCAGATCTACTAAATAAACGATTCTGATTCCGAAAATCGAGTTCGTCTGTTTATCTGTTTGTTTGATCGCGGATCACGTTACCTACTGGACTAATTTCAACGAAACTTATACCATTCGGAAGCCCTTTTTCCGGATTGAAACATAGGCTATATTTTATTTAAATCAACGACGCGGGTTCTTAGATACAACTTGAACTCTCTAAACCAAAAGCAGTCATTTGCTACGAGGTTAGTAAAAGTGATATAAATATTACCTTTTCCGCATTCCTGACACAAGAAGGGCTTATCTCCCTTATGCCGTTTCAAGTGTATGGAGAGCTGGGCGCTCTGAACAAACGCCTTGAAGCAAATACTGCAGGTGTAGTGCTTCTCGCCTAGAAATATTACATTGTTGCAAACGATTTATAATTTACTAGCTGAATGGCGTCCAAGAACCGGTTGTAGAAATGTCGGTCGTCCTGCAGCTAGATGGGCAGGCGATATCGCTGTCATAGCGGGCAAAAATTAGATGAGACTGACACGGGGTTGTAAGGAGTGGTACATCAAAAGAGAGGCCTATATCCAGCAGTGGGTGAAGTCCGGCTGTGGATGATGATGATGAGCTGTCGCCCGCGGCTTTGCTCGCGTGGTAGCAGAATACAAAATTTTTGATCCTAATTTCAGACCTGTTAGGGTGCGACTTTTCAAAATACCTTTCTTAGTGCACCCCTACACAATGTAAGGATACTACTAAGGATACTACTAAGGATACTACTCTAGGACTTATAGTTTAGGCTGTGCGTTGATTGTCAGTCAGCTTCAAAAGAGTTATATATTATTTAGAGAAGAAGATTCGAACTCACGACCTTCGGAACGAAAGTCGAGGTGCAATCCCACTCGGCCAACACGGCTAAATTAAATGTTGGCTGGTAGTGAGACCTGTTTGTTATCTACCTGTGTGCATCCGTATATGATTGACCAGGCCGGATCGCCTTCCGAACTGTTTTGGACAGTACTCGCAATGATACGGCTTCTCGCCCGTATGTATCCTATGGTGTTGAAATAATCCACTGTGCGCTCTGAAATAACAAATAAACTAAGTCAAAACAGTGCTTAAAAAGAGTGACTAATGAGTGATAAAAGACATAATTTCAACACTGTTTGACGTAGACATAACAGCGAAAGCTGCTCGTCTATAAACTAATAAATAATGTTTATGTTTATTAATATTCATAGCATTTTGTTATAATAAATAAATAAATATATTCGTTCTTTAACAGACTTCAAAATAGGAGAAGTCTCATAACTTCGTCATTTACGAACGGATTTGAAAAATTCTTTTTTTATCAGAAAGGGTATACTTCCAGATTGGTCCCATAATTTTTTCAACAAAATCTGTTTAGTAGTTCGGGAGTTAAATAGGAATAACTGGAAAAAAAACACGTCATCTTACACGACATTGCGCATTTTGCTATATATTCTTGTAATCTTTCAATGGTGTTTATGATCAATAGAACAAACCCAATGAACTACCATCATCACTTCATCATTCATCATCATCATTTTTTGGTTTTCAGGTTTTTAAACTTATAAATTACTAGCGACCCGCCCCGGCTTCGCACGGGTGCAATGCAGTGATGATGATGATGTATTATACATATAAACCTTCCTCTTGAATCACTCTATCTATTAAAAAAACTGCACCAAACTCCAATGTGTAGTTTTAAAGATTTAAGCATACATACATACAAACATTAGGACAGACGCGGGAAGCGACTTAGCTTTATACTATGTAGTGATATTCCAGAAATCGTAAGAAAAACTTAGCAGTCTTCATTATATCACCAGTAGAAATGCACAACTGGATATCCGCAGCTAATGATTTACACACATCATCATCATCTTCCTACCCTTGTCCCACGCTAAGTGGGGTCGGTACAACATGTCTTCGTCTTCCACTCTCCTCTATCAGCCGTCATCTCGGTGTTCACTTCTTTCTTACTCATATCTTCTTTCACACAGTCCATCCATCTTTTCTTTGGCCTACCTCTACTTCTACATCCGTCCACATTCATGTCTAGCACTCTTCTCGTAATATGGCTTTCTTCTCTCCGCATGACATGTCCATACCACTCTAACCTATTACTCCTCAACTTGTTTGTTATTGGCGCTACTTTCAAACTTCCTCTTATATACTCATTCCTTATTTTATCCATTCTTGTCACTCCACACATCCATCTCAGCATTCGCATCTCTGCTGCATGCACTCTTCTCTCATCCGTCCCTTTCATTGCCCAACATTCTGATCCATACAGTACGACAGGTCTAATGATTTAATGATATACACACATACACTCACCTAAATGTAGCAGGACATTCTGAGCACGAGAATGGCCTTAGATCTGTATGCGACAGCTTGTGCGACTTCAGATTGCTTCTAGTGCTGACCACCTTACCGCAAATATCGCACTGATGCGGCGATTTGCTTTTCGCTTGGTCTGATTCAACTTGAAATGGAGAAATATTTACTTTAATCGTCGGGGATACGTATATGTATAAAAAAATTGTCAGTTGCCGCTTTACGTAAACCAAACCTATCATAATATGTGAGTTAACGCCAGCTGGACTGCCGAACGTTGTAACGTCACCGCGCAGCGTAAACGTGTCGTAACTCTAACGTTACGATACGTTTACGGTTGGTAGCTAAATAGAGTTTTAATTCTGATAATTATTCTCAAAACTTTTTTCTAAGTTTCATGCCAGTCAGGAATTTACTTTTTATGATTATGAATTTAAAAGACTAACCGATAACTTTTTTCTTTCTCCCTCGTTTTTTCTTCAACGGTTCTAAATTTTCTGATTGTGTCACTTCATTGTCAGCATCTGTAATATGTACTGCATTTAAAATCAGCTCTATATCATATTATTTAAGGACATTTAAGTGATCAGAGATTTCCTTGACAGTTTTGCTTTCCCAACTATTTCTGATATAAGTGAAATGTTTTCTTTTGAGAAATTAATATGTTTAACCAGAACAACTCATAAAATGCATGGTCTTATTTCTATTGGTCTTCTAAAGGTCTGCTAGCTAAAGTGGCTGCTATATCTGTTGGAATCAAATGAGCCGACAACCCAAGACAGATTGTCTTGGCACTCAAAAATGAGGAGAGACAGACAAAGATAAACTTGCAGTAGTATTTAAGTATTTGGGTGTAATAATATTATGAAATGTGTACCTTCAGGGTTAAGTTTGATATCACCGAGCAGTATATTGTCATCGGCGTCCCAGAAACCGACATCATTATAGTTGGGCTCTAAAACAGTCATTAAATTTGTACTATCAGTCAATAATAATCAGGTGTGCTAGCAGCCAAAGGCTTAAGCCGCGTTGACGCGATCAGTCTACTCGGACCAAGTTGACTCAGATGTCTACTCAGACACTACTTGTATTGTATAATCACGATTCCGGTGCCCGAGTGCGCTCGGATTAAGTCTTTACACGATACGCAGACTCTGATTGTGTCAAAGTGGCCTTAGCTATCCTTCATAAAAAATCAGACAGATTTTTTTTTAAGCCTATTGCTTCAGTTAGTTATTTGTTCATGAAAGCTGCAAGCTTAAGGCTTGTATGCTGGTAAAGAAATCGTTACTCGAGCATAGATTTGAGTAGAGATTTTGATACAAAAATGTATATTTGAGTCCGGATCAGTGCTTGGGCAGTAAAAATAGATGTTATAATGCTTGATTAATGTAGTTAGTAGGGCATCCGGTACCAGTATCATTCTCAGTAAAAGTACCTTGAATTATCGGTATTTTTACTGAGAAGTTGAGAATGGTACCCGTACTGAATGCCCTAGTAGTTTTTTTTTGTTTTCTATTTTGATCTGCGATCAGTCTTCAGACTATGAGCTGGTTTGGTGTAAGCAGTCAGGCATTTAGGATGGGAGCTCCAGCGAGCACTTCTCCTTTTCTTGGGGATCATAACCCATCTAGTTCAATGATGTGTTGTCTGCGTAGCCTTTAGGGGTAGCTGATGGTAGTGAGCTGTGTAGCCAAGTGATTAGTGTGTGCGTGTAGGCGTTCTTTGTATTTGGTTGAGGACAGTTTTATTTCATCGCTGATTGTGTTGATTTTTAATTCCCTAGTAGTTAGTCTACTTCATTTTCATACACTCACCAATTTTGATATCTTCCTTGATGGTTTCATAACCATCCAAGATCTCATCAACATAAAAACTGTCATTTTCATTCTTACAACTATCATTTACACCATGATTGTTTACTTCATCTTTTACACTATCTTCATCATCTATAAGCTCGGTCTTTTTTGTACTAGTGTTGTGTTTGCTCTGTGTGTTTTTGAGGTAACTGTGAAGTGTTTTATCACTTTTTTCACATAGCAGGTTGAAGGTATACGTGCGTTTGAGCTGTTTGGCGCATTCTTTACAGATAAGTCGCGGTAGACCGTCCTGCGGGTTAGGCTAAAACCAGAAAATGCGTTATTAGATTCACTTTGGTTTTCATTTCTTGTCCACGACACGAAAATCAATTTTGGATAAGTGTAGTAATTGATAAATTTACCTTGATTTTCGTGCAACTGGATAACATTTCTGAGAATAGAGTTTTTCGTTTTAGATAATAGCTACTGTACAGATCAGATGATTGTCTGTCAGCTTCTAAACAGATTCGGCATATTACCCGAAAGTCCATAGTTGCTGCTGACCACTGAAAGATTGTAAAAAACTAATAAAAGCTGGTTGTTCGTATTTCCTCTAAGCCCGAAACCCAAGCATTAAAATCCAACCAATGTGAATAAAATAAAATAAATAGATTCTAATCTGCAAATCTGCTTTATTTTTTGTTTGACTGACTTTTTTTTGACAGATGTCAGTTTTTTCTAATAGTGATGCTCGCACCGCCTTTTCGTAGGTACGTTACCGGTTCCTTCCCTTAGCACATAGTAGAGTTTGACAAATGACGTGCTGCGTGCCTAAAAAAAAAGAGTAGTTTTTATACTTTGTCTATGGTATGCACACAAAAAAGTAAAAAAAGAACGTCCGTAAAATAAAAAAAAACACCACCGCCACCGCCAAACAAAACAAAATGTCGCCGTTCGTCTATTAGGTTGCTTGTGTTTCTCTTCAACTTTCTCTGAGATAAATTGACTTACAGCTACTGTAACATAAAAATAGTTATGTCTGGTCTACAAAAAAGTATTATGAAGACCAAATTACCACCTCGATGTCCTAAAACGTCCGGTATTTCCAAGTAAGTCTAGAAATTAGCAAAGATTTATTTTATCACTAAAATATTATAAACATTATACATCATGTGTTAAAATTTAAGCCGTGTTTACCTACTTTAGAAGAATTTAAAATGCTCTAATTACTTTTTTCTTCTGTGGCAGCTGGTTCACATCCGCTGCTAAATTCTAACCAAAGTCAGATATTTTGGTGGTAATACTATTTATCTTCATAGATTAGCACCGTTTGGTGGCAGCCGTCGCAAAGACTACACACCAGTTCCATGGAAACAGTACTTCGAGAATAGTGTGGACGTGGAGACCACTGGCGGGACTTTCCGAGTTTACCTGACTCCGGAGCCGGATTGCCCGGACAGGCCTCGAATCGTCACGCTACACGGTGGAGGGTACTCTGGGCTGAGCTGGGCATTATTTGCAGTAAGCTAAAGATTTGTGATGGACAGGCATAAAGAAATAGGTTTCTAAAAGTTGACCCACTTTGCTTAGTTCGAGGTTAAATAATAGTATTTTATGTATCTCTGTGGTAAAGCCTGGTTTTCACAGTCACAGTTGGCCGGACCAAGTGCAATCAGATATCTACTCGGGAGCTACTTGTATCGTGTAAACATGATGCCAGCATCCGGGTAGTTGGCTCGGACCAACTCTGACTGTGAAAACCTGGCTTAATAAAGTTTTATTTGGTTGATTCATGAAAAGTGATTACAGTTTTGTATGTAGTATACCTACATAGTATTCTATATACTTATAGTTTGAGACTAGCAGGTGAATCAAAAACTATTGTTAAAAAACTGCCACTCACCATACTAGGTGCTCTGGTTTTGCATTGCTTAAATAAAGGCATGTATTGACATGTAACCTGTATTATGAATAAATGAACTATGAATTCTCTGCCATTTTCTAGGAGAGTATTAGTGAAATCGATTTATTTTCTAGGAAGAAATCACAAGCATGATTCATTGCCAAGTTGTATCAATAGATGTCCGTGGACATGGAGAAACAAAATCAAATGATGATGATGATTTAGGAGCTGATACACTTGTGCAGTAAGTATTATCTATTATGAAACTAACTGAAAAAATGTATAACCTTTGCCTTTTTAGTCAGCTAATGTTGTTTATGTCAGAGTTACTAACCGCTGAACCCAATATTCAACCCTCGGTAAAGGTTAGATAGCGATCTGCATCAAACAAGTGTTTTTTTTTGTTTCTATAAATATTCTTGGACATTACACACAACGCTCTCTAGTCCCAAACTAAGCAGAGCTTGTACTATGGAAACAGATTGCTGATAGAATACTTATATACTTTTTTTTTATTTGTAAATACATACTTATAATACATAGTTCCACCCAGACATAGAACAGTTCACGTGTCGATGCCGGCGTTGGTGGACAAATGGCTTAAGATGATGAAGACTTTCTTTCATCTGCTCGGTTTTTTCTATCAATTTGCTAATAACAACTGGCTACGAATAAATAAAACAGTGCTTAAAAAGAGTGACTAAAAGAGTAATAAAAGACATTTCAACACTGTGTGATGTAGACATATCAGCGAAAGCTGCTCGTCCATAAACTAATAAATAAATAAATAATTAATATAATTGTTCCTTAGAGATGTGGAGCAAGTGATTCACAAGCTGTACGGCAGTGAAATCCCACCCCTGATCCTCGTAGGACATTCGATGGGTGGGGCTATTGCTGTACGAACAGCTCATCTACCTTCTCTAGAGCACTGCTTGCAGGGAATAGCGGTTATTGATGTTGTTGAAGGTATACTAGTATAGTATTATATGATTTGTGACACTACTAACCTACCCAATTATCTACCTAACCACTGACGATAGCAACACAAATGCAATCATGTTTAAACTACAAACTCGAAGGAAGGTATCGGAACCCACAACACAGGTTTTATTAACCTAATGTGGTTTTTTGATACGACCTCATCTATGTTACCCTCTAACATGAACCGGAAAGTGTATCTATCCCACTGGGTGGTACATTTTCCTAAAAAATTTAGTGGTGTCCTTACCTCTTTGTCTACATAGGTATAGGTATCATTGCATGCTATTTTATTTTTGTTAATATGATTAAACTCTTTAACTACCTACCCTACCTATTATAAGAATTACCACTTAACTACCTACTACATTGTAACAGACGTTTGGTTCTTAATAAATTTCATTTCAAGATAGTTAAATAATCGTGACATTGTGAGGAAACCCTTGGCTTAGTCAGCTCCGCACGTATTGACCTTGTCTTTCCTGTGGATATGGCTGAATAGGCTGAGAGGATGGTATAGGTGCTGGGCCTACTCCATCTAAAACATTGTCCCAGGCACTAGTGTGTCGTTAAGTGTAGGCATAGGTTGCTACCTGACGCTGTTTAAATCATCTTCAATAGATTTAAAGGCCTATTATAGATAAATAATAGCATTATTGTATTCAACTACTGTCACTGTCTACTGTAGAATTTGTAGAATTTGTAAAGAAGCTAGTAGGTAGGTACTGAACTGATCCTACCAATATTATAAACGCGAAATTTGTATGTTTGTTTGTTACTCTTTCACGCAGAAACGACTTATCCGATTTGCATGAAATTTGGAATATTTTAACTTTTGCTTTTGTTACTTTTTATCCCGGAAAATCAACGGGATCCAATGGGACGCGAACGAAGTCGCGGGCGGAAATTAGTTGACTTTTTATCCCGGAAAATCAACGGGACCCAATGGGACGCGAACAAAGTCGCGGGCGGAAGCTAGTTGAGCTTTGAGAACTCTTGGCTATATAATTTTATTTTTTTAATGTTATTGTACCAGGTACTGCAATGGAGGCATTAACAAGTATGCAAAGTTTTCTACGAGGTCGACCGACACATTTCAAAAGCATAGAACATGCTATAGAGTGGTGGTAAGATCTTTAAAGGCTGGGGCAGACCGGATGCGTATACATACGTAGACGTGCACGTACACTGAGTTGTAATGTATGAAACTGTATGAGACAGGACACACTGCTTGCGTAAAGGTTGTATTACACTGGGGCAACAACGTGCGACAGTGCCGCATGCTACATATTGTGGCATGCGGCACCTTGTGGCATGCTACAAATAGAAAGCATTTGCGGCATTAGCGGCATGCGGCAGGCTATTTTACGCCGAGGCAACATCGTTAATTATCAATCTGCCACATGACGCAAGGTGTTGCCATGTCGCACGGTTCTTGCCACAATGTGAGACATTTTTTATTTTGTAGCATGCGGCCTTGTGGCATGCCGCAATGCCGCATAGCCTTGCCCCGGTATAATACAGCCTTTTGTAGACGTGCGCGTCATTACACAAGCAGTGTGTCCTGTCTCATACAGTTTCATACATTACAACTCAGTGTACGTCTACGTTTACGCATCCGGTCTGCTCCAGCATTTAACTGTATTCAATGGCCCAAACATAGTGAAATATAGATCCAACATCCTAAAACAGACTTAAACGGTCTTATTCCAGAACGGGGACTAAAGAAAGTCAAGGTTTAAACCGTGGCGTTGACGTTCAAACCTTGACGTTTAAACCTTGACTTTCTTTAGTCTTCGTTCTGAAATAAGACCGCAATCGTTTTATTTACTTGCAGTGTCAGAAGCGGTCAAGTGAGGAATGTTGAATCTGCCAAAGTTTCCATGCCAAGTCAGATACTCAAGTAAGTTGTTATGTCTTGTTTAATTTTGTTATTAAGTATACTCTAGATTACAATGTTCAGAATAATCCTAAGTATTGCTTGTTCCATAATGGTGCCGATTCTGTTGTTACATTTTTCTAAACTAACCTAATTTAACAGCACCAAAAATGAACTAAAAATCTTGCAGTTTCTTTCTTATGAACTGAAAAGACGGATATAGTAGGTGCCAAATAACACCGCAATACGGGTCATTCACCCACCTTCAAACCGATGTCGCAAAATTCAATTTATGAATGTCTAATTCTGTCGCTTTCCATACAAACCTGTCGCTAAGCCGTTATAGCTCGAATCTCGCAGTACTGTTTGTTTACCATTCATAAATTGAATTTTGCGACATCGTTTTGAAGGTGGGTGAATGACCTGTATTGCGATGTTATTTGGCACCTACTATAGCTATCATTTTAGTGCTGTCAACTTAGTTAAGTTTAATAAAATGCATCAACAGAATCGGGCCCACTATCTCCAAACCTATGAGGAAGAAAGCTAAATAAGCTCAAAAACTAAATCCTCAAAACAAACTGAGCCCCCTCAAAACAAACAATACCCTCTCGAAACAAACATACCCTGAAACAAAACTCCTTGCAGCTGTGAGTCGGGAGTACTGGCCATCAACGAGGTTGAGAACTATGTGCCCGAGGAACCAGTCTCTCCTCTTCACGACGCGCGCGCAGATTCCATCGCGGAAGAGGGAGATGAGCCTGACACCTTCTTCAAACCGGCAGGAGACAACTGCGGGACGATGAAGTAAGTCTGCCTGAGACTTCATGCCATCCGGAATTCCGGATCTAGAATGTGAATGGCCAATCACAAGTTAGACTAGTAGTTCGCCCCGAACTGAGATCTCGTGATGGTCGGAGGTTAATAAAACACAAACAATTTTTATTGACCAATGGTTGTAATAAACTTTGCAAATCGCTTCGAAATCGCCGTCTAGCTAAGTACCAGTCTTACTTCAACTACAAAGTCATTGAAACTCCAAGAAATGGTAGCTCACGTTATACTGGATTTGCCAATTTTATATTTTTTTACAACAACTCAAACTATTAGACCTAGAATCAAAATAAAAACGGTTTTGGAATGTCTCAACAAAACCCTATCATATGACACCCCACTTGATATTATTGTACGACTTTTTTTTTACTCCCTTTGGACCCCCATAACTTCACGACCCCTTGACCGATTTAATTCATTTAACAAACCAGTAAAACTTAAGAGTACTATCCGTATACCTACCAAATTCTGTGAAGATCGGTTAAGCGGTTCAAAAGATCTCGACGAACAAACATACAAAGCATTTTTGTCCAAGTTGTCGCTAAGATCTCGTTCGCTTGGAATTATTCCAGATGCTTCAGTGCATCCTATTAGTTTCGTACCCACAATCTAGGTTTAAAGACATTTATTCTCATAAAAACATAAAAGTTATTTTACAATGAGATACAAAATTCTTAATTATAGAATAAAGTTATTTTGCCTCTTGATGGCGCTGCCGTAGCTTATTAGGTAGGTAGTTATATAAGTTTGTAGGTGCTTATCTACAGAGCAGAAGTCAAAACTACTACCAATACCAACTGATGTAGAGACTAATAATTAACAATAAATTCAGTGTTGTCGGCAGATACAAATGGCGGATAGACCTATCTAAAACGGAGAGGCACTGGTCGGGCTGGTTCAAAGGACTCTCATCTCTATTCCTGTCAGTAGCCGCTCCGAGGCTGCTACTGCTGGCTTCCATCGATGGACTCGATAGAGAACTGACTGTGGGACAGATGCAAGGTAAACTGATAGCTTATGCCTATCATATTTGTTTTTCTTCCCCTCTAGAAAAGGCATTGTTTATGAATTCGACAATAAAAGCTGTTTTCATGATATTAATTCTGCAGATTATAAATATTTTGTGCTTTTATTACAATAGCTAGCTTCCGCCCGCGACTTAGTTCGCGTCCCATTGGATCCCGTTAATTTTCCGGGATAAAAAGTATCCTATGTTACTTCTAATAACCTCCAGGAATATGTGTACAAAGTTTCATGATGATCGGTTAAGTAGTTTTCGCGTGAGAGCGTAAGAAACAAGCTTACATTCACATTTATAATATTAATTTATATAGTATAACTAGTGACCCGCCCCGGCTTCGCACGGGTGCAATGCAGTGATGATGATGATGTATTATACATATAAAACTTCCTCTTGAATCACTCTATCTATTAAAAAAAACCGCTTCAAAATCCGTTGTGTAGTTTTAAAGATCTAAGCATACATACATACATAAGGACAGACGTGGGAAGCGACTTTGCTTTATACTATGTAGTGATAGGGATATGTTTCGATGGTTTATTTTGATGGTTTGTTACAGGAAAATTTCAAATGCAAGTGTTGGCACGATGCGGTCATGCAGTACACGAAGATACTCCAGGCGAGGTATGTACCTTAGAGAACAAATCATTAGATCTTTACATGCAATCCTCACAAGTTCTTTTATGGTAACGCTAGCCCAACATAACAAATCGTTTGTACCCGATTGCATTGTTACCCCTTTATTCATATTCATCTGTCATTTTAGCGCGGCTTTAAAAAATGCTCTATCATTATCACTTGCATGAGAACGGAAAGTGATGAGACAACAGATTTAGCGATCGTTTTAGTTAGCTCAGGTTTTGAAGACCAGAATATACCCCTTAAGGTTGAACAAGTCGCTGTCAGTCGCCCACCTTTCCATACAAACGTGGAAGGGTAACTACTCCACCGTTTAGCTAGCATAACAGTAGCTTTATTCCACACTATGACAAAGGAGCCTGGGAGTTTAGCTCATGACATTATACTGGGTTCATTAATTGATTGACATTTTGTTTCCTTTGTTTGGCCAATATTTATTCAATTAGTTAGGTTGTACCTAAGTGACTATTGTTATTTTAAAATTTTCTCTATAATTTTGACATTGTATAAATGTGTATTTGCCTAATATACCTAATATTATGTAAATCACTTGCGTGCAAGAAATAAATGAATTGAATCGAATTGAATCCCCGTTGACAATCCCCGTCAACGTAATAGGTAGTCGTATTTAATTTAAAAAAGTTTATGAATCGTTGCTTAAGCAATTTAATTTGATTATAAAAATAATCAATAGTCTAGTCCTTACCTTATAAAAAGTTAAAAACAGGACTTATAGGTATTAGTATTTTATTTTTAACGTAACGGGGATTTGTGAACTTTTTAGTTCACGAATTCCCGTTGACGCCGCGCCGATGCGTACTCGTAACGGGGATTTTTGAACAAAAAGTTCACAAACGGGGATTCGTGGAATAAGCCGTATATTGTATCTAAGTATTCTATCAGCAATCTAGTTCCCATAGTACAAGCTCTGCTGACTAGAAAGCTTTGTGTTAAATGTCCATGAACATTTATTATTTATTGGTTACAAGAAATGTTTTATCACAGGTGGCCCGAGTGATAGCATCATTCGCCCTTCGCCATCGACTGACAATAACAACCGAGCTCGGGGAACAAATGCATCTCAACACAAACATGCCCGGTTGTTGAAAAACATCTGTGTTTATACTACAAGCTGACAACTATATGAAGCAGCGATATAGGGTAAACTACCCTAATCTTGGCACCCCCACCAATTGTTGGCACTTCTCTGATTTATCCTATTTACTAAGAAACAGCCAGACCACACGATGTTTATTATTATTTAAGTTGTTGTTTATATAACAACATCGTGAGGTCTGGCTTTTTCTTAGTAAATAAGATAAATTAGAGAAGTGCCAACAATTGATGGGGGTGCCAAGATTAGGGCAGTTTACCCTATTTGTCATGTCGTTCTGTCAAAATGTAAGCATTTTGCACTAGTTTTTGAACTTTTGCTTTATCTGTGGTAATGGTGTCGACAAAACGCGCCTTCTTATTGTACACTTTTGACACTTGTTAGTCGTCGTACCTCTCTGAGGACGAGATAATAGTCATGCAGAAATGACAAAAGTTGAAGATTCCAAGGCGCGGTTTCTCGACAACATTACCACAGATAATGCAATAGTTCCTAAACTGGTGCAAAATGCTTACATTTTGACAGAACGACATGACAAATATCTCGCGGTGCGCATCTTAGGCCCCCTGGCTTAAGAGTTTTGTCACCCTTGATTGAAAAGAGGGGTTTTTTTTAGTTTATAATGAGGCCAATCTTGCATACTCAGATAAGGTTACATGGAAAATAATCAACACATACGGTCCTACTTTGAATCGTCTCTCAATTTAAACGCTGACTCGTTTTAGATTCTTCTGGTCTACACCGTGTATCTACAATGGCGACATTAAATTGACACACGGGTAGAGCTACTTATTAGTATTCATAAAAAATAATTAAAGTACAGTCAGCTGCACTAGAATGTGTACGATTCGTAACTTTCAAACTAGTGTCACTGTATTGCAATAGACATTTACAGGATAAAAACAAAAAAAATATGAACACAGTTGATAATTTTACTTATTTATTTAGTATTGGGACCGTCAAAGTACATAACAATGCTGCGGTCCTACATTGAAAATTACGAATTGTACACATTCTAGTGCAGCTGACTGTACTTTAATATTTTTTTATGAATACTAATAAGTAGCGCTACCCGTGTAATCCGAAATGAGGTTATCCGACAAAAAACTAAGGTGGTCGACACAGCTCAGAAGATTAGTAAGCTGTAGTGGCAGTGGGCCGGCCATGTTTGCCGTAGAACCGACAATCGTTGGAGCAAACGAATACTTGAGTGGAGACCGCGTTTAGGCAAGCGTAGTGTAGGACGCCCTCCGGCAAGATGGGGCGACGATCTGAGACATGTAGCTGGCAAACAATGGATGAGACGAGCCGAAGACCGGGCTCAGTGGCGCGTCTTGGGAGAGACCTACGTCCAGCTGTGGACTGATATAGGTTGATGATGATGATGATGATGACCCGTATGTAAATTTAATGTCGCCATTGTAGATACACGGTGTATATTTCTCTATCTAAACAAAACGAGATGGCACTATTTTAATCTGTGATTAACGTTTGACAGAAGTTGAGAGGCGATTTTAAGTAAATTCTTTAGTTCATCTATTAACATCTCTTACCAAAGAGTAAGCCACTCAGAAACAGTTAAAACATAAGTATTACTAAAAATGTAGATTTTTCTGTTCATTGTTTTTTCTTGGTAAGAAATGTCATTGGATTGATTGTCTTTTGACATACATCTCCATTGGCCGAATACTCAAACGCCACTTAAATTAAGTTCAACCTTAAATTATTGCCATCTCTTACAAATGAGCAATGTCAAACAGAGGCAGAGCTCTACCTCTGGTAGAGCAATTTTAAGTGGTGCTTAAATTTGAGTGACGTTTCGGTATCCCGGCCTATGTGCGGCTATTAGAGTTGGAACCTAAATATTATTTAGGTTCTATATTTTGGTTGCTATTCTCTGTACTTCTTCCATTGCGCCATTTAATGGTCAGATTGAGAACTTTTGTCGTAACAAAGCAGCAATGTCTTTTGTACGATAATTACTAACATGTTTAGGATCGGTCAATATCGTTATTACAGAATAGAATGGCTATTATGGCTCAAATTCACCTAAAATTAATGATTGTATCATTTTTGTATAGTAACAAATAAATGTTTGAAAGAGTCGCTGTGAAATCATACTAATATTATAAACGCGAAAGTTTGTAAGTATGGATGGATGTTTGTTATTCTTTCGCGTAAAAACTACCGATCCGATTTGGATGAAACTTGGAATATATATTGTCCGTGACCTGGATTAACGCATAGGCTACTTTTTATCCCGAAAAAATATCGGGATCCAACGGGACGCGAAGGAAGTCGCGGGCGGCACCTAGTTACAAAATATATATAAGGCCCTAAATGTTGTAAATAGTGCTGGCATGCCTGACAAAGGGACAATTGTTCGTTTCTATGTGATTCTACTTAAATGTTTATGGCGTGTAACTTATTTGGTCAATTGACCACAATCTCATTTCAGGTCTTACGGCCGAATGCTCAAACGCCACTTTAAGTTCACGCTTAAATTATTGCCATCTCTTACAAATGAGTAATGTCAAACAGAGGCAGAGAAATTTTAAGTGGCGTTTAAATTTGAGTGACGTTTCAGTATTCGGCCCTAAGACCCGTATGCTGATTAACTGCTCAAGCACTGATCCCGACTCATACATTTTTGTATGAAAATCTCTACTGAAATCTATGCTTGAGTAACAACTTATTTTTCAGCATACGGGCCTAAAAATGTTAAAAGTATTAAGCTCCACTGAAAATGATTAAAGCTAGCTGAATCAGTAAATGATTTAGTCAAAAACAGACATATTATTTATATTTTAGATAGGTAAGTAATAAGAGAATTATATTTTTTTATTTGGTGAAGGATAGGCTCTTTGGCGTTCCGATTTTTTCTTAAAATATTCCTGTCCCTTAGCGATGGCATCATATTTACTTTATCCCAAACGTAAACAAATACAAAGGGTACTATTTATCAATTTACGTTTGTGCATATTGTTTACATGTAGGTGTACAGTTTTTCTATTTCACGAAGGCGGTTTAGCTTTGTTTGTAGTTGTGCATGCACATATTATACCAATCGTACGCCCCGTCTCTTTCTATCCCAATACGTCTGAGTGCTGCGTAGCTTACGCACACAAACATAGACAAACCGCCTTCGTGAAGTAGAACGATAACTGTAGGCTAAATCGACCTCCTTTTTGAAAATTTTTAATATAAAACAAAGAATGAAGTTAAAATATTCAAAATTTAAACAAACTACCAAAGTACGAAGGAAAAGTGTTGCAAAAGTGTAAAGTGTAAATAGTTAAATTTGGCACCTGAAAATCGGGTGAAATCTGGAGATTTTTATTTGTAATAAAACAAAAGTATTTTGTGTTAATAAATAATGCGTTAATTTATTTAATTACATACATTTATTCACGTTTGATATATTGTACATTGATTGTCTTCCGTCTTCATACCACCTCTTAGTAGCTATATTCGTGAACATTTTCTCATGTGAGTTAAAATTGTGACAACATTGATTAATTTTCTGCTTCTATTTTCTTGTGTGTAGAAGACATATCATTGACTCAGTGGAAAGTTTATTACGTTGTTTAGTTTTCATTAAAGGCGTTGGTGCATTTCAGGCCCCGATTTGCATACATTTACTTAATTTTTAGATTAATTTTGTTATTTATAACTTATGAGGCCTATTACACAGAAACCGTGATTTTACCTATGTTTGGCGTTCTTATCCGGAGAAACTGTAACTCTTCGACAATCTCAACTTGTTGTATAATGAAGAACAGCTTTAAATATACTCCATAGTGGCCTCGCTTTTCCTGATTTTGTCTTATATACTTAATTATAGCCAATCTTCCGAAGCATGTTTTTGAAAAAACTCGCGCGGGCACTTTTTCAAGCTCTTTGACTGTAAAACTGTACAAAGCAGAGAAAATGAAAAGTATACAATAATATGTCTATACTGGTTAATTCCAATGTGGCCTTGGAATTCAGAACAATGTCTTGGAAATCTATAAAAAACACCAATTCCAAAACCATAAAACTCCTAAAAACGTTCAGAGTTAGCTGTGAATATCTCCATAGTAAATTCATATTGGTGAATGAAATTTATACCAAAATAAACATTAGTTCATTACGAACAAGACTGCATACTTTAAAATAAACGATATTAAAATAGTATAAAATGAGACGCGTCGCTCGTGGAGGTCGGACCTATGTCAATTTTTGCGCCCAACGATCGATCGTAATCTTGTATGGAACGCATAGTATGACTACACTGACTAACTAGTTTTGATCATGTACAACATACGACATGACATGTAGTAGTGACATGTAGTACAACCCAATGATGGAACAAACCGATGACTCACCTGATGTTAGGTGGTAACCATTGCCTATAACGATGCATCACGTCACGATGCTCTGTGATGCATTGTTATGGTTTGACATGTACTATGTTATAACACTAATTTGTCACATACATGGTTGCATATTTATCCATGTATATAATATGTTTATATACGTTTATGTATTCGTATATACGTGTATATAATTATGCGTGTATATATACTTTTTTTTATGACAGCTGTCAAACTTCAAACGGCTATATCTCGGAAAC
This sequence comes from Eulithis testata, assembly GCA_947507515.1. NCBI lineage: Eukaryota > Metazoa > Arthropoda > Insecta > Lepidoptera > Geometridae > Eulithis > Eulithis testata. The sequence continues at coordinate 2,634,727 of OX382213.1, read as the reverse complement.
TACTCTAGAGTTCTCGTTCTAAAACCAAATGAAAAGTGTGATCAAGATGTACATTTTTGATGACAGTTGTCAAACTTCAAACGGCTATATCTCGGAAACTACTCACTCTAGAGGTCTCGTTCCAAAACTAAATGAAAGGTGTGATCAAGATCTAACTTTTTAATGACAGCTGTCTAACTTCAAACGGCTATATCTCGGAAACTATTCACCCTAGAGTTCTCGTTCCAAAACCAAATGAAAGGTGTGATCAAGATCTATATTTTTGATCTATATTTCAAACATGGGCATCATACAGTATGGAATTTGAACAGATTTTCGGACATGGTCCTTTTATTGTGGAACTCGTTAATACTATGGATTTATAATGTAAGAGTAGGAGTTCTACTCTTAGAGTTCTACTCTTCTACTCCTAAAATTCCATCAATGCAAGTTTAAAAAAAAATTTTGGACCTGGGCTCCATCCACTTTGCCCCAGATCCTTTATGGATGAAAATATTCTTTCTTCATTTGCAAATGATGTTATATGCTTTGAATATGACGTTCGGCTTCTCTTCACAGCCAGTGCATGCATAGCTCTGCTCAACACTAATTTTGCAGTGTGATGGACTTGTGTACAAGTGATCAAGCTCTATATTCCCAATTGTCAATGTTGCAGTTGCCTGGACCAGTGGTTCCCAAAGTTGACTGGGCTACGACTCATCTGATTTAAGTTTACAAACTCGGGACCCACCTCTAGGAAATTTAAGCGTTAGCAATATTAATAAAGAACTTTTGAAATAACAAACTGTTTTAATACAATCTTTTATTACTTAATTATATAAATTTAATGGGAAGGATGAAATTGTTTCCTATGTTTCGCCATTACAGTTTTGACATCAACTTCAACTTTGGTTACTTTTAATCGCAGTGAGTTTGATAAGTCCAATTTATTTCGGTATTTAGTTTTAATGTTCACCATATTCGAAAACCCAGCCTCACATAAGTATGAGGTAGTAAAGGGGAGGAGGACTTTCATAGCTTCATCAAACAGGCATGGATGACTACCAGCAACCGAGAGCCAGAATTTCGTTAATTGCTTACGATTGAAACTATTTTTTTGTGACGAATCTTCTGATAAATCAATTAGTTCTTCACTTGCTTTTGTTGACATACCAGTTGGTAGGGGGTCTTGAAATGGGTTACAAATCCAATTCATCAAGTCGAGCTTTTTCATCTCCTCGCCGAAATAGTCGTCAAATTTTTTTTTTAACAATGATAAATGTGCAGAAATTGCAAATACTACGTTCATCTTTGGCTGCACTTGGTTTTCAACAATAAACGTTTCAAGTGTTTCAAAACAATCGTACTTCCCATTCTCAATACAACTCTTCCACAGCAAAAGCTTTTTCATAAACGCCCGAATTTTATCGTGAACTGCCAAAATATCTGATCCGTTTGAACCTTGCAAATACAAATTGAGTTCATTTAACTTCGAAAAAATATCCGCTAAATATGTGAGCTTGAGAATAAATTCTTCATCCATTAGATGTTCAATATATTCAGTTTTTCCTTCCAAGTAAATTAGAACTTCATGGCGTAATTCCACTAATCGTGTCAGTACTTTTCCCCTGGATAACCAACGAACTTCGGTATGCAACAGGAGAGATGTATGAAGACTACCCATTTCTTCACACAGCTTTTGAAATAAGCGAGCTTGCAAGGGTCTTGTTTTAATATAATTAACAATTTTAACAGCTGTATTTAGAACTGTTTTGAAATCATCAGGCAATGCTTTGGAAACCAGTGCTTCTCTATGAAGGCTACAGTGTGTCCACGAAGCATAGGGACTTTGTTCAAGAATTCTTGTAACCACGCTGCTTTGTTTCCCGCACAATGCCCGCGCACCGTCAGTACATATACCGACGCAGTTCTTCCACTGTATACCTTTTCCTTTTATATGGGAATCAATTACGTTGAAAATTACCTCAGCTGTTCCACGAATAATTGGCTTGCAAAACAAAATGTCTTCATGCACGTCTTCTTGCCATATATAACGCACAAAAACAATTAATTGAGATAGGCCTTCCACGTCGGTAGATTCATCTAATTGCAGAGCATAATATTTACTATTAATTATTCGCTGGATTAATTCAACTTCTGTCCATTCAGCCATTTCGTCAATTCTTCGCGCAACAGTATTATTCGATAGTGGTATGCGCTCGATTTCTTTTACTTCTTTTTCTCCAAACATCGCTCCAACAGCATCTTTAATCGATGGTATAATACTAAGTCTTCGCCAATAGTATGAGGCTTACCTGCTCTAGCGATTCTTAAGCTAATGAGGTATGATGCATATACAGCATTTTCATTGATATTAATGAAATGAGAAACAATGTTTTTAGAAGACTTCATTTCTAACAATTTTTTTTGAAAAAAGTCTACTGGCTTGTTTATAGAATGGGAATGCTTTGTTTCTATATGACGTGTCAGCTTACTTGGGTGCATACTTTCATTCGCTAATATTTCGTAGCAAATCACACATTGAGGACGCGGATCTGTCGTATCATGATTCCAAGTAAATCCTAGTTTCAGATATTCCGGGTCATATTTTCTCACCACTTTCCGACGTTTCGTTGACTCGACGCGACTTGTTGAAGGAATTTGTAAGTCAGACTCAGTGCCGCTTCTGTCACTCAAAAGATCATCTGTATTTTCACTACTATTTTCGCAATCAACTGGCGGCGGCAAGGTAGTTTTTGCTACCCGTTTTAACCACTTTTCCATTATTATCTTCAAACGTAACTAACTATTTTCAAATGAGATTACAATAACGCACGCTAACGTACACGACACATCGCAAAATGAACTTCGTAAAACAAAAGACTCGCGAAATGCGTTCGTTCGCCTCCCGCCCGTCCCGCTCCCCTCAGCACGCGCGCCGAACGCGCGTTGTCAGTCAACTCAGTCAAGTCAGTCGTCAGCACAGAACATTACTACTCTAACGAGAAGAACGCTCACTGCATACTTCGGATTGGCTAACACGGGAGCACACTAGCGCTCTCGTTCAAACCGACCGCAACTAAAATTAGCGCGGGAAATTTGAAGTAGAAGGCACTAGGTACCTACTGAATAATATAGTAATAATAATTATTGGGTTTCACAAAATAAAGCATACCAAACAATCCATGTATTTACTATCTACATAATTACACTATAACCTTCCTGTTCTAAAACTAGTGGTTCTATAGCAGGAAGGTTGTAGTGTGGTTATATAAATAGTAAGTACATGGATTGTTTGGTATGCTTTATTTTGTGAAACCCAATAAATTAAATTAATATTATATAGGTACTATATAATATATACTACTACTACCTACTGGATACCCTATTCTTTATTTTGGATAAGAATAAAAATAACAGCGTTATTAAACATGTTTTAATATATTTATTTTACGTACTAATAATTTTTTTGAAGCTTCTTCAGTAAACTCTCGATTTATTTTTATACAAAATCTTTTTAAACATACAGCAATTGTGCTTTCTATAATTTTATTTTTATTATTTTCATAATGTTCTGTACAACCCCTCAGCCAGTCAAAGTTTGTTTTGTTTTCACAAATCTGTTTAATACTTAATTTTACATTTTCTTTGTGAGAATTTTCTTTTAAGTAATTATTTATTAGAGTTGCGGCATTTTCTACAGCTGAACAGAAACTGGGTTTGACATACTTTAAGCTTGGGGTTCTATCATTGTATTCTTTGAAGGATGTGAATAAATGAAATACTTCGGTGTTCTGGTCTGCAAGCATGATTTTTTTACATAATTCACAGTTTAGATCTAAATGTTTTATTATAAAGCCACAGACATAGGCACATGCTTGCATTTCTCCAGAACACTGAGGTATTTCTATGTTTTGAACTTCTTCCTCTTCTGCACCATGACCTCTTTCTAGAATTGGTGCAGAAGAGGTTGCATTGTCTTGCTCTTCACATCCTTTTTCTATGAATACTTTGAAGTTACCAAGCAGGTCATTGTTGTCATCAGCGCAGTTTCTGTTCTTATTATTGTTTATTAAATTAGTAATCATACCCGTTTTTAATGCCGCAATAAATTGTACTGAAGTGGGGTTTGGGTTTGAGCCACAATTGCTTCGTATGCAACCAAAACAGTTTTCAAGAGGATCCTGATTAAGCCTCCTTGGCGACAGGGATTTAAGATTATATTTTTTTAAATTTTTATAATTCCTCTCTATGGCATTTAATGTCCTCAACCAACCATCTTGTGATGGGGGCTTGCATCTTGCCCCCAAAAACTTCATGTTACTGAAAAAATCTTTCATGTTTTTAAAAAAGGTTAAATGAGGGCTGGTTGAGGTCATGTTTGTGAGTTGTAATTTGCCTCGTTTTCTGTGTGGTGTATCTCCATTCATGCAGTCAAATAATTTGTCCATATTGGAAACAATGGTCGCCGTTGCAATTGCTTCTTGTGACATTTCACCTGCAATCAAAAATTAATAAAATAAATAAATAATACTGACAATCCACACAGCATCATCTAGCCCCAAGCTAGGCAGAGCTTGTGTTATGTATTGGTACTAGGTCCATCCGTTCTAGAGTTATAAATATCGTAACTAACCCGACTTTCTTCTATATATAAAGATAAATTATTTAATTTGCACGCAGCAGCGATAGTTAATGAATGCAGATCTTTGAACTAACCTTGACCTATTTTGGCAAATAATCCAGCTGCAACAGAGTGGCTTAAGACTTGAGCAGCCAATCGAACCTTCATTTTCTGTTTGCCATTCGGTTGCAGGTGCTGCTCGGTCAAAGCCGGAGCAAAGACAAAATTTTGATTCATTTTTTCGCAGTGGTAAAATTCTTGTATATGGCTCCATTTAGCTACACCTGCAAATTATAATACATAATTATAAATGGTTGCGTGTATCCTTTTTGTTTTTAACAGTGGTTTACTCTACTAAGTGAAAAAATATTCGAAAGCACGACTTTTTCATGTTATTAGGTACCTACTTTTATCTATTACCTAGTTGTGATAATTAAATAATATCCTAATAATATTAAAAGTTTTGTAAGTATGACCTGTGCGACCTTTGAGAAGCGTCGGAAATTATATTACCCATAACACAAGCTCTGCTCTTAGTACTAAGCCCCAAACTCTCAACTTGGGGCTAGATAAATAAATAATGCAGTACAATCCACACAGCGTCATCTAGCCCCAATATTTGCATTATTTAAAAAGGTCGTTAAAGCATGTCACAAGGCAGGAATCGAATCCGTAACCTCCTGCGTCGCAGGCGGACTTTTCGCCCGCCGCCGCGCTACATCGGTCATTAGATGATGCTGTGTGGATTGTCCAGCATTATTATTATTATTATAAGGTGCTCACCTATACTTTGTCGGCCATCTATTTGTACATCTTGAGGATATTGAATATCATGTTTTAGAAAATTGTTTCTAAAACATTTGAGTAGATGGGGCGGGTCCAATACCGTGACAATTTCGTGTCCTTCATGGTCGAAGTATGGCCGCTCCTTTGACGATCCCAGTGTACTTATGGCACGTAAATTTACGCCGTCCAGATCACAAACAGTGCCAATGACCTCCAATCCAGCAATAAAACATGCGCTCAAGACCTGTAAATTGTTAAGATATAAAAAAACCAGGGCAAAAATATCATGCTAGAACTCAAAGGATGGTTTATTTTGTGAGTGGTGCGAAATTCAAATATTAACCTTATATATTTTCAAATTTCAAATTTATTTAATATTTGAAAACTAAAAAGTAGTTTTGCATAATTATGTCATACAATCTTATTCCTTCAAAATATAATTCGATTACCCTTACTAGCGAAATCAACCACAAAAAAATTACATCTGAAAGACAAACCTCTTTAAGAAGTACAGATAATCTATCTGCAGTTACACAAGATCCTGAAAAGTAGAAGGCTATGGGCTGTTTCCAATTCTTTCGAACCCCAATAGCCATAAAAGTTAGGGCATGGGTTGCTATTTCTGGAGTTCGGCCCTGACTGGCATGATCCTGGTAGCCGTCAAACATGTCTGATTTCACATTATATGATACGTTTTTTCTTATTGACATTTCATCAAAAGCCAGTATGCACATATTGTCTTCAATGCTTCTCTTTTTTGTGATCTCTTTTATAGTTTCAATTATTTGCGGATTTATTCCGCACTTCAGTGGTATTTTGTTCAATACTTTCTTTAGTGAACTTACACTAGGCAAACAAAATAACCTTCTCAAAAGTCTATAGCAGGAGCTAGATTTTTTATAAATACTTAATGCCAAAACCTTATCATGGATAGTCCATCGTCGACCAGCTAACTTCCGAGTATTATTTTTCAGCTGGCTTTGCATTAATAAGTAAAATGGACTTCCCAATTTACTATTCATTAAACTGTTTACAGCACTGTCCGATTCCAAAGACTGTATTATATCTCTCTTGCTTTTGTTTACTTTTTTGAACTTTCTCCTAAGTCTCAAGATTTCTACAAGATTTTGTCTGCATCTTTTGTACAACTTTTGTTTCTTAGGCGTTAATTCCGTCAGTGCCTTTGCCTCTATCTCCTTCAACAAGCCTTTGCTTTTATAAGATTCCTGTAAACAAAAATAATCGGTAATTTTAATAATTAATGGAAAAATATTCTAAAATACCTAAAATTCTGGAAACCTTTTTTCATTTAGAAATTATTTAGAATTTTAGGTTTTCTCTTTTTTGATAATAATATTGATGTGCTAAAATATATTATGTATTCTATTATATTATTATACAGTAGGAAATTGAATTGCTTATGAATGACAAACACACCTGCATTGTTTGAGAGTTGTATTCTTTTAGATGTGCATTGGATGTGGAACATGAAGATGCACTGGTAGAAGGTTCTGATGCCATCTGAAAAATTATAATATGATGATGTATGTTGACAACACAAGTACAACCTAAATTAGAGAAACATACATTTAATGTTAAAGTCATAAAAAAAATCATGAAATTTGTGTGACATTATACACATATCTACACTAATATTAAAAAGAGGAAAGATTTGTATTTTTGTATGTATATAACTATTAATATTTCAACTTATTACTACTAAAAATTAGATAAATTTCTAAATGCATGTATTCAGCTGCTACCAATGATTTTAGGATTTGGCAATATGTATTTTATGTCCTTTATCTGTTTTCCAGCAGTATCAGGCACCACAGGTTCACAAAAAGTTTGACGCGACCTACTTTTTATCCTCAAAAAACTTACAAAAAAGTCAGAGTCATCGTCGTTGTCATCTATTATTTCTAATATTTTAACAACGTAATACACTGAGTTTTTTTTTCAATGAAAATAAGACAACGACAAATTCTTCCTCTTGTGGGTCTCGGGGTAGTGGTGAAAAATTGCCATCTAGCACAATTCTATCCTCATCTTCACTGTCACTTATAAATCCTTTTCCGCCAGACGATGATCCACTGGCTATGAATTCTTCTTCATCTGATGTTTCTAAAGGTTCATCAATTTTAGCTTTCTTATTTATTTTCAGCGACTTCTTTCGCAAAGTGTCATCTGTAAATAGGTCTTGCTTCACAGTCTTAAGGTCACAGCTCATTAGAGCCACCCGGCACCCACTCCGCACCGCCTCGTCGTACGGCGTCCACTCGTTGTCGACAGGTGGTTCACGGGTGGACGCCACGTTATCACCAAAACGTTGCACGATCAACCAGTGAACCCCGCGCGGTCAACGAGTGAACACCGCGTGGTCAACGAGTGAACGCCGCGTGGTCAACGAGTGGACGTCGCTTAGTCCACGAATTTTCGAGTAGTCTGTTAACAATTGGCATTAGGTCTACACGTGTGTTTCGTAATGTCATATTTTACAAACCTTGAATTGGCACTCATAGCAGTCGCGCTTGATGAAGAAGAAAATGAAAGACGCAACAAAAAAAAGAAAGCTTATTGGGTGCACGAAATGTTTAAACAAAGAAAAAAAGAGGGCGAATATTGGACCGTTCGTAGGCATTTGTTAGCCGACGAAGAAAATTTTTTTTCGTACTATCATATGCCGCAATGTGTGTTTTATAACATCCTGTCTCATATTGAAGACTCGATAACAAAGAAAAACACAAAGTTCAGAGAAGCGATCACACCCGAAGAGAGATTGGCTGTGACTTTAAAGTAAGTAAAATTTATACATTTACTACCTCGCGACACATTAATAAGTATACCTACTGTGGATGTGTTATTATGTTAGTCTTAGAAAGTATTTTCATCGAAATTAATTAGTCTCCTCTGCACCATTGATGGCGCAAGTAAAAGGTGCACACGGGAAAAGTATGGTGAAGTAGTTGTATTAATATTAATGGTGCAAACGAAACTAATTAGTCTCCTCTGCACCATTAATGGTGCAGATCAATGGTGCATAAGGTACAACGGGCAATTGTCTAAGAGCCTTCTATTTTTACCCGACTACGGCGAAACAAAAGGAGGGTTATGTTTTTGACCGGTATGTCTGTATGTATGTGGATATTTCTCTACTAACTGGGCAACTTTGAACAGTCCTCTGCCAAGTTCGATGTCGAATTACTAACAATATAAAAATTAAATTCCTTTTTCATATTAATATTGATATAGTTTGCGATTATTAACATACGTGCAATAATTTTTTTCTTTAAAAGCATGGTTATTTTGTCTTTAAATCGGCTACAGAGGACTGTTTTTTAACCCTAAGGACACTTTTAGTGTTTTAAAATAAATATGAAATCCAATGAAAATAGTAACTTTTGTTTTAAGAATATTTGCAAAATCCTAGTCATTTATCAGAAATATTAGTTATTTAAACTCATTTTAATTTAAATCTGGGTTTGGGACACTCCAGGGGACTGTTTTTAGACATATTTAAAAAACCATAACAAGCAAATTAAATGCTTTTTAAAATAAAAAAGATAGGTTCCTAAAAACTATGTTCATCTTTTATGGAAATTGCATTGTTGGGGATGATTTACTATTAAAGAAGTAGTTAAAATTGACTGAGACAGTAAGTTGCCCAGTTTGTAGAGAAATGCCCATGTATGTATGTATGTCTGTCTGCCTGTATGTATGTATGTCTCTCTAAATGTATGTATGTAAAAGTAAAAAAAGTAAGAGCATACTAAATCAACCTTTATTTTTGTAACTTCGACATGAATTTGCCATTCATTAAGTACTAATCATTCAATTTCTTAAAATAATTAGAGAGTAATTTCAAAGTATAGGAGTAGAAATACTTTTAAAAATCCGTTAAATCTTTTTCCTGCAGTTGAATAATTTCCAGAAGGTCCTGGAGTTGAATAATTTCCAGAAGGTCCTGCAGTTGAATAATTTCCAGAAGATCCTGGAGTTGAATAATTTCCAGAAGGTCCTGGAGTTGAATAATTTCCAGAAGGTCCTGCAGTTGCATGTATTGCATTACTGCCGTAGTAATTATTTCCTTTTTCATTGATTTCTCGGAGTTCCATTTGTGAAACAATATTAAAAATTTCAGATTTGATCATTGCTTTGTTGTATTCATTAAATTTCTTCACCGTTGCAGCTATACCATAAAAAAATTTGTCAATATCATCTTCCTCCTTTTTTTTTTCCTTTAGTAGGGGAGAGTTGGCTAATACCGTGCCCCTAAGGGAATTATTCTATAACTCAGCTCAGGTTAGGTTAAAATAAATTCTAAATAGTTTAATAAGTGTAGAATTTATCTGGTTACAATTACAAAACTTCAAATTAAAAAAAAAAACACACAAAACTAATACAAGCAAAAAACTAAAATTTGGGAAAGCGCGGTATTATCAAACTGGTCTGGAAATATCGTGCCCCAGGTTGGTAATTTCGCGCTGGGTCTGATAAAACCGCGCCTGCACAAATGACAATGAAATCATCACTACGCAATAAGTCATTCAAAGAGTAGAAGCCTGGAGCCTGATATATACAGACTCCAGCTTTAACAAATGTTTAGTATTAGTATTTAGGATGGAAAAAAATAAAATATACGAAAGTACTTTACTTATGTATTTATTATTATAAAATCAACTCAGTCTCAACATTATACTTCTCAGTTCTGTGTTTCCTTAATAATAATTAACAGTTAACAAACAGAAGATATCTTTTCTACTTCAAAAACTAATCAGTCCTGAAAAAATTGTTCATTTTAGAAATGTTTCTTGTACCTACCCTAGTAATATAAAAATATATTTTAGATATTATTAATGCTCTAACTGTCAATACTAACTAATAATAGTTCTAACTGATAATCACAACCATATAATCACTATTTTTGTAAGTAAATGATAGTACCTATTAGCCTCAAATCAATACCTTAAACGAAATGCTAATCACATAAATCACAAATAAAATTTTCTGCAGATTCTTTTCCGCTACACTCTTTATGAATCCAATTGGAGCAGGAGCAGCAACGGAACCACATTTCTCTATCACGGCCAAATTCCCCACAAATGGCACACAAGTCATCGATTTCTAAATCATCATCTTCATCGTCGTTGCACAAATTCGCTATAGGTATATTATTGCTTTCGCTGCAGCTGCTGCTAGAAACGTCTCTTACTGGTCTTCTTTTAGTTATTCTTTTTCCCTGACCATTTTTGACTGTTTTTTTTGACTTGTCTCTTTTTTTCGATTAGTTATTGTCGGTTCATCCTCACTATTTTCAGTATCACTAAAGACTTTCCTTTTCACAGACTTTCCTTTTGCCAGATTTTTTCCTTTTACATTTTTACCTTTGGTTTTATTTTCAATCTTCATGTTCTTTAATATTCTTCTTTCTTCTTTTTGTTCCATTTGTTCTTTTAACGGCGTTGCTGTAAGAATCGTCGAGTGTTGTTTCTTTACACGTCTTTTCATTTTGATTATTTTTTCTGGTATCGGGCTTAATTCTTCTAAAATCTGTCTTGATGAGCTCGGCTTTGACTTATTTGGAGCGACAGCGTGTCTGGTATTTAAAGGCGTCAATTCTTGAACAAGTTCTTCACGGGTTGATTCGAGGCATCTATCGACAGCCCTCATTGGAGTGTCAGAGTTGTCATCGCCTAATAACTCGTCAAAGATGGTCGGTGATGGCGGGAGACTACGCGTGGAATCATCGTGGTCAATGATTGGCTGGTTCTGGGATGATGGATTGCCTAATTCCACGACATGTCCGGAAGGTGCCGGCTCTACAATAATTGGATTAGCTGTTAAAATTTCCTCATCGTCAAAAATATGCGGGTTTAAGGGATATATTCCAGTCACTTGAAATCCCTTTGTGGCTTTTTCCATGGTGGCCACCCGTGTGTAAGCCTTGTTAAAAATTGAAGCAAGATGATAGTCCGTGATCTTTTCGAATGGGTGCATCTTCATGTACAAATCACACTCACGATTATATCCTGATTTCAGGGGTCCATAAAACGTTACATCGAGCGGTTGCATTTTATGAGACGTATGGGGTGGCAGTGACAAGATATGTATACCATTCTCCCGACAAAACTCGTAGGCGCTTAGTGATTGGTGGCTGCTGTGATTGTCAAGCACCAGCAATGTCGGATTTTGTGTATGAGCACCACAGTGTTGGGCGAAGTGTTGAAGCCATTTGAAAAAAAGCTCTCCATTTATCCAACTGGACTTGGAGCAGTGGTAGATTGCCTCTGGTGGGCCACCAGTACTCAAAGAAGCTGTGAACCTCAGTCGACGGTAAATGAACATCGGCGGGATGTATATGCCTGTGGCACTGAATGCGCAGACCACCGTCACATTTTGGCCTCGTTCTGCACTGGTTGCTTTTCCTACTTGCTTAAGTCCAGTCGGGACGTAAATTTTACCAGGTTTTTGGACTGAGGTGATACCTGTTTCATCTACATTAAAAATGCGATTTGCTGGAAAGCTGTACTTCGCCATCAGAGTCTCAAGATTACCGAAGAATATATCAATTTCTGCTTTATTAAATCCCAACACTCTGTTCAAGCTCGTGGGCTCTGGAAGTCTCAAGGAAATCCCAGGATTCCTTTTCAAAAAAGCATATACAAAACATTTTCCTGCCATGCTCTTCTCTGTCGAAAAATTGTTTTTTATGTTCTTTGCCACGGCGAAATCATAAACCAATTTTCGTAACTGTTGCTGAGTTATTCCGTAGAACTTCTTGGCTGATAATTTTACATACTCGCATATTTCTTTTTCTTCTTCATCAGTAAATGTGGTTTTTCGACCCATGGGAGGATTATAATCTTCTCCTAATCTCATACGATCTCTAAGAGAAGATTCCGGAACGTTGAAATTCCTAGCCGCGGTTTTTATCTTGCTGCCACTACTTACAGCCGCTAACGCGGTCTTCATGTCTTCTGGATTCCATGTCTTTTTCTGTTTCGTAGGAGGATCAGCCATCTCTTTTACGATAGTGACCTACCGTGTCAAGAAAGTCGTTCCTGTAAATATACAAATTTGCTTTGATATTTTCATACTCGTTAATTTCACGCGTGGTTTGATAATACCGCGCCCAACGCGCGAAATTATCAAACAAGGTAGTTTTATTTTGTAACCTTAAAAACTAAAACAAACTCAAAGGATTAATTTAAACTTATTTTACACATAAGATCTACACAATTCTCCCCCTAAAATTGCGTATAATATATAATCGAATGTGAAATATTCATTGACTCACCTCTTATTCAAATCTCCCGAAAAAATAGATCGATTGCGCGGGAAAAATAAAAGCGCGCGACCTTCCTCTCTGCTTGCTCGGTGGGAACTGACAGTGCTCGAGCGGGGTGGGGGGGCGTAGAGCTATGATTTTACTAACATTACGGGCGCGTATTGTTGATAGTTTTAAAGCGGCTACACACGACCCTAAAATCACTGGCAATGTCGAGACAGTGAAATCGGGGCTGAATCGGCGATAAAATTGTCTCTACTCTACACACGTCCTTGCCTGTCAGTACGTAACCGACCGTGCTACAGACTGCTCGTTTTTCCGAAATGCCGCCGACGCTCTCAAAACAGCAGAAACTAGGAATTGTCTTGGCACTTACTACGGTGCCACCTAAACAGAGACGAAAAAGGAGGATCTGGGTTAAAAACTGGTTAATGAAACGCCATGAATTAAGCCACATGAACGTCATGAGACATTTAGAAGCAGATGATTTCAGAAACTTTTTAAGAATGGATATTGAGTGTTTTGAAGAGCTCCTCAATATGGTGACACCATTTATACAGAAACAGGATACCGTAATGCGAGAATCCATAAGTCCGAGAGAACGACTTACAGTTACTTTACGTTTCCTAGCAACTGGACAAAGCTATGAAGATTTGAAATTCAGTGCCATAATATCGCCGCAACTTATGTCCACAATGATTCCAGAGACATGTTGTGCTATCTATAATTGTTTGAAACACTTTATTAAGGTAAGTAGACTGAATTCTTATATAATAATTAAAACATCCATTTAAAAGTTTAATTTTATTTATTTATATTAAGCAAAAACATACAAGGTATATAATACTATTTATTTTATTTTTTATTAAAGATCAAAAAGTTCTTCATGTCTGAGCCAGTTCCTCTTTGAACTGTTGTGTCACTTGTACAGTTTGGAAATTCAGTGGTAAGATTTACGTCATCAGAAGATGGTTGTTCAAATGTATATTGTGGGATAGACTGTAGAAATGGTTGTACAGTGGAGTTATACTCTGGAGATGCTTGAGGGAATTGTGACATCATGTGATGTTGGGGTGGTTGAGGAGAAGGTTGCTGTGCTGTATGCTGTGGAGGTGTTTGAGGGGATTGTGGTATAATAAATTGTGTAGATGATTGAGGTGACGGGTGCATCGCATATTGTGGAAATGGTTGAGGAGACGGTTGTGCCGAAGAGCCAGAGGAATAATGATAGTAGCGATGTGGAATGCGAGGATGTAATACTGTGTGTTGTGGAGATAAAGTGATACTAGATTCGTCTGCCAATTTGCCAAGTTTTCCGTAAAATAGGGCATCATTGATAATTTTTTGGGCAATCACTTGTTGATGGGTACTCAGGTTTTTTAATTGAACGCCTATTGACTTTCCTATTATCTCCCAATCATCGTCTTGTCGAGTCATCAGTGTCTGAGCAGCATCCAGCAGTTTTTCTTGTTTACTTTGTATGGACATTTTCTGCTTCTTGGGCTGTGAACTTTTTCCAGAGTCCGCGGGCCCCTCTTTATCACATATTTCTGTATTTATAATTTGTGTCGATGATGTCGATGCTGATATATCTGGTGACGTAACGTTCCCTTTACTTTCTGTTTCAGATAGATGCCTGCAACGCAAAGTGAATGGAAAGATAATGCTAAAATGTTTGAAGACAAGTGGCAATTCGATCACTGTGTTGGTGCAATAGATGGGAAACATATATCCATAGAAAAGCCACCGAGGAGTGGCACGTTATTCTATAACTATAAAGGCTTTTTTAGTACAGTTCTGTTCGCCGTAGTAAATGCAAATTATGAGTTTATGTATATACATACTGGCATTAACGGAAGCGTCTCTGATGGCGGTGTCATAACTCATACATCACTGTATAATAAATTAATGACAGATAAGTTACATCTACCACCATCGTGTACGTTACAGGGCACAAATATTTCAGTGCCCTACACGTTTTTGGGAGACTCAGCATTCGGTATTAATAGACACATTATGAAGCCATACCCATTTAAGAACATAACTCACGAGAAAAGGATTTTCAACTACAGATTATCACGAGCAAGGAGAGTAGTTGAAAACGCGTTTGGAATTTTAGCAGCACGTTTTAGGATATTTCGTCAAAGAATAAGTGTGCAAATTGATAATGTCGACAAAATTGTGCTCGCTTGTTGTGCCTTACATAATTATTTAAGAACAAAGTCAAAAAATTATATCACAAAAACATGTGTCGATGCTGAAAATATCAATGTTTCTACTTTTCGTTATGGTGACTGGCGGGAAGAAACCACAGGACTTGTATCTCTAGCGCAAATCAGTGAAAAAGAGCGCAATAATGAAGGCAACAACGTGCGAAATAAATTTACAACTTATTTCAATGGACACGGCAGAGTTTCTTTTCAGGAGGATATGTTGAGAGTAGTTCCTACATAAATTTAGTGTGTATGTGTATCTGACAAATAAAACATCAGTTTATAAATTGCATATATTTTTTTCTTACCTCATCCAAAGTATTCCAGGTCGGCATGGCTCCGTCGTCCCCTCTAGAAATTGGAAGAGGGGGTAATACCATAACGCTGGTACATAGATGTCATTGGACCCCGATCCTGTTTGCTTGGAAACATTCACCTGAAACACATGAATTGAGATGTACCAAAAAGCGTGAGCTAGTAGGTAGCTCTATTTAAGAGCGTCCCGCCAAAAGAGGGATTTAGGCTCATAATATTCTACATGATATTACCTTCTTCAGCTCTCTTCCATACGTAGTACGCATATTCTCAAGTTTTTTCTGGAAGTCAGCCAGCGATGTATCTCTGCCGATCTCTTCATTGAAAATTTGCACTAGCATTTTGAATGCCTCCTGTCTCATGTCGCGATTGAAATAGTCTTTATGTTTTTTGTCCCACAAATATGGTAAATCTTTAAATAAATCAATGACTTTTGTCCACGCTTCTCGCTCATTTTCCTTCGCCATATTTTCGAAACAAAAATTGTAGCCGTAAGCACGTCGTATCGCCCGCGGCGACAATAGTAACCGCAAGCACGTCGTATCGCCGCAGCGCTCGAGCGCAGACTGCGCAAAAATCAGTCCTGATTTCGCTACACACGTCCTGTGAGCCGATAATCGTCCCTGAATCGTGAGCTCGCCCGTAGCGATTTAGGGACGAAAAAAATCGGGTACGATTTGCCTACACACCAGGCTATTTATGATACGATCTAGGGTCCTCCCCACCACTGTCCCGATATTGCCAGTTATTTTAGGGTCGTGTGTAGCCGCTTTTAGAGAAACCAAGGGGCGCGAAATTATCAACCGCGCGATAATAGCATACTCTCCCCTACATATTTCATTAACAATGACGATGCAGTAGATCCATCTTCCACTTCCACCCTTGACCTTTTTATATTTGGAAACTTGGATGTCGTTGTAGACAAGCCAGATGTTGGACGATCATCTATTATTGAAATATCTGATTGGTAATCCGGAGCAGACAATTGAGAATCTTCATTGGCAGTACTTTCCTGATCACTATCTCTGAGTAGTGAAGATACAGTTGCTCTTTCTTTATAATACGGTAGCAAAAAACTCATTTCATCCTCGTATTGCCATTTTTTATCACTTATTGCAGCTTGACCACTTTTGGTACTTTTTTTCTTAATAGCCCTACGATGAGCTTCCCTTAAATTGGACCACGTTTTCTTGCACATTGATACTGAAAAAATGAAACAGTAATTGTAAAGAATGATATATAAAAAAGTTAGGGAATTTGTTTAGTATCGAGTCAGATTCCAGCCCTAAAATATTAACTAAGTACAACACATTCTTGTTACACCCTAGTTTGCTTAATACAATCTCAAAAAACTTTTATATTTCAGATATTTGACAAGCGGCGCTTCTGTCAGAAATTTATCTACAAGCTTTGGATTAGGCGAAACGACTATTAGGTCAATAATTAAGGAGGTGTGCAAAGCTATTATTGACAAAATGATGGGTGTTTTTATGCCAACGCCTACAGCTGAAGATTGGGAAAAAATTGCGGAAGGGTTTAATGACAGGTGCAATTTCCCAAACTGCATTGGTGCCATAGATGGCAAGCATATAAATATAATAGCTCCACCCAACAGCGGATCGCTCTACTACAACTATAAAAAACATTTTTCGATAGTTCTCTTGGCCATAGTTGATGATAAATACAGATTTACAGTTGTTGACATCGGTGCTTATGGCAAAAACAGCGATGGTGGTATTTTTGCATCTTCGAAAATTGGAAAACGAATTCAAAATACTAGGTTCAATATTCCAAATGACAAAGCATTGCCCGGGACAAACGTAGCACTTCCACATGTTTTTGTGGGGGATGAGGCTTTTCCATTACAAAAGAACTTAATGAGGCCATATTCTCGTTCTCAAAACCCGTCTCAGGACCAAAAAGAATTTAACAATCGCCTGTCACGCGCACGCAAAGTAGTCGAAGATGCATTCGGAATATTATACCAAAAATTTGAAATATACAACAAAAATATTCGTTTATGTCCAGACATTGTTGATAATGTTGTTTTGACAACATGTATATTGCATAATGTAATGCGAACTTATAATATCGAATGCAACGAACAGTATTGCCCCAGTCGCAGGTCAGCGCATCAAAACTTACATCAGGAGGCAATCAGTGATCTACGTCACATTGGTGGAAACAGTACCGCTTTCGACGTACGTGATTCGTTTGCTGCTTATTTCAAATCATCGGTTGGGCAGCTACCATGGAATACTTAATTTAGTATTTTTTTTTATTATGCACTAATCATCACGTACCTACATATGTGTAAATGTCTAATTAATAACGAATTATGTGGAAGTACCTTGTTTCGCATTATACCGTTTGAAAAAATATCAATTTGGCTCTTGTTCATTTGATAAATTTTTTTTTGTCCATTACTAGCTCGCAATGTATAATCGAATTAACATTAGACTATATTAATATTTTGCGAAACAAGGGAAAACCGAATTATGTAACAAGTACCAATCTATTGTACTATCTTTCTTTAAATATTTGTAATAAATAAATATTACCTGGTATCGCTAAGGTGTTGCTTATTTCCGTCCATGCTTCTTCCTTTTTTACAGTGTCACTGTACTTTGAGTCACTTAGATCATACAATAAATTATATTTACGAACTTCTTCGATAAGTTTTTCTTTATTCATTTTAAAAACAAAAACGATACGTCCGACTCGTTCGAAAGAAATGCTGGGAATGAAGGGAGGGTGGGGAGCGGCGCATTGCCAACGTATCGTCCTCGCGTGAATCACTCGCGGGCAGCGCGCGGTCCGCTTCGGACCCGCGCGTTGGCGATGCGCAGTCAACGCAGGGCAGCGAGTTGTCACCGAGTGGTCCACCCGCCGTCCGCGCGTGGACGGCTTACGATAGAGGCGATCCGGTGACGCTACGGAGTTGATGTAGTGAGCGCATACCCATACAAGTCCATATCAAGAATACTAACCGCACGAGGCGAGGCGGTGCGGAGTGGGTGCCGGGTGGCTCTAATGAGCTGTGACCTAATCTAGACCTTAGGCAACCTTTAGATAATTTTAAAATCAATTGTTATTGCTACAAAAATAGTTTCTAAGTGTATCCCTGATATTGTAAGCTCTCGTTACGCTTATGTTTTCACCTGCAGTTGTAAATCTGTTTGTTGGATATCTCAGGTGGTAGGTAAAATGAAACGAGAAGTGGACTGTAAATTAGGTAGGTATGTACTGGTACAAAAAAGGTAACAATAAAGACACGCGTGCGGGTTAGGTGCCGCGATTGTGTTGAGTGGGGTGACGCGCGGGTCGGCGCCTTTGCGGTCCTTCGTCCCCCACCGCGAGCCACGCTCCGCGGTTTGTAAAGTTCGCCGTCCGGCTGAAGCGGCGACGAGCTACGCGATGATTTGTGTCCGACACTGTTTCTGTTTTCATTTTGTGATCGTGGAGTTTCCGTAGGCAAGTCGTGGATACCCTCCTTATCAATTATTATGTTATGAAGTAAACATATACATTTTACTATAACATCAGCACGGTTGGGATTTACTGAGATTTGCCGCGAATACTCGCTATTATCTGTAATATGTGCCTGTGCCTATTATATTCATGCCTATCATATTCATATCACTGAGCCATGACAGGCGTCATGGCTCAGTCGGTAGTAGCTCTGCCTTCCGTGATTTGTGTGTGGCAAACATAGATGTTTGTTCTGTGTCTGGGTGTTTCTATGTATTATAAGTATGTATTTACAAAAAAAAAATGTATGTATGTATTCTATCAGCCATCTAGTTCCCATCGTACAAGCTTTGCTTAGTTTGGGACTAGAAGGCGTTGTGTTAAGTGTCCGTCAATATTTATTTATATTCATTAAATTAAAATAGTAAGGCTTTTTAATATATATTTGAAATCCAACAGAGGCAGATTGTGTTGCAAAAAAACATTTTTTTCTGCACGTTCTGGAGCAAGTCGGTTTCGTTTTTCCTCGTAAATTAAACCTGCCTCGGAAAATAGTCTTTCTGAATAAACAGAGCTTGCTGGTGTGATTAAGTATCGTTTAGCAAGCTTACTTAAAATACGAAATATATTCTTATTGGTACTCCAAGCCCACCATTCATATGGGTTTATTTTCCTGTCAGCCTTTGCTAATGCGATGTAGTTGCCGATTTCTTCAGCAGTGGCATTCTTGGGTTGCTCTTCAGTAGTTTGCTCTATAGATGATTCTTCAAAACATGCCCAAAATAGTTTATGAGTTTCCGAATCATGCTCACTTTCATTGCCTAAACGAGACCTTTTGGATGCCATTTATGGATCCGAATCATCATTTTCGTCATTTAAACAAAGCCTAAGACCTTCTCTGAGTGGAGCTCTACGGAACCGTTCAACTTGGGTAGCGTCAAAGTAAAAGTTCTTGTAGCGGGGGTCTAAAAATGTCGACAAGTAATATGTCTTCGTAAAGCATAGATCATCCAAGTTAAAACGGGCTTCCATATTTTCTATCAACGCCTTTCTAAAATCATCAACGTGGGCAGTTTGTTGAATCAGCGAATCTTTCATTAGGTATCTGATTAATGAAACAGTGCTAGGTATCACATCTGATATAGGTGCATATGTGGAACTCGTGATTTTTGTTATCTCTTCGAAAGGTTTTAACAGCTTTAACAGATGTTCTATAACCTCTCACTGATCACTGGTCAAATTTTCAAAATTCACGCTCCTTGATTCTGAAATATACACCGAAATTGCTCTTTTTTGTTCAGATAGACGCTCCAGTAAGTAATATGTTGAGTTCCAGCGAGTTTGAATATATTGAATCAGTTTATGGTTAGGAAGTCCGAGCTCAGATTGAATACTTTCAAGTTTTGTATATCCTGAATGATTAAAATGTGTCACTATGCGGCGGGCACTAGTAAGAATTTATTTTATTGGAGAACTGTTATCTAATGCATTATTTATCACCAGCTGGAGAGTATGTATGAAGCAACGCTGTGAAGGAAGTAGAGTTTCCTTTACTCCTTTCACCATATTCGCCCCATTATCGTGAACAATCGTTTGAATTTTAGTGATGGGTATGTCCCATTTCGTTACACACTGTAACAGTTCTCTTTTGATATTTTCTGATGTGTGTGATTCAGGAAAATGCGCCATGTTTAGAACGGCATGATTCAGTTTAAAGTTTTCTGATATCCAGTGTCCGGTGAAACTCAGAAATGCAGCATGTATTTACAGAAGAAGTCCAAAGATCGCTAGTGAATGCTATAGCTTCAGCCCTTTCTAACTCGTTTTTTAGTTTGCTAACCACTCTCTCATACATGTCTGGAATTATTTTCTCGGTAAAATATGTCCTGCCAGGAATGGTGTATTGCGGCAAAGCATTATTAATAAGACGTTTAAAGCCCACATGATGGTCGACGATGGAAAGTGGCTCGTTGTCAACAGCGATCATTTCACCAATCAAGTAGTGATATCTTTTTGCTCGGCTATCGTTGATATCCCAAAGCTTTTTTTTTTCAAGTAGTTGTTGCAGTGACTGTTGCACCAAAGGCTGACTGGGCAACTGGGTGGATGAGGAGGTACTTGAAGATGATTCTGCGGGAGCATTATGTTGAGCATGACTACTTGAGCTTCCATAAATTTTACAATACTCATCTGCGAACAAAGAAAAGAACCTTTAATCAGGAACGTAGGTAGCGGCAATTATTTAAATAATGTGCTACAAAACTCACAATAGTACAATTATATACTTCATAAATGAAAATAACTTTTTTATTATTACTAGTATAGTATTATATAATCTGTGTTATTACTTAGTAACGGTAAAATAAATAATATAGGTAAAAAAAAACTAACCTGGGTGTTTGAATTTCAAATGATGCTGCAAAGCCGTTGTTCCTGCTTTTTTTGCTGCTCTACTTATTTTTACACCACACAAAACACATTTTGCACTGTTCTCTTCGTCTTCAAAATGTAGCCAAACATGAGATTTTTTTCCTGGGTTTGGCATGATTGTTCTTCTTTTTAAGTAACACATTTTGACTAATTAAGTATTCATCAAATCTTTAATTCAATAGCAATTTTCAAATAGGTATAGAAAAAATAATAAAAAAACGTCAACCGATGTCGAAAATCAATTAACAAATGCGTGCCGCCTATCCTAAACACAAGCGTATTGATTGAGCGGAAAATCCCCTACAATAATAATCGCTGGGTTATACAAAACTGGGTATTCCCCGTAAACTAAAGAGAAAGACTTGTACAAGAAAAGGGTTGCTAGCATTTAAAAATGGAAAATTAAATTTACTACATATATGTAGGTATGTATAACATGAAACAGATTTCTTTAACTTTATTGTTTTCTTTTCTCACAACCTTAGAAGAAATTAGAAATATTTTTAATGTGTTTAATGTTTTTTTTTTATGTCGAATAGTAATGTCGAGTTATTCGACTATTCGCCAAAGTGAATGGCGATTAATCGGTATTCGACTATTCGCTATAAACACTATTCGCGGCAACTCTAGATTTACTTCAATTGCTTTCAATAACAATCTCCACTTATTACGTACGAATAGAAATCGTAGGTTTACGTACGAACAAATTCGTGTCCAGTGTGAGCACTCAATTCGTACGAACATTACTCGTACGTATACGTACGAACAAATTCGTGTCCAAAGTGAGCACGGCCTTACGATGCGACGTTGCCGCTCATCCTCTCGGTAGATAGCAGCTCGTACGGGCTGGGCGCTGTGCTGGCGCATCGTTACCCGGACGGGTCAGAACGTGCAGTCAGCTGTGCTTCGCGCACTCTAAACTCGCACGAACAAAATTATTCCCAGCTCGATAAAGAGGCTTTGGCGATTACATTCGGAGTAACAAAGCACCATCAGTATTTATACGGGAGACATTTTTTGTTACGCAGTGATCATCGGGCGCTTAGCTATATTTTTGGTAAGAATAAAGGCATTCCGCAAACTGCCGCCAGTCGTTTACAAAGATATGCAGTTCGATTGGCTGCCTATGACTATGATATTGACTTTATTCGTTCGTCAAGGAATTGCTATGCAGACGCCTTATCTCGTTTACCGTTAGAGCACACGGTAAAACATAATTACGACGATGATATTTTAGAGGGAAGTTATTTAAACTTTGTGCAAGACATTTTGCCAGTAACTTGTTATGAAGTTAAAAATGAAACAAAAAAAGATTCTCAGTTGAATAAGATTGTGGGCTATGTTAAGTTCGGAAGGCCAGAACGTTTAGTATGTGAAAAAGACAAGGTGTTTTTTTCTAAAACGAGATAGCTTATTCATAGAACATGGTTGCTTAGTTTGGGGTTATAGGGTTGTAATTCCAGCTAGTTTACAGGAAACTGTCCTACGGGAGTTGCACAGTGGACATATCGGCATCGTCAAAATGAAACAAGCGGCTCGTAACTATCTTTGGTGGGAGGGTTTAGATGCAGACATTGAACGAATGTGTCGTGAATGTAGTGCGTGCGCGTCTCAGCGCGACCAGCCCCCGCCCGCGCCGCTGCACTCGTGGCCCTGGCCGGCCGAGCCGTGGTCAAGATTAAATGTCGATTTTTTAGGCCCATACAAAAACAAATATTATTTTGTACTGTTAGATGCACACACGAAATGGTTAAAAGTGGCGAGTGTTTCGAGTACGTCTGCCCCAGTAGTTATTTCGTGTCTTCGTAAGATTTTGCTAGATTCGGATTACCAAAGTCTATCGTTAGCGATAACGGTCCACCTTTTTCATCAAAAGAGTACCTTTCTTACTTAGAAAAAAACGGTATAAAACGTCTACTCGTTGCACCTTATCACCCAGCTAGCAACGGAGCGGCCGAAAATGCTGTACGTAGAGTTAAACAGGTGCTTAAGAAAGCGACCGTCGAGCGAGAAGATTACGATGTAGCCCTATGCAGATTTTTATTTACGTATAGGAATACCGAACACTGCACGACTCAGAAGGAGCCCGCAGTGGCTATGTTCGGGCGTCGTTTGCGCGGTAGGCTGGATCTGCTACGGCCCAGCACGGGCGACGTGGTGCGCGCGGCGCAGAGCGCGGCCGAGCAGCGGCGCGCTGGTGTGCAGCGCCAACTGGCGCCGGGTGATGCGGTGCTCGTCCGGAATTACACTAACAAAGATGTTAAGTGGAAGGAGGGTGTTATTGTTGACAAAACGGGACCGGTGTCGTTTCAGGTTAAAACGCAGGATAGCCGAATGAGTAAACGTCACGTAGATCAACTTCTCACGAAGACAGCTAGGAAATCGCGTTATTCGATTGCTTCAAACAATAACGATACAAATCAAGTTAAGTGTAATGAAGAAGTGGAAGGTTGGTCTACACCGTTGATGCAATCTCCTCGCTCAAGTACTTCCGTGCAGGTTAGTAGCGATGTTAAGTGCAGTGCCCCTCCTGTTACGGCGAATATATGAACACGTTGATACATGTCTAACACCTGCTAAAAGGCGCCATCACCTGACCACAGCAAACTCACCTCACACTATGAAGTTGAGATCACGTTTACCTAAATAATAAAATGTGCCATACTGTAAGGTACTAAGTATAGCCTTTTAAGCATAATCTTCAAGTTTCGTTAGGTATTAATTGTGTGTATTATTGTAGGTTGATAAGATGCAAAACTTATATTTTGTTATCATCTAGGTAGATACTAAAAACTAAGTCTTACTAAATAAGTTACTAATTATCTAATAGTTATTGGTTCTATTTATAGTTAAATTTAAGAGGGAGAAAATGTTATGTTTTGTTAGTTGAGGGTAGCAATGCTTTGCTACACTTTGATCTACCTACTATAAAGCAGTCTGCGACAGTCCGTCTTTCATTGAACATTACAGACTCTTCGTTACCTGTCTCTGTAGATAAATGTTTTTATTGTATTAAAGATCTTCTATTATGAATTTAATTATTTTAATGATTTTAATCTATTGAATTTATTTTGACATTTGTATTTTATTATTTTAATCTGTAATTTGTTCTCTTTTATTTTATACATTTATTAGTTTGGTTAAATTGAAACAATTTGCATGTCGGCCTCCGATGAAGTATGTGACACTAAATTAAAATTATGAACATCTTGTAATTTGACCATACTTCTTGCGAATAAATACATTTCATTTCATTTCATTTCATTTCATTTCATTTCATTTCATTTCATTTCATTTCATTTCATTTCATTTCTGAGTTTTCAGAGGTGTCTTGAATATTGCTTTCTGTTTTTTTATTAGTTCGCGCGTTAACTGGACGCAACAAGGCGTCCCTAGTATCTCAACTCGCGCGCAATACGCGCGAGTCGAGAGTCTGGCGTAGTGCACGCGATTTACGCGCGATGCTTGTGGACGCGATTTATTGGTGTCTAGTATCTCACTAACGCGCGAATGATTTCGCACGAAACGTTTCGCGGCGAATTCGCCCTTTCTGGGCCAGCTCTTATGGTGGTGCAGTTTATGCTCACATTATTAAGCCAGACGGTGAAATTGTAGCCGCACTATCCAAATATACTATATGCGCGAAATCCAAGGTCTCTCCTCTCTTAGCTTCACCTACTAGTAACCTACTTCAAAAGTAAGCACTGCCCCCACTGAGAATGTCTGGACGACAGTTTTCAAATTCCTTGCGAGTGGCTATAATAAATTGAGTTACGAGTAGGTGCTCCCAGGCCTTTGTGTCGTCATTTGTTTGATTTTTAAATAGTAATTATGGCGTGCCGCCAACTATTCATAGGCTGTATTTTGCGAATCTCATCGCAATTGTACACCTTTAACTCGATGAAATGCGTACCTACTTTATTTGAATCGGTCTGTCGCGATACACCGTTGGCGACGCGCTTATTGAAATATGAGCTTGCTGCTGGAGGTGTTTTACCAGACTTAGCAGTAGTAGGGATTGATTCATTCTGGCTCACCCAAAAAAAGTTGCGATTGGGGTGGTCTTGCCAGGGTGCCAAAAAAAAAAAAAAAAAAAAAAAAAAAAAAAAAAAAAAGTTTAGACTCTTTTTGTATGTTTTGGCACACGCCTGATCGATTGCGCTAACCCATTTTAACGCACCCCGGCCCATTCAAAAGTTACGAAGCCACTTGTATACTCAATGAACAAACAATAGCGTTTTATTGAGGGTCGAGCCATTGTGTCCGGCTTGCGGGGCAGGTACTATAGATAAGCAGTCCCCATCCGTTGACGAAAAGAATTTGTGTGAATTAAATTAGTGTAATGCTTGTTCACATCATTAGGTATTAAATCGAGAACTATGTAGGTCAAAAATTAACCTCCAACTGAACTTTTTTTTATGTGACATCTCTCAAACCGAAAACTTCCCTGGCGGAGGCTGCGTTCCGAGCACAACCCCTAATATTAAGCCCGCGTTACAATAGGTAATTATCTATAATATCATATTATTATATTATGATAATATGATAATCAATATTTATTATTTATTTATTAGCAATACACCAATATATTTTTATTTTATATGTATATTATTTAATATTGTACGGCCCCCCACGATACATATAATATGAAATTATTATTTAAGTATTAATTATTTAACCATTATTAATTATTTTTATTATTTAAATAAACTAACCTAACACCTTCACTGTGACGCACTGTCCGTCGCCTGATTAACCAGCAGTGGGCATTAATTATAAGCTGTGGATGATGTAATTGCAAATAAAATTTTCATGAAGTTCATCTTTTTGCGTCATGTTATATCGCGATACAATCAATGCAAATATAAAAAACAGCCGACAGGTAGTGGCCACCCAAAAAGGCATTTTGCTTGTCGGGACATGACGCGAGTTTATTGCTACGTGAAAAGGGCGTCAGATAACATCTTCGATAAATCAATGTGAGTTATGCGACGCTGCAAAAAACTAATAGGCACCCATCACAAACCAAGAAAGTTTACCTGTTGAAACATGTCATGAGTTTTTTGCGATATTTCTCTGCTATAAAGGTCTAAAACCCTCGAGTTACTATCACAGTCTTACGCCATTCGTGCAGTGAACTACAGATAAATATTGTTATAACGTCTAATAACATCTGCGTGTATTCTAAAATTATTCGTTACTCAACACACAGTATTTGCCACAATAAATAGTGTTTCCGTGTTCTACCGTATAAAATGGAGGTAAGTTGTTATATTACGTATTTTCTTTGAACCGATTTCACCTTTGCACTTAAACGCTATCAATATAAGCTAAACCGAGTTCAAGATACCCTTGATGACAAACTTTTGTAGCAAAACTTTGACTTTATTTGATCTATGATTTTGCATTTATGTTGTATGTCTACTTGTATCTATGTATTTTTAAAAGTAACATGTTGTTACAGGACACGCCAAGTTACTCCCCCGTGGAGGAGGTTGAAGAACATAACACTTTCAAGCAATTCTATTATAATATATCTGATGAAGAGGACACCACCAATTGCGTACCATACTACCTTGCAAAGAAATCTATATTGAAGCGCCCCCGCAGTAGTCTCAGCAACATAGATGAGTTCTTTCCGGAAGTGCCACCAAAAAAGAAGAAAGCAAAAAACTCATCAAACGTTGGACGAATGAACAAAGAGGGTGGTACATCATATATATCAACAAACACAGACGACAGTGTTAATGCAACACATCTTATAAAAATTGATGTGTTTGATATGAAAAAGCTGAGCAAGATTCCTCCTACCCAGCATTGGAAACACGCTGACGTTCGCGTCAAATATTACTGCAAGGAATTGAATAACAAAAATTATGAAAATTTGAAAAAAATTGTTTATCAAATCACCAAGGAGATATCGGAATCCGAAGACAGCAAAATATATTCTTTCAAAAATCAATAACTAGCTAGGTGTAATAACTAAATATGTAAATAATGATTTTTAGAATAGGTAATAACATTGTCAATATTTTCTTGTATATCAGGTATTTTCTTTTTATACTTAAATAAAAAACTTTTTAATTTCATTAAACTTTGTTTTATTTGTCTAATGATCCACTTTTAACCACATTTATCGATTAGTTAACTTAGTTAATTTAGTTAACTTTAACTATTTCTATCTAGTCCTTTTTATTTTTAAAGCATTCATTAAACAACTTGTGTAAAAATAGATCGTTATTGATAGTATTGTTACTAAATAATTCAATAAAATCGGTCATAGTATTACCGTAAAACTTGAAATACAGATATGTCAAACAATATTCTCCACACACTGTAGTTAAGTCGTGCTGCAATCTATATCTATTAAAATCCCACTGTCTTGAGTTCCTGCGCAAGAAGTTTTTGTGGTAGTCTTTAGGTGCGCGTCCATATGAATCAAAATACTGACCAACTCCATTTTTATCTATGTGCAAGGCAATCCAATGTGACCCTGGCTTGTTGTCCGGATCCAAATTGCTTATTAGATACACCGGTTTTTTTACATGCAGTGGTAGCCTGTTTGCAGCATACACATTTTTGTGTAAAGCTGGGTGAATGTAGTGTAAATATTTTTGAATATCAATTGTATCCATTATTCTTAATAAGGTAAGCTGTGTCAAGTTCAATCTTCAAACCAAGAATGTGACAAGAAAATATGTAAATTACTTTTTATAGAGAAAAAGTAAAGAAGAGGTTTCAGGAAATAAAACTATATGTAGGTATGCATACATCAATGTTTTATTTATTTATTATATAACTAAATACAATTTTATTCAATCTTGACAATTGATAGTCTACGGTTACATTTCAATAACATTATCGAACTTTGCATGAATAATTCAATTTATAGTCTCAGTACATTCAAAACAATACAATTTAATAGTCCGTGAATTTGAATACAATTTTATTACATTCTAACTACTATAGTCTACAGTTACATTACGATTCTTATCAATTTCAATAACATTATCGAACTCTGCATAAATAATACAATTTATCGTCTGAGTCAGAGCAGATTCAAAACGAACCTCCAGTCTAACGCTACCATGTTTTATAAGATTCCAATGAGTGTTTGAATTTGAGCTGAGGTCAGCCGTTAGATCAAACGCCAACACGCAATATCCTTTTGCATATTGCTCCCTAGATATACCATTACCTTCATTCAGAAAATGTATACCTGTCCCTGAAAATAGTGTGTGATAGGCTGCTGTGTAAATATTATTATCGAATGATGGTTGCAAAGCTTTCGAAGGTATTTGTTGACCATCAATGTATAAACAAAATGTATTTATATTGTAGTTTTCAAAATTGAATGGATTTTTTGTTAGACCCCCATTAAACGCTGCATTGTTCACAAAACCGATTATACACCTTTTGGGAACTTGCCCCAAAAAAATATTATCTAGAGTCTTACCCTGAATCCCCGAAGGAATAGTTAAAACTTTGACTTCAGCTCGAGTGATAGGATATTTAGCTGTAGTAGAGGCTAAAACTTTTTGATGTGCAAGTAATACAGTAGGATTGATTCGTGCTCTACTTGCATCTGTAATGCATACTTTAAATTTCAAGTCGGATGTAGAAGCCATTAGGTTAAATGTTTCTCTCGAACGAACTAATTTAACACTCATTTCAACACCATTTATTAAAAACTTTTCTTGATTAAATATATCTCCATGAAGATGACCAATCATTTCTATCTCCTTACTTTCACATGCTAATTCTCGTCTTTTAACAAATCCATCATTTTTTTCATCAGTTGAATCCATTTTCCCAGCCGTATCTTGATACCAAAGACCACAAGTCAGATGAGATTCCTTAGCTGCAGGAGCATAATTTAATAAAGTTTCCATGTAAGCTCTATAGGCATATGTATTGTTTGGCGGTGATACTAGCTTTTGATTCAGATAAATATCTAGTTGGGTGAAAAGAGAATGGAGCCAATTGTTTACTGGAGCCACAACAGTTGACTCAGTTAATTTCGTACCATCCTGGTTTAGTATCTTGGCTTTTATGTGCAGCAATGTATGGGATAAATCCATGTAGTCATCACCTGTTCCAGGTACTTGAAATTCTATGGGTCCATCATCAGCTAGAGATGAGATGGGTTTGTAGTGTATCCATAACCCGTTTTCTATACTAGTTTGCGTGGATGGTAGAGCAAATAAATCTAACTCTGATTTTATACATTCACAGGAATGGCTATGTAAGAATGACATTTTAAAAATTATTTATGAGAATATATCTTTTTGATTATTAACTCGTAATTTTTTTAGAGCTTTCACTTTGGTAGTCGACGGTGGAATGACTGAACTAAGACGCTTCCTTTTGGTTATATATCCAGAACCAGACATATTCAATCCATCAATTTTATCATGAGCTTTTCTTTTCAAGTTTGAAGTAGCTACTTTTAACCGACTTTTAATTGATTCTTCCATGGGGCGGGCACTAGCCATATCTGATAGAAGACCGACACCAGCATTTAGAGCCTCCCTGCCTATAACGCGAGCGCCACTAGAAAGTAAGGGTAAAACTGATCTAAACAGCCCTCCTAAAAAGCTACCGATCCCATGACCACGTTGATAAGGCGCCCCTTTATAAATCACTCCAATACCAGAGCCAGCTTGATGAGAATAATAATGTTCATATGGACAAGTTATGCTGTCACGGGGATACATTATAATTTTTTGAAATGAAGTTTAACACACACTGTCCCAAACTGGAATGGTATTTTTTGGCCTGTGCTGGATCTTATATCTATTTCAATGGTGTCAAACTCTCTACGCATAACTGGTAAATAGTGAGGAGGTGAGAAAACATGCATTTTATTTGCGCCATATATATACTTTGCTGGATCTAAAGGAATGATTCTCAGGAGAGGAGACATAACATCTCCTACTATCTGAGGATCGATTATGTCACAATAGACAAATAATTGTGATGGTAACCCTAAATGCAAATTTGCGGGGCATTTTCCAAGACCATTATCTACAAGATTCCTATTAGGTTCAAAACCGAGTTGAACACCCAATTTGGGTTTTAGAATCACTGATTTTACTGAATCATCCATCACTGAAACTGACACAAACTTTGATATTTCATCATAGCGAAATCTTACTTTTTCCTTCACATTATTCAACGCTGTTAAAATATGATTAATGTTATCGTAATTTGTAGCTGGAATGTGTTTTTTATAATAAACCAATGAAGGTTTTTTCTCATTTGGCATCACCATCGATTTAGTTATGTAAATAATATTTTCATGTTCTTGAACAGTAAACATGGTACATGGATATTGAAATTCAACAACTCCGACGGTCCATTGCCCTTCCAATTTTATGGGTTTTGGTAATTTAGTTGAAAATCTTGTAGTAACATTGTCTGGAAAATATTCCATAGAACTGTTACTAGGTAATGTTAAATAAAAACTTTCTTTATTCATATTTGTTTTAAATCGGAAACTAGAACCCAACTATTAAATTTATCTGGATAACCTTTCCACTTCACTAACACTTGCTTTCTGTTGCCAGAATAGCGGGAACTAATTATTTTATCTAGTTTATAATTTAGAGAGGGGTCATACGTCACTTTTTGCAATTCTTTTTCATAAAAGGTTCCAACAATGTTTTCTTGCTGTAAATCTCTTAGTGTGTACACAATCCATGGAGCCCGATCTATCACTGAAGATATTACAAATATTTCATCACTCCAATTAGATTCATATCCTTTTTGAAATATATGTTTATATTTTGTTATTCTTACATAGTCTCCAATATGAAATTTTGGCAGTGTTGGAGATGTATTGGTGTTATTTTGAACATGTTTACGTGTATACAAATTGTTCCACACTGTCATTATATTTTTTGAGTTTACATCACAAGGACACATCTTGATGCTGGAATGGTAACTGTGGTTATATGAATATATTAAGTCCTGTAAAATATCAATGTATTTATATGTATTTTTGTGAGTAAAGTAACGCCACATCCTCATTTTGAGTGTCCTTTGAAATCTTTCAACTACACTAGCCTTAATATCGGGGTTGTTTGTAGTATAGTAATTGACATTCTTCGTTTTAAAGTATTTTTGAACATCTTTCGAAACAAATTCGGTTCCTTTGTCGGATTGTATATGGGTTGGTGTTATATCGGCTTCACGAAATATACTTTCAAAACATGTTTTAATCGATTCAGAATTTTTATTTTTCATTGATCGAGCATAGGCAAATTTGGTGAAAACATCAATAACACAAAGTATATAATTAACACCATCATTATATTTTGAATAAGTTCTCATGTCACTTAAGTCAGCCTGCCAAAGTTCATTAAGATTAGATAAGACATATTTGTTTCGTGGAATTTTTTTGTGAACCGGTTTATGTAGTGTGTATGTTTCTTGTGATTGTAACCATCTTTTAACATCTTCTCTGTTCATTTTACCTTTCATAGCACTAGCCAGTTTATCAATACTAGCATATCCCGCTGGGTGTGAAGGGTTATAGTAGATATTGTTTATTTCTAATAAGGACTCCATTTTTCCCAATCTATCTTCTGTCTGGTTTTGCTAGTAACTGGTGTTGAAAACTCTTCCTCCTCTGTATATGGTGTGATCGGAAGCTGCTGCATATAGTCGACTCTTTGTGGATTTCCAATATAAATCATTGGTATTTTAATATCTTTCAGTGCTTTTGCAAATTTCTCCCATCCTATTGGAGCACTTCTTTTTAGCGGTCTCAAACAATCATTTACTAAGTCAACGATATTACTCCCAGGGATTTTTTCTTTGTCTACAGTAATTATACCATCAGCATCCCAATAAATTTTATTTTTGTTCGATACCAACAAAAACAATAATCTCTCACCCTTCCTTATATATGTTTTAGGTACCAAGCTGAGTATGTGTTTTGGGGTGTAAGGAGTTGGTTTTTCATGAGAAACAGTAATATTTACCTGTTCCTCACCTTCGTCTGGAGACTGAACAGTAACTGAATCTTTAACACTGATTTCATTGTTTTTATTATCAACTGTGTCATATCCACTATTATCCCTATCAGATACTTCGATATTTGACACGATGGGTAATTGAATTGGTCGACGTCCTTCTTCAGCAAAATGTAAATATCGCTGCAAAACTTGCATGTATAGAGTGCACTTTTTTCTTTCTTCCATATCACTTTTTAAAATGTCTTGCATTTCCATATCTAATCGTGATAGGGGGTTATCAGTCGTATTATGCTGATTAAGTTTTTCTATTACACTTGGATCAACAAGCAACATTTTCTTGGCATGTTCCATTTTTCAAACAAAAGAGGCAACTAATGCACTTAAAATTGAACCCAGTATCATTGGTAAAAAGGCACCCCCTTTTTGAATGATTATGTTTTTGCGAATTTTGTTTGTACTTTTACGTACTAGTTTGCGAAGTATGTCTTTATACTTTTTCAATTTTTTTCTAGCTTTTTCTTCTAAGGGCACTTTTCCTTTTAAAACGTTATGAATGCATTCACAAATACAATTTATTTCTTCTTCATCGCACGATTTTAAAAGAGCTTTTATGTATTTTGGTTTAAGTGTATGCAGGGCTCTAAGTAAATCCGTATGCGTCTTTAGTCTTCGATGCATTATTTATGACTGATATGAATTTGTTGATTCTTAGCATATTTAAACACTTTTGTTGGGATGTACACAGTACAATATCCGTCTGAAGGGAATATTTTTGTCTTAAAACGGCACACGTCATTAGTATCCTGTTTTAAATCAATCATTAAGTATCCATGAGCTTCATTAGTCGCATCTTTGTAAGAATCTTCCATAAACTTAATATTTTCTGGCGAAACTTGTCGTGCTAGGTATCGAATTTGAGTCTTATCACGAGGATTTTTGAAATAGATGATATAACTAGAGTTTAGTGATATGTCTCTTTGGCCTTTACCTTGATGAAATAAGTTTTGTGTTATGTAGAAAACACTCAAATTTCTGTGATGACTACCTTTTGTAAAAATATCAACAATGCGCCCATCGGATTCCCTCATGAGATCATCGATAATTATAAGTTGAGGATCCTTTCCATCGAACATACTAAGATCTGGTATTCCTTGAAAATAATTTACGTTTCTCAAATTATACAACGGTTGCATTTCATCATAACACCATGTAGTTTGAACAAAATTCACACTACAAACTTCTTTTACATGTTTAATAAAGTTTGTAACAAAATTGGATTTTCCACACCCACTTGGACCAGCCACTATTGCAGTAAATGGATGATTGAAATGAAACATTTTTGACTACCAACACGTGTTTCTGGTATGAGGTAAATGAAAATAATGAAACAATGTATTGAAAGATACAAATATATATATATTTATGTAAACTTAAAATAGGATTAAAAATTATGTCTTATATTATGTCTTAACTCTATAAATATATTATTACATTAACAGCTAGGTACTTTACAAAGGTGCGGTGAGGTAGGTACCTAACTAGATACTTAAATTCTAATATTACTTAAACTTAGTTTCTTAAACTATAATGCCCCCATGCTAAAGTATTTACAGAATTCGATAAAATAAAACGTTTAGTATCATTATGTGAAAGACATGTTTTGTTAATTTTTTGAGTGAAAATTACATGCTTTATTGACTTAAATCTATACATGTGAGAAAATTGAATATTTTTATCAAAGAGACACGTCTTATAGTTATCCATTGTAAGTTTTTTAGTTACACATTTATTTACTCCTTTAGCCTTTGTAATGATTCTATTTTCAACCAGCATTGCATACATTTTCGATCGTAAGCCCACAAACTCTGTAAAGATTTTACCGTTATTTTCATCTTTAAATAACCCTACTCTTTTCTTGTTGACAAGTGGAAAATTAAATACATTGTCTGTTGGATAATCAGATGTATCGAAGTATGTTTGAATGTCGTCTTTAATATCTCTGTAAAAATCCTTTGTAAATATTTGGTAAACCAAACTGTCTGTATCTGTGTATAACAGATTAATATTGGTTTGAAATTTATTTTTCATGTAATTATAATGGAAATCATACATCAAAGTTTTGGATATATCTAAAACACACAATCCTAAATAGATGGGTTTGTTGTAAACCAATTTTGTTTTACGAAGTTGTATTGCAACTAATTCTTCTGAAAATATGGAAAGACTATGAAATTCAGGTCTTGCTATTAAACTTTGAGCCCCTTGAATCTTCCCTCGATTTTCCCAGTGAGTGAGCAATTTAACATTTACCCGTTTCTCAATGTTTTCCATTGCTTTTCCAAAGATTGCATTGTTCATAAGCTTATAGAAATCTTTTTCGAAATCGGATTTGGCTTTGGTTCTTTGATTTGTATTTAATTCTATATACTTGCTTAACCATGGACTTTGATCAAATTTTAAAATTCTATGAATTTTTTTTATTTTTAACCCCATATTTAAGCATTGTATTAAATTTCTGTAGTGTATTACGTAGCTACTTTTATTATTTAGGTTTGGAACCAGTTTAAAGTCTTTTGTATTCCCTATACAAACATTTTCTGGGCAGAGTGGAAAATCAGAATGTAAATCATGTAAGTTATCAGGATATTCTAAATCTACTTCTAAAATATAGCCGATTTCAGAATCGATTGCAACTTTGAAATTTGTCTCAATATCAACCCACTGGAAACCTCCAACGGGGAGATACTGTGACATCGCCCAACCATATAAATTATTAGCATCAAGATATATTAAAAATGATGTTGCCTGATTTCTATCGTAATTATTCATGTAGTGGTTGTTTGCTTTGGCATATCGATGACTGCACTGTGATACTCCACCTCGAATACCAGATTTAATAAAGGCAATTTTATCAAAATCTGTTAGCAACTCTAACTCTATTTTTGTGTATTTTAACATCGCATCCCAACTTAAACCTGGTGCTGTATAATAATGCGCAGGATCCAAACCATATGTGCTCATACAAACAGTTCTAAAGTTTTCAAAAATGTCACTTAGCAATAAAACTGTCTTTAAGTACAAATCCGAATAATCACTCATAGAACGACATTCAAAATGCTGCCAAACATCTTTAGCATGTTCATAGTCTTCATTTGAAACGTTTGTACCCGTTATTGAGCTAAAGAATTGGTTTTGTGTAGGAAGAGATTTTTGTTTAAGACTTTCTAGCCCGGTCATAAATTCATAAGGATATACACCTTTTCTTTTTAATCGGTTAAAATCCTGCTCATTCGGAAAATGTTTCCTCAATTCATCGAATTGATTGATGTTTAGATTATTTGCTAGTGTTTCCAAACTACATGACAAAAATTTCAGAGAATCTATAAACCGTAAACTTACTCGATGGTTATTAACTTTTAATAATTTTGAAAAAGATATATAACGCTCTTTGTTTTGGGGAATTATTTCCACTGCACCTTCAGCAAAATTTAAGGCATGAACAATAAAATGAGCATCATAATTACTTAGATTATGCAAGATAACCGGAACGAAACATTGACTTCTAAATTTACTGCTACATATTTCATGAGCAACACCTCGAAAAACGCCTGTATACCAATCGTGGTCTATTATTTGTTGGCATTTTAAATCTCTCCCACAAATGTAGCATGTAGTAGCTACAGCTATTTTAACTTTGTCCATATCTGATAAAGGTAATGGACATTTTTGAAAATTATTTATTTTGGTAATTATTTCAATGTCTTTCTGTAAGCTTTCCATAAACTTTTTTGCACAGTCATCACCCACGTAAGTTCTGTATTTGGAAAGACTGTCGTCATAAGCACATTTAATGTAATACCCAAAACTATATACATCATGTCTTTGAACATTTTCAGTATGAGGTAAATCTGGATCATTTGAACAGGATGTGATTGGTCTCAGAAATGATTCAAAATCCGCATATATAACAAACGGAACCTTGAGTTGTTTTTGATATTTATCGAATGAAACCTTATTATTGGAAACATTTTCACCGAACCAATTCTTTAAGCATGGTTTTTCGGAAGGTAAGTCAGTACGAATTTGATTACAATCTCGCTTTTGATGTTGCAATAACTGCTCGTGGTTTGAAAAATACAATAAACAGCCATCACATAAATGTATTGCGGCGTGTCGCGAGGTGAGTTGGCTTCTTATTAAACGTGACATATTTTTAATATAGCAATAATGACCATTTGAACCATTTGTTATGTATAATAAGTTAATGTGACAACTTTTTCGACACTTTGTGAAATATAAGGGACCAACAACAGAATTTTGTTTTTTAACATCATCATATTCTAATCCGAAAACATTCACACTCATGTTGTTTAATTTTTCAACTTTTGAGATGTCACATAGTTTAACGGGGAAAGAAACCCCATCAAGTTTTAATTTATTTTCATTTCTTACATATGATGTAACTCTATCAGCATTTTTTGCAACTGGATACAATGCCGATAGTAATGCCCATTGGAAACATTTAACGTCTGCGTTTTTAACATTGACTACTGCTTTTTTTGTCTATTCCTTCGGGGATTCAGGGTAAGACTCTAGATAATATTTTTTTGGGGCAAGTTCCCAAAAGGTGTATAATCGGTTTTGTGAACAATGCAGCGTTTAATGGGGGTCTAACAAAAAATCCATTCAATTTTGAAAACTACAATATAAATACATTTTGTTTATACATTGATGGTCAACAAATACCTTCGAAAGCTTTGCAACCATCATTCGATAATAATATTTACACAGCAGCCTATCACACACTATTTTCAGGGACAGGTATACATTTTCTGAATGAAGGTAATGGTATATCTAGGGAGCAATATGCAAAAGGATATTGCGTGTTGGCGTTTGATCTAACGGCTGACCTCAGCTCAAATTCAAACACTCATTGGAATCTTATAAAACATGGTAGCGTTAGACTGGAGGTTCGTTTTGAATCTGCTCTGACTCAGACGATAAATTGTATTATTTATGCAGAGTTCGATAATGTTATTGAAATTGATAAGAATCGTAATGTAACTGTAGACTATAGTAGTTAGAATGTAATAAAATTGTATTCAAATTCACGGACTATTAAATTGTATTGTTTTGAATGTACTGAGACTATAAATTGAATTATTCATGCAAAGTTCGATAATGTTATTGAAATGTAACCGTAGACTATCAATTGTCAAGATTGAATAAAATTGTATTTAGTTATATAATAAATAAATAAAACATTGATGTATGCATACCTACATATAGTTTTATTTCCTGAAACCTCTTCTTTACTTTTTCTCTATAAAAAGTAATTTACATATTTTCTTGTCACATTCTTGGTTTGAAGATTGAACTTGACACAGCTTACCTTATTAAGAATAATGGATACAATTGATATTCAAAAATATTTACACTACATTCACCCAGCTTTACACAAAAATGTGTATGCTGCAAACAGGCTACCACTGCATGTAAAAAAACCGGTGTATCTAATAAGCAATTTGGATCCGGACAACAAGCCAGGGTCACATTGGATTGCCTTGCACATAGATAAAAATGGAGTTGGTCAGTATTTTGATTCATATGGACGCGCACCTAAAGACTACCACAAAAACTTCTTGCGCAGGAACTCAAGACAGTGGGATTTTAATAGATATAGATTGCAGCACGACTTAACTACAGTGTGTGGAGAATATTGTTTGACATATCTGTATTTCAAGTTTTACGGTAATACTATGACCGATTTTATTGAATTATTTAGTAACAATACTATCAATAACGATCTATTTTTACACAAGTTGTTTAATGAATGCTTTAAAAATAAAAAGGACTAGATAGAAATAGTTAAAGTTAACTAAATTAACTAAGTTAACTAATCGATAAATGTGGTTAAAAGTGGATCATTAGACAAATAAAACAAAGTTTAATGAAATTAAAAAGTTTTTTATTTAAGTATAAAAAGAAAATACCTGATATACAAGAAAATATTGACAATGTTATTACCTATTCTAAAAATCATTATTTACATATTTAGTTATTACACCTAGCTAGTTATTGATTTTTGAAAGAATATATTTTGCTGTCTTCGGATTCCGATATCTCCTTGGTGATTTGATAAACAATTTTTTTCAAATTTTCATAATTTTTGTTATTCAATTCCTTGCAGTAATATTTGACGCGAACGTCAGCGTGTTTCCAATGCTGGGTAGGAGGAATCTTGCTCAGCTTTTTCATATCAAACACATCAATTTTTATAAGATGTGTTGCATTAACACTGTCGTCTGTGTTTGTTGATATATATGATGTACCACCCTCTTTGTTCATTCGTCCAACGTTTGATGAGTTTTTTGCTTTCTTCTTTTTTGGTGGCACTTCCGGAAAGAACTCATCTATGTTGCTGAGACTACTGCGGGGGCGCTTCAATATAGATTTCTTTGCAAGGTAGTATGGTACGCAATTGGTGGTGTCCTCTTCATCAGATATATTATAATAGAATTGCTTGAAAGTGTTATGTTCTTCAACCTCCTCCACGGGGGAGTAACTTGGCGTGTCCTGTAACAACATGTTACTTTTAAAAATACATAGATACAAGTAGACATACAACATAAATGCAAAATCATAGATCAAATAAAGTCAAAGTTTTGCTACAAAAGTTTGTCATCAAGGGTATCTTGAACTCGGTTTAGCTTATATTGATAGCGTTTAAGTGCAAAGGTGAAATCGGTTCAAAGAAAATACGTAATATAACAACTTACCTCCATTTTATACGGTAGAACACGGAAACACTATTTATTGTGGCAAATACTGTGTGTTGAGTAACGAATAATTTTAGAATACACGCAGATGTTATTAGACGTTATAACAATATTTATCTGTAGTTCACTGCACGAATGGCGTAAGACTGTGATAGTAACTCGAGGGTTTTAGACCTTTATAGCAGAGAAATATCGCAAAAAACTCATGACATGTTTCAACAGGTAAACTTTCTTGGTTTGTGATGGGTGCCTATTAGTTTTTTGCAGCGTCGCATAACTCACATTGATTTATCGAAGATGTTATCTGACGCCCTTTTCACGTAGCAATAAACTCGCGTCATGTCCCGACAAGCAAAATGCCTTTTTGGGTGGCCACTACCTGTCGGCTGTTTTTTATATTTGCATTGATTGTATCGCGATATAACATGACGCAAAAAGATGAACTTCATGAAAATTTTATTTGCAATTACATCATCCACAGCTTATAATTAATGCCCACTGCTGGTTAATCAGGCGACGGACAGTGCGTCACAGTGAAGGTGTTAGGTTAGTTTATTTAAATAATAAAAATAATTAATAATGGTTAAATAATTAATACTTAAATAATAATTTCATATTATATGTATCGTGGGGGGCCGTACAATATTAAATAATATACATATAAAATAAAAATATATTGGTGTATTGCTAATAAATAAATAATAAATATTGATTATCATATTATCATAATATAATAATATGATATTATAGATAATTACCTATTGTAACGCGGGCTTAATATTAGGGGTTGTGCTCGGAACGCAGCCTTTATGCGCGCGCATCCGCCCTCCGCCAGGGAAGTTTTCGGCTTGAGAGATGTCACATAAAAAAAAGTTCAGTTGGAGGTTAATTTTTGACCTACATAGTTCTCGATTTAATACCTAATGATGTGAACAAGCATTACACTAATTTAATTCACACAAATTCTTTTCGTCAACGGATGGGGACTGCTTATCTATAGTACCTGCCCCGCAAGCCGGACACAATGGCTCGACCCTCAATAAAACGCTATTGTTTGTTCATTGAGTATACAAGTGGCTTCGTAACTTTTGAATGGGCCGGGGTGCGTTAAAATGGGTTAGCGCAATCGATCAGGCGTGTGCCAAAACATACAAATTATTTTTTTTTTTTTTTTTTTTAGCTGGCACCCTGGCAAGACCACCCCAATCGCAACTTTTTTTGGGTGAGCCAGAATGAATCAATCCCTACTACTCTTAGCCGTCTTACTTTATATCTTTATATTTTTTATGGTACTTTATATGTTTTTAAAACAATATACCTAATATTTTCCTTATTATGTTCGATGTATTTGTTGGCTGAATGCTTTCGGATATTTCTGTGTAAAATATGAATGCATTGAATAATTACCTAGTTTAACAACTCGCTTTTCAGCTTCATCGTCTTCACTTTCTAAGCCGAACAGTTCGTACATTGAGTGCTTGATAGGCACTACTGGATTGACAGCGTGTTTTCGCTTCTTGCTCAATGGTGGCGGCGAAGTGTTCCGCTGTCTGCTGTTGGATCGTTTCTTAGAAGACTTCGATTGTTCATCACAACCACGATGACTTGTAGAGGGTTGTGCCATCTCTTCGTCAGAGGATAATCCTAGACCAACACTTTTGGACCCAAAAAATAAAAACAATTAAAAAAGAATACTGTAAGTCTAATAATTAAATCATGTAGGTGAACCACCCATAGTAATAATAATGATTATTGAATTGGGTACTTAGTGGAAATAATGAATTACACACTCAGAAAAAATATTGTTGACTTTAACAATAAAACTTTAACGGGGGAGCCCACCATAGTGTATAGTCTGTGCGACAATGTTTTTATTGTCATGAATTACGTTGTCCGTACAACAATATTCCTTCAACAAATATATGTATTGATACTACAACAATGTTTCTATTGTTTGTGGAACTAATTCCACGTAAGTGTCACTTTGTTGTAATAACAATACTAAGTTATACTTCCTGTTCGACTTGCGCACAGAATGCATTTCAAGAGATTCGTTTCAAGAAGAGAAACTCTTACTATCCTCAGGATAGGAATCTCATCAGTGTGACCATCTCAAAAATGGCGAATCTGCCACAGACATTGTGAAAAATCTGCCAAAATCTGCCACACTTGGCGCGAAAAATATCAAAATTATGCCTTAAAAAAAAATACAGGAATTCAATTAAATTTCTTTATTTTAATTTTCTTAATTGTTATTATACGTATAAACACTACTTTAAGTATCATTTTCGTTGAAAATTTTCGTCATTTTCGTTGAACATAGATTTTGACGACATCTTTTTAATCATGTTTTTAGTTGGTTTAAAAGTGATACAATCTCCGTGCTCCTTAATTCCCTCTTTTGTTGTAATTAAAGCTGACACATGGTGATTTAGGAACCTATTCCTTATTTTTATTTTGTTTAAATTTACCTGAGAGAATATTCTTTCGCACGAAGCGTTGGACATCGGCAAACATAATAACGCTTTCGTGAAATTTGTAATGTTTGGATACTTTGTAGCTCCATTCGAGTCCATGATTTTTCCAATCGCTCCCCAAAATTTGTCTACACTCAAAATTGTGCTGGTGGTACTACTTCCACCTGATTCTAACAAGTCTCTTACACTTTTATCAAATTTAATTTGTCAAAGTTCGTCATCAACTTTTTGAATGTTGTTTTCGTCTACTATGTTGGGAAAATTCTTTGCAACGTTTAAAGTTGACGCAAAATCTTTGTAAACAACATGCTGTGGTTCCAAGAACTGTAAATCTTTGAAAATATTGCTCAGCGGCAACCGTGTCTTTAATTGATTACTGAGTTCAGTGAGAAATGATTGCATTCTTTGAAGGAATGGTTGTATTCCAGGTTTCAAACTCACGCCTACGGATATGCGATTGATTTCAGTGCTCACATTTACACCTAAATACATATCTTTCAGGGGCAAAAAGTTGACAGTGGATTTTGGGTCAATTGAAAGTGGATCTGTGGTTTTCAAATAATTTCCTTTCATATAACAACTTAAAAGGCACGTATACATTTCGGAAATGTCTTTGAATGCTGTGTGGACTGTTGTGTAATCTCCTTGAAATACGGTGTTTAGTTTGTTGACAATTTGCAATATATATAATCCAGCGCATAAAAATACAGTTTATATATTCGCACCCTTAATAATAAAACGCATTAATTCGAAATTGTATGTGTGCGGGAAAACGCGTTTAAAGTTTGTGAACCTTAAACACCACACTTCAAAAATCCATAAAAAAGTTAATAAAGGTGACAGGAAACTTTAAATTGTATATACGGCTAGTTTGATTAATAGGCAACATAGTTGCATGTGTTATAATTGTTTTTTTATACGGTAAGTATTTTTAAATAATATTAAAAAAAAAGTTGGTTTTTAACGCACTTTATGGGCCGAAACACATAACGCAAACTGCTTATTTTTGCGGCGCCGCAACGCCAAAATCGGCAGTTGCGTTGCCGCGTTGCGGCGTCGCGAAACAGGGCATTATGGTAGGGCAACCATTTTCTCGTGATTTTTGAGTGTGGATAGACGTCTCTCTGCGATGGATCGTAATAAACTTATTGCTTATTTGTTATTAAGAAGACATTATTCTATCTTAAAAATACGGCAAAGAAGATACTGGATACATCCATTAAGTAAGGGTATGAATCCAAATGGCGAGTTCTTTTCTAAAAAATACGAAGCATTAAAGATAGACGAAAAAAAATTTGTTGCCTACTTTAGAATGAGTATATCATCATTTGAAGAGCTATTAAGCGAGTTATCAAAATATATACAGAAGAAAAAAAATAAAGGAAGGAAACCAGTTACTGCTTTGGAAATGCTGGGCTTAACTTTAAGGTAAAACAAATAGGTTTCTTATTTTTTTTTATTGATGTTTATGGCACTCGGAATCAAATGTTTAGTTTTATTTGTACCCCTGGCTTTATACACCTGTGGTACTAGCGGGGTGTCGATAAAAATTTTGCATCACTAGTGTTCATGGTTTGGGGGTACCTAGTGGTACAAAGCCAGGTTCAAATGAAACAAGACAGAATCAAATTAAGCTTTTTGCATTATACAATTTTCTTACTTTAAGAATACTTTAATAGGCCTTAAAAAATGTAATGATCAATTTAAGAAAAATCAAACTCCTCATCTTGTGAAACATAGGAAGTAGCTGACGTTTCGTCCAGTAAAAATGGTGAATTTATTGGACGTTGTTGGTTTGATGATGAGGTAGTCCTCTGTTCAGTAATCGAACTTCCAGGAGTAGAAGTGTGGTAGCCACTCTGAACCGTATTATCGTATCTCATAGTTGAATATCCTTGATTGTAACCCTGATGCTGATATTCTTGATTATAGCCGTGATGTGTATTTTGATGAATTGAAGGTTGAAGAATGTCGGTTAATATTTGAAGCACCCGACTTTGAAATATCAATGTTTGATTCTCATTTAACGATTGTAGAGATGGTAAAATCCCCTTGAAAAAATGCAAATGTCTATTCTCCGGTGTTTTTAATATTGCCAATAAATCTTCTTCAATATCATCCTTATCATCTGCCTTTCGTTTTCGTGGTTGACTTTTATAACGAGGCAATGCCGTTATTTCATTCTCAATATCTCCTTCCGCTACGCATAAACTGGAATCAGTTGCATTTTGTGAAACCTTTTTCAAAAACTGTAATTGTTTATTCAAGTGATATTCTTTAATTTTTGCAGCTCCAGCTCCTGATCGATTGGCATCTTTTAGTTTTTTTTGATATTTAGCAAAATTATCTTTTATGGCCTTCCACTTCTTGACTAAATCATTACCTGCAACAAAAAACTTCACAAGTGAAAAATAGTAATAAAGACTAAAATTCCTTAGATTCCATTTATACTACATATAAAATTTGATATAACTTTCATAAGTACTTTCGGTCCATCCAATTTCATATAAATGGCTGGCCGCCGAAAAAGAATAATTTTCTGCTTTTTCTTGACTTAGGCAAGTTAAAAACTGATTGACTTTGCCTAGAACAACCATAATGTAAAATATTTATTGAGTACTTCTTTGAAAAACTACCTGTCTATCTTTGAAAATCTATTCCTTTAGCAACACTATTACCTGCGCGGTTTGAGTTTGATTATACCTACATTTGTATTATTTTATTATTTGCCTACTAATTATTATTTCATTTTAGATTTCTAGCAACCGGCAGTGACTTTAAAACCATGCATACGAATTACTTCCGAGGAGCAAGTACAATAGCAAAAATTGTAAGGACAGTTTGTCGCGCCATATGGAAACATCTATCAAGTCAAAATATACCTCCTATAACAAAACAGGTTCTAGAAGATGTCGCTATTGAGTTTGACAAGAAAGCAAATTTTCCTAACTGCATAGGAGCTCTTGATGGTAAACATGTCCGTATTACATGTCCTGCGCACAGTGGATCACTGTTTTACAATTATAAGGGCTATAATTCAATAGTTTTATTAGCTCTTGTAGATTCTAGATATAGATTCATTTTTGTCGATA
Source organism: Eulithis testata (assembly GCA_947507515.1). NCBI lineage: Eukaryota > Metazoa > Arthropoda > Insecta > Lepidoptera > Geometridae > Eulithis > Eulithis testata. The sequence goes on along the minus strand of OX382213.1, from coordinate 2,590,291 downwards.
TAGGAGCGTATGGCAAGGAAAGTGACTCCACCGTTTTCCAGAACTCTAAACTTTATGATTTGATTATGACACGCAAATTACCTATTCCTGTACCAAAGCCTTTACCAGGTTCTCAAAATGAAACTCCATTTGTTTTTGTAGGAGATGAAGCATTCTCAATTTCGAATAACGTCATGCGCCCTTACTCAGGAAAACATTTGTCGGTACAACAAAGAGTTTACAATTATCGACTGAGTCGTGCCCGAAGATATGTCGAGTGCGCTTTTGGCATCCTAGCCAATAAATGGCGCATATTTCATCGATCTATGAATGTGCAATACGAATTTGCGACAGACATTATCAAGGCATGTTGTGTAATGCACAACTTTGTTTTGAATCGAGATGGAGTACAAGCGACCGATGACATTATCTTTGATGATTCTGATCTGCAAATGTTGCATTTGCCCACAGCAAATGAAAATAATTTAAGCCCACATCTAATACGGAATGATTTTTGTAATTACTTTTCCAGTGATGTTGGCGCCCTAAGTTGGCAATTAAACAAAATATGAATGTTCGTATACCTACTCAGTTCAAAATACAAATAATACCTTAATACATTTGATTCAAACTATTTAACATGTTGTGAACTGCGAATAAACAATTTAAATGGCAATTTGGTTTTATTTATAGTATTTGTTTACCTTTTTGAATAAGAGCGCGAGAAAAAAATATAATTTTAACTTAGAGAAAATCTTTTGCATAGGGCATTAAAATAAATGGTGTATTTCATATGATTAAAAAAAAAAGATACATGCTACTTACATTAAACTACAATTTAAACCGCGGATCAGATTTTTACGTTTTTACTACAGTAAAAATTGTAGTTTTATTGTGAATAGTGATCGCGTAAACCTAAGACTATATGTTACTACTTACCCAGTTTTGATTTTTCGGTTGAGTTTTTTTCCTTGTAATCAACATAAACGATCTCACAAATGCTTTTCCATGCTTCTTGTTTTATAAATTTGTCTTTATAGGTTTCGTCACTAGTATCCCACAAACAACGGTGTTCCTGAACCGAAGATATAAACAGATCGACGTCAACGTCAGACATTTTAATTTTAAAACTGCTTCTCGGTTGACACGTGTTGTTTGCAAGAGTGTTAGAAACAACTGCATCCTTGTCAACAAGTATGACGTCATAACGCTGGAATTCACGTCGTGCGTTGCGGCGCCGCACCGCTATAGCGCACTGCCGATTTCAGCGGCGCGGCGCCGCAACGCGCTTATGTGTTTCGGCCCTATGACTAAAATTCTATGCAGAAAAAAAAAGTTTACATGGATTAACTTGAAATGATGCAATGTTTTTTAATAATTTTTTAAACTTTGCGAGATTATTAGGAAATGATGCAGTTAATGAATGAAAAAGAAAAAAATATACAAATTAAACATTAATGATTTAGTGTTTTAGTAAATTACATGATAAATTTATTAAATTACATGATAAATTTATTAAATTTATTGACAAATAAAACGCAGTGTTAGTTTTGAATGTCAAGTAATTTTATTTTTTCTAGATCATGAGATCATCATTTGAGTAAGGTACGTAAAATAGACAAATATTACATTGTTCTTACAGTCTAAAAGTGCTTACAAACAAAAAAAACTTAAAAGTCAAAATATTATCTGCCATACAAAATTAAATAACTGTAGTAATTTTTTTATTCTGTAACTTTAATACTCTCATACGTAGTCTCTTAATTATTATTTTTGGAACTGAACTTAAGTATTTTTTTTAATTAAGTCTATATAAATAGGAACTTTTATTTTTAAGTATTTAAAGGCACAATTTTTATCACAAAATCAACAAAATTATTTAAAGCCTATTTTTTGGCTCTAATTTAAACTTAACAAAGAACGGATAGTAAATACTAAAAGGTATTAAAAACTTGCCACAATTCGGGCGTAACTTAAAAAAATAAAGTAAGCTTACAAACCTACATTTTTTTTTAGATAATCCTACAATATTGAATCGTAAAAACTTGTATAGAAGGAAGGTATCAATGCTTTTGAAATAAGCTCCTTCAGGTCTTTGGTCTTGTTCGCACTCAATTTTTGTTTCTCTGTGTAAGCTGCTGATAGCCTAACAGCAGTGATGGGTTCCAGTTTCTTTCTCTTATTTCTGACGTTTACTTCCTTGTAACTGTCGTCCAGATACGACGTCTTGTAGAAAAATTTTGTACTCTCTTTAGTTATTTTAAGACTTTTTATTTCGTTCCAATTGACATTACCGCCTTCTGTGTTCTTTGAAAAGTTATACCCCCACTCTTCCTGAAGTAATTTCAAATCATAAAATGATTCGAAACTCAACTCGTGAACATTAAGAGCGGGCTGCGACTTTTTAGCATTTTTGATAAGAGCTATGTATTGATCGGGGGTATAAATCGGTCCGGATTTGAGGTTCTTTTTAACTTCTTTTTCTATGAGGCTATGAACACTGTCGGCTTCGTTTTGGGTGTGTCCTCGGATCAAAAAATTGTGCGTTATACTCTTTATGTTCAAAGTGTGAACGGCGAACATGTACAAAGTGGTGATGTACTTATTTTTGTTTTGCCCGCAGCAATTGTCAGAATAGAATATCACTTCCACTTCTTCTCCTTCCACTTCATCGCTTAAAGCTTTCAGGTATTTCCATATACACGAGCCAATTTCATTAGCTCCCCGTTTTGCATCTGACTCCGTCCAAAAATAGCAATGAACGTTTTTATAGGCCACCTTCGATTTATCATCAGTTAATTCCGTGACTGTTAAATTGTAGCAATTAAGCTTAGATTTGTAGTAAAACGATGAAGATTCACCTTTGGGACATTGCAATACTGCTTCCAAATCATAAATAGCTACTTTGGTATTTGCGTTTACCTTTTTGCGATCATTTTGCTTTTCTATTCGACTTGCAAATTTCTGTTCAATATGCTTTTGGTATTTGTCTTCCATTTCTTTCTTCTGGTCAGCATTGGCGATACTGTAAGCGTTGCATAAATCGCACTGGTCTTTTTTGGGTTGGAAAAAGCCAAGGTTGAATTCAGTTGTAAATATTTTGTAGTATGCACTGTATGTACCGGGATCTTGTCCTTTTTCCTTCTGATCTGATTCAAAATCTTTGTATAAATCTTTTATATTTTTACTGCCGTCTATGTATTCTCTTGTAGTAGAAGCTCTTAAGTAGTGCGATTCAATCCGAGGTATGGAATTAATATGTGCCCTTATGTCAGCTTTTAATTGCGGGGCGAGTGTCTTGTGGTTCTGGTGTTTTCCCCTTAAATCTTCAAGCAAAAACCCATTCTCGTCGACTTTAGTCTGTGTCGTAAGTATCATACGGTCCGTTATATCTAGTGTAGCTTTGAAAAAAGCTTTGCATACCCGAATTTGGATGCTACCAACAACAAAATGGAATGCTTTGTTGTTGCGTCTAGGTGTCTCAGCATTGGTGTACTTGTATTTTGGCACAACATCGAGCATACACGCACTGATGTAAGCTCTTTGCCTTACTACATCTCCCAGTTCCCAAAACCGGCTAAAGATTTCGTATCTGGTCTCCGTATCAATTTTCTTAGTGCAGTTTTGTCGGCATGTATCTGGGCAAGGAGGCTTGAGGCAACGAGCTTCAATTTTTTTTTTGGTTTCGGACAAAGATACGTACGATTTTCCTTTGTTTCTCAAGCGTTTAGCTTTGTTTTGCTTCCATTTTTCAGGTTTTCTTGTACGCTTGCGGCCTCTTACTTGGGGCGTACTTTCTGAAGTAACGGAACTGCTAGAAGAAGTGTCTGATGCCGCAAATATATAATTTCGTCTTCTTGCCGGTTCATCACTCACAAAAGTAGGATCTCCATCGCTTAAGTCGGCTTCACTTTCGTCAGAATTAAGCGGAGATATTTGATAATCATGATGTTCTTGAGACTTTCTTGAGTGACGCGTACCAGTATCCTAAAAATATAATAATGAATTAGTCTTACAATTTTCAATTTAATCCAATAACTAATAATATAAAAAGCAGTAAAGTACTTACTCTTTCCTCATTTTGTTGTTGCGGAGATGTCTGTTCTATAAAGTTTTCGTCATTCGCTTCATAGAGGTCACGATGGTCTTTAGTTGATGTTGATGGCCGAGGCGGTACTTTTGGAGATTGAGAGCTGTCAGAGTCTGAAGAAGAGCTAGAGCTCGACGAAGAGCTGGAAGATGTTGAGCTGGAGCGAGACAAACTCGAACTTGAGGAAGATTTATTAACTTCCGAGGCTCTCAGAGTTGCTGTCAAAGCATCGTCTTCGCTCAAGGTAGTGTCGCTATCGTCATAAGGCACCAAACTACTTTCAATTTTTTCACCTTCCAAGTGGTAAGTCTGTAATTAGAAAAACATTTTATTTACTATTTTATAAAATCAACCCCTACGTCCCTTGTAATAAGTATTAATTGATGTGCGGTCGACTGTACAGCAGTATCGCCCGCTTTGCATGTATCTTATGTCCGTTCTCGGGGTTTTGGCAACTTCTCTATCAATTTTCATCAAGATCAGAACACATAGACAGACAAACAGACAAAATATCAGACAGATGAACAGACAAATTTCACTATTTGCAGGTTGACAACGATAGGATTAAATAAATAAATAATATTTGGCTTCATACCTCTACAGCTTCTACATTTGTTGTTTCTTTAACAATCGAATGGGAATTCTGTAACAAAAATTAATAATCAAACACCTTTTACTAAATCACATTTCAGTAGATGAAAGGTACCTATTGTTTTCATGTTTTTGGGCTTCCAGCAAGATCTTAAAGTGACAGTCACAAACATCCATGATTACTTACCTAAATAATATAAAATAATCGCAGGTTAGCAACAGCCTGCAATAGGTTGAAATAAATATATTTTTTAAGTTCCATACCTCTTTATTTTCTTCATTATTTGCATTTTTGCAGCATGTTGATTCTTGCGTTAGTAATTCTTTGTCTATTTCCATATAACCCGGACCATAATTTTATGTTTGCAACTAAAAAAAATGTTTGATTGGAAAATGCAAAGTAGGTACCTAACTACCTACCTAAACATAGAAAGCGAAACAATGTTATAAAAATGTATCTCACCCCGTCATAAAGATTGTTTACATTATTATGTTGATTCTCGGCTTTTGAAATAAGACCTGGTGAATCATTCTGGCTTGTTACTAATCTTAATATCTTACTCGCCCTTGAATCCATCCTAAAATTAAAAGAAGATTATATTAAATTTGTTGTGTCGTCGGGAGCAAGATCAATAAAACAATTACTAATGACATGTAATAGGTAGCAAAACCTATTTTATTTAATAAGACGCAGTTCAATAATAAATATTTTTAGCCAAAATCATTATTATCCTAATATTAAAGTAAATCAATTCACAATAACACACAGATTTAGTTTGTATTTTAATCATAAACAGCATTAAAACTCATAAGAATCTTGTCTTCATACAAATGTTAATACAATAATGAAACAAATCACATTCGAACCAAGTAATAACATAAACTTTTAATATTAAACTGCGTTAAACTGAAATCATTCACACTAACTGCAATATTTTTAAAAATAAAATGAAATTTATCCTAATGATACAAAAATATCTGCAAACATTTTTCTAATAAAGTGCACTAAAACTAACAATCGTCACTTTATGATTAAGCCAAAGTAAATAAAATGTCTTACCTTGTAGTCAAACAATGAAACTTTCAATTTTATTTCGTTTTAATATCTCGAAACTAGGGTGTGTCCTTGAACAGTGCCGGCGCATCACTGAATTCGTCGTTTTATGATTGCTGAGTTGACAGCGATCGTTAATCAAAAAGAGACGGATGACCATCTATCTCCTTTATTTACGTCGTATTGAAACGGCTGTTGGAGCGAGCGTATTCTCGTTTCAAAGTTAATGCACTTTATGACAAAAACTAAAAACCCGTAATTTCGAATTAATGCGTTTTATTATTCAGGGTGCGAATATCTTGTCATTCAAACTATTGAACAAGAATTCTGATGAAATATTTTTGTCTTCCAAAAACTGCGACTGAAAATAAAGTTTAAGGTATCCCATTGCTCTAAAGGCTGGCGTCCTTTAGGCGCGTCGCTCACTGGTAAGTCGGGGCGAGGTCGCGGCACGGTCGTGGCGTTGTCTCTATGTAGAGTCGAGGCGCAGGCAGTTATGCTTCCTTCACACATTCCAATTCATTCAACATGTCGTCGTCAGAAGATGAAGACGTAGTTGCACTCATACAAGTTATTAATTTAAATAGGAAAAAAAATTGGGTACACCCATATTTGAGACATTGTGACAGAAGAGGAGCATTCAGAGCTACACGTGACTTGAGAAAGTATCCCGACAAGTTTAAAAAGTTTTATGGAATGTCACCTTCGGCTTACTGTTGGAAAAAACGAAAAATAATTTACAGAAGAAGGACACTCATTGGCGGAAATCAATTTGCCCGGAAGAAAGGCTATTGATTACTCTTAGGTATGTATTTTTTGTAATTCATATTTTTTTGTTTTATTCATCTAGGTACTAGTTGCTATAAATTAAACGAAAACTTAGTCATTGATTTTTTTATTCATCATTGCTCAACCTACTAATCAACTAATAATCAACATTATGTATGTAGGTAACACTTTCAACAGTAAATAATCAATATTTTTGGATGTTATCTCAAAGTTTACCAAGTTCTTCGATATTCTGATTTGAAACAGAGGCGGGTGAATCAATAGCCGCAGCTTGGCTAACTACTGAATACTGTGGTAAAAATATTGACTCGTACCAATTGTATGTTCCTTCCTGGTCGCCTCTTTCTATAAAAGAATATGGAGTAACGACTGGTCGATTCGAGTTGGACGCTGGAGAGTCAGTAGTTTGCCTTGTTACCGTAGAAAGGGGTAAAATGGATGGTGGAGTCACAACTGGTTGATTAAGAATTTCTCCCGCAACACGTAATACAGCAACTTTAAAATTTCTTTTTTGGGCTTCTGTCATGTTTTTCATGTCTGGAAGGACACTTTTTAAAAAAGCTTCGTCGGGGTCTAGGGCGGCTGGCGCTGAGTTTTGACGTTTCCTCCTCTCTTCAAAATAGTTAATAGCTGATCTATTGACTTCATTTATAGTAGCAGTTTTTCGTCTGTTATAATTAGAATGTGATGAAACACTTGCGGTTGGCTCTGGTGTAGATGGGTTTGAAGTGTCAGTAAATACTAAAATCTGATTAACGTCCTGTGCCTCATCTCGACTAAAAGATTCTTCATCAGCATCGGATAAATCCGGAATTGAATTACTTTGTTCTTCAGTGACATCACTACTACGTACTGCATTTATTTCAGCTAATGGGGATTGAGTATTTCCGGTGGGCGTCCTGCTTCTAATAAATGTATCTAGAAAACCTAAGTACTCTGCAAGATAATACGGTTTTTTTGATTTAGCTGCAGAGCCCGACGGCGTTGGTTTATTTATTTGTTTCACATATCGGCCACGAATATTTTTCCATCTCTCTCTGCATATTGTAACTGAAATCAAAATTAAATTTATATAACATAAAAAAATAAATTAATGGCTTCTCCTAGATCCAAGATCCTAACGGCTTCGGTTACGGAAAAACACACGATTCGTTCTACCTGATATCAAGTTGTACCAAGATACTCGTACATGTCTATGAATTGCACTACAAATTCCGAGAGTAGTGTTTACAAAATCATAACAAAATGGTATTAAAAAGTTATGATGATGTCAAAAAATTAATTAGGTGTCATTATTATTGCGCTCAAACAGATTTTATTTCGCGAAATTTAGAATTCATCATCAATCTTTTTTTTCAGGTATTTTCGAACTGGCTGCTCACTCAGATCTTTGTCAGAATATTTCATTAGGGGCGAAACAACAGTTAGAAATATTGTACATGAAACCGCAAAGATTATTTGGGAAACATTACAAGCTCAATTTATGTTAAAGCCTGACCAAAACAAGTGGAATACTGTAGCCCAACGTTATTATGCACTTTGGAATTTACCAAACTATGTTGGTAGCATCGACGGTAAACATATCCGAATCCAGGCGCCCCCGAACTCAGGTTCCGCATTTTATAATTATAAAGGCTATTTTTCTATAATTTTACTAGCCGTCGTAGATGCAGATGGTTTATTTTTAACAGTGGACGTTGGCGAATACGGTAGAAACAGTGACGGTCGTGCATTAAAAGAAAGTAACTTCATGAAGTCTTTCACAAATGGATCTCTACAGCTGCCGGATGATGTACCATTACCGGGGGAAATACAAAATTTTCCCTACTACTTTATAGGTGACGAGGCATTTCCACTTAACAGAAATTTGATGACGCCATATCCAAGGGCACAATTAGATAATAATAAAAGACAGTTCAATCACAGGTTATCCAGATCCCGAAAATGGTAGAATGTGGGTTCGGAATGTTAGCCACTAAATTCAGACTATTACAATTACCTATTTCGTGCCACCCGAGCAAAGTAGACAATCTGGTATTAGCAATGTGTGTCTTGCACAATTTTATACGTATTAGGGAGGGAACTCTTTGTAAGCCTACAGTTACAAATACTCTATTATCAGGTATACCAGAAACTCCTATTATAAGGTACACAGGAAAAAATTTGAGAGATCACTTATGTACATACTTATGTGATCGTGCTCCTATACACGCCCAAAATATGTATTGTGTTAATTAATAGAATAAGAAGTTTGATAATAAAAAGATTCACTGACCAGTTTCGTTTAATTGCTGTGCAATTTCAGCCCACACTTTATCTTGCTTGTTCCTGTTGCTATAATCAGATCGTGTTTGGTCATAAATACACGGATTCAATCGTACAATTTCAATGAATTTCACGTTGGTTTCAAAATCGTCACGCATATTTAACTAGCACGTCTAAACGTAGCTACGCACAAACTGAAATGACAAAATGGCGGCAAAGTCGCGACGCGGTCGGGCACGGCGCCCCCGCCGCACCCCCGCCTCGACCCCGCGCCGCCTGCACCTCGCCCGTGCCACGACTCTAGTATGTGAGCGCACTACCATTTTATTCCTAGGAAAACGTAGATGCGACGCGCCGCTTGTGCGCCTGCGCCTTGACGCCGCTTCGACCCTAGTTTGTGTGAGCGACGCGCCTAATGGTGGGTACACACGTACGTACTTGCTAGTCGAGCAAGTCTCTTCGAACAAAGCTATAGCACAGACATGCTTGAACTCGCGTCTACACGTAAAAGCTTGCGCGAAGATCATGTTCAGTGTGCGTTGAAACTCTTCGAGCAATGGACGATACGTTGTTGTGATTGGTGGGAATCGCCTGCTACATTTACTCTCGGGGAAAACCGACGCGAAAAAGGCGTCGACGTTGGGTAAGGGCAATGTTACAAAGAAGAGAACGGCACAGTCATGTTAATTTGATAAAAGAGCTAGAACCTGAAGAGTTTCGTAACTATTTACGGATGAGTCAAACTCTGTACAACAACTTACTACATTACGCCTAAATTGGAAAAACAGGATACAGTGATGAGAAAAGCTATTAGTGTAGATGAAAGATTAAAAGTGACACTACGCTACCTGGCCACGGGAAGATCGTACACTGATCTACAATACAGCGCAATTATTTCGAAACAAGCTCTAAGCTCAATTATTCCTGAAACCTGTAAAGCAATTTATGAGGTTTTGAAAGAAAAATACATGAAGGTGCGTATGTAAGAATTTTTATTTATTATTTAGTTATTGTGACATGGTGTCATCGTTGAAATTATGAATATATTGACCTGCAGCAGATTCCTGATAAGTAGGGGTCGGGGTGTATATGGTGGAGTTAACGGAGAGAGTACCCAATTGAGCTTGGAAGTAAACATCATTAATGAGTTTTTCTGCAATCAACTGCATGGTTGGCGGCAATTTTCTCATTTTGTTTGCATAGTATTTTCCTAAAACATCAAATTCATCTTCCATTTTCTTGCTAACTGGTTCAGATAATTTTTCGCCAATTAATTCGAGAATTTTGTCTGCCTTCTGAGTGGCTGGTTGCAGATTACGTTTGTTGGCTTGTCGTGGTGCTGGTGGCCTAACGATGTTAATTGTTTGAGTTGAGTCTCGGGATGTCGAGGCTTGGGGCTGAAAGATGCACTCGCTTGAGTCATCGGTAATATGGGCAATGTCTGGTGAAGTTACTGATGAAATATCCTGAAACAAAAAAAATATAATTATGTTTTTTTTACAGTTTCCGGCATCAGAAAAAGAGTGGAAAAAAATAGCAAGGGAATTTGAAATAAAATGGAATTTCCCTCATTGCCTTGGTGCCATCGATGGGAAACACATTCGAATAAATGCCCCGCCAAACAGTGGTTCTAATTATTACTGTTATAAGGTTTATTTTAGTACTGTATTGATGGCTGCTGTTGATGCAAATTATGAGTTTATAATGGTCGATGCTGGAGCAAACGGACGCATATCAGATGGCGGAGTAATAAGCAACACAAAATTTTACAAATTACTAAAAGATGGCCTACTTAAAATTCCTCCGCCTGAAAAAACTGGAATAAGTGAAGATTTTTTGCACTACGTCTTTGTCGGTGACGAAGCTTTTGCTTTGAGAGCAGACTTTATGAAACCATATTGTTCGAAATCACTGAACCACGATAGAAAGATATTTAACTATCGTCTTAGCCGTGCAAGAAGAATAGTCGAGAATGCGTTTGGTATTCTCGCTAATAGATTCCGAGTGTTTCATACTCCCATATCAATTCAGTCAGTGGATAATATCAAATCTGTTATAATGGCTTCGTGTGTTCTACACAATTACTTGATGCGAGAATCTCTAAATACTTACCTTACTACTCAAGACATAGACAGGGAAAATTTTGAAGAAGGTACTTTAAATTCAGGATTAAGAGCTGATATGTTATCAAATGTTACATCGAATGTCCACACAAACTCGTCAAATCAGGCTAAACTAGTAAGAGAAAAATTCGAAAAATATTTTAACAACGAAGGAGCTGTTCCCTGGCAGGAAAATATGATAAAATAAGAAAATAAATAAATACCTGTGTTTCTGGAGTAGGGAGATTGCAGTCATAGTCTGAGGATGTTGATTCAATATTCGAAATTGAAGACATCGGCACTATTTGCTCCTCCAAAAATGTAAGGAGTGAGAAATACCACAACCGAGGCTTATACACCTCAGCTGTGCCTTTCCCACTCCTTTTAGAATCATCAATTTTTTTCTTCTCTCTCCTCCAAGATGCCCTTAGAGAGTTAATTTTTTTTATCACTCCATTTCTGTCAATGTTTGGTTCCACCGTTTTGCATAATAAAATTAAACGATCATACGCAGCGTTTCTTTTACCCTTGTCGCTGTACTCTTTTAACGTTGTTTTCCATAAACACTCTTCTTCTCGATACATGTTTATAAATTGTTCCACAAAATCACGAGTAAACGCTCGATAGTCCGACATTTCAGCTGCGTACGCACAACCTTTTCGATTAATCACTCGCTCACGACTGACATGCTCGAAGTCGCAGCTACACGTACAAACAAGATTGCTTCGAACATCGAGCAAAAATTATGGAGGTTTGAATCTTGCTCGAATCGAAGTTGTTGGATTGAAATGGTTGGCTTCGAGCATTTGTCTTGAGACTTGCATGGTACACACGTTCGTACTTGCTCGAGATCGAGCAAGTTTATCGAGCATGTGCGTACGTGTGTACCCACTATTAGGGACGGATCGGGGCGGGTCGCATTGGAACGGGCCGCGGTTCTGTGATGCTCTTGCGTCCATCTGTACGGGGCGCGGCGGACCGCCTAAGCGTATTTGATCTTACAGACGTGTTTTCGTGCTTGGACTGACATCGCGCTACCATGGACAGCTCCGACGAAGAGATGTTATGGTTTCAAATCCTTCTTGAGGAAGAGCAAAAAAATAAAAAACGACGACGAGTACACAAGGTGTGGGTGCATGATATATGCCAGAAAAGAAATGTATTTGGTGAATACCATAATTTGTTTAACGATTTGAAGAAAGATCCAGTCAAATTCTTCGAGTTATTTTCGAATGTGTTTTGGAAAATTTGAAACATTGCTTAATATATTACGTGAAGTTTTACAGAAACAAACCACAAAATTTCGAAGGCCAATTGAACCAGAAGAACGACTTGCTGTTTGTCTCAGGTAAATAAGATTTTTTGACATCTGATAATAATTTTAATATAATTAATTATTGTCTACACAATGAGATCGTGCTTTACCTCCAATCTTAAGAATCTGTCCTATACCCGAATACATGGGTAAACCACTATTGCTTGGCGGTAGTCTTTATAACTAGTATTATTAATACAAAAGTTTGGATGGATGGGTGTGTTACTCGATCACGCAAAAAGGCTGAACAGATTTGGATGAAATTTGGCACTCAGATAGTTTATTACCTGTATGAACACATAAACCACTTTATTTATGTGACAATAAAAAAAATTGAGTCATAATTAATCATATTTATTAGTAATTCCCAATAAAGTTAACATTAACATTACACAGTAACAATTATTTATTTTTTTGGAAAATACAGAAATTGTTACATCATTTCAGAACCTTGTACATCATGTTCTTGTACTTCATAAACTTGTCCTTCATATACTTGTTGTGACGAGTTAGATAGCATCGATGCCGTAGTAGGTGATGCTTGAAATGATGCTTGACCAGAGGTCCGTAAAGGTTGAATGGACGAGAATTGATTATTTTGACTTAAAATCACGGCTGCAACTGGCTGTTGATTTATGGTTTGCATATTTTGGGACTCTCTCATGCGATGCATGCGATATATTACTTGTATAGTATCACCTTGTCTGCAAAACAAATCAGCCTCAGCATCGTTCACAATTTTAAACACCGCACCCTTAACCCGTATCTGAACATCTTTCGGGAATGTTGTGACTGTTTTCCCCAAGTTTGTGAAAAAATTTATGATTGGAACAGAGTTTGTGTCGGTGGAGGCGACTGAAAGATTCTGTCTGTCTTCTTCTTTTTGGTGATCCTACTCGAATCAGTTTCACTGACTTGGGATCTAATATAGGTGGTGGTGACATGACTGATGATGAGTTTGATGATAGTGGTGACATGGCTTGTGAATCTGTTGCTGACCGTGGTGACAGGACTTGTTCATCATCACTCAAAGATGGCAAATTTGTTAAATTTTGTTGTGTGTCATTACATATAAAGGGAGAGAAAGCTCTGTTCTTTTTCAAATCGAATTGGTTTTATGTTAGTGGCTGCCTGGCCACTCTTCGTTAGACGTAGTTTTTTGGCGCGTCGATAATTATCGCGAATTCTCTTCCATCTCTCTTTACAATTTGCCGCTGGCTGGAACAAAATAAAAAGAATATCATTCAACAAACATAGAAACGACTTCAATGAACTCTACGCTTATGGCAATGGATGAAGTGAGGTGCTCCAACTTCATTATTGGCGAAGAAATCGCGTAACATTTACACAAAAAAAAATACAATTAAATTGAGAACCTCCTCTTTTTATGGAAGTCGGTTAATAAAATGTGCTTTTGTTTTAGGTTTTTGGCCACGGGGAATTCATTCAGGTCGCTGGCTTTTAATTATCGACTCTGAGAAAAAACAGTAAGATATATCGTTTATGAGACTTGCACGGCGATATGGAACAATATGAAAGTACCTACACCTTCCGAAAAGGATTGGAAACAGATAGCAAGAAAATATTGGGAAAAATGGAATTTTCCTAATTGTATTGGAGCGCTGGATGGCAAACATGTTGTTATCGAATGCCCCGCAAATAGTGGCTCGAAGTATTTTTGTTATAAAAAAACATTTTTAATTGTTTTGTTGGCCTTAGTGGATGCTGACTACAGATTTACACTACTCGATATAGGTGGCCTTGGAAAGAATTCTGATGGCTGTTTATTTGCCAATTCTGTCGTGGGAAAATCATTGGCACAAAACAAATTAAATATACCTGATGACAAGGCACTGCCGGGTACCGAGGAAATTATGCCTCATGTTATAGTGGGAGACGCAGCTTTTCCTCTTTTATTTCTTTCAACATCTCTTCTCTACAAATAATCATATATTAAATCGTTTATATTTTCTCGGTTATTATAATTGTCTTTATAGAAAAATCTTTTGATGACACACCACTGAGATTCAATTCTTTGGGTGTGGGTGCCATCCTCGGCCACAAAAGGGTTTCTGTGGGCACTGTGATTAACTTTGCGGTGGATTTATCCATGGTCCCCTAGACAATCATAGGCCCTCCAAAAGTCTGTGTGTATGGTGGTGCCTTCAGCAACATGTTTCTTAATTAAGTTTATCAATTATCTTACCACCAAAACATCAGCGGAGCGGTTATTTTCTGGGCAGACTTCCAGGCGAAGATCCTCACTACCATCCTGTATCATCCCGAGGATCCAATGCCCCTCATCTCTTCGTCCTTTATTATATTTTCTTTTGCCGAACTTGCTTTCATCAATTTGCACCACTTTTCCAGGACCTCCAATCTTTGCCGGTTTCAGCCTGTTTATGTTTCATGAACACAACCACTGCCTCTCTACAATAATTAAAACAATCGTTGATGGTTGCGGCAGAGAGACGCTGCTCTCCTTCAGAAAAATCTTCTTTTATTTTTTCATTATATGTGAATTTTGCTGCAAAGGCATACATTAGGTAAAACACCTGAGGCAGCAGAATTTTTATATTCTCGAACCAAGTTCCTTTGCCTCGGTTGTCTCTTGATTTGGTCCTGCATGACCCTTTCCGACATATGAAAGAGCCTACTGTTCTGTTAAAATTGTACACAATTTGCATTGGTTTTCTGTGAATACAGCACATATTTTCTTGTGGTATCATACCTTTTTCTTCAGCAAAAGCTACAGCCTGCTCAGTTGCCGGTAAACTTTTACTAAATTCCACATCTTGCTCACTTCCTTCACATTAACATGCCGCTTAGCTGGTGGTGATGGTACGTCTTCGTCTGAAGAGCTGCTCGTCGCTGACTGGGGTTCAGCCTCCACTGCAGAACGACTCGTCGATGGCTGGGGTTCAGCCTCCAATGCAGAACGGCTCGTCGATGGCTGGGGTTCAGCCTCGACCATAGAATGACTAGTCGATGGCTGGGATTTGTTGGTAACAAATAAGAGGTTGGAATTTTAAGACGTTTATTCTTACGAATTACAGAGATTTAGGTATAAATTTAGGTCTAGATTTATTCTGAAGTAAGTAGGTAGTGCGCGCGCGCGCACTGCTAGACGGTTTTGAGGTCAATGTCGGCCGCTCCTTCGTGATGTGTTGAGATTTGTCTTTGTTTTTTGTTAGGCTTAGAGGATCCTGCTGAGACTTTTATGTTTGTTTGATTAAGTCTGTCTAGTAACCAAGATGACGCCTCTGTACAGCTCTCCACCATCCTGTGATGTCTTGTGGCCCAGACTGCATCATCAATTCCTCCTTCTTCTCCTTGAGCATATTCTAAACTATTTTTTATTGAATAAAATTAATTTTCATAATAACATTTATCTTACTGTTAAAACATTTTACTTTTACATTTACATTTATACAAGAAAAAAAAGCAATGTATTGCTAAGATGAATGATCTCATCAGCTGATCAAGTTCGCGCGTTAACCTACTGTGCACATTGCTGGCTAGCGAAACAAACACAAATCTTGAAAATTTAATATCTCTGGCTACAATTGTTTTTTCAGACAGCGGTTTTTTATTGGTTTTCTAATGGGGTGTTGCACCATCCCCCTTCGTTTTCGGTAGTAGTCTGGTTCCATCCGGTATTTACAAGTTAGTCCTTTAAACGTCAGGGTCGGGCTTGTGGTAATCCCTGAAGCACCCAATTATGCACAGGTTTACCTTGCATTCCTGGCACATCCAGACTGACCGGGTCGTGACTCTCTTCTTGTGGAAGCACCACCAACACCGGCCTCTTTTGGCCTGGCTATGTGCCGCGAAGTGTTCACCTTCCACGACCGGACGGTCTGTCTTCTTGGCGGTACAGTTTTGCTGTCTCACAGTAAAAGTCTTCTGTCCGATAGTCCGAGTTATAACACGTGTCTCTGTCGTCAAGTCGATGTTGCTGTATGTTTTCAGTAATGATTCAGCCAGCGTAATTCTGAATTGTCGATGTGAAAGTTTGTATTTGGTGCTGTACAGTACAAAACAGTTAAACACAGCGCAATTGAAGAGTCTGCGAAAAAATTTTTTGTACCATACGCGGCTTTTGGTTCTCTCGACTTGGTGTGCTGACAAATATTGATCTTTGCGATCGATTCCACCCATGTTTTTGTTGTAATCCAGAATCACGCTTGGCTTGAACGTCGTTCTGTTATATTTTTCATTTGTTCCGATCTGCAGTTGATGGTATGTCGAAATCATACTTACTAAGTTTGAATCTCGCCATACCATCAGTGTCAGATCGGAACAAAAGCTTGCGACAACCTCGCCATGTCGTAAGTCGGTTTTGGTCAGGGTTTTCATAGACGTGGGAATGAATTCCCGGTTCAGTCGTTGAGTCCCGTAACAGTCAGTTTGTTGCAGTTTGAGGTACCGTGCTAATAATGGGCAATTATAAAAATTGCCCATTATTACGGTGTGACCTCGGCCAAGAAGTGGTTCGATGAGGTTAATCACTATCTTGGCTGTCGCATTCGTCGGTCGTTCAATCTCAGTAGTCTGTTGGGTCTGGCTCAGTCTGCTGTCGTTGTCAGTCGTCTGTTGAGTCTGGTCGGTCAGCCTGCTGTCGTTGTCGTTGTCCGGTCTTGTTTCGTTGTCGTTGTCCGTTCTGCTGTCGTCCTCATCGTTGTCAGTCGTCCGGTCTGGTCTGTTGTTGTCGTTATTCACTGGTTTGTCTTTTCCAGTATATACTATGAACCGCCAGAGATAGCCACTTGCCGATTCACAAAGTTCATAGGTTTTTACACCTAGTTGAGCCGACTTTGAGTTAATTTTTTGAGCGAAGCTCAGTCGGCCATGCCACTTCAGAAGTGACTCGTCAATAGCTATCTCTATTTGTCGTTAAAGTAGTCAATCACCGGTTGTATTTTAGACAGTTTTGTCTTTCGCAAGCCAGTCAGGGTGTCGTTGTTTACTTAGTGAAGCATTGATTAGGTTAATAGATTAATAGGTATCGGTTGTAGTACATGATTTTGGATATGTACGGCATTGTTCCGAAACCGTTGAAGGAAAAGTATGATTCCTCGATCGGAAGAGGATACAAGCCCATGATTATTGTCAGGGATAACTAGGCTATCATTTCAGGTCGGTCATTATGCATGTTGTTTGCGTCTGCAAGTGATAACAAATAAATCGGTAGACAAAAGAGCCAGAAGTAGTGTGGCCGTTTTGTACCATAGACGTTATCAGGGGTAAACGTTTGTGGTACTTAGGTGCCACTGGCCGTTCAAGTGGTTATAATAGGTCAAAATCCAAATATTCCACTCCTTCCATGAGGCTACTTGATTCTTGCGATGTACCAGCCCCTAAGTTTGTTGTAAGCGACTCTGCGGTTGATTCGTCGCTATCTGATTCTGTGTCATCGTCGTCACTACTATCTTCACCAACCCGAATGACTAATTCGTCTATGGCACTGTATAATGTTTTTCCACGATTATAATACTCACTTTCAATTTTTTTAACATGTTTGCAGCAATTTTTCCAATCATCGGCAGTTATTGATTCGAATGCATTTACGGTCAACCTCTTTATGTCCTTTGCACCAACATTCTGTGCACCGACCTTTCTCTTTGCGAGTGCCCAAATCAACTCTATTGGGTTCAAATCACAGTGGTAAGGCGGAAGCCTTACCACTATTATGTCTTTTTGGAGCTGTTCCGGCAAATTTTTATTTGCCATAATTGACTTCAAATATCTTTCTCTTTTGTGTGCAATCATAGATTTTTCTAATAAAGCTTGCCGGTTTGTCCTGCACTTTTTCTATTGAAATCCAATCCTTTTTAAAAGTTTTCGCAAATGCTCACGACTCCCATCATAACCTATGTATTCTTTTAATTGGGCTAATAATTTACCAATTGTTGGCACTTCCTTTTTAACGGTATAAAAATAATGAACTTTTTGTCGAATGGCACATGTATCAAAATCGTCTAATACCTTTGCAGGGCGACCTTTTCTATGTTTAGCAGGCGTCGAAAATTTTCCGAAAATTTTGGGAAGCAGACAACATTGCTTCATTTTTGGAACTTTTGAGTATTCTTAATTTTTTTAATAATTGAGATCAGCTTCATATATCAGTTGGATTCATCATATTTGTTTGTTACATCTCTTTAACATTAATGTCACTAGGAAAAATGTAACAATCTTCTCGTAATTTAGGTTGAGGTAGATATGTAATGATATCTTGTTTATCTATGATAGATATATCATCTTGAACTGCTCGATAAATGCTTTTTGTGATTTGTAGCCTAAAACCACAAATTTATCATCAGATACGTCATACGTACATACTGATATGTTCTCTTGCCTTTTTGCGATGCAAATTTCGCCAAAACGAATGTATAGGCGACCAAGAAATTGGTTTACCACTCTAAGGCTGATTATCATTTGCACGTACAAAACATCAAGGGCTATTTTCGCTTGACAGATTAATAACTGCTACGTCAGAATCTGTCATTCCTGTTTATTTAAACTCAGAACTGATGGCTTGCAATTTAACCTCCTGCTACTTTATGTGCAATAAAATGTTTTGTTTAGTTTCGACGTAAAATAATTGAATTTTGAATCCAGGGAATTGAACTTTATTATATATGTTTTTAATAGATTTAAAAACGTCCCATTTCCTGCTAGTAGCGTAAAGGGTTTTAGGATTAATAATAAACAATGATTTATCATTTAAAAATAACATAAATTTATTGTCCTTCATAAACAGTAACATTTAATTGTAAAAAAAATTTATAGGGAAATATCAGCCTAATAACGCGTGTTTCCACCATTAGCTTCGATGACTGCTAACAAGCGACTTCTCATAGGCCAACGAGGCGTGAACAAATGTCTGTCCCGCGCAAAGCCTCCCAAACTTCATGGCAATGACTATCGATGGCATCTCGAGTTCTCTCATTGCGGTGATGCCATCGCTGCACCATAAGTCCCCAAAGGTTTTCGATCGGGTTAAGATCTGTACTTTTAGACGGCCATGGAATCAAGTTAATGAATGAATGTTGATCAAACCAGGTACGAGTCACTCTAGCTGTGTGTAATCTGCAGTTGTCTTGTAGAAAATTAAATTGAGGCAGATCGCTTTCCGGGTAGACGTTCCGGACGGTTGGCAACATAGCATTTTCTAAATTATCCACATAATCTAAAGCGTTGGCTTTCGGAGGTAGTCTGCTTAATTCTCCGACTCCATCTGCCGACATCCAGCCCCCAAATATTTACACTGATTCTACCAGACTCCGTGGTCGGCACAATATGTTCTTGAGTGTATCTAGTATTATTGTAACGCCAGAGAGTCATTCGACCATGTTGGCTAGATTTGAACGTTTTTTCGTCCGTAAATATCGTAGTAGACTAATCGAAATTCAAGTACTCCCGGGCAAAATTTAAACGAGCCGCTTTGTTAGCGTCGGTCTAATAAACTTTTTTAGCGTGACGTCTGTAATGCAATCCCATACTATGCAAATGCTGCCGAATGGTCTCTTTCGTAACATCGAATTCTTCTGCAAAATCGCCGGTAGAAGTGAAGCCTTTCTCTTCGTACTGACGTCTCATTGTTTCTCTTTGCTCGCTGGACAGTGCAGGCGGCCGACCACTTCGCCTATGATCTTGAAGATTACCTTCTTCCCCTTCACGTCTTATCCAAAAACGTGTCGTATATCGCGATATGTTCAGTTCTCTAGAAATATCACTTATGTTGTATCCTAACCGATGTAATGATATAATTTCGGCTCTTTCCTGTAAGTTTAAATTACGCGACATTTTCTTGACAGTAAGTGACTCGAGTTGATCAATAACTGACACTTGACAGATCATAAGTCAAAAGCGATTCGAAAATGAATTAGTTTTTTTTTAAGTATGGTATCTAGCATAAACCTCCTTGATATAGAAGGACAAGTTGGTTTGTGTTTACATAAAATATTCTCTATTGCGTTGACATCACAGTTCAAGTTGCATGCTCTTTTAACCATTCCTCTGTGATTGGCTCACAGTTAACCAATTACGTTAATGTAATACAGTAATCCTTAGCGAATAATTATGTTACTGGGAGATGTAATCAAAAGTGGTAAACCAATTTCTTGGTCGCCTATACTATACTACTGAGTAAGTACCTACCTATACTGAGTAGTTACTTACCTGCCTAAGTAGTAGCGGTCCTATAAGTCCGGATTTCTTCTAAGCAAAACAAACATACCTACCTACTTAATCGAAAACACTTTCACTTACCTTTGTTCATTTTTCTTATGTTTTCACGCAGTGGTGTACTTCATTCTTTTTTTTTTTTTTTTTGTTGCCCAAGAAAACCTTTGATAGGTACCACGCGGTCTGGGGGGACCGGTGGTTATGTGGGAGTCCCCCCCGCAGTGTACCCACTAAAAACCTGGGGTGTTCCACATCTCCGCAAAGAGGGGTAGTCTCAGGATCGCTATAGCGCCTCTTTGACATATCCAGCGGATGCCTGTTTGGGCTCTTCCTTTCTAAGGCCGTCTAGCCCTTTTCTCCGCTTAAGGCATCTCGGAACACATGACGAGATGCCTTCCAGCCCGGGACCACTCAGGTCAGGCAACAGACCCCCCCGATCTATTACCCGAAGTCCCCATTACGGTTGCATGCGGTCGGCATATGCCAACCGCCTGCGGCCAGTTTTTCTTCGGCGTAACTAGAACCAAACAAAGCGATCGAGCAAACGAAACTAATAAATGACACAAATCAAGAGTATACTTTTCAAAATTCCCCTACCTCACAGCGTGAGATGGAATGAAAACCATGGTGCTACATAAAAAAACCTTATCAAGAGGTAACCTCATTCAATTGGATACCCTCAATGAAAGAGTAACCCCATCGACTGCAAACCCATTGAAGGGGTTACCCCTTCGAAGGAGTTAACTGGAAATCGGGGTTGTACGGTCCCTGTTTACGATACCTTTTACTGAACGTTGTAAATAGGTTCTTGCAAGTTTCTCACCTTTATTCCTCAACTTTTTAGTATTTTATATTTTAAGCTATAAAATCTTTGACAAATTTTAAAAAAATTCTATCTAAGGCCTTGTCAAACTTTGTTATTTTTCTTTCTTGACAACCGTATCAATTTGACTTTCTCTACACTAAAAAAGTTAGGTCACATGCTTTACGGGGAGGTACACTTACTTAAAATTTTGAAATTGTTTAAAAGGCAAACGACTTGGCTCTGAATAAAACAGCGTCTGTCTTGAAGCAAAAATGTAGACTTAAACCGTAAGTTTCATCTAATTACAGAACGAGAAGTTCGGGTTGAGTAATTTCCGAATAATGGTCATTTAAACTTTATTTCGACAAATGCAATCAAAAATGTAGATCTTGATCGTTTCCAAGATATAGGACAGCTGTCATCGAAAATTTAAATTTTGAAGACTTTCTTTGACGGGCTGGCTTCATTGTATATTGGTTCCGCTCGCGATGCGTGACTCATGTCCTGTAGCTCAATCTCTTCGTGTCCTCTATTCTCTCTCCCTTGAAGATCTGCTCGGTTTTTGGTAGCCCCAGTATATCTGAGCCACAGTCTCGCGCCAATGTACAGGAGAACCACGACAATACCTCCCAACAACAGTGATGTTACAGAGTAGAGGTAAATGTCATGGTTCGAGATGTGGGACCAAGTTGGCAGTATCTCGTGTAGTTTGGATGAGTTGATCGTAGGTACCTCAATATCTGACCCCATGTATAAGCTACTGCCTAGTTTATTGTAACTGTAGATTGCCGCGTCTTTTTTTTGCAGGAGACATTTCGGTTGTATAGAAACAACGCTGTTCCGACGGCGTAACTTGACATGACACGCATCAGCTGTCTATCGCATAACGTAAACAACCACAGATTAGACTGATGTAACTTCAACCAGCTTTCTTTGCATGTTACGTCATGAAGGACACATGATAGTGACGTTTGCTGACTGAAGACCTTGGCTTCGCATGGTGCCTCCTTGTCGTGTAAGCTGTAAATAGGCTGACGTGAAATACAAATGAACTCATCTTCTCCGTATGAAGTGCATTGCTGCATATCATGTTCGTTCATTGTTATGTACGTGTTTTTTATGAAGTTAATGGCAATGAACTTAGTAGTGTGTTTTATTAGTTTTAGGTGTCCTTGTCTTCGGAACGGTATCGGAATTACCCGGTATATCTTGTAGTCTTCATCGCTTAGTAGCGGAATATGTAATTCAAACAGTAGGTAGTTATTGGTAATTCGAGTCTTCACGTGAATCAATTCGTACATCTTAACTATCTCGTTGACTTGTTTTTTTATTAGTTGGACTGAGATTTTAGTTGTATTATTTTAAATTTAAAAAGAACCTATCAAGATAAAAATGAAGCTATAAAATTTCAAAAAAAGAATGTTTACTTATTAAATCTTTAGGTATCACACAGCGCAGTCACTTTATGAGTAGGTTACGTAGGTGGGTATACAAAATCTTTCTTTACATAATAACTTTAATGTAATTTAAACATGACCGGTCTTATTCCAGAACGAAGACTAAAGAAAGTTAAGGTATAATCGGACTAATCTAAACGTTTGTCCAGGCAGGCTCTATGGTGGATCTTCCAATTAAACGATGCTTGTGGATTACAACAGTCAGCCTTTATTTTATTGTACTTTAAACAGAGTTTGGATGTAAAATAGATTATTATTTATATAAAAAGGCACGCGAACGAGCCTACAGTTTTACGCAGAGTGAAAAGACGGCTGCGGCGCGGGGGCGGGAGGAAGCTGCGTTTCGTTTCACGCGCGTTAACAGACTCCCCGGGGTGGAACATCCTGGTCCACTGAAGTAGTGGTTGATAACATCGCATATTTCTCCAACAGTGGAGAGAGTCGTGGTCAGATAGGTCCTAGGTTCTGAAGAGGCGAAGACGTTAGGCAGGTACTGTTCTCGAAGCATAGTCGTTGTAGGACCGAAATCAGGCTGTGGGAGGGAAGGCAGTATCTTTCAAGCAGCTGGTGCATCAAACACGAAGTCATCCCTTATCCTGATGTTCTGAAACGCATTCCTTAGAGCAGGGATGCACAGACTTATTAAGACTAGGGGCCACTCGGGCAAATTATGAACTGATGGCGGGCCGCCAGAAGTATAGGTAATTAAAGACAATAAAGAATTGATAATAATGTATTAATTTGAAGCGTGGCACTGCATAGTGCTTACAATCTTTTTTATATTTGGCTCAAATTTACTTGTAGCAACACGTAAAACTGCTTCCAAACTTTCATTTGCAAGGCGGTTCCGATTTTTTGTTTTAATATTATTTAGTATTGAAAAGGTTTGTTCACATATATAGGTAGAACCAAATAAGCTGGCACATTTCAGAGCGTTTATGCGCAACTCTTTGTACGTATTTTTACACTTTTTTTGGCTTTATTCTGGAATCAATATTTTTCGAATGTACGAGAGTATTATTTTTGCTGTCAGCGGGCCACCAGTATTCGACCGGCGGGCCGCCTGCGGCCCGCGGGCCGTGGTCTGTGCATCCCTGCCTTAGAGCAATCCATTCCGGGTACAATGATCAAATGCTCGTATTCATTTGTTAAGGGTCAACAGGAGTCTTATCTAAGAAAATGTGGATACCAATTTTTTTGTACCACCGTATGGTTTTATTAACATACTCACTTTTAACAATAAAAAATAGATAAATTAAATACAAACTTTGATGTTTATTATGATATAGGCACAGAAAAATTAGAAATGCTAAGGTTTTACAAAAGAAATCCCATGTCTTGTCTGGCTTGTCGAAAGCCACCCATAATTAATGGCTGCCGCCGGCCAGTGCTATTTTTACTCACAAATAGGGACGCGACACTTCTAGTCTGCCCTCCATAAAAAGAATGCAGTAACTCGATACAACATTTTTTAAAGAAAAACGCCGTTAAAAAAAATAAAAATGTTTTGGTTATTACTCTAAAACTAATCAAGCTATTGCGACATGGATCTCAGACCCTTCTGACCCGCATGTTTTGACCCTATCTTTAAAAAAGTACCCGTTTGACCCGCTTCGTTTTTTCATGTCCCGTTTGACCCGGTTTTCTAACAGGTACAGTCAATGGTGAAATTGACTTGTCATCGTTAATAAAATAGAACCAAATTATGTTTTAACTTATACAAAAATAAAACAAATTATTATATAATAAATATGTCGGCATGTGTTATAGTCTATGGTAAAAGTGACATGACAAGCGGCTGTCAAAGTCACCCGCGTTTGAGTCGTGAGGATGGTAGCGAATACGGGCTTCTTTGGTGAAGGTTTGAAAAAGAGGTTCTGGACCTTCGGGAAGAAGAGGAAACCGTGAACGCACCACATCTACGACGAATCGCTAAATATCATGCAAATCCAAGAGAATCCAAACCAAGATGAATGTTTATAGCTACTATGAATTGTGGCCAACCTGCCAGACGTTATATTTTGTGTGCTCGGGCCATCTAAACTTAACCATTTCTGATGAAAGGTCTCGTGTGCCTTTAAATATATAAAATTTATATACTGTTATTGTTGGTATTTGTAAGAAAACCTGCCGTGTGGTTTCCGGTTAATAGGGCCACTCCATCTTCTTCCCTAGATGTGCACAGGAAATTCATATGGGATATGTGGATACATCGGACTATCATCATGATAACTTTCCCAAGGATGGTAGATGTCTTGCAGGTGGCCCGTTGAAATAAAAAGCCTAATGTAAATAAATGTCAAAGTGGACCCCGCGCTCGAGAGGTAATGTAAAGTAGAGAATTGACATAATGCTTTGTCGAAAGGGTAGGATGGTTTTGTTGGTAAAATCAAACCAGATAAGGATTGTAAAATATAGTATTTATTACTTTTTAAACACATACGTTAACAATTTTTCCAGACAATGACCAAGAGTAATGTCTTTGTTATGAAATTGTTCTAAAATAAAATTAATTCTCCTATCTTTTTCAATGTCACTGTTTCTACGATTTTTCGAGGATGCTACTGTTACAATCCTAATTTTCCTGGGTTCCTGCCTAAGAGATCTATCCCTACCTAAGTGGCGTGGGGGTTTTAAATGAAATGCTGAGGAACGACAAGTATGGTAGTTTATTACATGAAACACCCTAACCATACAATAAGTAGAAACAGTTAATCGCTAGGCTAAACGCTAGGTACTAAACTCCACTAGGTAAATCTAAATAAACTAGTTATACAAAATTAATGTAAAAAAAGGTAGTAGTGCCTCGACTAGAACTCAACGGTTACAAGCTAGGGTTTAATAATTATGGGTACCTACCACAGCGAATGCGTGAGATATATTTGAAATTATTATCTTATCTTATGTATTGGCAATATTTCTTATATTTACTATGTACGGTAAAACATTTGGGCGCCAAGCCAGAGTATGGCTATTTCTAGATTCTGAAACCTACAGAAGAACACGACGAGAAATTATAAGAGAAACGGTACCGACTTTAGAATGCTGGAGAATGCGGCGGCCGAGGTGGCGCGCGCTCCACGTGGCTCGCTGCCTAGGCTGCGAATGGGCGGGACTGCCGAGTGGCTGACGACACCCCGTGAGACCGGCTGGAGACTCAGCACGTGGTCCCCCGTATCACAAACTCCTGGAATTCACCATTATAAGTTAGCACAATACTATAAAAGTAAGGGTATGCGATACTTCGAGAAGATATGGCATCCCTTTACCTAACCAATTCAAACGCTGAAAGAAAACTCGTGTTCGCAGTGTGGATGGGGTTAAATCCAGGTAAGGTTAACCTTTGTCACACGGCGGTAATATTTGTAGAGAATAAGGGTTGGTGTTGACTCCTAGGAATCAAACCGGTAGCATAATAGGGAACTAAAAAAAAACGGTTATACTAAAATCGAAAATGTACATACCCAGATTCTGGAAGTTTGTGGCTTGTATCGCCTACAGGCGGAGAAAAAAAAGAGAAGAAGTGAGGCTGCAAAATCTGCCGCGTGGCTCTGCTGACTCGGGTGACGAGCGGCTGGGACTGCTCCTTTCGTGGGATCGATAAGCTGTAATCGAATTACCACTTGTTAAAACTTGCACTTCAAAACTAATGATTTCTACAATATTGAAAGCTTCACTGACCTCGATTTGTAAAGAAAGTCACTCGGTCACCTCGGAGTTCAAATGGCAAAAGAGACAGAAAAGGGGAAATTAGCAGCTTTTAAACTGTTAGGCACGTGAGGTAGAATCATACGTTAGCGAAAAACACATTCCTTACCATATTAGGTAATGTTTGAGGCTAAAACCGCGATTTGCAGATGTGTGAGTGATTCCCCGTAGCACACATGAGTTAGGACAAAAGAATTTCATCTCGAAACTTCTAAACTATACAAAAAAAACGGGAGTTAAAAGAAATAGTGTGGGGAATGTCTTCGGTCTCACGCTAAGCCGAGAGAACGAAAAATAACAATATGTCTCGATTACAATCACTAAAAACTTATTTAAAAAGAATCTCTGTGCGTTACCTACGAAAACACAATTAACAACATCACTTGAAGCACTAGAATTCGTCCGATTACAACGCTAAGAATAATTGCCGATACCGAAATTCGGCGATTTCGTTCTAGAAGTTTCTCTGAAAACCAAAACAATTAACTTCCAACACTAAACAAAACTACGTCTGCTTCTTGATTTGCAAACAAACGTTTTAGCAAACCTTGATTGCTAGTATGACCACAGAACAAAAATATTTGATTCCCGCATACCAACCGCGGAATAGCGCCATCTATTGGTTGGCCCGTGTACTGGATAGCCAACGGTACAAGAACCTCTCTAAGGAACTAATTCCACCACTTGCTTGCCAATCTACGAAGTACCGGCGTCTATCAATAGAGGTCGCCTTAAAAAAAAACAATACAGTTCATGAAAAATAGTCGTAACACTACGTTTTCAAATTTAGCCATCTTTATTGTAATTAAAGATGCTTCTTCATCTAAAATTTCTAAAAATTTTAATATATGTTTGGCTTTGTCTTGCCATTCAAATATTTATTTATTTTTGAATGCCACCCCTCTACATTATTAGTGGTTCTATGGATTTGACCACAAAAATTCCATCTGCTTCTTAAATGTTCATCTTTTAACCACGTATTAATGAAATAATCATTTAAATCACATAAATTTTTATTTTCTGTCGGACAATCTTCCATTATATACAACCATCCGTTGTCGACTTCTTCTAATGGCACTAAAGAGAGGGCAGCACATAATGCAATGTGTCTTTTGTGGCTTGGCTCTTTAAAAACATTTAACTTTTTCGCCTTTTTACACAAGGCCTGACTAAAATGAAAATAGCATCCTCCAATAGTAACATTTGGGAAAATCACTTTGATTGCATTCATTGCAGCCTTTTCCTAGTCTGTAGTCATTTTAGAAGGACACCAATTTGGCAATTGCAATTTTATCACAGAAAATAGTTTTTCATATGTGTCTTGTTTTTTATCTGGCAGCAATGCGTAAATCAATGGCACGACATTCTTTGAATTTTCATCGGAGTAAATATCGCCAAATATGGTGTATAATTGATAAAATGGCTTTACCACACATCTAAAAGTGCCATCTGCGAAAAAGTCCTTAATTTTGGTAATATTTTTCCTCGCTTCTTGATTTGCGAATACTAAAATTCTTTTTGTGTCGTCATTATAATCAGCTAACAAAAAATCACTGTATTTTTCCGGAATCCGCAACTTCAGCATATCTTTTTCAACAATGCGATCGATTCCAAATCCTTTTTTTCTACTGTTATATAACCCATGTTTTACATTCGCGAATTCCGGAATTTTCGCCACTATATTAATTCCACTGTCTGTTAATGAAGCCATGGCTTCGTTATAAATCTTTTGCAATGATCCTGTTTCATTAGCTGCTTTTTTTTGTATTCTTCAAAGTATTTTCTTTATTTCATTCGTAGCAAAATTTGCTTTACGCTGGTGATTAACTTCATTAAGAATATTCATTTATTTTGTTGTGATTCTTCCGTGACATGTAGATCTGTGAATGCAGTGCCAAAGTGTTGTTCCATTCTTATTGTCTCTTTTCTTATTATATTGATGACCGCCATGAAGCAATACAACGCCGCTTCGTTTCGATGTGACGAAACATAGGTCAGACGCACCAGACGAAGAACTTGGTAGAGAATCTGCCATTATTTCAATGTTGTAATAAGTATCTAGAACAAGAGAGTAAATATTTTAATTCACAGAAACTATTCTTTGTCAAAAAATGGATTCATTACACAGAAGGGGCAGTAGTGTCTATTAAGTAAAGA
Organism: Eulithis testata; assembly: GCA_947507515.1. Taxonomy (NCBI): domain Eukaryota; kingdom Metazoa; phylum Arthropoda; class Insecta; order Lepidoptera; family Geometridae; genus Eulithis; species Eulithis testata. Next base: position 2,561,789 of record OX382213.1, on the reverse strand, counting down.
TCTACAAATTTAAATATATGACACAAAGACATTAACAAGTGTCTAAACAAAATGTTTCATTGGATGTTGTCATGTCTCTCTCATACCATTTAATAGCATACATATGTTCAAATAATATGTCATTAATAATATATGGGTACTTACCAGATATAGAATAAAGTAGACAGAAGAATCGGTTTGCAACAAATATCCAAATCGCAGATCAAACTCGAGGTCCAGGTGTCCAAAACTAAGTCACAATTCACAAACAACAAATCGGAGTCCAGGGGGGCAATTCTCGCCTGATAGACATAAAGTCTAATTCGACATTATCTCTAAAAATGACATTTTTGTCGTGAGAAAACTGAAACCGGTATTCTCGCATTTCTAAACTAGACATTTGTCTATACTTTTGTACACGACATTGTCGTTTGCAAGTCGACCGGTAAACATCAATCGACATTACGTTCTTTGACAGACATTTTGTTTATTTTTATTGCAGTTTGTGGTTTTGTGTTTTGTTAGAACAGAAAATGGATGAATTCATTCAAGCGTATGTTAGCGACGTGTTGGAAGAAGCTATCATCGCCGCTAGCTCATCACGACGACAAGCTTCGTGGCGAGTGGATCCTTTCCTAGAAACGGATCAAATATTTCAAAAAAACTTCCGTCTCAGCAAATCTTTGGTCCAAAGTGTGATGGGTCCCTGAAATAGAGTTTAAATCCTCTGCAATAGCTTGCCACCGTCGCATAGCCTCTTTTTTCGTAAAATTACTGGAAAATTTTCCGCTACGTAATTCAGGGTCGGAGTCTACCAACTCCAACAACCGCCTTTTTTGTTCAGCTGTTGGGTAAGCTCTTTTGGAATTTTTTCCAACACCGCCACTGATCCCAGAACTCATTTTCAGCAAACTTTAACTTAAAGCAAAACAAAATCACCAAATGATGGAAAAATTTGAAAGTTTAATTGAAGTTTTTAGAAAATATAAAGTAAACAAACAAACAAAATCAGCCACATTACTGTCAATCACTTCTCAAACTGTCACACAATATGTCAGTTTTTAATAGTTTTTAATTGCGTTCCACCCACAGAGTAATAAACTTTACCTTTTCAATAAGGATTTTCAAATGTCTATAGTAGAATGTCGAATAGGCGCGAGAATAGGTCATTTCCATTTTAGCAACATTTTTGATAGACTTTTTACCAAGTGACATTATGTCGTCATAGAGATAATGTCTATTTTGTGAGAATCGGCCCCCAGTAAGCAATAGCGTTATGTCGAAAATGGGGTAACAATCACACAGCGAAATAAATCACACGAGAGCACTTTACTAATCGCAGGCAAAAAGCAAAGTAATAGGAATCAGTATTTTGACTGATAAACTGCTTGAAAAGGGGTGGGGTAAATACCCTTAAGATGACCCTTAATTATTGTTATTTGGTTAACGTATCAGTATAACAATAGATGTTTATTAGAACTTTTTTTACCTAGTATTGCTATCAGTTCCAGGTAAAAAAATGTGCCATTGCAAACAGGGCCATTGTTAGAAATCAGTCGCAGGGTGCAGAAAGCAGGTACTTAATCTTTCGCTAGGTATGTTTAAAGGTTAGTTGTAAACTTCTACGTATTGAACCATATCATACCATTATAAAAATGTAACATAACTATAACTGTACATTATATAACTTAATAACAAAAAATGTTTTGACCCACAGTGGGTCAAATGGGTACTTGAAAGTGGGTCATAAGGGAACTTCTATTAAGCGGGTCAGAAGGGTCTGAGATCGCGACATGAAATACGTCAAAAGAAAGGGGAAAAAGCAATTGTTTTATCAATTTTTTTCTAGTTTTTATAGTATTCTTAATTATTTGCATATAAATTCAAGTAAATATTTTGGAAAGTGGGTATATCATACATCATCTTATATTCTATATGGAACTTCTTACTAATTATAGGAACGTTTTATAATCACATTAGTTAATTAATTAATTAATTAATTAATCGTTAACATTCATAACTTGGTCTCACTCATTATTATTGCAGTCTTTGTCTTCACTATTTAATATTGCAAAACATTAACTAAACTAAAAAAAGTGTTAAGACAGCTTAACCCAAAGATAAAGTAAGATAATGAGATCAATCAATATCCTGATTCAAAAATAATTAGAGATCAATATGTTTTAATTAACTGCCTGCAGCTTTAAACATCTTTATAGTAGATCCGAGGCATTGTTAGTAACAGGTACATTTTCCCAAAAAAGTCTTCTTGTTTCTGGCATTAGTGGCAACAGTTTTGAAATTATTTCAGTTTTACGTTCAGAACTAATTCCTCGTGGTACTGATTTCATTATTGTGTTTGGGAACATGCCACTTTTCAGAATTTTTTGCTGAAGAAAGTTAAGTTCTTGCCACTCTGATTCATGACCATGTTTAAATTTTAATGTATAATTAACCTCTATTTACTTTTATCGCCATTATATCTTTAAATAGACCCTCGACTCGCGTTTTCGAATTATGTGTTGGGAACTTAAATCACCAAAATTGAAAAAATCAGCTATGGTCATGACTTTGACCACATTCTTCTTTGCGTTTGACACCGCAACAGCGTCCACAAAGTCATCAAAGTCAAACACTTTCTTCATTTTCTTCAACTGTTTTTCCACTTGATGATGAAAGTGGTCTGCGGACATGTAGGAATGACCGGGCTCAAAATATTTTACTGTAATGCATTCAGCTGCTATTAAGTCGCTATTTATAATATTCACCAAGAAACTCATCAAAGCCCAATTTTTATTTTGGGCCGCGCAGTTATAAGCCCATAGAGTGATCTCGTTTACGTCTCGCTTGTGTAACAGAAAGGCTCTGAACGCTGAAATAATATCCTCCTGATTTCTTCCAGCTACCGTTTCATTCCAAAGAACAGCGTATGGTACATTTTCATTTTTACTAGGTCCTAATGGGACAAAGCTTTCATTAAAAGCTACTATTCTAGGGCAAAATATTGCTGCTTTGTCCATGCGGGGAAGCATTATTACTTTTTGCAAATCAACAGAATAGCAAATACATGCATTGTCAGTCTGATTCATTCGGATCTTGTCGTTACTGTATTCTTTTCGTGTAGCTTCGTATCTTATGTTGTGGTTGTTATAATTAATACAAGTTTCACATGACTCTTGCTCACAACCATTTTCAATAGTAATATGCTGTTTATGTATAGCACATGCTTCACACTCTTCATGGCCTAGATTGGTAAACGAAATGTTCATCTGCTTAATGGATTGACGATATGTTTCCAATGACACTGGCTTGCTAGAATATTTTTTCATATATTCTTCATGCATTAACGTAATGTTTACATCGCTTGGTAAGTAGAGTCTATTTGGAGCATGTTCTCGGCGGTAGTGGGATATAGTTGGATGGAAACTTTGTATGTGTTCTTTTATTAAATCTCTATCTATGACGTTTTGACGTCCGTACTTTCCGCGTTTGTCTTGTTGTTCATCAACTGGTCTACTCAAAGCCAAATGAAGGTGCCTATCATTTTTAGACCTAAAGTTGTAAGAAAAAATGTTTTACACACTTCAATTCTCTCAGTATTAGTCTTATTAAAGTAATATTTGTTGGTCGTTTGTCTCTTTTTATTTTCCTTTCCAGCAGTTTTAAGCTTGACTACAGGGGGTCTAAAGCGGCCACTTCGGGTGAATCATCTTAATATGTTTCACAAGAAGTTTTGTAGCAGAAAAGATTGTGTTCCTCTACAATTCGTAAAGTGGCCTAACGTTTGAACCGTTTCACAACCGAAACATCTCATATATGAATCATATTAGAGACTGTGATTGCCAGTCTAAACATATGTTGAAAGGCGAAGTTTCGGAACATGCCGGTTTCAGATTAAACCATGTTTTTAGCAAAATAGTTTGATAAATGTATGATAAAACTTAACCTTTAGTTAAAATTGATAATTTTCTTCATTACTATTGGTTAAACAATGAGAAAAACTTAGTTTAAGTTGTGCATTATTTTTTCAGAGTCTGGCAATAATTTTGCACCGATAAATCAGTCAAATCAACAGTGCTGCCAGCTTCAGCGCTGTAAAGCTAGAACTAACATAAAATTTGAGGTAGCCTAATACCAAATTATCTACATTATAATGTTTTTGAATAGATATCTTTGTCTATTGTATGAAAATATTTTACCTTGTAGGTAGGTATAATATTTTGATCAATGATATTTACAAGTGACTATGATTGTTAACCATAACATTTGTTATTACAATGAATAAATAGGAGTCATATAAACCACTCTTGCATTACGGCACCGTGAAAAATAATTACATAGGTACTTACTTCTAATAAAAATATTCTGTCGAATTTTTTGGACTATCATTTTGCTAGGTTTGGAACTTTTACAATTTGATTGCCGGCAACACTGAATGTTCGATAAGTTCGACTTCGACAACAAAAAACGTAAATAAATAAATCTACAAGTTAGATTAAGGATCTAAGTGGTTTCAAGTGTTTCTACTTTCTCAGTATTTCAAGGGCTAAAATGCATTTTATTATGGGTTCCTTGAATAAGTGGTTTTTGGAATGCACATCGGGCGTCATTCCAAAGTTATCAACAGTGCAACGCTCACGAAACTTTGTCCAACTTTCTCATTTGAAATGAAATGAGGAGAGAAATGAGGAGAGAAATGAGTCTCCTTTGGTCAGTCGGTCCTCTCCTACTCATGCCGGTCCATCATTAGAACGACGAACACGTCGCACCCGTCATCGCAGTAAGCTATAATTTACTCTTGTACCTATGTAGCTTATGTTTGTTTGCATTTGTACTCTCTACTCTGTCTGTATTATTATTCTCTCTTATTAGATTATATTATCATTGTGAACATTTTCAGCTCGACCTTTGGCACCACTGGATGAGGCACAAAGGATTTTGTCCCAAGTGGAGATGCAGCGAGCTGCTGCAGATGCTGCAACTGCTCGTGCATTAGAGCATATCGCACAAAACTTGGGTGCAATAGCCACAAACTTGGGGAGTATAGCTACTAACCTGCACTGCTCCTGTCATGCACAAAGGATATTACTAACAGTACTACTATTATTTTGATCATCATATTATCTCCATATGACACTTTTTGATAAGCAAATAGGCAAGTAATTTTATAAAGATAAATAAACATAGTATTTTCAAAATTATTTAATTAAAGATCAAGTGTCATTATCGTGCAGACCACAACCTCTCCACCAGCAGCCTTCTCTGTTCTTGACCGGCTCCCAAAGAATCATCACCAGGTGGTGCCTCAGGATGAACCTAAAATAAAAGTTTTAATTATGTAGTGGACATTAATGTAACGTTTAAAACTTAGTTAATTGGTTGGTTGTGTTTACCTGTCTAACTGCTTCATACCCTGCCTCTTCCCGTGTCAGCTCAGGTACTGGCAGTCGTGCATGGTTAGCTATATTATGCAATGCTGCACAAGCATTTGTTATATAGCCCGCCATAGTGGGAGTGTAGTGCAGTTTTCTGTCCACTAATAGACAGCGCCACCGTGCCTTTAACACCCCAATGCACCTCTCAACTGTGTTTCTAACACGACAATGTAGGTCTGTGTAGTACCTTTCTGGGGTATTGGGCTCTGTGTTGAGAATTGGAGTCATTATTGTTGGCCGTAATGGATAGCCTGAATCACCTGAAAAATGTTTAAAATATAATGCGGTTAGATGAATAATTGTAGTAAATAATAAGAATGATGATGATAATGATAAAGCTTACCTAAAACCATTACTGTTTCATTTCCAGCACCATGGAGATGCTCCAGATGCCGTTTAATGGGATGGCTGTTCCATATGTGCGAGTCATGGCTGGCTCCACCATGACTAGCATCGATGTTTAGTATATTCAAATCAGAATCACAAATCTAAAATAATATTTGCACATAATTAGTACATATGTAACAAACAATATAAAGTGTATAATTGAAAAGTTTTTTATTTCCACTGTTTCCACTGTAGGTCGAGAAAAGTCTAAGCAGAGTCTACTTACTATTTGGGTATTCAGAGAATGATATCTCTTTCTGTTAAAATATCTTTCTTCGTACTCTGATGGCCTTACAATAGCTATATGGCTGCCATCGATATAGCCAATCATGCCAGGCATTCCAAATTTTTGATAAAACCTAAAATTAAATAATATAAGTAATATTTCTTATCCTTTTAAAATTAAAAATAGGTAGGTACATAAGTAGGTATTCTTCTTACCCTTGTTTAATATGATTACGTTCTTCTCTATTTTGAGGAAAGTGGATGTATTTTTCTCTGAAGTGGCTGTTATTGAGAGCTAACGTCACAGCCCGTATGCTCTTAGATACACTAACTTGGTGCATCGTAAAATGTGCACTTGCTCCGACATGCCTTTGGTAGGACCCAGACGCATAGAAATGCAGTGTACATAAGACCTAAAAATATTAAAAATAGTTTGGTATGTACACCTATTGGATTACCTCGCAGGTTAGGTAGGTAGATAGTAGGTACTTACTTGGGAGGCTGTTGTTAGCCCTCTCGATTGCCTTGGTAAATAAGGTTCTATTTCACTGACTAAATCACGAGTGAGACTCTTAGTCAACCGATACAACTTCACAAATTCACGATCCGTAATTTCGAACCCATAGTTTAAATTTCTCAAATTAGCACAATTTCTTCTGTACCTAAGAGCTTCTTCAAGTCGCGCGCGTTCCAGAAAATTTGCATAAAGGCCTAAATCTGCCATTTCAACACCAAACTACAACAAAAAGTTTGGACAAAATAGAAATATGAACCAAAAAAGTTAGTCCTAGAGTAACTTCTACCAATTCGCCTATCTGACATTTTAGCAATTCCTATTTGGAGGGCCATTTTACGCATTCCCATAGAGAACTGTCAAAATAGGTGAATTGTGAATATGAACATAGTATGAAATGTGAAATGAATTGCTTCATAGGTAGCCACTTTACCATTTGCCAAATGAAACATATTGTGATCATATTATGAAACATCCAAAGTGGCCGCTTTAGACCCCCAGATGTCACAAACCCCTTGATGAACAATCCTCTTCCTTCCCAGTTAAGATTTACGTACCGTTTATGAATATCCTTTCTGATTTCATTCGTGAACTTTGTTGAACATTTTTTACGGCACGTGGCACCACACGGAGGTTTTAACGAAAGTTTTTCCATTTCTTTTTGTTTCTTCTGCTTTACTCGTTCGATTAATGGCTCTTCAAACATACGCCTTTTTCTAGGCAAACCTGCCTTCGTGAATCCTTTTCCACTGTCAAAAATGTTTAATTCATTTGCATTTCTCATGACTACTTCCGTTATTATATCGGAAGACGACTCAACAACAAGATGTATTTCGTTTTGAGGTTTAGTTAATAATTAGTTAGTTAATAGGTTAGTTAATAGTTAATAAGTAAACGAGCTGTTAACTCATGCAGGGTTTGGTTACTCTCCGGAACTGACTCCCATGCTGCAGTAAAATGTTTGTATTTTTCCGGCAATCCCATAATTAGTTTGGTCATAAACATTTTATCTGATATTTTTTAAGTTCCGAGTTGTGCTACTCGTCCTCTTATATCTTCGAGTTGTGATATGAAGATTGTGATATCTCCCTCACATTTTAGATTGAAGAATTTTTGTTGTTCTAGGTGAAGACTGGTGGAGGATTTTCTTTCATAGATCGAAGTTAATTTTTCCCACTTAGCAGCCGAAGACGTCATTTGGGTTAGATGTATTAGAACTTTTTCACTGATGTTTAGGATTATCAAACTTTGAGCTTTGTGATCCTTCTTCACCCACTCACCAGATCCTTCCTTCTTCTTTGACCCTTCTACTATATCATAAAGATCCATGGCTTGGAGAAAAATCCTCATTTGAAATTTCCATGTACTCCAATTACTCGGGCCTTCCAATTTTACGCCCGCAAGTTTTCCTCATAATAACTTGTCGTCAGCCATTTTTTTTGATCACCTCGACTTGTGTTGCCTGTGTCCCAAGTCCCAACCAGCCTTGCTCAACCGCGTGCTCACCGCGTGTACCGCTCACCGGTATCTTTTGATATTGCTGCACCTGCGCCCCTGGGCCCAAAACCTGTTAGCTATTTAGCTCTCTAGAGGCTTTGGGAAGGACACAAACACCTTGGTTAGACAATACTTATAGTTTATTATTTTACTATGAAAAAAAATCACTGCGCCCCTGGGCCCAAAACCTGTTAGCTATTTAGCTCTCTAGAGGCTTTGGGAAGGACACAAACACCTTGGTTAGACAATACTTATAGTTTATTATTTTACTATGAAAAAAAATCACAAAAGGTTGAACTGTGCGGACATCTTGTTTTTTTACCCAACTCACAAGTGCGATTCTTCGGAAACGGAAACAACAAAAAAAATTGGATATTGGTACTGCCACAGATAATCAAATCTTTATTGTCATTCTCAATAATTCTAATAATAAATCATTAGTCTAACATCCTGGCCGACTATTCCAGGCATTTCCCGGGTGAAAATCGGTGAGAATAACAAGTTACAAGCGCCGACCTTCGCCGGTGCCGGCGCCAAGAAAAGCGCTCAAGTCGACGGCGGGGTAATCGTGCTTGTTGTGCTGAGCCTTAGGGTTTGTGCATACGAGCGCGAACGAGGTTGTATTCATTGCTTTATTTACTTATACTTACAAAAATACACGCGAGAGCAATGATTCCGGGTCACTTAAAGAATGTTAAAAATCTCGGAAACTAAAAATGATAGGTTAATGCAATAAATTGTATTTAATAGACAATGTAATACTCCTTAAATGAAGGTATTAAAACTTCTTAGTTATTGTAAAGTTATATCTTAAAAAAATCAAATTTGAAAAAGGGCCACTTTCGAAGATGGAACTACGAAATTACAGCATTTGGTTTTGCTTTTGTTTGTAATCTGTCATTTATGTGGGTATATAAACCATGTTGATAGTGCTCTATATTCATTATTCAAGCTGAAATTATGTCGCTTACGCCTGAAGAATGCACCAGAATACTTACAATGCTGGAAACCGGCCGGAGTCAGCGCGATACAGCCAGGACTGTCGGTGTGTCGCTGTCAACAGTACAAAGAGTTCTCCGACGTTACGAAGAAACTGGTTCTAACCTACGCAGACCAGGAACGGGCAGAACCAGGTGTACCACAGCACGAGAAGACCGATACTTGGTGAACACCATGCTTCGAAATCGCTTTCTCACAGGAACTGAACTCACAAATCAGTTTCGACGCCTCGGAGGAAGTAACCCAAGTGCATGGACAGTAAGACGTCGGCTTGCTGAATCTAACTTAAAACCCCTTAGACCTGCAAACGGCCCTAAACTGGAGCGTGGGCATCGTATTTCAAGACTAAGATATGCCCAGAGCCACGTAAATTGGAGTATTGAAGATTGGTCAAAAGTTATGTTCTCCGACGAATCAAAATTTATGCTCTACAAGCACGATGGAAGACACAGAGTGTATCGAAGACCAGGGGAAAGATTCAAGCAAGCATGCATCGAAGAAAAAGTAGCCTACGGTGGTGGGTCTGTACTTGTGTGGGCCGGAATTTCTTCTGAAAGTCGCACAGAGCTGGTGATCATAGAAAACGGCTCTTTAACTAGCGTAAGATATGTGGAAGAAATCCTCAATGATCATGTTGGTCCATTTATGGTCAATTTAGGTGAGGATGCTATATTTATGCATGACAATGCCCGACCTCATACAGGTAGGATTGTGAATGACTACCTTCAAGAGATGAACATTACTCGTATGGAGTGGCCAGCGCGCAGCCCGGATATCAACCCGATCGAGCATGCTTGGGACGAGCTAGGCAGATGCGTAAAACAACGAAACCCTCCCCCAATCACGCTTCGTGAGCTCAAAATTGCTCTCACAGAGGAATGGGAGAATATTCCCCAAAATCGTATAAGGAACTTGGTGTACAGCATGCCAAACCGCGTAAACGCAGTAATGGAAGCACGAGGAGGCAATACGAAGTATTAAAATTCAAGTCAAATCGTAATAAAGTTCAAAAATTTCATGTTTCCTATTTTTGTTTTAAGGAGAGATCAGCAGTTTTTTTCTTTATGTAATTTTGTGTTAATAAAATGTATGGTGACTCATATTTTTTTACTTTCATTTAAGGAGTATTACATTGTCTATTAAATACAATTTATTGCATTAACCTATCATTTTTAGTTTCCGAGATTTTTAACATTCTTTAAGTGACCCGGAATCATTGCTCTCGAGGTTATTTACTGAATAACATTGTTGAGTGTCCGGTCACTGTTTGCTCCTACGATGTCAGATCTCAAAGAACTTATTGCCCAGCGAAGTGGCATAAAAACTAGAATTACTTTATTTGAGAAGCATCTAGGGCATGGACGTATTATCGGGACGTGAAACGCTCAAAAAACCTAATACAATCACAGTCGACCAATTTTTGTGGGGCGAGGGAGGAAGGGTCTATTTCTGCTTATTTTCCGCATATAGCGTTGTCACTGTCTAACAGTTACTTCTGATTTATACTAGTGCTTGATGCAGTCGATGAAATTTTATCGATAAAAATGAATGAATGATGGAAAATATCGAAGTACGAATTTTATTTTGAAATTAGAATGTTGATGCTTGATTTGGTTTTATTTAGTTAACACCTACTGATAATATACGATTTCATTAAAAATTCTATTATTTAACATTTTGAAATACAGTCAGCTTCCACTAAAGGAGATAGGTACCTACTTTTTGATGTCTTACCTTACCTACCTGCTAATGCCTACTCGTGGTTAGTAAGCTCCTATAATTATACCTACCTATCAGAATGAGGTGGCGGGACGAGCTTGACTCTCACCTTAGCTCGTGGCCTGTCACTGCGTTAAGTCGCGAAGAGTGGAAAGACCGCCAAAAACTGGGATAGGAAGGTTTTGGGGGGATCTTTGCCCGGATGTGGGACACAACACACAACAAGTAAATTGAAAAAAAAATACACATAATTAAACATAATAGATTGAAAATATTGATAATATAATAATCATTTATTTCAGGCAAAACAGTAAATAAAAATACAGGGCACATTTTTATACCCTTAAAACTGAAATACATAATAATATAATTATAAAAATAAACTAATTAACACAGATTGGTATCGCATAAAAATTTTGATGACAATTTCTAAGATTATTCTTGCTACTTAAATTCTTATATAAATACTAAGCATTTTGGTTCTACTGTAATTCACTACTGGTTCTACTGTAAATCTACTACTGGTTCTAGTGTAAATCTACTACTATATCAAGCGTGTAATCATCTATCTATTACTGTAACTGCAGTAATAATATCAAATAATAGTTACGTTTACTGCAGTACTTCCATCTGAGTTGTTTTTTGTTACATTCGTGCTCTGTGATGTTTTTAAATCATCTTCCGTTTCATGTGACTGAAAGTACATTTAGACGATAAGGCCCTTATTCATATTGGTCCTCTAGCACTCAGATAGCTTAGCAGGCCGCTAAGTCTGTTGCCATCTCTATTTATTGATAAAAAAGTGACAGTGACAAGATTAGTTTAGCAAGCCGCTAAAAAGTGCAAAGTATGAAGAATGAGAAGGTGAAGAACAACAAACAAAAGAATTATGTTCATCACTCCGAAGATCCTCACCAATTTTTGTGGGACCACCATTGCAGTATCTCCTTTCCAACAAAATAAGAATCATCTAAATCGGTTCATAAACAAAGAAGTTCTTATTAAGACAAAAATTGTATTCATTTCTAATCCCCGTGTTCGTGTCGCACCCATACTGGTTGATGTTGGTGGGAGAGAAAAGGCCACGGAAAGTAGGTGCAAAGATAAAAAAACTAGAACTAGTTGTCTGTGAATAAAGCTCAAGATCGACCGTCATTGCGCTCCTTTGGGTAAGAACAATTTCCAGCAGTGGACTTCTATAAGCACTGTTAATGATGATGATTAAGGAGTTGTATGATTTAAAGCTCTACTCACAAATTTAGGAAAGTTTAATGTAGGGATAGCATCTTCGCACAGTCTTTTTCTTTTTTTCGCATTTTTGTTGAAGTACTTATCTTCGAAATGTACACCACATATTCGGGTATTTTTTGATGGGATCCAGGTCTGCTGTCTGCGGACTGCTTTCACCCACTCTCTTTTCCTTAGCGGATCAGTTGGGAATCTGAAAGTGTGTCTGTTCGTTCATTCACTAACATCGATAATTTTCATCGATAGTTTCAAGCCCTAATGAACAATGATTGTAATGAACGAATGAAAAATGACCGGTATAATCCGACTTGTTTCGGTATGCCACAATTATGGCTACATTGAACTAAAAAAATAGTACCTACTTAAAATGGCGTAATATTTGCAAAAATCAAAACACATTTAATTGTTTTTGTGAAAAAATAGTCGCTTTTATAGGATAAAATTATACTCACGGGTGATATGAAACATTAACTGTTCGGTCACTGTAGTTTTTACAAAACAAAACGGCGCACTTCGTCATATTTTTACGTTATGTTTTCGTCAAGAGCTACGGTCATACTGACAAGGAAGTTCGAGCGAAAAGTCATAAAGGCTCATATCGTGGCAGCGGGGGTAAAGGCGAGAACGGGCTCGTAACGTGTCCCGAGGATAATACGTCCATGATCTAGGGCCTTTGTCTGAGTCTAAATTAAATAAAAACCAATACAATGAGCTAATACTAAGATTGAATAAATTCCAAGAACTGTCATATGCGTTTGATGAATTGCAATCTAAAATTGAATTATTGGATCTTGTTGGTGATCAAATGAGTGAAAGAGAGAAGAACAGATTCTTCAGTCTTATAGCTAAAACTCAAGATAAATTACAGAGTTATGAAGAAAAAGATAAAACAATGATTGAGGCATCTTCAGCATCTCAAACTTCTCATTACTCTCATCACCACCAACATCTAAAGCTCCCAACACTCAAAGTGCCTCCATTTAGTGGTGAGCCCGGCAAGTGGTTGGAATTTCGGGACACATACACTTCACTCATTCATGATAATGATAGCATCGACAATGTTAGTAAATTTCATTACTTGAAGTCTTACCTTGAGGGAACGGCAATGGCAGTCATAGCTTCACTAACAGTTTCTACAGCAAACTACCCTATTGCATCTATCTCTCTTGTGTGATAGATTTAATAATAAAAGGTTACTTATAAATGAACATATCAAGTGCTTATTTTCGTTAGAGCCTATGGCCAAGGAGTCTGATAAGGGTATCCGTGGCATGATTGATGCAATTTCCAAAAATTTAAGTGCATTGAATTCTTTAGATGAGCCCACAATAAGTTGGGACTCGATGATAATATACGTGGCTACTGAGAAGTTAGACCCTGAAACTGCTAGGGATGGGGAGGAACATAGGAGCACCTTGGATAAAGCTTCATTAGAAAAATTCTTTGATTTTATTCGTCAACGGGCAACGCTCTTAGAAACCATCCGTGCCAGTAAATCGCATAAATCTGAAAAACGGAACAGTTTTGTAAAATCAAAGTCTTTTGTAGCTGCTTCATCTGAATCCTCTTCCCATGGTTCATCTTACGGCGCTTCTCATCATAATAATTGTTTATCCTGCAAACAAAATCATAAATTATATGAGTGTATGAAATTCAAAACTTTACCAATTGAAGACCGAATTGTAAAGGTTCATGAATGGAAATTGTGCAACAATTGTCTGCGTGGTGGCCGCAGGTCATCGCAGTGTAGGCTCGGTGGTTGTCGCATCTGCTATAAAAAACATAATACTGTATTACATAGGCAATCATCTTTACAAACAAATACACAACCACAACAACAAGAAAGTCATGAAGAAACTACATCTCTACTGACTACTACTAATACTGTTTCTAAACATGACTTACCTGCATCTTCTTCTATTCCTCGCCAAGATGGTGGGGAGTCTTCTTGTGTAGTCAGCATGTCCTCCGTGTCCTTTTATCAAGTTCTTCTTTTTACAGCTTTGGTTGAAGTTACAATCAGCGGAAAGACATTTAAATTGAAAGCTTTGTTAGACAGTGGAAGCGCCAGTCTTCCTTTATAACCGAGTCCGCTTTAGCTAAGATTGGTATCAACAAAACAAAAACTTCTAAACGGTGTGTCTCAGGTTTAAGCAATACTGTCATCGATATTACTGAACATTGCAGTCTAGTAATAAAATCTTCTTATAATAGTTTTAGTGCCCCTGTCACTTGCTATGTGATTCCGTTGATAACGGATCAATTACCTCATTTAGAAATCCGAGTTCAGGCATTAGGCATTCCAAATCATATTCAGTTATCAGACCCACACTTCTTTGTCCCGTCTGACATTGACATGCTCCTAGGAGCCGATGTCTTTTGGGAAATTATTGGTTCATCGCAAATCAAAATAGGTCCTAACAATAAAGCCCTTTTACGTGAAACCCAACTCGGATAGATAGTAGCTGGCCCCATGAGGGGAAATTCCAGTGGCAAATCAAACCGCATGGTTTGTAATTTCAGCCGAAACATACAACAACAACTTTCAAAGTTTTGGGAACTTGAAGAGGTACCAGTAGAAATACCTATGTCAGTCGTACATGACTTTTGTGAAAACCTCTTCACCAAGACAACTTACCGTGATGCAAATGGTAGATTTTGTGTACAGCTTCCTCTTCGCGACTCACCTAGTGTCTTAGGTGAATCATATCACATTGCTGAAAAAAGATTGTTACAAATAGAAAAAAAATTGAGTAGATCACCTTCATTGCGAACAGAGTACAATAAATTCATGGAAGAATATGAACGCCTCGGACACATGAGTGAAGTCGCTAAGCCATCAACCGGCTGCTACCTTCCTCACCATGCAGTGATAAGGGAGAGTAGTGAAACTACCAAGGTAAGAGTGGTCTTCGATGCGTCCGCTAAAACTTCTTCAGGTGTATCACTCAATGACATTCAATATGTTGGTCCAGTGGTCCAAGATGACCTATTTTCAATCTTGCTAAGATTCAGGCAGCACCGTTACGTGGTTTCAGCAGACGTAGAAAAGATGTATCGCCAAATAGAGGTAAATCGCTGGCAGCGCCCTCTACAGATGATTCTGTGGCGCGAAAGGCCAGATATTCCAATTAAAGTCTTCGAGTTGAATACCGTCACGTATGGAACAGCTTCTGCGCCATTTCTTAGCACTAGAGGTCTTCTTCAATTAGCCAATGAATGCTCCGACGAATCAATATCGCAGCTGATCAAAAACGACTTCTACGTGGACGATTTTCTCACTGGAAGTGAAGAGCGAAGAGGAAGAGCTTAATAATAATAATAATTTATTTACCAGAAATAGGTTACAAGTTCTTATGCTATATTAAGTAGGTTCAACATATTCCACCAAACACATTGGCATGCAAGTTCAATAGGTAGGCAATAGCACAGATTATATAATACTATACTAGCAATAGGTAAGCAATTGAGGAGCAAAAAAACAAAACCTGATTTGTCCTTGTGATGTAAACAATAGTAATGAGAAGAAAAGTTAATTTTCTATGTTTTTCTAAATGAAACTAAAGTTCTATGCTATTAATCTAAAGTTTCTGCTATTATAATAACCTTTTTTTGTTTTCTGTAATAGTCCTATGAACAATTTTTAAGTTGTTTTTTTCAATTAAATTTGGACAAATCATCTTTTGCATGAATATACTGGACATTACATGTTATGCATAAACTTAATTAGGACTAATCATGTTTTGTTTGTAACTATAAAGGAAAGCTGTATGAGAATATTATATTAATAAAACAAATTTAGATAAGACTTAACTTTATTTATTTTTCTTTTATGATTACAATGAATCCAAATTAAATATGGATAGCAGTTTCTGCTTCCAAACAATCACATAAAGGCTCATTTTGGCTATCTATCACAGAAGGTGTACTGAAAATGATTTGCTTATACCACTGAAAATACTCATCATCCAGTGATTGCCATTCCCCAAACATATTGGTTAGTAATTTATTCACATCATCTTTCTTCTCCTGTGTGATTCCGTGACTCAATGGCATTTCTTTAATATTAAAGGTACTCAGACGATTTTTCTTCACTCCTCTTTTTACCAGGTTTACAAAGGATTCAGTTTCATCTTCATAGTTAAAGTATTTTGATGCCTTTACTAGAAGAGTTTTTCTTGGATCTGGATTGTGTTTTATGTGTATTTTTTTCATCTCACTTATCATGGGAAGGTCTTTGTAAAGTACATTCAACGACTTTGTATCCAGAAGCTTCCAATCCACTCCTAGTATGTGTACTGTACCAATTTGTTTGTATATTTCGTAATACTGATCTTTCGACAGAATTGTTGGTTGAACTCTCAGCAAATGTTCTACTCTACCGAAGACACGGTCAGCGGGGAGAAAACTGTGGCCACGAACAGGTGTAATGAATACTATTTCCAATTCAGGTCTCTTATGCAAGAAGTACATTAATGTCCGGAGTACAATATTGTTCTTATTTTGTGAAACACATCCATCACTAAACAAACGTAATAGTTTAGTGTTTGTTAGGTCCATTTTTTCCAGATGTTGCAATAAAGCTGAAGACACTTCTGCACTCCCTTTCCCAGCCTGCTCTTCAGTCCAAGTATAAAAATCTGGTAGTTTAGTTTTGGTATCCACAACACATAAAGCGTAGAAACCAATTTGCCTAGCATAATAAGCTTCTTGAATTTGAGTTTTGGGAAGTGGCTGAATCTGCTGTAAATCAAAGCACAAAGTTTTTGAGTCTGGGACATCAGCTTTTAAATGTTGGTAAAAAGCATTTGCCCGCTTCTTGTGAATTCGTTTTTCAATCATACGGGAGCTTTTTTGTGCAAGATCAGTCGCTCGTTTGATTTGGTTAGTTAAAAGAGTGCAATAGCTGCAGACATCCGAAGCTGGAGATCGAAAACCAATATTGTATTCAGTCACAAATATAAGTCTAAACATTGAGTATTTAACTTTCAAGTTTTCAGGGCATTCAGAGTTATAAATCTTGTGTAACTTAGACATGGAAAGATCACAATTTAAATATATCCTTTTTGATTTATTCCTGTTATAATGGCTTTCAGTTCCTTTCAATTTTCCAATAAAATCTCTTACAAAATTTTTCTTCTCGGTATTTTTATAGCTTACTCTGTCACCTCCTCTGTGTTCTTCAATGGGTTTACCACTGTAAACACTTTTAGTCACGTTGGCTAATCTTGTGCGATTGAATCGAGTTAAGCTCATGAAGAACTTCTTGCAGACTGGTACTCGATTAGGTCCATGCATCAGGTAAAATTTAGTGCTGTATGCATGCTGCGTTCCTGATTTTTTTCTCTTGTTACCATGCACAGGTCTGGGCCTTCTTCTTTTGATGTTGGTGGTCGTAACTAACGATGCTATCATTGAATCTTGACGTAATTTGTCAGGTTCTTTGTACAATTCGCGGCGCATGGAGTTCACATCATTTGGAGATATTTTACAGCACTGAAATTGTTTGGTGTTGTGCTGGCAAGGATAATACAGCGAAACCCTAGGTGCAGAGTACTTTGCCTTTTTGTTTGCAGCTCGTTTTCCTCCTGTCACTCTTCTTTTTCGAAATCCGTTATTCACTGTCCGAACTTCTACAGTTTCCTCATCAACCTCATCCATTTTTTCAGAATATAAATTAATTATAAATTAAAAAACGGTAAACATATCGATCGATTCAATTCGCACCAAATCTGCTGTAATTAATGATTTTGACATGCAAAACATGACAGCTCCACAGATAAGATGGCGCTTGAAAATGCGTGATTGGTTGAATGGACAAAATACGATCTGCTTAAAAAAATAGAGAGGACAAAACTTATTTTGCATCTAACGGTACTTTTTGCGAGCATTTTTACAAGGGAGCAGTCACTTTTTGATCAAAACGAAAGGCGGCAAATGATTTAAGTTGACATAGACAGTAAAATACCATCATTAGGTGTATTTTTTTTTTTTGTGACAAATCACTTTATGCTTTTTTACTCCTCAATTGTATTTGGATTGAGCAAGTTTTAAGTTGTATTGCAGTGTCTACACTAAGTACGAGACTTGTGTTGTAAACACTGCGCTACCCTCCATTAGTTCATCTTTACGTAAAGCCATGTTGAGGTTGTTAGCGTCGTGTATCGCAAGTAAGTACCTATTCATTTAGTTACCTAATAAATAAATCTTATTAGATAAACACACATGCTTAAACATTTAATTCGATTAATAATCACACTAATCAAATGAGAATTTACATTGAAAACAATTAAAATAGGTTTAAAGAAAAATAAATAATCATAATAATAAAAAATAAAATGCTGAAACTTATTTAACTAATAACTAATCCTCTCTCTTGCTTCTTACACGATAATTTAAGATTGACCGCATTCAAGAATTAAATTGTGACGTGCATACATCATTGCAACAACATTTGGTAAGTACATTTTCTAATTTGCGAGTGTGTGTATTCTGTGGATTTGTAGCGTGAATGAGTTGTGTAGATGAGTTGCGACGGTGTTTTGTACGAGTGTGTTGTGTTAATATGTACCGAGGGTGAGTTGTGAGGATCTGTTGTGTGCGAAATATTTAATATTGACTAGAATTGAAATAAATGAATTAATTTAGGTAAAATTATGAAACTTATTAGATCACTAAGAGCTAATCATCTTTCTTTTACAGGACTAAGTACTAAGTATATTTTCTTATTTACGGGTGTGTACTATGGACGTGTAGCATAAATAAGGATTATGAGGGTGTGTAGAGGAGTGTATTGTATGAATGTGTTGTAGGGTTGTGTTGTATGAATATATGTGTATGGGTAGGGTGTGTGTGTGTGTGTTAATGGTTTTTTTTATACTACTGCATTACTTTTAGCAGTTGCTCAGTCTCCTCATACCTAAGTGTAAGAAGCCATCTCAACAAAGCTTCTTTACATTTTGTTTGGTTTGCGTGGATTATACCACTTACCATTTTATTGGCTTTATTATACAAAAACGGACCCAAGAAGCTTTGCTGACGTTGAGCAAAAATAGTATGTATTGTAGGCTTAGATAAAACTCCATCTTTTCTTCGTTTACCAGTTGACAGCTTAGAATCATCATAAACACTGTCACACAGATCTTGCAGTCTGCGGGGTTTCCATTGCGTAAGTTCCGCACCAATGCACCTTCTATAGTGCTCAACAATCCAGGTTCTTTAATACCTAAAGATTTGGACTCTACATCTCCATCCAGCGCTCTGGGTCTAAAGTGGGACCCAGCCGCTGACGTCTTTAGGTTCTCTCCAAATGTTGAGAGCCCCTCTCAAGCCACCAAAAGAACGATCTTATCGAATTCAGCTAAGCTTTTCGATCCGCTGGGCTTATTGAGCCCATGTACCATAATCCCTAAAATGATACTTCAGAAATTATGGATTTCCAATTTGAATTGGGACGATCCGGTTTCTACAGAAGTTGAAAGATCGTGGCTTAACTTCGTGTCTAATCTTGGCAACTTAGCTTCTCTAGAATTACCCAGGTATGTTCTCTGTATAGAACCTGAGGTCATTGAATTACATATATTCTGCGATGCGTCTGAGGTTGCGTATGGTACGTACGTACCTCTACCTACGATCGATAAATAAATTAGGTCAAGTAGAATGCAATCTTCTTTGCGCAATGACAAAGGTTGCGCCTTTAAAACCACAAACCATTCCTCGCTTGGAACTATGTGGAGCCGTTTTAGCCGCTCGTCTGTCTCATAAAGTTTTAAAGGCTCTGAGACTCCACATACAAAATGTCGACTACTGGTCGGACTCAACTGTAGTTCTCGGTTGGCTTTCTTCGCATGCACGCGATCTTAAAACATTTGTGTCAAATCGGGTTGCTGAAGTTCAGCAGCTCACGTCTTCTGGTTCCTGGAGACATGTACCTGGAACACAAAATCCAGCAGATCTAGCCTCGCGCGGCTTAGATCCTAAGCACATTAGTGAATCTACCTTATGGTGGCATGGCCCTTCTTTTCTGCTAGACAATCAATCGAACTGGCCAAACAAAATTAAGCTTTCTAAAGAATTACCTGAAATTAAAACTAGTTCTACTGGATTAATTCCTAAAACTACAACTACTTCTTGCACTACAACTACGAATAATGGTGATACTCACACATGCGGTATAGCCAATTTCGAGAAATTCTCGAAATTGACTACACTACAACGAAGCATAGGCTACGCTCTACGATTTATCTACAATGTACAACATGCAAACTCCAAGCGTACCGGTCATTTAACCACTGATGAGTTAAAAGCTTCTCTCGATTGTATCATCAAACAACATCAGGCTGAATGTTTCGGTAACGAAATTAATTTAATAAAAAATAAAAAATGTTTACCTGCGAAATCAGGGTTGCTCTCTCTGAGGCCCTTCGTAGATGAATCCGGTGTCCTTCGTGTAGGCGGCCGCATCCAAGGTGCATCTGAAACATATAACAAAAAACATCCTATTTTAGTAGAGTCGAAACATAATTTTGCTAAGCTATTATTTGCTGACGAACACAAACGTCTATTGCATTGTGGCCCACAATTACTTCTAACTAATATTAGACAAACTTATTGGCCAATTACTAGTAGACGATTAGCTAGAAGCATTGTCAATAATTGTAAATTATGTAGAGTCATAAAATCCAAAACAATAAATCCCATTATGGGTAACTTAACCTCTCCTCGAGTAACTCCTAACTTACCCTTCCAAGTTTCAGGCGTTGACTTTGCAGGGCCTTTTCCAATTCGCGACCGCACCGGCCGTGGATGTAAAATTATAAAAGCTATCTGTGCATACATATTTGTATGCTTCTCAACGCTTGCGTTGCACTTGGAAATTGCATCGGACATGAGTTCGGAGGTTTTTATTTTATGTCTTAGACGTTTCATTTCTCGTAGGGGAAAACCATGCGAGATTTATTTTGATAATGGTCGAAACTTCGTGGGCGCAAACAATGACCTTAGTCAAATTTTAAATACAAGTGTAGTGACACAATTGTTTACATTTGTAAGACAACGCCGCCTCCCGCTCCCCCGGGGAAGAAGGTGTGAGTCGTACCGTGCGCAGGGCCGGAAGCCCACGTGTGTCAATTTCATTAAAGAAAAATAAATGCGTTGATTTCGTTTACTTAACTAAGTGGTGTAATTTCGGACCTTCCATCAAAATAAAATAGGTAGTTACTCCAGGAACAGAGACGCTCCTATAGTGGTGACCCCAGACAAAGTGAACAGTATTTTTTTGACCTTTTAATTTTTGTGAAGTGGAAATGAATCCGACACCACCACTCGCGGTTCCCGCACGCACTCCGTCCCCAGTCAGCCTTACCGTACCTGGACCGTCTACAGCACCAGTCATGGAGGAGAAGCTGGATTTGGCAGTAGTATCGCTCAGTTCAAAAATACCAGATTTTTGGAGTGATCAACCAAGAGTATGGTTTATTCGAACTGAAGCAATACTAGCGCCACAGAAGATGGGGGACGAAAGTAAATTTAACATCGTGGTTTCCAAGTTAGGGAAGGACGTTATTCAGCAGGTAACTGATTTGTTGGTAGACCCGCCGGCTACCAACAAGTACGATGCACTGCGTTCCCGCCTTCTGCTTATTTACGAAGAATCAGAAAACCGGCAAATCCAGAAGTTAATCGGCGAGATGGAGTTGGGCGACCAAAAACCATCCCAACTTCTGCGACGCATGAAGGATTTGGCAAGAAGTAAAATACCTGATGATACACTACGCATTCTGTGGCAAGGTCATCTGCCATCAGCGGCGCGAGCAGTCCTTACAGTATCGGAGATAAAAGATATGGAGAAGTTAGCCGACATAGCAGACAGGATCATAGAGAGCACTCGACCGGCGCAGATATCAGCTCTGGCGCAGACTCCCAATGATATCATTCTCGCTGAGATAGCAAAAATTAACCAAAGATTGAACAATTTAGACCGGGGCAGATCGTCCCAGCGCGGAAACAATCGCAATCGCTCATCGTCGGCACCAGCATCGCGTGATCTTTCGCAGCCGCGACGCACACCCCGCAGCGCAGATTGGATGTGTTTCTACCATTTTCGTTTCCGGGATAGGGCACAGAAGTGTGTCAAACCTTGCGCCTGGAAGGAGAAGCCAAAGCATCAGGAAAACTAGAAGGAGTGCAGTCAGTGGCGGATGTCTGCACCATTTTTCCCTCCCACCGCCTATGCGTGACCGACTGCAAAAGTGGCCTACGTTTTTTGGTTGATACGGGAGCCAATGTTTCAGTCATTCCAGTTCGCAGAAGATGGTTTAGTGATGATAAGTGCTCCGACTATAAACTGTATGCAGCTAACGGCAGTGAAATAAAACCTACGGTACTCAAACTTTAGACCTCGATTTTAAATTACGCAGACCATACCGGTGGAACTTTATCATCGCGGATGTGAAACAGCCAATTCTCGGCGCGGACTTTTTGGCACATAATCGATTAATAGTGGACTTGAGTGAACGTAAATTAAAAGACAAAGTGACAAGTTTGAGCATCGTCGCTTCGTTAGTGACTCACAATGAGCCGCCTATTCATACGGTGGATTGTGATCACCCGTACTTTGAACTTTTACAAAAGTATCCTGATATTACGAAACCAGTGTCATTTAAGGAGCCATCACGCCATGGAATTTATCATCACATCGAGACAACCGGACCTCCAATTTTCGCACGGGCCAGGCCGCTTCCGCCTGACCGGTATAACAAGGTAAAGGAGGAATTTCGCGTTATGCAGGAGATGGGCATCTGTCGACCGTCCAAGTCAGCTTGGGCCAGTCCTCTACACGTGGTTCCGAAGAAGAACGGAGATCTACGACCTTGTGGTGATTATCGCAGGTTGAATGCAGTCACTAAGCCAGATCGCTACCCTATACCGCGTCTTCAGGATTTACCTACTTAATGGCAGGTAAAAAGATTTTTTCCAAGTTAGACATCAACAGAGCTTACCATTTCATCGAGATAGCACCAGAAGACGTCGAGAAAACCGCAATCATATGTCCTTTTGGGCTCTACGAATTTACTAGGCTAGGATTTGGTTTCCGGAATGCTAGCCAATCTTTTCAGCGCTTCATGAACACCAAAGTACTTCATGATTTAGATTTTCTGTTTTGCTACATCGACGATATATTGATAGCTAGCGATAACGAGGTAGGGCATAGAGAGCATCTAGAAAAAGTTTTCTCTAGATTTAATGAGTATGGTATTTCTATCAATTTTGCTAAATGCAGTTTTGGACAAACGAAACTTGATTTTTTAGGTTTCGAAGTATCATCTGAAGGGATACGGCCGTTGGAAAGCAAGGTTAATGCAATAAAAGATTTCCCTAAGCCACAGACAGTAGCAGAGCTACGCAGATTTTTAGGCATGTTAAACTTTTATCGAAACCACCTTCCAAACGCCGCATTGCATCAGGCAGAGTTAAATAAGTATCTGCATGGTACCAAGAAAAACGACAAAACTATTATTGTATGGAACGAGACAACAGATAGGGCATTTGAACATTGTAAGGAGAGCTTACAAAGCGCTTGTATATTGTTTCACCCGGTATCTAATGCACCGCTTGCACTTATGACCGACGCTTCCAATACTTGTGTAGGTGCAGTACTGCAACAGTATGTAAACAATTCTTGGAAGCCGCTCGGGTATTTTTCCAAAGGTTTGTCTGTAGTCCAACAGAAGTACTCAACTTACGATCGAGAACTTTTAGGGATATTTATGGCAGTTAAGCATTTTAGGAATTTACATGAAGGACGATCGTTAACGATTTATACGGATCATAAGCCTTTAGTATATGCATTCTCTAAAATAGGAACTGATAACGAACTCCCAAGACGTATCAGGCAACTCATGTTCATAAGCGAGTTTACTACTGATATTCGACATGTAATTGGTTCGAAGAATGTAGTAGCCGACGCTTTATCGCGAGTAGAGACAATATTTTGTCCCACGTCCATCGATTATGCAGCGTTAGCAGAAGCTCAGTCCCACGATAAGTATATTACTGGTAACGCAAGTGGTAGCGTGCACCTGAAACGTATCAGCTTACCGAGTAGCGAGAAAGAGATATATTGCGATGTTTCTACACAGTCAGCTAGACCGTACCTACCGGAATGTTTTCGTCGAAACGCATTTAAAAGCGTCCACGATTTAAGTCATCCGGGGATTCGTACGACGCGGAAATTAATCAATAAAAAATATTTTTGGCCAGGCATGAACCGTGATTTAGGAATTTGGGCAAAAACCTGTGTACAGTGCCAACGGGTAAAGACCCAAAGACACACTGTATCACATCTCCAAGATTTTCCAGCATGTGGCAGGTTCGAACATATACACATTGATCTGGTTGGGCCTTTACCTATCTCTCCTCAAGGTTATAGGTACTGTTTAACCATAATAGATAGGTGTACGAAATGGCCCGAAGCTTATCCGATAACAGACATGACCGCGGACACTGTCGCGAAGATCGTTTATGAAGGATGGATAGTTCGTTTTGGTTGTCCTCACAGGCTCACTAGCGATCAAGGTCGTCAGTTCGAAAGCTCATTATTTTCACGCTTAATGCACTATATGGGCATTGAAAAAACGAGAACCACTCCTTACCACCCTCAAGCGAATGGTATGGTGGAACGGTGGCATCGTTCTTTCAAAGTCGCCATTTCATGGGCTGACGAACTACCTACCGCAATGTTAGGACTACGCGCAACCCTGAGGCAGGACAGTGGCGTAAGTGCAGCGGAAATGGTCTATGGCCAAGCATTAAGACTTCCCGGTGATTTTTTTGATTGTAAGAGTAGACAAACTTTAGGTAATTTTGACTCTGTAGCTGAAAATATTAGGGATACGATTAGAACTTTTAGAGCAGTCACAAGATCCCAGGGTAATGCACGTAATGTTTTTGTGCACCCCGATTTGCAAACGAGTAAATTTGTATTTGTTAGAAACGACGCAGTACGTAAACCTTTTACACCAACTTACAACGGTCCATACCGTATCGTAAAGCGAGGAAACAAGGTTTTCGTTATACAAATAAATTATAGGCAGGCACGAATTTCAATTGATCGGTTGAAACCGGCTTATTTACTGGCAAGTGACGAACCCGTACCACAGAGAGGCACCTCGTGCTCTGTACCGCTAGATAACGAGGGTACAGCCGGACGGTTCGATACATTTCCTAATATCGTACCACAGAGAAGTTTTTCAAACTCTGTACCACCAGATCAGCAGGGTACAGATGGTACAGATAGAAATGTGCCAAAGACCACCAGAAGCGGTCGCTAAGTCAAAAAGCCGAAACGTTTCTTGAACGATCAACACGTTAGATTTATAGACACATAGTTATAGTGATATTTTATATACAAACATTCTTGTTTATTTTTTTATTTTTTTACATGACCTTTTCTTATTTTTTTAGATTGCATTATATACAAACCACGTTTTTGGTAATTTTAGTCATACGTATAGTTTAAGTTATTTTTTACCCATATTGGTAAACCTACGAGGTGTCAAGTTTAATAACTTTGTTCAATCAAGGCATAACTTCGACGTTGCAAGTGCAGTTAGGTACTTTGTAATGCATAGCTTAATGCAACGTAGCTGATTATAATGTACGGAAACTTTATTCGATACAGTTATTGATTGATACACACAATAGGGCAAGTAACTTTGATCAGCATAATTGTGCCGAACTTACATTAGGCATCTATGCAGGTCCTCTTTCAAAGCAATGGCATTCGATTTAATCAACCCAACCTTAGCAGTTGTGCATTTACTTCCAATCATGGGCAAACAGCAAAGTAAGGAAGCCGTTATTATTGCCCAAAGTGGAAGCGGTGTTTCTAAAGAACAAATTTCAGAGATTGGATGGATGATCACCGCTATCATCATCATGATAATTATTTTCGTGATATTTTTCATTTGGAATCATTTGAAACGGAGAACGCAACGATGGTTCCATAGGCAGGTGCATGGTCGTGGTGTGCAGGTAGCAACCATACCGATGACAGCACCAGCACCAGCAGTCAGCGTACAGATGCAGCCAACAAGTGATGCGTCTGTGATATAATGCTAAAGTGCAATATCTATATAGCGCGGAGTGAATCTTTTTCAGCAGTGTGTATCAAGTAATCTGTGTAACAGCATATCAATCGTATCAAGTGTCCAGCTAGGTAGATAACGTTATGGTATGAGGTCATGTTAGTATAAAATAAAAATGTCAGTGGTTCTCAACATTTTATTGTAAAATTTTTTTGTGTTTTGTAATATGCATTCCGCATTTTTTATTTTTTTACAGGGGGTGTAATGTAGTGACACAATTGTTTACATTTGTAAGACAACGCCGCCTCCCGCTCCCCCGGGGAAGAAGGTGTGAGTCGTACCGTGCGCAGGGCCGGAAGCCCACGTGTGTCAATTTCATTAAAGAAAAATAAATGCGTTGATTTCGTTTACTTAACTAAGTGGTGTAATTTCGGACCTTCCATCAAAATAAAATAGGTAGTTACTCCAGGAACAGAGACGCTCCTATACAAGCAATGAATCAGTCTCATCATTTGCCGCCGACGAGGGCATAACATTTAAGTTCTCACCGGCTTACACCCCACATTTCGGTGGGCTTTGGGAAGCCGGCGTTAAATCGGCAAAGTATCATTTAACAAGAATGTTAGGAAATAATCACCTCACTTATGAGGAATTATCGACTCTATTTGTACAAATTGAAGCGATTTTGAATTCAAGGCCCCTTTGTCGACTTTCTTCGGATCCTACCGACCTTTTTCCTCTCACTCCGGGGTACTTCTTGATCGCTAAGCCGCTCACCTCCCTGCCTTCACCAGCGCTGATCGACATTAAGACAAGCCGTTTAAACCGATATCAAGAAATCGAGCAAATGCGACAGCACTTTTGGGAGCGATGGCGCAAGGAGTTTTTGAGCGAACTGCAACAGCGAGCCAAATGGCGTGTCAAGCGAGGAGAACTTCTGCAAGGCGACATGGTCATCCTCAAAGAAGCCAATCTGCCCCCACTCATATGGAAGATGGGCCAAATTCATAAACTCTACCCTGGAGCGGAAGGAGTGTCGCGCGTAGCAGATGTCTTCACGTCGAAGGGCGTCGTCCGTCGAGCCATTACAAATCTCTGTCCTCTACCTATGGAAAATTCTTCAGATGATGATGGCAGTTCTCGAGAACCCAAGGTCGTCGAGAGGGGGGAAGATGTTCCAGCCTGATTGCTTCAGGCAATAAAAAAGAAGAAGAAAACAATTCGGAATAGCACTCGCCACTTTTTTTATATATCATCTGTACCCTATCTGTGAGAAATTATTGTACGATTATTACTTTTGAATATTACAAGCATCTTAGATACCAATTTATATCGTATTCGTCAACTACCACGCCCCAAAATTACGGACCCAGAATCGAGAATTGCACGCAAAACAACATCAACCAAAACCGGTTTCTGCTCATATAGCTCGTTAAAATAAACTGAACTAAATGTGATTTCGCCCAATAATCGCTTATTTTGTTGATTCTTATTGTACCCATAAAATACCCCTAAAAATGTGAGCATCTCCTCCGGGTTCGTCTCCTTCCACCCTTGGAGTCTGCTCTTGGGTTTAATTCCCCTACTTATAACTTCGCGGGCATGGTCGTTAGTAGTGTATAATTGGGTTTTCTGGATCAGAGGAGATCCAGAAAATCCAATTATACACATTTCGATGCATTCATCGATTCATTTTCATCTTTTCAAAAACTAAACATTAGTTTTATTTGAAAAAGATAATCTTCTCAAAAACTGAACAGTTTATTTATTCATTTTCATCTATTCAAAAACTAAGCAGAGTTTTTTTTGAAAAGATTATCTTCTCAAAAACTGAACAGTTCATATATTCAAAAAACTAAGCAGGAGTTTTTTGGAAAAGATAATCTTCTCAAAAACAAAACAGTTCATTTTATCATTTTCAATGGATTTTCTGGATCAAAGGAGATCCAGAAAAAACCAATTATACACAGCTCGATGCATTCATCGATTCATTTTCATATTTTCAAAAACTAAACATTAGTTTTATTTGAAAAAGATAATCTTCTCAAAAACTGAACAGTTTATTTATTCATTTTCATCTATTCAAAAACTAAGCAGGAGTTTTTATGAAAAACTAAGCTAAGCTGTGTCAAAAACTAAGCTGTACCTACCAAATGTTAATTGTGGTATGTTTATTTAAAAAATCTATTTATTCCATTCAACTTCTCATTTAGCACCTATCTAGTAGTTTGTAAAATAAAATATTAGTCATATTTTATCAAAATAAAATATGACTAATATTTTATTTTGAAGAATAAATAAATAATTTTAGATTATCGATAAATAAAAATCAAAAATGGAATCAATATTATTTATTGACGAAATTGTATTTAATGTAATAATTACAAGGTTCTTATCATCTAGTCTAGTCTATAGATAGTTCTTGACCTATGCTAAAACATTAAGTAAAATATTTTACAAACAAATTCATCCAAAATACGAACCAGATAACATTAAGATTAATAACTATAGTATGGTTTTAAAATGACCCCAAGGCATGGTTTGAACTTTATTAAAGATTTGACGTTTGTCATCCTTTGCGTTTAACACCAGTTTATTTACTTCTTGAGAATAAAGGGCATGATGAATAGACTTAATCATATTCATTCTGCATTTCAATTCTTTGTTGTGACATAATGCATCTTCATAATCAGAAAGAGACAGTGTCTTAGTAACTGGCTTAGTTACACCTTTAGCTTTATTAATATGATTGTTTAAGCTTTTTAGAGAATAAAGTTTTGCTCTCAATCCTATAAATTCACAAATAACGTCACCGCCAAGCTCATCTTTAAATAAGCCAGGTATTTTAGCATTAACTAATGGTATATCATATGTATTTTCGGGAGAATAGTTACTTGTATCAAAATATTTGATATTATTTTTCATATCCTTATAAAAGTCGTTTGTTTTTATTAAATAAAGAAGGCTGTCTGTATCAGTGTAGCAAAGTTTGGCTCTCTTTCCATACCGATGTTTTATAAAGTCGTAGTGAAATTGATATAAATGTGTCTTTGCATATTCCAAAACAGAAAAACCAATGTATATAGGTCGATCTAAAACAATTTTTTCTGGTTTTAACTGAATTGCTACTAGGTCATCCGTAAATATCGCTACACTTTTTAAATTTGGCTTTGCAATTAGCTTTTCAGCACCCAAACACTTATTAGTTCTATTACCATTATCTTTCCAGCAAGATATCAATTTGACATCCACTTGTTTTCGTTTATTTTGAATTGTTTTACCAAATATAGCATTATTTAATAGTTTGAAAAAATCTTTCTCAAATGTTGATGTGGCTTTTTTTCTTAATAGTGTATTTAGCTCAATATACTTTCTTAAAAAATCTTGCTGTCGAAAACCTATTATGCGGTGAATTTTTTTCACTTCAAGGCCTTGTTTAATACATTCTTTCAAATGCATATAGTGTATGACATAGTTATACTTATCGTATAAATTTGCTATCAATTTCGTGGTTTTACCACCTGGAGGTATAAATTTTTCTGGAGCAAACGGTAGCTCACTATGCGAATCATGTACGTGCTCGGGGTAACATAAGTCAATTTCTAAAATATAGCCGTATTCATCTTCAGCAGAGCAATTAGAAATTTCAAATGCATTTATTTCATTTTTTGACAAAAATCGGAACTCTGATATTGGAAATTTTTTCATCATTGCATAACCATATAGATTATTACAGTCAAGGTATATTAAAAACTCGGAATCTTTAGATTTATCATAGTTAGGTAAATATTGGTTGTTTGCCACAGCATGTCGCAGAGAACATTGTGCTAGCCCACCACGTATGCCTCTTTCCAACAACTGATACATTTCCAAATCCTGAATCAATTCCAGTTGAACTCTAGTAGAAAGTAGCATTGCATCCCAACTTAGGCCAGGAGAGCTCACATAGTAAGCAGGATCAAGTTTATAATATTTTAAACTAGTGCCTCTAAATTTTTCAAAAACATCGCATAATATTAACACATCCGTTTTTAGATACAAATCAGTAAATTCACCCAGTGACTTGATATTAAACTCCATCCATATATTTTGCGCTCTAATATATTCTACGTCGGTGATATTCTCTTGTTTCAAACTATTGAAAAAGCATTGTTTAGATGGAAGTTTTAACTCATTGTATCTAGACCACGAATCCATGTAATCATACGGATATACTCCTTTAACTTTTATTAAATTAAATTGTTTTTCATTTTCAACAATTTTCGATAAATTAACAAATTAGTTTTTATCTAAATTTTGACTTAAATTATCCAGACTTGTGCTTAAAAATTGAAAAGAATCAATGAACTTTATTTGCATTGCATTACTTGTATTCTTTCTATTCTTTGGAATATATTTCGTAATACTGATATATTTTTCTTTAGTTTTAGGTATTATTTTTATATCACCTGGATGTTTTGATAATTCTGTTATAAAAAGGTGAGAGTCATAGCCTGACAAATTATGAATAATAACAGGTACAAATGAACATTTACGATAGTTAATGTTACAATGGGCGTGTGCGGGTCCTCTAAATTGTGCAGTCACATGATCGTGGTCTTTTACTTTATCGTTCAATAGCAATCGCTTGCAAATGTGGCAAATTGTAGCTTTTTTATATTCATTCTCTTCTTGAACTGTTAATGGAGTCATAGGTTTTATATCATCTAAAATATTATAAACGTCTTCAACATCTTTTATCAAATACTCTATAAAATTTTCAACACATTGAATACCTCTATAAGTTCTATATTTGTTTAAAGAGGGATCGTGTGAGCAACAAATATAATATGCAAAACAAGACGGTTCGTGGACTTTATATTTGCGAGTATTTGTATTATTCGTGTCCACATGATTTATTAAAAGGCTTTCAAAATCAGCATAGACTACGAAATTGATTTTTTGTTGTCGTTCATAATGTTCAAATTGCAATATTTTATCATCGGGTAATACAGTTAAAACCTTGGAGCAGTTATGAGACTCGTATTTTTTCTTGCTGGCAAAAAATTGAAGACACTCTTCGCATAAATATGATTTACCTTGATGTCGAGTCATTTGTCGTCGTACTAGCTTGTATAAGTTTTTTATTAAACAATAATGCCGCTTACCTGTCTTTTCGAAATATAGCAAGTTGATATGATTATCTTTTCGAGTGCTTGAAGTATACAGGGGTCCAGTGATTTGGTATTTATCGTCTAATCCATATATATTGAGACTTATACTTGGATTATTATTTTCAAATAATTTAATATCATTCGGAGTCGGTGGAAGGTTTAGCCCTCGTGTATAAAGAACTTGAGAGTAATGAGGATATGAGTTTGCTCGATTCACGTTTAATTTTCAAGGATACAAAGCAGCAACAATACTCCACAAAAAGCAATCATCATCATGTGTTTTTATATTAATGCAGCTTTTAGTATTTTTTATACAAGATGGCAAGTCAATGTATGATCCACCTCTCAGTGGACAGAATTTATTAATGTTGATTTCCAAATGACTAATTTTTTCAAAAGACCAGCCTGATTTACAATGCTCAAATTCCATCATTTTTCTTTTTAAATCTTCTATCACATCTAAATATAACTCAGATAAATTTGTGCTATTGTAAATGGTATGATATTTTATGCTGAATGATTTTATTTGCCTTGATAAGCATTCGTTTTTAGGTTGTACAAAAAAGGCAAACAATTCAAAATTTACTTTTGCGCAAGTATGTTTCATAATAGATAAATCAATTAGTTTAATTATGTCATTTTCATGTTCACATAAAAATGTCTCAGGAGTGCGGTATTCAACATCGGGACGTGGATTTACTCGGTATGATCTGATTCTATTTTTAAAAGCAGTGCCTATAATATCGATATTTTTAAACTCAGATTTTATTAAACAGTTAGCTTTGTGAACATTAGTTCGTGTATGGTATCTGTAACGTGATTTATTTATTTTAACATTGCATTTGCTACAAAAAATCATTAAATTGTTACTTTTATCGTTTTCTAGTATGTCTTTCAATATTTCGTTATCTGATTCTGTATAATAACACGATGCTGTTGAATTAACTGAAAAGACAGAAAATATTGATAATGAATAAAAGTTTATTTAAATTGTATGGGTTGGTACATAAAAAAATATTTTACAGTAGTAATTGCTAAAAAATGGTTAAAAAACTAAAAAACTTAGGGACTAGGTATGTTTATGAATAATTCGTAAAACTAGTGGCGCAAGGTTTAAACTCCTCCCGCACCTCTTTTACATATTTGGCTAAAAAGCCCCAACTTTTTGAATTATTATCAGCTCGTGTTTTCACCGCTATTATAGCCTGTCGCCAACGATTCATTGGCGACAGCTTCTCTATTTCGCCGCATTCATACACCTTTAGTTCTACATATAGACCCCCTTTTTTTTCGGGGTAAAATTGTTTCGCGTAGCCATTTGCCACGCGTCGAGTAATGTAGCATGGGAGCTTAGGGGGTTCTTTATTACCGCCACTAGTGCCTGCGTCCTCGTCGTCATCAGTGTCACCACCGAATAAATCCTTCATGGTAGGCTTGCAAGCTCCTCCTGGCTTTGGTTTTTTCGATGCAGACGGCTTAACCTTCTTTTTCTCAACAACATCTTCGATGCTTGAATCGTCGTCATCCGAATGAGCTGCATCACCGTTTTTAGGCCTGTAAAAAGAAAAACATTTTTATAAGTATAATTGTTTTAATAAGTGGATGATAATGATGAAGTAGATACACTGGAATTATACAGCCTGATTGTTAGTGGTTGATGATTAGTTGTAGGTATTATTAGGTACTGAATATATCACTAAGCTTATATAAAAGTTACCATTCATTCATACTGAGTTTGGTTGGTTGATGTAACTAATGTAATAGTAATAATCGTGATAAATGCTGTATAGACAGTACAGAATTACAGATCTTTTTATAATTTTATGAGCTTGTAAAGCCCATCGCGCTGCATAAAAAATGTTTTACCTGTAGGTGCTCACTGTATATTTGATTTTCTTAGCTGCTGGAGTAGATTGCTTGTTTCTTTTTTTCGGCACCTCTATTATTTATAGAAGCTATTGTATTTTTTTAGATCATTTGGCTATAAAGTATCTTACGATGCAGTTCGTAAAACAGCCAGTAACTTTGCATTTTTTTTTTATTTTTTTTTATTTATTTAGCGTACTTGTACTAACAGATAATACTTATACCCTAATTATATTACGATCTAGCCAAAAGGCAGGCTAATTAGTAATTTTACATTGACATAAATTTTTAAACGTAAACTATTCTAAGAATGTGTCCATTGGCACTTTTCTTATTGTCTCTAATTACTTAAGGCGAAGACACTTTGTTGTTGTGTTCTTTATAGGTGGCACTAGTTTTCACTCGCACTACAAATCACTGTTTATTTAACATTACACTAGCTCAAAAGGTTTTTGCCTTTTGAGCCTTCTTACTATGTTAGTGTTATCGAGGAGCTGGATAGCCTCGACGTTGACGTGGTGGTGAAGTCTTTGTTCATGAGCTTCTGCATGTTTTTGTATAACTTTATCGACGACCTCTATTTTAAGATCCCGATGGAGTTCGTCGTTTCGTATATACCAGGGTGCGTTCACTATTCCTCTGAGTACTTTGTTTTGGAATCGTTGGATGATTTCTACGTTACTTTTCTTGGTACAGCCCCAAAGCTGTATACCATAGGTCCATACTGGTTTGAGGACTTGTTTGTATAATAACACTTTGTTGTGTACCGTTACAGTAGAATTTCTTCCCAGCAACCAGTACATTCTTTTGTATTTTATCTCTAGCTCATCTTTTTTCTTCTTGACGTGAGCTTTCCAGCGAAGTTTCGCGTCAAGCGTCATACCTAAGTAGTATTTTCATACGGAATGAGCATACTGTTTATAAATACTGGATGGTATTGCTCTTTTTTATTGGTAAAATTAATGTGAACCGATTTGGCTTCATTAAGTTTAATTTTCCATCGTGTTGTCCAGTCATGGATTTTGTTAAGTGCTACCTGAACCTTTTCTGCTGCTTCTGCATGGGTGTTTCCCACAGCTATTATGGCAGTATCGTCAGCAAAGGTTGCGATGGTGTTGTTTTCAAGTTCTGGAATATCACAGGTATATAGTAGGTACAGGACCGGACCTAATACACTTCCTTGTGGTACCCCAGCTTTGATTTCCTTTATTTCTGAGTAGGCATCTTCTTGTCTTATCCTGAAAACTCTATTTGATAAATATGATTCCAATATATCTGCGAACTGTTTTGGTAGCATTTCGCGTAGTTTTATCATTAGGCCTTCATGCCAAACTTTATCAAAAGCCTGTGCTACATCTAGGAACACCGTAGAGCAGACTTTTTTGTTTTCTAGGGCTTTCTCTATTATGTTGGTAATTCGATGGACTTGATCTATAGTAGAATGATGTTCACGAAAACCAAACTGATGATTTGGGATAAGGTTCCTATTTTCTAGAATAGGTTTCAGCCTTTTAAGTAGTAACTTTTCAAATAACTTTGACATGATTGGCAATAGAGAAATAGGTCTGTATGATGATGCATCTTGTGGAGGTTTTCCTGGCTTGGCTATCATTATTACTTCGGCCACTTTCCATAAATTTGGTATATATTTTAGTCTCAATGCAGCATTGATGATGTTTGTTAATTTAACAAGTGCTTTTCTTGGGAGTTTATGGAAAATCGCACCAGGGATAAGGTCGAAACCTGGGGCTTTTTTTGGATTAATGTGGTGTTTTATTTCACTTGCTACTTCTCGAGGTGAAACAAGTTTTATTTCTAAGCTTTCATCACAGATCTTGTGTACCAAGGGGTGATAAATTATTTGAGCTTCGTTTGGTTTGAATATATTTTCAAGATGGTCGGCAAACTTTTTGGCCTTCTGTTCATTGCTAACTGCCCACTGACCGGGTCTTGTTTTTATTGGTGGGATCTGGGTAATAGGCTGCTTCAAGTTTCTAGTCGCTTTCCAAAGTGAGTAGTCTGTACTACGGTCACTGGTCAGGTTTTGGAGGGACGTGTTAGTTAAGACATCTATATGGTTTTGAATTTGCCTTTTTAGTTTCTTAGTGAGGTTATTAAGCTTTGTTTTGTCCTGTGGCAATCTGGATTGGTGCCATTGGTTTCTCTGCCTCCTTTTTTCGCGTATTAAGTTTTTAATATATTCAGGGTAGCTGGTTCTTGTAACCCTTTTTTTAAGTATTGGGGTATTTTTCCACGCAGTCTTTTGTATAAGTTTTATAAAGTTGTCTACTTCAAGGTCTAGTTGCTCTGCAGTTTTGAGTGGCACTCTTAAATTTATATTGTTATTTAAATCTTTCTTGAAGCTTTCCCAGTCTGTACGTTTATTGACTAGAGTAAGAGTGTTTTCTTTGAATAAAATGTTTTCACTGATTTCTAAGTATATGGGTGAGTGATCTGAGCTCATATCGTAACTTTGTTCTGTTCTAAGATAGTTAGAGGATATGTTCTTTATTATAAAGAAGTCTATTAAATCAGGGACTTTATGTGGATCGGTTGGCCAGTACGTAGGTAACCTTGTGGATGCAGCGTCACAACTCAGCTCTTTCATTGCATTTAGGAGTTCTTTGCCTTTAGTGTTTGTTAATCTCGAGCCCCAATACTTATTTTTGGCATTGAAGTCTCCTCCCAGTATGAATCTTTCACCAAAAAGTTGTAAAAGACTCTTGTACGTTTCTTTTTTTATGGCATAACGAGGTGGGCAATATATTGATGCTATAGTAAGTGTATATTGCTTAGTGCTGATGCATACGGCAACAGATTGGATATCAGGCTCTTCGTATTTCGTTTTCTCATGTTGTTTGATGTTTTCTTTGATAATTACTGCACTACCTCCTCTTGCTTTATTATCTGGGTGTAGAGCATGATATATTTTATAGCCTTTAAATTGGATGTGTGAATGTTTTGTGAAATGAGTCTCCGATAAGAGGCACACATCTACATTTTCTATGTCCAGGACTACTTGTAGTTCATTTTGATGTTTCTGTAGCCCATTACAGTTCCAAGCCATTATTTTTAGATTACAAATCATTGTGATGGTTTGTGGGCAGCTGTTTTATTGCCATGTTCGATTTTTTTCAAGCGGTCATTAAAAGATGACATTAACATAAGGATTTCGTCTAATTTGTTGTTGTTGATGTCTTGCGTATTGCGGTGTACAGGTGCAGACGTAGTGTTTTTAGCCGTAGCTTGAGCGTAGCTCACGTTTTTGTTTGTTATTGGTGTTACTTTAGGTTGGTTAGCTGTGGGCGACTTAACACTATTGGCTTGACGTGTCACTAGTACTGGCTTTTTTTCATTTTTATTGCGTATTTTCTGCATTTCTTTGGCTATAATGCAGCCTCTATAATTAGCCGGATGTGCTTCTCCACAGTGAACGCATTTTGGCTTTTCTTCAGCCGGTTTTTTACAGCTTTTAGTGAGATGTTTCCCAGTGCATTTAACGCACCTGGGTTCTTTGGAGCAATACTTTTGAGTATGTCCGTAGACTTGACACCTTTTACACTGAGGAATTAACTTCGTCGACCTGAGCGGCTGTATTTCTACCATGCAGCCCAGTATTGACTTAATTTTATACACTCTATTGATATCTTCTTTGTTGTCAAAGGTGAGCATGAACATATTGAGAGGCTCTTTGTTCTTCCAGCTCAATTTGTTTACAGCTTCCTCAACCTTGAAATCTTTACTTTTCAGATCTTCGATGATTCTCTCTGGCATACAGGTAGATGGTAATTTTTTTGCCATCACCCTTATCGGTCTTTCCTGTTTATTTTCATATGTGTGCCAGAGACTGTGGTTATCTGACAGCATTTTTGTAATACCTCTATACGAATCTTCATTAGAGGCATTCACCTTAACACTGTCACCATTTAACATTTTAATTGTGAAGGTGTCAGCCGGTTGTTTCTTCGACAGAAGGTCGTAAAACTTTTGGTAGTTAGTCACGCCGTCCACTATGATGGGAGGTGGTGGGGGGACTTTTTTAGTTTTTTCAACATTTTTGGCGTTATCTTGTTGCGGTGGCGATTGTGTGGGAGAGGTGTTCAGTTTTCTTTTCTTCCTTGATTTCGCTCTTATCCACTCGGTTTCTCTTGCTAGTTCTTCCTCATCCGTGGCATACTCAGTATGATCATGAGTCGTGGACGTATCCATAGTTGATGTTGATGGTTGTGAAGGTTTTGTCTCCGTAAGGCATTTCAGCTGCTTCTGAAGGATTTCGACTTGCCTTTTTAATCCTTCGACAAGACTTTGCAGTTCTTCCCGTTGTTTCCTTTCCTCTAGGTAGAGGGTATGCTCTTCTTTGAAGCGGTTGTACAACATATGCTCCATTTCTGTCTGCAGTTTTACCCTGCTAATTTCTTTAGACGGTGTTGACGCCATGTTAAGGCAGGTATTACGTCGCCTTAACAAATTAATAAATTGTCGCCCGTAAACATACCTTACATGATGACTAACTTTGCAATTTGATGACATTAATATAGATGCTGAAAAACACAGTTCTCGTCATGGTGAACTTTTACCAAACACGATACGTTGCATAATTTGTGGTCCATCAAACTGTGGAAAAACAAATTTAGTAATTGGTCTACTTTTACATAAGCATGGATTACAGTTTCAAAATGTGTATGTCTATTCGAAAACTCTTTATCAGCCAAAGTATATATTTTTAGAGCAGATTTTAAAAATGGTCCCAGGCGTAAAGTTTTTTAAATATCATGAAAATGAAGACGTTCTTTCTCCAGAAACAGCAAAATGTAATTCTATAATAATATTCGATGACGTTGCATGTGAAAACCAAAATAGTATGCGGAATTATTTTGCAATGGGTAGACATAAAAACATCGATTGTTTTTATTTAAATCAAACTTATAGCAAAATACCTAAACAACTGGTGAGAGATAATGCTAATTTAATAGTCGTCTTTAAACAAGATGATGTAAATATGAAACATATTTATAATGAACACGTAAACACAGATATAACATGGCAAGAATTTCGAAATATGTGTTCAAATATATGGAAAGAACCTTATAGTTATTTAGTTATAAACAAAGATTGCGAAAAAAATAAGGGTTGTTATAGAAAAAAAATTGACACGTTTGTTGTGTTTCATTAGTACTCTCGCATAATTTTTTTAAAACCTTTTTTTCCTATTGAAAACTTAACACCTGCATTGGTAGTCACAATGCTATTCAATACTTACGTCATTATTATTTACTATTTAACAACCACACGATAAGTAAATATTTTCAAACTCCGTTGAACAACACTCGGTTGAAGACTACAGCGTTTTCAACATAAATATTGCACGACTTTTTATTTTATTAACAAGAATATGGAAAAAAAACTAAAGAGACAAATTGCCAAGGCTGCAGAAAATGTTAAAAGAAAGGTTCAGTAAATGCGAGATATTGAAACTGAGAACAACACTGTATTACAATCTGTTTTTAAACCAGTCACAGATTCTTTAAATCAAATGATTGATAGTAAAAACCATCTGAAAGCATTACCAAATAGTGAGATTAAGTTCGAAGCATCAAGTCCAGTAGATAAAGACAAAACCTTAAAGAAGAAAGAATCCAATGCAGCGTTAGACGAGCTTACTTCAGAGAATTCGAATAATTCAGAAGAATACGATGACAACACCGAACCATTAGAAAATTATTATACAGATGAAGGAAATAATGATTCATTTAAAACAATTAAATCTGCTTCGAGTGACCCAAGTTTTGATATATCTTCATGGTCTAAGTCTTCTGAAGCTCTAGTTGATGTTCCGTTTGGTGTGAGAAATGAACGAGGTAAGCTCATGATGGGATCAGCACTTGTGGCTGTTTCTGGTGAATATATTCGAATTGGGCGAGACCAATTTAAAAGAACTCTTGGAATAAATGAGCTGCTTTTTCAAAAAGAGCCTGACTTATCGTTAATAACTAGCGACGACATGGCAAATTACAAGTTAATGTTGCTAGAAACGAATGTTCATCGAAGAGATTATGATTCAGAAAAACCGATTAGAAGTAACAGGGGTCAAAAATACATGAAGATCATAAAACCATTGTTCCAAATGCGTAAACTATCATCAAGCACTGGCAGTAGTCAGTCTGACTTATATCAAGGAAAAGGGTTGCCTACAATGAAGAAATGGAAGAAAAATGTTGACTACGTTTACTGGGATGATCCTAATGAATTAATTGATAGATTAAAACTATTGATTGCTTCTCGAGAAGCTGGTAACACGGGGTTAGCTGGTAACACACTGTTATAGAAGAATTGCGAGAGAGTGGTATTATACCTTAATATATAAGATGAAATCATCAATGCTAGTTTCATTTGAGCCTTACCCTCTACGCCTTTCAAGTCTCCATATAAATAAGAAAAATATGGATAAATTTGGTCATTACATTCATAAACGATTACGTTTACCAGAATCATTTGAAATCTTTGAGAAAGCATTACATAAAGGAGAAATTGATTTTCTATCAGTGAGGTTGACGGGTGTTGCAAGTCCATTGAAAGCAAACGACGCTGTAACTAAAGAATACGTTGATAAGCAATCTGAATCATTTGCAAGCAAGGAAGAAGTTCGTGATTTAGTTAATGCAATAAAATCAGATATCAAAAAATATATTCAACAGCAAAAAGAAGATTATCTTGCGAAAGATAATTAAAAACGATAACGCTAGTGGGAACCTATTTAAAATGAGTAAGCTACAAGTAGTGAATGAAATTCATAAAACAGCCCGTAAAAATTTTATTCGACGATACGTAGTGTTAAAAGGAATCGATGACCTTTGGCAAGCAGATCTTATAGATTACCAAAATTTTAAAACTTATAACAATGGTTTTAAGTATATATTAGTGGTATTAGACTGCTTTTCAAAATTTTCTTGGGCTATCCCAATTAAAACAAAAAGTAAATCTGAAGTAGCAAATGCATTTAATAATATCTTAGTTAAGACTCATCGTAAACCCGCCAACTTACAAACTGACATGGGTACAGAATTTTATAACGATGAATTTAAAAAAATTGTGTTTTCTTACAAAATTAACCACTATTCTACCTACTCTATAAAGAAAGCTTCTATAGTCGAGCGACTTATCAAAACTCTTAAAAGTAAACTACACAAATGTTTCAGCTTGAATGGTAGTTACAAGTGGGTCGGGAAAACGTTACAAAGTGTTGTTGCCGCATACAATAATACAAAACAACGGACAACAAAATATAAACCAAACGAAGTTAATCAGTCAAATCAAAATAAAGTCATGACTAACATTCAAAAATCTCATAACACAAATATTAAACTAAAGAAAAGCAAGTTTTTCGTTGGAGATTTTGTACGTATAAGCAAATATAAAGGTAGTTTTGAAAAAGGTTATACACCAAACTGGTCCACTGAATTGTTTTTAGTTAAAAAAGTAAATTGTTCAACACCTTTTACTTATGTAATAGAAGATTTGCACAAGCAACCGATATTAGGAACTTTTTATGAACAAGAACTTCAGAAAACCAACTGTCCTAATGTTTACCTGATTGAAAAAGTTCTAAGAAAAAAAGGCAACAAACTTTATGTGAAATGGCTAGGTCTCCCCAGCAGCGAAAATAGCTGGATTGAAAAACGTACTATTTTAAGTTCATAAGTTTGGACTTATATAAAGTTATATAATACACATCCTACCATTTGAATTGCATTTACCTGGTTATAATTATTGCGGTCCTGGTACGCGATTAAAAAAACGATTACTGAGAGGTGATCAAGGAATTAATAAGTTAGACAACGCTTGTATGCAACACGACATTGCATATAACTCAAATAATTTAGAAGATCGACATAGAGCTGATTTAGAATTGTTAAGCATGGCAAAACAGCGACTACAATCCAAGAATGCAGGAAAAGGAGAAAAGCTAGCTTCATGGCTAGTGAGTAAAGTAATGAAAACCAAAGTTAAACATGGTGCTGGAACAAAGTCGTTTAAATCGATTGTTTCTACAATACGCACTCGCCTAAAGAAGATGAAGCCTAAAAATAATGCGAAAGCCATACAAGTAGCATATTCTGCTGCGAAAAAGCTCATTAAAAGTAAGAAAGGAGTTTGTGTACCCCGTATTATACCTTTACCGAAAACAGGAGGTATACTTCCGCTGATACCGATATTCGCTGGACTGTCTGCACTAGGTGCATTAGCTGGAGGAGCAGCAGGTATTGCCAAAGCTGTAAATGATCATAAATCAGCTACAAAAAACTTAGCTGAGGCTCAAAGACAAATAAAATGATGGAGTCTATTGCATTAGGGAAAGGATTGTATATCAAACCATACAAGAAAGGAAATGGTCTTTTTGTCAAAAATCAAAAAAACTAATAAAACGGTTACCCAATCGTGCTCTGAGTAATATAGATTTAATAGAATATGCTTCTAAAAATATACCACATTTTAGAGGTGTTTTCATGAGAGATGAATTACCAAAAAACCCAAAAGACATTGAATGTGCTATTATAAATTTAGACAGTTCTGAGAATGAAGGAACACATTGGGTAGCCTACGTTAAATATTTAGATTATTGTGAGTATTTTGATAGCTATGGAAATTTGAAGCCACCATTAGAGATTAATAAATATCTAAAAACTAATAATATAACATACAACTATTGTAATTACCAGAATTTAAATACATTCAACTGTGGTCACTTATGCTTAAAGTTTCTTTATGAGTTTTGGAAAAAAAAATACGTAAATAGGTATCGCTTGGTACTTACTGAATAAATTGTATAAATTTAAGAACTGGTTTTATTTACTTCATTTGTAAAATGTCTTTCACCCTGTCGATAACTGGTAATGCATCTACTTTAGCAACTAACTATTATCCTAATTTACAATTTGACGGTGAATACGAATGCGCTTTATTGCACCTCACAACGTTTAATTCAATTCCTAACATTGATTGTGAAAATAATAAATTTCACTACGGGGATAATGAAGTCGTAGAAATACCCGAAGGTACTTATGAACTGCAAGATATCTCTGACTATTTAAGATCAAGTGTAAAAAAAGGAACAACATTTAACTTATTTTGTAACAACAACACCTTGAAAACTCATATTTTCTGTTCCAAAGATATACATTTTGAAAAAAAAAACTCCCTAGGAGCGTTACTTGGATTTGGGGAGCAGACTTTAAAATCCAATATAACACACGAGTCCAAGTTTCCAGTCAACATTTTATCAACGACTGTGGTGAGAGTCGAATGTGATATAGTGAGTGGATCATATATTAACGGAAAACCAAGTCATATAATTCATGAATTTGCACCTAATGTGGCACCAGGATACCGAATCATTGAAATACCCAAAAATATAATCTACTTTCCGGTCAATCAATCTAATGTTAGTTGCATAAATATTAGACTTTTAGATATTAGGAATAATTTAATTAA
Source organism: Eulithis testata (assembly GCA_947507515.1). Taxonomy (NCBI): domain Eukaryota; kingdom Metazoa; phylum Arthropoda; class Insecta; order Lepidoptera; family Geometridae; genus Eulithis; species Eulithis testata. The sequence continues at coordinate 2,519,191 of OX382213.1, read as the reverse complement.
TTTACGTGGAGAAGAGGTTCAATTATATCTGCATATTAAGAAAAGATGATTGACTACAATAAATATGGTAATACAAAGCCAAAACACATCAGTATTCATAGAACAATCCTAAAAGGAACAACTAAGAGAAATATTAAAATAACTGAAGAAAATAAAAGATTTTTAAAATTAATTGGACTTCTAAAATGAGTATCTTGGATATATCAAGTTTGCCAACATTCGATAATACCATCGATAGTATCGAATACCATTCCTATAAACCATATGTAACAAGTTTTAACAGAAATGATGAAGTTCGTATACCTATTAATCAACAAGATCTGTACATTTTACCATCAGCAAGCACCCTTTACTTAGAAGGAACAGTTAATATAGTAAAAAAGGATTCGAAACAAAAAGTCACAAGCGTGGAATTCACCAATAATCCATTACTGTTCCTCTTTCAAGATATTCGATATGAACTGAATGGAGTGGAAATAGATAGATTAAAAAATGCTGGGATAACTACAACAATGAAATCTTTGCTATCCCTAAATGAAAACGATGCTAAAATAGCGAAAGCTTGGGGATGGGATATAAATGGAACAAATTCTACAGAAAGTTTCTCAGCTTCAATCCCCCTAAGCAGTATTTTAGGTTTTGCAGAAGACTATAAGAAAATCATCATCAACTGCAAACATGAATTGATATTATTACGCAGTAATACCGATTTAAACTCACTAAAAGTTCCAACAGGAGAGCTTCTTGAAGAGATAACAATTCATAAATTGGTATGGCGCGTTCCGCATGTAAAAGTATCTGACAAGGAAAAAGTAAATTTATTGAAGCTTTTAGAAAAAGATCGTCCTCTACGTTTCGCATTCAGAAATTGGGATTTATATGAATACCCTTTATTACCGCAAACTACTAAGCATACATGGTCAATTAAAACCTCGTCACAGATTGAAAAACCTAGATATGTTATCATAGGTCTGCAAACAAACAGAAAAAACTTGACAGCAGCAGATATGTCACGTTTCGATCATTGTAATTTAAGAGATGTTAAAGTATATCTCAATTCTACATATTTTCCTTATGAAAATCTGAATGTTAATTTTAGCGATTCAAAATATGCCTTAATATATGAGCAATATGTAAAATTTCAACAGTCTTATTATGGACGCAGAAGTGAGCCATTGTTAAGTGCTCGCGAGTTTTTAGAAAAAACACCTCTGTTCGTAATTGACTGTTCTAGACAAAGCGAAAACCTCAAGTCAGGTCCTGTAGTAAGTGTACGGGTCGAGCTTGAGTGCAATTCAGAGATTCCTGATCAGACAGCAGCATATTGCCTCATTTTAAATGATTGCATGATAGAATACAGACCTCTGAGCAATTTAGTAAAAAAAATATCATGAATTATGATATGAGAATAGTAGATCTGCAAGGATTCAAGGATGCAAACAATAACTTTATTGTTAAGGAGTTTGCTATTTGGTTCAACGGTAACACGCAAACATTTATTATCAAGCCACCCTTTTCATACAACAATTTATCAGCGGAAGAAAAAAAACGAGTACGATGGCTAGAAAATAACCGAGGGCTTTTTTGGAGTGAAGGATTTATTGACTATCGTGAATTTAAGCGTACAGTTATACCTTATTTAAGTAACAAAAAAATTGTTACCAAGGGCATTGAAAAAGTCAAGTGGATACAGGATTTGTGCAAAAACAGTGAAATTATAGATGTGGGTGAAAATGGTTGTCCTAATTTTTTCATATTACATAGTATTTATGAAGATGTAAATAATACTTTTAACTGTGTACATCACAGAAAAAACTGTGCACTCAAAAATGTGATGTGTATTAAGAAATGGTGTGATGATCATGTTAATCACTGTATTTTTACATAAAAGATAATTCATTTTTTTTTTAAATTCAAATACATATATTATGTTAATTATCGTCTATGTTATAAATAAACAATAAACCTAAATAAATTAAAATATTAGAATGTCATTTGTTTTATTCATACGAGTTGAAAACACCAACCCACACACACGCACACACACACACACACACATGCAGTTACAGCACGGTAGTTGATTTATTAATAATCATACACAATAACATTAGGAAGATACAGCTTAGTTTTTGAATACAATGATAGTAAGAAGATAAACTGTTTATAACCTATACACTTGCCAAGATATCAATTTAAATACTTTTATGTTTAGTTTTATTTATTTATTTATTTGAAGGAAAACCAACAGCACAATAAACAGAATAAGATAGCAAACATAGAAACACAAGACCAATAACAGGTTTTCACGAATAGAAAAGAAATGGATATATGTAGTTTTTTAATACCTAGGTATACAAAAATGAAAAGATTAATTATTCCGTTCCAAAAACTCCTGCTTAATTTTCGAATAAATGAACTGCTTAGTTTTTGAGAAGATAATCTTTTTTCAAATAAAACTAATGCTTAGTTTTTGAAAGAATGATAATGAATTGATGAATGCATCGAACTGTGTATAACTGTTTTTTTTTTCTGGATCTCCTTTGATCCAGAAAAACCAATGAAAATGAAAAAAAAATGAACTGTTCAGTTTTTGAGAAGATAATCTTCTCAAAAAAACTCATGCTTAGTTTTTGAATAGATGAAAATGAATAAAGAAATTGATCAGTTTTTGAGAAGATAATCTTTTCAAATAAAACTAATGCTTAGTTTTTGAAACGATGAAAATGAATCGATGAATGCATCGAAATGTGTATAATTGGATTTTCTGGATCTCCTCTGATCCAGAAAACCCAATTATACACTACTGTCGTTCATCATTTGGGCCAGAATGGTCAATAAATTGATATTAAAAAAAACCTTGAAATAATCAATGGGCGACATTATTGCTGCATGCTCCAAAAGAATCCCGGGGCGGTCAGTAAATGGCATAGCAATTGGCTTCACTGCTTCTTCAACCCAAAAGTTCGTCGTTGGCAGTGCAGGAGCCATTGCTTCATCCTCGGACTCTTCACTCTCAGAGTTATGAGATCTGTAAAAACTAACCAGATTGTTGTTATCAAATAGTTTAAAACTGGAGATGGTATATACGAGTATAATATAATATAACATAACATAACCTCAATGTGTGAATGTAACTCAGCACCAGCCGAAAACAGCAACCTCTCGCATCTACATACAAGCTCAGGCTTAGTTAGAGCGAGAAGTTCAAACTTTTGGCCTCTGGTCGCCACGATTCAACCATTTTGGCCTACTAGAGTGTATTATATTACATTTTAAGTAATAGGGTAGACCGAGGCGAATCGGATCATTTTGACTTTGAGGTTTAAAAAAAGCAACTTCTGTTTAAAGTTAGTTACATTTATTAATTAGATAACAATCAGTATTTATTGTAGATACCTACACGTTATAATCTTTTATAAAAAAACTTAAATCTTTCCGACCACAAAAAAAAAATCAAAACTTGAGAAATATCCGATTCGCCCCAAATTCGGGGGCTAATCGGATCAAACATAAATGTATCACAAAATCAATTAAAAACGAAAACAATTACAAAATAATCAACATAAAACAATCAGTATCTTAATTATGAGATCAGTCATCATTATTGGCACATAAATCACAAATGTAAGGTCCTTTGGCACCTCCTCTATCAGCACAGTTCTCGTGGCACCATTCTTCACATGCACTGCACTGAATCCAATCTTCTTTTGGCGGGTGTACAAATTTTTCCGAGCAAAAAATGCAGTGCCAATCTCTTGACTGACTGCTGTTCTTTACTTTCAGTCCAGGTGTAGCTTTGTTCTTCTTCTTAACCGTCATATTTTCTTTGCCTTTTGATTTTCCTTCTACTTTAGATTTCTTCTTTTCTGTTTCAGCTTTTTTCTTGGAGTCTTTTACACGAAGAATGTGCATGCTTTGTGGGGAGGTTAAATGCAAAATGGGTTTAGTAACCTGGCGAGGTTTTTTGGTTACTACAGGGCTCTTCAGTGGAGAAGGAATTATTTCTTTAACGACATTCTCGATCTGGTTTTGGTGTGGTTCTGCCTCTTGTGGAATGACAGCTTGTTGAGCACTCATAGAAGGAGTGGGTTGAGCACTCGTGGAAGGAACTGGGCTATTAGCTTCAACTGAGTCAAGTTGGTCCACAGTGTCCCCAATAAACTTATGGTCTGGGATTACATTGGGATTAAGAGGAAATATTCCTGTCTTCTCAAAGCCTTTGGCTGCATTCCCAACTGTTGCAGATTGGTTCCAAGCTTGTTTTAACAAACCACCAAACGCAACTTTGGTTATTCCCTGGTGTGGGTGTGCGTGTTGCCATGCTGTTGCATGTTGGTTGTAGTAAGTTTTGAGTGGTTTGAAGAAAGATACATCCAGTGGTTGGAGGGCATGTGATGTATGCGCAGGAAGCAGCACAAGTTCAATATCCATAGATTCACACCAATCAACCACATCAAAGCTTCTATGAGTTGAATGACCGTCCAAAATTAAAATGACTTTTCCCTGAGTCCGGTATCTATTGAAATGTTTCAGCCATAGCTTGAATGCTTCTTCTGTGACCCAGCCCTTTTCTGTCATGGCAATTTCTGTACCCGAAGGCATTCCCAACATGAAATCATCGCGTTTGCGCACGCCTTTAAAGAGTACAAACGGTGGAATGTACTGTCCTGCAGCATTCATACAGGCTAAAACTGTCACATTTTGTCCTCTTTCCACGCTTGTCATACTAACCACATCTTTTGATCCTTTCTGTGCTATAATATTAGGCGGACGGTTATTAAGTGGGACCCCAGTTTCGTCCATGTTGTAAACACATTCAGGTTTTCCTCTCAAGTCGTTATCGTCCACCACTTTAGCTAAAGTTTCGTAAAATTCTGCAACTATTTCCTTCTTCATACCATTAATCCTTGCTCTAGACAGCCCCTCTGGTTTGCGAATGCTCAAGTGTGGGTTTCTTTTCATAAAGCGATGAAACCAATCTTCTCCGGCGATACGAGCTTCAGTGTTGAAGTTATGCTTTACTTTCTGGCGTTCGACAAAAGAAAAAGCGTACTTACGAACGCGTTTTGGAGTTATGCCGAAGCCACGACTAGCTAAATGTAGCAATCGATCAGAAAAATTATCTTCAATACCCTTGTCCATTGTTTGTTGACCGCCTCGATTCTTGATAGCACCCCGGGAGAAAGTAACTCTTCTATGCAAACTGGTATAAGGCACATGATACTTGTCAGCTGCCTTTCGTATAGTCAGATGTTTAGTCAGAACTTTTTCTGCAGCTTTTCTCATATCTTCCTGAGACCACTGACCTTGGTCAGTTTTTCTCACATAGGTTCGAACCATCTAAAACAATAAAAAATAAACTTTAAGCTAATTATTACTACTTTAGGTACTGATCCGAATCGCCCCGAAAGACATGATCCGATTCGCCCCATATCACTAACCGTTAAAAATTACTTTTTGCCAAAATATCTGTTACAAAATCATTAAAAAACAATTGAATTCTGATTATAATATTCATACCCAATATAATAAAGTAAAAACCAAAACAATTCGACGAAAGCTTGGTACAAAATTATAAGGAAACATAAGTACGTACCTTAGATTTTGGCGCCAAAACCAAAATCGCCTCACGTCCACTTCCTTGGCGAGCGCCGCCGACACTAAACCACGAGTGCGAATGGAATATTTCCGGTAGCAATAGATGCGGGGGGGAAGGGGGAAGAGATGTGCAGCTATGGATGCGTTCGGCAACGTGCGTAAATTGAAATATTTTTAAATTTCTTATCTTGATCCGATTCGCCCTGTGATCCGAATCGCCTCGGTCTACCCTAATAGTATAGCAGTAAAGTTTGCCATCAAGAATTTGGAAATTAGGACATGTCTGGGGCCTATCAATACAACGGGAGTAAATATTACTGAACCAGGGGTCATTAACTACGTTAATAACAGGAACGGAGCGAGAAAGTGCATCCGGTACTATATTTTCTGAACCCCGGCGATGTTCAATAATAAAGTTATACGGAGAGAGCCTGCATCCTCAGCGTTCCAAGCGTTCCGTAGGATTCTTTAAATGGAGAAACCACTTCAAACTGGCGTGATCCGTGATAATTATAAAAGGTTTATGACCCTCAAGGTAAGGTCTAAAATGCTCCACGACATTAACCACCGCCAATGCTTCCTTTTCCGTGGCGGAATAGTTTCGCTCTTGTCGTGATAGAGACCGGCTATAATAAGCCACGGGGTGCTCTTCACCGTCAAAATTCTGCGTCAACATTCCTCCGACTCCGACTTCAGAAGCATCAGTGTGAACACTGAAGGGAAGAGAAAAATCAGGACACGCCAAAACAGGTAAGATGTAAGGGCACTTTTGAGTTCCAGGAACTCGGTTTCCGCTTCTTGGGACCATACAAATGGAGGGCGATTTTTACGAGTGGAGGTAAGGGCATTTAGGGGTGCCGCAATCGTGCTAAACCTTCGGATGAACCGTCGGTAATAAGATGCTGTTCCCAAAAATCGCTTCACGTCTTTGGAACAGGTAGGTACAGGAAAATTGGTTATAGCCGTTATTTTAGTGGGATCCGTCCTCAGACCCAACTCGTCTACGACATAACCTAAATATTATTAATATTGTAATCGTCTGCGAAAAAAGCAACACTTCGCTAAACTAACCGTAAGATTGGCAGAACGCAAACGATCGACCACCTTCGACAACAAGTCGATATGTTCTTCAAAAGTTTTACTAACCACAACCATATCATCTAAGTAAATGAATACGCGCCCATTGAACTCTGGGCCAAACAACCGATCCATCAATCGCTGCTGAGTAGCTGGCGCTGAAGTTAAACCAAAGCACATAACTTTAAATTGAAACAATCCGCGTGACGGCACAGTAAACGCGGTTTTTTCCTTAGAAGAAGGCGTAAGAGGAATTTGCCATAAAGCAGCTTTTAAGTCTATTGAAGACAGAAAACGTGCATCGCGTAGCTGATCAAGAATGTTATTTATATAAGGAAGAGGATAAGCATCATGTTTAGACACCTGATTGAGTTTTCGGCTGACTAGACAGAAGCGCACTTCGCCGTTCGCCTTTGGGGCCATCGTGACAGGGTTATTCCACGGACTACAGCTAGGCTCTACTACATCCATTTTTAGCATTTCATCTAGTTGACGATTTAATTCAGCAAGCTTATCGGGTGACATGACATAGTAACGTTGCTTGATGGGCGCAGCATCCCCTGTTTCAATGTGATGAGAAGCTAGTTGAGTTCTACCTAGCCCCTTCTTGTCAGACGAAATCTCTTCAAACATTTTATAAACGTTATCAGCCAACTTTTTCTGTTCATTACTCAAAGTGTCAAAAGGGTGCAAGTGGTTCACTGGGCACACTACAGCATCAGCAGGGTTCTGATAAAAAACTCTATTATCAGGGTCAGCCAGACTCAACACATCAGGCGCGATGTTGAAGGTTTTCCAGAAATTTATGCCAAACAACAAGGAAGAAGACACACCCGGAATTACAAAAAATTTTACGACACGCGAAACGGCATCAACTGTTACCGGCAGATACATATAGCCAGTGACAGATGTCGAACCGTTCGCAGTGACAACCGACCGTATATCATCGGGCTCATGCACTTCTGCAAAATCAGAAAAAAACTTCACAGCGGGTCCACCAATAATTGATATGGTAGAACCGGAATCTAACAACCCAGAAAAAGTCACACCACCTATCTCAACATTTAATTAGAGACGGGCATCTTTACAAATTTTAGTAGCAGAACGGGCCACAGCTACATTAGCTGTATAAGTTTTAAAAAATACACGCACATAATTACACCACACCATTTACTCCACTCTTCAGGATTTTCGTAGCGATGACCCTTGCCTACTCGTTTTTTGACTCAGGAATAGAATCAAGTTTGGGCGCACAATTCGGACAATTGACAGAAGTCACCCCCTTCTCTCCATAACGATAAGTTTCGCGGAGGCTCGTTAAAAAATTCTGATCTCAGCTTAGCAGCTTCCAACAGACGACCACGGGTTTTGAGATCGGACCACGATGTAATATCAACCAAAGCCAACTGAGTCGCATAAAACGGCCGGATGTTAAATCGCACTATGTCTGATTTCTCCCGAGCATCCAAAGAAATAGTTTTCCATTATACTAAAAAAATGCGTAATTGACTCATCAGGACCCTGAGTCCTAGCGCGAATCTCTTGGAGTAAGCGATGATCATAATCAAATGGAAGGTACTCTTCCAACAACAAAGCCTTTAGTTGGGGCCAATCAGTAACTTAATTCTTCACAGCACGGTACCAGAATAAAGCTTCATCAACAAACAATTCAGCTGCAGAATTAAACCATTTTTTATCCGAAATATCCCTAGACAAGCACAACTCCTCCAACCTTTGAATGAACGCTATGACATTATGCTTGCCGTTGAACTTCCAATTCAAAGAGTGAACCTTTGATTGACGATCGCAAGTGTATATGGATTTAACAAAGGGTTCGCCCTGCGCATCAACAAATCCATCCTCCACAGAAACAGGTTGAGCACCCGACGCACTAGGGACAACCTCAACCGGCGATTCAAAGCTACTGCTAAACGTGTGCAATAATTTATCAACGCGTTGCAAAATTCCCCAAAGGTGATCGTCGAGCTGTTTCTTCAACGTCACGTCTCCTTCCGCAACAGGTTCAACACGACTCAACCTATGGAACAAATGGTTTCCCAAAGCCTGCATTCGATATAAACGTTTTAAAAGCAGAGGTTTCTTTTCGCATATAGTATCCAATTTCGCCAGTTTAGATTGGACCGTGAGTAACTCAGAAGTAACATCACCCTCAAACACGTCAACTTCATCCGTGGGTATTTGCAATACCATTTTTTTATTTTGGGTACGTAATTTCTCTACAGCATTACTAGGTTCACTATCGCGGATAGCAACTTCATAAAGTAATTCTTCCTTGTTCAAAAGGTGGAAACGGATAGGGCGTTCCTCCATGTTCGATTCGATCGGTAGCGTACTATAAAGAATAATCTAAAAACTAGTGAAGTTATACAATACAAAAAAATGATTGACCAACCAATCCGTCACTGAGCGAAATACCAGTGCAGAGGATATTATCCACGAAACCACCATCGTCCTTGTTCGGGCGCCATTGTAATAGAATTTCCTATTTAAGGTATAATTAAATTAAACAAAGTTTAAAAAAAATTAAATCTTGAATTTTATTTAAAATAAGGGGTCGAGGGGTCCGCTTGGTTGGCCAATGATCATAAAACAATTAGGTAGCCTTAAATCTAATTTTGGCCAAATCGTATAATTTGGACCAAAAAGTATAATTGGTATTTTTTCAATCTAAATGGAGAATACAACATTCCTTGACGCGTTCCAATGATATCCAGAATTTCCTACTTAGTTTTCGAAAGTATAATTGAGGTTCAGCAAGTATACTTGAGTTATATCTAAAATTACTGAGATTTATACTGGTGCTATTTAAAGTTCCCATCAAAACATCGGCACAGAATCTAACAGCGATTGGTTTACTTTTAGGAAAATAAGAAACATACCTATTGGAGGGAAATGAACCGGCGCCCAAGTAACCGCAACCCGGCAGCACCACGTGCACACAATCCAAGCTTCTAGGGAAAGAAAACCATCGTTTACAACGAGAAAACTCATAAAATAGAAACTAGACCACTTAGATGCAGATCATCAAGTTACCTTGACACCAAAATCAGCCAACACGTGGACAGGGTGAAAATTCCCCGTACGGCCAGTCACCGCTAGCACAGCAGAAGAAAAAAAAGATGTCGGCCTTCGCCTTTCCGACAAATTCTCTCTCCAACCAAACCCAAAGCGCGTTCAGAATGTAATCCTCTAATCCACGAACTATCACTCAACACTAACTAAACAGTACAATTATCCACCGAACAATCAATATTCACATCACAAAATGCTACTAACCACGATAACCTACCTACAATTGTTTTTAAATTACTAACCACGATAACCTACCTACAATTGTTTTTCTATTATGTATAGATCCTTGCATCTATACGCCTAATGCAAACGTTTTACCTGAAAATAAAACGTATATTAAAATACTTACCTGATCCGAAATATAATATATATATAGTGAGATATAGCTATCGCCTTCGCTTCTTTCTACCTCTTTTCCTCCTTAACGATGCGTGTTCGCCGTCTCTCTCGCACACTCCCACCACCACAGGCACAGAAGCCCGGTAGGCCAGTGAATTTGGTTCGTCATTGGCTGTTGTTTTTGCTAAGCCACCAGGCAGAATTTAAAATTAATATTATATTTCGGATCAGGTAAGTATTTTAATATACGTTTTATTTTCAGGTAAAACGTTTGCATTAAAATACTGTACCGTGATCCGAAATATAATATATATATAGTGAGAGATGTTTGTTATCGCCTGGTGGTGGTGGATGTCGTCAATGTGACTATGTGAGATTAAACTCACTTGCTGTATATAATACATTACGTACCTACATTGGTTATTGTAGTACCCACATAATTACATAAATAGGCAAAACCTACCCACACACCGTAGGTAGGTATTAGGGTATAAAGGTTGGAGGCGTTGGAGCAGTATTTCATAGTAAGAATATAGAAATATAATCTTGTTTCATTAAACATTATCTAAGCAGAGCAGATATTTCAAATAAAGAAAAATAACAGTTGTCATCCTTATTTTTCTTACAGTCAGTTAATCAAGTAAATGACAACTTTAATTGCTTAAAAAATCGAAGTCGTAAAAAATAGTAGACCGATTGCGAAGTTGACCTTATGCGAACAAATGGTTAAACCATATTAAAATTATTCCGTGTACTTGATCTGTCTACAATAAGTAGAACTTTTTCTAAAATGTTTTGGGATCTCCTATAATATTGCCTCATAAAAGTATATCTTCAATTCAACTTTTGGAGGCAATATCTGACCAGGTGAAGCATAAATAAAATCAGCATCATCTAAGAGGTTTTTTTTTTTTTTTTTTTTTTTTTTTTTTTTTTTTTTTTTTTTTTTTTAAACCATCCAAAAAAATACACATCTAGACGCGAGACGCGAGTCTAAGCTGACCAGTGACCACAAGTAGGTAGTAAACTATTAACAAAAGATTTTTAGCTTGCTGATTCCTTTCTACTGTAACTACTAGGTAGTTATTAATCTAGATCGTTCTGAAAAGACACATGAAGAGATGCTAAATAGAGCCTTCTTAATAGAATGTACAAGCTGCACAGTGTAATGAGTGGAGACGGCTCATTCATCAACAGTGAACGCTTTTGAAATCGAGCGTCGTGATGAGCTCGATAGGAAATGTGATGAGCTGTAGGCTAGACCGGTGGCTATCACTTACCATTACGTCGCAGAGGTACTTACATGTTCGAATTGCGCTCGTACCTTCACCATCAAAATTGGGTACATAAGTAATCAAAAAGCGCATGAACGGACCAATTAACAAAGTCCTATAAGTTTCTAGAGTTGATTACGCCTGTCCATCATACACAGTCACTTTAGCCGAACCAGGACGCCATCATCATCATCATCATCATCGTCTGTTATTACCTAAACGGTTTATCCAAAAAACCGAATCTAAACATGTACTATCGGGGTTCGAGTTAAATCGCTAGCCAGACTGTCGATAACGACGGTAACTAATTGAGTCAACAAAAAACTGGCCATAAAATTGCATAATTATCATGAATAATGGCATTTTCAGAATCTAGATCAGAGAGCTAAGAGCGTTGAATCATGTATACTCTTTGTTGAGCATAATAATATACTCTGTACTACATACAAACTTCCAGATAATAAACGTAAAATACAGCCGTATGCTTAGAAATATGGTAGAAGCTGTCACTATCACAGTCAATTTTTGACATCAACTGTGTATGTATAACGAGATCAACACTCCCTAAAGAGGGTTTAGTCGGAGTTTATCAGTGCTATTGACTTCAAAATTCGTTTTACAAAAGGATGATATACCGAGGCGCTCGGTAACCTCAGGGTGTCGAAACTACAGACTTATGAACAAGAATTGTGTTATAAGAAAGTTTTTCTCTGTAAAATAAATCTGCTAAATAACGTACTGACCAGTAGGTTTACTGCTAGTAAAATTATTTTGTAGCTCAGTTGGGCTTGTACGTTCGAAATCATCGAAGGGCGCTAGCTGTTAAAAAGAAGAGTTATTTGTCCTGGTGTCCAGTCCAATCCTTCAGGTGTCCGCTCCCGCTGCATTATGTTCACACTTCCAATTCCATTTACTGCACATTTTTAGGAGAGTTGCTCATTAAGATGTCCACTAAGACACGGTGAAGATCTCAAATGGTCCATCCAGGGTGCTGCTGTTGCCCGGCTCCGTAAATCTGAGCGCCAAAAAAGAACTTTTTCTCCACCTTAGTAGGTACTATAATTAGGTAGGTACACACCTCGACCTTGATGTATACGTTGAAGGACTTTTGGAATCAGGAACGGAGGGGGAATGACCCATGCTAACGGATAACCCCACTTTTTGTGCTAGGGAATCGTGGAATTCCGCTCTTTTGTCCGTGTAGTCTAGGGTGCAGTACCTGAGCATTACGCGCATTAGGCGTGTCTCCTAGTGCGAGGTAATGCTGCCGCTCCAGCATTACCTCGCACTAGGCGTTGTTGATACCAGAAATGTGGTATGCTAGTAGATCTATCAGGTGGGTATCCACTGTTCAGAAAATAAAATAAAAATTGTGCTAAGATTAGCAGACTTTGAGATTTAGATTCTCCTTCGTTGCGTACATAAGTAAGCTACTGCCACCTTTTTGTCGGAATGCAGGTGTATGGAGGATGATTGTAGGTTCGGACCTTGCTCTTTTAGGATTTTTAGAACTACAAGGAGTTCCTTCCTTCATGTTCGAATACAGATTTTTTACTGTAGGCATCCAATGGTCCGATAGTTTCATGTTGCTGATCTGAGCTCCGCAGGCTGTACCTGAAGCGTCTATTACAAGAATGTGTGGAATAAAACGCATGTATCGGGGAGAAACCTGTTAGGTGACTGAGCCGCCAATTCGAGACTTTTTTACAGTAGCTTTAAGATGCGATTGCAATGAATGATAGTTTTAGCATTTATTGATGATTGACTCCCCTCGATGGACAGCAAAACTGGCAAAATTCATTATTTCCACCAGACTTTGAAAGTCAACAAGATTCGTGGTTCGAATCTCCAAGATTTTAAGTAAGTATGCTATTCTTAAGCTGTGCGGCATTTTGGTTTGGGTGGCCCATACTATGCCCAGATATTCTGTGCTTATTCTTAGTGTTAGCACGGATTTTTCGAGGTTTACCATCCACCCTAGATAATTCAGCATAATATTTAGAACAATTGTTTCCATTTTTGTACCTAATCTTAATCTATGTTATGTGCTGTCGGTTTTCCTATAAATAAATAAATAAACAATACCGACATGCTTTATAGTGCAATAGGACTCGTATTTGCAATTAGAACGTCGTCGACGTACACCACAAGCCTAATCCCGTTTGACGTAGCATTTGGCCATCCAATTGCTGACAGTAGCAAATGTTTTTCGTGCAGAGATTAGCCCGAAGGACAGACAATTAATTTCTAATATTACTTCGCATTTTTCTTGGCGATACAATACGCTTAGAAAACGCCTGTGCATTCTGTGGGTTGATATGTGAAAATATGCTTGCGAAAAATCGATTCGTGCTAGCTAATTGATGGGATTGGATCTTGTGGAAATTGATCAACCTGAAGGGCTTTGTAAGAACAAGGCGATTAGGGATCTCAGGTCAAATATCAGTCTCATGGACTCTTCTGTCTTAGGTAGGTACTAGAAACTTTCGCAATAGGACATTCTGGAATGTATGGACTTTTTTTTTTTTTTCCATAACTCCGACATCTCTGTGGATTCGTAAGTTGCTTGCCGAAAGTTGTGTTGATCGGGCAGATGAAGAGGTGATCAATTCGAGAAGAGATACGGTAAACTGAAATAATGTGCACAGTGAGAACACCTCTTTCTTTCCATCTTTTATGGTAATGCCACAGTTGAACAGCACGGAAAATGACTCGGTGAGTCAATATTTCCGGATATTTTTCCTATCCCGGTGGGATGAGGGAAAAAGGTGTCTGTAACGCGTACTTCTGTGCGATCTTTGTACGATCCGCCTCTGCCCCGGAAGGGCGTGTTAGAGGTCATCGCTCCGCAAGGCCGGATATTGTTTCTTCGCACTATGATCCGTTTGATTGTGATATTGGAAACTGCTAGAAGCGCTTGTATTCTGAGCAGTATTAGGACCAGTCTGCGTAGCAGAAACGCGGTCTTTAGTGCGTGGCCAAAAAAAAAAAAAAAAAAAAAAAAAAAAAAAACTACGAGAATCTCTTATTTTCTCTAAAGCAGACGTGAATTTGTCAGCGTCAAATAGAAAGTTACATCAAGTTACCGAAGCCCAGACGGCTTCTTATTTATGTGGTCTCACTTCAGCTCTGTGGCTGCAGACTAACTGAAGAGCATCACTAGAATTTTCGAGAAATCACCTGTTACAAGAATATCTTAAATTTTCTTATTGACAAAACTGTATGACAGTCAAGGGCAGGCGTAGCCTTTGCCCAAGATAGAAAGTCTCGGCGTTCTCTTCGAGGAACTAATAGCAGCAAATGCTGTTTATCTAATTTATGATATTTATGTGAATGCGTATCATGTCTACGTTTATTGCGTCGGTGACAGCGTGAACGTTTAGCAGAACCAGAAGACTGCTTATCGGACCTGCTATTTGAAAAATCACTTTCAGCCGAAGACTTTCTCTTATAACCAATATGAAACAGTCGTAACTCAGAGTCAGAGTTCTTTCTCACTCATTTCAAAGTAACCCTTTGAAAATAATCTAAAAATAAAGCTTACAAACTAAACACGTAAGTAAGAAAACATGAGGGTAGATATGCTACCCATTTAAAAAATAAAATTGGCAAACATAAAATGTCCAAGCCTTTTGCCACCTATAAATACGAGAGAAACTCCATCACACATAAAAAACAAGAAAACCCGAACGGTTACACCGTTTAATATAACATATTAGCAAAGTTATTCGGTAGGTAGTACCTCTACCAGAAAAATAAAACTTCCAGCTTAATTTTTCTTGTTTTGGAGGAAAATACTTGATAATCGAACTCGGAACACGATTAGAGACACTTACCGCACTCTATTCAAAGATTATCACTAAATTCATCACAATTTAATCACATTGAAAAAATATCACGATATTATTCACATGCGAAGGTAGTCTAAAAATTTTTCTTTTGTGGAATTTTATGTGATATACGTACGGTACAAAATTGATCGAAGTATTTCGATTCAATAAAAGGAACAAGAATTTAGATTTGAAAAAGAGAGAGGTTCAAACTAAATTCTAGCACTTACCAGTGCACGTCCTTTCGAAGCGAAAACAACAACGTCAATGACGAACCAAATTCACTGGCCTACCGGGCTTCTGTGCCTGTGGTGGTGGGAGTGTGTGAGAGAGACGGCGAACACGCATCGTTAAGGAGGAAAAGAGGTAGAAAGAAGCGAAGGCGATAGCTATATCTCACTATATATATATTATATTTCGGATCACGGTACAGTATTTTAATGGCAGATGGTAGTTACCAGAGAGGTACCGGGCAAGACCATGGTTTGCCAGAACAGACCGCAAATAGTCGCAAAAAGAACGAACTATTACCATAGATTTCATATACTGATCAAAATATTGAAGGTTGATGCGTCAATATCTCGTCAGTATTGTTTATTTTCTAGTAATGGCAACACAGACGTAGAGAACCGTCGAAACGCTATTCCCCTCGCTATTCCCCGTGGATAAAGCTTTCCACAGGCGAGGCCATGCTCGGAGGGTGGATAAAACTGACAACGGGGAAATGGTATTTATCCTTTCCCGGAGACAATTTGTCCCCGGCCCATGCTAGCCCTGCAGAAGTCTCTTCACAACTCTCTCCACAAAAAGAGAAAAACGCGCGGTAGGGAACGCCACGGTTTGATTACCGAAACGTCAACGTCAAATGTCATTATAACCTACGAAACTTTTGCAAAACAACTTTTGTTTTGCTTCAAAATGCCTAGAACTTTTCAGTATAAATAATACCCAAAAGGATAAGAACAAACTGATTACACTTAAAGAATAAAGTGCACAGTGTTGTGACGATGCCATAGCCATAACTATACGCAAATTACGAAAATAAGGAACCTAAATATGAGGATCGAAGGCAAGTCCCCCAATTTCTCATATCACAAAAATTAAAGTGTTACAAGATCACCGCGAGGTTTTCTTCGACAGCGTACATCTAAAGTAATAAATCACAAAATAATGCAAGGCGTAGCTAGAGTCATAATATTATCATCATATTTGTAGAGTAAGTGCGCCAATTATGGACTAGTTCCGTAATATGGACCACCTACATTTCTCAAAAACCATCGGTCGTATTTAGCTATCGGTCTCCGCACACTAAGTTCCACCCCTCCCGCGACTCGTTAGTCGCTTGCCGGTTGGCAGAAATCGTTCATGTATTCACGGCAGCCATTTTTCGTTTTTGTCCTCGTGCGATGTATTTTTTTACTTAACTTCGTAAGGTCATAATGTCAGCAAATATTACTGTTTGGGAAAGTGGATTAAACTAGGGGAATGGTGAGTTATTTTACAATTATTCATAATAAGTTGGTATATCCAATAGTTTGTATTATAATATGGACCACCGGCATGTTTTGAATATGGACTAGTGGTCCATATTACAAACAGTCACTTATATTTTAATTATTATTTTATTTAACCCTAATCTGTAAATGAACCATTACCCCAGAGCGTTGATGGACATCATGAAGCAAACGCACAAACAGGAGTGTCAACAGAAACTATGAATGATTCAATAGTTATTCCCTCTACATCATCTAGATCATATTTTTCGCCAAAAGTGTTGCAGCCTATACCGCGTTTAAGGAAAACTGTCATCACCAGAAGAAGAAAAGCCACCAAGCCTACAATTTTGACATCTTCTCCTTATAAACAAGATTTAAAAACGTCGATACAGAAGAACATAAAAAAGAATACGCCAAAAAAACCGCTAACGAAGACGCAAAAGAAAATGCCCAAAAAACAGCCCAAGAGAAAAGAAAGATCACAACAGAAAGAAAATCATCGTCTGAAAGTTCTGATAAAAGTGATTATTCAGTCAATGATAGTACCGATGAAAGTCCTGATCGTTCCCAAAATCAAAATGGTAAATGTTTGTATTGTAATGGGCTTTTTTCTGAAGACTTTCATGGAGAGAAATGGGTCCAATGTGCATCATGTAGGGTGTGGGCTCATGAAGAATGTGCTGGCATAGAAGATATGGTTGATTTTTTTGTATGTGAATTGTGTACCAGCAATTAGTTTATTGTTAATAATTGACTGATTTAATTTTAGGCAACACATCCTTTTTTCTCAATAATTTTGAACCAAATTGACTATGGTTCATATTTAAAACCATGTGGTCCATATTTTGTACACTTTTAGCTAATGCACAATAATGACATATTTTAGAAAATGTTGATTATTTCTAAGATGTTCATGTTCCTTAAGAATTCTAACAACCGTTTTTGATAAGAAATAATTATCGAATCGTTCAAAATATATAAGGCTGATTAATCTTTGTAATTCTGAGTTTTATTACACAAAATCCTTATGGTGGTCCATAATTGGCGCACTTACTCTACTTTAGTTCTCCAGCGCTATTTTGAAAACAAACAAAATGGTGGCTGCAAACCGGTTTCAAACTGGTCGCGTCATGTGTGGTTTCTCAACGGAATCTATGGCAGAAACTTAAATGCAACTCAAAAGTAACTAGTAGTTGCAGTTTCGTCATTTTTGCGTTTCACCGTGTGTTCTGGGCCTAAGTCTAATCTTTTATTTCGAGTTGATTGGGTTTTGCTGAAATTTAATTGAAATAATAACTGTTGATTTTGAGTTGCAGGGGTTTTGATGATGTTACATCGAAATATTTTTTTGTTATATTTCGAATTACTCAGCTTTGCATGTCTGAAAAAGTTAATTCAAATTAAACAATAGTCTATTAATTGCATTTTAAATGAGATCTTTGTTTCATTATGAAATATTGAATGAAATTCTCGTTTATAATATTAGTAGGATAATATCCCAACATTTGTTTTTAGTGTGATTGAGTAGGCTTACCAATATCGTAAAATGATTCGGTTTTTTTTAATAAATGAATGTGTCCGTAAGAAAAAAATGTTATTTTTTATATAAATAAATGTGTCAATCAATAAACAAAATAAATGTTTGTACTTTTAAATCCTTATCTTTTATTTTCTTATCATAATTTCACAATAGGTAGGTAGATACTCGTATTTTACCCTAAATTTATAATTATCCTATTGCAGAACCTACCTACCTACACCCCAGCCAAATTCGGTTAGTTTACAAAAATGTCACACCGAATTTGGCTGTAGTTATAGGTAGGTAGAGATCTCTACTTACTTACATAGGTAGGTACTACCTAAATAAGTATTTTCCTATTAGGTTTCTTGAGATATAAGTAAGTAGATCTTGTAGAGAATCTGGAATAAAAAACGCATTAGCAAACTACATTCGCTTAGATTTTTTTACCACTTCTCTAAATGCTTCGAGGAAACAGCGAAGCAGCAAGAAGTTTTTATGTCTATGCCTAAATGTAAGTATGAAACGCAAAAAGGTAAGTACACATGCATGCCTAAAGAAATAGGTAGGTGGCAGAGGTATACACCTACTCACGCACACACTCAAGCACTACCGCGTCCCGCGCGCGCCTGCGTCATCTAAACAAAGAAAGCGATACACGGAGCGATTTTTGCTCGGGCCTCAAATTGAAGTTGCGAGCTCATGTCGCCGGACTCTTTATCAGTACGTAATTATAAAGGGTTATTGAGTTGCTTTGGTTTACATGATTCGTTTAATACTATGAACTTTGTTTATTTTTAGGACAATGAAAGGCCGAGGACAACTCATGTTAGAAATGCTCAATGCTATAGGTAAATGAGCCTGAAATGCCAGAAGAAGTGCTTAATATTATAGAGGAGACAGAGAGATCAGCAGAAATGCTCCATAGCATGAGACAGCGAGGTCTGGTATTTATTTCACACATCGTAAATATTATGCTTGGGATGCGAGAAACTTGGTTTACAACAGTTTTTATGAACTACTCTTGTGACTCAAACCATTAAATAGGCCACTCGACCTTCGTCAAGTTTGTAAACAATCTTAGAAGTTGATACTCGTCACAGCTGTGCGCCGTTATCGGACCCTTTTTTTTTTGTGATGGTTTTTTTTTGTAAAAATTGTATGGGAGTTTGATTTTTGTTGAATTTAACTTAACATGGGGCTTTATCGATGTTAATAAGCCATTTATTTAAATAAAAAAATCGTAAATTTTTAAAATTTAGGTGTTTTTGCACATAAAACGGGAATCCATCCATTTTTTTTCATCTTTGACTTGGGGTAGCGAAGTGTAAATTTATAAACAAGTAATAATTATTATTCAGTTAGTTAGAATATTTCAAGCAGATTTCAAAGAGGTATAATAATACATACTTATAGTAGTAAAATTAAAGGCAATCATCAATCATTTACCACGCGGAATGCGCAAATTCGCGAACCGCGAATCAACCGCGAAGGTCAAATGACAGATTCGCGGATTATTCGCGAGTCGCGGTCCGCGAATCAAGGGATTCAATTTAAAGTATTTGTGTTTATTAATAAATAAGCCTACGCTGTCTGTCTGTCTGTCTGTCTCCAGGCTGTATCTCATAAACCGTGATAGCTAGAAAGCTGAAATTTTCACTGAAATTTTCAATATAACTAACCATAATTTTTCGATTTTAGTACTATCAAAATGGAAGACGAAGGCGGCCCTTCAACATCTCAAGCTCAGCCATCTTTTCACATTAGTGTCACACAAAAGGGATCTGAACTTTTGTGCAGAGCTGGTTATGAATATCATTTCAAAAGAACAAACAATGATGGCTCAAAACTCTGGCGATGTGCGAAAAAGAAAATTTGTAATGCGACGATAAAAATCAAAGATGACGCGATGACGATTTTGAACGAAACTAATCATTGTCATGGACCTATTAATTTGGAAAATGTTCAAGTGAAACACCAAATGCAAATATGTTTAAAAGATGTTCAAAAAGATTTGCATGTCCCTGTTGGACAAGTATTTGAAAAACGTATGGAAGTTCTCAAAGACAAGGGACTACATCTAGTTACTAAAATACCAAAGTTTCACAACATAGAAAAGCGACTCTACAAAAAAAGAAACGATTCAATTGGAGCCAAAAAAGTAACTTTCCACAAAGCTGGCGATGTCGCAGTACCAAAAAAGTACGAAAAGTTTGAGCTTGCAGACTACAGAGGGGAAAAACGCATAATTGTTTTTGCCAGTGAAGAGATTAAAAAATATTTGAAAGAGTGCAAACGTTTTTTAATTGACGGCACTTTTAAAATCTGCCTCAATACATTCTGTCAACTGTACACCATACATGCAGATGTAGGAAGTACTGAAGACCACGTAAATGTTGTTCCACTTGTTTATGCACTTCTACCTGATAAGAAGACATCTACCTACAAACTTCTTTTTGAAATGATAAAAAAACAGATACCCGAATGGGACCCGACTGTAATGTCGATGGACTTCGAAGCTTCAGCAATAAAAGCGGTTCGAAATGTTTTCCCAGGTGTGAAAATAGTAGGCTGTTACTTTCATTTCAGTCGAAGTCTGTGGCGTAAAGCAAAGGAAATTGGAGTCAGCAAAACTCGACTAGGAAAAGAACACGTTAAGCTTTGTGCGGCTCTTTCTCATCTCCCATCGGATTTAATCGATGATGGCTGGTTGTATGTCATGGAAGAGTCACCCAATACTGCAGAAGTGACAAAATTTAATGACTACTTTGTCAAAACATGGCTAGAAAACACAATACTCGCAAATACTTTCACCACTTATGGTGAACCACATAAAACAAATAATGCTGTCGAGCAATGGAACAGTCACATTAGAAAGTATATAAAACCAAAGCCAAATATTGCCCAATTGTTGGAAGGACTCCAAAAAGATGTCAAATATTATTCCGAATTATTAAAAAATCCTGACGGCATCCAAATATCAAAGAGGAAACGTTCAACAATTGACCAGTTGAAAAAAATTGAGACTGCTGTAAGTGATTTACTTAGCCGTAAAATAAGTATTGGCCATTGTTTAGAGAAATTACGATGAACAGTGACTAAAGATCTCAGCACACATATGGGATCGGAAAGGGATCGTCACCGTATCGCCTCGAGCCGTTCAGAATGGTTTGTATTAAACTCCCTACTGCAACGCACACTAATCGGAATAATAACGTAATCGCCTCGCCTCGGAACAGGCTCCGAACTTGAATTCCCGCGCTTACGGCTCATCGTCCCCGCGCTTACGTTTCTCCGTCCCCGCGCTTACGTCTCTCCGTACCCGAGCTCACATCTCTTCGTCCACCCTTTCCCCTTTCCCCTCCCGCGACTTGCCTGCTAAAGACGCCGCCATTCGCAAGGAGTATTTCATTCGTGTTGCGCGTATGTTTTATTTAAAATTTTAAGTTCGATTCAAACACAAAATAACGATGCAAAGGGAGAAACTTATTGAAGAAGTGAGAAAATATCCATATTTATATGACTTAAGTGATGCTAAATACAGCAATACTATAAAAAAGGACGAGGCTTGGGAACAAATAAGTATTACTTTAAAGCAATCTGGTAAGTACCTACTCCTATTTAATTATTTATTTAATGTTTTTCGCGTATGTAGGTATGTATGGGAAATAAAACAGTTGTGATTAATATAATTATAATGAAAAATTTAACTGGAATATCCATTAAGAATTAACATTAATATTTAAAGCTAAAAGCTACTGCCATGGAACTCGTCCGGTAGAAGTTTGAAAATATGTTTTGAACTTTTCACGTACATTAAAAGCGGTAGCCATATGGGCACCACTAATACTTGGTAATTGACTTAACAATCGGTCTTCGCCGAATTCAACTGTAATTTCCTGTTCTGTTCAGTTCGGTTCCTGTAAATTCATCTCAATGTTATATGTCCTCATCATATTGTGTAAAATGCAAGTTGTTAATACCACTTTATCTACAAACTTTGGATGCAATTTAATATTTTTGTTGTAAATCGCAAATTTTTGATATAAAATTCCAAAAGCGTTTTCAACAACCCTTCTAGCTCGTGATAAGCGGTAATTATATTGCCGTTCAGGATCTGATAGTCTCCGTGTATTTGAGCGAGGATATGGTCTTAATAAATATGTCTTCAATGGAAATGCCTCGTCTCCCAAAAATACATGTGGCATTGCATGATTAGTTCCTGGTAATGGTTTGTCACATGGAATATTGAATGTGTTTCTTTCAAGTGCCTTTCCAAATGTAGATGATGAATAGATTCCGCCATCGCTGTTTTTTCCATAGGCTCCTACATCAACCGCTATGAATCTGTATTCAGGATCAACTATAGCTAACAAAACAATAGAAAATGTTTTTTTATAGTTAAAAAACAACGATCCACTATTGGGAGGTGCAATTATATTTACATGTTTGCCGTCAATGGCGCCTATGCAATTCGGAAAGTTCCATTTATTTTTAAATCCTTCTTCGATTCCTTGCCATGTGGCTGTAGTTGGTTGAGGTATATGAATTGGCATTAATTTATTTATTATTGCATTGCACACATCTATTACTATCAAACGAATAGTTGATTCTCCTAAACGGAAGCTCGATGATAAATTAGTAAATCCAGTTATGAAGTACCTGCAACAATAAATGTATATTTAATATACGTTTTATAATACGTGTATATGTTTATGTGAATGTGTGTGTACGTATTCCCTTTCACACATACATGTGTAACTACATGCGCTTGATATAGTTAACCATGATTTATTTTATTTCAGAATCTGAGTGCAAGAAAACTTGGTTAAATCTTAGAGAGTCTCACCGACGAGCTATGAAGAAGCGTAAAACTAAAAGTGGTCAGGCAGCCCCGACGACGAAAAAGTGGACCTTTGAAGATGAAATGAGTTTTTTAGTACCTCATTACAAAGAAAGAAATACGATCTCTTCGGTTGATGATGATGACGGTTCAGATGTTAGCAGTTTCTTGGGTAATGATGATTCACAGAACTCAATAAACATAATTCAGTCTCCAGAAAACTTACAAGCGGAAACTACTCCACTTTCGCCGCGTCCTGAGTCTTCTGCATCTTCAGTTGCATCCAAAATTTCAAAAAAAATATATCTTAATATTGAAAAAAATTCAGCGTCACAAACTTTAATAAAATATTTATTAAATCACAACGAAACCAAAAAAGAAGATGAGATAGATACATTTTTTAAGAGCATTGCGGCAACGGTTAAAAAATTTTCAGAATATAACCAAGCTGTTATGAAAAGTAAAATATATAACGCAGTTTCGGAAATGGAGTTAAAAGAAATCGCAGAGAAACAAAGCTATTATAGTTATCGCAACCCTTACATTCCCCAAAGAGAAGATGACATGCCTCGAGGTTATACCACTCTAAATAATATTAGCCACGAGATACAATCAACATCTGGCGCTTCAAACATTCATGATTTTAATATTTCAAACTTAGAAGAAAATGGCGCGTCAAATGCTGACGATCTTGATACTTCAAACAATCTTTAATTTATACAATGATTGTATTTTTGTTGTGGCGCTATTTTTGTTTAATTGCCATAATTTTTGGATTTAATAATATAGTTTTGTATAATAAAAAAATATGTGATTTATGGGTATTTTTTTTTTACCTTAACTACAAAAAAGTTGCATTTACTAAAATACCTTACGCAATCACACAAAATATATACACACATACACCAGACATAAAACGTACATCCCCTGTGCACACCTGATCGCAAATGAAATTAATCTATCTTGTAGTTTCGGAACCGAGTATTTTTTTTGTACACTTAAAAAAAAGAACAATAGAGATAATACAAACATTAAAATTATAGTACAAATATTTATGTAGACCAGATTAAAAATTCCAAAAACAAATGCAATTTCTCACCTTAACGTTACAGCTAGTTTTTCTTCGGGCGATATTGTTTCTCTGAATGTTGTATTCTTCTTCCTTATACATTCATCTATAGACTGCAATATGTTATAAAAGAGATATTTCGGCATATGAAAATAAATATAAAATTTCTCTTCATCATCCATCAAATGTTTTTTTATAGTCCGAAATTCCCCTTCAGTACTCCTTGCTTTATTCATACTGTGTACCCAATATCTTTTTCATTTTTTCTTGCTATTTTCTTTTTCCTCTTCATCAAGTGCTATGGCTATGATAGCCAACTCACGTATTGTAAACCAAGACATAACCGTGCGCTACACTTAACGTTTGGATTCAAACTGATCTGGTGCCAACCAGGTCAGCCAGGGGGCGGCGAGGCGTAAGCGCGGTGTCGCCTAGCCGTAGCCGAGTTGACGTACAGGCGCTGCTGATACGCTTTCGTTACGTGCATACGGTAGGTTGACGCCTGGTTGACAGCGAGGCGAAAGGCGTTACGGTTACGATCCCTTTCCGATCCCATATGTGAGCTGAGACCTTAATTGTGATTGTTGACTGTGATTGTTGTGCATAGTTTCTTGATTCATCGATTCATCGAAACGATGAGCACTTTAACGAATTGTGATTGTTTACTGTGATTATTGTACATAGTTTCTTGATTATTTTTATTGAGCCTAGGAGTGATTTATAATTTTATTTTTTAGTATGTTGATAGTATGTAGGTACGATTATTATGTATATTTTTACTACATTTAAAATGCAAACAAAGACCATAATTAATATAAGTAAAATGTGTTAAGACTGATTTTTTAAATTGTTTGTTTGTAATTTGTTGATTATTTGTAGTATTATTTTATGTAGGAATATATATTTGTAGTTGTTGATAATTTGTTCTTTTTTGAAATAAATAATGTCTACAATCAGTTTTGTTCTTTAATATTACTTGCTATCTACTTTTTCCTTTGACTGTACTTTTCTGCCTTGGACAATACATTTTTTCGATCATTTCGAGAGCGGTCCCTTTCGCCGGAAGAAAAATAATAAAATTAAAGCAATCCGGCGAAAGGGACCGCGGTCCCTATCGCCCGAAATTAATAATGTATCTTCTATCCAAGATTAAAATCGATCTTGGATTGTTGCATATCATCGGATCGATCTCCTATCCACTTGCCAATAACTCAACTCTGCTATCCCTAACTTTTTTCGATGGCAGATTGCCGGCGATCCTTTCCCTCTCTAACGTTCCGGTTTACGTAAAATGTTGTACGTAAACGTACGTAAAATGTTGAACAACATAGTGTATTTTAAAAACAAATAATTCATAAAATCAAATAAACAGTTTTACAAAGTAATATTTATAGTTAAAACAAATTGTTATTTGCCTAAAAACTTGCAGAAGTTGTAATTAATGCAATGTTGTTGTAAGTCGCGATATTTGTTAGCTGAAATGGAACGTTCAAGTTGACGGATTGGAATTTTGACATTCTACTATCGCGTGGTAAACTTGAAGCAAAGAATATAGTGGAAAACTTGTATGTAAAATTGTAAACACAATCGTTTACTGAATAAAACAGATCTGTGTTGTGTGATCATTTCATCAGCGTAATTTCTAATAATGGATTCTGAAATCGTAAGTACATAATTGTATAGTAAGGGCGCGATTCCCCGCGTTAGCATTCCCGCCTTATTTGTTTATTATTTGTTACTAAATTGTAACTGTTGTGTATGGAAATAAACAATCCTTACTACATAATTACTAGTTTTATTGTATTAAATATGTAATGCGTAGACATAAAATCAATGTAATAATATGGGTCCGTAATACCACACATTCGTATTCGTGAGGCTATATTTGTACTGCTTATTCCTACACGTTCCTTATATTTACACACAGAATCCCATATGGACTTTGACATGACATATATCTGACACTCTCCCTCGTTGTAACTTCGCTGT
Organism: Eulithis testata; assembly: GCA_947507515.1. Lineage (NCBI taxonomy): Eukaryota > Metazoa > Arthropoda > Insecta > Lepidoptera > Geometridae > Eulithis > Eulithis testata. Next base: position 2,493,064 of record OX382213.1, on the reverse strand, counting down.
AGGTCACACCTAAAGGTTTAAGCGATCGGGAGGTCTTCGTGCTCTAGTGCTTCGACGAACAGGCTCCACTGTCGTCGGTAGCACTTCTTCAACAACAGCTCTAGTAGGAGTAGAGTTTAGCTCTGTAAGCATCGTTGTTTCAGGTATAGGAAGTGTATCATCTGAGATGGACGGTAATGATTTTCTTACTTGTTTAGGTGTCTGTTCATTGTCAGGAACATCTGGATCTTTAGTACTGACCGGCACCTCTCTGGTAATAATAGGGACTTGTAGAGACATTTTCCTGTCATTGCTTTCATTGCAAGCCGTCTTCCTCATCTGGTCTATGTGACGAACATGTATCCGGCCATCAACATTTACTTCATAGTGTAGTTTACCTTTTCTATTAGTTATCATACCAAATCTCCACTTATTACTGTCATAAAATCTTATCTGTACTCTCTCGCCTTCTTCGAATTCCTTGTTTTGTATTATTTGTTCATTATTTTTTTTAATCTCTATCTCTGTTGTAGGATCTCTTTTTACTAGATCAATTCTTGTTCTGTATAAGCGTTTAAACATCAATTCTGCTGGACTAAGTCCTGTCGCACTATTAGGCGTTTTCCTGTACATCATCAAAAATTTAGCAATTTTGTCCTGTAAAGTTCCGGGTTCATTTTGCATGCTTTTCAGTTTATTTTTAAACGTTTGTACATAACGCTCTGCTTGGCCGTTTGTCGCTGGATGGAATGGTGCTGTAAATTTAGATTGCACTCCATTTTCTTTTAAATAATTCATCATTTCTTCAGACCTGAATTGTCTTCCATTATCTGATACTATGGTGATGGGCAATCCAAATGTAGTAAATAACTTTTTTAGAATGTTGATTGTAGCCGTTGCTGTTATCGTCGTAGTAGGTATTACTTCCAGCCATTTGGTGTAAGCATCCACCACTATAAGGAAATAGCTATTCAAAAAAGGTCCTGCGTAGTCTATGTGGACTCTGCTCCACGGTTCTTTTGGGTATTCCCAACTATGTATCTGTACTTTCGTGGGATTTTTTTGAAGCAAACAACAAGTTTTGCATTCTCTTACTAGTCTTTCTATGTCTATATCCATGTTTTTTCACCATACATAGCTTCTCGCTATTGCCTTCATTTTTACAATTCCAGTATGAGCGGTATGCAGCTCTTGTAGAAGCTGTGGTTGTAGTTCTTTGGGTATTACTATTCTGGTTCCATAAAAGATACAGTTTTCTTGGAGAGAAAATTCATGAAGCCTTGACATATTACCTGTTCCTTTCTTTGGGTATTACTATTCTGGTTCCATAAAAGATACAGTTTTCTTGGAGAGAAAATTCATGAAGCCTTGACATATTACCTGTTCCTGATTGAATTTCCTGAATTAATTTCCGTAGTTCTGTATCTTTCGCTGTAGCTTGCTTAATTTCTTTCATGGTCACTGGCATCATTGATATTTGATTTAAGTAGTAAACATCATCATCTGTAAGTTTCTCTGTTGTATCATTATCTGTAGGTTCTAATCTTGAAAGGTAATCTGCATTTGCATGCTCTGTAGTTTTCCTTACTTTAATATCATAATTGAATCCTGCCAAAAAGTTTGCATAATGTACTAGCCTTATTGCTGTTGTGTTTGGTAATTGTTTTTCCGGGTGTAATATTCTTGACAATGGTTGGTTATCTATGATCAATGTTATCTTTCGCCCATAGCAATATTGAAAGAACTTCTTTAATCCCCATATCAATGCAGCAGCTTCCTTGTCGAGTTGGCTATATCCCCTTTCTGTCTTTGATAGCGATTTGGAAGCAAATGCTACGGGTCTCTCCCTTCCATCTGGCATGATATGTGATAACACTGCTCCATATCCTGTAGGTGATGCATCTGTTGCCAGTGTAACCGGTAATTCTACTTGAAATGGGGTAAGTACCTTTTCACTACATATTTCTTTTTTTAATGTCTCAAATGCAGTCTGACATTCCTTTGACCATGCAAATTTTGCATTTTTCTGTAGGAGCTGGTACAATGGGTTCAATTTAGATGCCATATTAGGTATGAATTGTTGGTAGTAGTTAACCATTCCAAGAAATGTACGTAGTGCAGAGATATTTGTGGGCCGTGGACTGTTTATGATTTCATTAACTTTCTCTTGAGTTGGGTGTAGCCCTTGTTCATTGATAGTATGCCCCAAGTAAGCCACCGATTTTTGGAAAAATTGGCACTTCTTTTTATTTAGATGTAGACCACATTCACGTAGCTTTTGAAAAACTTGACTTATTCGTTCAATTAATTTGGTATATGTACTTCCTTGTATGGCGATATCATCAAAAAAACATGCTGTACCTGTTATTCCAGTAAGGGTTTGATCCATATATCTTTGCCATTGATTTGGTGCAATTTTTACTCCAAACATTAACCGATGTACCCTGTAGGTGCCCTTGCATGTACTGATTGCTTGCATTTCAGCTGTATCTGCATCTGTTTTCATGTGTAAGTATGCTTGCTTAATGTCCAAAGTACAAAAGTACTTACCACCACTCAATTTTGCAAATATTTCTTCAATTCTTGGAATGGGATAGTTATCATTCTGCAGATTCTTATTCAGTGTGGATCTGTAGTCAGCACACAAGCGTACATTCCCATTCGATTTAACCACTGGCACCACAGGAGTACCCCACTTTGAATAAGTTACTTTCTCTATTATTCCTTGCTTCTCCAGTCGGTCAAGTTCTTCTTCTACTTTTTCTTTTAATGCAAAGGGTACTGGCCTTGGTTTTAAAAACACTGGAGTGACATTTTCGTTTAATGCAAATGAAACTTGGTAATCTTGTATTTCTCCGATCTCTTCTGAAAATAAATCTTCATATTCCTCCAATAATTTTGTCAATTTTTCTTTGAACTGATCTTCCGTTAGTGTTTCTACTGTTTCCATTTTATTTATTTGAAATTTTATGTTTAGGTCTCTGATCCATTCTCTCCCTACCACTGGGTCCACATTCTTTTTTATTACAAATAGTCTTCCCTCGATTTCCTTATTTTTATATTTTATCATGGTTGTACATGTACCAATGGGTTCTATAATCTCTCCGGTGTATGTTTTTAGCTTAATTTTTGTTTTTTCTAATTGTAAGTTTTTGAAGTACATGTTGTAATATTCCTCTGAACAAGTAGTTACTGCTGCTCCGGTATCTAATTCCCAGGTATGTACTCTGCCTTGCAGTTGTAATTTGATTGTAAACTTTTCATTGTTTTTATTTATTTGTATTTTGTGTATCTCGAAAATTTCTTCATCTGAATCTTGATCTAACTCATCTTGAATTTGTAGCTGTTTCATTTCATTAAAACAAACAGATTGCACATGGCCCTTTTTGTTGCACTTCTTGCAAAATAACTTCTCCCAGTTTATCCTGCACTCAATAGCTTTATGGTTAATTTTTCCACATCTGTAGCATTGTATTTCTTTTTTCTCTCCCTTATTTGCACTTTTTCCAGCTTGATACCCACCTTTGTTGTATGTGTTTTTCTTTATTGATATCTTATTCACACTACTCATGTTATCATGTCCCATTGTTTTACTTTCCAGCTTAGAGGTTTCTATTGCAAGTGCTGTCTTTACAATATCATCAAACTTAGTGGATGGAGACTCTTGCAAGAGCTTTTCTTTAGTTTCTGTGCAACGAAGACCTCGGACAAATTGCACTCTCAAATGTGTATCGAATGTGGATTTAGAACAGCTGGTGCAAATAAAATTACACTTCCCTCCTATCTCTTTCAACCCTGCTACATAATTTGCAATAGATTCATGTTCATTTTGTGATCTCAAACAAAACCTATGCTGCTGCGCAATTTCGCCTGGTTCTGGCGCAATATGATTTTTCAGTATTTTTACTAACTCCTCATAGCTTTTTTTTTCGGGTGAATCTGGTGCTGTAATATTTTTCAAGACTTGATAGTACTTAGGGCCAATGCAGTTGAGAAATATTTGCATCTTTGTAGTTGGATTTGTAACATCTTTTAGGTTAATGTAATTTTGTAATCTCTGTATGTAACTATCAAATGTTTCATTTGTTTCATCATATGCTTGCAGTTGAATACCTCCAATACCACTTTTTGACGAACCTGGTTGGTTCACCAGTGTCTGCTCTAGACTAGCCTGTTGGTTTGGCAGACCTTTTAGAGTTTCTACCAGTTGCGTCATCAATTTTCCGAGTTCTTCCATTTTGGTTTAGGGACAAGGATTTTGTGAAGCGGGCGATCATCACCGGATTATGGGAAGCCCTTGGACTCACAGGAATGTAAGGTAATGGATTTCAAGATGGATGCTCAGATTGTAGATATACTCACTTTTCGTAGATTCAATCACTTTCGGCTGCGCCAATTTGTTGTGTATGGAAATAAACAATCCTTACTACATAATTACTAGTTTTATTGTATTAAATATGTAATGCGTAGACATAAAATCAATGTAATAATATGGGTCCGTAATACCACACATTCGTATTCGTGAGGCTATATTCGTACTGCTTATTCCTACACGTTCCTTATATTTACACACAGAATCCCATATGGACTTTGACATGACATATATCTGACAGTAACCATTACAATTGTTTTTCAATAGGTGAAAGGCAAGCCTCTTACCAAAGAGGAGACAAAGTTTTTGCTGGAGCTCGTAGAAGGGAGTAAAATTATTACTACCAAAACCACTAACGCAACCAACAATAAACTAAAAACCGAAGAGTGGATTCGCCTAACGGAGATATTCAACGCCACTGCTACGAAAAGCCGCCGCACATGGCAGCAGCTGCGTTTGAAGTGGGAAAATTTGAAGAAAAATGCACGCAAACGCAGCACCAAAATAAGGATGAACCAAATTAAGGTCACATAATTGTAATTTATTAATTCAGCACCTATTTATTTCCAAAGTCTCGCCTGTTTACTAACTTAAATCCAATGTTTTTTTAACAGACTGGTGGTGGTCCTCCTGAATACATACCCCCAGATGACATATTGGACCGAGTAACCAGTTTACTTGGAAGTACAGTTGGCGGATTTACTGTGCCATTTGGGGGTGACAGAGAATCCGCGTGTTTTGTTGTTGGTGGTGGTGGTGGTGATGGTGAAGGTGGAAGTAGTGGTGATGGTTTTGGGGATGCGAGGGTCTCGTTGGTAAATGAAAACCAAATCATCTCAATACCAATGTCTACTGATAATAATATTGAGGTTGACAATGGTATTGAGAATATGGTCACCAATTATAATGTATTGGATGTTGTTGACCAAAATGTGATGACTCCAATTAACACCAAGAGATTCACATTTAGTACACCTAGGGCAGGTAATGGTTACTATACTAATTTTGGACTACCTATCTATTGATGCAAGTTAAATGTTGTACACGGTGAGTGCATTTCTATCTATCTCACATTTGCTCTGTTTTTCAGTTAAGAAGAAATTAAAACCCGATGAAAGCAGGATGGCCAGAAACAATGCAATAGCTGAATATTTTACAACTAAAAAACAATGTCTGGATGCTAAAATAAATAATATCCATCTTGAAAATGATTACTTGAAATTAAAAAACTTACAGCTTTCTTTGGAGAATGAGAAGCTTGTAGTAGAAACAGAAAAAATTAAATTAGAACTACAGAAGTTGAAGGAGAGTTTGTACAGTCAATCGGGGTAACTTTGACAGCACAACATTTATTTTTTTCGATAATATTAGCGGACGTCTTTTGTCGTAAATAAGACTGCACTTTATTAGTGTTCTCGGAGTAGTACACAAATATTGAAATAGTTGTACAATTCATTGTACATTAAAAATAATTGAGATAATCATAGTTTTCTTCTGTGTCAAAGTTACCCCCTCCACATGGGTAACATTGACACACGGTAAACCAGTCATAGAAATCTGGTTATAAACTATTTATTTGATCTTCTGGGTAACATTGGGTTATGTTTCTATCAAGCTTAAGGTACGGTTGATACAATAAAACCATAAAGTATGATAATTGTCAATTATTTTTTTTTAAATTCAAGTACAATATTGATGACAGAAAATTTCAATAAGTTTTACATTCATAACAAGAAAATACTAAAAAACTAAATGTGTGTGAGTGTTTTTATACACACTGAGTTAAACCTAAACCATATTATTTAAAAAGAACTAAAGTTAAGCACTTTTAAGTATTTGACTGCTTATTCACCCCACTCCAAATACAGTAAATCATCATCGATTTTGTAAGTTCCAAGCCGCATTATTTGAATTTTTTCAGTAGCCAGTGGTGTTATTAAGTCTGCATGATTGACTTTTATTATGTCTTTAGGTGTTGGCCATCTCCAACCCCCATCCATGCACTTGTTCATAGCCGCAATTATATAGTACGGGTATGAAGCAGACAGTACCTTACCCGGAAACAAAGACCCTTCGTTTCTAAAGACGACTAGAGTTCCTGGCAAGACAGGCAGTTCAGTAGTGTGTACACCTTCCTTATGAACCATCTCCAAAATTCCGTCCATAACAACAAAGTCTTCCACTATAACGTTGTCACTATTGTCCGTTGTTTCTATCCTAACTTCTGGCGTCACTTCACGCTCTATTTGTTCCAAGTCATAAGTTCTCGTGGCGTCGTTCATCTCCGTCTCACTGCTTCGGTTCTCGTTAGTTTCTTTAGATGCTGATTGTCGTACGCTATAGTTAACTTCTTCGTTTTCTTTTTCCTGGATCTTCGTTTTTTTTTTATTTTTGGAGCCTTGAGGACGACCTCTTTTCACAGCAGTCTTAGGTTCAGCGCTATTGTTTGTTTCTTTTTTATTTTTGTTACCTTGAGCTTTGTTCTTATAGTATAATTCCACTTCTTCCAGCGATACACTCTTACCAGCGCTAATCGGCATTTGAAACTTCCTTTGGGTTTTGATGCCTAGATCAGTGTTACGCAATTCCGTCAAATAGCCGATGAAACTATCTCCTAGAGCTTCTTTAACACTTCCGGTGTTAACTTCAGATCTGGCGTACTCACCTAGCCGACTCAATGCCTCTTGTCGATTTAGCGGGTGTATGCCAGCAGCCTTAAAACCTGCCATTATATTGGCTGACGACTGTTCGGCACCCAATTCTAGAGCTTTTTTTACAAGTGCCGTAAAACAGTTTTTAGGAAGAGCAATAGCTTTTTTTCCTCTTGCCGTTTCTCTCCAACTAAGAAGAACTTTCCTCCAATTCGATTTCAAAGCGCTGAAGTAGCCCACATCGAGTGGCTGTAATATGTGGGTCGAGTTTGGTACTAGGCAGATGAATTTGATGTTGTTTTCCGCACACAGCTTTAAGGTGTTCACAGAAATGTGAGAGCTCAAGTTATCACAGAGAAGAACTTTTTTCCCTTCTTTCTTTAATGCTATTGGAAGAAAGTGTGTTTTAAACCAGTCATCAAAACTCTCTAGGTCTATCCAACCACTCTTGGTAACAGTCATCCGCGAGCCAGGTGGAGCTCCGATTAGCCAATCGGACCAAGTTTTTTTGGCTTTGAAGATGAAGTAGGGAGGAATCACCTCCCCGGCGGCACTCCCACAGAAGACTGCTGTGTAACATGATTTTGTTGAGTTACGAATAACTTCTGGATTTCGACATTTTCGTCGAAAGATCATTTTCTTCTTTTTAGGGTCATCGTGAAAGCCGCTTTCATCAAAATTGAAGATGTTCTCCGCGGGCACACCATTTAATTCAATTTCAAGATTATCAAAGAACTCGTTGATTATCTCTTCATTTACCTGGGCCCTGCTTCGACTTATGTTTTTACCATTTGTAAGTTTTATATCAGGGTGTCTGCTAAGAAATAGCTGACCCCATTCCCATCCAGGACGATTATCTTTAAAAACTTTTACGGTTTTTTTGATGGAGTTCAAGTATCGTTGTATAATAAGTGTGATATCATCAATTCCTACAGGCATTCCATTATCGGCCAATGCCTTGACATGTTCTTTGATTATGTTTTCCTCGAGATCATTTAATGCTGTGGGCCGCCCAACTTTGTTTTTATGTTCGTTTTTGATTTTGTTTTTGAGTGTGTTGATTGGTATTTTAAAATGTTTGCTTGCAGCATAAGCGCTTAACTCTCCAGACTTAACCTTCTCTATACACGTTTCAAGTAATTCTAGTGTGTAATTGGATTTTGTTCCATACTTGCGGGTACCCGGCGTTGGAACCTTCTTCTTTCTGCCCATTGTTAATCGTCAATGACCTACAGACAAATTATACATACTAAATTTTAATTAATTATTCCTTTCAGATTATAAAATAATGTCTATGTTCCTATCACAAGGAGAATGTCAGCTGATTGAGATAACAGGAAACGAGACCTTAAGCCTCAAGAAAACTGTGTCAAAGTTACCCAGCTGAAAATTCAGTCATCTTTTAATTATCAGGGTAACTTTGACACCGTCAAAGTTACACAGAAAATGCTTAGAAAATAACAATTCTCAATTTAGAGCTAATATCGGAAAAACTAAGAGTAAGATAATACATATTTTTTGCAAATTTGGAAATATATTTACCAATTACCACAATAAGCATCATTCATACCTTTTTTACAGCCTTTTTGAACCACAATCACAAAAGTTATTCACTGGTCGGGAACACAAAATACGCGCGCAAACTTTGAAAAAACTTTTTGTTCAAGTTTTTTTGACAAATCACTTTCTTTTTCTAAAGGTGTGTTTACGAAGTGAGTTACTATCACAAATCAAAAATATCCATAGATAAAAAATTGCTGGTTTTCACAGAATAAAAATAAAAATACTTGAGGCTCCTTATGTCAATGTTGCCCTAATCAATCAAATTTACCCAAATTGACTGTAAGGTGTTTTGTAAAGTTTATTTTTTAAGCCTTTTTGATTTTTGTTTATAGTTTAATTTGATGTCCTGAAATTGTTTTAAAATAAATACTTATATGAACAATTTTTTTTTCATTTAAACTGTCATTTATAACTGAATTTTGAAGGTGTGTGGCTGTTCTATGAGATATTTAGACAAATTAGGTAATTATTTGGTTAGGTATTAGTACCTAACTTGTTCTTCCTATTTCACATTACATACCAAAATTGCCTAACTGGGGTATTTATTGAAACAAACATAATCATAATCTTATTCTGACTTTAATTAATCTAAGGTTCATTATTGTTATTTGACTACTTATCTAAAATAATAATTTATAAGGGCTGCTCTTTCTCGAACATCTTGTTCTTCCATTTTATTATCTGCAATAATATCTGCTGTTGGTAGCTCCACTTCAGCAGGAACTTCCTCTATGTTATTATTCCTACAAATATTGTGCAACACTGCAGTGGCAATTATTATTGCTTGGACTTTTGGCAGTGACAAACGCAGAGTTAGTGCTATAACAGGAAAGCGACGCTTCCAGACACCAAATGTTCTGAAAAAAAAACAAAAAATAAGTAAAACTATTTTTATTTACTAAAATAAAATACTTCATTGTATTAGCTTACACAAATACTAAGTACCTAATATGTAAAATGCCCAATTCTCATATTGATATTAAATAATCCAATTTATTTACCTTTCTATTGTATTCCTGGTTTTAATGTGAGCTTCATTATAACGTTGCTCTGCTTCAGTAGTTGGATTTAAGAGTGGTGTTAATAAATATGGTCTGTTGGGGTAAGCACTGTCACCAAGCATCCAGCGATTACCAAACTGACCTGCATCACATTCAGCTGTAAACAAAATAATAAATATGTAAATGCATAATAATATTGGCACTACAAAATATGATCAAAGCTATTATTAAGTTTTACATACTATTCTATTCAAAGCTAACAAAACCACCTAAAACAGTGTTAGGTACCTCTGAGAACTGAGTTGTTAAATATTGTGGCATCATGTGTTGATCCAGGCCAACGAGCCACCACATTCATGAACCTCAAATCAGCATCGCAGATAGCTTGGACATTTAAGGAAAAGTATCCTTTACGATTCCTAAATTCTTCACCAATAACATGACCTAAAATAAATTGTAGTTAATAGTATCTGTTACTTTTAATAGAAGTTGCCCAATTTTGCTCTGATAAAATACTCACATGGTGACTGGATTCTTATATGAGTGCAATCAATTGCAGCAAGTACTCGAGGGAATCCTCCAATGCGGTAGAATTTTTCTGCACTTTGTTGGTGCACTGTAATATGTTCATCATACAAATTTGCAATTGTAACCGATATATCACGAACTATTCTGCCTGCTGTTGATATGGACACTCCAACAAAATCAGCTACAGAAATCAACATAGTTCCTAATGCATAGAACCGTAATGTTAATAAAAGTTGATGGAGGGGTGAAACCCCATGGTTTCTGAAAATAATATAGGTAGGTGAGTATTAAGTTTGTATGCAAGTGAAATTTTATGGTTTGAGAGTTAGTTTTTGATTTGCATTATTTACCAACCTTGTTGAGGTTACAGGGATAAATGGTGTCAATTTAATTAGCAGCAAGTTGACTGCAGCTTTAGGTAACCTAAATCTAAAGGTGAACTCGGCATCATCGAGGGTCTGCATGTAGTTCACCCTTCTGATTCTTCGTGAGGAAGCGCGTTGTCTAACTTCGGCGTCGGCGGCGTCGCTATTATCGGTATCCCAATCCGATAACTGAGCCAGAACCTCCAAATCACTATCATCACTATCACTTGAAAATACCGACAATTCCATTTTTATTTTTTCAATAAAACACACAAAACAAAATAAATTCTTTGGTAATCTGTTACGAAATCCAACGAATTCCTTGGATTGCAATCTGCGATTGTTTACACTGATCGAACCAAATGTCAAAACAGACGGATAGGTTATTGGCAAGCGCAAACTGTCATTTTCAAACAGAGGGCTATCTCATGAACCTAGGAATCTATGGACCAGGCATTATACATCTCTATGAACAGTTCTCCCTGCGGCCGGTCGCCATGTTTTAGCACAGCCAACATCAAGTACATCAGTTGTCATAGCGACTTGTTTTTTTCAGTGTTCTCAAGAAAATTTAGTGTTCTACGCGAAAATTGTGCTTGTTAGTAGTGCTAGAACTTGCAGAATACTGCATTTATTATGGGTAGGTGCAGTGTGTTAGGTTGCCGCATGAAACACCATAAAAAACATCCCATTATAACGTTGCACAGGCAAGTTACCGAATTCATTCAAAATATCTTGTTTTTCCTATTATTTTGAAAGATTTTGCTATTAGTGGGAATGTTTAAAATGATATTCTTGCTTTTCTGTAATCATTTACTGTTTTACCATTAATATTATGTGATTTTATAAGAAAATAATTCTCCCTTGTAAATAGAGTTTCGGTAGTACGGCATTTTCATTTTTATCGATATCGATAACTTAGCGACAGGTGAATATAATTAAACTCGGATTTCTTTTTTATTATTTTAGATTGCCGACATCTAAAAAAAAAAAGAACAGTGGCTGGATGTAATTGGGTTGGAAAACTTAAATAGATCAACGAAACATATTTTCATTTGTTCCCTGCATTTTGAAGAGCCATGTTTTAACCGAACTTTAAATATTTTTCGAACTTGATTATGACTGGGATCGACGGTTTGATGAACCCTTATATTTGATTATTGTGAACATAATTATTTTACTTGTAAAAGGCATTTTTAGAACTTGATTATAACCGGAACGGCTTTTACAGTTTTTATTAAACCTGTTTGAAATGATAATTTTCGTTTTATTAGGAATGATCGTGCCAAGTAGTTCATAAATAATTATACCTGAGTAATTTCCCTTTACACTTAAGTATTATAATATTAGTAACAAGTTGACACGGGCGCACTACGTACCACCATAGTTTTTTTTAAATGCAAGAACCATCTACGAACTTTTAGAAAACATAAAAAAAAAGAATTATCCAAATTGGTCCAGCCATCCTCGAGCTATTGAGTGACAACGAAATAGGATTCATTTTGATATATTATATAGAAAAATAATAGAAGATAGATTAATAAAGAATAAGTAGGTATAGTCCGACAAACCAGAAAAAATCTGTAGTAGCAGTTATTTATTTATTATTTCCATTGGTAATTATGAATGCGTAGTATGCTGATCAGTAATAGTGATACTCTACTAAGGCTCCTACACATATGCCCCGGCACAAGCCGCAAAAACTGGCAGTCCGCATGAAACTCAATCAATAAGCTAAGTAACCTTGAGCCGCACGCGGCAACCTAAGCCGGCGGCACTGTGTGTGTGTACTACTCGTAGAAGCCTTTATGAAGAAATCTAAAAGAAACTCATATGCGAATTTTTTAAATTCTGTAAACACCGTGCAATTCAACTATCGATATCGATAATAGTGCGCGCAGCTCTACGGCAAGCCTCCATCTTTGTGCCAGACTCAGATTAGGTATGCACGTTTTTTTCGTAGGTATGTCATCTCTATTCTTTTTTCCCTTACTCTATGGGCTATCTCTAATCCGTGATCTGTCCTCCTAAAGATAGATTGGTTTTTAGGATTGCAAATTCAATCCATGGACTGGTTATTGACATGCTTTACGTCGAAAATAGATTGAAATCTCAATCTGAGATAGCAAAAAATGGATTGGGATTGAATATTAATTTCGGGCGTATACCTACCGGTCCCAATCGACGGAAGCCTCGACCAGCTACTCAAATTTATCTATTTTTAAGGGATAAATGTGCCTACATGATAAAGATTTCACCTCTCGAAGGTAATACAGATTGCTATGATTATTAAGTAGATAATAATAAAAAGTTTTGTACAATATCTATTTAATTATAATATTTCATAAGTAATACCTAACAGTTTTAATAAGAACAAATTTTAAAACAATAAGTACTTAAGTTGGAACTGACTTTAGTCTGATTTTGATTTTTTACTTAATTTTATGTTTGTATAGAAAACAAACTAGCTTAGTTTTGTGTTTAATTTTATTTTGAAGTTTAATATTCGCATGTTACTTATTTGGCTAAATAAATAGCAACTTTTGATTTGAATAAACAATTGTGTTTTTTTTTTCAATTAATGAAACCCTATTGTACCTACCTAGAAAAAACTAAAAACTAAAGCCAAAGCCTTAACTTAGCAGGTTGTAACGAGTTATAATACAAAAACAGTCAGATGAAAGTTATCATAATTTTTGAGGTGAAAAGTAACGTAACTCATTTTGCTTTCAAGTAAAGTAACTCCACTTAGCACACAAAAAAGTTACATACTACTGGTACAAAACTATAGAGAAATTAAAAATTCTTTTTTATTTTTTGTTTTAACCAGACAACTAAAACAAAGGAGAATTGATCAAGTTTGAAAAAATATTACCTATAAGGATGTAATAATTTTTGATATCTCTCATAGATATCCTAAAATCAGTTTTTCGTCTTTTCTGAACAATTTGGTTTTTTGACTTACCGGAGTTTTCATCTAGGGGTGCGATTTTGATTTACCTAGATAGTAAACCTATTTACTGTACCAAGGTATACAACCTATTTGCTTTACTAAGTATTAAACCTATTTGGTTTACCTAGGTATTCTGATGGAACGTCTGTAGTCCGCTTTAATTATTATCTATGGTATAAAGTTCTACTTAGTCTCTGGCCTTCTGTCACTCTTCCTCTTGTCAAAATATTCATCATGGTGTGAGCACGTTATTTTCTAATCTAGATAAAATCTAATTATGTTACCTACTAATTTATAATTATAATTTATGTGACGATGTCGTAGCAGTATTGTGAGTTACTTGTTAATGCATATGAAGAATACCTTGGCAGCTCGTTTTTTATTTAACCTCATGTAGTTAAGTCACATGGTCACCCATCCAGGCCCCTAGAATACCGTAGCATACCTGCCGCATGGCCACCGTCGTATATCCAAGCACACTCTGTTCAGGTAGCCCAGTAATAACAGGTTATGGGAACCAGTATTATCAGGTAATGAGCCCATAGAGAACTTATAAGAAGAGGTGATAACTTGTGCTGAACATAACCTAGAATCTAACCTCACCGGGTTGCTACGTGGTACGGTGACTTTTGCTTTTGTGACTTGTGCTTCGATATGGCTTCGCCCAGCCCTCAAGAATCGACCAATGGAAATGCTGCTTTGCAAGGTAATAATGGCTTGGCATCGTCAATAGAGAAATTGGAAGGTGTGTCCAACTACTTGAATTGGAAATTCGCTATAAAAATGCTGCTTACCGTGGATGGCTTGTGGAATACTATCGAAGGAACTGAGACTGATCCTGTGAGAGATCAGCGTGCCTTGGCGCGAATAGCATTGTGCATCAAGCCGGCGCTTTATCAATATATCAGGAATGCTACAACGGCTGAAGAAGCATGGCAAAGCTTGGCTGATATTTTTGAAAATAAGGGCTTACTACGGCGTGTGCTGCTCTTGAGACAACTACACAGAATTGATTACACTCAGTTTTCAAGTATGTCTGAATACATACAGTCATGACATGACCCTGGTGCAGTAGCTCACTGACATTGGTCGGAAGACAGATGATGCTGAAGTCGCAGAGATCTTATTGAGTGGTCTACCTCAGGAATTTGAATACTTGGTTTCTAATCTGGAAACAGTATGTTTGACCATTAACAAGCGAGATTGTACGGAGCCGTCTTTTACAACAAGAGTTGCGGAGAAGTCGTTGAAGAAAACGCGGCGGACTCGTGGTCACACCGTTTGGCTACACCAGGGTGACTACGAGTAATTTCTTTTACTCGTGGTTACACTACTCTGAAAGGGATCGCACTTGACTGAATAGTGGGTATGTAGTGAAGTGCCCGAAAGATAGTATATATGTAAAATATCTAGTGCTTTGAAACTCCTTGATAAATACTTCATAAACTATTTATCAGTGACACGTAAATTGTCATTCTGATTTGTCAAATTATTTAATTTTTGAGTAAACATAAAATGGCTACAAGAATTAAAAGAAAACGTGGTGAAGTGCTTTTAAGCGATGGGTACCAATACCATAAACATAAAATATATTCAGAAAAAATATCATATGGTTTTGTAGCCAACGGCGAAAACTAAAATGTACGGGGTCCGTCACTACTGCCAAGGTAAATCATTCAATACCTCCTATTCTCCGTAGCTGCTTAGGCCTCCCTTGTTCTATTATGATAAAATATCCTCTTCGTTCACGTTTGTAACTAAAATTTCATAACTAGTTATGTCTGGATTTTTATCTGGAATCTCTTAGTCATGTATGGTCTCCTGGTTTGTGAAATTCATTTTAAGTCTTGCGATAGGTAATGTTATATTTAGTGGCACTCGCGAATTTTCTACATCTGCAAAAACCATTAGGTAGTGGTAATTGTCAAAATTATAACTAATTAGTCTTTACAATTTTTTTAGGGGGATCAAATTATTAAACAGAAAATCCATACCGAGGAGTGTAAAAAGAATCACGCCAAAAATGACTTAGCGATGTCGATAGTTAATATGAAGGAGGAGGCTGGTACTTCGGCGAATTCAATGCCTGCTATTTACAAAAATAATGTAAAAGCTTTATATGACAAAGGTATTCACTTAGTCACTGAAGTACCATCGTTTCGTAGTGTAAAGTGCAGCTTATATTCGGCAAGAAAACGCAAGCTGCAAATGGACAAAACTGTTTTTACGAAGCTGAGCGAGGTTGAGATTCCTGCACCATTTGAAAAATCTTTAGTGACCGATTATCAGTACGAGGACTCCCGATCATTGGTATTTTGTTTTGATGAAGCAAAACAGTTATTGGGTGAAGTTAAAGAATATTTTTGTGACGGAACCTTCAAAAGTGCACCCAAGCCATTTCATCAGTTATTTATTATTTACGGTGATTTGGGACGTTCATCCGGGACAACTAATGTGGTTCCACTTGTATTTGCCCTGATGAGTGACAAAAAAGAAAGCACATATTCGGCCTTCTTTGACATATTGCAAGCCAAATTTCCCGAATGGAAACCGGACAAGATTCATCTAGACTTTGAAGTTGCAACATCAAATGCACTTAGAATTATTTTCCCAAATGTCGAAATAAAAAAATGCTACTACCATTTCACGAAGAGTTTGTGGCGAAAAGCTAAATCTATAGGTATAAAGACGAAGCTTTATCGCCGTTTAGTAGGTTTGTGCACTGCTCTTCCACTATTACCCGAGAACCAAATTAAAGAGGGTTGGTCTTATGTACAACTGCAATGTGCTCACTTAAATAACACTAAAATTAACGCTTTTCTGGCGTACATGAAGAGTACGTGGCTTAAAAATGATGCATGCATAAGAGAGTGGTGTGTCAGCAACGAACGCCATCGCACTAATAATGTCGCAGAAAGTTATAATTCGGTGATAAATAAAAATGTTAACAAGAACTATGTGACAATAAATAAATTATTAAATGTTCTACATAATGACATACATTAGAGTAACTAATATTACAACAGCAAATTTCAGCCCAAACGAACGGAGACAAACAGAAAAGGAAAAAGACGATTTTATTTTAAATACTCAGATGCAGCTAATTCATAACCAAATAACCGTTGGCCATTTTTTGGAAATTTTACGCTAAATTATGAAGGGGAGAAGTCACTAAAACAGTCTTATTTTTTTATTTGTGTAAGGCTTACTTTATTTTTTGTGTATAAGTTACAATTACTATTTTTGTTTCGAAAGCTACATTAGTATTTTATTTTTGAGTAATTTATTGATCCATCGTAGATTTTAATTTAATATAAGTACCTATATTTTTCTAATTTTCAAATTTACTGCCAATTTAACTTAACTGAAATAGTCTGGCAGGCAGATGGCGCTGCTCATGATAAGATCGACTGTGTGTTTATTTAATTTGGAAAAATAGTAAACTGTGTATATTGTTCGATATTTTTGCTTTAAAGTGTGATTTAGTGCCTAAATCTACAGTGAAAACGTTATCAAGCCAAAATCATCACGCTATCGTAGACAAAATACATTTACAAAACCGAACAATCAAAACTTTGTTTATATACAAACAGTGTCTAAAAAACAATCTACAGTGTTCATAAAACGTGAAAACATTACTTGTGTGAGACAACATTTGATTTACACGAGAATCAAAAGTGAAAACCACAAAAACATTGTAAAGTTCAAAAGGTGACAGTGCAAAAACTTAGTCTGTGCATGAGTTGGCATTTTGGTATGAATCACCCAACAGTCGACGGTTCGGTTGTTTTTTATGTGAGCTAATTTCAACCGCATCAGTACTCGCAACGGCAGACTAGTGGTCGATGCACCGGAATTGATGCACTGTCGGAGGATCGAGTTCGAAACCTGATCGTCGAAAATTTTTTTTTTTTTTTTTTGCACATTTTTTCTTTTATTTCCTGCGTTTTTTGGACTATTCAGTTTGTTCAACATTAAACTATTATGGCTACAAGAAAAAAATCGATTACCTGTCAGAAATGCAAGAAGGTATTAAAGGATAGAGATTTCTTAAAATGTTCAACGTGCAACTCCTACTACGACATCGCGTGTCAAAATATAACTACCCAACGATTTAACCTAATGACAAAAGCTCTTAGAGAAGATTGGCGTTGCCGTATATGCTTGCAGTCGACAGAGTTTGAAACACAGCCATCCAGATCACTAAAGAATACTCCATTTATAGTAGAGAAAAATAAATCACCTATGGTAACACGTAAGAGACAAAACAAAGTAGTGGTCGTTGACACATCTTTTCACAACTCCGACGACGAAAATTCAGTTTTATCTAGTATTAATGACACAACCTTACACAGCTTACCTGACTTATCCACACACTACTACGATAAAGAAGATGAACATAAAAAGGAAATAGAAAAGTTAAATTTAGAACTCGCGAAAGCCCACCTTGAAGTTGATAGATTAAATGTAGAAAACCACAAACTACAGAAACAAATAAAAGAAAACGAAACAACTATTAAGCGACTTAAACAAGTGCTTACGGAACCAGTTAACAGTCCGAAAAGGCGAAGCTCCTTAATGAAAGCAGATCTATCTCAGAGAATTACTCTTAATAAAGCGCAGCTTCTACGAAGTCAAGAAAAACCTAAGGAATTTCCGTCTATAGCACCGAAATATTCCCTAACATATAATGAAGCACATGAAACTACACCATCTTCAACAAAAAGAACATTTAACACAGGAGAAATAGAAGCCCAGACAGCAAAAGAGGATAAAGAAGTAAAAGAAATTAGAAAGGTTAAAGAATCTGGTCAGCTAGTAAACACACCTAAGCATATATATATTTTCGGTGGATCTCAATGTGTTGGTTTGTCTAAAGCACTTATAAATTCCCGTGAAAAAAATCCATATGAAAAATATAATGTCACATCATTCGTCAAACCATATGGAACATCAGAAGAAATTTGCAAAACTATTAATATGTATAACCCTACAAAATCAGATAAAGTAATTGTATCTATAGGTGAACACGACGACAATCCTAGAAACATTTCGATTGAACTAAGTCACATTTTGAAACGCTTGACTACATTAAACGTTGTGATCCTTTTGGGTGTGTACAAAAATAAATTCCTCAATGAAATTAAAGTTAATGAAACTATAAAACTAATTGGTAATAGGTTTAAAAATTGTACATTTGCAACGATTACTAATGAATTTGACACAAACTTAGGATTAAATCTCTTATGTAATAAATTAAATATGATTATTGACCAATATGATTACAACGCGAAATACTTGACATTTGTAAAATCTAAAACTGACCGTAAAAGCATGAATGTAATAAATAAAGCTAATTTAAATTGTACAATTAAAAAAGGCACTATATAATATTACTTTAGTAAAATGCATGAAAAATTGAATAAATTGAATGAAAATAAGTTAATAACAGATTGTAAAACCACTGATGGAGCAACGAAGGGCACTATACCATACTATTTCTCAAAAGTAACAGTTAAAACAAATAAAAATATGTCTCAGTCTCAGCCAGCACCGGACACTAGAAAAGCTGATCAGTTTTTTCGCTCATAATAATGCAGAATTACGAATATTACACCAAAACATAGCCAGCATACTTGCGAAGCGGGAACTTCTGGAACTATCTCTTCTGGATTTAAAGAATAATGGGAAAGAGCCAGACGTAATATGTTTATCTGAAACGTTTCTTAAATCGGGAAGCGAGCAGAATGTAAATATCCGTAATTATGACCTAGCTACATTTTACTCGAGAAATAAAAAGAGGAATGGAGTTTGTATTTTGTTAAAAAAGGGGCTTGTCTATAAAGACTTAAATTTGAATTTGCAGGCGTTACCAAATGTTTTCGAATGTTGTGGTATAAAGTTAACGAGTTACAAAATTATGGTCATATGTATCTATAGAACACCGTCATCTAATATCGATACGTTTTTTGATAAATTTAACGATTTACTACACTCTATTTTTAGAAACAACAGTAAAACTAAAATCATTATTGCTGGTGATTTAAATATCAACACGCTAAAACCAAACAAAGAAACAACTACCTTGACTAATATATTAAGTAACTACTCTCTAACTCTATTTATATCAAGCCCCACAAGACGAGACGCATGCCTCGATCATATCATTGGTAATATAGAAAATGCAATTGGCACCGTATTGCCTTTAGGTTTATCAGACCACGAAATGGCACAGCTTTTGTGTTTTGAAGTAAAAACGAAGCTCTCACCTACAAATTCATGGTATTTATGTAAAAAGTTGTATACAGACGATAATATTGAAACTTTAAGAAAACATATATCGGGTATATCGTTCGCTGATGTATATGAGGACAGTGACCCTAGTTCAGCTTTGCTTAGATTTCAGAGTACCTTAAAATTGCTTTGTCAACTATGTATCCCGGAAAAGCAAATAAAAGTTGACACAAATAAAAGAGCCAGGTGGATTACAAAAGGCTTACGGGTGAGTTGCAGGAAAAAAAGATCGTTACGTCTTAAATTTTATAAAGAGAGAACACACACATCAAAGTGCGAGTATCTAAAGTACGCCAATGTATTAAAGAAATGCATTATACATTCTCAAAAATCTAGAAACAGTGAAATAATAAGAAAAAGTAACAATAAATGTAAATCCACTTGGGATATCATAAAAGATAATACACCAAAACCTCCTGCCTGTATAAAAGAAATAAATGTTAACGGCAAACGTATCATTGATCCCATGAGTGTTGCTAACGCTTTCAATCACTATTTTATTGATTTAACTAATAAAGTAAATAAGAATTATTTAAAACCAAGCAACTATATTCTAAAAACTAATGAAGTATCTAATACCATTTTTCTAAACCCAGTCTCAATAAATGAAGTGCGAAATATTATTACCTCTCTAAATAACACGAATGCAGAAGGAAATGATGGTATTGCCACAAAAATAATAAAAGCGGCTAAGAATGAGTTAAGTGAGGTCTTAGCTTATCTAATAAACTTATCTTTTTCCTATGGCGTGTTTCCTAGCTGTTTGAAGAAATCCATAATAAAGCCGTTATTCAAAAAAGGTGATAAAGACCAAATGGAAAACTACCGACCAATATCGATCGTTCCCGTTCTCTCCAAAATTTATGAAAAAGCTATGCATAAACGTCTCACCGATTTCTGTACAAAGCACAAAGTTATTAAAGAACAGCAAAATGGGTTTCAAAAAAATAAATCTACACTGTTAGCTACATTTAACCTTATTCATAATATTGTAGGGAGCGTTGATAGAAAGCAAACAACAACTGCCCTATACTTTGACATGTCGAAAGCGTTCGACTTCGTATCACATGAACTTTTATTGCGCAAGCTTGGTCACTACGGTATACGAGGACGAGCATTAGAATGGATTGAGAGTTATTTGTTAAACAGAGAACAATGTGTAGAAATATCGCGTTTAAATGACCTCAATGTTGTGGAGACTTTTCATTCAAAATATATTTATAATAAATTTGGTGTTCCTCAGGGAAGCGTTTTAGGCCCCCTTTTGTTTTTATATTATATAAATGACATTACTGAAGTTACTAATTATAATTCAGTTTTATTCGCTGATGACATTTCCGTAGTTGTGACATCAAATAATATAAAATCTCTTGACAATAATAATCATATATCTGACATTAAAATAACAATTGACTCTATAGTAAAATGGCTAGACGCGAACAATTTAAATGTAAATCTTGATAAAACCAATTTCTTAAACTTTAATAACATATCCAATATGAACATTGTATACAATAAAAACCAATTAAAAGAGCCAGACTCCGTTTCATTCTTAGGTATCACTATAGACAAAAAACTTAATTGGAAGGAGCAAGTAGATAAAGTATGTATAAAGATTAACAGGTTTGTGTATGCTTTAGGTAGGCTTAGAAAAACATCAAATCAAGAAACGGCATTGATGGCCTATCATGGCTATGTTGACTCCGTCCTTAGATACGGCCTGACTATTTGGGGATACAGTACGGATTTTGATAAAGTATTTATTGCACAAAAAAAATGTGTTCGTGCAATTTTCGGTATTGGCCCTTTAGTGTCTTGCAAGCCCTTTTTTCAAAAGCTAAAAATATTAACTCTTCCGTGTCTCTACGTATATGAAACTGCATGTTTTGTGAAGCGGCATAACTATCTATACAAAACAGCAAACGATGTTTACTTGCGTAATACAAGAAATGGCGAACGTCTCGTGAGCGAGTTTACTGCAAGAACTTCTCTATATCAAAGAAACTGCTATAACATGAGCATAAAAATTTTCAATAAAATACCACACATTATAAAGGAACAGCCCCTTAAAAAGTTTAAGAGCGTATTACGCACCTGGTTGCTGGATCATGGGTTTTACACGGTTCGTGAATTCATGGAGCTAAAGTGAAATTGTATAGTTGCTATTAAACCTACCTAACTAATATAGAAAAATGTTTTGCATGCTATAATTTTAAAATAGCGAAATAATGGATCCTGTTATAATTTTGTTTACCACCTGTTGTGTACCTATTTCAAGCAAATAAAGAAACTCTAACTCTAACTCTAACTCTAACTCTGGTTTCCATGATTCTCTTGCATATTGTGTGACCGTTTTTGTTACATCTGACAGGAAGTGTCAATTTGACAGCTGTCTTTGAAAATGTAGATTTTGATCTTGCCTTTCATTTGAGCCAGGAACTAAGTCTACCACGATTAGTTTCCGAGATATAACAGTTTTAGTTTTGACATCTACAGTTAATTTGACATTTATTGCCAATTTTGACCAACAGTCTGTTTTCTATGATTATCTTGCGTTTGACATTAAGTGTCAATTTGATAATGAGTGTCAATTTGACAGCTGTCAGTCTTTTCCTATGCGCCTCCACTCTTGTCGAAATTGTTTTTACCCAACTGCAAAAACATATATACAATTATGTATATAAAAAAACCCTGTCCGACTTCAGCGTACTATTTCCCCACACTAGCAGTGTAACCACGAGTCTTATGTTTTAGTAATTACTGTTGATCACACCGCACAGTGTAACCACGAGTAAATGAAATTACTCGTAGTCACACTGGTGTAGCAAAACGGTGTGACCACGAGTCCGCCGCGTGTTTTAATGCGTTCTTAAATTCGAGTGGAACTGAGAGTACAAATACCTGCTACTAAATCGTCAAATGTATGACAGAAAGTAAGTGGTCAACTTTTATATGGAAAAATGGAATTGTCGTTTTACTCTATCTTACTCACAATTTTTCCTTATTTGCTAACCGTTTAGACCTACCCTGGACTACGACAAACATTTTAAAACCAAAATCAGCTCGATCGGCACAGCGGTTCTCGAGTCTTAATCAGACTAACGAACAACAATTCATTTTTATTTATATAGATAGATAGAAGATAGATTAGGTAGGTTGGTACTATACCGGCTTGAATTATATTCCAGTTGATGTTCGATTTTGGATAACAGACACAAAGTTGCTTTATTGGACAATCGAAACCTTACGGCAAAGTCATCATCATAGTTATCGAAGTAATCGTTCCTTTCTCTAAACCATCTTGGACGCCTTTGGAATATATTCTTCATCACTGTCAGAATCTTCAATCATATTTCCGCTCCATGGTCACGAAAATACAAAAAATAAAATGAACCACACCGTCTATCTATGAAAACAAACAGCTGTTTTGTCAAATGTAGCAGCCGCCATTAAAATATTCGACAGATAACTTGTTTATACCATAGATTTTGGCAGTATAACGATTTATTCTCGGATAGACAAGTTATTCCTGCAATAAGACTTGGTACAACAAAAAGTTTCATAACACTGGAGTAATTATTGATTTAATTCGCAGTATAAGACTTATACTGCGTATAAATAGTTAGGTCGAATCCGCCCTAAGTAAATTAGTAGAAAGTGGGCTTACTATTAAATTTTGCAGGGAGGGGGGCCTAAAGCATTAAACCACCCTTCATTAAAGTTCAAATTCCTAAACCTAATTCGGCGCGACTGCACGGGAACATGCCCCCCGCCATGCGCCTCCCGCGGCAGTCACCCGGTCCGCCTGTGACCAAGCGCACGCGCGTTGCGTTGCGTCGCGAAATATTAAAACGGTGTTTTTTGAAAAAAAATACACGGTTAGTTGATTGTGTTTTCATTTTCTGTATGTCAGTTGTCCTAATATCAGAATGTAGGTAGTGTATTGTATGTATCTGATAGTGTTTTGGTTATTTTTGCTCTTCTTTTTCTGATTTTTTTCGAGGTTCGAATTTGGTAATAAGAAAAAACCGTTGAAAAGGGCAAAGCGGGCCGGGCATAGTGAGCATGCCCACTTTGCCCGGCCCGCTTTGCCCTGTGCTCTTTGCCCCGCTCTGAATAAAAAAAGTTTATCAGGCATTTATTTTCTTGTTTTAGATGGTAAACAAGTATAAGCGGAAGACGTTACAAGCTGCATGGGATGAGACGTCAATGAAAAAGGCCTTAAAAGACGTCAACGAGCTTAAAAAATCTGTAAAAAGTACAGCCTTAAAATAAGACATTCCAAGGTCTACCCTCCAAAGACACCTTGAATCAGGATCTGCCAAAAAGAAACTAGGACGGCACACTACAGTCTTCACTCCTGAGCAAGAAATGGAGCTTATAGAATACCTATTTCACATGGACGCTCTATTTTATGGATTGTCAAAGACAGAATTTTTTAAGCTTTTCTATGAATACGCAGAAATGAATGCTATAGCACACCCATTTCAAAATTAAACTGCTGGAAGTGATTGGTACAAAGGCTTCGTCATGCGGCACCCTGATTTTACTCTCAGGAAACCAGAACCAACGTCGATAGCCCGAGCTCGGGATTTTAATAAGCCCCAAGTTTATAGGTTTTTTGATCTGCTGGAGGCCCAAATAGAAAAACATGATATAGATGCTACTCGTTTGTACAACATGGACGAAACAGGAATCCAAACATCATCGAACAAACCACCGAGAGTTTTGACAAAACTTGGAAAACGACAGGTTGGTTCTATTGCAATTACAGAAAGAGGAAGAACCACTACTGTTGTCTGTTGCTGCAATGCAGCGGGGTCTTTCGTGCCACTATTCCTGATCTTCGCACGAAAAACAATGAATTCTCGTCTATTGGATGGAGCTCCACCATGTGCCCAAGGCACTTGTTCAGACAACGGATGGATAAATGGTCCCGTGTTTCTGGAATGGCTTCGGTTCTTTGTTAAAACTGTCCGACCGACCGCCGAAAAAAAAGTTATTCTTGTGATGGATAATCACGAATCCCATAAGTATCTTCCAGCCTTGGAATACGCATCACAGAATCACGTGATTTTTGTGTCGTTGGCACCACACACAACGCACAAAATGCAACCTTTAGATATCTGTGTCTACGGACCACTAAAGGTGTTTTTCGAGCAAGCTATCGCTACATTTCAAAAGACCCATGCCGGAAGAATAATTAACCAACATGACAGCTATTCTGTAGCGCCTATATGAAGTCTGCATCGACGCAAAATGCTGTCAATGGATTCAAATCCTCAGGGCTTCTTCCGACTAATAGATATATTTTTGGTGAAGCAGATTTTTTGCCAGCAACTATCACGGAGAACCCTATAACTGCAACTGAATCCAATAATCAACAACCCGAATCACCATCGCAATCCGGCGTGGACCTTGACAGAACCCCTTCCCCTTCGGTCATCGAACATATGATCCATACTCAGAACATGAATTTCCCGGATAGCCCATCTGATAATGTGAACGCAGAAATATCTGCCTCAGATGGAACCATGAATACAACAATGATAACTGACATCCAAATAGAACCTAGCACAAGTGGATCGCATTATAGTCCAATGATGATAAGACCACTACCAAAAGTAGCTCCAAATGAAACATCTCGAAAAAGAAAAACACAGAAAGCAGAAGTTTTAACTAGCACACCAATAAAAGACCAACAGAGAGAAAAAATAGCTCAAAAAAGTCAGAAAGAAGAAAACCGAATTAAAGCTGCAAAAAAGAAATTAGACAGAGAGTTGTCGAAAAAAATAAAGGGAAAATCCAGGCAAAAAAAGACTAGAGATAAAGAAAACGAAGGATCTAACTGCATATTATGCATTATCTGAAATGAATCATATGAAAACCCTCCCATAGAGGATTGGATTCGTTGCAACGATTGCCAATTATTGGCACACGATGCATGCACCTCATACTCCGGTATTGGTGCATATTATTGTGATAACTGCCAAGAAATTTAACTATTTTGACTGTACTAATAAAGACTGATTAACGTTATAAACGTAGATAAGAAAAAGTACCAAAAAGATAATGAGTAATTAAGAAGTTCCTGCCATTAATCTTAAGAAATAAGTTACCAAATGATTATATAAGTATTGATAAAAGCCTTGTGATTTTCGAAACGTTTTTAAATAAACGATAAATTGAACATATTACACTCTTTTATTTTAGCTTCGTTTAAGATAAAAATAAAAAATTCTAGATATTTTTCTTACTTTATGCAAACACTATTTACATGCTCGCTTTGCCCAAAGCATGTGCCCGCTTTAGGCTTAATCCTTGGGCAAAGCCGTCATCAGTAAGGGGAGTTTTTAACAAATTGACCAGGCAATATTAAAGTTTGTAAAATACAGTTCAAGCTATGATAAAAGTTTAACAGTAAATCTTGAAGAATATTGTAAATCAGTGTAACTTCTTCCAGTCGCTATATATCGCAATGTTACAGTCAATCTTTCATGAGGAGAAATAGAATGTCTCATATGAGTGTCTTTTTTTTATTAATGGGGTAATCAAAGAAAGTAATTCTTTATATAGCTCTGGAGGCATCCTTAAATAATTGTTATAATCTTCAGGACATACTCGTAGCTCTTCAATCAAGTTCACGTGGCTGTAATCAGAACGGCGATCTAACCAATGTTTAACCCAGTACCTCCTTTTACGTTTTTTCTTTTAATTTTCTTTGATTTTCTTATAAAGCACTGTGAGACTTGCTAAATACAGCCACCGTCTCCTTTGTTGCACAGACATCCTTTGGCTCGAACGGTTCGAATAATGAACGGCGCGCCTCACTCGATAGATCAATGCTCAATGTGTGGACGAAAGCCCATGCCATGGGTTTTACTCGACAGTTTAGCTCGATCGAGTAATACCGTATGTGAGTACCGAGCTAAAAAACCAGGTCAATCAATGAGTGTGGATTCAAACTTAATAAAGAGAATTCCCAAGGAAAAGGGGAAACAAATCAAAATAAAGAGAATGCTTTTGTGGCCAAAATAAGTGAGCATGGAAAGTGGCTGGTTGATGCTGGTGCAAGTGAGCATATGTGCTATCAGTGAGAGCTTTTCACTTCATACGAGGAACTAAATCCTAAAAGAAAATAATCATCGGTGATGGAAGTGAATTAAATGCAAAAGGCCAAGGCACTGTAAAACTATTAGCATTTGATAGTAAAGAATGGATAAAAACCACCATATGAAATGTCTTGTATGTTCCAAAACTGACAGGAAACCTATTTTCTGCCAGAAGTGATGTGAGATGTATTTAGATAGCAAACAGTGCAAGGTTATGAAAGTAGGACAAGTATCTGCTGTTGGTTATAGAGAAAATAATTTATAATATGTGATGAAGTTCACAGTTGAAGAACAAGCCGCAGCCTGCCAAGAAAAGGAGAGCATAATACATACAATGGCATAAGCGTTTGGGCCACCAAAACTTACAATATGTGAAGAAGATCCCAGACAACAATGGCATCCAGTATGAAGAAAATGCAGGTGAAAGCTGTGAGAGCTGCTTAGAAGAAAAAATGCATAAGCTGCCATTTGAGAAAAGTAAGTCTAAAAACTAATAAAACCTGCCAGTTGGTTCACATGGATGTTTGTAGACCAATGGAAATTACTTCACTGGGAGGATCGAGATTTTTTCTACTGATCAAAGATGATTATTCAGCCTACAGATATGTTTATTTATTGATTAATAAAAGTGAAGTGTATGAGAAAATAAAACTGTTCTTGAATATGGCAGAGAAAGAAACAGGAAATAAAATAAACATAGTGAGAACAGACAACGGCACAGAGTTTATAAACTAGTGGCTCTGGGAGCTGTAGACCTCGCGAGCATACTAAAAGTGAGCTAGTGATGTGATGTTTTTTCTATTTAATTTTGTAAATTTTTGAGGAATGTAATGTGCAAGTGCATTTTCCGTTTTGTGATTTTTTTGACCTTTTAGATTTTTTTTGCATCATCTTGTGTAGAATGAGGTCCTTTGTGTTTCTCTCAAATTTGATTGAAAACCATCGATTGTTTGATGAGCTATCCTGTTCATCATGCTGAAGATCCTTATCAGATCTTCGCCAAACTTTTATGAGACCAACTTATAATTACTACCTTTCAAATAAAAAAAGAATAATCGAAATCGGATCTCATTTGGTGGAGATATCAAATAGCCCCCTTTTTGCCCTTTTTTTTGGGGAAGTACCCCTCCAATCAAAAATCCCCGACGACAAAAAAATTCTAATAAGTCATATAACCTGTGTACCAAGTTTCGTCCAGATCGGTTGAAAAATGCGACCTGTAGAGGAGAACAGACAGACAGACAGACAGACAGACAGACAGACAGACAGACATCCGGACAAACGCATGTTTGGCCAATGTGGAAACTGAGACGCTTCGCTCGCTTCGCTCGCTCGGTCAATAACAATGTGAGAAAGTTATTTGATGAAAAAGGTATCAGACACCAAACTTCTGTTGTGTATACCGCTGAACAAAACGGAAAAATAGAAAAGGACAATAGAACTGTGGTAGAATCGGCTAGAACAATGTTGATATCAGCGGGATTGGATAAAAATTTATGGGCTAAAGCTGTAAACACTGCCGTGTTTGTGTTGAACAGGGATCCGTGGAGGAGAAGTGGGCTGAAACAAAATATTTTAGACTTAATGATAATAGCCAACGTATCGTTGAATATTTCAACAACTTTCCCGCCCTAAAATAACCTCGAGGATACACCCTGGTAAATATATCAAGAATATTGCCTATAAAAAAGTAGCTAAGGTACCTGCGGGTAACAAGGGCCGGCGGTTTACAAGGGCCACTACTACTAAAACATACATCGGTCATTTTTATTAGACTCCAGTCACGCACACATATAAAAGACCAATAGCAAGGCTACTATCCGCAATCGCGTCGCGCTCCGATCCGCCATTTTGTCAGTAGCCACGAATCCGTCCACGCAGTTGGTATGTATCACTTCACAGTAAAAAAATTTCCACGAAAACGTGTAAATTGTGTGTAAAATAGCCTGTTTTTTACAGAATTTGCTGTTGTAAAGTTCAAAAAAATGAGTGAATAGTGTTGACTAATCAAGGTATGTTTGATCATTATA
Source organism: Eulithis testata (assembly GCA_947507515.1). Lineage (NCBI taxonomy): Eukaryota > Metazoa > Arthropoda > Insecta > Lepidoptera > Geometridae > Eulithis > Eulithis testata. Next base: position 2,464,216 of record OX382213.1, on the reverse strand, counting down.
TCAACATTTATTAATTTTACATTGAATCTTGTCGAACTTGTCTCATGGTCTAATAAGGGCCACTTACTAGGCGATTAAATAGGGCCGGCCCTTATTAGGCTCTCAGATTGTTTAGTACTAGTAAAAAAAATACATTAATTTTAAGATTTTACTACCTAATCCTTTGTTTATTGTTACCATAATGCTCAAATGGTACTCAGCTTTAATAATTTCTATAATTTGCTTCATTTTCTTCATTTACTCAGCCTTATTTCATTTTTAGCACACAAATTATGGAACCTCCTGCAAAAAAACGTCGTGGACTTTGGTCACTGCAACAATTGAAAGCCGCAATGGCTGCTGTTCAAGGAAGGTTAATGTCACAGCGCGCGGCCGCCGCGCATTATTCTATTCCCAGAAGAACATTAGTAAACCATTTGAAAACTGGAAAAATAGAGAAACAAATAGGGCGCCGTACAATTTTAACCACGGAAGGCAAGAAAATGATTTGGCATCAAGAATCAAAAGGCTTGCTGCTATAGGATTTCCTTTGACCCCAAAAGTTATACGCCATCAAGCTTACATATTTTGTGAACGACACGAAATTCCAAACCATTTTAACCAAAACACAAAGCGGGCTGGAAAAGATTGGTTAAAATTGTTTTTAAAGAGACACCCCGACATATCGAAGCGAAAGGTTCAGATCTTAAATCCAGGAAGAGCCCAAAAGCTAAATACACGCGAGAGCAATGATTCCGGGTCACTTAAAGAATGTTAAAAATCTCGGAAACTAAAAATGATAGGTTAATGCAATAAATTGTATTTAATAGACAATGTAATACTCCTTAAATGAAGGTATTAAAACTTCTTAGTTATTGTAAAGTTATATCTTAAAAAAAACAAATTTGAAAAAGGGCCACTTTCGAAGATGGAACTACGAAATTACAGCATTTGGTTTTGCTTTTGTTTGTAATCTGTCATTTATGTGGGTATATAATGTTACGACTATTTTTCATGAACTGTATTGTTTTTTTTAAGGCGACCTCTATTGATAGACGCCGGTACTTCGTAGATTGGCAAGCAAGTGGTGGAATTAGTTCCTTAGAGAGGTTCTTGTACCGTTGGCTATCCAGTACACGGGCCAACCAATAGATGGCGCTATTCCGCGGTTGGTATGCGGGAATCAAATATTTTTGTTCTGTGGTCATACTAGCAATCAAGGTTTGCTAAAACGTTTGTTTGCAAATCAAGAAGCAGACGTAGTTTTGTTTAGTGTTGGAAGTTAATTGTTTTGGTTTTCAGAGAAACTTCTAGAACGAAATCGCCGAATTTCGGTATCGGCAATTATTCTTAGCGTTGTAATCGGACGAATTCTAGTGCCTCAAGTGATGTTGTTAATTGTGTTTTCGTAGGTAACGCACAGAGATTCTTTTTAAATAAGTTTTTAGTGACTGTAATCGAGACATATTGTTATTTTTCGTTCTCTCGGCTTAGCGTGAGACCGAAGACATTCCCCACACTATTTCTTTTAACTCCCGTTTTTTTTGTATAGTTTAGAAGTTTCGAGATGAAATTCTTTTGTCCTAACTCATGTGTGCTACGGGGAATCACTCACACATCTGCAAATCGCGGTTTTAGCCTCAAACATTACCTAATATGGTAAGGAATGTGTTTTTCGCTAACGTATGATTCTACCTCGCCCCCCGTGCCTAACAGTTTAAAAGCTGCTAATTTCCCCTTTTCTGTCTCTTTTGCCATTTGAACTCCGAGGTGACCAAGTGACTTTCTTTACAAATCGAGCTTATCGATCCCACGAAAGGAGCAGTCCCAGCCGCTCGTCACCCGAGTCAGCAGAGCCACGCGGCAGATTTTGCAGCCTCACTTCTTCTCTTTTTTTTCTCCGCCTGTAGGCGATACAAGCCACAAACTTCCAGAATCTGGGAGTTTGTGATACGGGGGACCACGTGCTGAGTCTCCAGCCGGTCTCACGGGGTGTTGTCAGCCACTCGGCAGTCCCGCCCATTCGCAGCCTAGGCAGCGAGCCACGTGGAGCGCGCGCCACCTCGGCCGCCGCATTCTCCAGCATTCTAAAGTCGGTACCGTTTCTCTTATAATTTCTCGTCGTGTTCTTCTGGAGGTTTCAGAATCTAGAAATAGCCATACTCTGGCTTGGCGCCCAAATGTTTTACCGTACATAGTAAATATAAGAAATATTGCCAATACATAAGATAAGATAATAATTTCAAATATATCTCACGCATTCGCTGTGGTAGGTACTCATAATTATTAAACCCTAGCTTGTAACCGTTGAGTTCTAGTCGAGGCACTACTACCTTTTTTTACATTAATTTTGTATAACTAGTTTATTTAGATTTACCTAGTGGAGTTTAGTACCTAGCGTTTAGCCTAGCGATTAACTGTTTCTACTTATTGTATGGTTAGGGTGTTTCATGTAATAAACTACCATTCTTGTCGTTCCTCAGCATTTCATTTAAAACCCCCACGCCACTTAGGTAGGGATAGATCTCTTAGGCAGGAACCCAGGAAAATTAGGATTGTAACAATAAACCATGTTGATAGTGCTCTATATTCATTATTCAAGCTGAAATTATGTCGCTTACGCCTGAAGAATGCACCAGAATACTTACAATGCTGGAAACCGGCCGGAGTCAGCGCGATACAGCCAGGACTGTCGGTGTGTCGCTGTCAACAGTACAAAGAGTTCTCCGACGTTACGAAGAAACTGGTGCTAACCTACGCAGACCAGGAACGGGCAGAACCAGGTGTACCACAGCACGAGAAGACCGATACTTGGTGAACACCATGCTTCGAAATCGCTTTCTCACAGGAACTGAACTCACAAATCAGTTTCGACGCCTCGGAGGAAGTAACCCAAGTGCATGGACAGTAAGACGTCGGCTTGCTGAATCTAACTTAAAACCCCTTAGACCTGCAAACGGCCCTAAACTGGAGCGTGGGCATCGTATTTCAAGACTAAGATATGCCCAGAGCCACGTAAATTGGAGTATTGAAGATTGGTCAAAAGTTATGTTCTCCGACGAATCAAAATTTATGCTCTACAAGCACGATGGAAGACACAGAGTGTATCGAAGACCAGGGGAAAGATTCAAGCAAGCATGCATCGAAGAAAAAGTAGCCTACGGTGGTGGGTCTGTACTTGTGTGGGCCGGAATTTCTTCTGAAAGTCGCACAGAGCTGGTGATCATAGAAAACGGCTCTTTAACTAGCGTAAGATATGTGGAAGAAATCCTCAATGATCATGTTGGTCCATTTATGGTCAATTTAGGTGAGGATGCTATATTTATGCATGACAATGCCCGACCTCATACAGGTAGGATTGTGAATGACTACCTTCAAGAGATGAACATTACTCGTATGGAGTGGCCAGCGCGCAGTCCGGATATCAACCCGATCGAGCATGCTTGGGACGAGCTAGGCAGATGCGTAAAACACCGAAACCCTCCCCCAATCACGCTTCGTGAGCTCAAAATTGCTCTCACAGAGGAATGGGAGAATATTCCCCAAAATCGTATAAGGAACTTGGTGTACAGCATGCCAAACCGCGTAAACGCAGTAATGGAAGCACGAGGAGGCAATACGAAGTATTAAAATTCAAGAAAATCGTAATAAAGTTCAAAAATTTCATGTTTCCTATTTTTGTTTTAAGGAGAGATCAGCAGTTTTTTTCTTTATGTAATTTTGTGTTAATAAAATGTATGCGGTGACTCATATTTTTTTACTTTCATTTAAGGAGTATTACATTGTCTATTAAATACAATTTATTGCATTAACCTATCATTTTTAGTTTCCGAGATTTTTAACATTCTTTAAGTGACCCGGAATCATTGCTCTCGAGTAAATATATTGTGATGCAGCACTTTGAAGAGTATAAAAAAATATACGAAGAACTAGAAGTCGGAGCTCATCCAGAGCGCTTGTATAATATGGACGAGAAAGGCTGCAGACTTACCATCCATAACCAGCCAATGGTATTAGCTCAAAAAGGAGCTAGAAGAGTGCATATGGTCGCACCAGAACATGCGGAAAATGTTACAGTTGCTGCTTGTGTGAATGCTTTGGGTAGTCCAATCCCTCCTATGGTAATATTTAAAGGGGTAAGATTGAAACCCGAATTCAAAGATAATTTGCCTGCAGGATCACTAGTAAAGATGGCACCAAAAGGAAGCATGACTTCTTCACTGTTTATTGAATTTATTCATCACTTAGGTAAATACAAAGCGGCCGGCAAGTGTCTACTAGTTTTTGACGGCGCTTCATGCCACCTGGACTATCATATTGTAGAGACAGCTGACGAAGAAGATATTGTGTTGTACTGCTTACCATCAAACACTACACACGAGCTCCAGCCGCTAGACAAAAGTGTAAACAAATCATTCGAACACCACTGGGACGAAGAAGCGTTATTGTTTTTATACCAACACCCAGACAAAAAATTGAACAAAACGCGATTCAACTCCATTTTTAGTAGAGTCAGGTCAAAATGTATGACCCACCAGAACATAGTAAGCGGGTTTAGAGCTACAGGGTTATCCTTATAATCCGGATGCAATACCAGTTGAAGCCTATGCACCGTCTGCACTGACTGAAAGACCAGGAGTTGAGATGTCTCCAACTCCTGGTCCTAGCGGTATTGTAATAAGACGACCGATAATTTATAGCTCTGAGTCTGATTCTTCTATTACTGAAGAATTTAAACCACGCCAAACCTTTCAACGTCAATTTATCAATAATATATACAGTTCCTCTGATGATGAAAATACAGCCCCATTATCAAAACCAGAACGTACTCCCATTAAACAGATAAATACCTCGTATTATAACACTAACGTTATAAGGCACGAACGTAATGACTCTACGACAAGCGATGATTCGGAAGACAACGTACCATTTAGGGCTTGAGCTCCGGAATTCCGGTTTTGTCCTAACTCCGGAGCTTCGAATGATTACCGCCTCGTTTGTAAAACCGGAGCTATCACGATCAAAACCGGAGTTTCGATTTTCAGGACTAATCTGCTCTATTTTGATAGTAGTGATGAAAGGGGTCCATATTTGACGAAGTGCTTCCGTTATCTAATGACCATTACACCGACAAGTGTGGAAGCGGAGCGAGCTTTCTCAGCCGCCACATACATAAATGCAATCGCGTGAGGAGCTCGCTGAAAGATGATAGCCTCGATGCTCTTACTTTTTTGAGGTCCTACTACAAGAACCAAAAAAATTAAGCATCACTAATAAAGGTTTTTCACTATTTGGCTAGTTTTATTTCCTACTTAACAAACATGAACATTCGTTTAGGTACAAATAATCAAATCGAAATGCATTATCTATACCACTACACTTTTTAACGAAGCTTCGAAACTCCGGAATTCCGGAGTTGGAAAGCTGAGCATCGAAACCCAACTCCGGAGCTGAAAACTAGTCCGAGTCTCAAGCCCTAGTACCATTAGAACGATTGAAAGCTCCAAAAAACGTTCCAAAAATCTCCATTTCAGCAGTTAATCCCAACACCAAATTTTGCCGTGGTAAAACAAAAGAAGCCAAGGCGTAAAGCAATCAATTATAAAGCCCGGATAGTGACAAAAGATTTGTTTGCGGACATAGATAAAAGAAAAGAAATGAATAAGAAACAGCAACAGATCAAAAGAAACGAAAATAAACAAAATGAGAAACAGATAATCCAAAGAAAAAACACTCGAAGAAAGACGATAAAAGGCAAAGAGAAGGAGAACAGAAAAATAGATCCTGATGATAAATGGTATTGCCACGCATGTAACACAGAGAGCTTTGAAGACATGCGGAAATGCCCAGGGTGTCAAAGATGGTTCCATGAACAATGTTTGGGCTTGACAAAAGAGGATGTTGATTTTGAATGCCTATTTTGCGATTAGCTAACCAAAAATTTATTGAAACCGATCACGATCTCATATTATTATCTCTATTTCGTTGATTGTAATATTATGTAGATTTTTATGTTATTTGTTTCAAAATATATTACGTTAACATTCGTAAAAAAATGGTTCCTACTAAATGCTGTCTAAGTAGTTTTGTATTAGTTGAGTTAGCGTTTATTTCTTTTGGCCCTACACTATTTTTTGTTATGTTTAATATTGTTTTGTTTTCTTGAATTAGGTAGGTACTACTCCGTCTGTTGCGTTATTATGAATAAGAAGCAAAAAAATTACTTTCATTAAGCAGCTCATTGGAATAAGATCTCATAATTAGTAACGTAAGATTTCATTAGTGTAATAAGGGCCACGAGTTTAAAAAAAAAATGTTTTTTCTTCTTTACATTCAAAGATTTATGTAGTGTTACGAATTACTTGTTTAAAAATATGATAATTTTATAGGTATTAAGTCAATAAATAGATTTTAATACAAGTTTTGGTTTCGTTAGTTTTATAAGGCCCATTATTGTTTTTCTCCTTAATTATGATTCATCGAAAGCGTAATGTAATAGAAAATCAGAATTAAAGTCTGAGGGAAATAGAAAACTTAGTGTTTACAATGAAAAAACGCAGACAATTAGAGTTTTTAAGTGTTCCTTAATAAGCCACCTAGGTTTAATAAGGACCAAAGAAAGGGTTTTTAAAAAACTTAGTATTGATGAAAAACTGTGATAGAAACCCAAAAAAATTAACTTTTTCATACTATTAATAAAGTAAATGTACTTAAAATGCACTGTTTTTAATTTATATTCATTAGATATTCATAATATTTAGTTTTTAATTAAGGTGGCCCTTGTTTACCGCAAGTACCTTAATATAATTAATTTATTATTTAAATTTTACCTGACAATTATGAGCATACTTTTGCATATAATACTTTTTTTTTTTTAATTTTTAGATTATGGATCTAACTTCAACCACAATCACGATTTCGATTTTTTTATCGTGCGATTTCTCCATTATATTAACCACGAGAAATAATTCAATGAGTACCTATCATAAAACTGCGGGGATTTTTTTTTATATAATATAGGTAAGTTTTCTCACGCCTAGAATCCAAATAATGGAAATTCTGCTGGCGAACAAGCAGTCCCTCCCTGTTTCGCATTCGTTGCAAGAGAGCGAGAGAAGCAGAAATAAGTGATTTTAGTAAAAGCATTGCTTATGTACCTTTTTAACCCAAAATGTACCTTTTCAGCGCTGGATATGTACCTTTTGTGAAATCAGTTGCGGCAACACTGCTCTGACTCTGAAGAGATTCCGGCTTTGCTACCGCAAGATAACCATGGGCAAGATGATGACAGTTTCAACTCTTCAGCACCTTCACTTGATTCGCCCTTAGAGCGAATGAACCTTCTTGGCAGTGACACAGAGTGCGAGTCTAGTGCTGATGATTCTGACAAAGATGTAATTTTATCTCCCGTCTTACGAACAGTATTTCCTTTTGCGAACGAAACAGACTATTACTCCATACCATCTATATCAGCCATTCCTCTTCTACCTTCGCCAGCAGCTCAATCACCCCTTAGTCTACAAAACACATCACGCACATCCACTTCTCAGACCGCAACTGCCACCCCGGGAACATGTCGACGCCCACAGAAACAAATAGCCACCAGATCAACGAGGCGTGAACCAAGCACTCATCCACGTTTAGTTGTCAAGAAAACTAAACATACAGTACAAGCTAACTTCCATTGGAAAAAGACACATTTTGCGCACAGTGCTTCCGTTGAGCCGATCCCGTTTTCCGATCCCCCTGCCGAAGAAACGACTCCGCGTGAATACTTCACTAAGTTCTTTTCTGTAGACATTATTTGTGACATTGTGGAACAGACAAACATATATTCTGTTGAGAAATCGGGGCGTTCCATAAATGTAACCCAGAAAAATATCGAGGACTTCGTTGCCATCCACCTTCTCATGGGAGTAGTGAAAATGCCTTGCTACTTGGATTATTGGAGTTCCTAATTCAGGTATGCACAAGTTGCTGAAATAATGCCGCTAAAGAAGTACCAGCAAATTAGAAGGTTTATTCACTTCGCTGATAATACTGAAGAAAGCACTGATAGGTTTCATAAGGTCCGGCCAGTGGTTGAAAAGGTCCGTAAAAACTGTTTGAGTGCTGCCGAAGAAGAGAACCAGTTCAGCATAGATGAAATGACACTTCCGTATAAAGATAAGAAAGCTGGAAACAGACGCCAATATAACGCCAGAAAGCCTAAGAAATGGGGTTTCAAAGCATTTGTGAGATCTGGGGTGTCTGGCTACATTTATGACTTCCTTTTATACGGAAGTGAAGATACATTCCGCAACATTGAATTCACTCCGGAGGAGGTTGCAATGGGATTCGGAGCAAAGGTTGTATTGGCTCTCTGCAAATCCATCCAAAATAAACCGTGCTTCATATATTTTGATAACTATTACACTTCATTAGAATTGGTGTTATATTTACGGAAAGAGCTGGGAATATTTAGCCTCGGCACTGTGAGAGCAAACCGCTTACGGGGATGCGAATGTTTGCTGGAGACCGATAAAGCGCTGAAAAAGAGAGGCCGAGGATCGTTCTCACAAATTGTGTGTAACACAAACAAAGTAGCAGTAGTGAAATGGTATGACAACAAAGCGGTTACTTTGGTAAGCTCATTTGCCGATGCTTATCCAGTTAGCAAAATTAAGCGATATTCAAAAGAACTGAAATCAAGAGCCGACGTAGAATGCCCCCAGGTAGTAAAGTACTACAATGCGCATATGGGAGGGGTAGATTTGGCAGACATGCTGATCGCCCTCTACCGAACAGCATACACCTACGAACCGAATACGAAATCTGATTCGCACGCTATAAACTTTACCAAACGCAGAATGATCGTTGATAGCGATTTGTGGGAGAAGGGCTTGTCGTTCGCATTTACTCAGACACAGTTAAAATTTTCGAATAACGCTATTTATGAGTTCTTGAGATCAATAAGCACAAGGATGGTCGTCAACGGTACCGACGCTATATTGCTAAGAAGAAAGTTGAAAGCTGAGGAGTTGCTGCTTCTGGCTGATACAATTTTTTTGAGGGCTTTTTCCACTCGTTTCAATTCCAGCACTGCAATTGCTATAATTTCGAAGTTTTTGAAGGATAACAGATATAAAGCTGACGAAGGAATTTTTGTCAGATTGTGTCGGAAATTGTTTGGTTCTTTGAAGAAGGTTATTCCTCTGGTATCCGATCCAGCTCCCGCCAATTCCCCAACCATATTGGATAATTTCGAGGGTTTTCCACTTTCGGACTTGGCTGCCTCAGGGGAGAACCTTTCCATATGGCAAAAATTCTTGCTGTGGATGGCTGCTCCTCCTGGGTATTTTGAAATTGATATCCGAAACGCAGTATCCGTTCAGGAAATTGAAGTCTGTTTGGACGCCTGTCTGTATGATTATACTGACTCGATCACTGACCCCACATCTTTATCTGATGTTGAGCCTAGGGATACAGTCGTAGATCTTAAAACAGATTTGGCCGGTATACAATCCGAAATGATCCACAAGCACTTCGTCACTGAGAAGGAAGAAACACCACCGAAGTTTCGACGAGAAGAGAGCGAAGTGTTGACCGATCAGTACACTGTTCGAGAGTGTCATTGTGAAGTAGAAGAAGTACAGGTTCCAGGTGATGGAAACTGTTTGTTTCACTCGCTGCTTCATTTTGATCAAGACCCCAATGGCGACGTCTCAAAATTGAAGAAAAATCTGTTGGCTTCAAAACACCTGAAGTCAGTTTTTGACCTGGAGGAGACAATTAAAATTTTAAATTCTTCAAATAGATGGGGAACCGACGATATTGTTGCATTATACGCTAGAGAGCGTGGATTTAATGTGTGTCTTCATAGTGAAGTGGGTTGTCTTCTTTTCCGAGGTAACGACACAGAGGTAATTGATCATCACTTATCATTGCATTCCAACCATTTCTCACCATTGAAAGTTGTTTTCAGAGGTGGGTTTGAAGCAGCTAAGTGGTTAATGACAAAGGGTTTACTACCCAAAGTGGATCCGAAGTTTGTCATGGGTGAGGGATTGAGTGGACCGGTCGCTTTCTATTCGAGTGTTGCCGGGCAGAGTTTGTATGAGACTGAATGTCGTGACCCGTGTTGTCTGTTTTCTGAGTTGGTCGATCTTGAGAGATTTTCTGGGCAGTGCTTCGACGAGGAACTCGATGTCCCTCTTGAGGGAAAATACAGTCTAATTAGACAGACCATGTTGGGTTCTTCAAAGAATTCACTACTAACCGATCATCTGGAACTTGAAGCTACTTTAATCTGTAGTATCGCTAGTCACCTGGACGAGGGTCTTCTCGGTTTGGTCGCTGAGTTGTGTTCTCTTTTCTGCTCGGTTCGTCTTGTGAAACCAGTTCACTCTAATCTTTACTCTCCTGATGTTTTCCTTGTTTCTGAGGGTTTTGGTGAAAACCACGAATCTTTGGAATTCTGTATCGACAGCATATACGAAAGAGTTGTTTCCTATAAAAATCTTGGAAATGATAAATGTGTCACTCTTCCCTTTGAGTTGATTCAGAACGTTGATGTTCCAGAGGAAATCGAGTCCATCACGGAATCTCTTTCGGAGAGTTCTAGAACTCGAATTGTGGTTTCTATTCCAGATGATTTCTTCGGTGATGACGACAGCGGAGTCGATTTGCCCGACACACCAATCACTTCTCTATCAATGCCGAATTTATCCGTCCCCGAAAGCACCGTGTTGCGTCCCGAGACTTTGAAGAGGTCTTCTTCGCTGTCTGATTTGGTTGAGGATTTGGTGGAATTTGTTCCTCCCTTGTTTCGTTTCGTCTCTTTGCCAAACTTGGAATTTTTCATAACACACATGAAAACGAGGAGGTGGTACATGGGCATTTTCGCAAATTTTAGACATATGCGTCAACAACGCTTGGTTGTTATACAGGCGTCATTCTACCCAGAAAATGCTGAAAAAGTCACTGAGCTTGAAAGCGTTTCGGAGTCAGATCTTTTTGTCACTGTCTGCAAAAAAAACCGTCGAAGTAAGGGACATGCCAAGACCTAGAGAGACTATAAAGAAACCAACAGCATCTCGACCAATCGATGACATTAGGTATGATGGAATGGGTCATCTTCCGAATATTGTGGAAAAAGGTCGCTGCCGCTTATGTAAAACGGGATATTCTACAACAGAGTGCATCAAATGCAATATCCGCCTTTGCCTTACGAAGAAACGCAACTGTTATTATGACTTCCATGTTAGAAATAAATAAAAAATAAGTTTTAACCAGTCTATTATTTTTTTACCCCAATTTGGCAATGTGGTTAAAAAGATTCATTCTTAAATGTGCATAATACTCTTAGTATTTGGTAATGTTGTAAAAAAGTAACATAGGTTTTTCGCGAAATTCCAAAAAAATGATTTTTTTCTTTTTCGTATTTGTGCCTTCTATGTACACTAATGTACAGTAACTAAAAGGTCTAAAAAGGTTTTTTTTTTTAAATTTCAAAACAAAAATTCTTGCCAAATTAAGGGTTATAAAAAAGTACCCCATACTGGATACTGTAAGCCAAATCAGACCAAAAACGATTTAGCAATATCCATAGACCACTTGAAGGACGAGGCAGGAACTTCAGTGGATCCGATGCCTGTTATTTACAAAAAGTATGTAAAAGATTTGTACGATCAAGGGCTACACTTCGTGGCTGAAGTGCCTTCCTTTCGCAGTGTGAAGTGTATGTAGCCTGTACTCGGCAAGAAAACGTAAATTGAAAATAACCAAAACCGTTTTTAAAACGCTGAGCGACATTGAGGTTCCTGCACCATATTATGACAAATTTTTGGAAGCAGACTATTTTCATGAAGAATCAAGATTGTTAATATTTTGTCCAGAAAAAGCAAAACAGTTATTGAGTATAGTAAAGGAATATTTCGGCGACGGCACGTTTAAAAGTGCACCAAAATCATTTCATCAATTATTTATTATTTATGGTGATTTGGGAAGTTCCTCGGGAAGAACCAGTATCGTACCGCTCGTTTTCGCCCTAATGAGTGATAAAAAGGAAAGCACGTATTCGGCTTTGTTTGACATATTGCAAAACCGATTTTCAGAATGGAAGCCGGAGAAGTTCCACTTAGACTTTGAAATAGCAACTTCAAATGCACTTAGGGTATTTTTTCCAAACATATAATTAAAAGATGTTACTACCATTTTACAAACAGTCTATGGAGAAAAGCAAAGTCTATAGGCATAAAGGAAAAGCTTTATCGCCGTATTGTAGGTTTGTGTACTGCTCTTCCACTTTTACCTGAAAACCTGTTAAACGAGGGTTGGATTTATATACAATCGCAATGTACTGAATTACAAAACAAAAAAATTCAAGTTTTTATGGCGTACATGAAGAATACTTGGCTAAAAAAAGATACATTTATGACGGAATGGTGTGTTAGCAATGAGCGTCATCGAACCAACAATGCTGCAGAAAGTTATAATTCTGTAATAAATAAAAACATCAATAGGAATTATGTCACGATCAATAAATTACTAAAGTTCTACGTGATGACATCAGCATAGCAAATTTTGAACACGAATCAAACGAGCGAAGAAAAATAGAAAAGAAGAAAGACCAATTTATTTTAAATGTACAGATGCAACTTCTTCATAACGAAATAACTATAGGCCACTTTTTAGAGATTTTGCGATAAGTAGATTTCTTAGAAGTAAAACGAGAATTTAATATGTTTCATTGAATGCGGAAGATACTTTATTTTTATTTTTGGTTCATTATTATTTTGGTAGTAGGAGTATCGGAGAATTAAATACATTTTTCATTGTCTTGCAAAGAGTATTTTTTGTTTAATTTGTTTATTATGAAAAGTCAAAGTCAAAGTCAAAATATGTTTATTCAATAAAATCACACGGACCATCTTGAAACGTCTTAAAACTAGGTGACTCTAGTGCACCGAACATCTATATCCTAGCGGAAAGAAGCCCAACACCATATGTCAGAAGTGGTTACGGTCTACGTTCACTCACCTCAGTTTTAGGGGATTTTGTTAGAGAGCGCTAGTGCGGGAATGGCGGGAATTTGAATCCCTAGCCTAGCCCCTAGGTATTTTGTTTCCTAAGAATTTTTAAAGAACTACAAAATTTCTTTCGTATTTCTGACCAGTTTGAATAACCGAGTACATAAATATGTAGATAGTTCATCTGCAAAGCCTACTGAAACAGAGAAAAAATAAAAACAGAAAATTAACAATTTTAAACAACTTTTATATTTTAAAATAATACTAGAGTTAGATATGCTAAGTTGTGATAAATTAGACATCAACTGAAATCATTCTTTGCAAATTTCGGCACAATGCGATCATTTCTATGGAAATTTCAAAATATTGTCCTCGTGCTACAAACTGCTAGTAAAAATTAAAAAATTAACTAAGTCCAATAGTAGGCATCTCGCTACTAAATCGCTAGATTTAACATTTTGTTACTCGTAAAACTTTACGTATGTAGATATTATGTACGTGTGTATGAAGGCAAGTAGGTAGGTAGGTAGGTACTTTGTGTATAACATTACGTAGTCAGATTTTAGTTTTATCTTTGTTATGTTAAAGTAGTAGATGACGCGATATTAAATTAATATGTAAAAAGTATCCATTTCAGGTACTACAAGCTATTCGTGCCACCACAAGCACCTGCACAGAAATTGCTACTGTGGTTGCTGTGCCGCTCGCTTCTACATCTGTAAATCCCTACCTACTTACTATAATTTTACTGAGTAGTTACCTAAGTAGGTACCTACCTTGCTGCTAGATTTAACATTTTGTTACTCGTACAACTTTACTTATACGTATGTAGATATTATGTATGTGTGTATGAAGGTAAGTACAGTCCGATCGAAAAGAGTAGAAATTAATTATCAAGGAACTAAAATTTACTGTAAACTGGCAACTCATTATGAAAGGCCAGTGTGGCCGCTATAGAGTAAGTGCATTGAGATCGTACTTACTCTGTGAGGCAATGGACTGCGTTCATCAATGGCACAATTATATTGAGTCTCAGTGCCAATAATTGCACCGACATACACATATATACCATACCCTTCAAATTGGAACAAAACAATGCAAGCATCACTGCATAGCTGTTAGAAATAGGTACGGTGGTAGTAGGTAGGTACTTCCCTGATTGAGTTCTTTCAACAAGAACTCTACTTACTACCTTTAAAAAGCGATTTTAATCGTTTGTAGTTTTGTAGGATCGTAGCTGTCATTGCAAAAAGTAGTATGAAAAAATAGCAGGTTTTCCGGAGACACAAAAAACGGTCAAACACAAAGGTTAGGTTTTTTTTTGGGTAAGTTCTACTTTTCCAAATGAGTAGGTTAGGTTAGTTTAGGTCAATGAAAACGGGTCAAGTGAACACCGCTCAATGAAAAAATATTCCGTCTTTTTCTTTAACGGGACGCAACACTTAGAATATTTTTTCACTGAGCGATGTTAACATGTCCCCCTTTTTTACAGTGGAAATGGTAAGAAGGGGTGAGGGGGAACAACGTTATCATTTTTATGGATCACTGTGAGGACGATCAGATTTAAATCATGAGCAACTTGAACCACTTCCTTACTCACAAAATATCTGTCCAAAACGATACGGAGTATGAAATATTAGGTGAAGAAGAGAGACAAAATATTGCAATATTCGCTGAGTGCAATACTGAGACGCATGATCCGGATATCAAAGATAGCGAAGAACAAGCTTGTGCCTACGTCTGCGGATATACACGCGAGAGCAATGATTCCGGGTCACTTAAAGAATGTTAAAAATATCGGAAACTAAAAATGATAGGTTAATGCAATAAATTGCATTTAATAGACAATGTAATACTCCTTAAATGAAGGTATTAAAACTTCTTAGTTATTGTAAAGTTATATCTTAAAAAAATCAAATTTGAAAAAGGGCCACTTTCGAAGATGGAACTACGAAATTACAGCATTTGGTTTTGCTTTTGTTTGTAATCTGTCATTTATGTGGGTATATAAACCATGTTGATAGTGCTCTATATTCATTATTCAAGCTGAAATTATGTCGCTTACGCCTGAAGAATGCACCAGAATGTTTCCACAATGCTGGAAACCGGCCGGAGTCAGCGCGATACAGCCAGGACTGTCGGTGTGTCGCTGTCAACAGTACAAAGAGTTCTCCGACGTTACGAAGAAACTGGTTCTAACCTACGCAGACCAGGAACGGGCAGAACCAGGTGTACCACAGCACGAGAAGACCGATACTTGGTGAACACCATGCTTCGAAATCGCTTTCTCACAGGAACTGAACTCACAAATCAGTTTCGACGCCTCGGAGGAAGTAACCCAAGTGCATGGACAGTAAGACGTCGGCTTGCTGAATCTAACTTAAAACCCCTTAGACCTGCAAACGGCCCTAAACTGGAGCGTGGGCATCGTATTTCAAGACTAAGATATGCCCAGAGCCACGTAAATTGGAGTATTGAAGATTGGTCAAAAGTTATGTTCTCCGACGAATCAAAATTTATGCTCTACAAGCACGATGGAAGACACAGAGTGTATCGAAGACCAGGGGAAAGATTCAAGCAAGCATGCATCGAAGAAAAAGTAGCCTACGGTGGTGGGTCTGTACTTGTGTGGGCCGGAATTTCTTCTGAAAGTCGCACAGAGCTGGTGATCATAGAAAACGGCTCTTTAACTAGCGTAAGATATGTGGAAGAAATCCTCAATGATCATGTTGGTCCATTTATGGTCAATTTAGGTGAGGATGCTATATTTATGCATGACAATGCCCGACCTCATACAGGTAGGATTGTGAATGACTACCTTCAAGAGATGAACATTACTCGTATGGAGTGGCCAGCGCGCAGCCCGGATATCAACCCGATCGAGCATGCTTGGGACGAGCTAGGCAGATGCGTAAAACAACGAAACCCTCCCCCAATCACGCTTCGTGAGCTCAAAATTGCTCTCACAGAGGAATGGGAGAATATTCCCCAAAATCGTATAAGGAACTTGGTGTACAGCATGCCAAACCGCGTAAACGCAGTAATGGAAGCACGAGGAGGCAATACGAAGTATTAAAATTCAAGAAAATCGTAATAAAGTTCAAAAATTTCATGTTTCCTATTTTTGTTTTAAGGAGAGATCAGCAGTTTTTTTCTTTATGTAATTTTGTGTTAATAAAATGTATGGTGACTCATATTTTTTTACTTTCATTTAAGGAGTATTACATTGTCTATTAAATACAATTTATTGCATTAACCTATCATTTTTAGTTTCCGAGATTTTTAACATTCTTTAAGTGACCCGGAATCATTGCTCTCGAGTGTATTATAAAAAGAATAAATACGTCCTGCATTCAGTGCCTACAATCTCTTGCGACGGAGAACTGCAATTCTTCACACTTGTTCGTATGAAACAAAGAGTACGATGAAAAAAAGAGGTTGACATATGCAAGCAACGATTTAACGAAATGTATTGAGGCATATGCTTCGATAATATATAACTATTAAGAAAATAATGCGCACAAACCAAATGTAAAAAAAATATACTTAATATTTTAAAGGAAAATATTAATTTTACGTTCATCCAAAAATGTGAAGCACACTGCTCAGAAGTAATTAGTACGATAATAATGTGTGTGTTTTATATATGCATCAATAGATATTGTGTAAGAAAAACAGAATGTTTTAGGACGAAGCGTCTCGTCTCGTGCAAGATTGAAAAGAAAAATTAACATTTTGCAACACATATTAAGCATTGTAAACAGCATATTAAGGCGTATGTATAAGGCAGGCAACCCTCTCGCTCGCACATTCACGCAACTCTTTCATGTTTATTAATAATATTTTAGTTTTTCTCGTACAACCAAACGATAAACAACATAAACAATGGCCGACACCGGTGTAAATTTGAAAGAAATCAACATCATTTGATCTTTCGCCTACTTTCTTTACAAAAGATTGAACTGGGGCTCCCCGCCATAGACAAGTGTTTCCGTCCGAAGGAGTTCTGTTGAACCCCCCTGCTCTAGTGCCAGTTCCACGCGACCAACACCGAGAAGAACAGGCAACAAACTCGGCTTAGTGTCTATCGCTTTTTTGTATGATCCTCGTTACAATGTGTAATAAAATACCTACACTATTGAAGCTATATAATACAATAAAATAAGTAATCTAACAGTGAAAGGAAAAATAAACAGATTCATAAAACAGCACACGCTTCAAACTAATAAAACTACTACATGACAATAAGTAAGAAAGAAGAAAAATAAAGAAGTGAGAACAATAGTATAGTAAGTAAGAAGAACAGTAAGCAAGTAAAATAAGAAATTAAAAAAATATTTATAAAATAACATAATAGTAGAGACATTGCAGACATGCTAGCTGCTGATGGGCAGAGCGACCGGGACATCGGGCCACGCACTTTTATCATTAATATAGCTATCTATAGTATAGTAAGCTTTCCCTATCAGATAATCACTTTAAATTTTTTGATAGGAAGCCCAGTCACACTTTCTGGAAGTTTATTATAGAAGCGTATACCGTTCCCCATGAACGAGCCTTTTGTGGTCGAAATTTAGGAATGCATAATTTATTTTTATTTCTCGTGTTAACATTATGTGCATCACTCTTTTCTTAAAGCTACCTATATGTTTATGAGTGTACAATAAATTTTCAAAAATATACTGTGAAATTACGGTGAGAATATTAATTTCCTTAAAACGCTCCCTCAATGAGTCCCGTGGTTTCATTTTATAAATGGCATGAAAAATAAATAATGTACTTATTCCATTCCCCACACTAATAGGATGACCACGAGTCTTATGTTTTAATAGCTTACTATTGATCACACCACATAGTGTGACCACAAGTAAATTGAATTCCTGTTAGTCACACCAGTGTGTCAATCTGGTGTGACCACGAGTCTGTAGTCGACTCCTCCATCATTTCAACAATTATTCACAATTCATGTCGATTATTACAGTAGGTACTAGCGATGAATCAAATGTAGTTCCCGTAATTTATTCGTTACTACCAAATAAGACAACACATAAGTACGTACGAGAGGCTGTTTTCATTTCTCCGAGATTGCCTAAATATAACAATAAATAGGAAGGTATGAGGTTATAGCACGATTGTAATGAAAAAAGCAGCCTGATATCTCACACTCTGGGAAAATACTGTATACTGCATTAATTTGTGCTTGTTCGTAATCACACTTACATGAATATAAGTGTGATTACGAACAAGCACAAATTAATGCAGTATACAGTATTTTCCCAGAGTGTGAGATATCAGGCTGCTTTTTTCATTACAATCGTGCTATAACCTCATACCTTCCTCTTCTCCCAACACACCTGCACCTACACAACAAGAACCAATCAAATCCACAATACTCGTTAAGAAGAACTTGTTTAGTACCATTGGCAACAGCGAATACTCAGACCCCAATTTATGTATTGTTAAGGCAGTATGCACTGGTGGTGAAAGGATATTTCTTATCTGTGTATATGTTGAGCCCCGCGTTGACCCTAACAACACTCTCGCTAAGCTCGAAGTATTCCTCCAACAAACTTCTGGCTCCACACACATCGTGTGCGGAGATTTTAATGGCTGGAACACGGCATGGGGCTCAAGAACTAACAACAGGCGTGGTAACTCGGTCTATGATCTAATCACGGTCACCGGACTTAAAATAATCAACACTGGATCAACACCAACCTTCCATAAAATCTCACATAACATCCTCAGAGAATCCATCATTGACCTAACACTCACTAGTAACACTCCACACATACAAGCCACCGATTGGCAAGTAAATTGTAACATCTGTCCATCCTCTGATCATAATGCAATTCTCTTCAATCCTATACCAGGTAAAATACAATTAGCCAAAAACAAAAAACTTACCACCTTTAAATATGACACTCAAAACGTCAAGTGGGAAAACATCAAAGAGCAATTCTCCAACGAAATCTCTAGGCACTTACCGGGGATCACACAGATAAACATTCTCACTTGCCCCCAACTTGAAAATTACATACTACAACTCACTCAAGCTATCCAGCAAGCCTGCGATAAAACCCTACCGAAATCTCGTGGGCCACCTTTGCGAGCCCCATGGTGGAATGATGAATTAGAGACCCTAAAACTAAAGGTCATTCATAATCATCACAAACTTCGCCGACTGGCCCGAAGGGGCGCTCCGCTTGACGAAGTACTTGAGGAAAGGCACAGACTAAGAAGTGAGTACTCTGAATCTATATGCAGGGAATCTACTGAACACTTTAGGGAATTTTGTAACCGGCAAAAGAAGGAAGATGTTTGGTCCATCACCAATAGAATCATCAAAACCCGACCTCTTACCCAACCTCCATCCACCCTCAGAAAGCCTGATGGCACTTACACTGTAGACTCCTCAGACACCGCACAGGCCCTCATTAGCTCTTTTTACCCTGATGACACACCTGACATCACCAACAGACAGAAAGAATATCGCGAACTCATGGCCGCTCCGCTTATCACACCCTCTGAACCCCCATTCACCCCGGAAGAGGTTATCGACGCTCTTAAACAAAAGAACCCCAAAAAGGCTCCTGGCGCTGACCACCTTACAGCTGACATCTGCTTACACTACGCGGAAAATTACCCTGAAATCATCACTGCCATCATGAACCGGTGTCTAGAATTGCAATACTTCCCAAAGATATGGAAAACAGCATATGCTAAAATCATCCCTAAACCAAATAAAGCTGAATACAATGATACATCCTCATTCAGACCCATTGGCCTTATCAACGTTTTTGGCAAACTACTTGAAAAACTCATTACAAACCGGCTCACCTATTTCATGAACACCAATACGCCACTCTGCGATAGACAATTTGGATTCAAACAACAAACGTCATCTGTTAATGCTTTGCATGCTGCTCTGGATGTTGTTCGCGATGCCCAAAGCCACAAAGAACACGTCATCATGGTGTCTCTTGATATTAAAGCCGCATTTGACAACGCATGGTGGCCCGCCATATTCAGACGTCTTCGTACCATCAACTGCCCAAGTAACCTATATAATATATTACTCAGCTATATCAAGGATCGTACTGTACAAATCAACTTTTCCGATTTTGCCGCCTCTAAACAAATGACTAGAGGCTGCGTACAGGGCTCTGTCTGCGGCCCCACACTGTGGAATCTCATCCTCGACGAACTGCTACTACTAAACTTACCGAAAGGATGCTACATCCAAGCCTATGCGGATGACGTTCTACTCATCACCCACTTTAAAGATATTAAGACTGTTGAAACAATCACTAACACCGCCCTTCAACAAATTATCGACTGGGGAAAGGAAGTTAAACTCACATTTGGACCCTCGAAAACACAATGCATGGCATTCAGTCGTAAAGTATCTAAATGTAAGATCTATATCCAGAATGTCAGAATCGAATATGTACATCAATTCAAATACCTTGGCGTTATAATTGATGATAAGCTCAGATTCACTGTGCGGCAGAAATAGGTAAGGTTGTGCAGACACATTAACAATAGTAAAAGGAATATGGGAACGTATGTATATGGCTACACCTCCAGCACCCGACCCAGTGCGGTCGTTACGGACTAGCTGAAAACCTGGTAGTGAGTAAAGGGTAGAAGGTAAACAAGGTTTTAACCATGACTCAGACACTAAAATAGCGTCAATTGTTTTTAAGTTGAACGACGCCAGCATTTGTACGAAGTGAGCCGGAATGCTCTGCGCATTAATATGCACTACATTGAAATTATTAGGAACATCACTAAAAGTTGATTCAAGGGTAAAGAGTAGGAATGCTAATAAAACTGCAGTTGGATTCGTTTCCAGTTGAAGAGGAGCACGACAGAAACTGATCATCATCATCACTATCACTCATAAGTTTAACAAAATAAATAAATAAATATATACTATAGTAATATACCTAAATAAGAAAGTATGTAAAATAAAATTACACCCAGCCAACAAGTAACAATATTATGCTGTGTCCACCAGCCAGCTGCCCGTGTTTATAATAAGTGTATGTTTATTGCTATTTTATTGTAGTTTTTGAATAAATTTTAGTAACTTCGAAAAATAATTGCCATTTTGTGTTTGTACCCGTTCTGGTACATTGCATTACTGGTACATTGCAAGGGTGTCAATCCCCTTCACTAATACCCTCTGACGACACCATGAACAATGGACATGAATCTCTTGCACCTGTTTCATCTCACGGGACTATAAACCACGGACTTGAATCTCCTGTGCCTGGCCCATCTCAAGGACATGTATCACTTGTACCTGGCCCATCTTACGAGACTCTGAACCAATGATGTGAATCTCCTATTCCATTGGATCAAACACAAAGACTAACGGTTGCTTTCGCCGATGTAGCAACCACTTCTACTTTTCTCGCAATCTACCAAGCTAGTTGCTAAGAACAAGAAACAGCACGCTATGGTTTTAGCTAACTCCGATTCTTAAATCGCCATTTGAAGTTGATCCAGCGGCAGAATGGAGAGATGTGGCTGCCAAGTTGTCTAATCTAATAAAATAAAACCATCACTTCAAATGGAGATAATTAATTTCGAAGAAGATGTATCTTTACAAATGTTTATATCGCTCATCCGGTGCAATAACGACGCAATTAACATATTTTGCTAAATGTTGTTAAGTATGCCATAGATCTCGAAAATGTGAGTTTTACCAGGTGTAAGAACGACGTACTGATAATTTGACTGCAAACCACCAGAGGGCACTTATGCCAACGATAAATTTGAACAAAATCGCGAGTGCTAGTGACAACATCGTCTGATTGGTCAGTTGCGCGCGGGGAGCCGCCGAAAACGCTTGTGTCTGGGCCTGCGTTGTCATAAAGGTAATTGTGCCAATTATTTTGTACTTTTCTAGTGCAACAACAACGCAAATGTTACTTGCGTTGTTCTTGCACCAAACTTTCGTTTACTGTACTGACATAACTGACCTTTATCTCTATATTGTTTCTACGATTTGGCGTATGTCTATTATTAGTTCTTGAAACTGAATTTAAATCAGTATTAAGGTGCAACATTGTGGTGTTAACGAAATGATCTGATGATGAGTCATCTATGCTAACGGAACTCTGTGAAGAACAAACTCGTGTTTGTTACCTATTTTCTTATTTTTCAGTTTGCGATGGCGAACCGTGCACAACGGTTAGCCCAATTAGGGATGCGAGGCTATGTAGCTCCACCGTTTTCAATAATCAACCCGATGGATGATCAACCCCACGGAAATGGTATGTAAACTGATACCTACCTACCTTTGTACATTGAATGAATTCCGAACACTTTTGGTAGGTACCAAAAACAAGTGTTCGGAAATCTTCGTGCTAGCTACCTAGTAAGCCATTAGATAGGTACATGCCCACTTAGTATGTAATAGGAAGGTGTAAGTACACCTTCCTATTACATACTAGGTAGGTACCACATTTAGGTAGGTTAGTGTGTTTGTAGAATGTTTCGCTAAGACGTTAGGAATAAGCTTTTATTAAACTTGCAATGTTTGTATGTTCGGGTCAAATATTGCAACAGAATTTTAGACCAGTTATCCTCAACCGGGCAAACTTATGTAAGTTCGGTGACGATGAAATGTCATGGTACCATCGAGCTCGTCTGATGATGGAGACAGAAGGTGGTCATAAGAACTCCCGAACGAGAGGACGTAACCTCGTCTAGTTTGGATTCTTTAGATTTGTCTTTCCAAGCTCTTTGGTTCTAGATTATATAAAAGCTTGTTTTCAAATATTTAAAAAATATTTTCTTATAACAATACCTTTACATCATGTTCCTTGACTAAGGATTTAGATTGGTAGGTACCTACTTACTTCCCTTATACATTTTATTAACCTAATACCTATCTTACTTTTTATTTTCGTAGACTTATGTACTGAGGACCCGGAACAACAGATTTCAACACTTTCAGATTTGAATAACTCTGTAAATACATCTTCAAATAAAAATGAGAGCAGTGTTGAACAAGTACTGACATCAACACAAAACTGCGAAACGTCTCATGAGCTTTATAATAATGACCCACTACAGCCACTTACAAGCCAGAACAGTTCTTCAGAAAACAATAATAGAAATGATAATGGTACGTACGTAGGTAGGGACAATGTGGGTAAATGTAAACAGAGGTAAATGGAGACACGCCCGATAACTTCGTCAATTTTGCTCTCAAAAAAATGTGCGTATAACGAAACGCAACTATTGTTTATGGTTTATGGAGGCCATTTTGAACTGTCACTGTCAGACATCAAAAACACGGTGTTTGATGTGTTAAAATTTTTTCGCAAAAAATAATAGAAATACAGTTTGCAAGTACTTCAATTTATGTTATAAATTGCAAAAAAATAAAGGTAAGTGATTAATGTAATAAATTGAACGTGATGAATGTAGATTTATTCTGATGATTCAGGCTGCTTTTTTCTCCGCAAAATATGGCCGCCATTTTTCGAGCTGCGTTTACAATTGCCTCAACTTTTAGCTTATAGGGTAAAATGTAAACGCATTTTGGGGTAAATGTAAATAGTGAGGGAATTGGAAACAAGAGGTTTTCTATGTTTTATATTTACTTTGTGGTGGTGGGTAGGTAAATGTAAACATTTTTTTTCAGTGCTAAATATGCCCAGAAACTATGTAAAAAAGAAGGAACTGCCCCGGTATACTGTAGAAGATATTAGAAGAGCAGTGGAAGATGTCACAAAAAAACAGAAGACATTTAGACAAGCTAGCGAATACTATGGAATACCCACTGCTGTTATTTATCACCGTATTAAAGGCCGAAAAGTGTCTCTAGACAGAATGGGTGGAGGAGTCTCCAAAGCATTACCGGATCGTGTGGAACAACATCTGGTTAATTGCCTAAAAACAAGAGCGAGAATGAATCACCCGTGCCATAAAGAAGAATTTTTGATGTTGGTGGGAGAATATGTGAAAGCACATAAAATAAAAACGCCCTTTAAGGATAACATTCCTGGAGACTGTTGGTACCAATCCTTCATGAAAAGAAACCCTAGTCTTTCACTAAAAAAGCCTGAAATTTTACAAAAGGCCCGCACTGATGCAAGGAGACCTCACGTTGTTTACGATTTTTACGATATGTTATCAAAAGAAGTAACCGAAAACAATCTCAAAGACAAGCCAAGGTATATTTTTAACGCAGATGAGAGCGGTTTTCATAGCGATCCCAGCAAACTTCGAGCAATAGGGGAAAAAGGAACAGCTCTCTCCCGCGTAACTGGCGGCTCTGGTCGAGAATCGACTAGCGTCTTAGCATGTGTAGCTGCAGATGGTACATTTTTGCCCCCTTGTATAGTATTTAAAGGAGTCGCTGTACAGGCAAGATGGGTTTCTGATAAGGCTTATCCTGGAACATTATTCGGAGCGACAAAAAACGGCTGGATGGAGGAACCTACTTTCCACAATTGGCTCATAAACGGATTTATACCTTATGTAGATAACATCCGGAAAGTAAATAACGAACCCAATCATAAGGTTATTCTGATTTATGATGGCCATTCTAGCCACATTAGCGTGAGAATCGTAGAAGATGCTATAAATGCAAATATAATTCTAGTCAAGTTTCCTAGCCATTTGACAGACCGCATCCAGCCTCTGGACAAATGTGTATTTGGACCAGTGAAACGTCATTGGGAAAAAACATTAGTAGAACATGGCATAAAACAAATGGGAAAAGGTACTGGCCATCTGTCCAAAGAAAAATTCACGGAACTCCTAGGGGAGGTATGGGCACAGGCCTTTACAACCAAGAACATTGTGTCTGGATTCAACACAACAGGTATTTTTCCAGTAGATGCTACAAAATTCTCCAAAAAAATATTCAATCCTATCGAACTACAAATATACCACAACCTGATAAATGCACTAAACGAAAAAGAGACAGATTTTGATGCCAATTGTGACAATAGTATGTCTACAGAAGAATCACCAAATTTTCCAGGTGAATTTGTTCCAACATATAGTAATGGTTCTACATCAACAGTATGCACCGACCAAAGAGACGAACCTGCACCAGAGGATATACTTACTTCAGACTTAGAAAATGCTATCGATAATAATTCTTCAACAAAGGGTTGTATTGAGGAACATGCTAATCCTGACTGCTCTGGTTTTGAAATCTGTTCTACTAGTAATACAATCAACATGGCAAGAACAACTAGTATTCCACATTGCTCAAATTTTGATGAACACACATTGACTGTTCAAGATAATGTCATTCCTAGTTGCTCGGTCTTTCAACAGCCCACCACTAGTATTCATGCTGACTTTGGCTGTGAACAACCTTTGGAGGATATAACTGGTGAACCAGCAATACCAGATTGTAGTACTTTTGAAGGCCATGCTATGAATGATTCCGTCGTATTAACCAACAATGAAAATTCATCTCCATTGGTAAATAAAATATTAAAATTGATATCATTGGATACAACCGCAAATGACGCTATTAAAGCAAAAATTCTAAAAGCTATGTCATCTACTAATGGTGATGACGACAAGTCTGATGATATTATGTCGCCAAATAAAGAAACTCTACAGAAGTTGTTTAAATTAAAGAAAAATAGCCCTGAAAAGAAAAGGAAAATAGTAGTACCAAGGCTAAAGGTAGCGACATATGGAGAAGTTCTTACTACAGACGCCGTTAAAGAAAGATTAAAACAAGCGGAGGAAGCCAAGAATGGTAAAGGACTTAAGAAAAGAGTAAAGACAGAAAAGAACCCAAAGAATAAGGGTCAAGGAAAACGAACAAAAAGTGAGAACTTAAATAAAAAAAACGACAAGGAGAATAAGCTTGGCGAATCTAACAGTAATCAGAAAGAAAAAGTTGAAAAAACTAGTAAGGATCTAGATAAGCCAATTCCACTTGTCAATATGCGCCAAAGAAATAAAGTATACGACAGTGACATAGAAGAGTCTGAGGAAGAAGAAATAACAGTGCCATATGCAGAAAGTGAAGACAGTGATTACAACGCTGCATGCGAAACTGTAACTGAGGACTGTGAATTTCTTGAGACGACATCAGTAACTGACAAATTAACAAAAGGAAATTTTGTTTTGGTAAAGTTTAAGGGAGGAAAAAGACTAACTATTACCTTTCGCTACTTGTGTATGGTAGAAAGCATTGACGAAGAGGACTCAAGCGAAATACTAGTAACCTCTTTAAAAAGTATTGATTCATCTAAGCAAGTCTTTGCCCTCAACGAAAACGATACGAGTTCAGTGTCCATTAAAGACATTATTGGTGTCTTACCAGAACCTATCTTATCTCTTAAAGGGGAAAGAATATTTTATAAATTCCCAAAACCTATAGATATTTCTGAAAAAATGTGAATTAGATTATTTGGGATTAAAATACAATTTGTTTCATATTACCTCTGTGTTTTATTATTGATGTTATACAGATACTAGCCTTTAGTTTACAATTACCCTATTATAAGTATAATTTTTACATTTACCCCAGATGTTACCACAAGGAGGAACTAAGGACATTTTAGTTTGATTCCTTTTACCCCCTATATAAGATGTAAAGATTGTGAAATATAATACATGTCAGAGAATCCTCATTGTTATTATACAAGGTGGTATTTCATCAATATTTAGCAAGTTGGTCAGAATATTGTGTTTACAATTTCCTCAAAATGGCATATTTTAAAAAAAATTACAGGGGCAAATGTAAACTTGTAATAAAACATGAAATAAAGCACTTACTTGTTTATATTTAATCTGCATCTCTGACTTGGTTATCTATTAAGTGTATAGACCAAAAAAAAAATCCTTTACTACAATTAATTTACAAGTTATTGTTAAAATTGAAAAAAGCGGGAATATTTTTTTCATACCCGTTTACATTTACCCACATTGACCCTACATAGTTACATTACACTCACTTTAATATTGAAGGTTATTATTTTATAGGTTCACTATAATAATGGTGGTATTTCCTTGGTTACTACGGAGGGTATCTATTACTAATTTAATCTATTTATATCTACTATTTATAACTATTCGTGATAATGAAAGTAATATTTACAATTTCACTAACCTGGGTATTTAATATTCCAGATTTGGAAAGAAATGTATCACCATCAGTATTACAAAATACTGATGAGACTATCTCTCTCAAGTCTAATAACGAAGATTTCTCGCCAACTGAAAGTGGCGATGAATATAAGCCTCCCTCTCTAAAGAAAAAAAAAAGACGATTATCATCCTCGTCATCAAGCTCCAGCTCGTCATCAAGCTCCAGCTCGTCATCAAGCTGTTTACTTTGTGACGCCTACCGCCCCATATTATGGGGCGGTAGGCGTCACAAAGTAAACACGCACTTTTTTCTAAACATCTCTTTTTTAATTAAATTTTACTAGTAAAAGTCCAAAACATAAGTACCTTTATGTGTTAAAATAAAGTTTAGACCACTCTACCTGCCAGCTACTGTTTCCGTGCAAATTGACCTACTATTTCCACAATTATCACTGCACAGTCACACTTAACCTCGAAAGTCAACATGGACCCCTCTGCAATTCAAAAATCACTGTCTGAAATGGGGCAGATGTTCCAAACTACAATGGAAGAATTTGAGGGAAAGCTCCTCACAAGTAAGACACCAACCGCAGACATCCCATCGCTGGCTAATGAGTTCACCATCTTCAAGTCATACGTGATCAAGTCACTCAACGCTCTGCAGGATCAGATTGGTATGCTTGGGAGCCACATGGACAACCTTGAGATGCGCGGACGTAGGAAAATCCTGCTTATTCATGGTGTTCCCGAGCTGAACCAAGAAGACACCGCTGATGTGGTGGTGAGGACTGTGTCGGACAGGCTAAAACAGCCGGGTTTCACTAAAGCCAGCATAGGTCGCTGTCATCGTATGGGGCGTGCTACCTCTGACAAGCCGCGTCCAATACTCTGCAAGCTTCGTGACGTTGAAGTTCGAGACAAGATGTGGTCCTCCAAGAGCGCCCTCAAGGACACTGGAGTGACTCTCTCAGAGTTTCTGACGAAGGCGCGTCATGAAACCTTCATGGCCGCACGCAAGCGCTTCGGCCTCATGCGATGCTGGACGAGACAAGGTTTCGTCTTCGTGCTGGGACAGGACGGAGTTCGGCACCGTGTGTCCTCTATGAGTGAGCTGGATAAGATCCCACACGGGGAGACCTCAGCACCCAAAGCGGCGACGACGGCGGCGGCGGTGACCGTGAAGGAGATTGTGGTGCCGAAAGCTCGCCGTGCAGCTACTTCGAGAAAACAGTGATAGTCTCTTTTGTACAAGCATTGTTCGGCCGCACGCTTCCATACCTATTGTATTCTAGGTAGGTAGTTCTACAACTACACAAGGTAGGTAATGACGTGCAGGTACTCTATTTTAACTGCACTTTGTAGGTATTTCTATAATTTATTTTACGTTTACGCTGGCTGACTGACACCAAAATCACAAACAAATACTTTTTTATATATTTTTTTTGCAATAAGCTGTCAGTGCCAGTCATAATCTATCTATCTAACCGTCAAAACTAAATGTCATGTCACTTAGTATCACGTTCCGTTCCACGTGTGTTGTAGGTAAATTTGAAATGTATAGCGGCCGGACTTGGACAAAATGCAAATGATAGTATTTTTTATTAATTTTTTTCATCTTTGTTTTTAGCTCATAATGTTTTGTGTTTTATGTTAGGTCAATTTAATCGTACTTTAAGTACTTATTATAAACACGGGCAGCTGGCGGGTGGACACAGCATAATATTGTTACTTGTTGGCTGGGTGTAATTTTATTTTACATACTTTCTTATTTAGGTATATTACTATAGTATATATTTATTTATTTTGTTAAACTTATGAGTGATAGTGATGATGATGATCAGTTTCTGTCGTGCTCCTCTTCAACTGGAAACGAATCCAACTGCAGTTTTATTAGCATTCCTACTCTTTACCCTTGAATCAACTTTTAGTGATGTTCCTAATAATTTCAATGTAGTGCATATTAATGCGCAGAGCATTCCGGTTCACTTCGTACAAATGCTGGCGTCGTTCAACTTAAAAACAATTGACGCTATTTTAGTGTCTGAGTCATGGTTAAAACCTTGTTTACCTTCTACCCTTTACTCACTACCAGGTTTTCAGCTAGTCCGTAACGACCGCACTGGGTCGGGTGCTGGAGGTGTAGCCATATACATACGTTCCCATATTCCTTTTACTATTGTTAATGTGTCTGCACAACCACCCCCGTCCAATGCTGGTGAACACTTATTTCTTCAACTATCTCTGTTTCATCGTAAAGTACTACTTGGTGTTTACTACTCGCCGTCTCTGCGTATAAACTACTTCTCCTCTTTCGAAAAGGTATTCCTCTCCATGACCAAACTATTATCATGGGGGATTTTAATACTTGCCTGAACAAGCATGACTCTCGTTCCTCCTCTCTTGAAGCTGTAGTTCAGGCATGTAATCTTTCAATCCTTCCTCTTAATATGACTCACCATTTTCCAAATTGTCAACCGTCTCTTCTAGACCTCATATTAGTTTCCTCGCCAGTTCATGTCGCCAAGCATGGTCAGTGCTCGGCAGACGACTTCTCCTATCATGATCTACTATTTCTTTCGTATAAAATTCGACCTCCTAAAGTCAAGCCTAAAATTCTCCTTCAGCGTAATTTTTGTGGTATGGACGTGGAGTCTTTACGTATTGATGCCCGTAACGCAGATTGGTCTAAGGTGTTGGACGCTGGTAGCATTGATGAGAAAGTTGATTGTTTTAACAGCATCTTGACCGAGTTATATGATGTGCATGCTCCTGTACGAGCGGTTAAGATGAAACATCTCCCTGCTCCTTGGCTTACTGATCAAATACGTACTGAGATGCATAAGAAACTTGTAGCCAAGGTCAGATATAAACTTAAACCTACAGACAGGAACAAGGAAAAGTACGCGGAGATTAGAAATCACTGCAATCTGGTGTGTAGGGATGCACAACGCCGTCACATTCATGAGTCTGTTGGGAATAACAACCCTTCTAAAGTGTGGAAATTTCTAAGGTCACTGGGAGTTGGCAAATCACGCGAAGATAGTGTTCCTCAAACCTTAGACGTAAATTCATTAAACCTTCACTTCTCTACTTCATCCGACTTTAACGGTTCTATCAAAGCACAAACTTTGAACTCTCTTTCTCTATTGCCAACTCCTGACTCATCTCCTTTCGTGTTTCGTCAATTTACTGATTGTGATGTTAAGAAGAGCATTTCATCCATATCATCGAATGCAGTCGGTAGTGACTGCATTAGCAAAAAAATGATCCTTCCCATCCTTGAAGACATTGCCCACGTTATTACCTACCTACTTAACTTCTCCATAAACTCAGGAACCTTTCCTAGCCTATGGAAGGAGGCCCAAGTAATTCCTTTGCCCAAAAAACCTAATCCATCCTCTTACTCCGAGTACCGTCCCATTTCCATTCTCTCGTTCCTATCCAAAGTCCTTGAGCGGCTAGTTCACCAACAGCTCAATCATTTCCTTAACACCAACAACCTCCTTAATCCCTATCAGTCCGGTTTCCGGCCGAGCCACAGCACCGCCACTGCTCTCATTAAAATTACTGATGATATCAGGCTTGGCATGGAGAGGGGGCTAGTAACTGTTTTATCTCTTCTAGATTTCAGCAATGCATTTAGCTGTGTTGATTTTGATGTCCTGTTAGCTCTCCTCCGCTCTCTTAACATATCTCCAACAGTAATTGCCTGGTTTCTAAGTTACCTGTATGGACGCCGGCAACGCATTCGTATCGACGATACGTACTCTTCGTGGTGCCCGTTGAGTGCCGGTGTACCTCAGGGCGGCGTGCTTTCTCCTCTTCTTTTTGCTATTTTTATAAATTCTATCTCCAAACACATCTCTTCTTCCTACCACCTCTATGCAGATGATTTACAAATTTATACTCAGGCTCCTATCGAATGGTTGGGTGAAGCTATCACTAGTATAAATGGTGTGTTAGGCAACATCCTTGAGTGGAGCAATCGTTATGGCCTTAAAGTCAACCCATCTAAAACACAAGTAATTGTCATTGGTAGTTCCAGAATGCTGTCGCAAATAGACTGGCCCGATCTTCCACAAGTCAAATTTGATAATATATGCATACCAATTAGCGAAGTTGTCAAGAATTTGGGTGTGCTTGTGGACAAGCATCTGTCGTGGCAACCACAATTAGCTGCGGTAAGCCGTAAGACATTTGCTGCTGTCGCTTCTCTCAAACGGTTGCGTAACTTCCTTCCAACGCCAACCAAAATTGCGCTTGCACAATCCTTGTTGCATCCTATTCTCGATTACGCGGACGCCAGCTACCTTGATTTAACTGAAGACCAACTCGATAAACTTGAGCGTCTTCAGAATCTAGCTATTAGATTCATATATGGCTTGCGCAAGTACGACCACGTTTCTGAGTTCCGTAACAGGCTCAAATGGCTTCCTATCCGCCTTCGCCGGAATGCTCATATCCTATCCCTGCTATACAACATTATTTTCCTTCCTTCTACTCCTGTTTACCTCAAAGAACGCTTTGAGTTCCTCAGCCTCTCCAATTCCCGATCCCTTCGCTCCTCTGAAACCCGAATGTTAAAAACTCCTGTTCACTCTACAAAATTCTACAGTAGCTCATTTACTCTCCAAGCCACTAAACTTTGGAATGCATTACCCACTTCCATCCGACATGCTAAATCCCTTCCTATTTTTAAAAGTATGGTTCTCCAGCACTATCTTTCTTCCTTACATTCAACGTCATCGTAAATCTCTTGTAGGTATTTTTAATATTATCAAAAACTTTTCCATTTATATTATTGTAGGTATATGATAATTGTATATATATATATATATGTGTGTAAATGTGTAGGTATATGTATTGATCCATATTAGTTTTGTATGTGTATAGGTTAAATTATATTTATGTATTATGTATATTCCTGGTTATTTTTATGTGCGCCCCGTTCTTACCTAGTCGAACTGCTTCTGTCCATCCAAAGGTTGTCTGGAAGAGATCGCTTATAGCGATAAGACCGCCCATTGTACCTCATACTTAAAACTTTTTTATCTTTTTTTTGTTTTTCTTCTTTTCTTGGTGTGCAATAAAGAATATATCTATCTATCTATCTATCTAAAACGGTATCCACTGAAGAATTATGGGCCAAACGTGTCCCAAAAAAATATAAACAAACTAGCTATCAATTTAGCCACTATGTTTGGCTCGACATACGTATGTGTAACATCTTTCTCGAAGATGATTTAAAAAAAAAACATCGTTCGAGGTTAACCGACGCCCACCTAGAAGACACACTTGGAATTTGCTGTTCCTCTCAAGAGGTGTAATTTCGCACGTTAATCTTATTGTGTTTTATAAATAAGAATTTTATTTAAAGCAAATATAATAAATAGCATTTAATTATTATCAGTTGTTTTTTTCTGGACCTCGTTAAAATTTTCTCACAGTATTCGAATTCGAACCCCACCTAAAAATACTTGCCGACCCCTGGTTTAAATAATCGTGAAAGTAATTTTGTGTTCAAATAAATTTTGATAATATTGTTTGTGTTCAAGTATCTCTTAAATTGATGGATTCTTCTTTGTTTTAGTAGCATGATACCGATACGACGTAACACAATTCACGAAATACCATCTCCACAAGCGTTAGTATAATTTATACCTAATTTTTTTTTTTTTTTATAGACAGGCGTCATGGCTCAGTCGGTAGTAGCTCTGCATTCCGTGCTGTGGGTCGTGGGTTCGATCCCCACCGAGAACAAACATTTGTGTGTGGCAAACATGTTCCTATGTATTATAAGTATGTATATACAAAAAATATATATATATATGTGTATTCTATCAGCCATCTAGTTCCCATAGTACAAGCTTTGCTTAGTTTGGGGCTAGAAGGCCTTGTGTTAAATGTATGTGAATATTTATTTATATTTATTTATTTATACCGATAAAAATTATCGATTTATGTAAATTTTTGTCATTTTTCAGATTTGAAACTGTGACAACAGAACATGAAGCAACTAAACCGTCTAAACCCGTGGTCGTCAAATTGCGTCCCGTGGCCGTTATTTGTGCGGCCCGCGACAAAGTAAAATATTTCAATGGTCAACTCTATACCTGCAATAGCTGCGCCACGCGGTTTCACCCGTGTAGTGGCCGTTCCCGCGAGAACGGGTCCAACTGTTTCTGCTCTGCAATCCGAAGTTTCTATTCCCGACAGTACTATCCATCAAGACTTGATAACTTATTTGAAAGAATATCTGAGAGAAATACAAAATAGGTTTAAAGATGTGCGCAAAATTAAAAACTGCTTTATACTTGGATGTACTTATGCAAACCGGATCCAACCCACAAAATGTCAAAATTGAGATAAGTATGCAAAAAGCCTTAAAAATGCACCCCGCATATACCCTGTAAATATCAAAGCAATCCGATGATTTTCGCTTAACAAAACATTATGTCGACAAAGATACCAACACGTGTTTTAGCATTAGGGAACAGGGGGTCCAGTGTATCAAGGGGCACAGTGGATAGATACCTACCTCGTGTGTTCATAAGTTTTGAGACGAACTTATTTAATTAATTTAAAAAGAAAGTAATTCATGCAACCTTTTTTAAACTTTTAAAATTTTAAATTTCGAATGTTTTGAATCAGAAAAAATATACATTTGAATATTTGTTTCATTCTCCGTGAAAATGGCGCCAACAAAAGATTTGCGTGCGACTGTAATTTCACTGTTTCAAGCAGGAAAAAAACCAATGCAAGTTTTTAGTGAAATCCAAAGTTTGGGATGTAGTCGGAACTTTGTGTATTATACCATAAAGAGGTACAAGGAGACCGGCTCTTTAGAAGACCGTGGAAGATGTGGCCGCCCGCGGTCTGTAAGGACGCCCGCCAACATCAAAGTAATCAGAGAGCGAATTCGTCGCAACCCTTGCCGGACTCAAAAGAAATTAGCTCTGCAGACCAACATTTCGCGAATATCGGTGAACAGGATACTTAAATATGATCTTAAACTAAAGGCCTACAGTCGAAGGAGAGTGCATTATTTAAACGAGCGTCTTCGTAAATTGCGACTGGAACGATGTCGGAACCTATTGAAGAGACACGATCCAAAAAATATCCTGTTTACCGATGAAAAGATCTTCAAGGTGGAAGAAAAGTTTAACCGGCAGAACAATAAGGTTTACGCCAGAAGTTCAAAGGACGTCCAGCCATCTGTACGCAATGTCCAGCGTACTCATCATCCAGCAAGTGTGATGGTTTGGTGGGGTGTTTCCTACGAGGGGGGGTCATTTCGCTTCATTTTTGCCAGCAAGGCGTCAAGGTGAAGGCACAAAATTACCAAACCGACATATTGGAAGCGGTGGTTAAACCATTAAATGATACGCTATTCGCTGGAAAATACTGGGTTTTCCAACAGGACTCTGCTCCCTCCCATAAAGCTAAGACTACCCAACGTTGGCTGGAGGCCAATTTGCCAGGCTTCATTCGGAGTGAAGATTGGCCCTCGTCAAGCCCTGACTTGAATCCTTTGGATTATTCTTTATGGACGGAATTGGAGCTGAGGGCATGCAGAAAGTCTCACCCAAACCTGGATTCTCTCAAGCGAGCCCTTATTAAAGAATCGAAACGGATTCCCATTGAAAAGATTCGTGCCGCCATAGATGAATGGCGCACGCGTTTGAAGGCCTGCATTGAATGCAAAGGCGGCCATTTTGAATGATTTATTTTTAAATACAGATCGAGATGTCAGTAGTTTTAATTTTAATATCCAATAAATGAATACTCAACTTAGCTCCAAAATTATTTTAGTTTTACTGTATCTCAAGACTTATGAACACACGAGAAAGAAAGAAAGAAAGAAAATACATTTATTTATGACACACAAACGGGCACAAACATGAAATACACAGAGGACCTAAGAAAAACACCAAGACAACACAAAACATAAAATGTGTATCTCCCTGTTCCGCCCGCCTAATGAGGTATATCTCATTTACTATAACTCGCACAAATACGCAAACACAAGCCAAGCGGCGGCTCACCCAACGCCCCTGCCCCGCGCCAGTGACCGCTGGGCTTCAAAGGCGAGAACACGCGCTGCGGGTACTACGTGAGTAACAATTTTGACGGGGAGGAACCGTCAAAATTGCTACTCCATTTTCTTTTGCCAAAGTTATAGCATCGAGACAAATGTGGGCCTCATAATTGTCCATATGGAGTGTGGAGTGGGGACTCCACAGGGAAATTGCAGCCGCTTGATGTTGCGATTTTTAGACCCTTTAAAATTGTATATAGTGCTGCAGTAGATAGCTGGCTCATGAGGAATGCTGGTAAAACTTTTTCAATTTATGAGGTTGCTCAAAGCATTAAGGAAGCTCATTTGAAATCAATGACTCCTGCCAATATCTGCAGTGCTTTTGAGTGCACCGGTATACACCCTTTCAATAGGGACATATTCACAGATCTAGATTTTGCTCCAAGTGAAGTTACAAACAGAGAAAATTTGCAAGGTGACACCGAGAGCGAATCAGCCGTTGCTACAGAATTGGAAATCCAACTTTCTAGATCCCCGAGAGACAACTGTGAAATAACTCAGGCACACCAACCTCATGAATCTATAGAATGCCTACCAACAACGTCTGCGGGCTTTGTAAGTCCATCAATTTTGGATTTGGACTCCACTGATATTTCGGATTCCGAGTTAACAACACCACTGACCATACAGAAAACTGCAACAATCTCCCCTCAAGACAATATCCTGATTCCACAGGCTGGTCAAAGTCCTTCGAACAATAACACATCGATTGAACATCAACAAGCAGTCTTTGTAAGTCCATTTGAATTTCGAGGACTACCAAAAAGCGGTCCCAGAAAAAATAATAGGAAGCCACGCCGTAAGGGAAAATCGATGATAGCTACTGATACACCCAATAAAACAGAAATAGAAGAACGCGAAGAAGAAAAGAAAAGAAAGAAAGACCGAAAAAGTGGAGCAAAAGCCAAGAAAAGAAAAGTTTTACAATCTGAATCTAGCGCCGAAGAAAGTGATAGAATAAGTGTTTATTCAGAAGAAGAAGGTGAATATGAAGAAGAACAAGATGAATCAGTTTTGGATCCAGATAAATTTCCAGACAAGCTTGATGCAATGCCCAATGAAGGAAATTTTGTCTTAGTACAGTTTGATACTCACAATAAAAAGGTATTTTATATCGGAAAGGTGATTGATGAAGGAAAAAGGAGAGAAATAGTAGTGAGCTATCTCAGGAGATCTACTAAGGTAAAAAATGGGTTTCCTTTGCCAGACGTGGCAGATATTGCTACAGTTGATATAAATGACGTAAAGATGATATTGCCGCAGCCATCATTTACAGGCACCAAGGAGTATACAAATTTGAACTTGATTTTTCGAATATGGGCATATTTTTTTTTTTGTTGTCTTTGCCGTTTATTCCATGTCCTCTCGACATTTATTTCATTTATGATAAAAATAAAGGTTTCATAGGCATAATTACATTTGAATGTGAAACAATACAGTACAGGCCTCGAGAATATGTATAAATATCCTTCGATTATTTAAAAAAATCTTATAAATAATAACTTTGTTTATTGCTAAACATGATTTTTACGATGTCCTTCACTTAAATCGACATTTTAAAGTCGTTTTTTTTTGTTATTACCAGTGCAAAGGTATATTAATGTAGGGTAAAGGGCCTTCGGAAATTGATTTTTAAAAGGTTTCTGGCATTAAAACTATTATATATTAGATATAAATTTAGAGAAATACAATTTTATGTGTGGACTTAAAATGAACCTAAGTGGAAAATCCTATTGAGTTACGATCTATTTCTTGATTAACAACCAAAAATACTACTAAAATGGTATTTGTTTATTGAGCTAGCAACACTAAACTGACGAACAAGTCAGCCATTTTGGATTTTGTCTTTCCTGTTTGAACCTGTGTGCCGTGACAGAAGGCGGCTCTCTAAGTGACTTTTTTGTATTCCATTGAAAGACGGAGTTTTTGGTGGTAAGTAGCTTGTTTTATGTAGCAAAATGAAGTTATTTCGTTTCCTCTGTATTCACTTCACCTAAAATGATTTAAAACAATAGGAAAGTAATCGTCTATTCTATTTTATTTAAATTTAAATTTTGAATCAGCAAACTGTTACGTTCTGTTGAGAAATTTCGTAACTCAACGGAACGAATTGTAACTCAATGTAATGCTAAAGCCGCGTTTAAATTGTGATTTTATACTGGTTAACCTAGAAACCTATATGTATAGAGGGTTTTCTGTTAAGCAGTGGTAATTATAAAATTAAAACCAAGAAAATACATGATAAAGTTAACTGAGTTATAACAGGCCAACCAAATAAAAAGCAATAATAATATTGTTAAAATATTTTTATATCGAGATATTTTTTATCGTCGAAAGTACAATAAAAACATAGGTGAATAATGAAGCTAAAAAAATAACATGTACTTATGTAGGTACCTCTACGTAATAGATTTGTAGTGATGTGTTGATTGCGTCTTAAATACCGTTGTTTTGTTGTAGGTATAATCTAAAATGGCGTTGACACCAGCCGAACGCATGAAAAGATACAGAGAAAAGTTAAAACAAAATCCTGAAAAACATGAAAAAATTAAAAAACAACACACAGAATACGTTAAGTCAAAAACTAAAAAAATTGAAGAACTAACGGAGAAAGAAAAAGAAAAACAGCGTAAAATATGGAGAAATCAAAAAGTAAGCAGAAATATAAGAAAAACCAGCTTGAATTACCAAAAAAAAAAGACACTCAAGAGACAAAAAACGATAAGAAACAAAAGAAGAGAAATATATTTATGAAAAAATATAGGTCAGCTACAACAAAAATAGAAAACTTAACTAAAACTGTATACAAATATAAGAAAAGACTGTATCGGCAAAAAATTGAAACAGAAAAAAAGGTTAAGAAACTTGAAGAAGAAATACTGAAGTTACAAGCAAGAGACGAGATTCTAGAGGCTTCATTAAAAAAGGCGTTTAAAGATTCTAAAACTGTAAAAGAAAAACAAACCATAAAAAAAATTGTTTTAAATGAGGATGGCCAACGATCCCTCAAGAAAACTTATGTTTCCAAGCTCTTAGGTCTTAAAGGGCTAGCGAGAATTAAACATAAAAATTCAAAGCAGAATAAAGCACGCAAGGAAATCGAAACATTTTATGTAAGAGACGATGTAAGCAGAATCACAGCCGGAAAGAGACAATGCCGAACATTACAGAAAAGAAAAGAACAGATTCGTTATTTGACTGACACCGTGTTTAATTTACACTGCAAATATCGAGAAGAAGATGGAAAATACGGTTATACGACTTTCTTCAAAAATAAACCGTTTTTCGTGATATCTCCAACAATTCAAAATAGGGAAACATGTTTGTGCATCAAACATAACAATTTCGAGCTATTGTTTCACGCGCTCAAGAAGTACAAAATCTTGACAAATTTTAACACAGTTCAAGATATTTTGAAAAACCAATGCTGTAGCATAAACTCCAAAGACTGCATGTATGAACAATGTAATGAGTGCAAAGGGAATAAAGTTACATATGAGCAGTTATTACAAGAAAATAAAGAAGACCTGTTAAATTGGAGCCAATGGGGGGTTATTGAGCATAAATATAAGAAAACAGAAAATAAAATTACTAAAGAATTAACAACCAAGAAAACCGTAAAATTACAAAAAGAAGGAAACAGGGAGGATCTCGTACAAGCTTTTGAAAGAAACATAAATTTGTTTAAAATACATCATTTCAACTGGATATACCAGCAAAAACAATATCAAGAATGCGTGAATAACCTCAACCCACAAGAAGCTGTAATAATTTGCGACTTTTCCGAAAACTATGGTTGCAAATTAGGAGAAGAAATCCAAGCAACTCACTTTGGAGCATCAAAAAGCCAAATTACTTTACATACTGGCATGATTTACTGGCCTGAAAAATCACAATCTTTCTGCACAATATCTGATAATAATTGCCATGAGCCGGCCGCAATTTGGGCGCATCTTCTGCCTGTTATAGGTGTGATAAAAAATAGTAACCCGGAGACAAAGGTGTTACATTTCCATTCTGACGGCCCAACCTCTCAGTACCGACAAAAAAAAAACTTTTACCTGCTCAATATATTTACTGAAAAATTGAGACTGGATTATTCCACCTGGTCTTATTCTGAAGCAGGTCATGGTAAAGGAGTGGCAGACGGTATAGGAGGTTCGGTTAAAAGAGCTTTAGACCGTCAAGTTGCATTTGGTAGGGATGTTGAGAATGGGTCGCAAGCATTTGAGCTTCTCTCTCAATGTATGAAAGTGGTGAAGATCATATATATACCAGACAGTGATATAGAGAATATAAAAAAAATCATACCAGAAAACCTCAGTACACTAATAGGCACCATGAAAATACACCAAATTATATCCCATACACTGAACACCATTCAGTTTAGAAGCTTGTCCTGTTTTTGTGGTATCCAAAGGGGTACTTGCAACTGTTTTGGTCCGAAAACACACATTTTTAAAAG
This sequence comes from Eulithis testata, assembly GCA_947507515.1. NCBI lineage: Eukaryota > Metazoa > Arthropoda > Insecta > Lepidoptera > Geometridae > Eulithis > Eulithis testata. The sequence continues at coordinate 2,424,573 of OX382213.1, read as the reverse complement.
GACCATCCAAAATACTATAACCCCTGAACCAGATGTTGAAACGGAAGCTGAAATTGAGTCTCTCGGAGTCGAAATAATATTTCCTGGAGTCATGATCACAAACGACGACGCTGAAAACTTGCCGGAAGCCCAAATGAAAACCCATAAAGCTGAAATGATATCTGCTGGAGGTAGTATCACAAATAACGACGCTGAAAACTTGCCGGAAGCCCAAATGAAAACCCATGAAGCTGAAATGATATTTGCTGGAGGTAGTATCACAATGAATGACGCTGAAAACTTGCCGGAAGCCGAAATGAAAACCCATGAAGCTGAAATGATATCTGCTGGGGGTAGTATCACAAATAACGACGCTGAAAACTTGCCAGAAGCTGAAACGCAGTCTCTTGAAGCCAAAATAATATCCAATGGGCAGAAAATTGAAGATGAATTTCCTGTTCCAAAAAAAGCCAAAATTAGGGTATTAGATATAACGAAGGTATATTCAAACATAAACAAACTTGCTCCCATCAAAACTGAAACTCAATATAAATCTTTAAAAACTATAATCAAACGCACATTGCCATGCAGAAGCTGTAAAAAACATTATTTGTTTAATACAAACCTAACTAAATGTACAAAATGTGAACTTTTCTATTGTTCAAACTGCATTGGCAATTTAAAAACCGATGTCTATGTTTGTGAAATGTGTCAATGAATATTGATAGTATTACTTATATAATAATAATAGTATTATTATAATAGTAATATAAATAGTAATAGTGAATATTAATAGTACTATTTACAAAGGTATAATATATAAAATAATAATATTCTAAAAATTGCCATACTTAATGTCTATTTTGTCATTTAATAAGCTGTGAATGAGACTGATTAATTAATCTCTTGAATTTAGGTGTAAAGCTTGGTTTCGTTGATTTGATAGAGTACTGATAAGAGTTCCTTACTGTTACTTTTGTTTTAATTTTAAATATCTAGGTTTTATAAAACTATAATTAATAGGTTAACCTATTAAGCTTTTCTATTATTATTTAATAATATTTATAAGAAAGTGATATAATTGTTCTTGTCAATGAGACTGATATAACTCAAAGTTGTAAAAAAAAACAACTAATGGTTGTAAAATTAACGTAAGATTTAAGTAGGTATAGGTACTTACCAAATTCCTAAATAATTAGTTTGATTATTCTGTACTGAAGTCAGTTTTGTAGTCAAATGTGAACGCAGCCTTACTTTTTTGTTACGTTCCACTGAGAAATTGTCCCTCAATTTTGTTACAGTATTATTCAAAAATACAGTTTATTTTATTTCAAAGTGTATATTCTAGTGTTGTTATTTGGTTACAAAATATGTTTTTTAATTGCCAGAAAGTTCCTTGCACCACTATTTTTTAAACTTACAGTTTTATAGGTATGTAAAGATTGTGGTTAAACCAGTAAAGTAACTCAAAGGAGTACATATTGTGAATATTACACCACGATTCTTATTTTTCTGATAGTTTTTGTGATAATTCGATAATGTACCCCATTTCTGTATTATACAATATTAAAAGTTAATACATCGCGTTTCATTTCAATATTTTATATGTAATTCCTTTTGTTTCTCAATGGAATAACTTTTTCAGACTCATGCAAGTAAAAGATAAATATTTATTGATTTTATGTATTATTTTATTGTACTTCTATATAATTAGGTGAGTTAGACATTTATCTTCTGAATAAATGGCATTAAAATAAAAATAAATGCACATTTTTTTATAAGACCTTAAAAAGAAATGTGACAACAAAAAAAAATATGCCCATATAGATTTACGTTAGGAAGAAGGCATTATGTCAAATCTACTAGCAAATGTTGATTATTATTATGTTATTTTAAAAACATACCAGTTGGTTCATAGTGCCCCTATAATAACTTCTTGACAAAATGAAGGCAACTATCCACTGCACCCCAGTGCTATCCACTGTACCCCTAGTCAATATCCAATGTACCCCCATGAAGGGGCACAGTGGATAATTTTCCGTTTTTTTTTCAAATGCTTGTAAGTTACGACTCTTTTGTTTTATTGACGATATTATCACACAATATTGTAGCTAAAACAACAACCTACGTTTGAAACTAAACATGTTAAAGCCAACCTTAATATTAATGGAGTTAGAGCTCTTGAAAAAACAAGTGATTCACTGTGCCCCCCTCTCCCCTAATCTAATTTGATAAACAGATCCATGTCCTATGGTATCGTAGAAAACTATAATTCTTAGAATTGCTCATTTTTTCAAAAGGTCCATGTCACATGGTTCCACGTAACACCTGTAATTTGATTATTCAAAAGATACCATGTGATGTGGATTTTGTTTGCGTAATGAAATTACAAGCAATCAATATTTTACAAAGATCCATACTACCTGGTTCTGTGTAAATTTATCTTATTTTAAGATAACTAATTTACCATGTTCAATGGATCTTGTTGGTGTAAAGGAAAATTAAAAAAACCACCTTACGCTGCGAACCACCTTCGAGGTCAACCGTGAGATCATCGAGGCGCGTGCTTCGCAGTATGCGCCGGGCAAACATCTTGGCCTGGCTGCGCAACGGAGGGAGATTGAGGATCTCTGTAGACGTATTTTTCGTCAAATCAAATTGCGATACAGAGACGTCGGAGGCAGCAGAGTGCGTAACGAAGAATACAGAGACATCGCACACATCTGCAACCCAATCAGAGACTCATCAGACATCCTCCGAGAAGAAAAAGTCCCACCCACGAACGTCGAACAGTGTCATCAAGTCAGGTCGAAGTGCCCAAAGCGGGAGTTGTTCCCGTGTGCTCTCATTTCTTTCGCGGATTTTGCGATGGATAACGACGAGCTGTCGGGCATTGTTCGACACCATACATTCGTGCTCACTCACAAGTTTGAGGGAAAGAGCGGTTCGTTGGCGACGCATGAGACTGGACAGGAAGATCTCACGGATGGAGGAGAAAGCCCGTGCTTGTTGTCGCGTTGTGGTAGTCCTGCGGGCCAGTCCAGACCCCCGACACCACAAGATAGCCGACAAGATCGAGCTGCAGCTGAGGGTCTACGCCGAGGACCTCAAGAGGGTGAAGGAGCGGCGGAGGCAGTATGGGAACGACTGCCAACAGGGGAAGTAGTCATGACCACTGATGATGGCACCCCCTATCGCCATATTCCTACGCATTTCCCAGCGCAGGTACGTGCGACAGCGGCGATGATATGGTATTGCGACGCAGTGGTACCGTGGATAAATTCCAATTGTCCACGGGGAACGTCTGCCATGTCACCGACGACGAGGTGGTGGTCACCAAGGGAATAACCGAGGATGTGTTGGTTAATTACCCCCGCGACCATTTTGAACGTTTGGTTATGAAGTGTGGATTCTCGAAGCGTACCGAGGCCGCTGCTCCTGCCATGATGTCCTACCTCACCGGCAGACTGACGCAGGATGGTCTGACGTGTCACAACACAACTGATCTTACCGAGATAACGGAAACATTAGTGGCTAGGCACGCCATGAATTCTGTGGCTGTCCTGCCGGTGATGTACGACCCGTACAACTTGACGTGGGATCACCGCCTAAAGTTTGCATTACGCAAAACCGTGCTGGCCCACATCGGGCACCGCCGTGTCGGACGTGCGTTTGCCGGTTGGCTGAGAAGCTGCGTAATTGCCCGCCATGTAGCCCCATGGTCCTTCAAGCACTTGACAATTCCAACAAATGTCAAGAGCCACAAGCTGAGGACCATCAAGCTGGCCAACGAAAGAGAAGGGGCCAACCACGCGGTACCTGATGCCCGCGCTAACAACCGCCAACGTCGTCGTGCCCGCAATTGTAATAGAGAACATGATAACATCGATCGAGACTCGAGTGGTAGCGATGACTCCGACACCCCATCCTCTGATAGCATACCCAGCTATCAAGGGCGGGACGATGGTCAACTGTCTGCCAGCGACTCTCGATCATCCGTGTTCTCTGACGAATACGGTACGCCACCTGAGAGCCCTAAATCTTCGGCCGATAATGCGGGGGACGCCCACCAAGCACGAGGTACTGCTAGTGGTCCCCAAGGCATTGTCAGAGTTTTCGGGTTGCCAAGTGGATCAGTTGCCGATGGCCTCCAAACCATCTGCGTGGACAACGCTCATGCCAAACGGATCAGGATTATCCTTCCGGATGGAGAAAACAATCTTGTCATCCAGACAAAGGCCGAGTTCGCAACGTCAGACGTCGTTGACAAGATTGGCCAGCTATGCGTCAACAGGCGCTATGGCAAACCCGCCGGCCTGCTCAACGACATCTATGATTTGCTGCGACAAACGGGTGTCTGCAAGGAACTTTCCACTAAGAGATCTCGTGGAGGAGTTCCTGAGGTTGCCGGAGAACCAGTGGCTGCAGCGCGTCGAGAAGCCCATCCCGTTCGAGACGTGGCTGAAGCGTTATCCATTTAACAAGCGAGAACAGTTGACGAACGCAAAAGCCGAAGCAGATCGCGGAGGGCTGCTGACAACATCCGACGCGGAGGTAAAGAACTTTCCGAAAAGGGAGACGACCAGCACGTTCGTAGATCCGCGCAACATCAGCCCCAGGTCCGACGCGTTCCTGGCAACTCTGGGCCCGTACATCAGCGCAATCGAGCATCAGGCTATAAGGAACAAGTACCTCGTCAAAGAACTAAGCCCCAAGGACCGTGCCAAGAAGGTAGAATGGCTGCAGGAGTGCGACCACTTCGTGGAAGTCGACTACAGCCGGTTCGACATGACGATCTCAGAGGAAATCCTGAAGATCTTCGAACTGGTCGTGCTCAAGACGCCATTCCCAAGAGGAGAGCACCCAGGTTATCACCGGGCCCTGGACCTGACGCTAAAGACAAGCGGCATCAGCTCATTCGGGAGAAGGTATAACCGGGCTGGTGGCAGATGCAGTGGTGATGCCCATACAAGCATAGCCAACGGGATGTTGAATTACAGTTGTATAAAATCAATGCAGCTCTGAAATCTTTCTTAGGCTCTTGCATGAGGCAATGGACCACAGTTCTTCATCAGCCAAGTGGCGGCGATGGCTCTCCTGATCCGATGAATTTCATAAGGATTGAGCGTGGTATTTTCCAGGGCGACAGTCTGAGTCCATTATGGTTCTGTCTGGCACTAAATCCTCTCAGTACTTTGCTGAAGGATTCAGGGCTAGGCTGCCGGCTTTGTAGAGAGGGTGAGATTATTAGTCATCTGCTGTACATGGACGATCTCAAGCTGTTTGCACCAAAACGACCCGACTTGATGAAGCTGCTAAAAACCACACAGGTTTTTAGCAGCGCCATCAAGATGGAGTTTGGTGTAGATAAGTGTGCGCTCTTACATGTGGAGCGCGGGAAAGTTGTAAATTCTCCGAATATGCAACTTTAAGAGACTATGACATTCAAATCTCTCTCCGAGGTCGAGACCTATAAATACCTTGGTGTGTCGACAAATGTGTCGAAAATCAACGTCAAATCTTGGTGAGGTGAGCAGCTCAACAGCAAAATGGACGATGAAAAATTATTAGAATATGTGCGCAAGTGCCCTGTGATTTACGACATGAGCCATTTGTATTTAGATAACAAATACAAAAATATTATTTGGAAAACCATTTCGGACGAAATAAAACCATCTGGTAAGTAGTAACTTTTATTTCACTTAAATTTGTCTCGATGAGAGCTACATTCACTCTTCGTATAAGGTAAAGACTTTGATTCTTTTTTTATTGTGTACATACCTATAATTTTTGGTTTATAAAATATTCACAATCTTCAATACTTGGCGAATCCGCGAGTGAACGCTAGTTCACAACAAATAAAAGAACCTATTTATTTTCCCATCAGGTCACAAAATGTTGAAGTAGCATGCGTAGAGGCACATTGAAGTAGCATGCGTAGAGTTGGAGCAGTTCATTGTTATAAGCGCTTACAGCCCACCATCCGCCTCATTTGATATTTTTGAAAAAGCAATGGAAGAGATGTTGTATAAAATATGTAAAACAAATAAGCAAATTATAATAGGCGGCGATTTCAATGTAAATCTACTTGTTCAATGTTCCTTAAATACCAGACTAATAACTTTATTTAAATCATTTGATATCGAAAATGTATTTCTGGAACCAACTAGGATAACAGCCACCTCGGCTACATGTTTAGATAACATCTTTAACAACGTAAAAATAATAAATAAAAATGTAATTAGTCACATCTCATCGGACCACCTTGGTCAACTTATTAAAATAGAAGCTCAAACTAGAAATAATGAAAAAAGAAAAATTACTTTTGTCCCATTGACCATGCATCGCCTGGATAAGCTGAAGCTGGACCTTAACTCCAAGCTTTCCACATTAACTTACAGTAACTGTAATTCAAATAACTTGTACGAAACTTTTTTCTATAAATTCAATAACATCTTCAATTCTATTTTTACATCCAAGTCGATTGTGGTCTCTGGCAGTTCTAAATTCAGTGAGTGGGCAACAGCGGTTATTCTTAAAAGCAGGCAAACATTGTACGATCTTTATAGTGAAAAACAATACAACTTCAGTGAAGAGTTCAAAGAAAAAGTTAGAAAATACTCGAAAATTTTCAAAAAAGTCTGTCGTATTGCCAAATCCCAATATATAAGCTCAAAAATCAAAACTAGTCAAGACAAAATCAAAGTAACTTGGAAAGTAATTAATAGTAAGAAAGAGTCAAAACACATAACAATGTATTCAATCTAAATGTTAACGAAACAATCATTAACCAAGATGATGATGTGGCCAAAGCATTTGAAACATTTTTTACCGACATTCCAGTTTCTACTACAAAGTCTTTAAACTCTTCGCACATAATCGCAGAGTCACTACTTAAAGAAAATGTACCTGAGTTCAAAACATTGTTTAATTTCGATTATGTGCAACCAAATGACATTGTCAAAGCTTTTAAAATGATAAATGTAAAAAAAACCACGGACCTCTGGGGCATTTCTGTTGCCGTTGTAAAATCCGTAATTGATCTTATCGCACCAGATCTAGCTTTTATATTCAACCAATGCATTGACTGTGGTGAGTTCCCTGACTTAATGAAACATAGTAAAATAACACCTTTATTTAAATCAGGTAGTCATTGTGACCCTAATAACTTTCGACCGATATCAGTGCTACCTACTTTTAGTAAAATCTTTGAAAAACTTATGCTTAATCAGCTGCAAAGAAATTTTTGAAATAAACAACTTACTAGACATTAAACAATTCGGTTTTACAAAGGGTCGCTCAACCACCGACGCGGGTGTTGAGTTAATATCACATATTTTTGAAAATTGGGAGCAGTCACATGACGCCTTAGGCATTTTTTGTGACCTATCTAAGGCGTTTGATTGTGTGCACCATGAAACGTTAGTCAGGAAACTAAACCACTATGGTGTGAAAGGGATTGCTCTTGAACTTCTTAATTCTTACTTAAGTAACAGAATTCAAAGAGTTGATGTTAATGGAAAACGTTCTCCGGGGTCAGTGGTAAAAATGGGTGTACCACAATGATCAATACTAGGACCGTTCTTGTTTTTAATTTACATTAACGATCTACCACGAGTGGTTAGAAACGATCATGAGATTGTACTGTTTGCAGATCTTCACTTGTATTTAAAGTGAAAAGACGACAAACTAATTATGACGATGTAAATAATGCAATCTCTAAGGTTGTAAACTGGTTTAATGTAAACAATTTATTACTAAACGAAAAGAAAACTAAATGTATTCGGTTTATTCTACCAAACGTCAAACAAATAAATGCCAATGTAAAAATCAAAGAAGATAATATATATCTCGTGGACACCACAGTATTTTTAGGCATAACTCTAGATAATAAACTTCAATAGGGCCCACACATAGATAAAATTTCGAAGAGACTTAGTTCTGCAGCATATGCAGTCAAGAAGATCCGCGCTTCCTTACAGATGTGGAAACCGTAAGACTAGTCTATTTCAGCTACTTTCATAGCATTATGTCGTACGGCATTTTGTTGTGGGGGAGTGCTGCAGACATAAACACCATATTTGTGTTGCAGAAGAGGGCTATTCGTGCAATTTATAACATGGGTCCCAGAGAATCACTAAGAAATAAGTTTAAGGAAATAAATATAATGACAGTACCTTGCCAGTACATTGTGTGTTCAAAAAATATCAATCTATTCAACAAAAAAAGTGATAATCATAATGTTAACACTAGAAATAAAGACTAACTCGCTGTTCCCACCACTAGGCTCACAAAAATTAGTAAATCTTTCAAAGGGCAATGGGTACGCTTCTTTAACAAAATCCCAAGTGATGTGTCTCAGTTGTCGATTGGCAAGTTCAAAAACGTAATAAAACAGAGACTTCTTTTAAAAGCATACTATAAAATATCTGATTATTTAGAAGACAAACAAGCTTGGGACGAACTAGCTCCAACTCATCTAATAAAAAAAATATGTAATCATACCTAGTCAAAGAGATCGGAATAGGTAGAATGATTTAGGATCAATGACCTCAAACGATAGGTTAGTATGGATATGCTGCGGGAATTCCGGTATTTTAGGCTCCGCGCAGACAGAGAGCGTTCTGCGTTCCGCGTTCTGCGTTCTGCGTTCCGCGTTCTTTGTAATGCGAAGGATCTATAGCGCCCGCGCACACAGAACGCAGTCAGACCGCGGCGGTCATTCGGAACGCTTGCGTTCTCGCGTTCTCTGCTCAGAAATACAAAGAACTCGCGTTCTCGCTATGGCTGGTCCGAGCGTTGATATAGAAAAATTGGTTGAATTGGTGAGAGAAAGGCAGTTTTTGTACGATCTAAGCCATAGGGACTACAAAAATCGTCCCAAAATAAAAGGGGCGTGGATTGAAATAGGTACGGAAATGGGCATTGAAGATGGTGAGTAAAAACATTTTATTATGTTTTAATATTTATTTACTAAAAATAAAAAGGTAAAAAACAGGTAAGGGGTGATTCTCAAAAAAAAACTAAGCTGTATTTATTTATTTTTATGTAAGTTGTACGTTATCCAATTTATTAGATCGAAAAGGTGAACTACAAATCGGCGCGGGGTTAGTTAAAATAGGAAATGAACTCTTCGCGAACTGCATATGCAGCTAAGTTGGTTCTGCTATTTGTTGGCACTAATGATCTGAAGGCATGAGCATTTTGCACACTATCTTCGTCATTGATTTGTAGTTCACCTTTTTCTTTGAGATAATTATGCAAGCAACATGCTGCCTTAACTACATGTACCGTAGTGTCTACGTCTAATTCAAAAGTTTTTAGAATTGATCTCCATTTTTGAGACAAAATACCGAAGGTACTCTCAACTATACGTCTTGCACTACTAAGTCTTTGATTAAAAATTCGCTTTCTTTGATCCTCGACATCAGTAGGGAAAGGTCTCATTAAAAATGTTTCTAGTTTAAAACCGCCATCACCTATAAAAACATGAGGCATTGGATTATGTCTGCCCGGTAAGGGCTTTGGTCCAGGAATGTTCAGTTGATTGTTAACAAGCTTTTGATAGAAAGGAGACCTTTAAAAATTGTACTATCACTTTCTTTTCCATAGCTACCCACGTCAATAAAAATAAATTTGTAGTTTGGATCAACTATAGCGAGCAAAACTATGGAAAAGTTTTGCTTATAGCAAAAATGTAACGTTCCAGTATTAGATGGACACTTTATGGCGACATGTTTTCCGTCTATACTACCAATACAGTTTGGAAATCTCAATTTCTCATTAAATCCAATTTCAGATTGCTTCCATGTTGCTTCTGTAGGGAAAGGCATATAAATGGGCTGTAAAACTTTCCAAATTGCCTGACTCACTTCTTTAACTATTGTACCAACAGTTGTAAATCCCATACGGTATGAGTGACCAATGGTTTTGTAGCTGTCTCCTGTCGCAAGGTATCTGAAACATATATTTTTTTATAGGTGTTTACTGGAGTTCGAAGTGGAAAGCGCTGAAGGATAACTACGCCAAGCATAAGAAAAGTATTGCAGTTTCCTCGGGTCAAGCATACAAAAAGTATAAAAATTGGCCATGGGCTGAATTGCTGAGATTTTTAGATGATTTCAATAAAAATAGACAAACTGAGCAGAAAATCCACGGTCTGTAGTAAGAAAGAGGAGAGCAAAAAATAATGATGAGCAATTTAATACAGTATTAGATTACCTTCGTAAAAAAAATGAGCAAAAGATTAAATTTGATAAAGCGGATCATTTTTTTTTGAGCTATGCCCAATCTTTCAAGAAATTCCCGAAAAGAACACAGAGTATAATTAAATTAGAAATAGCGACTTTGTTTGCCCGGTACGAACTAGAAAACGAAAGTGAAAGTTCCAGTGGTACTCAAATGGCACCACCATCAGTTGCAAGTAGAACAGATTTTTTCGGTGCTTTTCAATCCAGCCCGTCGTTGCAGGCATCATCTGAGTCCGACGGGATACCTTCTCAGGTGCTTCTACCCAACACTACATTTCAAACCAGTGCTCCTCAAACACTGTCGGATTCAACTTCACAAAATGCAACCGAGTTCTATGAGGCAATGGCACGCTCATTAACTGATTTGTAATTTTTGTACCAATTTTATACTTTTTTTATCTTATCTTTTTTTTGCTACTTAAGAAAAATAAACACTGCATACCTTAAAAATACCGCCAGCCTTTCTTTTGTAGATATAGCTTTTCTCCAATTGGTATCTTGTTTTTCTATTTCAGATTTTACATAGTCATGTAACTCATTGAAGCTATTTATTGACATTCGAAAATAAATATAAAATCTCTCTTCATCTTGAAGCAGCTCAGGGATAAGAATACTAAATTCTCCCATATTATCTCGTTTCGTGTTGATAGGGTGTACCCAAAATTTTCTTCTTTTTTTTGACTCCTCTAGACTCCACAAAAGCAAGGCTTCATCTTCGGAAGATGAACTTTCGAGAGACATGTTTCAAGCGCAGAGAGTCGCGAAATAGAACGCAAATGTCTTGAACGGCTCCTGTGTGAGCTAGAACGCAGAACGCAGAATGGACGAACGCAGAACGCAGAACGCGGAACGCAAAACGTTCTCTGTCTGCGCGGAGCCTTAAAATTAACAAGAATTGTTTTCCGTAATTTAATAAATATTACAAGGAGGCGTTAGGATCAATGACCTCAAACGATAGGTTAGTATGGATATGCCTCGGGAATTCTGGAATTTTAAAATTATCAAGAATTGTTTTCCGTAATTTCACAAATATCATAGGGAGGCGTAAATTGAGAAACGTACAGTTCGAGCAAATCTTTATGAGCTCTCTGAAGTTGACGCGAGAGCCTGCGCAGTACGCGATTTTTAGGTGTCGACGGGACGGGTGGCGCGGGTCGGGAAGGTGACCGCCCCGCTCGCGCCCCTCTGCGCACCCGCTCACGTCCTGCGACGTTGTAGGTCAGTGTGAGTGCTCCGTCTCGACACAACACACATGCGCGTTTCGACTAGAAAGTACAGTCGAGTAGGATTTGCTTGTTAGAATTTCTTGTTACCGTTTTTGTTTTGTTTTGTTATTATTGGTAAAGTTTTATTTCTATATAAAGTTTAAACTATACTTATTTGAAAATGCCACGTGGTCGCTTTAATGTGTTACGTCGTCAAACACGAAAAATGGTTTTTGACGTTTACGCCTTCATGAAAAAAGAATCTGAACAAGGTCTTCAGTTCGATCTTAAAATGGTTCAAAAGCGTACTGCGGCGGCGACCGGAGTGTCCGTCAGCACAATAAAAAGAATCATAGCAGCTGCAAAAGATCCCAATTCGGCAGGCTTGGGTATGGCAGATATTATGAAGCTCATCGAAGAAAAGGTGAACTCTATGGGTGAACCGGAATGGAGCAGGTTATGCATTAAAGTGCGAAGCACTGAAGAGGAATATAAAAAAAATGAACCAGTGATTGATCAAATGATTGAAGAATTTATAATTCGCCTTGGGGAAAGTGAATCAGAAGATAATTCTGCATCAGAAACCGAAGATTCTGATTCAGATCACTTAACCGGAATGGAGCAGGTTATTCATTTAATGGACTACTCTTCGTCATCAGATGACGAAATTCCTTCTACATCATCGAAAGAACCAGAAATGTACATGGAAGGGGTCTCCGCATTATAAACTAACATGTTTCAGATACATACCGAGTTGTGTGCACAGGAACGAAATGCTGAGATTTCAATGTTTTAAATAAATGTGTACCTACATTGTGCAATATTTTCGTTTTTACTACCTACTTTACGTAAACCATTTATATTTTCACCGAATCTGTTACGCGGTTACTCGAAGATACCTAGACCGATTTCGAAATTTTATACTTACTTATTTGTTTGAAAACGTAAACTTTATAAGTGGTCCTATAGTAAATTCTTAAAAATCGGTCAGTAGTTTAGTTTTATATCTACCAACAATCAATGCTATAATGTATAAAACAATGATAGGTAGGTAATTATTTGAATAATATTACTCTTCACTTTTTTCATAATTTTTGTCCGCCTGACTGTACCATGCGCAAGGACGATGTTCAGAGAGCTCATAAAGATTTGCTCGAACTGTATCAATATCATCATCATGATCTCCAGCTGAACTTCACCCATGTGACGGATGCTATAGAGTCAGCCCAACGCGCCGCTGTCGAACGACTGGTATCAATTCAAGCATGTATTTTTTTTTCAACTCTAGGAGCGGCATAGGTGATTGGCATTCAATAGTGAAAAACCTGTGTTATTGAAAGAATTGAAGTAAAAAAACTCGAACTAACAGCAAAAACAAATAAATAAACAGGATCAGATTATAAATACACCTTTGCCGAGTTCAGGTACATATTATTATTATATACTCGGCAAACAGGGTCTTTTGTCACCTTATCTTAAACTTTGTACCTACACACAGCGGTTGCGACCAATCAGAAAAAAATATCCTGGATTACTCATTAATTGTTTGTCAGATAAAACAATGCACGCGCTCAAATCGCAGGTAGCTCACTTGCTTACTTCGGTTCGTAGAGTGCGTTCCTTTCTTTGCGTGACGTGACTTAACCTAGCTTGTGTACCATCTTCTGGAATCTCCTTAAAACGACGAATTTGGCTTGGATCTACGGACTTCGATTTGTTTCTCTTGGATTTGATCTCGACCCTGGCTTGTGTACTGGCTTTTGGAATCTTCTTAAAACGACGAATTTAGCTTGGATATACGGACTTCGACTTGTTTCTTGGATTGGATTTTGAAGTTATATTTTATACCAAAGGTAAGTCTTAGTATAAGTTTTGCCAATTTGAAATGCAGCTTAAGTATGTTACAACTTTATTTCTGAAGGAATTTTTTTAGTCTGTGCTTCGCTGCAGGTCCGGATTGAATATTGCGGTTTGTCACTGACAGGCGTTTGTAAGTGACAGTCTCATTTTTCGGTGTTACCATCTGAATTATTGGCTTCCCACTTTCCCTAAGGTTTGATGTTAATAATTTTTGTTATTTTCATGCACGGTAATTGTGGGGTGCGAAGGAGTAAGTATTTATCTTTCCGATAATGTTGAAGTTATTTTCAGTGAGAATTTGCGGTATTGTGGCCAGTCCAGAGAGATTTTATATTTTGGTTATAGCTATGCTATGTAACTAACATTGGGATAATTTTTAGGAGTCTTTTCCTGTCAAAGTAGTAGTCCGCTTACGTAATTTTTTTACAGTAAATACTTTTCATAAGTGTCGCTGTTGGCCTAAAAGTTTCCCTATGTTTTGGGAAAAGGTCGAGAGGTTTTTTCTCCAGTGACTTGCAGACATTGCATGCCAGCAAGTTTTTATTTTAATTTAATGGAGTTGTGATAGTTTTGTGGGGCTGATACTGAAGCCAAGGAAGACTTTTGTCATACCGGAGGACCTACACGGTTGTGTTAGGCGGTGTCAGCTTCCCAAACTCCTGCGTCGTAGGGCGGTGTGACGCCCGCGTGTTGCGTGCGTGTCCAGTTTGCGTGGTAAGATTCCTACTCTTTGGAAGAACAACTGTCTATTTTGAGGTCGCATACCTCTCATCACCTCGTTTTCCATCTTTATAGGTCTGCGGAAGAAAGGATTGTCCAATTTTTGAGGCGTGGCATCATCATATTTTATATCTTGTGCCATTTTGGAGAAGTGGCATCTGAGAACCTTCCCAGCATTTACTCACCTCGTATGAGGTAATTAGTAATCTGATAAATAGATCCTACAGTAGTATTTTGTCCGTGTAGAAAGGCTAGGAGTTAGGTTCTATGGGAATCAATATTCCCTGAGCTCGGAGTAAGACCTAAATTGTTGTTTGTTTTTCAGGAGGTGTTTTATCCGGGGGACCTGTCGCCAGGGATTCCAGAGCCTTGGAGAAACGTGTTTTGTGAAACTGTGGAGTATCGTGAGTAGGGAAACCTCTACTCGATCATTTTATATTGGGTGTTTGCCGATGAAGCTTTCTTCGATAAGAAGATAACATAATATTATACTTTTATACTGGTTGTTGTCGATGACGCTAAGGCGGCTTCTGTCGCTGTAGGACGCCTGCTTCTGTAGGTTGTGTTGACAACTTCCCTTTGTTAGGTAGGGAAAATTTAAGCTTTCTTCGATAAGAAGATAACATAATATTACACTTTTATACTGGTTGTTGTCGATGACGCTAGGGCGGCTTCTGTCGCTGTAGGACGCCTGCTTCTGTAGGTTGTGTTGGCAACTTCCCTTTGTTAGGTAGGGAAAATTTAAGCTTTCTTCTTTTAAGTTTATCGGTCCAACCCCGTTAGGTTGGTGGCGCCCAATTTTGTTTGTTTAAACATTTAAATTATAGCATACTGGTGACATTATCTCTGGTGACATACTCTAAAACCCTCGCTGAATTAAGCTGGCATTTCTTTTAAATTTAATTTACACTGTTTAATTTTGTGACCATTTTGGGTGAGGAAGTAAAAGAATATAGTAGGAAACATTCAATAAAATATAGTAATAGGCTTTTAGGACATTTGTTTAAAATTTAACCTTCAATATGGATAGAAAATCGTAACATTTTTGTGAGGAAGTAAAAGTTAGAGATATAAAATTGTAACATTTTTGTGAGGAAGTAAAAGTTAGAGATATAAAATTGTAACAATTTTGTGAGGTGATAAAATAGTAACAGCGTGTGATCAATACCACTTCTTTTCTTTCATACACCCATAGAAATAATTTTGTAACAAGTATTTTCGTTTTAGATTTATTCTGTTATGTTAAATAAGAAATTTCATAGAAAACAATATTGAATTTCAAAGCAAGTGAGAAAATATTAGGCAAAATGCACATATTTGAGAAATAATTAATTAATAATAATTTATCCACGAATGTCAGATCTGTAACCATTTAATCATTGTTTTAGGTGATACGAGCATCTTATCAAAAGAGCTCAATCATGGCAAATGTCAAGGCTGAAACAGTAGAAAAGTGGATATCCGATTATCCAGAGCTACTATACGATCACGCTAGTGGACTTATTTTCTGTACAAAGTGTGAGAGTCACGTAAAAGCTACATGTAAAGGCAATGTAAAAAGACATGTCGAAGGCGCGGTACATCAAGGAAGGTTTAAACGGCCGCAAGAAGACTTTTATTTCGATCTTCTTAAGTTCCTGATTCTTTGCAACATTCCGTGGTCTCAAATGAACCATCCTGTGTTCAAAGACTTTTTTATGAAATATATGTGCTGTGAGTGTTGTTGTGTTTGTGTAAATCGTAAATTATCCGACGAATCACTGTTGCGAAAAGTTTATTTGGACACATTTTTTAAGAATAAACTCAACTCGATCCATGAAAATACAAAAAATGAGAAACTGTGGATATCGCTAGATGAAACAACAGACATTTTAGGTCGATGGATAGTCCATTTTTTAATACGTACATTGCATCCTAACACTTTTAGCCGGCCTTATTTGATTGCTTGTAAAATGCTAACAGTGGTTAATGGACAAACAATCACGCAATTTGTGTTGGAATGTTTAGAAAATCTATGGCAGGACTCTTTTGAGTCCAAAGTTGGCAATGTTTTAATGCTCTGCACTGATAGTGTAGCGTACATGCTATCTGCAGGGCGAAATCTAAAAAATTATTTGCCTGAAATGAAACACGTGACATGTTTGGCACACGCGCTTCATCGTGTATCGGAACAAATAAGATTAGAATATAACGACGTCGATGTTCTGATAGCAAATGTTAAAAAAAAATTCTGAAAGCCCCGAGCAGAGTTAAAAATTTTAAAGAAAAATATCCTAACTTACCGCTGCCTCCAGAACCAGTCGTTAGTAGGTGGGGCACTTGGTTAGAAGCAGCATCGTACTACGCTCAACACTTTGAGAAAATAAAAGACGTGATATCCTGTCTAAGCAGCTCTGATGCGGTAGCTATTCGAAATGCAAAAACAATTTTAGAAAAAGAAAATTTACAAAATAATATAAATGATGTTCAAAAAAATTACTATAGTATACAACTGTCTCTAAAAGAATTACAAAAACATGATCGATCCTTAGCTGATTCACTGGTAGCATTGGACCAAGTCAGAGCTGATATTAACCATTGCAATTCGGAACATATAAAAACGAAAATTGTAAATGTAATGGAACGGAATCCTGATTTAGACACACTCAGAGAATATATAAATTTTTTTTTTAGGGAGAAATGAAGATACTCGTAAAATACTATCTAAACCAGATTTGCCAGAATTGCCAGTTGATCTCAAGTTGCAATCTGAAATCACGTCTCAAACGCTAGGCATGCCAAAGCCATTAATTACGGAAAGCATGGTCAATTTGCAATATTCGGAGGCAATTGATTGCAAAAACTCATTATCGCAAGATGATTGCCCAGCAAAACGAATAGATCGTAAAATATCATCTAGTTCGAGTTCAAGCAGCTCGTCTTCATCCAGTTTAAGTTCATCCAGCACAAGTTCATCCAACTCATCCTCTTCAAACATTATTGGTCCTGATGAATCATCTCGATTTGCAAATTTATTTGGACAACAAAATCAATCATGTAATCAGTCAACAGTTTCTAAAGACCAACCTGAAGCGGTACTTTGCAATAACTCCACCCTGGATCCCCCATATTCTGAGCCAAAGTCAAGCAATCCAATATTAGATAATGATTCTACAGATTGCGATTTTTCACCGGATGATAGTGGCGACGAATACAATCCAGCAGAATTTCGCCGTCGTTCCAATTCATCTTCATCATCCTCTGATGCCCCTTTTAACGAGCCTTCAAGTATTACTCCACAACACAACGCAGCACAACAGGAGTCCTCTAGTGCCACTTTTAACGAGTCTTCAAGTATTAGTGCACATCACAACGCAACACAACAGGAGTCACAGGAACAGGAACAAATTACTACTCGAAAAAGAAAAAGAAATGAAGACGAATGGAAAAAGACGAAAGCCCGTTGCCTGAAGAATTCAGGAAAGCAGTATGTTTCTCGAAATGGGAAAGCTGTACTTGCCAAAGAACTGAAACCACCGTGTACGGATAAATGCAACTATGCATGCTCAAAAAATTTTTCAGAGGAGGAAAGGCGTGACATCTTTAAGATGTATTGGGCTTTGGGTACATTACAGAGGCAACGTGATTTTCTCAACTCAATAATAACAATCCTGCAACCAGCACAACGTCGTCTAAAAGTAGGCGTAAAAATAGGAAACCCAATACCTATTGTTCTCTAGTCAAAGAAGGTCGTAGCTTAAGAGTATGCAAAACGTTTTTACTAAACACATTGGGTATCGCAGATAGGACGTTGCGTACCGTAATAGAAACAAGAACAGCAGATAATAATCTGGGTGCGGCACCAATTGACAATCGCGGAAAGCATCAGTCACATTCAAGAATAGAACAAACTGTATTAGAATTTGTCCGGAATCACATAAAATCAATCTCGAGGATTGAAAGTCACTATCTACGTGCCCATACAACGAGAGAATACATTGATGGAAGCCTATCAGTAGCAGAATTACATCGTGACTATAAAAAATGAGGGAGTCACAGAACAGAATAGCGGCTTCTTATGATTTATACTTTCGTATATTTCATTCCGAATTTAATATTTCATTCTTTGTCCCGAAAAAGGATCAGTGTGACTAGTGTGAATCTTATAAAAACGCTGTTGGTATAGAAAAAGAAAAGCTAGAAGAACAGTATACAGAACATCAACGTCAAAAAGAACTCAGTCGTGCAGAAAAGAAGAATGACATAGAACTTTGTAAAATGGTAGACAGTAATAGCATAGTAGCGATTTACGACTTACAAGCTGTCTTGCCTGTACGGATAAGAGAGTCATCAGCTTTCTTCTATAAATCGAAACTGAATTGTTTGAATTTCACAGTACGTACAAATTTATCTTTTTTGTTAGTAAAATTATTATTATTGTAGTATCGTGTTACATGTAAAGTTAATATTAATCAATATTTACAGGTTTCTGACATCAAGAACAAACAGACCGTTTGTTACTTTTGGCATGAGGGGTTAGGAAGTCGAGGCGCAGTTGAGATTTGATCCTGTGTCCTAAACTATCTGCAAGACATTGCTGAAAAACATCCCTATTGTGATGTCACATTTTACTCGGATAATTGTGGGGGGCAACAGAAGAACAGGTAAGGTTAATTCATCATTATTTGAATATAATAGTTTGGCATTAGGTAAACATGAATTAAATTTTAATCTTCTGTGTTTTAGGTTCATTTTCTCCATGTATCTGTACGCTGTCGAAACATTAAAAATAGGATCCATAACTCACAAATTCTTAATTCGAGGGCATACACAGAACGAAGGAGATAATGCCCATTCGATTATCGAAAGAGCCATAAAAAAGTCAAAAAAGTCCGGTCCCATTTACGTACCTGGTCAGTATGTCCAAATAATAAGAGATGCGAAGAAAACTGGAGATAAGTTTATTGTGAAAGAGCTGAACTATGATGATTTTTACAATCTAAAGAAACTAAATGAAGAAATCGGACTGAACATAGATAAAAACATTCATGGAGAAAATATTAAGACAATCGATATAAAAATGATTCAATTCAAAAAAGAGGCCGAGACTTACAGTTACAAAAGCAAATACGAGGAGGACTGGATTGATGTCGCTATTAAAAAGAGGAGAGGTAGATCTTTTCGATCTGGTAAAGAGATTGCCCAAATCGACTTGACGGCGGCATACTCGACCAAAATTTCAATCACCCAAAACAAAAAAAAATGATCTCCGCGAACTAATCGAGAAAAATATTATTCCGAGATTTTATTCCGATTTTTATAATACTATACTCGATTAGATTAACATTAAGGTAATAATTGATCTCTATGTAACAGTCGTATTAAAACAAAACTAAACCGTGTTTTAGTTATAAGATTTAAAGATGCTGTGACCACTAATGTTTTGAATATTATAAACTTTGACTGTTTTTTTAAGTTAGATTTAAGAAATAACGAGCACCCACTAACTAATATTATAAATATTTTTTGAGACTGTTTTTTTAAGTAAGATTTAAGAAGTTACAAGACTAGGTGTCAATTCAGATGTCGTCAAAACTAAATTAAACTGAAGTTGAAGTGACAGCACTGAAGTTGTCATCACCTCTGATATAGCAGTCGAAATGAGAAGGATGGAAACATTTTTAGTGGTATCAAATTAGTACAGTTTAGTTTTGGCGATATCTAAATTTGTCACCATTTTGAGATTATTTTAGTAGGTTCTAAGTGAGATTCAATAAGTTACAAAGACTATTAAGAGACTGTTTTAGTTTTGATTAAAATTTTGAAGATGTTGTGAACACTGTTTTATGCCTTTTAAGCAGTAATATTGAATTGTGATATTATTCTATGAGTGCTATTCTAAAATTTTGAATACTTTAATAAGTTAATAAATGATTAGTCACAGACAAGTTTTTTTTTGTGTCACAAAATCACCCATTTTGTACGAATAGTTTTATTCTCTATGGCTGTATTCTGGTGAAACAATGACTTAACTACAGGTACCTCAGTAGTTATTTTTATATTACGGAAATTCTATACATCGTTTTAATATTGTTAAAATGATATTAGAAATTCTTTGAATACAACTCTAATATACAGGGTGAACCGTGGCAGTTTTACAACTTAAAATTTAAATATTTTTAAAACCGTTACACGAGGGATCGGGGGAGGGGCGGCATTCGTGCGGATTGTTTAGCCACGATGTCACAGTGGACCAGTGAGCAACGCGCGTTCGCAGTAGAAGCGTACTTTAAGAGCAACGATTCGTGTACCATTGCTCGTCGACAATTTTGTGCGCGTTTCGATATTCGACGTTTAAGTGACGGACCCAGTGTAAATTTAATTAGAACATGGGTGCAGAAGTTCCGAGCAACAGGTTCAACCGTAAACAACCCACGGCCGGGCCCTAGTAGAACGGCAAGAACCGAAGAAAACATTCAACGAGTTGAAAACAGCGTGTTGCAAAATCCGCGTCAGTCCGTGCGCAAGAAAGCATCGTCTTTGGCACTGCCAACAACGACCGTGCAGAGAATTTTAAGTAAGGATATGAGACTTCACCCATTCAAGGTCCAATTGGTGCAGGCTCTTAAACCAAGTGACTTCATAATGCGTAAGGAGTTCTGTGAAAACATGCTAAGCCGATTTCAAACTGTAAACACAATTTGGTTCAGTGACGAAGCACATTTCCATTTAAATGGCTTTGTCAATAAGCAAAACTGCCGGTACTGGGCACGAAGAGGACAAAACCCGCGATTAAAGCACCAACAAGCTCTGCACAGCCCGAAAGTCACTGTTTGGGCCTCTTTATCGACGAAAGGAATAATTGGGCCGTTTTTCTTTGAAAATTCCCGTGGAGCAACTGTAACTGTTGATGGTGATGCTTACCGCCGCATGATTAACGAATATTTTTTACCGAGACTTCGAGAATACCAATCGTATAGTTCACACACGTGGTTTCAACAAGATGGCGCCACACCTCACACAGCGAGAGCCACCATGACCCTACTCCGTGAACAGTTCCCTAGAAAACTGATTAGTCGATATGGTGACATCGTGTGGCCACCCAGATCGCCAGATTTAACCCCGATGGACTTTTTTCTTTGGGGGTATCTTAAGGCAAAAGTCTACGATAGCAACCCAACAAACATATCGGAATTAAAAGAAAATATCGTTCGAGAAGTGAACGCTATTCCCCAATCACTATTGCAACGCGTCGCTCGGAACTGTGTCGAGAGATTCCGTGAATGTGTACGCCGCGATAGAAAACATTTAGAAGGCATATAATCTTTAAAAAATAAAATCCGCATGTTAAAACGGTTGGTTTTGTATACAATACATAATAATTTTTCACATCTAACATATATTTGTTTCATTTACAAATCGTAAATCTGCCAAGGTACACCCTGTACATCTAGTATAATCATAATCCTACCACCAGTTGCTTACAAATTCATTAGAGAACTCCAAAAAAACTCAAAAATTGCTCTCCTGTAAAATTGGAATACTGTAAATTACGTCGATGTTCTACCAAATGAGCGCTTTGTCCACTCTCATTTCTGATTCCATATCCGCGTATTTCATGATAGAATGTTCCTAATTTTTTGGTATTCCAATTTTAGCATTTAGGTCGCCCATCAGTATGAAGTCTTTGTGTGCTAGTTCTATAGCCCTATTTACTGTCGCATAAAAGTTATCGATTTCATTATCGCTTGCTTGTGCAGTAGGGGCGTAGACTTGAATGATGGATAAGCTAGTATTCTCAAATTTCAGGTTCAATATGGCTACTCTTTCAGAAAGGCCGAGGTAGCTTTCTATATTATTTTTAAGATGGTATTTAACTATAAAACCTATGCCATGTCTTCCAGATGTGTGGCCTGTATAGCAGAAAATGAAGTTTTCATGCTCTTCGATTTTGTGTCCAATTCGCCTTGTTTCAGCTTATCCTAAAATGTCGTATTTAATTTCTTTGAGAGCTTCGCTTAGCTCTAACAGACGTTCATATGATGAAAGTGTTTTAGCGTTGTATGTCAGGATGTATAACGTTTTTTGTAGGGTTGTTTCGTTTGTCGGCAAGTTGTTTGGAGGGTTTCGGTCGTACTCTTCCACGGTGACCGACCGACTTGGAAGAAAAGGTTTGTTTAATTTATGTGGTTTTTTGTTAACTGTGTGAGAGGGTTGCTGTAATTGCTATGCGTTTTTGCTTGTGTTATCTTGCATGTGTTTCATAGTGTCCGTATTTTTGGTTACCAAAAAGTTTAGCATCCCTCGTTTAAGAACACCTTCTAAAAAGACTTGATGATCTTTGGATTTTTGTTTGAGCTGACAGGGCTTTGTTATTCTTGTTTGTGTGTATGTTGCGGTTTTCATTTAGCTTGTTATGTTCTGGAGAAATTGACAGTGTCCTTTTCTTGTTGTTTGCCTTAGAGTCGTATTTGTGTGTGCTTAGATGTATGACTAGGTTGTCGTACTTGATTATGGCTGTGTTGCCCTTCTCTCTAATAAATTGTTAATTAAAAAGATATCTCTTGAGGTACTAAAAATATATATATATTCCGATAAAAGTATTATTTCGAACTATAGCATCTGAGTACTAAACTGTGGTCCGGCCACAGAGGAACACACAGATGGTCAATAAAATCCACGATATTGTATTGGAAGACCAGAAGTATAGCGGACAGTAGGCAAAATGATAAACGGACAGTAGGCAGCAACAGCGAGTAGATAACACGAATATACTGGCAATGAGTTATTGTTGTAAGTGAAGGTAGATATGCCTCAATAGCGGCGACGTGTAGCTTGCACAAGTGCTCTAGCACTTCCACTGGCGCCTTTAATATAAACCCCACTCAAAGTAATTATTACGGTATTGATAAACTTGAAGGACTGAATAACTATACTACTTGGAAGTTCTACATGAAGATGGCGCTTACTTTAGAGAACCTATGTCTTGTATTTAAGGCGTAGATGTTCCTGAGGATTCGAAGGATCAGCGAGCGCTGGCCAGAATCTGCCTTTCCGTCAAATCTCAATGTATGTACAGAACGCTAAGACAAGCAAAGAAACATGGACCAACTTAGCTAATATATTTGAAGACAAAGGGCTGTATCATCGTGTACTTATCTCAATGTATGTACAGAACGCTAAGACAAGCAAAGAAACATGGACCAACTCAGCTAATATATTTGAAGACAAAGGGCTGTATCATCGTGTACTTCTTCCACGTCAACTGCATCGAATTGAATTGAAATCATACTCCTCTGTGACTCAATATGTAGATGCAGTAATGACACTTGTTCAGCAGCTGGCAGACAAAGGAAAAATAACTGAGGACGGTGAAATTGCAGAATTACTTCTCAGCGGTTTACCTGCTATGACCACCTTGTATTGAAACCATCTGTTTAATTGAATTCTAATATTAATAATATGTCTAGTCATCAGAATGAACCGAGTGTTTTAGATTCTAGTATCAATGTTGACCTAAATCCTAGAACTAATTGTAGTCAGCTGGATTCTAGTCACAAAGAACAGAATCCGAATATTATTTTATCAGATGTTGAAACAACTAACTCTGGGACTTCAGATGATGATGAGTAGGGTAGACCGGGGTCAATATTAACACGAGGCAATAGTAACATTGCGAATATCTCAACTACTAGGCTACCTGTGTGTGTGTGCAAGAGGCGGGGGCACGTGCCTTTCGTGTCCCGACTTGCTCACTAGTCGACAGCGCGCTCGCTGCGGTACGGACGTCTGCAGGAGCATTTTTTTATTTTCAAGCACCCAAGGTAATTTTTTTTGCTACATATATTGCTCTGTCACTCAGTGGGTACTGTGTTTCATGTAATTATATGTTAACCATGCGTTTACCTAAGTATCTAGGCTTACAATTACCAATAACTTGTGACTAAAGCTCAACAGTGTTCCGAGGTATTTCGTTATTTCTCCAAAATCTATACTTGGGGGCAATTACACCATCGTCACTGGGTTCAGTTGTAACGGTACAATTAACCCCGTGGTACAAATGACCCCAATACAATTTATTTAAGTATAATATTTAAATCATTTTTAAATAACATTTAAGAATAATATCCCAAAAATAATTTTCGATTTCAACGGGAACGGCGGCGCCATAAGCCGTAGGAAGTCCCAAAGATTTTCGACTAGTCGGTTACTTGATGTCGTGGCTTAATGGTAATAGCATCCCTGTACCGAAAGGAAGGTCGCGGGTTCAAGTCCCGCCGAAATCAAACATTTTTGGGATATTATTTAATTTCTTAGAGATTACTCTGAGTCGAGGGTTACGCACTATAGTAAAAAAACCTTAAGTAACATTTAGTTTAAGTTAGAGTTAAAATTAGTTTAAAAAAAGCGTTGCTTACTTATACTTAACTTTTTTAGATGCCACGGAATAGAAAAAGGAAAACAGATCGGGCGTCTAAAAGTATTTTGCTTTACGAACAGGCATACCTAGAGGTTGTGGAGAAAAATCAAACGATACGAGCCGCTGCGAAAATGTTTGATCTCTGCCATGTATCACTGATGCGTTTTATAAAGAAAAAAAAAGCCAACCCTGAAGCTGTCATCACAATGGGATATAATCCAGCAACAAAAGTGTTTACCACGGAACAAGAAAAAACTATTTCCGATTATTTGGTAAGAACTGCAGATATATATTTTGGTCTAACAGCAAAGGAAGTAAGGCGATTAGCTTTTGATTTGACTGTCAAATACGATTTAAAAAGACCACCATCCTGGGACGAAAACAAAATGGCAAGTGCAGATTGGTTTACAGCATTTATGAAGAGAAATCCGGAACTTTCTGTAAGATGTGCTCAAGCTACTAGCCTTGCTCGAGCTACAAGCTTCAACAGGACTAATGTAAATGCTTTTTTTGACAACCTAAGCAAAGTCATGGAACGTCATAATTTTGGACCGCAGAATATATATAACATGGATGAAACTGGCGTAACTACTGTTCAAAAACCGGATCGTATAGTTACTAGAAGGGGAACGCGACAGGTAGGAGCACTCACTTCGGCAGAGCGTGGAACATTAGTAACAGTAGCCATGGCTGTAAATGCACTGGGAAATACTATGCCTCCAATGTTTGTGTTTCCGCGCCTGAGATTTCAGGATCATTTTATCCGAGATGGTCCTCCAGGTTGTACAGGAGCTGGCAACGCATCTGGTTGGATGGAAGCAACTCAATTCCTGAAGTTTTTGGAAAATTTTCACGACTTCACGAGGTCATCGCTTGACAGAAAAGTGTTGCTAATTTTGGATAATCATCAATCGCATATATCGATTGCAGCCTTAGACTACTGTAAAGAGAAGGGCATAGTCATGCTGTCGTTTCCGCCTCACTGCTCCCACAAATTGCAGCCGCTTGACCGTTCTGTTTTCGGTCCTCTGAAAAAACAAATAAACACTGCTTGTGGTGCGTGGATGAGAAATAATCCCGGTCAAACAATGACTATTTATCACATTCCGGCAATTGTGGCTACTTCGCTACCTCAGGCCTGCACACCACGAAACATACAAGCGGGATTTCAGTGTACTGGAATTTATCCCTACAATCGTGATATTTTTGATGACACTGACTTCGGACCATCATTCGTGACAGATAGACCATTGCCTAACGTAGCTGATTCACAAGAACCACCTGAACCAGCCTTGTCGGTATTGGTACCTGCTAGGCAGCAAACTTCAATTCCTCTGGAACATTTGCCAACACCCGATTATGGGGTGACAACTGTGGAGAACCAAAAAGAATCATCGGCAAGCGAAAGGTCAACCGAAGTTTTTCGTTTGCCCACTGATCCCATAGTGGTAACAGAAGAAGACTCACTGTCCCAAGAAATCGAGCCGGGATTGTCATATATTAGCATGTTTACCTTCGTCGAAGCAGAACAATCTCAATACACACCACAAGATCAATCAGACCCATTGTCAAGAGGAATCGAACCTCCCGAACTGCCAAGTTCAAGATCACCACTACGAATCATAGCCCCACACCCATCACCACGGCAATCATCGTCGAGATATTATGTAGACCCAAGCCTACCGTCAACTTCAAATGCAAGTTATTTTTCACCTGAAGCAGTTCGCCCATTGCCAAAGGCACCACCTCGTAAAATGACTAATCGAGGAAGAAAAACAAGAAAAACAGCTATTTATACAGATACTCCGGAAAAGGAAGCGATAGAGAAAGAAGTTGCAGAAAGGTTAAATAGATCAAAACAAGTTAAAAAGAATCTTGAAGATAAAGAAAATAGAAAAGGAAAGGGAAAAGGCAAAACAACCAAACCAATGATAATGAAAATGAAGCAAAAAGATGATGCAAGTGAAAGTAGTGAAGAGGAATGTTTTTGCGTTGTTTGCATGGAACCATATAGTGCCAGTAGGCCTAATGAAACGTGGGTTCAATGTACTGAATGCAAAATGTGGGCTCACGAAGAATGTACACCCCAGGAAGCAAACTACGTCTGCCATAACTGCGAATCTGATTAGGTAACTGTATTTTGATGAATATCGCACTGAATTGTTAGAATTACATGGAAGACTAAAGGTAGAATATAAAAAAAAAACACCTTCAATACTATAAGTAAATATTATAAGTTATAATTTTTATAATAGTAGGTATACCATTTTAGCAAATTAGGTTAAATGATAATTAAGAACTAGTTTTAGTGTTCTTTTTTAATACTTTGTCATCATATCAATATGATTTAGTTAGTGGATTACACCATCTTTGCAATCAATGTTACTGGATAGATAATGATTTTACTTATTGTTAACTTAAAGTTTAACAGAGGCAATTGTACCAGTGGTCAATTGTAACTCCATAGAAAATAATAACTGACGATTATTTACAATACTTTAAGATTTATAAGCTATTTGTTAACTCACAATCAATACTTAGACCAGAGTGATTATGCCAAAATATAAGAATTTGTATTACACGCGAGAGCAATGATTCCGGGTCACTTAAAGAATGTTAAAAATCTCGGAAACTAAAAATGATAGGTTAATGCAATAAATTGTATTTAATAGACAATGTAATACTCCTTAAATGAAGGTATTAAAACTTCTTAGTTATTGTAAAGTTATATCTTAAAAAAATCAAATTTGAAAAAGGGCCACTTTCGAAGATGGAACTACGAAATTACAGCATTTGGTTTTGCTTTTGTTTGTAATCTGTCATTTATGTGGGTATATAAACCATGTTGATAGTGCTCTATATTCATTATTCAAGCTGAAATTATGTCGCTTACGCCTGAAGAATGCACCAGAATACTTACAATGCTGGAAACCGGCCGGAGTCAGCGCGATACAGCCAGGACTGTCGGTGTGTCGCTGTCAACAGTACAAAGAGTTCTCCGACGTTACGAAGAAACTGGTTCTAACCTACGCAGACCAGGAACGGGCAGAACCAGGTGTACCACAGCACGAGAAGACCGATACTTGGTGAACACCATGCTTCGAAATCGCTTTCTCACAGGAACTGAACTCACAAATCAGTTTCGACGCCTCGGAGGAAGTAACCCAAGTGCATGGACAGTAAGACGTCGGCTTGCTGAATCTAACTTAAAACCCCTTAGACCTGCAAACGGCCCTAAACTGGAGCGTGGGCATCGTATTTCAAGACTAAGATATGCCCAGAGCCACGTAAATTGGAGTATTGAAGATTGGTCAAAAGTTATGTTCTCCGACGAATCAAAATTTATGCTCTACAAGCACGATGGAAGACACAGAGTGTATCGAAGACCAGGGGAAAGATTCAAGCAAGCATGCATCGAAGAAAAAGTAGCCTACGGTGGTGGGTCTGTACTTGTGTGGGCCGGAATTTCTTCTGAAAGTCGCACAGAGCTGGTGATCATAGAAAACAGCTCTTTAACTAGCGTAAGATATGTGGAAGAAATCCTCAATGATCATGTTGGTCCATTTATGGTCAATTTAGGTGAGGATGCTATATTTATGCATGACAATGCCCGACCTCATACAGGTAGGATTGTGAATGACTACCTTCAAGAGATGAACATTACTCGTATGGAGTGGCCAGCGCGCAGCCCGGATATCAACCCGATCGAGCATGCTTGGGACGAGCTAGGCAGATGCGTAAAACAACGAAACCCTCCCCCAATCACGCTTCGTGAGCTCAAAATTGCTCTCACAGAGGAATGGGAGAATATTCCCCAAAATCGTATAAGGAACTTGGTGTACAGCATGCCAAACCGCGTAAACGCAGTAATGGAAGCACGAGGAGGCAATACGAAGTATTAAAATTCAAGAAAATCGTAATAAAGTTCAAAAATTTCATGTTTCCTATTTTTGTTTTAAGGAGAGATCAGCAGTTTTTTTCTTTATGTAATTTTGTGTTAATAAAATGTATGCGGTGACTCATATTTTTTTACTTTCATTTAAGGAGTATTACATTGTCTATTAAATACAATTTATTGCATTAACCTATCATTTTTAGTTTCCGAGATTTTTAACATTCTTTAAGTGACCCGGAATCATTGCTCTCGAGTGTATTTATGTTTAAAGTGGAGAAAACTTTATTTAAGTTTGTTTAGTTTTATGTTGCGAATTTTATAGACCTGTTCTTAAAATTTAAGTTCCTAATGATAAAGGCTGACTAAGAAGTGCCAAAATAACAAATATATGATAGTATAGCTATGATTCAACTATTCGTTTGTTTTTTATTTCCTTTTGAAGTTTTGGTACAAATGACCCAGAGTAGGGGTCAATTGTAGCACTCGACCTGTCATCATTCTTACCTAATTTTTACTATATTCTGTAAGCCCTACGTAAAATTCAACAAAATGTTTTGTAGCTATTTAATTTAGGTATCTAGAGAAATAATCATATAGTAAAATACCAAAGTAGATTTAGCACAATCGTCCGAAAACCAAAAAGTGTTGCTATTGCCCCCGGTCTACCCTACTACTGCACTGGCAGAGAGAACGAGGCCGGCTCTCCGTGTACACCGATCGTCAACGCACCCTTTGAGCGGGTAATGTCGCCATATCTCGTGGCACCTCGAGGGGAAGCAGCTGTCGCCCCTGAGCCTTCGCCCGGTTGAGGTCACTACTGACGAGATAGTCAATAAAATCCACGACATAGTATTGGAAGACCGCCGAATGAAGATTCGCGAGATAACTAAGACGGTAAACATCTCTGAAGAACGTGTTTTCAATATTTTACACGAACATTTGGGCATGAAAACTGTTTACAGGATAGGTGCTGCGCTTGCTCACAGTTGACCAAAAACGCAATCATGTGACAACCTCTCCTAAAACCTAAACGGTCTTTAGACATGTTGAAGCGTAACACTAACGAGTTTTTCCGCAGATTTGTAACTGTTGACGAAACGTGGATAATTTATTATACTCCTGAGACAAAAGAACAATCAAAACAGTGGACATTTCCTGGTGAAAAGGCTTCAAAGAAGGCGAAAACAGTACCGTCCGCGGATATAGTCATGGCCACTGTTTTCTGGGACTCGCAAGGTGTTATTATGATTTACTATCTGGAAAAGGGATCAACAATCACAGGAGCATATTATGCTGCTTTACTTGATACATTTCATGGAGAACTGATGAAAAAACGGCCTCATATAGCGAAAAAAAGAGTACTTTTTTACGACTATGCACCGACACACACTCGTCGGCAGTTGCGAAGGCCAAACTGGTGGAATTACAATACGAAATGCTTCCACACTCAACATATTCTCCAGATTTCGCACCATGTGACTTTTTTCTGTTCCCAAACATGAAAAAATGCCTCGGTGGAAAGCGATTTTTATCCAACGAGCAAGTCAAAGCTGAAACTGACGCCTATTTTTCAAAGTTCGAGTAAAAATATCTTTGTGAAGAGTTAAAAGCTTATCTGATAAGCATATGTATTTCATGAATAGCTAGGTATTTTACCTGTAAACTAGCAGATTATAATTAGGTAGGTAAGTACATAGTTTGGATGATTTTGTGAAGTGGAGGTGTTAATTCCCATGATATTCCTCTCTTTGAAAAGCGATTTCAACCCATGGTTACTGAAACAAAACTACACCACTGACTGTTTTCGAACGGTTTTTTCCTGATAAAGTGACAGTGATAATAATGGAACAAATAAATAGATAATCTCGTCAAAAAAATAGTAAAGATTGGATGCCTGTCACTGAACAAGATATTAAGGCGTATTTAGAAGTTCTGATCATGATGGGCTTAAATCCGCTTCCAGACATGGAGTTATATTGGTCAACAGACCCATTTTACTATAACAATGAAATCGCACATATTTTTCCGCGCGTAAGATTAAAAAAAAAAATACGTAAAACCTCCATTTAAATTATAATTCAATGGAACCACCAAGAGGGTCTTTGGAGCACGATAAATTATACAAAGTGAGACCTCTGGTTACAGAACTGAATAAGGTGTATTAGAATGAAGCCCGCAACTCAGGTATGGAATCGATTGATTGAGAGTATGGTGAAATTTAAAGGACAAGGTGGTTTGGGCAAGGTGTGAAGACTGAGAGAGGACACGGCAGAGGCCGTCAGTCAAAAGGAAGAAGAATATATAAACGTGGGCGAGTTGATACGATGCGCTAGGTCAAAGGAGCTGCCTGCCACTATGCAGCAACTACACGAGGACATTCGCAATTCGCAAGCAACTATTTGTTGGTTCCTGTGAAGACGATGCTCTTGCTCGTCTATCTGAACAACAGACGTTGAAAGCCATCACGCTTTCGATAACAACACGCGGCATAGGACTAGGGATATGTCATCTATTTTATATATGAAAACATCCAAGTTCCAAACATCTACGCGATGAACAGTGTTCCTTGACAAGCCAAACTTGAATTCATCAAGAAAGACCTACCGGTTGTGCCTCGCTTAACCGAGCACATTAGACCCCTCGGCGCGAAAAGCGATATGATCAGAGTCGCGAATAATCAACACCATAGGATTTTTAAGATTAATCGCCAAAATTGAGATGAACAGATATAATCCCAAACAAATAAATAAAAGATACGCGACTGTCGATCGACCCCAAATCATAGGACAATGATGCCAGGTTCGTATGATCATTTCTTAGATCTTATCATGTCCAATGTCTGACTCTTGTATAAAAGACTAAACAGGCTAAAAATAGACCAGACCCACTGCTGTCATCAACTGATTTTCGTCAGGAGATTACTACTACTGACTACTGACCTGATTACTGAACTTTTAATGAATTATTTGACATTTAAACTTACCTATGCGTATGTAACTGTAATCTGTATTGACATGTAACCTGTATTATGAATAAATGAACTATGAATTACTGATATATTGAAAGGCTATTTCAAAATCTTCCTCTGATCTGAAACCAGATGCTGTGCTAGAAGACCTAAGCCATTTACTACTACGGATGTACCATACAAGTTTTTAAAATAAAAGGCGGAAAACTAACTTAATATGACATGACTAAAATTACTGTCTTTGTCATTTCCGTTTATTGTTATGCCCGGTACTGGCACTGGAATGTACCATTTCCGGTGATCATTCCAGTCCAGTAGATTGGAATGACGGTCTATTTTTCATTCCAGTGCTACTGCAATAACTTGAACGGCCAATCCAGTGCTGGAATACACTTGAAGGCATTGTCATTATAGTGTTACCGATCCGACAACTTTTGAATGACTGGAATAATGTGGACGGTATGATCCAGTCCAGCACTCGACTGGAATGCTAACCTGGATTACTGGACTGGAATAATGTGGACCGGACAATACGGCAACAATTTTAGTGCTGTCATATTGAGTTAATTTAGGACAATGAAAAATAATTAGTACCATTGACGATCACACAATGGGGTTTACTTAGAATCGACTTTTATTTCAATTATAAGTTCGCTTTCATATAAGTACAACCTCATTATGTTTAAATAATGACAAAATTTACAAGAAGAACTTTAAGTAGTGTTGAAGTAAAGAGGCAATAAAGCCGAATACTTCGAAAAAAATAGCAAAACTCTCACACAAATATGTTAAAACTTAATTCTTTATAAGATCAAAAGCGTTGCAACAACAAACGTTAATAAGCGAAATAACTTACAGTAGGTATTAATAAAAATCTCACTAAAACAACCACAGATCAATGAAGTATAGTACAAACTAGCTTTATAACTATTTATATATAAAGACAAGTTATTAGGCATACATTTTAAGGGGTATGTAAAAGGCAGACAGATAACCCTCTCGCTCGCACATTTAAACATAAAAAAAACAGAACTTTAACAAATGCAAGGTTAGAACTTAGAAAATAATATTAAATAAAAATATTTTGTAGCATTAATTTCGTATTTGTGTTGTACTACTTTTTATAATTAATATTTAGACCCCATATGCTAAACAATATTCGAAATATTATAGTAAAGAGATTCAGAATGTATACAGGCTG
Source organism: Eulithis testata (assembly GCA_947507515.1). Taxonomy (NCBI): domain Eukaryota; kingdom Metazoa; phylum Arthropoda; class Insecta; order Lepidoptera; family Geometridae; genus Eulithis; species Eulithis testata. The sequence continues at coordinate 2,392,096 of OX382213.1, read as the reverse complement.
GTTCAGAATATGTATTGTAAGCCAAGATCATTTTAGCTAAGTTTTTTTTTCTTAATAATACAATGCTACTTGCATTGTATTATAGGAAAAAAATACATATTAGGATAAAATTAAAAAAAAATTATATATTAGGAAAAAAATAACTTTTTTCGATTTTTATATTCTGATCTACCCAGTAGATATATCAGGCATCTAAATATCTAGAGACTGGATTCAAACCTTAGAAACCTAATAAATAGCGTGGTCACTACCACTAGACCACTTGTGCTCTCAAAATTAGTAACTATAATTATAGTGAAATTTTCTTTTCGTTGTCACACAATGATGTTTTAAAATAACACTTGTATGCATAAAAATAAGTAACATTTCCGTTTGACTGGCCGTTTTCTCATTAATTACTTAAGTTTAGCTCAATGCGTATTGATCTTAGTCGAGCTTTGATTCCGAAACGTTGCTTGAGTGTCGAATATTTAAGTAGAGGCAAGTTTGAAACTATACTTGAGCATCTAAATTGGTGCTTGAGTAGTAGATTCCATCAAGCAAGCTTGTATGAATTAGTGGCCAACTTTGTTGACGGAGATGTTCGGCCGCCTTAAGGCCTCCGTCATGGCTAAACGACTGCTAGTTGTTTCATGTTTCTAAGATTTCATTTGAGTAGAGATTTTGTTATGTTTTCCGAGTAAATGTAAGTAAATGTAAAGCACTGATCCGGACTCATGCATAGATTTTTATATGAAAACTAGTCGTAGCCCGCGGCTTTGCTCGCGTACGCATTATTTGGTTACAATCTTTGATCCTAACTTAAGACGCTTTAGGGTGCGACCTTTCAAAATTCCCTTCTTAGTGCTCCTCTACACTATATAAGGTTACTACCCTCCGAATTTCATACCTCTACGACTTATGGTTTAGGCTGTGCGTTGATTATCAGTCAGCTTCAAAAGTTTTATATATATTGATGATTGATGATATATACTCAAATCTATGCTTAAGTCACAATTAAGTTGTTAATGAGAACATGCTTACACTGGACGAGATCTACTTAAGTACAGTCAGCATCAAAAGTTTGACTTAATAGATCTAAGATTTTCCAATAGTAACTAATAGTTTTATTTTTATAATAATAAATAATTAAATAATACTTTTTACAATAGTTGTACTATTGGTTGTAATAGGCCCGTATTTGGAATTAATCATGTGCTTTGATAACGAATAAATGTAACAATCGTAAACGTATACACTAGCGTATTCGAGATACACTGCGCGGTGACACTACAACGGTTGGCAGTCGAGCTGGTGTTGGCCACGCAATGTGACTCAAATACGGTTTATGTAACGCAGCGACTGTCAAATTTGTTTACGATCACCTCTTTGTAGTTTAAATCGAAACTCAAGAATAGTTAGTTGGACAGATAATCGTTTAAAAAAATCTATAAGTACTTGAGTTCGTTTTTTTAGCATAAGAGTCGAATACGGACCTCAAGCCCGTATTCGCATTTAGTGCTGCATTGAGCCGAACTCGAGTATATACTTTTTTATAGTTTTGTAACAGAATCTCTACCAAAATCTATTCTTGAGTATCGCTGTCTGAGATGTTTATCAGAATACGAGCCTGAATAACATTTTAATTGATGCCGACAGTATAATATTATATTTTATAAATAACTGTTAACAAAATCTTATAGATCTGTAAGGATAATAAATAAATTTAAGTAAATAAATTGGCATTTTGGTTATTAGATCACAATTTTCACACGGCGCTCTTCATCTCTTGTTTGACGCAAGATTTGAACGCCTCCCAGCCTTCGTTCTTCGCATATGACTGAAACAATAAATATAACTATTATTACGTTTGTGGTACAATATGCCAAAAACAAGAATTTTATGAAGAAAAATTAAAATATCAGCTGTTTTGTAGGGTGGTCCATATTTGGCTCGCGATGCGATAAGCGGTTAATACTATCTTTCGCTCGCGACTCATTAGATTTTCGGAATCAGAATCGTTTATTTAGTAGATCTGCATATTTAGTTTACCCATATTATTATCTTTAATTATAGTTTTTGGCTTCTTTACAGATTTATAATAATACTACCTGTGCCCGCGACTTTGTCTGCGTGGATCTTTGGGTAGCATAGGGTAAAACTTTTACAAACTTTGAATGTCATATTTATTTATATCGAATCAACAGTCTAAAAAAGAAGTTTCAAGCTTCTAAGCTCTAAAAATGACGATACTTCCATAGAAATTTTCATCCCCCCTTTTGACCCCTTACAAAACCGTTTTTCGCATTAAAAAGGAGCCTATGTCCTTTCTCAGGCTCTAGACTATCTGTGTACCAAATTTCATTGAAATCGGTTCAGTAGTTTTGGCGTGAAAGTGCGACAAACAGACAGACAGACAGAGTTACTTTCGCGCCTTCGCATTTATAATATTCACGGACATTTAACACAACGCCTTCTAGTCCCAAACTAAGCAAAGCTTGTACTATGGGAACTAGATGGCTGATAGAATACATAATATAATTTTTTTTTAGTAAATACATACTTATGATACATAGAAACACCCAGAAACAGAACAAACATTTATGTTTGCCACAGAAATGTTTGTTCTCGGTGGGGATCGAACCCACGACCCACAGCACGGAAGGCAGAGCTACTACCGACTGAGCCATGACGCCTGTCGTATTAGTTAGGATAGATATCACTACATACTGTATGGAATACCTTAAATCCGCGATGAAGTCTATCCTTCATGATAGCAATGAATTCCTTGTAACTGAGCAAGCCATCGCCATCAGCGTCGAATATAGCGAACACAGTGGACACTAAATGTTCCGTTTGAGATACACCCGTGCAGATCTTCACAGCGCGGTGGAATTCATCTGAAAATATACGAAAATAGCGAGATATTTTTAATCGAAGGAGGTTCTGAATTCGTCGGTTTTTTTTTTATGTATGTTCACCGATTACTCCGTCATTTATACACCGATTGAAAAAGGAGGAGGTATGTTCACCGATTACGCCGTCATTTATACACGATTGGAAATAGTATATTATGCAACTAGTGAATAAAAGACGGATTTAAAGCGGGGGCCTTAAATGAATCACGAGCAAGTGAAGGATTCTAACTGTATAGCCAATGCTATACAACCTCCTTGCGCAAAAACAATAATTAGATGGAGGTCAAATATATTAGTGTGTTCTAAATTCAAACACCAAAACAGTGAGTAAAAGTGCAGTGCTAAGTCACTCCGGGTTCCCTCGGGAAGCCGGAGTGAAACATACGCTATATTTTATTCAAATCAAATACGTGGATTCTTAGATACAGCTTGAACTCTCTAAACAAAAAGCAGCCATTTGCTTCGAGGTTGATCATATGCTGGTTGACAGATATTTTGGCGAATGGTTTCGCACGCGTGCGAAGCCGCGGGTATCAGCTAGTTTAGTATACAAGGTGTAACATAATTACCATATAAGTCCCAAGGGGGCGTAATCAGACCGACCACCTGAGTGCTTGGACGTGTGCAAAGGGTCAATAAATCATAATTGAAATTTTCTTACAAAAGTACAACTTTTATTATTTTATAACTTTGCGACAACCCTAAAAGTTTGTTTACTATTTGCGTAGATCTACACACACACACACATGTATATGTAGGTACCCTCCTGCCGCGTCGCACGTACATGCTAGCTGTATGTAGGTAAATTTCAAGTGAAAGTTACGAGCGCATTTCATGAATGAAAAACTTCAAATCTCAAAAGTCGTAGAAAAAAACATTGTTCGTCGTGACCTGTAAAATACTCCCCTTTCGGACTTATAGGGTATTTATGTTATACCGTGTATAAGCCAAAATAAACTCAAATTTAATCGAGTTAAAATCGTTACCTTTTGATATAGGATGATCAGCTAGCGTATACATTCTCATAGCGATAGTAAAATCCTCCAGATTATTGAGAAACTGACAGAATGTCTTGAACTCCTCGAATGTAATTCCGTGTTCGTCCTTCATACGATCCAGCAATCGATCGAGATACATATCGTACTCGTCTGTATCGAGATACGTGTATCGAAGGAGAATCTTCGCGAAGTCCACTTCTGAGATTGTTTCGTGACCTGTGGGATAGAGATATTTGTTTAGAATCCTCTCTTACCAATATTATAAATGTGAATGTTTAGATGTATGAGGCGACTGGTAAGGTCAGACAACTTTCTCACTCGCACATTTCAACATTTATGAAGATATAATATATAACTAAATGTTATTATCTTAAATCGCAGAGCTTCAGGGTCCAGAGAATAACAATGCAAAGGTTCAGTGAAAATATCACATTGATCCAAAGTAGTTTTCCAACCAAAAATTGTGCACTAAAATTGGTCGCATCGGTAGTAATTTTTAATGGTTAGAAAACTTGTTTGGATCAATGTGATATTTTTACTGAACCTTTGCATTGTTATTCTCTCGACCCTGAAGCTCTGCAATTTAACATAATTACATTTAGTTATATTATATCTTCAAAATTGTTTAAACGTGTGAGCGAGAAGGTTGTCTGACCTTACCAGTCGCCTCACCGACGAAGTCGCGGGCGGAAGCTTGTACATCCATACATCCTTACAAACTTTCGCGTTTATAATATTAGTAGGCAGTAGGATTATAAATTAGTTGATAAACATGTTTTGTTAAAAAAAAAACCTTGGATATATCACACAACGCTCTCTAGTCCCAAACTAAGCAAAGCTTGTACTATGGGAAATAGATTGCTGATAGAATACGTATATACATTTTCTTTTGTAAATACATACTTATGATACATAGCAACACCCAGACACAGAACAAGAATCTATGTTTGTCACACACAAATGTTTGTCCTCGGTGGGAATCGAACCCGTGACCCACTGCACGGAAAGCAGAGCTACTACCGACTGAGCCACGACGCCTGTCATTTACCTTTGGAGAACTCATGAAACTCCAATTCTAAAACTTCCGTCTGCAAATTCTCCATAAACTGGCAGAAACCTTCAAACTTCAGATCGTCCTTGCCCTTCTTCCCGAAGAAATGGACCTGGAATATCAAAAACCTTCGTTATAAACCAACTGAAAATTCTTGAGCATTTCACAACGCCATCTAGTCCCAAAGTAAGCAAAGCTACTATGAGAACCAGTGGGCGAGCAAGATATTTGTCAACTTGTTCAGTCAAAATGCAAGCATTTTGTTATCATTTTGCACCATTTTTTTAACTACAGCATCATCTGTGTAATGTTGCCGAGAAACCGCGCCTTTGAATCTTTAACTTACATATCTGCATATTATCTCGTCCTCAAATAGGTACGACAAGTAATAGTCACGCAGAAGTGTCAAAAGTTTATAATATAAGGGCGCGTTTTTTAGGCAAAATTACTACAAATGATGCAATATTTCCAAAATGCTTTCCTTTTGACAGAACGAGTTGACAATTATTTCGCCTTATCCCACTAATATTATAAATGTCAAAGTTTGGATATTTTTGTTATAATTACGCTGCAACTGCTGGTCCGGTTTGGATGAAACTTGGAATATATTAGTTCGTAATCCAGATTAACACATAGATAGATAGATATATTTTTAATTGCACACCAAGAAAAGAAGAAAAACTATAAAAGAGAAATGAATTTTGAGTATGAGGTACAATGGGAGGTCTTATCGCTATAAGCGATCTCTTTCAGACCACCTTTCGGTGGACAGAAGCATTTCGCGTACGTAACATAGTCTACTTTTTAACCCGGAAAATCAACAGGATCAAACGAAGCCGCGGGCTGAAGCTAGCATAACATAAGCGTAATCATACCTGTAGAAAAGTGTCGACGTTATGTCGTCTCTGAAGTCCTTGTTCATCGTTGACGTAGTTCTCGTGAGGTCGCTCTACGGCGCCAGTTTCTTCGGATATGCCGCGCTTGCCTCGCCACGCGTAGCTAAATATCTTCTCCATCTGTAAGTTTTTATTATTTGAAGTTCGTTGAAGGATTCGGATCAGATATTGGTGACGATTCTGTTGCTTGCCACTAAACTAACTAAAACTAATTAAACGTGTTCAAACTAATTATAGTTTAGTTAATATACACGGTGTAACATAAATACCCTATAAGTCCGAAAGGGGGGTATTTTACTGGTCATGGCGAACAGTGTTTGTTCTACGACTTTTGAGAATTTTGAAGTTTTTCATTCATGAAATGAGCTCGTAACTTTTACTTAAAATGTACCTACCCGCAGCATGCGTGTGCGTGCGACGGACGCGGTAGAAGGGTACCTATTTGTGCATGCGTGTGTACGGGTGTACGCAACTAGTAAACAAACACTTAGGGTTGACGCAAATTTCTAAAATAATAAAAGTTGTACTTTTGTATGAAAATTTCAATTACGATGTATTAATCTTTGCACATGTCCAAGCACTCAGGTGGTCGGTCTGATTACGCCCTCTTCGGACTTATAGGGTATTTATGTTACACCTTGTATATGTTTTTAAACTATAATATATTTTTTTGGTTCTGTAATACCTTCCGCAGTGTCGTAAATAAAAATTATTCTATTCTATAAATATAAGTCCGTTATTCGCCACGAAATAACTAACTAAACGTAATTAAGATAAATATAAGTTCTTAATGTTTCAATTAAGTTGAAATTAGCATAATACGGGTAATTAAGACACATGGCTATAACTCCTATTCAGTGACCTATATCCTACATATTTTTAAATAATATTAGTTAATTTGCTGTAACAACAGAATCACCACCATTTAGGGATTAAATATTTAAGTTTTTACTTCTATAAGTTATGGTTTTGCATGTTTAATAGAGATATTGATAGATAGATACAAATAAAATAAAGTATTAAGCCTGCGCTTGTAAATCTTATTTTTATAGAATACGTATTTTATAGAACACGCACTCACACATACACACACACAAGTTAGGAATTTAGGACATGTTATATATGTACATGTTTCTCTAATTGCATTTTTTTCACAAACTCTTTAGTAAAAGCTACACAAATCAATGGTATGCAACACTGCACAATCAAATAAACATTATATTGACACTGCACGAACCTAATTTTGTAATAAAAATGAAAATGATTTTTATTATAAAAAAATTATAAAGTTGATAAAAAAAAATTAGGTAATCTTAAAATAATTAGAAACAAAAAAGTTTTGGAACAGTTGAGCTATCTATAAATCGTTGGCAACGGTCTGTAGATAGCTCAACTGTTTCATGTGTATTTTGTAAATATTTTAAATACTGTATTTGTTGCAATTTTCTTTGCGAAACATAATAGATTCGTGAAGTGAAACCTTTCTTAACTGCTAGTTTTAGTTAATTTTTTAATAATATGTAAATTGAGTTTCAATTTTAGTATGAATAAAAATCGTTCAGTCAAAAAAAAATTTCCGGATTTTCGAAAAAAAAATTTACAATGCAACTGAAAACCTTCAGACTACGGGGCTCTGACAAAATCAGCAGACGTCACTTTTACAACAAATCGTCATATCAGTTATAGCACACGCAATTTTGAACTTACTATGGACGGCTTAGCGACTACATCCGTTTGGCCGAGTTCCGTTTGTTTCTTCAGAGCACTTGCTGATACTATGGAAAGCAGCTACAACGCAAAGCGGTGAGTAGATACATAAATAACATATAAATATAATTATTTACACATAAATAAATAATAGACCTTTGCCCAGCAGTGGGACGATATAGGTTAAATAAAAAAATATAATATTCAAGCAGATTGATATAAAAATAAATTCAATAATTTCATCTTTATTTGTTTTAAATATTTAAAAGAAAAAATTTAGAAATAAAGCAATTAAATATAGCGGCAGCCTTATTGTGTAAGTTCAGTGGTAATCGACATCGGCTTCGTTTTTGACATTTGAAACCTAGACTGGACTTCAAGTGTCACTTTCGTATTCGTTTTGTATACAATAGCGAAAAAATTCTGACAGAGTCGACCGGTGGTAATGGGCTTGAACTTCACTGGTAATGGATTTCAAGTTACACAATAAGGGTGCCGGTACGATAAAGTACCTTTGAATTTTCAAAATATAGTCTTTAAAACTTTTTTATTATTTTAGTTATTATTGTTACAGTCGAAAATTTTTGGGTCTGGTGTAAAAACCCAGTTGAAAAAAAGCAGTTATTAACAGTGAGTTAGGGTCCACAATCAAACTCACTGCCTCTTCGCTTTTCGCGTCCAAATTTTTGCGATCCTTGAACGTGCCACCCAGGAGTCGTTGAATCTAAATATTTATTTAAAAACGGGAAGAATGAAGATAATAAATAAAAAAAAATAACCTACAAACATATAAAAATATCATAAATATAACTAAGTCACAGCCTTGTCTTGTAAAGGAGTTTCAAGTTACAAAAAACTAGCTACAACTAAAAACTAACTAAATCATACCAACTCTTGGCTCCTTATTGCATAAGGTTTATTTTTGTGTGAGATTTATTACTACTGCAAAATATTGCCATAAGCAAAAAAAACACCGCTATTTTGTAACTACCAAAAAAACCCGTATTGCCGTGACTTACTGATCACATTTAGGTAGCAAAAACTCCAAATTATTAATTAAAAAATATATCCCAAAGAAAGGATAATTACTCGTTATTCATACGTGCCTACTACTGACTCTACTGACCCAAGTCCCATTCAAAATTTTCTGTCTCGCACCGATGATCGCGCCGCTTGCGTATTTCACGCAATAATAACTAAATTGTGTAAGATTTTGGTTAAAAACAAACCTCGTTAACTTGGTGAAAACCTTGACAGTACCAATAGCATTAGTAGCCTCTGCTGCAACTGTCCTTTTTTGGTAATTACAAAATGGCGGTGTATAAATGTTAGAATTTGTCTATGACTACCCTATTCATTTATCTATTTAAGGTTGAACAAGTCGCAGTCAGTCGCAAACCTTTCCATACAAATGTGGAAGGGTAACCACTCCACTGTTTGACTTTGACCAACCAAAACTAAGGATCGAACCAATTTATCTCGTCATAATCTATGTCTGTGTACAGCCCAAACCGTAAAAAAAGAAATAATTAAAAAATACAAGCTTCTAAATTTTCGTATGAAAAGTATTATTCGCGTGTATTTTTAAATGAATACTTTTTTACGGTTTAGGCTGTATACAGACATAGATTATGACAAGATAAATTGGTATAATCCTTATTTTTGGTTGGTCAACGTCAAACAGTGGAGTGGTTACCCTTCCACGTTTGTATAGAAAGGTGTGCGACTTGTTCAACTTTAAGCCTTTTGATTCTCAACTTTTTTTTCGGTTGTGAAAAACAACATGATAAAACTGGTCCTATAACCTAATAAAACACAGAATTGTCCTTGACACAGCGCAATTGTTTTTTAATGACAGTTACCTAGGATACACAGATGGCGCTAGCCTTGTACGATGATTTAGTCCATATATATATACTATTATAAAACTGTAAAAAAGCTAAAAACTGAAATGAAAGATATGGATAAACTAAATATACAGATCTACTAAATAAACGATTCTTATTCTGAAAATCGAGTTTGTCTGTTTGCCTGTCTGTTTGTTCGCGGATCACGCCTTAACTACTGGACCGATTTCAATGAAACTTATACCATTCAGAAGCCCTTTTCCCAGATTGAAAAATAGGCTATATTTTATTGAAATCAAAGACGTGGATTCTGAGATACAGCTTGACCTCTCTAAACCAAAAGTCGCCTTTGACACGAGGTTCATCGTATATTGGTTGACAGATATTTTGGTGGAAAGTTTCGCACGCATACGAAGTCGCGGGTATCAGCTAGTTACAAATACTAACAGTATAAAATATCTCTCAGTTCATGTGACTTTTGGCAGAGGCCTCCTCCAGCATTTTCCACTGTGATCTCTCTCTGACAACTACTCCCCTAGACATCATTGAAAGATTAATTCAACCTTTCGAATGCCGAAACGCAGATCCACGCGAGATAGAACACATTTTCCATTGTGTCAGGAACCGAGTACTAGATAAGTAACAAGTAGCGCCATCTAGTTTCTATGGAAGAAAGTGATTACCTCAAACACTCAAATTGATAGCGAAGATCCCAGTCAAAAGTTGGACATCCTAAGGTCTGTTTTGGCGTTGAGGCAGCCGGATGTTCCAAAATGATCTTTGTATGTATAGGAATAAGTAACATTTTACTTTCAAAGTTTTTATCTGTAATAATATTACTTACGACTAGAAATTCGTTCTTATCTACTCTTTGGTTGCCGTCAGTATCAAACATGTTGAAGGCTATTCTGAATCCTGATGCAGGCTCTGAAACAACAAAATATTATTTAAAAACAAAAAAATGTATTTTATCAGCAATCTAGTTCACATAGTTTGGGACTAGAGGGCGTTATTACAAATATCCATGTCCACGGTATAAATAATTACACCGCCTTCTATTGTAGCTTCGTTTACTTTAATTAGATTACTTGGAAGATATCTCTCTTAGCGATGAGGTCGCTCATTGTGATACCTATTTTTGTGTTGTCTATTTTCTGCTTGGTTTCTGTGTGGTGAAGAATTACTATCCATCAAATATCAGAGATGAATATTCGCTAAAATTCGTAAATTAACTTATACTTACTCGTTAAAATTGAGAGAAGGAACAGGTACTCCGTGTAAGAAACTATTCCTGAAAACATAAACATAGTAAGTTATCTACAAGCCTCACAATAAATTTTAACGTAATGGGAATGGAATGTATGCCTATGTCCGAATCAGCGCTTGAACACTAAATCAGCGGGCCTTTGTGCCAGTTCTTTGTGGTCGCGACCAAAGACTAAAAAAGGACGGACAAACAAAAAACTCGAAAAAGAAAATCTAAATCTAAATCACGGAAGCTATTAAGTAATAAATATACTAGCTGATACCCGCGACTTCATTCGCGTGCGAAACTTTCCTCCAAAATATCTGTCAACCAGCATACGATGAACCTCGTAGCAAATGGATGCTTGTTTTAGAGAGTTCAAGCTGTAGGTATCTAAGAATCCACGTCTTTGATTTCAATAAAATATAGCCTATGTTTCAATCCGGAACAAGGGCTTCCGAATGGTATAAGTTTCGTTGAAATTGGTCCTGTAGTTAAGCCGTGATCCGCAAACAAACAGATAAACTCGATTTTCGGAATCAGAATCGTTTATTTATTAGGTCTGCATATTTAGTTTATCCATATCTTTAATTTTAGTTTTTGGCTTTTTTACAGTTTTCTAATAGTATATATTACCTCTATCTCTCATATTGCGAAACATTTGCGATGATCCCTTCTTCAAAGCAGGTGTGTGATCGCGTAGGTATTCGATCTCTTTGGCGGTCAGCACGCGTCGTTTTAATCGGGCTGGAGTAAGAATATAAAAATATATAAAATACAAACACATGAAGTTAAAAAGTGTAAAAAGCAGTTGAGACCCCTAAACATAAGTCGGGTAATCATTGTACTACCTACTTATTTATGCCTATGCCAAAGGGCACACTAAAGACTGAAATAATTAGTACCTAAACACTGCAAAACTACTAATGTAGCCAATTTTCTACTGAATAAACGGCTATTGTTATATGACCTACCTATTGTTTTAAATTTATCTTACTAGCTTCCTCCCGCGACTTCGTCCGCATCCCGTTTGATCCCGTTGATTTTTCGGGATAAAAAGTAGCCTGTGTTAATCCAGGTTACGAACTACATATTATATTCCAAGTTTCATCAAAATCGGACCAAGAATTACAGCATGATTTAAACGCAAAGATCGAAACACCCTAATGAAACATCCAAATATTTAAACTTTGACATTTATAATATTAATAGCCGTCGCCCGCGGCGTTGCTCGCGTTCTAGAACTTTAGACTTTAGAGGGTGACTTTTCAAAATTCTTTTCTTAGTGCACCCCTACACTATATGTTCGGGCATTCTTGTTTTTCCTAATTTATTCAATCATAAGCCTTGCCGTGCCTTTCAAACCGGGCACTGACAACGACAGTGACATCTGTGACATCCGCGCCGTAGTCTTTTCTATGCCGTCGCCTGAAGAATGGACAGTGGGGATCTTGCGAGATGTCATGGCGGAAAATAAGAAAACTTGAACGGCGGCGGTTTTTGTTCAATAAACGAAAAAGGAACCGAACCGTGATTCCTAAGTGTATTGTTTGTGTGTGACATTTGTCGGCGTGTTGTCTAGTGATTGGAACACAGTGAGGGAATCCGCCAGCAGTTTTGCACAACCTCAGATCGGCACACCGGCTACATCAGATCGAAGCCCCGGCAACAGGTAAGTGATTGTCTATTTTGGGGATCACAGAATGCCTGAACCAATGAACCAGTAAAAAATATAGGTACAAACGAACTAACATACACTATACATATAAGGCTACTACCTTCCAAATTGCATACCTCTAGGACTTATAGCTTAGGCTGTGCGTTGATTGTCAGTCAGCTTCAAACGAGTTTTATATATTTAAGAAGATAGTGGATTGACTTACGCCTAGGCTCTTGTTCCACGACAGACTCGAGAAAGTCCTGCGGAGTCATGTACAGCTGGCCGCCGTACTCTACGCTGGCGAACTTGATGAAGCGACGCTCTCGCGACGTCAGCTTCACAGACTTGGCTAGCTCATCCGGCTGGAAACGAACGGACCAAGTTTACAAGCACGAAACACCAACGAGAACCAGCGGGGCTAGGATTCGCACGCGAGATATTTGTCATGACGTTCTGTCAAAATGTAAGCATTTTTCACCAGTTTTGTTTCATTAAATAATTGCATTATTTGTGGTAGTCTTGTCGATAAAACGCGCCTTCTTATTGTACACTTTTGACACTTCTTAGTCGTCGTACTTTTTTGAGGACGAGATAATATTATAGTCCAAAACTTGTGAATAACGTCCACATTGGTGACTACCTCGGGGGTCCAGACATATAAACACTGTCCCCTGACAAGATATGATGGTAGTATAACAGACTTGCTCACCCTTGGCAACTACGCCATCCAATGGATCAAGCAGCTAAATATATATTGTGAACGATTGTTTGAATGCCATACGAATAAATAAATAAAACCAAAAGTTGAAGATTCAAAGCGTTCTCTCAAAAACATTACCACAGATAACGCAATAGTTCAAAAACTGGTGCAAAATGACATGACAAATATCTCGCATGCGCGTCCTAGCCCCGCTGGAAGCCTTTTACAAGGGTTTCTTGTTTGTCCACATACAAACTAGCATTAGGACCTGACAATGATAGTAATGTTTCAAAATTGTATGTGGTGAAATTAACATCGGCTCTAGACATGCTGGGCTGTTCATTCCCATTATCACAGAATATTGATTTCTTTTATAATATTTAAAATTAAGTATCTATGTAAATGAATGTAGTAAACTGGTCGAAAACCAACCAAAGTAGTGTGACCTACATCGATGTTCAAACAGGTGCCGACTGACAACCCGAAGCTTTCGCACTCGACGCGAAGCCGAAAGCTAAAACCAAATATTTACGTTCCTAATCGAGCAACAGAGTGATAATCACCATAGCTCCATTTTCGGAGCCGCCCGCTCCACAGCTGATGGTTGATATAATCAAATAGGGAATGCCGGAATCCCTTCTATAAATAAACAATCATCGGCAATAAGATACCCCGGAACAATTTTCCCGTTTCGGTTAAAATAATATTTTTTAGAACATGTAAAGCAGTGTAGGGTGACCAGCAATCGAATTTGTAGTAAAAAAACTTCATACTAAGAAAAACTTTCAAATTTTGCTACGATACATAGGGTATTTGACATGCTCTTTCAGAAAAAAAAAAAACCGGTATTGGAAAAAAAAAATTGCCGTGTGGAAAATATCAAGCAAAATTCAGTACGTTCAATGTTCATAATTTGTTCAAAAAAACCTGACTGAAGCGCACGAAAGAACCACCACTGTTCCGTCCGGCCGATGAGATCGCGGAAGTGCATGCGCATCTGGTGAGACCAGATGGATAAGCAAAGCACGACAACAATACAAATTTTAAATGGGAATTCAAAGTAACTTGGAAAAATCCCTTTCTCTAAAGGAATTCTTTAGATTCATCAATGGTCCCTACCGTAGAGACACTCTGTTCAATGTAATAAAACTGAAAAACAATCCATTCACAAATACAACAGTCCAGGCATTTATAAAAATGAAAGATCTAACACAAAATCATTTGCAGTTTCAGCCGAACCATCTTCTACACCCGTGTGCGTCCTGTGCAAGGGCAATCACCGGTTGTATGGTTGTGCTACATTCCTGAGCAGATAAAAGAAGAGAGAGTTTCGGAAGCGCAGAGGTTGAGACTTTGTCTTAACTGCTTGAGAAAGGGACGCTCTTCAAACCAGTGCAGGTTGGGTCCCTGCCTTCATTGTAAGAGACGTCACAATATTGCTGCATAGGCAGTAAGGACTCTCAGGCTACAACGACAACCAAAGTAGAACAAACTACCGAAATAGGTCAAAATTTATCAAACTAGATTAGCGGGCCTAAGATGCGCACCGCGAGATATTTGTCATGTCGTTCTGTCAAAATGTAAGCATTTTGCACCAGTTTAGGAACTATTGCATTATCTGTGGTAATGTTGTCGAGAAACCGCGCCTTTCAATTTTCAACTTTTGACATTTCTGCACGACTATTATCTCGTCCGTAGAGAGGTACAACGACTAACAAGTGTCAAAAGTGTACATTATGGCGCGTTTTGTCGACACCATTAGGTACCACAGATAATGCAATAGTTCCTAAACTGGTACAAAATGTTTACATTTTGACAGAACGACATGACAAATATTTCGCGGTGCGCATCTTAGGACCGCAGGAGTCATCTGAAACTGAATCTGAGCCTCATGACGACAAAGCTTTTACAGAAAGTGAAAGTTTCCGAGTCTTCTTTTTATACAAAACATAAAAAGAATAATAAAATGACCAAGAAGTGAAGGACAGGAAGTCAAAGGGCCCACGGTGTTTTAATTGCAATAAAAATAGAGACGACATGACCAATTCAAGCATACATTCTTGCTTTGTAAATATTTTGTATGCTTACTTATGCTTATGTAATAGTTAAGAATCTTCTTTTATATTTGTTCATGTTATTTAAGTGGTGGTTTGAATAAATGGTTCTCTTTCTTTCAAAATCTTTGATTCGAGAGACAAAAAACTAAAAACGCTTGCAATTTAACAAAAACTCAAATTGAATGATTTTTCTTTGCTATAGTGAACATTTCAACGCTGTCAAAGGTTGTATAATAAGAAATAATAAAGTAGAAATAAGAAGAGATGTCTTGTTCATAGAAAATTGTAATGGTATGGAAAGAAACTTCAAAAAACGATAGTAAGCCTGAGCTTACATCAATATATTTGGAATCAAGCAACACAGAACAGGTAATCAGCCTAGATAATCGTTTCCAAGCAGAAAATGATGTTACATTATTGTCACCCCAGAGCACAAAATCCTTTAAAAGCTGTATTTTTGATGACATCCCCAAAAATAGAAAAAGAAGAAGACTTTGATATCTGCTGATGTCTGACAGGTGACACGAAGTGATATTTATATTTTATTCTTCAACA
The DNA here is from genome assembly GCA_947507515.1 of Eulithis testata. NCBI lineage: Eukaryota > Metazoa > Arthropoda > Insecta > Lepidoptera > Geometridae > Eulithis > Eulithis testata. Next base: position 2,376,482 of record OX382213.1, on the reverse strand, counting down.
TAACCTAAACTAATTTTATAGCACTAAAAATGTTAGCTCTGTCAAATTAGGTTATTTTAGGAACCTGGAAAATGAGGTGGTAACTTTCTGCGACTCGGTTATATCGCAGAAAGAGGCTACGGAGCGGGAGAGGGAGATTAATTCCAATCTGCCGATCCGCAGTCGGAGAGCTAGATGTGGAAGAAGGTGGAGGCAAAGTCTCCACGATACCCGTCCACCATAATAGGCTTGGGCGACGGCACCGTGGTGTATTTAGTAGCCGTCGCCCACTATCAAGCCTCGAGGTGTCGCGCGCGGGTGGTCCGCGTGCCTCTCGTAAGAGGAAGCTGAAGCAGCCGAGAAGGGTCTCCAAGGATATGGAGGCAACACCGTCGGGGCATGGAAGAGTGCGAAAGCGTGCCCACAGCCCCGGCAAGAGGTGTAAGAAGGACCTCCGTTGGGTTATAGTTGGTAGGAGTCCGACATAACTCGTCTGTCGCTAACCACTGCAGAATCCATGAGGATTTCCCAACGATAAAAAATAAGGTACATGAAACAAAACCGACACCTAGCTAAGAAAAAAAATGTGTTTAGGGTTGACAAAATATCGCTCAGGAACGGATACATAAAAAACGTGTAACTTTGTTTTAAATTAGGAAAAAATTTATTGCATTACGTAAAAACAGAAAAGAGACCGACATGCATATTTCAAGTTCACAAATGCCCAATGTCTTTTAGTTAATTTAAGACGTTTACCCCATTCCGGAGGATTTATAACTCCTTTTAGGGGTGGCACCGTAGGTTTATTTATAGCTATATTTGACAAAGCGACTATAAGATGGGTTGCAACTGATTTTATTACAACCCTGATTTATTGATATTGATGAGATAAGGGAATTTTGGTAAGAGGATGATACTATAACCAAATAGTGAACATTTTTTTTGGTTTAGAGCCACTGATTCAACCGATGAGTTTTCCATCTGAGCCTAAAGACCGTTGTCGAACAGAGGAACTTCTTTATTTATTGAATATTATCTAATAACGCAGTCTGTGTTCGCCTGTAAAAGGTTTGTACACTTAGATTAAGACCACTAGCTCTTAGTTAAAACATTGTCGTGGACAAATTGTTGGCGAACCTAAATAATCTTTTGTACTAATCTTGAAGACTAAAGCACTAAATTATTAGGCGAAAAAATAAAAGAAGAGTTATTGTATGACTACAACATTCTCAATAATATTTATAGCACTTCTTGTGTGTTATTAAATCACACACCGCGCGTACACGTAAAACAGTAACTCTATTAAAACTGGTAGCCATTACTATGGCTATTACGATGCTTGATGGTGTAATTTTAATAGTAAATGGTAGGTGTTTTGTTTAAACTTTAATAATAGCATCACCTGCACAGATGAAAAATGATATATGTAGATGGCGTAACTAAATAAACATATCTACCTACCATACGTCTGTAATTTTTTACGAGTACATAACAGACAATGGTTAAAAAAAAATCAGCAGCTTAATACTAAAAAAATAATAAAAAAAAACTAATCTGGATACGATGAAAATCGTATCCAACAATAACGCAGCTACTGAGTTATGCTGGACCAACACAATTCATTGACTCATTTCTTTATCAAAGTCTGAATAAAGCGTCGAAGGACGTTAGCACAAAACTCAAAGATATTACTTACAACAAAATCCAAAGAATGCAGGGAGCAAGAGAAAAACTCAAAGTATTCCTAGAAAATATGACATCCGCATGGAATAACCTTGCCAGGGCACGGAGACTCTGGAGAAGAAAACCCTGGAAGCATCCACACTACATACCTCCCAAAAGGCGGCAATAAGACCCATGCCAAAGAACACCGCCAGATCCTCCACCTCGTTAGTGGCTGAACTGTAGGATCAAAGAGCAGAAACAACAAGGCTGATTTATCATCCAGCGCGTGCTTTACTCCCAGAGATATTACTCTTCAAGTTGCAGGAACACCTTTCGTTTTTCTCTATTGCGTAATCATTTAAAAAGATATAAAGTTTCACAATATTGGTAAAACACTTATAAGATGACTTCCTCCAGTTTATTTTCACAAAACATATTCAAGTTTAAGGAAAATAAGATTTGACAAAACTGGAACGAATTACTGCAATAGTGAAACATAACAGCGGCCACCGATGTGGAGTCCCGCTGAGTGGAAACACCAGAAGTTCAGCTCAGACAATATCAATTTCATAATTAGAGTTAGAAAAACAAAGTAATAAAAGAAAGCATTTTCTACGCAACAATAAGGAAGACTGGAACGATCGAATATAATATTTGCAATTTTATGGACCATCATGATCTCTGTTAAGCTTGCATTGCACAATAGAAGACACAGAAACAAATAACGTCTGTGATATATCTAATGAACATTAAGAATGTATGCAACAATTTGTAAGCATTACAGGAGAAATGTCAGAGTGGAACACGACTGGGGTGCGACGAGATAACATTATAGAGATTCAAGATTGCTTAAAAGGGCTTTCTATATTTCGATATTTTCAAATATATTCGAATGCTGTCGCCATTTCAGACCTGCGTTGGCTAGGAATGTAGCCAATTTCTTTGTACAGTAGTTTTTGAACATATAAGCTTCTATATTTACGATATAATATAGTATTAGCGTCTCGTTGTCTTAACTTTGTGTGACGTTTAATACTTTCGGTAGCCTGCTGTGAGACTTAAGGACTAGGCGTGGCTGCTTTGCGTAATACGAATGGGCCCTGATTGTAGTGAATATGTTATCTGTACAACAGTTATATTCAATCGCTTCACTTTACATACGAAAATCAAATAAATAAGCAACATATAATGTGCAGACACCATTTTACGGTCGACCTTTTAATAAAATCTAGCTTAAATATTAAAATCCTTTTCATACAAGAGTTTTAAACAAAAAGACTAACTCAGTCTATAAGACATCGCATCATATGACATTTTAATAAAAGTTATGCAACACAGTCAAAGAGCACCACAAACATGCCATAGGTAGCGGGGACGCATGTCCAGTAAATCACCCAACCAGCCCCCCATTAACTACAGCCAGGCGTGTTCGGCCTAATACGAAACAAATATTTGTACAATGGACGAGTGTTTAAAACTGTCGCGTATAGATTTATTGGTGCCGCGGCGGACAGGGACGAATTTAAAATTGGATGAGACAGAAATTCGAGTAGTCGAACTAACGTTTCTCAACGGCGTTTGTGTAATTGCTTATAGAGACGCTTCGAGAGAGATCGTATTTATCTTCATCTCCAAGAACATGTTTATTGAAAGAAATGTCCGGGTCCTGCAGCAGAGGATCACGGAGGTTAGAAAAGATTACTGTTCGTGGGCCCAACTCTCCTTTCCTGCATTCAATCTTGCAACATTGATACATACACCTTCAACAAGGCTACTTTCTTTCCAAAGAGCTACGAAACTAGACGCAAACGAAGAACCATCGACAGATGTCGGTGGTTGTCGGTGGTTCTTCGTTGCCTGTTTAAATTGCATTATTAATATTTAAAATTAGCCGAACCATCGGGCCATAGCACATCATCGATGCAAGGATTACGAACGGTATATTTATTGTTTTTTAATTCACGTGAAATATGTAAATGGTAAACAGAAATCTTCCCTAGTCCGTCCCAGCGGTCTGCGGCGCGATTCCCACAAATCCATCTCGCTGTACAGCGTCAGTCGACTGCGGCGCCTGCGTCGGTTTACGATCGCTTTGTATACAATAGCCCATGCTAATACGACGTGAAGACTCTTCAATTGTTACCTCACCTCACTTGTTTGTTGTGCTACTATATACCTGCCTTTACAGTAGATGAGTTATCAAATTCATAGACGACTTTTATCTATCCATCCATTCATAAAAAAGCCTCTACATCTATTCTCTACATGAATTGTGTTGTTGTGATTTAGCGTTGGAGGGTTTTTTATTCATGCCCTTATCACGGGACGCTGCTGTAGTGTTTGGCATGATTTTACATAAGGTTTACTCAGCACTGCTGCATGTGGGCAGAGTGCACATACAACAGAAATTACTATACGTTGTGCTACACAAAATACTGCATCGAAAAAATGTTTACACCAAGTAATTTATTTTATGATCTTAGGAGACAATTCAAGTAAAAAGAAACTCTTCATTAGTCTGCTATACATATTATAAAAGTGCGTGGGCAGAATCGACCAATCGTGTAAATTTTACCGTCGTTTTCCGGATATTACACCATAAAATGCAATAAACATTATTGATAAATTAGGGCCTGTTAGAGTAATGATCAATAAAGTTTAGGTAAATATTGGATGCGGTATGCAAAGTTGTGGAGTGGAATATTACTTTATTGTTGTTAAATAAAAAAACTTCTTGAGGGTGTAGGAACAATATCGTGAATACAACTTCTTTTAAGTTTTTGGAATGAGAACGAGCAAACCTTTTAAACACAAACAAATAGGTATTATGTTAACGCTAGAGGGCGTTGTGTTAAATGCCAAAGAATATATTTTATTATTGAATCACGACCATCAAGAACCCATCCGCTCTTTCCCATAATCTTTAATTCATACCCCCTCCATTATCCCTGATCCATCCATAGCCCCAGTAGCTATAATTCCCTTCTTTGTCCCCTTAATGGTCGGGAGCAGGAGTATACCGATAACACCTGCTTACTACAACACTACTTATTTATTATTTTACTTTTTGGTTGCATGTATTCAACAAGTAAAATGGGTTTTCATATCCAGAGCTCTTCGCTATCATCAGTGGTGGCCGATTCAAGTTTGTATGGGCTATTCAATAATAAACAGGGAACTGATACTGAGAATGATTATGAAGTTGGTGGACATTGCAAGTAGAATACTATCCCTCAACCTATAAGCAAATATAAGCAAAAAACATATAGGTAAGTTGTAAAGCAATGCATCCGTCATCGAAAGGGCTCCATTATTGGAGCCTTGCAATCTCGCCTAAAGCTAATTTATCATCCTTAGCCCGAAGACTCACAGACTTAGAGATCTGCCGATACGATTCAGGATCCCGTGAAATATGGTTCAGAAAATGAGGAGGTAAATCATGTGTGAAAGCCCCGCAGTATTCATATGTTTCATTAAGTTGTTGAGGCAGAGAGCTTTTACTGGCAAGAGCTTAACATCTATTACGATCAAAATAAGATAGGATAGTACATCTTGTAGAAAAACAACAGCTACAAACTGAAATTTAATAATTTCGATAATAGGTCCTATAGGGAAAAACAGCTAGAAAGAGAAATGAAATAACTCTTTATTTGTATTTAATTAATTGGTGTGCAGTGGAAATATTCGATATCAGTGAGTAGTCAGAGACACATCTAAACACAATAATATTATACTTAGCACATACTCTCTTGTGGCAAAGGTTGTAATTGGTTCTTAAGTAAATAAAAAAATTACGTTATTTGATACAAAATTTGTAAATACAAACAAATCGTCAAAACGTACTACTGGTTTTATTGCAACTCATATTTATTGCTCCTAACACGAATAAGAATAAATCACGAAGTAAAAAGTTTGAATATTACAATGTTGTACCTACCTACTGCAACAAACCACTTATACTTTTATTGATCGTATCGACAACTGTTACGAAACAGTTCATTTACACAAAAAGTGGTAAAAATTTGGTTAAGAATAGTAAACTACTATTGAAAATTTCCATTCTATTTTTGTTGCATAAAACATGTACCTATACCTTTATTTCTTTTGTAAATCAGCTGTATGTGATGCATTTTATTTGTATTCTAGTACCAGGATGGTGCGTTGGTTTGATTTAGTAAAACGTAATTTTAAAGGTTATTACGAAAATAAAATGAAAATGCTAATCTTCTATTTAGAGGTTTGATGATTAGGTCATCCTACGATTTCAACACGCGAACTTTGCAACAGTGTTAGTTTATTACACATGTTAGATTAGACCCTAGTGACCTTAAATCAAAAACATCAAAGATCTTATTAAAGGACGGTAACGCCTGTTGGATACAAATGCCCACATGTCCGGGATTTTGAAAGTTTTTCTCTAGCGTCTAAGCTTAGGTCATGGCAACTCTTAGGGTCATACTCGCGAAAAAAAACAATCAAGGGATACTCAAGCCTAGATTTAGGTACTTTTCAATGGAAAGGAATATTTTGAAAGACCTATGTTTGATACTCTATTTCGACATTTGCACTAACATCAAACAACAGAAATATCCCGAAAACAATTAGTAGAAAATACTAGCAACAGAATTCCACAGTCATGGCTTACGCTCACTTTCTATTTGTCTATCATATTACAATCAGATAATATGGCTTCATTAATAACACATAAATCGTCCCGGCACGTTACAACCCGTTCATTTGCAAGTGCGCCTATCGCGGGATCTCGTTTGGCTTCCAATTTCCCATTGCCCTACATCCTTGCACCAAGTTTACCGACTAGACTACTGCTATAATCAGCGGTATAAGGTACGGCTTGTATCACCTCCAAGCTTGCCATGCTCCCAGGAAGCTTCTGTGTTCAGAAGAGTTAGGCTGGTTACACTCCTAGCCAAATGCCGGACTCACAGTTTGTTAAACGGTAGACCTTTTAAGGTCTGCTGTTCAATCTCTGTATTCTACGAAAAAAAACATTCAACAAATCAAACGTTATCAAGGCGATAAAAGAACACGAAGACGGTCGCTACAGATACTCTGCTATATGTACTCAATAACCAACATGACCATCAAGCTCAATATCTAGCTTAAGGCTCTCGTATTTATAAACCTTATTAATCTCCACGCTATGACACGATCAGATACAAATAACTAACCGATCAATTTGTTCTGCAATTTCACGCTCACAATCTCGCAAAGATATCAAGGCGTCTCCTATATTTTCTAGTCTCATTGAAGTCAACACTCAAGCTCAGGACTTTTATCATGGTAACCGGCTATCACAATCTATCACTGTTGTGAGTTGAACACGTTTGTCTGCGGCGGCGTATTATCATAGATGACTGTGATGTGAGTTCTGTTAAATTGAACTGTCGTAGAGACGGTTGTAGGGTCCAACAAAAATTCAACCTGCTATACGGTACGAGGGGTACAATCAACACATTTACTCTTAAACTCGTCGCTGTCGTGCCAATTTCGTGAAAAACGTGACTGATATGCTTTACATTTGCAAAATTGTATTTTTAGAATCTTCACAGCATAAAGAATTCCTCTGACATGTATTTTGTCAAGTCTTGAGTACAAAGAATTAGCCGACCTCTTAAATTACTCATTAAATGGCTTTCATTCCATATGTCCACAGTTTCAGCGCTGACTAAAATATATGCGCTTACTTCAGCAGTATATCAATCATACGATACGTGAATGCACAATACGTATAGAGAAGACTGACTACCCAAATGAAATGAAATATTAGTAAGTAATAAAATAAGTAGGTATAGAAAATATTTATTTAACTTTGTTCTGAAAGAAGCCGAACGCGGTCCAGTCGACGGAAATTGCCAACTGATGGTAGTTAGTAGTCACGGTTCGCGTATTTGGAATATACATCAAATAATAAGTGCCATGGAGGGAGAAATCACAATTCCCAGTGGAACCTCCATCCTATAAAACCACATCAAATATGGAAGAAGTAGAAGGTTGGTAATACTATAACAGTCTCTTACACCACCTCATACCAAAATGGTAGAGTCGAGATATGACTCAAATTGTCATTGTTGTTTGATGCACTTTGGCATTATTTTAAAATATTTCAGATAGAATGACAAAATATTGAATGTGAACCAGCGCGCACCGTCCAACAACGATTTATAATTCAAGATACCGACATCAAAAGTGAAAGTCTGAGTAATTATTAATCTGTGGTTGGAGCAGGTGCCGTCACCTTTATCAATATCGTGAAGTTTATCTACGAGATCGGTAATTAAATTATTTTCTTTATAAAATGTTAAGGTTATGTTGTTGAAATAGCGAGTCGGCTCTGTGACATGATCAGTCAGGAAGGAGACGAAGTCTGATGAAAAAATAAAAAGTGAAGCTAGTCGATGCCCGTATGCCGATAAAGATATCGTTACTCAAGCATAAATTTGAGTACAGATTTTCATACAAAAATCTATGCTTGAGTCCGGATCAGTACTTGAGCAGTAAATCAGCATACGAGCCTTACAGTTTTAAAATCATATCTTTATAGTTTAGAACTATCGTAAGTACTATTTTGGGAGTATGTACCAAAAACAGAACAGCTCAACGCACACAATTGACATTGTAAGCTGCCGAAGGAGAAACCATTCACGAAAGCCAAGAAACAATGGAGAAAAATGCATTGACATCAAAAATTAGTTCCAATTGCATCAAGAGCATTGTAGAGGTTTGTAAAACGCCACCTTAACTGGATGCCAAACAACAAGTTGATCAAGCACTTGGGTTATATTCGAGATTATCTAAAATCTTTATTTATTCGTAGAAAATTATACTGTGACTTTGGCGTCATTTAATTACAAAAAATGTAATAAAACCACTTCGACAGTCAACAAGACGAAACATTGGTACCTTAAGGTACCCGCCCGTTTAAATTTTGCTCCGGATTATGAGCTGAAACTCTCTCGAAATATTGGGAAACAAATACAGAACTAAAAAAGTCATAGTGCTCCGTTCATAGGTAGCTTTTTATTCTAAGAGACCAAGCGATGCCACTCGCTCGTTTCGCTACGGAAATCTCGGATAAGTGGTTATACGATAAATCGATTATAAATTCCGACGAGGCGTCAGTTAACGGTGAAGGATCATCCACCACGGGTGGTCATTTAACGGTGCCTAGCGCCATGCGAGGTCTAACTTTGAAGTCTTATCTAGCCACTCATTCAAGGTAAAGAAAAAAGTTCTTTCTTAGCTAATGAGTTCGTCCAGGGAAGTATTACCATATTAGCTTTTTGCCGCCAAGCAATCATGCTCGCATTGCTGTGTTGTGTTCTGACTGCCGGTGCAACCATACCTTTCAAACCGAAACGTAACAGGTACAGTCTTATACACAGGCAAATATGTTTTAACACCATTTCAGAAGGCATGTCCACTATCTGTCCATCATAGAATTTTTTAGGACTAGGCAGACGTTAACCGTTATCACCAGGTGTGACATCAGCTTGTCCATCACCTTTTCTCATGACATAACTTCTCAACTGCTTGTGATGTGTGACCACGAATAATGTATGTAAATGACTGGTCTTCCTACATCACAATAAACCGTGGCGTAGCTTCCCTTATCTTAATACCGTCGAGTTTACAGCAGAAGCGCCGTTCATAACTCGCTGGGCCCATGTTCCTGTCACCGGAAGTACTGGATACATCGAGGCTCATGTCAATTCGGTGTTATTCCTTTAATTTGGGATACAAACTAGTAGTACATAAATCGAGCGGCTTACCATAAGATTCATGTTCCAATAAAACAGATGATAGTTTAAAGTATTACTTTTTTTCAAAAATCGGATTCGTGTGTTTTTGAAAGACTTGTCTAACCTGCATTTTACATAATAAATAAATATTCATGGACACGTAAAATAACAAAAACGACAAACTAATGGTCAATGGAAAGTAAGTTAGTCCATGTAGCACGCGCTCGCGCCTTTCTTCACTGCTGGGCTGTTCTGCCCTGCCCTTTGCGATATTGGTATCCTTTCATTTCTTCAAGCAAGTGTAATTGTGAAGGTAATATAAATAATTAGTTATATACGTACGTGATAGTGAGTGCATGGATGAAATCTTGGATGTCTCTATCGACCACTCGCTGGTGCCGGACTACCTCAAAGAATGAGGGTTGTGCCGCACAACCCTCATTCTTTGAGGTAGTCCGTCCGAGGAAACAATCAGTAACTTTATTGGTAAGGGCTATATTAACCCTAAATATTGGTTGAAATAATGTTGAATCAACCTTTTCGGTCTTTCAGTGTACTTCATGCCTGTTTCGACAGAATTTTTTGGTTAAATAAATTTAGGAGTTTGTTTAAGTATATCAATTTAAAGTCTAAAGTTTCTGCGTATTTACACATAGAATCTTTTCTCTAACATGCTCTCTCCATATCCACACGGATAGTTAACACGGGCGTACAAGACGATCGAGCTCGTAACTCGCCCGATACCATCACAGTAGAGTGTGTGGGAGGCGCTCGAGTGGATGGACGATTGAGTCGTGAATATGTGAACTACTTTCAGACAAGAATCTACTAAAGTATAGATGCGTTATCTGCGGATAAATGCTTTACCGTGAGCAAAATCAGCACAAATCACGCTACGGTATGTTAAACAAGCTCGCTTACAAATCACATTGCTGAATGAAAGTCGCCGTATACTGATTTATACCCGTATTCAATTTCATTAGTAGACGGCATATCCTATCCATTAGTTTCACGGTCTATGTTAGGGTTCGGTTGGAATGTCGAATCGGATGTAGTTTGGCAAAAGCTAAATGCCGGTTACACTAACAATATTATATAAACTATTATACAGTTACACTATTCCGATAATTGCTGTTTGAAACCTTTAGTTCATTTCAAAGTCAAAGTGTTCTTTTTTGACAAACCGGAGTTAATACACAACGATGGTCTGATGATGAAGGGGATTTAATGAGATTTTTCATGGTGGTGGGTTTTGTAACAAAATTCTGTAACAAATTCAAATACTTCTCAGATGTCTAGATTTATTGTTATTAGTCATTCACGGTACATTCAATGTAAAATAACGAGGAGGACAATCGCGATCCTGAATTTATGAAATTTACTCAAACAGACATCACTACAAGAGTCATTTCGGAACAAATAAACAGTGTGAACGAACCTATAATCTACATTAAGGTTCGCGCCACACGGAACCGGCTGCAGCGTCTGCCTGCGAAATTTACATTCATGGAAACAGCGTATCGAGGCGCGAGGGGTTATCATCTGCCCCCTTTAGGAGTAAGAAATGGTATTCCATTGCAACGGTGTTTTAACTCCCGATAGATAGGCAGCTGTTTATGTAAAATGTTTACTATGGGAACTCGAAAGAAAGTTCCGTTTAATATAAGATGGGTAGGTATGTTAGTGGCATATTTAAACGGCAAAACATTTTTAAGAGGTCTTGTAAGAATGGGGAAGTTTCTGTGGAACCAGTAATGCTAAGTTAAACAGAAACATACTAAAAGACTATTGGGAAATAGAAAACTATAACACAACACTCTGCTGGACCGAGAGAGACAGTGACGGGAAAATAGTATATTTCATTACAAGCGTGGAAAGGCTGTCATTGCAAAGAGTTCCGACAAATGTGTACCCGAGCCGAGGCGCAGCCGAAGGCGAGGGTTGACAGTCGGAACAAGTTGCAATGACGGTTCCGCACGTGTACTGAACGACTACTTTTAATACAGTTGCGAAAAAATGAAGCAATTTAATAAAATATTTTGTGAAACAACTAAACTTGCAAAGAAAATTTCAAAAAAATGGCGCCAACCGTAGAATATAAGCAGAGTTTTTTTTTGTCACCCATTCTGGTAGGCAAAGGGAACTATGCCCATACAGCCAAGTCTTCAGTAGAATTTTTTTATTGATATGAAATGAAAATGAAATTTAATGAGATGAGATGAAATGAAATGAAATGAAACCTAACCTAACTCATTCAATCAAATCAGTAATCTGATATTGAAACAAATTAGTAGCTTCTTTTTTAGAAATGTACGTATTTGCATGAATCATAAAAGCTTCTATGAATTTTTATAGTAAAAACTTCATGGTTGGTTTTTCTTTTTAATAGACATTATTTTGACAGTTGGGAAAGAAAAGGCACGAGTTCGGGAAAGGTAAAAAAAAAGCACGAGTATGTAATAGCCCACATCCCGAACGCTATGCGTCCCTGCAATACGCCACTTTTTGAGCAACTGTATTAAAAAAGACTTTTCTGTATTTTTTTCCAAATTATATGTTAAGAAAGACTTTGTCTTTGACTTTACTTTGTTTGATGTCGCCGAGGGATAACATTGCAGAAATCTACGCACTGCAATCCTACTACCCTGGGTACGGTATAGGTCCGTTATCCTCTTTCTGTGCAGACACTACACACACAAAGCACATTGTCGTAAAGAAGGTTTTAGGTAGATTTGACCTTGTCAATGCTCCAGTGTTTCCGGTGCTTGGAGTACGGGCACGTATTTCATATAAAGTAATTCATACCTAACTGTATAAGTTTAATATGACGCTTTAGTGAAGTGAGCTGCGAAGTGAGGTGAGAACTCTTAAAACCGTTCGAGTTTCAAAAGTAAAGGATATTTTAATACTAAGATTCCGTGAAAGTTTAAATTATAATATTAAAAGGAATAATGGGCCTGTTTATTTGCTCCGGATAATCTGAACAAATATTTCGCGCGTGCAATGACACTTTCACTATTAATAGTTACATCTTTTAAATACAAGTGCTTTTAGTACTTACAGACAGAAACGATTTATTTTACTGCATGCCAGGATGTACTGACTCAAGCCTAAATAATAAGTAGCAATCAATACCGAATACTGAAAGTAACAGAACCTTTCTCCCAATAAAACTTATCGATATGACCCCATAGGCCCATACTAGCCAATTGCAGTCATTTAACTACAATCAATCAACTTCAACTAGAGCAGCGCGGCAAAAAAAGTACGAAATTACACGCTAGGGCGGGCCATTACATCGATGGTTATCGATTTATCGATAAATGTGAAGGGGTTAATTGGCGGGTGTTTATCGTGGAAACGTCTCAATTAGCGACCTCTATGTATGGCATCGTGCATGCGCCGGGTGACTTGACAGACGTGTATGGTTGTAAATTATAAACTTGTGGTACATTGATATATGCGACGCACGTGAGACATGCCGTTTTTGTATTATTTTTCTCGGGATTTAAACCACTTTAAGCCAGTACAAATTATGTTGCTTTAAAAGTTAAAAGAGATAGCATTGTTGTCGTTTTTATGACAAATACTTTTATATATTTCATATACCTACTTTATGGCAATGACTCGGAAGACGCAATAGAATTTATAGAGCGCCTCTAGAAACCATGTAAAAGGGTGATGACACAAAATATAATAATAAAGCTCACGTGGCAACCAGGCTTGACTTCAAAGCCGAAGACAAGACCAGCATAGTTTTATTTTGCACCGGACAACGGAGACTGGAAGATGGGTTACACTCATTGTCAAGGTATTATGTATTAAGGTGTAACCACGTCCACTTAGTATATTATTATTTGTCTAAATTACTTAGTCTTCAACGACCTCAACAGCCTCACCGAAAACCAGCGAAGGTTGGAACTTGGAACACCTGCACATGCTGAGTTGGGACCATTTTGCAACTTTGTTTCCTTATTTGGTGATTGATTGTTTAAGTTTTAATTTCACTATATAATTAAGTTGCAAGCAAACTATTTGATTGGATTTATTACACCAAACCTTATTTAACTGTTAACTTTAAAAAATGTTTCGTGATGATGACTAGCTACAACTATTTGGTGGTGCAATGCCATAATGAATTTGCTTCAGTTATCCAATCTACATAGGTAAATAGAATAATATAATGTTCCGGAATATTACCGCATGTCTATACAAATGATTTATATATTTTTCAGAATTGAATACCTAAATTTACATAATATATAATAAACAAGTGCAGGCGACACCGCCCACGCGGAATACCATCGATATTTCTACATCGATTATCGATAAACAATTTATGCCTCCCTACATGAATACTAAAGCAGCCATTACAAGATTTTTAATGTAAATTAAAACGGTTTGATTACATTACTCCTACAGGGACGGGGTTAAACTAGATTACGTTCTTTCAACTGCGATTTAGCGGCAGTTCACTAACGAAATGGATTGACCACAGACTTCTCTAAAGTTTCGATTAGTAAAAATCAATATAGCAACAAAGATGACAGAGCAGCCAAAAATACCACAAGAATGCTCTATATATCTATAATCTCATGGATTCTGAAATATGAAAATCCGGATCAAAATAGCAAAGGTTTCAAGCCGTTGAAGACAATGATTTCGAGTGGTCACAGACCCAGGAGCTTCTGGTTGAGAGCCCAGTAAGCTGCTTCACATGCAAGCAACCGGTCTGCCACTTGCAGATACAGGAACTTATTGCTTTATTCGATAGAAACTATTAAAATAATATTATTGGGGTTCTAATTAAAATAAATAAAAAAACCCGATCTATGTTCGATGATTATATAAGTACATAAGTAAATTGAAGAACATGTCTTGGTTGATTAAATAGATAAAAATCAAATCAATGGCTGGAATTCCATTCAACTATCCTTACAATCGTCCTCATAAGCAATTATGTAAGAAGGTAGATATAAAAAGCTTGTTCAAAATTATTACATTATTATACAAGGATGACATTGGAACGCTGGCGACATTGACACTGGCGCAGGTGATTATCATAATAGAAACAATAATAGTGAAAGTAATATGATCAAGAACAAAATAGCATAGAGACGATCGTGTTACGCCATGTCTATATTTTAAGTTTATTTATAAGTTTCATATTTTATTTTTATGTCGCACCCATTTACAGGGATTTTAGTTATTATTCATTTTTAACTTATTAAATGTGTGTACTTTTTTTGTGAATAAAGATTTATTATTATTACTATTTATATTACTGTAATGTTTACATGTCCTTACTGGAACAATGTTTCAATCGGCGAAAGCCTTATTTTATGGAAAGACGTTTTGTTTTTCCGATAATACATCCGAAAATCCAAATAAAAAAAGCACAATTTGGCAAATCATTTGAATTGTGCGATATCAAATCCTTCAATTTACCTGAACAATATTTTGTATTGTTGAGAATAAAAATAAAGATTGTGTTTTTTCTGTTCCACAAAACAGCCTTATTTGCGTATTCGCTGAGGAATATACAGCTTGGATTGGATATTTGATTATTACCGAATTGGGATCATGTGATACCTACCTACCTATTTATAAAAAGTAATTCTAGCATTGTTTTTATTAACTACATGTAAGTTTTTTTTCTTGTTAAATGAAAATTATAATGAATATCTACTATTGAAAAATTTACAAAGTTATGACTTAATTCGGCTCCATACAATTCCCTGTGCAAACCAATCGCGTCCCGTAGCGTAGCAAACGATTCGATTAGCCGCGCGCGCACGGCCACCATTATCATCGCTCGTATGATGCATGGGACCACAGACAGGGCGTGAATGTCTCCAACACTATCAATATTTATAGCAACCACATTATTGGGACTTCATTATAGAATAGTCACTTAAAAATTTCTTGCCGGTATCGATATTTGAATAACGGAGACAACACTATTACGTGGCGAGAAAGTGAATTATATTCTGTCAACAAACGATGGTCATACGACGGTTATAACATTTTTTTTTGTATCTCATCATACTGTTATGCTCTAGCTCTGTGTAGCATAGTAATTGTAATTTGAACAGACTATGAAAAAAATTACAAAAAACTTTACTAGGTTTGTTTTAAATTTAAATAAAATGCATCCAAAAAAACAACTTGATGGTTAAGGTGTAAATGAAATTGTTTTAAAAACAAAACAAATATTATAATCATACCATCAAATCAACATTATCGTATAGTCACAATCACAACGGGATATAGGGATGAATGGTGATTAGACTTGGGAACTATTTATATCGATAAAACCCAATATTACTTTATTAAACACGTATGCTTTTTTCTGAAGTTATCACTAATCTTACTGACATGTGATTAATTGTTCTTAGGAGAGAAGTGCCACTTTCATTACACTCGTACCTAAACATACCGTCTAAAAACCAGCGCCGCATTGTATCTGCCTAGGTGGTACCTAGCGTTCCGAGTGGAGGCGACGAATCCACCTAGAGGTTAACAAGTTTGAAGAACAACGCAGACTCGATCTTGATAGAAAGCGAGACGAACTCAAAGCCAGACCACCTGCGGCCCTCTCCTATAACTACGTCAGTGGAGTACTGACTTGCCTCAAATGCGATCGTACATTTACCAACAAAATCGGGTACGCAAGTCACACTAGAGCGCATCGGGCAGAACGCAGAACAACAAAGCCCTAACCCGAGTTAAATATGCCTGTCCAGTTAAAAACACAGTCGCCATGGCCGAAATCGGCTAGGACACATCATCATCACCTAGGTGGGTTCGGTCCAGCATTATTCTGAGTACTAGTATAGTATTATAGAATCTGTGCCGGGGCCAATTTGTCCCTCACATTCATGTTGTTTTCTTACCTGCCTAATTAAATTACCTATAATTATCGATGTTTTTTGGTATGTACTTGTACCTACACCACCACCCCTCACACACTCTTCCAAATGATTTCGCCGATGTACCAAACTACTACTGCTTGCTCCACCCCTACTGTAGTAACATCCCCCCCTCTCTCATACTGCCCCGGAGTTTGACATACACAACGCCCCCATCCCACCTTACACCTCAAATGCTACGACAATCGTTGCCACCTCTTCCACTTCTACTGCCGCACGCTCCCCTCTTACCATTTCTACAACGGCCGACCTGGGGAGTAGGAGAAAGGAGGGCAGCCAGTGCGAGTTATGCGGGGTCTTCTATACTAGCACGGCTATCATGCGCCACTTCAGAAAGGGTTTTTGGGTGTGCGCACTCGTTGCCACCCCCGATTCTTCTTCTATAAAACCATCACACAGTTGCGGGTATGCCCCGAGGCCCAGCGACCACACATCTCCCTCGTACGCGGAGTAGAACATATAAACCTCCTATTCCTTGGGTTGGAAAGGGTCAGGGGCAGGCTCGTACCTGCTCAATCCTCACTCCCCTCCTCCCCGTGCTCCTCATCCTGATAATCTTCTCAGATTATCAGGGTGAGGAGCACGGGTGCACCGCTCCGAAATCGCACCTTTGCATCCTTGATTTGGCATCTTTGTTTTTTATGTTGTACCTGGTTTATTATGTAACAAATAAAGATTTATCTTATATATTACTTACGAGTACTCTTACATTCCCTTGCCAGCACACTCTGACTCACCCTAACACAGGGTTTCTTCTCTATAACCAGACTCTTTAAGAAGCTGGCGTATCAGGATAAACCTCATATTCACACGTAAACAACACGTAATACCAGAGAGATTCATACAAAGGCAAAAACAAACTATCGATAAAACCAGACAGAGAGACAGAGAACATCTCTAGCTCAACTGGAAAAGGATAAAATTAGAAGCATAACCATAACGGAACATGGGGAGTTTATGATGACTTTATTATTATATCAAAATGTAAATTGTTGACAAGTGATGCGCAGGCGCGGACATGACAGCCTGTGACGAGCTGACGAGGTGCGAGATTTATCGGGGATCCTTATCACTTGATTGTATTGAGATGAAATTGTTTAAAATATCAAGAGGATGTTATAAAGAGCGGTTCGTACAAACACAGCGTAGTTCGGTAATTCTGAAGTTAGATTCGCAAATCAGCGTAAGTACTATAATAATAGGTAGAATGAAGAAGTTCGTTTGACCAAGAACAGGAAATGTTAAAGGCAACTGCACTGCAGATATATTTTGCATACTGACAGATATTATGTTTTATCAGTTCAATATCATAGCAGAGTTTATTGTCTATGGCCAAACACTATATTACTTTTAGGTCATGTTCAAGCTCAAATATATTAGGAAAGCCGAGGTATTGCATTACGGTACAACACAGCCCATGTGTGTAATTCTAAAATACAACTTAATTTTCTCCACAATGTCTGCCCGTTGCTGGTAACTACATAATTTTAACGGTTCTATGTCATATTATTTCATAGCTGGGGTCTACGAGGCAGTTTGTGGCCCACGTCTTTGTGTTCACTCTGTTTTACAAGTGATGGCTTAATTCGATACTGCGTTACTGAATAGTAAATCACCAATGTACAACATAGTATTCCGGAAGTACCTAAATGTTGCCAGTATGGCTTAGTTTTGGAGAGATTAAACAATTTTCGTTCCAAATTCAATTTCCAAAAAAAAAGTAATGATATTTTCATTCACATCCATTTTTAGGGGCAACAGAAAAATAATTATAAAAAAATCAGCTGTACCAAAAAGGATCTTGTGCTGTACATTTATTTGATTGTTTTGAATATGTACTGTTTATTTCGCCAACCATGCTCCCGACCTGAAGGTTAGCAGGTAGAAAATGCTTATAGCATTAAGCTCACCTATTTGTACATTTTGTGCAATAAAGAGTTAAATAAATCATAGTATGTAACCCCACGGACCACCAACTGAGTTACTGACAGAAGTGGCGGAACTCCTAATACAAAATTGGCAACAATGGTTTAGGAAGTGTCCTAGTCCAGCTCCTTTGAGTCAGTCATGGTGATTTGTGGATCTTGTGGGAGTGCTCCCATTTGGATTAGGTTTCTTGGACCGTTGACAGATTAATTGTAGGTATAGTTGACCAACTAGAAAGGCAGTGGTTTCTACATCTACTTTGTCTTGGAAGCAATTAATACTACTTATTGCCGATCGGCTTACAATTTGTAGTGTTGTAGGTCTAATTAAGCTGGTTTCATTGTTTCAAATGCGTAGGGTCTAACATTTATCATTTTAGCTAACACATCCTGTTATTTGTTACTCGTATTCGAATTATCTTACGAGCTTGTTCTCCTCTGGTCTCGACGAGACCGCTCATAAGCAAATGCTTAAACCGATGTAGTTTAATAACCGCTTGATCTCCATTCATTTAAATGTCAGTCACTCCAGACTAAGATTCGTTTGCTAATCAGCAAGCCACGCGAAACGATAATTAAGGCTTTCGCGATGCCTCTTTATCATAACGCAAAGATGTGGGCGGTGCATCTAGAAAGACTTAACTAGAAGATAGACCACACAGGATGGACGAACTCATCGAATATTTTGCCGATATCAAAGTATGCAACAAAACTTTATATTTAAATAGAAATCAGAGAGACACCAATTTTTCAAGTCCGTAGCAAAGTAACTTTTTAAGTAACTCCGTAATACATTTTGAGCACTAAATTAAAACGTACAAGTCGTCCTCGTCACGTCACATTTAGGCCAGGCGTGGCGTAGATTGGTACATGATCCATGAGCTTCTAATTCTGTATCCTACTACATGTATAATTAAACTCATGACCACTATACACCCCGCCTGCGCCATGCCACTCTAACGAATAAATAAATAGAACAGCAGATTTATTTTCACGTAAGAGCCAATACTGAACAAAGGACATCGACGTACACTTTGGTTCCATAAAAAAAATATTGACGGATAATTTAACCCTCGAAGTGTTCAGGAGTGGTTTGGCATGCAGTAAAGATGTCGGTAGATAGCGTGGCGCAATCCGATTTTAACTGAACCTGGTATACGATATAAATTATACATTCCCCCTACGAACAGAGCAAGTTCTGCAGCATTTTCAACCATTTTAACTTTCACAACAACCGTTGGATTGGAACACTAATAGGACTGATATTATAATTAAGTTGAATTCAATACCACTGTTGTCTGAATGCTAGTTGCGTTCTGAATCAAATAAGATATCACGTAATAACCGGACCACACACTTCCCTGTATCGTAGACATTATGGAAACAGAAAACCCAAAGACAGATTTACAAGCTACAGTCACCATGTACGTAGCTAGACAAATGTGGTTGTGAAGAGGCTATTGCCCAGAACCTCGCTAAACACGTCACCAAAATGAGCACAATAGCCGACCTTGTACATTCGTAGGTGCGAGTACAAACCAATAAAAAATTTGGCACTGCATAAATTTTAATCAGACGTTAGACGTTACTAAATATTGTCAATGCAAATTAACCATGCTCGTAAACCACAATGAACCAAATGTTTATTTATTATCAAAGTGTTTATTGATGAACTCACATGTGAAATGTGTGAGGCAATAAACAGGAGAAATGATATAATAAGATTTAGGAATTAGGACACGAAAACACGAAATGGCGGCCATGCTGAAAGCGGAGAATATTATAGGAACGCCGTATATTAAACCGAATTCCTATAATATCCTATAATAAGCAGTTGTACAGTTGGTAAGTGGTAGGTTCGCGTCTTGAAAAATCCATCTACAACTATGGTTGTGCTGCTTACAAGACAGTCTGCGAAATCTCCATCTGTTAGTATTACGGCAGTAGAATCGTCAAGAAATCAAGAAATCGTCATCACTCCAAACTTTTAAAAATAACCTTAAATAGTTTTACCTACTATAAAGATACTCCGGCTTTTTACTTTTTCCTTCTATAACTTGCTCTTATTTTACTTAGCATTGTATTTAATATTAAAGTATGTATTAGTTTATTTTATTTTTATTTATGTAAGTTTTATGTAGTATATTTTTATTGTGTAAGGTACATAACATTCTTTTGACAGTTTTTTTGCGTTACATTGTTTGTGCACCGCCTTCCGTTACCGCTCCGCTCGTTACTTTCCATGCTACGGTTGCCTGGAAGAAATAGCTTTCAGCGATAAGGCCGCCCATTGTACTATACATAGTTTTAAGATTTTTATGTACTTAATCCTTGTGTACAATAAAGTATATGTACTTAATCCTTGTGTACAATAAAGTATTATCTATCTATCTATCTAATCGTTGGCCTCCGAGACTGTACCCAGCAGTAAGTGGCTGTGGCGCGAATGTGCTGCCAATGCTGTTGCATAGCCTGTTTAAAGTGGCAGGTACTGCCGGCTGCAGAGCTCGATTGAGCTGTACTAGCTTCCATCCCGGAGGGTTGTACTGTACCACACTAGAAACCCCTCTTGCCGAGCAAGGCGCAACTACACCTGAAAAAAATGAAAGAGGCAGCTTTGGACTTTGTCCGCGACCGTGACCCATATGGTAACAGAGTGCTTAAACAGTGAAAGGGACCACCAATCTTCGCGATAGTAGCCAATCGAAATAAAATTTGTTCGCACCATTATGGCGGAGCTTTTTTCATTGCATTCATTTTACATTCCTTGAGGTACCAATTAATTGTTTCATTCTGAGGTTTGACCCGGCCATCTTGACACTCACATTAGCTTTATGTGAGATTGGCCCTATTTGCAGCATTGGGGCGTGTTTTTAGTGCTTCGCCAAATGTATGGCACTTTTTACAGGTGAAATAAGAATGATACTTGAGGAGTAAAAAAGCATAAAGTGATTTGTCACAAAAAAAAAAAATACACCTAATGATGGTATTTTACTGTCTATGTCAACTTAAATCATTTGCCGCCTTTCGTTTTGATCAAAAAGTGACTGCTCCCTTGTAAAAATGCTCGCAAAAAGTACCGTTAGATGCAAAATAAGTTTTGTCCTCTCTATTTTTTTAAGCAGATCGTATTTTGTCCATTCAACCAATCACGCATTTTCAAGCGCCATCTTATCTGTGGAGCTGTCATGTTTTGCATGTCAAAATCATTAATTACAGCAGATTTGGTGCGAATTGAATCGATCGATATGTTTACCGTTTTTTAATTTATAATTAATTTATATTCTGAAAAAATGGATGAGGTTGATGAGGAAACTGTAGAAGTTCGGACAGTGAATAACGGATTTCGAAAAAGAAGAGTGACAGGAGGAAAACGAGCTGCAAACAAAAAGGCAAAGTACTCTGCACCTAGGGTTTCGCTGTATTATCCTTGCCAGCACAACACCAAACAATTTCAGTGCTGTAAAATATCTCCAAATGATGTGAACTCCATGCGCCGCGAATTGTACAAAGAACCTGACAAATTACGTCAAGATTCAATGATAGCATCGTTAGTTACGACCACCAACATCAAAAGAAGAAGGCCCAGACCTGTGCATGGTAACAAGAGAAAAAAATCAGGAACGCAGCATGCATACAGCACTAAATTTTACCTGATGCATGGACCTAATCGAGTACCAGTCTGCAAGAAGTTCTTCATGAGCTTAACTCGATTCAATCGCACAAGATTAGCCAACGTGACTAAAAGTGTTTACAGTGGTAAACCCATTGAAGAACACAGAGGAGGTGACAGAGTAAGCTATAAAAATACCGAGAAGAAAAATTTTGTAAGAGATTTTATTGGAAAATTGAAAGGAACTGAAAGCCATTATAACAGGAATAAATCAAAAAGGATATATTTAAATTGTGATCTTTCCATGTCTAAGTTACACAAGATTTATAACTCTGAATGCCCTGAAAACTTGAAAGTTAAATACTCAATGTTTAGACTTATATTTGTGACTGAATACAATATTGGTTTTCGATCTCCAGCTTCGGATGTCTGCAGCTATTGCACTCTTTTAACTAACCAAATCAAACGAGCGACTGATCTTGCACAAAAAAGCTCCCGTATGATTGAAAAACGAATTCACAAGAAGCGGGCAAATGCTTTTTACCAACATTTAAAAGCTGATGTCCCAGACTCAAAAACTTTGTGCTTTGATTTACAGCAGATTCAGCCACTTCCCAAAACTCAAATTCAAGAAGCTTATTATGCTAGGCAAATTGGTTTCTACGCTTTATGTGTTGTGGATACCAAAACTAAACTACCAGATTTTTATACTTGGACTGAAGAGCAGGCTGGGAAAGGGAGTGCAGAAGTGTCTTCAGCTTTATTGCAACATCTGGAAAAAATGGACCTAACAAACACTAAACTATTACGTTTGTTTAGTGATGGATGTGTTTCACAAAATAAGAACAATATTGTACTCCGGACATTAATGTACTTCTTGCATAAGAGACCTGAATTGGAAATAGTATTCATTACACCTGTTCGTGGCCACAGTTTTCTCCCCGCTGACCGTGTCTTCGGTAGAGTAGAACATTTGCTGAGAGTTCAACCAACAATTCTGTCGAAAGATCAGTATTACGAAATATACAAACAAATTGGTACAGTACACATACTAGGAGTGGATTGGAAGCTTCTGGATACAAAGTCGTTGAATGTACTTTACAAAGACCTTCCCATGATAAGTGAGATGAAAAAAATACACATAAAACACAATCCAGATCCAAGAAAAACTCTTCTAGTAAAGGCATCAAAATACTTTAACTATGAAGATGAAACTGAATCCTTTGTAAACCTGGTAAAAAGAGGAGTGAAGAAAAATCGTCTGAGTACCTTTAATATTAAAGAAATGCCATTGAGTCACGGAATCACACAGGAGAAGAAAGATGATGTGAATAAATTACTAACCAATATGTTTGGGGAATGGCAATCACTGGATGATGAGTATTTTCAGTGGTATAAGCAAATCATTTTCAGTACACCTTCTGTGATAGATAGCCAAAATGAGCCTTTATGTGATTGTTTGGAAGCAGAAACTGCTATCCATATTTAATTTGGATTCATTGTAATCATAAAAGAAAAATAAATAAAGTTAAGTCTTATCTAAATTTGTTTTATTAATATAATATTCTCATACAGCTTTCCTTTATAGTTACAAACAAAACATGATTAGTCCTAATTAAGTTTATGCATAACATGTAATGTCCAGTATATTCATGCAAAAGATGATTTGTCCAAATTTAATTGAAAAAAACAACTTAAAAATTGTTCATAGGACTATTACAGAAAACAAAAAAAGGTTATTATAATAGCAGAAACTTTAGATTAATAGCATAGAACTTTAGTTTCATTTAGAAAAACATAGAAAATTAACTTTTCTTCTCATTACTATTGTTTACATCACAAGGACAAATCAGGTTTTGTTTTTTTGCTCCTCACTTCTTATACCTAGATATAATAAAGAGTAGCTTTAAGATACAACCACCCTATTTAAGGATGGGGACACTTGAGCCAGCATAGGTTAGAAAACAAAATATAATTGACAACTGGATTCACATCACACCGCTTAGTCTGCTGGAGCTTTATGTCATGATAGTTTATGGCCTGTTAAAGCTGGTAACGGCAGTATAGTAATTTATACAGTTTTGATTGAATCATTTGATAGGTACAGATTTAGTAGCAACAGTTGAATTTGAAATCGATTTAAGATCACCTTAGCAACTCGTTTGATAGTTAATTTGTCGAATAGAAACCTGTAGCATAGTAATGAAAAAGATCAACATAAAGACTTGTGTTCCGTTCCGAAGGTCCTATTGTCTTTTTTCTATAAATCTAAATTGTACCAGGAATCCCCCCAGGGATTCTCCAGTATCCTACATCATCATCCTCTATACATACTAGAGCGTGTAAACCGATTAATCGATTAATCGAAAAACCGATTAATCGACTGATTTTACATCGGTCATTCATCGGTTTTTTTTGACAAAATAATCGGGTTTTCGGTTTTTTTTAATGAGTAATATATGACAAATTTGATTATAATCTCGCCTAGCCCAGCACACACAGCCGCGATTTTTAAGCGCGTCTTGTGTCCAACTAATTATTTTACAACATTTATTGCGTTAAAATTACAAAAATACAAACAAACACCTCTCAGAAATCTTTTCTAAATTCAAAGTCAAGCGCGCTGCTTATGACCGCATAGAAAATGGTTATTGAATGTCGTCGTGCAAATAAGCTATTATTATTAGCTGAGCAGAGCAAGATAGCAAAGGTGGCGGCGTCGCATGAACGCATTGGGCGCCACCGTCGCTGCGGTCAGCGATCGAACAGCAAATTGTTTGTCAGACGCAGTGTAGTTACGGTGTGAGTGAGACGTTTCGCGCTACGCTCGGCAGTTACTAATCCAAGTAAGTACCTATACCTAGCTACATTAGAATACCTAGGTACCTAATTTGCAGAATATTATATTCTCGTAGGTAATAATCGTATTTATCTATAGATAAATGATTTGTTTACAACGCCTCAGCCAGGTTTTACGCTTTCTTCGGTAGGTTTTTATTTAAAACGGATTTATTTGGGAAAACTTTAACTTACCTACTTATGGATATACAACTCTTAGACACAATACAATGAACCGCTTAAAATCAATCCTGTGAGGTTGTTTACAATTTGTATTATAAATTTAACGTCACCATTGGCAAACATTGGAAACCAGGAGGAGAAAAATTAATACAAGTCCTGTTGAGATCGCTTAGATACTGAAACAGAGAGTGCAATTAAAGTAAATTACTAACATTTACACTTTTTACCGACTACAAGGAGGAGGTTCTATATTCCATTGTGTGTATTGTTTTCTTGTATGTATGTCTACCGATTTCTCCGTCAATTGGGACCGATTTTAAAAATTCTTTCTTGATTGAATAGAAAATGGTCCCGAATTGGTCCCATAAAAATTTTATGCCCGAGGGATTAGTATTTATCCCGTAAAGCTTTAAAAAAAAACAAAATTCTCTTGAAACATCACGACTAGCTACAATAATTTTGGTGGTATCTTCGCCAAAATTTTGATGATTCTTTCAGTTGCGGGTTCGATTCCCGCTTCGTATCAAATCATCCGTTTGTCAGCGAGTTATATGTAGGTATTTTATGAGAGAGAATCAGAAATTTGTAGTCGGTTGTTAGTTTTTTAAAATGCGTAAAATTATAAAGAGGGCACTATTTACGACAGTTTGGTTTGCTACATCAACATACACTAAATTATTATTCAGGGCGAAATTAGTTTTTTTATGAGTATTATCATAGTTCTTGCTTAAGGTATTTAAAAGAGTTTATTTTATCGGTTTTTTTATGGTTTAAGATATAATTTTTTAAGGTTGGTAATACTTATTTGCAGAAAAACATGAAGAGAGCTGTAGACGCAGATTCAGTGCAAACAAAATACGAGGAATATAAAAAATCTACTGATCAATCGTCAGTATGGTTTTACTTTTTACGAGCTACGGACGGAAACAGCGCCAAATGTAAGAAATGTAACAAGATTCTTAAGGCGGCAGGCAGCAGCACTTCCAGCTTATGGAGCCATTTGCGCACACAACATTCAATCGATTTAAAAGCTACACCAGCAGCACTTGCATCTGATTCAACACCATGTTCAGGTCAACAAGACGTCATTCAAGATTCCCGAGCCGACATTTCAAAGCCTAAGAAACAAAAGATAACAGATTTTTACAACAAGTTGAATTCGGTTGAATACGTGGTTTCCAAAATGGCTGCTTTGGACGGTTTGCCTTTTAAAACTTTTTGTTCTTCCGAAGAGCTCAGAAAACTATTTTCGAAAAGTGGCCACAAACTGCCAAGCTCTCCCAAAACTATAAAAAATATGGTGATAGAAACCAACGAAAACTTGAAAAAAAGCATAATACAAGAAATCGAGAACTTAAAGTCGAACGAGGTGAGATTCGCAGTAACATTAGACGAGTGGACATCTAATAAAAACCGCCGATATATGAATGTGAATATTTTCTCTCCGCATTTCAAGGACCAAGAAGGTTTTAAAAACTTAGGACTTGCAAGAATGAGTGCCAAAGGAACAGCCCAACATTGTTTGGATATATTGAGGAAGAAATTGGAAAGTTTTAATCTATCATTGGATAAGGACATCATATGTTTGACTACCGATGGGGCTTCAGTAATGACAGCCTTGGGCCAGGCTGCTAAGGTCAATCAGCAACTTTGTCTAGCACATGGTGTGCAACTGGGCATAATTGATGTCATATACAAAAATTCAACCGTAAGTGAGACCGAAGAACAAATTATAGAAGAGAATAGAAAAGGAGAAGCCGAGGACAGTGAAGATAGTGATGATGAAAATGGTGCATTCGAGCAAGTCAATACAAAAGATCAATATAAACCGGTTGAGATTGTAGTTTACAAGGCTACTATAGAAAAAGTCAGAAAAGTGGCGAGAATGTTTCGGAAGTCACCAACAAAAAACGATATTCTTGTAAAGTATGTCTTGTTAGAAGAAGGCAAAAAAGAACTCGGGCTCTTACTGGATTGCACGACTCGGTGGAGTTCAATGGGAGACATGATAACACGGTTTTTGAAGCTTAAAGACTCTGTTTCGAAGGCATTAATAGACCTTAAATCGGAGATCAGATTTTCTGATGCGGAGATACAAAACTTAACAGAATTATCTGAATCTTTGGCCATCATAAAAACCTCTGTAGAAGCCCTTTGTCAGCGTGACGCCAATCTCATCACAGCTGTGACAGCAATAAAATTTATGCTGAAAAAACTGCGACAAGATTACTACACCATCAGCAATCAACTGGCAGACTCGATTGAGACCCGCATGATTCAACGACTAACAAAATTAACCGGAATATTACTTTATTTACAAAACCCAACATCGTACTACAGAGATCTACATACAGACATTAACAACGCAATAGCTCTGGACAACGACCAAATTCGATCTACAATAATCAGCATCATAAATAAAAATTTTGCAATAGAAGACATAGAACCAGAACCAAGAAATATTAGAGCCATCGATTTATCATTAGACCTCAAAGACCAGCTTGGGCTAGAAATAAGAAAGGCCCTACAGCCCACCCTAAATGCAGCTGATTCAAGTAGACTCGTTTTAGAAACGCGAGTTAGGGTAGAAATGGCCCTGTATGATGAAGGGGGACACATGGGACATAACTTAAAGAAGGTGTACCAAGCTCTAAAGTCGATCCCTCCCACTTCTGTAGAATCAGAGAGAATATTTTCAGCAGCAGGCCTAATCTGCAACAAAATCCGCAGTTCACTGGGTGACGACTCACTCAACGCACTTGTGTCACTTCGGTCTCATTATCAGAACAAAAAGTAGAACTCATTATCTGTGACATAATGTTAACTATGTGTTTCAACTTTATTTGAGAATAAGAAAGAGTTGAATACCTACTACCAAATAAAAGTAGATTGTAATCTATGTTATTTCAAATATACTTAAATTGTTGGTTTTGTTAGTAACTTTTAGATCTGATTTATAATAATGTTTTAGGATTACTATATTTTTGATTTTTATAACTTTATTTGAGCAAGAGTGAATTGAAAATTACCAAATGTTTAAACCTTGTTAAAAAGGCAATTTGATTAGTGCTTAAAAGCAATATTAAAAGTTCATTTTTATTAAAATTTTATGTTTTTTCGTCCCTAGATATCCATGTAAAAAAAACTCGAAAAATAACCGAAAAAACCGGTTTACCCGGTTA
This sequence comes from Eulithis testata, assembly GCA_947507515.1. NCBI lineage: Eukaryota > Metazoa > Arthropoda > Insecta > Lepidoptera > Geometridae > Eulithis > Eulithis testata. Next base: position 2,348,405 of record OX382213.1, on the reverse strand, counting down.
TGAAAAAAAATTAACCGAAAAACCGGTTTTTTTAAACAACCCGGTTTTTACATGCCCTAATACATACTGGATCAGCTGTTTTTCTACGGCGCTCAGCTGGATGTTTGGTGCTAGCGACTACCTACTGGCTATTGCTAGCTTTATTGCTTACCTACCAGAAGCAGGAACTGAAACTGGACTTACTGCCTACCCTCTGTTACTCTCTAGGACAAGGCCAATGACGTTTCCTACCGAAGTGTACGGCTGTGTATTTTTTATGGACAGTAAAGGTGTGGTCTGAAAATAGGACCCTATTATTTAAATGTATCTGCGGCACACACGCCGCACTAGATTTTCTTCAAAACTTCCACCCAATAAGTATTTATTGGACAAATTAATTAAAATATACGACCTTCGAAAACATACGCAAATCATAATCAACCGAAATTAGTTCCAGCTTCGTTATAAAACGCTGTACTGCCCCAGGGCTCATCTGATTTAGCCCATTATTTTTTTGCTTCAACGATTTAAATTATTATCATTTTAAAAGTTCGATAACTACTGTCAGACAAAAAATACATTAGGTATGTTAATTTTAACTATTGTTTATAGTTAGTACAATGTAACGATAAAAAGTGAAATAAAAAATATATTGGGTAAGGTGCATTGGGGTAATTGCGAAAATGGGTATATTCCGAAAATCCATAAAATCTAGTAACATAATGCGATATTTTCCTGTTGGCACGAGGATATATAGGACTGTCACGGCGATGCCAATCAAGATGGCGTCTAGACCAATGTTCCCAACAGGAAAATATCGCATTATGTTACTAGATTTTATGGATTTTCGGAATATACCCATTTTCGCAATTACCCCAATGCACCTTATATCTTTTTTGACGTCACGCCGCTCGGCCTAATTGAGTAGGCAGTTGGAACTATAAGATCTCTTTTACACAGTTTTACAATAAGTGATTCTTATTACTTACTGTAATTCAACAATCTCTAAAGAAAAGAAAACTTCAAAAATATAAATTCACGTTTGAAAATATCTCTTCCATACATTGGTTAGTTTTCTATTCTCAAGCGATGTAGCTATTGTAGAATGTAAACTTCGCCAGACGGGAAAATCCAGTATGTTTTATTATACGGAATTTGCTGAACACCCAAGCATAACTTTAGTATGTACTTGTTTATATATTGAACTCTTCTTCTTGATTGTATGCGATTGGGAGCTCTGCCTGGCAAATATCACTGTAAAGTGCAAAGAATCTGTGGTAGATAACACGCTGCAACATCAAACTACAGATACTAGAAAAAAAAACCTTGCTATTGACGAACAAATTAAAATGCAATCCAGTAACACGATGGAGAACGATCAGTCAAGATCAATTTTAGACTAATAAAGTCATCAAGCCAAAATACAGGTCTAAAAAATCGTCGCTGCAATAATTATGTTAAAGTTGAACAAACAACGCATAATGAATTGTTTAACAAAAACAAGATAATATGATATAGAGGGGCCCACCTGTAATTTCTGTAGAAGCCCATTGACTTAATGGGCAAATTAACATAATATGTCTGTTCTACCATTATTAACAGTTGTTTATTCTGTGGCTGCGCTTATCCGCACGATTTAGTTCCAGTTTTTTGTTGAAGCAAATATCAAATATTAGAAGAGATCGTGTTTACTTAGGAACAAAATAGTACAGCGTTTCTAAATAATTTGAAAACGTAATTAGCATAAAATTAAAATGTTATACGACAATAACTAAAGTGATCGTGATGTAAATGAAGTTTGTTTCTCTAGGGCGGTAATAAAGAAACTAGCAAGAGTTGTCAGCACAGGAAGTGATCCAGTTGACTTGGCTAGAATCATAATGTCTAAGCTCATAAATTCAATTACAGCGCCGTAGAATAGAAATCGAGGCATGTTCTGAAATACGATTAGATCAATCTAAATGCCTGCTACGAAACGTCACTTTGTAACAAGTTAATATTAAAGAAACCTATATTGACCACGGTTATCTTCTTAACATCACTTTAGTAGGTACATAACAATTTCTGATGAGAATATTTTCTTGTTTCATACTTTTTAGAGAGAAGTCGGGTTTTAGTTTTTTAGCTTAATTTTTTTTACAGTTTATCAATCAATTACGTAATTTATCCCCCGTGATGGAGATTTTCAGGAATTTGACATTTATTTTTAAATTCGAGATGGCGGATTCATTTTTTTCCCAAATGCTTTTGTTGCCATGGGTATCGTTTTATAAGTTTTTGGGAGCGCTGATTGCAAATTTCACATTTATTTTTAAATCCAAGATGGCGGATTCTCTTTTTGGGATTGCTCAATTTTTTTAAACTTACAATTATTTTATTTTGTGTCGCAAATGAACAAATAGACATCGAGGCTTTAGAACACCTCATCGAAGACGATCTATCCAGGCATAGGAATCACTTATTCCAGGCATAGGAATCCGTGCCAAATTTCGCACAAAATGGAATGAGTGGAAATTTATACAAAGTGAAAAGAGAAACGTAAATGTAAAATAGATTGTGTTTATGTTACTATAAAACTACCTACCTGCTTGACAATATTTTATATTAACCCTTATAACATAAAAGGAACTCAAGATGATATTATTGTATGATGATGTGTATTCCTTCACCGATTGAGAGCAAGGTTAAGCTATCGATATATAGGGAAATTAGGGAACAATCAAAAGAGCTAGTTTACATACTTTTGAAACTTTGCCAGATGATTGCTTACTTTTGTTGTTGACTGTACTTACTGTAGTATAATGAAACTGAACAGAAAAATAGCAAAAGACCATCGCCAACGCAAGAACGATATAGCACAGTATAAAGTGCACAAAAATTTTAATCCAGACGAACGTACTTATGTCGCGTAGAGAAAGTGGATTCTGCCGAAATAAATTAGTAAATCGGCGTCGACATTCTCAGTGTCCCGTCTCGTCTCACGAGTAAAAAGAGCGACTAATTTATTTATGAGATTCGTGAGTCCCCTTCACAATAGCGCCTTAGAAAAGATCTTTTCAGATGGACAAACAAAGATAGCGTTCAATCCTTTTAAGAGGTTAGGGGATCGCCTTTAATTAATAAGAAATGAAAGAGTCGAGAAGGGTGGCGAGCGACGGAAGACAATTGTTACAGCTTGTCGAGAAATCAGCTGGTATTATTGAAGACTATACTAATAGTTAACCTATTTCTTATAGTTTGTTAACCGCATCACGGAGAAGTCAAATGGGGGCGGTGTTTTTATTTAGGTGTCTTTTTAATGTCTGAATTTGTATGAAAAAAATAATCGTACTTTGATTTTTTATACAAATTCGGACTTCGTTGACTTTCGTGCCAAATTTCCGTGGTATGATTTATTTCATGTACAAAAGCTAAGTGCCTCCATTTTGGTGAACAGACATTTTATTCTTATGCAAAATTGTATTTTTATAAAACATTGTGCATTTATCATAATAAAACTAAAGCATTGAAGCTAATCCTCTCAGGAACCCAATGATAGGCCCAAACACCGTGCCATAGATTAAAGACTTTCGTTGTAATGTCTGACTGAGGGAGCTGTTTCAATACAGCTCTGACAACGTCAGCAATGTTTACTTTCTATGGTGGAAATTGGCCGTCTGAATAATTGATAGCGCCGAGGATATTTTGCTGCCGTAAAGGTAACAAGTTGTTTGAAGAAATCTTGAACATTATATAAACAATTTGCCTTTGCAATGAATCCCTCATTTAGTAAGTGGGTTTAATAGTCAACTGGTATATACTTTACTTGTGTTGTACTCAGTTAGATTTAGGGTTTTTAAACTTAGTGTAATACCAAGAAGGATCCATATTAGTCGAGTGCACCTTTTCTGGTATAAGATTAAAAGTGGACATCACTTCCAAGCTCCTGACTGCATGGCAAACGTTAGATCACATGTCTGCCCAATGGTTGAAAGCAAAATTCGTGCCATATGGGGATATCCAGCTACAATGACTTTTGGTGAAGCAGTGTTTTCCCTGCCACTAAGCAAGTCCCGCTTTCGTATGGCTAGGTTGACTCCGATTTTATGAAATGTTTTAAACAATCAAACCGCAGTTTCTGTGTTCCAGTGTACCCAAGCCGCGGGAGATAGTCATTAAAACTCACACAGCGTTTTACACGGTTTTGTCTGAGACGGGGAGACAGGACAATCGATCAAATGCCGTCTGTCATGGGCAAATGATTGAGGGAGACAGCCGGTCTCGTACATGCCAGAATTGGCGTTATGCGACATAATAAGAATTAACAATATCTGTTACGCATTTCCGACTTTTTAGCCTCATTTTAGATCAGACATTTTGTAGTCATTATAGACTATATATAGTCTGTATCTTTGTTAAAAATACATAGGTAATGCTGATTTATATTGATTCAGCGTTTGTCGAACAGCACTGGTGTTTCTTACCAGCACTGACTTGAGTACTAGGTATATATAAATCAGCCTTTATTCCAGTTAATGACTTTTAGACTAAAATTATTTTTCGAATTTATAAAAAGAAATACTGATCTAAGTTCTCCTTTATTAGTTCTGTCTTTGATTAACTTTCGTAATTCACACTATATATTTTTTATTAATCCGTCGCTTCATAACTTTGGGTAATAATCAGTTTTCCCATCGAATTGAGTGAGTATCAAACAAAGGCAATAAAAAACAACAGCACTCCAAAAGTATGAATATAACATGGGCTAACACTCAATTTTTCTTACATAATTCATTATTTGGACACCGAAAAGTTGACATTTACTGCCGAAAGGACCGAATGGACATAAAAACTATACCAACAAAAGCATGTATTGTTGTCCGATGGTCACAAATCATGTCCGAACAGACGTGGCGTTAATTTGGTGGCAATGATAGGGTTAACCACTTACAATAATAATTTGTAAGCATAGACGAGAAAAAACATTTAAAAAAGACGCGACCCTATTTACACAATCCTAAACAATTTTTTTTATTTAAAATTATACTAAGCTGTTACAGAAATTAAATGTTTAAACTATTTATTTGCATTAATTGAAGGTAACTTACAACCAGTTACCATACATGTAACTTAAAGACGAAGCCACCAACTAAACTGGGAGTAGAAAGAAAATACACGTATTTTTTTGTTCAACACAAATGTAACAAAAGTACCATTAATAATACAGACGACCCACGAGCAAAACTCGCTTCACAATATAGTTGTCGCAAAACCAGATACGTAATGAAGAAATCTCGACCTAACCATAAAGCAGAACTTGAGTCCACTGGATGTAAAAAACCACGGCATGGTTTGACAGAACAATTATACCGAGACATGAAGCTGCAGAATCGTCAATGCAAGGTCATCGAGTCATCCACCAAGGCGGTTTGTTTGAACCGGCGCGGTTTGTTGGGACTGGGAGGTCTGGAGATGGACGAGCTCGTGACTCAGGATGTGCACGCGCTTGTAACGCAAGATTTAATGCGGGGTCGAAGAGCACTGGGTATGTGGGTCTTGTTGAGTATACCTGTTGTTACCCGAGACTGAGGGTTAGACTCCTCGCACCTCTCGGGTCACAACTTTGTTGTATTGTAAGGTATTGCTCCCGTGTCGTGAAATAAAACCAAAACAAGTATAAAATTACGAACACGGAAAAAAATTAACTTTAAAAGCAAAGTACCAATTTGGCTTGTTTAAAATTATTTGGGCTACTTTCAAATAACATTTATTTAAAATATTCCTTGAAATATTACTTATTTATTTTAACCATGTTAGTTTTGCTAAAGTGTAACGGTATTATTAACTAAGACCTTAGTTAATTCCTAATGAGTGACTCTGTAACGTCTAATCAAGATCGTAATGAATGAAAAATTTACAAATGAGGCTTTGTTATATGCTGATAAGTAACTTATTAATATTTAGATAATTTATAAGTTAGTTACAACTAAGCAAGATACGTATTTGTACCGTCACTTGACTCGATAAAACTAAGCTCTCGTCTGTTATTTACTAGGAATCACAGGTAATCATAATTAAGCGTCTTCCTCTTACCAGGTCCTCTCAGGCGACGAAAACGGCCGACTAGCCATTTTATTTTATTACCACATCGAGACGACACTTTAGTTTTACGCGGAGCAATATTTTTAATTTTACTGCCAAAAAAGTGTATGTGTTATTGTGTACTTGCGTGTTCTTTGGTGCATTGTGCCGATTGTGCGTTAAGTAAAAATGGACGAAGTTGAAAATTTACTCACTTCTTGGAAGCTAGAAGAGTATATAAAAGTTTTTAAACGTAAGTGTCTACTCATACAATTTATATGACAGGCGTCATGGCTCAGTCGGTAGTAGCTCTGCCTTCCGAGCTGTGGGTCGTGGGTTCGATCACCACCGAGAACAAACATTTGTGTGGCAAACATAGATGTTTGTTCTGTGTGTGGGTGTTTCTATGTATTATAAGTATGTATGTATTTACAAAAAAAAATATGTATGTATGTATTCTATCAGCCATCTAGTTCCCATCGTACAAGCTTTGCTTAGTTTGGGACTAGAAGGCGTTGTGTTAAGTGTCCGTGTCAAAATCGACTAGGCGGAATTATTGAGTATTATACCTGCTTGGTATTCGGCCTACTCTTGAATACAAATATAGGAGGCGCTGTAAGCATGACGTATCGATGTCTGTCTTGTTTTTTATACAATAATATGTGCTAATACAATTTACAATAAAATACGAATGAAGACGAAATCTTATTTATTTCATAAAGTTCAACAGGTTATGGGCCCAGGACGTTATAAATAAATAAAGAGCAACATAAAAATAATTTGGTCAAGTATTGAAAAAAAATACCGGCATTTGTTTTTTCTTTGAGAACATCTTTCCAAACATTATTGAAGGAAAAGAACAGAAAGTGGAAACGTGTCGTGCTGGTAAGGTAAAATAAAGCATGAAAATGGATTTGGGTATAAAACCTATGAGTTTTGAAAAATTTAACGGAACGAACTTCAGACAATGGAAGTTTCAAATAAGATGCGCATTGAAAGCGAAGGGCTTGGTGATCACGAAGCAAAAACCCAAAACACCTTCCGAACAAAAACAATGGAACAAGGATGATGGAATGGCAATGTTCATAATTACATCAGCCATGGATCTGCAGCAAATATCATTGGTAGAAAATTGTGAAACAGCTCAAGAAATAATGACGAAACTGGAGTCCATATATGAGCAAAAATCAGAATTAAACAAAATGTTACTGAATGAACGGTTTTATCAATATAAGATGTCTGTGAGTGACACTATTGCTCAACATATTGCAAAGGTTGAAGGTTTGGCGAAGCAGCTTAGAGAAAGTGGAGAAGAAATTAGTGACATAGCCATTATGACCAAAGTCCTGAGCACTTTACCACCCAAGTACAGATCTCTACGTCAGGCATGGCTGTCACTTGATCCTAAATATCAGACAATTTTGAACTTGACTGCACGTTTGTTAGACGAAGAAGCGAGTTTGAATGCTGAAGAAGAGAATGTTACAGCCTTTGTGGTATCAAGACAAAATTTAAAGAAAGTGCAAACATATTCACCATTGAATCAAGAAGAAAATGAAACAAAGAAAGTGTATGCTAATAAAGGAAGTCAGCAGCACAGGTTCCAGTGTTATAATTGTGGGAAACGCGGTCATTTTGCAAGAGACTGTCATGTGCCAGCAAAAACACATGGAGAAAATAATGTGTCAGTTTTCAGTATCACTGCCAAAGAAGGGGCTCGAGCTGAAAGTGATCAGTGGATAATGGATAGTGGTGCTTCAGCTCATATGTCGTATAGAAGAGAGTTTTTTCAAGAATTGTATCCTTATACAGGGTGTCCATTGAAGTTAGGTAATCAAGAAGCAATTGAAGTGCTAGGACAAGGCAATGTTTTGATCAGCAAGTGTATCAATGGTCAGTGGGAGACCAGCATACTGCAAGATGTCCTATATGTACCCGCATTGCGTAGAAATCTGTTTTCTGAAGGAGCAGTAGCAAGAAAGGGTTACAGAATTGTAAAAAAAGACTTTAATGCAATGATTTACAAGGACAATGATTTACAAATGTGTGCTACACTGCAGAGTAATAACTTGTATGAATTGGAATTCAAAACTGTGGTTGCTCAAGTATGCAATGTTTTGAAAAAAGATCTTAAAACATGGCATGAACGATTGGGGCATCTGAATGTCAGAGAGGGCTGTGCTTATGGCAAAAACGCCAGACAACCGTTCCGAAAATCCAGCAGAGGGCAGCCTGAACCAGGTGACCTTGTATATAGCAAAGTATGTGGACCTTTTGATGAGTCAGTTCAAGGTATGAAATATTTTGTTATTTTTAAAGATGCAGCTACAAGTTACATGTATGTGTACTTTATAAAGAACAAAAGCGATGTCTTAAATCACTTTAAGAAGTATAATGCAAAGATTAAGACGAAATTCTTGCATAGCGTTGGTACTCTTCATAGTGATAATGGAGGAGAATATAATAGCAAAGAGTTTCAAGAGTTTTTGGATAGTGAGGGTATTTTACAAGAATTTACAGCTAGCTACACGCCAGAACAAAACGGCCGTGCAGAAAGAGAGATGAGAACAATTGTAGAAAACGCCCGTTCTATGCTGTACACCCGTGATGTTCCTATGTACTTATGGGCAGAAGCGGTTAATACTGCTGTTTATTTGTTCAATCGGACTTCTTCAAGTCAAACGCCGAACATCACGCCATTCGAGCTGTGGCATGGAACAAAACCAGCCTTAGATCACATCAGAGTGTTTGGATGTGAAGGATTTGTGCACGTGCCAGATCAAAGGCGAAATAAACTTACTAGCAAGAATAAAACAATGATGTTAGTTGGATATAATTTTACTAACTATAGACTATTTGATCCGCAGACCAAAAGAATATTCATATCAAGAAACGTTATCTTTAATGAGCAAAAAAGTTTAGAGATCAGGAAAAATATAACAGAAATTACAGTTGATGAAGAAACTTTACAGCCGAGTTCAGAGAAGTACCATCAACTAGCTCTCCAAGAGTAAATGAGAATAGTCAAAGCATTGATAGTGATGACAGCATGCATAGTTTGGATGATGATGATGAGACTTATGAACCACCTGTTGCAGGTGTCATAAGAGACTTAAGTCCTACAGAGATAGCCCTTCGTCCACGAAACAGGGTTTTACAATCAAACTCAATAGAATTGGATGTTCCTAAAACTTATGATCAGGCTGTTAGCAGTTCAAAGTCCAAAGGATGGTTTAAAGTTATGTATGAAGAATTGAAGTCTCATGATGAAAATCATGTATGGAGTTTTGTTAATAACGTCAATTTGAAAACTCAGATAGGTACTTTCTCAAGTTTAGTACTTAGGTCAATATTCGGGTGGGTGAGTGTCGTACTCATGTGGTATGTTATGTTTATTAAGTATGTAAATAATTATTATTACGTTTTCTGGGAATAATAATTAAGTGGGAGTATTGAGTATTATACCTGCTTGGTATTCGGCCTACTCTTGAATACAAATATAGGAGGCGCTGTAAGCATGACGTATCGATGTCTGTCTTGTTTTTTATACAATAATATGTGCTAATACAATTTACAATAAAATACGAATGAAGACGAAATCTTATTTATTTCATAAAGTTCAACAGGAATCGCCACTCTATTTACACAGTCGATAAATTTACAATATTTTTTATAGCATAGATGACAAACAAAGCAATGGACTGAAGGCCGCAATTCTTCTACTGCCATATTTATTTTCGAGCGGTGGCAAAATAAATATAAAGGGAGGTAGAGCATCGCGAGCTGAAGCTTCTCGGGCATTGATCTTACTTGCTCCATCATTGGCCGACGCGGAGCGTACACTAGAGGAGCGACGAAATACATTGAGAAACAGAAAAAGGCAACTGCAACCGTCAGTAGTAGCTATTGGAAAAGTGGGATCGATGTTACCAGTGCCTATGTTTATATTGACGAACCTCTATATCGTCTCAATAATATTTTAGATGCAGTGCACTTGTGCTTTAACTCATTTTTTGCTTTCGATCTAAGATACCCCTAACAAACGCTTCCACTGCGCAACCAAAACTTTTGGAAGAAAGAATAAAAGAAATTAAAATGAGTGAAAAGGAAAAACTGCCAAAACTAACGGAGAAAACTAACTTCAGCAATTGGAAATTCCGCATGGCGTTACTGCTGGAAGACAAAGGCGTTAGCTACACCCTAACTGAAGTAAAGAAGGAGGACATCAAAGATGCTACCAAATTCACAAAGGATGACGCGAAAGCGCGATCTCTAATTGTACAATGTTTATGCGAAAAACATCTAGAAATCGTAAAACAATGCGCAAATGCAAAGCACATGCTAGGCCGACTGAAAGAAACATTTGAGAGAATAAGCATATTCAATAAATTACATTTAAAAAGGAAATGATTAGGTACTATTAAATGTGGTTTTGACGCTGCAGTGAGCGTGTTGTGTCCATATGGTTGGTTAGTGTATGGTTTAAAAACATTTAATTATTGGTTCCAACCATGATAAAATGATAAATTTTATCATTTAATAAGCCGAAATCGGCATTATCGCCATATAGTGTTTTCGATGAATCTATATTAATAAATTACTTTTACGGTCGTGAATTAGCAAAATGCTTAACAGTTTTTACTTGTTTTCAGACCCAAACAGAAATTGCAAATAGCTTGACAATACGGCGAGATATCCACCGGGAAAAACAATTGACCTGCCAACCCATCGTAGTCTGCGTCGGACCCGATATTGAAAGTTTAGAAGCTTTCTATGTGAACTTTGACGACGTTGCGACGTTTCCAAGTTGAAGGGCTTTTACAGGCAGTGGATATATGCTTAAAATCTTTCAGGTATTTGATGTTCAATACCCCACCGAAGGTCTTCAAAGTTCCCAAGCGTGTCGTCTTTGATTGCCGACCTAATATAATTTCGTCATTAGACTGATGGTCTAATGGTATTAACTTATCGCTGTTATACTGACTTACAATTTATTAAAAGTTTGTTCCTCCACTTTAGATTTAAACATAATAGTCTAGCAGTGTATGAGTGTGCACAGTTTGAATGTCATAGACGATTTCAGTATTTAAAAAGCTTTAAACGCCACCTTCTCACGCACTAGAATTGTCATCAAGAGCAATGCGTAGTCGTAAACAATACATTTTTATCTCAGAACGATAGCGATATTGATTGTGACGAATTTGAGAATGTATTACAAGAACTAGCGCTCCCAAAGAGCAAGAGCTTAAGAAGAAGAACTTCACCAGGCCTAAGAACAAAGTTGGAGATAGACCTCCACCACCAAACATGAAATCGCAAACTGAAAACTGCTATGTTACCCTAATGTACCTAGGTGACATTAGGGTAACATAGCAAAGCTGGCTGGGTTAGTTTTAAATGAGCTATTTTTTACAAACTTACTCGGTTAATGTTACATAAGTATCGTTAACAAACTTAACTTATTTAATTTTAGCAATAAACTTTGCAGGCGCCCTCCGAAATAAGTAACTCGGTTGTACCCAGCAAAAACTAGTTTATTATTAACCTTTTTTTTTTCAGTAAACTCATTCTAATTTAGGTAAGCTGTTTGGGAAACTTTGCGTTGCAGTTTTTACAACGTGAAAATTTGGTCTAGACAAATGGAATTAAATAAATAGAACTGTTTCCATGTCAAAGTCGCAGGGAAAGATGATGATTATGTTTCCACGTTTATGCCAAGTAAAATAAAATAGTTTCCTTGAAGTTATTTTTACGTAAAGCCGGAAGTCTGTTGATTTCATCCACAAAAGCAAACTTTAAGCTACGACCATGACCATGAAAGTAGTAACTAGCCCAAACACAATGGGATCAAAAATAACACAGACATTTGCCCTTGACATAATCGGTTAGGAATAATAGGCTCCAGAATGATTTTTATAAATATTTCGTCTGGCTGTTGCCAATTTACGTCAGGATGTGACTGATTGATGAAGCACTAGGAACTAGAGTCAAGGTGAATGCTATGGGTTCTAAGGAATGGTGGGAAAAATTGCAGGTTTTAATGAAGCTATAAAATGATTCACCGCCTCTGCTTTGTCAATTCCCCGAAAAGTTCTCGCAAAGTAGAGGGTTTTTCAGTTTCTCTTTTAAATTTCAATTTTTTTATTAAATAAAAACATTCTACACTCTCGTGAATTAAATCTTCGGTATTTTGAAATTGTTTAATGACACAAATATATCACTCAAGCCGCGGTTTTTATTGACACCTATTAGGCTACGAAACACAGTTACAATATCGTTTAAGAAGCCCTTAGTATAATCCAAATAGGTGTCTATAAAGAAATTAAGAAACTCAAAGGTACCGGATTCCACACGCCACCGGTAACAGATTATTTTAATCGAAACCGGTGAAATTGGAGCATTTTGAGAGATCTGAGATCTCACACTGGGATTCTTGCGCTGAACTATTAAACGAGATTCAACCTTAGATGCAATAATCAATGTAGCATGTTATTAGAACTGCCAAAGTGAAGGAGGGTATATAACTATAGGCATTTTTTTTAACCCAATATGTGAAAATTTGAAGTTCTTCATATACAACGGTTTAAAAAGTTGTGTAACAGCTCAAGCGATATATTATTTTCTCGTTCGTTAGCCCGTCCAACAATCAATAGAAGATAATCCAAAACCATTAATCTTTCATAATTTCGTCGTGCTAAGGATTGACCCCGTAAATAAATTATTGACAGTCGTACTCTTACGTCTGTGGTGATAAGAGCATTACGTGATATGGGCTGTACCATATTATAATGGTTGTTTACCACTTGCAAGATATGCTTTGACGTTATGGGCCCTCAGGGCACCGTTTAGTAAGTACTCTTCAGAGAGTCATAACAAAGCTTACTTCATTATGACTCCCTTAAGGCTATTTGTACGGATTATATGATTAATGAATTGTATTCAAAGCTGAAGCAATTTCCAATGGATGTAACGAATTATGTATTCTGCCGCTGTAGAAAAAAAATACTCAATAAGGCTGTATTTAAGAATTAAATTATAAATAATCAGCGAAATAAGTTCTGGTGCTTGTGAAATTCGTTATCGAATTCCATTCCAGTGTTTTTTGTTTAATAGTGGAATAATAAATTAGTGCTATATGTAGCAAGTACAAACCCGTTGATATTATGCTTGCTATAAAGTAAAGCATTGTACAAAGCTATTCGCTATTGGACTGCTTACCTTATTCGAATGCAACAAAGTGATTTATACCACAACTATTATATCGAACCTATCTCCTAATACATCATTTGTGGCGTATCCTTTCATTGTCAATATTCCACTTTTATTTCGTTGTATGGTTCCTGTGGGAGATAAGACAAGAATAGTATGGGACACTTGAATTTTGTAATGAAAATATTTGTGTTGCTGGCGTGAAGACGTAAGATCAGAAATGCGCCTATGCGCTGTTGATTTTCATAGTATGTTTCTATGTATAACATCAAAAAATCTAACCTACTTTTAAGTTATGCTTTGTTTGATTACATAGTGACTTAAATCTAGAAAAAAACTGAAAAAAAATAATTTACTATGTGAATATACAAATTCAATTTAACCAATTCAATATCATTTCACCTTTGTTGCGGGCATCAGTAAATACGAGTGCAATGGGTACCACATCACCCAGATTAGTGCGCTGAAAAGGGAGAGATTGAATGAAAGCGACATAGATTTACGTCCCTGTATATTGTATCATAAAATTTATTACAAAACTAACTCGCTCCGAAATAAATCTCAGCCTAAAGGCAAAAATAACTTTGAGATGGGCGATTTATCGAGGCTGGCCTATACGCGTAATAAATCTCAATCAAGATCACTGATATGATAGCTGGTAGTCGGCGCCTACAGATGCCGATATAAGGCGCAGACACACCGAGATCGTGGGGTTCAAACCGTGGATGTCGTAGATGCCCAGGACGCACCGTACAGTAGTGCAGATACTAACGTAATAATATAGTTACACCATGGTTACCCGAAGACGGAACACGGCGTCGGCAGAGGAAACGATGGCGAGACCTTAATGGAAGATAGCGAAGAGCAGAGACGAGTGGAAGGACTTTTGCCCAGCAGTGGGAAAAATAGAATAAAATTGAAAAATGTCTTGCTTTGTGTTCTACGCATGCATTTTTGAAGTGAATCAACTGAATCAACATATAAACCGGGTCAAAATGATTTCTGATGTGGAACTAACTAATACTTATAAAATGAAAACATTTTTTTTTCGACTCATATCGATGTCACATTTCGACGATTGGGACCACTGAAGACTCGGAAGTGGAACTCGGTGTGTCGTATGCCTGGTCCATGACGCTGGTTACGTAACAAGATTTGCGGTGGTAATGAAGCGATTGTCTTATTTTAGGCGCCCTTTCATTGTCATGGTTGTTTAGACGGCCCTAAAGTTTGATGAACTCGATGATGTAATAGTTGAGATTGAAGTAAAAGTGATTTATAGGATTTTTAACAAGCTTCTGCCCGCGGCTTTGCTCTTTTCTTTAGATAAAAAGTGACTTTGAGAAAATCGGTAGGGATTACACAGAACTTTATATTCTAGACCGAAAAATATGTCAAAAATTTGGACGATTCGAGATTTTTGCAGTTAGTTTGGCTTTTTCTTTGAATGCCTTTACCTATATACGGATGAAAATATCCACAACAAATACTAGACAAAATAAAAACAAATATCAATGAAATCTAATTAACAAAACAGGTTACAACAACAATTCAAAATCTTGATTTTATTATGATGTTAAACAGTTAAACCTCAAACACATCGCCACCTAATGTTCTATTTTCTGTAAATAGTAATAAATTAATTTGCAACTCCCAACCGAATACACGCTCTACCATATTGAAATAAGATTCAGATTTGAGTGAGAATGAAGAGGACTTTATGAGGGTAGGCGAAGCAAGTGATTGACGAAACATGATGTTATCAGCGAACAATGCGTGTGGCTTGACCTATCGATGTATGAAAGGATTTAACGAAGGGATGAGTTACACTGACTCATGAATACAAAAATAGGAAGGCTTATTGATTTAGTGTGAGAACTGAGAATGCAGGCTTAGGGTATGTATTGTGTGATGACAAAGATCAGATAAACACTAGACAAACTAGTATTATGAAGAACGACGAAGTATGACAGTCGATTCAAGTAAAACGAGATATGAAATTCACAAAAAATAAAAGTATATTCTGAAATATCTGTATTTTGGTTCTTTTGTTTCAGCAATGAACAAATTGCTGTTACGCACAATAATTCTAATCCAACATGACTCGCAACCTAACAAGGTTAGAGCTGTTTCTTCAAAATGACTATCGCAAAATTCGAAAGTGCTGAGAGAAAATGAAGTCGAATGTGGTTAATTGAAAAATACCAAAGCAAGGGGATTCAGTTAAACTGTTTGTTTGTAATTGACAGTTTAGCAGAGGGTTGTAAGTTAACGAATTTATGGATGTGTTGCCATTGCTATTTCCGATAAAGGGATGTAGATGGGGGTGTTTATTTTTAAATACTGTGAATGTGGCCAACTGTAAAACTAATAGGCTCATGAGTGGAATTCCTGACGGTGGCGTGTCTTTCAATTTCACATTAACTTTTGAAAACTTTAATTCTGGCTGGCTTCAACTACACGGCACCAACCAGTACCCATCGAGATATTCGAAATTAGCGTTATTGCACACAACCGGGTTGACCATTAAAGAAATTGAGTTGTGGTTTATAAACGCCAGAAGAAGGCTGCGGAGAAGTGGACAAGCCAACGGCGGCGGCGTACAGAAATCGCCCCGCCGCCGCGCCGTCTCTGGCGCCGCTAAAAACCTATTTTTTTACCTACCTACCTAGGTACATAGGTACATAAGATAACTTATATATTCACTGTTTACGCAAAACGCGCCTATATAAGTGTCCTCCCAAAGTCAGCTGTTCCAGTTTTCCACAAACTATTGAATTTCGTACAGAACAGCAATTTTTTATTACGCTAACACTAATGGTTCTTTATTATGGTTTTGTCTAAGATCTATTACACCCGGTATAAGTCGGCAGTTACGTCTATGGTTGGCGGTTGACGACAATGTAACTGTCAGAAGCGAAACACTCCGTGACAGACGTCAGGGGACAATCGATTACAAGTTTGTGGCCTAATCGAGTGAAAAGTGAATTTGTAGCGACACTGCCTTTGATGTCTCTAAAGGGGATGGATGAGGGTGGAATGTTGTGGAAAACCCTAGCATTTAATATGGGCAGAATCCTTATAAGCCATTATTTCAAAAACAGAAATTCGGAAAATTATAAAAACTTGAATATCTTGGAAACCTTGAATGCTAGCAGTGAAATTAAGAAAGATTATAATTATGAAACAATTATTTTTATTTCATTATAATATATTTCACTAAGCTACCATTCATGGATTCCACGATATTCAAATTCTATAGATGACCCGGAATTTTCGGTCTCGACTGTAGATGTCATGTTTAGGAGACAAAGAGCCTTTGAGATTTTGTTTGGCTTACCAATAAATGCAGTCTTTTTTTGCATTCGATGTCTAATTTATTTGTGTTTTACCAAAACCAAAACAATCCATTCACGCAGCCTAACAACAAAAGATGACAACAAATTATGTCATTATAATCGCCGAGGCCATCATAAACTATACAGGGTGCGACAAAAAAGGCAATGACCAGCAAAGTTATGGAACTAGATCAATGGGCATCGTAGGTGGTCCGTTCTGAGAATCACCCTTTACTAAATAGCTATACAAAGTAGGGATGACAATTCAGGGTTGAATGGCATCCACTGATTTACTTTTAATCGTGGGTCTGATATGATCTTGGCTCAGTGTTGTGTTACCGGTTGTACTGTGTTTTTCAGACTATTAATTCTTTATTCTCACGAGTAAGGGCGATCGAGTTTCTTTGGTATCTCCATTATGGGAGGACTTCGTATCCTATATGTTCCACTTTCACTGAATAAACTGTATATTTACAGAATGGTGCAGTAAACATAAACACCTCTACGATAAAAAAATCCACATATTTATATATACAAAAATAGTACATTACTGCAGCGGCCTGCAACAGAGTCAATGAGGGAAGATCGTGTAAAGCCGCCACTTCAGTTGAATCATCTTAGATATGTTTCACAAGCAGTTTTGTGGCCGCCCTATTAGGTCAACTACTTGTGGCCATCCCATTAGCCTCAACCTTCATCCCTAGAAACTCTAACCGAAACTTACTCAAACAAATTATACAACTTAAATAAACCTGGGAAAAAAAAGAAACTACTTTTGGCCATTTGTTTTGCTTGCAATGTCAACAAACTGGTTAAAACTCATAAAAAATTTCCAATTTGCTACTTTGTTTTATTATTTTCATTTAGATTCCAATCCGTCTGTGGCGTCATTATTTTGATAACACTTTATTGAACGAGACTTCTTTATTTTACAATATATGGAATATATTCGATTCGCACCGTACCACAAACATGGTTGATTTTTGGCATTCAGTAATAAATAGAAAGATATGTAGGAAACCGAATAACAATACCCAATTTTCAAGTTTTTTTGAAAAAGAAGACAAATATCAACAGGTTATATCTAAGTGGCTCTAACATACAAAAAAAATGAAATCGCACAATTGATTTCAATAAACACCCTCAATATTACTATCAACTCGCTGATATGCTAAATGCAGAAGGATTAGGTGCATGCAAAGAACCCAAAGAATGGGCAACTGTATGTAAAAACATTAAAATTACAATTAAAATTATTATTATAATAGGGTAGACGAATTGTAATTTCAACAATTACAAATCAAAACTAAAGAAGTTGCTAGTTGAAATGAACAGGCAATCAACAGGCACGGGCGGAGTACCAGCCTTAGAAGAATCATTGTCCGAGGAAGAACTCTTACTATATTGGGACCAAGATATGGCAAAGACAATTTAAATTATTATTATAATAGGGTAGACGAATTGTAATTTTAACAATTATCAATCTAAACTAAAGAAGTTGCTAGCTGAAATGAACAGGCAATCAAAAGGCACGGGCGGAGAACGAGCCTTAGAAGAATCATTGTCCGAGCAAGAATTCTTGCTATACTGGGACCAAGATTTGGCCAAGGCAATCCTAGTGTGAGAGTCAATCCTTTCCCAAACATGGTAAGTAATTCGTTATACATAGCTATAAATAATTCATATAGATAAATTAACATTATTTTTAAACACTATTTATTGGTAAATACAATGAAGCCGTTTTTATTTTTTTAGGAGCTACAAGATGTAGGACAACTTATACCCCAGCCTGATGCTGCAGAGGCTATGGAAGACATGGAGTTAATTCAGTGCGATTCTAATTATGTAGATTATCTTATGTCTGCTATGTAAATTAGTACTTGTTCTAATGCCCACAATTTACGTTTTAGTAAAGTGGTTCTTCTTATTTAATAGTTTGTTTGTAGCATAAGAGGGGTGGGCACTGAGTATCGGGAAACAGAATTTCTTGTCCGATGCTCAGGGTTCCCCATAGTGTTTATGAATGGCTACACATTCTGCGTATTGTGTAGTCTTTAGTTCATAGCGCTCAGTTCCTCACTTTACTTGAATAAAATATTAAATATTAAATTTCTTGGGAAACCAGAAGAAAATACCAGCCCATTATTAAATAATATTTTAATATTTTTTAGTTTAACCTGTTAAGGCATACAGGTGGCAGGAAGAAACGCGATTGTGTGAATCGCTTGGAAAAAGTTTTCACCGATTATCTGGGACAGTATTGTTCCTGGACTGGCAAAAAAAAAACAATTTCAAATTGTCTTCTTTATGACCTGCCACCTGCATATATAATGCTGATAGATGAATAACTGTAGTAAATAATAATAATGATGATAATTTAATAAAGGTTACCTAAAAACATTACGGTTTCATTTCCAATACCATGCAGATGCTGCAAATGCCGTTTAATGGGATGGCTATTCCATATATGCGAGCCATGGCTGGCTCCACTATACCAGCATCCATGTTTAATATGTTCAAATCAGAATCACAAATTTAAAATAATATGTGCACTTAATTAGTACTCAAGTAACAAACAATACAAAGTAATTGAAATGTTTTTGGTAATTTTCACCGTTTTCACCGACACTGTGTGAAAGCGTCTAATAGGTAAAGGACAATACTGTCAGTACAGTAGTAACCCTGACCCTCGCTCCTCCGCTGCGAATGAGATCACTAATTGTCTAAAATAGATACAAATAGTTCAAAACGCAATTGATCATAAATAACCAAAACGTTTTGATTCATATTAATAGAAATTTATAGCCGCAACGGTTCAGAAGTTCAATAATGTGAAATTATGAATCACTTCTACGTTGAATAATTTAAGTGCCTGTTTTCTAGGTCCTGGTCGCGAGGAACACGCATGTGATTTTTAATCATCATCTTCATCGGACTTTGCGTCTCTCGCAGACGATTTTAGTAGTACCTGAAAATTCAGGCACTCCAAATGGTCGGGGTAAAAATTTTCTTTGGTGGCTGTATAAGCCAATGCCTACAGTCAATAGATGTAATAGTCAATACACAGTTTATTAAATATAAAACCAATACGTGTCCTCTGTGTTCAACTATAAATAAATTTCACTATACCATCCAATTTTAAACCATTACCAGCCTCGGTATAGGTACTGTCTCGCAAACAGTGCAGTATTATTTTACAAGAAAAAAGTAGTGCCTCGACCTGACAGTAAAAAAAGTGCTAGTAAGTGCTTTGTAAAATACAAAGCTAAAACAGAGTGTAGCATTACTGTCCTGAGGTAGGTATCTACAACATTATGCTTTGGAGATTTTTTGCTAGCGTAAACATACCTACTTACTATGTTTCCCTCAATTTTCTTTCAATCACAAGTAGTTTCAAATAACACAGTATAACTATGCCAAGCTGAGGCTGACTTTATTAGTAACAGGGTTAAGCTGGCAAAGAAATATAATAGGACACGACTTTTACCCCAGGCACGGTATCTATTGACCTAGTAGGTATCTTACTCAAGATACCTTGAAGAAAAGAAGCATTACATTTGGCACATGTCTATTTTGCAGTAGGTAACTAAACTTACCTACTAACTTGAAACTCAACAACCACCCACCCTCAATCACACGAGCAACCAGTTACAAAAGAACTCAAATATCCGCCAAATCAAAGTTTCTAGAGTAAAAGAGCCTGCCAATACACTATGCATCGAGCAGACATAGGAAGAACACCAAAATTATGTAAATAAACCTAATTTAAATATTTCTTTTTTTTTCAGATATGTGAAAGTGATCTGAACATATTAGATATGGATACATCATTTGGAGGAGCCACACATGATGCATACATATGGCGAAAATCCGAAATACAAGACCATCTCCAAATGCTACATAGAAGAGGAAATTCTATTTGGTATGCAGTGAAAACATAAGTACCAATTTGAACAAATAAGTTGTCAATTTCACTAGGTTTTTTAGTTTATATCACTCAATAAAAACACATTTCACATAACAACATTTTCCAAGTGATTCTGGATATCCACTACGCCCAGGGCTTTTAACTCCAATTGTGAATGGTGAACCTGGCAGTCATGAAGAGCATTGGCATACAAATGTTCATTGTCGCACCAGAAATACAGTGGAACACTGCATTGGTTTTAAAAAGCACGATGGCGATGCTGGCCCTTAGTGTTACATTATGATCACAACACCACATCACACTTATTGTAACTCATTGTAATAATATCATATTAGGACAGTGCTGAGGAAGATGACACCGATGGACAACGAACCTTGACGTCGACAGAATGTCAATTGAGTTTTTTTTATGGGGAATAAACATCCGATGAGCGCCGTCAAATAAAACAAATTGCAGTGAACCTGTCGAATCAAGTGCAAGCCTTGAAATGGGTATATTCAATCGAGAGGATTGACTTCTCGCTACATTGAAGAACTACTCGAATGCCACGTCGTACCTTATGGTGGGTTTATTGACGAAAACTTCCTGTTTATGCAGGATAATGCAAGACAGCATACTGTTGGCATGGTGTACGAATACCTTCAAGACGTTGATGTGTCCGTTATGGAGGGGCCAGCTCGAAGCCCGGACCTCAATCCCATCGAAAATTTATGGGACGAACTGAAAAGAAGAGTTCGAGGCCGAGATGCTCCTCCATCAACTCTACAGGAGCTTCCACAGGCGATCGCAGAGGAATAGGAGGCGATACCACAAGATTTCATCAAAACTCTTGTAAAATCAACGAAAAACCGGATGGAGTCAGTGATTCAGGCTAGGGAAGAAAACACTTCGGAATAATACAAAACTTTAATGATTTTTATCTTTTAACTCCTTCTTTTTTTCACCAATTGACCCTACCTGCATCGAGCGATTTCGTGGTGGCCTATTGTTTTGTTGTTATTGTACTGTTTTTGAAGGTCAAGTCCTGCCAAAGGCTACATTATGCACTTTAATTTGACTTGATTGTCATTTGCTGTAAACTGCAAATAAAAGAAAATATGGAACTTATAAATGTGCAAGTGTGTGATTTTATTGCTCTCAAGTTTAGTATAATTTAAGGGTAGAATAGCGTCAACCCTAATAATAGAACCTAACTAAAAAAAAACAATCTCTATACGACTTACTGTGTAAGTTTTTGCTCACATTTTTAATGAATAGTTGATCGATGAGTAATCGCATCGTTTCGCTATGCTACGACTCGTTTCACATATTTATCGGACGTTATCTGAAATGTATTTTGTTCTTGATCGAGCGATTGTTACAGTGTAGTGTAGACTATGGAGTGTAGAAGTTCATATAAATATCCCTTGCTGACGACTTAAAACGCTTACCTGCAAACGCATAGGTACGTCACGCTCAATAAAATTCAGTAAATTGAAGATATGGTAGTGTGGCTCAGATATCAAAGAGCCATACCAAGAAGTTAAGGATAAATGGCTGACAACAAGGGCATACAGAGTCGAGAAAGACTACAATGATAAGGATAAACATCTTCAAGATATTTTGAAAAAGTATCTAATATTAAAACAAAGTTTTGGATATAAACTGGTAAATAGAAATTTAAATCTGCTTCAAGCAAGATGGCACGAGATCATGATAATGTCTTTGCGGTTGCTGTTTGACTGAGTAACCATAGTAACTACTTTATATTTTAAAGATAAACAATGCTAGTACTTACGAAAGTGTTATTACTATTACCATCATTTCATCATCCACAGCCACAGCCCCTTGGTTTGTGCCACCTACCACGATCGTGTGCTAGTTTAATCCATTGACGAACTGCGACTGGGGTGGATGCGATGTCGTCCCCCATCTCGCTTAGGAAGTTTTTCCGACATGACTACAATGTCAAGGTTCTTGAAGTTCTTGAGGTGTAGCACTGTTTCGCATCACAAGTTCCCACCACAAATTATTTTTCGTCGAAAGACAATCAAACACAACAGGAACATTTTAAAAGGCATATTATACACTAATCTAGATAAAACTAGTATTCTTCACTTAGTCCGGCCCTGTGCATTTGGCTGCTACTTTTGGGCTGCCTGTTTCAGGCTCATTTTTGCGCGTAACCTTTTGTGGACATTTTCAACCTATAAATTATATTCAAAGTCTAGCCAGTTACAATTGCATAAATATAAATAGCCCGTTGTTCCACTATCAAAATTCAAATGATTCCTATACAGGAAACCGTCAAATATTTCATTTCATTGTAACTCTTATACATAATTCAGATGGTATAATCCTGCGGTGGGCTGACCTACATGCTAGATCACACACAGAGCGTACTAATTTAATATTTGCGATTTATATGTGTGGTTTAACAATGAAAACTACTTCGTATTCACGGTCAAGTGATTCATTTTTTAATTTACTACTGGAAATAAAGAAGGTAAATTGATTTTTATTGTTTACACGCAGTAGACTTATATACGAGTACCTACAATGGTGGTTTTTGCCCAGTACAATAACTAATTATTGATATAAAATGTTAACGAGTGGAGTGACTTCGCATGTAGAATGCATAAGTAATTGGCATAGTTACTCAATAAACCCAAGTTTTATATACTTAGGTTGGTACTCTGATAAAGAAACCGATAATCAAGCGTAGATTTGAAGGAAACAGTAAAAAAATCGTATGCTTGAGCCCGGATCAGTGCCTTAGCAGTAGATGCGTAGAATAGATCACCCACCATACTAAACCCACGTTCATTGAACGTCACATACATTACTTTTGGCATCCGCAGGCATCATGTGCCCGTATTTTCGCCATTCATTGTCCTTTCATGCTACCTATTCTTGGTGCTAAACTATCATAGTCATCAATTAATCAGCGAGTGACTAAGCTTTTCAATGATTTCGCACTATGATTCTGTGATGGCAGTCACGTCTGCCTATACTTCAATCATCACACATATCATGCCGTTTGTGGTGTTCGAAGTACGTCATCATGAAGGCGATGATACACGAATGTAGGCAAGTTAACATGGCTACAGGCGTTCAGCCTATGGCTATGATACACCATGCCTGTGGGCGAATTGCCATGCCAACTAGCGTTCAATTCAGAGCGACAAACGGAATGTTTGGACAAACAATTACGTTTACCTACCTATTTACGCCATGCCTGGCATGGCGCTTAGCATCAATGTTCAACGGACAATTTTTCTTTTATATTGTTTGGGGGAGACTTGTTTGTCTTTTTTGGCCAGCAGTAGGACGAAATAGGTGATTTAAAAAAAATTGCGATGTGTGATATATACTTAATCTGACCGACAATCCCGGTCGCACAAAAGCGTTAGTTAGGCGTGGATGCAAATACTCTGAAAGAAAACTCAAAAGTACAAAGGCATCAGTGTCTATCATGATGGCCGGTAGCGCAGAAGGAGTACTGCTTCCACCCCACGTCGTTTATAAACGATGTAGGATAGAAGCATTTCTCCTGCAAGTATGCTTCCGAAGCACAATCGGTTCATTTCGGCGCGTCAAGGCAACCACTGTCCTTACACACGTGTGTTTTGTATTACTGCAATGCTCTTTGAAATTCTCAAACGATTTCCTTTGCTCAGTGTCTGAATGCTTGCGGCATGACGCTGCAGCAATATATGCCCACCTGAAAAAATCACTGACGGAACTGTGTCGTGACTATGACAAAAACATAACGATCCGGAAATTACACGTGCGATGGTCCATCAGGTTGTTTCTTTATAATTATGCTTAACAAAATGTTAAGATATCCGTACGACATAGTGTATTGTATTACGACATAGTGTATTGATTAGTTGGTTATAATCAAAAATGAATCTAATCTAATTTGTTTTATTAAAATCAGTCTCAGAAATCACAAACATGGTTTAGTGTCACAAACGTGCTCAAACACTCAGCCTTAAATGGCCTTAATAGTCACCAACGTGACTTCGTTGTCACAGACGTGGGCGCTGAATTCTTCAGATGCGTTTTTTTTTTCAGAAAGAGGATCCGTAACGTTTTTAGCTGAGAATGCAGATTTATAGAACTAAGAAATCCTTAACATGCAGTGCAAAAATTTTTGTTCTAAGACAAAAATAGACGAAGTTATGACCAAATTACTAGCAAAGTTTTATCGAGTGAGCTTCGCGATTGCTGTGACGTCATAGTTCCCGTCGCCGCCCCCGCCAGTCAGTTAGCCGTTGGCAGCGATTTGTTTGTTTAATTTTGATTTTAAAACAAAATTGTTGTCCGATTTGTGTCTAATTCACTTTTTTAACAATGACTTATAAATATTGCATAGTGCCGAAATGTACTTTACTAGGTCAATGTGGGTAAATGTAAACAGAGGTAAATGGAGACACGCCCGATAACTTCGTCAATTTTGCTCTCAAAAAAATGTGCGTATAACGAAACGCAACTATTGTTTATGGTTTATGGAGGCCATTTTGAACTGTCACTGTCAGACATCAAAAACACGGTGTTTGATGTGTTAAAAAATTTTCGCAAAAAATAATAGAAATACAGTTTGCAAGTACTTCAATTTATGTTATAAATTGCAAAAAAATAAAGGTAAGTGATTAATGTAATAAATTGAACGTGATGAATGTAGATTTATTCTGATGATTCAGGCTGCTTTTTTCTCCGCAAAATATGGCCGCCATTTTTCGAGCTGCGTTTACAATTGCCTCAACTTTTAGCTTATAGGGTAAAATGTAAACGCATTTTGGGGTAAATGTAAATAGTGAGGGAATTGGAAACAAGAGGTTTTCTATGTTTTATATTTACTTTGTGGTGGTGGGTAGGTAAATGTAAACATTTTTTTTCAGTGCTAAATATGCCCAGAAACTATGTAAAAAAGAAGGAACTGCCCCGGTATACTGTAGAAGATATTAGAAGAGCAGTGGAAGATGTCACAAAAAAACAGAAGACATTTAGACAAGCTAGCGAATACTATGGAATACCCACTGCTGTTATTTATCACCGTATTAAAGGCCGAAAAGTGTCTCTAGACAGAATGGGTGGAGGAGTCTCCAAAGCATTACCGGATCGTGTGGAACAACATCTGGTTAATTGCCTAAAAACAAGAGCGAGAATGAATCACCCGTGCCATAAAGAAGAATTTTTGATGTTGGTGGGAGAATATGTGAAAGCACATAAAATAAAAACGCCCTTTAAGGATAACATTCCTGGAGACTGTTGGTACCAATCCTTCATGAAAAGAAACCCTAGTCTTTCACTAAAAAAGCCTGAAATTTTACAAAAGGCCCGCACTGATGCAAGGAGACCTCACGTTGTTTACGATTTTTACGATATGTTATCAAAAGAAGTAACCGAAAACAATCTCAAAGACAAGCCAAGGTATATTTTTAACGCAGATGAGAGCGGTTTTTATAGCGATCCCAGCAAACTTCGAGCAATAGGGGAAAAAGGAACAGCTCTCTCCCGCGTAACTGGCGGCTCTGGTCGAGAATCGACTAGCGTCTTAGCATGTGTAGCTGCAGATGGTACATTTTTGCCCCCTTGTATAGTATTTAAAGGAGTCGCTGTACAGGCAAGATGGGTTTCTGATAAGGCTTATCCTGGAACATTATTCGGAGCGACAAAAAACGGCTGGATGGAGGAACCTACTTTCCACAATTGGCTCATAAACGGATTTATACCTTATGTAGATAACATCCGGAAAGTAAATAACGAACCCAATCATAAGGTTATTCTGATTTATGATGGCCATTCTAGCCACATTAGCGTGAGAATCGTAGAAGATGCTATAAATGCAAATATAATTCTAGTCAAGTTTCCTAGCCATTTGACAGACCGCATCCAGCCTCTGGACAAATGTGTATTTGGACCAGTGAAACGTCATTGGGAAAAAACATTAGTAGAACATGGCATAAAACAAATGGGAAAAGGTACTGGCCATCTGTCCAAAGAAAAATTCACGGAACTCCTAGGGGAGGTATGGGCACAGGCCTTTACAACCAAGAACATTGTGTCTGGATTCAACACAACAGGTATTTTTCCAGTAGATGCTACAAAATTCTCCAAAAAAATATTCAATCCTATCGAACTACAAATATACCACAACCTGATAAATGCACTAAACGAAAAAGAGACAGATTTTGATGCCAATTGTGACAATAGTATGTCTAAAGAAGAATCACCAAATTTTCCAGGTGAATTTGTTCCAACATATAGTAATGGTTCTACATCAACAGTATGCACCGACCAAAGAGACGAACCTGCACCAGAGGATATACTTACTTCAGACTTAGAAAATGCTATCGATAATAATTCTTCAACAAAGGGTTGTATTGAGGAACATGCTAATCCTGACTGCTCTGGTTTTGAAATCTGTTCTACTAGTAATACAATCAACATGGCAAGAACAACTAGTATTCCACATTGCTCAAATTTTGATGAACACACATTGACTGTTCAAGATAATGTCATTCCTAGTTGCTCGGTCTTTCAACAGCCCACCACTAGTATTCATGCTGACTTTGGCTGTGAACAACCTTTGGAGGATATAACTGGTGAACCAGCAATACCAGATTGTAGTACTTTTGAAGGCCATGCTATGAATGATTCCGTCGTATTAACCAACAATGAAAATTCATCTCCATTGGTAAATAAAATATTAAAATTGATATCATTGGATACAACCGCAAATGACGCTATTAAAGCAAAAATTCTAAAAGCTATGTCATCTACTAATGGTGATGACGACAAGTCTGATGATATTATGTCGCCAAATAAAGAAACTCTACAGAAGTTGTTTAAATTAAAGAAAAATAGCCCTGAAAAGAAAAGGAAAATAGTAGTACCAAGGCTAAAGGTAGCGACATATGGAGAAGTTCTTACTACAGACGCCGTTAAAGAAAGATTAAAACAAGCGGAGGAAGCCAAGAATGGTAAAGGACTTAAGAAAAGAGTAAAGACAGAAAAGAACCCAAAGAATAAGGGTCAAGGAAAACGAACAAAAAGTGAGAACTTAAATAAAAAAAACGACAAGGAGAATAAGCTTGGCGAATCTAACAGTAATCAGAAAGAAAAAGTTGAAAAAACTAGTAAGGATCTAGATAAGCCAATTCCACTTGTCAATATGCGCCAAAGAAATAAAGTATACGACAGTGACATAGAAGAGTCTGAGGAAGAAGAAATAACAGTGCCATATGCAGAAAGTGAAGACAGTGATTACAACGCTGCATGCGAAACTGTAACTGAGGACTGTGAATTTCTTGAGACGACATCAGTAACTGACAAATTAACAAAAGGAAATTTTGTTTTGGTAAAGTTTAAGGGAGGAAAAAGACTAACTATTACCTTTCGCTACTTGTGTATGGTAGAAAGCATTGACGAAGAGGACTCAAGCGAAATACTAGTAACCTCTTTAAAAAGTATTGATTCATCTAAGCAAGTCTTTGCCCTCAACGAAAACGATACGAGTTCAGTGTCCATTAAAGACATTATTGGTGTCTTACCAGAACCTATCTTATCTCTTAAAGGGGAAAGAATATTTTATAAATTCCCAAAACCTATAGATATTTCTGAAAAAATGTGAATTAGATTATTTGGGATTAAAATACAATTTGTTTCATATTACCTCTGTGTTTTATTATTGATGTTATACAGATACTAGCCTTTAGTTTACAATTACCCTATTATAAGTATAATTTTTACATTTACCCCAGATGTTACCACAAGGAGGAACTAAGGACATTTTAGTTTGATTCCTTTTACCCCCTATATAAGATGTAAAGATTGTGAAATATAATACATGTCAGAGAATCCTCATTGTTATTATACAAGGTGGTATTTCATCAATATTTAGCAAGTTGGTCAGAATATTGTGTTTACAATTTCCTCAAAATGGCATATTTTAAAAAAAATTACTGGGGCAAATGTAAACTTGTAATAAAACATGAAATAAAGCACTTACTTGTTTATATTTAATCTGCATCTCTGACTTGGTTATCTATTAAGTGTATAGACCAAAAAAAAAATCCTTTACTACAATTAATTTACAAGTTATTGTTAAAATTGAAAAAAGCGGGAATATTTTTTTCATACCCGTTTACATTTACCCACATTGACCCTAATGTAGTGCCTTTAATAGCTATATCTCGAGATTCAAAATTACTCATAGGCATTCCTGCCCATTCATACTTTTGTATTAAGCATTTACAAAACTTCACTGGAATGTCATCTAAATCCTAGTGACTTTACGAAAAATCCGATGGCATGAACCTAACTCAATGCTTGCAATAAATTTCGGTTTCTCTGAGAGTTCTGTAACTAAATATTTCAAAAAAACTCTCCCAAAGGTTGCACTATGCCTGAATCAGCTTATTATCTGGCCATCAGCAGATGATGTCAAAGAAAACTTGCCGATAGCTTTTAGAAGCGCTATTCTAAAGCGATTTCAATAATCAATTGTTTCGAAATTCAAATCGAGAAACCTAGCAACGCTTCGTATCAAGCGCTTACTTGGTCTCAATATAAAAGCTGCAATACCATTAAGTACTTGGTTTCAATTAAGTACACCTGACGGTTTGATAAACTTTATCTCTGAGAGATATGGTGCGAGGACTCCAGACGCAACAATATTTGAAGACAGCGGATTTCTTGACAAATTGCCACAAGGAAGTATTGTGTTAGCCGACAGGGGTTTCAAAAATATTTCCCATTTACTGAAACAACGTGATTGCACACTGCTAGTGTGAGTTCCAACTCAAAACTAACAGCAGAGGAAGTCTTGCAAACAAATAGAATCGCTGCTATAAGAGTTCACGTTGAAAGAAGCATAGGGAAGTTGAGAGACTTTAAAATGATCGGACCTCACGCATGTGTCGATATTTCATACGTAATATTGTAACAATAGCCTGTGGTTTAGTTAATTTACAGGATTGTCTGTTTAGTAAATAAATAAAAAAATAAAAAGCCCATTTTTTCCATAACTTAAATAGTACCTAGTTAGACATTTGCTGCTATAAGAGTTCACGTTGAAAGAAGCATAGGGAAGTTGAGAGACTTTAAAATGATCGGACCTCACGCATGTGTCGATATTTCATACGTAATATTGTAACAATAGCCTGTGGTTTAGTTAATTTACAGGATTGTCTGTTTAGTAAATAAATAAAAAAATAAAAAAGCCCATTTTTTCCATAACTTAAATAGTACCTAGTTAGACATTTCATGCTTTTCTTTCAATTTCAATTAAGATTAATATTAAATTATACATGTAGATTTGAATAAATTATAATAAAATAATACATTTGATTTTTATTGAAATTATGATTACCTACTTGATTACGATTTTTGAGGATTCAGTGTTGATTTTAGAAATATGAAACATTCATTTGTGTACTAAGTAGGTGCCAAATAACACCGCAATACAGGTCATTCACCCAACTTCAAAACGATGTCGCAAAATTTTATTTATGAATGGTAAACAAACAGTACTACGAGATTCGAGCGATTACCGTCTTAGCGACAGGTTTGTATGGAAAGCGACAGAATTAGCCATTCATAAATTTAATTTTGCGACATCGTTTTGAAGGTGGGCGAATGACCTGTATTGCGGTGTTATTTGGCACCTACTATAGAGCTATTGTTTTCATGTTTAGTTTAGTTTTTGTAAGAATTGTTACTGTGTCTACTATTAGGTACCAAATTATGTGAAAACCTAAAAGATGACACGACCTAAAACGTGATCTATTAGGTAACAGTAAAATTTCGAAATTCATTCAAAAATAGCTTCTATTCTATGTGTATCAATTTTGTTACTTTTACTTTACAGTGCCCAATAGTAGACAGGATATCATCTATTGGGCAAAACTAATAGTTGGTGACAACTATTAGTTTTGTTGATATCAAATTTGGTCGAGCGTGATGCCGCCCATAAAAGGTGAGATGTTTAGATACAGTGAAGCTGATATGAAGCTGCCGTAGAAGAATGCAGAAGAGGTGTCGCAACAGCAACCGCAGCAAGAAAATATGGAGTGCCAAGAGTCACTTTATTAAACAAAGTAAAAGGGAAGACGCCTTTAAAGCGTAAAATGGAAAGAAGCTGTTATATGACTGATGATATCGAAAAAATGTTAGTAACATGGACCAAAAAATGTGTGATCGCAGTACCAGTACCTACCGCACGTACGCAACTGGCGCCACTGAAAACCAGCGCCTAGGCAGGGTACTAACATATCCTGCCCTGGCACCATGCTGAGTGGTGGCCATTTTTGTTATTTTTTATTATAGTTCTAAGATTTAATTTTGTAATACCTCTGTAAAATAACAAAATAAAAACATTCTATTCTATTCTATTCAAAGCAATGGTTAAACAAGGTTTTCCCATAGGGAAAGTTAATTTACACGACAGTGGTAAAAAAAATTTTCATGAATTAAATTAAATTCATGGGAAAAAAAATTTGCACTGTCTTAATACAACTGGGTTTCAACATTTATGTTGAAACAAATAAATATGATCAAAATACAAACTCTCCTATTATGATACTAAAATCTCATGGCATCCAGGGCTTCGCATGTAAGAAAGAAGAAGCGATCAAGTTGGTTACTACTGCAAAATGTTTGAGGAGCTTTAATTGGTTTTGTGCTACATGCAATGAAGGCAATATTGACTTTATATGTCGCACGTGTTTTGGTGAAGTTATTTATTGTAAGTAATATAATTATGGATCTCATTTTTTGTAAATTTTAGATGGAATTAATTCTTGATGGAGTGTTTGAAAATATTGAAAACATGCCATCAAGAATCAATTTCTTGGTTATTGTCACTGAGGTCGGCTATCTGTATAGGCAAACTCAGTGACAATAACTAAACAACAGCTGTATCTAACTATAAGGCCCCCCGCCAAAAAGGCAGCCACGAATTCCCATGTTTTACTGGCTGCCGCAGCCAGGCTGTCTAGTGCAAGGGGGTCTGACTGATGTGTCATGGACTCATGACAGTTGATGACAGCAACTAGGAGCTAGGCTGTAGCAAAGTCCGAGACTGTGACTCATCATTCTGGCAGTCAAATAAATGGAACTAGGTACTGAGCGCATGTCGTTTGAATTGAACTTTCCTGCCAATGGTAGCCAAATAATACTAATACCAAAATAGTTAAAAATAAAGATGAGGAGTAAACTGTAGTCTTGTCTGTGGTGTGCTGCGCACAGATTATGTAGAGTAAGGACCAGCCCAGAGCTTTTAGTTTTTAAACAAACCAAAAAAGCGAATCGACTTACCCACAACTTAGCCTGAAAATGCCCCTACCTACTTAGAAACGCACAAGGGAAAGCCCTAACCGTGATAAGAAGCAACCTTGGTTGATATGCCATCATAATCATAGCACATACGCGCAATTGAACGCGCAAAAATACCACAACGATATGCTATTTATAAACAAACGCGCATCGCTGAGCGTACTGGACGCGTCGAGGTTAATAAGGATAATGATGACATAAATAACGATTTTTCCTGTTATCAGATCATTCGCCGCATCTAGGTAAACAAACAATCAATAAAATCAACGCGAAATATCACTTGTCAGGACAGAGATGGATGAAAATTGCTCACCTACCTTTGCTTTCAAAGCGAAGACGGTGTTTCTTCTTCCGTAAGATTGCGCTGCATAAAACGCCAGACCGCCGCCGAAAACACACGCACATGTTCCAAAAACTTTGTTTATTTGATTACCTAGCTTTATATTACTAAAATTACGCCTGATATTAGGTGTAAACTGCACTTTTCTAATTAAATTAATGGAAGATCTACTCAGCGCAGCCATGTTGAAACTGACTGGCCGGTAAGTGGCATGTACGAAAGAGATAGCAGTTTACTATGTCCTGTAAGTATACGAGTGTGAAAAAGACAACCGATTCTAGCTGTCAAAAGCGCATGCGCGACGCGCGAAACCATGCAAAATCAAAATAAATTAGGAAGTACCTATGTAGCGTATCCTTCTACCTAGTTTTGAATGTTTTTACTTTTGCAAGTTTATTTGCAAGTTGGAGGGTTTGCTCGGCTCCTTGCCATGTTACTCCAGATTGTTTTTATTCATAAAGTAGGAATCCTTAATAATAATAATAAATATGTTTGGACATTACACACAACACTCTCTAGTCCCAAACTAAGCAGAGCTTGTACCTACTATGGAAACTAGATTGCTGATAGAATACTTATATACTTTTTTTTTGTAAATACATACTTTTATTACATAGTAATCCTTGTAATAGATGTTAACTGAATGCCCATTACATAAGTGTAAAATATAAACTACTTTTTTTTAGAAATCCAAGGAATGCAGCGGAGCATTATTTTTATATTAGCTTGTCTCTATACTAAGATTTATCAAAATAAATAGTGCTGATTCATAATATATCTTTTATTATAATTCAAATGACTACATATTAAATAAGTTAGGTTAGTTACTTTTGAAACTTGGTAACAATTCTGTTTACCTGACTACAGTGAAACTAAATAGATATTTGATTATCGAAAAAATAACTTTGTTGCATTTTACCCAACCTCTATTATACCTACCTCTTGCATCGTACACCATCTCATAGGTCAAATGTCAAATGAATCATAGTGATTTGGTCATCAACAGTAAATCATACTAAATGATCAGTTGTATCCTCATTACTTTGGTTTATTTCCGTCGTATCAATGATAGTTTCCATTGTCGATGCATGTTCAAAATCTGTCGTTGCAGCTGTTTCCGTTTCTTCAGGTGTAACAGATATCATTAGCACTCGCTTGACTGCTTCTGCACTATCATACATTCCATACTCCGCCTGCCACAGGAGTGTCGTGATCAGCTGTTGTAAGTTACCACAAGTTCGCGGAGTCTTAATCTTTCTTAATTTATTCGCTACATACTCTCCAAAAACTGAATACTCGTCTTTTCTTTGTTGTGGCTCTTCATAGACTACTGTGTCAGGTTTTGGTGCTGCGTAGAAGCCTGGTAAGTCGATAGGGGATTGAACTTCTCGTTTTATCTTACGGTACCTAACTCTCCTGTTACGCTTTGGTTTGGGTTCGAAGGTTTCGATGTGGGTGATATGGTAAGGGTCTTCGTCCAACCATTCTTCTGCCGAGTTATCATCTCCATGCATTTGACGGACCATATTCAATGTGGCTGACTCATCCTCTGGGTCAGAGTCACTGGCGTTTTTTATGGATTCTAACTGAAAGAAATAGGTAAATTAAACCTAGTTTTCCTTACAATCATCATCATTACTTGTCATGTCTACTGTATATGTTATTTTGGTGTGGCAATGACTGAGAGGAGGCTCATAATGAAATAGTTTTAGTGAAACTAAGATACCTTCAACACCATATTGGTTGTTATAACTCCAAACAATCAGACAATATCAGTCAACCAGTGGTACAGAACAAAAACCAACTGCATTCAGTGGAACTGGTAGTCTGTCTAGCGTTTTAGCATCTTTCTTGTTTGTTTGTTTTTTTTGTAGATGCGAACGATAGAGATTGGAGATTGGAGAAATCAGGGGTAGGTAGGTACTTATAATCGATTTATTGATCAACGAAAATCGAGTGTCGAAGAGCCCAGCCAAACCAGCCTACTCTATCAAACACAGAGTTGAAATAAACAGGCTTTTAAATATGTATAGGTTCTTACGTTTGACACTGAAATCCGTGCCGCATACTTCTTTCTTTTTGTAGTTTTAGGTTCTTTGACTTCACTAATATTTGGGATTGAAGACTCGTCCACATTTCCACTCTCCGACATCTCCCATTGAATAGGATGTTTGTTAGCCAAATGCACGCGTAAATTAGTTGTATTTCCAAAGAATTTATACTGGTTTTCACACAATTTACACACCACAGCGATGCATCTATTATTCTCACGGATACGTTCGAAGAACTTCCACACTGCAGATGATATTTTCTTCATGTTTGTTACCTACCTAACTTTGCCGCCAAAGTAATAAATTGATCACCGATTATTTTGAGAATCGAATCGAAAATCTCACGAGTTGAGTTGAGAACAAGGATGGAACAAAATGGCGGCGATCGACTTATCGCAGATCGAGTAGGTAAAGAGCATCGAACGAACCGAATGAAACGTTCGACGGTGCTGCCACCCTGAAATTGTTATTTCCCTGTCTCAGTAAAAAATACAACTATTTTCACACGGCTTTCTCATATACAAGTATAAGAAAGGTTTTTAACAATATATTGATGACAGTAACCTACGTACATTTTTCTTTTGTAGGTATCAAAAATCTGGTAAATTGCAATACCAGAAGCTGTTCTTCCTTGAAAATTCTTAAAATCATAAGTTACATATCGATTTTAAGATCACAATTATAATTATGCGTTTCGTCACATATTTACATTTATTGTATCTTTGATTCACACATTGTCAAAATTATTATACTCTAGTTAGGTAGGTACCTTTCAAAAATACCCTAAAATAGGGGAAAATACCATAAGACAGCACTAAAATGATACACCTATCTAGCTGTCATTTGTTGGCACTGACATGGCAACTGACGTTCCGTTTGACGGACGGGGACGGCGGCGGAGAGGGGCAGTAGGTAGGTAGCTTGTATGTAGTAAAGCTAAATGTAGGTACCTACTATTTCCAACTACATAATTCGATCTACGATAGCAAGATTAGCAAGCAAGCTCAAATAATGTGAGTGGCCAACCAACTCTGGTGACGGAGTGACTAGAGCCGGGACCTACAGATTAACGTGCCCTCCGAAGCACAGAAGCGCTCAGATGTAAATGCCACGAGCGGTCACCCATCCAAATAGTTATTATGATAGATACCTACATAGTATGACAAGTACCTAGGTCTAGTTCGCGGGAGATTGGCGGCCTATAACTCCGACACTACGTGGCCACTACCACTAACTCATGCGTATAGTATTACAGTATTTAATATGATCAATGCTAATACAGTGACAAATAGGTAGGTAGGTAAATAAAATAAACAAAGAATTTTTTACAGAATCAGTTTTATTTGTCGGTAGCTATATGAGGCTGTAAAGGGTTATTGTCAAAAAGTTTTTATATCCATCTTCATTATATTATTAGGTACCTATGTAGGTACAACACCTAAATTGAAGTTCCTACCTAGGCAGGGAAATGACGTTTTCATACACTACACTTTAGGTTTATAGGCAGGTACTACTTTAATGTTTACATTTAGTCATCATATTACGTAAGTAATTTTGAATTTAATTTTATGTACCTAGTACTACACTTATGAAATGCACTAGTCAAAACACGAACATTAAATAGATTATTTTATAGCATGTATCGAAATTAAATAAGTAATACTGTTGACTCTTCGTTACTTTCTTATACATAGGCTCTTTGAGGAATAGAGGAATAATACCTAGCAGCCATTGACAAAAATTACTGGGTCTGAGTTTCTGTGGCAGTTGAGCATTTCGTGAAAAAATAAGGAAACAAGCATTTTTTTAAAAGTGTGTGCGAGTCTTTACATTGTAGCTTACAAATCAATCTAGTTCTAAATTAAAAGGTGAGTACGTAGTTGGTATGAGTATGTTGGTATTTATATTCACGAAATGCTCAAATTAGTATACATAAGTACATAAGTAAAAATAATTTAAATCTTGTTTTGAAGTATAATGTAAACTATTTACAATAAAAATTTCACTATTTAAAAAATCCCCTTTCCTCGCTATATATATAGTGACATATATATCGGAAGGTAGGTTAAGAACTTACAATAATGCGTTGAATCGGTAGGCTGACCCGATCGGGCTATGGCACTTGGGCATTTATTTTATTTCACACTCATATTTTTACACCAGCATCGATGCTAAATTAGGCAAACGCGCAAATTGCTACAATTCGGAACTGACGATCACTTTTAAAAATATACCTACATAATAGGTAAGTTTGATACCGACAGAGAAAAAGTTCGATTGATTGATGTGCCTATGTACCTAGAACCGTAAAAAAAGAGTTTTAAGAAGTTGCATTTTTCTAAATTAAACTAATTTGATAGCTTTAAAACTATAGCCTGCTCTGAGGAGCGCAAAAATAAAAAAAAAACTAATTTGACAGCTCTAAAATTATAGCCATCTCTGTCGTTTCACTTTATGACAAAAGGGATGACAAAATTTTTAGTGCTGTCAAATTAGGTTAGGAAAAATGCAACAAGGGAATAGATATGTCTACCATTACCAATTCGAATTATTTTGGGGACTTGACGCTATGGACGCACAACTTTAGTGGATAAAAAATATTGCCATATCTAAAATTGAGAGCCCTCACAGTTGATTTTTTTTATAAGTAGGTAGGTACAGCAGAGCCCTGTGCACCGATTTGGGAGTTTGCCTAATTAGCCATTACATCTTGCGTAATAAACGGAACCTTTTCACAGTTTAATTTCTACAAACTGGATTCAAATCTAAGTAAAAAATAACTACATTACTACTGCCAGGATACTGCACTGAGGAAGTAGGTACACATAATATTACAAGCCAAAATACTGCTTCTAAAATAACCTGGTATAATTTACAACGAATCAAGTATTCTAACGAATAATTTACTGACTGTAACGAAAACTGCAAAAAATCCCTTCCACTAACGATTTTTTTTTCATTGAGTAAGCTAAGTAGATCGGTAAAGTACTTTTAAATGCGTGATTGTGTGGGATTTCATGCCTTTTTCGTTTCGAAACCTAATGTATCTACACTACAATAAAATTATATAAATTAACATCATCCGTGTGATACATGTACTCATCTAAATAGCTTGCTGCAAATACATACATACTTTACAATAATACACATTCTTGGATACGTAATCAGCGAACATCATTCATACGTCGGTCTGTGCCACAGATCATATAATACTATACTCTGTGTTTTAAGCAAGGAAATAAAAACTCATCAGAGCTGCCAACCAAATAAAATGCAATTACGAATTATTGAAGTAGGTTAGGCAGAATGCAGAAAGGACATTTGGCCTATTGCTTAGTGTTCGCTGACTAATTTCCAAGATATAAGCTACGATCTTTACGCAGATTATAATATTGCGAGGGATATCAAGAGAATGTAAAAATCCATTCAATTACAATATTTGCAAATGCATTCATACACGCTTTACAAAACTTCCTACACATCACAATATTGTTACCGAAAGGACTTAAAAATATAATACACATAAAGTGGCTCACTAAAAGTACAAGCGTATGAAATCCTACATATCTACATTCGGTTGGAACCTATAGGGGACGAGAGAATAATAATTATAAAACATCAACTAAAACGTTAACAAAATACGTCTTTCTCTATGGAAAATAAATAAATTTACAAATTAGATACTCGTTTTAAAACTACACTAGTAGTCACTTCGTCGTCGTAATCACTACGTTCTTTAGATGAGCCAAGACGAGCGATCCTATATAGAGAGCATGAAAATAAACGTGAGATAGTTAGGTTATTAAATTGAATATCTTTGATCCGGTTCAATCTTAGCTGAATAGTTCATCTGAAGAATAGTAGTCTCATAGAAAATGTAATGTTAGGTACTACTTATACCAGATCGCTCGCCTAAGCTAATCGATGAAACTTAGAGTAAAATGAAGCAAGCCGTCCGCCGCACTACGTAACCCTATCATAGCCTAGGCCGAAACCAACACTAACTTACTCAGTCCAATTTTCAGTCAATTTCTTATGAAATTACACCTCCATTCATACCAACTAAGTACATACGCGTTTCGGAATGCCCTCCAATGTGTTTATCCAAATATGTATGAAGGCATACAAATAAAAAAACATATCATTGGATATTTAAAAACAAAATATATGTAGGTAATATTTTTTAGGACATTTCGGAAAATTAATCTTCGAAGTTTTTGACACGATTACACTGTACTTTACTTTATTTTAAAATCGAACCAATCGAACAGCTTGTTGTAGGTAAGTTAAAACTTGGAGGATAAAATAAAAAAAAACTGGGCAGGAAAGAAAATGAAGTCAAATTATTTGCGAGTTGAAAGTACTATGAGATTGATTCCGAAACGATAAGTATTTAGGCAAAATTTTAATTGACAGGAATCGTTGCCTTTCTCCTAACACAGTTCCACCTTACCCAACGATAATCTCGACTTGAAAACATCAAAAATATTTCATTTACTCAAACTATATTATTTTAATAACTGTCTACGTGTAACAGTAACTAACGATTGGAATCATGCATGATAAACCTACGTTAAAGCGAACTAGGAATATAAAAAATGAGATAGATAATTTCAGTAGCTTTGGTTGATATAATATCATTTGCTTCATCAAACGCTGGCACTCGATGAATGAGTATTTTCTTTCATACTTACTACAAGGGAAGAGTGAAGAAAAGCGGATTGGCTCAACTTTAGTCGAAACGTAAAATTGGTAAGATTTATGATAAGTTTTTCTAATAAACACCTATAAAAAGACAGTCAATCTATTTTCTACTATTGTTTACAGATGCAGGCGGAAGCTCTGTTCGGAGCGTGACCAGTTAGTTGACCAAAACCGCGAGAGAGCAATGCTACTTGAACGATTCGCGAGCGAGCAGACCCTTAAGAACATCACTAAATAGGAATGATACAGAGATTCTTGCACGTGTAAGTGTGGAACGGTGCTAGTGTGCAAGCGCGACGGCTGCCCCGACCGCTACCAGTGTCCGACTTACGCGCGTCCGACCGCCTCCAGCGCGGTCGCCGACCGAAAAAACTCTGAATCGGTCGTTGTGGACATAGTCGACATCGTCGACTCATCCCACGTCACCTCGGTCGTCGTCGTAGTTCCGTTCTCGTGTTTTCTTCTCGATTTCGGATGTCGCTTCTTCTTCGGACCGTTGGCTTTTTTGTGCTTTCTTTTATGCCTCGAGTTTTGTTTCTGTACTCGAAGCATGCAGTTTCTGTGCCTGGGCGGTGGTCGCTTCATCTTGCCGCGATGTCGTCGTGGAGGGCAGTGCGTCTGTTTCGGCCCGCTCCACAGGACTGGCTTTGTTAGTGTCAGCGCGTACCCTGAGAGGTTCCCGAGATGTTCCCGGGCTATTGGGATCTGCGTCCGCCTCGCTTTGCCATTATTGGCGAGCGCCAAGAAGGTTTTCTTCCCGTTGCGTATCCGCGAGTACGTATTATAGTTGTTTTCCTCCATATGTTCCTCGAACACGCAATCTTCGGAGAGATCCTTCTGGAACAATAGAGAAAGTCATGATAAGTATTGATCGTGATTTACCAAACAAAGACACAGTTTGAATTGAACAATCAAATTATTAAGTGGATACAAGTGCCGATATACTTTGTCGTATCAATAAATTGTCATACCTACTACATAAACCTCCTTTATTTACAGAACATACATCATAAAAGGAGTTGTTGCCTTACAATGCCAATATTTAAACCGGGGACCACCCTTTTAGGAAACAGTATTGCCCCTAGACAGAACGCCGTTATGGTTAACAACCAGGTGCTTGAAACTGGCAAACTGGCAATACAAATTGGCTTATTCATAAATATTTATAAGTGAATCGCTGTAGGGTGTTCTAATGGCGGTTAAATTGTCCAAGACGTGGCTTATTGGAGCATTAAATTCAATCTGCGATGGTTTGTGACCTGCAGATCATGCAGTGGGCGAATATTATTGTTTGATTTATGAAGCTGGCAATTTGTTCTATCGGAAGTCGTTTAGTCTTTGCCTTACTTATATTAGCAGCTTAACTTGTTGCTTTTGTAACCTTAAACAAACGTCTTGTTTAAGGTTATAAAACCAACAAGTTACCTACTGAAAACATAGGTATTTGTATTTCACTTTCAGGGTCAACTGGCAAGCGTAAATCGACATGTCAAATACTTTCCCAATAAACCGATCACTACGATAATATCTGATTGTATTCAACTTCCAAGAAATCAAATTTCAATTGTAATATTTTACATTTAAATTCCCTAAGGAGATCAATTTACAAGTCCACACTACAAAATAGCTACTTTAATAACCGTAACCATTTTAATGGTCCACATTAAAACTAAACGGGTTATAACTCTAAAACAATAGTTTGACTCATCTAAGATGTTGGAAGCATTATGGAACAGATTACTTAGAGGGCGTAGATCTCAAAGCAGTAAGAATTTCTATGCATAACACAACTTGAATATGTACTTGAATATGTTGGTATGAATATGAACCACCTAAAAGAACGAGTAGGTATGAACGAAAAGTTCATCATTGTCCTGTGGAGATTTGACAGATTCTCATTTAGTAGGCACATTTAGATCGGAAGGGATTATCAAGATTGTGGAAGTCGATGGATGGAGAAGGCTCAAAATCTTTCTTTCTTGAAATATATGGCGGAGGCTTGTTCCACTCTTATCTTTTAAAAACCTACCCTGGTTCTTACGGTATAGTAAACATACACTCATTTTCCTTCGCATAGTCGGAAAAAGACTTTCTGATGATAGTTTTCAGTATTAGTATGTTCACAGATCATATAAATACAATAGTATGTTAGTTTTCAGGTAACAAAAGAAATGAGAAATTTCCAGCGCGTTCCAGAGCTAGTTGGCTCCATCCAATCTCATTATGATCTAACATCTTTTATAACTCTAGGCTCTCATCGTACAATAATGCACTTAAGTAATGGTAGATTCAGTAATCAACGCTGTCAACGGTAGTACCGAGTATTATTGCCACATTTGCCACCCATGGCGGAAGCGCTGCGGGGTCCGATATTGGTATGGTGGACTCAAGTTGTGAAAAGTGGTGTGTCTGTGTCTAAGAAAACAAAAACAGTGGGAAAAAAATCTACCGACGTAAAAAGTTCCCCCTTTATTTTATATAAAAAAGTAGTCAAAATCGAGTTGTATTTTTTTAACTTCAAGGGCACTTATTATAAATCAGGTAATGGTTATTTTTTTACACAAATAGGGAAAATGTTGTTAGTACTGCAATGCAAAATATTTGTTTATATATATTAGGTTGTCGATAAATAAACATAAAAATTATAAAAATACGTAATGCATAAGCGCATCCCTTCTGCAAAATAGACAACCTTATTTGAATTTAGATTTGAACAGTTGGCACCAGTGTGCTTGGGTGGCGGGAAAGTAATGTTTCTAACAGTTTCGCACTGTCGCTAAGAGAGGTCGTTACTTACCCTCGGGCCCTTAGTTGTGGAATTAATTTTGTAGTCTATGGTTTATTGTATGTGGCCATTCCTGTAGTTAATGGATGGAGGCACTGTAATTGTATGTAACGGGAATTAAAGAGATATAATTATTACTGTCGTAGATATTTATTATTTTCTAATGTTATGACAAAAAAGCGTACCTACCCTAAGTACTAAAACTAATCTCACGTTCATTTATTTTCATACAAAATGAACAAATGTATTTAGTGTATTGTATATAAAAAAATATATAGATAGGTACCTGCTCATTTTTTTAAACTCTTTTTTGCTTCCTGCCTCCATTCGCAATAGGGTTCGCACAGAAAGTAGGTACCTACCTCTCTAAGAAGGTCTTGTTGTAAAAAAGCTACTGTTCAGAAGACCAAGAGAAGATATTTATAACTACTATTAAACTTATCAAAATCTTAATTGTTTTATCGACATAATTACTTATTTAGATTCTTTCATTATTTCATAAGGAACTGCAATTAAGAGATAAAATTACCCGTTACTAATAGTTTAATTAAAGTATTTAAAAGATATATGGGTTTTTCTGATACAGGAACCGCTATAAAGCGGTGAAAAAGACATACCTACCTACCTTCCTATAGGTCATCCAGTACTCATATAGGCAATATTATAAGTACCTCGCAGTATAGAACAAACAACCACTTCTGTGGAATAAAGATTCTCAAATAGCGACCACGAACCAAATGACGCAGTGTAAGATGAATGGCAACCCAAAGACATTGTAAAGATCGCGGGATGTTAGTGGATGGGAAAGGTTCAAAATTGCCCTAGCTGAAAATGTATGGAGGTCTATGTTCAGCAAAACTTACCTGGCCAGACTTTTTCAAGTATTATATAGGTTAGGTAGGATCATAGTATGGAATAGCGGCGTTATAAGAAACACTAGCTTTCGCCCGCAATTCGTCCGCGTCCCGTTTTACCTTCTTGATTTTCCGGGATAAAAAGTAGCCCAATTATTCCAAGTTTCATCCAAATCGGACCAGTAGTTTCAGCGAGATTGAAATACAATCATCTAAACTTGGACACTAATTATATTAGTGGGATGGGATGGTATAGTAGGATGGGATGTCATTTGTCTAGTGATGTTACGGTAGTAACTTGTTCGAAACTAATGCAACCACTAAATCTTCATGAAAATCAGCCTTATTTCTTCACAGATAAAGCCTTGATGATTCTATAATTCAAACCAAACAAATACTTTCTTTTGACGACCTTAGGCAGTTAATCATAAGGTTCAAATTGGTTTGTTGAATTTATTGAATTAACTTGCACGTG
This sequence comes from Eulithis testata, assembly GCA_947507515.1. Classification (NCBI taxonomy): domain Eukaryota; kingdom Metazoa; phylum Arthropoda; class Insecta; order Lepidoptera; family Geometridae; genus Eulithis; species Eulithis testata. Next base: position 2,305,357 of record OX382213.1, on the reverse strand, counting down.
GGTGCCTTTATCTTATCACAATTTCCACAACAGGACTCGTCAAACTCGGTAACCCTAGAGAATTAGGCAATAGGGATTGATAGTTTATTCAGTATCGATAATGAGCTTATCGACTAATTTGAATATCGATAGCACCATTACTCAGTGGATTAACTAAACGCTTCTTATCATTTAAATTAGCCATTTGTTGAGAAATAAGGTGTTCTTTAAATTATTATGCATTTTGTATAGATCTTTTTTACTTTGTCCCTATATTTACATAATCAATACATTTAAAAATGTTCAAAAGTAGCGAAGGGTGAATACCTTTGATATTATTATACAGTAGGTAAGTAGGTGCGTACTGCTAAGTTCGTAAACTACCAATTGACTTAATTTAACTTGATATCATACTTATGCCAGTGCTAAATAAAATTTGAAGACGATCAGAATTCAAATGTTATGCTACCTTTATTTTATCGAGAAATGCTTATTTAAACATTTAGTAGCACTTAACCGATTATAACATCGATTTATAACATTGAACCCTCTCATGTATGAATAAATGCATAATTATGTAAAGCGGAAACAGTTGATCCATAATTTTGTATGTAAACACACACGCACAATTTTCAAACAAGACTAGCAAGTTTCTTCTGATCCCACATTTCTTACAACTATAAATATTGATTCTTACAATATTAGCATACATTTTCTAATCGGTAAATCGTGTCCACCGCCAGGGGTCAAACATCTTCGGATCGTGAATTTATCGATATCGATGATCGGTGATAGATTGCACGATACTAGTGGCAGGACATATAGGGTTATCACTTACGATCTTTATAGCGTAAAAAAGTAAAAAAATATGTCGCAGACTGCCACACTGTCTTGTATATACAATATGATGTAGGTAATTCAGTTTTACTGTCTTTATTGACACGTTTCGTCTACGTGTCAAAACATGGTTATAAAATTCTCTACACTGAGTTTTTTTTTCTGGAGGTGTTAAGACAGCAAAACCCTTTTAATGAAAACGTATAGGAAATTACTTTGCTTTTTTAATTTTAAAATAAATGTATTTAACCCTGAAGTAGGCGCGATGTCCCTTGCGTGGGTGGGTACGGACATAGGGAACATTTTGTCGCTCATTTAAGTAAAACTGGATTTTAAGTAAGTGGCTACTTAGTTATTTTTTTTTCACTAGCTAGGTACCTACGGACTGTTTTAAAATAATATTAAGTATATTCTCTGAATAACTTTTTCCTTACCTTCCAGCCTTATTCTTAGTCAAACAGCGAAATGTTAGCGAATGCTAAAATTAAGTGTAAATTTAGAAAGCATCAGATTCTAATTTACGCGCGTACAAAGTTGTTTATCCAGCTATAAATATGTCAATTACACGGCAAGTCTAGTTGAGAAAGATTTATACGTTGTTACAATTTTATTTAACTGATCTGGATACAGAATAAATAAAAAGAAAATCAATTCTTGTCACATAATTTCAAAAACTTGTCTGATATAGTTACCTACGCTCATTCCAGTTTTCCCCTGCGTGGGTCCCTTGCGTAGGGGATTTCTGGAACTTTTGTCCAATAACTTTAGCGACCCCTTAGCCGGTAGGGGAAAAAATATCAACGTTAGCACGAACAACTGACGTAAGTACAAAATTACCGACAATTATGATAGTTACCAGTTAAATACTTTTGTACGGTCTACTAGACTACTTAAAACTATCTAGGTCGTTCTTGCGTATTTTTGATACCCTGAACTGCGGGCGGACGTATCTATATGTGTAGTCGCCCACCAAAACAGACAAAAACATATGTTTTTCTCGTAGGTACATAAGTTAAAAGCCAATTCAAATAAAAATATGGCTTTTTAATGGTTTCATTCATCTAGTTCTATATTATTTTGGTATTTCCGTTCTGTCGTCTGTGAATCTTTTGTTAATATATGCGTCGTCGGCGGCACCTTTCCGCCAAAACTAACAACGTGTTTCCGAACTGCTTAATCTTTTTAATTTGCCTTTTTACTCTTTTATAATAACCTAGGGACCGCACACAAACATTCAGAGTCATGTATTTCTTTGGAATAGACAATCTTCCTTACGTCAGTCCTAGACTAAGATGGTTATGGTTGATGTGGCATGTAAAATATAGTTCATAGCAAAGTCGCTACCCGCGTCTGTCTGTATGTATGTATGCTTAGATCTTTAACACTACACAACGGATTTTGATGCAATTTTTTTTAACAGATATAGTGATTCAAGAGGTAGGTTTATATGCATAATACATCATCATCATCACTGCATTGCACGCGTGCGAAGCCGGGGCGGGTCGCTAGTTTAAAATATTAAAGTTTTTATACTTGTAGACCGAAAATATTTTTTTTCACAAATAAATTTATGAGTAATACAGTACTTACAATAGTTACAAAATAAACATGAGCTATAGGCCAGACCATTGCAAACGATTTATAGATAGCTCAACTAATCCAATTCAGTTACAAAGTTTTCTAGACTGCTGTGAATTATCTTCAATAGATTTTTTATAAGTAAATTAGATGGATCTAGCTTTCTTTTATGGCCTAATGTTAAGCGGTTACATTTGCCTATGATTTTTTCGAGCCCACAATGCAAATGAGTGGGCTCGATGGGATTTTTTTTCCCATCCGGCCCACCAGTGGGCCGGCCGGTGGGCTCGATGGGAATAAGTCATTTTTTCGATTAATATTTGCTGAATTCTCACGGTACTAATCTAACATCGGCCTTGGAAAAGGTTAAGTAGATCTAATTAAAGTTCGAGCTCTGACTAGAAACTAATAAAATATTAAGATCTAAATCTTAATGACTTAATTTTGAACCGAAGTTTGTAGAACAATACAATACTAACATTAAGTAAATATTAATTGCTTTTTAATATTTTTTTAACTAAACATCCTTGGAATTTGTTTTACTAAAACGAATTTTTATTTTATTTAGTGTCTAGCGGAAGCAATTCATAGGATAAATGTTTATGATGTCGATAATTTTTATAATCATTAATATACAAAAGTAGGATTATAAACTAAATATATAATTATGTATTTTATACTTACCTATTACCTATTTTTATTTTTATACAGCACCTGTATTATACCTCGAAGTCCATTCCGTCCAAGGTTGTCTGGAAGAGATCGCTGATTAGCGATAAGACCGCTCATTGTACTATTAATTATAATTGAGGTTTTGTTTTTCATTTTATTGTAATTCTTAGGTTAAAGTGCGCAATGAAGTATTTTCTATCTGTCTATCTATCTATCTATTTATTTCTTCTTAAGCTTTAATGTATCTTTTTTAACATCGTTTGATAAAATACCCTCCAATTCCATCCTTGTACGTCCTTCCAACCTATTTTTATTTTCGTTAAAAATACATTTTATTAATTTGTTTATCGCTTGAACCTATTTAAATATCACTTTAAATGTCGTAAAAACAATAAAAAGTTTTCCTGTTGTTCCTAAAAAGCATTTTTTCTTTGAACAAGTGGGTATTTGGTATCTGCTATGTTTTTTTGAGGAACAAAAAGTATTGTAAAAGGAGGATAGAGTAATAAAAGTTTTACGATCCGATATGGTGTCGCCAGTTCACGCTTTATGTGAATATAACGAGTTGGTATTAGGTTGCTGCTGCTTGATTGGAACAGGGAGATGGAAGGAGAGACGTCGACACATTTTTTTGTAAGATTACTAGTATTTTAGGTACCAAACTTCCGAAATTTATAATAATTTATTTTAATATTATTTTTTTAATGGCTCAACTGTTTCATGTGTATTTTGTAAATATTGTGAATATTGTAAGTACTGTATTAGTTTTAATTTTCATTATTATATTATTATTTTCTTTCAAAAAACTTTAAATGTTAATCCATATTATAATAATAATAGACCATTCTAGTTTTTTCCCATGTATTATTGGTAAGCAACTTAAGATGTGAACAAACCTCGTCAAAATACCTCAAAATACCTCAAAAATATCAAAACACCTGGTCGTTTTAGAAAATTCTTCTAGAACTTTGCCCCAAAATTTGTATTGTTTTTTGTTCAATATAAAATTTTGTCAAGTTATGTTGTTAATTTTGTTTAAAATAGAAGACATTGAATTTTTAAATGATTGAAAAATAGCTCTACGTATTTCCAATACGAATTAAGCGCAGATGAAACCGATACAGAAATGCCGGCGATTGTTAATCATCATTAAATTTATTTCGATTCATAATCTCCTCATCTAGTTTAACCCGAATCCTCAAAAATTCCCAAGTTAATAAAATGGTTACTTAACTTGTAGGATATGAGAAGACGCGGGTTCAAAAAATAAGCTCAAAAAAGTACCGTTAGAATTTATAACTACATATTTAGTTGCGCACTTATTTCGAAGGTTTTATTTGTTTGTCCTCTTGCATAATAAGCTTCATGTAATAGAAACGCTCCATTTTATAAGCTTTGATTACTTAGAATAAGTTTCCATATTTTTAAGGTATGAAAGTGAGCTGAATAATATTTTTTTAATAAATATAAACAGTTTTTTATGCAAAAGTTTAATATTTTTATTTATTATTATAAGATAAAGACAAGTAACACCCCTTAAAACATAACATTGGAATACAATACAATACAATAGGGAAAAAAGACAGAGATTTCATTGATCAGTTTCCAGTAAAGATCTTCGGTGGTTACAATAATACTTCAGGTATTATAATGAATAATAAGAATATTGCTTCAGACATCCATGTCGGTACATAGTCTTGACCCCACACTACACAGTATCTAGCCACGATGAATTTAGTTAGTTTACTTACTATACTTTTCCACTAACTAACTTCCCACCCACTCTCATCAAAACGTCGATAAAAATTCTCTATAAATTAAACCTACCCTAAAAAGTAAGGATTCCGAAGCACAAAAATCAAAGCTATAAATATTGCGTCATATTAAAACATAAAATAGGGTAAACAATCGTAAATAAAAATTACATCAAAAGCACACAATGGTATCGTTAACTCAAATATAAAATATGCCTATTTTGTAGGGACTTTACACTTTTTTTCCGATTCGTTGAGTTTTTTGTGATGGCAACATCAGCGGCGCCTGTGGCGCGGCGAAACCCTTTAGTCCGAATTTAAAATTCGAATGTCAGGTTTGTTTTTATAATTTTTTTCTTTTTTTGTGCCTATTACCGCTGGTGTCTGTGGTCAGCGTTATATTAATCCTCTTCTTGTTATAATCAGAACCGCTTTATTTAAAATGTTTTGTCTATTGTCCACTTTAGTAAGTAGGTGGAATAGTTTTGTGTCTAATGGAGTGATAAACTGTGGGCTTCCCGCCTCGTTATGCGCAATTTGCTTCGTTTAAAGATCTGTCGCCGCCGAATGCTGGCTTTAACTGCAATCATTGGCATATTGAATAATAGCTTATCCAATTTAAGTATAAACAATATTTTCCACTTTAAAATAGAGCTTTTAGAAGGAGGACTAGCTACCCACAACACAGGTTTTCCTAGTGTGGGAGCTAGAGTACATACTTTTTACAGGATGTTCTGTCACTCTCTTGGGTATATCACCACTTAGGTATTCTATATAAGCTTTGTGTTACCTAAATACTTACCCACTATTATAAGATAGATAAATTAGTTGTAGAACATGTTTTGTAAAAAATGTACAAACTTTTGTAAAAATTTTTTGAATAAACTTGAATAAACTTGAAACTTGAAACTTTTACCATCGGATCGATGGTTAATCTTTCCAAATTAAGTTTAACTAAAATAGACTATCGGGACTATCGGGGTTTCACTTTACCTCTATACGTTGGTATTTGAATAGTTTACACAAAGATATCGAAATACATTGACCTCCCTTTGATCCCTTATACTATTCCCTTTAGGTATTTGAAGAACGCTGAGTATTCAAACTTGGTAAGTGCTTTTAAATGAAGCTGAGGTTTTAACGGGGTCGCTTTCAAGAGATCTATTGAATGTGGACATTCTCATTCTTAAAGTTAAGGACTTGGACTCAGAGAAAATAACTTAATTCGGTTAATTCGAAATTAGATATGTTTAGGGTATTATATGATCTGTGGTTTACGTAAACAGAAAATAATAATCAATGACCATATTGAAGTAGGTATACATGTCATAACATAACCAACCTATCTTTTATTTTAATTTTAGAAAAAAGTAAACAATTTTTTATTTAAAATACCTGAATTAAAAAAATATGTTGCTCTACTCTGCAAACCATAATTTATAGATAACCATGTTTATAAAATGTTTTCTTTGCCAGACAGACTATAATATAGATAGGTAGTAAGTACTAAGAATATTGATATCCATAATTTTGCCTAATTTTAGACATAAGTACCTACACAATTTTGGTGGAGCAATGACGATTATTATTAGTGATCTTTTTAATAAAACTAAATCAAACTAAATTTTTGCATATTCTAAATTCCACTAAGATTAAGTTAAGACTGAACCAAGAATCTAAAAAATTAATAAATCTTAAGCTTTACAACGTGCATCTGAACTCTTGAGATATTTTACTGTTTATTTAAACATGTTACACCTATTTACGACTTACGTATTTCCTTCTATATAGTCTCGAGAAATTCAAGTCCTTAGTAATATTATTAGAATTTGGTTGTACAGAATGTTCACATGCCCGCGGTGACGTGATAATATCTCAGCTGGAATTGCAAAGCGGTAAAAACGGTACCGGACACATTTTGATGAAGTTTTGATTAAACTTTGTTCTAATGTACGATTTGACGCTCATTCTGATGTGAATAAGTTGTACTAGTTATTCCCATTTCTTCTGAATAAGGAAACGCTCTTTTTCAACTTAGTATTTCGTTTTCTTTTCAAAAACTTACGTCATATGTACCTAGGAGTACAAGGGATATAACTTTTATTTAGTAAATTGTAATGTTTTAGTACTTTTTTTTAGTAAACTCATGTTTTAACTCTGACTTTTCTGAAGTTAAGTGACCAATAGTCCCCTTGACAGTCCCTCAAATGAGTTGATCCCAAGCGAGCAATGACGGGTTAAGTTGTAGATACTCGGAATTTAGGGTCGCCAAAGGTCTGAAAAGTGTCCTCTTTTCTCAATCAATCAGAGTAAAGGGGTTCGTGGTTGGTCTCATAATCTCCTTTGAGCTGTCCCCTTCACGGGGATTATGGGACTTTTTATTTATTTACCTATAGGAAAACCGACAGCACATAACATAGATTAGGTACAAAAATGGAAACAGCAGGCCAATTAAAGGTTTTCACGAGTAGAAAAGGAAGAGATACAGAGCCCGAGTCTGTCATTTGTATTACTTTCGACTCGATTATAGCACACGCAAACGCATTCTTCGAGACGCAGACTTGGGGCTCTGAAAAAATTTGTTTGTTTCATAATCCCCTTGATTTCGAAAGTTATTGTTTACTTAGTAAGTACCACTTCAAAAGATTATGTACAGAGAAATGTATCTTCTGGTAATAAATCACACGCTTCAGCAACAAGGAACCCTCGTCGATCATTCTACTTCCCTCTAAAAGGTATACAGGATAAAAACATAAAGCACGCCTCAGCAATCTTCTATCTACGACCACACGTAATATGACAAATAGTGTTGCGCCGCCGCCTATAATGAATCGACTTCTGATTAATGGTGTCACTCGCTCTTATCGCTCGATTGTCTCCTCCCTAATAGGATCACGGATCACCTCTACTTTTGAACGGAGTAATCACAAACAAATCTGTATTCAAGTCACATTGCGCGTCAACGCTAGCTCGAGTGCCGAAAGTTGTGGTATCACCGCGCAGTGTATGTCCGATACGTCTCCGATTGTCACATTTATCCGCGCAAGCCTCTGAGCGGTTTGACACTTTCTAATTTGAATTTTCATCTATTCTACGGCTCTACTTACGCTGGTTAATGCATCCAGAATCGAATGATCTCCTTCACTTACTGCTTGTGGAAGTAAGATGGGCTCAAGTTAGATTGGTGGTCTGTAAAGTGCATTGTCGCCAAGATTAGCGCCAGCTTTTTCGAAAAGCGTTCCATTTTTCAAAATCCTTTGTATCTACGCTCGACACTCGTGTTCTTAGAGATGTGCTTGAAACTAAAGATAGTTTTTAATAAAACATCGATTAATTTTAAATTAGTAACTTGGGATCATCATTTTGAACCGCCTTACAATGTCGTCAAATTTTTGGTTACTATTGTTTTCCGTCCGGTTCATGGTTATCATTCTAAAACTTCTAATTCTCAGCGGTTATTGATAAAAATAAATTGATCTCATAACAAAAACCTATCAATCAAAATGAACGAATTGAAAAAATGACGTTGCTACGGATTATGACAAATAATACTGTCAAGTCTCCCCTAGGAGTGTCTAGCCATCGTGAGGGACACTTGACACAAACAACAACATCATTAGGTACTTGAAGGGGCCCCTAAGTAATTGTTATTGACATTCCCATATTATATAGAGACGACGAACATGCTTATCGAAAACGTAAGCTACCACTTCACATCAGTTGGGCCATTTACTTTATCACTTATTCTCATACAAATATTTTCTTGATTTTTCTAATAGGTGTTTTTAAACACTTTCATAGAAATAGAACATTTTAGTAAGTATCTTACAAAGCCTCTTACAATACCCACCTACACTATGAACAGGATTAACCAGGAGGATTACATTTTTTATTAATAAATATATTTTTTTAGGCTAGGCAGATAACTTTACACTACTGTTTAAATATACTTTACCATTTATATTAATTCGTATTTCGTTAGAGTGACTTAGGTATATCACGGAATAAAATAGTAAATAGGTACGTATTACATACTCAGACGCTAGATATTTCTAAAATTGCATACCTACCTACTTGAACAGTTTTATCGACACCGCACATCACTAGTCATAATTGACACGCGCTCCCCACGGAGAAGGGTGTAAATGAAAATTCGTCCGCGTAAGACAAACGATGCGTTTGCGTTTCGCAACATAGATGTTATCGTCGGGCGCCGGCAGCAACTGACAGTTATGACTTAATATGTCGCATCATTTGTTATTGTTTTTACAAGTGGGTGTGTTTTTGTAGCTGCAAAGTTTGTATATATTCAATACGATATTGAAAAAATGTGATGTTAAAATGACGAAGAGCCTAAGACACGAAGTTGTATAGTTTTTAGGCTGGTAACTGTTCTAACATTACTACAATTCTAACATTCAAATATTGACAAAATCGCGTAAATAAACAAGTCTGAAAGAAATCGCTTTTTAAGCAATAAGATTGCGTCGTACATGGATGATTTTTTCATATCTTTTCCTTGTTTATTAGTTCTAATGATTAAATTGATTTCATTCATTAATTCATTCATTCATTCATCCATTCATTCATTCGATACACAGTCAGGCGGGACACATACGCACAGTTTATTGAAATAAAATTTATAAAAAAATCAACATTCATATCGCATCGCTACCTACGGAAAAACAGCCTGGGTCGGGGAAAATCGCCTTATATTGTAGGTGCGTAGACATAATAAATATATGGAGAGTTTTAGTCTTTCTTATTAACTAACGCAACGTGATCTATTCTATTAAATAAGACAAAAGCAAAGTCAAAATCAAGATAGCACATGGGCTCGTATCTGGCCACTTGTGTCTATTATTCCTCGCTGAGCGATGACAGGCGTTAAACAGGCTCATGTTTATAACTCCATCAATATCTAACTGAATATTTTAATCAGCTTCCGTAAAGCAGTTAATAGTACCTACCTATTGATGTCATCATCATCATCATATCAGTCTTGTAGTATATTTCTGGACGTAGGCCTTCCCCATAGTTTCAGAAACATATTTTGAGCCTTGTCCATCCATCGACTTCCCACGATCTAACTCTACAAAAGTTACAAAAAAAAACAAGATAGTCAGAACTCCCAATATATAGCTGAACAATATCATTGTTCATCAATTTATGCTGTCGTCTGTGCTACTTCAGTACAGGCAGTGGCGGATCGGATTCATAATATCTCAGAATTTCGGTTTGTCTAGAGTTTGACTTGGATTTGGTTTGGGAGCACTAGAATCGCTAGAAAACAATTCATTTATTCAATTCGATATTTTTACAATGCGTTTAAAATTATAGTGAACACCTTTTTCACGAACTAAAAGTGACTAAAACTACTCGTAGTACCCACATGTACGCAATGTACGCATACAGTCATGCAAAGTCCCAGTTTATTAGGGTTTCCCTGACGAATGTGACAGGCATCTTGAGCCCCCTAGCCACCTGGCACCGCTGGGGTACAGTACAGCTGCACGAAAAGATACTCACATGTGCGTACTGGAACCCGCAAGCATCCATGCAGAGGTACAGGCACGTGGAAACCCCCTGGATCGTCAGGAGGCCGACCTTGTATGTCGCACGCTGAAGTATCGCTGAAACAAACAAAAACCACAGTCAGCACCTTACACTACAGATCCCAACCGCCGAAGTTATGACGCTGAGAAGCATCAAATAGTTTCATCGAGAAGATATCATCATCATCAACAACCTCTATCGGTCCACTGCTGGACGTACGTGTTTCCCAAGACGCGCCACTGAGCCCGATCCTCGGCTCTTCTCATCCAGTGTTATAGCGCTACATTTCTATGTTGTGTTAAACACATGTTTTGGATACCAAAACTTGATATATTCCGGAAAAAAATCGGTACACGCGTAGGAAGTCGCGGGTAACAAGCTAAGTAGGAGTTAAATATAGAAACTTACAATAGTCTGTAGCTGTCAAAAGATGCATTATGTTATTCATAGGTAAAATAACGGTAGGTAAAATACCATAGATTCCTAACACCATGTTTGGGCAGATGCTAAATCCGGCTTCCAGACTCCATGTTTTCACTTAGACAAAACCCATAACAATCTACGTATGGGTTATTTTAAGTATAGTGTGAGTCCATGACCGTAATAGAACCTACACCATTGAGAATGAAAGACAAAGATCGACCGACTGACGACGTGACGAAACGTAATGATTTAGAAAATACCCGTGTTCCGTCCCGGTAGATGCTTCGCGTCATACCTACATAACTATTTATCTATCCTGTTTTAATCATCACAAAATCGATGTTCAATGTTTTCTCTAAGCTAACAGCAGTATCGAGACACCAATCTTTTGGCTGTCATGCAAGTACATAAAACGTCAAAGCTTGGAGTGACAGCTGTGACATATCGACTCAATCAATGGAATGCATCAATCATTCCTTCTTCTTCTCGTTCGAAAACCAACCGGTACGCACGCGCCGCGCAATCGGAAGGCTCTAAAAAAGCTCTTCAAATCTATTAACATTCGCGGGTGCTTTCATCAGTGTTCCCCATACGGATCCCCTTCATCATTAGCTCAAGGAAAATCGCAAGGTGGAAGTTCATCGAAGCTGGTCGCAGTCCGAGGTATGTACTTTGCATATATCGTTACTGCATGTGGCTAGTTTAAACTTGAACATCGTCCTTCTACTAGGAAACAAATCGTCAGACCACCTCTTGTGGTCTACCCAGAGTAGCATAAAGCCATCATCTCTATTTCGGCTGATGCGGATGCTACATTCTTTTTGGTGCCGAAACCAGGGAACTTCCATTTTTGCATTCGTAATTTGTAATCCGCCATCTTTACTTGTGGTATTTCTGGTTAAAACTCAATTAGCTTAGAATATCTCAATCGATCTATTATTTTACAAACAAAATATAGGTATTTCTCGCATTCTAAGTTATTCCATCGTATCAGAATTAACCGCTATCGTACATACTATTTTACAAATTATAACTATTACGTCTACGAGCTATCACCATCGAACAGGGATCTCATCTCATAACTTTATTTCAATCCTATCTATTTATTATCGTATCCAATTCATCGCAGATTTATTGTGTGTGTTATTTAAAATCGTGCAATCACAACTAATCATCGGTGCACGGTTTTATTTCCACGCAATGTTTCTATCATATCGTTTCTATTTCTAAATCATTCATTCATAAAACGTTACGTAACATTATCATAAGTAGGAAAGGTCAATTATACATAATATCGTCATACGTAAAATCATTCACAATTTTCTCTCACATTCCTAAACTTGCAGGTAGTTGTAACTTTACCAACCGCTTACCGCGGCCGAGCGCAGCGCTTACGCATATTCTTGTGCCAAGTGAATGAACAGAATAAACAATAGTTAGTACCGTACATTTCGTAAACTTCGAGAACATTTTTGTTCTATTTCAATTCAACTTTTCGTTCGGGTATAGGTATTTCATTTCATTCACAAGTCAACAAATCGTTATCTCTCTGGTCATTCGTGCGCTTAATGCATTTTAAAAATGATTTTTTTATAGAATCCAAGTAGGTACAAAAGTTGTTTACGATTACGTCTCGACTACGTGTAGGTATAATAAGCAGTATTCATTCTCATTACCTTTACGAACTTGCCTATTCTGTTTCCTACGATCTAAGGCCTAGTCTACACGGTGGGCAAACAAATACAACTTTATTTGTACCTAGACTGGATTGCCCAGTAGGTCAGCTAAACAATGTCGCTTCTCAGTAAGAATCCGCGTAAACCAAGCACGCTAAAGAAATCTAAATCTAAATCAATCGAAATCGAGTACACTACTCAAGATTTACCGTCCTTGCGTAGAAAACGAACAGTCGCGTACAAACGTCTGACTAAGGCTTTAGAAGTAGGCATTGTAGCAGCGAACGATCCTACTCAACTGGATTTATTTTTATCGTATCATCAAACTTTGAAACAAATTGCCGCAAGTTTTGAGGACGCGCACTTCACCATCCAGGAGGTGGTGGACGATGATCCGGATAATGAAGATAATGAAATTCAGGAACGTTTCGACGAGATGTATTATCGGGTATTATCGATCCATCGCAATTTAACTAGAAGTGAATCCACTCAGTCCCACTGCGGCGGCGGAAATTCTTCCTCTAACATCCGGTTACCGAAAATCGTACTTCCGACTTTTAGTGGGGACATAAAAAAATGGCCTGAGTATTTCGATACTTTTAATGCGTTAATACACAACTCGACTTCTATTACCGATACAGAGAAGTTTCATTATCTCTTTTCATCTCTCAGCGGCGATGCGTTGACGGTTATCAAACCTTTTCCTATGACTCACGAACACTACCGCGATGCGTATGAGGCACTCACGGCGCGCTATAAGAATAAACGCGATCTAGCTTTTACGTGTTGGCGAGACATTTTAAATGTAACTTTTAAATGTAATGACGCTCCTGAGTTTAGAAAATCGCTTGACCTTTTCGAAGAAAACTTGAGCATTTTAAAGACGATCAATTTGCCGATCGGTCAATGGGATTTTGTCCTAGTCTATCATATTTTATCGAAACTAGACACGAAGTTGCGTCGAGACTTTGAAGAAAAATATTCGAACGTGGAGCTGCCTACCTACATACAATTAAAATCGTTCCTACAATCAAAGTGTGAGGCAATGTTACGCGATACTCATTTTATCGAATCGAATAAATCTTCTCCAAAGGCCACTACGACGCAACCACAGCCAAAACGTAACATTACATCGCATGCACTGGTCGCGGCCACGCCGCCGCTGCCGCCACTGCTAACGGCAATGACGATGACGACCGCGATTGATCAAAAGCCAACCGGAACCATAACTTCCAGTCCGTACACAAGTAAATGCTCGTTTTGCGGTGAGCTTCACGCGATCGCAACCTGCTCGGAATTTCTCAAAAAATCGATAGACGACCGTATAAAAACAGCTACAGAAAAAATCTGGTGCTTCAATTGCCTTAGACCTTCTCATCAATTGAAAGACTGCAAATCGATATTTTCGTGTCGCACATGCAAACGGAAACATCACACCTTACTCCATCGCGATAACATCGAATCAAACCCAATCGTATCGTCTTTGGTTTCAAGGTCATCAGCACAATCGACCGTTTTGCTAGCGACTGCAATCGTGCAAGTTAAAGATGCGTCTGGGGCCATGCAATCGTTCCGTGCTTTATTCGATACCGGAAGTCAAAGTAATTTTATTACATCGTCAGCTTTAAAGCGTTTGAACTTGCATCCTACTCAAGGTAACGTCTGCGTAAGCGGCCTCGGAGAGACAGCACACCCCATCCTCGGAGACGTCACGTGTGCAGTAGGTACTAACGATCAAATCTTATTTAATTTAGACCTACGCGTGATTTCTACAATATGTGGCGATCAACCTACCGTAAAATTAAACTCATCGGCATGGTCACATGTAAGTGGGCTCTCATTAGCAGACCCCGGGTTCGATACTCCGGGACCCATCGATCTATTGTTCGCCGCGGATGTTTTTGCTGACTCGCTGCTCAATCAACACGTCAAGGGACAGTCCGACCAACCTACCGCTTTCAAATCTATCTTTGGTTGGCTTCTCTTAGGCAAAACCGGATTAGCATCTAATATTCTCCACCCATCGTCAGATTTTAACATCGAGTTGAACCCCATAAGTCAACAATCCAATTCCCTCGATAACTCTGAGCATTCAACATTACAAGTTCTCGATCTAAAACGCGACCCATCCATAAACGTATCTTTATCTGAAATCAAAACTTCAATCCGACCCTGTACTAAACCTTCCACTCTAAGCGAACCTGCTAGAGTGTTCGACCCGTTAGGCATCTTACACCCCATCCCGATACAAATCAATTCATACATCCAAAGCCTTTGGATTCTCGGTGTCGAATGGGACCAACCGCCACCTGACGAGGTCATTAGTGCATTGACAACTGATAAGAATCAACTCCCACGGATGACTCATCCTCGCCAATTCCATGAATCGGAACCGTGCAAGTTGCTCGAGATTCATGACAATTCTGGGATAGTGTATGGTGCTGTTATTTGTTTACGCGTCTCTGATAAGGACGGTGCAGCCCACTTCTACCTCGTCTGTCTTGAGGTTCGTGTAACTTATCTCAAGCTCACTTCGTTGCTGTTCTACGCAACAGTTAATCTATATCAACTCCTGCGCGACCCCTACCTTAATCGTATCAAAATCGCTCTTGTCTATTCATGGTCAGGTTCAAACGTTATCTCGTTATGGTGGGCGGGGCCGTGCTGGCTATCGAAAGATCATCGTTTTTGGCCCTTATATTCGGACAGCATTAATTCCGACGACAGAGGGGTGATTCTCAAAACTGAAGAACGCAACGCGGTAATTCTCAAACCCGGCGGCCAAGTCGGCAAAGGCGTAGATAACTATCTTTCAACTATCGAAAACTTGCTAAACCGTTTCTACTTGTTATCAATACTCGTTAATGTACTCTCACATATTTATCGCTTCATTAACAACTCTCGTTATACGAATCCAACGAAACGCAAGGTATTTCTAAAGAATAAAATTCGTTATCGTACTGTCAAGTTCAATCAAAAGTTTATAAACCCTATCGCGTGTCTAGAATCGAAAACAATCGTATCTAAACCTTTTTGTAAACGCAATCTCTTTCTTCACAACCAAGGAATGTTCAAGGTGGGCGGCAGAACTTCTCGATCTATCTTAAAACACAAACCTAACCGTTCTGCCTCCTTACCGTCTGAACCTTCATTCAAGTTTTTAACAATCGACTGCAATCATCGAACATATTTGCACCCTGTATCTTCCGCATGCTTTTCGCGTCATCAACAATTCCGGGTTATTGCTGCTAACCGTGTGACAACTGTTCCCAAGGAAGATCTACCCTATAACTATCGGCTTCCTCGGTGGCAGATGTCGCAAGCTTTTCAACGGAACCTTTGGCCCAGATGGAAAATCTCTTTATCTCAACGCGCCAGATGGACCAAAGATTCTAAACCGTTATCGATCGGTTCGATGGTGATAGTCGAAGACGATGACCGCGCACTGTATGATAAGGATGGAGTATCTCATAATGCAACCATTCAAAACGCAAGTCGACCGTTGGTAAAACTGCGTCTTCTCCTTCTCGAAGACTAGTTTTAATCGTAATCTATTCAAATGTTAGATAAGCAAATCGTAGTGTAGGTAAACTTAATCTTAATCAACTTCAAATCGCTATCGTTATAAGTTTTTCTTTTCTTTAACCAGAAAATACCATAGGTATTTTGGTGGGCGGAATGTTCCGTCCCGGTAGATGCTTCGCGTCATACCTACATAACTATTTATCTATCCTGTTTTAATCATCACAAAATCGATGTTCAATGTTTTCTCTAAGCTAACAGCAGTATCGAGACACCAATCTTTTGGCTGTCATGCAAGTACATAAAACGTCAAAGCTTGGAGTGACAGCTGTGACATATCGACTCAATCAATGGAATGCATCAATCATTCCTTCTTCTTCTCGTTCGAAAACCAACCGGTACGCACGCGCCGCGCAATCGGAAGGCTCTAAAAAAGCTCTTCAAATCTATTAACATTCGCGGGTGCTTTCATCAGTGTTCCCCATACGGATCCCCTTCATCATTAGCTCAAGGAAAATCGCAAGGTGGAAGTTCATCGAAGCTGGTCGCAGTCCGAGGTATGTACTTTGCATATATCGTTACTGCATGTGGCTAGTTTAAACTTGAACATCGTCCTTCTACTAGGAAACAAATCGTCAGACCACCTCTTGTGGTCTACCCAGAGTAGCATAAAGCCATCATCTCTATTTCGGCTGATGCGGATGCTACAACCCGTGTACGCTATTTTTACACCAACGCCGGCACCGGCAATGCACTACCGGGCAATACAAAACACGTTCACACCATGTTGCGTTCACACTATGCCGCAGTCGGCAGGGACTTGGGCAGGGAAGTGGGAACGAGCATAGTGTGAACACGATCATGCCTCTGCCCCGGCTTCCGGCCCAAGTTCATGCCCTTGCTATCTAATGAGAATAAAGGCGATGTTGCTGTGGCAATAAGTCCGCGCAATAATGCCGGCAGCGGCATGGGCATACTGTGAACGCGGAATCACACCGTGCCGTTAACGTGTTTTGTATTGCTCTGGTAGTGTATTACCGGTACCGGCGTTGGTGGACAATGGGCAAACGATCGTAGGATATCAGAGTAGGTACCTACTACTTGCAGCTGTAATATTTTTCGGAAGTTATAATAAAGAGAAATTGTGTCCATAAGTTACTATTTATTACAAGTCATGATTAAAACATTTAATTTTACAGTTCATTTGCCGTTAAAGTTTTATTGCAAGAAATAGAAATCTATATAATTATTGACAATAATTATATTAGCAATAGGGTAAGGTATATTAATAATTATTATACTATATTAACTTTACTTAGTTTGGGACTAAGTAGCGTTGTGTAATAGATATGTCCAAGATTTCACTACCCACAACCGAAGTTTTAATTGATATTTGTAAAATCAGCGTTTTTGTTGGGATCACATAGACCAGACAAAAAGCAAAGATGTCTTAAAAATCTTTGAATAAGAGTGTTAAAGATAGTTTAGTTATTGTTAGTACTCGATGCAGAACTAGATGGCGCTGCTAAATTTGTACGCATTGTAGAACGCGCTAGCGTTGCGTTTTGTGCAACGGGCCGCTATGCTAGTAATATTTTGAATAAATAGACTCACTACATTACATAACAGTCTTTTATGTATACTCCCCCTCTCGAGGCCTACCTATTAGTCCAACCATATACAAAGAGAATTACCTTGATTAATTAAACTACAGATTCAGTTCACCTAGTTTTACCATGTAAAATTCAAATGTAAAACCATTTGCAACAGCTAGTCAATTCAGTATCAATCCCGAGCAATCTGCACGGAGTACCGATGTTATCGTTATACAGGATGTTTTTATTGTGCATTTGCATCCGAATGGCTGTTTTCATATCGCCGACACGACACACACGACGACATCAGAGAGTTTATCTCGTAATATATTGCACGAGTTCTAGCGCAGCCGCCTACCAAATTCTAACCATATCCGTCCGGTAGTTTCGGCTGTGCGTTGATGAGTGAGTTAGTGGAAATATCTGTAGGTATATACTTACATAATTGCAAACGCATTCACTCTAGTTGCCTTACCACAAGGCCCCAATAGTCTTACCTAATTACTACAACTCAATACACAAATTATTTAAAACTGAAATAGGGAATAGTATTGCGACTAGTTTTAAGTTATGGAACAATGCCTTCGATTCTATTTATTTTTCCTAAACAAACCCAAGTAATTTGGCAACATTAAAATTGTTGCCGTCCTCATGCACTGAAACGTGAAAGAAAGCTATCATTTTAGTGTTGTCAAAGGCGTTGGGGCATTTCAGGTCCCGATTTGCGTACGTTTAGTTAATTTTTAGATGTTTTTTTTTATTTATACGAGCTTGACGCCTATGAGAGGGACTGGCGAAATAGAGCTCAAGAACGTGGAGACTGGCGAAAGTGGGGGGAGGCCTTTGCCCAACAATGGGACAGTATCTAGTATAGTATTATATCATCTGTGGTATGGGCTAATAGTAGTAGTAGTAGTAGCTTTTGTTGCTTTTATCATAATCTTTTATGCAGTAGCAGTCACGAAAACGCTAAATAAAGTAATTATTTTGACGCAAACACCTCTAAATACGATAAACCACATTGAAAAAGACTCATTTTTCGAAGTAAAAGGTATATAGCTTATGATTCCCGCTGCTTTATAATGACATTGTTACATTTTTTAAACTGCAAACTGTATTGGAACAATCAAAGTTGCATCATAGCAAGTTTTAAAAAAATGCGGGACCTGCGGGCCTAAGATGCGCACCGCGAGATATTTGTCATGTCGTTCTGTCAAAATGTAAGCATTTTGTACTAGTTTTGGAACTATTGCATTATCTGTGGTAATGTTGTCGAGAAACCGCTCCTTTGAATTTTCAACTTTTGACATTTCTGCATGACCATTATCCCGTCCTCAGAGAGGTACGACGACTAAGAAGTGTTAAAAGTGTACATTATGGCGCATTTTGTCGACACCATTAGGTACCACGATAATGCGTTCCAAAACTGGTACAAAACGCTTACATTTTGACAGAACGACATGACAAATATCTCGCGTGCGCATATTATGCCCGCTGGGCTCCTTTCAATTTGCCCCAGACCCTTTGTTTAGTTTAGAAAAATGCACCAATGGAGTCGGGCACATTGTAGAAAAGTGCACCAATGGAGTCGGGCACAATCGCGTTGACATCGACAATGATATTTTTGTTGCAGTCGCTAACGTGTCGCTGTGGTATCGCTATCGGCATCAGCTACTGTGCATTCGCATACCAATAGTGGCTTTTATTGAGATAGAAACGGTCCAGTTCACTCTTGGCGTAAATGGCGTAGTAATTACGTTCCTACTTTTAATTGATACAGTAGTAGAAAGTGGATTGGCTTTTATTTACTTCTATAGGTACAGTGTCAGCGTCAAACACTGATGGAATGCAATAATTTAAACTCCAAACAAAGAACCGCTTTGGAAATACTTTGGAAAAGAGTTATGATCCTCATAGTCCGGTCAATTTAGACATAAAAATTGTGGTCAAATAACAAAAATTCCCACAGAGCTAAATATTGGTCGAGAGCTGTTTACCATTACTATTAAAGTTTTAAAAATACCCATCGTTCCTATGTGTGCTTCAAAAGTTATTCCGGGTCAAAGGTCAAAATTTGAGAATTTTTTGGACTTTTCTCGAAAACGGCAAGTTTAAAAAAAAAAACCTCAAACCAAAGTGTAGATCTTGAAATTCTCAAAAAAAATGGTCTTCATGTTTTTTTTCCTATACGAGTTACCATTCCTGAGATATCGCAATTCGCGAATAAATAAACAATGAAGGACCGATTGATGGATGATGCTTTACCTACCTACGTATGAAGCGCTCGTGTCTAGGCTTACTTATGCCACTTATGCTTAGTCAGCTGATTATGTAAGTTAAGCGACGTTTGAACGGTCACTATTTGGATGGGTGACCGTTAGTGGCATTTACATCTGAGCGCTTCCGTGCTTCCGAGGGCACGCTAAACTGTCGGTCCCGGCTCTAGCAATCGTTAAGCCACGACGGAGGCTTTAGTTCAAAATAATGTTTATGATGAACCTTGTGCAATGTACACAGAACGTTTTTGTCTGCGATTTTTCATCAATAATTTCAGTAATTCTGTATCTTATGAAATGTTGAAATGTGCAAGAAACAAGTTGCTTGACGCTTGTCAGCGTCTTAAACTTCTTTCCAAGCACCCTGTATGTTGCTAATTGCATATTAGTATCATTTATTCGTTATTAAGGTTCCCAGGAAAGCATTTATCCGTGCCGATCGCTGGGCGTTATCCAACTTATCATCTAATTAACTGATCATCTGTACCGCTAGCACGAGTCTTGTGACGTCAGCGAATTGGCTCATTACAGTTTTCCCCCGCGTGATTTCTGAAACTTTTGTCCAATAATCCCCTTAGCGACCCCTGCGACTGCGGGTAGTGACAGGGAGATTTTTAGCCAGAATTAGTTTCTTAGTTTTGAAGAGAAAATCCACCATTTTGCCAAACAAACGACAGCCGACTTGACAAATGACTGATAATATTTTAAATATCTCACTTGACACTGGCAAAATTGTATGTCGAAATGACGGACAGAGGCCATAAATAGAAGAAGAAGATAATATACTTTTAAAACAGGAATGCAAGAGCGGATCGAGTCTTGATCCTTTATTTACATCAAGAACTAATCGGGGATGATATATAGAACACTAAATTCTTCTCCGTTTTAAGTCTGTATGTTTGTTTGTCTATGCCCTCGTAGCTCTCAAAGTGGGGTTCCGATTTAAATGCGATGCTTTAAAAGAAAGCTGTTTTGTGAACACACTATGAGTTAGGTGAACAAAAAGTTTAAATATAAATTAAACAAAACACTATTTAAAAAATCTAAAGATGTCTTAACTATATGGTTACTAACATCAAAAACCACAACTCTCAGATCACAAATATTTTCGGATCATGCAAAAACTTGGTGTAGCGCTGTTTCGCACCACAGGTTCTCACCACAAATAATTTTTCGCTGTTTCATACCAAACAATGCGAGCGTTTCAACCCACATCAAAATTCGAACTAAAGTCGTCCGTCATCAAAAACATGACTGTCATGTGCAACAGCCTCGCTAGTATCCTGATTACTACAGTAACTAGTGCTTTATGTACATTATGTGCATTTATCAGACAAATAATGGGTCACGATTGTTGGTATGAGTTATGACTTCTTTAAAGTTCGTAAAACAAAAGTTAATTGAGTTCGCAAAAAGCTTGCCTAGCGGGACTGAGACCCTCCTGATACAAAGGTCGTGAGTTCAAATGTCGGTAAGAAGGTTATTTTATTAATTACCTAGACTCATTATTTTCTCAATTTCTTTTGGATTTAGCTAAGCTATATTTTCTACATTTATCAGGATATATGTACCTACTTAGGTATTTCCAGAAATAGTACATTACTGCAGCGGCCCGCAACAGAGGCAATGAGGGACGAACGTGCAAATGTGGTCCGAGTCGAAGACGAGGCACACATACGTGAGTCCATCATTGCCTAGTTGTGGCCAAGGCTTGTATAGTACTTTTCTCAAATAATTCACGGAAATTAAAACTAGTACCCAGGCAAAACTTTTTAGTTGAAAATACAAGTACTTTTCAAAATCAATAACGAACAACGAAGATACAGGGTTCATTTGTTTTTTTTTCAATAATCAGCTTTCTATTTGAAAACCTGTTCGAAATTTGAATAAAACCTTTGATAAGTTACCCCCTTGGTTGCCATGCTACGGAGTAAAAGAACGTTCCATTTTTAAATTACACGACAGATATGAGTTTTATTTGTAATTTATTTGGCCGCTAAACACGACAGAAATGGATTTTCATACATTTTTACCTGGCCGCTCCTCGCATGTATTTGGCCAGTACTGCATTTTCGATTTATCTCGAAAAAGGTTGTCAAAATAATGCTCTAATTTCCAAGCATGTTTGAGAAAAAACTATTTTGGCCCTTCATAAGTACCTCCCCCAGGCCTATTGAGCTTTCTTAAGCACACTTTAAGTTTTTTTTAAGATTGCTGTTCAATTGATTGTACAGTATAAAGTGAATTTAACTGGATGATCGAAGCGAGAACTTCGATTTCCAAAGAAACATACCAAGCCCAACAATATAATTTAATCGCCATAGTACACGTTAAGTAGCATGCTAACTACATGTCGTTTACATTCATTGAGCTACAGATCACTGCCGGATCCATAAAAGTCTTCAGACAACACAAAGCGGCGCCCAGGGCATATCTACGCAGTAACATAGTAGAGAAAATAATCGTATTCAAGGTACTAGGCTTACAATGTACCTACAATATGTAGATGTGTTGTCAAACTCTTATTTTGCCTATGCACACGTACCTAGAGAATATTTTATTTTAAGAATTTTAGGAAATCTAACATCTGGGTAGTTACTCTAGTTACACAGTAAGATGATAAATATAATACAGGAATCTATAAAGATTCAAGTACACAGATGGCCAATTAAAAGTTTCCACAGATTATTACTAAGTTTATATTAAGATAAACAGCTAAATAGATGGCAAGAATTACTGAGAAGGTACAAATTAGATAATTTGAATATTGAAGATTAATTAAAAAGCGTACTAACCAAAAAACAAGAAAATGTGAAAATAGGTCGGAACTCGAAAGGACCAAAACAAGTAAGTTACCAGAGATATAAAGAAAAGATATTGGCAGAACATACGGTTATCCAAGTTTATTTAATCGACTAACGAATATTACAATATTCCTAAAATATTGAATATTACCTTGAATATTACCATCTATGAAAACTTATTGTATGTTCAAAAAAATATCAATCTATTCAACAAAAAAATGATAATCATAATGTTAACACTAGAAATAAAGACAAACTCGCTGTTCCCACCACTAGGCTCACAAAAATTAGTAAATCTTTCAAAGGGCAATGTGTACGCTTCTTTAACAAAATCCCAAGTTATGTGTCTCAGTTGTCGATTGGCAAGTTCAAAAACGTAATAAAACAGAGACTTCTTTTAAAAGCATACTATAAAATATCTGATTATGTAGAAGACAAACAAGCTTGGGACGAATTAGCTCCAACTCTTCCAATAAAAAAAATGTAATCATACCTAATCATACAAAACGTAATGACGATTCAAAGTGATCAGTGAGATTTTATTGAATAAAAGATTTTTGACTTTGACTTTGACTTTAGTAATTTTTCCTTCGTTGTCCAAAAATGTGTTGCGTTGAGATTACGTTTACGATAAAGTTGTGGCCTTTCGTTGCGATACCCATCATTTGGTGAAATATTTCGGGTATAAAAATATTTTATTACAACTTTTGATCAAAATTATTAAGATTATGTGCTTTTTCGGGGCACATTTATTTTTATAGTGATTTAAACTGTTTATTACACAGTTAATTTATACGTGATCTTTATTGGATTCCGGTAAGCTAAAGACGTCAGGCGATCTACAGACAGAACAACTCTGGTTGGGGCGACTGTTATTTTTTTTTAATTTTCTTTGTAATAATTTGTTAAACGGTCTTTATTCATCTCCTGTCATTTAAGAACGGCTTTAAAATGCTCTACCATTATTACTATTGCATGTTAACGAAAGGAGATCACATCATATTAGGAGCCATTGAAGCTTTGTCGATCGATATGAATACCTAATATATAAGGCCATACATCTATGAAAACTTATTGTATGTTCAAAAAAATATCAATCTATTCAACAAAAAAAGTGATAATCATAATGTTAACACTAGAAATAAAGACAAACTCGCTGTTCCCACCACTAGGCTCACAAAAATTAGTAAATCTTTCAAAGGGCAATGTGTACGCTTCTTTAACAAAATCCCAAGTGATGTGTCTCAGTTGTCGATTGGCAAGTTCAAAAACGTAATAAAACAGAGACTTCTTTTAAAAGCATACTATAAAATATCTGATTATTTAGAAGACAAACAAGCTTGGGACGAACTAGCTCCAACTCATCCAATAAAAAAAATATGTAATCATACCTAATCATACAAAACGTAATGACGATTCAAAGTGATCAGTGAGATTTTATTGAATAAAAGATTTTTGACTTTGACTTTGACTTTGACATTTTAAATGTCAAAATTGTCTGTCAAAATGACGGACAGAGGCCATTATTTATGAGAAGAAGAATAAGAATAAGTTCTTTATTTTTTCCTCAGCTAGAGTCAAATATACTAGGTATGCCCGGGCACGTCATCATCATCATCATCATCATCATCAACCTATATCGGTCCACTGCTGGACGTAGGTCTCTCCCAAGACGCGCCACTGAGCCCGGTCTTCGGCTCTTCTCATCCAGTGTTTGCCAGCTACATGTTTCAGATCGTCACCCCACCTAGCCGGAGGGCGTCCTACACTACGCTTGCCTAAACGCGGTCTCCACTCGAGCCCGGGCACGTAGTGTTAGAAAATTTATTTTAATGAAAATCGTCATTTAAATTGATGTCTAAACATATTAGACTGCCCTTATCATTAAAAAGAGGTACCTACAGCGTTTTTTATAATAGTATGCAAGCAGGTGTAATCAATGGAACTACAGAACCGATTCATAAAATTATTTATCCGATGGATACTTAAGTTACGATAAAGAGTTGTGAATGAAGCTGGTTGGCTGCAATTTGCGCGGCTCCGTGCGTAATGACCGGCTATTTATTGACTACTAGGGTTGGGAAATTACTGAAAAGTATTTTATATCGATGATTACATCGATATAAAATATAATGGTGGTTTTCTTTGTCATTATTTTATTTAAGCTTTTACTTTGATAACTTTCATAAATAAAGTATGTATCTTATTAAAAGTAAGAAAGTAGTTGTAGTATGTAAAATAGCACTTTGTTCAAAGTAAGATAAAATGAATGGTGAAGGAAATACTCGATCCTTATTGTATTATAATCAGTAGATATTTTATATTCGGGCCCATAACCTAATAATACGCAGAGTTAGCGTTAACAGGGAATTTTATTTGGCATATGACCAAGGATACATATATGGCGCGAGCTATCCTGTAGTAATAATTTGGTGAAATTAAACTAACAGATTTAGATTTGAAAGAAATGATGCACTATAAAATGTATTGCTGCGCCTACTTCTAAAAATTAAGTTTGTCACACGAAAACCATCGATAGCCAACCATCACTACTCGTCTTCACCCTCAGGTGTCAATCAGCAAATTATTGTCTTGTCGTTTTAACCTCAACCGGTTAGGCGTCTGCTCTTAATAGCTAAAACCTAGCCAGTAACCGAATAAAATTATTTTTGTTTTAGTCAAATCAGTAGTATGGAATTTTTTTGTTAAAAGTAAAAGTGAACTAACTGGATGAATTAAAATTATATTATGGGTAGAATGTAAATGATTGAGCTCAACGTAATTGGAAATCGCATAACGGAACTAAAATGGAGTTCGGCAGGACACCAGGCGAGGTGATGACAGGACCGGCAGTGAGGGTGGGCAGTAGATGGTGCAAACATCGCGGGTGAGACCTGGATGAGCAGTACAGGACCAAGAGGAATGGCACAGATAGAGAGAGACCTATACCCAGCAGTGGGTGAAGTCGGGCTGTGAATGATGATGAGAACGTAAGTTATGAAGCCTGTAGTATTGCTGGCAATATTCGTAGTATTCATTATTTAGCAAAAACATAATTATAATAGTATATTATCACTGGTTAGGTAAGGGACTAGAAAGAATGACGCAATAAAACGGAGGCCTATACTCAGCAGTGGATGCAAACGGGCTGAAATAATGATGATGATGATCATAATTATAATAAGTAAGATTAACAAACAATACGTGGTAAAGGTAGGAGTAAAAGAAAGTGAAAAGAAGTAAAGATAGATCAAAATACATCTGAATTGTGTGAAGATGACTGAGATAAGAATAGAGAGCTTTGAGAAAGGAGAGTAAGAGAGAGAAGAAACATAACAGTTAGATAAAGATGGCGGATTTAAAATTCATTCATTTGAGAATTCATTTTTTTTTTTGTATTTTAGAAAGAGCTAGTTTACTAACTCAATGGCACTAGTTTAGACGCCAACTCAGAACCCATCTTATGCAATGTTTACACAATATTAATTTTATTGACCATTTTAATGGTCATGAATACGGTTGCTGAAGTCGTCAAACCCTGTTCATATGCAACGCACGTTCCCATTGCTATTCATATTTCTATTCTGCATTATTACCCATACTTATTAATAAACCTATCAAACTTAACACATAGTGAGAAGCCTTCATAAAACTTAATATTCATAAACAATCTACATCCTAACGGCTCTGAGATACAAGTTAAAATAACTTGACACTTATATTCCCCATATTCATAGATCACCCCGTTTAAAGATGGCGCTAGTTGCGCAAGCGTGGTAATAGTTCTCAGTCACGCATCGACCACACACGCGGTCGGACGTGCCAGAAGCGACTGATCACTACTATTTGTGTAATTGACAGCTGACAAGTAAAGAGCGCCGCTGGTTCACTTATCGTATACGTATTGTAATGGATACTATAAGCGTGGTAAACTATTTTCTGTTTTATTTTAGGTAGTAGCAGTTTATTTAAATAAATGAGGTATTAAATTATATAAAAACCAAAAGAACAATACGAAAAAATATGCGATAACTAGATAAAATTAGATCAGCAATAACATTGTTAAAATTGTTTGTATATTGTTACAAAAATAAATGAAAATATTTTTTTTAACAAGCAATGAATCTATTTTGAGAAATTAAAAAAAAAAAAAAAACAAGCAGATGCATTATGCTTTACCGTTGTTTACAAATGTTGATCAAACGATGACATTCAATTCCTTTTGAACTTACCTTTGAATAGATTAAGAAATCAAATCCATCCCCGGGGATAAAAGCTCTATTATGATATCAAATTATCTTGTCATCATCTGGACAGGTACACACATTAAAATTCTTAACGGTAGTCTTATCTTAGTCACCTTTTCACCTTGTGGCTTTACTATCTGTGACGTAACATGCTGTCTCTTTCTTTTATTGTTTATCTTAATGATATCTTCACCTAAGATTAGCTGTAACTGCGTCTTGTGATATATGTTACACCTTAAGTTAAAATTTGTATGCGATAGCCTAGGGCTACCTCTTAACAATCATATTGTCTATTCGAAACCAACGAAATAAATTGCTAATGTCAAAAAAAAATGATGAATTTAATTATGATATACTAATTGATCAAAATATATATGAATATAGTTAATTTGATAACAAGAAAACACTGTGCAAGTAATAAAAAATAACTACTTTAATTCCAAAAGACGGTTGAAGAACTGTAAAGTTATCAAATAAACTTAGCCATGATAACGGTAAAAATAGAATAGTAGTCAGAATTATTTTCAGATGTTGAATAAAACGCATATATACATATTTTAGTATCTTTGAGCGTAACCAGTAATATTAATAGGCCTTTACATCTATTGAAGATGATTTATACAGGCAACCTATGCCTACACTTAACAGGACACTGTAGTGCCTGGGACAATGTTTTAGATGGAGTAGGCTTGCCCAGCACCTATACCATCCTCTCAGCCTAGTCAGCCATATCCACAGGAAAGACAAGGTCAATACGTGCGGAGCTGACTAAGCCAAGGGTTTCCTCACGATGTTTTCCTTCACCATTAAGTTCGTGTTTATGCGCATATAAATTTTCCGGAACGAAAAATCCATTGATGCACGGCCGGGATTCGAACCCACGACCTTCGGATTGAAAGTCGAGGTGCAATCCCACTCGGAAAACACGTAACCAGTATGCAGTAATAAATTCACTGTGACGTGGTATGATTTCAAGTACCATACCACGGATACCACTGATACCACCATCAAAATTGGAACTACTTGTCCTGCAACAGAAACAATTTTAAGCAAAACCCCTTTAAGTATGGTTCCAGCAGCTAAATCGTAAGTTATAAATAAATAAATATTCACGGACACTTAACACAACGCCTTCTAGTCCAAAACTAAGCAAAGCTTGTACGATGGAAACTAGATGGCTGATAGAACACATACATACATTTTTTTTGTAAATACATACTTATCATACATGGAAACACCCAGACACAGAACAAACATCTATGTTTACAACACATAAATGTTTGTTATCGGTGGGGATCGAACCCACGACCCACAGCACGGAAGGCAGAGCTACTACCGACTGGACTGAGCCATGACGCCTGTCAAGTTTTGCTGCAAAGATTGAAAGAAATAATACAAATTTGATTCAAATACAGCTATAGTTGACTAGAACATTGATATATTGTAATTTTAAAAGTATGGTAAGATACGATGCATTTACAAGTAATAAAATAAGTAAAGTTAGACTAAAAAGGCGAGTTTCCTCCGTATAATATCAACACATCGTGAACTCATAGCTATAAAAATGTAGTGCACCCATAATTGTCAATGTAATGAAATTACAAGATAAAATCCAAAACACAGTGATGGTATAAATAATAATTATGGAGAAAGTAGGAGCTGTCAAAACTGGGCCGGTTTGGACCTCCGATTAGATAGTGAATGAAAATATTTGGGCAGGTTGGGAGTTGGGACAGAGGGATATTGATAATGCGTTATGACAAATCTGGGAACCACTTTTGTGATTTATAAACCTCAGGAATGTTCATGACTTCGTCTTATACTATTTGAAATCTCCCGTAGTCACTTACTTGTTACTTGTTCGGCGGACTTGTTTCTAGCAACTAGGCCACAGATAGGCTCTTTTTGCGTGATAGGCGGCGGCAGCGGCAGTCTCCCGTAGTCATCGTCAATGAGTAGGTAAGTCTAGAGTAAGCCTAGCAAAAAACATACACCTACAAATCTTATATTATACCCACAAAATCTAGCACGTCTAAATCGTTTTACGCAAAGCTAGGCAATACAATTTACGATAGTATTCATTCAAAACAACTTGAAGAGCACTAAATGTAAATTGATTTGGTTTTATTGCCCGTGAAGTGTGTTTTGTTCGAAGACCTCGGATTTTTACAACGCCATATAGTTTTGTATAAATATTTAAGTTAGTAAAAACGTGAAGTTGATCAAACTTAAGGAAAAGATATTATACTTCGAGAGTAAAATAGCTTATTTTACTATTTTCGTATAATATAGTTTAGGATAACTATTTTATTCAAAAACTCTCAACAGATTGTTTTTATTTTTATTATATACGGTAGGATACCCATCGCGGGTTTACACTATACAGTTCAAGAGTCTTTTACAGAGAATTTCGAGTGTTCCCATAAAAGTCCTATATAACTCATGTTGTCTCCATCTCCACAGTGACATACATGAACAAAACCGTAAAAGAATCAAAAAAAATTTTTTTACACAAACTGCTCCATCCAGAGGAATCAATCTATTGCATAAACTTGCATCCCAGGTATATTTGGTAGATCTCCCGGCATGAGTCCTAGATCTCCAAGACTCCTGGTACACTAAGATCATTCCGTGACTAGCACGTGCTAGTACGTGGCGATGTAGAACACCGCATGGTTGTCATAGTGCGGTACTAAGGTCGTCGATCGGCCTTGTTCAGAGATTTTCGCGATCTGTGACGTTACCGGCCGACGTGCTCACGCGCACGTATCGCACGCTTCTAGTGACGTGAGAGAATATCGATAAACTATTAAAAGATAGATTTACGTCATTAGCTATCTAGAAAATGGTACAAGCCAAGTTAACACGACGTTATTGACATTGATTACCTGAAACCATTAAATAACTGTTTTTTTAACAAGTATCTGTTAATACATAGCTGTATTTTTGAATTGTTTAATTCGAATATTATGTTGTTAGTACAATAGTAGTGATAAGCATACACTCTAGAGAAAAAAAAATCCGGGCCATCTATAAAAAGTTGAATATCGTGAAAACCATGAATGGCTTTGACTGTAATTAGTACAACTTTCTAACTACGAATAATGACTACTTTTTCAAAGGACTACTAGGAAGATATTGAATATAATAAATAATAGGTATGTAACTTTTTAAATATGACTAAATTGATTAAAAATTAAAATTTGTTATTACAAATAAATATTTGTAATAACAAAACAACATAAATACCTAGTAAGATTAATAAAAGACTGGTAAATATGTATATAAAACCTATTGCATAAGACATAGCTATGCAAAGATATTTATATAGCAACTATATCTAAATATTATACATCTCGAAAATTCTCACTAGACTAGAGCAAGTATGATATATTATAATATAGTGTGTTACCATTTAATATACGTTATCTAAAAAGTAAAAATCTCATCATGCACTAATGACTAATAAGTTTGTATGAGTTAGTGGCCAACTCTGGTGACGGAGTTGACTAATTAGTCAGTAGTAAGTTCATCGCACTTATTAAGAAGATTTATCACAAGAGGATTCGATAAGCGTAGGTGAGGTGTAAGTAGGTACATTGAATAGATCGTTAACAAATCTATTTTAGATTCAGGTAGATGACGAAGCAATACTCACACCTTAGTTGGTTGACTCATTATCGTTGGTAATAATAATAAGTACGCGATCGCATGTAAATGATACTAAGGCCTATATTCTTAGTCGCTGCCTCGAATAATCCTGGACTCGAGGCAAACACCTGGACAAAAACCTGCCAGGCTTAAACCTGGCAGGTTTTTGTGAGACACCGATAGACTGAAGGTCACATGATACAAGCTTATTAGTAAGTGAAGTTTCTATTTATTTTCTAAAAGTATTACACCCTCCTATAATATACGACTTACTTGTGAAGATTATGTCGTTGGCAGAACTTAAGGGCCCAGTCTGGAAAAATTTCCGAAACAGACGACAGTTTGAAGTGTATTTAAAAGAAAAGCAAGATAGTAATTTCATACATTTTGAATGTAAATTAATATTGAGGATGTATGTAACAATTACATATTTATTTCAGCCTCATTTACTTCGTTTATGATAGGTAAATCTGGGATCAAACACGGCTCCCTCGCGCCCAAACAATTTCGAGTCAAGTATTTAAGATGTCCGAGATTTTAAATGTTCCTCCTCGTGATTGTACTAAATAAATAGTTATTGGTAATGCCTTTGAGATAATTCAAAATATTTTTATAGGGTTTCAATTATCTTAGTAGCCTTCCATTACGCACAATCATTGAATAATACCAGCCTATTGTTAATATCAACACAATGATATCATCTGTTCAAATATGGACAAATCAAATATTTTAAAAGATAACTCTTTTATACTGTGGGTGGATAGTTTTTGCCTGGCATATGTTTCTACAAAGGTTCTACTGTAATCTTGTCAAGGTTAACGTTTGTATACTGACCGATACGACATTTATACGATACCGATGTATCAGTTGCTCGAACACAGTGCGTCTACAAGTAAATGTATATTAGCTCTCCACAGATATCGAGTAGGTGTCGTCTCGGTGGTAGTGCAAAAAGAGCCTAACTAATAAGAGATAAGGTTCATGTGTTTAGTAAAAAAATCCGGAAATCATTAAATGACGACGCTGACGTTAGATAAAACCAAGTTGATTGATAACTTTCTAACAACGGGTTCTTTTAATATATTTTAGAGAAGATCTTTAGAGCATCGATATCTATTCGTGTAATGATCTTGTTTTTTAAAGAAAGAACTAAATTGCCTATAAAGCACATTAGCCTAATGGTAAAGCCAAACCTTCAAATCATAAGGACGTAGATTCAAAACAAGTCACACATGTAAATTTTTTGAATTTTTATTCAAACTTCTAGTGCTCTCGAGCGGCGAGGCGAAGAAATATATCGACAGAAAATCGAAGGCTTTAGTCGGCATTGCAAGCATTGGTTTACAGCGACCTAGCAATTTTTAGCAGGAACTAAGGAAGGCCACCGATAGTGGAATCGAGGTGACCTCCTACTGGGCAAAATACATTTAGAGAGTGAAATATTCAAACGACAGAAGCAACAACAACTATGCTAATTAAAATGACAATAAAATTATTAAAAGAAGCTATGTTATTCTTTTTTTTCTCTCGGCCATTGTTGAGACAGCATGGCAAAATGGGGATATATATTGATCCATTCAAAAGACAGAGAAACCTAGAAGCTTTCCCCGATTCCCATGGGCAAGTGAACATCGAGAGCGGTTCTAAACGCGACGTAGCAGCTGGTCATGATCTTACCGCAGCGAACTCGGCGCCAATCGCGATTTCATGGGAAAAGACTGACCGGCTAATTAAAAACTGAGTTTCAATCAGTAAATTGCATACAATTCGAATAGTTTGAAGGCTTTTATCAGTGATAATGATAACTTTGTTTTACGTATTACGGAGTAGAGAGAGCTTGTCCGTGGAAATACAAGTTTGTAGGCTACAGGGGGGCAATCGTTTTCATGTGTAACTGTTTTCATACTAAATCATAGGTATTCTGTGACTAAATAGTGACATTTTAATTTTTGCCGTCAAAAGCTTCTTGTTTTCGTATATCGGTAGCCACGTCGCTTGACATTGTGCAGGGCAGCGAAAGCAGTTCAGAGCTTGTGATATAGGGGCAGGGATTGACTTGAGACTTACGAATGCGATGCTTTACGGGCACGTCCTCAGTATACGTGCCCAGGTAAAGTTGAAATGAAACATGCGCTAAACTTGCCGTGTCAGTAAAGCTTTATTAAGTCAACAATTGGCAGCGTAGTTTCTAAAACTGTGAACACAGCACGGGCACAGTTAGTAATTAGCTAAAACTATAGAAAGCAATAAATATGGTAGCCCTCTCAAAGAACTTATTAATTTCAACAGATAATAAAATGTTCTAATTAAGCATTCGTTAAATGTATATGTATTTAGAAATGCATTTATACAAGAATGCTTTGATCTTACAATGGAATTGTTTTTCTTATCTAGACATAAAACTAATGGAATCCAAAACTTCATTCTAAAATATTCGTTGATATGACCAATATTTTTAACTGTTTTAATTCTCAAAATAGCTGTAAAATTTAACCTTTATAAAATAACATATTTCCAACGTGCTCTTTAAAGCACGTTAGCAAAAATGCTTGATTTTTATTTGTACTAATAAAATCCAAGTTTAATGGTAGAACTAAAGTTTTTGTATAGCAAAAATAAGTTCTTATTCACCGTCTATTTAAACACGCAAAAACATTCCAATCGCTTGCTCTCCAGCGTGATAAAGAGTAAAAAAATTTTTTTATCGATAAAACTGTTTATTTTTCATCGACTTATCCCGTCACTAGTATAACACACATTCGCGGGTCAAGGCGACATGCGTGAATATTTGCGTAATAACTAATAACTAATAAGAACAATGAACCCAATGAAAATGGTAGCTGATAAAAAATATGATATAATTAATTAATATTACTTATAATAAATATTGTAGTTACGATAAGTATGTCAAGGCGAGTATCTAAATAATCTGTGGCGTGAGTTTTAATTAAAAACACAGCGTCTTATGTTCTTAACTTGTAATTCCCCTTTGTCCAATCATGAGTTATTCTAGTTTAAGGCCCGTATTCCGTAGCCTTACTCAAGCACTGATCCGTAGTCAAGCATATATTTTTGTATGAAAATCTACTCAAATCTATGCTTGAGTAACGATTTCTGTCACGGAATACGGGCCTAGGACTACCAGTATCTATTCCCACTGGGACGTAACAATAACTGTAATTTTATTAATATTTCTATTATGGTTTCGTTCCAAAATTAGTTTCAATACAGACATCATATTTTAGTTAAACATCACTGTTTGACCATCGTACATTTCCAAGGGCTAGAAATGTTCGATGATCAAACATTAATGTATAACTAAAATATGATGTTTGTGTTGAAACAAATTTTAGGACGAAACCGTAATAGAAATATTAATAAAATTGAAGTTATTGTTACGTCTTCATCTGAGCACATATTGTTTTGTTCCCTTTCTAGAACGCCAATGCAAAGTCCGTCGTATACCTAGTTTTAGTACCTAACTTTCTTCATAACCAGTTCATATCATCGTACGTTGACTGTACGATGATGATGATGATTTTGTAATCGTAACCAAATCACAGAATTATTTAAGAGCATGAGATTGTCGGAACATCTTAATTAAGAGTAAGCATTCACATTAATAGGTTTAATAGTTTGTTAATGAGTCGTTATTGCCGTAAACGCATTCTCATTTAAATAAGAATTAAGTTACATTTAACTGATCTGTCACAACTCACAAGTTCACAAGGCTGGTTTCCGTTTATAAACATGGTACCTTATAGGCCGTTTGACCACCAACGCCGGCACCGGCACGGCACCGATAATGCACTACCAGGGCAATACAAAACAGGCGAATGACGTGGCAGTGTGTGGATAAGTATCATTCGCATGTTTTGTATTGCCCTGATAGTGTATTAGGTACCGGTGCCGGCGTTAATAGACAAACGGCCTTAAACATGTACTATTTTCTGTGACAAGGCGTCGCAGCTCAGTCGGTACAGATGCACATTCCATGCTAGGGGTTTTAGATCCTCACTCACTGAGAACAAAACTTTGTATATGGCAAACATAAATGTTTCTGTTGCACCAAGCGAACTCGCGGGCGGAAGCTAGTTTTTTAACATTTTCCTGCATAATTTTGAGGTAGATCTGAGTATAGGATCCTTCAATTCTGACGGAGATGTAATAATTCGTACGGAGCAGGGTTGCTTCGTACGAGATTTGACAGATAAAATTGCTTCCCCTGTTAGCAATTTTATCTGTCAAATCTTTAAGGGCTGTCGCACTCCAATTATCATAAAGTTGACGCGCAGTTGACATCGTCAAACGAAGCTAATCTGACAGCCGGCCCCACACAGAGGGCGTTTAAGCTGCTAACTTGACGTTTCCCCTCGGTTGCCTAATTTACGATTGTCTTAATATTTGAGAATCCGTGCTGGTATTTCATTAATCGGCGTAGGGAAAGACGGGAGTTGCGTCATATAAAAAACATACCAAGATTATATTAAACTAACTGTCCCGTGCGGCTTTGTTCGCGTGGTAGCAGCATACGCCTTATTTGGTTAAAATCTTTAATCCTAATTTTGGACCCTTTATGGTGCGACTATTCAAAATTCCTTTCTTAGTGCATCCCTACACTATATAAGGATACTACCCTCCAAATGTCATACCTCTAGGACTTATAGTTTAGGCTGTGCGTTGATTGTCAGTCAGCTTCAAAACAGTTTTAGATATTTATGAAGAAGATAGCAGTCCTGTGGATATTATCTGTGCGATGTTTGTCGCTCAAACACGCCGAAAGGGATTAGTCTCAAAAACCCTGAAATATATTTTTGGCTCATTGGAGCAAATTTACGCCCGGCTTGATTTTAATGAAAACTAGAGATATAGTTCTTAGACTGAAATAGCATTTAGGCCACTTTTATCCGGTTACAACGAGGTACTGAAGGCAGTCAGTAACATTAACTAGAATAACAAAATAGGGTATATTTGGCCGATTGACTTTAGTGACAAATAAATTGACTTTCAAAGCCAAAAATAATTCTGCGGTACATTAAAAATAAACATTGAACGTAAATCTGACAGCTCGAGATCTTTTATGATTTAGTTTTATTTTTATCGATCCGCCTTAAGTGATATTGAAATTATTGGCGCAATAAAACAGCCGGTGAATGCATTGATCGCATAATTTTATTTGACGTATCAGATTCAGATTAAGTTTTTAAACATATAGGTCGATAAAAAAATATTGCACTTTGCAGAGATTCACTTTAAATGTATCTATTGACATTTAAAAATATTTAATGAAAGAAATAGTTATTTTTTTAGTTTACTTAGTGTTCATGCTATTGAGTTCTTATTCTTAAAAATGTGGTTAATTTTATTCGAGACGTTAGAGAAAATTGTAATTTAAACACTGATTTTCTAATTAGTATTCAAATCCTAGCTAAAAAAAATATTATTACCTACCTTAAATCTTTACATAATTATTAATAATATATCTATTTGTTATATAAAATAGCAAAATAACCAAAACATTGAAGGTGATGTTTTTGGCATAACTTTTTGAGAGTTATTTTGAGCACACTGTGCTTTTCAGTCTTTGTTTATAGATACTAATAAATCAATTTAAATACAACCATACTACCGGAATATGTTTTCGCATTGTCATTTGTAACCCGTAGATAAATATCATTTTTAATAATGATTGACATTATTGCATACTCGATTAATAAAAACATAAATCAATTTGGTTATCTTTTTATTAATCCGATCCGATCTTATAACTGATACCTACCGATGCAAGGAAACCTAATACGTATTTATTTATTCCATTAATATATTTTTTAGTGTAATTTGGTTTATTTTTATTTTATTTAATGATTTAAATTGAATAAGTTCCTACTTATTAAATTTAATTCAAAAGTTATGATCTGTAATACCAATAAATTGTTTATTCTTAACTACTAGTGAAACTTCAGAAATCTACCTAAATAGTCTGGTTCTACATGTCCGTTAGGATTGAGGCATCCTATACTCAAATTGAGCTCGAAATTAGGCAGGAAAATCTAAATAAAGTGTTAGAATTGATAGCGCTAATCCAAAAAAATAGTAAAACCTAAGATACGGGAGTTATAGCGGAAAAAAAGAATCCCTCAATGGAGTATTTACGTGACCAAGGCTGGAAAAACTGTCAATGATTCAAAAACCCGTCCACAGTGGAATAAAAAGGTAATTGTCCAAAACCGGCGAGTAAGCGGGTAACTCAACACTTACCACACATTACAACCAACATCAACAAAATTAACCGACCTATTAAACTACTAGCTCACTAGGGCTGACAGTATCATATTTAAAATTACTTTATCGACATCTTGTTAAGGCGAGTCGGGTTTTCTTAAGTTATTCTATTTTAAACGGAGATAGAAAACAGATAGATTGGACGAGAATAAATTCTACATTTTATATTACGTGATAAGAAAAAGGACGATTATTTTGAATACCTAAGAATATTGCTTTGTTTTGAAACTTTTGGAAAAATTTCAGCTAGGTAGTTACACAATAAATAATGATAATTATGGTATAAGTAATACATGAATCTGTAAAGATTCAAAATATTTATTAAGTTAAATTTAAGTAATATTATTTTATTACTTTTCACTATAATTATTTAAGTAATATCTAATAAGGTACCAAAATACAGAGATTATTACGTCAAGAAATCTTCCAACGTTTCACTTGACTTCTCTAAAATTATCGCGATTTTAAACTCTAGCACTTTTTTATTGTTACTTTAAGGCCTAAGCATTTACATTTTGGCCACCGCTTTAAGGCTACTTCATAAATATCAGTATCGCGGGTTACATCTTAATAAATAAAGATTTCCGTCTGTAGATACACGTGTAATATTTTGGTTATTTATGAGAGGGCACCGCCGCCGCCGAACTTATCAGATGTCTAACTAACTAAAGGATATAATTTTAACTGTGAAGTTGTCACCCTTTTTATGGAGCTCAGGGCTGTCGTCAAGTCAAGGAATCCTGTGCTGGTCAAGTCCTGGTGCTTTATCAAATTTGTACAAAAATGTACAAAAACTACTTTGGATGTAAAGATTTTTTTGGATATTTATTCAAAAATTATTTAATATTTATATAAAATAATCACAAAATATCGATTACACCTGATGTTTATTACAAAAACGGACACACAACCCTATAAAAGTAAAAGAGGAAACTAATCCTGTATCGATTATGTGAATACTTCAAATTGTTTCATAAATTAGAAATAGAAAATATATTTTTATCTTATAATATCTACTTTTTTGTACATTGACGTAATTTTTTTTACGTAACGTTTACAATTTACCAACCCAAAATGCATATTGCGTGTTTATGTTCAATCTACGATTCGAAAATAGCCGATTCTTCCTGTCTCTAATTTTTTTGACAGATTGGTGTTTAATCGATTAATATAGTGAAAATAGGTTTAGTGTCATAATCCCCACTAAGTTGTCTCTACTTGTGGGGATTATAACAATCTTCATAAAAATGTTGGCGTTTTCCTCTCCATTAGAGTACGAACAATAATTTTGCAATTGCTCCTTAATTCCTTGAAGCGCATTTAGTTACTTAGCAATTGCAGTCTGCAAAAACAAACAGTCTTGTCTAAACAACAGCATCGATAAATCAATCGATAGAATTGATATTCCGAGAGTCGGCTTTATTGAGCTGTCGACACTTTCAGCATATTTGGTGTGAAGACATTTCTCAGCAAAGATTATGCTTCTTCATTTCTATCATCATTGCATACTTCGGTTTATGCAGCTCTGTTCAATGTCTATAATAGTCTATAATTTGTACACCATCATCAAGATAATTAAATTCTGGGAAGCTTTTCCTTTAAAGTTTGGTTATTTCAAGAACGAAACGATGGTACCTTCTGTTTGATTACTCTAGAAACCATGCTATAAGTTTTTTGCCATTTTTCTGGACTTGGGTGACGTAGACCTGTATCTTTCTATAGTTTGAAAACAAGCAAAAAAAAAAAAACAATTAAGTACCACAAATAAATTCCATGCCATTCGTACCTTAATAGATTTCGCATTTTTTTTAACCCTTTTGCATGAATTAGATCGTTATCGTGTCTATTTTTTTTTTCAACCTAATTTTTTTAACAATTTAGGTCTCTATCTCACCTAATTTTAAGCAATGATGCGAATATCCTTCTAAGTACCACGAATATTGTATTTATCGATAGTATATAACCCCATCCCTAATCGTCCCGCTGCTAGCTGTTATTTTATTATCGTTATGAAACTAGCGTACTAGGAACCGAATGTTATTGTTGAATGATTGTAAATAGGCAGGATCGGGTAATGCTCCAGAATTAGGCTTGTTTTATGTAATCACAACATGTAAGTTATTATATTTTGCTTAATAACTTAATTCGATGCGATTTTCTTCGTCGGAAAAAATCGCGTCGAATAACCAATTAAAATAAGCTGTTCATAATTTTGCTCGAACTTCACGTGGGTGGGTTCGTTTGATCATTAAATATTGGTTTCAAGTCTTGTTGTCACCTTAATTTATATTCCAAAGCTTTTAAACGAGAACCAATGATAGTTTGGTGGTTTACAGAAAAAAGTTTTTTTGTAAGTATAAATAAAAAAGAAAGTTTTTAGAATTATTTATTAAATACGGCTCTCAATAATACATGTTTAACATCCATAATTAATTTATTTAATTTCCTCGGCTCCTTGGTTTATATTAGTGGCACGTGCCGCACTGTATGGTGCACAAACGCACTTGATACTTGCATAGTTTTAATTTTTAAAGTACCAACGTACATACCTACAACTTTTACTAGCTTTCGCCCACTCCTTCGTCTGGGTCCCGTTTAATTCTGTTCATTTTCCGAGATAAAAAGTAGCCTATATGTTAGTCCAGGTTACGAACTATATATATTACAAGTCTCATCCGAATGGGTGTAGTTTTTTCAGTGTGATTGAAACACAAATATCTAGATTTTTACCTTTATAATATTAAGTGAGATTGAATACGTCCTCAAAGGAGACGCTCTATGAATGCAGAGGGTAATCCCTAAGTACTAGTATAGTATTATATAATCTGTGTCCCTAAGTATCAAATGCGCCATGTGCTTGTTCCGTTACTTTCTGTCATAAGCACAGAAAATGGAAACCTAACACCGATTAGCCCGATTTCAAAAACTTGGATAACATAGTATCTAAATATCCAAACCTACACTTTCGCATTAAAAATATTAATAGTCAGATAATATTACAACCGGGCCATGTGCCTGTCACTGATACAAAATCAAACAATTCTAAGTGCATTAACGATATCTCAACTCTCAAGTATCAAGACTCATAAAGCACTTCAGTAAAGAGGTGTTGAGATGTTTGAGTGGGTGAACACAAGATAATTTTAACTTACGCTACCGGGCCTCATGTGTACCAACATCAGCTGGTTACTGTTATAGACGGTAAGCTTCGGATGTGACTCTAGCTACCCTTTTAGTAGTAGTCTTTTGATTTATAGTCCTCGGCAAACGTGTCCAGATGGGAAATTGTTTGATATAGACAGCGGTAGCCGCTGTTTCTCGGCCACGAGGTTGTTCCACTAAAAAAATAATCTGAAACGCAGTTGAACCGTAATTTTTATGTATTTTTAGGCCATTTAGATCCCGCAGAACAGTGACGTTTTGGCTGCAGATCGGTCGATCCATTATTAGCAGTTTATTTAATGTTGATCGTTGTTTTCTAAAATAAGGTCAATTGTTTGTTTTTAAGCCCATAGAAAAATAGAGTTATTTTATATAGAAGAGTAATTCGCTCAATAAAATATATTAAAAGTATCATTGGGTTTTTGTTGGGATCATAAAATTGCAGCTAAAGAGATTTTTATACTTATTATGATCCCAAAAAATACCAATGCTATTTTTCTCCATTTTATAAAGCGAATAGTCTCTAGAATACTTAACCCTACGCA
This sequence comes from Eulithis testata, assembly GCA_947507515.1. Lineage (NCBI taxonomy): Eukaryota > Metazoa > Arthropoda > Insecta > Lepidoptera > Geometridae > Eulithis > Eulithis testata. The sequence goes on along the minus strand of OX382213.1, from coordinate 2,264,798 downwards.
AGCAATGTCGGGTGTGGAAGTTATTCATAAAAGCTTATATGCTGATCGATTCCGGTATAGGAAAGCGGTTAAGTCTGTGCTAGCAACTTCGATTCCCGTCAGACACCAATAAATTAAAGACTTCATCCGTAAGGCCTGGTTTCTGACCAGCTGCGGACGCCTTACGGCCTTCAAACGATGAACGATAGCACCGTGAGGAAACCTGCAGTTTAATCATCATATTGCCGGGGTTGGTGAGTTCCGCACGTATTGATGTTGTCTTTCGTTTCCTGTGGATAACGCTGATTTGATTAGGCTGAGAGGATAGTATAAGATTACTCCATCTAAAACGATGTCCTCGGCACTACAGCTCCCATATTTTTAGCTCTGAACTGCTTTCGTTGCCCAGCGTAATGTCAAGCGATGTGGCCACAGATATACGAAAACAAGAAGCTTTTGACGGCAAAAATCACGCTGAAACGAGCTAATGTCACTATTTAGTCACAGAATACCTATGATTTAGTATGAAAACAGTTCAGAAAACCTGCCAGGCTTACCAGGTAGGTTTTTATGAGACAACGATTGCCCCCCAGCACAGCAGCGTCCGGTTCATAGGGGTATGTATTTAAAGTGGCCCCTAACGCTGCATAAATCATCTAAATTATATGCAAAAGCCAGATTATTTCAACATTTACTCGTAGTTAGACTCTAGACTAGACGGCCGTCAAAATGACGTTCGCCTTATCCTAAGAACCTTAAGCTTTATAAACATATTAAACTGTAATGACGCTTACCTTAATAGGCTGCAAATCGAAGAAAAAGCAAAGCGCCTTCGCCTTAAGGCTCAGACGCGCTAACTAATATTTCCGTCTTTCCGGGCATGGCGGCACTAAGCCCTAACTTAGGGCTGCTAACCTGTAACCTAGTATAAGTTTTTAGATCGCCTAGCCTGGGAATTGGCAAGAGTTCGTACAAGAAGTTACGTATTGTATGTATGTAGGTAGGTAAACTAAAAATTAAAAAAAATATCATGGTATAAAACTGGATTAAGCCTCTAAGCAAGCAAGCTCGTATGAGTTAGAACTCTGGTGACGGAGTTTTTAGTCCGCCTTAAGGCCTCCGTCATGGCTTAACGACTACTAGCACCGGGACCGACAGGTAAACGTTCCCTCCGAAGCGCTCAAACTAACGGCCACCCATCCAAATAGTGACCGCACCAGAAAGTCACTTATAAGGTCCAACTAGTCGCCCACCTTTCCATACAAACGTGGAAGGGTAACTACTCCACTGTTTGACGTTGACCAACCAGAACTAAGGATTATATCAATTTATCTCGTCATAATCTATGTATGTCTGTATACACCACAAACCGTAAAAAAAGTATTCCTTTAAAAAAATACAAGCTTCTAAACATTCGTATTGAAAGTTTAGAAGCTTGTATTTTTAAATAAATTGATATAATCCTTAGTTTTGGTTGGTCAACGTCAAACAGTGGAGTAGTTACCCTTCCACGTTTGTATGGAAAGGTGGGCGACTAGTTGGACCTTAACTTGGATAATCGGTGAAGATTGACTAACTACGCCACTAGAACTTGTGCTTCATCAAACGAGACTGAAAATATTTTGGAAACTACTCATCCTGATCTTGTTCCAAAACCAAGTGAAAGGGTAGATCTAAACCTACCAACTATTTGTCTGCGGGTTTACTCTGACTTCCTTGGAGACCAGACAAGGAGCTTTGGGGGGGACGGACGCTCCCCTGAATCCACTTATACCTACTAGTGCGTGCAATGATGAACAACCAACTCCCAGCTTTCTACTCGGCAGCCCTATTCAAAGTCGTATTAAAGTTATGAGTCAATCGGTTGCTGTCTACTTAACTGAACTGTGCTTTATGTCAGTCCATAAAACCGCGTTTGTTATTCAGGGTTTAAGGTTAGGTTAGGTTAGGTTATGGTTTAGGGGATGTTTTTGTAATGTTAAGGTTATTTAAATTGTTTTTCTCATAGGTGCTGGGCAAGCCTACTCCATCTAAACACTGTTTCAGGCACTAGTGTCCCGTTAAGTGTAGGCATAGGTTGCCTCCTGACGCTGTATAAATCATCTTCAATAGATGTAAAGGCTTATTTTCTCACAATTTTGGTTGCTTCCAAATTTTCCACCGAACATTACTTTTCACCACCGATCATTTTCCTCCTTCGTGCTAAGATCTAACAAAACGGGACATTGGCGAAATTGCGGGCAACACTACGAAGGCCATTCAGACAAGAATTAAATTGAGTTATTGAAAGTAACTAAGGTATTTTATGGTTACCGGAGGCTAAACTTCCTGAAGTTTCAGATTGATCGACGCAGTGCAATGCCCTCACAAAGCACGTCCTCCGTGGACGTACTCAGTGTGACAATATACACGGTGTAACATAATTACATGTTACACCATATATTATATTTTACATTATAATTATATTTTACAGTTCATGGCAAACAGTGTTTGTTCTACGACTTTTGAGATTTCGAAGTTTTTTATTCATTACGCCCCCTTCGGGCTTACAGGGTAATTATGTTACACCTTGTATAGTTAAAGGCAGAATATATTGTATCAGAATAAACATTAGTTATTTGCAAAATGCATATTGGTCTTATATTCGATTCATTGTAAATTCAACTGCTTCCATGTCCATATAAATACTGAAGACATACAATGACTCCATGACCCAAGCTCCTATGAGCTGAACAAAGGTATCAAATAATATCCAACAGGAAGCAGGTGATATTTTAAGGATACGCTTGAGGCATTCCACAATGAGCACCAATTTCTGGAGCACCTGCTTTCCTCGATTTCTCATAGATTTTTAAACTTGGTGCTCTTTTTGGAATAGTTAGCTTGAGTTCTAGTTTGACTAGATTAGATCGTTTTTGAAAATTTTAATTCTCAGCGAATGTTTCGGTAAGGCAATACATCATGATAGGGAGTGGTTACCACTTAACATTAGATGAGCCATCGGTTTGTTCCATCATTTAGTGGTATAAAAATAATAAACAATAAACAATTCGTTTCGTTATCATCGGTTTTTATTTTTCATGAATGCTACCGCTAGGGGCGCTAAATATTCGTCTCTCTTTTTTCTATACATTTTTGTAGTTCCTGAAAATTTCCGCTAGGGGCGCTGTCAATATATGGACAGAAATTTAACGAAATAGTTTTCTAATGGTGGCCATACACGCTACGAGAAATCGTTACGATCAGACTGTACAGTTCGAACGGTACCGATAAATCGCTACATGTTTGTTTTATAAACTGTACATACATGTAGCGATTTATCGGTACCGTTCGAACTGTGCAGTCTGATCGTAACGATTTCTCGTAGCGTGTATGGCCACCATATAACTATCAAATCTTGTATAGGCGACCAAGAAATTGGTTTACCACTCTAAGGCTGAATATCATTTGCACGTACAAAACATCAAGGGCTATTTTCGCTTGACAGATTAAAAACTGCTACGTCAGAATCTGTCATTCCTGTTTATTTAAACTCCTTAGCGAATAATTATGTTACTGGGAGATGTCATCAAAAGTGGTAAACCAATTTCTTGGTCGCCTATACTAAGACCCTCTTGCTAAACCTACCTCTGCGTTAAACATAAATAAGAACGTAGAAAAGCCCGCAGGATCTATTAGTCTCTATTTATAATAGTTTGGCGTCTTTCCTTTGAGAATGTGTAAATCTTACGACGATAAATAAGTTATGTTCAAGCCAATTCACATGAACACGGATGTCGTCTAAACGGCTTGGGACCAATGAGGTACTTGGTTGTGAAGAGAAAAACCATGTATTAGAGTCATAGAGGTGGTCTACATGTACTAAGGCTCGAAAGTAGTAACTTAGCAGCGGGAAGTAGGAAGTGACTGGTTTGTTTCTAAAGTTAAGTCGAAGTTAACTTATTGATTAACTTTAAAGTAGATTGTATTAACAAAATGAATAAAATTAAATAAGAAATTAAGGATTTTTCTTAAACATAAACTTTTTGCCACCGCAACTCAAAAAAGTACCTACACTCTATAGTTTAAAGAAACTTCTGATATTTTGGTAATATTATAAAAAAAAATTTATATCAATTTTAGAATCAAGCATTTCTTCGTTGGACGTGTTCTGTGAAGCACTGCAATTGTTTAGCAAATGTGATAGTTCAATCCGCTCATCAATAAGTTGATCATCTGCTTTATTTATTTATTTATTTTATTAGGACGCGTCGGATAGAGCGAAGTGGAAAGAAAAAACGAGGAAAGCAGACCCCACCATCAGATGGGAATAATAATTGCTTAGGAGAGAGAGAGAGAGGTCAACCAACAAAGGTAACACAAATAACAAGGTACTTAAAAACTATGTGTTCCTTCAAAGGATGCCATAGCATGCGCAAAAATATTGGCTCAACTAGTGTGAATAAGCTATACCTGCGGGCCTAAGATGCGCACCGCGAGATATTTGTCATGTCGTTCTGTCAAAATGTAAGCATTTTGTACCAGTTTAGGAACTATTGCATTATCTGTGGTAATGTTGTCGAGAAACCGCGCCTTTGAATTTTCAACTTTTGACATTTCTGCATGACTATTATCTCGTCCTCAGAGAGGTACGACGACTAAGAAGTGTCAAAAGTGTACATTATGGCGCGTTTTGTCGACACCAATAGGTACCACAGATAATGCAATAGTTCCTAAACTGGTACAAAATGCTTACATTTTGACAGAACGACATGACAAATATCTCGCAGTGTGCATCTTAGGCCCGCTGCATACTTTTTTTGTCTACAACGGAGGCAGTGGTTATACGCCATCGGCTTGTTCTATCAATTAGTTGTATACAAAAAATGGTCCAAAACGACAGCGATTATATTTAAATTACCTTACAATTATGTAACCTAACCATTTATACCAAAGCATGCAAAACACAATTCTATAGTAAGTGCCAAATAACACCGCAATACAGGTCATTCACCCACCTTCACCACGATGTCGCAAAATTAAATTTATGAATGGCTAATTCTGTCGCTTTCCATACAAACCTGTCGCTAAGACGGTAATCGCTCGAATCTCTTAGTACTGTTTGTTTATCATACATAAATTGAATTTTGCGACATCGAGGTGAAAGTGGGTGAATGACCTGTATTGCGGTGTTATTTGGCACCTACTATAAAAGCAACTTATCTCTGAAACTCTGAACTAATTAGATTCTGCGATTAAATTGCTACTTAGGGCATAATTACAATATTGTTTGAGTTCTAATGGCGGTGATACACAGATACGCCTACGCAGCCCACTTCACTTGTGAGCTTCCTTACATACACCTACCACGGGTTCACACTTACGAATTAAAATATATTTTTACACGTTTTATTATAATTAAACGTGTGTTTTAATAAAACTATGATTTAATATATTGAAATTATACATAAAACGAGAGTGGCAACTAAGGTAAAATAATACACTATGCAAGTTTGTAAGAATGTATGTATGTATGGATGTATAATTGTTCCTCTTTCACGCAAAAACTACTGATCAGATTTGAATGAAACTTGGAATATACATATATTGTCCGTGACCTGGATTAACACATAGGCTACTTTTTATCAAAAGTTGAAAATTCAAAGGCGCGGTTTCTCGACAACATTACCACAGATAATGCAATAGTTCCTAAACTGGTACAAAATGCTTACATTTTGACAGAACGACATGACAAATATCTCGCGGTGCGCCTCTTAGGCCTGCAGGTAGTCGTAAATATTTCTATGTAAACCTAATTTGAGATAGTACAATAAAGCATTTAAAATGAGCTTTATTAGGTTCACCTCTGCGTAGACTCTATCAAATTATGCGAACTGCCCATTCAAAAGTCCAATAAGGCAGCATGTCAGCAAAGATGTCACATAAAATGAAACGGCAGTTTAATTTGACATGTGAAAGTTCTCTTGTAAAAGCACAGTTTGAAGAACACCATATGTTATGTTTAGAATTTAGACGAATATCATTTACCTACGTTGCGGAAAAGAGCCATTTTAGGTCCGCCTATCCTCAATTTCGTAAGTATTTATAAGTACTTAAGATTAAAGGTGAAATATCTAAACAAGAAAGAATTTACACTCGATGAGCATAAAAAAAACAACGTCCACCATCTTGAATTTTAAAATAGATAGCATTTTCGTAATCAGCATCCCAAAATACCTCAAATTTTATACCCTTATTAATTTACCCAAAAAAATATCCCTCGATTTTCTTTATTAGTATTATATGCTGGTCATTATTACATAGAAAACGAGGCTTTCATTCCCGCTATAAACTAAGTCAAAATAAACTTGGAAGAATTTACGACGATTCTAAGTGATCCTTCTGATTTTAATGAATATAACATATTTGACATTGATTTTAGTAACTTCGTTGAATTGAATTTGGTCTATCTTATAAAAAGTTAGAGTAGACATTATGTATTTTTAAACATAAAGATAAATGTCTACTCTAACTTTTTAATAAGATAAGGGGGTAAGTATACTTTTGACATGGAATAGAAATTGTTTGGTTTATTCGAGATCCCGTAGTAAGAGCCCGCCCGTTATGCAAATGTTATAGGAAGTTCCCTAACTTAAACTTAACTCACTTTAATAGTGCAATGAGCGCTCATCAAATGATGGCGGGCTCTGATTGTAGAATTCATTGCCAGTTAGCGTCTTAATGAGTGCGTTTGTGAGTTGCGATCTAGGTTCCGGTGTAGGGGTAATAAGGCTCACTGTAGGGTTATTTTCTTACAAATTAATGATATTAAGGCCTATCAATGACTGTGAAAAAAAATAAGGTTTATTTTTTATTAGGTATAATTTAAACAATAAAAAAATCGATTGCGGTGCATTTCCGTGCACCGCAATCGATTTTTTGCACCGCAATCGCTGATAAATTCGTTTTCGTATAAACAACTTTAAAAAAGCTCCCCTTAACTTTGGGTAGTATTATATTTTTTTTTGTATAACTCTAGTTTTGTTATTTATTTCATGATTCATCATTTAGGTACTACCCATATATTTTTAGGTTAAAGTAACTTTTTTCTGTACGTAGCTTAGTTGATTGCAAGTTGTGGGTATCATATAATTAGAGAAACACTTAAAAAAATTATTTTGTGATTTTTAAACTTATGAATTATTATTTATGACAATGCTATTTCTACATCACAATAACTTTTTATAGAGTAAATTATATTTGTCGAAATGATTTTTTTTTTAATTTTTTTTTTAGTTTTAAAATTTGATTATATAATAATTTGATTTTATTTAAATAATTTAATTAAAAATATTTATATAATTTATTTTTTTAGTATTAATTAATTATTTTATTTTTTAAAATTAAATTTTTTTCTGGAAAAACACCCCTCAAAAAATTAAATAAAAAAATGATAATACTATGAGAACTAACCTCTTTTCCCTCCCGCTGTATCCACTTTTCTATATTACCTGGTTATCCTTATTTTATAGTGCCAACACCGTGTATGGAAATTAAATTTATAAAACAGATACTAGTAGTTTTAAGATTATTTGCTTATGCATTTTAATCGATGTAATTATTGTTATGTGTTATTTTGTGTCAATATAATATAATGGTTTTACGGCTGTGAAGGGAATTTCGCAATGTAATTATTGTTATATGTCAATATAACTAGGTAGTAAAATATTTGAGTGAATTTAATGCTAATTGTGGTAGTTCTTTAATTTGTGAAATGCGTACTGGTTTGGATACTTTAACAGGTTAATTTACATAAGCAATTTTCTTTTACAGATGTTTTCGTACAAGAGTTGAAAGTAATTTTGTTTTGAATGCTCTACCTTTTTTTCTGCATAAGCCATTTAAAAACATGTCCCAAGTTGGTATAATAACCCGTAAAAATGGTGAAAATGATGATGATTATCATATTGATTGTGACAAAGGCCTGAGAATAATTTTCATAGTAAAATTTATAATCTGTGGTAAAATCTGGAACAATTTTGTTATCTTTTATAAAATATAAGATTGCAACAAAAGCCCGCAATCATTAATATTTATTTGGAAAATATAAGTACTACAGTTCTTTTAGATATAGTAGGTGCCAAATAACACCGCAATACAGGTCATTCACCCACCTTCACCACGATGTTGCAAATTTCAATTTATGTATGGTAAACAAACAGTACTAACGAGATTCGAGCGATACCGTCTTAGCGACAGGTTTGCATGGAGGGCGACAGAATTAGCCTTTCATAAATTGAATTTTGCGACATCGTGGTGAAGGTGGGTGAATGACCTGTATTGCGGTGTTATTTGGCACGTACTATAGGTTAGTTTCCCGTTCCCTGCCTCGTCAAAACGTGCAAAATTATATGAAGCAAACCAATATTAAATTATTTGATTCAAAATATTTAACATTCAATACACTAATAACACCCAATGACATGTTTTCTAGAATAAACCTCGTCACTACTGGATGAATAAAAGCGTTTGCGCATTGGTTGCTAACGACATTTCGACATTCCCGTGATTTCCGGCACCAACCAAAATGTGAAAATTTAGGTGCTAAATGAAATTATAGGTACTGTTAAGGTACTGTTACACATGCTAATAAAGCATGCTTTTAGTGAGCAAGTGCTGCTAATTATTAGCGTGCTAGAAAATCGCACGACCATCGATTTTTGATCATGCTACCTGCAGCGCGGGTGAAGGGGGCGTGTTTTTAGCGCGTGTGAACAGGTTTGCTTATTGAGCATGCTAGTATCGATCGATCAGTCGTTTGCGACAGGTGCACGTGCACAGAGAACGTGGGAGCACGCTATAAAATAGCATGTGTATTAGAGTGTTTGCTTTTAGCATGCTTATTCAGAAGCATGCTTAAAACTAGCATGCTTATTGCTAGCAAATGTAAACTCCTCACTAGCATGCTAATATTGAGCACGCTAATTAGCATGCTATTTTCTAGCAAGTTAAACAGTACCTTATATCTCAGCCGATATCGTGTAGATGTCGTATCGGTGGCAGTGTGAATCTTTCCCACCATTTTAGAGGCATCATGTCTTATAACACTGGATGTTTATTCACAAAACCCCGTTTCAACCAAAGTTAAATTGATTGTTAACTTTAACGGCACGGTAATGGACTGTTGAAAGTTAATTGCGAGCAAGTTACAACTGCCATTAGGTAACTGTTAGAGTGTCGGAGTAGTAAGCTTTTAGAGTTCCGTAATACCGCGTTCACACTATACCCATACCGCTGCCGGCATTATTGCTGCGGACTTATTGCCACAGCAACACCGCCTTTATTCTCATTAGAGAGCAAGGACATGCACTTGGGCAGGGAGCCGGGACAGAGGCATTATCGTGTTCACACTATACTCGTGCCCACTTCTCTGCCCAAGTCCCTGCCGACTGCGGCATAGTGTGAACGCAACATAAGGCATTTGGAAATCCGTGATGAGTTAACGTCCGTAAAACCGGTATAGGACAGAATTATATATCATCATCATCATCACCAACACCGCCATCATCATCATCATCATAATTGTAGGACAGAATAATTTTCCATATTCCAAGGTTGTGTGTTGCAGGCTTTATAAAAGTTGTAATTTTTTTTTATTGTGTTAATTATTAATAAATAAATAAATATTCACGGACACTTAACACAACGCCTTCTAGTCTCAAACTAAGCAAAGCTTTTACTATGGAAGCTAGATGGCTGATAGAATATACATACTTATAATACATAGAAACACCCAGACACAGAACAAACTTACAACAAACGAACAACTATTAATGTACTCTTAACATTACATTCTAGCACTAAGTACCTGTTGGATATTAAAACTGTTCCACGTTTCTGCACCAAGCTTAAATCCATTGGTGCTCAAAAGTGGAATAGCGTAGGTGCGGAAAATCTTGGTGCTCGAAATGGAATAACTCAATTGACAGATTTTTTATGTAAATTACGTCTTTGACAGACAAACAACACTTTTTTTTTACAAAGTCACCACGAACCGGGATATCCAGCCCAAGACGGCCGTGTGAGAAATTAGTGTATGAAGAAAGTTCAAAATCGATCTTTAAAACATAGAAAGGTTCATTGGCTGGGTCTGGCCTGGTGGGTTTGATGGTTCGATGAAAATTTTTGAGTTATACCTACACAAAGGTAGCGAAGAGACATAAAAATACTTTTAGGCAGAATTGCAGTATCAAAAGTTATAACAGGCGTCATGGCCCAGTCGGTAGTAGCTCTGCCTTCCGTGCTGTGGGTCGTGGGTTCGATCCCCACCGAGAACAAATATTTGTGTGTTGTAAACATAGATGTTTGTTCTGTGTCTGGGTGTTTTTAAGTATTATAAGTATGTATTTACAAAAAAAAAATTGTATGTATGTATTCTATCAGCCATCTAGCTTCCATAGTAAAAGCTTTGCTTAGTTTGGGACTAGAAGGCGTTGTGTTAAGTGTCCGTGAATATTTATATATATTTAAATTTATTTATTTATCCATACCTCGCCGGTGTGACATAGTTAGCCACAAACGTTATTTATAGATGAGTTCTACTAGTTTATAATAATCTGTATGTAATAACTATTACCTATAACTTAAATGTATTCTGTGTTTACGTAGACATTGTAATTATTATTGTTATTGCTCTCGGGCTCCGTTATAAAATATTATTACAGATTTTATTGCAGTTACAAAATATTGAACATCGAGCGGATGGAAAAAGCGAGAGAATCCACCACGAAAGATAAAAGAGAGAGACCACTACTTTTCTTACTAAATAAAGGATCACTACTTTTCCTCATTTATAATACTCAAAAGTCATTCAAATTTGAGCACCATTTAAAGTTGTTCTGCCTCTGTTTGACATTAATCATTTGTAAGAGATGGCAATAATTTAAACGGGACTTAGGCCCGTATTCCGTAGCCTTACTCAAGCACTAATCCGCACTCAGGCATAGATTTTTGTATGAAAATCTCTACTCAAATCTATGCTTGAGTAACGATTTCTGTCTCGGAATACGGGCCTTAAATTGAGTGGGGTTTGAGTGGCTTTTGAGTATTCGCCCATTAGACATTGAGATTCCAAAAACAATTCGGTTAAAGTTGCCAATATAGAAATCCCGTTTATTCATATTTAACTGTCATTTTAGCGCGGCTTTAAAAAATGCTCTATCATTGTCACTTGCATGAAAACGAAAAGAGATGACAACATAGCAAACCTTTTAGTTAGCTCAGCTTTATAAGACCAATATGAATATACCGCTTAGTTTTTTTACATAAAATCACAGATTTGCTATCTGCTACTTTTATGACATTCCAATTGAATTCCAATAATATTTTGATTAGATTTCAACAAAAAAACTTGGTCATTTATTTATTGTTTTGGTTTTCTGTCACTAAATATTTGCCATACTTTTGTATCTACTCTCTTACTACTTAGGTACTCTGTTTTGCTCCTTCCTGTCTGACTTACTTTTTTCTCACTGTTGTATCTGTGTGTTTTGTACCCAATGGGTTGAATAAATGTATTTCATTTCATTTCATTTCACGAACGAATTCTTTTTTTAAAAATGGTTTTGAATAAAATATCTATTTATAAACATTTTATTTTTAGCTGAATTGTTTTAATTCTTGAGGACGTAAATATACAGAGATGTTGATTCACAGTTCTGTAAACACGGATCAGCTATTTATCTTAGCACTCGCTGTCACCTGTGACTTTACCTGCTGCACTTTTCATTAAAGCAAGTAAGCTCGTATGAGTTTATTGGCCAACTCTGGTGGCGGAGTTTTTAGGCCGCCTTAAGGCCTCCGTCATGGCTTAACGACTACTAGAGCCGGGGCTGACAGTTTAACGTGCCCTCTGAAGCACGGAAGCGGTCAAATGTAAATGCCACTAACGGTCACCCATCCAAATAGTGACCGCACAGAACGTTGCTTAACTTAGATAATCAGTGAAGATTGACTAAGCAAGGTTAGCCACGAGCGCTTCATTCAAAGCTTACGAAAGACCTTCCTAAAATGAATTACTTTTTTTAACTTGTATGAGAATGGCCCGCTGATAACTCTTAGGGCCGTAAGATCAAAAGCAGTTTAAACTATGGGTTTCGTAAACTACGATTACATTTGATCGATGGATTAATCTACTGTCATCTCTGTCAGTTTAAGCTACCATTGGTCGATTAACTACCATTGATCTTATGAAATAATCGGAGACTGGAGGTTAAACTCTATTTCGTGGTTTAAACCACTATTGATCTTACGGCCCTTAGTTTCATTTATGTTATTTTTAGAAGATATCTGGGCAAACCGCTCTATACAATTCTTATTATTTTGTTAAAGTAATATTTTTTCTTTATTTTTCGGTCTATAAGTTTGAATAGAATCTTGGAAACGCAATCATAACTTTATAATAATAAGTAGAGCGTTTGGTAGTAGTAGATACACAAAATTTTACAATAATTTAAAAATCTAAGCCCATTAAATCTTCTTCTTCTTCTTCCTGCCCTTATCCCACTAGGTGGGGTCGGCACAACATGTTCTTTTCTTCCATTCTCCTCTATCATTCGTCATCTCAGTGTTCACTCCTCTCCTATGCATATCATCTTTTACACAATCCATCCATCTTTTTTTGGGCCTACCTCTTCCTCTATATCCATCCACATTCATACTTAGCACTCTCCTCGTTACATGACTCTCTTCCATCCGCATGACATGCCCACACCACGCTAACCTGTTGCTCCTCATTTTCTCTGTCACTGGTGCCACTTTCAGACTTCCTCTAATGAAGCCATTAAATCATCATCATTATTTTAATACACTTGTATTCTCGACTTTACGTCTACAGGTCACAGACCTACATACAAACGTAGGTTTTTCCTGTTATAGGTATAAATAAGGTGTATTTGCCAGATTTTTTCGTGTAAGCTCCTGTTGGCAACTTTGCATCCATTTTGGAAGTCGTCCAAATTGAATGACAGATTATTGTATTGTTGAATGTTTATTAAATCGGGTAATTTAATATAGCAATGTTTCAATTTCCTTTTTAATTTATCTATACAAGTGGATGACTGTGTGTTGGGATGTTTTAGTCAAAACGTTGGTACATAATATATCTAATAATAATAATAAGCCATTTGTTCCCTTTTACAGTTATTGCATAATTCATTATAATGTCATAAATTTAATTAGAAATTTGTAATAATTTAAAATTCGTTATTAATTAATTGCATGCTATGTGTAAAAAATTTCATTAAAATATTGTTAGGGGATGTACATTTTTGGACAAAGGCCTCCTCCATCCGGGTCTGTAATATATCTAAGAGATTCAATTATTGAATTTATTCATTAACATCACAAGGATTATTCAGAATCAGGGTCCTAATAAGTGATTTCGAGTGCCAGTTTCTCAGAACTAAAGCTTAGAAGAGTTGACAAAATGCTTAATTGTTTATTTATTTATTTATTTTAAGGAAAACCAACAGTTTAAATTAACTAGATAAACATTTTTATAGCAGTAGAAAGCCAATTACAGGTTTTCACGGATACGTTAACATAATAGTTACACATACAACACATGTTCCAAATGTTATGTCGCTGTTGAGAAACGCCTTATTTTTTTAAATTTATTATGTATAACTAGTTAATATATACAAAAATATACATAAATATTACTATAATTCCATTAAGTTATAGTAAATTCCAACAATAATAACTACAAACTGATTTGCATTCGCCATTAGTTGTAATATCAATACAGATACAGATGTAAACAGATTGATACGATCTATTCAAACTGTTGCTATTGTCTGTCTGTCAGCGGGTCATAGTTACGACTATGATAGATGGATGAACCCAAGACAATGATTTGCTTGCAACTAGTTTTGTAGAAGTGATTGCTAACAGCGTTACTGGACTACTGGGAAGTGGTAGAGGCCGTTCATTCCACTTCGTCCCACTGGGTTTCGTCCCACTGGTGGGACGAACGAGAATGCAAAGGACAAGTATTATTTTATTCTCGATCGTGCCACTGGGTTTCGTCTCACTGGTGGGACGAACGAGAATGCAAAGGACAAGTATTATTTTATTCCCGTTCGTCCCGCTGAGATGTTGGTAGGACGAACGGGAGTTATAGAGGCTACTCTAACATGCAAATTTTATTCTTTTTAGTTAGGTGACTTGGCAGGTTCAATGGCCTTCTATTCTTATCTCTATCTATCTTTAAAGTTCTACCTATAAATAAAAAATAAATATTCTTGGACATATCACACAACGTTCTCTAAGTCTCTAGTTCCAAACTAAGTGAAGCTTGTAGGTACTACCACCTACTATAATCTTATAATGTATAAAATATTAAAATTTTGATGGCCGAATACTCAAACACCACTTAAATTAAGTTGACGCTTAAATTATTGACATCTCTTACAAATGAGTAATGTCAAACAGAGGCAGAGAAACTTTAAGTGATGGTTAAATTTGAGTGACGTTTCAGTATTCCGGCCTCAGTCTATTATTTTGGTTTATTAATTTATGACATCTAAAACGGTCTATAAAATATTTAAATACAGACTCAGAATATAATTTTATGTACCAAAATAAGCAACGCTCAAATCGCGTGCTAATCCGATATGAATCAACTTAAATCAAAACGCAAATTTTATTCTTATTTACAACCCGTAAACTAATTTGCAATTCATAATACCATTTACCTACCTGTCTTTATGATTATTATACCAATCCTATCGTAAGGTATTGATTTTCAAAAAGATATTTTCTGTATAAAATACATAAAATGAATTTGAAACCAGGGGCCCGCCCCGGAGATTCCGTAATAAAAGAAAATGAATTAAAATGTATGGAAATTACATTTCAGAACATAATTTAGAAGATCAAAAAAACTAGAAAAAGCGACTTTAATTTGACTACCTTACTGCTTCATCATCAGATGATCTTGCCTAGTCGGTGAAGAGCATATAACTATGCATACATACTCATAGGCTATTAAAGCTCCGTTTTCACTAGGGGACATTTGTTCTGCGACTCTGTCGCTCGACACGAAATTCACGTGTCCCGCGCGATGTCGCCCGGCGTCGCTTGGGACATTTACGAGTCGCGCAGCTTGCTAGTCGATGCTCCGAGCGTCGACACGCGCGACCTTCGTGTCCCTCGACAGTCGCCGGAGACAAATAAGTGAATGTCGGGCGATTTGTTCCCGCGACATGTCCCCTAGTGAAAACGGGGCTTTACTCTACCAGTATCACGGGCGAAGACGCGGATATACGCTAGTTGTCGTGTGCAAAATAGTAGCAATGGTAATGACTAACGATGTGGCGCCACTGTTTTGTACGTAACAAATTAAGTCAATTTATTATATCAATGCTGCTATTATCAATCCTAGTAATATCAATAATAGTGTTTAGCATGTGCTTCCGTGTAATTGCCATACCTACATAATTTATTTTACAATTAATAATTGTATACAGGGTGTACTAGGCTACTAAACAGTTGTGTCGTCAATGTGCATGTTTGACATAGTTATACATAATTTGTGGTTATACGTACCTAATTATAAGTAAGCGTTGGCGCACACTTGACGACAAGACGTCGTGTCGTGTAGATGAGGAGAGAAAAGAAATATTTTTTTTGAAAATCCGCCCTTTCTTGAGCCGGATTACGTCACAATATAAAGCATATTTTGAGTAAAACTATTTAAGCTGGAATAAAAATAAAAACGGTTTTAGAATGGCTAAACAAAGCCCTATTTATGCCGTCCAATTTCATATTTTAGCCGGATTACGTCACAATATGGTTTATATTATACGTAATTTTCAAAAAATATTTATTTTCTCTCCCTAGCTACACGACGCGACGTCTTGCCTTCTAGTGTAGTTTGACGCTAATAAGGGACTCAGGGACTAAAAGTTCACGTTAACTCAAGCTGACATACAATTGCTTGAAAAAAAAACTAAAACAATTTTATATCATTTCTGTTCTAAAATGATGCTATATTAATGGTCTAGTTAGTCTCGTGCTTGCTTGATATTCAATTGTAGTATATTTTTTCTCTAAATTAAGACCAACAAATATAATCACGGGCCACTGTGATCTGAACCACCATCTCCTCAAGATCGGAGTGACAGATAGCGACCTCTGTCGTGGCTGTCTCCAGGAAAAGGAAACAGTAGAGCACGTCTTGCTGCATTGCTCGGCAACAACCGAAGCCAGATCCAAAACGGGACTGGAGGAGCTGATCGGCTCCTCGGCATCCACAACACCATCGGGGATGCTGGAACATTGCGAACAATACGGGTGTATTGTGCATTGTCCCCCTGCTGACCTCACCCCAACCAGCCCAACTCCTTAAAGTAACGGAGAAGGACTTTGGGTTGTTGACAGCAATGTTCCAGCATCCCCGATGGTGTTGTGATGTGTTGACCCCAACGCGGGACATCAGTGCAGATCTTATTCCCCAACGACGAATTAGAATTAGAATTAGAATTAGAAGACCAACAAACCCTTAGTCTGACTGAACATTATTTTTACCACCATTTTTTTTTTTGATACAATATATGCAACCGTTTGACCACAATCTCACCTGATGCAATAAGCAATGATGTTCAAACGGTTTTTTCATTTCATTTATACCTACTTGTAACGTGGTACCCAGTGCACGAGGTAACAATTTTCTCAAACACGCAAACCTAAATCATTATCAAAACCACCATAAATCCATCACATGCAAATCACACGTGAATACATTGAGCTAAACGAAGCGTCTCCGGGAATCGAACCTGTTAATTGCATGGATTGACATTTGACATCCGACTGAGGTCCTTGATTACGTATCCTTTTTTAACCGACTTCAAAAAAGGAGGAGGTTCTCAATTCGGTTGTATTTTTTTTTTATGTTTGTTACCTCAGAACTCCGTCATTTATGAACCGATTTGAACATTTTTTTTTATCTGAAAGTGTATGCATCCAGATTGGTCCCTTTTTTCAGTTTTTCCAGTTTTTTAAACTTATAAATTATTTGTTACATCTATACACATTTCTAATACTGATTTAATTTTGGGATTCTATTTTAGAATATGTTTCAAAACAGTATTCTATCAGCAATCTAGTTCCCATAGTACAAACTTTTTTAGAGAGCGTTGTGTGATATGTCAAAGATTATTTTTTTCATTTTATTTAAAACTTGGAATGCCGATTTTACTGTACACCAATATAAAACATTTTGTAATACCTCAGAAATTAAATTCACATGAGATCCCCATCTTAATACCAGTGAAAAAACAGTTTTTTTTTACAAATAGCAATTCTGACAATTTACAACGAGTAAAGAATTCTTTTATCAGTTGGCTTGTGAACATCTTTTTTTGGAAGTTGGGAATCGAGGCGAATATTCACTACCCTTTGCCACGTATATAAAAAAACAGTAACTTTTGTGTGTGGCTTTAGACAACCCTACTTAATAGGCACTTAATGTTTGTAGTGTGTATGTAAACCTATGACCCATTTACATGTAATTGTTTGAATTCCCATGTTTATTATATACATATTGCTTTTATTTTTGTTTCATACGTGCTATCCTAAAATAGTTCATTAGGTCTTAGGTCTGAAGCTTGAGTCTAAGGCCCGTATTCCGTAGCCTTACTCAAGCACTGATTTTCATACAAAAATCTATGCTTGAGTACGGATGTACTCAAGCATAGATTTTTGTATGAAAATCTCTACTCAAATCTATGCTTGAGTAACGATTTCTGTCTCGGAATACGGGCCTAAGATTTTGTTCTGATCTCCGAAATGCGAAACAATTGAAAATCGAAATGTTCAAAAGAGTATGGTACCTACCTAAGTTATTTTGAACATACTTTCTATTAGTTCGTATAAAGACTGCTTAGAAAATTCATTTTTTGGGGAAGTTCGAATATGGATACGGTTTATTTTTCTAACAGAGAAGTCAATTGATAGACTTTTTTGTTAGAAAATAAGGTTACACTAGTCGCACACCTTTCCATACAAACGTGGAAGGGTAACCACTCCACTGTTTAACGTTGACCAACCAAAACTAAGGATTATATCAATTTATCTCGTTATAATCTATGTCTGTATAAACCCCAAACCGTAAAAAAAGTATTCATTGAAAAAATACAAGCTAAAAATACTTTCCATACGAAAGTTTAGAAGCTTGTATTTTTTAAATGAATACTTTTTTTACGGTTTTTTAAAATTCAAATGGCGATAAACCAAAAACGGGAATCTCGTACAAGAGCTAAAAAGTAACATTTTATAATTTAATAATTCTTTTACTATATAAGTATTTAATTGTTATTACGGCTGTGAAAAGCGTGTCACAGTTTTTCAGCGGTTCTTATGTAACCGTCAAATTCCCAACGAACTTCACAAGTCTATAAAAATTATAAAGCTGTTGCCGACTGATTGACGTCCCAATACATTAAAATATCAAATTAGAGTTTTATGACTGGCAGTTTCCAGTTTTTACTGCCGCCTAATGATATGAGGCACGGTAGGTAATTAGAACTGTATTAGGATCACTATAAACCCCTAGAATCAATGTCAAATATCTATTATTCAGTAAAATTACAAGGATTCTTTTAGAATCGTTTTATAAACTAGGAGATTCTAAGAGCCAGTTTTTTGTGACTAGAGCCTAGAAGAATAGGCAAGAACCTACGACCTGGTTCCTAGTTAGAAGTAGATCCTGTTTTACACTGCCCACGACACGACACTTACACGATATCGTTGGAGATAATAATATAACGGCGGCAATTCCGTTGTTACAGGAAACTAAAATTACATAAAAATTTAATTCTTATTATGTTAAGCTAAGGTTCAAATTAGCATACCACCTCAATCTTAATATTAGAAACCATGTGCACCAAAATTGGTCACAGTTGTGCAAATAAATGAAAAGGATAATATTCTATCAGCAATCTAAGTTCCGATAGTGTTTGCATAGTTTGAGACTAGATGGCGTTGTGTGAAATCCATAAATATACATATTACTTACTTACTCAAGGTCCTTTTTAGGATATTCAAAGGTAGTTAGAGACATGTCGAAAAATGTTATATTTGGCTGATGCCGATATTATGCAGGCAGATTTCTACTAACTTACAACGTCAAAAACGGCCGCCGGTTTTTAAAAACCCCAAAGCCAAAGTCGTAGGGCAAAAAGAGCCGCTAATCATAACACTGACAGTGATCCGCAGCGGCCGCTCAGAGCATGACGATTCAATCCGCAGATTAGGCAAAGCGCAGATGAAACAGTAACTTATTTACCACAAGCCGTCGCCCGCGGCGTTGCTCGCGTTCTAGACCCTTTAAGGCCGTAAGATCAAAAGCAGTTTTAAACTATGGGTTTCGTGAACTACGATTATATTTGATCGATAGATTAACCTACTGTCATCTCTGTCAGTTTAAGCTACCTATGGTCGATTAACTACCATTGATCTTATGAAATAATCGGAGACTGGAGGTTAAACTCTATTTCCTGGTTTAAACCACTATTGATCTTACGGCCCTTAGAGTGTGACTTTTCAAAATTCCTTTCCTAGTGCACCTCTATATACTACCCTCCAAATTTCATATCTCTAGGACTAATAGTTTAGGCTGTGCGTTGATTATCAGTCAGCTTCAAAAGAGTTTTATACATTTAAGAATATTTACTGAGACCACTCCAGAAGTTTGCAGAAAACTAAATTTACAGAAAACTAAGTTTTACGCAAAATTAAATTTAACTGGCAGTCTAAATTTAGTGTTGCGTGGTAATCGATCCGTTGCGTCATCCGCCATCTTAATTTTAATTTTTGTTTATTGAATAACTTGTTTGTTTTTAATTTCACACGAAAAATGTTATTAACAAAAGTTGTTTAGAATTAAATTTTGTACAATTTTGGTTCTGATAAATTTTTCTTTGGATCGATATTTTCCAATTTATACCCTAAAATATTTTTGAATTTTTGTTTGATTAACGACTCGTTTATTTTTAATTTTACATGAAAAATTGTCATAAACAAATTTCGTATTATTCAAGAGCTTTATTTTTACAGAATATCTACAAAAGAAATAATATTATTTAAAATGTAATGTAGTTATTTAACTAACTATTCAGTTTACACTGTGTCGTTACTTTTTGCTGATGGGAAGTGGATTGCAGATTTACAGATTACAGATTAGTGTCTGAATGATGTTGGATTATGCTTTGATATAAATATTATACCATAAATATAATATTATTAGTAATGATCAAGTCGTCGGCTTAACTAGTTGAAAGATGAATCGTTTGGAATAAAAGATTAAGGGCTGCAATAATATGATATAGCATAGCAATATTTATAATATTTTTTCTTAATTTTTAATACATTTACTGACTTGGAAATAACTGTTTGTTTATAAATAAACAATGAGGTAAGCTTGGAACAGCAACGTGTTTTGTCTCTTTCGATCGAATCTCGGATACGCTAGCGTTACGATACATTAGCGATTGTCACATTTATTCGTGATCAAGGCATAGAACAAATATTTTTGTTAAGTACAAAAAAAATGTTCTTTGTGCGTATCGAACCCACAACCTACAGTGAAGAAATCGAAGCTATAGCTGCATAGCACAATATCTCAGACACAATACGATTATTAGGCGATTGGCGACGCTTCCTTCATATATAAATTCCACAGTGTTGCCACATACAAGTCCCATAAATTACCGCAAAACCTTATATTTGAGAGCCATGAATAATGTAAAAGAGAATTAGTGTATCGTAAAGTTGTGAATAAATATTTTCATAAATTTATTTAAGCTGTGTTGTTGAACAGTCTGTATTACATTATTATCTGCCACACTAAGAGACATCACTTAAAAACATAATCAACAAGTCTTACGTCCGAATATTGAAACGCTACTTACGATTTAATGAATGCGATTTGGTCCTCAGTTGAGCTAAGATATGCAACGGTTTGTAGATAGCTCAACTGTTTCATATGTTTTTGTTGTATACTCGTATATCGTAAATAGTCGTAATTTTGTGAATTAATTAAATAAATAAATCCTTAAATGATTAACCCAGATAGCTCACCTGATGTTAAGCGATTACCTTTGCCTATGATTACTCGTACTCCGAGACATAAAAGTGTTAAGTCTCATGCGCCTACCCTTCCAACAAGAATACACCTAGTATCATTGTTTGGCGGCGGCAATCGTTATATCATAAAAACGTACCAGGTTTAAGCCTGGCAGGTTTTCTGAACTTTTTTCATACTAAATCATAGGTATTCTGTGACTAAATAGTGACTTTAGCGCGTTTCAGTGCGTTTTTTGCCGTGCAAAGCTTCTTGCCTTCGTATATGACAGGCGTCATGGCTCAGTCGGTAGTAGCTCTGCCTTCCGTGCTGTGGGTCGTGGGTTCGATCCCCACCGAGAACAAACATTTGTATGTTGTAAACATAGATGTTTGTTCTGTGTCTTGGTGTTTCTATGTATTATAAGTATTTACAAAAAATGTATGTATGTATATTCTATCAGCCATCTAGTTTCCATAGTACAAGCTTTGCTTAGTTTAGGACTAGAAGGCGTTGAGTTAAGTGTCCGTAAATATTTATTTATTTATTTTTATTTATATCTGTAGCCACGTCGATTGACATTATGCTGGGCAGCGAAAGCAGTTCAGAGCTTACGATACGGGGGCTGGTACTTCATAGAGGTTGTACTTAGACTTAAAACTAGATTGAAAAATTACGCCAAGCTCACACCATACCTGCTTAACGTAAATACCACTTATTTTGCGATATAAACAAGCCAATTTGCCTGCAATTACAAAGTGTCCAAGGTGTGAAAATATGGTCATTTACTTGACCATGTTCTAGGCTGTATATGGCAGGACTTGTTGGACTGATTACAGATGAAGGCAGGATATTGTGGAATTCATAATTTTAATGTTCCTTAGACGGAAAAAGAAATGGAAAGTGCAGATATTTTATCAAATCTTACGCATTGCTTTTTATTCCCTATAACTTCTTCTTTTATTTAATGGCCTCCATCCGTCATTTCGACAGACAGGTTTGCCAGTGTCAAGTGAGTTATTTGAAATAATATGAGTAAGGTCATGTAATCACTGGCAAAATTGTTGAAATGACGGGCAAGGGCTATAAATAAAAGAAGAAGTACCTAATTCGTCAAGCCGGCTGTGGATAACGCTAGAATATAGAAAACGTCAATTTATGAAGATGGCCACATGACTTATCGTTTAGAAATATAATTTCGATACATTTTGATTAGTTTCTCATCTCTAGCGCTTGTAGAATGTCAACAGTAGATAGAAGAGATTACAACTTATAAAACCGAAAAGTCAATTTTTGTCTAATGCACATGAACGTGAATCTTGAAAAGAGTCATGTTCATGACTTTTTAAGATAGGTATAAGCGAGTTTTATAAAACTGAGCTAGCAGTTAAATAAATATTTAATTAAGAATATTAATAAATATAAATATTTTATCGTAGTTGCGTATTAAAATTCTAGGTAAATATATCAAAGATATGTTGACCAATCTCCCACAAACATGCGGTTATATTGAATCGTACACGGATCGCGATAAGTAACGAGAACAAAAGATGGTGGAGTAGTCTTTAAGTTATTGTGTTTACATTTATAGTTAAAAAGCAAGACGATATACCTCATAATTTTGATTTCTAGTTTAATTATCTTTTTTCGATAAAGGTTGATAAGTAAACCTCTAACTAAACGAGTATATAACCGATAATAGGTTTCTAGCAGTCGATATTTACATAAGATTTTTTTATTTCATTTTCAAAATCTTTAAAGGCTTTGTGTCTTCTCTCTTATACTAAATAGTAATTCTTTTATAGAAATTATCTTAAAAGACAAAGGCACTGAGGTTAATTTTTTAAAAGAATTTCGAATAAGTGTTTAATTTAGGGTATTCATATTGGTCTTCTAAAGCTGAGCTAACTAAAATGATTGCTAAATCTATTGTCCACTTTTCGTTGTCATGCAAGTGACAATGATAGAGCATTTTTTAATAAATAAATAGGCCTTTATATCTATTGAAGATGATTTATACAGCGTCAGGAGGCAACCTAAGCCTACACTTAACGACACATGTAGTGCCTGGGACAATGTTTAGATGTAGTAGGAGCATTTTTAAAGCCACGCTAAAGTGACCGTTGAATATGAGACTTTGTGACGATTCGGATTGTCCCAATTGTCCCAATTGTCACATTTGATTTTAATAATTTTTGTTGTGACGATTCGGACAACATCAAATTAAGGAAGCAGTTGAGTACAGTCAGGTAAAAAAAAATTAGGCAAAATATGATTTAGCTATTTAAATTGCTTTGCGAGCGTGTGGTTAGAATAAAGAGGAACTTTATAATATAACGAACGACTCTACAACTCTGTTCGAATGCGGCGAGTTGGACAATTAGGTGACACAATTGCGATGCGGTCTGTGCGAGCGCCGCTTGCAAATTATAAGTTGTTGTCACTAATATGGCTGCGACTGGTTGCTTATTATAAGTATATCTAGGTAAATGTGGTGCACTGATCATTTGGCTTTAGAACTACGATTTCAGGTGGAATTTATCGATGAAAACGTAGTGCCTATGCAATTAGATCACGCATGAAAAGACGATAATATATGTGAGAGAATTTTACAATCGTAGAAACGAAAACAAATGTATGGGAACTATTTTTTATAAATTATACGTTTAAAAAGTTGAAAAAACCGACTTCAATTTGATACAGCTTCATCATCAGATGCTGATGATAATGGTAGTTTACTGGGTTTATTATATTGATCATAAACACCATTAAAAGGTCACAGGAAAGCAAAATACGCAATGTCGTGTACTTGGAAGACGTGTTTTTTCAGTTATTTATGTAACTCCGATAGTACTAAACCAATTTTGATAAAAAAATTACAGGACTAATCTGGATGTATACCCTTTCAGATAAAATAAAAAAAAATCAAATCGGTTCATAAATGACGGAGTTATCTATATTAATATTATAAAGAGAAAAGATTTGTATGTAAGTATGTTAGTAACGAATTGGCTCAAAAAGTACTGATCCGATCTGGATGAAACTTGGAATATACATTGTCCGTGACCTGGATTAACACATAGGCTTTTATCCCGGAAAATCAACAGGATCCAACGGGACGCGAACGAAGTCGCGAGCGGAAGCTAGTGAGGTAATAAAAAAAAATCCCTTTCAGATAAAATAAAAAAAATCAAATTGGTTCATAATTGACAGAGTTATCTATACTAATATTATAAAGAGGAAAGATTTGTATGTAAGTATGTTAGTAACGAATTGGCTCAAAAAGTACTGATCAGATCTGGATGAAACTTGAAATATACATTGTCCGTGACCTGGATTAACACATAGGCTTTTATCCCGGAAAATCAACGGGATCCGACGGGACGCGAACGAAGTCGCGAGCGGAAGCTAGTGAGGTAATCAGCATTAACAAAAACTTTTACGATGGCATGATGTTTATTTTTCCAACAGTCAGTATTTAGCAAAGCAGAACGATTCTAGTTTTTCACCGCTTTATTGGTTCTGTTCTTGGCACGGCGCCATACCTTTTCGGCATCCTTAGGGCGAAACCGCTAAGACTCAGACCAGACGACGCGATTTTCTTGATAACGACAGTCTAATACGATAGTAGAAGCCGGGACGGCCCGATAGTGTATAAGTATAAATAAAAATAATAAAAAAAAAACAGTGTGTGGAGTCCCTAAGCGCGGAAGAAGTAATACTTCGAGTGCCACGCATTCACTCTCGCTCTGTGTTAAATGTGAAATTAATTTAGTATTTATTTTTATGTAGGTACTCAACCAATATGCAGTACTAAATTATCACTTCAAAATAAAAAGTAAAAAATTTCAAAAAATGTATAATGTATGACCGCAGTCCAACGTATCACTGTTCGGCCAACAGTAGCTCTGCTGCTGATGGTTGAAATAACGGCTATGTCTTTTTTTCTTTGGTTTAACGCTGTCAGTTGGAAGTCGTATAACTTCAAAAAATGCTGAACACTGCCATCTATGAGTTAGGGGTAGAGACAGCGACTATGTCCTCCCGTATAACGCCTGTCAGTTGGAAGTCGCATTAGATATATAACTTCAATAAATATTCTTGGACATATTACACAACGCTCTCTAGTCCCAAACTAAACAAAGCTTGTACTATGGGGACTAGATTGCTGATATAATAATACAAACATCTATGAAACATCTACAAATGTTTGTTCTCGGTGGAGATCGAATCCACGCCCCACAGCACGGAAGGCAGAGCTACTACCGACTGAGCCTTGGCGCCTGTCAACAGTATAAAGAGGGTTTCCAAAACGAATCCCGCACATCCAGATATTTTACTCGAAAGACTAAAATTAAAACGCTCGACTCACGTTTGTTTACGGTTTAGCGCTCCGTGTGTTCTTAGCCTAAATGAACTGTGACGAATTGATACACGGTTATGTGGCTGCCTGCTTTGACGTATGTGACGTGTCGCAGGGAAGCACATTATTGCAGTGTTTTTTAATCGTGTGTGGTCTTTTATATATTTTAAATTCTCGAATTTGACATTTTAATAGCTTTGTAATGTAGTTTTTTGAGTCTTACATTACATAATCTTACAGCTGATTTGAGCCGATTTACAGTCCTGCCCCCGTATCGTAAATGTCCGATTCGTCACAACAAAAATTATTAAAATCAAATGTGACAATTGGGACAATCCGAATCGTCACAAAGTCGTTTTAAGTCTAAGTACAACCTCTATGAAGTACAGCCCCCGTATCGTAAGCTCTGAACTGCTTTCGCTGCCCAACATAATGTCAAGCGACGTGGCCACAGATATACGAAAATAAGAAGCTTTTGACGGCAAAAAACGCGCTGAAACGCGCTAATGTCACTTATTTAGGGCCGTAAGATCAAAAGCAGTTTAAACTATGGGTTTCGTTAACTACGATTACATTTGATCGATGGATTAATCTACTGTCATCTCTGTCAGTTTAAGCTACCGATGGTCGATTAACTACCATTGATCTTATGAAATAATCGGCGACTGAAGTTTAAACTCTATTTCGTGGTTTAAACCACCATTGATCTTACGGCCCTTAAGTCACAGATTTAGTATGAAAACAGTTCAGAAAACCAAGCCAAGCTTAAACCTGGCAAGTTTTTATGAGATTACGATTGCCCTGTAGTCGATTTACACACTCACAAGTGGTGAGTTACGAGTAAGTAGCGATACAGTTATGCCGAGTTACTGTGCTGTGTAATTTTGGCGCTATTTAACTGGTCATTGTAATCATCACTACATAGTATAAAGCAAAGTCGCTTCCCGCGTCTGTCCTAATGTCTGTATGTATGTATGCTTAGATCTTTAAAACTACACAACGGATTTTGATGCAGTTTTTTTTTAATAGATAGAGTGATTCCAGAGGAAGGTTTATATGTATAAAACATCATCATCATCACTGCACTGCACCCGTGCAAAGCCGGGGCGGGTTGCTATTGACTGTATAAATCCCAC
Organism: Eulithis testata; assembly: GCA_947507515.1. Taxonomy (NCBI): domain Eukaryota; kingdom Metazoa; phylum Arthropoda; class Insecta; order Lepidoptera; family Geometridae; genus Eulithis; species Eulithis testata. The sequence goes on along the minus strand of OX382213.1, from coordinate 2,238,217 downwards.
TTTAATTACAGAAACGCAAGGTTTTAGTAACTGTTCACGTTGACTCGCAAGTATACATATGACAGTGTAAACCGTCGTTTAGAGACAGTTTTAAGTAGGTTCTAATATATCACGTTTGTTTTTCTTTTGCAACTCAATAGGTGTGAATTTGTGGTTTCCGTTTTAGGGTTGTCACTTTAGCACCTGCCTTGGAATTTTGTTAAAAAAACTACAATATACTTAACATTTTAAGTGCAAATGGATAAATAGGTCTACTCTATCTAGAGAATTGTTTTCAGTTTACTTCTTACAGTTTAATATTTTTTTTAAAGTCGTAGACATGCTACTTGGAAGTGGGGATTTAAAAAAAAAACGGAAATCCCCACTGGTAGGGATTTTTTAGTGGGGATTTCTGGAATATATCCAAACAACCCCCAAATGACACTTTGTACTATAATTGTAGTTGACCATAACGCGCTAGGTAGACAGTCTAAGCGCCTTTTCACACGCCTCGGCTTCCGAGTAGCCTGTGCCTATAGTATCGCGTAGGTGTCGTGTCGTTCGGTTGCAGTGTAAACAGACCATTACCTATTATCATGGCATTTTGCGACTTTTATGACGTTGCATTCAAATCCAAGTCATATTTTTAATAGATTAGATTAGTCACAGATATTATTTACCATTTGGAAGACAATATGGGACAATAATAATAATCAATAATCATTTATTTGGTACACGTCAGAACAAGGTAAATATATATTAGTTACTTATTTATACCTTAAGGGCCGTAAGATCAATAGTGGTTTAAACCACGAAATAGAGTTTAACCTCCAGTCTCCGATTATTTCATAAGATCAATGGTAGTTAATCGAGCATCGGTAGCTTAAACTGACAGAGATGACAGTAGATTAATTCATCGATCAAATGTAATCGTAGTTCACGAAACCCATAGTTTAAACTGCTTTGATCTTACGGCCCTAAGTAGCATAATACAAATTAATTAATTAATAATACTATAAAAAATAAAATAATACTTTTATAAATTATATACCTATTTTACAATCATGTTTACTATCATGGACACTAATTACTCGTAGATTTGAGTAGAAATTTTCATACAAAAATCTATGCTTGAGTCCAGATCAGTGCTTGAGTAGAAAATCAGCATACGGGTCTTAGTTTTGTTTATAAAATGGAACTTTATCTGTACATAGGCCTTGTGATATTATTAGAGAATAACCCTATTTTTATTTTTAAACGATCACGGGTAAACATTAGCGTCATTGTTGTCCCAGATTACTTTCTTCTAAAAAACATTGTACTCAGATACGTCCTAAATAATTTAGTAGGTAGCTAGAATTTTTAGACATATAAAATTGTATCTGTGTTATTACGAGTATAATAAATTTTTTAAACTGAAAAATAACTTATGTATAAAACTTACAAAACTATTGTAGATTTGGAATCAGCATACGAACTTACCTGAAAAAAATAAATAAAAATTTATTGATAAAAAACATGTGAATCAATGAAGCAGAGCTTGTACTACATTGCTGATAGAATACTTATATACATATATTTTTTATAAATATATACATGGGTAGATCAACTTTTTTTTTGTCCTCCCAGAGATATTTTTTAAAAATCAAAAGTAGTTTTTTTCTTGTTTTCAAAAACATAAGACGATAGATAAATTATCAGATTTTATAATTCCACCAAAAGCAGCGCACTTTTTATATTCGAAACTAGATTATTAACCCAAAAACATGGTAAGGGGGCAAAAAATCTGTCTATCGGACAACCTAAGAATTAATTTATATAGTCTGTCGGGTCAGCTAGTATGTATACTAGGTGACCCGACAGACGTTGTCCTGTCATTCAAATTCTTTAATACTTATAATTTTAAATGATAAAACGATGTAGGTAGATACTAGACAAATATTTACCTACTAATCTGTTTGTTCCTTTAATCCAGTCCTTAAACTGTTGTTATTGTAGGTTAGGTAGGTACCTACACTACCCACCTATATAAAACCTTGGGCTTAGGTAATAAACATGTTTATCTTCAAAAATGACTTTTTATTTCGACTGTACTGACCTGCGTTGTGCCACAGAATAACACAACAGTACTACTTAAGGAACGAAACGGGAATAAAATTTGAAATTAGCATAACAATAGAAGGCACGAATCGGCTATAACCCAAACAACTGACAGTGTGATTTCAAATGGGACATTAAGGAACTTTTTTTTCGCATTAAAAAGTAGTCTATTTCCTTTCTAGCCTGAGAAAGGACATAGGCTACTGTTATACTGGTGAACAATAAAGAATTATCTATCTACTAGATGCCGTCCGCAACTTCGTTCGCGTCCCGTTGGTTCCCATTAATTTTTCGGGATAAAAAGTAGCCTGTGTGTTAATCCAGGTCACGGACAATATGTATTCCAAGTTTCATCCAAATCGGATCAGTAGTTTTTACGTGAAAGAGTAACAAACATCCATCCATCCATCCATCCATACTTAAAAACGTTCGCGTTTATAATATTATATAATACATATAATAGGAAATAGGATATAAGTAGGATCTACTTATAGTAACACTCATGGAACAAACATCTATGTTTGCCACTCACTGCACGGAAGGCAGATTATTACCGACTGAGCTGTGACGCGCCTGTCCAACATAACTTTTGCTATAAGCAGCGTGTTCTTTTGCTTTCAACATAAGATTCCAAACACTTTTAGAGCTAGACACATAAACAATACGCTTTGCTTCCTAATCTTATAAGGCTGCGGGCCTACTAAGCTAATAGTTTGCGACTGACAATCGGCTAATTCTGAGCCGTGAATTGGTTTTAGTAAAACTTTGGCTGACGTTTTAAGAATGTTAGTGAAATCTACATAGTTTTAACTGATTTTAAACCACCTCTAATAATTATATCACATTTCTGTTTTAAATAATTTGTGTAATGCTAAGAATGTAAAAAATACGATAAATACGAAGTTTTAGAACTCCATTACACTTGGCGGTTGTTTGATTACGTGCGGCATTATAATTCCCATAGGCCTTGAGGTGCCAAAATTATAATCCTGTAGGTACCAAATAGTAGCAATTAGGTAATAAATTATCATGGTAAACTGAGATCGAGTGGATCCCACCATCTTGACGCTCACAAAATATATGAAGAAGCCAACAGTCAGTCGCGCACTATACGCTCAACGAGAACTCGCCTTTAGTCTGTGAGCTCTATAAATAACCAATTTGGCAGTTCTCATGAAGTTTCATAACAGGTCGTACACCTGCAGTTTTGCTGAAATACACCGTCTCTCTTCTTCATTTAGCTCTATCTCTCTCTACGGCCTTGAGGTGAATAACCAGGTGAATGGAAACATTTGATAAGGAGATCAAAAGATGCCACGTCTGGGAATGCTCTTTGCAGATGTGTGTAAATACTGGGATGACGCAAGTTATGTTTTTGTTCAGAGTATAATATTTTTTTCGAGACTAAAGTACCTACCTATCGTGTACTATAAAAAAAATAGTTGATCGAGTGACCGAAGCGAACGAGATCTTAATGACAACTTGGACAAAAATGCTTTGTATGTTTGTATCTTTGTATATTAGTTCTTCGAGATCTTTTGACCCGCTTATCCGATCTTCACAGAATTTGGTAGGTATACGGATAGTACTCTAAAGTTTTACTGGTTTGTTAAATGAAGTAAATCGGCCAAGGGGTCGTGAAGGTTATGAGGGTCCAAAGAAAGTAAAAAAAAAGTCGTACAAAAATATCAAGTGGGGTGCCATATGATAGAGTTTTGTTTAGACATTCCAAACCGTTTTTATTTTGATTCTATTAGGAGTAGTTGTAAAAATTATAAAATTGGAGAACCCAGTATAACGTGAGCTACCATTTCTTGGAGTTTCAATGATTTTGTAGTTCAAGTAAGACTGGTACGTAGCTAGACGGTGATTTCGATGCGATTTGCAAAGTTTATTGCAACCATTGGTCAATAAAAATTGTTTGTGTTTTATTAACCTCCGACCATCACGAGATCTCAGTTCGGGGCGAACTAACTAGTTTATTATAGTGCGTAACGTTAACTTAGGATTTTTAGTTCAGAACTTAAAAACTTTTAGTTAGCAAGCAAGCTCGTATAAGTTAGTGGCCAACTCTGGTGACGGAGTTTTTCTCACCGGACTAAACTAAGCAAAGCTTGCACTAGGGAACCAGATACATATTTTTTTGTAAATACATACCTATGAAACATAGTATGAACGAAGATAGTAAAACTAATATCGGTCTAGGTCAAACTGACTTGTATCTTTTGACATTTCTCGTGTAAAACCAGTTCCACTAAAATACCAGATATACTTTCTGTTAAAATTAGCTTTCAGTCTGAAAAATTGGTGCGTTGCCAAATTTTTTTATAATAGTTTCGGTCAAACACCTCAAAATGATAGCCCGAGTATAAACACAGTGTAAATAAGATACTAAGTGGGAGCATGTGATATATTATGATTAGTTTTTTCTAGTTCACTCGATTTATTGCTGTTTCTTCTGTTGGTCGCGTGGTTTTAGATACGTGTAGTTACATAAGTCAGTATTGATAATTTCTTCAGTATTGAAGTTATTATTTGTAACTAGAGGCCGCCCGCGACTTCCTTCGCGTCCCGTTGGATCCCGTTGATTTTTTGGGATAAAAAGTACCTAGTCTATGTGTTAATCCAGGTCACGGACATTATATATTCTAAGATTCATCCAAATCGGATCAGTAGTTTTTGCGTGAAAGAGTAACAAACATCCATATATACATACATACATCGTTACAAACCATCGCGTTTATAATATTAGTATGAATGATAGTAGGATGTCGCACGCCAGCCTCCAACATTACCATGTTTGGGTTCCTGCCGCATTAAGTCCACCCTTTGTGTAAAGTTTTTATGTTTTGTGTTTGTGAGATAAAGTGCAAAATAAATTAATAATAAGTATGTATAGATATCAAATTCGACCTTATAAATAAACGATAACCTTGAAAATCGCGACCACCGCAAGCAACAATTCAAACATAGATAAATACCGCAAAACGCAAATAAATGTTAACCCAACATCAACTTGAATTTGTGATTATAAATTCCATCTGATAAGCGGGGTCGATGAACTGTTATCACAAGTAAAACCATGACGAAACTGCTATAGTCGTCAAACGCATTAGGCGACTATCGGCCAGAGGGATAGATGAAAAGATAGAGATAGAGAGAGCTTTGACAGCTGATAGAGTGTACATAATGGAGAAAGGTGATGAGGTGTAAGATCAATAGAATAATCCCAATAAACTGCCATCATCGTCATCATCATCATCATAGATGATGAAGTCGGAACGTAGTCAAATAGAAGTCGGTTTTTCAAGTTTTTAAAATCAGTCTTTGAAGTCGCCTGACGAGTTGCCTATGCGTTTCAACTCACAACAGTTGAAATGAAATGAAATGAAATTTATTAAGAACCAAACGTCGTCTGTTAGGTAGTTAAGTGGTAATTCTTATAATAGGTAGGTAGGTAGTTAAGTAGTTTAATCATATTAACAAAAATAAAAAAAGCATACAATGATACCTACCTACGTAGACAAATTAGTAAGGACGCCAAAAATTTTATTAAGAAAATATACCAACTGTTGGGATAGGTTCACTTTCCGGTTCATGTTAGAGGGTAACATAGCTGAAGTCGTACCTATAAAAAAAACACATTAGGTTAATAACACCTGTGTTATGGGTTCCGATACCTTCCTTCGAGTTTGTAAATGCCACTAACCGTTTTCCGTGCTTCGGAGGGTACGTTAAACTATCGGTCCCGGCTCTAGCAGTCGTTAAGCCACGACGGAGGCCTTAAGGCGGCCTAAAAACTCCGTCACCAGAGTTGGCCACTAACTCATACGAGCTTGCTTTGCTTTTTTCGAGTTTGTAGTAGATACATGATCACAGTTGGCTAAAGCGTGAACTTTCTTACCTGTGAAAATGTCAAAAGGTTTTATAGAAAGTGCCGGACGTGGCAAAGTTAAATTGTTTGTTGTGGATTACTTTTTAACCCACTTCAAAAAAGGAGGAGGTTCTCAATTCGGTTGTATTTTTATTTTTTATGTTTGTTACCTCAGAACTCCGTCATTTATGAACCGATTTGAAAAATTATTTTTTTATCTGAAAGGGTATGCGTCCAGACTGGTCCCATTTTTTTTTTAATTTATGTTTCTTACCTCAGAACTGCGTGATTTATGAACCGATTTAAAAAAAAAAAAAAATATCCGAAAGTGTATGCTTCCAGGTTGGTCCCGAACTGCCATAATCATCATCATTTGATGATAAAGGCGTATCAAATTAAAGTCGATTTTTCCAGTTTTTTAAACTTATAAATTATTGTGTTGTCTGTACAGGAAGTGGTTTTAGATTGTTAAGAATTTACGTAGATTAAGTAACCTCATAGATATATTGATACATAGATATACCACCATTTTGTAATTACCAAAAAAATAATAATTAAATAATAATTAGTTAGTGTGATCAGTAACAGACACTGAACATACTGGTTTTTTTTGGTAATTACAAAATAGTAGTGTAGACGAAACTCTTTACTATACACGAAAATACAAAGTGACTAATAGCTTAAGCCTCGTTTTCACTAGTGGACATTTGTTCTGCGACACGAAATTCGCGTGTCCCGTGCGATGTCGCCCGACGTCGCGTCGCCCGATCTACGTGATGTCGGGCGACTTGTTGCCGCGACATGTCCCCTAGTGAAAACGAGGCTTTAGAAATCATTTTGTAATACCGATTGTTTTTTTTATGTATAGCTAAGCGTTTGGCTGCCAGCACTCCTGATGGTAAGTGTAGCTGCAGCCTAAGGTGGAGCACGCTTAGCTATAATCCACCTATTCACTCCTTTCTTGAAAATTCCTAGTAGATTAAATACTTTTAATTAATTCCTAAATATTTATTAAACGTGAAATAAAACTCTAAACTGTACCTACAAGTAAATAATAGTTTAGAAATTCTAAGCAAAACGAAAATAAGCAAGGAGACATTTGCGTGTCGCCATAGTTCATAGGGAGATTGAATTTCTTATTAGCTTAGGGAGAGGACACATTATCATTAAATATATATATATATATATATATATCCACGAATATTTATTTAAAATCGCTGATAGAATATTTAGCTCAAACTGAATGAACACAGATAAGATATTTTAATTATAAAGACTACTCATAGACTTGATAACCTCTTTGTCTATTAGGTTAGTGTGTCATAAGAATACATTTGCGTATTTTCTAGCGCTATCTAGTACTACTTTGGAATCAATATGACAGCCGAATTGAAGATATGTAATTGAATGATTTGTTATCAGCGGGGCTGGGATGCTCACGCGAGATTTTTGTCGACAATTACTTAATAGTCGTGACAGAAACCTAGCAAAAGCAATTTTGTACAAAAACTTCTGTCAAAAGTCTTCTTCTTCTTGTAGGTATTTATGGCCTCAGTCCGTCATTTCGACAATTTTGCCAGTGTCAAGTGAGATATTTATTTATTTATTTATTTTATGGAAAACCAACAGCTTAAATTAACTAGATAAACATTTTTATAGCAGTAGAAAGCCAATTACAGGTTTTCACGGATACGTTGATATAATAGTTACACATACAACTGTGAACGTCTGGTCGACGACAAAGTGACTACAAATTTAACTACGTACACTATGATCTTAAAGAGGGATTTAAATCCCCAAAGAATTCTCTATTCAACCGCTGTCTAGCCGAACCAACACTCGTGCAGAATAAGTCAAAATCAAAACGTTTGCTGAGCGTATTAAAGTTATCGCCTGCGCGCCACAGAAAAGAGGTCTGCCTATAGTTGGTATTCTGCCTATATTTGAAATATTATCAGTCATTAGTCAAGTCGGCTGTCGTCGTTTGTTTCGAAGCCAAAATGGTGCATTTTCCAATCAAAACTTGGAAACGAATTTCCATTTTATACACATTTATTCCAATGGCTCACACTTTTTGCTACGACTACAAGTATTATTGGCAGGTTTTTACAGGGTCAGTGCGCAAGTCAGTATCGGCGCCGAAACTGCCGCCGACACTGACTTCATTCGTTTACATGGAGTCAGTAGTCGTGGTAGCGCTGACTTCACGCCGCAGTACTGACTTCAAATCAGTTTACATTGGGTATTTTTCGGGTCAGCGCTGACTTGTCTCGAAATCGAAGTCAGTTACTGACCCAGTAAAAACCAGCCTTAAAAATAAAAGTGGTGGTTTCCGAACACACCGTCCGCTCCGCTCATGCCCCCGCTCTGCTCATACACTGTGCCCGTAGCCTGACAATGAAACCTTACTCTAGACTCCATCCGATCGAGTCGCTTCACACTTTCACAGCGACTCATCACGCGATAGGTTTTGAAGGCTCTCATTAGACAAATCTGTGGTTTGAATAATGTCTTCTAAGGCGTAGTGGAAGAGACGAGGTGCAGGTTTGATTTCTTAAGCTTAGGTCAAATAGGAACATAACGTTTTTTAAGTGTAACACTAGAATCACACTAAGAAAATACATAGGTAGGTTTCTTTATTTTCTATGTTCTGAATTGTACCTCATGTAGGTACTCTAACATAACCCATACTATTAGTGCAATTTGTTCTCTTTTCTGAACATGTAGGTACTGTTTATCTTAAGTTTGCACGCCAACCATTCTGCTGACCTGTAAGGTTGCCAGGTAGAAAATACCTATAGCATTAAACCCACCTAGTTGTACATTTGTTCTTTTGTGCAATAAAGAGTTAAATATAATATTTAATATAAGAATTTATTTTTTGATCGTTAAAGTTTGGACCAAAATTTGGATCAAAATTATAAAAATATCTATCTAAGCTAAACCTGCTACGGTTTGTAGATAGCTCAACTGTTTCATGTGTATTATGTAAATATTGTGAATATTTGAATATTGTAAATACATACTGTATTAGTTGTAATTTTCTTTGTTAATAAATTTCATTTTTTAATTTAGAAGCTAAACCTTGTGCTATGTTATTCCACGCAACATTGTTTTTTGCGATCTTTCATATTCAATTTCAGTGATTTTATGCACCTTGCTTAGTCAATCTTCACTGATTATCTAAGTTAAGCAACGTTCTGCGCGGTCACTATTTTAATGGGTGACCGTTAGTGGCATTTACATCTGAGCGCTTCCGTGCTTCGGAGGGCACGTTAAGCTGTCGGTCCGGGCTCTAGCTGTCGTTAAGCCATGACGGAGTCCGAGCGGCCTAAAAACTCTGTCACCAGAGTTGGCCACTAACTCATACGAGCTTGCTTGCTAGTGATCTTGAGAGATTGAAATGTGCGAGAGGGAAGTGGTTTCATGGTTGTCAGTCCCTTAACTCCTCAAGCCATTTCATACTTTTTTCTAGATTTCTGTAACCCTTATTTACATGACTAGCAAGCAAGCTCAAACAAGCTCGTATGAGTTAGTGGCCAACTCTAGTGACGGAGTTTTTAGGCCGCCTTAAGGCCTCCGACTGCTAGTGCCGGGACCGACAGTTTAACGTGCCCTCCGAAGCACGGAAGCGCTCAGATGTAAATGCCACTAACGGTCACCCATCCAAATAGTGACCGCGCAGAACGTTCCTTAACTTAGATAATCGGTTAAGATTGGCTAAGCAAGCCTAGCCACGAGCGCTTCATTACTGACCCGTGCGCAGTGAACTCATTCCAATTATAGAAATTCCCTTCTCAGGGGGAACTGCAGGGGACACTAAGGGGATAATTCGACAAAATTTTCAGAAATCCTCTTCACAGGGGACTCTGGCAGGGGGCCAGTTCCCCCTGCGAAGGGAGTTCTGTCGAATTATCCCCTTAGCGTCTCCTGTAGTTCCAGGGGTTAAAGTTGTCACTCGGGGGAACTCCTATTTGTTCTTTAGGACTGTTACGTCATAGAACTGTTAAAACTTTTTTTATCCCTAATATCTGGTAACTTCCATTTGGTAGGACTATTGAAACGAAAACTAGCTCTAATGGACTAGTTTCTATAGTCCTACCATGGAACTACAGGGATAATAGTAGATTAGTAAGGCATCAATGGCAGCCCAAGATATTTAGGCGCACGAGCGCAGCGAGGGCGCCTATAGTTGGAGGGTGCAATTGATGCTTACACCCGAGCTAACTACTCTGCTTTACATCTCGATTGTGAGGTAAGTAGAAAAAAACCGGCATTACAAGAATAAAACATTGTTAATTGCTGCTTCAGGTTCCATTTTCATTGAATCGGGAGTGCAGCTTATATCTTAATCACTTGCAGAACTCATGTTTTTTTCCTAATTAGCACGTAATTATAAAAAAAATCCCAAAAACAAACAATATTTAAAGTAAAAGTTTTCTATTCCCGCCTTTTTTCATCTTTTATTTTAATTTTTTTTTCAAGAACGAAATTTAGCTTCTCCGTTTGATATTTAAAATTGATGACTATTATACTCATACGAAGACAAGGCTGAATAGCGAAGCGACCTCTTTTGTCATTGGGCTGAATGCATGATGTCTATTGCCAGTATGATGGTTAGATGTACGCGAATTTTTTGAAAGAGTGAAGTGTTTTTTTTAATTACTTACCGCCCTAGGGCTTTTCTAGCTACATTATTACCCTAGAGCGCTAATTGGTAACCTACAAGCCCCATTTGGGGGTATTATCGACCTACTTACCGAATATGAGAGATGTAAAAAAGTTTTACGTAACAGTCCTATAGAATAAGTGGGAGTTACCCGTCACTCGCCTTAACAAAGTCACGGTTCATTTGTGAAGATACCTAACCTTACATATAAGTTAGGTATACATTAACTTAAACAATAACTCAATGAAACTTGCTTGAAGCAAATCTATAAAATATTGCTTGATCTTTAACATCAATTAACCTGCATCTACCACCTTACTTTACAATACAAGCTATCTCATCGTAATTGATTTACATTGCGGTTTTACATAACTAATAGTGCAACCTTTGGATGGGTATACAGCAGTGTATGCTTAGTTTTAAGAATAGAACATGTCGTAATAATATTTGGTACAGTTATTGGTGTTTAAGTGCATTGTTTTGCAAAACAAACGCCAAAGTTCACCGAAATATAAACAAGTCGTTTGATATTGTTTTAATCCGCGATACAGATGTGCAGTTTTTAACGATAGGCCTTTACATCTATGGTCTATAGACTATGGAAGATGATCTATACAGCGTCAGGAGGTAAGCTATGCCTACACTTAACCACACACTGAATGCCTGGGACGGTATTTAGATGGAGTAGGCCCAGCACTTAAACCATCCTCAATACGTAAGGAGCTGACTAAGCCAAGGGTTTCAGATGTTTTTACTTTCCTTGTAATCAAAGTTGGGTTCTCAAATTTATAGTATCGAGACATAATCGATCATAGTTTTATTGACCGATTTTTATTTATAAATGGCAAAAAGATATGCTTCCTTTCACATTTATGATGATTTCTGTTGTATAAATAATAAATAAATAAATATTCACGGACACTTAACACAATGCCTTCTAGTCCCAAACTAAGCAGAGCTTGTACGATGGGAACTAGATGGCTGATAGAATACATACATACATTTTTTTTTGTAAATACATACTTATAATACATAGAAACACCCAGACACAGAACATACATCTATGTTTGCCACACAAATGTTTGTTCTCGGTGGGGATCGAACCCACTACCCACAGCACGGAAGGCAGAGCTACTACCAACTGAGCCATGACTCCTGTCAAATGTGTTGTATGTTTTGTCAAATGAAGTTTTTTATTCCATTTATGTTATAAATGCATTTAAATAATGATTACTTATGTTTAAATCATCCATTTGATAAATCGACGGTATTGTTAAGATCGCTGAAAGTGGATGACGCAGCCTCAAAATTGTTCTTCTTGGAAAGACTTTAAGCAGATTGTATGATGATGATGATTATTGTGTTGGTGAACTTTGTCCTTAACCTTGGATCGACGACCGCTGACAAAGTTGTAAAGTGAGCCATTTCTAAGATAATAGCGTTTTTATATAAAAAAACACGTGCAACAACATCACATTTAAACTACATATTATTATAAATAAAAAGAAAAATTTAAAGTAATTTTTTTCTAAGTCTCGTAACAAAAAGGTAAATTAAAAAGAGGTACCTAGACCTAACCTCATTTGCAAGTGAAATGTTTAATTTATATTCTGTACCTAACTGAAAACTTTTTCGTCAGGTCAATAACCTCGTTTTAGGCCCAGACATCAGTTCAAAACTCCCTTTGAACATAAACCCTAGAGGCTGAACAAATAAGATAAGACTTTCCCTAAAAACAAACAGAGTTATAAAACCTGGATGAAAAGCAAAACCATTTCAGTTTCACTTGCCTTAAAAGGTTTTATTCATGAGCCTACTATAATATTCATTTATACTTTCTAAACGAGTTCACCGACATCCAAACTCGAAATTACTCACAAATTCATAACTGCAAATTAACTCGCAAATTGCTCTTAAATACACGTCTGCTCGCTCCGGAGGTCTGTTTACATATGACGTCGGCATTCGAAATTCAAACGTTCACAAACTCGAACGCCATTGGTGGGCATTCCTCTGACCGTATCATTAGCGAGATGAAGTTATCAAAATCAAAGAGAAAATTCACGGGTTCGGAAGTTTTGTGTTGGTTTTTGGTTATTTTATTGTTAAGTCATCAAGTTGTTGGAGAGAGTCATTATGGGTGGTAGCTTAGCGATTATACACGGTGTAACATAATTACCCTATAAGTCCGAAAGGGAGGTATTTTACAGGTCTTGCCGAACAGTGTTTGTTCTACGACTTCGGAGATTTCGAAGTTTTTCATTCATGAAATGAGCTCGTAACTTTTACTTAAAATGTACCTACACACAGCTAGTGTGCGCGCGACGTGGTAGGATGGTACCTACGTGTGCATGCGTAAGTACGGGTTTACGCAAATAGTAAACAAACACTTAGGGTTGTCGCAAATTTCTAAAATAATAAAAGTTGTACTTTTGTATGAAAAATTCAATTAAAATTTATTGATCCTTTGCACATGTCCAAGCGCTCAGCGGGCCTAAGATGCGCACAGCGAGATATTTGTCATGTCGTTCTGTCAAAATGTAAGCATTTTGTACCAGTTTAGGAACTATTACATTATCTGTGGTAACGTTGTCGAGAAACCGCGCCTTTGAATTTTCAACTTTTGAAATTAATTTCTGCATGACTATTATCCCGTCCTCAGAGAGGTACGACGACTAAGAAGTGTCAAAAGTGTACATTATGGCGCGTTTTGTCGACACCATTAGGTACCACAGATAATGCAATAGTTTCTAAACTGGTACAAAATGCTTACATTTTGACAGAACGACATGACAAATATCTCGCGGTGCGCATCTTAGGCCCGCAGGTGGTCGGTCTGATTACGCCACCTTCGGGCTTATAGGGTAATTATGTTACACCTTGTATTGAGGAGAAATATAGACTTTAAGTTAGGTTTTTGTTAAGTTCCCTTTTAAAGGCTTTTGCATAAACTAAAAATGATAAAAGCCACATTCCTGAAATCTGTTGTATCTGAATAGAATGAACCATAAGACCGCAGCCTAAATCAAACGCACGACCTTAGGTTTGAAGACGGATTTGCTACCACTAGACTAGTGGTTTACTGTTTCTACTTGAGTAATCGTTTCTTCAGTGTCTATGGTCTGTTCTCTACCATTTTCTATGGTATAGAAATCTAAATATTGTAACGGCTCGCCATGTCATCAGCCAGCTTGGTCTCGCCATGCCATGCCAAGCCAAGCCAGAGTTGCCTCGCCATGCCAAGCCAGCCTTGAAAGCCGCTATTACAAGCCTAGCCCGTCAAGCCAAAAAGAGCAGTTGCCATAGATTGAGATTCGATTTTGTTACTGATGGCTCGAGACGTCATGGTGGTTGTTGATAAAATTACCACCGGGTATTTCTGAATTCTTTGCGGTACGGTGGTGGTAGCCTGAACGATACAGAACCTAAGCAAAAAGATTGGTACAGAAGAAGGAGAGAATAAATTGTTGTGCAAGTCATTTTGTCTCCGTTTCAATATATAAATAATATTATATTTTATATAATTATAAACTCTTTTGAAGCTGACTGACAATCAACGCACAGCCTAAACTATAAGTCCTAGAGGTAATGACAGGCGTCATGGCTCAGTCGGTAGTAGCTCTGCCTTCCGTGCTGTGGGTCGTGGGTTCGATCCCCACCGAGAACAAACATTTGTGTGGCTAACATAGATATTTGTTCTGTGTCTGGGTGTTACTATGTATATTAAGTATGTATGTATTTACAAAAAAAAATATATAAGTATTATATCAGCCATCTAGTTCCCATAGTACAAGCTCTGCTTAGTTTGGGACTAGAGAGCTTTGTGTGTAATGTCCAAGAATATTTATATTTATATTTTATGTAATTTAGAGTGTAGTATATAGTGTAGGGGTACGCTAAAGAATTTTGAAAAGTCAATCTCTCAAGGGTCTATAACGCGAGCAACGCCGCGGGCGATGGCTAGTATCTAATAATTATTTTCAATAACTTTTAGAAGTTACTTCTAATCTTTATTTGTAAACGTTGCAGGCATGCCGACATGAGTTACATCACCTGCTAGGGTTGAACCACATGTGTGGACATCCTTCAGCATAGTGTAAAGTGTTCTTATACTTACAATAGATAAACAAAAATGATGACAGCACACAAGTGTGAGATGCCTGTGTACTTGACGCTGTCATAAATGTCACCTGACAGTAGCAACTTTGAAGGATAACCAAGAAGTAGATTGAGGAGAATTGTTGTGACGAGTGTACTAAAATGTAATGGATTATTCCGAATAGATTGTTCATAAATAGAACCTGAAGTTTAATTTACCAAGCAGAACGTGAGAATGTGACACCCAGATGATAGGTCGTTACACAAGGAAGTGCGACGCGTGGCCACGATCTTCTGATATTTTTTTGTAAGATCACGTGGTGTGAATCTATAACCAGCCCCACAGAATACATCCATAGAGGACGTGCCCTGTGAGACATATAAATCGCTTTTACAGGCACATGAATGATACTTAAAACCATTAGTATTATTTCAAAGATTATTATTATTTATTGAATAATTTATTTATGTGTATAGAATGAAAATAATTAGAACATAAAGAATATAAGAATGCAAACATAGATGTTTGTTCTGTGTCTGGGTGTTACTATGTATTATAAGTATGTATTTACAAAAAAAAATATGTATATATGTATTCTATCAGCCATCTAGTACCCATAGTACAAGCTTTGCTTAGTTTGGGACTAGAAGGCGTTGTGTTAAATGTCCGTGAATATTTATTTATTTATTTATTTTATTTATTTAATTATAAATCATAAATTATTTCAATAATAAAAAAAAAAAAAAACACGGATACTTAACACAACGCCTTCTAGTCCCAAACTAAGCAAAGCTTGTACGATGGGAACTAGAAGGCTGATATAATACATACATAATTTTTTTTTGTAAATACATACTTATAATACATAGAAACACCCAGACACAGAACAAACATCTATGTTTACAACACACAAATGTTTGTTCTCGGTGGGGATCGAACCCACGATCCACAGCACGCAAGGCAGAGCTACTACCTACTGAGCCATGACGCCATAATATTTTCAACAAAATTGTTTTAATCCAAGTATAAAAAAAAGATAAAGATAAAAATGTTTATTGCATAGTCTTAAAGTTAACATTACATCTTACAGTAGAAATAAGTGGACAGTGGAAAGTACAGTAGGCACCTAACTTAGATACCTACCAACCATTTACTACATTTTTTAAAGTATATGCTTAACATAAGTAATAATATTCACAATCCAAAAAACGTGTTTAGGTACTTCCTAACCTAACCTATCCATGTGCCATCTCTTAGGGCGGATTCGACCAAACTAACCAAACTAACGCAGTTTAAGTCTTATACTGCGAATAAAATCAATAATTACTCTAGTGATAAGAAACTTTTTGTTCTACCAAGTCTTATTCCAGGAAAAACTTGTCTATCCGAGAATAAATCGTTATACTGCCAAAATCTATGGTATAAACAAGTTATCTGTCGAATATTTTAATGGCGGCTGCTACATTTGACAAAACAGCTGTTTGTTTTCATAGATATTGACAACTTGACACCCGGATAATTTGTGTGCACGTGTATTATTGTGTTGCGCTCTCTAAGCAATTGTATTTTGAATTAAGTTGGTTTTTATGTATATACAGAATAACAATACCTAGGATTGGCTACTCTCAATATTGCAATGGAAAAACAAAAACGAATTTATCTGAAAATAAAATCAAAGAGTAAAGTTATACAAGGGATACTTATTCAGGAATATAATGACTTTTGGACGAATCCGCCCTAAGTAAAGTAAACTAAACAACGATTAAATATTGGCCAAACTACCTACAATGCTATTGCATGTCCTACTATGATGGGTGTTACTTACTATGTACTATAAGTATGTATTTACAAAAAAAAATAGTATCTAAGTATTCTATCAGCAATCTAGTTCCCTTACAAGCTCTGCTTAGTTTGGGACTAGAAGGCGTTGTGTTAAATGTCCGCGAATATTTATTTCTTATACATAAAATTCTCGTGTCACAATGTTCGTTCCCGTACTCCTCCGAAACGGCTTGACCGATTCTCATTAAATTTTGTGGGCATATTGAGTAGGTCTGAGAATCGGCCAACATCTTTTTTTTTTTATTAAGGGTTGCACGCAAGCAAAGCCGCGGGCGACAGCTAGTTTATTTATATATTTGTTTATGATAAGTTGGCCTACTTATATCCGCTTGCTTTCGATTGTAGCCGATTAGAGGGTGAAGCCGCGGGCGAAACTTAGTTATTGAACGTTAATTAATAAGTTACAAATTCCACGAGCATTCCTTCCGGGACAAGCTATCATGCTGTATAAGCCTGGTTTTTTTCCAAAATACGCTGACAGGTATATAACTTTACTAGTAGTTGGCCCCGAACTGAGATCTCGTGATGGTCGGAGGTTAATAAAACCCAAACAATTTTTATTGACCAATGGTTGTAATAAACTTTGCAAATCGCATCGAAATCGCCGTCTAACTAAGTACCAGTCTTACTTGAACTATAAAATCATTGAAACTCCAAGAAACGGTAGCTCACGTTATACTGGGTTGGGTTAGTAAATTTTATAATTTTTACAACAACTCAAAAACTATTAGACCTAGAATCAAAATTAAAACGGTTTTGGAATGTCTACGCAAAGCCCTATCATATGACACCCCACTTGATATATTGGTACGACTTTTTTTTTTACTCCCTTTGGAACCTCATAACTTTCCAACCCTTGACCGATTTACTTTATTTTTCGAACCAGTAAAACTTAAGAGTAATATCCGTATACCTACCAAATTCTGTGAAGATCGGATAAGCGGTTCAAAAGATCTCGACGAACAAACATACAAACATACAAAGCATTTTCGCCTAAGATCTCGTTCGCTTCGCTCACTCGATCAATAATACGCGACTCTGTGCGACCTATAACTACGATACGAAGCGCTTAAAGCACCGATTATTTAGTTTAAGCGACGTTCTGCGCGGTCACGTTTTAGATGGGTGACCGTGACGGAGGCCTTAAGGCGGTCTAAATACTCTGTCACCGGATTTGGCCTAGGCCGTAGGAATACTAAGTTATAAATATATGCCTAACGCAATTTGTGTCTTTCGACCGAAAAACCGTAATGCAAAGGTCTGTGATATTTACCCCTAAATAAATTACATTTACGGCCGGAATATAACGGTCGCTGGTTATTAGAAACCGTAGCTAAGAGTGCGCTGCGATCCTAATATCGATTAGTGGTTATTTGTGTGCCCCCGCCCTAACGGACCGGTGTAGCCCAGCTAAAACTGATTTTAATTTATAATCAATACCGTCTTTACCATAAGGGCACACGGGGCCCGTGCCCAGGGCCCCCATTCTCAGGGGGCCCCGAAGGACCGACAATTTCTCTCACACATTTATTCTCAAAACATTTATGTCGGGCACTTTTTGAAGGAAACCTTATCGTAATCGTAACCAGCAGCATTCTAATATCATTAATGACATACTATTATAATACTGTATTTGATTACTTATAATATAAATGGTCATACTTGGTAAAAACGTGTGGCACTCGGAGACTGCCGCGGTAAAGCTATTGCATAGCATTTTTTATCGTATCACCGCTGTGCCGGTCGGAGTGGGGGGTGTTAGGTTATTTTCGTTACGGAATTTCTGGATTCGGTCTCCACGCTCAAGGCCCGCGATAGAAGCTATGCAATAGCTTAAAAATGTTATTATAATTCCCTCTTTTTACTTTCCAAAGGGGCCCCAAATTCTTGTGTGCCCAAGGGACCCTTGGGCACACAGGAATTTGGGGCCTAGTTTAAGACGGCCCTGTTTATAACGTTAATAGGGATGGTGTAATAGAGTGGATATGCCTACACATCCTGAATAGATAAACAGATTAACAGGCGGCTGTTAACGGCGGCTGGATGTCTTTGAGTGCGGACTAAAGCATTTTTTCGCGATCGTAACGCACGACGCTGCGGTATGCGGCTCAACGCAGCGTACCGCGTTTGCTCTTTGCCGCTGACGCAGACTGCGACGGAACTAGAGACCATTCTAGACGTTTTCCATACGAGTAACAGTGTGTCCGGCACCGCATGTCACATACCACAGCGTAGTGCGTTACAATCGCGAGACCAAAGCGAGAAAGAGACGTTAAAAGATAACTAATGCTTAGTATATGTATAGACATCAATTAATGCTATAATCAAATATAGATGGCAGTGTTCAGCAATTCAGCATTTGACCGCTCGTGTTTTTGAAGATAAACGACTTCCAACTGACAGCGGGGGGAATAGAAAGAGACTATAATACGCTACAATCAATATGTAATAGATGGCAGTGTTCATGCAACTTTTTACTTTTTATTTTGAAGTGAAAATTTACTGCATATTGGTTAAGTAAATAAAAATAAATATTAAATTAATTTCACATTAAACACAGAACGAGAGTGAATGCGTGGCACTCGAAGTATAACTTCTCCCGCGCGTAGGGACTGCACGCATAGGTTTTTTTTCTTAGTGCGGTTGTACCTAAATGTAATAAAGTTTGCATCATGTAAGAAAAAATCGTTTAAAAATATATTGTGTACGCGACAAAATGGTCTGAGATTATTCTCAGACTATTATACTGGGTTATTTATATAACCCATTTTTTTACGGGGCCAACCACTACCGTGACCATTCTCGAACGGCGACAATGAAACGGAAGACGAAGCGTACGGCGCGACTGAAGATCATTGAAAGTTGCCAATATTGTTTGTACCAAAACGTCTATACCAAGAACATTTAATTTTATGAATCATTTGTGCCGGTTATCTAAACATTTGTGTCACTAAGGGAATAAAGTTTTTTCTTTGTATCTCAGCCAGTTAAGGCAAGCATTCACAGGCCCGCATCGCACGTATCGGACGCAGCGCACGTAACGGATTTTAGTTTGCCTTGTATTAAAACTTATACAACCGCGTCCACTGATCCGCACCGTACGGACCGCTCATCGGCAATGCCTACATGCGATGCGTACCGATGACGTCATACGGAATGCCGATCAGTGGACGCAGTCTAATTATAATCCGTTTAATGCGATGCGTCCGATGCGTGCGATGCGGGCCTGTGGACGCTTGCCATTATAAGGTACGTCACAAAGGGCGCTAAAATTTTTATTATCCTTTTAAGCTTGAATTCTTCCTACACTGACGTCGCGTAGGTCGCGGGCGTTGTTGCTTGCGAGCATCATTGTTCGAGAAAAAATCCGTGTCACAGTGCGTTATATTATGTTGTTGCGAATACTAGCTTCCGTCCGCGACTTTATGCACGTCCCAATCCTGTTGATTTTCCGGGATTAAAAGTAGCTTATGTGTTAATTCAGGTTATGAACTAGGTACAGAACGACGTCCGGCGACGTCGCGCGACATCGCGCGGGTCACGTGAATTTCGTGTCGAGCGACAAAGTCGCAGAACAAATGTCCCCTAGTGAAAACGAGGCTTAAATCATAAAGCGTGTTAATTACGTTGAAGGTTTTTATTTAAATACTAGCTGGCGCCCGCGACTTCGTTCGCGTCCCGTTGATCCCGTTGATTTTTCGGGATAAAAAATAGATGTTGGCCGATTCTCAGACCTACTCAATATACCCACAAAATTTCATGACAATCGGTCAAGCCGTTTCGGAGGAGTACGGGAACGCACATTGTGACACGAGAATTAAATATGTCAAATGCTATTCCGTGCTTTGCAAGTTTATGAGTGTCGTATCCATACTAATATAACCTCTGAAAGTAAACCATTAAATCACAATAAATGAAAATATTTATATTTATATTTATTAGTACATTACAACTATTTAGGGTGAATTATATTAGTATAGGGTCTATAAACATACTATTTAACCGTTTGTTGGCCACCCAGTATAAGTCATACAGGGTGTAAAAAAACAACCCCGGACTAACAGCTTCCTCAACATTATTATATTTTTGATACATAACAACTTTTAATTATTTTAGTCTATTACAAATTAATCATGCATTTTTTATGTATTAATATACAGTATGTATCTACAATGGCGACATTAAATTGCCACACGGGTAGAGCTACTTATTAGTATTCATAAAATAATAATTAAAGTACAGTCAGCTGCACTAAAATGTGTACGATTCGTAACTTTCAAACTAGTGTCACCGTATTGCAATAGACATTTACAAGATAAAAACAAAAAAAATATGAACACAGTTGATAATTTTACTTATTTATTTAGTATTGAAACCGTCAAAGTCCGTAACAATGCTGCGCCCTACATTGAACATTACGAATTGTAATAAGTAGCTCTACCCGTGTGTCAATTTAATGTCGCCATTGTAGAGACACGCTGTATATTTATACTATTCTTTTTTTATATAAAATCAAATTGCAGACATAAGAAGCAATTAATTATAATAAATAAATATCATTTGTTTGGCGGGTATTGGTCTACAAAATGCATGCTTACATCCATATCACACAAATGGTAAAAATAAGAACACACAAAATAGTAAAAAAACATAATGAAACTTTTGAAATAGCTATAATATATAGTTTTTATATAAATATGATCACCAGTTTATCAAAAAAATAAAAAAATATTCACGGACACTAAACACAACGCCTTCTAGTCCCAAACTAAGCAAAGCTTGTACGATGGGAACTAGAAGGCTGATAGAATACATACATTTTTTTTTGTAAATACATACTTATAATACATAGAAACACCCAGACACAGAACAAACATCTATGTTTGCCACACACAAATGATTGTTCTCAGTGGGGATCGAACCCACGACCCACAGCACGGAAGGCAGAGCTACAACTGACTGAGCCATGACGCCTGTCAAAAAAAATATTAAAAATATATTAATTGTGATTTGAATGAATGAATAAAAATACTTTATTGTACGTAGGTATACCTTACAAACTAATATGCGAGACAGATTACATTATAATACATTACGTACAATTGGCGGTCTTATCGCTAGGGAGCGATTTCTTCCAGACAACCTTTGGATGTAGTGGAGCGTATAAATAGGAAGGTCGGCTAGGGTGTACTATTTGACAAGAAAATAACTATTTGATTTATACGATGAATGCAAATAATGAATGTTTTTGATTAAAATAATATAAAGAGGTCCCGTTAACATTTTCGGAGTTACTATTTTTATACCCTGTATGGTGCTTATATTGTGACGTGGGATGTACCACAATTGTCACATCAATGATGAATGGCTTTAAGATATTAAGATATTATGTATTTTAAATACAAATATACTGTTTAAGTACATTTGAAACGACTGCGTAGCTTTTGTAAAAGTAATTTATTTATTTTGAAGTGTTTTTTTTTGTACCCGTTTGGAGTCAGTTGACTTCCTTAAAAACAGGGATGAGCGATTATTGATCGAGTGAGCGAAGCGAACGAGATCTTAGTGACAACTTGGACAAAAATGGTTTGTATGTTTGTTCGTCGAGATCTTTTGAACCGCTTATCCGATCTCCACACAATTTGGTAGGTTTACGGATAGTACTCTTAAATTTTACTGGTTTGTTAAATGAAGTTAATCGGTCAAAGGGTCGTGAATTTATGAGGGTCCAATGGGAGTAAAAAAAAAAGTCGTACAAAAATATCAAGTGGGGTGTCATATGATAGAGTTTTGTTGAAACATTCCAAAACCGTTTTTATTTTTTGATTCTAGGTGTAATTGTTTTTAAATTGTTGTAAAATATATAAAATTGGAACACCCAGTATAACGTGAGCTACCATTTCTTGGAGTTTCAATGATTTTGTAGTTCAAGTAAGACTGGTATTTAGCTAGACGGCGATTTCGATGCGATTTGCAAAGTTTATTGCAACCATTGGTCAATAAAAATTGTTTGGGTTTTATTAACCTCCGACCATCACGAGATCTCAGTTCGGGGCGAACTACTAGTTTATATTAAATACCTGCCTCCGTATCGCAAGATCTGAACTGCTTTCGCTGCCCAGCATAATATTAAGTGACGTGGCCACAGATATACGAAAACAAGAAGCTTTTGACGGCAAAAAACGCGCTGAAACGCGCTAATGTCACTATTTAGTCACAGAATACCTATGATTTAGTATGAAAACAGTTCAGAAAACCTGGCAGGTTTTTATGAGACAGAGATTGCCCCTACTTAGTATATTTTTAAAGAATGCCTATAATATTTTAGCTGATTTCTCAAAGTGAAGTCTTTTGTGTTTAAAATAAACTAAAGATTAACGTAGAAGGTCGAACAGGCTTAGAATAGGCCACATGTCATTTAGATTGATAGATCACTGAGATATAATAATATATTTTAAGATACAATCAGAATGCTCTAGTTAACTGGAAAGTGTCTACTTCTGTCTACGTAAATAGGTTCGTATGAGTTAATGGTCAGCTCTGGGTGACGGAGTTTTTAGGGTGGCTTAACGACTGCCAGAACCGGGACCGAATGTTTAATGTACCATCCGAAGGACGGAAGCGCTAAGATGTAATTGCCACTTGTGGGTACCCATCCAAATATTGACCGCGCAGAACGTCACTTAACTTAAATAATCGGTGAAGATTAAGTAAGCAAGGTACGGCTACGCTACGAGTGTACCTCACGGAAAACAGAATATTGTGGTGCATAATTTATTTTATTTTAAGAATTTTAGGATAACTAGCAGCTAGGTAATTACACTATTTTCTTCTTCTTGTGACTTAAGAGCTCAGCTCTTGTCGGTGTAATTATGCACAATTATGCAGTTCTCGCCATTTGTGTGAGGTGTCCCATCATTTTTCCTCTCCGGTTTTCAATAACCCTCATAAGGGCTCTTTGTTCATTGAGCCTACTCAGTACTTCCACGTTAGTAATTTTCTCCGTCCAGCTTATCTTTTTCATTCTCCTCCAACACCACATCTCAAATGCTTCCAAATACTCTCTGTCTTTTTGAGTCATTGTCCATGTCTCACACAGAGGTAGTTACACATTAGGATGATAAGCATAATAAAGGAATCTATAAAGATTCCAGTACACTCATTGCCAATTAAAAGTTGTCAAAGTAGCCGACTAATCTCACAAAGAAAACGACTAATCCCACAAAGAGAAATCTGTAATTTAGTTACCTCCTAAATTCTTCAAACATATAGTTAAACAGCGTATGTCGAAACTAAAATATGTTTTAATAATTTACGATCCGATTCGCGAAACATGTCCAGTAACTTCCTCAGATGTATATTGTACGAGATAATGGGATGCTGTATATGGTGATAAGATAAAGCGATACGCTTTCTTATATTTCACTCGTCTGACCCAATAATTACAGCCAGTTAGTAAATGTATGCCAGTGAAATGTGCTTTGCACGCTTGGGTTCGAATGCCATCCTCGTCGCCAATTAAATGCACGGAGCGCAATGAAACGACCGTCTTACTCGGATACTTGTTTATTACTGAAGGTTGCGAGCAGGTTGCGGGTTGGACTATTGAGAACTTAGAAGGGTTAGAGCGCCAATTTGCAATATACGACAAAAGAATACTGAAAAATTTTTTTTGGCTATTTTTGTCGTGAAGTTTCTTTGTGTTGTAGTTCAATAGGTAACACAAATAATAAAGCTACTTACTTACACTACTACTACTGACAGTTTTGCTAATCTATGTAGAACAGCATGTCGATAAAAATCGTAGATAATGTGGATAAGTAAATATCGTGCTCTTTTTTTATAGTACATGAGATAGAATGTTTTTTGACCACGATCTTATCTGATATTTAACATTTGGTCAGAATCCTGCTGAGGTTTCCCCTAGTGACTAAAGTATGGGGCTACAAAAAAGGGTATTTTAAAGTTCTGCAAGGGTAATGTGCATGTGACACCTCTAGTGTTGCAGGCGTCCATAGGCTACGGTAACTGCTTCCCATCGGGCGCTTGTTTGTCTACTTATAAAAAAAAAGAAAGACATGTCAAATATCTCGCGTCGTAGCCCCGCTTTGGTATGTTCAATAATTCATCTGAAATTGCAAATATATGTCTACACCTGAACCGACATGCTTTCAGTCCGTCCGCTTATCGCACTTCCGTGTGCTAACCCTAAGGGCGATACACACGAGACTTGTATGCGGCACCTTTGCGGTGAACGAGAGATAACAGTTTTGTTAATGGATCGGCGGGAGAGTTGTGTGGATACGCTTTTTGATATATGTACGTATATAAAAAAAATTAACAATTTTTTTTTGTTTTTGTTGTTAGTCTACACTACACGCTACATTGTCCTATTGTTGTCCACTGTAAGCCAGAGTCTTAAGTAAATTAATGGTGAAACTTAGGCCTACCCACTAATTTTATTGTACCTAAAATGCTATTTGATTTGATTTAACTGTTGGGAAAAGGCCTCGCATAATGTACGGTCATAGTTTAATGTATATTTTAATCCTTTCTTGAGCGTTTTAAAATGACGGTATTTTAAATTAGTTGAGCTATATAATTAGAGCTAGTTTTCAAAGGGCTTTAAAACAATAACTTGACTGTTTTGTAAAATAATTGAGAGCAAAACGAAAGTTTCAGAAATATTATTTAAAAGTATTCGAACTAGTAGGTAGTTTGTTCTTTCCGCTTTTCGACTATAAAAAAACTCTGTATGCGGTTTGGTGTTTTTTATTTAGTCTGATTTTTACTGTAGGCTTATCCATGCAAATATTTCATTAAAATTTATTACGAAATTTGTTTGCTAAGCGACGTGTGAGTGGTTTATGCTCCTAAACCTCGCTGATAAGACGGAACCCTTTTAAACGATGTTTTCACTGGAAGTGACATGCGAACCCTAATTTTACTCGGTCTTTTTATTCCAGACTAGCTGTCGCCCGCGGCTTTACTGGCGAGGTAGAATACGCATTATTTAGTTAAAATCTTTGATCATAGTTTTAGACCTTTTAGGGTGCGACTTTTTAAAATTACTTTCTTAGTGCATGCCTACACTATATAAGGATACTACCCTCCAAGTTTCATACCTCTAGGACTTATAGTTTAGGCTGTGCGTTGATTGTCAGTCAGCTTCAAAAGAGTTTTATATATTTAGAAGAAGATTAGATTTTATGTTTGATATTAAATATTAGGTTTTATAAACGTTTTAATATTTGTTGAAGATTCTGAAGCGTGAGAGCTTAGTGGTATAAAAAGTAGTAGCTTGTTGTAAGTAGTGATAGTGGACTTTTTACAGATAACATTTTTTGATTCAGAAAAAAATGTGGTTAGAGTTGATACTAAGTCGGAACTTTTACCTATAAGTTTGATTGCCTATGTTTTTTGGTTATGATTGAAAGTTCAAAATAGGAGGTGGAACACTAGTAGAATTCCCGTTCGTCCCACTGGCGGGACGAATGGGAATGCAAAAAATAAGTATTATTTTATTCTCGTTAGTCCCACTGATCGGCATGTATTCTCTTGCGATTGTAGAATGTGAAATTGCAACTTAACCTTTCAGAATGCTTTCAGATGACGTACAAGAAAAGACTTAGGCCGGAATACTGAAACGTCACACAAATTCAAGCCCACTTAAAATTGCTCCGCCTCTGTTTGACATTACTCATTTGTAAGAGATGGCAATAATTTAAGCGTGAACTTAATTTAAGTGGCGTTTGAGTATTCGTCCAATAGTTATTTATTTCCACAAACCTAATCTTCACTGAAAGATCATTTATTTGACACTTATTTACAGCCCAATATAATTACAGGACATAAAAACACTATTAATTCACTATTAAAACAATATCTACGTTGTATAAAACGCACCGACAGCGGCTGTACCCTTTTTGATAAAGTTTATTACGTGTTTATCTGGCCTCCAGGGCAGAGCAATCAAAATGCTCTGTACATAAAATTTTTACTACTGCCTAATCTGAAATTTCGCTGAGATTCGCTTTGGTCATCGGGATGGTGTAAAGCCGGCTATTCACGATGCGACACTACATTCATTCATTCTTTACCTATACGTAAAAAGTCTATTTATTCACAAAGAAAATTACAACTAATATAGTATTTACAATATTCACAATATTTACAAAAT
Organism: Eulithis testata; assembly: GCA_947507515.1. Taxonomy (NCBI): domain Eukaryota; kingdom Metazoa; phylum Arthropoda; class Insecta; order Lepidoptera; family Geometridae; genus Eulithis; species Eulithis testata. Next base: position 2,211,474 of record OX382213.1, on the reverse strand, counting down.
ACACATGAAACAGTTGAGCTATCCACAAACCGTTGCAAACGATTTATAGATAGCTCAACTGGTCCAAATTAGTACCAATCGGAAGCGTGCCCAAGACACTGGCTGCATTGCCGCGCTGAATAGCAATGCTGATACGCTGGCCTAGATAATCACCAGCCCTCGGGTCCCGCGTCGCTTCGACTAGACCCGGAGGGCCTTGGTACCCCACGGACCTAGAGTCTCAACCCCAAGAGGCACAAATGTGTAGCCCTATCGAGACCTGCATACTTGCGCCTCTTGAGATTCTCGGCCGAATCTGTCGCTGCACCAGCTTTAACGGAAGTCCTTTACCTATACCGTTTCTAAGCCTAATTCGTGTCGGGGAAAATAGTGGGGAAATAAGCTTTGCACTGACAACGTCTCGCGTCGGGGTGTATTGTGCATTGTCCTCCTGCTGACCTATACAGTTTTTTGTTTAACACATTTTCCCATCTAAACTTTTACGTTTATAATATTCGTGGGATTAACGTGAAGAAGTGGTGGAGGTGTTCAGTTTGCTGGAGGCACAGAAAGTCGCGAACGCTGGTCGCGCCACGAATGTTGACTACAAATCCACATAAAAATTTTATTACGGTCGAAATAAAAGACAGCTGATATTCAGAGCGCCTATCGAGTTCACATCAATAATGTGAGAAATTGTAAGTGGTGATAAAGTCAAGAGCGGAAAATCTATTATATAAAACAGATATAGTTATTTGAGATGATCAAAAACACCGCGTGCTTTGTTGGGTATTAAGTAACATGTAATTTTATTAGTCACTAAGGAAAATGTTATTAATACTTCTTCTTCTTCTTCCTGCCCTTATCCCACTAGGAGAATGTTCTTTTCCTACATTCTGCCCTGTCAGGAGTGTTCACTCCTTTCCTATGCATGTCATCTTTTACACAATCCATTCATCTTTTCTTGGGCCTACCTCTTCCTCTATATCCATCCACATTCATATACTTGGCATTCTCCTCGTTACATGACGGTCTTCCCTCCGCATGACATGTTACCAATATTACCTATCAGATTTGGGTTCTGCTTGCTTATATTCCTCTTCTTCTTGCGTGTCAATGGCTGGACAAGAACTAAAACCAGTAGGGCTACTCTTCATCACCGCCCTTCCAAACCGGATCCAAATTTTTACAGATTTCGCGTCATTTTGTACTGAAAAATGACAGGTCTTCTGTCAAAATCGATGGATCCAGATTGGAACTGTGTTCGAGAGTAACCCTCCAGGTTCGAATAGAACTTCGCTACTATTACCCCATCGTCGGTATTTATGAGACCATCCCTTGTGTAGGTAGGTGGGGCACCAGGGGCAAACGAGCAAATGGGACATCAACTGGATAGAACCCTTGGCTGAGACTAAGGTCGCGAAAGCCCCATCAACACATGCTCTCCCTTAGAGCGACCAACTTGGGTTCGAAGCCGGTTGCTTGTATTTAAAGCCATTGACAGATCACAAAATATCGTAGGGTTTAGTATATGCAATATCGGCCGCCTACATATATATATATATATATATATATTATATATATATATATATATATATATCCATGCACGTAACTGGAAAACAGACAAAAATGGGAAAACTTTATTTAAAACTAGCTTCCGCCCGCGACGTCGTTCGCGTTCCGTTGGATCCCGTTGATTTTCCAGGGTAAAAAGTAGCCTATGTGTTAGTGCAGGCACGGACAATATACATATATTCCAAGTTTCATCCAAATCGGATCAATAGTTTTTGCGTGAAACAGTGACAAACATCCATACATCCTTACACACTTTCGCGTATATAATACTAGCTTCCGCCCGCGACTTCGTTTGCGTCCCATTGGATCCCGTGAATTTTCCGGGATTAAAAGTATCCTATGTTACTTCTAATACTTCCAAGAATATGTGTACAAAGTTTCATGATGATCGGTTAAGTAGTTTTCGCGTGAGAGCGTAACAAACAAACTTACATTCACATTTATAATATTAGTAGGATAGGATTAGTAGGATTAGGATTATCCAGTCCACACATTATTTTGTGTGTATGTGTAAAAAAACACTTCATCCTAAAACTATGCAATTACGTAATACCATAGTTCAATGACTATCGATTTAATAGAAAAAACAAACACTTCAATGTTATTTATTTGCTGACGACATGTTACAGGGCTTCTAAATTTTCCACTAAATCTCACCAGTCGATGAGGGGGTGCTGAAAATAAATTACCTACATGGGTTCGAGGACTATTCATATATATGTACATGAATTATTTCTAATTGAAGACATGGGAATGAGTTAGATGAAGTATGTGAGTATTTTGTGTTCACGCTAAATCTCCTTACCGTGGGTTGTGCATGTCAATTCAATTTCAATTACCAAAAACTACATGTTATAAACAATTTTGGACGAGAGAGCGTTGTATTAAATGTCCATAAATATATATTTATTTATTATTAATCATAAAAATTTCATTCAACATTATATTTCATTTTATCTATTGCTTGCATTAATCTTCAAATTTCGTATATATATTGCGTTACTATAGGTACACGCAATAAATATACGAAAATGTAGGTAGGAATATACCTACCTACATTTGCGAGCAGAACAAACCATCAAAATCCTATCGCACGTCAAAGTGAAAAACGTTATAAGTCAAAAATATTTTTTTATTTTTGACTTTTTTTTATAAAAATTTAATCGCCATAACAAAAAATACCTCAACTTTACGTCTCTAACAGAAACAGCTATTAATATTATTAACACTCTGAACATTATTCCGATCTTGATCTTCAAACAAAATGCTTAATGAACTCATCGATCAATATATAAATGAAACGAACAGTATTAAACATTATTTATGCATACGGAACCACACTCAGGTGTTTATTACTCCATAAACAGAGATATATTACCAATGCCAAGTTCATTCGTTTTGCATTCATCTGGTACTGACGGATCTCTAATAAAGTTAGAACATAGTCGAGACCATAAGTGGTAAAACACAACCATTAATGCTTCCAATTAGTTTTGTTACTTAAGAGAGAAAGTATTTTAAATCCAAAACGTAAGTATTGTTAGTAAGCTGACTGACAATCAACGCACAGCCTAAACTATAAGTCCTAGAAGTACAGGAGCGTAGTATCCTTATATAGTGTAGGGGTGTACTAAGAAAGGAAATTTGAAAAGTCGCACCCTAAAGGGTGTAAAATTAGGATCAAAGATTTTAACCTAATAATGAGTATGCTGCTACCACGCGAGCAAAGCCGCGGACGACCGCTAGTAAAATATAATTTACCTATACGCAATGTCGTGTACGTGAATGACATATTTAATCTAGTTATTTTACTGCTAAACTATTGAACTGATTTAGATAAAATCTATATATGGAAGCACCTCCAAAGTATTATCTACCAAACAAAAAAAGAATCATTAAAATCCATTCATAATTAGCGGCATGATCGCGTAACATACATACAAATCAGAACCATTATTTTGCAGTCGGTTAAAAATTAATAACATAAAGACAACTTACGACTTTTTAGTTTTAGGGCAATCAATATTTAGAGATTTAATTTGTCGCAAGCTCGTCTTGTCGTCTGCATTCTACGCTGACTTATCCTTAGGACTCAATTTATCTTAGTTATTGTACTGATTCTATACTAAGCCATCGTAACTATAGCTGAACGTCAAATATATCAAATTATTTCGCCTCCCTTTCAGAGTTCGGAAGCGACAGAACGGTCACGCATGATCTATAGATCTTCAGTAAACGGGATCATCTATCTTATGATATGTATGCGCATGCTCTTGACATTCCTGTTTTCATACTGCCACTGATACGATACGATACTGACAGATAGCAAGCTCGTATGAGTTAGTGGCCAACTCTGGTGACGTGCTAGAGCTGGGGCCGACAGTTTAACGTGCCCTCCGAAACACGGAAGCGCTCAGATATAAATGCCACTGACGGTCACCCATCCAAATAGTGACCGCGCATAACGTCGCTTAACTTAGATAATCGGTGAAGATTGACTAAGCAAGCCTAGCCACGAGCGCTTCAGATGGCCGACAGATAACTCATGATACATTTAGTAGTAGTCTAGACGCTTTGACGCACCGATGTTCTTGTCCACTGTCTTGTCGTTACCGTGTATGGTGCTTATATCAGCCAGTTTGCTGGTACCATTTTGTTTTATTTATCTTCTGTTCTACCACTTTAATTATGATATAAGCGAAGCTTTTGTTGTATTTATAATGTCCTTTTATCTAAGTCTTCCCATGTTATTTCATACCTTTCCACCATCCGTTAATTTACCTTCTTGTAAAAAACAAATACTTCCTTACAAAACAGTCACTAGATGCAATCTAAACCATCTGCCTGAACTTTCTTGTAATGCAACATTCTATACAAGCAAAATATTGTATTTTGTAGTACTTTCATTCAATAGTATTTTATAACTTTTGTAACTTTCCAACCAAAAGGTCATTACAAACTTGTTGTCATCACATCCATTCAATCGAGTTTTATGTCGTATTTTGTACTTATAATAATCATTAAAGGTAATAAAAAGTTATGTCGGAGTTTCTTCCATTCAATTAGCCCTAATATGATGAAAAGGGAGTCTCGCAGGGACCGCTACTGGTACAAATCGTTTATATTTGAGACCATTTCGACTAATGGGATGGAGAAATTTAGTTTTACTAACTGGGATCGCATAATAATTCTAATAACTAATAGACGATTAAATAAGAGAAGGCTTTTGACCCTATTTAAATGAAAATAATGAACAAAACTATATATGTACATTTTTATAGGAAAATAATAATACATTTTAAAATAATTGTCTCACGACAGTTATTTTCAGACATGGTAAAATCAGTGAAGAGGTAGTCAGAGGAACGTTATGTATCTCAGTAAAACTTACATTCATCTTTATTAAAACCTCTCATTTTGATAATACTCCTTCGTGAACGGTTGTGAATAAGAATATTAATCCATAAACAGTTTTTCTGTCTGTCTAACCTATTAATCAATTTAATAATACGCTGGGATCCCTCGTGTTATCCTAATATATTTGTTTAATCCTGTAAGTGGGGTGTTTCGATTTAAAACTACTATTTAATGAAGTATGATGTACGACTGTCTATTGATAATGGACATCATTAGGTTTGACCATTTGAAAGTTTTTGGTATAAGTAGTTATGCTCTCTTTAGATTGATTTGTAAGTGTTTAAACAAACATATTTTTAGAACTAATTTTATAAAAAAAGCAAAAAATTTTATAAATACCCGACACCGATAAAAAATATATATACGCAACGCAGGCAGTAAAAATATAATTTTAAGAAAGTTACTTTGGTGAAGTCAATAAACTTTAAAAACAAATTAAAATATCAAATGGAATATAAAAATGAAACTGCACAAATATCAATTCAATTGCGACACCTTCAAATAAACAAAGTACTTTATTATTATAAACCGATTGCCAAATTAATAATATCGACGGATAATATTAATATTGTCGCAATTATCTGCCCAACCGTAAAAGATAAAAAATTGCCACATTTGTGCAAACAATTTTCATCTCTAACAGGATAAAATTATGCGCTATTTCTGATTGTGTGTCGTGCGAGGTTATTGCATTATGGCTCTGATTATGAGATATCACCTTGATCGAGTTTTGACGGAGTTTGCTTATGCAACAAGAACGTTGAACTTTGATGTTAGTGATGGCTTATTGTCGTGGAGTTATCGAGTTACCAATTTAAACGAAACCATTCGGAAGCCCTTTTTCCGCATTGAAACATAGGCTATATTTATTGAAATCAAAGACGTGGATTCTTAGATACAGCTTGAACTCTCTAAATCAAAAGCAACAATTTGCTACGAGGTTCATCGTATGCTGGTTGACAGAGTGATATTTTAGTGGAAAGTTTCGCACGCGTACGTAGTCGCGGGTATCAGCTAGTAGTGTAGATAGATGAAACTTTAGAGTTCAGTAATGAATGATTAGACAGATATAGAAAACGGGTTTTTGGTTTTAGGAATATAATTGGGTGTTTTTTGTTAAAACAAGGTAGCAGACAGAAAGAGCCTTCGTACTGCAAGGTGACAAAGTTTTGCATACTTATAAAAGGTAGGCCATAAACTCTGCAAAGATATAAGTTCTAATCTTCCTCATTAAACAGATTTACATATATATAGTAGGTATAGGATATAATATAGGGCTAAGATTAGATAAGATTACATTATTAAGATTACATAATATAGGACAAAGATAATAAATTGTATATTATAACTAATACAGTATTTACAATATTTACAAAATACACATGAAAAAAGTTGAATTAGGTATCTACAAACCGTTGCAAACGATTTATAGATAGCTCAACTGGTCCAAATCAGTACCTACTAATCGGATTGTATTAGATATTTCATTTGCAGCACCATTTAGATACCATTTTTAAAACCTTGTTTCCTATGAAATAGTATTTTTACTATACCCATTATGTATCTAGTTCTATGTATTTCTATTTTTTTTTCATACTTTTTAAAGGATAATACAATCATGTCATCGATGTAATGTTAATCTCGTCATGAGTGCATCACTAGCTTTGTTTGAAGTCAGTGCGATGTTAATTCTCAAATATTTACGTTTGTGAGTTACCTGCCTTTTCGCGGTGAGCGACGTAGTAAACTCTATTTCTATCGGACTATTTCGAGCTCGTTACGGTAATTAATCAATGAATGAACAGTTCTAGTGCTATATAACAACCATTTAAGAGCTGGTAGTGAATAAAGTTCCCGATCGACCAAAGAAGACGCGCGGGCCAAATTTTTCTCTCTAGAAATAATAAACTAATTTCCTTTACCCACTTACTTAGAGCATAAGTAAGTGGGTAAGTAGGAACCTACCTAGAAATAAAATATTGCTTAAATACTATTAGGTATGTGTAACAAGCTGTCGCCCGCGGCTTTGCTTGCATGGTAGTGAGCAGCATACAGTCTTGAATTTTTTTTTAATCCTGAATCACGTGCCGAGTCAATTTATTTGAGGAATCTATGTACCGATTTTCAAGGGGCTTCGGGTGCGACTTTTCAAAATTCCTTTCTTAGTGCACCTTTCATATCTCTACTTATAGTTTAGGCTGTGCGTTGATTGTCAGTCAACTTCAAAAGAGTTTTATATATTTAGAAGAAGATAAAAGAGAATGCATAGGAGAGGAGTGAACACTGAAATGACGGATGACAGGGGAGAATGGAAGAAAAGGACATGTTGTGCCGACCCCACCTAGTGGGATAAGGACAGGAAAAAGAAGAAGAAGAGAAGAAGATAGAAGAAGATTTTACGAGGAAACGAATTTTAATTTAATTTAGTGTAGGGTTACTCTCATAATCCTCTGTAAAGAAATGGACAGTAATGTACTTCTGCATGCTGATTATAATGATGATGAACCATGTCAGCTCGTGAACGATCTATTTTAACGGTCAAGTTCCCAATTAAAACATTACCATACACTTATTCTAAATTGATGATAATTACAAGTTACAGTTACAATGTAATTAGTAAATCGTAATTAGATGCTCGCTCGCAATGTAATGCTTAATAATTACAATGTATAATAATTGTGCGTATTGTTTCGCAATGTTCAACAATTTGGCTTTTTCCAAAAACGGTCACCGGTGATTACGACCGTAGTCACGTAAACGAGGACCTAAGAAATGGTGGTTTCTACCGCAAAAATAAATAAATAGAGTAAACATTGATTAGTGAATGAGTAGATGTTGAAGTGACTACACTGGAACTTTTAGCCAGAAGAACTCTTAACTTTCATTATTATTCAAATATACATTTATTTTCTTAATTTTTTATTTTTTTTTACATTTGATATACAAAGTAAAGCTATATAATAACTTTTCGTACCACTTGCTCAAAAAAGTGACATTCTATGCCACAAAAAGCGAACATAACAATAGTCATTTTTAATCTGTTAAAAACAGGGAGAGAAAATTGTACTGGATTTCTTTCATCCTCTAGGGGGAGAAAGTGATTTAAATTTGGAATACAATTTATACTGAACTACATCTGTGTTTACACCATTGAGTTTGTATACAAAGCATTATACATCTTTTTGAAAAAGGAATACGCATTTATTATGCAGGCCGTATGAGCTTGATGCCTTTGCTTTTCCGACAAAAAAATATTAGTCTAGGAAAATGCCGCGTTTTTGTTTTTGAAACAAAATACATAAACGTTAAGTTTATTTTAATTTATTTTTATAAATAAGTTAATGTTCTAAAATGCTATCTCATATTATTATTGTGTTAATTTTTTCGCAAATGGTACGAAAAGTAGAGTATTTTTCTCGGTGATAAAGCTGTCTTAGTCTTGGGTGAACTTAAATCCCTCGCTACTATCTTCGCTCGTGATTTAAGTTTTTAACACCCTCGCTACGCTCGGGAGTAAACTTCGAGTCCTTCGTTACGCTCGCGATTTAAATCGTCACCAGCGACAGAAGACACTGCTTTATCCCCTTGTATAATAATCTACTATTCATTATTATTAACTATTTGGTTAATACATTAACCTCTCCACCGTAGTCCTCACCATACAATTAGGTAGTAGATAGGCATCACCGTAAAGTAACGGTCACCGTTTTTTTAAAACATAACTCTTGTAACCACTTACAGAATTATGTTTTTGTAACGAATTAGCTCCATATTTGATGTGAAGAAGAATAAAAGTCAGATTGAGATAAAAAAAATCTGTTATAGTTTCCTAGAATAAGAACGTGTAGAGTAGACGCACACAAGTAATCGCTTCGACGTCCATTTTCGAACTGAGCCAGAATGCACACCCTACTAACGCTCGCCGAACGCCGATGGTAACTCTGGTGATGGAGCTTTTTATGGCGCCTTAAAGCCTCAGTCATGGCTTAACGACTGCTAGAGCCGGGACCGACAGTTTAACGTGCCCTCGGAAGCACGGAAGCGCTCAGATGTAAATGACCGTCACCCATCCAAATAGTGACCGCGCAGAACGTCGCTTAACTTAGATATATGAAGATTGACTAAGCCAGGCTAGCCACGAACGCTTCATAGAATAGAAGAGCATGGAGAAAACACATGTGGTCCCGACCTCACGTAAAGTGGGACAAGGGCAAGGAGATGATGGTGATGATAAGATAAAGGGAGAGGGCAAATGTAATCATAGCCAAAACACAGCAATAAAAGTTGGAGATGCAAAAGTTACAATTTTACTGTAACCATATAACAGTCGTATAAACAAAGGTTGAAATAAAACTAAGACATACTAGGACACAAAAACTATCCAGTTCTGTAAATGTGTACACACTGTGGTCTCATTCAACAGACAGTGGTAGAGAATGGACGACTGACTTACTTAGTGGTGCAATTTATAAGCTCTATCGTTTTTAATTAATATCGATTTTATTTTTTTTCCTGAATGTAAGTTTTAGTAATAATAGTAAGAAATTGTACCTTGAAAGTTGTACCTTAGTTTGCCTTGAAAAATAAATTGATCTCTATCTTTAAAGCTCATAACTCTCTAACAAATAATATAAAATAAAAATCACTGACTAAACTGTGACGCCATATACAAATTTGTTACTTCATTCTACTAATTTATATTTTTTATTGTATTCCTTTATATTTTTATTGCACCAAGCAAGCATTGCACCTGTAAAGACATGTAGGTATGAATGTGAATTGTGTATGTCAGCGATTTAGAGTGCATGAGAAAAGTATGAACGAGCGGTCGTTAGTTACTGCGCATTCTTTACCGCGTGGCGTCGCGTTCTTGTTGCGTCATTCTTCCTTTTTCTCCATTTACCTCCCGAGGCGTAGACATCGTTGGGAGGGAGTCGTCTCCGTCGTTGGTCTATGAGGTCACCATGTTTCTAGAATCTTCTCAAGGTTCTCCGTGCTGCGTGCGTTCCTTTGGGTGGTCTCCGCATGCGACAGCAGCCCAAAGTTTTTGTCGAAAGTCACCAATTTAGGGGTAAATGATAATGAATGTAGGGATCTTCTAATCTCCATACTATTTCTTCGGGATGTAATGATAAAGTTCAGTGTTCCTCATAATTACTTATTTATTCACCAACGAAGCTACATGTTTACACTGTGCGAGCGAGGAGAGACGACTGGCGACGCGGGACACAAAACTATCACGTCAGCCCGATTTACCTACTTGTGGCTAGTCGCCACACACCTAATTTCTTTTTTCTGTATCTGAACAAATACTCATTGGTTCCTGGAGATGGGCGTTGAGGCTGCTACTCAGTTTTTATAACTTTTGCATTCTCTTCGTTTAATTTGTACCTGATGCCTACATTATTCATTAAACTATTATTATGATTATTATTCCTTTTCTGGTAATGTTTTAGTATACATTTAGCTTTTCTTACAGTGTAGCCTTCTAGCCTTCTAGCGCCAAGTCTGTGCTTAAACCACAGACATTTAGACGAGACGATAAATTAAAGAGAAGACTTACTTACGCCAGCGGGAAGCTGACAACAGCAGCCATTACACATCCATTCTGTACTATGTCGCATGTTACCATTGTTTTTATTTTTAAATGCAAACTCGGCGGAAAATGTCTTTACCTGGGGCTGATATCAATGACTACCTCAACTTTAAAGTTAGTGTGAGCAAAATTGTGAGAACGTGTAAGTGCCAAAAATAATAACCAAAAAATTAAATTTTTGGGTTACGCTTCTTTATCCTTAACATGACGATGCAGTAATTTTTGCTCATTTAACTACTCAAGCACTGAACTGGACTCAAGCATAGATTTTGTATGAAAACCTCTACTCAAATCGGTGCTTGAGTTACGAATTCTGTATCGGCATTATTCACAAAGACCATAGGCAATATCATTTTCCTCTTTTAACATTTTCCTGCCTAATTTTGAGCTTGATCTGAGTATATAGGGCTTATTCCCATCGAGCCCACTACGCAAATGAGTGGACTCGATGGGAATTTTTTTCCCCATCTGGCTCACCAGTGGGCTCGATCCAGACCAAGATCTTGTTGGTTTTAGATTAGGTAGAGTCGCAAAAAACCAGTCTTTTTTTTTTTATATTCACAGACATTTAACACAACGCCTTCTAGTCCCAAACTAAGCAAAGCTTGTACTATGGGAACTAGATTGCTGATAGAATACTTAGATACTTTTTTTTTTGTAAATACAATTTTTTTGTTAATACATAATATATATATCAAATCAAATCAAAAAATCAAAAATGTTTATTTGGAACAAAAATACAATGAAGACAAGAACAAAAATAGAGAACGATGATAGCTACAATAGTTAAAAACTGTGTCGTAACTATCAACGCCCACCTCCAAAACGTCGGCATAGAGCGTTCCTCATTGGGAATTGTACGGAAAAAGGGCTTAAAAAGAAACTTATAATAAAATTAGGTAAACAAAATGAACAAAACTAATATAAAAGAGACGTGTAGGCATTTATAATATGTATGTAGGTAAGTGTATTGAGTACAAAAGGATGTGAGAGGGTGTGTATGTAAGGGTGAGAATGTAAGTGTATGGTGTAAGAGGGTGAGGGTGTAAGTGTATGGAGTTAGGGTGTGTGTGTATGTTGTGTGGATACGTAAGAGTGTCTCAGACTATCACTGTCAGAAGGTTTTCAGTTTGAGTGTAGGAAAGAGGTTGGAGCCAAGCAAGCAATTTGTATTTGCATTTTTGTAAGGTAAGGGGGTAAATATTTAACTCTTTGTTTACCTTATTGTAAAGCATTGAACTTATAAAATAATAGTGGCGACTGGCAAGTTTTGTTCTTCGGGATTCAATTTTGCACACCTTATCAGATCTGCGTTTGGTGGTAGTCACTAGATCGTATGGCAACTGAGAGTGTTTACGCAAGGTAGTGTTGAGGATGAATAGTTGCCTCACTGTCAGGACTTCAGAGAGGGAGAAGAGGTCAGTTGTGGGGAAACGAAAAGGTTTTTTGGCCATAACCTTAAGAACAGCTCGTTGAGACCTTTCAAGTCTCAATATGGTTGTTTTGGCTGATCCACCCCAAGCAGTAATGCAATACGATAATACTGATTGAGCCAAAGCTAAGTAGACCATTCGTAGGGACGGGGGATCTAATACAGAGCGCAGATTTTTGAAGACGTAAATTAGTTTCCTAGTGCGGGCGACGGTATGATTGATATGGCTATCCCAATTCAAGGAACTATCTACTGACACGCCAAGATATTTTATGTTCGACGCACGTTCCAGTGGTAGGCAAGAGCAAGATTTCAGTTGTAAATTTGGACAAGTATGTGGACAAATAGTATAGGAAGATGGGGGTTGGCCAGTTGCATTAGCGGAAAAGGTAATAAATTTAGTTTTACTTATATTGAGGGTAAGGAGGTTTGAAGCGAGCCAGGACATGACGGTGTTTAGGGCAGATTCTGCGTGACGGAAGGCCTCGCACCAGGTTTTCCCATCCACAAGAAGAACAGTGTCATCTGCGTACGTTATGATTTTGCAATATGGGAGATCCAGCTGACACAATTCGTTAATGTAGACGAGAAATAGAGTGGGCCCAAGGACACTACCTTGCGGAACTCCGAACTCCATAGGTTCATCAGAGCTTATGTTACCATCTATTTTGACACACTGGGAGCGGTTAGAAAGATAGCTTCTGAAGACGTCAAGACAGAGACCTCTAACACCAATGTTTTCAAGCTTTGAAATGAGGATGGGGACAGAGACGGTATCAAAGGCTTTTGAAAGATCAAGGAATATGCCGATACTTTTTCTGTTCTTATCAAGTTGTTTAACAATGGTATTTGTGAGCTCAAGAACGGCGTCTTCAGTAGAGACACCTCTTCTAAAACCGTACTGGTGTTGAGACAGGGCATTGTTGAAGTTCAAAAAGCTTATGAGTCTATTGTTGAGAATCTTTTCAAAAACCTTAGATAATGCAGTTAATACTGAGATAGGCCTATAGTTGGTAACTTCGTTCCTGTCCCCGTTTTTATAAATGGGATGTACAATTGCTTTTTTAAAAGCATTAGGGAAGACACCGCTATTAACGCAGAGGTTAAATAAGTAGGTAAGTACGGGAATCAAAACATGTCTAGCGCCTTTAATAACGGAGGTAGGAATATTATCCCAGCCTATAGCACATTTGTCTTTTAAGCCAACGATAGTAGTTTCGAGCTCTGAGTTGTCAATGTTAGGTAATGCCATAGAATATATAGGTGAATTGGAGAGAAAATTATTTAGAGGAGCAAATACGTGCGATTGTGTAATTTTTGACGCTAAGGTTTTACCTACATTTGCAAAGAAGTTGTTAACTTTATTTACCGAAGTTGAGGGAGTGCTTGTTGATTTTAGGAGATTAGATGAAGAATTCTTTCCACGATTTAGATAAGCAATATCTCTTATTACTTTCCACATAGCCCTAGGATCTTTTCCAGCTTTTTGGAACTGTTTGCGTTCATAGTCATTTTTAACTTTTTTTAATAAATTATTACAGTAGTTTCTGTAGCGTTTGTAAGAAATGGCGGAAATATGGTTCTCTGGATTTCGTTTAAATTTTTTGTGTAACCTATCTCTGTGCCGGATACATCTCAGCAGACCAGGAGTCATCCACGGCTTAATGGTTCGGTTTTTGCTGGTTACTTTTGAATTTTGCGAGTGTTTATCTATTACTTTAGAAATTATGTCTATAAGAAAATCTGTTGCTTCGTCTGGATCTTGAGTATTGAAGACTGGGGAAAAGTCTGATATTTCCAATTCAGCTACGATGCCATTTAAGTCAAATTTTCTAACAAAGTGAGCAGAGCTAAGTGAGAGGGGTTTTAGATCAATAGAAAAAAATATAGGAGCATGGTCGGTGATAAAAGAATCGAGAATCAGGGTGGTAGAGGAACAATGGGTTCTAAGAATGGCATGGTCTAGGCAGCGATTTTCTCTGGTGGGTAGAGTATGAGTTGGCAGCATACCATGATACCATGACCATATATGTCTGAGTGTTACGTAGTAACACCCAGACATATACGACTAAACTGTTCCTAATAACTTCCTTTACCATTTAAAAGCACTTATGTAATACACTGAAGCACATAACACAATAAGATTACACTGTATCAGATAACAATGGACACTCGCGTCCACAAGCCCTCGCCTCGAAATATAAACTTCTTCATTAGACAGTCGGGAATGTATCAATTCTGACGTAAAAACGGAGTAAACAAACATTGCAACTTGCAACACTGTAGGTACACTCGCAGAGAGAAGTGTCACGGTCGTAAAACGTCTGTCGGCAGCTGTGTGCGATTTGTTTATCAACTTAAAGCCGGTTTACAATATTCCAGTTCAGTGATTCAGTCCAGTGCTGAACTGGATTCGTTATCGTCTACATTATTCCAGTAATTTAGAAGCCGTTGAAACGTGAACACTACAGTGACAATGATTTCAAAAAGAGATCAGTTTGGATTGGCCGTGTTACATTATTCCAGTTGCACTGGATTGATCAAACTGGATTCAAAAGTGGACAACGAATCCAGTTACTGGACTGGAATGCTTACTGGATTCAGTTCATTCTAGTGCCAGTTTACATTTTTCCAGTAAGCAATCCAGCACTGGACTGGATCGCTGGACTGGAATAATGTAAACCGGCCATTACGGTGCAGTACGAACAAATTGACTGTCGCCGCGTTAGAGTATTCGAGTTATATTGCGCGTCAATGCCAGCTCAACTGCCAACCGTTGTAGTGTCACCGCGCAGTGTATTTCCGATACGCTAGCGTTACGATACGTTTGTGATAAGTAGTCACATTTATTCGTGATCAAGGCACAGGATGTATTTAGCGTAGGATTCGAGTTCTGACATTTTTAGGGGAAATATCAGCACTTTTATTTTAATAGTTTTTTTTTGTATTGTGAGTATTTTGCATGCAAAAGCGGAATGTGGCGGAAGAATGTATTTTGTGCAAAACCCTGGCATCTGTATAATTACCCATGTTCGCAATAAATATATTTTATTATTATTATTATTATTATTATTAATTTTGGTGGAGTTTTAACCAGTAATACTTTTGGTCGTAGCAAAGTGTGAGCCATTGGAATAAATTTGTAGAAAGTGGTTTCCCTAAAATGATAGAATTCGTTTTCTAGTTTTGAAGGGAAAATCCACCATTTTGACTTTGAAACAAACGACAGCCGACTTGACGAATGACTTGACTTATATCATTTTAAATATCTCAGTGGAGATTTTCACAATTTTATTGTCTGTGAAATAACGGATAAAGACCACAAATAGAAGAAGAAGTATCTAGCATAAAATAAAACTTTATTCACAAAAAAAATTACATTTCGTTTTTAGTTGAATTTTTTTTTAATAAATAATTTAAAAAACTAAACTATTATTTCTATTTAAAATTAGCATAAAATTGTTGGTGTTATCGTTCAAAAAACGGGGTAAATAATAAATAAATATTCACGGACACTTAACACCACGCCTTCTAGTCCCAAACTAAGCAAAGCTTGTACGATGGAAACTAGATGGCTGATAGAATACATACATACATTTTTTTTTTTGTAAATACATACTTATAATACATAGAAACACCCAGATACAGAACAAACATCTATGTTAGCCACACAAATGTTTGTTCTCGGTGGGGATCCAACCCACGACCCACAGCACGGAAGGCAGAGCTACTACCGACTGAGCCATGACGCCTGTCAGTAAATGTCACCAAACAATGTCGAAAAGTTCAGACATTAGAAAATAGCACCGTAAAATTTTAGAATTACTATTTAAATATCGAATTTCCACGCCCCTGTACAATCGACCACACAAGTGCGACAACAAACCGGCCATTCTCGTGAATGTGATACTTATTGCATGCGATATCCTGGAAGATGACAATAGGCACCGTGCGCGTGGTGCCAATTGTCCTGTACCTATCATAATCGTTATAATAAAGTGGGCAGTTGTACCGCTGATAAATACAATCTGGTTTAGGGGCTTGGAAAACTGAAAATGGGTGAAAAAATAAGTATACGAACAAAAAAAAGTTGTGATTCCGGCTAAGATCGCACTGACGGCCTTCTGCGTGTACAGCAGATGTGATAACCACCACAAAACGGAACCAGTTAAACTATGCGCGTAATTTTGTATCCACTGACACATTAATGTATTCGAATGACGTTGTCTAAGTTTGAAAAAAGTGTTGCGACAACTTTTGGTCTTAATTTTTTCCGTCTAGCCCCCTTTCGCAACGCGCGATAAGGAACTTCGTTCCAAAAATAGGCAAGCGTAGTGTAGGACGCCCTCCGGCTAGGTAGGGTGACGATCTGAGACATGTAGCTGGCAAACACTGGATGAGAAGAGCCGAAGAAATTGTGTTACAAATGAATTATTTTTTTTGTAACATCTAATATTTTATTCACAAAAAAAAATAAGCCTAATTGTATTTACAATATTTATAAATACACAAATGAAACAGTTGAGCTATCTACAAACCGCTGCAATCGATTAATAGATAGCTCAACTGGTTCAAATCAAACCAGGTGATTCTAGGTGCCAGTTCTTCGCGACGTCAACTGCGCTAGTTTTGTTTCTATTATAATAAGTTGAACCAATAGACGCATTTCTTAAGGACCCGGCGAAGGAAGAAATATCCATACAAACGTAATACCAAAGTCATTTCTAATTCAAGCATATTTCCACTATATTATTGTATTATTAGTATTCGAATAGCGTTTATATACGTTCCTGGATAGGTTTTGTTTTCAGATAACTTACCTAAAGTGAAATTAAAGCCAATCGCATTTTGCATTTTTTTATGCTAAAATTGTCAAGTTTTCTTCCTACTTATTTCGAATTAAAAACAACAATATCTTACGTGTTGTTTGTTTAGGAACATAGCTTATATTGTCTAGTTAAAGAAAAATAATACAATGTGAAGAATACTAACAGTTTTAAGTCATCATTTTTGGTATTACGGAACTCAACCAAATTCATACCACTTTTGAACTGCTAATATTGCCATCGCGCACGACAGGACGGCCTTACAAGTAGGTACGCACGCACACTAATGCAGCGTGTATTTCAGCGATTGATACGTACCTCCTTGTTAGTTTTCATTTTGGTTTTCATAAACATTCTGTCAAAAAGTGAAACATGTATGTCAAGTATTTCGGAAGAAAATATACGTCAAAAAAACAAAGTCTCGTTGTAAAATAATTTCCTTGAAATATTAAACCGCCTAATGGATATGGACTCGGAACGTTGGGATGTATCTCATAGTAAGTACCTAACTCGTTTTAACCTAGTTGTTTTCATATTTTAAAGTAAATACCTAGGTAGGGATCTATCTAACATGTTGTTTAGGTAGGTAGGTAGGTACTTATATCTTAGTATAGGGACCCAAGTGAAGTAGGGAAGTACCTACTACTTCGATAGGTAGGCAGGTACATTTATTTACGAATTGTTTTATTTAGCTTGCATCAAACTTTGCATCGATGTAGGTAAATTAAAATATCTATAGGTAGGTATGTTACCTACTTTTATCTCAGAAAAACGGATGCGAAGCCGCAGACTGAAGCTTGTATTTTATTTAGTTTAGCGTACCCGGGTAAGGTCACCAGACGATCGGAACACGACCCGGATTTTCTTCAACTTTTATTTGTCAACAAATGCTTATACAGGGTGAAGGCAGGACTGGGGCGTGCATTTTTAGAGTGAAAGATCTCTACTTAGGTAGGTACAAATATAACGTGTAAGTGGTTCTAAGAATAAATAACCCGTTTTCAATCTAATAATAATGAATTGCTAGTATTTAAATATAGAGAAGAACTCTATATTTCTATGAGATTAGCTGCTGCTCGAATTTCGACACGAAATAAGAGGTGATTATGGTAAATTTATTTGATAATAATTTGTATGAATATTTACAGAGCCACTGCGATCTTTTAAAAAACGGTTATGGCCATCAGTTCCCCGGAAAAAAAAACATCCAAAAAAGAAAAAAGAAAATATGGGTCCTATGAGGTGAGTAAATGCGCATAAATGGCAAGGTTTAGTGTATATTTTTATGATGACTCTAACGTCCAAATATTATTGGAGTGCCACCTCGACATGAAGGAATACTCATCGAATCAAACATGAATCAACAACAGTTAGACAGATCTTCTTCATGTCAACCTGGTGGTATTGAAATCACGACAACGGCTGATATAAATAATGCACCATCAAGGTATAATCCTGTTATTGAACTCGAGTCAAATCAGGTCATGAACGTTGAACCAATCAGTCAATCGTCTAGCAGGTATGTTAGATAAGTTTTTAACGAGTGCCTTCATTATAATTCCAAATATCCTACTAATATTATAAACGCGAAAGTTTGTGAGTATAGATGGATGTTTGTTACTCTTTCACGTAAAAACTACTGATCCGATTTGGATGAAACTTGGAATATATATTTTCCGTGATCTGGATTAACGCATAGGCTATTTTTTATCCCGAAAAATCCACGGTATCCAACGGGACGCGAACTAATATTATAAACGCAAAAGTTTGTGAGTATGTTTGTTACTCTTTCAAGCAAAAACTACTGATCCGATTTGGATGAAACTTAGAATATATATTGTCCGTGACTTGGATTAACACATAGGCTACTTTTTATCCCGAAAAATCAACGGGATCCAACGGGACGCGAACGAAGTCGCGGGCGGAAGCTTGTAGCAATATCAATATGACTATGTATATTTTAATGTATACTCTCTTACAATTATCTAGATCTTCTTCGTGTCAACCAGGTGGCATTGAAATTGCGACGACGGCTGAAATAAACGCACCAGCAAGCTTTGATCATGTTATTGAACTCGACTCAAATCAGGCTTTAGATGTTGAACCAATCAGTCAATCGTATAGCAGGTATGTTAGATGAGTGTTTCTCGTTTTTTGGTTGGAAGTAGGTACATACTTTCACAATTAGGATGTTATGGGTATATTGATAATATTGATAAAAATAAATAAATATTGGTGGACAGTCCACACAACACTATCTAGCCACAAACTAAGCCAAAGCTTGTATTGTGGGAACCAGATAGCTGATATAGTACATAATTTTTTTTTTTAATATTATATGGGCGATTCATTTATTTCTATTATTTTCATACAGGAATTTGACACCAACAAGCACTACAACTACCGAGTCCCTTATTGTGGAAAATGAAAATACCATCGATATCGAAGTTCCAGAGCTAGCCGGACGAAGATTAATCGATGTCAAATATTTATTTGAACAATTATCAGCAATAGATCACAGTCCCTATAATTGTACTTTTAAAGATTTTAAATTTGTGAGCGAGAATCGACAAGGATTTTATTCTTCGTTTAAATTTGAATGTGCAATGTGCAACGCCAAAGTAATTATAAAAAGCGATAAATCTGGGCGAGAAATAAATCAACATGTAGTTCATGGCACTGTTACTTCAGGTAATGGATTTGCTCAGTTGGACGAATTTTGTGCACACGTTGACATGCCTTGCATGTCCGACAAGCTTTTTATGAAAGAAAACGTTATCTTTGGAGATATAATTAAAGATATAGCTTTGAAAAGTATGCACCAAGCAGGCATAGAAGAAAGAGAAATTGCCATCGCTAAAGGTCACGTGGATAGTGATGGAATCCCTTATATTACAGTTGTGGTGGACGGTTCATGGGCCAAACGATCCTATAGAACGAATTACAATTCTTTATCTGGAGTATCCTGTATAATTGGATTTGAAACAAAAAAAGTTTTGTTTTTGGGCATCAGAAATGCATACTGTTGTGTATGTGCTTTAGCCAAAAACAAAAATACTGTCTCGAAAGAGCATCGATGCTTCAAAAACTGGTCAAAAAGCTCAACGGCTATGGAAGCAGATGGAATAGTAGAAGGCTTTAAATGTAGTTTAGACATGCACAAAATAAAATACACAACCATCATCGGTGATGGTGACAGTAGTGTCACTAGCGCTCTAAGCGAATCTTTACCATACGGACACATGACGTCGATAAAGAAAATAGAATGCAGCAATCATTTGCTTAGAAATTACTGCACAAAGTTAAAAAATTTGACAAAAAAGACCGAGAATAAATTCGGTTCTGTTCCAGTAATATTGCGAAAATCGCTGGATACGAATATTTTGCGCCTAAGAAAAGCCATAAAAGGGGCCGTTGATCACACGTCTAAATTAGATACAACAATGGAGCAAAAGTTGACCATTTTGAAGCAAGATTTACTCAATAGTCCGTGTCATGTATTCGGTGACCACGATAAATGCAAACCATATTTTTGCAAAGGGGGAAGTGAGGAAAATTTAGTCCCGGAACTGAAGAAATGTGGGTTATGGTACGAAATTTACTCATTTTTGAACCATATAGTCACAAATGCAGAAAGTCTTCTCATGGCTCAAACCAACAACATTGCAGAGCAATTCAACTCTATAATCGCGAAATTCATTGGGGGGAAAAGAGTAAATTATTGTCTGCGCGGTGCCTACGAAATGCGTTGCTTCGCGGCTGCAGCTAAGCAAAATACAGGAAATTTAGTAAAAACGCTTGCTGAAGACACTGTAATTTCAACAAAATACTTACAGCGAAATATATCTAAAAATAAAAGAAAAGCCGACACAGACAGAAGCGTAAAGCGCAGAACCAGAAATGTTGCGTTCGCTGACGAACACTACGGAAATCTTGAGAAGGAAGCAGATATCTCTAGTGATATTTTTAATAAAAAAAAAGATGAACTTTTAATAAAGTTACAACAAAGCGCGAGTAAACGCCATGATATACAGGAAATGACAAAAGGTCAGGGCGCTAACCTAGAATGGCTAAGACAGAGGAAAATAAGGTTGACTGCATCATTTTTTGGCCAAGTCTGCAAGCTTAGATCAACGACGTCTTGCAAAAACGTCGTGAAACAATTGTTATATAACAAATTTAAAGGTAATGATGCTACAAAATATGGCAACGAAAATGAACCTATAGCATTAAAAGACGCAGAGAATTTTCTAGGGCTCCATATTGAACAATGTGGCTTGTTTATCGACGAAAAACGTCCCTATCTTGGAGCAAGCCCAGATGGTCTGATAGATGACGATGCTATCGTTGAAATAAAGTGTCCTTCAAGCGCATCAAATTTGTCTCCTAAAGAAGCTATCGATCAAAAAAAAATTACTTTTTGCACAGTCGATGGCGTCAATTCAAATATGATTAAACTAAAACGTAATCACAATTATTATTACCAAATTCAGGGACAACTTCAAATAACTGACCGTAAATATTGTATGTTCATTGTTTGGACGCCTAAAGGATTGGCATATGAAAAAATAGAAAAAGATAACGAATTTTGGAATTGTATCGTCTCAAAATTGGAAGAATTTTATTTTAAATGTATCTTGCCAGAGCTGATAGATCCCCGTTTGCCAAGAAATTTACCTATCAGGGACAGAATATAATTCTCTATAGTAAAATTCAAAACGTCGCAAAATTCAACAGAATTTTGCGTTATCGTTTTGAAGGTGGGTGAATGACATGTATTGCGGTGTTATTTGGCATTTACTATAGATAAGACAATTATATAGGTAAATTTCTTGGCAAACGAGGACCTATCAGCGATATATATCTATCTATATCTATATCTATCTATCAAATTATCCTTTAGGCGTCCAAACAATGAACATACAATATTTACGGTCAGTTATATATAATCAGAAAATCCATAACGCTTACAAAATGAAAAGTCATAGAATCATCCGTGCTATCTATAAATGCGAAAGTGTGTCTGTCTGTCCGTATCGTTTTCACGGCAACCGTTGAGCAGATAGCAATGAAAGTTACAGAGATTTTTTTAGCCATTGTAATTAGGCCAAATGTCAAATTTTCAAACATTACGTTTAGCTGTCAGTTGTGTTTTGTTATTCCATTTCAGTTGTGTTTTACACCTTGGGTTACATTAGGTATTGTACTTTTAGTATGGACCCAAATTATTTTGAAAATATAATATAGAATAAGCGGAAATTGGTCGCATGACTAAAAATCCTATAAAAACGGAGCGCGCGCTTGACTCGCCCTCTATTGCATTTCTGACTTCAAGGCGTTCATACCTCTCGAATATTATTGAAATAGGCTGTCACTATGCCCAAATGAATTTAAATTGTATTGCTAATTATTTATCCTGACTGATGTTCTAGTTATGAAATTCAATTCGTAATAATTAAAACATTTTGAAGTTGTTATAACTTTCTTGATTTTTTTTTAGTGGTTTTAGATAGAAACCGCTTATTATAGCCTATGTTCACCGCGGATAGTGTAGCTTCCCAACGGTGAAAGAATTTTTCAAATCGGTCCAGTAGTTTCGGAGCCTATTCAATGCAAACAAACAAACAATCAAATCTTTTCACTTTATAATATTAGTATAGAATAGATAAGTAGGAAGTTTGGGTCCCGTTGGACCCCGTTGATTTTCCAGGATAAAAGTAGCCTATGTGTAATCCAGGTCACGGAAAATATAATATATTCCAACTTTCATCCAAATCGGATCAGTAGTTTTTGCTTGAAAGAGTAACAAACATTCTCACAAACTTTCTCGTTTATAATATTAGTAGGATAATATCGCAACTTTGGTTTTTAGTGTTATTGAGTAGGCTTACCAATATCGTAAAATGATTCGGTTTTTTAATAAATGAATGTGTCCGTAAGAAAAAAAATGTTATTTTTTATATAAATAAATGTGTCAATGAATAAACAAAATAAATGTTTGTACTTTTAAATACTTTTATTTTCTTATTATAATTTTACAATAGGTAGGTAGATACTCGTATTTTACCCTAAATTTATAATTCTCCTATTGCAGAACCTACCTATACTCCAGCCAAATTCGGTTAGTTTACAAATATTTGGCAGTATTTGGCTGTAGTTATAGGTAGGTAGAGATCTCTACTTACATAGGTAGGTACTACCTAAATAAGTATTTTCCTAATAGGTTTCTTGAGATATAAGTAGGTACGTAGGCCTTGTAGAGAATCTGGAATAAAAAACGCATTAGCAAACTACATTCGCTTAGATTTTTTTACCATACCTACCTACTCTTGCACTTCCCTAAATGCTTCGAGGAAACAGCGAAGCAGCAAGAAGTTTTTATGTCTATGTCTAAATGTAAGTATGAAACGCAAAAAGGTAAGTACACATGCATGCCTAAAGAAATAGGTAGGTGGAAGAGGTATATACACCTACTGACGCACACACTCAAGCACTACCGCGTCCCGCGCGCGCCTGCGTCATCTAAACAGAGAAAGCGATACACGGAGCGATTTTTGCTCGGGCCTCAAATTGAAGTTGCGAGCTCATTTCGCCGGGCTCTTAAGTAAAATGTCTAATAACTAATAATTCCCGTTGCATTATAATGACATAGTAACATTTTTAAAAACTGCTTTGTATGTGTATTGTAACAAACAAATTTCTACAATTGCAAGTTTTAAAAAAATGTGGGAAAAAATGTCCTTCGTGTTTGTCCCCCATCGCGGCCTGTCATTTAGGTTATATTTTTTAAAAGTAGTTGTTTTGACCGGAAGAACGAAACTTGAATTGACAACCCTACTTATTATTTCCGCAATAAAGTGGTAGATTGGGTGGGTAACATCATAGGAATTTCTGGAACGGTGGGTTTCATTGTTATTTTACGTTATTACATTGTAACTTTACATGTCCAGGCACTTTCAAACGGTGTTATATAAAGCTGTCTTCAAACGGCCAGCTGATTTTAACTTTATTGACATAATATGTCATATTCATATATGAAAGGTCTCATAATATTTTCTTTTATTTGTAATGGCCTCTGTCCATTATTTCGACAGACAATTTTGGCAATGTCAAGTATCTTTTGATAAAGGTAGATGCCACCTTGTTTTACCATACCTACCTCTGTGTTCTGTTACGTAATGTTTTATTTGATTTGTTATATATATATATATATAGTTATATATTAAATGATATAGTAGGTATAGCTCATAGTTTGTAGAATAAATATTATTCTCTGTAATGTCGCACGCCAACCTCCTCACTACACCACCACGTTTGGGTTGGCTGGCAGACAATGCTTTCAGCATTAAGTCCACCCTTTGTAATGAATTTATAATTTTGTGCAATAAAGTATTAAATAAAAATAAATAAATAATTATTTGAAATAATATTAGTCAAATCCAGTCATTCGTCAAGTTGTTGCATGTACGTATTCTATATGTAGGTTAGGCTCATAATCCCCTTTGAGTCGTCCCCTTCAAGGGGATTATGAGATTTTTTGGCTCATAATCCCCTATGCGACAACCGACTTGATGAATGACTTGACTAAGACGCTTGCACACCAGCGGGCCTAAGATGCGCACCGCGAGATATTTGTCATGTCGTTCTGTCAAAATGTAAGCATTTTGTACCAGTTCAGGAACTATTGCATTATCTGTGGTACCTAATGGTGTCGACAAAACGCGCCATAATGTACACTTTTGACACTTCTTAGTCGTCGTACCTCTCTGAGGACGAGACAATAGTCATGCAGAAATGTCAAAAGTTGAAAATTCAAAGGCGCGGTTTCTCGACAACATTACCACAGATAATGCAATAGTTCCTAAACTGGTACAAAATGCTTACATTTTGACAGAACGACATGACAAATATCTCGCGGTGCGCATCTTAGGACCGCAGGGGCATTATTCTGTATGACTTAGGAGATTCCTTGCCGTAACCGTATGACGTCACCGTAAGGAATGACATTTATGGCATAGGAAATACGGCATAGGCATATTCTCGTGCTGCGTAACGCGCTTGTATTGGTCATAGTGAATAAGGCCCCAGCGGGCCTAAGATGCGCGCCGCGAGATATTTGTCATGTCGTTCTGTCAAAATGTAAGCATTTTGTACCAGTTTAGGAACTATTGCATTATCTGTGGTACCTAATGGTGTCGACAAAACGCGCCCTAATGTACACTTTTGACACTTCTTAGTCGTGATACCTCTCTGAGGACGAGATAATAGTCATGCAGAAATGTCAAAAGTTGAAAATTCAAAGGCGCGGTTTCTCGACAACATTACCACAGATAATGCAATAGTTCCTAAACTGGTACAAAATACTTGCATTTTGACAGAACGACATGACAAATATCTCGCGGTGCGCATCTTGGGCCGCAGGTCGGTGTCGCCAACGATATTGAGATCGAGCCACTCACATATCGGTATCGTGTAGGTGGCCAGTGTGCAAACACCCAATTTTATAGCTATGTGTGTGTTTAAATATAATTCATTATTAGTTTCATAGAATTCCTATAGGTCTAGCCAATGAGTCATACCCATTACGTACTAGCTACTTACTAATCCGTATTGTTTCCGTGTCGGCCCACATTCGAACTATGTAGGTACGTCTCAATATTGAATAGAAACTAAACTAATTATTGTTAATTGTTATATTTAGCTTTTTGGTCCTATTAGTTATTGATATGTAAACAAGATTTTTTTTGTAGATTTAGCCTGCAAGCGCACTTGCAGCCGTGACCCCTGTAGCATATAGAAAGAAATGAGATTTCAACCGCGCCTCTTATCCAAAAACTTGCTTCGCATCAATAGCAATGATTTGTCATACACAATGAAACTCTAACATTGACGATGACTTGACTTGAATTTTGTTATTTCAAATATCACTGGCAAAATAGTCTGTCGAAATGACGGACAGAGGCCATAAATAAAAGAAGAAGAAGAGAGTAGTATTGTACTTGTATTTGTTTGACTCGATTGTCATTATGTGTACCAGCTATTGGTAACTGATATGATTTCTACATAAAAAAAAAATATTTACGCAAGACATACACCTAAACAAACTAACTTATGAGAAAAACATAACGTAAGACTAGGCGGTATGGTTCTAAACTATAGCCTGCTCCGAGGAGCGAAAAAAAAAATCGATTGTCATTTTGAATTTGTCAAGCGGATAAACTTCAACTTCAAATTCTTGGTTTGTGGCTTTTGTTGCTATAAGTTGTCACAATTCTGCCAGTGTCGAGTTCGCTGATGCTAGAGTCATAAACAAGAGGGGAGTGCGAATAAGAATATGGTCAGTGTACAAAGGGAGGTACAACCAAAATTTTGACAATTAGATTGATCTAAAACAAGAGACAGTACAAAGCGGATAAATAAATACGTATTCGACCAAGGATTCGAATTTTATCATTTTTTGAAACAACACAGCATTTTTATTTTAACAGGTTTACTTGTGTTAATTGTGAGTATTGTTGTTTAATTTTGGTGGAATTTTAACCAATAATACTTAGTTCATAACTTAAAGTGTGAGCCATTGGAATAAATGTGTGTAATGTGGTTTTTCTGAATGTGAAAATTCGATTCCGGTTTTGGAGGGAAAATCCACCATTTTCTCTTTAAAACAAACGACAGCCGACTTGACGAAGACTTGACTTAATTTATCATTTACGCAAGACAAACACATAAACAAACGAACTTACTAAGGGAAAAAACATAACGTAAGACTAGGCGGTATGGATTTAAAACTATAGCCTGCTTCAAGGAGCGAGAAAAAAAAAAAAAGTATTCGACCAATTCGCTAGCCGTATAGTACAGTACACACTTTTATGTAGGTAAGTATCGCCTTTTACTTGACTTTTACCTTGTAGTCAATTATATAGAAGCATCGTGTTTTATCAGATATAAAGTACCATTGTCAAACAATTATCCCAAATTGCCAGCAAGTGTAGAAAGCTAGGGTTGCCGCAAACAAACGGCCCTTTCACTATTTACACGTTACACGGAACAGTTTATTGTGAAGGGTAAATAAAGCCGTGACACACGAGGCAGTAGCTTACGTCACTTAGCCAATGGTTTAATTTTATTTTATTATCTATAAATAAGAAATAAATATTCACGGACACTTAACACAACGCCTTCTAGTCCCAAACTAAGCAAAGCTTGTACGATGGAAACTAGATGGCTGATAGAATACATACATACATTTTTTTTTTGTAAATACTAACTTATAATACATAGAAACACCCAGACACAGAACAAACATCTATGTTTGCCACACAAATGTTTGTTCTCGGTGGGGATCGAACCCACGGCCCACAGCACGGAAGGCAGAGCTACTACCGACTGAGCCATGACGCCTGTCAAAAATCTAATCTTTGTGTTTTACATATTTAATATCTGCCTAGTGTTTAATTTGATTCATTAACTAGTGTTATTGGTTGTGTACGACCGTTCTAATTAATGTAAATAAATAAGTAAATATATAGTAGCTATTCTGCTCTTTCATTTTCCTTACTCAAAACTAAATATAAATAGTGAAAACACGAAATATGCTGTCCCTTTCTTATGAACTGAAAACAAAGACGGATGTAGGTTTATCACTTTCTACTGTTCTTTTCGCTAACTATGACCTAAGCTATATTTTATATGAACCATGTATGCAATCAATAAATTAAATTAAATTTTACGCTGCTTACAAAATCCTGCCAATAAACAGTGTGTTCTAAACTTTAGTTCTAACAACGTTCTTATTGTACAGGAGCTAAACAAGACTAGTATTGTGTTGGTCGTTCAGGGCTGCCGCTGTCAACTGTCAACGCTCAGGAAGCTGCGCCCACGCACGACACGTGACGCGTGGCCCGGGTGTGGGGAGTGAGCGAGAGCGGGTGACAGCCCTAGCTCAGATTGTCCCTGAACTTCCTGTCATATATGTGACACTGACATAATTATATCTTTATTTCATTTGCCTCGTGTGTACGATACCTACATTTGTAAGTCTATTTATAAACGTTCCTGAGTTGATAAGTGTATCTACTTTTAAGTATTACTACATAGATTATACTTAAAACGAATAGTTCTAAGAGGTAAAAATCTTGATAAAAAAGGGGAATGTCCATATTTGGTCGAATGACGAACACGTATCAATCTTTTGTGTACGAGTCCTTGAAAACTCGTACTACGTTATCTTACCGATATAAATGAGAGAATCCAGAAGCATTCCATAGTTAAAAAAGGAACTTACCTGTAAAAGACGAAAATTAAAATTAATTTTAGACGAAAATGTTAATGTAGTTCGGAATTACAAGCATACCTATGTAAGTAAAAACCCTTGAAAGTTATAACAATTTATTCAGACTTAGGTACAAGTAAAACGTTCAAGTTTATTTATATTATAATTTAATTTTTTTATTGTAATTTGTTCCAAATAAACATATTTTTTTTAATATTAGGACCGTTCTACTTTAGTACGAGTACCGACTACCGAGTAAGTTACTTGGTGCAGTTAAAAAGCATTGACAGCTTACACAGTTTAACTTAGGAAATCGATAGGAAAGCCTAAAACACAAATACAAGCAATGTATTGAAACTACTCGAAACATTGTTGTCCTAATTATTACGTCAATAAATTTATTTTGTATTATATTATAATTACAAAATCATAGTGGTCAACTCTGGTGACGGAGTTTCTAGACCGCCTTAAGGCCTCCGTCATGGCTCAATGACTGCTAGAGACGGGACAGTTCAACGTGCCCTCCGAAACACAGAAGCAACACAATGCTTAGAAAAAAAAATACAAAGTGATTCAAAGTGACCAGTGACATTTTAATAGAAATGGTGTAATTTTGGCTGAAGGGGATTTTGAGACTGTTTATTTAAAAAAATTGAAATCAAGGGTATCAGGAAACAAAAAGTCTCATAATCCCCTTGAAGGGGACGGCTCAAAGGGGATTATGAGACCAACCCGTAATTTCCTGTACCTTAAACCGTTAGTAATTGAATCACTCGTCAGGGTTGATCTATGTGCATCGGCCGATACGTGAACTGCTTCGGGAATTAGTTGCTACGATTTATACCACTTCCCATTTCAACAAATATAATTAGAACATACTAAATAGATTAATCAGAGCTAAGATTAGATGGCGCCACTGTTGCTTTTACTGTCAAAAAGTCTGCGTGATGTAATTTATAATTAGTTAAATGAACTTTAAGGCCCTTCGCACATGGAGCTACTCAAAAAGAACTAGTCACAAACTTAAATTACTAACGAGTTGCCTGAGCGTCACAGCCCATACATGTTCTATGGAAGTTCGCACACGACGCGACTAGTTACTAACTGGTCAGTAACGCGTCGTACCGGTCTCCACGCTACTGGTTTCCCGAGTTTCTTTGTTTTTTGTGATAAAAATGAACGAGCAAACATTAAATATTCAATTTGTGAAGGAGGTGAGAGTGTTGTCGTGTGAGAGGTACAGTTTCAAATTGGTTTGTAATTGTAATTACTGATTAGTTCCGTTGAGGGGAAGGGATTCGATTGAAACGAGTATTCTTTAGCGAGTCTCCTTTAATACTGACTACAAAATGAAGATGAATGCTGAATCTTAGTATCTATCGTAATATTACACCTCACCTCGGGGGTGAAAGGAAAAAAAAAATTAATAATACTTATTAATTTTTTTTTTATTAACTTAAATATAAGTAAGATTAATATATTTTTTATGAAATAAAGGGCTTAGTTCTATTTTTATGGAGTAAATAATTCTTATTACCTCTTACAATGCTTACATTAACACCTAAATCTTCCAACACAGTAAATGGACCTTCCCATTTAGTCTCTAATTTATTTGCCGTTTCGTTTTTTACTAATATTAATTGTCCGTTCGTATAGTCCACATTATTCACTTTTTTATCATAATCACATTTACGATTATATTTGCTTAAAATTAAATTATTACGAGCATCTTGGTGTGCTACTTGTAACCGATACTTAAGATCTAAAGGATAACTATCTGGATTATACAAAGGTTCAACATTATATTGACTAACTCTACATGGTATTACACTAGCTCTACCAAATACTAATTCAAACGGTGTATACTTTGTTTCTGTATGAACTGTATTATTAAAACTATAACACCAAAACGGTAACCAATGACTCCATGTTTCTTTTTCACCATTACATTGAATTCGCAAAAATGAACCTAAATTTTTATGTGAATTTTCAAGAGCGCCAATAGATTGATGATGATATGCCGTCGATGTTAATTTATCTATTTCTAATAGTTTACATACCTGTTCCATTACTGAAGACACGAATTCCGTTCCTCGATCCGTTGCTATTGTTTTTGGTACACCAAACCTTAAAATAAAATTATCAACTAATGCCTTAGCTACACTTACCGTTTCCTTATTTTTTAATGGATAAGCTTCTACGAACTTAGTTAATTCACATTGTAGTGTTAAAATATAACAATTACCTTCAAAATCTTTTTCTAATGGACCTACAATGTCCAGGTATATTTTTTCAAAAGCATACGAAGCTGTTGTTGTTGTCTCCATGGGCATTTTTACGTATTTACAAGGCTTCATTGTTTGACATTTTACACATTTACTTACAAAAGTTTTGACATCGTTGTCTAAACCTGGCCAATAAAATTTTCTCTTAATATTATTTGTCATCCTACGTACACCTGCATGACCCGCACTGGGTAGTAGATGAAAATCGTGTAAAATATATTTTTTCTCTTCTGCATTATCAATTCTCCTAACTCCTTTTAATACGAAAATTCGTGGACCGGTCCAATCCTTATTACTTTTTATTTCCTTTAATAAATCTTCAATAAAACTTTTATATTCTTCACTTCTTACTATGCATAGTTCGTTTATATTCGCATGTTTGCAAAATTGTCCTAACTTAGTCACAAATTCGGCTCGCGTTAATTGTGCCCTAAAGTTAAGATCAATAAATAATTTATTTTGCGTTTTACTGTAAACAAAACATTCCTTTATTTCATTTACGTTGTTTTGTTTCTTCAATCTATTTAAGTCCTCATTTCCTATAAATTTCATTTCTACAGAGTCACTAGGTATTCTCAACACCTCTACAACTTGTGGTTGATCTGGCCACTCGTCATTAGGTTTGTTTGAATGAATTGACTTGTCTGAAATTTCATTTATTCTTTTTTTCTGCGCTCTAGTCATAACCAATATAATTTCTTTATTCATTTGTTTTAAAGTATCTGATGTTATACAAATTCTAGATAATGCATCTGCAACACTGTTTTCTTTCCCTTTCACATAAGTAATTTTGAAATTATATTCTTCTAATGCTAATCTAAATTTAAGAAGTCTACTTGATGGGTCTTTCATTGAAAACAGATAAATCAATGGTCTGTGGTCTGTCATAATTGTAAATAATTTACCGTATATATAAGGTCTAAAGTACTTAACAGCCCACACAATCGCAACTAACTCCTTCTGGATAGTTGGATAGTTCAATTCAGCTTTATTAAGAGGTCTGCTAGCATACGCCACAGGTTTCATATTTTTATTGCATAAGACTGCACCTACCGCTGTACCTGACGCATCTGTCTGAATAACAAATTCATTCGCTTCAGAAAAATCTGGAAATTCTAACACTGGAGGCGTTGTCAAAGCATGTTTAAGAGCCTCAAATGCTGCTTGGCACTCCTTCGTCCAAACAAATGGTTCATTTTTCTTAGTTAGTTTATTTAAAGGATTTGTTATATTAGCAAAGTTATTAATGAATTTTCTATAGTAATTACAAAACGCTACAAATCTTTTTACTTCATCTGTACTGGTTGGTATGGGATATTTTTGTAATACTTCAATTTTTGCTGGGTCTGGTAAAACTCCATTTTCGGAAACTACATGGCCTAAATAAAGAATCTCTTTCTTCAAAAAATTACATTTTTCTGGATTTAATTTCAAATTAGTTTTTCTCAATCTCTCTAAAACGTCTGTTAAATTTTTGTTATGAATATACAAATTTCTTCCAAAAACTATTAAATCATCTAAATAAATAAAGCATTTATCGTAAGTCAATCCTGACATAGCTACCGACATAACTCTACTGAAAGCACTTGGGCTTGTTTTCAGTCCCATTGGCAATCTTTTCATTTGATACTGTCCGGTATTTGTTGTAAAAGCTGTATAGCCCCTACTTTGTTTATCTAATGCTACTTGATAATATCCTTGATTAAGGTCTAAATGTGAAAAGTAGACCGAGCCTGACAATGAATCCAAAATCTCTGTTATATTTGGTAATGGGAACTTATCGTCCACAATACTGTCATTAAGTTTTCTATAATCTACTACTAAACGCCATTTTTTATTATTTTCTGAGCTTTTCTTTGGTACCAAGAGAATTGGGCTAGACCATTCACTTTTAGCTTCTTCTATAATATCACTATCTATCATTTTCTGAATTTGACTGTTGACTTCATTTTTCAAAGAATGAGGCAGTCTATACTGTTTGACGTAGACTGGACTTACATTGGGTTTTAAAGTTATTGATTGCTCATAAATGTTTGTAGTTGTTAACTTATCGCCGGGTAAAAAGAAAACATCTGAGTACTTGGCACATAATCCTTGAATAGATTTTCTCTCCTCTGAATTAAGATGATCTAATTTTAAAATATTTAATAAACTATCTGCTCTCTCCAAAGTATTTGGATTTGACTTGAAATCGCATAAATCATATTCTTCAAGTGAACTAACCTCAGGCTTAAATGTTGGCAAAGTAACGTCATGTTCGTTTGTGTTTAAAATTTTTACCGCTATTCTATTATTTTTTGTTGTTGCTAAACAACCTGCAAGAAAAACATTATCCGCTAACTGTTTACTATGCACGACGTAGTCACCTTTCAATTGATCATTTATAAACAAATAATGAATGGATTCACTTCTCGCTGGGATATTTAATACCTCACTTGAATAATCTAATGTATCATGTAACGCCATGGAATATTCTATTCCCGATTTGGACAACGAAATAATGTTAGTCTGTAAATTGATATTCGAAGCATAGTGACTCAAAAAGTCTAAACCTAATATGCCATCTGCCTTTAATGGAATGTTGTTGAAAATATAAAGTTTAGTATCGAATTCAATACTGTTGAACTCATCATGATGAGTCAAGCAAAGATTTACAAATCCGTTGGATTGAATCTGACCCCCAATTCCATTTATGATTGTTTCATCCTTAATTATGGGAATGTTACTTGGTAATGCATCACCTTTTATAACAGATAATGATGCTCCCGTGTCAACTAACCAAAAGTACTTTCTTCTACCAATATAGAAACTTATAAACTTTGCATTACCATTTAATGCTTGGATATTATGTTTTAGAACGAAAAACTGCGTCTCGATTGGTTTTGAGGTTACTGGTTCATTGTAATCATCTAATTGATCTGTATATAATACACGATGGTTGTAACCTCTACCACGAGTTTCATAACTCGATCGGTTTTCGTTCCTCACTTTATAATCTCGACCGCGGTATGCGTTGTTATATGAACCACGACCATTACCACGTGAATAATACGGTGATCTACCACGAGAATTAGATATATAATGTTGATAATGTCCTCGCTGTCCTCTTACCTGGTTGTTGATTTGCCTTCGGTAGGAATTGAATTGTACATTACCTCTACCATGATTTGAAAACTGCATGACCTTTTCATGCTCTTCATCTTTAGCTGCCTGGATCGCGTCCTTCAAGCTATCGTAATCACGCGCGGCAATGATAGTACTAAGTCGGGAATCACGTAAACCATCTGAAAATCTTTTAGTCGCCAGCTTTTCGTTTAAGGGTTTTAGCACCGCATAACTTTCCGATTTGCCATCAGCCTGGGATATTGTCAGATTCGTAAAAAGCTTCTCCACCTCTGTGCCGTACTGTTCGATCGTACGCCAGCCTTGTTTTATATTTTGTAAACGCGATAGTATCGCAGTAAATGACTTTTTAGTCAAAAGATTTTTTCGCATATCTGCTAACAAATTGTTAATAGATGTGTAATCAGTACACATGTGTAATTTAGCATTTTCACTCAACCTACTCTTCAATACGAACTTAATAAGCAATTTTTTCCCCACTTCTGATAACATTTCTGAATACATTTCTATGGAGTCAATGATACCTTTGGTGCTATCTTCATTTCCGTTCATTACAGGAATCAAACTACACGCTGCTTTCAGATCAAACTCCATGTTTGTATCTTGATTTGAACTTGCTTCACTAAAACTGTCACTATCCATATCTATATCAGTTTCTTGCTTTTCCTTACATCAATTTACTTAGTTCTATACTCTTTTCAAAAATAACTTCAGTTTCTGACAGTTAGTTTATATAACATTTCCTTGAAAACTATACTTACCTTTTTTTTTTTACCAAGTATCCTCTTATTAGCTTAATATCTTGTAAATATTGTATCAATTGTTCTTCCATAATCTTCTATACATAATTAAAGTTAAAATAATACATTTTAAAACATACCATTTGGCTTGCGAGTAGTAGAGTCATAGTAGGGCCTCTCGAGTAATGTAAACTGATACACTAATACGTACTCACTTGCAAAAACACTTGAATAAAATAACATTTTACGAAGATCTAATATCCACTACTCATATTCATTCACTTAACTATCGATGATTATCTTAATTTTTCATTATAGTTCCTATTTATAGTTCATCATGTTTTTACAGTCTTTATTTAATTAATATTTGAACTGGTCGACTGTGTATTTTATTATTTTTATTTTAAATCCGTAACTACTTATTTTTTTTTAGAATCGCACTGCACTGCACAGCACATACTTATATACTTATATAACGATCACACACTAAACACTTATTTAATTTGTATTATAACGGCATCGCGCTCATCCTCCCGGTTAGCGCGGGAACGGCTGAAAGACCTCCTGAAGTAGTTTTGCGCCATCGTCGCCTCGTTTATTCAGGAATGGTGACACTTTTTATATTGCTGATACAGCAAATATACAGCGCCGAGCCCCATCATCAGCACCACATATTTGTGTTTGCCCCAACTGAGGTTTGGTTTTGGAACTCGGTTTCTTTTCAATATTCGGCTGACACATTTTCACTATTAGTTTCCAATCAAATCACGACATTAAAAAATTTTATATTGTTTAAGATAGATTCGCTCTACATATTTGGAGCCGCAACGCCTAACCAACTCGATACCGCGTCACGAACCCCAAATATGGCAGGGTCGCCATGAGGGGAAGGGATTCGATTGAAACGAGTATTCTTTAGCGAGTCTCCTTTAATACTGACTACAAAATGAAGATGAATGCTGAATCTTAGTATCTATCGTAATATTACACCTCACCGTCATTTTTGAGTAGCTCCATGAGCGGAGGGCCTAAGTTGTAAATGTTTGCTGGGGCATGCAGCAAACTTGTCACTTTAACAAAAATAACGGAATAATGGCACTAAACTTGCAATACTAAAAAAAACATTGGGTTTGGAAGGGGCTTGACCAAGGCTTTCGACAGGCGTCATGGCTCAGTCGGTAGTAGCTCTGCCTTCCGTGCTGTGGGTCGTGGGTTCGATCCCCACCGAGAACAAACATTTTCTGTGGCAAAACATAAATGTTTGTTCTGTGTCTGGGTGTTACTATGTTATAAGTAAGTATTTACAAAAAAAAATGTATTTAAATATTATATCAGCAATCTAGTTCCCATAGTACAAGCTCTGCTTAGTTTGGGACTAGAGGCTGTGTGTAATGTCCAAAGATATTTATTTATTATTTATTTATTTCAGTTTGGAGGGAACTTGACTTAGCTGTTTAGGGGTTTCCTTTACAAATACTGGTCCACCCTTAAGAGACCCAAAGCTTTTGGGGCGCTTAAGTCTCTTAGTTCCCTCCAGGATCCGCTAGCATCAGATACCTAGTAATTTGAAACTATGTGGTAAGACGATATAAGTTGAAATTATATTTAATTGTTTTTATTGCGAAACTCATCGTGAGTCAAGAGCGCAAGAACGCAAAAAGTCTTACATAACGGGCGCATGCCGTGTCCGATGACAGACAGACGACAGACCGATAAGTGTCGTATGTCGTATTACGCACTTGAGGTGTACTCCGCAAAACTATAGGCAAAGATTTATTATCAATAATCAAGTAACATTGCGTGGTAAACAAGCAAGATCGTATGAGTTTGTGGCCAACTCTGATGACGGAGTTTATAGGCTGTCTTAAGGCCTCCGTCGTGGCTTAACGACTACCACAGCGGTGCGATAGGCTTTGGTCGATAGAAAGTGGAGCTTAGAATCACCTAAAATGTTTAAATGCTTGTGTTTTATAGAGTTAGTTACAGAATAAGATGCCTCTAATATTAAGCGATTGATTATATGTATATGCCTTATATGTAGCTTTCATAGTACCTACCGCTTATGTTCTTGTAACATTTTGTAAAAATGTTCCGAAATAAAATATTTTGTATTTGTATATTATGAACTGTAAAATCCAGTATTTGAATATTGTGCGTATAAGTAGACTCTTTCTGTACAAAGTGATTCTAAAATTATCCTTGTGATTTTACAGAACCAATTAATCTTGAATCATACGTTCGTGCGAAGATTCTAGCGTGTAGCCAAACCACGCAGTGTAACGCAAATATCAGCAAATAATCGTCCTATACTCATGAACTTTCGTAGTAAACATCTTGATATTTGATCTCCATTCGGGACTGTCTGCGAGAAAGTTCTAAGGTTAAATACTGTTCGATTAAGGATCAATGTTTACTGTATCAGAAATATTACTTATCTGTTTTTTTGGCTGAGATATTACCTACTTATTTTTTAATGAGAATTTTTCAAATCGGTTATGTAGTTTCGGAGCCTATTCAATGCAACCAAACAATCAAATTTTTCCTTTTTATATTATTATTATTTAGTATAGATATAGGAAAACATTTAATTGACCGAGCGAGCGAAGCGAGCGAAGCGTCTTAGTTTCCACATTGGCCAAAAATGCGTTTGTCCGGATGTCTGTCTGTCTGTCTGTCTGTCTGTCTGTCTGTCTGTCTGTTCTCCTCTACAGGTCGCATTTTTCAACCGATCTGGACGAAACTTGGTACACAGGTTATATGGCTTATTAGAATTTTTTTGTCGTCGGGGATTTTTGATTGGAGGGGTACTTCCCCCAAAAAAAGGGCAAAAAGGGGGCTATTTGATATACTGGATATCTCCACCAAATGAGATCCGATTTCGATTATTCTTTTTTTATTTGAAAGGTAGTAACTGTAAGTTGGTTTCATAAAAGTTTGGCGAAGATCTGATAAGGATCTTCAGCATGATGAACAGGATAGCTCATCAAACAATCGATGGTTTTCAATCAAATTTGAGAGAAACACAAAGGACTTCATTCTACACAAGATGATGCAAAAAAAATCAAAAAGATCAAAAAAATCACAAAACGGAAAATGCACTTGCACAGTGGGGGTTGCGGGTGAGGGATGGGTGTCAGGTGAGAAGTAGTGGGGATGGGTATTTTCTACTTCTCTTCAACATTGATAGGTTTCTTTCAAAACTCTGAAATAGCTTTTGCTAAGGCAGTAAATAGCTCACTTTTAGTATGCTCACGAGGTCTACAGCTCCCAGAGCCACTAGTAATAATTCGATTTCTAAAATCAGCGCTCATCTAAAGTGTACCTATTTAGAATAGTACTTAACCATAAATACCGGCTTAGGAACGGCTTAGGAACAGCTTAGGAAGATATCATTTTATTGCTTGGTATTCTAAAACAGGTCAAACCATGCGTAGGCCTAAATTATTCTGTGTAACATTACCTACAATGTTACGTGGAAAATGTTACTTTTACTGTTCTTATTATACTTATGATGCGTTCACACTCTGCCGCAGTGGGCAGGGACTTGGGCAGGGAAGTGGGCACGAGCATAGTGAGTACACGATAATGCCTCTGTCCCGGCTCCCGGCCTGAGTTCATGCCCTAGCTCCCTAATGAGAATGAAGGCGATGTTGCTGTGGCCATAAGTCCGCGGCAATAATGCCGGCAGCGGCATGGGCATAGTGTGAACGTGCCCATGCCGCTGCCACTTGTCTTATCCCTAGGACAATAAAAACAAACGGTTGGGATCATCTTACGTTTTATGATACCGTACCACATACCAGCTTCTTGTTTTTGGGTGAAAGTTACGAAATGAGATATTTTAAATTAGTTTTATTAGAGTCAACGCATTGTCTCTGCGGTGTATTTTATTGTTGAATCGTAAACATCAATAAAAACTATTCCTTATGGAGTTTCTTCTACCGGTCGAGCCGTTTTAGAAGTACCTAATCGTTTATTTTTTACAACATTATTGCTGTAAATGTGTGGTACCTAATAGTTTTACTATTACTTATTCTGTGGATATATATGGGTACTTTATTATCAACATAAAAGATATGTCCGAACATACATTTTTACACACATAAAAAGCTTTCCGTTGCATTATCCGTAGCATTTTGCGGGATAAAAAGTAGCCCATGTATTAAGTCATGGACAATATATATTCCAAGTTTCATCCAAATCGAATCAGTAGTTTTAGTGTGAAAGAGTAACAAACATCCATACACACAAACTTTCGCGTTCATAATATTAACTAGCTTCCGCCTGCGACTTCATTTGCGTCCCATTGGATTCCGTTCATTTTCCGGGATAAAAAGTATCCTATGTTACTTCTAATACCTCCAAGAATATGTGTACAAAGTTTCATGATGATCGGTTAAGTAGTTTTCGCGTGAAAGCGTAACAAACCAACTTACATTCACATTTATAATATTAGTAGGATTATAGTAAGGATAGGATATTCGGTTCAAAGTTGGATAATACACAAAAATATCAACTAAAATGACGTAAAAATTGTTACTTAGCAGAACTGTCAGAGCTATTGAAATTCGGGGCTCGTTACTGCATGACACATCCACCTGTAGGTATGCCATACACCAGTTTCACGCGCATCCATCAAGTTGCCTGTTTGCTAACAGATAATACTAGCACCCGAACACAGGGTTGTCACTTCACTACTGTTGATGAGTGTGTTGTTAAAATAAAGAATAAATATTTTTGGACATTTCACACCCGCTCTAGTCCCAAACTAAGCAAAGGTTACCAAGCACCTTAGGCTGCAGTTACACTTACCATCGGGTGTGCTGGCAGCCAAATGCTTAGATATAGCACATAAAAAACTATCAGCCGAATACTCAAACGCAACTCAAACCCCACTCAATGTAAGGACCGCTTAAATTATTGCCATCTCTTACAAATGAGTAATGTCAAACAGAGGCAGAGCAATCTTTAGTGGTGCTCAAATTTGAATGACGTACTCGGCTGTATGGGAACTAGATTATTGCTGAAATACTCAAAAGCCATTCAAATTTGAGCCCCACTTAAAATTGCTCTGCCTCTGTTTGACATTACTCATTTGTAAGAGATGGCAATAATTTAAGCGGAACTTAAATTGAGTGGAGTTTCAGTGGCGTTTGAGTATTCGCCCATATGTCTGACAACTCTTTTTTCTGGTATTTTTAAATGACTATTCACAAACAATACATACACACTAAAAATCAAATTTTATTATTATTACAAATCTTAGTATTTAAAACTTTATTATTAGAATCAGAATCAAATGTTTATTTATAGGTATTATTAGAATTTTATTATTGAAATTTTATTGTTATTATAAAATTTGTTTTATCCACTTTGCATGTTATAGTAGGTGCCAAATAACACCGCTATACAGGTCATTCACCCACCTTCACCACGATGTCGCAAAATTCAATTTATGTATGGTAAACAAACAGTAACTACGAGATTCGAGCGATACCGTCTTAGCGACAGGTTTGTATGGAAAGCGACAGAATTAGCCATTCATAAATTGAATTTTGCGACATCGTGGTAAAGGTGGGTGAATGACCTGTATTGCGGTGTTATTTGGCACCTACTATAGGTACTTTATATTATTTTAATTAAATATTTGTAAAATTTAAGGAATAAAGGCTCTTTTATTTTATTATTCACAAACAATTTTGTAACACGTTTATGTAACCAAGAGTAGATATTTAATGAGAAACAAGGTAGGTGTTCTTATTGAAATAAATCAGGCTCAGATTGTAAGCTTATTCAAATCATAATCAGCTTAACCAAACACAAATTGAATAGGTACTTGTAATGGAGCTTAGGTAATGTTCTAAACGAACTTACTGTATACATTATTTTAGGTAGGCTTATCAACAGGATGATAAACCCTATCATTTCAATTTTAACAGTGTTATCAATCAGTTTTCTCGTTTTTTTTATATCTAACTTTACACGCGTAAACGGTCTGGGGCAAATTGGATGGAGCCCAAGTCAAACTTTTTTTTTGAACTTGCAATGATGGAACTTTGTAACAATACATTTACAATGCAGTTTTGAAAAATGTAACAATGTCATTAGAAAGCAGCGGAAATCATTATTTATTAGACATTTTACTTCGAAAAATGCGTCTTTTTCAATGTTGTTTATCGTATTTACATGGTGTTTACGTTAAAATAAATTCTTTTGTGTTTCCGTGACTGCTACTGCATAATAGATTATGATAAAACCAACAAAAGTTATAAGTAACAAAATTCATCTAAAAATTAACTAAATGTGTGCAAATCGGGACATGAAATGGTCAAACGCCTTTGTTAAAGTGACAACCCTGATAATTCGTACTGCCTTTGACGCCTTTCTTAACCTACATTGAGGCATTCAGACGACATTCTTGGCTCTATGACGTATAACACCGTCTAGAAAATCGTTATACCCGTCACGTAGTTAACTACGTATTTTCTATTGAAGTTTGAACATCGGTAGAATTCAAAAATACAAATTCATTTATTACCAAAAGAGTAGTTACATAATAATACTAAAAAAACAACTTACCTTCCTAAAACTTTCCTAATTTCATGTATTGTGAACGATTTAGCACATATTTTCGCATTTTGATTGTTTTAAAATAAAAGAAAAAAAATAAAAATGCTTTTACTTCAAACAGTTCATTCATTCGTTCATTACATTCTGTTTCAGTTTGGCATGTTTGTAAATTAAAAGATAATCATAAACGCATTTCTTATAATTGTGTTGAAATGCTTATAAATACATTAAGAGTGCAAATGCCATTAATCTTTATGATCTTAAGATATTTTTGGGACTAGAGGGCGCTACATGAAACTTAAGATATTTATTTAAATACCAATTGAGCAGGTTTTTTCCCAGCACACTCCTTAAAACATGGAACTTTATAATTACTTTTATGACAGTTTCTAATAAAGTTATTTAATTAGTTCTACCGCAGCAAAAAAAAAAGAAAATTACGCAAGTCCGCTGATTATTGCCATCCTCCCGTCCGTTTCCTCTAGGTAATAGATAACTCTGGTGGTCCACTCGGAAGCTCATCTTTAATTATAGAACCATCATAATCAACCTACCAGGTAGAGTGATTACAACGTCACTTTTTAACTAGGAGGAATTAATATCTTAATTTTATTAATGTAAGGTAGTTTCCGCAAGAACATGGTACTTTTCAATGTCAGTATGCTGTCTTTACTTATGGAATTATAAATAGGTACACCTTACTGAACCTTGTGTAGTTGTACAACCTAAAAATGTTTTTTTTCTTTGTCGATGAAAATGAAAATAGGAAGCGTTCAGTTTAAAATTAAACTGTATTCACTCTGAAAGCTCAATTGTCATTTTTTACTACTTGCTACACTTGTACTGGTTACTTTTAAGTATCTTGGCCATATTGTAACATCAAATCTTAAAGATGACGATGGTATAGAGCGACAACGGCGAGCGTTATGTATAGTAGGCAATATGATCATCAGGAAATTCTGTAATGAAATTCTGTCTTCTTGTTCAGATCCTTCTGTCAGACGTTTTACACTTGCCAACTCTGGACTAACTACACTAAAAAAGCGCACGATGGCATTAGAGTTGCCTACAATAACATCTTTAGGTAACTCATGGGGTTGGACCGATATTGCAGCGCGTCAGGCATGTACCTGGAGGCGCGAGTCAACTCCTTTAATGCCATCCAAAGGAGTCGTATCGCGAAGTTTATGTCCAGGGTCGGCAAAAATGCGATAATAGCAAGTTTGTCGGATAGGCTCCTTCTGACAGGAGTCTATAAACGGTGGGTGCAACTAGCATCTTAGGTAGGTACCTAAGGTACATTTACTTAGCTATATTTTCTTTATAGTAAGTACCTACCTATTCTTGGTTTTATTAAGTTTTACATTTTATTTTGTACCTACCTCCTATTGGATCATGTGTCTGAAATAAAGATATTATTATTATTATTAACTGAATGAATGAATGACTTATTGAACTAAGCTTTACATAATTACTTGCCATTTTTGGCGCGCTTTCACATCATAAATGTCAAATGACATCTTGACATCGCCAGACGCCGCCGCCATACTGGAATGCGTTCGGAAACTAGGATTCTATTTAATTTTAGAACACAAAGAAAATGTCTGGCGTAAATCAATGCGTCCATCTTTCAATCTTTCGTTCAAAATGTAGGT
Source organism: Eulithis testata (assembly GCA_947507515.1). Lineage (NCBI taxonomy): Eukaryota > Metazoa > Arthropoda > Insecta > Lepidoptera > Geometridae > Eulithis > Eulithis testata. The sequence goes on along the minus strand of OX382213.1, from coordinate 2,169,004 downwards.
AATGGAATATTCAGAGACAATGCCTGTCTATGGTAGAAGTGCCAAGTGTAGCGCCATAAATGTTACGTATGAATTATCACCTTAGTTCTGCTAATATAGCTTTATGGGAGTGTTTAGATTGTATTAAGGTTGAAAGGATATTGCCGATAACGGAAGGCCTAACGTTTGTGACCTCGTTTTATTTAAACTTTGAAACAAAGATAACAGAAAAATAAATAGAATCCTACTAATATTATAAACGCGAAAGTTTGTAACGATGTATTGAAAGTTTGTATGTATGTTTGTTACTCTTTCACGCAAAAACTACTGATCCTATTTGGATGAAACTTGGAATATATTTTGTCCGTGATTAACACATAAGATACTTTTTATCCCGTTCCCGGGGAAAAGATGAACATAAAAAAAAATTATCAGTGAAAACATCAGTCCAGCCGTTCATTTGTTAGAAATGGTAATAGCAAAACACAACTGACATAGAACAACTGACAGCTTGAATAAAACCTTTTTATGTTGGTGGGTACACAACCTGGCCGTAAATAATTAAATTAAGAAAACAATATTTTCATTCTTAAGCTACGTGTATAAAGATGAAATTTTTACAAGCGATCCGTTTTGGATGAAACTTGGAATATATAATGTCCGTGACCTGGACATAGGCTAGGTACTTATTATCCCGAAAAATCAACGGGATCCAACAGGACGCGAACGAAGTCGCGGGCGGAAGCTAGTTTAAAATAAAAAATCATAAAGTTACCTACCTTTACTTTATGAATAACTTTACTTTATGAATTTTTATTAAAGTTAGGTTAGGTTAGGTTTGTACACCAACAAAATGAATAATTGAAATACATAAGACAATCAACATAAGTACAGAATAACTATGATCGAAAAATACACTTAACAGTAACAGTTTAGGATTCAAAATCGCATATCAAACTCGACCACCCAGCTAGTTCCCAGGCTGTCCCACCTTCTTGATAACTTACGACAGCTGATAGTGTTATCTTTAGCACCATTTCGATAGTATTTTGCATAACCCAGGCATTACTAACTGATATCTATTCGGTACATGTACTAACTGTTTTATAAGCTGTGCTGGCGTACGTGATTTTACATTAGCGCTCCAGAATTTGGTCTAGATTTTTGACTGAGATTTGCGTACTTAGATACTTTCAGTATTATACGTATACTAGCCGTCGCCCGCGGCGTTGCTCGCGTTCTAGACCCTTTAGAGTGTGACTTTTCAGAATTCCTTTCTTAGTGAACCCTTACACTATATAAGGATACCTATACCCTTCAAATTTCATACCTGTAGGACTTATAGTTTAGGCTGTGCGTTGATTATCAGTCAGCTTCAAAAGAGTTTTATATAATATTTAGAAGAAAGTTTTATATAGGATGAAAAAGCATAATTATCAGAAGTTGAACCCTACCCGCCAAATTATGTTTCCAAATTTATCTTGGACCTAACAAAAACCACCAAAACTCGCGTCTGTTCTGGACTTAACCCCTGTCAAAGCTGTCAGATTTATATGTTACGTAATGTGAAAAAACCTAGTTAAGTCCAAAACAGACGCGGTTTTTGGCGGTTTTTGTTAGATCCAAGATCCATAATTTGGCGGGTAGGGTTCAACTTCTGATAATTATGTTTTTTCATCCTATATAAAACTTTCTTCTAAATATTATATAAAACTCTTTTATATAGGTACAAGTCCAGCCCGAGGGAAGTCTATCTAATTTTGAAAATTTCGATACTCAAAAATTATGTACGCCCCCTCGACCGTCATACTGAGCATAGTACGAGTAAGTACTACAGCATAGGTAATATTATCACAAAGGGGAACCATTGACGCGAAGAAGTAGAAAACTACCTATGATGAGTTATTTTTTACCTATCCGAAGATATAAGTATAAATGATTGAATGAATGAATGAATGAATGAATGAAACCACTTTATTGTATACCTTAAAACTAAAAGCAAGAATAAAAAATTACAAAAAAAAATATAGCTGAAAATAATTGTAAAATGTACTAAACTACTATAAGAACTCTTAAAAGCACGTATAAACCAGGAACAAGGTGCAGTTGTAATAAAATCAAGGAAATAAAACGCAACCGAAGCCGCGGATACTCATTATACTCAACTCGTAAAACAAAATGTTTATAGATTTCACTTTCAAAGTAGACTACTTACACGGCGATAGCGGAGTGAAAAGGTTGTATTGAATTATCGTCATCTTGCGGTAATTATAAAGAAACATGCACGAGACGTGTTCTGGCATGGAAGAAATAGCAGTATTCGTTCAGTAGGCTTGTTCACTAAGCTACCAACAGACGCTTCAGTCTTAAGCCAGGGCCTCTACTGCGAATATTGATTTCCCGGATGACAAGATCACTGCCGGTAATGCGGTGCTGATCGACTCATCAAACCCGACCTCAAACACACACAATACAAACCGGCCCCACCGGTGGGGTCGGAGAAATCTCCCGTAGCCGCTCCCTCTGGGCGGGCCTCTCCGTGCGTTTGTTGCCAACAAAACCATTTGATATGGTCGAGAGCCTTCAGCACTCACCAGTAGTCCGGTAACGCTGTCAGCAATCGTCAGACGATTACAACAGCATTTTAGTCCGTTCGAAAAAAAAAAAAAAAAAAAAAACGAATATTGATCTCCCAAAATTCGGTAGTGACGTTTTTGTTACACTGCGCGGTCGCCTTGAGCGATGGTCTAGGCTCTTTCGAAGTCACAGCGTTACTGCGCAGTGTAGCACAAACGTCACTACCGAATCTTGGGAAATCAATATTCGCAGTAGAGAAATTCTTATTTATTTACCAAAGCTAGAGATATTTACCCTAGGTGTGTAAGAAACCCTGACAGAATATTTAATAAAATCCCTAATGACATTAAAGAACTGCCAACAAGGTTATTTACAAAAAAATTACAATTATGGCTAACTGAAAAAACCTTTTATAGTGTTATTGAATTTTTGAATTTTGTATAATGATTATTATCTTATGCATTGACTAATTATTTTATTCATTTATCTAATTATTTTGCACGATTTTTATATTATTATTCAATTTTTCTTATTATATGACGTCGATTTTAATTTTTATTTAAATTTAAAATGTATCTAATATTTTCATACCAATATTTGGTGAAATGTACCTATTATTAAGATCTGGCTTATACCATATTTCTAGCAAATAAACAATTTCATTTCATTTCATTTCATTTCGGTAATCATTATTCGCAGTAGAGGCCCTGGTCTCGGGATAGTAACGCACAACGCAGAGTACCGCATTTGCTCCTCGCCGCTGACGCAGACTGCGACGTAACAAAATACCATACTAGATGTTTTCCATACAATTATGTGTCCGGCGCTGCATGCTGCGTACCGCTGCGTTGTGCGTTACGATCGTGAAACCAAGTCTTTACCTCGTCTTTGAAGCGCTCTAGGCTTGCTTAGTCAATCTTCACTGATTATCTAAGTTAAGCGACGTTCTGCGTGGTCACTATTTCGATGCGTGACCGGAAATAGCATTTACATCTGAGCGCTTCGTTGCTTCGGGGTACGTTAAACTGTCGGTTCCGGCTCTAGCAGTCGTTAAGTCATGACGGAGGCCTTAAGGCGGCCTAAAAACTCCGTCAACAGAGTTTGCCACTAACTCATACGAGCTTGCTTGCTAGTCTAACCCCTATACGGACGACTAGAAATAATTGTAGGTTTGTTCCTAAGCGGTTATTATGAGACTAATCAGCTTCTCCACTAGGAGAAGCTGATTCTCTAGTGTTATTCTCTAGTGACCTGGCTACTAAGCCAGCGGGCCTAAGATGCGCACCGCGAGATATTTGTCATGTCGTTCTGTCAAAATGTAAGCATTTTGTACCAGTTTAGGAACTATTGCATTATCTGTGGTACCTAATGGTGTCGACAAAACGCGCCATAATGTACACTTTTGACAGTTCTTAGTCGTCGTACCTCTCTGAGGACGAGATAATAGTCATGCAGAAATGTCAAAGTGGAAAATTCAAAGGCGCGTTTTGTCGACAACATTACCACAGATAATGCAATAGTTCCTAAACAAGTACAAAATGCTTACATTTTGACAGAACGACATGACAAATATCTCGCGGTGCGCATCTTAGGCCCGCAGGTCACTAGAGAATACATGTCATAAACGTATGATGCGTATTACAGGAAAACCTTCGCAACACAATCCTTACAAACGATTGGTTTTACAATGAAGAAAGAAAATGTCAAACATGCAAGGTTTGGCGGTGAAAACGGAAATGGATATCTTCACAGAGTGTGCATGTTCTGTTGTGAATGTTTTTGAGTGGAAACCTACAGTTAGTGACATGACTTAATGTTCAGAAAATTAAATGTAATTTCTATATATTTTGATTTGTTTTCTATTCTCTATAGCGATTGTAAAAATTGGGTGGAAATTGGTTATAGAGGCAGGCTTGAGACGTGTTATTTTCTAGTTTTCATAACAACATTTCAAAGTAATTTAAATTTAATTTGCTATGATATGATAAGAAGAAAATATGATTCTACAGTTTTCAAGCCACATCTAACCTAAACTCAGCACAATAAAGCACATTTTGTTTTAAAAGTAGATTCTAAGTGAAAAATGGCTGTTGTTGCCTTCGACCGTTTAAAGTAATTTAAATAAATATTTACTATTAGTACTCATTTACTTACGTAAATACTTGATTTGCATTTTTATAGTATTTCCAATAAACAGACAAATAATTAACTTTAGTAATGAATACGAATTTACCTAAACTATAGAATGTAAACGACAGATGTTTGTTGAGTCAATACAATTACTTATTTTTCATAAACTATACGTGAAAACTAACGCATACATATTGTATAATAATGAATGAATGAAAGGTTGTCTGACGACTTGTTTTAGTGCTACCAAACTATCTAATAACTCCTTACCATAATAAAAGTTTTAAAGTAACTTTATTGTTACTTTTTTTTTCATACGAACAAAATGAATGAATGATTGTGTAACGAGTGTGCTTCTTTCTGACTAGGTGTATAGAGTGGGGCGTGGGCATATTTTTTTTTTAATTTTTGTATGAAAAAGCATTGTCAAAGTGCTTTACAAAAAGAACTCTGGTCAAATGAGGTAAGTCAATTAATTTATTATGAACTAGCTGATACCCGCGACTTCGTTCGCGTCCCGTTGGTTTTCTGGGACAAAAAGTATCCTATGTTACTTCTAATACCTCCAAGAATATGTGTACAAAGTTTCATGATGAAGTAGTTTTCACGTGAAAGCGTAACCAACAAACTTACATTCACATTTATAATATTAGTATGATTATCACAAACCATAAATTATGTCAAAATTCAGCGCGACATTTTTAATAATCAAGAAACTAATTAACATTTAAATATGATTTATGGATTTGATATGAAATGAGTTTTTAATAATATAATGCCGTCACTTTTGATGTGTTAATAATGCTTGTTTTGATAGTTAAATAATAAGGTCACTGCGCTTAACAATAAAATATACCTACTTACTGATAAAAAACAACGAGAATTAATTTGAAGCGATTATAAATAACAAATACCACGTAAGTGTGTATATCGCCATGGAAAAAAATATATTTATGAATTAAACAAAATTAGACATAGTTATTATACTATACACGGTGTAACATAATAAACCTTTAAGTCCGAAAGAGAGGTATTCTACAGGTCATGGCGAACAGTGTTTGTTCTACGACTTTTGAGATCTCGAAGTTTTTCATTCATGAAATGAGCTCGTAATTTTTGTTTAAAATGTACCTACACACAGCTAGCGTGTACGTGTGCATGCGTGTGTACAGGTTTACGCAAATAGTAAACCAACACTTATGGTTGTCGCAAATTTCTAAATTAATAAAAGTTGTACTTTTGTATGAAAATTTCAATTATGATTTATTCACCCTAGCACATGTCCAAGCACTCAAGTGGTCGGTCTGATTACGCACCTTTCGGGCTTATAGGGTAATTATGTTACACCTTGTATATAAAGCTAGACTACCACTTTATAAATATAACGATACAAAAAATAATAAATATAAATATAACAAATTCAATTCACACAAAAAACAATACATATATTTTTACATAATTAGTCAAATTGTACGATTTGCATTCATCAAATAAATAAAATAAATAATACTCACGTACATGTTACACAAGACAAAGCAAAGATTGTACTAGGGGAACTAGATTGCTGATAGAATACTTATATATTTTTTTAACAATATGACTATTTGACTCTGACTTCAATGATTACCTAATGATTACCTATTATGATTATAATGATTACCTATTCAAGGCTCGCCGTTTTCCAAGACATAAGTTACGGATTCTCATTTAGATATTATAATTAATTTTATCATGCAAAGTGTATAAACGAGTTTCTTAAGTGTCAAGGCAGGAAACCCCATTAATTATCCTTGCCTAGATTTTGTCCACCCGCTTGATGCAGGTCTGGCTTGATTTCATTCCGTTGAAATCAAGCCTTCTGTCCTGCTTTGTTTAATCCAAATAGCCATAAGGATTGAGTTCTATCCCTTTCCCACTATTATTAGCTATTACCACGTGAAAATAAGACCAGCCAACTCATTCTTGACGCGGTACAAAAAAATAAACAAATTCAAGATGAAAATATAAAAATACTATAGAAATTCATAACTGGAGTTTTACCTATAGCCAAGAAATCGTCTTCTAGGGAGCAATTGTTGTCTCATAAAAATGTTTAAGCCTGGCAGATTTTCTGAACTGTTTCCATACTAAATCATAGATATTCTGTGACTAAATAGTGACATTAGCGCGTTTTAGCGCGTTTTTTTGCCGTGAAAATATTTTAGTTTTCGTATATCTGTAACCACATCGCTTGACATGGGCAGCGAAAGCAGTTCAGGGCTTACGATATGGGGGTTGAACTAAGATCTTCTTCTTCTTTTTATGACCTCTGTCCGTCATTTTGACAGACAATTTTGCCAGTGTAGCACAAATACCCCATTCCCGTACTCTGACAGAGTGATCAAATCGATAGATACTTACCTCCTAATTACGCTTGAGAACTTATTACCCTCATTAGAACCAAATCAATAAAAATATCTTTCCGATTCACGACCAATAAATAGCTTCGGGGTTTTGGAACCCACGTAAGAAACAGGACAAAAGATTCTTTCAAATATTTACTACTCAATAAATCTAACTTCGCTCTGTCCTACCTTCCTAATGAGATACCAACCTTCTAACTATAGTAGGTGCCAAATAACACCGCAATACAGGTCATTCACCCACCTTCACCACGATATCGCAAAATTAAATTTATGTATGGTAAAAAAACAGTACTACGAGATTCGAGCGATTACCGTCTTAGCGACAGGTTTGTATGGAAAGCGACCGAATTAGCCATTCATAAATAGAATTTTGCGACATCGTAGTGAAGGTAGATGAATGACATGTATTGCGGTGTAATTTGGCACCTACTATAGCGCATTTATAGGCAATAACTAGCGGAGCTTTTGTGGGGGGTGTCTACGACAAAATCTCCGAAATCACAGGTGATCAGAATTTTTTAGTGCAAAACTATAATAAGCTGGACCACCCTTCCCCCCCCCCCTCCCTTGGATCCGAAATCGTGGTTCAGGATGACTTTATATAGCCTGCCCTATAAGTCAAGTTTATTCGTTACCTGCGACTACGGCGAAGCAAAAAGGATCGCATATGTTTTTTTTGTTGTTAAAGTTGAACATTTTACAAGCGTAACGGTGTAAGAATCCGTACTGCATCGTATTTTATTTATTATTTGTATAAATTGTAATTAATTAGAGCTCTAATATAAATAGGGTACAATTCGGTAGTTGGTACGCATTTTACGAGCGAAGATGAGACTGATAACCCACTATAAAAATTAGTGGCATGCTTCAACAATTTGACTATTTAGCTGCGGCTTGCTATAGACGGTTGGATTGAGGTATGCCCGTAAAGTTTCCACTTTATGATTTGTACGTTACTCTTTAGTAAGTCGACTAAAATAACTTCACATATGGACTTCAGCGGTTAAATATTATGGAGCGATATAAACGTAAAGGGTCTGGGGTAAAATAGTGTGGAGAACCGGTCTATTTTTTTTAACTTGCAAAAATGGAACTTTTTGCTATTTGTTGAAGTGTAGTTTTTGGAAAATAATCACCTACTGATGCAAATGGGACCTGAAATGTCCCAAGATCTTGTAGCGGTATTGTTAGCTAATCTTAGCACTGTTTTATTATTTCGTAACAATAATTTAGAACTGTTACAATCGTTCTGAAATCTGTGCTACTATTTAAATACCTAAATACATTTTTAGATTGTAAGTGTACTTAAGTAAATACACTTATACATTACATGCAGTAATTACGATACAAGAACAGATAGTGTCAATCTAAATACCTACATAACGATTGGCTGATTTCACACAGCCACCGATACGACACCTGCACGATATTTGTGCGCTGAGCAATGAAGTTAACTGATCTAATACATTTAGATTAGACGCTTTCACATCGTAACGGCGCCGACACCGATCTAGCATATTTCTACATTTCTGAAGGTATTTCTGAATCACTGAACCTACTTATGAAAAATTGTAAACAGCAATGTTGTGTGCAATTACATTGCACAAGGTTCAGTATAAATATCATTTTGATCTAAACAAGTTTAACAACATGAAAACTAAATTTTATTTTTTTAGCTTATTTACCACTTTTCAATTGTAAAACTTGTTTGGATCAAAATGATATTTATGCCGAATCTTGTGCACAACATGGTTGTTTGCGATTTTTCATTATTCAATTTCAGTGATTTCATATCTTTAGAAATGTTGATATGTGCGAGCGAGAAGTTGTTTGACTCTTGTCAGCGTTTTTGACATGTCGGTATCGTGTGGATGTCGATATCGGCCAGTGTAAAAACTCCCATTGACGCATTATCTACATTAATATCTATTCGTTCGCGTCAAAACTGCACAAACCTATATTCTTTTATCGGGCAAACGCCAGACCGTAGATAACGATTGCTTCCTGAACACGACGAAGAGGCTACTTAGCGAAGGAAACTGAAGAAGTAACTTAGGATTACGTACTTTTTAATAATTTTTTTTATAATGGTAAAATATAACCACAGTCAAAAGTTTACGGACAGTATATCGTATCGCTGTAATATTTAGAACAGGGGGGCAACCGTTATCTCATAAAAACGTGCCAGGTTTTCTGAACTGTTTTCATACTAAATCATATGTATCCTGAGACTAGATAGTGACATTAGCGCCTTTTTTGCTGTCAAAAGCTTCTTGTTTTCGTATATCTGTGGCCACGTCGCTTGACATAACGCTGGGTAGTGAAAGCAGTTCAGAGCTTGCGATATGGAGGAAGCGTTATTTGGAGTTGATCGAACCTGGCCTTAACAGGCTACCAAGTCCGTGAATATTTAAAAAAAAATTATATGTGTTGCTATTTCACATCTAAGCTTCACCGAAACACTAAAAACACGTAGGAGTGTTTCTAGTTATCTGCTAGTAATAAATAAGATGAATATGACGCGTAGGCAAGCCCTGAGTAGTTTCTAAATATTACATAACTATAGCTTCCGCCCGCGACTTCGTTCGCGTTCCGTTGGATCCTGTGGATTTTACGGGATAAAAAGTAGCCTATGTGTTCCAAGTCACGGATAATATACCTATTCCAAGTTTCATCCAAATCGAATAAGTAGTATTTACGTGAAAGAAGAACAAACATACATCCACCCATACATTATTTTTATTATTATTTTTAGTTTCAGATTTATTCTGCTCAGCTTCTTTTACGAATGAAACTGGGGTAAGCTGAAGGGCACGGGCCTAAGCCAAGTGTACTTCAGGAGTTGTTTGGACTTCATTAGGAAGTTCGGTTTGTAGAAACTTTCTGACGATTCTACAGGTGTTCAAAATAACTGCTTTTTGCAGAAGGACATAGGTATGTTTTGGAAGTTCTAAGGAATCTAAAGACTGAAAAAGTTGTTTAGGGATAACACCGGTTGATGACAATACTATCGGGATTATTGAGACTATTATTGGACTTCCGTTTCCGCATTTAGACTCAAGGTTGGTCCATTATACGTGGGGGGGGGGTAAACTGGCTATGCGTGCAGCCAGCCTAACTCCTCCCAGAAGCACAGAAGCTTCCTGGGGGCTTCGCAGGCATGGAGGAGTGACCTAGGGGTACTTAGGATTTCTTGTCGTTGCGTTGCTACGCCCTCGCATTCCAGGACTACGTGGGCAGCTGATTCTTCTTCGGTGAGACAGCCTCTGCAGAGTGGACTATATGTGGCTCCGATGTTGTAGAGGGGTTTGTTCAAGGGACAGTGGCCTGTCAGGGCCCTACGATGATTCTAAGGTTTTGTCTATCCAGGCTCAGTAGACGGCGTTTTAGTCTTGGTGCGAGGGCTGGAATTGCAGCTCTTGACTGTCTGCAGTCGGTCGTACCAGCGTAGTTTATGTGAGTTTAGGGTATTTAGACGCACCCAAGTGCGTAGTTGGGAGAAGGATAGGGGAAGGAAGGGTGCTAGCCCTTCCGATACTGTCTCTGATCCCCTTCTTGCTAACTCATTAGCAGCGTCGTTTCCTAGTGATCCGCTATGCCCCTTTATCCACTGTAGGGTTATCCTATTTTTAGTGGCAATGCTTTCTAGGGCGAGGTGGCATTCGTGTATGACCTTGGAATTCATCCATACATACATCCTTACAAACTTTCGCGTTTATACTATTAGTAGGATTATTTTATCTCAGTATATCCTCCTTTAATTATAAAAGGTGTGCTTAGTTATGAATATTTTATAGACTTGATAGACTTGCATTCCACTGTAATATCGCAATACAAAACACATTAAAATTGCAATTAAATTAATCAAGATGTAATCGCGTTTAATCGTAACCGTTGTCAAAAATAATAGCTGTGTGATATTGAACGATTTAAAACATGCTTTAAGTGTCATTTATGTAGGTTTCATTTAAAACTGCATCCTACAATTTCATTTATATTCAGTCAGCCTAAAAATCAGCCAAAAAGCCAAATAACACCGCAATACAGGTCATTCACCCACCTTCACCACGATGTAGCAAAATTCAATTTATGTATGGCAAACAAACAGTAGGCACTAACGAGATTCGAGCGATACCGTCTTAGCGACAGGTTTTTATGGAAAGCGACAGAATTAGCCATACATAAATTGAATTTTGCGACATCGTGGTGAAGGTGGGTGAATGACCTGTATTGCGGTGTTATTTGGCACGTACTATACACATTAAAGTTTTCAAAATGTTATGTCGTAGATCTAACTTTGACGACCACGACCACTCTGCCAAGAGTGACGCGACCAAGAAGATCTACCTTTGACACAGAACAAACATCTATGTTTGCCACACATATAAAATGTTTATTCTCGGTGGGGATCGAACCCACGACCCACAACACGGAAGGCAGAGCTATTAACAACCTGAACTGTGACGCCTGTCTAGATATATCATTTAGATTAGATGCAAGGGCCTGATTATTTTATTAGATCTATCTATTTTAAGATTTGATTCCCATACAAGCTTTGCTTAGGCTTGCTATGGCTTCATCCTGTCCCCTAATATTTTATTTATTACTAGCTTCCGCTCGCAACTTCGTTCGCGTCCCGTTGGATCCCGTCGATTTTCCGGGATAAAAAGTAGCATATGTGTTAATCCAAGTCACAAGCAATACATATTCCAAGTTTCATCCAAATCGGATCAGTACTTTTAGAGCCAATTCGTTACAAACAAACTTACATACAAATTTTTCCTCTTTATAATATTAGTATAGATTTTATAAGTAAAGTAAGCACATGGAAATACGGAAGCACAATTTTGCTAAGTCATAAAACTATACTGAATACGATAGTACAAGTACAAGACTTTCTTAACAGAAAAAGGGCAGGGCCTTAACATCCTTACAATAAAATTAATAATACGGTTACCCACACTGGTAACCGCTTACCATCCAGTAGGCAGTGAGTGTTACTTGGTAGTATAATAAAAACAAAAATGTTAGTTTTGACTACTTTAGTCGATTATTCTGGTTACTATTTTGCAAACAGCACTAATATTGTTTGTCTATGCGTGTCTTTGTTGAGCAACGGCTAAGTAAGGTTCACAGGTGAAGAAAAGTTAAACGTCCTATAGCAACTTGAGAGTGGTTCCATTGAGAGGTGGCTAAATGATCAACGAAATTCGTCGTAAGTAAGGGGACTCCCCCTTACTTACGACGAATTTCGTAAAGCTTAAGCGCTTCGCTTAAACATATTCATGTTTAAGCGAAGCGCTTAAGCTTTACAAGTTTTCAGTGAAACCACGCCTTATAAAAAAAAAGAGTTGTAAATTGATTAAAAAAATAACATAGGGTTCCAAGTAGATTTCTTTTTTATTCCAAATAACAAATGTCGAAAAAATGTGCTTGTGAACATTAGATTTAAAACACAACAGTTTTTTTTTAAATGGATGTAAAATGCAAAAAAATAAACTCATCCTGAACCCAGAGTGATGAAGAAAAAAAGTCTGGTCACACTGACACCCGCAACATAATGAAATTATATCATAAAGAATAGCACTAACTGTCCCAAGTTTTACAGCACCTAAGCTTATTATAGGTACCTAAGATTAGATAGCTCTAATAAACAGACAAACAGTCAGTTCAATCCATCGGTATCCTTTGGACGGACAGACAAGACGAGCATAAGTTTCCGTTGATACCCTTTGGATACAGAACCCTAAAATTAATAAGACAATACCTTATCCGCATATTAAATGCATTTCTTTGACAATGCACTTGTTTAGGATCGTTGCATACAATGACATAAGAATAATGTTACAGATGTTACAATCACAAAGACGAGTAGAAAAAAGAGATACGCGTTTTTTTTATATTATGGGCAGACTTTTGACTATAATCTCTTGATGAACGGGGGACAATCGCTGTCTCATAAAAACTATTGTCTGAACTGTTTTCATATTAAATCATAGGTATCTATGTGACTAAATAGTGACATAAGCGCATTTCAGCGCGTTTTCTTCCGTCAAAAGCGTCTTATTTTCGTATATCTGTTGCCACGTCGCTTGACATTATGCTGGGCAGCGAAAGCAGTTCAGAGCTTTACGATACGGGGGCTGGGAATTATGTAAAAAAGAAAGGAATACCTTGTAGTACTAATAACTAGTTTACTCATGTTTGTTAAGTTTATTTATAATACGGATACATAATAAAAATCGTATGACCCAAGTTGTTTCTTCTCCGGCCTTTGTGAAGATTAACTAAGCAAGCTGCGCCCAAACGCTTCATAAGCATTCGAAATTTAGTTATTTCTTAGGAAAATAATAGTTTTTCCGATTGGTGCACGACCGAAAAACTTCAAACCCAAAACCCCGGACCAAGTGCCAAGTTGTTCCCACTAGTCCTGCCGACTCCTGCCAAATTAAAACTTAAAGCGGGCTTAAAGCTCAGATGTCAGTTAAATCAGAATCACAAACAGAAATAATATCATAAACATGTTGGTGATATTTATTTGAGCGCTGCAAATCTATCTGCAACGGGTTCCGTCACGGCTAACGAACGGACAGACAGTAGCTTGTAGGCGGGTAAGGCAGAAGATCTACTAGCGAGGCCGAATAAAACTATACTTACAGCATTTTTGGATGATAATGTTTTAGGTTCAGCTTTGTAAAAAAAAATATTCTATAGTAGGTGCCAAATAACACCGCAATACAGGTCATTCACAGTAAATTGAATTTTGCGATATCGAGGTGAAGGTGGGTTCACCTGTCGCAAAATTCAATTTATCAAACAAACAGTACTACGAGATTCGAGCGATTACCGTCTTAGCGACAGGTTTGTATGGAAAGCGACAGAATTAGCCATTCATAAATTGAATTTTGCGACATCGTGGTGTAGGTGGGTGAATGACCTGTATTGCGGTGTTATTTGGCACCTACTATATATATAAAACTCTTTTGAAGCTGACTGACAATCAACGTACAGCCTAAACTATAAGTGCTAGAGGTATGCAATTTGGAGGGTAGTATCCTTATATAGTGTAGGCACTAAGAAAGGAATTTTGAAAAGTCACACTCTAAAGGGTCTAGAACGCGAGCAACGCCCCGGGCGACGGCTAGTGAAATACATTAGTTCCCATAGTACAAGCTTTGCTTAGTTTGGGACTAGAAGGCGTTGTGTTGAATATCCGTGAATATTTATAACTCTGGTGATGGAGTTTTTAGGCCGCCTTAAAAAGCTAGTATAAAATAACAACTTACACTCGGATGTACACTTCCCCTTATTTCTATGATTCTAAGTCTATCTAGACTTTGATCTCTTTGTCGGCTCCGTCAACCAAGTATAAGTGTATTAGGAATATAAGTTAACTAGTAAATGTCCGCGAATATGTCTGCATCATAGATCGTTATTTATTTTCTAACAGCTCGACTTTCCACACGCGCCTGCGTTTTTGGGCTATCTTCTAATATTTTATCCATGGTCAGGTTAGGTTACAAACGTCAAATTCATAAACGATGGTAGAGGCTAGATCGGTGGAAGAGGCGGTTTCAGTCGCTGCTCTTTGCGAAACGGTTGAATTCGGGGGTTAGACTTGAAAGATCCTTAAAAAAAATCTACTGCCCCCATATCGCAGGCTCGAGCTGCTTTCGAGCCCAGCATGATGTCAAGCGACATGCCTAGAGATATACGATAATTTATAAGTTTAAAAAACTGGAAAAACCGACTTTCTATTTGATTTATTTATACCCTTCATCATCAAATGATGATGATGATGGCAGTTCATTGAGACTGTTCTATTGATCGTAAACACCACAGAAAAGCAAAATACGCAATGTATCCGAGATACACTGCGCGGTGACACTACAACGGTTGGCAGTCGAGCTGGCAGTGACGCGCAATGTAACTCGAATACGCTAACGCGGCGACTGTCAGATTTGTTCGTGGGTACTTACTGTTCTATTGCTCGTAAGCGTCACAGAAAAGCAAAATATGCAATATCGTGTACGCGTATGACGTGTTTTTTCCAGTTATTCTTATTTAACTGCCTAATTACTGAACCGATTTTGATAAAAAATTTATGGGACCAATCTGGAAGCATACCCTTTCAGATAAAAAAAGAATTTTTCGAATCGGTTCATAAATGACGGAGTTCTGAGGTAACAAACATTAAAAAAAAAATACAACCGAATTAAAAACCTCCTCCTTTTTTGAAGTCGGTTAAAAACAAGAATCTTTTGACGGCAAAAAACGCGCTGAAACGCGCTAATGTCACTATTTAGTCACAGAATACCTATGATTTAGTATGAAAATAGTTCAGAAAACTGTTTTCCGTTTTTATGAAACAACGATCGCCCCTTTGCAGCATGTCGTCGCTCGTTCTGTTCCAAATTACCTACATGCCGAATTTGTCTCAACTTCTCTTTGATACTTTTTTTATTATTAACATTTGTCTGGATTTTGAGACTGTTACATACAGACAAAATCTTTTTAGTTTATTATTGTAAAAGGAATATATTTATCCGATTTGTACGCTCTAGGCTCCACGGTAGACAACTAGACACTGACAAGATGTCTAGCAAGATTATGATTTATGTACCCTACCTACCTAGCGATCGTTTTTTTGTTGAACTGCACCAACTGATTACGAGGATGTTAAAAAATCAAAATAGTATAAAGGAGAATGAATTTTACTAAGAACATTGTTCACCTACTCACCTAAAAATCATAATCTGTGGGGATATCGGTGTCTGATAAAACCTGCCAGGTTTATGTAAGCCTGGCAGGTTTTCTGAACTGTTTTCATACTATATCATATGCATTCTGTGACTAAATAGTGACATTAGCGCGTTTCAGCGCGTTTTTTGCTGTCAAAAGCTTCTTTCGTACATCTGTAGCCACGTCACTTGACATTATGCTGGGCAGCGAAAGCAGTTCAGAGCTTACGATACGGGGGCGTATAAGTATTAACGTTATAAGTATTTACGTATACGTAGAAAGTTACTTCCTAGATTATCAAAAACTATGTGGTGACATGTAAGAACTAACTGAAAGCGTAACAGGTTCAATTTTGGAGTCGGGACAAAAATGTTCGCTTATTATGTGGACCAGGTTTAGCCAGATTGGAAGTAAAAACGGTTCGGTATTATAATGGTTCATAAATTAAAACTCCTTAACATTTAATTTTAGAATTAATAAAAACTTCACCCCCGTCGTGATTTTAAATTTCTTTATCAAATAATTTCGACAAGGATGTTTTCTGCCACCGATACGACATCTACACGATATTAGCGACGTCTTTAATGGATATGTCCTGTAAGGTAGTAGGTTGTTAGGTAAAGTAAAACAAATGAAGCCTGGAATAGGCTGCCAGAGACTATAATTAGTGCTCCAACGGTTAACACATTTAAAAACAGACTAGATAAACCATGTGCACAGACAATATTAAGTGATATACACGTATCAGCTTTAAGCTGCCGTGTATAAAATAATAATAAAATACAGCTATGGCTATAAAGGGGATTTTGAGACTGTAGTGTATCAATATCCCTGAATTTTCGAAATAAAGGGGATTTAAGTCAAAAAGTCCGAAAATCTCCTTAAAGGGGAATTTTTAAAGTGGATAATGAGACTAACCCTTGTTATAGACAAAATTAAGTGTCATATTCTTCCATTACCCTCTCATAAAAAAATACTAAGAGATAATCTCATAGATTTAGTACTAGGCTCTTCCACACTGTGTTGGAAACTACACCGATAGATTTGTTTTAAGCCACTTACATCGGTATCGTGTCGGTCAGTGTGCAAACGCCTACTTTCGGCACGCGATTTCAAAAACCCAATTAAACGCGAATGTTTCTTATCAGCTGCTGATATAAAAAACTCCATAAATTATACCTAAGACGTATTTTAAACTCCTAACAGAAAGTGCGACTTTGTCCTTACCACTGTTATTCGCTCAAAACTCACTAAAGTTGTAAACTATCATCATAGTCAGTAGAAGTTAGCTTCCTCAATTGTATTGTATGTACTAGTCGTCGCCGTCGTGTACTCGCGTTCTAGAGTGTGACTTTTCAAAATTCCTTTCTTAGTGCACCCATACACTATATAAGGATACTACCCTTCAAATTTCATACCTGTAGGACTTATAGTTTAGGCCGTTGATTGTCAGTCTGCTTCAAAAGAGTTCTATATATTTAAAAGATTAGCTAAAAATTGTATCAGAAACTTAAAATAACTGCTCTGCCACAAACCAATCTTCTTTCTACCAAATAACCAGTAGACTTAAAAACGTGGTAATTGTTACCCAGCTTACGGCTGATGATGATGAAATCCTCCATCAGCAGCTTCTTGGAAACTCGATCTTAAATGTAAATGTATCGGTCGAAACCACTGCCAAATTCGTTTAAACTCAATTTGCAAGGTCGGTGGAAATAAAACACGTTATATCGAATTCTTTCTTTCGAGACTACTATAGGAACTCGAATCGAATTTGCGGTTCTTACGTTACGGTATAACTCGTTTGGGCGAAAGTCGATAGATACCTACATTTATTCCATCTAAAGCAGCGTTTCGACGAACGTAACGCACAACGCTGCGGTGTGCAGCACAACGCAGAGTACCGCGTTTGCTCCTCGCCGCTGACGCAGACTGCGACGTAACAAGAGACCATAGCTTAAGCAAACGATGTCGGAAGGAGAATTGCGAGCCAAAAGAATAGCCCTCTATCTTATAAAAAGTTATGTAGACATTATGTACTGATTACGTATGTTAAACCAGACATAATGTATACTCTAACTTTTTATAAGATAGACCACAGGTAGTTAGAAGTCAACCGAATCATAAAACCATTTTTTACCTACTTTCAAAGCACAAAAATACCATTTTCAATACTTTATTCGATTTATCTCAATATCTAGGTACTCCTAATCCTCAGCACCAGTCACCGTTTATTTTAAGCTAATCGCATTAACCTAAGCATTACATCATTAGTAGGCTATTGCTACTATTCTTTAGAGTAGTAATAGGTTATGAGCCGGGTATGATTAGAAATTGATCCCGGAAGCAAGAGTTTGAACGCGGTGATTTGGTCGCGACGACTGACATTGTATTACGTGGTCACTACGACCGCTTTGGCTACATAACGTATACCCGCGAGTTACACGGTCACGGTGACCAATATTTTAAAAAGTAAACGAAGATCTCTGGCCGACGCACTGACAGCCGCGTCGTGGCCGCCAAGTGCGTTTGCAGCCTACATCAACTCTCTCTCTATCACTCACTATCAGCTCTATGAACTGTCTAGTTCATGTCTTGGAATATGCTTCTAGATGGAGTATGCTTGCCCATGATGCTGTAGCTGGAGGTGGTAGGAGGATGGTGTAAGTGACACCATCTTTTTAGCCTAGGTGGCCTCACCCACAGAAGCTGGCTAAGGGTACTTTTCAGCAGAGCTACGCTACGTTCTTAAGGATGTGTTTGAAATCCACCAATAAGGATCGTTTGTTTTCATATTAAACGATCTCTATTGGTGGATGTCAAACATATCCTTAACAACGCAGCTTGCCTCTGCTGGAATGTACCCTTAGCCAGCTTCTGTGGGTGAAGCCACCTAGGCTAAAAATATGGTCATCATGGTCTGTAGAAGTTAGCTTCATCAATTGTATTGTATGTACTAGTCGTTAGTCGTCGCCCGTGGAATTGCTCGCGTCCTAGACCCTTAAGAGTGTGAGTTTTCAAAATTCCTTTTTTAGTGCACCCCTACACTATATAAGGATACTACCCTCCAAATTTCATACCTATAGTTTAGGCTGTGCATTAATTGTCAGTCAGCTTCAAAAGAGTTTTATATATTTAGATTAGCTAAAAATTGTATCAGAAACTTGAAATAACTGCGCTGCAACAACCAATCTACTTTCTACCAAATGAAAGCATCTTGAGCCCGAGGTTTGCTTACAATGTTTTCTTTACCGTTTGAAGACGCGCGTCTATAGCTAGTTTATTACCACTCTAAGAACAGCTGCCTAGTTTAGTATTGACATGCTAACTACTCAATCAATAGACGCGACTGGATATTCAAGCTTTTTCTATCAACTATTTGATTAGTTGATTTACTTTACGCATTTCATTTATTGAAGAAAATGGTAGCTATAGCTACATATAATTTTCTCTTTAGTCCTTTCAATAATAATACAAGAATACAATCAAGATAAAGTGAAAAGTAAAACAGTTTCTTGTAAAACACAGCGCGTGTCGCTGAGGCTGTACGCCACGCTACGTCACTCTAGGCACTCCTGAAAACCAGCGCTAAAGGAGCCACCGTGCACCTTTAGCATTTGCTGAGCGAGTACCCTTTTTACGCATCTTTCTCTATAATTTTATGTTTATTTCATTGTATCTTTGTACGTGTTTTTGCGTAAAATAAATAATTTCTATTTCTAAAAATTTTTTTTTTAATTCAAGCGCTTGTGGCTATTCTTGCTTAGTCAATCTTCACTGATATCTAAGTTAAGTGACGTTCCGCGCGGTCACTATTTGGATGGGTGACAGCTAGTGGCATTTACATCTGAGCGTTTCCGTGCTTCGGAGGGCACGTTAAACTGTCCCGGCTCTAGCAGTCGTTAAGCCATGAGGCCTTAAGGCCGCCTAAAAACTCCGTCACCAAAGTTGGCCACTAACTCATACGAGCTTGCTTGCTTACCGACCCGAAATATAAATAAAAAGTTTATTTCCCCTGAAATATCCCAGAATTTTAAAGGCCGTAATATTTAGGTATTAGGCTAATTCCAACTGCGTTTGTGATTTTACCACAGAATAAAATATTTACGTGTAGTTTTACTGATTTTTCGTGGCAACAAAACTAAGGCGATATTTTAAAATCGTGAACTCATAGTAGGGGTAAGAATTTCGTGGCGCAATTTGGCGGTACATCATATTCGGTAAGTGAGTCGAGTCGGCACACAAACTGTTGTTTACTCTGTGCCGCGGACCAGTTTGCGCGTGTCGATGCACCTGTGCTAATAAGGGTCAAAGAAAAATGCATAGAGTAGACAATACCAAAAAATTTACCATATTTACAAAAAAAAATACAAATTTAAATTTTTCTGAAATAACAGTAATTTTATTTAGAAAGATGCAGTTTACATTTTGCTATTAATTATTTTATTTTTATTTCTAAATAGGTATATCTAAATATGGTTTTTTTTATATAGCAACATTAAATCAGTTCTTGACTTCATATACCTACTCAGGAATATTGCTCTTAACGGATTCATTATAAAAATATTAACAAAATTAGATAAGAAATACCTATAAGGATATGAAGCAAGGCTATCGGAATGTATAGGTAGATTAAAATACAAAACACAGATTTAATATTAGATGTTCAGCCTTATTATAATTAAATAAGCATTTACAACATAGTTTACATTGTAATTGACTACCAACCTAATGATTTAACCCTATTTACGTATTTAGTTACATTTATGAATGTTTATAACCATTTCAATACAAGAACTCAATTTACCTACTAATGTATGGGAATGGATTTTTTATAAGCCGATTCAAATTTGAATTAGCAATTACATATTAGACAAGTTACATCTGAGCAATTACTTAGCAATCATTCTTCAGCTGATTTTAATTGAGAGATGATTGAGGCTCGTTCCATATAAATTGTAGCCATCTTTTTCTATAAGTAGGCTTACGGTTTTTAAAATAGAATATTTTTTATTTAATATAATATTAGATAGGTACTTTAGTTATTTAATTCTTTTTAAATAAAATACTGTTTTTATCAGTTGATTGTCAAGTAATGTTTGAGTATAACTTTTGCATTTGCATCATACCTAATTCTATTCTTTTTTTTTAAAGAAGAAATCTATTGAAAATAATACCAATTTGATATTCATGAACGTAGGCAATTCAGAGATATTGTGAATATTGTAAATACTGTATTAGTTGTAATTTTCTTTATGAATAAATTATTATTAATGCAGAGTCAAAAACAAAAAAATTGAGCAGAGCAACTAATAGCTTCCATTTTCTAAACTACATTGGCAAATGGGCGTGAAATTTTAAAAAAACAAAAAGTTATTTTTGATTTGTCCTTTCTATTTTGTACTTACTCTATGGTCTATAACTTTGTTAATTTGAGACAACCCTTAGTTTTAAGATAATTATAGTTAAGAATACTTGTTTTCTGCAAGAATATTTATATAGTCACAAACCAAATAATTTAGATTAAAAGCAAATGGATGTCCCAGCGATAAATCTCAATTCACCAATAATGTACCACTCAGACCGATCGTTCAACCCAAATACAAAGTAATTTGAGATAGCCCGCCACAAAACAAAATATTACGCGTTATTCAACTAATATAACAATACTCAGATTACTTTGATCAACCACAATATCATTACTGCTGTGAATATTACAATATTCACACTTAATGCAAAGGCATAAAGTACATTTCTATCGGTTTTTAACTTATTTAGTTATAACCTATTTAGTAAAATAACATGATAATTATGCGTAAAAAACACTCCTTTATAGGTATCAAAGCCAATATTGAAAGATCTAGGCATAATTAATCTTTAAAAGTTGTTTCGAAAGCTTATATCAATTTGATAGAGAGTAGATATACTAAGGACCTCCGGAATAGCCCTCAATATAATATAGAAAATCTTTTAAAATCAAACTTAAGATAAGATAGTTTATTCTGCCACCACAATAAAAATATGAACGAAAACCTAAGAAATAAAATAAAAACTAAAATAACAAACAAACTTACAACCCACGACACTGATCAATCGATTGAGTACCAATCTGAGAAAGACAGAAAGTTGGAAAAAGTTAAAAGAAAGTTAGAAATAGTTAAACGATGAAGTAAAAGATGGTAAGAAAGAGACTATTTGAAGACGCAGATTAAACAGAGTTAGTACTGTCTAAATTACACATACCTAAGTAGGTATATCTTTCAGAATCTAAAACTTCAAAAAGTTAATGCATCTAACTTTTTGAAGTCAAATTGAAATTATAGATACACAATTGCATACAATATGTATAATGTGTAAGACCATAATTTGAGTTTGGTGATTGCTGACCTCTATATGTACCTATATAATATATAGGTACATATAGATATATTCTTACTAGGTTTAGAATTGTATATATATATATATATATACACAATTCATATATATATATATATATATATATATATACAATTCTAAACCTAGTAAGAATATATCTATATGTACCTATATATTATATAGGTACATATAGAGGTCATATATATCTATATATATTTATATATGTAAACTTAACTTAGAATAGAGAACAACTGGCACCAAAAGTTACGTCAAAAAGCCTTGGCTGCAAACTGCAATTCAATGACCTTCTCAAGAATAACCAATGAGTATTTACTAACAGATACCTACTTTCAAATACACACAAGTTTGCACATCTTATTACAATAGTTCGAAACGTGGACGTGTACGCATTGTATGCCAGTCAGTCAGAACGTATTCTATTCATCCATATACATAATAATATGATAGAATACATTCAGTTAGTCATAGACGTAAGTCAGGATTTATAGCTACTAGTTACATAGGCTTATAAATATATAATCGAAAATAGAATCAAATATCTACTCGTACCAGAAAATATTTTTACTAAGCATATCTAAGTAACAGTGGAAGATCTGGATGAAACGCCCATTACAGACAAAGGTAGAGTTTAAGGGAGGAGGCTTATGCCCAGCAGTGGGTCACCAAAAGCTATGATTATAATGATATCTAAGTAACTGTGCCTTTTACTTAGCATGTAACCTCATGTTACGAATTAACAAAATAAGACATTTTTACAAAGATAACCGGCATAAACGGTGCATAAGTAGATTTACCAAAATGAGCCTTTGCATTTAATCTCTGCGTCAGGGGATACTTTTCATCCATGCCCTATGGACGGAACGCTTTAGTGCCTTAGGGCTCTGGTGCCTGCGAAATGCCAAACAGCTATACCATCTCAGCCTAGTTGACATTCCACAGAAAAGATATTAATGCGTGCGGGGTTGACTAAACCGTGAACTACCTCACGATATTTACTCTTTGAGAGCACTGGCATTGCGCACATTTTTTCAAATTGAAAAACCCATAAATTCATGAAGTCTGACCATCATAGGGTTTGAATCCTTCGGGTCGGAAGGCTGGTTTGCCTAGACCACCGGTGCTCTAGCATCTAACTAAACTCCTCCATAATATTATCTTGTAATTTGTAAGTATTATGTTTCTATGACAGTAGAACACGGAACAACATGTGACAGACGCATAAACATCCACAGTGCCTACAATGACAATCTCGATTTTATGTATCACTGTGTCTTCTGCAGACCAGAGATATTACTCAAAATGCTTGCTGCATAGGGTAATGTCTTGTCTTGCTAGGTAAACGCGTGATGTTTGATACGATTCAAACTTGCCACCAGCAGCGTGGAGGTCAGGCGTGATTTGTTAGTCTTTTTGACAGTACCTACTGCTTCAATATTTATTCAATAGTTATTGTATTTCTAAAAACAGTAGCTCATTTTATGTCCGTGATTCAGGCATTAGCACTTTTGGCATACTTGATACGAATATTATTGTAATTTTAGGGGGGTAAATTGAACGGAGCCCAGCGGGCCTAAGATGCGCACCGCGAGATATTTGTCATGTCGTTCTGTCAAAATGTAAGCATTTTGTACCAGTAGTAGGACCTATTGCATTATCTGTGTTACCTAATGGTGTCGACAAAACGCGCCATAATGTACACTTTTGACACTTCTTAGTCGTCGTACCTCTCTGAGGACGAGATAATAGTCACGCTGAAATGTCAAAAGTTGAAAATTCAAAGGCGCGGTTTCTCGACAACATTACCACCGATAATGCAATAGTTCCTAAACTGGTACAAAATGCTTACATTTTGACAGAACGACATGACAAATATCTCGCGGTGCGCATTTTAGGCCCGCAGGTCTCACATTTTTTTTTAACTTGCAATGATGAAACTTTGCTACAATGCACTTACAATGAAGTTTTTAAAAATGTAACAATGTCAATATAAAGGAGCGGGAATCATAAGTTATTTGACATTCGAACTGGAAATTGAAAATCAGGACCTGAAATGCTCCAACGCTTGATTACCGGCGCTGACGCGGTTTACTGAAGAATTTGTGTAATAACTGTATCTGTAGTAGTGAATAGATACAAAATACAAAAATACAAAATAGTTTATTTGTTCAAAAAAGAAGTACTTACATCAAATAAAAACACCATGTACAAGTTAGTACTACAAGTATTTATAATACCTACTACCCAG
Organism: Eulithis testata; assembly: GCA_947507515.1. Classification (NCBI taxonomy): domain Eukaryota; kingdom Metazoa; phylum Arthropoda; class Insecta; order Lepidoptera; family Geometridae; genus Eulithis; species Eulithis testata. Next base: position 2,144,530 of record OX382213.1, on the reverse strand, counting down.
GTTTGGTAGGTACTTAGACAAACTAGGCTCATTCAGACTAATAAGTTTGTCTCCACAAAATTGCAGTTTAAATCAATCAATGTTTAGGTAGGTTAGGTAGGTAGGTAGGTAGGTAGGCAGTCTTCAGTATGGCAACAAATTTACGAGTACATGGCTGAGCTCTAACTCCTAACTAAGTTTCCTTGTGTTTAGGATATTAGTACCCTGTTTCGGTCAGTTATTGCGTAACTAAGTGTGGCAAAAGTAGGTACACAATATAAAGATAGATATTAATAATTAATATCTATCTTTATATTGTGTACCTACTTTTGCTTAGTTTACTCGAGAAGACTACACATATGAATTATTCATATGTGTAGTCTTCTCGTGTAAACTGTGTTGTCTGAGTTTGGACAAATAAAAGTTAATTCATTTATGAATAACATTAGCCATCGATATGTGTTTTGAAAACCAGCCATAGAAATATATATACAAAATAAGAAAAAACTCTAATTGGGCCCACGCTTGTCCGTTTGTATAACACTGAAGAGGACACAATATTGGCAAGAAAATGTAAATAAATTAAGAGAGCAAACAATCTGTTACAATATTTACGGTCTTGGCAATTATTTTGGTTGAATAAAAAATGCTCCGCTCTGATTTATTGCTTTGATTTGTTTATTTAGTGCATTAATTGATTAATTTGCAAAGTTCTTGTAATACCGCTGTATTTTTTAATCATTCGTGGTAATTTTAGAAATATAAAGACGACATTTTGAAATCCCAAAAAGTTCATTTATTTTATTTTACTTACTTTATTAATTCGGAGTAAATATTTTTATTCCTATTTTCTCAAATCTCAGTGATATAATAGCTTTACCTATGAATAGTTTTAATTTAAAGCGAATGATTACTTTCGTTTCTACGCATATACGTGCTGACCTATCTGTCAGTTTATCATTGACCAAATTTTTTCACACAGCTTCAATGTCAAAATCGAATTAACAACTAATTATTATAAATCTCACGTGAGTGCTTAATGAGATTGAAAATAATTTTATGGTTTTGTGAAATATAATATGCCATTAAAATTGGGAACGAATATTGGATGTGACTGGTTGGTGGTTCTACGGTTATTAACGCGATCCAGTAGGTCGTATCACGATTTCATGATAATTATGATGAATTTTAGATGACTTTTATTATAATTGTGTATGTTAAATGATTATAACCTTAATTATTGTAATCAAATACAAAGACAAAGATAATGATAAAGATTTATTAGCAAATTTCACCAAGTTTAAGCACGTAAATTAAATAGATACACAATAATTAGCTAATACCTATGCTTGACTTAAACGATTTCTACCATTGTTATTTTATTATTATTAAAAACGGTATGCCCAAATATTTAATTAAAAACCTGTTTCATATTCAAAACTAAGAACTCAAGCAATATAGCTAAATTTATTGAACTTATATGAAATATGACTCATATTATATAAACATGTTCTAAATATATAGTTGTTTCATTTAAAAAAAAAAACATGCAATATAGGTAGTATGTAGAAAATTACAAGTAGTAGTTTACAATATTTACAAACATTACATTTACAATATTTACAAAATACACATGAAACAGTTGAGCTATCTACAAACCGTTGCAAACGATTTATAGATAGCTCAAATGGTCCAAATCAGTACCAATCGTAAGCGTGCCCAAGACACTGAAATATGTTGATATTATTTCATTGATATTTTCTTATTTTATTCAGAAACTCATTACTTATACTCGTAATTAAATTCACCATCCTTACGCAACTTATAAATATTGAAGCAAAGTGTAAGGAAGCTGTTAAAAGCATAACAAGGTGTAAATTGCTGTATTAAAAGTGATGCGATCAATCTCTCTGTCGACGCTGCGCCAGCGCATCCCATCGGCGCATAATTTGTATAGGTGGTTAGCAAGCGCGAATTTTTCTGTTACGGTTGGTACCGAGATTTTCAACACTTCTGACTTTGAGTACCACTTACCTAATCTCAACAAATCCTACTAATATTAGACGCGAAAGTTAGTAAGGATGTATGGATGTATGTATGTTTGTTCCTCTTTTACTCAAAAATTACTGATCCGATTTGGATGAAACTTGGAATATATATTGTCCGTGACCTGGATTAACACATAGGCTACTTTTTATCGTGGAAAATCAACGGGATCCAACATAACGCGAAAGAAGTCGCGGGTGGAAGTTAGTGCTATATTAATAGCTCTACTATAGCGATGACGACATAAATACCGATGGCAAAATCATTATTGACATAATTATGTATCACTTTTTCACAACGCCTTCTAGTCCTAAGCAAAGCTTGCACTATGGGAACTAGATGGCTAATAGAATACATATACATTTTTTTTTGTAAATACATTCTTATGATGCATTAGTTTTTCGTAATATTTTTAAACTGGATGATATTAACGAGCCCCAATGGGAACATACCCACGTGACAGGTATAGTGTGACGTCACAATCAGAACCTGTCACGTGGGTAAGTTCGTTTAAAATTCAAGTTTTCGGCCCCCGTTTGTTTCTGCGTAATGACATGACACAAGGCGCTGTCACTTATCGAGTTTGAACAATTTACACATTTTCGGGGCACCACCTAATACGGATAGAACTCATATATTTTTTACCTTTTTCGGAATATTGTTTAAAACGACACAGTTTTCTTCTTTTTGGAATTTTTTTAACGGTGGCTTTTTATTTTACTTTTAACGCAGATTTGTAACTTCGCTGCGACACAATTGGTTTGGTTTTTTTATTTCGAAGATCACTTTCACTAAAAATCGACAGGTCTGGATTTATTGCCTACCTACCTACAACTATTAAAAAAAATCAATCGTTCCAGCCATTTTGTCATGGTTCAACATAGGTAGTACCTAGTGTATATGATCTGTGGTAGTACCTATACAAACCTTTAAGTTAAATCTTTTTTTTTTTTTTTTTTTTTAAGTGAGCTAGGTAATAAATACCACAGGTAATACTATAGTGATCACATTCAGGTTAAAAAAAGTATTTTCCATTCAAAATAATATCAATTAGATAATAGATTAGTAGGTAAAATATTGACACAATATATGTATTTATGTATTATAATCTTTCTACTGTTAGTCAACTTATATGATCTCTACATTGACATTGAATGCCAAATGTTTAAAGAATTGAAAATAATGATTGTTGAGAACAATAATATTCTTAAGCATATTAGTTAATATACGACTAAGGCCATGCCTAACGTGGTAATATTTGTAGTTTAAGTTATTGCAACATTTTCACAGCCGATGTGTATTTTTATGTAATAGCAATGATTTGCTCTCTTCCTGTTTGAAACTTCTCCTAGCGGCTGTGTCTCTGATGTATTTTTCAATAAACCCCATTTATAGTTTCCACGCATTTTATTTTATACAATGATAGTATTTAAAGTACGAGGTCAAAATATACAGTAAGCGAAAAATGAAATATGAACGTTTACCATCATTTTGAAATTAGCGCCTGATATCAGTCTGAACTACTTTCCCAGTCAAAATACCAAGTTAAATACCATTTTCCCGCCAAAACCGGTTACGTTAACGGTTCAAAAATTAACGTGACATGACGTAAGTACCAATAACGTGAATGATAACCATAGCTTAAACATAAGTGAAGCAACGCTGGACAAATTACACAAGTTTAAGCTGAACAAGACGACGTCGTAAGAGATTAGGGAAATACCGTTTCATCTTAAATAAGTGAATTTTAAACAAGCTTAATTTGTCTAACTATCTATCTATACTATTATAAAACTGTAAAAAGTGCATAATATATTTAGTTTATCCATATGTTTAAAAGTTAAATTAAACATATGGCTAAACTAAATATATTATGCAGATCTACTAAATAAACAAGTCTGATTCCGAAAATCGAATTTGTCTGTTTATCTGTTTGTTTGTTCGCGGATCACGCCGTAACTACTGGACCAATTTTAATGAAACTTATACCATTCAGAAGCCCTTTTTCCCGATTGAAACATAGGCTATATTTTATTGAAATCAAAGACGTGGATTCTTAGATACAGCTTGAACTCTCTAAACCAAAAGCAACCTTTGCAACGAGGTTCATCGTATACTGGTTGACAGATATTTTGGTGGAAAGTTTCGTATGCGTACGAAGTCGCGGGTATCAGCTAGTTTTATTATATAATTAAAAAAGTACTAACGGGTCAAACTTTAATAAGTTTTAGGACGTGCTTTTGATTATATGTAGCGTCATCTAGCACGCTAAATAAGAACTATGCTAGATCGCGCAAACGAAGTTATCACGGTGTTTGAACATAAGTACGCAAATACCATCCATTCCTCGGACTTAAATAAATAAATATTCACGGACACTTAACACAACGCCTTCTAGTCCCAAACTAAGCAAAGCTTGTACGATGGAAACTAGATGGCTGATAGAATACATATATACATTATTTTGTTGATATAAGCTTAAGTACCTAAGTTTTTTATAACAAAATTGAACACATGAACTCAAATAAAGTATTTTAATCTAAACAGTATAATAATATCACAGTTCTGTTAAAAATATGCTCGAATTTAAGGTGATTGGTATTACGTTTGTACGGGTAATTCATAGTCCTAAAATAAATCAAGCCAAGAATTCTCATTCCCATGTAGATTTTTGCGATCTTTAAAATTCCAAAGGTACCTTGGCATAGTTTTTATAGAGACAGCGTGCTGAATAACAAATCGCACATAAACTCCATATGCGAGGCGCCATACCCATATAGCGCGTTCACACTATGCCCATGCCACTGCCGGAATTAGGTATTGCCGCGGACTTATTGCCACGGCAACATCGCCTTTATTCTCATTAGACAGCAAGGGCATGAAGTTGGGCCGAGAGCCGGGACAGAGGCATTATCGTGTTCACACTATGCTTGTGCCCACTTCCCTGCCCAAGTCCCTGCCGACTGCGGCATAGTGTGAACGCAACAATAGGATTTACGTCCGACTGAGACCAATAAATCCGTCATCAGCACAGATGGGACATACGATTGCTATTATAGTTGGTACTACTTGGTACCTCTGGAATCTTAGGTGTGGGAAGAACAATACACATTTGATGTGAATATTTTCGTTATACTTTTTTACATACCAATACTGCCCGAGATATTCTGTTCTGTTCGGAGATATAGATACAAAATATTTATAGCTATAGGTTTTTATATCTTAATACGGGCCACAGCCTTATCGCGAGATCATCTAAACCTTTAGATAAATGGGTTAGCATTTGATCCCCGTCCCCGTTCCCCGTTCAAAAATTTAAAATCAAGGGAATTTTGAGACTCCTTAGTCTCTAAATCCCCTTTGGGCAAAATTACACCGTAATAGCTCAAGACAAAGTCAAAATGCTTTTTTTCAATAAAATGTCACTGGTCACTTTGAATCATTTTATATTTTAATTTTACTTTACCTATCTATTTATATACAACCTAAATAATGTAACATGTTGATGACCCATCTAATGTAAAGAGGTAACCACTGCCTATAACGATTCATTGCCTCACTGATCACGTCCACTGAAGACGTGTCGTTGATGCATGGCACCGCACCCATCACTCTGAGACAAAGATATTTAATCTCATTTGCATGTACTAGAACCTAATACCATTCAAACCGAAACTCAGCAACGCGAGCATCGCTACTTGGTGGCAGAATTAGGTAGGTACGATGGTAGTACTTCCCCGGACGAGCTCTATCACGTCGGGGTCACCAGGTATAGGTAGTAGGCACAGAAAACTCACCAAATGTCAGTAAAATTGGGTTTAATGAAAGTCACAACACCACATGAATTTTGAAGGAGTAAACGAGTAGGAAATGTATAGATAAGCACAGTAACAGTTCAATAGAAATAGAGGTAAAAAAATTCAGCACAGAAGTAAACAGCATAGATTTCAAGCAAAATAAGTAAATAACTACGCGACAACGCCCACTGTTTCGTAGAGTAGGTAGGCTGAGACTGGTGAAAGTATATGTATTTCTATACAAATATTATAAAGAGGAAAGGTTTGATTTTTTGTTTGTTTGTTTGTTTGTATGAATTGAATAGGCTCCGAAACTACTGGACCGATTAAAAAAATTCTTTTACCATTAGAATCCTACATTATCCCTGATGAACATAGGCTATATTTTATCCCGGAATTCCCACGGGAACGGGAATTACGCGGGTGAAACCGCGAGGCGCTGCTAGTATTATATAAAATAAATAAATAGTATAGTGTTAACCACAAAGCTCTACTATTGCTAAAAAGATACAACAAAACTAAAAAAAATATGTTTTGACTATACGTCACGTGCTCGTTCATTGTATGAAGTAACCTTAGGCAACCAGTTTTTTGGAATAATTAGTAAATTATAATTCAAAACCTAGACAGTGGGCCAGACGGAACATGTGGTAACCACAATTTTTTATAATGACCTTCCCAGAATAAAAAAAAAAAAAAATTCATGATTTCCTCATTTTTCTTAAACACATGAGACATTTCAGACATAAGGCTCCGCACGTATTGACCTTGTCTTTCCTGTGGATATGGCTGACTAGGCTGAGAGGATGGTATAGGTGCTGGGCCTACTCCATCTAAACACTGTCCCAGGCACTACAGTGTGTCGTTAAGTGTAGGCATACGTTGTCTCCTGACACTGTATAAATCATCTTCATAGATGTAAAGGCCTATTAAGTATTATATAAGAATTTTTTTCGAGGTTATTATAGAGTTAAAGTTCAAGGCTGAATAATATTTGGTTGCAACAAGTTACTGCGCCTCTACCACGACGAAATACGACCTACACATGCCAATTTATTGACTTATAATAATATAATGATGATGATGGCAGCAAGAATGAGGTCTAAATATGTAGAAACTAGCTTCCATCTGCGACTTTGTCCGCATCGCGGGCAAAAGCTACTTGATCGCGTGAGAGAACCGAAGCGATCTTGGATTATGTCTTGGATGGTTTTTAGTCATGTTTGATGAGAATCGGTGAAGCCGTTTCCAAGTTATGAGGATACTAGCTTCTGCTCCCGACTTCGTTCGCGTCTCGTTGGAACTCGTTGATTTTCCGGGATAAAAAGACTATTTCAGAGTTTCATCAAATCGAATCAGTAGTTTTTGCTTGAAAGAGTAACAACAACATACAAACTTTCGTGTTTATAATATTAGTAGGAGTATGATAATAAATTGAAACGATTCATCGATAACTAATCTTGAAGATGCAACTTATTCGATAATTTGAATACAATCGATATAAATCTATCGACAAGATCATAAAACCCATTGCTGCCAAATCTAGATTAGATTATACACGGTGTAACATAAATACCATATAGCCCGAAAGGGGGGTATTTAACAGTTCATGGCGAACAGTGTTTGTTCTACGACTTTCGAGATTTCGAAGTTTTTCATTCACGAAATGAGCTCGTAACTTTTACTTAAAATGTACCTACACACAGCTAGCGTCTGCGTGCGACGCGGTAGGAGGGTACCTACGTGTGCATGCGTGCGTACTGGTTTACGCAAATAGTAAACAAACACTTAGGGTTGTCGTAAATTTCTAAAATAATAAAAGTTGTACTTTTGTATGAACATTTCAGTTACGATTTATTAACCCTTTGCACATGTCCAAGCACTCAGGTGGTCGGCCTGATTACGCCTTCTTAGGGCTTAAAGAGTAATTATGTTACACCTTGTATATAATATTAGTAGGAGTAGGATTCATCAGCTCTGAAAATCAATTTTGAGGAATTTTAGGCATTATTTTATCGGGAAGATCAAGTTATATCAGTTCGGCGCGAACCACTAGTAATCAAGAAAATGTATAGTACCTTAACGTTCATCTGTGGTCGTGGTCAGTACCACGTAAGTATCAACAAGACCAATGATAATCAGTGCAATGGGTTACAAGGCATGTGGTAGCCGATCATTTATGTTCTTACAAAAAATTACAGTTACGCTCATAATAATAAAATACATTTTAGCATATACTTTGCGAGTGTAACGGTATTCAGATACACTGAAAAAAATACTAAGAAAGAGGAAGTGAATGAATAAAAATTCAAGCTTTACTTTTTATTCCATCTAGTCTACATTCGTTAATGATCAAAAAGATTTATATCAATAAAGGTTTAACCTTTGGAAAGACCTTCTCAAAAAACTTGTTGAATTTTTACATTTTAGTCTACTAAATAGTATACTTAATTCACCTAGGTGATTTAGCTCTGGTGAATTAAGTCGACGGCACCGTTTTCATTTTTTATGCTCACAAATTTTTTACATTTTTATTTGCAAAGCAATTATATTAAAAACACTAGTACGCTACTATAAGTATTGTACTTAAGTCAATTTGAGGGGTTTTTGCTCATAAAATTTGATTACCCTTTGGTCTAATACGTTCACTGATGGAAATTGATCACGTACTAAACCAATATTTAAGCCAAACTACACCAAATGTACGTACTTAGAAAAATACGAAATCATGCTGTTAATTTTACTACCAAACCAAAATAGTTTTTTTCGAATTGCTTATTTAATTCAAATTTCAAAACTAGCTTACAGAAATGCTACCATTAGCCTGACTGAAAAAGAATTCGAAATCGTTCTGTCCGAATGTTTTTTTTTTTTTTTTTTTTATACAATATAGGCAACCGTTTGACCACAATCTCACCTGATGTTAAGCAATGATGTGGTCGACGATGTAGCGATGTAGTGTGCCTAAAACGCAGTCTGACTAATTCGCGTTATGCCTAATCAAAACGCGACTAACACCTGTTGAGAGATAGGTCTTTTGCGAGGTAGACATGCAAATGATTGTGTCAATATTCATACTCTTAGACATACCTACCTAATAAAAGTAAGCATATTGACATAGAGTTCAGAAGTAAATCGTCAATTTTACAGATGAAATCTAAACAGACGCTAAATTTTTCCGTTTTAACTTCAAAACTGGTCCGATAAAGTAAGATTGTCTATCAAAATGATAAAAAAAACCATAAACAAAAGAAGAAAACAGTTCAAAAAGCAAGACGCCTATAAATCAGTTTCATTGAATCAATTTCAACCTTAATAGATATTGACATGAACAAATCGTCGAAAGTACACACTGTCCTAATTGTTGCAGTTGTGAGTACTTGAGTAGTGTTAATAATTAGATGATGACAACAGAACAATTGTGTAGTGTAGGTGATCAAAAGACCTACATTCTTGTAGACATTTTATTAACTGTAGGGAAAAACCCAGGCCGATGTCCAGCAGTGTACTTCTAGAGGCTTATATGATGATGATTATGAGGACAAATTCACATACGAAACTGATAACTACTTTAATATATATAGATGTTTGTTCTGTGTCTGGGTGTTACTATGTATTATAAGTATGTATTTACAAAAAAAAAGTATATAAGTATTATATCAGCAATCTAGTTTCCATAGTACAAGCTCTGCTTAGTTTGGGACTAGAGAGCGTTGTGTGTAATGTCCAAGAATATTTATTTTATTTATTTATTTAAAACTTTAATGCGTTTGGATTATTAAAGAGTCCCAATGCAGTTTAAAAAGAGAATACTACATTTTGACGTATTTTATAACATAAATAATAATAATAATAATTCTTTATTTCAGACATGGTCCATAGTTAAGTTACAAGAAAATATACATTACAAAAATACACACATAAAATTAAAAATAAAATAAAATATAAAAAATTAAAACCAAATAAAATGAACGCAAAAAACGTATAAGTAGTAGTTCTACTTAATTTTAGGTGGAAATTTCCACCCATCGTCTGTACGTTGCAGTCAGCATCAGTCTGTCCGCTAAACTACTGATTATGGTATTGGGGCAGTTATTCACCCTTTTATAGATAAAAGCGGCGATTCTTTTCCTCTAAATGGCGTTAAACGTGTCAACTCTGGCTTCCGCGAACATTCCTGAAGCGCTGCAGTAGCGCTTCAGGCCCATAAGGTGCCTGAAGATATTGTTATAGGTCACCCTTATGCCATCGTGCCATTTTTTTGTATAGTTTGTCCAGAGTTGACACGTGTAGAACGTCTGGCAAAAAGATTTAAAAAGCGTTATAAAGGCAAGGTTGAAACATACATTGACATAGGTGAACTGGATTTCGGTCTATTCACCACCTATTCACCCCAAACTGAGCAAAGGGGTCCCACGGGGTCAACCGCGTTACTTTTGATCGATAGTACACAATATAACTACATCCAAAAACGCTATGTTTGAACTTCAAAACCGTTGGAAAAACGCGATTCGAATGCGATTGGCCAATAAGTGATGATGCTTGTATGCCGATGATACCTATTCACCCAGCTCAAAAGGCCATCAAAATAGAATAAAAAGAAACAGCGCACATCTAAATTTATAGGCACTAAATTATCCAGGTGAACACACTTGGAAACCGCAGTATCTGCTGTCTAACACATGCTTTGTTCTAACAGTAGCTAGAAAGCAATATTATTTTTATTGTAATAGTAACCATCTTATCGTGACACGGAATCTCACTTTACAGTTCATAAAGTAGTTATTATACTTTTACGATCTCGATCTGGACCACCTCAGCTAATGCTTTAGGCGATTCAAATGTCTATATTGAATCATTCTATAAGGCATATGTTAGCCAAAGCGTCGCCATTATCATAGACCATTTAGAAAAGTAGGTAGCTGGAGAGTCTGGAGACGATCTAATCTAGGGCTGATAACCCTTTCACTCCAATACTTCACGTTGACGCACAGCTGAATGTTTTAAAATGATCGTTGTATATATGGAAACAAGTAACATAAATATTTAGTTTAAATGACATATTGTGGTGAGGCGTTCAATTTTAAATTAGACTCTCATCTTTAGTCACCAGTGCTAGACAAGCTAAATAATAATCTTGTAGAACCCTTTGCATAATATTTCGGACTTATTCACCTGGGTGAATATCCAGGTGAATGAAGACGGAAAAAATTTTTTTTTTCTCCATTTCAAATATTAGCGTCTATGCGTGGTTGGGGTCTATAAGACGATGCTACAGTGGACGTTGGGTTTTACCATTGTAAATTGACCATATGTAATTATTTCGTGTATTAGGAGCACTATTACAGCCTTCTAGGCCATTATCAGCTATTTGATTGTCTTTGAGATCATAATCAACGTGTCTTCGTTTTTGTTAAAAAAAAAAAGACAGGCTATCATGATTTATGTCACTGTCAGAAATAGAGCTAGGAAGAGCTAAGCGTTTTGTCAGACGCGACCTACTTGTGCGACTTTCAAGGGTATTTTAAATATATTACACTGTAAATTTTGTCAACGTGTTACCAAAACCTAACACCTAAATTGTGAATTTTGTAAAGTAATTGTGTATGTAACCATTAACCATTGTATGCGAGTTGCAATATATTCTTAACATCGTGAAATAACTACTATTGCGTAATGTTATAAATGACGAACCTACAACAAAGTTATAAAACAAATGAAAAATGATAGATGATCGATAGAGCTTTTTATTTGTCCGTTTTACTCAACTGAAAATCTCGTATGTAATATATACAGCGTTTTTCGTTTAAGCGGTTTTGAAACGCGACTAAAAGTCGCGCCCGAGACTTTAAAACTCCACACTAGTTTGCAATTAAATAACTTAGTCTAGGGAATGTCTGGTTAGCATAAATATAGTGCTCAGACGACATGGCGGTTAAACGTGGTATTTATATCAGTCTTTCGCTAAAACTCAATTATATTCACACGTTTTATTATTTTTAAAATGATATCTTTATATTATGAGGCGGTTTTTGAGAATCTGCTACCGACATTTTACGGCTGTAATGTACCTTAAAATAACAATAATACAATTTACAAAATTAGCTCAATTGTTTTATGTGTATTTTGTAAATATTGTAAATACTGTATTAGTTGTAATTTTCTTTGCAAATAAAATATGAATTTGCAAAATACAATGTATTATAAAGAGGTCTGCTGAAAACTTCGGGGGATTAAAGTATCTATCAATATGAAAAACTTGTTATATGAAACCATCTGTGGTAACGCGAAAAACTAGCATTTCCATAAAAAAATGCAATACCTACTTGGAAAATAGTCGGTCAAGAAAATATAAACTAACCGACTAACTAGGTGGACGGTTTGTCGGTTGGTAATGGACAGAGCCTGTAGTCTGAGTTTTGTTTTGTTGATCGAAACGCATATCGAGAAGCGATTTGCGAGATATTTTGTACAAAAATCCGATAAGCGCATCTAGCGAGAGATTTGGAAACTATTATTCTCCATACAAATCTGCAAGTTTCTCGATTCTCGCTTGTCGCAAACCAACAAAACTCAGACTACGGGCTCTGATAATTATGTCGGTTGGTATAGTGTAGTCCCATGTTTCGACCAATGTCCAAACGCCCGATTGGACTTTTATAGGCTGCGTGTAACCAGGGTTCCTGTAATTGGTACTTGTAGGGGGTATCTTCTTTTATTTGTATTGGAATCGAGATCACTTCGACAATCGAATAAAAGTTTTTTACAACATAATCGAGTAGCTTTTAGTATGCGAATGAGTTTTTAGTCGCGCGAAAACCTCGGCATGTCTTATGCCGAGTAATAAATAAGTAATAAAAATTTGTAATTACCAAAAAAACCGTATTCTCAGTGTCTGGTACTGATCACATTTAGGTAGTGTAACGCCTCGCCATGTCATCAGCCAGCTTTGTCTCGCCATACCATGCCAAGCCAAGCCAAGCCAAGCTAAGCCAAGCCAGAGTTGCCTCGCCATGCCAAGCCAGCCTTGAAAGCCGCTATGCCAAGCCTAGCCCGTCAAGCCAAAAGGAGCAGTTGCCATAGATTGAGATTCGATTTTCGTTACTGATGGCTCGAGACGTCATGGTGGTTGTTGATAAAATTACCACCGGGTATTTCTGAATTCTTTGCGGTACGGTGGTGGTAGCCTGAACGATACAGAACCTAAGCAAAAAGATTGTTACAGAAGAAGGAGAGAATAAATTGTTGTGCAAGTCATTTTGTCTCCGTTTCAGTAGCAAAAACTCAAAACTAATAAAAGTATCCTAAAAAACGGATAATAATTAGTTACTCGTTATCCGAACATTTGTATTACTGAGTCTACTGTCCCAACCAATTCATAATGTATTGTCTCGCTCTGAAAGCGCCGCTTGCGCATTTAACTCAATACTAACTAACTAAATTATGCAGGATTTTCGTTAAAAACAAACCTAGATAGGGGCAATAGTTAAATGAATATTAATTGGTAGCCCCTGCTGCAACTGTCCTTGCATTTTTTTTGGTAATTGCATAATGGTGGTGTATATTATGTGTAGTATCCTATAGTAGTAACCAATTTATAAAAAAATTGGCGATACCCGAAATGGGTAAATAAGCTTAAAAGTGCCTAATACCTTAAGATAATACCAATTTGTAAACACTTATTATGCAAATAAACGTATCTTGTATCTTATTATATTCATCTATTAGATTAGTAGCAAAGACTTGATAATGTTATAACTTTCCCAATATACCACCACAGCGCCAACGAGCTTCATTAAGTACCTATATTCATAATTAAGTTAAATTTAGAAATAATCAGTGGTATTTTACGATACCTAATTAGGAATTTTACACTCCGTAAAGTGTTTGAAACATCGACTTGTCGGGAATTCATTCATAAAATCGACGGGTAGCTCCGTAAAAGAGCTCTTACACGACCAAATTTAGAAACGTATCTTACAAAGGTAGTACAGGGTTTTAAGAAATACTCCCGAAAATGGGTGCGTAGGGTGCCCTTAAAAGCTTTTAATCGGGATAGAATTACTTGTCTCTATGGATTGAACATTCTTTGGAAAAATGGCTTGAGCTTGAGTCTAATGTAAGACAGTTTTAAATGGTTTAGGCGCAATATTTAGGTTTAATAATGATTACCCTTAAAGGTAAGATGGTACCTTTAAGATAAAATGACTAACACCGTTCATAATACTAAAAGAATAAAATTTTAGTCTCCCGAGATCGAAAGCAAATGGATCCTACATCCAGACTATCGTATAATGGTATTGCTGTGAGTTATCGAATTAGAAAAAACAAAAAAAACTTACATTAAAAAAAAATACTATGTTTATCTCGAGTGGTTGAAACCCGCGTTTTGAAGGTTCTGTTTAAGTTTTAGAGCGTAATCTTTTTACACCCCCTATGCTGTAACCAGGAGTTTGTCTAGTTCCTATGGAAACGAACATTGACGACCGTTCATAAAGCAGATTTCGTCCAGATTTAGAAACTAAGACCTCACAGCTTTAGCGTAGCTTTGCTTTCAGTGCTGTAGGTTAGGTTCGATGCCCACACTAATAAAAATTTAGAGTCGGTAGCGTACTTTATCAAAGGGAAGAATTTGTATGATATAGCTGGCAGACCAACTGATGGAAAGTGGACGAAGATAGAAGGTTGTCGGTACAAATCCGACTCGACTTTTACTATAATACTTTTTGAAGACTTCAGCTTGCGAGAACATAATATTATCATATTTTTGCTTTTACTAACTTTTTGCCTTGATATTATAACGGACCTTGATATAAGGTTCAAAATGGTAGTAACAGTATATACCGCTTCGTAGGAAACCACAACTGATAAATCGAAGACATTATTCATATCCTGGTGCAATGTGTGTCATCGAATCACTGGACCAGCGACATTCCTAGTGCTAATGACAGAAATATAGACCTTTTTGCAGTAAAGATACTTCTTCGTTCCCTTTCGGTTTCTCTTGACATGATATTTCCAAGATCTTTGTAGGATTGACTGTAATCTGCATGTAATCGCCAGTAATTTTCTGATAAAATTCATTAAAATTGTCTTTAGATAGATAGATAGATAGATAGATAGATCGTTTATTTCTTTGGTGATGCTGCTGAAAAAGACTATGCCTAAAACGTGTTCTGGAACTTGACTGCGGTAGTGCGTCTAACCTAACATGTCAACCGACTACTTTGATTAAAATATCCATATATTCAGACCCTTCTGAATAAGCTGCAGATTTACAACCAGAGCATATTTTTGTAAAAAGTATTTACCTATACCTGCCTACTGATTGTGAAATCTATTAATACTGTGCAAGAGCTTAAAGCTTGCAATCGGTTAAGCCTTAACCGATTGCAAGCTATCTGTCGTTCAAGCTTTACAAGGCTAGGCATTTGTTATCTCAGACAGATTCGAAGTGATCAGATATCGATATTACAATCGCGAGCCGTGTTTACGGTAATTTAATTGAGCCAGTGATCGGTGAGACCGACAAGAATTTTCTGGAAATCTTCGAATAAACGTGTCACAACATTCTAAATTCTACATTTCGTAGGTAACCTACTTGGTTTTCAACGCTTCTTTTTTCACATATGGTTCTTTTAATCTCACTTTGGTTTAGAACTAAAGGTAGTAAGGATATAATGTAAAGCTATGATTCACTATACTCACTGTAAACGCTGGTGTCGTCGATGGTGCCGTTGACGGTGCCATCTGGCATCAGCTGCAGATAGCGATTCTTGAGGAACATCTGTATTGTGCGCGAGGTGCCCGTGATGTGGCTGAGGTTGGCCGAGCGCTGCGCACGCGGCTCCGGCGCGGGGGCGGCGGCGCACGAGGCCAGCGCCAGCGCCGCGAGGAGCAGCCGCAGCGGGCGCGTGCGCGAGCGCATGGCGCGCCGCGCCCATGGCAGCCGCCCGGGCGCCGTCACACAACACCCGCACGCATACCCCCCCAAACAAACTACCTCGTCGCCAAAATTACTAAACTGGCGCCCAACGCGGTACCAACCCTCACCGTTTCACGCACTCAAACCCTCATTGAACACATTGCGTCATGTCATGTCGGTTTCGTCGCCGCAGACTATCCGTTTCGCGGATTCGATCTGGAACAAGTAATGGTTTTGTGTTAATAATAGATTGTGTACAAAGAAACTGATACCGGCTCGCATTTTACATGCATTATTCACTGCAGTTTTGTTGATGAAATACGATTGGGTCTGTGGTTCGCTTTGGATCTTGTAATACAAGTAGTGGTCGTAATGTGTCGGCTGTGACATTTTACTGCATGATGAAATGATCGGTTATTGAATAACTTTACCCTGCACAAGAAGGAGCCATAGAGAGCATACAAATGGCTGACTTCGCTCACGTGATACAGAGTGGCAAACCATCGCTGAGTTATAATGACAGCGATTCTATTTTAATTCAGATGAAAGCGTTTTGTGATACTTCGTCTGTGGTTTTGATAGTATTTACGTCACGCTACGTATAATTTAATAGAACACATTCCGGGACCGGCCGTTAAAACAACAAAATTATTCATAGAATGTAACCATAGAGTCAGCTCTATGGTGGTCTAGCTCTACTATCAAATTATACAACTGTAGTTATGGTCAGCAACTGGTTTCAGCAGATACTGATGGCGATGATTAAGTAAAAGCAACTAGAGTCTAAACATGTTAAGACTGCAACACTTAAAGTATAGCATAATGAAAATTGTAAGCATACTTTGTACTGCGAAAACGATTTGACAACCACGATAGTTCCAGAGCTAAGATGGTACTATGTACAAATCATTTTGAAGTTACCTATTTATTTTATTGCAGACTTAGAGTGTACAGACTCTAGTAACAGAAAATCAACAGCCATTACTGTACTAGATGTTTATTGAGATTGGCCGGATATGGAAATAAAAGAATATTAACCGTTGCTAAAGTAAAGATCGTAACGGTTCGACAATCAGTTTGTAGGTCATCAATCGATCAACTAAAAAATCATTTACTTTTGGGTTTTACTGGTAAGCCTCGTTTTGGTTTCGTTCGCGTAATTATTTAGCGATCTACGTCTGCCATCATTTTTAAATTACCACATAGCAGTCACCAGATTTGAACAAATCTTGGCTTATGGTGGGTAGGTACCTAAATATGAATTTCTAATTTTGGTATTTTGGGTGTTTCTATGTATTATAAGTATGTATTTACAAAAAAAATGTATGTATGTATGTATTCTATCAGCCATCTAGTTTCCATCGTACAAGCTTTGCTTAGTTTGGGACTAGAAGGCGTTGTGTTAAGTGTCCGTGAATATTTATTTTATTTATTTTTATTTGGTAGGTACATAGGTTTTAGGCACACTAAAGAAAATAAAAAAATTACATTACAACATAACATTCTAAAAGTTATTGGGATGTTATAAAAATTATTAATGATATGCCATTTTGTTTTTTTCTTATATGACACAAAATGGCAGTCTAACTTGCGGCTTACCTATGACGTCATTTCAACAAAACCCAAATTATATTTAGTAAATATTACACCGCAAACAAAAGCAAGAGCTTCCGTTGACCGGTTTGTTTCATTCAAGCTTTAAAAAAACTGAAAACCTTCTCTTCAATTTAATCTCGATCAGAATCGGCATTCTAAACTCGTTTCACATTTCTTGTTGATGATGGCTAATTCTTATTTTTGTCTTTTGTCGGCTACAGCGAATCAAAGAATAAAATCAATGTTTTTTAAGCATTTTGACAAGGACTCTTACCGTTTAAATTTGTGATTTTAACGGCTCCTTCTTATTAAGATTGCCTGTTATATGGTTGGCATTTTTATGTGATTTAAATAGCTATACTTATACTTAATGTGGACTAGACTAAAAACTTAATCCTATTACACCCATTAAAATAATTTAAATTAAGTAGAACATAAAATATGACGCAAATTATTATATTTAAATACCTAAATGTTAAAATATACCAACTATATATTATCTAAGAAATGTCTTAAAAAAATTGGCTGATTTGGTTGGGCATACTGGTCGATACACACACCACAGCGACATGTCAGTTGGTAGAAGATTATTATCGGTGTCGTTCCCAACACGGTGTGAATTACGCACCAATCGATCTTAAGCTTGGTGCGCAATTCGCTCCGTGTTAGTGCGCATCTTTTGGTGCGGAAAAGTGGAATGCTTCGAATTGTCTATCTTCTTCTTCTTCTCTTAAATAATGGCCTCTGTCCGTCATTTTCACAGACAATTTTGCCAGTGTCAAGTGATAAATTTGAAATAATATAAGTCAAGTCACAAGTCATTCGTCAAGTCGGCTGTTGTTTGTTTTGAAGAGAAAATGGTGGATTTTCCCTTCAAAACCTGAAACGATTTTTCACATTCAGAGAAACCACTTTACACACATTTATTCCAATGGCTCACACTTTGTGTTAAGACTTAAGTATTATTGGTTAAAATTCCAACAAAACTAAACAACAATTCAACAACATAATAACACAAAAAAACTATTAAAATAAAAGTGATATTATGTTTTTTCCAAAGAATGTCAAAACTCGAATAAGTTGTCTATAACTGTAGAAGATAAGCTCTCTGTCAATATCAGTGATATCAGTGCTGTTTGAAAATTGTCATTAGCTACCTCGTCTTGTTTTGAAAGCGTATCGGATTAGTTCAAAACTAACAGGAAATACTGACCAAGTTTCATCTTTTGTTATCGATTTTTTTATGTTTATTTTTCCGATCCTCGGTAGATTTCACAGACATTGATCATTGAAGCCAAGTCTAATAAATGGTAAATAGGGTAAACTACCCTAATCTTGGCACCCCACCAATTATTGGCACTTCTCTGATTTATCCTATTTACTAAGAAAAAGCCAGACCTCACGATGCTGTTAATATAAACAACAACTTAACATAATTATAAACATCGTAAGGTCTGGCTTTTTCTTAGTAAATAGGATAAATCAGAGAAGTGCCAATAATTGGTGGGGGTGCCAAGATTAGGGTAGTTTACCATAATTATATAATTCGGCTAAATTACAGTGATCTTGTTTACTAACCTTGCTTGTTGCTTGGAATTGTTACACAGTGTTTGGTATTTTTCGATCGAATTTGAATCTCCTTCTCAAACAGAAGAAAAAAGTATATAAATACTCTATCAGCAATTTAGTTTCCATAGAACTAGCTTTGCTTGGTTTGGGACTAGAGAGGGCTTTGTGATATGTCCAAGAATATTTTTTTATTTACTAGCTTCCGCCCGCGACTTCGGTCGCGTCCCGTTGGATCCCGTTGATTTACCGGGATAAAAAGTATCCTATGTTACTTCTAATACCTCCAAGAATATGTGTACAAAGTTTCATGATGATCGGTTAAGTAGTTTTTGCGTGAAAGCGTAACAAACAAACTTACATTCACATTTATAATATTAGTATGATTTAAAATGCTACGAGTATATACCAAACACGGTGTAACTATTCCAAACTTGCATCGAATTTAGGTTTTACCTAAACAGACATTATATAATTTATACGTACGTATATAGTATTATATGTCTGGTTATGTAGAATCTTATAATTTCTCAAGAAAAATGTACACGAATAAATAGAAACAATTAGTCTTCGTTCATTAGTTTCAAAACTGATTGAAATACAGACAAGAATTACGTGGACTGCACCTGTTAAGTTATTCAACGGTTTAAAGTTTAATTATTTCAGTAGGCGTGCTTATTATAATTCAACGTCGACACCAGCTACTTTCAATTTCGTTACTTTATTAGCGATAGTTTATTTTTGACTATTGACGATTTCAATTATAATAATATTAATAATAATAAATCATTTTATTGCAGGCAACAAATTTGTGTATGTACATTACAGGTACACGACAGAAATACAGGCCTATAGAGATATACCTTAAAGACTAACATACATACAAATTATAATTAATTATCTCACACTAATAACAACTACACCACACTATTTATTTCTCGTCACCGAAGCCGATGACGCACGCGCGGTGTCTTGAATGAGTGTTCCGCGGAACTTCCGAAATGCGACACCTTTCGGCCAGAAGCTGCTGTCCATAAACATAAAGAGCTGATCTGTTGGCACTCTTACCATAAATGAGTTGAAATTCACATTAAGATGAGACTCCAACTTTACAACCCTGAAACAGAGACCGGTCTTTTCTTTTAGGTACTGTACGACCTCGGCTTCTACGGTGTAGTGCACCCGAGCCACATAAAGTTGTACAGTATATATAATAAAATATTTAATATATATAAGTTTTCGGTTATAGTTTCTATTACTATACTACTTACTAGTAAAAATCGTACAATTTCGTATACATGGTGTTATTCTCTTACAAACATAAGCGGTTCTCTAGTCCCTTCAATCTATTCTTCTAATTTCTAGGTCCTGCACGAAGGAAAAACTAAGATTTTATTACATTTCTTTTTTCTCACTTCTAAACCACGGCCTTCAAAAGTTGGGTTACTTAACACTCTGGGTGTCAATCGGTCGGAAACGTTATATTATTTAGATGATAATTATGCAATGATCCAAATGTTTCTTATCAATATGCGTCATCACGTTTAAGAATCCGTATCGGACCGTGTTTCATTCAAATTCGCTTTGATCTTCTTTCCAGCTTCCCATACAAGGATCGTGTGCGATAGTATGTGATGCATTCGTTATTATTATCTTTTCAAAGATTGAAATTTCTCTTGCGTTTACTTGTATTCGAAAACTGGTAAAAAGTATATTATCTATTAGAATCTTGTTAATATTGTCTCCGTTTGTTGAACCTAGAAAATAAATAGGAAAGAAAGTGGAGATATTTAAGATTGAAATTAATTATGCATGTATTTTGCTTAGACTCAGAAACAAATAATCTTATCTTCTGTTGAAGTGTTAAATTCAATATTAAAATATTTAAATTCCGGAGACATAACTGACGGATTATAAAATCCATACTTATAATATAAATAAAATAGTAAGCTTTATGGGATACTATTTGACCTCTGATCATTATTTATCACATAGTAATTATTTATATTGTGCTATTTGGCTACATCTCAAGGTCGTTCAAATTCTTTTGTAACATTATGAGATTATCTTTTAGTTTGTATCTAGTTTATTTAATCCATGGGTTTTTTAATAGTTAAACTTATGCATATATGTTTGAGTTATAGTTCAATGTTTAGTCTAGCTAAGTATTTATTATACTGGCTTCCGCCCGCGACTTGTACGCGTCCCCTTTTGAAATTTATAATCGTAGTGGGATGGTGGGATAGGATGATAAAAAGTAGATACCTACTTATTATTTTGACGTACCATATTATCGCACAGAGTTCAGGACCAATGCGCGATGGTATGTCTTTGTTATACGTGTATAGGTACTATATCGTTCTATGCTATAAATTGGTACCTACTAAATATAAATTAGGTAGGTATGCCATGTCCAATGTCCTCGTCAATAATACTTAGAAAGAGATGGAAGACCGGAACTCCTCGTGCCGATACATCAAAGGCGGTTAAAGACACCTATGCCAAACGGTTGCTAAAAATGACATAGAATACCGAACCTAATTGCTCTTTCTTTTTTCCGGTTGGTGAATATTTTTGAGTGAAACGTCACGGGGTTATTGACCTTTATCTGGCTTGTAAAACGCAGTAGTGAATGCTATTTATTCTTTGCCAATGGTGTCTGTGTCGCGTTGTTTAGACGATGCGGTTCCGGATTTGTCTGTCATAAAAATGGGAGCTGTTTACGTATTACGCTAGTTTTTCTCTCTAGATCTACGCGTAGATTAGATTATAATAATAATATGTAGTAGTCCATATCGCTTTCCAATTAATATATGTAGTAGTCCATATCGCTTTCCACGCCTTGCAATCAAGGCGATAAGAGATGGAGTAAAGCAGCCACTGAATGGTGGCCAAGATGCGGGGCGTCCGGCAGCGAGATGGGCAGACGACATCGTCAAAGTCGCAGGCCGTAAATGGAGTAGAGGAATGGAAAGACTAGCTCAGGACCGCAGTGGATGGCACAAACTTGGGGAGGCCAGGGCTTCATTTAGTCCTCGACCAACGGTGAGCGCTGACGTCGCTCGAACGTAGCAATATCAATATCAATCAAAACGTATGAACGTGTACAGTGCAGCGCTGATGTATTGCTACGGTATAATGTATGGAATTACGGTCAGCGCGTACCATACGCGCTAACGTCGGTCGAGCACTAAATGCAGCCCTATGCCCCAGGTGTGGGTATTGTCGGGCTTTGGATGAGGATAATGATGATGAGTTTACGATTAGCAGCAAGTAACTATCCAGTCCCGACTGTCCAGTATCCGTCCATTGATGCTTGTTGGAGAACTATCACATCTTACGTAATAAGGGTAACGTCGTCTGGAGTACGGAAGTCCTCATGAAAACGCGACGCCCTAACAACTCGGTCACCATCCTATGACGAACGCTACTTAGTAAGAACTACCAAACTAGCTACACGATTATTTAAAGAGCTATTCCTGTCGCACACATTGGTTCACCATTGATTTGTTCCGTCAAATCGTAAAATGTCTCGTAAAAGTCGTGCGAATGCCTGAAGCTGCCACGACATTAAGGGTTTGCACATTGGCCGATAAATGACGCGTGTCTACGTAATGCCGCGATGTCTGCTAAAATAATTGAAAACAAATCGTTTATTTGCTAGAAATATGGTGCATAAAATAAGAATGGCATGTAACAGAAAGATATGAATGTTGATGGGTATAAGAGTAGAGGTAGGGCAAAGAAAAGATGGATGGATTGCGTGAAAGATGACATGGGTAAGAAAAGAGTGATAATTGAGATGACGGCTGATAGAGGCACAAGAAGAAAAACATATGTTGTGCCGAACCACATAAAGTGGGACAAGGGCAAGCAGATGATGATGCTAGAAGTGCTGGTAAAGATGCTTACGACATCGTCGGTCAGAGGCCGTAAATGGGAGACATTCGCTCAGGATCGTAGTGGATGGCACAAACTAAAGGAAGCCTATGCAGCAGTAGGTGAATTCGGGCTTTGGATGATGATGATGATGATGACAGGTGTTATATTTAGAGCACCCTTTTCCGTGATTAAAGAATACATAAGCAGCTACCGTGTTGATGGCAGATAAATCCAAACCGCACTGTCTAAACAATGCGACACAGCAGACACCATTGGCAAAAAAAAAGATACATCATACGATGTTAGTAACACGAACAAGAATACCTATGAAAAATCTGAAGACACTATGGAAAAGCGTCTAGCACGATAGCACAATAGTGTCGTAGGTGCCGTCGTCGTATCGGGGGCAGTGTGGTAGGTAAAAAGCCATTCGCCATTGTAAATCAACAATTTTACAAGCCGAGACGTGATAGCTGCCCAAGCAAACATTTTTATTAATGTTCATGATAATCGTAAAAATAGTGAACGACAATCAAGCTTCTTAAAATATGTTTTAAATTAGTTTAGCAACGATAAATAAAAAGTGAGAGAAACTGTCATGGCAGGCGTCACAGCTCAGTTGGTATAAAGCTCTGCCTTCCGTGCTGTGGGTTCTGGGTTCGATCCTCACTAAGAACCAACATTTGTTTGTGGCATACAGAGGACATGGAGGACCATAGTTTAGTTTTGGTCCATTCCTTCGTAATAGAGTGAATGATAGAGCTCGTCCGACGAAGTAGCATTTACATTTTATATACATTTTGACACCTAGACTACCCAGTCCCGGAATCAAGCAAACTCGTATTGTTGCGTTCATACTATGCCGCAGTCGGCAGGGACTTGAGCAGGGAAGTGAGCAAGAGCATAGTGTGAACACGATAATGCCTCTGTCCCGGCTCCCGACCCAAGTTCATGCCCTTGCTCTCTATTGAGAATAAAGGCGATGTTCCTGTGGCAATAAGCCCGCGGCAATAATGCCGGCAGCGGCATGGGCATAGTGTAAACGCGATATATGAGTTAGTGGCCAACTCTTATAACGGAGTTTTTAGGTCGTCGTAGCTTAACGAATGCTAGAGCCGGGACCGACAGTTTAACGTGCCCTCCGAAGCACGGGAAGCTCTCAGATGTAAATGCCACTAACGGTCACCCATCCAAATAGTGACCGCGCAGAACGTCGCTTAACTTAGTTAATCAGTAAAGATTTACTGAGCGAGCTAAGCCACGAGCGCTTCGAAGTACTACCACTGTACCTATTTTTTTTATTTTTTTTTATGAGCAATAAGCATTTGGCTGCCAGCACACCTGGTGGTAAGTGTAGCTGCAGCCTAAGGTGGAGCACGCTTAGCTATAATCCACCTATTCACTCTTTTCTTGAAAATTCCTAGGTTATATCTTTCAGGAAATACTGATGATGGCAGAGAGTTCCACTCCTTGGCAGTTCGCATTATGAAGGTGGAGGCAAAGCGCTTTGTGCGAAGATATGGGATATCTACCATGTAGGGATGGCATTTATCAGTGCGCCTAGTAGTTCGGAGGTGAAAGGGTGATGGAGGAATCAGGTCATGTAGTTCCTGTGCACACTCTCCGAAGTGAATTCGGTAGAACACCGATTGGCATGCGACTCGCTGACGATTCCTGCTGCCAACGCCTGCCACGCTGTTACTGCTGGTCTGATTTGGATGAAACTTGGACTATATATAATTCGTAAAGTGGTTTAACAAATAGTGTACTTTTTATCCCGAAATATCAACAGGATCGAACGGGACGTGGGTGGAAGCTAGTTTAATGTACGTGGTGCTTAAAAATTTTGCTCTAGTAAAAACCCTGAAATATTTCTGCCATCAGCTCAGATCATCGACCTTTGAGTTCGTGGGTGGAACATTAGCTTCTACGACGTAAAGGGCTAATGATGGAGAGGCCCAAGGTTCCAGACCCAGTTTACTTAGCAAAACTGGCAAATGGCCTATAACTGCCCACGGGCAGAAATAATTTTATAGACTCACTTTGCTCGCCTACTTCTAAAGCCATAATAATGCATTATGCGCCTGGATAACCCAAAACCTTTTACAAATTAGACATTAGACTAGCTTGAAACGGTGTAGTTCCAACGGGACCTATTTGGTTTTCTATTTTGCCTTAGCAGTGAGGGTTTTAGGAGAATTTCCTAATAAAAACTAATAAAAAAAAAACATTACAACTTTGTTGTACTTTTTAGAATTGCTTATTGATATCCCACACCAAATCCCACCGATATTTTTACTACATTTTAATAAGAAAATATCTCCGATTATAATTTTTATGTAGGTACCTACCTACTGTGCTTATCTCAAGTTTCATTCAAACCAAGTTAGCGGTCACGTAATTCTCAAGTGGGAAGCTCAAAAAATCTTGAGTTGTGTTGCACCTAAAGACACGTGTAAAAGATTCATCTCCTGCAAACCCCATCACTCAATACCACCAACAATAGTTTTGGAAACAGGTTAGCACAAAAATAAAATGTCCGTCGTTAGTCCAAAAACCAGAAGCGGTAGTGACAATGCATAACTCCGGTCTGCTGGGTACGGATTTAGCTGCGATATTTTGCGCGCGCGCACGTTCAGTGCTAGTGATGCGACCAGCATCGATAATGATCTACAATTTAAATCGATTGAAAGAACGAGTCCAACTTAGTTTAAAGATATTTTTATAAGTACATCATAATAACGATGGTTTAAATAAATTTTCCAATGTTTGAATACCATATTCAACACAAAATCGTAAGAATAAAATACTTATGAACAGATCGATCTCACTTTTCCCACGACACTCACACTAGATAGAGGAAACCTATTAATACCTGTAATTTTATTACTGCACATAAAACAATGTATAATTTTTCAATTCATAAATTCAAATCAATAAACCAATGTAACCTTTCGTCTACACATCTAAGTAATTCAAACTAAGTATGAACTAATCGATCAATTTCCACATCGATAAAGTCACATCCAAACTCTTCTTAAACTTCATTGAGTAATATTTGAGTTTTTGTGTCATCGACAAAAACCCACTTGTTTATAGTGCATTATATCGACACGGTCCCATCACTAGTATTGTAACTATTTTCGAGTCTAGATCACGCACTCGCCCTCTCTATATCAACTCATCGCTTCGCTTCATTGAGAAATTGGAATCGAATTGACATCTGCTAGCGTATCTTCCACAAAGAAGAGTATCAAGGCAATACTTTAACGTAGGTACGAACAATAAATCAATAGAGCTATCTTTTGTCATTTGTTTTTTTTTACTTTATTTTACACTAAGCGATTTCAAATTGATGTCTCCTACGCAAAGAAAGGTAATGATGTTCAAAGAATATAATTGTGGAAAGTCTCAAGTTTTTTTTGAAGTTATACTTCTAATGCGACTTCCAACAACGTTGCGTTACGGGATGACATAGTCTCTGTCTCCTTCTATTCCGATAGAAGGAGACAGAGGCTAATACGCTACAAATGCTACAATCAAATATAGATGGCAGTGTTCAGCAATTCAGCATTTGATTGCCCGTGTTTTTGAAGATAAACGACTTCCAACTGACAGCGGGGGGAACGGAAAGAGACTATAATACGCTACAATCAAAACATAATAGATGGCAGTGTTCATGTAATTTTTTACTTTTTATTTTGACGTGAAAATTTAGTACTGCATATTGGTTAAGTACATAAAAATAAATACTAAATTAATATCACATTAAACACAGAGCGAGAGTGAATGCGTGGCACTGGAAGTATAACTTCTCCCGCGCGTAGGGACTGCACGCACAGGTTTTTTTTATGCTATAGCGGGCCATGGACACCTGCAACACCAGAGGTGATGCTGGTCATTAAGGGGGATAAACCCTTTTGATGGAGCCCATCTCAAAATTCCATGGGAAAACCGCAGAGGGTAGTTTCTTCTTCAAATTACACGTACAGTTTCAAGGTATTTTGTGTTCTAAAAAAGATCAATCAAGTTAGTTAATCAAGTGTTCATCATCATCATCTCAGCCCGGTATCACCAACCGCTGGGTATAGCCCTCCTTCATGTTAAGCCAGCCTTCTCTGTTTTGTGTGTTGTAATTAAGTGGTAAAGCCAACAAACAGAACTTTACTCTGACTCATGTTTATTGTCAGTCTACTGAAAGATTTCGTGCTTTGACAGTTAATTACGCAAACTAACTAGATATCTTACAGCCAGAATGTTTTAACCACAATTTATTAGCAGTTGAAACTTTATACCATATTTTGACAAGTACTACAATATTTTGACATAATTAACCTTAGCCTGTTAGAAAATCTTATTCGTAATATTACATCACTGTCTGTTGCTTTTAATCCAGGCATACGAGGGGTTAATGTGACGGAACATAAAAGGCAAGCGTCCACAGGCCCGCATCGCACGCATCGGACGCATCGCACGCAACGGATTTTAGTTTGACTTGTATAAAAACTCATACAACTGCGTCCACTGATCCGCACCGTACGGACGAGTTTTTAGGCAAACTAAAATCCGTTGCGTGCGATGCGGGCCTGTGGACGCTAGCCATTATCAATAAAATATGGTAAGTAATCGAAATTGAGATAAGAGCATGACGACCACACTGGTATTCTTTGAAGTTACTCATCTTTTCTTCGAACTAACGTAACTTTTGGTCTTTTCGAGTCAGTATGACAGAAATTTTTATAAAAAACTGAGAAGGTAGTGATGGACCCAGGATTTAGGTTTAGGAGGGGCTTTTAGGGGTTTTCCTGATAAATGCTGGTTGCTTTTGGAGGAGGATGAGACCCCCTAGCTGCCTCTGAATTAAAACTAGGTATAGTATTTAATTTTTTTTTAATCTTAACTGTTCGCTTCAAATCTAAACTGTTTAAATATCCAGTTAAAAGAAACCGCGCGATTGGCAGAAGAAACAAGTATTAAAAATAGGCGCATAGTGCTTAAAATATTCTTCAGTGACGTGTAAAAATACCAGTGGACTCTACAAACAAAAAGACAATGACCGTTGGTAATAACGTAACAAAGATTGAAATAAAAATGCCAGATCGAATGCTAGATAAATCTAGATATTTATGGATCTAGTGTAACAGTTTTTTCTTCCTGCCGTAGGGGAAAACTCAGGCAAAGAAGAAAATAAGTTTAAAAACTCAAAATTACAAGAATTTATTTATTCCAAGTACATAGTAACAATTAGGTGTAAATGCTATGCTTTATAGTACTTAAAATTAAGTAAATTAGGTAGAAATTGCCTAAAAGTATACTAAAGAGATACTATAGCTGAATGGTGCACATCTGACGTCTGACTCGGCGGAAACTTTGATATTTTTACAATATGATACTCGAGTTAGTAGTAGTTAGGGATAGGGAAAACTCTTGATCCGGTAGGTGAGTAGTGGTGAAGAACGGGTTTTAGCTGCCTTTCTTCCTATTCTAACTAACCTGAGCTACTATTGACTAGCCGTTTTGTTTTGGGTATGCGAAGTGAACGTGCTCGGATCTTTAGGTATGGTATCGACCAGCTGCTAGGCTCGTTCGACGCGGGCGTTTTGTGGTGTGGTTCAGGAAGTCTGATCGCCACTTGACAGCCTCGCTGAAGATTATAAATAAAATAAATTAGTTACTGAGTAGGAAAATTTCTTCATCGAGGTACAGTAGGTAGTTTTATGTGAAATTTTGGCAGGTTTTTACCGTTATTTAAAGATATCTACCTTGAGGCTGGTATGGTCGGATATGCTGGTTGTATTTTGTATGAAAATGCTTGAAGACGGTTACGAACGTTCCGGTCCAATCTTGACTTCGCAAATCGCGTTTACGCCGGTACGACCTGAAGTAAATGGATACGAATGCATGGGTCAACTTTGAGTAGTCATAACGCTATCGGATTTGTCCAGGATCACAGTAGAAATCGATATAAAATTACCTGAAGTTTGGTGGGTCAAAACGTATGAATATTTTGCGTTCAGCGACCTTGTGTTATGCTTATTCGCACTGCAAACTGATTGGAAACTCGTATCTCATGTAAATGTGTCGTAGAAACAACTTCGGTATTCTTTTTCGAGTATAAATGTCGCTTATTTACCGAAATAAAATTAAAATTCGTTGGTTCGAGATGACTCAACCATTTTCAAAATCTCCTCTCTACCACAGACAAGAGGCTCGGTTTTTTTTATTCTCGATTCCGTTTGGCATGGATCATAGAGTGTTTATTTTTTATTTTTCTTTGTATCGGGGTTGCCGTCTCGGTAACTCAACTCTCTACCAACCACCGAATCGGTATCGAACGAATGTTTTTTATTATTTTGTTTATGAGAAATATTATGTGAAATTTAGTAATAGTTGAAGTAAAAATAATGCCAATAATAACGAAGTATCGCACCGGTGTCAAATCGCCCTAGCAGGCCGTTCTAGGCCCGAGTTCTTATGATAATGATTCTATCTCGATGAAAGGAAAATTTGAAATATTTTAGCGGGAGATTCAAACTAGGTACGTTTTACTAGGTAATTGCCATGATTTTTTCTAACGTGTAGATTATATGTAAAGTGTTAAAAATCGAAGGTTACAGCACCCCCTTTCCCGGTGAAGAATTCACGTAGTGAATTCTCCGGACGTCCTCGTCGTAATATTTGTATTTAAGTTACCTAACCTACACCTGTTTTTTTATAATATTAATAATGAAAGTATAAGAGAAAAAGTAAAAAGCAAAAAAAAAAATTATAACCTAAATGTAATAAAGCTAAGATTAATGTCGTAACTGCAGTTTTGCGGGTGCACAATGTGATATTTGATGATCCTCAGATCGACAAAGTATATCGTTAGATATTCCAGGTCAGAAGATCGCAGATCAACCAGATCGGATCTTGCCAAAAATTTAGCAATATTGGATTGATTGTTTCTCCGTTATGTGAAAGATTTCCCGAAATTATAGGGAGCTGAGTAATTGCATGCAACATAGCAAATACGCAGGTTTAAAATCTCTACGGCTGGAGTGATAGGATGTAAAAAAAAAAAAAATTATGCTCCGCAAAATTGCACGACATTGGATTGCACACCCGAGGAAAGTATCGGTTGGTGTTGTGTTGTACAATACATTTTATACCTAAGCCGGGTTTTACGGTTCACCTGTAGGAGTCGGTGGTTGGCTATTCTTACCCCGAGCCAACGCGGGGAACATATGCTAGTTATTTATATGGTAATCTAGGTTTTTAAAGTCTTTGATATGCCACTTTCCGATGTATTTCCCTGAATCGTCTTCTAATTCATATACTAGAGGGGAAAGTTTACGAATGACCGTACAACGTTCATATTTAGGTGCTAATTTAGCCGAAAAATACTTATGCGCTGCGCTCTGTTTGTAGGTACGCTTCCATACTACATCGCCTACCTCAAAAGCTATATCCCTGCGTTTATTATTATAATATTTGGCATTTTTACTGTGTGCTTTTTTGAGGCTGTCCTGTACAGATTTGTATACGTCTTTGAGTGTACCTAAATTGGCAGCATAGCTATCACGGGGCTTAAAAATGAGTTCGTCTATATCTTGAAAGTCTTTATAAATGCTACCGTCTGTGACAGCTTCTCGGCCGTGTACTAACATGAACGGACTATATGAAGTGGAATCATTAACTGAAGTATTAATTGCAAATTGAACCTTGTGGACATTTACGTCCCAAGTCCTATGGTCAGCTTCTACATAAGATGAGAGAGCCGTCATCACGGTACGGTTATAACGCTCTACTGTATTCACTTGGGGACAATAAACTGGACCTAAATGTACTTGGGGAATATTATATTTGGCATATAATGCCTGAACTTCATGGCCCACAAACTGGGAACCATTGTCAGATAGGACAGTTTGCGGGATGCCATGTACTAAAAATACGTGATTCTCTAGACGCTGGGCAATAACCTTCCCGGTAGCGCGTCTTAGAGGGAATATAAGACAATATTTAGAAAAACAACATACTACAACTAAGAGATAAGTATTCTGTTGCCTCGACATTGGCAGTGGACCTACTAAATCGATGCTGATGCACTGGAAAGGCCGAGAACAGATTTTGGGTTCACCCATGAAGCCGGGTGTTGCTTGATTATTATGTTTATATGCATTACAAATGGAACAAGCTTTGACATATTCTAAGATATCCTTATGCATGCCAGGCCAGAAATATCTGAGTTTTATGCGTTTATGAGTTTTAGCTACTCCTAAGTGTGCGGCAATTGGTTCGGCATGGTTTTTTGATATTATACTTTCCCTAAACTCTAATGGAACTACCTCTTTCCACTGGAAGTCACTGTTGAGTTTATTGTTGGACTTAGAGAAGCGATATAGTCGGTCATCTATCACCTGGTAATTTGGACATGCGCGGGGTCTAGCAATACAACGTTTTACGATATTTTTATACCAAGTATCGGTCGTCGTTAGAGGAGAAGTAGTTATAGCAGTAACTGGTACTGACCTGGACAAAGCGTCAGGTACAACGTTTTCAGTCCCTTTTCTATGTTCAATAACTAAATTATAAGGGGAAAGTCTACAACCCCATCGCGCTAGGCGACCGGTAGGATTCTTAAGGTTGAAGAACCATTTTAGGCTTGCATGGTCTGTTATTACTCGGACCGGCTTGCTACCTTCTATATACGGACGGAAATGTTCGACTACATGTACTACGGCTAGCGCCTCCCTCTCCGTAACTGAGTAATTACGTTCTGCTGGATTTAGTGAGCGACTGCAATATGCAATTGGATGCTCTTGTCCGTCGATTTCCTGTGTTAGTGTACCGCCTATTCCAAAATCTGATGCGTCGCAGTGTACTGCGAAAGGCTTTGAGAAATCGGGGCAAGTCAAAACGGGAGCAGTAGTAAGGCATAATTTTAACTCATGGAACGCTTTGTCGGCCTCGGGCGTCCATTCGAAAGGAGGGGCCCCCTTGCGGGTGGAAGTGAGACTATTTAAGGGTCCCGCTTTGTGGCTAAAGTCTTTTATAAATCGTCTATAGTAAGAAGCTGTACCTAAAAATCGCTTCAGGTCTTTACGAGTAACAGGTGTAGGAAAGTCTATGATAGCTTTTACTTTATCAGGATCGGTACGGAGACCATATTCATCAATTACATGACCTAGATATTTTAATTTCTTTCTGAAAAACTGACACTTGCCCATATTAATGGTGAGTCCAGCATCGCCTAACCGATTCTTGACTCGTTTTAGCAAATCTACATGTTCTTCGAAAGTAGAGTTAAATAAAATGATATCGTCTAGGTAAATGAATACTTTATTGTCGAACTCGGGGCCAAATAACCTATCCATTAAGCGCTGTTGGGTCGCGCCGGATGACGTAAGACCAAAACACATGCGTGTGTAATGAAATAAGCCTCGTCCTGGCACTGTGAACGCGGTTTTCTCTCTTGATTCCATGGAATCTAGAGGTATTTGGTGGTAGGCAGCCTTCAGATCGATGGATGACAAATATTTTGCGTTTCCCAGCTGATCCAGGATGTTGTTGATGTAGGGGAGTGGGTACGCATCGTGTTTAGAGACTTCATTCAACTTCCTGCTATCCAAACAAAATCTGTATGTACCATCCGACTTTGGAGCAAGAGTAATTGGACTGCTCCACGCGCTGTTGCTTGGTTCGATGACGCCGTCTCTCAACATTTGGTCGACCTGCCTGTTTACTTCTGTCAACTTCTCAGGGGACATGGGGTAGTAGCGCTGTTTTATTGGTGAATGGTCGCCGGTATCTATTTTGTGGGATACCAGGTGGGTCATTCCAAGGCCCTTCTTCTCTGCTGAAATTGCTTCGTACTGTAATATGATTTCTTGAGCTTGTTCCCGCTCTGACTCGGTTAAAGAGTCGAAATCATGTAAAAACCTACTTTCCGAAGCTATTGTATTTACACTGTCCGTTTCCGAAAAATATTCTCTTCTATCAAGTAACGCAAGCACGTCGGGTGCGATGTTGAACTGTTTCCAGAAATTTATGCCAAAAATTAAATCGGTGGTAACACCAGGTACGATATAGAATTTGACTATGGCCTTATTATTCTCACCAACTGTTACAGGTAAAAAAACATAACCTGAAACAGGAGAAAATGAGTCGTCGGCCGTTCGTATGTAATGTAAATCATCGGATTCATGCATGGTTACTAGGTTCTGGAAGTGCTTAAAAGCATCGTTGCCTATGATGGATATATCAGCGCCGGAGTCTAGTAAACCTCTCACTTTTAGGTCATAAACGGAGACAGTAAGAAATGGACGTTTATCATCACTCCTGATTTCGTGAACCAGCGGGGCGGAAGACTTCCTATTCGGAAAATCTCTGGTGGGCAGAAGCCGGGACCCCTGTTCACCATCACCAGCTCGATTGCAACTAGCTGGTGTCACTGGTCGCTGGTCCACTAATGGGAGTTTTTTGGGACCGCAGACAACGAAGTTTTATTATTATTGCATTTAGGACAGGTCTTGAAGGTTACTTCCTTCTCGCCGCAACGATAGCAAACCAGTGTGAATGGTGCCGGGCATGTGGTGAGGCTATGGCCATTGACTCTACAACGGACGCAGAATTCACTATCCCTAGAGTGCATCGCCGCAACTTTTGAAGATATTTGCGCGCCTGATGGATTTTTATAGCATAAGTCTGGTGCTAAACAAGCAGTAGTGTTTTTAGGAGGTTCAGAAAACAATTCAGATCTTTGTTTAGCATTTTCTAGGAGCCTACACTTTTGTTTCAAATCTTTCCAAGTGGTAACTGGATTCAGAGCCATTTGGTTTGTATAGAAAGGTCTAACATTGTATAAAGTAATATTCAGCTTCTCCTCATCAGTTATAGGTTTAGATAAACGAGTAAAATAGTTCTGCATAACGCTTAGATAGTTAATAATACTTTCATCATGACCCTGGGTCCGTGTTCTAATTTCTTGCATCAACCGATGGTCATAATCAAAAGGTAAATATTCTTCTAGCAGTACAGACTTTAATTCCTCCCAGTTAGTGACTTCTGAACGGACTCCTCGGTACCAGCAGAGTGCCTCATCAATAAATAGTTCAGCCGCTGAATTGAAAAGTTTAGAATTAGAGATCGACCTAGATAAACATAACTCCTCTAATCTTTGTATGAAGGCTTTTACACATGTTTTACCATTGAATTTGACATTTAGAGTGTGAACTGCTGAATGTTTGTTACTAGTACTAGCTACTCCTGCAGGTTCTAATTCCTGTTCAGGTTCAGGTGTGGGAGGTGAGATACTACTCTTGAAGTTACACAAGATACCATCTAACTTTCTCAATAAACGATCCAAACGTTCTTGCAAATTACTATGAAGGGAAAATAACTTACTCTCACTACTGGGAGTTGGTATACGACCAAATCTATGAAATAGGTGGTGGCCCAATGCTTGTACACGGTTAAGTACCTTTAGAGAACAAGGTTTAAGAGCTGCGCCTGTCGTTAGATCAGTTAGGCTATCAAGCTTAGCCTGGACAATCTCAAGTTCAGATCCGGAATCAAAGTCACATGTTACAACTTCATCCGAGGGAATTTCCTTGTTCAGGGTTCGAACCTGAGTTCTCAAGGCCGTCAATGTATCTGATGTTGGCGTCGCGCCCCTAATCTTTACCTCATATTCAAGCTCATCCTTAGCCAAGACGTTAAACGCTATTGGTCTCTCTTCCAGCATCTTGGAGTAAGTAGGTAGGAATGTAGGTAGGTAGGGTTAGAAAAATTACAAATAAGTAATAAATGTTATGAAATTAGCTATGAATCGTAAGGAGGCGAATGCAGAGCAGATATAGCACCAATCCAGATCAAATTTGCATCTAAACAACAACTGATTTCTTCACAAAAATAAAAAATAAGTTTCCAATAGAACAAATAAAAATAAGAAAAAAATGCTTAAAAAATGCAAACCTTTGCGTTATTTTGGTAGTAGTAGTAGGGTAATAATATTATAATAACGCTAAGGTACAATTTTAAAGATAATAAGCACAAAAAGTTAAGAATAAAATGAAATTTTAGTTTTCTAATAACCAAGTAAAATAACTCAAAAAAATGTTAAAATATGACAATTTTTACAGGAATTTTAACGAGATTAGTATTAAAATAGTATAACAATGCTTCCTAGCACTGATTTTAAAGTTAATACCTAATAAAACTGAAGATATATTGAATATTAAGTTTTTCGCCGCGCCAGAGGTCAGTAATCGCTGAGCTATAAATTGACCAGAAAAAAGACAAAATTCTTTACCTTTTCGTCATGTGTCACCTTGTCCCTGTTCGGGCGCCAAAATGTAACAGTTTTTTCTTCCTGCCGTAGGGGAAAACTCAGGCAAAGAAGAAAATAAGTTTAAAAACTCAAAATTACAAGAATTTATTTATTCCAAGTACATAGTAACAATTAGGTGTAAATGCTATGCTTTATAGTACTTAAAATTAAGTAAATTAGGTAGAAATTGCCTAAAAGTATACTAAAGAGATACTATAGCTGAATGGTGCACATCTGACGTCTGACTCGGCGGAAACTTTGATATTTTTACAATATGATACTCGAGTTAGTAGTAGTTAGGGATAGGGAAAACTCTTGATCCGGTAGGTGAGTAGTGGTGAAGAACGGGTTTTAGCTGCCTTTCTTCCTATTCTAACTAACTTGCTTGATTATTATGTTTATATGCATTACAAATGGAACAAGCTTTGACATATTCTAAGATATCCTTATGCATGCCAGGCCAGAAATATCTGAGTTTTATGCGTTTATGAGTTTTAGCTACTCCTAAGTGTGCGGCAATTGGTTCGGCATGGTTTTTTGATATTATACTTTCCCTAAACTCTAATGGAACTACCTCTTTCCACTGGAAGTCACTGTTGAGTTTATTGTTGGACTTAGAGAAGCGATATAGTCGGTCATCTATCACCTGGTAATTTGGACATGCGCGGGGTCTAGCAATACAACGTTTTACGATATTTTTATACCAAGTATCGGTCGTCGTTAGAGGAGAAGTAGTTATAGCAGTAACTGGTACTGACCTGGACAAAGCGTCAGGTACAACGTTTTCAGTCCCTTTTCTATGTTCAATAACTAAATTATAAGGGGAAAGTCTACAACCCCATCGCGCTAGGCGACCGGTAGGATTCTTAAGGTTGAAGAACCATTTTAGGCTTGCATGGTCTGTTATTACTCGGACCGGCTTGCTACCTTCTATATACGGACGGAAATGTTCGACTACATGTACTACGGCTAGCGCCTCCCTCTCCGTAACTGAGTAATTACGTTCTGCTGGATTTAGTGAGCGACTGCAATATGCAATTGGATGCTCTTGTCCGTCGATTTCCTGTGTTAGTGTACCGCCTATTCCAAAATCTGATGCGTCGCAGTGTACTGCGAAAGGCTTTGAGAAATCGGGGCAAGTCAAAACGGGAGCAGTAGTAAGGCATAATTTTAACTCATGGAACGCTTTGTCGGCCTCGGGCGTCCATTCGAAAGGAGGGGCCCCCTTGCGGGTGGAAGTGAGACTATTTAAGGGTCCCGCTTTGTGGCTAAAGTCTTTTATAAATCGTCTATAGTAAGAAGCTGTACCTAAAAATCGCTTCAGGTCTTTACGAGTAACAGGTGTAGGAAAGTCTATGATAGCTTTTACTTTATCAGGATCGGTACGGAGACCATATTCATCAATTACATGACCTAGATATTTTAATTTCTTTCTGAAAAACTGACACTTGCCCATATTAATGGTGAGTCCAGCATCGCCTAACCGATTCTTGACTCGTTTTAGCAAATCTACATGTTCTTCGAAAGTAGAGTTAAATAAAATGATATCGTCTAGGTAAATGAATACTTTATTGTCGAACTCGGGGCCAAATAACCTATCCATTAAGCGCTGTTGGGTCGCGCCGGATGACGTAAGACCAAAACACATGCGTGTGTAATGAAATAAGCCTCGTCCTGGCACTGTGAACGCGGTTTTCTCTCTTGATTCCATGGAATCTAGAGGTATTTGGTGGTAGGCAGCCTTCAGATCGATGGATGACAAATATTTTGCGTTTCCCAGCTGATCCAGGATGTTGTTGATGTAGGGGAGTGGGTACGCATCGTGTTTAGAGACTTCATTCAACTTCCTGCTATCCAAACAAAATCTGTATGTACCATCCGACTTTGGAGCAAGAGTAATTGGACTGCTCCACGCGCTGTTGCTTGGTTCGATGACGCCGTCTCTCAACATTTGGTCGACCTGCCTGTTTACTTCTGTCAACTTCTCAGGGGACATGGGGTAGTAGCGCTGTTTTATTGGTGAATGGTCGCCGGTATCTATTTTGTGGGATACCAGGTGGGTCATTCCAAGGCCCTTCTTCTCTGCTGAAATTGCTTCGTACTGTAATATGATTTCTTGAGCTTGTTCCCGCTCTGACTCGGTTAAAGAGTCGAAATCATGTAAAAACCTACTTTCCGAAGCTATTGTATTTACACTGTCCGTTTCCGAAAAATATTCTCTTCTATCAAGTAACGCAAGCACGTCGGGTGCGATGTTGAACTGTTTCCAGAAATTTATGCCAAAAATTAAATCGGTGGTAACACCAGGTACGATATAGAATTTGACTATGGCCTTATTATTCTCACCAACTGTTACAGGTAAAAAAACATAACCTGAAACAGGAGAAAATGAGTCGTCGGCCGTTCGTATGTAATGTAAATCATCGGATTCATGCATGGTTACTAGGTTCTGGAAGTGCTTAAAAGCATCGTTGCCTATGATGGATATATCAGCGCCGGAGTCTAGTAAACCTCTCACTTTTAGGTCATAAACGGAGACAGTAAGAAATGGACGTTTATCATCACTCCTGATTTCGTGAACCAGCGGGGCGGAAGACTTCCTATTCGG
This sequence comes from Eulithis testata, assembly GCA_947507515.1. Taxonomy (NCBI): domain Eukaryota; kingdom Metazoa; phylum Arthropoda; class Insecta; order Lepidoptera; family Geometridae; genus Eulithis; species Eulithis testata. Next base: position 2,106,821 of record OX382213.1, on the reverse strand, counting down.
AAAATCTCTGGTGGGCAGAAGCCGGGACCCCTGTTCACCATCACCAGCTCGATTGCAACTAGCTGGTGTCACTGGTCGCTGGTCCACTAATGGGAGTTTTTTGGGACCGCAGACAACGAAGTTTTATTATTATTGCATTTAGGACAGGTCTTGAAGGTTACTTCCTTCTCGCCGCAACGATAGCAAACCAGTGTGAATGGTGCCGGGCATGTGGTGAGGCTATGGCCATTGACTCTACAACGGACGCAGAATTCACTATCCCTAGAGTGCATCGCCGCAACTTTTGAAGATATTTGCGCGCCTGATGGATTTTTATAGCATAAGTCTGGTGCTAAACAAGCAGTAGTGTTTTTAGGAGGTTCAGAAAACAATTCAGATCTTTGTTTAGCATTTTCTAGGAGCCTACACTTTTGTTTCAAATCTTTCCAAGTGGTAACTGGATTCAGAGCCATTTGGTTTGTATAGAAAGGTCTAACATTGTATAAAGTAATATTCAGCTTCTCCTCATCAGTTATAGGTTTAGATAAACGAGTAAAATAGTTCTGCATAACGCTTAGATAGTTAATAATACTTTCATCATGACCCTGGGTCCGTGTTCTAATTTCTTGCATCAACCGATGGTCATAATCAAAAGGTAAATATTCTTCTAGCAGTACAGACTTTAATTCCTCCCAGTTAGTGACTTCTGAACGGACTCCTCGGTACCAGCAGAGTGCCTCATCAATAAATAGTTCAGCCGCTGAATTGAAAAGTTTAGAATTAGAGATCGACCTAGATAAACATAACTCCTCTAATCTTTGTATGAAGGCTTTTACACATGTTTTACCATTGAATTTGACATTTAGAGTGTGAACTGCTGAATGTTTGTTACTAGTACTAGCTACTCCTGCAGGTTCTAATTCCTGTTCAGGTTCAGGTGTGGGAGGTGAGATACTACTCTTGAAGTTACACAAGATACCATCTAACTTTCTCAATAAACGATCCAAACGTTCTTGCAAATTACTATGAAGGGAAAATAACTTACTCTCACTACTGGGAGTTGGTATACGACCAAATCTATGAAATAGGTGGTGGCCCAATGCTTGTACACGGTTAAGTACCTTTAGAGAACAAGGTTTAAGAGCTGCGCCTGTCGTTAGATCAGTTAGGCTATCAAGCTTAGCCTGGACAATCTCAAGTTCAGATCCGGAATCAAAGTCACATGTTACAACTTCATCCGAGGGAATTTCCTTGTTCAGGGTTCGAACCTGAGTTCTCAAGGCCGTCAATGTATCTGATGTTGGCGTCGCGCCCCTAATCTTTACCTCATATTCAAGCTCATCCTTAGCCAAGACGTTAAACGCTATTGGTCTCTCTTCCAGCATCTTGGAGTAAGTAGGTAGGAATGTAGGTAGGTAGGGTTAGAAAAATTACAAATAAGTAATAAATGTTATGAAATTAGCTATGAATCGTAAGGAGGCGAATGCAGAGCAGATATAGCACCAATCCAGATCAAATTTGCATCTAAACAACAACTGATTTCTTCACAAAAATAAAAAATAAGTTTCCAATAGAACAAATAAAAATAAGAAAAAAATGCTTAAAAAATGCAAACCTTTGCGTTATTTTGGTAGTAGTAGTAGGGTAATAATATTATAATAACGCTAAGGTACAATTTTAAAGATAATAAGCACAAAAAGTTAAGAATAAAATGAAATTTTAGTTTTCTAATAACCAAGTAAAATAACTCAAAAAAATGTTAAAATATGACAATTTTTACAGGAATTTTAACGAGATTAGTATTAAAATAGTATAACAATGCTTCCTAGCACTGATTTTAAAGTTAATACCTAATAAAACTGAAGATATATTGAATATTAAGTTTTTCGCCGCGCCAGAGGTCAGTAATCGCTGAGCTATAAATTGACCAGAAAAAAGACAAAATTCTTTACCTTTTCGTCATGTGTCACCTTGTCCTAATGTTCGGGCGCCAAAATGTAACAGTTTTTTCTTCCTGCCGTAGGGGAAAAATAAGTTTAAAAACTCAAAATTACAAGAATTTATTTATTCCAAGTACATAGTAACAATTAGGTGTAAATGCTATGCTTTATAGTACTTAAAATTAAGTAAATTAGGTAGAAATTGCCTAAAAGTATACTAAAGAGATACTATAGCTGAATGGTGCACATCTGACGTCTGACTCGGCGGAAACTTTGATATTTTTACAATATGATACTCGAGTTAGTAGTAGTTAGGGATAGGGAAAACTCTTGATCCGGTAGGTGAGTAGTGGTGAAGAACGGGTTTTAGCTGCCTTTCTTCCTATTCTAACTAACCTGAGCTACTATTGACTAGCCGTTTTGTTTTGGGTATGCGAAGTGAACGTGCTCGGATCTTTAGGTATGGTATCGACCAGCTGCTAGGCTCGTTCGACGCGGGCGTTTTGTGGTGTGGTTCAGGAAGTCTGATCGCCACTTGACAGCCTCGCTGAAGATTATAAATAAAATAAATTAGTTACTGAGTAGGAAAATTTCTTCATCGAGGTACAGTAGGTAGTTTTATGTGAAATTTTGGCAGGTTTTTACCGTTATTTAAAGATATCTACCTTGAGGCTGGTATGGTCGGATATGCTGGTTGTATTTTGTATGAAAATGCTTGAAGACGGTTACGAACGTTCCGGTCCAATCTTGACTTCGCAAATCGCGTTTACGCCGGTACGACCTGAAGTAAATGGATACGAATGCATGGGTCAACTTTGAGTAGTCATAACGCTATCGGATTTGTCCAGGATCACAGTAGAAATCGATATAAAATTACCTGAAGTTTGGTGGGTCAAAACGTATGAATATTTTGCGTTCAGCGACCTTGTGTTATGCTTATTCGCACTGCAAACTGATTGGAAACTCGTATCTCATGTAAATGTGTCGTAGAAACAACTTCGGTATTCTTTTTCGAGTATAAATGTCGCTTATTTACCGAAATAAAATTAAAATTCGTTGGTTCGAGATGACTCAACCATTTTCAAAATCTCCTCTCTACCACAGACAAGAGGCTCGGTTTTTTTTATTCTCGATTCCGTTTGGCATGGATCATAGAGTGTTTATTTTTTATTTTTCTTTGTATCGGGGTTGCCGTCTCGGTAACTCAACTCTCTACCAACCACCGAATCGGTATCGAACGAATGTTTTTTATTATTTTGTTTATGAGAAATATTATGTGAAATTTAGTAATAGTTGAAGTAAAAATAATGCCAATAATAACGAAGTATCGCACCGGTGTCAAATCGCCCTAGCAGGCCGTTCTAGGCCCGAGTTCTTATGATAATGATTCTATCTCGATGAAAGGAAAATTTGAAATATTTTAGCGGGAGATTCAAACTAGGTACGTTTTACTAGGTAATTGCCATGATTTTTTCTAACGTGTAGATTATATGTAAAGTGTTAAAAATCGAAGGTTACAGCACCCCCTTTCCCGGTGAAGAATTCACGTAGTGAATTCTCCGGACGTCCTCGTCGTAATATTTGTATTTAAGTTACCTAACCTACACCTGTTTTTTTATAATATTAATAATGAAAGTATGAGAGAAAAAGTAAAAAGCAAAAAAAAAAATTATAACCTAAATGTAATAAAGCTAAGATTAATGTCGTAACTGCAGTTTTGCGGGTGCACAATGTGATATTTGATGATCCTCAGATCGACAAAGTATATCGTTAGATATTCCAGGTCAGAAGATCGCAGATCAACCAGATCGGATCTTGCCAAAAATTTAGCAATATTGGATTGATTGTTTCTCCGTTATGTGAAAGATTTCCCGAAATTATAGGGAGCTGAGTAATTGCATGCAACATAGCAAATACGCAGGTTTAAAATCTCTACGGCTGGAGTGATAGGATGTAAAAAAAAAAAAAATTATGCTCCGCAAAATTGCACGACATTGGATTGCACACCCGAGGAAAGTATCGGTTGGTGTTGTGTTGTACAATACATTTTATACCTAAGCCGGGTTTTACGGTTCACCTGTAGGAGTCGGTGGTTGGCTATTCTTACCCCGAGCCAACGCGGGGAACATATGCTAGTTATTTATATGGTAATCTAGGTTTTTAAAGTCTTTGATATGCCACTTTCCGATGTATTTCCCTGAATCGTCTTCTAATTCATATACTAGAGGGGAAAGTTTACGAATGACCGTACAACGTTCATATTTAGGTGCTAATTTAGCCGAAAAATACTTATGCGCTGCGCTCTGTTTGTAGGTACGCTTCCATACTACATCGCCTACCTCAAAAGCTATATCCCTGCGTTTATTATTATAATATTTGGCATTTTTACTGTGTGCTTTTTTGAGGCTGTCCTGTACAGATTTGTATACGTCTTTGAGTGTACCTAAATTGGCAGCATAGCTATCACGGGGCTTAAAAATGAGTTCGTCTATATCTTGAAAGTCTTTATAAATGCTACCGTCTGTGACAGCTTCTCGGCCGTGTACTAACATGAACGGACTATATGAAGTGGAATCATTAACTGAAGTATTAATTGCAAATTGAACCTTGTGGACATTTACGTCCCAAGTCCTATGGTCAGCTTCTACATAAGATGAGAGAGCCGTCATCACGGTACGGTTATAACGCTCTACTGTATTCACTTGGGGACAATAAACTGGACCTAAATGTACTTGGGGAATATTATATTTGGCATATAATGCCTGAACTTCATGGCCCACAAACTGGGAACCATTGTCAGATAGGACAGTTTGCGGGATGCCATGTACTAAAAATACGTGATTCTCTAGACGCTGGGCAATAACCTTCCCGGTAGCGCGTCTTAGAGGGAATATAAGACAATATTTAGAAAAACAACATACTACAACTAAGAGATAAGTATTCTGTTGCCTCGACATTGGCAGTGGACCTACTAAATCGATGCTGATGCACTGGAAAGGCCGAGAACAGATTTTGGGTTCACCCATGAAGCCGGGTGTTGCTTGATTATTATGTTTATATGCATTACAAATGGAACAAGCTTTGACATATTCTAAGATATCCTTATGCATGCCAGGCCAGAAATATCTGAGTTTTATGCGTTTATGAGTTTTAGCTACTCCTAAGTGTGCGGCAATTGGTTCGGCATGGTTTTTTGATATTATACTTTCCCTAAACTCTAATGGAACTACCTCTTTCCACTGGAAGTCACTGTTGAGTTTATTGTTGGACTTAGAGAAGCGATATAGTCGGTCATCTATCACCTGGTAATTTGGACATGCGCGGGGTCTAGCAATACAACGTTTTACGATATTTTTATACCAAGTATCGGTCGTCGTTAGAGGAGAAGTAGTTATAGCAGTAACTGGTACTGACCTGGACAAAGCGTCAGGTACAACGTTTTCAGTCCCTTTTCTATGTTCAATAACTAAATTATAAGGGGAAAGTCTACAACCCCATCGCGCTAGGCGACCGGTAGGATTCTTAAGGTTGAAGAACCATTTTAGGCTTGCATGGTCTGTTATTACTCGGACCGGCTTGCTACCTTCTATATACGGACGGAAATGTTCGACTACATGTACTACGGCTAGCGCCTCCCTCTCCGTAACTGAGTAATTACGTTCTGCTGGATTTAGTGAGCGACTGCAATATGCAATTGGATGCTCTTGTCCGTCGATTTCCTGTGTTAGTGTACCGCCTATTCCAAAATCTGATGCGTCGCAGTGTACTGCGAAAGGCTTTGAGAAATCGGGGCAAGTCAAAACGGGAGCAGTAGTAAGGCATAATTTTAACTCATGGAACGCTTTGTCGGCCTCGGGCGTCCATTCGAAAGGAGGGGCCCCCTTGCGGGTGGAAGTGAGACTATTTAAGGGTCCCGCTTTGTGGCTAAAGTCTTTTATAAATCGTCTATAGTAAGAAGCTGTACCTAAAAATCGCTTCAGGTCTTTACGAGTAACAGGTGTAGGAAAGTCTATGATAGCTTTTACTTTATCAGGATCGGTACGGAGACCATATTCATCAATTACATGACCTAGATATTTTAATTTCTTTCTGAAAAACTGACACTTGCCCATATTAATGGTGAGTCCAGCATCGCCTAACCGATTCTTGACTCGTTTTAGCAAATCTACATGTTCTTCGAAAGTAGAGTTAAATAAAATGATATCGTCTAGGTAAATGAATACTTTATTGTCGAACTCGGGGCCAAATAACCTATCCATTAAGCGCTGTTGGGTCGCGCCGGATGACGTAAGACCAAAACACATGCGTGTGTAATGAAATAAGCCTCGTCCTGGCACTGTGAACGCGGTTTTCTCTCTTGATTCCATGGAATCTAGAGGTATTTGGTGGTAGGCAGCCTTCAGATCGATGGATGACAAATATTTTGCGTTTCCCAGCTGATCCAGGATGTTGTTGATGTAGGGGAGTGGGTACGCATCGTGTTTAGAGACTTCATTCAACTTCCTGCTATCCAAACAAAATCTGTATGTACCATCCGACTTTGGAGCAAGAGTAATTGGACTGCTCCACGCGCTGTTGCTTGGTTCGATGACGCCGTCTCTCAACATTTGGTCGACCTGCCTGTTTACTTCTGTCAACTTCTCAGGGGACATGGGGTAGTAGCGCTGTTTTATTGGTGAATGGTCGCCGGTATCTATTTTGTGGGATACCAGGTGGGTCATTCCAAGGCCCTTCTTCTCTGCTGAAATTGCTTCGTACTGTAATATGATTTCTTGAGCTTGTTCCCGCTCTGACTCGGTTAAAGAGTCGAAATCATGTAAAAACCTACTTTCCGAAGCTATTGTATTTACACTGTCCGTTTCCGAAAAATATTCTCTTCTATCAAGTAACGCAAGCACGTCGGGTGCGATGTTGAACTGTTTCCAGAAATTTATGCCAAAAATTAAATCGGTGGTAACACCAGGTACGATATAGAATTTGACTATGGCCTTATTATTCTCACCAACTGTTACAGGTAAAAAAACATAACCTGAAACAGGAGAAAATGAGTCGTCGGCCGTTCGTATGTAATGTAAATCATCGGATTCATGCATGGTTACTAGGTTCTGGAAGTGCTTAAAAGCATCGTTGCCTATGATGGATATATCAGCGCCGGAGTCTAGTAAACCTCTCACTTTTAGGTCATAAACGGAGACAGTAAGAAATGGACGTTTATCATCACTCCTGATTTCGTGAACCAGCGGGGCGGAAGACTTCCTATTCGGAAAATCTCTGGTGGGCAGAAGCCGGGACCCCTGTTCACCATCACCAGCTCGATTGCAACTAGCTGGTGTCACTGGTCGCTGGTCCACTAATGGGAGTTTTTTGGGACCGCAGACAACGAAGTTTTATTATTATTGCATTTAGGACAGGTCTTGAAGGTTACTTCCTTCTCGCCGCAACGATAGCAAACCAGTGTGAATGGTGCCGGGCATGTGGTGAGGCTATGGCCATTGACTCTACAACGGACGCAGAATTCACTATCCCTAGAGTGCATCGCCGCAACTTTTGAAGATATTTGCGCGCCTGATGGATTTTTATAGCATAAGTCTGGTGCTAAACAAGCAGTAGTGTTTTTAGGAGGTTCAGAAAACAATTCAGATCTTTGTTTAGCATTTTCTAGGAGCCTACACTTTTGTTTCAAATCTTTCCAAGTGGTAACTGGATTCAGAGCCATTTGGTTTGTATAGAAAGGTCTAACATTGTATAAAGTAATATTCAGCTTCTCCTCATCAGTTATAGGTTTAGATAAACGAGTAAAATAGTTCTGCATAACGCTTAGATAGTTAATAATACTTTCATCATGACCCTGGGTCCGTGTTCTAATTTCTTGCATCAACCGATGGTCATAATCAAAAGGTAAATATTCTTCTAGCAGTACAGACTTTAATTCCTCCCAGTTAGTGACTTCTGAACGGACTCCTCGGTACCAGCAGAGTGCCTCATCAATAAATAGTTCAGCCGCTGAATTGAAAAGTTTAGAATTAGAGATCGACCTAGATAAACATAACTCCTCTAATCTTTGTATGAAGGCTTTTACACATGTTTTACCATTGAATTTGACATTTAGAGTGTGAACTGCTGAATGTTTGTTACTAGTACTAGCTACTCCTGCAGGTTCTAATTCCTGTTCAGGTTCAGGTGTGGGAGGTGAGATACTACTCTTGAAGTTACACAAGATACCATCTAACTTTCTCAATAAACGATCCAAACGTTCTTGCAAATTACTATGAAGGGAAAATAACTTACTCTCACTACTGGGAGTTGGTATACGACCAAATCTATGAAATAGGTGGTGGCCCAATGCTTGTACACGGTTAAGTACCTTTAGAGAACAAGGTTTAAGAGCTGCGCCTGTCGTTAGATCAGTTAGGCTATCAAGCTTAGCCTGGACAATCTCAAGTTCAGATCCGGAATCAAAGTCACATGTTACAACTTCATCCGAGGGAATTTCCTTGTTCAGGGTTCGAACCTGAGTTCTCAAGGCCGTCAATGTATCTGATGTTGGCGTCGCGCCCCTAATCTTTACCTCATATTCAAGCTCATCCTTAGCCAAGACGTTAAACGCTATTGGTCTCTCTTCCAGCATCTTGGAGTAAGTAGGTAGGAATGTAGGTAGGTAGGGTTAGAAAAATTACAAATAAGTAATAAATGTTATGAAATTAGCTATGAATCGTAAGGAGGCGAATGCAGAGCAGATATAGCACCAATCCAGATCAAATTTGCATCTAAACAACAACTGATTTCTTCACAAAAATAAAAAATAAGTTTCCAATAGAACAAATAAAAATAAGAAAAAAATGCTTAAAAAATGCAAACCTTTGCGTTATTTTGGTAGTAGTAGTAGGGTAATAATATTATAATAACGCTAAGGTACAATTTTAAAGATAATAAGCACAAAAAGTTAAGAATAAAATGAAATTTTAGTTTTCTAATAACCAAGTAAAATAACTCAAAAAAATGTTAAAATATGACAATTTTTACAGGAATTTTAACGAGATTAGTATTAAAATAGTATAACAATGCTTCCTAGCACTGATTTTAAAGTTAATACCTAATAAAACTGAAGATATATTGAATATTAAGTTTTTCGCCGCGCCAGAGGTCAGTAATCGCTGAGCTATAAATTGACCAGAAAAAAGACAAAATTCTTTACCTTTTCGTCATGTGTCACCTTGTCCCTGTTCGGGCGCCAAAATGTAACAGTTTTTTCTTCCTGCCGTAGGGGAAAACTCAGGCAAAGAAGAAAATAAGTTTAAAAACTCAAAATTACAAGAATTTATTTATTCCAAGTACATAGTAACAATTAGGTGTAAATGCTATGCTTTATAGTACTTAAAATTAAGTAAATTAGGTAGAAATTGCCTAAAAGTATACTAAAGAGATACTATAGCTGAATGGTGCACATCTGACGTCTGACTCGGCGGAAACTTTGATATTTTTACAATATGATACTCGAGTTAGTAGTAGTTAGGGATAGGGAAAACTCTTGATCCGGTAGGTGAGTAGTGGTGAAGAACGGGTTTTAGCTGCCTTTCTTCCTATTCTAACTAACTTGCTTGATTATTATGTTTATATGCATTACAAATGGAACAAGCTTTGACATATTCTAAGATATCCTTATGCATGCCAGGCCAGAAATATCTGAGTTTTATGCGTTTATGAGTTTTAGCTACTCCTAAGTGTGCGGCAATTGGTTCGGCATGGTTTTTTGATATTATACTTTCCCTAAACTCTAATGGAACTACCTCTTTCCACTGGAAGTCACTGTTGAGTTTATTGTTGGACTTAGAGAAGCGATATAGTCGGTCATCTATCACCTGGTAATTTGGACATGCGCGGGGTCTAGCAATACAACGTTTTACGATATTTTTATACCAAGTATCGGTCGTCGTTAGAGGAGAAGTAGTTATAGCAGTAACTGGTACTGACCTGGACAAAGCGTCAGGTACAACGTTTTCAGTCCCTTTTCTATGTTCAATAACTAAATTATAAGGGGAAAGTCTACAACCCCATCGCGCTAGGCGACCGGTAGGATTCTTAAGGTTGAAGAACCATTTTAGGCTTGCATGGTCTGTTATTACTCGGACCGGCTTGCTACCTTCTATATACGGACGGAAATGTTCGACTACATGTACTACGGCTAGCGCCTCCCTCTCCGTAACTGAGTAATTACGTTCTGCTGGATTTAGTGAGCGACTGCAATATGCAATTGGATGCTCTTGTCCGTCGATTTCCTGTGTTAGTGTACCGCCTATTCCAAAATCTGATGCGTCGCAGTGTACTGCGAAAGGCTTTGAGAAATCGGGGCAAGTCAAAACGGGAGCAGTAGTAAGGCATAATTTTAACTCATGGAACGCTTTGTCGGCCTCGGGCGTCCATTCGAAAGGAGGGGCCCCCTTGCGGGTGGAAGTGAGACTATTTAAGGGTCCCGCTTTGTGGCTAAAGTCTTTTATAAATCGTCTATAGTAAGAAGCTGTACCTAAAAATCGCTTCAGGTCTTTACGAGTAACAGGTGTAGGAAAGTCTATGATAGCTTTTACTTTATCAGGATCGGTACGGAGACCATATTCATCAATTACATGACCTAGATATTTTAATTTCTTTCTGAAAAACTGACACTTGCCCATATTAATGGTGAGTCCAGCATCGCCTAACCGATTCTTGACTCGTTTTAGCAAATCTACATGTTCTTCGAAAGTAGAGTTAAATAAAATGATATCGTCTAGGTAAATGAATACTTTATTGTCGAACTCGGGGCCAAATAACCTATCCATTAAGCGCTGTTGGGTCGCGCCGGATGACGTAAGACCAAAACACATGCGTGTGTAATGAAATAAGCCTCGTCCTGGCACTGTGAACGCGGTTTTCTCTCTTGATTCCATGGAATCTAGAGGTATTTGGTGGTAGGCAGCCTTCAGATCGATGGATGACAAATATTTTGCGTTTCCCAGCTGATCCAGGATGTTGTTGATGTAGGGGAGTGGGTACGCATCGTGTTTAGAGACTTCATTCAACTTCCTGCTATCCAAACAAAATCTGTATGTACCATCCGACTTTGGAGCAAGAGTAATTGGACTGCTCCACGCGCTGTTGCTTGGTTCGATGACGCCGTCTCTCAACATTTGGTCGACCTGCCTGTTTACTTCTGTCAACTTCTCAGGGGACATGGGGTAGTAGCGCTGTTTTATTGGTGAATGGTCGCCGGTATCTATTTTGTGGGATACCAGGTGGGTCATTCCAAGGCCCTTCTTCTCTGCTGAAATTGCTTCGTACTGTAATATGATTTCTTGAGCTTGTTCCCGCTCTGACTCGGTTAAAGAGTCGAAATCATGTAAAAACCTACTTTCCGAAGCTATTGTATTTACACTGTCCGTTTCCGAAAAATATTCTCTTCTATCAAGTAACGCAAGCACGTCGGGTGCGATGTTGAACTGTTTCCAGAAATTTATGCCAAAAATTAAATCGGTGGTAACACCAGGTACGATATAGAATTTGACTATGGCCTTATTATTCTCACCAACTGTTACAGGTAAAAAAACATAACCTGAAACAGGAGAAAATGAGTCGTCGGCCGTTCGTATGTAATGTAAATCATCGGATTCATGCATGGTTACTAGGTTCTGGAAGTGCTTAAAAGCATCGTTGCCTATGATGGATATATCAGCGCCGGAGTCTAGTAAACCTCTCACTTTTAGGTCATAAACGGAGACAGTAAGAAATGGACGTTTATCATCACTCCTGATTTCGTGAACCAGCGGGGCGGAAGACTTCCTATTCGGAAAATCTCTGGTGGGCAGAAGCCGGGACCCCTGTTCACCATCACCAGCTCGATTGCAACTAGCTGGTGTCACTGGTCGCTGGTCCACTAATGGGAGTTTTTTGGGACCGCAGACAACGAAGTTTTATTATTATTGCATTTAGGACAGGTCTTGAAGGTTACTTCCTTCTCGCCGCAACGATAGCAAACCAGTGTGAATGGTGCCGGGCATGTGGTGAGGCTATGGCCATTGACTCTACAACGGACGCAGAATTCACTATCCCTAGAGTGCATCGCCGCAACTTTTGAAGATATTTGCGCGCCTGATGGATTTTTATAGCATAAGTCTGGTGCTAAACAAGCAGTAGTGTTTTTAGGAGGTTCAGAAAACAATTCAGATCTTTGTTTAGCATTTTCTAGGAGCCTACACTTTTGTTTCAAATCTTTCCAAGTGGTAACTGGATTCAGAGCCATTTGGTTTGTATAGAAAGGTCTAACATTGTATAAAGTAATATTCAGCTTCTCCTCATCAGTTATAGGTTTAGATAAACGAGTAAAATAGTTCTGCATAACGCTTAGATAGTTAATAATACTTTCATCATGACCCTGGGTCCGTGTTCTAATTTCTTGCATCAACCGATGGTCATAATCAAAAGGTAAATATTCTTCTAGCAGTACAGACTTTAATTCCTCCCAGTTAGTGACTTCTGAACGGACTCCTCGGTACCAGCAGAGTGCCTCATCAATAAATAGTTCAGCCGCTGAATTGAAAAGTTTAGAATTAGAGATCGACCTAGATAAACATAACTCCTCTAATCTTTGTATGAAGGCTTTTACACATGTTTTACCATTGAATTTGACATTTAGAGTGTGAACTGCTGAATGTTTGTTACTAGTACTAGCTACTCCTGCAGGTTCTAATTCCTGTTCAGGTTCAGGTGTGGGAGGTGAGATACTACTCTTGAAGTTACACAAGATACCATCTAACTTTCTCAATAAACGATCCAAACGTTCTTGCAAATTACTATGAAGGGAAAATAACTTACTCTCACTACTGGGAGTTGGTATACGACCAAATCTATGAAATAGGTGGTGGCCCAATGCTTGTACACGGTTAAGTACCTTTAGAGAACAAGGTTTAAGAGCTGCGCCTGTCGTTAGATCAGTTAGGCTATCAAGCTTAGCCTGGACAATCTCAAGTTCAGATCCGGAATCAAAGTCACATGTTACAACTTCATCCGAGGGAATTTCCTTGTTCAGGGTTCGAACCTGAGTTCTCAAGGCCGTCAATGTATCTGATGTTGGCGTCGCGCCCCTAATCTTTACCTCATATTCAAGCTCATCCTTAGCCAAGACGTTAAACGCTATTGGTCTCTCTTCCAGCATCTTGGAGTAAGTAGGTAGGAATGTAGGTAGGTAGGGTTAGAAAAATTACAAATAAGTAATAAATGTTATGAAATTAGCTATGAATCGTAAGGAGGCGAATGCAGAGCAGATATAGCACCAATCCAGATCAAATTTGCATCTAAACAACAACTGATTTCTTCACAAAAATAAAAAATAAGTTTCCAATAGAACAAATAAAAATAAGAAAAAAATGCTTAAAAAATGCAAACCTTTGCGTTATTTTGGTAGTAGTAGTAGGGTAATAATATTATAATAACGCTAAGGTACAATTTTAAAGATAATAAGCACAAAAAGTTAAGAATAAAATGAAATTTTAGTTTTCTAATAACCAAGTAAAATAACTCAAAAAAATGTTAAAATATGACAATTTTTACAGGAATTTTAACGAGATTAGTATTAAAATAGTATAACAATGCTTCCTAGCACTGATTTTAAAGTTAATACCTAATAAAACTGAAGATATATTGAATATTAAGTTTTTCGCCGCGCCAGAGGTCAGTAATCGCTGAGCTATAAATTGACCAGAAAAAAGACAAAATTCTTTACCTTTTCGTCATGTGTCACCTTGTCCTAATGTTCGGGCGCCAAAATGTAACAGTTTTTTCTTCCTGCCGTAGGGGAAAAATAAGTTTAAAAACTCAAAATTACAAGAATTTATTTATTCCAAGTACATAGTAACAATTAGGTGTAAATGCTATGCTTTATAGTACTTAAAATTAAGTAAATTAGGTAGAAATTGCCTAAAAGTATACTAAAGAGATACTATAGCTGAATGGTGCACATCTGACGTCTGACTCGGCGGAAACTTTGATATTTTTACAATATGATACTCGAGTTAGTAGTAGTTAGGGATAGGGAAAACTCTTGATCCGGTAGGTGAGTAGTGGTGAAGAACGGGTTTTAGCTGCCTTTCTTCCTATTCTAACTAACCTGAGCTACTATTGACTAGCCGTTTTGTTTTGGGTATGCGAAGTGAACGTGCTCGGATCTTTAGGTATGGTATCGACCAGCTGCTAGGCTCGTTCGACGCGGGCGTTTTGTGGTGTGGTTCAGGAAGTCTGATCGCCACTTGACAGCCTCGCTGAAGATTATAAATAAAATAAATTAGTTACTGAGTAGGAAAATTTCTTCATCGAGGTACAGTAGGTAGTTTTATGTGAAATTTTGGCAGGTTTTTACCGTTATTTAAAGATATCTACCTTGAGGCTGGTATGGTCGGATATGCTGGTTGTATTTTGTATGAAAATGCTTGAAGACGGTTACGAACGTTCCGGTCCAATCTTGACTTCGCAAATCGCGTTTACGCCGGTACGACCTGAAGTAAATGGATACGAATGCATGGGTCAACTTTGAGTAGTCATAACGCTATCGGATTTGTCCAGGATCACAGTAGAAATCGATATAAAATTACCTGAAGTTTGGTGGGTCAAAACGTATGAATATTTTGCGTTCAGCGACCTTGTGTTATGCTTATTCGCACTGCAAACTGATTGGAAACTCGTATCTCATGTAAATGTGTCGTAGAAACAACTTCGGTATTCTTTTTCGAGTATAAATGTCGCTTATTTACCGAAATAAAATTAAAATTCGTTGGTTCGAGATGACTCAACCATTTTCAAAATCTCCTCTCTACCACAGACAAGAGGCTCGGTTTTTTTTATTCTCGATTCCGTTTGGCATGGATCATAGAGTGTTTATTTTTTATTTTTCTTTGTATCGGGGTTGCCGTCTCGGTAACTCAACTCTCTACCAACCACCGAATCGGTATCGAACGAATGTTTTTTATTATTTTGTTTATGAGAAATATTATGTGAAATTTAGTAATAGTTGAAGTAAAAATAATGCCAATAATAACGAAGTATCGCACCGGTGTCAAATCGCCCTAGCAGGCCGTTCTAGGCCCGAGTTCTTATGATAATGATTCTATCTCGATGAAAGGAAAATTTGAAATATTTTAGCGGGAGATTCAAACTAGGTACGTTTTACTAGGTAATTGCCATGATTTTTTCTAACGTGTAGATTATATGTAAAGTGTTAAAAATCGAAGGTTACAGCACCCCCTTTCCCGGTGAAGAATTCACGTAGTGAATTCTCCGGACGTCCTCGTCGTAATATTTGTATTTAAGTTACCTAACCTACACCTGTTTTTTTATAATATTAATAATGAAAGTATGAGAGAAAAAGTAAAAAGCAAAAAAAAAAATTATAACCTAAATGTAATAAAGCTAAGATTAATGTCGTAACTGCAGTTTTGCGGGTGCACAATGTGATATTTGATGATCCTCAGATCGACAAAGTATATCGTTAGATATTCCAGGTCAGAAGATCGCAGATCAACCAGATCGGATCTTGCCAAAAATTTAGCAATATTGGATTGATTGTTTCTCCGTTATGTGAAAGATTTCCCGAAATTATAGGGAGCTGAGTAATTGCATGCAACATAGCAAATACGCAGGTTTAAAATCTCTACGGCTGGAGTGATAGGATGTAAAAAAAAAAAAAATTATGCTCCGCAAAATTGCACGACATTGGATTGCACACCCGAGGAAAGTATCGGTTGGTGTTGTGTTGTACAATACATTTTATACCTAAGCCGGGTTTTACGGTTCACCTGTAGGAGTCGGTGGTTGGCTATTCTTACCCCGAGCCAACGCGGGGAACATATGCTAGTTATTTATATGGTAATCTAGGTTTTTAAAGTCTTTGATATGCCACTTTCCGATGTATTTCCCTGAATCGTCTTCTAATTCATATACTAGAGGGGAAAGTTTACGAATGACCGTACAACGTTCATATTTAGGTGCTAATTTAGCCGAAAAATACTTATGCGCTGCGCTCTGTTTGTAGGTACGCTTCCATACTACATCGCCTACCTCAAAAGCTATATCCCTGCGTTTATTATTATAATATTTGGCATTTTTACTGTGTGCTTTTTTGAGGCTGTCCTGTACAGATTTGTATACGTCTTTGAGTGTACCTAAATTGGCAGCATAGCTATCACGGGGCTTAAAAATGAGTTCGTCTATATCTTGAAAGTCTTTATAAATGCTACCGTCTGTGACAGCTTCTCGGCCGTGTACTAACATGAACGGACTATATGAAGTGGAATCATTAACTGAAGTATTAATTGCAAATTGAACCTTGTGGACATTTACGTCCCAAGTCCTATGGTCAGCTTCTACATAAGATGAGAGAGCCGTCATCACGGTACGGTTATAACGCTCTACTGTATTCACTTGGGGACAATAAACTGGACCTAAATGTACTTGGGGAATATTATATTTGGCATATAATGCCTGAACTTCATGGCCCACAAACTGGGAACCATTGTCAGATAGGACAGTTTGCGGGATGCCATGTACTAAAAATACGTGATTCTCTAGACGCTGGGCAATAACCTTCCCGGTAGCGCGTCTTAGAGGGAATATAAGACAATATTTAGAAAAACAACATACTACAACTAAGAGATAAGTATTCTGTTGCCTCGACATTGGCAGTGGACCTACTAAATCGATGCTGATGCACTGGAAAGGCCGAGAACAGATTTTGGGTTCACCCATGAAGCCGGGTGTTGCTTGATTATTATGTTTATATGCATTACAAATGGAACAAGCTTTGACATATTCTAAGATATCCTTATGCATGCCAGGCCAGAAATATCTGAGTTTTATGCGTTTATGAGTTTTAGCTACTCCTAAGTGTGCGGCAATTGGTTCGGCATGGTTTTTTGATATTATACTTTCCCTAAACTCTAATGGAACTACCTCTTTCCACTGGAAGTCACTGTTGAGTTTATTGTTGGACTTAGAGAAGCGATATAGTCGGTCATCTATCACCTGGTAATTTGGACATGCGCGGGGTCTAGCAATACAACGTTTTACGATATTTTTATACCAAGTATCGGTCGTCGTTAGAGGAGAAGTAGTTATAGCAGTAACTGGTACTGACCTGGACAAAGCGTCAGGTACAACGTTTTCAGTCCCTTTTCTATGTTCAATAACTAAATTATAAGGGGAAAGTCTACAACCCCATCGCGCTAGGCGACCGGTAGGATTCTTAAGGTTGAAGAACCATTTTAGGCTTGCATGGTCTGTTATTACTCGGACCGGCTTGCTACCTTCTATATACGGACGGAAATGTTCGACTACATGTACTACGGCTAGCGCCTCCCTCTCCGTAACTGAGTAATTACGTTCTGCTGGATTTAGTGAGCGACTGCAATATGCAATTGGATGCTCTTGTCCGTCGATTTCCTGTGTTAGTGTACCGCCTATTCCAAAATCTGATGCGTCGCAGTGTACTGCGAAAGGCTTTGAGAAATCGGGGCAAGTCAAAACGGGAGCAGTAGTAAGGCATAATTTTAACTCATGGAACGCTTTGTCGGCCTCGGGCGTCCATTCGAAAGGAGGGGCCCCCTTGCGGGTGGAAGTGAGACTATTTAAGGGTCCCGCTTTGTGGCTAAAGTCTTTTATAAATCGTCTATAGTAAGAAGCTGTACCTAAAAATCGCTTCAGGTCTTTACGAGTAACAGGTGTAGGAAAGTCTATGATAGCTTTTACTTTATCAGGATCGGTACGGAGACCATATTCATCAATTACATGACCTAGATATTTTAATTTCTTTCTGAAAAACTGACACTTGCCCATATTAATGGTGAGTCCAGCATCGCCTAACCGATTCTTGACTCGTTTTAGCAAATCTACATGTTCTTCGAAAGTAGAGTTAAATAAAATGATATCGTCTAGGTAAATGAATACTTTATTGTCGAACTCGGGGCCAAATAACCTATCCATTAAGCGCTGTTGGGTCGCGCCGGATGACGTAAGACCAAAACACATGCGTGTGTAATGAAATAAGCCTCGTCCTGGCACTGTGAACGCGGTTTTCTCTCTTGATTCCATGGAATCTAGAGGTATTTGGTGGTAGGCAGCCTTCAGATCGATGGATGACAAATATTTTGCGTTTCCCAGCTGATCCAGGATGTTGTTGATGTAGGGGAGTGGGTACGCATCGTGTTTAGAGACTTCATTCAACTTCCTGCTATCCAAACAAAATCTGTATGTACCATCCGACTTTGGAGCAAGAGTAATTGGACTGCTCCACGCGCTGTTGCTTGGTTCGATGACGCCGTCTCTCAACATTTGGTCGACCTGCCTGTTTACTTCTGTCAACTTCTCAGGGGACATGGGGTAGTAGCGCTGTTTTATTGGTGAATGGTCGCCGGTATCTATTTTGTGGGATACCAGGTGGGTCATTCCAAGGCCCTTCTTCTCTGCTGAAATTGCTTCGTACTGTAATATGATTTCTTGAGCTTGTTCCCGCTCTGACTCGGTTAAAGAGTCGAAATCATGTAAAAACCTACTTTCCGAAGCTATTGTATTTACACTGTCCGTTTCCGAAAAATATTCTCTTCTATCAAGTAACGCAAGCACGTCGGGTGCGATGTTGAACTGTTTCCAGAAATTTATGCCAAAAATTAAATCGGTGGTAACACCAGGTACGATATAGAATTTGACTATGGCCTTATTATTCTCACCAACTGTTACAGGTAAAAAAACATAACCTGAAACAGGAGAAAATGAGTCGTCGGCCGTTCGTATGTAATGTAAATCATCGGATTCATGCATGGTTACTAGGTTCTGGAAGTGCTTAAAAGCATCGTTGCCTATGATGGATATATCAGCGCCGGAGTCTAGTAAACCTCTCACTTTTAGGTCATAAACGGAGACAGTAAGAAATGGACGTTTATCATCACTCCTGATTTCGTGAACCAGCGGGGCGGAAGACTTCCTATTCGGAAAATCTCTGGTGGGCAGAAGCCGGGACCCCTGTTCACCATCACCAGCTCGATTGCAACTAGCTGGTGTCACTGGTCGCTGGTCCACTAATGGGAGTTTTTTGGGACCGCAGACAACGAAGTTTTATTATTATTGCATTTAGGACAGGTCTTGAAGGTTACTTCCTTCTCGCCGCAACGATAGCAAACCAGTGTGAATGGTGCCGGGCATGTGGTGAGGCTATGGCCATTGACTCTACAACGGACGCAGAATTCACTATCCCTAGAGTGCATCGCCGCAACTTTTGAAGATATTTGCGCGCCTGATGGATTTTTATAGCATAAGTCTGGTGCTAAACAAGCAGTAGTGTTTTTAGGAGGTTCAGAAAACAATTCAGATCTTTGTTTAGCATTTTCTAGGAGCCTACACTTTTGTTTCAAATCTTTCCAAGTGGTAACTGGATTCAGAGCCATTTGGTTTGTATAGAAAGGTCTAACATTGTATAAAGTAATATTCAGCTTCTCCTCATCAGTTATAGGTTTAGATAAACGAGTAAAATAGTTCTGCATAACGCTTAGATAGTTAATAATACTTTCATCATGACCCTGGGTCCGTGTTCTAATTTCTTGCATCAACCGATGGTCATAATCAAAAGGTAAATATTCTTCTAGCAGTACAGACTTTAATTCCTCCCAGTTAGTGACTTCTGAACGGACTCCTCGGTACCAGCAGAGTGCCTCATCAATAAATAGTTCAGCCGCTGAATTGAAAAGTTTAGAATTAGAGATCGACCTAGATAAACATAACTCCTCTAATCTTTGTATGAAGGCTTTTACACATGTTTTACCATTGAATTTGACATTTAGAGTGTGAACTGCTGAATGTTTGTTACTAGTACTAGCTACTCCTGCAGGTTCTAATTCCTGTTCAGGTTCAGGTGTGGGAGGTGAGATACTACTCTTGAAGTTACACAAGATACCATCTAACTTTCTCAATAAACGATCCAAACGTTCTTGCAAATTACTATGAAGGGAAAATAACTTACTCTCACTACTGGGAGTTGGTATACGACCAAATCTATGAAATAGGTGGTGGCCCAATGCTTGTACACGGTTAAGTACCTTTAGAGAACAAGGTTTAAGAGCTGCGCCTGTCGTTAGATCAGTTAGGCTATCAAGCTTAGCCTGGACAATCTCAAGTTCAGATCCGGAATCAAAGTCACATGTTACAACTTCATCCGAGGGAATTTCCTTGTTCAGGGTTCGAACCTGAGTTCTCAAGGCCGTCAATGTATCTGATGTTGGCGTCGCGCCCCTAATCTTTACCTCATATTCAAGCTCATCCTTAGCCAAGACGTTAAACGCTATTGGTCTCTCTTCCAGCATCTTGGAGTAAGTAGGTAGGAATGTAGGTAGGTAGGGTTAGAAAAATTACAAATAAGTAATAAATGTTATGAAATTAGCTATGAATCGTAAGGAGGCGAATGCAGAGCAGATATAGCACCAATCCAGATCAAATTTGCATCTAAACAACAACTGATTTCTTCACAAAAATAAAAAATAAGTTTCCAATAGAACAAATAAAAATAAGAAAAAAATGCTTAAAAAATGCAAACCTTTGCGTTATTTTGGTAGTAGTAGTAGGGTAATAATATTATAATAACGCTAAGGTACAATTTTAAAGATAATAAGCACAAAAAGTTAAGAATAAAATGAAATTTTAGTTTTCTAATAACCAAGTAAAATAACTCAAAAAAATGTTAAAATATGACAATTTTTACAGGAATTTTAACGAGATTAGTATTAAAATAGTATAACAATGCTTCCTAGCACTGATTTTAAAGTTAATACCTAATAAAACTGAAGATATATTGAATATTAAGTTTTTCGCCGCGCCAGAGGTCAGTAATCGCTGAGCTATAAATTGACCAGAAAAAAGACAAAATTCTTTACCTTTTCGTCATGTGTCACCTTGTCCCTGTTCGGGCGCCAAAATGTAACAGTTTTTTCTTCCTGCCGTAGGGGAAAACTCAGGCAAAGAAGAAAATAAGTTTAAAAACTCAAAATTACAAGAATTTATTTATTCCAAGTACATAGTAACAATTAGGTGTAAATGCTATGCTTTATAGTACTTAAAATTAAGTAAATTAGGTAGAAATTGCCTAAAAGTATACTAAAGAGATACTATAGCTGAATGGTGCACATCTGACGTCTGACTCGGCGGAAACTTTGATATTTTTACAATATGATACTCGAGTTAGTAGTAGTTAGGGATAGGGAAAACTCTTGATCCGGTAGGTGAGTAGTGGTGAAGAACGGGTTTTAGCTGCCTTTCTTCCTATTCTAACTAACTTGCTTGATTATTATGTTTATATGCATTACAAATGGAACAAGCTTTGACATATTCTAAGATATCCTTATGCATGCCAGGCCAGAAATATCTGAGTTTTATGCGTTTATGAGTTTTAGCTACTCCTAAGTGTGCGGCAATTGGTTCGGCATGGTTTTTTGATATTATACTTTCCCTAAACTCTAATGGAACTACCTCTTTCCACTGGAAGTCACTGTTGAGTTTATTGTTGGACTTAGAGAAGCGATATAGTCGGTCATCTATCACCTGGTAATTTGGACATGCGCGGGGTCTAGCAATACAACGTTTTACGATATTTTTATACCAAGTATCGGTCGTCGTTAGAGGAGAAGTAGTTATAGCAGTAACTGGTACTGACCTGGACAAAGCGTCAGGTACAACGTTTTCAGTCCCTTTTCTATGTTCAATAACTAAATTATAAGGGGAAAGTCTACAACCCCATCGCGCTAGGCGACCGGTAGGATTCTTAAGGTTGAAGAACCATTTTAGGCTTGCATGGTCTGTTATTACTCGGACCGGCTTGCTACCTTCTATATACGGACGGAAATGTTCGACTACATGTACTACGGCTAGCGCCTCCCTCTCCGTAACTGAGTAATTACGTTCTGCTGGATTTAGTGAGCGACTGCAATATGCAATTGGATGCTCTTGTCCGTCGATTTCCTGTGTTAGTGTACCGCCTATTCCAAAATCTGATGCGTCGCAGTGTACTGCGAAAGGCTTTGAGAAATCGGGGCAAGTCAAAACGGGAGCAGTAGTAAGGCATAATTTTAACTCATGGAACGCTTTGTCGGCCTCGGGCGTCCATTCGAAAGGAGGGGCCCCCTTGCGGGTGGAAGTGAGACTATTTAAGGGTCCCGCTTTGTGGCTAAAGTCTTTTATAAATCGTCTATAGTAAGAAGCTGTACCTAAAAATCGCTTCAGGTCTTTACGAGTAACAGGTGTAGGAAAGTCTATGATAGCTTTTACTTTATCAGGATCGGTACGGAGACCATATTCATCAATTACATGACCTAGATATTTTAATTTCTTTCTGAAAAACTGACACTTGCCCATATTAATGGTGAGTCCAGCATCGCCTAACCGATTCTTGACTCGTTTTAGCAAATCTACATGTTCTTCGAAAGTAGAGTTAAATAAAATGATATCGTCTAGGTAAATGAATACTTTATTGTCGAACTCGGGGCCAAATAACCTATCCATTAAGCGCTGTTGGGTCGCGCCGGATGACGTAAGACCAAAACACATGCGTGTGTAATGAAATAAGCCTCGTCCTGGCACTGTGAACGCGGTTTTCTCTCTTGATTCCATGGAATCTAGAGGTATTTGGTGGTAGGCAGCCTTCAGATCGATGGATGACAAATATTTTGCGTTTCCCAGCTGATCCAGGATGTTGTTGATGTAGGGGAGTGGGTACGCATCGTGTTTAGAGACTTCATTCAACTTCCTGCTATCCAAACAAAATCTGTATGTACCATCCGACTTTGGAGCAAGAGTAATTGGACTGCTCCACGCGCTGTTGCTTGGTTCGATGACGCCGTCTCTCAACATTTGGTCGACCTGCCTGTTTACTTCTGTCAACTTCTCAGGGGACATGGGGTAGTAGCGCTGTTTTATTGGTGAATGGTCGCCGGTATCTATTTTGTGGGATACCAGGTGGGTCATTCCAAGGCCCTTCTTCTCTGCTGAAATTGCTTCGTACTGTAATATGATTTCTTGAGCTTGTTCCCGCTCTGACTCGGTTAAAGAGTCGAAATCATGTAAAAACCTACTTTCCGAAGCTATTGTATTTACACTGTCCGTTTCCGAAAAATATTCTCTTCTATCAAGTAACGCAAGCACGTCGGGTGCGATGTTGAACTGTTTCCAGAAATTTATGCCAAAAATTAAATCGGTGGTAACACCAGGTACGATATAGAATTTGACTATGGCCTTATTATTCTCACCAACTGTTACAGGTAAAAAAACATAACCTGAAACAGGAGAAAATGAGTCGTCGGCCGTTCGTATGTAATGTAAATCATCGGATTCATGCATGGTTACTAGGTTCTGGAAGTGCTTAAAAGCATCGTTGCCTATGATGGATATATCAGCGCCGGAGTCTAGTAAACCTCTCACTTTTAGGTCATAAACGGAGACAGTAAGAAATGGACGTTTATCATCACTCCTGATTTCGTGAACCAGCGGGGCGGAAGACTTCCTATTCGGAAAATCTCTGGTGGGCAGAAGCCGGGACCCCTGTTCACCATCACCAGCTCGATTGCAACTAGCTGGTGTCACTGGTCGCTGGTCCACTAATGGGAGTTTTTTGGGACCGCAGACAACGAAGTTTTATTATTATTGCATTTAGGACAGGTCTTGAAGGTTACTTCCTTCTCGCCGCAACGATAGCAAACCAGTGTGAATGGTGCCGGGCATGTGGTGAGGCTATGGCCATTGACTCTACAACGGACGCAGAATTCACTATCCCTAGAGTGCATCGCCGCAACTTTTGAAGATATTTGCGCGCCTGATGGATTTTTATAGCATAAGTCTGGTGCTAAACAAGCAGTAGTGTTTTTAGGAGGTTCAGAAAACAATTCAGATCTTTGTTTAGCATTTTCTAGGAGCCTACACTTTTGTTTCAAATCTTTCCAAGTGGTAACTGGATTCAGAGCCATTTGGTTTGTATAGAAAGGTCTAACATTGTATAAAGTAATATTCAGCTTCTCCTCATCAGTTATAGGTTTAGATAAACGAGTAAAATAGTTCTGCATAACGCTTAGATAGTTAATAATACTTTCATCATGACCCTGGGTCCGTGTTCTAATTTCTTGCATCAACCGATGGTCATAATCAAAAGGTAAATATTCTTCTAGCAGTACAGACTTTAATTCCTCCCAGTTAGTGACTTCTGAACGGACTCCTCGGTACCAGCAGAGTGCCTCATCAATAAATAGTTCAGCCGCTGAATTGAAAAGTTTAGAATTAGAGATCGACCTAGATAAACATAACTCCTCTAATCTTTGTATGAAGGCTTTTACACATGTTTTACCATTGAATTTGACATTTAGAGTGTGAACTGCTGAATGTTTGTTACTAGTACTAGCTACTCCTGCAGGTTCTAATTCCTGTTCAGGTTCAGGTGTGGGAGGTGAGATACTACTCTTGAAGTTACACAAGATACCATCTAACTTTCTCAATAAACGATCCAAACGTTCTTGCAAATTACTATGAAGGGAAAATAACTTACTCTCACTACTGGGAGTTGGTATACGACCAAATCTATGAAATAAGTGGTGGCCCAATGCTTGTACACGGTTAAGTACCTTTAGAGAACAAGGTTTAAGAGCTGCGCCTGTCGTTAGATCAGTTAGGCTATCAAGCTTAGCCTGGACAATCTCAAGTTCAGATCCGGAATCAAAGTCACATGTTACAACTTCATCCGAGGGAATTTCCTTGTTCAGGGTTCGAACCTGAGTTCTCAAGGCCGTCAATGTATCTGATGTTGGCGTCGCGCCCCTAATCTTTACCTCATATTCAAGCTCATCCTTAGCCAAGACGTTAAACGCTATTGGTCTCTCTTCCAGCATCTTGGAGTAAGTAGGTAGGAATGTAGGTAGGTAGGGTTAGAAAAATTACAAATAAGTAATAAATGTTATGAAATTAGCTATGAATCGTAAGGAGGCGAATGCAGAGCAGATATAGCACCAATCCAGATCAAATTTGCATCTAAACAACAACTGATTTCTTCACAAAAATAAAAAATAAGTTTCCAATAGAACAAATAAAAATAAGAAAAAAATGCTTAAAAAATGCAAACCTTTGCGTTATTTTGGTAGTAGTAGTAGGGTAATAATATTATAATAACGCTAAGGTACAATTTTAAAGATAATAAGCACAAAAAGTTAAGAATAAAATGAAATTTTAGTTTTCTAATAACCAAGTAAAATAACTCAAAAAAATGTTAAAATATGACAATTTTTACAGGAATTTTAACGAGATTAGTATTAAAATAGTATAACAATGCTTCCTAGCACTGATTTTAAAGTTAATACCTAATAAAACTGAAGATATATTGAATATTAAGTTTTTCGCCGCGCCAGAGGTCAGTAATCGCTGAGCTATAAATTGACCAGAAAAAAGACAAAATTCTTTACCTTTTCGTCATGTGTCACCTTGTCCCTGTTCGGGCGCCAAAATGTAACAGTTTTTTCTTCCTGCCGTAGGGGAAAACTCAGGCAAAGAAGAAAATAAGTTTAAAAACTCAAAATTACAAGAATTTATTTATTCCAAGTACATAGTAACAATTAGGTGTAAATGCTATGCTTTATAGTACTTAAAATTAAGTAAATTAGGTAGAAATTGCCTAAAAGTATACTAAAGAGATACTATAGCTGAATGGTGCACATCTGACGTCTGACTCGGCGGAAACTTTGATATTTTTACAATATGATACTCGAGTTAGTAGTAGTTAGGGATAGGGAAAACTCTTGATCCGGTAGGTGAGTAGTGGTGAAGAACGGGTTTTAGCTGCCTTTCTTCCTATTCTAACTAACTTGCTTGATTATTATGTTTATATGCATTACAAATGGAACAAGCTTTGACATATTCTAAGATATCCTTATGCATGCCAGGCCAGAAATATCTGAGTTTTATGCGTTTATGAGTTTTAGCTACTCCTAAGTGTGCGGCAATTGGTTCGGCATGGTTTTTTGATATTATACTTTCCCTAAACTCTAATGGAACTACCTCTTTCCACTGGAAGTCACTGTTGAGTTTATTGTTGGACTTAGAGAAGCGATATAGTCGGTCATCTATCACCTGGTAATTTGGACATGCGCGGGGTCTAGCAATACAACGTTTTACGATATTTTTATACCAAGTATCGGTCGTCGTTAGAGGAGAAGTAGTTATAGCAGTAACTGGTACTGACCTGGACAAAGCGTCAGGTACAACGTTTTCAGTCCCTTTTCTATGTTCAATAACTAAATTATAAGGGGAAAGTCTACAACCCCATCGCGCTAGGCGACCGGTAGGATTCTTAAGGTTGAAGAACCATTTTAGGCTTGCATGGTCTGTTATTACTCGGACCGGCTTGCTACCTTCTATATACGGACGGAAATGTTCGACTACATGTACTACGGCTAGCGCCTCCCTCTCCGTAACTGAGTAATTACGTTCTGCTGGATTTAGTGAGCGACTGCAATATGCAATTGGATGCTCTTGTCCGTCGATTTCCTGTGTTAGTGTACCGCCTATTCCAAAATCTGATGCGTCGCAGTGTACTGCGAAAGGCTTTGAGAAATCGGGGCAAGTCAAAACGGGAGCAGTAGTAAGGCATAATTTTAACTCATGGAACGCTTTGTCGGCCTCGGGCGTCCATTCGAAAGGAGGGGCCCCCTTGCGGGTGGAAGTGAGACTATTTAAGGGTCCCGCTTTGTGGCTAAAGTCTTTTATAAATCGTCTATAGTAAGAAGCTGTACCTAAAAATCGCTTCAGGTCTTTACGAGTAACAGGTGTAGGAAAGTCTATGATAGCTTTTACTTTATCAGGATCGGTACGGAGACCATATTCATCAATTACATGACCTAGATATTTTAATTTCTTTCTGAAAAACTGACACTTGCCCATATTAATGGTGAGTCCAGCATCGCCTAACCGATTCTTGACTCGTTTTAGCAAATCTACATGTTCTTCGAAAGTAGAGTTAAATAAAATGATATCGTCTAGGTAAATGAATACTTTATTGTCGAACTCGGGGCCAAATAACCTATCCATTAAGCGCTGTTGGGTCGCGCCGGATGACGTAAGACCAAAACACATGCGTGTGTAATGAAATAAGCCTCGTCCTGGCACTGTGAACGCGGTTTTCTCTCTTGATTCCATGGAATCTAGAGGTATTTGGTGGTAGGCAGCCTTCAGATCGATGGATGACAAATATTTTGCGTTTCCCAGCTGATCCAGGATGTTGTTGATGTAGGGGAGTGGGTACGCATCGTGTTTAGAGACTTCATTCAACTTCCTGCTATCCAAACAAAATCTGTATGTACCATCCGACTTTGGAGCAAGAGTAATTGGACTGCTCCACGCGCTGTTGCTTGGTTCGATGACGCCGTCTCTCAACATTTGGTCGACCTGCCTGTTTACTTCTGTCAACTTCTCAGGGGACATGGGGTAGTAGCGCTGTTTTATTGGTGAATGGTCGCCGGTATCTATTTTGTGGGATACCAGGTGGGTCATTCCAAGGCCCTTCTTCTCTGCTGAAATTGCTTCGTACTGTAATATGATTTCTTGAGCTTGTTCCCGCTCTGACTCGGTTAAAGAGTCGAAATCATGTAAAAACCTACTTTCCGAAGCTATTGTATTTACACTGTCCGTTTCCGAAAAATATTCTCTTCTATCAAGTAACGCAAGCACGTCGGGTGCGATGTTGAACTGTTTCCAGAAATTTTTGCCAAAAATTAAATCGGTGGTAACACCAGGTACGATATAGAATTTGACTATGGCCTTATTATTCTCACCAACTGTTACAGGTAAAAAAACATAACCTGAAACAGGAGAAAATGAGTCGTCGGCCGTTCGTATGTAATGTAAATCATCGGATTCATGCATGGTTACTAGGTTCTGGAAGTGCTTAAAAGCATCGTTGCCTATGATGGATATATCAGCGCCGGAGTCTAGTAAACCTCTCACTTTTAGGTCATAAACGGAGACAGTAAGAAATGGACGTTTATCATCACTCCTGATTTCGTGAACCAGCGGGGCGGAAGACTTCCTATTCGGAAAATCTCTGGTGGGCAGAAGCCGGGACCCCTGTTCACCATCACCAGCTCGATTGCAACTAGCTGGTGTCACTGGTCGCTGGTCCACTAATGGGAGTTTTTTGGGACCGCAGACAACGAAGTTTTATTATTATTGCATTTAGGACAGGTCTTGAAGGTTACTTCCTTCTCGCCGCAACGATAGCAAACCAGTGTGAATGGTGCCGGGCATGTGGTGAGGCTATGGCCATTGACTCTACAACGGACGCAGAATTCACTATCCCTAGAGTGCATCGCCGCAACTTTTGAAGATATTTGCGCGCCTGATGGATTTTTATAGCATAAGTCTGGTGCTAAACAAGCAGTAGTGTTTTTAGGAGGTTCAGAAAACAATTCAGATCTTTGTTTAGCATTTTCTAGGAGCCTACACTTTTGTTTCAAATCTTTCCAAGTGGTAACTGGATTCAGAGCCATTTGGTTTGTATAGAAAGGTCTAACATTGTATAAAGTAATATTCAGCTTCTCCTCATCAGTTATAGGTTTAGATAAACGAGTAAAATAGTTCTGCATAACGCTTAGATAGTTAATAATACTTTCATCATGACCCTGGGTCCGTGTTCTAATTTCTTGCATCAACCGATGGTCATAATCAAAAGGTAAATATTCTTCTAGCAGTACAGACTTTAATTCCTCCCAGTTAGTGACTTCTGAACGGACTCCTCGGTACCAGCAGAGTGCCTCATCAATAAATAGTTCAGCCGCTGAATTGAAAAGTTTAGAATTAGAGATCGACCTAGATAAACATAACTCCTCTAATCTTTGTATGAAGGCTTTTACACATGTTTTACCATTGAATTTGACATTTAGAGTGTGAACTGCTGAATGTTTGTTACTAGTACTAGCTACTCCTGCAGGTTCTAATTCCTGTTCAGGTTCAGGTGTGGGAGGTGAGATACTACTCTTGAAGTTACACAAGATACCATCTAACTTTCTCAATAAACGATCCAAACGTTCTTGCAAATTACTATGAAGGGAAAATAACTTACTCTCACTACTGGGAGTTGGTATACGACCAAATCTATGAAATAGGTGGTGGCCCAATGCTTGTACACGGTTAAGTACCTTTAGAGAACAAGGTTTAAGAGCTGCGCCTGTCGTTAGATCAGTTAGGCTATCAAGCTTAGCCTGGACAATCTCAAGTTCAGATCCGGAATCAAAGTCACATGTTACAACTTCATCCGAGGGAATTTCCTTGTTCAGGGTTCGAACCTGAGTTCTCAAGGCCGTCAATGTATCTGATGTTGGCGTCGCGCCCCTAATCTTTACCTCATATTCAAGCTCATCCTTAGCCAAGACGTTAAACGCTATTGGTCTCTCTTCCAGCATCTTGGAGTAAGTAGGTAGGAATGTAGGTAGGTAGGGTTAGAAAAATTACAAATAAGTAATAAATGTTATGAAATTAGCTATGAATCGTAAGGAGGCGAATGCAGAGCAGATATAGCACCAATCCAGATCAAATTTGCATCTAAACAACAACTGATTTCTTCACAAAAATAAAAAATAAGTTTCCAATAGAACAAATAAAAATAAGAAAAAAATGCTTAAAAAATGCAAACCTTTGCGTTATTTTGGTAGTAGTAGTAGGGTAATAATATTATAATAACGCTAAGGTACAATTTTAAAGATAATAAGCACAAAAAGTTAAGAATAAAATGAAATTTTAGTTTTCTAATAACCAAGTAAAATAACTCAAAAAAATGTTAAAATATGACAATTTTTACAGGAATTTTAACGAGATTAGTATTAAAATAGTATAACAATGCTTCCTAGCACTGATTTTAAAGTTAATACCTAATAAAACTGAAGATATATTGAATATTAAGTTTTTCGCCGCGCCAGAGGTCAGTAATCGCTGAGCTATAAATTGACCAGAAAAAAGACAAAATTCTTTACCTTTTCGTCATGTGTCACCTTGTCCTAATGTTCGGGCGCCAAAATGTAACAGTTTTTTCTTCCTGCCGTAGGGGAAAACTCAGGCAAAGAAGAAAATAAGTTTAAAAACTCAAAATTACAAGAATTTATTTATTCCAAGTACATAGTAACAATTAGGTGTAAATGCTATGCTTTATAGTACTTAAAATTAAGTAAATTAGGTAGAAATTGCCTAAAAGTATACTAAAGAGATACTATAGCTGAATGGTGCACATCTGACGTCTGACTCGGCGGAAACTTTGATATTTTTACAATATGATACTCGAGTTAGTAGTAGTTAGGGATAGGGAAAACTCTTGATCCGGTAGGTGAGTAGTGGTGAAGAACGGGTTTTAGCTGCCTTTCTTCCTATTCTAACTAACCTGAGCTACTATTGACTAGCCGTTTTGTTTTGGGTATGCGAAGTGAACGTGCTCGGATCTTTAGGTATGGTATCGACCAGCTGCTAGGCTCGTTCGACGCGGGCGTTTTGTGGTGTGGTTCAGGAAGTCTGATCGCCACTTGACAGCCTCGCTGAAGATTATAAATAAAATAAATTAGTTACTGAGTAGGAAAATTTCTTCATCGAGGTACAGTAGGTAGTTTTATGTGAAATTTTGGCAGGTTTTTACCGTTATTTAAAGATATCTACCTTGAGGCTGGTATGGTCGGATATGCTGGTTGTATTTTGTATGAAAATGCTTGAAGACGGTTACGAACGTTCCGGTCCAATCTTGACTTCGCAAATCGCGTTTACGCCGGTACGACCTGAAGTAAATGGATACGAATGCATGGGTCAACTTTGAGTAGTCATAACGCTATCGGATTTGTCCAGGATCACAGTAGAAATCGATATAAAATTACCTGAAGTTTGGTGGGTCAAAACGTATGAATATTTTGCGTTCAGCGACCTTGTGTTATGCTTATTCGCACTGCAAACTGATTGGAAACTCGTATCTCATGTAAATGTGTCGTAGAAACAACTTCGGTATTCTTTTTCGAGTATAAATGTCGCTTATTTACCGAAATAAAATTAAAATTCGTTGGTTCGAGATGACTCAACCATTTTCAAAATCTCCTCTCTACCACAGACAAGAGGCTCGGTTTTTTTTATTCTCGATTCCGTTTGGCATGGATCATAGAGTGTTTATTTTTTATTTTTCTTTGTATCGGGGTTGCCGTCTCGGTAACTCAACTCTCTACCAACCACCGAATCGGTATCGAACGAATGTTTTTTTATTATTTTGTTTATGAGAAATATTATGTGAAATTTAGTAATAGTTGAAGTAAAAATAATGCCAATAATAACGAAGTATCGCACCGGTGTCAAATCGCCCTAGCAGGCCGTTCTAGGCCCGAGTTCTTATGATAATGATTCTATCTCGATGAAAGGAAAATTTGAAATATTTTAGCGGGAGATTCAAACTAGGTACGTTTTACTAGGTAATTGCCATGATTTTTTCTAACGTGTAGATTATATGTAAAGTGTTAAAAATCGAAGGTTACACTAGACACACTGTTAGCACTAATATGTTCCACCAATTTAAGCTTTTAATTTAAAGTGGTCTTTACTTAAAATTTACGATCTGCCATCAACATTTAGACTAATTTCTAACCACTTTATTCTAGATCAATATACCTATACCTAGAATACCTATTTACTCATCGTATCTACTCATTAGGTACGCACTTTAACAATAGGTAAGAACGTATTCAATTGACTACTTTGAGTTTAAATCACATTGTAGTACTTCATCATCCACAGCCTGACTTCACCCACTGCTGGATATAGGCCTCTCTTTTGATGTTCCACTCCTTACGATCCCGTGCCAGTCTCATCCAATTTTTGCCCGCTATGACTGCGATATCGTCTGCCCATCTTGCTGCTGGAATACCCTTTTTGACATCTTTTTTATATTAACCCATACTATCCCACTGCTGGGCAAAGGTCTCCCTCATATCCCTCCAATTCTTACGATCACCGGCTTTGTCAACTTAAAGTCTTTTTTTTTTAATTTTACAAATCATTGCTGGTATTTTTTTTTAAATGGTTCTTATGTGGGCAAGATTAGAACGTTACTAGATCATTTTTTATTCGGAGAATTTAGTTTCAAAGCATCCTATTGACCATCATTTGACGTCATCAAGCAATTGGTGACAGTCGTAAAATAATCATGCCACCAGCCCATTATTCCTGGGCCACCTATAAAACAATTAAACTTGTTAAAAAACAAGACACCATCTGGACACGTGTTGAAAATATTACAACAGTAGCTGGAAATGAATATATTATTATTGTTGGACACCGACACGGTGCGTCTAGTAAAAAAAAACCTAATAACCAAAGGATATACAGAGTACGTAGACATTATACAGAGCAATTGGGCAAATTACCTAAGTAGGTACTCAATTTTGCTTGAAGTTAATCAGAGGTTTCAAAAGGGGCTCATTATTAGGTTTATATTATTGTTATTTGTTCTGTAAGTTTTTTCTATGTAAGATTCTTCTATAGTAGGTGCCAAATAACACCGCAATACAGGTCATTCACCCACCTTCAAAACGATGTCGCAAAATTCAATTTATGAATGGTAAACAAACAGTACTGCGAGATTCGAGCGATTACCGTCTTAGCGACAGGTTTGTATGGAAAGCGACAGAATTAGCCATTCATAAATTGAATTTTGCGACATCGTTTTGAAGGTGGGTGAATGACCTGTATTGCGGTGTTATTTGGCACCTACTATAGTACCTAATAGAGCTATCGTTTTGGGCCCACTGTTATGGTAACATCTATGTTAAATAAACAATATGAATTTTAATTCATGACTTTCTAACAAAATCGTGCTGTTTTAGTAGAGAAAATTGCCCATCACACTTCAACCCAGCAAAAGAACTTCTAGATACTTCTAGAAGCACAGCCTATACGTTTGTTACATCAGCGTGGCGAGTTTCATTATTATGTATTTAGAAAAAAAACAATCTCAACTTACTCATAATGTTAATTAATTATTATCGGAAAGTGATAAATCGTTGTCAACGTCAATTAAATAAAACTTTTATCGTTTATTTATTTAAATGAATCGGCTGACGATTTGCTAATTATTATTTCTTATGCGAATTATTAAACATGATATTATACATGTTTATAAATTTTCTAATCTACGTGATAGGTAGCTTCCATAAATAGCCTACACTATTACAATTAATATACTATTCTAGGTAGTCTCTTTATTCCAAGTTTCATCAAAATCGGTCCAGCTGCTACTGCCACGTTGAATCACTAACATCAAAATATTTAATAAAAAGCTTCTTGCTTTCGTATATCTGTGGCCACATACCGCTTGACATTATGCTGGGCAGCGAAAGCAGTTCAGAACTAATGTTGCGTTCACACTACGCCGCAGTCGGCAGGGACTTGGGCAGGGACTTGGGCAGGGAAGTGGGCACGAGCATAGTGTAAACACGATAATGCCTCTGTCCCGGCTACCGGCCCTAGTTCATGCCCTTGCTCTCTAATGAGAATAAAGGCGATGTTGCTGTGGCAATAAGTCCGCGGCAATAATGCCGGCAGCGGCATGGGCATACTGTGAACGCGATATTCCGATACGGGGTCTGGCTTGAATGTGTGATGATGGAACTCTAATGCTGGAGAGAGAAATCTGACTCACCGGAGAGATCAGACGTCTCGTGACCCGAAGTCTACTCAGTGTTTACAGCCACCGAAATAGTAAAACACGGCTAATTGCCAAGTGCCGGTGACATAATGAATCGAAATGAAGATTTCAATCTTATTGACGGTGTAGAGATTGAACGACGGCAGGGTCTGCGCGTGAAGGGTGGAAGCAGGCCCCTGAGATACAGAGCCCCGAGTCCGTGCATTTGTGTTGACTTTCGACTCGAGTACAGAGCCCCAAGTCTGTGCATTTGTTATACTTTCATCAAATGCACAGACTCGGCGCTCAGTAACCGGTGTTGGAATTCGGAAATCGTTACATTATAATCCGTCGGAAAAATGTAAATAAGTATATTTATTTATCATCTTCATCTTACGAATTACGCCCACAAAAACACCTTGTATTGATATCCGTTCGTCTGCCTCAATGAGTTGTTGTACGAGCGGAGATTAAACAACTTTTATTGTTTACATTTTATCTTGGGAGATAAGTTGGTTCTGCGAATTATGAATAAAATACCTAATTTACTATTGGAAAAGTCTAGGAATTGTTATTTAACATGGCCTCGGGTTTTCTCTGATTTGGACCATGTCTCGTCACCATAACACCGTTCCAGGATAAGACCTAGGTTAATACTCTACAATAATGATTGCCAAAGAATAGAAAATGACAAAAATGGAAATTATCATGTGACGTTTCGCTCCAGAAATTGTCAATTTTATCTAGTGCAATACTTTTGGTCTGGAATATGATTGAGCAACTTAATATCCAGTAAGTGTTTGTTGTTTTAAAAGGTCTTTATTTATCTTAGTAAATATAAACGTAATATAACTAAACACAGTTTAGTACACTACAAACATAGTACATATTTTAGTAACTCGACAGGCTATAGCGCCTCTAAAAGTTTTTTAACAAAATTACTATTTATGAGGTTTTGACTACTTGGTAGTAAGTATTATGTAGAATAAAACCTCTCGAAAGGAAAAGATCGAGCGAAGAGCGGCCACTTTTAACTTTTATGTTTTGTCCAACCAAATCAGCTGATTGCAACTGTAAACTTCGTAGGTAGTATACCTATAGGTAAAAACATTAACTCATAGTATTGCATTACTCTGTGGTACTATCACATCGTAAGTAACCTACAGACAAGCAGATACAACAGTTTACGATAACCTCTAGCGGTTACTGCAAAAGTAATAAATACCACTGTCCAATGCTGGCCTAGTCTTAGAGAATGTATTTTAGCCTGCAATAGGAGCACTGTGAAGCTCGTAGAGCTGGGTATCATCAATGCACGTCACTAGAGCTTTTTTTTTCTTTGTGAAATAGTCCTACTGGGCTAACTTATATTCCCGAACTCTTAGAGTTGTAGAGTAGTACTTTCTATTTCTGCCGTAGTGATGCTCGCATTTGCTGTGTTTCGGTTTGAAGGGTATGAATACCAGTATGAGATTCAACACCTTTAGATCTTAGTGTGATGGACACAGTAATATAATATGTATGTCTTATAGGGCAACGTTCAGTGCGGTCACTATTTGAATTGGTTTTAAAAACTCCGTCACCAGAGTTGGCCACTAACTCATACGAGCTTGCTTGCTTTAAGGCATGCTCGGTGGCGATATCCGCTCGACATCAAAATTGGTAGAACTATAATAAATGCTTCAGTTAGGGATATGGCGAAGTATCATGGTCATTCCTGGTGGTAAAATGTTACAGTTTTGAATAGTAAATCAAATGCAAAAACGTTCTAACGCCACTGCTAAACCGTAACCACAGATTATATAATACTACGTAACTAACATATCCCGTGGCTTGGAAACGATTCTTACCCGCACCTCCCAATACAAATCGGTGGAGCTTGGTAAAGTCGAGAAGTATAGAGACCATCGACAAATAGAGAGGACTTAAACACTCCACAAGTTCGACAAAAAATACTTTTTTCAATTTAAATAATGTGATTTGCCCAATAATATTTGATTTGCCCGTAGAATTGTATGACTAAACGTCGACGCAACCACAATCGAAGTCTCTATTACTAGAATCGCAAGATCAAGATTACCAACTTAGTATCTAATCTAGATCTGGCAGCAATGGGTTTTATGATCTTGTCGATAGATTTATATCGATTGTATTCAAATTATCGAATAAGTTGCATCTTCAAGATTAGCTATCGATGAATCGTTTCAATTTATTATCATACTCCCACTAATATTCTATAATATTAGTGGGATACATATTCGGATACAATATTCGCGTCTATACGCGAATATTGTATGTATCGATGTTTGATACTCTCACGCAAAAACTACTGAACCGATTTGGATTAAACTTGGAATAACTGTCCGTGACTTTCAATGGGACGTGAAGAAGTTGCGGACGGAAGCTAGTTTTTAAAGATTAGCCAGGCTTTAGGTACGAGATACCTACTTCTAGAAACTAAATGATCTCTAAATATCCATTCCAATTAGTAGATATAATACGCAGCTGGTAGGTACTAGGTACCAACTTTAATCTATTTTAGAAGGGCTTGCCACATACTGCTCTAGAACACACACTAAAATACTAACATATAGGTTGCCTAGGTACCTAGGTACCATTAGGCTAGGTAGGTACCTAGCCTACTGGTAGGTACTACTGCGTATGTAGGTACGATTTTGATTTGCATACAAAAACAAATAATAAGCTTTTTATTGAGTTACAAATAATTATTGTTTGAAAGAAGTTTTGAATAGGTACAGAATCCGTAGTCTGAGTTTGTTTTGTTGATTGAAACTCATATCGAGAAGCGACTTGCGAGTTATTTTGTATGAAAATCCGAAAAGCGCCTCTAGCGTGAGATTTGCAAACAATTTTTCTGGATACAAAAACTGCGAGTTTCTCGATTCTCGCTTGTCGCAAATCAACATTACAAAAATCAGACTACTGGCTCAGATTGTTTGGTACCAACTCTATAATTCAGTCTCATTTGCAATAGATTTTTAGCTGTCCAATAAATACGCGAACTACCTAACTTTCATATTTCTTGATTTATAAATACACCCTTGAAATCTACGACGGCTAGGCTCACAGATTTAGCAGACGCGCCTAGGTATTTACTCGGAGTTGCCATACTGATAGCGGGTAATAACTTCTTTCACTTCTATGACAATCTTGACAATAGATAGATAGATACATTCTTTATTGCACACCAAGAAAATAAGAAGAACAATAAACGAGAAATAAGTTTTAAGTATGAGGTACAATGGGCGGTCTTATCGCTATAAGCGATCTCTTCCAGACAACCGTTGGATGGACAGAAGCATTTCGATTTGAAAAGAACGGGGCGCATATAAAAATAAATACTTACATAAAGATGTTAATAATTTATCAGTAATACCTATATAATTTTATGGAATATACCTGCATAATAATATACATAAATATTATTTAACCTATTCACATACAAATACTAATATAAATATACATACATATAAGCCAATGTGGTTTTTTAAACCGACTTGAAAAAAGAAGGAGAATCTCAATTCGACTGTTTTTTTGTAGGTATTTATGCTACGCGATCATTCCGCCAATTATGGATCGATTTTGATGATTCTTTTTTTGTTTGGTAGACCATACTTCAGAGGTAGTCCCATATAAATTTTATCAAAATCGATTGAGTAGTTTGACTGTTAAATTTGTATAACTTCGATGCACAACATTTTTTTAAGAATAAGTGGAAAAAAACACGTCATCCACGTACACGATATTGTGTATTTTGCTTTCCTGTGACTTTTCAGTGGTGTTTACGATGTAGAGATCGCTGTATAGCGATAAGACCGCCCATTATACAATTAATTTAAGTTTTGTTTTTTATTTTCTTGTAATTCATAGGTTACGGTATGCAATAAAGTATTTTCTATCTATACATACAGTAGGTAGGTTCAAGTACATACCAAAAAACATCGATAGTCATACCTACATAATAATTACGTATTGTTAGGGAACTCTCAGTGGTTTATATTACGTACCGACTTCGCTGTGTGTGACGGCCTGACAAGTTCGCCAACACTACGGCCCGACCACCCGGCTACCCGGCACCGTTTCGGTTTTAGGTCGGCGTCTTACATAACAATTGAATAATGACAGTGCTGCGCTTGTACGTGCATAGGTATGTACGTACACTGAAAGTGAACGTGGACATCCTGAGGACTATTGATTTGTTAGATCGCGGGTTCACGCGCACTTTTCACTCGACGATCAGAAGATTTTGACAGCTATGTATGTTTATCTGTTCCATTATTATTATTATAGCGCACGCAAACGCATTTGCAAAGCGATAAATTTTGTTGAGAATTGCACAATTCCCAAATCTCCTGCTATACTCGAGTCGAAAGTCAAAAGAAATGCACAGACTCGGGGCTCAGGGTCTAGTCGACCACGGTGGACCCTGTGAAATATGTAGTTGACATGTCAAAAAGAAGACATTGTACATCAATAACCGTGTGCAATCAGTAGTTCATGTCATTGAATAGCATTGAATTCAATGGTCCTATGACAGCGCCGTTAGAAAACTAGAAGCTCTATCCGACTTTACTTGAATTAATAAATAATATGGGAACTAGATTGCTGATAGAGTACCTATACATTTTTTTTGAAATACTTCCATAGAACAAAATATGCGACTGATAACGGCCAAGGAGTGGAACTCTCTGCCATCATCAATATTTCCTGAAAGATAAAACTTAGAATCTTGTTATGATGAATAACTATTTAGTTAGATCATTATGTAGGTAGGTATACCACTGTGAAAGTGATTAGTGAGGCAATCAGCCGTGCTATTTAGAATCGCCTATAAATAGTATCTAATACCTACTCTCTAACCGTGACTTGTATTGTATCTACTCATCTAGATATGTTAGTCAATGCAGAACACACGACTCACGAATGATGACGGAAAACACCTTGTGACATAGTTGAAACAATAGCAATGCGGTTTTCTTCGAACCAAGCTGTTTTTTCTATGTAAAAATGCTGATAACTAGGGCAAGTAGAAATTAACTGAAAAGTCTACATGATACCTACTATAAGG
Organism: Eulithis testata; assembly: GCA_947507515.1. Classification (NCBI taxonomy): domain Eukaryota; kingdom Metazoa; phylum Arthropoda; class Insecta; order Lepidoptera; family Geometridae; genus Eulithis; species Eulithis testata. The sequence goes on along the minus strand of OX382213.1, from coordinate 2,068,093 downwards.
TTTGACGTACTATATAAATAAAAATCAAAGAAACATCACTAAAATAAAAATAACCGTTCATTTCCTTCTAAAGTTGATGTCATTTATTTTTTGGTTTACACTAATGGATAGAATAATTTAATAATTAAATTATTTTACACTTGATTTGCGAAGAAAATATATGAAAGTAGAAATTTTGAAACAGTGCGTATCTAACCGTCCGTAACTGTGCATCGATTTTGAACTCTATTCTTTAGGGCCAAACTTTCAAGGTCGCTGGCTCAGGTAAGCGCCTTAAAAGTTTTCGTGGCCGATTTACATACATCTGAAGCAGCGTTTAAAAATAATTCAGTCGCAAAATTATAATTAGGAACGGTTCTTAGTTCTACCAGTATTATATGATCTGTGGTTCTACTAACGAAAACAATATAAAGATATAAATATCTTCCTAAACTCTTGCAAAAGTTAAATTACAGATATAATTAAAAAACCTACCTAACAATGTGAAAAAATAAGTTAGTAAAATAAGTAAAAATATGGTAAAAACCTGCTTTTCTGTTCCATTCATGCAAAAAATATTCCACTAAAAAACGTGGTATGTTAATTTTTATCGATCACTAAATATATAATTTATTGCATAATACAAAAATCTTGAATACCCTCGGGCGTTCGAGAGAAAAGTGAGGTAAGTCGGAAATTTACAAAAACGAGCTCAAGCATCAAGGTTCGCTCTAAATTGCTTTTATTAACCTTTGGTCTATATAATATGTATAGGTAAGTGTTTTAATAAGATATACAAAACATACCTAAATTTGCCTGGAAGAAAACGCTTTCAGCGATAATAAATAAATAATAAATATTCTTGGACATTACACACAACGCTCTGTAGTCCCAAACTAAGCAGAGCTTGTACTATGGAAACTAGATTGCTGATATAATACTTATACACTTTTTTTTTGTAAATACATACTTATAATACATAGTAACACCCAGACACAGAACAAACATTTATGTTTGCCACACACAAATGTTTGTTCTCGGTGGAGATCGAACCCACGACCCACAGCACAGAAGGCAGAGCTACTACCGACTGAGCCATGACGCCTGTCAATAAGGCCACCCATTGTATTTTATCGTGAGTTAGTCTCTAAAACATTGTTCTTGTGTACAATAAAGTACTAACTAAATATTATACTGCCTGAAATCAGCCCGGTTTAAAAATCTAAAAAGAAGATGCAAGTAAATCATTAATTTAAAATATTTTGATAATGATTAAGTAAAATAAGTACTTATAAATATAGAAAAGAAATAATACGCCACTAACACAAGTATAATAAAACGTAAAATAAAAGTATTACCAAAATACAAGTGAGTAAACCCGAAAGGCTTATCAAAGAAATTGATCGCTTGTAAGTATAAAGTGTTGTTGAATCTATATGAACATGAATTCAATGGCGGTAGCAGTAGTTTGAATGGGTTTTATTATCTTATCAAGGGATATTGATAAAATGTTGTGCAATAATTTACCTATGTACCTACATACCTACTTACAAAGGTATGTAGGTTATTATGAGAAAAGAGAAGCCAATTGAAAATATCTCGTAAAATAATATAAGCATCATTGCACGCGAAACCTATTTTCCTAGTACTTGTCATTGTTTTTTTTATACAACTTAGTGATAGAACAAGCGAAACGCCATCATGTTACTAACAAAAAACAAAAGAATTCATTTCATTTGTTTTTTTCTAATAAAAAGTGGTTTGATTCATTTTCACGACATTCTTTCGTAATATACGAAAAGTGTCAATTGGGACATTGTGTCCCATCTCAATATATTTTGTCCGAATTGACAGCAAACCATAATATCACTTTCCGTTCCACTTTCATCACGTGCACGGAAAAATGCTTAATTATTCATCTACTTAGACCCTACGGCTTTTAAGTTTATTGCCATCATTTTAGTAACTTTCCTTAGTATTAAGTAGACACAGAATCGAATATAGTAGATTCGTATCTAATGTTTAGCTTCGCTTCATATGTGCACGTGCATTCTACAACTTTTTGGGCGTTAAAATGCTGCTCGTTCGTTTGTCTGTCGAAGGCTTGTGCGCTAATTTAAGGTGACACGCACAAAACGACTTACAAACGCGAATGTCGTTTGAATTATGTTTTTATAGTTTTATTGAGTGGAATACTCTTGAAACTAAATATGCCTGCCTGGTTCATTTGTATGTATAGAATAAAAGTTAAATTGCCAGTGGCTGTCGTTCATTTGAAGCTAATTTATATATTTTTTATACTTAACCGAAAACACGTTGCTCTTAGAATAAATTAGTCAAAGTCAAAGTCAAAAATCTTTTATTCAATAAAATCTCACTGATCACTTTGAATCGTCATTACGTTTTGTATGATTAGGTATGATTACATATTTTTTTTATTGGATGAGTTGGAGCTAGTTCGTCCCAAGCTTGTTTGTCTTCTAAATAATCAGATATTTTATAGTATGCTTTTAAAAGAAGTCTCTGTTTTATTACGTTTTTGAATCGACAACTGAGACACATCACTTGGGATTTTGTTAAAGAAGCGTACACATTGCCCTTTGAAAGATTTACTAATTTTTGTGAGCCTAGTGGTGGGAACAGCGAGTTTGTCTTTATTTCTAGTGTTAACATTATGATTATCACTTTTTTTGTTGAATAGATTGATATTTTTTTGAACATACAATAAGTTTTCATAGATGTACTGGCAAGGTACTGTCATTATATTTATTTCCTTAAACTTATTTCTTAGTGATTCTCTGGGACCCATGTTATAAATTGCACGAATAGCCCTCTTCTGCAACACAAATATGGTGTTTATGTCTGCAGCACTCCCCCACAACAAAATGCCGTACGACATAATGCTATGAAAGTAGCTGAAATAGACGTGATATTAACGAATGAGACGCTTGGGAGACAATAAAAGAAAATAATATTCTATTGCTAGCCTTGAGACAGTTATTGTGTGTTAATTCACAAAATGTTGAAAGAGTCGCTGAGAAATGACGTCGCACGTCGCCCTTCGAAATAAATTGAATATCTTTTAATCCACAAATATGTAAAGCTAAATTCTTAGTTTCGCAATACGACCTCATAAATTTCCTTTAAAACTGTTTTAACAATTAGTTATTATTACAACCAACAGTAGTACTTACAGACATCAGGTATAATTATATATTTCAATTCTTATCAGAGGTGACAAATAGGCTGTTTGCGACCCTTTCTCCGATACCCTTCAATGATACTTAATTATGTAACTATTATACAAAACGTTATGCGAGTGCAGAACGGTCGTAAAATAAGCCGTTTGACAGTTTATGACTCCCTTGAACTAGGAAATGATTGAAACTATTTTAGTCAGATCGAGCGATGCTTCCGATTTTGTATCTAAACATTGTACCTCTCTGAAGCTTTCTCTGTGAACAAGAAGGGTGAACTTAGCCCTTTGTAAGTAGACAGTTTTGTATAAACACAAAACGTTTTGTTGATGGCCAAATCACATTTACGCCTTAAATTATGTATTTCAAATGTTTCTTTTATAAATTTTATATAATCTAATTTATTTTTTACACATATACGACAGCCGCGAAATAGAGCATGATTTAATACAGCCAATAACCAGGAGAAATTATTGAATCATACTTAACGTTCTTGGAGTTACGAGCCACATGGTTTCGCAACGTGTAAAAATGTTTTCGCTACTCAACACTGACTGGACTAGTCATTGCTTTATTCTATAAATAATTTATAGTGTGTTACTAGCGGCATTTTAATCACATTCCCTAAATTTAGGCTAATTGACATTTCGGCTTTATTGATTCACAGAATGTTTGTTTTAAAATAAACTAATCGAGACGTTCTCACGTCTCATCTCGAGTTAACTCGATCCTATCAATCTTGAAGATAACCATGAGTTGGTCGGATAGTCGTTAGCGAGTTAAATAGCAATAAAACTGTTTGATTTAGGTTAACTATATGCGGAAAGTGGATGATACTTGACACCTGTGTTCACAAATTTTATTGCACAGACGATTTACCAGTGAGCCATTGTTAATGGACTCTTGTCACGATTACACAGGTCATTTAGGAAAGTAGACAATCTGCCAATTCGTTTAAAACTATGTGTAACAAGCAATGATCTTGGTAACAAACATATTTTTTTACAAAGCAGGCGTCGAGTAACTGAAATAACTAATAGTGCGTAAACTAATAACTAAGTGTCCTCAGCCTTAGACAGGTGGAAGCTAGTTTACGCGTTTGAAAAATGGTTCTAGTTCCGAGGTGTGGTGATTGCGTCGATTATTGTAATGTGGCACAGATTATATAGCAATTTTCAAGATAGGCATCTTGTGATGTGTAATTTGCTACGATATTAATCATTGCATAGCTAGAGTAGCTAAGATTTTATCTTATTATAACTAAGTAAATTCTACAGTGGACTGAGCTAAGACCGCTGGAGAAAACTGGATGAAGCCTATACCCAAGAGGGGTCCAAAATTTTGTTTAAAATTTTGTTTTAATATTTCAATACTAACCTATAAATTTAAAAAGTTAGGAATAAGACTTTTTTATTTATTTATAATAAATTCTACAGTAGGTACGTTTTTGATTTACCAAATAGGTACTTATGTTAAAAAAATTAAAAAAAGCATTTACACTGGATAATATGCTCTAATGACTAGCTATTCTATAAAATTGGACGTATGTAGTTGTTTTTGTAGTCGAAGGCAGAACCAGACTCACACAATCAATCACACTTCAGTAACGTAACAACCCGGCATTTTGGAGTAGATAACAAAACAGGGCCATAGATAATAAAAGATAATATCGTTATCGTTCGTTGTATACTTTCTTCGTGTATCGCATCATAATTAAATCAGTGCAAGATTGTGTAGGCGTGTTTAATTCAAATGCCAAGCAAATTAGAACTCTGAACGGGATTTCCTTCATGGACGATTATTTTTAGGTGTATCAAATTTTTCTGACGAGGTCGTGAACTACGTACGCTGAAGGTACTCCCTTGTAAAAGTTAGGTAGTAAGCGTAAAAGAAAATTAAATATTTTCAATGTCCGAAAAAGGGTATTTAAAAATAAATAGAATTATATTCACAAACTATATGCAGCTATTAATATTTAAATCTAACCAACATTGCCGTCAATCAACGTGTCATCTTGTGCCGTGCATGCTGCTGTCATACTCACGGTTTTTCTTAAATATTTTTTATATCCACCTGCTAAATGCAATTCTGCGTAAGTAGATTACGTTAACATTCATAAATGTCATAAATTACCTTCATAAAGTTTTAACCTACGTATTCTAGGTTAGGTAAGAACAATAAATTCGCAATATTTTTTTTTTAAAGATTTTTTGCCTCAAACTGTTCTGTACTTTATTTCATTTATTGAAATGAAATTTCAGAGCAAAAATTTCTAAACTGGCTCTAATCTTTTTGCTACAGTTAGTAGCTTAAAAACGTAATTATTATATCGAATGAGCTGAATAGCCTAAATATATTACACATTTTTTTAGTAATTAAGCTAGCAAAAAGATTAGAGACGATTTAGAAATTTTTGCTGTTAAAAAAGTTTAAATATTTACGAAATATTAAAATTTACGTGTGACATCCCAAATTTAGCAGGTAGATATTTTTGTAGGTACGTTCTACTAAGTAAATATTTCCTGGCTAGCTATTTTCCGATTGCAGTGGACGTGTATGTTTTAGGAAGGCAATGTTAGTTCACCTGGACATTCGTCTATGTCACCTCTCCATTTAAAGATTAACAACATCGACTGAAAATTTCTATATAAGTAAAATAAGTAATCCATTTCAATGAAACTTGGAATATATATAGTTCGTAATCTAGATTAACGCATAGGCTACTTTTTATCCCGGAAAACTTACAGGGTCTAACGGGACGCGGATGAAGTCGAGAGCGAAAGCTGGTTAACTACTGGTTCGTCTCGAACTGAGATCTCGTGATCATCGGTCAAAGGGTTGTACAAATTTTACAACAACTCTAAAACTACTTAGCCTAAAATAAAAATAAAACTGGTTTTGGAATGTCTAAACAAAGCCCTATCATTTGATATTTTTGTACGACTTTATTTTGTTTTACTTCCTTTGGACCCTCATATCTTTACAAACCCTTGACCGATTTACTTCATTTTTCAAACCAGTAAAACGTAAAAGTACTATCCGTATACTTACTAAATTCTGTGAAGATCGGATAAGTGGTTTAAAAGATCTTGTCGAACAAACATACAAACATACCTGCAAGGCATTTTTGCCCAAGTTTTCACTAAGATCTTCATTCGCTTCGCTCACTCGATCAATTAAAATTTAGCTTATTTTGCATAAATTGATGTGATTTAGCTTGCTATTCAGTAGGTGTATACCTAAGCCGTTAACTTAGCTGTCCTGTCCTATTGTTTCCAGTGAATTTGCTAGAAAGCAGTCGTAGGGCTTTACTTCTCTTACGTTAACTGCTCGGTACATATAATAATCGTTTCAAATTCAATCAATTTGCTTATCGATGGGTGCACTTACTTTTTTTCAATTTAGAGTGAATAGAACAAAACCACGAAATAACAATTTTACGACTTGAGTAGTTTTGCTGGCAGGGTATCGATTGGTCTTATTTTAGACAACTTGTTTGAAAAATATTAGGCATATCGTAAATTTTGATATCTTTTTTATTGAAACCGTTAAAAGTATTTGTAAACTATAGATTGAATGATGAATGACACGTGGTAAGCACCTACTTACGTTTAACATACCGTAGGAACTTCTGAAACTCTTGCAAATTATAGTAAGACGAAATATCCCTTGCTTGAAAAAATTTGGCATTATAAAATATATTTCAAAATTTCATTGATGTGGATAGCCATAACTGCCTTTACCGTATTCGAGTTCAAAGGTGGTCCATTAAAGTTTGCACTAGACTTTTATCAATATTTATCAATTAGCACACCGCGCGTGAGTACCTAATAAAATTTCGAGAGCTAAACCAAGAAGTGCACGTGGAAAATATCTAGCCAAAAACAGGTCTGTACAGTTGAAGCGTGTGAGCGTGAACTGCCTATCTACTAAAACTGTTTTACTATCACTCACCTGGTCACTGGCTGAGGTCACAGTACGTCACACAATCGGGTCAATTTTCTTTTCAAATTAGCACAATATTTTTTTCACTCAAATTTGAAGTCGCACTTTCGTTCTACCGTTCACACCAATGGTTATTTTTTTTTAAACCGCGCAAGTTTCCCAACGTCGTCGTGTCACTTTCGTATTGTCACCGTATCGTGTTCACTTGTGGTTATCGTAACTCTAACTGGACACTAGTATTATTGGTGCAAATCGACATCACACAGGGAAGGTAATGGATACTAGTAACATTTCCCTCTGACGTTTCTCTGTGAACTGAAAATCACCCACGTTACAGACACATCGCTCACTTTTAAATGTGACACTTATTTCTACACCAAAGAAACCGTAGAGTAACTTTTACTTAACAAACCCGAATAAAAAATGAAGGCAAATTTAAAAAGAGAGCCGATAAAGGATCAGATAAAAAAATTATAAGACTGCAAATGTTTACTCAAATAATTGGTCTGCCGCGTGTGGAACGAATGCAAACGCAAAATTATATTACACCTCCGTGCCAAAAGAGATTTTCGTCAAGCAATTCGCAGATAACTGTCGTCAGAACGAAAAAAAAGTTTTTTTTCGTCGAAAAGTTTTTGGCCGTGAGCGTTTCGTAACAGGCCAGTCGCAGCGCACAAGTCATTACACTGAAAACGTCCCAAATCCGGTGTCACGTACACACAGTCCGCGTGCAAACAGCGACAACGGTTAAGAAAAGTCACCGATAGAAAAAAAAATCAAAACAGTTTTCCAACTTTTCCTCATGACTCGGCCTTCACTGCATTGTTATGCAATTGCAAGCCTTGCACCGGCTGCCAAATAGCTAAAACCGAGGCTTTTCACGCACGCGAACTTGTTAAGAAAAATAACTGGAAAAATTGTAACCTCAAAAAGTGAAAGTGGAAAACTTTTTCGCGAACGCGTATAGGTTACTGCACGGTTTGTTTGGCGGGTCACATGCTTTTAGATTACCGAGTTTTATCGAGAGCGTGATCGGCTCGGCGCTCTGTCGAGTTTGTAGAGTAACATAACGCGACCGGCCCGTTAGGGATCTCGCACGATACTGAGCGAGCGCGGCCGCCGACCAGCCGGCCAGCGCTGGACCGATCGCTTGGCTCGCTTTGCTATCTCAAGGTGCTGGCTGATACAGTTTACGTCTTCAAAAAAGCTCGGTCTATCTGGTACAGGTACCGTCAAGCCACAAAATTCAGACTCGTTTGAGCAGGAAACCCAACCTCGTATGAGTTAGTGGCCAACTCTGGTGACGGAGTTTTTAGGCCTTAGATAAGGCCTCCGTCGTGGCTTAACGAATGCTAGAGCCGAGACAGTTTAACATGCCTTCCGAAGCACGGAAGCGCTCAGATGTAAATGCCGGTCACCCATCCAAGTAGTGACCGCGCAGAACGTCGCTTAACTGAGATAATCAGTGAAGATTGACTAAGCTACGTCACGAGCGCTTCTTCTGAAGGAACCCATAACTTGAACGTATAACTTACCTTGAAGGTTCCCGGAGCACATTAAGTAGGTACCTAAGATTTGGTGCCGTGAAGTTTCATCAATGACTCATTTCTCTCATTTTCCTCATAATATAGCGCGATCAAACTATGCCGAAGTGGGCAGGGACTTGGGCAGGGAAGTGGTGTGAACACGAACATGCCGCTGTCCCGTCTCCCTGCCCAAGTTCATGCCCTAGCTCCTTAGTTAGAATAAAGGCGATGTTGCTGAGCAATCATTCCGGAATTAATCGCGGCAATCATTCCGGCAGCGGCATGGGCATAGTGTGATCGCGCTATTAGGTACCTATATTTGTATAAAACAAATTATGCGAACCACAATATTATTCGTCTAGGCTTAGTTATTGCCATTTGGAATTATCTCTACTAATTTCAGTAGCTGGATTAGATAAGGAACGGTATTTACTTGTTATACTAGCAATCACTATGACATAAAAAAAAAACATTGTGACTTGAAAAGTATTTACGTATAATTAAAAAAAGTAACTTGATATTTTTTTTATGACTTATGCCTGTTGATTAGGCGACTGACGATTGATCGATATTTTTATGTACTATAAAAAAAATAAGTTTGTCTGGGAAATCGTCTACAACGTAGACTTCCACATCAATAAGTAGGTATTTCAGTCTTCTAAAGAAAAGTAAAAATAAAATAAAAACAAAAAGTTACTTACCTTAAATTTTGGCCTAATCGTAGGTAGTCCTGACTACCTATAACAGGTAGTCAGGATACCTTATAAAGGGGTAGTGAAAAGCACGTCCAGACCAACCTATTATTAGAAAGATATTTTTCCAGTTTAGGAATATTACTTACCTTTAGTATAGAAAAACAGCAAATAAAAAAAAACGTACAAGTTTTGCTTAGTTTGGGACTAAAAGGCGTTGTGTTAAGTATCCGTGAATATTTATTTATTTAAATCTTTTATGTCCTGCGAGAGTCAAACCCACAAACAAATCTATGCCAGTCTCTGATTGTGTATTCTTTGCTGCTACTAACGGACACTCGTAACTTACGTATTTATTTGTAGTTCATAAGGTTATCTCAGATTAAGTCAACAGACAGTTATAATTAAATATTAATAAATAATATAATTCAATGTACAATAGGTATGTACTAAAATAAACACTATAGTAGGTTCCAAATAACACCGCAATACAGGTCATTCACCCACCTTCAAAACGATATCGCAAAATTCAATTTATGAATGGTAAACAAACAGTACTGCGAGATTCGAGCGATTACCGTCTTAGCGCCAGGTTTGTAAGGAAAGCGAGAGAATTAGCCATTCATAAATTGAATTTTGCGACATCGTTTTGAAGGTGGGTGAATGACCTGTATTGCGGTGTTATTTGGCACCTACTTTAGTAATAAACCTACCTAGGGGCCAATAAATAGTTTAATACACAAACATAAATTGAAAGAGAAACACTAAAATAATGATAAAAGTAATAAATAAACGTCACGGACACAATAAAATACACAATGACCTGCCTTGTGATCCCGAGGTCGTGGGTTCAAACCCGGGCGTGCGCAAATTTTTCAATTGTACCTAAAACAATGAAACTTTTTTAGAATGATATTTTTTTTGCATACATTTTAAATTTTGTTTTATACTTACAATGTATAATCCTACTAATTATTATAAACACGAAATTTTGTAGGGATGTATGGATGTTTGTTACTCTTTCACGCAAAAACTACTGATCCGATTTCAATGAAACTTGGAATATATATTGTCCGTGACCTGGATTAACACAGGCTACTTTTATCCCGGAAAATCAACGGTTTCCAAAGGGACGCGAACGAAGTCGCGGGCGGAAGCTAGTATAATACTTATAAGTGGCATCGTTTGCAGCTTTTTGTAGATAGCCCAACTGTTTCATGTGTATTTTGTAAATATTGTGAATATTTGAAATACTAAACGTAGTTATAATTTTTTTTCTAAATAAATAGTAGGTACGTAGGTACCTAGTAAGTATAAAGAATAGTAATCTAATTGTATTATAATGTACTATCCAGTCAGCTTCATTAAAAAAGGCAGATTTATTAGTAATTTTAAATTTTTGTCCTACATTTTTAGCACGACTTTTATACGAACATAGATTTTGGAACGAAGTTCCTAATCGCGCGTAGCGAAAGTTGTAACGACACTTTTTTCAAATTTTGACAACGTCATTCGAATAAATTGGTGCAGGAATGAATGTAGGTATTGTTGGAAGTTTTTGTTTTCATTTAGGTGCTTCTGTGTACCTACTTACTGTAAGAAAACAACACCTCAAGGAACTTCGTTCCATCCGGGTGTCCCTTGACACCTCTCAAGTTTTTTTTACAGCAGCTAAGTACTTGAATTCATGAACAGATCCTAAGCCTGACCTTCTTTCTCGACATTCGGTTGGTTAAGAAAAATATAATAATATACTAACTGTAAAACTAGAAGAGTCTTAACATCGTTCATGAAATAGATAGTTAGTTGATGGAATGCCAACGTCATTGATTGTTGATGAGGGCTAACCAAAGGAACCCACAATCGTTGGAGCAAACGAATACTTTAGTCAGACCACGTTGGGTAATTCCCACTTGTTCTCTAAGACTGTTTTTAAAACTATTTTATCCCTGTAGTTCCATGGTAGGATTATTGAAACTAGCCCATTAGGACTAGTTTTCGTTTCAATAGCCCTACCCAAATGGAAGTTTCCAGATATTAAGGATAAAAAAGTTTTAACAGTTCTAGACGTAAAAGTTCTATAGAACAAGTGGGAGTTACCCACCACGTTTAGGCAAGCGTAGTGCAGGACGCCCTCCGGCTATGTGAGGCGACAATCTGCGAAATGTTGCGTTATCACTGGATGGGAAAGGCCGAAGACCGGGTTCAGTGGCGCGTCTTGGGAGAGACCTACGTCCAGCAGTTAAATGATATAGGTTGATGATGATGATGATTATGGTGGTGACGGTGATGATGATAAAAGCAAGCAAGCTCGTATTAGTAGCCAACACTGGTAACGGAGTTTTTAGGCTACCTTAAGGCCTCCGTCATGGCTTTAACGACTGTTAGAGCCGGGACCGACAGAAGAACGGAAGCGCTCAGTAATTGCTACTAACGGTCACCCTTCCAAATTGTGGCTGCTCAGAAGCTATCGATATTCTACCACGTGTCATCGAACAGCTCTCAGGATGCCATCAGAAACTAAGACTGGATAGATTACATAGACTACTTAGATACATTAGGTACTATGAATCCATATTCAATTTTTGTCTCAGTGCGGGAATCCGTTCTAATTCGGAAATGAAAGAAGAAAGTACGTATGTAACGGGACTATGGGTATCTAGTACCTAGTATCGTATCTACCCATTTAGGTAGTACCTACCTACTTTCTACCTTCGTAGGTACGCACTTACGCAGTGTACGCACGCACTCAACCAATAGGTACCTAGGTACCTGCCCACCAACCAAACGAGGTGCAAACAAGAAATGTTGTTAGTAAATTTGGTGTCGGTGCAATTACAAGCGCAAAGAGACGTCTCAGAATGATGGTCGCATTGCAATGCATCATAGAGCACGTCCTCAGTGGATGTGGTCAGTGAGGATACCTAACATCAGATGGGCCATCGGTATGTTCCATCCAGTTCCATCACAGTTGTAACATTTTATTTAGGTACATAGCGCCATCTACTGTTGATAAAATGAAAAAGGATAGTTTTTTTACCTTTGGAAATCCGACCCGAAAAAAAGTTTATCACCTACCTATTTGACGACGTTATCGATATTTATGACGTCTTTCAGTGCTTTCAAGAGTCAAAGACCGAAAATAACAAAGCTCAAACGAAGTCTTCCAAAAATAATTCTATCATGCTGGTTAATTTTGGACTAGTAGTGCCATCTATGATCTTTAAGTTGTACCTACTATTGACGTACCACAGAGTACCGCTACACTACTACTCTTGGAAGAATGAACAAACAAATGAAAAAACGTAGGTATATCGATTAGTTTTTTTGCGCTAACTAAAATTAGTACATAATTACTTATTTAGGCATGTAAATCTACTAAAAGTTTTATGTAGGAAACCGGAAACGTATTTTACAAACGTGTCCTAAAGCTCCACTGCATCGGAAACGGAGCGTACTCACAAAATGATTAGTGAAGTACCTGCATACCTATTCTGTTTTGATTCACTTTTTTAGTTCTTGATGAGTTTTTATCAATATAGTTTTATTGGTTTATTGTCATAGTTCCCACTAATTGTTCTCACCAGTGGATTGTTGCTGTGCATTAGTTTATTATTCCTAATCGACTCGATTCGAACTTTATTATCCACTCATTTCATTCCATCAGTATTCCTAGGTCTATGGCATCCCTCTTCTTATTTATCTGTGCAAAACAACGGCGCGGCGTCCAGTGCTACCAACCCTACTGTTTTAGCAGTAGATTTGCTGTTTTTACATTGATACCCCTGTTTTCTGTTTTATTCCTAATTTTTAATGTTTTTCAGTTATAGTTCAATTAATAACAGACTGCTACTCATTTGAAGCCACAGAAAGGGAAAAAAATAACTAAAATATGCGCGTGTATGATATTATAAAGAAAAATGAGTCTGAAAGAAAATACTCAAGATGAATATGGAAATTTAATTTTATTTAGATTTTTGGTTTTTATGTTATGATTAATATTATAAATAACAATGTGTCCTGCTAACAAATAAAAGTAGGATATGAGGAAAGTATGAAATCTGCCTGTTTTACTTTACCTACTGTTTTTTTCCTGGTTTTTATTGGTGAGCTGTTGTTTTTTAGTTTCTTTAGGTTGGCAACACTGGTGGCGTCCTTCCGCTGCGCTAATAATTCATTCTTTTGTTCATTCATGTAAAACAAAATGGCTGTCGTGGCCTTTTCTCCTTTCTTTCTTTGAAAATTGTAATTTTGTGGTATCATTTTTACGGTTGAATTGAAGTTTTAATAACGAAACTTGGGCGAAATCACATTCCTCTTTACGTACGTACTCATTTCTTGTACTTATGCTTAGATACGGTTTCAGTGTAGTTGCTAATTATTTTACTTCAAAACCCACCATCTTTTCTAGAAGACAGTTTTGTGCCCTGAAGGACATGCAGGTTTGATTATTTTCAGTTCTCAGCTTATCTCCTCAATTTTTGCAAGGTTTTTACCGCACCGTGGTATTTATTTTTTACCTCGTGGTATTTTCGATTGTCGCGTAGCATTTGGGCATCTATCTATCGAGCAGTATGTAACTGTTACCTACTGCATATATGCTTTTCGTAGTTACAGACTGATGGTTGTAACCATGATCCATTATTTCCGTTTGAGAATCATTTACACTTCGATGTACGAAGTCCCATCTTTAGGCTCAGTTGAAATAATCGCTACAGCCAAACTACCACGTTTTACAATATACGTATTTTTGGAAGTTTTGACATCAAAAGCGGGGCAGATAGTTATAAATTTAACCTTGCACACCTTTGTTGTACAAAAGGTATATTATTACGACACCTAAGTAGGTATATTATAGGTTGGCTATTTGTACAAGTTCTTTGAGGGTTAGGTTAGGGAATTGAATAAGAATTTGAACCTTTGCTTGTATTCAGAACTTTGAAATATTACTCAAGTTGTAAAAATGCATGAGCATCCAGAAAAATCTATGCTTGTGTATTGCATTCTTGACATCTTTACTGAGAACTTCACTGGTCATATCCATTACCGGCTACTAGAGTAAACATCTGAAGTGGCAGTAGGCTGGCCATGTTTGCCGCAGAACTGAAAATCGTTGGAGCAAACTAATACTCGAGTGGAGACCGCGTTTAGGTAAGCATAGTGTAGGACGCTCTCCGGCTAGGTGGGGTGACGATCTGAGCCATGTAGCTGGCAAACACTGGATGAGAAGAGCCGAAGACCAGGCTCAGTGGCGCGTCTTGGGAGAGAATTAGTCCAGCAGTGAACCGATATAGGTTGATGATGATGATGAGAGTAAACAGACACTGGCAGAATTGTGACAACAATTCACAAAAGCCATAAACCAAGACGTTGAAGTTAGTTCTCAGAAGCATTTAAACACAACAATGTTTAAATAAGTAAATACTGACATCAGTGAATTCAGGACAGCTTTAATTTCAGATCGGAACGCACGATGGAGTGTTCCACTGTGATGAGGTGCTGGCCTGCTTCATGCTCAAGCGACTGCCGCAGTTCAAAGATGCCTCCATCGTCCGTACTCGGGATATGTCGAAGCTCAACGAATGTGACATAGGTAAAATCTCTTTGGTTTCTTGCAATCTGCCCGTACGAGAATTAGCTAGAATTTGATCAGTTTGGCAACAATATCCAAAGCATCATGGTTCATGACAACTGAAGAGCTCCATTAGAACCTTAGAATTACCACAGTTAAGGAAGAAACACAGTTCATACATAACCAGACTGACAAAACACCCCAATCCGCTGGCTGTGAAACGACTGGAGCCAAATACACAAAAAAGATTGAAGTGCCGAAATATACTAGAGCCAAATGAACAAAATTGAATCAAAATGGGGTTACACTCACTGGAGTACCGCCCTGCACGCCACTAAATATCTTCCATAAGATCTGCTTACAGATCTGCCAGCAGGCTGATCACAGATGCGAACAAAAAAAAAAGTTTGGTAATCACCCATGCTCTGATTTACAGTTGTTGATGTCGGAGCAACATTTGACCACAAGAAAAAACGATATGACCACCACCAGAGAGAGTTCTCGGAGACTCTGAGCTCTTTGAGACCAGAACTTGGCGACAAATATAAGATCAAGTAAGATTTTCTTTTTTTTTATAATTGTATGAAGTTTTAGTTCTATTTTATTTTATTTATTTAACAAAATCCGCAGCTCTTATGGTGTACAAAGTAGGTATCTTATAAATTCATCTTATAGACGACTAGCTTCCGCCCGCGACTTCGTTCGCGTCCCATTGGATCCCGTTAATTTTCCGGGATAAAAAGTATCCTATGTTACTTCTAATACCTCCAAGAATATGTGTACAAAGTTTCATGATGATCGGTTAAGTAGTTTTTGCGTGAAAGTGTAACAAACAAACTTACATTCACATTTATTATATTAGTATGATAACAGATTTAAACTTTTCATGCTATTAGGTAAAAATAACGATTAATTCCAAAGTTTTAGATAAAAGTGTTGTGTGAGTATGTGAGAAGGTGTGAGTGTGTAATGCCAGAGTGTATAAAGAGTTCTCCTGGTACGCCAGTCTCTTAGGAGTCAGTTCTATAAAGATTTTAAAATTACTTTCTATTTCACAGACTAATAATAACTATTTTAACAACTTATTGATTAGTATAAAAAATGCTAACACTAATTTTACCTGGATCAACAGAAAACATGATGATATACTAAATTAGAAGCAAATTAAAATCCATTTATTCTTTACTAGCTTCCGCCTGCGACTTCGTTCGCGTCCCGTTGGATCTCGTTGATTTTCCGAGATAAAAAGTAGCATATGTGTTAATCCAGGGCCTCTACTGTGAAAAATGACTTACGAAGATTCGGTAGTTACGTTTGTGTTACACTGCGCGGTCATCTCGAACGATGACGTGGGCTCTTGCGAAGTGACAGCGTCATTGCGCAGTGTAACAGAAACGACGCTACCGAATCTTCGTAAGTCATTTTTCACAGTAGAGTCCCAGCTCACGGACAATACATTTTGACAGTTAGCTCTAAAAATCTTTACTAAAACCTACTAGTTCTCTAATGATTGTCTAAGTTTTTTGTATGAATATGATACCATTTATTTATGCCCTAGATTGAGTTCTGCTGGCCTTATATACGCATACTACGGAGAGGATGTGATCCAGACGGTAGCACCTAAAGAAATACCTCTCAGAAGCGACGATCTCAGAATAATATATAAAAAGGTATTACTTATTTCAAGCATATTTGATTTTCGTATATTTTTATATGTAGCCGTACTAGCAGTGGGTTATAGCTGTTTCGTACCTTCTATTGTTATGCTAATTTCAAATTTTCTCCCCGATTCGTACCTTAAGTAGTATTATTGTTTTTCTGTGGCACAACGCAGGTCAGTACAGTAGAAATAAAAAGCCATTTGTGAAGATAAAAATGTTTATTGACCCTAAGGTTTTATATAGGTGGGTAGTGTTTCTACAATAACAACAGTTTAAAGACTGGTTTAAAGGAACAAACAGATTAGTAGGTAAATATTTGTCAGCTACATCATTTTAGTGTAATCCCTACTATACATATACATACCTAATATTATAAATGTGAATGTAAGTTTGTTTGTTACGCTTTCACGCGAAAACTACTTAACCGATCATCATGAAACTTTGTACACATATTCTTGGACGTATTAGAAGTAACATAGGATACTTTTTATCCCGGAAAATCAACGGGATCCAACGGGACGCGTACGAAGTCGCAGGCGGAAGCTAGTGATTTTATAGTAGGTCACAGGTAAATGTGTTGACGCGTATACAGTATGTATCTACAATGGCGACAATAAATTGCCACACGGGTAGAGCTACTTATTAGTATTCATAAAAAAAAAATTAAAGTACAGTCAGCTGCACTAAAATGTGTACGATTCGTGACTTTCAAACTAGTGTCACCGTATTGCAATAGACATTTACAGGATAAAAACTAAAAAATTATGAACACAGTTGATAATTTTACTTATTTATTTAGTATTGAAACCGTCAAAAGTCCGTAACAATGCTGCGGCCCTACATTGAACATTACGAATTGTAATAAGTAGCTCGACCCGCGTGTCAATTTATTGTCGCCATTGTAGATACACGCTGTAGAGTTCAATTTCAACTTCTTGGTTTATGGCTTTTTTTTAACTGGTTATTACAATTATGCCAGTGTCCGTTTGTTCCAGTGTCACAATGGTTAGGAGTGACATGACAATCGGCTGTCAAGGTCACTGGCGGAGTGTCGTGTCGATGGTATAGTAGGTGCAAAATAACACCGCAATACAGGTCATTCACCCACCTTCACCACGATGTTGCAAAATTCAATTTATGTATGGTAAACAAACAGTACTATGAGATTCGAGCGATTACCGTCTTAGCGGCAGTTTTGTATGGAAAGCGACAGAATTAGCCATTCATAAATTGAATTTTGTGACATCGTGGTGAATGACCTGTATTGCGGTGTTATTTGGCACCTACTATAGCCGGGCGGCTATCTTTAGGCCTTCTGCACATTTGACGGAAATTCCGTCGCCGAACTTCCGCGGGAGTAAATCCGGTACCATACGATCGTCCGCGACGGACGACCGATGACGGATCTTCCGCGTAGTGTGCCCGCTATTTGTAATTTATATGCAATAAATGTATTGACGTTCCGTCGGGAAAGGTCCGCGACGAAATTTTCGTCAAGTGTGCAGAAGGCCTTATTGTGGACATTGAACACGGGAAACCGCAAGCGACAAAGACCACTTCCCTTCCCGATAATTAACACAATGCGAACGATTTTGAGTTAATGTTGACTTCTACTCCGTACTATCCAGAAAATCTAATAAGTAAATATTTACAGGTTTATGAAAACTTTATCGAAGAAATAGACGCAATAGATAATGGAGTGCCAATGACTTCTGAAGAACCTAAATACAAGATCAGAACCCACTTAAGTTCAAGAGTTGGCCGGCTTAATCCTGAATGGAATTCTAAACAGAAAGCTGATATTGATGAGGTTAGTTCTCGATACATTAAAAAATAAATAAATATTCACTGACACTTAACACAACGCCTTCTAGTCCCAAACTAAGCTAAGCTTGTACTATGGGAACTAGATGGCTGATAGAATACATACATACATTTTTTTGTAAATACATACTGAAAATAGCCATGACTAAATAAACGATTCTGATTCCGAAAATCGAGTTTGTCTGTTTATCTGTTTGTTTTTTCGCGGATCATGCCTAAACTACTGGACCAATTTCAATGAAACTTATACCATTCAGAAGACTTTTTTCCGGATTGATACATAGCCTAGGTTTTATTGAAATGAAAGACGTGGATTCTTAGATACACCTTGACCTCTCTAAACCAAAAGCCGCCTTTGGCACGAGGTTCATCGTATGTTGGTTGACAGATTTTTTGGTGGAAAGTTTCACACGCGTACGAAGTCGCGGGTGTCAGCTAGTAATCTATAGAATTACATGTTATCAGTATACATTCGCGTCAATGGTCAAACTAATGTTCTTCTCTTTCTAGGTATTCAAGAAAGCCATGACCCTTGTCAGCGAAGAGTTCCTCTACACTGTTAACTATTTCATCTCTGTGTGGCTACCAGCTCGGGATTATGTAAGATGTTCCATTGAAGACAGGCACCAGGTCCATGAATCCGGTGCAATCCTTGAGTTCACAGAACGGTTTCCGTGGAAGGAGCATTTGTTTGATCTTGAATCTGAAATGGAGCTTGCGGATCAGATCAAATATGTGGTGTTCAACGATAAACCCAACTCTTGGAGAGTTCAAGCTGTGCCGTTGAATCCTTCGAGTTTTATTACAAGGTACGAACAATTAATTAATTATCTTACAAAAAGAAATTATCTTACAAGCGTCATGGCTCAGTCGGTAGTAGCTCTGCTTTCTGTGCTGTGGGTCCTGGGTTTGGTCCCCATCGAGAACAAACATTTGTGTGTGGCAAACAGATGTTTGTTCTGTGTCTGGGTGTTATTATGTATTATAAGTATGTATTTACAAAAAAAAAGAATATAAGTATTCTATCAGCAATCTAGTTACCATAGTACAAGCTCTGCTTAGTTTGGGTGAGGGTTGGGTGATATGTTTAAGAATATTTAATTATTTATTGATTAACTACCAAACTCTGAGACGTATATTAATGACTATCTGATGCCCGCGACTTCGTACGTGTGCGAAACTTTCTACCAAAATATCTGTCAACCAGTATATGATGAACCTCGTGCCAAAGGCTGCTTTTGGTTTAGAGAGGTCAAGCTGTATCTCAGAATCCACGTCTTTGATTTAGATAAAATATAGCCTATGTTTCAATCCGGAAAAAGGGCTTTTCCGAATGGTATAAGTTTCATTGAATTTGGCTTTTTTACAGTTTTATAATAGCTTCTTAGTTTTTTCTTGTTTTGTTTCAGAAAACCACTGCACAAGGATTGGTGGGGTGTTCGTGACGAGGTACTGAGTGATGTTGCCAATATTGATGGCTGTGTGTTCTGTCATAGTACCGGGTTCATTGCCGGCAATGTATCACGCGACGGCGCGCTCAAAATGGCAATTGCTAGTCTAAAGGCCGAATAGTTAAATTAATACAATCAATATATATATAAAACTCTTTTGAAGCTGACATAGAATCAACGCACAGCCTAAACTATAAGTCCTAGAGGTATGAAATTTGGAGGATAGTATCCTTATATAGTGTAGGGGTGCACTAAGAAAGGAATTTTGAAAAGTCACACTCTAACGCGAGCAACGCCGCGGGAGACAGCTAGTTAAATACAAAACTTTAAATGAATTGAACATACATAGTATTGCATATTCTTTGAGCGCGTTCGTCTACAAAGTAACAATTATGTCTCGCATTGTATCTGAAAATGGTGAAACGAACTTACAAACAAAATGTTTCCGATCACTAAACAGTGCCTTGATCACGAATAAACGTGACAATCGCAAACGTATCGTAACGCTAGCGTATTCGAGATACACTGCGCGGTGACACTACAACGGTTGGCAGTCGAGCTGGCATTGACGCGCAATATAACTCGAATACGTTAACGCGGCGACTGTCGATTTGTTCGTGATAGAGGTACTGTCATTGTAGTTGTAATTTGTTAGATTCTAAGGCCCATATCCTGATTCAAGCACTGATCCGGACTCAAGCATAGATTTTTGTATCAAAATCTCTATTTAAATGTATGCTTGAGTAACGATTTTCTTTATCAGCACACAAGGTTAGATTTAGAATACGTTAACGCAGCGACAGGCGTCATGGCTCAGTCGGTAGTAGCTCTGCCTTCCGTGCTGTGGGTTCGATCCCCACCGAGAACAAACATTTGTGTGTTGTAAACATAGATGTTTGTTCTGTGTCTGGGTGTTTCTATGTATTATAAGTATGTATTTACAAAAAATGTATTTATGTATTCTATCAGCCTTCTAGTTCCCATCGTACAAGCTTTGCTTAGTTTGGGACTAGAAGGCGTTGTGTTAAGCGTCCGTGAATATATATTTATTATTTATTTTATTTAGAATCAAGATATTTAGAGACTATCTAAAATTGTTCAATTGATTGTATAATTTTTTTTTATTACAGCTAAGACCTTGTGTGCAGTAGTTATAAAAACTATACCTATACGATGAAAAATATCATGCAATAATCACAAAAAATTATTTATATCATAATATGCATAATATCGTAATAAAATTACTTGTTTGAATTTTTTAAGATATGTCTAGTTGAGAAGAAAGATTATAAGGACCGTATGCTGATTTTACTACTCAAGCAATGATTCGCACTCGAAGCGTAGATTTTTGTATGAAATAACTACTCAAATTTACGCTTGAGTAAAGATTTCTTCATCAGAATACAGGCCCGAGTCTTCTATCGGGTCCTAGGAAAGTGTGGCTGAGAGAGTTGTCTGACACACTTTCTGACTCTAATTTACGATGCACTGCCGCACTGAGCACGTCCACTGAGGACGTGCCCCGTGATGCATTGCACTGCGCCCATCACACACGAAACAAATACCGTGTCATTATGTTTCCAGATTTATCTTGGATCTAACAAAAAACCGCGTCTTTAACTCTTGTTTTGGACTTAGCTAGGTTTTTTCATATTATACGTAACATATTTAGCACCTTCACCGAGGTCTAACTATAGAGTCAATTTAGTGTCTGTTTTTCTCGATTATTTTTTATTATTTACTACGTACTGTTTTTTCGAAAATATATTCTACATTGACATTTACATTGATAATCATTAACCGTAGGTTGTAACCTACCCCTTGTTTTGTCTTGTTTTGCCACTAAATTCTTTTTTGACTTCATTTACTGATCAGTTTTGAGTGAATGAATGGATAATTTCACAAAACAACGGGTTTTTCTAAAACTTCGATGAAAGTCTTACGTAATCACGTCTCAGTTTTAACTCGAGCCTAACTTTAGGCCAAGCCTAGCTAGGCCGGGTCTAAATCCTCGAAAAATCCAAGATAAATCTGATAACGTGGTAAGACCTATAGGTGTTAAGTCTCGTGTCCATGTAATAGCACCAGCAGCCATACCATACCCTTCAAACCAGACTACAACAATGCGTGCATCACTGTTTGGCGTCAGAAATAGGTACGAATACTTCCCCGGACGAGTTTACCATATGAAGCTCTGCTACTACTAACCTATGAGGAAACCATCTACGGGATTTAAATTTATTATAATTATATAATATAATATATAATCATCATCATAGCCCGGTATCACTCACTGCTGGGTATACGCTTCCTTCATGTTTTACTAGCCTCTTCTGTCTTGTGCGTCTCTCAACCAAATGTTCCGGCGAGTTTTACGTTGTCGTCAAATATAAGAATATATAAAAATCATATGACTAAAACTCTCAAGAAAACAATAAATAGTGATACGAACCGAGGTGTATACTAAAACAGCTATGGAGATCTATTCTCCGTTCAAGTTGAAATAACTGGAGTTCTGCTCTCCGAAATGTGCAAGAACTTAGTACAAATTACTCCATTGTTTAAAACGATGAAAAGATATAATTTACAGGGGTTTTCATCTCTGGTTGAATAATATCTCCGAAAGTCATAATTTTGTCGTTTCTGCTTTTCTACTTTTTGTTGCTCTAAATTCTGTCGACTGGACTACAAAATAAAATTATAACTTTACGTTACCTATCTATGGTAAAATGGGGACATGTCCTCTCTATTTTAAAAGGCAAAATGTGTGGAGACACAAATTATAACTATTTACGTTACCTATCAGTGGTAAAATGGGGACATGTCCTCTATATTTTAAAAGGCAAAATGTGTGGTAACTGATGAATATAAAGGGCTTTTGATCTCCGGTTGAATAATATATCCAAAAGTCATAATTTTTTCGTTTCTGGTTTTGTACTTTCTGTTGCTACAAAGTCTGTCGACTCTACTAAAAATTATAACTATTTACGTTCACCTATCAGTGGTAAAAAAAAGACATGCCCTCTCTATTTTAAAAGGCAAAATGTGTGGTGACTGATGAATATAAAGGGGTTTTGATCTCCGGTTGAATAATATCTCCGAAAGTCATAATTTTGTCGTTTCTGCTCTTCTACTTTTTGTTGCTCTAAAGTCTATCGACTCGACTACAATATAAAATTATAACTTTACGTTACCTATCAATGGTAAAATGGGGACATGTCCTCTCTATTTTAAAAGGCAAAATGTGTGGTGACTTATGAATATAAAGGGGTTTTGATCTCCGGTTGAATAATATCTCCGAAAGTCATAATTAAGGCAAAATGTGTGGTGACTGATGAATATAAAGGGCTTTTGATATCCGGTTGAATAATATCTCCGAAAGTCATAATTTTTTCGTTTCTGGTTTTGTACTTTCTGTTGCTACAAAGTCTGTCGACTCTACTAAAAATTATAACTATTTACGTTCACCTATCAGTGGTAAAAAAAAGACATGCCCTCTCTATTTTAAAAGGCAAAATGTGTGGTGACTGATGAATATAAAGGGGTTTTGATCTCCGGTTGAATAATATCTCCGAAAGTCATAATTTTGTCGTTTCTGCTCTTCTACTTTTTGTTGCTCTAAAGCAGGGGTTCCCAAACTTATAAGTATCGCGCCTCCCTACTGCTTAAAATGAATATGCCCACGCCCCCCCTTGGTCCCAGCAAGTAGCAGCAAGTGGGCTCGTCGAGCAATTGTAAAATAAAATAAGAGTAATAAAGTTCAAAAATATATTTTTAGGTGTATTACTATAAAAATACTGTTTTTACTCATTTGTAAACACTTGTACATATGAAGAGTCAATGTGACGGATGAGCTTGCATATTTTTGACAATGTTTCCAATTCTGGGTGAAATAGAAGAAAGTGCACAACGTAGATCACTAGCAATATCTAGTTTGCTTCTGTACTTTGTTTTTATTGCTACAACTGCTGAAAACGCTTTTTCGCATAAATAAGTGCTTGAAAAAGGTAAAAACAATTTTAGTGCTTGCTCTGCTGTGCTGGGATAAACTTTGAGATATTTAACCCAGAATTGTGCCTTCTCCATCTTCTCAAAATCATATTGGGCAGCAGAATCATTTTTTAATTCCAAAGTTTGCTCTTGTATAGTATCTGGCAGCAAGTCTATGTCGACGTGAAAAGGGTCGGTCGCTAATCGATAAATAATATTATTGCACGAGTCGGGAAAGTAGCGCTTAAATTCGTCAGTGAGGTGCTGCAAATGGTTTGATATTTTATTCTTGGTATCAATTTCGTCCAAAATCTCCTTAAAGAACGCTTCTTCTGTGATTGCAAATAGTTTAGGAAAGCAGGAATAGTTGGACGCCAAAATTTTGCGCTTCCACAGTTGCAACTTCTCAGTATATGCCGTGATAGCATCCCGATGATAAATTATGTTCGAATCTCCGCCTTGTAGTTTCAAATTCAAAGTGTTCAATGAATCGAAAATATCTGATAGATAAGCAAATATTACTTGGACCCATGGTTTCTTAAATTCCAAAAACAATTCACTTTGTTTTTGAATTTCTAAAAATTGAATTACTTCATCTCGCAGTTCAAATAATCTTGACAACATATTTCCTTTTGAGAGCCAGCGCACTTCTGTATGAAATAACAATGTCTTGTGTTCTGTGCCCAAATCTTCACAGAGAGCCGTAAAAAGCCGCGTGTTTAATGCACTCTTTTTAACATAATTTACAATTTTAATGCATAATTTTAAGACTTCATAGAGTTCATTTGAAAGTGTTTTAGCTGCCAAGGCTTGACGGTGTATAAAACAGTGAATTGTAATTACGTTGGGATTTTTTTCTTTGACCAACTGTATGAATCCTGAACGAGATCCAAGCATTGCCGGAGCGCCGTCTGTGCATACACCTATCAACTTTTTCCATGACAGTTCATGTTTATCAAAGAATTCAGAGACTGCCGTCATTATATCAATTGCTTTCGAAGTTGTCGTTAACTCTGTTGAAAACAGCAACTCATCTTTGATTGTTTCGTTTTGTATGTATCGAACAAAAACTAGCAGTTGACAACATTGCGCAACATCCGTACTCTCATCCAACTGTATTGCAAAAAAACTTGATTCTCTCACGGCTTCCACTACCTGATTTTTTATATCTTCAGCCATATCATCAATGCGACGTTTCACACTGTTATCAGAAAGAGGTATTTGTGAAAACTTTTGTTTACTTTCTGGTCCAAGAACGATATCAGCTGCTTTTAATAAGCAGGGTTTGACGAGAGTTTCACCGATAGTATGGCTTTTTTTGGCTTTTGCGATGAGTAGTGACAATTCATATGAAGCTTCGAGCACTTTCTCAGATGACTGAGCGAAGGATCCAGTACTATCCAATTTCATGCGCTTCAAACTTGCAGATTTTGAAGCAAAGAACTCCTTCGGCTTGTCTTTTAAAGCACTGTGTTTTGTTGACAAATGTCGTTCCAGACGGGATGGTCTCATGGCATCATTGCTCAATACTTCATAACAAATGACGCACTGCGGCTGGTCGATACCACTTTTATTTATAGAAACAAAACCGTATTTAATATAATCATCGTTATATTTGCGTTTTTTCGCCGAACTCATGGCGAAACAACAGAAATAACCGTTCACTGTCACTACTCTAATACACAATAATAGCAGGTCGCTTGTTTGTTTTTGCAACAAAAGTTCACGTGTTCGCTTGGCGCGTGCGACGCGGGGACTGCGGGGAGTGAGGTGCGTGCGGTAGGTATGCGCGGGCGACCGGAGTGATAACCGCCGCCGCCCGCGCCCGCGCCCCCCTGTACATGTCTTCGCGCCTCCCTAGTGGGGCGCGCCCCCTAGTTTGAAAATCAATGCTCTAAAGTCTATCGACTCGACTACAATATAAAATTATAACTTTACGTTACCTATCAATGGTAAAATGGGGACATGTCCTCTCTATTTTAAAAGGCAACATGTGTGGTGACTTATGAATATAAAGGGGTTTTGATCTCCGGTTGAATAATATCTCCGAAAGTCATAATTAAGGCAAAATGTGTGGTGACTGATGAATATAAAGGGCTTTTGATATCCGGTTGAATAATATCTCCGAAAGTCATAATTTTTTCGTTTCTGGTTTTGTACTTTCTGTTGCTACAAAGTCTGTCGACTCTACTAAAAATTATAACTATTTACGTTCACCTATCAGTGGTAAAAAAAAGACATGCCCTCTCTATTTTAAAAGGCAAAATGTGTGGTGACTGATGAATATAAAGGGGTTTTGATCTCCGGTTGAATAATATCTCCGAAAGCCAATTTTTACGAATTTTGTCGTTTCTGCTTTTCTACTTTTGGTTTCTCTAAAGTCTGTCGACTCGACTACAAAACAAAATTATAACTTTACGTTACCTATCAATGGTAAAATGGGGACATGTCCTCTCTATTTTAAAAAGGCAAAATGTGTGGTGACTTATGAATATAAAGGGGTTTTGATCTCCGGTTGAATAATATCTCCGAAAGTCATAATTAAGGCTAAATGTGTGGTGACTGATGAATATAAAGGGGTTTTGATATCCGGTTGAATATTATCTCCGAAAGTCATAATTTTTTCGTTTCTGGTTTTGTACTTTTTGATGCTTGTGTAGAGTTTATAATGAATTCTGAGGAATTTGATGAGGTTGTCATAAGCGTCACCTCAGTTGTCACGGTCGAATGGGCAAACCCTTTCAATGGCATAGAAGACATTGTTATTACAGGCGCTGCACAACATGTTCTTTTCACAATCATCCAAATAATAACTACTAAACACAGGAAGAATAAAATTGACAAGCCCCAAGTGAGAATGTTAGTAAAATCACCCCATAAGCCATGGAATGTCCAACCAGCTTCTGCACTTGAATTGATACTTTTCTTGAGATCTGAAATCTGACTAGCTAATAGATCCATTTCTGTCATATAAAGAGTCTTGTTTTGATTAATTCCCTCATTTAGCTTGCGTAAATCTACTATTCCATCATCTAATAGAGGATTAGTCACATTGAGTATTTGAGAGATGGTCTGTCGAGGTACTCGTGGTCTAGCACTGTCAAAGAACGAAACGGTCTCAAATTTGGGAAGGTCAAGGGATGGGAACTCATAACCGCCTTCCACCGCTGTTAAACTAGTCATAGCATCCTCAGGGAGCAGATGAGGCATTAATACGAAACTGGCCACACTTCCCCAACAATTAGCTGGAAGAATGATACGAGTCAAGCTCTTCAAGACTTGGGTTGAGCTTGTTGAGGATGATCCATTTCTACGTGACACGGTCATGTCCAAATCTTTAACACTATGTGTCACCAACCATGTGTTACTTGTCATTGGTGTCACGAATACTTGCCTGATATCTTCAGGTGGAATCTGTTTCATTTGACAAACATCCTTAGTAGCTGATCCTCCTAGTAAGACATGGGCTCCACAATCCATCATGGGATCGGTATTTCACACGAAAGGTAACTTGCACACACTAAATGGGAAAGCTAAACATCGCTGATAATCCCCTTCAGTCATTGATAACCATCGTGACGCACTGTGGTCCACTATATAAGTACCAGGATTGATTCGAGCCTTCACCCAAGCCCCGTTGATGAAGATAGGGTGTGGGATTATCTTGTAGACCTGGTAACTTAAAGGCTTCTTAATGATTGGTAGTGTTAATGTCATGTATATTTTCCCATTAGTAATAGCCGTTTTCACAGGTAAATGTGTTAGCATGTCGTCGAAGAGAATTGATGGTGGTAGGACTAATGTTGTTGGTAGTTCCTTCTCAATCTTCTCAAGCATATTAATCAACGTGTTTGTAGAAATTAATGGCAGTGGTAAATTCCCACTAACCATGGCATCAACAACATAGTGATAAAACTCACGAGATGATAGTAATGCCTCTTCCACAATTGAAGCTCTCGCATTGCAATCGGTAAGGGCAATTAGAGTTTTGACCAATCCTTTGGTGTATGTAATCTCATTTGATTCAGAACTCAACTTGTTGGCTATAGCAACATTGTTCAGGTTAATGTTGGTAATGGTTTCTGTTAGTAATTTCGACATCTGTGTTAGTGTGGTAGATACACCCCTTCAGGCTTTCTGTCGTGACGTTCGATATCGACTGAATGTTGTCCGCTAGAACTCTAACAAAATTATCCGTTATGTTAGTTCGTTTCTCGAGTTACTCGATAACCCTCATGATTTCTCTAACTTGTTCATCAGTGGCTACACCTGCTAACCAGTGATAAAAATCACCAATGAAGTCAAGGGAGCGACGCCTACGCCTAAGGCCTCGTCCCCATCATACACGGCGCGGTACCGTCACCGTGCAACGTCACGACGCCGCCGCCGTGACACGGCACGGCGACGCGCCGTAGCACGGTGCCGCGAACGGTGCGCCATCCCGTTTTCGGTGCGCCCCTATTCAGTCGATATTTTGCTGTTGATGCGCTCGAACGTCCTTGTTTGGATATGGATAACGAAAGAATTTGTCTCTTGTTGTTGCTAAGACGACGAATGATAAAGAAACGGAAAGAGAGGAAATTTTGGGTAAATCCGTATATTTCTACAATGAACCCAGACGGTGGTCATTTCAAAAGGAAATATGCAGCGCTAAAATTAAGTGGGAACGAGAAATTTTTTGACTATTTTAGAATGACCATACCAACTTTTGAAGAACTGCTTACCAACGTAGCACCGCGTTTACAAAAACGATTTGTGTTCAGAAAACCTGTTGATCCTATGGAAATGCTTGGTTTAACCATCAGGTAAGAAATAAAACATACTTATCATAAATCAAACTGTTTTTTTATTTATATAACATTGTTTAAATTATTAGATTTTGTTACAAAAGCTTTATAATTTTTTTATTTCGGTATATAAATTCCGACAGAAACAAACTTTACTAAATTAAAATGCACAAATGTTAGATTATTTAAGAAAAATCGTATTCGGACTCCTGTGTGTTTGATATGACATCGCTTAAATTATGTGATATGTCTTCTATGGTTGAATTTGGCGAAGTCTGGCCATGGATGCTTGCAGATGGATTGCGAGTTGTTTGATAAGTCGCTGTAGTTTGTTGTGGTCTTTCGTAGCTACTTTGAAATGCTGTTTGGTAGCCGCTGTATGATGGTTGATTGTATTGATATGTGGGTTGATGGAAGTCTGACAATATTTGCATTACGCGACTTTGATACATCAATGTTTGGTGGTCGTCTAGTTTTTTAAGAAATGGTAAAATTGATTTAAAAAATGAAACGTGTCTGTTTTCTGCATTTTTAAACTTTGAAGAATTTCATTCTCAAAATCATTTTCATAGTTTTTTCTTTTACGCAAAGTTGTAGTATGAGCTTTGTAACGAGACCTTATATTTTCACTTGCCTCTGGATCTTCAGACTCTTCTTGTATTATACTACTTTCAGTTAGGTTAGGTGCGTTCCTTTTCAAAAACATAAGCTGTTTGAATAAATGGTATTCTTTCATTTTTTTTGCACCAGCTCCAGAATAGGCACAAGATTTCGTCAGCATTCGTGTCGTACCATGTCTGAGCAAAATGGGCATAAGTCCTACCAAGTTTGGCTGCATACAGATCACTCCCACACACGGTCAGTTCTAACTGATCCAATCGGTAGCGTCATGCCGATTGGACGATAGGAAGTATGGTGTATGGCCACCATAAGTACGGAGTTACCTATTATGGAACAAAAAATCGATACCTATATTTATAATTGGATACGAAGGTACCTTTTTCAGAACAAAATAGAACGACTTAAAACTTCAATAGAGCCTCGTCGCGCCAGAGAGCTCTAGCTTTAGTCAATGAGATGAGCTTGTCGAAAAGCTCGTGGTCAGGATGTGAGTCGGAGGAGTCACTCCTCCGCGGGGTGCTGGTATCCACGGGTTCGAGTGTGCGATCAACATCATGTAAGTCGCTATTGACTATTATCATGGTATCACCGTGATAGGAGTCATCTTCCAGTTGCAAGTTCGGATTATCAATACCCCACTGCTCCTTGAGGTCTACCTCCTCAATGGATAGTCGGAGTTTCTTCGAATTTCTCTCGTAGGTGTAGCTGCAGAGCTGTTGTAAGCCGCCACGGGTTCTGTCACTCTGTGAGTACGTGCGAGGAATACTGATAAGTATCAGGATCCACTGCGACAGTGAAGACGTATCTAACCAAGAAACCATAGACATCTTCATTTGGACGTCTGAAATTTTCGAAAGCGTTAACCATCGGCTTGGAGAGCGACCGATGTATGAGCAAGGGCATGAGATGTCCAATGGTAGTATCAATCTCAGGATTTATCTTTGCAATCTGCGCTAAATCTGGAATGAATATCGTATAGAGATCCGAGTTGGGATCGTCCACCACGATCCTCCGCTCGGTCATCCAAGCATCAAAAACCGAGCCGCCCTGGCTCCAGGTGGACGCACGTAACACTCTTGCATGGAGTTCCAGAACGCTGATGAGGGTATACGCCTGGCGTGAGGTCATCTGGTATTTCCTGTAAGGGGCGTCCTCGTCTGTTCTTATCTCGGCAATGAGGGGACTACTCGCCCGCGGGGTTATTAGGAAAGAGTGATCCCCGATCGTTCTAAGAGCGTCAGAACGCGTCGGGAGCGCGGAGTTTGTAATGTCTGTGTGGTTTTCGCAGTCACCAAAAGACATGTGTATTTTGGATGTATGCAGCTTAAAATATTTATGGAAGCTGTCCTCATGATTGAAGCGGTAATCAAACGAGAGATCGAGTCGCGTACTCTTCAATACTTTGACTAGGCAATCCGCGCACGCTCCTGACACGATCCAGGTAAAGATCGCGACTGCGCTGCCCCGCACATTGAGTGTATCGCCGTCGTGAATGATTCTAGTCATCCACGCAACAGCATATAAAAGGGTTTTCAGACTAATCCCTTTATCAACTCCACGCCTCGTTCGGGCCATAAGGCACAGAACGAACCACTGTCCTAGAGTACTTGGAGCCATCGGGAACTCCTCGACAGCAGGGAAGAGCGTGGAATTCATTTCGTAGAGTTCACGTGAGTGACCCACAAGACCTCCTGTAGCTCCTGCAGAGAAATGGAGAACGATGGCAGCCATCGTCCCCTGACGGTGTGTGATTCGCTGATTTTTCGCATTAACTCCGTGATCAGAGTATACTCGTTAACGAATTTATCGAGTTCCTCTGGCTCAAAATGCTGGAGCATCACCGCGCTGATAGTTGGCGCAATGCGCACCAGGGATACGTACATGTCGTCCAACTTTTCGAAACGAACGACGTCAACTCTGCGAGTTACAGTTCTATTCTTCATAACACCTGGGAAGTTTAGTCTATCAGTAGGGCCATGAATCTCAAAGACATGCCCAAACTTCGCCTCATCGGTCATTTCGGCGAAGCCGTTCCATCGTGTATTCCGTAAGGGACGTAGGTTCTTCAGGGTTCGTGACAGGCGATTCGCGCTCATGCGCGCCTTTGAGCCCCAAACGTTATAGTTTGCCAGCGTCGACACCTTAGGGACCAACTCCACATTGCTCCTCATCCTTTCCTTCAAGCTCCTCTTCTGCATTTCGATTATTCTTTCCACTGAGAATTCTGTCGCTCCAACTGTCAAGACCTACAGAGGGAACGTTTTTAGAGAAAAATTTTACCTTTCTTTATTGCCTGGTGTAAGGCATTATCCTTAATACCGAGACGGTACTATATCACATAATACTGTTCTTTGTAGGAACACCAAATTAGGTTAGTTTTTGTTAGTTAGTATAGTGCTACAAGGATCATTTGGCACTTGGATGAGGGCGTTGGTGTGATATTAGGGTTACCAGCTATAAAAATCTCCTTAGTTTTAGGGAATTGTGTAAACTGCATCGTAGTTTAATTTAAACTTTACTGCATGAAAATAAAACAACAATAATATTATATTCAAATTTTTTTGCTATAATTATGTTCGGCATGAACTATGTCTAGGGGTTGCAAACTATTAAATTCTTCATCATCTTAAAAAAATCCTGTACTTTTAGCTTTGCTGGGTGTGACTGATGGTCGAGGTGCGGTGTTGATTTCTGATTTTTTGGAGGGGAGATCTTGTTTTGATGATGTGTCTGGTTTTTTGGTCGTGAATGAGGCTATGGTTACAGTCTTGTATTTTTTGGAATTAGGGGCTCAGGTTCTAATCTTAAAGTTTTCTCAAGAACCTCCTCTCCTTTCTCTACACATCTTGAAAGAAGTTTCATCACTGCAGGGGTTAGAATAAGTGAAATCAAGATTGTTATCCCACTTACAATAAAATGCATCAAGTAAGGGCTCCACCATGCTTCATGTGATCGGGAGGATGGAGATGTTGATGCTGGACTATTGTAAAATGAATTGTCTTCTAAAATCCCAGTCATAGAGCCTTGTGTATAGAGAATTTTAGGGTAATATGCGGCAGACTGTTCAATCAATGTTAGGGGTGAATTGACTGTTTCTGAGGAGATTATTCGTCCTGTGAGAGGATCAATTCCACTTCCATTCCCAATGGGAACCCAAGAGGCAACCATTGAATAATGAGTCCAATGAGGGTCTAGAAATAGAATCCCTGTGATAGGTTCAAGCCAAAGGGTCCTATTATGATGTCTATCAGTGGTTTTGTACATTCCATAGTTCTGTATTAAAGGGATGATTAAATCAACCGGATTTCCGGTGTCAACAGTTGAGGTTATTTTGTAGATTCCATCCTTGAATTCTCCAAGGGAAAATGGAGAATGAGTGTTGTATTGTGCTACTTTTCTAGGGAGATCTGGAGGATATAACATGGTCCATTTTGTCAATAGAGATTCACAAATGTTATTCTGAATCAATATCAGATTTTTGTTGATCTGTCGCAATATAAAATCTGTTTCAAATCTGAATTGAGAATAAGTGAGATCTGATCTGAGATGAGAGGAAAATTCCATGAAATCTATTCCACGTTTGGGTCTTGTCCGTTGTTGTCTCATGAAGTGGAGATATCTCATCCTGATAAAATCCATATCCTCAAGTGATCTTTTGGATCTTGTTGTGTTGGTTTTCCCCTTCAGGTTTAATAAAACATTTGAGGACATGATAACATTTTGCCCTGAAAAGGATATAATATAACCTCCTGCAGTGTGCCATAAGATGTAAGTTGTATCACCTCTCTTGCACTCCATACTATCACTGCCTTCAGGAATAGAGTATTGTTGTTTGATTGAAGGAATAGAAACGATCATTGTATTGGATTTTGATAAGGAAAGCACTTCGTAACGGATTTCATGAATAATAAACGGACATTCCAGTTCATTTGCTTGAGCTCGATGGATGTATAAATATCTCTTTCCATCTGTGTACATATTCTTTGTAATGTGACTCCAGCTTCCCAGAGGGCTCCGAATATCTCCTTCAGGGAATCTAGAAATAATGACGTGTTTGTACAGATTATATTGTATGACGTTATTCTCAGACGTTATTGTATGGTTAGGGTGTTTCATGTAATAAACTACCATTCTTGTCGTTCCTCAGCATTTCATTTAAAACCCCCACGCCACATAGGTAGGGATAGATCTCTTAGGCAGGAACCCAGGAAAATTAGGAACGTAACAAAGCGTAAAAAGGAACGCAGCCTAAGAGCAATAGCGCACTAGCGACTAGGCCGCAGCGGCCAGGTCGCGGCGGCCATCGAGATAGATACATTATTATGAAATCGCCATAGAGCACGCGCACCTGTCCGCACGCGGCCAGCGGCCACACCAAGCCGCAGCGGCCAGCGAGATCGAAGGGACGCATTTGCGGGCCGTTTTTTGCCCGCAATCGCAACCCCTGCGGCCGGGCCGCGCGTCACGTCGTGGCCGCGTTGCCAGGTCGCTAGTGCGCTATTGCTCTAAGACTTGTTTCGTTCGACTATGTTCAACATAGGTACCTTATTGTGAACCCAACAAAGTAGGTAGGTCTCCACGCTGGGCATGCGGGTTGGGGATATAGGTACAAACTTTAATTGAACACGATAAAAAGATACTTACACTATTTCCGAGTCACCTACCTATACCTACTTTAGGCATTTTTCGACCGCGTGTAAAGCCGACGCATGGCGGGCCACACGTGCTTTATTGTGCATATAGCGCACGCAATTCTATGTAGGTTCCTATCCTACTCCCAAAAGCGTGAGGAAAAACATCGTGAGGTGACAAAGACAATAGTATAGGTAACTTTCAAAAGCAACCTAACTTTTTAGCAATAACGCACGAACAACTATACCTATCATAAAATCAAAAATGAGACGTCTGTATTTTGTGTACTTACCAAGCATGTACTCCAGTAAATGGGAGAGATCCGCATTTATCAGAAAACCCCTTAGTCAAAGGTTACACGCTCAATCTGGCGTAAGTTCAGTCCATCAGTTTGGTCCGACTAAGACTGATGCCAGAATGATGGATGGTAAACACGGTTACACGCTCAGTCTAAACTGACAGCAGACTGATAAAACTTACGTTAGTTATCATTCGTAAAGTGAAGACGACAGTCAAGTGAGTCACCTGGTCCTGCCTAGCCATGGATATTGTGAAAAAAAAAAGAGCCTGTGCTATTATAATTATCGCTTTACTGCTAAAGAAACGCTTAAAAAGGAAGTGATGGATGAAAACCTGGCTACAAAAAAGAGAACATTACACGCATCTAAATTTATTAAATGAAATACGACAACAGGATGACGAAGAAGACTTTCAAAATTACTATCGAATGAAAGAAGCCTGCTACGAGCATTTGTTGCAAATGATCAAACCATATTTGGAAAAACAAGATACCTGTATGAGGAAAGCAATAACCGCCGAAGAAAGATAAGCTGTCACTTTACGATACCTTGCTACTGGAAGAAATATTAAAGATCTTAAATATTCTGCAATTATGTCACCTGCTGCCATCAGTCAGTCAATTATTCAGACATGTGAAGTATTAATTTATGTCCTACAGTCTTATTATGATTAGGTAAGATTATATTATGATTATGTAAAATTGTATGATTAGGTAAAAAGTATGGTTTATGGTACCTATTTGTGTTTTGTGGTTTATGACCTAGGATCATGCGTTTATTGTACAAAGGTTCCGTGATAAAAATGGTCAATAAGCGTATAAACGAGGATCAAATTGGCGAAGATGTCGCAAAAATCCGCAAGAAACGACCCGGGAAAGTGCTCCAAGTAGCAGAGGACTTCAAGGTCACTCATAGTGATGTTGCAGTTACATCTCAAGCTCTGAAAGATAGGAGTATATGCTTGCTATCTGATGATGACGATTGTAGTCGAGAAGAGCTGATCAGGATTATACAAACGCACAACGGAAAAGTTGTGGCTAATTATGGTAAGAACTTTAATTAAGAAGTAACCGTTGGACAGCATGATTTTGTAAGTTTAATTTGAGTTCTATGTAGATAGATGTCCCATGGTACAACATCAGATTGATGGCATCCGATTTTTATACAGGGCATGGAAAAAGGTGAGTTAATTGTGGTGATATCTTAGGCTTATTTGCTTATACTCGAAGCAAGCCTCAAGTATAGATATTCTGACACTTTACAATAAAAATAAATTAAAAAATTTAGATAAAAAATTACTAAAAATTTTGAAGAAATAAGTTTGAGCAGCTGAGCAGCTGAAGACAGCTGAAATCCTGTTTCAAAAAATGATTGACTGAAACTGAAATAAATAAACATTTAATAAAACATTCATAAAATCATTGAAACTCCAAGAAACTAGAATGATAAGAAGCATATCGGTCGAAACGACTGCAACCTTATCTGAACCTTCTTATGATACTAGAATGATAAGAAGCATATCGGACTAAACGTACTGCAACCTATTCTCAACTTTCTTATGATACTAGATGTCAATCAAGTGAACCACCTTCTTTTTACCTCGAAGCATATCGGTCGAAACGACTTCAACCTTATATCAACCTTCTTATGATACTAGAATGATAAGAAGCATATCGGACTAAACGTACTGCAACCTATTCTCAACTTTCTTATGATACTAGATGTCAATCAAGTGAACCGCCTTCTATTTACCTCGAAGCATATCGGTCGAAACGACTTCAACCTTATATCAACCTTCTTATGATACTAGAATGATAAGAAGCATATCGGTCGAAACGACTTTAACCTTATATCAACCTTCTTATGATACTAGAATGATAAGAAGCATATCGGTCGCTCAGGACTCACCTGCTGAAGCAATCAGCCCTGAAAATGGATGACGCTCAAGCTTAAACTAGAACTACAATAATGCAACCCAAGGTGTAAAAACGACCTAAAAAATTGGAAAAAATGGTTAAATTTGAGAAGCTGTATTTAGCAAAAAACCAAAACATGCAGAGCATGGAAAATTAATCAAAGGGAAAGTTTAAAAGTACGTGAAAGCTCTGAAAAAGCAATCAGCCCTGAAAATGGATGACGCTCAAGCTTAAACTAGAACTACAAAAATGTAACCCAAGGTGTAAAAAATGACCTATAACATTTCCAATTCTTATTCAATACCCGTGCGAAGCCGGGACGAACCAATGGTTGCAATAAACTTTGGAAATCGCATTGAAATCACCGTCTAGCTAAGTACCAGTCTTACTTGAACTACAAAATGTCTTGTCTTATTGTTGTAAAAAAAGAGGTTCAAACTTTATTTAGTCAATTTAGTTGACTGAAACTGAAATAAATAAACATTTAATAAAACATTCATAAAATCATTGAAACTCCAAGAAACTAGAATGATAAGAAGCATATCGGACTAAACGTACTGCAACCTATTCTCAACTTTCTTATGATACTAGATGTCAATCAAGTGAACCGCCTTCTATTTACCTCGAAGCATATCGGTCGAAACGACTTCAACCATATATCAACCTTATGATACTAGAATGATAAGAAGCATATCGGTCGAAACGACTTCAACCTTATCTGAACCTTCTTATGATACTAGAATGATAAGAAGCATATCGGACTAAACGTACTGCAACCTATTCTCAACTTTCTTATGATACTAGATGTCAATCAAGTGAACCACCTTCTTTTTACCTCGAAGTTACTATTGTAACATTGGCATGTATTCATTAGTTCAATTATGTAAAACGACATGGTATAATACAACAAAATGAATATGATACTGAAAATAGTAGGGGAGAAATCAATCCAGGAGATTGGCGCAGGGAACCACGTGAAAATAATTTGTTTGCTGACTTGCCTAGACAAGACAATACACAGTCCCTTGAGGTTACAAGGACACAATCTCCTGAGATTATAAGGACAGAATTGGTTCAATATTTTCTTTCCGAGGTCGGGAGATTACCATGGCAGAATGATCAATGACTAAAGCCCGGGTGACACGAGGCTAGTATTTTGAAGCTAGGATAGTAAGCTAGTAAGGGGTCACTAGCTTGGTTTCTAGCTTACCTACTAGCCTGGATTGTACCCAAGCTAGTGCTGTCTACACGAAGCTAGGAAATTTCAAGCTAGTCAAGTCAGTAGTGAGTTGTGCTTAACCTGATAACACGTATACGTAAAAATGAACAGTGTGCGTAAGAGAAAAGCAATTCTACTAAGAAAGTTAATTCGGAAGTTGTGTCAACATGCGCTAGATGAAATATTAGCTCAGCTAGAAGAAAAGCGTACTTGGACAAGACCCTGGATCTTAAGAAGACAAAGTCATGGAGCATCATCTGCATTACTTTTAAAAGAACTGCGATCTGAGGATTCCGGCGAATTCAAGAGTATTTTGCGAATGACACCTAATATTTTTGACCATTTACTGAATCTAGTGGGACCACAAATACAAAAATTAAATACTAATATGAGAGAAGCCATACCGGCTAAAATAAAATTGGAAATAACTCTAGATTTTCTATCATCTGGTGTCAATTACAGGAAGTTAAGTCACATGTATCGTGTTTCAAGATGTACTATATCTAGATTCATACCAGAAGTTTGCAGTGAAATTTATAAGGCATTAAAGAAAGATATACAGGTACGTAGAATTTTATTTATTTCAAATTAAAGTAGGTACTTTTACGCTTACATAAATGGCGAGATTAAATTCTAAATTACAAAATGAGAAATCATAAATGACGACAAAATGTACGTTTACGCTACATAAATGGCGAGAAATGTATCAAGTATTTTGAAATGCTTGATAGATGGGATCTTCATCTTGCTCCAACTCTTGCTGTGGTGGCGGATGGATGATGGGTTCATCACGTTGCTCAGTCTGTTGTAGTTGTGATGGTGGATTAGTGTAGAGTGGACTTGCTGCAGAACTATTGTAAGAAAATGTGGTTGACATATTGGAGTCTGAAGAATTGATAGGTGACTGGTACGAAAATGTAGTATTTCCGAAGTTTAAATCATACATCCGACAGCAGGATAGTGTTGCGTTGATCTGATCCCTAGCTAAAATGGCCTGTCCGGGTGAAAGCTTTTTCAACTGACTTGCTACATATTTTGCAAATATCTCATGTTCATCCAGCTCTGGTTCCTGAAATTCTCGTGAACTGTTTAAATCCTCCTTAATCACCTTAATTTCATTTATCAATGAACTCACTTGCGAAACCTTCCGTTTCTTAAATTGCGGAATGTTACTTCCGGGGGAAATAAATTTAGAAGTTTTATCTTGAATAGACGACATTTCGCTTGCAGGTTGAGACATTTCAACTGTCTTTTCTGACAGATTTTCTGCTACGGGTGGTTCTAATGACTGACTGTTGCTTGCACTGTTGTCATCTTTATTATTGTTTGGAGAATCTTGATTGTTCTGAAAATAAAAAATTTGTTAAAAATATTGTTACAGATTCCAACTACAACTGAAGAATGGGCAGCTATAGAAAATGGTTTCAGAGTGAAATGGAACTTTCCAGCGTGTTATGGCGCCGTCGACGGGAAGCATGTTCAAATCATAGCTCCTGGCAACAGTGGAAGTTTGTTTTTTAATTACAAAAAAACATTCAGTATTGTTCTTATGGCTATTGTTGATTACGATTATAATTTCATTTATATTGACGTCGGCGCCTGTGGAATGGCATCTGATGGAAGTGTTTTTAGGAATTGCTCCATATATAATCAACTAGAAAATAACCTTATACCACAAGGCGGAGTAATTTTGGCGGATGCTGCATTCCCATTAAAATCGTATATTATGAAACCGTACCCAGGTGACAATTTAACACATGAAGAAAAAGTATACAACTACCGGCTAAGTAGAGCCAGAAGAACTGTAGAAAATGCCTTTGGCATATTGGCAAGCCGATTTCGTGTTTATCAAAGACCAATCGCAGTTGACGTAAAAACAGTAGACAAAATTGTACTAGCATCATGTGCTCTGCATAATTGGTTACGAAAAGAGCAAAAAAGCACTTATTGCATTAGTAGTGATGTCGACCAAGAAGACATTGAAGCGGGAAACATTATTCCCGGTTCATGGAGAATGGAAAATTTATGTTTACCCAGTATCAGTCGACAGGGAAGTAACCACTCTTCTCTGTCAGCTATCGAAAAAAGGGAGAAATTTAAGAGATATTTCAACAATGATGGAGCAGTACCATGGCAAGCAAGAATGATTCGTTAATTCAGACAAAACTACAAGAAAAATTAAAAATGCCGACGATTATTAATATTTCAATAAGTACTTTTAAGGTAAATAATTGTAAAGAGTAAATAATATTAAAATAACTTACCGAAGTTTTTCTCTTCATTGGCACCTTTTTTTATGAAATTATGCATTTCCTCAAACCAAATAATTTTTGGCTTATAGACTTCTGCAGTTCCTGCTCCAGACCTCTCAGATTTTTCTATCTTTGTTAATTCTTGACAATATGTAGCTCTTAGATTTTTAATTTTATTTTTAATCTCTTTTATCGACATTTCTATTCCATCTTTATTTAGTATGTCGCGTATTTTTTCTAGTGACGAGTCTCGCATTTGCTTGTCCTTGTAAGATGGAATACTTGCATTCCACAAACATTCCTCTTCTCTGTACAATTGAACGAATTTTAAATTAATTTCGTCCGCTAATTTCGGCATTTTAACAAATTGCACGCACTCTCACCACGCTCTCCGACTGCACACTAGCTTAGGTTCGCTAGCTTCGCGGTTGACACGAAGCTAGTAACGAAGCCAGGATAGTAAAACGGGTGGTGGGGGGCGCCTACTAGCTTGAAAAATAGAACCCCAAGCTATAAAACTATCCTGGCTTGAGGCACTAGCTTGCTAGCTTCCACACTAGCTTACTAGCTTGTAAACGAAGCTAGTTCCGTCTACACGAAGCTAGTGTCACTAGCTTACTAGCTTGGCAGCACTATCTTGGCTCACTAGCTTGATTTACTAGCCTCGTGTCACCCGGGCTTTACTCGTAAGTTTTAATGAAACTCATACTTGTATTAGTACTTGTATTTTTATTATAATTTGTATTAAAAAGTTCGTAAATCACTTGTTTTTGTTCATTTATAAGTGGTTTTATTTACCGAGTTATTCTATAAATCCCCACCGCGAAATCCCCACTGATGTTTTTATGCATTTTGAGTATACTATGACGATTCTATGACAACAACATTAAGACGAAATACTTGTGCCTACATAACGTTATCTCGCATCAGGTGATAGGGTTATTCTCAGAGTGTATACGGTGGGGATTTGTGGAATAAACCTATTTATCTGACTCAATAGATGATAATATGTTCTCAATATCACCACTTTCTTGAAGCGACACACTTAACGAAGGTTCAATTGAAGATGTTGAAGGTTCACCAAGAGGCGGTGAAACAGGGTTTGTTACTGCAGAGTTGGATGATGAGTAGTAGGAATTTACATCACATTGATCCATTGAAGATACTGTATAATATCCTGGATGACTATGGGAAGTTGAAGGTATTGGCGAAGCTTCGAACATGTCTGAACGATATCCAGTTTCGGTTTCAAAAAAGATATTGTTAATCCGATGTTTTATTATTGCCTTTGTTGTTTTATCAAATTTTCTAAGTTGTGTCGCAATATATTCGCCAAACAAATCGTTCTCATCTTTTATTTTTTGATTTGTCCGTTGACTGACTGTTCTCATTAAATTTAATGCTTCCGACACCATCTCATTACTTGGATTAGGTTTATAACGTTTATTCGCTTGGGGAATGATGTTTGACGTTTGAGGTGAATCGTTTTCCCCATGTTGAGCATCATTGTCCGCATGTTGGGCATTATTGTCAGTTGCCAGTACATCTATGAAAACTTATTGTATGTTCAAAAAAATATCAATCTATTCAACAAAAAAAGTGATAATCATAATGTTAACACTAGAAATAAAGACAAACTCGCTGTTCCCACCACTAGGCTCACAAAAATTAGTAAATCTTTCAAAGGGCAATGTGTACGCTTCTTTAACAAAATCCCAAGTGATGTGTCTCAGTTGTCGATTGGCAAGTTCAAAAACGTAATAAAACAGAGACTTCTTTTAAAAGCATACTATAAAATATCTGATTATTTAGAAGACAAACAAGCTTGGGACGAACTAGCTCCAACTCATAGATTATGTACATGTGTTTACCGAACCATGCTCCCGATCGCAGGTCTCTCAACAGTTGTGCTAATTTTAAATTAAATACTCGCGAGCATAAACTTGCATGTGGCTTTTGCCCCGGTAGCAAGGATTGTTGAATTTCGATCCATTTTGGATTACAAGTGATCGTTAAGAAAAAAGATGGTGTTCCTAATCTGTTTACTAACGCGATAGCGTCCATGTATTTCGTTTTCATGTAACGCGGCCCCCCTGTAAATGTGTTCGGCAAATAAACGCGACCCGGAACGACGCCACCCTCTCCTTGTACAGTTTCATCTCCGGTAATTTGTTGCGCCTCGATATTATTTTGAATTTCATTAAGGGGGGCAGATCTCAATGAAGATTTCTGCATGTTATGAACATATCGCAATCGTTCTTCCTCGATGCGACAGTACATGTCAACTAACCATTCTTCGCTTAGTCGACCGTAATCATGATACGGTTACGATTCGGATAACAGCAAGCAACGTACGTACTTGGTTTGACTCAATTTAGAATTTTTGTTATCTTTTTTGTCCACTTGCGGGTACAGTAGCGGGTACTGAAATGTTGTGTATAGCGGATGAAATATGTCGACCGTGTGAGGTTTTTTCGCGCCCGTTTTCCAAATCGCAATACAACGTGGGATAAACCGTTCGTTTTCCGTGCTAATAATCGCGGCAATTTCGTTTCCTAATGGCATATCACCGAGAATATTACCGTGAGTTTGACGTGTTGTACGTTCGAATATTAAATGCGCGTTTTCGGACGTTTCCGAATTTAATTGCCTAAAACATCCGATAAAGGCATTTTCTTGATGCAAAAAATGAGTTATTTCGGTAACGGTTTGTCTGTCTAAACGTTGACCTTCCGCAAGTCGCTGACGTTCATCATTGTCTTCGATGTAAAGCCCGATGGGGTTAGTGGTGTCCGTGTACGCCAAATCAAAAACGCGATGGTATGTTCTACATTGAATTTTGATGAACGACAGTCCTGTATCGGGGTGTTGGAAACCGTGAGAGACTCCTAACGCGCTGAAGGCAAACAAGTTATTATAAGCGCGAGGGCGATCATTAAAAGTCCGACTGCTATAGAAACTTTCCGTCAACGGGGGAAAGTTTTGCACGTTGTAAGACCCACTGCCACAACACCACTGGGTTCGCAATTTTTCTTCGAAGAACAAACACGCACCACAATGCAAACACTTGTAAACGTCACCGGCTTTTAAAGACGGCTTGCGCAAGCTATATATATTTACCGTATTAAATTCGTCTCCACTTTTAATTGCTATTAAATTGGTGGAATTTCGCAAATTTGGCTCAATATTGCGAACAGCATTGTGGCGTTGACTGGCAACTCTATTAACGTCAGGGTGCGATTGCGAATATCTCGCTACTGATTCCCGATGCACTTCCGGGTGCAATTGCGAGTATCTGGTTACTGATTCCCGATTCACCTCCGGGTGCGATTGCGAATATCTCGCTACTGATTCCCGATGCACTTCCGGGTGCGAACGCGTGTACCTAGCTACAGATTCTCTGTGGACAGAGGGGTGTGCATTAGTATAGCGAGCGACGGCTTGTCGGTGTGTTTCCGGATGCAATCTATTGTATTTTTGAACGGCTTTTAAATGTGAACTTGCATTTGTCTGATTATTGGCCCTAGTTTGCTTTTTGGGTCGTCCAGCCGATTGTTTTTCGATTACCCGTGGTTTTGCAGCAATTGTTTCAAGGACGACCACCGGCTTCTTTATGTTCAATTTTGGGTCGTTTTCAATTATTTTTCTTTTTAAAGCTGCATTTAGCGGCATTTTATCAATTACAACAACCGGTTTTAATGTCGTCAATTTAGGGTCATTTATATTGTTTGCAATCGTCGAAACCACCACTGGGGCGGGTGTGGTTTCGGTAGTATTGAGCACAGTTAATCGATGAATACTGTATTCGCGTTGCTCGAATCCAGCGTTTATAAATATTAATTGTGCCAAAGCATTTTCATCGCGACATTCAAATAAACGCGCTACATTTAAATTAGTGTTGCCATGATTGTATTTGCCGGTGGCGTCAACGGCGTGGCTATTAAACAAATAACATTTATTATTATTTTTCCAAAACGAAACGGTTGCGTTTTGGCCCGTGAACAGAAAGCTCATGGTATTTTCGCGATAATTTACACTAAAGCATGACTGTACCAATTTGTTTTTTAAATTATCTAGAGCATCCGATCGATTTTGCTGATCAGAAGGATACAGACCCTGATCTACCCATTCAACATTTATGTTTGCCGAATAATTTTGAATTTGAATATGGGAAGGCAATTCTTCGGGCAACAAAAACCCTTCTCCCATCGGACTTGGAATATTGCAGTAAAGCATATCACCACATGGGAGTATTATGTTATCAATATCTGACGTTGTAAACGTCAGTACGTAGTCGATTATGATTTGCTAGTGTTGTACTAAGACTGATCAATGTCTAATTCAAACTGGATCATGTTTATAATAAAGCATAAAGTCCTCCTAGCACTACTTGTTTGTGTGAAATTTTTAAATTAATAAATAAAGCAAATAACTCTGTCACCTACCTATTAAACTTCCACACACGACATTTCTTCGTTAAGCTCAGCGCGTAGTGATAAGAGCGAAGTAAATCAATAGCACAAAATTCACAAAACTTTTTTAAACAACACCATCTAAATTGACACAGCACTGAAAACATCTTACAGCATGAATGGTATTACACTGGGTATTAAGTTGTT
Source organism: Eulithis testata (assembly GCA_947507515.1). NCBI lineage: Eukaryota > Metazoa > Arthropoda > Insecta > Lepidoptera > Geometridae > Eulithis > Eulithis testata. The sequence continues at coordinate 2,023,911 of OX382213.1, read as the reverse complement.
AGTTTCTCATTCTTTTATGTTCTAGTAACTAGTAACTAGCACTATCAACTCTAGGTGAGTTCTGTATATAAGGCGAAGCCAGACGATACTACGATTTAACGGAATAAATGAGTCATTAGCTATGAAACACTTCACGATGCATAACTAAACTTGTCTATCCCCGGAATAGCGTTTAGACATTAAAAGAACGCGACCGATCTGTTATAGTCGTACAGGTCAACTGCCAAATCTACCCTATAATAGTGAACGAAGATCAATCAGTAGGTATGGTAATAATACATTACCAAAATTTGATCTTATCATATTCCCGCGAATACTATGGTAATCGCACCTTACCGAAAAAAAGTTGTCGTCATTGGGTTTGTACTAATCTATTATGTTTTTATTTTATGTTTAGGAGTAATTTGGTTTAAAAGCGAATAGAATTGTAAAATCCATTACAAAATGGCTAAATCGGAAAGTACTCGTAGGAATCGGCTGAAAAAAAATCACAAGGTGTAATCGGACCGTCGTGTCCAAGCCGGAGATCTTAGCTGAGATAGAAGATTTCTATGGCTGGTTGTACGCCTCACAGGTTTCGTGTCCCGAACCCAGTAATGAGGATACAAGAGCCACACTAACCCGCCACTACATAGAAGATCTTCCTGAGATCAGCCTAGACGAGATTGGGATGGCTTTGAGACAGTTGAAAAATGGAAAAGCCACAGGGGAGGACGGAATCACTTCGGAACTCCTGAAGGCAGGAAGCTCTCCCTACACACATACTCACACCATTGTTCATATGGAAAAAACAATCGTCACTATAATTATAAGGAGTAGATAACATACTGTATTCTAAATGGCTATAATATTTAGGCACTAAATAGTAATTAAATTTATGACCTGCTCGTGTTAAAACTTGTTCTTCGAGAACTGCATTATATATCACGAATCTAGGAACTACATCTATTTCAAAACGTTTATCAGAAACATTATAATAAGCTTTTACGTTAAAATCTCTAATATCTTTTAATTTAGGAATAATTGAATTATCGAATATGATTCCTCTACTGAGACCATTAATTACTCTATATTTCTTTTCGGATAATTTATACAATTTATAATTATGAGAACTATATTTTAATTTTGACGTTTTTGATTTTTTAGCAGAATAACACAATACAGTTGTACTACCATACCAATGAGATTCTAAAACAATTTTTTTTAATAGATAACACGAAAACTTAGGCTTACAATCATAGTCTGTTAAGACAGGAAAAACCATTACATAACTACAAGCCTGTACACCTATAGGACCATTCTTTAATACATATAACTTGCCTAAATCAGTAACAGTTGAATCATACAATAAATCAATATAGTTAATCAAATATGGTAAAGTATCATTATGTTTTAGAGACAAAGTTAATGTTCCAGAAGCAGAGTTTAAGTACCTATCGTCATATATAATATTATATAAATTATTTTTATCAATATCAGTAGCCACAAAAATTATCATATTTAAACTTAAGAACCCCATAAACCAAAATGTAAACATCTTGATTACGGAGTAGTCTTAGCAGGTCTTGGAACAGATGGGGCACTATACACAGCACCAGCTGTCTTGAAATGTACCAAAAATATAAAATCAGAACCCACTATAACGATAAATATCTTATAATCAGAAGATTTAACCGAGAAATACAAAAACACAACTATAGACACAGTGAGATGAAAGTTAAAATCTAAAGTAGGGTGAACAAAAACATAAGCACAATATAATGATTCAAAAAGCACACAATAAAACGTAGGTTTAAGTATAACAGTTATAGCAGCCAACATAAACAAAGTTGTAATATCTTTATTCGTATGCATACTATTTAAAACATTAATAGGAATAGAAAAATCAATATGTTTACTAGATTGAAGCATGTGCAATTCTTTAACTAACAAAAGAATAGGATGAGTCTTAACCAAAATACTCTGTTATCACAAATCCCACCCATAGTATAAATAAACCCAAAGAAAGAGGGTTTACGAATACGTCAGCTAGGATCTGCTTCGTCACAGTGTAAAGAGACATAATGAACGATTATAAATATAAATTTTAAATTTTTCCTTCTATATAACTATTAACATATAATTAAACTGAATTTGATAAATTTGGTAATATATAATACAAATACTAATCTAAATTTGGTAAAGATGGATCCTTTATTATTCTAGCATTCTCCTCATGATAATATAGGTTAGCGAATATTTCTTTATCATTTATTACACTATGAATACTTGAATACACAGCATCATGTTCACCAGTTTTATGATATCGTTCATTTACAGCATCATCCAAATGAGTATTGTAAAGTGAATTACCAAAACCTTGCATTAAATCTACCAAAGATATTCTATATTGTTCAACATGTTCTGCATTTACTAAATCAGATCTACCTATCAATATACGGTTAGATCTAGCCCGTTGAAGCACCTATGAACAAAAAAACACCACATGCAACCAAAAACTAAACCCAAGCAAAAATAAATCGTTAGTGGAATAAAGCACGAGAAAATGTGCAATAGTTTCGCGCCAAATTTTACTACTTAATTTTGACAATGCTGCTTTATGGCAGCAAACTTAAAAAAAACTATTTCGTTAAACTTTTGCAGTGATGCTTTTTGTTGTACAATTGGGGCCTCCAATCTTTAACAAATCGTTGTAGCCGTGACACGGATGTATTGCTAAGAGCATGCGCAAATAAAATTGTTCACCTCTATTTGGCGCGACCCAGAACAGACGCGCTACGTTCGCCCCCCGCTGCCTTTTTGTGACGAATTTATTATTATTCAATCGGTGGACTTCCACATTTTTTGTTGTTGGGCATTTTGAATGAACAATGTATTTTTCGTAAAAGTCCAAGTATGTGAGGTTATCGAATTCGTCTCCGGCCGGCCGGTTGAAATAATCTAATAGCGTCGAACTGCTATTCTGAGCCGCCTCAGTGACCGATCCTTCTCTGAAAAATACGCTTTGATACCCTTCGAGGTGGACTGCTAACTGTTGGACAGTGGGTTCGCGAGCCGTCACGTCAAACTCAAAAACGCGCCACGCTGCATCGCACGCGCCTATATACCGTTTTGTAACGTATTGCTCAATTTCGTTGTTACGATCTTCTTCGGCTACTACCGCGACGCGCGCCTCATCTTTGCCTTTGGACATGTATTTAAAGAGATATTTTACGATCTTTTGAGCCGAGGAAGCTTCAAGGTTCGCGTGACAGTTGTACTTGAGGAGGATGGCGGCGTTGTAAGGTACTACCCATAAATCGTTTACTGTAAATTCGCGGTTTCTAAATTTTATGATTGCCTCGTTGTTACTGTTTCTACGGAGATGGGTGTACCCTTTGTCGTCGTGGTGTGTCGTATCGGTTTCGCGTTTCGGAAAAAACTTGGTGCATTTTTGTTTTGTGCTATCCCAGCACGGCAGGTCGGTCCTGTGGGACGGCCCGCAGGGACCGTGAATCATGTGATTCAAGACCATTTGGCGCAACCTGCCGTCTGCTTCAGTTTCGCTTGGGATATCGGCCCTGACAAATTGGTCTATATCGGTGTTTTGAATTGAGGTTGACCACCTCCTTCTACACGAAAGCATATATGAGCGTGGGGTAGTCCTCGTTTTTGAAATTCGATCACATAGATTATGTACATGTGTTTACCGAACCATGCTCCCGATCGCAGGTCTCTCAACAGTTGTGCTAATTTTAAATTAAATACTCGCGAGCATAAACTTGCATGTGGCTTTTGCCCCGGTAGCAAGGATTGTTGAATTTCGATCCATTTTGGATTACAAGTGATCGTTAAGAAAAAAGATGGTGTTCCTAATCTGTTTACTAACGCGATAGCGTCCATGTATTTCGTTTTCATGTAACGCGGCCCCCCTGTAAATGTGTTCGGCAAATAAACGCGACCCGGAACGACGCCACCCTCTCCTTGTACAGTTTCATCTCCGGTAATTTGTTGCGCCTCGATATTATTTTGAATTTCATTAAGAGGGGCAGATCTCAATGAAGATTTCTGCATGTTATGAACATATCGCAATCGTTCTTCCTCGATGCGACAGTACATGTCAACTAACCATTCTTCGCTTAGTCGACCGTAATCATGATACGGTTACGATTCGGATAACAGCAAGCAACGTACGTACCAGGAGCACCCTTCTTCACACATTCTACACAAATCACACACACACACTCGCCCTCATTCCAATACCATGCCTTAACACACCCTGGGAGGTTTCTTCTCTATAACCAGACTCTCAAGAGACTGGCGTACCAGAAGAGCCTTCCAGACACACTGTAACTTTTCACATCCTGACACTTTTTTCATACCTCAACACACATTACTTCATGAACACTACAATGGTTTTTCACAGGGTCTATTGGCTGATGGTTTCGACAGAATAACAGCGGCTAACTACCTTTGGGTGGTGAGGCATACGCTGAGTCGAAACCCTTTTGCTGCTGTAGCACACAAGCACTTGCCAGCTTACCTAGCTACCTACCTATACTCAATCCACCCATCTCGTTTTTTTCTGTGTAATTTTTGTTTCTTTGTAGTGTTGTTAGTTTAGTTCTGTAGGTGTATTTTGTGTGTTACTTTATAAGCAAATAAATGCCTGTCTATGTCTATGTCTATGTCTATGTCTACGTACTTGGTTTGACTCAATTTAGAATTTTTGTTATCTTTTTTGTCCACTTGCGGGTACAGTAGCGGGTACTGAAATGTTGTGTATAGCGGAAGTAGTAGGGATTGATTCATTCTGGCTCACCCAAAAAAAGTTGCGATTGGGGTGGTCTTGCCAGGGCGCCAGCTAAAAAAAAAAAAAAAAAAAAAAAAAAGTTTAGACTCTTTTTGTATGTTTTGGCACACGCCTGATCGATTGCGCTAACCCATTTTAACGCACCCCGGCCCATTCAAAAGTTACGAAGCCACTTGTATACTCAATGAACAAACAATAGCGTTTTATTGAGGGTCGAGCCATTGTGTCCGGCTTGCGGGGCAGGTACTATAGATAAGCAGTCCCCATCCGTTGACGAAAAGAATTTGTGTGAATTAAATTAGTGTAATGCTTGTTCACATCATTAGGTATTAAATCGAGAACTATGTAGGTCAAAAATTAACCTCCAACTGAACTTTTTTTTATGTGACATCTCTCAAGCCGAAAACTTCCCTGGCGGAGGGTGGATGCGCGCGCATAAAGGCTGCGTTCCGAGCACAACCCCTAATATTAAGCCCGCGTTACAATAGGTAATTATCTATAATATCATATTATTATATTATGATAATATGATAATCAATATTTATTATTTATTTATTAGCAATACACAAATATATTTTTATTTTATATGTATATTATTTAATATTGTACGGCCCCCCACGATACATATAATATGAAATTATTATTTAAGTATTAATTATTTAACCATTATTAATTATTTTTATTATTTAAATAAACTAACCTAACACCTTCACTGTGACGCACTGTCCGTCGCCTGATTAACCAGCAGTGGGCATTAATTATAAGCTGTGGATGATGTAATTGCAAATAAAATTTTCATGAAGTTCATCTTTTAGCATCATGTTATAACGCGATACAATCAATGCAAATATAAAAACCAGCCGACAGGTAGTGGCCACCCAAAAAGGCATTTTGCTTGTCGGGACATGACGCGAGTTTATTGCTACGTGAAAAGGGCGTCAGATAACATATTCGATAAATCAATGTGAGTTATGCGACGCTGCAAAAAACTATTAGGCACCCATCACAAACCAAGAAAGTTTACCTGTTGAAACATGTCATGAGTTTTTTGCGATATTTCTCTGCTATAAAGGTCTAAAACCCTCGAGTTACTACCACAGTCTTACGCCATTCGTGCAGTGAACTACAGATAAATATTGTTATAACGTCTAATAACATCTGCGTGTATTCTAAAATTATTCGTTACTCAACACACAGTATTTGCCACAATAAATAGTGTTTCCGTGTTCTACCGTATAAAATGGAGGTAAGTTGTTATATTACGTATTTACTTTGAACCGATTTCACCTTTGCACTTAAACGCTATCAATATAAGCTAAACCGAGTTCAAGATACCCTTGATGACAAACTTTTGTAGCAAAACTTTGACTTTATTTGATCTATGATTTTGCATTTATGTTGTATGTCTACTTGTATCTATGTATTTTTAAAAGTAACATGTTGTTACAGGACACGCCAAGTTACTCCCCCGTGGAGGAGGTTGAAGAACATAACACTTTCAAGCAATTCTATTATAATATATCTGATGAAGAGGACACCACCAATTGCGTACCATACTACCTTGCAAAGAAATCTATATTGAAGCGCCCCCGCAGTAGTCTCAGCAACATAGATGAGTTCTTTCCGGAAGTGCCACCAAAAAAGAAGAAAGCAAAAAACTCATCAAACGTTGGACGAATGAACAAAGAGGGTGGTACATCATACATATCAACAAACACAGACGACAGTGTTAATGCAGCACATCTTATAAAAATTGATGTGTTTGATATGAAAAAGCTGAGCAAGATTCCTCCTACCCAGCATTGGAAACACGCTGACGTTCGCGTTAAATATTACTGCAAGGAATTGAATAACAAAAATTATGAAAATTTGAAAAAAATTGTTTATCAAATCACCAAGGAGATATCGGAATCCGAAGACAGCAAAATATATTCTTTCAAAAATCAATAACTAGCTAGATGTAATAACTAAATATGTAAATAATGATTTTTAGAATAGGTAATAACATTGTCAATATTTTCTTGTATATCAGGTATTTTCTTTTTATACTTAAATAAAAAACTTTTTAATTCCATTAAACTTTGTTTTATTTGTCTAATGATCCACTTTTAACCACATTCATCGATTAGTTAACTTAGTTAATTTAGTTAACTTTAACTATTTCTATCTAGTCCTTTTTATTTTTAAAGCATTCATTAAACAACTTGTGTAAAAATAGATCGTTATTGATAGTATTGTTACTAAATAATTCAATAAAATCGGTCATAGTATTTCCGTAAAACTTGAAATACAGATATGTCAAACAATATTCTCCACACACTGTAGTTAAGTCGTGCTGCAATCTATATCTATTAAAATCCCACTGTCTTGAGTTCCTGCGCAAGAAGTTTTTGTGGTAGTCTTTAGGTGCGCGTCCATATGAATCAAAATACTGACCAACTCCATTTTTATCTATGTGCATGGCAATCCAATGTGACCCTGGCTTGTTGTCCGGATCCAAATTGCTTATTAGATACACCGGTTTTTTTACATGCAGTGGTAGCCTGTTTGCAGCATACACATTTTTGTGTAAAGCTGGGTGAATGTAGTGTAAATATTTTTGAATATCAATTGTATCCATTATTCTTAATAAGGTAAGCTGTGTCAAGTTCAATCTTCAAACCAAGAATGTGACAAGGAAATATGTAAATTACTTTTTATAGAGAAAAAATAAAGAAGAGGTTTCAGGAAATAAAACTATATGTAGGTATGCATACATCAATGTTTTATTTATTTATTATATAACTAAATACAATTTTATTCAATCTTGACAATTGATAGTCTACGGTTACATTTCAATAACATTATCGAACTTTGCATGAATAATTCAATTTATAGTCTCAGTACATTCAAAACAATACAATTTTATTACATCCTAACTACTATAGTCTACAGTTACATTACGATTCTTATCAATTTCAATAACATTATCGAACTCTGCATAAATAATACAATTTATCGTCTGAGTCAGAGCAGATTCAAAACGAACCTCCAGTCTAACGCTACCATGTTTTATAAGATTCCAATGAGTGTTTGAATTTGAGCTGAGGTCAGCCGTTAGATCAAACGCCAACACACAATATCCTTTTGCATATTGCTCCCTAGATATACCATTACCTTCATTCAGAAAATGTATACCTGTCCCTGAAAATAGTGTGTGATAGGCTGCTGTGTAAATATTATTATCGAATGATGGTTGCAAAGCTTTCGAAGGTATTTGTTGACCATCAATGTATAAACAAAATGTATTTATATTGTAGTTTTCAAAATTGAATGGATTTTTTGTTAGACCCCCATTAAACGCTGCATTGTTCACAAAACCGATTATACACCTTTTGGGAACTTGCCCCAAAAAAATATTATCTAGAGTCTTACCCTGAATCCCCGAAGGAATAGTTAAAACTTTGACTTCAGCTCGAGTGATAGGATATTTAGCTGTAGTAGAGGCTAAAACTTTTTGATGTGCAAGTAATACAGTAGGATTGATTCGTGCTCTACGTATAATAAGTGTTGCATCTGTAATGCATACTTTAAATTTCAAGTCGGATGTAGAAGCCATTAGGTTAAATGTTTCTCTCGAACGAACTAATTTAACACTCATTTCAACACCATTTATTAAAAACTTTTCTTGATTAAATATATCTCCATGAAGATGACCAATCATTTCTATCTCCTTACTTTCACATGCTAATTCTCGTCTTTTAACAAATCCATCATTTTTTTCATCAGTTGAATCCATTTTCCCAGCCGTATCTTGATACCAAAGACCACAAGTCAGATGAGATTCCTTAGCTGCAGGAGCATAATTTAATAAAGTTTCCATGTAAGCCCTATAGGCATATGTATTGTTTGGCGGTGATACTAGCTTTTGATTCAGATAAATATCTAGTTGGGTGAAAAGAGAATGGAGCCAATTGTTTACTGGAGCCACAACAGTTGACTCAGTTAATTTCGTACCATCCTGGTTTAGTATCTTGGCTTTTATGTGCAGCAATGTATGGGATAAATCCATGTAGTCATCACCTGTTCCAGGTACTTGAAATTCTATGGGTCCATCATCAGCTAGAGATGAGATGGGTTTGTAGTGTATCCATAACCCGTTTTCTATACTAGTTTGCGTGGATGGTAGAGCAAATAAATCTAACTCTGATTTTATACATTCACAGGAATGGCTATGTAAGAATGACATTTTAAAAATTATTTATGAGAATATATCTTTTTGATTATTAACTCGTAATTTTTTTAGAGCTTTCACTTTGGTAGTCGACGGTGGAATGACTGAACTAAGACGCTTCCTTTTGGTTATATATCCAGAACCAGACATATTCAATCCATCAATTTTATCATGAGCTTTTCTTTTCAAGTTTGAAGTAGCTACTTTTAACCGACTTTTAATTGATTCTTCCATGGGGCGGGCACTAGCCATATCTGATAGAAGACCGACACCAGCATTTAGAGCCTCCTTGCCTATAACGCGAGCGCCACTAGAAAGTAAGGGTAAAACTGATCTAAACAGCCCTCCTAAAAAGCTACCGATCCCATGACCACGTTGATAAGGCGCCCCTTTATAAATCACTCCAATACCAGAGCCAGCTTGATGAGAATAATAATGTTCATATGGACAAGTTATGCTGTCACGGGGATACATTATAATTTTTTGAAATGAAGTTTAACACACACTGTCCCAAACTGGAATGGTATTTTTTGACCTGTGCTGGATCTTATATCTATTTCAATGGTGTCAAACTCTCTACGCATAACTGGTAAATAGTGAGGAGGTGAGAAAACATGCATTTTATTTGCGCCATATATATACTTTGCTGGATCTAAAGGAATGATTCTCAGGAGAGGAGACATAACATCTCCTACTATCTGAGGATCGATTATGTCACAATAGACAAATAATTGTGATGGTAACCCTAAATGCAAATTTGCGGGGCATTTTCCAAGACCATTATCTACAAGATTCCTATTAGGTTCAAAACCGAGTTGAACACCCAATTTGGGTTTTAGAATCACTGATTTTACTGAATCATCCATCACTGAAACTGACACAAACTTTGATATTTCATCATAGCGAAATCTTACTTTTTCCTTCACATTATTCAACGCTGTTAAAATATGATTAATGTTATCGTAATTTGTAGCTGGAATGTGTTTTTTATAATAAACCAATGAAGGTTTTTTCTCATTTGGCATCACCATCGATTTAGTTATGTAAATAATATTTTCATGTTCTTGAACAGTAAACATGGTACATGGATATTGAAATTCAACAACTCCGACGGTCCATTGCCCTTCCAATTTTATGGGTTTTGGTAATTTAGTTGAAAATCTTGTAGTAACATTGTCTGGAAAATATTCCATAGAACTGTTACTAGGTAATGTTAAATAAAAACTTTCTTTATTCATATTTGTTTTAAATCGGAAACTAGAACCCAACTATTAAATTTATCTGGATAACCTTTCCACTTCACTAACACTTGCTTTCTGTTGCCAGAATAGCGGGAACTGATTATTTTATCTAGTTTATAATTTAGAGAGGGGTCATACGTCACTTTTTGCAATTCTTTTTCATAAAAGGTTCCAACAATGTTTTCTTGCTGTAAATCTCTTAGTGTGTACACAATCCATGGAGCCCGATCTATCACTGAAGATATTACAAATATTTCATCACTCCAATTAGATTCATATCCTTTTTGAAATATATGTTTATATTTTGTTATTCTTACATAGTCTCCAATATGAAATTTTGGCAGTGTTGGAGATGTATTGGTGTTATTTTGAACATGTTTACGTGTATACAAATTGTTCCACACTGTCATTATATTTTTTGAGTTTACATCACAAGGACACATCTTGATGCTGGAATGGTAACTGTGGTTATATGAATATATTAAGTCCTGTAAAATATCAATGTATTTATATGTATTTTTGTGAGTAAAGTAACGCCACATCCTCATTTTGAGTGTCCTTTGAAATCTTTCAACTACACTAGCCTTAATATCGGGGTTGTTTGTAGTATAGTAATTGACATTCTTCGTTTTAAAGTATTTTTGAACATCTTTCGAAACAAATTCGGTTCCTTTGTCGGATTGTATATGGGTTGGTGTTATATCGGCTTCACGAAATATACTTTCAAAACATGTTTTAATCGATTCAGAATTTTTATTTTTCATTGATCGAGCATAGGCAAATTTGGTAAAAACATCAATAACACAAAGTATATAATTAACACCATCATTATATTTTGAATAAGTTCTCATGTCACTTAAGTCAGCTTGCCAAAGTTCATTAAGATTAGATAAGACATATTTGTTTCGTGGAAATTTTTTGTGAACCGGTTTATGTAGTGTGTATGTTTCTTGTGATTGTAACCATCTTTTAACATCTTCTCTGTTCATTTTACCTTTCATAGCACTAGCCAGTTTATCAATACTAGCATATCCCGCTGGGTGTGAAGGGTTATAGTAGATATTGTTTATTTCTAATAAGGACTCCATTTTTCCCAATCTATCTTCTGTCTGGTTTTGCTAGTAACTGGTGTTGAAAACTCTTCCTCCTCTTTATATGGTGTGATCGGAAGCTGCTGCATATAGTCGACTCTTTGTGGATTTCCAATATAAATCATTGGTATTTTAATATCTTTCAGTGCTTTTGCAAATTTCTCCCATCCTATTGGAGCACTTCTTTTTAGCGGTCTCAAAAAATCATTTACTAAGTCAACAATATTACTCCCAGGGATTTTTTCTTTGTCTACAGTAATTATACCATCAGCATCCCAATAAATTTTATTTTTGTTCGATACCAACAAAAACAATAATCTCTCACCCTTCCTTATATATGTTTTAGGTACCAAGCTGAGTATGTGTTTTGGGGTGTAAGGAGTTGGTTTTTCATGAGAAACAGTAATATTTACCTGTTCCTCACCTTCGTCTGGAGACTGAACAGTAACTGAATCTTTAACACTGATTTCATTGTTTTTATTATCAACTGTGTCATATCCACTATTATCCCTATCAGATACTTCAATATTTGATACGATGGGTAATTGAATTGGTCGACGTCCTTCTTCAGCAAAATGTAAATATCGCTGCAAAACTTGCATGTATAGAGTACACTTTTTTCTTTCTTCCATATCACTTTTTAAAATGTCTTGCATTTCCATATCTAATCGTGATAGGGGGTTATCAGTCGTATTATGCTGATTAAGTTTTTCTATTACACTTGGATCAACAAGCAACATTTTCTTGGCATGTTCCATTTTTCAAACAAAAGAGGCAACTAATGCACTTAAAATTGAACCCAGTATCATTGGTAAAAAGGCACCCCCTTTTTGAATGATTATGTTTTTGCGAATTTTGTTTGTACTTTTACGTACTAGTTTGCGAAGTATGTCTTTATACTTTTTCAATTTTTTTCTAGCTTTTTCTTCTAAGGGCACTTTTCCTTTTAAAACGTTATGAATGCATTCACAAATACAATTTATTTCTTCTTCATCGCACGATTTTAAAAGAGCTTTTATGTATTTTGGTTTAAGTGTATGCAGGGCTCTAAGTAAATCCGTATGCGTCTTTAGTCTTCGATGCATTATTTATGACTGATATGAATTTGTTGATTCTTAGCATATTTAAACACTTTTGTTGGGATGTACACGGTACAATATCCGTCTGAAGGGAATATTTTTGTCTTAAAACGGCACACGTCATTAGTATCCTGTTTTAAATCAATCATTAGGTATCCATGAGCTTCATTAGTCGCATCTTTGTAAGAATCTTCCATAAACTTAATATTTTCTGGCGAAACTTGTCGTGCTAGGTATCGAATTTGAGTCTTATCACGAGGATTTTTGAAATAGATGATATAACTAGAGTTTAGTGATATGTCTCTTTGCCCTTTACCTTGATGAAATAAGTTTTGTGTTATGTAGAAAACACTCAAATTTCTGTGATGACTACCTTTTGTAAAAATATCAACAATGCGCCCATCGGATTCCCTCATGAGATCATCGATAATTATAAGTTGAGGATCCTTTCCATCGAACATACTAAGATCTGGTATTCCTTGAAAATAATTTACGTTTCTCAAATTATACAACGGTTGCATTTCATCATAACACCATGTAGTTTGAACAAAATTCACACTACAAACTTCTTTTACATATTTAATAAAGTTTGTAACAAAATTGGATTTTCCACACCCACTTGGACCAGCCACTATTGCAGTAAATGGATGATTGAAATGAAACATTTTTGACTACCAACACGTGTTTCTGGTATGAGGTAAATGAAAATAATGAAACAATGTATTGAAAGATACAAATATATATATATTTATGTAAACTTAAAATAGGATTAAAAATTATGTCTTATATTATGTCTTAACTCTATAAATATATTATTACATTAACAGCTAGGTACTTTACAAAGGTGCGGTGAGGTAGGTACCTAACTAGATACTTAAATTCTAATATTACTTAAACTTAGTTTCTTAAACTATAATGCCCCCATGCTAAAGTATTTACAGAATTCGATAAAATAAAACGTTTAGTATCATTATGTGAAAGACATGTTTTGTTAATTTTTTGAGTGAAAATTACATGCTTTATTGACTTAAATCTATACATGTGAGAAAATTGAATATTTTTATCAAAGAGACACGTCTTATAGTTATCCATTGTAAGTTTTTTAGTTACACATTTATTTACTCCTTTAGCCTTTGTAATGATTCTATTTTCAACCAGCATTGCATACATTTTCGATCGTAAGCCCACAAACTCTGTAAAGATTTTACCGTTATTTTCATCTTTAAATAACCCTACTCTTTTCTTGTTGACAAGTGGAAAATTAAATACATTGTCTGTTGGATAATCAGATGTATCGAAGTATGTTTGAATGTCGTCTTTAATATCTCTGTAAAAATCCTTTGTAAATATTTGGTAAACCAAACTGTCTGTATCTGTGTATAACAGATTGATATTGGTTTGAAATTTATTTTTCATGTAATTATAATGGAAATCATACATCAAAGTTTTGGATATATCTAAAACACACAATCCTAAATAGATGGGTTTGTTGTAAACCAATTTTGTTTTACGAAGTTGTATTGCAACTAATTCTTCTGAAAATATGGAAAGACTATGAAATTCAGGTCTTGCTATTAAACTTTGAGCCCCTTGAATCTTCCCTCGATTTTCCCAGTGAGTGAGCAATTTAACATTTACCCGTTTCTCAATGTTTTCCATTGTTTTTCCAAAGATTGCATTGTTCATAAGCTTATAGAAATCTTTTTCGAAATCGGATTTGGCTTTGGTTCTTTGATTTGTATTTAATTCTATATACTTGCTTAACCATGGACTTTGATCAAATTTTAAAATTCTATGAATTTTTTTTATTTTTAACCCCATATTTAAGCATTGTATTAAATTTCTGTAGTGTATTACGTAGCTACTTTTATTATTTAGGTTTGGAACCAGTTTAAAGTCTTTTGTATTCCCTATACAAACATTTTCTGGGCAGAGTGGAAAATCAGAATGTAAATCATGTAAGTTATCAGGATATTCTAAATCTACTTCTAAAATATAGCCGATTTCAGAATCGATTGCAACTTTGAAATTTGTCTCATTATCAACCCACTGGAAACCTCCAACGGGGAGATACTGTGACATCGCCCAACCATATAAATTATTAGCATCAAGATATATTAAAAATGATGTTGCCTGATTTCTATCGTAATTATTCATGTAGTGGTTGTTTGCTTTGGCATATCGATGACTGCACTGTGATACTCCACCTCGAATACCAGATTTAATAAAGGCAATTTTATCAAAATCTGTTAGCAACTCTAACTCTATTTTTGTGTATTTTAACATCGCATCCCAACTTAAACCTGGTGCTGTATAGTAATGCGCAGGATCCAAACCATATGTGCTCATACAAACAGTTCTAAAGTTTTCAAAAATGTCACTTAGCAATAAAACATCTGTCTTTAAGTACAAATCCGAATAATCACTCATAGAACGACATTCAAAATGCTGCCAAACATCTTTAGCATGTTCATAGTCTTCATTTGAAACGTTTGTACCCGTTATTGAGCTAAAGAATTGGTTTTGTGTAGGAAGAGATTTTTGTTTAAGACTTTCTAGCCCGGTCATAAATTCATAAGGATATACACCTTTTCTTTTTAATCGGTTAAAATCCTGCTCATTCGGAAAATGTTTCCTCAATTCATCGAATTGATTGATGTTTAGATTATTTGCTAGTGTTTCCAAACTACATGACAAAAATTTCAGAGAATCTATAAACCGTAAACTTACTCGATGGTTATTAACTTTTAATAATTTTGAAAAAGATATATAACGCTCTTTGTTTTGGGGAATTATTTCCACTGCACCTTCAGCAAAATTTAAGGCATGAACAATAAAATGAGCATCATAATTACTTAGATTATGCAAGATAACCGGAATGAAACATTGACTTCTAAATTTACTGCTACATATTTCATGAGCAACACCTCGAAAAACGCCTGTATACCAATCGTGGTCTATTATTTGTTGGCATTTTAAATCTCTCCCACAAATGTAGCATGTAGTAGCTACAGCTATTTTAACTTTGTCCATATCTGATAAAGGTAATGGACATTTTTGAAAATTATTTATTTTGGTAATTATTTCAATGTCTTTCTGTAAGCTTTCCATAAACTTTTTTGCACAGTCATCACCCACGTAAGTTCTGTATTTGGAAAGACTGTCGTCATAAGCACATTTAATGTAATACCCGAAACTATATACATCATGTCTTTGAACATTTTCAGTATGAGGTAAATCTGGATCATTTGAGCAGGATGTGATTGGCCTCAGAAATGATTCAAAATCCGCATATATAACAAACGGAACCTTGAGTTGTTTTTGATATTTATCGAATGAAACCTTATTATTGGAAACATTTTCACCGAACCAATTCTTTAAGCATGGTTTTTCGGAAGGTAAGTCAGTACGAATTTGATTACAATCTCGCTTTTGATGTTGCAATAACTGCTCGTGGTTTGAAAAATACAATAAACACCCATCACATAAATGTATTGCGGCGTGTCGCGAGGTGAGTTGGCTTCTTATTAAACGTGACATATTTTTAATATAGCAATAATGACCATTTGAACCATTTGTTATGTATAATAAGTTAATGTGACAACTTTTTCGACACTTTGTGAAATATAAGGGACCAACAACAGAATTTTGTTTTTTAACATCATCATATTCTAATCCGAAAACATTCACACTCATGTTGTTTAATTTTTCAACTTTTGAGATGTCACATAGTTTAACGGGGAAAGAAACCCCATCAAGTTTTAATTTATTTTCATTTCTTACATATGATGTAACTCTATCAGCATTTTTTGCAACTGGATACAATGCCGATAGTAATGCCCATTGGAAACATTTAACGTCTGCGTTTTTAACATTGACTACTGCTTTTTTTGTTTGTATATCATGTGGTAATTCAATGTATGATGTACCACGTAGGGGGTTAAATTTATTGATATTCATATCAATGCTCACAATTTTAGATAAACTCCAGCCACTATCCTTTTTTTCAAATTCGCTTATTTTGCTAGACAAAGTGTCCTTTAATGATTTTAAAAATATATCTAAATCATCACCTTGCATGATTATAAAGTTACTAGTTTGAAAGTCAAATGAGTTTTTTATTTCCTTTGTTTGTTGTACAAAATCAGCGTACAATATAAAGTTAACTTTAAAAATTGTTAGTTCTTCGATAGCTTCATTGATTAAAACTGAAATTGTTTCATTGATTGATTCTACAAATAATTCAGGAGTTTCAAAATCTATTTTCGTTTTATCTATTTTAGATGTTATTTTGTATGTATAAACACGGTTTCCAAAAGCTGATTGTATAAGATCAACATTCGATAAAGAATGTTGAATTTTAACAGAGTTATATTTATGTTGTTTACTATTGAAATGGCTGTTTAAATACCTCTTTTTTATTGGCAAATTGCAGGTAGTGCAATCCACAGTTCCAGTTTCAGCTTCCATACAAAGATTGAGTAATTCATTATCAAAAATTGAGTCAAATGCTTCCCGCGATGTTGATGGTGTTTCCAAATGGTTTTGTTCCTCTGACCGTCTTCTCTTCATTAGATATATATGTCCTCTTTATCAGATATAGCATTATAATAGAATTGCTTGAAAGTGTTATGTTCTTCAACCTCCTCCACGGGGGAGTAACTTGGCGTGTCCTGTAACGACATGTTACTTTTAAAAATACATAAATGCAAAATCATAGATCAAATAAAGTCAAAGTTTTGCTACAAAAGTTTGTCATCAAGGGTATCTTGAACTCGGTTTAGCTTATATTGATAGCGTTTAAGTGCAAAGGTGAAATCGGTTCAAAGTAAATACGTAATATAACAACTTACCTCCATTTTATACGGTAGAACACGGAAACACTATTTATTGTGGCAAATACTGTGTGTTGAGTAACGAATAATTTTAGAATACACGCAGATGTTATTAGACGTTATAACAATATTTATCTGTAGTTCACTGCACGAATGGCGTAAGACTGTGGTAGTAACTCGAGGGTTTTAGACCTTTATAGCAGAGAAATATCGCAAAAAACTCATGACATGTTTCAACAGGTAAACTTTCTTGGTTTGTGATGGGTGCCTAATAGTTTTTTGCAGCGTCGCATAACTCACATTGATTTATCGAATATGTTATCTGACGCCCTTTTCACGTAGCAATAAACTCGCGTCATGTCCCGACAAGCAAAATGCCTTTTTGGGTGGCCACTACCTGTCGGCTGGTTTTTATATTTGCATTGATTGTATCGCGTTATAACATGATGCTAAAAGATGAACTTCATGAAAATTTTATTTGCAATTACATCATCCACAGCTTATAATTAATGCCCACTGCTGGTTAATCAGGCGACGGACAGTGCGTCACAGTGAAGGTGTTAGGTTAGTTTATTTAAATAATAAAAATAATTAATAATGGTTAAATAATTAATACTTAAATAATAATTTCATATTATATGTATCGTGGGGGGCCGTACAATATTAAATAATATACATATAAAATAAAAATATATTTGTGTATTGCTAATAAATAAATAATAAATATTGATTATCATATTATCATAATATAATAATATGATATTATAGATAATTACCTATTGTAACGCGGGCTTAATATTAGGGGTTGTGCTCGGAACGCAGCCTTTATGCGCGCGCATCCACCCTCCGCCAGGGAAGTTTTCGGCTTGAGAGATGTCACATAAAAAAAAGTTCAGTTGGAGGTTAATTTTTGACCTACATAGTTCTCGATTTAATACCTAATGATGTGAACAAGCATTACACTAATTTAATTCACACAAATTCTTTTCGTCAACGGATGGGGACTGCTTATCTATAGTACCTGCCCCGCAAGCCGGACACAATGGCTCGACCCTCAATAAAACGCTATTGTTTGTTCATTGAGTATACAAGTGGCTTCGTAACTTTTGAATGGGCCGGGGTGCGTTAAAATGGGTTAGCGCAATCGATCAGGCGTGTGCCAAAACATACAAAAAGAGTCTAAACTTTTTTTTTTTTTTTTTTTTTTTTTAGCTGGCGCCCTGGCAAGACCACCCCAATCGCAACTTTTTTTGGGTGAGCCAGAATGAATCAATCCCTACTACTAGCGGATGAAATATGTCGACCGTGTGAGGTTTTTTCGCGCCCGTTTTCCAAATCGCAATACAACGTGGGATAAACCGTTCGTTTTCCGTGCTAATAATCGCGGCAATTTCGTTTCCTAATGGCATATCACCGAGAATATTACCGTGAGTTTGACGTGTTGTACGTTCGAATATTAAATGCGCGTTTTCGGACGTTTCCGAATTTAATTGCCTAAAACATCCGATAAAGGCATTTTCTTGATGCAAAAAATGAGTTATTTCGGTAACGGTTTGTCTGTCTAAACGTTGACCTTCCGCAAGTCGCTGACGTTCATCATTGTCTTCGATGTAAAGCCCGATGGGGTTAGTGGTGTCCGTGTACGCCAAATCAAAAACGCGATGGTATGTTCTACATTGAATTTTGATGAACGACAGTCCTGTATCGGGGTGTTGGAAACCGTGAGAGACTCCTAACGCGCTGAAGGCAAACAAGTTATTATAAGCGCGAGGGCGATCATTAAAAGTCCGACTGCTATAGAAACTTTCCGTCAACGGGGGAAAGTTTTGCACGTTGTAAGACCCACTGCCACAACACCACTGGGTTCGCAATTTTTCTTCGAAGAACAAACACGCACCACAATGCAAACACTTGTAAACGTCACCGGCTTTTAAAGACGGCTTGCGCAAGCTATATATATTTACCGTATTAAATTCGTCTCCACTTTTAATTGCTATTAAATTGGTGGAATTTCGCAAATTTGGCTCAATATTGCGAACAGCATTGTGGCGTTGACTGGCAACTCTATTAACGTCAGGGTGCGATTGCGAATATCTCGCTACTGATTCCCGATGCACTTCCGGGTGCAATTGCGAGTATCTGGTTACTGATTCCCGATTCACCTCCGGGTGCGATTGCGAATATCTCGCTACTGATTCCCGATGCACTTCCGGGTGCGAACGCGTGTACCTAGCTACAGATTCTCTGTGGACAGAGGGGTGTGCATTAGTATAGCGAGCGACGGCTTGTCGGTGTGTTTCCGGATGCAATCTATTGTATTTTTGAACGGCTTTTAAATGTGAACTTGCATTTGTCTGATTATTGGCCCTAGTTTGCTTTTTGGGTCGTCCAGCCGATTGTTTTTCGATTACCCGTGGTTTTGCAGCAATTGTTTCAAGGACGACCACCGGCTTCTTTATGTTCAATTTTGGGTCGTTTTCAATTATTTTTCTTTTTAAAGCTGCATTTAGCGGCATTTTATCAATTACAACAACCGGTTTTAATGTCGTCAATTTAGGGTCATTTATATTGTTTGCAATCGTCGAAACCACCACTGGGGCGGGTGTGGTTTCGGTAGTATTGAGCACAGTTAATCGATGAATACTGTATTCGCGTTGCTCGAATCCAGCGTTTATAAATATTAATTGTGCCAAAGCATTTTCATCGCGACATTCAAATAAACGCGCTACATTTAAATTAGTGTTGCCATGATTGTATTTGCCGGTGGCGTCAACGGCGTGGCTATTAAACAAATAACATTTATTATTATTTTTCCAAAACGAAACGGTTGCGTTTTGGCCCGTGAACAGAAAGCTCATGGTATTTTCGCGATAATTTACACTAAAGCATGACTGTACCAATTTGTTTTTTAAATTATCTAGAGCATCCGATCGATTTTGCTGATCAGAAGGATACAGACCCTGATCTACCCATTCAACATTTATGTTTGCCGAATAATTTTGAATTTGAATATGGGAAGGCAATTCTTCGGGCAACAAAAACCCTTCTCCCATCGGACTTGGAATATTGCAGTAAAGCATATCACCACATGGGAGTATTATGTTATCAATATCTGACGTTGTAAACGTCAGTACGTAGTCGATTATGATTTGCTAGTGTTGTACTAAGACTGATCAATGTCTAATTCAAACTGGATCATGTTTATAATAAAGCATAAAGTCCTCCTAGCACTACTTGTTTGTGTGAAATTTTTAAATTAATAAATAAAGCAAATAACTCTGTCACCTACCTATTAAACTTCCACACACGGCATTTCTTCGTTAAGCTCAGCGCGTAGTGATAAGAGCGAAGTAAATCAATAGCACAAAATTCACAAAACTTTTTTAAACAACACCATCTAAATTGACACAGCACTGAAAACATCTTACAGCATGAATGGTATTACACTGGGTATTAAGTTGTTAGTTTCTCATTCTTTTATGTTCTAGTAACTAGTAACTAGCACTATCAACTCTAGGTGAGTTCTGTATATAAGGCGAAGCCAGACGATACTACGATTTAACGGAATAAATGAGTCATTAGCTATGAAACACTTCACGATGCATAACTAAACTTGTCTATCCCCGGAATAGCGTTTAGACATTAAAAGAACGCGACCGATCTGTTATAGTCGTACAGGTCAACTGCCAAATCTACCCTATAATAGTGAACGAAGATCAATCAGTAGGTATGGTAATAATACATTACCAAAATTTGATCTTATCATATTCCCGCGAATACTATGGTAATCGCACCTTACCGAAAAAAAGTTGTCGTCATTGGGTTTGTACTAATCTATTATGTTTTTATTTTATGTTTAGGAGTAATTTGGTTTAAAAGCGAATAGAATTGTAAAATCCATTACAAAATGGCTAAATCGGAAAGTACTCGTAGGAATCGGCTGAAAAAAAATCACAAGGTGTAATCGGACCGTCGTGTCCAAGCCGGAGATCTTAGCTGAGATAGAAGATTTCTATGGCTGGTTGTACGCCTCACAGGTTTCGTGTCCCGAACCCAGTAATGAGGATACAAGAGCCACACTAACCCGCCACTACATAGAAGATCTTCCTGAGATCAGCCTAGACGAGATTGGGATGGCTTTGAGACAGTTGAAAAATGGAAAAGCCACAGGGGAGGACGGAATCACTTCGGAACTCCTGAAGGCAGGAAGCTCTCCCTACACACATACTCACACCATTGTTCATATGGAAAAACCAATCGTCACTATAATTGTAAGGAGTAGATAACATACTGTATTCTAAATGACTATAATATTTAGGCACTAAATAGTAATTAAATTTATGACCTGCTCGTGTTAAAACTTGTTCTTCGAGAACTGCATTATATATCACGAATCTAGGAACTACATCTATTTCAAAACGTTTATCAGAAACATTATAATAAGCTTTTACGTTAAAATCTCTAATATCTTTTAATTTAGGAATAATTGAATTATCGAATATGATTCCTCTACTGAGACCATTAATTACTCTATATTTCTTTTCGGATAATTTATACAATTTATAATTATGAGAACTATATTTTAATTTTGACGTTTTTGATTTTTTAGCAGAATAACACAATACAGTTGTACTACCATACCAATGAGATTCTAAAACATTTTTTTTTAATAGATAACACGAAAACTTAGGCTTACAATCATAGTCTGTTAAGACAGGAAAAACCATTACATAACTACAAGCCTGTACACCTATAGGACCATTCTTTAATACATATAACTTGCCTAAATCAGTAACAGTTGAATCATACAATAAATCAATATAGTTAATCAAATATGGTAAAGTATCATTATGTTTTAGAGACAAAGTTAATGTTCCAGAAGCAGAGTTTAAGTACCTATCGTCATATATAATATTATATAAATTATTTTTATCAATATCAGTAGCCACAAAAATTATCATATTTAAACTTAAGAACCCCATAAACCAAAATGTAAACATCTTGATTACGGAGTAGTCTTAGCAGGTCTTGGAACAGATGGGGCACTATACACAGCACCAGCTGTCTTGAAATGTACCAAATATATAATTACAGAACCCACTATAACGATAAATATCTTATAATCAGAAGATTTAACCGAGAAATACAAAAACACAACTATAGACACAGTGAGATGAAAGTTAAAATCTAAAGTAGGGTGAACAAAAACATAAGCACAATATAATGATTCAAAAAGCACACAATAAAACGTAGGTTTAAGTATAACAGTTATAGCAGCCAACATAAACAAAGTTGTAATATCTTTATTCGTATGCATACTATTTAAAACATTAATAGGAATAGAAAAATCAATATTTTTACTAGATTGAAGCATGTGCAATTCTTTAACTAACAAAAGAATAGGATGAGTCTTAACCAAAATACTCTGTTATCACAAATCCCACCCATAGTATAAATAAACCCAAAGAAAGAGGGTTTACGAATACGTCAGCTAGGATCTGCTTCGTCACAGTGTAAAGAGACATAATGAACGATTATAAATATAAATTTTAAATTTTTCCTTCTATATAACTATTAACATATAATTAAACTGAATTTGATAAATTTGGTAATATATAATACAAATACTAATCTAAATTTGGTAAAGATGGATCCTTTATTATTCTAGCATTCTCCTCATGATAATATAGGCTAGCGAATATTTCTTTATCATTTATTACACTATGAATACTTGAATACACAGCATCATGTTCACCAGTTTTATGATATCGTTCATTTACAGCATCATCCAAATGAGTATTGTAAAGTGAATTACCAAAACCTTGCATTAAATCTACCAAAGATATTCTATATTGTTCAACATGTTCTGCATTTACTAAATCAGATCTACCTATCAATTTGAATGGGTCAGGAAGTAAAACAAATCTATTATTAACTACTAAAAGAAACGACTACGAGACGGTCGTGACAAGACACGCATAACTCAAGTGTGTCCGACAACCTGGTTGACATGAGGCAACCCTGAGCACCCGTGTCAATTAGGGCACG
This sequence comes from Eulithis testata, assembly GCA_947507515.1. NCBI lineage: Eukaryota > Metazoa > Arthropoda > Insecta > Lepidoptera > Geometridae > Eulithis > Eulithis testata. The sequence goes on along the minus strand of OX382213.1, from coordinate 2,000,612 downwards.
AACATTAGTCGAAGCCCCACTCGGATTCCAAACCGTAACAAGCACTGTGGGTAACAGGACGGTATCCGGCACGGTGCCCACAAGTGGTGGACAAATCGTGGACAGTCATAGTTGACCTCTAGGAGAGGTCGACGCCCTCGTTTCAGGCTGCGCATAGGCCAGGGGATTAAACTCCGCCTGGTACGGGCGTCTAGCGCAACGTGCACCCGGTGGTGGCGCATAGGAGCCTGAGCGTAACTGGGTGAGAAGTCAGCCGGGGTGCCTCGTGAAGAGGCGGCGAATACCTCGTTGACTGCTGCCAAGATTGCTGAGCATACATACCGGAGGGGGGCTCAGCATTCTCAGATTGTTGAAACTTCAAGCCCCAGCCCGTAGCAGGAGGACTATACTCCAACCGTGGAGCCTCCTGAATAGTCGGCGAACGTCGACTTGCTTGTTGCGACGCCTGATGTACGTTCATGCCCGCTTGGGGCTCGGAAAGTCTCTGTCGCTGCCCGCTAGGGCCCCCGCCCTTGGCGGGTTGCTCACGCGGGCCAGCTTGACACTCTTGTGGCGTGACGCCCCCGCCCGTGCCATCTTCCAAAGGAACACAGGGCATATCTATATTGTGTATGAAACTATCATTAGTTTCTTCAACATTTTTATAAAATTGCAGGGATGGTATATTTCGCCAATCTTCTCCATAGTGTTTTGTCAGTAGTGCAACAACATCTTTGATTTTTGCAGAGTTAATTTGGTTTCCTCTTGGAATTATAGATGGTATGATTCCAGAGCAGCTCTTGCCTTTTTTTGTAACATATTTAGATTCACCAAACTCATGTTTGTAATTTTCTTCGCCTTGGATGCTCACGTTTTGTCTTCCTCGTTTCAAAATAAATCTTTTGGTCAAATTAAACTTAAAGTGCCAACTTCCTGGTGGTTTAAATTGTTTAGAAATTTTTTCTTTCCAGGCCTGAACATCAATATCATGTGTAAGACTGTAAACTTTGCCATGTTTTTTAAATATATCTACATATGACTGTGGGTCACTTATCACAGACATTGTTCTAATTTCTTTTTCAATTTTAGCAAATACCCTATCTGGTGGCAAGAAAGAATGGCCTACCATAGGGAGAATTAATATTTATCTCCTTTATTTGTGGTGGTGCATCAGTTAGAAGCCATTTACAGCACATGCCTATTAAAGTACTATTCTTATTTTGCCCGCCGCAGCCGTCCGCAAAAAAATCTTATCACTGTTTTGTTTTGAGGAATGTCCAAATTGGTCAATAAATGAAATACAGCTGTAGCGATTTGGTTGGATGCTTTGACGTTATCGGTTTCGTTCCAGTAATATATGTGCACATTATTCAATGGACTCTTAGGGCTATTATGCACTGTCGACTAGTCGCCGGCGACTCAGTCCCTCGGCGACCGAAACATGGGAAACTAGGGCCGGAGACCGAGCCGAGCGACAGTATTCCAAGTACATTCGTGCAGAATGGACGTTGAAGAACTTGCAATAGTAGCGGCGCTACTAATTATAAAAAGAAAGAAAAATAAAAAAAAATCAAAAGAGTATTGGGTGCATCCTTTGTTAGAAGAACGGAGGTCAAAGGGAATGTTTAAAATATTTTATGAAGACGTTAGAAAATATCCTCGTAAATTTTTTAATTATGCAAGAATGTCTGTGAGTTCGTTTGATGACTTATTGTGTCTTCTAAAACCACATATAACTGGCATAGATACAAACATGCGACTATGTATTTCTCCGGAAGAAAAACTTTTTATAACACTAAGGTAAGTGACAATTCAAATTAAATTCATTTCTAACATTTATTTTTTACGGGATTTTAACACAATTTACATTACATTCCCGGACACATCTATCGGCCAAACCTAGTGTTTAAAGTGTTGACAATCCCTAGCTAAAAATAAATGTTAAGTGGTGCAATAAGTTTTTATGCAGTTTTTTACGAAAACGATGGCCAGTAAATCAGCTTCACACCTGCAAAAACTTATTGCTCCTCCTAACATTTATTTTTAGCTGGTCTCCAGTCAAAACTTAAAACTCAAGGTGGGCCGATAGATGTGTCCGGGAGTGTGTTTAGAGTTACAGATAATGCCATCCACGAAGACGCGCGATTAAATTTAAAAAGAGCATCTTTCGTGCTGTTCATAATACTTTTTCCTGATTAGTCAATTTCTATTAGTGTGCGTTTGCATTCATCGATAATTAGCGTGTATCGACAGATGTTTAACACATGCGGAAGATAGCACACATGCATTTGAACAAAGAGTGGGGCGCGTCTTCGTGGATGGCACTATCTGTAAGTCTACTCTTCGATGACATAATTTAAAAATATACGGTAAATAATTATAAAACATGTATTTTTTTAAAGTACTTAATGAAATCAATATTATAAACGAACGCACAACAAAAGGAAATATTCAGAATAAATCCAAAATGTTAGAATCTTGCGAGGTATTTGAAGTGACAGTAGAAAATCGCGACTCTGGGCGTTCACGTTCTGAAGGAGTTGAAGTTGGTAGCGTATAAATAATGTTGTGCTTCAGGGCGTGATTGTTGACTTGGTGCTGTTGAACGCCCGGCCTCCGGTGTGAAGTCACCACGCTCATACTCGTACTCATTAAAATTTGGCCACATTGTGTTTGGATATATATTATTTTGAGTAGAGGATCGGAATGATTCGATTACACTGATTAATTGAATTTTCGCAGCTGACTTTTTGTGCTCCGGAATTGCCCTAAATGATGATAATAGGGACATCAGGAACATTCTGTCCTCATCTTGTTCCAAAATATCCTCCTTATTTTTGCGAGTTTCAATACACTTGTTTAATGTGGTTAACAGTTCGCTTGTGCCATCATCTGACGTTTTTTTCTTGTTTCTTCCGACTACATTTTCTCTCGAGTAAGGTCCTAAAGGTTCTTGATCATATGTCAAATGTTCTTGTTCAGCAATGTTACTCTCTGTGTTCAAATTACCAACGGTATTCTTCAAAAATAACAGCTGGGTCAAAATCACCGAGGTGGCAAATTCCAAATTCTGTTTTATGATGAATTTATCTAGCAGCTATTACTTTGATGATCAGCCTAAATAATCACTAAACTTATGTTTTAACGATAGTTTCTTTGGCAGAGCACAGAATTAACTACTACTCTTATAATTTTATTTTTAAAGAGAGCTATCGCTGAAAAACTTCATTCTGGGAACGTTTTTGTGAGGTTTATAATAATATTAAAATATAACATAAATATTTATGTCTTACCTTCTTCAACAGCGGATTTATGTTATTTATAAATAGAAATTAATAAAATGTAGTGAAATTGCCAATAAAGACGTTAAAAAGAAAAATATAGTGCAAATTCAGGTATTATGACTATTTCTGTGTCTAAATTATCTAAATATGAGAAATATCGCTGTCTTATACATAAATCAACATGCTATAGGTATAAGAAGTTCGCCTTATTTTAATATTACCAGGGCCTTTTAAAAACAAACTAAAATAATAGATGTGTTATCTGTAATTTTAGTGACGTTCCCGGAAATGATGAGGTGTTTCCGGAATGATGCATGTGTTTGCAATTGTTTTCTTCTGTTGTTTTATTTTACGGTATGCTTTGGCTCTATCTTTCCAAACAATTTTTCTTCCCTCTGGTCTTTTTACTAAAAGTGCTGCAGCTAATTCATCGTCAGAATGGGCCGGAGTATTGTTTACTATACTAGATAGTGCCTTTTTCTTTCGTCTGTATTTTATTGATGCATCTCTCCAAATTTTTCTCTGCTTTCGCTTTTCTCTCTTAGTCATCTCACTAATGTTTTAAACTTTTTTTTTCTAATAGTACGCTCTATCCTTAGCCCTTTTTATTTCTCTCTCTTCCTCCTAAAAATTATCATCTTATCTAAAAATTTCCTTTTCCTGGCATTGGCTTTCCTCGTTGTCGCAAGGAAGCCGAGCTATTTTTTTTAACTTGCTTTTTTGGACGTTTTTTATTATTTTCAACCACATGAGACTCCATATTTCTAAAAAAATATTAAACATATATTAAAATATATGTTAGCACAACATACACTAAATCAAATAACCAATAGTTGTAATAACAGGGCGCGTTTACGTACAAAAGTCATTTCGAGAACGCTCCGTCACGTCCGGGAACGATCCCGGAATGACGGTTCCCGAAATGACTTTTCAAATAAACGCGCCTTTTTTTATGCGACAGCCATCTTTGATGTCATGTTCAACTTTTTTATTGTAAAATGTTTGTGGATACTGTTTGGTATAAAACACTACAAAACGTATTTTTCAATATTCCAAGCAGAGAAACGTATTCCCGGAATGATGACGTATTGATGTACGCTCTATAAAATAATGAATTGAATGATACTTACCGCTTATTTTCAATTGTTTTGGCAAAAACTCTCTCGACAACCGTTTGTTTACATCGTTTACATCACTGTACCATAGAAAACTAAAGGTTTCGTTCAAAGACGTATTTTTTACTGAGGATCAAAATTGCGTTCAATAAAATGACGCTTACATTGCCGGACATGATATTTTGACTTGATTTTCTTTAACTTCTTTTTTTTCTTTACTAATAGCAATAATTAATTGATATAAGATAAAATTGTAAGCCATTAAGTAAGAAAAACTCTTCACTTTATTTTATTTTATGAGTATTTCCAAAGTTAGTTTCTAAAGATTGCTACATAGGACGCGTTCTCGAAATGATTTTTGTACTTATTTCTTCAAATAATAAAAAATGTGCTTTATTTTTGTCGTATAAAATATTAAGTACAGTTAAAATGAACAGAGTTAAGTAACATTTACAATAAAGATTTGCCCAAATAAACTAAATTTAGTCATTTATTTGCTGGCAAAGCTAATTCTCCACCTTGGTGATTTTGACCCAGCTGATTATATTAAATATAGGGAGTTTTATGTGAAGCAGCAGATCCGCTTTTAGTATTTTTTAATCTTCGTACTTCTCGCGAAAAGCAGCTTATATTTTTCCATTTTTTTTTAAGTGAATTACCTGTAAATAATGTATATATTTAAATTATTTTTTAATTCCAGATATCTTGGAAGCGGTTGTAAATTTTTAGATTTACATTACTCATACAGACTTGGGATTTCAACTATAGCTGAAATAATAAGAGAAGTTTGTCATTTTATATGGGTTGTACTAAAAGACCGCAACCGACAAAAGAAAATTGGTTAAAAATTGCAAAAGATTTTCATTTACGGGCCAATTTTCCAAATTGCATAGGTGCCGTAGATGGTAAGCATGTAAGAATTATAAAACCATACAACAGTGGATCATTGTGTTATAATTACAAACACTTTATTTCTGTAATTTTGCTTGCCATTTGTGACTCTGACTATAAGTTCATATATGTACATAGACGTTGGTTCCTATGGAAAGGATTGCGATTCAACTATATTTACAAATTCAACGTTTTATCAAAAGCTAATGAACAATGATTTGCAAATACCCGAACCTAAGCCCATTTCATCGACAAACCCTATACCAGTACCGTTTGTTATTGTGGGTGACGAAGCATTTGGACAAACTGACAAAATTATGCGACCGTTCGGTGGATCAAATTTAACAACAAAGAAAAAAATATTTAATTATAGGCTTTCTCGTGCACGACGCCATATTGAATGTTCATTCGGCATATTAGCAAACAAGTGGCAGATTTTTCACAGACCTATCAACGTGAATTTAGATCTAGTATCATGCATCATCAAAACATGTTGCGCTCTTCACAACTATGTCCGAGAAAGAGACGGATATAAATTTGAAGATACCCTGAGCATTCCTGGCTTTGAAGAAGTCCCAAACGGTTTCCAAAGAGCTACGTGACGTGGTGCATCATACAGAGATGTATTTGCTGATTACTTTACAACTGAGGGTCAATTATCTTGGCAGATGAGCAGTATTAATTAATAAAAAATAAATGGCATTTCTTACTTACCTGAGTTTTTTTTTACTTCGTCTGATAATTCTTCACCTCCAAATAACTCCACTATTTCTTCCCACTGTTTTTTCTTCAAATCCCGATTAGCATATTCCTCACTTAGTAAATCCCAAATAGCTTTTCGGGATTGTATTTCCGATATAAATTTATCCGTGTCAAAACTCATTGTGCGCGGCCGTCCGGTCGTTACGACAGTTGCTCGCAGTGTGAATGCTTTCATTTGAAACCGTGCTCCTATTGGTCGCCGGCGACCGGCAGTTGCCTGTGCGTCGCCACTGCGCGGCGAGTCGCCGAGTCGCCCGGGCAACCGGTGACTAGTGCAGTGCGTAAACACCTATTTAAACTATACAATATTACAGTCGTCGACAACTGAGTCGCCGGCGACTAGTCGACAGTGCGTAATAGCCCTTAGAGCTACCCACTACAGCTGTGAAATTATATAAATTTATTTGCCGACTAAAATACGAGGGGAGGTCCAAAAGTCCGCGGAATAGAGGATTTGGAAATAAAATGAAACAATGAAACTATTTTTCCTTTTCAATATAATTACCTTTGAGCTTAATACATTTTTCAGATCTTGAAATTAGCTTATGAATACCATCAAAAAAATATTTTTTCTCCTTGCCCTCAAAATGAGTCAAAATTGCCGCCTTAACTTCTTCATCGTCTTGAAACTTTTTTCCCCTGAGTTCCTTTTTTAAATTTGGAAATAAATAATAATCGCTAGGGGCAAGGTCCGGGCTGTAGGGTGGGTGGACAAGTGATTCAAAGCCGCACCGGTCTAGAGCAGCCATCGCAACTTTGCTCTTGTGAACTGGTGCGTTGTCTTGCAAAAGCAACACACCGCTTGACAGTTTACCCCGCCTTTTTTCTTTGATGGCTTCCTTCAATTGCTCCAATAATTTTGCGTAATATTCTCCGGTAATGTTGACACCCTTTTTCTTGTAGTCGATCAACAGGATTCCTTCACAATCCCAAAAAATTGTAGCCATAATCTTTCCGGCCGACTCCGACACCTTAAACTTCTTAGGGGGTGGTGTGCCCTTTTTATGCCACTGCATCGACTCTTGTTTGGACTCAGGTTCAAAATGATGAACCCAAGTTTCATCCCCGGTAACAATCCGCTCCAAAACAGGGGTAGATTCTTCGCTACACACCTCCAAAAAGTGCTTTGACGCTTCAATTCTTTGTTGCTTGTGAAGCGGCGTGAGCATTCTTGGCACCCATCTTGCACTGACTTTTGACATGCCAAGATGATCGTGTAGGATCCTCAAAATGGTTGTATCTGATACTCCTACTATTGCAGAAAGCTGTTTTTTCTTCAGACGAGCATCTTCCAATATTAATTTTTCTATTTTTTCAACGATATCCGGTGTGGTGACCTCAGCCGGCCGTCCTGGGCGAGAGTCATCTTCAATCGACTCTCTGCCTTGTTTAAAAAGACCATTCCACTTGTAAATCATGGTTTTACTAGGGCACTGATCACCATAAACGGCTCCCATCTCATTCATTATGGTTTTCGGAGGTTTTCCTTGCTTGGTAAGGAACTTTATAACGGCACGAAACTCAATTTGCTCCATAGTTGCAGTTTTTTTCCGGATTGACTTGTTAACAGGGCGATATCTCGTAAACGAGTGGTGTGAAAGGGCTAAAAATAAACTTGTTTATACCCTAATGAGTAACCGATTAGCGACATACCAAACAAAGATAGCTACCTGCATCCCCTCCCCCCCGTTCCGCGGACTTTTGGACCTCCCCTCGTAGGCTGCTTGATCCGGCAGTTTGGGCAAAGCGTTATTTTTTTGGCAATCAAATGATGCGATCAAGACATGATCCTCTTCATATCTTAATAAATCGTAAAATTCTTTGGCTTTTAGGGAATGTAGTCTTTTCTCTGTTATAAACTTTTGTTTCTCCTGATCACTAATAATCACTGTAGCATTTTTAATTTTCATCGTTAATTCTGAGCATCGAGAACATGTATCTTTCATAGGTGATCCAAAACCTACATTATATTTAGTGTTAAAAACAGTTCTGAAAAATGATTCTTTTACCTTCAATGCCGGGGTTTCATTTTGACCATTATTGTACATCTTCCATAGTTTTTTGATGTTTAATTCGGGGGGTAAGTACACTCTCACAGATGACTTACTCCGGCAATAATGAGACTCAATTGCTTTAAGAGACTCAATGAAAGCTTGTATTTTATTATGTCTTTCCAAAAATCGCATTTTTTTGCGATCACCACCTCTATTCTCTTTCGCTATACAGCCTTCTTCTTCAAAAGAGCGTCGTTAGACACCAGTAACTCTATCTCTTCCAATTTTCAGTATATCAGTAAATGCTGTTTTGCATACTCTAACGAGCTTCTGTGGATTTTTAATGGTGATATAATAATCTGCACTCATATTTTTAGGTCCTTTTGCTCCAGTTTTAAGCCGCGTTCACTCGCATTGCTTCAAACGACAATGGTGTAAAATAAAATTATCCTGATCAATTTTTTTATTTAATTTGTAAAAATTGCGGTGCATTCTGGAAACGTCATGTATTGTTAATGTTGAACATTTAAAAGTTTTATTACTTCCATGACGACAACTTGGAAGACATGGCAGCTGTTTTGGTGCATACCTAAAAAAAAAGACAAAATAAATTAACGTGATTTAGATTGTACTAATAAATAAAAGTATATTATACCATAACACGGATAGGTAACAAATTCCTAAGTCTCTTGTGTGCAAATGCAAACACACTGTACGATGAATCCTACAATGAATACTCACAGTTTGCGTCGCTTAACTTCTCTTTTCCAGTTAATTTTGTCAATACATCGTTTCCTTGCCTTATCAGGAGGAACCTGTTCGATATTCTAAGGTAAATCGGTCATTATTTAATGAGAAAACAATTGAAAATCACACACAGAAAACACCACACAACCTGTGACAAAGTTAGAGAAGACGCCATTATCGCCATGACAGTTTTGCGATGATTCTCTGCTCTGATTGGTCGTTACGGATATGGCGGCATTTGAAAAAGTTCCGTCGTGGATGTAGCGGGGTTTGAAAAAAATTGTCGTTTTCAATTGCTATTTTAGTAGAGATCTGGTGCAGTTTGCTAGTAAGAGATGTAGTGGGCATATACAGGTCAAGACAGGCTATACCATAGAGTAAAAATATTTATTTTTCTAAAAACTGGATGTGGCGGTGTTTGAAATTAGACGACACATGTCTTCTGTTGAAATAAATAGTTTGACGATTTCTGTAGGTATATATAATAATATGTGCCATCACAAATAACAATCAAGTTATTTTTTGTTGTACCAAAAAGCCTCTGTGGGATTAATAGATTTCTACTGAATAGGTCTGATCTTGGCAAGCGGTTGGCACCTAAATGTAATGGAACATACAATTCCTTCATACAGTTGCGGAATCTTTTTATATAAATTGTTGCTACCGATTTTGATATGCACATCAAAGAGGCTAATCGTCTAATTGGCTTCCCTGTTCTTAAATACATCAAATATAGCCCTAAGGCAGTTTTTGGTTTTTTGCAGCTATTTGGTTTAAACAGCTTAGTATTGCTAAAAAATTAATCACAGTCAAACCTGTCCAGTAGCGACACATGGTATTGTTCATTGTTTCAACTTTTTGAAAATCCAGAGTACTGCATGACTCTTTCCTTAATAAATCAAGCATTTGTGTGATATGAGTGGTGCTAAAGTCTTTTGTGAACTCATAGTCATTTAACCCTTATACTCGACTGTCACATAACATGCCCTATACCCGTAAACTCGCGCACTATCATGGCGGCGCGGCCTGATATTTGCCGACTTTTACAAGAATGACAATAATTCTGAAACTAGTTGGAAATTTTATTTGAAACAAAAAGTAAACTATTCTATGATAATACAGTTCTAAATTTTAACTGAAATTTTATATGACTTATTGCCTCATACACTTTCAATTTCTATCTAAAAATGTACAATTAGAAAAATAAGACATGTACATGTAAAACTAAATATTTTAGGAATATTAGGAAACTTTGGAAACATGAGGTATGCCTATTGTTAATATATGTCTAAAAACCTATGTATCAAGTTTTATTCTTCTAAACAACATTATAAGCTCTAAAATCCTTAGAAAAAACAGGCTCTTTTCTGAGAGTTAGATAGTTACTCACATTTTGTAATAACAAGTAATCTATGATCATAAGTCCAAAAGAAGAAAAAACTAGTTACATTTGAAGGAAATATATTTATTTATTTGAAACACATACCAATTTATTAGAATATTCAACAGAAAAGAATAAATGAGGTAATAATGAAAAAGGCATCCATCTTTCACCTGCTTTTTCTTTTTCCATAAACTCATACAGCAGAGGAGGTCTTTTAGGTGAAATAAAACAAGGTATACTGTAACAGAATAATTGTTTTTTCTCTGAAACATTTATTTATGATATAAAGCAAACACATAATAGAAGAAATTCATCTTCAAAGTCATTACTAATTTGTATGCAAAACACGGAGTCAAATAGTGATGTACCATGTTATCGATAAATCACGTGCATGTGACGAATCATGGTACCAAACGTAATAGATCGAAAAATAATCATGAAAAAGATATAAATACATGAAATATCTTACGGTAAAACATGGATACAAAGAAATAGTTTTTTTATCGATAACATAAAAAATACGGAACTGATTTCTTATCAACTTTTTCTGTGTACCTACTGATTTACCTCTTACGACCTTTTATGAACTTGAATCATTAAATTTATTGACAAGTTATAAATAAAAAACTGCAACATTGAATCCACATTACAATACCAAAACCAGTGCAAGAAAAAAAACTACTACATGAATGAACAATAAAACGAACCAAAACCGAAAATACCGATACCAAAATACCAAAACCAATGTAGAAAAAAAACAACACATAAAACCACATTCCAGTGACAAAATAATTAATAAAGCTAGTTTTTTAACATAACATATTTTTAACCTCAACCAAGTACAGAAGCAGAGCAATATAAAACAACCACACCGATTTTTTTTACTCACGTATCAAGTATGTGTTATGTATTATACCTGGAAAATTATAATATGGTATTAGGTACATTTGTAGTGGTGAGATACGATTACGCTCTATCTCTCTTATCTCAAACTTTTCTTTCTCTCACTCTCGGTCATACTTCTCACAACACAACAGCAACAGTGTGTCAAATAGACGAAGAAATAATGAAGGACTAAGGAGTAGTATGGAATTGTTCAAAACAGAAATCCAAGCAGAGCGATCCCTTACACTGTGGACATTCGTAAGCAGTCCTGCTGCCTCTGCGCCCATTTGCAGTGCACCAAACGCATTGTCGACGTCCCAAGTTGGAAGAATGCCGGACTGCTGCGCGCATCTCAGCGGTGATGGGTATACGCCGTATAAAGTGCCGCTCTGTAAGACGTTCTGCAGGGAATTGGGGGTAGGATATTCGAGGACGAGGAATAGAATTTTGTGGATTCCGCAATGGAACGTTGCTACGATGGCAGTCGATGATGGACTGCACGAGGGCTAAACGAAATGTCAAGGAACTTATTTTGGTGTTGCTGGATTTCTCTAGCAAAATTCTTGCATTTTGTATTGTTATATTAAGAAGGCGTTTAAAAAGTTTTCTAGTCCATTTGACACATTGTTTTCTTTCGACTAAATAGGGCTCAAGCATTTGATCTAAACGATCAACTCCACCCATCCCGTGATTATAGTCTTCGATCAGTTGAAGTTTAAAATGGGAAGGTCGTCCTGGTCTAGTTTCTTTATGTACCTGGGTCATGCCATGGAAGGTGGATAAACAGGTTAGCCGTTTACGGTCTTGGAGAGCCACAACCATGACATCTCCAGATTGTCTCGCTACAAACTCGCCTTCAACCAACGGGGTCCTCTGTATGACGGCAGGCACCTTTCGACGGGATGGCCGAAGTGTTCCGACACAATCCGTTCGCCTGCGTTTGAGGTACCTCGCAAGCATCGGGGAGTTGAACCAATTGTCCATATATAGTACGTGACCCAAATTTAAAAGAGGCTGGACCAGTTTGATTACTGTCGAAACACTCGAGGGAAGTGTGGAGTTGGTCGTCCGGTGGCCTACATAGATGAAAAATGACCATAAATAGCCAGTCGCGGATTCACACAGTTGGTACGATTTTATTCCGAATCGAGCTGATTTGGTTTTTATGTATTGCTTGAAACCAAGCGGACCTTTCCAAAGAGTCAATGACTCGTCAATACACATGTCCTGACTTAGCCTGTAATTTTGTTGAAATTTTGCATTGAGTTGGTATTTAACTGGTCCCATAGGGTACAAAATGTTGTCAGGGTTATCTGCATCTCGCGACCCATTGGCTAGATGGAAGTCTCTATTTACATTCCAGTACCTGTCTTCAGAAAACATGGACCGGAATATTTCTGTACGCAAAATTGCATGCTTAGAGAAGCAACTTTTTATGGTGGGCATTTTATGAATGCCCAACATCATCCAAAACGCAAACATCATCAACAATTCATGTACATTTGTTTCATACCAATCTCGACAAAACTTCGCGCTCTGAACCCCCTGGGCATATCGATTCGTTTCGCTCACTATATGGGACAATAAAGAATCATCCCAATAGGAGCGAAACGCATCGTATGCGTTCTCAAATACTCTAGAAGGCCCAGAGGATTCTGGTAGAAAGGTTTCTTTCTGTCCACTCCACTCATCCATCGACATCCATACAAAATCCTCACTATCACCCGCAAAGTTATCATCATTCTCCCCATCACTCGCATCCTCTTAAACCTCAACATTCATCGCTCTCCTTGCAACCCTTGCACGCATCGTGCTTTCTCTTCCAGTACGCACAGCCGTCACTCTGTCTATTTCTTCTCGCAATGGCGCAGGGAGCTCTTCGTTAGAAGCAAAACGCTCAACCAAGGGGTCACTGCGCGACCAAGCAGTACGTCCTCCCACTCCTCGTCTCTCACCACTACTTACACCTCGTCCTCGACCTCTACTTCGCCCGGTACGCCCGCCCCTATTATTTCTATATGTTCGGCCGCGCCCTCTGCCACTGGTACCGACGTTGGCTCTATGAATAGGCGCATCACCAGCTTCAGGCTGCGGCGACCCACTGCGGGGAGTACTGTAAATATGAAGTATAAATAAATATATCTTCACTGCACTAAACAATGACAAATTACTAAAGTTACTACTTACATAGGGCTAATTGCCCGTAAAACTGCCATGCGGGCCTGCTCCGATTCAGCTTCCTCATCGTCACTGTCACTGGCCCTGTGTACAATAATAAAGACATTGTAGAAAAGCTATCCACATACAAATTTAATCAAAATCGGTCATGATAACAAACATTATACACATACTCAACCTCACACACAAACTTTCGCATTTTCAACATAGCAATACTTACATAACGCCCACGCCGGGTTCTGACATCGCCATGGGCGCTAGGGAGCCATCATCTTGCACCAAAAATATTTGTGATTGAGGTCGTAGCTGAAATAATACAAAATTACTGTAAGAAAAAAAAATCAACCCTTTTTTTATATGTATACATATGACACAAAAATAATATAAAATATATATTATACAATATTTGTGACTAACATGCAGACTGTCCAACTCGGTCACCAGGTCCTCGTATCTATTTTCCTCAATCTCCTCAACAACACCGTCATCCGAATCCAGTTCATCGTCGTTTAGGACATCCAAAAAGTCATCTGGCACGCTCGATCGTCCTGGATTCCACATCTAAAAATAAAAATGTATGAATAAAAAAAACATTTATTTCAAGTAACACAGACTCATAAATAAAGCACTTATATGTACCTTCATAACAATTTTTTGTTTATGCAAATCTAGTCGTTCAAATTTTTTTTCTATCAATAACCCATTATTATTATTTTATCAAATCAGTGCAAGACAAGACAGATATGACTAGGGATGCAACATCGCTCTTAAAAACATCGATGATCAAACAAAAACATCGATGTTAAAAGAACCATCGCTCATAAGAACGATACATCGATGTTTTGTCGATGTTTTGTTTTTACCTTACGTACGATTCATTGGTAACAAGAAATGTGGTTATGGAAATCTAAATTATTAAAATATAAATAAATGTAAAAAAAATAATTAATAAATAATAATAAAATATATAATTTTTTACAAGATAATCCCTGTCAAACAAGAAAAAACATTCTAGTGTGCAAAAATATTTATTTATAAAATCAATTTAGTAATGTTGTTACTTATTTTTTCGAGTTCAAGAATCTTGAAATTGAATTGAGGAACAGAAGCTTGGAAAGCCTTGTTCCCAAAGCCTGTTTCTGTCTTGAGTGACAGTTGCCCCAGCTTCAGAAAATAATCTTTCGCTTGGGACTGATGTTGCAACGATCGGGAGGTATGTCATTGCGATCTTAGAGAGTTTTGGAAACAGAGATTTCATGTCTTCCCAAATTTCAATTGCATCCCTCTTTATCGGTGTTACAGGAGATGAAAGGTACATCTGGACTTCGGTTTCGCTGATGGAGCTTGGCGTAGCTGAAGAAGATAGTTTATTCTTCATGTTTTTGTGTGTTAACTGCTTGTGATACTTCCAGATGTCAAATTCAGCATCATCTTTATCAGATTCATCAGAGGAGTCATTCCCTGCTTTAGCCAAACACTCGTTCTCATATTCCCGCGCATATTTATTCAAGTAACTTACTACTTTGCTCTTGGCCACGGCATCTTTGAAATGCATGAACTTAAACCTGGCGTCGAGAGTAGTAGAGATGGGAAGGATTGACGAATGTTCTATCGTATCAAACCTTCTAGCTAGTTGTTTCTTCAATTCTGCTTTGAATTGCACTATTGGTTCATTTCTTGGCTTTATATTTTCCACCACTTCACGAACACAACTAACTAGTGGAATTACTTTGCTTACCGTCACGTAACTATCTCCAGAGAATTCTCTTGTTATTTTTTCAAACGGGCATAGTAATTCTGTCATTTCTCTGACACAATCCAGTTCACTGCTCGATATCATTGGTGGAGTTTCAGGCCGAGTCAAAAGTATTGCTCCTACAATGGACACCAAATCTATGAATCTTTGGAGCATATAGAAATGAGAATTCCACCTTGTGCGAACATCAAGTATCATTTTTTTTATTTGACCTTGCTTCACTCCCATATCAATTTGTCTCTTCCTTAACTCATCACTTGCATTGACGCTCCTTTTAATATATTTTACGATATCTCGAACTTTACCAATTAATTCGGTACATATTTTTGAATCGTCAATAGATTTCGTGACAACCAACTTGATTGTATGAGCGAAGCAGGGAATAATTTTTTTATCTCCAAACATTTCCCGATTGACCTTCATAACAGTGCTGTCATTGTCTGTGATGACAGCTGAAACTTTCTCAATGGAAACGTTCCACTCGGCGAAAATATTAGTTAGTTTTTGAGCTATGTACATCGACGTGTGGCTTTCGGTCAACTCAAAAACACCCAAGGTCCCGCTGAGAAGTTGAGATTTGTCCAAAAAATGTATAGTAAGGCGACCCATACACCTACAATAATATTGCACAATGTTGATGATTGCACAATATGATTGATGAGCTCCGAAACCCACACGGTACAATTAAATTGAGACAATAAAATTGAACAAGCATTCTCGTCTTACGGTACGTTTACACGGAGACACGATTTGCCGAATCTTATTTTCATCGGATCTGGAAAAACCGAATGTTGTATTCACACAGCACATCTTGCTTGGCCGTATCCGACGGCCTCGTATCGGGATCTCGTGTGAACTCACCATCCGGCTTTTATTAGCAAGAGCGCGCACAGTTCCTCACGTTGATTTGGAAGCGATGGACTTGAACAGTCTTGCTATACTATACTGGTATTATCGCCGTCAGCGTCGTAGAAAAAGATTGTGGTTAAACCCAATAGTACAAAGAAGATCAACAGTTGGTGCCTTTACAACTCTAATGCAGCAGTTAAGAAATGATCCACAAAAATTTTTTAACTACTTTAGAATGACTATACCTACATCTGATAATCTTTTGAAAAAAGTGGAAAAAGATTTGAAAAAGCGTGATACAAATATGAGGAAAAGCATTAGACCAGAAGAAAAATTAGCGATATGTATAAGGTAAGATTGAAATACTGTATTTTATTATAATTAAATTATTTATTTTGAAGTTTCCCAACTACATATTATGAAAGTCTGGTAAATCAGAAGCATTCGATTGAATACTTTGAGACTCTGGTGATGCTTTGTACTGCGATATAAAATAGCCTTGTGATTGTGCCACATTTGGTTGATAGTTGTATGTTGATGAGTGTGCAGGAGACCA
This sequence comes from Eulithis testata, assembly GCA_947507515.1. NCBI lineage: Eukaryota > Metazoa > Arthropoda > Insecta > Lepidoptera > Geometridae > Eulithis > Eulithis testata. Next base: position 1,984,232 of record OX382213.1, on the reverse strand, counting down.
TTCATTTCGGTTGTTTATATTTTGCAATAAATTTAAGACGCCTGATTGAAATTCTAATGTTTGATTATCGTTTAGCGTTGCCAATGATGGAAGTAGGACTGAGTAGGACTTCATCGCTGTAGGTAGAGAGGTTCTTGATGGATAGCTTGGTCAGCCCGTCGATCAGTCTTCCTCCTTTTTGGTCCACCAGGATGTTGTGATGTCGCAAGAAGTCGGCTCCGATTATGGATCGCTTGATGTCGGCGATTACAAAGGTCCACATGTAACAGCTGACAAACAGCTAACTTCCATTAATCGCATTAATGCTCATAGAAATCAGGATAAGGCCGTATACATAAAGAAAGCTGGAAACTTATAAGCGCTTACCGGCGCTTGTCAGCGCTGGTCCGTTCTACACAAAGGAAGCAGGTTGAAGCAGACCAAGCAAAAATGTCGGACTAATCGGACGATGATTTGGTTTTGTTAGAAAATGTGTATTTAAAAATGCGAAAAGAAGCTATACATCCCGTTAATAGAGATAGGAAACGTTTCGGAAAGTACCATCATTTATTTATAAATGAATTAAAATTTGATGATGAAAGATTTTATAAATATACAAGAATGACTCAAGAAACATTTGATTACATTTTGGATTTAGTGAAAAACCATTTGATGAAAAATTGGTGTAATTGGCATAAACAACCAATCCTTCCAGAAGAAAGACTTGTTGTCACCATTCGGTAAGTATAAAAAAATATATTTTTATCGCTTATTTATTCAACAATAAAGTTATTAATATATTAGGTATATTTATAAAAATATTAAAATATATTTTTTTATAGAATAACTTCTGATCTTTAAGGTGACTTTGATGATAAGTAAAAATCGGCCAATCTGATCTCAATAACAAAAATTGACCTAAGTTTTAAGTACCTATTTTTATTTTTTAAGAAAAAAACCGTTTTAGGGTAATATATTTTTATTTCTGATTCACATTTTTATAACCAGTTGTTCTTAATTATGATCCTCACTAACGTTTTCTAATATGCTCTCAGAGAAAGAATGAAAATAATTGTTTAGATCTGATGATTGATTTGTGATTGGTGGTGACTGGAGTGTTGCTGGTATCAATTGAGTGGTGTGTGTATCTGATGATTGATGTGTGATTGGTGGTGACTGGAGTGTTGCTATCAATTGAGTGGTGTGTGTATCCAGTGATTGATGTGTAAATGGTGGTGGTGATGGCGTATACGGTGAGTACCTAGAGAGAGATGAGTGTGAAGAAAAACGTGAGTGATATGCATAATCATCTACTGTTTTTTGAATATCATTACGAAATGACAGCAGTCGTTCTTGAGGAATCTTGCGAATATGAGGTAGGAGACTCTTTAGGAACAATAAATTATCATCATCTTCATTTTGACTTCTTTTGTTTTTCAAATACTCCAGTTTTTGCCTCTCTATGTCTAACATATTTTGATTGAATGTGTTGGTTTTTTTTTTGCGTGGTACTGAGCTCTGTTTCGGTGATTTGGTGCTTGCTGACTCCTCTGAGACGTTGCTTGGGCTGGCTTGATCAGGATTTGAATAATCTTGATTGAGATTGTCTTGATTGAGATTGTCTTGATCGAGATTGTCTAGATCGAGATTGTCTTGGTCGAGATTAGAATCATCTTGGACACAATTAAAATCACTGGTTTGTGGCTCAGATCCCACTGATAATTGATGTTTCGATTTGGTCAGATTTCCCGAAGATTTTCTTGCCTTAATGATATCTTTCAAAAACAGCAGGGATTTGTAATATGGCCATTTTGGTTCATAGGAAGTAGATGCTCCATCTCCAGAACGTGGAACTGGAATTTTTCCATGTTCGATTGCAAATTGGTCCCTCAAATATTTCCATTTCTTCCTGACTTTGCCCTCTGAAACATTAAATATTTTAGTTTTTATTTCAGCTATCTTGCAACTGGTGCATCATTTGCACATTTGGCATCTGAATTTAGAATGGGGATTTCTACAGTAAAGATGATAATTGAAGAAACAGTCAGTATATTATGGGATGAATTACAACCAATACATATGCCTATACCTACAAAAGAAACTTTCTACTCAATAGCAAACGACTTCAAGAATATTTGGGATTTTCCGAATGCTTTAGGGGCCATCGACGGGAAGCATGTACGTGTAATCTGTCCAGATCAGTCAGGAAGTATGTTTTTCAATTACAAGAAGTTTTTTTCTATGATTCTGCAAGCAGTCGCCGACGCAAGTTATAAATTTACGATAGTTGAAGTTGGTGGATTTGGTAAACAGAGCGACGGTGGAACATTTAAGGCTTCCGAACTATATAAAATTTTTAATACCGGGGAGATGGATATTCCAGAACCGGAATATTTTCCAGGAACAAACGTGAAAGCATCGTATGTTTTTATAGGCGATGAAGCATATCCATTGCTAAAATATTGATTAAAACCTTTTGGTGGCCGAGATTTGTCTTCAGACCAAAAAAATTTTAATAATCGTCTGTCGAGAGCCAGAAAATGTGTTGAGTGTGCGTTTGGCATACCAAACTCAAAATGGCGACTACTTTCTAAATGCATTGAATGTAATGTTGATTTAGTAGAAAAAATTGTTAAATGTATTTGTGTTTTACACAACACTATAATCGATAAAGAAGGTATCGACCGAAATTTTACTCCTGTAAATACAACACGTTTAAGGTGGAATAGAGCAAATCACCCTACAAATGAAGCAATGGATATAAGAAATATTTACGTTGACTATTTTTCACACAATACATTGACTTACAACAATTAATTATTTAACTTTATCTACCCTCACTAACATTAATGGCATAGCTATGACATCACAACCTAAATAACATATTTAAATAAAGAACTTATAAACCTTAAATGTTTATTAACTTTACTTAAGTCGAGAAACAAAAATAAAATCAATTAATACTTACCGTCTTCATTCATTGCCTCGCTTATTTCTTTCCAACATTTGTCAGTCACGTTACTATTACAATGCCTTTTATCCCTTTTGTCCCACACAGGTTGCTTACTGAAGACTAAGGATATCAACACGTCACTATCCATTTTAATATTTATCACAATAAAAATGCCTGTCGTAATTGCACGTGTTGTCGCAGTTGTTTATTAATTTAAAATGGCAGCGACCAGCGCTGACCAGCGCGTGTTGAAGCTTGTCGGAACTTGTCGGCACCGTTCAGTACTTATAAGCGCTTATCGGCGCGCGTTCATATATTTTCCTGCGCGGGTTACCAGCGCTGTCAAGCGCCGGTAAGCGCTTATAAGTTTCCAGCTTTCTTTCTGTATACGCCCTAAGGCACTAAAAATGACGAGAAATCATCAGTTTACACAAATAACCTCACAGTTAACATTTAAACAACAAAACAGTGTTGACTAGTTAAACAATCTAACTAACTTCATAACTGATCATTGTTACCGACCAATCAGTTAGTCTCGCACAATAATTAGAAACCCTAGAGCGCTATAAAGACATGTGCATCGGACGAAAGTCCGATCAAGACTGTCCGGTCGCTCCGCGCGCATCGCCTTATAAAGGAGTGCGTAAACAAGTGACGTCACATAATCCAGGCTTCTTCGAGGGGCTTCCAACACTTAGTTATTAATATTTAAATAAAAAAATAGTCTATATTTAATATTTTAAAATTGAAATATCGTATGGCTATTCTATTAAATATCTTTTAAATTCTGAAGAAAAATATAATAATTAATTTCAATTTGTATACTTACATGATAAGCCAACGGCGAGAACAACGAGGGTAATAGTGGATTTAGCGAACATCTTGCTGTATGTACTACTGCGGTTACGCTGAAGACGAAACTGTGAAGCATCGATCGCTGTCGTTGCTTATAAAGCAACTTGTGTGACGTAGTTTTATTTCTCAGCCAATCAAATACTTGAAATCATAACCGGACTGAACTGGATTCAATAAGGTCTCGATGAACCGGAAAACTCAGCTTGTTTTTAGGAATTTCTTAGTAAAAACCCAAATATGACCGTCATTAAAATTGGTTTTCTGGAATATTAGCATCAAATGATTGGTTTCAGTAGGTATTTCACATTCCACGTGTACACAACACGTGATGTGAGTTCATAAGACCCAATTAAAATTATCTTTTTCTTGGAATCGACTGTACGAATGTGTTTGTATTTTTAAGGTGCTCCCACACTGCTGTTACAAAATGTTATAAACATTTTTGAACACTAAAACATTTACTAACAAATGTTGTCAATTCTTACATTTTGTTAGGAACTGTTATATGTTATAAGTGCTCCTACACTGATGGAAAGTGTTTACTAACATTTTATAACATTTTGAATCTGGCATTGGCTCGCAGTTTGGTTTTGCGTTCTGAGGCGTCTACACGAAAATGGAAGAAGATTTGCTAATTGGGATAGCTTTCATTTTTTGTTTAAAAAAAAAGAAAAAGCGCTCTTATTGGATGCGCCGAACGCTTAAAGCTAGAGAAAAATATAGTGCCACAAACTATCTCGAGGATTTGGGCATTGATGGTTGCTTAGAAGATTTTATAAGAATGAACAGTTCCGAATTTGAATATCTACAAAATTTAGTTGGGGCAAAAATAGGCAAACGAGACACAAATTTTAGAAAATCTATAAGTGTGACGGAAAGACTTGCGGTAACGTTAAGGTTTTTGGCAAGTGGTAGCAGTTATAAAAGTCTTGGAGATGTGTTCAAGCTGTCAGATCAAGTGATATCTATAATCGTACCACAGGTGTGCGAGGCTCTCAATGAGGTTTTACAAGAATGCATAAAGGTAAGTCAAACAACATTTTTATTTATTAAATTTTTAATAATCAACAAATCAAACACGTATTTTTAATTTTGGATTGAACTCAGCAAATCGATTAATGATTGGGTCGAATCTTGGCTTGATTCCGAAAAATTTGATGGACTTGGTGCTCTTGCGCTGGTACTAGTATGTGCCCTCGAGCTGTCCAAAGGACTCGTTTCCAATGAAGCTAAGGGACTCGGTGCGGTGTAGTATCCTCTCGAGCTACAGACAGCATTATTTTCCGAAAAAGTGGATGGATTTGGTCCAGAGTTGTATCCCCAGGAGCTACTAGCAGTTGGCTCTGTCATGTTTGTAGGATAATCATATAGTCCCATTGATGCATTGTACAAAATATTGTTAATGTGATGTTGAGCAGTATTGTAAGCACAACGGTTTTTTAATTGTTTGAGTTTCATAGAGACATACTCTCCAAATGCGTCACTTTCATCCTTGCTCTTTCTAGTTTCGTGCATGCTTTGTAAAATCTTTAAAGCTTCTTGTTGTGTTCGATCCATAGATATTACCATCTTTGGATTTAGATTCTCCATAGGTGTTGTTATTTTGTTCGGTGTATGATCCATATGAGTCACTACCACTCGAATTTGTTTGACTAAAGACATTATTTTTATGAAGAGTACTCGATCCATAGAAGTTGTCACCTATCGAGTTAGTCCCGTTGTAGACATTGTTATTTTGTTTCGTGACAGACCCGTAGGTATTATAACCAGTTGAATTATATTTGAAATAGTTATTTTCAAACTGAATGGTGTTTGATCCAAAGGAGTTTATTCCTGTTCCGGTGACGTTTTTATGAATGTTGTTTTTTGTTGAGTGTCTGATCCGTATTTATTGGTTCCTGATGAATGAATCTGCCTATCGATATTTTTGTGTTGTATCGTAATCGATCCATCATCAATGACGCCTTTTGAATCAGCCTGTTGACTGATGTCGTTACTGTCGAGGGTATTTGATATCTGTCGATTGTTGTCATCTCTTTCGATGACATTGGAATTTATCTGTCGAATGTTGTCTTTTTTGTGATAATATTGGAATTTTTCTCTCGATCGTCGTTGTTTTTTCGGAAAATATGCGATTTCACCTGTCGAATTTCGTCATCTGTTTCGATAAGGTTGGAATTTTTATGTCGAATGTCGTCATCTCCTTCGATAATATTGGAAATTATCTGTCGATGTGAGTCATGCAACTTCTGCAACTCGAACCAAGTAGACTTCTTCCTTTGAATCCGTATTTATTTCAAGAATTATATACTGCGCAGAGTTTGCATTCACTCGTCGGTCCAATATTAAACTCGCCAAACTGCAAATCAGTAATTTTTCATGAGAGCAAAAACAAACTTGAATTTGTTGCTGTAAATCGGGGGTTATTCCTATGAGCTCAAATTATAACACTATTAATTGGTCTAATATTCCCCTTAAAGATTCCCCTTCGAAGGGGATTATTAGACTTTTTGTCTACAAATCCCCTTACAATCGAATTTAGCTGAGGCAGGGGATTATTAGACAAAAAAAGTATAGAAATCCCCTTAACCGTAATTTATGTTGGTGGAAGGGGGGGTTATTAGACAAGAATAAATAAATACTCTTACCTACCCTACTCTACCTTTATTTTATTAAATGAAATAAAGTTAATTCATATAGGCCGGGTGAATTAGCCATAACTAGCCTACAATTTATTTAACGTGACGTCTGACCCACCGTGGCTCACTTGTGAAATGCCCACCTCAGTAACCTATCCAAGGTATGGCCGGGCCTGAGGGTAAGAAACACCTAAGCCAGCTGCGCTATGAGCCAATCAAATAAAATCAACGAATTAAATAATCACAAAATCTTTATTTATTTTACATAATTTAGTGGTAGGTATAACAACAAAAATCAACAAAATATATACAAAAAAATTGTGTACTCTCTTACAGCTAGCTTTAAATTAATACGAATGATGTAGGAAATAGAGAATTTCGTAAACATGCCAAATAATTCGTGGTTTTTATAATAATGTAAAAAACTGGTTATTGTTACAATAGTATTGAACAGTTATAAGCTAAGTAATCAAAATATCACAGAAAATCAAGATTTTTACAGTAATGTGCCTAGAAATAAGTTCTATAATATTAAAATAATATTACACAGTTATAACTAAGTAATCAAAATATCACAGATAATCAAGTTTTTGAGTAATTATACCTAAGTAATCAAAATATCACAGAAAATCACGATAATCAAGTTTTTGAGTAATTATACCTTAATAATCAAAATATATATACAATGAAGATTTTTCCTTCTTCAAGTTACATTTTCATAAGGTTAACAATAAATCAACGAAGTTTTTCTAAAAAGTGCCCAACTGTTATGTCACCCTTAATGAGTTCCATTTGGACTTCCTGTATGAATTGATCGTAGTCAATGCTCTTTTGTAATCGGTTTGAAATTCCTTCTCCGTTATCATAAAACTTTTTAGCGCGAATATTGTAGAAAGATGCATCTTCCGACAAAACAGCGAGTAGCCGTATTAGGCTGGGATTCTTTCTAGCAATTCGTTTCTTTATTTTTCCATTCCAGGCTTCCACCAGGTTATTTGTACGGTGTTGCTGATCGAATATGCACCATTTTTTGATCAAATCTTCTTTTAGCCACTGTTTTAACATATATGTTCTAAACTGCTTACTCGTTTCGTCATCAGGACTTTGAGACGCAACGTAAAACCAGCCCTCGAGAATTTTGTCATGTGGTAGCATCGGCAAAACTGCACTAAGGGCTACCTGTCTTTTCAACAGTTTTTGTTTAGTAAGTTTTAGTTTTTTCCCTTTTCGCCAAATCGCATCTCTATAATGGACATAGCAGCCACTGACCAAGATATCTTCAAATGTATTCCTCATTGCGTTTATTGCAGCTTCTTCAAAATCGCACTTGAAAATTTTCGGTTGCCATTCTGGGAGTTGAGATTTGAGAACACCGAACAGAATTTCGTACGCTCGCTGACTTTTGTGGCTCATTAGCACGTACACCAACGGCAAAATGTTAATATCTTTGTTCGTACTGCCTAAATCTCCATGGATGGTATAGAGTTGATAGAAAGGTTTAGTACAGGTCCAGAAAGTTCCATCTCCCAGAAAGAAGTTAAGCGTTATCATATATTCACGAGCCAATTTGGAGCAAAATGCTATGACACGTATAGAACCATCATTGTAGTCCGCTAACAAAAAATCCTGGTGTAACTCTGGGATTTCGACTTCTGCAACGTCTTGAAATTGCGTTTTTTTCACACCCAGAGCTGCATTCCTGTGGTTATAAAGTGTTGCTTTTATGTTCTTTAGGCGAGGAAATTCTCTAATTACGTCGATTCCGGTATCTTTTAATGAGCTCACAGCTGAATTGTAGGCTGTGGAAATGCCGGGTGCTTCGGGGTCGGAAATTTCCTTCTTCAATTTGGCGAGCCTTACCGCTATGTCATTTTTCGCAAAATCCGCTACACATACATTATGTGGTTTTTCACTTTTAATCTGTTCAATCTGAAAGAAACCCAGAATTGTAATAACAGTAAAACGTCAATTTTAAACAAATTCACTTCGACAAACATCATATCTGTTTGTCGAAGCACATGAGTGTTATGTTCTAGTGTTATGTTATCAATCTATAATAGAAGTGAATACACTCGGGTAATCACCGAGTGTATTCTATTGTAAATTTCAAATTCCGAAGTTCAATACAACGAGGTAGGATTCTTTTATGTTATGATTTGAACTGATTCTAACATTAATAATAATTTTCAAATCGGATGAAGTTTTACTTACGTGTATTATGATGGATCCAGTGCATTTACTTTTCTTTCTTTGTGTACACTCCCATAAAACGGATCCATTTTTATTTCTTGTTTTGACACAATATTGATATCCGCCGTGTAAGAGTATTGTTGCTTTCTTTTTAACTATGTACTCTAATTCTGCACCACTTGCACTACCAGCCATGATTTTTTTAGATTAGGAGTCACATAAATAACACAACGCACTGTGCACTTTACTGGTGAACATGTTACAGCAAACTGATAAGAAATGCAAATACCAGAGTCAAGTCAAGAAACCGGTTTATAGACCCATAGCACCCTTTGCAGGTAAAAGCGACAAAAATGTGCATTATACAGAATTATGGACCTTATTCGCAATAACTAAGGTCGATATTTACGTACAATGAAATGAATACCTAGCCGGTAGATGCAGCTTGGTGACTACAGTCACCAAGAAAATATTCGGAGGAAATACGGCTATCCTGCTTATTCTAATACAAATCGCCGTAAGGTCCGAGTTCTATCTCTTTCTAAATCCTATGAGCCGTAGCCCCATGACATTAAAACCGGCCAAAAAATTATAAACACGGTAGTTTTAAAAAAAAAGTTAGTCCTTTGTTTCGGCGAAGTTGAGTGGTTGTAGTGTCAGTTTTTGTTTATTGTTTAATTATAAACATCTGTTTGTGTGGTTTTCTGTAATCTTAACTCTACAATAACTCAGTAAGTGCCTGTTTACATTATCGTTTCGTGTTTACTGTGATTTATGAACTACTGTACTACTGTACTGTACTGTACTGTGAATAAAAGAAAGGTTTAAGAGTATTTATTTATTCTTGTCTAATAACCCCCCCTTCCACCAACATAAATTACGGTTAAGGGGATTTCTATACTTTTTTTGTCTAATAATCCCCTGCCTCAGCTAAATTCGATTGTAAGGGGATTTGTAGACAAAAAGTAATAATCCCCTTCGAAGGGGAATCTTTAAGGGGAATATTAGACCAAGCCCTTTATTTGGCTTAAAAAATACTTTGAGGTAGCGTTTTAGAAATTGCTAAATTGTTAATAATCTCGAAGATATTGCAGATTAGAGAGTTTATTATGGCCAGTTTAATAGGTATATATTTAGATATACCTAAGTAAACTAGCCAATGTGGTAATTAAGCTAGTATACTGTTGTGTGAATGTTTCACATCAAGGGAATACATTATTTAATCGTAAACTAGCCATAATGTAGAAGGTGCAAGGAAATTACTGTGTACTTATAGAGGTTTAAACAAATGGAATTGTAGCATGACACCTGGTACTATCTTAGTATGATCATTATGAACACGTTTTTTGATAAAAATAAAAGGATATCTAAATTAAAACACCTTTAAAATGTAATTATTCAAATATTTATTAAATCTACGTAAGATTCAGCGTAGTGAATAAAAGCTATATAGTAAGGATGGCTAGATGTTTCCGGCCTAGGACTATACCTAGAAATATAGCTCGTGACTATTCGCTATCTTCTCCTTGGTCAGGCTCTGGAAGAGTATCACGAACATTTTCCGAGCAAGGCAAGGTGTTGTAGAAAGCGTGGTACAATCTAGGTATTTGTAATTCGTTGCACAGTTTTAATAGATCCTAAATAAATAAATAAAATAAATAAATATTCACGGACACTTAACACAACGCCTTCTAGTCCCAAACTAAGCAAAGCTTGTACGATGGAAACTACATAGATGGCTGATAGAATACATACATACATTTTTTTTGTAAATACATACTTATAATACATAAAAACACCCAGACACAGAACAAACATCTATGTTTATAACACACAAATGTTTGTTCTCGGTGGGGATCGAACCCACGACCCACAGCACGGAAGGCAGAGCTACTACCAGTCGGTAGTAGCCATGACGCATGATCCTGTTTCTTTTGTTTCGAAATATTAATTCTATCTTTATACACCGGTCCATTTGGATAGGGGACAGTTTTTCCTCTCCTCTTTTTCATATGAAAAGGTACAAATGGCTCATTTGGATCGTAACTTTGTTTCACAAATATGGTGTCTGGGGAATCTTTTCGGAATTGAATCCAGACAGCATTATTTAAACTTATTTTAGTTCCGTTTGCTGAAACGTGGGCTTTATATTGCTGTTTTGATTCAAAATCTTTGACTTTGTACGGTCGAGGGTTGGTTCGGGCCATTCGCACTATTTGGGCCCAACCATCGGGAGTGTAGACTGGTACGTTTTTTGATTTTTTTTTTCAATTTTTGAATGAATCGAGTCGCACTCCATGTGGGTGTGACCCGATTCAAAAAAACTTGTGGTCAATTTGCTCAAGTGTACGGTGCTCTTTCAATGTGCTTAAGCACATTGAGCAAAAGTGGTAATTTTTTTGCTGGCCGCCACAACCGTCTGACATCATCCTTACATGTTTTATATTTTCTTTTTCCATAATATATTTGTTTACACAAGTTGATATTTCTATCGTGCCTCGTTTTCTTTCTGTCTCATCCCACATAAAACATTCCACATCTTGATTACCTAAGTTGTACATTGTTAGGTTATAAACGGCTAATTTGCGAACGTAGAAGAAAGGCTCTCAAGCTCCTTTTGGTGTGCTGAGAACCGCTTCTAAGTCAAAGTTGAATGCCAGTGTTGAGCTGTCATGTTATGCTATTTCTTTGTCCTCGTTTCTACAAGTTCGGGCTTCATCCCTTCGTAACAAGTGCTTTTTGTGAGTTGCTGCATTTGCAATCTCTTCATCTTCGGTCATTTCTCTGAATGCTAGACATTGTGAAGTGTAATGTAGATAATATATTTTAATCATAAAATAGCTATACCTACCTCTTTCTCACAATATAGCCCAGTGTTTTTCTTTCAGCGTTTCAAATTGACTTCTCAAAAACTTACTGAGTAGAACTGCATAGGAAAATACTTTGACAGCTGTCAAAATCACATACACGAGTTAAAACTGTCATATCTCGGAAAAGACTCGTGCTAGACTTTCAGATCCTGGCTCAAATTAAATATTTAAAACATTATGTAAAAATTAAATTTACAAGTATTTGCAGGTGCGCTATGTATTTCCCTAAGGGCCGAAACACATAACGCAAACTGCTTATTTTTGCGGCGCCGCAACGCCAAAATCGGCAGTTGCGTTGCCGCGTTGCGGCGTCGCGAAACAGGGCATTATGGTAGGGCAACCATTTTCTCGTGATTTTTGAGTGTGGATAGACGTCTCTCTGCGATGGATCGTAATAAACTTATTGCTTATTTGTTATTAAGAAGACATTATTCTATCTTAAAAATACGGCAAAGAAGATACTGGATACATCCATTAAGTAAGGGTATGAATCCAAATGGCGAGTTCTTTTCTAAAAAATACGAAGCATTAAAGATAGACGAAAAAAAATTTGTTGCCTACTTTAGAATGAGTATATCATCATTTGAAGAGCTATTAAGCGAGTTATCAAAATATATACAGAAGAAAAAAAATAAAGGAAGGAAACCAGTTACTGCTTTGGAAATGCTGGGCTTAACTTTAAGGTAAAACAAATAGGTTTCTTATTTTTTTTTATTGATGTTTATGGCACTCGGAATCAAATGTTTAGTTTTATTTGTACCCCTGGCTTTATACACCTGTGGTACTAGCGGGGTGTCGATAAAAATTTTGCATCACTAGTGTTCATGGTTTGGGGGTACCTAGTGGTACAAAGCCAGGTTCAAATGAAACAAGACAGAATCAAATTAAGCTTTTTGCATTATACAATTTTCTTACTTTAAGAATACTTTAATAGGCCTTAAAAAATGTAATGATCAATTTAAGAAAAATCAAACTCCTCATCTTGTGAAACATAGGAAGTAGCTGACGTTTCGTCCAGTAAAAATGGTGAATTTATTGGACGTTGTTGGTTTGATGATGAGGTAGTCCTCTGTTCAGTAATCGAACTTCCAGGAGTAGAAGTGTGGTAGCCACTCTGAACCGTATTATCGTATCTCATAGTTGAATATCCTTGATTGTAACCCTGATGCTGATATTCTTGATTATAGCCGTGATGTGTATTTTGATGAATTGAAGGTTGAAGAATGTCGGTTAATATTTGAAGCACCCGACTTTGAAATATCAATGTTTGATTCTCATTTAACGATTGTAGAGATGGTAAAATCCCCTTGAAAAAATGCAAATGTCTATTCTCCGGTGTTTTTAATATTGCCAATAAATCTTCTTCAATATCATCCTTATCATCTGCCTTTCGTTTTCGTGGTTGACTTTTATAACGAGGCAATGCCGTTATTTCATTCTCAATATCTCCTTCCGCTACGCATAAACTGGAATCAGTTGCATTTTGTGAAACCTTTTTCAAAAACTGTAATTGTTTATTCAAGTGATATTCTTTAATTTTTGCAGCTCCAGCTCCTGATCGATTGGCATCTTTTAGTTTTTTTTGATATTTAGCAAAATTATCTTTTATGGCCTTCCACTTCTTGACTAAATCATTACCTGCAACAAAAAACTTCACAAGTGAAAAATAGTAATAAAGACTAAAATTCCTTAGATTCCATTTATACTACATATAAAATTTGATATAACTTTCATAAGTACTTTCGGTCCATCCAATTTCATATAAATGGCTGGCCGCCGAAAAAGAATAATTTTCTGCTTTTTCTTGACTTAGGCAAGTTAAAAACTGATTGACTTTGCCTAGAACAACCATAATGTAAAATATTTATTGAGTACTTCTTTGAAAAACTACCTGTCTATCTTTGAAAATCTATTCCTTTAGCAACACTATTACCTGCGCGGTTTGAGTTTGATTATACCTACATTTGTATTATTTTATTATTTGCCTACTAATTATTATTTCATTTTAGATTTCTAGCAACCGGCAGTGACTTTAAAACCATGCATACGAATTACTTCCGAGGAGCAAGTACAATAGCAAAAATTGTAAGGACAGTTTGTCGCGCCATATGGAAACATCTATCAAGTCAAAATATACCTCCTATAACAAAACAGGTTCTAGAAGATGTCGCTATTGAGTTTGACAAGAAAGCAAATTTTCCTAACTGCATAGGAGCTCTTGATGGTAAACATGTCCGTATTACATGTCCTGCGCACAGTGGATCACTGTTTTACAATTATAAGGGCTATAATTCAATAGTTTTATTAGCTCTTGTAGATTCTAGATATAGATTCATTTTTGTCGATATAGGAGCGTATGGCAAGGAAAGTGACTCCACCGTTTTCCAGAACTCTAAACTTTATGATTTGATTATGACACGCAAATTACCTATTCCTGTACCAAAGCCTTTACCAGGTTCTCAAAATGAAACTCCATTTGTTTTTGTAGGAGATGAAGCATTCTCAATTTCGAATAACGTCATGCGCCCTTACTCAGGAAAACATTTGTCGGTACAACAAAGAGTTTACAATTATCGACTGAGTCGTGCCCGAAGATATGTCGAGTGCGCTTTTGGCATCCTAGCCAATAAATGGCGCATATTTCATCGATCTATGAATGTGCAATACGAATTTGCGACAGACATTATCAAGGCATGTTGTGTAATGCACAACTTTGTTTTGAATCGAGATGGAGTACAAGCGACCGATGACATTATCTTTGATGATTCTGATCTGCAAATGTTGCATTTGCCCACAGCAAATGAAAATAATTTAAGCCCACATCTAATACGGAATGATTTTTGTAATTACTTTTCCAGTGATGTTGGCGCCCTAAGTTGGCAATTAAACAAAATATGAATGTTCGTATACCTACTCAGTTCAAAATACAAATAATACCTTAATACATTTGATTCAAACTATTTAACATGTTGTGAACTGCGAATAAACAATTTAAATGGCAATTTGGTTTTATTTATAGTATTTGTTTACCTTTTTGAATAAGAGCGCGAGAAAAAAATATAATTTTAACTTAGAGAAAATCTTTTGCATAGGGCATTAAAATAAATGGTGTATTTCATATGATTAAAAAAAAAAGATACATGCTACTTACATTAAACTACAATTTAAACCGCGGATCAGATTTTTACGTTTTTACTACAGTAAAAATTGTAGTTTTATTGTGAATAGTGATCGCGTAAACCTAAGACTATATGTTACTACTTACCCAGTTTTGATTTTTCGGTTGAGTTTTTTTCCTTGTAATCAACATAAACGATCTCACAAATGCTTTTCCATGCTTCTTGTTTTATAAATTTGTCTTTATAGGTTTCGTCACTAGTATCCCACAAACAACGGTGTTCCTGAACCGAAGATATAAACAGATCGACGTCAACGTCAGACATTTTAATTTTAAAACTGCTTCTCGGTTGACACGTGTTGTTTGCAAGAGTGTTAGAAACAACTGCATCCTTGTCAACAAGTATGACGTCATAACGCTGGAATTCACGTCGTGCGTTGCGGCGCCGCACCGCTATAGCGCACTGCCGATTTCAGCGGCGCGGCGCCGCAACGCGCTTATGTGTTTCGGCCCTAAAACCACATGTACTAATTGCGTTGGCTATAACTCCAGTAGGGGAGGGATGGGCACTTTTTTACAATTTAATGCATAAAAAATCAAACTTTATAGATAATCAATATTTATTGCCCATTCTCATTGCACCACACATTTGGCTAGATATCTTAGAAGGGACTTTCTTAAAATTATAATCAGTCTCAACATTAGAGATAATTTTAGAAGTTAAGTCAAAAGTGCCTAAACCTCCTCCCTATAGTAGGGAGGTTTGGACACACCCTATGGGAGACTTGGGCATGGCCTATAAAACACTTTATATCCGAAAATAAAAGTTTACAATGAATAAAAAACATCTCAAAAACATCATAAATCGTTTATTATCTCAACTTATCTAAGATTATTATTACCCATAAAGGTTTATCAAATGTGTACTTAGAGCTTCCACGTTTGGTTTTATTGCATGTCTTTGGTCCTGGCAATTTTGTTTTGACGTCGTCTAGTGGGACACTAGCTATGTCATCTACTTCTGGAAAGAAAAATGTGTTTCTTATCTTACTCAGCCTCATAAATTTGATTGTAGCCATGGTATGACTAATGCCTTCGATTCGGCCGACATAGTGCACAACAGTCTTTATTGTTTTAAATTTAACGAGCACAAAATCATTCATTTAAAAATTTCTGTCAATCATTATCACGTCATCTTCATCGAACTCTTCTTCTGACGTTTCTTCAACAACTGTTCCATCAGAACTGTCAGCGAGTAAAACATTTTCTACATCACTACTGCTCATTTACCTTTACTCTATTCGATGTTAGGTCTGGTGGAAGTTTAGGAATCTGTTTCTTCTCTATATTTTTAAGAATCTTTTTTTCCTGCCTGTCTTGTTCTGCTATTTCTATCAGTCTCTTTTCAGGTGTGTCTGTCAATATCCTTGTTTTCCCTTTCTTCCTTGCATTTTTAATCAGTTTTCTTGGGTAAGCTTTTGGGTATGGTCTCACTGTTTCAGGCGTTACAACTTCAGCGACTTCTGTTGTTATTTGATCTGTAGCAAATGAGGAAGAAGCAGCCACAGCAATGTTATTGAAACAGGACCTGCTTCAGTTTGATTTTCTGTTTCAAGCTGTTCTGGAAGGACTTGAGTTGAAGTTGACTGGATTATAGGGTCATTTCTGGACGATAACGTAGTTACGGGTTCATCGCGATCAGTGACATAAGAGCAAAGAAAATCTTCATTTGAGAATATATTTGAATTGAAAGGCCATATCCCAGGTTTTTCAAATCCTTTTTGTAAATTTTGTGGTTTGAAAGCTAGAGGTATAGCAATGGCTGCTAGTTTGGGGATATCATAGATCGTTACAGTTTTTCCAGGATTGCTCACCATCCAGTCTGTTAAAGCCTTATTGTAGTAATTTTTTAGTGGCCCATACACTGTTAAGTCAAGTGGCTGTAGCTTGTGGCTACAGTGTGGTGGGAAGGTCATCAGAACAATGCCAACTTCTTTACAAAAGTCGACTTCCACAGAGATATCATATGGCTCTCATGATTATCGAGGAGCAACAACACTGGATTTTCTGGCGTCGGTTTTGCATGTTTCGCAAAATGATGCATATATTTAATGAAATTTGAAGATGTCATCCATCCAGACGGATGTGTTTAGTCATCTGACCCAATGGGGGCATAATGAAGCATGTAGGATTTGAAATTTACTCTTGGGAATATGAAGTACGGAGGTATTGAATTTCCAATAGCATTGATTCCACAGCACACTGTGACAAGTGAGCCTCTCTCTGCAGATGTTGCTTGTCCAACTTGTTTGGAGCCTTTTGAAGCAATCACTCTTTGTGTACGCTGAACAGTCGTCAATCCTGTTATATATATCTATATTATATATAGCTTCGGGACCAAACTGATGTCGCTCAAAGACCGTTTTTAAATTTTCGAAAAAATTATCCACGTTTGTTTTGTTACAACTTGTTGCACGTGATAACGATGTAGCTTCTGGTGTCCGTATTGATAAGTGAGGGGTTTGATGCGTATCGTCAAAACTGCTTTTCGTCATTAACCATTTTTTGCCAAAGGTGCGTTTCGTCAAAGGTTCCTTTTGCCAAAGTTATGTTCGGTCAAGAAATTTTCGTCAAAGGAGCTTTTGGTCAAAGACAGTTATTTGCCATGATTGCGTTTCGTCTTATTGTTTAATTTAATATAATTTTCAACACGCTTTATGTTGTAATGAATGGTAATTGGGTTACCTATTAATTTTGTTCTAATAAAAGTAATAGTTTAAAAAAGACTAAAAAAATACGCTTTATATAGAAAACAAAACTAAAAAAAAAAATTTTTTTTTATAAATTTGAATTAAGAATAGTGTAGTTTTTTTTATAAATATAAAATCATAATAGTGTAAATAAGAAAAACATGTATTTCATTTAATAAAAAGCGTAGGTTCTTTTTAAAATATTATCGAAATGATAATCTTTCTACTCATAGAATCTGTCAATAAAATATTTATAACTGTTGAGACCATGCACCCCACGCTTTTTATAAATGAAATACATGTTTTTCTGCACTATTATTAATTTACCTCGTGTGTTCATAAGTCTTGAGACACAGTAAAACTAAAATAATTTTGGAGCTAAGTTGAGTATTCATTTATTGGATATTAAAATTAAAACTACTGACATCTAGATCTGTATTTAAAAATAAATCATTCAAAATGGCCGCCTTTGCATTCAATGCAGGCCTTCAAACGCGTGCGCAATTCATCTATGGCGGCACGAATCTTTTCAATGGGAATCCGTTTCGATTCTTTAATAAGGGCTCGCTTGAGAGAATCCAGGTTTGGGTGAGACTTTCTGCATGCCCTCAGCTCGATTTCCGTCCATAAAGAATAATCCAAAGGATTCAAGTCAGGGCTTGACGAGGGCCAATCTTCGCTCCGAATGAAGCCTGGCAAATTGGCCTCCAGCCAACGTTGGGTAGTCTTAGCTTTATGGGAGGGAGCAGAGTCCTGTTGGAAAACCCAGTATTTTCCAGCGAATAGCGTATCATTTAATGGTTTAACCACCGCTTCCAATATGTCGGTTTGGTAATTTTGTGCCTTCACCTTGACGCCTTGCTGGCAAAAATGAAGCGAAGTGACCCCCTCGTAGGAAACACCCCACCAAACCATCACACTTGCTGGATGATGAGTACGCTGGACATTGCGTACAGATGGCTGGACGTCCTTTGAACTTCTAGCGTAAACCTTATTGTTCTGCCGGTTAAACTTTTCTTCCACCGTGAAGATCTTTTCATCGGTAAACAGGATATTTTTTGGATCGTGTCTCTTCAATAGGTTCCGACATCGTTCCAGTCGCAATTTACGAAGACGCTCGTTTAAATAATGCACTTTCCTTCGACTGTAGGCCTTTAGTTTAAGATCATATTTAAGTATCCTGTTGTAATGGCCCCAACCCTCTGTTAGAGGTTAGCTCATTAAATCTACGAAATCTACTCTATTTTCTTATAAAATGGTATGCTGAATGTGAACTACGGGTAAGGTCCTGTGCGCTCTGCTTTTGATGACGCCAGCCTCGAACCAGTGTAGAGTGTTTCTACCTGAATAATGGTATTTGCCTTGTCCTGTATGAACTAATTACTTGAACAGAATACTAGAGTCTTGAGCTAATATACATACTTCTATGGATTAAAGGTCAGTGATCATCAAACTCTTTGTTATAGGCAATGGGCTCTCTTAAATGTTTGGCGGGTCAAACCTCTCTAACGCGATGGCGTACATATGGAGTTAACTAGTATTCTCACGCTCTTTTATTTCTTTAGTCTAGGTAGTAACATGTATGATGGGCTTTGTGTTATCGGACCTGGCTTCTGACAATGGTGATACGGTCCGAATGTTCTACCTAGATCTGTTCGATGATCGGTACAGCCGATTCGAACTATAACCTTTTAACCGCGCGGAGGAATTGACCGCATTCAGATAGGATAACCAATCGTCTTTTATATTGCCAACAGCATTAGCTAAGTAAAGTATTTATCAACTTTATTGTCTGATATCTACTCAAGACTATCAAGATGAATATCGGGATGATTCTATAATTATCTTCTGCTAATGATTATGAATCTTTAGACTAATTCTAATCCTGTCCTAATCGAGTGAACTAGGAAATGAATTTAAATAAGAAGGAATTAAACTCTAAACGAACTCAGTAATAATTAGTTTATTAAGAAACCAAATGCAAGATAAAACCACGTACAAACCCTTACCAATTAAACATACAACTTATAGAGAAACTTAACCATCACATTTAGGTTTAATCTAGGCTTTATATTTGTACTTTGAGCCCTATAGGGTTTCCGGAATAACACCACCGCATTATAAGCTGATAATCGGAATTGCTTTGATCTCAACAGAAATCTAATCAAGTCAGACTACTACGCTTTCCCATCAATCGCCTCGGAAAGCCGTGACAGGATCCGAATACCTATTCGGACCCACCAAGACCTCCCTACTTAGTTATTCCAGGGCAAGCTAATTTTACAGGCCTTTTGGCCAAGACTTAGACAGTCTTAAGAATTCAAATTTGGGAACCGAAGTCTCAGAGTGAGATGGGAACAAGCGACATATTATTATCTAGGAAATTACAATCAACACGTATGATTGATTTAGGTAAACCTCTCTGTCTTCTGAGTCCAATGCACTATAAGGGTAGTAGTTATTGCTTTATTACTCTTTTACCAAATCAATCATACAGACTTAAAATTAGAACTTAGCTCTTTTCTAGGAACAACTCGAAACAGGCACTAAAATTGATCTAATTTACGATACTCTGCTTAAGAGTTCACATCAAAGTATTACACTCCTAACAAAATCTTTACACGGCAAGAATCACCACGGTAAGCTAATAACAGAAACAAAGGATTCGCGTCAAAACAAAAGGCCACGTCTGTACACTACTGAATTTCAAAACTGCACTGCCTGCGTAAATGAATCTAAGTGAAAAACGCTACGCGCTCGTAACTCTCGTAACTCTCCGACTGGGCCGAAGGTTTCTCCACAATTCTATTTATTGCTCGTGCGCACGTCCCATCCTCCTGGGCGTGGCTTGGAGACTCGTTCCTCGCTCATTGGCAGAGCTGTTAAATTCCACCACAGGGCGTCGCTACCAGTAGGTGTCTGTAAACTGAAATTTATATGTGAGCGTTTGCTGATAGCTAACAGTATTAACTGTTTTGTAAAATCATCCTGAAATATCACATTTATATAAACAGTAGCACATGGGTTATATTTTTATTAATTATCCTTATGGATAAACCTTATATTAAAATAATGGGTGTCATAATTCGCGATCTATAGCCATGCTCTTAAAATTAATTATTCTATCATCCATTATATTACTAAACATCCAAGCAACCAACATGCCATTTGTACATCTTTAACCGAGCAACACAGGAAATAGATAGGTAACTTTTAACCTTTTTTTTATAACAAATTCTGACGCCAGTCTTGAGACAAAAGCTCTTCTCAGAACAGGTCTAAAATCGCATTCGTTATCTCTGATACCAATATCTGTTAGCTTTTTGTGCGTATTCTCAAAACCACGCAGCTGCAACCAATTCATTTAGGTAATTTGATTGACAGAAACGAAAAAAAAAAAAATTCGTTAAACAAAAGATTAGTTTCGCCTTGGATATTAGTTCAACATGTGGCATAGCTTTCGTTCCTTAGGCAGCAAAAATTATATTTATGATGACTTTTTGGGTCATCACATTGTTCACCGATATTCGCGAAATGTTGGTCTGCAGAGCTAATTTCTTTTGAGTCCGGCAAGGGTTGCGACGAATTCGCTCTCTGATTACTTTGATGTTGGCGGGCGCGGGCGGCCACATCTTCCTCGGTCTTGTAAAGAGCCGGTCTCCTTGTACCTCTTTATGGTATAATACACAAAGTTCCGACTACATCCCAAACTTTGGATTTCACTAAAAACTTGCATTGGTTTTTTTCCTGCTTGAAACAGTGAAATTACAGTCGCACGCAAATCTTTTGTTGGCGCCATTTTCACGGAGAATGAAACAAATATTCAAATGTATATATTTTCTGATTCAAAACATTCGAAATTTAAAATTTTAAAAGTTTAAAATAGGTTGCATGAATTACTTTCTTTTTAAATTAATTAAATAAGTTCGTCTCAAAACTTATGAACACACGAGGTACACACACACACACACACCTTCACTATACAAGTTACCGCGCCGCTATTCATGCCCGTTAAAATAAGACATTTTTGTTCTTATCTACATAGAAACAAAGGTTATAACAAAAGCAGAGATGGCGCGGGCTCTAGTAGCCGGTTGCGTTTCGACAAGTTCATAATTATTTTTTATTTTCACAAAGGGTGCGTTCAGTTTACATTGATTTTTGCTTGTAGAAAAATTACAGTGTTCTCCATACTCTGTAATTTTACTATTACAGTGTACAGTAAATCGTGTGAAAATACAGTAAATCTGCTGTAATTACAGTGTATCTGGCAACGCTGGCAATAACTGTAGTTAAATGCTAGTTACTGCACTCTTTGTAAGGAGGACACACAGAACTGCAAAGTATTCGTTCTAAATTTACTTACCATAACCGCAGCATCTAACTGATACTGCATTTATGTACCTTTATCGAAAAGAGGCTGTGAAGCTGAAAATGAAAGAATGACCAGTGCTATGGTGTGTTGGAGGTGTTCGAGATTGCTATTGTTTGGAGGTATTGATCATAGTGATGTGGGATGATCTTGCGGGGCAAGAGCGTCGCCGAAGCCCAGAGATGCGGTCGATACACTATCAGGAGGAGTGATGTATCCTGTTAGCGAGGTGTCTGCTTCTGTAGTCCAAGATGCTAGTTGATCATCTTCGAGGTTTTGTTCCGCTGGTGACGCATATGCAGTGGGAGAATCGGCCTCGCTAGGTGATGAATCGGAGGATTCTGTGAGAAACTCTTGCGCTCCCTCGCGCCATAAAGTTTTTGTCTTAGTCAATGATATCAGTTTATCAAGGAGCTCTTGATCTGGCTGTAAATTAGAGGCATGTTCCTTAAGAGGGGTGCTTGCGTCAAGAGGCTCAAGTGTGCGGTCGATCTCTTGCAGCTCACTGTTGACGATTACCATGGTGTCACCATTATAGGAGTCGTCCTTGGAGTGTAAATTCGGGTTGTCTATGCCCCATTGCTCCTTGAATGCTTATGATAAGGTTCAGTTAGTCTTATGTCAAAATAAACTTAGACAGATTGCAGTATCTAACAGATACTGCACTTATGTTTGGTTGGTTTAGTTTTATGTAAAAATACACTTAGACTAAGTGCAGTATCTAATAGATGGGCTGTTTTTTTTTTATTTGTGCCCACCTAAAATTAAAATTTATTTTTATTTTATGCGTATTTTAATGATTTTTTGATATGGATATAATAAATAACATTCAATCCAAGTAAATCTTACGAAATTGCTAAGAAATATCCAAAATTAACTATGAAATCATTAAATAATGTTCGTTATTCTGAAAAATATCTCCTCTGCGTTGAGGTGTAGTATTACGATAGATACTAAGATTCAGCGTACATCTTCATTTTGTAGTCAGTATTAAAGGAGACTCGCTAAAGAATACTCGTTTCAATCGAATCCCTTCCCCTCATGGCGACCTTGCCAGGATTTGGGGTGCGTGACGCGGTATCGAGTTGGTTAGGCGTTGCAGCTCCAAATATGTAGAGCGAATCTATCTTTTAAACAATATTATTTTTTTAAATGTCGTGATTTGATTGGGATAAAATGTGTCGGTCGAATATTGAAAAAGAAACCGTGTTCCTAAACAATTCCTGGTTGGATTACCTGCCGCCTCCTCTACGGGTCTTAGCGACGCTGGCAAATTCCAGTCTCTTGCTCCGGGTGTACCTGTTACACGTAGATCTTCCTGTATCCTTTTGATACACACTATCGGACATGGCATTGCCATATACATCCAGTGCGTAGCTGGCCCAACCTTTCCGAAATCGCCGTCGGCGTTTGGCCAAACGGGCATCCTAAGCTTGTAACGTAATGACGAAACATCAATCACGTGTCCAAGGGCCTTGATGTAAGCCTCTATAGGTGCGGGTAAGTTGTGGTTGCCAGATAGGATCTGACCTGCGAAGGAATCCTCTTCGTACGTGGATTCTCCCTCTTCTTGCTTCAACGTGATGAGACGAGCATATAAGCTCATAACGCAGTAGTAAACCCATGCTGACTTTGGAACGTTCTTCGCGAAATACGGCTGCTGTGCTGCGATGATGTCGTATTCTTTTTCGCACAAAGGAATGAATCCTTCAGCTGTGATTGCGAACTCGTTAGTCCTGCGGTAGGGTGCTACTCCAGGAAACCCCATCATGTCGACGTCCGAAAACATCGGTTCATTTCTGGGCTTGGTAGCGACTGTTGACAATCGAGTGGGCTTGGGACCGGTTGAGTTAGGGTCTCCTGGTGGTAGGGGTGGTGCTGCTGTGTTCTCCGAACCTTTAGATCCCTTTTTTATAGAAGGGATCTAAAGGTTCGGTGTGAAGAGTACATTGTTGTTTTGCAGCACCAAAGTGCATAGATTGCACTTCTTCAGCCATTTTCCCGCAATAATTTTCCGAAAAATCACATATTATAATAGCTTCATTTTCTTGAAGCTCATCAATACATTTTCTATATTGTTGTTGTTGATGCTTCCAATTGTAGTAATGCTTTTTGAATCCAGGTAATTGATCTTGAAATGTTTTAATTAGTTCCTCAACTGTACTTGTTTTATTAACTTTAGCCATTCTTTTAGTAGTTAGGGCCAGGCCACAACAGTGCGTTGCGGCGTCGCATCGCAAAAACAACATCGCACAGCTATGCGATGCGATGTCGCAACGCAAAAATTTCAACGACGTTGAGCTGAGTCTCTGGTTAGTAGCTAACATGTCCGGGATTATAACTGTGAGTATATACATACAAAATATAGAGCATGGATACCGGTTTTCGATAATATCGAAATACCGGATTATCGGACTAAAAGCCCGATAAAAAAAACCGATATTGGACGTGACTACTATCGGTTTTTCGATAATAATAATTATATTAAACTACATAACTAGCTAGCAGACCCTACGTGCAATTTCAACAAAATGACCGTCATAAATTAATTAAAATTGAAATGGCGTTGTTTGAAAATGGAGGAAATCGCGGATTCTATTTAGACATGGCGTACAGATATTTACTGACGATACCCCCAACGAGCGTTGAGTCTGAAAGAGCGTTTTCGTCGGCAGCGTATACGTGCAATAAAATAAGGTCGTCCCTTAAAGACAACACTTTGGATGCCCTCTGCTTCTTGCGCTCTTTATTTAAAAACTCACGTGAACGTGAATCGCCGTCGTCTTCAAAGTCATAAGATGACCATTTATTGACCAATTTGGACCATGTCGTTAATTGTCGTTCCTTGATGCTTGTGCTGATTTTACCAATTATTTGAGTTGATTATTTTTAGTTGATTATTTTGAGTTGATTTTATTTTTATTTTATGACATAGCAGAGTATGTTGTGAGTACTTGTGGTGTGGTAGTGTGATTCCTGTGATCTCATAGAAAGACTGTAATTAATAAATATCGTTGATTTACTTTAAATGCCCTTTTACTCATAGAATTCCCATACTCCTTAGCAACGTTAACCTCTCAAGCCTCAGCGCCATTAAAAAACTCCGCACTGTCAGGCCAGGAGGTGGGGGGGGGGGGGGGGGGGGTACTTAGCGATCTCGGAAACAAAATTGCTTAGTTTTTGAAATACTTGGGTCTTTGTTTGTACTGATTCATGATCTAGGACCTAGAATAAATAACGTAATTATCTGTATAACTAATAAATGCAAATTACATAGTTTGTAAATGCGAATTTCAATGAATACCAATAATATTTTCAAAATATTATTTCTCCGAATCGAAGACAATTTACTCTAGACAACCTTGTTTGTTCAACAGGGAATGAAGCAATATATCACTCAACAAAAATTATAAAATTGGAAATTTTGTTCAATACCCACTAGTATACCATAAAAACCATTCAGTGGAACTTTAGTTTTCATCTAAAAACATGTTCTCAAACATGTTCTCAAACATGATCAGGACTCACCTGCTGAAGCAAACAGCCCTGAAAATGGATGGCGCTCAAGCTTAAACTAGAACTACAATAATGCAACCCAAGGTGTAAATCCGACCTAAAAAATTGAAAAAAATGGTTAAATTTGAGAGGCTTTATTTAGCCAAAAACAAAACATCTTATGCAGAGCATGGAAAATCAATAAAAGCGAGAGTTGAAAAGTACGTAAATATTTTTCCCGTAAAGGTCATTCGTACTCCAGAAATTATGGAAAGACGTTTGAGTCGGGACTCTTTACATGAAGGATTGCTTCAACCTATTCTCAACCTTCTTATGATACTAGAATGATAAGAAGCATATCGGTCGAAACGACTTCAACCTTATATCAACCTTCTTGCTACAGGAGAAGCCCCACATCGTTGGCTGTGCGTTGGTCGAGTATCGACCGGACTCTCTCATGACGAAAGAGAACGAGTTTGCGCATTTTTGGAGCAAAACTGGAAGGTTTCACGAAACTGCCCTCCGCCGCCGTCGCTCGTATTCAACAAAATAAAAGCAGACTTCTGGATACTGCCAGAACACTCCATTGTGTTACAGGTATTATTTACAGCACTCGCTATTGCTCTGGATTCAATCGGTCTTATTCCTGAAGGGGACTGAAGAAAGTCAAGGTTTAAACCTTGACGTTGACGTTCAAACCTTGACTTTCTTTAGTCTTCGTTCTGGAATAAGACCGAATGTCTTCCCTGTGGGTAATTCTTTGAACACCTAGGTACCTACAACAAAAAATCCCAATTTCTCTGCAGTAAATTTTTTACTCACTGGTTTCCGCCCTATCATACGCAAGTCATGCCTAAACCCGTTTCAGTCGTTACTGTAGGTACCTAGGTAGTAGATGCTACTAGGTACTACCTTATCAGTAGTAATAAAATTATGAAGTTAGTGATAAAGTTATAGGTACCTACCACAAATTCGTAATTTTTTGGCCTACGCGGAATTAGTCGAATTAGGAAGAAATCTGGAGAATGTGGAAGTGAGCAACATCTGACAGAAGCATTATCTGATGGTTTTATTTCGGTAGGTTCGATTCACGGAGTTGATTCGAAGCACTGACTTTGGTACTTCGCACACGCTGCGATTCCCTCGTATTATCAAAATCCGAGAAGACAAACCGGTTAAGGACATTTTAAGCTTGGACGAGTTCGATAAGCTTGTGGGGGTGAGTTGTGTGAATGAATCAAAGTTTCAAAATCAGATGTTTTAATTTCCTGACTCTCCTGACCAAACGAAAATCTTCAAAATTCTACTTTTTTAGCGTGTTTCTTAAAAACCAGAATCATTTTATTTGGTTTTACAGAACAAAGGTTCCGTGATAAAAATGGTCAATAAGGTCAAATTGGCGAAGATGTCGCAAAAATCCGCAAGAAACGACCCGGGAAAGTGCTCCAAGTAGCAGAGGACTTCAAGGTCACTCATAGTGATGTTGCAGTTACATCTCAAGCTCTGAAAGATAGGAGTATATGCTTGCTATCTGATGATGACGATTGTAGTCGAGAAGAGCTGATCAGGATTATACAAACGCACAACGGAAAAGTTGTGGCTAATTATGGTAAGAACTTTAATTAAGAAGTAACCGTTGGACAGCATGATTTTGTAAGTTTAATTTGAGTTCTATGTAGATAGATGTCCCATGGTACAACATCAGATTGATGGCATCCTTCTTGTGATACTAGATGTCAATCAAGTGAACCACCTTCTATTTACCTCGAAGCATATCGGTCGAAACGACTTCAACCTTATATCAACCTTCTTATGATACTAGAATGATAAGAAGCATAAAGCATATCGGTCGCTCAGGACTCACCTGCTGAAGCAATCAGCCCTGAAAATGGATGACGCTCAAGCTTAAACTAGAACTACAATAATGCAACCCAAGGTGTAAAAACGACCTAAAAATTGGAAAAAATGGTTAAATTTGAGAAGCTGTATTTAGCAAAAAACCAAAACATGCAGAGCATGGAAAATTAATCAAAGGGAAAGTTTAAAAGTACGTGAAAGCTCTGAAAAAGCAATCAGCCCTGAAAATGGATGACGCTCAAGCTTAAACTAGAACTACAAAAATGTAACCCAAGGTGTAAAAAATGACCTATAACATTTCCAATTCTTATTCAATACCCGTGCGAAGCCGGGACGAACCAATGGTTGCAATAAACTTTGGAAATCGCATTGAAATCACCTTCTAGCTAAGTACCAGTCTTACTTGAACTACAAAATGTCTTGTCTTATTGTTGTAAAAAAAGAGGTTCAAACTTTATTTAGTCAATTTAGTTGACTAAAACTGAAATAAATAAACATTTAATAAAACATTCATAAAATCATTGAAACTCCAAGAAACTAGAATGATAAGAAGCATATCGGACTAAACGTACTGCAACCTATTCTCAACTTTCTTATGATACTAGATGTCAATCAAGTGAACCGCCTTCTATTTACCTCGAAGCATATCGGTCGAAACGACTTCAACCATATATCAACCTTCTTATGATACTAGAATGATAAGAAACATTAGAACCAACCACAAACCGTTGCAAACGATTTATAGATAGCTCAACTGGTCCAAATCAGTACCAATCGGAAGCATGCCCAAGACACTGGCTGCATTGCCACATTGCATTGCATTGTTATATATACAATTTTTCTGTTGACGTGACTCCATCTTTGCTACGAGGACCGCTTGTGCTATCACACAGTTATGCAAACGCAAGTAAGAGAACATGTTTTTAGATGAAAAATCAAGTTCCACTCAATGGTTTATATGGTATATGAAACTGTTCAAACGCAAGTAAGAAAACATGTTTTTAGATGAAAAATCAAGTCCCACTCAATGGTTTATACGGTATATCAAACGCAAGTAAGAAAACATGTTTTTAGATGAAAAATCAAGTTCCACTCAATGCTTTATACGGTAGGTATATCAAACGCAAGTAAGAGAACATGTTTTTAGATGAAAAATCAAGATCCACTCATTGGTTTGGCTTGATATCAAGCAACATCTAGATAGACGACTTCTAAACCTTGTTTTTGAACGAAGCATTGAGATGGTCCAATACGGAGCCAAAACAATACAATCGCGATGCGTTCGGTGGCTTGGTCGAGTTGTTTACAAAATGCAAAGCCCGAGTGAGGTTGTTGTAACGGTGAATGGAAAACATTGTCTGAAGATTTCCGTGTTCAACAGCGGGTTTGCACTGAAACACGATTTTATTGTAGGCATCCGTATTATGCCAAGCATCATCCAAAAAGCAAACAATATCAGCACCTCGTTAATATTCGTGTCGTACCATTCACGTTGGAATACGTTCGACTCGATCCCAGTGGCGTACCGATTGGTCTCGGTTACTATTTCCTGTAACATGGTATCTGGCCAGTATGACCGAAACGCATCGTAAATACTGGCATGCGTTTCTACTGACCCCGTGTGTGTGGGAGTAAAATCCTCTTTTAAACCGGTGAAGGAATCCATCGTCTCCCACTGGAATGAGCCCCTACCTCCTAGGAGAATCCTGTCATCCTCCGCGTCATGGAACTCGTCGTCGTCCCCCTCAACGCGACCTACGACCCTACGAGCGGTCCTTGCAGCAAGGAGGGAGTCGCGTTGTTGGCGCGTCCTAACTAAGTTCTCCACCATTTCCCTAAGTGGGACAGGCACGTCCTCGTCAGTGGTATATACTTGGACTATAGGATCCCCTATAGTCCAAGCGTTACCTGGAGCCGCTGCTCTGGCACGCCTTCTGCCACGACCACGACCACGACCACGGGCGCGGCCTCCGCGAGCACTCGTCTGACCTCCGCGAGCAGCACGGGTGGGGCTGTTTTGCTGCGCTGATTCTGCCGGCGGTACGTATTGAGGATGTGCATCAGGTGCGTAGGCACCATCCTCGAGGATTTCGCTATCCGCCGGCACAACGATGACTATCGGAGAAGACGGCGTTCTGAAAAGAGAATCAACCATGAATTGATTACTATAAACAAATCGTATAAACGTGTTTGTTATTGAAATATGAGAACAACACGCGTCAAGTGGCTTGTTCGTTATGTTTATGTTACTGTTTGGCTTTATGACATAGTAATAAAGATAAGGTCGGGTGAACAATAGGTTTAGTTGATAAATTAGAGACTTTTAAAATAGACACTTGAAAACACTTGTGAATGTGAATCCTGTTGTGAATGGTGTTCTGCCGGCTTATCCTGGATGAGCAGATAATTTATCAATTATATTATATTATTAAGCTTTTAGTTAGCATAAAACAAATTATCGCATGAAAGAGTACACAATTTACTATTGGACCAACATCAAAATCTCAAAAAAAAAATTGGCCTCTCCATACAAAATGGATCAGCTGACCGGGCAATTAGTATGGAGACATCAAATTTTTTTTCGAGATTTCAGAGTTGGTTCCATAGTAAGTGTTGGTCATATTGATGAGCAGTATCACCCCATATAATTATTATCACACATTGCTTTTACACCCTGTATATGTATGCGGGTGTTTATTGTGTATGTGTAGTAGTTGAAATTTGTTTTTTGACAATTGTCCTTGCTTATTAAATAATTACAATGAAAATTCTTTGTTCAGAAATCAAGGTTAATTGCCAAAAAAAATATTCAAATTAAAAAGGTAAAAGTGTGAAATACAGGTGGAATTGAATCCACGATTGCTCAGTGATCAGTGCAGTGAATGTGTCAGCCAAAGGTACCTAGTGAGTTCGAATCTCGCTATTAATTATTATTACTATTTTCAGCTTTTAATTAACAAACAATATTACTTAGGTACAATACTTACAGTATCAATTGTTCTAGTAGGCACATTTTTATTGCGCAGAAAATATAATGGTTTGTAGGCAAACCATTTACTTTCATATATTTCCTCGGTACCCGCTCCGGATTTATTTGAACTGTCACATTTTTTCTTTTCGCGGTAATAGTGACTAGTTAAATTTTTTATTTTTCTTTCTACTTCAGTAACAGATGTAGACAATTCAGTTGCAATGTCATTAAATGCGTCGAAGCGTTTTGGCCGCAATTTATAGTCACAGTGTTTTGGATCCCATAATAATTGTTTTGAACGATAGAGTTCTATTAGTTTTATCACTTTTTCGTCTTCCCATTCCATATTGTTTTAGTTGATAAAAAAACACAGTCACGCACGTCACTACTCCTCGAAAGTCGGCGGGCAACTGAGCGGGGGGCGCCGCGCCGGGCGTGCCGCGCGCGGGCGCATGCCGCCGGCCCGGCGGCATGCGCCCGCCGGCCGGTCGTTCAAAATCAGGCCGCCGGCCTTGCCCGCCGGGTTCGTCCCGCCGGGCCGGCGGCTTTGGTGTGTTGACACCTTAAGCCTTGATCACACGTACCGAGCAAACCGGCGAGACAGTAAAATGTTTCTCGGCCGAGACAGTGTAGTAAGCGAGTAGCTGTTCACACACGTTTTGAAATAAGCACAGTCAGTTCAGTTATATTGAGACTACAATTCATAATATGATGGAACGTAAAAAGATAATTAGAAAATACACAAAGTTACTTATTCCACTATTAGTAGAAGAATTAAATGAACTGCTGGAAAAGGAGCAACGCCGAATTTGGACAAGGCCATGGATGTTGAGAAGATCTAGTTTTGGCGCCACAAACACTGTTTTTAGGTTTGTTAATCTTAACCTAAACAAAATTTTCTGATTCTTCCAAAGGAACACAGGGCATATCTATATTGTGTATGAAACTATCATTAGTTTCTTCAACATTTTTATAAAATTGCAGGGATGGTATATTTCGCCAATCTTCTCCATAGTGTTTTGTCAGTAGTGCAACAACATGTTTGATTTTTGCAGAGTTCATTTGGTTTCCTCTTGGAATTATAGATGGTATGATTCCAGAGCAGCTCTTGCCTTTTTTTGTAACATATTTAGATTCACCAAACTCATGTTTGTAATTTTCTTCGCCTTGGATGCTCACGTTTTGTCTTCCTCGTTTCAAAATAAATCTTTTGGTCAAATTAAACTTAAAGTGCCAACTTCCTGGTGGTTTAAATTGTTTAGAAATTTCTTCTTTCCAGGCCTGAACATCAATATCATGTGTAAGACTGTAAACTTTACCATGTTTTTTAAATATATCTACATATGACTGTGGGTCACTTATCACAGACATTGTTCTAATTTCTTTTTCAATTTTAGCAAATACCCTATCTGGTGGCAAGAAAGAATGGCCTATCATAGGGAAAATTATATTTATCTCCTTTATTTGTGGTGGTGCATCAGTTAGAAGCCATTTACAGCACATGCCTATTAAAGTACTATTCTTATTTTGCCCGCCGCAGCCGTCCGCAAAAAATCTTATCACTGTTTTGTTTTGAGGAATGTCCAAATTGGTCAATAAATGAAATATAGCTGTAGCGATTTGGTTGGATGCTTTGACGTTATCGGTTTCGTTCCAGTAATATATGTGCACATTATTCAATGGACTCTTAGAGCTACCCACTACAGCTGTGAAATTATATAAATTTATTTGCCGACTAAAATAGGCTGCTTGATCCGGCAGTTTGGGCAAAGCGTTATTTTTTTGGCAATCAAATGATGCGATCAAGACATGATCCTCTTCATATCTTAATAAATCGTAAAATGCTTTGTCTTTTAGGGAATGATGTCTTTTCTCTGTTATAAACTTTTGTTTCTCCTGATCACTAGTAGCATTTTTAATTTTCATCGTTAATTCTGAGCATCGAGAACATGTATCTTTCATAGGTGATCCAAAACCTACATTATATTTAGTGTTAAAAACAGTTCTGAAAAATGATTCTTTTACCTTCAATGCCGGGGTTTCATTTTGACCATTATTGTACATCTTCCATAGTTTTTTGATGTTTAATTCGGGGGGTAAGTACACTCTCACAGATGACTTACTCCGGCAATAATGAGACTCAATTGCTTTAAGAGACTCAATGAAAGCTTGTATTTTATTATGTCTTTCCAAAAATCGCATTTTTTTGCGATCACCACCTCTATTCTCTTTCGCTATACAGCCTTCTTCTTCAAAAGAGCGTCGTAAGACACCAGTAACTCTATCTCTTCCAATTTTCAGTATATCAGTAAATGCTGTTTTGCATACTCTAACGAGCTTCTGTGGATTTTTAATGGTGATATAATAATCTGCACTCATATTTTTAGGTCCTCTTGCTCCAGTTTTAAGCCGCGTTCGCTCGCATTGCTTCAAACGACAATGGTGTAAAATAAAATTATCCTGATCAATTTTTTTATTTAATTTGTAAAAATTGCGGTGCATTCTGGAAACGTCATGTATTGTTAATGTTGAACATTTAAAAGTTTTATTACTTCCATGACGACAACTTGGAAGACATGGCAGCTGTTTTGGTGCATACCTAAAAAAAAAGACAAAATAAATTAACGTGATTTAGATTGTACTAATAAATAAAAGTATATTATACCATAACACGGATAGGTAACAAATTCCTAAGTCTCTTGTGTGCAAATGCAAACACACTGTATTATGGATCGCGTACGATGAATCCTACAATGAATACTCACAGTTTGCGTCGCTTAACTTCTCTTTTCCAGTTAATTTTGTCAATACATCGTTTCCTTGCCTTATCAGGAGGAACCTGTTCGATATTCTGAGGTAAATCGGTCATTATTTAATGAGAAAACAATTGAAAAAGTTCCGTCGTGGATGTAGCGGGGTTTGAAAAAAATTGTCGTTTTCATTTGCTATTTTAGTAGAGATCTGGTTCAGTTTGCTAGTAAGAGATGTAGTGGGCATATACAGGTCAAGACAGGCTATACCATAAAGTAAAAATATTTATTTTTCTAAAAACTGGATGTGGCGGTGTTTGAAATTAGACGACACATATGTAATATTAGTTTACCGTGCTACGGCCGACACTCGGCTCGGACCCGACACGGTCTAGCGTGAGTCATCCTTTATGCGGGCAATATTATAGGTAGGTAGGTACACGGTCACTATCTCTGCTCCCTTCGCGATTACGCGATTTCGCCTCACTCTACAGGTTATACATATTATGAAATTGATTTATCTGGAATCACACAATTTCTGCGCTCCGGCCAAGGCATAGGTATCTCGCGGAATATCCGATTATGTAATGAATTATTATTGTTTGGAATAAGTATCAGTAAAGTTATAGCAAATTCAATAAAACTAGTATCCATGTTATTCTTTATAACATAAAAATGATATATCTTTTTGAATTATTCAAATCGGACCATTACTTACGAAAACATCAATAGGTATGCCGTTCCTGTCGCTAAAAAAGCGTGTGACGTCATTGTAACGGAAACGAGCGCGGCCGGCCGGAAATCCTATGCGACGCAGCGCCTGCGACGCGGTTGGTCACTAATATTTGGCATGTTATTTATATAAAAAATTGTGTACAACAGAATATTATACAGGGTGTTACCTTACCAGACCACTTCCGAAAACGAAAGGGGGAGGTAGGGTCGTTGCGCCGGTTCTCGACCAGTTAGTGCTCCCGTCAACTTCAGAACATCAGAAAAAAATATTACAACCCTGTTATATCTGCACTAGTGATGTTCTCTAATAGCCTATATAATGAAGTTTCTTTTAAATATAAATTATGACATAAGAAGTTCTTAGTTATTTTTATTTTTATTTTAATCCGGAAATCGGCCTCAAATTTTAGTTTTCGACCATGGAGCATTTCGTTTTCGGCCACTAATATTTTTAGCCTTAAAGTAAAATCGTTATGTCGAAGCCGAGAAAAATATTGAACAATTTTTGTACAAATTGAAAAAAATTTACTGCTTTAGTAACACACTCAACAGCCTGAACACCCACTAAATTTAGCGAATGTGCCGCACATTGAACGTAAATCGCAAATTCGCAAACTTCTTTTATTCTTGACTAACACCAGAGTACTTTCCAGACATATTTGATGCATTGTTGTAGCTATGCCCGCGACAATCTTTTATAGGAATATCAAGGCTTTCAAAAAAGTTTAAATGGTATCTGCTATATATGGCGCATTATGTTCATCTATAGGCAAAAATTGCAAAAATATCTCAATAGGCTGGCTGACCAGTAAGCCTCTCGCCCGCCATTCTATTCCTTAGAAAGGATTTTATTATCATTAGACATGAAAATGACCGCTCCACTGAAGGGTGGCCAGAATATGCATTAGCCTGTTAAGGTATTGTTACACATGCTAATAAAGCATGCTTTTAGTGAGCAAGTGCTTATTTAGCATGTGTATCGAAACCTTGCTAATAATTAGCATGCTAATTATAACATGCTGCTCATATTGAGCATGCTAATTAGCACGCTTTTAGCGTGCTATTTTCTATCATGTGTAACAGTACCATTATAATAGAATTGCTTGAAAGTGTTATGTTCTTCAACCTCCTCCACGAGAGAGTAACTTGGTGTGTCCTGTAACGACATGTTACTTTTATAAAATACATAGATACAAGTAGGCGCACAACATAAATTCAAAATCATAGATCACTAAGAGTCGATTTCACCGTTTGCAGGCAAAACTTAGATCAATTCAAAATCATAATAGAATTGCTTGAAAGTGTTATGTTCTTCAACTTCCTCCACGGGAGAGTAACTTGGTGTGTCATGTAACGACATGTTACTTTTATAAAATACATAGATACAAGTAGGCGCACAACATAAATTCACAATCATAGATCACTAAGAGTCGATTTCACCGTTTGCAGGCAAAACTTAGATCAATTCAAAATCATAATAGAATTGCTTGAAAGTGTTATGTTCTTCAACCTCCTCCACGGGAGAGTAACTTGGTGTGTCATGTAACGACATGTTACTTTTATAAAATACATAGATACAAGTAGGCGCACAACATAAATTCAAAATCATAGATCACTAAGAGTCGATTTCACCGTTTGCAGGCAAAACTTAGATCAATTCAAAATTATAATAGAATTGCTTGAAAGTGTTATGTTCTTTAACCTCCTCCACGGGAGAGTAACTTGGTGTGTCCTGTAACGACATGTTACTTTTATAAAATACATATGTCGAAGCATCGTTAGCTTGGTTCGTTATTCCGTTAGTCGGGTTCGATATGTTCGGAGGCCGGTTGGACATTCTTGAATTTTGTGAGCGTGTATGTACAGGCATTCACCGAAATTAAACTGTTACTATATAGTTTGATCACTGCATTATAATTTTCTAACAATAATCACCGAGAATATTCAACGATCACAGTAATAAATTACGATTATGAGCCAATGGTTTTGTAAGCGACTAATAATTCCGAATTGTCCTTCTAAAGTCTGACAACCCGTCAATCATGACACTTACAACTCCATTCGGGTGTCTATGCCCGCTCATAAAAATAAATCAGCTTGACGACAACGTCATCATGATCCTCAACCGTCAACGTAAATATTACTTTCAGTTGTCAATGCCAACATCATCTTCAACTTCCCTGATTCTAATTTACTTGTAAACAATACTATTAACTAATAAACTAAGCGCGCGCCGTTACATAGATACAAGTAGGCGCACAACATAAATTCAAAATCATAGATCACTAAGAGTCGATTTCACCGTTTGCAGGCAAAACTTAGATCAATTTAAAATCATAATAGAATTGCTTGAAACTGTTATGTTCTTCAACCTCCTCCAGGGGAGAATAACTTGGTGTGTCATGTAACGACATGTTACTTTTATAAAATACATAGATACAAGTAAGCGCACAACATATATTCAAAATCATAGATCACTAAGAGTCGATTTCACCGTTTGCAGGCAAAACTTAGATCAATTCAAAATCATAATAGAATTGCTTGAAAGTGTTATGTTCTTCAACCTCCTCCACGGGAGAGTAACTTGGTGTGTCCTGTAACGACATGTTACTTTTATAAAATACATAGATACAAGTAGGCGCACAACATAAATTCAAAATCATAGATCACTAAGAGTCGATTTCACCGTTTGCAGGCAAAACTTAGATCAATTCAAAATCATAATAGAATTGCTTGAAAGTGTTATGTTCTTCAACCTCCTCCAGGGGAGAATAACTTGGTGTGTCATGTAACGACATGTTACTTTTATAAAATACATAGATACAAGTAAGCGCACAACATATATTCAAAATCATAGATCACTAAGAGTCGATTTCACCGTTTGCAGGCAAAACTTAGATCAATTCAAAATTATAATAGAATTGCTTGAAAGTGTTATGTTCTTTAACCTCCTCCACGGGAGAGTAACTTGGTGTGTCCTGTAACGACATGTTACTTTTATAAAATACATAGATACAAGTAGGCGCACAACATAAATTCAAAATCATAGATCTTTAAGAGTCGATTTCACCGTTTGCAGGCAAAACTTAGATCAATTTAAAATCATAATAGAATTGCTTGAAACTGTTATGTTCTTCAACCTCCTCCAGGGGAGAATAACTTGGTGTGTCATGTAACGACATGTTACTTTTATAAAATACATAGATACAAGTAAGCGCACAACATATATTCAAAATCATAGATCACTAAGAGTCGATTTCACCGTTTGCAGGCAAAACTTAGATCAATTCAAAATCATAATAGAATTGCTTGAAAGTGTTTTGTTCTTCAACCTCCTCCACGGGAGAGTAACTTGGTGTGTCCTGTAACGACATGTTACTTTTATAAAATACATAGATACAAGTAGGCGCACAACATACATTCAAAATCATAGATCACTAAGAGTCGATATCACCGTTTGCAGGCAAAACTTAGATCAATTCAAAATCATAATAGAATTGCTTGAAAGTGTTTTGTTCTTCAACCTCCTCCACGGGAGAGTAACTTGGTGTGTCCTGTAACGACATGTTACTTTTATAAAATACATAGATACAAAAAGGCGCACAACATACATTCAAAATCATAGATCACTAAGAGTCGATATCACCGTTTGCAGGCAAAACTTAGATCAATTCAAAATCATAATAGAATTGCTTGAAAGTGTTATGTTCTTCAACCTCTTCCACGGGAGAGTAACTTGGTGTGTCCTGTAACGACATGTTACTTTTATAAAATACATAGATACAAGTAGGCGCACAACATAAATTCACAATCATAGATCACTAAGAGTCGATTTCACCGTTTGCAGGCAATACTTAGATCAATTTAAAATCAGAATAGAATTGCTTGAAAGTGTTATGTTCTTCAACCTCCTCCACGGGAAAGTAACTTGGTGTGTCCTGTAACGACATGTTACTTTTATAAAATACATAGATCCCGCTAAGCAAGCAAAAGTTGCAATAATATTACTTAAAGTAACATCAAGGAGCTTGTAAGTTACAAATACAAGGTTTGTAACAGATTTTCCTTCCTGCCGTAGGGGAAAACTCAGGCAAAGAAGAAAATAAGTTTAAAATACTCAAAATTACAAGAATTTATTTATTCCAAGTACATAGTAACAATTAGGTGTAAATGCTATGCTTTAAAGTACTTAAAATTAAGTAAATTAGGTAGAAATTGCCTAAAAGTATACTAAATAGATGCTATAGTTGAATGGTGCACATCTGACGTCTGACTCGGCGGAAACTTTGATATTTTTACAATATGATACTCGAGTTAGTAGTAGTTAGGGATAGGGAAAACTCTTGATCCGGTAGGTGAGTAGTGGTGAAGAACGGGTTTTAGCTGCCTTTCTTCCTATTCTAACTAACCTGAGCTACTATGGGCTAGTCGTTTTGTTTTGGGTATGCGAAGTGAACATGCTCGGATCTTTAGGTATGGTATCGACCAGCTGCTAGGCTCGTTCGACGCGGGCGTTTTGTGGTGTGGTTCAGGAAGTCTGATCGCCACTTGACAGCCTCGCTGAAGATTATTAATAAAATAAATTAGTTACTGAGTAGGGAAATTTCTTCATCGAGGTACAGTAGGTAGTTTTATGTGAAATTTTGGCAGGTTTTTACCGTTATTTAAAGATATCTTACCTTGAGGCTGGTATGGTGAGATATGCTGGTTGTATTTTGTATGGAAATGCTTGAAGGCGGTTACGAACGTTCCGGTCCAATCTTGACTTCGCAAATCGCGTTTACGCCGGTACGACCTGAAGTAAATGGATACGAATGCATGGGTCAACCTTGAGTAGTCATAACGCTATCAGATTTGTCCAGGATCCCAATGGAAATCGATTTAAATTACCTGTAGTTTGGTGATTCAAAACGTATGACTGTTTTTGCGTTCAGCGGCCTTGTGTTTCGCTTATTCGCACTCCAAACTAATTGGAAACTCGTATCTCATGTAAATGTATTGTAGAAACAACTTCGGTATTCTTTTTCGAGTATAAATGTGGCTTATTTACCGAAATAAAATTAAAATTCGTTGGTTCGAGATGATACTCAATAATTTTCAAAATCACCTCTGCCACAGACGAGAGGCTCGGTTTTTTTTATTCTCGATTCCGTTTGGCATGGATCATAGAGTGTTTCTTTTTTATTTTTCTTTGTATCGGGGTTGCCGTCTCGGTAACTCAACTCTCTACCAACCACCGAATCGGTATCGAACGAATGTTTTTTATTATTTTGTTTATGAGAAATATTATGTGAAATTTAGTAATAGTTGAAGTAAAAATAATGCCAATAATAACGAAGTATCGCACCGGTGCCAAATCGCCCTAGCAGGCCGTTCTAGGCCCGAGTTCTTATGATAATGATTCTATCTCGATGAAAGGAAAATTTGAAATATTTTAGCGGGAGATTCAAACTAGGTACGTTTTACTAGGTAATTGCTATGATTTTTTCTAACGTGTAGATTATATGTAAAGTGTTAAAAATCGAAGGTTACAGGTTGCAACGTTCATGCAAGCTTAGAGCGAGCTTGAAACGAAGCGCTAACGGCCGCGCTGTAGATAAACCCCGTAACTTACGCAGAGCTGACCAGCAAAACTTATTATAACTTTATAACGTTAAGTTGCAGTAACATTACACCTGTAACATATTTGAAAATTGTAAAGTTAACTTTCCGTAAGTTTTAAGTTTACCATTTCCACAACTTTTCTTTTGAAAGGTAAAGGTTACTTATCTCAACTATCTTGCTTAAATGTTGCAAATGAAACATACATGTAACTTGCATTTATTTAATTGTCGCAAAGTTACATTTGCTAGGTTTCGGTAAATTTAAAATGAATCCTTGCATTAAGGTTGAAGATGGAACTTTCACGGAACTTGCATTTATTGAGTTGTCGTAAAGTTACCTTTGCAAGTTTTAGGCAAGTTTAAAATTAACCCTTGCGTTAAAGTAAGACCTGAAACTTGCAAGTAACTAACTTTTATTAGGTTGACGCAAAATTATTTTTTTAAGTTTTTGATAACTTTAGAATTAATCCTTACAATGATAAAAATGCAACATTTTGGTTAACAATGATAAAAATGCAACATTTTGGTAAGTTATTAATTAACCCTGGCATTAAAGTTAGACCGGAAACATGCACGTAACTTGCATTTAATAAGTTGACCCAAAGTTACATTTATAAGGTTTTCGTAAGTTTAAAATTAATCCTTGCAACAATGTTGAAAATGTAACTTGCACTTTACTTGCATTCAGCAAGTTATCACAAGGCTGAGTTTGTAAGGTTTCTGTAGGTTTCAATTTATTGTTGCATTAATGTTACCTACGTACCTAGCACCTAACTTACAATAAGTAAGTTGTCTCAATGTTTCTCCTATAGGGTTAAGGTAAATTTGAATTTTGTCTTTGTAGTAATGTTGTAAGCAAAAGTTTCATTCAGCGCTTCTGCACACGATGCCGTCACCGTGCACCGTGCACTGATGACGGCATCGTGCAGAAGCGCTGAATGAAACGTTTGCTTACTACATTACTACAAAGACAAAATTCAAATTGAAGAGACTCCTTCGAGTAAAATAAATGAAAATTGAACAAATATAATAGATATTTCAACATTTTATTAAGAGCATATGTAGGTAGGTACTCATAAAAAGATAACCAGCTGTGCCGTTCACATAGACAGAAAAAATAATATTTCCACTACAAGCATAGAAAACACATGGTTCTTTTTTAACAACACAACACACAGTAACATGCACTAAAGAAGAATATTATCAACCGCAAGATAATAAGTTCACAGGGCCAGTTACTTTGCGATGACTCATTTTACCCGGATCAAACAATGTGAGGTGGAAGGACCTTCAGTGTGCATCGAAGGGACTCTACATGAATAATAGATCATTTATTACACATAAATGTTTACTATTCGTGTATAAACATTTACTAAGCCTTAGATGGATCCCTTATTCGATTTTAAGGGATTTTAAGCAGTTTCATAATGAGTGTTACTCAACTGGAGCTAACTTTGTATAAAAAAAAAATCGAATATCGTTTGATCCAGGTATAATGAGTAACTGGTTAAGAGGCTGACCACTGTCAATTGTACGCGCACAACACTGTTGCTTGCGATTTTTCATTTTTAAGTTCAGTTATTTTATATCTTTCAAAAGGTCAATATGTGCAATGGTAAATTCTATAAACAGAACAGACAAGTAGAGAGCAAACATGGTATTCCTATCATATTAAAATAAACATCTTTGTTCTAAAGCACGGTCGCCAAGCAGGAAGAATTTCGGACATTTACCTGACTCTACCTGTCTCCGTCGCTCCCGCGTAAATATATTGCGTCACGTTCGCACAGATGTTTTTCCATCCGGCACTTTATTTCTAGTGCATGAACTTCACCCAATCGACGTTCTCTACTTAAATGTTTTTTTTTGAGTATTTGGACTCTCGGTTATTTTTCATTATTTGAAAATTCATCAGCTGCTTCACCTGTATTTATTTCATTTTGAGACTCATTTTTCAAATAAGTACATGTACTGCTTGTTTGACGGGCACAGAACAATCAGTGTTGCAAGGACGTAAACTCAAAAAACGTCAAAACCCAAGTTTTTTTTTATATTAATTTAAAATTTATTCCATCTCCTAGATCCGGTTGGATCGTTGACTGTCTAGGCGTATGGCGCGCTACATTTATTATTATTATACATAATTATTTATTCTTTTGCTTCAGCTTGAAAATATTTGTTTTTCTTTTTACTTAGCAATGTCAAACGTATGAACGTTTGAATCAGTCATTTAGAAAAAAAATAAGGCTGTAGGTGTACTACACAAAAGATACACATTGTTGCATATCATGTCATGCTTGAAATTTTGTAATCTTTGCAATTTAAATGGTAAAAATGTGCACCTTCTAGTGTACCTATATTAATACTAATCTAATATAACGCAGACAATTGAGTCAGTTTAAAGTTTATTTTGATCAAGACATCATAGGGCACAATCAAAACCAAAACTATCGTCCACCGAGTAGTTCAGAGCCTCAGATTGTTTCAGTTTAACTGGGTGCACGTATTAGAAACGCTTAAAAAAAACATCGTTGTAAACGTAGCTTAGTACTGTAAATGTTGTTTTTTTAATTTGATTAATTACGGCCAGTTTATATACCCACATAAATAAAAAGATTTTATTTATTAGCGTGTCTAAAATATGTGTCACCAGCATACGATGAATCTAGTAGCAAATGGCTGCTTTTAGTTTAGAAAGTTCAAGCTGTAACTTTTATTTAAATAATATATAGTTTCAAGTGTAAGTTTCACTGAAATTGTGCCAATAGTTAAGGCGCTAACAAACAAACGAACTCGATTTTCGGAATCAGAACTGTTTATTTAGTAGATCTGCATAAATCTTTAATTTTAGTTTTTGGCTTTTTTACAGTTTTATAATAGTATAGAAGCGCTAGATCTCGCAGACTTTAAAATGGCAATACTCGCGTTATGAACCAATTACATGCTAGCAACTATCGGTTTCACATAGATAATACGTTCCGTTGCATGTTATTATAGATAAGCTTATTTTATTTTATTTGGAGTAAACATATTGCTTACTAATGCAAAAGCTAATGTATTATCTGAACCACCTATAAATATGTGTGTTGTGAGTTTTTATTTTAAGATACTGAGGTTCTACAATTAATTACTTTTTAATTGTTCAATACAAATTCTGCGTAGAACAGAGTGAAATCTAGAGTGAACGAAAAAATAAAGCAAATTGTAACTGAGAACAAACTCGATCCCTAAAACTAGACTTGAGTGTTTACTCAACTGATACTAGTTTAAGTAGGACATTGGAATAAGAACGTGACTTGAGTCTCGATTGCTCTGCTTGGCTGATCTGAGTCCGGTTTGAGTTTGAGTAAGGCTACAGAATACGGGCCTTAGTGTTGCTAAAAATTCATAATTATTAAAAATACATATGAAGTAGGTACCTAGGTATACAAAAAATACAGATAATAATTACAAGATGCAAGTTAAATTCTGGTAACTACCTAATGCAAAGTTACTTACCATAATATCCGACTAGTCGGATATTTGAATACTTCATCCAGTCTTCTTCAGGGTTCATGTTTAATTTAATGGCTTTTCTCTCTATAGACTTGTTTCTAGGCCACATCATCATAGTTTTATTTTCGCAAAGCCATTTTTTAGGTGCAGCTGACACATACTCTTCTTCTTCATGTGAAAATATTACCACCATATAATTGAGCTGAAAACAAGCAGTAAAAACTTTAATAATGGTATAGTTATGTATGGCTTAAACCAGAATATTCCATGCAAAAGCATGCATTAAAAAATGTGAAATTTGAATTGACTTACTTGAAATGAAAACTGCCATGCCAGATAGAGATTGCCTGTCTATTAAATTATACTTACTCAATAGTACATAGGTACTACAGATACTAGGCGACAGATACCTACCCTACACAGTTAGGACTATACAACAAAAGTAACAACATATTCTTTGTAATGAATACATTTTGTCACCACTTCATGGGCACCAATAATCTCATTGCTATTTGACAAATTCTTTAAAATGCCTCCGTAAAATAACTTTGAATTACAAGGTTGTGTAAAAGAATTATCATATGTTAAGTACCTTTGGAAAATTAAAAACACATTATCAGTTTCTTGACATTGAATAATTTTGTTAATTTTAATGATAGTATCGCCTTTAATAAGGCAGTGATTGTTTTTAATATCAGTTCCTAACTTAAAATGTAGTAATCTATACCATTTGTAAGCTTTAACCAAACGGCCATTTAAAAGTGGTTCTTTGTATGTAGTTATATGATGGAATATAATATTATTTTTGTTGATAGTGTTGTTACTTTACCTCAGATATGACCGCTTCTCATTTACTCTGTTTATGAATTGTTGTAAAGGCATTCTACTGGTTTTTAAACTTTCCTGGAGGCAAACGACGCATCTTTTATATGTTTGGCGATTCCGAGCCCTGTCAGAGTCACCTTGCGGAACCTTTACAGGCCAATGCGTATGGTGAAGGACGTGTGGTAAAGCTTGAGATCTACGATGGGATGCTTCAGCCCTCCGGCTCTTCGGAATTAATGAATGATGATGATCCAAAATCGCATGCACTAACTCTAGGCGGAATTTAAGGTTGTCCTGTCTCATCTTCAAGGAAGATTCCAACAGGACACGAGAATTGTGGATGGAGACGTTAAGCAGGCGCTTGAAAAGCTTAATGTACCACTTGGCACCTCGCTTCCTCTCTAGCAGATAGAGCTCTAGCATTTGATCC
Organism: Eulithis testata; assembly: GCA_947507515.1. NCBI lineage: Eukaryota > Metazoa > Arthropoda > Insecta > Lepidoptera > Geometridae > Eulithis > Eulithis testata. Next base: position 1,940,345 of record OX382213.1, on the reverse strand, counting down.
TTAAGATCAACGCCACCCATGGACCGATTGTAATCAAGGATGGACTGAGGCTTATGGAGTTCCTTTCGGGTGATAGCGGGTAAGCGTGAGGATACCCTGGGTAAGCCAGTGGCTGCCCCATGACATGTGGATATCATGGTTATCCTCTTTTTGTCCATCCAGGACAAAACGCTCATGTCACCCGAATGCCTTGCTACAATCTGGCCCCGCCTAAGTGGAACACGCGTAACCAAAGTGGGGACGTCTACACGAGACGCACGAAGGGTACCAACACAGTCGGTACCACGACGTTTGAGATAGCGAGCGAGGTACGGAGAGTTGAACCAGTTGTCCATAAACAATCGATGTCCTTTGTCAAACTTAAGAACTATTGAGGTGGTTTTCGAGCCAAAGGGTTGTTCTGGGATCGTATCCTTTCCGGTGTAAACCAGGAAGGACCAGAGGTACCCGGTCGCACTCTCGCAGAGTTCGAAAGTTTTGATACCGAATTTTGCAGCCTTCGACCGAATGTACTGTCTCATGTTTAGCCTACCTTTCCAAAGCGTTAAACTCTCATCTATGCAAACGTCTTTCTGCAAGACGTAATTCTCTTTGAATTTACTATTCAAGTGATCTACGATAGGTCTGAGTCGGTACAATCGATCGGAGCTTGCGGCGTCATTGGCGGTTGTGTTCGCAGTTTCTGGATTGGTATCCAAATGTAGAGCCCTAATGTACCTCATCAACGTTGTTATACGGGAAAAGACTTCCGTTCGCAACAACGTATTCGTAGAAAAATAGCTACAAATCGTTGGCTAACGGATTATGCCGGTCATCATCCAGAACGCGAAGAGACACAAAATCTCATCAACATTCGTTGGAACCCAATCCGCTTGAAAGGAGGCCGACTAAATTCGGCTAGCGTACCGATTCGTTTCGTCTACAATAATTTGTAGGATGCTATCATCCCAAAAGGAACGAAAAGCATCGTACGCATTGGAGTAGGACGAAACAGACCCTGTACGCTCAGGAGTAAATGTTTCTTCAACACTTTGAAAGGTCTCCATAGGATTCCAATCAAAATCGAGATCCTCACCTTCCAAGAGCGCACTAAAAAGGAACACCAACAGTGTACGTAGAAACATTCCCTAATATTATCCAAGTGGTCCAGTACTGGTACACAGATCAATGACAGGTGAACAGTGAACGCAACATTCCATTTAAGTCCAACAGTTATGAAACATAAAAAAAATTCATGAAAAAAGTTTTAACGCGATCACACTATGCCCATGCCGCTGTCGGCATGAATGCCGCGATTAATTCCGGAATGATTGCCACAGCAACATCGCCTTTATTCTCACTAAGGAGCTAAGGCACCACCACCTCAGGCACCACCGCCTCTGGGACCACTGGCACCACCACCTCTGGCACCAGAACAGTTTCCTTCTCGTTTGCGAACACGTCTTTCACTAAGCCATGCAAAAAAAAAAAAAATATCGGAATAATGATGATGATAATAGTTATCCAAAGTTATAATTACATAGGTACCTGCCTAGTTAGTTACATAATTACCAAAACATTAAAAAAAATATAAACTTTAATATCGAAATGATGATGATTTTTATGACATACTGAAATGCCACATCCATTCCTATTTAAATCCGGCAAACGTTGGACCTTGAACTTACCTCCATTTAATACGGTAGAACACGGAAACACTATTTATTGCGGCACAAGACTGTGTGCTGAGTAATGAATAATTTTAGAATACACGTAGATATTATAACAATATTTATCTGTAGTTCACTGCACGAATGGTGTAAGACGAATGTGTCAGTAACTCGAGAGTTTTAGAATATTTGCATTGAATGTATCGCGATATAACATGACGTTGAAAAATGAACTACTACACTCAGCGGCACGGAAACTTGGCCACATAAGAATTTTGCGACAACTTGTGTTTTCATGATTTATTTGAATAATAAAAGGTAGGTAGGATGAAAATTAGTTTTCTTTTAGGTTTTAGGGACTTTTGGTTGATTTTAAACAATACACTCACTATATTTTTTTTTGCAAAATTTACAATATTTTAAATTTAAACATCCATTACAAATGTCGAAAAAAAATTTATATTAACATTTTTTTAAATCCTCCGCACGTTTTAATAACGAATGCATCCTCCTCTAGCCCTGATGACTGCCTGCATGCGGTCAGGCATGCTCTGAATGATGTTTTTGACTGCGGCTTGCAGTATGGCTTCCCACGCGTCCAGCGATGCATTTCGGAGCTCATTGAGAGTTTGTGGCGGATTGGGTCCGGACTTTAGTTTTCTTTTAAGCATGTCCCAGATGTGTTCTATTGGGTTCAAGTCGAGGCTACGAGTTCGCCACTGCAACTTCTTTATTTTATTTTATTTTTATATAATTTATTTATTTATTTGAATCCCCAACATCATATACACCGAATCACAGAAATACTACAATAACAAAATAAAGGCATGCCAAGTGTTACAATAATTATAGGAGACAGACAACAAGCTATTAAGACTAGAGCGAGAGCGAGCAGATATTACATTAATGCGATAATAAAATTATAGGTATAAAAACAGTAAAAATAAAATAGAAATAGGTACAGTTACAATTTTAAAACAGAATAAAATTTATTAATCACAAAATCAAAATAAAATAATTAAGAAAAATTAATGCAATAAAATAAATTAAGTATGTACAGGTAAAAATAAAAATTACAGTATAAAATAGAGCAAATTCATTATAACTTAAACAAATTATTCTTAAAACTATGCAAGGTACCGCGGAATAAATCTTTTCTCGGAATTCAGAACCTGTTAAATGTATTCTTCCACGCACCGTGCGACGTGGGGACGTGCGTTATCGTGCATTAAAACCCCAATTTCGTATCCAATAAAACCCAAATACGGTATAACATGGTCCTGGAGGATCTCGTCAATCTATCGACTGCTATTCAATCGATTGTTAACGACCACCAACTCCGTACGGGCATCCGAACTTATTCCTCCCCAAACCATTATGGAACCGCCGCTAAAAGTCACTGTCTGTGTAGTGGTGATGGGTAAGTACCGCTCTCCTCTTCTTCTCCACACCCTTTCTCGACCGTCTGGAGCTCGCAAAGCAATATGTCCAGTTGGAATGTTCTCGGGCGGAATGCAGAAGAGCTACTCGGTACTGTCTGAGAAGTTCTGGACCGCGCGTGGGCCTACGAGCCTGTAAACTTACTTCTTCCATTCGTCTTCGTACGGTACGCTCGCTTACATTTATGCCGTTTTGGAGCCGCTGTCGTATCTCAACTGCTGTATAGAAGCGGTTTCTCAATATCTCTAAGACAATGAACCGGTCGTCTCGAGCTGATGTGCATCGTAAACCTTCACTTCCTGGTCTCAGAGTGTAGTTACCAGTCTCCTACCTACTAACGGTACGTTGAACACAATAGCCGCTTCTCGCTGCGTCAGTCCTTGGTCGATCAATGCAACGGCTTGCGCGACTTGTTCTGCGGTTAATGTCATTTTATTTTTCTTTAAAATACACGTTTGTACACTCAGGACGCACGCTCGAGGTTAAAAGTCTCTAGCGAAAAATCTGCAGCTTTAATTCTATTTCTGATTTTAAAGCTCTCACAGCTGTTAGTTTTAGCTTTAAAATGAGTGGTCTATGTTGGTGTAATTTTTTTTTTGTAAAGGAGAAATATTAAATGAGAAGAAGTCTTAAACAATGAAAAAAGGTGATAATTAACAGTAAAGAAAATTCAAGCTTAAATTCGTCAAAATGTTAATTTAATTGAAAGAAACTTATCAATATTTAGTGTTACCCCCCCCTGGCCCTAATAACAGCTTCCAACAGCTTCTTCATGGACCGAATAAGTTTTTTGACTCGATCTTGGTCGATGCTATCCCATTCTTCAATGAGCGCTGCTTTGTTCGATTTCGTGGCTGGTGCAAGATTTCTAGCCCAAACTTTTCTTTTAAGCTCATCCCACAAATGCTCGATAGGATTTAAGACCGGGCTACGTGTTTGCCAGTCCATAGCGGCAATTTCGACCTCTTGTAAATACTGCCGGACGGAACCTGCAGTATGTGGACGGGCATTGTCGTGCATTAAGATGAAGTTTTCGCCGTTGAAACCAGCGTAGGGAACGACGTGATTCCCTAAATTTTCTTCCATGTATCGCTTCGCCGTCAATCCTCACACTCGACCCCCAGTTTCAACAAAATCCAACTCGGTTTTTGCCTCCATTGAAATGCCCGCCCACACCATCCAAGAACCTCCTCCAAAAGCCACATTTTCTTTAATGCAGGCGAAGTGCTGCATTATGCAGCACTTCGCGAATCTTTCTCCAGGTCTTCTGTAGACTCGTCCTCTTCTATCGCTACCATGCAAGCATACTCTGCTTTCGTCTGAGAAGAGAACGGAGCTCCATTGTTCGTCAGTCCAATCAACGTGTTCTCTGGCAAATCGTAGGCGGGCTGCTCGGTGGGCTGGGGTCAATTTGGGGCCAGTAGCTGGCCTTTTTGGCTTAAGGTTAGCTGCCTTAAGTCGTCTTCCGACTGTCCAGCCACTCACAGCCACCCCTCGCGTTTCTCTGAGCTCTTGTTGGAGTTGAACGCCAGTGAGGGCCCGATGTCTCAGCGATGTGCTGACAATGAATCGGTCATCTCTCTCCGATGTGCACCTTTTTCTTCCGGAACCGCGTCTTCGATTAAAGTTACCAGTCTCTTGGTAACGACGGTAAACTCTGGAAACAGCAGACTGGCTCATGTTTAGCGCACGTGCTACTTCACGCTTACTTTGGCCTTGTTGCAATAGGGTGACCGATTGAGTAGCTTTATCACTTGTCGTGTCCATTTTCAGGTAGAATTCTTGTTTGTTGATAACGAAGATGTGTATCGGTTGACGTTTGACGGCTAACTAATAAGGGTGGGTCAGCTAGATAACATTTTTTATGGGTCAGTAACCCATAAAAAATGTAAACAAGCGTAAAAAGGGTGGTTACCGATAACAATAAATTGTTGGGTTGTGTGAGCAAGAAACATTAGATACACTTTTTTATATCATTTTGAAGCTAATACAAGCAGCTTTAAGATTTTGTTAAAAAAAAAATATGTTCGCGGCCAGATTTTTTGCTAGAGACATTTAACCTCGAGCGTGTGTCCTGAGTCGATTTTTTTGCTCACGAGTGTACATAAAAAATAAAAATATATCGGTGTATGGCTAATAAAGTGATTTCAGCTAGATATTTGCTGTAAGTTAGATAAAAAAGCCATCAGATTTTGATGAATTTTAAACATTTTTTAGTACATGTTTAGGTAATCAAGAAGTTAATTTGTAGTACAGTCATTTATTTGATATGCAGTAGGTTATTAGTGGAGAAATTTAGTTTGCCTAAATTTCTAAATAGAGGTGCAGTTAAAAGTTCTCCATAAATAAATGATAAATATTGGTTATCATACATTGTGAGTAGCAGCATCAACTGGACCAAAGGAACCAGCTGGAATTTCTCCATCTTGCGCTTGCAATATCCGGGATGTTGAACCGGATTTCTTCGCCGTTGACAGTGGTGGTATTTCCGACGTTTGCCATGTAGTGGAATAAGTTTTCTGGAACACAAAGATCCTCAGGTAACAAGTCCTGGCATTTTCCAGGTCCCATCTTTCTTTCTTCATTTTCTTGGCCGACGTCGAGTAGATAGCAGTTAAGGACTGTACACATCGAATGCTGAAACATCGTGAACGGCATTCGTCTATCAAGACGAGGATCGATGCCTCTTAATGCATCGTAGGTTCTTTCTACCTGATCAATATAACCCGAGAAATCGAAGTTCTAGGAGTAAGTTTCCTGCACCGGAATGGAACTAGAATGGGGCCCAAGGTCATACAAGGGCTCGTCGACCGGAGCGGTCTCTTCTTTTGCCCGGAAATCATAGGAAATAGCAGCGTCATCTTTTCTTTCTTTACGCTTTTCCTGCTGTTTATTCTTCCAGTTTGCACTTCGAGCTGTTTGTCCCCTCGGTTTCGCAGGTCTCTCTTCAAACTCCTTTGACTCAGCCCAGTTTTCTTCGAACGCCTTATTTTGTTGATGTTCATAGGCTCTTCTTTGGCTTCGGGTACCGGTATTTTTCTCTCTTCGGTTTTGACTACCATCGCTAGCGGGATTGCCACGCTGGAAAGATGGGTTTCGTCCAGTATTCTGGGAAGACATCCTGTCTGTAGTAAGTTGCAAGCTTTTAAATTGTCATAAAAACGTTATAATTAAAAGTGTTATAATTATTTAAATTTAATTTACACGAATTCTTTCTCTCAACGATTGGGGGCTGCCTAGTGCCTACCTGAGCTACCAACGGCGCAAACCCAGCGACACAATAGCTCGACCCTCAATAAACGGCTATTGTTCCGTTTATTGAGGTTGAGTCAGTCAACAAGTGGCTTTCTAACTTTTGAATGGGACGAGATACGTTAAAATGGATGAGCGCAGTCAATCGGGCTTGTGCCTAAACGTACAAAAAGAGTCTAGACTTTTTTTTTTAATCTCACGTTGTTGTCGATTATGAACGGCGTTCGGTTTCCCAGGTTTGTAATTTTTATTCCCACCTTTGTAACTTTTGCCGTATGGAACTCCTATGTCATGTCTTTGTATTCCTTTTCCGTCATGTAAAAAAATATGTCTGTATTGCCACATTCGCCAAGGCAGACTGTTGATGTACGTGTGATATTATAATACCGCACCCTTTTTGTTATAGAACGCTTTCGTCGATCCCAACGCGAAAGTAAACTTTTTTCTAAACTGCAAGCTTTGTACATGTGTTTACCGAACCATGCTCCCGACCGCAGGTCTCTCAACAGTTGTGCCAATTTTTAATTGAATACTCGCGCGCATAGAAGGCTTGCGTGTGGCTTTTGCCCCGGTAGCAAGGATTGTTGGATTTCAATCCAATTAGGATTGCATGTGATCGTTAAGAAAAAAGATAGTGTACCTAGTCTGTTCACTAACGCGATAGCATCCATGTATTTAGTTTTCATGTAACGCGGGCCGCGTTGAGTTTGACAAATAAACGTGACCTGGAACTACCCCACCCTCTCCTTGTACAGTTTCGTCTCCAGTAATTTGTCGCGTATCGATATTGCCTTGAATTTCGTAAAGTGAGGCAGATCTCAATGCGTCGTTCGATGCGTCAGTACATGTCAACTAATCATTCCTCGCTCAGTCGACCGTAATCATGAAAGCGCGTTTCGGATAACAGCAAGCAACGTACGTAGAGTGCTACAAGGATCATTTGGCACTTGGATGAGGGCGTTGGTGTGATATTAGGGTTACCAGCTATAAAAATCTCCTTAGTTTTAGGGAATTGTGTAAACTGCATCGTAGTTTAATTTAAACTTTACTGCATGAAAATAAAACAACAATAATATTATATTCAAATTTTTTTGCTATAATTATGTTCGGCATGAACTATGTCTAGGGGTTGCAAACTATTAAATTCTTCATCATCTTCATCTTGAAAATCATCATCATCGTCACTACTATCTTCACTCTCAGAGCATAATTGTATGATGAAAGGTTCGTCCAAATATCTATCTTTTTTTCGATACTCTTCTTCTAGTTTTTTGACGTGGGAGCAATGATTACGCCATTCATCGACAGTAATGGAATTGAAAGCATTCTGTACCATTTCCGGCATTTCATTGGATGGCTTCCCAATATTTATCTCAGCTACTTTTCGTTTCATGGATGCCCAGACCATTTCAATTGGATTGAGATCACAATGATACGGCGGTAAACGCAATATCTGAGAAAATAAAGCAGCATAATTAAATGGGTACCTACATAACAATTCTTAAAATATTATAGGGTCTAGTAGAGCATTTAAGCTATAATTACCTTGTGACCCAGTCCTTTTAAAATAGCATCAACAACAAACACTGGTTCGGGTTTGTTTCTATTAACAATTTCTAAAAGTTGTGATCGTGTATATATTTCTGAATATTCAATATTGTTCACTCTTAACCAGTCAATTATTTCACTTTTTCTACTGCTTGTGTTTGGGGGTTTGTTGACGATTGTATTATGATAGGAAGCGTTGTCCATTATAATTAGACTGGGCTCGTTCAAATTGGGAGCTAACTTTTCTAAAACCCATTTTTTAAAATTGGTGTAATTCATGTCATCATGGTAATCACCACTCTTTGTTTGTGATTTAAAAACCAAACAAGCATTCTCCACAAAGCCTTGATTACTTCCGGCATGAACGATAATAAATCTTTGTCCTTTAGAGATGGGCTCTAATACACCATCTAAAATTGAATTTAGAACTATAAAAATAAGCAGAACAGAATACACTCTTTTAAAAATTGGCATTATACAATTAGATACTTAAATACATAATAATATTAGTCAAATAAGTTTTGAAAAATATATTATATTACGAGGTAATTAAATAGCCATTACCTTCATCATCATTTTGCCAACATTTCCCAGTTGTATGACCGGAATGAATATATGTCTCATCTAAGTAGACAACTGGTAGTTTTTCTGTCTCGTCATTATGCTTTAAAGTCTGAAATAAAACAATGTGAATTAGAGTGGCAGTTTATTTAATGTTTTCATTTGTCCTTAATACTAATAGTATAAGAATAGTATTAAAGACTATAAAAGTACATGTACAAATACCTGCAGATAACGAGCGCGCCAAGCAGTAATATCGTTACGTTCCATCAGAACCTTTCTGTTGCTTTTAGTTTTTCTGAATCGAAAACCAATCTTTTTTATATGCTGTCTGAGAATTTCGCGACTGCCTGTGAATCCAATCTCTTCTTTAAGTAGATGAAACAACTTTTTCACTGTTGGTATTTCTTTTCTCCAAGCATAAAACTCATGGATCTTTCGCCTAAGAACGCCAATATCAAAATTATCCATTACAATTTTATCCTTCCTGGTTTTCCTTTTTTTTCCTGGTGTAACTATTTTACTGGACGATGCTTCTGCCAATCTTCCTTCATTTCCAATTCTTGCAACTGTACGTAAAGATATACCTGAAATCATATTTTATTTTAACAATTTGACGGAGAAAATAATGTTTCATAATCATAACAAACCCTACAAAATATGAATTAGTATTCTTGGTATTATTACTATCGGGTACACATACGAGGTATGGTATGGTAACACTTACCCGTTGCAGCTGAGACGCGCTCATTTACTCTTTCAAATGGAATAATCGGGGCGCTAGCTTGCTTTTCTCTCTTAAAAAAATCCTGTACTTTTAGCACCACCTCTCTAACACCACTTCTTATCACTTTTGGCATATTTCGGGATATTTACATTGAAAAAGCACAAAATAACCACAACGAACATTACACTCCAGCTGTCTGTCAAAAATGACGCTTTACAAGATGGCGGTGTTAGTTCCGATTTCGGCCACGTGCCAAATGATCCTTGTAGCACTATACTTGGTTTGACTTAATTTAGAATTTTTGTTATCTGTTTTGTCCACGTACCACTTTGGAGTGCCGTGCGGGTACAGTAGCGGGTACTGAAACTTTTCGTATAAGTTGAAATATGTCGACCGTGTGAGGTTGGTTCCCGCCCGTTCGTAATACAACGTGAGATAAACCGTTCGTTTTCCGTGCTAATAATCGTGGCAATTTCGTTTCCTAATGGCATATCACCGAGAATATTACCGTGAGTTTGACGTCTTGTACGTTCGAATATTAAATGCGAGTAAATTCAGAAATGTCTCTCTGTTGACAGGGGTGTGCATTAGTACATCGAGCGACTGCTTGTCGGTTTATTTCTGGATGTAATCTATTGTATTTTTGAACGGCTTTTAAATGTGAACTTGCATTTGTCTGATTATTGGCCCTGTCTTGTTTTTTGGGTCGTCCAGCCGATTGATTTTCAATTACCTGTGGTTTTGCAGCGATTGTTTCTTAGATGACCACCGGCTTTTTAATGTTCAGTTTTGGGTCGCTCTCGATTATTTTTCTTTTAAAGCTGAATTTAGCGGTATTTTATCTATTACAACAATAGGTTGTAACGTCGTAAATTTGGGGTCATTCGTTATGTTTGCAATCGTCGAAACCACCACTGGGGCGGGTGTGGTTTCGGTAGTATTGAGAACAGTTAATCGATGAATACTGTATTCGCGTTGCTCGAATCGAGCGTTTATAAATATTAATTGCGCCAAGGCATTTTCATCGCGACATTCAAATAAACGCGCTACATTTAAATTGTTATTGTTATGATTGTATTTGCCGGTGGCGTTAACGGCGTGGCTGTTGAACTAGTAACATTTATTATTATTATTATTATTATTATTATTCCAAAAGGAATGCGGTTGCATTTTGGCCCGTGAACAAAAAGCTCATAGTATTTTCGAGGTAATTTTTATTACCGCACGACTCTACCAATTTATTTTTTAAACTATCTAGCTAGAGCATCTGATACATTTGCTGATCAGAAGGATACAGACCCTGATCTACCCATGCAACATTTATGTTTGTCGAATAATTTTGAATTTGAATATGGGAAGGCAATAAAAACACTACTCCCGTCGGGCGTGGAATATTGCAGTAAAGAATATTACCACTTGGGAGTATTATATTATCAATATCCGACGTCGTAAACGTCTCCCGGTTTTTAATACATGAATAAGAAGACGCACACGCGGACATGGCAACACATTGCACATTTTTACCTCTCAATCTCGATCCGCCTTGATGTGTTGTACCCGCCGCGGTACACTCCACTCCCGTCGACCCGGCGCCGTCGCTGGCGGCAGGCGAATCCAGATTCGCACCTACCTTTCAACGCGGTCGTCGCCCCAGCGGCCGCGCTGGGGCGACGACCGCGTTGAACCTTCTTCGGGCGGCCTACGATGCGTAGCATGATGGATGATTCTCGAATTCTGTTAATAATGTTTTCAAGTTAATTCAAAGTATCTATAAAAACGGCAAAAAATTACGTTTATTGTGTCGCGGAGCGCTCTTGCCTGCTATTATAAAGGGAAATAATTCGGAATGAACTCAACCAGAACTACTATTAGAGGCAAGTCATTTCGCGATGCTGCGTGAAGAGAATAATGCATGAGATCTTACCCTGGCTCCCAGTAGGTTCCGTCACCATTCAACATATTATTCCTTCCGCTTCGCATTTGTTACCCTCAAGATGTTAGGCCTCTTGGATGGTAGTGAGTCAATATCTTCCACCTGAAATAATATTATGTCCCCATGATTCTACCGAAGTAGAACCATGGGAACTTAGTCCTTAAAGCGCTATCCACACATTTCCGGGTCAGGGCTATCCGTGTTCCGAGTAGATCGTTTCAGTGTTCCCGTCAGGGACGTGCCATCCGTCACCCGTGGTCACACATATCAGGGAAATCGGTATCAGTGTAATCTGTTTCGTTAGCTAATACGCACACAACACGATGTCTTTGTTTAACCAAGAAGAGTTGGCAATGATTGCAATAGCGCTAGATGAAGAAGAAGCAGATGACCAAGAACACTATCAGCAGGAAATAAAACGTATTTGGGTATGTGAGCTATGGGAAGATAGAGAAACTGCAGGAGAATTTCACACATTATGCCAGAAACTCACGCGACACCCTAAATATTATTATGATTACTTCAAAATGTCAGAATCTACTTTTCACCTGCTACTACAAAAGCTACAAGATGCTTTGAGAAAAAAAAACACTTACTGGAGACAATCTATATCGCCAATGGAAAGTCTCGCTGTTACGTTAAGGTAAGAGTAAAAATAAAATAATTAATTTTATTTTTTAAGTATTTATTTTTAGTTACTGATGAAAGGGGTTTTACACATCAACTTATTTTTAAAAATTATATGTAATTACTTAATTAGACTTGAAATTCCGAAATGTACTGTGATAAGGTGGAGTCATCTTTATGTACATTTTGATTATTTGTAGGATTCAGAATACTCTTGGATAAAGTTTCAGGCTCTGCTGATTTTCCTTGCATACTCGTTGGAGCACTTGTAGATGTATATGGACTTGGTTGTGTAATTTCTGGTAATTCTTCATGCACTTGTAAATTACATCCTGTTCCGGCAGATGGGGTACTTGTCTCATAAATTATTTGTACATCATTTTCAACATTTTGTACTTCCATATGTCGCTCAAACATGATCATTTCATATTTTTGTACAATACTAAATATGTCAGTCTTCGCTAAGTTTTGGTAATACGGTGTAAGATTTTTAAGAGTGGGAGCAATGCCATGCAGAAACTTGTCAATAGGATGTTCCTCTGTACTGTAATTTTGATTTTTCTTTAATACATACTCCAGCAAAGTAGCAGCAGCAGACTTAGGTTTGTCACTTGTTTCCTGAGAAGATGCAAGAGAACTTGAAGATGCTGCTAGTGAAAGTGATCCTGTTCGATGGGATGAATGAACTGGCGATGGAGTAGATATTACCACTTCTTCGTCCGCCAAAGCTGATGGAGACGGTGCAGAGTGTGGAGAACCACTGTTTAAAACCGTATCTAAAGTACTATCTTCACTTTCAGCACTTATATTGCTAATTGTTTCTCTTTCTTGAAAATATGGCCGAAGAAATGACAACTCCTCATGGTATTTATAACGTTTTTGTGATTCACGTCCTTGGCCACTTCTCGTTGCTGTATTCTTTATGGATTTACGGTAATGATCCCGAATATTATTCCACCGCGATTTGCACACCGATCCTGGAAAGATAATAAAACAGTTAATTTAACATTTTTGTTTGTTACAGGTTCCTGACAACAGGAGATTCATTTAAAACAATAGCGTTCAGCTATCGAATGGGGTTTAGTACTGTGCAGGAAATTGTAACGAAAACTTGTAAATGTATAGTTGACACAATGATGAGTGAAATGCTACCTAGGCCAACAAATGAGATGTGGAAATCAATAGCGGACGACTTCAATACAAATTGGAATTTTCCTAATTGCATCGGAGCTCTTGATGGAAAACATTTTAACATCCAGTCACCGCCTAACAGTGGGTCACTATACTTCAACTACAAAAAAACATTCTCAGTTGTGCTTATGGCGTTAGTTGATGCCAATTATAAATTTACAATTGTCAATGTTGGTTCTTATGGAAAGAATAGTGATGGAGGAATTTTTGCGAACTCTAATCTAGGAAAAGAACTTCAAAGAGACAACTTGTCTTTGCCTGGAGCTTCGTATCTACCAGGCAGTTCAACAACAGCTCCATATGTTCTTGTAGGAGATGAAGCTTTCCCTCTCAAAACTTATTTAATGCGACCATATCCAGGGACCAATTTGAGCACCGATAAGCGAATTTTCAACTATCGTTTATCTCGTGCAAGGAGGGTAGTAGAAAACACATTTGGACAGTTGACATCAAAATTCCGAATTTATAATAGACGCATTCAAGCTTTACCAAAAAATGTTGATAATATAATACTTTCTACTTGTATTCTTCATAATTTTATAAAAAAATATGACAAACAAACAAATTTGTTTGCAGAAGTTGCAAGCACAAACGAAACTCTTGGAGCATACGACGATTTACCAGCTGTCGGTTTAAATGCTTCAAGAGAGGCTTTTCTTGTACGGGATACGTTCAAATCTTATTTTATTTCTCCGGCTGGCGCAGTGCCTTGGCAAAACTTTAAGTTGTTGTCTCTATAATACCTTACATTTGTAGTTGGTAGGTAACTCCCGCGCAATACTAGGTACTTCTACTATACACATAATAATGTATTAGTGGGTTTATGTATGTACAGTTAATTTTTTAACTATGTACAAACGAAAATGGGGGAAAGTATTCATCAAAATGAACAACTTCAAATTGGAAAAAAATCAACATTCATCATACACAGTGCTAAATAATGGATTAAAATGTATGAAACAGCTGTTTTTATTTCGCGATTAGACATGGGCCCCCAAAGTAAAAGTTATTCATTTTGATGAGTACTACCCACCATTTTCGTTCAAACCATCCTGTATTTAATATATTCATAAACGGCCTGTATATCAGCAATAAAGATTAAATAAACAATAAGAACCTACATTAATGTCTACAGAACACAAAACATAATATAATAAAATGTTTTAAACCTACCTTCACACTTTAATTCTTTTCCTATATTATCCCATATGATATTTTTCTTCTTAGAATTCAAATAATGTGGATTACGAAGATCGTAAAGTATAGCATTCTGCCGTACAAGTTCTATCAACCTTTCTGTATTCATGTTGCACTTGCAGATAAATCATTAACTTAACAAAAATCGGATAGCACTGTCAGAGCGTCCGTGCGACCGAGCGTGCTCCGGGACACTGACGCCTGACACGGAGCTGTGTGAACCAGTTCATACAATTTGTACGTAACCGATTTTTTCCCCGTCCCTGACGGAACACGGCAGGGACGATTTCCCGGAAATGTGTGGATAGCGCTTAAGACTTTTAGTCCTAAGCTAAATGTCATAGTATAAGATAATTCAACTGAAAGTTGTTCATGATAAGTTGATACAAAGTAAGTACTAATTTCCTGAACGAGGTCCAATGGATGTTTCCTATTTAACTTTGGACGGGCAATAAGATTACCTATACAATGGTCATTCCTAGACATATCATTTTCTTGGGCTCTGCCTCCTGAGTCACGCAAACCTCAATGGACAGGTAAGCCAAGCATCAATTTCTTGGGCTCTGCCTCCTGAGTCACGCAAACCTCATTGAACAGGTAAGCCAAGCATCAATTTCTTGGGCTCTGCCTCCTGAGTGACGTGAACCTCAATGGACAGGTAAGCCAAGCATTAATATGAGGAGAACATTGTAGGATAGGTGTCCTCCTACGAAAAGGGAAGATCTTCCACGCCGAGCGACCTTTGGCTCGGGGTCCGAGGACCGATGGATGGTATTCGGTAGTATTACTTATGTTCAAACTCCGTGATAACTTCGTTTTGCGCGATCTAGGATATTTCTCATGTTAGTTCTTATGTAGCGAGATAGATGGCGCTACATCACTCCCTTTCCAGACCGGAGGTCGATCCGTTGTTGGTAGCAGCGTCGATGAAAGCCAAGTTGTGCCAGCGTTGCTCGTTGTCTACGGTGAGTCGAGACGTGGTGTTTGTCGAACGATTAAGTGACACAGAATACAAAAAATCAATGATTCTTTTATAAAAGGGCATCAGTTTATATAATTGTATTTTTTTTTTTTTTTTTTTTTTTTAATAGAAAAAATCCTTAATGAATAAATGTATGGAGGAGTTGTATTAGTCTATCTTATGATTATACAATGTACAATTGGCAGTGATAAGCCCTTATGTTCGAGTGGAGGTGTTGAGGTCTTTCGTCCGTGTCTTTTGAGATACTTGATCGCTTTTTGGTTGGTGGATGTCAGCGAGGTGAAGATGATGTGTCATGGCTGTAGGACGTTAAAGTGCAGATCCATTGGTCGGACCTGTCAGGTATGTCACCAAATAATCTTCTTAATAATTGGATTTTTTCTGATTTCTCTTTGTAAGAGTTGAATTGAGTGGCAAAGTCGGGATGGGAGTCCACCACCCGGAGAAGTCCCGTCAGATCCTGGTTGAGCAATCCTATAATCGCTGTTTGTGCAAAGTTGCGAAGTCCGCCATTCTTTTATACCTTACGGTATTTGGGAGAATACTAATGTCGTTGTTGGTGCTGAATCCCACAACCACCATATCTGATCGGAAAAGGGCTCCAGGAATAGCCTCTAGTTTTCCTTTAATGGGGGGTTGATGGGAGCTTATCGAGTCAGCGGTGGGAGGGTTGTTGTGTTGTCCGGTTTGTCTGGCCTTTGGTTTGGACAGCTCTAGTGTTTTCAATTCGATCTTTTCAGAGAGTTCTGCTACTCCCCGTGTGAAGCTGTTCAATTGCCTTGTTAGGTCCTCCTTGAACTCTCTGTCCATTTCTGTCTGACGTAAAGTAGATCTCGTTTGGAGTTTTAGTTGATCTACTACTAGCCCCAACTGGGTTATATTAGCATTTATAGCTTTTGAGTGTTGCAGGTTATAAACCTGGATCATACCCGTTATGGTGCACAACAAGGCCGCGTAGTCGAATTTTGCAGCTTCTGCAAGCTTGTCTTTTAAAAATTGCCAATCGTTGGCAGAGATTCTTACCAGCAATTTGTACTGGTGCACCAAGTTCCCCTCATCGCCCATTTTATATGAGCTAAATCTAGTCAGCTCCTCCATAATCTCTTCTGATAAGGGGTCGGCATCTCGCTTGATGAGTGAAGCTATGTCATCGCCAAGGGTTGGAGCCGGATGAGGTGTTGGATTCGAGGCAGCTGTGGATGTGTGGGGGTTCTCCATGGGGGTTGAGGGTGTGCGGGGTGATTGGGGAATGTTGCTGTTGGTGTACACCCTGGTTGTAGAGGAGGGATCAATGGGGTTAAGTTTTTGTAGTTCTTGCAGGATCTGATTTGAGGACATTCCCTGTATGGCTGGATTGGGGTCTTGGCCGGTCAGCATGGGTGATATTCCTGAGAGGTCCTCCATAGCTATTACTTCCTGACCAAGCTGATCCAGCTCGGCAATTAAATTGTGGTCGAGTTGAAGTGTTGTCATCGTGGGTTTGAAGAAATGTGTGAAAGATTTCAACACTACGGAACAGCTGCCGAAGCCTGACGACTGGAGTTTCCTGAACACGCACAACCTTCTTCAACCATCAAGCCGATCTAGCCGGATCATCATCTATCTACTTTCTCTCATCCTCCCAGCTTCTATCAGCCATGCAGCAGCAGCAGCAATCATCAGCCAGCAGCCTCCGCAGTTCCATCGCAGCCGCAACAGTCAGCTTCCTGGACCTGCAGGCTATCGCGACATCTCCTCATCGTTGCTACATCCAGCACATGAATCCCAGCACCTGTCTCGACTCACCGCAGACCCGCCAGATTCACGCCAACAGCAACGCCACCGCACCGCTTCGTCTCGACTCACCGTAGACAACAAGCGCATCTCGTTCCGTCTCAACTCACTGTAGACAATGAACGCTTCGCATCGCATCTGCTCACCACGTCTCGACTCACCGTAGACAATGAGCAACGCTGGCACAACTTGGCTTTCATCGACGCTGCTACCAACAACGGATCGACCTCCGGTCTGGAAAGGGAGTGATGTAGCGCCATCTATCTCGCTACATAAGAACTAACATGAGAAATATCCTAGATCGCGCAAACGAAGTTATCACGGAGTTTGAACATAAGTAATACTACCGAATACCATCCATCGGTCCTCGGACCCCGAGCCAAAGGTCGCTCGGCGTGGAAGATCTTCCCTTTTCGTAGGAGGACATCTATCCTATCATGTTCTCTTCAAATATCTTGGGCTCTGCCTCCTGAGTCACGCAAACCTCATTGGACAGGTAAGCCAAGCATCGATTTCTCGGGCCCTGCCTCCTGAGTGACGTGAACCTCAATGGACAGGTAAGCCAAGCATTAACTTCTTGGGCTCTGCCTCCTGAGTGACGTGAACCTCAATGGACAGGTAAGCCAAGCATGAACCAACAACACAAACAACGGTCACTCCTGGACATATCAGTTTCTTGGGCTCTGCCTCCTGAGTCACGCAAACCTCAATGGACAGGTAAGCCAAGCATTAATATCTTGGGCTCTGCCTCCTGAGTGACGTGAACCTCAATGGACAGGTAAGCCAAGCATGAACCAACAACACAAACAACGGTCACTCATGGACATATTAGTTTCTTAGCGAAACACTTTTGCCTCCTGAGATACAGAAACCTCAATGGACAGGCAAACCACATATCAACCAACAACACTAGCAACGGTCACTCATGGACATGTCAGTTTCCTGCAGAAACTCTTCTGTCACCATAAGGGCTCGACAGGCAAACCAAGCAACACCATACAAGGAATAAGGAAGTTAAAGAATTGATACTTGGGTCAGGTTACATCTGAGATTTCAATTTGGTTTCTAAATCAATAGGAATACTAGTTCTTGTGTCAGAGATTATTCCCAGAGACAAGCAGTTCAACACCTTCAAATAATAATTTAGTAAAACTAAAATTAGTAGGTACAAAGGGGGCTGTCGAAGCATTATGAATATGGCAACCTCGCCAGAGCGCTAGAAACGTTT
Source organism: Eulithis testata (assembly GCA_947507515.1). NCBI lineage: Eukaryota > Metazoa > Arthropoda > Insecta > Lepidoptera > Geometridae > Eulithis > Eulithis testata. The sequence continues at coordinate 1,922,237 of OX382213.1, read as the reverse complement.
AGTTAGGACTATATAATAATATCAAGAGACTTAGCTTTCGTTTGGTTCCTTTCCAGTTTTTCTCGAGAACACAACCTACCCACCACTTATCACCTTTCGCGCCATTACGAAACTAAAAATGAGACGGACGTCATTTCCTACCATCGTGCCTAGAGCGTTTTATAGTTGCCATCGAAATTAATACTTTACTTTCGCGACACTCCCACCGCCGACGAGTTGCCATCGAAAACATACTTACATTCGCGACTTCGCGACACTCCCACCGCCGACGACTGGAAGCCGGAGTAGACCAGACCTTTGCGATGACCTCAGATAGTCTTCTGGGATTTCCTGTATTGTTCTGATAAAACTTTGGGTTTCATTTCGCTTTGTGTCTGATCATCAGGACGTTCACATTTCACTTCATCGGCTTCCAGCAGATACAAGTGAGAGATCGGGTAAAATTCGAATGAATTCTAACCTTATCAGTCTTGTCGTCATCTGTTTCTTGCACAAGAGATACTATTTATTTCTCCGACTTTTTAGTTCTCCCGATTGCCTTTCCTCAATCTGTTTATTGAGCAGTTAAAAGAAAAGGATCAAGGTTGAGCTAAACGTCAAACGCTCCTGGAATAAAGAGACTGAGCGAGAGTGATCACATACGGAAACCTTCACAAACGCAAAACACTTCGATAGCGCGTTCTAAGATCCGACTAAACTTAGCAGCGCCATCTAGTTCTGATTTAGGCAACATGAGCATAGAACCTTTCTAACTAAATAACTGCATATTGGCCAAGTACATAAAATCACATTAAACACAGAGCGAGGGTGAATGCGTGGCACTCGAAGTTTAACTTATTCCGCGCGAAGGGACTCACGCACTTCGGCAGACCTTCCCCCGCCAAAGAGAGATCTCTTGAACTTATTGGCTATGTACTAACATCTTTAAACTAAGAATATTGATTCTAAGGCCAACTCACCATATCTGTTGTTCTCCCTTTTGTTAGTTTCATTGAAATGTTTTATTCTTTCATCATATCTATTCATCTTAGGCGAAATAGTGATTTCATCCGATTTTAAATTCCACAACAATTTTAAGTTTCCATTATCTAGCAGTGGGTTAATTCAATCTAATATTGAATCATGTCATTGTAGTCTTATGTCGGATGCCTACCCTAAATGCCCAATTACTTGTAATAGTCCCGAGTATACCTACCTACTAACTGCCTAACGATATAATTTTCCGTCAACATATTCGCATTTACTGCTCAAGCAAGGATCCGGGTCGAACTCAGACGTGGGTCTTTGTAGGAGAATCTCTACTCGAATCCATGCCTGAGCAATAATTTATTTAAATTATGTAGGTACCTACTTGCTAACCTCAATGAGGTAGTATTACTAGCGTAGTTACGCTAGTAATAGTATTTCAATGGCTAACCTAGTTATAATTGAGTGCATGAACAAACAAATACCACTTGCATTGATCACGATCAATACCTACCTACCTAATTTGCAGCAAAACATTGAAACAAACTGCTGTTTTGTGGAGACACTAGTCTGAATGAGCTTAGTTTGTCTAAGTACACCTACCACTTACCTATCTAGTTCTGTAATCAACTGAATAGATAACTACCAAACCTGGGTAGTAGGTATTACAACTACTTGTAGTACTAACTTGTACCTACCGGGTGTCAATATTTTGTGTACTATGTTTTGAGCAAATAAACTAATTTGTATTAGTATTTGTATTTGTAGTTAGTTCCTCTCCTATCTGTATTTATTGACATCAATTAACAATAATAAACATTTCAATCAAAATATCCACATGATCTGATAATTAACCATTATCAGCTAGTATATAATTCTCTTTAGGTTTCAAACGAGTTAGTATATCTTGAGGACATGAAACACATTCGGAAATATAGTAGGTAAATAACCATTTGGTAAAATTGAATAATCATTTGACTTCATGAATTTGAATCTTTCCCTTTACATAGGCAACAGCTTACGGGACCGTCGTAAACCCCTTTTAATAGTATTGAAGCTGTTCATTGAGTTTCTTCTGGTAATATATACCACCTATGTTTTTCGGACACAATGCTCTGTTATGGTCCTTACCACAATATATGCAGGTTCTCATAGAATGACAATCCCTAATGAAATGTCCCAGTCGGAAACATCTAAAGCATCTTTTGCCTATCAGACATTTTCTTTCTTCAAGTGTTTGAATCTTCTGACATCTATCACTAAAATGATTACCTTGACAAAATGTACAAGATATTCTTCGTTTTTTATTGTTTGAATATTGAGAATTTTGTTCTATATTCTGCTCATATTTTTCTTTTGTCTGTTTTCTATCTTCGCCAAGTATCTCAACCTTTGGATTATTCACTCTTCTTTTATTAATGTTTTCCTTAGATGGTTGAATCTCATCATTTATGAGTAAAGTTTCCACAGTGTAACTATTTGACCCGTTGGTGTCACTCCTCATCTTGTTTGCCTCTTCCTTTGCAGATATTATAATTTCTAACTGTTTTCTGATATCTGCTATTGACTCAGTCTGGATTTTTAATTTCATTTCGTAAATAATATCTTCTGGGAACTTTTCGACAATTATGAAACGAAGGTGATTGTGGTCTGTGTCTTCTCCTAAAGAATTCAGAACTCTAAGATGTTGCTCAATATCATCTAATGTCTTTCTACAGTCGGCTGGCTTCTCAGCACTCTTTACTTTATACCAGGGATGCACAGACTTATTAAGACTAGGGGCCACTTGGGAAAATTATGAACTGATGGCGGGCCGCCAGAAGTATAGGTATTTAAAGACAATAAAGAATTGATAATAATGTATTAAAATTGAAAAAGAATTTATTAATTTGAAGCGTGGCACTGCATAGTGCTTACTATCTTTTTTATATTTTGCTCAAAACTTGTAGCAACACGTAAAACTGCTTCCAAACTTTCATTTGCAAGGCGGTTTCGATTTTTTGTTTTATTATTATTTAGTATTGAAAAGGTTTGTTCACATATTATATAGGTAGAACCAAATAAGCTGGCACATTTCAGAGCGTTTATGCGCAACTCTTTGTACGTATTTTTACACTTTTTTTTGGCTTTATTCTGGAATAGAATTCAATATTTTTCGAATGTACGAGAGTATTATATTTGCTGTCAGCGGGCCACCAGTATTCGACCGGCGGGCCGCCTGCGGCCCGCGGGCCGTGGTCTGTGCATCCCTGCTTTATACAATGATGCGTAGTGAGCATCAATTATTTGAGATTTCTTGCCAAAGCGTTCCTTTAAAGTTCAAGTGGCTGACTTCTGTTGGTGTAGCTTTTCTTTACTTTCATTTCTCTTTGAAAACTAGGCCAAGTCATGTTTTGAAGAGTAGAGGACCAATTCCTTGGTTTATTTTGCAACTGATTAAATATATGTCTACGGAAAGTCAATGTTGGTTCAGCATTATTTTGTCCATCTGGTACAGAAACATCTGATAATTGAGGAGTCCCTGCTTGGATTTCCAGCATGGTAACATCATGTGATGTTGAAGCAGTATTTATCTCTGCTTTTACTATATTAGCATCTTGTTGAATAGGGGGAGGCATACATTCTGGTGAAGTTATATGTGATTCATCATGTATTGAAGAAAAATCTGACTCACCCAACAAAATACTATGTAATGATTCAGTAGAAAGATGTTGTACTTCATCTATTCGTTGGTCAAAATCCACCGCATAGAAGTCAGATGCAAATGAGCCAATTATTTCATCATCAAGGTCTTCATCCTCCGATGAACATAGCAAGGCAGATAATTGTGTTTCAATTTCAGAGTCTCGAAGATTTTTCTGAAAGAAAAAATACCAAAGAAGTAAATAAAACAAAGTAATATCACTATCATACAGGTAGGTACAAAAAATTACGGAAACAGTTTTCCCAAAACAATATTACAATATACAACATAAACGGGCAACAAGCAAATATTTCCCACACACTTTCAACACATATAATTCAGCAATTATTTGTTTTCTTGACTAATAAAATACACAATAAGGTGAGCTAACTCAAAATCTAATGAAAATAATCGGAAATAACCACTTACCGTATTTTTTTTCGACATTATCACAATTACTATTTATAACCACTCGAAAAACAGCAATCCGTTGAAATTTTTTCCACACAATGAATATGACATTTCTTATTTTTTTTGTTGCGTTCCGTTTAAAGATGTGTTTTTTGGCTTGAGCCATAGACTACATATCAAAAAATATTTTGACAGTGACATTTTGAGGGAACAGTTAGAGGCCACCAGAACCAGAGCGGCCCAAACACAAACTACAATTATGTGGATATGTGCTAAAATAGTTGAGGTGAAATTTTAAGTAAATGTAATTTTAAAAAAATATATAGACACTGTGTTTAAAATTTGTAAAATATGATATTAGTTATTGATAAAATTTAGATGAACTATAAAAATAATCAATATTTTTGTTATTTGTACATTTTTTTTGCAGATAAGCCACTGTGGCTCTTAGCATTGATAATATATTTATAAACAGTGTATAAATAATAGGCCAATATGTATGAACATTATCACCTTTTATATTAATTAAATACAAATTGCCATTTTTCAACTTAAATAATACAAATTAAACTTAGAACTAGCTAGTAGTAAAGTAGTAGTAGTAAAAGTAGTAAAGATACTACTTTGTAATTTTTATTAAACTCTTGTTTTATCTTAAACGTATACATTATATTTAACTTAAAACTATCTTAGGTATACTTATCAAAGTATTAAATTAGCCAGTCAGTTACTCAGTCGAAGAATCACTAATTGCACCATCTAGTTCATTCCCCGCATTGGAGGAGACTTTGAGTTGTTGATAGAAAGGGTGATAGATAGGTGGAACATATTCCAAAAGGCATAGAAGGTCTTTTTTTTTCTCAGGGCTGATTTTTCTTCCCTCTGGAAATAAACTCTCTAGTTCAAAGTTTGAAGTATTTTGGGATGACCTCTTGCTGAAATTGACCTCCGCGAAAAGAACTTCTGGCTCATTGGAGTATTTGAAGAACATCGAGAATGGATGGATTTTATGGTACATAATCCACTGTATTTTAAGCCATTCAACTTTACTTCGATCAACGCCGATCTTCCTGTTTGTGATATTAGTATCCAAGACTTTGGTGGATATAAAGTCGTCTCGTTTCATTTCCACAATGTTGAAAGGTTTCTTTTTTCTTGCTGCTAGTATCACATTGTTCCAATGTTCAGGAACGTATATGTCTGGGAAATACTTCTTTTGTTTTTCCACCAAGCCAAAAGCCCGGTCGCAAGATGAAAAAGAATGTCCGCTGACGGTAAATTTGTGGTCTATTTTTTCCACTGTAAATTGAGGACTAGAAACAATATGCATAGATAACGCTGCAACTTTTATGTTGCGGTTTTGCCCGCCACACTGGTCAGAGTACATGATTAGGCTCTTTGTATGTACATGTTCTCTGATAAATTTTAGAAGGCATGAACCTATTTCTTGTGGTCCCCTGGATGCTGTCGATTCATCCCAGACATACATAAATATTTCGTCTGTACCAGCATTGTGAATGCCTAAACAGTAGGTCCACAACTGACGCTTGTAGTAGCAAATACCAGTTGAAATTACTGGTGTTGGGAGAGTCTTCATTAAGTCAAAGATTATGACGGTAGTATCGTTATCCTGCTTTGCATTTTGCATGTCAAGTTTTAAATTTTTTATCGCAGATTCTGCTTTTCGCAAATTAAGTTCTTTGGCGACAGTAAGCTCATTTTTTTTAGAAAGCTCATTGTTATCGCAAGCGTCAATTTTTACTTTAAAATTGTCACATCGCTTACATGAGTCAGTTACTGGCGCATGAAATGTAAGGTTGAAATTTTCATTAAATATTTTTTCGAATATGTATTTTGAAACTGGCCCATCAACCTTACTTTTGTATTCAGAATACATTATTGATAAATTTAAGTGAGGAGGCAAGTACTGTCTCGTTTCACTTTTGTGTCTTGTGTAGTGAGAATCATATTTCGGAAAAGTATTGATGAAATCCTTTGCATCGTTTACTTTTGTTTCTGGAGTTTTATTCGACGGAATGTGCCTGCCTCTTTTATCAATGGGAGCCGGATCGCCAAGAGGCTTATTTTTCAGAACCCTTGTAAGGCGTCCGTCCGATACCTTTAAAACAAGCTTAAAAAATGACTTACACACACGAATATGTTTTCCATTTGCGTCTGGTAAGTGATACAATCGAGAAAACTCCTTGGGCTTCGATGTGATGTTTCCAACGTTGACCTGATCCGATGTGGTATCTCTAACTTAATCTCACATAAGACCTTGCTTTTATCACGACATGTATGAGTGAATATAGGTATGCACTTTGTAGATCAAAATTTGCTAGGGCATAAAACTTTGAAAAAAGTTGTTTCTGTCTGTCATGTACAATTTTCTCATGGCATTTTTGATTACAGGTGCATTGAAGACCTGTATCTATTTGTTTAGCAGGAATGAGAACGCCTTTAGTATTTACGTATGCCTCACCTCTAGCTCGTTTATTCTTTTTCCATACATTTTCTTTACGCATACGCTTCCTTGTATCTTTGTTTGTAGAAACAGATGACTGACCCTCGTGATTGTCATCAGTAGACGAGTCCCCAAGAATGTCTTGTAAACTCCTTGATGAGCTCCTGCTACGTTGTTCTGGGATATACTCAGAACCTGAATCCTCATAGGGCTCCACCGGACTCAATCCAAATATATCTGCAAAATAAATGTAAATTAATAGCTAAATAATTATATAAATAAGAAAAGTAAGTAACAACCTACCTAACGAAAACTTAACATTAAAACTTCTTCTCATAAGTACCCTCAATTTTATCAAAAGATGTATCCAAGGATGTCTTCTTCAATAGAGTAGGTAATAGGGCATGTAAAAACCGGGTTGTTTAAAAAAACCGGTTTTTCGGTTAATTTTTTTTCATAACCGGCTAAACCGGTTTTTTCGGTTATTTTTCGAGTTTTTTTTACATGGATATCTAGGGACGAAAAAACATAAAATTTTAATAAAAATGAACTTTTAATATTGCTTTTAAGCACTAATCAAATTGCCTTTTTAACAAGGTTTAAACATTTGGTAATTTTCAACTCACTCTTGCTCAAATAAAGTTATAAAAATCAAAAATATAGTAATCCTAAAACATTATTATAAATCAGATCTAAAAGTTACTAACAAAACCAACAATTTAAGTATATTTGAAATAACATAGATTACAATCTACTTTTATTTAGTAGTAGGTAATGTAGGTATTCAACTCTTTCTTATTCTCAAATAAAGTTGAAACACATAGTTAACATTATGTCACAGATAATGAGTTCTACTTTTTGTTCTGATAATGAGACCGAAGTGACACAAGTGCGTTGAGTGAGTCGTCACCCAGTGAACTGCGGATTTTGTTGCAGATAAGGCCTGCTGCTGAAAATATTCTCTCTGATTCTACAGAAGTGGGAGGGATCGACTTTAGAGCTTGGTACACCTTCTTTAAGTTATGTCCCATGTGTCCCCCTTCATCATACAGGGCCATTTCTACCCTAACTCGCGTTTCTAAATCGAGTCTACTTGAATCAGCTGCATTTAGGGTGGGCTGTAGGGCCTTTCTTATTTCTAGCCCAAGCTGGTCTTTGAGGTCTAATGATAAATCGATGGCTCTAATATTTCTTGGTTCTGGTTCTGTGTCTTCTATTGCAAAATTTTTATTTATGATGCTGATTATTGTAGATCGAATTTGGTCGTTGTCCAGAGCTATTGCGTTGTTAATGTCTGTATGTAGATCTCTGTAGTACGATGTTGGGTTTTGTAAATAAAGTAATATTCCGGTTAATTTTGTTAGTCGTTGAATCATGCGGGTCTCAATCGAGTCTGCCAGTTGATTGCTGATGGTGTAGTAATCTTGTCGCAGTTTTTTCAGCATAAATTTTATTGCTGTCACAGCTGTGATGAGATTGGCGTCACGCTGACAAAGGGCTTCTACAGAGGTTTTTATGATGGCCAAAGATTCAGATAATTCTGTTAAGTTTTGTATCTCCGCATCAGAAAATCTGATCTCCGATTTAAGGTCTATTTATGCCTTCGAAACAGAGTCTTTAAGCTTCAAAAACCGTGTTATCATGTCTCCCATTGAACTCCACCGAGTCTTGCAATCCAGTAAGAGCCCGAGTTCTTTTTTGCCTTCTTCTAACAAGACATACTTTACAAGAATATCGTTTTTTGTTGGTGACTTCCGAAACATTCTCGCCACTTTTCTGACTTTTTCTATAGTAGCCTTGTAAACTACAATCTTAACCGGTTTATATTGATCTTTTGTATTGACTTGCTCGAATGCACCATTTTCATCATCACTATCTTCACTGTCCTCGGCTAGGCTCGAATAGGCTCCGAAACTACTGGACCGATTAAAAAAATTCTTTTACCATTAGAATCCTACATTATCCCTGATGAACATAGGCTATATTTTATCCCGGAATTCCCACGGGAACGGGAATTACGCGGGTGAAACCGCGAGGCGCTGCTAGTTAATTTTAAAATGCCAGGCTTCTGCGAAATTGTTAGTTCTGTGCCTCTTTCCAAACACGCACCACTGTTCCTGAAATTGTTTATTTTTTAGCCATGTTCTTACAAAATATTTATTAAATGCATCCATTTTAAACTCGTCTAAAATCTGACTCTCAATGAATGACCATCCTTCTTGTATTTTATCCAATGGCAACAAAGGTAACGTTGCGATTAATGCTAGTATTCTTCTCGTGTCTCTGTTTTTCGTTAGCTTCAGTTGTCTCCCTTTTTTCCATATCGCTTTATGGAAGTGATAGTAACACCCTCCCTTTTCAGTTTTTGGTAATACGATTCTCATAGCTTTAGCAATGGCTGCCTCAAAATCAGCCATAATGTAATCGGGATCCCACTTTTTATGAGCGCTCTGTTTTATTTGTGATTTAATGAGTCGGAACAATGTAACGTAAGTTTCAGTCTTTTTGTCTGGGAGAAGTGCGTAAAGCACTGGGATTATATTCGTACACTCTATGGTACTTCCAATGTCGCAATGAATTGTAACTAGCTGAGTGAAAGGTTTTGGACAAATGTTAAAAGTACCATCTATAAATAAAACTTTCCCATCGATTAACATATTTTTGGACCATTCATCACCAAATATTAAAATACGACCACCATTATATCTATAGTCAGCGAAAAGAAATTTCTGATAATTCGATGGCACCTCCACCTGTTCAAAATCTGTGTAAAACATTTTACTCGTTCCTGCCTCTTTGTTTCTTGAGTTGTATAAGGCAGTCTTAACATGTCTAAAATTTGGTGTTGCTGCTATCAAATCCAAACCATCGTTGTATATTCCATCAAGCGTTTCTTCGTAAATTTTGGGAATCGGAAGTGTAGGGTCAGCAATAACTTTTCGTTTGCAATCATTCAGCCGCATATCAATTTCGTTTTTGGCTATATCACGTAAACAACATTCCGAATGGCTCACTGTTTTCTCAATAATACTTCTATCCTGTAATAATAAACAATACCACCATAACTTCACCCTAAGGTTGACTGACAAAAAATACCTACGGGATTAAGTCCGCCATTATACACTAATGAGCGTGCCATCGTTACATGTACCATACCATAAATTCTGATAATTCCGGGACATCGTCATCATTATCATCATATTAGCCACAAGACTTCCACTGCGAAACATATAGGCCTCCCGCCATGGATTTCCACCAGGGCTTGACAACGTTATGAAAAATAGCGATATTAATAATTTAATATGCATCGGTACATACTCTGATTGTGAGAGATCCAATGCACTTGTTCTTCTTAGTAATAGCACACTTCCAATACTCTTGTCCATTAGCATATACCTTTTTTCTGTGATATTGGTAACCGTCGTAAAGTAAAACAGATCCTCGGCCTCTGGTTAAAAAAATAGGTTCACTCATATTTAGTTATTGAAATAAAATTATTTCAGTTATATTTTTCGATTTTCAGTTATATTTTTAACAAATGACATGACACAACATGACATTTTCTTAGACTTCACAATGAAAAAAGATTCTACACAGCTCGTAATGAAGGAGTTTGCATAGTTTTAAAATAGAATGATTACAATAAACACTTATAGAAGCACTTAAACATTTTGATTGTGAAGATACCACTTTCCTGAATTATTTTATCAGTAGAGATAAGCGGAAAAGTAGTCCCCCCTAGTAGCTAAATGTGGAAAAAAAATCCTTTCTTCCCTACCAGTAGAAATAGAGCAGTAGGGATATGTGGAACAGGGGCCTGTAGCGAAGTAGCGCAATGTTAGCAGTAACATTGTTTCCGGAGCAAATGGTAATCCTCTTTTTGTCGAATTGCTTAGGTCTGATGCCAGCATAGGCAATATAACGTTTTTTATAGATTCAGGTGAAAATCTATAACGTGAATGGAATTCTTGAACCGAGTATTTTGAAAAGGGATCAGAATAATCACGTAAATACCGTCTTGGTCCCACTTGTCTATACCTTCTGGCATGGTCTATAAACTCAATAAAGTCTAGCAGATCAGACATTTTTGTACTTTACACACTGATTATTAATCCTTACACACAACACAACGAAACGCGAATCACAACAATAAAGATATAACCTCAAACGAAATGTCAAAATCAGTCATTAAATAGTTAAGTGATGGTTTTGCACTTAACTATTTAATGACTGATTTTCTTCTGAAACATCACTCTCAGAGTCAGTTAACTATTGAACCTGTGGGGATTGGGAGTTACTTATACAAACACACTGTTATGAATAGGATTTTATTAACTTTTCCCCATTACTAAATGCAACAACCGTTCCGATCGCCAGTGCGCAGTAACTGACGACCGCTCGTTCATACCTTTCTCATGCACTCTAAATCGCTGACATACACAATTCACATTCATACCTACATGTCCCTACACTACACCCCCCAAAATTTTACAGAATTTTAAAAAAATGGAAACTTAAACTAAAAATATCCTGAAAAGCACTAACATAATGGTCACACTATCATTTAACTAATCACTGAATGACTGCACGTTGCACGTTACGATAAGCACTGGTTTCAAATTACGCGTAACTCGCTGTCGGTGGTCCCGCCGCGGCTTGCGGCCGGGATGGAATATGGCCTGCTACCATCTTCGAGAACTTTTTACTGATCCAACTATGTATGCGGTAGCGACAATAAGCGACAACCGCTATAAATATTATGACTCCCAAGAGAGTAGCGATAACTAACATCGCCGTGTTTTGTTTGCCCATCGCTTGCTCCACTGCTCCATTTTGGGCAATAATTATTTCTTCCTTACTGTACGTCTTTCCCATTGTAGATATACAAAGATTGTAACAGTTATATAACTTATGAAAATCCCAAGAGACCAGTTCCATCGATTTCTAAAGGCGTAATGTGGTATAATTTATATTTTTGTGAACTTTACAAGTACCATGCATATCGCAACGTTTACATTTATTTAGGTTGATGCTAGTCTTGCAAATTTATCTACGAAAACAAGTGTCACAACTAGAATTAAGTATAGCATAGTATGTTCTAAATACAATAGAAATGAAACTCGTGGATTGTAAAAAAATTTGGAAGGTGTGATTAAATCAATAAAACTTGTGAATATTAAAATAAATGTTAGTAAGTACAAATGTCCTCTTTTTTATATTTATTTTACCACTAAATAGTCAATTTAATAATTAAATCTCACAGGTGGCTTTATAGCACGGCCACTTCTAGTCACTTTGATAGTATCATTATCATCTTTGCTAAGGTTGGCACAATTGTCATTGTTTTGTTCATTCAATAAAAATGCGGGTTTCAGCCTATCTATTGAGATATTTACCGTTCTATTAGGCAATTGAATAGTATAGACTTTACCTCTCCTTTTGATGACTTTGTAAGGACCATCGTAGGGCGTTGTCAACGGCCTACGCACTGCGTCATTACGAATGAAAACATAATCACACTTATCTAATTCATTGTGTACAAACAATGTACGTGTGTCTCGTACACTTCTGGAAACAGGTTTCAACTGATCTATATTATATCTTAGCTGATTCAAATAATCATACTCACCAATACTACGATTAACTGAGATATTATAAAAATCTCCAGGTAAACGTAGTGTTTGACCATACAAATACTCAGCGGGACTTATACCATTGTCACTTCTACCTACTGTGCGTAACCCTAATAAAACTGTAGGTAACTCACTGAGCCATGACGTATGTAGTGTAAGACGAGCTGTTAAGGCTTGTTTCATACTTCTGTGCCAACGTTCAATTATTCCGTTTCCTTGGGGTCTATATGGACTACTACGAATTTTTTTTATGCCTAGTAACTTTAGCAACTCACTAAATAACGAACTCTCGAATTGGCGTCCCTGGTCACTTGTTAATTGATCAGGAGTACCAAAACGGGATATCCAGTTTTCGTAAAATGTTTTAGCAACTACTTCCGCGGTGATCTCTTTAACAGGTATAGCCTCTGGCCATCGAGTGAATCTATCTATCATAGTTATGAGATATCTATAGCCATGCTCAGTAGGTGGCAACGGACCAACAATGTCAATATGGACATGTGATAAGCGTTTAGCTTCTGGGAATTGTTGCAACTCTGATACCGTATGCCTACCTACCTTTGATTTCTGACATTGTATGCACGTTTTAGCCCACTGTCCTACATCACGATTTAAACCGGGCCAAAAAAATCTTTGCGCTACTAAATTACGAGTGGCTCTTATACCTGGATGGCTCGACTCATGTACTGTTTTAAAAGCTAATTTTCTGAAACTTTCCGGTAAATACGGTCTACATAAACTGGTTGAATTTTCACAATAAATCATTTTATCACTATTAGGAATGAAAATTTTCTTTAAAGAAATATTGTCACTCTTTTCGTCTAAAAACTTTTTCAATTCATAATCACATTCTTGAGCTGATGCTAATTCCACGTAATCAATTGACGTAGGACAGTGTATGGTTTCAACACGCGATAAAGCGTCCGCTACTATGTTACTCTCCGCTTTTATGTACCTGATATCCGTCGTAAATTCACTAATAAATAACAATTGTCTTGTTCGTCTGGGCGTTTCACACTTACTTTCAATTTTGTTTATAGCGTATGTTAAGGGTTTGTGATCAGTATATATAATTAATTCACGCCCTTCAAACATGAATCTAAAATGTTTAATAGCCAAAAAAATTGCTGTCAATTCCCTGTCATAGGTAGAATATTTCTGTTGAGCATTAGTAAACTTCTTAGAGAAATATCCTAGCGGTAACCATGCGTTATTTTTCCACTGCTGAAGTACACCTCCCGCACATGTATCTGATGCGTCCGTCATTAATGCCAATGGAACATTAGAAACTGGATGAGATAGCATAACTGCGTTTTTTAAACCATTTTTACATTGCTCAAAAGCTTCCATTGATTTATCTGTCCACATTATCCTACTTTTATCCTTCTTTTTACTGCCTTTTAAAAATTCGTTAAGTAATGATTGATGTTCTGTGGCATTAGGTATATTTGCTCTATAAAAATTGATCATGCCTAGAAATCGTCTCAACTGCTCGACTGTTTCAGGCTGAGGGAAATCTACTATTGCCTTGACTTTATTTTCAAGGGGTCGAATTCCGTCGGCTGAAACTTCATAACCTAAAAATGCAATATTAGACTTTCCAAATTCACATTTATTTAGATTTATAGTTATTCCAAAGTCATTAAATCTCTCAAATACCTTTTCTAAATGCATTTTATGTTCTTCAATGTGCTCACTTGCAATAATTACGTCATCGATAAAACTGAACAGGAAATCTAATCCCTTTAATACGTCATTATTCATAAATCTTTGGAATGTTTGACTTGCATTTTTTAGACCAAAATTCATTCTCGTAAATTCCCATAAACCAAAAGGAGTGATTACCGCACTTTTTTCAATATCCTCCGGTGCAATTTTTACATAATGGTATGCCCTGTTAATATCAATTTTAGAAAATATCTTCTTACCTGACAGTATATAAGTAAAATCGTGGAGTCTTGGAACGGGATAACGATCCGGTTTCGTTATAGCATTTAGACGTCTGTAGTCACCGACAGGTCGGATTTCACCATTCTTCTTTGCGACTACATGTAACGGGCTGGCCCACTCGCTTTTTGACGGTCTGCAAATTCCCATTTCCTGCATTAACCTAAACTCCTCCCTAACCTTATGATAACGATCCGGCGGCAAGGGCCGGGCTCGTGCATGGACAGGCTTTCCTGTGGTCTCTATATAGTGATACACGTCGTTCACAGAAACTCTGTCCAAGTTCTTGAAAGATACCGGCTTAGTGATCTCTGGGAATTTAGATAAAATGTCAAGAAATGGATGATTACTTTCCACTGTGCTTACCGATGATTCATCACAATTAACAATTTTGCCAACCGTTAACAAATTAGTTTTCTTATCAATTAGTTTCTTAGCCTTTAAATCTACTATTAATCCATGAAATTCCAAGAAATCCGCGCCTAATATCGCTTGATTAACGTCCGCTATAATGAATGTCCAACGAAACTGACGACGGAGCCTTAAGTTTATGTTAAGAGTCCGAGTTCCGTACGTTTTTATCTCACTATTATTTGCCGCGAATAATTTATAGTCTAAGCATTCACCGGAATGTCTTTGTTTGTAGGTCACGGGTATCACCGACACATTAGCACCTGTATCCACTAGAAAACTAAAACCATTGTCTTTGTCGTAAACACTGAGGCGGTGATTCTTTCCAGGTACCACGTCTTCCGCCTTAACAGACTGTACCTGTCTTAGTTTTCCGGAGTTTTCCATGCGCAAGGCTTCTCACACGACTTCGCCCATTTGCCGTACTTGTAATGCCATTTACACAACCACTCAGGATCATCTGGCGTTCTGGATCTGGATCTGGACCTCGAATTATTCCTAAATTCACCGCGTCCGCGACCACGGCCACGGCCACGGCCACGGAACGTGCTGCGACGTTGTCCCTGCACCTGTTCACGAAGCGATGCAACTTCTAAGTTCAACTTATGCATTTGCGCGATCACGTCTATCAAGGTGTTGCTGGTACTACTGCTGGAACTGACTGCAGCCAACTCGCCTCCACTCATGTTCTCCATAATTTTATCAGCAATCTTTGCTAAGTTATTCATATCTTGATCCTGGCTAACGGTTAAAACCGTGCGTATAGACATTGGTAATCTGGAAATCCACAAATTCCGAAGATTTTGCTCAGAGGTCTGCGCATTTCGTCCCAGCTCTTGCATGCGCCGCAGAAGTTGCGACGGCTTTTGCGTCCCCAGCTCCATCTCGCCTACTAATTTTTGAAATTGCCGCTCAGCACTCTCTTCATAAACCAGGAGCAATCGATCCTTAAGCGCCTGATATTTATTCGTCTCGGGTGGGCTTAAAAGAATGTCGCTGACCTGCTGTAATACGTCGCGTCCCATCTTGGCCACAACAAGGTTGAATTTTGATTCATCCCCTTGTTTCTGGGGAGCGAGGATGCTCTCTAATTGCGCGAACCATAGTCTTGGCATATCAGTCCAAAATTCCGGGATACGCGTGGACACCGTTATCGCCGCTAAATCCGTTGCATTTTCTGATGTGCCGGCTGTCAGTGGACTTTTTACGGCTTCCTTCACTGCATCCGGGGCCACTTGTGGTGTTGAAGGTTGTTGATACATTTTTTTTTAAAGTTCTAAATTACCGATCCACCAAATTTATATCGAATCACGTCGGGGTCACCACTGTGGGGATTGGGAGTTACTTATACAAACACACTGTTATGAATAGGATTTTATTAACTTTTCCCCATTACTAAATGCAACAACCGTTCCGATCGCCAGTGCGCAGTAACTGACGACCGCTCGTTCATACCTTTCTCATGCACTCTAAATCGCTGACATACACAATTCACATTCATACCTACATGTCCCTACAAACCGTTAACTGACTCTGAGAGTGATGTTTTTCAAATCTACACTAAGGAACGACTTAAGTAGCCATTAACCAACTCTGAGTGTGGCTGTAAGTGACTAACAGAATCAATAGACCAGCCAGATTCCGACAACTCAAATTCTGAACATTTTGCAACGAGTTTCTCGACACAATTCTGATAAAACATCACTAAATCTGTGTTTTGAAAAATAGCCTCAAATTGAACGTTAAATGATTTTAAGGATTTTTGTTCATCTTTTGGCGAATAATATGAAACAAAAATTTCTACATTCACTTTCAACGTTTTGTGTTGAACAAGCGACTTTTTTATAAGTTGTATTACTGAGGGCGAAACAATATTTAAAAACTGTTCAGGTACTAATATCGTCTCAGCAGAATTTATTCTATAACTAATAATTCTACTTTTAAATGCACTCGCAATTATCTGAATATTCTGAAGTTCTGACTGTATTAGGCATTTCGATTTATGAAAGTTTGTCTTTTTATGCGCTGAAAGATTCGAAACAAAAATATTGCACTCTTTACAAAAAACCATTTTTACTTTGATATTTATAGCTGTTGTCTGTAATCTCAGTTTCCAATACTAAATAAACTTTGATTGTAAAATGTTTTAGGTTTTGTGTTTATGCTAGACAGGTATGCTATTAAAAATATTATTTGTCATATGTTTATGTTATTTATCTCTCTGCCATTGCCGGTCCCAAGCCCGGATGAGAAAAGAGGAGGGTTGGACGAGGTGAACATCAACCCTGCCGTAAAAAGTGCAACGCCGAAGATCAGGCGGCGGCTGAATAACCTGAGCAAAACTAGGTCATGGTGACCTTAAGGATTAAATCCCCTTAAGAAGACCACTGTGGAAGGACACGGGAACCCACCACAAGTATTTTCCCAAGAAAACCTTTATGAAATGAACCTTATGAATGTGAAGACGTTGGACGACCCGATTAACAAAGTCAAAGTCAAAGTCAAAGTCAAAAATCTTTTATTCAATAAAATCTCACTGATCACTTTGAATCGTCATTACGCTTTGTATGATTAGGTATGATTACATATTTTTTTTTTATTGGATGAGTTGGAGCTAGTTCGTCCCAAGCTTGTTTGTCTTCTAAATAATCAGATATTTTATAGTATGCTTTTAAAAGAAGTCTCTGTTTTATTACGTTTTTGAACTTGCCAATCGACAACTGAGACACATCACTTGGGATTTTGTTAAAGAAGCGTACACATTGCCCTTTGAAAGATTTACTAATTTTTGTGAGCCTAGTGGTGGGAACAGCGAGTTTGTCTTTATTTCTAGTGTTAACATTATGATTATCACTTTTTTTGTTGAATAGATTGATATTTTTTTGAACATACAATAAGTTTTCATACACTGGGAGAAAAAAGGGGTCATTTATCGGCTCTGCAGAGCCGTTTAAACCCGGTACTGCAGTTGCAACCGTGTTAACACGGCAACAGTTGCCGTGTGTCGCTGACACGGCTAAGTGGACACACGGCTAGGGGTGGATTGACAGTTGCAGCCGTGTCAATATGTCCACACGGCTATGATCAGACACGGCTATATTTGCACACGGTACTGCAGTTGCAGCCGTGTCAATATGTCCACACGGCTCTGATTAGACACGGCTATATTTGCACACGGTACTGCAGTTGCAGCCGTGTCAATATGTCCACACGGCTATGATCAGACACGGCTAAATTTGCACACGGTACTGCAGTTGCAGCCGTGTCAATATGTCCACACGGCTATTAGCAGACACGACTAACATCACGCCTAGAGTAGCCGTTTAAAATGGCTATTGCAACCGTGTGAAGACGGTTATTTCAGCCGTTTATCTGCGTCCCTATGCGGCTGGCAGAGCCGTGTGAAGCGGCTGGCTGAGCTGTTTTCCTACGTCTATATGCGGCTGGCAGAGCCGGATGACGCGGCATAAAGTAACCGTGCTAAGCGGCTACTTCAGTCGTGCCAACACGGCAGTCTCAGCCGTCTTCCTACGTCCCTATGCGGCTGGCAGAGCCGGGTGACGTGGCATAAAGTAACCGTGCTAAGCGGCTGGCAGAGCCGGGTGACGCGGCCTAAAGTAACCGTGCTAAGCGGCTGCTTCAAACGTGCCAACACGGCTGAAGCAGCCGTCTTCCTACGGCACTATGCGGCTGGTAGAGCCGCGTGACACGGCATGAAATAGCCGTTCTAAACGGCTGCTTCAGTCGTGCCAACACGGCAGTCTCAGCCGTCTTCCTACGTCCCTATGCGGCTGGTAGAGCCGTGTGACACGGCATGAAATAGCCGTTCTACACGGCTGCTTCAGTCGTGCCAACACGGTAGTCTCAGCCGCCTTCCTACGTCCCTATGCGGCTGGTAGAGCCGTGTGACACGGCATGAAATAGCCGTTCTAAACGGCTGCTTCAGTCGTGCCAACACGGCAGTCTCAGCCGTCTTCCTACGGCACTATGCGGTTGGTACAGCCGTGTGACACGGCATGAAATAGCCGTTCTACACGGCAGCTTCAGTCATGCCAACACGGCAGTCTCAGCCGTCTTCCTACGGCACTATGCGGCTGGTAGAGCCGTGTGACACGGCATGAAATAGCCGTGCTAAGCGGCTGTATCAGCCGCACAGTGCCGTAGGAAGACGGCTGAGACTGCCGTGTTGACACGACTGAAGCAGCCGCTTAGCACGGCTATTTCATGTCGTGTCACACGGCTCTACCAGACGCTTACCTTCTTCCCAATGGAGCTGGTGGAACCGTGTGACGTTACAGCACCAATACGACTACCTACTACATTTTCTACGACATTTTTTCTCGTGACATTTTCACAAGAAAAAATGGCATAAGTAGCCGTATTGACACGAATGTTACAGGTTTACCAGCTGTGGAGGAAGAAGGAAGACGAAACTCAGGTATACAGGAAAAGCTGAAATAATACAGTGCGATTTAAAATGAACATAATTACCATTAACTAAAGAATAAGAAGTCTACATCTATTAAAACAATCTAAATGTATGCTTATTATTTACCTAGGTTGTGGTGAAGGTCAATTTGTAATGTAAAGAATAACAACATTTCAAGTTTACTGATAAATTTATTTAAAAAATACATATAGTTAAGTATCACAAAAAGTCTATGTATGTACCTACCTACACATAACAGCCAATTTTATTCTTAAATATTACATTTAATAATAATACCTATAAATTTGACTTGAGGACACAGACTATCAAACAATATGAACATTATGGTATCCTAAAGATTCATCTTTGCGAGATAATTGAAGGTACATAAAACACTGTCTAACACTAAATATGCACAAGTATTATGTTTCTGCGCGTTAAATATGACTGATCTTAGATCAATTATCAGGTTATTCCCCTTGTCCCCTGCAGTGGGGACAGTGGGAAGTTCTTTTTAAAAACCTCCCCACTTGTCTCCGATGTCCCTATTTCAATTTATGATTTATTTTAACCGTCATGAAAAGGAGGAGTTCATCAATTCTGTTGCATGTATAAATAAATGTATATTATATATATATATATATATATATATATATATATGTATGTACACATGAATATTTATATATTTTTTATAATTATTTTAGATTTATTTTAATATTATTATTTAAAAAAATAAACAAAAAAATTGGAAATGAAAATGTAAAAAAAAGGTTTTTTTTCATATAAAATAAAAATAATTATATACATATATATAGGTATATATATACATCCTATTTTTTTTTTTTTTTTTTTTTAATAATAATATTAAAATAAATCTAAAATAATTATAAAAAATATATATATATATAATATATATAACAAATATATATATATTATATTTTTATATATAATATATATATCTATATATAAATAAATAATATACATATAAATATGAATATAATAATAAAACATGCAACAGAATTGATGACCTCCTTTTTCAAGTCTGTTATAATAAATCATAAATTGAAATGGGGACAAATAGGTAGGTCCCTTTTCAAAAAACTTCCCAGTTGTCCCGACCGGGGACAAGTGGGAAAGTTTTTAAAAAGAACTTCCCACTGTCCCCACTGGACAAACGCAGGGTACAAGTGGGAATAACCCCAATTATCTATTAAACACAGCAAAGATAACTTTGGAGCATGCAGATTTTTTAAGGTGGTACCTAAACCTTAAAAAATCTGCATGCTCCAAAGTTAATTTTCTTGTGTTTAATAGATAATTGAGACACAGAGCTAGTCTATGGCATTACGAACGGTTACAAACCAAGCGTCATCAATCAAAGAGGACGTCAGTGTGTTGGGGAAGGGAAATTGTAACTTATCTAGAGAAACATATTTCACCTCATTAGTTTTCATCACTTTGTAAGCATGAAAATGACTGTCGAAGTACAGTGTTTCGAAAAGGTAGCCTTTTGCGTAAGCCTTACCTACACTTCTGTCGTAATAAATTTTAGTAAGTGACATAAACAAGGGGGAAAACATATCTTCGACCACCAACTCAAGAAGCAAAATATCATCAGAACGGTAGGTAACGTTAAAATCCGAAACAGTAACGTAAGAAACTGAAAAAATTGAGGTTTCCATATGTAGTGCCAGCGCATCTATCACAACTATCTTTTCTTCAATTGAGAGAGTACCTAAAGAACCAGGTACATTAACAGCAGCAGCCAGATTAGTTAGTAATAAATGATTCAATTGAAGCTGAAGTTTTTTTGCTGCACTTTTACAAACATTCACTCTACCGGCTCCTGCATTGACAGCAGCTTTGCCAGCTCTATGTTTCGACTCGTAACGCATGCTAGAAATGTGACCGATAGGTCCCAACCTGGACATCATTCTTGGGTAATGAATCAAATGATGAAACTTAGGTTTGAGCGTGGATTTGGATATTTTAATGTAAAGTTCATTGAAATCTTTTACATAAATGCCAAGCACTTCAGTCAACTGGGGATAAACTTGTTCAGTGAGGATAATGTCCATTATTTTGCGTAGCAAGAGATACAACTCATAGCATTCATAGTATTTTGCTGAAGACGGAACTTTCCTATGACGACCCATTCTCAATCTAGTATCTACTTCATCTACCAGGTGTCCAATCATCAAGCCAAAATATCTTACAAATCTGTGGCATTCAGTGGCCGACATCTTAATCTGAACTGATTTGGCAGTTAGCTTTTTTATAGTGGGTGGTTTGTTATTGGAATCAGGGCCATAATCAAACTCTATTATTCGCGAATTCAGATAGTCTAATGTGAATATATTCATTTCAATAAGATTTTCAGTAACTACTTTCATGGTGTATCTGCAAACCCCTTCTAACAAGTCATGCATATAATCAACAGCAACATGTGAGAAAAGATCAAAGTGTTTTACATCCAACCAAACTGAACGCTCCCTAATACCAGTTTCTGTGACATTATTCAGGGCCACATCTACCGAATATGTCTCTTTCTCTCTCAACAAAGTGGGATCTTCAACACATTGAGAATTAGCTATTTCCTTCGAAGCTTTACATATTCTGCAAGAGTAGTTAGCACTGAAACTCTGACTGAAACCCAAAATAGTATGCAGACCTAGATTGTCTCCTATGATGAGACCGAGAATAAACCTCACATTACCCTCAAACCCCTCAACTTTGACATAAACACCCTCTGTGGCAAGGAAATTAATTTCATCGATTATGGTCTTGAAAATTGAGTTACCAAACTCTGTACGGTCATCTGAATGAAAAAGAAAAAACAACAGTATATATTTCAACTGGGAAGCCAGACGGGGGGGGAGTGAAGGAATAGATACATACATCCCACCAAGTTTATGAATTCCAGCGTGAGATCCCAATGGATTTCCTGTCTCGAAATCATCGAAATATATATGATAGGGGTACACTTTACTATCTGCACCTATGGAATGTTGGCACTCTGTCTCTTTCCAAACCGGAGACTGTGTAAAGTGCTTTATGCAGGAAGATTCATGACAGCGACTAATATATACATCCATTTCAGACATCAACCCTGGTATTGAGAGTAACCGCTGAAATACTTTGTGTATTGGGATGAACTGACCAACAACCGGAACACTGCGTGGTGGGGGGTGACGTCCGACTACTTCATTTCGAACCCCTAAAAAAACATCTTGGGGAGGAATGTAAGAACCTAAGCTGGTGAAGTATTTCTCTCGTTTGTAAATCGACTGTAGGGGCTCCATAACTGTACATAAAGTTTTACGTAACTGTTCTATATATGAGGAGACATGTTCACATACCACATTGCCCGTGACTGAGGGAAGTTCACTCTCCATTAACTCTAAAGCTACATCCATAAGGTCTTTGTTAAAGCATCGAAAAGCCTCTACAAAAGACTGAACAGTTTTAAAAGATATACCAGTATTAGTGTGAAAAGAGCTGATTAATAACCCTAACTGTTGCTGCAAAAATGTTGACGCACATTGTGATTGTGTTAGTATTGGTTGCATAACTTGTTCAAAAGAGGACGTGTCACTACCTGATATAGTTATTTTCTCAGGGGTTCTAAATATGTTGAATGCAGGCATAACACCACTGGAACCAGGTGTATTTAAACCCTTGGCAGGAGAAGGGACTGATTTACATGGAGACACCAGAGCAGCGAGTGGGGCGTGGTGTTGTTGAACATGACGCCTCCACGTATAAACATCAGAAAACCATCGTGAACACATTCCACACCTATAACCTCCCCAGCCTTCGACATCACTGTACTTCGGACAACCCACAGTTATGTGGGAAAACAGCAAACACAGATCACGGAAACCTTTTTTGCAGTAATAGCAAGTGAGCATATTGAATTCAGTATTATAATCAATTTTATATTAGTGAGGGAGATTTACTGGTCTCTCGAGAGGGAGAGGCTCCAACCTCTTGAGACAGAGAGTCCCCAGTCTCTTGTGAGGAAGTCTCTCCAATGTCTAGTGAGAAAGAGTCTCCAGTCTCTTGTGAGGAAGAGTCTCTAATCTCTTGTGTGCGGAAGGTTTCAATTTCATTAAGAAAACTATTGACATCAATTATATACTTGTCTTGCGTTACGTCTCTTATGCCGTAGCAAGTAAACTGAAGCACCTGCCAGATATGCTCACACTCGATTGGGTATCTAAGATTAAAAACGTAGAATGTTTGAAAACAAAGGTCTACAGCTTCGACAATATTGGCACAATAAAACCACACACCATCAATAACAACGAATGCGCTATTAATGTTAGCCAAGTCCTCACCCACAGCAACAACCATAGGCTGCACTCCGATCCCTGAAGATGCAGATTTTTTTGAAGATTCCTTTCGAAGCTCCTGTAGATGAGCTTCTCCCTCGCTGCGAGTTTTGGCCAAGTAGATGAAGTGGATAGCTGCGTCGAATCTTGAGGCTTTTGTTCGAACACCGGTCTTCCCTCCGACGATTGCAAATGGCAATAAAAGAAGTATTGCAGTTAGCTTCTGTAGCTCAGTATCTGAAAAATATAATAAATATTAGTGAATCAAGTTAAGTTGAAGTTGCAATGAAAAGGCCGTAATTAGGTCGTAGAACCAATAACCGTTAGAAATAATCGTGCTAAAATGGCGACCAGCATTGTTTTCCAGTTCGTGGAAAACAATGCCCCCATCACATAAAATAAATGAATTATTTCAACGTAAAACATAAACAAACATTTTGTTTAATTTTATACTGGGTCCAATTTTGTTCATTTTATCAAAAAAAATGATTACAGAGATAAAAAAAAGTGATGAGAGAGATAGAAAGAAAGAGAGAAAGAAAGAGATAAAACTGAGAGATTTATTTACCTTTTGGAAGATCATGCACTCTTTGCTGTTGAGCTCTCAACGGCTTCGCAAGTGATCGCAGCTTTGAATAAGCTCTATTCTCAATAATATTTGAATGTTTTCTTAACCCATTATACAACGCTGAATGGTTAACTTGTGGGTTGACAGTTGTAAAGTCAATGGTTATCTGTAAATAGCACAAGTATAAATAAAAAAAAAAAAAAAAAATCTAAAAAAAAAACTTGGAACGATTTTCATCAAACATAGCTAACAACACTCCCGACTAATTCACCTTTCAAACAAAAAAACTAAATCAAAATCGGTTTATCCGTTTGGGAGCTACAATGCCACACTCATACACACACACACACACACACACACACACAAACACACACACACGTCGTCAAAAACTTACCAGGTGTGGACCAACACTCGGCGAACAGAGCACAGGGAATTTCTTTAGGTAGTCTGCAACTGAAACAGTCATCAAGTAACGCTTGCGAAGAGCCCACGTTGCTTTCCAAGCTGTTTCCAATATTGATGATGATTCCAGTCCTTGGTACTTGGATATTGTGGTAATATCGGGGTTAGTTCTAAGCTCTTCTGCGGAACAAAATAAGTATAGTTAATATTATAATATCATAAGTTATGCTTTGTGTAGTTGGACATAACATACATGCTGATTTATTGTAAACCAATCACACACAGTTGATGGGAGGTATACAAGTTATCACCTTCTAAATGCTCCTGCTCAAGATTTTCGTCTCGATCAGCTGTAGCTGTAATAGCTGTAGTGCTGGATGAGGTCTTCGCGTGTTTTTTTTTTTTTATTAAGCCTCTGCTCTCCCGCCAAATAGCTTGCCTCTTGCCGTATCTTCAGCAGAACATGAAATCCAAGTAAGAAATGGGATTAAAATTAATAAAGACATTTCTTGGACTTTCCGTACATTCAAGATGAGATATAGATAAGCTTGATTAAATAAATAAATAGTGCTGGACAATCCACATGGCATCATCTAGCCCCCCAAGCTAAGCAGAGCTTGTGTTATGGGTACTAGATGACTGATATACATAATACAATACATTACATAGATAGGTATTTTTTATTATAGGTAGAAAACGACCAGAACACCCGGCAAAAATATCTGCAGAACGTACAAACATTTGTCCCGAAGCGGGAATCGAACCCGCAACCTCCTCTGCGTCGCAAGCGGACTTTCGACTTTCGCAGAGGTCGTCATAATTAAACTACATAATTGAACAAAAAACAAATTTTCAATAAAATTACAATCGTAATGTTATTTTCATACCTATCATACAGTTTTCCATGAGGCCGTGCAGAGGCACTTTGTGGTGCTTTAGCACCTGGAGATAGTTGGGTCTTCTCTGATTTAAAGGGAGGGGTAATGCAAAACCAAATAGCCTCTGGTTCCTTCGCGAACAAATCGTGGACGTGCTTCGCCCACTGAATGAAAACACCGTAGTCAAGTTTTGGTTTCTGATCGCCCCTATTCTCTAGAAGGTGATCAAGAATAATATCACAGAGTTCACTCTGCTCACTTCTTCTGAATTCCCTCTGCAGTCCAGTTCTCAGCAACTGTCTGGTTGCTGTAGATTTATCTAATAATAATTTTTTTAAGGGGTTGCAGTTGTTGTCATGGGAAGTTTCCGCGTGAGAACGCTGCCGTTTGGTAGGTGGACTGCAAGGAAAATAACGTTTTAATGTTAAAACTCTGATGTGTTTTGGCCCTACATCCATAACCATTGATTCCTGGAAATGTATAGGGAATGCCTACATCCAGCAATGGACTTCTTCATGCTGATGATGATACTGTCCTACTAACAAGTATTAATTAAAACATTTAAAACCCCTGCTATTCTTTACCGATCTTCATCAAACATAGGGGTTGTTCCCAGTTGTCCCCAGTGGGGATAACTGGGAAGTTCTTTTTTAAAACCTAACTTTTTTTAAAAAAGTGACCTAAAAAAACCTAAAAAAAAAAAGAAAAAAAATCCAACAAAAAAAAAAAAATTCAAAAAAAAAAATATATATATAAATATAAATATAAAACATGCAACAGAATTGATGTCCTCCTCCTTTTTTCAAGTCGGTTAAAAATAAACCATAAATAGAAATAAATAAATAAATTATCTTGTATCTTGTATTGGACTCCCTTTTCCGCATTTAGACTCAAAGGCGGTCCATTGTGCGTGAGGGAATAAATAAATTAAAAAACACTTTGTATATTTTTTTTTTTTTTATACTACTTGCTGATGGAACAAGCATATGGCCCACCTGATGTGAAGTGGTAACCATCGCCTATAACAAAGCATTGTCTCGCAGGTCACGCACGTTAGGAACGTGCCCTGCGTCCATCAACTTGAGGCAAAAAGGTGTTAAGCCTCATGTGCCTGTAATTACACCGGTGACCACACTCTTCAAACGGAAACACCTCAATGCTGCTTGGTGGCAGAAAAAGGCATGGTGGTAGTACTTCCCCGGACGAGCCCTTTACAAGCTTCCGGTCCATAAGAACTTAATCCCAAAATGTCTGATATCGGTACGACTTAATCTCACAATGACTGATACCAACAAGCCTATATTTCAAAACGAATTAGAGCTCTAGTACTCTTAATGAATTTATAAAACAGTAATACATACCTTGTACACTTATCAACTTCACTTAGATCAACACACTTGGATCCAGGTGCAGAAAGATGATTTTCCAATAAATTTGGCACTTCTTCAGCCTACAATTGAAATTAAAAAAAAAAGTTAACATACAATTATAGGTGGGTCAGCAATTAGCCTTAAAATAATTATTACTATTTTCAATTAGTATTATTTAGCATCATATACATATATCATGCATAGACATTCCCTTTAAGGGAAAAAAATAAGTTTTGAAGTTTGAACCTCAACGATCCATATTCTAACCACATAGACCCAGGTTGCAACGGCTAACCCAGCCGCTTTACCCGGCTAGCTACTTCATGCTACATGCCAGGCCACCAGCCCTATATGGACGTAGGAAGAGGCCGAGAGACAGCTATCTCAGCAGCCTTCCTTTATTACAGTAGGTAGTGAAATATAAAACATAGATATTTTATGTACATACACACAGCAGATAGTTAGCTATCACCAAGTTAGTTCAAGTCCATACACAATACCATAGCAAGCTTGGAGCATTAAACACAGAACACAAGGCTTAGTAAAAATATTCAGAAGCAAGACCTACTCATAATAGGCTAGGTACGAAGGTATGTATCTATGTATGTACCTGCTAAGAATGTTTGCCTCGTTGGAAGAGAAGAATTGAATATTCTGAAAATTATGATTCAATTTCATTGTTACCTATTTTCCATAAATAAGTTCCATGATTTTATCACTGTGTCCGCAATATTTATTTACTTTTATTATCTGTCTAGGCCCCTCTAACCGCTTGTTTACACCAAGGTATAATACATGTTTATACACAAAATCATTCAACAAAATTTATAAAATACATGTATTACACTTTGGTGTAAACGGGGGGTCAGAGGGCTTACTTATTGCCAAATAAATAGTAAAAAATAATAATGGCATAAAAATGAATTTTAAATAATTATTATCCTGACCTTTTTGCAATCATTAATCCAGTTTTTCCACTTCATGGCATACATAGTTTGATCAGGCATTGTTGGCAAATTCAGTAATGCAAAGTTATCGACTGATGGTTCCAGAGATCTCAAAAGTTCCTTAGAGGTATACCCTTTATCTAAAAAGAGTGCTGGATTAGATGATCAAATCCCCTTCAAATTTCAAATACCTACCTACCTATAATATTATGAAAGTCAATTGATATTGAGAAAGATGACAATTATATAATTTTGTACCTTGGAGCTGATCTGATGATGTGAATTGAGCTCAAGAGGTTCAAAAACGATGTGGGACCAAAAAAAAGACTTCAGCTTTTTAAAATATGCCAGGTAAAGTACTTGTACCTACCTAGGTGTAGTGTGAAACTTATCGAAACTAAATAATGGCTCCAAAATCGAAATAAACTGCAACATTGATTGCAACTCTAAACGCAACGCCTACGCACTGGCGACCATGGCCGCCGTGGCCTGGCCGCCGCGGCCAGTGAATTCTGAACTATAGAAGGCAAACGCTAGAGCCCCTACGCACTTAGCGGCCAGCGACTAGCGGCCACCATTAGGTACCATTACGCCTGGCCGCCTACCATGGTCGCCAGTGCGTAGGCGCTCTCAAATTGACTTTTTCACTTACCAATAATAGCTTTTACAGCACCGAGAGACAATTTCCAGTCATCTAGAAGTTCTTTTACATCAGAACTTGCCTGTTTTGGCCAATTTTCGTTATTACAATCTTGATCGTGCATTTCTCAACAAGACTTCTTCAATTCAAAGTTCCAATCCAACCAAACACACACACAAAATGGCGTCGCGTCACCGCGTCACGGCCGGCCGGCTATACCATCAAGCAATGTTGCCAGATGAGACATTTGAAAATGCGATAGCTGTACTTAAAACACGCGGATTTTTAAAACAAATAGCGAAATTTCTTGCTCGAATTGCTCAGAAATAATCTGACAACCGAATAACATAAAACATACATTCACGGCTCAGTACTCAGTTCACGGTAGTAGCCTTCTGTGCCGTAGACCGTGGGTTCGATCCCCACCGAGAACAAACATTTGTGTGGTGAACAAAGATGTTTGTTCTCTGTGTGGCCGTGTTATTTAATGATATTCAAAGTAGGTATGTATTTATAAAAAAAGTATATATGTGAGTAGTTTATCAGCTAGGCATGTTGTGCGTTGTTGCGAGATAGTGGTGTGTGGAATATCCAACAATATTTATTTATTTATTCTAAAATACAAAATCAACGCGTTCAAAAGAGATGACACGTTATTAGATTAAAATGAACCCAGCTTTTTAACCTCGACGTGCCGTGTAGTGTACCTATCCGCCAAAAAAGGGTTTGTTCTTATAAATTCGAAAAAATCGGAACCGCATAAGTTAAATGCAGAAGGCGGCTTCTTTGTTTGTTTGGCGGGAAAACGCGGAAAAGCGGTACATCTGGCAACGCTGATCTACAATATCAGTTATGCGGTGCGATATGGCGGGAATCGAAAAAACCAAACACGCTACCAGTGTTGCGTGTTTTGAGTTTTTATAATAATAATAATAATAATAATCATTTATTCGCAGGAATGTAGGTACAATTTATTTTCCATTAAAAAAATATAGGTATATTTGAGGCCCGTTATATTCTGCCTCGTCAAGGCGTGCAAATATTAATTGTGATTTAATTAAAAAATAAATTCCTTAAAGTAATATAAATACTAGCTGACCCCGCGAACTTCGTACTGCTATAAAATGGACAATTCACACAATATCTATTGTAGCCTTGTAGCCTAATGTAGAATTGAAATGGTGAAAGAATTTTTAAAATCGGTCCAGTAGTAGGTACTAGGTACGTACCTAGTACCTACATAGGTATTATTTCTATGCTTGGCAGGCGGATTGGTGACCGCAGTGTTGCTGTGGTGTTTATTCAGGAATTGCTGCTGCCCATTTCCCGGTGTGTTCCCTTAGTCGCCTTTTACGACTTCCACGGGAGGTGATGGAGGGGTCCAATGTTATGCCGGGGCCCCACGGCAACCCACCCATCGATATACCTACCTTAGCAAAATTTTGTACCAACTAGGTACGCACTACGTTATGTAAGTTTGTAGGTAGGTACCTACCTATGTATCTCGATGATTGGACCTGTGATAAAGGTACCTTTAGGTAACCCAAAGGATATTTACTAACTACCTATCAGATTGAAGTCTTGGAAACTATTGAGAGACGAGCGAGACGATGTTTTATGTACCTACACGTTCGAGTCTAAGCACTGACACTTGATCATCGCCGCAAAGTTGCCTTTTTACATTAGTACATACCTAGGTACCTAGGTATTATTTCTATGCCTTTTTATCGGTATTTTATAAGTAGGTTTCTAAGTAGGTAGTAGGTAAGTACCTAGGATACATTTCGGAGAGTGTTCGATGGAACTCCACAACTTGGTTCCCCCATCCCCGTTCTACCACCCCGGACCACTAGTCGTACGGAAACGAGACATCCATTCATGGTTGACATAGGTAGGTAGGTATCTACTTCCCGCACAAAGCGCTTTGCTTCTACTTTTATAGGTAATGCGAACAGCGAAAGAGTGGAACTCCTTGCCGGCAGCGTCTGTTTTTCCGAACGCCTAGGTACCTATGCTTTGTTTTCAAGGGACGAGTGAATCTTCTAGGTAAGCGTGCTACACCGTAGACCGCATCGTCACTTAACCTCAGAGCACCGGTGGTCTAGTAGGAGTGACCCCGCCTTCCGATCGTAAGGTCGTGGGTTCAAATCCGGTCGTGTACCAATGAGTTTTTCTCTTCGAAAAATTTATGTACGCAATGCCAGTGCTCTCAATCGGTGAAGGAAAACATCGTGAGGAAACCAGTTAGTATTCTAACAGCGGCGATGGGCTTGCAACCTGTCACGTATGGAATACCAACTACTGCAAAATGTGGGTATGTGCCAAATGTAATATTTGGACGTACCTTTGACTACCCCCCTTAGACATCCTCAATAAGAATCTTGAGTTAGTACTTGGTACTAAGGGATCTGAGAAGATATCTACCGTGCCTGGGGAGAAAGTCGTGAAGCTGTTTCTGTTTTTCTGTTTTGGTTAACCTCAGGTGAGATTACGGTCAAACGCTTCATCATCATCATCATTACATAGTATAAAATGAAGTCGCTATTTTTGTCCGTCTGTCTGTCTGTAGGTATGCTTAAATCTTTAAAATTACGCAACGGATTTTGATGCGGTTTTTTGTAATAGGTGGAGTGATTCAAGAGGAAGGTTTTTATGTATAATAACATCTATTAAATAATATAGAATAATAATGGCAGTACGAAGTCTGCCGGGTCAGCCAGTAACCCTATAAATACCTAGGTACCTATAAAAAAAAACAATCCGTGAATCTGTTGCCTCAGTGGGTAGGTAGGTACGTACCTATACCTACCTATTGTTTTGTTTTTACCTACATAGCTTTGAATTTTATAGGTACCTACTCAAAGGAGGGAAAGGTACATACCTATATAGGTACTTAGCTCTTGTCTTCGCCTTAAAATTTATACTTAAGTAGGTACATGTAGGTAGGTAGGAAGGTACTTAGGTACATAATGCATTTATTTTTCTTTCACAAAGTAGGTACCTAGGTACCTACCTAACGCATACTTACAACCATAGATTTAAATCGTCTTACAACTCTTACAAGTGAGTCTTACTTATTATTTATTTATTTATATCAAATTCAAATTCAAATTCAAAAATAAGTTGTGTTTTGTGCAATACTTAATATCATTTAAGTATTGCACAAAACACAAAATTAAAGTACAAAAGGAGAGAATAATGCGCAAGAGGTATAAATCAAGATTGACGTGCGACAAATAAAGCTAACATGGCATAGCATACCTATGCTAACAAAATTAGGTAGGTAGTAGGGTAGACTGGGTACGGTTGTGCCAATTTTCAATTGATCGCCCATAATTTCGTAAGTATTCTAGTTAGCTGGAAGCAAGGTGTGTTTTATAGTGAAATGAACATTTGTCTACGAATAAATACTTAAATTTTGTCTATAAGTACGAAGGTTAAGTTATAGGAGCAATTTGAAAAAAAAAGAAAAAATGTCACAATCATCCCCACCCCAAGGACAGTTGTGACAGTGCCTGGGGTCGAAAGTGACAGGTACATAAATACACATAAATGGTTTTTAATCAACTTTAATGCGCGTAATAAATGTCATACAGTCATTTTGTGGTGGTGATCATGGAAATACGTCGGTAACAAAAGAACATTTGGATCACTTATAACTACTAAGGCTTTATAGCATCTTTAATTATTATCTTTAACAGTCTTCATATTAATCAGCCTTTAGGTTACTAAACTTAATGACATCTTAAGATTAAAATACACATAAAAGGTCTAAAATCACTTACAAGACACGTAATAAATGTTTTGTGGTAAAACATAGGAAACAAAGTAACATTTGTATCACTTATAACTAATAAGACTCTATAGCACCTTTAATTATTAACAGTCTTCATATTAATCAACCAATAGTAAACAAAAATTCTAATCAGCTGTATAACAGCTTAAATAAAAAATTGTGTGAGTGAACATGCTACAACAAAAACAAAATCAATAAAATCTAAGAAAGTTCTTACTTCTAAAAAAGTAACTTACTGAGATCTAGTCAGACTCTTCACAGTTATGACAAATGTAATGGCGACTACCATCTGTGCACTCAAAGTGGGACCAAAGCTTACATTTTCCTTGGCATTTAATCCATTTTTCGCCAGCTCTACTTTCAGAATAAGCCCCTACACATACCAGACAAAAATACTCTTCTTCATCGGATGTCGGTGGCGATGTCTTCCTTTGTTTCGTTTTGTTCTTTCCTTTCCCTTTTCCTTTATCTTTGTCTTTTCCTTTCATTTCAGTAAGATTTTTCTTTACCTGCTTAGCCTTCAATAGTTTTATTTTGTCTTCATATTCTTGCCTTATTCCCTCTTTTTCAGGCGTGTCTGTATAAATGGCCGACTTTTTAGTTCTGGAACATCTTTTTTTTCTTTGTCCAGCCTTTGGAAAAGGCCGAACAATTTCTGGCGAAAAAACAGATGGCATTGCTGAAGTTGACGCAGTTGATTGAAAATTGCTTGAATTTGTGATTGCAGATTCGCCCAATAAGGAAGGTGAAAGTGGCGGTGTTTCATCATTAGGTCCAAGATAGTTTTTTCCAGTGTCAAAGTTTAGTCCGTCTGTAAGAACACATAATTCTTCAGGATCAGTCACTCCAAGGGTGGTTCTGTCCAATATTTGGACAGGATTGATCTCTCCGCGGGTAGTTCTGTCCAATGTTTTAGCAGGATTAGTCACTTCTTGGGAAGTTTTGTCAGATGGTCCTGCTGGATAAGTCATTCCAGTGTCAACAGTTATTCTTTCAGATTGTTCTGCAGGATTATTCTCTCTAGTGTCAGGGTTTGATCTATCCATTACAAATGACGATGCTGCAGGATTCTCCTTTTCAGTTTCAGGATTTGGTCTGTCCGTTACAAAAGACGGGGCAAAGTCAATTTCTTGGAACAGATTACGATTAAACGGATAAACACCTGTTTTGGAAAAACCAGCCAAAATGTTCGATTGTGTGAAAGCCAGAGGCATAGCAGTTTTGACGATCCCTGGTATATCGTAGATTGACATAGTTTTTCCAGGGTGATTCCGCATCCATCCATCACAAGCAGTGTTTACAGCTTTTTTGAAGGGCCCGAAGACAGATCGATCCAAGGGCTGAAGTTTGTGCGAACAGTGTGGGGGAAATGACAGCAAAGTGATTCCATTTTCTTTACAATAATCCAATGCATTAATATGGATATGAGATGAATGGTTATCCATAACAAGCAAAACTTTGTGCGTTTGTGAAGCGTTAGAGAATTTCTTGAAATGTTCGAGAAATGTTAGAAATGACGCATCTTGCATCCAACCTGATGGATTTGCAGTCCCAACCGATCCTACTGGCCCGTCCCTCACAAAATGCTCGTGATATCGAACCCGTGGAAATATAAACAAGGGAGGAATAGTATTTCCCAAGGCATTAACTGCAAACGCGACCGTGACTAGAGTGCCACGTTCTGCAGAAGTAAGAGCTCCCACTTGCCGTATGCCACGTCTTGCTACAACTTTATCGGGCTTTTGGACTGTAGTCACCCCTGTTTCATCAACATTATACACATCTTGTGGCTCATAGGCGTGTCTGTCCATAACTTTTTGCAAGTTGTCATAAAATGCTTCTACGTTGGTCTGATTAAAACTTGTTGCTCTTGAAAGGCTAGTAGCCTGAGCTACACGAACAGACAGTGCGGGATTTCTAGTCATAAATGATCGAAACCATTCCTCGCCAGCCATCTCATTTTCAATCCAGGTAGCAGGTCGCTTTAGGTCGTATTTAGTCGTAAGCTCAAAAGCTAACTTTCGTATCTCTTTTGGAGAAAGACCAAAATATATTTCCGCGCAACGTTGGATATACTTTGATAACTGCTGTTCTTGCTCCTCGTTAAATACTCTATTATGGCTGACATACCCCATTCTGACGCTGACTTCATTCTGGCTTTCGCCGTCGTCGGCTGCATCACGTTTATGAATGTATCGAAACAAAGACATCCGATTAACTTTGTGTATTTCCGCAGCTGACCGTATAGACGTCCCGCTTTTCACAGCTTGATAAGCGTCTTGATATTGTTGCAGGTGACACTGACCTCTTTCCGTCTTCCTTACACGTTGTCGGGGCATCTAAAAGCAAAAAAAAGTTATTTACTTATGTCACAACTGTACCCAGAAAATATGGCACAACCGTACCCATTGCATTCATTCGCAAAAAAACAATTGCCATGACTTTACCGGATAACCTACGTTCAAAGTAATCACTGATATTTAACCACTAATATTTAAGTTTTTACGAGAAATAACACATAACACTCTATCTGTATACATAAAACAACAATCACACAAAGAAATTGAACAAAAAACTTACTTTTCATCGAAAAATGGTAATGTAGTACTCTGCAAGCCGCTATGTCGCGCGCCGGCTGACGCAATACTGTGAAACACGTGCGGACAGGCACGCCGCTCCTCTCTTCCCTCGCCTCCCCCCCCGTATCCCTTATAGTTTCACCAATAAGACGACTGTCACGACCGTACCCTGGCACAATCGTACCCAGTCTACCCTAGAGTCCGCGCCACCACTGAAGTCCCATAGACGCGGCGCTGCTATCGCAGAAATAATTTATTCTTCTGCTCTAAAAAATCAGGGTTTACATTATTTTTTACATTTTACATTAGGGTTTCACTTTTCAACACTTAACGCTCACATAAACTATAACTTCGCATATAAACTAACAATTGCATCACCGGAATCAAATTTAGTTCCCGCTTTAGCCGTGGGACTTCAGTCGTGGCGCGGACTCTACCTACCTACTAAGAAAGTAATAAGATTTTTGGTGAGTGAGATGGACCCACCCACTTTACAAGAGACACCTACAAGCACAGGTTAGGTACCTACCTACCTAGGTAGTACTTAGGTAGGTACTCACCTATTGAATTTGGTGGTCTTAAGTTTATAGGTACCTTACCCTAAGATTAAACTATTATAACCTTCGAGCAAATTATAGCCTATGTTGACGTAGAAAAGACGAGTCACGCATCGTTGTGACTTGTGTAGGAGGAGGAGCTACCTACCTAGGTAGGTACAATGTCTGCAGCATGTCGAGCGACTTGTGGGTAAAGACTGGTAGTAAAGACCAGTGAGTGGATCCCTTCTACGCAACCCAGTGACGTGAATCACCTTGCAAGTACTTAGATATATACCTATAAGTACTTAGGTAACCAACTTATTCCGCGCTAGACTCTTTTATAGATATTAAGGTACCTAAGTACCTATAGGTCAAACGCTCAAACACGGTCAAACGCTATCAAAGCGATGTAGGTGTAGGTAGGTAGGTACTTACTTTGTAGGTGCCTATATTACAAAAGTAAAGGCAGAATCTTCGGACAGAACCTACCTATCTAAAATCTCAAGTCTTACTAACCTAACACTTTGTGGATGTGGACCCTGGTTGTCTGAATAAATTATTATGAACCATCCGTGCTTCGACATCCATGTTGGGGTGGTCTATTTATGACAGGGCTATGATAGCCAGGCAAAGTTAAGCACACGGTCCAACTTGCCGTGTCTAGAACGGCTTCGACAGCCATGTTTGGGTGGTCTATTTGACACGGTTAAGATAGCCAGGCAAAGTTAAGCACACGGTCCATCGTACCGCGTCTAAAGCTGCTACGTCAGCCATGCCTGGGAGGTTCTTTTATGACACGGCTAAAGTAGCGAGGCTTAGTTAAGCACACGGTCCATCGTACCGCGTCTGAAACGGCTTCAATAGCCATGCCTTGGAGGTTCATTTTTGACACGGTTACGATAGGCAGGCAAAGTTAAGCACACGGTCCAACGTACCGTGTCTAGAACGGCTTCGACAGCCATGTTTGGACGTTTCATTTATGACACGACTAAGATAGCCAGGCAATGTTAAGCACACAGTCCATGGTACCGCGTCTGAAACGGCTGCGATAGCCATGCCTTGGAGGTTCATTTATGACACGCCTAAGGTAGCCAAGCAAAATTAGGCACACGGTCCAACGTACCGTGTCTAGAACGGCTTCGACAGCCATGTTTGGACGTTTCATTTATGACACGACTAAGATAGCCAGGCAATGTTAGGCACAGAGTCCATGGTACCGCGTCTGAAACGGCTGCGATAGCCATGCCTTGGAGGTTCATTTATGACACGCCTAAGGTAGCCAAGCAAAATTAGGCACACGGTCCAGCGTACCGTGTCTAGAACGGCTTCGTCAGCCATGTTTGGACGTTTCATTTATGACACGACTAAGATAGCCAAGCAATGTTAAGCACACGGTCCATCGTACCGCGTCTAAAACGGCTAGAGCAGCCATGCCTGGGAGGTTCATTTATGACACGGCTAAAGTAGCCAGGCTTAGTTAAGCACACGGCTCAACGTACCGTATTTAGGACGGCTTCGACAGCCATGTTCGGAAGTTTCATTTATGACACGTTTAAGATTGCCAGGTAAAGTTATCAAACAGCTCTTTGTACCGTGTCTAGAACGGCTTCGACAGCCATGCCTAGTAGGTTCATTTATGACACGGCTAAGGTAGCCAGGCTAAGGTAAGCACACGACTTATCGTACCGTGTCTAGATCGGCTTCTACAACCGTGTAAGGGGGTAGCCGTGTATTATAACACGGCTAGGGTTTTTACATACTTAGAAAACTAGTGAACATTGTTAACGTAGCCGTCATGACCAGCTAGCACAGCCGGGTAAACGGCTGACGTAGCCATGTAATAACTAGAGCCGTGTAAACGGCTATTCACACGGCTGACAAACACGGCTGTCACAGTCATTTACACGGCTCCACGAACCGTCTTGAAACCGTAGCCGTGTATAAAAGCCGTGTATTTTTCCCAGTGTAGATGTACTGGCAAGGTACTGTCATTATATTTATTTCCTTAAACTTATTTCTTAGTGATTCTCTGGGACCCATGTTATAAATTGCACGAATAGCCCTCTTCTGCAACACAAATATGGTGTTTATGTCTGCAGCACTCCCCCACAACAAAATGCCGTACGACATAATGCTATGAAAGTAGCTGAAATAGACTAGTCTTGCGGTTTCCACATCTGTAAGGAAGCGGATCTTCTTGACTGCATATGCTGCAGAACTAAGTCTCTTCGACAATTTATCTATGTGTGGGCCCCATTGAAGTTTATTATCTAGAGTTATGCCTAAAAATACTGTGGTGTCCACGAGATCTATATTATCTACCGGCGCCACTCGGTTCCCGGGCTGAGTAGTGTGAAATATGCTACCGAAGCTTCTGATAAGGTACCACGTCAGACCTTTGAAAGAAGAAATGTTACTGGCTCAAAGAACATATTATGTAATATATTATCCATTCGGAAAGAACATCGCATAGGTACATGGAACGTCCAAGGACTTCTACACCCAGGGAAACTGACCATTGTAGAGAATGAAGCGATCAGCCACCAGCTTTCAATACTTGGTCTTAGCGAGACTCTTATGCGCGGCCAAGGTCACTTTACCACAGTTACAGGAGGAACACTATACTTCTCGGGGTGCGAAGACAGGAGCGCAAACGGTGTTGGTATACTAGTACCAAGAGAACTTAACAAGCACGTACTTGGATATAACCCGGTGTCAGACCGGATTATTACGATTAGAATTGATGCCAGACCTAGCGTGCTTAACATCGTGCAAGTTTATGCTCCCACCGCAAAGGCTCGTAAAAAGCGTCGATGTCTTCCTCTTTAGGAAGACATCGACGCTTTTTACGAGGCCGTGAAAACTACTCTAAGATCAATATCTAATAGAGAGTTTACCATGATCCTAGGTGACTTGAATGCGAAAATCGGCGATACCACGCAAGACAATCACATCAGGCCTAATGTTGGAAAATATGGACTAGGCGCAAGGAATGAACGTGGGCAGAGACTCATTGAATTTTGCGTCGAGGAAAGCCTCTGCATTGCCAACAGCTGCTTCCAACACCACCCTAGGCGCCTCTATACTTGGTTATCTCCGGGAGCTCGCTACAGAAATCAAATTGACTACATACTTATAAACACGCGATGGAGGTCATCTGTCACCAATGCTAAAACCTACCCTGGTGCTAATTGCGGCTCTGATCACAATTTACTAGCTGCTAAGTTTACCCTTCGACTCAAAGCACCAAAACAGCAACAGTCTAAGCCGAGATATTTAGAAGTAGCTGAGCGAATTACCTTTCGGGACGCAATGGAATCCAAACTACTTTTAAACCCTCCACCCAGGTATAACTCCAACGATTGCTGGGAACACTTCAAAGAACAGATGGCAGGGACCGTAAAGACCATCTTAGCAGAGAGGAAGAACACGCCTGAGCGAAAATCTAAAGTTTGGATCTCAGAAACAACCTGGAAGATAATACTAGAGAGGAAGGAAACAAAAGCTAAAGGACTACATAATGACCAGGTACGAAAGGAGTACTCTAAACTATGCTCAGTCATCAAAAAAAAATGTCGCCAGGACAAGAATGCGTTTATCGAGGGTATATGCAGTGAAATCGAAACTCATGCTACGAAATTCCAGTCATCTGATCTCTTCAAAAAAGTACGCCTTCTTTCAGGGAAATTCAAGCCCAAATCTTGGGTTATAGAAGACACAAATGGTGCCCCAATCCACGATCTGGAGGCTATAGCAAGGAGATGGCGCGAGTACTGCGAGAGACTTTACAGCCATTCCCTTCCCATTGATAACCCGCCAGCTATGAATTGGCAATCTTTTGAGCAGGAACCTTTGATTCTCCGCGCAGAGGTCATTAAAGCTATAAAACAACTTAAAGATAAGAAGGCGCCAGGTCCGGATCAGATAACCGCCGAAGTGATCAAGTGCCTGGGCGAAAAGGGGGTTAATGTTCTACACACCATCTGTAACCACATTTGGCAGCATGGCGACTGGCCCAAAGACTGGACAGAGTCAACTATACTGCCACTGCACAAAAAAGGCTCCACTAGAAAATGCGACAACTACCGTACCTTGGCACTGATTTCCCACTGCAGTAAAATACACTCGAGAGCAATGATTCCGGGTCACTTAAAGAATGTTAAAAATCTCGGAAGCTAAAAATGATAGGTTAATGCAATAAATTGTATTTAATAGACAATGTAATACTCCTTAAATGAAAGTAAAAAAATATTAGTCACCGCATACATTTTATTAACACAAAATTACATAAAGAAAAAAACTGCTGATCTCTCCTTAAAACAAAAATAGGAAACATGAAATTTTTGAACTTTATTACGATTTTCTTGAATTTTAATACTTCGTATTGCCTCCTCGTGCTTCCATTACTGCGTTTACGCGGTTTGGCATGCTGTACACCAAGTTCCTTATACGATTTTGGGGAATATTCTCCCATTCCTCTGTGAGAGCAATTTTGAGCTCACGAAGCGTGATTGGGGGAGGGTTTCGTTGTTTTACGCATCTGCCTAGCTCGTCCCAAGCATGCTCGATCGGGTTGATATCCGGGCTGCGCGCTGGCCACTCTATACGAGTAATGTTCATCTCTTGAAGGTAGTCATTCACAATCCTACCTGTATGAGGTCGGGCATTGTCATGCATAAATATAGCATCCTCACCTAAATTGACCATAAATGGACCAACATGATCATTGAGGATTTCTTCCACATATCTTACGCTAGTTAAAGAGCCGTTTTCTATGATCACCAGCTCTGTGCGACTTTCAGAAGAAATTCCGGCCCACACAAGTATAGACCCACCACCGTAGGCTACTTTTTCTTCGATGCATGCTTGCTTGAATCTTTCCCCTGGTCTTCGATACACTCTGTGTCTTCCATCGTGCTTGTAGAGCATAAATTTTGATTCGTCGGAGAACATAACTTTTGACCAATCTTCAATACTCCAATTTACGTGGCTCTGGGCATATCTTAGTCTTGAAATACGATGCCCACGCTCCAGTTTAGGGCCGTTTGCAGGTCTAAGGGGTTTTAAGTTAGATTCAGCAAGCCGACGTCTTACTGTCCATGCACTTGGGTTACTTCCTCCGAGGCGTCGAAACTGATTTGTGAGTTCAGTTCCTGTGAGAAAGCGATTTCGAAGCATGGTGTTCACCAAGTATCGGTCTTCTCGTGCTGTGGTACACCTGGTTCTGCCCGTTCCTGGTCTGCGTAGGTTAGAACCAGTTTCTTCGTAACGTCGGAGAACTCTTTGTACTGTTGACAGCGACACACCGACAGTCCTGGCTGTATCGCGCTGACTCCGGCCGGTTTCCAGCATTGTAAGTATTCTGGTGCATTCTTCAGGCGTAAGCGACATAATTTCAGCTTGAATAATGAATATAGAGCACTATCAACATGGTTTATATACCCACATAAATGACAGATTACAAACAAAAGCAAAACCAAATGCTGTAATTTCGTAGTTCCATCTTCGAAAGTGGCCCTTTTTCAAATTTGATTTTTTTAAGATATAACTTTACAATAACTAAGAAGTTTTAATACCTTCATTTAAGGAGTATTACATTGTCTATTAAATACAATTTATTGCATTAACCTATCATTTTTAGTTTCCGAGATTTTTAACATTCTTTAAGTGACCCGGAATCATTGCTCTCGCGTGTACTACTATACATTTTAAATAGCCGCATTCGTTACTATCTGGATTGGCAAATTCCTCAGGAGCAAGCGGGTTTTGTCAAAGGGAAGGGTACGAGGGAGCAAATTTTGAACATGAGGCAGCTGAAAAGTCTTACGAATACAACATCCCGGTCATAATGTGCTTCATAGATTACAGCAAGGCTTTCGACTGCGTTACCTGGAGCTGCTTGTGGACAGTTTTGACAGATCTCGGAGTCCCAGAACATCTTGTGTCATTGCTGCAGACTCTATATCTTAACAGTCAGGGGGTGGTCAGGGTGGATAAAACCCTATCTGAACCGTTCAAGTTTAAGAATGGAGTAAGACAGGGTTGCATATTGTCACCTATCCTATTTAATATTTATGGCGAGTTCATAATGCGGAAAACTCTCGAAAACTGGAATGGTGGAATCACAATTGGTGGTTCTAAGATTACTAACCTTCGCTATGCCGACGGCACCACTCTATTTTCAGCAAGTGAAGCAGAGATGGTCGCCTTATTAAATAGGATGGAGAGCATCAGCGGCGAACTTGGACTGTCCATAAATAGGTCTAAAACCAAAGTTATGGTGATAGACCGAACTGGTAATCTGGAGCTCACTGGCGCGCTTAACCTTGAGATAGTTGACACCTTTACTTACCTGGGCTCTACTATTACAAACAATGGGTCATGCGAGACAGACGTGCGGAGACGGATCGGCATGGCCAAGAGTGCCATGTCTCAGCTGCATAAAATCTGGGCTGATAGAAAAATATCAGTCAGAACAAAACGCAAGTTAGTGACCACCTTAGTATTCTCCATCTTCCAATACGGGGCAGAGACTTGGACGCTTAAGAAGGCTGATCGGTCACGCATAGACGCATTTGAAATGTGGTGCTGGCGAAAAATGCTCAAGATTCCATGGACGGCACATCGCACCAACGTATCAATTTTAAAGGAGCTCAACATCAAATCCAGACTTTCTACCGAATGTCTTCGTAGAATCTTTGAGTTTTTCGGTCACATTGCCAGGAAAGGAGGTGATAACCTGGAAAAACTGGTAGTCACTGGCAAGGTGGAGGGAAAGAGGTCGCGAGGACGAAGCCCGATGCGTTGGAGCGATCAGGTCCGCTCAGCACTGGATTCCTCTGTGAGTGATGCCATCCGTTCTGCAGCAGACAGATATCGCTGGAAGAATATCATTCAAAACAAGGTCTTACATAAAGGTCACGACCCTCAACCCTGAGGATATCGACGCAAGGAGGAGGAGGATGTCATTTATGTCTTTTTACTAATAAAT
The DNA here is from genome assembly GCA_947507515.1 of Eulithis testata. Lineage (NCBI taxonomy): Eukaryota > Metazoa > Arthropoda > Insecta > Lepidoptera > Geometridae > Eulithis > Eulithis testata. The sequence continues at coordinate 1,880,249 of OX382213.1, read as the reverse complement.
TGATTATCTGATTATCTGGTTATCTGATTATCTGATTTTTGCCATTTATGCCATTTATGCCATTTTTGCCATTTTCTAATTGGATATTAGAAATTGGAAATTGGAAGATGGGGGGAGAGGGAAAATGGAGTTAGGTCACTGAAGGTTGAGCGGGTACATAACGGGCTGAATATTTTTAAAATCTTCCTTAGCCGCCTTTACTAAGGTAGAAACCGAGCGCCATATGGTGGAATCGGTATCTGTGCAGGTTTTTAATGTGACGAGTGCCCGTTTCCAGCGTTCGTCGTTTGGTTCCCGCTCAGCCTCCTGAGTGTTGTAAACGCGTAATTCTATAAAAAATTCTCCGGAGCGCGTCGGATCTCGTTGAGTTGTGTAAGCCTTTGAGCCCCTCTGAGAAAAAAAACTCCTCAGCACGGCTGCCTGCATTGGCTGGAGTTTTGGCTCGCTACATTCCTCCGCATCGTCCTGTAAAAAACATGAAAAAAGGATTAACTAAAAGTAAAGAAAAAAAAGTTAATAACCTATCTCGTCTCAGTTTTAGACATTGGCCTTCCTATAGACGCCTCCTAATATTCAGGTATGCTAGTAAAAAAAATTACTTACACCTACTCTAAATTCAATCAACATGTTTCACTCTCCTTAAAAATTCTTACAAATACAAATAATTTATTGATAACTCCATGTTACAAGTCAGGTATCTCTGGTATACAAAATACATAAAATACTAACATACTTCGATAAAACCAGTTAAATTTGTTTCAAAGAAAAAAAATCGTAGTTAAAAGTTTTAACTTACTGAAACTATAAATGTTCAAATTCATACGCTAAGGCAAAAAGGAATGTGCTGCGTTGCAAAGATAACGGCTCGCGACCTACCTACCATTGCGATCACCATGACGCACCCGTCTTGCGCTACAAAGTTGCCAATCTATTTTTAGATTCTAGTTTAACAATCACTCAGGTTCCTTTAGAAGTTAAAGTATTGAATTTTAATTTAATATAAAAATAAATAAAACATACCTGAGAGCACTGAGTCAGAGGTATAACTTCCTCCTCCTCGCTGTCTGATCCAAATACTTGAGGGGTTTTCTTATTTTTTTTTGTTTTTGGTGTGGAGGTACTAGCAGCAGCCGCCCTTTTTTTGGGTTTTTCTTCGGCACCACTGCTTTTTTGCTGACACTGCTGGCAGCCAAAGCCCCACCTTTTTTAATTTGACGGGATCCTCATCCCAGAAAGGGTTCTGCGACCAGCCAGGCCTAGAAGCATATACGAGAAGATGCAAATAAATTTTTCAATTACTTCAGAATGTCAATGCGCATGTTTTACGAACTGATTTATAAAATTGAAAACAAAATAGCACATAGTGGATTTCTCCGAATAGCTATAACACCTACGGAACGTTTGGCAGTAACAATAAGGTATGTGTGTCAAAACTTGTAAATGCAAATTACGAATTTGTTTACGTCCATACAGGCTCAAACGGGAGCCAGTCTGATGGAGGCATATTCAAGGAGACATCATTTTATGCAAAGCTTACTAACAACCAATTGCATTTACCTGAATCCTACTTGCTACCAGGGACAGATTTATCTGTACCATATGTATTATTGGGGGATAGTGCTTTTGCACTTGAAAAACATGTTATGTAACCTTTTCCTGAACGGAACATTTCAAGGGAGCAAACAATATTCAACTACAGATTATGCAGAGCTAGGAGAATCGTCGAAAACGCTTTCGGCATCCTTGCGTCTCGTTTTCGAGTTTTTAGACAACCGCTAAATTTAAGTCTCAAAAATATACACTCAGAAAAAACTATTTCAACAAAACATAATTCAACTTTTCAGGTAAGTACCTATGTACATACCTACTTACCTTACTTTGTAAGTAGGTATAACATGTTGTGCAGAGTGTATCCCCAGGTGATGTGGGATATTATACGAGATACATTACATTGTTTTTTTTATGTTTTACAACATAATATAAGTCAAATATTTATTCGACCGACAGAGACAGGGGTATTTTATAAAGCTAGGAAGGATTAATATACTTATGGTAGGTACCCTAGGTACTTACATCATTTGAAATCTCAAAAGGAACCGGAACCGTCAATAATGATGAACTTTCATTTTCATCATTTTGTACATAAATGATGTCTGACCTTTGAAGTAAGGCCACTGTCTCAGGTTCTCCAGGTATTTCAGTATTAGTTTGGTCCTCAATTGGCTGTGCAGTCTGAAATCAGTTAATGCAAAAGTTTTTAAGTAATTCTAAAGGAGGTAAAATAAGGGATGAATGTTAATTAATTATTATGATTAATGTTAAGCAGCGACGGGCGTGGTTAGTTGGATAGGTGACCGCCTGGGAACACCGCATGATGTTGAGTTTGCACTTAGGTTAATGTAAATACCTACTAGAAATTTCACCCCAACAATGTTACTAGCCACATCTAGTAACAAATTATAATAAAGTTCAGCAGTGTAGGTATGTACTTATAGGTAAAGATAAAAAGTGAATGATTAAAAAAGTCTAACTATGATTTTACTAACGTTTTTAGATCGATGTACATCTATGGCAGATCGTAATTTAATTCTATCTCCGATCTTTGTTGTAAACAATGCCAATTCGGTTTGATTAGCTTGAAGAAGTATATCAAGCGTCATCCCTTCCTCTGAAAATAATAAAAATAAACTGTTGTGATTTCAACGTTACGTATGTACGGGATGGTGGCCCTATTTGCCGAACTTTAATTGCTATCATTAAGTACGCTCAGTAAGTGCTCGTTTAACAGAACAACACTACTCCAAGAAGTTGAACCCTGAATGAAACATTGGTATCCCAGATAAGAAAATTATGAAAATTCAAGCAAAAAAACGTATTCATGCGCGCTTGAGCGTTATAAGCGTAAAAAGGACCGCAGCCTGTAGGAAATCGCGATAGCTATTTCCCGGGATGCTAATTGATACCACTGAGTTCACTTCAACGATACGTATTTATTGTAAACTCAAAGTAAAATGCTAATATGAGTGCGGTTTGTGTGGATGATGCTAATGCACTGACTTACGTGGATCGCCCGTCCGCGCTCATGACGCAAGCGACCCACTTAGGCCAAACTGCTGATGATGCTGGTGTGTTCGATGTATCGAACATGCTCCCGAGGGAGGAATGCCGAATGAGATGAAATGAGGCGTTACAATTTAAGGGGTTAGTAAAACATAGATGAATCAATATTGTGCTTAGGCTAAGTCAATGTGTTAGAACAATGTTTCGTAATGTAATTGATCGCTGATTGCGTGTTAACTAATCCCTATCTATAGTAAACACTGATTGTTTGCTGCGTTTTTTTCGTAAAGTGGAGTACCGCACGGCCGCGTTAGCACTACACTCTGGTTCGGTTACGGATTGATTACGCGCACTAGCACTCTCGTTGCTGGAGGACGCTTCCCTGGCCGGGACAGGCGCAGGCGGTGGCGCGGGCGCGCAGTCGCGCTGCGGCGCGGCACTCGGGGCGGTTGAAGTCGAGCTGACTGCTGCTTGTCTGCATCGTCTCCACAGGAAGCACAGGAAAGCCACGACGCCTGCTGCTAATACGCTATATGATACAGCGTACTGATGTACATCATGCGTGGAAAGGGTCACCTCTTGCTCAGCCGCTGCTTTCATAGTATTGATCTGGTCGCCGAGCTGCTGTAGCGACGTATTCAGATGATATCTATCTTGTGGAAGTTCAATTAACGGTAACGTTGTATTAAACGTATGGTGTTGTATTGGAGCTATGTTTATTAGTACTAAGTCGGGTTTGAGTGTGAGCGTATTTTGCTGTTGATATGAATGCAGAGTGACGTCACGTCCCTTGGCCGTGCATTGTTTATAAAGTTGAATGAGCCCGGCCTTGCTGACTCGGCGGACTCGTGGTTCATTGTCGCATATGATCGTTAAAGAGTACGTATCACATGCAAAATATAAATAAAACGACGGGTTATGTAACTGAACCCATTGATTCTTGCAGCTTTCTCTCTTGATCTTGCAGGTATCCATCTGTTCAATTTGACAAAACTTCTCTTCTGGACTCAAGTGCTTGATGGGGCCTTGCAGCTGACAGAAGTATGTTTCATCTTGATATTCACAGCCCTGAAGGTCGATGCTTGAGATTGGTAGATAAGAGTCTCTCAGTAGGTTGGTTGCTATAAAATCGGTGACGGTCGATTCAACAAATTTCTATAGTCGATTTGACAATAGAAAATTGTGAGGGTTTTTTGACAAAGTAGTTTTGTTAGGGCAGCAATCTTAGATTGTTCGTGGCACTATAAACATTTAACAATAAAAACTTGGACTTGGGCACAAAGTTCACATTAATAGAATAACAACGTTTGTTGTTAGGGTGACAATAAAAAATCAACAAAGCATTTATTGTGCCTTTGTTGGCCGTTTTTTTTCTCAGTGTAGATGCAGTTGTATTGGCAAGTTGTACCTTACACAATTATTTAAGGAAAAAGTCGAAAACTTATTTGACTCCTACGTGTGTTGATAGAGAAGACTTAGAAAGAGGTACTTCTATTAATGGGACTTGGCGTCAAGCCACAAATGAACTAATATCTCTGCAAAAAACATTCAGAGGCCTTCGACAGATGGGAAGAACATCAGAAACACTCTCACTCAGTATTTCAACGGTGCCGGTAGCGTCACTTTTCAAGATAGAATGATAAATTAATACCTAGTTGAAATAAATAATTCTATTAAAATTCTATTAAACGACCCTACGATATATAATTACATTACATAAGCCAGATGGACCGAATAAACATTATTAACCTTAGTTATTATTAAAATAAATCTCTGTTTTGAAAGTAATCTATTCTAGTACTTATTTTACCCTTAATTAGTTGAGGCACAGTTGAGGTTATCAAATAATTACTAACCACATACATAACCTAAACGTTTTGGTATTCTATAGGTACTGTTCGTGGGTCGTGGGTTCGATTCCCACACAAGACAAACATTTGTGTCCACGTTCATTGCACACAAATGTCTGTCTTTTCTGGTCTGGGTGTTTTCTATGTAAGTATAACATGTATTTATTTACAAAAAAGGTATTTGTGTATATTTGTCAGTTATCTACAAGTTAATAAGTTTAGTTAGGGACTAAGTAGATGGCGTTGTGTAATTCGTCCAAAAATATTTATTTATTGTATAGAATAGGTAGGTACCTACCTACTGAATTATAGAGGTAACATAATACACAAATGCAACTTACTTCGTCGTCACTCATGAGTGAATCAACTCCCTTTCTTTTTACGTCATTTTTTTTATCTAAAAAGGTTAGTAATTCGTAGTACCAAAGGCTTGGTTTATGTACTTCACTTGTGGAAGATCCAGTTCTATTTTTTGATTCTTTGACCTGAAAAGTTATCGAAAAAAATAAAGTGAATACCTATAGCTTTAGCTTATTCATACGTTAAGGTAGGTACGGAATTTAATTTAATAAAAAATTATTATCACAATCAGTAAATATTTTCATACAATTATATTGTTAATTCTGGGTTTACGTAAGCAGCTATTGAAGAACAGTAATAATAAGTAAATACCTATCAGGTGAACAAAAAAGTAGGTAGGTACTTAAACTACGTAATATTATGTACCTGCATTATAAAGTACTCAACAGATTTTTCATTCAAAACTGTTATGTAGTTCTATTTTAATTAACTTTAAGTTATGTAAGTTACTTACCTTCTTCGATTCCCGTAAATAAGAAATTCTTAGATGGTCTATCTTCTTTTTTGCAGACGCCACGTTGGCTGTAGGGTCAATTTCATTTAATTTATGAGCTAAAACATCCCATGCATTTCTTTTCTGCGTTGAGTCTTTATACGACTCGCATGTTAGGTCCCAAAGGCAGGGCAAGTCTCGATACAGCTCGAGAAGTTCTGTAACCACTTCTCGTTCTTTTTCTTGTGCCATTTTGAGAACGTTGTTGACGCGTCGTCTCGTGCGTCTGCCTGCGCTCGCCGCTGCAACGTGACTGTCGTTCGCGAGGTTTTAAACAAACGGCTAGACGGTTTCAAACAAGTTTTAAACCAACGCTTCTACCAGTGGTTTCAAACGCAAGCCTTGCTGCCAAGGTTGTTTAGAGGTCAAACGAAATTTGGCATAAAACGACTATCTACACTGTTTTAAACCGTGTAGCACATGCTTAAGATATGAACCTATCTACTATACGACTAGACTGATTTAAGTTTGCAGTGACCTAAGCTGTAAACATTACAATTAATTTTGAAAATTTAATTTCAGCAACATTACATAACCTATGTAAAGGACGAGACCAATAGTAGTAGGGATTGATTCATTCTGGCTCACCCAAAAAAAGTTGCGATTGGGGTGGTCTTGCCAGGGCGCCAGCTAAAAAAAAAAAAAAAAAAAAAAAAAAAAAAAAAAAAAAAAAAAAAAAAAAAAGTTTAGACTCTATTTGTATGTTTTGGCACACGCCTGATCGATTGCGCTAACCCATTTTAACGCACCCCGGCCCATTCAAAAGTTACGAAGCCACTTGTATACTCAATGAACAAACAATAGCGTTTTATTGAGGGTCGAGCCATTGTGTCCGGCTTGCGGGGCAGGTACTATAGATAAGCAGTCCCCATCCGTTGACGAAAAGAATTTGTGTGAATTAAATTAGTGTAATGCTTGTTCACATCATTAGGTATTAAATCGAGAACTATGTAGGTCAAAAATTAACCTCCAACTGAACTTTTTTTTATGTGACATCTCTCAAGCCGAAAACTTCCCTGACGGAGGGTGGATGCGCGCGCATAAAGGCTGCGTTCCGAGCACAACCCCTAATATTAAGCCCGCGTTACAATAGGTAATTATCTATAATATCATATTATTATATTATGATAATATGATAATCAATATTTATTATTTATTTATTAGCAATACACAAATATATTTTTATTTTATATGTATATTATTTAATATTGTACGGCCCCCCACGATACATATAATATGAAATTATTATTTAAGTATTAATTATTTAACCATTATTAATTATTTTTATTATTTAAATAAACTAACCTAACACCTTCACTGTGACGCACTGTCCGTCGCCTGATTAACCAGCAGTGGGCATTAATTATAAGCTGTGGATGATGTAATTGCAAATAAAATTTTCATGAAGTTCATCTTTTAGCATCATGTTATAACGCGATACAATCAATGCAAATATAAAAACCAGCCGACAGGTAGTGGCCACCCAAAAAGGCATTTTGCTTGTCGGGACATGACGCGAGTTTATTGCTACGTGAAAAGGGCGTCAGATAACATATTCGATAAATCAATGTGAGTTATGCGACGCTGCAAAAAACTATTAGGCACCCATCACAAACCAAGAAAGTTTACCTGTTGAAACATGTCATGAGTTTTTTGCGATATTTCTCTGCTATAAAGGTCTAAAACCCTCGAGTTACTACCACAGTCTTACGCCATTCGTGCAGTGAACTACAGATAAATATTGTTATAACGTCTAATAACATCTGCGTGTATTCTAAAATTATTCGTTACTCAACACACAGTATTTGCCACAATAAATAGTGTTTCCGTGTTCTACCGTATAAAATGGAGGTAAGTTGTTATATTACGTATTTACTTTGAACCGATTTCACCTTTGCACTTAAACGCTATCAATATAAGCTAAACCGAGTTCAAGATACCCTTGATGACAAACTTTTGTAGCAAAACTTTGACTTTATTTGATCTATGATTTTGCATTTATGTATTTTTAAAAGTAACATGTCGTTACAGGACACGCCAAGTTACTCCCCCGTGGAGGAGGTTGAAGAACATAACACTTTCAAGCAATTCTATTATAATGCTATATCTGATAAAGAGGACATATATATCTAATGAAGAGAAGACGGTCAGAGGAACAAAACCATTTGGAAACACCATCAACATCGCGGGAAGCATTTGACTCAATTTTTGATAATGAATTACTCAATCTTTGTATGGAAGCTGAAACTGGAACTGTGGATTGCACTACCTGCAATTTGCCAATAAAAAAGAGGTATTTAAACAGCCATTTCAATAGTAAACAACATAAATATAACTCTGTTAAAATTCAACATTCTTTATCGAATGTTGATCTTATACAATCAGCTTTTGGAAACCGTGTTTATACATACAAAATAACATCTAAAATAGATAAAACGAAAATAGATTTTGAAACTCCTGAATTATTTGTAGAATCAATCAATGAAACAATTTCAGTTTTAATCAATGAAGCTATCGAAGAACTAACAATTTTTAAAGTTAACTTTATATTGTACGCTGATTTTGTACAACAAACAAAGGAAATAAAAAACTCATTTGACTTTCAAACTAGTAACTTTATAATCATGCAAGGTGATGATTTAGATATATTTTTAAAATCATTAAAGGACACTTTGTCTAGCAAAATAAGCGAATTTGAAAAAAAGGATAGTGGCTGGAGTTTATCTAAAATTGTGAGCATTGATATGAATATCAATAAATTTAACCCCCTACGTGGTACATCATACATTGAATTACCACATGATATACAAACAAAAAAAGCAGTAGTCAATGTTAAAAACGCAGACGTTAAATGTTTCCAATGGGCATTACTATCGGCATTGTATCCAGTTGCAAAAAATGCTGATAGAGTTACATCATATGTAAGAAATGAAAATAAATTAAAACTTGATGGGGTTTCTTTCCCCGTTAAACTATGTGACATCTCAAAAGTTGAAAAATTAAACAACATGAGTGTGAATGTTTTCGGATTAGAATATGATGATGTTAAAAAACAAAATTCTGTTGTTGGTCCCTTATATTTCACAAAGTGTCGAAAAAGTTGTCACATTAACTTATTATACATAACAAATGGTTCAAATGGTCATTATTGCTATATTAAAAATATGTCACGTTTAATAAGAAGCCAACTCACCTCGCGACACGCCGCAATACATTTATGTGATGGCTGTTTATTGTATTTTTCAAACCACGAGCAGTTATTGCAACATCAAAAGCGAGATTGTAATCAAATTCGTACTGACTTACCTTCCGAAAAACCATGCTTAAAGAATTGGTTCGGTGAAAATGTTTCCAATAATAAGGTTTCATTCGATAAATATCAAAAACAACTCAAGGTTCCGTTTGTTATATATGCGGATTTTGAATCATTTCTGAGGCCAATCACATCCTGCTCAAATGATCCAGATTTACCTCATACTGAAAATGTTCAAAGACATGATGTATATAGTTTCGGGTATTACATTAAATGTGCTTATGACGACAGTCTTTCCAAATACAGAACTTACGTGGGTGATGACTGTGCAAAAAAGTTTATGGAAAGCTTACAGAAAGACATTGAAATAATTACCAAAATAAATAATTTTCAAAAATGTCCATTACCTTTATCAGATATGGACAAAGTTAAAATAGCTGTAGCTACTACATGCTACATTTGTGGGAGAGATTTAAAATGCCAACAAATAATAGACCACGATTGGTATACAGGCGTTTTTCGAGGTGTTGCTCATGAAATATGTAGCAGTAAATTTAGAAGTCAATGTTTCATTCCGGTTATCTTGCATAATCTAAGTAATTATGATGCTCATTTTATTGTTCATGCCTTAAATTTTGCTGAAGGTGCAGTGGAAATAATCCCCCAAAACAAAGAGCGTTATATATCTTTTTCAAAATTATTAAAAGTTAATAACCATCGAGTAAGTTTACGGTTTATAGATTCTCTGAAATTTTTGTCATGTAGTTTGGAAACACTAGCAAATAATCTAAACATCAATCAATTCGATGAATTGAGGAAACATTTTCCGAATGAGCAGGATTTTAACCGATTAAAAAGAAAAGGTGTATATCCTTATGAATTTATGACCGGGCTAGAAAGTCTTAAACAAAAATCTCTTCCTACACAAAACCAATTCTTTAGCTCAATAACGGGTACAAACGTTTCAAATGAAGACTATGAACATGCTAAAGATGTTTGGCAGCATTTTGAATGTCGTTCTATGAGTGATTATTCGGATTTGTACTTAAAGACAGATGTTTTATTGCTAAGTGACATTTTTGAAAACTTTAGAACTGTTTGTATGAGCACATATGGTTTGGATCCTGCGCATTACTATACAGCACCAGGTTTAAGTTGGGATGCGATGTTAAAATACACAAAAATAGAGTTAGAGTTGCTAACAGATTTTGATAAAATTGCCTTTATTAAATCTGGTATTCGAGGTGGAGTATCACAGTGCAGTCATCGATATGCCAAAGCAAACAACCACTACATGAATAATTACGATAGAAATCAGGCAACATCATTTTTAATATATCTTGATGCTAATAATTTATATGGTTGGGCGATGTCACAGTATCTCCCCGTTGGAGGTTTCCAGTGGGTTGATATTGAGACAAATTTCAAAGTTGCAATCGATTCTGAAATCGGCTATATTTTAGAAGTAGATTTAGAATATCCTGATAACTTACATGATTTACATTCTGATTTTCCACTCTGCCCAGAAAATGTTTGTATAGGGAATACAAAAGACTTTAAACTGGTTCCAAACCTAAATAATAAAAGTAGCTACGTAATACACTACAGAAATTTAATACAATGCTTAAATATGGGGTTAAAAATAAAAAAAATTCATAGAATTTTAAAATTTGATCAAAGTCCATGGTTAAGCAAGTATATAGAATTAAATACAAATCAAAGAACCAAAGCCAAATCCGATTTCGAAAAAGATTTCTATAAGCTTATGAACAATGCAATCTTTGGAAAAACAATGGAAAACATTGAGAAACGGGTAAATGTTAAATTGCTCACTCACTGGGAAAATCGAGGGAAGATTCAAGGGGCTCAAAGTTTAATAGCAAGACCTGAATTTCATAGTCTTTCCATATTTTCAGAAGAATTAGTTGCAATACAACTTCGCAAAACAAAATTGGTTTACAACAAACCCATCTATTTAGGATTGTGTGTTTTAGATATATCCAAAACTTTGATGTATGATTTCCATTATAATTACATGAAAAATAAATTTCAAACCAATATCAATCTGTTATACACAGATACAGACAGTTTGGTTTACCAAATATTTACAAAGGATTTTTACAGAGATATTAAAGACGACATTCAAACATACTTCGATACATCTGATTATCCAACAGACAATGTATTTAATTTTCCACTTGTCAACAAGAAAAGAGTAGGGTTATTTAAAGATGAAAATAACGGTAAAATCTTTACAGAGTTTGTGGGCTTACGATCGAAAATGTATGCAATGCTGGTTGAAAATAGAATCATTACAAAGGCTAAAGGAGTAAATAAATGTGTAACTAAAAAACTTACAATGGATAACTATAAGACGTGTCTCTTTGATAAAAATATTCAATTTTCTCACATGTATAGATTTAAGTCAATAAAGCATGTAATTTTCACTCAAAAAATTAACAAAACATGTCTTTCACATAATGATACTAAACGTTTTATTTTATCGAATTCTGTAAATACTTTAGCATGGGGGCATTATAGTTTAAGAAACTAAGTTTAAGTAATATTAGAATTTAAGTATCTAGTTAGGTACCTACCTCACCGCACCTTTGTAAAGTACCTAGCTGTTAATGTAATAATATATTTATAGAGTTAAGACATAATATAAGACATAATTTTTAATCCTATTTTAAGTTTACATAAATATATATATATTTGTATCTTTCAATACATTGTTTCATTATTTTCATTTACCTCATACCAGAAACACGTGTTGGTAGTCAAAAATGTTTCATTTCAATCATCCATTTACTGCAATAGTGGCTGGTCCAAGTGGGTGTGGAAAATCCAATTTTGTTACAAACTTTATTAAATATGTAAAAGAAGTTTGTAGTGTGAATTTTGTTCAAACTACATGGTGTTATGATGAAATGCAACCGTTGTATAATTTGAGAAACGTAAATTATTTTCAAGGAATACCAGATCTTAGTATGTTCGATGGAAAGGATCCTCAACTTATAATTATCGATGATCTCATGAGGGAATCCGATGGGCGCATTGTTGATATTTTTACAAAAGGTAGTCATCACAGAAATTTGAGTGTTTTCTACATAACACAAAACTTATTTCATCAAGGTAAAGGGCAAAGAGACATATCACTAAACTCTAGTTATATCATCTATTTCAAAAATCCTCGTGATAAGACTCAAATTCGATACCTAGCACGACAAGTTTCGCCAGAAAATATTAAGTTTATGGAAGATTCTTACAAAGATGCGACTAATGAAGCTCATGGATACCTAATGATTGATTTAAAACAGGATACTAATGACGTGTGCCGTTTTAAGACAAAAATATTCCCTTCAGACGGATATTGTACCGTGTACATCCCAACAAAAGTGTTTAAATATGCTAAGAATCAACAAATTCATATCAGTCATAAATAATGCATCGAAGACTAAAGACGCATACGGATTTACTTAGAGCCCTGCATACACTTAAACCAAAATACATAAAAGCTCTTTTAAAATCGTGCGATGAAGAAGAAATAAATTGTATTTGTGAATGCATTCATAACGTTTTAAAAGGAAAAGTGCCCTTAGAAGAAAAAGCTAGAAAAAAATTGAAAAAGTATAAAGACATACTTCGCAAACTAGTACGTAAAAGTACAAACAAAATTCGCAAAAACATAATCATTCAAAAAGGGGGTGCCTTTTTACCAATGATACTGGGTTCAATTTTAAGTGCATTAGTTGCCTCTTTTGTTTGAAAAATGGAACATGCCAAGAAAATGTTGCTTGTTGATCCAAGTGTAATAGAAAAACTTAATCAGCATAATACGACTGATAACCCCCTATCACGATTAGATATGGAAATGCAAGACATTTTAAAAAGTGATATGGAAGAAAGAAAAAAGTGTACTCTATACATGCAAGTTTTGCAGCGATATTTACATTTTGCTGAAGAAGGACGTCGACCAATTCAATTACCCATCGTATCAAATATTGAAGTATCTGATAGGGATAATAGTGGATATGACACAGTTGATAATAAAAACAATGAAATCAGTGTTAAAGATTCAGTTACTGTTCAGTCTCCAGACGAAGGTGAGGAACAGGTAAATATTACTGTTTCTCATGAAAAACCAACTCCTTACACCCCAAAACACATACTCAGCTTGGTACCTAAAACATATATAAGGAAGGGTGAGAGATTATTGTTTTTGTTGGTATCGAACAAAAATAAAATTTATTGGGATGCTGATGGTATAATTACTGTAGACAAAGAAAAAATCCCTGGGAGTAATATTGTTGACTTAGTAAATGATTTTTTGAGACCGCTAAAAAGAAGTGCTCCAATAGGATGGGAGAAATTTGCAAAAGCACTGAAAGATATTAAAATACCAATGATTTATATTGGAAATCCACAAAGAGTCGACTATATGCAGCAGCTTCCGATCACACCATATAAAGAGGAGGAAGAGTTTTCAACACCAGTTACTAGCAAAACCAGACAGAAGATAGATTGGGAAAAATGGAGTCCTTATTAGAAATAAACAATATCTACTATAACCCTTCACACCCAGCGGGATATGCTAGTATTGATAAACTGGCTAGTGCTATGAAAGGTAAAATGAACAGAGAAGATGTTAAAAGATGGTTACAATCACAAGAAACATACACACTACATAAACCGGTTCACAAAAAATTTCCACGAAACAAATATGTCTTATCTAATCTTAATGAACTTTGGCAAGCTGACTTAAGTGACATGAGAACTTATTCAAAATATAATGATGGTGTTAATTATATACTTTGTGTTATTGATGTTTTTACCAAATTTGCCTATGCTCGATCAATGAAAAATAAAAATTCTGAATCGATTAAAACATGTTTTGAAAGTATATTTCGTGAAGCCGATATAACACCAACCCATATACAATCCGACAAAGGAACCGAATTTGTTTCGAAAGATGTTCAAAAATACTTTAAAACGAAGAATGTCAATTACTATACTACAAACAACCCCGATATTAAGGCTAGTGTAGTTGAAAGATTTCAAAGGACACTCAAAATGAGGATGTGGCGTTACTTTACTCACAAAAATACATATAAATACATTGATATTTTACAGGACTTAATATATTCATATAACCACAGTTACCATTCCAGCATCAAGATGTGTCCTTGTGATGTAAACTCAAAAAATATAATGACAGTGTGGAACAATTTGTATACACGTAAACATGTTCAAAATAACACCAATACATCTCCAACACTGCCAAAATTTCATATTGGAGACTATGTAAGAATAACAAAATATAAACATATATTTCAAAAAGGATATGAATCTAATTGGAGTGATGAAATATTTGTAATATCTTCAGTGATAGATCGGGCTCCATGGATTGTGTACACACTAAGAGATTTACAGCAAGAAAACATTGTTGGAACCTTTTATGAAAAAGAATTGCAAAAAGTGACGTATGACCCCTCTCTAAATTATAAACTAGATAAAATAATCAGTTCCCGCTATTCTGGCAACAGAAAGCAAGTGTTAGTGAAGTGGAAAGGTTATCCAGATAAATTTAATAGTTGGGTTCTAGTTTCCGATTTAAAACAAATATGAATAAAGAAAGTTTTTATTTAACATTACCTAGTAACAGTTCTATGGAATATTTTCCAGACAATGTTACTACAAGATTTTCAACTAAATTACCAAAACCCATAAAATTGGAAGGGCAATGGACCGTCGGAGTTGTTGAATTTCAATATCCATGTACCATGTTTACTGTTCAAGAACATGAAAATATTATTTACATAACTAAATCGATGGTGATGCCAAATGAGAAAAAACCTTCATTGGTTTATTATAAAAAACACATTCCAGCTACAAATTACGATAACATTAATCATATTTTAACAGCGTTGAATAATGTGAAGGAAAAAGTAAGATTTCGCTATGATGAAATATCAAAGTTTGTGTCAGTTTCAGTGATGGATGATTCAGTAAAATCAGTGATTCTAAAACCCAAATTGGGTGTTCAACTCGGTTTTGAACCTAATAGGAATCTTGTAGATAATGGTCTTGGAAAATGCCCCGCAAATTTGCATTTAGGGTTACCATCACAATTATTTGTCTATTGTGACATAATCGATCCTCAGATAGTAGGAGATGTTATGTCTCCTCTCCTGAGAATCATTCCTTTAGATCCAGCAAAGTATATATATGGCGCAAATAAAATGCATGTTTTCTCACCTCCTCACTATTTACCAGTTATGCGTAGAGAGTTTGACACCATTGAAATAGATATAAGATCCAGCACAGGTCAAAAAATACCATTCCAGTTTGGGACAGTGTGTGTTAAACTTCATTTCAAAAAATTATAATGTATCCCCGTGACAGCATAACTTGTCCATATGAACATTATTATTCTCATCAAGCTGGCTCTGGTATTGGAGTGATTTATAAAGGGGCGCCTTATCAACGTGGTCATGGGATCGGTAGCTTTTTAGGAGGGCTGTTTAGATCAGTTTTACCCTTACTTTCTAGTGGCGCTCGCGTTATAGGCAAGGAGGCTCTAAATGCTGGTGTCGGTCTTCTATCAGATATGGCTAGTGCCCGCCCCATGGAAGAATCAATTAAAAGTCGGTTAAAAGTAGCTACTTCAAACTTGAAAAGAAAAGCTCATGATAAAATTGATGGATTGAATATGTCTGGTTCTGGATATATAACCAAAAGGAAGCGTCTTAGTTCAGTCATTCCACCGTCGACTACCAAAGTGAAAGCTCTAAAAAAATTACGAGTTAATAATCAAAAAGATATATTCTCATAAATAATTTTTAAAATGTCATTCTTACATAGCCATTCCTGTGAATGTATAAAATCAGAGTTAGATTTATTTGCTCTACCATCCACGCAAACTAGTATAGAAAACGGGTTATGGATACACTACAAACCCATCTCATCTCTAGCTGATGATGGACCCATAGAATTTCAAGTACCTGGAACAGGTGATGACTACATGGATTTATCCCATACATTGCTGCACATAAAAGCCAAGATACTAAACCAGGATGGTACGAAATTAACTGAGTCAACTGTTGTGGCTCCAGTAAACAATTGGCTCCATTCTCTTTTCACCCAACTAGATATTTATCTGAATCAAAAGCTAGTATCACCGCCAAACAATACATATGCCTATAGGGCTTACATGGAAACTTTATTAAATTATGCTCCTGCAGCTAAGGAATCTCATCTGACTTGTGGTCTTTGGTATCAAGATACGGCTGGGAAAATGGATTCAACTGATGAAAAAAATGATGGATTTGTTAAAAGACGAGAATTAGCATGTGAAAGTAAGGAGATAGAAATGATTGGTCATCTTCATGGAGATATATTTAATCAAGAAAAGTTTTTAATAAATGGTGTTGAAATGAGTGTTAAATTAGTTCGTTCGAGAGAAACATTTAACCTAATGGCTTCTACATCCGACTTGAAATTTAAAGTATGCATTACAGATGCAACACTTATTATACGTAGAGCACGAATCAATCCTACTGTATTACTTGCACATCAAAAAGTTTTAGCCTCTACTACAGCTAAATATCCTATCACTCGAGCTGAAGTCAAAGTTTTAACTATTCCTTCGGGGATTCAGGGTAAGACTCTAGATAATATTTTTTTGGGGCAAGTTCCCAAAAGGTGTATAATCGGTTTTGTGAACAATGCAGCGTTTAATGGGGGTCTAACAAAAAATCCATTCAATTTTGAAAACTACAATATAAATACATTTTGTTTATACATTGATGGTCAACAAATACCTTCGAAAGCTTTGCAACCATCATTCGATAATAATATTTACACAGCAGCCTATCACACACTATTTTCAGGGACAGGTATACATTTTCTGAATGAAGGTAATGGTATATCTAGGGAGCAATATGCAAAAGGATATTGTGTGTTGGCGTTTGATCTAACGGCTGACCTCAGCTCAAATTCAAACACTCATTGGAATCTTATAAAACATGGTAGCGTTAGACTGGAGGTTCGTTTTGAATCTGCTCTGACTCAGACGATAAATTGTATTATTTATGCAGAGTTCGATAATGTTATTGAAATTGATAAGAATCGTAATGTAACTGTAGACTATAGTAGTTAGGATGTAATAAAATTGTATTGTTTTGAATGTACTGAGACTATAAATTGAATTATTCATGCAAAGTTCGATAATGTTATTGAAATGTAACCGTAGACTATCAATTGTCAAGATTGAATAAAATTGTATTTAGTTATATAATAAATAAATAAAACATTGATGTATGCATACCTACATATAGTTTTATTTCCTGAAACCTCTTCTTTATTTTTTCTCTATAAAAAGTAATTTACATATTTCCTTGTCACATTCTTGGTTTGAAGATTGAACTTGACACAGCTTACCTTATTAAGAATAATGGATACAATTGATATTCAAAAATATTTACACTACATTCACCCAGCTTTACACAAAAATGTGTATGCTGCAAACAGGCTACCACTGCATGTAAAAAAACCGGTGTATCTAATAAGCAATTTGGATCCGGACAACAAGCCAGGGTCACATTGGATTGCCATGCACATAGATAAAAATGGAGTTGGTCAGTATTTTGATTCATATGGACGCGCACCTAAAGACTACCACAAAAACTTCTTGCGCAGGAACTCAAGACAGTGGGATTTTAATAGATATAGATTGCAGCACGACTTAACTACAGTGTGTGGAGAATATTGTTTGACATATCTGTATTTCAAGTTTTACGGAAATACTATGACCGATTTTATTGAATTATTTAGTAACAATACTATCAATAACGATCTATTTTTACACAAGTTGTTTAATGAATGCTTTAAAAATAAAAAGGACTAGATAGAAATAGTTAAAGTTAACTAAATTAACTAAGTTAACTAATCGATGAATGTGGTTAAAAGTGGATCATTAGACAAATAAAACAAAGTTTAATGGAATTAAAAAGTTTTTTATTTAAGTATAAAAAGAAAATACCTGATATACAAGAAAATATTGACAATGTTATTACCTATTCTAAAAATCATTATTTACATATTTAGTTATTACATCTAGCTAGTTATTGATTTTTGAAAGAATATATTTTGCTGTCTTCGGATTCCGATATCTCCTTGGTGATTTGATAAACAATTTTTTTCAAATTTTCATAATTTTTGTTATTCAATTCCTTGCAGTAATATTTAACGCGAACGTCAGCGTGTTTCCAATGCTGGGTAGGAGGAATCTTGCTCAGCTTTTTCATATCAAACACATCAATTTTTATAAGATGTGCTGCATTAACACTGTCGTCTGTGTTTGTTGATATGTATGATGTACCACCCTCTTTGTTCATTCGTCCAACGTTTGATGAGTTTTTTGCTTTCTTCTTTTTTGGTGGCACTTCCGGAAAGAACTCATCTATGTTGCTGAGACTACTGCGGGGGCGCTTCAATATAGATTTCTTTGCAAGGTAGTATGGTACGCAATTGGTGGTGTCCTCTTCATCAGATATATTATAATAGAATTGCTTGAAAGTGTTATGTTCTTCAACCTCCTCCACGGGGGAGTAACTTGGCGTGTCCTGTAACAACATGTTACTTTTAAAAATACATAGATACAAGTAGACATACAACATAAATGCAAAATCATAGATCAAATAAAGTCAAAGTTTTGCTACAAAAGTTTGTCATCAAGGGTATCTTGAACTCGGTTTAGCTTATATTGATAGCGTTTAAGTGCAAAGGTGAAATCGGTTCAAAGTAAATACGTAATATAACAACTTACCTCCATTTTATACGGTAGAACACGGAAACACTATTTATTGTGGCAAATACTGTGTGTTGAGTAACGAATAATTTTAGAATACACGCAGATGTTATTAGACGTTATAACAATATTTATCTGTAGTTCACTGCACGAATGGCGTAAGACTGTGGTAGTAACTCGAGGGTTTTAGACCTTTATAGCAGAGAAATATCGCAAAAAACTCATGACATGTTTCAACAGGTAAACTTTCTTGGTTTGTGATGGGTGCCTAATAGTTTTTTGCAGCGTCGCATAACTCACATTGATTTATCGAATATGTTATCTGACGCCCTTTTCACGTAGCAATAAACTCGCGTCATGTCCCGACAAGCAAAATGCCTTTTTGGGTGGCCACTACCTGTCGGCTGGTTTTTATATTTGCATTGATTGTATCGCGTTATAACATGATGCTAAAAGATGAACTTCATGAAAATTTTATTTGCAATTACATCATCCACAGCTTATAATTAATGCCCACTGCTGGTTAATCAGGCGACGGACAGTGCGTCACAGTGAAGGTGTTAGGTTAGTTTATTTAAATAATAAAAATAATTAATAATGGTTAAATAATTAATACTTAAATAATAATTTCATATTATATGTATCGTGGGGGGCCGTACAATATTAAATAATATACATATAAAATAAAAATATATTTGTGTATTGCTAATAAATAAATAATAAATATTGATTATCATATTATCATAATATAATAATATGATATTATAGATAATTACCTATTGTAACGCGGGCTTAATATTAGGGGTTGTGCTCGGAACGCAGCCTTTATGCGCGCGCATCCACCCTCCGTCAGGGAAGTTTTCGGCTTGAGAGATGTCACATAAAAAAAAGTTCAGTTGGAGGTTAATTTTTGACCTACATAGTTCTCGATTTAATACCTAATGATGTGAACAAGCATTACACTAATTTAATTCACACAAATTCTTTTCGTCAACGGATGGGGACTGCTTATCTATAGTACCTGCCCCGCAAGCCGGACACAATGGCTCGACCCTCAATAAAACGCTATTGTTTGTTCATTGAGTATACAAGTGGCTTCGTAACTTTTGAATGGGCCGGGGTGCGTTAAAATGGGTTAGCGCAATCGATCAGGCGTGTGCCAAAACATACAAATAGAGTCTAAACTTTTTTTTTTTTTTTTTTTTTTTTTTTTTTAGCTGGCGCCCTGGCAAGACCACCCCAATCGCAACTTTTTTTGGGTGAGCCAGAATGAATCAATCCCTACTACTACCAATTCGTAATGTTGTAGTGAAGTTGAAAAAAATATAACATAAACGACGCATTGTTACAATGTTACTGTAAAACATTTCAGTAACATTCATTTGTAAGGTGCATGCAATGTTAGGCTGCAGTTAGACGACGCGAAAAAATTCTTGCGGCCGCCGCGCGGCGACCGCGCGGTGACCGCGTACTAACTGTTCAGTTATAGCAAATTTATGTTTTATTAACTAGGACGTAAAGTTGAAATTAATTTTGAGTAACTAACAGTGCGGCGGCCGCGCGGCGTTCGCTCCTCGATCACACGGCGGCCGCGCGGCCGTCTCGGCAATGTCACTGCTAATCTTTCTGTGGGGGTAATACTGTCCCGCATGTTAGTGTTTTGGTGCTTCAATTTATCATGTATGAAGTTGAGTAGTTTATCAAATGTTTTAACATCCATTCGGAAATAATCTGCGAATTCTTTTTCATCTTCTCGCAATTGGTTGTATAGCGTATGAAATTCACCAAACTCTTCTCGCCGTGCTAAAATAGGATGAATCCAAAATTTTCTACATTTCTTTTTTTCTTTCTTTTTGCTTTGTCGGTACAAGTAATATGCAATCATAATTTTATTCTTCTTAGTCAAATAGCTCATAACGAACACGTGTGAATTTTAAGAAAGACCAAGATCAACTGGAATTTAATCGGGTTCGCAGTGGCGCGGCCACCGGGCTTACGCCGCGCGGCCGACACGCTGTAACATCCCGTGTCATATAAACGCGCCCTTAGGCAATGAAGTTTAAGCGCTGATATTGCTGCAATGTTTTATTTGTAACATCCCAATTGCATTATTGCAGCAATGTTGGTTATTTACATTTAGATAAGTTTGAGAAGTTATGTTCCTGCGAAGTTGAAATGGAAACTTTCATCCGAAATTTTACAGTAACGTTAGTAAATAACGTTTAATAAGTTTCAACCTAACAACATGATATTTGAAACAAATAAGCGATACACAAAGTTATTGCAACTTATTGTAAGTTTCATGCTTAGCGGGATATTATGAGGCAAAAATATTTGTGAAATGAGACTTTGATACCTATGTACATATTTGATTAGATACCTATTAGAGATAGATAGCTTATAAGTACTCTGGACTTATAAGTACCGTACACTTATGTTACCTACTTTTTATACTGAAAAACACGGATGATCCCGCGGGGCGCAGATAATAAAAATACAATAAAACTAATATTATTATGAGAGTTTTATTGCCACTTTTGACAAATCTAATTAGGTACCTTGAAACAATGTTAATTTATTGTAACGTTGCCTTTTACTTTGATTTTTTATTTTTTCTGGGCATTTCTTTGCAATGTAATGAAATCTTTTGTTTATGTACCGTTCAATGACTGCTCTCATTAAAATGGTTCTATGGTTTGAAAATTCAAATGCATGTTCAATGAAATCCTCCAAAACTATTGTACCTACGAATGACTTCAGAACTGCAGAAATATTTTTTTGTGGATTAAACTTAGGTTCATAACGTTGAAAACGTCTTAATGTGCACTCTGTTTTTGTGCATAAATCAAACACATCCTTGGATGAATAAAACAATCTTCCCATGTTTCTGATATCAATCAAGTTGTGAAATGGCATTTTTTCTTTAGCCATCAATGAGTTACAGCAAATTTCACATTTTACCTTTTTTAAAATGTGGCGAACAACGTTCCCAGAAATATACCCCACAATTTGATTAATGTATTCCGACTCAGATTCAGATGCGTCAAGCTGTTGTAAAAAAATGTCACAATTATTATAGGTTCCCCATTTTTAATTATTTTCTTAGATTCAAACACGTTCCTCATCAGTTTGACCATATGACATGCATCAAGGAACACCGCTACATTGTGATCGGCGGAAGGGTGTTTGAAAAAGGCTTTCATGGATTGCTTATTTATTATCTAAGTTGCATCCTAAAATTTTCATTGTTGCAATATTTGTCTTACAACCATAAAAAGTCAATGAAACTACTTTAATTTTGACTTGTTGACATTTTCGCAATGCAATATTTATTATGTTGGCCTTCATTTCTGCTGTAAGGCTTGTTATCAAAAAATAGCCTAATGGAATTTTGAATGAATCGTTGATAGCACCAACATTATGACGTATACTTGACTTGCTATAAATTCGGATTCTTCTGATCCCATACCCATATCCACTAGTCCTTCGTATCGTTTCCCTGTCCATATTTTATGTTGCCTTATTGACATCTCATCTGCTACTAGGGCGCAAATATACTCTTTGTCCGTATTGTTGGATTTTTCCTTTAATCTATTAAATGACTCCACTGTAAAACCGGGATCCGCGTTAACACTCTTATACCAGTTGCATAGCGTGTTTGGATGAGGCAAACATGTGCTATAGAGACGCCTTACATACTTATAGGCCGCCGGCGAGTAAAAGTGGAACGTTAGTGCAAATTTCCTTACAGCAGGCGGATACTTTTTAAATGGCCTCTTTTTTTTCTTAACATTTTTTATGTACAAAGCGTTTAACATTTCGGTAACTTCTAAATTTTGAGATAATTCAGTAAACAACGACTGATCTATGCCTTTCCTACCCTTTAATATATTCAATTAGAAGGCTTATTAAAAAGAACACAAGTTTAAAAAATGTTTAAACTTGTGTTCTTTTTAATAAGCCTTTTGTTTTTTTTTTGTAGTCTATTGATCTGTCGGTTTTTGTTTTGAATAATTTTTTCGCATAAATTGAGTTTCCCCTTCAGAACATTTTTTCTGGGAGAGTCTAAAACAGACCCTATACTCATAGACGTAGATGGGCTTTGTTCGATTTCTCTTGAACTGTTCTCCTGAAGCAAATAAAAATATGATAAAAAAGAAATGCATTTTTTTAAATCATACAATTATTTAAGACGTAAGTTATCTACCTGCAAGCATACAATGTTAGTTTGTTGGCGTATTTCTCCACTTTTCCTTAATTTATCATCAATCTGGAATAAATAAATAGGAATTAGTGTAGTCTTTATTTAATATTACGTACTTAATTTACGGCAATTATTTCATTTTTAACTTGCATCAAAAGACAATTCAATGCAATTTTCATTTTGTTCAATTGTTTGCTGATTATTGTCGTGATCTGGGTTAACGTGAGTCTTGCCCTGATCTGAATCATCGTAATTTCTAGTTGGTTTTTTACTCAGCAGCTGTAAGAGAAAACCTATTATAACTTATGTGCAAGGCGTAAAAGTTTTATTGAATAAAAATCACTTTTCAAGCGTTAAAAAATTATAAGTACGTACGTGCACAATGGGTTTTGCATTTTTGTTAAGCCTGCTGAACCCTTTGGTTGTTGTATAAATGTCCGAAGCGGGAAAGTGTTGGGAACACACAACCGACCCTTTATATGGCTTGTAGTTCAACTCATTTCGGGCTTTACTTATAATAGCTGTCACATCATTGCTTAACATCAGGTGAGATTGTGGTCAAACGGTTGCCTATATTGTAAAAAAAAAAAAAAAAAAAGCTGTCCATTCAGAACACCTTATGGGGTTTCGAGGAAAACTTAAAACAAAGCATACAAAAATATTGTAATTTTACTTTAAAATAATAAAACCGCTATCGACTCATGTACATTGTTCGGAAAACTAAAATATTAAGCATTTTTAACATGGTCATATTATTATGTATAAGTTGAAAAATATGTAAAAATATTTAGTGTATCAATCCACTCCATAGCTTTGCATTCGAACAAAATAAGCGCGCGCATGACTAATTGTTTCTCTTTTATTCTTACATATTTGCGTAATGTGTGAAAGAGATGCGCCATCAAGGCGCCATGACAAGGAAGTGAGCATTTTATTTTGCTACAAAAATGAAAATTATTGAAATTATAATTGAAACACGCACTGTGGATACATTTTGTTATGATACTTACCTAAAATATGAAACACCATCCTTTTTTTGCACGTATCTAGTGTTATTTGGGCAGGAAATCACCGAACACTTTGGCATCGCGGACTTTGTACGAGGATTGCGGTCGCCTTACAACTAAACAAAAACTCGGCGCACTGCGTAGCGTGCGCCGAGTTTTGGCGCGGACATTTTATTTGTCTGATAAAACTTTGTCTTTGTCTATAGATGGTTGTCATATAAAAAGTTTGCAAAAAAATCCAGTATCTACTTTCGTTAGCCAGACTTTAGTATTTTCTATCTATCTCTACTAACTTAAAATATTTTTTACAGGTATGTGATAGCGATTTACTAATAAAAAATATTTTAGCACGCTACCCAGAAAGCACCCATGATGCATTCATTTGGAGGGCAAGTGCTGTGAGGGACATGATGTTGAATATGGCTGCTTCTTGCTGGCTTCTGGGTTTGCAACTGTAACAAATGAAAATTAAAACTTACAGCATCACATCAAAATTGAAATAAAATAAAATATGTTACTTGATTTTCAGGTGATTCAGGCTATCCATTAGAGCCATGGCTTCTGACGCCAGTGCTCAATGCAGAGGCTAATAGCCCAGAAGCCCAGTACACACAGCTGCACATTCGGACACGCAACTGTATCGAAAGGTGCTTTAGGGTTTTGAAATGCAGTTTTAGATGCCTACATAAGCACCACACTCTGGAGTATGCACCTACAAAGGTTGGCCATATTGTCAACGCTTGTGCAGTGTTGCACAATGTATGCATTAAAAATAACATAGAAGAGCCTGAAATAGAACCTATTGAGATTTCAGACGATTTCCTGCAAAATGCACGATTAGAAAATGAGATACACAGTAGAGCAGTCCAAGTTAGGACGGATCTAATAAATAGATTATTTTAAATTATAAAATATAAATAAATTATATATAATTATAACACAGCAACCTTCATGAAATCTTATTTAATTAAAGTAATCCATACATAATGATAAAGACATCTCACCTTAATTATTATTTAAAATAATCTGAGGATGCTGCTCTAAGGCTTGAGCGATTGCCAATAAGGCTTGTGTGGCTGAAGACACACTTGCAGCTATCTCGTGCATACCCACAGCCAAATCACTAATAGCTTCTGCCTGCTGTTTTAAAACTGCTTGTAATGGATCATCTGTAACATTATAATTTTTATTCCTTAGGATGAATAGTAGGGAGGCCTTTGGGACGATGTAGGGTACAAATAATAATAATAATGGTGAACTTAATTAAGAAAAGATCTATATAATTTAAGTAGTAGGTATTTTTAGGTACAAAAATGCAATATTCATACCTCTCGCTCTGTTGGACCCTATGCGACTTGGGCCTGGGGCTGGCAGTGGCTCCTGTGATGAGGCCTCAGGTGAATCAGATACTTCGGCAGATTCTGCCACATTCTGGTCAGATTCAGGCACAAGGATGGTCTGAGGTTAAAAAACAAAATGATGTTAGTAATTAAATTGTTGTGATATAAAAACTAAATGAGCGGAACAATAGAATACAAATAATAGTTTAAACAATGAGATCTATGACTGCCAAGCCCTCCACTATCTCGATACCCCAAAATTGGAGGAGGGTCTCTTCCAAGTCCGTCAATGGTGCAGGGGCTGGACCACCACCTGTTCCGTTCTTCTGCTTTTTAATTTTTAGGGCCTTTGCTTTAGTGTCTGATTTCCAGTCCTGCCAGCACTGAAATTGATAAGATACTGTACTGAGATGTAGGTACTTATGTACACATTTTTATTTATACCTATTGCAAAAACGTACTAAGTACCTACAGTTTTTACTAAGGGACTATGTTTTATTCTTTGTACTATGTTATACTACTTAGTTTATGTGAAGTAAATAATAATATACAATAAATAAGACTATTACTTTCAGCCACTTCTCTGGAGTTTTTGTAGCTCCAGACCCCAACGCATTCAAGATGTTAGAGAGTTCTTCTAAAAGAACTCTCTTTGTCCTGGCTGCGTTGGGGCCTGAGACTCTGCCGCGGGCTAGGTCCTCATGAGCCAGCATGTATTCTAGCATCCTTGCCCTCAGCTCCAAAGATATTCTGCCACTCTGAATAGTAAAACATCAGCGTTCGTTAAATCTGCCAAGAATCGGTGAAGTATATACTTTTATACATCGTACCTACTGGAAAGTATCTAGGCACCTATAAAAACATGATTTGGCTTTCCAAGTGTACTAAAAAGTCAGTGGTTTAATTTTACAAATGAATACTTTGGTTTACTTACCATTTTGATGTTATTTCTCAATTTATTTCTTCAACTTATTTTGGAAACGAACAATCTGCGGACTCTTCAAACAACGCGGCAAACTTCAACTTCAAACTTCAACCACAAAATCGTATTTACGAAGCTAGTTTAAAGTTTATACTTAATCATTTGTAGATTTATTATAATAAAAAAACTGTAGATATTGTGTGTGGTTGAAAATAACAACAATAATTAAATATAACAATTTTGAATAAGAAATAGTTGAAAGCGAGACGTGCGGTGCGTGTGGAGGTGGAGGTGGTGTCTTCATCCATTCCATCGCGACTTCTGGAGAGCTTCTGAAAAAAAACCCTCAATCAGGGCATTCACAGTTACAACAGAAAGTAACATTTTTGTTTTTATCGTTTCACTTACCCACGCCGTGATAGCGGCGAGAAGGAGGGCGCCCGGGGAGAACTCCTGATACAAGCAAGTCCGGTTATTTTAAATTACTTTTTTTTTACTCCAAAAAGACGAAGTTACATAGAAAGTCATTTATTGTTATACATACTCTTGCCGCGAAAGTGGCGAACTTGACCTGTCACGCGATGGTGCCCTCCTCTCCAGTGGCCTATCACTCTGAAAAATACATTGAATATGAATGTAACAAATATTAGCAGTTGCTATTGTAAAAACTACTTGCGTTTTGCAAAATTTTATTCATACAGAAGAAGGTCACGTTAAGCCTTTAATCAATCGAGACCGATTAAATAGTCAATTGCATTTAGAAGGCAATAATCTGACAGCAGACGAAATTCGTCAAATATATACTGAATATTTTTCCTCTGATGAAGGATCATTGCCATGGCAAGATAAATACACATAAAAAATAAGTTCTAAAACTAAAACCCGACTACTAAATTTTATTCCAAAAAGTGTGAAACAAGGAAGTATTCTTCCTATTCTGCCATATTGTTTAAATAAACAATTACATGTCATATATTTTTTCATGTTTATATGTATTTTATTATAAGTATCAGTCATTATAGTTTTTAGCAAAGCCGTGGTCGTATGCTACTTAGCGCTATTGAACTTATGATTGCTTGCAACTTAAATCTTTTATTGTAGATGTATTTAATGTGGGTAACGACAATGATTAATATTTATAATAATATATAGCTATATAGAATATACCTAATAATCTGTATTTTTGAAAATTGTAAAAAGATAGTAAGTAATATGTTGTAGGTACTTACCATACTTATTCATTTTTTTTGACGTTTGTCATTTCGTCGAAGTCTTTGTTTAAGATAATAAATATTTCTCTCCATGCTTCGTATGTGAGTCTTTTATCTTTATATATCTCGTAAAGTTTTGTCCCACAATACCGGTTGTCCTTCTACTAAAGTTATAAGTAACTCATCAGCCATTTTGTACTCTACGCTGCAATACACGTCCACACCAAACGCCCAACAAAAACTACCTGGCTGGGCTGGCTCAACCCTACTACACCGCCCCCCGCCGCTCCGCAACAACGTTCGCCGCGTCGTGTCTTGCGCAGATAAGATTTTTTCGTTGCCCAAATGCAAATTTCGGCACAATGCGATCATTTCTATGGAAATTTCAAAATATTGTCCTCGTGCTACAAACTGCAAGTAAAAATTAAAAAATAAACTAAGTCCAATAGTAGGCATCTCGCTACTAAATCGCTGCGAGCAGTGTACACAGTTATTTTCTAGTTACGACACGAATTCTTGGGTAGGCCCGGTGTTTTTTCTTAGCGTGTACAAGCGCCCTTATAGTAAATAGAGCAATATAAGTTGTTTCTCTTTTATTTGGTAAAAGGGCATACAACACGGGAAATATATTTGTCGTCTCTTCTGTACTATCAACATCCATATGTATAGAGAATAATAAAAATATGTTGTTACTGTATCATACGCTGTATGGACTTGGTACACTTTTTTTTTGAATGATTATGAGGAGGTGCTCAGCCACTTGGGGATACTTAGCGTGAAAGACGTGGTATATCTTGAACAATAAGTCGAACGCCTTTGCAGCTGACTGCATGTGGTATTTGACATCATCAATTACGATGTATATCTGGGAGAAGTTTTGCAGCGGTCCTTGTATGAGCACGTATGGTTGCACGGTGTCTTTCCGCGCTGCCGCCTTAGTTTTCTGGGTTTGGATTACGTTGTCGATATCTCCAGCGTCCTGCATTAAAAACACAATTTTAAAGTCATGCCATAATTCCCAGGAATATTCCCCAGTTTAGCAGAGGCTCTGCTATGAAAATCGAAGTTCGAAGATGCGATGGCTCTGTTATATATCCACCTTCTAACCATTAGATAATAATAAAATATCTATAAATTTGGCAAATGCTTACATAAATTGACTGCTACACAACCAATCTATCTATCTAGCTAATTATGTCTTTGTATGTACTGCTTCTTTCGTACCTACTAAGAGACCTACCTACCCTATATGAGGTACTGAACGAACAGAACTATTTACAGACTTGTATTAGTAAGTAGGTACCTATAGATAGACCGACCAAGCCTAAAAAAGCAGGCAACCAACTTACGGCTTGGTTCTTACCGCTTTTGCAAAAAATTATATAGGTAGGTACCTACTTAGTTTGATTGAATAGCAGCTTTCCCCACAGATGAACTTAGTTTTGGAGTAAATAAGTGTTGTGGGTACAAGTAAGTGGGTAGGTACTCTAAGTAAGTACTACTTACAGGCGTCTTGACAGGCGTCATGGCTCAGTCGGTAGTAGCTCTGCCTTCCGTGCTGTGGGTCGTGGGTTCGATCCCCACCGAAAACAAACATTTGTGTTGGCAAACATAGATGTTTGTTCTGTGTCTTACGTATTATAAGTATGTATTTACAAAAAAAAATGTATGTATGTATTCTATCAGCCATCTAGTTTCCATCGTACAAGCTTTGCTTAGTTTGGGACTAGAAGGCGTTGTGTTAAGTGTCCGTGAATATTTATTTTATTTATTTATTTACTTACTAACATCCAAGTAGATCGTTAGTAGATAGATAGTAGATCCAAGTAGTTAAAGATATAGAACATTTTGAGTCACTTACGTGTTTTATCATTACTTTTGAGGAGAATTCATTTTTCTTCCACAGTTCACGACAATAAAATAAACGAACACCCGCAAACCGCGTCGACCGGTATAGTGACTTGTAATGAAGCTAGCTTTACCACAACACACGTAGGTACGTAGCGAAAGAAAAGCGCGCGAAAAATTGATTTATGAATGTTTTAGTACTTGACTGTGAATTTAACTGAATCTTGGGTGAAACTAGTAATTTCTCTTACCGACAAATATGTTATCTACTTGCTTTAAGAATGTCATACTACTTGTCTGAAAATTTATCTAATTCTTGGGTAAAATAAATAATATCTTCTCCGAGAAATATATTACTTGCTTCAAGAATGTCTTACTACTTGACTGTGAATGTAACTGAATCTTGGGTGAAACTAGTTATTTCTCCTACCAAGAAATATGTTACTTGCTTTAAGAATGCCATAATACTTGTCTGAAAATTTAACCAATTCTTGGGTGAAATAAATAATATCTCCTACCGAGAAACATATTACTTGCTATAAGAATGTCTTAATACTTGACTGTGAATTTAACTGAATCTTGGGTGAAACTAGTAATTTCTCTTATCGAGAAATATGTTACTTGCTATAAGAATGTCTTAATACTTGACTGTGAATTTAACTGAATCTTGGGTGAAGCTAGTAATTTCTCCTACCGAGAAATATGTTACTTGCTTTAAGAATGTCTTAATACTTGACTGTGAATTTAACTGAATCTTGGGTGAAACTAGTAATTTCTCCTAACGAAAAATATGTTACTTGCTTTAAGAATGTCATGATACTTGTCTGAAAATTTAACTAATTTTTGGATGAAATAAATAATATGTCCTACCAAGAAATATATTACTTGCTTCAAGAATGTCTTAATACTTGACTGTGAAATTCAACTGATTCTTGTGTGAAACTAGTAATATGTATTTTCTACCAAGAAATATTACTTGCTTGAAGATTTTTAAATTATTCATTTGAGATCTGAATTGATTCTTGAGCAAAGGTCGAATCTATATTGATATAAAAATTAATTTTTGAGTCAAATCCGTGCAGCTGAGAAATAATAATTCTTAGTGTTAGAAATAAATTGGTTTTAATTTGAGATATATGTTTTGACTCAAATAATATTTCTTTTGAACAAAGATTTTCGATCTTGAAATTGAAGAATTCTTCATTTTTGAAGCGTTACTTGGATTATCTTAGTAAAAGATATATATATTTGAGGTCAAGAAATATGAGGTGAAACATAGTTGGTTCTTGGTTCAAATGAACATTTTTTTCTGTGTAACATACTTTCGGGTTGACATATTTTTATTATAAATTAAAGCAAGTTAAAGAAAAAAGAAGAAAATAAGAAAGCGAAGACAATTGTGGATGATTGAAATACATAGAAATCGTACAAGGTACTGCTTTAGACCTATTATTTGGGCTTTAATTTGTCGTGTTATTTAATTTTACTTAAAAGTTTTTATTCGTTTCAGACAATTTAAAGAAGAAAAATTTAATGAGCTTCTTCACGAACCATCAGTGGAGTTTCATAACTTCTGCCGCATGAGTTTCACAGAATTTGAGTATTTGCTAGACAAAATTTCTCCTCTGATTTCGAAACAAGATACGGACTTCAGGGAAGCTATACCAGCGAAATATCGTCTAGCAATAACATTAAGGTTTATCGCAACTGGTGACAGTTATAAAAGATTACACTATTTATTCAAAGTGTCTCCCCAAGCAATTTCAAAAATTATACCTGAAGTCTGCAAAGCAAATAATGATGTTCTAAGAAATGAAATAAAGGTGAGTTGTTTTTATAAATTTTTATTATCAATAATTTGAAATGAAAAATTAAGCCGATGAAACAATCTTTGGGACTGGACATTCTAAAGATCTACTCAAGATTATTTTTTACTTAGCTTTATTTTTCATGAATCTTGTAATTAGAAAAAACTTATACTTAAAAGTAGTCGTATCGTAATTACTCAATTTTTACAATCAAAGTCTTCATAGGCTTTAATTAAAGCTTCATTTACACGGTTTGTTTCTGTTATTTGGGAAATCAACTTATTGGATGTTTCTGTTCTTTGGGAAATCAACTCATTGGATATTATTTGAATGGTAGGAGTAGAATTTGACGAGCCCGATTGGTTAAAATAAACGTGATTTTGAGAAGTGAATGGTTGGGGTGAATTGATTAGCATTGGCACATACTGTGACGTTTGGGCTGTTGATGGCTGGTTTGAGCCTAAAGTATTTGGCAAAAGTTCCGAATACGAGGTTTCAGCAGATGACGGTCGGTATGGAGCCGATTGTGAATTATTTGGCAAAGGTTCGGAATATGATGTTTGGGAAGTTGATGGTCGTATTGAAATTGCTGAAGTTATTGGCACAGAATATGACTGATAAGGGGCTGAGTGGGGAGATGAAGATGGGGTTTGTCGCTTAAAGAGCCTCTCTTTAATTTTATTTATAAACAATGTGTCTATATTATACATAAATAGTTTCCTCTCATCCGGTGAAAGTTCACGCAGTTTTTTCGCTAGTAATTTTCCATAAAGTTCGCAGTCGTCGTCTTCTTTTGGTGGCGGTGGCGGTGGTGGTGGACATTCCCTCTTTTTTTTGCTTAAAATATTGGTCATCTGTCCAAATGCAGACGACATTTGCCGTTCCGCTGTGTCGGTAGCTGGACGACGGCGCACTGGTTTTGGTGTAGGGAGAGGCTGCTCTAAATCATTATTTTATTTTATAATAGTAATTATCTCTAGTTGCTTTAGTTGCCGATCCCGCTTTGACGGATGGTTTAGAACAGTCCACCCATCACAACTGCTGCACTGCGTAGACACGGACTCCCCCAATAAGGAATTCAACAACCCAACCACAGCCAAAGTGGTCACATCCTCTCCTCTGACCTCCCTCTCATGATCCCTTCCTCTGCTGCAGTTTTTGCACCAGCACGATGATAAGGTAGTCTGGAAAATGCCTCTACACAAACCTTCTTCATTTTGTTAATCAGATCTCTTCTGTCAATGGAGAATCCCCTGAAGACATGTAATACAGGAGTCATAGGAGACAGACAGACCATACGGGTGGTCTGCATATACATTGCCAGATGAATGGGTCTCCTCACTGCCAATGAGAAGGGTCCCCTGCCGAGGCCCACAGTCACATCAGGATATGCTATTTCCGCAGGATCGCGCATGTACAGCCGCCACGTCACACAGCTCCTCTGCCCCTCCACCAGCTGGAACGCACACTCCCATATCTGGCCCATATGTCCGGGGGAGAGCGATCCACTTACCAACACAAGAGATACATCAGAGAGGCTGGTGGCTGCACCGGCTCTTAGTGGATCGTGTAGTGACAAAGATGCATCCTCTCTCACGTGCTGTCCTCAGGCGTATGCATCCCGTGTCTTCAAGGTTTGCCAAGAACTCAGTGAGTAAGGTATATGACATGAATCTCCTGTAATGAATATAGGTCCTGTTTCAAGCAGTCGAGCCGACACTCTGGAGGCAACATGCCACATAGGAAACCCTTCCTCCAAATGGCCTCTGAGACAGTGGTACATAAGAGAGTACATTTGTAAAAAGAAATGTACCTATTCCTTTCCATTTTGAATTTTGCCGCGTTCTGCTCTGTCGGTAAAGATGGAACGAAACCACGACTTTGAAGATAAAACAGTGATGGCGGAACGGCGTGAGAATTTTACATGGCCGCAGTGAAAGATTTTTTGGAAACATACAAATAGAAGAAAGAAATCTAAAAGGTATCGACATAATCAACTTAAATGTCGTTTCTTTGTTTTTACAGGTAAGAGTGTTGTGTAAAGTGTACCTACTTAACTTGTTGTGATGTACCTACGTTTGCCTAAAAAAGTAAAATAAACTTTGTTTTTACAGAGCAACACAAGTTGGTTTAATTTGTCAAGAATAAAAAAAGCAACTAGAGATAATTACTATTATAAAACGACATTTTTTATTATCAACTAGAAATGGAGAAGTTACGCTTTGAGTTTACAATATTGCCTGGAAGTGATGGAAAATCAAACATTTTGAGTATAACCTCAATAGCAACATGCGATAATAAAATGTACGCAATACCAGAGGACTGGCGATCAGCTACTCATCACAAAGCAATAATGAAAACAGCTGCTTTTACCAAGGTGAAAAATAGTTTGACAAAAAGATACCAGACTAGAAGAGTCTGGATGACATTAACAGAAGAACTGAAAAACATCTACATAGACGAACAGGGAAACCTACAATTTGGTGAACAATTCCTCGAATAGGTGCAAGAAAAAGATTCTTCTGTGCATCAAAAAGAAGATACACATACATTAGAAAAATTGATTGAATAATTAAACGAAAATAAACAGCACAGCTTAAAAAACATTTCAGAGAAGTTTGTGATTGAAAAATTCAACACTAGAAATACAAATGCCAGTCAGTGGATGGATATGTTTGAAAAGGAATGCATACGGTTTGATATAAGTACGAATGAAAAGAAAATTGAAATACTAAGATTGTTTATGGACAAAACTTGTATGGATTGGTACAGTTCCATGGTCATAAAATTTACTATGGACTCGGAGTGGTCAATATGGAAAACCAAATTCTGTGAATCATTTGCAAACAAAGGCTGGAACCCAGTCACTTATGCACTATCGTTTAAATACAAAGAGGGCTCATTGTTGGATTATACTCTGAAAAAAGAAAAACTGTTATTAGAAATGAGAAAATCAATCGATACAGGTACTCTGCTAGATCTTATTGTTTCTGGACTACCAGAATTCATACTGAATAAGATTGACCGAGAAGAACTTCAAGATACAGTGGATTTCTTTAACGAAGTAAGCAAATATGAACACATGGTAAATAAAAAAAGCTAATTAACCAAGAAAAAGTTCGTAAATGTAAGACCAAATGGTAAAAGTGAAGATAAAAACCAATGTACAATTTGTGAAAAATTCAACAAAGGTACTCGTTACCATGCTGAAGCTTCATGCTGGTTTAAAACAAAAGATGATGAAAAATTCAAGAAAAATACAGTAAAACATGTAAATAATTCAGTAATAGAAGCTGAGTTGAATGAACACAATCAAAAAAACTAATAGTCACACCATTAATAAAAGTCAAACTGCTACTAAACAATAAATTAGCATTAGATGGAATTTATGATTCTGGTTCGAATGTTTCTCTGATAAATTCTAAATTACTGAAACTACAGGAAAAGAAAAAATCTGGTGCATGCTGTTCGCCGACGACATTGTCTTGGTCGGCGAAGCCGCAACTGAGGTCCAGGGCAGGCTGGTAAAATGGCAGGGGAATCTGGAGAGTGTCGGACTGAGGATTAGCAGAACCAAAACAGAACACCTGTTTGTGACTTCGGTGGTCCATCCAGTTTCTCTAATATTGCCTTAGATCCCTACCAGTCTGCTCCGATTTTCGGTACCTTGGTTCAGTAGTTCAGAATGATGGTGAAATTGACAGAATGATGGTGTAAAGAATAGAAAAAATGCGGAATGGATGAAATGGAGACAGGTCACAGGAACTATTTGTGATCCTAGAATGCCCCTAAAGTTAAAGGGGAAGATCTACAAAACGTCATAAGACCTGTCGTTTTGTATGGGTCTGAGTGTTGGGCAACGAAAGGGACGGATGAAAGAATAGTACATGCGGCAGAGATGCGAATGTTGAGATGGATGTGTGGAGTGACTAGAATGGATAAAATCAGGAATGAGTATATCAGCGAAAGTTTGAAAATGGCACCAGTGAATGAAAAGATGATAAGCAACAGGTTAGCATGGTATGGTCATGTTATGCGGAGAGATGAATGTCATGTAACAAGAAGAGTATTAGATATGAATGTAGATGGGTATAAGAGTAGAGGTAGGCCAAAGAAAAGATGGATGGACTGCGTGAAGAATGACATGGGTAAGAAAGGAGTGACAACTGAGATGACGGCTGATAGAAGAGCATGGAAGAAAAACACATGTTGTGCCGACCCCACATAAAGTAGGAAAAGGGCAAGGAGACGATGAACATTATTTTCAACAACTTCTTCGTCCTCTTTAGCTGCAGTTTCATTTTCTTCAGACAACGCTCTCTGAAATAAATACATTATTTTTATTTACTTCATTTTGATTGTTTTCAGATGTCAGAATCAGAATCAAACCTACAGAATTTTCGATCATTTTTTTCTATACAGTACCCTAAACAATATTTTCAATACCAAAGGCTGGTTCTTGTAAACTGTCCAAGTATTCTAAAGGATCTTTCAAAACATTACCGATGGACAAAAAAAGTTCTAAATTATTTTTTAGTGGCATTATTTGCTCTGTACAATAAATCGGGGTCAATGCTAATCCTCGAGGAGTTTTTTTGTATCCAATCGTCGACCTTATGTTTACTTCTTGAGGCTCGTTATAAGTCCCTAAGAGTTTAAAATGCCTTATGCGTTTGTGTTCAGTATTAAAATTGACAAAATTATTGCAAAATGTTTTAAGTGTTGTAGTGTTACAATTTTTTATCTTGGGTGTATCAAAGAAAAGAAGTGGTACACGCTGTTACTATTTTATTAACTTCCTCTCAAAAATGTTACAATTTTATATCTTTAACTTTTACTTCCTCACAAAAATGTTACAATTTTGTATCGCTATCCAATGTTAAAATTTTAAACGGAGGTTCTAAAAAGCCTAATACAATATTTTATGTAATGTTTCCTACTATATTCTTTTACTTCCTCACCAAAATGTTACAATATCAAACAGTGTAAATTAAATTTAAAAGAAATGCCAGCCTAACTCAGCGAGGGTTTTAAAGTAGGTCACCAGAGATAATGTCACCAGTATGCCAAAATTTAAATGTTTAAACAAACAAAATTGGGCGCCACCAACCTAACGGGGTTGGACCGTGAAACTAAAAGAAGACAGCTTAAATTTTCCCTACCTAACAAAGGGAAGTTGCCAACACAACCTACAGAAGCAGGCGTCCTACAGCGACAGAAGCCGCCTTAGCGTCATCGACAACAACCAGTATAAAAGTGTATTATTATGTTATCTTCTTATCGAAGAAAGCTTAAATTTTCCCTACCTAACAAAGGGAAGTTGCCAACACAACCTACAGAAGCAGGCGTCCTACAGCGACAGAAGCCGCCTTAGCGTCATCGACAACAACCAGTATAAAAGTGTATTATTATGTTATCTTCTTATCGAAGAAAGCTTCATCGGCAAACACACCATATAAAATGATCGAGTAGAGGTTTCCCTACTCACGATACTCCACAGTTTCACAAAACACGTCTCTCCAAGGCTCTGGAATCCCTGGTGACAGGTCCCCCGGATAAAACACCTCCTGAAAAACAAGCAACAATTTAGGTCTTACTCCGAGCTCGGGGAATATTGATTCCCATAGAACCTAACTCCTAGCCTTTCTACACGGACAAAACACTACTGTTGGATTCACTTATCAGATCACCAATTACCTTATAGGAGGTGAGGTAATGCTGGGAAGGTTCTCGGATGCCACGTCTCCAAAATGGCACAAGATATATGATGATGCCACGCCTCAAAAATTGGACAATCCTTTCTTCCGCAGACCTATAAAGATGGAAAACGAGGTGATGAGAGGTATGCGACCTCAAAATGGACAGTTATTCTTCCAAAGAGTAGGAATCTTACCACGCAAACTGGACACGCACGCAACACGCGGGCGTCACACCGCCCTACGACGCAGGAGTTTGGGAAGCTGACAC
Source organism: Eulithis testata (assembly GCA_947507515.1). Classification (NCBI taxonomy): domain Eukaryota; kingdom Metazoa; phylum Arthropoda; class Insecta; order Lepidoptera; family Geometridae; genus Eulithis; species Eulithis testata. The sequence continues at coordinate 1,843,115 of OX382213.1, read as the reverse complement.
CGCCTAACACAACCGTGTAGGTCCTCCGGATAAAACAAAAGTCTTCCTTGGCGTCAGTATCAGCCACACAAAACTATCACAACTCCATTAAATTAAAATAAAAACTTGCTGGCATGCAATGTCTGCAAGTCACCGGTGAAAAAAAAGCTCCTTTCACAATGCAATACTTGACCTTATTTAGCGAGCCACCTCTCGAACTTTTCCCAAAACATAGGGAAACTTTTAGGCCAACAGCGACACTAATAAATGTATTTACTGTAAAAAAATTACGAAAGCTGACTACTACTTTGTCAGGAAAAGACTCCTAAAGATTATCCCAATGTTAGTTACATAGCATAGCTATAACCAAAATATAAAATCTCTCTGGACTGGCCACAATACCGCAAATTCTCACTGAAAATAACTTCAACATTACTCGGAAAGATAAATACTTACTCCTTCGCACCCCACAATTACTGTGCATGAAAATAACAAAAATTATTAACATCAAACCTTAGGGAAAGTGGGAAGCCAATAATTCAGATGGTAACACCGAAAAATGGGACTGTCACTTACAAACGCCTGTCAGTGACAAACCGCAATATTCAATCCGGACCTGCAGCGAAGCACAGACTAAAAATAATTCCTTCGTAAATAAAGTTGTAACAGTTCCCCTTTTCCCACCAGAATTTAGCGAGGATAGACGAGTTAAATTCATGCTGGCCCTCCAGCGGTAAACTTAAAACAATTCATTACGTATAAGCAAAACCCTGTAAAAATAAATCACTACATGCAATGCACCCAAGAACGAAATATTGAGGTAAACGAACGAAAGAAAGAAGTAAAATTAAGTAGGATAAGATCAGAAAAGGAAACGGAATCCTTGGCATCATAGGTTCTCGAAGATTTATGCATCAAAAGGCCTACGGTGATCCACAGACAGATCACCTTGGCATCACAAACCCACAAAAACCTATGCGAAATAGACGGCCTACGGAGAATTATCCCTTTTAAGGTCTTTTACGTGCCACTGTCCCAAGGGCTTGCCAGTAACGGCATCCTCCAACTCGTAGACTAGATCACTGATCTTTCCGCTTACCCTGCACTTGTCGTATTTAGGCGCCAACTTAGCCATAAAAAACTTGGAGGCATCGCTGAGGGGGTAGGTACGTTTCCAGACCAAGTCGCCGACAACAAACGTCTCCTTGCGGCGACTTTTATTGTAGTGGGTAGCACTACGCTGATGGGCCTTACTCAAGGCTTCCGACACTTGAAAAAAAACATCCTCCAAACATCCCAATTTTCGTGCGAAATCAGCACGAGGCGAACAAGCTAAGGTAAGGGGAGAAGAGTCCTCGACAAACATGCTACCACAAGTTACTGCTTCACGACCATGGACCAAAAAAAATGGAGTGAAACGAGTCGTTTCATTCACCGCAGTGTTCAGCGCAAATTGTATTTTGCTCAGCGAGACATCCCACGTACGATGATCTTTGCCTACCAAGATGGAAATCGCGGTAACTATGGTACGATTGTATCTCTCCACGGTATTGACTTGAGGGGTGTACCGGGGAGTGAAATGTACACTTGGAATTTTATATTTCCCAAACAACGCCCGAACCTCCTTTCCAGTAAACTGGGTGCCGTTGTCCATGATTACGGTACGCGGAATTCCATGCGCTAAAAAGACGCTCTCCTCTAAGCATTTCACAATGTTCTTGCCGATAGCCCTTCGCAAAGGGAACAACACACAATACTTAGTGAAACAGCAGACAACGACCAATAAACTTGTATATCCTGCTCTAGATCTCGGAAAAGGTCCACATAAATCCACACTCACCATTTCAAACGGGCGAGAACAGACTTTTGGGCTGCCCAGCAAACCAGGAGTACGATCCTGAGAATGTTTATAAGCTGAACAAACATCACACCCATTAACAAATTTCTCCACATCTTCATACATTTTTGGCCAAAAATACCTGAGAGCTAAACGCTTGTAAGTTTTAAAGATACCGAAATGCGGAGCCAACTCTCCTTCATGGCAACTACGGATTAGAGAAGCCCTAGCTCTCAAAGGAACCACTTCCTTCCATTCAAATTCACCTTCATGCCCAAACTTGTTTTTACTATAACGAAACAGCTTATCATGACTAACCAAATAATTGGGAAAAGAGCGAGGAGACTGGGTACAACGATGGAGAAGTCTGTTAAACCAAGGATCATCCACTGCAGTGACGATCTCCGATACGGGTACAACCCGCGATAAAGCGTCTGGAACGATATTGTCTTTCCCTTTTCTATGGACAATTTCAAATTGGTAGGGCGACAGGCGACAACCCCAACGAGCTAGCCTACCTGTCGGGTTCGTAAGATTGAAGAACCATTTGAGACTAGAGTGGTCGGTTATTACCTTAAAAGGAGGTCCCCCCTCCAAATATGGACGAAAATGTTCCACACCGAAAACTACAGCCAAGGCCTCTCGTTCCGTAGCGGAATAGTTACGCTCGGCGCTGTTGAGCGATCTGCTAGAGTAAGCAATGGGATGTTCCTCACCATCCTCGAGTACTTGCGTTAATGTCGCGGCTATACCATAACCGGACGCGTCACATTGTACCGAAAACGGAAGGGAAAAATCCGGACATGCAAGAACGGGGGCCGTAGCCAAGGCCGATTTCAAGTTAGCAAAAGCCTGTTCCGCCGCCTCACTCCAATGGAACGGGGGAGCGTTTTTGCGAGTACTAGTCAAAGCGTTCAAAGGGGCAGCCTTAGAACTAAAATCTTTTATAAACCTCCTGTAGTATGAGGCCGTGCCCAAAAACATCTTGACTTCTTTTTTATTCGTTGGAGTCGGATAATCAACGATCACCTGCACTTTGGCAGGATCGGTGTGTAATCCGCGCTCGTCCACCACAAAACCCAAATACTTTAACTCCTTCCTAAAAAATTGCGACTTCGACAAATTAATGCTCAAATTCGCCGCATGAAGGCGCTCTAATACCTTCTCCAACAAAGATAGGTGCTCTGAAAAAGAAGATGACACCACAATAATGTCGTCTAAGTACACAAATACTCGGTTATCAAATTCCGGCCCAAATAGTTTATCCATAAGACGCTGTTGCGTAGCGGGCGCTCCCTTCAAACCAAATGACATTACCACAAACTGAAAAAAGCCCTCTACCTGGAACAGTGAATGCTGTCTTTTCGCGCGAGCTAACAGAGTCCAAACCGATTTGCCAAAAAGCTGCTTTGAGATCTATTGAAGACAGATATTTTGCCTTCCCTAAATGGTTCAAAATATGGGAAATATAAGGGAGCGGATACGCATCACCTTTGCTGACCGCATTAAGTTTCCGGCTATCGAGACAAAACCTCATCTCACCATTAGATTTCGGCACCATCAGTACAGGGTTGTTCCATTCGCTAGAACTAGGTTCAACCACCCCTAACTCCAGCATCTCATCTAGCTGCCGATTCAGCTCCTTCAAGCGCTCCGGGGATAAACAAAAATAACGTTGTTTTATAGGAGCGGTAGTCCCGGTGTCGATAGTATGCGTCAATAGACGGGTCCGACCTAAACCTATTTTTTCCGAGGACACCTCTTCAAACTTTCGCATAACAGCGCGGGCCTCAGCACGTTGAGTATCACTCAATTCCTCAAAATGGTGTAACGAACGTAATTCAGAAACCCTACGAACCGCAGGTTGACTTACAGCCGGTAAGTCAGGAAAAATATTTGGAGCCAAACGAAACTCCCTCCAAAAATTCACCCCAAATATCAAAGGAGTCTGAACCTCAGGCACCACATAAAACTTTATCTCCTTGGTTACATTCTGGAAAGTAACCGGCAAAAAACAATAACCCCTCACAACAGCAATCGATCCGTTGGCCATGGCAACCTTGGAAAATTCGTCACTCCCACAATCATGTACACTGACCCCAGCATTAACAAAAATAACACTCGCTTCAGAACCCAAAATAGAAATGCTAGCTCCAGAATCCAATAAACCATGGTAACGCTCCCCATATATATCTACTACCAGATGTGGACGAGAATCGTCAGGATTATGAAAATGAATGGTGTCCACTTTAGGCTTGGACATAAATGACCTGAGAAAATTTAGATGGTTCCTCCAATCCACGGGATCAAAATTAGAGGAACCATATTTCAGTTTTTTGAAACGGCGGCTGATCCTTCCTTTTTATTGCACTTCAAGCACGTCCCACTGGTGAATCCCTTGTTTCCGCAGGTGAAGCATACCACTTCTTTAGAAGTACAATTATTTAATAGATGCCCATCCACTCTACACCTGACACAGAACATGGGCCTTGACTGTATTTGTTCGACCTTCGAAGTAGATTTCGATGGCGTCGAGCAGGCTAAGTCAGGGGCTAATGTGTGTTCATTCACCTTGGGGGGCTCGCGAAAATCAGCAACCCTAGCACGACTATGCTCCAGCAAACGACACTTCAGCTTCAAAACTTCAATTGACGAAATATCCTCTAAAGCCAGTTCCATAACTATGGACGGGCGCAAGTTATATTGAATAATGTATAATTTTTCAGCCTCCGGGAGGGGAACCATTAAACGAGAAAAATAATTCAGCATGACAGAGATAAAATGAGGAGCAGACTCCGTCGGACCCTGTGTACGATTACGGATCTCCACTAACAAACGCCTATCAAAATCAACCGAAAGAAATTCATTCAAAAGGCCCTTTTTTAATTCAGACCAATTTTCAAAAGTGCCGCTTATTCCACGGTACCAAATCAAAGCATGATCGACAAACAACTCCACCGCACCTTGAAATAATGCCAATTCCGAAATTCTACGCGTAATACACAGTTCATCCAAACGTTGCAAATAAGTACGCACACAGGTAGTACCACCATATTTATGCTGTAGCTGGCTAATCGACTTTAATTGTTTCTCCAATGGACGTGACTCAATTTTGGGCACTTCCGCAGCATGATTATTAGCTTTGTCGAAGCTCTCATGATACGAAGCAAAGAGAGCATCAACCTTTCCCAAAATTTTATTCAACTCTTCATCCAACCGAGACTGCATTTTAATCATGGTATCCAGGGTAGGCTCAATTCGACTAAGTCTGTGAAAAAGGTGGTGAGAAAGGGCGCGGATACGATTGAATTTTTTAAAAGTCATTTTCTGTGTTGCAAAGAAGGTACGCAATTCTTCCATGCTACTTTCTACGGCGTTCAAATCTGTGTCTGAATCAAGCGGAGATTCTATAATTTCATCGGCTGGCATACGCTGAGCTAAGTCTTTGATTTGAGATTTAAGAGCTGTAACCGTTGTTTCCGGCTTCACATACCGAATCTCGACCTCATAGATCAACTCCTCTTTCTTCAATAAATTATATACTATAGGCCGCTCCATCATTAAGTTAAACTGGCACCTCACGAGTATGCGGATATAGCAAACTTAATTCGTAAATTAATCTAGTATAATATTATCTAGGTATATTACTAGGTACACCCCACAATACAAAACAAACTGTTATAAACAAATTAAACTTAACATATAAACAAAATAACTGGTGACATTCAATTTAGCTAAGTGACACACTGATTATCTCTGGTCTGGCCCCACGTTGGGCGCCAATGTTACAATTTTTTATCTTGGGTGTATCAAAGAAAAGAAGTGGTACACGCTGTTACTATTTTATTAACTTCCTCTCAAAAATGTTACAATTTTATATCTTTAACTTTTACTTCCTCACAAAAATGTTACAATTTTGTATCGCTATCCAATGTTAAAATTTTAAACGGAGGTTCTAAAAAGCCTAATACAATATTTTATGTAATGTTTCCTACTATATTCTTTTACTTCCTCACCAAAATGTTACAATATCAAACAGTGTAAATTAAATTTAAAAGAAATGCCAGCCTAACTCAGCGAGGGTTTTAAAGTAGGTCACCAGAGATAATGTCACCAGTATGCCAAAATTTAAATGTTTAAACAAACAAAATTGGGCGCCACCAACCTAACGGGGTTGGACCGTGAAACTAAAAGAAGACAGCTTAAATTTTCCCTACCTAACAAAGGGAAGTTGCCAACACAACCTACAGAAGCAGGCGTCCTACAGCGACAGAAGCCGCCTTAGCGTCATCGACAACAACCAGTATAAAAGTGTATTATTATGTTATCTTCTTATCGAAGAAAGCTTAAATTTTCCCTACCTAACAAAGGGAAGTTGCCAACACAACCTACAGAAGCAGGCGTCCTACAGCGACAGAAGCCGCCTTAGCGTCATCGACAACAACCAGTATAAAAGTGTATTATTATGTTATCTTCTTATCGAAGAAAGCTTCATCGGCAAACACACCATATAAAATGATCGAGTAGAGGTTTCCCTACTCACGATACTCCACAGTTTCACAAAACACGTCTCTCCAAGGCTCTGGAATCCCTGGTGACAGGTCCCCCGGATAAAACACCTCCTGAAAAACAAGCAACAATTTAGGTCTTACTCCGAGCTCGGGGAATATTGATTCCCATAGAACCTAACTCCTAGCCTTTCTACACGGACAAAACACTACTGTTGGATTCACTTATCAGATCACCAATTACCTTATAGGAGGTGAGGTAATGCTGGGAAGGTTCTCGGATGCCACGTCTCCAAAATGGCACAAGATATATGATGATGCCACGCCTCAAAAATTGGACAATCCTTTCTTCCGCAGACCTATAAAGATGGAAAACGAGGTGATGAGAGGTATGCGACCTCAAAATGGACAGTTATTCTTCCAAAGAGTAGGAATCTTACCACGCAAACTGGACACGCACGCAACACGCGGGCGTCACACCGCCCTACGACGCAGGAGTTTGGGAAGCTGACACCGCCTAACACAACCGTGTAGGTCCTCCGGATAAAACAAAAGTCTTCCTTGGCGTCAGTATCAGCCACACAAAACTATCACAACTACATTAAATTAAAATAAAAACTTGCTGGCATGCAATGTCTGCAAGTCACCGGTGAAAAAAAAGCTCCTTTCACAATGCAATACTTGACCTTATTTAGCGAGCCACCTCTCGAACTTTTCCCAAAACATAGGGAAACTTTTAGGCCAACAGCGACACTAATAAATGTATTTACTGTAAAAAAATTACGAAAGCTGACTACTACTTTGTCAGGAAAAGACTCCTAAAGATTATCCCAATGTTAGTTACATAGCATAGCTATAACCAAAATATAAAATCTCTCTGGACTGGCCACAATACCGCAAATTCTCACTGAAAATAACTTCAACATTACTCGGAAAGATAAATACTTACTCCTTCGCACCCCACAATTACTGTGCATGAAAATAACAAAAATTATTAACATCAAACCTTAGGGAAAGTGGGAAGCCAATAATTCAGATGGTAACACCGAAAAATGGGACTGTCACTTACAAACGCCTGTCAGTGACAAACCGCAATATTCAATCCGGACCTGCAGCGAAGCACAGACTAAAAATAATTCCTTCGTAAATAAAGTTGTAACAGTAGAAAGAGCAGTCGAAACGTTATCGGTAATTTCATTAGATGGCACCAAATCATTGAACTGTTTTGACAAAATATTTTCTGATTTTTTAAAGAATATCTGAAGGTTCACTACTTCTTGCACAGTTTTACGTGGTATTATTGGACTAGCATATAAAGACGATATTAAATGTCCAGCATGATGAGTTATACAGTTTTCTTGCGTTACTAAACTGGTTTGAACCGATTTACTTGGTTGAGTTGTTTCTGAACTTGTTGATGGTGAATCTGAGATAACAATAGGCACGACTATGGCATCTTGATGCAAATTTACTTCTAAAGATAGGTGATCTCTAACCAAGTGTTTTTTAAAAGAGAATGCAGAGTAATAATGACGATAACACCCTTGTAAAAACCTAATATAGAGACAACTCGGTGGTAAGTACGTTACCCTACGGATGTACAAGAACCGAGCATCCCCAACTAGCTTTACCTACCTATTCTACTCTTACCTACTGTAAGGATCAGCTAGTGCTATGTACTCGACCCTACGTGTGCTAGTAGGTAATGCACACAAGGGTGTGCAAGAGCTAAGCGTCCCTACCTAATTCAACCTACCTAATAATATGTCTACCTATCCCTTAACGTGCGTGTAATGTACCCTAATCATGTGGTGAGTAGCCTAGTATGTGTGTGTGTGTACCCTATCCCTAACCATATAAATATATAATGTGGAATATATAGATAAGTATGGATATCTGTTACCATGAGACCTAAGGCAACAGACGGAAGTTGGGTAGGAAAGGGTACGTGTACGGCGTGCAATGTACACAGGGCTTGGGGTTTTCTCCCTGCCGGTCAAGCAGGCTCACAAGACCGATCTACTGATGGCTAGAGGAGTCTTGGCCGCAGTGAGAGGAAGCTGCAAGTCATGGAAAGGATCCGGCCAGTCCCACTGGGCGGCTCCACCAGCGGTTGCTGGGAGCGGTTGGGCAGGCACCTCCAGCGGTTGCTGGGAACGTCAAGGGAGCTCGAGTCCTCTGAGCTGGCTCCGGCAGGGGTTCCCCAGGACCCTTGGGCTGGCACCTCCAGCGGTTGCTGGGAACGTCAAGGGGGCTCGGGTCCTCTGAGCTGGCTCTGGCAGGGGTTCCCCAAAACTTCTGGGCTGGCACCTCCAGCGGTTGCTGGGAACGTCAGGGGGGGCTCGGGTCCTCTGAGCTGGCTCCGGCAGGGGTTCCCCAGGACCCTTGGGCTGGCACCTCCAGCGGTTGCTGGGAAAGTCAGGGGGGCCTCGGGTCTTCTGAGCTGGCTCCGGCAGGGGTTCCCCAAGACTTCTAGGTTGGTTCTGTCCTGGTGGTCTTCTGGCCTGGCTTCGGCAGGGGTTCCCTTGGTCTTCTGGGTAGGGTGGCGTGATGATAAGTAAAACTCGACGACTGGTTGGTAATTAATTTATTTTACAAAAAATACACTATTTATACTACTTATTATTTACTTGTGTGCTGTCGGTGTAATGCCGACGAAGCACTGACCTGATTTGTTTTGTTGAGTTAATAATGAAGAGAAATGCTTATGATACCGTTTGACATTAAAATTAGAGTTCTGTTATTAAATACTTATTCTATAGCTAGGTACTTATACATTTCTTATAGTGCATAAAGGATAATACCGTTTTCGTAACAATATTCGCTGAGACGCATTGTTAAATGGCTCTTATGGCCATCAACAAAAACGAGTACAGGTTTTTGTATTTTTTGTTCTTCTATCCATATATTCAAACCTTTTACAATATAGTCGTAAAATATGTCTGATTTCATCCAACCAGTTTCTGACTTTCCTAATAACCACCCAGCAGGCATACTGTTAATAACATCTTTTGGTGGTCTTACATATGGTAAGACTACACAAGGAGGTAAAATTTTCCCAGAAGCCGATATAAATACAAGGACTGTAATAGCCTCTTTCTCTTTGCCTTTTACAATTTTGTAGACGTTTTTGTATCCTCTTAAAACTCGTTTCATCACCATTCAATATCCGGTCTGGATCGGTCAAAATATTGCGGCGCTTTGGCCGCAGATAGATTAGGGATAGACGGGGTCCTGTAAGGATGTGGAATGAAACCAGCTTTTCACAGACCACACCTTTACTTGTCCATAAAATATTGCACAGCCACACACTTAGAATGGTAGATTGAAAGCGTCACTGGCCTTGTCCTAATGTCCCACAGAGTAGGCAGCCGCAAGTCCAGCAGTTCCAGCTTGAGGAAGCACCACCGCGCATCCGCGCGCAGAGGAATGTATGGGTAAGCGATGTTGCCAGTAGACTTCCAGCACCAATCATCCAGCCGTGGAAGAAGCAGCTGTCCCAGCTTGTAACGAGGATGATGGTGGAAGGTAGTAGAAGAAGAGGAAGAAGAAGAATCCTGGAAGATACGGCAGGCCTTAGGAAATGTTCTAGGTCCAAAAGCCAGCTGCCAAGCCACGTGCTGAGGGTAGATAGGTACAAGGGCCAACGACTAGAGTGACGTTTAAAATATTCAGCTAGCGTGTGCTTAAGCAGACAGCTTTACAGGGCTAATTTTAACTAGGCGCTTAGGTAGATAGCTATAATAAATTGTGAACTCACCCTAGCGGGATTCCTGGCACACTTAGGTAGTTTTTGAAAAAATAGAATAAGTAAGAGCGTCCTTATTAACAGAGAGGTCCGCTGTAGCCTGCGACCAGCGAGGGAATAGGGCCGCGCACTGAGTGCCGCGCCACAGCTTAGGGCATAGTTAGTACGCGTGAAGCGCTAAGGTATTAGGAGTTCCTTTTGCCTAGTTACGCAATACGAAAGCTCTTGGAGTAGTTTTAATAGTTTGAGGGTTCTGCATAGTATATTTTATATTCGTTTTTAACATTTTAATTGTAAATATTTAGATGTAGTTTATGTTTTAGTTTTTTTTGTAAATAAACCTTTTATTTAATTTTTTTTTTATATTTAGTTATATTTAGATTTTTTTTGAACGATGTTTAGTACAACGTTACAATATCACTCGCATTAATTTTTTCTAAATGGTTCAAAAGATCAGCAAACCACTTTCGAACACCTTCTTTGGTTACAGCGGCTCGACTCTTAGATATATTTTCGGGTGTCCTTTCACTTAATTCAGGATTTCGTCTTAAAAATGATTGATACCATTTTTTTCCTGGCCTATCATTTACAAATGGGTTTGGCCTATTATCTTCAGAAATAATATTATGAACGGTATTAAGGAGGTCATCAGATTTTAAAGGGAAGCCACATTTTGCTAATGCTATACACCAGTCTTTCAAGGCAGTCTCTTCTTTTTTGGTTAGCACTGAATCTGGCCCCATTTTACGGGGCAATTCTGGAACCCTTAAATGTATTCGATCTTGTAGCGTACCTCGCGGAACGCTAAAAACTCGACTGGCTTCTCTAATCTTCATACCATTCCTAATCGCCGCCATAGCTTGTGTTAATTGATCTTCTTCGTACTGGTGGCAATTGGTCTTTTTGACATTTTTGACATGATGAAACTCTAAAACAAAGATATTTTCATGCTAAAAAAGCCGTGCATAAATGAAACTCTGATTATAAGCGCTTTAAGGTGCTATTTCGTGAAACAGGTATAGACGGCTGATTACTGGATTTGTAGATCCATTGCTCGGCCCCTGACATGCAATTATGTTAGTATGCGGCTGACTACTGGTAAAATACCCTTTTCGTCTTAGAAGAGTTATGATTAAACTAATGAGCAAAATTGGGATTATTCGCTCCATTAATTTGAGCGAAATATAAGAAAATTACGAAAAAAACCAGTAGTCAGCCACCCAGGGCTGAGCATTGGATCTACATTAAAAAATCTATACCCAGTAGTCGGCCTCCTAAATTACAACAGCAAATAAATGCATGTAATAGTTAATTTTATCACAAAATAATCATTAAATACACTCGAGAGCATAGAAATCGCACATAGAGGCATTTTCCTACATTTTAATTTCGACCCTTATTTTTTTTTAAATTAATGTGATGTTGCAAATATTACTTAAATTAAATTGAAGTACACACTGTTAGCTTCCTAAAAACACAAAATGTCTAGCCTTGACCTTCGAAATCATAACAGTGGCAACTAAACAATAGAATGGCCTAAATTAGCTCGTTTCAGGTAGCGCGGTTTGTGGGACTTTGAGCAGGTATAAAACGGTAAGGGATGATTGAAATGACATCATTTGCATACCAACTCCCAGTCAGAAAGGTCCTTTAACGAATACGTCATCTCTCTAAACAAGAAAATGGATACCACACCAGAAGCAGCGTCTCAAGTGGTTGCACTTATCGAAGCTGGACAGAACCAAAGTCAAGTGGCTCGTCAATTAAATTTGAGCAGATATGCTGTTGGACGTGTATACCAGCGATATCAGCAAACTGGTGGCTATACCAGGCGACCAGGAACAGGCCGAAAACGTGCGACAACACAGCGCGATGACCGTTTCCTTGTGAATACATCACTACGAAATCGCCGGTTGAATGCAGTTCAACTCGGACAGCAGCTCCAGGAAGTTAGAGAAGTGGAAGTCAGTCGGTGGACTGTTAGAAGAAGACTAGCCGAAGGAGGTCTGACAGCGCACAGACCAGCAACTGGCCCAAAATTGACCCCAGCGCACAGACAAGCACGCCTTCAGTTTGCTCGAAATCAGGCAGGCAGTCCTCTTCTCCGACGAGTGCAGGATGTGCCTTCATGGTAACGATGGACGAGGTAGAGTCTACCGAAGATCCGGTGAGCGTTTTGCTCAATGTTGCATCTCCGAACGGGTCGCATACGGCGGTGGTTCGTGTATGTTCTGGGGAGGCATTTCTCTGGAAGCGAAAACCAAACTTGTCTTCATCACAGGGCCCGATACCGACCGTCGATCGGGTGGATTGACTTCCCAACGTTACGTCGAGGAGATCCTGGAAGAACATGTTGTGCCCTTTTCTGGATTTATCGGCGAAAACTTCGTTTTGATGCAGGATAACGCTAGACCACACACCGCTGCTATAGTACGCCAGTACTTGGAGGAGGTTGAAGTACTCGTTATGGCGTGGCCTGCTCGAAGCCCAGATCTCAATCCCATTGAGCACTTATGGGACGAACTAAAGAAACGAGTAAGATCCAGAAACGCAGCGCCTACGAGTCTCAGAGAGCTCCAAACCGCGATCAAGGAAGAATGGGACAGCATACCGCAGGATTTCGTCAAAAAATTGATTTCTTCAATGAAACACCGAATGGAAGATGTTATTCAGGCTAGGGGAGGCAATACCTCGTATTAATAAATCGATGCATTCACAAATTTATTGTTTTTTTAACCTTTTATACCTGCTCAAAGTCCCACAAACCGCGCTACCTGAAACGAGCTAATTTAGGCCATTCTATTGTTTAGTTGCCACTGTTATGATTTCGAAGGTCAAGGCTAGACATTTTGTGTTTTTAGGAAGCTAACAGTGTGTACTTCAATTTAATTTAAGTTATATTTGCAACATCACATTAATTTTAAAAAAAAATAAGGGTCGAAATTAAAATGTAGGAAAATGCCTCTATGTGCGATTTCTATGCTCTCGAGGTAGTCACACAGTATCCCAATCCACCACAAATTACAACAAACAAACACTTAAACTTACCAAAAACTTGCACGTGTCTCCTTACGAAAAAAATTGTGACAGCGACGCGTCCAGTCATGTCTGCGGCGGCGGCGAAAAGGAATGAGTATAGCTCGCTAACCTGACATGTTATTGTTTCGTATGTGTGCGTAATAGCCAAAGAGGATACAGGGATTCGATTGAACTTTGTTTTAAAGGTGTAAACAAATTTCAACACTATTTATAGGGAAATAAATTCGTAAAGGCTGAGTACTGGTGCGGGGCTGACTACCGGCTATTTTACCCTATACTTATCGTGGGACTGCGCTTCTGCTAACGCTGCATAATCGATGGACGTGGGACAGAATATTGTGTCTACTCGCGATAAAGCGTCAGCTACTACATTCTTCGAACCGATCACATGTTGAATATCAGTAGTAAACTCACTTATGAACATGAGTTGCCTGATATGTCTTGGGAGTTCGTTATCAGTTCTTATTTTAGAGAATGCATATACTAAAGGCTTATGATCCGTGTAAATCGTTAACGATCGTCCTTCATGTAAATTCCTAAAATGCTTAACTGCCATAAATATCCTTAAAAGTTCTCGATCGTAAGTTGAATACTTCTGTTGGACTACAGACAAACCCTTGGAAAAATACCCGAGCGGCTACCAAGAATTGTTTACATACTTCCCCAGCATGCACAAGAGTCCATCTCTTGCCGGGCTTAAAAATTTTTTTCACGCTTCTGTCGGTACTATTTTGCCAACATTTATTAACAGTGTAGTGTGAGTGAATCCATGTTTCGTCTAGGAACGTAACCGGTTTTTTATCTGCGCCATGGTCATTGTTTTCTTTCATCCGGCGCAGGTAGCGAGCCCTCCACGCGGCAATATCTGGCTTTTGTATTAAGATTCTACGGGCATTTTTACATTTTTGAAATTAATTTCCAAATGGTCAATTAAAATTTTTCTAAGGTAACTTCTTTCACCTTTAAAATTTATACCCCTTTTAGCGACTGCCAAAATTTTCTTTAATGTTGGGATTTCTTTTCTTACAGTATAAAAACTGTTAATAATATTACGTATGGCACAGATGTCAAAATCATCAATTTCGATTTTTTGTACTTCTTGCGCTTTTTACCCGGTGTTGACAATTTTTCTTCACGTGTGTCGTTGCTAGAACCTTGACTAGTACTCGTACTCGGTGTAGCATGTTGCAGTGACGCATGCCGCCATTCTTTGGCCTCCTTATTTATTCTCATCAAAGTACATTTTGATATTCCTGTTGCAGCACAGGTTCGTTTAACAACTTGTTCTACAGGTATTACGAATTGCTTGTAAGCTTTCTCTGATTCAAAGAAAGCGAGAACTTTCAGTATAAAATTTCTTGATTCACTGTGAGTAGGTTTTCCCATATTTGAAAAAACATTCACTGTCCCACTTCAAAGCAACGAAATAGTAACAAAATGTCCAAACTAAACCAATATGTACAAATTTAACAAAAATGTCCTACGTTGCAACAAAAACCATTTTTTAACGTAACAGCAATAACAAAATAACAATAAAAGTCCAAACGTAACAATGAAATGTTTAAAAATATACCACGAAACAAGTCGACGCGTATCGGCAACGAAAGTGCTAACCGTACTGACGCGCCGTGGTGAGCGCGGGGAGGTGAAAGGAGAACGGGGCGGGAGGTTCGCATTCCAGCGGGGTCTCGAGATAATGTGACCGGGTTGTATCCATGAACAACCTGTGCCCTTTGTTTAGTAAAGGAGCTATTAACTTCTTTACTACGGCAGTGCTCTTCAAAACAGTTGGGTCGGGCTGTTCAAAATCGTTATGTCTGCCGGCATACACCAATAAAGACCACAAGTAGCCCGTAGCGCTCTCGCACAACTCAAATGTTTTGATGCCGAATTTGGCCGCCTTCGACCGAATATACTGCTTGATGTTAAGCCTTCCCTTCCATAGGGTGAGACTTTCGTCAATACAAATGTCTTGCCACAGAACATAATTTGCCTAAAATTTGGCGTTGAGGTGATTAATTATAGGCCTCAAGTAGCATAATCGGTCGGAGCTTGCATTGGTGCCAGTGTTGGAAGCAGACGCGGCATTGTGGCTCGGATCTGAATCTATGAAATGTAACGCTCTCACAAGATGACGATACCGTTTTTTAAGCGTGAGGATGTGCCGGAATACCTCGGTAGCAGCTCTCTATAGTTGGCATCCGTACGATAGCCACCCGATACATCATCCAAAACGCGAACAGGCAAAGTATCTCGTGGGCGTTGGTGGGATACCACTCGGCAAGGAAGCTAGGTGAAAAAATTTTCAGAGCATAGCGGTTTGTTTGTTCCACAATCAGCTGTTGGATGCTTTCATCCCAATACGAAATGAACGCATCGTACGCCGTTGTATATGGAACAACCGACCCGGTGCGCTCCGGTAAAAAAAATTCTTCGCTACTATGGAAATAATCCATAGTAGCCCATTCAAAATGCGAATTAGTACTCCCATCATTGGCATCTTCAAAAACATCGCTCTCGCTGTCATTCTCTTCGTCCATCGTATTCCTCCTTTCACTGGTGGTCCTGTTGCTCGCATTCCGTTCTTCTGCACTCCTCTGTCGCCTCCTCACAACATCCATCGCCAACTCACGTAATTGGAGGGGGACGTCGTCATCGGTCACCCATATCTCCTCCAATGGGTGACCGACTTCCCACGCACCAACAGCGTCCCTGCGACCACGTCCTCCACCGACACCTTGCCCCCAGCGCTCACGCCCACTAACATGCCCTCTACGACCACCACGTCTAGCCCTCTCTCCTCTTTCGCTCCTATCACTCACACTCTCTCTCTCTCTCTATTTCCATACGCTCAAAAACATAAAGGGCAAGGGCGTCAGGGGCAACAAACTCATCATCTTCTGGCCGCAGTTCTTGTCCAGTGTAGTCATTATATGCGGAGAATCACATTCTCCATTCTGAAAAAAATACATTTCTTTCGGGATGAACAGGCCAGGGTCGATCGGTACAGTATCTGCTTACTACCAGACAGACCATATTTTTGTTTTTGTTTGACATCATCATCATTTTAGCTTGGGTCAACCCACTGCTGGGTGTAGCACCTCAGCACAATTGGTCCGCCCTTGAATTTACCATATTAAATGAGTATATTTTTATTTAAAAAGCTAGGATTTTTTGTGGACACAGATGATGGCATGTAAAACCACCCATACGT
Organism: Eulithis testata; assembly: GCA_947507515.1. Taxonomy (NCBI): domain Eukaryota; kingdom Metazoa; phylum Arthropoda; class Insecta; order Lepidoptera; family Geometridae; genus Eulithis; species Eulithis testata. Next base: position 1,826,790 of record OX382213.1, on the reverse strand, counting down.
ATAATTGGGCAGTGTTGCGCGTATATTCTCCAAACTTTTGGGGATTAATTGACAAACCTTATGACTGGGTCTGTAGAATAACAGAATCTTTTTAATAATTCTTCGTCAACCCCTGTGATTTCAGAAGAACAGTGATAATTTTCAAAAAAACGACGAGCTTTATTACCATGTTTACTGTTGCCACTTCCTTGACGAGGCTTATCGATGTGTAAACCCATCTGTGTTCTAAACAGACCTTGCACTATTTTTTTTTGTCGTCTTTTATTTTCGTTGCCGACCATTTTTAGAAAGAGAGATTATAGATTACGTGTAACAGCATTTCCATGCATCTTATCCATGCGTGCAAAGTCGATAAACCATACTGATAAGCATCTTTGTCTTCAGGTTTGGGTGTGACTTTGTTCAAATCATTATCTCGCTCGGTTTGGCACCGCATATTGTGCATACAGCTCCAGAACTTGCGTCTGTTAATACTTGTGCTACTTTTCCGTCAATCATAGTTAGAAACAACTCGTGACTATTTTCAATCAGTTCATTATCTTGGTTTACTTTTGTAACGTACAAAACAAGTGTAAAGTTTTACGATCGAATATGCATCGCTAACCACAGATCTAGTTTTTTCAGGAGTTTCCTTAGCAAACTCCATCAAAATTGGTCGGCAGTATCAAACGGAAGAGCAGGTGTTATTTTGCCATACAATCTCATTAATTTCCATGTTAATTAATTTTATGGGAACAAAAGAGGCTATGAATTAGTTTGCATTGGAAATGAATTGATTTACGCCTACTAGTATTTGTTTGTATTCACTTTGTCCCGAAGAGCCTTCACAGCCCTATTTATCAAAAAGCTTAAGATTTCTTAACCCTTTCACGCACAAAATCAGTCCTGAAGTTATTCTTGTCATTTAAGCAAATTAGTTGGTTGATTTTGATGTTATTTATCTATACCTATCACAAAAACTTATGAAAGTAAAGTAGATTTTTTGGAAAACCTTGGGACAGCCGCGTCCCAATATGCGCAAAAGGACGAAATTATTTGCAATTTTTCTATTTGTAAAACACAACTTTTTTACAAATTCTAAGGTATTTCTGATTAAAAAACAGTGTTATTATGTCAGGGGTATAGAATTAAAACCGGATACGTCCACAATTTTTTGAAATCGACTTTTTAATGGCAACACTTTCGTTTCGGGATTATCTTTTCCCCAAAACTAAAATTTTGCATCAAACTTGTCTATGTCCTGAGTTATTTTGATTTAAAAAATGGGGTTAGTATCAAACTTGGCTACGTCCACAAAAATTTCGTATCAAAACTAGCTAAGTCCGCGCCAGCCAATAGGAGCGCTCCATTCGAAACTAAACAGTAACTGCTGCCCATACAACTTTACCGAGTGTTACTCGTTTGTTTTTAGCTAAATAAATAAGAATTTCTGCTTTCTATTGTGCTAGCTATCGTTTTTTATCAAGATGGATAGTTTTCCTTTGCCTGTTACCAAAAACCAGGCTCGAAAACGGACTGCGCAGCCAGAAAATTGGAAGGCAAACAAGGCAAAAAAAATGAGGTAAGTTTATGTTTTTCCAGGGCCGTACCGCAGGTAGGGTCAAATTCACGGCACCAAAGCAAGTTGTAATTAGGGACGTGACTATGACTATGCGTCGTCCGTCGCACTAACGTTATCGTTTCATTAAAAGTAGGTACCTACCTACTAATAAAGCTAGAGGGGACGACTATGTAGTAATTTCATTTAAAATTTTGTTTATCTACTTTTGTTTTTGTTTTAGGTATTCTGCCAAGTCTTTGCCCAGAATACCCCGTTGTGAACATAAAGGCCAAATATTTCAATGCAATAAAGTGACGGGCACTATATTAAGAAAATTTCATGCAGCTTTTTATAAGCATCCTGTAAAGACAAGTCAGGATGCAATTATATTAAAATGCTGTCAAGCTGTACCCATTAGCAGAAAAAGGCCAAGGACACTGAGACTGGATCCTGCTTCTGGAATCCAGACCCCTGCAAGAGCCAGCAAGCAGTATACTATAAAATACCATATAAAAGTAAATAAACAATCATTAACTGTATGCCAAAAAATGTTTTTAGCTGCGACTTGCTTAAAAAAAGGACGGGTGTCTAACCTGGTTCAGAAGTCATTTGTGAGTGGCGAGTTTCCACTAGAAAAAAGGGGAGGAGATCGTAAGACCAATCTGTTTAAGGACACAAAGGCATCAATACATGCATTTATTCAAAAACTTAATTGCTCAGAACCGCACTATTGCCGAAGCCAAACTACAATTCGCAAATATTTGGCAAGCGACTTAAACATTAGAAAACTGTACAGCCTTTATAAATCGGAATGCGCAGCACCAGCAAAAGAGTCATACTTTAGGCACATTTTTAATACTGAATACAATTTAGGATTTGGCAGTCCTCAAACGGATATGTGCTCAACATGCATACAACTGCTGGAGAAAATAAAAAATGAAAAAGATGAGAGAAAAAAGGATAAGTACAGAGTAGAAAAAAGAGTTCATAGCTTAAGGGCAAAAGCTTTTTATTCGCTGCTGAAGACGGAAGAGGAGGGTGTAAAAATCCTTTCATATGACTGCCAAAAGAACATGAACCTCCCTAAAGTGCCTGACCAATCGTGTTATTACAGCAGGCAGCTTTACCTTTTCAATTTCACTATCGTGGAAGGAACTTCGAAGGCACCACTGAACAGAAGCAACGTTTTCGCAAATGTCTGGACAGAAAACACTTACTCCAAAAATTCCAATACAATAGCGTCTGCCGTCTACAACCATCTAAACAAAACTGATCTCGCCAATATTACTACCATTAGACTCATATCAGATGGTTGTGGCGGTCAAAATAAAAATTCCACCATAATTACTATGTGCTGCAAATGGCTTTTGGAACATCCCTCCATCAAAAGAGTAGAACTCGTGTTTCCAGTAACTGGCCACTCCTATCTTCCAGCAGACAGAGTATTCGGAAACAGTGAAAAAGTATTTCGTAAAATGGACACAATAATAACTCCTAAACAGTATTTGGATGTAATTTCTCAGCAGGCAACTATTGTGAAAGTAGGTGAAGATTTTACTGTGTACGATTTCAAAAAGGAAGCCGAAAAAATTTTGAAACCGCCTGGACAGTGGAAAGTGCACTTTGCACAATGCAAAAGATTCTTTATAAAACGATCGAAACGGATCGGAAATGTGCTGGTCCAGTCGGAAAGGTTTTATAAAACACAAACGGGAAAATATGAGAATGTTTGCCGTAAAGATAAAATTATGAGCATGATTGCTCCTGACGAAATAAGACCAAACGTACCTGTAAAGGCATTGAAAATAAAGGATGTGAAAAACCTGCTTTCAAAGCATTTTGGAGAAGACTGGCAAAGTCTGGAAGAATTAAATTTTTATTCCAATGTAATAAACAACGTAGAAATTTTACTGGAGAACCAAAATGACACCGAAGAATTGGAATGTGAACCCAGAGAAGAACCACCGCTTTTGATTGTTTAGGTACCTATTTTAGAATATTCATTGTTAGGTATGTATGTAACTAAATGTAAAAATAAATGAATGGTGTTGCTGTAAAACATATTTTATTTTTCTTTCTTAGTAGGTATGTACCTGTACCTACAATAACTTCGTTCTAGAATCCAAGATATTTTTTGTAAACACAGCGGGTTTTAAAATTAATGTTATGTTGTCGGAAAATGTTTTAGAATGGAGCATTCTCATTAGGTTCCGAAATTAACTGTTTTAGTTGGTAGGACCTATTTTAGAATAAAAAAAATACAATTAGCCTTACAGTAATCGGGGTAGCCCTAGTTACTAAATCCAGCCCTGAGATTAGGTTGGCATCAAAGTTGGTTACGTCCTAAGAAGTTGGGATCAAACATGGTTTTATCCACAGCTTGGAATCAAAAGTGGTTATGTCCAATAGTTTTAAACAATTTATCGTATTTGTTTGTTCTACGGGCATGTTGAATGTAGTACCATTAGGTAGAGTTTTTTTTCCCGAACTTATGGAGTACTTGCTTTGAAGTTCAGTTGTTGTAAATAAAAATTAGAAGTTTTTTTTACTTCCTGCTAAATTAGGCTCAGTGGACGTATCTGGTTTTGATTTTATACCCCTGATGTGCAATGATGTATTAAAAGAAAAAACTCATTAATGGAAATCTGAAAAACAGTTTCGACCAGTTGTGAAACACAGGTAGACATTGCATATTTCACAAACGTTATTTGTGCGATTTTCTATGCCCGCTTTTGCACAATTGACGCATCTCTTTCTTTTAGGTGCTTTTACCATGACATGAGCCGGCGGAGATCTTTTGAGCCCTATGTTTTCTATCCTTTTTTTGGTCATCGACATGGTAGGCAAGAGATTTTTTCTCATAGAGAAATCTCCTATCAACGCCCTGGCCACAACTTGCCGGTATTCTAATGTTGAAAGAAGGGTTCCTTCTATTTTATGTGCCTCGTGCAGTTGCACATAAAGCACGTAGCCATTGTTTATGGCGATATCCAAGATGTCGAAGAATAGTCGCAAATAGTATTTTATTTTTGATTTTCTGTCTACTTCGTATGTCACCTTCTTTTGATCCATCAGATCTACACCGCCCATATATTTATTATATTTACAAACAATGTCTGGGCATGTGATGTCAAGTCTCTGCGCTGACCCAGCTTGACGGCGTTTCACAGTCTGTGTCGGTATTGGTGACAAAAAATTCGTGAGAAGATGTACCGCCTTATTGTCCATCTACTTGACAAACGATATTCTCTCGAAGCTGGTAGTTTAGATATCTCCTCTTCTCATATCTTTATCTTGTGGTAAAGTTTTGGGAGTATTTTTCCGCTGCGTGCGGACTGTACCACAAGCTTTGATATTTAGTTTGGCAAGCTTGTATTGTAGGACAGGTGAATTGAAAAAATTATCGAAGTATACCTCGCATCCTAGACCTACTAAATCGCTGTCAAATCAAGGACGACGGATTCGCCTAAACCAATTTCTGGTCCAGACCTTTTTTTGCCTGTGTACAAATCAAATAGGTATCCAGTTTTAGCATCAGCTCTTACAATTTTTTTTTTTTTTTTTTCTATAACATTCAAAGTTGTTGCACAAATTAAATTCACACCGGTCTATTCCCATATCGAATACGGATTTCTCTGTTTTTGTAAATTTCCAGTATCTTGATAAGTGTGTTGTGAAAGTACATTGAAATTGGATTGTCTATAATACACTCATTCATCTTTCTGCAAAATGTCTTGATGTCTAGGCTAGCCGCTGAATTTTGACACCGCCAAGAATACATGACAAGAAATACCTTTCTCAAACAGGCAAAATAACCCTCATCATGTGAATTCCCTATCATGGCAAACATCACCCCTTCAACTGCTCTATCGATAAACCATTTCTTCCCCCGCTCAAAAAAGTCTTCCATCAGGTCTTTCATGTTCTCATTTCTGAGGATCTTATCATTTTCAAGTGTCATATACCCAAGCATGTTAATTGGTGTGAACAATTTTTACATGAAATTCAATAATATTTTTGTAATATCATTCTGAAGTGGCGGTCCACTATGAAAACATTGATTGATTGATTTCCCTGATGAACTTTTGCCACTGCCATCGAAAACTACCCTTAGTTTATCGGTGCCCGTTTTGAATATTCCATGATGAGGTATGACATAGTGCTCTGAATTGAATTGAAAGTGTGATTCCGATATATGACCGAGAGTTTCATACTCAATTGCACATTAAACTCAATAAATTTCTTTTAAAAAAATGATTTTTTACATATAAAAGTTTGCTGTGAATCTTGGTACAAATTTGTAATGGTAAATATAAACAAAAATATGACTTAAATTAAATCTAATACAGCGTGCTTCCTCCTCCGTTGTTTAAAACTTGTCGGTAACGATTCTGCATAGAGTAAATTAGGTTATTGATTTCCTCCTAGGGTAATTGGTCCCAGTGGAACTTGAGCAGGTTTTTTAGCTGCTGTTCCGTTAAAGCCCCCTCAAGATCTTTCAGAACCCTTCTCTAGAGCATATCCCACACATGCTCAATGGGATTCAAGTCAGGCGATTGAGCTGGCCATCACAAAACGTGTACTTTTTTGCCCTATTCTTGAGTCCGTCTCGCTATGTGCGGACGGGCACTGTCGTGCATCAATGTAAACTCCGATCCCAATGTTAGTGAAAATGGACGCACATAGGGAGCTAGCACATGTTCCACATGATTCTCCGCATTAAGGTTGCCATTTCCAAAAACGAGATCGGTTTTTCGGTTCTTAGCTATTCCAGCCCAAACCATTACTATCGAACTGCTGTATGGGTGGACTTCCTGGACACATCTTAGACGTTCAGCGTTTCCTGGGTGATGATATACCCTCATTCTTTTAGTATCCGGTTTGAAGCCGAATCGAGATTCATCGCAGAATAAAATTTTGTCCCATCCTTGTTGCGGCCATAGCACGCGTGGTCAAAGCATTGAATAGGACGAGCTCGATTTCGGTAACGGATCTGTGGGCATCTGATTGGACGGCGTGCACGTAGACCATACTCTCGCAGTCTGTTTCGCATAGTTTGGGGACAAACAGCGGGACCATCAGCATTCTGTGGCCTTGATGCAACCTCTTGGGCAGTCCGCATTGGATCACGTCTACATGTTACCTGGATGTATCGGTCTTGACGACGAGTGGTACTACTCCGTCGACTTGGGTGCTGTTCAGACGGATCACCTGTGTCAGAATAACGCCTCCAGAGTCGGCAAATTACGCTTCGATGAACACCGAAATGCTGGGCATGTTGGCTTGACCGTTTTCAATTTCTACCATCCCTACAACCCTTTGCATCCACGGAAGAGATGCAAAGGGTTGTAGGGATGGTAGAAATTCTTCCGTGGTAAGATGACGGCGCTCCATGACACAGTAAATCCTCTAGGACTGCGACTCACAACCAATTATTACTGCGGTTACAAGTTTTTTTCGTTGACTGAGAATGCCGTTAAAATGGACAAAAGAATGTTTTTATTGTTTAAAAACATAATTTACTGAATAAAACTGTCAGTATTAATATGTTTATCAAAGAGGTTTACTTTTTAAAGAAGGTTTGATATTCCATGAAAGTTTAAAAAGAAGTAAAAAAAAATTATACTAAAAAAGGGTGTATTGCTTAGACTTTTTTGATGTGTGTAGATTGATACAACCTTTCACACAAGCCCGTAGTTGTGAACCGATGACCTGCCTTCTGGCTGAAGAGTGTTGACCTTCTCTAGTGACTGAAGAGTGGGAGGAACCGCTCCCATGATAACATGTCCAAAACAGGACGCGTACGCTTCTAAACCTGATACGATAAGTGATATATTGAACCATCGAGTACATAATTGAGTATATCCGTCCCCAGGATTATGTCCACATCATGTGGCCGATTGAATTCTACATCTGCCAAAGAGAGGTTTGATGACTCTAATTGGGCTCTAAAATTGACATGACTTGAAGGTATTTTTCCAGTTTATGAATATATAACCACTGCGACAGTACTGATGATAGATACCAATTTCCCCCTTGGTTTGATGACTATTTTACCCGGCAAATTGATCTTTTGCTGACCTACTCCGTATATACTATTATTGTATGACTGTTGGTGTTATTTTAAATGATTGACTAATGACAAATTGACTGCAGTCACACTTGCCCCCGTCTCTAGTAGTGCCCTACAAGTGAAATATTGACCATTGCTTGATTTGATGTCCACTAATGCCGTGGGACATATTATAGTGATAGGCAATGTCTCCTTCATCACACCAACAGTCGACCTGCCTCATTCTAGGTCTGGGCTCACCCTTGAACCATATCGGAGTTCATTGAACCGCACCTGTGCATAAGAAGCTCTCTCACCAACCCTTGGTATATAATAATATTAGGCTGCGAATAGGTAATGGGTTGACATTCGTAGCTACTTGAGTTTACCGTTTGAGGTGGTGATGACCTGCCACCTTTATTTACTTGAGACACCTCAGATGTTGCATTCGATTCGAGACAGATGAGTGAGTTGTGCTTCTTTGATCCGCAATAATAGCACCAATTTGAATGTTGACAGTCCTTAGCATAGTGCTTCCGCAAGCACTTGAAACAATGCTCTGACTTCCTTGCCCACGCCTTCCGCTGCCTAATTAACGTTTCATAACGTTTCACTGGGAGTAAGATTTCCAGCATTCTGGCGATGCAAATCCAAAAGGCGATGATACGTATGCATCGTAACGTATAGTCTGTGCGGAAAGAGAACCGTCACAAAATTTGAGGGCGCAACTGTGTTTTTTAATGAATTTGCTATGTTGACAACACTGTTACGTCATTATAGCGCGACTATGATTCTTGATATTTCTACACTTTGTCAAAAAAAATTATACAAAATTCTGTCCCACCCCACATCTGTACCCATTCGCCTTCGTCGGAATGCTCATATTTTCTCTCTCGTATAAAATATTCACCTCGTCTACCACTATACTTATACCCCTCCTGATCCTTCGTTTTAATAAAGTGTTAATCTATCTATCTGTCTAAATAATACAACCTATTATTGAAAAAGTTACAAAAATAATTGCAAATAATGGGTAATAATAATAACCCAGGGTCTACTCTGGGTTAACGCAATATAAACTATTTTTTATCCCGAGTAACACCACGGGGTGTAGCTAGTAAATAAAAGATTTTATTTATATATATTTATTTATTAGTCACTACACTAATCAGAACCATAGTTGTAGTGTTTGCATCTATTCAGTAGATGCGTTACCCTGTCTCGCTTGCACGAGTGGTTAGGTAACTATCATGTGTCAAACTCCCGAACTGTCAATGTCTCCCGACGTGAGGGCGGGAGACGAAGGGGTCGGGGAGTTAGCCGAGATATACGGTGATGGACGGAAGACAGTGGGAGACCAGCTCGGTGTACTAGTGAGCCAGGGATACAAAGTACAGTATTTTACAATGGCGACGAAGATAAAGGTCTGTAGAAACTATAATTTACAAAAAAAGGAGGAAAGGAGTTCAGGTATGTCTGTTTTTCTTTGTTGAAATTAGTGTTTTGGCCGTGGGTGGCGTGCGAGCTCCATTGATACGGCACGATGTTTCACTGCCAATAAATTAGTATCTACTGGTTCATTTGTTTATGTAATATAACGTACATTACCTGTGTTGTCTAATTGTACCTATGTCTTATTCAACTCGATGACAACAGAGAAAAGTTGAGATCAGCGGTTCAATTCCACACAATGTTTTTTGTTCTAAGTATGGTTCGATTGATCTGCTGCTGGCTGAAGCGTTACTGTATGATTGGATCAATCAAGATAGTCTAAAGACAGATAGGGAAACTATATTTCGGCTGCGTTTCAGCTGTCAAAGCTTATCTAATAAGTATTAGAGGGTGAAATGGCCTGGGATAGAAGAGGGGCTTCGGTTCGGCTGCGTTTCGGATAAAAAGTTCATTTGTAGAATTGGCCCCGTTAATCCGGCAATAGGAATACGTAAAAAAAAAAAAAAATGGTAATATGCAAGGTTTACACAATGCCAGTGACTGGACCCAGTTGCTTTGGTTTCGGATCCGGTCACTGCCGGCACGGCGCAGAACTGTTGTTTGCATGGACCCAGTGACAAGTCGGCGCTGGATTGGGTTGCTGTACTGCCATGTTACTGACCCCGTATAAACCTACCTTAAAGCGGGACTTCTGTTCTACCAATAAACCATATAGGTACGTGTAGTTTGAAGTTTACTCAATATTGATTTGTCACACAAAATACACTTTTCACTTTGCATTGTTTACCACAACCTAACTAGATGGCGCCATAGGTAAAATTAGCACACGCTATCGTTGCGTTTTGGGTTTTTATCCAGCCAGCGCAGTGCATAAAATAAATTGAGTATTACTGTACAATAGAGCTATTTACTAGTTATTAAAGCTCATAAAAGGTATTTATTTATATAAAATAAAAATTAAAGTGTTGGTCACCCGTCACGTCTTGATCGTGTAGGTAGTAGGTATCATACCTACCTATTATTCTATTAGACGTGATTTGAAACGAGATGTGGGTAAAAAAAAAAGTGGTACCTGTTAGGTTCATAGTATTATATTGTATAAAAAAAATATTATACCTGCTTAACTCACAATACAAAAAAAAAAAGAAGAAGTTCTTCGATGATTTTCTGTAAGTACATTTAAATGACCTAAATTCAAGGTCGGACAGTTCGATAATATCAGGCAGGACCATCGTAGGACTCGCAATAATGTTGCCACATTCTGTCTGCCAGTGATGTTCAGTGGCGGATTTGTAATGTGATTAGATTGATTTTGTTTTAGGTCATGTAAAAGTTGTTGCTTGTATTGTATACGAATCTACACAAAGATACCTACCGTACCTACCTATCTAGGTGTATTTATTTCACCGAGATTTTACTAATGTAGGTACATACCTACTTACTTAAGTACATGGAAGTTTTAGAATAAAGTTTTGAGGCAAATGTGTTCGATGCACGATTCTTATAGCTCGGATATAAAGTGTTTTCTGGTACATTCAGAAAACATAATAATTGCTTCGGCGCGTATACGCAGCGCAGCCGCCCGCCGCGCCGATGAACGAGCCTTGCTGGTTAACTTTTGTTGACAACCGAGAGTTTTGGCGGAAGGTAGCCCTAGTATGTCACGGGAATGCGCGCGCTTATGAGACGCGTTCCGAGCACAACTCGTAGCATTAAGCCTGCGGTAAATATACTAAGCTGTTATCACTACAAGTGTAGTATAAAGCAAAGTCGCTTTCCGCGTCTGTCCTAATGTATGTATGTATGCTTAGATCTTTAAAAACTACACAACGGATTTTGATGCAGTTTTTTTTAATAGATAGAGTGATTCAAGAGGAGGGTTTGTAGATATGGTAAATCAGCATTATCACTGCATTGCACCCGTGCGAAGCCGGGGATGGTTGCTAGTTTCATATACATAATTTCAAATTGGGTTTATCTAAGTATGAATGAATTCACTTCTGGTTTAGTCCTAGTATCGATGGCCTACTACTAGTAAACTGTTACTAATGAATTCAGTAGGTAAATTAAATATTTAAATTTTACCTAGGTACCACCTACCTGCTATTATTTGAACAGGCGCTAGGCGATGGGAGAGTACACCCAATTTATAATAGTATTATTAAGCAACTATTTGGTTACTAGTTAAGCTTTACTTAGGTACCATTGAACTGGATACGTGGTTGTTGATCAAGGGTTACCATTAAATTGGTTGCACAGGCAGCGGTCCAGGCTTACCATTAAATTGGTTGCACAGAGGTCCAGGCTTACCATTAAATTGGTTGCACGGAGGTCCAGGCTTACCATTAAATTGGTTGCACGGAGGTCCAGGCTTACTATTAAATTGGTTGCAAGGACAGGCTTACCATTAAATTGGTTGCACAGGCTTACCATTAAATTGGTTGCACAAAGGACCAGGCTTACCATTAAATTGGTTGCACAAAGGACCAGGCTTACCATTAAATTGGTTGCACAAAGGACATGGCTTGCCCAGGCTTACCATTGAATTGGTTTCTGATGATTGATCAACCCTTTGTTCAAGTTCAATGGTGTTTCATTTAAATGTCTCCTTTCTCAAACCTTTTCACCTTTGATTAATTATATATTATGTAAGTTTATCCATATTAATAAGATTAAATTATGAAAGTGGTTTATTAATATCTTTGAAACTAAACTCAATATTTACTAAAGCTCATAAATATTATTATCAACTAATATTAATGTTGTACTGTCTCTAGTTTTAGATCAATCTAATTGTCAAAATTTTGGTTGTACCTCCCTTTGTACACTGACCATATTCTTATCCGCACTTCCCTTTTGTTTATGACTCTAGCGTTAGCGAACTTGACACTGGCAGAATTGTGACAACTAGCCACAAAAGCCACAAACCAAGAAGTTGAAGTTGAAGTTCAATGGTGCTGTGTGGTGATAGTGCTGACTTTAAAAAAAAAAGAAAATTAAGCATAACTAGTGAAAATAATAAGTAGCTAAATAAATAAGTAGGTAACAAGTTATCAATAGGGTTACTAATATTGGAAAATATGTTACATATTATGTAAAAAAAGTAAAAGCATAAGTATTCAGACATTTTCAAATGTTTTTATACCTAAACCTAAGCAGCTTGAACAGAAAGTAATAGGGGAAGGCAAGAAGACAATGTAAACCCTCTAGATGACACTGCGGTTTACAGTTTAATTTAGCTTCAGATGGAACCGGTTTATTAACTTTGACTACACGTGTAATTTAAAATGAAAAGTCTGTAAAAATAAGCCAAGCTGTGTGCTACACGTAAATAACCGAATAAAATTAGTTGAGATGGCCGTAAAGCACTTTGAAATAAGAAAATGACAGGTTAGATTAGACGAAATAAATCAGACCAAATAACAAGGAAATAAGAGGGTTTTGAACTATGGTGACGGTTTTGAGGAGTTGTATGTGCATTCAATGGATTTCATCGACTTTCGATCTATCTATTCCTTAATAAAATGGTGATGTGCAATTTTATGAGTGGGTAGACGTAAAAAATGGTTTGGTGTAAAAGATTCAGACTATCAGTGGGAACAACAAGAAATATCATTGCCAGTCTGGTTGTCAGACTGAAACGGTGTAGTCTTTCATGCTCTTGAACTACCAGACAAAGCGAAGCTCTTGTGATATAATGATATAAGATTTACCATTATTCTTAAGAGCTGTGGATTTTGTTACTCAATAAAATAAATAAATATATATATTAAAAAAAAAAAAAAAAACAGTTTAATATGGACACGCCAGGGTATCCAATGTTGATGAATCAACGACGTGTAGGACAAGCGATGTGTGCATAGGTACGGGAAGAGAAGATCTAACACTGTGCGTCCTTTTAGAGTTTTCGGAGATATTCTAAAATATCACTTGTCTTATGCTTGAACTCTATCCTTGCGAAATGGAGAACCTCTAAGAGGTCGGGCGATCTGGTTGTATAAATGTCGTTGATAGGTATCGACGAGCGACAGTATGCTCTATCTTGCGTGGAACTGAACAGTGCTTTGTAGAATATACTATACAGTTATAGTGGTCGATAACACATGAAGGAAGAGTTCAGTGTTTGTTCGGATTATTGTGCAATAGTTTCAGCGTTATAAATCTTGGTTCTATATTGACCACTAATAAATGGATTAGTCAAACACTAAAACAGAAAACTTAGGAAAAAAACTATATTAAGATACTCTATGTAAATACTTGATAGGTATAGTGAGTATATGCCTGTAAGTATATAGCTGTTCGGCTTGTGACGTAAACCGCGATTTCAAACTATTCATTGCAAGTAAGGCAGATAAACGTAAGATTTCTGTGCTTAGAGCCCTATATAGACATACATAGTTGTCCGATAATAAGATTTCAAAGAGATCGCCATAAGTGACAGATGAAAAAGGGGAAGGAGTATGGAGGATGGATATAAAGAGTTGAAGTGCTGGCGTAATAGAAAAAGATAGTTTATAAGGCTACGGAGAAGAGATAGACAAATTAGTGTTTTCTATAAGATCCTTTGCTTTAAATAAATGGATTGAATGAATGAAAACTGAATGAATGAAAAACGCTTTATTGTACATAAATAACACTGAAACATATTCCTATGATATAAACAAAACAGGTTGCATTAAACGTACAATGGGCGGTCTTATCGCTCAATAGCGATTGAATTAAGCTCGTCCCGAAATTGCTATCCAGTGCCGTATAAACTTGTGAATGTTTAGGCAGAAAGACGATAGCATGTAATGAGGAAACTGGCTAGAAGATACTTAAGGAGAAACACAGCTATTTGTCTTTAAGTATAAAGTAGAAGGCCAACAGGAGCCAGTCACGCTCAAGCCAAAAGATATCCACATTCGATTCAATGGTATTGTAGGTAATGTGGTCACATTTGGTTTTTGTGCCAGCGTGTAATGAAATGTATGTATACCTACATGATGAAGCTGTCTTTATGGGTCCGTGTTTTGATCAGTACTGAATTGCATAAGGCTAGTGACAATTATATTGTAATCTAGGGCGTTGTGCGGAGGTGTGCGTTTACACCACAGTATGATTATATACAGGACAGCTTAAAGGCTCTGTTGATAAAATAATATTTAAATAAGAAAGGGGTTGTAGTGTTTGCATCTATTCAGTAGATGCGTTACCCTGTCTCGCTTGCACGAGTGGTTAGGTAACTGTCATGTGTCAAACTCCCGAACTGTCAATGTCTCCCGACGTGAGGGCGGGAATCTGCCTTACTTGCAACGAATAGTTTGAAATCGCGGTTTACGTCACAAGCCGAACAGCTATATACTTACTATACCTATCAAGTATTTACGAAGGGGTCGGGGAGTTAGCCGAGATATACGGTGATGGACGGAAGACAGTGGGAGACCAGCTCGGTGTACTAGTGAGCCAGGGATACAAAGTACAGTATTTTACAATAGTCAAAGTCTGATTCCAAACATTCAATACCAGACATGACTGATCCGTCTTTGGAGCTACCAGAGAGATACAGAATATTATTATCGTCTTCTGAACTTGATGTACTAGAATCAGTAACATTTATAATAAACTCTTGGCCATGTTCTTCAAGTATTTGATCGATTTCAAATATTGGTTCCACTTTGTTCCTTTTTACTAAACTTACAAGTTCAGCTTTTAGTGCGTTATCTGGGTATTCCACTCCATTATCTTCTAACCACTTTTTTAAACTGTCTTTTTTGTCATTGCTGTTTGGAGGCTTATTTAAGCGAGTACTGTGATAAGATGCGTTGTCAAGCACAATGACAGATGGTTCAGACAGGTTTGGCAAAAGTTTTTCTTTTATCCACTTTGTAAAGTTTTCCCGATTCATGTCATGGTGGTAATCTGCTGAAATACTTTTAGTTTTATATGCAAGTAGGCAATTTTTTATGAATCCATCTCTGCTGCCAGCATTAACTATAATATATCTTTCACCGAGGGAAATAGCTTTTGAAACTCCAGGTTCATCGGGACCTTGCCAACACTTACTGACTTCATGTGCAGTGTGAATATATGTCTCATCTATATAAATCACTGGTTTTCCTGTTTCTCTCAAGCGCTTCATTGTTCGCAAATATTTAGCACGCCAGACTACAATATCATGTCGCTCAATAAGAACTTTTCGTTTTGACTGACACTTTTTATATTTGTAACCTAGTTCTTTTAAAACTTCGCGCAGACAAGTGATTCCACCACAGAAGTTTATGTCTTCTTGTAACACACGATGTAGTTTTCTCAGAGTCGGCACCTCCTTTCTTACAGCATAAAATTGACGAATTTTGTTTCGAATGACGCACTTATCAAAATCATCAAGAATTACTTTTTTTGGTCTTCCTTTACGTTTTTTCCCCGGTGTGCACCATACGCCGTCATTTGTAGAACCTTCTTTTTTTATTTTAGATACTGTATCTCTACTCAAACCTGAAAAAAAAATCATAAGTTAGTAAAAAAAATAAAAGTATCAACACACTTTACGCCTACTATCAAGAACATTGGTTGAATCAAAACATACAAATACTGTCTCATGTTTAAATGAAATCATTTTAGTTAAATACATTTGGAGATATCAGGAACCGGAGGTTATCTAGGAAGTACATAAGCAGTAATATAAAACTGTTACATACCGGACATTGCTGCCACACGCTCCGTTACTTTATTGAGGTCAACAATGGTGTGTTTTGCCACTTTTTCTCTTTGACAAAACTGTAAATTGACTAAATATAGAAACGATTGTAACAGAATTAAAATAAAACTTTATTATATGATATGCATTCTTTTAATGTTGATGAATATGGTCCGTAGGTAAATGATATATGATCGTTTAGTCCTTTTTTTAGGGTGATTTTACTTTTTAGAGTTCGCCAAATAACGATCCTTTTCAATTCCCTACATATCCACTTTTCATTAGCCTCAAAATGAAGAATCACTTAGAATTTTTTAATTCTGGCCTACTTAAATTGGTATATTTAGAAATGTTATTTGTTGTTCTGCAGGTTTATTGGATTAATACTGTACTGCTAAATACTTAGCTGCTGATACCATTTCCAATTGACAACAATATTGATATGCTACAGATTTTAAGTTTGAACTTGCATTGTTCTAAAAGCAGCTATCAGTAGGTACAACACAAGTTCAAATTTAAAATAAAGCTTATTAATTTTCTTATCACTTGGAAATAGTAGGTACCAGGTGGCAAGAATCGAAACAAACATTACAAACAAGCAACGAGCGCATCCCTAGAGTGGTGTCCCATCCCTGGAGACGGCCATTTTATTTATTCTTCGAACTATTCTCAAGCTACGCTAACGAAGGAAACATAATTAAATTAATTGCCTGTAAAACTCAAATGGTATAATCATAATAATATATACATCATAGAAAATACATCGTTTAAATTAATCACCAAAAGACAGGCAGGAGGCACAAACATCTCCATCTCGAGCCGGATTTTCCAGACTTCGAAAGCAAAACGTAGCAAGGCGTGGGCGCTGGTGCCCCGTTGTTGGAAGAAAAGGAGACGACAAGCAGCATCAGCAACCACTTGATCACCTCACCAACGGCCCTGGCGCGCACACCAACCAACCACATCATCAAACAGTCCCCAACGCAACGTCATCATCGCCACTCGGCGAAAGTCATCCTGCACACGTGGCGAGGCATAAGAACTGGGTGAGCTCGTTCCAATTCCAAATCCTCTCACATCCCGGTACCTCGTACACGTCGTCATTCGTAACCACAATTTCCTAACCACAAATTGTGCCAAGTCATCGATTTTTCGATCATAATTCATCGTAAAAATCACCCATAAACGTCCCGTTTTCAGGCATAATTATCCTGAAATCAGGTCCTGATCCTCCAATCATTATTGTTCCCAATGGGGTGGATGAATATTTTACATTTTACTTTTATTTCAATTTTTAAATTAGGTACATGAGCCGTGATGGCTGCGTAGGAGAGAACATTAGAGGTTAGGAAAAAAAAAGGCAATGTATCATGTCAAGGCATTGACACTTGACAGCTTGACGTTGACGTTTGATCTGGCGCCGACAGTGACGTGCGCACATCCGTGACATCATGGGCCGGAACATGCTCGGGGCCCTTGGAAGATGCTTCCAATGTGCTGTCTTCCACGGGATCTAACAGGGGACAAAGGTACTGGACGCCACGACGTGTAGTCCCAGTAGTGGTCTTCACCTCTGCTACTCTGACTATTCCGTCCTTTCCTGGGAATAGTGAGATGATGCGACCCAATCTCCAACGCATGGGTGGTGCGTTCTCCTCCTTTAACAGAACTAGTTCTCCCTGTTGCAGCGGTCTAACAGGAACGCGCCATTTGTGTCTTTGTTGCAGCTCCGAAATGTATTCTAGCTGCCAGCGGCTCCAAAAGTGCTGGCGAAGTTGCTCCAGTCGCTGGAACCGATCTAGACGATGGCTGTTATGGTCGGATAGATCTGGTGAAGGCAGAGCCGTTATAGGTCTTCCAATTAGGAAGTGCCCGGGGGTTAGAGGACTAAGGTCATTAGGACATGATGACAGAGGAGATAAGGGTCTACTGTTAAGGATAGCTTCAATTTGGCTGAATAAAGTCGACAACTCCTCAAAGGTCAAATGTGTAGTTCCTAAAACTCTTTTTAGATGAAATTTAGCGGATTTTACGCTAGCCTCTACCAACCCATTAAAATTAGGAGCATAAGCAGGCTGAAACTTGAATTTAATACCTTCTTCTGTGGAAAAGCCACCAATGTCATTTGCTTTAGATGTAAGAAATTCTCCTATTTCTCTGGATGCTCCTACGAAATTCCTCCCGTTATCGCAGAACATATCCTGAGGCTTTCCTCTGCGAGCGTTAAAACGACGCAGAGACAATATAAATGAATCCGCGGATAGCTCACTGACGGCCTCTAAATGCAGACATTTGAACCTAAGGCAGACAAATATACATAAATAGCACTTAGTGATTTTACACCCTCTTCCCTTTCTATCGGTTATTAAGCTTAACGGTTATTTAAAACCTAGTATAAAATGAGAGAAGCGTGTCTATTTCCGTTTTACGAGTCGGTATTTGGTTTGAATTCTCCCTTTCCTACATCCGTGTGACGTCACATCCTGTTTTTTACTTCGCTGTCCACCAGGTGGCTAGCTGTGCTACGATTGCTCATTGGCGTTTTGTTTCTCGTTGCGATCGGTCGTGCTCACCTTAAGGTGAGTTGGTATTGTAATACATACCTCGAAACTTATAGAAAATAAATATTTTAACGGTGTTACCGTTCGTTATTTATTAAAAGTAATAAAAAACTTTTGCTTTCAGCAATGGATTCTAATAAGGAGAAAAGTGGTAGTGAATCTTCAGACTCCACAGATTTTCCGTCGGATTCTCCCAGCCCTGGGCAGCTGCCCGTATCGCCCCCGCAACAGCGGCGCAAGAGAAAGGCGCGCTCGACCAAACGAAAATCTAAGCGGCGTCGTACGGACGACGCCATAGCTCGGTTGGCGGAAGAGGTCGGTACCTTAAAAGATTTCATAAGCAGTGTTGGTTTCCAACCTACTGGGGTATACGGGCCTGACTATCAGCCGGATTGTCAATCAGAGGTTAGTGCTAATGTGAGTGGTGAACTATATTTAGAAAACGAGGAGGCGGCCTCTAATGCCCCATGTGATGTCGAATTTTCGTTAAATACAGTGCTGAAAGAACCATCTGTTCCTAAGTCATTACCGGCTCATGTCGAAATATTGAAGTCTATTCAGCATTTTGAAACTGAGGACTGGGACAGTGTCCGATATGCGGAGGTACAGAAGCAGTATTGTTCGTCCCCAGGCTTTAATTTCTTGGAAACAAATGACGAGCTGAAGCCCTATGACAAATCGAATGCTCTTGCATTAATCGAACGTGGCTTTGCGGCAATCACGCAAGCTGTCATAAAGCACAATGAAGCAGCTCAGGCTGGCTTTAAATCTTTGATTGAATGGGCTAGTTCTACTCGTGATTTGTCACCAAAATCTCTGCAAGAAAAAATAGGTGATATTTTTGTGAAGGGTAGTTATCAAAAAACTTGTGCAGACACCCTGCAACTAACTTGTGGTCACAGGGCCGAGATTATACAGCAGAGGCGTGATTCTGTCTTAAAATCTGTCAAGGATAGTTTTGTCAAAGCAAGCTTACGAAAGATCCCACCTAGCTGTGACAGTTTATTCCAAAAAGATATATTGACCGCTGCTATTGAAAAAGCGGGTGGTCCCGCAAAAATATTCTGGCCGCCCCGTGCGCCTACAAACAACAAAACCGCTGCGCAAGCACGGCAACAACAGCAAGTTCAGGCCATGCCTAGCTATGCTAATAACTATTTAAATAAAATTCCTGCTCAAGGAATGTTTAATGTGTACCCGCAGTTTGCGAATGCTTCAAATAGATTGCCACCACAGGGTTATAGCTTCCCGATGCAAGGTCGTGACTATCCTCGTCCACCGCCAAGGCAATTTGCCCAAAATAACAGACCCTCGCATCCGAGGTCGAAACAAAATTTTCAAAGTTACGGATTTGACACGTAATATTATCCCAGCACAAGCCGAGGCCATGCTAGGTACCAAGCACCAGGGCAGTCTGGATTGCGCATGCAATCCAAGCGTAAATTATGACTCGGAAACATTTCGAGCGGGCCGCCTAGCCGAGTTTGTCACCCAATGGAAGGAGATGCAGGCTCCAACATCCATAGTTCAAATTATTCAAAATTTTCGAATCCCTTTTATGGCAAAGCCCCCGTTACGAGTACCAAAATTAATAAATCATCCTCTTCAAACCCCTGTGTCGGAAGAGATGGACAAAATCATAAAGCAGATGTTGCACATGAAAGTTTTGGAACCTGCACCTCTCAGTCCCAGCTTTGTGTCCCCAATGTTTTTGATTCCAAAAGGCGACGAAACTCTCAGGCCTATTTTCAATTTAAAAAATCTGAACAGATTTGTGCACACGAGCAAATTTCGGCTCATAAACGTATACAAAATATTAGATTTTCTGCAACCAGCAGACTGGCTTGTCAAAATAGACTTGTCAAATGCCTACTATCACCTGCCAGTATCCAGCACCCACAGGTGTTTCTTAAGAGTGATTTACAGAGAGAACCTCCTTCAGATGACCTGTCTTCCGTTCGGCATAGCATGCGCTCCCAAAATCTTTGCAAGTCTGGCGAATTGGGTAGCGCAAACCCTCCGCGATCGGGGGATACGGGTAATTGTCTATTTAGACGATTTTTTGTTGGCCAATCAGGATCCACGAATTCTTTACCAACAGGCTCTCGAGACAACCAGCATTTTAGAAAGCCTCGGGTGGCAGATAAATTATTCAAAGTCGACCTTAGACCCACAGACGAATCTGCAGTATTTAGGAATTGTTTGGGATCCTCACAAAAACAGAAAATATCTCCCCATACAGAAAAGCATGAAGTTGCGTCAAAAGTTGTTACATTTAGTTCAGACAAAAAAGGCGAATCTAAAAGAAGTTCAAAGTATTGTCGGGTCAGTCAACTTCGCCAGTTTTCCGGTCCCCAGGGGCCGCTTGAACCACCGAGCACTTCTCAAGCTTTGCCAAATGTTATTGCGACGGAATCCTCGCTATCGGTTTCCAATCCTTCCGGAGGCATTGGTCGAGCTACAGTGGTGGATCACGAATCTAGACAAATTCTCGCCTATTCATTACCCTCCCGTGTCAAACTACTTAGTGACGGATGCGTCAGACGTAGCTTGGGGCGCTCAACTAAACAGTGTGAGGCTGTCAGGTCAGTGGACACCTCAAGAGAAGTCGTTGCACTCGAATCAAAAAGAAATGCTAGCAGTTCTTTATGTTTTACAAGATCATTGTCAGCACCTGGCAAACTCAACGCTGTTGATACAGAGCGACAACAGGTCTGTGGTTTCGTACCTAAAGAACGAGGGCGGCACAAGGTCGTTACCTCTGATGGACCTAACATACAAAGTTGTTGCTATCCTAGATTACTTCAGGATACATGCAGAGATACACTACCTACCGGGTCGTTACAATGCCGAGGCGGATCACTTATCTCGGTTGACAAGTCCACCGGAATGGCATCTCTTACCCAAAATAACCGAGAGAATATTCTCCAAGTGGGGCGTCCCGGTGATAGATTTATTAGCATCAGCCGGGGCACACGTAGTTCCGAGGTACGGGACACTAGATGTGACAGATCAGCATGCTTGTCTTCACAATGCGTTCAGTCAACCGTGGAGCTATTCTCTGGCTTGGGTGTTTCCGCCACCCTTCCTAATGCCTCGAGTGTTGCAGCACCTAAACTCATCGAAAGGAGTGTACCTCGTAGTAGCCCCACGATGGAACAAAGTTTTTTGGAGACCCGACCTCAAGAACCGTGCTCTCGATCCCCCATTTACGATATATCACCTGAATCAGGTTCTGATAGATGTCACAACCGGCTATCCGCCTCCATTGACACAGGACATGGTGTTGGAGGTTTGGAGATGTGGGGGTGGACGAAAAGTCTAGCAGGTTGGTCGCAGGAGCATAAGCAGCTTTTGCAGAAAGGTTGGCGGGAGTCATCCTTAAAAACATACAGAATAGCCTGGCAAAGATGGTGTGTGTGGGCTAGTGAAAATTCTGTAAGCATTACAAAACCTGAAGGTTCTGATTTGGGTAGATTTTTATTAGATTTACATTTGAAACATGGCTTGGCGTACAACACAATTTTGGTTTATAAATCGGCTATATCGACGCTCTGCGACCCCAACATAAGTAATAGACTTAGCTCTCACTTGTTGGTAAAACAAGCCCTAAAAGCAATTAGTATTCAGAACGTTAAGCCTGTCAGAGCCCCGATATGGGACACTGACCTACTTACTAATTGGCTAAAGGATAGTACAGTAGACCTAGATAGCCTATACGAATGTTCGGCACGCGCAGCAATACTATTACTTCTTTGTTCAGGTCGTAGGGTACATGATTTGACTTTACTAGCAGTAAATAAGGAAAACTGTACAGTCACAGAAAATTCAATAACTTTGTGGCCAATTTTTGGTTCAAAGACGGATTCTGTTACCAACAGGCAATCAGGCTGGCGCCTCTTTCCGAATAAAGATTACCAGACTCTTGACCCAATTTTTTGGCTGAACAAAGTTATTGTTTTATCACAAAGCAGGCGCTCCTTGTGCAAACAAAACCATTTATTTTTGACCGTGTGTGGTCCTCCAAAAGCGGCTTCTCGAACTGTTATAGGTGGTTGGGTGAAAAAGATTTTATGTCAAGCAGGAATCAAAGCAAGCCCGGGCAGTATTCGGCCCGCAGTAGCTTCTAAAAACTGGGTACAAAATTGTTCCATTGACGATATTTTAGCTCACGGTAATTGGCGTTCTGAAAATACTTTTGCAAAATACTATCGTCGTGAAATCTGTCCCGCTGCGAAAGATCTGCCCAACCAGTCCATTTCTAGTCTGTTCGCACCGGTTATTTGAATGATTGGATAACAATTTGCTAAATCCTAGGTTGATTATAGAGAATGTTAAGTATTTTTGTTTTTTATCTATCAATGGATGTATCGTTTTTGATTGGAAATTATTTAATGTATCGAATGTAAGTAGACTTACTTGCTTTTTGTGTTTGTTAGTTAACGAGGGCAGCATATACCTACATTTTACATGATTGTTATTTCTAGATACTGTAATTAAAGACTACATGATTTCAGTACCAACGTAGAGTATTCCGTAAATATAGAAAACCAATAGGATATTAAGAGCCTTATTGATTTGTATGATTACGTATAATGTTAACTTACTATTGTGTTATATTAGGTATTTTTGTTTTTTGTTGAATAAATGTTATGTAACATGATTTTAAATTTAGTTGTTTTCATGAACTACCTATTTTTCTGTATTTCTTACCACTCTACTTTCTCTGTAGTTAGTAAGTAATCTTATTTATCATACTATCACATTGGCGTTACTCTGTCCACCAGGCGATAACAGACAGGTCTCATTTTATACTAGGTTTTAAATAACCGTTAAGCTTAATATCAGCGTTTTACCTACCAATAAAACGCTTATTAAGCGAATACGTTATTTAAAACCTAGCAATTTATTTCTGCCTGGCAGATAAAATTATCCTAAGTTCCTACTCTACTTAGATACATATTATTATTATTATTATCAGCCAGTTTCATCCCACTGCAGGGTAGATACATAGGGTAAATTTTTTATTTTGAACATAATAATATAATAATTGGTGTATCTAGAAGTACATAGGAACCATTTGTCCATTTTAGACCCAATGAGCAATCGTAGCACAGCTAGCCACCTGGTGGACAGCGAAGTAAAAAACAGGATGTGACGTCACACGGATGTAGGAAAGGGAGAATTCAAACCAAATACCGACTCGTAAAACGGAAATAGACACGCTTCTCTCATTTTATACTAGGTTTTAAATAACGTATTCGCTTAATAAGCGTTTTATTGGTAGGTAAAACGCTGATATTAAAAATGGTCCAGCAAAATCGACTGCAGTACTTATGAACGGGAAACCAGGATTTACGCGCTGATTCGGAAGTGCTCCCATCAGGGGAGTAAGCGTCTTGCCGCTTGCCCTTCTACATACGACACATTGTCTTGACGTAGTGCGCGCCAGATCTCTACCAGCTATAGGCCAGAATTGCTCCCTCACAGAAGACAAGAGAAGCTGAGGACCAGCATGAAGAAGGCGAAGGTGTTCATGTCTGAAAATTAATTTGGTGAGCATATGCTTCGCATGTAATAAGATAGGATGACGCTTTTCAAATGCATAGCATGACTTATCGAGTCGTCCACCTACACGTAAAATGCCTTCTGCATCGATATACGGGGAAAGAGATATCAGTGGATTTTTAGAATTGAGGGCCCTTTTGGCTCGAAGAATAGCTAACTCATTGGGAAAACTTCCATGCTGAGACAATTTCACCAATACTTTAAAGGAAGCTGCTAGTTCCTCAGGCTGCAATATACCCTTTGTTTTATGTAATGGGTGCCTACAATTATGTACAAACCGTAGTAAGTATGCGACTGAACGCTTTAATGTATTTAGCTTCGAGAAGCGATTAAAATTTATGAAAGTTTCATTTAGTTTATCACTACATTTAGTAATATTTATTTTTAATTCCGGTATTTCCTCTTCGCAGTGCGTCTTGTAGAAGACAGGCCACGCGCTTTCGCATCGGCTTAAGAATGCGGGTCCCTTCCACCACAAGTCTAAATTGTTTAGGTTTTTAGCATCGACACCGCGTGAGCCTAAGTCGGCAGGATTGAGTGCCGTGGGAACGTGACGCCATTCAGAGCCGTCGGTTATTTCTCGAATGCTACTTACCCTATTTGCTACGAACGTTTTGAGTTTATCGTATCTCATTCCTAGCCAGGACAGTGCGATGGATGAGTCAGTCCAATAAACCTTGCGAGTAATTATACATCGCAGAGCGCGACATACGGCGCCCGCGAGTTGCGCACCTAGCAGGCATGCGCACAACTCTAGTCGAGGAATTGTAGTTTGTTTAATGGGGGCTACTCTAGCCTTTGCGCACAAAAGATTTACAACATTCTCACCTTGTTCATTATATGACTTTAAATAAATACACGCCGCGTACGCCCGTTGTGAGGCGTCGCAGAAGCAATGTAGCTCTATAAGGATGGGTGACCTACACAAGCTATGCCTACGTATTTGTAAACTCTGTATGTGCAACATGCTATCAATGTAAGATTGCCATAGCCTAGCGATATCTGTGGGAACTCGCTCATCCCAACCTACACCCGCTAACCATAATTGTTGGATTAGAATTTTTGGTTTTATGGTTATCAAAGACAACAATCCTAGCGGATCAAATATTCGGCATGATTCAGATAAGATAGATATTTTTGTCATCTTGGCATTTTCTTTACAATTACTGTAGCTAGTAGGAAAGTTTATGATATCTTTGTTAGGATCCCAGCCTACACCTAAAGTGTGGGATGAAGAACTAATGATTAGTTCCTTCTGATGAGTTTGTAGCTCGACAAGTAACGATGGTAGATTTGATCGATACTTGCGCAAATTTAAGCAACCGGCAGATAGGGCACTTTCCACTGCTTCCTTAATGTAGGCTAGTTCCGCTTGGCTATCGCTTCCTG
Organism: Eulithis testata; assembly: GCA_947507515.1. Lineage (NCBI taxonomy): Eukaryota > Metazoa > Arthropoda > Insecta > Lepidoptera > Geometridae > Eulithis > Eulithis testata. The sequence continues at coordinate 1,801,549 of OX382213.1, read as the reverse complement.
TCAACAAATCCAGGAAGTCATTTTGAATTATATTTTTTATTTTGGCATCAGGGCAATCCTGACCTAACTGCCATAGACAGCGTGTGCTGAGAAAGCTAGAGCTGGATAGACCGTAGGTCACAGTACTTAACTTGTAAGATTTTAATGTATCATTGATATGGCCACGCCATAATATCATTTGCAGAGTTTGATCTGCCTCTTGTATATTAAACATTCTGTATAATTTTTCAACGTCGCCAGACAACACGTATGCATGTTGGCGGAATCTAATTAATATATGTAACAGTTTTTCCTTCCTGCCGTAGGGGAAAACTCAGGCAAAGAAGAAAATAAGTTTAAAATACTCAAAATTACAAGAATTTATTTATTCCAAGTACATAGTAACAATTAGGTGTAAATGCTATGCTTTAAAGTACTTAAAATTAAGTAAATTAGGTAGAAATTGCCTAAAAGTATACTAAATAGATGCTATAGTTGAATGGTGCACATCTGACGTCTGACTCGGCGGAAACTTTGATATTTTTACAATATGATACTCGAGTTAGTAGTAGTTAGGGATAGGGAAAACTCTTGATCCGGTAGGTGAGTAGTGGTGAAGAACGGGTTTTAGCTGCCTTTCTTCCTATTCTAACTAACCTGAGCTACTATGGGCTAGTCGTTTTGTTTTGGGTATGCGAAGTGAACGTGCTCGGATCTTTAGGTATGGTATCGACCAGCTGCTAGGCTCGTTCGACGCGGGCGTTTTGTGGTGTGGTTCAGGAAGTCTGATCGCCACTTGACAGCCTCGCTGAAGATTATAAATAAAATAAATTAGTTACTGAGTAGGGAAATTTCTTCATCGAGGTACAGTAGGTAGTTTTATGTGAAATTTTGGCAGGTTTTTACCGTTATTTAAAGATATCTACCTTGAGGCTGGTATGGTGGGATACGCTGGTTGTATTTTGTATGGAAATGCTTGAAGGCGGTTACGAACGTTCCGGTCCAATCTTGACTTCGCAAATCGCGTTTACGCCGGTACGACCTGAAGTAAATGGATACGAATGCATGGGTCAACCTTGAGTAGTCATAACGCTATCAGATTTGTCCAGCGGGCCTAAGATGCGCGCCGCGAGATATTTGTCATGTCGTTCTGTCAAAATGTAAGCATTTTGTACTAGTTTAGGAACTATTGCATTATCTGTGGTACCTAATGGTGTCGACAAAACGCGCCATAATGTACACTTTTGACACTTCTTAGTCGTCGTACCTCTCTGAGGACGAGATAATAGTCATGCAGAAATGTCAAAAGTTGAAAATTCAAAGGCGCGGTTTCTCGACAACATTACCACAGATAATGCAATAGTTCCTAAACTGGTACAAAATGCTTACATTTTGACAGAACGACATGACAAATATCTCGCGTTGCGCATCTTAGGCCCACAGGATCACAATGGAAATCGATTTAAATTACCTGTAGTTTGGTGATTCAAAACGTATGACTGTTTTTGCGCTCAGCGGCCTTGTGTTTCGCTTATTCGCACTCCAAACTAATTGGAAACTCGTATCTCATGTAAATGTATTGTAGAAACAACTTCGGTATTCTTTTTCGAGTATAAATGTGGCTTATTTACCGAAATAAAATCAAAATTCGTTGGTTCGAGGTGACTCAACAACAATTTTCAAAATCTCCTCTCCACAGACAAGAGGCTCGGTTTTTTTTTATTCTCGATTCCGTTTGGCATGGATCATAGAGTGTTTATTTTTTATTTTTCTTTGTATCGGGGTTGCCGTCTCGGTAACTCAACTCTCTACCAACCACCGAATCGGTATCGAACGAATGTTTTTTATTATTTTGTTTATGAGAAATATTATGTGAAATTTAGTAATAGTTGAAGTAAAAATAATGCCGATAATAACGAAGTATCGCACCGGTGCCAAATCGCCCTAGCAGGCCGTTCTAGGCCCGAGTTCTTATGATAATGATTCTATCTCGATGAAAGGAAAATTTGAAATATTTTAGCGGGAGATTCAAAATAGATACGTTTTACTAGGTAATTGCTATGATTTTTTTCTAACGTGTAGATTATATGTTAAGTGTTAAAAATCGAAGGTTACATATATTAAACAAAGAGTCCTGTATGTGTGGTCCTACCATTTGTAAATCATTGATTGAAAATCCTGATGTTGTTTTGGCACTGCCATTGAATACAACACGAAGTTTGGTTGATTCGCTAGTTGGTTTTAGTACTGCATGGTGAGGAATAAAATAGCACACATTCGGAACCAAAACATTTGATTCAGTCAGGTGACTAGGTAGGTGTTTTATATTCTTGCATGAACCGAGTATATGCATTTTTTAATTCTGAATTATTATTCAATCGTTTTTCCAATGACAAAAATTGTCTTTTAGCTGATTTAAATGAATCTCCTAAGCAATCAGGATCAGAAACCAATGGCAATCTTACACAGAATCGACCATTACTATTTCTGTAAGAAGTTTCAACAAAGTGATTTTCACACTCAATTTCCTCTGCTGTTCGCTGACTGGCAGGCTGAGGTACTTGCTCGATTTCCCAAAACTTAGCTAACTGCTCATTCAACGCCTTGTTGGCCAGATCCTTCTCGTTTCCTTCAACAAAAACATGATTGCATTGCAAATAATTAGTGACACTACTAGTGTAAAGTGGCCCTGCTAATACCCAACCTAATTTTGACTTATGCATTATAGGCTGGCCTGGCCCTAGTGTGATCTGTTGCGATTCTATAAGTTGCCAAAAAATATCAGCACCTAACAATAGATCTACTGGCGCGGATTCATTGAATGTGGGGTCAGCCAGTTTAACATGAGGCGGTAACTTAACATGCCCAATGTCGATAGTTTTGGATGGCATATTGCTAGTTATTTGAGGCAAAACGAGGCACGAACGACTTGCAGTGAATGCACTACATTTTGATTTAATTTCAATACTGCATCTTTTTATTGTTTCGTAGGTAGTGGATTGATTACCTATACCTATTGGGCCTTATTACAAAAAACTGAATTAGTCCTAGTTTAAACCCGAACTACGTAGTCTAGGTTTATCACGGTATTAAAGTTGGTCGAGGACTATAATGTGTTCTTATTACAAATCAAAGACCAACCAATGACTAGTTAGTACTTGAGATCGTCCATGGATTAAATAATATCCACAGACTAGGTATTAATTATTACTAAGAATAATTCATTCATTCGATGCAACGTTCCATTTCTCTGAATGTTAATATTTCCTATGGGGCATAAATATATTTAAACATATATTTTAAGCTATAATATACTTCAATTTATTCTTTTACTAAGTTTCAATGTTTCAAACAGAGCGATTTAAGTTTGCAAGCATTTTTCATACTCAAGTTGAATTAACTTCCTGAATATTAAATGCGTGTAACGGAGTGAAGTCAGAAGAGTACAAACATGTCAATGTCGTCTGTCATTATGTCTGTCATATTGTCATACGCGCGAAATTTGATACAAATTTGATTTTCGACAATTTATTCAGAGCATTTGAACTAAAACTGAAAGATCGGAAAATACATGGAAAATGATGGAAAATTCTAAAAAAAAAAGGGCTGAAAACTGGCGTCCCGAAGAGAAAGTTAGTATGAAGCAAAACATAATAGCAAGTCCAAGTATATGTAGTACAATATTATCTATTACATGTAGGTTCTTCGGTTGATACGAATTTTCCCATTATTCTAGGAGATATTACTTCAACTTATAACGCAGTCCTCTCATATTATTGAAGATAAATCGACCAAAACGTCAGTAAATATGCTAAAAGTAAAAGAATGGACAAATATAATGACCAAGTAAGTACTTTTGTTATTATGTAAAAGTGTCCTACCTACGTGATGTCGTGATATTACAACAAGCATATTTTTTTAGATTACACGAGCTTACTGGCAGACACCGTGCAGTAAGCGAAATAAAATTAGCATGGAAGAGAATGAAGTTGACGGCCAAATTGAACGTATCTAGCCATAGGAGGGAGCAATCTCAGACAGGTGGTGGTGAAAAGCCACCATCGCCTTCTCCCGAGGACTTAGCAATTATGGCGGTTGCTCCTCACGACTTTGTCATTGAAGTTAATGACTTTGATAGTGATGCAGTGGTAAATATTTTATTTTTCTTTGTAATAGTAATTCTTTGTATAGGAGAGAGCTATGCTAGGAGTTTCACTACGTGATAGAATCCGAAATGAGGAAATCTGTAGATGAACCGATATAGCTCACAGAATTAGCAAGTTGAAGTGGGAATAGGCGGGTCATATAGCTCGTAGAACTGATAACTGTTGGGGAATAAAGGTTCTTGACCACTCTTCTGCGACCACAAACCGGATGACGTGGTGTAGGAAGGCCCTCCACTCGATGGACTTAAGAAATTATAAACTTAGCTTATGTCCAGCAGTGGACTTCTACAGGCTGGTGATGATAATGATGTAAATTCTGATAATAGTAACAGTAAATGAACACCTTGTAAATAGGTTCCTACCTATATTTATTTTATAAATTATCTATTTAAGATTCCAGTATCTACAGCAACAAAAAAAGGCCCTAGTGTTGGGTTTACTGACTCAATAATAATTGAGGAAAATCCAGAATCTATTGTTATAGATGTTATGGAGGAGCAAGGTAAAATAAATGATAATATAATTACAATTAAAGAGTGGCAACCACAAACTGAACAACGCAGTGTAGGAAGGCCCCCACCCAATGTCATCCTGAAGATTGTTACATATTTGTTTTAGTGTTATCCAGCAATAAGCCCGGTGATACAAGCAACCCAGCTGCAAAAAGGAAAAAGAGCTCCATAAATAGGTTCGTCATTATTCATGGTTATCAGCCACTGGCCTCACTTTACATAGGCCTCAATAATTGGCTTTCAGGACAAACAATTTCTGAGGCCCATCCTACACTTTGTTTCTCTTCATACATTTTTATCAAATATTTTTGTTTTTCAGGACTGAAGAAATGCGCCAGTCTATCACAAAGAGCAATATAGACTTTAAAAAAAGACAGATAGAAATGTTGGAAGTTGAACACTTGAATAATGTAAGAATAGCTGAATTAAAAATCAAAAAATTGGAATTAGAAATAGCTTTATTGCATTATAAGAAAATCACCATTACTGAAGAGCACAATTAAAATACCAAGTAAAATCTATAATTAAAATAATATTTGTCCAAGATGTTGTTTTATTTTATTTTTATTTATTTACGGACAAAAAAAAAACATGAGTATGTAGGTACTTACTTATAATAATTGTGGTCAAAGCTCATCAAGTGAAATCAACATAAGTGTGTCGACTACACTTTTTCTGAATAGGCCAGGTGTACTACTACAGTCGAACTTACAGTGACATACATTAAATAACAGTTGTTAAAAATAATTTAGGTAGGTATTTATAATTAATACAATTTAGACATTAACTAAAAATGAGTTTCAATAAACTGCCTTCTCCTAATATTTCCCCGTACTGTGCTTGGAATATACCTTGGTATTAGGACTGGTTCCCTTGAAGGAGTTTGCTCATTACTGTCTTCCTCACCAGGGAACACTTCTTCTCTCATATCAATGGCAATATTGTGGAGGACAGCACATGCAACAATTGTTTTTTTTACCGTTTCAGTATCCCCAAACATGCCTCTTAAAAGGCAGCGGAACCGTTGCTTCCACAGACCAAAACATCTTTCCACAGTGTTCCGGGTACGGATATGGCATCTATTGTAGTTTTCTTCTTGTGGAGTTCTGGGATTCAGCACTGGTGTAAATAAGTACGGAGTACAGGGATATCCACTGTCTCCCAGCAATATCCCAGTGAATGCACCAGCTTCAAATCTCTGTTTTAATCGGCATTCTCGGAATATTCTAGAGTCATGCACACTGCCACGCCACCTGGTCACTATGTCCATAATTTTCAGGTCAGCATCACAAACCACCTGAAAAATGCACACCTTTTAGAATTTTCTATGAATATTATACTAGTTATAGTTGGTTTACATATCACTGTCAGTAATGCTCTGAAGTGAGCAGGGCATCAAAGCCGCCAGGTCCTTCAAGGACTTCTGACAGCACCGATCCTAACCCACATCATGTGTCACACTGCATTACTTGCAGGCAGCAGACAGAGAGGCTGGGCTATTTTTATATAATATATTATTATAACTCATCATCATCACTAGCCAGTTTACGTCCACTGCTGGACGAAGCCTACCCCATTGAATACATTGGGGGATTTGCTATTGTATTTAACAGGGGAGGCCTCGTCCAGCAGTGGGTGTAAACAGACTGAAGATGATAATGAATAATAAGTCAAATATCCAAACTTTTGCATTTATAATTTACAAGTAGGATTATTAGACAGTAACAACCTGAAATCAAAATACTTGTTTATAATTTACCTGTACATTAATTGAAGAAAATCCTTTTCTATTAATGTATAACTGTCCTCCATCAGCATTTATTTTTTTTACTCTTATGTGACTACAGTCGATTGCACCAATAACTGTTGGAAAGTTAGCAATGGTGCGGAATTTTCTTATGGTCTCTGCTTGTTGTTCCAAAGATGCAGGCATTTTAATGTATCTCCTGCTTATCTTTGCCAAACTTTCTGCCACAGTTTTGCATGTTTTGCTTATTGCTGGCTGAGACACACCATGCAAATCAGCAGTATCGTCTTGAATCTGTGAATCAAACAACAATCATTGTGGCAAACTTCTTGTTATTGTCTTTTATTGGCTTTGTAGGCATTACTATAACACACTAAACAACACAAAAAACAACACTTACTTCATGGCGTGCCCAGTTGCGTAACGCGCAAACCACTTGGATTTCTGGGCTCAGGGGGCATCCTCGAGGGTCGTGGGACAAGTCCTCGCGCAACAAATCAACAATTTTTTCTGCGAAGCCTTTCGTGAACCTATATTTGTACCGAAAGTCTTCATCACTTAATTCAAATGGGTTTCCTCGTTGACGAAGTGTATTCGTTCGCCGGAACGTCTCCAGCATATCAAGATCTTCTAAATCTATCAAGTCAACCATGTCCATCTTGATTGATAATTTTACCTCGTCAAGAAAATAAAATGAAAGCAAAAATAACCGCAAAATACGTCGACTTATCGGGTGGGTGTTTGACGGCGGTTAGATTTTGAGGTTAGGACCAAAGATAAACTAGGGGTCTCGGTGGTTTATCTTTAAACCATAGATGATCCAATGGTTTAGTGATAAACTTCGTTTTGTAATAAGGTTTTATGTTAGTCTCTGGTTTAAACCTGGACTAAACCAGGACTATCTTTAGTCTTCGTTTTATAATAAGGCCTATTATGTTTAATTGCGTCAGCTGAGAAGCCAACTGCAATTTGTCGCTTAGATTTTGGCCTTGGCTGCCGCTATCAAGAAGAGTGCGGGCCGTGATATGGGTTCTAGATATTGGGTTGTACACTTCAACCAATGCGGTTGAGAGCAACACGCCTTGGCTGGTGCCTACCGACATGACGACAGCTTCGCCGTCATGATATTCAGATTCAGAGTCCTGATCTACTTCTGATGTTTTTTGTACTACTTCGGTTACATTTGCAGCCTGAGTCCCTGAGTCCTTATGCAGTAAAGTATTATGGCGTCTCTTACATTTCAGACATGGTCCCAACCTGCAATGACTTGATGAATGTCCTTTCCTCAAGCAGTTGAGGCAAAGCTTCAAATTCTGCGCCTCTGAAGCTCTCTCATCCACAGATTTGCCCAGAAAGGCAGCACAATCATACAGCCGGTGGCTGCCCTTGCACAGAACGCATTCAGGTGAAGAAGAAGATGGTTGTTCTGCTGAAACTGACAATGTTTTTGTGTGAGTTTTTTCACTTTTATTATTGGGTTTTTGATTGGATTGTCTTTCGACTCTATTGCCTTGAACAGACTCTAAAATGTTAGCCCTTCCATTGAGGAAGCTAAAAAATTCTTTAAGAGAGGGGGATTTTTCTAGATTGGTTTTGAGTTCTTCCCACTTAAAGTTTGTACTGCTGTCAAGCTTTGCTGAGACCAGATGGATGATCAAAGTGTCCCATGATTCCGTTGGTTCACCCAGTGTTTTTAGAGCTCGTAAGTTTTTGGATATGTTGTCTATGAGAGATCTCAAACTCTTTGGAGAGTCACGAGGCACAGGTTGAATGGTGCATAATGAATTTAGATGGTTTGCTATTAATTGTTTCTCATTGTTGTATCGCTCACAGAGAAGACGCCAGGCTTCCTTGTAGGTGGCAGCGCTGATTTCAAGATTGCTAATTACTAAGGATGCTTCGCTTTGTAAATATGAATTGAGATAGTGAAACTTGTGAATTGAATCAATTTTGTCATTTTTATGTATGAGCGCTGAAAATGTATCCCTAAACTCCAACCATTTTGATGGTGTTCCATAAAATTTAGCAATTTGAAGTACAGGCAACTTGAAACCAACAGGTTTGTTACTATGGTGATCACAAGAGCCACAACCTGATGCACTAGAGTTCAATGACCGAAATTCAGAATGTTTACCAGCTGCTTTATCAATGATTAGCTGAGCTTTGGCGATACAGCGAGACAAATCTGTCTCCATTTCCTCCCTAGTATCCAGTTCTCTGGACATGTTGGTGGGATCGGATACCTCAATCTCTGATTGAACTTCTTGAAAAAGTGTTGCTAGGTCTTTGAACAATTCCAGTCTCTGCACTAACATGTTCAGATCAACTTGTTGTATTGAATCTACATCAGTGAATTTATTGATTAAATTTTTAAACTTAGTTATGCGGCCTTTTATCGAGCTTCTTTTGGTGTTAAGCTCCTTTAAGTTCGCTTCATATGATATAGAAGGAACGGCTAGCTTACTTTGTGCCACTGATTTCTCCGATGTGTGAGACATTGTGATATGAGGAAAAAGCTAACAATAGAATAGTATACGTAACTTATAAATCCCAGTGCTGTACTGCCTATGCTCCCGAATCTCAATAGGTTAGTGACTAACCAGTAGGCGTCACCTGACAGGGTGCAGAGTGTAAATGCGCTGGAATGTAAATAGACACGTAAATATTTGGTGTACTGGAATGTACCAGATTAGAGAAGAAGTTAACGTGTAAAGCTGATTGTAATTGTGGATATTTGTTAAATCAAATGGGCTGCACGGTAACTTGATATTTTGGTTGAATAGTTGCAAATATTTTGACTTTGAGAAGTTGGCAATGCCACTCAGACCAAATGAAGATGAGGAAAAATGATTGGAATTTGGATGAGAATAAGGATGGGGCACTTCCCTTGCTTGCGATGGCTGCGGTGATCCGGCTGGCTGAAGCTGAGGTGGAATAGCCTTCCTCTCGATCCTTTTTCGTGAGGGTTATGCGTTGCGACACGACAACCATGCGCCGGCGCGGCGTGGCAGTATCTGATGTCGACGATGGATACCTCGATTGATTGTATTTGCGATCGAAATCACGTCGGAGTCACCAATGTTCCCAATGGGGTGGATGAATATAGAACATGTACATTTTACGGTGGAGATGGAGTTCCCTTGATACGTCGAGATCGTCGCCACACGGTTCTGATCTCTCCATACCATGAGATCCACATCTCCTGAGGTGTACCCCACCAACTCACCGGGACGCATATTTCTCTTCGTCAGGTTCGTCAACTCAACCGCCACATATTGCCGATTGGTTCGTAACGTTCCGACGCAGTCAAACCCAAGGGTTTTCAACTTCCTAGCGAGTGCCGGGCTGTTGTAGAAGTTGTCCATCCAGAGGGTGTGGCCACGATGCTCCAGGTCTTGGACGAGCCTGAGGACGAGAGTAGGTGTGTATGCGGTCGTGGGGTCAGTCACTGTCGTGGTCGTCTCTGATCTTTGGTGGGCATGTATCTCGAATCGCCACAAATACCCACTCTGCGATTCACAAATCTCGTAGGATTTGATTCCTACGTGTTCTGCTTTGTTTGGTATGAACTGGTTGATAGACAACCAGCCCTTCCATTGAAGCAGAGACTCGTCTGAAGCAATATTTTAGCCGGTAAAGACTAGAGAATTTATTGTTTAAGTGCGTTACCACTGGTTCTATTTTAAACAATTTCGCCTCGGAAGCTTCCAGGTTCCGCCCTACTAGGTTGCAGCTGTTGGCAAAGTGCAAGCACTTGCTCAACAGTAGGAACCTTCTGTGGCTCATGTGTGCGCGGAACCCGGGTGTTGAGAACACGTTTCCCACGCTGCACCAGTACTCCTCAACCCGACTTCGGACCACAGCCCCCATTGCCAGTATTATTGCGAAGAACACATACAGCTCATCTGCGTCTGTGTCCCGCCACTCGCAGATGCGGCTTTTGGGTTGGAGGCTGCCATCGTTCATCATTTTTTCGGCGTACTGCTGCGCGTACGTGTTAGTTTCCGAGGCGATGTATTCCATAAAAGGAAAATCCCATATGGCAATGAAGATGTCATAGGGATCCACCAACGGATTTGTGGGTCCACAATTAATTTCCGAAAACGTTTCTCTCCTGAATTCTGGTTGAATTGGAGGATCTGGAAACGCTCTCCATTCAAAATTGTACATATTTTGTGGGAAGTGCTCTGCCGGAGAAAGGTCCTCGAAAGTGATAGGTTCGGGTCTCATCAGTTCCTCGTCTTCTGGCGTGTCCATCAGCGCGCGAGCTGTTCTGGGAACCGGGACAGCTACCGTCCTTTCTTCGTCTTCGCTATCGCTAGACTCCTCGCTTCCTATTAAAACCAATTTTTTTTTCATTTTTTAACTTTTTTGGTAAAATTGAGAGCGATCATAGATATGATAATGAATTGAAATATCTACATACCAGCATGTAGAACATCAAAAATGTCTGAGTCTCGGAGCGGTCTCAGAGGTCTAGGTCTAGCCGTCCCGGAGCAGGTCGGAGCAGGTGGGTTGATACTAAAACAAGAGTTGTGATTAGTTTATATCTAGATGCACCAAAGAAAATAAACTTGTAAATAAATAGCAATGTTATACTTACGGCTCGGATATGGGAGCTGAAATTGTGTTATATATATTTATTATTTATTAAATAAACTTGCATTAAATGCACTAAAAAATTCTTGTGAATATATGGCAATTTTTATACGTACGTCACGGATGCCGGTGCTGGAAATGAGCTTTCCACCTCCATCCGTTCCGGCACCTCAGAGGAACATTCCAGGAATCTAAAATTACAGAATGTTTTTATGCAATTGAATAATTTACTTCTGCTTTAAATGAATGATAAAAAAGAATTTGCAGTACTGGCGATGGCACGGGGTACTCAGGCACTACCTCTGGCTCTGCCGGCTCCCAGCGACGCTTCCTTTTAAGGGTCAGTGCGCGCTCCATCGGGGTCCCTTGGGGTAAATCTTCTACCCTCATTATATTTACACTAAAAATGGTGTACATTAAATATTATTTGATATAAAGCATCATTAAATATCATTTTTTGCTGTATTTATCTAATAAAATGAACCATAAGGAACTAAATAATTACCCTTCTAGTGCTTCAGGCCTTCCATCCCCTCTGGCACCACCAGCTCTGGCACGAGAACCGCGTCCTCGGCCAGGACCGGAACCACCAGCGCCGCGTCCTCGTCCTCGGCTAGGACCGGCATCTCCAGCGCCACGTCCCCCTCGTGTGCGAACACGTCGTTTTTCACTAAGCCATGCAAACAAAACAATACATGACCTACCAAACCAACCCAACAACAAACCAAGAAAATACTTAGAAAAAGTCAATAAATAGCCCCTACTAAAAATCTATGCTAGGTACCCTTTCTACAATGTGCCATAGAAATTGACACTTTTGCATAATCACTAAAATCGAAATGATGATGATGATTATTCAAAGTTATAATTACGTATGTACCTACCTAGTTAGTTACATAATTACCAAAACATTAAAAAAAAAACATTAATATCGAAACGATGATGTTGCCCCAGCAACCGGTCCCACACACTACCCCCAATTTTTTTTAGATTTTAACTGGAAAACGTTTTCGGTTCCCCCCATTGATCCTGCATCACGGAGGGAAACGTTTTCGCAAAACAATGTGGGCCCAACAACCAATCTGGTGACCCATATGGAACATTTATTTCCATATGGGATAACCAAATTATGGAGCATATCGCTTCACACACAACAGATTGCCACTGCAATGATAAACAACAATTCCATGCAGTATCCCAAACAGTAGAATTTGCGATTGGCAAGATACGACGACAGATGAACTGTACGCCTAGTTTGTGCTAGAAGAGTTGACCAATCTGGCCAAAGGAAATATGCGGCCAGGTCAAATATCTGGCTTCACCTCGGGCGATGTGGACCTTATGGTTTGGAGGGACCAGAACAGAGTGGCCACACTGTCCACTTATCATGGAAACGCCACCGCCCTTGTTCACAACACTAGGAAACCTATTTCGCCCTTGTTCACGACACTAGGAAACCTATACACTAATGTTGGCCGCATCATTAAGAGAAAACGTACAAGGGTGTGGTACAAGAAACTCTTCCGCAGATTGCGAAACGTGTCAGTGCTAAATGTCTACATATGCACAAAGCCATCTGCCTCCTTCTCCCACCGTTCCTTCCGCATAGCCCTCATCAAATCCATCCTCAACCACCACGCCGCTCCCACGAACCCACTCCCACACGCAGCAGGTTTTCAGACAAAAATACACCACGTGCTGGAGTACCCACTGTTGTATGGCAAAGGTGGCTCAGCGGCGCAAATGTACCACCAATAGCCTCCTTACTCCTTACACCTCCCACACCCACCACCATACCATTGTACGTCACCATTGTACGTTTTGCCTCAATGGGATATGCGGGATTGTAGTCTTGGGAGAGACTTACGTAAAGCAGTGGACCGATATAGGTTGATGATGATGATGAGAAGAGCCGGAGGTCTTGGGAGAGACCGTAGATTTACAAGATATTTTTTGTTATGTCGGATAAGACACGCGCCATACTAAATTATTATTGTCTTGTGTTCGTGTCTTATAATGTGCAAAGGGAAGACTGCCAGGTCTGCGTTCACCTTTAGTAGGTAGGTACTTTGCTTGCTGTCACCACTAATAATAAGTAGGTACTTTAAATAATTTTTAACTGTTTTTACTTACATTATTTACAGAACAAGTCATAGATATAGAAACTCTACCAATGTTATCTGAAAATAACATTGAAGATCTCATTCCTATTATTAGCCATAGGGCCAAACTAACCACCCACATAAAAATGTTAAGGACTTTATCAGAAGCTGGTAACCAAGTAAGTATCAGTTATTTTTACACTTCAGAAAAGTTCTACCCAGTGCCATAAATAACAAAAAAAAAATTGATTTCATTGATTATATTTTGGGGTTTAATTGAATTATTTTTAAAATAAGTGAGTATGCAAACATACCTATGAGAAAGCAAGCAAGCAAAGTTATGTAACTCTTATAGTTGTTAATGTGAGAATTTGGTGTTCGCTTGCTTGGTAGCTTCTTTTCTTTCTTATTTGAAGTCTATTTTGTTAGTTAGAGAGCTGATTATCTAGTAACAATTGAATTTTTTAGAATTTAATTTTTCAGATTTGTGAAAACCAGCAGTCGATTCTGTCAGATAGTGTGCTCAACTTAATTTTTGAACAGAACCCCGCTGAATCCTTAGCAATAGCTATTAGATGATTCTGCACCCATAGCGCTGGAAGTAGACCACACTGAAGATACAAGTCTAAATACATCCAGTGTAAGTATTCCACGCTTCAATAATTCAATTTTCTTATTATTGTACTAGTGGAAGGCTGTGTGTTGATTGTTAGTCTTCTCTTCTGTGCTAGAGGTCGCGGGTTCGATTCCCGCACTAGACAAACACTGTGTGATGAACACCTGTTTGTTCTGTGTCTGATTATTAAATATATATCTATTATGTACATCAGTCTTTGGTACACATAATAGTACAGGCTATGCCTAGTTTGGGTACAGTTGACCATGTGTGTTTGTCCAGAATATTTAATTTATATCTACTACTAGCGGCCAACCCGGCTTCGCACAAACATTTCTTAGATAAGGATTTTTTGGGTGTGGAGCTTGCTGAAGTGGAGGAAGTGGCGAGGCCAACCTCCCCTATCGTCATAGTAGTTCCTGCAGCGCAATCAGTCTTGGTAGAAGGCGTAGTGCGGAGACAAGTTGAGTGAAATTGATTGAATGAATCAAAATGCTGAGTGTACCTACTATTTGATTCTTCTTTAGTGTGTTATTTAGAAGTATTATATAGGTGACGCTTAGGTTACTATATTTAAATGCAGGTACATTAGTAAGTACTTACAGGTTTTGATTCCCTTGTGAAATCGCAAAATATGTGATAATATGCAACATAAACTGTCCATATCTTTTAATCGCGTTGACTTACAAGTTTGATTTTTGCACACCTAAAACCGTAGACGTTTAAATAATACGTTACAAAACACTTAGCAAGTAGGTACACGCGAGAGCAATGATTCCGGGTCACTTAAAGAATGTTAAAAATCTCGGAAACTAAAAATGATAGGTTAATGCAATAAATTGTATTTAATAGACAATGTAATACTCCTTAAATGAAGGTATTAAAACTTCTTAGTTATTGTAAAGTTATATCTTAAAAAAATCAAATTTGAAAAAGGGCCACTTTCGAAGATGGAACTACGAAATTACAGCATTTGGTTTTGCTTTTGTTTGTAATCTGTCATTTATGTGGGTATATAAACCATGTTGATAGTGCTCTATATTCATTATTCAAGCTGAAATTATGTCGCTTACGCCTGAAGAATGCACCAGAATACTTACAATGCTGGAAACCGGCCGGAGTCAGCGCGATACAGCCAGGACTGTCGGTGTGTCGCTGTCAACAGTACAAAGAGTTCTCCGACGTTACGAAGAAACTGGTTCTAACCTACGCAGACCAGGAACGGGCAGAACCAGGTGTACCACAGCACGAGAAGACCGATACTTGGTGAACACCATGCTTCGAAATCGCTTTCTCACAGGAACTGAACTCACAAATCAGTTTCGACGCCTCGGAGGAAGTAACCCAAGTGCATGGACAGTAAGACGTCGGCTTGCTGAATCTAACTTAAAACCCCTTAGACCTGCAAACGGCCCTAAACTGGAGCGTGGGCATCGTATTTCAAGACTAAGATATGCCCAGAGCCACGTAAATTGGAGTATTGAAGATTGGTCAAAAGTTATGTTCTCCGACGAATCAAAATTTATGCTCTACAAGCACGATGGAAGACACAGAGTGTATCGAAGACCAGGGGAAAGATTCAAGCAAGCATGCATCGAAGAAAAAGTAGCCTACGGTGGTGGGTCTGTACTTGTGTGGGCCGGAATTTCTTCTGAAAGTCGCACAGAGCTGGTGATCATAGAAAACGGCTCTTTAACTAGCGTAAGATATGTGGAAGAAATCCTCAATGATCATGTTGGTCCATTTATGGTCAATTTAGGTGAGGATGCTATATTTATGCATGACAATGCCCGACCTCATACAGGTAGGATTGTGAATGACTACCTTCAAGAGATGAACATTACTCGTATGGAGTGGCCAGCGCGCAGCCCGGATATCAACCCGATCGAGCATGCTTGGGACGAGCTAGGCAGATGCGTAAAACAACGAAACCCTCCCCCAATCACGCTTCGTGAGCTCAAAATTGCTCTCACAGAGGAATGGGAGAATATTCCCCAAAATCGTATAAGGAACTTGGTGTACAGCATGCCAAACCGCGTAAACGCAGTAATGGAAGCACGAGGAGGCAATACGAAGTATTAAAATTCAAGTCAAATCGTAATAAAGTTCAAAAATTTCATGTTTCCTATTTTTGTTTTAAGGAGAGATCAGCAGTTTTTTTCTTTATGTAATTTTGTGTTAATAAAATGTATGGTGACTCATATTTTTTTACTTTCATTTAAGGAGTATTACATTGTCTATTAAATACAATTTATTGCATTAACCTATCATTTTTAGTTTCCGAGATTTTTAACATTCTTTAAGTGACCCGGAATCATTGCTCTCGAGTGTATTTACTTTTGTTGCAATATAAAGTTTAGTTAACAAAAACATTTTTGAATAAACTTAGGTCAAATTATAAACATTTCAAAATAAAAATATTGAATGTTAGTTTAAACACAATTAAACATTCCAGAATTCGAGGATGTTCAAACTACTGCTGAATTTTAAGGCTGATCAATGACTTATTCGACATACTGGAACATATTGAAACGACGAGGAAATTGGAGTCAGTGGTGATGAAGAGCAATACGCAGATAAATTCCAAGATTGTGTTTATTCCTCCAAAAGATCTCTATTCTAATTAAAATTATTCAACTCTACCCTCACAATTTCTATACTATCATTTACAACCAGTTGCCAGCTCAAGAACCATAAATTGTACTATACAATCATTTAAAGATAAGGCTAATTAGATATCAAAACTACTCGATTGATTATAAAAATACAACTAGATAAATATTACATGAATGATTTGATATTAAAGCTTCTCTTTCCTCTCTTATACAACATTGTTCTCCGTCACCTACTTCATCTCATTCTAACCAAAACTTTCCAAATTTCTCACAAATTACACATCCAAATTCTACGCTATCGTCACAAAACGCTGTCAACGTAAATGAGAATGCAGTGTTGTATGCAGAGGGTCCGGCAGGAGAAATATTGAAAGAATTGTTAGTTTTTAAAAAACACAAATAAATTTCGTAAATTACTTACATTGATTGTTTTTTTCAAAACCTTGTAGATTGCCCAGCAAGTTTCCGGAATTATTTTTGATAACAGTTGATGAGATATTATAGAGCTATATCTCAAATCTTTATAGTCTCTTCCAGTGGCTAGAAATCTTAGCGTGGCGATAAGCCTTTCTTCAACAGATATAGCTGGTCTCATGTTTGTGTCTTTTTAATTATATATGGCTTCACCTTGGACAATAATTCGTAAAAACTTTCTTTATCCATCCTTAGAAAGTTATGTATGTCATCAAAGTCCAGTAGGTTTATTAAGTTAATATGACTAAGGGTTAATCTCTCCTTTAAGCATCGCTTCATCCATATTCTTTTTTTTTCTTCAATTGCATACAAAAGAGCAAGACACACCCCAACTCTTTGTTCTTTAGATAGGTAAGGCGCCATGACGTCGTTGTAGTGAATATACGGTGCGAGCGTAGAGACGTCTTATTCACCCAACGTTCTACACTGATGGTTTAAAACATGTTTTAAACCGTGTAGCCGGTAAAGCGCAAATCTGTTTTTTCTGTTTCAAACCGCCGTTTAAAACCGTGTAGCACATGCTTAAAAGAAAATATGTTTTTGCTGACAATATGTCATTTTTGGACCCTGTGACCGATTTGAGCGATGTACACGAATCGGAGTCTACTGAAAACGCACCAACTTCAGATAATCCATCGACACAAAACGATTCTTCGTGCTCAGAAAACGATATGTCAAATGTACATAATAAAAGAAGAAAAAAAAATACTCAGGAAATGACTACATTCGAGAAACAGCTAATTGAGATGTGGAATTCTACTAACAATCTTGCTTTTGATCAAGACGTAGCATTTTTCAATTCGATTCTGCCTGCTGTTAGGAAACAAACGATTGAAAAAAAAAAATTTTTTCTACAATTACTCGTTGGAATCAACCAAGATTCAGGTGCCAGTCCTATCCAGTGTGACTGGTACACTGGATAGGACTGGCACCTGTATCTGCTATACAAGCATGGGTCCATCTACAAGTGCTGTTCCAGCTATGTCAAGAGTTTCCATAGTGTCCCCAGTTAGTGCAGCATCGTGCTCCACCGAAAGAAATGAAGACACAGAAGACTCATTTTGTTACGACTATTTTCATCGACTGTATTGTTTTTTTTAGGCGACCTCTATTGGTTGATGCCGGTACTATGTAGATTGGTAGGCAACTGGTGAAATTAATTCCTTAGCCAGGTTCTTGTACCGTTGTGCTATCCAGTTCACGGGCCAACCAATAGATGGCGCTATTCCGCGGTTGGTATGCGGGAATTAAATATTTTTGTTCTGTGGTCATACTAGCAATCAAGGTTTGCTAAACGTTTGTTTGCAAATCAAGAAGCAGACGTAGTTTTGTTTAGTGTTGGAAGTTAATTGTTTTGGTTTTCAGAGAAACTTCTAGAACAAAATAGCCGAATTTCGGTCTCGGTAATTATTCATAGCGTTGTTATTAGACGAATTCTAGTGCTTCAAATGTTGTTGTTAATTGTGTTTTTGTAGGTAACGCTCAGAGATTCCTTTTAAATAAGTTTTTAGTGATTGAAATCAAATCAGTTTGGTATTTTTCGTTCTCTCGGCTTAGCGTGAGACCGAACACAATCACCACACTATTTCTTTTAACTCCCGTTTTTTTGTATAGTTTAGAAGTTTCGAGATGAAATTCTTTTGTCCTAACTCATGTGTGCTACGGGGAATCACTCACAAATCTGCAAATCGCGGTTTTAGCCTCAAACATTACCTAATAAGGTAAGAAATTTGTTTTTCGCTAACGTATGATTCTACCTCGCCCCCCGTACCTAACAGTTTATAAGCTGCTAATTTCCCCTGTTCTGTCTCTTTTTGCCATTTGAACTCCGAGGTGACCAAGTGACTTTCTTTACAAATCGAGGTCAGTGAAGCTTTCAATATTGTGGAAATCATTAGTTTTGAAGTGCAAGTTTTAACAAGTGGTAATTCGATTACAGCTTATCGAGCTGACATAAGGAAGAGGCTCCGCCGCCCGTCACCCGAGTCAGCAGAGCCACGCGGCAGATTTTGCAGCCTCACTTCTTCTTTTTTTTTCCTCCGCCTGTAGGCGATACAAGCCACAAACTTCCAGAATCTGGGTATGTACATTTTCGATTTTAGTATAACCGTCTTTTAGTTCTCCTATTATGCTACCGGTTTGATTCCTAGGAGTCAACACCAGCCCTTATTCTCTACAAAGATTACCGCCGTGTGATAAAGGTTAACCTTACATGGATTTAACCCCATCACACTGCGAACACAAGTTTCCTTTCAGCGTTTGAATTGGTTAGGTGAAGGGATGCCTTATCTTCTCGAAGTATCGCATACCCTTACTTTTATAGTATTGTGCTAACTTATAATGGTGAATTCCAAGAGTTTGTGATACGGGGGACCACGTGCTGAGTCTCCAGCCGGTCTCACGGGGTGTTGTCAGCCATTCGGCAGTCCCGCCCATTCGCAGCCAAAGGCAGCGAAACCACGTGGAGAGCGCGCCACCTCGGCCGCCGCATTCTCCAGCATTCTAAAGTCGGTACCGTTTCTCTTATAATTTCTCGTCGTGTTCTTCTGGAGGTTTCAGAATCTAGAAATAGCCATACTCTGGCTTGGCGCCCAAGTGTTTTACCGTGCATAGTACATATAAGAAATATTGCCAATGCATAAGATAAGAACTTCAAATATATCTCACGCATTCGCTGTGGTAGGTACCCATAATTATTAAACCCTAGCTTGTAACCGTTGAGTTCTAGTCGAGGCACTACTACTTTTTTTTGCGTTAATTTTATATAACTAATTTATTTAAATTTACCTAGTGGAGTTTAGAACCTAGCGTTTAGCCTAGCTATTAACTGTTTCTACTTATTGTATGGTTAGGGTGTTTCTTGTAATAAACTACCATTCTTTTAGTTCCTCAGTATTTCATTTAAAACCCCCACGCCACATAGGTAGGGATAGATCTCTTAAGGCAGGAACGCAGGAAAATTAGGATTGTAACAATTTGAATTTGATTTTGTAACACTAACCTGATTTTATTAAAATTTATTAAAGAATAAAAAAAAGTTTTGACACACATACCTTATTGTTACTGCCAAACGTTCCGTAGGTGTTATAGCTATTCGGAGAAATCCACTATGTGCTATTTTGTTTTCAATTTTAGAAATCAGTTCGTCAAACATGCGCATTGACATTCTGAAGTAATTGAAAAATTTATTTGCATCTTCTCGTAGTTGTGAATACAAAGTTATGAATGCACCACTTAACATACGCGCCGAAGTTATATAGGATGCATGAACAATTTTCCTTTTCGGCTGGCACGGCGTTTTTTGTTCTGATGATATAACACAGAAATCAAAATAAGTTTTTTTTTTATTGTTTGTTTCCATGACTGTACACGTCTAGCTCAGACGAGTCCACAGTCCACACGCGAAACTGTGAAAGACCAGCTCGACCGGCCGCGTTGCACGCGACCGGTCACACGCTGCAGAATGAAAGGAGCCTTAACGTTCCATTACCTATTGTATTATTAATGTTCACATTAACGCGATGCGCTTCGCGCGCGCGTATGTATATAATACAATAGATGTTTATTTTTATCGCTGAGGTTGCGGTGGCGGGGATTATGGGTTGGAGTGTAAATTATAAAAGGAAAATTTACCTAGTTAAGAATATCATTCAGCGGCGAGTTGTCGGACAAGCTGGACGAATTAAAAAAGTATACATTTAAAAGTAACAATGGAAAAAGATTTGAGCACTCAAACCGAGGGATTCTCAGGATTGCCTTCCGATATTGTGTCCGTCGGACGACGAGGAACGTTATCAACCTGGTTCACTGTTCAAAGCCGTAAAAAAAACCGATCAAGAACAGGCGAATACTCAAGCGATTCTGAGTGTGCCCATGAAGCAGCAACTAAAGAAGAAGTCCCAGAAAAAAGAAAAGATGTTATAACGAAAAAGAAGCAACAGAAGGTAGTGATGGAAAGTCAGCTTATGATATGGTTATCGAACTATTGGAACAACAGACAAACAATAATGTTGATGGAACCGTTTATAATTTTTTTTAAGAAATATGCCATGGAGAACAATCGAAGCAAAATTTTCAAGTTCAATCAAGCATTGACGAAAATAATGAAAGTATTTGTTCTCAGTCATGGAGACCAAGATTTAACCAGGCTTTAAACGACGGATTATCCACGACGTATTCGAGTCTCCATCTGATGGATACCATTCCCGATTTAGACGAGGAATTATTCAAAATGTACAGCAAAGTAGTGATCGAGTACGAAAAGGAGGAAGAGGAACAACAAGAGGATTACTCATCATCGCAGAGCATGGAAGCCACATGCATGTCATCCACGACTGCGCGTATGCGAACAACACATGCAGATGCTATACCATCAACCTCCTCAGGGATTACAAAGCTGGCTTCAATGAAACAATTACACAAGACAGCCAAAAAATCTAAGAACGTGAAAATGAACTCGAAACAAAAGCCAACGAATTTCAAAAGGAAACTAGTGGAATCGGATCTAGAATCGGAGAGCGAGGACGATCAGCCGAAAAAGAAAGTAATGTTCAAGACAACATCGGAAGAGGAGAATTCGGATCAAGAGGATCCGTCGCAGGACTACAGCTCCTTGCTAGAAGATATTGCGCAAGCGCACTCGTCGACGATGGGTATATCGAAAGTCTCGCAGTGTATCTTTGTACAGGACAAAGACGAGTCCATTACTTTGAAGTCGCCGGGGATATCTGGCAAATGGGTAATGAAATTCGATGTATACCCCTACAAGAGTTGTGCGAGAAATCAAAAGCAGGACTGGGTGGAGGTCGGCGGAAATGAGATCCACTATGGTGATCTCTGGCAAGGACTCTCCTGTGGGGCAGCTGATGGAGAAAATGGAGAAAGAAATTATAAAGCAAATGATGAAAACAAAAGATGTCGAAGTGGACCGAAAACAAGTCGGCTCGAAACGTGGTTGGAGGGCTTCATAATAACTCCTACACAAAATATCATATACACGGGTCATTGGGTTAACGGTCCTTTCAAATATCAAAATCGTAATGATTCTTTTTTTAAGAATTGTCTGCATTACATAAATCGAAAGTTGTGCGATTTTACATACTGTAACTTTCGATTTTTAACACTTTACATATAATCTACACGTTAGAAAAAATCATAGCAATTACCTAGTAAAACGTACCTAGTTTGAATCTCCCGCTAAAATATTTCAAATTTTCCTTTCATCGAGATAGAATCATTATCATAAGAACTCGGGCCTAGAACGGCCTGCTAGGGCGATTTGGCACCGGTGCGATACTTCGTTATTATCGGCATTATTTTTACTTCAACTATGACTAAATTTCACATAATATTTCTCATAAACAAAATAATAAAAAACATTCCGACGTATCCGTAGAACAGAGTTCGATGTGATCATAGAGCGAAAATGAGTTAAATAGCTAGTCGATACAAGGAGTACGAACTCTACAGAAGTACGTTTTTAGATTTTTTGTATCTTATTTAGTTTCGGAATTATAGAATCGAATAACGTTCTATCTGATATTAGCTCCGCATAACAACGCACGGAGTGATCAAGCAACGGCGCGCGGGCAGCGGGGGCGGCGCGAGTGCGCGGTCCGTTCGTCAGTTCGGCCGCTGTTTGTTGGAGGGAGAGCGTGTTTGTGTCTTGCGCTTAGCTTTTTTTAAATTTGATGTAAAAATAATGGTTATGGTGTTTTGCATGAACATTATATATTTTAAGAGTTGTCACGATCACGGAAAATGTTGGAAATGCTTAAAAAAGATGCAGAAGAGCCTGAGTTTAGTTCATCATTTTCCAATGATCCTGCTGTTTTTATGAAGAAAAGTGTAAATACTGGTAAGTTTTAATTTTTTCAGTTGTATTATTTCGTGATACACACAGTAAAAAGTTCTTAAATTAATAAACATTAAAATTAACTTTGATATTGCTTTTATAGCTCAGTAAAAAGTTACAGGCGACCGATGTTCAAAAAAGACGTTTTTTGACGGAGAACTAGTGAAACGCATTTTAAGTACGAAAATACGATTGACGTAATGCACATTCACAGGATAATCATTTTTTCTGTAATAATTTACAGTAAAAAGTACAAGTCATATGTAATATTAGGACCATTTTATGCGAACACTATTGAACTTCTAAGCATTTCATGTGATTATAGGACGTTTTTCTAAGGAATCCTTCATACGATTTGTGGGTTCGATGTTAAGATAGTACGTTATTACTGGAATAACGAAATCAATTAGGACGTTGTTCAATATAAAACATCGTTAAATATTAAGTTTTTTTTATTGGAACTTTGTATATTAAATTGCCAGTTATTATTTAAGTATTTTATACATAGTAGGTATAAAAATTATTGAAACTACATTTTTCTTTTTACAATTTCAGATGTGAATGTAGATGATAACCGCATGTCACCACAATCGTCACCTTTAGCACCTGGTGCAGAAGAAATCAGTCGGGAACTAGCTCATGTGTGGGAAGAAATTCTGTATGAAGATGGTGGGATCAAGGAAATTACCTGCGACAGCTCAACAATACCAAATGTCATCCCTGATCCGTCCGCCGTGGACGTTTACAGCAATCAACCTAGTATATTTTCTTTGGAAATGCCTTCTAGTTACGAAAATTCACCTTTAATACAGCTTGAAGAGTTAGCAGAAGTTTCTAACCACAGAACTACCCCGGTTAATTTGGAACTGTCAGTGCCAACTCCTATGCCGTCCCCTACTAATGTCGATAGCGTTTTCTGCCCTAATCATGTGGACAATTTCTCTGTGAGTTCTTCGCCAGAATTTTGCACCACAAATTCACCTGCTACTTCGCAATCAAGTGATTGCACCGTGACTCCTAAAACGACTAGAAAACGACACAGGCGCCCAAAAGAATGGACAGACGTTAAACGCAAATGCCTTAAGAACTATGTTAAATGTAAAATGGGCAAAGAATGAAGGAGAACCCTATGTTGTTCGCAACGTAACCCAGAATGACGTGTTTGACTTTAAATGTCTTGTTAATAATAAGGTTTGGGTGAAAGACATTAAGGGCAAGAAGATTAACTGGAGTAACATTCGAGAAGTTCATGCAGACGGTAGTGACCCAAACAAATTGTTTTTTAAATATGACCTGACTGAACCTGATCATGATATCTTAGTGATTCGCGGTAACACGAGGAACTCGGTACAAACTGAATTAAAATGTGCATATTCTGAACCCATTAAAGTACCTGCTGCTAAATATAAAGATTTAATGGATATGTGCCGCTCAGAAGTTATTCCCTTAGAGTACCATCCATACTTTAACTCTTTGCCACATCACATCACTGTTAATGCTTCAGAGGAATCGGATGATGACCTATCGGAATAAGAAGTTTTATATTTCTTTTTTGCTGCTTCATTTTAGAGCCGAATTCATCACACTGATTTAGCGAAACAATGTTTAATTATAATAAGCACTCAACTAAGTTTTGCAATCTAATTAATATTACGAGTACCTAGGTAAGTGATAAAACATTATGAAGACTGGTTGTTATGTGATTTATTTTGAATTAAGTAACTAGAGCAAAGTTTAAATATCTTCATGTTTTGATAAATATTAACGTAGATTTATATGTTTAAGACTGATAATTTAAATCCGTGCTGTAGACTTCTTACCTGTTACAGTTAGTGACCTAGTTACCAAGCTGTGATACGATGTGATGCCATTCAATTACTATTTTAAGTTTTAATTATTACGCCACCAAGTCAGTTTTCGGTATAATGTACGTACAGGTTAATAATTTTTAAGTTTAGAAAGAAACTCGTCTCGTTAATAAGGATTCTGATTTGTTAAATTATAAAGACTGAATGTTATTTGTTAAAATATTTGTTGTATTGTTAATTTTGCAACTAATGCGAGGTTTCAACTTCTTCATGCGCGTCTCCTGCATGATTCTAATAGAGGGATAGATCTATCTAATAATATATCTGTATGTTTTCTACTACCTAAGTTAATTTTAGGTGACGTGTTTGCTGTTCAAAGTGATGCCATCTAATGGTTATGTTATCCATTTTGAGATTTTTCAACTTAATAAACGACTTTAAATAATAACTTCATGTTTTTTTAATTATAATGGAGGGTAGTCATAATTTTACTGACAAAATTTGTAAGGTAATATTCACATAAGACTCTTACGGGATAGGTAATTCCAGCAAAAACTGACCCATGTTAATATAGAACGTCACTTAATTAAGACGTTTCCGTAAAACAACGTATAATGTTTACAACGGACCCCCGCTGTTCCGTCATAGAACGTCCTATATGAATATGGAACTCACTATCTCCAGAAATAAAAGGATAATAAATATACAACACAAAGCGGTTAACTAGGCTAGGGCATTGTAACAACATATCAAAAAATCTCAATGACAAGTCTCACCGTTTAAGAGTTACACAAGTCAACAACTTCTCTGACGTCTACTGAAAACTATCAACTCTGCAGATCGGACTTTATTCTACGGATGCGTCGATTCGTTCGATACCGATTCGGTGGTTGGTAGAGAGTTGAGTTACCGAGACGGCAACCCCGATACAAAGAAAAATAAAAAATAAACACTCTATGATCCATGCCAAACGGAATCGAGAAAAAAAAAACCGAGCCTCTTGTCTGTGGCAGAGGAGATTTTGAAAATCGTTGAGGCACCTCGAACCAACGAATTTTGATTTTATTTCGGTAAATAAGCCACATTTATACTCGAAAAAGAATACCGAAGTTGTTTCTACGACACATTTACATGAGATACGAGTTTCCAATCAGTTTGCAGTGCGAATAAGCAAAACACAAGGTCGCTGAACGCGAAATATTCATACTTTTGACCCACCAAACTTCAGGTAATTTTATATCGATTTCTACTGTGATCCTGGACAAATCCGATAGCGTTATGACTACTCAAAGTTGACCCATGCATTCGTATCCATTTACTTCAGGTCGTACCAGCGTAAACGCGATTTGCGAAGTCAAGATTGGACCGGAACGTTCGTAACCGTCTTCAAGCATTTCCATACAAAATACAACCAGCGTATCCCACCATACCAGCCTCAAGGTAGATATCTTTAAATAACGGTAAAAACCTGCCAAAATTTCACATAAAACTACCTACTGTACCTCGATGAAGAAATTTCCCTACTCAGTAACTAATTTATTTTATTTATAATCTTCAGCGAGGCTGTCAAGTGGCGATCAGACTTCCTGAACCACACCACAAAACGCCCGCGTCGAACGAGCCTAGCAGCTGGTCGATACCATACCTAAAGATCCGAGCACGTTCACTTCGCATACCCAAAACAAAACGGCTAGTCAATAGTAGCTCAGGTTAGTTAGAATAGGAAGAAAGGCAGCTAAAACCCGTTCTTCACCACTACTCACCTACCGGATCAAGAGTTTTCCCTATCCCTAACTACTACTAACTCGAGTATCATATTGTAAAAATATCAAAGTTTTTTTTTTTTTTTTTTTTTTTATACAATATAGGCATCCGTTTGACCACAATCTCACCTGATGTTAAGCAATGATGTGGTCTACGATGTAGCACGGTTACCTAGAAGATACCTATTCACTCTACTCTTGAAAACTTCCAAATTATAGTCATTCGGGAACACAGACGCCGGCAACGAGTTCCACTCTTTGGCTGTCCGCATAATAAATGTAGACGCAAAGCGTTTAGTGCGGATTGGTGGCATATCAACCATGAACGGGTGTCTCGTTTCCGTACGCCTAGTGGTCCGGTGATGGAATGGGGAAGGGGGAACAAGCTCAAAGAGTTCCATTGCACACTCCCCAAAATGTATCTTGTAAAATACCGACAGGCTAGCTACTTTCCGACGATGCTCGAGGCTCAGGAGTTTCCGCCGAGTCAGACGTCAGATGTGCACCATTCAGCTATAGCATCTCTTTAGTATACTTTTAGGCAATTTCTACCTAATTTACTTAATTTTAAGTACTATAAAGCATAGCATTTACACCTAATTGTTACTATGTACTTGGAATAAATAAATTCTTGTAATTTTGAGTTTTTAAACTTATTTTCTTCTTTGCCTGAGTTTTCCCCTACGGCAGGAAGGAAAAACTGTTACAATACAAACAACTGTTTTTAAAACCAGGAACATAAGTATGAACCGATTAATTTATGTTGCTCCTTGGAACAGCATAAGTTCACACTATTTTAATATCGAACACAGCGTAAAGGTTGTTTAGTATTCACTAAACTGTCAATGTCATAATGACAGTAGAGGAACCTAGTCCTGTCAGGTAGGTTCTTCTGTCGTTTCCATCTTGCGTTCCTACGAGCTGCGTGAGCTCCGTAAAGTTAAAATGTAATCAAATAAACCAGAGCAACAAATAAGTAAAAACTGTTTTATGTCCACTACGGAGCTTCCCAATAGAAGATCCCAAACATAATTTTGGTCCTTCCGAGTCGTCAAGTAAGCAAATCGTCTTCATTTCTCCGTTCCCTTGGGTGCGGCCGCGTGGCAGAAAACCGAAGCGAGCTTCGCCGCATCTTCGGAAGCATTCGGAAAGCTGAAGGCGCCCCAGTGCAATCAGTCAACCAATCAGATAAGTTTACTACTTTACCGACGCACGCTCATTGCAGCATCAAACTCACAATCAAACTGTACTGCTGTATCGATACAGGATTTAGCAAGCATCGTATCGATCAAGGAATTGCAGATGGAAGAGCAAATTCCTACACGCCGAGCGCCATCTACAGCGCGCAACGCGAAAACAACTTCAAAAGGGCAATAGTCAATCAAAAAACTTACGAGCTTGATTATACATCAAGCATTTCACTTCAAGCAGCAAGCAAGTTCTGCAGCCTGCACGGAAAAATCATTTTTTTTCTACAAAAAAAAGCAAGAACTAGAAACGTGGCTAGCAATCCTGCCATCTTTTTCTACAATTTTTCTAAAACGAAAACGTGATATCGACAAAACGTTCTCAAGTCAGTTCATAGACTCAAAACAATCGGCAACAGTCGAAAACTGCGTCTACGCATCCAATCTAATACGCAATAGCGACGTACTGTCCTCTACGAGACATACATATACATCTAAAAATCTACTACGCAATACTACGGTTCTGCAACCTCCCCCCTGTGCAACAGCAATTCTACAACGCAACAACGATTCTAACTACCCACCATGTCTGTCAGCGAAGATGCCACTACTTTAGAGACGCTCAAATACCAGCGCAGCGCCGCTAAAGGCAAGCTAACAAGGATTGTAATCTTCATGCAGAATGTCGACGTCGACCAACGCCAATCGATATACGAGATAAAGACCCGACAAAAGGAACTGGAGCTTATACTACAGCGATTCGACCAGGTACAACTGCAAATCGAGATGGCAGACGACGGCCCCGATAGACAAAGTGTACACGAGCAGGAAAGGTGCTCATTTGAGGAGAAGTACTATAGGGTGAAAGTGAGAATGGACTCAATCATAACGCCTCATACGCCGGCGTCAGCACCTACATCACCGTTAGCACCAGCGGATAGGTTCAGCTGCACAGCGCTCCACTACGACGGCGAAGATAGAAAGCCGCGGGTAAAGCTGCCGCAATTCGAGTTGCCCAAATTTGATCGCGACATCAGACAATGGCCCGCCTTTAAGAATATCTTCTACGCATCGGTAGACAGCACGGACCTACCTGTAGTTAACAAACTGCAGTATCTCAAATCGGCCCTCACGGGAGAAGCTGCTGGTCTCATATCCTCCCTCCTCATAACTGAAAAGAACTACAAAAATGCACTTGAAATTATATCAAAAAAGGAAGAAAACAAAACCACAATTGTTAATTTTCACCTCAAAGCTATCGTTAATTTCAACTCAGTCAACAGAAGTAATCTCAAAGAGTTTTTAGTTACTCTTCAACAGAGTCTAGACTCACTCAAGGCAATACAGTTACCCGTAGACAGTTGGGATGCCTTGCTAGTATTTCTAATAACACAAAAGCTTGACAATTTTCTGCGCGCTGCTTGGGAAATCAACCGCAAGGAAAACACCATCGCTTCTTTGAGCGAGCTGCTTGATTTCTTGAACCAACGCCGAACAGCCTTTGAGTTATTGTATGATAGTAAATCTAATGATAAATTGTTTAGCATTTACATGTACGTGTGCTTCGCACGTACGTAAGCTAAACAATAGGTTGTTAGGTAGCTGTTGTTGTGGGATAAAAGAGAAAATTTTCAAGTTACGGAGTTAGTTTAAAGCAGACGGTCGTACAAGCTGGACGCATTAAAAAAGTTTGAGTTCGTAGTAAAAAGTAACAATGAATCAAGATCTAAACGACAAAGTTTATACGAAGGAAGGGTCTTCAGTCTCCAAGAGATCCCTGCCCGTGTTACATTGCACGGAAATCTTGGACGACGAAGAACAATCTCCGAATATTTTGCTACCACCAAACTCGGAGAGACCAGCATTTCCGATGGAGGAAGAAATGGCATGTACACAACAGATCTTGGAAACTCCAGCAGCAGTGAAGAGGAAGGCGGCAGCGAAGAAAATCAAGAAAAAGGTAAACGTCGAGGAGCAAAGTCTATTTCAAAAACAACAGAGCGTTTTAAAACACCCATTGATATTATGCTTGATAGCATACTGGGACGCGGCGATAGTGTCTTTTGCGCTGGAACTCATCAATCGGATGAGGACTCGCATAATCAGGGAGAAACTGAGGGTGGAATACACGGCTTGGAATACAACAAAACTGATACTGAAAACCTTCGTGAACAATATCAAAAACGAGAACGTAAATTTAGAGTCAGTCTCAGTAGATGTCTTCAGGGACTGGCTCTCAAGAGACGGATTCTTCACGATGTATGGGAGCGTCCTAGTAACGGATTCGATAGGCAGTTTCGACATCATCTTATTCGAAACGTTATCGGATCTAATACTAGAAAACGACCAAAATATGGAGTCCTGTTCATCGCAGAACACAATAAACATATCCACGTCGTGCACGACTGCGCGTACAGTGGATGTACCTGTAGATGCCGTTTCATCCAAGCCCTCCAAGATTACCAAGTCCCGGACCAAGGAGACGGAGGATGCGACTTCAGAGACGACTCGGAAGTCAGCGATGAAAGCGACGAAGAGGAAACGTATCGTAAAGGACTCCTCGACCGAGACAGAATCGGAAGTAGAAGAAATGCCCAAAAAGAAACAGAAGAAGAGAGTAACTTTCCAAAAACGAAGTGCGGAGACAGACAACGAGGTGAGCCACTCGAGCGATGACGAAGCTGCACAAGTGAAATACAAACCAGAGGCCTTCGACGATATGGTCGACGCGTTTATGCGAGTACAGCGTCGACCATTGGGCGAATCTCGCAAAGTATTTCACTAGAGAGCCGAGGCGATGTTATTACGCTCACTTCGCCGGGAGAACGTGGGTCGAAAATTATCAAATTAGAGATTTCATATAATTGGACTGAATAATAAGTTGTATATCGAAAATAGATCTTTTAAATTAAAATCTACAGAGCCAATGCAAGTAGAAAGTATGAATAACAAAACCTTAGATGAATACTTTTCATCATTATATGGACCTCCACCATCGGCTATGGAAATTCTCCGACATCTTAATTGGTATGCTTGTTATTTATACAATAAAACTACTAACGAATATAGTGGTTTGGATAGCCTATTGAATTACCGTGTTGACAAAGTACTCACGACCTCGTTAGTAAACAAGGTAATGCAAACATCCATTGTTTCGTACACGTATCAGCCATCAAATGGGTACATAAAACCAGGCAAGAAAAATATGCTAATTCAGTATAACCTCGCTGATGGCTTTGCATCTGACGTCACGAATAAGCAAGTTATTTATAAACATACCTTACCTTCAATACTTAAAGTCGGTGTGCCAAGTGGGCAAGCGGACAATATTGTAGTGAACAGCGATACAACTGCACCCAAGTTTAATTACGCTTCACAAATCAGTACTAATTATTATCAGTCAGTCGAAGGATATACTTTCATCAATCCACACAGCGGATTGCATGGAAATTTTAGAAATCAACCGCAAGTGCATTTGGGATTACTAGCTACTCCATCTTTAAATCCTGGTAGTGAGCAGACGAACTTTCTAAATAGTTCTATCTACACCGTTTGCGATGTATCCTGTTCAGTGGAATTTGATATTGAAAGTATGTGCGTGTCTGGCGATAATTATGAATGGCCAGACGATGTCAAGTTTTATATCAACACAAGTAGAGGATTCACCGGATATGGATACCATAATTTTGGAATCGCAGCTACCACAGAGCCCAGACTCTCGGATGAGCTCAGAGATGGACCATCCCACCAACAAGCTAACAACAGAACGAGTCCTATACCGACAGACTGTGTTTGATGTTCCACGGATTATTCAGTAATAGATAAAAATATATAAAAAGAGGCTAGTTTATACTACCATTGAGTCTCGCAATAAAGTGTTATTAGTTAAAAGACGGTAGGGCATTGCTAAGTACCTTAGGCCGTGGACTTATCAGCCGCCCCTCGTAGTTGTAAATCAAAAACGATGGACTGCAGCTCTGCCGTTACTCCATCGGTAAAACAGAACAATAAATTGATTCCAATAAAAAATCACAGATGTCGCTAAGTCTCACGGTTGCGCCGCCGCCATGACACAACAAAAAATTTAGTTGTCACCATACGAAAACACGAGTGCGTGGCATATTTTGTGAGTGGTGATATATTACAGAGAAACACATTACACAAAGAATGAGAGTAAGTATTGTTTAGTACCTAATTTTTTTGATTGTTTGCATAGAATGTTTAGAATAAGTATTAATTATTAATATGAAAATATCATGTGCTTTAGAACATAACCAAAAAATCACTAAGTGGGGTAAGAGGAACTGCCGTGACCGGGAAAGGGGAACATATGTTTCTCTTTCCCGATGTCAGAAGTTATAAACATGTTAGATGAATGAAAATATTCGTTTTTATAAACTAATTAATAATGAATAAATAATCAGTAATATCTTGCTGTAACACGACAATAATATGAAATTTGGCGTAGGTACATTTAGAACATTTTTTTAACGTCGAGAAATCCTCATGGATGCAGCCTAACTTAGATAAGTTACTTTATATAGGTATCGAAAATACACATACGAAGCCGCGGGCAGAAGTTAGTACTTCTTATATTAAAAATTGTTTTTAGGTAGGTATATTAATTAATAATTTTAATTACAGAAACATACGAAATGCCCAGAAATTATGTGCGCAAAACCAATATTGCCCCATACCCAAAAGAAAAATAAGGCTGTTAGAGCAGTGAAAAGTGGGAAATTGTCTGGGTATCAGGCCTCTAAGCATTATGGAATACCCAGACTCAGACAGACATCATAACAGACCCACCATAATAAATCGAATAAGTTACCACTGATTTGATCTTCAATTCAGCTTATCCATCAAGAGCTGACCACAATGCTGACCGAGTTGTGATGGCCTGGTCCTGCGCTACGTTGCGCTCTTAGCCATCATGATCAAAGCTGTAAGCTAGGTCATTAAATATACACCTCGTCAGTAATGTACTATTATTTTCAGGTATATGATCGTAAGGGCCTCAAATCGAATACCTTGGGAAGAGCCGCTATCTTATCTCGGGAAGTAGAAGAAGATCTTGTAAAAAACCTGCGTGACATGGAGAAGTACGGTTTCGGACTGACAAGGAAAGAATTATTAGAGACAGTGGGCCAGTATGTGTCGGATAATTGACATTAAAAATCCGTTTAAAAATGGCGTGCTGGGAGAAGATTGGTTTCTTGCATTTAAAAAAAAGGCATAATCTATCAATTAAGAAGCCACAACCGGTGGAATATGCAAGAAAACAAGCATGTAGCCCATATATTATGTATCCCTACTTTGATCTATTGGAACAGACACTAACAGAACTGAAATTACTGCTTGCTGAAACAAGCTTTTCAAAAGATCCTTCTAAGTCAAAAGTAGTTGGAATTAAAGGGTTTACTTCGACGAGGACTATCGCTTCGCCTGGAAAAGACAATACTACCGTCCTATTAGGTTGTAATGCTCTGGGAGAAAAAACTCCCCCAGTAATAGTTTTCAAGGGGAAAAATGTGTGGGACGAATGGACGACAGACGATGGGTACCCTGGGACAGCATATCGCTGCTGTCATTGCAAAAAGTCGTATGTAATTTTTTACCTTTTTTTTTATTGGCTGTATGCGTAGTATGAAACGTGATCTATCTACCGTCGAAATGTCTTATGCTGTTGTGTTCTAAGATATTGGACTTTATTACTATTGTCAAAAGGTTGTATTTCATACGCATTAGTCAAAATGTCTTATGTCTTCCATACGACTTCTTGACTACTCAATTTTTAAAATGACAGTTTATTTTGTGTGTTTTTACGTCTGTTTGGTTTGAAAAAAGTAATGATGTGTTAAAATAAAGTGCTAAAACTGTCTAAAATGAGGAGATTATGTAGGGAAACCTCTACTCGATCATTTTATATGGTGTGTTTGCCGATGAAGCTTTCTTCGATAAGAAGATAACATAACATTACACTTTTATATTGGTTGTTGTCGATGACGCTAAGGCGGCTTCTGTCGCTGTAGGACGCCTGCTTCTTTAGGTTGTGTTCTTTTAGTTTAACGGTCCAACCCCGTTAGGTTGGTGGCGCCCAATTTTGTTTGTTTAAACATTCAAATTATAGCATACTGGTGACATTATCTCTGGTGACCTACTCTAAAACCCTCGCTGAGTTAGGCTGGCATTTCTTTTAAATTTAATTTACACTGTTTGATATTGTAACATTTTGGTGAGGAAGTAAAATAATATAGTAGGAAACATTACATAAAATATTGTATTAGGCTTTTTAGAACCTCCGTTTAAAATTTTAACATTGGGTAGCGATACAAAATTGTAACATTTTTCTGAGGAAGTTAATAAAATAGTAACAGCGTGTGATCCATACCACTTCTTTTCTTTCATACACCCAAAGATATAAAATTGTAACAACGTTATACACAAAATTATTATGTGCAAAGTTAAAATACATGGTGTTCGAGTTAATATCGAACACGC
Source organism: Eulithis testata (assembly GCA_947507515.1). Lineage (NCBI taxonomy): Eukaryota > Metazoa > Arthropoda > Insecta > Lepidoptera > Geometridae > Eulithis > Eulithis testata. Next base: position 1,767,626 of record OX382213.1, on the reverse strand, counting down.
AGCAATAATGCAATTTGGCTGCGTTTGCAGGTGAATGCACCTTTTAAGCGCGTTTACCTAAATTCACCAGTTCGCGACTGAATGTATTACCGAGAACGGGGGCTCAGTACCATCTAACCATTAACCAATTAGTTTAACCAAAAAGTCCGTCGGTTAAGTGATTTCATTATTATAATTCATTTACTTTGATAATGACTTTTACCGACTAATAATTACCTACCATAAACTCAAAGAGACTTGGATTTCCAGACCACACCCGAAACAAGTTACTTTTTTCATGGTCCTTCAAGATTTCAATTAGTGAAAAACCATAACATTTACTTGCTTTCATACTTAACAATAACCAGTGCTTAACTTCAGTGCCGTTAATCAAGAATTGCAGTGATAAAGGATTGGCGGAGGTTTGCAGCAATCAAGGTCAGATATATCCAATTATTACTTTGTGTATGTACCGTACCATAATACCAATCTATAATAATGGATGCTGATACTCTGTTCGTCAACCAAACTGACATCTACGAGGCTCTGAGTAAGTTGCTAACGAACACCAAGAAAGATGGGGCGGATAGGAAAACCACTACCCTATATAAGAGGAAACTTGAGACTATCGAAGCCTATTGGCAAGACTATCTTACAAACCATAACCGATTGTGTGTGTTAGCTAGTGACCATATATATTTTAAAAAAGGGTGTTTCGCCGTAGCGAACGATGTCTATCAGAATCTTAAAGCTATTGTAGAGAGAACCTTAGACCAGTTAAGCAAGGCGCGACAGTCAGGTCTTAATTCCCGGGGCCCAGCATTGGAGCCACAACCATCGCCAGGTACCAGTACCAGCCAGCTTAGCAACGTTGGGCAGAGGCGAAGGCGGTGCAGAAGAGACCAGATACTCCATCTCATCGCGACGAAATCCTGCAAAGTGTGAGTGTACCATCTAAGCTGTGTGGTCTTCCAAAAAACAGATGATCAACTTCCAAGCGCTCGAGAGAACTGTAGGAAAGACGCAGATTGAAAAGTTTGAGACCAAGTGGCAGTTCGAAAACGCCATAAAAACTCTAGAGAGCCGATCGACAAGCTACACTGGGAAATAGAAGCTGAGGATGGAGGTAAAGAGTCCAATTCTGCACACAAGAGGAGAGTTACAACGAGCTGATCGAAAAATTAAATACAAAGATGTGGTCCATAAAGCTTAGAGAAAGCTCTGCTCCTCAGATGAGTATCCCTGTTTTTAACGGGTCCTATAACTCTTGGGTTTCATTTAAGGATCTGTTTAGTGAGGCAATCGACAAAAATCCCTAATTATATAGCGCACAGAAGATGCAATTTTTAAAAGGTAAAGTCTCTGGAGAAGCTGAGCGTATAATTTACCATCTACCGATAAGCTCAGAAAACTACCAGGTTTGCTGGGAAATTCTAAACCATCGTTATGGGAACAAAAAACTGATTTTCACCAACCATGTTAACAGGCTTCTTGGAATTCCTAGCATGCCACAACAGTCGCTACCTAACATTAAAAAGCTGCATGACATGACAAAGGAAACGTTACACGCTATTACCAATCTTGGAGTCGACATCTCTACGTGGGACACGCTCTTAGTGCACCTACTGGCTCAAAAGTTAGATGACGAGACCTTCACAGAATATGTAGAGTCAATCAAAAAGCCCAGAGAGCTACCATCTTTACAGGAGTTCCTGGATTACTTGGAGATGAAATTTACTGCTTTGGAGACTTCCCGTCGTAAGCAAGGACTCTGTGAGTGTTTGCCGATGAAGCTAAGGCGGCTTCTGTCGCTGTAGGACGCCTGCTTCTGTAGGTTGTGTTGGCAACTCCCCGTGCTAGGTAGGGAAAATTTAAGCTTTCTTCGATAAGAAGATAACATAATCTTATACTTTTATACTGGTTGTTGTCGATGACGCTAAGGCGGCTTCTGTCGCTGTAGGACGCCTGCTTCTGTAGGTTGTGTTGGCAACTCCCCTTCGTTAGGTAGGGAAAATTTAAGCTCTTCTTCTTTGAATTTTATCGGTCCGACCCCGTTAGGTTGGTGGCGCCCAATTTTGTTTGTTTAAAGATTTAAATTATAGCATACTGGTGACATTATCTCTGGTGACCTACTCTAAAACACTCGCTGAGTTAAGGCTGGCATTTCTTTGAAATTTAATTTACACTGTTTAATTTTGGAACATTTTAGTGAGGAAGTAAAGGAATATTGTAGGAAATGTTAAATAAAATACTGTAACAGGCTTTTTTATAACATCCGTTTTAAATTTTAACATTTTGTAGTGAAATAAAATTGTAACATTTTTTGTGGGGAAGTAACAGAATATTGTAGGAAATGTTAAATAAAATATTGTAACAGGTTTTAGAACATTCGTTTAAAGTTTATCATTTCGTAAGGAACTAAAATATTCACATTTTTTGTGAGAAAATAAAAGAATTTTTTAGGGAATGTTAAATAAAGTATTGTAACAGGTTTTAGAACATTTGTTTAATGTTTATCATTTCTTAAGGAACTAAAATATTCACATTTTTGGTGAGGAAGTAAAATTGTAACACCCTGTAAGGAAATAAAAAAGTAACAGCTTGTGATCAATGCCACTCTTTTCTTTCATAGACCCCTAAGAAATAATTTTGTAACACAATTCATTTCACATTTCATATTATGTTCATATTCACAATTCACCTATTTTGACAGTTTTCTATGGGAATGCGCGCGACTTGAACAAGCTCTTAGGTACAAAAGAAATTGTGCTAATTTGAGAAATTTAAACTATGGGTTCGAAATTACGGATAGTGAATTTGTGAAATTGTATCGGCTGAATAAGGGTCTCACTCGTGATTTAATCAGGGAAATAGAACCTTATTTACCAAGGCAATCGAGAAGGCTAACAACAGCCTCCCAAGTAAGTACCTACCCCTTCTTTCCCGTGGTTCACCTATTTTGTCCACCTGGTGGACCACGGGTAAACATATTCTTCCGTGGTCCACCAGGTGAACTAAGGTGAACCATAGGAAATTATTATTTAACCGTGGTCCACCTTTGAGCACACAATCTTTTTGGTCTTTTGTTGACGTGCTTCACTGTAATTGAATCTTTTCAAGTGCACCTCTTTTTCAAGAACTTACAACGTATTGTTTCTTTATCGTTTGACAATTAATCTTTGAGTATTTCTTGACAATTAATCTTTGAGTATTTCCTGACCATCTAACAGAATTAGATGTGTTCTGTTTAATGAAATAGTGCTCCGTCCCTAACAGGAATCATATTCGATTGTGTTCGATTTAATTAAATCACAGTTACCAAATTTCAATCCTAAAACAATGCATCTTGATTTCGAGAAAGCCGCAATAAATGCTATTTTATGCGCTTTTCCACATGTAACATTGCGCGGTTGTTTTTATCATTGGAAGAGGGCGATTTGGAAGAAGGCCAAAAAGTTAGGCTTAAAATCGAAAGGAGAAAAGCGGATCGCTGCATTAATTGCTGCTCTACCTTTGATACCCCATGAAAGCATTAAAGAAGGATTGGAGTATGTTAAATCTGAAAGCAGTGATAGCAAAAAAATGTTACTCTTCTTAAAGTACGTTGAAAGTTTTTGGCTGTCTGATAAATTCAGTGAAATTTTGTGCGTATTTGGTGAAAGACACCGCACCAATAACACTGCAGAGTCTTATCATTCGAAATTGAATAAAGAAGTAAATAAAAGAAATGCAACGGTAATAAATCTATTAAAAGGTTTAACAAAACTAGAAACATCAAGTTTCAAGACAACATCGAAGAGAAGAAAAATATATATAGATAACGACGATGATATTATGGGGATACAATTACAGTTACTAAATGGTGAAATTCCAATCAATTTCGCATTGGAGAAACTACGTTGATAGAGCAATTTTAGTTTTAAGTAATCATCATTTTAATTGAAGTAAATTATTTCAATAAATGAATTAAAAAAAAAATGCCATTCGGTGTACTTTTTAATTTGTCGGGATCAATGTTGCATAGATTTAATCTAGCCAATGAAAAGAGGTGGACAATAGGCAATATATTTCAATAAAAATAATTTACGCGATTATCAGGTGGACCACGGAAGAATATGTTTACCCGTGGTCCACCAGGTGGTCAAAATAGGTGAACCACGGGAAAGAAGGGGTACCTACCTACTATCTATCTACTTACCTAACCTGCAAGGTAATCCAATAGGTAGGTACATACCAATCTATTTTTAATATTTTTAGGTCTTATGTACACTGCATTTCTATGCGTGTGGGTCCTACCAAAGGCATGTCGGAGCCAGTGCACATTTTACGATGCACCAAGTTAGTGTATCTAAGAGCATACGGGCTGTGACGTTGGCTCTCAATAACAGCCACTTCAGAGAAAAATACAAAAAAAAATGCACATCCTTCAAAATACAGAAGAACGTTATCATATTAAACAAGGGTAACAAGAATGCCTACTTAGGTGCCTAGGTACCTACCTACTTAGGTACCTAGGTACCTACCTACTTTTAATTTTAAAAGGATAAGTAACATTACTTATCTAAGTATTTAATTTTAGGTTTTATTCAAAATATGGAATGCCTGGCGTTATTGGCTGTGTCGATGGCAGCCATATAGCTATTGTAAGGCCATCAGAGTTAGGAAGAAAGATATTTTAACAGAAAGAGATATTATTCTCTGAATACCCAAATAGTAAGTAGACTCTGCTAAGACTTTTGCTCGAACTACAGTGGAAACAGTGGAAATAAAAAACTTTTCAATTATACATTTGTATTGTTTGTAACTTATGTACTAATGATGTGCAAATAATAATTTAGGTTTGAGATTCTAATTTGAATATATTAAACATCGATGCTAGTCATTTAGGGTTACCATCTGACCGGATAAAGCCGGTCTTGACCGGATTTTTAGGTGTTAGACCGGACTCCGCCCGGATTTTACGTCAGACCGGATTTTTAACATACACGTCCTCCAGCTTGAGCGATGGGAGCGGCACTGGCTGGACAAAACAGCGCGCGCGCCGCGCACGCGCGATGCAGGGCCAAGAGCGGGCGGGCGGGGGGTGGCCGCGCCCCGCACCCGCTAGTCTTTGTCACTCTCGTAACTTAATTTAATTGAATGATTGGTTGCATTATTTCGTTGTGTTTGCGTCGCGTGCTTCACAACAATGGCTTCCGCAAATAAAAAACGGTGCAAATTCACGGATGTGCTAAAATCTAAATATCCTTCTTTTACTGATGGCAGGAATGAACAAGAAGTGAAGTGCACTATTTGTGATTGTTTTGTATCGATTGGATACAAAGGTGGAGCTGACATAGAAAAACACTTGAAAACGGAAAAGCACCTCAAGAAGAACCGATTGTGTGCCAGTACAAGTAAGATTGATTCTTTTGTAACCCAAAAAGGTAATAAAAGTAGTGCTGTTGATGCCACGCTCGCTTTTCATGTGGTTAAACACCACCAATCATACAAAAGTATGGACTGTACTTCGCAGTTATTAAAAAAACTGTTTCAAGATTCAGATTTGGCAAAAAATCTTGCCTGCGCGAGGACCAAAACAGAGGCTATTATTAATAATGTCATCGCGCCGTATACTATCGAAATCCTTCTTGAAAAACTTGAAGACATAGTATTTTTCGGGTTTTCAACCGATGCCAGTAACCACAATGCTGATAAAATATTTCCGATAATCATTCAATATTTTGACTGGAAGACTGGCATGGAAAGCAAGATGCTAGAGTTAACATCTTTGGAAAATGAGACTTCTTTAACTATTGCAAATTATCTTCTTGCGACTCTTGAAAAATACAATTTGAAAGGCAAATGTGTTTCTTTTACGGGTGATAATGCTAATGTCAACTTTGGAGGTGTTACACGAAATGAGGGAAACAACGTTATCACCCATTTGAACCGGCACCTAGAGCAAGAAATAGTAGGTGTTGGATGTCCTGCTCATATCTTACATAATGCAATACGCCACGCAACCGATTTGTTAGAGATTGACGCAGAATCATTAGTGATGAAAATCTTTAATCATTTTTCGGTATACACTATCCGAACAGAAAAGCTCAAAGAATTGTGCAGCTACATCGACATAAACTATGAAAAACTTCTTTACCACAGCAAGACAAGATGGCTAAGTCTATTTCCAGCTATAGAAAGGATTCTTAAACTATACGAGCCATTGAAAGAGTTTTTCACAACGACAGAAAAAGTACCTGTTCTGATTAAAAAGTTTTTCGAAAATGAAACTAGTGAAATATACTTGTTCTATCTGCATTCTTTAATGGCTATATTTCATGCAAGGATTGCTTCTCTCGAAAAAGAGAATAACTCAATCGCCGAAGTGCTCTGTGCATTGAATAGTACGACAGAGTCACTCAATCAAAGAATCGAGCAAAATTTTATCCCTTTAAAAGTACGAGAGCTTTTTGAGAAACGCAACATTGCCGAAGCTGACCAAATGAGAATAAATAGCGAAATAAAGCGAATGTACGAAGAATGCATCAACTACATATCCCTTTGGATAACACCATTACAGTCCTTCAAATGCTTTGAATGGATAAGTTTAAAGAAGGATCTACAATTTGAAAAAATTACAGTCGCTCTAGTGTTTTTAAGGGACAAAGGAATTCCTATAGATGACGCGAAACTATTTGAAGAGTTCTGTCTGCTCAAGAATTTTCTGAACACTCAACAGAACGATTTTTATGAAGAGCTTGCTGAGAAGCAATGGTGTATTTTTTTTAATACAATTAACGACAGCTCAAGAGTTTCAGAGTTTTTGAAGATCTGCCAGTATTTCTTTAGTATTTTGCCACACAACGCAAATGTAGAGCGAGTCTTTTCTCTAATGACTGCTCAGTGGACTAAGGAAAGAAATAGACTTTCAGTGGAGTCCGTGAGAGCAATATTGCTTACGCAATACAACTACAAACACGTGACGTGCGAACAATTTCACAGTGAAATAGTAGGCAAATCCAACTTTTTGAAAGCGGTTGCTAGCAACCAAAAATATAAGAATAAATAAAAACGTTATTAAATAATAGTATTTTTATTTTATACATATGGCAGGATTTTTTTTTCAAAATCAGGATTTTTGGACTTGCCAGGCAGGATTTTTATTTTTTAGGCCTGGTAACCCGAGTCATGGCTGGCTCCACCATGACTCATGGTGGAGCCAGCCATGACTCGCACATATGGAACAGCCATCCCATTAAACGGCATCTGGAGCATCTGCATGGTGCTGGAAATGAAACAGTAATGGTATTAGGTAAGCTTTATCATTTACATCATCGTTATTATTATTTAATACAATTATTCATCTAACAGCATTATATTTTAATGATTTTTCAGGTGATTCAGGCTATCCACTACGGCCAACAATAATGACTCCAATTGTCAACACAGAGCCAGAAAGGTACTACACAGACCTACATTGTCGTGTTAGAAACACAGTTGAAAGGTGCATTGGGGTGTTAAAGACACGGTGGCGCTGTCTATTAGTGAACAGAAAACTGCACTACACTCCCACTATGGCGGGCTATATAACAAATGCTTGTGCAGCATTGCATAATATAACTAACCATGCACGACTGCCAGTACCTGAACTGAACTGACACAGGAAGTCATACCCTGCCTATGAAGCAGTTAGACATGTAAACACATCGAACCAATTATCAAAGTTTTAAACATTAATTACATGAATTAATTAATGTCCACTACATAATTAAATTTTTTATTGCAGGTTCATCCTGAGGCACCACCTGGTGATGATTCTCTGGGAGCCGGTCAAGAACAGAGAAGGCTGCTGGTAAAGAGGTTGTGGTCTGCACGATAATGACACTTTGATCTTTAATTAAATACTTTTGAAAATACTATGTTTATCTCTTTATAAAATGGGCAAATATGCTTATCAATGTGTCATAAGCAGATAATTTGATGGTCAAAATAATAGTAGTACTGTTAGTAATACCCTTAAGACATTTTATTTTTTGAAGCGTGGCGTACTGGCCTCTAAAACAGATTTGAACAAAAGGCTACGTTCCAAACATCTTGACATGCGGCGCACGCAGCAATCAAATTTTCGTTGACAGATTTAGCAGATGGTTTTGATTTTCCTTGTAAAATATTTTTATATTGTAATCTTTTAATTGATAAATCCATACATAATGTTCACGGTTTTGAACTGAACACTTTTGAACTTGAACAACTGATAAGTTTAGTGTGCCATCTCACAATGTCCAGCGAAGGTCCTTCGCAAGGGCTGGTGCGAAGTAATTATGAAATGGTGAAAAATAGACTAGGGGGAAAAACATTGCTACATGCTGGATTTGCGTATAATTTTCATAGAAATAATAAACGCGATAGTGTGTGGACATGTGTAAATAAAAGACATGGCCGATGTGGTGGTTTAGTGAAGTTAACAAATGAAAACGATAATGTTCAGATGCAATAAGGGCATAAGCCTGAGTGTAAGCCGGATTTATTCAAAAACGAGATAAAATTGGTTATGAACGATTTAAAACAAGAAATTACAACAAATTTTAGTTCTATACAGAAAATTTTCGAAGTGAAAACTGCAATCCAATCTAGAACAATGTTAAAAAAGCAATTTATAGAAGTCGTAATACAGCACTGAAGGTAAAAAAAAACAAGATTTACCGATCCAGCTGAAGTTGTTACACCTGAGATTTTTAGGAAACATTTGTTATATTTGTCGATTATAATGAGGATGGCAACAGGATCATCATAATAATATGTGTATCAAAGAAAGCTTTGGAAGATATTAAAAATGTACACCACTTCTTTTGTGACGGTACATTTGATTGCTGCCCCTGTCCATACAAACAGATTTATACGATACATGGACATATTGGGAACAATACAGATGACACCAATATTGTGCCCATATTTTACGCGCTACTGGTCAATAAAGAAAGAAAGACACATGAGATAATGTTCAGAAAAATTAAAGAAGCTTTGATAGAATTCACGGCCTTAAAATTCACTATGGATTTCGAAATGTCAGCAATGGTCGCAATAACTAACGAATTTCCCATTGCTGAAATTCATGGATGTTTTGTACATTTTCAAAATGCCATATACAGGCGGGCAAAGTCTCTTCGTTTATTAAGGCCCCAGTACACAATGGCCCATGCTGGCCCATTACAGGCCATCGCCATTGTGTACAGGGGGTAATGGTATATGATGGCGGACAATTGTCAATCGTGGCGCGCAATCGGGGAGTTGTCGGTTTTTTGGGCACACTTCAAAGGAATCGTGGCGTAGCGTGGCCTGTGGTGTTCACACAATCGGCCATTGTTTAGTTCGTCACCGACCGCTGACCGGGATAGTGCACTTTTTTGTTGCGTGCTAGAACTAGAATTTTTGATCGCCTAAAATGTCAGTATCGTGGAGCAATGAAGAAACTTTCAGGTTTATTGATTTATATCAATCTGAGCCCGCAATTTGGGACTCAAATAATGCACTGCACAAGGATAAGAACAAGGTATGTTTATACTATTTTAATGTTGATAGAAATTATGTATACTATCTATACTTCTATACTAATATTATAAAGAGGAAGGACTTAAATTGTTTGTTGGAATTGAATAGACTCCGAAACTAATGTACCGATTTGAAAAAAATCTTTTAGCATTAATATCCTACATTATCCCGGATGAACATAGGCGATAAAAGAGCCTCGTCTGAAAATAATATGTAGTATTGTAGGTACGATGTTTTCAGGTGAATGATGCATGGAATCGCATTGCAGACTCCATGCAAAGTCCTGTTTCGGAACTTAAAAAAAAGAAAGAGACATTGATGTCAGCATTTCGGATGCATTTTAAAAAAAAACAAGATTCGATCCGATCTGGTATGGGAGAAGAAGAAATTTACAAGCCAATTTGGGTTTTTTATGATGCTATGGAGGCATTTTTAAAAGGAAAATATACATGCAAAAGTATTATATCGACAGATGAACAAAAGGTAAGTAAAACAAATAAATAGTTTCCAATATTTTTTATTAATAAAGTAAGTAGGGTAGTGGAACCAAAAGATGAACACCCCCAGAAGATGAACAATTGCAATAAAAACATAAAAATTAAAATTCTCATTTACTTTTATATAAAAGTAAATGAGAATTTTAATTTTTATGTTTTTGCACTACGCACTACGCGAGAAATAAGAAATACACTAATATTAGTGTATTTCTTATTTCTCGCGTAGTGCAACATTTTCTCCCTCCGCCGTCATAAAAATATCGCCAGTCACGGGTCACTTGCATTTAGTCATTTTGTGTAAGGTTCACGCCAAAAATCATCTTTCTTGGTACTCGTGAGACTTGTTGTGACAATTGTTTTATTTTTTAAATAATCTTACGGATTTCGAGCACCGAAAATACACATAAACAAAGCTATATCTATTAAGATAATTTAATTACAGGTATTCAAAGTTGGCGATTCGGCTTAATCGTTCATTTATTGGTTCCACTACCCTACGTATTTACTCGTTTTTATTTCTAAAAATTTAACTATACGAGTAAACTAATTAAATTATGCATCATAGGCCCTACCACTGCATAGTCGACTTTGATGGATGTAATTCATAAAATTTGATCTTATTTGCGTAGCATTAATAGGAGCCCGACGAGGTACAGATTGTAATGGTAATAGATTTTCTTCATGGTTTACTCTCATACCTACATTGATTAATTCACCATTCCTATCATAGCTGTCAGTACTGCCTGGTGGAGTATAAATATTGCGAGATGATTTGCTCTTTCTTAAAAAATTGTGTAGTAATAAGCAGCTGTGGGTTATAATAGAAGTTTTAACGACATCTAATGGAATAGGTCTTTTAAATACTCTAAAAACTGACGATAATATCCCGAAAGTATTCTCTACGACCGCACGAGAACGTGATAGTTGTTGATTGAACATTCTTTCTGGGGTACCTAACAGATGATGTCCAGATAAGGGCTTCATAATATGAGTACTAAGAGCAAAAGCGCCATCACCCAGAAAAACATAAGGCATATTAGTATTACTTCCAGGAAGTGGACAACTAGGTGGTAAATTAAGGGTCCCATCACATATTTTTTTCCACAAATTGCTTTGATTTAAAACACCTCCATCACTAATTCTCCCTTGGCTTCCTATGTCAGCAAACACAAAACAGTAATCACTATCTACTAGGGCTAATAAAACGATGCTGAAACTTCCTTTGTAATTAAAGTATTCAGATCCGGTATGGGCTGGTGCTAATATGGTAATATGCTTCCCATCTATCGCGCCAAGGCAATGGGGAAAACTGAATCCTTCCGTTTTGGTCAGCCATTCTTCAGGACTTGTGGGAATCTGAAAAAATAAATTATTTTTTTTTCAGGCAGGCATTGGAGAACAGACAGAAAGAGAAACGGAAACTCCAAGTGATGCTAGAAGCAACACAGAAACAAAGGACATGAATATTAAGATACCTGTACAGAGGAGACGTTCAGTTAAGCCACCGGAGTTAGAAAAAGCAGATAAGGAAATGTCAAAGGCTTTTAATACGTTAAACCAGGCTATGCTCAATAAAGACCAACAAAATAAAATAGAGGACGACTGCGACTTGTATACGAGGCTTCTTGCTAACAAACTCAGAAAATATTCAGATAATGAGAGAAACGAAATAATGTACGAAATTGATGGATTACTATTAAAACGGCGTCGCAATTGTAGTCCTCAGTACGTGTCTTCACCTGCTCAAATCATTATAAGTAAACGTCCGTCTTCTTCAGCCACCAGTTATTCTTGTCCATCACCGTCGTCACCTTGGATCAATCGCCCCTCTTCAAATCATTCTCAATCTCCGCAAACTTATATAATTACGTCTCCTATACAAAGCCCATCACCTATTCCACCTACGCAAACTCCATCCCCTCTTCCACCTACTGAACTCCCTATTGCCTCATGCACACAAGAAGCAATTTATCAATCCCCCAACAGAATCCATACACCTGGCCCTACGATCCATATACCTGAGGAGTCCATGCAAATAATTTCTGACGAATTTTATTCTCAGACACAGAGTCAGTCTCAAAATATTTTGGCTGATGCTTATGCAAGAGCTTTCAATAACGATTGTAACCAATAAAAAAAATGTAGTGGGGAAATAGTTTTCGAATAAATGTTTAAAAGTATATACAAATGTTTTATTAACTCACCTTAATCATGTCGTTTAGCACTTGGTTCAGAGCCAAACATACTTCAGGAATAATTCTAGATATGAGTGTACTTGATATTTTAAATAGGTAGTGCAGGCTCCTATAACTGTCTCCAGTTGCAAGAAATCGCAATGTTAATGCCAATCTTATTTTTGGAGGTATTGCTTCTCGCCAATATGTATCCTTTTTTGCAATAATTGGCGATATTTTTTGCAATATATATTCGAAATCACTAGATGACATACGAACAAAGTTATTGAATTCCCCTGTTGGTTCTGCAACAAGGTCGCTTAACAGATTGTCCATGGTTTGCCTGAAAACGGTAAAAAATTTCTTAGTCATGCGTTAACATTCGATATATAATATCATAACCTAAGTACCACATAAAAAAATCTACGTACCTTGTCCTGTTACGATGAATGGTCAGCATCCACCATCGCCTTTTGCGCCATTTCTTTTTTATAACTTTGTGACGGTACACACTTCTGTAATACTTGTAAACAGTATATAAATAAATAGCCGCAGCCGTAACTACTTCTACGTCCATCGCAAGTGGTTTGCCAGGCAGCAATGAGACATGAGCCACTGTGTGAACACCAAGTGATCGTGGCCTACAGTTGTGCATTGTAAAGCGTGGCCCATCACAGGCCATTGTGTACTGGGGCCTTTAGGGCCGAAACACATAAGCGCGTTGCGGCGCCGCGCCGCTGAAATCGGCAGTGCGCTATAGCGGTGCGGCGCCGCAACGCACGACGTGAATTCCAGCGTTATGACGTCATACTTGTTGACAAGGATGCAGTTGTTTCTAACACTCTTGCAAACAACACGTGTCAACCGAGAAGCAGTTTTAAAATTAAAATGTCTGACGTTGACGTCGATCTGTTTATATCTTCGGTTCAGGAACACCGTTGTTTGTGGGATACTAGTGACGAAACCTATAAAGACAAATTTATAAAACAAGAAGCATGGAAAAGCATTTGTGAGATCGTTTATGTTGATTACAAGGAAAAAAACTCAACCGAAAAATCAAAACTGGGTAAGTAGTAACATATAGTCTTAGGTTTACGCGATCACTATTCACAATAAAACTACAATTTTTACTGTAGTAAAAACGTAAAAATCTGATCCGCGGTTTAAATTGTAGTTTAATGTAAGTAGCATGTATCTTTTTTTTTTAATCATATGAAATACACCATTTATTTTAATGCCCTATGCAAAAGATTTTCTCTAAGTTAAAATTATATTTTTTTCTCGCGCTCTTATTCAAAAAGGTAAACAAATACTATAAATAAAACCAAATTGCCATTTAAATTGTTTATTCGCAGTTCACAACATGTTAAATAGTTTGAATCAAATGTATTAAGGTATTATTTGTATTTTGAACTGAGTAGGTATACGAACATTCATATTTTGTTTAATTGCCAACTTAGGGCGCCAACATCACTGGAAAAGTAATTACAAAAATCATTCCGTATTAGATGTGGGCTTAAATTATTTTCATTTGCTGTGGGCAAATGCAACATTTGCAGATCAGAATCATCAAAGATAATGTCATCGGTCGCTTGTACTCCATCTCGATTCAAAACAAAGTTGTGCATTACACAACATGCCTTGATAATGTCTGTCGCAAATTCGTATTGCACATTCATAGATCGATGAAATATGCGCCATTTATTGGCTAGGATGCCAAAAGCGCACTCGACATATCTTCGGGCACGACTCAGTCGATAATTGTAAACTCTTTGTTGTACCGACAAATGTTTTCCTGAGTAAGGGCGCATGACGTTATTCGAAATTGAGAATGCTTCATCTCCTACAAAAACAAATGGAGTTTCATTTTGAGAACCTGGTAAAGGCTTTGGTACAGGAATAGGTAATTTGCGTGTCATAATCAAATCATAAAGTTTAGAGTTCTGGAAAACGGTGGAGTCACTTTCCTTGCCATACGCTCCTATATCGACAAAAATGAATCTATATCTAGAATCTACAAGAGCTAATAAAACTATTGAATTATAGCCCTTATAATTGTAAAACAGTGATCCACTGTGCGCAGGACATGTAATACGGACATGTTTACCATCAAGAGCTCCTATGCAGTTAGGAAAATTTGCTTTCTTGTCAAACTCAATAGCGACATCTTCTAGAACCTGTTTTGTTATAGGAGGTATATTTTGACTTGATAGATGTTTCCATATGGCGCGACAAACTGTCCTTACAATTTTTGCTATTGTACTTGCTCCTCGGAAGTAATTCGTATGCATGGTTTTAAAGTCACTGCCGGTTGCTAGAAATCTAAAATGAAATAATAATTAGTAGGCAAATAATAAAATAATACAAATGTAGGTATAATCAAACTCAAACCGCGCAGGTAATAGTGTTGCTAAAGGAATAGATTTTCAAAGATAGACAGGTAGTTTTTCAAAGAAGTACTCAATAAATATTTTACATTATGGTTGTTCTAGGCAAAGTCAATCAGTTTTTAACTTGCCTAAGTCAAGAAAAAGCAGAAAATTATTCTTTTTCGGCGGCCAGCCATTTATATGAAATTGGATGGACCGAAAGTACTTATGAAAGTTATATCAAATTTTATATGTAGTATAAATGGAATCTAAGGAATTTTAGTCTTTATTACTATTTTTCACTTGTGAAGTTTTTTGTTGCAGGTAATGATTTAGTCAAGAAGTGGAAGGCCATAAAAGATAATTTTGCTAAATATCAAAAAAAACTAAAAGATGCCAATCGATCAGGAGCTGGAGCTGCAAAAATTAAAGAATATCACTTGAATAAACAATTACAGTTTTTGAAAAAGGTTTCACAAAATGCAACTGATTCCAGTTTATGCGTAGCGGAAGGAGATATTGAGAATGAAATAACGGCATTGCCTCGTTATAAAAGTCAACCACGAAAACGAAAGGCAGATGATAAGGATGATATTGAAGAAGATTTATTGGCAATATTAAAAACACCGGAGAATAGACATTTGCATTTTTTCAAGGGGATTTTACCATCTCTACAATCGTTAAATGAGAATCAAACATTGATATTTCAAAGTCGGGTGCTTCAAATATTAACCGACATTCTTCAACCTTCAATTCATCAAAATACACATCACGGCTATAATCAAGAATATCAGCATCAGGGTTACAATCAAGGATATTCAACTATGAGATACGATAATACGGTTCAGAGTGGCTACCACACTTCTACTCCTGGAAGTTCGATTACTGAACAGAGGACTACCTCATCATCAAACCAACAACGTCCAATAAATTCACCATTTTTACTGGACGAAACGTCAGCTACTTCCTATGTTTCACAAGATGAGGAGTTTGATTTTTCTTAAATTGATCATTACATTTTTTAAGGCCTATTAAAGTATTCTTAAAGTAAGAAAATTGTATAATGCAAAAAGCTTAATTTGATTCTGTCTTGTTTCATTTGAACCTGGCTTTGTACCACTAGGTACCCCCAAACCATGAACACTAGTGATGCAAAATTTTTATCGACACCCCGCTAGTACCACAGGTGTATAAAGCCAGGGGTACAAATAAAACTAAACATTTGATTCCGAGTGCCATAAACATCAATAAAAAAAAATAAGAAACCTATTTGTTTTACCTTAAAGTTAAGCCCAGCATTTCCAAAGCAGTAACTGGTTTCCTTCCTTTATTTTTTTTCTTCTGTATATATTTTGATAACTCGCTTAATAGCTCTTCAAATGATGATATACTCATTCTAAAGTAGGCAACAAATTTTTTTTCGTCTATCTTTAATGCTTCGTATTTTTTAGAAAAGAACTCGCCATTTGGATTCATACCCTTACTTAATGGATGTATCCAGTATCTTCTTTGCCGTATTTTTAAGATAGAATAATGTCTTCTTAATAACAAATAAGCAATAAGTTTATTACGATCCATCGCAGAGAGACGTCTATCCACACTCAAAAATCACGAGAAAATGGTTGCCCTACCATAATGCCCTGTTTCGCGACGCCGCAACGCGGCAACGCAACTGCCGATTTTGGCGTTGCGGCGCCGCAAAAATAAGCAGTTTGCGTTATGTGTTTCGGCCCTTAGATCATGAAGAGACCACGCAGTACGTTAAACTGTGCATCTGCTTAGCCTATCTTCCTGAAGAAGAAATTGAAGACGGATGGCTTTCTATAATGGGAAACAGGTAATATAAGTATTTACGCTTTAAAGCTTGTACATTCCTGGTATTTTTACATTTGCAGACCAATTTGATCCAAGACTTTATTTTCAGTATTCCAGACGAACAAATAACTAAGTTCAATGATTATTTTGTTGAATAGTGGCTTGAGCCTACGGAAAAAATTGCTAAGTGGTGTTGTTATAAAGAAAAACATAGTGTCACGATTATTTTTATCGACGGTATTGTTTTTTTAGGCGACCTCTATTGATTGATGCCGGTACTAAGTGGATTGGTAGGCAAGTGGTGAAAATAGTTTCTTAGCAAGGTTCTTGTATCGTTGTGCTATTCAGTACACCGGCCAACCAATAGATGGCGCTATTCCGCGTGTTGGTATGCGGGATATTAAATATTTTTGTTCTGTAGTCGTACTAACAATCAAGGTTTGCTAAAACGTTTGTTTGAAAATCAAGAAGCAGACGTAGTTTTGTATAGTGTTGGAAGTTAATTGTTTTGATTTTCAGAGAACCTTCTAGACGTAAAAAACCGAATTTCGGCTTCAGTATTTATTCATAGCGTTGTTATTGGACGAATTCTGGTGCTTCAAATGATGGTGCTAATTGTGTTTTTGTAGGTAACGTTCAGAGATTCCTTTTAAGTAAGTTTTTAGTGCTTGTATTCAAGACGGTTTGGTATTCTTCGTTCTCTCGGCTTAGCGTGAGACCGAACCCATTCCCCACACTATTTCTTTTAACTCCCGTTTTTTTTGTATAGTTTAGAAGTTTCGAGACCAAATTCTTTTGTTCTAACTCATGTGTGCTACGGGGAATTACCCACTCATCTGCAAATCGCGATTTTAGCATCAAACATTACCTAATAAGACTTCCTTCCTTTCACAGCCAAAGTAACCCTCGTCAACTCACTGCTGCTTCCAATTATAGACTACGCCGATGTTTGTTATTCCGACGCCACGGAAGATCAGCTTAGTAAACTGGAGCGCTTATTGAATGTCTGTATTAGGTATGTCTTCGGACTGCGTAAGTATGACCATATCTCCTTCTATCGCTCCCAGCTGAAGTGGCTTAAAATCCGTTTTCGCCGTGATACTCATATTCTCTGTCTTCTTTTCAATACTCTTCACAATCCTATGTCCCCAAACTATCTCAAAGAAAATTTTTTGCCTCTCTCTTGCTCTGACCGTCCCTCACGGTCCTCTCAACATCTGTACCTGAAAACTCCTGTTCATAAAACTTCCTTCTACACTAACTCCTTTACTGTCAGTGCGATACGCCTGTGGAATTCCATTCCCTTCCAGTGGACATCCGTGAATCTGCATCTTTGGGTATTTTTAAATCCAAATTATATCACCACTTTCTGTCAATTCAGATCTCTCAACAAAATTGAGCATTATATGTATATAATTTTATATAGTAGGTATATATGTATTCTTTTTTGGGTTAGGCATGTATGTTATGTATGTGTATTAGTATATTATTTGTAGGTTATTGTAGTTATAAAGGCGTTGTTGTTTCTTTTTAAAGTTTTACCTTAGAAGCACTACCATCATCTCCGCACTACACACAGGTTAGTTGGTAGATAATGCTAAATAGCATTAAACTCGCCTCTGTACGATTTTTTAAAAGTGCAATAAAGAATTTTCTAATCTAATCTAATCTAATAAGGTAAGGAATTTGTTTTTCGCTAACGTATGATTTTACCTCGCCCCCCGTACCTAACAGTTTATAAGGAGCTACTTTCCCCTGCTCGGTCTCTTTTTGCCATTTGAACTCCGAGGTGACCAAGTGATATTCTTTACAAATCGAGATCAGTGAAGCTTTCAATATTGTGGAAATCGTTAGTTTTGAAGTGCAAGTTTTAACAAAGTGGTCATTCGATTACAGCCTATCGAGCTGACATAAGAAAGAGGCTCCGCCGCCCGTCACCGAGTCCGCAGAGCCACGCGGCAGATTTGGCAGCCTCCATTCTTCCTTTTTTTTCTCCGCCTGTAGGCGATACAAGCCACAAACTTCCAGAATCTGGGTATGTACATTTTCGATTTTAGTATAACCGTCTTTTAGTTCTCCTATTATGCTACCGGTTTGATTCCTAGGAGTCAACACCAGCCCTTATTCTCTACAAAGATTACCGCCGTGTGATAAAGGTTACCCTTACAAGGATTTAACCCCATCACACTGCGAACACGAGTTTCCTTTCAGCGTTTAAATTGGTTAGGTAGAAGGGATGCCTTATCTTCTCGAAGTATTGCATACCCTTACTTTTATAGTATTGTGCTAACTTATAATGGTAAATTCCAGGAGTTTGTGATACGGGAGACCACGTGCTGAGTCTCCAGCCGGTCTCACGGGGTGTTGTCCGCCATTCGGCAGTTCTGCCCATTCTCGCAGCCAGAGCCGCGAATCCACGTGCAGAGCGCGCCACCTCGGTCGCCGCATTCTCCAGCTTCCTAAAGTCGGTACCGTTTCTCTTATAATTTATCGTCGTGTTCTTCTGGAGGTTTTAGAATCTAAAATATAGCCATACTCTGGCTTGGCGCCCAAGTGTTTTACCGTACATAGTAAATATAAGAAATATTGCCAATACATAAGATATGATAATAACTTAAAATACATCTCACGCATTCGCTGTGGTAGGTACCCATAATTATTAAACCCTAGCTTGTAACCGTTGAGTACTAGTCGAGGCACTACTTTTTTTTTACATTAATTTTGTATAACTAATTTATTTGAATTTACCTAGTGGAGTTTAGAACCTAGCGTTTAGCCTAGCTAGCTACTTATTGTATGGTTAGGGTGTTTCATGTAATAAACTACCATTCTTTTAGTTCCTCAGTATTTCATTTACCCCCACGCCACATAGGTAGGGATAGATCTCTTAGGCAGGAACCCAGGAAAATTAGGATTGTAACAATAGGACTACAAATTAAGTAGAGGCTTGGAATCATCGACTTATGCGCCACCTGGGGACGAACCCATCTTTATTATCGATTTTGGAAATGATAACGATTGATATTTCTACCTACGGCACGGCACAAGCAAGGCAATATATTTATTTTAAAATCGCAATTACATTTATTGGTGAAATAATGCAACTAGATAATATCTTTTTTCAGACTGAAAGCTAAAAACATTCCTGTTAGCAAGCGAAAGAACGCGACAAGAAAGAATGAAGAAATGATTGCCAATTTGACTGAGCAGTACAAAAATAAAAAAATTACTACGATCATGTTTTTAAAACAAATCTGCCCATATGTGGAAATCCGAGCAAAAAAGTAATAACTAAATATTAACGAAGTAAAAAAGATGATTTTGGTTGTTTTCTGTTGTAGACGATTTTAGTTCATGCGTCTTTATTTTTTATTTGTAATAGTTGATTATTTTTAATAATTATTACTAAATTATTTTTGTTAAATGAGAAATTACGTACATTTTAAAATTAAAAGTTTTGGGATTTTATTGGGATATTTAATCATTTTATTTAAGTACCCACACTTAAAATTAAAAGAGATTAAGTACCTACTTATCGTTTTAAATAAATAGTTTTTTTTATTTTTTTTTAAAACATACTTACAAAATTAAAACATTTCTAATAGGAATAGTTATGGTTATGATATAATATATAACAAGCTTATGCCTTTTATGCCTGCCAGTACATCTGATAAAAACATTCTTGGAATTAAATTAAACTGACCGGGGGCGTCGACCACTAAGCCACGAACTCGTTGATCTTTGGTCAAGCGCTTGTCAAATCAACGATCAACTAATCGGTGATTTAGCTGTAATTAGCTGAAATAATTACTACAATTTACTGTGTTTTGCCCAGTTTTAAACCAGATAAATCGCAAAAATAACCAGGTTCGTACTCCAAAAGTAGTTTTATTATATTTCACAAAATATAGGGATCGTTTTATCAACAAAAAATAAACTTGTAAAATAAAATAACCTCTAATATTTTAGGATGTCGCTTTCGGATGTAACAGTGAGCAGCAGCAGTAAATCTGATGAGGAACACAATACACCTGGACCCCCAAGAACGTTTAGAGCTAGAGTGGAGCCATTTGATGAATTTTCAGAAGCGGAATTCAAGATGCGCTATAGAGTCTCCAAGCCTGTAGTTCTGTATTTGGTGACTCTCATTGGGGACTCCATAAAGCCACATACGCTTTGGAGTAAATCTATAAGTGGGCACTTATAGATTTACTCATAAAAACTGATTGTTAACAGGATCTGTTGTAGGGCTACAACAGCAGGGCTAGCATGGGCCGGGGACAAATTGTCTTTCCACCGTTTTTATCTACTTGTCGGTGGAAATAATTCTCTTCTCCACCTTACATAGCATGGCAACCGGGAAAAGGGATAAAATGTTTCCACTTGACGTTTTTCGTGGACATTATATCCCGCTACTCCCGCTTCATAGCATGGACTAGGGAAAGAGTGGATAAAATACTCTTCGATTGACATTTGACAGGGAATAACTATCATCTATCTCGAAGGTGGGTATAAAAGTAATTCTCCTTTGCTTACAAAATGTCTCGATCATATTTTTTCATCATTACGTCTCAATTCATTGATAAAAATGAACGGAAAATACACAGGAGGGTTATAAGGGATGCAAGTAATCCGTTCCACTTGCCAGATACCGAATTTCGCCGACTTTTTCGCGTCCACAAAGAAGTGGCGGTATATCTGTGCGAGGAGCTGAAGGATGCCTTGCAGCCTCAAAATTCACGAGATGGTTTGCCGGTGCATATCAATGCATATCAATAAAAATATTACGCTGTACCTACTTTGCTACATTCTGTGAAAACCTTATGCTAAATAGAATTACTAACCACGATAACCTACCTACAATTGTTTTTCTATTATGTATAGATCCTTGCATCTATACGCCTAATGGCAGATGGTAGTTACCAGAGGTACCGGGCAAGACCATTCATGGCTGCACTTTTTTTTCTTCGTCTTCGTATAATCCGCAACAGACCGCAAATAGTCGCAAAAAGAACGAACTATTACCATAGATTTAATATACTGATCAAAATATTGAAGGTTGATGCGTCAATATCTCGTCAGTATTGTTTATTTTCTAGTAATGGCAACACAGACGTAGAGAACCGTCGAAACGCTATTCCCCTAGCTATTCCCCGTGGATAAAGCTTTCCACAGGCGAGGCCATGCTCGGAGGGTGGATAAAACTGACAACGGGGAAATGGTATTTATCCTTTCCCGGAGACAATTTGTCCCCGGCCCATGCTAGCCCTGCAGATCCTGTTAACAATAAGTTTTTTACGCAACCGGTGCTTTCCAGATAACAGTGGCTGACCGGATCTGCCTACATAAATCAGCAGCTTGCCGTATTATCAAAAAAGTGTCTGCAGCTATTCCCCATGTTAGGACCCCAATTCGTCAAAATGCCTAGAACTGAAGAAGAACCAAATAAGGTGAAGAGTGATTTCTACAGAATTTGTTTGTTCCCAAATGTGATTGGGGCAATAGACTGCACTCACATAAAAATATCTTCACCTGGTTGACCTCAAGCAAAACTATATAGAAACAGAAAAGGTTACTTCTCCCTCAATGTTCAAGCATTCTGTACCGCAATTTTAAAAATTATTCATGTGATATTTAGATGGCCGGGATCTGTCCATGATGCAACAATATTGAACGATTCCCATGTGCGAACAGATTTCGAATCAGGGGGTCTACTGTGTATTGACACATCCGAATGGTCGGCCCGACGGAAACCCGACCGAAGTTCCGATGGTTGCCCTACTACGAACAAAGTTCGGATTTGCTAAGTTCGGTCGGCACTATAGACAATCTCCAAAAGAGTTTCGGACCGAACCAAATAAATACTAGAGTGGTACTTCTCATCGATAATTCGTCATTCATCATTTCGATGTAATCTAACTCTTATATTACACTGTTTTATTATGTTTTACAATAAGAAAATTGAACTTTGGTTTTGAATCAGTAAATAAAATTACGAAATGTTTAATATTTCTAAGAAAATAACAAAAGTCTAACCAAACAAGCTGTGTCCATATCACTCTTAAAACGGTATTGTTGTGTACAATTTGATTTGAAAAAACGCTGTTGTTGTGTACAATTTGACTTGAAAAAAACATTCCACAATGTCTACACCTACACCAACAGCGCAGCGGCCCAAATCGATACACTCCTTAGCTTTAAGAGAGAGATAAGAATCGTGTGGCGACGATCTCTACGTATCACGGGAACTCCACCAAGGAGGAAAATGGTACCCTCAAGCCCATACTCATCCGGGACTACAATGTCTGCATGGGGGGTGTGGACAAAAAAGATCAGATGCTGGCGAGATATCCCATCGAGCGCAAGAGGACGAGAGTATGGTACAAAAAACTGTTCCGACGACTATTGAACTTTTCCGTACTAAACTCGTATATAATCCAGAAGTCCCAAAACATCCCTGACTTGTCTCAACATTTGACCCAACGCGAATTCCGCAGTAAATTAGTATTGACCCTCCTCTCTTAAGATTCCCACCCCTGCCCCCCCACAACAAACACAAATTTAATTTGCAACTTATCTCGAGACTTCACCATACCCATCTCTTAAGACTAAGTAAGCAGTAGCACTATTTTTTAAAATTTAATTCTAAATTTATATTTCTGTTAACCTGATTTATATAAAGAAAGTTAGTAAAATAAAACAAGTCAGAAACAAGTCAGTAGCAACGGTTTGTGGATAGCTCAACTGTTTCATGTGTATTTTGTAAATATTGTAAATACTGTATTAGTTAGAAACAATTGTCTACCTTTTATTCCAATCTCCTACTAGGAACTTCGTCAGGTTACACAATGTAAAGCTATCGCATCTAGAATTCCGTGTGGCTTTGGCTCGAGGACTAGTAAGTAAGTGGATATTCTAGCAGGAAAAGACGATGCTCCTAACGTAAGGGAGCAGAGTAGATGCTCCCTAACGTTAGGACAGGGTCGGTCAAGTGTGTTTGGATTGGTTGGCTCAGCCGGAGGGTTTGTTATAGGGATTCCAGTTTTAAAAAACAAATGATACAATTTCGATTATAAAATGGCAACATCAATGTTCGATTGATGTTGCATGATTGATTGATTGAATGATTGATTGATCAAAAATCAATCGGTTCAAAACGGTTAACGTGTGCTTGTGTTAATTTGTTTTTGTTGTCGTTTTTCCTGAATTTCGTGTGATTTTCCGTTAAAAGTGCGTCGAGTTGAGTATTCTCCTCCGCCTTTGCATCGAGACTCCGCTTACGGGATACCTTAACCCTGCATTTGTGGTTTTAGGAGCATAGTGACTCTTTAGCATAGTGACTCTTTATTTTGTGTTTATTTGTATTCTTTGGTCAGTGAATCGGTGAAATTATTATGAGGGACAATAACCGAAAATGTGCAAAATGCAATGCATCCACAGCACAAGATTCGGAACTGGTCTTACATCGTTTTCCGAAACCAGGACCGTCCAACGTACAGCGGTATGTACATATAACATAATCCAAAGTATAGTACCAATTTCAATCGGTATTATCTCTCTGTTGTTGATCAAAAATTCAACCCTAAAATCATGTTTTCAGGTTGGAAGCATGGGCAAAGTTTTGTTACCCAGAGGAGAACTGGAATTCTGTGGAGTTTCAGAGAAGCCTCTATGTGAGCCATAAAATGCTTTGTTCTAAGCATTTTCCCGAAAGTGCATTTGTCCAAGACCACTTGCAAAGGAAAAAGCTGCATAGATATGCCATTCCGTCTGAACACTGCACCACATCAACACACAGCTCTCAAGTTCAGATGTCCATTTCTGAAACATCTGATTCAATAGACTCATCTGATGTAAGTTCTCTTTTTTATTAACCCTTCAAGCCCCGCCAAAATAACTTAACTAATAACTTCCATATAACTTGGGATCCGTCGGGCCTGACAGATTAAGAAGTACAAAGATCTATTATAATATACTATATATATAATATAATATGTCTATAAATCTTAACTTGATTTGGCCAAGATAAGCTTTACTAAAGCGTGTATTTATAAATTCAACTAGTCCTAGAATTCAAAATAGTTTTTCAAATAAGGTCTTCAGTGCTTGTTTACTTAAAATTTCAAAATACATAATAATATGTAATTACATTTCTTTTTCTTCTACTAATTCAAATGGTTTTTTCTGTTTTAGTATTCACATTTGGAGCAGCCTGGAACTTCAAAAGCAACTACTACAGCTTTTGATATTATACAGACTCCAAACTCATCCGTTGTAAGTAAAATGTGTTTTATTCATAGTTTTGCTTTTTTAATGATCCATACTAAAATTGGTAAATTAAAGACACATTGAACTGTTCTTAAAATTGTGAATAATAATCTATGTACATTAATTTAGATTCCTCTATTTTTGTTTTTAGGCTAAATCCACTGAAAAAACTGATAGAGAAAAGCGACTACTAAACAAGTGCCGAAGAAATGTACGCAAAATTTGCAGCCTACAAAAACGTATAAAAAAACTGAAAACACAGAAGATTTTGGAAGCCCTCATTGATGATGATGCAGTACAAGAGCTGTCAACTGACCTGACTAGCTCTTTTGCTGTTTTATTACAAGGGCAATTGTTAAATAGCAAGAGAAAAAAAAGAGGACGCCGTTGGAATTTGCATCAAAAAATTCTCTCTTTAAGGCTATATAAAAGGTCACCTGCCACATACAGACTTCTACGACGTCTATTTTTCTTACCTTGCCAAACAACACTCAAAAACTTGTTGAATAAGCTTCCTCTAAAACCTGGCATCAACAATCATCTTTTTGATGTTGTGAAAAGAATAGCTGCGAATAACAATCCAGTAGACAATGAGTACAGTTTGTTGTTTGATGAAATGTCGATTAGAAAAAATTTGAATTACAATTCAAAATCTGATCAAATCGATGGATTTCAAGACCATGGAGAAGAGCATGGGCGAGATCCACAAATAGCAAGTCATGCTCTAGTATTCATGATTTTAAGTATAAGGAAAAGGATTAAACAGCCTGTGGCATATTATTTGTCAGCAGATCATGTCACTGCAGACAGAATAATGATCTTGATCAAAGAGGTAACTTAATTTTCATGTATTTACTGTTTAGTTAACTGAAATTTATTTTCTATGTTTGACCCTATGTTTAACATAGTAGTTTTAGTAGTACCCATTATATTCTCTATAAACAACTAGTTAATTACAGCCAGGAAGTGATAAAAATGTATAGTGCAAATGTTACCGTGGCACTGTGGTGGTTAGATTAGTATACATGTTTTATCATTGAGCACTATGAACAGGTCCTACATAATATCAAAACAGAAAAATGAAAATTAATACTTAATTTAGACTTAATTTTCTTATTACAGGTCCTCCACGCTTGTTTTGATGCAGGCATCACAATTGCTGCAACTGTTTGCGATATGGATGGGGTAAATAGAAGAGCACTTTCACAACTAGGGGCATCTGTTGAACAACCATATTTTAAATTCAAGGAGCATGAAATCGTTGCTTTACACGATACGCCGCATCTTCTCAAATGTTTTAGAAATTTATTTCTAAAATACAACATTAAATGCAGCACTAATGTTGAGTGCAATGGAAAACAAATTGCAGGTAATAATATCTGTTATACTCTTACTAGCTACTGCCCGCGTGCGATCCAGGATGAAAAGTAGCCTGTGTCCATCTCCAGGTCTCCATGGTCTTCCGATGTGCCAAATTTCATCCAAATCCATTGTTGTTTTAGCGTGAAAGTGTAACAAACAAACCAACTTACTTTCGCATTTATAATATTAGTTAGGAGAGTATTCCCACCTGGAAATTATCTTTTTAGTGTCGTTAGATTCCTCTTAATTATGAGAGTGACACTGGGTATACCAAAATGAAAAATTTGGCCCCAAACGGAAGTTACTAATAGCAAAAAACTAGAAACTGTTGTGAGATGATTAATATAAATACATCTTTTTCAGATATCGCGAAGTGGAATCACATTGAAGAATTCTATGAATTGGATAACAACAACCCATTTTTCGTTTTTGCGCCTGCCCTAACAAAGAGCCACTTAAATCCAAATAACAAACAGAAGATGAAGGTGAAATTAGCTGCGCAAGTTTTGAGCCATACAGTGTCTGCTGGAATGTATGCAAAAATTACCCAAGGTGTGTTGATATCATATATTAAAAAATCTGCTCAAAATCATCTCCAGTCTATAATGTTCCCACTGCTTGGACTTGAATCTTCTCTCTAGGCTAGGAGCTAGGCTATAATCCACCATGCTGGCCCAGTGAATGGTGAATGTGTCCTCAAATTTTTGATCATCTCATAACTACTTATATGTTTTACAATACCCACCCAGAGCCATTTTCGTTTTTCAAAAGTCAATTGTTATTGCAATTATAATGTTTATTGTTCTTAAAAAACTCTTACATTATTTTTAAATAACATATACTTACATAAACACTAATAAAAGTATATATTTTTCAGGAGAGCTGCCAACAGAAGTACTTGCTACGGTCAACCTGCTGAACAAAATCGACCAATTGTTTGACAGTTTAAATGCGGACTCTCCCAGTTTAAAAAGAGGCAAAAAATATTTGAGAAATATTTCAGCCCGGAGCCCTCATTTTGAATATTTCAAAGAAATGAAATTATTTTTTAAAAACTGCCAGTTTATTGGTGCAAAGTCAAGGGCACCTTCCCTGGATGGATGGATCCAAACCATGGCAGGAGTGGAAAGAATATGGCGGAATTTGAAGAATAAATATCCCGAAATTGGGAGTTTATCCACCAGGAGACTGCAACAAGATGCCTTGGAGAATTGTTTTGGGTGTATCAGAAGTAATTGTGGGTCTAACTGCAACCCAACAGTCTCACAATTTGTTGCAGCTTTAAAAACAGGAATCATCTCAAATTTGTCTGCACCAAGCTCAGCAGCAAATTGTGAGAATGATGATGCTGTCATTCTTGACAATTTAAATTTATTTTTGACCCACAATGCCAAACCTGATGTAGGTTGCCCATCAGCAGTAAGCAATGAGGCAGATTGTTGCAGTTTATCCATGGACGATCAAATGGACGAAAATACTGGGGAGATGCAGGCATGTGCCTATGTTTGTGGATACATTATTAAGAGAATGGAAACAAATTGTGAATCGTGCCTCCAATCTTTAACCTCCTCTACGGATACTGTGTGCCATTTGTTCACTATATTTAAAGAATATGAACATAAAAAACGAAGTCTTCAATATGCCAACATAAAAATGGTTGAATGTGTAGAGAAAAGTGCATCAATCATGTATGATTATTTAAATAAAAATGCACATATGAGGAGCGTTAAAGATTGCATTAAAGAATTGCTGCAACAAAGTATTAACTTTGGTTTTTTAAATAGATGTAGTGAACATAAAGAACAAAATATAACAAATATAATAAATGCAATATTTTACATATGTATTAACAGATACTGTAATGTAAAAAAACAGGATGTTTGCTGAAAGTGCTGCGCAAGCTAGCCTACAAAAGAAAATAGCAATATTAAAACACAAATGATATATTTTTTTTAATGTGCTGTGTAATTTCCTTACTGTTTCTACGTCCTATAAACATATGTTATGATGAAATATATAAATACTTAAGTTATAATAAATGTTTATTCTCATTAGTGGCTGGTCATTTCAAATGAACACAGCCAGAAAAATCCTTGAAAGTTCTAAATAAAAATACTTTTTTAATTCATTTTAAGGGACGAGAAACAAAGATATGTCACAGGATGTAGAGATCGTTTAAATTAAAACAGCACGCCCCTCCAGTAAAATGTCTACTCAAACATTTGAAATATGTATGCAACAAGCATTGTAGGAGCGTGCAGTTTTAAATTAAACAATCTCTACCAACTTAAAAAATTGGTCATGTGTGTTTTTTTTTAATCCACTGAATTTAGAACTACTGTAAACTTGTAATCACAGTTAACTTAAATAAAATAAATAAATGTTATTGTATTTATAGAATATAACACAAAATAATACTCTTTATTATAGACACCATACAAATTACAGATAAAAATGTAGAAATTTTACATTTATTTCATTTGTTTGTACTTTAGTTTGTTGTGACAAATGGTTAACCATTATTAAACAATCGTTTAAGTCGTTGGTACTATACTCGAAATAAATAATACTTTATAAACAATTAGCATAAAAGTTTCTGTCATAAATAAAGTTTATACGTTATAAAACTATGCTTTTATTTTAGAGCGAGCTCTTCATAATAAGGTCGGTACTCACATACGGTATTACTCGATAGTTTTACTCGACTTCGAGTAAAACTATCGAGTAATACCGTATGTGAGTACCGACCATAAAACATTAAATTTCAATCACCAAAGAGGACTTTCAAACTTCGCGCCATTTTTAAGTTGCCAAAGGGTCCCACTGAAGGCGCTAGTAGTCATAGTTTTAAACCACCTTTTTTGTTTGTAGATGGCGTTCTTCTCCGCTAGGAGTAATAGTGTTCCGTGCGTTAGGAGCAAAGTGTCTCTGACCGCCACTTGCCTAAAGGCAATCCACGTGGTTGCCGATGACGTTTCTCGAATGTGCGAGACCACCTACCTTCTCCATTGCTAGCTTATAAACGTTGCCGCCTCTGCAGCACGAAAGTGGTGGACAAGAGGACCAAAATGATGTGCGAGAAATGTGCCATACCTCTGTGCTTAGTTCCATGCTTCACTGCCTTCCATAGGCAGTAAGTGCATTGCCTTAATTTTTATACCTAATGTAGTATGTAACTAATAGGGAATATACCTAACATAACTGATTTACCAAACGTAGTTTTATTATTTACTTCGACAAAACCTTACTCTCAGGGACGGCAAAGGGAATATGCATATTTCCCACCATAAAAGGAGTGCAAAATAGTAGATTAGCAAAATAAGGGAGCAAAATTATATTTTTACGGCGAGGGCGATTTTTGAATCCAGAGCGAAGTGAAGGATTCTTAGCGAGGGATTCTTTAGTCGAATCCTGAACGTAGCGAGGGATTCAAAGTACTTCGCCCGAGCCAAAAATATATTTTGCGCCCGAGTGGTTACACTCTACTTTTCATCACCAACTATGAGAAAATAAAAGGCGCCTCATATTTTATTGTAATATTATTATTTAATAAAACATATATAGTAACAACTAAAATGAAAATAAATAGTATCTATAATGATAACCACTTATTTCTTATGTTTTTTATTCGTTCGATTTCTTTGGCGCTGAACACTAAGATGTTCCAAATTCAAAAAGTGCGCGGCAAAGTAAATTGCGAATTGTCCAAGAGTACAATAAACATATGGGAGGAGTAGATCGGATAGCTTTTTGGGCAGAAATCATATAACAATGAGGTCTAAAAAGTGGTATTTGCGTATTTTTTTTTTTCATCTATTTGATCTAACTATTATAAACTCTTGGATTGTTTATAAAAAAAATGTTCAAGAAAGAGGTGAACCTAAAAAGAGTCTTCTTACAATGGGCCAATTCAGAAATGAATTGGCCTTTGTGCTATGCAACAGAGGAACCACCAAAGAAGCTAAAAGAGGGGGTCCTAGTACCAGTGTACTAGAAGAAGAATTACAATAAAAAAAAGGTTCTCCAGCTCCACCACCTCCAAAAGACATAAGAAAAGATGGTGCTGAACATTGGCTAAAAGTAGGTGGGTCACTCCGGTGCAAATTTCCCAAATGTAAAGGCTATTCCACAATTTCGTGTAGTAAATGTGGCGTCAGTTTGTGCTTAAATAAAAATAATAATTGTTTTTTAAATTATCATAAAGAATAAAGAAGATTCAGTAAACAATATATTTTTTTTATTTAGTACTGAGCTAAATATGTGACAATGCATGATGATGTAAATTTCCATCATATTGTTTTTTACATAATACATATTTTTATTTACATTAGGATTTTTTTTAAATATTTTTCCTTTAATCTAGAGCATTAATTACATCACCCTGATTTATTTAAAAAAATAGAAAAAATCATGCAAAGGGTTAAATATTTTTAAGTATCTCCGTTTATTAGAACACATTATATGCTGATTATATAATACGGGTAGTTTAAGCTTAGTTATGTATGACTATGCACACTATGCTGATTTACATAAAGCTTTATTTGTTAGGATAGTTAATTTTGAAAATTATACAGGAAGTAACAAAAAGGGTATAACAAGCCGAAAGAAGGGTCAAGGTACTCCTGAAACTGAACATCTTTTCCCATGGAACATGGGTCGAAATATTTAAAATAATTGGACCTTCCATAGAAAATTAACTAGCTGATCAACAATTTTGTATGGGAAGTCCCAATTTTTTTTTACTATTTTGACCCATGTTTTATAGCGGTAAACGTTCAGTTTCATGAGCACCACTTTGACCTCTTTTCGGCTTTATTACTCCTGTTTTTGAAACCAATTTTATGTTACATGTGGTTTGATACCAAGTGCTATTTAGATAGAAAGATTTAGACTGATTAAAATAGGTAGTTAGCTAGTATAAACCATTCTTTACTCGGTTTTATAAGAGACAGCCCACCGAACAATTTGTGTGCTCCGTTGGAACTGAACAATTTTCCATTTTTTGTCAGGAAACAAGAAATAAAATTGTCTCACATGCTTGCGTCGTCAGTCAGCTGGACATTTTGTATGGACAGTACAGTAGTCGAAATGTTTTTTTTTTCATTTCCGGGCCATGTTCCTTGTGAAAAGTCGCCACATTGTGGGCTAAACAAGGAGAGCTGGTAACAGCTCAGAACATGACTGTAAAGTTATTTCCTTACTGTCGATTGGTCCACCAAAGGTACCACATGGAATTGTCGTCAAAGGGCAACGAAAACACTTGTTACCTGCTATCCTGACTGATTGATTTGAAGTGTACACCTGAGGGGGGGACCAGAGGGGCAAAAACCGCCCTGTGGACAGCCTCCATGAACAAGAACCTCAAGGGCCAGATTGAGTTGGCAGCGGAGAAGATCTACAACTCAGTCGCAGTACCCTTACTGAAGAGGACGACAACCAAATCAACTTCAACAACTCAGGGGAGAGGGAGGTCTCTGGCACCAAATGGGTCCCGCCCCCAAGGCCATCTGAACCCCTCCATGAAAGAGATGCAGATGATACGGAGTCAGACTGTGAGGACTATGTCGTCAATACGATGACATAATCTTTGGAAACCCCGACAGATTTAGAAAAAAAAACAAAGAAAAATGAAGTGAATCGGCAACAATAAATTGGTTCACCATGTCAATAGGAATATTTAATAAAGGTGAGTCCTTTTAATGATGCAAGCCATAAATTTTGTTTCTAAATCCTTCATTTGTCTTTTCAGGACACAACGACTCAGAAAATGTGACGGTATGTGTATATTAAATATGATGGTGAACTTTGAACCTCTTCGTTTGTAGCAAGTATTTTATAGGTAGCTATACGACCTTTAAAAGCAGATTTTATTAATTCTATGTTATCATACAACGTACTAGTACTTCTATTCTTATGTAAATTACTTCTAACATGACCTATCCACCCCTTTTTTCTGCTTGTATATTGCAAATAGAGCAAAAAGGCATTTTAATTTATTGAATTACATCCACCAACTAATTTTACCTAATTTCAAAAATAATTTATCTAACACTATTATTAGTTACCCTAAATTCAAAAATACCTATATAACAACAAATATGTGAGTACCTACGAAACTCTCTTCAGTAAATTATAAACCGAATAACTATTATTAAGCGATGACTCACTTTGTTACACTACTGCACCAACATCAACACACTCAGAAGCCTTGCTTGAAAAGTTGGGGAGTCTAACTGGCACAGTACTGTGTCTACCATGAGTTGTCACAGTTAGATCGCCTGACGTTACTACAGTAGTTACGTAAATACGCAGATCGTATAGTTAGCCTCTTTAGCGGTACCATGAGTTGTGTTGGTGTTTACTTCTTACGTTACAGTTAATACTATACCTCCTGCAGTTTTGCGTTGTTATGTTGGCGGCATTACAAAACGATGCTCACTTCACATTGCATTTTTTCATCTCTTTTTAAATAATGCACGATGATAGAGACAGAGGATAGGTGACATGGTACTATTATTCGACAAATGTAAAAAGTCGCCTGACTCTCTTATTTCAATGAAATCCAATGCAGCCTAAATTTATTCGTGTTACGCCGACACTGTTGACTGACATTTTGCTTTGCTTGCTTGCTAGTCTTGCTAAAACACAACGGACAACGGTCGGAATTCGCGCGAAATATAGAATAAAGTGAAACAAAATGCCTAAGACAAGTGCCTCGCAGTTCGAAATGCTAGGTAGATTACATGGAAAGGTAAATTCATTTGATATTATTGTCACAATCTCTAAATAACTTTGGTGTACTTTTTCTGTTGCTGTGAAAGTTAGACCGGAGTCTGAGTTTTGGACTTTCGGTTACTAATTACACACAATGCTAATACTAAGTTAATTAAAAATCTTTCATTCGTATACGTTGAGTACCTAGATAACTTTCATAGTGACATTCAATTCGATAGGTACGGTGACCTCAGCAAGCCTACGACGGGGCCTAGCGGGAGACTCCACACTATAAGCCGGTGGGATGACCTCACTCGCTTACTCAACTCTGATGGCACTGGGGACTCCAAAACCACCGATAAGTGGAGAAAGGTTAGTTTTTTGTGTTTGTATTGATTCATTTACCTACCTGTCCTGTCCATAACTTGAGCATAACTATGAAAATATTCTTGATGTACCTATAGTCTCATCCATCTCATTTAAATTAGGTTTGGAGCGACCTCAAAAATAACACAAAACGAAAAAAATCCAAGATCGTACAAAGTGCGAGTGGAACTGGTGGTGGAACGGCCACAAAAATACGGTTGACCGATCTTGAGAATCGAGTCCTCAACATTATTGGTCCTCAAGAAGCCACTGGCATTCCAGAGGTGCCCGAAATTGGCTTAACTCAGGTTTTATTTTGCTTTTTTTATACCCTGATTTCACATGACTATTTTCCATTCCTTCCATCGTAGAACCTAGACTAGATCATTTTTCTATTTCATCCAGTTCCATTTCATCCACCTCCAGAACCTAGATTATTAGAAATACTTGTAAAGTATTAATAGTACTAATTTAGTAGTAGTAGAAGTAATTTGAAACTAAACATTGTAACAACATATTACTTATTCCATTATTTAGTGCGAGGATTATTAAAAGAGTGATAAGATCTTAATAAACTGGTTGCAACCACGGATAATTAAAAGAGTGATAAGATCTTAATAAACTGGTTGCAGCCACAGGTTTCATCTCTGTATGTATGATGATGCTGAAAAGTAGCCTAGTCCTTCCTCAATTAATACTTATTAATAAAAAAATTAAAACTTTTTTTATCTTATATACAGGGTTACAGGTTAAGTCGACCTAGATCCTGGAGGGGGTTGTAGTTTCTACCATTCCTGACTTATTTGACTATGAAACACCCTACCCCAAACTTTACCGTTTTCAAGATATTGGACTTTGAAGCTTTTTTTAAAAAAATACCGATTTTTTGTCTATTGACCTATTTTTTTTTGGTGTTATACCTTTAATTTATTTGTATTCGCTATTTTTGTGTAGTGGATGAGTTGCTTTATTATTCTCACTACTGAAATTGCAGTTAAATGAACGAACTGGGTCGCAGTAGACGATTGATAGTTGTAAATTGAAATAAATTCGTAAAAAATATTTTTTTCTTTCAGAAATATTTAAAAAAAAATCTGACAGTCAGGCTGCGGATGGGCGTAAAAATATCTACAGTTCATCAGCTGTCCAACAAGGTATAACAAGCTAGGGTATTATCATAATTCTTTATTCATAATTCGTCATTCATTTCTTTATTCATAATTCTTCATAATTATTTTATGTTATTAATATAATATGTAATTATTTATGTTTTTAGAAAGACAACACTGAAAACTCTTCAAATGCCGCTGAAGAATATTCATCCAACAGCGTATCTATCGACAACGAGGCTCGATCAACATCGTCAAATAATAATTCATCTCGCCCACCAAAGCCTTGTAAAGCAAAAAGAAAAGATGAAGGCTTAGCAAATGAAGTATTGGAATCGGTACGAGATCACTTTAAGCGTCCTCGCCCAATTGTAACAGAAGATAGGTGCGATATTATTGGCAAAAATGTGGCGATGAAATTGAGGGCTTTAGATGCGAAACAAATAATAGTCGCAGAAAAACTTATAAATGATTTACTTTTTGAAGCAGAAATAGGAAACCTCACTCCCGAGCATGCCTATATTAACTTGAGAGATATTTTGAAACAAAATCAACGAAGCTATGTTCCTGCTCAGCAATATCGACAACATGCATATCAGTCCTCTCCTAATTCCAATAGGGCATATACCCCTGTAAGTTTTGTTTCTTCCGGAAGTCCTAGCCCACCCTGCCTTCCATTTCCCACTAGTCAAAATTCAGAGTATATTTCTCAATCATTTCATACTAGCCATCTCAACAGTTCCCAAGGCAATCCCTACTCGCCACAAATACGAACACCTACAATTCCAGGAAATCAGCCCACTGAAACAGAGGTAGTTTTATCGATTCCAGAATCGGCAGCGACATTCTTTAATAATTTCAATGTTGATAATGAATAATTTGTACGCGACAGTTTTCTACTTTAATGATTAAAATTAAAATCGTATTTTTTTCAATAAATATTATCTGTAATATAACAGTGTTTTAATGACTTACCTTCAAATAATCTCTTCTAAGTACTTTATACAAAGCCTCACATGTTTCAGGAATAATTTTTCCAAGTGCCTGAGGCGAAATAATTGTTGAAAATTTTAGGTCCTCATAACTTCTGCCAGTTGCGAGAAATCTCAATGTAACTGATAATCTTTCGTGCGCAGAAATACTATTTCTCATAACTGTGACTTGATTTTTGATCATAGGAGTAACCATTTCAAGTAATTTAAGGTATGTTTTCTCGTCCATTCGAAGATAGTTTTTAAAATCTTCTGGTTCGAATTTCAATTCATTTAATAAATTAACATGACTATATGTTTTCCTTTTCAATAACCAATGCTTACACCACTTTCTTCGCTTGTTTTTCGTATCATTTTTCTTCAAAATTAAAACAAGACCTAGCAACGCCAGCGTGTCATCGTCCATATTCGATGCCATCGCAAAGATAACTGAAGACCGCTCCGATACACCGGAACGTCCCCATACACGCTACCATTGTTCGGTTGACCTGCGCAGGCATACCTGCACAGATTACCTCTCTGGTAGACCGTAGCGTGTATGGCCTACTTTAGTTGTTTGGTTTGGTTAGTCTGCTTACGCGATTCGTCCGTGGTAGATGCGATACACAAACACAATACGTGCTCTACGATTCTTACTCGACTTGGCTTGGATTTTTGAACTGTTTCTTTCTTTCAATTCGTGACTGTGCTTGCAAACTGGACTCTGATTTTCTACTTTTGTTTTGGAACTGTTGAAGATGAAGACCTTCACGAACGATGAATATGCTGATGTTTTGATTTGTTACGGGTACTGCAATTGTGTATCTGCACGAGCTCGTGATGAATACATATCACGCTATCCAGGCCGCCGAATACCGGATGTTAGTGTCTTTGACGGAGCTTACCGACGACTGAGAGAGACTGGCTCTGTTTCAAGGCGACGAACAGACATGGGTAGACCCCGTGTCAATGATGATGAAGAGCAAGACAATGAAATAGTTCAACGGTTTAGATTGGATCCAACTACTTCGACTAATATTGTTGCCCGAGAACTTGGACTATCGCAGTGGAAAGTGTGGTTTACGGTAAATACTGCCGGCCTCTACCCCTATCATTATACGCCGGTGCAAGTTATTGATGAAGGAGATCCTGTGAGGAGGTTGGATTTCTGCAGATTCATGCTCAATGCAGATCTAGAGGACCCATCATTTCTAAGAAATATCTTGTGGACAGATGAGTCGAAGTTTGATAAAGACGGCATTACCAATTACCACAATGCTCATTATTGGTCCGCGAAAGAGCGAAGAAATCCTAATAAGAAGCGGACAAAAGGATCACAAAGACTATTCAGTTTGAGTGTATGGATGGGAATCATATCCAAACATTTGATTGGACCTTACTTTCTTCCTGACAATTTAAATAGAGAACGGTATGAAAATTTTTTAATTGAAGATTTACCGGAATTACTAGAAGATTTGCCACTAAATCTCATTCGTGACATGAGGTACATGCATGACGGTTGCCCTGCACACTACAGGAGAACTGTCCGAGAATGGCTGGACACCAATTATCCTAATAAGTGGATCGGAAGAGGTGGACCCATACCGTGGCCAGCAAGAAGTCCAGACCTAACCCCGATGGATTTTTATGTGTGGGGACACATGAAGAGCTTAGTTTATCATGAACTGAATCCAATCACATCTGTTGATGTCTTGAGACAGAGAATAATCGATGCGGCGATGGAAATAAGAAGGGGTTTAAAAACTTGGAAAAGGACACAAAAAAGGACACAGAATGCGAGTTTGTGTGCGAAACAGAGGCGGACACGTGGAGCATGAATTGTATAGTATGATTGTTTGTAAAAGTTGCAATAAAAAGTTATTTTGTACCCATTTGGATTGTTTTATTTTGTTTGTTGACATAGGCACCATTATTTTTTACTACTACCTGGGAGCCTGTCATCAAAGTTTTTTCTAAGAATTATGACAATAGCCTAGTTTGTTATACCTCGTTGGATAGCTGATGAACTGTAGATATTTTTACGCCCATCTGCAGTATGACTGTCATAGATTTTTTATTGAATATTTCTAAAAAAAAAATATTTTTTACGAATTTATTTCAATTTACAACTATCAATCGTCTACTGCGACCCAGTTCGTACATTTAACTGCAATTTCAGTAGTGAGAATAATAAAGCAAC
Source organism: Eulithis testata (assembly GCA_947507515.1). Taxonomy (NCBI): domain Eukaryota; kingdom Metazoa; phylum Arthropoda; class Insecta; order Lepidoptera; family Geometridae; genus Eulithis; species Eulithis testata. Next base: position 1,730,271 of record OX382213.1, on the reverse strand, counting down.
TCACCCACTACACAAAAATGGCGAATACAAATAAATTAAAGGCATAACACCAAAAAAAATATAGTTCAATAGACAAAAAATCGGTATTTTTTTAAAAAAAGCTTCAAAGTCCAATATCTTGAAAACGGTAAAGTTTGGGGTAGGGTGTTTCATAGTCAAATAAGTCAGGAATGGTAGAAACTACAACCCCCTCCAGGATCTAGGTCGACTTAACCTGTAACCCTGTATACCTAACTAGCAGCTTATAACTTCCTTCATTGTTTCACAGGAAATAATACCAACAGGGCCCTCACAATGTCTACCCCTATCGTCACCAGCAGCTCAAGAAACATCCGAAACTTGTAAGTTCAAATACATAAAATAAAAAATACAATAAAATACTACTTAAGGAATGTATCCACTTCCGTAGTAAGAATAACTTTTTTTTAGTTGTAGCTAAGATACAGTGACTTAACTCTGTGTGGATATGCATTAATAAGGTAATCAATTTTCAGATCTTGAAGACTTGCATCACTCCCCAGTGGTTGGCAGCCCGCATGAGCCGGGGAGCTTGCATGAGCCGGGGAGCCTGCATGAGCCCTCTGGTAGCCTGCATGAGCCCGCTGGCAGCCCACAGCCATCAACCTCCCGAAGGCTTATCACACCCCGGGTGCGCCTCACACCAAGACGTTCCCAACAGAATGCGACCTCTCCACAGAGAAGGGCTTGCCTGCAGACGGAGTCCGGGCGTGACAGAGGGCGCCTCAATCAAACTGATTGTTGCAATTCCAATCCTAAATGAATAATGCAAATCTGTATATGTTCGACCCGTAGCCAAAAATTTGAAAACAAAAAATCATGATTGTATTATTTCAGGGAAACTGATCCAACAAAGATGGAAAACGGCAAGAGATGCATACTTTAGGACAAAGAAAGCTACGAAAAATACACCTTCTGGAAGTGCAGCACCAAAGTACAAAAAATATATCTATTATGATGAACTAAGTTTCCTAAGTCCATCAAATGAGAACGAACGACCCTCAGAAAATATGGATAATACGGCATCACTGGATTATACGATACCTTCAGAAAATACGCAAGATTCTGATATGTCATCGCATCAAGCTTATTCAAACACTTTTCAAGGAGAGCAGAATGCCCATGCTGATAATTCCAGCTCATCACAAAGACCTTGGATCCAAAAAAGAAAAAAGAACAGGCCTAACGAAACAAACGTAGAAAGTTCTGTGTTTGAAAGAGTTCTGTGTTGAATTGACTTTACTCAGTAATCAAACACCAGATATTGCCGCTGACGACCTGTCTTTTTTCTCTTCTTTGGGTCCACTTTTAAGATCTTTCGATTTAGAACAAAAGCTAGAGTTTAGGTAGAGAGTTTAGCGGGATGCCATGGAAATTAAAAATTACAGATCGAGTAGCTCGGCATCCTCCCACTCCCATGACATTAGATCTCCAGCGCAACATGGCTCGTATGCATCGTCATCATACAATTATACAACTCTAGGTTACTCAACTCAACTCAACTCAAGAGTATGAAACCAATGATACGACTCCAGGTTACTCTGGGTATCAAACAGCAAGCCGTAATGATGAATAATGTAAAAAACTTATCTTTTTTATGTTTATTAAACACTATGATACCAAGTAAATATGTTTTTTTCTTACCTTAACCCTTAATTTGGTTCTGTGTGAAATTTGGGACGACTACTTTAAAAAATTCTGTAGCTCTGGAAAATTAGTTATATTGAAATCGATCGATTACGTTATATAGTTCGATTCAAAACATCACTAGCAAAAAATAATCGACTAAGTTTTGAACTATTGCACATCCCTAATTTCATCAGTCAATCGGCACGATGCGTAACGGGAGGAACAAAGCGGTGAGTTTTATTTATTTTATCTATTTTTCTTTTTGTTTGGTGTTGGTTTCTTATTTTATTTTATTAGCATTGAATCAAAGTGACGATTACAGTAAAAATTTCGTGTGAAAATGCTTTTACTAAGTAACAGTTCGCTTCATAACCTTCATGACCCAAAATTAACACATTGCCAATTACTGGATGAAGTAGTGATGCACTGGGTTGTTTCAAAAATACAACATTGCCAAATATTCGACGAAGTAATGTTTATGTGGGCTGTTTCAAAAATACGACATTGCCAAATGCTTAAAAAATATTGCGTGTAAATGTTGTATGGTGTTTGCATCGTGTTATTTTATTTGAGTGCAATGCATTATTTTATTTAGGCATTTTTGGTTGCGCTTGGTTGCATGTGGTGTTTTCCTTTGTTTGTAGGTGCTCCAGCGGGCTAGGTCCAACCGAATACTCGCTTTGGTGCCGGTCTCTGATGCTCGATCTGATGATAGCCAGTCGTCCGATGATGAAGGAGACCAGCTACCACCACCAGACAGTGACGACTGCTTCAGCTCTCCACCACCATCAATTGCGTCTTCATTGGAGCGGATGAATCTGCTCGATGACAGCGAGACTGAGTGTGAAACAGATACCGAACAGGATGTACCTTTTTCTCCTGTTATGCGAGCAGTATTTCCATCTTTAAATGAAACAAACTTCGACTCCATACCATCCATATCATCTATACCGATGCTGCCTTCTCCATCCGTATCAACAATTCCACTGCTGCATTCACCATCTATACCATCACCACTTGCTCAACACAGTTCTTCAAACATAACTCAACGCTCTCCACAACAAATTTCCACACGATCCAAGAGGCGTATTCAAAGCACCCGTCCACGTTTAGTTGCGAAGAGAACCAAACGCACACCAATTAATTTCAAATGGAAAAAGGTGCATTTTGCACATAATGCTTCAGTCGATCCAATGCCCTTTTCTGATCCACCTTCTGAAGAAATGTCTCCGCGTGATTACTTCGTACAGTTTTTTTCTGATGACATAACTTGCGACATCGTACATCAGACGAACATTTACTCAGTGGAGCAGTTGGGACGATCCGTGAACATAACAAAACAGGACATCGAACATTTCATTGCCATTCACATTATCATGGGAGTGGTGAGAATGCCTAGTTATTTGGATTATTGGAGTAACCAATATCGGTACACAAAGGTTGCAGAAGTAATGCCGCTGAAAAAATACCAGAGAATCCGAAGATACATTCACTTCGCAGATAATTCAAGTGCAAGTACGGACAGGTTTCAAAAGGTTCGGCCTGTTGTTGAAAAGGTTCGACTGAATTGTTTGCGCACAGCGGAAGAAGAAAACCAATTCAGCATAGATGAGATGACACTTCCTTACAAAGGTAAAAAAGCAGGAAACCGTCGGCAATACAACGCCAGAAAACCCAAAAAGTGGGGATTCAAGGCATTCGTCCGATCTGGAGTGTCTGGATATATCTACGATTTCATCCTGTATGGTGGTGATGATACCTTCCGAAACGTAGACTTTACTCAGCAGGAAGAGGCATTGGGTTTTGGCGGAAAAGTTGTAGTGGCTCTTTGTCAAACTATAATACATAAACCATGCTTTGTCTACTTTGACAATTACTACACATCGCTGGAGTTGGTAATGTATTTGAGGAATGTACTAGGCATTTTTAGTCTCGGTACTGTGAAAGCTAACCGCTTACGTGGATGCCAAGATTTTCTGGACACAGACAAAGCCCTGAAAAAAAAGGGCCGCGGTTCGTACTCACAAATTGTCTGCAACGAAAATAAAGTTGCTGTTGTTAAATGGTTCGACAACAAATGTGTCACGTTGGCAAGCTCATTTGTTGACGCTCATCCAATGAGTAAAATAAAGCGCTTTTCTAAGGAAAAAAAAACAAGAGTTGATGTGGACTGCCCCCAAGTTGTAAAATATTACAACTCACACATGGGGGGCGTAGACTTAGCAGACATGTTAATAGCTCTGTACAGAACCCAAATAAAAAGCCGAAGATGGTACATGGGTATTTTTGCCCAAATTTTGGACATTTGCATCAACAATGCTTGGTTGTTGTACAGGCGTCATTCTGTTCAAAAACAACTCAGGAAGGTGTTGACCCTCAAAGAGTTTCGGTGTCATATTTTTCTGGCATACACAGCTAAACAAGCGGAAAACCCTGACGTGCCTGGTCCCAAAGAAACAATCAAAAAACCAGTGATATCTCGGCCGATTGACGACATCAGGTATGATGGGTTTGGCCACCTACCTTTTGTTGAGGAGAGAGGCCGTTGTCGTCTGTGCAAAAACGGACAGTCCTCAACCATGTGCACTAAATGCAATGTGCGGCTGTGTTTATCGAAAAAACGAAACTGTTTTGTTGATTTTCATGTAAAAAAATAAATTTAATTTAGTATTCTTTTGTTTTTTTTTCAACTTCTTAATTTGGCATTGTCCCAAAACTGGTACAGTGTCCAATGACGGTACTTTTCCCTATATTTGGCAGTGTGTTAAAAATGACACATACGATATTAGGCTAGATAATCATAAAATATTTTTTTTAACTACTTATTTGGCTTCCTTAGGCATAACTGATTAGGCCCAGATAGTTTTTTTTTCAAAAAAAAGTTTTTTTTTTTTTTGCCAAATTAAGGGTTAAAGTCACCATCAGTCGTTCAATCGGTGGTATAGGCACACGTCGTAAGCTGCAATGGACCAGTTTATCCTGTGTTTTTGCCAGTAATTCGTCAAAAGTTCAAGTCTGTTCTTACTCTGTTTTGCTCCTACCTGTCTGGCTTACTTTTTTCTCTCTGTTTTATCTGTGTTTGTACCCAAATGGGTTGAATAAATGGATTTCATTTCATTTCATTTTTAGTCGACATTCGAAAGTAATTAAAGAACTTTGTTTCGTCAGCCCTCAAAGTGTTGTATAACATAACAAATTCTCCTGCGAAGGCTCTCTGCTCAATCATTGGATGAATATGAAGTCTCCGTCGTAGTTTTATCTTTCTTTTTTTTTTAGGTAATATAAAGCAGCAATTATTAATGCCTTTTGCATTTTTGTGCGTCTGTACTCCAAAGCGATCAGCACGATACTGAAACGTCTCGCGCTGAACCTCAGCCCTGACAAGCTACGCGCTGAGCTGTCAGCGCCGATGGTCAGCGTGACTCTAAAACCTGCCTTAGAATCAGAGTGATGTTTGTAGCTAACTTCAGTGCTGATTTGAAGTGGCACGGTACCCTTTTTTTAGAAAATGTTGTACTCTCAGAGTTTTTACTTATTATTCTAGATGATTAATCAGAAATAAGCCAGAGACCAGAAACTAGAGGCAAGCACCAAGTTGTAGCAGCTAACTCTCGGTCTATATCTTCTATTTCTGGGTCGAGATCAACATAAGCTCTTATTCCATAGAATGGCTCCAAATACCGGATCGGCTACTCCAGAGCAAATTGACACACTCCTAAATTTCTTGAACGAGCTCAGAGTTTTCACGTACTTTCAACTGTCTTTTTTTTTATTTTTCCACGCTCTGCATGAAAATGTTGTACTCTCAGAGTTCTCGCGTACTTTTCAACTCTCTTTTTTTATTTATTTTCCACGCTCTGCATGAAAATGTTGTACTCTCAGAATTTTCACGTACTTTTCAACTCTCTTTTTTTATTTATTTTCCATACTCTGCATGAAAATGTTGTATCATGGGACCTCATATCTTCGTAGATGTCCTGGTCCTTTGCTAAATACAGTTTCTCTTTAAGCATTTTTTCATGAGCGTTTTTTGCCGGTTCATCCCACAGCGCCAGTTCTGCTTACCAAAATTGGCCCACTTGGCACCGTCATCAGATCTATAGAGTATGAATGACCTTTGCGGGAAAAATATTCAAACTCGCCATTTTGCATGTGCACCTAGGGAATAGAATAGCTTCAAAGCTCTTTGAGTGATATTTCATTTTCACCATCAAATTTCTCCTCAATTAGATAGGTCCTTCCAGTTGGCAGATGGTTCACTTATTTGACATCCAACCTCTCAGACAGCATGGGATTGAGCGCATGGAATAATTGTATGCCCATTTTGGCCGCCTGCCGCTACTAAAATAATCCTAGTTAGATCATTCTGAACTACACAGAATCAAAACAGGCTTTGTTAGAGTCGGTAGAACAGCACTCAGGAACAAAGTAGTTCGGACTATCTTAACATAGCCTGAAGGATCATTTAATACCACTCCAGGCTTCTTCTGTGAATAAATGTAATAATACTTATACCAGACTAGAGTTTCACGTACTTTTCAACTCTCTTTTTTTATTTATTTTCCATGCTGTGCATGAAAATGTTAGGCTAGTTATGGCTAATTCACCCGGCCTATATGAATTAACTTTATTTCATTTAATAAAATAAAGGTAGAGTAGGGTAGGTAAGAGTATTTATTTATTCTTGTCTAATAACCCCCCTTCCACCAACATAAATTACGGTTAAGGGGATTTCTATACTTTTTTTGTCTAATAATCCCCTGCCTCAGCTAAATTCGATTGTAAGGGGATTTGTAGACAAAAAGTCTAATAATCCCCTTCGAAGGGGAATCTTTAAGGGGAATATTAGACCAATCCGTTGTAGGGTAGGGTGGTTTAAGACTGCGCGGTCGAAAAGACTGCGCAGACGTCCTAACTTAGAATCAGAGTGATGTTCGTAGCTAACTTCAGTGCTGTTTTGAAGTGGCACGGTACCTGTTATCGCTCCTAGAACATAATTGGTTTACCGTAAAAATACGATGCTCCAGGTGAGTTTGAAGTTTTTATCACTCTTTGATCTTATTTGTCTTCAATTTAAACGTGTTGTCAATCACTAGATTAAAGTAAATCAAAAGCTATGTTGATCGATTTAGCAAGCGAACATAATCACAAGACAGTGCCGGTGAAGTTATTTTAGGTCTTTCTGCATAGATGGTGGTACCGGGATGAACAATTGAAAATAGACGATCGTGTAAGACTGCGCAGGGTACGGTCGTCTAAGATTGCGCGCGCAGGCTTACACGTCCTTTTTAATTTTTCCGTTTTTCATAATTACGGTATTTCGTATTTACAGAATGACGTCGAGAAGGAAACGGACATCCGATCACTTTGCCTTCAAGAAATTATAGAAACAGCACGTAAACGGGTTGCAAAAGGCAAAAGTAAAAGGCCCATAGCTAAAGAACTAGGCATGGCTGAGTCTACTTTACGACTACGATTGAATAGATCTCATTCGGCAACCAATCTTGGAAGATACGACAAATTAAAAAATAACATTAACAACACCAAAAACTGATTCTAAGAAAACTTGGATATGTCCAGACTGTGGAGAAATTTATAAGGAACCAATAATTGAAGACTGGATTGTATGTGTAGCTTGTAATGAGTGGTGGCATGAAGAATTCCCGGCAAAAGTAGGTACTGCAAATTTTGTGTGCGATCTGTGGCAAAAATAGAATTAATTATCTACTGCGCACTCTTAAACTAACCGCGCAGTTTTACCGAACCCACTGCGCAATCTTACACGACCGGTAGTGTAAGAGTGCGCATTTCCCATTTTATGGTTTTGCTCAAATAACTCTAAAACTATGGATCTCATGTCAGTGCTTTTATAAAATATTGTAAGTAATATAATAACTAAGGAATATAAATAAATAAAGTTGATTTTTGTAAAGCTGTTCATATTGATTATATATCCCCTGATAAGTTAAGTGCGCAGTCTTAAACCACCCTACCCTACTCTCAGAGTTTTCACGTACTTTTCAACTCTTTTTTTTTATTTATTTTCCATGCTCTGCATGAAAATGTTGTACTCTCTGAGTTTTCACGTATTATTCTAGATGATGAATCAGAAACAAGCCAGAGACCAGAAACTAGAGGCAAGCACCAAGTTGTAGCAGCTAACTCTCGGTCTTAGGCAGTGGTCCGACTGGCGACGATGAACGAGAAACGAGTAGAACTAGAAACTATAAACGAGTTGGCGATTAGCGGGAAGCGAGTGTAGTTTCGATAGTTTTGTCGCCGGGCTATAAGCGAGTGTGTAAGTGCGACGAGCGATTACTCGCGCCACTCGCTTGCTCAGTCCTGTGCAAACCTGCGTACGCGTCACACGTGTTTAGAAACAACTTTAGTTGCAAGTTCCAAGACACTATGGAGGAGTTTTTTATTGAATGTGTCCGACAATATCCTTGTCTATGGGACACAAAACTAAGTTCTTATAAACAATTAGATGTGAAGGACAAAGCGTGGAAAGAGATTTTAAAAAAAACGAACATGGCGAGTGGTAAGTTTTTTATTTAATCATATTGACAGTTGTATGTGTGCATTTCGATTGCTCAGACACAACTAAAACCGGCGCGGTCACGTTATACCATACGTACCTACAATTTTTTGCTTTTGAGCGTTAAAATTGTATTTTTTTAAACTAGTCATTTTATTTTAGTTGCCGAGCGATCGAAACGCACACCCATTGCATTGTAGCAATATATATTCGTTTACTTTTACATTGTCTTTTCAACGTTGAATTATTAGTTTAGAATTCTGTGTGTTATACGATCAGAGTCCAATATATGTTGCACACGATTATTCTGCCACGAAACCGTTCCAACGGAATTAAAGTATTCCGTGTGTTATACGATCAGAGTCCAATATATGTTGCACACGATTATTCTGCCACGAAACCGTTCCAACGGAATTAAAGTATTCCTTGAAATATTCTCTCACGAAAAAGGCATTTTCTAGATCAGCTGGGGACTGTTCTGAGCCATTACTTGAAAAATTATAAGGAAATTCTGACTGTACGTTGTCGATTTCTTGAAGGCTGTTTTGTAATTTATTATGTATTACATAATTATGTAAAACGCACGCAGCCTTCACAATTATTTTTGCTGTACATATTTTAAAATTTAATGGCCTAAAAAAGATACGCCACTTATGCACCAACATACCAAACGCAGATTCTATCATTCGGCGTGCTCTGCTCAATCTATAATTGAATACTGTCTGGTCATTATCTAACCTTTCATGATCAGGGTATGGTTTTAATAAGTGTGTCATCAAAGGAAATGCACAGTCACCAATAAAAACATAAGGCTGAGGCAAACCTCCTTCGTATAGAGGTTCATCAAGGGGCAATCTCAATCCATTGTTTTGCAACTTACTATAGAAGTTACTATCTGTGAATATTCCTCCGTCACTGAACCTGCCCATTGATCCAACGTCGATCATTATAAATCTCCCATGAGCATCAGCAACTGCCAACAGTACAATCGAAAATGTGTGTTTGTAGTTAAAATACTGTGATCCTGATTTAGGGGGTGAAAATATTACCACGTGCTTGCCATCAATAGCACCAAGGCAATTTTTAAAATTCCACAAATCATCGAAGTCTTTCGCTATAACTTTCCACTCAGATTCAGTAGGAATCTTCATTACTTTTGGCTGTAACCTGGTCCATATCGATTCACATACTTCTGGTATTATTTGCGAGAGCGTAGAACGGCCTACTCTATAGCTTTTTGCCAGTGCATTATATGTAGTTCCGGTTATGAGAAATCTGAAAACAAATAAAAATATTTATGAATACCTATGTATGTATTTTAGATCTGTAGTTTTCACGAGACATACCTGTTTTTTCGGTTATTCTGACGTATATTAATTTATTTTTCCTTTTTAGCTGATGTTTCGGCCTGCTGCGACCACTGGCCGAAACGATACCTAGTTAAATTAAAATAATGTAAATGCTTACGTAAGAATTACCGAAAAAACGTATTTTATTAATAGTTAAACACATGAAATTAACATACAGTGTGATTCTTGATTAAGTGTACAAACGGGCTGAAACGAAGGTCAATTTTAAATACATAAAAAAACATATAAAAAACATAAAAAAACATCCAGCCTGAGCTAGTTGGGAGGTGTGTCGCTTTTTTCTATTATTTAAATAATTCAAGTAAAAATAGCATTGTAAATGCAAAAATACTAAAAATATACATAAAAAAATTTAAATTGACCCTAGTTTCAGCCTACATCGTTTTGTACACCTGATATAGAATAACACTGTTTGATTATATTATTACTTTTAAAATAATTTGTTTTATTTACAGTTTCACTGGCAAAGACAAAATGGAAACATTTGCGAGACACTCACCGTGAAAAACTTAAAAAAATTAGCAAGACAACAACTGGACAGTCGCAAAAAACCATAAAACCCTGGAAATACATGAGTCACATGGAATTTCTGCTTCCATATATGACAAATACGGAAAGGGATACAAATGTTTCACCAAATCCTGATATTTCTATAAGTTTGGAGGAAACAGCTAGTACAGAAGATAGTAGAGACTATTCACTAGTAGAGACAAGTACCAAAAAAAGGAAGACTGATGAAATAGTCCATGATGAAGAAGATTCTTTGCTCAATTTTTTAAAAGAAATTAATGAAAATCGAGACAAACGAACTGCTCAGAGGGACGACTTACGTAAAGAAGTACTTACATCAGGTGATCCGTTGAAAGCATTTTTCGATTCAATGTACCAAAGTACAAAACAGATGCCGGAGTTTCATCAAAGAGCAATAAAAAGAAAGTTGTTTCAATCGGTAATGGATGCAGAAGAAAATATTGCCAATACAAACTATTCTGGTTACTACTCACATAATTATGGTTACAATACTCCTTCTACAAATCAGACAAATTATGTATCAGAAGACGGTTCTATATACTCACCTGGACCTAGCGTTTCTGGTGTGCAGCAAACTGAACCCAGCGTTTCCGCTGGGCAGCAAACTGAACCCAGCGTTTCTGGTGTGCAGCAAACTCAACAAGAAATAGTTATCCAAGATTTAATGCCTGCCACTCAAACCACTCCAAGCGATGCAACAAATAATAATTAGGTTTTGTTGCTCGAAATTGTTGTTGATTAATTTAAGACAAACTTACCTTAATGTAATAGCAAGACGCTCTCTTGTACTAATAGCTTCTCTATAATTTGTATCTTTTTTCTTTATGTCACATTCTATTAAACTGTGCAAATATTCAAACTCATCTCTTGTCATTCTAAAATATGAACGAAATTGATTATCTTGCAATTCATAAAAAAGTCTGAACTCACTATACTGTTTTCTTAAATAATTAAAATTTTCCATCCAAAATCGTCTTTTTTTCTCTCTCGATTTCTTGCGTTTTCTCTGTATTGCCACTGCCACTACAAAAACACTATCGTAAAATACATCATCGTCGTCGTCTGAGCTAGACAAAAATGAGAGTAGCAATGATTTCTTGGTATCCATCGCACGTCTACTTTCAATGCCGCACTGTATAGAAATGATGAAGCGGGCGAGTATCGCTGAACGAGTATTGCTGAGTGAGTTTATTTTTGAAAGCTCGTCGCTTAGCGGTAAAACTAGTAAAGCGAGTCGTCGCCGGCAGTGTGAACAGTCAGCGATCAACTATTTGTATATGCATCTCTTTTATTTACACGGAATGTTATATCTATTGTACGTTTCTTGAGCGAGAAAATAGTCGATAGTTAATCGTTTACTCGCCGTTGGTGGGACCACTGCCTTAAGCTCTTATTCCATAGAATGGCTCCAAATACCAGATCGGCTACTCCAGAGCAAATTGACACACTCCTCAATTTCTTGAACGAGCATAGAGATCTAGCCCGCGGGTGATTGAGGAATGTTGAAGCAAACGTTCATGCGAAGGGGTTGTGGGAAGAGTTGTGCAACATGCTCAATTCCATGGGCAACTTGTATGAAATCAATTAAGCAGTGGCACAAGGTACCTACATATATTACTAACTAACACTAAATAGTGATATAATAAAAAACCTCATGGTGTTAAATTTTGCAGGTATGGTTCGATAGAAAACATCTAGCTAAAATAGCTGCGTCTGACTCTTGGGAGGTTGGCTTCAAGGACTGGAGGTGGACCATCGATGGCACACCCACTCACACAATGGGAGTTAAACGTGCTCTTAATAATGGATGGGTTTGGTAAACGCTAAACTGGGGCCAGAGTGCCAGCTTTCAGTGAGGTAGTCATTGTTTTTTTCTTAATTTTGGATATTTTATTTGTTGTGTTTTAATTTCATATAATATTTTATTTATTGACATATGAATCTGTTTTATTTCAGACTAATGAACCAATTTTGTCCAACTCCAGTCAGGCAAGCCAACTACCAAGCTTTTCACAGCCTCTGGATTTTCATTTGCCTGAGGAAGTTGTGGAATATGTGGTTGTTAGCCAAAAATATAGTCAACGCAGACAGCATACAAGTCCACAACCAATAGGACACTTTACATCCAGACGTTGTAAGTATTTGCTACTGGTATTATCGCCTTGCCTCAGGCGAATATCCGAGGCAAAAATCGTCACGTCTGGGCTACTCGTAAGGGGAATACTTCCTAAAGGACTTCTGCGATCAATATCGTTCGAACCGCTAGAGGACCAGCTCGTTCTGTAAGAAACATAATTGACCCTCCTGTTTTATTTGGCGCATTTATGACTCAAGAAATACTCGACGAAATTTTGCTGTGGACCAATGCTGAAATAGCTATAAGAAAACAAAGCTATGAAACTTTGACGTCGACCCAAAACGAAACGTGTCTTGAAGAACTCAATGCGCTCTTCGGGATACTGTTGGCAGCTGCAATGAAGGATAACCACCTGATGATGAATTATCCAATACATCCTTCTGTGGTACCCGCTATGTCTCGTGTATGAGTCGTGAAAGGTTTGATTTCCTAATAAGGTGCCTAAAATTTTATGACAGGGCTATAAGAATACAAACCTTACAGACTGATCCGCTCACACCAATACGAAAAATATGGGACTTGCTGGTGATTAAATGCAGAGAAAACTACGTTCCTGGAACCAACGTTACGATCGATGAGCAATTACTTGCATTTCGTGGTCGTTGTAAATTCAAGATGTATATCCCTAATAAAACTGCAAACTATGGACTAAAAATTTAAACGATGTATGACAGTGGGACCCGATACATGATTGACGCCATGCCTTATCTTGGAAGAGGTACTGATACTAGAGGAGTTCCTCTTGGTGAACATGTTGTAAAAGAACTAACACGAAGCATCCATCCCAAAAGAGAAATACCGGACGAAATGAAGAACAATCGAGGAAGAGCCGTTGGAACTTCCATGTTTTGTTATGATGGGCCACTGATTCTCATTTCGTATAAACCAAAGCCAAGAAAAATGGTTTACCTGCTATCGTCTTGTGATGAAACAGGTACTGTAAACCCAACAACTAAAAAACCTAATATGATTGAGTTTTATAATGCAACAAAAGGAGGCGTAGATACATTTGATCAGATGTGTTCACTGATGTCATGCAACCGCAAGACCAATCGATGGCCCATGTGCTTGTTCTATAACATGCTAAATATATCATGAATAAACTTATATATTATATATTGCCATAACGTCTTAACATCAGGAGATAAACCATTGACCCGCAGAAATTGTAACGAATATTTTCTGAAACACCCGAACAACTAAATAGATGGTATGTTTTTTTAGGCGAAATCTATTGATTGTTGTTAGTACTAAGTAGATTGGTAGGCAAGTGTGAAATTAGTTTCCTGGTAACTATGGTTTTTGTATCGTTGTGCTATCCAGTACACAGACAAACCAATAAATGGCGCTATTCTGCGTGATAGTAAAAACTGATACGTGAAATTAAATATTTTTGTTCTGTGGTCGTACTGACAGTCTAGGTTTGCTGAAACGTTTGTTTGCAAATCAAGAAGCAGACGTAGTTTTGGTTTAGTGTTGGAAGTTAATTGTTTTGATTTTCAGAGATCCTTCTAGACGTAAAAAACCGAATTTCGGCTTCAGTATTTATTCATAGCGTTGTTATTGGACGAATTCTGGTGCCTCAAATGATGGTGTTAATTGTGTTTTTGTAGGTAATGCTCAGAGATTCCTTTTAATAAAGTTTTTAGTGGTTGTATTCGAGACAGTTTGGTATTCTTCGTTCTCTCGGCTTAGCGTGAGACCGAACACATTCCCCACACTATTTCTTTTAACTCTTTCCGCTTATGACGTATTTCCCCGTTTTTTTTTTTGTATAGTTTAGAAGTTTCCAGACTAAATTCTTTTGTTCTAACCCATGTGTGCTACGGGGAATCACCCACACATCTACAAATAGTGGTTTTAGAATCAAACATTACCTTATAAGGTAATGAATTTTGTTTTTCGCTAACGTATGATTTTACCTCGCCCCCCGTACCTAACAGTTTAAAAGGACCTACTTTCCCCTGTCCGGTCTCTTTTTGCCATTGGAACTCCCAGGTGACCAAGTGACTTTCTTTACAAATCGAGGTCAGTGAAGCTTACAATATTGTGGAAATCGTTAATTTTGAAGTGCAAGTTTTAACCAAGTGGCCATTCGATTACAGCATATCGATCTGACAGAAGAAAGAGGCTCAGCCGCTCGTCACCCGAGTCTTCGGAGCCACGCGGCAGATTTTGCAGCCCTTGAATTCTTCTTTTTTTTCCGCCTGTCGGCGATACAAGCCACCAACTTCCAGAATCTAGGAGTTTGTGATACGGGGGACCACGTGCTGAGTCTCCAGCCGGTCCCACGGGGTGTTGTCCGCCATTCGGCAGTCCCGCCCATCTTCGCAGCCAAAGCCGCTGATCAGCTGTGCCACCTGCAGAGCGCGCCGCATCGGCCGCCGAATTCTACAGCGTCCAAAAGTCGGTACCGTTTCTCTTATAATTCCCCGTCGTGTTCTTCTGAAGGTTTCTGAACCTAGTATATAGCCATACTCTGGCTTGGCGCCCAAGTGCTTTACCGTGCATAGTAAATATAAGAAATATTGCCAATAAATAAGATATGATAATAACTTAAAATATATCTCACGCATTCGCTGTGGTAGGTACCCATAATTATTAAACCCTAGCTTGTAGCCGTTGAGTACTAGTCGAGGCACTACCTTATGTAACATTAATTTTATCTAAATAATTTATTTAAATTTACCAAGTATAGCGAAGTTTATAACCTAGCGTTTAGCCTAGCTATTAACTGACTCTACTTATTGTATGGTTAGGGTGTTTATGTAATAAACTACCATTCTTTTAGTTTCTCATTATTTTATTTGAAACCCCCACGCCACATAGGTAGGGACAGATCTCTTAAGCCCGGGTGACACGAGGCTAGTAAATCAAGCTAGTGAGCCAAGCTAGTGCTGCCAAGCTAGTGCTGCCAAGCTAGTAAGCTAGTGACACTAGCTTCGTGTAGACGGAACTAGCTTCGTTTACAAGCTAGTAAGCTAGTGTGGAAGCTAGCAAGCTAGTGCCTCAAGCCAGGATAGTTTTATAGCTTGGGGTTCTATTTTTCAAGCTAGTAGGCGCCCCCCACCACCCGTTTTACTATCCTGGCTTCGTTACTAGCTTCGTGTCAACCGCGAAGCTAGCGAACCTAAGCTAGTGTGCAGTCGGAGAGCGTGGTGAGAGTGCGTGCAATTTGTTAAAATGCCGAAATTAGCGGACGAAATTAATTTAAAATTCGTTCAATTGTACAGAGAAGAGGAATATTTGTGGAATGCAAGTATTCCATCTTGCAAGGACAAGCAAATGCGAGACTCGTCACTAGAAAAAATACGCGACATACTAAATAAAGATGGAATAGAAATGTCGATAAAAGAGATTAAAAATAAAATTAAAAATCTAAGAGCTACATATTGTCAAGAATTAACAAAGATAGAAAAATCTGAGAGGTCTGGAGCAGGAACTGCAGAAGTCTATAAGCCAAAAATTATTTGGTTTGAGGAAATGCATAATTTCATAAAAAAGGTGCCAATGAAGAGAAAAACTTCGGTAAGTTATTTTAATATTATTTACTCTTTACAATTATTTACCTTAAAAGTACTTATTGAAATATTAATAATCGTCGGCATTTTTAATTTTTCTTGTAGTTTTGTCTGAATTAACGAATCATTCTTGCTTGCCATGGTACTGCTCCATCATTGTTGAAATATCTCTTAAATTTCTCCCTTTTTTCGATAGCTGACAGAGAAGAGTGGTTACTTCCCTGTCGACTGATACTGGGTAAACATAAATTTTCCATTCTCCATGAACCGGGAATAATGTTTCCCGCTTCAATGTCTTCTTGGTCGACATCACTACTAATGCAATAAGTGCTTTTTTGCTCTTTTCGTAACCAATTATGCAGAGCACATGATGCTAGTACAATTTTGTCTACTGTTTTTACGTCAACTGCGATTGGTCTTTGATAAACACGAAATCGGCTTGCCAATATGCCAAAGGCATTTTCTACAGTTCTTCTGGCTCTACTTAGCCGGTAGTTGTATACTTTTTCTTCATGTGTTAAATTGTCACCTGGGTACGGTTTCATAATATACGATTTTAATGGGAATGCAGCATCCGCCAAAATTACTCCGCCTTGTGGTATAAGGTTATTTTCTAGTTGATTATATATGGAGCAATTCCTAAAAACACTTCCATCAGATGCCATTCCACAGGCGCCGACGTCAATATAAATGAAATTATAATCGTAATCAACAATAGCCATAAGAACAATACTGAATGTTTTTTTTGTAATTAAAAAACAAACTTCCACTGTTGCCAGGAGCTATGATTTGAACATGCTTCCCGTCGACGGCGCCATAACACGCTGGAAAGTTCCATTTCACTCTGAAACCATTTTCTATAGCTGCCCATTATTCAGTTGTAGTTGGAATCTGTAACAATATTTTTAACAAATTTATTATTTTCAGAACAATCAAGATTCTCCAAACAATAATAAAGATGACAACAGTGCAAGCAACAGTCAGTCATTAGAACCACCCGTAGCAGAAAATCTGTCAGAAAAGACAGTTGAAATGTCTCAACCTGCAAGCGAAATGTCGTCTATTCAAGATAAAACTTCTAAATTTATTTCCCCCGGAAGTAACATTCCGCAATTTAAGAAACGGAAGGTTTCGCAAGTGAGTTCATTGATAAATGAAATTAAGGTGATTAAGGAGGATTTAAACAGTTCACGAGAATTTCAGGAACCAGAGCTGGATGAACATGAGATATTTGCAAAATATGTAGCAAGTCAGTTGAAAAAGCTTTCACCCGGTGTAGTATTTTATATTTATGTAGGTACTATAATTTTTATTAATTCTGTAATTCTTCTCGGCTGCTAACTTCTAAATTATTTGATATAGGATCTTTTTAGATTTTCAGGCGTAACGGAACTCTTTCATCTCTACCACCTCAACATTTGAAACAAAACATTGAAAATCGAATTCATGGCTGTCAAAATTCGGATGGGAGACGTTCGTCAGTCTGGTCTTGATTTGCATGGTGAACGGAGTGGAACAGTTGATTTTTATAGCCCATGGCTCAGTAAGCTTCACGTAAACGAACCTGGAAACTGTGGTAAAACCTGGTAAAATTCCTAGATCCTGGAAACTCTCTTATACTGGAACAAAAGTTACAGAAGCTGCTTATTTCAACCAGCGAGTACAGGAGCGGGTGTTAAGCACCGCTCCTCACCACCACCAGCTCCAGGGACACTCCTCTACAAGTGAATACTCAGACCTCTCATCCTCTTCTCTTCCGGCCAGACCTCATCACCGACCTCTCGTCTTCCCTAAAATTACCTTCATCTCTACCACCTCCGTACAGTGCTTCAGTGAACTTTTAAAGACATTATCTTAGGTTTAATTATAATAAATCTGTATACACCTACCGACTCCTATTTCCCTGATAGGATCTTCTAAAGCTAGGATAGGTAGGTCTAATCTCAAATAACTGGTGGCTTACAGTAGACCAACAGGCTCTGTAACGTTACAGTTTGGCGCCCAGCTTCAATCGAACACCCCCCCTAAATTCTAAAAATACTTTCTTAAAGTACTTTTCTTTTGGTTTTCTTTTGGCTTAATTTTCTTTCTTTTCAGATTAATTTTCTTTTTACCTTTCAGATTCATGCTCCTACTTTACTAAATCACTCAACTTCACTCACTACACTAAACCTACACTATACAGTACTCTTACAACACTATTCTACACCCCACACACATTCACTACTTACGGATTACCCAAGTGTAATCTACACAGCTTTCTTTTCTTGGAGGTGTTCTTAAAACCACTCGTGGTCACCAACAAGAGAGGTTTGCTATACTATACGGCGTGCTGCAAGGAGAATATCCTTGTGGTAGACGTCACGCAGGCTTCAAAGCTACGATAAAGTGCTTTTCTAGGCTCTAGAGGCCGACTTGAATCGCACCTAAGTACCACTTTGGAGCTGAAGACTCAACACTCAGTACATTTAATAGATACATTCCTTACTAAACTTTGAACACTTTATTTTGAATAACTTTATCTCGTTAACTCTATCTTGAACAATTTATCTTGAAAACTTGAACTTTATCTTACTTAGTAGGTAATCATGGCTAGAGAGATTATCCCCACTTGTCCTAGTTTTGGAAGACCATAACGGTGCCAGAGCTAAATGGCACGTCAAGGACTTAGAACTGTAAATAAATGCTTATATTTTAGGGTTCACTCGCAAATATCTTAACCCCTTTCGGCTTGTTTTATATCCACTGTTGTTATATATTAGAACTTGTATATTTTGTACGTTAGGTAGGTAACTTAATTCTTAAACTTTATCTTAATAAGGTCACTCTGATCTTATTATCCTTGAATGTCTTGATAAGGTCCTTATGACTTTAACTATCCTTGAAACCTGTAAATATCTTTATGAGCGGTAACCAACTCATTAAATAAGCCTCTAATTCTGTAAATATTTTTTTTAGGGTTTTCAAACAGGTGCGGATAACAACACCTAATTAAAAAAATAAGCCTATGTTATATATCTTGAATATTATCTTATGGAGTATGCGTCATTGAATGTGAACCATATCCCCTTAGTCTGTGAGAATGTGAGTGTTAGTCGTGGGTAATAGTGTGAGGTATGATAGAGTAAGGTAATATTTGTAAACCTTCAAAATTTTCAATGGAGTTGAAAATTTTCAGGGGTTTTCGGGGAAATGTAGTATTTTATATTTATGTAGGTACTATAATTTTTATTAATTCTGTAATTCTTCTCGGCTGCTAACTTCTAAATTATTTGATATAGGATCTTTTTAGATTTTCAGGCGTAACGGAACTCTTTCATCTCTACCACCTCAACATTTGAAACGAAACATTGAAAATCGAATTCATGGCTGTCAAAATTCGGATGGGAGACGTTCGTCAGTCTGGTCTTGATTTGCATGGTGAACGGAGTGGAACAGTTGATTTTTATAGCCCATGGCTCAGTAAGCTTCACGTAAACGAACCTGGAAACTGTGGTAAAACCTGGTAAAATTCCTAGATCCTGGAAACTCTCTTATACTGGAACAAAAGTTACAGAAGCTGCTTATTTCAACCAGCGAGTACAGGAGCGGGTGTTAAGCACCGCTCCTCACCACCACCAGCTCCAGGGACACTCCTCTACAAGTGAATACTCAGACCTCTCATCCTCTTCTCCTCCGGCCAGACCTCATCACCGACCTCTCGTCTTCCCTAAAATTACCTTCATCTCTACCACCTCCGTACAGTGCTTCAGTGAACTTTTAAAGACATTATCTTAGGTTTAATTATAATAAATCTGTATACACCTACCGACTCCTATTTCCCTGATAGGATCTTCTAAAGCTAGGATAGGTAGGTCTAATCTCAAATAACTGGTGGCTTACAGTAGACCAACAGGCTCTGTAACGTTACACCGGACAGGCCATTTTAGCTAGGGATCAGATCAACGCAACACTATCCCGCTGTCGGATGTATGATTTAAACTTCGGAAATACTACATTTTCGTACCAGTCACCTATCAATTCTTCAGACTCCAATATGTCAACCACATTTTCTTACAATAGTTCTGCAGCAAGTCCACTCTACACTAATCCACCATCACAACTACAACAGACTGAGCAACGTGATGAACCCATCATCCATCCGCCACCACAGCAAGAGTTGGAGCAAGATGAAGATCCCATCTATCAAGCATTTCAAAATGCTTGATACATTTCTCGCCATTTATGTAGCGTAAACGTACATTTTGTCGTCATTTATGATTTCTCATTTTGTAATTTAGAATTTAATCTCGCCATTTATGTAAGCGTAAAAGTACCTACTTTAATTTGAAATAAATAAAATTCTACATACCTGTATATCTTTCTTTAATGCCTTATAAATTTCACTGCAAACTTCTGGTATGAATCTAGATATAGTAGATCTTGAAACACGATACATGTGACTTAACTTCCTGTAATTGACACCAGATGATAGAAAATCTAGAGTTATTTCCAATTTTATTTTAGCCGGTATGGCTTCTCTCATATTAGTATTTAATTTTTGTATTTGTGGTCCCACTAGATTCAGTAAATTGTCAAAAATATTAGGTGTCATTCGCAAAATACTCTTGAATTCGCCGGAATCCTCAGATCGCAGTTCTTTTAAAAGTAATGCAGATGCTCCATGACTATGTCTTCTTAAGATCCAGGGTCTTGTCCAAGTACGCTTTTCTTCTAGCAGAGCTAATATTTCATCTAGCGCATGTTGACACAACTTCCGAATTAACTTTCTTAGTAGAATTGCTTTTCTCTTACGCACACTGTTCATTTTTACGTATACGTGTTATCAGGTTAAGCACAACTCACTACTGACTTGACTAGCTTGAAATTTCCTAGCTTCGTGTAGACAGCACTAGCTTGGGTACAATCCAGGCTAGTAGGTAAGCTAGAAACCAAGCTAGTGACCCCTTACTAGCTTACTATCCTAGCTTCAAAATACTAGCCTCGTGTCACCCGGGCTTTATGCCCGGGATACACGAGGCTAGTTTTTCAAGCTAGGATAGCAAGCATTTTTTTTTCATTTTCATTTTCATTTATTCTTCTTTCGACATTTTACAATGTTCTTAGAGTAGTCATAGGTAGCACATTAAAAATAAGTATACATTTCAATAAAAAGGTGCACAAACACAAAATAAACAAGCTAAAAGTCAAAAAGTAAAAGCAATAAATGCTGCCAACAAAAGATATAAAATTCTGTCAGCAAAAGCGTCGTCAAGAGTACAAATAAATAAATAAGTGATCAGCAAAAGCATCGTCTAGGGTAAATAAATTGGTTACATAGTAAAAATTAGAACAACATTAAATAAATTCTTTCACAAATATAGTTTTGTCTGTCATTGCTTCATTAATTTTATAATAACTTTTTTGGATTAGCTGATTCTTTATAAATGTTTTAAATTGTACATCACCTAAATTTCTCACTTCTAGTGGTATTTTATTATACAGTTTGATTGAAATGTGAGTGTAACTATTCAAGATTTTTGAAAGTCGTGTTTTACGAATAACTAAGCGGTCCTTATGTCTAGTATTATAGCTATGCGTTTCTCTTACAGTCGTCATAACATTTAGATTTTCTCTTACATAAATTAAATTTTGGTAAATAAATTCTCCTGTCATGGTCAAAATTGAAAGGTCCCTAAATCTATTTCTGCAAGATTCTCTTTGTCTTATGCCTAAAATGTATCGTACAGCACGTTTCTGGAGAATAAACACTCTATTAGAATCTGCGGCTATACCCCAGAACAGAATACCATATGTCATTACAGAATGAAAGTATGCGAAATATACATCCCGAGCCGCTTTTTCTCCTCCTAACTCTTTAATTTTTTTGATTGCGTATGTTGCTGAGCAAAGTCTTTTTGTTAATTCCTCAAGGTGAGTAGCCCAAGTTAGTTTGCTATCTAGCCATATACCTAAAAATTTTACATTATTTGTAGGAGTAACTTCTAAGTCATCCATGACATCTGCAATACTTTTTGGTATTTGTTTTTCGGATCTTGAACCTAGTGCAAATTGAATTATATTGGTTTTATTTATATTTAACAGCATATTATTTACTGAAAACCATTGTTCTAAGTCGAAAATACTTGATTTAATTTTGTTACTTACTACTTCGTTACATTTATCTTTGACAATAAGACTTGTATCATCGGCAAAAAGGACTACATCAACATCTTTAAATACTACTGATACGTCATTTACATAAATTAAGAAAAGTAGAGGTCCTAAAATTGAACCCTGAGGCACTCCTAACTCAATACTACATTGACTTGAGCGGTAGCCGTTTAGTTCAGTTACCTGCTGTCTATTACTTAGATACGAAATCAGCATTGCTATCTCTTTTCCTTTAACGCCGTAGTGCTGTAGTTTTCCCGCGAGAATTGTGTGCGAGACGCAATCAAATGCCTTGGAGAGATCGCAAAATATCCCATAGGTTTTCTGCGAAGACTCCAAGCCTTCAAAAACATCTTCGACTAACCTCATGATGGCATGTTTGGTTGATTTCGCTTTTTGGAAGCCAAATTGACGTTCGCTTAAAATTCTATTTGCTGCTAAGTAGTCCATAAGCTCCTCAGCTATGTACTTTTCAAATATTTTACTTAAGCTAGGCAATACAGAGACAGGCCTATAATTGTCACAGGATGCAGTACTGCCTTTTTTATGTAAGGGGACAACCTTTGCTATTTTCATTTGGTCTGGAAATAGTCCTTGGTTAATACAATTATTTATTACGAGCGTCATTGGCGCTGCTATCTCACATTCCAACTTTTTGATCATGTTAGGAGTAACGTACCAAAAGTCATTCGAATTTTTTGACTTAAGTGCCCGAATAATTTTGATAACTCTTTGTGAACTAATAGGTCGAATCGTAAAAGTTGAATTCTGCACTGGCATGAATTCTGTTAGATATTTTAAAGAGTTAGTCA
This sequence comes from Eulithis testata, assembly GCA_947507515.1. Classification (NCBI taxonomy): domain Eukaryota; kingdom Metazoa; phylum Arthropoda; class Insecta; order Lepidoptera; family Geometridae; genus Eulithis; species Eulithis testata. The sequence goes on along the minus strand of OX382213.1, from coordinate 1,707,562 downwards.
GAGAACAGTTAAGATTTTTGGTCACGTTCACAGCAACACCAGCAAAATATTCATTAAAGTAATTACAAATTTCATTCATGTCACCAATCGATTTACCATCTTTTCCAATAATTTTATCACACTTATTATGACAACCTACTTTTTTGCCAGTATTTTCACCAATAATTTGCCAGACACATTTAATCTTATTCTCAGATTTTGCGATCCTTTGCGCTAAATAAATTTTCCTAGCATTCAAACAAACTCTTTTAAAAATTTTGCTGTACTGTGTTACATATCGTCTTAGTGATGGATCATTTTCTAGTCTAAGAGTCGAGTATAGCTCAAATAATCTTACTCGAGATACCAAAATACCTTTTGTAGCCCATTTCGAAAAGGAGTAATGACTTTTGCTAGTCTTTTCGGTAACAGGAATACATTTATCAAATACTTTGAGAAATGTATCAAAGTACGTGTCGAAATCGATGTAATGACTAGGATCATACAGTATTTCGCCTAGGTGCTGTTTTACATTTTGCATATTCAGGTTGGACGTTTTTCTAAAAAGGCAATGTGATGAAGCCACAGTATCAACATCCAACTCAATGTCAACAATTTGTGCTAAATGATCAGATTTAATGCCTTGAGTAACCCTAGCGTTCTTGACATCATCAGCGTCTGTAAGAATGTTATCTATGCATGATTTAACAGGATCCTCACGTCCTTTCACTCGCACTACCCTTGTAAATTCATATATCTGCTGCTTTAACATGAAGCTGTCAAATAGATCTGAAAGAATATTTCTAGATTCTCGTTGTAAAGAGAAGCGTATATTAAAGTCACCACTTAAGAAGCTAGTGTCAGTAAGCTAGCAAACTAGTACTTCTGGCTTCGTGTAGACAAAACTAGCTTCATTTATAAGCTAGTAAACTAGTAAGCTAGTTGACAAGCCAGGACAGTTTTAAATAGGATGGAGTTCTATTTTTTAGGCTAGTAGCGCCCCCCACCACTGATTTTACTATCCTGGCTTGTGTACTAGCTTCATGTGGCCGGCGAAGCTAGTTGTCAGTTGACTCGTAAGCAGTAACCACGTGTTTTGTTTGTTTTTCTCCGCGACGTGTTTTTGAGATTTTAAGATGCCCAAACTAAGTACGGAGATTAATTTAAAGTTCGTACAACTATACCGTGAACATGAATGTTTGTGGAACGCCACCCTTCCAAGTTATAAAGACAAGTGTAAAAAGGATTCAGCGCTACAAAAAATGTGTGACGAGTTAAAGACAATGGGTTTATATGACTACCAAAGAGGTAAAAAGTAAAATTAAAAATTTAAGAGCAACATATTCTCAAGAACTGACTAAAATTGATAAATCAACCCGGTCTGGAGCAGGTTCTCACGAAGAATATAAGTCGAAGCTGCATTGGTTCCAGGAAATGCACAGTTTTATTAAAAATGTACCTATGAAGAGAAAAACAACGGTAAGATATTTGCAATAGTTTATTGTTTAGTTTTAAGTTTCGAATATATTTCGAATATTTCGGGTGTGTGTGTGTGTGTGTGTGTGTTTGTGGGTGGGTGGGTGCGTGTGTGTGTGGGTTTGTCTATTATCCGTCAGTCTGTTTGTCCGTTCAAAGTATAAAATTGATGTTTACTACATTTGTACTGAGATCCGAACGTTCAGAAGACTTGCAGTAATCATGAAATCATTCTCGATTGCCAAGACACAGCACCTTCATTGTTAAAGTAGTTCTTAAGGGTTTCTCGTTTTTGGATTGCTGAAACCGAAGAATGGTTACTTCCTTGGTGACATAAACTTTGTAAACTTTGTCTAGTTTCTGTTCTCGAGGAACCAGAATAGACATTTCCTGTTTCGATATCTTCATGGTCTATATCAGAGCTGGTTATATAAGAGCTGGTCACGACGACTTTTCAAACACGACAATCGGTAGTAGTATAGAAATAGTTCAAAATGACACGAATTTTACAACAACCGAATATGACGCACAACAAGCTTCTGCGGATGAATTTGATATGATTACCGCAGCATTCAAAAATGTTTAACCCTAGATAGATAACCTACGCCGCAGAAGCGCCCGCGCAAAAAGCATATTGCTGTCTCTTTTTATTCGGCGCGCGTATTGACCTGTCCTTCTCAGCCAACTCAGTCGTCGGCCTACGCTGTCGCGGGACGACCGTTTTGTTGCGGTAAGTGCCACAGTTTAGCAGCTAGGACGAGTTGATGCGCTCCCGAGGCGTATGTTTATCTTTTGTGTAACTTTAAGTGTTGGATGGTAATTTCTATTTTTTGATGTAATTTGTTTTTATAAAACAACTGTTTTGTTTTTAGGAAACATTATTTGTATACAGTAACCATGACGAGCAGAAGAACACTGGTGGATGACGAAATATGTTCCTTGCTGGGCAGAGACGATGACAACGACGGTGATGTACCTCTGGAAAGTGACAGCGAAATTGAAGACCACCTCAGCGAAGAAAATATGCAGAGCGATATCGAAGATGAGTATGTAGATAACGAAACGATAGTAGAATCCAACAATCCACCAAGTGAAGACGAATCGCCTGAACCTGTATCTTCGGAGCCCCCTGAAAGTTCAGAGCGTGACAGTCGTATAATTGTTCCAGCTGGAAGAGTGATAAGAGGTAAGAACAGACATTGCTGGTCTACTACTAAGGGTCGAAGTCATGGAAGAACCTCTGCCGTCAATATAGTTCGAACAAACAGAGGTCCAACGCGTATGTGTCGAAATGTTTATGAGCCAGGATTATGTTTTGATCTGTTCATCACTGACGAAATAGTTGAAGAGATTGTTCAGTGGACGAATGTCGAGATTGCAGTAAAACGTCAAAACACTATGACCAGTGCCACGTTTAGAGATACAAACTCAACAGAATTTCGAGCTTTGATTGGAATTCTAACCCTGAGTGCTGCAATGAAAGACAATCACTTATCAACTGATGAGCTATTTTATAGTACCTTCTCGGGAACAAGGTATGTAGCAGTGATGAGCAGGGATCGATTTGATTTCCTAATTAGATGTCTTAGGATGGACGATAAGTCTTTACGGCTTCCTCTTCGTCAGGAAGATCCCTTCATTCCAATCAGAAAAGTTTGGGAACTGTTTATAACTCAATGTAAAATGAACTACTCACCGGGAGAACATGTCACGATCGATGAGCAATTGCTGGGATTTCGTGGACGGTGTCCATTTAGAATGTACATACCGAATAAACCAAATAAGTATGGCATCAAAATTCCAATGATGTGCGATAATGGAACAAAGTATATGTTGAATGCTATGCCATATATCGGGAGAGCCACAAACACTAATGGATTGCCACAAGGAGAATACTATATAAAAGAATTATCACGACCTATTCATGGCACAAATCGCAACATAACATGTGACAATTGGTTCACCTCTGTGCCTCTTGCGAAATCGCTCCTTTTGGAACCGTATAAACTGACTCTTGTTGGCACTATAAGATCAAATAAACGCGAGATCCCTGAAGAGTTAAAAAACCCCCGCTCTCGACCAGTAGGCACGTCAATGTTCTGTTACGATGGATGCTTGACCCTAGTGTCATACAAGCCGAAGCCCTCAAAGATGGTTTACCTGTTATCATCGTGTGATGAAGATGGTATCATAAGCCCAACAACCGGCAAGCCTGACATGGTAATGTATTACAATCAGACCAAAGGCGGCGTTGACACTTTTGATCAAATGTGCTCTACGATGTCGTGCTCAAGGAAAACGAATAGATGGCCAATGACTATGTTTTATGGCATATTGAACATAGCGTTTGTCAATTCATATGTGATTTACTGTCACAATGTTCTATCAAAACAGGATAAGACCCTGAATCGCAGAGAATACATGAAAAAACTCAGTACTCAGTTGACTACCCCGTGGATGTCGAAACGACTAGAGGCCCCCACTTTACCAAGGCATGTGCGAGAGAATATTGAAAATATCCTCCCCAAACCTGCTGTACAGGCTCCCACGGGTGATGACGAAGAACCTCTACCCAAAATAAGGAGATATTGCGGCTATTGCAAGTCTAAAAAAAAAAGAATGTCAAAGATGACCTGCGCTAAATGCAAAAAGACAGTTTGTGGCGAGCATAAGATTGACGTTTGTCATAACTGTCTCTAAACCAAATAATTATAGAATTGATTATATTTTCAGACTGGTTATATTATTGCTCACTAGTTTGTAACAAAAAAACACTATTATTATAAGATAATTTGAAAAATTTGTTCCTATAAACAGAAGACTGTTGATTTTTGTTAATTTTTTCTAGAAGTCTACTCATTAAGTTTTAATTTTCTTAAAATAAACGAGGTGAAAAAATTAATTGCATTTTATTTTTAAAGATAATCTAAACTATAAAATTGAATAGGTACATATTAATATAAATAAGTAATTATGTTATATAGATGCATTTGAAAAGCGAGCGCCTCTGAAGCGTATGGTTATCTTTTGCGTATCTCGTAATATGGTTATCTATCTAGGGTTTAATGATGCCGATTGGCCTCGTTGTATAAGAATTTTAATTTTACTTACGTGTTACTTGTCTAATGATGATGCTTGATTTTATAATAAACGTAATACAAACCTCAATGTATTTTTTCAATGCCTTGTAGATTTCAACACAGACTTCTGGTATGAATTTTGATATGGAACATCTTGCAACTCGATAAAAATGACTGAGCCTCCTGTAACTATTGCCGGACGAAAGAAAATCTAGTGTGATCTCCAGTTTTAGTTTTGCTGGTAGCGCCTGTCTCATAATTGTATCAATTCGTTATATTTTTGGCGTCACAAGACTCAACAGAATATCAAACAAATCAGGCGTCATACTCTTATATTCGCCTAAATCTTCGTTGCTAAGTTCTTCCAAAAGTAAAGCAGATGATCCACGTTCATCTCTTCTTAAAATCCAGGGTCTTGTCCACAACCGTTTCTGTAATTCTTCTTCTAGTTCGTCTAGTGCGAATTGGCACAGTTTTTGAAGTAACTGTTTCAGTCGAATAGTGTTTTTTTTTCGCGTGCAGTTCATTTTGGACGTGTGGTCACCTCGGTCACAGCAATAATACTAGCTTAAAATAATATAGCCTCATGTAAACAGAACTAGCATATTCCAAGCCAGGTCAGCTAGCCAAGACAGTTTCAAAGAGAACTAGCTTGCTATCCTAGCTTGAAAAACTAGCCTCGTGTATCCCGGGCATTAGGCAGGAACCCAAGAAAAGTAGGAATGTAACAGTGGCACCTGAACGTGGGGCGTTTTTACCATTTTGCGATTGAGGCGTCTTAGCTGCTTCATAAGAATTGCGTGAGATTTTTTGTTTTGGCATATTTCTTTTATCTACAACTTTATACAATATTGTCTAATATTTTTTTTTGACAGTTTTTTACTGTGTATAACTATTTTTTTGCTGCAAAATCTGTCCGTGTTAGTTTTTAAGTTAGTTTCTAGTTAGAGGTCAGGTAGGAGGATATTGTTAGGTCAATATTATTACTGTATCTACAGCGAATGCAAGAGAGTTTCTTTTAGTTTTTTTTTAGGAAACTACTCGTTACTACTAATTATTAATCTTTGTTAGTGGGCTACCTGATTCTCAAATTCTCCACAGCTATCCTCATCGGGTGGTGTTGAAATTTTGCAATACTTACATTGTGGGTTTTAGTGTTTGTTTTGTTGTTTGCGGTTCGTTTTTTTTCTTTTCACTATGTCTCACGCCATGGAAGAGCGGCCAATTTGTTTTAATCTATTACGAAAGGACGAGTTAGTGTACGAGGTCCACATAAGGGACGTGACGCCTGAGGACAGCGTTGCGGGTCTTCGTAAACAAATCAAACTTTTAGCTAAGGACGTTCCGTCCGATGAAATTGTTCTGTTTGAGGGTGTCGTTGGGAAGGAGTTGAACACTGTTGCAGAGAAGCTGGAGGAGTTGGAAACATGGTGTTCGCCTTCTGATCCTATGACTTTAAAAAATTTGAATCGTATTCAAGCCTTAGGTAACCATCTCTTCCACCGTCTCACAAGGGTAGAGGCAGTCTCCGAGTCAGAAGCAGAGCAGCACAGTGACCTGACCGAGCGATTACACAAGATTCTTTCAAGCTTGGATAGGTCGTTCTCCATTTTTAAAATTTAGCGTTGCGGTACTTTAGCTACTCAGACTGGTTTAATTAAAAAAAAACCTATAATTTTTGTCCGTTGTTGTATATAGATGTTGTATTTTTTGTTGACAAGTGTGTTGTGTGTTTCACTTATAAACATTCGTAGACTGTTCGAGACCACCAGTATGGATTTATTCGGACCGCTTCCTAGGTCGCGTGCTGGCTTTATTTTCTTTTTGGTGGTAGTTTGTTGTTTTAGTAAATATTGTTTAATATTTCCTTTGGAAGGGCCTTAGGTCGTTATATTAGTAAGAAGTTGGAAGAGGAGGTATTTATGGTGTACGGGTGCCACGCACAGTAAATGCAGATAAATTGCAGTTTATTGGTAGTGACTTACAAGCCCTATTCCGCACTATAAAATACCTCTGGTACATTTATCCTCTCGTACTTAAACGGGTTAAGTGTCATCGGTAGTAGTAGTAGTAGTAATTGTTAGGTTGACGTAGTTAAAACAAGAATTCATACTTGTAATACTTAGTTGGATTTATTACTCTAGTCGTTTTGATAGGTTGTGGGTTCGATTCCAACCCAAGTTCACTTTTGGTTTTGTTTTTTTATTTTTTGTTTTATTTAAGGTTTCCGATCCCCTGGTCAGGAGAGAATATTAAGGATTGTTAACATCAGACCTGGGTGCTGGCAAAGATGATGTCCAAAAAATGACCCAGAATCGACAGAAATGAACTGTGTACCAATGGATTGGCATTTAAATATAATATAATGTTGCCAAAGCGGCAACCCTGAAATCGTTGTAGTATAGGAGCTAAGAGCAAAATAAAATAAGTAAAAAATTCTTTGTTTTTATGTTTTTATTTGGCCCATAGTTACTACAATCGTTATAGTACTGTGTGTATTATTGGTAATTCTGTAGCTAAGGATTGCAAATAAAAAAATACACAGTTGCTACTGGCTATTATGCGCGGGCGCGGCGCGGCGGACGGGGTGACGTGGGGGGCGGGGCGGTGTGGCAGGCAGGTAACGACTAACGACCATATCCCGTCGCAGTCCTTCGTTTGTTTTCGTTGTGATCTGTGTGCTTTGTTTTACTTCGTGGATTTTAACTTGACCTCTGCTTTTGTATACTGGACACTGATTTTTCTTGTTGATTCGAAACTGTGGCGCGTTAAACCGGACTTCGATTTTCTTAGCGACTGGATATTGTTTAAAATGGATGAACGTAACCGTTGTGTGACTTGTCCCCGTTCTGTTCTACAAAGGCGGCATCATGTTTTGTCCCTCGAGTTTCTGGAGTCACACCGGGACTTCGTGGAGCATATGTTCAGCACTTTACAAGCGCCACAAGAAGTAAGTACTATGGTTACTCAATTACATATAATATAGTATGTAGTTTCATCTTAACTTAAAGTCCGGATAAATCACGTAACTAAGCAATTCGGCGATATTTTTAAATGTTGGCAACATCGCCTTACGCGCCATTTTGCTATGCCCCTCCCTTCAGTCTGCGTCTGACGCTACGCCTAGCCGGACGTGTGTTATCGTCGTTCCCTCCCGTAAAGGATGGATCAAAAGTGCAGACGGACAGGATCCGATCTTTTACCTCAGACGTTTGACAAGCAATTTGGTAAGTACTTTTTGTTTATTTTTGAAGTTTCGTTGTTTTATCACTATGAGCGTTGTAAAATTAATTGATTAGTATTATGCAATCATGTCTACGACGTTTCTAGACAGAGATCCGATCTTTAACCGAGGAAATATCACTAGGTGAAGTTCGGACTATAATCAGCCGGTCTTTCTCTTCAAAGTGTATCTCAAACTTTTTTACATGCTCTTATTTTACTTGCAAATTCCTATGTAAGTTGTCCGTATCAAAATTTGCTAACCATTTTTTACAAAACTTCATGATGATTGGTTGGGCGTGAAAGCGTAATACACAACCTCACTTTCACATGTATAATATTAGTTAGGATTAAGATAGAAGGATTTGCATAAAATATAATACACTTTACAGATTCGCCATGCCTAAGACTTACATCAGAACATCAGAGCGAGCAACGGCTTACTCAAAAGAAGACCTAGAAACAGCAGTACAAAAAGTAAGAAACTTATTTGTGGTTAGAACCAATAAAGTTGATTGATTTATAACTTTCGTTATTATTAGAGTTTGAAACTGCCAGTTTCAACTCAGAAAACTGACTTCTATTTTACTAATTACCTGCCTGCTGTACGACAGACTAGCTTCCGCTCCCTTGTAGCTTAGCTTGCATTAGTAACTGGATAAAAGTAGCATAAAATTGCTATGAATATTGCCTACGTTGCATAGGTACTTTTAGATGTAAAAGTTTGAGATACACAAAAATCTGAGTTTTATGCATGCGGGGTAAGATCGGACATTAAGGGTGAAAAAAATTATTAAATCTTACCTACAACTTAATTTTGAAAGCTGATTCAATATTTACACCCATGTTTATGGCAAGTGAAACATGCTGATTATCACAACAGGGAAAAGAGAAATGCAGCAATGAATGATTTGTTGGCATTGTTTAAAACAAAGGACCCTGACGCCAACTTAGATACCGTTAAAAAAAAAGATAACCTGTATGAGAAATTGTTTTAAAAAGGAATTAAATAAGGTATTTATTTTATTCTGTTCATTATAGTAACCTATTTCACTTTAGTATTTATATTTACTTTCTATAGGCAGAGTAGAAGCGGGCAGCAGCGTTATCTGTTTGTCTTCCTTTACTGCGATCTCCAACCCGCCTGCCAAGCGTGGAGATTACGGCAAAATCCTCCTACGGGAGAGGCTGATGTCCAACAGTGGACTGTTATGGGCTGTTGATGATGATGATAGGCAGTGTCCTGTTCTAAGAGATATCTGAGAGACAAATGAAAGTACATATATTTAGTATTCCCATTCATTTATTTGGTTCTACGAATATGTATATATTTTAGTATAACTATGTTCTGCGAGAACTAGGTGCTTAATTATTATATTCGAATCAACTTTGTATTGCGTTACAGGTTAAAACGTCCAGCAGATCTGGTGCAGGAACAGCAGATATTCATGTCCCTAAGCTGTGGTACTACAGCGAATTGCTCTTCTTGGCAGATGTGGATGTACCAAGGCCCTCGAGATCAGTAAATTCAATCCTTGATGACATGCCGTTTGAAGATGCTGAGGTACATACATACAGAACTTACGTTACTATGCTATTTTATCATATTGCCAAGTAACACTGCCTTCCCCGTTAAAATATTGTACGAAGGCTTCTCTTACATTTTTTGCATTAGTGCTGGCATTTCTATTTGTAACATTTAATGGAGTGAGCCCGATGGTAGCAGTAGTTTCATCACTATCAATATCGAATGCATTGTCTGTTGCATAAGGGCAGTTTGATTTACGAAGAAAATTGTGAAGGAGACAGCATGTTAAAACCACTAGATCTATTCTGTCCAAACTTAAGTTTATAGCAGAATGGAAGATTCTGAATCGGTTTGACATTATACCGAATACATTTTCTATTATTCGCCTAGCTCTTGACAACCTATAATTGAAAATTTTTCTTTCTGTGGTCAGAGCCGCTCTACTAAAAGGCTTCATAAAATCAGTTCTGAGGGCAAACGCTTCATCCCCTACAAATACAAAGGGCAATTTAGTATTGCTGTTTTGACAACTATCATCATTAGGGATGTTCAGCTCCTTTGTTTGCAATTTTTTTGTAAAAAAGCGTATTCTGAATAGTGCCTCCATCTGAAACTCGGCCATTTGTACCAAATTCACACCATATAAATTCATAGTTGGCATTTGCACACGCCATAAGCACAATGCTATTGAAATTCTTGTAATTCCAAAAATATGAACCACTGCCAGGAGGGGGTATAATCCGTACATGCTTTCCATCAATAGCCCCTAAACAATTAGGAAACTGCCATCTTTCTTCAAAGTCCTTTGCTATTTTCCTCCATTTTTCTTCAGTATCTGGCATCTGTAACAAAAAAAAATGTTTTACAGGTCAGCAACGATGAAAGTGAAGACACAGCATCAACCAATGTGCAATCTCCACTATCACAAAGTAGTACGGCTTCATCATCAAGATATAAATCACGAAAAACCAAGGCCCAAGCGGATGATATTCTAGAGAAAATTGCTAAGAAAATGGACGAACCCACTCCACCTCAACGGGCGAAACTGGAATACGATGCGTTTGGAGAACATATTGCGGAAAAGTTAAGAAATTTGCCGACTATGATGGCTATATACTGCCAAAAAATAATTAACGATGCGGTATTTATGGCTGAAACTAACAATTTGACCATGGACTCGCACATTGTACATAATTCACAAGTATTTTTCAGACCACCAACTCAAAACCGCGATGATTCGATTATTCAACAATTCAATTCCAACAATTCGTTACATCAGCTACGAAATTCACAAATAACACAGAGTACAAGTGACCATAATATATTATATGACGCGTTTGTTGCCGCTATAGGCGAAACACCAGAAAACACTAATAATATAATAATAACTGATGTTGCAGAGTGAAGTTATAATTTACTTACTTTAATACACTTATATAATAAAAACTGAATACAAATTGTATCATTTACTTACCTTCATATAATCTTTCAAAACAGTTATTATTGCCTTACAAGTTTCAGGAATAATAACTCCTAGGCGTTGTGCAGAAATTACTGTTGAAAATTTCAGATTTTCATACGTCATTCCTGAAGCTAAAAAGCGAAGTGTAGCACATAGCCTCTCATGGGGACTTATAGCTTGTCTCATGTTAGTATCTTGTTTTTTTATTATTGGTGTCACAAGTTGCAGTAATTTGAAATAAGTCTGTTCGTCTATCCTCAAGTAATTTCTCCAATCGCTGGGTTCTAATGATAATTCAGACAATAAGTTGGTATGTGTAAATGTACTTCTTTTTTCCAACCACCCTTTCATCCATTTTCTCCTACGTCTTTTCTGTATTTTTATCGAAATGCACACTGCTGTTGCCACCGTTAAAAAATCCATTGTTTTGTTCCGTACGTGTACGTATATACGTCACGTACGTACGGAAGTTAATATACTTGATAGCGTGCAATATTCGAAGTGGCGGCGGCGCGTACGTCCAAATGGAAGTCAGTCAATGTGCCCATAATTTGGAGTATATCCATTGGGAATGCGTCCATTTGGAAATCTTCTAAATGGATGCATCGTCAATGGCTACCTTTAGATGGACACTTAATGGCGACATGCTTTCCGTCTATACTACCAATACAATTTGGAAATCTCAATTTCTCATTAAATCCAATTTCAGATTGCTTCCATGTTGCTTCTGTAGGGAAAGGCATATAAATGGGCTGTAAAACTTTCCAAATCGCCTGACTCACTTCTTTGACTATTGTACCAACAGTTGTAAATCCCATACGGTATGAGTGACCAATGGTTTTGTAGCTGTCTCCTGTCGCAAGGTATCTGAAACATATATTTTTTTATAGGTGTTTACTGGAGTTCGAAGTGGAAAGCGCTGAAGGATAACTACGCCAAGCATAAGAAAAGTATTGCAGTTTCCTCGGGTCAAGCATACAAAAAGTATAAAAATTGGCCATGGGCTGAATTGCTGAGATTTTTAGATGATTTCAATAAAAATAGACAAACTGAAACTAACGTGAACTCTGATTCTCAAACAAATACCACAGAAGACAACCCGAATTCAAGAAGACAAGAGGATTCGAGCACAGAAGCTGACGAAAATTTGTCTCGTAATGAGTCGCAAAATTCTGAAACTACACTGGCAGAAAATCCTCGGTCTGTAGTAAGAAAGAGGAGGGCAAAAAATAATGATGAGCTAACTAATACAGTATTAGATTACCTTTGTAAAAAAAATGAGCAAAAGATTAAATTTGATGAAGCGGATCATTTTTTTTTGAGCTATGCCCAATCTTTCAAGAAATTCCCGAAAAGAACACAGAGTATAATTAAATTAGAAATAGCGACTTTGTTTGCCCGGTACGAACTAGAAAACGAAAGTGAAAGTTCCAGTGGTACTCAAATGGCACCACCATCAGTTGCAAGTAGAACAGATTTTGTCGGTGCTTTTCAATCCAGCCCGTCGTTGCAGGCATCATCTGAGTCCGACGGGATACCTTCTCAGGTGCTTCTACCCAACACTACATTTCAAACCAGTGCTCCTCAAACACTGTCGGATTCAACTTCACAAAATGCAACCGAGTTCTATGAGGCAATGGCACGCTCATTAACTGATTTGTAATTTTTGTACCAATTTTATACTTTTTTTATCTTATCTTTTTTTTGCTACTTAAGAAAAATAAACACTGCATACCTTAAAAATACCGCCAGCCTTTCTTTTGTAGATATAGCTTTTCTCCAATTGGTATCTTGTTTTTCTATTTCAGATTTTACATAGTCATGTAACTCATTGAAGCTATTTATTGACATTCGAAAATAAATATAAAATCTCTCTTCATCTTGAAGCAGCTCAGGGATAAGAATACTAAATTCTCCCATATTATCTCGTAAAAAAAAAAAAAAAAAAAAATATTATCTCGTTTCGTGTTGATAGGGTGTACCCAAAATTTTCTTCTTTTTTTTTACTCCTCTAGACTCCACAAAAGCAAGGCTTCATCTTCGGAAGATGAACTTTCGAGAGACATGTTTCACGCGCAGAGAGTCGCGAAATAGAACACAAATGTCTTGAACGGCTCCTGTGTGAGCTAGAACGCAGAACGCAGAATGGACGAACGCAGAACGCAGAACGCGGAACGCAGAACGCAGAACGTTCTCTGTCTGCGCGGAGCCTTAGAAATAAATATTTTAATAAGTTAACCACGGCAATGACAGACTTCAGAATAGCTGCAGCGCTTGTTAACGCAACGCAAGAACCATATGGGGACAGTCACCTGACTGCGAACTTCATCGAAATGATCGAAAGAAACATAAATAGACAAAACCAACTGGCCGAATATGTAGATCATAACCGTTTGAACGCACAAAGAAATATTGCGTTTACCAGGATGGTGGCAACGGATGTTGTAGATTTCCCAAGAATGACATTTGATGAGCTGCTTATTTTTGCCATCGGTACATATAATGTGAAACTAGCTCGATCGTACTGCTACGAACATATAAGAGAAACAGGTGTGTACTCAATAGAAGTGTACAGGCATCCTGAAAGAGTGAATTTTAATGAAGAGAGGGAACACACATTAATGCGATGCAGAATACATTCAAGACACATTACGACAAGAACATACTATTGTTATATAGCATATAATAGTCACGCGGTCACTGAGCACTATTGTAGTTGTATACATGGGCGTCGCACTTTAGGTAGTTGTGCCCATATTATATGTCGCCTCTTTGCGACAAAAACGTGTTAAAGTCGACATGTCACGTTATAGAATGATTAACTAGAACAAACCGCCGTTTCGCGCTCTACTTGCTACTAAAACGGCATATTTCTAGGGTAAAAAATGGCTGAGTTATGAATGAAAGACCGAGAGCTTGCTGAATTATCTCTATCTCGCTCGCGCAAAGTGTTCGATGCAATAACGATTCTAGTCAGTAAGACCCAGGTGCTTGGAGGGGAAAGTGCTGTCCGATTGCGGCAAAAGCGTGACAACATTAACGTGACACGGCTTTGATGCAAGAAGTAAGTAATTTTTTGAAATCAGTTTTGCTTCTAAAGTGTGATATCGTTTACCTGTACCGGTTTTCCTGTAAAGAAAGCTTAAATTTCTTTCGGATAAGGGATGCTTTGTCACGTTATAGTATTCAATATCTTGATTTTTTATGTGACAAAATGACATGTACCGTTACAGATGTTAAAAACATTTTGTTTATTACATTGTTGTTATGGTTCACTTTAATTTGTTGCGTTATTTCTGAAAACTTACAACGCTTTGGTGTGTTTATGTTAAGATGTCGCATTGTAAGTGCTAAGGCATTAAGCTAATATTGCTCTATTCTTTCAGATGGAATCGCGATCTAAGAGAATTTTAGAACTCGTCACGCAAAATGTTTCGAGTAATGTTCAGCTTGGTAATAAATCTTTATTTTAATAACAAAATATTTATTATTATTGTATGACATTACAGTTTATTTATGTTTTAGGGCAAGAACCGGAAGAAGCACCAAACATTTTCAATGAAGAGAATAGTCAGAAAGCTGATGTGCTTCGTCGCGATTCTACTAGCTCTTCAAGTAGCTCTTCAAGTAGCGGCTCATCAGGACCATCCTATTTTGAAGGTATTCTGGTTTCTATTATATTGTTATACTAGGAAAAGCTCATTGTTACTATAATTTATTAGTAATTTTTTTATTTTTTTATAAATTCTTTTCAAGACTAGCTAATAATATTTTTGTCATTGTTGTAGATTCTGACGACTCAGTAAAAGACCCCGATTACCAGATAATTAAATCTAAATCGATTAAAAGAACCAGGAATATTTTGGAAGAAGAAAATGCACCTGCTGACAAGACTGATCAGAACGTAACTGAGACTGAAGTAAGACTTGCTACGGACCCAGTGATAAATACTGATAATGAAACATTCGGTGATATGGATGTAGAGACTGAAATAGGTTTAAGACAACAAAATGAACGTACAAGGAATGATGATCAACTGATGAATGCAATAGATAGTATACTTTCAAACCGGTTAACTCCAACTCAAGAAATAGAAAACGTAGCAGCATCAACCTCTGAAGTCTTAATAACGAACACCAATGAAGATCCAACGCCTACTAAGAAAGGAAAGAAAAGACCAAGAAATGCTGACAACTGGCAAAAAAATGTTGCCAAAAAATTGAGAAACTGTGGTAAGTCATACCAATCAAACATAACAAAACAGGTCGTTCCTGAACGTAAGCTAGGAGAACTTTGTAAAGAAGCGTGTGCGTTTAAATGCCGAGAAAACTTTTCTAACGATCAAAGACGTAAAATATTTGGCGATTATTGGAATTTGCAAAACATAGAAAAGCAATGGAGTTTCATTGCTTCTTCTGTTGAAGAGGTAGGTCGAAAAGATCGTTACGTCAAACTGGATTCTGAAGGAAAAGTAGTAGAACCGAAGCGGACCAACAACAATGCATTTTATTTATGCTCAGAAAAAGGTGAAAAAATAAGGGTTTGCAAATTATTTTTTAAAAATACACTAGCAATCAATAATCGCCCTATAACAACTGCATTAAGTAAGAAAAACAAAGAAACGAACATTTCATCAATGAAAGATAATCGTGGGTGTCATGGTCATCAACCCAAAACTGATGAAAATCTCATAAAGAGTGTGAAGGAATTTATCAATTCAATTCCTAAAATTGAATCACACTATATTCGGGCTAATTCACAGAGACTTTACATAGATGGAAGCAAAAATATAGCAGATCTACACCACGATTATGTTGAAGGTTGCAAGGAAAAAGACGTTGATTACGTGAACTATGTTATGTTCTATCGGATCTTTACTAAAGACTTCAACATTTCGTTTTTTACACCAAAGAAAGATATGTGTGATGTCTGTGAAGCGTTCAAAAACTTACCACAAGACGAAAAAGAGACCAAAAGAGAAGAATATGAAAATCATCAGAAGGAAAAAGGGCTGTCGCGTTTAGAAAAAGAGAAAGATAAAAACAACAAAGATCTGACCGTATGTGTTTATGATCTGCAAGCAGTATTTCAGTGTCCCAAGGGTGAGATTTCTGTTTTTTATTACAAATCAAAATTGAATGTACTGAATCTTACAATTTATAACATCCAAAATAACGCTGCAGAATGCTTTGTCTGGGACGAAGCTCATGCCAATCGAGGAGTCAACGAAATAGGGACCTGTGTTTTCAAATATATTGAAAAAATTGCCAGCATTGGCAATGACGTCAATATAGTATTTTATTCAGATAACTGCGCTGGACAACAAAAAAATAAGTTTATGATTGCCATGTACCTTTTCGCTGTCCAAAAATTTACAAATATTAAATCTATCACGCACAAATTTTTGATAAAAGGACATACACAGAATGAAGGCGACTCCGCGCACTCACAAATTGAGAGACAGATTAAAAAAGATTTAAAAAAAGGTCCCTTGTATACTCCTGATGGATTCATAAATGCCATTAAAAATGCCCGTAAGAGAAGCCAGCCTTTTCGAGTAAATGAAATGTGCTACGAAGATTTCTACGACTGGAAAAATGTGTGTAGTCAGATGGGTTTTCAAATACAGAAAGATGATGCAAACGATGTCGTAAAATTTAGTGACTTGAAAGTTATAAAAATAAAACAAGATGACATCCGCGCTATACATTTCAAAAACTCGTATGCTGATGAAGATTTTAAAAGAGCTGTTGTCATAAAGAAGAGAAAAGAAATAAATGTTGACGTCAAAAAAGCATACACTGCAAAACCTGGTATTTCCCAAAAGAAAAAGGCGGGCCTTATGGAATTGGTCAACAAAAACTTGATTCCAAGATACTATAGATCGTTTTACGAAAGTCTTTAATTTTCATGGGTTATTTGGTTTTACTAATTAACCGTATCGTAACCTGTTTAATGTGCCATAGCCTAAGATTTTGTGTTTTGTGTAGTTCAATACAAAGATATTTTATAATAAGCTAGTTGATAAGTTTTAACGGTTTTAAATTTTATTGTTGATAATTACAATGTTGATAACTTGCTAAGACTTTAAGACTGTGTTGATTATTTCATAATTTGTGATTTTTAATTGATAGATTTAATGGATACTTAATGCAAGTACAACTTTAAAAATACTAAGACCTTAAGTCATTAAGACTGTGTTGATTATTTCATAATTTGTGATTTTTAATTGATAGATTTAATGGATAATGCAAGTACAACTTTAAAAATAAGGCAACAATTAAAACTTTTTCTATTTCAATAATGTGTTTTATTCATGATATCACATGTATTTCTGACCGTAAGAAAAACTTTATATCAGATGTAACGTGTTAAGTCCATATGTCACAAGGAAAAAAATCTATTTTTCAAGAAGAACGTAATATATTGTGCCCTTTCTTAAAGAAATGATAATAATGTTTAAACTAAAATATTCAGAGGCTTGCAATTCATTTATTTAGAAAGAATAATAGTTAGAGAACCTATAATCTGCATTTTTTTTACGAAAAACTCTAAATTTAATGAATTACACGAATTCGAAATGTTTATAATCGTCTCCTGAAAAGTCGGTGTTTTCTATTTAACACGTTCTTGTCGCAATGAAGCGATGTATCATATATTATCTTGCATGGGCGAGGAACGAAGGTGATTTGATTCAACCTGCGGGATTTTTAGACTTAGTATGTTTGGGCATAGAAAATAATTAATAAATAAAAGAGATTACTGTTACAATTACAACAAAACCGCGTACATGTTTTTAGTTCGTGTATAGTTTGTGTATAGTTCCAAACTGTATTTTCTTTGATTATTTGGGCAATAAAGTTTTTATGATAATAATTGTGTTTTTTTTTTTATCCAAAGCAACATAATTACCAATAACACACAATACGTTGATTGTAGTATCTATGGGCCAAAAGAAAAAAAATATACAAAAAACAGAGTGTTTGTTATGTTGTGATTTAATATGATGTTGTTATTATGTTGCTGTTGCTTGTGAAATGTGTTGATGATAATTATCACAAGCGATACAACATTAAAACAACGTCATATTAAGCCACAACATGACGTAAACTTATTTTATTATTGTTTTAAACGATTTTTTTTTTCTCCTAGCTCCTATACTATAACGATTTCAGGGTTGCCCCCTTGGTAACATTATATTATATTTCAATGTCAATCCACTGGTATACATTTCATTCCTGTCGATTCTGGGTTTTTGGTCCATACATTTTTGGACATGTCCTTTTGGAATGTTTCTTTAGGTTTTTGTTTGAGAGGTAGGTTTATGGTTGTTGACTTTAGTTTTTTTTATATAATATAGGGTTCGTTAGCCTGGACAGCAACCTTCGGAAGCTTAGGGCAACCAATGCTATTCGTTTCTTTGTAGTTTATGTAAGTTTATCTCACCACTATCTAGCGTGAAAAATAAGCTTAGGCCGTTTTGCAGTTTCGCAGCAGAACTCGTTAGGGGTGCAGTTGGCAACACCTAGCTAGAGATGTGTACTTTTAACTTCTTGTTTTGTTTTGGTGTCTCGCATTGGGGTAAAAAATAAGCCTTATCTCCCTACCCACACTCAGAGCGGTCGGACAACTCTGTCAATGCCTAGGTATCAATTCAAGTTTCCTTTTCTTACTTCGAGTTATAACATGTAGTTTATTTGTATCATTTGTTGAGCTTCTCCATAAACTTGCTCTCGTTGTTTACTACTTATTGTTTTGAAGTCAGTAGGTAGTATGATTTAGCCCTTGTAGACTATGTCAATAGTAAACGGAGAACATTTATTTCTCCTATCCTAGAATTTGTATCTATTTATTACAGTAACGCTCCACACGAATATACTTTACAGATTACACATAAAAGGGTTATTAAAAATTTTCTGTTCGTAGGTCAAAGGACTATGCTTGTAAGGTTTCAATAAATATGATTTCAGGGGAAATGCGTCATCTCCAACAAAAAATCCATTGTTTGGCAACATATTGTTTTCGAGATCACGAAAAATCGAACAGTTCTGAAAAACACCACCATCTGAGCACCGGCCGTTTGCGCCAATATTAGCATATATAAAACAGTAATCATCATCTACGACGGCCATTAGCACGATGCTGTTGCTTGCTTTATAATTAAAATAATCACTGCCACAGTCAGGAGGTGCTTGAATACATATATGCTTGCCATCTATAGCACCGTGAGCCCCTGGAAAGTTCCAACGTGTATTGAATCCTCTTTCTATTTTCTTCCATTCATCCTCTGTAGCAGGAACCTGAAATGCAATTTTATTTTTCAGGATAGCGGATCTACAAGCAGCGAGCAACATAATCCTATAAGTAGCGAGCAAGATATCTCTATGGCTTCCACTTCAGAGGTTGAATCTATTTCGGAACCAAAGGGGGAACAACGTCAAAGAACCTCCAGTAAAAATATGTCACAGCGGAAAGGAATATTTCGTGCGATTGGAGAACTAAAAAAATTACAAGAAGCTGTCAATAGGGATGTACCTGAAAAAGAAGACAGATTCGATGTGTTTGCAAAGAACGTAGCAGTGCAGTTAAGAGAATTATCATTCGAGAGAAGTATGATTGCACAAACAAGAATACAAAATATTTTGAGTGAACTAGCGATCGAGAACTACATGTACAATAATACATCTGCTTCCATTGAAACATTGGAAACCATCTCATCTGCGGGATCGTTACGTAATGCATTGCTTTAATTTCTGATGAAAATATCCTATCACAGGCCATAACAATGACACTTGACGGTGAAGACTTCACACAATAATATTTCGTGTACTTATGTTATTTCAAATGATTACACTAATGATAACAATAAACAAACATATTGTTTTTTTTTACCTTCATGTAATCCGAAAGTTGATTATAAATTTCATCCAAGACTTCGGGTATGAATTTTGAAATCGCTGGTTTAGAAACTCTGAACACGTGTGATAACATGCGGTAGCTCCTTCCTGTTGCCAAAAATGACAAAGTAACCTCCAATTTTATTTTAGCTGGTATGGCACTCCTCATATTTGTGTCTTGTCTTTGAATTGCTGGTGCAACTTTTTCTAATAAAATATCAAAATGTGCCGTTGACATTCTCATAGTTACTCTATATTCTCCTGGATCTTCGGTTGCTAGCTCTTTTAATAGAAGAGCAGAATGGCCCCGTTCATCTCTGCGCAGTAACCACTGTCTTGTCCACAAACGTTTTCTTTTTAATGTTTGTCTTTCAAGCTCTTCGATCATGCTTGAAATAATAATGTTTGAATATTGTTTAAACACACTGCGCAAAATCAGGCGGCGTCGTTCCATTTCGAATGTCTGGTCACTAATGACTTCTACTGGCTCCAACGTGTAAACGGTTACTTTTCACTTGTCATATTGAGGCTTAGTATAGTGACAAGTACTAAGCGCTTAGCTACTAAGCCCGTGTAAACCAGCCATTACTCAAGAAAGATACTGAATGGTTATGGACACAAATACATGAGAGTTCTTTTATCAATCTTAAAAATTGTATTAGTAAAGCACCTGTTTTGCAAAACTTTAATAGTAAATTGTCAGTAACCATACAGTGTGATGCATCCAAAGATAGTTTAGGATGTTGTCTGATGCAAGATGGTAAACCAGTAAGCTATGCATCTAGGAGCTTAACTTCAGCAGAGAAAATTTTTTCACAGATTGAGAAAGAATTGTTAAGTGTTGTTTGGGCCACTAAAAAGTTTCACTATTATATTTATGGTAGAAAATGCGTAGTACTAAATGATCATAAACCACTAGAAACATTGTTAAAAAAAGGAATCCATGAAATACCATCTACTCGCTTACAAAGATTAAAGTTAAAACTACTAAAATATAATATTGAATATTAATATTTAAAAGGGAAGTTGATGCATGTTGCTGATTTGCTGTCTCGCTCTTTTCTTGATGAAACTGATAATGATGAAACTTACATGTATGAGGTGGTTCACTGTGTAGGATTGTCTACTTATTTACGAAGAATATTCAGATTCATCAATATCATATTTAATTACAGGAAAACTAAATCAGGATGTAATTGAAAATTTATTTGCCCGATTTAGGCAAAAAGGGGGTTCAAACAGAAACCCAACATCAAAATTGCTGAGAACAATATTCAGAAGTAATCTAATTAATTCATTGATCAAACTCCCAAATACAAAAAACTGCGAGGATGAAGATGGAAGATACATCCAATTACCGGTTGGTGAATCAGTGTCTCCATCGCAAACACCAAAAGAACAAACAGACTTGTTGCCTTTGGCAGGTAACAAAATAGTATCATTTGCTGGCCCTTCTGGCAGTAAAGCCGAAAACATGGCAGTGCCAGTAGCTTCAACTTCTACCAGTTCGACCGAAAATAGTAAGAAAGTAACGCTAGAAGAATGTTCAATGACATATTTTGCAGGGTATCTCGCAAAGTCATGCATTGAAAAAAATAGTTGTCAGGTGTGCGCTAAGAATTTATTGCAAGAAATTAACCTCAAAGATGATAAACAATTGTTAATTTTAAATAAATCTTACAACTGTAGCAAGTGCATCAAATTAAAAATGCCTAGTGACAACTTGTTAAAACTTCTTCATATGGCTATTACATGTTTCAATATGCATTTCAGCAATATTGTCCACTCAACCAAAATCGCGATACGGTATGAGTAAGTTGGCGCGTGTATCGCCGACGTCGAGCCAAGTAAGTTCGCGATCTTTAAAACCGCAGACTTTAAGTTCGTACGTCTATCACCCACTTTAAGGTCTAATGATGCGACTAGTTATTCCAGGTAAATTATTTGTTTGATTTCTTATTTATAACTGTAAGTATCTGGCGCCCGAGAATTTGTTAGATATTTGTTTTGTTTGTTTATTGATGCGCTACAGTTAAACATTATTTTTTTTGGTTTCTTTATTAGATTCAAAGTTTTTATATATTACAATTGACGCACAGCGAACAGGGACTGAAGTGGATTCTTGAGGTTTGCGTACTGACTTGTTGCTGCATCTGACTTTGTTTATATTTTGAATAAACAAAGTCAGATGCAGCAACAAGTGTAGGTAGGTAGGTACCTATTCATTTCTAACTAATGACATTACCTACCTACGTAGGTATCTATATGGGATCCCCGTGAAATAATTCTATAAAGCGGACCCGCCAAGATTAATTGACATAAATTTGAAAAATTTATGTACATAGCTGGCAACAGACAGTGGCAACCCCGCTTGATTGCAGGGAGCGAGCGCGCGTCGCCCGGCAGTAAATTTGTTGTTTGTCTTGTAGGTACCTACACCGAACACCCTTACACCCTTTACTTTAGCCATCCTGTGCTGTGATCCTTCATCATAAATCCTAGCGGCGCGGCGTCATCGACGACAAAAACGGTTAGTAGTTAAATATTGAGTTAGTGTTTTTGATTACTTGGTATTTAATCAAATCGGTTTTGTGTTTTGTGTAGGTAAGTGAAATGGAATCCGACATAACGGTCTTGCTGACCTCGTGGGGACACGGCGAAGATGTGATAAGAAAAAAAACATATTTTTTGACAATTTATTAGCAGACAATTTAACACGCGAAACCCTCGAAGAAGATTTCGATTTTGAAACAACGCTTAATTTGGTGACAGAAGATACTTTACAAGAACTACCAAGTTGTTCAAGGGAAGCAGTATGTCCTTTACAAGAAGATCAAAAATTCCCAGTTGAGGGCGATTTCGTTTTGGCCAAATTTGGTTCTGCGAAGGGTAAAAAGACTTACAAATATGTATGTCAAATACAAGATATTTCTGATGAAAAAATTGTAGTTAACGGGCTTAAGTCGTATAAACGAAAAGATACATTCCGAATGATTAAAGATGACATCTCGATTATTGACTTGACTGATATCATTGCTTACCTTCCACTGCCTGATTGCTTAGATGGAAAATTGTATAAGTTTCATAACAACATTGAGGTGCTAGAACTATAATTATTTTTCTGTCTTAATTTTACTTTAGAAGTGCTTGGTTTAGTTTAAAAGTGATTGGTTTAGTCCAAAGTTAGATTAGTATATTAAGTAAGTAAGTTATGTTTGTTTAAAATATTTCAAACTTTCACGTTCAGTTAATTGGTTAATTTTATACGGGTTTAAATAAAAGAAGTTTTTTTTTTGGTTTTCTCCTACTACTACTCTTTTGTTTCTTTTATTAGTAAAATAAATAAATATTACAAGCCATGTTTTATTTTCTGAACCTAAAGGCATCGATATACGTATCTGGCACACAAGAAAAAGTTATCGATTCATTAGGCCCAACACTAACGACTATGTAGCGTAGTTGCATTCGCCCCAGGAAAAAATATAAACAAATTTTTGAGCTATAGAACTGCGTTTAACACTGTCCGAAACTATTTATGGGTATATATTAGTTCAAAGTAGGTGATAATGAAATCATGAACAAATAACAATAACCACCAAAAAGTTATATCAAATAGTCACATTAACCCCAAAGTGGGGCCAATGTAACTATTTCTGTTTATAAAATATTTTAATTGTAAATATCCGTTAAATTAACTATTATTCGTCGTTATTTTAATGACAAAACTTTAATTGATATAAGCTAAATCACCTTGATTTATTACATTTTCAATTTTATATGAGTGGTCAATTATGGCAAAAGATAAAGTTAAAACTTCCAAATGTGTAGTTGCAATAGCCCCGGGTCACCTTATGTAAATTTAAAGGTAAGTACATAACCTATCATACATTTAGTAGTACCTACATCCTATATTTTAGAACACAACTCTGCCGACTATGATGAAATTCGAACTTCAGGTTTTAAAAAGTCGTGTGTGTCTCGTTGTGTAGGAAGTGATTGACATTGCTAGAGCGTTTTGGAAGACCTGAGTAGGTATGTAGGTACCTACGTAAGCCAAGGTTGTCGCTTTCCAATTTCTCAAGTGTCTCATTCCTACTCTATGTAGGTAGGTACCTGCCCTACTTATTTACTTTACCAATTCAATTGCAATGATCAATTAAAAATGTCATAATCCTAGGTGAGTCTAGGTGCCAGTTCCATTCGACCTTTTATCAAAGTCGGGCCAGTAGGTACTACCTAACTACCTACCTACATACTCTCATGTTAACTGTAATTTATGCAACTTTCTTACCCTTACTTCACAACTTGTCATTGTTTTTCAGATGAAGGCATAGAAACTGTGCACCTGAAGAAGTTAACAGAGTACTCTTTGGAAAAATTGTTCCCCAAAATCGGGGAACGGACCACTTTCATGGCCCATATCGACACAATTTGCCAGGTACCTTTTTTTAATAATTATGTAACTAATAGGTAATCATAATGATGACATGACAATGATTTTTATGTCACTAGTTTATTTGAACTAGTCATGTGGTGAAAAGATTAGAGTGCAGCTTCATTAGGAAAAAGTGTGTCAAGTGCACTTGACTCTTAACATTTTTCGTTATGTTTTCCTTCACTGTTTGAGACCACTGGCATTGCTCACATATTTTTTTACAGATTTGAACCAACAATACCTCCAGTGCTCTAGCTATGATGATTTTATATGACAAGCTGCTAAAATGTTAATTGTTTTATTATAGGAGACACCAGCAAAAAAATCACGCTTTTATGAATGCGATTCAGATGCAACAAGTGTTGCATCTACTACCTCTGCTGCAACATTGTCTGGGATTCCTATTTTGGTAAGTAGATACATCAGCAATTAGACATTTAGTTGAAATACACACATCAACACCGTCTAGGGATATTTTGTATAAAGTTCTTAAACTCTAAAAATACTGACCGGTTTTAAAATCTTTTGAAGAAACCTTATTTAATAGGCGTTTTTAAATGATTCCAAATTTGAATTTGAAAAAATGAATAAAAAACAAATGATTTTCGAGGCATTACTATAGCGAAGGTCGAAAGTTACAATTTATCTTCTATAGTTTTTGGTAATTTTTTGTGTCAAATTGAAGTTTTAAAACACGTTATCAATTAATTTCGATTCTATACCACTAAATGCATCATGCGACGCCATTTAACTAGAGATGAAATGTTAAGGGCAGTAGGCATGCTCCAAGCTGGGGCTACTCAGCGGTGTGTTGCTGAGGAGGTTGGAACAAAACAAAACGTGATATCCAGGTTATGGTCACGTTATCGTGCTACCGGTGAAGTGGCAGAAAGACACCCAGGCGGGAAGCGCATAACCACCCAACGACAAGACCGATTTTTGCATGTTGCCGCGAGAAGACAACCAAATGTAACGGCAATGCAGTTGGTTCAAAGGCTCCAGTCAGAGAACCAGTTGCTGGTGAGTGACCAAACTGTGAGGAGAAGACTGCATGAAGCCAACCTTCATGCTCGCAGACCGCTCCGTACTCCAGCACTACGCCGAGGAAATCGTGGACGAAGATTACAGTGGGCTCGTGAACATTTTCTCTGGGAAGAGAACCAGTGGTATGCGGTGTAGTTTACTGATGAGTCCCGATTCGGTTTCCATCCCGATTCACGTAGAGTATGTGTATGGCGAGTACTTGGTCGTGAGAGCCGTCTGCAACACCCTCAGGAAGTCCATCCATACCGCGGCGGAACAATTATGGTTTGGGCGGGAATACGTGTCGGAGGAAGAACAGATCTCGTTTGGATCAGAAACACCATGACCGCTGAAAAATACCGTAACCAGGTGCTAGTACCAATAGTCTACCCCTATCGACTGCAAATGGGCCAAGAATTCACGCTCATGCACGACAATGCCCGTCCGCACACAGCGCGAGTGGTGACCAGCTGGCTGCAGGAGCACGACGTGTCGGTCTTAAACTGGCCTGCGCAATCGCCAAACCTAAACCCCATAAAGCATGCATGGGGCATGCTCCAAAGAAGGGCTATGAACCATTTTCCTGCAAACATTGCGACTGAAGAGCAACTTTTTTTGCATCTTAGCAGTACCTGGGACAATATCCCGCAGCAAGACTTTGATAACTTGATTCAAAGCATGAAAAACCGTTGCAGGACCGTTGTAAACGTCATAGGTGGTTTGAATGACTACTGATTTTTCGTATAATTGCAAAAAACGGGAAATTTCGCATAATTTTGCACTTTTTTTCAAAAAAAACACACTCATCTTAATTGTACATTTTTTTCACATTTTGATTTTATTAAATAAAATTTTATTTACGCAATAAAAATATTTCTATTGTATTCGAAGGTCTAGTCTAATAAACGGGCTTTTTAAAAATATATACATGTTGCTAGCTATTTACAACAAATTTTGAGTAAATTGAGAAAATCTGAAATATCCCTAGACGATGTTGATGTGTGTATGTTGGTAGGTAATCATAGGTATTTTGTATGAGTTCTTTATGCACTCCCCATAGCCCGTTACATATTTATCATGTCCTTCATTTGTCAAATCCAATAAGTATATCATAGTATAATAATTATAATTTAAAATATATAATACTAGCGGCCTGTCCTGGCTTCGCACGGGTAGACATTTATTTTTTAATCATTTTGGTAAGTAGGTAAATCTAAGCATTTTGGTATAAACATAAAGGAAAAAACATTTAGAAAATTTTATGGCTTATTTTTGTAAACCTTGGGTTACATTATTGCAGTTTTGGTAGAAATCTGTATTTTTTTTCTGGAAATAAATATAGGTAGCTTAAGTTACTTAGCGATACTGTAGTATTCTAATGGTGAAATAATTATTGAAATTGGCTCAGTAGGTAGTTTGTGAGTTTATTTATCACAAACATACAAAAAACTGAGAAACTGCAAAATGTTGTTGCTCCATTGGTTTATCCATAGACTAACAAATATACAAAGTTTATTTATTTTTCAGACCATTGATGAACTTTTAAACAGTGAAATGGACGGCACACTATAAGACTGAGAATAAACTTAACGACTTTTACCGTCAAAAACTGGCAGATTTAATAATCCGGCAGGACCTCCAAAATGACATCAGAAAAAGGTTAGTTCTGCTGTTAATTTATTTTAAGCTTTTATATTAAACTAGCCGTCTAGGTTAGAGTGTGACATTTTAAAATTCCTTTCTTAGTGCACCCCTACACTATATGTATAAGGATACTACCCTCCAAATTTCATACCTCTAGGACTTATAGTTTAGGCTGTGCGTTGATTCTATGTCAGCTTCAAAAGAGTTTTATATATATTGATGATGATTTTTAGTGTTTCTTACTAATAATATACAAAGAAATCTTAACACTTAACTATACAACGCCCTATTTCGACTAATGTTGAGTATATATACTCAACATTAGTCGAAACTGGCTCGCTTAAATATATTTCGATGCATAGACTTAGCCAAGACCACCTTGAATTATTTTTCGGAATAATTCGCAGGCAGGGTGGATATTATAATAATCCAAATGTACGTCAATTTCAGGGAATTTATCGAAAAGCATTAGGAAATTTAGAACTGCGTTCTTCTTTCTCTGGAAATTGTATACCACTGGATAATTTTCCCCTGCTGACATGTACTTCAGCCGTAGAAAACATAAATAGGACTGTTGATAGAAATGCTCAAGATTTAGAAAGCTTTGAGGGTTTCGATTTAGCAGACATTTACAGCAGTAAATCATTTGAGAAACATAAAGTTACACATGGTGGATCATATATACGGGTAAGAGATATAAAAAAAAAAGTCTTGCAAGTGATACTACAGCTGAGAATAATGTTGAAATACTAAAAAATATTTTGAACGATACAAATAATGTTTCAATAAGTGCTGTAACCTTCGATTTTTAACACTTTACATATAATCTACACGTTAGAAAAAATCATAACAATTACCTAGTAAAACGTATCTACTTTGAATCTCCCGCTAAAATATTTCAAATTTTCCTTTCATCGAGATCATTACCATAAGAACTCAGGCCTAGAACGGCCTGCTAGGGCGATTTGGCACCGGTGCGATACTTCGTTATTATCGGCATTATTTTTACTTCAACTATTACTAAATTTCACATAATATTTCTCATAAACAAAATAAAAAAAACATTCGTTCGATACCGATTCGGTGGTGGAGAATTGAGTTACCGAGACGGCAACCCCGATACAAAGAAAATATAAAAAAGAAACACTCTATGATCCATGCCAAATGGAATCGAGAATAAAAAAAACCGAGCCTCTTGTCTGTGGCAGAGGAGATTTTGAAAATTGTTGAGAGTCATCTCGAACCAACGAATTTTGATTTTATTTCGGTAAATAAGCCGCATTTATACTCGTAAAAGAATACCGAAGTTGTTTCTACGACACATTTACATGAGATACGAGTTTCCAATCAGTTTGAAGTGCGAATAAGTAAAACACAACGCGAAACATCCAAATTTTAAATCGATTTCTAGTGTGATCCTGGACAAATCTGATAGCGTTATGACTACTCAAAGTTGACCCATGCATTCGTATCCATTTCCTTCAGGTCGTACCGGCGTAAACGCGATTTGCGAAGACAAGATTGGACCGGAACGTTCGTACAAGCATTTTCATACAAAATACAACCGGCGTATCTCACCATACAAGCCTCAAGGTAGATATCTTTAAATAACGGTAAAAACCTGCCAAAATTTAACGGCTAGTCCATAGTAGCTCAGGTTAGTTAGAATAGGAAGAAAGGCAGCTAAAACCCGTTCTTCACCACTACTCACCTACCGGATCAAGAGTTTTCCCTATCCCTAACTACTACTAACTCGAGTATCATATTGTAAAAATATCAAAGTTTCCGCAGAGTCAGACGTCAGATGTGCACCATATCTGTTTAGTATACTTTTAGGCAATTTCTACCTAATTTACTTAATTTTAAGTACTTTAAAGCATAGCATTTACACCTACTTGTTACTATGTACTTTGAATAAATAAATTCTTGTAATTTTGATTCTTTAAACTTATTTTCTTCTTTGCCTGAGTTTTCCCCTACAGCAGGAAGGAAAAACTGTTACAGTGCTGAACAAATTATAGGTTATATAGCTGGATGGGTTGCTAGAGCATTAATAAAAACCATAAAGTGTGAGATGTGTGTTACTGAATTGATAACAAATGAAAAACTACGTTTTCATAAATTAATTGATATAAAGGACATGGGAGGTTTATGTTACCCATCTCATGATTTATTCAAGGTATGTCTTAAATGTGAAACCACCATTAAATTGTTTTTTAGAGAAAACAGAACTGAACATTTTCTGCGTGAGACACAAATACTTCGATTGAAATTAAACGTGATAAAATCTTTTGTGAATTCAGATATTCTGTCTGCTTTAGAAATTCATTCATTCGATCAACCAGCCACGTTTAACCACAGAATACACCTTTTGAAGGCAATAGTCGATGAATACTGTGATGTAAGAATCCATTATTTTCATAAAATAGATCCGGCAATCTTAAATACAACAAAACGACAATGCCTGCTTTGCCTGCGTGTAATAAAAAGTATCCTTCCACAAAATACAATCTATCTTTTTACCAAATTTCATTGAGATCTGTTTAACTGTGAAAGAAGAAAAAACAAACAGATAATTCGAATCTATAGTAGGTATTCTGCCCTCCTAATGAAGAACAGCGTATTCGACAGTTTTAGCGAAATTGAGTTGTATACATATTCGGATTCTCCGTAACGGTAGACAGGCGTCATGGCTCAGTCGGTAGTAGCTCTGCCTTCCGTGCTGTGGGTCGTGGGTTCGATCCCCACCGAGAACAAACATTTGTGTTATAAACATAGATGTTTGTTCTGTGTCTGGGTGTTACTATGTATTATAAGTATGTATTTACAAAAAAAAAAGTATATAAGTATTATATTAGCAATCTAGTTTCCATAGTACAAGCTCTGCTTAGTTTGGGACTAGAGAGCGTTGTGTGTAATGTCCAAGAATATTTATTTATTATTTATTTATTTATTTATTAGGATCAATCACCCGTTTTTTTGTATGTTTGATAGTAAAGAAAATAATTGAAAGCATAGACAACGTAAGTGCAATATTTTGACATCTTTCCTAAGAATTAACAGCGTATGGTTCATTACTTGCAAAAATTAAGTGATAAATACTAGTCATACGTATCATATGTGCAATTGCGATATTAATCGCTAGAAATACTAGATTGCGATCTAAACACTTACTAAGCTTAAGCAACCTATTCGCCGCCTACGATGTTTATGACTGGTAATTAAGAAACATTTATTATAAAGATACTAGAAATAAAACCGCAATGCTTCTTACTGTTTTTATATCAATAGTAAACTTTTTGAAAAATATAGCCATCCTAAGCGTAACTAACGCATGTAATGCACATGTGATGCTTATAATTAGTAGGAAGCTTCAGTGCTGGGCCAACGGGGTAAGCGCGGGAGGATTCGGGCGCGGAGCTTGGACGAAAATTCGTCCTTGACGAGGACGCATTGGGTTAGTGAGCATCGACCAAAATCCAAAATTTATATTGTCATTCGCGCTCAGTCATTCTAGGCGGACCCACGTCGCGTCGCATCACGCGAGAATTTTGGCGCGGAACAAAATTATGGTAAGTCTACTTTTCATGTATTGGCGCTTACGTACTTTTGAGTACTAACTACTTGCGTTAGTAGAGTATTCTGCGTACGCGCGCTGTTTTTTACCTATTGATTTAAGTATAATGATTGTCTAAGATCTTGTTAGGTTAAACATGTCATGCGAATATGTAGGTACATCATGAATGTTCATGTCTTACCCCATAACACCATAATATAAAAAAGGTATCGTTGTTGGAAGCATAGATAAGTAAGTTCTACATATAAAATGTTACCGAAAAAATGAATCGTGTTTGGTATCAAATAAATTCATGTTAAGAGTGTAGCTACCCCATGCAATATTTCAATATGCAAAGAAATGCACTATTTATTGAATATTTTACTTATAATATTTGATACCATCAGTAGTTAGACAGGCGTCATGGCTCAGTCGGTAGTAGTGCTGTGGGTCGTGGGCTCGATCTCCACCGAGAGCAAAGATTTGTGTGTGGCAAACATAGATGTTTGTTCTGTGTCTGGGTGTTACTATGTATCATAAGTATGTGTTTACAAAAAAAAAACTATATAAATGTATTTATTTATTTATTTATAATTGTATTCTATCAGCAATCAAGTTTCCATAGCTTTGCTTAGTTTGGAACTAGAGAGTGTTGTGTGATATACATGTCCAAGAGTATTTATTTATTTAGTTTAAGCAGGTTTATTTGCAATAATTATTAATCCTCTTCTTTACAGAAAAATGGCTGGGAGGCGTAACTTACTAATTTTAGGGATGGCCAAGCAGACACAAGACCATAAAAAAACTAATATACAACAACTATGGACCAGACCACTCGATTTTAAAGATCATGAAGTGATTTTTAATCATCAGTACCGCAATGAATATGACAATTCCTTCAGATTTGTACAGTCTTACGATCTTAATAAACTTAAAACAGATTTACTCTATCAAAAAGAACCCGATATAACCTCACTGTTATGCACGGAAGAATAACCCCCTTCCGATACAGAAAAAGATCCGTCTGATATATGGCATAATTCAGACGATAGCTGTGTAGACAAAGATTACATCCCCGATTCCTATGAAAGCAGTTCAGAAGAAGAAAATGTAGAGAACGGTACAACTAAAACACTACTAATGAATAAAAGTGAAAATCAGCTACAAGAAGTACAAAACAAACTCACAAGAGAGCAAACCCCCGATTTACCAACGGAAACTGGAAGTAATTTAACTGAAAAGCAGTGTTCTGACTTACCGAAGGAAACCGAAAACAATCTCACGAATGAACCGAACAATAACGTAGCCAGACCCATAGAAAAAATTTGCTAGAAGAACAGGATAACAACATGTTAGAAACAGACAACGCACTTGTTCAAACAGCAGTTATTAACCATAATCCAGTGGCTCTTGGTTTAACCAAATCAGGAAATCCTAGAAAAAGGAGAAAATTTGAAGAAAGTGTGAAAGAAAGACAAGCCAAGAAAAGGAAAGAACAAGATGAAAGAACATTGCTAAAGGATCCATGCAATATGTCAATATGCAAAAAAAAATGCACTATGAATATAACTGATGATCAAAGAAGAAAAATTCATGATAAATACACAAGTTTGAATTTTGAAGCAAAAGGCCTATTTATCAAATGTCTTATTGACGAAAAACCAGTGCTGAGAAGATTAGAAACAAGCAATAAAAAAAGAACAATTACTTATAAGTACTATCTTAAAGCCAGTAGTTTAGAAAGAACTGAAGTATGTAAAATCTTTTTTTTTGACTACTCTTGGATACGACCCTAAAAATGATAGTAAAATCAGAAACGTGATGAAAAAAGAGATTGATGAACAAAAAAAATTGTCGCGGAAACTACGTAATTGGAGTTTCAATGATTTTATGAATGTTTTATTAAATGTTTATTTATTTCAGTTTCAGTCAATCATTTTTTGAAACAGGATTTCAGCTGTCTTCAGCTGATCAGCTGCTCAAACTTTTTTCTTCAAAATTTTTAGTAATTTTTTATCTAAATTTTTTAATTTATTTTTATTGTAAAGTGTCAGAATATCTATACTTGAGGCTTGCTTCGAGTATAAGCAAATAAGCCTAAGATATCACCACAATTAACTCACCTTTTTCCATGCCCTGTATAAAAATCGGATGCCATCAATCTGATGTTGTACCATGGGACATCTATCTACATAGAACTCAAATTAAACTTACAAAATCATGCTGTCCAACGGTTACTTCTTAATTAAAGTTCTTACCATAATTAGCCACAACTTTTCCGTTGTGCGTTTGTATAATCCTGATCAGCTCTTCTCGACTACAATCGTCATCATCAGATAGCAAGCATATACTCCTATCTTTCAGAGCTTGAGATGTAACTGCAACATCACTATGAGTGACCTTGAAGTCATCTGCTACTTGGAGCACTTTCCCGGGTCGTTTCTTGCGGATTTTTGCGACATCTTCGCCAATTTGATCCTCGTTTATACGCTTATTGACCATTTTTATCACGGAACCTTTGTTCTGTAAAACCAAATAAAATGATTCCGGTTTTTAAGAAACACGCTAAAAAAGTAGAATTTTGAAGATTTTCGTTTGGTCAGGAGAGTCAGGAAATTAAAACATCTGATTTTGAAAACTTTGATTCATTCACACAACTCACCCCCACCAGCTTATCGAACTCGTCCAAGCTTAAAATGTCCTTAACCGGTTTGTCTTCTCGGATTTTGATAATACGAGGGAATCGCAGCGTGTGCGAAGTACCAAAGTCAGTGCTTCGAATCAACTCCGTGGCTCGAACCTACCGAAATAAAACCATCAGATAATGCTTCTGTCAGATGTTGCTCACTTCCACATTCTCCAGATTTCTTCCTAATTCGACTAATTCCGCGTAGGCCAAAAAATTACGAATTTGTGGTAGGTACCTATAACTTTATCACTAACTTCATAATTTTATTACTACTGATAAGGTAGTACCTAGTAGCATCTACTACCTAGGTACCTACAGTAACGACTGAAACGGGTTTAGGCATGACTTGCGTATGATAGGGCGGAAACCAGTGAGTAAAAAATTTACTGTAGAGAAATTGGGATTTTTTGTTGTAGGTACCTAGGTGTTCAAAGAATTACCCACAGGGAAGACATTCGGTCTTATTCCAGAACGAAGACTAAAGAAAGTCAAGGTTTGAACGTCAACGTCAAGGTTTAAACCTTGACTTTCTTCAGTCCCCTTCAGGAATAAGACCGATTGAATCCAGAGCAATAGCGAGTGCTGTAAATAATAACTGTAACACAATGGAGTGTTCTGGCAGTATCCAGAAGTCTGCTTTTATTTTGTTGAATACGAGCGACGGCGGCGGAGGGCAGTTTCGTGAAACCTTCCAGTTTTGCTCCAAAAATGCGCAAACTCGTTCTCTTTCGTC
The DNA here is from genome assembly GCA_947507515.1 of Eulithis testata. NCBI lineage: Eukaryota > Metazoa > Arthropoda > Insecta > Lepidoptera > Geometridae > Eulithis > Eulithis testata. The sequence continues at coordinate 1,673,838 of OX382213.1, read as the reverse complement.
ATGAGAGAGTCCGGTCGATACTCGACCAACGCACAGCCAACGATGTGGGGCTTCTCCTGTAGCAAGAAGGTTGATATAAGGTTGAAGTCGTTTCGACCGATATGCTTCTTATCATTCTAGTATCATAAGAAGGTTGATATAAGGTTGAAGTCGTTTCGACCGATATGCTTCGAGGTAAAAAGAAGGTGGTTCACTTGATTGACATCTAGTATCATAAGAAAGTTGAGAATAGGTTGCAGTACGTTTAGTCCGATATGCTTCTTATCATTCTAGTATCATAAGAAGGTTCAGATAAGGTTGAAGTCGTTTCGACCGATATGCTTCTTATCATTCTAGTTTCTTGGAGTTTCAATGATTTTATGAATGTTTTATTAAATGTTTATTTATTTCAGTTTCAGTCAATCATTTTTTGAAACAGGATTTCAGCTGTCTTCAGCTGCTCAGCTACTCAAACTTTTTTCTTCAAAATTTTTAGTAATTTTTTATCTAATTTTTTTAATTTATTTTTATTGTAGAGTGTCAGAATATCTATACTTGAGGCTTGCTTCGAGTATAAGCAAATAAGCCTAAGATATCACCACAATTAACTCACCTTTTTCCATGCCCTGTATAAAAATCGGATGCCATCAATCTGATGTTGTACCATGGGACATCTATCTACATAGAACTCAAATTAAACTTACAAAATCATGCTGTCCAACAAGTATCACAACACCACAACCACAACATAAGGTTGAAGTCGTTTCGACCGATATGCTTCGAGGTAAAAAGAAGGTGGTTCACTTGATTGACATCTAGTATCATAAGAAAGTTGAGAATAGGTTGCAGTACGTTTAGTCCGATATGCTTCTTATCATTCTAGTATCATAAGAAGGTTGATATAAGGTTGAAGTCGTTTCGAACGATATGCTTCTTATCATTCTAGTATCATAAGAAGGTTGATATAAGGTTGAAGTCGTTTCGACCGATATGCTTCGAGGTAAATAGCAGGTGGTTCACTTGATTGACATCTAGTATCATAAGAAAGTTGAGAATAGGTTGCAGTACGTTTAGTCCGATATGCTTCTTATCATTCTAGTATCATAAGAAGGTTGATATAAGGTTGAAGTCGTTTCGACCGATATGCTTCTTATCATTCTAGTATCATAAGAAGGTTGATATAAGGTTGAAGTCGTTTCGACCGATATGCTTCTTATCATTCTAGTTTCTTGGAGTTTCAATGATTTTATGAATGTTTTATTAAATGTTTATTTATTTAAGTTTCAGTCAATCATAACACCAACTAAATTGACTAAATAAAGTTTGAACCTCTTTTTTTACAACAATAAGACAAGACATTTTGTAGTTCAAGTAAGACTGGTACTTAGCTAGACGGTGATTTCAATGCGATTTCCAAAGTTTATTGCAACCATTGGTTCGTCCCGGCTTCGCACGGGTATTGAATAAGAATTGGAAATGTTATAGGTCATTTTTTACACCTTGGGTTACATTATTGTAGTTCTAGTTTAAGCTTGAGCGTCATCCATTTTCAGGGCTGATTGCTTTTTCAGAGCTTTCACGTACTTTTAAACTTTCCCTTTGATTAATTTTCCATGCTCTGCATAAGATGTTTTGGTTTCTTGCTAAATACAGCTTCTTAAATTTAACCATTTTTTCCAATTTTTTAGGTCGTTTTTACACCTTGGTTTGCATTATTTGTAGTTCTAGTTTAAGCTTGAGCGTCATCCATTTTCAGGGCTGATTGCTTTTTCAGAGCTTTTACGTACTTTTAAACTTTCCCTTTGATTAATTTTCTATGCTCTGCATAAGATGTTTTGGGTTTTTGCTAAATACAGCTTCTCAAATTTAACCATTTTTTCCAATTTTTTAGGTCGTTTTTACACCTTGGGTTGCATTATTGTAGTTCTAGTTTAAGCTTGAGCGTCATCCATTTTCAGGGCTGATTGCTTCAGCAGGTGAGTCCTGAGTGACCGATATGCTTCTTATCATTCTAGTATCATAAGAAGGTTTAGAATAGGTTGAAGCAATCCTTCATGTAAAGAGTCCCGACTCAAACGTCTTTCCATAATTTCTGGAGTACGAATGACCTTTACGGGAAAAATATTTACGTACTTTTCAACTCTCGCTTTTATTGATTTTCCATGCTCTGCATAAGATGTTTTGTTTTTGGCTAAATAAAGCCTCTCAAATTTAACCATTTTTTCCAATTTTTTAGGTCGGTTTTACACCTTGGGTTGCATTATTGTAGTTCTAGTTTAAGCTTGAGCGCCATCCATTTTCAGGGCTGTTTGCTTCAGCAGGTGAGTCCTGATCATGTTTGAGAACATGTTTGAGAACATGTTTTTAGATGAAAACTCAAGTTCCACTGAATGGTTTTTATGGTATACTAGTGGGTATTGTACAAAATTTCCAATTTTATAATTTTTATACAACAACTCAAAAACTATACTAGCAAACATACAAAGCATTTTTGTCCAAGTTGTCACGCTCTTCGCGTTCCGAACCACATCTCCCTTCTATAGGATTCAGGGCTGGGCTATTTCCTGTTCGCTTGCCGCTATGGAAAGGAACATGTTTGAGAACATGGTTTTAGATGAAAACTCAAGTTCCACTGAATGGTTTTTATGGTATACTAGTGGGTATTGAACAAAATTTCCAATTTTATAATTTTTACAACAACTCAAAAACTATACTAGCAAACATACAAAGCATTTTTGTCCAAGTTGTCACTAAGATCTCGTTCGCTTCACTCACTCGATCAAAAATGTATAAATAACTAGCTGTACCCTGCCACGCTTCGCTGTGGGACATTGTGATATAGATAAAAACAATCCTTGATGCGGATTATATATCACGCTAAAATTTCAGCTCGATCGGTGCAGTACTTTTTGTGTTTTTGAAACGTACAATTTATATATATAGACTAGTATATAGATACTGTATAATCATAGACTAAGTTATTAGTTATAGTTTTTTTTATTATAATATTTTTTATAGAAATACTGGTATTTTTATTTCGTAAACAAACAATTACTTCATAGACTTAGTACCTATATTGTGTAAATAATCAAACCATTAGCTAGTAAACCTAAGAAAACCCTAGGTACAATAGTAGTATGTAGCAGTTACGTTTGAAAAAACTTTACCTACCTCTGTGCTGTGAATTTGGATTGCAGTGCATCAGTATAGACCCCCTTCGGACTGGATTGTTGGCGTTGGGTAAACCTTCCTACAATACCTAGGGTTTTTAGCTCTTGCAACGTCATAGGTCACCGCATTTCTAGATTTTTCATTCTGTTACATTTGAACCAGCGCACCGTTGGCGCCGAATTATTAGCTATTTATCGCGTGCAATACCTAATATAGGTAAAGTAAAACGATTTTTATATTCGATCAAGGTCACCCTAGCTCACCTGAGGATATTCGATCATTCAAGGTCACCTTAGCTCACCTGAGGCTATTCGATCATTCAAGGTCACCTGAGGATATTAAATCATTGAAGGTGACCCTAGGTCATCTGAGGATATTCGATCATTCAAGGTCACCCTGGATCACCTGAGGCTATTCGATCATTCAAAGTCACCCTAGGTCACCTGAGGATATTCGATCATTCAAGGTCACCCTAGGTCACCTGAGGATATTCGATCATTCAAGGTCACCCTAGGTCACCTGAGGATATTCGATCATTCAAGATCACCCGGGATCACCTGAGGGTATTCGATCATTCAAGATCACAGTGTATCACCTGAGGCTATTCGATCATTCAAGGTCACCCTAGGTTGTTCGATCATTCAAGGTCCTAAGAAAACCCTAGGTACAATTTTATTGTAAACCTAAGAAAACCCTAGGCACAATTGTAGTATGTAGCAGTTACCCTTGAAAAAACTTCACCTACCTACCTAATATAGGTAAAGTAAAACAATTTTTATATTTCACTACAGTTTTTATTTATATCTAAATAAAATTACAGCCGTCTTTCATTCCACAGAGTGATTTTATCGACAACTTTATCATTCTTAGTTGTCCCGTCACTATCGATGATCTCAGTCGGCCATGCCGTAAAGTGCCGTGCCGTACCCAACTCAAGTCCATTTTTTTACAATGAACCCGATTGTTTGAGGGTATGATGGTTGAGTTGAGTGATATATTGCTTCATTCCCTGTTGAACAAACAAGGTTGTCTAGAGTAAATTGTCTTCGATTCGGAGAAATAATATTTTGAAAATATTATTGGTATTCATTGAAATTCGCATTTACAAACTACATATGTAATTGCATTTATTAGTTATACAGATAATTACGTTATTTATTCTAGGTCCTAGATCATGAATCAGTACAAACAAAGACCCAAGTATTTCAAAAACTAAGCGATTTTGTTTCCGAGATCGCTAAGTACCCCCCCACCTCCTGGCCTGACAGTGCGGAGTTTTTTAATGGCGCTGAGGCTTGAGAGGTTAATACCCAGTGTAATACCATTCATGCTGTAAGATGTTTTCAGTGCTGTGTCAATTTAGATGGTGTTGTTTAAAAAAGTTTTGTGAATTTTGTGCTATTGATTTACTTCGCTCTTATCACTACGCGCTGAGCTTAACGAAGAAATGTCGTGTGTGGAAGTTTAATAGGTAGGTGACAGAGTTATTTGCTTTATTTATTAATTTAAAAATTTCACACAAACAAGTAGTGCTAGGAGGACTTTATGCTTTATTATAAACATGATCCAGTTTGAATTAGACATTGATCAGTCTTAGTACAACACTAGCAAATCATAATCGACTACGTACTGACGTTTACAACGTCAGATATTGATAACATAATACTCCCATGTGGTGATATGCTTTACTGCAATATTCCAAGTCCGATGGGAGAAGTGTTTTTGTTGCCCGAAGAATTGCCTTCCCATATTCAAATTCAAAATTATTCGGCAAACATAAATGTTGAATGGGTAGATCAGGGTCTGTATCCTTCTGATCAGCAAAATCGATCGGATGCTCTAGATAATTTAAAAAACAAATTGGTACAGTCATGCTTTAGTGTAAATTATCGCGAAAATACCATGAGCTTTCTGTTCACGGGCCAAAACGCAACCGTTTCGTTTTGGAAAAATAATAATAAATGTTATTTGTTTAATAGCCACGCCGTTGACGCCACCGGCAAATACAATCATGGCAACACTAATTTAAATGTAGCGCGTTTATTTGAATGTCGCGATGAAAATGCTTTGGCACAATTAATATTTATAAACGCTGGATTCGAGCAACGCGAATACAGTATTCATCGATTAACTGTGCTCAATACTACCGAAACCACACCCGCCCCAGTGGTGGTTTCGACGATTGCAAACAATATAAATGACCCTAAATTTACGACATTAAAACCGGTTGTTGTAATTGATAAAATGCCGCTAAATGCAGCTTTAAAAAGAAAAATAATTGAAAACGACCCAAAATTGAACATAAAGAAGCCGGTGGTCGTCCTTGAAACAATTGCTGCAAAACCACGGGTAATCGAAAAACAATCGGCTGGACGACCCAAAAAGCAAACTAGGGCCAATAATCAGACAAATGCAAGTTCACATTTAAAAGCCGTTCAAAAATACAATAGATTGCATCCGGAAACACACCGACAAGCCGTCGCTCGCTATACTAATGCACACCCCTCTGTCCACAGAGAATCTGTAGCTAGGTACACGCGTTCGCACCCGGAAGTGCATCGGGAATCAGTAGCGAGATATTCGCAATCGCACCCGGAGGTGAATCGGGAATCAGTAACCAGATACTCGCAATTGCACCCGGAAGTGCATCGGGAATCAGTAGCGAGATATTCGCAATCGCACCCTGACGTTAAGGCTATGTTCAGATGGCTGAATTGTGACGCGCGTTTTCAAATCGCGCGCTTAGAGCTCATACACACGAGCGGCACGATGTCGACGGCAGATGCAACTTCAGCCGTCGACACCCGTCAACGGCAGCCGCCGATGCGTCGACGGCAGCCGTCGACCAATAGCGTCGCTTGCAGTTGTTTGTGTTTGTAGCGTGCCGCGTCCGCCATTTTGTCAGTGGACTGCACATAGTCCAGGAGTGCGCACGCGTCGCGGTTTTGTAAAATGAGCTCCAGTGAGAATATTGATGTGGAATTGCTGATTGTAGCAGTAAAGAAAAATGCTTGTATTTGGAATTATAAACTACAAGAGTACAGCAACAAAACAATTAAAAACAGAGCATGGGCGGCTGTGTGTGAAGATGTTGTGAGCGATTTCCAAAATAAATCCTTAATTGAAATAAACGCCATTGGTAAGTGAATTATTTATATACATTTTATTATAAAAATAAAACAGAAAATAGGTGGAGTTTGATGTTTAATAGCCTAATTTTATGGGCTAAAAATTAGGTAGATACATCATTGTTTCATATGGAGTTCAACTGCCATGAGACACTACCTTCGTTACTACTAAAATAGTTTGAAAATTGGTCTCTTATTGTCGGACCCGATAACGATTCCTCTTCACCCGGAATTGTGGATAGATTTTCCAAACCATTGATAGTAAGTGTATCTTGAAATTGAATACCGTCCCTGTCACGTACGAAATTGTGCAATATGCAACATGCTTTAACAACATCTTTGGAAAACTCCAAAGATAAGTTCATTGGAGTATGGAAAATTCGCCACTTATTAGTCAGAATGCCGAATGAGCATTCAACATATCTTCTTGCTCGTGTTAACCGATAATTGAAAATTCTCATATTTTCTGTCAATTTTTTGCCTGGATATGGACGTAACAAATTTTGTGACAAACTGAACGCTTCGTCTCCAACGAACACATAAGGCAAGGCACACCCTTCACTTGAAATCGGTGCGGGTTTTGGAATGTTCAGTGACTTTTCTTGTAGTTTTGTGTAAAAAACTGATTCTTCAAAAATAGTTGAATCCGAATGTCGTCCGTAACAACCTATGTCACAAAATCTGAATTTATAGTCTGTGTCACAGATAGCTAATAGAATAATCGAAAAATAATTTTTGTAATTGTAATGGGATGAGCCACTGTGCCTCGGCTTGAATATTCTAATATGTTTTCCATCAACTGCACCAATGCAATTCGGAAATTGAGTGCGTCTTTCAAATTTATCAGCAATACTTTTCCATGTTTCTTCCGTTATATTTTGTGGCAATTCTTCGTCTCTCATATTTATCCAGATTTGTTGGCAGACCTGTTTTATTATATTACTTATAGTCGAAGTTCCGCATCTGTATGAATATTTTAGATCTTCAAATGAGCAGCCAGTTGATAAATACCTGAAAAAGTAAATTACATTAAATGATTTAATTTACTACTACAAAGTGGGTTCCCTCGATAATCTGAACAAACGAAAAGAGTTTATTTATATCTATAGATTGTATTTATTTTTGCAGGAATAGATGTGCAGTCTAAGTGGAAGACTTTGAGGGACGGTTTCACCAGATATTGTAGGAACTTAAAGAAAAAAAGCGGATCTGCAGCGTCCACAACAAAACAGGATACATATTATGACCAACTGCTATTTTTGAAAGATGTGACCAATGACAGAGGTCAGAACGTTTCAAACTTTGACTCTCCGTTGAAAGATGTGACCAATGACAGAGGTCAGAACGTTTCAAACTTTGACTCTCCGTCTCTTCAGTGTTCGCCACCAGTGCAATCAACAGAAGACAATGCCAGAAAAAGACCACGAAAGCACCAAAGTCACAGTGATGATATTTTAATTGAAACACTAACCACGCGATTAAACGATCAACTGCAAAAAGCTGAGAAACAAACTTCGCCTCCTTTTGATGAAGACAAGGCATTTTTGTTGTCACTATTGAGTGATTTCAAAAAAATACCAGAAGATTGGAAACTAGACGCCAAAGGAGAAATTATACAAATCATAAAGAACGACAGGGCAACTTCAATGCAAAATTACAGGAATATTTCAATGCCTTCAACAAGTCAATCTTCTTATAACACGGGATACTCTACCGCCGCAGATTCCCAATTTGAAAGAAATCCTGTAAGGCCGGAAAGCTTGTCGTCCCAGGATTCTTGTACAAATACAATTATAACAGATCTGTTTTCCGACTAATTTATTTTTAGAATAAAAGTATCGTGGTTGTTAATCGTTTTAAATCGAAATACGGTTAATTACCACGCTTTTTTCTTGTATTGCTGACGTTTTGAGACAGTTCAGATGCTCTTCATCATGAGTGACCGCGATCAACGGCAGATCGACGAATACCCAAATAATAAAAAACAAGTAATTTATATACAATAAAAAAGCTTTTAAAAAACGTGATAATTAGCCGTATTTCTATTTAAAATAATTTATTTTTCTTCTAATGAATCTTACCTAAGACTGTATTTTGAAAGATGTTTAGATAATTTTGATTTTAATGTTCAGTTGACAAATGTTTTGCACAGCTGATTTAGGAGATACTTAATTGTTTTGATAGTATGCATTGTTTATAAAAGTTTAGAAAACTAACGTTTTCTACAAGTTGTTTTCTAAAATAAATAATATTGTTGTTATTATTATTTAAAAAAAAGGCAAAATGATAAGTAGCCAATTATATTGTTCCTATATAGGTATAGTAACTTTCCTGATTTATAAAGCTTTGACTAATAAATAGAAAATGGTGCCAAAATGATATCGATCTCATTAAAATAAATAATTTCAAATTATTTATATATTTTTTTAATTAAATGAAAACCTACTTACCTTAATGTCATGGCGATTCTTTGCTCAGCTGAAATGCTTTTCCGCATTATGGTATTCTGGCGAGTTATTGAATCTTGCGAAATAGCCGTTAGCTCATCAAAAGAAGCAATGGACATTCGGAAATAATTGAAAAATTGTTCCTCGTTCCTTCGTAAAAGTGGATAAAGCGTAAAAAAATGTCCATCTTGTCCTCTATTCATTAATATTTCTAAAACCCACGCACGTGTTTTTCTTTTTCGTTTTCGTCGACGTCGACGGAGTAAAAGCAATAAATATAAATAAATAATAAGTGTGTTTCTTCGTGTGCAATAACAGTGTTTCTTCTTCGGAATTCATTTTGCAACTGGCTCCTGACCAAAGAGAGTCGACGATGGCTGCCGCAGAGCTTCGATGTTGACAAGTCAACGGCAGCCGTCGACGCGTCGGCGGCTGCCGTTGACGGGTGTCGACGGCTGAAGTTGCATCTGCCGTCGACATCGTGCCGCTCGTGTGTATGAGCTCTAAGAGCTCATACACACGAGCGGCACGATGTCGACTCCCCTTTTTAAAACATCATTGACTCCATACCAATTTTTTTCCTACTTCATTACAAAAGAATTACGAGAGAAAATTGTACACGAGAGTAACAAATACGCGACGCAGAAAAATTTATCTAACCCTTACTCCATTACTATTACCGATTTGAATAAATTTTTAGGGATCCTAGTGTTTTCATCAATAATAAAATATCCAAATTTTCGTTTATATTGGTCTGACAGTTTTGGATACACCCCCATCAAAACTACAATGAGTCAAAAACATTTTGAAAAGATTTCAGCAATATTACATTTCAATGACAACCAATCCCATTTACCCAAAGATCATCCTCAACATGACAGGCTGTTCAATGTTCGACCGATAATAGAAGAACTAAATAACAGATTTCAGACCATACCAGTGGAACAACGTTTATCTATTGATGAACAGATGTGTGCGACGAAGATGTAGCACTATATAAATAAATAAAAAATAAAAATATTCACGGACATTTAATACAACGCCTCCTACTGAAACAGTACCTCCCTAAAAAGCCTCATAAGTGGGGATTCAAATTATTCTTGTTGTGCAGCATATACGGTTTTGCTCATAAGGTCGAGGTATATGCTGGCAATGAAAAACATGAGATACTCCCCGAAGAACCGGATTTGGGACCGACGGGCAACGTGGTGGTGAGACTATTGAGAACTGTTCCTCGAAGATCAAATCATATTGTATATTTTGACCAATTTTATACGTCGATACCTTTGGCGGTATATCTGGCTAAAAAGGGTATACATTGTTTAGGTACAATACAGGCTAATCGCATAAGAAACAATAAATTACCAGACAAAAAGGCTATTATGAAAAGGGACATACCAAGCGGCCATTTCGTAGAGAATGTTGGAAGTGTGGATGGAGTCGATTTATGTGCCCTTGTTTGGAAAGATAATAAACCGGTTACCATGCTTTCGTCCTATGCGGGATCATCACCTGTTAGTACAATAAATAGATATGACAAAGTCCAGAAAACCCTAATACATACCTGTAGAGTGCCCTCATGTAATCAAAGATTACAATGCTCATATGGGGGGGGGGGTCGATTTACTCGATAGTTTTATCGGTAGATAACGCATTACTCGCAAAAGCAGAAAATGGACGAATAGACTATTTTTCCATATCTTAGACATGGCAATTATAAATTCCTGGTTGATGTACAAAAAAATGTATAAAAACATTGATAACTCTAGAAAGCCTCTCTGTTCCACCGAAAGATGTCCGCCTAGACTGTATTGGGCATTGGCAAGTGTTTGGAGACAGGGCTCGGTGTAAATATCCAAATTGTAAAGGGTATACATAAACAAAATGTGAAAAATGTAGACTAAGCTTATGCTACAATAGAGAAAATAACTGCTTTTATAAATTTCATCATAAAAAAATAAAATTAGTATGTATTTACATTGTTTTATTTCTTCTTTACCTCTCATACATATGACACGGATAGGGTGACAGTAGATGCGCAATGTTGCAATTATGCAACAAACCAGTTTTTAGTTTTTTCCAAGTATATTAGTATAATTTTTTTTTAAATTATTTATTTTTCTGTAATGTGCTTCTGTATGAGAAGCAGTACGTATTTTTTTTTATTAATAGGAAAAATTGAGAATTTAAGGGTTAAGTCTTTGGCGGGGGTGCAATTTTTTTTTTCAAGTATTTTTTGCTAACACTTTCATAGAAAAGCCTACACTAAAAATTAGGTCGATCAGACCAATGAGACCCTGGGTCTCAGGAGGATATTAAGAATTAATAATTTAAGATTATTAGTATTAATAACAATTTAACTTATTTCCAGTGAGAGAGGAGCAATCCAATGTGGCAACTTTCCTATCCATACCCTTGCTATTGAAGCAAATGCATACAATTCCAGTTAAAGGCACAAGAAAACCTTGGAATCCTTCACGGGCAGAAGTTAGTAGTGCGTTTTTAAGTTTAGTGCCATCTTCGGACATACACGCGAGAGCAATGATTCCGGGTCACTTAAGGAATGTTAAAAATCTCGGAAACTAAAAATGATAGGTTAATGCAATAAATTGTATTTAATAGACAATGTAATACTCCTTAAATGAAGGTATTAAAACTTCTTAGTTATTGTAAAGTTATATCTTAAAAAAATCAAATTTGAAAAAGGGCCACTTTCGAAGATGGAACTACGAAATTACAGCATTTGGTTTTGCTTTTGTTTGTAATCTGTCATTTATGTGGGTATATAAACCATGTTGATAGTGCTCTATATTCATTATTCAAGCTGAAATTATGTCGCTTACGCCTGAAGAATGCACCAGAATACTTACAATGCTGGAAACCGGCCGGAGTCAGCGCGATACAGCCAGGACTGTCGGTGTGTCGCTGTCAACAGTACAAAGAGTTCTCCGACGTTACGAAGAAACTGGTTCTAACCTACGCAGACCAGGAACGGGCAGAACCAGGTGTACCACAGCACGAGAAGACCGATACTTGGTGAACACCATGCTTCGAAATCGCTTTCTCACAGGAACTGAACTCACAAATCAGTTTCGACGCCTCGGAGGAAGTAACCCGAGTGCATGGACAGTAAGACGTCGGCTTGCTGAATCTAACTTAAAACCCCTTAGACCTGCAAACGGCCCTAAACTGGAGCGTGGGCATCGTATTTCAAGACTAAGATATGCCCAGAGCCACGTAAATTGGAGTATTGAAGATTGGTCAAAAGTTATGTTCTCCGACGAATCAAAATTTATGCTCTACAAGCACGATGGAAGACACAGAGTGTATCGAAGACCAGGGGAAAGATTCAAGCAAGCATGCATCGAAGAAAAAGTAGCCTACGGTGGTGGGTCTGTACTTGTGTGGGCCGGAATTTCTTCTGAAAGTCGCACAGAGCTGGTGATCATAGAAAACGGCTCTTTAACTAGCGTAAGATATGTGGAAGAAATCCTCAATGATCATGTTGGTCCATTTATGGTCAATTTAGGTGAGGATGCTATATTTATGCATGACAATGCCCGACCTCATACAGGTAGGATTGTGAATGACTACCTTCAAGAGATGAACATTACTCGTATGGAGTGGCCAGCGCGCAGCCCGGATATCAACCCGATCGAGCATGCTTGGGACGAACTAGGCAGATGCGTAAAACAACGAAACCCTCCCCCAATCACGCTTCGTGAGCTCAAAATTGCTCTCACAGAGGAATGGGAGAATATTCCCCAAAATCGTATAAGGAACTTGGTGTACAGCATGCCAAACCGCGTAAACGCAGTAATGGAAGCACGAGGAGGCAATACGAAGTATTAAAATTCAAGTCAAATCGTAATAAAGTTCAAAAATTTCATGTTTCCTATTTTTGTTTTAAGGAGAGATCAGCAGTTTTTTTCTTTATGTAATTTTGTGTTAATAAAATGTATGGTGACTCATATTTTTTTACTTTCATTTAAGGAGTATTACATTGTCTATTAAATACAATTTATTGCATTAACCTATCATTTTTAGTTTCCGAGATTTTTAACATTCTTTAAGTGACCCGGAATCATTGCTCTCGAGTGTACATAGAAACCCATCACTTAGAACGACAGGCCAAAGTAATAGATAAAAAGGTACTGTTACTTCCATATATTGTTGCCATAGGCCCTGGTTGGAATGGATGTTGTGCAGTATGACTTAATAATAACAGATGCTGTTAGGCAAATGTGAAACTTGTTGGAGAAATTAATTTTGAGGTTACCGGTAGATTACAATACAATTATTTTTCTTGTCAAAATAATCTAATACATACCATGCCTAGGCTAATGAAACGTACTTACAAATAATAAATGTGCTGATTACAACACACAAACCTTGTTTCTGCTTAGGGATTACATGAAAACTGTACAGTGGTATGTACTAGTAACCTGAGAATAAAAGAGTATTGGGTTAATTTCCTAAACCAATCACTGATCACTTTCCTCGTATCCTGGGTATCCGGCTCGTAGGACCATGTTATGGAGGTACTCCTTCTATCAGGGTTTTGCTTGATTTTGAAAAATAAAAGTTATCTTTTTAGTATGACGTGTGTATTTTCTCACAGCTTAGAGGTAACAACGAAAATGGAAGAGAAGCCTATTTAAACCGCGTCAACTCCGCAAGGAAGGCATTGCTCGTAGAATATGGTAGACGGCAACACCTTTTTTAATGTTTGTGATGCGGTTTCTAACACCTACAAAATCTTATGGGCATTAGATTTGCCGTACTCAAAAGACTGTGTGCCGATTTGGATGTTCATCCAACGAGGCATATTTGTTGTGAAAAGTAATTCAGAGGGTACTCCAATACTAGATTTGCTTGCTTCTGTAGCCAACAGACATGGTGCATTGCGCGATTTGTAGTCTTTCAGTAATTTAAGTCAATTTAAATTTCACTTTAAACTTTATCATCCAGGCTGTGTTTATTTATGCCCATTACTAGTTGTGGAAGAAGTTATCAACTTTACCACTCATTTAGACGTCATTATTTGAAATACCATTGTGAGGCCTATGAAGCCGAAGCCAGTTCATTTAATATAGACCCTTCACAAATGCAAAAAAAGTTGCACTGTACCGGGTCATGAGGCCATTATCGCAAATAAATTGAGCACAGTTATTGATAAAGTACCGAAGCACGCATCTTATAGATCGAGCACTTATTCTAATGATGCTGCGGCTGCGATGGCTGCTTTAGTTGGGGCACCTGCCCCGGAACCACCAGCGGAAGAGTTTGAGGTGGTGGCTGGACCATCAGCGGCGGTAGATGGTGAACCCCCTGCTGAGCCAGCTGAAAGATCAAACGTCAAGTACATACCAGCACGGACTGTGGAGGTCTCATTTGTGAGTTTTCAAACCAACGGTCCAACAGAGCCACCTTACTCCAACGTGATGCAACAGCTGTCGGCCATGCAGTCTACTCCCGAAAAACAGGCAACCCAACCTTTGCCCCCGACTGCGAGGACACCCCTTGCCAGGGACTTGGCATCGTTGTTAGCACTTAGAGCAAACACAGGCTCAAACTCTTCACACATAGATACGGCGCCTGCACTGCGAGGGTTGCTATATGTGTTCCCACAATGTGGTGACGCCTTTGACTTGCGCACAACTAACCACTTCTTGAGACGGGAGAAGCTGACCCATGTGCCCACCCGCGTGTTCAACACACATCCCTGGCCTGCCGGCGAGATGTGGGAAGTCACCGTGCTGCCTCTAAACGGTCAATTATATTGCGCAATATTGCGAATTGTCCAATATAATTGACCGTTCAGGGTTAATATTGAAGATTGCGCAATGATTGGCCGAAAGTTTAAGCGAGTTTAATTTTTATTGCACCATGTTTTTCCATTGCATCGTGTAGGGTCAGTATTGCGCAATATTTTTCAGTCTGTGGTTCGTCGTCACGAGGAGTCAAAGACCTTGTACTTATAACTAGACTGTGCACCAAAAAATTTTGTTTAACTAAAATGAGATTTATTGTCTTAAAACGTAGGGTAGCTATTTCCTTATGAGCGGTAGCGAGCAAAAAACGGTCCTGGCGAGAGGGCTCCTCCTGGTAGTGTGTCCTTGTCCGACGTCTTGCCAGCTCAACTAACCATTGGGTTTGGTAGAAATGGTACATTATATTACATACGTTTTGCTTTTTTATGAATTACCAAAACGAACGTTTAAAATCTTTGAAACTTTCCTAGATATTTCTAGTTCCTAAGTGGGTATAATTAATCATTAATTCTTTGTTTTTCATAAATAATCTATTAACACTGAGTATGAAACAGTAGTAATTATATGTTTACGCCTGGTAATACTAAATGCAGATGGTGGATTGCGTATGTGGTTGTTTGAATGATTCTCGTGCTTCGATTTGTGATACTGTAAATTTTCATAAAACCTGTTTGTTTTCATGAAAAATGGTGAATTCTTGTTGTGTGACAGGGTGCAAAAATGAGTCTTATCCCGGTAGCCGCTTTTCTTTCCATGGGTAAGTAAAAACAACAATTATGTACTTTAGGGTAACCATGAATTTTGTTGATCAAATATTTTTTTACAATCTCTTGGTAGTAGGTGGGTCGATACGTCTCGACTGTCATAAATTGGAGATGTACCCGGTCACCGTCACAGTGTACAAAAGGGACAAAAAACCAACTGTTAGACATTTTTACATAATACAAAAAAAAGTTGTTATCGCGTTCTTCGACTGAGCCGATGACGTTTGTTGTTAATACCTATTCTTGTATTGTAGATTTCCAAAGAATGAAAACCAGAAATTGAAGTGGGAAAATGCAGTACCTGGAAAAATCTCAAAGTCGTCTGTTGTTTGCAGTGCACATTTTAAATGTGAAGACTTTATTCCTGGATATACTAGGAAAATGCTGAAACCAGGTGCTGTCCCGTCAATATTTCCTAAGGTAAGAATAAATCATCCAAGTGTGTCCGTGCATTAACAAGAACCTTGAAAATTCAAATTTTGCGATGCTTTTTTAACATAGTTCTACGAAGCCGACGTGTTAAGAGTTTAATTTTTAGTTTTGTTTTGTTAAAATTTTTAAGTTAATATTTAATTCAAAGTTTAATACTGTTTAATTTACGTTTCGCCTATTATATTATGTCATACGATTAAATAAATAAATAGAAGCTCTGATCTGCACTACTCTGATCTAGTCTACTCTTGTCTACCTACCGTGTTCCATTAACTTCAAATATCGTGCCCTGCAAAAAAAGAGTACATGTTTTATGCAATGTATGTATAGAAGAGGTTGGACCACCAAAAAAAGCAAAACTGCAAGAAAGTCCCATCAAGGAGATTACCATGTCGGAAAGTGTTTGTACACAAACTGAATCCGCTGCAACTACTGCCACGCCACGTAAGAAGAAATTACGTCGAGATGTGAAAGTGTTACAACGCCTGAAAAGACGTAACACTACTATTGTTAACTTAAACTGTTTGTTGAAAGTTATTAAAAAAAATGCGATAACTATTCTGCAGTCGAACAGATGGTCCAGCATAATTTTGAAAATATTCACACAGCATTAAACAAGACGAAATCCAACACCTCCAACAAATACACTGATGAAATGAAATCGTTCGCTTTATCATTGTATTATTATTCTGGTAAAGCCTATTTATTTTTAAGGAATCGTATCCCTTTACCTCATCCTGCAACTCTGCGAAGGATATTGGCGACGCATAAATGCAACGTGGGTTTTATGACAGAAGTGATGGAATTTCTGAAGGTTAAGGCTGAAAAGGATGAAATGAACGTCGCTTTAATTTTTGATGCAATGGCCATCAAAGCTGGCAAACAATATGATAAAGGATCAGACAAGTTTTGGGGTCGCGTTGATTTAGGTGGAATATTGACAAGCGATTCTGAAACATTTGCTACTGAAGCCTTAGTGTTTCAAATAGTCTCTCTTAAAGAAAAATTTGTCTGCCCTATCGCTTATTTTTTCATAGATAAGATTTCTGCGCACGTACAAGCTCAGCTCGTCTTGACAGCGATTCGTATGCTGGCTGACAATAATATAGTGGTAAGGTCTTTGACAGCGGATGGAACACAGGTAAACATAAAAACATTTGAAATTCTGGGGTGCAATTTTAACCATGAAAATATGAAAACTCATTTTGATCACCCAATTAAATCTACAAAAGTATACTGCATACTTGACCCCGCCCATATGATTTAATTAGCCCGAAATTTATTCGACGAAACTTGTTTGTCATTAGAAAAAGGGGATATTAAGTTCGCATATATACAGAAGTTGCAAGATTTGCAGGAGGAAGAGGGGCTGAAATTAAAAAATAAATTGACTAATGTACATGTCGATTTCTTCGGCAAGAAAATGAACGTTAAATTGGCTGTCCAAGTACTCAGTTCCTCTGTGGCTGATGCAATTGACTATCTGAGGTCAATTGGTCATCCTGGTTTTGCTGGCAGTGAAGCAACAGTGGAATACCTACGGTACTTGGACAGACTTTTTGATATTCTGAACGCCAAAAATCCCATAGGAATGTGTTTCAAATCCCCTTTGCGGCTTAACAATAAACATGTCTGGACACAGGTCTTCGAAGAAACAAGACATTATTTATCTGAACTTAAAGTCGACGGGAAAAATATAATGACCCACAGAAGGAAGACGCCGGTTCTTGGTCTGTTAATAGACACATACAGTTTTGCTGAATTAGCAACCGATTTGTTTGATGCTAATATGACCTACCTATTACCATACAAGGCCTCGCAAGACCACATTGAAATGTTTTTTTCATGTGTGAGAGCAAGAGGAGGGGCGAACGACAACCCTACTGCTCTTCAGTTTATGTTTATTATGCGAAAGTTGCTATTTCGTAACAGCGTCACACCAAGCATTAATGCAAACTGCACAAATCCCGATTATGAGAATTCTGCAATACTAGAGTTCCGAAGTGCCAAAAGGTCGATCGTGGAAGACAATAACGCTACAGAAGAAAATGAGACTGCTATGAGTGATGTTCTTATGCACTTAGTGAACAGAACCGATTTGTCAGACTATAAAAACAATATATTGTACTACATATCTGGCTACATTGTAATGAAAATATTAGATAAACTAACATGTCAACATTACCGAGCCTTGCTAGTAACACAACGTACGCATAAAGACCATGACTACTTGATTGATGTTTGTGAATTTTCTTCTTTCACAGCCTTTGTAGATAGAGGAGGGCTAAAATATGCTTCGACATTTGTGTTCGATGTAGTAAAATATTTAGAAAAACTTTTTTTGGTCATGTCTCCTGATCTACAGAGCTTGAATATGAAAAAGATGCTTAATATGACATTACATGAATTCTCCCCGAAAATTAAGCAAATTTTTCCTGGCCATCCCAGCTCTGATGAATCTCACGTCTTTTTTTTCCATCCCATCCCATTATTGCAACAGATTTATTTGACCTCGTCATAAATATGTTATGATGATATCTCACATTTGACAAACCTAGATTTTTTTTGAACTACCTCTACATGGAGCGATTGTTGATAGGTTTTTACAAATAAACGGTAGGTCAGATGATACTACATATTATACAGGGAGGAAAAAAGTATTTTCATCACATCTATGACGACCTCAGTGGCGCAGTGGGCGAGAGTCCGCCTGTGACGCAGAGGTTCCGGGTTCGTTTCCCGCCTCGGAACAAATTTGTGTAAGATCTGCAGAAATTTGTTCCGTTGGTCTGCGTTTTATCATTATTTATTATCTATTCGAAAAGAGCGACTTGGTTCGCCTTTATGTGCACCCAAAGGTGGTGTTTTCTATAAGAAACAATAAGTGCGCGGCAAAGTAAATTGCGGCGCACTTATTGATGAAACTTGATTGATCCACTTTTTGAATTTGGAATATCTTCGCTTTAAGTTCGCATATGTACTTCATGTTTGTGCAATAAAGAATGTTCTTATCTTATCTCATCTCATCTCATCCAATCTCATCTCATCTCATCTTATCTCATATTATCTCATCCCATCCCATCCCATCCCATCCCATCCCATCTCATCTTATCCTATCTTATGTGCCATTTATTTTCTTATAGTGGGTGATGAAAAGTAGAGTGTACCACTCGGGAGCAAAATATATTTTTGGCTCGGGCGACGTACTTTGAATCCCTCGCTACGTTCAGGATTCTACTAAAGAATCCCTCGCTAAGCTCGGGATTCTACTCTAGAATCCTTCACTTCGCTCTGGATTCAAAAAAGCGCCCTCGCCGTAAAAATATTATTTTGCCCCCTTATGATACAATCTACTATTCCGACCCTTAACCCACGTGTAGGGAAATCGATGTAGATTCCAAAAAAATATACACACGCGATGAGATGTTGATAGATGTTGATAGGAACAAAAAAGTTGAATCTTACTGCACAGTTTCATCAAACACGAATCACCAACCAGCTGCTATTTGGGCGCATCTTGATCCAGTTCTGAAGGACATCAGAACCATATACCCTGAAATAGTGTATGTCCATTTCTTCACAGATGGCCCATTTAGTCAGTATCGACAAAAACAGAACTTTTATCTCAGCTCAACGGCAGTATTTGACTACGGTTTTAAAGCATTTACCTGGTCTTTCTTTGAAGCTGGTCATGGAAAAGGGCCAGCAGATGGCATAGGCGGATATCTTAAAAGGTCGGCGGATGATCTGGTAGCCAGAGGTGAAGACATTACTTGCGCATATACGTTTTATGAAGTCCTAAAGGACGTCAGCAAAATAAAACTTTACTTTATAATTACTGAAGAAATAGACAGCATTGCTAAGCAAATTCCAGCTAAAATCCAACCCCTTGTAGGTACAAAAGATGTACATCAAATATTTACAGCCGTGCGAGGGGAACTGAAGTACAGGCATCTTAGCTGTTTCTGTAGCAGAGGCTTTTGTGAATGTCTAACACCAAAAACGTATCGCCCTGTTGCTACTGTGCCCATAACTGGACAAACCAATAGACCTAAACAAAGAGAGATCAATATAGTTCAAGATGAGCATGAAGATGGAGTTGAACCTGCTGTGAATGATGATGTACCAATCATTCATGGGGATGTTGATGATGACGAAAGAATGAGTTCTGATGAAAACCAGCCCCTTAGCAACCACAGAGTCTCTCAGCAGAAGTCCCCTCTAAAAGAGATTGGGTTATTAGATTTGGGCCAGGCTCGTTTCAAGAACATGTATAACATTATTTACAAAACACCGGACACTTCTGACGATGAGACAGCTGCAAATAGTCAACAGCCAAGTACATCAAGACAACAAACGAACAATAAAGAAAATCGAGGAGTAAGAAGAGGCGACTTCTTGCTAGTAAACGTCAAAGCTACCAAAGGAAAGATTTTTAAATATGCTTGTATTGTTGATGATTTGCATGATGATGGTGAGATCAGAGATCAGAGTTACGTTTTTACGTTCAGCTAAAAACAAAAAAAACACATTTCGTCTTGAGAAGAGCGACGTATCAGACATCGACTACGCAGACATAGTCAATATTCTTCCCGAGCCAACGATCACTGCCAAATGCGGTGAACTGTATTACGTGTTCAAAAGTAATGTGGATGTTTCTGAGAAGTGATAGTAAAACAAGTTCCTAATAGTTGATTAGTCAATAGTTTAATAACCAAGGGTTAATTTAAGGATCTGATAATTATTCGTGGTCTCAATTGTGTTCTAGTAGTATTTTTAGGATAAGATGTGAACTAGAGGCTGATTGTTAATTATATTTTTAAGTTTTTAGCACATCCTGCGATTGAAACAAAGTTTTAAGTTTTTTTATACCACAGAGTGTGGTTTTTAATTTGATTAAGAGTTACTATGCCACTATTACCTGGTTTAAGAGTAGAGAAAATATGTTTTTTTAAGCTAATTAGCCTAAAAAACTCTTACTGCCTATCTATATCATACACATAACGTCCATTGTGTCTCTGGAGTCACCGATTATGTCTTCGGACTAACAACAATGTCCCCAAATTTTGAATGGGTTTTTGGTTAATTTAATTAAAACAGATAATTGTTGAATAATTTTTAATACATAATAATATAAAAGAACAACCGACAGTTAAGATAGAAAAAGTGTATTTTTCTAGCGGCTCTAGGAATGGAGTAACTAGAAAAAATATTCTAGTTTCTTTTATTGTGTGACTCCGGAGACATATTTGGATCCAAAGAAGATTTTTTTTTTAAATGTGATTGTTTTTTTCACTTTTGATAGTGACGTATTATTTAATATTGGTACTTGATTAATAAAAACTACAAAAACTTATTAAAGAATTGACTTTTAATTACTTTCTACCACAAACTATATTTGTTAGCCAGGAGAAATTTTTAGGTGTCACTTCTGAAATAAACGCATAAAAACCTATGATAAACCCAAAAAAGTTCGATGCTCGCTATAGATACATAAACTACATGAATTTATCTAGCAATATTAGGTGCAGTTTGTGTAAAATTTCAATATTTGTTTTTTTACACAAAAAGTTGATTCAGTACAGAAAATAGTTGATCCACCCAGATAACAACAAGTCAAAACAATTTTCCTTACTTTTATTGGATCAAAAGGAAATGCCCTTTGAAATACTCCAAAACGAGTAGCTAGTATACCAAAAACACTTTCAACCATTCTTCTAGCTCGCGATATTCGATAGTTGCATATTCTTTTCTCTTTTGTCAATCCAGTTTGGCTATATGGTTTCATTAAATTTTGAGGCCTTTCAATCTTATTGTACAATAATAGTATTGTACAAAGTTATTGTAGGTCTAGGGGCCGCCTTAGCAACACCTTGGGTCAACTTTTCTCATCCCTCTATGGTAACCCTAATTTACCGAACAACGTAGTAGATACACTTTATGGCGGTATTGAAAACGCGTTCAATTTATCAATTAAACCTTTATTACTACAGATTAAGCTGTATGTTGAGCGAGTTCTAATAAGCTGTATGTTGAGTCGACATTTAGATCTCACCGAGCCATTACTGTAGGGCGAGTTCTAATAAGCTGTATGTTGAGTCGACATTTAAATCTCAGAAACACATGCACGAAGTTTTCGTCGAATGCTGTAAAGAACGCGAATATCAAGCAGCAAGCAGAAAACTTATTATTATTATTTAACTTATAGAACCTGAAAAAAAAGTCTATCAATAAACTGAGGTTGGGCTTTTAACGTAACTTAGCTCAACGTTAGTTTATTGACAGTAAATTCGAACTATTATCTGTAGTATTGTATGGTCAGAGATGGAGCGACGACGTGGTAGAGATCGCGGGACACACTTGGACCAGAACGGCACTTTGGCACAGGATCGGTTTCAATGGAACCGCATGGAGGAGGCCTACACTCACCCTTGGGTGCCCAACAGTGTTAGCACGTAATAAAATAGTTCTAAATGTGAATGTTACTTAAGAGACAGTTGGAAATAAATGACTATTATTATTATTATTATATTTTTTTAAGGTCATCCCGCTTTTATTGATACCTGCTGGGACCGCTTAGCCTTCCCACAAGTAGGCATTAAAATGAGTAAAACGAACACCATGTCAAATAAGATGTATTGGATAGTAACATTAGTAACAAATACTATCGGCAGTATGGACCAGACAAGGGTCAGACGATTCAAATAAGTATTGTTAACTTCGACAAAGAGGTCATCAAATAAGGTATATTGGATAGTAACATTAGTAACAAATACTATCGGCGGTATTGACCAGACATTAGTCAGACGATTCAAATAAGTAGGGGCAACTTCGACAAAGCGGTCAACCGACGAATCCAACTCCGATAGTCTGTCTTTCCTGATCACTATAATCTGAATGTCTTTAAGTCAAGAGTGAGTGTCTTCTATACCGTCTTGCTCTATCGTCGGCTTCATCGTCGCAATATAAAGAAAATGATACTAGTAAGCATCCATACCAAAAACGAAAAGCGGAGTGTGATGCCATATGATCTGTGAACTTGAAATTACGTGAATGCCAACTATGAGCTTTAAACATAAGCTGATAATCACGCAACGGACAATAACAGCTTTAGCAGCTAAACTAAAATCCGGCACCAGAGTTGACCACTAACTCATACCAACTTGCCTTTATGGCAGCTTTGCTGGAAGTTTTACAACGTGATACGACCGTAGAAGAACAATTACAACATCAAACCAGTGCGTAATAGATAGTACTATCAGTACTTAATTCAATGCACATCTGATGAGCAGCGGAGCGAAAATACCTAGGTAATACCTAGATAATACTTATATCTTAATAGATATATACACGCGAGAGCAATGATTCCGGGTCACTTAAAGAATGTTAAAAATCTCGGAAACTAAAAATGATAGGTTAATGCAATAAATTGTATTTAATAGACAATGTAATACTCCTTAAATGAAGGTATTAAAACTTCTTAGTTATTGTAAAGTTATATCTTAAAAAAATCAAATTTGAAAAAGGGCCACTTTCGAAGATGGAACTACGAAATTACAGCATTTGGTTTTGCTTTTGTTTGTAATCTGTCATTTATGTGGGTATATACGAGGGGAGGTCCAAAAGTCCGCGGAATAGAGGATTTGGAAATAAAATGAAACAATGAAACTATTTTTCCTTTTCAATATAATTACCTTTGAGCTTAATACATTTTTCAGATCTTGAAATTAGCTTATGAATACCATCAAAAAAATATTTTTTCTCCTTGCCCTCAAAATGAGTCAAAATTGCCGCCTTAACTTCTTCATCGTCTTGAAACTTTTTTCCCCTGAGTTCCTTTTTTAAATTTGGAAATAAATAATAATCGCTAGGGGCAAGGTCCGGGCTGTAGGGTGGGTGGACAAGTGATTCAAAGCCGCACCGGTCTAGAGCAGCCATCGCAACTTTGCTCTTGTGAACTGGTGCGTTGTCTTGCAAAAGCAACACACCGCTTGACAGTTTACCCCGCCTTTTTTCTTTGATGGCTTCCTTCAATTGCTCCAATAATTTTGCGTAATATTCTCCGGTAATGTTGACACCCTTTTTCTTGTAGTCGATCAACAGGATTCCTTCACAATCCCAAAAAATTGTAGCCATAATCTTTCCGGCCGACTCCGACACCTTAAACTTCTTAGGGGGTGGTGTGCCCTTTTTATGCCACTGCATCGACTCTTGTTTGGACTCAGGTTCAAAATGATGAACCCAAGTTTCATCCCCGGTAACAATCCGCTCCAAAACAGGGGTAGATTCTTCGCTACACAGCTCCAAAAAGTGCTTTGACGCTTCAATTCTTTGTTGCTTGTGAAGCGGCGTGAGCATTCTTGGCACCCATCTTGCACTGACTTTTGACATGCCAAGATGATCGTGTAGGATCCTCAAAATGGTTGTATCTGATACTCCTACTATTGCAGAAAGCTGTTTTTTTTTCAGACGAGCATCTTCCAATATTAATTTTTCTATTTTTTCAACGATATCCGGTGTGGTGACCTCAGCCGGCCGTCCTGGGCGAGAGTCATCTTCAATCGACTCTCTGCCTTGTTTAAAAAGACCATTCCACTTGTAAATCATGGTTTTACTAGGGCACTGATCACCATAAACGGCTCCCATCTCATTCATTATGGTTTTCGGAGGTTTTCCTTGCTTGGTAAGGAACTTTATAACGGCACGAAACTCAATTTGCTCCATAGTTGCAGTTTTTTTCCGGATTGACTTGTTAACAGGGCGATATCTCGTAAACGAGTGGTGTGAAAGGGCTAAAAATAAACTTGTTTATACCCTAATGAGTAACCGATTAGCGACATACCAAACAAAGATAGCTACCTGCATCCCCTCCCCCCCGTTCCGCGGACTTTTGGACCTCCCCTCGTAAACCATGTTGATAGTGCTCTATATTCATTATTCAAGCTGAAATTATGTCGCTTACGCCTGAAGAATGCACCAGAATACTTACAATGCTGGAAACCGGCCGGAGTCAGCGCGATACAGCCAGGACTGTCGGTGTGTCGCTGTCAACAGTACAAAGAGTTCTCCGACGTTACGAAGAAACTGGTTCTAACCTACGCAGACCAGGAACGGGCAGAACCAGGTGTACCACAGCACGAGAAGACCGATACTTGGTGAACACCATGCTTCGAAATCGCTTTCTCACAGGAACTGAACTCACAAATCAGTTTCGACGCCTCGGAGGAAGTAACCCAAGTGCATGGACAGTAAGACGTCGGCTTGCTGAATCTAACTTAAAACCCCTTAGACCTGCAAACGGCCCTAAACTGGAGCGTGGGCATCGTATTTCAAGACTAAGATATGCCCAGAGCCACGTAAATTGGAGTATTGAAGATTGGTCAAAAGTTATGTTCTCCGACGAATCAAAATTTATGCTCTACAAGCACGATGGAAGACACAGAGTGTATCGAAGACCAGGGGAAAGATTCAAGCAAGCATGCATCGAAGAAAAAGTAGCCTACGGTGGTGGGTCTGTACTTGTGTGGGCCGGAATTTCTTCTGAAAGTCGCACAGAGCTGGTGATCATAGAAAACGGCTCTTTAACTAGCGTAAGATATGTGGAAGAAATCCTCAATGATCATGTTGGTCCATTTATGGTCAATTTAGGTGAGGATGCTATATTTATGCATGACAATGCCCGACCTCATACAGGTAGGATTGTGAATGACTACCTTCAAGAGATGAACATTACTCGTATGGAGTGGCCAGCGCGCAGCCCGGATATCAACCCGATCGAGCATGCTTGGGACGAACTAGGCAGATGCGTAAAACAACGAAACCCTCCCCCAATC
This sequence comes from Eulithis testata, assembly GCA_947507515.1. Lineage (NCBI taxonomy): Eukaryota > Metazoa > Arthropoda > Insecta > Lepidoptera > Geometridae > Eulithis > Eulithis testata. The sequence continues at coordinate 1,648,310 of OX382213.1, read as the reverse complement.
ACGCTTCGTGAGCTCAAAATTGCTCTCACAGAGGAATGGGAGAATATTCCCCAAAATCGTATAAGGAACTTGGTGTACAGCATGCCAAACCGCGTAAACGCAGTAATGGAAGCACGAGGAGGCAATACGAAGTATTAAAATTCAAGTCAAATCGTAATAAAGTTCAAAAATTTCATGTTTCCTATTTTTGTTTTAAGGAGAGATCAGCAGTTTTTTTCTTTATGTAATTTTGTGTTAATAAAATGTATGGTGACTCATATTTTTTTACTTTCATTTAAGGAGTATTACATTGTCTATTAAATACAATTTATTGCATTAACCTATCATTTTTAGTTTCCGAGATTTTTAACATTCTTTAAGTGACCCGGAATCATTGCTCTCGAGTGTATTTTATTATTTGTTTTGTTGGGTTATCTTCCGTGGCTCCAAACGGCTTTGGCGGAAGTCCAGCGTTGGTCGCATGTCGACCGACATATGCTTGAGTCAGAATCCGTGTTTGCGACACACATCAAGTTCAGCATAGCAATGTTTTAAGTAATTTATTGTTTATATTTAACTATACCTACATTGCAAGTTTTGTGTCGCAAATAAATAGTTTTTTTTTCCTTTTTAAAATTGTGCTCTAACAAACCACGACGATGTGCCATTACTAACTAACAGCCGAATACTCAAACGTCATTCAAATTTGAGCACCACTTAAAATTGCTCTGCCCCTGTTTGACATTACTCATTTGTAAGAGATGGCAATAACTTAAGCGGGACTTAAATTGAGTGGGGTTTGAGTTGCGTTTGAGTATTCGGCTGTAAGATATTCGTTCGTTTGATTAGCAAACAGAGAACGCTAAATTGTTTATTTGATTCCGTATCAAACAAACAACATAAAAAATTACTTGTAAAAGCTGAAAAAAAGTCTACCAATAAACTGAGGTTAAGTTGTTTTCGCGTCCTTGAAGTTATCTTAACGTCAGTTTATTGATAGTAAATTGTACATTTTCATTTATTTTCTTAATATTTAAGGTTAAGTACAAATCTAAGTTAAGCGACGACGTTCTGCGCGGTCACTATTTGGATGGGTGACTGTTAGTGGCAATTACATCTAAGCGTTTCCGTGCTTCGGAGGGCACGTTAAACTGTCCAGCTCTAGCAGTCGTTAAGCTACGACGGAGGCCTTAAGGCGGCCTAAAAACTCCGTCACCAGAGTCGTCCACTATCTCATTCGAGCTTGCTTGCTTGCATATTCAACTCTAAAATACAATAAGTACCTATTTTAGAGTACAACTTTATTGCAAAATCCAAAAAAGCTTTAATATGTAAGATACGACATGCCGGTATGCAGCAAGTAAGATATTTTTACTTGAAATTCTATTTATCTGAGGTCAGCTCAACTTACCTTCTTTCTAGCACCTCTTTCTATACGCAGCGCTTTGCCTCTCGATGTTTTTCTTCACCGTTTAATATAATTATATGACAATTACAAGGTACTTAAATATTTTTAACATAAAATACAACAGTTAATTCAGTATATTATTCCAAGTTTACTATTTGTTATGCATCTATTTTAACATTACATTTTTCACTAACATCAGTTAACTTATCTTCCTTTTCAATTTCATCATCACATTCTTTACTTACCTCATCACATTTCACCGTTACCTCTTCACTTTTTCCAGTGACTTCTACACGTTTTCCACTTACATCATCACTTTTCTCAGTTACATCATCATTTTTCTCAGTTACCTCTTCACCTTTTTCAGCTTCATCATCATCATCATCATCGCCATTATTTTCGTCGTCACTGTTAGCTTGATCATCGGTTCTGGTTTCTGTCACGTCATCGGAAGGTTCGAAGGAATGCCTGGCCAGTTTTTCAAGCCATGTGGCCATGTTGCCTTCAATCTCTCCTTTGACGATGGTAGGGTAGATGTGCTCATGCTTGAACTTTTGTATTGTTTCCTCAACATCGTCCCATGTAAGACTGTCGTGGCTGTCCTTGAATTTAGCATCGTACCTTTCGTAGTGCACCTGCAACATTAAAATTTAATAAATATTCATGGACATTATACACAGCGCCCTTTAGTCCCAAACTAGGCAAAGCTTGTACTATACAAGTAAAAAGTATGTATATTGCGAAAAGTATACATGTAGGTTGCTAGGTACAAACAGTACAAACAATCGATACTATTATAAAACTGTAAAAAAGCTAATATTAAAGATATGGATAACCTAAATAGCTGAAGTGGCAGTGGGCCGGCCATATTTGCCGCAGAACTGACAATCGTTGAAGCAAACTAATACTCGAGTGGAGACCGCGTTTAGGCAAGCGTAGTGTAGGACGCCCTCCGACTAGGTGGGTTGACGATCTGAGACATGTAGCTGGCAAACACTGGATGAGACGAGCCGAAGAACGGGCTCAGTGGCGCGTCTTGGGAGAGACCTACGTCCAGCAGTGGACCGATATAGGTTGATGATGATGATAACCTAAATATGCAGATCTACTAAATAAACGATTCTGAATCCAAAAATCGAGTTTGTCTGTTTGTTTGTTTGCAAATCACGCCTAAACTACTGGACCAATATTAATAAAACTTATACCATTCAGAAGCCCTTTTTCCGGATTGAAACATAGGCTATATATTATTGAAATCAAAGACGTGGATTCTTAGATACAGCTTGAACTCTCTAAACCAAAAGAAGCCATTTGCTACGAGGACCATCGTAAGCTGGTTGACAGATATTTCACGCGTACGAATTCGCGGGTATCAGTGAGTAGACAATATAATCCTATCCTTACCTTGTCCAAAACTAGACCAAGTCCAGGCGCGGTGGGTATCATCACCTTATCCTTGCCAAATGCTTTGTCCATTATCGACATGTCGGCGTGACCTCTAAGAACGGCTACCATGAGACCCACCATCTTCCTAATCTGATGCAACATGAAACTCTGGCCCTAGAAAGACACATAAATTGAATGTAGAACACATATGAATGATTTTTTTATTTATACTAGACTAGCGACCCGCTCCGGCTTCGCACGGGTGCAATGCCGTGATGATGATGATGTATTATACATATAAACTTTCCTCTTGAATCACTCTATCTATTAAAAAAAAACTGCATCAAAATCCGTTGTGTAGTTTTAAGGATCTAAGCATACATAGGGACAGACAGACAGCGGGAAGCGACTTTGTTTTATACTATATAGTAGTATATAGTAATGACCTGACAGACGTTGTCCTGTGTATGTCGAACGCCATTACAATAGATTGTATTGTCAAAAGCGCTAAGGTTACATGTTACATTAGAAAAAACGTAATATGGTGGTTAAGTACATATTCTTAAATTTTCAAATTTTCCGCGCGATTTTCTTAATTTTTTCTTTCATAAGAACCTTCTCTTGACAATAGCAAATACAACAAAAAAAGAATTAGCGAAATCGGTCCAGCCGTTCACGCGTGATGCCGTGACCAAGGGAAATCGGGATTCATTTTTATATATGGAGATGATATTTATCCGGGATATGAAAGATTTTGAGGGAGACCTTCGGCATAGTAGTTGCATTCAATCTTACTAATATAACGTGAAAGTTTGTATGGATGTATGTATGTATATTTGTTCCTCTTTCACGCAACCTGTTCTGATAATTTCTTTAGTGTTGGCTTGTAAGTATTTTGAAAGGCTTTAGGTGGCAATAAAAATAAATAAACTAAGACATAGATGCAAGGTTGACAATACTTCATTACACACCTAGGAATTACAATAAAAAAACTGTCATTAATAGTACAACTAACTAATTAATATTATTATTATTATTTTATACACAGGCAGCTTAAAGCTGATACGTGTATATCACTTAATATTGTCTGTGCACTTGGTTTATCTAGTCTGTTTTTAAATGTGTTAACCGTTGGAGCACTAATTATAGTCTCTGGCAGCCATAGAGGAGACTCGCGCAGGACAGGAGACTGGCGTCCTAAAGAGGAGGCCTATACCCAGTAGGTGTATACAGGCTAAATAGATAGATAGAATAGTACAACGAACATACCTTTACCAGCAGAACAGCGAATTCCATGTCATTTGTAACAAAAACTTTTTCTATGCTGAATCCCATCATGTATCGCAATGCTGACGGATCTTGATAATGTCTGCAAAAGTTACTTAGTTAGACCACACATTTATTAAAGCACTAGCTGATAGCCGCGACTTCGTACGCGTGCGAAACTTTCCACAAAAATATCTGTCACCAGCATACGATGAACCTTTAGCAAATGGCTGCTTTTGGTTTAGAGTTAGTTTAAGCTGTATCTAAGAATCCACCTCCTTGATTTCGATAAAATTAGCCTATGTTTCAATCCGAAAAAAGGCCTTCCGAATGGTATAAGTTTCGTTGAAATTGGTCCAGTAGTTTAGGCGTGGTCCGCGAACAAACAAACAGATAAACAGACAAACTCGATTTTCGGAATCAGAATCGTTTATTTAGTAGATCTGCATATTTCGTTGATCCATATCTTTAATTTTAGTTTATGGCTGTTTTACAGTTTTAAAATAGTATAGTATAGATAGGTATATAATAATTTTGGTAGATAATATAAACATCTGTAAATTTTATTTGTATACTTACTTCTTTTCCGTAAAATTATGATAGCTTTTTGTTCCTTTATAAAAACCAAGTACTTCATCGACCCGTTGTAGCTTTTCAGGAGTTACTCTGTACCTTCGTCTCTCTTCATCTGTTAGTAAGCTAGGCTCAAACGTGAATGTTGGAAGAGTATAGCTATACGTCCGAGCATTGCATTTCGATTTGGAGTTAAACCTGTTTGTAACTCTTTTTACACCAAAAACACGTATGCATTCTGGTAGGCGTTTGTTTATTTCGACTATGCTCACTTCTAAAGCTGAAAATGGAAAGGCAAGTTTGAATAAATTATATTTATATAAAAAAGATTTGTATTCTGTCAGCTCTTTATAAACCCACATTATTATCATTAGCGATAAGGCCGCCCACTGTATATAATGAACTCTGTGTTTATTTTATAATTTCTGTAAAAGTGGTGTACAAGAAAGAGTTTTCTATCTATCTAACTATTATTTTTTAAGCTATACACACACAGCTTGCATTTTAAAAACAGACATAACCAACAGGTATTTGCCTCTTTGATCTAATATAGATGGTTTATCAGTTCAAATCTTTATCGGTAATAGTAATTCCAAGATGCTACTTTGTACACATGTCCTAATATGTATGTGATGCTGCAATGCCTAGGACATTTACAGGAAAGACAATGGCAATATGTGCGGAGCTGACTAAGCCCCATATCTTCTCGCAATGTATTCCTTCACAGAATTCACTCCTCCAAGGCTGCGAAGCCCCCAGGAAGCTTCTGGGAGGAGTTGGGCTGGCTACTCTTAACCAGATCACCCCCTCACGCGTAATAGACCAATCTTGAGTCTAAATACCGGAAACGGGAGTCCACCAATACAATACAAATCATTCACAGAACGCCAAATTCTCCAACAAATATGGGAGAGGCCTGTTTAGTGAGTTCCTTCAAGCTGATTATGATGAATTAGGCAAGCGTAGTGTAGGACGCCCTCCGGCTAGGTGGGGTGACGATCTGACACATGTAGCTGGCAAACACTGGATGAGAAGAGCCGAAGACCGGGCTCAGTGGCGCGTCTTGGGAGAGACCTATGTCCAGCAGTGGACCGATGTAGGTTGATGATGATTATGATAAAGTTAAACACTCACGTAATTTAAGAGATACGATCTGTCTCGCCGCTGAGACTCCCTTGTCCGTCCGCGAGCTTCTTTGAAACTGCGCCGACTGCTGGTTGGCGAAATCATCTTCAGTTATGTACTTGGCATCGAATAACGCTTTAAATAAATCCTCTTCTATTGTAGGGACCCCTGGATTTCTGTGAAAAAGTAAAGTTGTTGATATTTTGTAGAAACCCACAGAATATACTACAAATACACACTATGAATAAATAAAACAGTGGTTAAAAAATGTGACTTAAAAAGTGATAAAAGACATTTCAACACTGTGACATGACAGCGAAAGCTGCTTGTCTATAAACTAATAAATAAATAAATCACTACATAGTTTAAAGCAAAGTCGCTTCCCGCGTCTGTCTTTATGAATGTATGCTTAGATCTTTAAAAATACACAACGGATTTTGATGCAGTTTCTTTTAATTGATAGAGTGATTCAAGAGGAAGGTTTATATGTATAATACATCGTCATCACTGCATTGCACCCGTGCGAAGCCGGGGCGGGTCGCTAGTATAGAATAATCTACTTACTACAGAACTAATGAGTATTCGTGTAATTTGATATTTTCTCCTGTTCATTTATTTTAGTTTAGGATTAGATAACATTATGTAAAACTGTACATTTATAATTAGCTAGCTAGCTCATGTGAGTCAGTGGCCAACTCTAGTGATGGAGTTTTTATTTTGAGGCTGCCTTAAGGCCTCCCTAATGGCTTAACGGCTGCTAGAGCCGGGACCGACAGTGTAACGTTTAAATTTATAATTTACCTCTGCATACCATGATAATCAACTCCGCTGTATCCAAGTATCATAGCCATCTTCTTCTTCTTTATTCTCTCGCATTGTTTCTTTGGCTCCGACTCTCCATTCTCCTTTCTAGGGTTAGGCTCGTCCCACTGTCTTTTGTTAAAGCGTTTCTTGAAACGTGTGAGACTTTTGTTTGCTACAATCTCTTGCTTCTCTTCCACTGGAGTTTCGGCAGCTTCCATGGTTGTAATGCGTCTGAGTAGTAATCCTGAAAGTAACGCACGTTGATATCGATTGTCTTGTTGCATTTTTATAAACTAAACTAATTTGACAGCACTAAAAATGCTGCCGTCCGTTTCTCCTAAACTGAAACGACAAAGACAGCTATAATTTTAGAGCAGTCAAGATATGTTTTTTAGAAAATAGCACCAAGGAAATTCATTGTTGAGCTGTCTTGGGCTCCATACAAATGTTTTTCTTTTGGTGGGCTTTGGTATACGTAAAAAGTATATAAGTACCTACTTACCTACCTATATTTATATAAGAAAGCCTACAGATACTTAGTGATTTTTTTGTCACAAAAACAGGTGGTGGCCCAGTTGTATCTAATCTAACCTTGGTATTATTTGTATTGTACCATAAAATCATTGAATTGTCTGTAACTAGCCCAGCATCTTTATAACCTTAGTTGGTTTGAATTTGAGATTTTTCCAAAACATAACTTTTTTACTACCTATATGAAATGGAAAAATAATTTATTTGCACCAAGTAAAATGCAATTTAAATAGGTACTGTTACCCAGACAATGAGAACCGGTAAAAGGCCATGTGGATATTTTTACCTGGTCTCACAGGATGACTCGGTAGGTTGTGCTTCAAACTTTTTACAAACGCACTGAATAGTTTTACGGACATACCTATTTTTTCTACACAAGTGATACGAATATCTTTGATAGTTTACACGTAGGTATTTCAGTATCTTCGGATAGTTTGATTCATACACAATTCACATTTCATTTGGCTTGGATGAACACTTTTTTTCAAGGATCGTCATGCCGCGTGGTGCACGTGTATTTGAAATAAGTTCACAATTCACAAACTACGATGCCAGCGCATTGTGAGTTTGGTACTCTCAAACACTCTTGCCGCCGCCGCGCCGCCGCCGCCGCCGTAGCGATATGACGTCATGTAATACTGCGGCCGTGCCGTAGCCACCACCAATTCTCAGAAGAGAAAGGGTATTTCCGCCATTTTGTTTCGTGACTTTCGTGCAAGGATTTTCGTGTCCGTGTCGAATGTGTCGATTGGTTTTTTTAATGAAATCAGGGTTGCCAGGTGTTCAAAGTTTTTCCTCGTACCAGCGGGCCTAAGATGCGCACCGCGAGATATTTGTCATGTCGTTCTATCAAAATGTAAGCATTTTTTACATAACCTAGATTTTTTACCAGTTTAGGAACTATTGCATTATCTGTGGTACCTAATGGTGTCGACAAAACGCGCCATAATGTACACTTTTGACACTTCTTAGTCGTCGTACCTCTGTGAGGACGAGCTATTAGACATGCAGAAATTTCAAAAGTTGAAAATTCAAAGGCGCGTTTTCTCGACAACATTACCACAGATAATGCAATAGTTCCTAAACTGGTACTGTTCAGTTTTGACACCTGTCATTATCACGTTGACGCATTCGCGCGTCATTCTGTCTTGTCACCTAATATAGGTCACGCAGGTCACTGAACCCCTATTGGTCAAATACAGGGTTCATTCACATAAAAAAAAGCTGTAACGGAAATATTTCGTAATTAACGTTTCTATCTAAAACCAGTATCATATTGAGACTCTAGTCAAAAATATATCGTTGTCGTGTCGAGTATTTTAACGTTTTTAACATTGACCCCCGTGTCAGAGAGTTGTAATTAAATCTCTCGTGAGATATGTCGTTTTTCGTGTCGATTACAACAATAGAATCACCACAAAACTAGCATCCGAGTTAGCCTTCCTGTGCATTCAGATAGTGTGTAGTTGAGTGAGCCTACGTAGAAGCCCTAGCCAGTGTTAAGCGTAGCGGTTGCGGAACCCTGAAGATTTCGAAGGAGAAAACTAGCTAGTCAGTATCTGGACGATCTGACGGACCTGCCTACCCAAACGTGTGGCAGGCGCTTCAGGAGAGCCCTCCAGGATATCGAGGTACGTGGGACACTTTCATTGCACCCTGTATCCATAGGTTACTGGTTTTTCAGGATCTAGTTTGTGGTTTGTCGTATCGTTTTCGTATTTGCATTTTAATTTTATCGTTTAGTTTTATACAGTCCACTTAATCGTACATTTTGGTCATTCGAGCCGTATCTAATTGATATAGCAACCTATGGACATTTCGGTTCATATTAGGCAGATTTATTTGTAAAGTTAACCTAAGGACATTTGGTCCGTGGATCACTCATAACATTACCAAGGTGACCTACGGTACTATTTGTCCATTGCTATACATTTAATTAATCCATTTAAAACTTTGTAATCGTTTTTTAGTTCGTTTAGTTACTTACGGAACATTTTGCAAAATACCTACATACTTGCGTGTCGTTTTATTGTATTTCAATTTGTCGTTTCGGAAATTTAATAAAAACGTAGGGTAGGCATAACTGTAAAGTTTCGTTCAAAAATATTTCGTTTGACACTATTCTATTTTGTGTTTTTTTATCGCTATCGGTTGATTGATGGTGTGTTAGCTGTCAGTCAGTTTTATTGATCAGTTTTTATTTTCGTTTCGTAACTGTCAGTGTAATTGATGGTTGTATAGACGCTAACAAACCAATCATTCATTTCGTTCACTCCTTACGTAAAAATAGTAAACATTATAGTCTGTTTTGTTCATTCATTACGTGAAAATAGTCTATGTATTCGCTTGTTTGTTTATTTGCTTTATTTTGTGAATGAAACTCTAATTTTGGTTTACGATGTCTCTTCTAGACTCGAAAAAGGGTGATGAGTATGAGTATGCCTTGCTAGGTGATCAGGACAGAATCACGCGCGATGATGCTAAATTGCAGGTCGAGTTGTTGGATGCATCGGATCTTACCGGCGTGTGTGAAAATGATGTTTTGCCAATAATTAATTTGTTTCACACAGCACAAAAAAGATTATTGTGTAAGGTGTCTGTTTTGGATCAAAAAGCAGTATTCTCTCACACTATTGACTTCGACAAAAAAGTGCGCAGTATCATGAGCCGGTTACGTAAACAGCCGGTCCAAAAGCCGGTTGTAAACAGTAACAAATTATCGTTTGTCGTGGCTCCAAAAGAGGAATGTGTCATTTGTTTAGAGGTAGGGCATGCAATTGAAAGTTGTTCAAGTTTCTTGAAGCAGTCGGCTACTGATAGGTTTAAATTAGTAAACAAGATGAAGTTGTGTGTTCTGTGTTTATGTTCATCTCACTCAGTCAAAAGGTGTATGTCTAAAACAAAGTGTAATAAGTGCACTGATAGTCACCATACATTGCTACATGTGAATCAAGTTGTACTAGAAGTCGTACCAGAATCACAGCCTTCATCGTCTCAGATAGCATTGACCTCTTATGACCCGCACTCAGAAGTGTTGTTTTCAACGGCTATAGTTTTAGTAAAAAATAAATTAAATAAATTTGATCAGGTACGCATCCTGATTGATAGTGCTAGTACATGTAACTTCATTACTAAAGAATGTGCACAGCGCTTAGGATTAAAAATTAATTATTGTACCCAGTCGTTGAATAGGATAGGTCAAGTATCAACTGATGTACTTGGATCGGTCCACTGTGAGGTAGTTCCTATAACTGGGGACTTCTCAAATAAGCTATCGTTGGAAGCTTCTGTGCTTCAAACAATTTGCTCGGATATGCCAGCCGAGAAAATTGATTTTTCGTTGTGGCATCATATACAGGGGTTAGATCTCGCTGACCCTGGTTTCAGCAAACCAGCACCGGTTGACATGTTTGTCAGTGTCAATAGTTTCACCTCAGCCTTGCTGCCTGGTATAATTAAAGGTAGTTATGGTCAACCTGTTGCTATCCCAACTACTTTCGGGTGGATACTTGTGGGGGATTGCATGGTTGCTGCTGATTCTTCTCGTCTTCTCGTTTCGTGTCGAAGCTTGGCTCGAGATAACTCATCCAACAGGTTTTGGGACTTGGAAATTGTCGACCCGCCCAAACCTGTAGCACTGTCCAAAGAGGAGTGGGCCTGTAAAAATAACTCAGGACCTACTTGTCGTCGAACTCCTCAAGGTAGGCTAAGGGTTCCTCTAACGGTTAGTGACTCTCAGAGCAAGCCACTATTGTTGAGCGCTAAAGAATTCACTCTAGCGCGCCCTCACTTTAGGTCTGATTATGGTGAATTCGGGACCGACTACTCGCAGATCGGCCACAGAAAAGAGGTCGTTCCGCTTTTGTCGAATGTTGGTTCTTTTAATTATAACCCACATCATGGGATTTGGCGTCCTGGTTTCGCAACGCCGTCACTTCGGACGGTTTTCGATGTTGCTCGCACCACGGATGCAAAAAGCTCGTTTTGTAATCACGGATTGCTGTCAACTAATTTGGTCTCGTGTGCAGCATGGTGGTCGGGTCCAACAAGGCTGTTGCTTCCTCCGGACTTGAGCAATGGATCTACGCTGGAAGAACCGAAGATTTTGAAAATATCTATGGCTAATATTGCCGCCCTTGTCGATGGTATTTCAAATCGGTTCTCCTCGTATGAGCGGATGGTCAAAGTCCTGGCACATTCAACCACACACAATCGGTTGATCGGTGGTTTGTCCTACGTTAAGAACGTAACAAGCGTTCTTGTGAACCATGATCAGGAAGTCGCATCCGCACCTGTACTTTGTGCTACCACCAAGAACGCTCCACTTTCACTTTCGCTTTCGCAGGGTTGCCAAAAATTGTGCCGTCCTGTGGACACAGGTGGTCTATTGAGGGTGGTCGGTCACTCTTCCCACAGCCAGCTCGGCTACGATCACAAGCATTATTTGCGGTTGCTTCGAGCCCATCGTGTAGCTTCGGTGATCAAGGAAGAGTGCCATCGCAAGTTCGTGCACTCGGGATTGCAGTTGCTGCAGGATCCGCTTACCCGACATTGTCGTGTCGTGTCGCCAAAACGGTTAACTCGAAGAAAGTTGTCGTTGCGTGTAAAACGCTTTCGAGTAAACCCGCGGCTTATAGTTCCTCCTCGAATAGGAGAGCTACCTCTTCATTGTATCAATCAGATGAAGCCATTTTCGTTTGCCTCATTTGATTACGCTGGCTCGTTTAACGTATCTCTCAAACGTGGTCGCAGTGTACGTGCGTATAGAGGATACGTACGTTTTCTCGTAGGCACTGCTATTAAAGCAGTACTTTTGAAGCTCGTTCTAGAGCTTAGGTCCGAGGCGTACCTGGTATGTTTCAGGCGTTCCATGGCCCGCAGCGGCCACTGTCGTTTTCGGTTGGTGTCCGATCGAGGTAAAACCTTCGCGGGAACCAGCAAATTGGTCGAAAAATCGATGTACCAGGCAACGCAGACTAAGCAAGAAGAGTTCGTGCTCAACACCTCAGGCAGTCCACATTTCTCGGGCTTAGCTGAGACTCATGTTAAGTCAACGAAAACTCATCTTGCTCGTGTCGTGGGTTTGCAGCGCCTGCTGTACGAAAATTCCACTACACTGTTGCTGATAAAAATCGAAGTTCGGCATAGTATGAAGCGGTTGTCCCTTCTTAGTTCGGACTCCGACGACTTAACAGTTCATTCCAATAGCTGTAAAGTCGTTACATTTCGTATCGCTACGGGTTACTTTAAACGGCCTATCGTTGAACTCCGCATACTCATGATGTTTTCCCTACGTCAGAGCGGATGTCAGGCTTAAACCCCCTTTTTTTATTTTTATCGTTGAATATAATAAGGAGGTATACTTATTATAATAAATTAATATTATTATTGTTATTTGTTTTTCGTATTTTTTTTTGTTTTTCGTTACCGAACCTAAATTTTTCGTGTTGTTTTCATCCATTATTTCGTTATTACCTGGTGAAAATACTGTGTATTTTGGTGGTCGGAATGTTCAGTTTTGACACCTGTCATTATCACGTTGACGCATTCGCGCGTCATTCTGTCTTGTCACCTAATATAGGTCACGCAGGTCACTGAACCCCTATTGGTCAAATACAGGGTTCATTCACATAAAAAAAAGCTGTAACGGAAATATTTCGTAATTAACGTTTCTATCTAAAACCAGTATCATATTGAGACTCTAGTCAAAAATATATCGTTGTCGTGTCGAGTATTTTAACGTTTTTAACATTGACCCCCGTGTCAGAGAGTTGTAATTAAATCTCTCGTGAGATATGTCGTTTTTCGTGTCGATTACAACAATAGAATCACCACAAAACTAGCATCCGAGTTAGCCTTCCTGTGCATTCAGATAGTGTGTAGTTGAGTGAGCCTACGTAGAAGCCCTAGCCAGTGTTAAGCGTAGCGGTTGCGGAACCCTGAAGATTTCGAAGGAGAAAACTAGCTAGTCAGTATCTGGACGATCTGACGGACCTGCCTACCCAAACGTGTGGCAGGCGCTTCAGGAGAGCCCTCCAGGATATCGAGGTACGTGGGACACTTTCATTGCACCCTGTATCCATAGGTTACTGGTTTTTCAGGATCTAGTTTGTGGTTTGTCGTATCGTTTTCGTATTTGCATTTTAATTTTATCGTTTAGTTTTATACAGTCCACTTAATCGTACAGGTACAAAATGCTTACATTTTGACAGAACGACATGACAAATATCTCGCGGCGCGCATCTTAGGCCCGCAGGATACTATAAACTTTCCAGTTTTGGCCTTCATACAAAACTGGAAAGTTATAAACTGGAAAGTTTATAACTTTCCAGTTTTGTATGAAGGCCAGTGAGAGTTATGTTAGGCGTAGTGATCACTTAAAAATAAAATATAGAGTAAAGGTTAGACCGCACTAGGGCGGAACTGCACTACAGCGGAGCGTCGCGTCAATTAGCTTCTATATTCTTTCCAAGTAAATGTACTAGCCATACCGCACTAAGCGGCAACGGAACTGCACTGCAGCGGAGCGTCGCGACAGAGTTGGGCAACTAGGCAAAGTTGACGCGCTCGCGACGCGCAGTTCCGCTGCCGCTAAGTGCGTTATAGTAAGCGGCGCGTCCGCGACAGTTGCGAGGCATCCATCTATATTATACTAGCTGTAGCGCCCGCGGCTTTGCCCGCGTGGTAGGTACTCAGTAATAAAGCAACACATAAACTATGCTTCCTGTTAACTTTATAGCGAGATCTTAAGTAGGTACCTACTACCTACTTACCTACCTACCCACTTAGCTACTTCTTTAAATGTGGCTTCAGAGGCTGGTATTTTTTACCTAGGTACGCTATCTCCCTTCCTACTTACACCTTTCGTAGGTATTTTATTTTTTTGTAAGGACATGCTAGGTACCTACCTAAGCTTGGAACAAACCAATTTTTATCAAAGCTGAGACACGGGGCACCATTACAAACTTTAACAACTAATAGCACAGCGAATTTGTGTTGAGCTAGCTTTTTTAAATACAGATCTTATTTATTTAGTTTGATGAATATAGGTACATGCCAATTTTGGTATTTATAACTTCAAGGAATACGATTTTGCATACTAACGTTGAGGCCCAGTTTGACCCAGTCAGGGGTTAAATTTGTTAAAATCCCGTCTTAGCGGGTGCCTATGCCATGTAAAGAAAGTACATTCCAAATTTTAGCCCTAGCTTTAGCGGTCTGGCTAAAGCTGGCTGGAATGTGATAGGTAAGTCAGGTCCCTCTTCTTTTATATATATATACCGTTCACACCAATTTCATCCATCGCGTTCAGTGGTTGCCAACCGACTGAGAGATAAAATGCTGCGCTGCTGCAGTTCTAGTGCGTTATACCGAGCTACATTGAAAATGACGCGACGCTCCGCTGCAGTGCAGTTCCGCCCTAGTGCGGTCTAACCTTTAGAACCCCAGTTTCCATTTTTCCGCCAAATTCTTTGGTTGGTTGTTGGTTGAGTTTGGGTTTTTTTAATTAAAATCTCTGGCGTTGGATACTTGCTTTTTTGCCAAAGGTTAGAAATGTTTTTTTTATGTAAGACGACGCAAGTACACGTTTAACAAAGTAGGTCTACCTACCTACCGAGTTACCTACATACGTGCTACATACCTAGATATAACTACTAGGAGTGAAGGACAGTCAGGTCTGGACTCTAGGTAGTAGGTACCTAGGTACCTATACCTGCCTACCAGCATGGACTATATTATCAGTCCATGGTACCTACCTACTTACGCTTAGGTACCTACAGATACCCTTATTCAGTAGGTACCGTAGGTATCTAGGTAATAGCAAGCTCGTACGAGTTAGTGGCCAACTCGGTGACGGAATTTTTAGGCCGCCTAGCCTCCGTCGTGGCTTAACCACTGCTAGAGCCGGGACCGTCAGTTTAGCGTGCCCTTCGAAGCACGAAAGCGCTCAGATGTAAATGCCACTGACGGTCACCCATCCAAATAGTGGCCGCATAGGACATTGCATAACTTAGATAATCGGTGAAGATTGGCTAAGCAAGCTACACCACGAGCGCTTCACTTAAAAGTACAAGTAGGTAAACTAACTACGAGTAGCATAAGTACCTATCTACCTACCTAAGTATTAAGTAGGTAGTAGTAGGTACCCTACCTCTGTGTCTAAAATAATCAATAACCCAATGTTTACGACGCATGCGTGAAACCAGCGCATGCTGAATCAATTTCCAGAATATTTCAGTATAAGGTTTTGCTAACAGCATGGGTTGACGCAGTGCTTAGAAAATGAGGGGTGGCAGCTCAGAACGGCTGGTGGTGCGTGCTCATCGCCGCAGAGGAGATACCCGAGCAAAACTTACAAGATACATCACAGTTTTGTTGGCGACTCTACTTGGAGGTGGTGCTTCAGCGCTTCTTTTCCTAGTGCCCCTATACGCTGACCCAGCCTTGAGTGCTTTGGCAGCTGATTTCGACCCACTTCCAGCCGAATGCGTCACGGAAAGGCGCGATGATCGACTCGGGCTAGATAACTGCACTTGGGCATCATGCCGAGAAGGTTGTACCAGCGACGCTTACAAATGTATCCAGCTTCACGTTAAATATAAACCACATTCCGAAGCCTGGCGTCCTGCTGTTCTGTTTGTTAATATCAAAGGATGTGGATATCCACCTATTGTAGACTGTGAAAATTTTACTACGAGTTATGGTTACGTTGGAGCCAGGTACCCTTGCTTCTGGTCACATGCGGACAATAGCGTTGTGATACCTCACTGGTCGCGAGGTGAGCAGGTTGCGACGGTGACGAGAACATTAGCATTACCTTTGTTTCTGTCTGGTTGTGCTGGTATCGGGCTGTGCGCCTTGCATTGTGAATGCAGGCCTCGAAGACGGCGACGTCCACCGCGACGGCCTCCACGCGTTCCTACGCTATCACCAGACGAAACATCAGTTTATCGATTAGCCTAATCGTCGAGGACCTATCAGAGTTATAAGTTATATTTACCTATGTAGAATTCAATCTATTTGCACAAAAAACTTGTACCTGTCTGTACTAAATTATTTTTGACATTGTACCTATGTATATGTAAATAAAGATAATATAATATAATTGGTCTTAACTTATTCATATTGTTCTGCTCCTATTTTTTTATTATGAACTAGAGCCTTTCCACCAGAAAGCTACATTGCTAATTTTGTATAGATTATCTACGTGTAGGTAGAGGTAGGTATTAAAAAACAGAGAATAAAAGTAGATAAATATTTATTCCAAGGTTTATAATGCGTCTTCTTATCTAAATAGAAAAACATAGTTTTCAGTCTAGCTAATCTAGCGATATTTCAAGCAAGTTTGCGTTCAGTCTTGTAATAAAGTTGCACACACCCTTGTAGGTAAGCAGGTAGGTAAACTAGGTCAAAAGCCTAGGTCTAGGCCACAGAGTAGATATTCGTAAGTAGAGTAGTAAGTACTAACCTAGATCAATAAGTGCCCCTTTTTATTTTATGTAGGTATTACATAGTTTTTTAATACCAAATAATTTGTGTGTCACCTGAATTTCTATAGAGGTAACAAGATTTTGGTTTAGTTTTTAGAAGAATAAACAAGAGTGCTTAGAAGATTGTCATTCACTACCTACTTAACACTTAGCAGTGAGCAAATAGGTACGAAAAAATATAAAAAAACATACAAAATGGTAACTATGTAAGTAAACAAACTTTTTTTCAAATTCGAAGCATTATCAACCTTACAAAACTTAATTAAATCAGTAAATATAAAATAAATAAAAAAACACAAAAATATAACACTCATCATCATAATCAGCTATTTTGCTGATCCGAGTAGTAAAATAAATTAACGCCTCAATCGCGTTTTTACACGTTGACGCACAGACGCTGCAAAATGTTCCTTGTAGATATAGGAATAAGTAACATTTCACTAAAGCAGACGGGCGTACAACTTTTGACACTATACAGGTTGGTTTGGGCTACATCGTTTTTGAACGGAACAACTTTCGATAGGAATCGAAAAAGAAAGAAAAAATTGAGCTGATTTAAAAAAACAAAATTTCTCAAAGAATTTTTAGACATTTGTTTTATGTAGGTAAAAACTTTCTTTTGTGTTTCTTTATGCAGAGTTAGTTGGGCTCGACTTGAATACTTTCTAATTATTTTAAAATAAATTAAAACAAACATACATAGTCACAACTACATAAGCCAGGATAGGTACCTAATGCACATACCTGTATCTTTTTTTTATACCTTGATATTGTTATATTTAACCCATTGAGCGCCACTGCAGTATGTTGGCGCCAAGGACAGTACAAGATGGCAGAATAACTAGACCAGATTTGCACAATAAATAATTATTAATACATACCATAACCGTTATTAATAAACTTGATGTAAGCTTAGAATAGTTACACCTTAGTTAGAACTGCCAAAGAGTGGAACTCTCTGCCATCATCAGTATAGTATAGTAGGGAATAAAAAAAAAAACTACAGTATTTCCTGAAAGACCTAGGAATTTTCAAGAAAAGAGTGAATACTTAGGTGGATTATGGCTAGGCGTGCTCCACCTTAGGCTGCAGCTACACTTACCATAAAGAGTGCTGGCAGCCAAAAAAAATCGTGTTTCGTATTTTTCAATCGAATTTGAATCTTTTGAATCTGCTTGTCAATGCCAAAGACAAAACGTGTTACTGCTCCTGGCTTACATCGAGTTTATTGATAGTTTATTGATATTGAGTTTAAATAAAATATTTTTGAAACAGTAACAATACAGCCACACCGCTGGATAGATGGCTTTCGACGTGTTAATAAAAAAATAATTATAAATGCATTCTTGCGTACAACTTTGTTATTCCAAGAGGTAATTACATAACATTTGAGCACAATATATAATTTGATAAGCGAGCGAATCATCAATATATATAAAACTCTTTTGAAGCTGACATAGAATCAACGCACAGCCTAAACTATAAGTCATAGAGGTATGAAATTTGGAGGGTAGTATCCTTATATAGTGTAGGGGTGCACTAAGAAAGGAATTTTGAAAAGTCACACTAACGCGAGCAACGCCGCGGAAGACGGCCTAATAAAACCTAATAATAACACAGTCAATATTTGACAGCTAATAAGCTGATTACATTTAAAATGTTAGCGCAGCTTTCGATAATGGAGTCAAAAATACTTAGTATTCATAAGTTATTATGATCAGTCAATTTCTATGCAAATATACAGGACTTTTTTAAAAAAACTTTGGAATTATTGCCATGTCACAAAATCAGGGGTTTTAGGGTGGAAAAGCACCAGAGCTAAGCTGAGCCACGTTGCTAAAGATGTGTTTGAAATCCATTTATAGGGATCGTTTATTTTCATATTAAGGCGAAGGGTAAAGCCAAACAACCTTCTCGCTCGCACATTTTAAAATTTTTGAACATATAATATAACTAAATATAATTATGTGAAATTGCAGAGCTTCAGCGTTGAGAGAATAACAATGCAAAGGTTCAGTAAAAATATCACATTGATCCAAACAAGTTTTCCGACCAAAAAACTTGTTTGCACATTTTTTGGTTAAAAAACTTGTTTGGATCAATGTGATATTTTTACTGAACCTTTGCATTGTTATTCTCTCGACCCTGAAGCTCTGCAATTTCACATAATTACATTTAGTTATATTATATCTTCAAAAATGTTGAAATGTGCGAGCGAGAAGGTTGTCTCGCTTTACCCTTCGCCTTAGAGTTCAGAGATCCGGCTCGTAAGGACCAATGTGTCTTCCATCGGGCCCATTCCATGAAGCGTTGCGTACACTCGCTCTACTTTTTTCTCGGTCTCCCGACCGTCAGGGTTCTCGGTCCGCTCGCTTGAGAGCAAGTTCCGCTCGCAGAGAGCAAGCACGATTCCGGTAACTCCCATTTGTGCTATGGGACTGTTACGTCATAGAACTGTTAAACTTTTTTATCCCTGTAGTTCAATGGTAGGACTATTGAAACTAGCCCATTTGTTCTATAGAACTAATATTACAATGGTAACTTCCATTAGTCTTATAGAACAAATGGGAGTTACCGAACAATTCCTATTGGTGGGTGTCAAACACATCCTTAGCTCAATTGGACAGAGATTTTACCGTAAACATAAAAAGCAAGCTCGTATGAGTTAGTGGCAAACTCTGGTGACGGAGTTTTTAGGCCGCCTTAAGGCCTCCGTCATGGCTTAGCCACCGCTAGAGCCGGGACAGTTTAACGTGCACACCGAAGCACGGAAGCGCTCAGATGTAAATGCCACTAGCGGTCACCCATCTAAATAGTGACCGCGCAGAACGTCGCTTAACTTAGATAATCGGTGAAGATTGACTAAGCAAGGTACGCCACGAGCGCTTCACTCACACTCTACAGATGACGCCGAAATAACTAAAAATGTTTTATACCATTCCCCCTCTAAAAAGTTTATTTTATTCACTGAAAACAGTGAACAAAAAGCACTTTTACTCACTGTTTTGGTGTTTGAATTTAGAACACACTAATATATTTGACCTCCATCTAATTATTGTTTTTGCGTAAAGAGGTTGTAACACTTGAATCCTTCACTAGCTCGTGTTTCATTTATGGCCCTCGCTTTAAATGCGTCTTTTATTCACTAGTTGCATAATATACTATTTACCGAGTTTTCGGCCGAGATATGACGTCATCCATAGTAGGTTAAAATCTCTGCTGAACTGAATATACCCCTGACCTACCTTATATCCGGTTCCTATAATCCACGGATACCCGTTGATAGATTA
This sequence comes from Eulithis testata, assembly GCA_947507515.1. Lineage (NCBI taxonomy): Eukaryota > Metazoa > Arthropoda > Insecta > Lepidoptera > Geometridae > Eulithis > Eulithis testata. The sequence continues at coordinate 1,628,457 of OX382213.1, read as the reverse complement.
CTATAGCGGACAAAAAAACATTGTTTTTATAGTCTACTACAATGTTGATCATAAAAATCGTTTAATATGAGAATATACCCGAAGTGTGCATAGAAAAAAACAGGTCATAATAAGTCACTAGTAATGTTAGACAATACACAAGAAAATATATAGTCATTTAACCGCAGTCATAACATTATAAGTGAAGATTATTGAAATACTATGCGCTAGGAGAGATGTGCTAGTTTTGAAACTGCGAATATTTTTTTAAAACTCTTATTTTTTAACTTTAGCGAAGTGCTTTAAGAATATTGAATAAATTAAATAGGTAGATAGATTTTAGAAGAGTATTTTTAATCAATTCATTTGAAAAAATCGCATTTTATTTTATTTTATCCAATTTAAGTTAGAAAAACAATAATTTTGAATTTTGAAATGAAAACACATCAAATAGCCCATAATATATCAATGCAATTGAAAAAAAACTACTTATAAACAATGTTTGGGACAATTTCACACAGCAATTTGTGTATTTATTTTTTAAAAAACTGGAATACTGTTTTTATACATCAGTCAGTTTGTATATCATAAAAAAAAATGGTGTTGAAATTGACCCAGTAATTTGTTACTAACTATATCTACGTACAATTGAGAAGTAGGCATGTAATTATTATTTATTTTAAAACTTTTTTGTATACATAGTCGCACAGCCATTAGACGTAACTAATCAATTAAACTCCATTGTCGTACAAGTAAACAAAGTAATCTCGTATGAGTTAGCGGCCAACAGTGGCGGAGTTATTAGGCCGCCTTAAGGCCTCCGTCGTGGCTTAACGACAGCTAGAGCCGGGACAGTTTAACGTGAGAACGTCGCTTAACTTAGATAATAATTGAAGATTGATTAAGCAAACCTAGCCACGAACGCTTCCACGAGTAAATATATTTTTGAAAGAAATTATGAGATTTGAGACAGTATTATTGATAAAAGGTTTGGTTTTAGAACTTTATAGACAAGGGAGTTTTGTTTATCCGACTTCTCAAATGTTAATTTTCATAATTATTAAGTATACAGCACGATAAATAGCGATTTTAAATTAAAATACGCACAAGGCTCTAACGCAACGCGCGTTAGGACCTTTAGACACACTGGTTAATTCTTGGTCACCGTTTGACTGACCGCAAAATGGCGGGTATTAATTTGTATCGAAGGGTGACCAAGACAGAACACAGAGCACAGATCAATAAAAAAAACACTAACCACCTTATTCATATAACCCTTCGAAAGTTTTGAAATGTTTTTTTTTTCATGTAATTGATTGAATGGCCAGTGTTGCCCGCAATTACGTTGCGTATATAAAAAAAATAAACAAATCGAAATCACTTCATATTTTTTAGTTTTGATAAACTTTTAAAACCTTCAGAAGGTATATGAACGAAGTTTTTAAGTATTGGAATATAGTTGACTACATTTGTTGATCAATGTCTTTACTAATGGATATCACATTGAGACAGTGTATTTTTATCCATGAATATAGACTTACTTACCTTTAATACATATAAAAATAGATTATTTTTATTCATGATATAATATTACAAGCGTTCGATGATACAATGTCTTTAAACTGCCTTTACATCGACGAACAACGAGCACTGGCTTTAAATCAATCATATTGCTCAATATTATACAACATTTTCATCGTTTTAATTTTTTTTTATATAAAAAATGCGTAATAAAAATATCTCATTGATCCAAACAAGTTTTCCGACCAAAAAACTTGCACATTTTTTGGTTAGAAAACTTGTTTGGATCAATGTGATATTTTTATTGAACCTTTGCATTGTTATTGTTTCGACTCTGAAGCTCTGCAATTTCACATAATTACATTTAGTTATATTATATCTTCAAAAATGTTGAAATGTGCGAGCGAGAAGGTTGTCTGACTTTACCCTTCGCCTTAATAATGCCAATTTTGTTGTTGTATTTTTCTAAAAAATTGTCAGTGCAGGCAGATTGGCTATTATGTATTCTAGTAGCGGTAGGTCAGTACTAATCAAAGTACAACTTGAGACATTTGAGAGGTTAACCTGTACCGTTTCCGTTCCAATTCCGCGTTAGAATCGAGACCACGTTTCACAGCCATGCTCGAGGGACCAGCTTCTGCAGCGTCGATAAGCATTCTTGTTTTACAATACCTAGAATACAAATCATTTATTGTTAATCTGGTTGCTACAATATTAGAGAGGTTGGTAAAATCTCACAGATCCTGCTTAGCATAGAAGTACACACCACTATTATATAATTACCAAAAATAAACATTTAGGTAGCAAAAACTCAAAATTATTAATTAAAAAGAATATCCCAAAAAAAAAGGATAATTGATCGAGTGAGCTAAGCGAACGAGATCTTAGTGACAACTTGGGCAAAAATGCTTTGCATGTTTGTATGTTTTGTTCGTCGAGATCTTTTGAACCGCTTATCCGATCTTCACAGAATTTGGTATGTACAACACGGGCTAATTAACTGTGCACCTCGCACTGTGACGTCACCGTGGCGGTGGCGCGGGGTCGCATTCCAGGGAAGTGCACAGTTAATTCGCCCGTGTTATATACGGATATTACTCTTAAGTTTTACTGGTTTGAAAAATAAAGTAAATCGGTCAAGGGGTAAGTTATGAGGTTCCAAAGGGAGTAAAAAAAAAATAAAGTCGTACCAAAATATCAAGTGGAGTGTCATATGATAAGGCTTTGCGTAGACATTCCAAAACCGTTTTTATTTTGATTCTAGGTCTAATAGTTTTTGAGCTGTTGTAAAAATTATAAAATTGGCTAACGCAGTATAACGTGAGCTACCATTTCCTGGAGTTTCAATGGTTTTTTTAGTTCAAGTAAGACTGGTACTTAGCTAGATGGCGATTTCGAAGGGATTTGCAAAGTTTATTAAAATCATTGGTCAGTAAAAATTGTTTGGGTTTTATTAATCTCCGACCATCACGCGATCTCAGTTCGGGGCGAACTACTAGTAATTAGTTACACGTTATCCGTACGTGCCTACTACTGAGTCTACTGACCCAAGTACCATTGATAATTTGAGTCTCGTTCCGATCGCGCCGCTTGCGCATTTCGCGCAAAATTAACCAAATTGGGAAGGATTTTGTAAGGATTTTTTTTGACTATTCTAATTGTAAAAGCTGTTGGTTCTCCAAAAAATAAATAAATAATTATTTTTGGTGATAACAAAATGGTGGTGTATAGATAGAAAACAGAAAGTAAGTCCTTATTAGTTAGTAGCCAACTCTGCACTTGTGTATTGCCCAGCCAAACAGATCTAAAACTCAACTTTTGATCAGATATTAAACCGTGCCAGTACCGTACCAATACAAATATTCATACTCATCAGACAGCCGTCATGGCTCAGTCGGTAGTAGCTCTGCCTTACGTGCTGTGGGTCGTGGGTTCGATCCCCACCGAGAACAAACATTTGTGTGTGGCAAACATAGATGTTTGTTCTGTGTCTGGGTGTTACTATGTATTATAAGTATGTATTTACAAAAAAAAAATGTATGTATGTTATTCGATCAGCCAATTTAGTTTGCATCGTACAAGCTTTGCTTAGTTTGGGACTAGAAGGCGTTGTGTTAAGTGTCCGTGAATATATATTTTATTTTATTTTTATTATTCATACCTGTAATCTTTAGCGTTATTGACCCGCTGCATAGTCATGTCACCAGCTGTAGGCAGGTGGTAGAAACTCTGAGTTGGTATATTGGTATTATTTAGGTCTAAAATACTGTAGTTGGTGACTGGAAGTTGTCGGTACGTATCGTTCTGTGACCGGGATGTTGAGCTAAAATGAAATAATTCTTCAATTAATAGTTATCTTCTTCTAAATATTTATAACTCTTTTGAAGCTGACTGACAATCAATGAATAGCCTAAACTATATTGTCCTAGAGGTATGAAATTTGGAGGGTAGTAGGCATCCTTATATAGTAAGGAATTCTGAAAAGCCACACTCTAAAGGGTCTATAACAGAACGCGAGCAACACCGCGGGCGCCGGCTAGTCCTACTAATATTATAAAAGCGAAAGTTTGTGAGGATATTTGTTCCTCTTTCACGCAAAAACTACTGATAGGATTTGGATGAAACTTGGAATATATATAGTCCGTGACCTGGATTAACACATGGGCTACTTTTTATCCCGGAGAATCAACGGGATCTAACGGGACGCGAACAAAGTCGCAGGCGGAAGCTAGTAAAATATATTCGCAAGAACTTTACTTTGATACCTTGATCTTATAGCAAAAAAATCGCAACATTCCATGATAATTCTTTATTAATTTACCTGCAAGAGCTGGAACCTGGTGATTGATAGCTAGGGGACGTGCTAGGTGTGATATTGGGGGAAGTCCGAGCACTGCCGTAACCTTGATCCACGTCCGCCGAACCTGATTCCCGAGTCTTCATAATTTGCATCATCCTGTTGCATTATAAGTGTTAGTATGTCGTTTTTGATTGTAAAATAGGTTTGGGGAGATGGGGTGTATCAGGAATTCGCTTCGTTTTTATAACCACAGAGGGATATCGACCCGAAGGGATATCTACCGAGCTTTTTGAGCGTCTTTTCGGCCTTTTTATCATCATTTTGAGAAGTGAACTATACACACAATTATAACTACATAGTATGAAGCAAAGTCGCTTCCCGCGTCTGTCTTAATGTCTGTATGTATGTATGTTATCTTTAAAACTACACAACGGATTTTGATGCAGTTTTTTTAAAGTGAGTTTAAAAGTTTAAAGTGATTCAAGAGGAAGGTTTATATTATGTATAATACATCATCATCATCACTGCATTGCACCTGTGCGAAGCCGGGGCGGGTCGCTAGTTATATATACTTCAAATCGAAAAAAAAAAAGTTATTTTGGCAACGATTACAGGTAATTTTTACAAGGTGTAACATAATTACCCTATAAGCCCGAAGGGAGCGTAATCAGACCGACCACCTGACTGCTTGGACATGTGCAAAGGGTCAATAAATCGTAATTGAATTTTTTTTACAAAGTACAACTTTTATTATTTTCGAAATTTGCGACAACCCTAAGTGTTTGTTTACTATTTGCGTACACCCGTTCACACGCATGCGCACGTAGGTACCCTCCTACCGCGTCGCACGCACACACATGCTGTGTGTAGGTACATTTTAAGTAAAAGTTACGAGCTCATTTCATGAATGATAAACTTTGAAATCTCAAAAGTCGTAGAACAAACACTGTTCGCCATGACCTGTAAAATACCCCCCTTTCGGACTTATAGGGTATTTATGTTACACGGTGTATAAAAGAATAGTGTAGTTACCTATGCAGTAGCCTGGCTAAGGGCGCCACAGTGGTATGATGTCGCTGGGTGCGCGCGGCGAGCCAGGCGGGCCACGCGCACAGCCCCAGGTCCGCGCGCGCGCACGCCACGCACGCGCACCCTACCTCCACGCTCTCCACCACTTTCAAACGCACATCTGTCAATAAAACGCTCTATTACATTGAATATAACGACAGTACCTTGCCAGTACATCTATGAAAACTTATTGTATGTTCAAAAAATATCAATCTATTCAACAAAAAAAGTCATAATCATAATGTTAACACTAGAAATAAAGACAAACTCGCTGTTCCCACCACTAGGCTCACAAAAATTAGGAAATCTTTCAAAGGGCAATGTGTACGCTTCTTTAACAAAATCCCAAGTGATGTGTCTCAGTGGTCGATTGGCAAGTTCAAAAACGTAATAAAACAGAGACTTCTTTTAAAAGAATACTATAAAATATCTGATTATTTAGAAGACAAACAAGCTTGGGACGAACTAACTTCAACTCATCCAATAAAAAAAATTGTAATCATACCTAATCATACAAAACGTAATGACGATTCAAAGTAATCAGTGAGATTTTATAGAATAAAAGATTTTTGACTTTGACTTTGGATTTTTAACCAATTTCAAAAAAGGAGGAGTTTCTCAAATGTTTGTTACCTCATACTCTTCTTCTTCCTGCCCTTATCCCACTAGGTGGGGTCGGCACAACATGTTCTTTTCTTCCATTCTCCCCTATCATCCGTCATTTCAGTGTTCACTCCTCTCCTATGCATATCATCTTTTACACAATCCATCCATCTTTTCTTGGGCCTACCTCTTCCTTTATATCCATCCACATTCATACTTAGCACTCTCCTCGTTACACGACTGTCTTCCCATGTGTCATGACTGTTACAATACATACTTATATGTAATAATTTATGGATTACATATAAGTATGTATTTACAAAAAAAAAATGTATGTATATATTCTATCAGCCATCTAGTTTCCATCGTACAAGCTTTGCTTAGTTTGGGACTAGAAGGCGTTGTGTTATGTGTCCATGAATATTTATTATTATTATTTAATTTTATGAACCGATTTGAAATTTTATCTCAAAGGGTATACTTTCAGATTGGTCCCATAGAAATCGGTTCAGTAGTTTGGAAGTTAAATAGGAATAACTGGAAAAAACACGTTATCCGAGTACACAACGTTGCGTATTTTGCTTTTCTGTGACCTTTCAATGGTGTTTATGATCAATAGAACAAACCCCAATGAGCTACCATCATCACCATCATCATCATCGTCTGATGATGAAGCTGTATCAAATTGAACTCGATTTTTCCAAGTTTGTATACTTATAAATTATATAAATAGCACATACAAGGTGTGCCATAAGTGTGCTTCATTCTCCATAATAAACTCACCAGATAATGTCAAATCCAGATATTTATCCAACAAAACAGCAGCATCCCGCTTGAACTTAGCCCGGAACTTGGGATGGGTGGATGTTAGATCAGCGTCGGTGCCCACATACTCCGCCAGCAAAGCGGCAAAGGCGACGGGCGTCGGGGCCAGCAACCGCCAGCGAACGTGCTGGCCGACCATCCATTCTAACTGTCTGAATGTCTTGCCGCATAGAGACACTCCACTGGTTTTAGCTAGGGTTTTTAGGGTTGGGGCGCGGCTGAATTTTTCTTCGCTTTTTGCTGAAATATTGGAAATTTTAGATTACAGGCATATTACATTAAATCTAACTTTAGGCAAGCAAGCATTCAGGTTTCAAAATGGGTTTAGACTAAGCTAAGGCACTGAGTCGAGCTCAAGCATAGATTTTTGATGAAAACCTCTACTCAAATCTATGTTTGAGTAACGATTTCTGTATCAGAATACGGGCCTTATTGGCCAGGTGAGGTGTAATATTACGATAGATACTAAGATTCAGCATTCATCTTCATTTTGTAGTCAGTATTAAAGGAGACTCGCTAAAGAATACTCGTTTCAATCGAATCCCTTCCCCTCACAGGCTTGGGAGAGACCAGCCTCAACTAGCGCCAAGCTTTGGTGGTCAGTTCTATTTTTCCCGCTTTTGGATTCAATACCTGAGAAACAGAACAAAACATCTGTGTGGTAAACACAGATGTTTTGTTCTGTATCTGTTTTTATTTCTACATGTTAAGAGTTACATTTCATTTGTGTGTATCTTAGCCTATTTGTTAGAAAGGGATGTAGATCCCTTGAGGGTAAAAGATTCCTTCACATGTCTCCTTTTGTCTCTGTTCTGGGCAGTGGCAATCCATCCGGCAATTTCTCTTAGATCATCAGCCCAAAGCTTTTTTGGTCTACCAGCCTTCCGTTTTACCATGGGAACCTTCCATTTCGTAACTACTAACATCCATCTCTTGTTTTCATGTCTAGAGATTGTATCTGTTAGTAGTTATTTACTAAAAAGATTTCTTAGTTAGCTTCGCTTAGTTTGGAGGTGAATCTTACCAGCAAGGCTTAGACAAGCCAACGCAACATGCGCTAACCGATCAGCTCTTAGTCGATGAGCGTCCATGAACAAGTCCAACTGAGCCACAGCCGAATGAAGTGTAGCAATGCTGAGTCCAAGCTTCTTTGTAACGTCACGTAGTTGCTGGACTAGTGTGCCGCGAAACTCCAACTGAGTGATATGATAAATACAATTATTATTGGCTTTTTAATATTCTAATTCTCATGCATAGTGGGGAAATGAGATCTGCACAGTAGTGCTGCATTAGGGTGTATTGTGTATTTAATATTTTTTTCTAATTTTCTTGGGCAAACATCCACTGCTCTGCAATTCTTATTTGCCTATTATTTCGCGAAGAGTATCAATGGGAAATTAATGAAATGAATTAAAAATGTAAACTATTGATTGTTATACCAGAACATATTGGTAACAGTAATTGCAGAATTGTAAAATGTTGTCTGGAGACATTGCTCACGTGATAAGGCCCATTATACTTCAATAAGAATTACTCTGTATGTTAGTAACTCTGTGTTTATTTTATAATTTCTGTAAAAGTGGTGTACAATAAAGAATTTTCTATCTACCTATCTATCTATTGCAGTGGGCTGGGGGCTATGAGATTTTTATAAATTAACATATAAAATAAATCAAAATTGCAATCAAAATTGCAACAATAAATCTGTTGAGTTATATACTCAACAGATTGAATTATTTCGTCATTCACGTTCATTTCCACCATCATGTTGCAAACAAGGGAATACCCACAAAACATTCAATTTTGAACTTTAATGTCGTAGGATCAGCTGAAACGATGAATCATGATGCAATGTTGTGTAAACAAAACTAAACTATAACAAATTTATACTATTGTAGAACTGTAAAAAAGCCAAAATCTAAAATTAAAGATATGGATAAACTAATTATACGATCTACTAAATAAACGGTTCTGATTCCGAAAACCGAGTTTGTCTGTTTGTTTGTTTGTTCGCGCATCACGCCTAAGCTATTGGACCAATTTCAATGAAACTTATACCATTCAGAAGCTCTTTTTCCGGATTGAAACATAGGCTATATTTTATTGAAATTAAAGACGTGGATTCATAGATACAGCTTGACCTCTCTAAACCAATAGCAGCCTTTGACACGAGGTTCATTGTTTGCTGGTTGACCGATATTTTTTGGTGGAAAGTTACGCACGCGTACAAAGTAGCGGGTATCAGCTAGTGATTAAAAATAATGAGTAGGAAGTGTGTTCAGCCCAACGACAAATCCCCAAAACGATTGCTCATAGTTTGATTTTAGTATAAAACTTAACACAAAAAATCCCCAATAGATGTGTTGTAAGATGGAATTTTATAAAAATCCTGAATCCCTAATGGATGTGTTCTGTTTATTATAAATTCGCATCCACAATCCTCGTTTGAACTAAAGTATTATAGATTTATTTTTCCATAATTAAAATAAGTATATATTACCTGTTTTGTTTAATATTAATGGGAAGGCTGTATCTCTTCATATTTTTTAAATTAGGATTTTTACCTGTGGTGATTGAAGGTGGATAGTTGGCTTCTCGGCATCCTGTTCCAGCAATGTCTTCCATATTTCCTCTCGGTACTCGCAGTGGTATTCATCATGGTCTGTCAGCGGCTGAAATATATCATAAATCATAACACTTGTTATTAACTTGAATGGACATGACTCTACATTCAACATTATGTTGTGGACATGGATGATTGTGTATGTACTGATTTCATGTTGTACCTAGATAGGTACAGTATCAAAGAATATGTAATACATAGTTCCTACGTAAGAAATGGGACTCCCATTCTACCAAAATTACACACTGAAAATGTCGTATTATATGAAACGAGGATCAAATTTTGACCCCCGTTTCATACATTGTTCATTTTTCGAAAGCACGAGTCTAGTTCGAGAGTTTCGCCAGTCTGTACAGTATAGTAAATATTCATTCCGCCCTTACTATATAACGCTCCACACGTATTGACCTGTCTTTCCTGTGCATATGGCTGACAAGGCTGAGAGGATGGTATAGGTGCTGGGCAAGCCTACTCCATCTAAACATTGTCCCAGGCACTAGTGTGTCGTTAAGTGTAGGCATAGGTTGCCTCCTGATGCTGTATAAATCATCTTGAATAGATGTAATTATATGAAGGCCTTACTATAGATATGCCAAATAATAAACAGTCTATTTGATGCGTGATCTAAATGCTGATGTAATATTATGCATGATGATAACACAAAAAATTATTGGCACTTAGGTACCAGAGAGTTAAATTGCAATGTACAAGTTAGGTTTGGTCACCGTGCAAAAATAATGAGAAATAGGTTCTGTTTAGATATATTTACGATTACATAGTATTTTATATTTCTTTTCAAGCATACGGTAAGATTTCCATCACATGGTATTTTCTTACAGGCTCAAGTTCCAACTTTGTTCCACACATTTCGGGTTTCTCGATATCGGTGGAAGTGTGGCTCCTTACACTCGACAGGTTTAACTTCGATATGTTCAAGGACTCCATTTCTTCGTAGTAATGCGGTCAAGATCTTGAAATAATTTGAAAAGTTTACACGTCGGTCGCCTTGACGTACACCACGTGGAAACAAGTGTCATATGTAAAATGGCAATACGTTCACTTATTTGGCCACTGTCACCACTTCAGCCGATTGCACAGTTACGGCACTACTTCTTTCGATAAAATTACACGCAAATACGCGAGAAATTCAGCAAAATTTTAAATTTAATTCATCCATCCCATCTATTCTTTTTCCATCATTCATTCCATCAGTCTAGGCATGAGTTCGATATATCGAAACGTAACTTAAAACGGCTACGGGTTGGATAACATACCAAATCGATACCTAAATCCACATATCCGTTTACACGAAAACTAATCAAAACCTTTAGGCCGTGCTCACTTTGGACACGAATTTGTTCGTACGTATACGTACGAGTAATGTTCGTACGAATTGAGTGCTCACACTGGGTACGAATTTGTTCGTACGTATACGTACGAGTAATGTTCGTACGAATTGAGTGCTCACACTGGGTACGAATTTGTTCGTACGTAAACCTACGATTTCTATTCGTACGAATTGTACTCGCACTGAATACGTTTTTCTCTGTCAAATAGGCAGTGTACCGGTGATATCGCGTACGTGAAGTCATCTTTGTTGCGATGAATAATCTGTTTCTTCAAGATAGTCTTCTTCTACATCGGAGATTGCGACAGCGTCGTCGTTATCGAAGAACTGAATGGGTGCGCGAAATATTTTTAAAAAGAGATGATGTCGGTGAATTTCATCATATTATGGAAGATTTACATAGTGACCCTAGACTGTTCTATGGATACATGCGCATGGAGAAAGAAACTTTTGAGTATATTCTTAACACTATTCAACCTAACCTGACTAAATACAGTAACTTTCGCGTCACTATATCACCTAAAGAACGATTAACTGTAACTATAAGGTAAGAAAGTAAAATAATATGTTTTATGTAAATATCTTTATTAAAAGTCATACATTAAATATTTGTGTTTGGATCGAATTGCAAAGCATAGTGACCAGCAGAAGCCGCTTGCGGTGACAGGACAAAAGATTGTTGCGATTGTCCTTGTGTTGAATAATTTGGTGGCATACTCATGTCATCACTGTACTGAGTTGAATCAGTAGAATTTTGATACATTACCACAGATGAAACAGAAGCACTCTGTTCATCAATAAGTATTTGTTGTAATTTTGAACGTACAATCAATTTACGGTGTTGAGGTATCTCTTTCAAAAATGGTACAAGGCTCAGTAGGAACTGAGTATCAGAATCATTCGCACTTTTTTTAAAGTACATCAGCTTCTCCTTTTCAATCTCCAATAATTTTGCATCGATATCATCTGGCTGACGTCTTCTCACTTTTTTTTTCAATGCAGATTTAAATGTTTTGTTTGGAGTTTCTTGGTCGCTTATTTCTAAAGATGGACCAGGCAACTCTGAAGGCGTATTGATGCAACTTGCGGTACTCTCTCCATCTGAAATCTCATATGTATCTGGCACGCTACCGTGAAGATCCCTTCGGGACATTGTACCTTGGAGGAACATCAACTGCTTAAAATATGGCCATTTGGAGTATGGTGGTTCATCAGCTGCTTGCCCAGATTTTTTAGTGTTGAATTTTTTGAGTTCTTTCCCGAAAGTGTCTCGTAGTCCACGCCACTTTTTTTTTAAATCAACAACTGAAAAAAAATACGTTTTGTTACAGGTACTTAGCAACTGGTTCATCGTTCAGAGCACTTGCGTATTCATTTAGGATTTCAAACAACACTGTTGGTTTTATTGTACATGATACTTGTAACGCTATTTGGGAAAATCTTTCTGAAATTCATATGAATTTTCCATCATGCCAAGATATGGCTAATATAAGTAATGATTTTTGGAGAAAATGGAAATTTCCCAATTGTTCTGGTAGCATTGATGGAAAACATATACGAATAAACGCTCCAGCCCATTCTGGCAGCATGTATCGTAATTACAAGTCCTTTTTCTCAATTGTATTGCAAGCTGTTGTGGATGCAAAATACAGATTTATTGCTATAGACGTGGGCGCCTATGGCAAAGAAAGTGATGGTGGGATATTTTCACATTCAAACCTCTCAAGACTATTGGAAAATGGTGCTCTCAACACAAACCAGGAAAAAGTATTACCAGGAACGGACATAGCTTTGCCCCACTTCTTAGTTGGTGACGAAGCTTACCCTTTGAAGACATATCTCATGCGCCCCTATCCTCAAAGAAATTTGGATCCCGAAAAGGAAATATTTAACAAACGCTTATCAAATGCGAGACAAGTTGTGGAGTGTGCCTTTGGCATTCTGAGTAATAAGTGGAGATTGTTATTGAAAGCAATTGAAGTAAATCCCAACCGTGCTGATGTTATAGTAAAATGTATATGTTTACTTCATAACATAATAATTGATAAGGAGGGTATCCACGACTTGCCTACGGAAACTCCACGATCACAAAATGAAAACAGAAACAGATTTACAACTGCAGGTGAAAACAGAAGCGTAACGAGAGCTTACAATATCAGGGATACACTTAGAAACTATTTTTGTAGCAATAACAATTGATTTTAAAATTATCTTACAAAGTAACAACCGAAATTAAACTTATAAAATAAATGAAATGATTCACCAGAAATTTTAATTTCTTCTGATATTTCTAGCCATGACCTACGCTGAAGGTCACGTAGGTGATAACTGGGATCGCTTTGATTCCATAAACATGTTCTGCCGTAAATCAAATTAATTAATTTTTCTACATCCATTGTGTCCATATTGGAGCCTTTTTTTAAACTTTGACAACGTCATTCGAATAAATTATTGAAGGTTTTTTTTATTAAATATTTTGTGCCTGTACTTTCTGACCCGCAACAAAGTTAGGTATTGTTGAAAGTTTTTTTTTTAATTTTGTAATGTTTGTATTTTAACCTTATTTTAACTTACCTCAACCGATGTAAGTGCTAAAACTTTGATATAAGAGTCGTTTTTGAGTAATTTTGGGACGCTGATTAAGAAAATGACATCTATTTTGAAATCCGAGGGTTTTTAGGGGTTTGTAGGGGTTTTCAAAAAAACTATATACATACAGGGTGAATTTTTGAGACGGGACAGTAAGGGCAGGTACCTTATTCGTTATAGTTACAGAAAAACGCTTTTAGGAGACTATCCATACATTTTTAAGATATTCTGAACTGCATTTACAGATTTTGAAAAAAATGTACAAGTCAGCTAGAAAATGGTCATTTTACACAAAAACTTGTTTTGATGCCAATCGTTCCTGTTTCTTAAATTGATCAAAAGTCTCTATGGGACCGACTAAGGTTTGAGTACTAGAAATGTCAGAAATCGCGAAAAACTTTTCCCATACATTTCGGTAAAAGAGTCAAACCTCTAAATTAGCCAAAATTTTTGCTATGGGTAGATCCGCTATAAAGAAGACTGGCTGAAAAAGTAGGTAAGTAAAAAAAAGTTTTAAATTTCAAACTTCGAATTCGATTCGAATTCTTAAGTCATTCTTATTTTTGTGCTGAGAAAATTCTAGATGCAACCATGATGATTTTCTACTTATGTAGGCGCTTTTGCTTCTAGGTACAGTAAGCCATGAGGCCAGCTTGACAAAAAGTGTAATTATCTTATGCCCCCTGTACCTATTTTCATACAAATGTATGGAAAAAGTTTTTTGCGATTTCTGACATTTTATGTACTCAAACCTTAGTCGGTCCCATAGAGACTTTTGATCAATTTAAGAAACAGGAACGATTGGCATCAAAACAAGTTTTTGTGTAAAATGACCATTTTCTAGCTGACTTGTACATTTTTTTTAAAATCTGTAAATGCAGTTCAGAATATCTTAAAAATGTATGGATAGTCTCCTAGAAGCGTTTTCCTGTAACTAAAACGAATAAGGTACCTGCCCTTACTGTCCCGTCTCAAAAATTCACCCTGTATATACTATATGGTTGCGTGGTGCGCGAGCTGCAACCTAGTTTTTTATGTAAAACTGAACGTACGTCTGCGTGATAAAATCCCAACAAGTTCGGATTGTATTCGGACGTCGTAAGTAAACGTACGTACACGTACGACTAATCGCATGCAGTGTGAGCGCTCCCATAGTCCTTGGAAGGTCGGGATCATTCGTGCGTAGACGTACGTTTACGCGCGAATGAAATTTGGATGAAATCGTATTCCAAAGTGGGAATTCAGACGTCGTAAGTAAACGTACATACACGTACGACTGATCGCATGCAGTGTGAGCGCTCCCATAGTCCTTGGAAGGTCGGGATCATTCGTCCGTAGACGTACGTTTACGCACGAATGAAATTCGGATGAAATCGTATCCAAAGTGAGCACGGCCTCTGTTAGGCCGCGCACACTTTGGATACGATTTTGTACGATTTTCACTCGTGAATATGTACACGTACGAACACCCACGAACGATCCCGACTTTCCAAGTAGGTACCTACTTAATATGGGAGCGCGCAACGCGCATCGCAGACTGCGCGCAAGTTAGCCGACGACCAAAACGAAAACTTCACAAACCAACCAAAACGATGAAACACCGATATGATACGCTAGATTCGCTACCTCTCTTTCTAAGTTCAAATTCTTTATTAAAGAAATAACTGAGATGAGACCACTTACAACTAGGTAGGTACAAATACGTAGATTAGAGGGACCTAAAATCAACGTAAACAACATTATGTAGGTAATAAATAGGTAGGTAAGTAGGTACTTATTCCTAAGTATGAATAGTTTTACCGGTTAGAAAGAGATTGAATTTGAGTGACGTAACGTTAGCTATATTTGCATGTTTGTGGCGCGTGTAAAAATATGTCATAGGTAGCTAGCAATATGGTTTAGGTACTTTCTATTGTAACTTTTTTTGGTCCATGGTTTTTGGAACGTTCAATGAAACACCGAGGTAGGAAACTGACTGGTTTATTCAAGCCTACCCACATTGATACATTATTGCGTAGACGTCAACACTCCATTTTCCCCCCTTCAAATATAGAACTAAGTGGGTACTTATACTAATCCATCACCTATCTACTTCAGTTGAAAATCTTACAAATATTGTTTTCTGTAGATAGAAACACACATTATCATAATATTAACATTATTGTTGGGCTCTTTTGTACGCTCGCACCGCGCGAGCCGATGCGTCTTGCGGTGGAGGCGTCGGCGTTGAGGAAAGCGCAATGCGGGCGCGCGGCGCACAGGTCGCAGCCGCCGCCAGCGCGCTGGCGCCAGCTGAAGGCTGACGCTCTGGACTAACTACTACAACTTCCGCCTCCTCCCCCGCGGCATCTTCAAATGTGTCGTCGGCATCGCTGTCCACCTGCTACGAACCGGAAGGCCCTTGTGTACTCAGATTAGCGCGCGACAGAGAAAATCTACTCTTCCGATTTGGGTTTAAGGAGATTACCTGATCTTGATGCCTTCGCCATTGCACTCCATCACCCACATTAACTTTATAAGAAACTGGTCCCGTTTTATCGGCCACATTACCTTCGACCCATTTCTGACCTTTACTAGAGTAACCGCGAACGAGCACAGGATCACCGAGCCCGATATCTCGGTGCTGGCCACCCCTGCTGGCGACCTGGCGGTCCTGAGCAGTGCGCACGACGGCCGCCACGTCCGGCCGCAGCACGTCCAGGCGCCCGCGCAGCCGGTGGCCTAGCAGCGCGACGGCCGGCGGGACGTTCGTTGTGGCATGCTCCACGTTCCGATATTGAAATAAAAATTTACACAAAGCCTTAGAAACGTTTTCACCTTCATGAATCGCCCGTTTGATGACCTTTTTTACAGTTTTCACGGCATTCTCTGCAGCACCGTTACCTTGTGGCCTATACGGTGCCGACGTCACATGTTTTATACAATTTTTATTACAGTATTCCTGAAAATCAATCGATAAGAACGGTGGGCCGTTATCAGTGACCAGTTGGGACGGCAAACCGAACCTCGCAAATATTGATCTCAACACTGAAATCGTAGAATCAGCATCCGTTCGTGTCATAGCGACTACTTCGATCCATTTTGAAAAAGCATCTACCAGTATTATATACTTCTTACCGCCACATTCTGCAAAATCAGCGTGGATGCGGTGCCAGGGTTTTAGGGGAAACTCCCAAGGATGCAGGGCCGCGCGCGGCGGCGCATCCCGCACGGCGCGGCACGGCTCACACTCACGACATATCTTTTCAATATCCTGATCAAGGCTGGGCCAGTAGACGTAACTACGCGATAAATTTTTCATTTTATTAACCCCCAAGTGCCCTTCATGAATTTCCGCTAAAACCCTGTTTTGCAAAGGTAACGGTATTATCAGTCTATATTTAAAAATTAAACATCATAACTCAAGTAAAATTTCATCTTTCCGCACGAAGTACGGTTTCTCTTCGTCACAACAAGACACCGACGGCCAACCGAACATGACGTAACCTTTTATTTTACTTAACACTTTATCTTTATCGGTTTCCACTCCAATTTCCTTAAAATTGACCGGCATCGTATCGCGAACCAAATCGGTATAGCAAACCGGTTCTGGGAGGTGCCGCCGCTCGCATGGCAGTGGCAGGCGAGACAATGCGTCAGCTGGTCCGTTATCACCCGATCTCACAAATTTTGTTGAAAAATCATACGCGGCCAAGCGGGCAGCCCACCTTTGCAAACGGCTTGCCGCCGTTTGTGGAATTCCACCTTTTTCCCCAAATATATAGCTTAGCGGTTGGTGATCGGTTCTCAAGGTGAAGCGCCTACCATAAAGATACTGGTGATGTTTTGTTATACCAAAGAAGATAGCCAATGCTTCTTTATCTAACTGGCTGTAATTTTTTTCGGCTGAATTTAATGTCCTAGATACACAGCTGACGGGTCGCTCGCTGCCGTCCGGATAGACATGTGCCAACACTGCGCCCAGCCCATACGCACTACTGTCTACCGCCAGTACGAGCGGCCGCCCCTCTTCGTAGTGCGCTAGAACTTTGTCACTAGCGAGTGCGCGTTTAGCTGCTAAGAACGCTTGGTCGCACTGAGGGTTCCAATCCCAAGTGACCCCCTTCTTCAGAAGTGCATGCAAAGGATGTAGTATAATACTAAGATTAGGTATAAACTTACCATAGTAGTTAAGCATGCCTAAAAAACTTTTTAACTGAGTCACATCGTTCGGGGTTGGTGCATGACAAATAGCCTCTAGTTTTTTGGGATTGGGGCGGAGACCGGTCTTATCTATAATAAATCCTATATACTTTACACTAGGTTGTAAAAAACTACATTTTTCACGCTTAACAGTAAACCCCATTTTACTCAATCTTCCTAAAACAGCCCGCAAGTTATTTAAATGGCCTTGTCTTGTAAGACCTGTTACACACACATCGTCAAGAAATACAACCGTATTAGGTATACCACGAAGGGTCTCCTCCATTATCTTTTGGAACTTCTCCGGAATGCAAGATAATCCAAACGGTGTGCGGCGATAGACAAACGTACCTACGTGCGTAGTTATAGCGGTATACGGTTGAGAATCTTCAGTTAACAGTAATTGTTGATAACTATGTTTCAAATCTATTTTTGAGTATTCCTCTCCTCCACTTAAAGTCGCAAACAATTCTTCGATACGAGGGAGGGGATACGGATCACGTTTGAGTTTAGGATTGATAGTTATTTTGTAATCACCGCAGATTCGGATATCGCCGCACTCCTTTATGACCGGAACGATAGGCGTTCCGTAGTCGGAAGACTCGACGCGGTGTATTGTACCCTCGCGCTCAAGCCGCGCGAGCTCGTGCTCGACGCGCGCGCGCAGGGCCAACGGCACAGGCCGTGCGCGCACGTACACAGGCTTATCATCGCTCAAATACAATTGGACTGATTTTTTACATGTGCCTAATTTATCAGTAAACACTTCCGGAAATTCCGCTGTAAGCCGATTCACGAACGGATCACTCGTCTCATCGCTTATCTCATTTAAGTCAATTATGATGTTTTTAATACCTAGAGCGCGCACCCACTCCCTTCCTAATAAAGGACGTCCTCCGTTTCGAATCACGTGTAGCTTACAACCCATAGCTGACACACTCCCGAGAACTAAATCTACAGCGATGAACCCGAGCGATTCCATTTTTGAACCGACGTAACTTCGTAAGTTTAATTGATCGGGTACCATAGCCCTGTTTGAAAAATTACGTCTATAAAAATCCTCACTTATAGTTGAAATTCTGCTACCGGTGTCAACTTCAAAATCATAGGGTCGTCGGTCTACTAGCACTGTAATAATATAAGGTCGATCACCTGAACCGTCCACCTTGATGTTGAAGAAGTCCTCGCCTTCGTCGTCGCTCACGTAATTCTGTTGGGCACCCGAGCGCCCTTTTTTACACATCACTTTTAAGTGGCCACGCACACCACACGCATCACAATTGTACTGAGCAAACCTGCACTTATCCGGCCGGTGTGCCTTACCGCACCGCCAACAGCGCGTGGCCGGGTCGGGGCCGCCGCTGGTGCGGGAGTGCGCGGCCGTCGTCGCGCCGCCAGGCCCCGCCCGGGCAGCTCCACGTCCGCCACCAGCACCGCTCCACCGTCTCACGTTTGCTTGGTGCAGGCCTTCGCCTACCACTGCGCCGCCGCTGCCCGTAGCCGCCCCGCTGGAGGTCGCAGCCGCTGCTACTGTGGCACCGCTCACCTCCGCGTGGCGCTCGGCTGCCTCCAGCGCCAGAGCCAGTTCCACCGCCTCCTTGTACTTAATGTTTTTTTCCGCAAAAATCCTCGACCGCATCGTCTCGTTAGCTAAACCCGATACGAACTGATCGCGGAGATTCTCTTCTAAGGTTGCTCCGAAATTGCAAGTAGTCGCCAGGTGCTTGAGATTTTGTAAATACTCGGTGAGAGTTTCGCTGCCATTTTGCCTACGCAAACGGAATACGTGGCGCTCGGCGATCTCCGATCGCTGCGGCTCCAAATGATCAGTAACAAGCTTTACTAACTCATCAAACGTTTTTGTTTCTGGATGCGCCGGCGAACACAGATCGCACATTAGAGAATACGTGGCTTCTCCAACCACCGTAATTAACAACGAGACGCACAGTCCCTCCTTGATTTCGTTCAACACAATATATTGTTTTACACGACGGATATAAGCCGGCCATTGCGTTGAGTTTAGGTCAAAAGGTTCCAACTTGCCAATCGGCATGTTTATTGCACTGTAGAACACCTTTATCTATTAAAATACGCGTAAATTCGAATCGTCGCCAGTGGAACGTTCAATGAAACACCGAGGTAGGAAACTGACTGGTTTATTCAAGCCTACCCACATTGATACATTATTGCGTAGATGTCAACACTCCAGTTTTGAGGCGCGAAAACACGAAGCGTGTATCGATATTTGAAAACCGTTTTTGAAATCGATTTGCAAACTGTATAGCGGCTACGTAGCCGTTTGCGACAAAAAAAGAAAACGCCCATCTCTACATCAGTCACGCACGTCACGAAACGAACCACGAATCAATGAATGAACTAAATCACGAACGGAACGAATGCAATACACGGAATCACAATTCAATTAATTTTTTTTTTTTGTTCTGGCACTGTATGCTTGTCCTTTTGCAAAGTTTTTTTGTTTTCACATTTTCTCAATTCAATTCAATTCTTGCAGTGTTGCCCGCAATTTCAACCGATGGACACGAAATCACGAATGACTGATCACGAACGACAGTGACATGACAACAACACACGACAGTGACAGTCAAATTATTCTTGACACTGGCAAAAAATTGTCTGTCGAACTGACGGACAGAGGCCATAACCATAATTAAAAGAAGAAGTAATGTTTTCAGGAGTTTTTTTCAATCATTCTCTAAAGCAGAGAGACGAGAAATCCATGCGAGAACTGATGTATTTTTTTTAAACTCCATTGGTTTGCTAAATTCTTATTTACACTAGACAATCGAGCCCGTAAAATACCTACGAATTTTTTTCATACAACATTAGCGAGTCATTTTCCGCAAATTTTATTCGTGAAAGTGATTTGCTATTTTAGTATGGAAAAAAATAAATTCGGTTTTCATATTTACATAGCGGCTTTCTGAGAAAAGAAAACGATTGGCTTGGCCCAAGTGAGTAGTTAAATAACTTTACTATTAGTGGTTCCAAATTGAATCGCAGATTACATCCGATCTGACACAGAGATTTTGATTGTACAATCGATTGAACACCAATCTGAGAGTCAGCGCATAGAATGTGCACTTTTGAGTTTTAGTAAAAATAAAATTATTTATTACAAAACTCAAACTCTAGCGTGACCCAATCACTTTAAAATTATGTAGGTACCTATACGCTATTACGTGGGTAGGTAATGAAAAAAGTCAGTCAATGCTCAATCGATTGGAGTGCTATGAGGCTGCCTAGCCTAAATTGCCTAGTGTAAAGGCTGCCTAAGTTGAGTGAAAAGAGATTGTATGCCCATATAAGGGCATGTGTGTTTGAACGAATGGTTCACGAATACGAGAGCGAGAAAACTCGTACGTCATTCATTTTTGTGGATGGACGAAGTGAGTGAAGTGTGCGGCTGATTGTGTATTTACTAAAAATATCAAAAGTACTGGGTTTATTGTGGTTCCAGTGTTATCCTATTAGTATTTAGTTAGAAAACTATAAGCTCAATATGTCCTATTCCAATAGTAAGTTAATAATTCACTAGTTTTCACGGAAGCATGGTCTGGCTAACTGTCAATACGTTCCTGATGAATTCTGTTATAAAATCTCTATTTCTAGCCTATTGCCTAGGTTTAAACGACTGAGGCTGTTCCTGTGTGCTTACAGAATATACTTTTGCCGCTTTGCCGAGGACTGCGCGCGGTACACCACTAGTTTTGGGCGGTGATCCGAAGGGTAAAAACTTTCTATACACGAATGGAAACTCTGTTATTATCAGAGATATCGAGAACCCTGCTATAGCGGATGTGTATACGGAGCATTCGTGTCAAGTGAACGTCGCTAAATACTCCCCCAGTGGCTTCTACATAGCGTCTGGAGGTAAGTTTATTTCTTCTGATAGTGGATACATCTACCTTATCAAATATGGTAATGAGTCACTGGTTATAAAAAGCCGACTCCCTGCTATATTTGGTAAATTGACTCATATAAATACAGCCTCAGTTTATATTGAAGAAGGTCCTATCTCAGATTACCTACTATCCTACTTCCTACTAATATTATAAACACAAAAGTTTGTAAGTATGGATGGATGTTTGTTACTCTTTCAAGTAAAAACTACTGATCCGATTTGGATGAAACTTGGAATATATATTGTCAGTGACCTGGATTAACACATAGGCTACTTTTTATCCTGAAAAATCAACGGGATCCAACAGGACGCAAACGTAGTCGCAGGCGGCACCTATTGAAAAATAAAAATAAATATGTTTTTTCTTTATTTCAATGTGTTATCTTATCCACTAAAGTGATACTGTTGTGGTTTGTTTCTTCGGATCCTATACCTGTATAAGAACAAAGCTGAGCCCTTATAGCAGTCCTGGATTTGTCTATATGTAATATATATAAAACTCTTGAAGCTGACTGAGAATCAACGCACAGCCTAAACTATAAGTCCTAGAGGTATGAAATTTGGAGGGTAGTATCCTTATATAGTGTAGGGGTGCACTAAGAAAGGAATTTTGAAACGTCACACTCTAAAGAGTAGAACGCGAGCAACGCCGCGGGCGACGGCTAGTTCATTATAAAGCAGAATTAAAGGCAAAAAGATTCATTTTAATATAATTGCACGTTAATTAAAATCTCAAAACAAGGAAAATAGTTAAATTATCTAAGTAAGCAAGCAGTATTTAGTTAACCTGTTTAATAAATAAATATTCATGGACATTTCACACAACACACTCTAGTCCCAAACGAATAATGATGTAATACTTATATACTATTTTCTTGACAGGCGTCATGGCTCAGTCGGTAGTAGCTCTGCCTTCTGTGCTGTGGGTCGTGGGTTCGATCCCCACCGAGAACAAAACATTTGTGTGGCAAACATAGATGTTTGTTTTGTGTCTGGGTGTTACTATGTATTATAAATATGTATTTACAAAAAAAAGTATATAAGTATTATATCAGCCATCTAGTTTCCATAGTACAAGCTCTGCTTAGTTTGGGACTAGAGAGTGTTGTGTGTAGTGTCCAAGAATATTTATTATTTATTTGTTATTGGTGGCAGTACTGCCCTAGAGGTACTCTTTCACAAGAAGCTTTATTACTACTAAATGCTACCTTACATACTTTGAAATAAAGTCTAGTTGTATTCAACTACCACAAAATGTGTACATCCTACTAATATTATAAACGCGAAAGTTTGTAAGGATGGATGGATGGATGTTTGTTTGTTACTCTGTAACGTAAAAACTACTGATCCGATTTGAATGAAACTTGGAATATATATTGTCCGTGACCTGGATTAACACATCCCGAAAAATTAAGGAGATCCAACGGGATGCGAACGAAGTCGCAAGCGGCACCTAGTTCGTCATAGCCTAAGTATTGTGTAATACGCGTCGTATTTATTATGATTTTGTGTTTATATCATTGGCAGCAAGCCAGAACGCCAACGCGCCAAATATAAACGGTTTCTATGTCTTGACACATTAAAGTGGCACCTACTCATAGAATAGTGCTATGAACCCATTTGAAAATCGTTTAAAAGAGAGGTGTTATTAGTTTGGGACGTTTCTGAATGTTAAAATTATGTTAGAATAGAATAGAATATTTTTTAATTACGACACTGCAGTACGTATTACAGAGACAAAAAAACTTATTGTATTAACTGAACTAGAAACTATGTTTCATAGCTCTTAGATAATCTGATTTCAATGGGATTTGTAAGAGAAATAAATAAACAAATATCCTTGTGTATATTACACAACGCCCTCTGGTACCAAACTAAGCAGAGCTTGTACTTTTACTTGGGCCAAACTCAGTCATTTGCTCGGAATAGCGCCTGAAATGTATGTGGCGCGGAAAGAAAGAGAAGGAGTGGGTTAGGAATACCTGTGATTCTGCGCGGTCGGATGATGATGACGCGATGGGAGCTCCCACTCGGTTCTTGCACGCCGATGATGTGCTGATGTTGGCGGAAGGCGCTGATGGATGGCCTTATGGGAAGGCGCTGATTTTCCTTGATACGAAATGCGATTTTTCCGGGGTTTTGATGAGGAGAAGTAAGAACTCTCGACTCTTGCGACCGGCCGTGAAAACGTTGATTCGTAATGGTGGTTTTACTTCCTACCCAAAGGTTTTAGGTAGGGAATGATAAGAAAAATGAGGGTAGAATAAATATATAAAAATGACAGATAAAGGTTCGTTCCAAAGTTGCTATCTTTACGAAACAGTATATCTATACTAATATTATAAAGAGGAAAGATTTGATTGCATTGAATAGGCTCCGAAAATACTGGACCGATTTGAAAAAATCTTTCACCCTTGGCGAGCTACACTATCCCCGGGTGACATAGGCTATATTATATTTTCAAAAAAATTAGGGATCTTTATCAAAACTCCAATATTATAAACCCCACCCTAGGTGTAAAAAAATTACCTAAAAAAATGAAATATTTGTTAAATACCCGTTGCAAGCAAGCTCGTATGAGTTACCAACTCTGGTAACGTAGTTTTTAGGCCGCCTTAAGGCCTCCGTCGTGGCTTAACGACTGTTAGAGCAGGGACCGAAAATTTAACGTGCCCTCCGAAGCACGGAAGCGCTCAGATGTAAATACCACTAACGGTCACCCATCCAAATAGTGACCGCGCAGAACATCGCTTAACTTAGATAATCAGTGAAGATTGACGCCACGAGCGCTGCAATACCCGTGCGAAGTCGGGGCGGTCCGCTATTATGTTAATAATTTGTACGTGTAACATTACAGATGTTTCCGGCAAGGTTCGCATCTGGGACACAGTGAACAAGGAGCATATCCTTAAGAATGAGTTCCAGCCTATCGGCGGTCCTATTAAGGATATCGCGTGGAGTGCCGACAGCCAGCGAATGGTTGTCGTTGGAGAAGGCAGGGAAAGGTGAGTTAATCTTTAAAGATAAAGATAAAGATTATTTATTTGCCAAAAACATGTGTACATTAAGGTGGTATGCGTAGCTACAACACAACGTCACTTACAATCTGGTGAGATTGTAGTCAAAGGACAATCAATCTCATGTAAATAAAAATCTTACCGGTTACAGTGTACAAATTGAGATGAAATGCTACAAAATAAAAGTAGGTATTGGGATGATGACTTTATCCCCAGGGACTTTCAGGATTGTGGATATCAAACGCTCGAACACTGTAACGTCACTCAGAAACACCACTTAGAATTGCTCAGCCTTACTTTTTAGTTTAGTACTTAAAATTAACAAGTGGCAAAATTAAAATCAACTGTGGTGAATGAATAACAAATTTTCCGCATTTGTTGGTCGACTCCGCTTGACTTCATATACTACACCTGCTTCTGAAAGCTTCTGAAAATAGCCTTTTTAATACATTTGCTCAAAAAGTGGCGTATTGCAGGGACGTATAGCGTTCGGGATCTGGGCAATTACACACTCGTGCTTTTTTTTACCTTTCCCGAACTAGTGCGTTCTCTTTCCCAACTGTCAAAATAATGTCTATTAAAAAGAAAAACCAACCATGAAGTTTTTACTAAAAAAATTCATAGAAGTTTTTATGATTCATGCAAATACGTATATTACTAAAAAGAAGCTACTAATTTGTTTCAATATCAGATTTAATGATTTGATTGAATGAGTTAGGTTAGGTTTCATTTCATTTCATCTCATTAAATTTCATTTCATATCTATAAAAAAATTCTACTGAAGACTTGGCTGTATGGGCATAGTTCCCTTTGCCTACCAGAATGGGTGAAGAAAAAAAAATCTCTGCTTATATTCTACGGTTGGCGCCATTTTTCAGAAATTTTCTTTTTATTAAATTGCTTCATTTTTTCGCAACTGTATTAAAAATAGTCGTTCAGTACACGTGCGGAACCGTCATTGCAACTTGTTCCGACTGTCAACCCTCGCCTTCGGCTGCGCCTCGGCTCGGGTAGACATTTGTCGGAACTCTTTGCAATGACAGCCTTTCCGCACTTGTAATGAAATATACTATTCTGAAAACGCTACTGCAGCACCAATATTCAAATCAAACTGATCGCGTCATGTGACGCGATAAAGGGCCGAATATCCAGTATCCGGCAAAACCACTATCCGTTTCATCTCTACTAGTGGGCGTTGTGAAATGTCCAATAATATTTATTTGCTAGCTGATACCTGCGACTTCGTACGCGTGCGAAACTATCCAACAAAATATCTGTCCACCAGCATACGATGAACCTCGTGGCAAATGGCAGCTTTTGATTGAGAGAGTTCGAGCTGTATCTAAGAATCCACGTCTTTGGTTTCAATAAAATATAGCCTATGTTTCAATCCAGAAAAAGGGCTTTCAAATGGTATAAGGTCCTGCAGTTAATGCGTGATCCGCGAACAAACAAACAGATAAACAAAATCGATTTTCGTAATCAGAATCGTTTATTTATTATGTATAATATTATCCATAACTTTAATTAAATTTTTTGGCTTCTTTACATTTTTATAATAGGTATAGATTTTGTTTTATTCTTTCAGATTTGGTCATGTGTTTATGTCTGAAACTGGTACATCAGTTGGTGAGATAAGCGGCCAGTCGAAGCCAATTAACTCTGTTGACTTCCGTCCGTCGCGCCCGTTCCGTATCGTCACGGCGTCAGAAGACAACACCCTTGCTGTGTTCGAAGGACCACCGTTCAAGTTCAAGTGTACCAAGCAGGCAAGTTATATATACTATCAGCTATAGAAAAAAAGAAAGAAAATAAAGAAAAGAAAAGAAATTTATTTGCAAACACTTACAATAAACTACACGCGAGAGCAATGATTCCGGGTCACTTAAAGAATGTTAAAAATCTCGGAAACTAAAAATGATAGGTTAATGCAATAAATTGTATTTAATAGACAATGTAATACTCCTTAAATGAAGGTATTAAAACTTCTTAGTTATTGTAAAGTTATATCTTAAAAAAATCAAATTTGAAAAAGGGCCACTTTCGAAGATGGAACTACGAAATTACAGCATTTGGTTTTGCTTTTGTTTGTAATCTGTCATTTATGTGGGTATATAAACCATGTTGATAGTGCTCTATATTCATTATTCAAGCTGAAATTATGTCGCTTACGCCTGAAGAATGAACCAGAATACTTACAATGCTGGAAACCGGCCGGAGTCAGCGCGATACAGCCAGGACTGTCGGTGTGTCGCTGTCAACAGTACAAAGAGTTCTCCGACGTTACGAAGAAACTGGTTCTAACCTACGCAGACCAGGAACGGGCAGAACCAGGTGTACCACAGCACGAGAAGACCGATACTTGGTGAACACCATGCTTCGAAATCGCTTTCTCACAGGAACTGAACTCACAAATCAGTTTCGACGCCTCGGAGGAAGTAACCCAAGTGCATGGACAGTAAGACGTCGGCTTGCTGAATCTAACTTAAAACCCCTTAGACCTGCAAACGGCCCTAAACTGGAGCGTGGGCATCGTATTTCAAGACTAAGATATGCCCAGAGCCACGTAAATTGGAGTATTGAAGATTGGTCAAAAGTTATGTTCTCCGACGAATCAAAATTTATGCTCTACAAGCACGATAGAAGACACAGAGTGTATCGAAGACCAGGGGAAAGATTCAAGCAAGCATGCATCGAAGAAAAAGTAGCCTACGGTGGTGGGTCTGTACTTGTGTGGGCCGGAATTTCTTCTGAAAGTCGCACAGAGCTGGTGATCATAGAAAACGGCTCTTTAACTAGCGTAAGATATGTGGAAGAAATCCTCAATGATCATGTTGGTCCATTTATGGTCAATTTAGGTGAGGATGCTATATTTATGCATGACAATGCCCGACCTCATACAGGTAGGATTGTGAATGACTACCTTCAAGAGATGAACATTACTCGTATGGAGTGGCCAGCGCGCAGCCCGGATATCAACCCGATCGAGCATGCTTGGGACGAGCTAGGCAGATGCGTAAAACAACGAAACCCTCCCCCAATCACGCTTCGTGAGCTCAAAATTGCTCTCACAGAGGAATGGGAGAATATTCCCCAAAATCGTATAAGGAACTTGGTGTACAGCATGCCAAACCGCGTAAACGCAGTAATGGAAGCACGAGGAGGCAATACGAAGTATTAAAATTCAAGAAAATCGTAATAAAGTTCAAAAATTTCATGTTTCCTATTTTTGTTTTAAGGAGAGATCAGCAGTTTTTTTCTTTATGTAATTTTGTGTTAATAAAATGTATGCGGTGACTCATATTTTTTTACTTTCATTTAAGGAGTATTACATTGTCTATTAAATACAATTTATTGCATTAACCTATCATTTTTAGTTTCCGAGATTTTTAACATTCTTTAAGTGACCCGGAATCATTGCTCTCGAGTGTATAATACATAAGCAGGTACAATAAAGCCTAGTGTTGCAAACCGGACCATGACTCAGCATGAAATTAGTAGCTAGTAAGCGACTAACGCTGGTCTTTCGTCATGGCCGTCCGGTGAGCACAGGTATAGCACAGGGCCAAGCATATCAAGACCAGATTTCCAGAGATAATCGACTTCGAAATGTTATAGGGCCTTTGAAATCGATCCGTCACTACAGTCACGGCTTTATGGCGCTTGTAGACGTCGGTTTGTTTCGCCGGATACCGGACCGTGTTTTTTGACGGATTCGCGGTGGTGTATGATTTTTGATGAATGTGTGTACACGCGCCGGACATCGGTCCGATGAACAATTATAGAATAGCCCTTGTTGACGGTCCGTTATCCGGTGTAAAAAAAACGGACGTCTACAAGCGCTCTTAGGGTCTGGCGACATAAAACCCGTGTTTCGTAATACCAAAAATGTTGTATCCTGCGTTCTACACATTGTGATGATAATCTGTAACTTGATATAAGCTATGTTCCCATGTCAACAATACGGAAGGTATCATTATTTTTAAATTTGACAGGCGTCATAGCTCAGTCGGTAGTAGCTGTGCCTTCCGTGCTGTGGGTCGTGGGTTCGATCCCCACCGAGAACAAACATTTGTGTGTTGTAAACATAGATGTTTGTTCTGTGTCTGGGTGTTTCTATGTATTATAAGTATGTATTTACAAAAAAAAATGTATGTATGTATTCTATCAGCCATCTAGTTTCCATCGTACGAGCTTTGCTTAGTTTGGGACTAGAGGGCGTTGTGTTAAGTGTCCGTGAATATTTATTTATTATTTATTTATTTAAATGTGCGATATTTTTAAGTATGTGTAACTATTTAAAACAATTTTGCTAGGAAGAAACATATAAAATAATATTGTAATTTTTTTTTTTTTTGCATTTTATCTGTGATCGGCTACTTAGCCATAATCCGATTGGTTCGTGATATATTGTAATAAATAAATAAATAAATATCCAGCGCCCTCTAGTCCCAATCTAAGCGAGCTTGTACTTTTTTTTTTTTTTTTTTTTTAATTAACCTATTTCGTCCCACTGCTGGGCAAAGGTCTCCCCCCAACATCTTCCATTTTTCTCTCTCCCGAGCCTGCTTCCACCAACTCCTATCAAAGGCGTCGAGGTCGTCCCGCCAACGCTTTCTAGGGCGACCGCGAGACCGACTTGTACTTGTACTATGGGAACTAAATTGCTGATAGAAGCTTGTACTATGGGAACTAAATTGCTGATAGAATTTTGGAACGAAGTTCCTCGCGCGTTGCGAAAGGGGGCTAGACAGAAAAAATTAAGACCAAAAGTTGTAACAACACTTTCTTAAAACTTTGACAACGTCATTCGAATAAATTGGTGCAGGAAGGAAACAAATGAATGTAGGTATTGTTGGAAGTTATTGTTTTAATTTAGGTGCTTCTGTGTACTTACTGTAAGAAAACAACACCTCAAGGAACTTCGTTCCATCCGGGTGTCCCTTGACACCTCTCAAATTTTTTGGTTTGTAAATACATACTTATGATACATAGTAACACCTAGACACAGAACAAACATCTATGTGCTATACACAAATGCTTGTAGGGATCGAACCACAGCACGGAAGGCTAATAATATCAAAATACCTGCGATAATATCTACCGTGCCTGTGTTTTTATAACAAATACAAATACAAATACAAAAAACATTTATTGCCTCAGTAGATATTATAAAAGG
Organism: Eulithis testata; assembly: GCA_947507515.1. Taxonomy (NCBI): domain Eukaryota; kingdom Metazoa; phylum Arthropoda; class Insecta; order Lepidoptera; family Geometridae; genus Eulithis; species Eulithis testata. Next base: position 1,598,798 of record OX382213.1, on the reverse strand, counting down.
TACAAGGTTATAGTTAACAGTAACTTCGAAGAGGGCAAAAGGGGTAAATTCAGCATAAACTGGATGGACAATTTACCCCTCTCGGATAGATCTGCACCGAGACGTGTGATGTGAAAGCGGGCTACAGAGTAGAAACGACATAAAAAATTATATATATTGTAGGAGATATTTTGGCTTGCCGATGTCGTGACATGGCGTAGAGGACATCTAGACGTTAGGCCAGGACGTTGATGTTGACAGAAACATCGCAGTAGTTTCGTTCTATAGAGTTATACGTTCGAGATTGTTGGTCTGTGGTTCTACACCATCGACATCACGGAGACGAGGGAGTGTTGGTGGTTAGGTCTATGGTTTGACGAGAATCTATGGAAGCGATTGGAGATGGTCGTCTGGTGATTTTTCGTGCACACTTCTGAATTTGTAATTTGATCGTTTTTATGTCTATTCGAGTAAAATCAATAAGATTTTGAAGCTCTGTTTCTCTTTTTGAGTAATGTCTGATCAAGTTTCCAAAATCAGAAGTGGGATACGAAAGTCCATTGTTCCCCACTTTGTTTGGCTATCGGTTCGGTTAATTTTCTTTTTCATAAAAATGTGCGGTGATGAGCATTGTCAACGAGACTGCTTGACTCCTGCTGCTACTAGTTGGCATCGAGACTGCAAGACACACGATAAGTATGGAGAAGCGAGTCATGGAGAAGATGAGCACCAAGGTCGCGGATCTTGAGGAGTGATTTTCCATGCAAATCGTGTTGTGAATGCTATCCACCCAATTAACACAGTCAGTGGTAAGATCCAACCAATATTCTTATGTTCAAGCATTGATCCTAGTTTGCAAACATTGGTGATCATGCAACGTTTACACAATGCCAGTGACTGGACCCAGTTGTCTTAGTTTCGAACCCAGTCACTGCCAAAACGGCACAAAACTATTGTTTACATGCCCCAGTAACAAGTCAGCGCTGGACTGGGTTACTGTACTGCCATGTTACTGACCTCGTATAAACCTACCTTCAAGCTAAGTATGGAAAGATGTGTCTTTTGGGTTGAGTAAGTCAACTGTGTGACTGGTTTTGGTGTTAAGATTCTTCCGTACCTACCGATTGTACCTACTGTGCATTCAATTATACCTACCTACCTACTAATTTTAATTCATGGAGTGAAAATAAGATCTGCACCGAGTTAAAAACTTAAATTTGAGAACTGTTGCATAGTGTTCAAGCTGATCAAGACTGTATGTACCCTTGCAGTTGACAACTAATTTGTAACTTGTCTTTACAAAATAAAATCATTTGAATTTGACTGACATCTCTCGCTGGGATGTATTGTGTAACCGAGATGGACATAGACCTGATGGCATTAGTGTTCCAGTATCTTCAATGGTGTTATGTATGGAGAGGAGAATGACCTGTTCAACTCATGCAGTTCCCTTTTAGACCTGTCTTTTTTTGTGGTGTACCTACTTACTAGGAATAGCAAGAATGGCCGAATGCGGAGTTTAGTGAAAACGTCGGCTGATCAGTACTTATGCATTTTTGTTCTTTGTCAGGAACCAAACTCAATGTGCGATACGGTTGGTGGGATGGTGCAGAACCCCTGTGTCCTGTCTGTACAACTGTTTGCCATGTGTGGAGCGACAGTGCATCACATCTGTGTCGTGTCTGGCTGTGCACCTGCTTCACGCCGTGTAGCGCTAAGACGTAGAGCGTCTGCTTCATGCCTGTCTGCGCTTCTTTCCTTAACCAGGGTCGCGGTTCAAGTTAAGCTTCACGTAGTGCCTCTGACTTGTTCTCTGTTTACCCAAGTTAAGCTTCACGTAGTGCCTTTGACTTGTTCTCTGTTTACTTAAGTTAAGCTTCACGGTGTGCCTCTGACTTGTTCTCTGTTTACTTAAGTTAAGCTTCACGGTGTGCCTCTGACTTGTTCTCTGTTTACTTAAGTTAAGCTTCACGGTGTGCCTCTGACTTGTTCTCTGTTTACCTAAGTTAAGATTCATGTTGTGCCTATAACTTGTTCTCTGTTTACCTAAGTTAAGATTCACGTTGTGCCTATAACTTTTTCTCTGCTTACTGTTTACCTAAGTTAAGCTTCACGTTGTGCCTCTAACTTGTTGTCTGTTTACCTAAGTTATGTTATGCTTCATGTACTGGTATGTGCGCCTCGCGCGCCTGGCATGTGCGCCTCGCGCGCCTGGTATCTGCGCCTCGCGCACCTGGCATGTGCGCCTCGCGCACCTGGCATGTGCGCCTCGCGCAACTGGTATCTGTGCCTCGTGCACCTGGGATGTCTGCCTCGCGCACCTGGTATCTGGCATGTGCGCCTCGCGTACCTGAGATGTGCGCCTCGCGCACCTGGCGTGTGCGCCTCGCGCACCTGGCATGTGCGCTTCGCGCGCCTGGCATGTGCGCTTCGCGCGCCTGGCATGTGCGCCTCGCGCGCCTGGTATCTGCGCCTCGTACGCCTGGTATGTGCGTCTCGCGCACCTGGTATCTGGTATGTGCGCCTCGCGCACCTGGTATCTGATATGTGCGCCTCGCGCACCTGGTATGTGCGTCTCGCGCACCTGGTATCTGGTATGTGCACCTCGCGCACCTGGTATGTGTGCCTTGCGCACCTGGTATGTGGTATGTGCGCCTAGCGCACTTGGTATGTGGTATGTGCGTCTCGCGCACCTGGTAAGTGGTATGTGCTCCTCGTGCACCTAGTATGTGCGCCACGCCGCCTTATAGCGTCGTGTCGTCGCGCTGCACTTGCGCGACTTGGTTGCGCATGAGATGCGCGCTACGCCGCTTCGCAGCGTCGGTTGTTCGCGCTGCACTTGCGCGACTTTGTTGCGCATGAGATGCGCGCTACACCGCTTCGCAGCGTCGGGTCGTCGCGCTGCACTTGCGCGACTTGATTGCGCATGAGATGTGCGCTACGCCGCTTCGCAGCGTCGGGTTGTCGCGCTGCACTTGCGCGACTTGGTTGCGCATGAGATGCGCGCTACGCCGCTTCGCAGCGTCGGGTCGTCGCGCTGCACTTGCGTGACTTGGTTGCGCATGAGATGCGCGCTACACCGCTTCGCAGCGTCGGATCGTCGCGCTGCACTTGCGCGACTTGATTGCGCATGAGATGTGCGCTACACCGCTTCGCAGCGTCGGGTCGTCGCGCTGCACTTGCGTGACTTGGTTGCGCATGAGATGCGCGCTACGCCGCTTCGCAGCGTCGGATCGTCGCGCTGCACTTGCGTGACTTGGTTGCGCATGAGATGCGCGCTACACCGCTTCGCAGCGTCGGGTCGTCGCGCTGCACTTGCGCGACTTGATTGCGCATGAGATGCGCGCTACGCCGCTTCGCAGCGTCGGGTCGTCGCGCTGCACTTGCGCGACTTGATTGCGCATGAGATGTGCTCTACGCCGCTTCGCAGCGTCGGGTCGTCGCGCTGCACTTGCGCGACTTGGTTGCGCATGAGATGCGCGCTACGCCGCTTCGCAGCGTCGGGTCATCGTGCTGCACTTGCGCGACTTGGTTGCGCATGAGATGCGCGCTACGCCGCTTCGCAGCGTCGGTTGTTCGCACTGCATTTGCGCGACTTGGTTGCGCATGAGATGTGCGCTACGCCGCTTCGCAGCGTCGGCTCGTCGCGTTGCACTTGCGTGACTTGGTTGCGCATGAGATGCGCGCTACGCCGCTACGCAGCGTCGGGTATTCGCGCTGCACTTGCGCGACTTGGTTGCGCATGAGATGCGCTCTACGCCGCTTCGCAGCGTCGGGCCGTCGCATCTTTACGCGCCGCACCACAGGGAGAAAACCAGCAGGAAGCAGTGGCTTCCACACGCGAGGACGAGTCTTCACAGCTGGGCGCTGGATGCTGCTGAAGACTGACCAGCAGAAATAAAGGAGTTCGAGGCGAACTCTGTCAGGAGAGGCCGTGTAGGAGATATTTTGGCTTGCCGATGTCGTGACATGGCGTAGAGGACATCTAGACGTTAGGCCAGGACGTTGATGTTGACAGAAACATCGCAGTAGTTTCGTTCTATAGAGTTATACGTTCGAGATTGTTGGTCTGTGGTTCTACACCATCGACATCACGGAGACGAGGGAGTGTTGGTGGTTAGGTCTATGGTTTGACGAGAATCTATGGAAGCGATTGGAGATGGTCGTCTGGTGATTTTTCGTGCACACTTCTGAATTTGTAATTTGATCGTTTTTATGTCTATTCGAGTAAAATCAATAAGATTTTGAAGCTCTGTTTCTCTTTTTGAGTAATGTCTGATCAAGTTTCCAAAAATATAATAACAGCAATTTGTAATCAGATCATATAAAAATATATATATTTTAAGGAATATAATAAAAAACAAAAAAAGTGGTAAGGGGCAAAAATAATTTGGTCAACTTCGGTTACAAAATGCTCTAAAAAAACTAAACTAGTGTGCATAGTTAAGCGTGTATATTTTATTAGTTATAGTGTCTGTGCATGGTGTATTGTGTGTATCTGAAGGTGTGTTTCGCGCAGTGTAACTAGTTCTAATGAGTCTTATAGGTACTCTTACTTATATAGGTAACTACGTCCACTTAGTTTAATATTTATTTATTTATTTAGTTTAACTTGCTAAGTTCTCGCGGTCCCAGCGGAAGACCAGCGCAGGTTGTAAAACCTGCACATGCTGAGATGGGGCCTTTTTGCAACACTGTATATTTAGGCACAATTCGTGTCCTCAAACGTGTTTAATTAATTGTGTTCTTTATTTTTAAGTTTGTGTTGCAAATAAACATTTTGTATTTGTATTTGTATTTGTATTTGTTGTGTGTGTCCGAAATGTGTGTTTTGTAACGTAGAATTGTTTACAGGAACATACTAGGTTCGCTCAAGCCGTGAGATACAGTCCGGACGGTAGCCTGTTCGCGTCAGCTGGCTTCGACGGCAAGATATTCTTATTCGATGGCGCTACGTCCGAACTCAAAGGAGAGGTAAGTTATAATTAGTTAAGAAATAGCTCTTTAAGCAATAAGACCGCCCATAATATGCTTTTTACCATTCCCCCTCTAAAAAACTAAAAGAGTCGTCAGTCGTCGTTCAGTCGTTAGAATCCTTCACTTGCTCGTGTTTCATTTATGGCTCTCGCTTTAAATCCGTCTTTTATTCACTAGTTGCATATTATACTATTTCTCAAACATGCTTGGAAATTAGAGCATTATTTTGACTTCCTCGAGATAAATCGAAAATGCAGTAATGGCCAAATATGTGCGAGCAGCGGCCGGAAAAAAAATGTATGAAAATCCATTTCGGTCGTGTTTAGCGGCCAAATAAATTATAGAAAACTCATATCTGTCGTGTAATTTAGAAATGGAACGATCTTTTACTCCATAACATGGCAACCAAGGAGGTAACTTATCAAAGGTTTTATTCAAATTTCGACCAGGCTTTCAAATACAAAGCGATTATTGAAAATAACAAAACAAATGAACACTGTAACTTCGTTGTTGGATATTGGTTTTGAAAAGTAATTGTATTTTAAACTAAAAAGTTTTGCCTAGGTACTTAGTTTTAATTTCCGCGCATTATTTGAGAAAAGTACTTTACAAGCCTTGGCCACAACTAGGCAATGATGGACTCACGTATGTGTGCCCACATTTGCGACTCGGCCCACATTTGCACGTTCGTTCCTCATTGCCTTTGTTGCGGGCCGCTGCAGTAATGTACTATATCTATCTTTTGTAATTTGTTGTAAGTTGTACAATAAATACGTAATGTCTTCCAGATCGGCTCCCCAGCCCACAAAGGTGGTGTTTACGGCATTTCTTGGTCACCCGACGGTAAGCAGCTGCTGTCGTGCTCCGGAGACAAGACCTGCGCTATCTGGGACGTGGTTACCATGGAGAGGGTCACGCTTTTCAACATGGGTAGCGCTGTTGAGAACCAACAGGTAAGCAAGCAAGCTCGTATGAGCTAGTGGCTCTCTGGTGACGCTTTTAGGCCGCCTTAAGGCCTCCGTCGTGGCTTAATGACTGCTACAGCCGGGACCGACAGTTTACCGTGCCCTCCGAAGCACGGAAGTCAACAACCAACAGGTTATATGGTCTTTATAATCTTACTAGCTTCCGGCCGCGACTTCGTCCGCGTTTCGTTGGATCCCGTTGATTTTTCGGGATAAAAGTAGCCTTTGTGTTAATTGAGGTCACGGACAATATATATTCCAAGTTTCATTCGAATCGGATGAGTAGTTTTTGCGTGAAAGAGAAACAAACATACATACATCCATACATTCATTTATCCTTACAAAATTTAGATATAAGAGCAGATAAATCTTTATTTGTCCCCAGGTATAAGTATATATATATATATATATATATATATATATTAAGTATGTAGGTACATAAGAAAAAACATTGATAGTTATACACGTAATTAGGAAAACAATAATAAATATGGGGGCAAATTGGCCCTGTCTCAGCATAATGCTGCACCACACATACCGAACTTTCGCGTTTATTACATCCATACATACATACATCCCTACATCTATACATACATCCATACATCCATAGATCGCTATTGAGCGATAAGGCCGCCCATTGTACATTTAATGCAACCTGTTTTGTTTATATCATAGGAATATGTCTCGGTGTTATTTATGTACAATAAGGCGTTTCATTCAGAACTTCCGCGTTTATAATATTAATAGGAAGGATAATAGGATTTTAACTATTCCAGGTTTCCTGCCTCTGGCAAGGCAAACACCTACTATCGGTGTCTCTGTCCGGGGTGATAAACTACCTGGACATAGAGAACCCAGATAGGCCTCGTCAGGTGTTGATGGGTCACAATAAGCCCATAACTTGCCTCGCACGTGCTGAGCTGTCAGTATACACAGCTAGTCACGACGGATGTGTTACACAATGGAATGTGGAGACTGGTACGTATGTTCATTTGAGCTACGGAGTTTTTAGGCCGCCTTAAGGCCTCCGTCATGGCTTAACGACAGCTAGAGCCGGGACAGTTTAACGTGCTCAGATGTTATGCAACAGATTTAATATTGCATTACATCTGAGCACATTTGGGTAACTCTCATTTGTTCTATAGGACTGTAACGTAACACTTTTTTATCCCTGTAGTTCCATAGTAGGACTATTGAAATGAAAACTAGCCCTAATGGGCTAGTTTCAATAGTCCTACTATGGAACTACAGGGATCCATAGTAGGACTATTGAAACTAGCACGTTAAACTGTCCCGGCTCTAGCTGTCATTAAGCCATGACGGAGGAATGAAATGAAATGGAAGTTTCCAGATCATCATCATCTCCTTGCCCTTTTCCCACTTTATGTGGGTTCGGCACAACATGTGTTTTTCTTCCATGCTCTTCTATCAGCCGTCATCTCAGTTGTCACTCCTTTCTTACCCATGTCATTCTTCACGCAGTCCATCCATCTTTTCTTTGACCTACCTCTACTCTTATACCCATCTACATTCATATCTAATACTCTTCTTGTTACATGACATTCATCTCTACTCATAACATGACCATACCATGCTAACCTGTTGCTTATCATCTTTTCATTCACTGGTGCCACTTTCAAACTTCCTCTGATATACTCATTCCTGATCTTATCCATTCTAGTCACTCCACACATCCATCTCAACATTCGCATCTCTGCCGCATGTACTCTTCTTTCATTCGTGAAATGGAAGTTTCCAGATATTAGGGATAAAAAAAGTTTTAACGGGTTAGTCTCATTTGTTCTATAGAACATGACGTAATAGAACAATTTGAGAAAATATTTTCCCTATGTGTACTATAGAACAGTTTGTACTTTTTGTCTCAAATTGTTCCATAGAACAATCGAAGTACATTATATTGTTAAAATGCTGTTTTGCTCTTATTTAGCAAAAAAAAAATATTATGTAGCGTTAATAGTTTCATTTTTTTGATAGTGAACTGTACCTACCTGGTATTAACGTACGTGATTAATGTCATTCACCTCTTATAATATCTCATCATGGAAGAATTTATGAAAAACTATTTCTATTTAGTTCTGTGCATTCACAGACAAATAAAAACAGGAGCAAAAGCTAGTATGTAGTTCTATAGTACAAACAGAGACAATATTTTCTCAAATTGTTCTATTACGTCATGTTTTACAACAAATGGGAGTTACCCGCACATTTTGCACCATTATCTGTGGTAATGTTGTCGAGACACCGCGTCTTCTTATTGCATACTTTTGACACTTCTTACTTGTCGCACCTCTCTGAGGACGAGATAATAGTCATGCAGAAATGTCAAAAAGTTGAAAATTCAAAGGCGCGGTTTCTCGACAACATTACCACAGATAATGCAATAGTTCCTAAACTGGCGCAAAATGCTTACATTTTGACAGAACGAGATAACAAATATCTCGCGGTGCGCATTCTAAGCCTGCAGGACTGCTTGTTTGAGTGACATTTTATATTCATAAACCAAGCTTTGCCTAGTTTAAGAACTAGATGAGTATGAAATATCAATGTTTATTTTCAGGTGAAGGAAAGCACGTCACAGGTCAAGGTCACGGTAACCAGGTGAACGGTATGCGAGCCGGGAAGGATGGATCACTTCTTACTATTGGAATCGATGACTCACTGAGACGCGCTGTCACGCAAACTGAAGGTAATCTTACTGACTGATTGATTGACTGATTAACTGTCTGATTTACTAACTGAATTTTATTGACTGAGTGATTGATTATTTGATTGACTGACTAATTCATTGACTGGCATGGTTATAGTTATCAAATGAACGGTATGAGAGTTGACAAAGATGGCTCTCTCCTTACTATTGGCATCGATGACTCACTGAGACGCGCTGTCACGCAGACTGAAGGTAAACTTACTGATTGATTGACTGAATGACTGACAGATTGATAGACTAAATGAATGATTGATTGATTGACTGACTGAATGGTGGATTGATATGGTCATAGTTATCAAATGAATGTTATGAGAGTTGACAAAGATGGCTCTCTCCTTACTATTGGCATCGATGACTCACTGAGACGCGCTGTCACGCAGACTGAAGGTAATCTTACTGACTGATTGACTGAATGACTGACAGATTGACAGACTGAATGAATGATTGATTGATTGACTGACTGATTGATTGACTGACTGAATGGTGGATTGACATGGTCATAGACATAGACATAGAGTTGACAAAGATTGCTCTCTCCTTACTATTGGAGTCGATGATTCACTGCGACGCGCTGTCACACAGACTGAAGGTAATTGGCTGAGTAATTGATTGATTGAGTGACTGATAGACTGAACGATTAACTAGCTGAATGACGGACTGGCACGGTCATAGTTACGGTTGTAACATAAGCTATATTTTATTAAAATCGTACGGCTATTTTTATCTCTATGATTAAAATCAAAGACGTGCATTCAACTTTCTTAAGTAAAACCAGCCATTTGCTGCGAGGTTCATCGTATGATTATGCTGGTTGACAGATATTTTGGTGGAAAGTCTCGCACGCGTACGAAATCGCGAGTATCAGCTATAGTAGGTGCCAAATAACTCCGCAATACAGGTCATTCACCCACCTTCACCACGATGTCGCAAAATTCAATTTATGTATGGTAAACAAACAGTACTAACGAGATTCGAGCGATAGCGTCTTAGCGACAGGTTTGTATGGAAAGCGACAGAATTAGCCATACATAAATTGAATTTTGCGACATCGTGGTGAAGGTGGGTGAATGACCTGTATTGCGGTGTTATTTGTTGTATAATTTTGGTTGAATTTTAACCAATAATAGTTGAGGTCGTAACACAAAATCTGAGCCATTGGAATGAATGTGTGTAAAGTGATTTCGCTAAATGATATATACGAAATATAATATCCAAATTTTGAAGGGAAAATCCACCATTTTCTCTTCACATTAACTCGAACAAATGTTTTTGGAATTTCTTCACAAAACCCTATCCATGCTCATAAATATTTATTTATTTAAGTATCTAACGGCCGCATACTCAACCGCCACTTATATTAAGTTCACGCGTAAATTATTGCCATCTCTTACAAATGAGTAATGTCAAACAGAGGCAGAGCAATTTTAAGTGGTGCTTAAATTTGAGTGACGTTTCAGTATTCCGGCCTAAGTATCCAAATGTTTAAACTTAAACATTTAGAATTATTTTAGTAATGTTTATTATCAGGTGACGCGCCGGTGTACACAGAGAATGCGATAACCCTCGGCTCGCAGCCGCGCGGTATGGACCACATACTGGATGATGATACTACTATTGTAGCTACTGTTAAGGAGGTAATCAACTGTCTCTTATTACTTGATACATGTAGAAATAGGCTTTAGGAAATACCTCAAATTGGTATGGACCACATACTGGATGATGATACTACTATTGTAGCTACTGTTAAGGAGGTAATCAACTGTCTCTTATTACTTGATACATGTAGAAATAGGCTTTAGGAAATACCTCAAATTGGTATGGACCACATACTGGATGATGATACTACTATTGTAGCTACTGTTAAGGAGGTAATCAACTGTCTATTATTACTTGATAACCACATACTGGATGATGATACTACTATTGTAGCTACTGTTAAGGAGGTAATCAACTGTCTCTTATTACTTGATACATATAGAAATAGGCTTTAGGAAATACCTCAAATTGGTATGGACCACATACTGGATGATGATACTACTATTGTAGCTACTGTTAAGGAGGTAATCAACTGTCTCTTATTACTTGATACATAATAGAAATAGGCTTTAGGAAATACCTCAAATTGGTATGGACCACATACTGGATGATGATACTACTATTGTAGCTACTGTTAAGGAGGTAATCAACTGTCTCTTATTACTTGATACATATAGAAATAGGTGCTGAGAAATACCTGAACGTAGCAGTCACGAAAACGCAAAATAATAGTATATTATGCAACTAGTGAATAAAAGACGGATTTAAAGCGAGGGCCATAAATGAAACACGAGCAAGTGAAGGATTCTAACGACTGAATCACGAGCGTGATTCATTCATGGCCCTCGGTATATATCCGTTTTATTTAAGAGTTGCATACTATACTTTATACCATGACTACGAGAAAAAGAAAGATTGCGCAAGGAGGTTGTATAGCATTGGCTATACAACCTCCTTGCGTTAAAACAATAATTAGATGGAGGTCAATGAGTTGTAATCTAAATTCAAACACCAAAACAGTGAGTAAAAGTGCTTTTTATTCGCTGTTTTTAGTGAATAAAATAAAAAATTTAGAGGGGGAATGGTATAAATATATTTTTTATAACATCACGTTGTGTAAATCTGAAATCAAACTATTACCAATTTAAACTAATAGTTCGCCCCGAACTGAGATCTCGTGATGGTCGGAGGTTAATAAAACCCAAACAATTTTTATGGACCAATGGTTGTAATAAACTTTGCAATTAGCTCCGAAATCGCCGTCTAGCTAAGTACCAGTCTTACTTGAACTACAAACTCATTGAAACTCCAAGAAATGGTAGCTCACGTTATACTGGGTTTGCAAGTTTTATAATTTTTACAACAACTCTAAAACCATTAGACCTAGAATCAAAATTAAAACGGTTTTGGAATGTCTAAAAAAACCCTATCATATGACACCCCACTTGATATTATTGTACGACTTTTTTTTTTACTCTCTTTTGACCCTCATAACTTCACGACCCCTTGACCGATTTACTTCATTTAACAAACCAGTAAAACTTAAGAGTACTATCCGTATACCTACCAGATCTATGAAGATCGGATGAGCGGTTTAAAATATCTCGAAGAACAGACATACAAAGCATTTTTGTCCAAGTTGTCACTAAGGGTCTAGACAGACGGACTGCAATTCAACTGCAATCCGACTGCCAAATGGCAGTTCAGATGCAGTTTGAATGCAGTTGGCTCGACTGCAATCAAACTGCACGTCGACGGGCAGTTGGCGTGCAGTTGGATTGCAGTCTGAGTGCAGTTACAACGACTGCAATCAAACTGCACGTCGACGGGCAGTTGTATTGCAGTCCGAGTGCAGTTACAACCACTGCACACCGACTGCAATCAAACTGCACGTCGACGGGCAGTTGGCGTGCAGTTTCATTGCAGTTGAGCCAACTGCATTCAAACTGCAACAGAACTGCGTTATTACCGAGTACGTAACCACACCGCTAGTCCCTGCCCCCCACTACCGCACGCACCCGTTCCTGCCCCGCTCACCCTTTCTGCCCCGCGAGTGCCCGCGCATCTAATGTTTGTTCGTTCAGTGACAGAGAGATCATTAGAGAGTGAGTACGTGTCGTTTGTTCGTTAATCAAATAAAGATGGCCAGCGAAGAAGAAGACAATGTTTTGAATGATACCGAGTCGTTTGATACTGATGCATTTATAAGTGTCATAAAATCATCACCCTGTATTTGGAACTACAAGGTAGAATCTTATAGTAACAAAGTGGAAAAAAGCAAAGCATGGGCCACTATTTGCGAAATGTTTACGCCGGGCTTTGAAGAAAAGAGTAAGGAGAAGAATAACATTGGTAAGTAAACTCAATTAATATTTTATTAATTTAATATTTAATACTAGAAATCAAAAACTATAATAGCAGTTTGACACATTAAATCATATTCATTTGCTATTCGAGTCTGCCTGCATTTATAAAATAATCAGTAAACAAAGATCTTATACCTTCGGGTGAACTACGGTTACTTTCATAACTGTCTATTATTATATTTTGTAATGGTTGTGTCAAAGTATCATCAAAATTATACCCATCTCTTTCTCGTACGAAGTTATGCAAAACACAACAAGCTTTAATAATTTCTTTCGCATACTTTGGTTAATGGTCGATAGGTCTATGAAAAATACGCCATTTGTTTGCGAGAATTCCAAATGAACATTCAATAAATCTCCTGGCCCGTGATAGACGATAGTTAAAAATTCTTTTTGCAACACTTAACTGTTTGCCTGCGTAAGGGCGCATTACACTTTTAGAAATTGAAAAGGCTTCATCGCCTACAAAAATATACGGCACTGAATTTTCAGGTTCCGGGATATATGATGTTTTTTGCTGAAGTTTTTCATACAATATGCTTTCTTCAAATATTGTAGAATCAGAACATCTTCCATAAGAACCTATGTCAACAAATGTAAACATGTAATTGCTATCGCAAGTGGCTAGTAATATCATTGAGAAGTATTTTTTGTAGTTGTAATATGAGGAACCAGTGTTTCGAGGTTTTTTTAGCCTTATGTGCTTTCCATCAATAGCACCAAGACAATATGGAAAGTTTGCTCTATTATTAAAACCTTCTGCTATGTTTTTCCACTTGTCTTCAGTCAGTTCTGGCATAACTATATCTTTTAAGGAAATCCATATTTTGTTACACACATCTATGATTATCTCTCTTATTGTGCTTACTCCATGTCGATAAGCCCAGTGCAAATCATCAATAGAACATCCACTTGCTAAATATCTGAAAAAAAATATACACGCAAATTATTAAAAAAATATTATTTTCAGCTCTACAACTTCAAAAGAAGTGGAAACTACTGCGAGATAATTTTACTCGATATGAAAAAAAATTAACATGATGAAAAGTGGATCAGCGAGTTCCAACTTAAGACCGTGCACATATCATCAACAGTTACTTTTTTTGAAAGACCTACAGGATAGAGGCGAAAGATCGTCCAATTTGGATTCCACCCCTGAGGAGCCTCCAAGAGTAGAAAAAATTACGAAAAAAAAGACTATTAGTAAACGTAAACCCCAAAATTCAGAAGACGAGCTGATTGAAAAGTTAACTAAAAGAGTCAATAAGAAAATAAATGACGATGAAGAAGAAAGAGATGAAGACCGATTATTCCTTCTTTCTTTGTGTAAAGACTTTAAAAGGATTCCGGATCATTTAAAACTGGAAGCTAAGGCTGATTTTATAAATACAATAAAAAAATATACAGCCCCATATAATATACCAGGACCGCCATATTATTTTACTTCAAATGTGAACTACAACACGGCCTCGACTTCAAATGTACCTCCTATCCAACAGGAGACTTTCAGTCGACCACCAACTACAGAATCCCAATATAGTAATATTGCCTCACCTGACAATTACAGCGATGATGGTAGCACGTCGTACTTAAAGGACATATTTTTATAACTTTTTTAATTTACAAATTTCGCAATAATGTAACTATTTCATGTAATTTAATTCATAACTCCTAGCTACTTAATTATTACCTAACGGAGGTTTAAAGAATTATTAAGATTAGGATGAACAGAAGAATCAAACTTTGCAAGAACTTTCTATTTGATTAATAAATTGTATTTCATTAATAAAACTGTAATAGAACTTTGTATTTCATTAATAAATTGTACAGTCAAGAGCACGTCAATCTTTACTCTTCGGACCAAGAACCATCCCTGTAATGTTTGACGCGCAGTACAAATCAGAGCTCAACTTAAACCGGTGGTGTAAAGCTTGTTGTGCTCTTGACTGTACACTGTAAAACTACATACGTTAAATATAGGCAGAATATTAAAAATTCGTAACAACATTTTTGATTTTGTTTAAATATGTGAACTGCTTACCTCAAAGTGATTGCAATCCGCTCTTCTGCTGATATACTTTTTCTCATTGTGGTATCTTGTCGGCATATTTTATTTTTTAAGATGTCTGTTAATTCATCAAAACTCTTTCTAGACATTCGAAAATATTTGTGAAAACATTTTTCCTGTGTTCTGATTTTTGGTATTAAAGAGTAAAAATCACCTTCGTGTTGGTATTGTAATATTAATTGAACCCATGTCTTCCGATTTTTAGTTTTTCTGGCTTTACGAGTACGACGACGGCGAAGTAAAAGAATCAGCAAAGCTTCGTCATATCTCATCATAAAATTATTTGACAACACGCGTATACTCTTATAAAATCCGGCGAGCACTGATTTTGTATACTCTATAAAAATCTTCGAACATTTGAGTTACCTCGCAGTTCTGTTGCAGTTTGAATGCAGTTGGCTCAACTGCAATGAAACTGCACGCCAACTGCCCGTCGACGTGCAGTTTGATTGCAGTCGGTGTGCAGTGGTTGTAACTGCACTCGGACTGCAATACAACTGCCCGTCGACGTGCAGTTTGATTGCAGTCGTTGTAACTGAACTCAGACTGCAATCCAACTGCACGCCAACTGCCCGTCGACGTGCAGTTTGATTGCAGTCGAGCCAACTGCATTCAAACTGCATCTGAACTGCCATTTGGCAGTCGGATTGCAGTTGAATTGCAGTCCGTCTGTCTAGACCCTAAGATCAAATTAATTTTGTTTTCAGTTGACAGTGATTATCGGCGGGAACAAGCAGTCAAGTCTGCCGCTCGACTTTGAGCCTACGTGCGTCGCAATAGAACCTAAATCGAGACACGTCGCCGTAGGTGGTAAGTAGTGAAAACGTTGATACAAATTACAGATTAATGGCAGGCGTCATGGCTCAGTCGGTAGTAGCTCTGCCTTCCGTGCTGTGGGTTCGATCCCCACCGAGAACAAACATTTGTGTGTTGTAAACATAGATGTTTGTTCTGTGTCTGGGTGTTTCTATGCATTATAAGTATGTATTTAGAAAGAAAAAATGTATGTATGTATTCTAACAGCCATCTAGTTTCCATCGTACAGGCTTTGCTTAGTTTGGGACTCGAAGGCGTTGTGTTAAATGTCCGTGAATATTTATTATTTATTAATAATAAAAATCATTTAATGTAAAACTATTTGCCGCCCGCTTCGTTCGCGTCCCGTTGGTTCCCGTTAATTTTTGGGGATAAAAGTAGCCTATGTTCTATAGTTCAAATAGGGGCAATATTTTCTCAAATGGTTCTATTACGTCATGTTCTATAGAACAAATGAGACCTACCCGTTTAAACTGCTTTTGATCTTACGGCCCTTAGGCTACTTTTTATCCCGAAAAATTAACGGGATCCAACAAGATGCGAACGAAGTCGCGGGCGGAAACTATAATTGTAAATACATACTTATAATACATAGAAACACCCAGACACAGAACAAACATCTATGTTTACAACACACAAATGTTTGTTTACTGTGGGGATCGAACCCACGACCCACAGCACGATCTATAATATTAGTGTTTTTTTTTTTACAAATGAATGAATCCCCAGGTGGTGATAGTAAGGTTCACCTGTACACCCTCGACGTGCGTACATTGACCCCGTCGCAGGAGTTGGTACACCTGGCTCCGGTCACTGATGTCAAGTTCAGCCCCGACTCCAAGTACTTGGCGGCCAGTGACGCTAATAGAAAGGTGATTCTGTACAATACTGACGATTATAAGGTGAGATTTATAATAATATAATAATAATCACATATTATATCAATCTTAGAATTATGAAACTCCAAGGATGGAATACTCAAAAGTCATTCAAATTTGAGCACCACTTTTTCTCTGCCTCTGTTTGACATTACTCGTTTGTAAGAGATGGCAATAATTTAAGCGGAACTAAAATTGAGTGGGGTTTGAGTGGCGCTTGAGTATTCGGCCATAATGCATGCAGTGGATGGCACAAACTTTTAGACAATCGGTTGTAAATGCCACTAACGGTCACCCGTCCAAATAGTGACCGCGTAGGACGTCGTTTAACTAATGCATTAAGGCATTTATATCTGCTTCCGTGCTTCGGAGGGCACAATAAACTCAGATTTTGGAACTCGTAAACCATGACGGAGGCCTTAAGGCGGCCTAAAAATTTCTTCACCAAAGTTGGCCACGCATACGAACTTACAAGCTTTTAATTAATTAATTAATTAATACTTTATTGCACAAAATTATAAATTTACTAGCGACCCGCCCCGACTTCGGACGGGTGCAATGCAGTGATGATGATGATGTATTATACATACAAACCTTCGTCTTGAATCACTCTATCTATTAAAAAAAACCGCTTCAAAATCCGTTGCGTAGTTTTAAAGATTTAAGGATACATACAGACAGACGCGAGAAGCGACTTTGCTTTATACTATGTAGTGATTACAAAATATTTTCTTAGTTTAAAACTTGAGGGCGTTGTATGAAATGTCCTAATGTTATTATCAACAGTTGGCCCATAATAAAGAGTGGGGCTTCCACACGGCGCGAGTGAACTGCGTGGCTTGGAGCCCCGACTCGAGCCGTGTGGCATCCGGCTCGCTCGATACTACTGTCATCGTGTGGAGTGTAGCACAGCCCGCTAAACATACAGTTATCAAAAGTAAGTATCTAAAGGGGCTTCCAAACGATGCCAGTCAGTTCCTATAACAGCCTCGTGGCACTAAACATAATGTTATTACAAGTAAGTTAAATATTAATAGCCCAGTCGAATTAGCTTTAAAAGGAGCAAACCGGAAAAAAATTATAAGTAACAAAAATTCACCCCCTCTTTTGAGGTATAAATCGGAAAATATCGATCCTAGGAAAAAAATTATGGGAACCAAAATTGTAGGAAATTTAATTCTAAACAACTTTTGTAAATACTATTTTTCGTGTGAAATTGAAGATATAAGAGTTATTCAATAAAGAAAAATTCGAATGAAGATGGCGGATGAAAACAAACTATCGTTGCTAAGGATCAGTTACAAAGAGACGAGTCAAGGAGTTGGAAAGTTATATTCCGAAAATCGAGTTTGTCTGTTCATCTGTTTGTTTGTTCGCGGATCACGCCTAAACTACTGGACCAATTTCAATGAAACTTATACCATTCGGAAGCCCTTTTTCCGGATTGAAACAGATTGAGATTTTTCCTTTTGGAACCGATATTGCATATTTTGCTTTTCTGTGACGTTTACGAGCAATAGAACAGTAAGTACCCACGAACAAATCTGACAGTCGCCGCGTTATCGTATTCGAGTTACATAGCGCGTCACTGCCAGCTCGACTGCCAATCGTTGTAGTGTCACCGCGCAGTGTATCTCGGATACATTGCGTATTTTGCTTTTCTGTGGTGTTTACGGTCAATAGAACAGTCTCAATGAACTGCCATCATCATCATCATCATCATCATCATCATTTGATGATGAAGGCGTATCAAATTCAAGTCGGTTTTTCCAGTTTTTTAAACTTATAAATTATTTGGTTTCTTGAACGAGAAAATAGTTAATCGTTAACTCGCCGGCGGTAGGACAAGTGCCTAATGATTCTTATAACTATTTCCAGATGCTCACCCTCAGAGCCAGATCACGGGGCTGACGTGGCTGGATGACGAAGCGGTGGTATCGGTCGGACAGGACGCTAACACTCGCGTGTGGAACGTGCCTAAAGCTTAACTAACGCGATAGTGTGGCGCGCGCCTTATGACTCGCATCAGGTGCGGTATTACTATACTAAAACATGCGTTATATTTTTAGTCATAATGGTCTGGGGCAAATGCGCACGCGAGATATTTGTCATGTCGTTCTGTCAAAATGTAAGCATTTTGTACCAGTTTAGGAACTATTGCATTATCTGTGGTACCTAATGGTGTCGACAAAACGCGCCATAATGTACACTTTTGACACTTGTTAGTCGTCGTACCTCTCTGAGGACGAGATAATAGTCATTCAAAGGCGCGTTTTCTCGACAACATTACCACAGATAATGCAATAGTTCCTAAACTGGTACAAAATGCTTACATTTTGACAGAACGACATGACAAATATCTCGCGGTGCGCATCTTAGGCCCGCTGGTCCCACATTTTTTAAAAATTTGCATTAATTAAGTGCAGTTTTGAAAAATGTAACAATGGTATCGATTCGCTTGTTGCATTTTTCAAAACTAAGCTAATTTGACAGCTCTAAAACTATAGCCGTCCTTGTCGTTTCAGTTTATGAGAAAGAGACGGCAACATTTTTTGCGCTGTCTATATAAAGCAGCGGACATCATTAGTTATTAGACATTTTACTTCGAAAAATGCGTCTTTTTCAATGTTGTTTTTCAGTAAGGTGCATTGGGGTAATTGCGAAAATGGGTATATTCCGAAAATCCATAAAATATTTTCCTGTTGGCACGAGGATATATAGGACTGTCACGGCGATGCCAATCAAGATAGCGTCTAGACTAATGTTGCCAACAGGAAAATATCGCATTATGTTACTAGATTTTATGGATTTTCGGAATATACCCATTTTCGCAATTACCCCAATGCACCTTAGTCGGGTTTCAGTTTTTTATTTATCTGCATATAACTATTTCCCTGCAGTGAGACAGTAGCGGCTGAATAATAAAATAATAATAATAATAAACATTACTATAAAATTATTAGACAAAATGTAATATTTTTTATTTAGTAAAATAATAAGAATCAAGTAAATCAAGTAAAATCACAAGCATTTATTTATCAACGGAGTTGGAACTCACTACTGATAAAGTATAGTAAAAACATAACATTTCAAATTGTATTTATTAACTAAACGCAATAGCGCATGTTTTTTTTTCCTTAAAATAATCGCAGGAAGATTATATTATCGCAACAATGTGTGCAGGAGTCTTTAGGTTACGCGCTGCTGGTGTGGAGCAAGCTTTACTTGGAGGGAATAACATATTTCTTAATTTAATCAAAGATTTTCTTAATATATTAGTTTTAACATAAAATTCCAAGGTGATATTAGCTATGAAACTTATAAAAAAATGCAATCTCGATGCAACTTTTAGTATTCCAAAACTGTCAAGTCCATATAGTCTTAGGGTGTTACTACACCAATCAATCGATCATCGATCGATCATCGATCGATCATCGATCGACGTCTATCGATAGTTTCTACCAGATCAATCGATCGACGGCATCGGTAGATGGTAGAATCGATTATTCGACGTCGATCGATAGTTTCTACCGGACCAATCGATCAACGGCATCGATCGATAGTAGAATCGATTATTCAACGTCGATCGATAGTTTCTACCCGACCAATCGATCGACGGCATCGATCAATGGTAGAATGGATTAGTTGACGTCGATCGAGCTGCTGCCGCGCCGACCGATGCCATCGACCGGCGTTTGATCGATTGGTTAGTCGAACGGTATCCGTCGATCGATTAAAGCTACCACACCAATCGATCGATTCGTGTTCTTGTTAGTCAAATCTTTGAGGATCTTATCAAAGTTATTATTATTCCCTCCAAGGTAGGGATGTATTCTTTTTCATGCAATTTTGATGAATGCTAAAATAACCAGATTGATAGAAGTATTTTTGCATGACGCGTCAGTGATTCAAGGCTTTATTAAATAGTCTGAATGTTGACAGTTGGGTTAGTTTAATCGCGTCGGTTTGTATGTAGCTTTTCAAATGTATAATGCCAGCCAAATTATATTTTTGAAATGAATTTGGACGATTTTTTTGTATAATGTGAAAATCTATACACTAACTAATTAGTAAAATGTGTAATTTTCTATGTAAAATAATGTATTATTCACCATTTAAAAAAAATACTTTTGAAAAAGAATACTCCCTTGAAAATATATAAAATAGTATTTAAATTATATAGAAACTAACATATTTATTTTTGCTTGTTCTAAGTTTAATAAATTTTTTTATATCTACGCTCTCAGATTTGCATATTTTTTTACTAACTAGAGTGCTAACTATACGTGTGTTAAGTTTTTATACAACATTTTCACATTTAGGTTACTAAATCCGTGGTCAAAAATAGATAAAAACAAATATCTTCAGAATTAAGAACGATAATAATAATCTATATAATTTTTGTATACAAGGAAACTATCGAGTCAAAATTAACCAGTATTAGAAAATGTAAAAAAATTGTAATTTTTTTCTATTTATATCAACTAAAAGTACTCTGCAGTCAATATAAAAAATGCATTTTGTATATTTCGTATTGTAATTTGGACTGTATTATTTGAATAGAAAAAATAGTTTTATTGTGATTATTAATGCACTTTTCAATTAAGTATACACCAATTTTACGTATAATTAGGTTCCCGAGCTTTAAGCTCAATAACATAACAGAATTTGCATTTTTTTTTTCATACATATTATTAGGTAATATTTTATCTTTTCGAATAAACAGTCCCGAACGTTTCTAAAAGCAGTATTTTTATACTAATTTCTTATAAACGCTGTTTCTACTAAATGTATGTAAGATATGAAATAAATTGTATACAATTGCATAGTTTGGATGTTTTATTTATCAAAAAATTGAGAAAACATAACAAATTTCTATACATATAACATAAAACAATTGTCTTTTAGTGTAAAATAATGTCTTTTATATTTTCTTAATACTAAATAAGGTATATTCTTAGTACATATTTAATTGAGCTAATTAATCAAACTACTGAATGTAAACCAAAATTCAAAACTTGCAACAATTATAGTTATAATCGTATTATTAAAACTACTGTTATCATTATAGCTTTCGCCCGTGACTTTGTCCGCGTCTGGTTCGATCCTCTTGATTATCCGGGATAAAAAATAACGTATTGTGTTCCAGGTTAAGAATTCCAATTTTCCAAGTTTCATACAAATTCATACAATATTCCAAGTTTCATACAAATTGGACCAGTAGTTGTAGCGTGATAACACAAACCTCTAAACTTTGACATTTATAATATTAGTAGAATAACATTGGTTATAAGTAGGTAGGTATATAATATTATGTATAAGTATTTTTTACGTATTTATGTAAAACGATAAAAATATAATAAACGTTTTTGTCTTTTCTAGAAAACATCTCAGTGGGTGTTAGATTGAGGATTTGTTAAATAAATTTGTTATATTCATTTTAATAACATTATTCAGTTATGTGAAATTGTCTCCTAGTCTCACACTAGTCTCACACAAAAGAATTTTTTTACAAAAAACCTATTTTATTTGTCTTTTTTTTAAGAATATTTGACAGAAAATTTATTTTATTACTTAGTCCTTTTTTAATATTTTTTTTTCTGAGCATTTCACTTATTTACATTTTACAATAAACGCTGCTTATGCATTGATCTAGAATAGTAGGTAATAGATACCTAATTAGGTAAAAATAATTGTAGTCTACAGCCTAAGGCATCGTCTACACTAGGGCACATTTCTCATCACAACGACGACGCATTGTCTCACTAAGCACTTCCAACGAGGACGTGTCGTGTATATATATAGACTACGTATGCTATGAGAATTTTTATAAAAGTACCTAGAATAATATTTGCTACAAACTAAAAAAAAATTGACACGATAAAATCAGTTATTTTGAGAATTTTTGATTTACTTAAGTTATATTAGCTGCTCATCTAATCAAATTCATCTGTCAAAGTTTGAATATGATTATATTTTGTTAATATCATCAAATATTTGCCACTGATTTTCAACTATTAATCAACTTATTATATATTCATCCTATGCGATAAAAAAAAAACTTGTGATAAAAATGTGCCCTAGTACAGACGAGTGTTAACAATAAAGCCGTGGTCACACATCGCGCCTCGCGTGTCGATACGCGACATGTTTCCGCAGCGCGTCACGTGACCGCGACACGTGACCGCACGCGCGACACGCGTGTCGCCGACCCGCGTGTGTCTCCATATGCACACGTAAATTGTACTGGTTTGATAATACTTTGTTGCAAATCGAACAGACTGAGTTGGCTGGACGGAATTTCTTGTCGTATGGAGTCGGCGGTTCTGTTGAAGTTGTAGAATCTGTTATTTGTAGATATCTCTAGGTAAATCAATATTTTTTCTCTTGGTAAATTAATTAATTTATATTCTTGGACATTTCACACAATACTTTCTAGTCTCGAACTAAGCAAAGCCAGTAAGTAGGTACTATGGGAACCAGATTGACATTCTTATACATTCCTAATACCTAGTATCACTTCACAGTAACACCCAGAAATAGAAAAAAAAACAACTATGTTTTCTTCACACAAATGTTTGTTCTTAGTGGGGATCGAACCTAATACCCACAGCACGGAAGGCAGAGCTTTATCCGACTGAGCTGTGACGTCAACGTTACCTTCTTCTTTTATTTATGGCCTCTGTCCGTCATTTTGACAGGCAACATGTTGCCACATTCCCACGTGACCTATACGTCATTTCGACAAGCAACATGTTGCTCACGTGACGTAAAAAACTTACCAACATTAGGAAGTGGCGCTGTGGTTGTAGGGTTTCCAATCTTATACAGATTCTGTACAATTTGATCCAGCTTACTCAATCTATCCTTTTCAATATTCACAGCGATGTCGTAACTATCTTTTTCTAGATTCGGTGATAAGATATCGTCGTAGAGTTTGGAGCTATTTGAGTTATCGTTTACGGGTGTAGTGGGTTCGTTTTTAACATCTAAGTTTATTGGAGAGTTTGTTTGTTCGTCTTGTGGTTCAGTCTCTGTCGGGGTGAGGGTGGAATTCTGAAAAAATTACAACAATAAATATATTTTTATAGACATTACAAACTCTTGGTTCTAAATATGGTCTAAAAAGAGTAGTTAGAGGCACATCCAAACTTGTGACTGCCCACTTTTTGCTGACCTTAGTAGGCAGGTGTTCCATACAGGGTGAACTAAGATCTTCCGAAAACTTTGGGATACTGCTTTGCTGTCTAGAATTAAAATAGGCTCGAATTTGAATAAGTTCATAACAGAACTTTCTTGGAAGCCTTCACTTCTTAGGTAATTCCCGCAGCGTCTGAGCGAGCCTGAGCAGCGAGGGTAGAAACTTTCTTGGAGGCCACCATTTGTATTAGTAAATTAGCAACTAAGCCCAACCCTGATGGACGACTGGGCACATATTATACATGAACTAAAGGGGGTATAGGTTAGTAGTTAGTTATAGGCAAAATATACAAAACGTATCAGCATCTGAGCCCTGAAACCCGCAGCGTCTGAGCTAGCCTGAGCAGCGAGGGTAGAACTTTCTCGGACGCCGTCACTTCTGTATGAGTAACTTACCAACTGGGTCTAGTCCACTAAGGGGTAAAATATACGAACCGTATCAGCGTCAGTGAGCCCTGAAACCCGCAGCGTCTGAGCTAGCCTGAGCAGCGAAGGTAGAACTTTCTCGGACGCCGTCACTTCTGTATGAGTAACTTACCAACTGGGTCTAGTCCACTAAGGGGTAAAATGTACGAACCGTATCAGCGTCAGTGAGCCCTGAAACCCGCAGCGTCTGAGCTAGCCTGAGCAGCGAGGGTAGAACTTTCTTAGAAGCCGTCACTTCTCCTGTGTACATGAAGGTTAACAGCAGGCGGAGTTCAGCCACCTCGCAGCTGAGGACTACCACCAGGGTATTTTCGGACTCCACTTCCTGGAAGGTAAGCGTAGAAAAACTACAAGATACAAGATGTTTATTTGCATAAATAAGTGTTACAATTTGATCTTAACTATTTTATATTCTTCGATTAATTAAGGTTTTACTGGGTACCTAAATACCTATCTACAGGATATAAAAGATACATTACGATGATGGAGGTAAGTATGTGGATAGAAAAGGTATAGGCCACAAAGAAGGATGTTTCCGATTATTTTTTTAATTGACTTTTTCTCCCTGTCAAGAATGATGCGGTCGACTTTTACTAAGCAAGCAAGCTCGTATGAGTTAGTGGCCAACTCTGGTGACGGAGGTTTTAGGGCGCCCTAAGGCCTCTATCATGGCTTAACAACTGCAAGAGCCGGGACCGACAGTTTAACGTGCCCTCCGAAACACGGAAGCGGTCAGTTGTAAATGCCACTAACGGTCACCCATACAAAGATTGACTAAGTAAGCTACGCCACGAGCGCTTCACTGTAAACCATGTTTCTCGTCTTCACCCTGAAAATTGTGTAAGGTGCCTTCTGGTAGGTAAGATCGGCGTAGTAGTAAGTCCGGATAAATCACGTAACTAAGCAATTCGGTTATATTTTTAAATGATGGCAACATCATTTAAAAATATCGCCGAATTGCTTAGTATCCGGACTTACTATTTATAAACTGTCAAAACCGTGGTCTACGGGATATTGATAAAATTACCTTGAAAAGCTGCGCGAAGTACTGACTGCATGATGCTAGCACGAGTTTGTGCGCTTTCACTGAAGTCCCTCCAGCGCTGAGTGTGACGTCAGTCAAGGCTCCCGTGCTCAGCATACGCCCTAGGGCTCCGATCACACTGTGCTAAACATACACATTTTTGTTTATCATCATCATTATCCTATAGAAGTCCACACGACATTCACCCATAGATTTTTGAAAGAACGATTTTAGGTCGTCGAATTTCCGCGATCTTATCAATTTCGTCAGTCCAAGAACAGTTTAGAAATATCCAGCTCAGTTTTCCCGATGGACATTGAGCCTACGAAAAATGAGGTACCAAGATTCACAAGTAATATTTGAGTTAGATTGCGCGGCCATTTTTGCGTTGTGCGGGGTGCAGTGTAACTAAAAGTGGCAAATAGAACCTTCGCTAGGCTTCACTTTTATTTATCAAAGATGTTCTCCATTGGATACCTCTTTCAGCTTAGCGCATTGGGTAAATGTTCAGCCTGCATATTGGTAACATCAGTGAAGCAGAATTGTTCCGCATTAAGCAAAAAAATATCTGTGTAGTCTATTCTAATTTATGGGTCGTATTAAAAGCTGAATACTTTCTAATAACTAGTGAGTAGGTAGGGTAAAGTATCTAGGTAGGTATTAGCTGTGTGCGATTATTGCATGTGAGTTAGCTTTTATGTGTTGGTAGTAAGTAGGTAGGTAGGTATACCTATATATCTACAAAGTAGGGTCGTAGGTAGTCACAAACTGCGATGCCTACAATAGGCTCTTCTAATCTCGAGGGTGCCAATCGTAACTACAAGCCACAAAACAGACCTAGAAAATTTGCAGACCATGCGATCTTTGTCTCTTATTAGGAATAGAACCCGCATCTTTTGCACCTAAGTCAGTCAGTCGCCTACTGCATCACAAGGGTAGATACCTTACAGTAGAGTATTATATTATGATCTGTCTGTGGTAACTGGTAATACACATGCGTGTGCACAGATAAATTCGATACCTACACAAGATAAGGTCTTTGAGTTCACAAAATACTAAAATATGGAATGCGATTGCTTGTTTCAATAAAACTTGCAATGCCACACAGGGAATGTCCTCAGCTAGGTAATGTAATTGCTATATGCGTCTATTACCAACCGATAAATTATGCATCTGCTTCTTCTTCTTTTATTTATGGCTTCTGACCTGTGCCCGTCATTTCGACAGTCAATTTTGCAAGTGCAACATTTGATTTTCCCATTTAAAAAAATGCATAATTAATAGATATCAAACTATTGTATATGCTCTTGGAATGTTTTTTTATCGGTTTTTGGTATTCTATTATGAGACCTTATAAAACGCTAGGACATTCTCAAGGAAGATTTTTTTTTGTGACTGCGAAATCCACCATTCCCTCCCGGTCTCTGCTCTAACCAATTTGTCTAAATAGCATGCATAGTTTGCGTAGCTCTAAACGTATTGCTTAGCAAGGGCAAATTATTCTACTTTGTTATCTAAACGAAATCAAACAGTTTACGAACACGTTCTGTTTTGAGATTCTTTGAATTATCAAAATTCATTACAATCATATTCCGTTCCTCATACCTAAGTTTATATGATTGAACGGAATATGATTGTAATGAATTTTGATAATTCAAAGAATCTCAAAACAGAATGTGTTCGTAAACTGGTTATAGGTACATTTATTATGTCTGTTGGTTCTTAACAAAATTAAATAGGTACTATATTTTCATTCATAATCATAAACAAAACTCTTCCAGCAAAATAATATTAGTGTCGTGTTTATGGGTTGTATAAATGTGCAATTCAGAAACTTTTTTAATATGTAGCTATTAAAAAACAAATAAGAATTTCCAGATTACAATCTTTATTCGTGTAACGTGTGCCTACATTAAAATAAATGTAATTTAGTTAATATAATACAAATTATTGTGATACTTTGAGGTAAACATCGTTCATCGCAAAGCGTAACATGGTGATTGAAATAGGTGAGCAATCCGTAGGTGGTGACTAATTGAAACGTATAAAATACGTGTGAAAAAGTAGTAAAATAGTGTACCTGTGCCGGTATGGGCGTGTACAAAAAAAAAATTACTCACCTACCTGATGGTTATGCCAGCGTAACGAGAACTGTTGAATATCATCGTAATCCATACCGCACAATAAACAGAGCAAAAAGCAAAGCAAAAGCGATTTGACTCACTATCGGATCCACACGCTCTCCGCAAGACAATAATATTGTTAACGAATCCAGGCTACTTTATTTTAGTCGGTACGCCTGGAAAACCTGTAGCCACCTATTTCTGGAGCTGATCTTATTTATAAATCCAATGACATTCAGTCAGTGACGCGGCACACATACCAAAACTCATCCAAAAACAGATTTAGTTCGCTCGCCGCAATGATTGGCATTGTTCGACTGTTTGCGCTAATCGCCCATCAATAATAATTAATTATTGCTTTTTTTTTATTTGTAGATAATTCGTCTTTTGTTTTTTTTTCTTATTTTAAAAACTCTTTGGTTTTATGTGATATGGCAGAATGGTCATCAGTTTGCGTGCGATGTTTGACCTACTTCAAATTTTAAAAAGTTATTTCCCGCCTTTTGTTGGCAGTTTGCAAAAACTTTTTTAATTTGGTTAGAATTTAGACGGAGCTCATTTTGTAATTAATGCATTTAAATATCAAAAAAGTTGCAAACATTAATATTTTTTCCGTAAAATCTCATATTTCAAGATGGATGGTAAAACTAAAGCAGAGGATTTTGAGGACCCAGATTTCTTTATTAACATAAAAAATGCGATCGACAAAGAGTTGTCTAATATTCAGAAAATTATGAACAGTATTAGTCAGCTTAGAGGTAAGCCGTACCTACCTAATTTTATATCAGTTTACAATCTAATACTGAAAGTCGCTAAAGAAAATTGAAAGACTCAATGCGTAGTTGCCACAATTGCCTAGCTCCTGCCGACAATTTTTTTGTATTTTAGTGGAAACAGCATACCTAGAGTCAGATCTGATCATGACAATAGACTCCTCGACCTGGGAAGACATTTCGGAGCTAATCGGACTGAGCTCCCACATGTTGGACGCAAGCCTTAAAGAGTTGGCATGAAGTTTTGGAAAATAACAAAAATACTACTTTGCACATCAATTATTTCAATGTTGACAACCCTGTTGATACACTACGTCGAAGTATAAAAATATATGTAAAAGTTCTTTGTTTTTTTTACATAAAAGTAAACGGCTTATTCCCATCGAGCCCACCGGCCGGCCCTCTGGTGGGCCGGATGGGAAAAAAATCCCATCGAGCCTACTCATTTGCATAGTGGGCTCGATGGGATTTTTTTTTCCATCTGGCCCACCATCAGTGGGCCAGTACAAGTACTTACATCATAGTACATTATGATATGAGTGCGGTAAGTTGAAAATTACAGCCGAGGCGATATTACCAGCCCGAGCCGTAGGCGAGGGCTACAAGAAAGCAGAGGCTGTAATTTTTAAAGCGCACGTATGTCATACGACGTTTTATAACACATTTGCGAAGAAATAAATAAAACTTTAAAAGTAAAATTAACATATTAATTTTATAAAAGTAAAAAGCGCGGGAATAATTTTTACTTGATCACAAATTAGCGATGCGCGCGCATCAGTGCTATAAAAACTCTTTGCTAAGATTTAAAAAAGGTTCCGTTCGTTTTAGTGAGAGCATCTTGATAAACCGTACGTTTTACATTACCATAACGCACGAGTGCGTAATTACGATACTGAAATTGGTGAAATAAGAGACCCTTTACGAGCAAATGTGTTATAAAAACTTTTACATTCATAGGTACCTAATATTAATAGGTACGATAGGAAATAAGATGGCCAAACACAAGACAGTTGTAAAAAAAATCATTGGAATTCTACTAGATTAAATAGGTATACAGTAGAGTTAGGTACAGAAAGATTTTTCCAGCGATTTTTATAAATTTTTTCGCTGAACAGATTGTCAAATCAAGCCGAAAAGATGGCATAAGTTAGATAGAGATCGTTCATGAATATTGATTCAGGGTTTGGGCACTGAGTAAAAATATTATAGGCGTTATATCTAAAATCTCAGCTTCGCTACGTTTAGCAAAAGAAAAGGGTTAGTCTCATAATCCCCTTTGAGCCGTCCCCTTCTAGGGGATTATGAGACTTATTGTCTCATAAAATCCTTGATTTCAAAATTTTAAAATCAAGGGGATTTTGATACTCTTCAGTCTCAAAATCCCTTTTGGGCAAAATTACACCGTAATAGCTCAAGACAAAATCAAATAAGACTAGATCGGTAGATGTGTGCGTAAACATGTTTTTTAGGTAAAATCAATAGTAGGTAGGTACCCGGGTTTAGCTATAATAGAACCTTTTTGATTCATCTATTTTGCATACGAGGATGACAACATTTTTTTTTTGCTGTGAACGCATGGATTTTTTTATTCGTGTCTTCCGGTTATGATATCACTGCGGCCTAGATGGCCTAATGTGATCGTAGGTCCTCATGGTATGTAGGTAGGTTAGGTACAGTATCTCTATCACGATCAAATCTGACGGTCACCGCGTTAGCGTATTCGAGTTATATTGCGCGTATTACCAGCTCAATTGCCAACCGCTGTAGTGTCACCGCGCAGTGTATCTCGGATACGCTAGCGTTACGATACGTTTGCGATTGTCACATTTATTCGTGATCAAGGCACAGATAATTTAAAAACACTGTATTCTAGGTGAGTTTTTTTATCAGAATAATCTACGCACTGTAAAGAATTCCACCTCTATGGTTTCACATTGGATTAAACTTTTTGCTAACTTGCCGAAACCCCTGATTGTAGCAACTTGATCGATTTCGACGTCTAGTATTAAACTGAAAACGCTAAATGTACCTACCTACAGTACCTACCTAAATCAAATGGAAAAGTTTTTTTGCAACTAAACTCAGGCCATTTTAATAGGTAACATTTGACGTCCGTCAGTTTTATCTTCATAGTGAGGTGACCTGCTTAAAAACATCGATTAAAGTAAATGAATCGATACGGACTTGAATCATATGTGAATTTTAAAAATCATCAGCCGAAGCATGACATGGCGTCATTGACAGGCACTGGTGTTGCCAGCAACAGCCCACTTAAATTGTACAATTGATGATGATGATGATAGCTCACAGGATTAGTAAGCTAAAGTGGCAGTGGGCCGGCCATGTTTGCCGCAGAACCGACAATCGTTGGAGCAAACTAATACTCGAGTGGAGACCGCGTTTAGGCAAGCGTAGTGTAGGACGCCCTCCGGCTAGGTGGGGTGACGATCTGAGACATGTAGCTGGCAAACACTGGATGAGACGAGCCGAAGAACGGGCTCAGTGGCGCGTCTTGGGAGAGACCTACGTCCAGCAGTGGACCGATGTAGGTTGATGATGATGATGATGATGATGAATGATTTTTCTATTTAGTTATTTTTTGTATTTTTATAGTTAGTATTTTGTGCAATTCTAACAAAACGAAAATATATATTATTATATGCCCGCCGTTACAAGGTTACGTTGTTGAATTTTGATGAATTGTCAAATGTTAGGATTAAAATGGCCTAACTATAGGTATAATATATCCTACTTACCTACTCAATTAGGTAACTATATGTATAGTACTACCTCAAAAATCAAAATCAGACGCTGAAGAGATAGCCAAACCGTTTCAACCCGCATTACCTATTAGTGCAACGCTTGAATCCCTCTCTGAAAAAAAACTTGAGAGGTGTCAAGGGACACCCGGATGGAACGAAGTTCCTTGAGGTGTTGTTTTCTTTCAGTAAGTACACAGAAGCACCTAAATTAAAACAAAAACTTCCAACAATACCTACATTCATTTGTTTTCTTCCTGCACCAATTTATTCGAATGACGTTGTCAAAGTTTGAAAAAAGTATCGTTACAACTTTTGGTCTTAATTTTTTCCGACTAGCCCGCTTTCGCAACGCGCGATAAGGAACTTCGTCCCAAAAGCTTCTTCATCGTTCATGGACTCGAGGTTTAACTTCGGATTACTGCATTAGTTATAATGAAAGCATATCGATTTATTTTTGTCCAACGATTATTATCCATTGGATATAGGTACTTCTAACTGAAATCAAACTTTGTAGGCACCTAGGTAGGTTGACTATGTTTTGATTCATCATTAGTACCGTATCTACTAGCAGAAGAGAATTATTTTGCACTTTTTTGTGGGGATTTGTTTTTGAAAAAGCAAATATTATTCTAGTACTCTACTACCTAAGAACCTTATCGACTAGATGAGATCGGACATAATATTTTAAAAAACGTATTATACTAGTAGTTCGTCCGAACTGAGATCTCGTGATGGTTTTTATTGACAATGGTTGTAATAAACTTTGCAAATCGTTTTGAAATCGCCGTCTAGCTAAGTACCAGTCTTACTTGAACTACAAAATCATTGAAACTCCAAGAAACGTACCTACTGGGTTTTCCAATTTTATAATTTTTACAACAACTCAAAAACTATTAGACCGAGAATCAAAATAAAAGCGGTTTTGGAATGTCTAAACCAAACCCTATCATATGACACCCCACTTGATATTTTTACACGACTTTTTTTTTACTCCCATTGGACCCTCATAACTTCACGACGCCTTGACCGATTTACTTCATTTAACAAACCAGTAAAACTTAAGAGTACTATCCGTATACCTACCAAATTCTGTGAAGATCAGATAAGCGGTTCAAAAGATCTCGACGAACAAACATACAAAGCATTTTTGTCCAAGTTGTCACTAAGATCTCGTTCGCTTCGCTCACTCGATCAATTATGACTAGATATGCTAAAGTTATTATTATGATAAGAATAAGAAACTTAAAGTAGTCTCAAAACAAAACAAAATGTAAAAATAAACTCTTAGGACTCCTGATTCTTTTATCTACAGGATTTTCTATGCGGCCGAGCGTCAGACCTAGTTATACCAAATTTTTATTGAAAACCACATTGGAAAATAAGTTTTAAAGCTTTGGGATAAGGTGTAGGGTAGTTGTAAATGTAAAATTGGCTGCTACAGACGTGAATTATTCGGTTCACAGCGTTTTCAGTGCCCTGGACGGTAGGGGGCGCTGTCGCTAGGTACTTTATGACGCTCTACAAGCGGAATTCTTTCCGATTGAATCGACTAAAAATCGAATTGAATTCAATGTTACTATGTGCAATGCATTTTGTTTTGCACTATTTTGATTTAGCGTTGGAGGATGGGTTGTTTATTTTGTCAAAGAGTTTATTTAGGTACTGAGTTTTTATCTTGGATGTGGTCTTGCCGTAAAAATGTTTTTTTTTTACATTCAAACTTTTTAGCTGCCTAGGGATTATTTTATCTGTACATATTTTGTAGAAAATTTAAAAATAGAACGATTCACGGCGCATGCTAAAAGGTCTTATACCTAATGTTTTTTTTTATAGGTACTAGGTACGTCGACGAATCTCGCGAACAATGTACGAACTAATCGATGATCGAAAAAGTATGAAACGGGAGGCCCAAATGGAAATTAGTTCAATACAAAACTGAGATTTCGCTAAATGGTTTTTGGTAGAGTAGGACTCTCTCATAGAACATAGGTACCTAGTGGTCTTTTTTTGGTATTTAAACTCTTTCGTTTTGCACCTATTCTAGAACTTTAAAGATGGTATGCTAACTTTTAGGCTAATACTTACTAAAAATAAATGTTTTTTTTAACAGCAGTTATGTAACTTCTTACTGCGTCTATAAACTATAAACTACTTTACTATGAAATAAGAAACTAGTTTCTTCTACTATTAATTTATTCGTAGCCTATATTTTTGCCACAGTTTTGAAGCGATTGTAGTTTGCTTAATCAATCTTCACCAATTATCTAAGATAAGCGACGTTCTGCGCGGTCACTATTTGGATGGCTGATCGTTAGTGGCATTTACATCTTAGCGCTTCCGTGCTTCGGAGGGCACGTTAAACTGTCAGTCCGGCTCTAGCAGTCGTTAAGTCATCATGACATAGGCCTTAAGGCGGCCTAAAAACTCCGTCACCAGAGTTAGCCACTCATACGAGCTTGCTTGCTTGCCACAGTTTTATGTCCCCATTTTCTCCCAAGTATGTCAATGGCTAAAACCATTACAGGAATAGAGAGGTGCAAACTAATTTCCATAACTCATCACACTTGCAAACCGAGAGGTGTATGTAGGTAATCATGAAAAATAAGTGAATTATTCCACTTGGAAGCGAGAGGCCTCTGTCACTGCGAGTTAAAAAAAACTCTGTGTATCTGTAGTAGTCTCGAGCGATGAAAAGACTAACCAAAGAATATGTAAAAAAAATATGTAGAAAGGTATTTATTAGTTTGAATAAGGTCAGTAATCCCCACTTTTGTCGCTGACAGTATTTCAATTATGATGTTTGTATTGAAACAATTTTTGAAGTTATACTTCTAATGCGACTTTCCAACAAAGTTGCGTTATACGGAATGACATAGTCTCTGTCTGTTTCTATTCCCCCGAATAGAAAGAGACAGAGACTAATACGCTATAAATGCTACAATCAAAATATAGATGGCAGTGTTCCGCATTTTTTTGGGTCGTGGGTTCGATCCCCACCGAGAACGAACATTTGTGTGTTGTAAACATAGATGTTTGTTCTGTGTCTGGGTGTTTCTATGTATAATAAGTATGTATTTACAAAAAAAAAATATGTATGTATTCTATCAGCCATCTAGTTTCCATAGTACAAGTACTAGTATAGTATTATATAATCTGTGGTACAAGCTTTGCTTAGTTTGGGACTAGAAGGACTGTGTTAAGTGTCCGTAATTATTTAAAAAAAAAACGAATATACAATGAAACAATCAAACTTTGCCTCTATATAATATTTGTATAGATATAGATATATATACATATATGCAGTTTTGCAGTTGTTGGAGTTCAGAGGGAGTTTAGAGGATTCACTTTGCCTCACTGGGTCTGTTTTTGTGTAATACAGTGAAATTACCAAAGGTTCTGCAGTCTTATTTATTCTGTGGCAGCGGCATAAATGTATAAATTCTCAATTGCTCACACTGTGACGGGTTATTTACGCTATCTCGGCGAGAATTCATTTTGCTGTGTACCTACTTTCGGCTCACTGCTCTGTGCACGTTTACTGCCAGTTTAGTGCGACTTCAAATTCAAAATACTCTTTTATAAATTGTAATATCAAAATATTCAACTTTGCGTAAATAAAAAGAGAAAATTGTATTTTTCAATTGTTTTTTTTTTATTTTGTTCTGGCGCTGGAGGCTTGCTAAGTCTTTTTTGGTACTCTCTTATATTTTTAAATGTTGCCTGTATTCACACTATAAGATCACCAGAAAAAAGGTTGGTTTATGACCAGACCATGGTAAATCAGATTTATTTTTGTACTGGTATACCTATAATATTCATTATAATGTAACAAAAAAGACTTGGCAAAAGGACAAGCCTCCAGTACCAGAACAAAAAAAAAAAAAAGATATTGTGCTGACTGCGGCGTAGCCTACGATTAACCTTATATTACTCAAGAGGTGCGGGTTCGTAGTTATTTATTTATTTATTAATATACCCCCTTACTTACGATCGCTGCATAACTTTATTCAGCTGTTTAAATTATTGCTGTCACCTACTAACAGGTAATGTCAAACAGTGACAGAGCTAGACTTTGATTCAACGGTTTAACTATTCGTCTGTCCTATGTAAGGACCATATTGTTTATTTAGGGTATCCAACAAGAAAAACCTATGATACACGCTATTGACACTCACAAGTGACGACACAGGCTAGCGACTACTATTTAGCTGTTAGTAGGTACACAGAAAAGTACCTACATACATCATAAAAAAGTTTATTAAAAATATTAAACTTGGAAAATAATGACGGCAGAAATGGCGGGAAAGTTATAAAGTAACTTATCTGTGGTTGCTCCGTTGATTTATGGGAAATTAATTAACGCTACGATAAGTTCTGAATAAAACAACATTTAATGAGGCCAAAAGTTAAGGTATTTTCTTTAATAAACCTCTGATATTTAAATTTTACTGTTTTGCAATAAAGCTCCCTCTTTTTTAAGGTTCTGAATTTGAAATGACCCCTAATCACTGCGAAGTGTTGCCAGTCTGTGTTTCAAAACTTTGCTTACCCAATATTTTATGAATTAACTAATTAGGTAGTCAATTACGTCTATGTTGTCTTATGAAACATGTTACTAAATAGAAATAGGTATGTATAGAAACGAATAGAACTAAAAGTCACCTCATTTTTAACTGTATTTTTAATTTAAATGGCTTTCATAGATCTACTGCCTTCATGAGTGCAGTATGTTTGAGACAGGACAGAAAATAAAAAAAAAGATTAAATAAACGCGTTGGGCCAACACTGTCACTCGTAGCACTTCTTTGAACTATGAAGTTCATATCATTACTACGACTTAGAAATGCTACGAGTTACGATTGTATAGGTACTTCCTAGTATGAAATGAACTACGCAATCGTAGGACTTCATGCCGCATGTATGTATGTATGTATAGGTAGACGTACTCACGCCAAAGAAACTAAATAGGCTGTCAAATGTACAAGTGAAACCTGCAGTGTTTCGACTAGCATTCGTTTAGTGCTTGAATCCGCCTTTATACGATTACGTGATGAGATAGATTTTATTAAATCATACTAATATTATAAATGTGAATGTTTGTTTGTTACGCTTTTACGCGAAAACTACTTAAGCGATCATCATGAAACTTTGTACACCTCTTGGAGGTATTAGAAGTAACATAGGATACTTTTTATCCCGGAAAATCAACGGGATCCAACGGGACGCGGACGAAGTCGCGGGCGGAAGCTAGTAATTTATAACTTTAAAAAACTGGAAAAACCGATTTTAATTTGATTCGCCTTCATCATCAAATGATGATGATGATGATGATGATAGCAGTCCATTGGGACGGTCCCATTATTCGTAAACACCACAGAAAAGCAAAATACGCAATGTTGTGTACGTGGATGACGTGTTTTTTTCCATTTACTCTTATTTACTGACAAAAATATAACTAAAATTGAGAACCTCCTCCTTTTTTGAAGTTGGTTAAAATATAAACACAAAATAAAAACATTTTGACTTTAACTTTGAGTGCAGTCAAAAGAAAATAGTTATTTGTTATACAAGAGTGCAAAGTTGCTTTTTAACCGCGTGTTCAAAAGAGCACGAGGTGAAAAATCTTTGCACTCGAGTGCAACACGTAACTTTTCATTCCACCTCAGCGAGGAAATGACTAAATGCAAAAAAGCTCATTTGCGCATTATTAACAGTTTCAGTCAATTCTGTTGGCGTCAAACAAACTTTCTCGTCGCTAGAATCACTCATTTTAGTTTTTTCACTTGTTTTCAAGTTTCTTGTTTTTAATATAAGGTTTAACAATGACGTGCAAAAATTCCGCGTAAAGAACCGCGTACAAAGCAAATTGAAAAAAGAACACCAAGAAGGTTCCGAGTCTGAGTTTTTAACAAATTAAAAAAAAGTTGTATGATATATTCGGCACCATAGAGGTAGCAGTAAATAGGTTTAATGTTTTTTTTTAATTCACAAACTTAGTGAACACGATGTTCTAATTTCAATTTACTTTATCCTCTAGAGAATAAAAACGGCTTTTGCACTCAGATATTGAAGAGCAAAAAATACTCTTTCCGAGATGGTGGGATGAAAAAAATATTTTTTACGGTCTACTTTTTCTTTTCTAACCAACGAATAAGAAAAGCAATATACATTTT
Source organism: Eulithis testata (assembly GCA_947507515.1). Classification (NCBI taxonomy): domain Eukaryota; kingdom Metazoa; phylum Arthropoda; class Insecta; order Lepidoptera; family Geometridae; genus Eulithis; species Eulithis testata. Next base: position 1,562,004 of record OX382213.1, on the reverse strand, counting down.
TGAAGCAGTAAAACTTGCCGTTATGTTGGTAATATTGCTTACCGTAAAATATAGCGTTTTGTTCGTTTGGCCACATTGTTTAATGCTATATTTTATTTAGCACTTAAACCTTGAATACGGGGTTTGAGAAACTTTTACGATTGCAAATGGGTTTGCTACTCGTCACGTATTATAACAATGCATTGCCTCACAGAGCACGTCTACTTCGTTTTTTTTTTTTTTTTTTTTTTTTTATGTCTCAGTAGTTTTACCGGCACCCAAACCCTTTAAACCGGAACACAGCAGTGCGAGCATCACTACTTGGATGCAGAAATAGATACGATTATACTTCTATGATCGGCTGACAGGCTCGGATTGAAACTTACACATAACACAAGTTATTATTGATCAAGTGAGCGAAGCGAATGAAGATCGTCGAGATCTTTTGAACCGCTTATCCGATCTTCACAGAATTTAGTAGGTATACGTATATAGTAGGTGCCAAATAACACCGCAATACAGGTCATTCACGCACCTTCACCACGATGTCGCCAAATTCAATTTATGTATGGTAAACAAACAGTAGTTAACGAGATTCGAGCGATACCGTCTTAGCGACAGGTTTGTATGGAAAGCGACAGAATTAGCCATACATAAATTGAATTTTGTGACATCGTGGTGAAGGTGAGTGAATGACCTGTATTGCGGTGTTATTTGGCACCTACTATAGTACTCTTAAGTTTTACTGGTTTGAAAAATAAAGTAAACTTTAACGGGGTGAACTACTAGTTATATATAGCATGTTAAATAATTGGTTATTATTATTATCGCTCAGAAACTAGCCTATCTGTTCCCTCCTAAATTAATTGCCAAAGATAAAGGTTAGAATGGAATACGTGACTTATCTCTCTTGCTGATCGACCCCCGTCACCGGAATACACCGGATAAGTTCGGATAAGTACGGATGAGACCGGATGAGACCGCATACTAGGGATATAAAGCTTGCAGTAATTCAGCCCTTGTTATTGAGTTACGTTATTTAATTTGAATATTGATTATATATGCGATATTTGGAGTTAGGTATTTCTACTGATTCGAGCGTTATTCTAGTCCCAAACTAAACAAAGCTTGTACCTACTATGGGAATTAGAATGCTGATAGAATAGGTACTTATATACCTATTTTTTTACTAAATATGTACATACTTTCATATAATACATAATAACCAGACATAAAACAATATTTTTTTTGACACACACAAATTGTTCTCAGTGGAGAATCCACGACCCACAGCACAATGAACATAACGTATTTGAGTCATATTGCGCGTCAACGCTAACTCGACTCCCGAAAGCTGTAACATCACCGCGCAGTGTATCACGGACACGATAGCATTACGATCCGTTTACGATTGTCACATTTATTAGTGGGAAGCCTCTTGTGAAGTAGATAGGCTCAGTTAATACATCATAGAGCGAGATAGACGCGTTAGAAAGAGTCAGAGACACGTGTAGATGCCAAATTAACGACAACCTGATGTTCGTGGAGTTAATTTAAGTTGAACGTACTTACTTGTAAGTACAGGCATCTACAGAAATTTAAAGATTTGCAATTTGCATAGATTGAGCTAAAAGATTTTTCAGCGGACATCCTTGGAAACTTTCGATATACACGACATATTTTGGGTTTCTACAATTATTGAAGTGAAACTGCTAATGCGACTTCCAACAAGGTTAAACGTTAGCGGTCTTATTCCAGAACTGGGACTAAAGAATGTCACGGTTTAAACGTCAAGGTTTATATACAACCCGGGCGAATTAAGCAGTGTAGCGGGGGAAGTATCGAGTTCTGAGCCAGGTGTCATGTTAATTCGCTCGCGTTGTAGAAACCTTGACGTTTAAACCGTGACTTTCTTTAGTCCCCGTTCTGGAATAAGACCGTAAAAGTTTAACGCTCCTGGGGATGGGGAATTGAAAGAGACAGAGCGAGAGTGAATGCGCGACACAAGTTTCACTTCTTCCGCGCGGAGGGATCCACGCAGTATTTTTTTTAACAAATTTTAGTATATAGCATCAGTAATCTAATTATCAAAACCTTCATAATATAGATGCATGCGCCCCTCTTCCATTTTTGTGTATATGTGTGCATTTTGTAGATATTTTAAAGATTAGATCAAGCAATCATACCACAAATTTGTCTACGTATTTAATTCACAAAATGGTAATCCGCAGTCACGCCTGAAATAATTGACTCTACAGTTTTCAATATCTGCTTGAGTTCATACAATAAGAATGACTCTACCAAAACGAAAATTCGCGGCCAAAACCTGGGCCTCTACTGTGAATAATGATTACCGAAGATTCAGTAGTGACGTTTGTGCTGCACTGCGCAGTAACGCTGTGACTTCAAAAGAGCCTAGACCATCGCTCGAGGCGACCGCGCAGTGTAACACAAACGTCACTACCGAATCTTCGGAAACCAATTTTCGCAGTAGAGGCCCTGTTTCTACACTTTCGACAATTAACTTACTAAATGTGGGTAGTAAGCACTTGTCAGCTCGCCAGTACTCTAACCTCAGTGGTGCCCAGGGACCCACAATAAGGCTTGCACAAGTTATTCTACGACTTACCTCCGTGTACGTTCCACTTAGATTTATTGTAATTGTCTGACTACCTCTAAAGTTTACTTGGCTGTATTAATATAGTTTTGCCGTAACTGCTTTTAAAGTTTTCAATTTTTGAAGTTACCATTTTCGAAGTTTACAATTTTCAAAGTTTACAACTTAAGGCTGAAATACTCAAACGTCATTCAAATTTGAGCACCACTTAAAATTGCTGTCTCTGTTTGACATTACTCATTTGTAAGAGATGGCAATAATTTAAGCGTGACTTAAATGGAGTGGCGTTTGAGTGGTGTTTGAGTATTCGACCATAAGTGCTTTTTAAAGAACTTCTGTAAACCACTGTTGTCACCACACAGAGTTTTTGACATAAAGATCGAAATGGGAAAAATTAGGAAATGTCAAATTTTACAACTAAAAGCACATAATTACAATTCAAGAACACCGTATGCAGCTTTGGATGATGATGATTGACGAGTAACAATGAAAACAACTAAGGGCCGGTTTTATGATCCCTAGCTATCTCAACTAATAGTCAAATTTGGTCCAAATTTGACTATTCGTTGATCCAATTTTGACAATTTGTTGAGTTAACTAGGGATCATAAAACCGGCCCTAAGTCGTTTTTCCTGTCAAAAATTACTTTTCCAGACAAAAATAGTACGTATGTAAATTATGCATAGAAGTTATACCTAGTAGTTCCATGAAATTATGTATTTGAAAACTTTTGGAAGATCTTGTTCAAGTAAGATAGCATGTGACTTTTCAGGAACACCAAATGAATTGCAATTCTCAGACAAAATTATGAGGGTCAAGAAAAGTGAAAATTGTCACCTGCGGTTGCTTTTGCCCGGTTCACATCGATTTCAATTCCCATTCTAACCCTACCGAGGCTGTCTAAGAAAAACACCACTGGATTTACTAAAAAGGCTTTAAACCAGGTTTACTAAACCCTTTCACAAAGCTTCTATTGAATTGTAAGGTTCTTGAACATCAATTACGTACTTTTCAGTGCTTTTCATACGCTAAGCGATATAGAATCCACATTAAAAGACAGGAAGTTTCGGTAAACAGCGCCCTATTGTTCACTAATTCGTTTGTCTGTGGGACAAGGGGAAGACGATCTGCTGCCAAGTTCACATTCTACAATCGTTGCTAGAGTGCAGAATACCAATCAAAAATGATCACCTATCTTTTTGCATGCCCATAGTATGACTTGTAGACAATGCTCTTAGCATTAAGTTCTTCTATCACTAGTTTTGTTTGTGTGAAAGTTTTATTTAAATAAAAACGACCGCCGGAACGAAAGCTCACGTTATCATTTCTATACATTTTTGAAATGTTTTAATCTCTAGTGTTTGTAGAACTTGACTGCAAACTCCAGGAATTGAACCAGCACCTCTGCCGCCTTAAGTATTTTTACGGCAGTTATCTCTGCTAATGAAGCTGCCTATAGTTTCACCGGCCTTATAGTTTTGGTATTTCAAGCTCTCGAATTCATAGTCGATATAGAAGGCTTCTCTATTTACCTAGAGATAGATTCAGAAGCCGCTTTTCTGCTGATTCAGTTTCTGTCTATAATTTCAAGGTGTGAGGCTTGGTTCGCTTCCGCGTATCAACTGTTCAGCAAGTTCCATCTCGCCAACTCAGCGTCGCGAGTTTGCGGCAGTTTTCCGACAAATTTCGGCAAATCTCGGCATTTTCCGGTGAATTCTGACCAATCAGACGTTGCGCTGCGGTGCCACGGTTCTGCCTCGCTTCGATTCATCACAATTAGTTCACCACTATGTTCTGTGCCTCTATGGTACGACGGACAAAATGGGTCTGACTTCACTACGCCTGCAATGTAATAAAGAGACAGCCCTGAAAGACAAAATGTGGGCAACACTGCAAAAGCCATAGACAAGAATTGAATTGAAGACAAAATGTGATATAGTCTGATGTTACTAGTATGGAAACTACGACTCATTTCGTAACAGATACCACAAAGCAGATGAGTTGTAGTTATAGGCTTTGTGGTATACGAGTCGTATACCACAAAGTCTCAAAACAAAACTAGGTATACATACCTGTAATCAGTGCTGGTTGCATCTATGATAGATAGATAGATAGTTAGAAAATTCTTTACTGCGCAAATTAAAGTAGTGTAAACAGGCGAACTTAATGCTAAGATAGCGTTCTCTCCCAGCTAACCTCTGGGTAGCTGGGTAGCTGGATAACAATTTATTAGGGTAGTGCGCATAGAAATATATTACTATAGTAGGTGCCAAATAACACCGCAATAAAGGTCATTCACCCACCTTCACCTCGATGTCGCAAAATTCAATTCATGTATGGTAAACAAACAGTACCAAGAGATTCGAGCGATTACCGTCTTAGCGACAGGTTTGTATGGAAAGCGACAGAATTAGCCATTCATAAATTGAATTTTGCGACATCGTCGTGAAGATGGGCGAATGACCTGTATTGCGGTGTTTTTTGGCACCTACTATAGAAGACAATTTAGCCAAAACTTACATAAACCTATCTTAAATAAACATAAATACGAAGGTAATAAATACTACATAAACTTATACATATAACATATACATACCTACTGTAACCTAAACTCGCTTTTTCGTGCCATGGAATGTTTATTTGTATGATTCGTTAATTAGAGATAAATAGTAATTATATGTCTTCAACCAATGCGTCCTACCTGTCATGACCTATGCTGCCGAAACGTGGACACTGACAGTAGGGTTGGTCCACAAGCTGAAAGTCGCTCAGCGAGCTATGGAGAGGGCTATGCTCGGAATATCTCTAAAGGATAGAATCCGGAACGAGGTTATCCGACAGAGAACCAAGGTAGTCGACATAGCTCAGAGGATTAGTAAGCTGAAGTGGCAGTGGGTCAGCCATGTTTGCCGCAGAACCGACAATCGTTGGAGCAAACTAATACTCGAGTGGAGACCGCGTTTAGGCAAGCGTAGTGTAGGACGCCCTCCGACTAGGTGGGGTGACGATCTGAGACATGTAGCTGGCAAACACTGGATGAGACGAGCCGAAGACCGGGCTCAGTGGCGCGTCTTGGGAGAGACCTACGTCCAGCAGTGGACCGATATAGGTTGATGATGATGATGATATATTATGCTTGGAGTTTTGATAAAATCTGAAACGATGAAATCCATAGAAGAACCAAGGCCACCCACTCTCAGAATAAACAATTAGAAGTGGCAATGTTCATGTCATATGACGCTAGCAGAACTGACAACAGTTCTTAAGATCACTTCCCTAGTGGGATCAAGAGTTCTCGAATGGCAACTACGAACTAAAAGGTAGAACGGGCTGGAGCTGACGAAATCGCGGGAAAGCGGCGTATGCATACAAAAGTGAATTGTTCCTAGCACAAGAAACGACGGGCAATCAGCTCACAATAAAAAAGTTGCTCATCTCAACTAAACTCTTTCTGTAATAGTAACAAAGGCCAAAGTATTTAGTTGCTCCGACAGGAAATTACCAACAAAGCATTAATTATTGTGGCTTTGCTGGCTCATTTTTTTCTGAGTGTGTAGACAGCCCGCAATAGTTTTTTTTAATACAGTTGCTCAAAAAGTGGCGTATTGCAAGGACGTATAGCGTTCGGGATGTGAGCTCATACTCGTGGTTTTTTTTTACATTTCCCGAACTCGTGCGTTCTCTTTCCCAACTGTCAAAATAATGTCTATTAAAAAAAAAAACCAACCATGAAGTTTTTACTAAAAAAATTCATAGAAGTTTTTATGATTCATGCAAATACGTATATTTCTAAAAAGAAGCTACTAATTTGTTTCAATATCAGATTTAATGATTTGATTGACTGAGTTAGGTTAGGTTTCATTTCATTTCATCTCATTTAATTTCATTTTCATTTCATATCAATAAAAAAATTCTACTGAAGACTTGGCTGTATGGGCATAGTTCCCTTTGCCTACCAAAATGGGTGAAGAAAAAAAAATCTCTGCTTACATTCTACGGTTGGCACCATTTTTCAGAAATGTTCTTTGCGAGTTTAGTTGTTTGTTGCACAAAATGAGTAATTTCGACCCTAGTTTTTTTTGAATGAACACCACCGGAACTCAGTATAATTGCACAAAATCCTTCGGAGATTATTTTACCGGAAAAGTCAAAAAGTCGCTACATAATATGTAGCGACTGTCAACCCTCGCCTTCGGCTGCGCCTCGGCTCGGGTAGACATTTGTCGGAACTCTTTGCAATGACAGCCTTTCCGCACTTGTAATGAAATATACTATTTTTTGGATGTCTATAAAGAGGAGTCCTATGCTTAGAAGTGGGCTTCTACAGGCTTGTCGAATGAAGTACCTAAACTACTTAACTAGAAACGAGAGACAAGAACCAAATTAAGTGTGCTTATCATATACAATTTACAATGAAACCGTTAACATTATGAAAGCTAAATGAAGTCAAATATTTGGAAGTATTCGAAGCCGCGGGCTATAGAAGTCTAAAATTACGTTCGCTGGTGGTTTCGCTGTAAATATAGGCAAATAGTTGGCATAGCTCGTGTCGTAGTCTACGATAGAATAGCTGGTTTAGTTATGCCTTTTCTTAACTTACTAAGTATTACAGTAAAAAATGATAATACAAAAACTCATTTCCAATTCAACGTACCTAATAGCGCGTGCACACTATGCCGATGCCGCTGCCGAAATGATTGCCACAGCAACATCGTCTTTATTCTCACTGAGGAGCTAGGGCATGAACTTGGACAGGGAGACGGAACAGCGGCATGTTCGTGTTCACACCACTTCCCTGCCCAAGTCCCTGCCCACTTCAGCATAGTGTTATCGCGCTATAAGCTAGACAGGCGTCACAGCACAGCTCAGCCTGGAGCTCCTGCTTTCCGTGCTCTGGGTCGTGGGTTCGATCCCCACTGCAGATATTCATTTGCACGAGTGAAAGCATAGATGTTTGTTCTATGTATGGGTATTACTGTTGTTTTGTATGTATGTATTTACAAATAATGTATATACGTATTCTATCAGCAATGTAGTTCCCATAGTAGAAGGTTTCCTTGGTTTAGGACTAGAGAGCATTGTGTAAAATGGACTTGAATATTTGTTACTGTCAAAAAGTTTTCTCGGACTCTCTATTATCTTTCACTAGATTCCGCCCGCGACTTCGTTCGCGTTCCGTTGGATTCCGTTGATTTACGGCATAAAAAGTAGCCTATGATCCAGGTCACGGAAAATATATATTCCAAGTTTCATCCAAATGGGATCAGTAGTTTTTGCTTGAAAGAGTAACAAACATCCTCACAAACTTTCGCGTTTATAATATTAATAGTAATAGTACTTACTGTCGGTCCCGGCTCTAGCAGTCGTTAAGCCACGACGGAGGCCTTAAAGCGGCCTAAAAACTCCGTCACCAGAGTTGGCCACTAGCTCATACAAACTTGCTTGCTTTACAAAACACCCGTATACATGACATGTATCATTGGATGACCTGACTCCAGGAAATCTGTTGGTATGTCGTATAAAATGGCCCAGCGGTTTCCATTGCGCTGTACCGAGCTAACCAAACCGGGATGGATACAATGGGAACTGAACTAATACGGCGCAACTGTGCATACCTAGTGCGCCTAATAAAAAGCCTAGAATGAGGCCCCTACTACAGGAAGTTAAGTTTGTAATCTCGCTCGTTGTGAAATTGTATCTAGTAACAGTAGTAGAGCTCTGTGTAAGAGAGTTTGCCCGGAAAAGTTATAGCACTCTACTTATTTTTTACCTCTAGGTAACAAGCGTCAGTGCTCAGTTGGCAATAGCTCTTCCGTGTGGTCGTGGCAAACATAGATGTTTGTTTTTTGTGCGTTTTGTGCGTAATTTTGTGCGTAGCAAACATAGATGTTTGTTTTTTGTGCGTTTTGTGCGTAATTTTGTGCGTAGCAAACATAGATGTTTGTTTTTTGTGCGTTTTGTGCGTAATTTTGTGCGTAGCAAACATAGATGTTTATTTTTTGTGCGTTTTGTACGTAATTTTGTGCGTAGCAAACATAGATGTTTGTTCTATGTCTGGGTGTTACTAAGTATTATTAACAAAAAGAAATGTATATACAGTTTTAGAAATTTATTTAAGTAATTATGTATTAGTATTTTAGTATATTTATCATCAATCTAGTTCCCATAGTACAAGCTTTGCTAGCTCTAAGACTAGAGCGCGTTGTGTGAAATGTCCATGAAGAATATTTAGAAAAAAGAACTAATGATCCTTGCTCCGCCACCTATTTGTTACAGAATATTGCGCTCTAGAGTTTTCTCTAGTAAAGCACATTATACTCTGGAAGAGTACTATAATACGTTATTAGATAGTTAAGATAGTATTATGTGGTTAAGATATTGTACGCCCGGAGTGTTGAAAATATTTTATCATAAGATCTCCTGTACACAGTTCTACAATAAATGTTTCTTATTTTTTATTTCTTCTCGTCTCAACTCATATTTTAAAATACGCTACTCTCTTTCGAGAAACAGTTTTATAGTAGTGGTTCGTGTCTATATATATATAAGCGGACGAATAACTAAATTGTTTTGTTCAAATAACCAAATAACGAGAATTCGGTATCCAGACTAGAAATATGCATTCTCATTCATTCTCACTCATTCTCATTCATTCGCATTCATACTCATTCATTATCATTCATTCTCATTCATTCACATTACTACTTATCTACTATCTTTGAGGCATTCCACTTTGCGCACCAAAAAGTTGCGCACCAAGAACTCCCACACCTACGCTATTCCACTTTTCCGCGCCAATAGATTTAAAGGTGTTTGCATGTGGTACTTAAGTTAAGTAAAGAAGAGAGGAAAGATGAACGTATTCATAGTTATGTAGGACTTTGGTCTGCCCTTTGACGCCCTTACCCTTGAGTAGACCAGAAACTGTTTGGGCGAGAAGGGGGGGGGGGGGGTTTCTTGAGCTTTTTTTCAAATACGAATTTAGGTAAGTATAGACTACTAGCTGTGACCGTGACTTCGTTCGCGTGGAATAGTGTCTTTGGGTAGCATAGGGTAAAACTTTTACAAACTTTGAATGTCATATTTATTATCGAACCAACAGCCTAAAAAATAAGTTTCAAGCTTCTAGCTCTAAAAATGACGATACTTCCATACAACTTTCACCCCCCCCCACCTTTTCAACCCCTTACAACCCTTTTTTCGCATTAAAAAGTAGCCTATGTCCTTTCTCAGGCTCTGTGTACCAAATTTCATTCAAATCAGTTCAGTACTTTAGGCGTGAAAGCGAGACAGACAGACAGAGTTACTTTCGCATTTATAATATTAAGTATGGATTTCCGATTGACTAGTGAAGGAACTTTGGATCTGTAAAGATTAGGGTCTACCATCAGACTGTATGGATAATATAAAGTCTGGGTATACAAAGAAATGGAACTTTTAGAGCTGAGTTCTTGTGGTTCAGCCTTAATTTTATGGAATGTCCTAATGTCATTATTTGTGTTATGGGTCACGTTCTGAAGACTCGAGCAGAATACATCATCTGGACGAATTAAGGATGAAACACCAGGGGCTAAAAAGCAAGAAGATTAAAAAGCGAGTGGGCTACTTGTCTTGTAACCTCGGGGGCCTGTCATCTCCTTTTAGAGGACCAGGGAAAGGGGGTAAAAAGGCACAAAAAGGCACTTCTTAACCATCTGGGGTGTAATTCTGTAATTTTTAGGGGGAGGGGGCAAAAAACTACTATTCTAATAGTGTCGGGGGCTTGGTCAGGGCAAGGGAAAGAGGGTACATTTTCTAACCACCTGGTTTATGGTTCTGTAATTTTTAGGAGGGAAGTGAAAGAAAAAGGGCTGAAAGTGTTCGTAAAACAAAACGAGGAAATCTGTTTAGCACTTTAATTCAGTTTTTGAGCTATCTACAAACCTTTGCAAACGATTTAATTATTTTTCAAAGGTCCAACTTCATTTCAAATGTTTACTCGAACTTCGGGATTGTACTCACAAGTAATCTTGTAAACCAACCTTAGCAAGTATTGTCATCGTGTATGTGTGTGATATCATTTAGTATTAATTTTGTCAAGAACTTATCCTGTATACCATAATTACCTATGTATTGTTAGTATGTAACTAGTTGTGGAGACTTATAAATGGTATCTTAATAATCCGGCACCATTGTTGTAATTTGGGTTTGTGACTTGTGGTCATCTGACGTAGGTCGGCATACTACTACCCAACAATGAGAATACGCTGATTGATCATATCTATAATAAGCCCACTATATTTGGTCGGTTTAAAGCCAGCACGCCATTTTTATTTCATCACTGAAGTGCGCCCATTCGGGTACGTCCTGGCTACATCCCTGTCACATCGATTGCACCAATGAATGTAAGACGTTGGAGATAAGTGAGTTTGCTTCTTGAGGGATTAAGTTGGTACTCTTAGGCGATATTCGGGAGTCAATAACATAATGTATGATGAACATAACATCGACTAAACTCGTCTAGTCGCAAATGTGATTTCCATACGTTTTGACTAGTTTTCTTTAAAGAAGTTTTCTGAGTTTTCTCTCTAGTTTTCTTCTCTTGTAGGGCTCCTGGTAAGTAGCACAACAATATTTCAACTAAGTATCTATTAAGTATATTTATGACAGGCTCAGTCGGTAGTAGCTCTGCCTTCCGTGCTGTGGGTCGAGGGTTCGATCCCCACCGAGAACAAACATTTGTGTAGCAAACATAGATGTTTGTTCTGTGTCTGGGTGTTACTATGTATTATAAGTATGTATTTACAAAAAAAAATGTATAAATATGTATTCTATCAGCCATCTAGTTCCCATAGTGCAAGCTTTGCTTAGTTTGGGACTAGAAGGCGTTGTGTTAAATGTCCGTGAATATTTATTTATATATTTTATATAATATTACTTAGTTAATTAATAATTATCACAGTGACAAATCAATTACACTAATATTAAAGACACATACCAAAACACAAACATTTGTGTGTTTTATAAGAGTGCTTACTTGAGTACCTATGTTCATTTGTTTTTCTGCAGTGTCGCACGCCACATTTGGGTTGGCTGGCAGACAATGCTTTCAGCATTAAGTCCACCCTTTGTATCTTTTTGTGCAATAAAGTATTAATAATAATTCCGGCTAAATATAAAAACTATGTGAAATATTTTGAATGGTTATTTAATTTTCGCACAACCGTTTCGTATTTAAACTTTTTAGATTGTTTAAGTTTAAGTTCAACCAATTACAAATGTAATATTGTGAATATTGTAAATACTGTATTAGTTGTAATTTGCTTTGTGAATACATTCTCTTTAACTAATTACACGAATTATTATTATTAAACTATGTATAAGTATGTATTACAAGGACATGTTAAAACAATTATAAATATTATTATGTATGAATATCTTAGGTTAGGTTCAGGGGCCTTATGCTCACTTCAGCATAGATTTTAATCTAATAAAGATGACGAGAATGATGACGTCATCTCTCACCTCTGACGTCATTACCTTAGCTGACGACTCATAGAACCGTTTTGCTTATTATTACCAATAAAAGTAGCAACTTCCTACTCCTTCTCACATCAGCCGGCGTTGGGTCAACGCATCAATATTACAGAATACCCATTCAACACAACGTAACATAGCACATTTATTTGATTTGACCTCATATACGTCCTGATAACGCCACTGAATCCTAATTCAGAGCTGTAACACAGTGTACAGGTTATCAGTAGATTCACTGTCTATTTATTTATTTATTTAATACTTTATTGCATGATGATTAAGAGCCCGGCCGAAGCGCTCGTGGCTAGGCTTGCCTATTCAATTTTCACGGATTCAGTTAAGCGATGTTCTGCGCGGTCACTATTTGGATGGGTGACCGTTAGTGGCATTTACAGCTGAGCGCTTCCGTGCTTCGGAGGGCACGTTAAACTGTCGGTCCAGGCTCTAGCAGTCGTTAAGCCATGACGGAGGCCTTAAGGCGGCCTAAAAACTCCGTCACCAGAGTTGGCCACTAACTCATACGAGCTTGCTTGCAAGAGCCCGGCGAAACTATCGGACGATCAGAAAGCCTGCAGCCTTAGGAGGGTCAGATTGAAAACCTGGTGAAAGCTCAATATGATCCTTATTAGTTCTGCAGCATATGCAGTCAAGAAGATCCGCTTCCTTACAGATGTGGAAACCGCAAGACTAGTCTATTTCAGCTACTTTCATAGCATTATGTCGTACGGCATTTTGTTGTGGGGGAGTGCTGCAGACATAAACACCATATTTGTGTTGCAGAAGAGAGCTATTCGTGCAATTTATAACATGGGTCCCAAAGAATCACTAAGAAATAAGTTTAAGGAAATAAATATAATGACAGTACCTTGCCGGTACATCTATGAAAACTTATTGTATGTTCAAAATATCAATCTATTCAACAAAAAAGTGATAATCATAATGTTAACACTAGAAATAAAGACAAACTCGCTGTTCCCACCACTAGGCTCACAAAAATTAGTAAATCTTTCAAAGGGCAATGTGTACGCTTCTTTAACAAAATCCCAAGTGATGTGTCTCAGTTGTCGATTGGCAAGTTCAAAAACGTAATAAAACAGAGACTGAACTTCTTTTAAAAGCATACTATTAAATATCTGATTATTTAGAAGACAAACAAGCTTGGGAAGAACTAGCTCCAACTCATCCAATAAAAAAAATTTGTAATCATACCTAATCATACAAAACGTAATGACGATTCAAAGTGATCAGTGAGATTTTATTGAATAAAAGATTTTTGACTTTGACTTTGACATTAAGTAAATAGGTATATTTTAAAATCTGTAAGATTTCGCATGACTTTTACAACGATCAGTATTAGAATAGTGTCTACTGTATTCGTGTACTCTCTTCAAGGAAAGCGGCAAGCCATGTTAATATTTTGAGGCGAGGCTATACATCGCCGGGCTATAGATCCCCTGGGCCGGCCGTATCGCATCCCTTCTTTGAGATTGCCCTTGCTGATAAACATACAGGCGTCTGGAGGAGAGAGCAATGTAGCCAACATATCCGGTTTCTTAAAATAATCTGCCAGCTTTGTTTAGCAGATTATCTCCCCAGAGCTGGTTTCCACTCAAGTTCGTTTGCTCCGATTGGTCGGTTCTACGTCAAACATGGCCGACCTACTGCCATGTCTGTTTAGCTTCTTCTTCTTTTTCTTGTGGCGGTTTGATGGCTAGGGCTGCCACAAATTTTCCAATGTCAATGTTTATTGACGTAACTAATCTTTTAGCAAAAGGCGGAGATCTGAGAAGTGATCCTGAGAAGACACCTAAGTTATAAAAAAATACCGGTACCTAATGACTTGTTTATCTTCTGGACCTTGTCATCCATCACTATTCATCCATCAACCTTATCACTATTGGAAACCTCATACTTCTAGGTATCTACGGGCACAGATCATATAATACTATCTACGGGGTACGAATGCAAATACTCGTGATATTACTCGTCAGTGTGTCACATTCCTTCATCCGTAGATAAGAGCCGTCGAAGAAATTGAAGTAATATTGCCGGTTGTAACTTGTTTACCCGCAAACACTGGGTAACTCAGCATTACTGGGAAGTCATCATTCTGCGCAGATTTTTGACTTTGACTTTGACATTAAGTAAATAGGTATATTTTAAAATCTGTAAGATTTCGCATGACTTTTACAACGATCAGTATTAGAATAGTGTCTACTGTATTCGTGTACTCTCTTCAAGGAAAGCGGCAAGCCATGTTAATATTTTGAGGCGAGGCTATACATCGCCGGGCTATAGATCCCCTGGGCCGGCCGTATCGCATCCCTTCTTTGAGATTGCCCTTGCTGATAAACATACAGGCGTCTGGAGGAGAGAGCAATGTAGCCAACATATCCGGTTTCTTAAAATAATCTGCCAGCTTTGTTTAGCAGATTATCTCCCCAGAGCTGGTTTCCACTCAAGTTCGTTTGCTCCGATTGGTCGGTTCTACGTCAAACATGGCCGACCTACTGCCATGTCTGTTTAGCTTCTTCTTCTTTTTCTTGTGGCGGTTTGATGGCTAGGGCTGCCACAAATTTTCCAATGTCAATGTTTATTGACGTAACTAATCTTTTAGCAAAAGGCGGAGATCTGAGAAGTGATCCTGAGAAGACACCTAAGTTATAAAAAAATACCGGTACCTAATGACTTGTTTATCTTCTGGACCTTGTCATCCATCACTATTCATCCATCAACCTTATCACTATTGGAAACCTCATACTTCTAGGTATCTACGGGCACAGATCATATAATACTATCTACGGGGTACGAATGCAAATACTCGTGATATTACTCGTCAGTGTGTCACATTCCTTCATCCGTAGATAAGAGCCGTCGAAGAAATTGAAGTAATATTGCCGGTTGTAACTTGTTTACCCGCAAACACTGGGTAACTCAGCATTACTGGGAAGTCATCATTCTGCGCAGTAAAGTCCTGGTCTCCCTGAACTAAGAACCAGCATTTTGAAGGGGTAAAGTAGGCTTCTTAAGTGCAAAACAGTCAACACCTGGAAAAGGTTACCTAAGTATTTGCAAGCCTCTTTTCCGGATTTAAACATAGATAGAAAGAACTGACAGAGTACGAAATACCGCACTTCGTGCGAAGACACGCATCGCTGACGTTGGCAAAAAGTCTGCAAAGCTAAAATGGGATTGGGCGGGACCCATCAGCCGAATGCATGAGGACAGGTGGGCAACAGTCGTCACACAATGGGTGCCTGCAGATGGGCGACGAAACCGGGGAAGACCGAAGAAGCGCTGGCGTGACGACCTCGACACATTCCACAGAACCTGGTGGGATGCAGCCGGTGATCGTAAAAGCTGGAGGGATATGGGGGAGACCTTTGCCCAGCAGTGGGACAGTATAGGTTAATAAAAAAAAAAAAAAAAAAGATAGAACATAGAAAATACTTTATTGCACACCACAACTAAAAACTAAACATACAGGAAACAAAACAACTTAAGTCTATGACATACAATGGGCGGTCTTATCGCTAAACAGCGATCTCTACCAGACAACCTTGAATGGAAAGGATTGTGTTGTAATCTACCTGGGGTACTTACTGCTGATAGTGTGCTATAGAAAAATAAATTAGGCTATATTTTATTGACCTACGTCCAGCAGTGGACTGATATAGGTTGATGATGATGATGATGATGATATTTTATTGTAATCAAAGACATGGATTCTTAGATACCTAAAGCAAGAACTCTCTAAACCAAAAGTCGCAATATGCTACGAGGTTTATCGTATCAGCTAGTGTTTGATAAAGGTAATTTATTTACAGGTTACGAAAAAACCTGCAGTTCAGATAATTTAATTATATTGGCCCTGTTTTTCCTGTACCGGCGTTTTCACATTCTCACCGACGGGAAAACTACACGATTTAGTTTTTCCAGCAATTGACAACAGTGCCTTTATCTACTATCTTCTAAACATATAAAACTCTTTTGAAGTTGACTGACAATCCACGCACAGCCTAAACTATAAGTCCTAGAGGTATGATATTTGAATGGTAGTAGTATCCTTATAGTTTAGGGGTGCACTAAGAACCAAATTCTGAAAAGTCGCACTTTAAAGGTCTAAAATTAGGATAATGCGTATGCTGCTACCACACGAGCAAAGCCGCGGGCGACGGCTAGTCACGAATAAATATACAATTGCAAACGTATCGTAATACTAGCGTATTCGAGATACACTGCGCGGTGACACTACAACGATTGGCAGTCGAGCTGGCATTGACGCGCAATATAACTCGAATACGTTAACGCGGCGACTGTCAGATTTGCTCGTGATAGAGGTACAGATGTCGGTATCGTGCAGGTCCGTGCCAGTGTGGAAACCACTGGAGTGGACCACCAACTTATCACCAACATATAACGGTGATAAAATCTTGGGAATTTGAGACCTAAGTCAGCGTTTCCATGATGGACTCCGTAATCTTGTAGGCAACACTATACCACGTGCATTGTACACTTACGCACGGCAGATGCGGTTTGTTAAATGTACCTATTAGACAGCTTTTGAGGTTCGACATTGATAGGTCTCACTGAGAATTTCCTTTTTCTTTTGAAAGGACCTCGGCTTGTCTATACTTGTCTATGGGAACAAAGACGCCTATCATATGCACAGATTTAAAAACAAAATCCTATCTACTCTTTAAAGTCTCATCGGTGTTCGTCTCTTCTCATCCAGTGCCTGACATGACAAACAAGTGTGGATTTTCAAACGATTTCTTATTTTTCATCTAGTTTGTGTGTTTAATTTTTATAAAACCATAATAATGTTTAGGCTGAAATACTCAAAAGTCATTTAAATTTGAGCACCATTTAAAGTTGCTCTTCCTCTGTTTGACATTACTCATTTGTAAGAGATGGCAATAATTTACAGACTATTATATTTTATTTTATTTTTATTTTTTTTTAATAAATGTACAGACGCTGTTAAAATTACTCTTTTTAAGGCGTACTGTACATCCATGTACTCTGCGAGCCTGTGGTTTCAGCATACCCAAAAGGCTTACAATGCTCTGCGGGTCCAATTCAATAATGCTTTTAGGACGCTGTTGCGGCTCCCGCGATTCTGTAGTGCTTCAGGCATGTTCGCAGATGCGCGCACAGACACTTTTGACGCCATCTGGCGGAAAAAAACTGCCTCGCTACTGATTAGAGTGCGCGCGAGCGGCAACAGCATCCTAAAAGTAATAGCTTGTAATTATGCCTGTCCTCTGGTGTGGAAGCTCTCCCAGAGGACCAAATCTGTTTTAGTTATTAAGTACTAACCCTTATACTTAAGTTTTACTAACACAATGGACTCTGAATTGTCTCAATAAATAAATTATATTATTATTATTATTATTTAAGCGGGACTTAAATGGAGTGGGGTTTGAGTGGCGTTTGAGTATTCGCCCATTAGTGCTATAGTGCTTAAACCTACGTTCATTCCCGATACATATAAAACCCTGTGGAATATTTACAGCTGGCAGACAATACTTTCAGCAATAAGTCCACCCTTTGGAGCAAAAAAAAAAAAAATTTTAGTGGCGTCCTTACTGATTTGTTTACGTAGGTAGGTATCATTGCATGCTATTTTTGTTTGTGGTTGTTTGTTTATTTATAATTTTGTGCAATAAAGTATTTAATATATAAATAAATAATACTTTGGATGGTAACATTCTCGCACCATCTAAACGTTTTGCATTCTTTTATCGATTGTACGTTCCAGTTCAACTGTCAGTGGTCAACCTAAGATGTACGTGGTGCAGTAGGCTTTTTTTGTTCTCCGTTTTCTAAGGATTTGGCTTGATAAGTGAGATAAGTTGAACCTTTTTGTTATCGCGTGAAGGTCCTTAAGGGCTAGTGTTGCCTTAATGTTATCTGTGAACTAGGGTTGGGGAATTGTAACATTTTGGTGGGAAAATGTTTTATGTCAGTCACAAAAGTAGCTCTGTTTGTAGATTTGTTGTAGGTAATAGTTATATTTTAGGTAACTTTAAGCGTTATTATGTAGTAGCAATTATGTTTTCAAATCATACAAATTAAATAGAGTAATAGATACCTTTATTCACAAAGAAAATTACAACTAATACAGTATTTACAATATTTACAAAATAAACATGAAACAGTTGAGCTCTCTACAAACCGTTGCAAACGATTTATAGATAGCTCATTAATTAGTTCAAAAAATGAGGAGACTGACTTTAATGTGTCTTGTTCCGGCTACATCAGCAATGATGATGATGATGGAAGCTTGGATTATTGTAGTTACCGTAAACCCCACTGAAAAGCAAACGATTTACTATTTTTTAGTAGATTATGCATTAAGGGGATAAAGCAGTGTATTATGTCTCGGGCGATATTTTGAACCCCAAGGACGAGGGATCCTAGGGCTCTATGAAAAGTTTATATTCTAATTTTGACGTTTGGTCATGGATTGCAAGGAGCTCGTATATTCAATGTTGATTGCATTCCAAATTCAAATGTCATAATTCCCTAGGGGATTATGAAATTCAGTACATTTATAATGACCCGGCTAGACCATAGGACACAAATGACTTGCTTTAAGTTGAGTTTGCATGACACATAATATGCCATTGACGAGCAGGTGTTATATAAAAAATATTTCTTTCCAGTTATTTTGATTTCCGCGGATTATTCAGCTCCGCACGTATTGACGATGTCTTTCCTGTGGATATGGCTGAATAGGCTGAGAGGATGGTATAGCTGCTGGGCCTACTCCATCTAAACACTGTCCCAGGCACTACAGTGTGTCGTTAAGTGTAGGCATAGGTTGCCTCCTGACGCTGCATAAATCATCTTCAATAGATGTAAAGGCCTATTATTATATTATGTTAAAAAATTATAAATATTTGGAAGAAAAGGAGTGTACCTAAATGTACCTACATATTGTAGTATTCACTTGTATTTACTAAGTATTCGTAATCTTTGAAATAATTAAAGTTTGGGAGAACATTAGCGAAATCATATCAAAGTTAGAAACAACCACTTTATTTAGACGTTTGTTTAAAATCTGATAAAGATATTAACTTCTTAAGTATGTAATGTGGTTAATAACGTACGAAATACAAATAAAACTAATGTAATTTTCAAAGTTGAATATAAAGGCGTTTACTTTACACTGAGTATCGAAGGAGTGGTAGAAACTCCGCCTTAGGGTGCTTTTCAAAAGAAGTTCATAAAATATAAATAAAAGTGTTTATAGTATATTTCATTACAAGTGCGGAACGGCTGTCATTGCAAAGAGTTCCGACAAATGTCTACCCGAGCCGAGGCGCAGCCGAAGGCGAGGGTTGACAGTCGGAACAAGTTGCAATGACAGCCTTTCCGCACGTGTACTGAACGACTATTTTTAATACAGTTGCGAAAAAATGAAGCAATTTAATAAAAAGAAAATTTCTGAAAATGGCGCCAACCGTAGAATATAAGAAGAGATTTTTTTTTTCTTCACCCATACTGGTACGCACAAGGAACTATGCCCATACAGCCAAGTCTTCAGGTGGAATTTTTTTATTGAAATGAAATGAAAATGAAATTTAATGAGATGAAATGAAACCTAACCTAACTCATTCAATCAAATCATTAAATCTGATATTGAAACAAATTAGTAGCTTCTTTTTAGAAATATACGTATTTGCATGAATCATAAAAACTTCTATGAATTTTTTTAGTAAAAACTTCATGGTGGGTTTTTCTTTTTAATAGACATTATTTTGACAGTTGTGAAAGAGAACGCACTAGTTCGGGAAAGGTAAAAAAAAAGCACGAGTGTGTAATAGCCCACATCCCGAACGCTATACGTCCCTGAAATAAGCCACTTTTTGAGCAACTGTATTAAAAAAATTATATCACTTGTGCACTTACTGTGTTAGGTGATAGATAATTATTTTCGAACATTATCAACGATGCAGTCGCCAGTAGTGCGTAGAAAAAACGTTTTCTCCAACCATACGCATTAATCTAAATATCTCAAGTTAATGGAAATATATTTTACTAGCTTCCGCCTGCGACTTTTTTCGCGTTCTATTGAATCCCGTTGATTTTCCGGGATAAAAAGTAGCTTAGGTGTTATTCCAGGTTGCGGAAAATATATATTCCAAGTTTAATCCAAATCGAATTAGTAGTTTTTGCGTGAAAGAGTAACAAACATCCATCCATCCATACTTACAAACTTTCGCGTTTATAATATTAGTAGGAAGTTTCTACATGTATTGTGCTGCTTCGACTTCGGGGTTTTCATCTAAATTCAATCGATTAGGCACGTTTGGGTTGGCTGGCAGACAATGCTTTCAGCATTAAGTCCACCCTTTGTAACAAATTTATAATTTTGTGCAATAAAGTATTAAATAAATAAATATTATTGTATACGCACCACAGATCATTATAATACTATGTTGAACTATTAATTCGCAACATATAGGCCAATTATGATCTGTGGTCCAACATCAAGCCTACCCCATCGAAACATTGTCCCAGGCACTAAGGTTGCCTCCTGACGCTGTATAAATCATCTTCAATAGATGTAGGGTATTGTAGAGGCTTAAGAAGGTTCAACATACAATTTGGAAATCAAACTTTAGGTGTACGCATATAAAAAACGTATCTAAAACGAGAGAACTATTTGCGGACGAAGTCGCGAGCAGCCTCTAGTCTTTTATAAAATGATCGAATAATATTGAAACACGTTAGCTTTTCGTAATCGACTGACTTTTTTATTCAATACGAAGTATTACCTACAAGAAACATAGATGGCTCTGCTTGTACCTAACCATACATATTTTTCAATTTTGTTACCTACATTCTAACAAATAATGTTCTCAACTCTACCAGTGCTCTACTAAAACAATGTAATTGTCTAATTTTAACTAAGAGATTATCGATTCAAAGTCGTGCTAACCGCTACTTTACAAAACCATGGTTTCTGTAAAAACGGTAGCCGTAATTCCGTAAGGGACGATTACTCCGACGAAGTGTGGACACAAGTTCGTACGAGTTAAGTGGCCAACTCTGGTGACGGAGTTTTAGGCCGCCTTAAGGTTTCGTCGAATGGGAAAGAATGGCGTGACAAAGAGGAGGCCTGTACTCAACAGTGGGTGAGCATAGGCTGATTAGATAGATAGAAGATTCCGTCATGGCTTAACGACTAGAGCTGGGTTTAACGTGCCCTCCGAAGCACGGAAGCGCTCGGATGTAAATGCCACTAGCGGTCACCAAAATAGTGACTGCGCAAAACTTCGCTTAACTTAAATGATTGGTGAATATTGATTAAGCAAGTTAAACTACGAACGCTTTTAACAGTTTTGTTCTCAATAGAAAGGTAGGTACTTAGGTAGGTAAGAAATCTGCTAAAAATATGATATCTTCTGCAAATATATTCAGCCCGGTATTGTGGGGTACGCTGATGATAGCACTATTGTAGAAAGATACACTGCCGATGCCCGTGCAAGCGCGAGTACCATCGAGTCTCTTAGAGAAGCTATGGTGGAGCGAGTTGATAGAGCCCTAGTTAAAGTCTCAACATGGGGTTTCTCCAACCTAGTTTCTTTCAACGCCACGAAAACTCAGGCCTGTATTTTCTCCGCAAAAAAGAGACCATTTCTGCGTAATCCTTCTTTCCGAGAAGTATCAGTGCCTATATCAGACCATCTCGAGCTCTTGGGTGTGGAGCTAACATCCAATTTGAACTTCGGCTCATATATAGAATCCAAGGCTAAAGTAGCTGCTAAAAAACTTGGGATCCTTACTAAGGTCAGACGGTACTTCACTGCGGAACAGCTTCTGAATTTATATCAAGCTCAAGTCCGATCATGCATGGAGTACTGTTGCCACCTGTGGGATGGTTCTGCCAAGTATCAGCTGGAAGCCTTGGATTCTATTGAGCGGCGTGCCAAGAGACTCGTTGGTGATGAGAAACTATTTGACTCCAAGCTCTACAGCCTCGAGCATCGCCGGCGAGTCGCATGCCTATCGGTGTTCTACCGAATTCACTTCGGAGAGTGTGCACAGGAACTACATGACCTGATTCCCCCATCGCCCTTTCACCTCCGAACTACTAGGCGCACTGATAAATGCCATCCCTACATGGTAGATATTCCATATCTTCGCACAAAGCGCTTTGCCTCCACCTTCATAATGCGAACTGCCAAGGAGTGGAACTCTCTGCCATCATCAGTATTTCCTGAAAGATATAACCTAGGAATTTTCAAGAAAAGAGTGAATAGGTGGATTATAGCTAAGCGTGCTCCACCTTAGGCTGCAGCTACACTTACCACCAGGTGTGCTGGCAGCCAAATGTTTAGCTATTTCCAGGGTACCTAAATAGTGATATTAGAGCGTATCAGCGCGTTTTTTGCCGTCAAAAGATTCTTGTTTTCGTATATCCGTGGCCACATCGCTTGACATTATGCTGGGCAGCGAAAGCAGTTCAGAGCTTACGATACGGGGGTATGATATTTTTTAACGGCCCAAGCCTTTTGTAAACTATTAACCACTTGAACTACGAGTTAACTTTAAGATGGATGGTTCAGTGGAAACTGTAGATCATAATCATTTATCAGACGGGTAGGTACCTATAATTGCTTTGATGATTAAAACTATCTCCAATAACTAATATTTAGTAAAAACATTCAACAGTTACGGAATGGAGGGCGAAGTGTAGGACGCCCTCCGCCCTTAGGACATTGTTGTTGGGAACTGGTGAATGAAGAAGGCTCAGAGTCATTCGGATACCTATGGGGACGGCCTATGGCTGTGGACTTGTTCAGACTTATCTCTCTTCGCTTCGACTAATCTTCTCTCAAGTCGTGTGTTACGAGTGATACACCCACATAACTGTTAGTCTCTGCCACGTATTAGTCAAGTTAACTTTGCGTGTTTTCTATCTATTTTTCAATGGTGATAGAAAATAGAGGAAGTAGCAAATAAGGAAGTTGGCAGGTGACTTTTGTTCCGAAATGATTTTCTTAGGTACATTTGCATGGTTTTTGTATTAGTTTTCTTTAATTCTCTAACGAGTAGTAGAATATCGAAATACTGTATTCTAGTATCATGGTACAATATCTAGAGTCTGTACAAAATAATCTAACAGATCATAAAACTATAAAAACGCTATGCAATCATGGCCGAATGGTGGTGGACGACTATATAGATATTTTGAACTAACGAACAAGGATTGTAATTTCATTATCATCATATTATTATATAAGCCTTTCGACGTCTGTTTAGTAGAGCATGGGTCCTTCATAAAAGGAGGACTTAGCAATGATACCTATCTACCAAATTATCATGGGTATTATTTATACAAACTTTTAATGACTTTGGTCTTACATGCGAAGATAAACATTTTACAGTTCGTTGATTTTCCGGGTTAAAAAGCCTATGTAATCCAGGTCACGGACAATATATATTCTAAGTTTCATCCAAATCGGATCAGTAGTTTTTGCGTGAAAGAGTAACAAACATCCATGCACATTCTTACAAACTTTCGCGTTTATAATAGTAGGATTTAAAAAAAAAGAATGCTCCTACCTATCCACAGATAGCAAATGATCTGAAGATAGCTACCGAGTAAATTAAGGCGGCAATTCATTTGACACAGAGATCAACTTCGTGTCTTTGTGAATTTTGAAAGTTTCCGTCAGACTATGAATTCAATAGTTTTCAGAAACTTCTGATTTAATTATTAATGTTAGGAAGCTTAAGTTTCCTCCATTTATTCTTAGCTTTTGAAAAGGAAGTACCTGTTAAGTTACTAAGTAACTTTTTAGTGCTGGTGACTTCACTCGCGCTGTGATATTTCTTAGGGGTAAATGATATTTCCTGAAAAAAAAATAACCCTCTTTGCATGGAAAAAATATGACATCCCAACAAACTCCCAATTATTTACTAACTCGCTGCCGTCTTCTGTCTTTCTTGAAAATTACAATCCGGGTCTTTGCAAGGTTCGAGTGAATAGATGTCTTTTAGACTGTCCTGCTTCATCGTCACTTACCATTAGATGAGATTGTGGCCAAAGGACATTCTATCTCATAATATAAAAAAGAACTGAACGATATCTCCATTTCTGACCCAAGTAGGATATGTGAATTATTTAATGACTTTTTTATAGACATGAGTAAAAATCTTTCGAATAACCTTCATAATAATAAAACGCATTCAAACATTGATAGCAATCTATCGACGATATTTCTAGAACCTACGGACGGAAATGAAATATTTAAAATCATAAAGGGGTTAAAAAATACTAATTCAACTGGGTACGACGGTCTCAGCACGAAAATACTTAAGCTATGCGCTGAATTCATAAGTGCGCCATTGAGTTATATAATAAATTTATCTTTTCTTGAAGGTTGTTTTCCCAAGAAACTCAAAATAGCAGTGGTCAAACCACTATTTAAGAAAGGTGATGATAAAGACATTAATAATTATAGACCAATAACAATAATTCCAATATTGTCTAAGGTATTTGAAAGAGTGATATATAATAGATTAAACAAGTTTATTGATAAATATAATATTCTCACTACTCAACAGTTTGGCTTTAGGAAAAATAGGTCAACCACCCTAGCATGTTATAATCTTGTAAAAGAAGTGACGGAATGCATTGATAATAAAATGCCAGTGGCAGCGTTACTGTTAGATCTCAGTAAGGCCTTCGATCTAATAGATCACGGCTTACTTCTTGCAAAAATAGAAAAATACGGCTTGAGGGGTACAGCTCATGACTGGCTGCATAGTTATTTGAGTGATCGTAGTCAATGCACTCAAATTACAAGAATGACCTCAGACAAAAATAGTAAAACGATATTTAAAAAACAATTTCAATCAAAATATAGAATAAATAATCGTGGAGTACCTCAAGGTAGTATATTGGGTCCTCTACTATTCTTATTATTTATTAATGACTTGCCTAGTGTAACGCATCACAAATGTTTATTATTCGCTGACGACACGACTCTAATAATGAAATGTACAAACCCAGAATTATATGAATATGAAATAAACTGTGCAATTAATGAAATAGTGACATGGCTGAATGAAAATAGGCTAATGATTAATATAAATAAAACTAAATTAATTCAATTTCGGAATTATAAAATGAATCCCATAACATTGGACATAAAATATCAATTAAGTAAAGTAGAAAAAGTGGAATCGGCTCTTTTTCTAGGTATTATGATCGACCAGCATCTAAGTTGGAAACAGCACATTAATCTAGTTTGTAACAAGTTGAATAGATTTGTTTACGCTCTAAAGAGAATCAGAAAGACGGTATCTCAAAGAGCGTCGTTAGCTGCGTACCATGGTTATGTGTCATCTGTCCTACTTTATGGCTTACCTCTATGGGGCAATTCAGTTGACTTGCTTAAAGCTTTCAAAGTTCAGAAAAAATGTATTCGAGCGGTCTGCGGAGCTTGGTTCTTAGATACCTGTAAACCTCTGTTCCTAAAAACTAAAGTACTGCCCTTGCCATGCATGTACATAAGAGAAATCTGCGTTTTTGTCAAACAATATCCCAATTATTTTATTAGACACGAAGAATTGCTTGCAAGACATACTAGACATAAAAATAGAATTTATCTACCAAAACATCATTCGACATTTTATAGTAAAAACGCATTTTGTATGGCTGTGAAAATATTTAATAAGTTGCCTGACGAATTTAAAGAATTGCCGTTATCTTTGTTTAAACGTAGACTCTCCAAATGGTTGCTGTAAATTGCTTTTACTCTACTGACGAATATTTTAGTTATAAGTGACATTTTACTAATGTGATACTGACATGATTGTAATTTGTAATAGGTATAGGTATTTGAATTTAATTTTGTTAAAATGTTTGCACACCAGGACAATAACTGGTAGGATGTATAGATCTATTTTAATACATTTAACATCAATGTTACCTAAAACTTACATTCAGCGAATAAATGTTTCTGATTTCTGATTTCTGATTTCTGAACTGTTACCAAGATACTTAGAAAGTTCCTTCTTCAGCTGTCTTTTAAAACAGAAAACATGACATCAGTCATCTTTATATATATATCTTTATATATATATTTTTTTATTTTACTAGTGGCTCGCCCCGGCTTCGCACGTGTATTTAACAAAAATTACAAACCCTAAAAACCCCTACAATCCCCTAAATACCCCTAAAACCCCTAAAAACCCCTAGTATGAAATTGAATACCTATTTCCCTTGGTCACGGCATGCGGCATCACGCGTGAACGGCTGGACTGATTTCGCTAATTGTTTTTTGTTGTGTTTGCTATTGGCAGGAGGAGGTTCTTATGAAAGAAAAAATTACGAAAATTGAATACTTATTCATTTTATGAACCACCGTATTCATTTTACTTCGATGTAACCTTAGCGCTTTTGACAATATATTTTTTTTAATGTAGGTAAACTTATGGCGTTTGACATAACATTGACACAATGCGCGTCCTGCAAATCCTTATTAATATTATAAATGCGAAAGTAACTCTGTCTGTCTATCTGTCGCGCTTTCACGCCAAAACTACTAAACCGGTTAAAATGAAATTTGGTGCAAAGATAGTTGAGTTTAGAGTCTGAGAAAGGACATACGCTACTTTTTAATGCGAGGAAAGAGTTATAAGAGGTTGAAAGAGGCAGATGAAAAGTTGTATGGAAGTATCGTAATTTTTAGAACTTGAAACTTATTTTTTAGGGTACCTACTGATTCTATATAATATAAATAAGCCACGGGCACAGCTAGTAGTTATACAGGACAACGTCTGTCGGGTCAGCTAGTTCGGAATAAATAAACCAAACAGTTGTAAGTTACAATAGTCGCCTGGAGTAACTTTCCACCCCCAACTTCAAACGCCATTATCAATTTCGGCTCAATCGTCAAACGGCCCTCATTGAAAACTTTTATCAGTTAAACGGCAGTGTTGTCATTTAGTTTCGGTTACATTTTCGCTAGATCTAGCAACTTTTTTAGGTAAGGTGCATTGGGGTAATTGCGAAAATGGGTATATTCTAAAAATCCATAAAATCTAGTAACATAATGCGATATTTTCCTGTTGGCAACATTGATCTAGACGCCATCTTGATTGGCATCGCCGTGACAGTCCTATATATCCTCGTGCCAACAGGAAAATATCGCATTATGTTACTAGATTTTATGGATTTTCGGAATATACCCATTTTCGCAATTACCCCAATGCAACTTAACTCTTTGGCTATATCGGCATTTATTTAGCGCACACATACTATTTGGTAATCTACATCGGGGACAAGCCGACATGGGGTCAATCAATTCTAACCCTTCATTTTCTCCAATTTTTACCAACTGGTTTATGTGGCTTTGTATTACGGTTGACTTGTATTTTTTTTAAACTCTGTGATTACAGGGTTCAACAATTTAGTGAGTATAATGTGTCATATTTAAATCGGTTTAGACGCCACCTCCCGGTATTTAAATAATGACAAAAAAGATTTGTCAATATTTTTTTAACTTGAGCAGATATTTTTTGTGGATCACAATCGCAAGCCTATTTAGTTGTAGACCTATTTATGTGTATTTTGTAATTATGATGAATATTGTATATACTGTATTAGCAACTAAATATTGCTGTATTCACTAAGAAAATAACTTCTTAGTGAATACAGCAATATTTAGTTGCTACAATTTTTTTTATTCGGAATTTTCTAGTGAAAAATAGTGATTTCAGCTAAAACTTAGCTAAAACTTATAACCGAGTTGGTAACCCCTGACCAGTGGTTATCGAGAGTCCCGCATATTTGAATCAAATCCGGGATTTGACTAAACTCTTGCTGATAAAATTAAAGTTTCCTCAAAGGCCAAGTTTTAGATAAACGTCAACTTGGTATCGGTAGGGGCGTATTATGGCCTCTGTTGATTTTAAAACTTGTATGTTCAGCAAAACTTTTTGTAAAGAAGTACCACAATACCTATATCTGTCCTTATTTTCATAAATTCATGTTGATTGGTTCATTTTGATTGATTCATTTCGATTGATTCATTTCGATTGATTCATTTTTATACATCCATTTTGATACATCCATTTTGATGTGTGTTTTAAGCGACAAATCAACGTCTTAACTATCTATCTATAGTGTTTACTTGATAAGGTGTGTCACGTGAGCAACACAAGTGAACAGAATAAGCCGGCAGCTTTAAAAACTTGTCCTGAATTTCAGTTTGGTCGCGACATGCATTTTGCATGAGGTGCGGTGTCCTGACCATTTTTCTCAACTTAAACAGTTTATGAGAGCTGTACTCATATTTCTATCAGAATATGGAGACCGCAGTAATATATTCCATTTGCTAAGACTCGCAGGTATCATGGGTACTAGTGGTTGGAAGTTAGAACGGAATAAATAAAAAATTGGACTACGAAGTACTCGAATGGGTTGGTTTTCAACGACTTCAGGATTATTTTAGTACAGCGTCAAAATGATTTAGTAATTTGTTAGAACAAAAGATATAAAAATGTTCTCAAATAGTTTAAGTACTTAGAAGCAAGGTGTTGATTTTTATTAATTTTAAATAAAGATGAGAATGTAGTGTCTGTGGTGCGTGGCTGGCAACACTAGCCGACAGGTGGACTATACGTAAAATTCAAATTGGTTTGTTTTCAACTGCAGACGTCTTATTTTAGTACCGCGTCAAAATGATTTGATCACTTTCTGAATTCCTAAGCAAGTACCTACTAAAAAAATAATGGTAATCTAGGTACAGGGGCAATTTCTAACAATGTCCTGAACTTTTGCTAGAGTTTTTCTTAATAACGTGTCGATATCGCTCCACATGCAAAACCCGTAGTATGCGCTTTATTTTGTTGTTGATTTTTGAAAAAGTAAAATCGAGAAACTAAGTTTTTAGTATGAACCTCCCGCCATAGAGGCGCTAATCGGGTTCACACAAAATATCTACATAGACATAGACACAACGCAGAGTACCGCGTTTGCTCCTCGCCGCTGACGCAGACTGCGACGTAACAAAAGACCATACTCGACGTTTCACACGTTATGTGTTCGGCACCGCATGTCGCATACTGCAGCGTTGTATGTTACGATCGCGAGACCAAAGCTTTAGATTGGGGGTTCGATTCCCGCTCAACTCATAACTTTTAGTATGTTATAAAAATCTAGGTAATCAATTATTGTATAACAGCTGGGAGAGAAAAGTTATTTATTTTATTACCTACTAAGAGTATTATTCGTTATATATGTTGGGCAGCGCGCGTAGTTTACGAGATATTTTATTCATAGCCTTATGTTATATCCGAGCATAATCGATCCTATTCAAATATTGCCGATAAATCGAGAATATAGGATCGAGTTTTTTTTAAATGCGTTGGGAAATAAAAACACCGAGATAAATAGTGATATTTTAGAATAAATAACCAAAAGTCTAGAACGTCAGATAACAAGTGAAAAAAAGAAAAAGAAAACAAAAAAAAAAAACTAGTGAATGTATAATGCAGACTTGAATCAATGGTACGATTTTCAAAGTCAAATCAATCACAAGGATCGTGTAAAATCGATTTATAAACTAGGTGATTCTAGGTAATCAGGTCATCGCAGCCAGAGCCTAGAAGAACCAGGCAAGAAACGCTTCCGACTCTTTTTTGTATGATCCTTCTTACAAACAATAAATATAGTTTACAATCGCATGCTCTTCACGTCGAAGATAAGCCAGATTTTTCAGGAACAGCGTTTCAAATTAAAACTTCCTTACCTATCTTTTGTGAAATAAAAAAAAACGACACTTTATACACTTTCTTTTTATTTACTCCCCGATCTCACACAAAAGGCAAGACGCTATCAAAAAATCGTGATTACCTAATTCCAACGTTATAATAACTTGCGTCTGTGGGCCGACCACTTTTTGTCTGCCCCTATTATGGTCCATTATCTTGGAATTATGAACATTTACCTCAAAGGCACCATATAGTTCCAAACAGTAGGTTTACTTAGTAAATTTGTGGTCGGACTAATTAGAGATGAACACTTCCAAATTATTGTCATTCGGGAACACAGACGCCGCCGGCAACGATAGAATCTTTATAGAGTGCCTTGGCTCTGCCGACTGGTACGGATTTTGATCAGTTGATCTATTTATACAGGGTGGATAAATACTTAGATGAGTTCTCTAAAATATTCGCGCTGATTTTCATAACTATATCGAAAAATATTTACCTGCCCTGATGTCCTCCTGTATATACGTTTTACGTTTACTACAAAGTTAGGTAAACTATATTCTGGATAAAGAATTTCATTATCAGTTCTGTAAACTTTCCGATAGGGGCGCCTGCTCAACCTCTATAAAATATAGTTTACGTGAACTTTGTACTGTACAAAACGTACATACTAGATGATACTAGGCAAGGTTTGTGGTTTTTTGATTAATATTATT
Source organism: Eulithis testata (assembly GCA_947507515.1). Taxonomy (NCBI): domain Eukaryota; kingdom Metazoa; phylum Arthropoda; class Insecta; order Lepidoptera; family Geometridae; genus Eulithis; species Eulithis testata. The sequence continues at coordinate 1,531,431 of OX382213.1, read as the reverse complement.
GTACTACATTAGTTTGGTTAATGGTTTATAATAAAAAGAGTACATCATTGTTAACACTATGAAATAAAACAAAAATACTTTTTGTATTAGTATTGTTAACCTTACCTACTTGTTGTACACAGCGCTATCTGTGGTTCCACGGCTGTATTAAACACAGCGCCATCTGTGCTTCAACGGCTGAACTAAATAAGTAGGTAAGCCGATACCTAATTAATCTTTCACTTCGAGTACTACATAGACTAGTTAGCTAATTAGTTAAGACAGTTGCCACTGTAGGGCGCTGTTCCTTAGTATATATGACGCCGCGTGGTCTCGCCTCGTCTTCTTTTCCCGGCAGCCATACCGACTAGCTGTGCCTACCTACTAAATTATTTTATTAATAAACGCTTTTGTTTCATGGCCAAGGATCTTCTTCCTCCTGCATTAGACACTACTCTTGAAGCGTTCGTGGCGTAGCTTGCGTAGCCAATCTAACCGATAATCTAAGTAAAGCAACGTTCTGCGCGGTCACTATTTGGATGGGTGACCGTTAGTGGCATTTATATCTGAGCGCTTCCATGCTTCTCAGGGCACGTTAAACTGTTGGTCCCGGCTCTAGCAGTCGTTAAGTCACGACGGAGGCCTTAAGGCGGCCTGAAAACTCCGTCACCAGAGTTGGCCACTAACTCATACGAGCGTGCTTGCTTACCTTACCTACTGCTTCATCCTTGTACCGTGTGGGATAGTCTCAAAGGCGCAAGCTGGGTATAATCTTATCAGGGTAGCAAAACAGTCGATTGTTTGTGGGACATAGACAACGGATCTGTCTTTGTTAGGATTATGTTCCGTTTTGTGAGTAAAACCGGTTGTACTGTCCTTCCTGACGAGAAACGGTTCTGTAACGGTTGCTTTGCGGTTGTAAACCGGTACAAGCGTTTGTAGTTTATGTACCTAGTTAAACTTCACAGATTATCTACGCGGTCACTATTTCGATAGGTGACCGTTAGTGGTGCTTACATCTGAGCGCTTCTGTGCTTCGGAAAGCAAGTCCCGGCTCTCTTCTCGACCACGACGGAGGCCTTAAGGCGGCTCAAACAGTCACAAACTCATACGAACTTGTTTGCATTTAGGAACCGTAATGTGGTGACCGTAATTATTACGTTACCTTTTACCAACGTACCTATATTACAAAATATTATGATTACTGTTAATGAATACCAAAACATTATTGAACGATCACAAATAAATGTGACAATCGTGACGCGTATCCGAGATACACTGCTCAGTGACTCTACACTACTCTACAGCGTAAAGAAACACATAAATAAAAACTAGAAAAGTATATGTAACTATTTGCATACTATATTATATATATATATATATTAACATACCTAAATGTTTAACGTTTGCATGACTTATCATTTAGAAATGGCATTTTGTTTTCTATAATAATTTAGCGATTTTAAAATAAGTATTCACTTGGATAGTGGACTCTAAAAACTATAAATATCACTGTTTCACGATAAAACCAGCACAGTTCAACTAATAGCTGAAACTGAATGGCGGTATGCAAACTGCATAATGGTGCTAAATGATGGATGATAGTGACGTCATCCATAATGTCCCGACGGGTTCATTAGTTCAGAGTTAGCATAGTGCTGAATGAATAGCAATTACGTTTCGGTACCAATTGAAAGGATAAAAGCAAACAAGCTCGTATGAGTTAGTAGCCAACCCTGGTGACGGAGCTTTTAGGCCGCTATCCTCCGTCATGGTTTAACGACTGCTAAAGCCGGGATAGTTTAACGTGCCCTTTGGAACACGGAAGCGCTCAGCTGTAAATGCCGTTAACGGTCACCCATCCAAATAATGACCTCGCAGAACGTCGCTTAACTTTAATAAGGTAAATATTGACTAAGCAAGCTACGCCACGAGCGCTTCTAATGGGGGTAATATAGCTCTGACTTCCGTACTTTGGGTTCGATCTCCACCTAGAAAATAACTTTCTGAATGAATAAAGAAACGCATTTTTTAATGAATTTCTTCAATTTGTTACAAAAAAATCAAACATTTTTGTGTTTTTTCTTCGGGCAGTCCTCCGGCTTCACACACTTATTGGACACCGTGTCCCTCACAGTAGGAGCGTCGCAGTAGCAGGCGGAGAAGTCACAGATGTCGTAGTCGTCTGGAACCGGGTTCGGTTCGTCACACGTCGGTTCGTTCGTCTTTTGGCTGCAACCGGTTGTGTAGGAGTGCGTTCCGACTGGGCAGTCGTACATACCTGTGAAGAGATAAATAAATATATCCATGGCCCCTCTGGTCCCAAACTGAGCAAAGTTTGGTTTCGTAAGAAAAGTTTTTCATAATGATAGGTACGAGTATACTCTACTTAGGCCCTATATAAACTAGTGGCTCTGGGAGCTGTAGACCTCGCGAGCATACTAAATATTCCAATATTCAACATCATCAATCAACATCATCAATGTCGTGTAAGGTGTTTTCTGAAAGTCTTTAAGTGCACTTTTATTAATTTCTAATTTAAGGCTTATTATTATGCTGATGCTCTCATTCAGTGAAGGAAAACATCATGAAGATAATTATCAGTTAGTATTCTAACAGCGACGAAACGCGTGCGGCCTGTCACGTATTGAAAACTAACTATAATGCAAAATGTTGTGTGTGTGATGTGATTTAATTTTGTAAATTTTTGAGGAATGTTATGTGCAAGTGCATTTTCCGTTTTGTGACTATTTTGATCTTTTGGTTTTTTTTTGCATCATCTTGTGTATAATGAGGTCCTTTGTGTTTCTCTCAAATTTGATTGAAAACCATCGATTGTTTGATGAGCTATCCTGTTCATCATGCTGAAGATCCTTATCAGATCTTCGCCAAATTTTTATGAGACCAACTTATAGTTACTACCTTTCAAATAAAAAAAGAATAATCGAAATCGGATCTCATTTGGTGGAGATATCCAGTATATCAAATAGCCTCCTTTTTGCCCTTTTTTTGGGGGAAGTACCCCTCCAATCAAAAATCCCCGACGACAAAAAAATTCTAATAAGTCATATAACCTGTGTACCAAGTTTCGTCCAGATCGGTTGAAAAATGCGACCTGTAGAGGAGAACAGACAGACAGACAGACAGACAGACATCCGGACAAACGCATTTTTGGCCAATGTGGAAACTGAGACGCTTCGCTCGCTTCGCTCGCTCGGTCAATAAAAATAAAATATATTATTATTTTACTCTGATTAATATTTTACCGTAATTTAACCGTAATTAAACGTAATTTACTATGATGCATACTAGTTTAAGTTCTCGTTAGTGAATTTTGTAATTCTTTTTGAGAACAATAAATTTTCTTTAAGCCGAATCTGTGCAAGAAAACATGCTGGTATATTCATAGCTATATGTTTGATAGTAAGTTTCCACTAAAAATAACATTACTTCAAGATAAACTTTGAACCATCAAGTTTTTTTCACTTTATGCTTCATAGATATACTTATCAATTATTCTATTGATCGTAAACACGAAAACACAGTCACAAAAAATCAGGGTAGAACGAACCGGGTGAATACGGGACCGTGTGAGAATGGGCCTAACCCAAAAAATACGCAATGCCGTCGCGTTCCGATTTTGATAAAAAAAATAGGTCTAATCTGGAAATATAAAACTTTCAGATAAACGTTTTTGATTCAGTCGGTTCATAAATGAAAGTCTGAGGTAACAAACAATAAAAAAAATACAACCGAATTGAGAATCTCCTCCATTTTTTGAAGTCGGTTAAAAAGGTAAATCTACTCACATCTTCCTTCAATGTAAATGCACCCCCTTGAATGAGATGTCGTCATTGCTATGGAAAAAGCAACTAACCCAAGAACGAAAAATAATCAACAACTTCATTTTAAATGATTTTAGTTGTTTACTGCGACGGTCTAGTGCATACTAAATAATAAATCTACTTGTAGGTAGAGTTTATTTCTTGAAGTAATTTCGGTATATGATGATCTCTGTGACGTGCGGGCCTAAGATGCGCACCGCGAGATACTTGTCATGTCGTTCTGTCAAAATGTAAGCATTTTGCACCAGTTTAGAAACTATTGCATTATCTGTGGTACATAATGGTGTCGACAAAACGCGCCATAATGTACACTTTTGACATTTCTTAGTCGTCGTACCTCTCTGAGGACGAGATAATAGTCATGCAGAAATGTCAAAAGTTGAAAATTCAAAGGCGCGGTTTCTCGACAACATTACCACAGATAATGCAATAGTTCCTAAACTGGTACAAAATGCTTACATTTTGACAGAACGACATGAGAAATATCTCGCGGTGCGCATCTTAGGCCCAGTGGTGTGATTCTGTTAACAGTTTTAACTACCTACGACTTAGCTGAAAAAAGTGTGTAACTTTATGTAGGTAATGGAAACCAGAAACTTTTTTCGTAATTTTTACAATTTTACCCAGAACATCATTATTTATGAATATTACAATTAACGAAATATCCGGAAATAACTCACAAATTATGGTTAATTAAATATCCTGTTTGTAACGATGATGTTTTTAAAAGCAAAGATTTTCTGGTATTTTAAAAGTACCATTACTCGGTAGTAAGGCAGCCCGTCTAGACCTATTGAACAATACAATTTAAAAAATTAAGTACCTACTTAGGTACTATAGTAGGTGCCAAATAACACCGCAATACAGGTCATTCACCCACCTTCACCACGATGGCGAAAAATTCAATTTATGTATGGTAAACAAAAAGTACTACGAGATTCGAGCGATTACCGTCTTAGCGACATATTTGTATGGAAAGCGACAGAATTTGTCGTTCATAAATTGAATTTTGCGACATCGTGGTGAAGGTGGGTGAATGACCTGTATTGCGGTGTTATTTGGCACCTACTATAGCAGCAATACCTTTCGTAAATAATTGATTCATCATACTTAAAAAATAACTAAAGTACTTCAAATATAATTATTATTATCGTAATAACTCTTGACGCTGTTTAAATCATTTAGCAACTTACTTCACTCACATAATTTATTCGTATTTAGTTAATCTAAAATTTAGACAAATACTTTTGAATTAATTTGAATTAGTGAAGGTTCACAGTAGCTCAGTCGGCATAACTTTCCTTTCGTGCTGTTGGTTATGGGTTCAATCCTCACAGGTAGGTACAAATATTATGTGTGTGACGTTGGTTTTAAGTCTGGGTATGTAAATGTAAGTATATATTAAAAAAAAATAAGTATTTTATCAGCAATCTATTCGTATTCTGTTCTATTTTTATTTTTTATTTTCTAATTAATTATGTATTGTTTTCTTACTGTGTTGTACCTGTGTTGTGTTGTGTGCCAAATAAATATTTCTCTATCTCTATCTCTCTATCTAGCTTTTACAGTACTTAGCTTTGCTTAGTTTGAGGGCGTTGTGAAATGTCCATGAATATTTATCTTCTAAATATATAAAACTCTTTTGAAGCTGACTGATAATTAACGCACAGCCTAAACTATAAGTCCTAGAGGGCGTTGTGTGTAATGTAATGTCCAAGAATATTTATTTATTTATTTATTTAGAGGTATAAAATCTGGAGGGTAGTATCCTTACATAGTGTAGGGGTGCACTAAGAAAGGAATAGGTATCTTCTAGGTAACCGTGCTACATCGTCGACCACATCATTGCTTAACATCAGGTGAGATTGTGGTCAAACGGTTGCCTATATTGTATAAAAAAAAAAAAAATGTTGAAAAGTCACACTCGCCGTCCCCCGCGGCGTTGCTCGCGTTCTAGACCTTTAGAACGCGAGCAACGCCGCGGGCGACGGCTAGTTCCTTATACATTTACTTTGTTTAAAATTGTCACTTACATACTCCAGCAGTGTCATAGACGCATTCTGTGCCACTAATTCCTGTCACTGTCAAGGTAAGAAAACCTAAACAAAAAATTATGAATTTCATTTTATATTAATTTAAATAAAATTATACGTTGATTACACGACGACGCGACGATTAATATCGTTCTGAGTTATTAGGTCTAGACTTGTATTCTGATAAAGAAAACATTACTCAAGCATTGATTTGAGTAGAGTTTCTCATACAAAAATCTATGACAGGCGTCATGGCTCAGTCGGTAGTAGCTCTGCCTTCCGTGCTGTGGGTCGTGGGTTCGATCCCCACCGAGAACAAACATTTGTGTTGGCAAACATAGATGTTTGTTCTGTGTCTGGGTGTTTCTGTTTCTATGTATTATAAGTATGTATTTACAAAAAAAAAAAAAAAAGTATGTATGTATTCTATCAGCCATCTAGTTTCCATCGTACAAGCTTTGCTTAGTTTGGGACTAGAAGGCGTTGTGTTAAGTGTCCGTGAATATTTATTTATTTATTTATTTATGCTTCAGTTCGGATAGCTTGAGCAGTAAATAGGGATACGAGCTTTAACAAATACGCCTTTATCACTATTATCAGTGGGGTTAGTCTTATCCTCACCCCCACCAGCACCTTTATCGCGAAGTGAGAATGGTACCTAATGGAGAAGTCTTTAACCAACATCAAAAAAAAAGAGAAGGTTCTTATTCAGTTTTATTTTTTTAAATGAACTCCGTCATTTATGAAACGATTTGATTTTTTTTATCTGAAAGGTACAGGTGATTATTCTTCCAGATTGGTCCCGTAACAATTTTATGAAAATCGGTTCAGTAGTTTTGATTACGTGACGTTATTTTGACATTGAGTATTTTGCTTTCCTGTGACTTTTCTGTGGTGTTTACGATCAATAGAACAGTCCCAATGAACTGCTATCATCATTTAACGATGAAGGCGTATCAAGTCGAGTTTTCCAGTTTTGTTTATAAATAATTTAAGTTTCCATTGATTTCCTATCGGTCCAGCCTTCCGTCGGACCATCGTGCACAGGTAGGTACATCCTAGAAAATAATTATGTCTAACTTGTATTTACATGCTCGTAGCTGGTAGCTAAAGGTCAAGTGTGTTTACTGTTGTTAGTCATCATAACATAACAATAAGAATCCAAGAACCAATGATCCAAACCCGTTCTTAGAGTAACTACCTAGCTATACAGGGTGTTGAACGGCCATGCCACATAGAGGGAAAGTATCTTAAATAATGTAGATAGACAATTTTACTGAAAGAAGACTTTATTTTGATTTTCAAAACAACTTAAACTGCATTCAAAGAATTTTGAATAATCGCCTGTCTGAAACGGGAATCGAACCCACCAAATTGTAAAAACTTAACACCCGTTATTTTATGATACCAATTGAAAGGCTCAATCGGATTATTTTTTTCCAAGTAACATAGCATCTTAAAGAAAAGGAAGTCCATGAAATTTAACATTTATAATTTAAAGAAAATTAATTAGCCTTTCCTTTTAAGTTTAAGTTTTTTTTTTGTTTTTCTTTTTTTTTTCCTTTTTTTTTTGTTAAGTTTTTATTTACATTACCATTACACTTGGCAGTAAGGCGGCAAGTAAACATAATTTGAATCACCTTGTATACAAGCACATCTCTGCAAACCATAGATGTATAATTAACAAAACCGGTTTTAGCAAAATGAACTCTACGCGCTGTATAGCAACTATATACCATATGCCATCATCTATCTATCTATCTATACTAGTATAAAACTGTAAAAAAGCCGAAAACTAAAATAAAAGATATGTATAAACTAAATATACAGATCTACTAAATAAACGATTCTGATTCAGAACATTGAGTTTGTCTGTTTGTTTGTTCGCCGATCGTGCCTTATCAACTGGACCAATTTCAACAAAACTTATACCATTCGGAAGCCCTTATTCCGGATTGAAACATAGTCTATTTTTTATTAAAATTAATGACGTAGATTCTTAGATACAGCTTGAACTCTCTAAACCAAAAGCAGCCTATGGCACGAGGTTCATCGTATGCTGGTTGATGATATTTGGATGTAAAGTTTCGCACGTGTACGAAGTCGCAGGCGCCAGCTAGTTATACTATATATATGTTCATATATGCCTCTTTTTTATCATATAGATAGTATAAAACACTAATATATAAGCCCGGCCTATATCTATGGGTCAGTCATCGTCTGACCGTTCAGGATTGTGCTATTTGTAAACATTTTAAAAAGAAAAATGCAGTGGTTTGTGATTTGTCTTCTAGGTCTGGTTGCATTGTCTATGGCTAGCCCTCCGACTTTGTATCCTAGGGGATGTATTTGGGTTATGGGTAAATGTAAGTATTTTGAACTATTTTTAGCCTGTATGCTTGAGTGAAATGTCATTTATTTTCGGAATCAAACCCGCATCTTTTGTAGTATTATTAGCAACAGATGTAAAAACTTGAGTGGAGACCGCGTTTAGGCAAGCGTAGTGTAGGATGGGGCGGCAAGATGGGGCCACGATCTGAGACATGTAGCTGGCAAACAATGGATGAGAATAGACGAAGACCGGGCTCAGTGGCGCGTCTTGGGAGAGACCTACGTCCAGCAGTGGACTGATATAGGTTGATGATGATGATGATGATGATGATGTAAAAACTACTGCTTCAAGATAGTTCTTTTATTTTTATCTTTATTATTATTAAGCATAATGCAGCATTTGCAGCATTTTCATTCAGTGCAATAATGAATTCGGTATTTCATTCAAAAAGTTGGTTGGTAGAGTAAAATTTAAATACAGCGATTACGGTATAATTTTGCCTAAAGGGGGATTTTGAGACTGGAGAGTATCAGAATCGCCTTGATTCTAAATTATCGAAATCAAAGGGATACCTTGAGACCACTTGTGAGGCACGGTTAGAAAATAAGGGTTATCCCCATCGAGACCACCGGCCGGCCCACTGGTGGGCTAGATGAGAAAAAAAAGTCCCATCGAGCCCACTCATTTGCATAGTTGGAATGGTAAAAACATGTTTTTCTTCAGGTCATCGCGAGTGCGAAGAAGGTACCCATGGCTACTCCACTGGCTGCGGCCACAAGCTACCGGAAGCCACCTGCGATGTACCCAACCCTGTTCAGGAAGAAGGCACCATCTGTGACTACACCGCTTGCTACTGCGACCCTCCTACCCTGAGGGACACTAAATCTGGAAAATGTGTTAAGAAAGAAGACTGTCCTAAGAAAGAATAATTATTTATCTAGTAAAAAATCATAAAAAAAATATTTGAAATTGTTTTAATATGAAATACCTACATCATGGCAAAGTATAGATAAATGGATAGTATTCGGACGCATTCGAGGGCGTTGGTTGTGTGAAATGTCCAAGAATATTTTATACGTTTTTTTTTATTATCGAAAAAATTCTTTTACAATATTTTGTGGTTATATAAGTAGTTAATCACCACAACTGTTGTTATTGGTTATAACGTTATGCAAAATTTAAATAAATTACATTTATTTACAATAATTGCAAAACAAATATGTTTAATCTAATAAAAAAAGTTACATTGTAGCGACCATTAATTTAGGCCAATTAAAAAAAAATCGTAAACGATAATGGTCTCCGAGAACGAGTAAGTAATTAGGTCGTGATATACAAACAAACCTTCATAAAAATGTACCTACATGCTGATAATACGTGCATTTATGAGAAGATTCCGTTACTCGGATCTCGGTTGACATTGTACCGGTCGATATGTTGCAGTGGGGCTATTTAACTGGCGGTTGTATCTTAATTCAATTTTTGAACGATATAGTGAAACACAGACCCTAGATCAGACACTAGATTATTACAGACACAGATTATATAATACTATACCTACAGATAAGACTTTTTACTTAGACATGCACAAGGTATCTTTATTATTAGTTATAAAATCACAAAAGATCTGTGAGGATACCTTGCCTGAAGATATGTAATCCAATTTATTTAGTTTTTATTCATATATAAAGCTACACCGTTTCGGACCAGGTTCCATAATAAGCAAACAATCCAGTAATCCAAACAATACATTTATTATCAATCTGATATCGCAGAACGTTTACTCTGAGGCGCATCTCTGAACCATGGTTCTCCACTCTTATAATTGAGTAAGTTTGTCAGGGCAAACATCTGTGAGTAACCCAGATGCATTTACCAAATTGCTATGGCCACCCCACTTTCCCAGACCTTTTCGATATTTGACTTTGAGATAGTTAAAGTTAGTTCGAGATCTCACACGCGGTCACTCATTTTCTTGTTTACTTTTTATGAAAAACGCTTGGTAGAGCGCGCGTGTACAGCGGGCTATAACCACGCTATTGCCACAGCCACAAACCATACGATTGTTTGTTATGATTTAAAATGGCTTTAATCTGATGACACAGATTTGTTGTGAATAAATCAACGCGTGTTTTGATCTTTGTTTGGGCGGTACTTGTAAAATACCGGTATTTCGAACGATTGTCTTTTGTTCCGGTCTTCCAAAAAAATCGGCGGAGCTTTACGGGTTAAATCTTGAATCGAGTTAGTTTAATGTTTGGTCTCTCTTTTTATCTTAGAAGAATAAATTGATGTGCTTGAAAGTTGAAAGTCAATCTTCATTGATTATCTAAGCTAAGTGACATTCTGCGCGGTCACTATTTGGATGCGTTAGTGGCATTTACATGCGCTTCCGTGCTTCGGAGGGCATGTTAAACTGTCCCGGCTCTAGCAGTCGTTAAGCCACGACGGAGGCCAAAAACTCCGTCACCACAGTTGGCCACTAACTCATACGAGCTTGCTTGCTTGCATGCTTGAGAAGAATAAAAGAAATCAATCTCTATCAAGTATTAAATACTACCACCGTACAATCTGTGACCGTACAGCTACTGTTACACATGTTAGCAAACAGCATGCTAATTAGCGTGCTAATTAGCATGCTCAATATTAGCATGCTACTGAGGAGTTTACATTTGCTAGCAATAAGCATGCTAGTTTTAAGCATGCTTCTGAATAAGCATGCTAAAAGCAAACACTCCAATACACATGCTATTTTATAGCGTGCTCTCAAGCTCTCTGTGCACGCGCACTTGTCGCTAACGACTGATCGATCGATACTAGCATGCTCAATAAGCAAACCTGTTCACACGCGCTAAAAGCACGCCCCCCTTCACCCGCGCTGCAAGTAGCATGCTCAAAAATTGACGGTCGTGCGATTTTTTAGCATGCTAATTATTAGCAAGGCTTCGATACACGTGCTAAATGAGCACGTGCTCGCTAAAAGCATGCTTTATTAGCATGTGTAACAGTACCTTACTATTTCTGACGCCAAACAGTGCTGCTTTTGCATTGCTGTGTTATGGTTTGAAGTGTATCTATGGGTACAGGCACATGAGACTTAACCTGTGCTTTGAGATCACGTCCTCAATAGACTTGCACTGTGAGGTAATGCATTGTTAAAGATAACCGCTTAGCATCAGGCCATCAGCTTGTTCTAATACTTTTCTCACAAAAATGTATCTTACATTCTTTCCCTTAGTGCTATATTTATTTATTTAAGTTACAATTTAGGCTTACAGTACCTACTGGACCAAAGCACTTATTTCATACAATGCATGCAAGGTCATTATTGTCATTAGGTACCTTACCTATTCCTAGTGAGCATAATTTTGTCTTGGATTCAAACCAACACTTCTTTCCGAGATTGCCTCGTCAAGCATATACTTATATATTCTGTGATTTTGTTCATTAACATTTTGACACACAAACCTGCTTCTTTTGTATGAAAGACAATAATGTTTTGACGGACGATACTCGGCGACAAAGGTCACTAAACAATTAGTTGGTATTGCACGACACAGCACGACACCGACATCTACACGATAGCGATATCAACGTATATGACAAAAATCACAGTGGAGATCGAACCCACGACCCACAGCACGAAAGGCAGAGCTAATTAGGAACCGAGCTGTCACCAACATTGGCACTACTTTCGATTATGCAAATTATTTTCTTTTCTACGGATGTCCTATTGTTGACTTTCACTTCTTTCTCTAACTCTACGACGGGTTTTATGTGTTAAATAATTTATTATCATAATATACGATATTTGGCTATCAGGATATTATATCATTTAAGAACTATTCAATTTTTAGAGATTTCTACTGTACGGTTTCCTCAAAAAATTGCAAAACTTTTACAATAAGGAAGGAAGAAGCTTTTCTAAAAGCTATACCTAGATACCTAGTTTTTGGCATGTTTTCATCATTTAATACCAGTCCTACAATCGTAAAGATAATAGTTGACCAAAGGTTAAGTAGATAAACACGAAAATAACTTTTACAATTTTTAATACTTTATAAACAATCAGTCGCACACATAACCTATTGAGACCTTAAAATAATCACATTTCAACTGTCCAAAATATATTCACGCACTGTTACCTAATCCCAAGTTCATCGCGTTTAAAATATCTCCGTTATCAGCATCGATCTCCCACGCGAAAAGACCCCCTAGCTTATTATTTCTTACATATTTCCCTTTAGCGATAGTAGACCTTACATCATCGTACGTAATCAGGTCTCCAGTAGCTTCCCTGAAGACGTAAGGAGCTTCTGCGACGCTGTCGTATCTGTACTCCCATTTACCCTGAGCGATCTCATTGGCAATCTCCCTATAGTCAACAACACCGTCCTGCCAGGTACCTTTGACAGGACCTGTAGCGTTACCAGTGAAGGGGTTCTTGCCTTCGTAGTTGCTGACTCCGGTCCAGCCACGACCATACATAGCGACACCTACGACTATCTTCTTGGGGTTCACGCCTTGAGCCAGCAAGAACTTGACGCCGAAGTCAGTGGTGTAAGTCTCCTTGGGTTTCCATGCAGGTGCGTATAGAGACGTCTGGTGGCCGAGAGTGTCGTTAGACCAGGCTCCTTTGAAGTCGTAGCTCATAAGGAAGATGTGGTCCATGTATTTCTGGGCAGCGCTGTAGTCGACCACTTGAATCTTATCCCAGCCAGCGCTGATGGCTGACGTCAGTTCGTATTTCTTGCCAGTTTCCGCAGACAGTTCGTTGAGCATTTCGCGCAGTTCCTTCATCAGTTGAACGTAGACGTGGCCGTCTTCAGGGCCTCCAAGGTCAGGGTTAGCGCCCTTGCCTCCTGGGAACTCCCAATCGATGTCGACGCCATCGAAGAATTTCCAGGTTTGCAGGAAGTCCTTAACGGATCCTACGAAACGGTCTCTCTTGGTCTTGTCAGTGAAGAAGAAAAAGGGATCAGCCAGGGTCCAGCCACCGATGGAAGGAAGGATCTTCAAGTCAGGTTTGGCTTGTTTCAACATCATGAGTTGGCCAAAGTTACCTTTGTAAGGTTCGTTCCAGGACGAGAGACCTTTTTGGGGCTTTTGCAGCGCTGCCCACGGGTCATGAATGGATACTTTGAAGTCTTCTCGGCCACTACAGGAGCGTTGTAACGCTTGAAAACTGCCTTCGATCTCCTTCAAACTGTCGTTGATGCCGTCCCCTCCGCAAATTGGAATAAATCCGTACAACAGATGCGTCAGGTTCGGAACTGGTATGCGATCCACTGGAAACTTCCTGGGATATACGCCCCATTCGACGAAGTACCCTCCAACAACTTTTCCAGAAGTCTGCTTGAAAGGTTTGTTTTTTTCACCAATAGACCATTCCAGCGGGGGTAAGTGGCTTCCATCAGTGTCGGCGACGACTATCTCAGTTGCATCGCTCGAAGCGCATCCATCCTTATTGCAGAGCTCTATAACCATTTGGTATCTTCCACCTTTCTTGATCTTGAAGGCTGCGGATGTAGCGCTGCCGGCACCGGACCAGAACTCATTACCGTTCAGCAGTACCCTGGCCTTGTCTGCCGGGTCTCCAGACCAGGTGTTCCATGTGACGGTGACGTCTGCAGCATCTTTCTTCTTGACCAGTTGGTTATAAGCGGTGGCTGCTTGGTTGACTTCGATTATAGCGAAGGTGCGTTCTCCCCATCCGAGGTTGGGCTTCCCAGGCGCGGCGGCGGAGGCAGCGGCCAGGATGCAAGCCGCAACAATCAAGATCATTGTAACCGGTTCTAAAAAGAAATGCGAAAGTTTACTGACACGGGTCGGACATGAGTGCCGAATCGATACTGGGGATGGTTGTTTCTGGTATCTTTATATATGTTTGGCATAGTAGGGCAACCGCTAAGAGGAGCCCGCATGTACTGGAATGATTTTGAGATAGGTAGGTATAGATAATAATATCGTTAGCACCGTTTTGGATCCCGGTTAGTGGGTCGGTCAAGGTGATGATTGGTAATGAGTTTTGCTGTTTACTGGAGGCGTGGCTGGTGACTAATATAAAGGAAGGGTAAGTAAGTAAGTAAGTAAATTATTTATAAGGGTAAGCAATATTGTTAATCTATAATTGTTAGTAGAATTAGCATGACTAAGGTTAGATAAGAACAACTTAAAAATAAGGCAAACACGACGGTTTTATAACATTTCTTCAAGTTTTTCTAATAAGTCGTCTTTAGTCTTAATATCCGAAAAATAATATGGAATTGTAGAGCAATTGACATTAAATAATTGCATATAAATACAGCTCTGCTTCGTCATCATTCATTGAAGTTCTTAACCTACCCCAATCTTCATAAAAATAACCCTTGAAGTAGAAAAAGGCTATCGAAGAAAGTTTTATAAGACTGTTGGCCGAATACTCAAAGGCCACTCAAACCCCGTTCAGTTTAAGTTCCGCTTAAATTATCAGAGCAATTTTAAGTGGTGCTCAAATTTGAATGACTTTTGAGTATTCTAGCCTGTCACAAACAAAACAAGCAAGTTCCTTGTGTTAGAAAGGTCATTGGTTCGATTGCCGGCCAACAGCATTGTGAACCTTACATATCTTCGTATTTTTCTCGTAGTTTTACTAAAAATAACTTATAGGAATAAAAAAGCAGGTACTTTAAAAATGTCGATGACATGTCAAGTTTTTTTTGGCATATTTTTATTTTAGGTAATAGAAAAACTTAAGGCATTCCCCACTAAAAATACGTAAACAAACAATGATCTATATATCAATCTTACCAGGCAATAGACCTACACATTACACACCCACTATTCCAAACATAAAAACTGTATAACTTAAGAAAAAAATAGTAGAACAAACTAAATAACGACCATATTTGCCCGCATACTAATCATAATGTTATCTGCATGGTTCCACAATGTGTGACAGACTGATTGGAAAAATTCTCATGATAAGATAATTATTGTTATGATTCAATAGATAGGTAAAAACAGTAATTGTTTGCTAGTAGACAGTGCCTTTGCACATGCACGCGGCCTTCAAAAAGGAATACTATTTTGTACCGTTAGAAGATCCAAAAATGCTAGACATTTTATCTCCCATAAAATGTTTGCAAATAAAACATTCATTCATTCAAGAAAAAATTAAATATGACTTAAATTTTAAACTGTTTTCGCCATTTTAGTTTACATACTATTCTAAATACTTCAATCACCGACTTCCTGCAACCTACAGAAGTCGTCGTTCCATTGAATGAGGGTCTCATAATGACTCGTCCTTAGGTTAGTGGTCACCATTCAAGAATGTTTATGCATTAACGTATTGTGACATTATTGAGATAATTATTATTGTAAACTAATTACTACTAATATGCTAATTACTAAAAATTGTTATCATAAATATAGAGCAATATAGAGCAAAATTTAACAAACAAACAACACTTTTGTTGCATATCTAATGTATTTGAAAACTAGCCGTCACCCGCGGCGTTGCTCGCGTTCTTAACCCTTTTAAGTGTGTCTTTTGAAAATTCCTTTCTTAGTGCACCCCTATTGTAGAAGGATACTACCCTCCAAATTTCATACCTCTATGCGTTGATTGTCAGTCAGCTTCAAAAGAGTTTTATATATTCATAAGAAGATGTAGTTAACACTGTCAGTCGTCAAGATAAAACGCACAAGGTCGCGAATAATGAGTTTCATTGAAGTCTGACAAATTAAGGAAAACTAATGATAATTACTTTATTGATTATCGTAGTGATAATAAATCTATGAAGATACTTCAAATTATAGGTTAAAAAAAAAATCCTCATCATAGGCTTGTATGTAAGTACTAAAATATTAAGTTAGGCGCGCACTTGTTTTGTCTTTTCTGTGGATAACGCTTACTAGGCTAAGGACTGTATAGGGACATTATTATATTATATGATTTTGTCCGAAACGTCAGTAGGTAATAAAAATATTAAAATCAAAAGTGACAATTAGGAGAATTTGTCCCAAAATATTTTCTCCGAAACTTCAGCAAGACATTTTTTATGGGGGATGACATAGGCGCTCCCATTCCACCAAAATTACACACTGACAATCTCGTTTTGTATGAAACGTGATTTATATTTTGATCCCCGTTTCATACATTCTTCGTTTTTAGAAAAGCACGAGTCATAGTTCGAGAGTTTCGACAGATGGTGTTTGTGGCAGTGTGAAAACAGGCATTATGTCTAACAGAATTATAGACCCACCAGTGGGACGATTTAGTGGGAACGGGAATGAACGAAAGATACTTACAGTTTTTTATGGATATCCCAAATGCGTGACACTCTAGCTTCCAGTCTGATTCTGAAGGTGTTTTCGTGTATCTTCAGACAAACTGGTGTTACGGCAGCTGGAATAACACAGAAGAAAATAAGTACTTATTATACCTACTTAAAAATACTTAAAATAGGAGGCCCAAGACTAATAATATGGCACACAAAGACATTCTGAAAAATTTCTCTTAATAAAAATCTATTAAAAATATAATTAGGATTTTGTTGGGATGTCACAGAACTTCTGTAAGATTTATATAGAAGAGAACCTCAGAACCCGCCGAAAATTCGTCATATTTTTTTTTAATGTAAGTAGACCAACATGCATACTGCCCATCTGTTGGTAAGCGGTCACCGTCGCCTAGAACCACTGACAACACTAAGAATACTATCGATGCGTTGCCTGAAGGACTTAAGGACATTTTTTTAGGCATGCTATAAGTAGTGGTAAATTGTATCGAGTATGAAGTTTAAAAGGTGCGGGTTCGGTCCCAGCACAGACAATCGTTTGTAATTATTTACCTAGATATATCCCTTTTGTCTAGTATTTACTATTTACCTATCGGAGATGAGCGGAATGACGACGACGTGCCAAATCTGGTTTGTCCGGTTATTACCCCTTATTCACTTAAAAGACTATTGATAGTGTGCTAACCGGAAATCAAATTTAAAATACTATGCGCGTTCCTTTGTGAAACCTTCATATTTTAGTTTAATAATATAATTAGTAAAATAGGTAACTCAATAGTTCGATATTTTTTAATCTATGTTTTTTTAGGTATTTTGTGAATATTGTTAATACTGTATTAGTCTTGATTTTTTTTGTTTTAACCTTCATGACAAAGAAAATCTGTCAAACATTGCGCAGGTATCATTAATTTTCAAATAAGTGAGAAAAAGCCGAGTGGACGAACTGCAGTGAACATTTTTTTATGGAATGCACGCTCAGTGACCAACAGTCAAACCAATATTAATTTATTTAAAAAAATACGCTAAATTACAAGAATCATTTAGGACGGGCAGCGTGAAATAGTTTCCAACTTGGCTTCTTTGTGAATAAGGGGACGGAGCTTTACAAAAATATATGAGATTTATTAGAACAGTCAAGGTTACAGAAACACGATTGGTAAATTTTCTAACAACATACGCTGTGTTGTTTAATAATTAAATAAATAAAATAAAATAAACTAGTAGTTCGCCCCGAACTGAGATCTCGTGATGGTCAGAGGTTAATAAAACACAAACAATTTTTATTGACCAATAGTTGCAATAAACTTTGCAAATCGCATCGAAATCGCCGTCTAGCTAAGTACCAGTCTTACTTGAACTATAAAATCATTGAAATTCTAAGAAATGGTAGCTCACGTTATACTGGGATTGCCAATTTTATAATTTTTACAACAACTCAAAAACTATTAGACCTAGAATCAAAATAAAAACGGTTTTGGAATGTCTAAAAAAAACCCATCATATGACTTCCCACTTGATATTATTGTACGACTTTTTTTTTATTCCCTTTGGACCCACTTAACTTCACGACCCCTTGACCGATTTACTTCATTTAACAAACCAGTAAAACTTCAGAGTACTATCCGTATAACTACTAAATTTTATGAAGATCGGATGAGCGGTTATAAAAGATCTCGAAGAACAAACATACAAACATACAAAGCATTTTTGTCCAAGTTGTCAATAAGATCTCGTTCGCTTCGTTCACTCGATCAATGATCAGGGGTTTCACACAACGCCCTCTAGTCCCAAACTAAGCAAAACAATGGAAACTAGATTAATGATAGAGTATTTTGTTTGTAGATACATACATAGAAGCAAGCAAAAAAATACTTATAATACATAGTAATACCCAGATACAGAATAAACATCTTAGCCGTTAGCCACACAAAATAGATAGATAGATTATATCTTTATTGTACACAAAAATAACAGGAAAAAAAGGTACAAGGAAATAAAGAAAAACAAAATGTTTGTTCTTTGGTGGGGATCGAACCCACGACGCACAGAACGATAGGGAGAGCTAATACCGACTGAGCTGTGCAGTGCAGCCTATACTAGTGTGTACCTATAAAAAAGTATCATTTTGTATGGAAGAACTGATCAATTTTTCACTCGGTCACTTCAACCTCCCCCCCTCCCCCCTTCCCCCCCTTCCCCCCAAAACTTTCAGGAGTTGTCTTTGTACACCCTGTTTTGTTTTTATTACTTATCGATACATTTAATCATTCTATTTTCTCTTTTTATTCTAACACAACTTTCCTATGTAAATGACCACTTAGCTCAGCTCACAAATAATCTAGCCTAAACATTAGGTGGTATACATAAAAGCGCTAAAAAGTAAGCTCGTGAGTTAGTGGCCAATTCTGGCGATGGAGTTGTTAGGCCGCTTTAAGGCCTCCGTCGTGGTTTAACGACTGCTGGAGCCGGAACCGATAGTTTAACGTTCCCTCCGAACACGGAAGCGCTCAGATGTAAATGCCACTAGCGGTCAGCCATCCAAATAATGACCGCGCTGAACGTCGATAATAAAATCGATGAAGATTGACGAAGCAAGCCTAGCCACGAGGGCTTTTTGTTGTAAATACATAGAACAACAAACATCTATGTTTGCCAGGCCAAAAGTTTGTTCTTGGTGGGGATCGAACCCACTACCCACAGCACGGAAGACAAAGCTATTACCTACTAAGCTGTGATGCCGGTCAAAATGACTCGAAGAAATGCTGCAATATTCACCACAGAGGTCACCCAAAAAGGCCTTTGTGCCAAACAGTTTCAATCAACCACTTCCTTGATTCATCAATGTGACACACACCGCCAGACAATGATGTGGAAAAGTGACTCACAAAAGTATAGTAAGCTTACTAAGAATGTGTCAGCGACTGTCAGCGATTAGCATAGCCCTTGGAAAATAACTGGGTCGCTTCGTACATTGTTATTGATCGAGTGATTCGTTTTTTGATCGAGTGAGCGAATCGAACGAAGATCTTAGTGACAACTTGGGCACATTCGCTTTGTATGTTTGTTCGACGTGATCTTTCGAACCGGTTATCCAATCTACACCGAATTAGGTTGGTAGGTATACGGATTAGTACTCCAAGTTTTACTTAATGAAGTAAATCGGTCAAGGGGTTGTAAAGTTGCAAGGGTCCAAAGGGAGTACAAAAAAGTCATACAAAAATAAAAGTGAGGTGTCATGTAATAAGGCTTCATTTAGACATTCCAAATCCGTTTTTATTTTTGTTCTAAGTTAAATAGATTTTGATCTATCGTAACAATTATAAAGTTATAACCAGTATAACGTCAGCTACCATTTCTTACAGTTTCATTTACTTAGTAGTTCATGTAAGACTGGTATTTGGCTAGGCAGTATCCATGCGAATTGCAAAGTTTACCTCAACCATTGTTAAAAAAAAAAAATTCGGGTTTTATTAACCTCCGACTGAAAACGGAAAGTGTGTTATAATTTTTAGTAAGAAACACTTAGTGGACTTATCTGGGATAGTTGTGTGACCTAGCCGATGCAATAATCAGCTGTGAGCTTAACGTTTGTGTAGATCGCGGTTATTATTTAGCATACAATACGCGTTGGTAGGTCAATGACCTGATAACTGGAACAAGGGTATAGTCAGGTCTTGTACTCTGAGTTTTGAACCTTCCACTAAAACGAGTAAGTATTATGTGGTTCTGCGCGTTTCAAAATGATTCTTATGACATTACTGAATTAGGTTCGTATTTGCATTTATCTGCTCAAGCACTAATGTCAAAACAAATGCACAGACTCGGGGCTCAGTAGGTACTTTTAATTTTTCAGTACTCAGAATTTTTGACAGCTGTCAAAATTTATGCTAGAATACGCAAAATCTGTTATTTTTTTAAATGAAAAATCTTGAACTGTTTAACCACTTTCTCAAATGTCTTACTTTTGCTTTTAAGTGTGCGTGTGTCAAACGAACTCGACCCGCGTGGGACGAGTTGCACCGTTCATTATTTGCGATCTCGTCCTAAATTGTTTGGTATGTAATTTTATTCGTAGTATCGAATTATAAAACTGGAGCTCAAATTATTATCTTCTTCTATATTTTATTTTAAACATATAAAACTCTTTTAAAGCTGACTCTTTTCAAATTTGGAAGGTAGTATCCTTATTAGTGTAGGGTGCACTAAGAAAGGAATTTTGAAAAATCGCATCCTAAAGCGTCTAAAATTAGGATCAAAGATTTTAACCAATATAATGAGTATGCTGCTACCACGCGAGCAAAGCCACGGGCGACAGCTAGTTTAATAGAAAACGGATCATAATTAAATAACATTTAGATATCTAGATAGTTTTTAAAATTAACTCTATGACGTTAAAATCCTTACCTACTCATAAGTGCAACCATTTACAATGCCAAGTTTTTTTTTAAATAAGCTTGTATTTTGTCGATAAAAATATAGTGGTTTTTTTAAATACTGTGTTAATAACATGATTGACACGTGGATTACAAAAAGGTGTTTTAATTCCTCTCAATACAATAAAATTGCATTTATTGAAACCTGTTTATAATTATACAGTGTTATTGAAAAAAAGAGACCCAATTAAGGTGATTAACTGTCAGAAATGTATGCTAATATCTAATTAATCTTTATTAGTTAGCTGAGTCGATCATCTACAACAGAAATCATAGCCCTCCTTTTTGCTTCGCTGTAGTCGGGTATAACAAGCAGAAAAATTTTGTTCCAAATCTAAAACCCGACTGGAAATCACGCTCTAAAATGTATGAAACAAGAAAATATTCTCATCTGAAATTGTTATACACTAACGGTACTGTTACATATGCTAATAAAGCATGCTTTTAGTGAGCAATTGCTCATTTAGCATGTGTATCGAAACCTTGCTAATAATGAGCATGCTAATTATTAGCATGCTAGAAAATCGCACGACCATCGATTTTTGAGCATGCTACCTGCACCGCGGTTGAAGGGGGGCGTGCTTTTAGCGCGTGTGAACAGGTTTGCTTATTGAGCATGCTAGTATCGATCGATCGATCAGTCGTTTGCGA
Organism: Eulithis testata; assembly: GCA_947507515.1. Classification (NCBI taxonomy): domain Eukaryota; kingdom Metazoa; phylum Arthropoda; class Insecta; order Lepidoptera; family Geometridae; genus Eulithis; species Eulithis testata. The sequence continues at coordinate 1,509,873 of OX382213.1, read as the reverse complement.
CAGGTGCGCGTGCACAGAGAGCGTGAGAGCACATAAAATAGCATGTGTATTGGAGTGTTTGCTTTTAGCATGCTTATTCAGAAGCATGCTTATTGCTAGCAAATGTAAACTCCTCACTAGCATGCTGGTAGTGAGCATGCTAATTAGCACGCTTATTTTCATGCTATTTTCTAGCATGTGTAACAGTACCTTAATAGTGATGTTTAGAGGACAACCGTGGTCATATGCGACATTATATACTGTTCGAATGAAACTATTGTTTTGTTACCGGTGTTACATACCGGTCAAAATCATAATTATATGTACCCTTCTTTTTGCTTCGCAGTAGTCGGGTAACAAGCAAAAAATAGACATTTCATCGTTCAGACATTCACCTATCCAGTCGTTTTGCTTCCTAGTAGGTACCTCTGCTTGTTATGTGCTTTTGCTAATTCAAAAGTGACAAGCCCTTTCAAGAAAAACTTAAAGAACGATTTATTCTTTTTTTTATGTAAATGCAACCTTTGCAATTACGACCACGTGTGAATGTATAGAACTAAATGTAGGTTTCCACTTAAAAAAATCACAATAAAACATGCTCAATTCTGTGAAGATATTGATTCGCGTTTCCACCGGCAAAACTTGTGCTGTGCATGTTTAACATTTTAAATCTTGTGCAGATTGTTTTAGGTACTTTCTTGATTGTAAAAATAAATTCTATTAAAAAATACTGCATCAAAATCCGTTGTGTTGTTTTAAAGATCTAAGCATACATACATACAGACATTATACCGAGTGCAGACTATGCCCATGCCACTGCCGGAATGTATGCCGCTTAGTGAGAATAAAGGCGATGTTGCTGTGGTAATAATCTCTGTTTACGTTAGTTATTATATATACTTATATATATTGTATATATGTTTTTTAATTATATTTAAATAGGTATATTAGTTTTTGGAATTGTATATGTATTATATTATGTATAACATGTTATGTATATATACGTATATTATATAATATGTATTTACTAAATCACGAAATTTCTCTTATTAGCACCCCGACCCCCTTCTCTAAATTTATTCAAATCCTCTCTATCCAAAGGTTGCCTGGAAGAGATCGCTATTGAGCGATAAGGCCGCCCATTGTACATATAATGCAATCTGTTTTGTTTATATCATAGGAATATGTTTCGGTGTTATTTATGTACAATAAAGCGTTTTCATTCATTCATTCATTCATAAGTCCGCGGCATTGATGTCGCCATACATTCCGGCAGTGGCATGAGCATAATGTGCACGCGGTATTAGGACAGGCGCGGGAAGCGACTTTGCTTTATACTTATATGTAGTGATGTTTTAGTGGAAGCCTACAATTATATCGTAGTTGTATTGTAATTCAATTTTGAATTTAATTAGATTCAATTACAATGTTATCTAGAATCCTCACGATATAACATTATCCAATAAATTAATACAAATGGCATGCTGACGAGGTCTCGACCTATTCAACTTTACTCAAAGCTAGGTTCTGCTCGTGGCTTCACTCACTTGCTAGTTTAAAAGTATACGTTGTTCACGATAGGTGTATTATAGCTAAGCGTGCTCCACCTTAGGCTGCAGCTACACTTACCACCAGGTGTGCTGGCAGCCAAATGATTAGCTAATGCTAAAAAAAAACGATGATGATTTGTTTATCCCGGGGCCTTAGGGTGCTTTTCCATCAACTGAGCTGTTAATCTACAATAATACAATAACATACAAATGTTTTTATTGCTTCCAAAAGATAATAGAAATAGAAGAAATAGAATAGAAATAGAAATTATTTATTTTACGCAAAAACACATACAAAGATACAATGAAATAAACCTTAAATTATAAAGAAAGATGCGTAAAAAGGGTACTCGCTCAGCAAATGCTAAAGGTGCACGGTGGCTCCTTTAGCGCTGGTTTTCAGGAGTGCCTAGAGTGAAGTGGCGTTCAGCCTCTGCGACACGCGCTCTGTTTTACAAGAAAATCTCCTTTTATGTATGAATATAATAGTATTAACAGTGTTGAAAATCTCCTTTTAAGTATGAAATACTTGTATTAGGAGATTCCGCTCTTGCCAGGATACATTATAAAAGTTAACTAAGTTAAAAACTAATTAAACATTTGAAACAGATGGTACTACAAAGATGAAATTTTTTTGTATGATTTACATGGTGAAAATATTTAAAGTTATTGTGCGCATGTTAGGTTAAGTTCAGGAGTTCCTCTGATCACCAGTCTCAGAAGAGCCTGGAAAGCAGAATGGAACCCAAGTGGTGTATAATTATATATGTATTAGTTGGATGTGTGAGAGTGTGTGTAAGGGTGTGTAGGTCTGTGAGTGCGTGTGGGTGGGTGCTACTGATAGTCCCAGTCTCTTAATCTACGTTGCTAAGGATGTGTTTGAGATCTACTAACAGCGATTGTTTGTTTTCTTATTAGACGATCCCTATTTAATTATGTACACTTATGAAATTATTGCATTTACGAAGAGGGCCCAGTTTATCGTTGTATCATAAAAACCTGGCAGGTTTTCTGAACTGTTTTCATACTAAATCATAGGTATTCTGTGACTAAATAGTGATATTAGCGCGTTTCAGCGCGTTTTTTGCCGTCAAAAGCTTCTCGTTTTCATATATCTGTAGCCACGTCACTTGACATGCTATTAGGCAGTGAAAGCAGTTCAGAGCTTGCGATATGGGGGCAGAGTCTATGAAAAACGATTACATATTATGTTCGATTGTATTTATCTCGATAGTCAACCTAAACTAACAGTGTTTTATATTTTTTTTTGTTATTTTCACACCGCGCAGCCTTAACAAGAATCTTGTCAGTTTTAATATGGTTTTAATTCAATTAGTCTGGGCTGAATTCGGCGCTTTGGCGTTTTTCTCAGAATGAACTTTATCATTTCCTACTATTTTGTTAAAGAAAAGTTAAGATTTTAGTGTTGCCAGTTTTCGCGGATGATATGCGTGGAAAGTGAGACAAAATAAAAATTAAAACAAATCAAAATGTTCACGCTATTGTTAGAAGTAATTTAGACACAAAAGAGGCTAATAAAGTAAAAACGAGTAAAAAAACTTTTTTGGGGAAATGCAGCTGAACGCTCTTCATTTGTTTATAAATATATTATGTATTCAACTGAACTATACTATATATATTCAACCAATGCATTGACTGTGGTGAGTTCCCTGACTTAATGAAACATAGTAAAATAACACCTTTATTTAAATCAGGTAGTCATTCTGACCCTACTAACTTTCCACCGATATCAGTGCTACCTACATTTAGTAAAATCTTTGAAAAACTTATGCTTAATCAGCTGCAAAGACATTTTGAAATAAAAAACTTACTAGACAATAAACAATTCGGTTTTACAAAGGGTCGCTCAACCACCGACGCGGGTGTTGAGTTAATATCACATATTTTTGAAAATTGGGAGCAGTCACATGACGCCTTAGGCATTTTTTGTGACCTATCTAAGGCGTTTGATTGTGTGCACCATGAAACGTTAGTCAGGAAACTAAACCACTATGGTGTGAAAGGGATTGCTCTTGAACTTCTTAATTCTTACTTAAGTAACAGAATTCAAAGAGTTGATGTTAATGGAAAACGTTCTCCGGGGTCAGTGGTAAAAATGGGTGTACCACAAGGATCAATACTAGGACCGTTCTTGTTTTTAATTTACATTAACGATCTACCACGAGTGGTTAGAAACGATCATGAGATTGTACTGTTTGCAGATGACACTTCACTTGTATTTAAAGTGAAACGACGACAAACTAATTATGACGATGTAAATAATGCAATCTCTAAGGTTGTAAACTGGTTTAATGTAAACAATTTATTACTAAACGAAAAGAAAACTAAATGTATTCGGTTTATTCTACAAAACGTCAAACAAATAAATGCCAATGTAAAAATCAAAGAAGATAATATAGATCTCGTGGACACCACAGTATTTTTAGGCATAACTCTAGATAATAAACTTCAATGGGGCCCACACATAGATAAATTGTCGAAGAGACTTAGTTCTGCAGCATATGCAGTCAAGAAGATCCGCTTCCTTACAGATGTGGAAACCGCAAGACTAGTCTATTTCAGCTACTTTCATAGCATTATGTCGTACGGCATTTTGTTGTGGGGGAGTGCTGCAGACATAAACACCATATTTGTGTTGCAGAAGAGGGCTATTCGTGCAATTTATAACATGGGTCCCAGCGAATCACTAAGAAATAAGTTTAAGGAAATAAATATAATGACAGTACCTTGCCAGTACATCTATGAAAACTTATTGTATGTTCAAAAAAATATCATTCTATTCAACAAAAAAAGTGATAATCATAATGTTAACACTAGAAATAAAGACAAACTCGCTGTTCCCATCACTAGGCTCACAAAAATTAGTAAATCTTTCAAAGGGCAATGTGTACGCTTCTTTAACAAAATCCCAAGTGATGTGTCTCAGTTGTCGATTGGCAAGTTCAAAAACGTAATAAAACAGAGACTTCTTTTAAAAGCATACTATGAAATATCTGATTATTTAGAAGACCAACAAGCTTGGGACGAACTAGCTCCAAATCAACCAATAAAAAAAAATGTAATCATACCTAATCATACAAAACGTAATGACGATTCAAAGTGATCAGTGAGATTTTATTGAATAAAAGATTTTTGACTTTGACTTTGACTTTGAACTGTGACGTTTCAAATGTCAATATTTTGGTAACAATACAAATTCAGAATCTGGCCGATTATATACAATCAGAAGATAAAGATAGACAATCGGGGGTTGAAAATCGATCGAACTGCAAATTAATTGAAACCTAAATACTTACCCCCTTTATTCATATTCAACTGTCATTTTAGCGCAGCTTTAAAAAATACTGTATCATTGTCACTACGAAAAGAGATGACAACAGATTTAGCAATTATTTTAGTTAGCTCAGCTTTAGCACATCAATATGAATATACCCCTAGTTTAAACTCTGCACCCCTCCACTTTCGACGAACGCTATAAAACCGTGACAGATCCTAATACTGGAAACTAATTTTACTTTAATAATACATCATCATCACTGCATTGCACCCGTGCGAAGCCGGGGCGGGTCGCTAGTATAGTATAACACTGGCTAAAACTACATGATTGGTTCCCCGCTGATTCCAAACTACGTTTCCATGTATTTTTACTACTCTACGAGGAAACACAATACCCGACGTCGAATTCATATTTAATGCAGATCTTGCAAATATTTTGTTAGTTACTGTACGGCTGCGGTCCGATTAAGCGTTTAGTACGCGGCTGACTGTTTCATCTACTATACTGTAAGCCACGGCAGTGCCATCAAGAGACAACTTTCAAAAATCATATAGTTTTAAGCAGTTTTTGTATCTAATTGTAAAAGATCCTTTATGTTTTTTGAGAATGTCTTTAAACCTATTCGGACTTTTCGTTTACCAACTATGGTAATTCCCTGTTTCCATACTTAAACTACTGTGTTTGACTAACTAAATGTTAACCAATTTAACTTATTTCGTTAAAAAAAATATGGCTTTGACGCAAATCGCTATGTAACTATTTTCCCGACCTGTAAGGTTGGTAGTCAAAAAATTTCATAAGTCATAACGCATAAGATTTTGTGCAATAAAAAGTTAAGTAAATAAATAACTTTTAGCGTCGATTGAATATTGGATTAGAACATTATTCAGTCAGCAGCCGACATCACAGTCAGTGGCTCACATTAGCTGTAGTGGGACCGCTGCCTGCGTGTGGCTTGCGTGCGTTTCTCTTATTAAATAACTAAGAAACAGGAATACAAAAAATATGTAAATTTTACAACTTGCAAAACAGCGGGAGGTTTTTTGAATATAGTAGAATTAATCATTTAAAAAATACTTCCTTGGCCCCGGTGCCTGAAGAATTTTAATAAGTCTACATAATGTACTTTTTACTATGAGATATATTTTTTTAGAGGTGTACCTATTGAGCCTATACATTTTTTTTATTTATTTATCTTATTTCTGGTGAATATCTTGACCGATTTTCGTTTCTGTTCAAGAACGATTTTTTCTTCTGAGCGCATTATGTTTTGTAGTTCAATACTTCAATACTGATTTTGCTACAACAAAGTTTCTAGGTCAAAGTCCTACAACAGGTCAACGCCCTTTATGGTCAAGGCTATAAACTTGTGCTGCAGTTTCTTGAGCCGCATTTACACATAAACCAGAAGGCCTTTAGTACGAGTTTTGGTGTGTAAATCTGGTGTAAAACGGCACCCAGTACTCCAATGTGCGCTGATTTGTGTGTCAGACGTTGGTTGCATAAAACTGTGCTTATTAGGTCCGGATGTCCGGAAAAGTTTGTGTGAAAGACGTCTTCCGAGTACTATTACCGCATTATTTCTACCGCCAAGCAATGCTCGCAATTCTGTATTCCGGTTTGAAGGGTATCCAGTGAATTACACGCTCCTTAGAGTGATGGAATAATGCATCACATTGCATTAGGGTAGCCCATCAGATAGTTTAGATAGCCCATCAAACGAATGCTTGAGTAGAGAAGCGTAGTGCAGGATCTGAGAAATGTAGCTGGCAAACACTAGATGAGAAGAGACGAAGACCGGGCTTAATGGCGCGTCTTGGGAGAGACATACGTCCAGCAGTGGACTCATTTAGGTTGATGATGATGATTCGATAGTTTTATCTACAAAAATCTACGCTGGTAACCTGCTTGCTACATAAACAAGACAGTTACATGCAAATTTTACTGCGTTTGTAATACAAATGGCGGCAGAACACGACAATTTATGCAAATTGAGTTTTTGGTAAAACTTTTTTCTTACTTTTACGTGACAAAATCCACAACTTTTGAATCCTGATGCTGTTTTTTCGACTTTTATTTCGTAAGTACCTCTTTTGGAGTGCAAATAATTTTAGTTTTTTTTATCAAAGTCATAAAATCACCATGTTCATTTAACACGTCATGCTTTTTTTTTCCGTGTCCCGTTATTTATTTTTTTATATGTAAAAGCACAGAGCATATAATACTTACCAGTAATTATAGGTAGATTGTTGGGACGTGCCCTTGACTAGCCCTTTATGTCTTTTAAAAACTTGAATACCGAGCTCTTGCTGACTTGCTAACCTAGCATGTGTTGTGTGTTTAACATTACAGACGTTTATTGAATAAATTTAAGTCTTTATTTTTCTACTAGATGTGATTTTCACTCAAGTTTTTATAGTAGTTATTTCAAAAGATATTTCAATTTCAAAGTTATTTTTCAAAATTTTAAAAAACGCCACCCATGTAAAGATAAAAATATTAGCTTTTTTTCATATAAAATTCAGTTTTGGTTGTTCAAAACGTTTTTATCGTATTCTGGCAAATCTTAACTTTTACCTATTTACCTACGTACAGCAGAAATCTTTGGTTTTGCATAAGAACTTTTTTCTTATAGTCCAAATAGTTTAGAACTAAACGCCTGCCTGGGTTTGAAAACTTTTTAGACAGATTTAATTAAAAACTGCATTCACGAAAAAAAATGAATAGAGTGCAGAGTCCTTTTCAAAAGGCTTCGACAACTCTCGAACTAGAATCGTGCTTTCGAAAAACGAACAATGTATGAAACGGGGGTCAAAATTTAATTATGGTAGAATGGGAGTCCCGTTTCTTCTTACGTAGGAACTACGTATTACATATTCTTTGGCTTCGACATTCGAAGGGAAGAAGTAACGGTGTAGATAACGGTAACAATAAAGGTTTCAATTTATATCTTGACTTCACTTGCATTGCGGACTCGATTCGAATCGATTCGAGAAAATCGAATGCTTTTTATTATTTTTGAATTTAGAATTTCAACTTACTGGCACACTGACTTTTACAAAGTAAATGTATATGCTAGAAAACATAAGTTTTTATAACTAGTTAGCGAAGATGGAAACTGAAAATATCTGCGGAAGAAATAAAAAGACTTGAATAAAACATTTTGACTGTTATGCCTTTGTCTAGAGATATCACGGTGTAATTTCGCCCAAAGGGGATTATGAGACACAAAGTCTCATAATCCCCTTTGAGCTGTCCCCTCCAAAGGAATCAGGAGACTTTTTGTCTCACTAACCCATGTTTATGCGTGCATTAAGTTACTTGTTTTTATCAATTAGTTACCACCACACAACTATATAATAAAAAAACTCTTACATAATATAACACTTTCCGATTCCAAAATCACAGTCCAAAAATGACTAGAATTGTCGTAGACGATAGATTGTCCGATATCGGCGCGGCACATGCGCGCGCGCAGACCCTCCCGATACTAAAGCTAGGCGCACTACTCCTACCCAGGAAAACGTTATACGGATCAAAAGGATTCCATTAGAATTACTGTCGCGTAGCACGTCCCTAGTGATGGGTGTCGTGTGTTGAAGACACCAGTCTAAAATCATACTAATATTATAAATGTGAGTGTAAGTTTGTTTGTTACGCTTTCACGCGAAATCTACTCCGATCATCATGAAACTTTGTACACATATTCTTGGAGGTAATAGAAGTAACATAGGATACTTTTTATCCCGGAAAATTATCGGGATCCAATGGGACGGGAACGAAGTCGCGGGCGGAAGCTAGTAAATAATAATGTAAAAAAACTTAGATGTTAATTTTAATGTTTAATTTTTTTTAGGAACATTGAAGTTACCAAACATTCATTGATTTAACAAAAAAGAGTTAATTCACAAAAACCATTTTGTTAATTACAGAATTAGATTAAGTGAGCGAAGCGAGCTCTATGAAATACTTATCAAAGAAATGATTTTTCAAAAAATTGAGAACAAATCACAATATAAAACCTACATTATATCGATATTTAGAACAGATTACTGAGTTAGATCAATAGTGAATAAAGTTACGTTTTGCACTAATTGTGTTGTGTAAAAAATGATACAGTTGAGTGAGCATGCGCACATACCACTCACGCATTGTAACTACTAGTTCATATTCTAGCCTAAATAGGATAAGAATAAGAATCATTATTGTAAAACTGTGTAAAAAGAGATCTTAAAAATATAATATAGAATATAATTATAATATAGAAATAAAAAAGAATACAAAATAATATATTATGTAAAATACCTATGGAATATATAATAAAAATAGAATATAGTGGGTATTTATCTAAACCACAGGAAAGAGAAGACCATCAGACTTAGATGCTAGATGGGCAGTCGATATACAGAATGGAAATACAACAAAGTGGCTATTTCTGGCTCTGCTAAGAATTTACTATTATTTTAGGTTTTAATATTTAAATACTTGTAACATTTGGGAATTAAGGGCTTTTTTATTATAATTGTTTATCTAGACACAAAATAAACCCTGATTTTATTTATCTATTTGTATTTTATTGTTATACAAAGACTAAACGAATTTGTCTTTTCAAAGATAGTATTTGCGACCTCTCCAAATTAGAAAAAAAAAATTGTTTTTCTTCATAGGTAGGTTAACTCTTAAATTGTTTATATAAACGAGTTATTCCCATCGAGCCCACCGGCTGGCCCCCTGGTGGGGCCGATGGGAAAGAAATTCCCAACAAGCCCACTTATGCAAATGAGCGTATGACGAAAATGGCCACCTCTCAGAATTGTGCTAGAGTATCTAAGTTGTGGCGCCACTAGTTACACCATTTTTTGTACCTCGACACAAGGTGTTTGCCCTACACTGTTTTATACTACGACTTATACTGTTCCAACTCTTTGTGTCTGTCTGTTTGTATGCAAGACACGGCGCAAGGTTGAACTGCTAGCACCAGCCAATAATAAGCTAAACAGCCATCAGTATCAATTGAAAGTGACCATTAAAATGATCAAGAAACGGTCGTATTTCCTGTATCAACATTTTTGTTAAGATAAAAAGTGACTTCAAGCGAAAATAATAGTTGTAGCTATAAAGGTAGGGTCAGAGTTTCCGTGAGTGGTAGTGACCAGTGGTGAAAATAAAAAGGTAAGCGATAATAAGGGTTAGGTTGAAGAGATTAGGGTTGAAATTCCTGTGGCAGAAATTAACTAGGGATGGGATTGGAAACTAGATGAGTTCCGTATATTGTTCGCGATGAATAAAGAGGAAATAAAAATGTTATGTAGATCTTTATTGTTAGTGTTTTATTGTTGACGGACATGACATAAACTTAAATTATGTGACGTGTATACAGTCATAGATAATCTCACATAAATACAAGGTGTTACATTCGAAATCTCAAAAGTCGTAGAACAAACACTGTTCGCCATGACATGTAAAATACCCCCCTTTCGCACTTATAGGGTAATTATGTATAAGTATAAGTATTGTAATGGAATGGCAACACGAATAGAAGAAGAAGCCATCTTGGGCGTGTTCAAATCGGTCGGGCGGTCACTATTTGGTTGGGTGACCGGTAGTTGCATTTACGCTTGCGCTTTCGTGCTTCGCAGGGCACGTTAAACTGTCCCGGCTCCAGCAGTCGTTAAGCCACGACGGAGGCCTTAAGGCGGCCTAAAAACATCGTCACCACAGTTGGCCACTAACTCATCTCTCTCTCTCTCTTCCCGACTATTGGTCCCACATGGTGGTGGGGTCAGCCTTCCTCACAGTCTTCCTCCACTTCGCCCTATCCATGACGTCGTCATCGGAAATATTGCATTCGGTTTAACACGGCTGTCCAGGTGGTTTTTGGTCTCTCTCTAGGTCTTTTGCCGGAGACGGACAGTTCCAGGGCCTCTATTGTGAAAAATTACTTACGAAGATTCGGTAGCGTCGTTTCTGTTACACTGCGCAATGACGCTGTCACTTCGCAAGAGCCCACGTCATCGTTCGAGATGACCGCGCAGTGTAACACAAACGTCACTACCGAATCTTCGTAAGTCATTTTTCACAGTAGAGGCCTAGTTACTCGGTTTACAACGTAATCGGGTGATCTTCTTTACGTAATCGGGTGACATGTCCATACCATCTCATTCTGTTCTCCTGCAGCTTGTCTGCGATGTCGCGCACTCCGCGCAATGTTATATATTATGCCTTTACATCTATTGAAGATGATTTATACAGCTGGAAGAATATCATTCAAAACATGGTCTTACATAAAGGTCACGACCCTCAACCCTGAGGATATCGACGCAAGGAGGAGGGGGATACTGCGTCAGGAGGCAGCCTATGCCTACACTTAACGACACACTGTAGTGCCTGGGACAATGTTTAGATGGAGTAGGCCCAGCACCTATACCATCCTCTCAGCCTAATCATATCCACAGGAAAGACATCGTCAATACGTGCGGAGCTGACTAAGCCAAGGGTTTCCTCACGATGTTTTCCTTCACTGTTAAGCTCGTGTTAATGCGCATATAACATTTTCGAAACGAAAAATCTATTGATGCACGTCAGGGATTCGAACCCGCGACGCAATGTTATGGTATAGCTATAACAATTTGTAAACATTGTTATTTTGAATTGAATTGTAATAAACACCAAATATCACGGAGATAGCTGGCGTCGTCCCACTAATATTAAACATCCTGCTGCAAGGTAAGTTTGGAATCTACTATATTGCAAAAGAGATGCGTTAAAAAAAAGTATATTATAAGTATTCCATCAGAAATCTAGTTCCCATATACAAACTTTTATATCAAGCCGTTAAATATTGTATACATGCGTAATATAAGAGTGTGCTTTTAATGAAATAAATGAATTATCTTATCTTAAATTATCTTTGCTTAGTTTGGGACTGAGCGTTGTGTGTAATGTCCAAGTATATTTATTTACTAGCTTTCGCCCGCATCTTCATTCGCGTCCCGTTGCATCCCGTTGATTTTCCGGGATAAAAAGTTGCGTATGTGTTAATCCATATCACGGATAATATATATTCCAAGTTTCATCCAAATCGGATCAGTAGTTTTTGCGTGAAAGAGGAACAAACATACATATATTTCGCGTAAACACAGATTGCGCTAGGGGAAACTCTCTTTCTAAAGGTGCTGGGCAAAACGACAAACACGACATTATTTATGAACACCACATTTTATACTTTGACTGCGACATGTTTAATTTATGTAGTGTTAGTGGCGCAGCTCGTGCAGGAAGACATTGTCACGTAGAGCTTGTCCTCGGACGCGCGGTTCCATTGTTTAGTACGATACGATAGTAATAACGTACGACTTACACGACAAACTAGTTATTGAGACTAGTGCTCTGAAACGTACGTACCCAGGCTCCGATAAAAATTTGAACTAGAAGGACTAGAATTAAGCTATGGTAAGTAAAAACTATAGAATTTTGTATACCTAGGTAATAGATAGAGGCACGTGGGATACACGTCCATTTAGATAATGTCAATTGTGCCAATAAATTAAAAAATATTCTTAAGTACACCGTGGTTCTTGAAAAGTAGTCCCGTATCGTGTGACAATGGAAACAGGCCGTCTTTCAATAGTAAACAAGGTATCGGATGTAACAGCGCGACAGTGGAGTTATATCGCGATTCTGCGGATGCGACGCAACTCAGCGGAATCACACGGATTGTACGCATTTGGGTATTCAATAACACTGATTTACTTAAACAAGATATTGTTCACGGCTTTGCTTGTTTTGAGTTACACTTTATTTTAGTTACATAAAACTCCTTGCTATTAGGTACTGCTATTACTTGTAGATTATCTTTTATACTACTATAAATAATAATAATAAATATTCATGGACACTTAACAGAATGCCTTCTAGTCCCAAACTTTATACGATGGAAACTAGATGGCTGATAGAATACATACATTTTTTTTTGTAAATACATACTTATAATACATAGAAACACCCAGACACAGAACAAACATCTATGTTTGCCACACACAAATGTTTGTTCTCGGTGGGGATCAAAACCCACGACAGTTGACAGGAGCCATGACGCCTGTCAACTATGGAACGCGATTGCAATTACGGGTACATCTAGTGTGTTTGAAATAGACCAATAGGAATCGTTTAATATGAAAACAAACGATCCCTATTGGTCGATTTCAAACACATCCTTAGCAACGTAGTTTAACTTAGCTCTGGTGGAAAAGCACCCTAACAGTCGGTTTTTCTTTTCAAACTCAAACAGTAAAAAAAAAACCTTCGTTTTCCGTTCAGTAAAAAGGAAGAAAGCGATTTCATTGTAACATAGCATTTGCCATTAGGTAGAATAATGCACTATTTTTACATTTAAGACCATTTTGTAACATATTCTGACAAATAAACATAATAATATCTTATCTTATAGTCAATATATCGTGGAAATATAAGCAGCACAATCTCGTATTCAGCATCCGCGCCACGTTTGAATCACAAGAATCAGTTGTATCGAATGGAAAATAAAATTTCATTGCGACGATTCGCACTGGATTACGAACTGTGCATGGAATTCGGAAACTAGAAGTCATATCGGAATAATAATAATATGCCTTTACATCTATTGAAAATGATTTATACAGCGTCAGGAGGCAACCTATGCCTACACTTAACGACACACTGTAGTGCCTGGGACAGTGTTTAGATGGAGGCTTGCCTAGCACCTATACCATCCTCTCAGCCTAGTCAGCCTATATCGGAATAACTGAAATAAATAACAATAAAACAAAATAATAACGAATACATACGTAAGTAATTCAATTAGTTGTAAAGTTGGCGTACTTTGTATTTTAAAACACCTAAATCTTCTTCTTTTTTTCTATGTTCCCATTCATTTCATTTAGTTAGGATAATAATACTTAATTTTTAAGATCTCTTTTTACACAGTTTTAAAATAAGTGATTCTTAGACCGGAATACTGAAAAGTCACTCAAATTCAAGCACGCACCACTTAAAATTGCTCTGCCTCAGTTTGACATTACTCATTTGTAAGAGATGTCAATTTAAGCGTGAACTTAATTTAAGTGGCGTTTGAGTATTCGGCCGTAAATCTTATTCTTATTCTAACTAGTTTTATGGCTTTAGGTAGTCTCAAAAGCCTCCGTTTTCTAAATGTCGGTTAAAAGGTATCTCTTCAGCCCCCGTATCGCAAGCTCTGAACTGCTTTAGCTGCCCAGCATAATGTCAAGCGACGTGTAAGATGACTTGCTGACGAATCGGACAAAATATTTTGGGACACAATGTCCCAATTGACACTTTTGATTTTAATATTTTTGTTACTGACGATTCGGACACCATCAAATTAAGGAAGCTGTTGAGTATAGTCAGGTAAAAAATGTTTAAGCAAATTATGATATAGCCATGGGGTCTCACCCAGAACAAAGAAAATGTAGTTCTAATTACATCTCAATAGATGGCGTAACCTGATATATACGAAAATAAGAAGCTTTCAACGACACCAAAAAACGCACTGAAACGCGCTAATGTCACTATTTAGTCACAGAATACCTATGATTTAGTATGAAAACAATTCAGAAAACCAGCCAGGTTTTTATGATATCCCACAGTAATAAGTAGGAAAGCCAACACTGCTTTAAGTTGTCAAATGAGCGAGTACCTAACGAGAAAAGTTTTCTGATCAGCTCGTGGCTTCTGATAGCCTAATCATAACTTTGGTCCCGGATTGAGTTATATGTGGGCGATATCAACTTTTTAAACTAGGAAAGGTAGGCAAGTTTGTTAACAAAATTAATTAGTTTTTAGGTACCTAATTCGTAGGAGAGACATAAGTAACCCCGAATACTCAATTAATTTTATTCAATAAATTGGACTGAACCCACTGGACGGATTGATTGAACGGAATGAACCCCGAATATTGAAATGTCACTCATTTATACACCACTTAAAATTAACCTGCTTTTTTAACTTCAAAAAAAGGAGGATATTCTCAATTCAGTTGTATTTTTTTTTGTTAACTGGATGAACTGCCATCATCTGATGATGAAACGTAATCAAAAAGTCAGTTTCTCTAGTTTTTAAAGTAAGGTATAATTTATGGCGCTACTGACGTGTCGGTGTCGTATAGATGTCAGTATCGGCCACTGTAAAGGCCCATAGGTAGTCTATTAAAAGACCTAAATAAGCCGTAACTCGGAGGGCTCTAATATGGCGCTAACAGAGCGTTATAGGCCCCGTGCTAATAGGCATACATTACTATAATAAATTGGAAGGAAATACAGTCCCGCCAGCGATTCTGTTACGATTTGGTTGGTAGCTGTAGGGTAACTCGCAGGGTAAGCGTCGCTCGAGTTTCTTTGAAAAAAAAAAACAAATAAAAATACATTTGAATTTTACTTGGATATTTTACTATTATTCTTAGAACTAAATAAAATTACATCTATACAGTATTTACAATATGAAAAATACATAAAATCATTACTTATTTTATCTCCAATCTAAACAAACATTATCCAATTAATGAGATTAATTTATTTTTGAAGTAAATACTCTCTTGCTGTGATGACCCAGAAGTCACCCTAAAAAAATATTTTTTACTGCCTAAGAAATGAAAGCACACATGTTAAACTAATGTCCAAGGCGAAACTAATCTTTTGTTTAACGAATAATTTTTTGCGTTTCTGTCAAACAAATTACCTAAATGAATTGGTTGCAGCTGCGTGGTTTTAAGAATACGCACAAAAAGCTAACAGATTTTGGTAAGAGAGATAACGAATGCGATTTTAGACCTGTTCTAAGAAGAGTTTTTGTTTTAAGACTGACGTTGAAATTGTTACAAAAAAGAAAAGGTTAAAACACAAGTGTGATTTTAGGATGGGACTCGTTTAGAGAACCGCTTGGTCTTGAGACTGGCGTCAGAATTTGTTATAAAAAAGGGTTAAAAGTTACCTATTTATTTCCTGTGTTGCTCGGTCAAAGATATACAAAATAGCATGTTGATTGCTGAGATGTTAGTAATAAAATGGATGATAGAATAATTAATCATAAGGGCATGGTTTGGTTACAATTCGCGAATTGTAACACCTAGTATTTAATATCAGGTTTATTCCTAAAGACAATTAATGAATATATAACCCGTGTGCTACTGTTTATATAAATGTGATATTTCAGGATGATTTTACAAAACAGTTAATACTGTTAGCTATCAGCAAACGCTCACATATAAATTTCAGTTTACAGACACCTACTGGTAGCGACGCCCTGTGGTGGAATTTAACAGCTCTGCCAATGAGCGAGGAACGAATCTCCAAGCCACGCCCAGGAGGATGGGACGTGCGCACACGCTTAAAAGGAATTGTAGGGATATTCGGGACCCCAGTCGGAGAATTACGGTCAACCAGCGCGTAGCGTTTTTCACTTAGAGTCATTTACGCAGTCAGTTCAGTTTTGAGATTCAGTAGCGTACAAACGTGGCCTTTTGTTTTGGCGCGAATCCTTTGTTTCTGTTATTAACTTACCGTGGTGATTTTTGCCGTGTAAAGATTTAGTAAGGAGTGTAATACTTTGATTTGAACTCTAAACAGGGTATCGTAAATTAGATCATTTTTAGTGCCAGTTTCGAGTTGTTCCTAAAAAAGAGCTAAGTTCTAATTTTAAGTCTGTATGATTGATTTGGTAAAAGAGTAATAAAGCAATAACTACAACCCTTATAGTACATTGAACTCAGAAGACAGAGAGGTTTACCTAAATCAATCATACGTGTTGATTGTAATTTCCTAGATAATAATATGTCGCTTGTTCCCATCTCACTCTGAGACTTCGGTTCCCAAATTTGAATTCTTAAGACTGTCTAAGTCTTGGCCAAAAGGCCTGTAAAATTAACTTGCCCTGGAATAACTAAGTAGGGGGGTCTTGGTGGGTCCGAATAGGTATTCGGATCCCTTCACGGCTTTCCGAGGCGATTGATGGGAAAGCGTAGTAGTCTGACTTGATTTAGATTTCTGTTGAGATCAAAGCAATTCCGATTATCAGCTTATAATGCGGTGGTGTTATTCCGGAAACCCTATAGGGCTCAAAGTACAAATATAAAGCCTAGATTAAACCTAAATGTGATGGTTAAGTTTCTCTTTAAGTTGTATGTTTAATTGGTAAGGGTTTGTACATGGTTTTATCTTGCATTTGGTTTCTTAATAAACTAATTATTACTGAGTTCGTTTAGAGTTTAATTCCTTCTTACTTAAATTCATTTCCTAGTTCACCTGATTAGGACAGGATTAAAATTTGTCTAAAGATTCATAATCATTGAGCTGAAGATAATTTTAGAACCATTCAAATATTCATCTTGAGAGTCTTGAGTAGATATCAGTCGATAAAGTTAATAATACTTTTCTGCTAGCTAATGCTATTAGCAGTACAATGAGCGATTGGTTATTCTTGTCTAAATCTGGTCAATTGCTCCGAGCTGAAAAAGTCTGACGGACTCACGGATCCACCACTTCTGTCATTGAAGATCCGTTTACACACCTTTCGACAAAGTCCAGTCTAGACTAGGAAGATGCACGGGGATTCTAGATACCCAATTTAAGTGCCACTCTGCTCCCGAGTATAATTGAACCACCAAATAACTAAGAGAATCCATCGCCTAAGTCAAAGAGTTTTATAATCACTGATTTTAATCCATAGAAGTATGTATATCAGCTTAAGACTCTAGTATTATGTTCAAGTAATTAATTCACGCAGGACAAGGCAAATACCATTATTCAGGTAGAAACACTCTACAGTGATACAAGGCTAGCGTCGTTAAAAGGAGAACGCGCAGTCTTATCCACAGTTCATATTCAGCCATACCATATCTAAAAACAATAGCATAGATTTCATAGATTTAATGAGCTAACCTCTAACAGGGGGTTGGGGCCATTACATTTGTTGCCGGTGTCCAGGATTTAGTTCAAAGTATTGCAAAAACGCTTTACTACTAAAACAAAGTTTCTGGTTTAAATAAAAAATAACACAACGTAGCTTTATTATTAATGACGATCACAAATATATAAAACAGAATTTTTATAGATATTCAATTGTTTCATTTTCTATCTTTGTCTAGATATTTTTATTATTTTATTAGCCGTCTTGTTTGGTGAACTATACATAAAATAATTTCTATTTCAGTATTCAAAATTTAATTTTATCATCGAAAATAACTCAGTAATCATTATTTTATTGTGCACGTTAAATTTAAGTTAGCATAATGCTTGGTAGCACGCAGCACGTAGAAATCGAAAACGAGCAACACATGACCTAGGTTCCGTAGCATCAAATACTAAGAAAAATCAAAACCATCAACACACGAACTCCAAATAATTTTCAGGTTTTCAGATGTTAGGCAGCGGGCAACCAATAGACGAACTCTACAGAATTTTCAGGTTTTCAGATCTAAGACAACCAGCAATCAGCAGAGGAACTCCGCAGAATTTTCAGATTTTCAGATGCTAGGTAGCAAGTAAGATAAAATTATGCGACGAATAGATACGTTAAAGCGAGAGGGATATAGAGAATGTTAGCGTGGCTGCAGTATAATGAGATGAACGGATTTTCAGGTTCTTCAAGCGACAAGATTAATTCAAATATACCAAGATTAGATAATCTATTAGATGGCAGATCAAAACTGACTGGAACTTTTAATTCACATCGGTGTCGCTTATTCTATAAAACGAACGATTTATACACTAGATTTATTAAGAAACTTGTAGCTTTTAATTAAAAGAAGTACATTCATTCAGTAGAGAGGCAAGGTAGCGAGATTGAAGTATTTTTAGAATGCCTAGCAGGAGCCACATTGAAGGTGTAAGAGTTATTTAGTCATAGGTGGGTGACTTCAACTAGTAACAATACGCAGGTGCGTGAGAGCTCAGGTACTGTTTCTTAGAATTTAGGAAACCAAAAAGTGTCGAACGTCGACCTAGTGATTCAACAGTAGGTATTTCAGGCGCTTATTACATTTAAGGTACAGTTAATCGAGGTTATTAGATTATTAAAAAACTTCTAGAGGCCGATATGATGATGATTATTTGAGATAAAGACCTCCACAGGCTGACATTATGATGATGATTATTTGAGATAAGAACTTCCACAGGCTGATATGATGATGGTGAATAATCTAGATAAGGGCTTTTACAGTCTGATATGATGTGATTAACCGAGGTAAAGGCTTCTATAGATTGATATGATGATGAATAAATGATGATGATTAATTGATATAAGGACTGCTACATGTTGATATAACAATTATGACGATTATTCAGGATAAATTACTTTAAGGTCAGGGTCTGATATTGATGATTATGAAAAATGCGATTATTGTTGCATTTAGCCAAATACACGAATAAAATAGATAAGTAGGATGGGATGTATGAAAGTCAAGTAAAGTGTGAACTCGGTAATAGATTTATGATTATAGATAGTACCAAAGAATAATGATTTATTACAAGGAACTGGTTTGATGTTTGAGAAATACTAACTAAAGTTTTGAGTGAGCGGTCAAGTAGTATTCGTGTGATGTATGAGAGTTGTGAGCGGAGATTGTATGTTATTTCTAATGGTTATTATTTCATAGGAATGATGATACGGCTATAAGTCCTTTTGTACCGGACAAGGCTAAACAAACATACGACATTCAGAAGTGAGGACGCAGGTTATGATTGGTTTGTAGTCTGAGAACAAAGGCTAAATTACTTAGAACAAACAGCGATAGACGCTTAGGATGGAGTAAGCGAGATAGCGATAGAACCACATGTCCAAACAATAGATGTTCCAGAGAAGCAATGTGATGCAGTATTGTAAGTTTTACTAAAACACAAAGTGGTGTTTTCTAGAAATTCCAGACAAACAAAAGATGTGTGCATAAAGACGAAATGGCGAGACCAAGGCAGTAACCGAATTCCCAGGCGTTTAAAAATATTAAACAATTAAGACGTTTATTTGGGTGTCGTAAACTATTTTCAAAAATTTATTTGCTAGTACGGAGAAAAGACAAAAGGCATTGTGTAGAGTTGTAGACTTTTACGATAGAAGATAAAGTATGAATGGATCCTAGAAACAACGAAATGCATTGAGCAGGATAAAAAGTTATTTTAGATACCGTTACGGTTATGCTAGCACATTTCGACATTAGTGAAAGGTATTATTCATAAATAGATAACAATGATGAATGGATGAATGAAAGAAAATGCGTTATAGTACGCTTACATACTTAATAAACTAGGAACAACAAGCGATTAAGAACAGTACAGTGAGTGGTCTTATCGCTGAAAGCAGTTTATTCCAGGTATACTTTGGATTGAGATGATTTCCAGTGTATGCTAGATTGGTCAAGTTGTACAAATACCTAGATGAGAATTGATGGATGAATGAAGTAAATAGTAATATAAGTGACTAGCTGCCGCCCGCGACTTCATTCGCTTCTCGTTGGATCCCGTTAATTTTTCGGAATAAAAGATACCCTATGTGTTAATTCAGGTCACGGACAATATTAAATATTCCAAGTTTCTTTCAAATGGGATCAGTAGTTTTTGCGTAAAAGAGTAAAAAACATACATACATCGCTACAGACTTTCGCGTTTATAATATTAGTAGGATATCGGTACTTTGAGTTGCAAGTAGATAAACCGTCAGAGGGTGGCAAGGCCTTAGAGTTTATGGTAAAGAGCTGTTAATAAACGATGATGATGTATTAGATAGTGACAGAATAAGATTTATTCGCTATCATTCATAGTTTGACTAAGGTTAAGTTTTATTATGTAATATTAAGTTAGTAATCCAGTCAGATTATACGTTTTACCGGACTATTACGAACAAAGGAGAGTTACGATTTTGATCGATACGTATGTATGTATATGAGTATGATTGTCTGCATTTTTATAGCTGTCGAATGGCAATGGATAAGTGTGAAATGATCTAGTTGGCTCATCATTATACAATTATTGGATGGTTTATTTAAGTATTGTGTATACAGAAGAAATGGACGATTAATTAATATGTGTGAGAATAATATAGTTGGTTTATAATAATATTAATGAATGATTTATTTATGGTATTAAGTATACACAAGGATCGGACGATTATATTGCTGATGTTTCATCAAGGTACATATCGTGAGAAGGTATATGTCCAGGTCCACGAATATTCATCCGCAGTTGAATTTGGTTAAGGCCAAGAACTTTAAACAGGTGTCGAGCAGTTGAAAGGAAAAATGAGCGCGTTACAGGAAAACAATGCCAAATAGTTATGAACAATAGAAGATAGTTGGAATAGCGATAGCGTTATATCGTAAGGCGAGATAGTTAAGTTTTATGATAAAAGACAGCACATTGTTTTATAAGCGTAAAGGAAGGTTTTTAGAACGTACTATTATAAGACTTATAAGAACTGGGTAATGAGTTACCTTGTGATGGAAATAAAGTTAAGCCGAAAACAAAACCCCAGGTGGACAAAGAATCGAATCTTACAAGAAAGTTTTTATTGTTGTCTGAAAAGTCGTGTACAGTAAGTGCGAAACCTTACGCAGGTGGTTAAACAGTATTAAAGAAAGGCGGCCTGATAAGAGAAATTTAATGCTATTCATTTGTTGAGATACGAAGAAACACCTGCAAATAAGTAGAATTACCATGATTGTAGTATTATCAATCATGTGAATAAAGTTATAAATAAGTTATGGTATATAAAATATTTTCTTTAATAAATAATAATATTTTCTTTAATAAGATAGATATTACGTAATCTTAAGTTTTCAGACACAGTTTGGTCTGAGGGTGGCTGGAAGTTTAAAAGTTTTTGTGAACTACAACAGTAATACATAATGAGTACGAGTGGTTCTAATCATTACAATTATTTACTAATCAAGATTTTCAGAAGTTTATGAAAAGTTTTTATACTCGAAGAACGATGGTCTTCTTCATATCAAAATTTTCAGAGGGTGGAATGTGATGACCCAGAAGTCACCCTAAAAAAATATTTTTTACTGCCTAAGAAATGAAAGCACACATGTTAAACTAATGTCCAAGGCGAAACTAATCTTTTGTTTAACGAATAATTTTTTGCGTTTCTGTCAAACAAATTACCTAAATGAATTGGTTGCAGCTGCGTGGTTTTAAGAATACGCACAAAAAGCTAACAGATTTTGGTAAGAGAGATAACGAATGCGATTTTAGACCTGTTCTAAGAAGAGTTTTTGTTTTAAGACTGACGTTGAAATTGTTACAAAAAAGAAAAGGTTAAAACACAAGTGTGATTTTAGGATGGGACTCGTTTAGAGAACCGCTTGGTCTTGAGACTGGCGTCAGAATTTGTTATAAAAAAGGGTTAAAAGTTACCTATTTATTTCCTGTGTTGCTCGGTCAAAGATATACAAAATAGCATGTTGATTGCTGAGATGTTAGTAATAAAATGGATGATAGAATAATTAATCATAAGGGCATGGTTTGGTTACAATTCGCGAATTGTAACACCTAGTATTTAATATCAGGTTTATTCCTAAAGACAATTAATGAATATATAACCCGTGTGCTACTGTTTATATAAATGTGATATTTCAGGATGATTTTACAAAACAGTTAATACTGTTAGCTATCAGCAAACGCTCACATATAAATTTCAGTTTACAGACACCTACTGGTAGCGACGCCCTGTGGTGGAATTTAACAGCTCTGCCAATGAGCGAGGAACGAATCTCCAAGCCACGCCCAGGAGGATGGGACGTGCGCACACGCTTAAAAGGAATTGTAGGGATATTCGGGACCCCAGTCGGAGAATTACGGTCAACCAGCGCGTAGCGTTTTTCACTTAGAGTCATTTACGCAGTCAGTTCAGTTTTGAGATTCAGTAGCGTACAAACGTGGCCTTTTGTTTTGGCGCGAATCCTTTGTTTCTGTTATTAACTTACCGTGGTGATTTTTGCCGTGTAAAGATTTAGTAAGGAGTGTAATACTTTGATTTGAACTCTAAACAGGGTATCGTAAATTAGATCATTTTTAGTGCCAGTTTCGAGTTGTTCCTAAAAAAGAGCTAAGTTCTAATTTTAAGTCTGTATGATTGATTTGGTAAAAGAGTAATAAAGCAATAACTACAACCCTTATAGTACATTGAACTCAGAAGACAGAGAGGTTTACCTAAATCAATCATACGTGTTGATTGTAATTTCCTAGATAATAATATGTCGCTTGTTCCCATCTCACTCTGAGACTTCGGTTCCCAAATTTGAATTCTTAAGACTGTCTAAGTCTTGGCCAAAAGGCCTGTAAAATTAACTTGCCCTGGAATAACTAAGTAGGGGGGTCTTGGTGGGTCCGAATAGGTATTCGGATCCCTTCACGGCTTTCCGAGGCGATTGATGGGAAAGCGTAGTAGTCTGACTTGATTTAGATTTCTGTTGAGATCAAAGCAATTCCGATTATCAGCTTATAATGCGGTGGTGTTATTCCGGAAACCCTATAGGGCTCAAAGTACAAATATAAAGCCTAGATTAAACCTAAATGTGATGGTTAAGTTTCTCTTTAAGTTGTATGTTTAATTGGTAAGGGTTTGTACATGGTTTTATCTTGCATTTGGTTTCTTAATAAACTAATTATTACTGAGTTCGTTTAGAGTTTAATTCCTTCTTACTTAAATTCATTTCCTAGTTCACCTGATTAGGACAGGATTAAAATTTGTCTAAAGATTCATAATCATTGAGCTGAAGATAATTTTAGAACCATTCAAATATTCATCTTGAGAGTCTTGAGTAGATATCAGTCGATAAAGTTAATAATACTTTTCTGCTAGCTAATGCTATTAGCAGTACAATGAGCGATTGGTTATTCTTGTCTAAATCTGGTCAATTGCTCCGAGCTGAAAAAGTCTGACGGACTCACGGATCCACCACTTCTGTCATTGAAGATCCGTTTACACACCTTTCGACAAAGTCCAGTCTAGACTAGGAAGATGCACGGGGATTCTAGATACCCAATTTAAGTGCCACTCTGCTCCCGAGTATAATTGAACCACCAAATAACTAAGAGAATCCATCGCCTAAGTCAAAGAGTTTTATAATCACTGATTTTAATCCATAGAAGTATGTATATCAGCTTAAGACTCTAGTATTATGTTCAAGTAATTAATTCACGCAGGACAAGGCAAATACCATTATTCAGGTAGAAACACTCTACAGTGATACAAGGCTAGCGTCGTTAAAAGGAGAACGCGCAGTCTTATCCACAGTTCATATTCAGCCATACCATATCTAAAAACAATAGCATAGATTTCATAGATTTAATGAGCTAACCTCTAACAGGGGGTTGGGGCCATTACATTGCGCAAAAACTGTGTTCTAAGTAACATTTTGTAAATTCGCGCTCGAAAAAACGGGTAACTCCCATAACTGTTAAGTCTAGAACTGTTAAGACTTTTTTTATCCCTAATATCTGGTAACTTCCATTTGGGTAGGACTATTGAAACGAAAACTAGTACTAATGGGCTAGTTTCAATAGTCTTACCATGGAACTACGGGGATAAAAGTTACCCATAAAAACAACTTTTTCCGGTTTTTTTTAAACATCTTGAAATGATTTTTTCATGTCTCCTGATTAATATTATCTATTCTATTATATTTTTCCTGTATGCACCCACTGCTGGGTATAGGCCTCTTCTTTAGTATTTTTTTTAAATTAGTTAAACGTAAGTGATGGAACTACATGCGTCAAGCTACATCGCCCAACCCAAAAAGTAAAGAATTACCTTAGAGCTACAAACACGATAAATTGAGTAGAGTCAAACCATTAGTACAACAACACACTCGTTTTATTGTCAAAGATTTATAATTCACTGCCCCCCGATCGTAAGCTCTGCTTTCGCTGCCCAGCATAATGTCAAGTGACGTGGCTACAGATATACGAAAACAAGAAGCTTTTGACGGCAAAACGCGCTGAAACGCGCTAATGTCACTATTTGGTCACAGAATACCTATGATTTAGTATGAAAACAGTTCAGAAAACCTACCAGTTAAACATGGCAGGTTTTTATGAGGCAAGGACTACACCGCTGTACTTTAGAGAGAATGCTATGACCCTTCTGATTTTACTGAAATATAAGAGGCTTACTTACTGCTGCTGTGGGTCGTGGGTTCGATCCCCACCGAGAACAAACATAGATGTTTGTAAACATAGATGTTTGTTCTGTGTCTGGGTGTTTCTATGTATTATAAGTATGTATTTACAAAAAAAAATGTATGTATGTATTCTATCAGCCTTCTAGTTCCCATCGTACAAGCTTTGCTTAGTTTGGGACTAGAAGGCGTTGTGTTAAGTGTCCGTGAATTTTTTTTTTTTTTTTATATCCTCTCTAAACTTTTGTCAAAAATTAACCACCGTTCAAGATAGTCCCGTCTCTTTCTCAATACTCAATACTCAATATATTTATTGCTTTCACATGGTTTAGGTAAATTTTACATTGGTGGTGGATGTAAATAGATATGTCTCATGGACCCTGCTTGGGGTATAAATAATAAATAATAAATAAATAAAATTCGTTTATTGCAGGCACAGACCCATATCACATAAAATTAAGTAAGAATAAAAGAAATGGAAATAAAAATATAAACACATAGATACCTAATAAAAACACCAGTAGAAATCTACCGGTTGGTCATTTCTGGTTTCTGTCCAGATGGACAGAGATCCAGTGCCTGAATATGGGATTGGCCAGATAGTCGGACACAGCCACCATGATAGTGTTTTTGGAGCGACTTAACCGATTCCAGAATGCCGCTATACGAGTTCTTATTATAGCAAAGAAATCAGGTACTCCCGCCTCAGAGAACATGCTCGACGCGCTGCAGTATCTTGGCAATCTCATAAGAGCCCTGTAAGCATTATTGTACTGGACCCTTATGGTACTGAAGGATTTTCGCGTGTAGTTAAACCACAGTTGACAGGTGTACATACCCATACAGTAGCGTGTTCTTTACGTCCGCACTGCAGTTAGTAAAGCGGCGTGCGAGCATGTTAGCCCTGACCGCGAGAGCTCTCCTCTCCCTCTCTATGTCATCATCATCCTTTAATGATTCCGTCAGCACGTGCCCTAGGTACCTGAACTGCTTGACCATTTTAAGTGCTGTGCCTCCCAGCTGTACCTTAGGCACTCTCTCCGGACCTCGTCCTGCCCTGAATATCATCATTTCGGTTTTTGTCACGTTATACTTTAACCCATGAGAAATCGCATATTTCTCACAGATTAATAGTAACTTTTTTAAACCCTTGACCGAAGGGCTGAGAAGCACCATGTCATCAGCGTGACTCAGCGTATAGCAATATGAAGGCAGGCCGAGGTTTATAGATAGCTAGTAGATCGTTAATTAGTATTACATAATAGGTAGTCATTTTATTTAGGATATTTTATATAATGTACGGGTCAGTTAATAGAAAATATTTTAAGGTTTGTTGTTCAAGTGTTCATGTAAGCGTGCGAATAGTGTTTAGTGTCAAGTTTTGTCTTTGTTGTAATTTATTTCTTATATTTAGTAATTATAGTTTAACGTTCGTAGATTTAGTAGGTAGGTGTATTTAGGTTTGTATGTGAGAATGAATGTCAAGTTTTGGTTTTATCCAATAATAATATGTCCTAATATTCCTAGTCTAAGTAGTCCTTTATGTCATAGTAGGTTTTGTCAATTAGATATGATTTTAATGTCTTAGCGAATAGGAAGTCTTTTTGTATGTTTTTTTATTTCTATTTTTATTTCTTCTGTTTACATAATGACAAATAGTGACAGAGCGGCGGAACCCTTGCCATTCCAATATAAAGGTAAACTGGTAACCACGAAGCATACGACACCACCCCACATGGTGGAGGTTTGGAATTGCCTCAACTCGTTCTTGCCTCTCCCCGTTCTTGCTTGTCCTCGATGTGGATACAATTTTATATTTTTTTTAGAAATGCTAGGCTGGTCAATGTCCAGCAGTGGACTTCGCTGATAATAATGATGATAGACTCATTTAAACAATGAATTTGGCGTAATTCCATGTTCAAGCTACCGAGCAATTCGGGTTGTAGACACCTAGTTATAGCGTCATACAGCGCAATCTTCTTACCGGTTATTATGCGAAAACATACGGGAGACCGTCTCGAAGGAAAACGCTGCGTTTATTAAATGACAAGCGAAGAAAAAAACCTGTGCGTGCAGTCAGCGGGAGAAGTTTTACTTCAAGTGCCACGCATTCACTGTCGCTCTGTGTTTAATGTGAAATTAATTTAGTATTTATTTTTATGTACTTAACCAATATGCAACACTAAATATTCACTTCAAAATAAAAAGTAAAAAGTTGCATGAACACCGCCATCAATTATATTTTGATTGTAGCGTATTATAGTCTCTTTCTATTTTCCCCGCTGTCAGTTGGAAGTCGTTTATCTTCAAAAACACGGGCGGTCAAATGCTGAATTTCTGAACACTGCCATCTATATTTGATTGTAGCATTTGTAGCGTATTAGCCTCTATCTCTTTCTATTCGGGGGAAATAGAAAGAGACAGAGACTATGTCATTCCGTAACGCAACGTTGTTGGAAGTCGCATTAGAAGTATAACTTCAAAAACTTATTTGCAGGAAAATAGCCTGTCGCAGAGTGTTTGAGGTTTTGTGAGCGTGATGTGTGAATGTGTGTTTAAATTGTATTTCTTTTAATATTTTTTATGTACTTAATTGTTGTGATGATTATGTTTTCGTGACTTTTTTTATTTCATTGTACCTACCATTAACATATAAAAATATTTAAATTTTTTATGTGACCTTAATTTAACTATATTTTTTAATTAATGTAATAGGTTAATTCGTTTTCAATAAATTAAAAATAAATAAATAAATAAACATCCTCATTCCTTCAGTCCCGAGTATTTAGTCACGAGTATCAGCCCCATCCATTAAGTCCCGAGTATTCAGTCCTGAGTATTTAGTCCTGAGTTCCCGAGTTCTATCCAATCGATCTCGAGTATCATTCCGTGTGTTTCCACTGCACTACAGCGGCCGGTAACCGTAAACGCCTACTCGGCGACATAACGGCCGCATTAAGCGGAATTTGCGCTAAGTACAGCGCTGTGCATTTTATTGTGACTACACGCTTTGGTGAGAACGGACTTTTGGCTCGTTTGGTTTTGTATATTTTATAGACTGTTAGACCCATATCGTAAGCTCTGAACTGCTTTCGCTGACCAGCATAAAGTGACGTGGCCACAGATATAAAATAAATATTCACGGACATTTAACACAACGCCTTCTAGTCCCAAACTAAGCAAAGCTTGTACTATGGGAACTAGATGGCTGATAGAATACATGTACATATTTTTTTTGTAAATATGTACTTATAATACATAGTAAGACCCAGACAACACACAAATGTTTGTTACATTTTTACAAATTCGTATCTAAAAGTCGAATAGTACAGGAGCTAACAGCTAGTCACCCTACTTCATAGATAAACTGTCGGAAGCATACTACAAGTTAATATTAGCCCTAGTTTGGTTAGATAAGTTCAGTACACACATTATAGTCCAGGAGACCAAACAGTTCATATTTTAACGTTTTGAATAAACGTTATCTTATCTTATCTTATCTTATCTTATCTTATTCAGAGCTTTTAGATGTAGAGTAAAAGCAAGAATAAAATATCTGTCAACCAGTTTACGATAAACATCGTAGCAAATGGCTGCTTTTGGTTTTGAGAGTTTAAGCTGCATCTAAAAATCCACGTCATTGATTTGAATAAAATAGAGCCTATGTTTCAGTCGGGAAAAAGGGCTTCCGAATGGTATAAGTTTCATTGGAATTGGTCCAGTAGTTTAGGCGTGATCCGCGAACAAACGAACAGACAAACTCGATTATCGGAATCGGAATCGTTTATTTAGTATATCTGCATATTTTCTTTATCCTAATCTTTAATCTTAATTTTTGGCTTTTTTACAGTTTTATAATAGTATAGATAGATAAATTTGATATATTCCAGAAATCCCCACCAAGGAATTCCTACCAGTGGGGATTATGTTCTAAAGGTAGGTGTTACTATGTATTATAAGAATGTATTAAAAAAAAATTACAAGCTTTGCTTAGTTTGGGACTAGAGTGCGTGTAAAAATGTCCAAGAATAATTATTTATCTATATCGTTGTACGGAAAGGAAATTACCATCAGCTCCTGGTATATTGTTTATGAAAATTATTCTGTCGGGTAATTCTCCCCGAAGAGGGATGGGTGGTTAGTACCCTTAGCGATCGCGATCAATTTCACCAACACCCGATATTATCCTGCAATTATTATGTAGGGTGAAAAATGGTTTTTGCAGCGGTCAATAGGTACCTACTAATGGGTTTTTACCTGTAAGAAGTACATAATATGTTTTTGTATGGATTAATAATGATAAACATTATCTAATTTCATTTAAAACAGCCCCCGTACTGCAAGCTCTAAACTGCGTTCTTCTTCTTCTCTTCATTAATGGCTTCTGCCCGTCATTTCGACGGACAATTTTGCCAATGTCAAGTGATATAATTGTAATAATATAAGCCAAGTCAAGTCATTCGTCAAGTCGGCTGTCGTTTGTTTTGAAAAGAAAATGGTGGATTTTCTCTTCAAAACCTAACACGAATTTTCACATTCAGAAAAACCACTTTACACACATTTATTCCAATGGCTCACACTTTATGTTACGACCTAAGTATTATTGGTTAAAATTCCATCAAACCTTTACAACAATACTAACAATAACACAAGAAAAACTATTAAAATAAAAGTGCTGTGTCGTTTCAAAAAATGACAAAACTCGTGTCCCTAAACTGCGTTCGCTGCCCAGCATAATGTCAAGTGACGTGGCTTCAACTTCAACTTCAACTTCTTGGTTTGTGACTTTTGTGAGTGACGTGGCTACAGATATACTGGCTACAGATATACGAAAACAAGAAGCTTTTGACGGCAAAAAACGCACTGAAACGCGCTAATGTCACTATTTAGTCACAGAATACCGGTAGGTTTTCATAAGACAACGATAGACGAGTTTTGACATTTTTTGAAACGACACATTGCACTTTTATTTTAATGGTTTTTCTTGTGTGATTGTGAGTATTGTTGTTTAATTTTGATGGAATTTTAACCAATAATACTTAGGTCGTAACATAAAGTGTGAGCCATTGGAATAAATGTGTGTAAAGTGGTTTTTCTGAATGTGAAAATTCGTGTTAGGTTTTGAAGAGAAAATCCACCATTTTCTTTTCAAAACAAACGACAGCCGACTTGACGAATGACTTGACTTGATTTATATTATTACAACTATATCACTTGACATTGGCAAAATTGCCTGTCGAAATGACGGGCAGAGGCCATTATTGAAGAGAAGAAGAAGACAACGATACCCCCACAGTAGGTATACATCTGTTAGAGTGGACTATGTTACTGCACAGCTGCCTACTTACTGTCTGGATTGCTAGGTAGGTAGGTCTACTTGTACTTATACGTACACTAGCCGTCGCCCGCGGCGTTGCTCGCGTTCTAGTCCCTTTAGAGTGTGACTTTTCAAAATTCCATTCGTCGTGCACCCTTACACTATATAAGGATACTACCCTCCCAATTTCATACCTCTAGGACTTATATGTAGTTTAGGCTGTGCGTTGATTGTCAGTCAGTTTCAAAGAGTTTTATATATTTAGATCTCTCTTTGTAGGCTTAGGTACCTACTTACTAACTTGCCTATTACCTAATAACTTTTTTGTTTTTGTTTCTTATTGTGTAATTATTTTACTGTGTTGTGTACCAAATAAATATTTATCTCTGTCTCTCTCTCTAAAACATTGTCCCAGGCACTACAGTGTGTCGTTAAGTGTAGGCATAGGCTGCCTCCTGACGGTGTATAAGTCATCTTCAATAGATGTAAAGGCATAATAATATAATAATGATATAAACTTTTAAGTTACTAAATAAAGAACCAAAATAATAGTTAAATTAAACCAATTAAATCAAATTAAGTTGGTTTGAACCTAAATATTATCTCTCTCGCACATGCGGCTATTATTTTTTATGTATATTTAAATTTAAGTAATATTATGGTATCATCTTTTTAACATCGACACTGCTTTTCGTGGGGTTGGACTGAACCGTAGGTTACGGCAGAATAACAGCGCTGACCTGTCTTCGGATGGCGAAGCATAATGCTGAGCCGTGACCTTTTCGCTGCTATAGCATACATTTTTTTCTTATTATGTACTATTGTTTGTTTAAATTAATATTATATTATGTTATACCAATTTAATTGTAACTGATCTATTGTAATGATTTCAATCTAAAGCGAATAAATGATTGTCTATGTCTAAATAGTTATTTTACATTTTGAAAAACTCAAAACCAATTATTTGTAGCTTTTTCTATTGACAAACATCGATCTTCACAATGTGCCCATTAAGTGGCCATCTCAAGCTTTGTTTTCCGGTTCGTGATCGCCGTCCCCGAGCCATAATAAATGCTTTAAAAAAAATATAATTATGACCCTATCCGGTCTGAAGATAATGAATTTCAAATAGCCATCTCCTGCTCCGCAACATTTAGGTTGGATCCCATCGCATTGAATGCTTCAGCACTGTCTTTTTGGGTTTTTTATTAGCATCACCAGGCGACATTGTAATGTTTGTGGATAACCGGATGAGCATTACTAAAAACCGTGTTTTCTAAAAAAAACTATACAAACTGTCTTAGTTCAAAAACATAGGTAGGTACTATATTTTTTATGAAAAAGTAATATCTTTATTATTTTTATATATTTTATTTGTACTATTTTATATTCATTTAATGAAACCATAGGGAAATTAAAAAAAAACACTGGTTACGAGGTAAAACTTTTTTTAAAAATTAGTTTATAGACATTGGTATCGATTCGCTTGTTGCATTTTTCTAAACTAACCTAATTTGACAGCACTAAAAATGTTGCCGTCCCTTTCTCATAAACTGAAACGATAAGGACGGCTATAATTTTAGAGCTGTCAAATTAGGTTAGTTTAGAAAAAGGCAACAACCGAATCGATACCAAATTATTAAGCTATTTGACGTAAGATTTAAAGCCTACACTGTTTCGACAGCAAAGACGTGTTTACGTCAATTGAAATCACATCAAATGACGTAATCTGCACGAACTATTTACGTGTTTATTGTAAGTAGCGTCTAGAACTGTCTTTAGGGGTATCGTCATTTTGATCTTCTAAAGCTGACTCAAAAAGACAGAGAGTATCTGGAAGCATTTGAGATGTGGTGTTGGAGGAGAATGGAAAAGATAAGCTGGACGGAGAAAATTACTAACGTGGAAGTACTGAGTAGGCTGAATGAAGAAAGAGCCCTTATGAGGGTTATTGAAAACCGGAGAGAAAAAATGATGGGACACCTCATACGACATGACAGTTTGATTAAAAATATCATTGAAGGAAAGGTAGAAGGAAAGAGAGGAAGGGGAAGACCGCGTAAAAGCTATACGAGCCAGCTGAAGGAAAAGATCGCTGTCATGTCGTATAAGGACGTCAAGGAAGCTGCACTGGAAAGGAACAAATGGCGAGAACTGCATAATTACACCGACAAGAGCTGAGCTCTTAAGTTAGAAGAAGAAGAAAGCTGAGCTAACTAAAATGATGGCTAGATCTGTTGTCTCTTTTCATTGTCATGCAAGTGACAATGATAGACCATTTTTTAAACCCGCGCTAAAATTACAGTTGAATATGAATAAAGGGGTTTGTCTATTGAATAGACAAACACAATTCTAGACTCTAACCCCTTTTTCATCAGACTCTATTGATTAGCTTTTGCTTGTATAGGTAGACAGTTTACAGTAACATCGATGCTGACGAATGCTAGCAAATAGATTGACCCTAAAATTCATACATCTAAGCGCTTTGCAATAATTGAGTTATATGTTGTACCCACTCCTAATTTCTATTCCCAATTAAATTTTGCCAATTTCATTTTCCACTTTTGTTGGTCGGGTAATGGATTTTCGTACGGGTGATAGCAATATTTCTAATTAGATTTTCTCTTTATGAAGGTACATCTTTGTTTCTCATATTATTATTGTATACTAAGATGATAGGTGGAAATTTTCGGAACGTGAGTTAGTATTTAAAAGTTTTATACAGGGTGTAACAGGACTACTACTGAATACTTTAGGAGGGTTAGGGTAGCCATCAATATAAACAACTTTTCCTATGGCTGTAATATAATTTAAACCACTTCTCTATATTATAGAAATATATTATATTTTTGCCAAGTAGGTAGGTATTGCAACTTGTATGGAACATTTTTCTCAGTGGTATGACTGAAAAATTCGAATAAGTTTGAGTGTTTTTTTTTCCTATTTTACTTTTAGTAACCACGATTAAGAACTAAAAATTATCTCTAGATAGAGACTTTCTGGTTTAATTTTGATTTCATGATGATAAAAAAAAAGTTTATTCTTAGTTTTTATTGTTTTTTGTAGTGAAAACTATCAAAATCAAATCAGCAATCAAAATAGAAACTGAATACCTATTTATCAACTGAATCGATTTTTATGTAAACTCAAATTAAATACAAATATTGTAAATATGATAATGATCATTATTTCATCTATACAAATCTATACAAATATTATAAAGAGGAAAGGTTTGATTTTTTGTTTGTTTGTTTGTTTGTATGAATTGAATAGGCTCCGAAACTACTGGACCGATTAAAAAAATTCTTTTACCATTAGAATCCTACATTATCCCTGATGAACATAGGCTATATTTTATCCCGGAATTCCCACGGGAACGGGAATTACGCGGGTGAAACCGCGAGGCGCTGCTAGTCATCTAATAATCATGTCGATGTTGAATTTCGGTTAAACGGTTTTATTTCCAATTAACAGTTTTTTAGTGCTTTGTAAAAACTTAAAAACGCTATTACCACTGCGGGGCCGGCGAATAATTGACTTAGGGGTAGTAAAATTGTCTTTTGTTAGGGTTGCCCCTGTATAGGTTATTTTATTATACAAAACAACTCCTTATTAACCAGACATAAGAGCTTTAAGCTTACAATGTAAAAGTAAAAAAAAAATCTGCATCTGTGCAACAATTTTTGTTGAAATCATCTGACAGGCGTCATGGCTCAGTCGGTAGTAGCTCTGCCTTCCGTGCTGTGGGTCGTGGGTTCGATCCCCACCGAGAACAAAACATTTGTGTGTTGTAAACATAGATGTTTGTTCTGTGTCTGGGTGTTTCTATGTATTATAAGTATGTATTTACAAAAAAATATATGTATGTATTCTATCAGCCATCTAGTTTCCATCGAACAAGCTTTGCTTAGTTTGGGACTAGAAGGCGTTGTGTTAAATGTCCATGAATATTTATATTTATTTATATTTAAAATAAAATTCGGTACACAGATAGATAGATTTTTAGGCTGTTGATTCGATATACATAAATATGACATTCAAAGTTTGTACAAGTTTTACCCTATGCTACCCAAAGGCACTGTTCTACGCGGACGAAGTCGCGGGCACAGCTAGTAAATACTATATCCAAAAGTGCAGGTGTTATATTGCTAGTTAAAAAAACATATTAAAATATTATTTTGTAAAGTTGGTAAGTACTTACCTAATGTTTCAAATAATAATCTTAAGCCTAACCAAAATTTTATATCTATTTTTGCTACCACTTTTATTATAATTTTATCCTAAACCTAAATCACACAATACAAGCAAAATCATTCTGACAGCCCTGCACTAACCGAGTTTTCTCAAAGCTGCCCTAAATAAATAATATGATATTTCACGACATTTTGAACATCAGACCGGGCCACTACAATTTACTTTAACTTTTGAGCTAAAATCAAATTCTAAGCCGCGACTTTCTGTTGCGGTTATTGGCCGCCCGCGACTTATTGACTGACATCATTGCTCTATCAGAAGGGGTAAGGATTTTCAGATTATTGAGATCATTTATTTTAAAATGTTATTATTCTGGCTACATCTGGCAATGATGACATAATTTGATTACAATAATAATTATAAAAAAGCTATGTCACTAAGGAAAATGTACAGCAGGTACTAAAGGAGCCCTCAATATAGGTAGCTAGCCCAACTAGTGAAGGAGGCCTAGGTAGGTGGATCAATAAACACATACCTACTCACACTACTAAGGTTTTATGTACAATACCTAGGTACTTATAACGCTGTAAGACTGACAAATGCGACCTAATTATTTAGTAGCGCTAAAAAATTAACAGTAAAAAAATCATTAGTATTTTTCCATTTTTCTTTCGAATAAAAAAAGAGCGTGAACGCAGCTTAAGACAATTTCGATAGTTAACGTGCAAGTCGCGACAATTAGTCGCGTCTGACACTTTATATACTCTCCACCCCCGCTTTCTAAGCCCGTACATATTTGACGAAATTGCCAAAGTAACAAGTTTAAAGTGAGAGTAGACAGTAAGTACGTAGGTTTGCGAGTACTCTTTAAAATCGCTTTAGTAGTGCTTTACCTAAATAAGTTGCCCATGCCAAGGTACATTTACATCAGGATTGTGCAGCTTTTTCTAAGCTTAAAGCTAAGCTCACTCAGGTAAGTTTTCAGAGGATAAGAAACTAAGTTTTATCGTGTTTTTAAGACAACTATTAGCGCCCTCGCAAAAACGGCGTTTCGACAAGGGCCGGTACAGACAGGCGTCATGGCTCAGTGACAGACGTCATGGCTCAGTCACAGACGTCATGGCTCAGTGACAGACGTCATGGCTCAGTGACAGACGTCATGGCTCAGTGACAGACGTCATGGCTCAGTGACAGACGTCATGGCTCAGTAACAGACGTCATGGCTCAGTGGCAGACGTCATGGCTCAGTGACAGGCGTCATGGCTCAGTGACAGACGTCATGGCTCAGTGACAAGCGTCATGGCTCAGTGACAGACGTCATGGCTCAGTGACAGACGTCATGGCTCAGTGACAGGCGTCATGGCTCAGTGGCAGACGTCATGGCTCAGTGACAGACGTCATGGCTCAGTGACAGGCGTCATGGCTCAGTGACAGACGTTATGGCTTAGTGACAGACGTCATGGCTCAGTGACAGACGTCATGGCTCAGTGGCAGACGTCATGGCTCAGTGACAGGCGTCATGGCTTGGTGACAGACGTCATGGCTCAGTGACAGGCGTCATGGCTCAATGACAGACGTCATGGCTCAGTGACAGGCATCATGGCTCAGTGACAGGCGTCATGGCTCAGTGACAGACGTCATGGCTCAATCGGTAGTAGCTGTGCCTTCCGTGCTGTGGGTCGTGGGTTCGATCCCCACCGAGAGCAAACATTTGTGTGTTAACATAGATGTTTGTTCTGTGTCTGGGGTGTTACTATGTATTATAAGTATGTATTTACAAAAAAAAATATGTATGTATGTATTCTATCAGCCATCTTGTTTCTATCGTACAAGCTTTGCTTAGTTTGGGACTAGAAGGCGTTGTGTTAAGTGTCCGTGAATATTTATTTATTTATTTATAGACATAATTATCAATTGCTCGAACAAAAATAATATGGCGGCGGCGGTGGGGCATTCGTCCCACCAGTGGGACGAACAGGAATAAACTACATTAGTAATGTAAAATTGATCTAAATTTTTTATTATTAATTTTAACTTACACCAACGTCCTTTTCACTTTTTTTCTCAACAGTATTGGCAATTATTTTACTTTGTGACGATTCGGATTGTCCCAATTGTCACATTTGATTTTAATAAGTACCTACCATTATTATTGACATTCATTCAACTTTTACCATGACATTATCACTATTTCATTATGCAGGTAATCTATAATATTAATTTACTACTGCTATCTACTTAAGTACAATTGCTGCGCCCCCACGGGGTACACGACTGTTCTTTTAGCTAAATAAGACCTAAGCTATATATATAAACCCTGTATGCAATAAATAAATTAATAAATAAATAATTTTTGTTGCGACTATTCGGACAACATCAAATTAAGGAAGCCGTTGAGTACAGTCAGGTAAAACAATTTTAAGCAAAATATGATATAGCTATTTAAATTGCTTTGCGAGCGTGTGGTTCGATTTCCATACTAATTTATTTTACAAATTTGGGGGAAATTATATTATTATACCTAACAAGCAATTTTTATTTCTTTTTAGCGCATACATACTACATATTTGGTAATCTACAACAAGCCAGCATGCGGTCAATCAACTCTAACCCATACTTATTACGAGAACTAAAAAGTTTTACATTTTCGTTTTAAAATGGAGAGTTACGTTTTGCTAAATAGATTCTTTACATTATAAAATTACAATTTTAAATACAAAGCTTCTGACGCTGACACCCCCAGATTGGACTCCTTTAAACTCTCTATCCCCAGTAATGTAGAACTTAGCCTGCGTGCGCACTCACAGCCAATATTCCATGGCTGTTAGAATATTCGTGCAGTCCGTAGTATTTGTTACAGTAATTGTTAGCTGTCAAGAATTAAAATAATAATATGGACTCGCATCATAAAAGTTATTGAATTGGCGTTCGTATTTTTGAAATGACATTTTGCTGGTTGGCTATTGCATGACGTCACGATAAAAAAAATGTACTTCTAGTACGTCATCGACTTCCAGAACCCATACTCTGCTTTTTGTTCTATTAATTTGCCAAAAGCGAGAATAAAAAACTAGTAGTTTTTGTACTATGCAGAAAAATCGTTCGCAAATCTTCCGCTAGAGGCGCTTATCGGATTTTTATATAAATCGTGAAATCTTTTCTTTATTCGTTTCGATCAATAAAACTCAGACTAGCTGCTGTTTCAAGTATCAAGTAGACATGAGCAAAAAAAAAGACTTTCAAATCAAAACGATGCTAAAGAAGTTTTCACTTCAAAAAAGTTTGGGCAAAAAGTGAACGAGTTTGCTTGAGACTTGAACCCACGCACAACGAGCTAGTCTCGATTCGATCCAATCCGTTAGACCGCTTGGCCAGCAGTCTCCTTATAATGAGTACGAAAATTACCTTTGGGATCTCTCTTCTCGTTTCCTCGCATTTTCGTTTCATCGACTTTCAAATCACAACCAGCGCTGCTCCATGTCATGGTTCATGCATGTGGAGCAGCATATCCTGAGAACAACCCTTTCAACCGCACAAGGGTACCTACAGAGCAGGACAGGACAGGACTAACTAGCATCATTTTTTATTGTTTTGGTTTTCTGTCACTAAATATTTGCTATACTTTTATATCTACTCTCTTACTACTTACTCTGTTTTGCTCCTTCCTGTCTGACTTACTTGTTTCTCTCTGTTGTATCTGTGTGTTTTGTACCCAATGGGTTGAATAAATGTATTTCATTTCATTTCAACGGTGCTAAAAAAGTTTTCACTTCAAAAATTAATTTACCTAACGAAATCCTGTAGTGACGCCGCCACCGTGACACTAGTTACCGGGCGTAAAGTGCGCGTGCGGGCTTAGTCTATTTGAATATTCGTAAGGAAGTGCATAAAGGGGCTTCTGCGTATAATAGCCAGTGGCACAAAAGGCAGGTATTATCTGAGATCGATTACGTGGGATCTATAATAAGATCTCGTTTGGACCGCACAATGAGGCTGCTTCGTCCGATATGGGGGTAAGGACGCGTAAAATGCTGCATCTGCATGCTTACCCCTTTAAAGATTAGGTTAAAGATAAAGATAAAGATTATGCCCCTATCTTATAAAAAGTTAGAGTAGACATTATGTCCTGATTA
Source organism: Eulithis testata (assembly GCA_947507515.1). Taxonomy (NCBI): domain Eukaryota; kingdom Metazoa; phylum Arthropoda; class Insecta; order Lepidoptera; family Geometridae; genus Eulithis; species Eulithis testata. The sequence goes on along the minus strand of OX382213.1, from coordinate 1,471,238 downwards.
CGTATGTTAAACAAGACATAATGTCCACTCTAACTTTTTATAAGATAGAATAAGCGGATGGTCGCATGACTAAAAATCCTATATAAACGGAACGCGTGCTTGACTCGCCCTCTATTGCATTTCTGACTTCAAGGAGTTCACACCTCTCGAATATTGTTATAATAGGCTGTCACTATGCCCAAATGAATTTAAATTGTATTGCTAATTATTTATCCTGACTGATGTTCTAGTTATGAAATTCAATTCGTAATAATTAAAACATTTTGAAGTTGTTATAACTTTCTTGATCTTTTTTTTAGTGGTTTTAGATAGAAACCGCTTATTTCAGAAGTGGGATGGGACTCAATTCAATAGTCCTATCCTAGCTCTGGCCTAAAGCGTGAATTAACTTTTGAAGTCTACCGTCAAAAGTTTTCTTGTAGAATCATGGTTAGTGGTGAAACTAAGCCTGATAGGAATAGGTAGGAGTACTAATGATCTTTCTAAGTGTTTAGAAAAGTGTGTACCCTCAACGAGTGCTGCGTCATCGGTGCCGATGGCAACGGATGCACCTATGTGCCATTGTGACTGCCTGCAGCCTGATCATCATGTCTACACGCCGAAGTCACACCCGCGAGTCAACCACTGCTCCCAGCAGTGCCAGTGCCGGTTGCAGAGTCCGCGACCTCAGTATCAGTGCCGGCTTGGGATGCTAGCACAACGTGTGAGCCTCTTGAGAGTGCTCTGTCGTCGTTGGACATCACTGAACGCCTCATTTGAACGTTGAGAGCGTTAAGCAAGGTTAGATCCAACCATTATTGTGTTTCGATCTTTGATAAAGTTGCGTGATATCGATTCTTTGTGCAAAAAGGTTAAATGAGCGTGTAAAATTGAACGTGCTGGAAGGACAGCGAGTGCTTATCCCGCATAGCTAATTGCCTGAAGGGCTTGTAGTTGGTTTAACATTTTAGAACTTGAGTTTAAACCACTTAGTTCACGCAGAATCGATATTGCAAACTTTTATGAGGATATGTGTGCCGACAGTTATGCCACGTAATGTAAATGATACCAGGCTCTTATTTTGCGCAGTATCATTGTCAAAAGATCATAGCAAAGAACGATGGATGTTACTTTTATACGTGGAATAACTGGTGCATAGTTACGTGCCTATACATTTATGTGGTGGCGTTTGCCTTCTCCAGCGCTTGTGCAATACACAGATAAGGTTCTTTCTAGTGCTAGTACCTAAAGATATATGTGTACTGTGACCTAAATCTAGTCCCTATGTGTGAAGGTAGATCGAAAATCCTCGAAAAGTGGCTATGTTTGTTCTGTTAAATCCAGGTCATGACTTTACTGTCTTTTCTGCGAAATAACGATCTACAAAACAAGTTTTATTTCTTATCAAGAATTGTAGGATGCCTCAACAGATAGTGGCATCGGGACTATGGTTATTCAGTGCCCTTTTAGGGTCTACCTACATACCTACAGACATGTTGATGAACAGTGGACGTGTCTAGCTTTTAATTCTGAATCGGTGCTAAGCAAGCATTTTAGACATTTTCAAGTACCCACACATCATGTTTTGCGAGGTAATTGGTAACCAAAACATTTGTGTGTATGCCTGGGTTACCCTTGACCCCTTGACATTGAGTTAGCGATATTTTCCCGGAGGTCGACATGCTCATCGTCCCTCAAAAAAGTAACATGAGTGTGTAGATGATTACAGGTACAGCCAAATGATCTCTCATCGTGAAGGAGTGCATTTGTTTGTGTGAACAGTGAGCAATGTATGTGTGAACCTCTAGTTCAAGGTATGATCAATAAAAATTACGTGTAGTGCTTGTCAACTCATGCGAATCACTTTAGAAATGACTCCTCTTGATGGTGAGGACTGTGCAAAGTTTTTGACTGTAGTTCATTATTTGTACCGTCGCTACAACGGTAACAATTTGATAAATGCACTTTGAGTTGATGAGTAGAACACTTGTTTGTTTCAGCCTGTACAGACTTTCATATAAGTCAAAGGTGTGATGAATCATTCGAGATTTGCCTGACAAAGGTGTCATATGCAAATTGCAGTCGTCATACTTATTTTATTTTTGGTTGAACTCGAGCGAGTTCTGGTAATAAAATAAAAAATAAGAATAATGTGGAAATGTGTTGTGTCAATTTTATTATTTGTACCCACCCGCAGGATTGACTTTTGTTTCCGCTAAGTAAGTTCAAGACCGATGGTTCAGATGCAAATGTCACTAGCAGTCACCCATTCAAACAGTGACTGGGAAGAAAGTTGCTTAACTTTGGTAATCGGTGAAGGTTGGCTTGGCAAGCTACGCCACGAGCATTTCTTCTCCCTTGGTAAAAGTGAGAGTTCTCATATTCTTAACAGTGTATTTTACAGCTAAATTGAAACTAGCTTACGGACCGCCTGATGGTAAGCGGTTACCTTGGCATTTGGATGCCTGCATCACCAAAGGTGACACACGTGCGCGGCCGACCCTTGAAGAATTTGGAACCACCTGGTTTGGAGGTACCTTGTTGTAGTCACTATAGGGAATACCTCGGCATGTTTATTGTTCCACAACCTGAGTGAGTGTTTGTGGGAGGGAAATTCTCTGAGACTGGACGGTGCGTGACCACCTTGGCTCTAGAGTGTGTGGAGGAATTCCCTGAGATTGGCGAGTAGCAGACTACTTTCCAGAACGACAGATCGACAGATTGTCGTATTGTTACAATGTGTGAAATTTCAGAGTTTGAAGAAGCCATGGTCACTGGTAATGTGTTGATGTTAGCTTTGTTTTTAGCTAAGAACGTGTGTGAAGTCTTATTCAGGTTTACTGATGGTTGATGCTGAACTGGTGGTTCATGATCGAGGAATCTTGTCAACTGTTTTTGTTCAAGCTGAACGGTTTTAGTTGAGTGTTCTTTTTGGTGTTTATGTTCCTGCCGGTAAACAGTGACAAAGCTGTTTGTGATGTAAGTTTAAGGGCTTTGTTGTGTTGCTTTGATCGAGTGTGTCCTTATTCTGGTTTTGTCCGTTTAGCAAGCGGAAGATGGTCGAAAGATGACAATGTGTTCTCTATGAGCGAGTGAGATGCAATCGGTAGTTCTATTTTCTACCACATCAGTTTTGTTGGTGGAGCTGTTGCTCAGAATATTGTTTGGTTTGTCATTTATCTACTGGTGGTAGGTAGATAGAAAACAAAACTCTGTTTGTTTTTAGCAGGTTTTTCACGTCAGTTTTGTTGGTGGAGTTGTCGCTCATAATATTGTTTGTCATTTATCTACTGGTAGTAGGTAGATAGAAAACAACTCTGTTTGTTTTTGGCAAGTTTTGGTTATGTCAAAATAGACCGTGGATATTGTCCTACCGAATAGTGTACGAGTATAGTTAGCGCAGATGTAATGATTTTGGTTGTGTATTTGTTTTGACCATTGAACTATCACGAAAGATTAATTTCAGTGTAAACAATGCAAAAGATTGGTTCTTTTGATGAGTTAATACCGTGGTGTTTATTCGTGGTTACCTGTAGTAAGTTGAGTGAGATATCTTGCATTGCCTTTGACACTAGCTTTTCGAAGTGTTCGACGATTGAGCAGTTCTAGCGGTAGTGTATAGCTGAAAAGGTACTGAGCAAAGTTTTGCTGTTCTGTTTTGTAATTTAAATGAAAAGTCGACATTCGGTTTCGTTTAGTGGAGAAGTTAAGAATGTCCTAGTTTTTCTATCAATGGTTTTCTATCAGAGAAAAGTATCTTTGTTGTCTATGTAGCCTATGTCTCCTGCAAATAATGTAAATAGTGCCTGTATTTAGTCGAGGTAAACATTTTCTGTAGTGAGCAGCTTTATAAGTCAATGCGTGAGTGCATTGCACGGCCACAGTTGGAGCAGTTTAATAATGCAATGGATGGATTAGTGACGCTAGTGTGTGCTTAGACAGAAGCAGTATTTGGTTGTAAAAGTTTTGAATGTCAGGTTAGACCGAGCGAGAATAAGTTCAAAGTTTTTACAGACTACCCTGGTAAACATGAAACAGATGCAATAGTTGGTCTTGTTGGATACTTTCGTTGATAGTACCTCAGAATGTTTAGGTACATGATTGAGTTACCTTGATAGTAGTTCTTACTTGCAGTAACGTAAAGTTTGATGGGTGTCAAATACTTACGAGCCAGTGCTTGTTATCTTTGACCGACTGGTTACTAACGGAGTAGTAAACATAAGTTGATGTATAGTTGGCTAGTTATTGCAGTCACAGGTGTGATTGATGTACGTAGATATAGCTGGATAGTTTTAAACTGTGTTGTGGACAGTTATGATTCAGTGTTGGTTTTATGTAGCTATGCTATGCTGCAGGGTTCGTATGAGCTGTGCTTTTGAGTGGAAGTTGTGCAGTTGGAAGTTTTAAACTGATGGTTCTCCATGCGAAGTTATAGTTTGCGTTGCGGTGAACGTCAAACGTACGCACTAAGGCCCCCGGTACAAGGGCTTGTCTCTTGTGATGAAACATCAGTTTCATGATGGCAGATACTGGTACAGTTGATTAGCGATTGGTTCAACTGGTGTTGTAGCTGAGCAATGATTGCTCGATAAAGGCAGATACTGGTACAGTTGATTTGCGAAAGTCTGGTTTTGTGTTTTTGTGTTGCAATTTTGTAACCTACTTTGTTTTGACTCGAATCCTTTCATGCTGATGTGTAACTTTGTAATTGAATTTCCAATTAATTGCCGTGACAAGCAAACTTGGCGCCTCTGTCATTTGAACGCCTTGACATGCTAACTGGGTGCCTCTGTCTTGTGGATTCTGTAGACAAGCTAACTTGGCGCCTCTGTCGTTCGAACGCGGTAGACACGCAAACTGGGCGCCTCTGTCTTGTGGATGGATGTAGATGTCGCACGTTGAACGCGAAACACTGTAGTTCAGTTCCACTAACAAACTTGTCAGCTAAACGCGGCTGAGCCGTGGCTTTTCATCTGTTTTGGGCTATTTCGATTCAACTTCACGGTGACGTTTCATCTGAGCTGAAAAACGATCAAGCCGTGGTTGGAACTGAATAGAACATAACTTGTTGTGAATTGGTGGAATTGAGCTCTTGGTACTATGGTCACTTATCTCTGTGACGATTCAATGTGATTTTCCTAAATAGATTCATTTTTATTTTGACATTACAAGTTCTATTGAAATTACTTGTATGCTGGATGGTGATAAGAGATTTGAGTTATACTCTGGCATGGATTTTTCGACACTTTTCTTGATGAAAAATTTGAAGGGAAGTCTATGCTTGAGTTTCGATTCAAACTTTAGCAACTTTGAAGCATACAAACCTAAGACATGCTAACACGGTGCCTCTGTCTGTTGTTGAAAGATATACAGGTTTTCTGTATATCCTGGTTAGGATAACAGAATGATCTTAACTGTGTGTTTCCTATTTTCAGTTCAAGAAAACACACCCTGGTTGGTTCATCCCAGCTTGTTCTAGGCAACTCTGATGTCAGGCGCCTGAATCCATGGCGCCATTACTGCAGTTCGTGCCTTCAGCCTCGCTGACTTGAGCCTGCCTGCGGAGCATCATCATGACCGCACCATCATCGAAGGGAATCTCCTGGAGCTGTACTAGATGAATGTGGTCGAGGTCGACCAGCTGTCAGAATGGCCGAATAAGCGGATGGTCGCATGACTAAAAATCCTATATAAACGGAACGCGTGCTTGACTCGCCCTCTATTGCATTTCTGACTTCAAGGAGTTCACACCTCTCGAATATTGTTATAATAGGCTGTCACTATGCCCAAATGAATTTAAATTGTATTGCTAATTATTTATCCTGAGTCAGGATTCATAACTAGAACATCAGTCAGGATTCCTGACTGATGTTCTAGTTATGAAATTCAATTCGTAATAATTAAAACATTTTGAAGTTGTTATAACTTTCTTGATCTTTTTTTTAGTGGTTTTAGATAGAAACCGCTTATTATAGTTTATTGTTTTACTGTGTACATATAGGTGTTATAATCTTAAAATTGAACGAACAGTTTATTCGTTTCGGATGTACAATAATAAAATAGTTAGTACCTTTATTCATATTCTACAGTCATTTCCGCGTGGCATTAAAAATGCTCTATCATTGTCAGTTGCATGGAAACGAAAAGAGATGACAACAGATTTAGCAATCACTTTAGTTAGCTCAGCTTTAAAAGACTAATATGAATATACCCATTAGTGTGTTCGTTTTACGTATCCTGTAAAGTTTACGTAAACTATATTTTTGTATAGAGATTAAGCAGCGCCCCTAGCGGGTAGTTTACAAAACTGATGATTCTTTTCTTCTTCTTGGTTTTTGTAACTTGTTGGTACAATTCTGTCAGTGCCTGTTTACTGTGGTGTCACAAACGGGATGGCGGGTAGGGAAAAATAAGAATATGGCCGGTAAAATTTTATGAGAATCAATGAAATATGTGACACAACTGATGATTCTCCATACAAAATTATAGTTTAGTTGACTTTGCAGTAAACGTCAAACGCACATACTCGGCATGCATACAGCTTGCAGTCATAATACTTAGTAAATAAAAAATGTCAAACTTCAGTGATTTAAAAATAATGAATGAACGGGAGATCGTACGGTCAAGATAGATCTGCATCGAACCAATTCGTCATTAGAATTAGTTTGAAAATAGAAAACCATCAAAGTACCGTGAATATCTCATACGTTTTGGAATTATCTCTAACGACTATCAACTCAACTATAACATAACGAACGAAAATTATTACATATTACAATTTCGCAAAGCGTTTAGGTTTGACATTTACTTAGTCGGTTCTCAACGATGAGAGGGGTTCATAGGTAAGAATTTTCTTAATCATTTGTTTATACGTCTCTCAACTTTTGAGAGACACTTGATAGCGTGTAAGTAAGAACGGTTAAGTTTAGCGATCGTCAGTTATTTGACCGAAATTTTAGAAATGCAGCATTTTATCTCCCTGACGGCATAGAGAATCTCTCATTAGCAGTTTTGCGCTCGCTAAATGCGAATACGGATTATAACCACTTAAAGGACAATACTGCTAAAAGCCTCCGGGAACGGTTATAGATTTCAAGGGTTTTTATTGTTTTTAGGGATAATAATAGGGATTATATTGTAATAAAGTTAATTTAGATAAGACTTAATGACCGGTGTTTGGAACAAATGGATTTTGGGATCCAGTGAATATTTCCGAAGCACCAATGACAGTGACCTAAGTACTCGGCAGAAGTGCTTTAAGGCTTCTTCTTTTTTTATTTATGGCCTCTGTCCGTCATTTAGACAGACAACTTTGCCAGTGTCAAGTATCCAACCAAATTGCGAGGAAAAAATCGAAATTATCAACCAATAGTGTCCCACAAGAAAAGAAGATGAACCAATAGTGTCTCCTTCACAGACGAAGGATGAATGGACGGAGCCATAAAGAGACGTTGCCAGCCCGCCCGTCATGTCAACGCATTGCCTTGTTTCCTTATCTATTATTATGATAATCACGTTGAGTAAAAGAGAAAGCTATAGGAAGTTTGGCAACTCCGCGCTGTCGGTGTACTTCGTGTCCATGTTGTGACCGACTAGTCGGTCACAACATTGCTACCGGTGTACGTAAAAAGGCTAAAATAATTCAAAAAGATTGTTATTACAAACGAATATTCATTAGTATAAAGAAATATGTCGTGTTGTGCTGTGTTCTGTCCATCAAGAACAACCAAAGGTGGACTAAAAGACCCAGAATTATCATTTCACACGTAAGTTTTTTTGGCAAAAATATCTGAATTTATGAAGTTTTAAAGTGATACATGTATTTTACATGAAAGATATACGTCCCTGGCATCATATAATTACCAAATAGTCGTAGTTAACTGTGGATTTAAAGCTTTAATTCATGATAAATAAATACATTGTTTTACGCTTCCCGGCTAGTGATGTGCCTGCAGCGTCCTTAAGATTTTATCGATATTTACAACCATGTTGTTGTATCCTTTGTTTATATTTAACCCTTGTTTGTGTTACCTATAATAAAATTCTATTTACCTACGCCGGTACCCTAAAATGGCAGTTTTTAGACTTAGTGACGATTCGGACCAAATATTTTGGGACAAATTCTCCCAATCGTCACTTTTGATTTTAATAATTTTTGTTGTGACGATTCGGAGAACATCAAATTAAGGAAGCCGTTGAGTACAGTCAGGTAAAAAAATGTTAAGCAAAATATGATTTAGCTATTTAAATTGCTTTGCGAGCGTGTGGTTACATTAAGGTGGTTCGATTTCCATACTAATTTATTTAACCAATTTGGGGGAAATTATATTATTATACCTAACAAGCAATTTTTATTTCTTTCTTGAATCATAGAACTTAAAATCAAGATCTATTTTTTTGATGACAGCTGTCAAACTCCAAACGCCCATATCTCGGAAACTACTCACCCTAGAGTTCTCGTTCCAAAACCAAATGAAAGGTGTGATCAAGATCTATTTTTTTGATGACAGCTGTCAAACTTCAAACGGCTATATCTCGGAAACTACTCACCCTAGAGATCTCGTTCCAAAACCAAATGAAAGGTGTGATCAAGATCTATTTTTTTGATGACAGCTGTCAAACTTCAAACGCCCATATCTCGGAAACTACTCACCCTAGAGATCTCGTTCCAAAACCAAATGAAAGGTGTGATCAAGATCTATTTTTTTGATGACAGCTGTCAAACTTCAAACGCCCATATCTCGGAAACTACTCACCCTAGAGTTCTCGTTCCAAAACCAAATGAAAGGTGTGATCAAGATCTATTTTTCTGATGACAGCTGTCAAACTTCAAACGGCTATATCTCGGAAACTACTCACCTTAGAGATCTCGTTCCAAAACCAAATGAAAGGTGTGATCAAGATCTATTTTTTTGATGACAGCTGTCAAACTTCAAACGCCCATATCTCGGAAACTCCTCACCCTAGAGATCTCGTTCCAAAACCAAATGAAAGGTGTAATCAAGATCAATTTTTTTGATGACAGCTGTCAAACTTCAAACGCCCATATCTCGGAAACTACTCACCCTAGAGTTCGCGTTAGATTTTCTTATATCTAAATTTTTAAATTGTATGACTGTGATGTGAAGTATGGAAAGTATTTTTGTTGGTTTGTTCTTCACGTAAAAATAAAAAACAATAATTTTCTCTAAGAGAACTCTAGGGTGAGTAGTTTCCGAGATATAGCCGTTTGAAGTTTGACAGCTGTCATCAAAAAAATTGGTCTTGATCACACCTTTCATTTAGTTTTGGAACGAGAACTCTAGGGTGAGTAGTTTCCGAGATATAGCCGTTTGAAGTTTGACAGCTGCCATCAAAAAAATAGATCTTGATCACACCTTTCATTTGATTTTAGAACGAGAACTCTAGGGTGAGTAGTTTCCGAGATATAGCCGTTTGAAGTTTGACAGCTGCCATCAAAAAAATAGATCTTGATCACACCTTTCATTTGGTTTTGGAACGAGATCTCTAGGGTGAGTAGTTTCTGAGATATAGCCATTTGAAGTTTGACAACTGTCATCAAAAAAATAGGTCTTGATCACACCTTTCATTTAGTTTTGGAACGAGAACTCTAGGGTGAGTAGTTTCCGAGATATAGCCGTTTGAAGTTTGACAGCTGCCATCAAAAAAATTGATCTTGATCACACCTTTCATTTGGTTTCGGAACGAGATCTCTAGGGTGAGTAGTTTCCGAGATATAGCCGTTTGAAGTTTGACAGCTGCCATCAAAAAAATAGATCTTGATCACACCTTTCATTTGGTTTTGGAACGAGATCTCTAGGGTGAGTAGTTTCCGAGATATAGCCGTTTGAAGTTTGACAACTGTCATCAAAAAAATAGGTCTTGATCACACCTTTCATTTAGTTTTGAAACGAGAACTCTAGGGTGAGTATTTTCCGAGATATAGCCGTTTGAAGTTTGACAGCTGCCATCAAAAAAATAGGTCTTGATCACACCTTTCATATAGTTTTGGAACGAGAACTCTAGGGTGAGTAGTTTCCGAGATATAGCCGTTTGAAGTTTGACAGCTGCCATCAAAAAAATTGATCTTGATCACACCTTTCATTTGGTTTCGGAACGAGATCTCTAGGGTGAGTAGTTTCCGAGATATAGCCGTTTGAAGTTTGACAGCTGCCATCAAAAAAATAGATCTTGATCACACCTTTCATTTGGTTTTGGAACGAGATCTCTAGGGTGAGTAGTTTCCGAGATATAGCCGTTTGAAGTTTGACAACTGTCATCAAAAAAATAGGTCTTGATCACACCTTTCATTTAGTTTTGAAACGAGAACTCTAGGGTGAGTATTTTCCGAGATATAGCCGTTTGAAGTTTGACAGCTGCCATCAAAAAAATAGGTCTTGATCACACCTTTCATATAGTTTTGGAACGAGAACTCTAGGGTGAGTAGTTTCCGAGATATAGCCGTTTGAAGTTTGACAGCTGCCATCAAAAAAATAGATCTTGATCACACCTTTCATTTGGTTTTGGAACGAGATCTCTAGGGTGAGTAGTTTCCGAGATATAGCCGTTTGAAGTTTGACAACTGTCATCAAAAAAATAGGTCTTGATCACACCTTTCATTTAGTTCTAAAACGAGAACTCTAGGGTGAGTAGTTTCCGAGATATGGGCGTTTGAAGTTTGACAGCTGTCATCAAAAAAATAGATCTTGATTTTAAGTTCTATGATTCAAGAAATAAATAAAAATTGCTTGTTAGGTATAATAATATAATTTCCCCCAAATTGGTAAAATAAATTAATATGGAAATCGAACCACCTTAATAGCTATATCACATTTTGCTTAAAAATTGTTTACCTTACTGTACAATGCAGCTATTTTTAAAGTTGTCCGAATCGTCACAACAAAAATTATTAAAATCAAAAGTGACGATTGGGAGAATTTGTCCCAAAATATTTGGTCCGAATCGTCACTAAGTCAGTTTTTATCATTAATTGACATTTCGCGTCGCGTCAACCGTTTTATGCGTCCCACTGCAGGGTACGGGTTTCCCCCATAAAGAAATATCCTATTTATTAGTTACTAATAAAATATTTTGTTTTAGGTTTCCGAAATGTCCAGAAATAAGAAACCTGTGGATGAAACAGGATTTAAGTCATTGAATACAAAGAGTAAAGAGCTATTATTTAGGTTCTGTAACTTAAAACCCTGTTTCAGTCTTATTTTTAAATTACAGTAATAGCGAGCCATGTGTGGGTAAGTGTGTTTCGAGATTAGTACGAGTATGCGACCATTTTTATCGATATATTTCGTAATAGTATCTCTTCCCTACTCACGCACACTAATGTAAATTTAGAAACTCACACCAACATAAAACTGACACGCTATCAAAGATTTCACTCCGTCCATTCATCCTTCGTCTGTGGTCTCCTTCTTTTATTTATGGCCTCTGTCCGTCATTTAGACAGACAACTTTGCGAGTGTCAAGTCAAGTCATTCGGATTCGACTCTTGTATTTTTTTAAAACAACATTACTAGCACATTTTTGTTTTAATTTGATGGAATTTTACACAATAATTTTCGAGGTCATAACATAAAGTGTGAGCCATTGGAATTAATGTGTGTAAAGTGGTTTCCCTAAAGGTTATTTATGAAAAAAAAGTATATAAGTATTCCATCAGCAATCTAACTCCCATAATACAAGCTTTGCTTAGTTTAGGACTAGAGGGCGTTGTGTGAAATATCCAAGAATATTTATTTATGTAAAGTGTCGCTAAGGTAGTGGTCAGCGTACAATACGTCCAAGCAAACGAAGCCAGATATTTCAGTAGTAGTACACAAAAAGATATTCCATTATTGTTTCAGTAATCCTTTTACCGGAGTATTATCGTGTTGTTATATTTCACCTGGATAATTAGATTTGTCTGAACTATTCCGTGGTATTGTTTTCTACTATTATACGGACTCACATAGCGGCACTGGCTTAGTGGACTCTACATTTTGATTCTTAGGTTGTGGGTTTAGATTCGGTTGGAGAAAAGATAATAAGAAATAATAAAATAAAATATTCTTGGATTTTATAACACAACGCCCTCTAGTCCTAAACTAAGCAAATGTTGTATAGTACTTTCTATGGGAACTACATTGCTGATATAATACCTAAAACTTTCTATGGTTTGGTAAATAGCGTCTTAAATTATCTCTCTCTCTTCTAAGCAATTATTATTCCAATCTGATGGTGGGGTCTGCTTTCCTCGTTTTTTCTTTCCACTTCGCTCTATCCGACGCGTCGTCTTGGGAAACATTGCAGGACGTAAGGTCTTTGTTGATCACATCTGTCCACTTCATCTTTGGCCTACCTCTTTTCCTGGACCCGGGAATGTCCAGAGTGATCATTTTACAACCGGTCTGGTGGTCTTCTTTTTACATGTCCAAACCAGCGGAGTCTGCTTTCCTGAAGTTTGTCGGCGATGTCGCGCACACCGAGGCCTCCGCAGATGCGTTGCGTTGCGTTGCGGATCTTATCGAGTCTCGTGACTCCGCACATCCACCGAAGCATCTTCATTTCCGCTACCTGAATGGAATGGATGTGGCGCTGAGCGTTTTAAATTCTATATTAGTAATTAAATCAATGTACTTATGGCGAAGGGGTATGATGGGTCTGAAGTGTTATTGTGTAAGTAATAACTAAAACAAACTATAAAATAATACACCAACACTACCTGCCCGAGTTTTTCGAACATGTGTATTATGTGTAGACCTAAAAACCTAGAAGTAGACCTAGAAAGAACCAGTGAGAGCTTCAAACATCAGAGAGCAATACAGAAGGCAGCCCGGCAGAAAACAATTGAGGAAGCCGAGGCACGTACCTCAAGGTTTACGCTCCAAGACGCATTTTGGCTTCGTGAGCTTTACCATAAGTTCTCGATCAGAATCATACAAGATCTTGAAACTATAAATCTGGATACAACTGCTTTGACTGATGCTGCTACTAAAAAATATCCTAAATACTATGAATAAAAAGAATTAGAAGCTCCTCCTTTTATTGAAGTTGGTTAAAAACTAATTTACAAAATACAAAAAACAAAATATTTTATTTCAAAACATTTTTACAAATTGGTACCTACCTAGGTACAAGAACATAAGTTGTACGATGATAGCTGCAGTAGTTTATAAAAACGTCGTAGCAACCAACGCCCGCCTCCTAAAACTAGATAGAGTTCCATTTTATTCTATTTGCTCGTGTATATAATAACTAACAAGGATCGTATAGAACTGCTTGTCATTTTGATATACCCTAAGCAGGGTCCACAAGATTCCTATTTACACACAAAACTTATTTGTAAGTATAAACCATGTAAACTGGCGCCACTGAAAACCAGCGCCTAGGCAGGGTACTAACATATCCTGCCCTGGCACCATGCTGAGTGGTGGCCATTTAGTTCTAAGATTTAATTTTGTAATACCTCTGTAAAATAACAAAACAAAAACATTCTATTCTATTCTATTCTAAAAGTAATTAATATACTGAGTACTAGCTGGTGCCTGCGACTTCGTCAAAGTAGGATTAGAAGTGCAATTTGATATGCGAAATTTTCCAGGCGTTTCGGAAGTGTTACCGTCCCGTTGGTTTTCCGGGATCAAAAGTAGCCCATGTTAATCCAGGTCATGAACAACATATATTCCAAGTTTCATCCAAATCGGCCCCCGTATTGTACGCTCTGAACTGCTTTCGCTGCCCAGCATAATGTCAAGTGACGTGGCTACAGATATGCGAAAACAAGAAGCTTTTGACGGCAAAAAACGCACTGAAACGCGTTTATATCACTTTTGAGTCACAGAATACTTATGATTTTGTATAAAAAACAGTTCAGAAAACCTGCCAGGCTTAAACCTGGCAGGTTTTTATGCGATAACGATTGCCCCCATGATCAATCCACTGAAGCAGCAGTAGAGTAGGTACATCTAGTAGTGGTAAATTCTCCAGTTTATCACGTCTCACGGTCTCAGCATTGATTACCACACGGGGCTCCTCGCGATTCCGAGCGACTGACGATCTAATCGAATCTGAAGATTTATATTATGTAGGTACTAGTGCTAGCTACCACACGCGACTTTCCTGTGTATGCTGAGATGGATGTGTGAGGTGACGAGGTGGGTTTTTTTATATATAAAACTCTTTGAAGCTGACTGACAATCAACGCACAGCCTAAAGTATAAGTTCTAGAGGTATGAATTTTTTCTATTGATCGTAAACACCACTGTAAGTCACAGGAGAAAAATAAGCAATGTCGTGTGCGTTGTTGACGCGTTTTTTCAGTTATTTTTGTTTTACTGCCAAACTACTAAACAGATTTAGATAGAAAAATTATGGGACCAATCGGGAAAAAAAATATATATTTTCATATAAAGAATTTTTCAAATCGGTGACATGACTTTTCAGATTACACAACATTCATCACCATCATCATCGGTATAAATGTCCAGCGGTGGAAACTCTTACAGTTATTATCCATTATCCAGTTTCTTCCACGACGCGCCAATAAGCCCGGTCTTCGGTTCTTTTTCGTAAGTACAGTGTTTCCAGAGCCCCGAGTCTGAGCATTTGTTTTGACTTTCGCATCGAGTATAGCATACTTACGCAAACGCATTCGCAAAGCGAGACATTTTGTATGAAAACCGGATAAGCGCCTCTAGCGGGAGATTTGGGAATTGTGCAATTCCCAACAAAATTTCTCGCTTGCACAGATGCACAGATTCGGGGCTCAGCTACATTTCTTAAAACAAATTTTACGGGGTAATATTAAAATAAAACTGCACAAAATGGCGTATTTTTGTCTTCCATAAGTGAGGTTTTGAGTAAGATAATATTGAGGCAATCAAGGCAGGCAAATGATTTCCTGAATATAATAATAATGATTACGGATGAATGAAGTTGATCTCATCAACTGACGTCTAAAAGGGGGTAATTAAAAAAGTTCCAAACTGCTCACGTATCCGCGTGTAACCTGTTTGTCTCAAATTTTGCTAAGTAAAATTTTCATCCATTGGAAAGTAATAAATTATTCATTGAGCATCCTCAGTGATAGGATTTTGAATAGAGGATTGGGTACGAACCGTAGGCAAATAATTTTTTTATTAGTTTCTAGTCATTTTGTTCGAAAGGCTTCGCTTTTGACATTTGTACATAGTAGAGTCTAGAGTCTAGTCTCTTTATTCATATTCAACTGTCATTTTAGTGCGGCATTCAAATGCTGCATTGACAACAAATTTAGCAATCATTTTAGTTAGATCACCTTTAGAAGACCAATATACCCCTTATATTAATTAATATTCACCATGTTTTAGAGGCAAAAACGCCTTTTGTCGTCAAAAACTTCATCATCGACTTTGGCCAGTAGGTAGGTATATATGTTTTAACTTTTATTTTGTCACTTTAAACCAGAAGATATTCCAGTAACATAAAGTTCAAATTCCCGCTTAGTAAAATACAGTCTCTTTTTAAGAGTGAAACCTCTATAACAAGAAGCATAGATTAGATAGATAGATAGATTATATCTTTATTGTACACCAAAACAACAGGAAAAAAAAGGTACAAGGAAATAAAGAAAAACAAATATAAAGCACAATGGGCGATCTTATCGCTACAAGCGATCTCTTCCAGACAACCTTTGGATGGACAGGAACGTTAGATTAGATAAGAACGGGGCGTACATAAAAATAAATACTTACTATAGGATTTTTTTATAGAGCATTGTAGTTATGAATATATTATACTATTAACTAACTAACTAATAAGTAAAAACAAACATACAATATAAATAAGTATATAGATAATAATAATAGTTAATATGATAGTTAGAATCTTACTACTCTAAGTTCGGGTATCTCCGCGATCGATCGGTCGTTTTCGGGAACTCATTAATGTAAACTTATGCTGAAACGAAATTCGACAACTGAATTAAACGCTTTTTTATCTTTTTTTTTTTGTTATTAGTATTTAGTAAGTACTCAGAAAAAATCAGAACTCTGTTAAACCTGGGCGTCGTCGGAGAACGACCACTGGAGAGGTTTACCTACTATTTCATAGAGTTTAACTTACATGCCGCAGGCTAATTTCTATAATCTACTAACTAATACCCGCGACTTCGTACGCGTGCGAAACTTTCCACCTACATACCAGCCAGCATACGATGAACCTCGTGCCAAAGTCTGCTTTTGGTTTAGAGAGTTCAAGCTGTATCTAAGAATCAACGACTTTGATTTCAATAAAATATAGCCTATATTTCAATCCAGAAAAAGATCTTCTAATGGTACAAGTTTCATTGAAATTGGTCCAGTAGTTAAGGCGTGATCCGCGAACAAACAAACAGATAAACAGACAAACAGATAAAGACCAACAGACAAACTTGATGTTTGGAATCAGAATTGTTTTTTTTTTTTTTTTTTTTTTATTCACGGACACTTAACACAACGCCTTCTAGTCCCAAACTAAGCAAAGCTTGTACGATGGAAACTAGATGGCTGATAGAATACATACATACTTTTTTTTTTTTTTTTTTGTAAATACATACTTCTAGTACATAGAAACACCCATTGTTTATTTAGTAGATCTGTATATTTAGTTTATCCATATCTTTATTTTTAGTTTTTGGCTTTTTTACAGTTTTATAATAGTATAGATAGATACTTGAGTCACCCTTAGTAGTAGCAGAGCTTCGTGTGAAAGACCTTGTCCGGGGAAGTACTACCTCGTACCTATTTATCTCGCTAAACAGTAAAGAAACTAGTTGTGCCATAAGAAAATATTTCCCGTGACTATTGATGCTTCAGTCCGAATCAGGGCCTCTACTGTGAAAAATGATTTACGAAGATTCGGTAGCGTTGTTTTTGTTACACTGCGCAATGACGCTGTCACTTCGCAAGAGCCCACGTCATCGTTCGAGATGACCGCGCAGTGTAACACAAACGACGCTACCGAATCTTCGTAAGTCATTTTTCACAGTAGAGGCCCAGTGCTTGAGCAGTAAATACGAATTCCAGCGATGAAGTTGGAAATGATCAAGTTATTACTAAACAGCTATTAGTCTACAATCATAAATCGATGGGCCTATGGCAATTTATGGGGGATAGATAGTGTGGCAGCCATTTAGAAAAGTTTTATGTAGAGCCGCGGGGGTGTCTTAAGGCGACGAGGTAGGTCAGACAACCTTCTCGATCGCACATTTCAACATTTTTGAAGATATTATAATAATATAACTAAATGTAATTATGTGAAATCGCAGAGCGTCAGGGTGGAGAGAATAACAATGCAAAGGTTCAGTAAAAATATCACATTGATCCAAACTAGTTTTCCAACCAAAAAACTTGTACCAATGCGACCAATTTTAGTGCACATTTTTTGGTTGGGAAACTTGTTTGGATCAGTGTGATATTTTTACATAATAATTCCACATAATTACATTTAGTTATATTATATCTTCAAAAATGTTGAAATGTGCGAGCGAGAAGTTTGTCTGATCTTACCAGTCGCCTTAAGGGTTGGAATCGACATGCTTGCCCGCAATCGCCCGCAATTCCGTGCTTCGGAGGGCACGTTAAACTGTCGGTCCCGGCTCTAGCAGTCGTTAAGCCATGACGGAGGCCTTAAGGCGGCCTAAAAACTAACTTATACGAGCTTGCTTGCTTATCGCCCGCAGCCAGTGGTGGATCCATTCAGTATGGGAAGTGCTGGATTCGTTGGTTCGGGGCTTTACCCAGCTATCATCATCAATCTATACCGGTCCACTGCTGGACGTAGGACGTAGGTATCTCCCAAGACGCGCCATTGAGTCCGATCTTTGGCTCTTCTCATCCAGTGTTTGCCAGTTATATTTCGCAGATCGTTAACAGCTATAATATGTATACTTTGACAAATAAGTGGTTAAAGTATATAACGTCAGGAGCCACCTTTCGTTTTTGTTTGTACTTATGCCCCTGTGAACGGGCAACCTACCTTACTGCCTGTAGATGATTTATGGCTAGCGTCCACAGGCCCGCATCGCACGCATCGGACGCATCACACGCAACGGATTTTAGTTTGCCTTGTATAAAAACTCGTCCGTACGGTGCGGATCAGTGGACGCAGTTGTATGAGTTTTTATACAAGGCAAACTAAAATCCGTTGCGTGCGATGCGTCCGATGCGTGCGATGCGGGCCTGTGGACGCTTGCCTTTAGATGGAGTAGGCATGCTCTATTTGACATCTATCTATACCTAGACACTTATCATATGATTAGGCTGAGAGCATTGTTAATTGATCAAAAATATGGCCATAATAATGCTGGGTCTGGTAATCTACTTTCTGGTATCCGTTAGTTGAATATGAAAACGTAGTGATACGTTACATAGATGAAAACCAGAATGATTATGTTCTTTTTCTTTTAAATTAATGAATAAATGAGTTAGAGATTGAATTAAAGTATTAAAAGCAGGCAGCTGTAAGTACAGTCAGCGATATATATATGTGACTGTATTAGTTTTAGTGAACCACGTTTGTACTTGAACTGCAACCGAATAAACTAATCAAAGAACCAAAAACTTAGATAGTGTCATTTGTTTATTTTATTACTAGGTGCCACCCGCGTCTTCGTTCGCGTCCCGTTGGATCCCGTTAATTTTTCTTGATAAAAATTAGCCTATGTATTAATCCATGTCACGGACATTATATATTCTAAGTTTCATTCAAATCGGATCAGTAGTTTTCACGTGAAAGAGTAACAAACATCCATCCATACTTACAAACTTACTTGTAAAATGTCAACTCGGCTGTAAAGACTAGAATCTAATTTTCTAAGTATATAAAAGTCTTTTCAAACTGACTGACAATCAACGCACAGCGTAAACTATAAGTCCTAGAGGTACGAAATTTCGCGGGTAGCATCCTTATATAGTGTAGTGCACTAAGAAAGGAATTTTGAAAACTCGCACCCTAAAGGGTCTACAATTAGGATCGAAGATTTTAACCAAAAAAACTAACTAATACATTACGTACTGTGAAGCCATAGACAAATTAAATAAGAAGAACGTCATCATACTTTCGCGGCTGAATGTACTCCGTCTTTTCAGGCTATGTATTCAAAAGTGCTCGTGACCTGGTTTCGCTGAGAAATAAAATATATTTTTATTTTAAAGTGAGAGAAATCGGTGGTGGGCTGTTTGCTCAGTTAGCTGTAAACTAAAGTAAGTGGTTATAAACTAAGTAGGTATTTTGGTTCCTACTTATTTAAAGTTAAGGTAGATCTTATATCCTGATTATAATCAGGATATACGTAATCAGGATATAAGATCTACCTTACGTGATCAGGATAAAGCCCACCGCCGATTTCTCTCACAAGTTAAAATAAAAATATATTTTATTTCTCAACGAAACCTGCGGGCCTAATATGCGCACCGCGAGATATTTGTCATGTCGTTCTGTCAAAATGTCAGCATTTTGTACCAGTTTAGGAACTATTGCATTATCTGTGGTACCTAATGGTGTCGACAAAACGCGCCATAATGTACACTTTTGACACTTCTTAGTCGTCGTACCTCTCTGAGGACGAGATAATAGTCACGCTGAAATGTCAAAAGTTGAAAATTCAAAGGCGCAGTTTCTCGACAACATTACCACAGATAATGCAATAGTTCCTAAACTGGTACAAAATGCTTACATTTTGACAGAACGACATGACAAATATCCCGCGGTGCGCATCTTAGGCCCGCAGGTCACGTGCACTTTTACGTATAGTAATCAAGACATAAGATCTACTTTATCTATTACTAGGTATACTAAAACTGTAAAAAGCCAAAAACTAAAATTAAAGATATACTGAACATCTAATAAATACACGATTCTGTTTCCGAAAATCGAGTTTGTCTGTTTGTTTGTTCGCGGATCATGCCTTAACAACTGGACCGATTTTAATGAAACTTATACCATTCGGATGCTCTTTTTCCGGATTGAAACATAGGCTATATTTTATTGAAATTTGCGGGTACTAGATAGTTTTTTTTTAAGCTACTTAGAATAAGAATAAGAATAAGAATCATTTATTGTGAAACTGTGTAAAAAAGAGATCATAAAGATAGGTATTATGTACCTAGAGTTTCAACAGTTTACCCATGCCGGGCGTACAATACTTTACATAGGTAAATCTTATAATTTTATTATAAGTAGGTACTCACCTAATGCTATTTTTATAGTTATTATACAATTAACGAATAAAAACTTAATATTTAGTAGGAATCATAATACTCTTCTAAGCTAGATTATTAGATTAGAAGAATTATAGCTAAATCCCCAGGCACGGTAGGTCTAAGTCTCTTTCTGAGAGAGATTTAAATAAAAAAACGTATCTTTGGTACAGAGGTAGTAATTCTAAATTAAAAATACTATAAATTAATATTATTTTTGTAATTTTTAAAAGTTCTGATCATAACCTAAATAAATAAATAAAATAAATATTCTTGGACATTACACACAACGCTCTCTAGTCCCAAACTAAGCAGAGCTTGTACTATGGAAACCAAATTGCTGATATAATACTTATATACCTTTTTTCTGTAAATACATACTTATAATACATAGTAACACCCAGACACAGAACAAACATCTATGTTTGTCACACACAAATGTTTGTTCTCGGTGGGGATCGAACCCACGACCCACAGCACGGAAGGCAGAGCTACTACCGACTGAGCCATGGCGCCTGTCCAATGAGTGATATTTACAAAACCTATTTTGTTAATATTGTAAACTGCTGGTTGATATCATGCACGTTAACAAAACAAAACTATCTATACCTTTTTTTTTTGTAATCAAGACTCGTAGGTACTTACAACATTTTTATTTTACAATATTCACAAAACACACATGAAACAGATGAGCCATCCACAAACCGTTGCAAACGACTTATAGATATTGTAAATACTGTGTTATTGTAATTTTCTTTTTTTGTACATAATATAAAATCAGTGATTCATAATTTAGACACGCTTCTAATAATATAAAAAAATCTTAAGGAAAATCGTGTAGGTATCACAAGAAATAAGCTAAGTAAGTTTGCGATCTCAGAGATTACAGGAAAGCCCCAATCCCCATATATTTCCCGACATGTTATATCCCCGTTTTGTCCCATAACAAAACCCCAAAGTACCCTAAAAAGCCGATCGGGAAAGAATGTGGGCATTAGATTGTAATATTGTACCCTATTCACAAAGGTCTGGTAATAAAAATAGGCTCAATAAAAATTCAATGCGGAAAAAATTAGCGTTAGAGCCGATTTGCAGTCCCATAGAAAATATTTTCTATGTTCGTTGTATTTATGTATTAAAAAAGTTAGGTTGGACCCCAACTCACAAAAAAACCATTAAAACCTTGCCTCCACACAACTCTCCAACAACTTTGTTGTAAAAAAATATGTACGGAGTCCGTAATCTGAGTTTTATTTTATGGATTTGTGGAAAGTGGTTTGCAATCTTGGTATGGTTTTAGTGTTCGATTCACAATTTTTTTTTTCTCCACACCACTAACTTTTCAAAAAACATCAAATTTTTATTATTAAAACTAAGTGAATAGCGTTGGTGCGGAAGCTCTTGGTGCGCAACTTTTTGGTGCCCAAAGTGGAATGCCTCAAATTTAAAGTTGACGATCTGAGCATGTACTCTGTTTTATTTTGTTGATTTGTGATTGAGTGCAATCATAACTAATATTTTGATGCGTTTGCGAATATGGAGTCAAATAAAATATGTAGTCAGAAATGCGGAAAATACTCGTTGATTATGTAAGAATATGTTTTGTAGTTGACAAATAATTTCTAAATAACTATATGCAACTATATTTACCCTATTCTAACAAGAGAATATAGAAATAGGTTTTTTTTTTGACCATATTTTCACCATTCCATCCGGAAAAGATTCTTTTTCTAATAAAAAGTAAAATAAGAGTTGAGCGACATACTTTTACTCACTGATCCATATATCCATATGGCTTAGGCTGGTTAGGAATTATGAGATTTTTTGGCTCATAAACCCTTTGATTTCAAAATCATGGGGATTTTGACACTCTTCAGTCTCAAAATCCCCTTAGAGGCCCATTTACACCGTAAACTATAACTAGCTATACCCACCAACCTATACTGTTTGAAGTTCAAAACAATGTTACTAAAATGCACCTCACTGCAAACTCGTGACATTTTTTACTGTCGTAGTGTCATCCGTTCTTTTTATAGTACCTACCTACCTAAAGTCCATGTGTACTGTATACTAGAGATATGTATTTATGTAAACTGTGTACTAGAGAATATAGCACAATCCATTCGATATTGCATTTATTTGTGTTGCATACCACCCAAATTTTTGTTTGATAAATGTGACATATTTTTTCTTGGAACATGGTACTTAGGTAGTACTAAATCTACTTATGTAGAGTACATGTTTTATGCATGACTACAGAATGCAGCATTTTAAAATGATTCTAGTG
The DNA here is from genome assembly GCA_947507515.1 of Eulithis testata. Lineage (NCBI taxonomy): Eukaryota > Metazoa > Arthropoda > Insecta > Lepidoptera > Geometridae > Eulithis > Eulithis testata. Next base: position 1,448,759 of record OX382213.1, on the reverse strand, counting down.
GTCAGAATGTTTACATAGGAACATGCGATAACCAATAAATTAGATACAATTGAGGTATTAGTAACTGAGACATTAGTAAATTCAGGTTGGAATTGCTCGAACCCCGTACCTGCCTAGCCCCGATTACTGTTATTATGATTGATTAGTATGTATGCGCTTAATTAATGTAGCCGAAAAAAATAAACGACTTTATTGTAGTTGTTAAACGACTTTATTGTACTTAATCTTTCAACAAACAAACTAATCCCTAATTTATTTTGTACATATAAATGTTATGTACTCTACATGTAAGATGTGACATGTCAAATAATTCGAAACTCAAACCTTCCCCCAGTCAACCGTTTGGTCCGCGGTCGAACCCAACAAGTTACAAGTAACCTCATTTACATGCAAAATCGGATTGAGGGGTCCGATCAAAACGGCGAATAATTGATTTGTATCTCGCGACAGAAATGAATAAATCAACAGTTTGCAGTGTATGCAAAATTAGACTTTGCCTGCGATTTTGGTAAATACAGAAATCAGAATAAAATTTATAAGTAATATCGATTTGCAGTGTATGATTTTACGTCATACTTCTAAAACGTTTATGGTAGGACAGAGAGTAATACTTCAGATTGTTTGTTTGTTTGTTCCAATCAGCTGATATAATTGTCAGAGTGATTGATGCAGTGCGCTCCGCTTCCGTCCTCAGTGGATGTGTTCAGTGAGGCAATGCATTGTCATCTGCCGTCGGGGTAGTTCCATCAATTATTTTCATAAAATAAATTAAGTATCTACTTAGACCGTTTTTTCCTTTTTCTTGTTATGATGCTTGCTCATATTTTATTCATAGGGAAGCAAAATAGTTTTTTCTGGTGATGAATAAAAGTCAAATTAAAAAACAATAAGCTTTACTTCAATTATTCAACATTACTTACATATTTCACATAAATTCAATGTCTATAAAGTTAATATTCGATCATGATTTTAAACCATCAAGAAACTCAATTTAAATATTTACATTAAGTACAACCAAATTTAAAAATACCTACTTATACACTATTTAAGTATCTATTGGTTTTATATTAATAAATATTTCAAATAGTCTAATATTTTTTTATTAATTATAATCTTTAATAATTATTATAACACAACGAATTGTATCGACAGTAGAGTTTTACTTCACCAATCGATCGATCGTCGATCGACGGATACCGTTTCATTGGTCTATCTAACCAATTGATCGATGGTATCGGTCGACGTCCCCGGCTGTATTCTAACGTCTGTATTACGTCGATTAATCCATTCTACCATCGATCGATACCATCGATCGATTGGTCCGGTAGAAAGAATTCATCGACGTCGACTAATCGATTCTACCGTCGATGGATGCCATCGATCGATTGCTATAGTAACACCCTTAAGGTTACGAAATTCTTATAATAAATTGTTTTTATATTATAGTTCTTGATGATTAAATCTCAATTAAAAAACGATATGGAAGAAACCCTAAGACATTTCCTTAAAACTATATAATGTTACTGTTGGCATTTGATGAAATTTACAATCATTATTATTTTATTATTATTTACATTATTATTTGCGCAGGTTCCATCTGTTATCTTTGAGGCATCTGAAAAATAATATATTTACATTAATTTATTTAATCCTATTCTATTTTAATTTAACTTGGGCAAAAATGCTTTGTATGTTTGTTCTTCGAGATCTTTAAAAAAATGCCATATATTGTATTTTATTTGTATATATAATAAACAGGAATTCCACTTGTTATTTTATATAAAAAAATATCTGCTAGTTTCAATATAATATTAAAACATATACTGAAACTCACTGAAATACTAATTAAATAAATGATCTAAAATTGCTTGAGAGTATAAATGAATTCCATTTACGTACATCCAATTTAGTACTCATCTCTTTAACTTACAGTATCTTCAGTTAATCTACCAAAAGTGGGGAGATTACGCCGACCATATTGGCAAGCTCCCAATCTTACCCGAATGTTTGAATACGGCGCCTTAATGTTTTTAAAATTAAATTTAGTATCCAACTTGCTATTTTTATTTTACAGGGCGCTTTGGAGATTATTTCTTTTAGTACTTACTAATATTGCATGGTTTGTTTTGAAGCCAAAAAGAATTAGAAGTGCTATCAGGCAGACACTACCTACACACGGTGACAAATTATCTCCTTTTGTAGCTATTCTTTGCATTTGATACACGGCCGAATACTCAAACGCTACTTATATTAAGTTCGTGCTTAAGTTATTGCCACCGCATACCAATGAGTAACGTCAAACAGAGGCAGATGGACATTTCACAGTCCCCTGTCCAGACAGCAAGGCTGATAGAATAGGTACATAATAAGTAGCGAATGTTAATATAATAGTAGGTAGGTATATGTGTTAAAATTAGATAAGATTAACTAAATCATTAGTATTAGTTGGACATGCCAAAGTTATATTATGTAACAAGTTGGTTAATAAATGAAATATCTAATATCAGAGCAATTTTAAGCGGTGTTTAAATTTATGAGTAATGTTTCAGTGTTCGGCCATTAGTGTCATAAGATAATCTTGTCTTCTTATATATAAAATAATTTATAAGTTTAAAAAACTGAAAAAACCGACCTCAATTTGATACGAATTCATCATCAAATGATGATGATGATGATAGCAGTTCATTGAGACTGTTCTATTGATCGTAAACACCACAGAAAAGCAAAATACGCAATGTCGTGTACGTGGATGACGTGTTTTTTCCAGTTGTCCAACTGACAAGTTTGTCAGTTCGTATCAATTCGGTTGTATATTTTTCAGTAGTTACTGAAAAATATACAACCGAATTGATACCTTTTCCTTTTTTGAAGTCGGTAACTTATACTTATCGAGAATCCATCTCATGACGTACCTTCTGGTTGCACCATCAGATGATGATGATGCTGATGATCATAAGATGCATTGGGAATTGTCATGAAATTCATGGGAACTGACTTCAATTTGAAACGTTGAACCTTCATCATTAAATAATTATGAAGATGATGATGGAAGTTCATTGGGACTATTTTATATTGATCGTAAGCACCACAGAAACGTCACAGGAAAGCAAATACGCAGTGTCGTGTAAGTGAATGACGTGTTTTTTCAAGTTATTCTTATTTAACTGCTAAACTACTGAACTGATTTTGATAAAAAAAAATATGGGACCAATCTGGAAGCATACCCATTTAGATAAAAAAAGAATTTTTCAAATCGGTTCATAAATGACGGAGTTCTGAGGTGACAAACATAAAAAAAAATACACCCGAATTGAGAACCTCCTCCTTTTTTAAAGTCGGTTAAAAATGAATCCCTATTTCCCTTGGTCACGGCATCACGCGTGAACGGCTGGACCGATTTCGCTAATTCTTTTTTGTTGTGTCAGGAGAAAAAAAAAGAACATTGCGCGGAAAATTAGAAAATTTAAGAATACGCTTTGAAAATATCAACTTTGTTAATGGCGTTTGACATAAGGTTTTAAGTGATTTATTTTTAGTATCTACATAATATTTTAAATACCAAATTATTTATTTATTTACACTATGTTGGCACCGAAATAGATTCTTTTGTTCGAGCAACTGTCGGTATCGGGAATTCAAAAAATAAATCAAAACATGAAATATTGGAATCAGATTTCGACAGAATTTCAGAAAATTGTGAGCAAAATAAAATCAATTTATTTCAAGCAAACAAAGACCCAGGGATCCCAAAATTAATTATTGTGTTACCATTTCATCGTCGGGTCGCGGTGGGTTGTATAGCGACTTTTGACCGTCGGTCGCCTCTCGTATCGTGTAGCTTTTATTGTCGCTGGATTCTAACACGACGCGAGGTGGCTCGCTCTCTGCAAGAAAATACCTTTTTGAACATAACCAACGATATTTTTACTACAATGGACATTGCATTGGCGGTCGGAAAATAGAATGGTACAATTATTATTGTGCTCAGACGTAGGAGTGAGCACACATGATCATCAAAGTCTCCTCTTTTATTTACGGCATCTGTGCGACATTTCGACATACAATTTTGCCATCTATTTATGTTACTTTATGGGTTAGAATGCCTATCTGCAATGCATGCCAAATAAGTTTCAAACATACTACTGACAAGCGTTAAACATGACGTAAAAAGTGCTAAAGTCAAGGCGATTTTCATTAAAATTTAAAAAAAATCGTTTCTTTCTGTTGTAGTTCAATGGAGATATCTATTGACTTGAACTTATGTTTTTGGAAATATCAATTGACTCTATTTTCTGCTCTGTAGTTGTATAGAAAAAAACTGCTCTGATAATTTAGTAAGCTTACCAGGCTTAGGGTTGAGGATATCCGGCTTGATCTCCGGTTTATCAGCAGGGTATGCGATGAGGTACCTTCGACCCTGAGCATCCACTTGCACCACGCTCTGGGATGGACGCTTGCTTGAAGAGCTGTTGTTGTCACTGCGCCTGTACAAATTAAATAAATATTCATGGATATTTCACACAACGCCTTCCAGTCCCAAAGTGGTTTTATATAAAAACGGATCATCATAAAAATCTAAAATCCACTAGGGTTTTGAAATAAAAATCGGATGACAAAAAAAAAGTAAGAAAAGCTTGTACTATGCGAACTAGATTGCTGATAGAATACTTATATACTTTTTTCTCGTAAATATATTCTTTAAATATTACGAGAAGAGCGCTAGTCATGAATGTAGACGATTACAGAAGTAGAGGCAGGCCAAAGAAAAGATGGATGGACTGTGTGAAAGAAGATATGAGTAAGAAAAGAGTGAACACCGAGATGACGGCTGATAGGAGGAGAGTGGAAGACGAATACATGTGTTACCGACCCCACTTAGCGTCGGACAAGGGTAGGAAGATGATGATGACATGCTTATAATACATAGTTACACCCAGACAGAACAAACATCTATGTTTGCCACACACAAATGTTTGTTCTCAGTGGGGATCGAACCCACGACCCACAGCACGGAATGCAGAGCTATTACCGACTGAGCTATGACGCCTGTTATTATCTCCTTAGAAGATAAGTGGCGGCTGTTATTATCTCCTTAGAAGATAAGTAGCGCCTGTTATTGAAAAGATGAGGAGTGGTAGATTAGCATGGTACGGACACGTAATCAAGCAAGCTCGTATGAGTTAGTGGCCAACTCTGGTGACGGAGTTTTCAGGCCGCCATAAGGCCTCCGTCATAGTTTAACGACTGCTAGAGCCGGGACCGACAGTTTAATGTGCCCTCCGAAACACAGAAGTGCTCAGACACCCATCTAATAGTGACCGCACAGAACGTCGCTTAACTTAGATAATCAGTGAAGATTGACTAAACAAGCCTAGCCACGAGCGCTTCACACACGTAATGAGGAGGGATGAAAGTCATATAACGAAGAGAGTTATGAATATGAATGTGGCTGGGTATGCAAGTAGAGGAAGACCGAAGAAGAAGTGGTTGGATTGTGTGAAAGAGGTGAATGTGAAAGGAGTAGATTCAGAGTTGACGAATTATAGGAGTGAGTGGAAAGAAAAAAAACATGTTGTGCCGACTCCACCTAGCGTGGGATAAGGGCAGGGAAATGATTAATGATGAAAATAGTAGTAAGAGTACCGAGTCTGTGCATAAGTTTTGACTTTCGACTCGAGTATATAACACACGAAAACGCATTCGCAAAGAGAGAAATTTTGTTGGGAATTGCACAATTCCCAAATCTCCAGCTAGAGGGGCTTAGCCGGTTTTCTTAAAAAAATTCTCGCTATGCGAATGCGTTTGCGTTTGCTATACTCGAGTCGAAAGTCAAAACATATGCACAGACTCGGGACTCAGTATAAAGTAAAGACTTAGGACTGGAAGACCGAGAATTTCAAGTTACCTTCTCATGACCAGCGCGATGATGGCTCCAGCAGCTGTTAGGACAGCAGCCAGCGCCGCCAGAGCCGCCGCTGCTGGGAATTTGCTCTCAGCACGAGCAGTGCTTTCTAGAGAAAGTGGAGAAGGATTCTTAATCTGTTGTCATCTATACTTTACATGTATAGATGACATCAGATTAAGAATCCTGGCTCCTGAATCAGAGCTGTTAGACTATAAAAGTTTTATTTAGATGAAGCGAAGAGCTAAGCAATTGTGTATATACACGATGTAATATAAATACCCTATAAGTCCAAAGGGGGGGTATTTTCAGGTCACGGCGAACAGTGTTTGTTCTACGACTTTTGGGATTTCGAAGTTTTTCATTCATGAAATGAGCTCGTAACTTTTGCTTAAAATCTACCTACACACAGCTAGCGTGTGCGTGCGACGCGGTAGGATGGTACCTACGGATGCATGCGTGTGTACGGGTTTACGCAAATAGTAAACAAACACTTAGGGTTGTCGCAAATTTGTAAAATAATAAAAGTTATACTTTTGTGTGAAAATTTCAATTACGATTTTACTGCCCCTTTGCACACGTCCAAGCACTCAGGTGGTCGGTCTGATTACGCCACCTTCGGGCTTATAGGGTAATTATGCTACACCTTGTATAATGTACCTACTAGCGGCCCATCCCGGCTTCGCACGAGCAGAGATCATAATAATACTATACTAGTAGCACGGGTATGTAACAAAAATTTCAAATTTTTAAGGTAGTTATTTTTACACCTTGGGTTACATTATTGGAGTTTTAGTAATGATCGCAATTTATTTTGAAAATATAATATAGCCTATACCATCTGGGGATAGTTTAGCTTCTCAACAGTGAAAGAATTTTTCAAATCGGTCCAGTAGTTTCGGAGCCTATTCCAAGCAAACAATGAAATCTTTCCTCTTTATAATATTAGTATAGACCAATCTGAAACTTATTAGAGAACTTACCAGCACGTTTAGCTGAGTCCCTAAAAGCCAGATCCCTTATCAGCACAGGATCGGAAGAACCCTTGCTGTTCCGAGCTGTCACCGCCAGGTCTTCGTCTTCCGACAGCGTCTCTATCGCTGACCAGCTGACGTTCAACCACACCACCAGATCTGGGTAAAGTGTAATGATCTCTTTAGTTGCTGCGGTTCTAAGAGCCAAAATGGCCGATGTTTTCTAGAAACTAAAACCTAATTATGGAAAAATCAGGTTTTAAAAAGTATGAAACATGAAAATATTCTTGTCTGAAATTGTTATGTTGGTGTTTAGAGTATAGCCGTGGGTCGTATGCTACCTACAAAATAATACATTCTACAGTAGGTATGCTTCAGGGCGTCTAGTCGAAGCAACGCGGTACCCGAGGGCTGGTGATTATCATTGCTATTCAGCGCGGTAATACAGCCAGCGTCTTGGGCACGCTTCCGATTGATACTGATTTGGACCAGTTGAGCTATCTATAAATCGTTTCATAGATAGCTCAACTGTTTCATAATGTGTATTTTGTAAATATTGTAAATACTGTATTAGTTGTTTCTTAAAAAAATTATGTCTGGATTTCAAATTCATAGGCCACAATGCGTTTACCTGCCGCAGCAGTTCCATTGGCCAGCGTCCTAGTCTCCTCGCCCACAGCATCCAGTGTGAAGTGCTGGCCGAGTCCACCGTCATACCCGGGCACGCACCGGATTGTGACTACGGGCTCCTTGTTCTTCAAGATCCTATTAGATGAGCAGTTTCTAGGTGGAGATGGTCGGGCTGATGAGAAAAATACAAAATTTAAGGTTTTTTGTACGTTAGAGGACGTGCTAAAATCTTTGATCCTAATTTGAGACCCTTTGGGGTGCCACTTTTCAAAATTCCTTTCTTAGTGCACCCCTACACTATATAAGGATGCTACCCTCCAAATGTTATACCTCTAGCAGCCGAATACTCAAACGCAACTCAAACCCCACTCAATTTAAGTCCCGCTTAAATTATTGCCATTTCTTATAAATGAGTAATGTCAAACAGAGGCAGAGCAATCTTAAGTGGTGCTCAAATTTGAATGACGTTTGAGTATTCGGCTGTAGGACTTATAGTTTAGGCTGTGCGTTGATTGTCAGTCAGCTTCAAAAGAGTTTTATATATTTAGAAGAAAGGAGATTTGCAAAAGAGACCGCGCCAAAAATGGCATATTCTACTCACTAGTGATAATATCAAAATGTCACGTTCATAGTTTTACTGGCTTTAGCAAAGTTTAATTGTTATAAAACAAGTTGAATCACAAGTTTTATCACATCGTCATCAAAATGTTTTAAAGTTATATCGCTAAGCCCGAACACCATTTGCACACTGGCCGACACCGATACCAACGTCCGACACATCAACTGCTCGGATAAAAATATCGTTGAGTTCCGTCACGATAAATAAATAAATAAATATTCTTGGACATTACACACAACGCTCTCTAGTCCCAAACTAAGCAGAGCTTGTACTATGGAAACTAGATTGCTGATATAATACTTATATACTTTTTTTTTGTAAATACATACTTATAATACATAGTAACACCCACATCTATGTTTGCCACACACAAATGTTTGTTCTCGGTGGGGATCGAACCCACGACCCACAGCACAGAAGGCAGAGCTACTACCGACTGAGTCATGACGCCTGTCAAAACGATGTAAAAACTAGTAAATAAATAACCGTAAAAGATATATAAGCCAGCGGGCCTAAGATGCGCACCGCGAGATATTTGTCATGTCGTTCTGTCAAAATGTAAGCATTTTGCACCAGTTTAGGAACTATTGCATTATCTGTGGTACTTAATGGTGTCGACAAAACGCGCCATAATGTACACTTTTGACACTTGTTAGTCGTCGTACCTCTCTGAGGACGAGATAATAGTCATGCAGAAATGTCAAAAGTTGAAAATTCAAAGGCGCGGTTTCTCGACAACATTACCACAGATAATGCAATAGTTCCTAAACTGGTACAAAATGCTTACATTTTGACAGAACGACATGACAAATATCTCGCGGTGCGCATCCTAGGCCCGCAGGAATCTTTTACCTATTCTCACATAAATGTGGCACATTTTGTAATATGGAGAAAATATTATGAAATTATTATCAATCTTCTACTTGTAAAACTTCGGCGTGCCGAGCCTCCATACCTACACTATACAGTGTCCATGAGATACCTACTTAAACCTAAAATCTATGTAAGCCATGTGATAGCAATAGTAGTAGAGTATTGAGTAGGCTTGACAGGCCCCTAGTAGGTAGACTGACTTAAAATATGAGATTAGCTCTCCGACGATATCGTGCAGATATCGTATCGTGGCAGTGTGATAACGCAAACTCCCGCTAGTTTGCGCGATTAAAACTTTATTGACACGACACGACGACAATCAACCCCCGAGAAACTAAGTTTTCAGCTGATACTGAGCTTGACGCCGAACGTCTCTCAATTAGTACGATTTAGTACAAACTTCGGTCTTCGAAAAGTCTTACTGAAAAAGGTGTTCCCAAATCCAGGACATAAAAAACTGAGAGTCGAACCGAACGGTAAAAGTTGTAACATAAGTTTCCTCGTTACTCGCATTGGGCTCGATTCGACGAGCGAACTTTGCTCGTATTTTAGACTCGAATATTCTACAATCGCAGCTATAGATCAATGTTTTAATTAACTTGCCAAATCATTAATTTACGTTTATCTTGTTGATGAAGTTTGATTAGTTTTGATTATCGTGACGTGAATTGGGGTTTTCTATCACGTTCAGTTTTAAACGAGGTTCGAAAAACATAGACAAGTTTTAATCAACATACAAATGAAATGAAATCCATTTGTTCAACCCATTGGGTACAAACACAGATAAAACAGAGAGAAAAAAGTAAGTCAGACAGGTAGGAGCAAAACAGAGTAAGTGGTAGGAAAGAAGGTACAAACAAAAACAAATAAAATAGTGCTAGTTAGTCCTGTCCTGCTCTGCTCTGTAGGTACCCCAGTGCGGTTGAAAAGGTTGTTCTCAGCATATGCTGCCCCACATGCATGGACCATGACATGGAGCCGCGCTGCTTTTTAAATAATCTATCGATTCTTGCTTGGTTTGTGGAACTTATGTACCTAAAGTAGGAGAAATATACTCACACACAAACGCATTCTGTGTTGCTTCACGATAAGCAATAGGTTTTTTTTTATTTCACCTCTTTTTCTCTCACTGCAGGCAGGGCTAGTCTCCTGAATAATATAACCCGGTCTTTGGTGGTGTTCCACTTTTCTCTCTCCTGAACATGCGGATATGAAACTTCTTAATTTATCCGCATTTATTAATCTTCTATCAATATAAAAAAACTTAATTTACTACTTATTCTCCAAATAGCGAATAACAATTTTAATTTTTAATCCTGAATATAAAGCCAAGACTAAACGCACCTTCTTATAAAAGAAATAAAAAAACGCGAGTTTTCACACAGTGGCCCCACGCCTTCCTGTTCCACAGGTCACAAAAACAAATAGAAGCCCGTCGTAATTAGCGATAAAAAAGTACCAAGTAATTTACCCGACGAACAAAACATCAGTAATGAAAATAGAAAACTCGAATGTTTTCCCCTGCTCCGATATTTTCCCATCTGTCCTGCCCGCGGTGGTTTTTTTTTTGTATTTTTGAGGAATTCTCTAGGTCTCGCTGCCTTGGGCTATAAACCCGATTAAATTCTACTTTTTACGACGCCGACTACGTGGAGGTAGTTGGAGGCCCCACACCTTTTTTTGCATGAGCTATTTGAGATGAGATTTTTTCTTTTTAAATAGCTCGTAGATTGCTCTCGTTTAATGTTTAAATTTTTCATTTAATTTGGAACTTTTATGTGTTTTTTTCAATCACGTTTTTTCATATCTGCTTTGGGAAAATTATTTCACTTATTTTGTGAACCTTTTATATGTTTTTCAATTAACGCAGAAGTAAATTTGGTTTTTGTGAAATTTTGAGGAATAATAGATAGTATTTAGATACATATATATTATAATAAGGGACAAAGCGTTAAGCATTCTGATGTTAAATGGTAACCACGGCCTATAACAATATAATTATATTGCTTTGTCCCTTATTATAATATATGTATCTAAATTGAACCCGTGCATGACCGCTATTCCCAATACTGGCCCGTCGTACAACCAGTATGTCTAACTAGTTGTAGGTACCAAGAGGAAATTCCAGTTGATACATTAGACATGTTGTTGTACCTACGTCCGTCCTTTGACATAAGGTAAAAAATGGCAGCGAAAAGCAACGTAATCAATTTTGGTCGTAGGCTGATAGCGAAACGCGGTAACCGTAAATTTAAATGCAGGATTAATTGAATTTTATGCTCCATTCTGCTATATTGGAGTTTTCGAGTCGCGAATTGGTTTGGAGGTTTTCCAGGTGTAGAGTCACTGATAAACCGACGCAGTGTAGAAGACGGACGTAAGAAAGCGCTCGTATGATTTATAGTGGCTAGCTCTGGTGACGGAGTTTTTAGACCGCCTTAAGGCCTCCGTCGTGGCTTAGCAACTGCTAGAGCCGGGACGGATTACCGTACCATCCGAAGCACGGAAGCACTCAGATGTAAATGCCACTAACGGTCATCCATCCAAGTAGTGACCGCGCAGTACGTCGCTTAACTTAGAAATTCAGTGAAGATTGACTAAGCAAGTTACGCCACGAGCGCTTAGGACGTAAGTTAGCCATAGATAAGAAAGAATATTTAGGAGATTGAGTGCAATAAGATATTGAGTATCTCTTTGTTGTTTGTTATCTACTAATAGGAATCGTTTAATATGAAAACAAACGATCCCTTTTGGTGGATTTCAATCAAGCACTCAAATTCAGAACGAGAGGATATTTTTCGAAGAAAGTTAAAAGAGTTTGGTACGTAAGTTGATAATGAAAAATTATTACCAAAATGTACATAATTATTATATTTTGAGGTTTAGACTTAGACAAGATAGGTAGACTCTGCAATACACACCTTTTACTTCACCTGGCATTGAAGGCCATTCTGTACCAATGATGTTTTGACAACAAACTCATCGCAACTACTTTTGTTTTGAAGTTGGTTAATGAGATCACACCAATTTTAACGGAGCTAAATAAAATTTTATATGTAGTTCAGTTTCAATCGCTCATCACTAAAACTATTTATTTTGTGTGATAAATAAGTAGGAACGGTACCTAATAGAAGTTTGCGACCAAGCTAGCGATCTCAAAACGACCTTCCGCAAGCTTACAAAGTTAGAGACAGTAAATTTTACGAGAATCGATGTCTAGAAGTTACGGCAAGTCGTTGAGGAACAAACGTATTACGGTATTCTTAGGCATTAATCAAGCAAGTTCATGCGCCGTGTGGATTTCACAGAGAATGATTTTATGGGATTCGTTGTGTTAACAAGCAGACTGATAAAGTTAGTTTTGTATTTAAATCTTATTACTGCTGATGGATACTAACCCCGCGAAGTCTTCCAAATTGCACCAATCTTATATAGGTCGGGGCCCCGAGTCTATGCATTTGTTTTGACTTTCGCATCGAGTATAGCACACGCAAACGCATTCGCAAAGCGAGAAATTTTGTATGAAAACCGGATAAGCGCCAACAAATTATCTCGCTCTGCAAATGCGTTTGCGTCTGCTATACTCGAGTTGAAAGTCAAAACAAATGCACAGACTCGAGGCTCAGCTGTGTTTGCTTGCCCAGCCACTTACACTTGCCAATTCCGTTACTCAGTATAAGTTACCTATAGTAAAATATGTAAAAATACTAACCAGCAGGAACGATTTGGAAGACGCATGGTCGCTTCTGCTGTCCGACAGAATTTGTCGCGCGACAAAGTAGCGCGCCGTAGTCGCGCTCACTTGCTGCACGGTATCGCAGCTCGCTGGTCGTGCCTCCTTTGGATGCTGAACAAAAACGAAAGATTTGTAAATAGGCCTGGATTAAAGTTAAATCTCTGTTATTCTTTTACGGCGACTGGCCACGGTTCCTTAAAATATTAATACGAGTGAATCTTTGGACTCATGTATACCTCACCGGCCCGATCAAGATAAAATGAGATAAGATAAGCGATTGGTCAAAGACTAACTAAAGTTATTAATCAAAGAAATTGGACTCTACTACGTTCGCTTGATAATAATATCCCAAAACCTATAAATTGAGTCGTCTACAATCGCCTTCTTGATAGGGGACATTCAGATTACCAAAACCGAAATACTCCACTTTAAAGAACGCCACAAACATAGAATTTACAATATAACTTCTGAAGGATGACCAAAACTTCCACTCACCATGTGCTGGTGAAACCTAAAAGCTCTTGCAGTTATTCAAATGGCTTGTGAAGGTAACGTAAGAAAAACCAGAGGATACCTCCAGCCTAACCCTGAAGAAGTTCAGACGTATCCGGTGCTGCTAAGGACAAAAACGTAAAATCAAAACACTTACCATATCGCGCTGGTGAAACCTGAAAGCTCTCTCCACTGTTATTGAACTGCCACGTGAAGGTGACGTCAGCAGGGTCAGCAGACACCGTGCAGCGGACACGGAGGGATTCGTCCAGTTTGGCGCCCAGGAGTAGCGGCTGTGACCACGCACATACCGGTGCAACTAAGAGAAATATAGAAAATCTAAACCAGTTGTTTGAAACTTGTCCCAATGCGATAAATTAAAGTGCATAAATTAAACTTGTTTGGTTCAATGTGATACTTTTACTGAACCTTTGCATTCTTATTCTCTCGACCCTGAAGCTCTGCAATTTCACATAATTACATTTAGTTGTATTATATCTTCAAAAATGTTGAAATGTGCGAGCGAGAAGGTTGTCTGCCTTTACCCTATGCCTTAAAACCACGCAAAGGTACTTGTGGTTTATTTGGAGAAAAATATAGAATCAGAAGTCTTGTTATCTTGGATCAATGGCAATTTGCAAGTTGCTTCAGCTGGGTTACTTACACTGTACTCTCAGATACGCTGCCTGACTGCTGGACTCCCCCATATCATTGGCCGCTCTGCAGGTGTACAGGCCAGTATCCTGCCTCGTTACTCGCTGAAGAACAAGGGACTTTGTGCTGATGAAGACTCCGGAAGACATATTCTGGCTCACTTGTATGTCCTGGAAATAGGTTATGGTTTAACTCTATTTGTCTTATTTTATTAAACCACCGGAAGTTGACAGAAGGTCCAAAACTGTTATGTGGAAATCCATGAGGACGGTTATGCTCAGTAGTGGATAGTGGATACCTTCAGGCTGATTTGGCAATGGTGATAGATCTTATTTTGAACTCCAGTATCACGAACCATGGCCAAGTCCACTCCCTGCAAATTAACAGGGGTGAGGGATCGCGCGAAGAGCGGACATTTTTGACGAAGATTCAGTCTGCTTTTCAAACAAAATTTGCCAATTTTCTCAAACAAAATCACCCGTCCATGCCTGTAAACTCTCAGGGAGTGGCCTCATTGAAAAAAAAATACCTATAGTAGAAATTTACCATGATCTAAACCGCTATCATAAAAGGCAAATGTGCAGGAGAAGGTAGGTTGCGTATGCATGCACCTTAACTTTAAGTGCTAGTCTATTACACCCTTTATATTCAGATTCCGTGCAGGCCCAATTTATTTAGCCCGTTGATACGTAGCTGCTATATCTGTGACAGTCCTGGAGGTAATGGGGTCACATGTTTGCATAATAAGCTGTCGTCAGCAAAAACGTGTTGATAGTCATAGGCTGGGGTTTTTTATAACCGTGTAAAAGTGGTGCAGTCTACGATAAACGGACATAAACATTTCTAGTTTGTATCCTTTTTATTATTTACTACCATCCGCCCGTGTCTTTGCCTGCCTGTTACTTGGAAAACATTTTAGACTAATACGGTAGGTTGAATAAAATTATGTATCAGTAGTATAAGAAGTAAGTACAGCTTGAACTTGTACAATTTTCTGCAAATTGAAGAAAGCATTTCTTAGAAATAAAACTAAAAAGTGCTTTGATTTTTTTAAATTATGTTGCTTTAACTCTTTTGTCCGTGACTGTTCACAATTTGAAGTCATATTTAATTTTCACACAGGTCAAATCTGAAAGTAATTCTCTTAATAAATCACGATCGCTTATGGGCTACTTTCAAACGGATTTCAACCCCAAAAAGCTACAAAAAGATCATGCACATAGACTCACTCACGTTATGGTACCAGGAGATCCTGTTCTCCCGCGGGTTTGCTTTGATATTGCACTCGAAGTACACGTCATCACCTTCCTTTATGTCATTTCCGTTCAGGGTACTGCCTAGTGCCATGGTGAGGACTGGCCTGTCTGTAGGACACGGAGTTAAAGTGACTAGGATGGCTTTATAGATTGGAATTTGGAGAAAAAACTATGTGTCCCGTCAAATATGGCAGGGTAGTTTTTATGTGTTCAGTAGGGATTAGTAGTTTTTATGTGAAAGAGTAACAAACATCCATACATCCATCCATCCATCCATCCATCAATCCATCCATCCATCCATACTTACAAACTTTCGCGTTTATAATATTAGTAGGATTGGTAGGATTTTTGGCATAGATTCATAGTCCAGGTTTATTCTCGTGCGGGTTTATTGTTTATCATCTTTGTTTTCATCAGATGTATATAGGTACTTACAAACGACACTCATCCTGAAGGAGTCTTCCAACGCTATTCTCAGCACAGGGTTGTCAGCGCGGCACCTGATAATGGCTCCATCGTCTTCAGGCTGCGGCTGCATGTGGAGCCGTGAAACTGTTGTAGTTTCGTTTGTGAACTCGCTGTGCTGTGAGATTTAAGACATGTAATTTCTGTAGGACCTAAAGTTCTCAAACTAAACTCTTATTTCACTGA
Organism: Eulithis testata; assembly: GCA_947507515.1. Lineage (NCBI taxonomy): Eukaryota > Metazoa > Arthropoda > Insecta > Lepidoptera > Geometridae > Eulithis > Eulithis testata. The sequence goes on along the minus strand of OX382213.1, from coordinate 1,432,972 downwards.
CGCTTAAAGCAAGCGTCCACAGGCCCGCATCGCACGCATCGGACGCATCTCACGCAACGGATTTTAGTTTGCCTTGTATAAAAATTCATACAACTGCGTCCACTGATCCGCACCGTACGGACGGGTTGTGCAATGCGTCCGCTGCGGGCCTGTGGACGCTAGCCATTAAGCTGAAGTCGCGTCGGTCAATAAGCATTGGTCGAGGGTCCGAAGATATAATATAAGATATAATATATATTATGTTCTATGAGGCACCGCAGTGCGATACTAAAGTCAGCTAGACTTTTCACAAAAAAAGATAACCTCAACCAACGCGATATCCGCGACCGACGCGTCAGCGTAGGACGAGTTCAAGCCACGCTACAAACTGAATGCTATTACGCTAAGAAAGTAACTGGGTTCTAAATTATATGACATTTCGATTACCTTTCCTCTAGTAAATTTCCTGTTCTCCCTAAACCAGGTGATCTGAGCTGGTGGTCGGCTGCCATGGGAGACGCAGACGATAGTCATCTCCGAGTCTGCGGACATCTGCCCCGGCTTGTTGGTGATAGCCACTGATGTTGGGCGCACTAAAAGAACGACCATTTGAGTAATTAACTTTGGTAGAGACCCTGTCAGACCACATTCAGAAAATCAAAGGGATATTACGAAAGTTTTGTAACACACTGAAATGTTAGTTATGTTACACAGCCAAGGATTATTTTGAAACATTCGGTAGTGCTTTCGTGTATTGGACTAAGCCCAACCGCAAAAACCCTTTCAGTAGGTAAATGTTAAAAGCTGCTTCTGATGCGCTGACAGACCGCTGCTGCTGTATTGAAGCTGAACTGTGAGGGTTGGTAGAAATTGATGGTTAACGTAAAGCCAACAATGAAGTTTAAAAGAATAATGATGGCATGGCTCAAGAATACTTACACCGCATCTCAACCCTAGCAGTTCTCTCATGAGGGCTCAGCAGGTTGGTATTGGTAGCTTGGCACCGTATGCTGGTGTTTAGCCAGCTCCGCTCAGCGCCGCCTATGCTGATCCTGCTGACGATGACCTTGCCGTCGTTTTTGAGGATTGTGTGGTCGTCGATGAGTTTGTCGTTAATCAACCAGGTTAGAGTCGGTTGGGGACGACCTACACAAAAAAATATTAAAAATTTACAAAAGCAATTATGCATAAGGTATGTAAAAGAAGAGATGGTGCGAAAAAGAAAGATATAATGTAAAAGAAAAAGGATAAAGAGAGCTAATATTCTTTCAAAGAGACCTTTGTCCAGAAGTACAACAAAATCTTAAGAAACTAGTTGTAAAAATTCCATTAAAAAAATCAAGGAAAGTGGATGGTTAAGGTTGAACAAGTCGCCCACCTTTCCATACAAACGTGGAAGGGTAACCACTCCACTGTTTGACGGTAACCAACCAAAACTAAGGATTATATGAATTTATCTCGTCATAATCTATGTCTGTATACAGCCAAAACCGTAAAAAAAGTATTCATTGAAAAAATACAAGCTAAAAATATTTTCCATACGAAAGTTTAGAAGCTTGTATTTTTTTAATTATTTCTTTTTTTACGGTTTGGGCTATAAACAGACATAGATTATGATGAGATAAATTGATATAATCCTTAGTTTTAGTTGGTCAACGTCAAACAGTGGAGTGGTTACCCTTCCACGTTTGTATGGAAAGGTGTGCGACTGACTGCGACTTGTTCAACCTTAAGTTTTTACAGGCAATCTAATGAGGCCTATGTAATACGCATGTCGTAGTGGACACTGATGATGATGATAGAGACACAAGCTAAATTAGTTTTCAATTCTGTAGAAATTTCTTTAGTAATATCAACTTTTATGTTTCTACCAGGTATTGTATAAAAACGGTTCCTAAAATATTTGGACCAGAAAACAGCCAGCATTTTTCTTTGTCCAAATATTTTTTTCCAAGAATCACTCATAAAAACACCGATATTGTAACTGAGCAGCTGTAGACACAAAACAATGGAAAAACTACAAAAACCGAACTGAAAATACTGAAAAAACGTTTTGTTAAAACAAACCGCTCTGACATAGCAAGATACTGCGCTTTGGAGCCAATGGGATGAATAAATATCATATGAATTCATTTCATATTGTAGAGGTGGAAATACATTTTTCAGTGCACGTAGCAGTAATACTGTTATTTATTCTGTGGATTAGGGTGAATGCTGAAAAAAAATAGTTTTATAGCGACTAACGGCCAAACCTTATATTCAACCTTCGGTAAAGGTTAGGTAGCGATCTGCGTCAAAACCATATTTTTGACGAATTAATAAGCTATGTTGCTATGCTATGGTAATATACAAAACAAGGGATAGATTCAAAATTGTAAATGGGCATAGGTAATACTGATGAAGATAAATTAGTAGTCCGCTCTAGTTTTATAAAACGGAACACTTCAATTAGACTCCGGTCTATCTGACCGGTGGTGTCTGTCAGTCCATCTTCTGTACGATTACTGACATGTGAGGAAGTGCAAACCTGTGTTTCGCACTCTTGAGTAAGATTTTTTCAAAATTTTTTGTATGTTTTCTACGTTTCGTTTCTATTCCCATTTTAGTTTAATTGGCTTTGATGAAGACATTTGGTAGAGTTGAAGCGGTCCGTGCTTTCTTCCATAGCAAGGACGTGAAAAAACTTATCAGGCGCTTTCAGATGGAAACATCTGGCTGTCAAAGCAACACGGCTGGCCTCCGCAAAAAGAAAAGCAAAATGAATTTGCAGTAATTGTTTCCATAAATATTTGTCTATTCCATACAAAGTTTTTTACTTCATTATTTGAATTTTTTTTTGTGATAATCTGTCAAGAAGCATGGGCTCGGGTTAATGGTCTACACAAAGTCAGAGAATATTTTATTGACAGGGTGTAGAATGTAAAATGGAGATGCAGTGCATAATGCAGTGTACACGGTTTTATTAAAAATAAATACCAAAAGTCTGGACAAGAAACTAAATAGGTAAGTACTACATAAAAATACCCTGCATTTACATTTACACATAAAATAAAACTTCCAGGCCATCATTAAGCATACATCAAGGCCCGGGTTCCGCACAAATAAATGAATTATGCATAAGGTATGTAAAATTAAGGTGTTCCGTGGAACAACGCTAAATCACCTGGCAATGTTGGAGTTTTATCAACTTTGCCGGCATCGTCAGACCGCCTGGGGAAATAGTTGTCTCTGATTCTACATTACAACTACTTATGGCCTTAGATTTCATACGGCCACTCTCGGTCAATGTCAGAGTAGCAATCTGCCATACTTTTTTTTACAGAATAGGTTATGTTGCTATGCTATGGTAACGCAAACCCATAGATAGTTTGTGTTTTGATTAATTGAGTTGAATATATAGGCTATTTTAGTGTCTCGTAGGTTCAAACCTACGTTTGAGACTTCTGAATCAAACTTCTCTTAATATAAAAATTATATGCCTTGCCTACGGCTAAAATCCAAGTGAACTCTGCACCTGTATTCACTTTTATTTGAAGCTACATAACGCTGATCACTCTCAGAGATTCTTACAGCGCTACCAAATCGTTTAATATTCTGCGACATTAGTAGAGGCTCTACTCGGTGCACCGACGATTTACCACATTCATAATACATTTCAAAATAATCCTTGATGTTTGTTTTTTTTTATTTTGAACTTCATCCCTTACCAAATTAGCTAACACGTCCAATAAGCACGTATCTAATACAAGTATTTATCAATATACAGACAGCAGGCAAAAGCAATATTTTGGGGAAAACGGGTAGTAGGGATTTCCCTTGGGACGCTCGCGATCTCAGCGTATCGGACATTGGGCGTATTTGACATTCAACTAGTACTTACTCGGGGATATGAGTTGATTTCCAAATTTCACAATCAAATCCGAATCAAATTGAAATAGGGGCACGAATAGTCCCTAGGTGCGGTAGGTATACCATGATTGGTATATTTTATGGTCCTTGAGTTTTTTCAATAAGATAGGCGTGTTCCCTGAAAATCTATTTAAGTGTCTACGGGACAGATCCGTTCAAAAATACTGAACACGATTATAACCGACGGCTCTTCTATAAGATAACAACCTAACTCAGTTCAAGTGTTTATCGTCAGAAAAGTTTTTGACGAGCGTACGAGAAAATGAATAATTCGAACGAATTTGTAATGACAAAGTTTGCTGCAGTCGGGCAAAGTTAGAGGTTCCTAAATGAGAGTTGAGGTGAAACTTTGTCAATTGCACGATTTTTTGTCGTTACTACATTTGTTTGTTTGCTCATGCAGGTTTCTTGGTAGATTGGCACTCGTTTTTGAGGGTTCAGTGGAGCTGAATGGTTAGTAAAATGACTTCAGTCACAAAAAAATAATATTTTCTGACTCAGCGGCTGACTTTTTGATGATAATCATACTGTATCTAGAATCATACTGAGTCATTTCAAATACCTATCTATACAAATATTTCATGAATTCACATTAAAATTTATGCAGGACTTATTTCCGTCTACCTACAAATAATATTTATTCGTACATAAAATATATTTGTCCTACAACATAATATACGAGATGAAAAATAGATAAAGCAGCCAAAAATGGGCAATATTCAAATTATTTAACTTATTTCAACGTATTCAAATATCAGTATTTACAAATTTCCAGTGGTCAGAACTTTGTGTACTGTTCACACAAAGGCTGGAACCAATTCATGGAATATTGGCGACGTGTAGACCGGTCCGTCAGACCGTAAGATCGGACAAGGTGACCGCTCATAGCTGTCTCCGAAAGTCACCCCTAGATGCTGATATTTTGGTATTTACGTGCTTTTTGATGTGCAAGGTACCTACTTTTCTACTTATCACAACATAAAATCAATAATTATATCGTTGCTATAGAAATAATAGCTTTAAAGTAAGTCGGTAGGTACCTACAGGTGACCATGTATACATATCCCCTACTTACTAAGATATACATTTAGATACCACTATCTATAAAGAAACAGGGTAAGACAGAGGTCTATTTAAACACAGGGATGCGTGTTAATGAAATAGGTTACCTAGGTAGGGTTATACAGTAAAGAAAATATCATAGGTATTCGAACTTCTTATCTACGAAGCGCTCGTGGCGTAGCTTGCTTAGTCAATTTTCACCGATTATCTAAGTTAAGCACTGTTCTGCGCGGTCACTATTGGGATGGGTGACCGTTAGTGGCATTTACATCTGAGCGCTTCCGTGCTTCTCGGCTCTAGCAGTCGTTAAGCCATGACGGAGGCCTTAAGGCGGCCTAAAAACTCCGTCACCAGGGTTGGCCACTAACTCATACGAGCTGAAATTTTAATAGCTGTTAAGTAAACTAAATTAATAACTTTCCTTTTGCTCTGTGCGGTTGGGTCCTAGTTGATTTCCCTGTCAGTTGCTATCCTTTGTTTTCCATTTTCGCGAACTTGGAAGCACTAACTTCCTTACTTTACTAGGTTCCAGTCCTTGCAAATTTTATCATAGCAAGCGCACTAATTATGTAATTGGTCTTCAGTTTCATCAGGCGCGCGGAAGAGGAAGATTCGTTTCGTCCCATTATTTTTACCAGTAGCGAATCCAGGGAAGGCTATAAGGGGTCCAAGCCCCCCGGAATCTACCGAAGGGTGAACCAGGAGTTATCAGGATAAATCTTGATAGCTATGTCAAGATTTTCAAACCGCTCCTAAACCAGAATTCTGGATCCGCTACTGATTTTTATTATTCCCTTCTAACTTTGTAAAACTTGAAAGACGCCAGAGTAAGTTAGACTTTTAAATCGCTCTTTATCTCGTCAAGATAAAGACTTGGATTTATTCTGAAAGTTGTTTGTCGATGAAATTAGCCACAAAAGGTGGCGGTAACGTAAACTAAAAGATGATTGCATCTACAGCCCAAAATGAATCTGTTGGGTCCCATGCTGAGAGACAAGCAAAAAATCTATTTTATTTATTTATTTATTTATTTATTAGTCTAAGATTCACAGTTTTATTATGGTATATTAAAAGCTATCTATTTTACATTATTCGTCAACCAATTCGAATCTATATTTTGTAAGTCAATAATATAATATTAGAAGCAGGTAGGTGCGAGGGTGTGTGTGTGTCTGTGAAGGGTGTAGGTATGCTGTGTGTAGTGTGGTGTGGGTGTGGGTGTGGGTGCAGCAGCGCCAATAGACAAACGCAAGCCCAACTCGAAACTCAAGCTTTGCAACACTAATATGATTGATGCAGATGTAGCCTAATTATCCAAAAGTGTAGCTGTAAAAAACAGGTTTCTACATAAATCCTGGTAAGCTAAGCTTTTAACTGCTTATCTAACAAGGCTTATTCATCTCTTATGAGTTACTGGCTAACTCTCGTGGCGGAGTTCTTACACGGTGAACTAGTGTTCCTAGATGAGATCTTACCTAGATAAAGATTGAATAAGTCAAGGATGAATTAAAACCAGCTTATATAAACAAACTGAACAAATACGTAACCTACTAAGATTACCACAACAAAAGACCCCATACATTCGCACCCCCACAAAAAAGTGCGAAAACTATGAAAAACTAGCGGTTATGATATTACTCACACAGACAGCCGTACAAAGAACGTACTAGAGCGGTAATGGCGGAGCAAATTGAGGGAAGGGGTGGTTAAGGGGTAGTTTTGACGTAACTATCTACGATTTTATTCGAAAGCACTTGTAAGAATGGTTCGATCAGAATGTCTCTTTGAAAATTATTGATGCATGATTTTTTTTAATCACTTCTTAGAATAACCCAATACAATACCTACAGTAATACTTAGAAGCCCGTTCTAGCAAGAGATTATTAGTCCATTGAAAAGTTACATTTGGGGTTGCGTTTTTTAGAGGACGCAATTTTATTTTTTTGATGTGTAGGGGGGGTCAGTGTAAAGCTAAAACCAAGTTTGTGGGGTCGCCACCCTTGTCCCACGGCCGCCATCTTGAAAATAGGGGTTGAAATGGTTTTTACGATACATCTCTTAAACTATTTATTTGATAAAAAAAATTGTTAACATTTTTTGTTGCAAATTAAATTCTCTACAACTTTGGTCCAGTAACTTTTTGTCGTAGAACTATAAATAAAAAAGTTATAAGGGAAAATCTTCAGATATTCGAGAAAAAAAAAATATTTTTCGATGTAACTTTTTTTTATCATTTTACGAAAAAATGATATCTGACCATTTTTGTAGATCGTTTTTCGAGGAACAACTTTTATTCGCATAATTTTTTCATTAAGTCAATAGCTAAGGTTTCACAGCGCTCCAAAGTGAGTACTATTTTTCAGTACTCTTAACTATACCTATATTATACGTGTGTACTAATAATATGTCATCAGTTATTTTTTTATTTTTTATTTTGTTATTATAACTTTTTTAATTACACGTAACATGTACAGTAACTTCCGAAACAGTCCGTAATAATTTTTCATTAACCTCATCATTTTTTACTACAGCTCGGTCTAGTAAAGTTTTTACACCTTTTGCCTTCACAGTTCTTATTTTATTTTCACCTAAAGGTTTTTTACAAATAAAACAATCACTCATGATGGAATAATAGAAAAAGCACGCTTAAAAAGTCTAAATGCTAATAAAAAGAATATAGTTATCACTGAAGTTTAAATCGTGTCTAAAATCATTCGAAATCGTCTTCACAATTAAAAACAGAATAAAATACATCCGCACGTGGAGAAATATGTAGCACAACTAAAAGATATAGGTTAAGCGACAACTTCAACACAATGTTATGAGCTATTCTTACAATAACAGAGGTTAGGAATAATAATAACAATAGCAGGCAGCTGTTCTTTTATTCCCTCATGGTCACTTGGGTATTTTCTACCTGAACAGTATTCTCGGTAACGGCCATCAGATTTAAAATTATTTTTAAAATCAATAATTGTTAAATCCTGTTATGGAGTGAAAAAGAGTCAATAATTAATTGTTAATAGTATTGCAAAATTTGTAATTAAAAAAGTTATAATAACAAAAAAAAAAAAAAAACTGATGATATATTATTAGTACACACGTATAATATAGGTATAGTTAAGAGTACTGAAAAATAGTACTGACTTCGGAGCGCTTATAGTTCTACGACAAAAAGTTACTGGACCAAAGTTGTAGAGAATTTAATTTGCAACAAAAAATGTTAACAATTTTTTTTATCAAATAAATAGTTTAAGAGATATATCGTAAAAACTATTTCAACCCCTATTTTCAAGATGGCGGCCGTGGGACAAGGGTTGCGACCCCACAAACTTGTTTTTAGCTATACACTGACCCCCCCTACACATCAAAAAAATAAAATTGCGTCCTCTAAAAAACGCAAGGTAAGGCCTAACATTTCAATGGACTATATGAGGCGATACAACTATGCCAAAAATAAACCCCGGAGCCACAGTACCTACAGTACAGTACAGGGCCTCTACTCTGAATAATAACTTACGAAGATTCAGTAGCGTCGTTTCTGTTACACTGCGCAATGACGCTGTCACTTCGCAAGAGCCCACGTCATCGTTCGAGATGAGCGCGCAGTGTAACACAAACGTCACTACCGAATCATAGTAAGTCATTATTCAGAGTAGAGGCCTAGGTCCTACGCTGACGTTGACCGCGGTGCACGCGACCGACGTCAGCGTAGGAAAAAGTCACCTTTGACTTCCCTTTTTCACGGCGAAATAAGCACTATGTTCTATAACATAGAACATAATATAGTGCATATTCGTACGTTCGACCGACATCAACGCGACATGCATGACGAGTGTAGACCAAATCAACGGTAACTTTGTTCATTTATAGCACTCAAGTTACCTTTGATTTGGTCGACGCTCGTCTCGGTCGAAAGTCTCCAGTCTCCAAACAGCCCCTTACGAGAGAAATCGGAAAACAACTATTAGTGTTACAAACGACGCGTCTGCTGCGACAGGGAGGAACTATTTTTCATGAGAGTGGTAAACGGAAGTATTTGGCCGCGGGTTTTAGTACCTAACAGTACAGGGTGGAACAGAACGAAACCCTTGTTTAGGTACCACAAAGCAGCTTACTCGTAGTCTCCTGATAGTACTTTTCCACCAAAGGTACGCTAAGCTACGTTAAAAATAAAGATAAAGATAAAGATAATTTATTTTCAAAAAACATGTGTAAATAAGGACGTTGGTAAGAATGTGTTTGAAATCCACCAATGGTGTGAGGAGTTTTAAACAAAAATAATTATGTTGTATTTTAGCGCCTAGCATTTTCCTTTCCAACAGTACATTTTAAAATAGTGTTCCAGCGGAACTTTTTGTAAGGTAATTTTGAACCGTGGTCCAGCGGAACCGTGGTCCAAATGTGAAACCAAATGTTTATTATGAAACCAAACAACCCTTATTGCTGGGTTTCAAACACATCGAACTAACCCCTTGTATTATACCTCAAAGTCCATTCCGTCCAAGGTTGTCTGGAAGAGATCGCTGTATAGCGATAAGACCGCCCATTGTACAATTAATTAAAGTTTTGTTTTTTATTTTCTTGTAATCCCTAGGTTAAGGTGTGCAATAAAGTATTTTCTATCTATCTATCTATCTAACCCGGATTCAAACCCACAAACGTGGTATACTTTAATACCATAAATCACATAAGGTTTTATATATTTTTTCAGTTTTTCATGGGCAAGCCACGAGCCCTCAAGTTGTACTATAATATTAATGTTTACACCCTGTATGTACAAGTTAATGGAGTGACCGTATTGTCTTGGGAGTTGGTGATTTGCTCTGGAATGGGTAATATACTTATTGCTTTCAACATCATCATTATCAGCCTGGAAAAGTCTGCTAGACATAACCATCTATTTATTTCTGGTGGACAAATGATTTTGAGGCCTCTGCAAACAATATACTGTCTAAAACAGGATCCAACCATAACGTCTAGGTAGTAAAATTGATATTATTGTTGGAAGCCCCTCGAAGAAGCCTGGATTATGTGACGTCACTTGTTTACGCACTCCTTTATAAGGCGATGCGTGCAGAGCGACCGGGCAGTCTTGGTCGGGCTTTCGTCCGATGCACATGTCTTTATAGCGCTCTAGAGTTGCTAATTATTGTGCGAGTCTAACTGATTGGTCGGTAACGATGATCAGTTACGAAGTTGGTTAGATTGTTTAACTAGTCAACGCTGTTTTGTTGGTTAAATGTAAACTGTGAGGTTATTTGTGTAAACTGATGATTTCTCGTCATTTTTAGTGTCATATCCTGATTTCTATGAGCATTAATGCGATTTATGGAAGTTAGCTGTTTGTCAGCTGTTAAAGTTATGTGTTTTTACCTCAAATACTACTTCTCTCTCAAATACTACTTTTCTGAAACATCACATTAGAAACCTCTAAAATTGACAATGTTTTGCCTCTCTCTTGCTCTGACCGTCCCTCACGGTCCTCTCAATATCTGTACCTGAAAACTCCTGTTCATAAAACTTCCTTCTACACTAACTCCTTTACTGTCAGTGCGATACGCCTGTGGAATTCCCTTCCAGTGGACATCCGTGAATCTGCATCTTTGAGTATTTTTAAATCCAAATTATATCACCACTTTCTGTCAATTCAGATCTCTCAACAAAATTGAGCATTATATGTATATAATTTTATATAGTAGGTATTCTAATCTAATATGTATTGTTTTTTGGGTTAGGCATGTATGTTATGTATGTGTATTAGTATATTTTTGTAGGTTATTGTAGTTATAAAGGCGTTGTTGTTTCTTTTTAAAGTTTTACCTTAGAAGCACTACCATCATCTCCACACTACACCCAGGTTAGTTGGTAGATAATGCTAAATAGCATTAAACTCGCCTCTGTACGATTTTTAAAAGTGCAATAAAGAATTTTCTAATCTAATCTAATGTTTCTCTACTATATTGTGCATGTATTATACATATAAACCTTCCTCTTGAATCACTCTATCTATAAAAAAACCGCTTCAAAATCCGATGCGTAGTTTTAAAGATTTAAGCATACATAGGGACGGACAGACAGCGACAGCGACTTTGTTTTATACTATGCAGTGATACATTATAGACCACCATTTTGTAATAACCAAAAAAAATTTTAAGGACAGTTGCAGCAGAGGCTACTCGTGCTATTGGCACTGTCAAGATTTGTTAATATTTAACTTTCACCATGTTATCGAAAATCCTGCACAATTTAGTTAGTATTGCGCGAAATGCGCAAGCGACGCGTTCGGAGCGAGACAATAAAATAAGAATGGGACTTGGGTCAGTAGGCACGTACGGATAACGAGTAACTAATTGTCAACTAATCGTTTGCAACGGTTTGTGGATACCTAAACTGTTTCATGTGTATTTTGTAAATATTGTGAATATTGTAAATACTGTATTAGTGAGAAGTAATTGTCATTGTAAATAAACCCTTTTTTTTTTAAAACCTTATCAACCATTTTTTGGGATATTTTTTTATTAATACTTTTGAATTTTTGCTACCTTAACGGTGATCAGTAATAGACACTAAGAATACGTTTTTTTTTGGTAATTACAAAATAGTGGTGTATTTCTGGAACCTAGGGTTGTCAAACCTCTTATTATCTTCTCATACCATGAAACCTAGGGATGTCACCTACCTCCTCTTAGTTCACAGAGCAGTGTGAAGTTGCCGCCTTCCTCCAAGGGTCCGACCACACCGGCGACGTCACGTCCGGCCTCGTCGTACAGCAACAGCTGATGAGGAGGCACTGGGGGCAAGAAGTCAAGGTCAATTGAAGCGCTCGTTCTGTGCGGTCACTATTTGGATGGGTGACCGTTAGTGGCATTTACATCTGAGCGCTTCCGTGCTTCGGAGGGCGCGTTAAACTGCCGGTCCCGGTTCTAGCAGTCGTTAAGCCACGACGGAGGCCTTAAGGTAGACTAAAAACTCCGTCACCAGAGTTGGCCACTAGCTCATACGAGCTTGAAGGAAAACATAGTTTATAACCTTCCAAGGAAATAAAAAGAATAAGGTACGTTCTAAAGAATGTTTTTTTTATGCTATAGCTGGCAGACAGCAGCCGGGCCACCTAATGGAAAGTAGTCACCGCCACCCATGTACACCTGCAACACCAGAGGTGATACTAGTGCGCTGCCGGCCTTTTTAAGGTGTATGTATAAGGCAGACAACCCTCTCGCTCGCACATTTTAACATTTTTTAAGATATAATATAACTAAATGTAATTATGTGCAATTGCAGACCTTCAGGGTCGAGAGAATAACAATGCAAAGGTTCAGTAAAAATATCACATTGATCCAAACAAGTTTTCTAAACAAAAAAATTGCATTAATTTATCGCATTGGTATAAGTTTTTTGGTTGGAAAACCTGTTTGGATCAATGTGATATTTTTACTGAACCTTTGCATTGTTATTCTCTCGACCCTGAAGGTCTGCAATTCCACATAATTACATTTAGTTATATTATATCTTCAAAAATGTTGAAATGTGCGAGCGAGAGGGTTGTCTGCCTTATAGATACGCCTTAAGAGGAGATAAACCCGCCTTTTGAAGTGTTTTATGTGTTTGAAATACGCCAATAGGCATCGTTTGTTTTCATATTAATTTCTATTGGTGGATGTCAAACACATCCTTAGCAACGTAGTTTAGCTTAGCTCTAGTGGAAATGCACCCTTAGCCTTGTATGCTGCGCCTAAAACCATGTGAGCTTAGTTTTTTTAAAGATTTTGATTGAGAAGTGTCTAAAAATATATATTTGAATCACGCTAGTGACTATGGGACACTTCAAAACGGGTGTTTTAAAATTCTTCAAGGGTCGGCAACCCGCGTGTGGCATCTCTGGTGTTGCAGGCATCGGTAACCGCTTCCCATCAGACAAGCCGTAGTATGTCTACTTTGGTGTATAAAAAAAAACGCACGAGTCAGCTTTTTTGAGCTTATTATCCTTGTGTTTTTGAACATCATATATTTATTTCTCTTATCCTCGTTGACAATCCCCGCCAACGGGAATTAGTTAACTTTTTGTTCACAAATCCCTGTTACGAGTACGCATCGGCGTCAACGGGGATTGGTGAACTAAAAAGTTCACTAATCCCCGTTACATTATTTATTTTATGAATGAGTTTTACCTACTATCTACCTACCTACAGTGCCTAAAACACCCAGCTATTTATTTCAGTATTGAAACCAGGAGTAATGTTTTTTCTCTGTTCTAACTTTCCCTAACAAGAACTGGGAAACTACCTAATTAGTTGTTTGGTGCTCGACCTTTTTAGTAATTGCTTGCGGAATTGGAAAATGGAAAAAATAAATAAGTAATTTCAAATAGCTATAGGTAAGCACGGTTACGATTTCTTTTAAAACCAATTTTATTTTCTACTAACTTTCCCCCGCGACTTCGGTCGCGTCCCGTTGGATCCCGTTGTTTTTCCGGGATAAAAAGTAGCCCATGTTAATCCAGGTCACGGACAATATATATTCCAAGTTTCGTCCAATTCGGATCAGTAGTTTTGGTTTTATAATACAGAAAGAGTTACAAACATCCATACATCCATACATCCACATCCATACATTCTTACAAACTTTCGCGTTTATAATATTAGTAGGATTCTTGAAAGTTAACTCGATGTAATCGTGGAATAGTTACACTGTGTTTTGTCTCTTTCGATCTAGTTTGAATCTGCTTGTCAATGCAAAGGACAAAGTAAGGAGCTTGCGGCTTGAGTCCCTTCTTCTTGCGTTTGAAACTAAGGTCGAATAGTATTTTTATTTTATTGAACTAGGTAAACAAGCGTACGGGCCTGATAGTAAGCGGTTACCGTAGTCTGGGTCATAGCCTATGGACGCCTGCAACACCAGAGGTGCCAAACGCGCGTTGCCGACCCTTGAAGAACTTTAAAACACTCTTTTTGATGTGCCCCATACTGTAGTCACTAGGAAAACCTCAGCAGGAAGATCGTTCTACAACCTGGGTATTCTGCCACTTTTACCCCCATGTCTGTGTGGTGGTGCTTAGCTGATGCGATGCTCAAAACGGCATTGGCTACGGCAGTACGTAGAATTTACGATTAAATGTTAGCTTATTGCCTTCTTAAGAACAACATACGTGTGACCAATAAAGCGTACTCACATAAATGTGGGTATACTTACGAATTTTATGATTATTACCGTCACAGGTTGGCTGTGCACACCACCGATACGACATCTACACAATATCAGAGAGCTAATCTACATTTAATAGGTACTAGAAATTCTAGTACCTACTAAATGTCGACTTGCTTGTCGATTCGGACAAAATATATTGGGACACAATGTCCCAATTGACACTTTTGATTTTTAATATTTTTGTTACTGTCGATTTCGACCCATAATAGCTGCATTGTACAGTCAGTTAAAATAACAGGTTTTACGGAGGCGCGGCGGCGGCGTCTCAGCAAGATGACTTATGATTTCGTAATTCCGGTCCATCCAAAGGCTGTCTGGAAGAGATCGCTTTTAGCGATAAGGCCGCTCATTGTACTGTCTGTTTCCTGTACTTATGTAATTTCTCTTTGTGTACAATAAAGTGTTTATCCATCTATCTAAATGTAGATGAGCTCTCCGTATTGTTATGTTCACTCTATGCCGCAGTCGGCAGGGATTTGGGCAGGGAAGTGGGCACGAGCACAGTGTGAACACGATAATGCCTCTGCCCCATATCGCAAGCTCCGAACTGCTTTCGCTGCCCAGCATAATATCAAGTGACGTGGGTACAGATATACGAAAACAAGAAGCTTTTGACGGCAAAAAAAGCGCTGAAATGCTCTAATGTCACTATTTAGTCACAGAATACCTATGATTTAGTATGAAAACAGTTCAGAAAACCTGGCAGCGCGGCTCTGTCCCTGCTTTCGTCCCAAGTTCATGCCCTTGTTCTCTAGTGAGAATAAAGGCGATGTTGCTGGGGCAATAAGTCCGCGGAAGTAATGCCGGCAGCATGGGCATAGTGCGAAGTGTCTAGTAACTAGACGCTTTTACAACGTGTCGGCGTCGTCAGCACGTCGATATCGTGTTGGTGTCTTAGTTGTTAGTACCCTTACCTACAACATTCAGCCGTATTTGAAAGTTTCTTGTCGGTGAGTTCTTGAAGTCGACCCTGAAAGAAAGAAAAATTTAAACCATACTTGAATATATTAAATAAATACCCGGTTACCAAAGTGCTCGGCTTGTGCTCGGAATTTTTATACCAACAAGGAGGGGGTATCAATAAGTTTGTGGAACAGGGTGGGGGTAGATTTTTTTTCCTTGTACGAGTATCTCTTACTAACCGAAACCGACAAAAAACGGTACTAGGTTAGGTACATAATAGTCATTATCATAATGACGAGTACATATCATCCTCATCATCATCAACCTATATCGGTCCACTGCTGGACGTAGGTCTCTCCCAAGACGCGCCACTGAGCCCGGTCTTCGGCTTATCTCATTCAGTGTTTGCCAGCTACATGTCTCAGATCGTCACCCCACCTAGCCGGAGGGCTTCCATATCAGTGGTCACATATTTCATTTCCCAAAAAAAATGAGGAGTTCTCCATTCACTGACTTCGAAGAACTATATGAGAAAAGGTTTCCTGCGATGGCAAAAACAGATGAATGATACAAAAGTTAAGTCTATATTATGTTGTTTACCTGCAGCGGTAGATCCCCTCATCATCCAGCTGCACGGCTTCCACAGTAAGTGATGAAGGGCGGGACATAGTGGTGAAGTGGGCGCGCCGCCCAAACGCGGCCGGGTCCGACCAGTGCAAGGCGGTGCTGAAACTGCGCCCGCGCACGTCAAAACTGCGAACAGAGAGTCTTATAAATTCTAAGCTCTGCAGGCCTAAGATGCGCACCGCGAGATATTGGTCATGTCGTTCTGTCAAAATGTAAGCATTTTGTACCAGTTTAGGAACTATTGCATTATCTGTGGTACCAAATGGTGTCGACAAAACGCGCCATATTGTACACTTTTGACACTTCTTAGTCGTCGTACCTCTCTGAGGACGAGATAATAGTCATTCAGAAATGTCAAAAGTTGAAAATTCAAAGGCGCGGTTTCTCGACAACGTTACCACAGATAATGTAATAGTTCCTGAACTGGTAAAAAATGCTTACATTTTGACAGAACGACATGACAAATATCTCGCGGTGCGCATCTTAGGCCCGCTGGTCGCGATGAATTGGCTGTTTGGACCGTATTCTCATTAATTACATAAGTCTGGATCAATGCTTGAAGATTGACTTGGGTCGAGATTTGATTCCAAAACGTTGCTTGAGTGTCTAATGTAGAGTTCAGCCAAGTTTGCAACAATACTCAAGACTCGAAATCTGTGCTTGAGCAACGATTTCTGTCATATTTCTAACCCAGGCGCCAGATATAGTTTCAAAGATTTGCACACATCTTCAAAATGAGTGTAGCTGAGCTGTTTTAAAAATAGCCGTCTTCTACAAAGTCCCACCTTCGCCGTGAAAGATGGCTAAAGAGGCTAGGAATTTTTTCTACTAGTTTATTATGATGCCTTGAGTTACATAAACGTTTTCTTGCACCGTTACAATATTAACTGCTAAAGGGCGTTCTATAGTGTAGAGGAATATTTTAATTTCGTGGGTCGTGGGTTCGATCCCCACCAAGATCAAACATTTGTGTGTAGCAAATATACATGTTTGTTCTGTGTCTGGTTGTTACTATGTATTATAAGTATGTATTTACAAAAAAAAAATGTATGTATGTATTCTATCAGCCATCTAGTTTCCATCGTACAAGCTTTGCTTAGTTTGGGACTAGAAGGCGTTGTGTTAGGTGTCCGTGAATATTTATTTATTTATTTTATTTATTAATTTATAAAGTGACTAACTTAATTATTAATGATATTACCTATTACGAGTATGTATTTACCTACCTACTTATAAGTTTGTTTTCAAATGTTTACAAACTATGTACATCTTTTAATTTAATTTATATTTATTAATTTCTGTAATTTTCGACTTATAATTGTCTATAATTATGAATAATTTTGATTCTGATTCTGATTCTGCACCATATACTGCACGTTTTAAAAGTTTTGTATCTATTCATATCCATTTATTCAAAATAATCACTTTTACAGGTGAAGCACTCGGTGCGTAGCTTGCTTAGTCAATCTTCACTGTTTATCTAAGTTAAGCAACGTTCTGTGTGGTCAGGTCACTATTTAGATGGGTGACCGCTAGTGGCTTTTACATTTGAGCGCTTCGGTGCTTCAGAGAGCACTTTTTAAATACCAATGTATGTATGTAGATAAAAAATCCTAATATAACAAAAACACTCATAAAAACTAAATGGTAGCCAACATTGAATGTGTAACGCGATATTTTCATTTTATGCTGATACATCGCTGCCTATGATTGACGGCGAAGCGTGGTGTTGACAGAAGATACGAAATCGATACAATTTTGATACTAAAAAATGTTAAAAGTACACTTTATTGAAGGAAAAGTAGACGGAAAGAGAGGAAGGGTAATACTGCGTAAAATCTATATGAGAAAACTGAAAGAAAAGATCGCTGTCATGTCGTGAAGTCAAGGAAGCTGCCCTGGAAAGGGTCAAATGGCGACAGCTGCATTATTACACTTACAAGAGCTAATGCTGCGGTAACCCGATTTTATTAAAATGTACTAAAGCAATCATCATTATATTAGTCTGAACGCCTGAAGTTTACTGCTGGACACAGGCCTCCCCCACAGAACTCCAGAGAGAAAGACCTTGAGCCTTCTCAATCCATCAACTTCCCGTTGATCCATCTAAAAAAGTCCGTCAAAAGTCCGAAAAACCTCTCACTGTTGATAAATGATAACTCGAGAGGTTTGGTAGCTAACTACTGTGATACAAAATTTTAAAAATGCAAGAAAATCTTTATCATCTCCTTAATCTTTTCCCACTTTATGTGGGGTCGGCACAACATGTGTTTTTCTTCCATGCTTTTCTATCAGCCGTCATCTCAGTTGTCACTCCTTGCTTACCCATATCATTTTTCACGCAGTCCAACAATGTAAGAAAATTAGCGAGAACCTTGGTTACCCATATCACAGGGAATCCTAGTTTGGGGACCAAGAAAACTTTACTCAGCTCTTGTAAATTTAAACATTAAGAATTGTATAGATTTAAGTTCTCTAATTCTTCCACGATGTACTCCATAAGATTGGCTGTATCACTTGTTTGATTTCTATGCTTTCTCGTCACTATGTATTATATAATTAACTTGGTATATAAAGTAAAAATGATTGGTGCTATGGTCTTCAGCTCGGTGGCGCCCTCTCAGCAGCCATCTTGCGCACAAAAACAGCTGAAGACCATTAGCCTGCACTCGGATGATAGCAGCAGGTAATTTAACATGAAGTTGGCTTTATCAATTATTATTCGACAACAAAAATAAGAAGAGGGAAGTGATAACGTACAAAGTTATTCGAAAAAAGGTGATGGCTACTTTCTTATGCCAGAAAGAAAATCTAGACAAGACATAAAGCAATATTTGTGTCTAGAATCCTGACAGTCCAACGGTTAACAGCCCAAAAACCTAATATGGGTACCGCTGAGTATAGATAGCAAACTCATTATTTATCCAAATAGGATACATAATTTAGGATTTATCAGAATATCCTTCTATTTGTCATATAAATAGGATACAAATATGATTTACCGATCATCCCTAGCCCATGTATTTGGATAATCATGAATATAGTTACACAGGGTGTGCAAGGATAATACGTACCCGAAAGTTGATGCGGAATTTTTGAAAATACTTTATTTTATTTACTTTGAAAATGAAACAAAAGACAGAAAAAGGGAAAACCAAACAAAAATAATTAAATTTTAAAAAAAAAGCTAATTTTGAATGAATACCATGATTTTTCAGTTGAAATTGTGTTAATCAATTATACCAAAGTCTAAGGTACATAGAACTATGCATTTTATTGCGTATTCAGATATCGAGCGAGTTTGTTTGCACACCCTGTTTATAAGGAAAGACTAATCCCCTGGGATCTGTTGAGATTAACGTAAACTTAATCAACTGAACTAACTGAGTACGTAAATCAGACATACCAATCTTGGGCGCCATCTACACGAAGAAATTAATAGTAATGAGAAAATTAAAAATTTAATTATGAATAATGATTTCGTTTTTGTTTTGACTGTACAATCTGTTCATGGTGTTCAGTGGTGAGTATTTTTTTCTATTACTTACATTATTTAAAATAAGTTGTACGTATTATAAAATTATCTAGTTTTCAATTCGGTTTTGTTACCTCAGAACTCCGTCATTTGTAAACCGATTTGCAAAATTATTTTTTTATCAGACTTGTCTTGTCCCATATATTTTTTATCAAACAGGTTTCGTAGTTTGGAAGCATTGGGGTAATAAGAATAACTGTATGTTGTGTCATCGATGTACACGATATTGCGTATTTTGCTTTTCTGTGACTTTTCAGTGATGCTTACAACCAAAAGAATAATCCCAATAAACTGCGATCATCATCTAACGATTTAGCCGTAACCTAGACAAATTAAAGTTATTTTTTCTAATATTTTAATTAAATTGAAAGAATTTATTATTTGGTAGCCTTGTTAAAATTCTCACACACCCACAGATTTCCACACGACAAAACCAAGCCCTTATTGGTTACAGACGTTGGGCATCGTATTTTCCACCTGGCTTATCCTGGATTCTAGACCGTAGATTAGGTGCTAGTCCTGCGAATACCTCGAAAGGCTCGCAATGCTTCGTTACACATTTGTGGTAAGATGTAATTCGATACCAGTGCTCGAAGCACGATTGAAATTGTTAAATTCTGTGTTTTTTTTAGTAAAATATGACTGGTAAGCTTTTTATTTGACTTAGTTGCTTACTAGCTTCCGCCCGCGACTTCGTTCGCGTCCCGTTGGATCCCGTTAATTTTCCGGGATAAACAGTATCATATGTAATAATAATAATCTAATACCTCTAAGAATATGTGTACAAAGTTTCATGATGATCGGTTTAGTAGATTTCGCGTGAAAGCGTAACAAACAAACTTACATTCACATTTACAATATTAGTATGATTTTATTTTATTTTGTTTCTTCTTTATCTATAAAATTATGTAACAAGCGTACAGCCCACCTAAAGTTAAGTAGTAACCGCTGCCTATGTATTGCCTCACTGAGCACATTCACTTTGGACGTGCCTCATAGATCATGGTTTCTGTTAAATAAATACGAAGAAACATACACTCCAGATTTTTTTTTTTATAAATGTCACACTGTCCTATATTGTACGTACAATTTTCTAACCAAAATTAGTTTGACAGCACTAAAATGATAGCTATCTTTATCGTTTCAGTTCACGAAAAAGGGACGGCAACATAATTATATAGTGCTGTCAAATTCTTTTATTTGTTTTATTTATTTACTTAATGCGCATTGGGGTAATTGCGAAAATGGGTATATTCCTAAAATCCATAAAATCTAGTAACATAATGCGATATTTTCCTGTTGGCACGAGGATATATAGGACTGTCACGGCGATGCCAATCAAGATGGCGCCTAGACCAATGTTGCCAACAGGAAAATATCGCATTATGTTACTAGATTTTATGGATTTTCGGAATATACCCATTTTCGCAATTACCCCAATGCACCTTACAATCTATCTTGGTTACATTAAATTTAGGAAAATTAAACAACAGAATTGGAAGCAAGGTTTAAAAGTGATTTCAGAATCACTTTTTACATTCACTATCTCAAAGGCAAAAACACTATGAAAAATTAAAAAATGGCGGCACTGTCAAAGAGCATGTACTTGTATATTCATAGAATGCCCTTTGAAGGTATTACCTACCACATATCTGAAACCCTGGCTACAGAATAAATAACAGTTGCTCTGCTATTGGATTTGTATTCAGTTGCGCGTATGGTTGTCACCTCGGATCAGAAATGAAATGAACGACATTATTTAACACATATCAAAGTAGATATAGTAGGTGCCAAATAACACCGCAATGCAGGTCATTCACTCACCTTCAAAACGATGTCGCACAATTCAATTTATGAATGGTAAACAAACAGTACTGCGAGATTCGAGCGATTACCGTCTTAGCGACAGGTTTGTATGGAATGCGACAGAATTAGCCATTCATAAATTGAATTTTGCGACATCGTTTTGAAGGTGGGTGAATGACCTGTATTGCGGTGTTATTTGGCACCTACTATAGATAAACATTAATTGTACACTAGTCGTCGCCCGCGGCTTTGCTCGCGTACGCATTATTTGATTTAAATCTTTGACCCTTATTTTGAACATTATACATTTTAAAATTTTACGTTTATGGTGCGTAGTTATCTTTCTTAGTGCACCCCTACACTATATAAGGATACTACCCTCCAAATTTCATACCTCTAGGACTTATAGTTTTTTTTTTATTCTACGTGCTTCTTTCTACTACCCTTAAGAGTGAGTACTAAAAGATTTCGAAAATATCTACTATGCAGTAAGATTAGGTCACGCGAACCTAATTCGTTTTTTCTACGATTGGACTGGAACCCTAATGGTTCCAGTCCAATTGTAGAACACTTGACAGGAGTCATGGCTCAGTCGGTAGTAGCTCTGCCTTCTGTGCTGTGGGTCGTGGGTTCGATCCCCACCGAGAACAAACATTTGTGTGATGTAAACATAGATGTTTGTTCTGTGTCTGGGTGTTACTATGTATTATAAGTATGTATTTACAAAAAAAAAGTATATAAGTATTATATCAGCAATCTAGTTTCCATAGTACAAGCTCTGCTTAGTTTGGGACTAGAGGGCGTTGTGTGTAATGTCCAAGATTTTTTTTTCTTTTTTTACTTATTTTTTTAACGTAAGCTAATTAATGCGTGGACGAAATCGCTTTCAGCGATAAGGCCGCCCATTGTACTATACTTAGTTTTAAGATTTTTATGTACTCAATCCTTGTGTACAATAAAGTACATCTATCTATTAATTTATTATTTAAATAATGCCTCTTTTGGTATAAATGGAAAACCGTACCAAAGTCGGAATGAAAAACCAAATAAATGTGAACTAATTCAGATGGATGGTAACCCTACGTCCGTAACACATTTGGAAGCAAATACAAATGCAAAATGTATCTTAGCGCTGTTGATTTACGGTTGATTTTGAGTTACTGTTTCCGCTTGTCATAGGAAAATGGATCACACTGTATTAAGTTTTGGACTCAATTTCTGTTGCACATCTGTATGCAAGTTTAGCAAAGGAAAATAGATTTTACGGTATTGGTTTTAGGTGTGTTTTGGGTTGTAATAATCTTCTTTGTTGAATGAAATCGGAGTATGATGCTGTTAAATAATTTGGTAGGTATTAAATATTCCGATTTGCTGTTATAGTGAGATACAAACCTGCATCTGATGCACTAAACTCCCAAGGCACATACACAGTTCTCAGTGTGCAGTGCTTCCTCGTAATCTTCCATATATATAAAACTCTTTTGAAACTGACTGACAATCAACGCACAGCCTAAACTATAAGTCCTAGGGGTATGCAATTTGGAATTTGTAAAATATAAAACTCACCCCCACAATATTAAACGGTTACTATAGTAGGTGCCAAATAACACCGCAATACAGGTCATTCACCCACCTTCACAATATTTCGCAAAATTCAATTTATGTATGGCTAATTCTGTCGCTTTCCATACAAACCTGTCGCTAAGACGGTAATCGCTCGAATCTCATAGTACTGTTTGTTTACCATACATAAATTGAATTTTGCGACATCGTGGTGAAGGTGGGTGAATGACCTGTATTGCGGTGTAATTTGGCACCTAGTATACCATCCAAATTTCATAACTCTAGGACTTATAGTTTGGGCTGTGCGTCCATTGTCAGTCAGTTAGTCAAGAAAATAGTTAATTTCACACAACGCCCTCTAGTCTGAAACTAAGCAAAGCTCGTACTATGGGAACTAGATTGCTGATAGAATACTCAAATACATTTTTTTGTAAAGACATGCGTCTTATAATAATATATAGAATTATAGAAACACCCAAACATAGACCAAACATCTAACTATGCCACAAAATGGTTTGTTCTTAGTGGGGATCGAACCCACGACCCGCAGCACAGAAGGCAGAACTAATACCGACAACTGTGACGCCTGTCAATCTCTGCCCACCGTTCATTCGTTCCCAATCAACGTTCACTTGCACACAGATAGTTTTTGCGTTCCGTTCAACAAACTGCTACATCGTACCAGTGGGGATTTCTGAAAAAAAAAAACCTGTGCGTGCAGTCCCTACACGCGGGAGAAGTTATAATTCGAGTGCCACGCATTCACTCTAGCTCTGTGTTTAATGTGAAATTAATTTAGTATTTATTTTTATGTATTTAACCAATAAGCAGTAAATTTTCACTTCAAAATAAAAAGTAAAAAGTTGCATGAACACTGCCATCTATTACGTTTTGATTGTAGCGTATTATAGTCTCTTTCTATTCCCCCCGCTGTCACTTGGAAGTCGATTATCTTCAAAAACACGGGCGGTCAAATGGTAAATTGCTGAACACTGCCATCTATATTTGATTGTAGCATTTGTAGCGTATTAGCCTCTGTCTCTTTCTATTCGGGGGGAATAGAAAGAGACAGAGACTATGTCATCCCGTAACGCAACGTTGTTGGAAGTCGCATTAGAAGTATAACTTCAAAAAACTGAAATTTTCACTCGTAGGGATTACTTAGTGGAAAATGCCACGGGATTATCAAACCAGACACTGTGATTTTAACCAAATTAGTTAAAACACTGAATTTCAATTCCTATAACTGAATAAATAATATTCATAAACTTAATTCTGCGTAGGAATATTCGTAGCATGTATTATATAATCTGTGGTAGTGTTCATAAAGGTGCGAGCGCATTGTCAAGTCACAAATAATAAATAAATAAAAATAAATATTCACGGACACTTAACACAACGCCTTCTAGTCCCAAACTAAGCAAAGCTTGTACTATGGAAACTAGATGGCTGATAGAATACATACATACATTTTTTTTTGTAAATACATACTTATAATACATAGTAACACCCAGACACAGAACAAACATCTATGTTTGCCACACAAATGTTTGTTCTCGGTGGGGATCGAACCCACGACCCACAGCACGGAAAGCAGAGCTACTACCGACTGAGCCATGACGCCTGTCGAATTGAAGCTATGTTGGAAGTACGATGGGCTGGGTGATGAAGGATATTTCAAGTGATTATACATCTAAAACCAATGAGCTGATGATGATGGGTATGTAAGTACTAGCTGTCGCCCGCGGCTATGCCCGCGTGGTAGCAGCATACGCATTATTTGGTTAAAATTTTTGATCCTAATTGCAGACCCCTTAGGGTGCGACTTTTCAAAATTCCTTTCTTAGTGCACCCCTACACTATATAAGGATACTACCCTCCAAATTTCATACCCCTAGGACTTATAGTTTAGGCTGTGCGTTGATTTTCAGTCAGCTTCAAAAGAGTTTTATATATTTGGAAGATAATGTTTTTGAATGAATGATGAAACTAATGATATTTTTAACCAACTTCAAAAAAGGAGGAGGTTCTTAATTAGTTTTTTTTTTTATGTTTGTTACCTCAGAACTCCGTCATTTATGAACCGATTTGAAAAATCCTTTTTTTATCTGAAAGGGTGTGCTTCCATAAAATATGATTAGTTCCATAAAATTTTTATCAAAATCAGTTCAGTAATTTGGCAGTTAAATAAGAATAACTCGAAAAAACACGTCATCCACGTACACGACATTGCGTATTTTGCTTTTCTGTGGTGTTTACGATCAATAGAACAGCCCCAATGAACTGCTATCATCATCACCATCATTTGATGATGAATGCGTATCAAACAGAAGTCGGTTTTTCCAGTTTTTTAAACTTATAAATTATCTGTAGTTTTTTTTTAATTCAATTTTAAATAGGCTTACCAATATAAACGCAGCTTTAGCACGAACGTAAGCTCTATTTGTCTACGGCTCATTAATCCGAACTACAAGCTGCTACGCCGTAGACGTCTACGCCGTAGCTCGTAGCAATGCTGCGTCTACGGAATTATTACACGTGTGTAATCAAAGTATTTGCTCCAGTGATATAACCTTTGTGAACTCTGACTCAACTAACATTAGGATTATTTGGTTTGAGTATTAGAAAAGATTTTTTCATCCCACCATCTCGGAAAGAGTATTTTTGCTCTTCAATATCTGAGTGCAAAAGCCGTTTTTATTCTCTATAGAAGATAAAGTAAATTGAATTTAGAACATCGTGTGCACTAAGTTTGTGAATTAAAAAAACATTAAACCTATTTACTGCTACCTCTATGGTGCCGAATATATCATACAACTTTTTTTAATTTGAACCGAACTTGAACGCCCCGGGGCGTTTCCGCCGGTTGACGGGTTAAAAACTCAGACTCGGACCTTCTTGGTGTTCTTTTTTCAATTTGCTAGTCATTTCCTCGCTGAGGTGGAATGAAAAGTTAAGTGTTGCACTCGAGTGCAAAGATTTTTCACCTCGTGCTCTTTTGATTCCCTCGCTAACGCTCAGGATTCTAATTTTGATTCAATTTTAGAATCCTTCGCTTGCTCGGTCATCAAAATTGAACACGCGGTTAAAAAGCAACTTTGCACTCTTGTGTAACAAATAACTATTTTACTTAAACTTACTTTTTTTTACTTAACAAAAATTTAGGGTGTCACTAGTTAAAAATCTTATACAGGCTGTAATAAGACTACTTGCAAAAAATTTGGGGGGTTAAAGTACCCATCAATACAAACAACTTTTTCTATGCGATCAACAGTGTGAGAGCGAAAAAAAAAATCAGCTGGGCAACACCAAAACCTACTTGGTAAAAATGTGTGGGGAAGCTGTTTTTTTTCTAATATGCCCTTAATTTTACAGTACCAGTATTTGTTGTAATAAAAATCGCTAATCGCTCATTCTTGGACCACTTTAACGATGCTACAACCACCTCCTTTCATTTATGGCGCTATTAGTTACGACATTGCAAATATTTGGTATATTGTGCAATATTCGAGCACTTTGAATAGTTCTAAATATTATGCAATAACTTGTGCTTGAGGGTAACTTTGACGTAATATAGAGTTTGTATTGAGTTAATATAGATATTTGGATGAAAGTAACTAGAAAATATGTGCAAACACACAAAAAAAAATTTTTTGGTCGGTTTTTTTTTTGGATGAAAAAAATATTTAAGTATGTTGAACCTTGGGCAATTATTATTGGACACAATATTCTTGTATGCGATTTTTCACAAATGGTTTCATATCGTCACAAATGTTGAAATGTGCGAAATAGAAGTTGTTTGACACTTTAATATAATATATATTATATAATAATATATAGATTCACGGACACTTAACACAATGCCTTCTAGTCCCAAACTAAGCAAAGCTTGTACGATGGGAACTAGATTGCTGATAGAAATTAGAATACACACATACATTTTTTTTTTGTAAATTCATACTTATAATACATAGAAACACCCAGACACAGAACAAACATCTATGTTTACAACACACAAATGTTTGTTTACGGGATCGAACCCACGACCCACAGCACGGAAGGCAGAGCTACTACCGACTGAGCCATGACGCCTGTCAAACTAACTTTAAGACGCTGATTGTCTTAAAGAACGCACAAAATATGGACAAACTTTTCTGTGTACTTCCCTCACGGCGTTTCTCTTCAGAACAAATAACAAATGCACTAGAAGTCATAATAAATGTTTTCCAACTCGAACACAAACTCATCAGATGACATGGCTTCGGAAATACATTGATGTACCCCTAGCACTGATTTTTACAAACTATTTTACATGATATAAAAGTTAGCATTGAGTTTTTTTGACTCGATCAACTACTTTAGCTCGACTTTAGACTTTTTTTTTCGACTTTTTTTACTTTAGCTTTTTTTTTAACTACTTTAGCTCGTATAAAAATTTTGATTATGATATAAATTGATTATTCCCATCGAGCCCACCGGCTGGCCCACTGGTGGGGCCGATAGGAAAAAAATCCCAACGAGCCCACTATGCAAATGAGTGGATTGTTGTACAAAAATGTACTCTTATAATAGACTTTTTTAATACGAACAGTTTTCAATCAATGAGTAACTATTTAAAACTCAATGCTTGATACTCTATTCAGTTTGAATTTAGAATGCGATCCATATTTCGGCCGGATTAAAAAAATATTGACTTGTCATTGCCAGTTTCAATAACAACAGAAATCATTTTCTAAACTGGTTTATAAAAAGGAACTCCATCGAAATAGAAAAAAAAAGTCCCTGTGGATCTTCCATTTAAACGATGTTTGTATTTTAAAAGCAGCCAGCTTTTCTGGTACTTTTTGAACATAAAAATAATATTTAGAATAAAAAGGCTCGTGAACAAGGCTAGGGTTTTAGAAAGTCAACTTCTTTTTTTTTTTATGCCATAGCAGGCAGACGAGCAGGCGGGCCACCTGATGGAAAGTAGTCACCGCCGCCCATGGACACCTGCAACACCAGAGGTGAGGCTAGTGCGCTGCCGGCCTTTTAAGAGGAGATAAACCCGCCTTTTGAAGGACCCCATCTCAAAACTCCGAGGGAAAACCGCAGAGGGAAGTTCGTTCCACAACTTACACGTACGAGGCTAGTCAAGGAAGAGGCTAAACAAAGTCAAGACTCCAATAATTTTAAATTAATGCTGTCTGAACGAAATTGCTTTTAGCAATAAGACCGCCTATTATACTTAATGGCTTTTAGAAATAGCGTTTCTTTTTTATGTTCAATAATTATGTATAATCATTTATTTGCTATAAGCATTGGTACAGTGATATATGTTAATTAAAGTACAATTAAGTACGTTCCTACATAACAGATAAATTGATAGATAAGAGTTTCTGACAGGTGTCATGGCTCAGTCGGTAGTAGCTCTGCCTTCCGTGCTGTGGGTCGTGGGTTCGATCCCCACCGAGAACAAACATTTGTGTGTTGTAAACATAGATGTTTGTTCTGTGTCTGGGTGTTTTTATGTATTATAGTATGTATTTACAAAAAAAAATGTATGTATGTATTCTATCAGCAATGTAGTTCCCATCGTACAAGCTTTGCTTAGTTTGGGACTAGAAGGCGTTGTGTTAAGCGTACGTGAATATTTATATTTATATTATATTATTTATCAATTTATCTATCTATTTAAATGAAGCCTCAGTGACCAATATAAAGTAAAACTAGTGCTAAGTGAATAGAAACAGCTAAGAATCTCAGAAATACTATCCTGTTTTTATTAAAGTTTGAAACGGAAGGCTACGCCAGTATGTTTTTTATTCTCTTAAGATTTTTCTTCGCAATATCGTAGTCAATATTTTTACATCAAACATTATTTATTGAATGTAAAATAATACGCATAGATAAATTATAGCAATTGATGTAGCACAACATTACTTATTGAATGAATGAATGAATGAATGACTGAATGAAAATACTTTATTGTACGTAGGTACACCTTACAAACTAATATGCGAGACAGATTATGTTATAATATATTACATTACGTACAATGGGCGGTCTTATCGCTAGGGAGCGATTTCTTCCAGACAACCTTTGGATGGAGTGGAGCGTATATATAGAAAGGTCGGTTAGGGTGTCCTATAGGACAAGAAAAGAGAAAAGATTATAAATAATAATGAAATTAAAAAATACTATGATTATACCTGCTTAGATACTAAAATAATATAATAATATACACAAATAAATACGAATATATACATACTTATATACGCTTTAAAAATATATACCATATAAAACTATGACGAATCATATGATCTTATTGGCAAGTAGTGAAGTCGATTCCCGCGTCGAGACAAATAAACAGATAATACAATTTATTACATTGTATTTACTAAGTAAGCTCAACAATTTAATCTTATAATGATTTCAGAAATCCTAAAAACGTAATGAGGTGGTTGGGGCTCATTCCACTTTTCCCCTGACAAAGTCCCCTGCGTGGGGGATTTCTGGAACGGTGTGACCGAAATATATTTTGCAATTATGCATCCAAGATATAAAAAAAAGTAAACCAAGTAGGTATTGTTGAATTAACCCAGGTTAACAAGGTGAATAAAACTCTGCTATAGGCAGGACCAATCAAACTGACACAAAACGTCACAACTCAGATCTCAGTGACATTTTTGTATTGAAAGGTACACGTTTCACAGCACCCAATCCTCACACGAGGAGGTAACGAGGCATGAGGAGACGTCACTTCTATCCATATGCTTCGAAATTTGAATATCTACTCTCCACGCGAAAATCACCTCTATAGTTTTGAGATAGAGCTGAAAATAGATTGGGGAAGTCTCAGGTTGCCCTGTCAACTATTTTTGAAGAGTTTTCACCGAACGGTTATTTAGAGTATCGAATCAATCTTTTTTCGTGGAGTGATATTGAGTTGTACTTTGCGCTCACACCGTTGGTTTCATAGAAAAAGTAGTTCATATTGATAAGTACTTAAATTCTGTCAAGTTTTCGTAAGAAGTTTTATGACAACCTGTATAATTTATCCTGTGCTTTATTTAAAAGCTAGATTTGCGTGGTGGAATATTGGCTGCCTTTTCTACTTGTGGCTGTAGCATATACTGTCTCACAGAGCACGTCCAGTTTGTTCCCAGTAAATGGAGTTTAATGTTTATAACCGACTTTAAAAAAAGGAGTAGGTTCTCAATCCAGGTTGTATTTTTTATGTCTGTTGTCAGAACTCCGTCATTTATCAAGCGATTTGTGTTTTTTTTAATCTGAAACTTATTTCAAAATTAGTGCCATAAAATGTTAAATGAGTGCTAAGTATGAATGTGGATGGATATAGAAAGGAAGAGGTTGGCCCAAGAAAAGATGGATGGATTGTGTAAAAGATGATATGCATAGGAGAGGAGTGAACACTGAGATGACGGATGATAGGGGAGAATGGAAGAAAAGAACATGTTGTGCCGACCCCGCCTAGTGGGATAAGGGCAGGAAGAAGAAGAAGAGTCCCATAAAATGTTTATCAAAATTGGTTCAATACTTGGGCAGTTAAAGGCTGGAGTAGACCGTATGCGTATACGTAGACGGGAGTTGTAATGTATAAATAATAAATAAATAAATTATAAATATTCACGGACACTTAACACAACGCCTTCTAGTCCCAAACTAAGCAAAGCTTGTACGATGGAATCTAGATGGCTGATAGAATACATACATACATTTTTTTGTAAATACATACTTATAATACATAGAAACACCCAGACACAGAACTGTATGAAACTGTATGACAGGGCACACTGCTTGCGTAATGACGCGCACGTCTACATTACGCAAGCAATGTGCCCTGTCTCATACAGTTTCAGTTGCGTATTTGGCTTTCCTGTGACTTTTCAATTGCGTTTACGATCAAAAGAACGATTTTAATGAACTACCATCATCATCATCTGATGATGAAGCCGTATTGAAGTTAGTTTTTCTAGTACAAATGTGACTTTATTCACAAAGAAAATTACAACTAATACAGTATTTACAATATTTACAAAATACACATGAAACAGTTGAGCTATCTACAAACCGTTGCAAACGATTTATAGATAGCTCAACTGGTTCAAATCAGTACCAATCGGAAGCTTAAATCCATACTAATATTATAAATGCGAAAGTAACTCTGTCTGTCTGTCTCGCTTTCACGCCAAACCTACTGAACCGATTTGAATGAAATTTGGTACACAGATAGTCTAGAGCAAAGGACATAGGCTACTTTTTAATGAGAAAAAAGGGAAGGGGTTGAAAGAGGGAGTGAAAGTTCCTTAACCTTTTCCATAGATACTTTTTAATGTCACATTTGAAATAACTGTCAGTAGTTTGACAGTAAGAGTTTGAATGACAGGAGAACGTCTGTCGGGTCAGCTAGTTAAAGTATAAATTACTAGCTGATACCCGCAACTTCGTACGCGTGCGTAACTTTCCACCAAAAAATATCTGTCAACCAGCATACGACGAACCTCGTGTCAAAGGCTGCTTTTGGTTTAGAGAGGTCAAGCTGTGTATAAGAACCCACGTCTTTAATTTCAATAAAATATCGCCTATGTTTCAATCCGGAAAAAGGGCTTCTGAATGGTACAAGTTTCATCGAAATTGGTCCAGCAGTTTAGGCGTGATGCGCAAACAAACAAACAAACAGACAAACTCGATTTTCGGAATCAGAATCGTTTATTTAGTAGATCTGTATATTTAGTTTATCGATATCTTTAATTTTAGTTTTTGGCTTTTTACAGTCTTATAATAGTATAGAATATATGCCCTCTTTAGCTCTATGTATAACTTGTTACTCTGAGCCATCAATCTTTTTTAGGTAGAAATATTCTCGGATCGGCTAAAATATTGGGATACGCCGTAATTTTGTTATCTTACGGTTATGGGGACATCAAATGAAACTGAACGCTGTGGATTGCTTTACGGCTAAAATATTTTGCGGGTGAATTCAAATAGTTTTTTTTTATACTATTGATCGTTGTCGATTGTTTTACGGGAATTGTTTTAGTTTGCAGTGGTTTGCTGGTAACTGTTTTATGTGTATTTTGTAAATATTGTAAATAATGTATTAGGTGCCAAATAACACGGCAATACAGGTCATTCACCCACCTACACCACAATGTCGCAAAATTCAATTTATGTATGGTAAACAAACAGTACTAACGAGATTCGAGTGATTACCGTCTTAGCGACAGGTTTGTGTGGAAAGCGACAGAATTAGCCATACATAAATTGAATTTTGAGACATCGTGGTGAAGGTGGACCTGTATTGCCGTGTTATTTGGCACCTACTATAGTCGTAATTTTCATTATGAACAAACAATTTTATTCATACATATACAAAATGTTTATTTGCAACACAAAAGAACACAAAATTTACTAAAACACGTTTTCGGACACGAATTGTGTCTAAATTTTCAATGTCACAAAAAGGCCCCATCTCAGCATGACTGATTCTGCGGGTTTAACACCAAGATACAAGATACAAGATGTTTATTTGCATAAATAAACATCCTGCGCTGCTTTATCGTATCTGCATCTACATTTGGTTGCCTGGAAGAGGTTGCTCTCAGCGATAAGGCCGCCTATTGTCTTACCTATTTTTTTCAAGTTTTGTGTTTCCTGCTGTTACTGTGGTGACCAATAAAGAGTTATTTATCTATCTACATCTATAGTTTTATGATTGCAAAAGGTGATTGCGTGCGTTAAAATGGAGTTGGAGCATAACTTGACTATAACTTAACTATGAATGCTGGCAGTGAGTCTGGTGCTTTCTATGTCTTTGTTTCCAGTTCAAATATCTGATACCGTATCGTAGTAGCTAAGGAGTTATTACCATAGTACCGGTTCTGTCTGATAACTATAGTTTATTTCTACAACCGACATTTCACTTATAAACGTTCATTAAGGCGTATGTAAAAGGCAGACAACCCTCTCGCTCGCTCATTTCAACATTTTTGAAGATATAATATAACTGAATGTAATTATGTGAAATTGCAGAGCTTCAGGGTCGAGAGAATAACAATGCAAAGGTTCAGTAAAAATATCACATTGATCCAAACAAGTTTTCCGACCAAAAAACTTATACCAATGCGATAAATTAAAGTGCACATTTTTTGGTTAGTAAACTTGTTTGGATCAATGTGGTATTTTTACTGGACCTTTGCATTGTTATTCTCTCGACCCTGAAGCTCTACAATTTCACATAATTACATTTAGTTATATTATATCTTCAAAAATTTTGAAATGTGCGAGCGAGAGGGTTGTCTGCCTTATTAAAGAACCGAAAACTTTTATTAATGTATGAAAATGATATTATTATAATTATTCATTGCTATTTTTGTGCTATTGAAGAAAATAAGTACTTATGTTCCTAACGGGTTAGTCTCAAAATCTCTTTGATTTCAAAAATTTAGAATCTAGTGGATTTTGATAGGTAAGTACTCTTTAGTCTAAATCGGCGAGCAGAGCAAGTGTTGAAACTTTTGTGATCGCCGAAATAAAGTATAATACTGCCCCCGTATCGCAAGCTCTGAACTTCATTCGCTGCCCAGCATAACGTCAAGTGACGTGGCTACAGATATACGAAAACAAGAAGGGGCCTTATTCCCTATGACCAATGCAAACGCGTTACACAGCACGACAAGACAGGGGCGTGAAATCGCCTAAAACCGTATTCCCTATGCCATAATGTCATTCCTTACTGTGACGTCACGGCGTTTGGGGCACGATTTGAACTGTCAAATGAACACGCTCGCTGCCTAGCGTGATAAGGTACAGATTAGTGTGTTCCTGATATAGTTAGTACGGCGCGGCTCGTTTCTTTTGCACATCTTTTGAGTTTATGTCATTGTGACAGAAAGTTGTTTATCAACAAAGAAAATTCAATCTACGTGGTTTAAAATAAAAGGCGTGAAAAATAATATATAAGTAGTGATAAATGGATGTAGTATTAAATTACTCAATCATTCATCACGATAGGCTCGAGGCATTGATTATTCAAGGCCTAGTTATGTTAGTTTAGTTGTTATTTCAATTCATTGTGCTGAAGGAAACACACATGTTTTGGCGAAGATGTTGATTGGATTAATTTGCAGAATGCAAGCAAGTACCTGCACAAAGGCCAGCTCAGCCTAGGTAACAGCTTTGGCTGAGCACATGCAGGCCCATCCGACAATGGCTGCGGGGATAAGCAGCACCCTACAAGGCCGCGTAAATTTAGTATTTGTAAATAAATAAAACAATCTTTCTTTTATTTCTGTTTATAATTTATGAATAAAATAAAATCACAATAATTTACTTCTACCCGATGGACTGACGACACTGTTAGGACCGCGGGAAGTCCATGGACTTCACTGGCATGAGGAGTGACCTGGGGGTTCCTTGGATTTGTTATCCTTGAGAGGCTACGCCCTCGCATTCCAGGACTACTTATGTGGACAGCTGATTCTTCTTCGGACAGGCAGCCTCTGCAGAGTGGGCTGTATGTGGCTCCAATGTTGTAGAGATGTTTGTTCAGTGGACAGTAACCTGTTATGGTCTCCACGATGGTTCTAAGGTTTTTATGTAGGTTTAGACACCATCCTGCTTGCAAGGATCCCAAGGAGGAAAGAATATAATTCTTTGCTAACCCTGTAGTAACCTCACAAACAATTTAGGGTCTACTGCAAGAGGGACCGCAGAATCCCTCAGTAGCTGCCTGCTGATGCTGGTATTTTGTTGGCGCCAACGTCTTACGCGTCGTCTTCGCAGAAGAATATCCATTTTATTTTGCTTTTTCAAAGATAGGTAATATGTTCGACTATGATATGTCAACCAATGTCAACAAAACAAACAATCAAACAAAATTATTCGTTCCGAAACTAGTCAAACGTGACTTGAATGTCATATAATATCAATAGTATTGGGCTCTTAATTATTCAAATCACTCTAAAATATTATAAACTGAACAATTGATGGTTGACAAATCTTATAATTATAGATATTTATTACTTGCGTTGAAAATTCGGAACTAAAAATAATCCTACTAATTTATTATTAAATCGATAATTTTCCGAGTGGAAGATTTTGAACGAATCATGTGAAATAAAACACGAGGCATAGACAACTAGTCTTGTGGCATACAGAATACCATTTTTCGGTTCCACAACCAAGGCGTGTTTAGGTTACGTTCACGGTGTGACGTCATACGGTTACGGCAAGGAATCTCCTATGTCATAGAGAATAATGCCCAAGCTTTTGACAGCAAAAAACGCGCTGAAACGCGCTAATGTCACTATTTAGTCACAAAATACCTATGATTTAGTATAAAAACAGTGAAACTTGGCAGGTTTTCATAAGACAACGATACCCCCACTGTGGATACAGTATGGTTGGCAACCCTACGTGTAACATCTACCTATATGGTACGAGCTGCATTTTGAAAATTAACCCCTTTAGAGGAATATCTACATGTGAGTAGATATTCCGGAAGTTTCAGCGGCCTAATGTTCTAAAAGTGGTTCAATCATGCCGACATCGGTATGCGTCAGTATGATTGCCGGAGGCACATTACCAATACTCAACTCGATTTACATTTTAGCTACCAACGAGCTCGAAGTAAACTACATACGTATTTACCCGATAGTACCAACGAGCTTGGAGTGAACTACGTGCGAACTCGGTAGCATGAAACGACCACATAAAGACGAAATGTCAAAGTTGAGCAAATTACTGTTCCTTGATCACGAATAAATGTGATAATCGCAAACGTATCGTAACGCTAGCGTATCCGAGATACACTCCGCGGTGACACTACAACGGTTGTCAGTCGAGCTGGCATTGATGCGCAATATAAACCTGTTCCTTTTTTTGGTTTTCGGTTCGAAAAAGTGGTTTATACACGGTGTAACATAAATACCCTATAAGTCCGAAAGGGGGGTATTTTACAGGTCATGGCGAACAGTGTTTGTTCTACGACTTTTGAGATTTCAAAGTTTTTTATTAATAAAATGAACTCTTAACTTTTACTTAAAATGTACCTTCACACAGCATGCGTGTACGTGCGACGCGGTAGGAGGGTACCTACATGGGCATGCGTGTATACGGGTTTACGCAAATAGTAAACAAACACTCAGGATTGTCCCAAATTTTTAAAATAATAAAAGTTGTATTTTTGTTTGAAAATTTCAGTTACGATTTATTGACCCTTTGCACATTTCCAAGCACTCAAGTGGTCGGTCTGATTACGGCCCCTTCGGGCTTATAGGGTAATCATGTTACACCTTGTATTGATGTGTCCTTTAACCCCCTGAAGTTTTCGGTATAACACTCGGCATGTAAAACACATACCAAGTTTATGGTATTTATGTTAGGGTGTGTGCAAATGTTGAAGTTTGAATCAACTGATTTTGATGTAATTCTATTTAAAGTTACAGAACAGTAGAAGCAAATACACTTTACATGAATCATGTACAATGAACACTAGAAAATCTAATGTTTCTCATTCCGGTATACTAAAGGATAGTACTATAAGATCTGTGCTAAAAGTTGATCCAGCTGATTTTACATCATTAAAAAAACTAATTTGAAGAATGGTTAAACTCTATACATGTTCACCCCCTATCTTATAGAAAGTGATAGTAGACAATCATTACAGCTACAGGCTAACAGCTACTTACAGCTACTAACAGGACATAATGTCTACTCTAAGTTTTTATAAGATAAGAGATATAAGATACGACATAAGAGATATAAAAACTGACATTATTCTAATTAAATTACAACTTATTTTTGACATTTAAATTATATTGTAAATACGTAGATAATGTTATGAATTTATGTTTGACTTTGCATCCGCTTGATAATTGTATAAGTACCTCCCATTATTATTGACATTCATCCAACTTTTACCATGACATTATCACTATTTCATTATGCAGGTAATCTATAATATTAATTGACTACTGCTATCTACTTTAGTACTATTGCTGCGCCCTCACGGGGTACATGACTGTTCTTTTAGCTAAATAAGACCTAAGCTATATATATAAACCATGTATGCCATAAATAAATAAATAAATAAATAAGAGGTTAATCTCTTCAGTCGAAAGAATTTCAAGTAAAGCCGAATATCAAAGGCTATCTTGCAATATTTACTTAAGGCCATGTCATGGGCTCTAGGGTCCTCAAGAGATCGCCTTCAGCCAACAGATAGCTATGCTAATGTGGGACAAGTACTACCCTTTTAAGGGCTGAACCCATATGCGTGGATTCAATCGTATTGTTTATCGTGTATGCAATCGTATTGTTTATGAAGGTCGGCAGCTATTTTTGTGACTATGAAGGTAGACTGGTAATGACCATAAGCATAATGGAAATAGAGGAAGAGGGCAGACCAAGAAGTTGTTCTGCGATGTTGCCAGTTCAGTAGATTTTATACTTTTAAAATTAAATGAATCTGACGTCTTTGCTAGATCAGAGATTGCGGATTTGATCATTATAAAATTGTAAAATAAGCCAAAATCTAAAATAAAAGATATTGATAAACTAAATTAAAAAAAAACCTGTGCGTGCAGTCCCTACGCGCGGAAGAAGTTCACTCTCGTTCTGTGTTTAATGTAAAATTAATTTAGTATTTATTTTTATGTACTTAACCAATAAGCAGTACTAAATTTTCACTTCAAAATAAAAAGTAAAAAGTTGCATGGTCACTGCCATCTATTATATTTTGATTGTAGCGTATTATAGTCTCTTTCTATTCCCCCTGCTGTCAGTTGGAAGCCGTTTATCTTCAAAAACAGGGGCGGTCAAAATGCTGATTTGCTGAACACTGCCATCTATATTTGATTGTAGCATTTGTAGCGTATTAGCCTCTGTCTCTTTCTATTCGGGGGGAATAGAAAGAGACAGAGACTATGTCATCCCGCAACGCAACATTGTTGGAAGTTGAAATAGAAGTATAACTTCAAATAAAATATTTGCCAAAAACAAATATTTATTGCATAAAATAAATGCTAAACAACCAAAGTAACAATGCAATGGAGGGAAGGAAGTTCTGTGTGGTAAACACAGAACTCCGCTAGGATATAGATGTTCGGTGGGTAAACAGGTAGTGTACAGCAGGTACTAAAGGAACCCTCAACATATGTAGCTAGCCCAACCAGTCAAGGAGGCCTAGGTAGGTGGATCAATAAACACAACACTGTTGTAATGTAAGTATGTGTGTATTTCTCGAATTTCAAAGTTTGTAACAATTAGGTGGTACAGAGCCGTGCGTTTTCGTCAGCGCGATTCAGGATTTGGTCATTTTTAGTCGCGCCATCTAGTTTTGACTCTGTACAATACACACTCTATTATAGTTAAACAGGTAGGTTACTCTCGACCACAGTTCCAATCTGGATCCATAGATTTGACAGAATCCATAGATTCTGAAATCTGTCAAAAGCCGGATCCAATTTGTAAAGTTGCAAAAGCCATAAACCAAGAAGTTGAAGTTGAACGGCGGTGGCCGAAAGTAGCCCTACAGGTAGGTAGTTTACATTGGTCTGTGGCCGAGAGTATCTGGTAATCTGCATTGGTCTAACAAGGGCCTTTCTGAGGTGTTAAATCAGAAGATGCATGCAGGCATATGGGATTCAAGCCGTATCCGGTCTGGAATTTCTAAGGCTGTCATATAGAAGCTTCTGGTATAGCAAGCATGCATGAACTTAAAGCAGATCCACTAAAGTAGAGAATAATATTACCTAAGATTATGTACGAGTATTATGAAAAAAAAAATAACCAGTAAATACCTAACATAATATAAAATAATATTCACTACTACTATATATAGATAGATTAGGGCGTTATGGCTAAAAGTGATCTCTTACAGACTCTTCCTTTTGAACTCATGACCTTTTTGTTATATTTTATATGCAGATTTATTTAACATCAAGTAGTCTTCGTTCCACCACTTCTTTTACAAGAAAAAACGTCATTTTTTACTGCATGTCACACCCTCCCCTATTTCTACCCCTTCTCGATCTAAGCATTTTAATTTCCACCCCTTTCAGGCTAGGACTCCATCTAGACATTTTAATTCTCCTCCCCCGTTGCATACCCTCACAATACCCCTTCATTAAGAAACAATCTAGTACATTATTGCAACGTAATCGAGTGGGTGACATTCTCCAAGCCTTGTGTATAAGTAACTGGTTCTGAAGTGGGGAGTGAATATACGGTGTGAAAAAGAAACAGTTTGTATCGTTTTTTCATCTAATAGTTTTCTTTCTGGTGCAATTTTCTCGATTATCACGATTTTATAATCGATTCTAATGTAAGTCACAACACTAGCAAGTTATGAAGTTGTGTAGACATCACTAATAATGCGCATACTTTGCCCCACCATTATGGCCCGGTGTACCTTGTCCTAACCACAGAGTAAATAACTATAGCTATAGAGTATAGAACATCACGGAGGTATGAACAAAGTGAACCAAGAGAGTCAATCCCGAGCCCGTGTAGTAATCTGAGTTTTAATTTGCTGATATTCGAAAAAAGTTTTTGTATGATTTAAAATCATTAAGTGACACGAAAACTACTTTTTTTTCTTAAATTGAATACAAAAGTGAGGTTATGATAAAATGTGTAACCAACTAAGAACACTGACACGAAAATGTACTGCATATAAAACAACAAACTTGTGTAAAATCCCCTATTTTAAACCTATGTGTGTAGCTCACTGATACACCAAGCTGGTTTCCAACAGTACCTCTGTCCGTGACCGTATCCGTTGGCTCTCTCCGCGACCCCCTCATCTCCCGCCTAAGCATACGGGTGACATTGACAGGCCAAGAGCTTGACACTGACAGTTACCTAACCACTCGTGTACATGAGACAGGCTAAGGAAGCATCCCGATCAGACGCGGCGCGGCGCCGTCGCCGTGCCACGGCATGGCGGAGCGCCGGCGCACGGTGCCGCAAACGGTGCACCGTCCATTGCTCACGCTCCACCACGTTCGAGCGCATCAACAGCGAAATATCGACTGAAAGGGGCAATGGACGGCGCACCGTTTGCGGCACCGTGCTCCCACGCGCCGTGCCGTGGCACGGCGACGGCGCCGCGCCGTGTCTGATGGGGACGCTCCCTAAAGCATCTACTGAGTAGATACAAAAACTACATTGTGGAATGATCATCATTATTATCTTTTTCGTAAAAACTGCTTACGCTCGACGGACTATCATTACCAGCCTATAGCTTGCTCACACAACTTCTCCGGTCCCATATTTGCTCCAATTTCTTGGTAACGTGCACCAGACGATTAAGTTTAGTGTTGTTTAAAGAATTTACATCGATGAGATTAAGACATTTTGCCCTTTTCCTTGTAATTTTGTTCCGTGTGGGCTTTTCTAAATTGTTGGTTATTTTCGTCTAAAGTACTGTTTTACTTGAATTTCTGCTTTGGGATTTGGGGTGACATGTGAAATATAGTTATGGGAGGGCAAGTTTAGGGACTGCTATGTGTGTCGCTCTATTGTTTAGGCTACAAGCGCACTAGGCGGCCAGATATAACTTATGTCAAAGTCTTTGTTTGCAGTTCAATTTTTCCATTTGACAGATTTAATGACTTTTGTTAATTTGATTATAATTTTCATACTTAATTATATATAATTTCTTTTTATTTTTACGTACCTACCTAACGATGATATCTTTGAGTACAAAATCAATAATGCTATGTTTACAATATAATATTTATGTATCTAAAACTTTTTGGCGTTTTGAAGTAATCCCATTTTTTTTAATACGACTTCATAGTATTGATGTCCGTCTGAATCGAGAGATTCTATGCTCTGATCAAGCTTACAATTAGGTAGAAAAAACCAATCTAAGTCTACAACCTCCACTCGCAAACAAAAAATCCGGGTCAACTATAAAAACTTGAGTACCTTGAAGCATTGTATCTTTATTTTCTTTTAGTAAGTACTTTTTACATTCCA
This sequence comes from Eulithis testata, assembly GCA_947507515.1. Taxonomy (NCBI): domain Eukaryota; kingdom Metazoa; phylum Arthropoda; class Insecta; order Lepidoptera; family Geometridae; genus Eulithis; species Eulithis testata. Next base: position 1,392,390 of record OX382213.1, on the reverse strand, counting down.
TATCTTTATATCCAAATACCTGCGTTTGCTGTGGCAGCCTTTAGATAAGCACATGCCATGACATCGTTATGTTTGACTTTCATTTTAAGTTATGTGTATTATTCTTTGGCAATCTCGGTAATTGAATAAATAAATACCTTTTAAACAATGAGTCTATAAAGTGGTCCTTTTATAAAACCTTAGCACATTTTATTTATTTATTTATTTAAACCTTTTGATTCTGAACTATTTGTTCGGGTATTATAAAATATATCTCAGTTCAGTGTGCCTTTGGGCAAAGGCCTCTTCCAGTATATTCCATAGTGTCTCCTTCTCTGGCAACTCTCCTCCAATTAGATCCGGCTGTGAGTTTGAAATCGTCTACCCATCTCCGTTGGTGTCCTCCACTCCAAATCTTAGCACATTATACCTACCTAGAAGAAAAAATATACACACCTGTACAACGGTTTCCCTCCAGCATGTCGGAACCACAGCACCATGTAGACCCGATCCTCGTGGGAGTCAGGTTCCACGTCGCAAGGCAGGCTGGCGCGTCGCCCCACCACGGCTTCCACGTCCATTGTTGATACTGGCACGAAGTCCACTGGAAAAGAAGGATGGTTTTAGTAGGCGTTTGGTGACCACCTGGTAAACGTGGACGCCCTCCGGCTAGTTGGGGTGACAATCTGCGAAATGTGGCAAGCATTGGATGAGAAGAGCCAAAGACCGGGCTCAATGGCGCGTCTTACTAGAGACCTACGTCCAGCAGTGGACCGATATAAGTTGATGATGGTGACCACCTTGAGCTTCTATCCACTAAGATTTCTCAGTTTTTTTTAGTCAGGCCGAGCTTAGTTTGTAGTGAAATAAATGAGCAGCACCAAAAAGATTTGTACATAGTAACTTTCATAAACATTCCTTGTTGTGGTGGTGTTTCCAACTTTTTTAAATTCTGCATAATATGTCAAATTGCGAGCATAGTAACAAAGATTTTTTCTTAGTAGCGACTGAGGTTCTTGCCTGTTGAATTGGTCAGACGAAAAATCGCAATAAAAAATTTTTAGTAAAACTTTTTGGTCCCTGATCTAGTCGCCTAGTGCGCATATGGACTTAGCAAGAAAAAACAGTCTTTTAAAAAAAAGTATAAAGTGTGCTAAATAATGTCCACATTTTTCTTTACCAAATAAATAATCAGAGCTATCTATAAATCGTTTGCGACGGTTCGTAGATAGCTCAACTGTTTCATGTGTATTTTGTAAATATTGTGAATATTGTAAATACTGTATTAATTTAGTTAAGTAAGTAATTTTAGTTAGTTAGTAATTTTCATTATGAGTAAAAGATAAATATTTATCAGAGGTAATAGATAGAGGATCTTGTAAGTTTGAGTGTACTTAGTCTTAAAAAATACGTGTAAAAACGGTATAAAAACGTGTTTCTTTTGCAACGTAGCTTATAAGCGGTATTTGCTCACAAAATATTAAATTAAACGTACGAAAATATCCTCAAAGTAACCGCTAACTTTCATGCTTGAGTGTGTTTCCGTAGAATGTTCTTACCTCAGACTAATGTTGTATCCACACGACACGGTGCTCTTTTTACTCAGTCCACCAGCGGGCCTAAGATGCGCACCGCGAGATATTTGTCATGTAGTTCTGTCAAAATGTAAGCATTTTGTACCAATTTAGGAACTATAGCATTATCTGTGGTAATGTTGTCGAGAAACCGCGCCTTTGAATTTTCAACTTTTGACATTTCTGCATGACTATTAGGTATCTCAGAGAGGTACGACGACTAAGAAGTGTCAAAAGTGTACATTATGGCGCGTTTTGTCGACACCATTAGGTACCACAGATAATGCAATAGTTCCTAAACTGGTACAAAATGCTTACATTTTGACAGAACGACATGACAAATATCTCGCGGTGCGCATCTTAGGCCCGCATGTCCTTTTTACGAAATCCATTGGCTACACCATGTGAAACCGTAAAAAGTAGCCATCACCGGATTGACATATCCCATTCCACTAATATTATAAACTAGCTGAGGCCTTATTCACTATGACCAATACAAGCGCGTTACGCAGCACGACAAGACAGCGGCGTGAAATCGCCCTATGCCTATGCCGTATTTCCTATGCCATAAAAGTCTATCCTTACGGTGACGTCATACGGTTACGGCAAGGAATCTCCTAAGGCCGGATTCGTCCAAAAGTCATACAAGAGATACTTATATTCCTGAATAAGTATCTCTTGTATAACTTTACTCTTTGATTTTATTCTCAGATAAATTCGTTTTTGTTTTTCCATTGCAATCTTGAGAGTAGCCAATCCTAGGTATTGTTATTCTGTATATACATAAAAACCAACTTAATTCAAAATACAATTGATTAGAGAGCGCAACGCAATAATACATGCGCACACAAATTATCCGGGTGTCAAGTTGTCAATATCTATGAAAACAAACAGCTGTTTTGTCAAATGTAGCAGCCGCCATTAAAATATTCGACTGATAACTTGTTTATACCATAGATTTTGGCAGTATAACGATTTATTCTCGGATAGACAAGTTATTCCTGGAATAAGACTTGGTAGAACTAAAAGTTTCTTATCACTAGAGTAATTATTGATTTTATTCGCAGTAAAAGACTTATACTGCGAATAAATAGTTTGGTCGAATCCGCCCTAAGTCATACAGAATAATGCCCCTGATACCCGCGACTTCGAAACCACCAAACTATCTGTCACCTAGTATGCAATGAACCTCGTAGCAAATGGCAGCTTTTGGTTTAGAGAGTTCAAGCTGTATCTAAGAATCCAAGTCTTTGATTTCAATAAAATATAACCTATGTTTCAATCCGAAAAAAGGGCTTCCGAATGATATAAGTTTTATCATCCCATCCCACTAATATTATAAATGTCAAAGTTTAGATGTTTGGATGTTTGTGTTTCTGGTCCAATTTAGATGAATTTAGAATAATTATACTTCTTAACCTGGATACATAGGTTACTTTTAATCCCGGAAAATCAGCAGGATCAAACGTTCATGGAAGCACTTTGTCTCTTCACCGCATCGTGTAGCTAAGACCTTAAGGTAGTATTTTTCTTTCTCTAAAATAAATACGAACACATTTTTTATCATACTTTTCCGGAATACGTTTCCACAGCTTACAGAAAGTGGCGACATCCTGTTTTCTTTATTTACTTATACAGGGTGTAACATAATTACCCTATTGGTATCTTTATGTTTGCTATATTTTCTACGTCCGTTCTGTATTTTTCTGCCCGAAAAGGGCCTAATCAGACATGCGCAAAGAGCCAATAAATCGTAATTGAAATTTTCATACAAAAAGTCAACTTTTTTTATTTTAGAAATTTGCTACAACCCTAAGTGCTTGTTTACTATTTGCGTACACCCGTGCACACGCATGCACAAGTAGGTGCCATCCTACCGCGTCGCACGCACACGCATGCTGTGTATAGTTGGTGCCAAATAACACCGCAATACAGGTCATTCACCCACCTTCATCACGATGTCGCAAAATTCAATTTATGAATGGCTGATTCTGTCGCTTACCAACAAACTTGTCGCTAAGACGATATCGCTCGAATCTCGTAGTACTGTTGGTTTACCATACATAAATTGAATTTTGCGACATCGTGGTGAATGTGGGTGAATGACCTATATTGCGGTGTTATTTGGCACCTACTATAGGTACATTTTAAGTAAAACTTATGAGCTTATTTCGTGAATGAAAAACTTCGAAATTTCAATAGTCGTAGAACGAACACTGTTCGCCATGACCTGTAGAATACCCCCCTTTCGCACTTATAGGGTAATTATGTTACACCGTGTGTACCTACTTATATTATCTGTGGTGTATTTTATTGATAAAAGAGTTTATTGATTCGGGATAGGTAAGTTTTGCTTTTGTGAACATATTTTCGTGGATAATCTTTTAAGAAAATTTTTTGGGATAATATTAGATGGATAATATTCTTATGAAAAAGATGTGAGAAAATAAAATACCCGGATCTGGATTTGACGATAATCAGGTATGACATTTATATTAATTAACTTAATTAATGCAAAAGCGTTCTAAAGTTCTTTAAAAGTCGGCAACTCGCGTGTGATGCCACTGTGTGTGTGTTAGTTTTAAGACGTTTCAAGATGGTCCGTGTGATTTTATTGAATAAAGGTACTAGCACATCACTATAAATAATTTAGTCAAGTGCGATCCTTTATAATATAGTGTGACCACGAGTAAAATAAATTCCTGTTAGTCACACCAGTGTGACAATCTGGTGTGACCACGAGTCCGCAGCGGGTGTTGCAGGCGTTCATAGGCTACGGTAACCGCTTCCCATCAGGCGGGCCGTACGCTTATTTTACTACCTAGTAGTATAAAAAAAATAGTCACACAACGCCGTCAATCTTATAACACCCCTTCCGTTTTTCGATCGGAAGTCAAAACTAGGTAAGTCTTGTATCAAATCAAATAACATCGATCAAAACCAGAAAGTCGGCTTTAAACTGAAAATACAAACAGAAAACGACAACCATTTTCATTTCTTCCCGGACAGGTAGAATTGAAGGTAAATACAGATTTAATCTCACCCTATTCCCACGCTGAAATCACCTTTATACCCACAGGATAAGGTCTTGAATAGAAAAGGGGGAGAAAGCAAGATATTCAACCAATAAATGGGGTTAGAACAATTTGTTACCCGTGACACACGGTCATAAAGACCGGCGAGCGTTGCAGTCTAAATATAAATTGCACATTTCAATTCTCCGGTACAGACAATCGCAGGGTTTAAGTGCAGGTACAATGGTAATGGAAACTGCGCTCAATTTGTTCATGGTTAGGTTGGTAGCGGTTTTCGATTTAGAGAGTCTATAGGGTTAAATAAAGATCACACTATCACACTTCACACTAACCTCTTTATTCATATTCGATTGTTATTTTAGCGTGGCCGGCCGTGGCTTTAAAAATGCATGACAACGAAAAGAGATGACAACAGATAGCAACCATTTTAGTTAGCCTACCTAGCATAATGTCAAGTGACGTGGCAACAGATATACGAAAAAAGGAGCTTTTGACAGCAAAAACGCGCTGAAATGCGCTAATGTCACTGTCTATTTTGTCGCAGAATACCTAAGATTTAGTATGAAAACTATTTATAAAAGCTGGGTGCATGTGCATTATTGTGCATTGGGGTATTTACCGGGTGCGTGTTTGGGTAAATACCCAACAGTGGGTATATACCCGGGTAGTGCCCATCTCTTGTGGTTTGTTTTTAAATGGGTATCTACTAAACTTAAAAAAAACTTCGTAAATTACGTATATAAGCATAAATGAAGTCTTTACGCAATATTAGTTTGTAAGGTACAATAAAGTAGGTATTTTCATTCATTAAATCTTATTCAACTAAACAAAAACTCAACAAAACTTACTTTTGAGATATCGAATAATATCATTTTAATAAACGACTGATAATCTTTATTATTTGTATAATTAAATGTTTATTTACGTAGTACATTACACGTTCATGGAAGCATGAGTCTAAATACTTCCAAGCCTCCGCATCGGCTGATATAATGTTACACAGCTTTAAGCGGATCGGAACCACTGCCTCGTACATAATCGTTTTATAAACCCCTAATAGCATAAATACTTATTAAAATACTGTGGCGTTGAAATGTATTTCCTGGTAAGAATGATGTCTTGAACTGTACAGGGTGGAATCCTTGATCACGATTATAATATGTGACAATTGCAAACGTATCGTAACGCTAGCATATGCGAGATTTTATTTATTTGTTTATTTATTTTACTTTAATTAAAACGGATAACTTATTACATTAATTAAAGAATAATAATAAAAGAATTAAGTCAAATAAAAATTACACAAAAAATAAAAATACAGCAATACATATTATGTCAATAGGTAGAATACAATACAAAAGTCACGAAAAAATAAACATCACAAAAATTACGTACAAATTAAAGGAAATATATTTCAAACACACATTCATACATCACGCTCGCAATACCTCAAACATACACACGAGATACACTGCGCGGTGACACTATAACGGTTGGCAGTCGAGCTGGCATTGACGCGCAATATAACTCGAATACGTTAACGCGGCGACTGTCAGATTCGTGATCAAAGCACAGATCTTTAGTGACCTAAGTTGAATATTTACCTTTTGTTTAAATGCACAACTGCTTCAACGTGAGCACGAATAGACGAATCTTTTATAATTAAAATCTTTAGCACAGATCATATAATACTACTGTCCATCGCCCGCGGCGTTGCTCGCGTTCTAGACCCTTTAGAGTGTCTACACTTTGAGCATAATCTCTACTTAGTCTACTTATCTTGTCTGCTGATAACTCTATTAACATCCGCTTAAAATTTAAACTCAAACTGTTAAGTTTTGCTAAGAACTTAGTAGTGAATATTAACACCGAAAACTATGGAAACTAATATGCGCATTAACACGAGCTTAACGGTGAAGGAAAACATCGTGAAACCCTTGGTTTAGCCAGCTCCGCACGTATTGACCTTGTCTTTCCTGTGGGTATGGCGGACTAGGCTGAGAGGATGGTATAGGTGCTGGGTAAGCCTACTTCATCTAAAACATAGTCCCAGGCACTACAGTGTGTCGTTAAGTGTAGGCATATGTTGCCCTCGCTACTCTGTATAAATCATCTTCAATAGAATGTAAAGGCATAAATTATTGGTTGAATAAGTTTGCCAAATTTTTCGTGTTTGGTTAGTCGCCGTGGCGTATTACTCTTTATTCTAAGTAACCGTATGTAAGTTCCACTATCCGCCGGTAGGTGGCAGTTCGCTGTTAGAGCAGACGCTCCCCGAATGTGCAGAGTTGCGCTTCACTTGTACTCAAATAATAGGCGACGGCTGTTGAAGTGGCACGTTATTACGTCGTATATATCAACCAGATACCTGCGACTATGTACATGTGGGAAAATTTCCACCAAAATATCTGTCAACCAGCATACGATAAGCCTCGTAGCAAATGGCTGCTTTTGGTTCAAGTTCAAGCTGTATCTAAGAATCCAGGTGATTTCAATAAAATATAGTCTACGTTTCAATCCGTAAAAAAGGCTTCTGAATGGTATAAGTTTTATTAGAATTGGTCCGCCAACAAACAAACAGATAAACAGACAAAATCGATTTTCGGAATCAGAATCTGCATTTTCGTTTATCCATATCTTTTATTTTAGATTTTGGCTGATATTAATAAAAATTGTTCTTATTTCCTAACGTTTGAAAGTTAGCCCTTCTATCGAATATTCTGTTCTCTAAAAAAATCTAATCGTACAATGGTTATAGTTATAGGTGTCACGTCCAAGATGACTTCTTCTTTTTTTCTTCTTTGTTTCATGTTGCGAATCCATTACACTGGCTTTTTACAGTCAGTGCCGGATTAAGTCAGCGCGGGGCCCGTAGCAACTTCTAACAAGGGGCCCTTGGATTGCTTGAGCTTTACCGAAAATTGTGATTTTACAGTACATTGTTGTTTGAAAGCAAAAAGAGAAACACGTACTCACCGGCGAGCGAAGCGACCCGCGATTTTTTCTGTGTTTTTAGCAATATGATTTGAAAAAGCAGATAGATTTTACGTTTTACGGTAAGAAAGCGTTGGTGCGCGGGGCCCCCAAATGCGCGGGGCCCGTAGCTACACCTGCTACGTGGCTAATCCGCCACTGTTTACAGTTATATAATATAGAAGTGCTTCTTTCTTGTATGCGAGAACTATGCCAGATCAGCAGCTGGGTACTGTAACGTATGTGTCAAGCACCAAACTTCTATGCAAGCACGCGAGTTAGTGTCGTCTACATTTGGCAAGGTGTGATAGGCTTGTTCGAATTGCTTTGTAAATAAGATTTGGTCTCGTATATAACAGATCGAGAAACACAGGACACGTCCTCAATGACGTGCTTAGTAAAGCAATGCAGTTTTACAGACCAAAGATACCGCTGAAAAGCTCAAAATGTTGTATATAATTATTTCAATATTAGTGAAATCTTGATGTTTTGGAACGAAGTTCCTTATCGTGCGTTGCGAAAGGGGGCTAGACGGAAAAAATTTAGACCAAAAATAGTAACGACACTTTTTTCAAACTTTGACAACGTCATTCGAATAAATTGTTACAGGAAGGAAACAAATGAATGTAGGTATTGTTGGAAGTTTTTGTTTTAATTTAGGTGCTTCTGTGTACTTACTGAAAGAAAACAACACCTCAAGGAACTTCGTTCCATCCGGGTGTCCCTTGACACCTCTCAAGTTTTTTTAACTTCATAAGTTAAATCTAGACGCTATAAAAACTAAATGTTAATTTAATTTTAATTAATTTGGGTAATGCTAAAGTATTTAAAATGATATCGAAAGTCTCCATTACCATTATCTTCACGGTAAGGATTCACGTTGGCCTTCTGTTTTAAACTGTCGGTCTTGGCTCTAGCAGTCGTTAAGCCATGACGGAGGTCTTAAGGCGGCTTAAAACCGGCGATGGGAATAACCCCTTTTTTTGAAAGATTCGGTTTTTGGAACACGTTGAAGACATAGATATAGTGTTATGGAAACATTATATTTACTAACACAAAACTAAGATTCAGACCTGAGGAAAGATGTAACACGCCCGCAATAGATTATTTTGGAGTGTTTAGTGACACATCGCTCGTGGCTCGCCCTTGCTTAGTCAATCTTCACTGATTATCTAAGTTAAGCGACGTTCTCCGCAGTCAATATTTGGATGGGTGACCGTTGCTAGCATTTACATCTGAGCGCTTTGGTGCTTCGGAAGGCACGTTAAACTGTCCCGGCTCTAGCAGTCGTTAAGCCACGGGTGGTCTAAAAACTCCTTCACAAGAGTTGGCCACTAACTCATACGAGCTTGCTTGTAATGCATATCTACCATCCATTGGAAATATCTCACAGTAACATTCCCATAAAACTATAGTCTGTAGTTCTGATGAGAAAATCATACCTTTTACATCCACTATTTCTGAATCTTGATATTCGCATTCAAATCGTATGTCGGCGAAACATGCTTTTGAATGCTTTCTTGAATGACGACCCTATTCGGTTTCTCGTAAAACGTAACGGTCTCCGCCAAATGACTTGCTCGATAAAGACCAGTGTAAAGCTGCTGTTCAACCGACGCAGACTGAATTGCAGATAAATGTACTTCTCATAGAAAAAAATATGTTTTGATCAGGCACATACATATTACTAAAGGTCATCTTCTCGCTCGCACATTTTAACATTTCGTAAGATATAAAATCACTGAAGTTAATTATGAACGAAACTTTGTTCATCATAAATATCATTTTGATCCAAACAAGTTATCTAAAATAAAAGTAGAAAATAAGTGAAAAACACTAAAAAATTTTTTTTTTGGTCTAAATCTTGTTCTAATCAAAACGATTTTTAATGCTGAGCCTTGTGCAATGCTTTTGCACACAACACAACAGAGTTGTTGTGTACCAACAATGTTATTATGTTGTGTGCAATAACAAAGGTAAGTAGTTGTTTGCGATTTTTCAACAACTTCATTAATTTTACATCTTCACAAATGTTGAAATGTGCGAGTGAGAAATTATTGACGCTTTTCAACGTCTAACTGGCTTGACAGAACTTCAGACTTCTTGCGTTGCGATTGTTCAATAACTTCATTAATTTTACATCTTCACAAATGTTGAAATGTGCGAGCGAGAAATTATTTGACGCTTTTCAGCGTCTAACTGACTTGACAGAACTTCAGACTTCTTGCGTTGCGATTTTTCAATAACTTCATTAATTTTACATCTTCACAAATGTTGAAATGTGCGAGCGATAAATTATTTGACGCTTTTCAACGTCTAACTGGCTTGACAGAACTTCAGACTTCGCGGAAACACTTGTAGTGTTCACTACAAGTGTTTCCGCGATACGTGGCGTCGTTGTGAACGTAGCTTTAATTTACCCTAATATACCTTTTTAAGTGCAAGGAGGTTAGGTAATTTATTTTTCGGTATTATTCAGTGTGAATTCGAGTTGGCTTCGATAGTTCGTTTGCTGGGGTCCTTATTTGAGAGTTTTATCTAAATTGGACTCAATATGGTTCCGATAATGGGCGGTTTTATACTGCCACCAACACGACATCTGCACGACATCTCATACCTCACCTTTACGCGCAGTGTGCTTCGAATATATTTTCCCATATTTTTCTATTAACTAATTCGGACTACTTTTAAATTTGTTGTAGCCAGCGGTCCGCGGTTTGTTTGTTTTTGATATGAATTTTAATTGGGCTTTGCTTGAAAACAAACAAATTGGGAAAAATTGAAAACGTTGAGAGTAGAATGAACTTTTTATAGCAGGATATTTTGTTCGGACTTTCGGCCTAGAAAACCAAGTAGAATACGACAAACATAGCATTTTTAAATGAATTTCCACAAAATAAGAAACATCTTTGACCCCGCCAGCAGGGTCAGTGCAGTACTAGAGACTGACCACGCTATGACTAATGCAGCACTTAAAATACAGTATAAATAAAAATAAAATAAATAAATATCCTTGGACACACAGCGCCCTCTAGTCCCACGCTAAGCAGTGTTTTTAAAAACTTATAGTTCTAAACACCTGTAAAAACACCTTTCTCTTCAATATTTACCAGTGCGTGACAGATAGGAGGAAAATTTCCTTTATACTTTTCTTCAAACCCTTTGTAAACCCACTAATCTAAATCCCATCCCACAAAGTAAACTGCGTTTCTTTTGTCCTAACTTGTTCCATTTCAAACCTATTTAAACAAACTAAGAACAGTGTCCAATACTTTCAAAGGACTTGTAATTTTATTTTACTTAGTAAAAGTCCTTAGTAAGTACTTGTAGTTTGGCAACAGCGCCATTGTACACGTTCTCACATTAACTGATACAGAAAAGCGTATTTGCTACCTACTTAATAGGGCCGGACAATGGGCAACTGCTTTGTTTTATCGATATCGATAAGCACTTGCTGATTATTAAGGGTTTTTTTTAAATTATGATGTTCTCGATGGGACTTGTTTGGACGTGTTATGCACCAAACAATTAATTAGTATTCTAACAGCGACGAAACGCTTGCAGCCTGTCACGTATTGAAAACTAACTATAATGCAAAATGTTGTGTGTGTGTGATGTGATGTTTTTTCTATTTAATTTTGTAAATTTTTGAGGAATGTAATGTGCAAGTGCATTTTCCGTTTTGTGATTTTTTTTGCATCATCTTGTGTAGAATGAGGTCCTTTGTGTTTCTCTCAAATTTGATTGAAAACCATCGATTGTTTGATGAGCTATCCTGTTCATCATGCTGAAGATCCTTATCAGATCTTCGCCAAACTTTTATGAGACCAACTTATAGTTACTACCTTTCAAATAAAAAAAGAATAATCGAAATCGGATCTCATTTTGTGGAGATATCCAGTATATCAAATAGCCTCCTTTTTGCCCTTTTTTTGGGGAAAGTACCCCAATCAAAAATCCAATCAAAAATCCCCGACTACAAAAAAATTCTAATAAGTCATATAACCTGTGTACCAAGTTTCGTCCAGATCGGTTGAAAAATGCGACCTGTAGAGGAGAACAGACAGACAGACAGACAGACATCCGGACAAACGCATTTTTGGCCAATGTGGAAACTGAGACGCTTCGCTCGCTTCGCTCGCTCGGTCAATAATGTTTTTTTACATGTTATGTAAGTAAACTACTTCAAACAAGTTTCGTTTAATCTCATCTCGAACTTCAGTAGTTTTATCGACATTGTCCCAACACTAAAACACTGTACGTACACATCTTTGCATACGTAATACAGAGGACATGTCTAATGCAATTTCGAGCGGTGATATTCTGTTTAGCTTCCGGGCTGCATGCTACGATACATCTTATCGATATACGCTTTATCGACATACACTTTATCGATATTGTTTTGTCGATGTACTGCCTAGTGTATTCGCTTTATGCTTAACCTTCTTAGAAACCAACAAAGAGAATCACAATAAAATAATATTCATAGAGAGTTTTACCCCAGCTAAGTTCATTATCATCATCGTCGGCATTTTGAGTCTGTTGCAGAGGGTTTGTGTCAATGAGACATTTTTTTCTGGTGGCTTTACATAGCTCTGTACTAGTATACTGGCATGTTTATATTCTACAAACGCTACCTAATCGAAAACGCAATCAAATGTATTGGATTCGTAATGTTAAATGTAATTTTCATACATTTTTGTACCTAATAATTTTTATTCTCTTGACACGTGACATTTTTTTCATTATCATCGTTCGTCTCCATAGACATTACTTTTGTACTACGACATGTGCTATGCTAGGGTGTCTGGAAATGATAAAACTGTTTTTAAATTAAGGTGCATTGGGGTAATTGCGAAAATGGGTATATTCCGAAAATCCATAAAATCTAGTAACATAATGCGATATTTTCCTGTTGGCAACATTGGTCTAGACGCCATCTTGATTGGCATCGCCGTGACAGTCCTATATATCCTCGTGCCAACAGGAAAATATTGCATTATGTTACTTGATTTTATGGATTTTCGGAATATACCCATTTTCGCAATTACCCCAATGCACCTTAATAAAATATATGAGTGTCAAATTTAAACTTAGCACGTTTTTGAGTTTTCGCACACACATCACATCTACAACATAAAAATATAAGTGCCGTGAAAATGTGTGAAATCACGGTAGGGTAGCTTAAAATCTTTATGAGTAGCATAAAAAGTGTTTTATTTTTATAGACTGCAGTGTTTTTATGGTTCAAAAATGTGACTTATCTTGCTGATGAATTAAGGCTGCAATCGCACTTGGCGGCAGTTGCGGCGACCAGCTCGGTGGCAAGAAATCTTAGTAGTCGGGGAGTGCTGGAGTGCTCCGGCCGCCTAACGCTTGACCGCGATAGTCGCTCGGTCTGAGAATGAGAGAGCGGTCGCATCGACCGAGTGTGGCGTGAATTTGCCCGGCTGCGGCGAGCGACATTTTGAAGCTAGTCGATCTCTGGCCGTCGTCGTTGAGGTACCTACTCGCCGCGACTTGGCTACGCGAAGTGCGGTCCCAGCCTTATGAGTACCTCAAACGGGTTCAACTCTGGTTTTTGAATAGCGTAACTTTTTTATCGTTATATAATGTTTTCTAGGTACTTACCTACTATAATTTATATATTATTTTTTGTTTAGATAACTAATAAACCGATTTTTAGATCCGTCAATAATTATTGAACATTTTTCTTGATTTTAGCTGTAAACTCTGGATATTTTGGGCTAATTTTCTTAATTTTACTCTTCCCAAACTTTTCAGTGATCTTCTCATCTGGCTCACGACATGTAACTTATTATTGGTCTTCCAACTTCCTTGTTTTGCATTAATTCTGTAAATAATTACTTTATAGAATTAGGGATCAAATTCTTAATAAGATTACTTTCACTTCTAAAGACAAGACGTTTTCGTCAACCGTCTAAGAACTTGTTAGGTTTCGTCAAATGAGATTAAAGATCTAAACACCTAATAAATACATTTACAAAAAAAATTACAACTAATACAGTATTTGCAATATTCACAATATTTACAAAATACACATGAAACTGTTGAGCTATCTACAAACCGTTGCAAACGATTTATAGATAAATTAGTGAACATACAGATAGTCATGGGAGCCAATTGATCGATTTTTAAGTCCGTAGTTGGATTGATTTCTTTGTAAGAAGAGAAAGAAAAAAGAGAAAGAAGATTTCAAATGATCTTATAATGATTAAATAATTAATAAATAGTACTTTGATTCTAATTCTACATTTTACGTAAAGTATCGTTTTAAGTGGTTTGGGTTGATCGCATCGCAGTCACCAAAATAGGTAGCAATAGAGCTCTTCGAGAGAAGTACTAGGTATATAGTACTTATATACCAAATACAAAAAAAAATACAAAAAATTCAAAAATTGCTAAAAAAAGAAGTAAGTACATCAAATAAAAATGTACATCAAATACCACCATCACACCTTTTTCTGCCGCCAAGCAGTGCTTCTCGCGTTGCTGTGCTCCGGTTTAAAGGTGCCAGTACAAAAAAACCTGTCTTTGTCACTATTTATTCTAAAGTTTTTACCTGTAGATAAATTCCCTACGCCCCAAGGCACTTATCCTATTCCATTAGGTAATCTACGATCTACAAGGTACAATTTTTAATTAAGCATTAATTAAGTTGCTCTAAAAAGGGTAAGCTTGACTTCAGCTGCTTGCTTAAAGCCTCAGCTAGACAATGCGGGAGGCATGCAGTGCAGCGCCGCAGTTTCCAACTGAAGTTGCACGTGTATCTCGAAATAATTAGATGACGCGCGCTACGGACCACGCATAGAGAAGATCTGTGTTCGCATGAAAACGCATGAACTGATGAACTACTTAATATTTCACTAAGTCATAATCGAGTATCTTTTATTCAGTAAAATCACAAGGATCCTATACATCTTATAAACTAGGTGATTCTAGGTGACAGTTCCTGGCGCGGCGACCAGAGCCTAGAAGAACGGAAAAAAATTACGTCCTGTTTTTTGTATGATCCTTCTTACAAAGACCCGTGAATGTTTAAAATTGAGGTTTACAAATCGAGCTCTATCTCAAAAACTAAAGATAGAGAATTGATTGATTGAATGACAAAGTGTTACTCACCTACGTGCAGTTTTAAATCGGACGGTACCTTGCGTAGGCAAGCCTTTATCATTCTACCCTCGTTCCACGCCCGAGAAATGAACAATAAAAAGGTTTTACTTTCGCAATCATTTGTTTTCTTTTTAAAGATTTACCTGGTTCTTTATTCAAACCGAATATATTAAAAAAAACATACCCTCTCGAATAAGAAACAGGGCCTTCGATTGTATTCTTCTCGGCTCGTGTTGCGATAGAGAAATTTACTCAAGCTTAGATTTGAGTCCTCGTACAAAACTATCCAAAAATCTACTCTACGGACCTTAGATTACGAGAGAATTTATTATAGTTAAGAGGCCGTCCTCAACATTTAGGTGAACTATTTTTAGTTCTTCAAAGTGAAATGTTACTTATCCTAATAACGAGGACCATTTTGATTCGACGTTCTGTTTTAGATCTACTCTTTTACTAGCTACTCTACCTATGTTCCTATTCCTTATACCGTAAAGCACGATTTCCCGTAATAAGTAGATATTCAGACTCTCTCGGGAGTTTAAGTTTGTTCAAATAATCTATAAATACTGCAACTTGTGTCTGTCGATAAGCCCTAGTCTCGAAAACTGAGATTACCTACCCGAGAGCCAAACTTTCCTTAAGTTTATGGTTTCTGAAAAAGGAATCACCGTCATCTAGTTGCCGTAATAAACGAAACAAAAACAAAAAAATATGAAGAACACGATCTACGACGAAGTGCTTGGCCACATCATAAAAACTTCGCTACGTCGCGATAATCATGCAACTCGTACACAAGTACTCTCTCTCTCTTACACAACTTGTACAAGCTGCTCGGCGCCTCACAGTCAACTAAGCGCACGCAAGTGTAGCCAACCGCACGAACTTTTGTCGCGATAAAACCCTTTGATGAAATCAAATTTACCGACAGTGGCGCGAAGTGCAAGGACGATATATTTGGCCAGACGTGTCGCGACAACGCGAATCTTCGCGCTATCGCGATAATGTAGCCGTAGCATAATGCGCAAATTCAGTACGCCGCGCCAACCTGTTTTTTTTTTTAAAGTAAATTTAGCGTTTTTGCAATATTAAAACTGTAAAGCTTCCTGTAAAATAGTTTTTAGGACTAGCTCAGAAGCCTATAGATTCAAAAATTTTGTGATCGAACAATATTATGTCAATAAAAAAAAAACAGATTTACTTCACTGTAAAAAAACGGTGCTCGCATCCAAAAAACCACCGCTTTACGTAAGGCTGTATACACACCCATTCTTCTCGACAAAGCCATTGCTTGGAAATACGACGTACTAAGGCAGGTGCACACTTTCCAACGGCCGCCAATGTATTGCCAGCCCAATGAACCACGAACACCAACGGGTTAGATTAACTAGATGAGATACAAGCTTTAAAAAGATTACTAACTTGTTTGGTACTTACGGTCTTAGTAGTGTTGGAAGTCTAAACTAAAGAGATTTAAATTTATTTTTGAAGTTATACTTCTAATGCGACTTCCAACAAGTATGCGTTAAACGTGAAGCGTTAGTCTCTGTCTCTTTCTATTTGGGGGAATAGAAAGAGACAGAGCGAAGGTGATCACATACGGGGACCCCCACAAAACGCAAAACACTTCGATAGCGCGTTTTAGGATCTGACCAAACTTAGCAGCGCCATCTAGTTCTGATTTAGGCAACATAAGCATAGAACCTTGTCATATTTGACATAAGTTATATGCCACCTTTTACTCTAAATTCATAAATGATGCAGACGCTACTCTAGAAGTCAGCCTCTGTTTATAAATTCAGATATTATGACTTTTACTCCATCGCAATACGGTTTCTATTTAAGTCTATTTTGTGATACCTAAGGTAATAGCAACCTCTATAATTGTTCTTATGCAGAAGATTATCAAACGTAAGCTTTTATGTGAGGTATACATGTGTATAGTTAATGGCTATCACACTCCAACTGGCAGGCACCAATCAGGAGATCTGTGTTTCTTTAGCACCAGTTTTTGGCGTGGCTATGTTTAGGCTTCAAACGCACTTGGCGGCTATGTCGTGGCGGTCAGTTCAGCGGCCAATGATATTTGTTATTCCTTAGAAATGTCGCTGCAGCTGGGCAGATTAAACACGGCCAAAGGCGGCGCGGGCGGCCAGATCTATTAGAAGCCGACAAAATATACTCTAAAAATGATGATCATTGCTGAAATTGAAAAATCTCTTTACCACAAGAATATTTAGCTACAACATTTTTGTGGTTTTGTAAATTACTTTCCGAATAGAGGTATTTCATACCACAGCTATTTAACGACCTTGAGGAGGTAGGATGTGTGCTCTCCTACAAAAAGGGATGATCTTCCGGCCAAGCGACCTTTGGCTCGACGTCCGAAGACCAAAGGCTGATAGTCGGTAGTAATACTTCTATTCAACAAACTACGTAATAACTTCGTTTGCGTGATCTAGGATAGTTCTCATGTAGCGTGCTAGATGGCGCTACAACCTCTATATTTTACGTTTAATTCTAACCGTTCTTATTATAAAAAATTACCTTATTTACTATTTCAATGTGTTACCAGTGCCAGAGCCACGTAGCACTTCCATAAAGCATGCATCTCAGCTCTTACAGATGCAATCGCATCCAGCGAGCCGGTATCTTGGCATTGCTAGTACAAAATGCTAAATGATCTCGCTTGCGTAGTGCTGGGGAAATTCAGTCTTGCTTTTAAAGTTAAACTACTTATAAACCGGAAATAGGAGCGTTTTCAAGATTTCCGTTTATAGTTAAGAGGTATTTAAAAAGAAAAATATTCAATGTAAAGGTTTCGAGCTTTTACTATTTTACATGTACCTAATACTTTTATAGATAAAATAGATAAAAGATAAATATAGCAACAAACGCTATTAATAACATCTATTTAATTTAATGTCTTTAAACACCCAATCATCAAGTACCAAGATTAGTTAGTCATTGTATAAAATCGAGCGTAAAGCGGCTTCAATGTGTGCGTGTGCTCATTGTTGTAGTGTTGCGGCTCAGATATTTTAATTCAAGCGCAGCTTTTTTGATATGCCTCTTAAGGAATATTATACTGACTCATGACTGTATAATCTTTGTTTTGAAGTCTAAAGTAGAGACGGAAATAGTTATAATATAACTGATGGTTAACGTAGTGACTAACGTAGGTACCTACTTCTCTTCTACTGCTTCACTTCTATAAGGCCTTGTCCATCATTTCGACTGACAATTTTGCCAGTGTCAAGCCAATATTTGATATATTATCGGTCATGTCAAGTCGGCTGTCATTTGTTTGACTGTGGCAGTAAAAGTCTCTGTTTGTCTACTGTCAAAAGTGATAGTTTTGATAGTCTCTTCAAAATAAACGACAGCCGACTTGACGAATGAATTGACTTATATTATTTCATATTATATCACTTGACACTGGCAAAATTGTCTATAGAAATGACGGACAGAGGCCATTAATTAAGAGAAGAAGAAGTAGTTTTGATAGAGCCTTACCCCGCCTTCCCCGCCCTAGACGTTCGCTAATGTGTTCCACACGCTGTTCCTGCACTAAATGCACTGCTGTGCTGCTGGCTGTGGTTTTTGCCTCGACATTGTATCGTTTCGCTAACGATTAGGTAGGTAGGTACTACATTTAGGCGGGTAAGTAGGCAGCTACTTATCAAACATTGGATCACTTGAGATGAGTTTGTTAGCAAAAATGAGCTTTATAGCATAGCTATGAATTTATTGAATTAATTTACGAATACGGTAGGTGTTTGCCAATATGACACAACACGTCACGCATCACTTTATCAAACTACTTCTCGCTCCCACACTTCATCATTTCTGAAGATATAAAATCACTGAAATTATTTATTAACAATTGCATATAAATGTGCAATAATTTTCAGGTTTAGCATAAATAAATTTTTGATGCCAACAAGTTGTCCGGCCAAAACAACATTTTTTTGTGTTTTTACCTGCGTTTCGTTTTTTGTTTTGGATTACACAACAAAATTTATTTAGTTTGGGGTTCGAGGGCGTCGTGTGTAATTTCCATTAACATCTAACTTTATTTTGATAGAGAATCGGGTTTCTGTGTTCTGCTTAAATATCACCAAATATAAACATAATCGTTGGAGCATGAAATTATTAATCGGATAGTTCATATCGATCATTCACTGAATTATTCGCGAGCATCGAGTCCACATCTAATATTGATGAGAGTGTATACTTGTCAAACAAATTGGGATAATGGGGTCTGGAACCGGGAATTAGGGCAGTATTCACCTAAAAATTCAGGTTAATGTAACTAGTTATTATACAATCTACAATTCCTATTTTTTTCTTCTTGTTCTCCATTTTATCTAGTTGTTGCAAAATTTTTATTACAGTACATTCTGTAATTGTCTGTAATTAGAAGAATACTAGATATAAGTACCTACTATGTAAGATGAATACTGTTATTTTAAAATGAAAAATGAAAATGAAATGAAATACATTTATTCCACCCGTTGAGTTCATACAAACAGATACAAAAGAGAGAAAACCAAGTAAGCCTGACAGGAAGGAGTTTATAGTAGGAAAGTAGGTACAAAGGTATAACCTAAATTAAACTCTTTTTCGAGTCCTTTTTGTTTCGAAAGAATATGTTGTGTACTTAAAAAGATATTGCAATTTTAAAAGTGTGATACTTATTTTTGCAGGCCAGTGTATATAATATCAGAAAACCATACAATACAAAATTTTTTAGGTATCTTTTGTTGGCAATCCTCAATAAATAAATATACCCTTCAAATCGGAACGGTGGAGAAATAGGTACTTCCATAGAAGAATCCTCAGACAAGCTCTACTATCAGTTCTAATGTTAATTGGAAGCTACCTATACGAAGTTTACGAGGCTGCATATCTGCATAATGATCAAGGTATCTAATAGTCTTGCAAGAAGTTGCTATGTTAACGATCCATCATTATGAAGAAATACCAGCTTAGTTCTTCAAGTTATAGAGCAATACCGGTCTAGTGGTAGCTAGCCCGCTTTTTGAGTACAATATCCAAGATCCAAGGTAGGTACAAGACTGGATTCCACCAAATGTGTGGAAAACCGCTGGGCTACCGACTTTTGGTAAAAAAAACTTGGGGGCTTCATTCAGCTAAGGTCACCGTTTCAAGTCTCCGTAATTTTTGTATTTTTGGAGAAAAAGTTGTAGGTATGTTCTTACCGGCGAGTGGAGCGACAGCTTCCATTTAATTTTGTCCGAAACGTCAGTAACAAGAATATCAAAATCAAAAGTGACAATTGGGAGAATTAGTCCCAAATTTTTTTCTAAATTTTGTGTTCGCCGAACTAAAGTATAAAACATTATGGTTGGCAATCCTAACCACAGGTTACAGTTATCGGCTGGAGCACCTGTCACTATATGGAATACCCATGGACGTAATACGTCCATGGGAATACCTCACAGTATATAAGTATGCGAAATCAATAACAGATGTCTCTGATAAATACCGGTAACTGACCAAATTACAGTAACGGGGGAGCGTTAGCAACAGTAGAGCTGCACTGAGAGAACGACTTGACTGCAACTTGATGCAACTTGACTGTAACGCGACTGTAACTTGACTGTAACGTGCCTGCAACTTGACTTCAACATGACTGCAACTTGACTGTAACGTGACTGCAACTTGAGTTCAACTTGACTGAAACTTTATTGTAACGCGACTGCAATTTGACTGCAAATTGACTGCTTTTAGATAATAGAGATGTAGGTATGTAGATATTAATGCATGTGATCACAGGAAACTATTTTTTCTAACTTATATACCGGAAACAAAGGACCAAGTAATTCATCATTGTTATAGATCGTTCCTAAAGTTACCTACCAAAGTTTGCGCCAGAAAGTTTCAATGAACCGCGCATATTTAGCACTATTATAGTATTCTCGCATTCTCTTTTCGTTCACGTAGCTAATTGTATTTTTGGCTCATTCCAGTTTTCCCCTGCGTGAGTTTCCTGCGTCGGGGGTTTCTGGAACTTCTGTCCAATAATCCTTTTAGAGACCCCAGCGACTGCCGGCAGGGGAAAACTGGAATAAAATTCAAGAAATCACTTTATAGGGGTCCATTTACACCGTTTTCTTTAAAAAGTCAAATTAAAAAAAAACGTAGCTTAGCTAGCTCCGCACGTACCTATTGACATTGGTACTATAGTAGGTGCCAAATAGCACCGCAATAAAGGTAATTCACCCACCTTCACCACGATGTCGCAAAATTCAATTTATGTCTGGTAAACAAACAGTACTATGAGATTCGAGCGATTACCGTCTTAGCGACAGGTTTGTATGGAAAGCGACAGAATTAGCCATTCATAAATTGAATTTTGCGACATCGTGGTGAAGGTGGGTGAATGACCTTTATTGCGGTGTTATTTGGCACCTACTATAGGCAAACATACTCCATTTAAATTCTTGCTTGCACTTTGTGCCAATTGCTGGTGATTTCTAACAGAGGTGGCTGTCACCATTGCTAATTACCAAAGCGGTTTCTTCGCGATGTTTTCGTTCACCACTTGATAACGGTACTGTTGTGTTATCTCCACGGTACGATTACTGTTAAAAAAGCTTGTATAGTTCTGGAGTATCTGGACAGTACCTACAAAATAGATAGATAGATAGATATATTCTTTATTGCACACCAAGAAAAGAAGAAAAACAATAAACGACAAATAATTTTTACGTATGATTACAATGGGCGGTCTTATCGCCCCCTGTATCGATCGCTATAAGCGGACTCTTCCAGACCACCGGCAGACTACCAGAAACCCGTTACACCGTGTTTTGTTTCAATCGAATTTGAATCTGCTTGTCAATGCAAAAGACAAAACACGATGAAAAGCTTTGGTCACAACGCCACGGTATGCAACATGCAGCGCCGGATACATAATTGTATGGAAAACGTCGTTGCAGTCTGCGTCAGCGGCGAGGAGCAAACGCGGTACTCTGCGTTGTGCTGCACACCACAGCGTTGTGCGTTACGATCGCCGAAACTAAAAAAAGAATGGAACTCGTTGCTGGCGTCTGTGTTCCCGAATGACTATAATTTGGAAGTTTTCAAGAGTAGAGTGAATAGGTATCTTCTAGGTAACCGTGCTACGAGTACGTCGTCGATTACATCATTGTTTAACATCAGGTGAGATTGTGGTCAAATGGATGCCTACATTGTATTAATAAAAAAAAACGCTGCATACCCATTCCTAGCTTACACCTAGTTTATTATTCAGCTTATTGACTAATATCCACAGAGATTTGATGTCAATAATCTAGATAAAGGTTTTCAGATGCTTTCATGCAGACTTAGCATGGTCAGACTAAAAGACTTTTACCTTATTATTGGATTTATAAAGACCGTACTTATTGAAGCGTGTTCAATATCCGGTGCACACAAATTGCTGTCCCTTGTCCGACATTGACTGGAATTACTTGTCTGTCTGATTTGAGTTCTGTCAATAAAATGTGGTTGTTTAGATAGGTCCCGACATGGTTTAATAGCTCTGACCTTGAACGAAGAAGTTGCGCGTTTCTTCATTATTTTTAAAATTAGCCTTCTTCTTCATCATCAATGATCAATTATCATCATTAATATATAAAACTCTTTTGAAGCTGACTGACAATCAACACACAGCCTAAATAATAAGTCCCAGAGGGATGAAATTTGGAGGGTAGTATCTTTATATACTGTAGGGGTGCACTAAGAAAGGAATTTTGAAAAATGGCACCCTAAAAGGTTTAAAACTAGGATCAAAGATTTTTACCAAATAATGCGTCTGCTGCTACCACGCAGGCAAAGCCGCGGGCGACAGCTAGTTTAGAATAAATGTAGGTACCTACGTTTACCGTAGGTTGTCGTAGGTAAGGTTACAACGCAGGTAGTCGCATCAAATTCCATCGGTTTTTAATTGAAAAGCCACGTCAAAACTACCCCGAATTCGACCCGAACTTTTCTCAAAACTACCTTCCAATTTAACCTTCTCTCTGAAGTGTATTTGACCGAACAACCCCAAGTGTTTGGTCGTTAATTTTACAACGTTCTTGACGGTTCTTCCAGGCTTACATCCATGGTAGGTTGGTTTTATTGCGACCGATCTCTGAAACCTCTACAGATTCATGCCATAACCCTATTCTATAACCCTTTTCATTACCTACTTTGAGATGTTTTGTTACATAACCCAATGAGGGTTATTTTAGTACCAACAACGGGTAAAAATCTGAGATATTCCAAAGAATGGTCTCTCATTCTGGGTGTAAATGAGAGACCATTGCCATTAGTCATTTAGGTTTTTTTTACTTATGAAAAGCAAAAGCATTCCCCTTTTGCGCACCAATCGATTTTTGTTGGTAAAATATTGTCACGCGGAACAGATATAACTACCTACCTACTAGCCAGCTAATTAAGGAGGTAGAGTCAAAACAAATCCCAAAACAAGACGTCCACTTGAATAAAACAAAGACATCATGAAAATCACAATCTTCAAACATGAAGTACCGTTGAGGAATCTTCATAAAAATATCTTGAATCTAATTAAAATATAGGTAAGTGCTATTGGGAGCTTGCTGGTTCAAAGGGATCTTCATCTCTGCGTTTGAAGATACCTACCAAAGAAGACTGGATAGATAGATAGATAACATTTTATTGTTCACAAGAACAATGTTTTTGAGGCTAACTTATATAACACGATAAGTAAAATGGGCGGCCTTATCGCTGAAAGCGATTTCTTTCAAGCGACCTTAATATGGATAAAAGCGAACAGTAGTAATAAATGGAGGGCGGTGCACAAAGTGTAAAAATTACAGTACCTACTTACAATAAATAAGATTATCAAGAAACTTTCCCTAATACATAAACTTTCCTGCAGCTAAAATTCTAATAATTAAATTTAAAAAATAAAAAAATAAAAACGAATAAATATGTACTTGTAAAACCAATAGCATATAGCACTGAAAAAAAATCCCCCAGCAAAAGTTCGAGAAATCCCCACACAGGGGACTTGGTCAGGGGAAAATTGGAATGAGCCGTAATACATACCGGAGGATGTTTCCAATGGACGCACTTTGAGGTACTCATTGTTATAAGCAGAGGTTGACCACATATCAGATAGGCCATGCTTGTTCCATTAGTTTTAGTCATTATATTTTACCGTGAGATAAAGTATTACAATCTATACTATTATAACCAAAAACCAAAAACTAAAATTAAAGATATGGATACACGAAATATGCAGATCTACTAAATAAACGATTCTGATTCCGAAAATCGAGTTTGTCTGTTTGTCTCTTTATCTGTTTGTTTGTTCGCGGATCACGCCTTAACTACTGGACCAATTTTAATAAAACTTATACTATTCGGAAGCCCTTTTTGTGGATTGAAACATAATAGGCTGTATTTTATTGAAATCATAGACTTGGATTTTTAGATACAGCTTGAACTTTCTAAACCAAAAGTTGCCATTCGCAACGAGTGATATGAAAAAGAGATGATAATAGATTTAGTGCCAGTTTTAGAAGATCAATATGAATATACTCCTAGAACCTAGAAACTAGGTATAAAGCCTTTAATATCTAGGTACTAAAGCTTAAAATTGCCAAATCAAAAGTGACTCTCGCCGTGAATCTGTAGGGATCACATCGACATCTAATATGGACCCGGTGGGTTAGGACACTTGACACATCTGAAGCCCTGATCGGCCCCATACCTCGGTTTCTCGCATCTAATATCTAACACAGAGGTTGGTATAGTTTACGGGTGTTACAATGGCACATTTCGTTTTAGAAAATTTACCGTTAGACTATTTGATGAGATTAGCTCTCTTTTCATAATAAAAGAATGACTTAGTGAAAAAAATCAGCATGGCCCATGCTTGTTCTAAAAAATTCCATAAAAATGTAATTAGATGACTTTTTGTTAAAGGACTCTTATAGGAAAGCACTTATTACCAGCGCGTCTCCGTGGCTTTGAAAACGTTCTCTGTGAGGCAAAGTTACCTCAAAACACCTACTCAGTCAACAGTTAGTTCAAACGGAGTTTTGAAGAAATGACAAATCCCATCCCGTAAGTTGGTTTTTTTTTTTTTTTATTAATAAAAGTTAAAGATGTATCTCAAACAATAATATGCCACTTAAACATCCGGTATTTACTTATAAGTAAATCCCCCTTGACACAAATTTTGACTAGAAGGTTTGGGCCGACCTCGATGTGATCCTATTAATCTGTAAGTACATCATTACATTATTTTGAAACGAATTCAAGTACCATAAGGATAACAAACAATATTATTTGATCTCACTTAAGCTTGTTAAGGCGTAGGGTAAAGGCAGACAACCTTCTCGCTCGCACATTTCACCATTTTTGAAGATATAATGTAACTAAATGTAATTAATGTGAAATTGCAGAGCTTCAGGGTCGAGAGAATAACAATGCAAAGGTTCAGTAAAAATATCACATTGATCCAAACAAGTTTTCTAACCATAAAATGTGCATTGGCGCAAGTTTTTTGGTCGGAAAACTTGTTTGGATCAATGTGATATTTTTACTAAACCTTTGCATTGTTCTCTCGACCCTGAAGCTCTGCAATTTCACATAATTACATTTAGTTATTATTATATCTTCAAAAATGTTGAAATATGCGAGCGAGAAGTTTGTATGCTTTTACCCTACGCCATAAGAATACCGCTTTGATTTTTCAGATAAAGTACTCTTAGGAAGGTCTTAGGATCAGGAGTGGTTTAAGAAAATGAAAGAAACATTCAACATCAATTTATTTTACATCACCAAACTCTTATAAAACAAAATTATGACCAGAACGAAACGGATCTCTATTTATCACACTGAACTGAATTGCACTTGAATCGATCAACCTATTCCACAAGAAAGATAGCTCACGTGCCCTTTAAACAAAATAATGTCTTCTACGATGAAATTCTTTCGAGATGTTTTCTTGTCCAATGTCAAGCTGCCAAGAGACCTGGTGCGCGCCTGCACTTGCTTATAAAGAAGCGATGACGCGTTGTCGTCTGTTGTTTCGCCACGTGACTCTGTCAATCATGACTCTGTCAACACGGCCTCTCCTGACGAAGGGTCGTCCTCGGCCCGGGAATGTGGAGTGGAGCCAATGGAACCAGCGCCTCCTGCCCTCATTGGCTCAGCCTCAGGTTCAGCATCTAACAGAGGCATGGACAACAGAGCGCTTGATTCCTGTACCGCAGGAATGGACAAACTGTTAACAGATTCATCAACTGGATCATCGTCTGCGAAAGAACAACAAGTGTAAAATAGGCATTCAGTATCTTCAATACTGCCTACTTAAAGTTTTTCATCCTCCGTTCACTATAGCTCTTGCATTTAATTTATACGTCGAACAACATTCATCATCTCGTAACCTCCTTCTCATAAATTTCCCTCAGAGACGTCTCAAATAATAATAAAATAGGGCCCTGTTACTTTCTCCTTCGCAATGAGCCGACGCAGTGTCTGCGTCTGCCTTGAGCCGCTCTGGCTCGCCGCCCGTTGTCGCCGAGGTCAGCCAGCCTCTTCATCCGTCTTACCCGCCACGGATCCTGCTGTCCTCTTCATCCGTCTTACCCGCCACGGATCCTGCTGTCCTCTTCATCCGTCTTACCCGCCACGGATCCTGCTGTCCCTCGTCAGAGACCAGTCCAACCGTTTGGACTCAGGGCAACACGCAATGTGCCACCCTGTTACAGACGATCGCATCGTCTACCCCTGCCCTGTGTTACACACCAGCAGCAGGTCTACCGATCCACCAATTCATCTCAAGTCTACTCATTACATACGTCACTGCCACCAACTATTACTATCTGACGTGCCTATCTGAAAGTCCTAATCCTATGTGTTGTGTGAAGCAAAATTACGAGTAATGTGTTGCGTGAAGCAAAATTACGAGTACCTATCTAACGAGAACTTAGTTATGTAAGAGAACTTTCCTAGATAAGGAGAATAGACAGCGACAGCAACGTAAGCAATGTTTTAGTTAGACATAAGACAATTGCGATCGAATCCTCGCAGCGATAGCTCGTGACACTGGAGGACGCGCAGCACACACACGCCAGGGCACAGCACAAGCACCCAGCATCAACGCGCAGGCCAGACACCACCAACAGGGCGTGACCCAGAAGTGCTGCAAAACTTGCATCCTGTCAAAGAAACAGCGTGTATAAAAATCGTCAGAACCACATCTCGACAGCAAAAGCACGGCGAAGCCGCGCGACTGCAGCGCACAGCCAGAGCTGCGCTGCACCAGCGCACGAGGAGCGCGCTACACCAGGAGCACGGCGAAGCCGCGCGACTGCAGCGCACAGCCAGAGCTGCGCTGCACCAGCGCGAGGAGCGCGCTACACCAGGAGCACGGCGGAGCCCGTGCGACAGCAGCGCACAGCCAGAGCTGCGCTGCATCAGCACGCGTCAGGAGCGTGCTGCACCAGGAGCACGGCGCAGACCGTGCGACCGCAGCGCACAGCCAGAGCTGCGCTGCACCAGCGCGCGAGGAGCGCGCTACACCAGCACGGCGGAGCCCGTGCACCAGCAGCGCACAGCCAGAGCTGCGCTGCATCAGCGCGCGAGGAGCGCGCTACACAAGCCCACAAGCGTGTACTGTAGCTGTAGCTTGTACTCTGTCAAAAACAAAGCGCGTATAAAAACTATCAGTGCCATGTCTAAGAATTTGTACACGTTCGGCTTACCTGACCAATGCTGATCATACCAACTCATAAACATGTTCATTCATAAACAGGTGACTTCCATCAATTATTAAATGATTCATCATCTGACGGTCAACACGCAGCCTTTTTCGTAACTCGAACCACTTAGGTGCTTGACTGTGTTGAGCTGAGTCGGGGTACAAACACGTTATTCCTGTGTACAGCAGCACAACAGCACAGCAGATGGTGTACAACCGTTTCAGATGTCACACTGAATGCTAGGAACATCATCGGCACTCTCAGTGTGCATCTTTGAGCTATCTTCTAAAACATAATTTAAAATACAAGTTAGGAATTCATTAATTTGTAGATACCCCACAACTTTCCAGCAACTTTCAGTTCAATTTCGTCACATGAATTATTATGACAACCAGACAAACCAAGAATTTCGATTCACATCTTGTCACACGAATTATTATGACAAACAGACAAACTTTCATGGATTTTTACCAAATGTGAATCAACAAATAAGTTCAGCTTTGAATTTTGATACGCCTTTACAATCCTAGACGCTATGCTGAAAAACAACTGCTCCCGTTTTTTCATAACCTCCAAATCTAATTCTATGCCCGACAAAACAAGATGCGGTGTTCGCCTGTCATGGTAATGCCGACAGCTTCGAGAACCAGATAAGCTATACCGACGATAGCACATCCTATGCCTGCAGCTATCTCGTGATTTGTGAGAACAGGCACGACGTCGGCAATGACGGTAGTCAGCACTTGGTGACCGTGATTGAAACCTAGACAAGCTCCGCAACCGAGTCGATCGCAATCTATTACAACGACGCGAGCTACCCCGGGACCTCATACAAGACAAAACCCGCGAGCGGTATCGCACCCGAACACGAGAGCTATCCTTCGAGCGACGTCTTGACCGACTACTCGACATACTTCGCGTCTTTATGCAAAAGAGACAGTCAAAAACGTACTTACGTGATCTCACACAACACAAGAACAATCTAGAGCAAAAACGATTTTCTTTTTGTTTGACGTCCGGGTATACCGGTTCCGTTCTGGTTTGTATTTTGTGGGCCAAATTTGTGGTTGCTGATCCCACATCTGATCTTAGGAAGGTCTTAGGATCAGGAGTGGTTTAAGAAAATGAAAGGAACATTCAACATCAATTTATTTTACATCACCAAACTCTTATAAAACAAAATTATGACCAGAACGAAACGGATCTCTATTTATCACACTGAACTGAATTGCACTTGAATCGATCAACCTATTCCACAAGAAAGATAGCTCACGTGCCCTTTAAACAAAATAATGTCTTCTACGATGAAATTCTTTCGAGATGTTTTCTTGTCCAATGTCAAGCTGCCAAGAGACCTGGTGCGCGCCTGCACTTGCTTATAAAGAAGCGATGACGCGTTGTCGTCTGTTGTTTCGCCACGTGACTCTGTCAATCATGACTCTGTCAACAGTACAATGTTGAACGGTTTAGAAAATCATCGTGAGAAAAGTGTGTGTAGTGGCACATAATCTATAAGCAGTAGAATCAATATTTTTTCGTGATGAGTCGTTTATTCTGCGTAATTTAATATGTCACAACTCATCGATAAGAGTTCTACTTTCCGTTCTGTGGGTCGTGGATTCGATCCCCACTGAGAACAAATACTAGAGTGTTGGGAAACGTAGATGTTTGTTCTATGTCTGGCTGTTCCTATCCTACTAGTCCTACTAGTATTATAAACGCGAAAGTTTGTAAGTATGGATGGATGGATGGATGTTTGTTACGATCTTTCACGTAAAAACTACTGATCCGATTTGAATGAAACTTGGAATATAATATATTGTCCGTGACCTGGATTAACACATAGGCTTCTTTTTATCCCGAAAAATTAACGGGGTCCAACGGGACGCGAACGAAGTCGCGGGCGGCATCTAGTGTATTATAAGTATGTATTTACAAAAAAATACTGATCTCCACCATACTAATCACAAAGGACATCAGTCATCTGTCAGTAGTCAGCAGTAAGCAGTAAGCAGTTAGCGGTCAGCGGTCAGCGGTCAGCGGTCAGCGGTCAGCGGTCAGCGGTCAGCGGTCAGCGGTCAGCGGTCAGCGGCCAGCGGTCAGCGGCCAGCGGTCAGCGGTCAGCGGTCAGCGGTCAGAAGTCAGCAGTCAAATGGCATCCCATCTCCATCGTAGAAGCCTCTCGCTAGCCTTCGATCGAAAGAAGCCAATAATAATCTTTTATTTGACCAAAAAACTGAATACCGTAAAAACAATCGAAAGTATTTTCAAATTGATAACAGAAAACATCATTTATTAACGACGTGTATGAAGCAGTGTTACCCCGAAACACTAATTAAAAACATCTGATTGTTCCTTGAATTTTTAATGGAGCGTGCTCCCCTTGACATTTCCGTTTCCGATATTTGATCAATAGAGAACGTGACCTATTGAGGGTCTTTTTAGGTAGCCAATAAGTCTTTACACGCGGAGTATTTACGCGCGCAGATGATGCGCGTTTTTGATGAGCGCGTCCTCTGCGTGGTATCCCTTTTATTTAAAGTAAAAAAATCAATAAAAAATAAAACCCTTTTCAACCGACTTCAAAAAAAGGAAAGGGTTCTCAATTCTTTTTTTATGTTTAGTACTTCAGAACTCTATCATTTCTAAACCAATTTGAAAAACTCTTCTCTGAAAGAGCATCTTCCCATAATTTTTTTATCAAAATCGGTTCAGTAGTTTGATAGTTATTAAGAATATCTGGAAAAAACACGTCACCTGTGACATTTCTGTGGTGTTTACGATCAATAGAATAATCCCAATGAACTGCCATCATCATCATCATTATCTAATGATGAAGCCGGAGTTTTTTTTTTATTTTAAACTTATTAATTCACATTTATTAGCAAACGATAGGATCGTGTGCAAAGGCTACAAGGTGTCGGACTTGTGTTTGCTGAGGGTCTTGGAAGCGTTCTACGCGTCGTAAAATGTGGTGTGCAAAGGCCTTACGGTTACTATACTTATTATGTAGCTGATACCCGCGACTTCGTACACGTTCGAAACTTTCCACCAAAATATCTGTCAACCACTTACGATGAACCTCGTAGCAAATGGCTACTTTTGGTTCAGAGAGTTCAAGCTGTATCTAAGGATCCACGTCTTTGATTTCAATAAAATATAGCCTATGTTTCAATCCAAAAAAAGGGCTTCCGAATGGTATAAGTTTCGTTGAAATTGGTCCAGTAGTTTAGTCGTGATCTGCGAATAAACAAACAGACAAACTCGAATTTTGGAATCAGAATCGTTTATTTAGTAGATCTATGCATATTTAGTCTATCCATAATCTTTAATTTTAATTTTTGGCTTTTATACAGTTTTATAATAGTAATAAAGATCATTTAGTAGGTACCTATAGCTTTTTAGGAACAAGCTTGTCCGGGAAAGTACCACCGTACCTACTTCTGCTGCCTAGCAGAAATATGTTCCGGTTTGAAGTGTACCTATTATGTGCCCGTGGTAATACAGACACATAAGACATAACCTCTTTACGTTTCAGAGTGAACTCTATAACGATGCATTGCCTCACTGATTACGTCCATTGAGAGGACGTTATGTCCTGCCCCCATATCGTAAGCTCTGAACTGCTTTCGCTGCCCAGCATAATGCCAAGTGGCGTGGCTACAGATATACGATAACAAGAAGCGTTTGACAAAAAACGCGCTAAACCGCGCTAATGTCACTATTTAGTCACAGAGTACCTATGATTTTGTATGACAACAGTTCAGAAAATCTGCCCTAACCTGGCATGTTTTTATGAAACAAGATTGCCCCCCTGAGAGCTGCACTGCACTTAATTATCTTCCAAATTAGTTGTAAGCAAAAGCAAGATCGTATGAGTTAGTGGCCAACTCTGGTGATGGAGTTTTTAGGCCGCCTTAAGGCCTCCGTCGTGGCTTAACGACTGCTAGAGCTGTGACCGACAGTTTAACGTTATAGATCAGTTGTGAGATAATTGTATGAAAACCCAAAAACTACTCCAAAAGAATCCCTTGTTTTACTTTTTGTAAGTTTTAAATGCCCATGTTGAAATAGAGTATCCTCAATTTACTTAATTAAGTGGAGTATCACGCCGACCTTAGGTATTAACCTAGAAAGTTTAATCGCCACGGGACAGGCGATTCAGAGTGTGACATGCCAAATTACCATTCTAAATTGTAGCTAGTTTTTGTCCCTACAGTTCAGAGATTGGCTGTTTTTACACTGCTACCGACACGACTTACACGATATCGGAGAGCTCGTGTATGTACATACCTACTAAGTAGGCGCTTTCACACCATAAACAGAATTATCTTATCTTATCTTATCTTATCTTCTCGTGGCAGAGCCGAACACCAATATCCATATTCGAGATATTGATGTCAGTTTCGTGTAGGTATTAAATGAAATTAAATGAAAAGTTGACCTTGACATAAAAAAATGTTACAAAGGTAGTATTTGAATCCATAGGATTCGAACTAGTATAAACTGTGCTTATTTACTATGTAGTTACGTTGCCTACATCGACCAGTCGTTCCATCTTTAGTGCATGCTAAGCACTTTATATGTGTTTCGCATGAAGCGCCCACGCGCAGTCAAATGGTCTAGACGCTGACGATTTGCTGATGTAGCTGTCTCGAGTAGAGGATGTTTGTCGAGAGATTTATTTCATTCTGTTCTTAGCTACTGCTTGTAATACATCTTAACATTAAAGTAATTTCAATTCAATTATTTTCTCGTTTTTAAAAAAAGCATTTCCACGTTTTCCCAACAAGTCTGGCGCAGCCGGTAGGATTTTCACGATTTTCCCGAAAATCTGCGGTCGTGAACACCTTAAAATTGGTTTCACGAAAGTAGACATTCGTATGAAGACCGACTATTAGCGGATGTGGAAACGAACCAAATAAATACGACTCTGGTAAAGCGTGTGAAACAAAGTGGCTAGCAGTTTCAGGAGGACATGGGATCGAGCAGTTTGTGAGTAAACCTTTTCACTCCCTGTATTTTATATTCCTGTGTCTTTTCCAACCTTATCTCTCGAACTTAAATTGTCGAGCTTATTAATTGCGTTTATCTGATTTTGTTTACACATACTTTGGTGAACTAATTTGCACTTGTATTGGCGAATTTGTTAGACGTAATTGATTTGTGTAGTTATAAGTTGCACTAAAATAGGCAAATTGGTTTACACACCCATTGGTAAATCAACTAGGATTAATTGCACATAAATAGGCAAACTGATTAACACATAAATAGGTCAATCAGTGTAGTGATAAGTTATTAAAATCAATAAAAATGTCAGTTAAAGCGGTTCCTAAGGAAACGTTATCAATCATCCCTAAATATGATGGGGAGGAAAACCTATTGAATTTATTTATATCTAAGTGTGATTATGTACTAAGTGGAAGTAAAATTGAAGGAAACGCGGCACAGAATTTGTACTTATTCCATGCCATATCGAGTAGACTTTCTGGTAGAGCTGCGACTCTACTTAGCGACCATCCGGAAATTACGTCATTTGAACAGCTCAAGGAGCTTCTTACGCAACATTTCGGCGACCCTCGATCAGAAGAGTGCATTGCGATCGAACTCGAAACTTTAAAGTTAAAACAAGGTGAAACGTACATACAGTTTTGTCATAAGATTCAAAATGTGAGAAGTTCATTGTTTGCAAAAGTTAATAGACTTACCGACGAAGGAATTAAGGCAGCAAAAATGATTTTGTACAACCACTTATCGTTAAATGTATTTCTGTATAATTTACCAGAAGATATGATTCGCATAGTGCGCTTAAAGGGTTGCTCTAACCTAGAGGATGCCTTAAGCATTGTAACTGAGGAAGTGAACTTTAAGTTTCAATATGATTCAAAAAATAAGTTACTAAAACAAACGTCATTGCAACAACCGACCCCACAAAATTCTCAAAGTGCATCGAAACCGCAACCAATTGCACCTCAACCTCAAGGTTTGAAACCAACGTTTAACTCGATGCAAAATAATTTTAGACCTAATATTCCACAGACTAGTTTTAAATTCGGCATTCCTCAAAATCAAGGGTTCAGACCAAACTTCCAACCAATGAGATTCGCGCCGCCCACGCAAGGTTATCGATTTGGTACAGCACCAAATCTTCCACAACGTAATTTCGGCCAGGCTCCCGCGCAACGCGCACCGTTCCAGTATGGCGGTTATAAGTTTGGCATTCTCCACCAGCAGCAAGGTTATAAGTTCGGTATTCAGAACCAACCTCAATCAGAAAACTATAGTAAATTCAGTATAAAACCTCAAGTTCATGACCTTAGTCTGAAAGATTCTGACGTCACGATGCGCACAGCGCCACCGGTGAGACAAAATATGATCGCGAACGATCTGTTTTATACGGAAGATCCAACACCTAGTCAGGAATATAGTTCCAACTACAACAAGTATCACTACGGTTATACGTACGATGATAATGTAGAGAATGAATATGAGACAAATTTTGCATACCCGGAAAACATCTGTCCGAAAGTCGTACATCCGGAAAATCAGGAAAACAGCCTCCAAGGATGCGGTGAAGTAATAAGCTTAAACTACTGTGACAGTATTTTAAAATTACCTGCCGAAATTTGTATCACACCACCATCTGAAACAAAAGTCCAACCCACTAACTCACAACATGGTGATGCAATATTAGAATACCAACAATTAAAGAAAGGTGTTTGTATGCCTAGTGCTCCTGTTAGGTGCTCCGCAAAAACAACTGAAATAAACGCAGATAAATTTGTAGTTACTGTGATTAAAAATAAAGAATTTAACTTTTTGGAAGATAACGACAGTGAATATAAAGAAGGAAAGCAATATTGTGATGCCGGTGCTTTGCGCCAAATAAGACTCAACGCTGTAGGTAAAAAAAAGGACGTTTTGATGATGATTAATTTAGATAAGGCGGGACAGAAACTCGAGCAGCATATTAAAGACTTGACAGATAAAAAGGAACGGTTAGGTGAAGACCAAAAAAGTGCTTCTTGCGCCTCTACACCACGCAAGCGAACGCTATCTCCAATATCATCCGGTTCGGAGAAAAAAATAACTGACGAAGGTCGTAGGTCCCCCTACTCACAGTCATCTGTAAGCAGTACCACCGTACCTGCATCTGCAAAAGAACGCGATGACCCTAGTCTCAGCACGGTACCCTCAACCCAGGACTTAGACACAGATGGTATGCCGAAATTACAAGAGGCTGTAGACACCAAGCAGAATCAGGTACTCGTGCATACCTGGGATCGAGATGAACTATCGGTTAAGGATTTATCTAGAGACCGTAAACCATTGAAACCTGAATTAAAACTATCAAAAACGCAAAGTAAGCCATTCCAAGAACTATTCATAGACACATTTTCAACTGACGGAAAACATTATTTAACAGACAAAATAATCCATGCAAAGAGACCTGTAATAGAGAAATGTAGAGGCGAGAAAGATTTTGACATAGATGTAGGCGATACAATTTTCATTAAAGAAGGAAAGACTAGACGCGGTAAAGATAAACTCGGAGCTATAGAGAGAAACGTTCCACCCGATATAAGTATAGGATTGAAAAGACAAGAAGCAAGCAGTTTTAACACCAAAGCTTTCAACTTTGACTTTATCGGAGTAGAGCCACAAGCAGATTATATCATGAATATGACTATTCAAAAATATAAGCAATCGATTCCATTGGTAAGATCTAAGCGTGGTTCATTAAATCCACTTAGTTCATTGATTAAAATAATTACAGTTAATCTTGAAAATGACAATGCTGTTATGTACGAAAAGTTAATTCATGAAGTAAAAACTAAGCAAGACGCAATATCTAACAAAATGACAATCGTTGCCGAAATGGTGGGTACGTTCACAAATATAGCCAACTCTACCAAAACAATTTCATTCAGATTGAGGAAAGTATTCAAGATATTAATCGCAGTTTAAATGGATCAAAGTTATCACAAATCAGTAATAAAATTATTCACATATATAACATTTTTATACATAACTTTCAGACTCTGTATATTCGACTGAATGAGATTGAAACGGCTATTGCTTTCGCTAAGGTTAAATTGTTACATCAATCAATTGTAGACACGGATGAGTTAATACTATTGTTTAAGGAAATTGAGAAAACTGACAGTTTAGTATTTCCAGCAAAAATTGAAAATTTAGTAAAAATAGAGCAGTGTATAGAAATGAAAGCGTATATAAAACAAAATCAGATAAAATTCATTATGCACATACCTTTGATTAGGAATGAGCTTTTTAACTATTTTAAATTGATTCCATTACCAGTCCAAGCCAATGGCCTTACCTCTCTTATCCTTCCCAAATACCCTTATGTCCTTGTGAAAGGGTTGAAAGCGAGGCCGCTCTCCCAGTCATGCCGTGAAGTCGATGAAGCCCGCTACCTATGCTTTGAGAATGATGTTTCACCACTTATCGAAGACGATTGCATTACGGAACTTATGAAATTTTCCACAAATGTCTCGAGCTGTCATCCAATTCCTGTAACCATCGATGACATAAGAGCTGATTTAATACAACCCAACCGTTGGATCATTTACGTGAAAACCGAAACGCTACTTACCAAGTATTGCGAGAACGAGATAACACAAGAAACGATTAGTGGAACTAACCTGTTAACTATGGATGATGATTGTCTAGTTAAGATCAAAGATTTGAAGCTAAAGAAACACCAGAGTCAAAGAAAAGGAGTAGTTTACATGAAGTTTCCAGTAATCAACTTGCCAAAAATAATGCCAAGTCCATCGGATATGCTGAGAAAGCCTGTCAACCTCAACGGTATCGATCTTGCTGACATCCAGTTCCTGAATTACTTATTGCAGAAAAGTGGAAGTGAAATTAGTGATAGTGAAAATAATTATAGTGCTTTAGATTATAAAAGTGTTAGCATAGGAACCATTGTATTTTGTGTCATTATTGTAATCTGTCTTTTATTGTTAGCATTTAAAAATAGAATAAGGAAATCATGTATTATGGGGAAAACTCGAGATAATCCTCATCCTTCGGATAATCTCGAACTTACGGAGGGAGGAGTTACGTTGCCTACATCGACCAGTCGTTCCATCTTTAGTGCATGCTAAGCACTTTATATGTGTTTCGCATGAAGCGCCCACGCGCAGTCAAATGGTCTAGACGCTGACGATTTGCTGATGTAGCTGTCTCGAGTAGAGGATGTTTGTCGAGAGATTTATTTCATTCTGTTCTTAGCTACTGCTTGTAATACATCTTAACATTAAAGTAATTTCAATTCAATTATTTTCTCGTTTTTAAAAAAGCATTTCCACGTTTTCCCAACAAGTCTATGTAATTAAGTATGTATTTATAAAAAAATATATAAGTATTATAGGTATATAAGCAATCTAGTTCCCATAGTACAAGCTTTGCTTAGTTTGTGACTAAAGAGCGTTGTGTGATATGTCCAAGAGTGTTTATATTTATTTTTTGGAATAAATATAAATAATCTTGGACTTAACGTGAACTTGTGTTGTGTTAGTTCTGCTAGTTTGGTTAGACTGCTAGGTAATTTTGAGATCTATTTTGGTGACCAGCATTTGGATAGCACAAAAAACTTCGATTGTGCCTCTCGATAACATTTTTCTGTTCACTATACATCGATGTATCAATAAGTAATTCGGGTAAAATCCAGGTTAAAATGCCTTATAGCCCGTCGGTCGGTATTAAAATCAGTGCGGAACACGTACACGTATCGCGCGCATAAAGATAAAACAAGTAGGGGTTGCGCCCCGCAATTATTTATTTCGATGACGCTAAGCGGTAGGGGTGAGCGGATTTTTATACTTCAACCCTTATTTTGAGTTATTGGGCTTGTTTATAAAATGAAACCATAAATAGTAACACCCTTTCCCATGCTTATTTTGGTACAGATTTCAACCTCAATTTCTTGGTTTATGGCTTTGTTGGTAGAGATTTAACTCTAGTAGAAATAACGTCAAAATCACGTCAAAAACTCAACCTAATACTAGGTCTAGTTTTCGGTCGAGGTAGGACGTAGATAAGATATTAGAGCATAAGGCGGATATTTCTTCTTCTTATCTATACCTGGCATCTGTCCGTCATTTCGACTTTTTGAAATAATATAAGTCAAGTGAAGTCATTCGTCAAGTCGGCTATCGTTTGTTTTGAAAAGATATTTTTTTGACATTTTACCCCACGGACAAAACACAGGCCACACACATTTGAGAAAAAAAC
The DNA here is from genome assembly GCA_947507515.1 of Eulithis testata. Lineage (NCBI taxonomy): Eukaryota > Metazoa > Arthropoda > Insecta > Lepidoptera > Geometridae > Eulithis > Eulithis testata. The sequence goes on along the minus strand of OX382213.1, from coordinate 1,354,683 downwards.
TAAACTCTGTATTTGTTTTCAAAAACAAAGGAACAAAAACCTCTGCACGTTATACTTGCTCAAAAAATTCTTTTTTTTTTCATAACGCTTCCTTCCTTCCCCCGGTCCACCGGTAAATGCCGGAAAAAAGCGAACGGTAAATTTGAGGCCGTAAATAACATTTACATCCTTATCTTTCGCCGTATATTTGCTAACATCACACCTGATTTAGTACTGTGTAAACTCAGCTCAATTAATATCTGAGCAGGATGAAGGTAACTGAAATTGGGTGAACCTTCGTTTGATACATAACTTGTCACAAGGAATATTGTTGTCTATTCTTCTGTCCGCGTATTGCAAGCTCGCTTTCACTGCCCAGCATAATGTCAGGTCAAGTAACATGGCTATAGATATACGAAAACAAGAAGCTTTTGATGGCAAAAAAACCCGCTAAAACTCGCTAATGTCACTATTTACTCACAGAATACCAATGATTTAAGAATAAGAATCATTTATTGGGAAACTGTGTAAAAAGAGATCTTATAGATATTATGTACCTAGAGTTTCAACAGTTTACCCATGCCGGGCGTACAATACTTTACATAGTAAGTAAATCTTATAATTTTATTATAAGTAGGTACCTACTCACCTAATGCTATTTTTATACATACTATAGTGGCTCTGAGAGCTGTAGACCTCGCGAGCATACTAAAAGTGAGCTAGTGATGTGATGTTTTTTCTGTTTAATTTTGTAAATTTTTGAGGAATGTAATGTGCAAGTGCATTTTCCTTTTTGTGATTTTTTTGATCTTTTTGATTTTTTTTGCATCATCTTGTGTAGAATGAAATGAGGTCCTTAGTGTTTCTCTCAAATTTGATTGAAAACCATCGATTGTTTGATGAGCTATCCTGTTCAACATGCTGAAGATCCTTATCAGATCTTCGCCAAACTTTTATGAGACCAACTTATAGTTACTACCTTTCAAATAAAAAAAGAATAATCGAAATCGGATCTCATTTGGTGGAGATATCCAGTATATCAAATAGCCCCCTTTTTGCCCTTTTTTTGGGGGAAGTACCCCTCCAATCAAAAATCCCCGACGACAAAAAAATTCTAATAAGTCATATAACCTGTGTACCAAGTTTCGTCCAGATCGGTTGAAAAATGCGACCTGTAGAGGAGAACAGACAGACAGACAGACAGACATCCGGACAAACGCATTTTTGGCCAATGTGGAAACTGAGACGCTTCGCTCGCTTCGCTCGCTCGGTCAATTATACAATTAACGAATAAAAACTTTATATTTAGTAGGAATCATAATACTCTTCTAAGCTATAGTATACCTTGTCCACAAGCCATTTTTTTAATCTAAGTTTAAATAAATTTCCCTCAAATTCTTTTAGTATGAAAACAGTTCAAAAAACCTGCCAGGCTTAAAACTGGCAGGTTTTTATGAACCAACGATTGCTCCCAAGCTGGGTTCATATTACTGTGTTGGGGTGTGTCGTGACGCCTTGTGTTTTGGCGCGGAGCGTTCACACTAATGTGTTATGCTGTGGCGCGTTATGGCGCGTTTTCAGATCATTCATCGTGCGAGAGTTGTGGTGTGAATACCTACGTGTTTTAAAATGGAATGATCTGATACTGACAGTGATTTTGATGAAAATATACTACAATTTCTGCTATTGATGACTCTTCTTAAATTTATTTAATGTTTATGCTTCTCCAGGCATTTTCGGTTCGCCGAGCGATCTCCATATCCTGCCTGGCGTTAAAGGAGACTATTTGGCCTAGGTAGATGTACTCCTGGACGTATGCAAGTTGTTCGCCATCACCGTTATCGCGGTTAGTCATGACCAGAGACTTTGTCCTATTCATCCGGAGTCCAACCTCAAGGCTGCCGGAGCTGAGCTCTTGTAGCATCGTCTGTAGTTCTGACGGTGAAGATGAAAACCGGACAATGTCGTCGGCGAAACGAAGGTTTGTCAGCTTCACTTCGCAGATGTCAACACTCTTATGTTCCCATTAGGCTGCCAGCTTCCTAAACACCTCTTCGAGAGTACAATTAAATAATCAGAGTCCGTTTTGCGTTTAGCCTGAGTCGTTTGACGGGTAATCGACCTCGAAGAGAGATTCCTAGCACTCCTAGTCCCAGGGTGGTTTAGTCTACCGTCAGCGACATCGCCAACCCCAGGACCGCCGGGCACTTCCCCCACCACCTCTGTGGCGCGACCGGGCGTCGTTCGATTTTGCCGCGACAGAAAGCGCCACACCACAACACAACCTACTAATGTGAATGTAGTCATAGGTAATACACGTAACCGATTGCGTTCTGGCGCGTTCTATCGCGCCACGACACACTCCAACACAGTAATATGAACCTAGCTTTACTTTTATTCTAGTGCCGGTTCCAGACCAAAAGCTAAGCTCATTTTATACAGCTTTTTATGACGTTGGGCATTAAAAAGTTTATGTCAAAGCTAGACAATAATCATAAAATTATAACGCACGTGCTAACCAAATCATCATTAATATTATTAAAAAACTCTTTTGAAACTGACTTAGAATCAACGCACAGCCTAAACTATAAGTCTTAGAATTATGAAATTTGTAGGGTAGTATCCTTATATAGTGTAGGGGTGCACTAAGAAAGGAAATTTGAAAAGTCACACTCTAAAGGGTCTATTTAGTCTATAAGTTCATATTATTGCAGGATGTTTCATATTTTACAACCATATTTTGAAGGAATAAACACTGTGCCAATTTTAAACTTAGCAATAGTTTTTGCCGACGGTTAAGCTTTTTTACAGTGACCGATACCGATACATAGACGATACCGATATGTCGGTAACTTGAACGAAAATATCGGTCTTGGAACCGACACTGTGTAAAAGCTAGTTTCCGATATATTTTTTTTAAATAGGAACACTAATGCAGCTCTATGAGGGGTAACATTTTTGAGCAAGTAACCTAAATCGAATACTTAATGATATTAGCTAGGTGGGCGACGATCATGAGAAATGTATATACATGTCGGAGAACCAGAATCCTCATCGACATCGTTACTAGTGGTTGCGGGCTTGGTGGGCGTCATCGGGGTAAAATGCGAGCACAAAACACAACAGTCACTTTTCCGCAAGTTATAATTTAGCTTTAGACAGTATTTATTACACTTTGTAGGTACTTCACAATATTTCACAATAATCAACAATAAAGAGAAGAAAAATCAGTATTGAGACCGAGCAGCGGGTTCAAGGCACCGATCTTACTTTTAGCCAACTACATTACGTACGACTCGGTAACAAAAGTGATCCAACTCGATCAAGGAACCTTGCTCGAATGTGTCGCAAAACTTCGCCCCTCTCTTCAAGTCAAGATGGCGCCTCGACCCCGCTCGAGGCTTGTGCTCTGCTCTGATTGGTCAATATTTAGCGGTAGTGCTAGTACATCGTTTAAGTATTCTTAAAATAAAAAGGTTTTATAATTTAGAAAAATTAAAGTAACAAATCGAATTAAATTAAATTAGAATTTTTGAAAGTAATTTAAAGGTAAACAAATAACATTAGAAAAACAAGTAATCAACAAACAGATAATGTCAGAAGTAAAGCAAGTAGTCCGGCTCATAGCTTCCTCCGACATACATATAGCTAGCAAACACTGGATGAGAAGAGCCGAAGACCGGACTCAGTGGCGCGTCTTGGAAGAGACCTACATCAAGCATTTAACTGATATAGGTTGATGATGACAATGATTATCTCTCTGCCGATATGTACCTAGATGTCGTGACGATGCCGATTGTGTACCTAGATGTCGTGACGCATGTGTAACCACTTAACCAGCTAAAGCATCTCCCCAAACGTTAAACTCACACGGAAAACATTACCAAGCAATATTGAAGCTACATTCGCTCCATAAAACGTCTGAGACACCGTTTTACTGTTATTATTAGTAGAGTATTCCTATTCAGACATGCGGAGGCCATTTTCCAAAGTCCGTAAGAGGAATGGCCTTATTTATTTTATTGGAATACCGAAGGAGATTCGCAAAGTATTCATATGAGCGGGTTTTAGTTTGAACGTTTATTTCAGATACAGAAGCACTTTCTAAGATTGTTTTCGCTTTCCGTAGAGCAGAATTAGATTCCCACTTACGTTCTTTGTTCAATCGAATCACTATTTGGTAAAATATCCCTTTTTTTTGTTGAGGGTTTGTATTGCCGAAACTTTCCACGGACCCCATCGATCGATACATCCAATTTTTGAAATTACTTTATGTAGGTATCGAATGATAGGGGCTAAGTTATGAATGGTGTAGCTTAGAGAAGTTCTTAGTGGTACTAGTTTATATGATCTGTGTCAGGGGTATATGCATCGGTCTTTTAAATCTGCGCTAGTCAAAAGTTTAGGCCATCTATTGAAGATACTTTTATACAGCGTCACGAGGCAATCTATGCCTACACTTAGCGACACACTGTAGTGCCTGGCACAATGTTTAGGTGCAGTAGGCTTGCCCAGCCCTATACCATCCTCACAGCCTAGTCAGCCATATCCACAAGAAAGACATTGTCAATACGTGTAGGTAGAGCTAACTAAGCCAAGAGTTTCCTCACTATGCTATATAGTCAAAATGGCTTAATCCATTATGTCGTATATTAGGTACTTTCGTTAATTAACTACCAATCCTCAATTTTACCAATCCAGTTGCATAATTCTTATACAGGTACATGATGGTATAACAATATACCAAAATATTAATTATTCTGTACACTCTGCCCGGCCCCTTTCCACGGGTTCACAGTAGGTATCTCCTCCGCATGATCTCTCATCGCATTGGCTAAAGTACAAGTGACAGCTGTCATGTTACGGTTGCTACCAAATTGTATTCACCGGTCGGGTATTCGGTTTTATTAGTCAAAGTTATATCATTCATTCAGTCGGTCACTTTTAAATACTGTTCAAGATGACAGAAAATTTTAGAACAAAAAGATTCCTGAATTCCCAAGGACGCAAATAAACCTAATTATTACGCAAAATGGTAAATGCACAAAAACAGAACGACGCCAATTTAAAAAAAAAACCTACTTATTCTCGACTAGCTTCCGCCGGAGACTACGTCCGCGTTCCGTTTGATACTGTTGGTTATCTGGGATAAAAAGTAGCGTACGTGTTAATCCAGTTTATGAACTATATATATTTCAAGTTTCTTCCTTTGACATTTATAATCTTCTTCTTCTTTTTTCGCGTCAACATTCAGACTAGTGAAAAAGAATCGCAGTAACTCTACCTACTAAATTATATTATCGAATTGACTGTTGAAAGACAGAATATTTCCTTAAAAGAATATGATTTCGAGAGCAGCAGCTTCGTTTCCATATTACGTGCCACTCAATCATCATAAATACAACACGTTTGATTGACACAATGATGCGAGCGTTTCCCGACAAATTCTTTATTTGTTGCGACAAAATGGCGGAAATTGGAGGCGTTAGCAATTCGATTGTAGATATTGAATTTTTATAATAATAAAATTCACATCATCATATTATTCTGTAGAAGTGAATTAGACTCAATAAATAAATAAAATGTTGTATCCACTGACACATTAATGTATTCGAATGACGTTGTCAAAGTTAGAAAAAAGTGTCGCGACAACTTTTGGTCTTCATTTTTTCCGTCTAGCCCCCTTTCGCAACGCGCGATAAGAAACTTCGTTCCAATTCCCCTTGGACATTTCACACAACGCCCTCTAGTCCCAAATAATGTATAGCTTGTACTATAAGAACTAGATTGCATATAGAATACTTTTTTTTGTAAACACATACTTTGAATACTTAGTAACACCCATAGATAAGAACAAATATCTATGTTTGCTACACACAAATTTTTGTTCTTGGTAGGGATCGAACCTACGACCCACAGAACGGAAGGCAGAGCTATTACCGACTGAGCTGTCACGCTTGTCAATATATTTCAGTGTTGTATTGGTACAAGCCAAGCTTTAGTTTCGATTCTAAAAGCATAGTCATAAAGTAGAAACATGAAAACAATCATGTAGGTAATCGCAAACTCTATTTTTATAACGAACTCTCCCGCTGCACTTTCCGTACAAAGTCACACAGAGAAGTACCCATAAAACGAAATACAAACACGGCTAATATACAGCCGCTGTGCAAACGTAAACGTAGTTTACGTACGTACTTATACAGGGTGAAAATGTAGAGCAGATATGAGTAAAAGGTAGTTGAGACTGGTTACGACTTGCAATCTCCAGTATTCCTACGCTACGAACGAACGAACGAGACTAGCTAGTACCCACTTGTTACGTTAGGTTACCTATAGCTGTTGCTTAACTATTATTTTGTTTGTTTCTTGTAGGTATCTTTATGTTTGCTATATTTTCTACGTCCGTTCTGTATTTTTCTGTGTGTATGTCAAATAAACGATCTATCTATCTATCTATCTATCTATCTAATCCAAGTCGAAAAATTGCCTTCGAACATAGCAAACACTAGCACACTAAAACCGTTGATTACGTGATCGTACTCGACGGTCAGCACCGCAAAGAAACATTCGAGTAGAGATAGACTCGCAGAAACAGTTCCTAAATCTCCCGCTAGAGGCGCTTATCCAGTTTTCATAAAATAGCAAGAAAACACAACGCGGAGATAGACTCAGGGCTCTGGATATCTAGAGTGGAACTCCTTACCGGCATCTGTGTTTCCGAATTCTTATAGTTTAGATGTTTTCAAGAGAGTGAATAGGCTTTCTTCTTGGCGAATATACTACACCGTTGACCGTATCACAAACGAATGCCTAAAGCACAGATTATATAATACTATACTAGTCCTAAAGTAACGTTTGTGTAACTAAATAGATACTTTTGGACATTTTTACACAACGCCTTCTAGTACAGAACATTAGTATAAGTACTAGTATAGTATTATATAATCTGTGGTATAAGTATCTCTAGTCCCAAATTAAGCAAAACTTGCACTATGGGAATTAGATTGCTGATATAATACTTATCGATATTGTCTTATGCAGGAGGAAGAAGATCCTTGGCCATGAAACAAAAGCGTTTATTAATAAAATAATTGAGTAGGTAGGCACAGCTAGTCGGTACGGCTGCCGGGAAAAGAGGCCGGGGCGAGACCACGTGGCGTCATATATACTAAGGAACAGCGCCCTACAGTGGCAACTGTCTTAACTAATTAGCTAACTAGTCTATGTAGTACTCGAAGTGAAAGATTAATTAGGTATCGGCTTACCTACTTATTTAGTTCAGCCGTTGAAGCACAGATGGCGCTGTGTTCAACAGATATACAATGTATCCTTAGATGATATATGATATAGATTAACGTCATAACCCAAGTTTATTATGTTTTCAAAAATATTGCTTTCACACCCTGTATAAGACAAGTAGGTAGTACATTGCGTCATAAAGAGAGGTCATAATGTCAGGTCTACATCGTCAGTACAGCCGTTTGACGTTTGTGGCTTGATCGTATGTTTATGGTACTTTATGTACCTACCTAACCTAGTAGTGAGTGCTATAAGCACAACCTAGGAGATCTCTGATGGAAAAACAGCCTTAATAATAGGTAGTTCAGGTGGTTTTTCTTTGTAAAAAGTATCATACAAGGACCTCACTTTAAATAATTCTAAAAAGATGTTTTAATAGTAATAATAACGCCAACGACCGGGACCAGTGGAATATTTTGGGGGAGACCTTTTTCAAGCGGGACACATTAGGTTAAAAAAAAAACTATTTTCATTTCATTTTAATTTAATTTCACACGAAGCTCTGGCACCTATGAAATACTAGTCGAATACCTATCTTTATCCATACGCATCTTCGTGTTGTCAACCAAAATCAAATATAAAAACTTTCTAATTTCCCTTCGTATTTTTTATAAAATCTTTTGAATTTATTCTAAGTACTTGTTTATACCAACTCGCCCTTATTGCGGAGCTAATCTGCGTATTCGTATATCAAAGCAATATGACCCTTATTGCTTTGTAGTATTTGTATTGGAAACGGAGTGGCCTACGGGAAATATTTGCTGAAAGTAATCTCCGAATATTTGTAGAGTTTTTTGACTGTGTGTGTGTGGGTGGGATATACGAATGTGTGAATCTTATGCTACACGTGCTAACAAAATATTACGCACAATGTTCAAAAAAATGTGTACATTTAATTTTCTAGAAGCTAAAATAAATATATTTCTTTTTAAGTTTCGAGCTGGTGATTTTCCTTTAGTTTTTTTTTATTACTGAAATTGGATAATCGCACCAAACGTACCGTAGAAAAATGTTACTCAGTAATAATAAGGTAATTTAACCAAACTATGAGGTTATAGTAAATATATTATGCTTAAAAACAATTATTTTACTAGTATTATAAATTTCAAAGTTTACGTTTTATGTTTGTATTTCAATCACGCTGCAACAACGTGTCCGATTTGTATGAAACTTGGAATATATGCAGTTCGTTACCTGGATTACCACATGGGCCATTTTATCCCGAAAAATCCACAGAATCAAACAGGACGCGAACAAAGCCGCAAGCGAAAGCTAGTTTAGTATAAAAAACCTCAGGTCAATAAAACTATGACACAGTCAATCATATCTCATGTATCTATGAGCTCTGTTTTTATCTAATCCAGTGACGTCATCAATCACACGTCACTATAGGATAGGGGCTTGATCCACGATCAAGTTTGCTTATAGATTAGTTGTAACTGATCGTCTGAAAGGGCCTATTTAGTAGATCTTTACCAATTTTACGAGAGTTCTATGCCAAAGATAACTTTAAATACTTCTGGAGTTTTGTGACTAAACCTTAAGAGACCTTAAGAATCTATTAAACCACTTATGTTTCCAACATCAAGTTAGCTTATACACGCACTTATAGTGGTCCAACAAGTAGCCATCGACTAGAGGTCTATAGTAAAAATTACATTTCTGTTTGAAAAATTATGAGTTTTTGCAATTGTGTTAGATTCCTAATATTTTCTAACAGCTAACTATAGCTTTTAGAGATTTAGTAGGATTTCTGGGCATAGCTTTAGGTACAACCGTAAAAGTAAAAACAGACCGAACATAAATAATAATAATAATAATAATAATAATAATAATAATAATAATAATTCTTTATTTCAGACATGGTCCATATTTAAATTACACGAAAATATACATTACAAAAAATACACACAAAATAAACACGCAAAAAAATAAAAAAAAAATAAGTAGGATTTCTACTTAATTTTAGGTGGAAATTTCCACCCATCGTCTGTACGTTGCAGTCAGCATCAGCCTGTCCGCGAAACTACTGACTATGGTATTGGGGCAGTTATTCACCCTGTCTATAAAAGCGGCGATTCTTTTCCTCTGAATGGCGTTAAACGTGTCAACTCTGGCTTCCGCGAACATTCCTGAAGCGCTGCAGTAGCGCTTCAGGCCCATAAGGTGCCTGAAGATATTGTTATAGGTCACCCTTATGCCATCGTGCGATTTTTTTGTATAGTTTGTCCAGAGTTGACACGTGTAGAACGTCTGGCAAAAAGATTTAAAAAGCGTTATTTTGACGTCATGCGATGCCTTGCAGAACTTTCTAGCAATCATGTTGCCCACTACACAAAGGGCTCTGCGTTGCCGCTCAATATCAGCGTCATCCTTGAGGCTAGACGTAACGATATGGCCAAGGTACTTGAAATTCTCTACTATCTTTACAGGCTGTCCATTAAGACATAGTTCAGGTACGTTATCAGGTCCCTTTCCCGATCTGAAAATCACCATCTCCGTCTTTTGAGCATTATATTTTAAGTCATGCTCCTCAGCGTACGACTCACATATTTTTAAAAGTTTTCTCAATCCTTTGATCGAGGGGCTGAGCAACACCATGTCGTCTGCATAACTCAGATTGTTGACATATCTATCATCAAGCCTAAGCCCAACCGGGGTGTTGCTCAGCTCCACGATCAACCCATTCACGTATGCGTTGAAAAGATCGGGAGAAGTGAGCCCTCCTTGCCTCACGCCACACGATAGCCGGTAGCTATCAGACAGCTCAGAGCCCCATCTGACGTTATTGGTCTGATTACCATACCAGTAAGCGAGGAGATCAACAACCTCAGACGGGACGCTGAACTATGTCTTAATGGACAGCCTGTAAAGATAGTAGAGAATTTCAAGTACCTTGGCCATATCGTTACGTCTAGCCTCAAGGATGACGCTGATATTGAGCGGCAACGCAGAGCCCTTTGTGTAGTGGGCAACATGATTGCTAGAAAGTTCTGCAAGGCATCGCATGACGTCAAAATAACGCTTTTTAAATCTTTTTGCCAGACGTTCTACACGTGTCAACTCTGGACAAACTATACAAAAAAATCGCACGATGGCATAAGGGTGACCTATAACAATATCTTCAGGCACCTTATGGGCCTGAAGCGCTACTGCAGCGCTTCAGGAATGTTCGCGGAAGCCAGAGTTGACACGTTTAACGCCATTCAGAGGAAAAGAATCGCCGCTTTTATAGACAGGGTGAATAACTGCCCCAATACCATAGTCAGTAGTTTCGCGGACAGGCTGATGCTGACTGCAACGTACAGACGATGGGTGGAAATTTCCACCTAAAATTAAGTAGAAATCCTACTTATTTTTTTTTTTTTTTTTTTGCGTGTTTATTTTGTGTGTATTTTTTGTAATGTATATTTTCGTGTAATTTAAATATGGACCATGTCTGAAATAAAGAATTATTATTATTATTATTTAGCTAGTGTGTAGGCTTCTTTACTGGATATAAGCTTACTTGTGCCAAAATGAACTTTGTGTAGATAGATAGATAGAAGATAGATGGAATATTCTTTATTGTACACCACATAAATGTAAACAAAATAACAAAAAAAAATACCATAATTGGTAATATGATCAAAGTTTTAGGAGGTAGGTACAATGGGCGGCCTTATTGCTTAAAGCAATCTCTTCCAGGCAACCTTTGGATAGACAGGATCTAATACACAAAACACGGACGGGGCGTACATAAAAATAATTTGAATTTGTGTATCACGGGAGTAAAGAGTATTTTCGTATGGATTTTATACTCAACTGAAATGCAAGCAGAGTGTGTACGTTTGACATTTACTAAAAAGTCACGTAAACTGTAGTAGAATTGTCACTAGTACCATTAATGGTACTAGTGACAATTCTCTATACAAAAATATATACATTACGTCAACTTTGCAGAATACGAACGACCTACATATTACCAGTAGACAAATGACTATAGCTAACCAAGTCAACCCTGACCCGTACAAATTATTTATGTATAAATTCATACATCAGCCCCTTGGTTGCAAAACAAGGGACCGCCAAGAGGCCTTAATGTATGCAAAGTTGCCCAAACAGCTAAGCGATGATATCCAAGTGTCCGGAGCTGGACAAAGCTGAATTAGCATAGCACCTTAAGCTTTGACTGTATTTATAGGCATGCTCACTCGCCGCGGATGTCCCACCGGTGGGCTAGCCGGTGGGCTCGATGGGAATAACCCGAACTGTAGCCGATAGGAGCGTGGAGTGGTGAAAAGGTCGTAGGGTTTTAAAACAGTTTTTAGAGGGATAATTGGAGAGATACCGAGCGATTGCGCGTAGACACGGCCGAGTACGTTCGCGGTTCACAATCCAACAGGGGCCTTATTCACTATGACCAATACAAGCGCGTTACGCAGCACGACAAGACAGCGGCGTGAAATCGCCCTATGCCTATGCCGTATTTCCTATGCCATAAATGTCACTCCTTACGGTGACGTCATACGGTTACGGCAAGGAATCTCCTAAGTCATACAGAATAATGCCCCTGATTGGCCGTGTATCTGCGCGCAAACGCGGGTAGTCTCCACTTTATTGTGAAAATAAGTAATACCAATACACTTTTGATTTAAGAATTTTTCTATAATACTGTGATATTATTTCGATTGCAATAGTATTTTTCTATGTTCCTAGATATATCTTGTTTTAATATTACAAGCCGGATAAAATTCACAGCCGTTACCGCGTTACGTACTGTCGACGCCGTCTTCGTTATCTGTGGCCAACCTGTTACCGAACGCATCTAAGCCCAGCAAAGATGACATTGACAGCGACATACCCTACGCATGACAGTTCCTCTAGCTACGGCGGTTGCCTTGAATCAACCAATGACGGAAGCGACTCATCACGTCATAGGCAAGAATGCCGAGAAAACCAATACCGTGATTGATACATCACGTCATAGAAGAAAGAAGCTTCAAATAGCCACGCAGTCCGTTCTCTTTGCCCGCTCGCCTCCCATACAACAGCACGCTTTGCATTCCCTACTTTATCTTAATTTAATTGTATTTCCTATGTGTCGTTGCAAACATTGTAAAACGCACATTAAAACCTAGTTAATCTAAATTCTATTTTATTCTTGTTCCCTATCCCGAACACGTACACCCAGCATATTCGAATTACATTGCACGTCAACGCTTGACTGTTGAACGTTATAGCGTCACCGCGCAGTGTGTCCTCTGTGATCTAATGATGCACTGAGGTGGTAAGATATACTTTTTTGCTATCAAAGAGCAGCTTCTACTAAAAATATTATAAAAATTTAAAAAGCATTTAGCTGCCAGCACACCTGGTGGTAAGTGTAGCAGCAGCCTAAGGTGGAGCACGCTTAGCCATAATCCACCTATTCACTCTTTTCTTCAAAATTCCAAGGCTACATCTTTAAGGAAATACTGATGATGGCAGAGAGTTCCACTCCTATGCAGTTTGCATTATGAAAGAAATTTTAATTAAAAAAAAAATATTATGATATTTTTTCAGTTTGGTTTTAGTTCACTATGGATCTATCCACTGTTAGTTTTGCGATGTTCTGCGCGGTCACTATTTGGATGGGTGACCGTTAGTGGCATTTACATCTGAGCGCTTCCGTGCTTCGGAGGGCACGTTAAACTGTCGATCCCGGCTCTAGCAGTCGTTAAGCCATGACAGAGGTCTTAAGGCGGCCTAAAAACTCCGTCACCAGAGTTGGCCACTAACTCATACGAGCTTGCTTGTTTGCACTGTTAGTTGTCCTCCATCTTTCTACTAATGCACTACGAGATGGCATGCTAATACATGGGGTCGTAGCTGCAGAGGTGATCACACAGCTTTGTAAGCATCTTAAGTTTCCTTTGCAATAATTGCTTTTCTAATCTGAAATCTAACATTCACTTCATGCCAGCTTTTGTGAAAAACTTCGGCTACACCATTTAGAAGACGAGCTTTTAAATTAAATGCGAGTGAAGTCAGGGGGGGATAGTTAATCACAAAAATAAATTGTAAAATACTGTACTTTGTATCCCTGGTACACCGAGCTGGTCTTTCACTGTCCTCCGTCCATCACCGTATATGTCGGCTGACTCCCCGACCCCCTCGTCTCCCGCCCTCACGTCGGGCGACATTGACAGGTCGGGAGTTTGACACATGACAGTTACCTAACCACTCGTGCAAGCGAGACAGGGTAACGCATCTACTGAATAGATGCTACTACTACATAAATAGAAAAAGATTTAAGTAGAGTTTTAGATGATTTTATTCATTTTTTCTTTTAAAATCAATATAAAATATATACACGTCTTAGAATGATTCGATGCAGCGCAATGTCTTATAGGATACGTCCTTACTGGACGTGCTTTGTGAGATATGAAATGTTATAACTAGAAGTCGATTCACATGGTCATTTACCTATTCCATCTTTTTCGCAAATATTCTTATTAAAAGTGTTAGAGAATCAAAGTCCTAGACCTCTTTACCTGACTACGAAGCAAAAAGCAGAGTTATGAATTCTACTCTTCTATTATTAAAGTGAATTGGTCAATCAATGCACTACAGAATAGTAATTAGTGATGAAAATGCATCGCCGTTTCGATACGACGCGCAATTGACGTTTTGACTCAAAGTGACAGCCTCCCTAGGCGCTCGTGACAGACGCGACCCAATATATCTCAATTCGGCTGGAAATTAGTACAACTTGGTTCAAGACATAAAGATGAAAACGGTTTTTTTAATCGCTATTGAGCTATAAGGCCGCCCATTGTACATTAAATGCAACGTGTTTTTGTTTTATATCCAGTGAGGCTAGGAAGCGCACGTGAGATATTTGTCTACTCGTTCTATCAAAATGAAGGATTTTGCACCAGTTTTTGAACTATTGCATTATCTGTGGTTGTCTTGTCGATACAACGCACTTTTTTTTTATCAACCTTTGACACCTCTGACTATTAGGCCTTCTGCACACTTGACGGAAATTCCGTCACGGACTTTTCCCGACGGAACGTCAATACATGTTATTGCATATAAATTACAAATAGCGGGCACACTACGCGGCAGATCGCTCGTTCGTCCGCGACGGAATTTCCGTCCAGTGTGCAGAAGGCCTTACTCGTCGTACCTCTCCGAGGACGAGATAATAGTCATGCAGAAGTGTCAAATGTTGAAGAATCAAAGGCGCGTTTCGACAAAATTACCACAGATAATGCAATACTTCAAACCTGGTGCAAAATGCTTTCATTCCATCTAACACTCTCGTAATTATGCCTTTTTCCTCTCCACATGACATACCATGCAACCTACTGGATCAGATTGTGTTACATTTTACTCTATTCAGCTCGCCAAAGCTTTCATAACATGACACACCTCCATTCTATTGTTACTTCCGGAAATACCCGGATACATTCACATGAACATAAATATTTATGCGCTGACGAGTGCTGTGAATAATATATGCACTAATAACCTGGTGACAGCCGTCAAAGCTCACTCGGTAAATAGCTCTGCCTTAGTGCTGTGGGTCCAGTGCCTCTACTGTGAATATTGACTTACGAAGATTCGGTAGCGTCGTTTCTGTTACACTGCGCAATGACGCTGTCACTTCGCAAGAGCCCACGTCATCGTTCGAGATGACCGCGCAGTGTAACACAAACGTCACTACCGAATCTTCGTAAGTCATTATTCAGAGTAGAGGCCCTGTGTTTGATCCCGACTGAGAACAAACATTTGTGTGTGGCAAATATAGATGTTTGTTGTGCTATTATTAAGTACTAGGTGCCGCTTGCGACTTCCCCCGTTGATTTTTTGGGATAAAAAGTAGCCTATGTTTTAATCCAGGTCAGGGACAATATATATTCCGAGTTTCATCCAAATCGGATCAGTAGTTTTTACGTGAAAGAGTAACAAACATCCATCCATCCATCGATCCATCTTACAAACTTTCGTGTTTATAATATTAAGTAGGAATTAGGAAGTATTCGCCATACCGCATTATAAACTGTGTAACCTAGTTTTTTTATGAGAAATAAACTAGATTCTTTATAAGAAATAAAACCTAATAAAGGGTTACCTACGTCGAGGGGTCCCTCAGAGATTTGGCATCATATTTTACGAACACCTTTTCCTACTCGGTTTAGTATTCATTGCTTCGCTCTAGGGTATGCCCTGGAGTGCTAAATATCTGATACCAGATTTTGGAAGTCAGCGATGTCAGATCGAAGGTTGCAGGAGGTACAGATCAGTTGAAAAGTTGTTGAACTTTCGATGTGGAAATTTAATAATTTATAAGTTTAAAAAACTGGAAAAACCGACTTCAATTTGATACGCCTTCATCATCAAATGATGATGATGATGGCAGTTCATTGAGACTGTTCTATTGATCGTAAACGTCACAGAAAAGTCACAAGAAAGCCAAATATGCAATGTCGTGTACGTGTATGACGTGTTTTTTCCAGTTATTCTTATTTAACTGCTTAATTACTGAACCGATTATGGTAAAAAATTTATGGGACCAACCTGGAAGCATACCCTTTCAGATGAAAAAAGAATTTATCAAATCGGTTCATAAATGACGGAGTTCTGAGGTAACAAACATAAAAAAAATAAAAATACAACCGAATTGAGAACCTCTTCCTTTTTTGAAGTTGTTTAAAAAGCCGTTGGAATTTTGATAAACATAATTGCGTCTGGACATTATCATACAGAAGTCCAGTGCTGGACATAAATATAGTTTTTCATACATTTCCAAGAAAATATTCACCCGTTCTAACGTTTTTCACAAAAACGTTACCAATATCAGTATTGATTAACGATGACAAGTCAATTTCACCATTGACTGTACCTGTTAGAAAACCGGGTCAAACGGGACATGAAAAAACGAAGCGGGTCAAACGGGTACTTTTTTAAAGATAGGGTCAAAACATGCGGGTCAGAAGGGTCTGAGATCATTGTATGATCTGTGCCAGGGTGACAGCTCGCTTCGCCTTTTCTTGAAATTCGCTGTCACAAGTCGAATTTTTATTCACTTATGTAACAAAACATTTCAAAACAGAATTATTATGACTCTCTTGAGGGTTGCATTAGACTTTTTAAAATCTAGGAACCCTGAAATATATATACCGTGAAAAATACTACGCCAAACCACATAAACTAGTCGATTCCCGCGTGGTTTTACTTGTACAAATATTGGTAAATATACAAACAATAGCTAAGTACATCAAGTACCTATAAGTTTTATCGTTCACGTCCCGTTGGATCCCGTTGATTTTATTATTGTTTTCTTAATTTGATTATTTACGGCCAGGTTGTGTACCCACCAACATAAAAAGATTTTATTCAAGCTGTCAGTTGCTTATACCATTTCTAACAAATGAACGGCTAGACTGATGTTTTTACTGATAAATTTCTTTGGATGTTTATTTTTTCCCCGGGAACGGGATAAAAGGTATCCTATGTGTTAATCCAGGTCACGGACAATATATATTCCAAGTTTCATCCAAATCGGATCAGTAGTTTTTGCATGAAAGAGTAACAAACATTCATCCATCCATCCTTACAAACTTTCATGTTTATAATATTAGTAGGAAGTATTTGTGACAATTGCAAATTCTATTCGTGAACGTTTAAAGAGTCAGAAGAATTTTTTGTGCAAATCTACAAATAAAAGTGCATTTAATCACAATCACTTACCATCAGGCGAGTTAGTGGTGAAACGCTTTCCTACAACAAAAAAAAAACAATAATCATTCCAGAGTTCGAGCTCATCTTCAGGTTACTGCTGTATTGGGACACCCTGTATTAGTAAATTATGCGTGTTTTTTAATCTATCAGCATTCTTCATGTATACGTTTATTTATTCCAGAAATATCCAAATACACAAAAAAGACTAAAGCGCCGAATGAGCAACACTGAAATAAATAAATATTCATAGACATCTCATACAATGCCCTCTAGTCTCAAACTAAGCAAAGCTTGTAAATGGTAAACAATGGTCCTGTACTCACTAGAGTACAGACCTGAGGGCCTAGTACGAGTTTTGTTGTGTAAACCTGGTGTAAAACGTCTGACGCCCAGCTTGGTCTACACCAAGCCCGTACTCACATGTCAAGTTTCTCAAAGAATCCGCTCGTGTCGCCTTACAAATCAGCGCCCACTGGTGTGCTGGGCGCACACTATACACTGAAAACTCGTTCCAGGCCCTCTGTACACCAATAAATGTTTTGCGAGAGATCTGCTTATAGCCAGCAGTCTGATCGCAATATGAAAACCAAAACACATCTCCCAACAAAATATTGTAAGGAATTTGAGAAGTCTACTCCAATCTTTGAATGTTAATATATTCCGGAGAACTCGAAACGGAGATTATAGGTCGCTAGCTCCCTAGAGAATAAAACGCAATGAATACAGAACCGTAGGAAATACATTAAAAGTTGGAGCATTGGTCGTATCTTATGGCTGCTTCGATTAAAAAGTGCCTTTGAAGGAAGATTGAGGAATATTTGAATCAAAGGATTGGTTGTGTAATCTCGGATCTAAACTAGGCTTGAATCCTTCCTACTAATATTATGAATGCGGAAGTTTATATGTTTGGTTCCAGTGGTTGCTAATAACCCTTACACACTTTCAAATAAATTTGATCAAATCTAGGATAGTTGTAACGTGTGTGGCGGCCATTAGACTACTACTAGACGCCTTGCGAATTCGTTTGCGTGTGCTATACTCGAGTCGAAAGTCAAAACAAATGCACAGACTCGGTGCTCAGTACAGATTATATTGACAGTGACAAAAACGCTATGCTTGACGCAAACGTTCCACTGGTTGCTCAAAACCCACTTACACACTTTCATATAAATTGGATCAAACCTGGGATGATTGTAACGTGTGTGGCCGCCATTAGACTAGACTACTCTCTATGTGTACCACTAAGCAGTAATGGTCCCATTGCTGTGTTCCGATTCGTAAGAGCGCTTTCGAGATACAAGTTCTTTCAGCAATAAATGAGCCTAATGACCACGTTCACAGAGAGGATTTTCATCGTAGGAAGATTTTCTCCCAATTTTATTTCACCTATTGAAAGCTTGGTTACTGCCCCCGTATCGCAAGCTCTGAACTGCTTTCACTGCCCAGCATAATGTCAAGTGACGTGGCTACAGATATACAAAAGCAAGAAGCTTTTGACGGCAAAAAACGCACTGAAACGCGCTAGTATTTAGTCACGAATACCTATGATTTAGTATGAAAACAGTTTAGAAGGTTTTTATGAAATCGCGATTGCCCCCTGGACCGAGTAGAAAAATCTTTAGGGTTTACCATCCCTAATATTTAAAAGCTAAGGCTGAGCTCAAACCAGCCACCGACCACAGCCACGGGTGGCCTACAACATTTCTCTTTCGCTAGAAAAGCACCCTCCCACTTCCCCGCAAAGGTCGGTTATTAAACCGTGATTGGATCTGTATCATGCCTAGTTTTCTATACAAGGTTACTCCTGAATTAAACTTTTTGGTTTGGATTCTTATTTTTCTTATTTTGTTGTATTTTCTTTTCTATTTGGAATGTTATAGTTAATCTATATGAACAACTTTTCCTACGGAAAAAAGCGATGTGACCGCTAAAAAATAGTCTGTTCAACAAAATGTAGGTATAGAAAATATGGTTTCTTGTTTGTAGCTATTATTTCTAAGTTTTTTTTTAATAATCTTTGTTTATGAATTGTCGAAGTCATTTAAATATCTAGGTACTAAGTATATTTACGTCGTCAAAGTTCACGCAGAATAAATTTCTTTAATAATCAAAAATCTAGCTACATTTGTTGTAACTAAAATTACTAAATTATTATTTTCAATAACTACCAGCGCTTTGGAAAACTTACAATCTAAGCAACCTGTACCTAATTTCTTACTAACTGTCAAATAAGAAATAGAAATGTGACTTTCCAAACTAGCCCGTTAGTTGAAGCTGGGCTGGGTTATAAACACTGAATTTTATGTGGTTATTTCTAATTGTGAACTTTGCCGTGTGAAATTCGTAGAACAATTCTAGAAAATAAACTTCGATACCCACTGCGGAATAAATATCTTCTAAATATAATAAAACTCGAGAAGGGGGAAAGAGAGAAAGAGAAAGAGGGATCCTTATACACATATATATATATTATATAGTGTGGGGGTGTACTAAGAAAGGAATTTTGAAAAAGTCGCACCCTAAAGGGTCTAAAATTAGGATCAAAGATTTTAACCAAATTATTCTGCTACAGTACACCTACTGTAGCAGCATTATTTGGCACCCCAAATAACACCGCAATACAGGTCATTCACCCACCTTCACCACGATGTCGCAAAATTCAATTTATGTATGGTAAACAAACAGTACTAACGAGAATCGAGCGATACCGTCTTAGCGACAGGTTTGTATGGTAAGCGACAGAATCAGCCATTCATAAATTGAATTTTGCGACATCGTGGTGAAGGTGGGTGAATGACCTGTATTGCGGTGTTATTTGGCACCTACTATACCACGCGAAAAAATAATATGTATACAGGTTGTGGGTATTTTTATTTGTAAACACCTACGTTTTGGTATCCCACATTAACACAGATACACAACCAATATCTATTATATTATTATGGTATTATGGTACTGAACCTTTTGTGTAAGAAAATAAACGTTATTATTATTATTATTATTATTAAAGTAAGCAACAAATTAAATAACACATATGAATTTAATGGAAATAAAATATGAATTATCACACACAGATATATGTTTGTTTTAAAATAATTTTTGTTTGCAACCTTTTAAGCCCCTGCAATTGTAAAAGAAATATGGACATTTTGTTTACAGCTTTAGCAGCCAAACGCGAAAATCTGAATAAAAGAAAATATTTCACTCCTAAATTAAATATTCCGGCCACGGCGAGTATTTATGATAAGATTAATATTTACCTGCATCCGTTTCCTGAATTCTATTAGCTTTTGGGGGGCTTATGGCTGTTTTCACACGACACGACATGACACGTACACGATATCGTCAGAGAATTTAATGTCAAACATTTACTATAGTAGGTGCCAAATAACACCGCAATACAGGTCATTCACCCACCTTCACCACGATGTCGCAAAATTCAATTTATGAATGGCTAATTCTGTCGCTTTCCATACAAACCTGTCGCTAAGACGGTAATCGCTCGAATCTCGTTAGTACTGTTTGTTTACCATACATAAATTGAATTTTGCGAAATCTTGGTGAAGGTGGGTGAATGACCTGTATTGCGGTGTTATTTGGCACCTACTATAGGGTAGTGTACACGTTATACTATTAGCATTATGCGGAGTGACGATGCATTTTGTTGTCACACAATCTTTATTATGTTTGCTGTAAAAGTCATATTTTGCAGTTATACTTCTAATGCGACTTCCAACAGCGTTAAACGTTAAACGAAGGAGGAATAGAAAGAGAATGCGTTTAATGCGTTAAACGTTTAACGCTCCTGGGGAGGGGGAATAGAAAGAGACAGAGCGAGAGTGATCACATACGGAGACCCCCACAAAACGCAAATGGCACTCGAAGTAAACTTTTTCCGCGCGGAGGTACTCCACCCACTATTTGACAGGCGTCATGGCTCAGTCGGTAGTAGCTCTGCCTTCCGTGCTGTGGGTCGTGGGTTCGATCCCCACCAAGAACAAACATTAGTGTGTGGCAAACATAGATGTTTGTTCTGTGTCTGGGTGTTACTATGTATTATAAGTATGTATTTACAAAAAAAAGTATATAAGTATTATATCAGCAATCTAGTTTCCATAGTACAAGCTCTGCTTAGTTTGGGACTAGAGAGCGTTGTGTGTAATGTCCAAGAATATTTTTTTTTTTGTAACCATATAAACGTTTCTATTCTATTCTATTCTACTACTAGACGCTTTCGTGTTGACGCCTGCAACGACATTTTTGCTCGGCCTACTGACATAATCGGTGTCGTGGGCAGGTGCTATACGGACAATGGTCAAACGCTCTTTGTATAATCCTACCAATTTAAGAAGGTGCCCATGCCCATATAAAAAGGGAACCAAACTGTTTTACTGCCCATTCTTTTAGGCTTAGTCGCGTAAAACTACTTAGATTCCCCTGGTTTTTATGCCAATGGCGATTTGGAGTTAATCCCTGTACTGTAACTGAACATAGTTTTTCCGTGCTGTTGAATTTTGAGCTGCGTAGCGAATAAAATATTCATATTCTTATACATATAATATCAAAATATATTCATATTGATTTATTTCATAAAAAACAATACACATTGTGTGCGGAATTTAAAATTAATCATCAATATATATAAAACTCTTTTGAAGCTGACATAGAATCAATGTACAGTCTAAACTATAAGTCGTAGAGGTATGAAATTTGGAGGGTAGTATCCTTATATAGAGATGCCATCCTCTCTATATAAGGATACTAAGGATGGCATCTCTTGGGGGAGGCTTTTACCCGAACGGGGTCCACGCATTAATAATTAGGTAGTTGATAAGCAAATAATATTTAAACGAATCACAAAATTAGAATTTAGAATTATGAAATTTATTAACCAATTTTTTTTTAAATTAAGTTATAAAGGCTATCGTGTAATATGCATGGAATTAAATAAAGCTTTATTATTATTATTATTAAATAAAGCTTTATCCTTATATAGTGTAGGGGTGCACTAAGAAAGACATTTTTAAAAGTCACACTCTAACGCGAGCAACGCCGCGGGAGACGGCTAGTCACCGATAAAATAAAGAGAATTTATTAGTTACCGATGTTAAAATCAATGATGTCATAATAATAATAAAAAAAGCATGCCCAAATAAATTAAAATTATAAATACTCATGGCCCATCTTATAAAGAGTTAGAGTAGACATTAGGTCTTGTTTAACATACGTAATCAGGGCATTATGTCTACTCTAACTTTTTATAAGATAGGGGGTCAGTATCTACCCGATCACGTGCGTAGAGTTCTTTCCATGAAAGAAGTCCCGCAGACGCGTCGCTGTAGTCGACCTTAAGTATTATTTCTCGGGCAGCACTTTTAACAACTTTAGGCATTGAAAACAAGACTTTAAACACAGAAAACAAATAAAAACGCACTAGCATCCGAACACATTAACAGCACCTGACAACTAATTTAAAATTTAGTTTTAAAAGTTAGTTCCGGAAATTGCCGCGGGACTTCTTTCATGAAAAGGACTATGTGTAACTGTTAGCTAAGTCAGAACAAACTCAATCAGCAAAGAAACAAATGCATGGTGTCACACCAAAAAATCATACATTAGTTTGTCAAATTGTTTCATTTTATTTATTTATTGCATACATGGTTTATATATATAGCTTATGTCTTATTTAGCTAAAAGAACAGTCATGTACCCTGTGAGGGCGCAGCAATAGTACTAAAGTAGATAGCAGTAGTAAATTAATATTATAGATTACGTACATAATGAAATAGTGATAATGTCATGGTAAAAGTTGAATGAATGTCAATAATAATGGGAGGTACTTATACAATTATCAAGCGGATGCAAAGTCAAACATAAATTCATAACAATATCTACGTATTTACAATGTAATTTAAATGACAACAATTTATAAGTTTAAAAAACTGGAAAAACCGACTTCAATTTGATACGCATTATCATCAAATGATGATGATGATGATGATGATGATGATTATAGCAGTTCATTAGGACTGTTCTATTGATCGTAAACACCACAGAAAAGCAAAATACGAAATGTCGTGTACGTGAATGACGTTTTTTTCCAGTTACTCTTAATCAACTGAAAAACTACTGAAAAATATGCAACCGAATTGATACCTTTTCCTTTTTTGAAGTCGGTAACTTATACTTATCGAGAATCCATCTCATGACCTACCTTCCGGTTTCACCATCAGATGATGATGATGCTGATGATCATAAGATGCATTGGGAATTGTCATGAAATTCATGGGAACTGACTTCAATTTGAAACGTTGAACCTTCATCATTAAATAATAATGATGATGATGATGATGGAAGTTCATTGGGACTATTTTATTGATCGTAAGCACCACAGAAACGTCACAGGAAAGCAAATACGCAGTGTCGTGTAAGTGAATGACGTGTTTATTCGAGTTATTAAAATTTTTATGGGACCAATCTGGAAGCATACCCTTTCAAATAAAAAAAGATTTTTTCAAATCGGTTCATAAACATTAAAAAAAAAAAACCGAATTGAGAACCTCCTCCTTTTTTGACGTCGGTTAAAAATAAGTTGTAATTTAATTAGAATAATATCGGTTTTTTTTATGCGCATGTTTACGGAGCACAGCGTTTCAAACTTCTAAATTCTTGTTTATTCGCAGCAGATTCGGAAGATTTACTCTACAGTGTTAACCTCAACCCGCCTAAGCTTTTTTTGTACATCTAAAGCATGGAACCAGCCTGATGTTAAGTGGTTACTGCCTATAACGATCTTTAGCGCCATGTATCTCGCTACATAAGCACTAACATGAGAAAAATCCTAGATCGCGCAAACGAAGTTATCACGGAGTTTGAACATAAGTAATACTACCGAATACCATCCATTGGTCCTCGGACCCCGAGCCAAAGGTCACTCGGCGTGGAAGATCTTCCCTTTTCGTAGCAGGACACCTATCCTACCACGTTCTCGGATCTATTGCCTCGCTGAGCACATCCACTGAGAACGTGTACTATGTTTTTAAGGGCTCTATAATAGTCATAGACATTTCAAGAGTCTACAAAAAATCTACCTGAGACATGAAAGAACACCTTTGCGTAAAAGTGACATTTAAGAGTGCCACTTACCGCGCCGGGCTAAAAATCGACTACTTACACTGTTTGAAAGGATTGCATTGTCAAAACCGTACAACTTAAAACCTTATACAGACTGTAAGAAGACTATTTCCGAAAACATCGGGAGAATAAAGTACCTATAGTAAGTGCCAAATAACACCGCAATACAGGTGAGTTCACCCACCTTCACCACGATGTCGCAAAATTCAATTTATGAATGGCTAATTCTGTCGCTTTCCATACAAACCTGTCGCTAGGATGGTAATCGCTCGAATCTCGTAGTACTGTTGGTTTACCATACATAAATTGAATTTTGCGACATCGAGGTGAAGGTGGGTGAATGACCTGTATTGCGGTGTTATTTGGCACCTACTATATATATATATATATATATATATATATGGACGACTTTTTCTATGAAACAATGTAGGTATGAAAGACTTTTCTGCCAAGTAGATTAACACCTTATACATGTGTAAATAGGTACACATTTCCACTGATTCTGTTGGTTAATTTTTCTAAACTAACCTAATTTGACAGCCCTAAAATTGTTACCATCCATTTGTCATGAGCTGAAACGACAATAGTACATTGTTCACCGAGAGGAGAAGGTGACCGATTACCGTGGCTCGGGCTTCAAAACACCCGAGATCGGGAATCGCACTTTCTCTCGAGTGATTTATAGTGCTTTATACTACACCTACGAGGAAAATAAAAAACTAAAACTGAATCCTCAAACAACACACAAATTGAAAATGGCGCCAATGGCGTCTGCAATTTACACATGTTCTTTTTTCAAATTGTTTAGCCTGCCGCCGCGCCGCAGGGTCGCACTGCCAGCCCGACACCATCCAACACACAGCTAGTGGCCAGTGTCATTTTGCGAACTTGGAGATAAAAACTCACTGTAAAAACTTTTTGGCTTTTGATATTTAGGTTACCGGCGCATAGTCTTACCCAAAATTAAAAAAGAAAAACCACGTAAGAAATGGATTTTTCGTACCACTTGCTCAAAAAAGTGACATTCTATGCCACAAAAAGCGAACATAACAATAGTCATTTTTAATCTGTTAAAAACAGGGAGAGAAAATTGTACTGGATTTCTTTCATCCTCTAGGGGGAGAAAGTGATTTAAATTTGGAATACAATTTATACTGAACTACATCTGTGTTTACACCATTGAGTTTGTATATAAAGCATTATACATCTTTTTGAAAAAGGAATACGCATTTATTATGCAGGCCGTATGAGCTTGATGCCTTTGCTTTTCCGACAAAAAAATATTAGTCTAAGAAAATGCCGCGTTTTTGTTTTCTTCAAATACATAAACGTTAAGTTTATTTTAATTTATTTTTATAAATAAGTTAATGTTCTAAAATGCAATCTCATATTATTATTGTGTTAATTTTTTCGCAAATGGTACGAAAAGTAGAGTATTTTCCTCGGTAATAAAGCTGTCTTCATCTTGGGTGAACTTAAATCCCTCGCTATACTCAGGACTCGTGTTAAATCTCTCGCTTCGCTCGTGATTTAAGTTTTTAACACCCTCGCTACGCTCGGGAGTAAACCTCGAGTCCTTCATTACGCTCGCGATTTAAATCGTCACCCGCGACAGAAGACACTGCTTTATCCCCTTGTTAAATAATCTACTATTCATACACTTTTCTCTCCCGCTCAGATGCGTTTTCTCCCCGCATATTTGTTCGATATACAATGCGTACTTTCTACCGTAAATTTGATAAAGTATCAAGGTACTTTCCAAGCAGGTGTAGTATAAATAACATTTTATTGCTGTCTTAGTTTAGTTTAAAAAAATCCACCAACAGCATCGGGCCGAGTGTCCCGGAATAGATATAACAGGAAAGGGTATTTCTCGCAATTTGAAGTAACTTTTGTTTTACGACTATCAGAAATTCGGTGGAGAACCGAATACCGAACAAGATTTTAGGATTAATTTGTTGTTGGGTTTATTTATAAACTAGTGTGCACCGCTAGCAGAGAAATATTGCTAAATCATCATTCAGATAGCAGCATTTAATGGCAAAATTCGGTGGTTTTTAACGACATTTTTGCTCTGTGACAAACAGGCGATGACTCAAATCCTTATTATTTGTTCTGTGTTCAAACTAAATTTTAATATTAATAACAATAGTATAATTGATATTAGACTGAGCACAAACGGGCCACTGACCACAGCCACCGGTGGCCTTCGACGGTACCTTTATTACCTATTTCATGCATTTTGTAGAGACGCACAAGTATAGTCGGCGGTGGCCACTCGCTATACAGTGTTAAACTAAAAAAGTGGCTGTCGCAGACCACCGGTGGCTGTCGTCAGTGGCTCGTTTACACACACACTAACTTAAAAGAATAAAATCTAGGTCGAGTGGTCATAAATCTATATTGCAACGTCAAGTTATATTAAATCAGTTAAAACAAACTCGCTCCTCGGTTTATTCCCAGCGCTCTCGGGGAATACACTAATGGCTTGATATACTGTTTCTGAACGAAATTGCATTGGAGTTAAAATATTTTGAGTGCTGAGTTAGGATTGGTTTTTAGTGCTCTATCAGACCGGCGTATGCGAGTTCAAAGCGAAGCGAGGGCGCAGCGGGCTTGGCTTGAGTTCGCAGGAAGTTCACACGCTTGAGTTCGCAGCAAGTTCGCAGCAAATGCGCGACGTGTTCGCGAAAAGCGCCACACAAAACGCGGATCGCGGCTCGCCGGACAGGCGGCGAACTCGCTGCACACTCTTATACCGCGTGCACGCTATGCTCATGCCGCTGCCGGCATTCATGCCGCGAATAATTCCGGAATTATTGCCACAGCAACATCGCCTTTATTCTTATACCGCGTTCACACATGCCCATACCGCTACCGGCATCGCCGATCGTGCGTTCATGCCCTAGCTCCTTAGTGATAATAAAGGCGATGTTGCTGTGGCAACAAGTCCACGGCATTCATGCCGGCAGTGGCATGGACATAGTGTGCACGTGGTATTAGCCTTTTTTTACACTCAGCTCATGCCCTGTCAAATTGGCTAGTAGCTATTGTCTGTCTGTATGTCACTGCATTCAAAGCTAATATTAAGCTAGCACTTGGATAACTAGTCAAAACCCAGTGTGTCTGGTGTAGCTATGAATAAAATATTTCGATGAAATGTGGATTGGCTCTAACAGGAAATTAGAATATTTTTAGCTTATCAAAAGTTCATTGTCCCAGCTTTGTAGTTTTCAAATAATTAAAGCCATCGCGGACAGCAGTCTTTCTATCGGCGGCGGATAGTTTAGACGGGCTCCAAATGATTATGATCAGAGGGGCAATCGTTGTCTCATAAAAAATTGTGCGTGGAGTCCCTACGCGCGAAACTTCGAGTGCCACGCATTCACTCTCGCTCTGTCTCTTACTATTCCCCCTCTCCAGGAGCGTTAAACGTTTAACGCAACCTTGTTGGAAGTCGCAATAGAAGTTTCACTTCAAAAACCTGCCAGGTTTAAGTCTGGCAGGTTTTCTGAACTGTTTTCATACTAAATCATAAGTATTCTGTGATTAAATAGTGACATTAGAGCGTTTCAGCGCGTTTTTTGCCGTCAAAAGCTTCTTGTTTTCGTATATCTGTAGCCACGTCACTTGACATTATGCTGGGCAGCGAACGCAGTTCAGAGCGTACGGTACGGGGGCAGTATGAAGAGGTATGCACGTGTCGTATTATGATTTAGTCGAATATTCTGCCACTTTTACCCTAGTCGAGAAAAACAGCCGTGTTCTAGGACGAACGTAGACGCGACGAGGCGTAAATTATTTTCCCTGAAGGAGCTTTCAAACGAGGCACTCCAAAATATATTGCAGTCTTACTAGGATTTTACTAACACACTGTTATTAGGAGTATGAACACTGAATATTAGTAAAATGTATGAAGTGCTATAATCTAATCGGCTGCCACCGATTAGATTATAGCACTTCATACATTACATGTCAATCTATGGTTTCGTAACAACTATCTTCCGCCCGCGACTTTGTTCGCGTCCCGTTTGATCCGGTTGATTTTCCGATAAAAAGTAGCCTATGTGTTTATCCAGGTTACGAACTAGATATATTCCAAGTTTCATTTAAATCGGACCAGCAGTTGAAGTGATTGAAACACAAACATCCAAACATCTAAACTTTGATATTTATAATATTAGTAGGATACAAGTTTTGTTTTACGTCTCAGAGTGAGGGACGCAGTGCAATGCCTCACAAAACACTTCGTCATTGGACGTGTTTAGTGAAGCAATGCATTTTAGACAAACCGTTTAACATTTAAAAAATTGTAGGTTCAAATCCTACTTCGAATCCTACTTGGTTATTAAATCAATAAAAATGAAAAATAAATCAAATTACAAATAGGTACTCGTAACTTCAAACGACTCTGCCACAGCCCCCGTATTGCAAGCTCTGAACCTGGTTTCGCTGCCCAGCATAATGTCAAGCGACGTGGCCACAGATATACGAAAACAAGAAGCTTTTGACTGCAAAAAACGCGCTGAAACGCGCTAATGTCACTATACAGTCACAGAATACCAATGATTTAGTACGACAACAGTTTAGAAAACCTGCCAGGCTTAAACCTGGCCGGTCTTATTCCAGAACGAAGACTAAAGAAAGTCAAGGCTTAAGGCGTAAGATCAATAGTGGTTTAAACTACGAGATAGAGTTTAACCTCCAGTCTCCGATTATTTCATAAGATCAATGGTAGTTAATCGACCATCGGTGGCACTTTGACACGCGACTTGACAGTAGATTTAATCCATCGATCAAATGTAATCGTA
This sequence comes from Eulithis testata, assembly GCA_947507515.1. Classification (NCBI taxonomy): domain Eukaryota; kingdom Metazoa; phylum Arthropoda; class Insecta; order Lepidoptera; family Geometridae; genus Eulithis; species Eulithis testata. The sequence goes on along the minus strand of OX382213.1, from coordinate 1,325,746 downwards.
GTTAACGAAACCCATAGTTTAAACTGCTTTTGATCTTACGGCCCTTAAACGTTAAGATTTGAACGACAACGTTACGGTAGTATAGTATTATATAATCTGTGGTTACGGTTTAAACCGTGACTTTTTTTAGTCCCCGTTCTGGAATAAGACCTGGCAGGTTTTAATAAAGACCGCGTAAAAGCTATACGAGCCAGCTGAAGGAAAAGATCGCTGTCATGTCGTATAAGGACGTCAAGGAAGCTGCACTGGAAAGGAACAAATGGCGAGAACTGCATAATTACACCGACAAGAGCTGAGCTCTTAAGTTAGAAGAAGAAGAAGGTTTTAATAAGACAACGATTAACGATAGATACTCCCACAGTGTGATGTAACGTGCAGACCACAAACATGTAAATACGAGGAATAGCTTATAAAGAAGCCTGCACGTTATATTTGCAGGAGTAAGTCGGACGAATTCAATTTAAAATTCTATGCTGCGTCACGAACTTCGACCAGAAGATTGCCTGCGCGCTCTGATACAGAGTAATCTCAACAGAGATACAACTGTTTACTTCTTTTATTTGCAAGCAAGAAGGTAACATTGCAAGTAAGATCTAACTTTTATTCAGCACATTTTTTTTTACTAGTGATTTTGTTTTCTACTCCTTAGGTACTAATAATAAGTAGTAGAAAAAATATTATCAGTACTTAATAAAATAATAAGTTTTTTATTATTCTTTGGATGCATATTAAAACATTAATTACGGGTTTACAGTTTAAAATCGTTTTTTCAGAAGAATGCTCTACCTAAGTAGGTAATGGTATCGATTCGCTTGTTGCATTTTTCTAAACTAACCTAATTTGACAGTACTAAAAATGTTGCCGTCCCTTTCTCATAAACTGAAACGACAAGGACGGCTATAATTTTAGAGCTGTCAAATTAGGTTAGTTTAGAAAAATGCAACAAGCGAATTGATACCACTAAGTATGATCAAAAAAAAAAAAGCTCGACGCTGTCTTTTCAAATGAGTTTGAATCTCTAGCCTCAAGTGACACTTATTTATGCAAATAAACATTTTCCCCCTTACTTACGATCGCTGCATAACGTTAATCAGCAGTTTAAATTATTGCTGTCACCTACTAACAGGTAATGTCAAACAGTGACAGAGCTAGACTTTGATTCAACTGTTTAACTATTCGTCTGTCGTAAGTAAGGCCCCTTGTATCTTGTGAAAACCAAAACATTAGGTTCGAATTTCAAAACAGTGCAGTTGATCTACTGTACGGTCGTAACTATGTGACTAGTCAGGTTCTCAATGCACCTACCCGGCCATTTCTGTCCGACAACGACTCGAAAGAATTGGTTCTACCAACTGTAGAAATTGCAACTTCTTTGTTGATGCTTTTTAATTGTAAATAAAGCAGTGCAAGCAGTTCAGAGCTTACGATCAGGGCAGCCCCCGATCGTAAGCTCTGAACTGCTTTCGCTGCCCAGCATAATGTCAAGCGAAGGCTACAGGGACAATCGTTATCTAATTATAGTTTGACAGGCGTCATGGCTCAGTTGGTAGTAGCTCTGCCTTCCGTGCTGTGGGTCGTGGGTTCGATCCTCACAGAGAACAAACTTTTGTATCGTACAAGCTTTGCTTAGTTTGGGACTAGAAGGCGTTGTGTTGAGTGTCCGTGAATATTTATTTATTATTTATTTATTTGTTTGTGGTAAACATAGATGTTTGTTCTGTGTCTGGGTGTTACTATGTATTATAAGTATATATTTACAAAAAAAAGTATATAAGTATTATATCAGCAATCTAGTTTCCATAGTACAAGCTCTGCTTAGTTTGGGACTAGAGAGCGTTGTGTGTAATGTCCAAGAATATTTATTTTATTTTATTTATTTAATTAAAACCTGCCAGGTTTAAGCCTAGCAGGATTTCTGAACGGTTTTCATACTAAATAATAGGTTTTCTGTGACTAAATTAGCGCGTTTCAGCGCGCTTTTTTGCCGTCAAAAGCACACCCGACATAACATCTATGTTTGCAACACACAAATACTAATTAAATAAATAAATAAAATAAATAAATATTCACGGACACTTAACACAACGCCTTCGAGTCCCAAACTAAGCAAAGCTTGTACGATGGAAACTAGATGGCTGATAGAATACATACATACATTTATTAATTAGGCTAGGTTTAGTATAATATAGTTGTGCTATGTATATATATGTAGGTTTATTTATTTATTTGTATGTAGGTTCATTTGTTAGTAGGTTTATATTATTTATTTGCTATTCTTTTATCTATATGTGTTGTACACATACCCACTTTCATTTTCACATCTCTCACATCCTAAGGTTTGCTGGAAGAGAACTCTTTTTAGGGTTAAGCTCGCCTTTATGTACATGTTTTAAGTTTAAGTTTTAAGTTAAGTATCTCTGTGTACAATAAAGAATAAAGAATAAAGAACTAATTCTTGGTAGGAATCGAACCCACGATCCACAGCACGGAAGGCACAGCTATTACCGTCTTAGCTGTGTCGCATGTCAAAAATGTATAATTATTATAAATAATTGTATTCATTGTAAATAAAGTAATGTTCAATATTAAATGTTAATTGCTGGTTTTGACTTAAAATAAATAAACTTAAAATACATATAATTTGTTTTAATTATGTATTTAATAATTAGTTATTCTGTGGCGTGTTATTGAAGGACAAGTAGTGGTGGTGTTACACTGCACGATATTACGGCAACGCTCACAATCAAGTCGTCATTGCACAGTGTAACGCTACTGTAAAACGGCCCATTTTCAAGTGTCAGTGAACACAGTTTATTTAGTGTTATTAGTTCGCAAAATATAAAGTGTGACAACGCGAAATCTGCATTGGAATAAATGAGGAACCCCAAAAAGATGTACATGGTATCGTTTTTCCAATCCAACTACAAGTTTTAAAATTCTGTTATATTTTAAGCGTTGCAGACTGAACGTGGTCAGACTATTTTGTAGTATAATCAAAGCCTAACTACATCAAAATTTAGAACTAAGTATGTGCTTCATAAAACTTAATTTGGCTAGCAGTGATTCACGTTTATTTAGTACACACTGAGCGGATGAATACGCTGAATAGCGGCAGCGGACATTTTCAATCTAAAAGTTCAAGGTTTGAAACTGACATTGATTTGATTCTGTATTGTAATTTTCTAAACTAACCTAAGTTACACTAAAATTATAGCATTCTTTGTCATTTCAGTGAATGAAAAGGGGACATAATTAGGAAAGTTTAGAAAACTGCATGAAAACTAGCCCATTTTTGAATTAGTTAATATGAATAATAATAATAAAAATATTTATTTTCAATAAAAAGGTTTACAAGAGCAAACTTAAATTAAGTAGGTACTTGTTTAGTTATGTAGTAGTTGCTTTATAGCTAAACCTTTGATATCTAATGAAAAAAATCCTTAGTATCACAGCGTCCCATTAATAGTCTTCTTCTTCTCTTCAATAATGGCTTCTGTCTGTCATTTCGACAGGCAATTTTGCCAATGTCAAGTGATATAATTGTAATAATATAAGTCAAGTCAAGTCATTCGTCAAGTCGGCTGTCATTTGTTTTGAAAAGAAAATGGTGGATTTTCTCTTCAAAACCTAACACGAATTTTCACATTCAGAAAAACCACTTTACACACATTTATTCCAATGGCTCACACTTTATGTTACGACCTAAGTATTATTCTTTAAAATTCTACCAAAATTAAACAACAATACTCACAATAGCACAAGAAACACTATTAAAATAAAAGTGCTAGGTATGTGTCGTTTCAAAAAATGTCAAAACTCGTGTCTCCCCTTAATGGTCATAAGTCTATGCGTATTTAAGTTTCCTTCACCGTTTGAAATCACTGGCACTGTTCGCATTAATTATTTGAACATAACAAATCTCTTTTGAGTAATTCTCAATAATTTAATCTCTCAATAATTCTCTTTTGAGGGACATTGACTTTCCCGCTGAATTAAGAAATTGTTGTGGCAAACATTGTAATGATGCAAGGCATAAAAATATAATTAATAATTTATATGAAAATGTAATTAATATTTTGTGTAGTGCTGCTACTTCTACAAGTAGTGTAAATGTAAGAAAGACAAGGAACAAGAAAATAGTCGCAGGGTGGAACCATCATGTGAGTGACTCTTACTTGAATGCCAGGCTGAAGTTTGAGGCATGGGTGTGGTATGGGAAGCCCACTTGTGGTCCCATTTTTGAATCCATGGTTCAGGCACGGAAAGTATTTAAGGGGAGGTTAAGGTGGTGTCAAAACCACCAAGACCAGATAAAAATGGACTTGTTGGCAAAACATCATTTTAACTCAGATTTTAAGAATTTTTGGAAGTGCACAAATAAACTTAATAGTAGACCGGGCATCCCAGTAAGTGTTGACGGTACATCCGACCCGGGGGAGATTGCAAATGTTTTTAAACACCACTTTGCGGTACAGTCTCCTTTAGGCTTGCCATGTCAGAGTTTCAATGCTGAGACCCAGGATTCCAGTATTTCTACAATAATTTTAGCGAAGGACATACGAGCTGTAATTAAGAAAATGACGAGAGGGAAGTCACCGGGTCATGATGGGCTCAGCATTGAACACTTAAAGCATGCGGGCGTCCACCTGCCTCGGGTACTAGCTATGTTGTACAACTTCTGTCTAAGCCACTCGTACCTCCCACCGGACCTGATGCGGACTCTGGTGGTACCTATTGTCAAGAGCAGGACTGGGGATGTGTCTGACAAAAATAACTACCGACCCATTTCTTTAGCTACTATAGTCGCAAAAGTACTTGACAGTGTGCTTAACTCTTACTTGAATAGGCATGTCAAAATACATGACGCTCAGTTTGGGTTTCGACCCGAATTGTCAACTGAGTCGGCCATTCTAAGCTTAAAGCATACTGTCAAGTATTACACGGACAGACAGACTCCAGTCTATGCCTGCTTTCTAGACTTATCTAAGGCTTTCGATCTGGTCTCATATGATCTTTTGTGGAAAAAACTTGAGGAGACAGGGTTGCCGCCGGAGCTGATATCAACCTTTCAATTTTGGTATCTGAATCAAGAAAACCGTGTGAGGTGGGCGGGCGAGTTGTCGGACCCATACAGGCTGGAATGCGGGGTGCGGCAGGGGGGGTTAAGCTCACCCTCAATTTTCAATCTGTATGTGAATGCACTGATTGAGAGACTCAGTAGCATGCCTGTGGGTTGCCATGTCGGAGGTGTTTGCATGAATAATCTCAGCTACGCTGATGACATGGTGCTGCTGGCTCCCTCAGTCAGTGCACTCCGAAAGCTACTTGCCGTCTGCGAGTCTTATGTGGCCTCACATGGCCTTGTATATAATGTAAAAAAGTCGGAGTTTATGGTCTTCAAGGCGGGTGTCAAATGTCCCAGTTTTGTTCCTCCTATCACCTTGAATGGTAGTCCCCTTAAGAGGGTGTTGCAATTTAAATACCTGGGACATTTGGTAACCGATAACCTTCATGATGACGCCGATATGGAACGGGAACGCAGAGCATTGTCAGTTAGGGCCAATATGCTGGCCCGCAGGTTCGCGAGATGTACAGACGCTGTTAAAATTACTCTTTTTAAGGCGTACTGTGCATCCATGTACTCTGCGAGCCTGTGGTTTCAGCATACCCAAAAGGCTTACAATGCTCTGCGGGTCCAATTCAATAATGATTTTAGGACGCTGTTGCGGCTCCCGCGATTCTGTAGTGCTTCAGGCATGTTCGCAGATGCGCGCACAGACACTTTTGACGCCATCTGGCGGAAAAAAACTGCCTCGCTACTGATTAGAGTGCGCGCGAGCGGCAACAGCATCCTAAAAGTAATAGCTTGTAATTATGCCTGTCCTCTGGTGTGGAAGCTCTCCCAGAGGACCAAATCTGTTTTAGTTATTAAGTACTAACCCTTATACTTAAGTTTTACTAACACAATGGACTCTGAATTGTCTCAATAAATAAATTATATTATTATTATTATTATTATTAAATCACGTAAGCGGACTGTCCGTTGCCTTACCGGATTAAATCCCCTACATGTGCCCAGAGATAAAAAGAGTAATTATATTAGGTACGATGTAACCCATAATGAGATTTTATCAGCCTATAACCCTATTTATTATGGTACCGCTAACCGCTACAAGTATAACCCCAAAATAATGATTTAGAATTAAATGGTTGGAGGAATTCCATTAGTTTTACCGCTGTTTTAATAAAAAAACACACAACAGTCAGAATAATGTAATCCCGAAAATAAATAAACCATGTCCTAGGTGGATGTACTCAATTAAGTAACATGAGGTAGACCATCTGGTTTTGAAACCCATAAAACTATGATACCATATTAAGTCAACTGATTATCACAAATTGAAATACTGTAGCACAGATCATAATTATAATACTGATTATAATAATGCTACGCCGTAGCACCGTAGACTGCCGCTACGACAGTGCTACGAACAGACCGACTACCTATTCAACAGACTTTAGTATCGTGCAAGGAAAACTATTTCTATTTTCCCATCGCGCATCCTAAGGTTTGCTGGAAGAGAACTTTTTGCAGGGCTAAGCTCGCCTATATGTACATGTTTAAGTTTAAGTTTTAATTTAAGTTTCACTGTGTACAATAAAGAATAAAGAAAACCGCGGACGAAAGCTAGTATCGTAAAAACAGGTCAGCCTCATGAACTCGCCCGCGCCCCCTAGAGTCTTGATTTACCCTCTGATTTGTTACACATCCGTTTCACAATAGCACCCTTGTGTAAACCTCTTAAAATCAACAAGCCATTTCAAGGTATAAACAGAATAACCGGTTTATTTAAATCAGTATTTTAACTGTTTCATGTGTGTTTTGTAAATATTGTGAATATTGTAAATGCCATAACGGAATTTAATAAATTTGAAACTGTATCTATTAACCACAGAATTCGTAATTCTTAAGTATTTTAAGACGCTGGAATTATTTATGAAAAAATTTTAAGACGCTGGAATTAGTTATGAAAAATCGAAGTGTTGTGTGTAATAATATTGCACAAGGTTCAGAGTAAATATTATTTCGATCCGAACAAGATTGCCGACAAAAGAAATTAGAATTTTTAACTTATTTTCTACTTTTAGTTTCGTAAACTTGTTTAAATCAAAATTATATTTATGCTAAACCTTGTGCAATGTTATTGCACACAACATTATTGTTTGGGATTTTTCATAAATAATTTCTTTGTTTTATATCTTCAGAAATTAAGAATACCTATTTCCTATTTAGTTCCTACTTTCATAAACTTACCAGAATCTTCATATTGGTGCGTCAAGCCGAAATGACAGATAGCAAGATCCAGAATGACAGATATGATGAGCATTCGGCAAGTGATTCTCCCGCCAACAGACGCCATTTTGAACTGTTCACATTTTAGTTTGTTCACTTTTTGGTCATGTTTTTTTACCTGTAATAGAAAAAAAGATATGAATACAGGATGCCATGAAAAAGGTTACATATAAAATAAATAAGTTGAGTATAGTACAAATATAAACTACAAACTAATATTAAATGGGTGCAGCATACATATAGTGCATTAAGTAATATTTATATTCGTAGCAAATTCGTATTGGGTTTCAACTAATTTTGTACGGGAAGTTTCCAGAAGTTGTCAAACTTAATAAAATGAAATATGAGAGTTATTTTCATACCTAATAGTTTAATGTTTAGAAACTGTGGAGTTTGCAAAACAGAGCGTAAAAATAACACACGCAAAAACTTGCATTTTACTTGATTAGATTAAAGATAGTTAGGCTCGATTATGCTGGTGCGTACTTCTAAGGCCGTTCTCACTTTGGATACTATTGGGTGTGAGCACTCAATTCGTACGAACATTACTCGTACGTTTACGTACGAACAAGTTCGTGTCCAAAGTGAGCACGGCCTAAACAAATTTGACAGCACTAAAGCGATCTTTGTCTTGTCTTTTTTTTTTTGTCGAGTCTTTGTCGTTTCAGTTTATCAGAAACGGATGGCAATAATTTTAGTACTGTCAAAATAGGTTGGGTTTAGGAAAAGATTATCATATGGGCAGAGAGCACGCTTCTGATTGGTACTAATTTTGACCAGTTGGGCTATCTATAAATCGTTTGCAACGATTCGTAGATAGCTAAACTATTTCATATGTATTTTGTAAATAATTATAAAATCTGTAAGTTTTACTTTAGGAAAATGAAACCACAGAGTCGGGAGCATTGTAAAATTAAACCCTATGGTAGTACATTTTTAGCTCATTCCAGTTTTTCCCTGCGTCGTCAGTCTGGAACTTTTGTCCAATAATCCCCTTAGCGTCCCCTAAGACCCCAGCGACTGCAGGCAGGGGAAAACTGGAATAAAATTCCAGAAATCCCCTTAGGGGTCCATTTACATGGTAAAGGAAGTCTGAAAGAGCCTGTGGTATTAAAATCGAGGCTAAAGATGCTTCATATTTACCAAGTCAAATAATACTGTAGGAAAACCACAGGCAGTTATAGACGATGATAAAAATCGGGCGGACGGCACAAAATAGCGGTGTAGGAACTAACCGTGCCCATAAAAAGATCGAGCGATTAAGGCAGGGTTGTTTAGTTGGCGGATAGACTGAATCTTTTGTTTATGAGTTTGAACGGTTAAAAGCGCTTCTTTGAACAAGAAAATAGATACCCACGACACAGCACGGAAGGCAGAGCTAAGTCTGTATTAGCTCTGCCTTCCGTGCTGTGTCGTGGGTTCGATCCCCACCGGAAACAAACATTTGTGTGTGGCAAACACAGATATTTGTTCTATGTCTGGGTATTATTAAGTATACGTATTCACAAAAAAATATAAGTATTCTATCAGCAATATAGTTTTCATAGTATAAGCTTTTCTTTCTTTTCTCTTTTTTTTATTACCCGCCCACACTGCCCCCCACACCCTTAGCCAATACAATGCAAATATCGCCTCTGTTGGACAGTGATAGGCGCATTAACATACATCGCGGCTGTATTCCACATTAATCTGCCACAAAATGGCTTTCGCACAAAAACGACTTTTAAACCCTTACTAGGTACTTGTAGAGGAAATATGTAATTTTTATTTGGGTAATAGGGGCGGTGGAATGGTAACTGCGAACCGGAAGACCCTCGTGATATGGACCGACAGTATTGTAAAGATAGAGTAGAGAATAGAATAAATAAATATGCTAAGGACATTTTCACACAACGCCCTCTAGTCTCAAACCTAGTATAGTATTATAATGATCTGTGCCCAAACTAAGAAGCTAGAGTACTATGGAAACTGTCGGTCTAAAGTGTCCAAGAATATTTATTTATTTATGTTTATCAGTGTGCCATACATAAGATAAAAGTAGCACAAAGAGCAATGGAGCGCGCCATGCTAGGTATCTCACTACTCGATCACATACCCAACGTGGTCGTATCTCCACGTTCGCCGGACCAAAGTTGTAGACGTTGGTATGAGGATCACAAGCTTGAAGTGGAGATGGGCAGGGCACGTGGCCAGAAGGAATGATGGAAGATGGACGACAGCGATTACGGAATGGTGGCCAAGGGACGCTCAAAGACCACGAGGCAGACCACCCGCCCGATGGTCCGATGATATTGTGGCTGTAGTTGGGCAGCAGTGGAGAAGACTCGCGCAGGACCGGAGTGACTGGCGTACTAAAGAGGAGGCCTATACCCAGCAGTGGGTGCATACAGGCTGAATAGATAGATAGATAGTGTGCCCTATAACCACAGCTCAGCAAAGATCATTCAGGTGTGTCAGATATAAAATGCGGTGCAATTACTTATTTGTTTAGGTAATTACCGCGTTGCCGGCAAATTACTGAACACCGTTAACATTATGTGATACTTTTGTGGATTTTGTGACGCGCGGGTGTTTAATGTTTGTTTTTTATATGTGCTATAAAAAGATTTTAAATTGTATACAGGGTGTTACCAGTTATATTTACAATAAAAACCTCCGTCCGGCGTCTGATTGTCGCCATACTGAATTGTAATTGCTGTCATGTTTTTGACACTTGCAAATGACGTAAGAATCATCTAAATCGTACGCATTTTGCCTCTAAAAAGCTACGAAGTGACAAACATACATAGGTACATTCCTATGCCGAGAAACAAATTACATAAATTCCACTCATTTTCCTATGTAGGTACTTAGGTACGGGCTCGGTTGTGGTGCCTAGAATTATAATTTAGATAGATATGAAATTTCATTCAGAGTTTATTCACAAAAAAACATGGCTTAGACAAAAACAAAACCATAAACACAAAAAAAAGAAATGCGAAACTGACAATTACCCTTAGAAAATACTATTTACAAAAAAATACCTCACATTTGGGCAAAACAATAACTGACTAATAGAAAAAGCTCTCATAGTAATAACAAATGTAGCTTAGGTACTTACGTCCTTTTGTAATCAGGTAAACCACGTATTACCAACAAAAAACATAGTTTATCCCAAATAACGGCCTAAGCCCTAGTCTTATAAAAACGGTACGTATTTTTCACCGCCGTAGTAGAGCAGAGATAATAATAATAAATATTCACGGACACTTAACACAACGCCTTCTAGTCCCAAACTAAGCAAAGCTTGTACGATGGGAACTAGATTGCTGATAGAAAACACAAATACATTTTTTTTTTTGTAAATACATATTTATAATACATAGAAACACCCAGACACAGAACAAACATCTATGTTTACAACACACAAATGTTTGTTCTCGGTGGGGATCGAACCCACGACCCACAGCACGGAAGGCAGAGCTACTACCGACTGAGCCATGACGCCTGTCAGGAGATACCCGAACCTCTTCCATATCATGTCGATATGAAAGAGGTTATGGGTTGTCAGTGCATGAAGATAGAGTATAGGTACGTAGAGTATACTCAGCAAAAGTGGAGATGGACCATTTGTTACGCACTGGTCAAGATAAATGGAGCAAAGTGGTTGCTGCCTGGTACCCACGAGATGGCAAGAGAATTCGTGGAGGACAATAACGGCGGAGGGCGTCCTACACTACGCTTGCTACGCTCCGGCTAGGTGGGGTGACGATCTGAGACATGTAGCTGGCAAACACTGGATGAGAAGAGCCGAAGACTGGGCTCAGTGGCGCGTCTTGGGAGAGACCTACGTCCAGTAGTGGACCGATATAGGTTGATGATGATGATGATGATGATGATGAATAACGGCGATGGGAAGACAATTTCAAAGTCACAGCCGGCTCTAATTGGAGGAGAGTTGCCAGAGAGAGATCACAGTGGAAAATGCTGGAGGAGGCCTTTGCCAAAAGGCACACTGAACTGAGGGATATTTTATAACACTACCAAAATAAAAAGTTCAGAATTAAAAGGCTTAAATAAATAAATAGTTAAAGCATGTTACCAACGAAAATCCAAGGAAAACCAAGATTGTTTTAGTCTCGAAGAACTGGCACTAACACTGAAGATTTTTTACATACTCTCACAGATTCAAGTAACACGATAGGACACTTTAATTTAAAAAAAAAAAACTTGTAGCCGTCCAAATATTTCTTCTTTAGAAGATTTTATTGGCCCATGAGTTGGCACGCACTGCGCCCTCAGAATAATGAAATTTCTGAGACTGCGCCACCCTTTAGCGGTCGCTATAAGTCGGTGGCTGCTTCAAGGGTAGCTGGGCTTAAGGAAAATAGTTTCGGCACCCATATCCCAGGATGGCAATATCCTTTTCACATATACTACAATAACTAGCTAGTAGGTACCTGCTGCTGTTTTACAGTGATATATATAACATTTAATATTACAATGTAGGTTTTTGTAAGAATTTTCGAAAAAAAATATGTCAAGCTACCAACCATTTCGTTGGCGTGGTCTGAATATGAGGGATATTTTTCTTTACAAAATATAGTAAAAATATCATTGGGATTGAGTTGGAATGTTCCAAGTCACAACTATAAGATTGTAACTAAATCAGAGTGATATTTTGACTAGATTTTATTACAAGTATTAAATTGTAATAAAAAAATATGGGAATAAATAAATTCTTAACAGAAATGTAAACTTTTTGAAGCCTTTTTAGACGACAAGTGCACGTGTAACCTAAGCCGTTTTAATAGCCTACAAGCGCACTTGCGGTAATGTAGATTATGAATTTATGGGAATAAAAAAAGTACCAATTAGAAATGTAAACTTTTTAAAGCCTTTTCAGCCGCCAAGTGCGCGTGTAGCCTAAGCCGTTTTAAAAGCTGTCTTCAATTATTCTAGTCTGCTGAGCAATTATTATAGCCTAACGAAATAATTATACAAAATAATTTGAAACACACAGCACGTGGGCAATTAATTCTCTAAATTATCCTACACACGTATGACAACTTAATTGAGTTTTAAGTTAATTTTAAGTGACCTACAAGCTTTTGACTTTGACATTGGAGTTAACATTATGCCAAGCACGATAAAACTGTTCATTCGAAATTCTTAAACAAAAATAGAAAATACCATACCATTATATACCATACTAGCTGTCGCCCGCGGCTGTGCTCGCGTGCAACCCTTATCACTAAGGGGTATGAAAAATAGATGTTGGCCGATTCTCAGACCTACTCAATATGCCCACAAAATTTCATGAGAATCGGTCAAGCCGTTTCGGAGGAGTACGGGAACGAACATTGTGACACGAGAATTTTATATATAAGATTACCATTTTTAAGACAATACCATTTTTCGACATCTTCTTGACATTGAGGCAAGATTGAAGTAAAAACTAACCCCCAATTTTCTTTTACTAGCTTCCACCCGCGACTTCGTTCGCGTCCCGTTGGATCCCGTTGATTTTCCGGGATGAAAAGTAGCCTGTGTGTTCACGGACAATATATATTCCAAGTTTCATTCAAATCGGATCACAACTTTTTTTTTAGATATATAGATATTTCATTTATTAACCAACTTGTTACATAATTTAACTTTGGCATGTCCAACTAATACAGATACAAATTATTTACTTAATCTTATCAAATTTTAACACATATACCTACCTACTATTATATTAACATTCGCTACTTATTATAAAAGATAAAGATAAAGATAAAAATGTTTATTGCATAGTCTTAAAGTTAACACTACATCTTACAGTAGAAATAAGTGGACAGTGTAAAGTACAGTAGGCACCTAACTTAGATACCTACCAACCATTTGCTACATTTTTGCAAAGTGCAATGTGTATTATGTACCTATTCTATCAGCCTTGCTGTCTGGACAGGGGACTGTGAAATGTCCATAGACACTGTATATATCTATATATTATATATTATATTTATTTCACACTGCGGTGGACGCTACCTACTCCTGCAAATCGGAAAAGGAACAACTCATGTACTCTCTGACTTGATAAAATGGATGACATTCAAGAAACATTTTAATGTTCCGTTTGAATTGAGCTTGAGGCAGTAAAGTTATATTCAAAGGCAACTTATTATACATAACCAATTTTGGACATATACCTTTATACATTATAGACAACCGTTTGACCACAATCTCACCTGATGTTAAGCAATGCTGTGGTCGACGATGTAGCACGGTTACCTAGAAGATACCTATTCACAAGTTTTGGCATCAAAGAGGAACAAACATAAATTTTTACATTGTTAAATGTTTTTAGGGTTTTCACGTAACTTTTATGTAATTTATATACGGAACCCAACAAACGTTTTTAATTTTTCCAGACAGTATCTTGCAACTTCCTCCCTCTAATGGATTTGCCAACTTTACCCTAAAATTATATTTAACCTCTGTAATGTATTTAACTCTGCTGGCTTTAAGAAAATGTAGTCTTCATAATTAAAGTGATCTTTGTAGAGATAGCCTAAGTAGGCGAACTTAAAGATTTCTTTTTTAAAGATGTAATTTCGATGGCTTTGCGGGAGGTGCGGGTTCGATTACGACAGTGATATAGTTTTTACAACTTGTACTTTTAATACAAATATTTGATGTGAATTATGTTTGTAGGTTTCTAAATAGTTTTAGATCGAATTAGATACTTACAGAGTAACACTTAGGGCCGTATTCTGATAGTAGATTCTCATACAAAATATATTTCTTATATTTTCTATCGTTAGCAATACTTTGTACTAAATACTGCTTAAATCTGTCGTTTGTAAGTTTCTAAAATACATATATAAATATATTTCAATAAATAAACTTAATATTCTTTGGAGATTTTACAAAAAGCCTAGTCATCTAGTAAATACATAAGTACCTATAATACATAGTAACATCGAGAAAAAACTTTGTATCTAAAGTAAAAATACTCGAAATTTTATTCATTTGTTGATTGCAACCAAAATCCCTTTGCATAAGTACCTCCTACGTATTACTTATCCACTTACGTATTAAAAACCATTTCAAACTAGCGAATTCCGTGCTCCAACGTAAACCTATTAACATAAAATAATCGAAACTCACCTAAAATAAGCACTTTCACTACAGCGTACTCCAAAATTATCGAACAATGACCACACGATAAAATCACAATAAAGTCACAAAAGTTTCCGGCGATCGTAAAATTCCCGAAAAACCGAGCGAAAAGCGACCTCCCCCCAACGCGGTCGGATGCGCACTGAAATAAAATAAACCATCTTACACCTTCAGTACCGTAGTATTACACAACCAGTTTTAAAACAACCCTTTCAGTTTCGTCAGTGAGGGAGTTGCATCTTTTTAATTCGGCCGCGTTACATGTGTGTACATACATAGGGAGTTTTTGTACTCGTTAGACTGTAGGCAAACAACTTTGTAATTTTCTAAAGTACAAACAGTGGATGAGAAATTAGCTTCGGCTTCGACATTCTTTTTTAGAGATCCTAGGGTATCTGCAATAAAAGCCTTTGTGAATTTTTCAGTGCAGATCCTGATTTTCAGTTACTTTTGGCATACGCGAACTGCTTAGGAGTGGAACTCTCTGCCATCATCAGTATTTCCTGAAAGATATAGCCTAGGAATTTTCAAGAAAAGAGTGAATAGGTGGATTATAGCTAAGCGTGCTTCACCTTAGGCTGCTGCTACACTTACCACCAGGTGTGCTAGGAGCCAAATGTTATATAGCTCATAAAAAACAAATCTACCTACTGAAAGTTATAACATTTTCTAATGCTCTCATTTCACGTTGAGTGAGTTCTTCATTCTCTTCCAAATCAGTGATCGTTTCAATGTTCACTTATTTTTTACCCGACTACGACGAAGCAAAAATGAGGGTGTATCATTTTGACCGGTATGTATGTAAGTATGTTCATCTGTTCCCTCATAACTCCAAAACTACTCATCAGAATTCGACGAACGATATTATATTATTACTCTATGATAAGAACTTATTCTTTCTCTTGATCCATACAACTTTTGGCTTACTTTTTTGTGGCCCACCTGAAGTGATAACAATGCATTGTCACACTGAGCACGTCCACTAACAAGTAAGCTCGTATTAGTTAGTGGCCAACTCTGGTGATGGATTTTTTAGGCCGCCTTAAGGACTTCGTCATGGCTTAACGACTGCTAGAGCCGCGACCGATAGTTTAAGGTGCCTTCGAAGCACGGAATCGCTCAGATGTAAATGCCACTAACGGTCACCCATCCAAATAGTGACCGCGCAGAACGTTATCTAAGAAGATTGACCAAGCAAGCCTAGCCACGAGCGCTCCATTACGTCTACTGAAGTTTATTCACGAATGATAATAAATTAGACCTAATTCCTTGGCTCCTCCAACTCTAAAGCGTACTAAATAGAAACATTACAAAATAAATATTATCTCTACAGAAACCACCCCCTATTTCAATATTATTGTAAAGTTGGGGATGAATTGTTTTGCGTACATACCTAGCACCCCATTTAGGGTTGTTCTATCTTCTCTAAATATATAAAACTCTTTTGAAGCTGACTGACAATCAAGGCACAGCCTAAACTAATAAGTCCTAGAGGTATGAATTTGGAGGGTAGTATCCTTATATAGTGTAGGGGTGCAGTAAGAAAGGAATTTTCGAAAGTCACACCCTAAAAGTCCTAAAATTAGGATCATAGATTTTAACCAAATAATGCGTATGCTGCTACCACGCGAGCAAAGCCGCGGGCGACAGTGGAATATAATATCACACCCCTAGCGTTAGGTTATTCATGAAAGTAGTATTTACGGCAAGAGGGTAATTTGTGTGACGTCACCGAAGCTCCCGTGGGAACGAAACGAGGTAGGTATTCGGTATGCTAAACACCTACTTCTTTTTACTGCTGCAATACCTATGCAAAACAGATACTCGACAAGAGTAGTTTAAACTACTTTGCCAAAAGTAGTACTACTGATTACAAACCACTTTTTTGTGTCTTATCTTGTTTACTCAATCTTCACCGATTATAAGTTAAGCGACGTTCTGCGCGGTCACTATTAGGATGGGTCACCGTTAGTGGCATACATCTGAGCGCTTCCGTGTGTCGGAGGGCACGTTAATCTGTCGGTCCTGGCTCTAGCAGTCGTTAAGCCATGATGGAGGCCTTAAGGCGGCCTAAAAACTCCGTCACGTAACTCATACGAGCTTGCTTTTTGTAGAAACCATTACGTCTATTTTGATGGTGGTAAATGGTATGAGGAATATACATTATCTCAAGGACACTGCAATGCGTGTTGATGGGACAGTTATTGTGTTGCGTGATTTGCGTGTGATAGTAGGAAATGTGTGACGCTATTTTGGATTTGTACTATGGTGAAAACGAAATCGTTGTAATTTCAATATTTTAAAATTTTGGGTGCTTTGGGTTCTAATGGGTTGTTGGTTTTGATTTTCATTTACAAATGAAAATCAAAACCAACAACCCATTAGTTTCTTTTTTCTTTGATATTACATTTATTCACAAAGAAAATTACAACGAAATAGTTGTTATCGCAAGCTCTGAACTGCTTTCGCTGCCCAGCATAATGTCAAGCGACGTGGATATATGAAAACAAGAAGCTTTTGACGGCAAAAAACGCGCTGAAGCGCGCTAATGTGTAAACTACCGAGTTATTTTATTTTCGGACTACGGGTAGGTATTCTATCTCATCCCACGGAAACGAAACAAAACCTTAAATTTTATGAATTCTTCTATTACGGTTTCGTCCCAAAATTCGTTTCGATCGACCTCATATATAAAAATATATTTTCTAGTTGCAATTACAAAAACACATTGCTATGCTCTGCATGCTGGTTTGTTCGTTTTACGTATGTCGATCACATTGACGTTCGCCAGCGAATCAATTTACTGACACTATCTAGAAAGCTTCTAGAAAGTTAATAACCTCCTATTTATGTCGGTTAAAAATACAAATGACTGACACTGTCTGGAAAGTCCCTCCTATTTTATTTCGGTTAAAAATACAATTTGCAAACCCCGAGATCTGCAATTCTCTATAATATTAAAATTATATTTCTTAGGGTGTTTGTACACTGCTATCCGCACGTACACGATACTGAGACGTCACAGAACTACCTCTATCACAAACAAATCTGACAGTCGCCGCGTTAACGTATTCGAGTTATATTACGCGTCAATGCCAGCTCGACTGCCAACCGTTGTAGTGTCACCGCGCAGTGTATCTTGGATACGCTAGCGTTACGATACGTTTGCGATTGTCACGTTTATTCGTGATCAAGGCACGCAGGGAAGGGCTACTCTTGACCACCACCGTTCCAAACTAGATCCGGATTTTGACAGTTAATGTTTCATTTTGTACTAAAAAATGACAGGATTTCTGTCAAAATCTATGGATCTAGATTAGACCAGAGTAGCCCTTACAGATAGACGCTCCTTACAAGAAAATTTTAAATTCAAAAAGTTCCGGCCAGGATCGAACTGGCGGCCCTCTGCGTGTAAAGCAGATGTGGTAACCACCACACCACAGAACCAGTAAAACTATGCGCGAAATTTTGTATCCACTGACACATTAATGTACAAAAGTTACGTCATGTTATCACAAAATAGTTCTGATTTAGGCAACAAGAGTTAATAGATGGCAGTGTTCAGCATTTGACCGCCCATGTTTTTGAAGTTATACGATTTCCAACTGACAGCGGGGGCAATAGAAAGGCGTCAAAATATAATAGATGGCAATGTTCAGCATTTTTTTGAAGAAATTAACAGAGCGAGAGTGAATGCTTGGCACTCGAAGTATAACTTCTTCCGCGCGTACAAAAAAAAACCAGTGCGTGGAGTCCCCGCACTGGTTTTTTTTTCTTGCTTAGTTTGAAAGGTATACAATAAAGTGATTTCATTCATTCATTCACGTCCGTGAATATTTATTATTTCTATTATTATTCATTGTCAAGCTTCTTTTTCGACTAGACCGTAAACCAAACGGGCTATTCCCATCGAGCTCACCAGCTGGCCCATTGGTGGGCAAGATGGGAAAAAAATCCCAACGAGCCCACTATGCAGATAAGTGGGCCGAAACGAAATCAAATCAAGACGTATTATTTAACCACTCGTTTAAACTAGTGCTAACAAGTTAGGGTTATAGTAACTGGACGGACGCTCTCGTAAAACCTTGCGGAACCCTAAAACAAGAACCGTCGAAGTTAGCAATCCCGTTTACGGCTCCAGTTACGTGCCACACAACATCTGCAATAATCTGCATTCAGTAATTGGGTAGGTACTAGTTTTTTAACTCTGAAAAACCGGTGCCGTCTTATAACGAACGATAAAGCCTGAAAAGCAGCTTTATTTATTTATTCAGTTTTGGAAATAGAACGGTAAAGCAGTGCTTAGGCAATTTTTTTTGCTAAAATTTTGAACAGTCATTGAATCGTCGTATTTAATCTGTATTTTGAATTGCAATACTCAATTTTAATCAAGTAATTTTTTACTAAAATTAAAATTAAAATTGATTAAAAATTTTCTGTGATGGTGCTTTCTTAGCCATGTTTTTAGAGTTATGAGATATATTTATCGGCTCTGAAAACCAGTTTTGAAAAATCTCAGCCAAACCGTGAAATATTTAGTTCAAATAGTGAGACTTCATGATCTGGAGACTTCACACTCCAAGATCTGATGATGACCAGCAATGATAAAAAGAGATTTTCATGGTCGGGGGTTATTAATTTTTTTTTTTAAGTTAACTTGTTTCCTTAGCTCATTGCTAGACAATAACGGCTGCTGTATGACGGACGTAGTTTCTCAGCAAGTTTCAGTAGGAGTTGTTCACAGGTCGTTAGGATTCGTTTCTTGTAATTGGAATGGAGATGGAATGTGTTTACATCTCAACTTGAATGTACTCTGGCGGGGATTTGTAGCTATTTCAACTTGAATTGAGCTCAGAAATGTACAAAGCATCATAGGAAGATAAGTTTCTTGCATGAATAAATTATAAGTTCAAGACAAACTAGAAAAACTCACTTTAATTTAACTATCAGATGATAATGATGATGACAGTTCATTGGGATTGTTCTATTGATCGTAAACACTACAAAAAAGTCACAGGAAAGCAAAATATGCAATGTCGTGTACGTGGCTTCCAGCTTCATCACCACAATTGTTGATCACGATGGCAGTTCATTGGGATTGCTCTATTAATCGTAAACATTAGTGAAAAGTCACAGGAAAGCCAATCTCACATTTATTTAATCTTAAAATAATTACAATATTTACAAATTCTACAAAATACACATGAAACAGTTGAGCTATCTACAAACCGTTTCACACGGTTTATAGATAGCTCAACTGGTCCAAATCAGTACCAATCGGAATCGTGCCCAAGACACTGGCTGCATTGATATGCTAGGCCAGATAATCACCAGCTTTCAGTCATGCGTCTTTCTCTGAAGATTGACTCCAAGATACCACAAATTCCAATTTGTGTTTATACAACAACTTGGAGTCGCCAGTTGTAAACCTCTGCTTAATTTTAACGGTGAAGTTACAATGTATCTTTACAGCTGGAACAGACCCGTGGGTGGACAATTTCATAAAGAAAGCTGGGGTCTATTATTCAATAAAGCGCTTACACAGCCCGTAATAAACCTGAAGAGAGCACCGGTGGTCTAGTGGAAGCAGACCCGCCGTAAGATTCTAAGGCCGTGGGTCGTGTACAAATACATAGATTGCTCTATTCGAATTTATGTGCGTTTTCAAACGGTGAAGGAAAACATCGTAAAGAAACCTGCGGCTTCTTGCGGTATTGAGTTGGTCTTTCCTGTGTACAAGGCCGGCTAGGCTAAAGATAGCATAGGTGCTGTGCAAGCCTACTCCATCTAAATCATGTTCTATCGGGCTATTCAGCGTCCAATATGGAATATCTATGGATTATTCCCATCGAGCTCACCAGCTGGCCCACTGGTGAGCGACTCATTTGTATAGTAGGCTCGCTAGGGTTTTTTTTCCCACCTGGCCCACCAGTGAGCAGTACAATACAATGCTCATAGATATCTCCATAAAATTCACAGGCTAAATTTTGCCATCAATTGTCCATCGGGTGAAGTGTGGTTCTAATCCGCTATAAGTAGTATAAGTAGTGTCCGAAGCACGGAAGCACATCTTTCTGTGTAAATGCTGCGGGTCAGTCTAACAAGACCCAAGAGGAAATGAACCAATCACGTCGTCACAAACAATAACTGATTTGTATTTTGCAACATTTTGTGTGTTAATTTAAATTTGCGACGTTATTATTAAATTTAAGCGGAAAACGATAAAATTTGGATATTATGCTCGTTTATTAAAAATCGGTGACCGTACATTTTACAGGAATGGAATGCTGCACAAGGTAAGTCTTTAGTGGATGTGCTCTATGAAGCGATGGTTGGGTATAAAGCGGAAATCATGATTTAAGTGATTCGTAGGACTTTATTGAATAAACATTTTTTTGGTGTTTTTGTGGATCATCCGACAGTTCAAAAATATTTTACTATACTTTTTTCCTAGAAAATTCACCAATGTTTGATGCTGAGCTGAGTGACAAATGTGTGCACCTCAGTGCCAGAGGGTATAACTTTTACACGTTTTTCTCTTTAAAAATCCAGGTTTTGTTGATGAATATGATTTTTTTATGAAGTGCGTGGCTTTTCCTTATTCAAAACTATGTTAGGCAACGTTCAGCGTGCACACGGATGTTTGAATTGTGAGCACTTTTGTGCTAGTATATAAGTGAGCTGAAGGCCAAAATTAATGAAACTTTTCATCGAAATGTCTTTCAAAGTTAAGTATTAATAATAATAATAATAAAAACTGGTGGTTTTGGGCATGCTTTGGACAATATTTTAATGGGTAGGTATTAGGTACCTAGTAGGTAAATAAAGGATTTGATGGGTTAGTAGTCAGTGATACTTCCAACATATCATCTGGTCACGTCGCGTCGCGTCGTTAGAAGATCGGGCTTATTCTCAGATCAAGCCTACCGACTGGCCCACAGACGGGCCAGATGGGAAAACAATTCCCAACAAGCCCACTATACAAATGAGATAAGAAAATGAATGGCCTCTTTTCCTAATCGGTTCAAAAACGCAGTTACAAGCCACAAAAGCCAAATAAAAACAAAAATGAAAAGTTTCAGAGAAAAACTAAATTGTATGCACTTCGAAACAGAAGGAAGCGAGGTTGCAAAACCAAACCGGAACTTCAGAAAATAACTTCTTGAAGTTCTAGAACATAAAAGCAAACAGTGAAATATCGGTGCATTTTATTCGACTTTCTGAATCGTACGTACATACTTACCTATTTACTACTTGTATCTACCTATTCCAAGAGTATTTGAGAGTGAAAAATTGTGTGTATACCTACCAAAGTATACCTAGCAATAACTCCTTTCTTTTAAAAATGAAGAAAATAATATTTTAAGAACGTCAGTTAGTGTTTCTTGTTACCCATTTTGTAGGGTTTCATTCGATAAACTCGAACAGTCTAAAAAAAGTATAATTTTAGTAAAAAGTAAGTAAGAAGTTAGTAAGATTCACCTTGGCTTCTCCCCTTTTTCTGAAGCAGCAAAAAATACATCTTGTTTATTTTCCAAACGCCAAATCAGGAAGAACGTACGATAACAAATAGAGTTTTAGGAAACGGTATCCATAGCACTTGTTAACTTGTGAAGTGGCAAAAAACTAATGAATGACGACAACTTAATTCGGCTACATTCGGCTCACTACGGATTCGACCGAAGCAAACACAGCGACGTCGTTCGATTTATAAATAACCCCATGGTATACAATCGATTGATCAATAATTTATGACAATTAACGGCACGAAGAAATAAAATAAAAGAAGGTAACCAAAAGTAAAAAAAAATATAATTGTAATAACTAGTTGGTAAAAAAAGAAAAAGGCTTTTAGTATTATTATTAATTAAAAGTTAGCTATTTTAAATTGAATATCAGATTTAACACGTTAGTGCATTGTCTAATGTGCACACTTCAAATGCACGAATCGCCACTATACAGTACAATACAGCTTCGAGTGATAAAAGCGCCTTTAGTGTAGAGTCCTTTTCATGACAGAAGTCCCGCGGAAATTTCCGGAACTAAACTTTAAAACTAAATTTTAAATTAGTTGTCAGGTGTTGTTATTGTGTTCGGATGCTAGTGCGTTTTTATTTTGTTTCTGTGATCAAAGTCTTGTTTTCAATGCCTAAAGTTGTTAAAAGTGCTGCCCGATAAAATAATACTTAAGGTCGACTACAGCGACGCGTCTGTCGCTTGCGCCTCGATTGTGATATAAACGACTGCTACAGGCACTGTTTTGTTTTGAACAGGATAGGTGAATAGACGGGTGTGCAGTCGCGTAGAAAAGTGATACGCCCGATTTTTGATCAATGGTCCCTCGGGTAAAACTTTTAGCCATCGAAAAAAACAGGTTTATTGGTTACTGATGGAAATAAATGGAAAAGAAAATAAGTTTACGTACTCGTACGTTTTATACTCTTTATCAATAAGGGTTATTTTTAACCCATCAAATTAATAATAGATAATAAAACCCAATATTTGGTTGTTGCTACTTTTTCAATCAAGAAACTGTTTCAAATTGTTTATTTGTGACCATCATCATATAAAACAAAAAAAAATATGTATTAGGTCCACCAAAATCTATAAAAAGCAAAGTGTACAACATTGTAAAGATCGCACGTCATTGAATGGAATTGGCTGAAATTTAATTTTCTGGTAACCTATGGGGTGCTATGTCAAACGGTGAACTTCTTCTATAAAGGTACGAGTTGGCAGCGGACGACATGAGGTGGCGGTGGACGACTTGTCGCAGCAGCAACACCACTGGTTTCTATGTATTTCTATGAAATTCTCTCCGTAGTTAGCGACACGAAGCTAGGGACGCGTCGCGTCGAATTTCATAGAAATACATAGAAAAGTAGTGTCGCCGCGACACATCGTCCACCGCCACCTCAAATCGTCCGCTGCCAACTCGTACCTTAAGCGTTATTATTAATGATGATGATGCTGACATACAAAAGATAATTGATTTGCTACGCCTTCTTTATTTGAATGTACATTGAATCGATGACGTTCTTCAGTGATAGAAATTTTGTTTTTTTTGGAATCTATTTTAACTGCAGCAGAGTTCAACAGCGCATGGCATGACACGAGAGCTGACATGAAAGCACATCCGTAGATTTAGACAGTACTTTTGAAAATAGGCAAGAGGCAAAAGCGAGCATTTTAAATAGATAAATGAATATTCATTCATGGACATTTTACGCAACGTAAAATAAACAACGTAACGTAACACAACGTAACGTACTAGATAGCGTTGCGTGAAATGTAACTATATGCTAAGCTAAAAATTCTTAACTGAGATTTTTCCCAACGGGTCACTGTTTATCTCGTTGTTTGTGACTCGTTAGGGACCTATCAAAAAATATCACCTTATTTTATCCAGGACTAGCTTCCGCCCGCGACTTCGTTCGCGTCCCGTTGGATTCCGTTGATTTTCCGGGATAAAAAGTAGCCTATCTATTAATCCAGGTCACGGACAATATATATTCCAAGTTTCATCTAAATCGGATCAGTAGTTTTTGCTTAAAAGAGTAACAAACATCCTCACAAACTTTCGTATTATTAAGTTCGCGTCCCGTTGAATCCCGTTGATCTTCCGGGATAAAAAGTAGCCTATATGTGTTAATCCAGGTCACGGACAATATATATTCCAAGTTTTATCTAAATCGGATCAGTAGTTTTTGCTTAAAAGAGTAACAAACATCCTCACAAACTTTCGTATTATTAAGTTTGCGTCCCGTTGAATCCCGTTGATCTTCCGGGATAAAAAGTAGCCTATATGTGTTAATCCAGGTCACGG
Source organism: Eulithis testata (assembly GCA_947507515.1). Lineage (NCBI taxonomy): Eukaryota > Metazoa > Arthropoda > Insecta > Lepidoptera > Geometridae > Eulithis > Eulithis testata. The sequence continues at coordinate 1,301,420 of OX382213.1, read as the reverse complement.
ACAATATATATTCCAAGTTTCATCCAAATCGGATCAGTAGTTTTTGCTTAAAAGAGTAACAAACATCCTCACAAACTTTCGTATTATTAAGTTCGCGTCCCGTTGAATCCCGTTGATCTTCCGGGATAAAAAGTAGCCTATATGTGTTAATCCAGGTCACGGACAATATATATTCCAAGTTTCATCCAAATCGGATCAGTAGTTTTTGCTTGAAAGAGTAACAAACATACTCACAAACTTTCGCGTTTATAATATTAGTTCGCGTCCCGTTGGATCCCGTTGATTTTTCGGGATAAAAAGTAACCTATGTGTTAATCCAGGTCACGGACAATATAATATATTCCAAGTTTCATTCTAATCGGATCAGTAGTTTTTACGTTTAAGAGTAAGAAACATCCATCTATCCATCCTTACAAACTTTCACGTTTATAATATTAGTAGGATTAATAAAGTAATAAATTTTCAAGGTAAGCAAACCTTTAAAATTTTTATATCTAGTTAACTGATACTTAACAAGGGAGCGTTGTAAAACGGAATTTTATTTTCAAATCAATCGTCATCTCCTCACTAAAATCATACTAAAATTTTGTATCGCTGCGCCCTTATCGCCTAAAGACTTTTATTACAGACTAGTGAAATACCGCAGCTTTGTTCGTTTAGCAACAGAAAATAAATACACCGTGGATAAATTCATACATTATGAATTAATTATTATTATTTAAAAAAAAATAACTTTACATAAATGATTATTATTACTTATTAGCTATATCCAATTATCCACTGACTATTATGAAAGGCTGGTCCAATTTTGATGGAGTTTTTACCCTGTAGGTAGGGATCCCGGTCAAACCGTACAAGTTACAATTGTCTGAGATAAGTACTTTTGTATAATGTTTTAAAAACATCCACAGGTACGCTCTCAAATCTGAAATGGGGTTTTCCAGCTTTTTGACTTAATTTTTTCAGTCAATAAGTCATGCGCTTTAATATAAACAGAATAAACTGAAATGTTCTTAACCAAGATAATCTTTATTGACATTAACCCTGTGAAGGTCTATCCACACTTGTCTCTTTCACACCCATGAAGATAAACGAAAGAGTGAGAGAGACGGTATTAATTTATGTCGCAAGAGAACATTTCAAAAGATATTAAGTGATTTGACTAAAGGTAATTTGTTTATCGTAGCAGTAAATTGATCTTACTTAAAAAAAATATGAGTTTTCCGGATTCTTAATAGTTATGAGTTTTATTTATTTATTTATTGCATACATGGTTTATATATATAGCTTAGGTATTATGTAGCTAAAAGAACAGTCATGTACCCTGTGAGGGCGCAGCAATAGTACTAAAATAGATAGCAGTAGTAAATTAATATTATAGATTAGATACATAATGAAATAGTGATAATGTCATGGTAAAAGTTAAATGAATGTCAATAATAATGGGAGGTACTTATACAATTATCAAGCGGATGCAAAGTCAAAAATAAATTTATAACATTATCTACGTATTTACAATATAATTTAAATGTCAAAAATAAGTTGTAATTTAATTAGAATAATGTCAGTTTTTATTATGCGCTACCATTTATCGGACAGAAATTCGTCAACAGAGTAATAACACTTAGAAATAAGGAATTCCCTTAGAGTTTACAAGAAAGTATAGAAGAAATAACTACTTTCCCATATTTGGAATAAAGTCCAATTTTGTAAAGACATCTTACAGGGTCAGTCAGATGCACATTAGAACATTACTTTTTTTTTTTTTTTTTTTTTTTTTTTTTTTTTTTTTTTTTTTTTTACTTTCCGTAGACCAAGCTTTAAAACTATGTAACACTTTACGTAACGTTGTAAATCTTTGCAATTTAAATACTATGGGGTATATTCATGGTCTTCAAAGCTGGGCTAGTTAAAATGACTGCTGACTCTGTTGTCATCTCTTTTCGTTGTCATGCAAAAGACAATTACAAATCATTTTTAAATCGGCTAAAATGACAGGAGACTTTATGATTAAACGGATTATGTATGCAACTGTACTAACAGCAGTAACAACTTTCAAAGTTATGAAGATTCCATTCAAAGTTGATCGTTTGAATCTTAGCGTACCTTCACAATGTTACAACCATGCGGGTCGTCCAAAACAGAAGTATTAAAATTTTGTAGTATCGGCAAATCATAATCTTTTAGTTGTCAAAGTTCAGTCGCTATAGCTCTGCCTTCCGCGCTGTGCGTTGTGGGTTTGATCCCCACTAAATACCACCATATATTAAGGCTGAATTACACCGGGGCAACACTGTGCGGCATTGCGGCATGCCACAAGGCCGCATGCTACAAAATAAAAAATGTCGCTTGTTGTTGCAAGAACCGTGCGACATGGCAACACCTTGCGTCATGTGCCAGACTGTGATAATTATCGATGTTGCCTCGACGTAAAATAGGCCGCCGCATGCCACTAATGCCGCAAATGCTTTCTATTTGTAGCATGCCACAAGGTGCCGCATGTCACAATATGTAGCATGCGGCACTGTCGCACGTTGTTGCCCCGGTGTAATTCAGCCTTAAGTACCTATGTATCTACAAAAAAAAGTAAGTATTCTATCAGCAATGTAGTTTTTATAGAAAGAGCTTTGCTTAGTTTGACAGTAGAAAGCTTTTGAGAATTTATTTTAAACCTATTATAATATCAAATGAATACTTAGAAATTTTGAGGATATTTTTACTCCCAGGGCGACTATTTCTTAGTAGCACGTATAAAATACCTCTTTCCTATTATTTCTAGCGAAAACAAACTTTCCCCCAAAACATCAAATATCAAAGGAGATCGACCAACTTACGGAGTTTCTTTCAATAGTTCTTTCTATAAGTTATTTCCAAGAACATTTTTTATAGAACGCTTTTTGAATATCTGATCATAATTCTTTTGTAGTTTGTTGTTGAGGAATATCGGAAGACGAAGCGTGCAAAATTGTGCAATATAGATAATGATAATAATATGTCTAGTCTAAGTGGACTTCCTTAGGTACCGCCTGAGTTTAATTTCTGAAACTTTTGATCCACGATCTATGTCAATATTTCAAAAATTAATCTCTATTTCTAGAACAGTTTGTATAAAAAAAAATTGTGCGTGGAGTCCCTCCGCGCGGAAGAAGTTATACTTCGAGTGCTATTTGCGTTTTGTGGGGGTCTCCGTATGTGATCACTCTCGCTCTGTCTCTTTCTAGTCCTCCTCTCCAGGAGCGTTAATTTTTTAACACGTTAAACGCTTGTAAGTCGCATTAGAAGTATAACTTCAAAAGGTTCGTAACAAACCCTTTTAGATTTGGATGAGAATTCTTAGATTCACAACTTAGTGAGAAAAAATTACAGATGAGGTTACCAGACCACCCACCTCATACTGCACGTCCAACTTCGACGGAATTGCACTGGATTCCCAGTACTCTGAAATAAAGAAATATCTACAAGTTTTTCATGAATTTTCTACAACAAATATTCTGATAAATATTTAAAAAACTGCACATACCTTTTATTTTCTTCGTGAAAGCAGACGCGCTATAAATTGAAATTAATTTGTGTTGTTTATACAGGGTGTCCCTACTGCACCGTTTGCCGCTTCGCTGAAGCCTGGCGTTTGGCGCAATGCTGACAGTGACGGCAAACTTTACGGAAATAAAGATAAATCGACGGGGCTAAGTGACAAATTTGAATTAAATTACTGTATATTCGAGTTATACGAGCGAATGTTAGCGACGATGACATGATACCTTTCTCTTGCTTGCACTTAAGCGAAAACATATCTCTTTTTCGCTAATTATCTTTTAGGCGGAAGGGAACGGTTTAAAGTGGTTACGCTGAGCTCATTAAAAAACTTGTAGTTTCTACGGGTAAGTAAATAATGTAATAGCTTTGACTTAATTTTAAAAGATTTTGCTTATAGAGGTTTTCATTGGTAGTTCAATATGTACATGCAGATTTTGCACAACACAAACGGAATTATCCTATAGTTTTTAATAGGCACAAAACAAGTCAACGAAAATATCTGTGTTGTACCTATTTTAAACTGAAAACCGACCAATTCAGCTTGAGTTCTTTATTTAAAACCTCAGTTCCGCCAGCCTATCAAACCGCCAATCGGCGATACTTTGCAACGTTTCGCGCCAACTGGAGCGTACCGTTATCTTGCCCATCGATCATTTAGCATCCCCCTGTGAATACGCGTCGATGTACGAGAAATCATCGGTTAATTGTTTTTAAACATTACTATTTGTACATCTATCTAAGCTTTTTGCCTATTGTTACCTAAGTACCAGACTGTTGAACAAGATTCATCTAGATATTTTTTTTCGTCTATGTTATCCTGTCCGTAAAACATAGTGGGCCCGTTCGGACTTTTTCCCATCTGGCCCACTGATGGGCAAGTTAGTGGGCTCAATGGGAAAAAGCTTGCTATATCAATCGATCATTTGTTTTTTTAAGTGTATTCAAGTCAGTCAGTTGTCAAGTTGACTGTCATTTTACTTGATACAAAAAACTACAATTTTGACTGCATCAAAACATTTTTTTCGGGCTAATATAAATAGACCATTTGGACATGCAAAGTCACGTTTAGCGTCAACGGTCCAATTTTGTACCACGTCGTAAAGAAGTTGTGTTGTAGATGCTATTCTCTAAGCCTTGTAACATGTTCTCCGACATTCTTCTTGTTAGTTCTTATACAAAGTTTAATTAGAACAACCCACGTTTGTAATTGGCTGCAGCATTGTATTGCATTTCTCTAAGAAAATCTTGTATTTCTGTTATCCACAGTAATCCACACTAATAAAATAAATGAGAAAGTGTATGTTTGTTGCACATTTGTACATTTTTAGCATAGAACGCGTGCATTCTTATGATCTCTTACGCCTTTACATCTATTGAAGATTATTTATGCGGCGTCAGGAGGCAACCTATGCCTACACTTCACGGGACACTGTAGTGCCTGGGACAATGTTTAGATGGAGGCTTGCCCAGCACCTATACCATCCTCTCAGCACAGTCAGCCATATCCACAGGAATGACATCGTCAATACGTGCGGAGCTGACTAAGCAAAGGGTTCCCTCACGATGTTGTATTCTTATGGTGTTTTTTTTTTCACCCTTTCTGTCTCACTGCTGGGCAAAGGTCTCCTCCAAAGACTTCTATCCGAAGCTTCCTTTTGAAGGTGTGAAGTTTGTTTTTCGTTGGCGGTGTATATTATGGAAAAAAAAATTGAATTGTTTTTTAGCTAATTTTTGAGATCCAGGTTTTTTTTATGCAATATAGGCAACCGTGTGACCACAATCTCACATGTTATGCAATGATGCGGTCGACGATGTGGCACGGTTACCTAGAAGACACCTATTCACTCTACTCTTGAAAACTTCCAAATTATAGTCATAGGGAACAGACGCCGGCAACGAGTTCCACTCTTTAGCTGCCCGCATAATAAAGCGTTTCGATTTTAGACTATTTGGCATCTAGTTTTTTTTTGATCCCATTAAAATAAACAAAGCCATGGGTAAAAGCTAGTCATCTACCAATACCAAAGATGTACCTAATGTAGCTTACAAACATTTCTATTATCTTGTGGACGTGGGCGGCGGCGGGTTCAATGACCACCACTATAAATAGAAGAAGGTACCACAAAGTGGAAAGTAATACACATTCTCCTTTTATTTATCATTAAAAAGGTACCTTTTAACATGATTTTACTGAATAAATCTGTATTGAATTTTTAACATGATGAGTTTTTAATTTTGTGCCGCAGTTGATGAGTTGATGACGTTGATGTACGTCGATCTCACACGAGATTTAAATAACTGATTATTTTTGGGTCTCAGCTGATACCGATGCCCTCCCAAAGTAGTAGGATGACGAAAAACGAGACTTAATGAACTCGTGGACCTATTCAACAAAAAAGTTGGTCTGCGAAAAAACTCACATTTACGGTTCTCCATAGTTTTTGTCACGACAAGCAAAATTCACCCTTGGGCGAGTCAGCTAGTTATAAATAAGAATGAAAATCTCCTTCCTACTCACATTTCATGTAACTATGCGTCTCACGGTGCCCTAGGGCGCAAAACAACGCCCTTAGTGTGAACCGGCGTCATAATGGGCCTAGCGCTGTATATCATGTACCATGTTCGGTAAAACGGTGACCGTCTTGACGACCGTAAAAAAGCAAAAATAAAAACCAGAAATTGTTAATACAAGGCCTGGGATACGTTGGGAATTTTTCCTAACGACCCCACTTGTGGGTCAGCTAGTGGACTCGTTTGGAATCCTCTGGTGACGCAGAGTAATTCAGAGTACGTCCTCGATGATGGAGCTGAACCAAAAATAGGTAACTGCTCAAAGTTACGTTCCCCCAAAGTGCCAGGTTCCTTTGAGGGCACCATCATTTTTTCCTCATTCACAAAATAGTAGTCCAGCGAAACTTTTTGTTAGGTAGTTTTGAACCGTGGCCCAGCGAAACCGTGGTCCTACGGGATGAAGCCAACATTTTTACAAGCTAGGCACTTATAATATTTGCATTAGTCCTTGTACCACTGCATCACAGTTTAGTCTTAATAGCTGTTGGATACTCACAGAGGACAAACAATTTTATTTGTGGCAAAAGGATGTTTTTTTCTGCAAGAAAAAAAATACACGTATTTTATCAGCAATCTAGTTCCAATAGTACAAGATTTGCTTAATTTGGGACTACAAGGCGTTGTATGAAATGTCCGAATGGTCTATGAATATTTTATTATTTATTTACTAAGTAAATACTACAGCTGCAAGGCTAACTCAAATATAATACAGAGATTCAAATTCTTGAACCAACTTTGAATGAATACCATGCATCGTATAACGTAACTCAGAAACAACCCTCCTTTATCGAACAGTGTAAGTGTGTTGCAGGCAAACTTCGATTTCAGGTATATCTGGTAGGTACTGACTTCTTACTAGTAAAAATACCGGTAAAAACCTATGCGTGCAGTCCCTACGCGTGGGAGAAGTTATACTTCGAGTGCCACGCATTCACTCTCGCTCTGTGTTTAATGTGAAATCAATTTATTATTTATTTTTATGTATTTATATTTTGATTTTAGCGTATTATAGTCTCTTTCTATTCCCCCCGCTGTCAGTTGGAAGTCATTTATCTTCAAAAACACGGGCGGTCAAATGCTGAATTTCTGAACACTGCCATCTATATTTTATTGTAGCATGTGTAGCGTATTATTCCCCCCGAATAGAAAGAGACAGATACCATGTGATCCCGTAACGCAACGTTGTTAGAAGTCGCATTAGAAGTATAACTTCAAAAATACAAAAATACCGTTTCTGAAAGGAACGGGATCTGGATAAGTGCTTTGTTTCTTGATCGATTAAATTAAACAAACTTCGGTATTTTTTTATGAAATATTGTTGGATTCGGATTGAAAACAATAATTTTTCAGTAAAAAATTATATTTATTTGGGTTCAAGGCTATTTGTAACTCAAAACATTGCTAGAAAGGAATCTAGCACGCTTGACCTATTTATAATAATTTGAACCGTTCAACCTGTTTTGTAATAAACAAAAAAAAATTATAGATATTTACTAAACAAAGCCAAGAACCGGTCACTGAAACATGATGATGAGGAAGCAAAGTTTGTACCTAATGGGATCTAGGATACTGTTAGAGTAGGTGACAAATAATACCGCAATACAGGTCATTCGCCCACCTTCACCACGATGTCGCAAAATTCAATTTATGTATGGTAAACAAACAGTACTACGAGATTCGAGCGATTACCGTCTTAGCGACAGGTTTATATGGAAAGCGACAGAATTAGCCATTCATAAATTGAATTTTGCAACATCGTGGTGAAGGTGAGTGAATGACCTGTATTGCGGTGTTATTTGGCACCTACTATAGAATACTTATTTATATTTTTTTTTTGTAAATGTAAAAAGCTACTTAGATCAATTTATTCAAATACCCGGTCAAAATTGTATTTATTTTTAAATTAGTATTTACCTGTAGCACGAGGTAATGTCCAGCTATTATGAATTTGGCTGCAATAAAGTATATTTATGGTACCTCAACTGTAATTACGGGTCGGATTCTAACAATTTATATGTAAAACAGGTATTCTACGTACCGGTGTGGTATCGGACTGTTGTAGACTACATAATACACAAAATACACATACTATTAGCCTATATGGGTACTAAACACCTGGCGGATAGAAGCTAGGGATCTTAAATAAATAAATATGGTATGCTTAATAAATTCCTTCATACCTACGAAAAAAAAAAATACAAAGATACCTACGGTTCGTAGATAGCTCTACTGTTTCGTGTGTATTTTGTGAATATTGTAAATATTGTATTATTATTCATTTTATTTGTGAATATCTTTGCATCAACACCCGCGTGACTGTGACTGGTTGGAATTTTTCCCAACGGTTCAATGTGCGACTCGTTGGGAATCCAATGAAATCCATTGACAGCGGTTGAAAAGTCATGGCTACCATGACTATTCGAACTTTCGTAGACGCTGTACATTGATAGTATGAATAAACCTGATACCTTCAAAAACCTTGGAATCGGAAAATAGTATCGGAATTAGTCAGACAGAGAACAGATCGGCGCGTCCTGTCCCCTGACTAACAAATACACAGTAATCCCGTATTACAAATGCACAAACGCAGAAGAGTAAACACTGCATTATTGTGTTATTACCCGGCGGCCGGAGGTTCGATAATTGTTTTGTAATTACTGCGAATACACTACGGATTGCAGGATAGGGTTGGATGAAGCCGAATTTAAGCCGAAGCCAAAAAGTAAATTATTTTATTTTAAAATGATATGAACCTAACTTTGTGCGGGCCGAAGCCGAAAAAATACCGTATGTTAAAAATAGGAGCCAAATGAAAATATGTATCACGAACGGAATGTCCTTTTAAATGAGTCAGGGTTCTAAGAATTTCCCAGAGAAAGAAAGTTTTGCAACAGAAATAAACAAACTCGTCTAATCATGAAACGCACCTCACTTTTTATTTAGTTTAGAACAAAGAAAGCTCATTAGACGATACAACCAAATTTTAGACCTTCTCAAAAAAAAATATTGAAGCTGCCGCCAACATGCCGAAGATACGGTGAAGATTCACGCATTCGGTTTCGGCTTCAGAATATGCCGAATCTAAGAGCTAGTCCCGAAACTATTACAAACCGGCAATAACTGGTAATGGATGTGTTTGCTTACCGTTTATTTGGCCGGTTGCGGTTCCGGTTCTGTTGACGTCGATTGAACAAGTTCATTATTATGTTCAGAGGTATTAATTAGTTTAATTATTATTAGGATATTAAAAAACTTAGAGTACCAAATGGTCATGTGGTAGAGTCTGACTACGCTACGTTTAGAATATTGTAGAATTGGTTTTTTCTTTAAATCGGTTTATAAATGACGGAGTTCGAAGGTTACAAATATAAAAGAAGTAACAAATTGAGAACTTCCTCCTTTTTTGAAGTCGGTTAATGAATAAGTACTGAATTGAGAATCATTTCCTGTTTTCGGAAGTTGGTTAATTAAAAGTAAAATGGAAAATAGACGGACAGGAACCAATCAAGAAAGTATTATCAAAGAAATCTATTACCTAATTACTTTTTTGACTTTTTAGAGTTCCGTGAAGGAGCACGGAAATCACAGAATCGCTTTCGGACTATTGTAGATACAATAGTCCGAAATAATTTTAACATTATCGAAATGACTAAAAACTGAAATAGTGGATTGTAAAGATTCAATTATATATACAAACATTCACACAATTTATTTTCAAAAACTTTAGATTAACTAAAATATTTTTAAACCCAGCTTCAGTCCGCGATTTGGTTCGCGTCCCGTTGGATCCCGTCCCCTTACTTTTCCGGGATAAAAAGTAGCCATATAGGCTTTTTTTTATCTAGGTCACAGACCATATATATTCCAAGTATCATCCCAATCGGATCAGTAGTTTTTACGTGAAAGAGTAACAAACATCCGTATTGCCATACAAACTTTTGCGTTTATCATATTTATTTAATTATTTTTTTTATTTATTTCATACTTTATTGCACAAAATTTTAAATTTTTTACAATGGGTGGACATATTAGTAGGATTAAATGACGTCTCTAGTTTTCTCTTTGCGGAACACTAACAACTGCACGGAATCTTTAGAATGGAGTCCCACTCACTCTTGTCGATGTCTCAAGTTGCTGAAATCATCGATCGAGCCACCTAACAATAAACTAAACGTTCGTCCTTGATTTGTTTACGAAACTGTGGCACGGGGTAGATATATTATACTAGCTACAGTGCATGTCTGGTGATGTGGCACAATGTCAAGGTCAAAAACCTTATTCAATAATTCAATTTTATGAGAAAGAGTATAAGCTTATTTGTCACATTTATTTGTATTCGCAACCAACGTGAACGTCGTACAGACCAACTTTGTGTTGCAATAATGTAAAAATACAAAGGCTTAGCTACAGTGTTGTCATAGTGGTTCGATATAAATTTAACGGTTCTTAATTTGTTATACACTTCACGATATTAACATTATATAATATATCCTAATCTAACAAGCGCTTCTAGCGGGAGATTTGCAAACTATTTTTCTCCATACAAAAACTGCGAGTTTCTCGATTTTCGCTTGTCGCAAATAACTCAGACTACGGGCTCTGGTGTTAAGCAAGCGGCATAATTATGTTTATCTCACTTTGAAAAACCGTTTCGTTGGAGGCATTCGGTGTCAACGTTCGACAAGTGTCACAGCAACAGCCGCAGACTACACCGAAATAGAATCATGGTTTTACGTACCCTGGGAATTGATTTAAATCGACAGCAGTAAAACTTGCTGAGCTTCTTTGAATGGGAATGTAGTTTTAATTTTGCTGCGGGGCTCTTAAATAGGAGTTTATGAAGCCTTATCTTTTCTCTATGGCTGACTAGGCTGAGAGGATGGTATAGGTGCTACAAACCTACTCCATCTAAACATTGTGCCAGGCACTACAGTGTGTCGTTAAGTGTAGGCATAGGTTGCCTCCTAAGCCCCGAGTCTGTGCATTTGTTTTACTTTCGACTCGATTATAGCACACGCAAAAGCATTCGCAAAGCGAGAAATTTTGTTGTGAATTGCGCAATTCCCAAATCTTCAGAGCCCGCAGTCTGTGCATTTGTTTTACTTTCGACTCGATTATAGCACACGCGAAAGCATTCGCAAAGCGAGAAATTTTGTTGGGATTTCGCAATTCCTAAATCTTCAGGTAGAAGCGCTTATCCGGGTTTCATACAAAATTTCTCGCTATGCGAATACGTTTTCGAAAGTAATAAATGCACAGACTCGGGTCTCTGACGCTGTATCATCTTCAATAGATGTAAAGACCTATTATTATTACGAAGCCTTGACCTCGTTTTTTAGCGTTTTTATGAAGTTTCGGTTAGTATTTCACGCTTGTTTTTTAGTAATTAAAAGGGGGAGGGTGCACTAAACGGCCAAACAAGGGGTGAAGAAAAAAGTATCGATTAAAAAAGTTATTTTTTTACGGTCGAGGAAGTTTTGTCTCAAAGATTTGGTTACATCTCGATGAAGCCTAAAAGAATACAGCTTACTACGAAACTCAATGGTAGTAGAGCGAGAAGGTTGTTTACCGTTGTATAGAATTTAGAAATATTGTAAAAATGGTAGGCCAAAGTTTTTGATTTTCATTAATTTCCGGTAGGCAATTTACTAACATTCTACCATCTACAATTCTACATTGTACCTTCTCATGTCCTATGTTATTTTATTTATTTATTATATTAAAATAGGACACCCAACACGGGTTTACACTTATTTAACAAACAATTAGTCTAAGGGTTACTTAGTTTAGTGTTCCCATAATTATAGGGCGCCACAGCGTGCGAGGAGAAATAAACAACAACTTACTACCACTAATAAACAAAGGAATCACCAAAATCAAAGAAAAAAAAACCATAAGCAAACCAAAGATACAATTAAATCAGCAAACAAAAAATACAAATAAACAAACATAATTAAGCCTTCTTTTGTGCAGTGAAATAGTTATTTACCTATTTTTTTTTATTTTACTTATATCCCACAGCAAAGTCACCCTCAAATTCTGCCTTAGTGTCAGTAGTACCATTGATTTGTACCATTGATGGTACAAGTGACACAATTTTGTATCTTTAGTACCATTAATGGTACTAGTGACAATTATTTTGGATCAGTAGTACTTATCTCGGTCGTTATAAAAACCTAGTCTTAATAAGATTATCTTTCTAAGCCCGCGTGTTCCGTAGCCCATCAAAACTATTTTCTAGAGTCGCTCCGTAAAACGGAGTTGGTCGCGTGACGGACGACCGCACCCCTGATGCAATCACCCCCTGGGCAGAGAGGGGAGTAGTCAAATCTTAACGTTGACAGACGGCAAAGTATCTTTGATAAGTGGGATACCGATACCTGAGTTTTGTGATGAGTTCATTCTGCGTATTTTTTTTGTAAAAGATTTTTTGACGAAATCCCTATCGATTTTTTTTTCTAGTACCAAGATATCTGAGAGGATGTCAACCGTGCCTGGAAACCGCTGTCTTTTTTAGTAAAGTATAATAATAATAATAATAGATAATTTTTTTGTTTTTTTTATTTTTTAGATTAAAAAAAAAATATTTTTGTAATATTTTTGCTCTGGCGGCGGCCAACGACACGACACGATATCGTCGAAGAGCTAATGTTACAATGTTGCCTTTTACACCATAACGACACCGACAACGATATTTTTATCCGAGCAACTGTCTTTACTATCCAAAATAGTAACTGGGGGGCAATCGTTGTCTCATAAAAACCTGCCAGGTTTAATTGAGCCTGGCATTTTTTCTCAACTGTTTTCATACTAAATCATAGGTATTCTGTGACTAAATAGTGACATTAGCGCGTTTCAGCGCGTTTTTGCCGTCAAAAGCTTCTTGTTTTCGTATATCTGTAACCACGTCAGTTGACATTATGCTGGGCAGCGAAAGCAGTTCAGAGCTTACGATATAGGGGCAGCACTGCACTTCCCCAAATGAACTCAGTATCCGTACTTGCAAATAGCATTTAAAAAATTCAGAACTATTAATGAACCGCCCGCCGACGTCTGATGAAGTCAGTATAAAGTTTCCTTTTTTAATATCCTCAATTATGCCATTTCTGGTGCCACATTAGCTGGGCATGTAAATTTTTGCTCAGTAAATTTTAGTAGCTTTTTGAAAAAATTTGTCCGATCATTGTACCTATTTCTACAGCTAATCAGTATTTGCTGTATTCAACAAAGAATATGTAATACGTAGTTCCTTCGTAAGAAAAAGCGGGACTCCCATTCTACCAAAATTACACACTGAAAATCTCGTTTTATACGAAACGTGATTCAAATTTTGACCCCCGTTTCATACATTGTTCGTTTTTCGAAAGCATGAGTCTAGTTCGCTATAGTAGGTGCCAAATAACACCGCAATACAGGTCATTCACCCACCTTTAAAACGATGTCGCAAAATTCAATTTATGAATGGTAAACAAACAGTACTATGAGATTCGAGCAATTACCGTGTTAGCGACAGGTTTGTATGGAAAGCGACAGAATTAGCCATTTATAAATTTAATTTTGCGACATCGTTTTGAAGGTGGGTGAATGACCTGTATTGCGGTGTTATTTGGCACCTACTATAGTCTGGTGTTCAAGTTGAAGATGGTTGCCCGTAGCACAAAGGCACACGAAGCTACATAATATAATTAAATCAGAAATGAGACTTCTAAATTGAAAACCTGTAAAAAATGTATGATTTTCGAATTTCGAATTTGTTTATTTCTTCTGTGCTTCCTTTATTTTAACTAAAAAGTAAAACTAAGTCCATATGAGTCAATGACCAAGTCTGGTGACGGAAATTTTAGGCGACTGCTAAAACCAGTACCGTTCAAAGCACAGCCCCCGTATCGCAAGCTCTGAACTGCTGCCCAGCATAATGTCAAGCCACGTGGCTACAGATATACGAAAACAAGAAGCTTTTGACGGCAAAAAACGCGCTGAAACGCGCTAATGTCACTATTTAGTCACAGAATACCAATGACTTAGTATGAAAACAGTTCAGAAAACCTGCCAGGTTTTTATGACAGAACTAAATCATACCAACTTACACATCGAATTATCACAAAATTGTATGAATACTTTAGTGTACCAGCTGTATTAGCTAGACCGTAATCCCGGCCAGCGCTGGGATAGTTAATTCCTTCCATAATTTCCCGTCAGATGTCAGTAATGGAAGGTACCCACTACATCAGGGGTATTACCTGGCTCAGCGGGGAAACGTGTTTGAATCAACGCAATCTCGCGATTATGAAACTATGAAACTTTTCTGTAGAAAAATTAATCTGAGTAATCGTATATTCAAGTACCTAGTAAATAGTGTTGAGAAGAATTACTTCGAGGAATTCCACTTTCCACACACACAATTTTTCGCGCACTTACGCTAATCATGGCCATTCCGATGAGTTATAAAAGCATGATTTAATACATAAAATATTAATTCAATTTTTCTTATTGTAATGTAAAAGTCAAAGTCAAATCGAAAATGTAGTTTCAATAATCAACCCATGGTCGCGTGATCCCTAGATTGGTCGCCAAATGCGCGTGTAGCCTAAAACACAAACAGGACTTTGCTGTATGCATATGCACTCTTGGCGTCTTTATTCGAGCCATCCGAGACCGAGACCTACCGCCATCCATAGGCTCCTTCACGCTTTTGATGACAACTTCAAAAGTAATATTGTCAAATACTGTCAAATCGGCAAAAACATTCGTTTTGGTCAATTTCCACATGACAAGTGTTCCATTATGTACTCAATGGGGCATTCGGGCATTCTATATCATCTGCTGGAAAAAGGAAATTGAAGGTCGGAGGGCAGTACGTCTTCAGTCACAGCGATTTGGATGTCATCATCATCATCATCAACCTATATCGGTCCACTGCTGGACGTAGGTCTCTCCCAAGACGCGCCACTGAGCCCGGTCTTCGGCTCGTCTCATCCAGTGTTTGCCAGCTACATGTCTCAGATCGTCACCCCACCTAGTCGGAGGGCGTCCTACACTACGCTTGCCTAAACGCGGTCTCCACTCGAGTATTAGTTTGCTCCAACGATTGTTAGTTCTGCGGCAAACATGGCCGGCCCACTGCCACTTCAGCTTACTAATCCTCTGAGCTATGTCGACTACCTTGGTTCTCTGTCGGATAACCTCGTTCCGGATTCTATCCTTCAGAGAAATTCCGAGCATAGCCCGATTTGGATGTACTAGGCTTTAAAAGTTATCCTGGGTCATGACCGCTGTAGAACAGAGTGGAGTGGTGTAAAACAGCGTAGAGTACCGCGTTTGCTCCTCGCCGCTGACGCAGACTGCGACGTAACAAAATACCGCATACTAGATGTTTTCCATACAATTGTGTGTCCGGCGCCGCATGCTGCGTACCGCTGCGTTGTGCGTTACGATCGCGAGACCAAAGCTCTAGACGACTTCTGTTTTTAGTGAAATCACAAGTAATTGAGGATTTTAAAAATAGACAAAAGTGACCTCGTTTATCCGAAATAGGAGAGAATAGATAGAAAAACAAACATCACATGTTTTTGTACCTCATATTTTTGTCCGTTTGTTGTGTTACAAATATAAAAGTATTTTTCTATTTCTTTTACACTCTATAAATACTAGAGAAGTTCCTCGACATACATACAATCTACGATCTTCATTTATTTCTGAATTATTCGTGAGGGCGCCACTGGACTTTTGATTAATGTCTGTCTATGGTCGGCACAGAAACACAGTTATCGGTCACTAGATGTCGCCCACGGCTTTGCTGGCGTCGTAGGAACATACTCATTATTTTGTTAAAATCTTTGGTCCTAATTTCAGATCCTTTAGGGTGCCATTTTTCAAAATTCCTTTCTTAGTGATCCCCTACACTATATAAGGATACTATCCTCTAAATTTTATTCCTCTAGGAGTTGCAGTTTAGTTTCTGTGGCTGTTCGTTGATTGTCAGTCAGCTTCAAAAGAGTTTTATATATTTAGAAGAAGATTACCCGCTACGCTACCATCGCAGCTGTCACTATAGCCACACCCGGGGGCGATTGTTTGCACGGTTGCGGGTAGGAAATGAAATACGGTAATGTCCGTCGGCAGACGGAAGCAACCCCTAAACTGACGGACTTGACGGTCAAGCTAATGAAATAAAATGCTGAGATTTATACACTGTATGCGAATATAGTGTAACAAACAGAATTAGCTGAGTCCGAACCGATGTCGAGTTCGGGTAAAACATTTTGCTCACAGATTTTGCTACTTTTGTTTGGAAACGGATCTCGATATCCCATGACAAAACCCAGTGTAATCAGTTTCTTCTTCTATTATGCTGGGTGGCGCAAAAGTACTGGTACTAAAGAAAATACCGTTTTTTTTTATATGACATTTCCTGTCATTCTGTTGTATCATTGGTAATAATCTCGTGCAATTAATTCGTAAAATCGCGGTTAGGCTGCGTGCACACTGCATTTAATCGGATAAAGGGATTCGTGCGCCGCGGTCATGCGTAAAGATCGGGTGCCTATAGCTATTGCATTTAAAAGACGCGACTTTTTTGTGCGACTTTAATTAAACATAATCAGCATAAAACAACGCAAAGGAATTTGAATCATAATAAACAGTTCTCATGACCTTTCCAAGCGTTTTTGAAAATCTTAACAGAACCGGAATCAAAAGAAAACTAAATCTTAATTAACAATACTAGTTCTTTTAAAATGAATTAATCCAAAAACCATGTCCTAGACATCTAAATTCAACCACAATGCCCTACACTAATAGTCCTTTCAGGCGTATGGAACGGCCTATATAGACTCATAGCTATATAAGAAGCTTGTTCTCAAGTAAAAATATCATTGAGAATATTGTAGATAGGTAGTTATGAAATGTCACTTTGTCGCGCAGATAAGTCGCGTCTGCAAACTCTCGGCCTGTTCGGAGAGTAATCTCATCAGAAACGCGGTTACTTTGTAGGTAATGGTTTGCTTTTCGGCTGTAATATAACGGTTCCCGGGGCTGTGTAAAATAAAACCAGTTTTATTGGAAACAGAAAACTTGAGGTGACCTAGATATTGCAACAATGATTGCTATGTTACAAAATTAAAGCTAGAATGAGCGTAAACGGGCCACTACAGCCACCAGTGGCCAGCGACAGCTATTTTTTATAGTGGCTGCCACTAGCCGTAACAAGTATCACTATACAAATACCAACGGTATCACATCAAGGTTCAAGTCAAGCATAGATATTTTGACTATTATTTATGAGAATTTCAACGTACTCAAATAATTAGGCGTGGATAAAAAAAAATAATTTGTAAAAAAATTAATAATTAGTCTGAGTTCTATATCAGAACACACGCCACTATACCTACATAAATGGTCTCTTGAAAGGAAAACTATTGGAAACTTCTAGAAGTTTCCAGAAATTAAATAAAAACCACAATTATTTGTGTATCAAGCAAGACTAACCTAAACCGTTTATCGTCATTGAAAAACCTACACATGGGAGTTGACGTTACATTGACTTTTTGATTGTGGTCATCTTTCACTCGGAACACGGCACGTAAAACTAAGCTCCTTGCCCTATTTATTTTATGAAGTGACTCAATAATCAGACGGCCCCCCAAATGACTTACTCTCAGTACCAGTCGGAAGCGTACCCAAGACACTGGCTGCATTGCCGCGCTGAATAGCAATACTGATACGCTGGTCTAGATATTCACCAGCCCTCGGGTCACGCGTCGCTTCAACTAGACGCCCTGAAAGAATTTTGAAAACCCGGAGGGCCTCGGTACCCCACGGACCTAGAGTCTCGACCCCGAGAGGCACAAGTGTAGGCCCTATCGAGACCTGCTTAATTGAACCTACAGTTAAGCATACAGTTGAGCTATTTATAAATCGTTTGCAACGGTTTGTAGATGGCTCAACTGTTTCATATGTATTTTGTAAATATTGTGAATATTGTAAATACTGTATTAGTTTTAATTTTCTTTGTGAATAAATTTATCTTAACTTTCTACTGACTTTCCGATATCTTAGTCTGTTATGCATTTTACCATCACGATAGTCAGTTGTTAACACAACGCCGATTATTAGTATAAAAAAAAAACACAAAATAAAAGCTATTCGCATTCAAAATGCGTGCTAAAACCACGTGTCAAAATTTAAAAGCAAATAAATCGAGCCGCATAGTGATGTCCGACTAGTGATGTACTAATACGCTCTTGTATCGATGTATCGGATGTGCGACTCGAACTCGATGCGACATTAATAAACCATGATGCAGAGAGGCGAAATGGAAGATGTCGCCGCACTAAGAACCGTAGGCAGACGCAAGTATGAACCGAGCTTACGTGAATAAGAACAGTTGTAAAGATCCAAGTCAAACCTCTCTAGACAAGAAGTAATGGCACCACGAGGAATAACTATCATTCGTGGTTCCATTAATGGGACAAACTATCATACGTGGTTCCATTAATAGGACAAATGATAGAATTCGTTTCCAAAGAAGGTAAAATTCACCATTTTGCCTTCAAAACCAACGACAGCCGACTTGACGAATAACATGACTTGACTGATAATATTTCAAATATTTCACTTGACATTGGCAAAACTGTCTGTCGAAATGACGGACAGAGGCAGAAGAAGAAAAAGAAGAATGAATATGACATGACATTATTGTTATCATTTTTTACAAACCAGCCAAGCATGCAAGCTCGTATGAGTTAGTTGTCAACTCTGGTGACAGAGTTTTTAGGCCGCCTTAAGGCCTCCGTCATAGCTTAAAGACTGCTAGAGCCGGGACCGACAGTTTAACGTGCCCTCCGAAGCACGGAAGTGCTCAGATGTAAATGCCACTATTATAAGTGACGTTCTGTGCGGCCATAGTGACCGCACAGAACGTCACTTATAATCGGTGAAGATTAACTATGCAAACCTAGCCACGAACGCTTCAAATATGCACGTGCTCTGTATAAAATTACGCCTCAGGGCTCCGAAACGATGCATCTGTACAGGTGACGGACAAAATGGATTGTTTTTATCTTGTTGTACAGTTTTTTTGTTTTTTGATACGAAAGCTCAAAGGTATTTTTGCAACGGAATTTTAAGTTACCTTTGACAACAACAGTTGGATTTAAAACCTGAGTTCACATCCGCAAATAACGTAATTGGCATTGCTCTGCGTCCAACCGTCTGAGAGCTATATAACCTAGGAATTCAAGAAAAGAGTGAATAGGTGGATTATAGCTAAGCGTGTTCCACCTTAGGCTGCTGCTACACTTACCACCAGGTGTGCTGGCAGCCAAATGCTTATCTATAGAACATTAAAATAAACTGGACTGGATTTTGTGACTGAAGAGTCTCAAAATCCTCTGGCTTTTAAAATTTTGAAATCAAGGGGATTATGAGCCAAAAAATCTCATAATAAACTTGAAAAGGACGCTTCAAAAGGTATTATGAGATTAACCCCTTCCCTGGACGAGAATAGAATTTACCACGTTTTTCTTTACCTTCCCCAGCACCGGTACAATCGATGAACTCATTACGTGGTACATGATCACCTGCATTTACTATTAACCCCCGAATTCTTAGTAGAGCCTGAACCAGCTGGTCGGTCGGTCATTTGAGTTAGTGGCCAACTCGCCAACCTGCATGCCCACACAACAAGGCAACAGCCCCCAGGTCCCGGTCGCCACGCTAGTCCTTCCCAAGGACGAAGACCGGGCTCAGTGGCGTGTCTTGGGTGGAGTCTACGTCCAGCAGTGGACCGATATAGGTTGATGATGATGATGATGATGATGATTGGCCAACTCTGGTGACGGTCAACGGTCAAAATTAGGCCTTTACATCTATTATTGTAGATGATTTATACAGCGTCAGGAGGCAACCTATGCCTACACTTAACGGTACACTGTAGTGCCTGGGACAATGTTTAGATGGAGTAGGCCCAGCACCATCCTCACAGCCTAGTCAGCCATATCCACAGGAAAGACATCGTCAATACGTGCGGAGCTGACTAAGCCAAGGGCTTCCTCACGATGTTTTCTTTCACCATTAAGCAATAACAATGCTTTTAATATTCTAATTAAATTATAACTTATTTTTGACATTTAAATTATATTGTAAATATGTAGATATTGTTATGAATTTATGTTTGACTTTGCATCCGCTTGATAATTGTATAAGTACCTCCCATTATTATTGATATTCATTCAACTTTTACCATGACATTATCACTATTTCATTATGTACGTAATCTATAATATTAGTTTACTGCTATCTACTTTAGTACTATTGCTGCGCCCTCACGGGGTACATGACTGTTCTTTTAGCTAAATAAGACCTAAGCTATATATATAAACCATGTATGCAATAAATAAATATCTAAAACTCTTATTCGTCTGTTGTAATCAGTCAAAGGCGACACGGGCTGCTACCAAGAGGATGGACGTTTTTATGTTATAGAAGATTATCTGAGTTTTACAGCAAGAAGCGCTCGTGGCTAGGCTTGCTTAGTCAATCTTCACCGATTATCTAATTTAAGTGACGTTCTGCGCAGTCACTATTTGGATGAGTGACCGTTAGTGGCATTTACATCTGAGCGAATAGGTGGAGCGTGCTTCGGAGGGCACGTTAAACTGTCCCGGCTCTAGCAGTCGTTAAGCCACGACGGAGGCTTTAAAGCGGCCTAATAACTCCGTCACCAGAGTTGGCCACTAACTCATACGAGCTTGCTTGCTTACAGCAAAAATAAAAGCCTCTAATTTGCATAGTTTTTGAAAAAGTTAGAAATCCGATTCAGTTTTGGCGAGTCTATTCGCACTCCATAAACTTAGGGGACTGTTCAGCCGCTACGACTATGAATTCGGGAGTGAGTAGAGCTGGTAGAGTTAGGTAGGTATAGCATTTTGTTAAGCACCTACTAATATTTAATTTTATGTAACGGCTGAATGGGCGACTGGGACGTGGATAAAATTGCAGATTATTTAAATATTGCACGTCAAAATGTATACTATGCTTTTTTGGGTTGTTCTCAACCCACATTACGCTGAGTTAGGACCCATTTTGCAGCACTATGATTAGTTTTGTTATTATAATTAGGTTCTTTTATTTATTTATTAGGTTTTAGTTTAGCCTATCTACTTATGCTACCTACTTATGTTACATTCTGCTTGTGTAGCAAATAAATTATTTTTCTGCTAGCTGCCGCCCGCGACTTCGTTCACGTCCCGTTGGATCCCGTTGATTTTTCGGGATAAAAAATAGCCTATGTGTTAATCCAGGTCACGGACAATATATATTCCAAGTTTCATCCAAATCGGATCAGTAGTTCTTGCGTGAAAGAGTACATACATCGTTACAAAAGGCATCGTTTGTTTTCATACTAAACGGTTCTTATTAGTGGATGTCAAACACATCCTTAGCAATGAAGCTTAGCTCTAGTGGAAAAGCACCTTTATTCCCAAAATGGTCAATAGTCACGTGACTTGTCCTATACTATTTTGATTATAATTAATGAAACAAATGAATTGCGTAGCGGTATGCTACGGCGCTGTGCTGTGCTACGAGTATATAAAAACTCGATTAGATAGATTTATTGATATTTTTACATTTATGTAAAAAACATTGGATATTATGTTTGGGAGCCACAATAGTACAGTCCATATTAAATGCAAATTAAATGTTTTTTTTTATGAACTTAAGGAGAACATTGTACGGATAGGTGCCCTCCTACGAAAAGGGAAGATCTTCCACGCCGAGCGACCTTCGGCTCGGGGTCCGAGGGCCAATGGATGGTATTCGGTAGTATTACTTATGTTCAAACTCCGATAACTTCGTTAGCGCGATCTAGGATTTTTCTCATGTTAGTTCTTATGTAGCGAGATAGATGGCGCTACAAACTAAAGTACCAAAATCAAAATATAAAAAAATATATCCTTGTACATTTTTAGTCCCAAACTAAACAAAGCTAAAGACTATATAGGAACTAGATTGAGTAAACATTACCAATAAGCATTTATTGGAAATTATCTTTATCGTGCGTTGCGAAAGGGGGCTCGACGGAAAAAATTAAGACCAAAAGTTGTCGCGACACTTTTTTCAAACTTTGACAACGTCATTCGAATAAATTGGCACAGGAAGTTTTTTTTTAATATCGTGTGCCTGTACGTCTCAACCGAAACAAATGAATGTAGGTATTGTTGGAAGTTTTTGTTTTTAGGGTTCGTTAAGGTTCTCAGAAAATATTATAAGAAAACAACACCTCAAGGAACTTGGTTCCATCCGGGTGTCCCTTGACACCTCTCAAGTTTTTTTTTTTTATTCTTATCAAGTCGTCTATTATTATTTGAGGACGACCTAATTTCAAGGAAAATTCTTATGTCTAACGACACACGTGTGTACCTTGTTGCGTCAGTCGTGAGAATAGTCGTGAAATATGAATTAGTTTTTGTTTTATGTTAAAACTAGCTGTCGCCCGCGGCTTTGCTCGCGTGGTAGCAGCATACGCAATATTTGGTTAAAATCTTTGATCCTAATTTTAGACCCTTTAGGGTGCGACTTTTCAAAATTCCTTTCTTAGTGCACCCCTACACTATATAAGGATACTACCCTCCAAATTTTATACTTCTATAGATTGTCAGTCAGCTTCAAAAGAGTTTTATATATATAAAAAATAAAAGATAAGTATAATCAAGTCGGCTAGGTGGGGTGACGATCTGAGACATGTAGCTGGCAAACACTGGATGAGAAGAGCCGAAGACCGGGCTCAGTGGCGCGTCTTGGGAGAGACCTACGTCCAGCAGTGGACCGATATAGGTTGATGATGATGATGATGATAATCAAGTCGAGCATTTTAATGGTTACGTCATGTATTTTTACCGTTGACTGTACATGGTATTCAATATTTAAATCTGCCAATATTTGTCGAATCAATCGATCCTTGCAACCCGGATCGGAACTTGATAAATTATGTCAACATGCCGTCTACTACAAAAAACAATAAAGTTTCACTCAAAAAAAACATGTGTGTAATTCACACGTGGTAGAAGTGAAACCTTCAAAAAGACTTTCAAATCACAACGATGCTAAAGAACTTTTCACTTCAAAACAGTTGCAAAAATTGAACGAGTTTGCTCGAGATTTGAACCCACGCACTACGAGCTAGTCTCGATTTGATCCAATCCGTTAGGGTGCGTCCCCATCGGACACGGCACGGCGCCGCGCCGTGACACGGTGCCGTAAACGGTGCGCCGTCCATTGCCCCTGTCAGTCGATATCAACAGCGAAATATCGACTGACAGGGGCTGTAGGGGATCGAATTAAATTGCGTCATTTATTTGAACAATAGAAGAAGTTGGGGGTGAAATACGGAGTAGGTAGGGTTGCTATCTTCAAAATCATTTTAAAGGGCTACGGAGCAGTGGTGAGGCTTTCTCGTAGGTTAGCGAAAACTAGTCAAACTGAAACCGTATCCACCCGCAAGTTCAACTTTTTATTTATTTATTACTACTCCAATGCTTTTAACAGATGGCGTTACAAGTATAAGTACAACTGTAAAAAGACAAAATGTAGAGTCCTTTTCATGACAGAAGTCCCGCGGAAATTTCCGGAACTAAACTTTAAAACTAAATTTTAAATTAGTTGTCAGGTGTTGTTAATGTGTTCGGATGCTAGAGCGTTTTTATTTGGTTTCTGTGATCAAAGTCTTGTTTTCAATGTCTAAAGTTGTTAAAAGTGCTGCCCGAGAAATAATACTTAAGGTCGACTACAGCGCAGCGTCTGCGGGACTTCTTTCATGGAAAGGAATCTAGGAAAAATCTAAATTTAAATACTAGGGCGTGTATTGCCTACAGGGGAAATGGACGGCGCACTGTTTACGGCACCGTGTCACGGAGACGGCGCTGCGCCGTGTCTGATGGGGATTCACCCTTAGACCCCTTGGCCAGCAGTCTCATTAGAATGCGTATGAAAATTAAATAAAAAAGGAAATGAAATGAAATCCATTTATTCAACCCATTGGGTACAAACACAGATAAAACAGAGAGAAAAAAGTAAGCCAGACAGGTAGGAGCAAAACAGAGTAAGTGGTAGGGAAAGAAGGTAAGAAGAAAATTAGGGATCTCTCTTCTCGTTTCCTCGCTTTTTCGTTTCATCGACTGTCAAATCACAACGGTGCTAAAAAAGTTTTCACTTCAAAAAGGTTACATTGTGGGGTTAGTCTCAAAATCACCGTAAATGGGAAAGCTTAAAGGGGATTTTGAGACTCCGTTGGTGAAGTTTGAATCATATTTCGCGGTTCTCTTGCGTATTGTTTGCTGTATCAAGCATTTTTTTTACTAGAGTAGAGTTACCTAGTATAATTATCAGACGACTCGAAAGCCCGTATATGCTGATTTACTGCTCAAACACTGATCCAGACTCAATCATTCATTTTTTTATGAAAATCTCTACTCAATACGCTTGAGTAACGATTTCTTCATCAGCATAGGTACGTGCCTAAATGAATTTTATGATTTGAGGCATTCCACTTTCCAAAATTAATTCAAAATTACTGAATAAAATAATTGACTAAGCGATAAGACCGCCCATTGTACATTATGTTTAGCTATATTTCTGTTGTATTTTTTTTTAATATAAATAATATTTTTTTTTAATATTTTTTTTGTGTACAATAATTTCTTTTCATTAATTATTCATTCATTAATTATTCATTCTTCATTCATTCATTCATTCATTCGTCATTCATTCATTCATTCATTGACTTTCAGTTGCCGAGTGGAACACAAGTCTATTAATCTCCGTTTATCGTTTTGCAGAGTAGACATTCTGTATTACAAATTTATTCCTGGTTTTATGGATAAATATTTGCGCATTGAATAAGCGACCGGATATAAAATGCACGTTATTTGATTTTGTTGGTTATTTTTTTGTTTTATACAGGGTTTTAATGCCACTGAAGTTAGTAACATGTAAAAAAACTAAATAAGTTTTAAAAATCGAATTCAGGTTCTGATTTAGACCAATTGAGCTATCTAGAAATCGTTTGTAACTATCTAGCTAAGTGACGGTCGATCTGTGACCGAAAGTGGCATTTACATCTAAGCGCTTCCGTGCTTCGGACTGTCGGTCAGCTCTAGCCGTGGTTAAGCCACGACGGAGGCCTTAAAGCGGCCTAAAAATTCCGTCATCAGAGTTGGCCACTAACTCCTACGAACTTACTTACTAGTGTTCACGAGTCCGAGGTTTTAGAGGTCATCAAATCAAAGCCTGAAGGCATCCCTAGAACATATAAAACCAATCCAATATATCATTCAAACGGCATACAAATCATCACTACATTCATACCACGAGGGTCATAACTGGCCCATAAAGCGGCCCCTAGGGTACCCACTATTAATGGGCCACAAATCCTTGGGTCCGATCCTATCTTGGGGACCCATCTACTCGACAGATGTCGAATAAATCCGAGGTAACAAAAGTTACTGATTTGGTGCTATTTGGCTCAGATGAAAATCGGGAAGGCGGTTTCTTGAAATAACTTGGTTGGGTTGCATTAAATGAACTTTTGGGTTTTACACGATTTCTAGAAAGTTTCACCCGCTGATTGTTTTTTGGTATTTTTCCAAGCGCATTCGGAAATCTAATGTCAAAGATGAGGCACACTTCCAACGTTCAATAAACTTGTTAACTTGGCGTTTTTCAAGATGAAACAAAGAAGCTCAATTCTACTAAGAAATCTGTCAACTGAAACGCAGCCAAATCGTAGCTTGTCATCTGGTTGGTATATTATTTTGTATTCTACTATCAAATTTATAGAAACGCAACTGAACCCCAGTATTAGAACCAACGAGCTAGCAGTTCACACACTTCTTCCATACTCTCAACTACAGTAATTTATATTCCTGTGAAATTGCCCCAGCAACATTACCTCGTGCACAGAAGACGTACCGAGGCACTAGCTAGGGGGTTCCCCTCACCGAAAGCCCTACGCCATTTTGTGACGAAGCATGGACTTTGGGGAACACACATTCTTTTAATTTTAGTAAGTATTTTAATTGTTGAAGTTATATTTCTAATGCGACTTCCAACAACGTTGCGTTACTAAATAGTGACATTACCGCGTTTCAGCGCGTTTTTTGCCGTCAAAAGCTTCTTGTTTTCGTATATCTGTAGCCACATCGCTTTACATTATGCTGGGCAGCGAAAGCAGTCCAGAGCTTATGATATGGGGGCATTCAGGATAAATTCTACTTGTAGTTGAGTCCCCCCAAAACCGAAATCATGGATACACCACTGGCCAGAAACATTGGCTTTTTCACAAAAGACGTACCGTGTCTTATCACAAATCCATCTAGTACCTCCGTTAAACGGCTCCCGTTATTTCGTTTCTTTCCGCCGTTATGCGTCGTAACTCACCCCGACACAGACACGTATGCACATTAGGGTGAGTACTAGGTACTGTCGACGACAAAATATTAGTTTTTTATGTTTTATTTTATTTTTTATTTTATTTTATTTTTATTAGAAAACCAACAGCAATTACAATAAGCAAATATAAGCTATATTAAAACTAATTATCTAGCCAATTACAGGTTTTCCTAAATATAATAAGTAGTTACTAATTTTAATAAAAACTAGGTAGGTAGTGCAAAACAAAAGGAAAAGAAAAGGACAAAAGGAACAAATTCACAAGAGATTGAGTGGGTATTTTATGTTGTTTGTTATATTTACGGGTGTTACGTCTTATTATGTATGTATTTGCAAGATATAAAGTAATAGTATTCTATCAGCATTCCCAAAACAGACACTCACCCCCACAACACACACCCTCACCAACTCACCCATACACCCTGCTTATCATTATACTCACTGTAACATTCCATGGATATGGAAGAGAAGTATTTTTTACTTACAGGAAGATCCCTTGTTTTTCTTTTAATTCTTTATTGTACACTAAAATAACACATAAAAGACAGAAATAGATAACATGTACAAAGGCGAGCTTAACCCTAAAAAGAGTTTTATTACAGCAAACCTTTGAGGCTAGAGAGAGGTGACTATAGAGGTAGGTCCGTGTACATACATAAAGTTATAATCTACTAAAATACTAACTGAACTATGTTAAAATATGTGTTTGTATCTTGTTAATGTTATTTGTATCTTGTTACAGAAATAAAGATATTTTGATTTGATTTGATTTGAAAACTTTGCTTCGTTTGGAACTGGGCGCTGTGTGAAATGTCCAAGAATATATTTTATGCAAAAAAGCAATGAAAAACATTACCCTCTGACGTCGAGTAAAAAGGAGGTCGTACTCTGAAATATCGCAAACTACAATATTGTATGCATTAACATTCCACAAGGTTCAGCATAAATATAGATAGATAGATAGAAAACTCTTTATTGTACACCACTTTTACATAATTTATAAAATAAACACAAAGTTCATTATTCTTATCGCTATGAGCGATCTCTTTCAGGCAACCTTTGGATGGACTGGACTTTATATGAACGATATAATGAACGAATATAATTTTGATCCAAAACAGTATTCCGACCAAAAAAAAGATTTTTTAGTGTTTTAACTCGTTCCCTGCCATACGAATATCATCATCATCATTATCCACAGCCTGACTTCACCCACTGCTGGATATAGGCCTCTCTTTTGATGTACCACTCCTTACGATCCCGTGCCAGTCTCATCCAATTTTTGCCCGCTATGACTGCGATATCGTCTGCCCATCTTGCTGCATACGAATACAACAAAAATTATTAAAATCAAAAGTGACGATTGGGAGAATTTGTCCCAAAATATTTGGTCCGAATCGTCACTAAGTCATATATTCGTAGTAAAATAAATCTATACCTATTGCGATCCATACAAAATCATCATCCCGAGTATATACGTCATTTTTTTGTTGCCTTGAAAAAAAAATATAGTAGAGTTCTCATTTTATTTTGAAAGTTTTATTTCCAATGCCAACTAATCGATTCCCGTCCTGTTTACACTGCCATACGCTTTTAATATTGTAGGTAGCCTCAACTAAACATCTACGAATAAACTCGTATAGCTGGCGCTGGATCCTAGATACGCTACTACGTATATTTTCGTAGTTAGCAGGGAACGTGGTAACTTATTATGTCAGGCGTCATGGCTCAGTCGGTAGTACGAGTAGCTCTGCCGTGCTGTGGGTCGAAGGTTCGATCCCCACCGAGAACAAACATTTGTGTGGCAAACATAGATGTTTGTTCTGTGTCTGGGTGTTACCATGTATTATAAGTATGCATTTACAAAAAAAAAATTATATATGTATTCAATCAGCAATCTAGTTTCCATCGTACAAGCTTTGCTAAGTTTGGGACTAGAAGGCGTTGTGTTAAATGTCCGTGAATATTTATTTATTTATTTATTATTCTACATTTCGCTTAGAAAACTTTTTGATTTTGTTTGGAGCAAAGTTCAAATCGGGAACACAGAAATGCGACCATCTTACTAAGTACTTTCTCTTTTACAAAAAGTAAGTACATCTAGGTACCAGTTTTAAGTGTAGCATGATCTAACCTTTTACTGTTTTGTGTAGGCGAGTGTACCATCCCCGGGGGGGTACGTTACTGCTAATTGGACAGTTATTTTAACTACAGCTGTTGTGCGGCTGGTTCAGTTGAACTGTCTTGGACTAACAGTCTAGCAGACCTATTGCAGAGTTTTGGCTAAACTTGCCTCGCTAGTAGACTGTAGAATGAGTCAAAATGAACGTTCTACTAGTTTAGTTGTTCAAGGTAAATGTTACTTTATTCCTACAGAGTGAGGACGTATATACAACGTGTAACATAATTTAGCCTATAAGCCCGAAGGAGACGTAATCAGACCGACCACCTGAGTGCTTGGACATGTGCAAAGGATCAATAAATCGTAATTGAAATTTTTATACAAAAGTGTAACTTTTATTATTTTGAAATTTGCGACAACCCTAGGTGTTTACTATTTGCGTAAAGCCGTACACACGCATGTACATGTAGGTACAATCCTACCGCGTCGCACACACACGCTAGCTGTGTGTAGGTACATTCTAAGTAAAAGATACGAGCTCATATCATGAATGAAAAACTTAGAAATCTCAAAAGTCGTAGAACAAACACTGTTCGCTGTAATCTGTAAAATACCCCCCTTTCGAACTTAAAGGGTAATTATGTTACACCGTGTATATATACGACATAAAACGCATAAGGGTGGTTTTCCACCAGAACTAAGATAAGCTACGTTGCTATAGTAGGTGCCAAATAACACTGCAATACAGGTCATTCACCCACCTTCACCTCGATGTCGCAAAATTCAATTTATGAATAGCTAATTCTGTCGCTTTCCATACGAACCTGTCACTAAGACGGTAATCGCTCGAATCTCGTAGTAATGTTTGTTTACCATACATAAATTGAATTTTGCGACATCGAGGTGAAGGTGGGTGAACGACCTGTATTGCGGTGTTATTTGGCACCTACTTTAAGGATGTTTGACATCCGCCAAATAGTGATCATTTCATTTGGATGTCAAACACGAGAGCCGGGACCGACTGTTGAACGTGCCCTCCGAAGCACGGAAGCGCTCTGATGTAATTGCCACTAACGGTCACCCATCCAAATAGTGACCGCGCAGAACGTCACCTAACTAAGGTAATCAGTGAAGATTGACTAGCACTATAGGCCAATTAGTACTACAAGTAACTAATTCTAAACACTAAGATAGAATTAAATTTAAAAGATTTACTGCACCGCCAACCCCCAAGGACATAGCTAATACAGCTGCCCCCGGTTTCGCTCGCAGTCACGTAATCGCGTTGCTGTGAGATTAAACCCGCCTTCATCTCCGCTGCTTGATTTATGAGGTGACAAACAAACTGACGAATGAAAAACTTTGTTTATCTCTTTTTTGAGACTTCGCTGCGCTGGGATTGTTTGGTTTTTGCATTGAAATTGTATGGATTTCGGTTTTTTTTTATAAATAAACAAGGAACGTCTATTGGTACCTGAAATGTAACGACTAAATAAGTAAATAAATGTTAAAATTGGTACACAATAATTAATAACTATTATTATTGATTTGACTTAGCTACTTTTAAAACAGCATCCCTTGGTGCAACTATCACAAAAAAAATCTTGAATAATAGATATTTGATATTTATTCATTGTTTTTAACCGACTTCAAAAAAGGAGGAGGTTCTCAATTCGTTTGTATTTTTTTTTTTTTATGTTTGTTACCTCAGTTCTTCGTCATTTATGAACCGATTTGAAAAATTCTTTTTTTATCTGAAAAAGTATGCTTCCAGATTGGTCCCATAAAAATTCTATCAAAATCGGTTTAGTAATTAGGCAGTTAAATAAGAATAACTGAAAAAAACACGTCATACGCGTACACGATATTGCATATTTTGCTTTTCTGTGACTTTTCTGTGACGTTTACGAGCAATAGAACAGTAAGTACCCACGAACTAATCTGACAGTCGCCGCGTTAGCGTATTCGAGTTACATTGCGCGTCACTGCCAGCTCGACTGCCAACCGTTGTAGTGTCACCGCGCAGTGTATTTCGGATACATTGCGTATTTTGCTTTTCTGTGGTGTTTACGATCAATAGAACAGTCTCAATGAACTGCCATCATGAAGGCGTATCAAATTGAAGTCGGTTTTTCCAGTTTTTTAATTAGTGAACATGCTATCACAAACGTACCTACTATAAGTTAATTTACCCTGATATTAAAAAACTCGATGAGACGCAGAGCGCAGTGAAATGAATTACAAGGCATGTACTTTGAAGACGTGCTCAGTGAGGCAACGCATGGTTATATGCAGTGGTTAGCGTTTCAGGTGGGCCATCGGCTGGTTCCATCAATTAGATTATGTAAAAAAAATTTGGTCTCAATGTACCTTAGTGAATAGAGAATTCAAACGGTTTTTTTTATTATATAGATCAGCATAAAACACATTTCGCTCTTATCAGTACTTACACCTACGACAAAGAAAGTAATTTGGAACCAATCTTGTGCTTTTAAGTCGCACACGACACGACATACGTACCTACAATACAATAGCACAATGGATCTCATCAGTTGAGATACCCAGGTGTTCTTAATGTGAGATTTGTGTTTGTAATATCACATCTGGCAAGTCTGCGTTATAATAATCTAACCTGGAAACATTCCTTTTTACACGCTTTATATAAAACAAAATAGTTATTTGTTTTACAAGAGTGCAAAGTTGCTTTTTAACCGCGTGTTCAATTTTGATGACCGAGCAAGCGAAGGATTCTAAAATTGAATCAAAATTAGAATCCTGAGCGTTAGCGTTAGGGAATCAAAAGAGCACGAGGTGAAAAATCTTTGCACTCGAGTGCAACACGTAACTTTTCATTCCACCTCAGCGAGGAAATGACTAAATGCAAAAAAAAATACTTCTCGCGTGATTGTTGAGGGAGAAAGCTCAGTTTCAGTCAATTCTGTTGGCGTCAAACAAACTTCCTCGTCGCTAGAATCACTCATTTTAGTTTTTTCACTTGTTTTCAAGTTTCATGTTTTTAATATAAGGTTTAACAATGACGTGAAAAAATGCCGCGTAAAGAACCGCGTACAAAGCAAATTGAAAAAAGAACACCAAGAAGGTTCCGAGTCTGAGTTTTTAACAAATTAAAAAAAAGTTGTATGATATATTCGGCACCATAGAGGTAGCAGTAAATAGGTTTAATGTTTTTTTTAATTCACAAACTTAGTGCACACGATGTTCTAAATTCAATTTACTTTATCCTCTAGAGAATAAAAACAGCTTTTGCACTCAGATATTGAAGAGCAAAAATACTCTTTCCGAGATGGTGGGATGAAAAATACTTGGCGAAAGGACAAGCCTCCAGTGCCAGAACAAAATTTAAAAAAAAAAACATGCTTTATATAATTATACATTATTATATATTATGGGTGTTACTATGTACTATAAGTATGTATTTAAAAAAAATGTATATAAGTAATGTATCAGCAATCTAGTTCCCATACAAGCTCTGCTTAGTTTGGGACTAGAAAGCGTTGTGTGTAATGTCCAAGAATATTTATTTATTTATTTTATTTTATTATATTAGCCTTACTTGTATGTTTGTAACCGACTCCTTTGGGCGCGATTTAATTTAAACGGCCAGATTTAATTCAAACTTTGTAGATTTATCGAGGACCGGTGACAATACACTAATTTGTGATTATTCCAATATTCAATTTGCAAAATGATATTTTTGTCAATTTATACAATTTTTATCTATAGTCGATAAGGCAAGAATTGATGTTAAAATTAATTTCCAACCATAATATGGTTGGAAATTAGTTTAGTTTTTTTATACAAAGCGTGTTTTTTAGTTTTTTTGAACTATTAATGATTAAACCATTGTATTAGTAATTTACCTAGAGGAGCCGACGCATTTTATCGGATGTCCTATTTATTTGTAGTGTAAGCCATTACCTACTAAGAGATGGCAATATCTTTAACACGAACTTATTCCAAGTATTGGTTCAGTATTCGGGCGTTATCTTAAGAGTCCTCACAATCTCAAACTATATTTAAATAAACTGATAAACAAAAGATTTGTTATTCTACAAACACCTACACAAAAACTTCTACAAATTGTTTCATCAGATACATAATTTTTATTTGTCACAGAATTTAAACAGGCACTTTTTTTTTTAATTCAAATCGTTTATTCCACGTATGTTGTTTTATAGGTATTGTACAAAAGGTAGTGTAGCAAACATAAACACTGGGCACAGAAATTTGTTGAGGTACTTAAGCCCCGTTTTCACTAGGGGACATGTCGCGGGAACAAATCGCCCGACATTCACGTAGTTGTCTCCGGCGACTGTCGAGGGACACGAAGGTCGCGCGTGTCGACGCTCGCAGAGCATCGACTAGCAAGCTGCGCGACTCGTAAATGTCCCAAGCGACGTCGGGCGACATCGCGCGGGACATGTGAATTTCGTGTCGAGCGACAGAGTCGCAGAACAAATGTCCCTTAGTGAAAACGGGGCTTTAGAGATATACTAGGTGGCATATTTATGTATCTAGTTTTAGAGATCTCATTGACATTCATCCATCAAGAAGCAGAGTATTCATGGACATTTCGCATGCATAATACTCGTATAGTAACATTCAGACACAAAACCAACATCTATGTTTGCTAACACACAAATGTTTATTCTCAGTGGGGATCGAACCCACAACCAGCGCAGTAGGCAGAGGTAATTTTATACCAAACTGTAACGCTTGTAGGAAATTAAGCAGAAAATAAGGAACTATGTAAATCTGAAAGGAAAAGTTACCGAGTCGATTGTCTGAGTTGAGAAGTTGGTAACTCGAAAGAATTTGAAGAAACCGTGGATCATAATTAAGTAGGTCCCATCAATCATACGCCGCGCCATCTGTCGGCAACTGAAGGCAACTGGGAAAAAGCTCTGTTTGTATTCGGTATTAGCTACCGAATTGATTTTACCACCACAAATTGATTTTACCTCACTTTTCATCCAAATTACTATTTATAAACTAAAAGATACAAGATGTTTATTTGCATAAATAAGTTTTACAATTTGGTCTTAAATGTAGGAGGCACTTTTCAACGTATTCACCTTTTCCAGGAATCGCAAAATTGAACCACACTAATATTATAAATGGCGAAGTTTAGATGTTTTAAAATTTGTGTTTCAATCACGCCGAAACTACCTGGACCTAGTTACGAATTCATTCACAAACATCCATACATTGACAGTATAATATTAGTGGGAAGTGGGATGGGAGGGAAAGATTTTCAAATTCTACCGTATTCTAAATGCGAACTTGGAGTAGTCTTTTTCTTGTGTAAGGGTTTGAGAAATAGGTTTGAAAACGTGTGGTAGAGTTCGGACTATAAATAGGGATCCCTACGAGATCACGATCACATGTTTGACGGAAACACTGTGACATTTTCTTTTTTTTTTTCGCCCGTAAACAAAAGCAAAACATGGCTCAGAAATCACGGATATAATGAGTTATTTATTTATTTGGTATTTATAAACTGGTTTTTAGGGTAATTATTCTAAAAATTCTAACAAAATATTTCCACAACTCTGTCATCACTTACCTCAAAAGACGCGGTAATGATAATTTATTTTGGCCCACAAAGGGTGGGAAGTTACCGAGATGGCGGGATATCCGTCAACCCGTCAAAATAACTTGATTTTATTTAATCTTATTGCTGAAATTAATTACTCGTTTCACGGCCTGAGATTGGAGGAAAAAATTCCGGCATTTTTGCAACTACCTACGGCGTCGAAAGAAGCGGTTTCATGACCATTGGTTCCTCATCCTGGTTACGTGGAACTGACGCAGCTGAGATTTTCTTCCTAGGTTCAATTTTATCCACGCCTGATAAGTTTTACTTTGTCCACCCTAAACATTACTATTTTCTATCAAATGTATTATTTATCGGGGGGCACGGCAGTACCCCCCGACAAGTCGAGCGCGAAGCAAACACTGATGTACAATCCTTTACTGGAACCATTTCGCCGCATTTTCAGGCCTCTATTTGAGAACCTCTGGATAAGACCAGAACGCAGAAATTTTCGTCATCCAGTAAGCTATAATCATATACTTAAAATAAAAAATTTGAATTATGTAGGTCATTTAGTTCCGAAGTTAAGCGAAAGCAAAGTTTCGCATTTATGATACTCACTCACTCATGATCATCAGAATAGAACTAGTACTTCCCATAAACTCAGAGAGCTGAAATTTGGTTTAGTTAGGGTTTTTTTTTAATGATAAAAGTAATGGAACAAGCTGATAGCTCACCAGAAGTTAAGTGGTAACTTCTGCCTATAACAATGCATTACCTCACAGAGCAAGTCCAATGAGAACGTGCCCTGTAAGGCAATGCACTGCGTCCATCACTTTGAGACGTAAAGATCTTGAAGTCTCATGTGCCTGTAATTACACCGACGCCCTTACCCGTCAAACCGGAACACAGAAATAATGAAATGTAGACAAAGTCGTGCCAAGTCTAAGGTTCCTTACTGCGATTTCTTTATTATTATAGTTAATATTGTGTGACTTGGCCGTTGAACATTCTTTATACGTTAGTGGGTACAAGTCAATTTTGTTTACACGTAATGTTATATCTGTTGTTACTACCTATGTTTGTTAAGCGAGATAATAGCCCATACTGGTATTGCTAATTGGACCCTAAGATGCGCACCGCGAGATATTTGTCATGTCGTTCTGTCAAAATGTAAGCATTTTGTACCAGTTTAGGAACTATTGCATTATCTGTGGTACCTAATGGTGTCGACAAAACGCGCCATATTGTACACTTTTGACACTTGTTAGTCATAGTATCTCTCTGAGGACGAGATAATAGTCATGCAGAAATGTCAAAAGTTGAAAATTCAAAAGCGCGTTTTCTTGACAACATTACCACAGATAATGCAATAGTTCCTAAACTGGTACAAAATGCTTACATTTTGACAGAACAACATGACAAATATCTCGCGGTGCGCATCTTAGGCCCGCTGGACGCAGTATCTCATTTTACACAGATTGGTGCAATGGTGTCATGGAGCACCTGGTTTTGTACCCTTGTGTACCCTTCAACGGCACTTATCTTGGGCGAAATCCATGTTTCACCGAAGATACTGAAGATCATATTTCAAAAAGACTTATAATATCAAAGATTTTTTGTCTTGGTCACCTACATACCTTAGGTACTGACTTCAAAGAAAAACAGGTTCTTATCTTAAAAAAAAAAATTTTATATCTTTAAGCGCTGTTCACATTATTCCAGTAGTATTCCAGTCCAGCGATCAAACCCAGCGCTGGAATGCCGCATATAAACCTGTACTGGAATCCATTCTAGTGAGAAAATACATTCCAGTAGTTTCTTCCACAGTTTTTGAAAGATTAAAACTATATAAACGATATAATCAAGTCCAGCACTGGACTGGACTGATTCACTGGATTACTGGACTGGATTAATGTAAACAGGTCATAAGTCTGTTATTTCAATCATTAAATTCCATTTACAAAGGACGTTTTAAGAGCCCCCTTAAAAGTTGGGTCAAGATTTTTTTAATAAAACAAAGAACTTGAATGGCCCCACGACATCTGTCGCAACTTGCTTAAACCCCCTGTGACCCTAAAAGAGGAGAGTTTGGGGGGTTTTGTAGAAAAATTACGAGCTTACACCTTATAGGCGAAGTTGAGAAATTGTGACACGAGAAAGGGGATTTTTTGGGTTACGGTCATATTTTTGGGGATTATTTTTTTTTACTCCGAAGTTAATTTGATTGTCGTAGTATTTCATTTTAATAAGTCGCTGTCTCGTTTGGCTTACTTTTTGTTAAGGGGCCTTTATGTTCGGAAGAGATTTTATTCTAACACGTCATAAAAATCAATTTGTCTATGGAGTTTAGCAAAAACTCGGTGGATACATAGCACATAACGGATATGTTTATATTCTTCAATATACTGCAACTGCAAAAAAAGAGATGGTAATACTGCCAAATGTAATGTTTAAATGTAACTTCGATTTTGGTCCAAGTCCCAAACGTTCTTTAAACCTTTAGAGACTAGATTACTGAGTTTATTTCAATAAAAACATATCCCACATGACTTACACAATAAAACAATTTCAAATAAAAATACTAACGTGACCATTAACGCTATAATAAAAATAAAAGCTGCAATAAAACCCGTTTTCACCTCGTCAACGTCTCGTGTGCGGCGACCCTTACGTTATTACCCCTTAAGAGAGGCCACTTACATAGAGAGGCGTTTAGCTGTGCGACGTCTTTTATGCCTTATTAATTTTTCATGTTGGTTAACTTTGAAACGTGGAAAAGAAAGGCGTACTTCATCCTAAGTGCCCAAGTAACAATTTTCTTAGGAAAATTTCTTAGTTTACACACAAAAAATCTATAATTTCATACACCTTTCTGTATCTTAAGTATTTCAACCAGCGGGCCTAAGATGCGCACCGCGAGATATTTGTCATGTCGTTCTGTCAAAATGTAAGCATTTTGTACCAGTTTAGGAACTATTGCATTAACTGTGGTACCTAATGGTGTCGACAAAACGCGCGATAATGTACACTTTTGACACTTCTTAGTCGTCGTACCTCTCTGAGATAATAGTCATGCAGAAATGTCAAAAGTTGAAAATTCAAAGGCGCGGTTTCTCGACAACTTTACCACAGATAATGCAATAGTTCCTAAACTGATACAAAATGCTTACATTTTGACAGAACGACATGACAAATATCTCGCGGTGCGCATCTTAGGCCCGCAGAAAACAAAAAAAAATCGGAGTCTGTATTCAGTTATTTCAAGCAAGCCATGAGATTACGCGCCATCTTTAGTTTTCAAAAAAAAACAGACTTCTAGACTCGGCAATGGCAAGCCCAGGTACCTGTATAATTCAAATAGACAGATAAGTCGACAAACCCCGACAATATCCAATCTAATCATAAAATGTCTCTATCACAAATAATCCAGTTCACAAAAATAACAAAGTTCACACACCGAAATTAAAAATTCTGCCACACACGCCGCGG
Source organism: Eulithis testata (assembly GCA_947507515.1). Taxonomy (NCBI): domain Eukaryota; kingdom Metazoa; phylum Arthropoda; class Insecta; order Lepidoptera; family Geometridae; genus Eulithis; species Eulithis testata. The sequence continues at coordinate 1,263,693 of OX382213.1, read as the reverse complement.
TCGGCCATTTTAGTATATTTTTTTATACGTATCATAAACCTAATGTTATTTATTGGGTCATAAACAGGGAAAAGTGAAAATAACGGGCGCTCCCTGGACTTAATCGAAGACCGGAACAATGCCGTTTCTCTTCAGGGAATTGTAAATTTCCGGGATCAATCCGACGTGATATGAATTGTGGAAATCTTTCAGAATTACCTTTTTATAAATCATTCCGCAAAACGGAAACATGAGTTTTTTGATTGAAAAATACTTCTTTACGCCGATTGTGGTCTAAAATAAAAAATCATAATGTTAGGTGTTTCGGTTTTTTTTATTGAAGTGAAAACTTCTTTAGCATCTTTTTGATTAGAAGTCCATGAAACGAAAAAGAGATAGACACATAAATTCATAGGATTTAACGTGGAAGAAAATGAGATAGGAAGCATTATACAGTGTCTCTTTCTATTCGGGGGAATAGAAAGAGACAAAGCGAGAGTGATCACATATGGAGACTCCCACAAAACGCAAAACACTTCGATAGCGCGTTCTAGGATCCGACCAAACTTAGCAGCGCCATCTAGTTCTGATTTAGGCAACATGCGCATAGAACCTTTTCTAACTAAATAAGTACTGCATATTGGTTAAGTAGGTACATAAAAATAAATACTAAATTAATTTCACATTAAACACAGAGCGAGAGCGAATGCGTGGCACTCGAAGTATAACTTCTTCTGCGCAGAGGGACTCCACGCACTGGTTTGTTTTGTAGGTTTCACTTCTACCACGTGTAAATTGCACACATGTTTTTTTTTTCTGGTAAAGAATAAAATTATTAGTATTCAGACAGAGTACCTACCTATCTTTTATGCAAAATAAAACTAGCATAATCGATTCTAACATAAAAACCAATGGGAAGGATAGATAAGTTTATTAGTTTGATCATCTCTTGTTTTATTCACAAAGAAAATTACAACTAAGACAGTATTTACAATATTTACATAAAGAATTACATAATTGTGACCACATATCGATACTTTATCACACTCTTATAGATCTGACAGGGTTTTTGTTACATGCTGTATGTAAGTACTTACAATACGCCGACGGGTTTTTTTTTTTTACATTTCTTGAATTATAGAGGCTTGGTAGAGACCACGCAAAGACAAGTCCCAAACCACTTCGGCCCGCAAATGACGACTGCGTTTTGTCGCTGCTTCTAATCGTCGCGACTTTGTGACTGATACAAATACAAAAAAATACAAAATTCATTTATCTAAAAATGATTTTTTTTTCTTTTTTTTTCAAAGGAGTAGATGCTAAAAATACATGAAATCACCTGTGGTCCCCGCACTAGGTCTAGCCTGTGTCGCGGGAGGCCGAGAACAAAAACAGATTACCTTATACAACCACAAAGGACAGTAACAAAAAATACATCAATATAAAAAGAGAGAAGGGAAATTATATAATAATATAGTTAGTGGGTCAAGGTGTGGTAGCAACATAGAGAACGGCTTTGAACGAAAACAGTCAGGAATAAGTATGTAGGCACAGATATTAGGGTGGTTATTTTAAACTAAGTATGAGAGGTAATGTGTAAATAGTGTGTGTTGTAGTAAGAGGGTCATGTAGAGTGTGAGGGTTAAAGTCTGCGATATTAAAGGAGTAGGAGTAGAGATTTATGCGTAAAGCTACTGATACTACTGATGCCATGTGTGCAGGGCTTTGAACAAAATAAATACTTGAAAATCAGCTTTTTTAGAACAAAATCTGAGATATTTTGACTATAAAAGTATTGCCCCCCAGATTGGATATTTTCCCTGTGTATACTGGTATAGAGAACGCGATACCGGTATAATTTCGTTCTTATAAACGTCTCAATAAGACACGGATACCTACTAGCAAAACAAAAACTGCCAAGAGTTTCCAAAAAATCAGTAATACTTTTTTAATTGGCACCGATTTCACGCATCTGAGCTTATAACTTTGTTTCACAGAGTTATAAAAAGACAGAGCTATCAAATAAGCGTATAAATTAAAATTCTATTCAGTGCATTATTTTACTCAATCATGAAATTTTCTCATTAGCACCCCGACCCCTTCTGTTAAATTTATTAAAATCATATCCATCCAAAGGTTGCCTGGAAGAGATTGCTATTTAGCGATAAGGCCGCCCATTGTACATTTAATGCAACCTGTTTTGTTTTATATATCATAAGAATATGTTTCGGTGTTCTTTAAGTACAATAAAGAGTTTTCATTCATTCATTAATTTATTAAATTTTTTACATGATCCTTGTTATTTTACTGAATAAAGGTATTAAATCTCATGTCACTGTAATCTCTAGCGTGCTCTAACTAAGCACACTGATACCAAACTAGAGTCCTTTCCATGAAAGAAGTCCCGCAGACGCGGCGCTGTAGTCGACCTTAAGTATTATTTCTCGGGCAGCACTTTTAACAACTTTAGGCATTGAAAACAAGACTTTGATCACAGAAACCAAATAAAAACGCACTACCATCCGAACACATTAACAGCACCTGACAAGAAATTTAAAATTTAGTTTTAAAGTTTAGTTCCGGAAATTTCCGCTGGACTTCTGTCATGAAAAGGACTCTACCTCTAATATACTTCTTCTTCTTTTATTTTTGGCCTCTGTCCGTCGTTTCGACAGACAATTTAGCCAGTGTCAAATGGAATATTGGAAATCATATCAGTCAAGTCGACTGTCGTTTGTTTCGATGCAAAATGGTGGATTTTCCTTTCAAATCATGGAAACGAATTACATCAAAATAAGAAAATCATAATCCACATTTATTCCAATGACAACTCTTTAAGCTACGACCTTAAGTATTATTGGTTAAAATTCCACTAAAATTAAACCACAATACTTACACAAGAAAAACAATTAAAATAAAAGTGTCATGTTGCTTCCCAAATTTCCAAACTCGAGCCCTAAAACAATGCCATCTTGTTTTGTTTATAAGTAACAAATAATGACAGAAGTTGAAAGGTGATTCATTTGAGTGCAATTAGATTAGTTTTTTTTTTATTTTCTAGCGTAAATATAAACTTGAATTGAGGTATCTGTTACTTTACTACCACTCCGAGTCCTACCTACTTCAGAACTCGTCCAACTTAATTATAAAAGACAATTAGGTATTTCGAACCAACTTCTCTTAAACTTAAACACGCGACTTTATTCTTTATCACCTTAAAATAAGAGTGCAATTCTCTGTAATTCAGTTGGTTTACATAATCGTCGTATTAAGAATTTGGACGGTAGCGGCTTTTGCGTTTAAACTGATTCCTTATGGGGCGCTGGGGTGCTTTTCTAAAAATTTAAGATGGTTAAGTTAGAAGTGGGCCAATAATTTTGATAGCTTCCATTAGTCAGTTGAATAATTTCTCATCTCTGGAAGAATAGGTAAAAAATACCAATTATTCTACGAAATGTGGTGGTACATACACATTTGATTTGTTTTTTTATTCTTCTTCTCCTTCTATATCTTCTTTATGGCTAGACAATTTTGTCAGAGTCAAAGGAATTATAATATACCTATTTGAAACTAGCTGACCCGACAGACGTTGTCCTGTCATTCAAACTCTTACTGTCAAAAACTGACAGTGTGATTTCAAATGTTTTTATGGAAAAGGTTAAGGAACTTTCACCCCCCCTTTCAACCCCTTACAACCCTTTTGTCGCATTAAAAAGTAGCCTATGTCCTTTCTTAGGCTCTAGACTATCTGTGTACCAAATTTCATTCCAATCGGTTCAGTAGTTTTGGGGTGAAAGCGAGACAGACAGGCAGACAGAGTTACTTCCGCATTTATAATATTAAGTATGGATAGAATCGTTTGTAGAAATGACGGACATAGGCCATAATTATAAGAGAAGAAGAAGAATATGGCCAAGTCGAGTCTTCCAGTCGAAAACTCGAATCTATTTTCTACTCTCAAGCGATAACAATAATACCTACCTACCCTTGGGTTATTATACCTACAAAATATGAACTGGGCTAAGGAGGCTTTAGACATAAGAACCCTCGAATTCATAAACAATGTACTTAAGTACCTAGATGTTTCTCTAGAGCAGTGTCTCCTAACCTGTGGTCCGCAGAACCCTGGAGGTCCGCGAGTATGTGTATGGGGGTCCGCCGTCTTATCTATGAACATTTGAATGAATAAAAACATGACAGCAAGTCTCGTTAACCCATATGAACACAGTATTTTTATTAAAAAAAATGTTTAGTAAAATGTTTAGTTGTAAATGAAATCCTGTGTTTACGGGCCTTGAAATTATGCTTGATTTTCTAGGGGTCCGCGGACTGAAAAAGGTTAAGAAACGCTGCTCTATAGTAGGTGCCAAATAACACCGCAATACAGGTCATTCACCCACCTTCAAAACGATGTCGCAAAATTCAATTTATGAATGGCTAATTCTGTCGCTTTCCATACAAACCTGTCGCTAAGACGGTAATCGCTCGAATCTCGCAGTACTGTTTGTTTACCATTCATAAATTGAATTTTGCGACATCGTTTTTTAAGGTGGGTGAATGACCTGTATTGCGGTGTTATTTGGCACCTACTATAGAGACGGATGAATTCCGAGGTGAGTGAGTTAGTATCAAATTTCATTCATTTTTCCATGACCTTTCCACTCCATCACGACTGTACGTTCTGATCCACAAGTTCTCGAAATTTCTCAACATAAAATGACGAACTTTCCATTTTCCTGTAAAACTCAGAGCAAACAACATAAATCATGAAACACAAATAAAAAACAATTTCTCTGTAATTTCATTCTTCCGAAACTCTTTACTTTTAGAACGTTTTCATTTGGGGATGAAAATGTCAAATAAAGTTAAAGAGTTTTTCATTTCGTCCCTCATTTATTTAATTTATTCCGCTTACTAGAATCCATTGTTATAAGTATAGGTAGTACCTACGTACCTATTCCTCGACGGGGCACAATGTTACCTACAGAAGAAAGCAAAGTGAAACAGACAAACTATAATCTTTATAACTAACTGAGATCTCGTGATGGTCGGAGGTTAATAAAACACAAACAATTTTTATTGACCAATGGTTGTAATAAACTTTGCAAATCGCTTCGAAATCGCCGTCTAGATAAGTACCAGTTTTACTTGAACTATAAAATCATTGAAACTCCAAGAAATGGTAGCTCACGTTATACTGGGTTTGCCAATTTTATAATATTTACAACAACTCAAAAACTATTAAACCTAGAATCAAAATAAAAACGGTTTTAGAATGTCTACGCAAAGCCCTATCATATGACACCCCACTTGATATTTTGGTAAGACTTTTTTTTTTACTCCCTTTAAAACCTCATAACTTTCTAACCCCTTGACCGATTTACTTTATTTTTCAAACCAGTAAAACTTAAGAGTAATATCCGTATACCTACCAAATTTTGTGAAGATCGGATAAGCGGTTCAAAAGATTTCGACGAACAAACATATAAACATACAAACATACAAAGCATTTTTGCCCAAGTTGTCACTAAGATCTCGAACAGGAAAATATCGCATTATGTTACTAGATTTTATGGATTTTCGGAATATACCCATTTTCGCAATTACCCCAATGCACCTAAAGTTATTATTTAGATTAGAAATAAAAAAGTATTTCAAACGCAAATCGTTTGTTGCTGGTTGTACATAAGGCCTTGGGTTTTATAACTTGTCAATTAAGGGTTAAAGTCAGTTAAGGGGTTAATGCGACGTCGAAAACCTATATTTTGACGTCTCCTAAGATGTTCACAGCCCATTATTAGTAAATTACTAAAGCAACTTTCACACGTAGCGTTTTAAAAGCTACCGCGTAGCGACAAAAGACGCAGTGAGTTGTTTTATGAATTACTTACCTAGTGTATTTAGATTTACCTATACAGTGTTTTCAGGAATAAAGATCTTGAATTCGACCACTAACCAGAAGGCGTATGAAGGACGCCCCTTTGTGAAGAGGCGAATAATTTTTTTGCAATAAAGGAAGCCTATGGATGGGCAGTGAACTTCTGCTGGCTGATGTTGAAGGAATTTACTAAACAAGCAGCCACACCTGATGATGAGCAGTTTCCGCTGCCTGAATGCATAATAGTGTTTTTTTTTTCGCTCCTCGGAGCAGCTTATAGTTTTAAAACTATACCGCCTAGTCAAACGTTATGTTTTTTCCTTATTAATTATTATAAGTTAGTTTGTTTAAGTGTTTGTCTTGCGTAAATGATAAGTCAATCAAGTCAAGTCATCGTCAAGTCGGCTGTCGTTTGTTTTGAAGAGAAAATGGTCGATTTTCCCTTCAAAACCTGAATCGAATTTTCACATTCAGAAAAAACCACTTTACACACATTTATTCCAATGGCTCACACTTTATGTTACGACCTAAGTATTATTGGTTAAAATTCCACCAAAATTAAACAACAATACTAACAATAACACAAGAAAAACTATTAAAATAAATATGTTAGGAGTGTTGTTTCAAAAAATGACAAAATTCGAATCGCATATTAATGAACAGGAACTGTACCTATAATCTCAATGAGCACAGCCAAGAACGCCAACTCCATATACCTAGTAGGTATTTCGTCAAAAAATCTGACGACCTTTACCGACGGCACAGAATATCATATTATATTACTAGTGTGCCTAAAAACAGATTCTCTGTTAGTTTTTTTTTTTGGTTTTCACACTGCTGCAATAAAGCGACTTGACTTAACCCGTTTGACCGAAGCCAAAGAATATGTAGTAAGTACGTAGTCCCTACGTAAGAAGAAGCGGGACTCAAATTCTACAAAAAGTACACACTGAAAATCTCGTTTTGTATGAAACGTGATTCAAATTTTGACCGTTTCATACATTGTTCGTTTTTCGAAAGCTCGAGTCTAGTTCGAGAGTTTCGCCAGTCTGACGGAAGCTTTAGGTGCGTAATATGTAGTTTGATCTTCGTCCACCATTTTGTTGATAAAATGGCGGGATGTCTATCGAAAGGACTTTGTGAAGATGACATTAAGATGGGCCGTCTGTTTCGCTATCAGAGATAATTATTTTGATGTGATCGCAAAATTATTTAAGCTTGTTTGATAGGTGCTTGAGCTCTTAAAAGGGTTTGGAGATAAGTCGCTGTAAATAGAGACGTGAGATGTTAAAGTCAAAATCTTTTAGTCAGTAAAATTACAAGGATCATTTAGAATCTTTTAACGAACTCCTCGCTTCCAGAGCATAGAAGATTTTTCCAAACTAACTTGATTTTACAGCGCTAAAATATACCTATTACTAGTAATATATATATTACTAGCTTCCCATACCCATACCTATACTAGCTTCGCGTCCCATTTGATCCCGTTAATTTTCCGGGATAAAAAGTACCTATCCTCTATGTTACTTTTAATACCTCCAAGAATATTGTGTACAAAGTTTCATGATGGTCGGTTAAGTAGATTTCGCGTGAAAGCGTAACAAACAAACTTACATTCACATTTACCTATTACTCGTATTATTATGGTTAATAGGTACCTACCTACCTACCGTTTTTGTTGTTTTTTTTTATAACATAGAACAAGTATGTTTATAAGCGAGAGAGGGCAACATTTTTGTTCCATCAGGGTCAAAATTCATCAACAGATAAAACTTAGTTATTCCTGCGTAATAATAACTGCGTAGTATTTTATATCTTCTTCTTCTTCTCTTCAATAATGGCCTCTGTCCGTCATTTCGACAGGCAATTTTGCCAATGTCAAGTGATCTAGTTGTAATAATATAAGTCAAGTCAAGTCATTCGTCAAGTCGGCTGTCATTTGTTTTGAAAAGAAAATGGTGGATTTTCTCTTCAAAACCTAACACAAATTTTCACATTCAGAAAAACCACTTAAACCACACACATTTATTCCAACGGCTCACACTTTATGTTACGACCTAAGTATTGCTTGCTTACCTAAGTATTATTGGTTAAAATTCCACCAAAATTAATCAACAATACTCACAATAACACAAGAAAAACTATTAAAATAAAAGCTATAAAGGCTATTTGTGTCGTTTCAAAAAATGTCAAAACCCGTGTCATTTTATATCTAATTTGTTACGCATAAATTTTAAATTTGGCGCCAATTTCTTTTTTTTTTTTTTTTTTGTTCTGGCACTGGAGGCTTGTCCTTTTGCCAAGTCTTTTTTTGGCGCCAATTTCTAAAAACAATTCTTGCCATGCATGTGTTTAATTTCTACTAAAATGGTAGATTATGTTATATTGACTTTACACAGTTTACACGTAACCATAGCAACATGTGGCAAAACAAACAAAACACAAATCATTATATTACTGCTTATGATAATTTTGTATCAATCAAATAGTGTTTAATCTCACAGACAGGGATGTCAGAGAAAAATAAAATAGGCCATGTTTGGGAGGATAAGGAAGTGTTGTTTGATTTGCCTTTTACGTAAGTTTGCTTTTTTTACTTAACTAGAGTCCGAATGTGCTAACTCTGCAGCACTTAAAATCAATCAGGTAAGTAAATATCCTATAAACCGGTGTAACTTATAAATTTATTGCAGACGTGGTCACACACTATTAACTTAATATAATCTCCGCTTATATAGTCAAAAAATAAAATAATATTAAATTTTACAGTCACTTGAAACTTAGACCTGGTGAAAAAATATTTGAAAAAATAGAACCAATTGAGGATACAAAAGGAAATAATGGTATGAAAGGACGTATGGTGGTTACAAGTCTAAGAGTTATCTGGCACTCTTTGGCCTCACCGAGAATTAATTTGTGTAAGTCTATAATATTTAATTTCTAAAAGTTAGGGCGGTATGCCATTTGTCAAATGTTCAATCAGAAAAAAGATCAAGGATTTGATAAAAAAAATTGATCCCAATCTTTGATCAAAGAAAGACCGTTGTGGTATTCATCCTTACCGTCATAGTAGTGCATAGTCACCTTCTATATACCGTTTCATCTAAGGATGCCTTGATTTGAATGCTAAAATTGCTGTCTTTTTCCCAGCTGTGGGTCACAACTGTGTTATATCAGCCACTACCAAAATGGTCAAATCAGGCCTAAGAGGCACAACCCAAGCTCTTATCGTGCAGGCACAGTACATGACTAGTAGATATGAATTTATATTTACAAATCTGTCGCCAAACTGCGTGCGCCATTACACTTCTGTGGTTGGAGTTCATAAGTAAGCCTTATTAATGTATCATCTAGATTTAGATCCTCCTCCTTAATCCTTCCTCTATTGTTGGGTATCGTAAATCCGTGCAAGGACTTTTTCAATTTGTTTTTTCCATCCGGCTTGATGGATTGCGACGTTGACTTGGGTTTGTATTTGTTTGTTTCTAGATTTAAATAAAGGTAAGTTTTAACGATGCCCGGCTGGCTACTAAGTTTTTCAGGGGGGGTTCGGATAAAAGATAAATGCTCACAGACACTTTAAGACATATAATGAGACATTCAGATACAAGCGAGACAATAATAAAAAAGAAATACAATGAAAAGTTACAAATTAGGTAAATGCGCGCGTGACAATCAAGCAACTCTTAGGGCTCGCGCGGAACGGGGGACGCCAGGGTTAGTACCCGCGCGTGGGTCTAGATGGCGCTAGACGTCGCGAAGATTTAAAAGCTGGAGTCAATAGAACACTGCTTCCGTCACAAGATCCACCTACACATCCGGTATCCGGTTTAGACATTGATGGACTATATGTATGACGCGCTACAAAGTAAAATAAAAGTAGGAAGGTATAGGTACCAACTCTTTAAAGATCAAGAGTAGAAAGTTGAATGAAATTATTTGTTCCTCGCAATTGTTTTAAACTTTTTCTTTCATCTAAATTCTAACTTATACCTGCAGTAGAAGGCATTACAATAATTCCTAGCTCTCTTTGATTTTTATCTATTTTCAGAGCCTACGTTGGATCAAGGCTGTTCAGAGACTTGAAACTAAGAGGTGCGCTGATACATAACAAGCAGTTACGAATGCTTCGCCATGAAAAGGTGGGAACATTGATAGATCTGAGCGCCAATCGGTTTTTATACCTACCACCACCAGTTTCATAGACACTACCTACCATTTTTTGTCAAAATTCGAGAAAAAAAAACGAATACTTACAATATTCCAGATCTGTCTGAGTGAACAAGGAATTTGGAATCTTTCAAGTGATTCGGGCAACTTGGGCACATTGTTGATAACTAACATACGCGTGGTCTGGTACGCAGATGTTAACGACTCGTTCAACGTTTCTATGCCGTACATCACTATGGAAAGCGTAAGTATTCTGAAAACTTATTTTAGGAACAAAAAATATCAACGTCAACTTACATACTTTCTTACCTATAACCTTTTTTTCTTATTACTCAGATTACCATTCGTGACTCAAAGTTTGGCCAAGCCCTAGTATTTATGGTTCGCCCGTCATCAGGAGGCTACGTGTTGGGTTTCAGAGCTGATCCCGTTGAGAGACTTCGTCCATTATTGATGGAACTTCAAGCATTGCACACAGCTTATAATGAAAGACCTATTTTCGGGGTTGAAATGTATTGGGATCAAGAGGTATGTAAGCATTTTATCTAAATGGTATACTTATTTCCATAAATAAATCAAATAAATAAATATCTTTGGACATTACACACCATCTAGTCCCAAACTAAGCAGAGCTTGTACTATGGAAACTAGATTGCTGATATAATACTTATATACATTTTTTTTTGTAAATGCATTCTTATTCTTATACATAGTAACACCAGCCACAGAACAAACATTTAATAAGTTTGCCATAACTTATTACTTAGGTTGGTAAAGCCGATTTATTAGTGAATGCAGGTAGGTATATTATATATACTCGTTATTGATTTGCAGGTAACCAAACCTGTGAAGGATGATATTGACGAGCTAGAAGAAATAGGTGAACCCAGAGGGGAAATGGGGCCTAATCTATACTTAGCCTCACAGTTGGCTCAAAATAAAGAAGCTGTTGAAATACAACCTGTTTTCAGCCCGTATTTAGGACTTGCTATTGAACCACTGAAGGAAGGTTTCACTTTGAAAAGTTTATTTGAAGTTCAAAGCACTACATCAAATTAATACTTAAAAACAATAACTACATATACCCTGAAACACAGTGTTTTTCTTCTATTATTTTTGTAACTAAAACAACATTGTAGTAGTTTTTATAAACTTTTCTAGCAACATTTTTACTGTCACTGAGGAGTAAACCTAACGTCATTGTCATGTCAAATTGGCAATCAAAACAAACAGTTTGCGCACTTTCTTCGCTCGTTTCATTGCTTGCTGTTAGTTTTTGTTTATTTTGTTTTATTGAGGAACTTTTAGATTACATGCATGCAATTTCATCATTATTCATTAGAAAAATCTGTGTAGTTCTTTTCCATAAAGAAATAGCCGGGTGGAAGTTTTCCAGAGACCAAAAAAGTTACATGTGAATCAAGATTTGAGTAGCCCAAATAACATTCCGAACAAAATGAATAAAGAAAATAACAGAAATGCAGCTGGTTTGGTAAGTACAATAATATATGTAAACACGTTATTGCAATTTTAGGTGAGCCCAGAACTCAGCATAGACCTATTTCAAAACTGTAGGTTATGACTTCACATGAAGTTCTATCATAATATATGATAATTATACGAAGATAATGCTTAATAATTATATTGTATAATACCTTCATAGGTAATGCCATTTTTTTTACTATGTGTTTGCACTAAGAAGATGTCTACACAAAACGTGCACAACTCTGTGAAGATATCGATATGCGTTTCCACCGCTGTTTGTAAGGATTTTCTTGTATGGATTGTGTTGTATAATAAGTATATATAAATTGTATATAAGGAGTTTAAATAAACAAGAATGACAGATTCAGACGTAGCAGTTATTAATCTGTCAAGCGAAAATAGCCCTTGATGTTTTGTACGTGCAAATGATATTCAGACTTAGAGTGGTGAACCAATTTCTTGGTTGCCTATACAAATCTCGCAATAATTACAACCTTTAGATGCTTACCGATCTAGCTAGATAGCAAAAAATACACGATTGTGAAACTTTTTGTGCTCCCGTGAAAACGCAAAGCACAACAAATTGACATATTTCTTTTAATACTGTAGGTATTTCTATTGTGTAACTTATTTTCAGCGCCGATCAGCCATCGCTGAAAGAATAAGGCTTCGAGAAGAATGGTCTGCTCTCAAGGAAATTGACTCACAACCTAATGGACACAATGCCTTGAATAAGAAACAGACTAATGCTAAAGCGGCTAAAAAGCTGGCACCTGTCAAGGAGGTCATGAAGGCTCCTAGCAGTGTGCCTGGAAGGCTCAATCGGGTGAGAGTTAAACTACATTTCTTTATTAAACTAGCAGACAATCCCTGTTTCGCATGGGTATAGAACAAAACTTTCAAGTTTTTGTGATAAGGATAGGATCTCTAATTTTATTGAAAATACAAATAGTCTATGTCACCCGGGAATAGTGTAGCTTCTCAACGGTGAAAGAATTTTTCAAATCGCTCCATTACTTGAAGCCTATTCAATGTAAATAAACAAACAGTCAAATCTTTCCTCTTTATAATATTAGTACCTATAGATTAGCACATTTGTTTAAAATGTTACAGTATTGAGAACCTACAATTGAACTCCAACCTAACAATCTACTAAAAAAACAGTAGAACCGAAGCCATAAGTATCCAATCTTCTATTCGGGTAAATTGCAAGAAAGAAAATAGATATAAAAAAATTAAAATTCTAATCTTTGGTGGCAAAGAATAAGCATTCAGCACCTTGTCTTTAACATGCTTTTCTATATAAATAAGTGGGTATTGACAATAAGCCGATGTGATGAATGTTGTTCCAGCAATCGAACACGCGCTCGCAGCCAGACGCCCTCCGCGGCGTAGTGGCGCTGGTCGAGGTAGGCAGCGAAGGGAAGGCGTTGCCGCTAAGAGCTGCGCTGACCGCACTGGGGGCTTCTGTTGTGCCGGTCTGGAGCCCCCTGATTACGCATCTGGTTTGGGCACAGGGTAGGTAAAAAAATATCCTAAAATTTGGTTTTAGGCATTAGTTCCCAAAACTAGACTTATTTTTTCATTGTTGAAAAACTAGCCAGGAAACAACTAGAATTAATCGATGCTGTATATAATTTTGTATAAGCATTATATACAATGTAGTATTTATTTACAATCCCTACAGTAGCAAGTAGGTACACAACATGATAAGGCATTGACTTCCAATATTAGATTTAGATCAAAAATCAAAAAATCAAATCAAAAATGTTTATTTGGAACAAAAATACAATGAAGACAAGAACAAAAATAGAGAACGATGATAGCTACAATAGTTAAAAACTGTGTCGTAACTATCAACGCCCACCTCCAAAACGTCGGCATAGAGCGTTCCTCATTGGTAATTGTACGGAAAAAAGGCTTAAAAAGAGACTTATAATAAAATTAGGTAAACAAAATGAACAAAACTAAATATAAAAGAGACGTGTAGGCATTTATAATATGTATGTAGGTAAGTGTATTGAGTACAAAAGGATGTGAGAGGGTGTGTATGTAAGGGTGAGAATGTAAGTGTATGGTGTAAGAGGGTGAGGGTGTAAGTGTATGGAGTTAGGGTGTGTGTGTATGTTGTGTGGATACGTAAGAGTGTCTCAGACTATCACTGTCAGAAGGTTTTCAGTTTGAGTGTAGGAAAGAGGTTGGAACCAAGCAAGCAATTTGTATTTGCATTTTAGTAAGGTAAGGGGGTAAATATTAAACTCTTTGTTTACCTTATTGTAAAGCATTGAACTTATAAAATAATAGTGGCGACTGGCAAGTTTTGTTCTTCGGGATTCAATTTTGCACACTTTATCAGATCTGCGTTTGGTGGTAGTCACTAGATCGTATGGCAACTGAGAGTGTTTACGCAAGGTAGTGTTGAGGATGAATAGTTGCCTCACTGTCAGGACTTCAGAGAGGGAGAAGAGGTCAGTTGTGGGGAAACGAAAAGGTTTTTTGGCCATAACCTTAAGAACAGCTCGTTGAGACCTTTCAAGTCTCAATATGGTTGTTTTGGCTGATCCACCCCATGCAGTAATGCAATACGATAATACTGATTGAGCCAAAGCTAAGTAGACCATTCGTAGGGACGGGGGATCTAATACAGAGCGCAGATTCTTGAAGACGTAAATTAGTTTCCTAGTGCGGGCGACGGTATGATTGATATGGCTATCCCAATTCAAGGAACTATCTACTGACACGCCAAGATATTTTATGTTCGACGCACGTTCCAGTGGTAGGCAAGAGCAAGATTTCATTTGTAAATTTGGACAAGTATGTGGACAAATAGTATAGGAAGATGGGGGTTGGCCAGTTGCATTAGCGGAAAAGGTAATAAATTTAGTTTTACTTATATTGAGGGTAAGGAGGTTTGAAGCGAGCCAGGACATGACGGTGTTTAGGGCAGATTCTGCGTGACGGAAGGCCTCGCACCAGGTTTTCCCTGGTGCGAGATGTATTATTACCCGCGACTTCGTACGCGTGCGAAACTTTACACCAAAATATCTGTCAACCAGCATACAATTAACCTCGTAGCAAATGGCTGCTTTTGGTTTAGAGAGTTCAAGCTGTATCTAAGAATCCACGTCTTTGATTTCAATAAAATATAGCCTATTTTTTAATCCGGAAAAAGGGCTTCTGAATGGTATAAGTTTTGTTGAAATTGCTCCAGTAGTTAGGACGTGATCCGCGAACAAACAAACAAACTCGATTTTCGGAATCAGAATCGTTTATTTAGTAGATCTGCATATTTAGTTCATCCATATCTTTGAATTTAGGTTTTGTCTTTTTTACAGTTTTATAATAGTACTAACCGTCGCCCGCGGCGTTGCTCGCATTCTAAATAGACCCTTTAGAGTGAGACTTTTCAAAATTCCTTTCATAGTGCACCCCTACACTATACTACCCTCCAAATTTCATACCTGTAGCACTTATGGTTCAGGCTGTGCGTTGATTATCAGTCAGCTTCAAAAGAGTTTTATATATATTGAATTGATTGATGATAGATAGACACTATTTAGGCTTACAGTTATAATTTACAACGAATATTCAACTGTAATTAAATAAATAAATAAATATTCACGGACACATAACACAACGCCTTCTAGTCCCAAACTAAGCAAAGCTTGTACGATGGAAACTAGATGGCAGATAGAATACATACATACATTTTTTTTGTAAATACATACTTATAATACATAGAAACACTTAGACACAGAACAAACATCTATGTTTACAACACACAAATGTTGGAACGAAGTTCCTTAACGCGCGTTACGAAAGTGGGCTAGACGGAAATAATTAAGACCAAAAGTAACGACACTTTTTTTAAACTTTGAGTTTATTAGAATAAATTGGTGCAGGAAGGAAACAAATGAATGTAGGTATTGTTAGAAGTTTTTGTTTTAATTTAGGTGCTTCTGTGTACTTACAGTAAGAAAACAACACCTCAAGGAACTTCGTTCTACCTGGGTGTCCCTTGACACCTCTCAAGTTTTTTGTTCTCGGTGGGGATTTTTTTTTTTATTAGGGAAACAAACAGTACAATAATAATTAAAGATATAAAACCTAAAATAGCTCAGAAACCAGTGAATTGCAGGTGGTTGTCGCAGCACGCGCGCCCGAGCTCGTGCCTTGGCCTGTTCGCTTGTGTCTCCGCTGTGGGTGGAGGCCTGCGCAGCCTCCTCCACTCGCCTTCCATCACGCGCCTTCCCGGCCGCCGCACGACCCTCCGACCTACCCTCACCTGCCACACTGCGACAAATGCTGGTAACTAAAAGCTGAAGACTTGAGGATGGTGGGAAGAATCAATAGCTATGTCCACACTGTGCATTTTCATCTTCAACTTTCGTCTTCATCTTTCTATTCAACTTGCGTTTGACGCTTTCAATAATTGAATGCGTTAATGAAAGCAACACCACTAGTTCAGTCGTAGTTTCTTCGGTCTATTGGAAACATGTGCGACGAGAATATTTTACTTGGTGGAATATGTGCAGCTTACTTGGTTATAAGAAATTCCAGAAAAAAAACAACCAAGAAAAAGTTTTGGATACGAGGTTATTATAATAATCGAAGTAGTTATTTTGATCCCAAAGTTGTGGAAAGCTTCTGTAATATTTAATAAACATTAATTTAAATGTTTTTCTTCGTCCGCCATCTTGTTGTTGAACGCTATAAGGCACAGAAATCCACCCGAGCCGGAAAACGGAAGCTTTCAACTCTCATCGCGCATGCACTAAGGGCATGCCTCACGTGCGCTGTTGACTTGCGCTATGACGCATGCCCCTATTGAACAAAAAAATGCACAGTGTGGACATAGCTAATAGCCACTCGACAGGCGTCATAGCTCAGTTGGTAGTAGCTCTGCCTTCCGTGCTGTGGGTCGTGGGTTCGATCCCCACCGAGAGCGAACATTTGTGTTGCAAACATAAATGTTTGTTCTGTGTCTGGGTGTTACTATGTATTATAAGTATGTATTTAGAAAAAAAAAGTATCTAAGTATTCTATCAGCAGTCTAGTTCCCATAGCACAAGCTTTGCTTAGTTTGGGACTAGAAGGCGTTGTGTTAAATGTCCATGAATAGTTCTTAACCACCATCTCCTCAAGATCGGAACGAGAGATAGCGACCTCTATCGCGGCTGTCTTTAGGAAAAAGACGCTAGAGCATGTCTTTCTGCATTGCTTTGCCACAAATGAAGCCAGATCCAAAATGGGACTGCAGGAGCTGATCAGGTCTCACTCCATCGGAGATGCTGGAACATTGCTGTCATCAACCCAAAGTCCTTCTCCGTTACTTTAAGGAGTTGTGCTGGCTGGGTTGAGGTCAGCAGGGGGACAATGCACAAAGTCAAAGTCAAAGTCAAAAATCTTTTATTCAATAAAATCTCACTGATCACTTTGAATCGTCATTACGTTTTGTATGATTAGGTATGATTACATTTTTTTTTTATTGGATGAGTTGGAGCTAGTTCGTCCCAAGCTTGTTTGTCTTCTAAATAATCAGATATTTTATAGTATGCTTTTAAAAGAAGTCTCTGTTTTATTACGTTTTTGAACTTGCCAATCGACAACTGAGACACATCACTTGGGATTTTGTTAAAGAAGCGTACACATTGCCCTTTGAGAGATTTACTAATTACAATACACCCCTATGCGGGACGTCAGTGCAGATCTCATTCCCCCACGACGAATTAGAATTAGAGTCAGGTTCATAAGTTTACAGACCAGGAATATGGCGTGGAGAGACCTACTCCATCTTAAAAGTTCTAGGCAAAACAGCATCTGTTACATCAATTAAAAAATTGACCCATGACTCTGAACAACACAACATTTTAATTATATCATACCATTCATATTATCTACCATAGTATAACAAAATCATGATTTTTCTCAGAAAAAAGCCGAAGCAGAGAACTTGTCATTTGGTAATCTATTATCGGACAGTCATGAAAAGGAAAAAGTCCCTCGGCTGAGGATATCCAGCGAAACGGAGCGAGATACCAGCGATACATCGTTTGATACCTCCAAAGATACATCTAGAGATACATCCAAAGATACATCTACAGATATCTCTAAAGATACGACGAAGGAAACTACTACAGGTAGAGAAAGAACTTTATTATAAATCTTATAAAGTTAGTTATAATTTCTTTTTAATACAGTTGCTCAAAAAGTGGCGTATTGCAGGGACGTATAGCGTTCGGGATGTGGGCTATTACACACTCGTGCTTTTTTTTACCTTTCCCGAACTAGTGCGTTCTCTTTCCCAACTGTGAAAATAATGTCTATTAAAAAGAAAAACTAACCATGAAGTTTTTACTAATAAAATTCATAGAAGTTTTTATGATTCATGCAAATACGTATATTTCTAAAAAGAAGCTACTAATTTGTTTCAATATCAGATTTAATGATTTGATTGAATGAGTTAGGTTAGGTTTCATTTCATTTCATCTCATTAAAATTTTCATTTCATATCAATAAAAAAATTCTACTGAAGACTTGGCTGTATGGGCATAGTTCCTACTAGAATTAGTGAAGAAAAAAAAAATCTCTGCTTATATTCTACGGTTGACGCCATTTTTCAGATTTTTTTTTTATTAAATTGCTTCATTTTTTCGCAACTGTATTAAAAATAGTCTTTCAGTACACGTGTGGAACCGTCATTGCAACTTGTTCCGACTGTCAACCCTCGCCTTCGGCTGCGCCTCGGCTCGGGTAGACATTTGTCGGAACTCTTTGCAATGACAGCCTTTCCGCACTTGTAATGAAATATACTATTATAACAATATTTTTGACTATTTAACTGGCCTTGTGCAGAAAAAAACTGTTATGTCAAAAATGTGTTCGGCTAAATAGTATAGTGTCTCATAAAAGATCTAAAA
This sequence comes from Eulithis testata, assembly GCA_947507515.1. Taxonomy (NCBI): domain Eukaryota; kingdom Metazoa; phylum Arthropoda; class Insecta; order Lepidoptera; family Geometridae; genus Eulithis; species Eulithis testata. Next base: position 1,245,261 of record OX382213.1, on the reverse strand, counting down.
AGTGTTGAAGCACAGTTTTCCTATTCAATTTTCAGAACGTCGTCGCTTACGATGTTAATTATTAGGTTGATTGTTATAATCCCCATTAAGCTGTCCCCACCAGTGGGATCATAATCTCCACTGGTGGGGACAGCTTAGTGGAGACTATTATGTAAAATGTTATAATGTAGTTTCTACGTATTTAGCATTTTAGTCAAACTATTTGAAGTAAATACTTTTTTATTTAGATACTTACAAAGTCTGTCAAAAGTCAAAACACGACAAATAAGGACATCTCTATGTATGTCTATTTCCAATATTCTGGGCTTATTTCAAATACTTTACAATTCTTTACGTCGAATGTGTAAGCTTTATATTATTTCTGTAATGTAGATATAGAAAGTAGAGTGAACACAGCACCAAGACGAGCGTTGCCGAAAACTTCTGCGTCGGTGAGCCCGCCACCCGTCACGAAGTCGCGGAGGAAACTATTCACTCATAAAGAGGCTGAGATGGTGAAATCTTCTGATGATGAAGGTACGACATACATTATTTTTTACTTCTTACTTGTTTACTAATACCTACTACTACTTTTAATAATATTCTGTGCCAATTTTCTTCTTCTATTTTCTAAATATATAGAACTCTTTTGAAGCTGACTGACAATCGACGCACAGCCTAAACTATAAGGCCTAGGGGTATGAAATTTGGAGGGTAGTATCCTTATATAGTGTTGGGGTGCACTAAGAAAGAAATTTTGAAAAGTCGCACCCTTAAGGGTCTAGAATCAAAGATATTTGACTTTTATCATTACAAAAAATTTAAGATGAGTGATATTATACCCCTCAGAATGTATCGGATCTTGACCCTAAAACTTATAACACATTTTTCATTCGTGATAAATAGAAAGCAGATTAATAAAATCATGTTTCAGATGAGAACTCCCGGCCGAGACCGAACATCCCCAAACCAAATCAAAAAATGAAGAAGAAACCAGCGCCTGCTTGCAACCGGAAAGAGCTGGCGCGGGCTGAACGGATGGCGAAGCGGTTCTTAGCTGCTTACACTGGGACTACACAGAAAACTACAACTAATAGTCAACCTACACCACGCATTGTGAGTTTAGTGAGCAGTAACCAGTCATCAGACAGAACGAAGTTGGGATCAGTGGTTGAGCAGTAAATCATCATACGGCCGTGCTCACTTTGGGCACGAATTTGTTCGTACGTAAACGTACGAGTAATGTTCGTACGAATTGAGTGCTCACACTGAATACGTTTTTCTCCGTCAAATAGTACGACTGCGTGTTATATCCCAACAAGTTCGGATTAAATTCGGACGTCGTAAGTCAGCTTAAAGCTACCTACCCATACCTATCTAACCTAATAGATACCTACCTAATGTAAGGCTATCGACGCTAAGACTCATGTAGCATTATTCCTATAAACCTTGTGGTTTCCTTAGTGCTATAGTACAAAATAAGTTATTATGTATTTTTAAAACAATAAATAAAAAAGAAATAAAAAAAAAGTAAACGTACGTATACGTACGACTGATCGCATGCAGTGTGAGCGCTCCCATACTCCTTGGAAGGACGGTATCATTCGTGCGTAGTCGTACGAATCAAATTCGGATGAAATCGTATCCAAAGTGAGCACGGCCTACACACGGCTCGCCCGAACAGATAGGGCCCTTAATTCAGAAATTGGTTCGGGCGACCTCACGATTTAGGGCTGATTATCGTCTAGGGAGTGTTGTCAGCGCGTGTGTAGCGAAATCGGGTCCGATTCACCTTATACAATTTTATAATGAAGAGACTACGATGCCTACTTTTTGTTGCTTTGAAAGTGTAGGTATCTTGAATCAACAAGCGCTTTGCTGCACGGTCGGCTACGTACTAACTGGCAGGGACGTGTGTAGTGTAGTAAACGATTTCATCCCCACCATCACTCTCCCGATATTGCCTATGATTTTAGGGCCATGTGTAGCCGCTTCGGGCCTTAATATCGCAGGCTATTTTTACCTCGTTATCCATACAAGTAATAAACTAAAAATAAAAATAGTTACAGAAAAGCGAAGCGCATGCGGTTCCGTACCTTATTTTCATGATCTTATGACTTACTTTAAAATCTCACGAGCTGAGCTGTTCTGGCTAATGTCTAGTACCCACCCGTAGTACATTGGGTGACCGTTAGTGGCATTTACATCTGAGCGCTTCCGTGCTTCGAAGGGCACGTTAAACTGTCCCAGATCTAGCAGTCGTTAAGGCGTATGTAAAAAAGGCAGACAAGACAACCCACTCGCTCGCACATTTCAACATTTTTTGAAGATATAATATAACTAAATGTAATTATGTGAAATTGCAGAGCTTCAGGGTCGAGAGAATAACAATGCAAAGGTTCAGTAAAAATATCACATTGATCTAAACAAATTTTCTAACCAAAAAATGTTCACTTTAATTTATCGCATTGGTATACATTTTTTGGTTAGAAAACTAGTTTGGATCAATGTGATATTTTTACTGAACCTTTGCATTGTTATTCTCTCGACCCTGAAGCTCTGCAATTATACATAATTACATTTAGTTACATTATATCTTTAAAAATGTTGAAATATGCGAGCGAGAGAGTTGTCTGCCTTATACATACGCCTTAAGCCAAGACGGAGGCCTTAAGACGGCCCAAAAGAGTTGGCCACTAACTCATACGAGGTTGCTTGCTTTCTTGCTTGTTACCCGTAGTACATGCTTTGTGTACGAGATGGCGTTGTGTGTAATATGAATATATATTTCAGGTTCTAACCGGCATGACGAGAACGGAACGCCGTGAAATAACCGCCGCTATCTTGTCTCTAAACGGAAAAATACAGAAGTGTGTGAACAAACGAACCACGCACGTTCTTTTGGGAAGTTTCCAACAGGCCGGGGATAATGACAATGCTATTACTGGTAAAAACTAAGCCATCTTACTAATCCTAATAGGTATTTAATACTAGCTTCCGCCCGCGACTTCGTTCGCGTCCCATTGGATCCCGTTGATTTTTCGGGATAAAAAGTAGTCTATGTGTTAATCCAGGTCACGGACAATATATATTCCAAGTTTCATCAAAATCAGATCAGTAGTTTTTGCTTGAAAGAGTAACAAACATCCATCCATTCATCCATCCATCCATCCATCTTTCCTTACGAACTTTCGCGTTTATAATATTATAGTAGAATAGTAGGATTATAAACGTGAAAGTTTGTAAGGGTGTATGTATGGATGGATGTTTGTTCCTCTTTCACGCAAAAACTACTGTTCCGATTTAAATGAATCTTGGAATATTTACAGTTTGTAACGTGGATTAAACACAGGTTACTTTCTATCCCGGAAAATCAACGAGATCTAGCGGGACGCGAACTGTTATGGGACTCTCGTGATTAGGGTTTTTAAAAAAAGGATTTTAAATTAACACTACTTTATTTAAGGTGTTTTTACAAATTTACGAGGTCCCTGGCACAACTGTGCACTTTGAAGTTCAAACCGAGACTGATGGTCGAGTAGAAAACAGATAATTATTAAACATACCGGAGGGCTAACTCTGCATAAAATAGTACTAGTGTAAGCATTATTCGATGCAGAGCCAGGGTGTAACATCTCCCCCTTTAGGAGGAGACTTTGGGGATATTTTTACCAAAGTTCCCGAAAAATTAAACCTGAGTTCTAATTTGGGCAGGTTGTTCAAATTCCGGTTCGACGTCTTCTGCGTCTGTTTTAATAGAAATTGATTTTACTGATTTTAATTTAGGGGCTCGGTTGTTACCAGGATTACAAACTTTAATGCGTTTATACACTAAGTACAGAAGATAGAATACAATTATGAGTAAAACTAAGATTACTAAAATAGAATAAAGTGTTCCATATTTAACAATGTGTGGTTCTGTGTCTATTTTCTCTAGGTTATCTAATAGTGATTTTAACATGATCTTGTTATTCGAGTTTAATTTGTCTAAGTCTATGTTTTGTAAACGAACAGGTGACATATTTTCTACTAGGTTATTGAACTTTACAATGTTGCAACAAGAATTGTTGATAAGGTTGAAATCTGGTATGCTATTGACAGGCGATGTTATGTTTACAGTATGGTGTTTAGGAATAAGAGTGGTACTCTTATAATGTCCGGTACAATCAGTAGGTACAGTAAGTACCCCTGTGCCTAAGATAGTAGTTTCATAAAGGTTAGAATTTACACAGTCAATAGAGATTTTGTTGGGTTCAGATTGTACAAAAATCCATCTGTTATTTGATAACGGTTTCCAAACATCTAGTTTTCCGAATATAAACCTTGTATCGCACTGTTTTGGTATTTCTTTGATCACTTTTGTTAAGAGTTCACTCTCACATGTGGGTTTAGCGTCGGTCGCGTAAACGTTGGTTACGTCACAAATGTATGAGCCCGAGTTCACTTCCTTGCAGTTAGTTAAACTGTCCAAATTACAGTAGTGTGAGTTGTCTTTGGTCATTGCAATATATTTACTACTGGGCAAAATTAAACTGAATTTATTTGGTTCATCTAAGCTGTAGAGTGTGGGCAAAGCAATGTTATGGAACAACAAGTATTCATTAATACTAACTAATGGTATTTGTAAGACAAATACTATCTTATGATCTATGTAATAACAAACTAACTTAGAGACACCTAAAATATACTGAATAGTGTTTATATCTAAAGTTACAGGTAATTCTAAATCGCTAGGTAAGTGTCTGTAGTTATTGGCAAGCTCTCGGTACAGTTGCGATGTTGTGATTATCGCCGGATGTAGGATGTTTAATCTACTGAATAAAATTGCATTTGTTACATCTTCCAATTGGAAAGATAATGTGAGTATAGAAGTTTCCAAGTTGTTAAAAATTTGATCTACATTATAAAGTATGTGTAGTCCGTTAGTAAATTCAGAAATGTTTTTAATATTAAGTGAGAGGTTGTCAATAGCTTCATTGAGGTTGGCTTCATTGTCTTTAATTTTGCTTAAGGTGTCATTGTAAGATGATATAATTGAGGTAGTTACTAAAATATTTTCTTTCATCAGTGAGGTTAATTGTTTTTGTTTACTTTGGATAGATTCGATTGCGTCGTTATATCTTAAGGCATCATTCTCGTCTAGGGTTCCAAAGATCTGTTTTAATATACTTCCAATTCCTCCTATCCAGGCGCGCTTTACCCGGTTATCAAATAAATGCGATATTGATTCGAACTCGTTACTTATGTCCTGGTGTCGTACTGTTAAGGGTTGAAGTCTATTGCGACATTCGGAATCGACTTCTATAATTTGAGTTTGATTACACAAATATCTAGTTGTCTCAAGGGCATTTTTAATATTTCGTATATGAGGGTCAAAATGTGAGATATCTAGTGGTATTAAAATTTTTAAGTTGCCGTTGTTGATTTTCAATGTTCCCAGATAATCGAAATAGAGCCCTGAACTCGATGTTATTGGTTGGAGATACGATTGACCCTGTGCCGAAGCCCTGTAATGATTAATACAAGGATAAGTAAGTACCTACGAGTTATGAGTTAGGTTTCCATGCTAGTCCCAGTCTCTTAAGAGTCTGATTATCACAGAGGGGAGTCTACCTACGACCACGTGTAAGTATATCTACCTATGTTTAATAAATGTAAATAATTAAAGATATTTAAAATAAACTCTAAAAATAATTTTAAAATAAAATGTAAAATATAAGTAATTTATAACTAACTTAACTAAATTTCATTTTGCCGGTTTCTGGCGTCGGCAGGTTTCACCTGGTCATAATGGTGAGTCACGTGGCGTCGGTTTATCAACAAGGTAAGTGTGTTATTCCCGTTAATCTTGACTACTTTGTAAGGCCCTTTCCAGAGAGGAGAGAGAGCCTTTCGTAACCTGAGATGATTCTTAAGGTAAACAAAGTCACCGACTTTATACGTGACTGGACAAGTGTGAGTATCATAATAATTTTTTGAGGATTCTTTAGATTTTTTAATGAATTCGATTGCTTTCTCCCGAGAATACTTCAATCGGTTCTGTAGCATTTGGACATAATCGGAGTATGTGGTTCCCTGAGATTCATCATAGATAGAATTAGGTATATGTGGTTTATTACCAAACATTAACTCGTAGGGCGTAAAATGTGTTGTCGAATGGACAGAGGTGTTATAGGCTAGCATAGCGGTGTATACATAACGAGGCCAATTAGTTTGATCCGCGTTTGTATAAGCTTTAAGATACTCTTTTAGAGTAGAATGACTTCTCTCCAGGGCCCCTTGAGTTTGTGGATGGTAAGGAGAAGACCACAAGTTCTTTATTTTAAGAAAGGTGCACGCTTCCTTGAATAAGTTTGACGTAAAGTTAGTACCTTGGTCAGTGAGAATCATCTTAGGGATACCAAAAATAGATATGTAATGGAGGAGACACTCGCTTGTCTCTTCTGCTGTAATGCTGCGCATAGGGTAAGCTGAAGAAAACTTAGTGAGGTCATCTTGAAATGTTAAAATGAATTTCAATTTCGCAGGGCCTGCTTCGGGAAGCGGGCCGACGACATCGATGGAGAGACGTTGACCCGGTTCCGAAGAAGTGCTGGTTATCTGCATGGGCGGTCGATTGACCTTCCTAAGTGCTTTATTCTCTTGACAAGATTTACATTGCTTTACATAAGACTCTATATCGCTACGCATTCCTTTCCAGTAATACGTCTGCCTGAGTCTATTATACATGCGGGCTGAGCCAAGATGACCCGCTATAGGGATATCGTGATTTTCATATAGAATTCTTTTAATTTCAGACGGGACAGGATAGATGATGTTGTTGTGGTAGACATTAACCTTGATTCGAGTATCATGGAAAAGGTAAGTCAGGATATTGTAGAATTTTATGAACGAGTGTTTTTCGAAAGGATTTTTCAGGTCAGGTATGCCAATCTCATTTATACCCCCCATTGTTACTAACTCATTCCTTATTCTTTTCAATGTTTCAAAAATTTCAGGATATGACGCTTGATCAAAATGGTGAACCTTGAAGTACAACAAGTAGACCGTTTTGTTGTTCAGATTAAGTCGTTCAAATAGGAAGAGTTCTTTTTCAGAGTCACATACACTTGCATGCTTTTCAGGGTCACTCAGGACTTCTGGGATATATGGATTAGATTCGTCTAGGTCAATAGAGGTAGGGACAAGGATAACCTTTGCTGGACATTTCATGAGACTTTCATTATGCTCTACGATTTCTGTATTAAACGTTCTAACTTTTTCTGACATTACTTTCAGGAACGTGGGATAGTCGTCAACGGGTGCATCTGGATTTGCACTCGTGGATGGCATTGGATCAGGCTGGGATTGAGGAGCAGGTAAGGATGGAATTTCCTGAACAGGTTCTTGGATGCTAACCTCATTCTCAATCTGATCTCTTAGTACGTCAGGGATATTATCTGGTAAGTCGATCTCGGGTAAAGGAAGGATATCTTCGTAAAGATCGACGAAGTCTGGATTCTGAGGAATAGCTTCGTCGGGATTGAATGAAGGAGGGGATATAAGCAAGTCCATTAGATCTTCGTCTAATTCTCGACTAGGTCCCACTTCATTGTTAGGATTGGATGTTACAGGTTCCTCGCGTTGGATAGGATTGACTGGGAACCGAGATAGGGCATCAGCATTGGTATTAATCTTGCCCTTTTTGTGTCGGATATCATATTCGAACTCATCTAATTTCAAACGCCACCTAACGAGTCTTGAACCTGGGTCCTTACAATTAAATAACCATTGTAGTGGTTTATGATCTGAAAGGATTACGATACGATGACCATAAAGGTAAGGCCTGAACACCTTTGTTCCGAAGACGATAGCAAGGCATTCTTTTTCTGTCACACTATAATTGCACTCGGCTTTGTTTAGTGTGCGGGACGCGTAGGCAATAGGGCGATCTTGGCCAACGACACCTTGGGATAGGATGGCGGAAATGGCGTAGTTGGAAGCGTCACACGTAAGGTTGAATGGCAGAGTAAAGTCCGGATACGCGAGGACAGGAGCAGATACAAGTTTCCTCTTCAAGGCTTCGAAAGCTAGCTGGTGTTCATTCTGCCATTGAAATGGGACATCTTTCTTTAGTAAGGATGTTAACGGTTTTGCTAGTCTAGCAAAATCCGGAATAAATCTCCTATAGTATGACACTAGTCCAAGGAATGATTTGATATCTTTAGGAGATTGGGGAACCGGATATTCTGTCACAGCTTTAGTTTTGTCAGGGTTTGTTTTGACACCCTCTTCGCTAATGATATGGCCTAAATAGGCAACTTCTTTCCTAAGGAACTCACACTTCTCTGGTTGTAGTTTCAGGCGGAAATTACGGAGCCTGTTAAAGACAGATTTAAGATTAGAAATATGTGAACCTAGGTCGAATGAATATATGACTATATCGTCTAGGTATACGAAGCATCTGGTGCCTTGAAGCCCTGTCAGACAAGTATTCATGAGCCTTTGAAAGGTTGAAGGAGCATTCTTCAAACCGAATGGCATCCTTGTGAATTGGAAATGACCTTGGGGAACTGAAAAGGCTGTTTTTGTCGCATCTTCTGGAGCGATAAGGATCTGATGGAAGCCGGACGCGAGGTCTAAAGTAGTAAAGTACTTACTTTTACCGAGTTGGTCAAGGATTCCTGATATTTGAGGAATAGGATATGTTTCTCCGATAGTGATATCATTTAACTTTCGATAGTCTATGACTATTCGCCATTTTCGATTGCCCTGAGTATCTACCTTTTTAGGCACAATCCAGATTGGGGAGCTCCAAGGGGACGAGGATGGTTCAATAATGTTTTCATCGAGCATCTTATTGATTTGAGTTTCGACCTCCTTTTTGTGGAACTCCGGGAAACGGTAGGACTTAGTGTGGATAGGAATATCACTAGTCGTCTTGATTTCATGTTTTAGGGCGTTAGTGTAGGATAACTGGTCACTTGGCAGATGGAAGATGTCAGAGTAATGAGAACAGAGTTCTAAGAGGGCGTCGGCTTCCTCTTTGTTTAGATGGTCGATTCTTAATGAACCAATGACCGCAGTGGTGCGATCGGATGTGTGACGCAATTCAGGATTGAGTTGAATCGCGCATGAACTCAAGGGTTCAAGTTTGAGGCTCAGATTGGAATTGAAGTTAACGGGATATTCGGACGTGTTTGCAATCGTCAGATTCACACGTTTATTTTTTTTGACCTTCACGATGCAGTTGGAAATTAAAAGATCGTTAGATAAATGTTGGTTTTGGATAATACCTTCGTGGACGTCAGGATTTTCTACTGAACACTCGACAACGGTTTCGGTACGAGGTGGAATTTCATAGAATGGATGGAAAAAATGCAACTTGATGGTAAATCTCCCTATCTTTAGGACGTCAGTAGTGTAATCTATCTTGCAGCCGAAAGTAGTGAGAAAGTCCGATCCTATGATACCGTCATACGGTAAGCTAATGTCTCTCACAACATGGAATTTGTAGGATACTGATCTGTTTCCAGCTATTCGAAGTTTAAGTTGGAAATGACCTTCTGTAGGGGTTGGTTCGTCACCGCCTATACCATTAAGTCTGATTGATTCTCTAATCAACTTTGGTCTTTTCCGAATGCTGGATTCTTTCAAGAGACATATAGCAGAACCAGAATCTACTAATAACGTCAGAGGGATATCGGATACCTGTGACTCGAGGAGAGTGTGAGGTAGCAACCTTTTAGTTGTATCTAAATTCACCTCGTAGACCTTCGTTGAAGGTTTATCACGATTAGGACTGTCAGTTTGGGGCTGGCTACCCTGTCGGTTAGTCCGGATATTAGGATATGGACTGTCTGTTTGGGGCTGGTTACCCTGTCGGTTAGTCCGGATATTAGTATGTGGACTGTCGGTTTGGGGCTGGTTACCCTGTTGATTAGCCCGAATTTTTGGATGTGGACTGTCGGTTTGGGGCTGGTTACCCTGTTGATTAGCCCGGATATTTGGATGTGGACTGTCAGTTTGGGGCTGGTTACCCTGTTGATTAGCCCGGATATTTTTATTGGTGCCATCTCCTAATAATTGTCTCGTGCGGCACCCTCGCGAGACGTGTTTTCGTTTAAATCATCTTGCGCGGGATAATCTTCGTCGACAAGAAGATCGTGCTCCTCTTCAGAGGCCTCTCGGATGTGATTTATCTTGTTACCACGGAAATTATTATTTTGTTGGTAATTAGGCTTGGGTTGGAATTTATTATTGTAAAACTCCCGTTTAACACAGTCTTTGATTTCATGACCAGCACTCTTACAATAGCGACAGAAAAGAGTGTCGCTTCCGGTCTTTGGCTGATTCGAGTTCGTCGAAGCAGACTGTGTGGAAGGCCTCGAGGGGCCCGGTTTAGGCTTAGGACTGAATTTTGTTTCTGTATTTGGACGTTTATACAGACTTTGTTGAATGCGTTCTTCCGAAATAGCCATATTAATGGCTTCATTTAACGTCTTGGGGGACCTACATCTCACAATGTTTGATATACGTGGGTGAAGCCCCATTAAGAAATGGTGGAGGGCTAAATCCTCCATTGCCGCAACTCGGCCTGGCAATTCTTTCACCTTTGTATTGGATAAAGAAATCTCTGTGAGTAATTGTGAGAGGTAGGTCTCAATACGCAATGAAAACTGATTCACATTGTCTTGCGGGCCCTGCTTGCTCTCTTGGAGGTCTGTGAGGAGATGAGCGTAATGTTTGCGCTCACAGAATTGAGTTTTGAGAAACTCTTTGAGTTGCTCCCAAGATGAGAACTCCTTTATTGAGCAAGCAAGCTCCGCCTTGCCTTGCAATTGACTAAGGATGTACTTCAGCAGGATAGGCCTCTGAGACTCTGTGGCTAGTTCATAAGCATTGTTACAGTTTATGATGAATGAGTTTACGGTTTCACGACTGCCGTCATAGGATTTGATGAACTTAAACAATGTGTTAAGCCCGAGCTCGGCCATTGTCGCAGCTGCAGTGGCGGCTCTTGTGAGTCGCGGCGAACCGATGGGTGACTTCGATTTATCGTCACTAGGAGTGGCCGCTTCTTGGATATTTAAGGTTAATTTACTGTCTTCTACCTTGGACACCTTAGGCATACTAAGACAGTGAAGTTAATTAGAAAATCTAGATAAATATCTATTCTAGAAATGGATTTTATATTAAACTTACAGAACCCTAAATCTTTACTTTATAAAGCAATGACCAAAGACTTACAGTATAGATAACGCGTAGGCGGCGGCGACCGATACTGCGAACTGGAACATTCCTGAGCGACGCGTCGCGCGTGATGCGACCCGGAGAGATGACGGCTTATTCTGGATTCGTTGACCAAGGTCAATAAATTAAATTATTGACTGGTTGTGGATGCAGGATACAGGAAGATCACGACGTATGACGATGGTAGTTTCTCCAGGAGTCCTCTCTTGCAGATGCAGTAACATTCACCAACAGCCAGAGTTGAGTAGCTTTAGTCCAGGATAAAGTAAGATTCACTTCCAAGATTCGAGTTCGTGTAAGTATGGATAAATTTTGGATTTAGGATGAGTCCGGTTTTATAACTTCCGTTAGGATATCGTAAGGACACTGGGGATTTTCGTATCCCACCGCTGCCACCAAATGTTATGGGACTCTCGTGATTAGGGTTTTTAAAAAAAGGATTTTAAATTAACACTACTTTATTTAAGGTGTTTTTACAAATTTACGAGGTCCCTGGCACAACTGTGCACTTTGAAGTTCAAACCGAGACTGATGGTCGAGTAGAAAACAGATAATTATTAAACATACCGGAGGGCTAACTCTGCATAAAATAGTACTAGTGTAAGCATTATTCGATGCAGAGCCAGGGTGTAACAGAACGAAGTCGCGGGTGGAAGCTAGTGAGACATAACCTCTACGTCTCAGACTGACGGACGTAGTGGCCTCACTGGTCACGTCCTCAATGGACGTGCTCGGTAGAGGTTACCGCATAACATCAGATGAGACAGCTTATTTTATCACTTTCTCATAAAAAAATTACAAAAAATAATATTTACTTTCCAGGAATAACAAACCTATCCCAAGATACTCTGTCACGGGTAGTCCATAGAAGTGACTTACAGAAAGCAAGAACAGTTTCAGCGCTTTGCGGTGCGGCGCGAGGTTGTCGCGTCCTACAGGCACGGTGGGCACTCCACTCCGCTAACAGTAACAAGTGGCTGCATCATTCAGGGTACGAAGTACCGCACTTGAAGAAAATATCACAGGTATTTTTTACTAGCTGATACCCGCGACTTCGTACGCGTTCAAAACTTTCCACCAAAATATCTGTCAACCAGCATACGATGAACCTCGTGTCAAAGGCTGCTTTTGGTTTAGGGAGGTCAAGCTGTATCTCAGAATCCACGTCTTTAATTTCAATAAAATATAGCCTATGTTTCAATCCGGAAAAAGGGATTCCGAGTGGTATAAGTTTCATTGAAATTGGTCCAGTAGTTTAGGCGTGATTCGCGAACAAACAAACAGACAAACTCGATTTTCGGAATCAGAATCGTTTATTTAGTAGATCTGCAAATTTAGTTTATACCATATGTTTAATTTTAGTTTTTGGCTTTTTTAATAGTATAGATTTAGTTCACATAATTTGTGTCGATTAGCGACAGTGCCATCTATCGGTTGCAGTTCTGAGTAGTTCTTACGTAGCGTGATAGATGGCGCTACAAACATTTGTTAGATAGATAGATACATTTATTCAAAACCACCACAAAAACAAAGTAAAAGAAATAACAGCATAAAAAGCAAACTTAAATCTAAAATAAATTGGTACATAAAGAAAAAAAAGCAAACTAATTGTAAATAACAGAAATAATATATGCTCTGTGTGGTGGTGAAACGGCCTCAGCTCAGCTTAATGCTACGGTATGTTTCCATACAGCAGCACTGGTTTTCTGCTGAAGCCAGTGTTGTTGACATCACGTACATCCCGACCCAAGGAATGTTCCACCCATCAATGTTAGTGTGGAATGCTTCGGTTCGGAGTGAAATAGTTTCTGCGATTTCTAATTGAAATAGACATAGACAATCATTTATTCGCTTTAGATTGAAATTATTACAATAGATCAGCTACAATTAAATTGGTATAACATAATATAATATTAATTTAAAAAAACAATATTACATAATAAGAAAAAAAAGTATGCTATAGCAGCGAAAAGGTCACGGCTCAGCATTATGCTTCGCCATCCGAAGACAGGTCAGCGCTCTTATTCTGAACATTTACCTTGAACAACTAAACTAGTAGATCGTTCATTTTGACTCATTCTACAGTCTACTAGCGAGGCAACTGCCGTAACCTACGGTTCAGTCACTCAACCCCACGAAAAGCAGTGTCGATGTTAAAAAGATGATACCATAATATTACTTAAATTTAAATATACATAAAAAATAATAGCCGCATGTGCGACAGAGATAATAAAAGATATGTGTGAGAGTACCTAGTGTGCGTGGGTGGGAAATCGTTGAAACTTCTCCGGCATTCGTGAACCATTTGCTACAACTAAATGTTTAGGGTTGGCGTACATTATGTATTATGTGCATAAAGTCTCAAAGTCTTACACTCTGCCAATAGAGTTTTAATTTCACTATGACAGGCGTCATGGCTCAGTCGGTAGTAGCTCTGCCTGCTGTGCTGTGGGTCGTAGGTTCGATCCACACCATTTATAATATTAGTATGGATTGTTACAGAAAGCCCGCGTAGAACGCACGGCACTCGCTAAACTCCGCTCCGACTACGCATGCGACGTGTTTTGCGGAATGCGTGTTTTCATCACCAATTCTGCAGAACAACGGGAAGCGGCCATACAATTACTGAACTTATGCGGCGCCGTCATACAAAATGGCGGGATCCAAGATGGCGGCACTCAGAAAATCCAATATGGCGGGACTCAGAAAATCCAAGATGGCGGCACTCAGAAAATCCAACACGTACAAGGCCTAACACAACAAAACAGGCTGCTAGGAACTACTCAAGCACTAACCCAAAAAAGCCAACACGCTTTGATCACACAAAACGGCGAGATACGATACGGCTTAGTAAAAAATTCTAATGAGTTTGATATCAAAATTGGAGTTGAATTAGGCGAAGTTAGTTCGAAATGGGTATTTGATAGCGTTGCTGCAGCTCGTATGAGAACCACGCGGAGATATGTTAATAAAGATATCACAAGTTAGCTAACTTGTAAGATAATGAGGCTGGAATACACAAAAGTCATTCAAATTTGAGCACCACTTAAAATTGCTCTTGCCTCGGTTTGACATTACTCATTTGTAAGAGATGGCAATAATTTTATCGGAACTTAATTGAGTGGGGTTTGAGTGGCGTTTGAGTATTTGGCCATGAGCCACCTAGCGGCTATCGGCCGAATACTCAAACGCTTCTTAAATTAAGTTCATGCTTAAATTCCATCTCTTACAAATGAGAAATGCCAAACAGAGACAGAGTAATTTTGTGGTGCTCAAATTTGAATGACGCTTCATTCCACCCTAATAGATTAACATACTCGTAACTAATACCGAGTTTATTAACAGATGTATAGATTATAAGCTTAAATTAGGGTATTATTATCTTTATTATATTAACATATAAAAATGTACTTGTTGAAAATTTATTCGTTTTTGTATAAATTTCTTGCAAATCAAAGAAAATTATCACCAAATATGAGATTAATTTATTTTCACGTCTAAACAGACACTCAGAGACGTATGTACGCTAAAAGATAAACGTCGCTTAGTCATTGACATCTCTTACCAATGAGTACCTAATGATCTCTATTGATGATGATCTCTGAGTGTGGCAAACCTCACAATTTTTACTCTTAAATCACAGTTCCAAATATTGAAAAAATAAAAATATCTAGTATTTATTTACCAATTTTTACATCTTTAAAGAAAAATATCATGAAATGCATGTTTTAGTAAATGCTCGGCTTACACTTGTACAGGGTGTACAATGTATACTAATGTACAGGGTGTAAAGAGCTGTTAAAAGTAGCTTATCACCTCAAATATTTACCGGGCATATATAATTATTGTTGTTGATTTTGGCAATAAAGCATCAAAATAAGTGACGTGTTTTTTCTGTATTTTAAATGGAATAGGTAGTCTGTAGATTTTTGAGGTTGGCTTTGAAACTGCTGCGCGGGAATCGAACCAGCACCTTGTGCGTCTCGGATTGCAATGAGCTACTGCTCCGTGAATCGAACCCGAACCTTTTACGTTTTGTAAGATTAGCTTTCCAATCGAGTCCGATTGAGGTGTCGATTCTGTTGTTGCATTTTTTTACTAACCTAAGACCATTAAAAATGTTGTCATCCCTTTCTCATGAACTTAAATGACAAAGACCGCTATCATTTTAGTGCTGTCAAATTAGTTTCATCGTCAATATTTCAGCCCGTTTGCACCCACTGCTGAGTATATAGGCCATCTCCATCTCCCGTCTTCCTTTCTTTTCAATTAGTTTAGTTTAGAAAAATCCACCCAACAGAACTAGCTCCAACTCATCCAATAAAAAAAAATGTAATCATACAAAACGTAATGACGATTCAAAGTGATCAGTGAGATTTTATTGAATAAAAGATTTTTGACTTTGACTTTTACTTTAGAATCGGGCCTACTGATAAGTTTAGAAAAATTTAAGAACAGAATCGATACCCTTACCTACCTTTATTACCCTGTGAGGCAGCTTAATGCCTGTGCCCATTAGTCAAACAAAACCTACGTATTTTTCCATGTACCAAGCACAGGGTTGTTTCTGGTGCGACAAAGGAAATCTTTGAACTCTGATTTGCAAACTAGCAAGCAAGCAAGCACGTATGAGTTAAGCGCTTCTCTCATTACGATACGCACAGGCGATTCAAGTATCCTGCAAGTCTCGAAGACTAGTCACCGCCAAGTACCTATCTCACATACATTTGAATGCAGGCTCGCACACTATGCTACTGGTATCCTGCATTCAAATGTATGTGAGATACTTGGCGGCGACTAGTCTCCGAGATTTGCGGGATACTTGAATCGCCTGTGCGTATCGTAATGGGAGAAGGGCTTTAGTGGCCAACTCTGGTGACGGAGTTTTTAGGCCGTCAAACTATCAGAAGATCACAGCTAGGGTTGCCATACATCCGGACTAGTACGGAAATATAGGTAGGTCTTTGTCCGGAATGCAGAGGGAATCTTAAACTGTCCGGAATTTCTACAAATAAGTGGAGAGTCAAATAAAATATGAAAAAATCCAAATTACTTGTAGGTAATTATTTTTATTATAAATCAAATTGTTTATTCACTTGCACGATGCATTAATATAAAATTGACAAGAAAGTCCGGAAGTTTCATTAAATGTCACGAAGTTCAGAATCAGTTTACATGTCACCAGAGTTATCAACCTATTTCGCAACTCACTTATCCAATGTAAATCGGCCCTTATACCCGTCCCGTGTCGTCAGCTCGTCTCGATGGGAACAGAAACAGGTTTCCAGAAATGTATAGCGCGACACAAAGGTCTTTAGTCCTTGCTCCTTGCGAATCCTGGGGTGGCCTCTTCGTTTCCGGTTTTACTGAATGCTTGAAGATCTATAGAAACGTGGTCCACGTGTATTTACTTAAAAAAACGGGTATACCAACTACCTAGGTGGGTACTACAAAATGGAAAATCGATCAGCCAATCAGAAGGGGCAGCTAGGTCAAACAATTATGTAATATTATGTACTTCCCATGTAAGAAGCGGGACTCCAATTCTACCCAAATTACACACTGAAAATCTCGTTTTGTATGAAACATGACTCAAATTTTGACCCCCGTTTCATACATTGTTCGTTTTTCGAAAGCACGAGTCTAATTCGAGAGTTTCGCCAGTCTGGCTAGGTGCCTACGCCTAGGTATAGTTAAATAATGATAAACGATTGAGATTTCTAGTGCTTCTAGGTTTGCCATAGGGTCAAATCGCACAAACCTTATTAGATACCTACTTAACCTACCTATACTTAGATCAATCATTACTAATTTTTTTTTTATTTATTACTTGACAAAAAAAAATCAACATACGGTTTGTAAAACTTTGGAAATGGAAAGAACGAATGAATGAACGAAACAATGAAGTAATGAGGGCCCCCCTACCATAAAAGTTTTATGGTAGGGGGGCCCTCATTATAAAAGTCATAAAACACGTCAATGATTACATTGATTACCACATTAAAATGAAGTCAACCTGGAAAAACCCTCGTTCTCGTAAAATCAAAAATGTAGGCCCGTATGCTGATAAAGAAAACGTTACTCAAGCATTGATTTGAGTCGAGATTTTCATATAAAAATCTATGCTTGAGTCCGGATCAGTGCTTGAGCAGTTAATCAGCATACGGGTCTTAAAATACCGGGGGGGGGTTATGTACGACATAAAAATATTAAAATACCATAAACCTAAGTAAAAAACTTTATTTTTATAGTGGATCAGCTGCCCTTTGTTTGCTATTTTATTCATTAGGTACAGGTACAAAATAATTTACGCATATTTAGGTATATACTTATATAATTATAATATAATTTATTACGACAAGAATATTTCGTTATAAACAACTAAAATTAATATTTGTAAAATTAATACTAGGATTAAAGAAAATATAGGTAACTACTTTCTAACAAACAATAGCATTTTTGACAAAAGTACGGAAGATAAAATTAACTAATTTAAAATAACATGAAATAAAGCTCAGGACAGAAAATAATATTAATTTCTAAATATGAGGTATTGGTAGGTCTTTAGAAATGAAGTCAGAAGGCGAAAGTTACAATTTAAATTAAAATTAGTTTAAAATCAATACGTGATAAGCATAAATTCGAAATATTAGTATTTAGAAATTAAACCTCACTATATGTATAAAAATTAGCATTGGTAAGTACCTACAATAAAATTATAAAAGATTTACCTACTATAAGTAACGCCCGGCATGGGTTAACTGTTGAAACCCTTTTTACACAGTTTTACAATAAAATATTCTTATTCTTAAAAAAAAAGAAAAAATAAATAAGGTGAAAGTTACGATTATAATTGCGAAATGAAAATCAACACGTGGTAATCATAAATACTAACGAACACCAGGGTAGGGGAGCCGAGACCTTGACACGAAGCCAGTAGACCATGAATAATGTTTCACTTTTAACGAATACATGAATTAAAAATATTACTCATCTCAGATATTACGTTTACTTTTTGTTTACTGAGCTTTACGTATTTATTTACAGTGTGCATGCGCATTACATTGAAACATAATTTAATTACTTTAAACGGTACTACGGTCACTAAAGTATTTTATTATTTAGAAGACAAACAAGCTTGGGACGAACTTAGTCAAACTTATTCAATAATACAATTTAAATTATGCATTAGGTAGTTGTAATTTTCTTTGTGAATAAAACTACATAATATATTCATAATAAATATTGTGAATATTGTACAATTTAATTATTTAAAACCTACTTTTCTACAACAGAAATAGTAGATTATTATACAAGGGGATAAAGCAGTGTCTTCTGTCGCGGGTGACGATTTAAATCGCGAGCGTAACAAAGGACTCGAAGTTTAACAGTGTTAAAAACTTAAATCACGAGCGAAGCGAGGGATTTAAGACGAGTCCTGAGAGTAGCGAGGGATTTAAGTTCACCCAAGACTAAGACAGCTTTATCACCGAGGAAAATACTCTACTTTTCGTACCATTTGCGAAAAAATTAACACAATAATAATATGAGATAGCATTTTAGAACATTAACTTATTTATAAAAATAAATTAAAATAAACTTAACGTTTATGTATTTGAAGAAAACAAAAACGCGGCATTTTCCTAGACTAATATTTTTTTGTCGGAAAAGCAAAGGCATCAAGCTCATACGGCCTGCATAATAAATGCGTATTCCTTTTTCAAAAAGATGTATAATGCTTTGTGTACAAACTCAATGGTGTAAACACAAATGTAGTTCAGTATAAATTGTATTCCAAATTTAAATCACTTTCTCCCCCTAGAGGATGAAAGAAATCCAGTACAATTTTCTCTCCCTGTTTTTAACAGATTAAAAATGACTATTGTTATGTTCGCTTTTTGTGGCATATAATGTCACTTTTTTGAGCAAGTGGTACGAAAAAAAACTTTTTACTACTCAAGCACTGATTCGGACTATTCCGGACTCAAGCATAGATTTTTGTATGAAAATCTCTACTCAAAATTTTTGTTTGAGTAACGATTTTTGTATTGGCTTACGAGCCTTAGTAAACGTATTATGGTTCTTGAAACTATTGTACCTACTTTACTTTCGTAGCACGAACTACTAACTGTAAAATAAATACCTACATGAGATGAGTTCTCCGAAAAAATGTAATCATTTCACCGGAACTCAATGACAAGAAGTTATGTTATAAACAATAACTACATATATGCGTTTAGTGAGTGTAGATAACCGCGTTCCATTTCCTTTCCAGTCTTCAAATCATTATTTTTCAACACCTAGAAAAAGAAACGCATTATGTTCCTGTAAACTCCTTTATCTATGGGACAATATTATAGGGAATTCTAGGGTGGAGGTCGAAAGGGTTGGAAGTCTCATCAAGCAAGCGTGACGTTTGTGCATCCAGCCACTCAGGTGTTCAAATTGTAGAGTGCATTTCTTCCTGTAACTGCCTTTTAGTTGTATCCTGGGTAAAATGCATTTATTTATAAAAAACAAGGCGTCAAAGCTCAGTTGGTAGTAGGCCTTCCATGCTGCGAGTCGTGGGTTCGATCCCCACCAAGAACAAACATTTGTATCTATGTGGCAAACATAGATGTTTGTTCTGTGTCTGGGTGTTACTATGTATTATGTATAATATTATTGCAAATGCTGTGCATGCCTGTAATTGGCACACATTTTATAGAATAAGGTTTACATAAGTGATTATTGTAATGTAAACTGTGTGCGCTGTTGGTGTTGCCTATTGAATAAATAAATAAATACAACGTATATATTTACAAAAAAAAGTATAAGTATTCTATCAGCAATCTAGTTCCCATAGTACAAGCTTTGCGTAGTTTGGGACTAGAAGGCGTTGTGTTAAAATGTCCATGAATATTTCTAGTCTAAGGCAATGTTTTAATCTAAAGCTCATTCTAAGTACTTAATAAATATTAGTCATAAATATTATGTATGAATGAATATGTTACAATAAGTTTTAGAGATAAGTATACTATAGTATGGATAGCCTACCGGCCTGCAAATTGTAATGCCTCTCATGTAATGACTACATATTTACTGCATTAAGAACATGCACAACATGAAACAATAGTATTTCAATGATCAATATAAATAAAACTCTTTTGAAGCTGACATAGAATCAACGCACAGCCTAAACTATAAGTCCTAGAGGTATGAAATTTGGAGGGTACCTAGTATCCTTATATAGTGTAGGGGTGCACTAAGAAAGGAATTTTGTAAAGTCACACTCTAACGCGAGCAACGCCGCGGGAGACGGCTAGTAAATCTATACTATACTTTACGTGATTAAAAATTAACAACAATAATTTGTTTTTTACAGTGATCTTGTTTATCTTTTTATTTCTACCTTCAGCAGTTTTAAAATTACATCTGCTTCATCTATGCCTGTGCCAGGTAGTTTCACTCGTCTTTGAAATATATATCGAACAATGCTTCCTACACTAAGAATAAATTCTCGGGAATAGATAAAGGAATACTTAGTAACAATAGTGAAAGCTATTGAACTAACGGATTAGAGATAAAAATGGTTGTTGAAATTGCTTCTTTTCAATGATCCAAACCTACCTGCAAAACAAAGCAGGCAGAAACAATACGTTTATGGCTGCATTTGCCGAAACTCAAAATATCTCTGTCCTTGAAGCCATTCCGAGAAGTCGATTAATCCGTCGGCTTCGTACGAAAGGTGGGTATTAGACATCCTTACTCGGCTTCACCTTAGTTTCCTATTTGTAATGCTGTGGTGTTCTCGAATCGCCTTCCTCTTGAACGTGGAACCTTCATGAGAAACAGGGAAATGTTAATACCTACTTTTAGACACGTTTATTTACTTTTAAAAGGAGATAGACAGTATTGTGTGAAATAATTGATGAACTAAATAAACTCTTTTCAAAAACAAAGTAGTAGGTTCACATGAACGTTTACACAGATCATATTATGTTAATAGTAATTAAGTAAGGTGCATTGGGGTAATTGCGAAAATGGGTATATTCCGAAAATCCATAAAATCTAGTAACATAATGCGATATTTTCCGGTTGGCAACATTGGTCTAGACGCCATCTTGATTGGTATCGCCGTGACAGTCCTATATATCCTCGTGCTAACAGGAAAATATCTCATTATGTTACTAGATTTATGGATTTTCGGAATATACCCATTTTCGCAATTACCCCAATGCACCTTACCTAAATGTGTAAGTTAATAATATAACTACTAGGTACGTTGTAAAACACTATCAAGATAACCATAAGAATACACATAAGTACCTAAAGCATAGCAGTAAAACAATGCATAATTAACGTAAAAATAGTAACATTTCATTTCATTCACATAAGTAGAACGGTTCTCAGAAAATATGGTATAAAACATTTTATTCAATAACGCAAATTTAAATAAACATCTCGATAGTTACGGGAACCTATAAATAGCCCAATAGCTATTGAAACCGTCTCTCTTATTTGAAACTGGTTTATTCATTCATCAATATCATATTGTACCTATAACCTATAATAATAATTGATTAAATAAATGTCAATGTTTTTATCAGCACGTGAATTAGGTTAAACTTCAGTCAATATTGAATCAAATTGAATTGAACTTGAGTTTGTTGACATCAAAAAAATACAGCTGTAGGTCTATTTATTTTTGTATCTTTGAGCACAAACTCTTTTTTTCTCGTTATCAATGTTCGTTTGCAACGTTTTTTTAATGACTTTGAAATCTCCAACCCTAACCATAGAATCGATATTAGTTTTTAATTAATTTCATAGCGTCACGTATTCTTGTACCTACTGTACAAAGTAGAAGGGTTATGCGTTTTTTGTTTCATTAATCTTCACAGTAACTTACGTCTTTACGTGTACCTAGATAATAATATACAATGGCTTTGGTTGTCGGCTCGTATGCCGATACAGGAAATCGTTACTCAAGCATAGGTTTGAGTAGAGATTTTCATACAAAAATCTATGCTTGAGTCCAACGGAATGTTTTCTCATAATGCCAGAGTAGTTATTAACAGCGGAAGTTCAGACTAGACTGCTAAGATTGTAATAGCGCGTGCAGACTATGCCGAAGTGGGCAGGGACTTGGGCAGGGAAGTGGCGTGAACACGAACATGCCGCTGTCCCACTTCCCTGCCCACTTCGGCATAGTGTGATCGCGCTATAATGTGATGCAGTTCAACCTTCATGGTTTGTGTTTCATGTAAGAACACGTTTATTTTTTTATAACCGCTAGTTTTTTTTTTGTTTTAGGTTACCTACTAAACAACTTGTAGTACTTACTTGAATGAAAGATTCTGTGATTAGGATGGATACATCTCCGCACATATTGACCTTGTCTTTCCAGTGGATAAGGCCGACTAGGCTGAGTGGATGGTATAGATGCTGTGCAAGCCTACTCTTTCGAAAATCATGTCCTAGTGTCTAGGACCTAGACTTAGACACTACAGCATCCCGTTCATCGGGACATGAGTAAAAAGTGGCTCTTGACGCTGTATTAATCATTCAGATTAGGTTTCAAAGGCCTGTTTACCTACTTACTAGATTGTAAAACTTATTATGGAATATTGTTGTTGTAACGCTTCACGGGGTTCCTGTAGGGCTACTCTTGACCACCGCTGCCGTTCCAAATTGGATCTGGATCTTGACAGATTTCGTGTCATATTGTACTGAAAATTTTCAAACTTCTTTGATAATATTATTCTTCTTTTCTTCTGTCAAAATCTATGGATCCGGATTGGAACTGTAGCCGACCGACCCACCCCATGAACCTAGGAATCTATGGACCAGGCATTATACATCTCTATGAACAGTTCTCCCTGCGGCCGGTCGCCATGTTTTAGCACAGCCAACATCAAGTACATCAGTTGTCATAGCGACTTGTTTTTTTCAGTGTTCTCAAGAAAATTTAGTGTTCTACGCGAAAATTGTGCTTGTTAGTAGTGCTAGAACTTGCAGAATACTGCATTTATTATGGGTAGGTGCAGTGTGTTAGGTTGCCGCATGAAACACCATAAAAAACATCCCATTATAACGTTGCACAGGCAAGTTACCGAATTCATTCAAAATATCTTGTTTTTCCTATTATTTTGAAAGATTTTGCTATTAGTGGGAATGTTTAAAATGATATTCTTGCTTTTCTGTAATCATTTACTGTTTTACCATTAATATTATGTGATTTTATAAGAAAATAATTCTTGATTATAACCGGAACGGCTTTTACAGTTTTTATTAAACCTGTTTGAAATGATAATTTTCGTTTTATTAGGAATGATCGTGCCAAGTAGTTCATAAATAATTATACCTGAGTAATTTCCCTTTACACTTAAGTATTATAATATTAGTAACAAGTTGACACGGGCGCACTACGTACCACCATAGTTTTTTTTTAATGCAAGAACCATCTACGAACTGTTAGAAAACATAAAAAAAAGAATTATCCAAATTGGTCCAGCCATTCTCAAGCTATTGAGTGACAACGAAATAGGATTCATTTTGATATATTATATAGAAAAATAATAGAAGATAGATTAATAAAGAATAAGTAGGTATAGTCCGACAAACCAGAAAAAATCTGTAGTAGCAGTTATTTATTTATTATTTCCATTGGTAATTATGAATGCGTAGTATGCTGATCAGTAATAGTGATACTCTACTAAGGCTCCTACACATATGCCCCGGCACAAGCCGCAAAAACTGGCAGTCCGCATGAAACTCAATCAATAAGCTAAGTAACCTTGAGCCGCACGCGGCAACCTAAGCCGGCGGCACTGTGTGTGTGTACTACTTGTAGAAGCCTTTATGAAGAAATCTAAAAGAAACTCATATGCGAATTTTTTAAATTCTGTAAACACCGTGCAATTCAACTATCGATATCGATAATAGTGCGCGCAGCTCTACGGCAAGCCTCCATCTTTGTGCCAGACTCAGATTAGGTATGCACGTTTTTTTCGTAGGTATGTCATCTCTATTCTTTTTTCCCTTACTCTATGACCCACCCTAATTCTTACCACTAGATCATGGTATGGGTAAAAAGTGGCAGTGACAGGTGACGTTGCTGTAAATCATCTACATGCCATTAGACGCTTCAGGGCAAAGTTGCTGTTTTTTACCCCTAACCATAACTTTACTGCATGCCAGATCCCGCGCTTTTTATAATATCTACATGTATCTCTAATTTTTTGACTAGAACAAAATAAACACCTATCTCGAAAAATGGCAAATGCACGAGAGACACCAACAAAAAAAAAAGTTGCTGCTGTCTTGTAGCGGTGTAAGAAAAATGAAATAGGTACTGTAGTTAGGTAGGTAGGTAGATACAGGTAGGTACGTTAGATACGTAGATACCTTGATGTGCCAGTCGTTTTGCTTCAAACTATGCAAGTACCGCAATTCGTGCGAGCCCAATGACAGCTGTAGCGATTTAAATCATAACGGTTTATTTCTCGAGTTGCTCAGTGAATCATCTTTCCGCCTGATTCACTTCACTCTTGTTATGCATATCTACCTATCTACTTATTTACTTACAATCTTTATGTCTAAACTAGTTAACATAAAAGTGTCGCTAAGTGCACCTAAATAAACACGAAATGAATGTTCCGTTAGAGATAACACGTTTGTTTTGGGAATAGACTGTTTGGGATTTCATTCATTACGTTCATTCATTTGATTAGATAGGTTATATCGGGACTTTTGAAAAACTTATTTACGAAACGAAATCAAAAAAGTTTTATCTATGGTCTCTTTCAGTTTAATCGGTTTAATCGACAAAAACTGTGCCAGTGTCAAGTGAGAAAAAAAAAACAAAAAAACTTTAGTTAGCCTACTTTAGACGAATGACCTTATATTCAAATATACCTAAATAAGTACCTATTCCACCAACCCCTCCTAACATTCTACAAAGCCATAAAAATATGTTCTTAGCGTGAATATGATGCAAGGTTAGCTGGTATAAGTATAGGTACCTACCTACCTACAGATTTATCTTTCATAGAAAGGTCAGCGAAATCAAAAAATACTGTATGATTGTGTACCTACCTACCTAGTAGGTACCGTATTTTGTAAACTAACTTTTATGTGATTCAAGCAAGGTCATTGACTGCAGTCGATTGACGTATGTTTATAAACTCTCCCTAGCATCTTCATGAAGTTCAAGAACACTAACGTAGATACGATGAGGGCCCAAAATTTCAAAACCATTATTTTGAATGAAAGAAAGAGATTGTTTTTGACAATTTTTTTTTATTCTCGTGGTCCAATCAGCTGTTTGTCCAAATGTCAGAAACAAAAACTTGGCAGTTTGCTAATGTCTCTGAAACTCCCGGCCTGATGAAACGAGATCAAGCCAGCATTTCAGCATTCGTTTAGTACAATATGTACCTACCTACATGGGCATACGTGTATACTTTGCATGGTTACTTATGTTACGATTTACGAGAGAACCGGTCCGACCTGCAACGGGCTGTCTACATCAGTTCACCCGCGCGACCCGATGTAAACTTTCTTACGAAATGAATCACTGTTACCACTTACCGATCTTTTAACTTTCTACTGCAACTAATCGGAAAATACAGCCTTCACACACAATACGGAAGTCATTCCGTTCACACACAGAAATTGCACAAAAAAAGTGTGAACGAAGGTTTATCAGCGGACCAGGTGACCTACCTCTTCAGTCGAAAACCTTAAAATTATGAAGGTACCAAGAACTGTTCGAGTTGTCAGCGTTGTCGCACACATCTTGAAGGAGCAGTGACCATAGGCAGGCCGGGATCGGTGCAATTTGATACACAAGCACAAGGTTTACACCGAATCGCGTCCTATGCGTGGCCACCGCTGTGAACGACCGACGGGCAGGCCGGCTAACGGGACCCCGCGCGCGGATGCTGGGCCTGAGTAGCGGTCGGGCCCGCTTGGATAGGCCGGGACTGGTGCAATATCGCACTACAACCGAATATAGCGCCAGTCACCGCCCAGCCACTCGGGCCTCACGAACAAAGGACACGATGCCGCTCTTGCGCCGCGCCCGCGCTCCTCACGGACTTGACTCGGACACGCGCGGAATGTTTCGCGGGAAGCTCGGCCGGGAGCGGGAGCACGTGCGCGTGCGCTCCGCTCCACGGCCGGTGACGGAATGGCGCGCGGTGCGGCGCGGGGAGAGCGACGCACGCGCAGCTGTCGCGCCGTCTTCCCCGCCCCTCGCCCGTTTTCCCCCCATAGGTCCTTTAACGTTCTGGGAAGTGGTTCCTGAGCTTCCCGACTGGGTTGTCAGTGTGGAGGATTCCCACAGTTAGCGGGAGCTGATGGTACGGATTCGAAAGTAGTGATCCTTGACACGTTGGAGAACGTGTCGGCGGAATGACGCATGCCCAATGAGCTTTGCAGTTCTTATTAAAATATGCGGTCGATTGAGATTTTCCGATGATAAACAGTAGGTAGGTAAGTATGCCAAGCAAACTATGAACATGTAGTAATGCTACCTACATACATACCTAGTAACCTACCTAACATGACATGACACGAAAACTGTCAAAGGCTAACTTGGTTCAAACGATTGCAACATGGCTTTCATACAAGAATGCTAGACAAATAATTGACAGTCGAATAGGGGTCGAACGAAGGAGACAAGACCATCTCTTCTATATAAGTACCACATCTCAAATATGTTTGGTAGTGCAGTATTGAACTATTTTCCTTTATTAGGGTAAATAAACCCAACTCCTGGCAACATCAAAATATTCGACACTCAAACCGTTCATCCCAGCTACCTGCGCTTGCGCACCAGAGCTATAGATTACTTACAAACGAATAGGGATACATAAATCCCTCGAATGGGATATTAAAAGGCCACGACACAGGAGAAACAGCTAGTTTCTCCACGTGGTGATAAATTAAGCAAGGTTTTGTGACGCCACTTGATAATGGTCATTGTCACTGCCATGTTGTCTTCCTTCCGTATGGTCACTATTTTCACTCTATGTAAATTAACTTAGTTACTTTGGTAAAATTTTGTCATAATGGGTTAGTTTTCCTTCTATACTGATTTTTAAACCATTTTGTCACAAAATCTACTAGATTTTGAAAGTTTAGAGTGAAGGGAATTTTGACAGCTCTGTCTCAAAATTCTCTTTGAGAAAAATTACCGTAGCTAGAAGAGGGTTGTACGGTCAGCAAAAATTATACCTGAGGTGATTAGCGATTTAAATAGATACATAAATACTTGATTGTACACAAAGAGATATAACGGAAACACCATAAAACAGTCAGTATAATTGGCGCCTTTAACGCTAAAAGCGAGCTTCCAGACAATCTTTGGATAGATAGGAATTACTAAATCATAAGACGGTAGGTACCTAATGTAGATACAAAATGTTAAACCCAATAAAATTAAAGATATGAGAAAAATACATGGTTGAGAAAAATTAGAAAAATATATTAGGTAAGTACCTATTTATTTTCCGGCCACGGTCTAAATAAGTCATGGATAGATATACCTAACTTACCTTACCTCGTCAATAAACGGGTTGAAGTCAGACCACAACTACTGTAAAACACTAACGGTAGTTAGCATAAATAGATATAATATCCTTCTTTCGATGCGCGTAGTTGGGTAAAAATGTAGCTTTACTAAAATAGGGTCAACATCAACACGCGGAAACAGGTGATTTTATTAGCAATGAGGGACCTAAGCATTTTACTGAATTAGAAAGGTATAGAGATAGCGATATTTTTCAATTAAATAAAATGAGTAGGGGTACATAGTAGAACTAAACATTAT
Source organism: Eulithis testata (assembly GCA_947507515.1). Taxonomy (NCBI): domain Eukaryota; kingdom Metazoa; phylum Arthropoda; class Insecta; order Lepidoptera; family Geometridae; genus Eulithis; species Eulithis testata. The sequence continues at coordinate 1,217,231 of OX382213.1, read as the reverse complement.
AAAACAGAAAACTTGCTGAAGCATAGACAAATGAATTTGTGGGAGTTTTTGGAGGTACATATTTGGGATTGGGACGAGTGGCAACACTAGAAAAAGGGACGCCAAGAAAAATTGGTTGTAAAATACAAAAATGACGTTTATATAGAGATTTAGAAATAGCAGCCGTGTTGGCCGAGTGGGATTGCACCTCGACTTTCGATCCGAAGGTCGTGGGTTCGAATCCCGGCCGTGCATCAATGGATTTTTCGTTAGAAAAATTTATATGCGCATTAACACGAGCTTAACGGTGAAGGAAAACATCGTGTGGAAACCCTTAGCTTAGTCAGCTCCGCACGTATTGACCTTGTCTTTCCTGTGGATATGGCTGACTAGGCTGTGAGGATGGTATAGGTGCTGGGCCTACTCCATTTAAACATTGTCCCAGGCACTACAGTGTCCCGTTAAGTGTAGGCATAGGTTGCCTCCTGACGCTGCATAAATCATCTTCAATAGATGTAATGTAAAGGCCTATTATTACCTATTAGCAGTGCAGTCGTGCGCTCAGCCCGCCAAAAAGAGACGAGCCAAAAAAAGTGTCAAATATGGCTTTCTCGAAAAAGCCATAAAAACTTGGTACCTATACTCGTAGCTGTTAGTAGACGCAGTTAGTATTCTGTGGCTCGTTGGCCCTGCCCTTGTAAGTTTACGCGGTGGGATTCCCCATGGACAAAATGCGAAGGGTGGTTTGCAATGGGCAAATCATAATGCATCCCTCATCATGTCACACAGATCATAAAAACCCACACACCTGCAATGGGTCTATTAATGTCGTATTGAGGCAAAGTACTTATTAAAAAAAATAGGTGGGTAAATGTAGCTAAATAATGTATTAGTAATTTTCTTTGGAATAAGTTCATTTTCTAAATCTATGGCTACCTCAGACGAATTGGCCTGTTAATAAAATTATTGTCGATAACTAACCCAAGTTTTAATCTCAGTCAGATTTAGTACCTACTGTTAGCAACTAAAATTGAAATGATAACATACCTAACCAGTTCTTAGTTTTCAATCATAGAACATTTTTTTAACTTTGTGTCATCATTAGTGATGCTGACCACGGAATAAAGAAAGTTATCTTTTCTGTGGAAGGTAGGTATTCCACAGAAAAGATAACTTTCTGTATTCCGTGGTACCTACCTTCCTAAGACGTACTTAATCTACCTATACATAGGTATAGGTATTGGAACGAAGTTCCTTATCGTGCGTTGCGAAAGGGGGCTAGACGGAAAAAATTTAGACCAAAAGTAGTAACGACACTTTTTTCAAACTTTGACAACGTCATTCGAATAAATTGGTGCAGGAAGGAAACAAATGAATGTAGGTATTGTTGGAAGTTTTTGTCTTAATTTAGGTGCTTCTGTGTACTTACTGTAAGAAAACAACACCTCAAGGAACTTCGTTCCATCCGGGTGTCCCTTGACACTTCTCTAGTTTTTTAAGTTCAAATTTCTACAAATATTTTGTAGCATGTTTAATGGTTTTTTTAATAAAACGTGTTTCCTACCTACATAAAACGGATTATTTTTAAATTTTACCAATTTCGCAAAACTTGGCCAGGTATAAGCTTCAAAAAAGCTCATACCTATTAGACAATAGCCATCAGGGACAATACTTATAATAACTTCAATTGCCGTTTTCAACCATAAAACTCAAACTATTAAAAACTGCGAATTCGCATAAAGGTACAAAGGCATACTATTGTCCGCCGGATATTATGCACAACTAGGAAATATTCTACGAAAAAGAAAGGTAGATTTGTGTACAATGTGCGTAAAAAAATAGCATAGAGGTTTGCTAACCTAAAAAATCCGTTTTACTTTACAGGGCAAAGTGAAGTGCACAATTGTATCGATTCTGTGGTTCCATTTTGCTAAACTAACCCAAAGAATATGTAATACGTAGTTCCTACGTAAGAAGAAGCGGGACTCCCATTCTACCAAAATTAAACACTGAAAATATCGTTTTGTATGAAACGTGATTCAAATTTTGACCCCCGTTTCATCCATTTTTCGTTTTTCGAAAACACGAGTCTAGTTCGAGAGAACTAACCTACCTAATTTGACAGCTCTCTTATAATATACATCTTTTTTTTTTGTTATTTGCTTTAAGCGTCTTTGTTGTTTGAGTTTTTGACAGTTTTAGTGCTGTCAAATTAGGTTTGTTTAGAAAAATGTATCCAGATCGATACCTAACTACCAATAACGCACAATGCAATCTCACTGCACAGTTTAAAGTTACTAAAAAATCGTGTAGGTAGGTACCTACCTATCTACTCAATACTCATATCTTTAATTTTAACTTTGTTTGAAGAATCTATGAATGGAACCAAACTATTCCAAGTCCCGATCACTGCATCGGGGTAGGTAGGTAGGCACAAATTACTTAAATTATTGCGTAGGTAGGTACCCCCATCACTGTACCTACCTCTGTCTAAATCGTGAAGTCAGCGAGATTATACTAGTCTAAACATCCTGGTTACATCAATAACACCTCACAACACAGCCAGACCATATAAAAATGCATTATCAGCGGTTTTGAGATCTTCGTGAATGAATTCACTTACTCCTAATCCTAATAAAGGTTAGGTTTAGGTATGAATTACACACAAACACAAAACACAATACCAAGACTATACCTAACTTATAACTACCTGCATCTGCATGTAATAAATCAACGGGGGAGAACGGACCGGGTGAATACGAAACCGGGTTAGAACGGGCCGAACTCCTATTAAATCTTAAATCACACAACTGGCCTAGAAATATAGTAAATAAATGCCTCTAAATAGGTAAATCTGTAGGTAGGTACCTAGTATCTGAGATTATCTACGTCTATCAGTATTCTACGGGCTATAACTGATAATTATGATGAGGATACATAAATCTAGAAAAAATATATTAGAATATGCGAATTGAAAAACAATGCCATTCCATGTTCGATATTTCGTTTGAGAAATTTTATTTACAGGAATAAAAAAGGTTTTCCATATCCGTCACAGTGCAAAAACATACAGAAAGCTATCTCCATCCATCAACCCGTCATCTTCAAATCACACATGAATCAATCATGCCAACTTATAGAAACAAAAAAAAAACAAAAGCACCTAACAAAAGGTGCAAAGGTGGGGCGACATAATGCCAGCACGCGCCCGCCAGCTGTACGATGCATCTGCTGTTTCACCCCCGCGCATCTAAAAAAACCTATGGTCATCCTGTCTCGTCACATCTGGGTCTAAATAAATATTTAAATTCAATAACCAGTAATATCTAGAAACCATTAAGAAGTTAAATATTTGACTGGTGGTACCATAGATAATAGATACCTCTGTTGAGATTCGAAGTATGTAATAACGAAGGATTCAATTAGAGTCATTATTTTATAGCTAAGATAGAGATGATTTATACTATTCGACATCTATCCACAAAGAACGTAGGTATTTTACTAACCAATCGCTGGCACCCTAACGTTGGTTCTTTAACCTTTATTCAAAATACCCGTAACGTAAGTATTTTTAACCGTTATTTAAAATATTTGAGTAGGCAAGTCATAAAAGGCAATGAAGTAATTTGTACTTACCTAGGTTACTTATACTTAATACCTAAGTATAATTTATTTAAAAGAAATGACAGTAATTAGGGCGGTAACATAAAAGAAGCGCGTTCATGTCTTTTGTATGGGAAATAAATCACTAAAACGTAATTTTTGAAAGGCAACTGGCTTAAAAATAAATTTCTTACAAATGCGAATAATAAAACATAGTTTGGCAAATGTACCTCTCAACAGGAATTGCAAAAAAAACAAATAAAACATCTATTATTTACCTACTTACCTTATTTCATCCATTAGTGCACAAAACGTGCGACGCTAACACCACACAAAAAAAAAATTAAATGCCTGCCTATAGTTCCTTGAGAAACACACTAAAAGGTAGGTAGTAAGGTACCTATTTATGTCTATGTTGTTTTCCTACTCCAATCTTTTACTTAGGTTTGGTCTAAGTAATCTAACCAACTGTTAAAAATCGCGATTAACTTGTAAATCAAAATAAATAAAATCCATCATGTCGGCAGACCTGGCAGGTAGCAAGCAGTACGCAGCTGCTTCGACAGATGTTCACCAGCCTGTATAGTCGGTTCTACTGTAGGTATGTAGGTAACATACTCATATGCTGTTGTGCATCTGGGATTTGTAATTATAAGGATAATTCAAGATTTATGTTCATGTTTAAAATTTAAAATTATTTGGTGAGATGAAGGAGCTTTGTCCGTTCTATGTAGCGAATTTTTTTTTAAATTGAAATCTGTGTTATTTTAGAAAATATTTGTAAGTAACTAGCGACCCGCCCCGGCTTCGCACAGGTGCAATGCAGTGATGATGGTGATGTATTATACATAACCTTCCTCTTGGATCACTATAATATCTATTAAAAAAACTGCATCAAAATCCGTTGTGTAGTTTTAAAGATCTAAGCATACATACATACAGACATTAGGACAGACGCGGGAAGCAACTTTGCTTTATACTATGTAGTGATTAGGCACCTAATTAAACATCTTATTATTTAGCAGTTATTATTAAGTATGCGAATTTCTTCGAAATAAACCAAGTACCAAGTCTGTGGAAATCAAAAAAGTAGATAGATAGATAGATATATTCTTTATTGCACACCAAGAAAAGAAGAAAAACAAAAAAAAGAGAAAAAAGTTTTAAGTATGAGGTACAATGGGCGGTCTTATCGCTATAAGCGATCTCTTCCAGACAACCTTTGGATGGACAGAAGCAGTTCGACTAGGTAAGAACGGGGCGCACATAAAAATAACCTGGAATATACATAATACATAAATATAATTTAACCTATACACATACAAAACTAATATGGATAAATACATATACCTACACATTTACACACATATATATACATATATAGTAGGTACTTCTTCTTATCTAACCGTCATCAAAGAGTTCCCAGAGTTACATAAGGTCTACTAGAGTACATGGGAGATAAAGTTTGGGAATCAAACCCACTATGATAGCATTCTGCACGTGGGCCGCGGACGGGGTAACGGTTGCCCTGGATGAGACCGGTCCTGGGCCCTTGCCTTTCACAGCATTCGCATAGTTAGTACTGTAATGTACGGTATACTAATACCTTGATACATTCGGGCGAACACAAAGGAATATTTAAAACCAGCTTCCGTCCGCGACTTCGTCCGCGTCCCGTTTGATCCTGTTGTTCTCCCGGGATAAAATAGATAGGCTATATGTTAATGCATGTTACGAAATATATTCCAAGTTTCTGCCAAATTGGACCAGTAGTTGCAGCGTGATTGAAACACAAACTTCTAAACTTTGATATTTATAATATTAGTGGGATGAGATAGACCTTAGATAGATAGATAGATAGATAGATAGATAGATAGATAGATAGATAGATAGATAGATAGATAGATAGATAGATAGATAGATAGATAGATAGATAGATAGATAGATAGATAGATAGATAGATAGATAGATAGATAGATAGATAGATAGATAGATAGATAGATAGATAGATAGATAGATAGATAGATAGATAGATAGATAGATAGATAGATAGATAGATAGATAGATAGATAGATAGATAGATAGATAGATAGATAGATAGATAGATAGATAGATAGATAGATAGATAGATAGATAGATAGATAGATAGATAGATAGATAGATAGATAGATAGATAGATAGATAGATAGATAGATAGATAGATAGATAGATAGATAGATAGATAGATAGATAGATAGATAGATAGATAGATAGATAGATAGATAGATAGATAGATAGATAGATAGATAGATAGATAGATAGATAGATAGATAGATAGATAGATAGATAGATAGATAGATAGATAGATAGATAGATAGATAGATAGATAGATAGATAGATAGATAGATAGATAGATAGATAGATAGATAGATAGATAGATAGATAGATAGATAGATAGATAGATAGATAGATAGATAGATAGATAGATAGATAGATAGATAGATAGATAGATAGATAGATAGATAGATAGATAGATAGATAGATAGATAGGCAGGCAGGCAGGCAGGCAGGCAGGCAGGCAGGCAAATAAGCAGGCAAATAAGTTGGAACTTCCTCTAAAATAAACCTTTCCACTTTTTTTTACTAACAATTGTATACCTACTCTGTTAGTTAACGGTACTAAATTGAGCGACATTATACAAAGCTTACCGAAAGCTATCAACAAATGAAAACTGAATCTAATTTAAATCTACCAATAACCACTACAAGCATTTGGCTCAAAAGACCACTTTCTCAAGTTTATAAAACAAAAGCTAGTTCAGTTTCATATGTTTTGTTTATTTAATTTCTCGGCGTTGTATTTGAATTGAACCCACTCCTCTCAGGGTCAGATATCAAAGTTGACGACAAACGGCTCTGCCACAGATCCATGCTTCCAGTAGGTTTATAATCTACTGAAAGTAAGTAGGTAGAACTATAACTTCTATAACTACGGGCTTTGTCATATCAATCTCTGAATCTATGTACCTAACCACAACTAAACAAAAACCTCTTTGTAACTTTGTAACCACAACTAAACAAAAATAGGCTGACAGTAGGTATATTTTATATAGGTATACTTATTCATTACTCCTTTTTTTTTAATTCACGGACACTTAACACAACGCCTTCTAGTCCCAAACTAAGCAAAGCTTGTACTATGGAAACTAGATGGCTGATAGAATATATAAATACATTTTTATTTAATATTTTTTTGTAAATAAATATATTTATAATACATAGAAACACCCAGACACTCTTACCATTACCAGAGCCATTACCTGTCTTAGAAATCCAAGAAGTAAAAAAATATGTATTAAAATAACTATGTTTTTAACGTAGTTATAAAATAAATTTGAAAACTAAAACCCGACTACTAAAAATCACGATCTAAAATGATGAAACAAGAAAATATTCTCATCTGAAATTGTTATGTACGTACCTACCTACCTACCTACCTACTTATTTAGAGAATAGCCGTGGTCATGTCACATTCTACAAACTAAAGCATACTTACTTACTATGTGTTATAACTTAAGTAGGTAGGTACCTACTTAACCTTCCTAGCAGTACCATACTAATTAGATAACAGTGATGTTAGAAGACAATGCTCATTCCAGAAACTCGAGTGAAAGTTAAAATTCCTACAAAACTTTCAAACTGCCACAACTGATCAATATTTAAGTGAGTTTGTCCGGAGCTGTCCGAAGAATTTAGTAGCTTGGGGCAAATTACTGACCCCGAATGACCCTAATGCGTTTTGTTTTTAGCTGTCACAGAAAAATTATATACAATAAAATAACTCAATACCATCAAATCTATCAACAAAAAAACAGTAATCATCAAAGAACTACCTACCTGAGCATAAAATAAAATAACGAATACGTAAATAAATGCCTAGTAGGTAAGAGTTTCCTTTCACCCTAATTTGTTCAGTAGGACTACAGGTAAGTGGTTAGGTTGTGTAGTTATAAGTACCTAATACTAATCGTGCCTGAGTAAGTAGGTTCCTAACCTATTTAATAGTTAGGTACCTACCTACTTTAGGGCTAGTTTATACGATCTGTGTTTATGTTATAGGTACCGTATAATTCATACTTTACGATACCGTACCGTATACCTACGTAAAGTATTAATTCACGAAAGTATCGTGGAATTCTACTGCAGTGGTCTACACTGTGGCTCTGATCTCCCAATTAAAGTGTTACTCAAACATAACTGTACCTACCTACTCGCATGCTTGAAATGTAAACAGTTTGCGTACTGTATTGCATACCTACTCCTATTCTGTGGTTTGAGTCAGACGACGGTCACATGAAAAAAAAAAAATATATATTACGTACAAGGAATTATGTAATACGTAGTTCCTACATAAGAAGAAGAGGGACTCCCATTCTACCAAAATTACACACTGAAAATCTCGTTTCAAACGTAATTCAAATTTTGACCTCCGCTTCATACATTGTTCGTTTTTCGAAAGCACGAGTCTAGTTCGAGAGTTACGCCCGTCTGGTTACCTAGCTGTGGCCACCCTACATAAAGTAGGTACCTACCCATAGGAAGCTATTTCAAAGAATGATCCAGAAAACACGAGTCCTTTCCGACCAGTTAACCTTGAAAAGAGCTTACAGATCTCTACTGGTTGCTTCAACGATAATTTCTAAGCACAAAGTCCCCGGAAACCTGAACAAAAGCCAACCGAATTTTTTATAGCCCTTTAGAACGCTTTCAAAAGCATGTTGGTAGGTAGTACCGATGTCTTTGTATGCCCATGAGGTAATATTCATCAACAATTGCTTGTAGCCTTGTAAGCCGACCTTCTTCGATTTTATGATTTACTTACGCCCGAGATGGGTTCATTGTGGAAAAAGTGCGAGAGGTGAAAGTATGGTTTGTTTTTCAAACTTGACACTCGTCATAGCCAAAATCATATAATAAAATTTATATGTTTATCTACCATACCTAACTATAACCTAGTCCTATCTGTGGTGCTATAACTTATGCTAATGTTACCATCATTTTCGTTTAAAATACCTGGGGAAATCTAGCCCATTACTTTCGCTAATATTCGGTGATAAGATAGTATGAGTAGCATAGTGTAGCGTTTTTGTGTACTATATACTTAATATTCTGTGGTAGATAGTAGAGACTACTTGGACCACTTCGTCCACTATAACATCTTTTTTCCCTCATGTCATCTATAGCGAGTTCTTTTCCGTGCGTTCTTGTGTGTGTGTGTGCAGGTGGCATATAAAAGCTTTCTTCCTTTGCAGCTGTGATTCTTCATGCGATGCATATCGCATATCTTGCAAAGGTATACCTAGGTACCTAACCTAGATCAAAAAGGTAGAGACAAGGCAACACTTAAAAAAACTGACCCGCAACAACAAAAAGTGAAAACAAAAAAGACTTGGCAAAAGGACAAGCCTCCAGTGCCAGAACAAAAAAAAAACTGACCCGCGAGCTTTTCCTTAGACAGCTGTAGAGTCCTTTTCATTAAAGAAGTCACAGAAAGAAGTCCCGCGGAAATTTCCGGAACTAAATTTTAAATTAGTTGTCAGGTGATATAGATGTTCGGTGTGTCAGGTGCTGTTATTGTGTTTGCATGCTAGAGCGTTTTTATTTGGTTTCTGTGATCAAAGTCAATGCTTAAAGTTGTTAAAAGTGCTGCCCGAGAAATAATACTTAAGGTCGACTACAGCGACGCGTCTGCGGGACTTCTTTCATGGAAAGGACTCTATGCATGATGTTACCTCTCACAACATTATCTTTTAATAAAGGTAGATGCCACCTTGTTTTACCATACCTACCTCTGTGTTTTGTTACGTAATGTTCTATTGATTTGTTATGTTATATATATAGTTCTATATTAAATTATATAGTAGGTAAGATAAATATTATTCTCTGTAATGTCGCACGCCAACCTCCTCACTACACCACTACGTTTGGGTTGGCTGGCAGACAATGCTTTCAGCATTAAGTCCACCCTAACAAATTTATAATTTTGTGCAATAAAGTATAATGAAGGAAAAGAGTGAAAACTGTTGGAGAAGAGGAAGGAGTCCTAAGTCCTAATAGGTAGGTACCTACTCGCTGAGGGGTCCTTTATTCGTATTTTTGGAGAATAATAAACGCCTTTTAGACAACTTCAAAACACGAGGAAGTTCTTATTTTTTTTTATCTAATACGTAGTAGGTAATAGTAACTTACTATGTATACCTAAGAGTAGCATAAATGTTTTGTCAATGTACCTACACCAAGGTCAATTTAACATTACCACCCTTCGTGTAACTGCGACCACACAGCGACGTAGGTACCCACCTAACCTACAAAGGGTGCATGCAGTTGACCTTGGCAATATGGTATAATCAAAAGTTCTATAGAAATGTTTTTATAGGTATGAATGAAGGGTTACGCATAATGTGAAAAGAGGCGCAAAAAAAGACCCACTTACCTAACCTAGGTATAGGTAATATTATAAGTAGGTACCAACCTAATTCGTTTATTTTTCTTACACATAGGTTTAAAAAACAGGTATACCTAGGTAGGTAAGTACCTACCTACATGAATTTACTTTTAATTATAGGAGGCACCCAGTTATAACCTAACTGTCGAGCATCAAGTTTACCTGCGTGGGCGCAACTATTTGCTTGTTACGTGCTATTTGTTGCTACTGCATTGACTTAGCTGATCTCGTTTAAAAGTTTTGAGTTTCAAGAAACATAGCTAATTCTTACCTATACTTACCATAATATAATATTAGTAAGTAGGTACAAGTAGGTAGATGTAGGTACCTATTAAAAACTTACATTGTATGTACCTGTGCTAAAATCTGTAATGATCTCCAATATGTATAACAGCGTTGACATTGACATCGCATCTGCAATAATCTGAGTGTCCTATTTTAATAAAAAAAAAAAAAAAAAAACTGCATATCGTTAGGGGCTGACTAGGGGACAACGGCTTATTCTTCTATTCAATAGGTACCTAACTGCCTACTCGTTTTAACGGCTCTGAAGCCCCTCAGCTCCACTCAAGGTCTTGCAGCAGCCGAAGGTCGGACATCATGACACTTGCACTATCAATAAATAGGGTAGTAAGTAGGAAAGTTGTTACAGACTGTAGGCATGTTAATTAATTAAATTTCGCGCTAAAAAAGCATAGTAAAGAATAGAATAGACCAAAGACAAATGGGAGACTGGGTAGTACATATAAATATGGTCTTACGACTTTAGCTAACATGCTCTGGTAAATAAATAAATAGGTAATATATTTATATATATTGTATCTACCGAGCTAAATATTGTAGGACATTCACGCACGCAGTGCCCTCTAGTCCATCTAGTAAGTAACCGTCTCGTTGATTGTTGACTTGCTTTGTTTCATCATATCTAAGCTAGAGATTGCAGCAAAAGCGTGTATTAAAAAAGCCACAGACCTAAAATCTATGTACTACGTGCTCGCCACCACTGAAGTCTTACGGTAAAAGTGGGAACTAACGGAATGGGAACGACGACGCGGCGCTGCTTTTTCTGCGCGGACCACAGACGAAGTATGCTTTTTTATGTCCAGATTTCCTTGAGTAGAAAATAAGGTGAATTATCAGTCCAACATATCTTTTGGAGCCAAAATATCTTAGATTTCTAATAATTTATGATATTTCCTGTTTGTTTATAAAAATAGTGTGGTGTGGTGCAACCTCAACAATATTATCGATATTTTGAATTTGTTTTTTTTTAGTGTAAAAAGTGGGTGAAGGTTACAGGCAACGCAGACTTAGCATATATACCAATAGAAAAACTCCATCAATTAAAATTTGTATGTGGAAAACATTTTGATGATAATGATTTTAAAATGAAAAAAACAATTAAAGAAAACTGCAGTTCCAAATAAAAGACTGACGTCGAAGCCACTCTCAGATGAGAAACTAATAAGGTTTCCATGCCATCTTTTCAGAGAAAAAACAGGCTCCAAACGAAGCTTAGTAGGTACAAACTTAAATTTCATCTTATTTTAAACTTACCTAGGTATAAAAAAGCTTTTCTTAAAAATTTAAGGCTTTATTTAGTTAATTTTGTGCAATAAAGCACAAAATTATAAAATTGTTACAAAGGGTGGACTTAATGCTGAAAGCATTGTCTGTCGGCCAACCCTTTCACTCTACCATTACTATAAAGTTTTGCATATTTGAAGACAAATTTAAGTTTCATTCCATGGATAGGTAATGTTTGAATTATTTTTTATGTGGATAGGTATTTCACTGTAATTTTGTTCTGTTTGGTTCCATTACTGCCCCATGACTCATTAAATGACATTCATGTACTTAATTTATATTTTTTATTTTCAATTTCGATATTTTATAACAAGTTTAGACTAATGCATTAGTTTCGTACATTGCATGTAGGCTAGTTTCTAGCCGAATGCAGTTTTAACGAGATGGAGGAAATTTTATTTACTGTATTAAAAAATATAACCAAAATTTTTCGATGACAAATAATGACCAACAGCACGGGACGTAGGGTCGAGGTAGATGGGCAGGTTATACAATATATCGATGAGTACATTTACTTGGGCCAGCTAGCGAGCTTCGAAAACAGGCAAGATAAGGAGATCGATCGCCGTACGAGAACGCCTGGAAGAGCTTCTGGTCCATGAAGGCGCATATGAAGGGAGACCTTCCACTGTCACTGAAGCGCAAACTCATCGACACTTGTATCCTGCCCGTCCTAACCTACGGTGCACAGACGTGGTCATTGACCGAGCTGCAGAAGTCCAAACTCAAGATTTGCCAGAGAGCCATGGAACGCAGCATCCTAGGTTTCAAGAGGATCGACCGAGTGCGGAACACCATGCTGCGTTCACTAACGGGTATTGCCGACGTGGGAGAGAAGACCGCTAGGCTTTAAGGGGGCTGGGCAGGGCGCGTAAGCCGGATGCCTCCCGACAGGTGGGCCAACTGCGTCACACCCTGGCTCCCCGACGGGCGTCGGTCTCGCGGTCGCCCTAAAAAGCGTTGGCGGGACGACCTCGACGCTTTTGATAGGAGTTGGTGGGAGCAGGCCCGGGAGAGAGAAAAATGGAAGATGTTGGGGGAGACCTTTGCCCAGCAGTGGGACGAAATAGGTTAATGAAAAAAAAATTTTTTTTTGAGTTCCATTACTATTTCACTTGCCGATAAAAAAATACTGTTAGTAGGATCGTAGATTAAATTATTCTTCGATATCGATAGATTTTAGATACAAAGGCGCACATCCCAATTTCATGCCGTTATGTTGGTATTATAGGTAGCCTCATTTTGACGTTTGCTGCTCCTTTTTTTTGTCAATGGAAGTCCTGTCTCTTCCTTCTTACTATGTAATTTCTCTTTTTTACGCAAGACATACAACTAAACAAACTAACTTATGAGAAAAACATAACGTAAGACTAGGCGGTATGGTTCTAAACTATAGCCTGCTCCGAGGAGCGAAAAAAAAAAAAAAAGTAATTTCTCTTTGTTGTTTATATTTGCCGCTTACGATTTGGTCATTGTCGTTTGAATTATCATCTCCATCGTTTAAAAATGATAAATTCCCCTTATTGTAATTATTGCCAATCATAAGAAATTCAATCTGTAAATCACATAATTTTCGAGTGTTCATCTTTCAATATTCAGCGCCTTGTATTGATGGATGAACTGCTTCAAACTTATCGTGAACCTGATTTAGTCCCGCGTTGCATTCAGGAATTGCTCAAGGATGAGTCAAATTTTATTCATTTGTACAAGTTTATTAGTAATACGGTAACAGAGATATAATTATGTCTCTGTAACGTAACCATAGTTGTAAATAATATTAATAATAGATACTATTGTGTAAATAAAAGGAAATGTAAATAATATATAATTAGATATGTACATAAAAGTCAAAAGAGATGAAGAAAAAAATTTTTCTTGAAAAAAAAAAAAAACCATTCAGATGTGTACCAGCTATTGGTATATTTTCATTCAGATGTGTATCAGTAACTGATATGATTTCTACATAAAAAAAAAATATTTACGCAAGACATACAACTAAACAACCTAACTTATGAGAAAAACATAACGTAAGACTAGGCGGTATGGTTCTAAACTATAGCCTGCTCCGAGGAGCGAAAAAAAAAAAAAAAAACTTTGTTGTTTACGCGTATTAATCGTAAAACAAATTTTATTATCAAAATATTTATGTGGTACCCATGTTGGTACTCTACCTAACTATTTTTAAATATAATATAATGTTCTAAGTTTCACTATAATAGTAAGTTATCTACTTGGGTTAGGTATTTATACCCACTTTCGCTTGCGTGATTTGGTCAAACTAAAACTAAATTCTATGTAAAATAATATTCTATATTGACAACTTTTTTGTCCTAAACAATGAAGAAAAGTTCCTCTGGGTACGCTAGTGACGGTAAGTATGTGGTATATAGTCTACGTAGTTATTTAATAACCGAATAGATACATACGATTCCTGGATATTATACATTCAGCTGGCTATCTACAATGTTTATGTATTACTGAGTAGGTATATAAACTAGGCCACTTTTAAACCTTTTTGGTAACCTACTCTTTTTTTACACCAGTACCAATACAATGTACCTATCTACAATGTTCTTTGAAAAGGTGAGTCCCAAACATGAAACTTTTTACAAGGAGAATCATGGTCTAGTCAACTGTGGGAACCACTGTTACTGTATGTTTCCAAAAAAAACATTCACAACGCAATCTTTACCGTATTTTTCCACCTAAAAACATTCACAACACCCCCCAACGACAATGCATAATACACCCCAACACGGGACCTCTGAGCCCTGCAGATCTCATTCCTCCACCATGAATTAGAATTAGATTATAAGGCAGGCTAAAAACTCCATCACCAGAGTTGGCCACTAACTCATACTGCTGGTTTACTAAAGGTACTGAATTTTAATTATTTTTCAGCTAATGCTGTACAAAATATCTTTGTTACCTCAGAAATGGTAGAAAATGTCACAGAGGCAAATGAGGCTTCTGATGCACATATTAGTAAAATAACTTGTGAACAAGTTACTGATCCGAAAAGTACTTTTTTTCAAATGGACGGCATACCAGTGGTTTTTGGAAATTTCCAATATCTGGAACATTGTGATGATTCAACCATTATTCTACATAAGGAATTGCCTTGTAAGTAATCTTGATTTTAAAAAAGCTTAATAAAACAACAGGGTAAAATGAAATGAAATGAAATACATTTATTCAACCTATTGGGTACAAAACACACACATACAACAGTGAGAAAAAAGCAAGTCAGACAGGAAGGAGCAAAACAGAGTAAGTAGTAAGAGAGTAGATACAAAAGTATATCAATATTAAGTGATATACACGTATCAGCTTTAAGCTGCCTGTGTATAAAATAATAATAATAATAGAAGTACACTTGGCTTAGGCCCGTGCCCTTCAGCTTACCCCAGTTTCATTCGTAAAAGAAGCTGAGCAGAATAAATCTGAAACTAAAAATAATAATAATAAATATTTAGTGACAGAAAACCAAAACAATAAAAAATGATGCTAGTTAGTCCTGTCCTGTCCCGTTCTGTAGGTACCCTTGTGCGGTTGAAAGGGTTGTTCTCAGCATATGCTGCCCCACATGCATGAAGCATGACATGGAGCAGCGCTGGTTTTCAGATACAACAAGGGTATTGTTATATCATTTTCTTCTTTTGTTTAGGACAGGTGTCATGGCTCAGTCAGTAGTACCTCTGCCTTCCGTTCTGTGGATTGTGGGTTCGATCCCCATCGAGGACTAATTTCTGTGTGGCAAACATAGATGTTTATTCTATGTCTGAGTGTGACTATGTATAAGAAGTATGTATTTACAAAAAAAAATGTATTTAAGTATTCTATCAGCAATCTAGTTTCCAAAGTACAAGCTTTGCTTAGTTTGAGACTAGAGAGTGTTGTGTGATATATCTAAGAATATTTATTTATTACTAGGTGCCGCTCGCGACTTCGTTCGCGTCCCGTTGGATTCCGTTAGTTTTTCGGGATAAAAAGTAGCCTATGTGTTAATCCAGGTCACGGACAATATATATTCCAAGTTTCATCCAAATCGGATCAGTAGTTTTTACGTGAAAGAGTAATAAACATCCATTCATCCATCAATTCTTACAAACTTTAGCGTTTATAATAGTAGTAAGAAGTAGGATTTATTTATGACCTCTGTTCATTGTAGATGAGCGTGAGGGTAGTTCACAACTGGATATGCCATCTATTGATATGGAAGACGATTTGGAAGTTGATCAAGAGATAGATTTAAGCACCGTTGATCATAAACAGAACAGCAGCAACTTAATACAGGACGTGCAATCTATTGATCTGGAAGACAATCCAGAAGTTGATCAAGAGAACGATTTAACCAGCCTCGATCGTACACGGGATTGCAATGGAGATAATAGGCAAGAAAGTTCTGTAACAGTTACACGCATAGTCGAACGTGAAAATAGTAAAATCGATAATCCCGTTGACACAGAAGTAGTATGGTTACCAGCTTCGTCACCTAAACACCAGCTGCAGGAGTTCCTAGCATTTCAGAACCAAGAAGTGAAGAATGAAAATGTATCAACAGCTTCTAATGATAGAACTTCTACTGCCCGCACGGAAAAGAAAGAGATGCCTAAAGTAGAGGCGGATAAAAGTATAACACCATCATCTAAATACATCGTGAACAAAAGTATAGTAACTAAAGGAATGGAGAATAAAGTTGTAATACCTGTCTTTAAAACTAATGAGAAAAGAACACGTCCATATTATGTACTTGATAAAAAAAACGGTAAGCATCACTTGCTTCTGAGCGCGACTCCGGCTGAGTCCCATTGCCCTATTGATCTGCTTATTTTGCGGGATATATTATTTCGTCTGATTCGGTTCATTGCTAGCGATGACGTGACTAATGCACAAACATCCAAATGTTTATATAGTAGGATAGTAGGAATCGAACCCACAGCATATGCAGTTCAGTAATCGTGGAGCGTCATTTCTACTACTCATGCCATAATATTTATTTTTTAAATTTTGTCTGTGTTAAAATCAAACAGGCTGAGTTTATTTAAAAAAACTATTTCTTATTTTTTCAGATGTATTTAAATGTTTTACACTGTCGAAAATGGAGATTTGTGAGCAGTGGTTAAGGCATGCAAATCTCTCGAACTATTTACAAAATTGGCATCTCTACAGTTATATTAGTTCTAAAGTAAACTTCGACACAGTCAAAGAAACACGGAAACATGTCTGGAACCTCGTATCGTCCATTACGCTTAAGCTATCCGAAATGTTTAATAAGTGTGGAAGGAACCCAAAAGCTTTGATCAACAACAACCACACATGGCTGAAGGTTCCGCACATCGGATTCACACCAAATTTTTCCACTCTAAACCTGGGATCCACACCAGTGTACATCGCTCCATTGCATTCAAATAAATCGCATCCCCTACTGAAGCATCCACAAAAAGTGACAGTGCCGAAAGAATTATTTAACATGAGCTTGGACACTAATGGTGATCTATTCAAGTTCCTAACGAAGTCAAAACCACAATTCAAAGCAGAAACGCTGTACTTAGTACTGATGGGGATATCTAGAGAAACCTTTAAAGCCGATAAAACTTTAAAGCCGGCGAAACTAAAAGAGTTCTGCGAAAGATACGTATCAGACATTAAATTTAAATTCATGACTACAGGTAACAAGGAAGACGTCTTCAAAACGAAATTTGATTTCTGGTTGCGTTTAAATGTCAGGTGGCCTGAGTTTATTAAAAATGTTTTATCAACTAGAAAAGTGCCAAAATTAGATGATGGAATCGCAGAGCTTGAAAAATCTATAGCAAAGATATGTCGTGAAAATGGTAAGGAGGATATTGTTAACGTGATTCATCGATTGCTTTGCCACCCCGACGACGCAGCGCGCATTCGAGCTTTAGTGGAAAACTCGAATTGTAGCTGTAATAACCCTGAGAAGTCTGTTGAAACTGAAAAAACAGATGGCCTTCCTAAGTTAGCATCTGACACTAATGAATCTGAAGGATTGAGACTAACAAAGAATAATACATTAGAAAGAGTATACAAGGCTCCTTCGGGGCCGAGGCTAGACGCGTTGAAGCAAGTTCTGAACAAACTTAAGGATGATACTGATACTGAGCCTCCAATTACTAAAGAAACGGAACCCCGAAACAAGCTTAAACTAGTCGTAGAGAAGTTAAAAACCGGGACAGATGAAAGTGATCCGCTCGAGTTACCTAGAAGATTCCCGAGTGGGTCACTTAGGAAGGTTCCACTTAAGTTACTTAAGAATGTCCCGCGCAATGCGCTTAAATGGGTCCCACTTGAGTCACTTAAAAGGGTCTCGCACGAGTCACCCGCTTGTACCCGGTTTGAGTCACCCGCTTGTACCCGGTTTGAGTCACCTGCTTGTACCCAGTTTGAGTCACCCGCTTGTACCCGGTTTGAGTCACCCGCTTGTACCCGGTTTGAGTCACCCGTTTGTACCCGGTTTGTGTCACCCGAGACAGTAATGCCAACCATCATTAAACAATCACATGACGCAGTGTCAGACACAGAGCTAGAGTTCGGTCCAGTCTTAGATAGAATTCTATATATAAAACCGGAACTATCTGTTAAGAATGGCACTAGAGTGTGTCTGTCTAAAGGTCGAATGGCGACCTTAGTTAAAGTATCCAATTTACGTGGAACTTCTGTACTTTTGCCAATATCAAATATCAAGAGAGGGGCTAAAGTGCACGCGAAAGGTAGTATAGTAAAAAGAAACAAGTTAAAATCACCTATTAGGAAAACCATGGAACAATCTGATGCAACATCGTTTGCTAGAAAAAAAGCGACAATCTCAGCTGAATCGGCGGTTTCTACGAATATTCGGAAAAGCATGGCGCTGCAGACAGTTCGTACTATTAAACCTATAGCTACACCACTAAGAGTAAGTGCAGCTCCATGTAATAAAGTGCCAGTAAGATCTACAGATAATAAAGTATATTTTAGAAGAAACACCCCAGCTATTTTACGGAAGCAAGCTGTCCTAAAGGAAAATACTGCATTGGTAGCCCCATTGAGTACCAAAACAGTATCAATGTATGCTCTCAAAGGAAACTTGCAACATAGCGAAACTCAAGAAATGCCAAAACAGATGATCGCGAATAAACCAAAATTACTTAACTTTAAATTGGGATAGCCTCGGCCCGTATGCCATTGCCAATACAGAAATCGTCACTCAAGCATAGATTTGACTAGAAATTTTCATACAAAAATCTATGCTCGAGTCCTGATCAGTGCTTGAGCAGATCAGCATACGGGCCTAAGACAAAACAAAGAGACTATTACAATCAGATTGTTAGAAAAGGCTTTGTTGGGTAAAAGCAGGCAATGTAACAAGAGTTTGTTCCCATGTATGATTTGTAGTGTAAGATATGATAAAAGTTAGGAGTGTGCCTGGAGAGGTATGAAAGCTTGGAGCAAAATATAATGATGTTCCATAATCCAGTACCTATGCATTTTCATTTTCGATCGAACCTGATTTATATCTATCTATACTATTATAAAACTGTAAAAAAACCATAAACTTATATTACGATAACTAAATAAATATGCAGATTTAATAAATAAACGATTCCGATTCCGAAAATTTTTCTTTGTTTGTGGATCACACTAACTGGACCAATTTCAATGAAACTTATACCATTCAGAAGCCCTTTTTCCGGATTGAAACATATGCTATATTTTATTGAAATGAAAGACGTGGATTCTTAGATACAGCTTGACCTCTCTCTAAGCTAAAAGACCCTTTGGCACGAGGTTCATCGTATGCTGGTTGACAGATATTTTGGTGGAAAGTTTCGCACGCGTACGAAGTCGCGGGTATCAGCTAGTCATTGATAAAATCTGTGGTGTGTGAGCCAATAGCTTACGTTTTATAATATCTACACAACTAGTTATAACAGGTGAGCTATCAGAAAATAAAACCAGGTAAACTGTGTGTGTTACCACCATTTATTGGAATTTTACTATAAAAATTGAATAAAAAATATTGTATTTCATCAACATGTTACTTTAGAAACGAATAATATACAGTTGTAGAAAACATTTCCATTATGTCGCCCTAATGTGCTTGTAACAATTATTATATTAGAGCCTATTTCACTAGCGTCAAATTAAAGTACACCGGTGTTATTTAGATGTTTCAAATCAGTCAGAAATAAGCTATCCGGTATGTCGTCGGTGAAAGAGGTTCATTAACACAAGGTGCGGCCGGGTTACACGTGTATCAGAGACGCCGCTCAACTGATCCGGTTCTATTGAGGGAACACGGGAGACGATGACCGATTGTAAAATGGAATGAATTTTCGCGAACAGGATTCACAAACCGATACTAACAAAGACATGGTGCCTTATCTAAAAGTTAAAACTTATAGAATTAATTAATCCCTATTCATACTAAACGGCAGTTTTGTGAGGTTACATCGATAACAGTTTGACGCTGTACTTGCTACTGACCATCGAGCGCGTGCAATATCAGCTTACATTTACAAATCTTATCAATATACAAAGACTTTTACATCTATTTTGTTACATAACATTACAATATCTAGAATAGTTAGAAATCATCAATCAGAGGTTCAATAAAGTCAGTACCATAGGGTTCTTCAAAATCCCCGTAAATTTAAAGTTGCTACATCGAAATGAACCGAGCTCGGCACGAATAGCGACAATAATGACAGTAGATTAGAGTTACACTGCGGCAACGCTCCGCTGTTGAGTTATTGCCGCACAGTGTAAAGCTGATTACTCTATACATCACGATTATCATTCGCACTAGCCGGCCTTGCCGTCAAGTGTAACGGTCAATCAAAATCAAAAACTTTTAGCGAAATCTACAATATTTTCAACTTGATAAGTTAAAGTAGCTAATAACTACCGCCTTCACACTGAGCTCGTGCCGCTGCCGGCATTATTACCGCGATTAATTCCGGAATTATTGCCACAGCAACATCGCTTTTATTCTCATTAGGGAGTAAGGGCATGAACCGAGACATAGGCACGATCGTGTTTAGATTAGGTTCGTGCCCAATTCTCTGCCGACTGCAGCCAGCTGAGTGTCAACGCAACATAAATTGATTTGAGTAATGCTAAGATTGTTATATTATTGTGTAGCGCTCAGAGGGTGGTACAGAGGGCTGTGAATCATGTCCGGGGGGGTTCGTCTCCCTCGCGCGGGGTAGGGGGGTGCAGCGGCGCCGTGTGTCAGTCTCACGCTGCTCTTATACTAATCTTCGTCTTCGCCGCTCTCAGATTCTGAAAGCAGAAGCGGTGGAATTAGCGACGCGATGCGCTTGCCATCTCAGTATTTTTCACGCATAATGGACCAATCTAAAGTCGTAACCGTGAGTCAAATAATTTGCCATCTCAGTCAATTCACGGGTAATACAGATAATGGAACAGCGCTATCGGGACAATATATATTCTTCAAAGTTTCATCCAAATCAAATCAGTAGTTTTTACGTGAAACAGTAACAAACATCCATACTCACAAACTTTCGCGTTTATAATATTAGTAGGATATTTTACCTAAATAAGAAGTACATCCAACATGTTATTTAATACTGAGAACACAATACACTACATATGTAGTTCTGTTACACATAATTATTTGGTTTCAGGCGTTATGGCGCAAGCAATGTTGATGGCAGCTGCGGAAGAACACCGCCTAAAAAAACGATTGCGAAAAAACGTCATTAATTCTGAAACCCATTGCCAGTACCTTATAGACAATACCGAGTCAACCGGTGGTAATGAGCTTGAACTTCACTGGTAAAGGATTTCAAGTTACACAATAAGGCTGATGATCTGGGTAGTTTGAAGAATAAAGTACGATTTAGAATCTAAAGTCAAACAGTTATATACCTTCCTCTGCACTCTGAAGCCACTCCACAAACTTCTTCATCTGGTCCAGGAACATCACCTTGCCCTTGGAGGAGTTTGGCTCAGTGTACCACTTGAGGATCACCTCCTCCGACAGCACGTCCGTCTTGTACAGCATCAGGACAAGCTTGCTGAACGCGCGCATGAAGCTCATATTCTCGTAGCAGTATTCTTGCACCTGGGAGTACAGAACATACGGATCAGCAAGAAAATCTTCCACGCTATGCAAAAATAACAAATCTTGGGATCGGCAGAGATTTTAATATCTCTGACGAAAACTCGTTCACCCACTGGTGAATTGAATTTTCATCGTCATTTTCACGTCATATTTTTTAATTGTATACACATATTTTTCATTTAATTATTTTCATTTAAAACCCATTTTGGTGAAATTTCCCAAAAACAATATAGAATCTCCCCTTTTTTGATGACTGTTATTAGTTCACTTCTATTGGTCTCTAAAAAAATATAAATTAAATAAAGCAATGTAGTGAATTTTACAGGTAAACCGAGCATCAAACCTCAGCTCATTCCATAAAACACACGCTACTGTAGCGCACTTCGACACCGAATAGCGCATAGGACGCGATCCGGTTCTAATTGTACGCATTTAAGGCCATTGCCTTAAGAGCCACAATAAAAATTCTTGCCAACAATAAATACCTAGTTGTAAAAAGTTTTTTTTATCAAAAAACTAATCTATTTATTCCTGTACAAGTAGCTGAGATATATTAGGGCCTAATCCTCGTTAATCGATTCAGACCGATTTCTTAATGGTTTTTTTTTGTTTATAAAATAAATAATATTTGCGTATTGAAATAAAGAGCCGCAGGTTGCCGACCCCTGACCTAGAGAATACTTTTATGACTTTTGTTCCTTAGAACTAGGATACGAATCGTACCTTAGAGAGTAAAGCGAGCTCCGCCTTGGTTGACTTGGCGAAGGCAGCCAGCAGTGGCGTGTAGTGACGCAGATGCTTCGCCGCTTGCTCCGCTAACAACTCCTCCTTCTTGTTCCATTCGCCGCGAGACATCACGCACTGCCAGATCTGTGCACACGCACTTCTATACAATCTACATTTATAACATCCAATTTATTTTATCAATGCAGTGATCAGATTGCCATGTCGACATTTCATACAAACAAGAGCTTGATGGTCGTTCGGTTTGACAGAAAGACTCCATCGCACTGAGCGAGCCATGGAACAAGTGTATGTTACGACTCGTCATCAAGTTTCATCATTATAAAGTTTTGGTATGTACTTGCATGCCTAGTGAACAAATTTTATTTAATGTATTTCCACAATAGTCACAATCCTATTTTTATATTATAAACGCGAATGTTTGTAACAATGTATGAATGGATGTTTGTTGCTCATTCACGCAAAAACTACTGATCCGATTTGGATGAAACTTGGAATATATATTGTTTGGGACCTGATTTAACACATCGGCTACTTCTTATCCCGGAAAATCAATGAGATCCAACGGGAAGTCGCGGAAGCTAGTTTATTATATCTACAAGCATTCAACCCAGGCTAGTGTACCTGTAACGCAATGCAAGCATCACGTGGCGGTAGGAATGGGTTCTGTGATAGTACAGTACAACCCCTGACAAACTCTCACAAAAAGTCCTACTAAAGGCATAGACAAACTTCCCAACTTAACTGCAATTTAGATTAATTTTATATTAATTGTGTACTTACGATAGCGACAACCTCGTGGTCCGGGATGGCGTGCTTGACGGACATTTCTTTAAGTTCTTGAATAAGGTCAAGGATGGGCTTGTCGTCAGCCAGCTCATCTAACAAGGCTTGCGTCAGCTCACGGCGCGCCTCCTACATTATAATCAGATTAGACGTTACAAACGAAACTATACTGAAGATGCATCACGGGAAGTTGAATATTCTTGTAAACAAGAACTCAGATTAACATATCAAGTATGTCTGGCTACACGGCCTTTTTTCTAGACCTTGAAGGACAGCAGGGTCTACAACACAGGTCTCTGCGACTTAGTGTAGATCCTGTTTATGCTTACAATAAACATAAAACAAGCTGATGTACCAAATAAGTAGAAATAAAACTAGTTATTATGTAACCTAACTTAACAAACATGTAATTACTTACGTTTTTAAATTAATTTTATTATTGTACCTACTTGTGCTTGAATGGAAATAAGTGGGGTATGCTTCTTTAGTGGGATCTTAGGAACCGAACTCGGCTATCTTTCTTGTGAATAATGGACTACACAGAGATGATGGTCCGGCCTAATGGCGCGTTTAGATTAAGCGGCAGTGGGCAGGGGAGTAGGCATGAGCCCTAATCTAAACACAATCATGCCTTGGTCCCGGCTCGTACCCATGATCATGCCTTCCCCGTAATACGAATAAAGGCGATGTTGCTGTGGCAAGGAGTCCGGAATTAATCGCGGCACTAATGCCGGTAGCGGCATAATTAAACTACTAAGCACTGGCTCGTAAATATAAAAGCAGAGTGGCCTCTGATGCATAAAATATCCAGTGACAATGTAAGCAAATGGCTGTGTGAGCTCACTGTCAGTGAGTTTCGGTGTGATGGGTACATTAACTGAATGGCGTCCAAGATTGGCCAATGTCGGTCGACCTGCAGCAAGATGGGCCAGACGATATCACTGTCATAGCAGACAAAAATTGGATGAGACTGGCACGGGGTCATAAGGAGTCGTACATAAACAGAGATGCCTATATCCAGCAGTGGGTGAAGTAAGGCTGTAGATAATGATGATGGGTACATTGCGCGTGCAGTACCGCACGGTGCGTGTTACCTGCGAGGCTTGCGCGCGATGGAGCCGCAGTAGCTCAGCGAGGCCGCGTGACGCGAAGGCACTCGCCAACACATCCTCACTGCGCTTGTTCAGAGGAAGAAACTCTAGCAGCCTGGAATAACACATTTATCTTAGGCTATCGTCTTGCGCTGGAATTCATTGGTGTCGAAAGTGTCGATTCTGTACTTTAATTTTCAGGGTTCCGTACCCAAAGGGTAAAATGGGACCCTATTACTAAGACTCCGCTCTCCGTCCGTCTGTCTATCTGGCTGTCACCAGGCTGTATCTCATAAACAGTGATAGCTAGACAATTGAAATTTTGAACACAATTGGCAATTGAACCCTTCGTGCGCGAGTCCGACTCGCACTTGGGCCCGGTTTATCTGAACCTAATTTAACAGCACTAAAAGTATTGCAATCGCTTTCTCATAAACGGAAACCACAAAGACTGCTTTAATGTGCCAAAATTGTTTACCTAAAATGTGACATGAATTTGCAAATTCTTAAAAGTGGGTTTTGTGTATGACAGCAAAGAAAAAAACTTTGTGTTGAAAGCCCAAAGTGTTCAACCAATCTTCTATACAGACATATTGTTTTATGGACTCGAAGGTTGAAGTCTGAAGATCCAGATTTTGTCACTGCTGGTCTGCAGTCAAGTGGCCCTGCCCCTTGCTGTGCTTGGTAGCCCTATTTGACCTTTACAGGTTTATTATAAAGGTAATGTAGCGTCACTTATGACCTTTCGCCGAGATACAGAACGAAAGGACAGTACATGACCCGTCACTATGCCCTAGATACGGAAACAGGAATAAATAACAACTGTCTCGTTATTGTATTGCTAGGGGTTGTAGCGCTCGTGGCTAGGCTTGCTTAGTCAATCTTCACCGATTATCTAAGTTAAGCGACGCTCTGCGCGGTCACTATTTGGATGGGTCACCAATAGTGGCATTTACATCTGAGCGCTTCCATGATACAGAGGACACGTGAAACTGTCGGTCACGTTATGCCACGACTGAGGCCTTAAGTGGCCTAAAAACTTCGTCAACTGAGTTAACCACTAACTCCTACGAATTTACTTGCTTACATTAAACTTCAAGCCTACTCAATGTAAACCTTGTCCCGTTAAGTGTAGGCATAGGTTGCCTCCTGACGCTGTATAAAATCATCTTCAATAGATGTAAAGGTATCTATTATTATAGGTATCTATTATAACTCTTATATTAACTACCTATAAGTTAAAACTAACTACTGTATTAGCCATTTCTGTTACCTATAGGTACCTACTGAAAGTTTATGTGATTATATTTTATTACTTACCTACCCACTTTGACGGCATACAGATATTTATTAAAATCAATCGTAATATGAACTATACCATCTACGGACACTTATTTCTTGGAAGCCTTTGCGTTAGCCAAGCGTACCTATTATGCTACTGAAGTCAGGACCAAAATGTACAAGACAAAATTGTATATAAGTAACAGAAATTATCCTCATCGTCTAATATTCATGTATTTAGGTAGGTTTATCTAAATGTTGTGTAAACATATCATTGTAACAATGGTTCGGTGTCGTGCTCCTCATTTTCAATTATATAAATAGCATAATAACTTGGATATTGATGGGCATCATTTCTATTATATAGCACCCTGCTCCTCGATTTATGTACTTACAAGGCCTAAGTTACGAATTTTACAAGATAATAAGTGTATTACCAACCTGCCTTCCAGCTGTCCCTTCTTGAGTGCGGTGACGAGGGTGTTGACACCACGCTCCTGCTTGACGGTCGCAAACACTTCCAGAACGAAGTCAAGAGCTAAGTTGTCTTTGAGAAGATGCTCATTCACGAGGACCAGAAGAACTGATGGAGGGACGCATCCGTTGCCTGGGGAACAAACAGTATTCTGAGAAACTGCTTATAGGTTAATGTTTTAATTAGGAGAAGCCACTGGTTCCCGAAGCACAGTTTAACTAGTAGTTCGCCCCCAACTGAGATCTCGTGATTGGTCAAGGGGTTGTAAAGATATGAGGGTCCAAAGGTAGTAACAAAAAATTAGCTCTACTAAATATCAAGTAGGGTGTCATATGATAGCTGTTTAGACATTCCAAAACCGGTTTTATTTTTATTAAATAGTTTTTGAGTTGTAAATTATACTAATTATAAATTATAATAATTTTATAAATATTGAAACAAATATTGAACAACAAGAAGTACTGAAACATTTTTGACAAAAATAAATAAATATTTTTCTTTATAGGTTGAAGCATGTAGTGCGTCAGATAAGTGAACTAATTAAAAAAATCTGTCCAAATTAAAAGACGCACAGCACTGTAGCGCACTTCGACACCGATTCGCGCACGGCACGCGACCCGGTTCTAATTGTACGCATCATCATAACCAGCCTGTAGACGTACACTGCATGCAGTAACTCTATCACGAACAAATCTGACAGTCGCCGCGTTAACGTATTCGAGTTACCTATATTGCGTGTCACTGCCAGCTCGACTGCCAACCGATGTAGTGTATGTAACTGCGGCGCGTCGCGCCACAACAATATCGGTCTATCGCACTATTTTAAGTGTATTTATAAGAAAACTAGTTATAAGAAAATATCAAATAAATACTGCTGCCTTGAGGCCTCCGTCGTGGCGTAACGACTGCTAGAGCCGGGACCGACAGTTTAACGTGCCCTCCGAAGCACGGAAGCGCTCAGATGTAAATGCCACTAACGGTTACCCATCCAAATAGTAACCGTACAGAACGTTGCTTAACTTAGATAATCAGTGAAGATTAGCTAAGCAAGCTACGCCACGAGCGCTTCAAGGTGTTAAGTCATAGTTCCTTTAAGTCCCTTATTATTAAACTTACCAATCCACAAGGCAGTCATCCGAGCAAGCTTTATACGGTTGATAGCTTCAAACCCTTTCAAGTACACCAAAACCTGGATACAAGAGTTCCATTTGTTAATATACAGTTTTATAACTAATATAATGTAAAGAAAGTAAGCAACAATCAGATATTATGAACGAACAAGTTTGTCAGCACAGACGGTCAGTACTCTAGCCTAGTTTTTTCATCATGTAGATTGTATTGTTGCATTTTTCTAAATAAATAAGTAAATATAAATATTCACGGACACTTAACACAACTCCTTCTAGTCCCAAACTAAGCAAAGCTTGTACGATGGGAACTAGATTGCTGATGGAATACATACATACATATTTTTTTTGTAAATACATACTTATAATACATAGGAACACCCAGACACAGAACAAACATTTATGTCTGCAACACACAAATTTTTGTTCTCGGTGGGGATCGAATCCACGACCCACAGCACGGAAGGCAGAGCTACTACCGACTGAGCCATGACGCCTGCCAATTTTCTAAACTTTTGAAATCACTAATAATGTTGCCACCCTTTCACATAAACTGAAACAAAGACGGCTTTAATTTCAGGGAAGAAATCTGGCTAAGCTCTAATGTGTAAAAACTAGCAGCACCTAAGCTTTTGAGACATTCACTGACAAGTGTCAAAAATATTCAGAACACCAAAAAAGACTTGGCAAAAGGCCAAGCCTCCAGTGCCATAAAAAAATTAAAGATAAATAAATAAAAAAATTAGACATTTCAAAGTCATTTTTAGTTTTTGGACATACCTTTTTCATCTCCTCTTCAAACATTTTTTCCAAGTATTTGTAACGACGCATCAGCTTGACAAATACCTGAAAAGAACTTTTTTTTTTATTTAAACTGCATAAAAATTTATAGAAAACTTTCTTGTATAAAATAATTCAGCATAAATTGAACGAGAAAGGGTTTCTCAACATTCGTGTTCAGGACTCTAGCCAAGTTTATCATCATTTGAAAATGTAATCACGATTTTTTTATGACGGAATAAGCATATGGCTTACCTGATGTCAAGCAGCTACATGTCTTTAACAATACACTTTCACACTTTACCTAACTTTTTATTAGTCTCCCTTCTTCACCGGTCAAACAGCCACAAGAAAAGAAGAAGAGGACATTGCCTTGTCACGAGCACATCAATAAGAGTATCATAACTTGGCGTCAGATCTATACGGTAATCGGAACTCAAAAATTACCTGTTCAAAGTTTCGCATGGTTTCCATATCCTCATTAGCAGAGAAGATGCAGGTGTTGGTTTTGGGAGATTCTCCATCCATCGACACGCCTCCACCGGGGACTGGACAAACAGACAATTTACAGCAAATGTTTGTATGTTTAAAACTGTGATTTAAGCGAGGTTAGTCAGAATAAATGAACGAGTTTGTGTCAGCAGAGGAGTCAGTACTCTAGCCTAGGTTTTTCATCATTTGAACTTTAGTTTATCTTGAGTTTTCAGAGTTGTAGCGGTAACTTAACCAGTCGCAAGAGGGCATTCTGAAGCCAGACCAAAGTAATTAACCTTTTCAGAGATAAAATAGAGAGAGCATACAACACTAACGTTGTAAGCTGCAGCACTGGTGCCAATACAATTGAATTAAAAATTGATTGTCCTCTGAAAATGACAAAATGGAATCTTTGGGGATAGTTTTAATAGAAAGTGTACTAACGCAAAAGCCCTCCAGCAATGAGTACGTCGAAGATGACCTCGCCATAGCGCCGGTAGTCGAGCTTGGAGCCCCCCGCGTCCAGGAACTTGTAGGCCGCGTCTAGGTCGCCGCCCGCGCGCTCCAGCCCGAGGACCAGCGCGTCGCGGAACCCGTTCGGGTCATACTTCTCTTTCTCATCTGGAATATACACGTTTTTGAAGAGAAACTGCGTAATGAACATGGTTCACACGGCATTGTCCTGCACGCTTTTTTGCAGTATACGTTTTAACGAATAAATAGTGGCATATACATTGTACATGGAACCATTCACATGGCGTTTGTACTCAAAAAGTCGTACACAGATTATACGTTCAAACGAATACTCAACGGACTTGTCAAGCAAACCGAATGAACTTTAACGTATTCGGTTTGCAGTGGCACATTGTGAAGCTCTTGTCTCGTTCACACGGCACGACGTTCATACGGTTTTCTACTCACTGTGACAACTGTGTGAATACTGCGGCTATTCGTATTTTACACGAACGAAAATCTACCGTGTGAACACCCGGGTGAATGTACGTTAAAAAAACGAATACATCAAAAACGTGCAGGACAATGCCGTGTGAACCCAGCCTAACGAGATATTTTCGAGAGAAAACTCTTTGATACTAAAAACACTCGCGCATGTAACAGCACATTCTGTAAGGTATAGGGTCACCTTACAGAATGTGCACATGAGCTGATTGATACCTACTCTACTACATTCTTCATAAGTATTTAATAGTAAAGTTAAGTTTACAGATAAGTTTCTAAGAAAATCGGACTTAACCATCTCGGGAACGTCGTAAGGAACGACTATGGGAACACAACGGGAAAAATGGGCAGCAACCACACCGTGGCAGGAGCGTGTACGGTGGGCAATTTGAGCAAAACTAATCACGGCACACCGCCGTCTCATGGCAATACTTCTAGGCGTAATTTTACTGCAGAGGGCGGTAAATTGGAGAACGGGTGTATCTGGTCTGTTATCATAGTATTCTTTGCTATGGTCAATATGGTCATACATCTCGAAAACTGTCAATATATATAATAGCCTAGTCAGACGTAAACGCCGAAATACCTCAAATCACTAATACAGACGACATTTGGAATAAAACACCTCAATTTACGATTATCTAAGCCAGAAACGATATCTGCGCACCAAGGCCTGCCAAGGCTGTCTGACGTCAGCAAACTCCAGCATAAAGTAGGTTACCATGTACCTACAAGCACTACAACTTTGTAGATGAAAATGCGTCTGTTTGAATGAACTTCTTGACTTTACTAGCTGTCGCTCGCGGTTTTATTCGCGTGGTAGCAGCATACGCATTATTAGTTTAAAATCTTTGATCCTAATTTTAGACCCTTTATGGTGTGACTTTTCAAAATTCCTTTCTTAGTGCACCCCTATATACACTATATAAGGATACTACCTTTCAAATTTCTTACCGCTAGGACTTAGTTTAGGCTGTGCAGCTTCAAAAGGGATATATTTAGAAGATTTTAGACTTTGGTATTGTATCGTAAACAAGTAGGTACTTACATAAAGTACTGGTTTACAAGCTGTTATATTTATAATGTGAGAATTGAAGTTGATTGAGACAGAATTAAAGAGTTGTCTACGATTTTCCTTGTTCATGGAACTGACAAACAATACAATTAAAATGGAACACAGTACTTATATAATATACAGCTTGTAGATTGCAAAATCTACTGTACACAAACACTTTGATTATTTATAGGTATTTTATAAAAAAAACTTTATTGCAAAAAAATAACAAATAAATTTTGTAAAATATGAGGGCTAAATGCTAAAGCACTCAACCAACTCAAATGTGGTGGTATAGAAAGTTGGGAGTGTAAACAGCCTAGAAGAGAAGACAACCAAACTTATTTAAAACTTGTACTTATTTTACTAATTGTCATGGAAAATAGCACTACCAAAAGCTTTTGCATATCTTTCAGCTTACTGCATTATGCCCCACCCTCAGTGTTACCAGACGAGAGAACAAATATTACAGTGTTTCGAGCTCAAATTTACAGTGTTTGGGACAAAATTACAGCAAAAGTAAAAAAAAAATACAGTGAATTTTACAGTAGATCTCAAGAAAAGTCTTTATACTAAAATACACGTTATAAATATGACAAACAAACCAGTTATCAATCACTGTCACTGTCGTTTAGCCCGATAGCCGTTTCTTTTTTGTAAATTCCGGAATTAAATGATTTTATCATTTTCAATTAACGCAACTAGTACTGTTACGTTGAATGGTTTGTTGCGCTAACATGTTGCCTCATGATTGACAAAATTTAGGCGGTTAATACTACAAAGTGGTTCTTAGCCTATGACGGGGAATTCCCGCATAGTATACACAGTGTGCGCGGTGTATACACACACACACACACACACACACACACACACACACACACACACACACCTTCACTATACAAGTAACCGCGCCGCTATTCATGCCCGTTAAAATAAGACATTTTCGTTCTTATCTACATAGAAACAAAGGTTATAACAAAAGCAGAGATGGCGCGGGCTCTAGTAGCCGGTTGCGTTTCGACAAGTTCATAATTATTTTTTCTTTTCACAAAGGGTGCGTTCAGTTTACATTGATTTTTGCTTGTAGAAAAATTACAGTGTTCTCCATACACTGTAATTTTACTATTACAGTGTACAGTAAATCGTGTGAAAATACAGTAAATCTGCTGTAATTACAGTGTATCTGGCAACGCTGCCCACCCTGTATAAGCTTTAACTATTGGGTATTATAGACACACATGCCGCGTGTATAACTTTTTAGCATCATGTGCTTGCGTCATTTGTCACAAAGCACACAAATAATGATTCACAACTGTGTTATAATTCCCAAACCAATAAGAAACTGCTTCCTGGAGCCAACAGATGGAGAATCAATATTATCAGAATAACAAGTAAATCCTACTACTAGTTTTGTATTGGTACCTTGCAAGTGAACCAGAAACTAAAACTAAAAAGTTATCATTTTAGAGATGAGATTAGGAAGACACAGGCTACGAGGAATCAGCTGCTCAAATATATAACAATACTAGCTGTGTGGAATAGTGTCTTTGGGTAGCATTATGCAACAGCAGTGAGCAGCAGTCACGTAAACGAATATTAAAGTAATTATTTTGACGTAAACACCTGTAAATACGATAAACAACATTGAAAAAGATGCATTTTTCGAAGTGAAATGTCTAATAACTAATGATTTCCGCTGCTTTATAATGAAAAAACTGCATTGTAATAGTATTGTAACAAACAAAGTTCTTGCTTGCCTGCTACTCATTACGCTTTGCTCGTACATACATACCTACATACCTAACTAGTTGTACGCACATGTTACGTTTCAACCAAGCTCAAAACTGTTAGTACTTTTAGTATTTAGTTTTTAATTTTTTCTATTTTTGTTTCTGGTTGTAATGTGTTTTGTGTGATAAATAAATAAATAAAATAAAGCATAGGGTAAAACTTTTACAAACTTTGAATGTCATATATACTATCGAATCAACATCCTAAGAAATAAGTTTCAAGCTTGTAGCTCTAAAAATGACGATACTTCCATACAACTTTTCATCCCCTTACTAACTTTTTTTGCATTATAAAGTAGTCTATGTCGTTTCTCACCCTCTAGACTAGATAGTCTAGATACACAGATGTGTATCAAAATTTATTGAAATCGGTTCAGTAGTTCAGGCGTGAAAGCACGACAGACTTACTTTCGCATTGTAATATCAGGATTTAACCTCAAAACCAGGTCTTTTGACTTCAAATGTTAACCTAACTGTATATTGTACAAAACAGTTAGTACAAACTAGGTACCAGTTGTGTATTAGCAATTATAATATTTATATAGTAGGTAGGTAGATACTTGTAATTAGTACTTACCTGGTCAACAAGTTACAGATCATTTCTGTGAAAGGTAGATGTAGGAAAGTAGGTTAGGTGCGTCTAAAGACAGTTTACAAGCAGTAAGTTTGTATGACCCACTTATTTGCTGTAATAGGCACTTACAAAGAAACTTCACGGAAACAGCCTCATTCTACTTTCATGGCCAAGGTGACCACGATTTATCAACTTGCTTGTTTATACACAATCTCTTACCTCTTTTTCTGGTCTTGATCCGTTGACCCGATAATACTGGTTTTTCTACCTTCTGACTCATACAATATATTGCTGAAACAAAAAAAACACGTGGCAATTAGAGAAGAAAGGTGCCAGAGTCATAAAGGTCATTGGCCGCGCTCTGCCAGTCGCCACGCAGCCCCACGGGACAAGAGTCGGCCATTCCCGCGGCCATGGCGGCCGTGCCTTTGCACGCGCTCCACTCACTCAAGATGTGACGAAACCTCGAAACCTAGGGCTCCGCGAGAAATATCCCACAACCCGCCAGTTATCACCTGGCTATGACTCAGCAAAGATTGTAGGGAGATTCTTTTCGATCACAAAGTAGTACGGGAAACTATACATGCACTGCAAACTTACTTTATGACAGGTTATGTAGGAGCCTTTTACTCCTTTTGCGATTTCTCTAGAACTGCGCCTGTTCAGAAAAGAAAGAAACGCTGCGACGGTCTCTATTCCCCTGTGCTAGAGACAACGTGAATGCGGAGTCGCCGGATTTCCGGTTCGGCTGATGACGATCGATTCAAATCTTCTGGAGCAAAATTTTATGCCAAAAAGATTTTTTTGGGTTTTTGAATGCACTTTTTGCGATAATAATATTTTTTTACAAAATGAAACACTGTCAAAACTTGAAATTACGAATGTATGGATGCGCAAAGGAAACAAATTCGACTTATGAAATATGGGTAAAAACTGTGCGTTAGTATATTTCAATTATTATAAATCGAATAAACATAAAGTAAATTTATATAACGACACAATAAATTTGATGAATATTATTTACTTTGATAAAAAAACTCAATTTGAATAGAAAATATTTGACTAAAAATGGCTGCCGAAAACAAAACACCATAGACATCATGTTATTGCCAGAGTAAAAAAAGTATAATGATTTCTGCTTTTTATAGTGTTTAATACGGCTAATGAATATAATGTCAGTATGTATATATTGTCAAACCTTCTGCCACACGTCAAACATGAAAAAAATGGTATAAAAGAAGAAAAAAGTAAAGAAGAAGAAGAAGTACATGAAAAAAAAACAATCAGCTGATAATTTTAGGTTATGATAAAAATTTGTTTATTTTATTTTACGACAGAAAGAAACTTTATAAAAACTAATTCATATCTGTCACTGCACTGTATACTATAAAATTAATTTCACCATGGCTAATTCTATAATATCAAAGGTATGTAGGTATCAAAAGTGTGACTCAAGACTATCACATGAAAATCATATCCACAATGTTACTTTACTAAGTAATTGTAATGTGTGTAACTACAGCTTGGGACTCTGCGGCTCATTCCTGCACACGTATACAGCCAGCCATCGCGCACCACCACATCAAAACACTGGGACCCTAAGTTCAAGAAACTTCGTGCACAAAAATTCATTAAGGTGGAACTTCCAAATATGAACGAAGACTTTGAAGCAATGACTCCTGAAAAGATTAGACAGAAGATGAAGGAACGGGGGCTGATGCCCGCGCGTCCCTGGATGGAGCGCCAGTTTTATATATCCGCTACTGGTAAGAAACTGGTGAATTAGGGTCCGTTCACACAGACCGGCTCAGAGAGGAGAGCAGATTCTTATCATGTTGAAAACAGAGTTTTTATTATTTGTAGTAAGGTTTATTTTTGCACATGTACTGCTTTTGTTATTAAGAATGCTTGAACGCGCTTGGTGTGAAATAATAAGAGAAGCTGACCGCTCCGATCGCGTACTTTTTCTCGTTCGCGCAGCCGTTTCCGAAGGATAATGCGCGCCGATGCTCTCCAAGCCGGTCTGTGTGAACAAGTGCTTTAGAAATATTGACAAAAAAGCTCGGAATAAGGGTTCGAGCATACATATGCCTAGCTTGGCTTCCATGCGGTGGGTCGTGGGTTTGATTCCCACCGAGAACAAACATTTGTGTATCGCAAACATGTTGGTTCGGTCTGGATGTTACTATGTATTATAAGTTTGTATTTACAAAAACATGTATATGTATATTAGTATTCTATCAGCAATCTTGTTCCCATAATACAAGCTTTACTTAGTTTAGGACTAGAGAGCTTGTGTGTAATATCCAAGAATATTTATCTATAGGACCATAAGTTATGTTAAAATATTCCAGGTGGTGTTTTCGAGCCATACGTTCCCCCAGAAGGTGATGGCAAAGCATCCTTAGTGTCTGCCTCACGAGCCAAGCAGGCTGTCCAGTTGCTTGAGAAAAAGTCAAAGTCCATGATGGCAATACGCAAAGTCAAATCATTTGATGAAGAGTTTGACAGTAAAGAGTTCTGTAACCAGGCACACAATATCTATATCAATGCACATGAGAGTCTTGCTAAAATGGATTCAAAAGCTCTGAGGTAATACTTGATATCTGTATGTACTATACTGTGGACCAAACTCTTTAAATAGTTGGTCATGCACAAAGTAGATGGCGTTAGCGTTCTTTTACCCATATGACAGTCTGAGCTATCAGTAGTTACAAGTGAGTACCATGGGCCTTGTAATCTAAAGAATGTTTTAGTTATTTGGTCATTATCTAAACTTATAAAAACAATTAAAAAAAAAAATTTTTTTTCTCTTATAAAAACATTTTTTTTTGTATATTTAAAATGTTTATAAGCGTCGTAACTAGATAAAAAATCAAAGGAAACATCACAAAAATAAAAATAAATCTTCATCTCCTTCTAAAGATGATGTTTTTTTTTTTTAATAAAATAAAATTGGTTTATACCAATGAATAGATAGGTAATTTTACATTTGATTTGCGAAGAAATATAAAAGTTGTAATTTTTATAATTTCATTTCAATAAACAGTGCGTATCTTTCCCGCGTGCATAATTCTGTATCGATTATCAACTCTATTCTTTAGCCAAATTGGGTCCTATAAGCCCGTTAAGTTATTTCTCCGTCGCAGACTATACGTCACAGAGAAGGCGTACCCTGAGTTCAAGCACAACGCGCATCAGAAAACTATCCGATGGAAGTTCCTGGAATCTCTAGAACCGGCCCGTGTCGTCCACGCACGCTGCACTGACGTTATCAGCAAAGAAAACATTTTCGGGCAGGTAAAAAAACCGAATAAGGAAAATAATTGATATTAGCTTCATCCTTATTTTTTTCCTGTCAAATCGTACTTTGATAGCTAACATACCGAGCATCAATGTATTATAATAAAATTAATGAAATAACGACGAACAGGAGGCATTTTCGAAGGACTGACCGGCACCTGCACTAGATCGTGAGAAATAGATAGATAGATAGAAAATTATTTATTGCACAACTTAAAAGTAGTGTATACAGGCGAACTTAATGCTAAAATAGCATTCTCTACCAGCTAACCTTTAGATAGTGAGGATAACAGTTTATTAGGGTAGTGCGCACAGGAATATATTACTAGAAAACAATTTAGCCAAAACTTACAAATGAACCTATCTATGTATTAGTTTATATAAACATAAATACTATATAAACTAATACATATAAATTATAATATATACATACCTAATATAACTTAAACTCGCTTTTTTGTGCCAGGGAATGTTTATTTGGAAATGGAAGGGGGAGGGAGGCCTTTGCCCTGCAGTGGGATGAAACAGGCTAATAATAATAATACAATAATAGATAAAAATATCGTGGATTGGATCTAGAGCAATTTGATCACAATCTCACCTGATGTTAAGTGACGATGAAGCGGGACAGTCTAAAACACTCCTATTCATTATTGCTTTGAAAATACCAAGATTGTAGTTGTCAGGAAAGATAGTAGACGGCAACGAGTTTCATTTTGGCAGTTCGCATAATGAATGTACCTAGAGGCAAAAGGCTTCAAAATTTTAATGAAAAAAAAGTTTTTTTTAAATTAACTTGTTCTTCCGTGTCTTTAATTAAAACAATACCTTGTCAGGTTTGACAGGCGTCATGGCTCAGTCGGTGGGGGCTCTGCCTTCCGTGCTGTGGGTCGTGGGTTCGATCCCCACCGAGAACAAACATTTCTGTGGCAAACATAAATGTTTTTTCTGTGTCTGGGTGTTTCTATGTATTATAAGTATGTATTTACAAAAAAAAAGTATATAAGTATTATATCAGCAATCTAGTTCCCATAGTACAAGCTCTGCTTAGTTTGGGACAAGAGGGTGTTGTGTGTAATGTCCAAGAATATTTATTATTTATTTATTTATTAATATTTATTATTGTCCACAGATCACAGTGCGCTTCCACACGCGTCAACAGTTAGCGGTGTACGATCGATTCGGCCGCCTCCTGCACGGCAGCGAAATACTCGCCAAAGACGTGCTAGAGTACATTGTGTTTGAGAAACATCTCTCCAACCTTTACGGCACCTGGCGGATCCACGCTAAGATCATTCCCGATTGGGCGCCGCCCAAGGAGGCCTCGAGACTAACCAGGTAACCTCCAACACATGATAGACATTGAGTTAGTGGCCAACTCTGGTGACGGAGTTTTTAGGCCGCCTTAAGGCCTCCGTCATGGCTTAACGACTGCTAGAGCCGGGGCAGTTTAACGTGCCCTCCGAAGCACGGAAGCGCTCAGATGTAAATGCCACTAACGGTCACCCATCCAAATAGTGACCGCGCAGAAACTTACTTTTACTTACTTAATTTGGGCCTTGACCAGCGTCAAATATCTTTTATTCAGTAAAATCATAAGGATTATTTAGAATCTTCTTCTTCTAAATCTAAATATATAAAACTCTTTTGAAGCTAACTGACAATCAACGCACAGCCTAAACTATAAGTCCTAGAGGTATGAAATTTGGAGGGTAGTATCCTTATATAGTGTAGGGGTGCACTAAGAAAGGAATTTTGAAAAGTCACACTCTAAAGGGTCTAAAATTAAAATCAAAGATTTTAACCAAATAATGTGTATGCTGCTACCACGCGTCTTGTAAACTAGGTGGTTCTAGTTGTCCTCGCGACGACGCGACCTTGCACACTGGATTGAACCAAACTCTGCCCTGAAAGGCTTTCTCATAATGAGTAACGAGATTTGTGCTACAACTTTTGAAAATTCAACTTATTTCGTTAATAAATTCAAGGCATAATACCATCCCACTATGCAACTTCCCACTATTTACTAAATATATAAAACTCTTTTGAAGCTGACTGACAATCAACGCACAGCCTAAACTATAAGTCCTAGAGGTATGAAATTTGGAGGGCAGTATCCTTATATAGTGTAGGGGTGCACTAAGAGAGGAATTTTGAAAAGTCACACTCTAAAGGGTCTAGAACGCGAGCAACGCCGCGGGCGACGGCTAGTACGTACCACATAAATGTAAAAGTTTAGATGTTTGTGTTTCAATCACGCTACAACTGCTAGTCCGACTTAGACGAAACTTGGAATATATATAGTTCGTTACCTGGATTACACATAGGCTTTTTATCCCGGAAAATCAACAGGATCAAACGGGACGCGGACGAAGTCGCGGGCGGGTGCTAGTAAAAAATAATGTCTACTCTCAAGGGGTTAATAAATATACATTTTACCAGGTTGAAGCCGGAAGAAGAGCCTATAGCGGAGACAATAGTTAAAAATGAAGACATCGCGTCACAATCAGACACGCCAGCACTCGCTGCCAACTAAGTTTTATAAATACAGTAGTTTTTTAGATAAATGTTTCCTATATAAGTATAGAAAATCATCGAGCATTGGTATTAGTTCTGTTGTACAGAGCATTCCACACTTATTTTAAAGTACAACGTGTACTTTAAAATAAGTGTGGAATGCTCTCAAAATGAAGGAAAACATCGGAAACCCAAGACTTATCTACGTATCTCTATCAATGCATTTACGCACGTAAAAAAAAATTTTTTGTTCACATGCCCTTATTTATTTGAAAACTGGGCTACTTACAGAAGCCTGAATATTACATAATGATATTACATATATTTGTCAACTCGATTTGTCAAAATAAAAGCATTTTCGACCATATTTTGAACGATCTGGTAATGTTGTCAACAAACATTTGAATCTTTAAGTTTTGACAGTTCTACGTGACTATGGTTTGTTCTCGTCTTCAGAGAAATAAGACTCTGGTAAAAGTGTCAAATAAGAAAGCGCGTTGTATCGACAACAGATCATGCAATAGTTCCAAAAATGGTACAAAATGAGGTACCTACCTACAATGGGCGTTAGGATATTAGTGTTCCGTGCAATGGGCCGGTTTAGATATTGGTCCGATTCTGCTAGTGCATTTTTCTAAACTAAACTAAGAATCAGTGTTTCTATGGTTTCACTGGAAGGGGCAACAATTTGAATTCTGTCAAATTAGGTTAGTTAAGGAAAATGAAACAACAGAATTGGAGGCATTGTTTAGGTTTCAGTACATCTGTATGTTTTTCCTCTAGTTACCAACTAGTGACGACTCCAGGAAACCAATATTCGCAACCATGATCAATATTACATAAGCAGTGGTCAGGGTAACACTAATTTTAAATGAAAACTAATAAAAGTTGTTTAAGCGTTGTGTAAAATGAATCTTTTTACTTTATGTGTAATATTGCTACTGGTTCGAAGTGTAAAGTTGCACGGCTGCCATGAATTCGTTGATGAGAATAATAAGCACGTTGATTTTGAGAAGGAGTGCAATCAAAGTTCCAACCCGTGCGTTGTCAAGTGCTGCAGACCCGACGAAGCCATACGCGTCAAAAATGGACTCTTTTGTGAGGGTAAAGAGGAAATTGCCACAAAAGTTAATCTACCCGATGACATACAAACTGAACTTAAAACATATTCAGGCCTTATTATTACCTCTGAAAATGGAACCTCTTCTAGAACATTACTTTCCGATTTCCGTATATTGTATCGCAGACACTCTTACAATACGACGGAATGTAAAGAAAAAGAGGGTAATACGACTAAACACGCAACTATAAAAGAGGTGGGTAAGTTAAAATCATGGTGTTAGTAGGTAGGTCCCTACTCGTGAGTTTTGAATAAGGTAACTAAGCCACGTCACAAATCATATTTACCTATACCATAATACCATTCATTCCCCCTCTAAAAAGCTTATTTTATTCACTGAAAACAGTGAATAAAGGAGGTTGTATAGCATTGTCTATACAACCTGCAATCTTTCTTTTTCTCGTAATCATGGTATAATAGTATATTATGCAACTAGTGAATAAAAGACGGATTTAAAGCAAGGGCCATAAATGAAACACGAGTAAGTGAAGGATTCTAACGAGAGTGATTCATGATGATTCAAGTGTTAGAATCCTGAACGACGTGAGTGGTTCATGGCCCTCGGTATAAATCCGTTTTATTCAAGAGTTGCATACTATTCTTTATACCATGACTACGAGAAAAAGAAAGAGTTGAGGTTGTATAGCCAATGCTATACAACCTCCTTGCGCAAAAACAACAATTATATGGAGGTCAAATATATTAGTGTGTTCTAAATTCAAACACCAAAACAGTGCTTTTTATTCACTGTTTTCAGTGAATAAAATAAGCTTTTTGAATTGGTATAAAGTATAGTATGCAACTTTTGAATAAAACGGATTTATAAACAGAATTATCTACCTAGTTAAGAAGAAAAAATAATCTCAATAATTAAAAAGAATGATCATATATTATGCTATTATACTACACTAGGCCGCGTGCACCTATGTCCTAAGCTGGTTCAAGTTTGGTACCTACATCTACTGTTTCAGGATGGCAGTTTGGCATTTGAGAATAACACTGTGCCTACATCTAATTATTGTTATGATATTGCAGTCCCAAGTACGGGAAAACTGATTTATATTTATCATGTGACTTTCGACGATAATACTGAAAGTAGACAAAGGATTATGTTTGTTATTTATTGTGAGTTGACCACGTCAGTTGAAAATATTAGTATTGGTGTCCCTCAAGGAAGCTTCTGGACTCTTTTACATACTTCATTCATACATACCTACATTAACATGTAGCCTTTTATACCCTCATCAGCAAGCAATAGATATTTACTAAGTACTTAGCACACATTATCGTATCGAGTGATAGGTATCTGTATCTAAATATTGACGCTAATGTGTGTGAAAGCCTGAACAGAACATGTCTGAATTTAATATCGTTCGAATACGTACGTACCTATATCCTTATCACCCTGTATAAACATAGAGCGCTTTGTTACCAGTGCCCTGATCACGAATAAATCTGACAATCGCAAACGTATCGTGAAGCCTCGTATTCATGGTAGGTAAACATTTGTTTCGCAACAAAGTTGAATCAGCGTGTTGTGGAGTTGCCGTCAACATGTTGCTGGCAACACTGCGTGTTGCAGAGTTGATAACGGCATGTTGACAAGATCTCGCCCGACGAGCGTAAACATCAGTTTAACAGCAAATATTAATGTTGACGTGTGTGAACGTGTTTGCAACAATGGCATCAGTAGTGTGGAGCAATGATAAAATAATGCAAAAAATTCCTCGTGCAACATTTAAACGAAGACTGGCGTGTGGACAACCTATATTGATTTAAACAAAGTTTCTAGCAGCATTCTTGCTTCTTCTTCTTCTTCTTCATCAACAATGTTGCTCAATTGTTGCGAAAATGTTTACTATGAATACGAGGCTTAACGCTAGCGTACGAGACACACTGCGCGGTGATACTACTACAACAGTTGGCAGTCGAGCTGGCATTGACGGGCAATATATAACTCGAATACCTTAACACGGCGACTCCACAAACCAAGAAGTTGAAGTTTGAACGCGGCGACTGTCAGATTTTTTCGTGATAGAGGTACAGGACTCCAGGCGACCTTGCGGGACAACCACTTCAGTGGCAGTGCCAATGCCACGCATTTTCTCATGAAAATGGTGTTATAATAAAAAGTTTTTTTTTTGAGGTACTCCCATCTCCGTATTATTCCTTCTCCTAACGCTGGCGGTATATGGAATGGAGAAGAATTTACACGGCAATCTTATCGGCGTAATAACCATGGTGTTCATGTCTTCGCTGATATGTGCCGTACTCATTAATGCCTTCATAAATATTCGTAAAGCCCTAGCAGATGATGAGGGAAGAGAGCTGAAACCCACAGACTGCAAGTGGCTAAGTATGCACGGACTTCATAAAATTAAGTGTTACGGACTCTTTAGTCAATGGTATCGGTTCTCTTGTTGTATTTTTCTAAACGAACCTACCTAATTTGACAGCACTAAAAAGTAAAAATGTTTCCGTCCATAAACTGAAACGACAAGGATGGCTATACTAATTTTAGAGCTGTCAAATTACCTAGGTAAAAAAATGCAACAAGAGAATCGGTACCAATATACCTACCTGCTGACTGAGTTAACTACGTTTGAGGATGGTTATGGAAATAACTTCAAAATGGTGGTAAAATAGTTATGTAGGTTCACTAACTCTTGTCTAATATGGTTACAATAGTACATTGTTCACCGAGAGGAAAAAGTGACCGATTACCGTCGAGGGTGTCGTTTTTAAAACACCCGAGATCGGGAATCGCACTTTCTCTCGAGTGATACATAGTGCTTTATACTACACCTACGAGGAAAATAAAAAACTAAAACTGAATCCTCAAACAACACACAAATTGAAAATGGCGCCAATGGCGTCAGCAATTTTCACATGTTCTTTTTTCAAATTGTTTATCCTGCCGCCGCAGGGTCGCACTGCCAGCCCGACACC
Source organism: Eulithis testata (assembly GCA_947507515.1). Classification (NCBI taxonomy): domain Eukaryota; kingdom Metazoa; phylum Arthropoda; class Insecta; order Lepidoptera; family Geometridae; genus Eulithis; species Eulithis testata. Next base: position 1,174,460 of record OX382213.1, on the reverse strand, counting down.
ATCCAACACACAGGTAGTGGCCAGTGTCATTTTGCGAACTTGGAGATAAAAACTCACTGTAAAAACTTTTTGGCTTTTGATATTTAGGTTACCGGCGCATAGTCTTACCCAAAATTAAAAAAGAAAAACCACGTAAGAAATGGATTTTCATACACTTTTCTCTCCCGCTCAGATGCGTTTTCTCCCCGCATATTTGTTCGATATGCAATGACGTACTTTCTACCGTAAATTTGATAAAGTATCAAGGTACTTTCCAAGCAGGTGTAGTATAAAATACATAATTATGAAACAGTTGAGCCAGTGTCTAGTGTACCCAAGTGTACCTACCTACCTTTATATACGCATCCGATTAGAAGTCCGTAAATGGATTGCCCTTATTATTACGTAATTGCTACGATACCCATTAGACGTTAGTTAATAGCCATTGGGTGGATCTTTTTGAATTAGGCGAATGTCGGTAATGTAACATTCGCAGTTTCTATTGGTATCTACATGTGTTAGGTAAGTAGGTACTATATAAATAAATATAAATATTCACGGACACTTAACACAACGCCTTCTAAGCAAAGCTTGTACGATGGAAACTAGATGGCTGATAGAATACATACATACATTTTTTTTGTAAATACATACTTATAATACATAGAAACACCCAGACACAGAACAAACATCTATGTTTACATCACACAAATGTTTGTTCTCGGTGGGGATCGAACCCACGACCCACGGCACGGAAGGCAGAGCTACTACCGACTGAGCCATGACGCCTGTCATATTAAACCAGTATGTACGTAGGTACCATAATATTATTTGTTTCAGTTCCAATATTACACTTTCTTACCCTCTCAACCTTCTTCTGGATGAACGTCATGTGCTTCGACACCTGGCGAGCCATCAGGTATGCTAAGAACGCCTGGACGAATTCGTCCAAGTACGAACGCTTGGACGACTACGACCTCTCTGCATGTCTACTCTCCGACTTTCTTCATCAACTTTCGTACGTTTTAAACGAACAAGTTACCAAAATGTCCTCATAGTTTAACGTCCTCCGCCCTCTGCGGTTCTCTGAACGAATCAGAACTTCTGACTACCGCGTTCCCACTACGCCCATGCCGCTGCCGGCATTATTGCCGCGGACTTATTGCCACAGCAACATCGCCTTTATTCTCATTAAGGGAGCAAGGGCATGAATTTGAGCCGGGAGCCGGGACAGAGGCTTTATCGTGTTAACACTAAGCCCGTGCCCACTTCCCTGTCCAAGTCCCTACCCACTGCGGCAGTCTTGGCATCTACCTACATTAGGTAGTAGGTACCTAATAAAGTCATGTCATTAACTTATGATTGTGGTTGTTTTTGTGAATTAGATCGCCAACGGCACGAAACGGAGATCGCCAGCGGTTTATGAAACTTATAAACAGCAAGAAGTTTGTGTACTACGCGCTCTACGCTTGGGGCACTTCAGCTATTTTGACGGCGATCGCCGTGGCCATTGAAAAATCAGATGTGCCAGAATCTATCACCAAACCAGGCTTTGATACATGCTTACAAGATCCAAATGGAAATGGTAAGTGAATAATGACCACCAGAATAACCCCACTAGAATAACCCCCAATGAACTGCCATCATGATCTTTTGATTGATGAACTTAGGTACCTATTTAAAAATAGTTCGTAAGGTTTTTTAAAATGTTCAAAGCAAGCCCTTTTCTATGATAGGTAGGTACCCCGCTTGACTTCGTTGCCCGCATTTTTTCTTAAGTTCTAATAGTTTCTGAGATAATAGGTACCTGTTTGTGACGGACGCACGGACGGACCAAAACGCAACTGGGTTAAAAATGTGATTAGGTACCTGCATAATTTTACTGTGACATTATTAACATACATTATGTAACCACATTTTGACAATAATGTTGTGATTGTGTTGGCAGAAAAGTGGTACCTGTACTTGCCGATGATGATGTTGGTATCAGCGAACATAGTCCTGTTCCTCATGACAATGTATGACGTCTGGTTGATCAAGCAACACTTCTCGAGTTTCCGCGAAGACAAACATCGTAATCAAAAACATAATAATCTGTGAGTCTGCGTTATGAACCGGTGCAGAGCCATCTACCTACTTAACCTGGCAGCAAAGCAAGCTCATATGAGTTAGTGGCCAACTTGACAGAGTTTTTAGGCCGCCCTAGAGCTGGGACTTCCGAAGCACAGAAGCGCACAGATGTAAATGCCACTAACGGTCATCCATCCAAATAGTGACCGCGTAGAACGTTGCTTAACTTAGATAATCGGTGAAGATTGACTAAGCAAGCCTAGACACGAGTGGTTCTTACCTAGCTGTTTAGCTAGGTATACTATGTGAATGAGATCCATTATTTTTATTGTTAGTCCAAATTGTTTTGTTTAAGTATTTGGTTTGGATGCAAAAGGCCCAGAATAGACACGAGTGGCGTTTGAGGGAGGAGGCTTATGCCCCGCAGTGGACCACTACACGCTGCCTATGATGATAATGATGATTTTTTTTGAAGGGGGAGGCCTTTGCCGAACAGTGGGACATAACAGGCTAATTAAAACAAAAAAAAACTTGAGTACCTAGGTACCTAGGTACCTAGGTAACGAAATCGACTGTGAATCGGTGGTTTTAAAACGGATTTACCTACATTCCACTTTTCGATACCTACTTACACTTTCCTTGTAGTACTTTCCTGTTATGCGACTGCTTAGTATTTTTATACTGTTTCAGAATTGTTTTATACCTGAAACTGTCTATTATCATGGGAGTGAGCTGGATTGTTGAAGCGATTCAGGTAAGACTTTAATCAGAGCATTTGTTTTGGAGCTACGATGTCATAGACAATAGACATGCATACATACATTCCATAGATTTTGATCCTATGTTCCATAGATTTAGAAGGCATCAAAACCCTCAATTTTTAATCGAGTGTTAAAACAGACTTCTATTTTATACTAGTAAAAAACCAAAAACTAAATATAAAGACATGGTTAACCCAAATATCTCTAAATAAACGATTCTGATACCAAAAATGGACCTTGTCTGTTTGTTTGTGCGCAGATCACGCCTTAACTACCAATTTCAATGATACTTTACAAAATTCAGAAGCCCTTCTTCCGGATTAAAACATAGGCAATATTTTATTGAAATCAAAGACGTGGATTGTTAATTTCTCTAAACTTGAGGAGTTCTCTAAACCAAAAGCAGCCATTTGCTACGAGGTTCATCGCATGCTGGTGACAGATATTTTGGTGGAATGTTACGCTTGTACCTACCTACTTAGTCGCAGGTAGATATTAATTATAAACTTATCATCACAGGAGACGATACCAAAGCTACCGCCGTGGTTATTTTACATAGTGAATGGATTAAACGCCTTGATAGGCGTGCCCATCTTTGTCGTACTGATCATTAAAAAGAGCGTTCTGGGAAAGTTGTGCCAACGGTAAGTGAACACGTTTAGAGTGAGCCCCGAGTAGGTATATGTTTTGACTTTCGACTCGAGTATAAATAACACACGAAAACGCATTTATTCCAATGCTCACACTTTATGTTACGACCTAAGTATTATTGGTTAAAATTCCACCAAAGTTAAACAACAATACTCACAATAACACAAGAAAAACTATTAAAATAAAAAAAACTAGAGAAGTGTCAAGGGACACCCGGATGGAACGAAGTTCCTTGAGGTGTTGTTTTCTTACAGTAAGTACACAGAAGCACCTAAATTAAAACAAAAACTTCCAACAATACCTACATCCATTTGGTTCCTTCCTGCACCAATTTATTCGAATGACGTTGTCAAAGTTTGAAAAAAGTGTCGTTACAAGTTTTGGTCCTAATTTTTTCCGTTTAGCCCCCTTTCGCAACGCACGATAAGGTACTTCGTTCCAAAAGTGCTGTGTCGTTTCAAAAAATGTCAAAACTCGTGTCCCCAAACAATGTTGCCAACATATTTATGAAATTTACCTCATCAGATTCGGTATACAGAACCGGTGGACTCGACGAAGTACTCACATGAAATCAACTACACGCACTGAGACAACACGGACGAGGAACAGAGCCATAGAAGACAGCATCCAGTTTCACAGCACCAGTGCGAATCACCGTGAAACTATGAGCGCAGCCGACAGACCCGAACAGTACAATCGTTTTGAAACGACCTAATTGCCATTAGACATTACGGAGATCAGGTGGGTTAGACCGCTTGTAGACGTCCGGTTTTTTCGCGGATACCGGACCGTTTTTTTGGCGGATTCGCGGTGATAATGAATGTGCGTACCTACACGCGGCCGGACATCGGTCCGCGAACAATTGTAGGATAGCCGTTTTTGACGGTCCGGTATCCGGCGAAAAAACCGGACGTCTACAAGCGGTCTTACTCTCGACCACAGTTCCAATCCGGATCCATAGATTTTGACAGAAGTCCTGTAATTTTTCAGTACAAAATGACACGAGATCTGTCAAATTCCGTGAACCCGGTCGCATTGTAGTCGAGAGTAACCCACCTGGGAATGCGAATGGCCACGAATTTAAATAAAAATATATATAATTATCATTAAATCTAGTTCCTTCCTATAGTACTTTGCTTAGTTTAGGACTTGAGAGCGTTGGGTACGTCCAAGAATGTTTATTTTATTACTTTGTATTTGTAGGTATTCGAAGTTTCGAATGGAGATATCCATGAATTTAAAGAAATAGTTATATAAAATTAAATATCATTGGGCATTTCACACAACGTCCTGGTACTAAACTAAGCTGAACTTGTACTATGAATATGCAGTATATGATGAGCTTGTTAATAAAGTAGGTACCTACCTACATACATAGCCACAATAAGTACCATTTAAATTGCATTGTTTCTATAGATTATATTAATACGAAAGATTTAGTTAGGTAGTTTAGGAATATTGTACCATTTAATTTTAAAACCCCCGACCGTATTTTAAATCTCATGGATTCTCTCCATTTGCTGATCCCCATCAGACCTTGGGAGTGGACTCAAATTTGAATACATTGAGATATTGCAATTATGTCTGAGATACATCAATTGCTGGTTTTGAGAGCTGATGAATATCCTCATAAATTGGAAATGGCTCCGCCAATTTCAACTAAATGTTGTGTTCACACTATACCGCAGTCGGCAGGGAAGTGGCCACGAGCATATGCCGCAGTCGGCATGGAAGTGGGCACGAGCATAGTGTGAACGCAATATTTGGTTGAAATTGGTGCAGCCTTTTTCAAGTTATAAGAATATTCATCACCTCTCAAAACTATTATGCCTCTGTCCCGGCTCCCGGCTCAAGTTCATGCCCTTGCTCTCTAATGAGAATAAAGGTGATGTTGCCGTGGCAGTAAGTGCGCGGCAATAATGCCGGCAGCGGCATGGACATAGTGTGCACGCGGTATAGCGTAGCTATGAAGCATCTGTGTTTTTTAAGAGCTGGATGCTTTTCAAAAAAAACACCGCATTCATTTGTAGTCTTAACTCTCGGAGCTACGACGCGACGGCACAGACGAACAGACACAACGCCGTGAAACTTATAGCGTTCTTCGGTTTTTTTGGTCAGGGGATAAAAATACTAGCCAATCAGAGGCCGATGAAATAGCGCCATTCTACGATATTGCGTGATATTGGTTTCCCCTATCCTCCTAACTAGCATTTAATGCTAGTCATTCGTACAATTACATCATAATTTAGTATTAATAACAGGATAAAGGAATTTAACAGGAAAATAAAAAAAATAGCGTATTTATCAGTACTTATTGTTTATTCCAATACTTTGCTTCTCTCTCAGAGTGTTTAATTCACTCAATGGTACCTATCTGTTGCGTTTTTCTAAACTAGGTAATCTTATTTGACAGCGCTAAAATTATACACAGCCTTTGGTCGGAATAGTGAAACATAACTCAAATTAAAACACCACTTAAAATTGCTCTGCTTCTGTTTGAAATTACTCATTTGTAAGAGATGTCAATAATTTAAGCGTTATTGAGACTCGACCATTTGTCGTTTATGAGCAAAGGACTGCAACATTTACAGTGCTGTCAAATTATATAAGCTTAGGAAAATATTACAACAGAATCGATACCAATATTATAATATAATAATAATTTAATTTATACATGTATTCAGCACTCATAACGGGTCAAAACTGGCTTTGACTGCCATAAACGACTAAACTATTCAGTCAAACAAATACTTTGACTAAAGTCTGCAAACCTGTTTGCTACAAACCACTTTATTTACAACATAATTTCAAATCTGTTTTATATATTTATAATTAAGACAGTCCAAGTAGCTATGTCCACACTGTGCATTTTTTTGTTCAATAGGGGCATTCGTCATAGCGCAAGCCAACAGCGCACGTGAGGCATGCCCTTAGTGCATGCGCGATGAGAGTTGAAAGCTTCCGTTTTCCGGCTCGGGTGGATTTCTGTGCCTTATAGCGTTCAACAACAAGATGGCGGACGAAGAAAAACATTTACATTAATGTTTATTAAAGATTACAGAAGCTTTCCACAACTTTGGGATCAAAATAACTACTTCGATTATTATAATAACCTCGTATCCAAAACTTTCTCTTGGTTGTTTTTTTCTGGAATTTCTTATAACCAAGTAAGCTGCACATATTCCACCAAGTAAAATATTCTCGTCGCACATGTTTCCAATAGACAGAAGAAACTACGACTGAACTAGTGGTGTTGCTTTCATTAACGCATTCAATTATTGAAAGCGTCAAACGCAAGTTAAATAGAGAGATGAAGACGAAAGTTGAAGATGAAAATGCACAGTGTGGACATAGCTATTAGGTGCAATGTTAGTCACTAGAGAAACAACAACACTTATTGACTACGATTGACTATTAAATGTAATGCTGTACACTTTTACATAGGGTTTTGTAACAAATCTATACTAATATTATAAAGAGGAAAGATTTGTATGTGTGTTTGTAACGAATCGGATCAAAAAGTACCGATCCGATTTGGATGAAACTTGGAATATATTACTAAATTATTCAATATATTTTATTTTATTTATAAGATTCAATCAAGATACTTAGTACCTGTACAATATTAATAATACTTTTCAGTCACTATTCCTATTCTTCTTCTTCTTTCTTCCTGCCTGAGTCCGTCTATTCCTATTCTAGAATGTTCTAAGCTGTTATTTATTTGTCACAAACTAATTACCATTATCAGTTTTAAAGTATTCTCGTTTAGAACTAAAAAAACAATCGTTATTAATAATAATTGTGATTATTATTGAAGTTTTATGTTTGTAAGAATAAATAGATTATAATCATTTGTCATTTACCTACATGCCATATTTAGTTAATTATTTGTTATAAAAAAGCTGTTTGTTTCATTTCTCATGTTTCAAGAACATTATCGGATCATATAAACTATTGTCACTATTCTCCTGTCGCGGAACTGAACCCACAACTGCTTTCACCTAACTAAAGTAACAATTACTTTGTGAAATTTATTTTATGTTCGTGTTATCTGTCACAAAAGGTAAAATCACAAAAAAAAAACAATAACTACAGATCAAACACAACAGAGGATGCTTCAGAAAATTTTAAGTATTTTATTAACTAAATTATCCTCTAATCATTTCGCTTTTATTCGTAACGCTGTAAATTAAATTTAGTATGTATCATTTTTAGTAGTATCATTTTACTTGGTAAAAATCTATTCCTTTTAACGTTTATTGTTTGATGACATACAATAGTGTAGAATGCAATTATTCATTCACTGGATTATTCTATTCCTAGTATGGGTAAAAATGTTAACATCACTCTTTTCCTAATGAAGTAATCAATATTATTTTCCTCTAAATTGTGTGTAAAAGACGTCATCAACCAGTGTGCACAATGCGAGTAACCTTTTAATTGATCTTTTCCAAATAGATTAAGAACGTCAGCATCACTTTTCCTAATACAATAAAAATAAAAAACTCAACATCACTTTCTCGAATAGGGTTAAATAAACGTCAGCATCACTTCACTGTTCCTAACAGGGTAAAAAGAGTCAGTTTCACTTCCCTGTTCCTAGCAAAGTAAAAAGGTCAGCATCACTTCCTGTTCCTAACGGGGTATACAAGTTAGTTTCACTCTTCCTTAGAGTAAGAACGTTAAATATCGTCCCCTGTATGTGGGTAGTGTTGTAATGTCGTCATACAACAGTAGGCGGAGCCCTAAGCGGCGGCTTCGGCGGCAAGGGAGGGGGCTCCTTGCCGAGCCGCACGCGCTGCGTCTCACGCAGATTGTCGAGGAAATCTGGAAATAGAATACATGTTTATTTATTTTTATAACAAAACTAGTTCCCATAGTACAAGCTTTGCTTAGTTTGGGACTAAAGGGCGCTAATGTCCAAGAATATTTGTTTACTTTCGCCACAGTTTTTAGGTGAAATAAAAATAGATAAATATCCCTGTCCACTTCATACAACGCACTCTACTCTCAAAACTAAACAGAGCTTGTACTATGGGAACTACGTTGCTGATAGAACATTTATACACGGTGTAACATAAATATCCTATAAGTCCGAAAGAGGGGTATTTCACAGGTCATGGCGAGCAGTGTTTGTCCTACGACTTTTGAGATTTCGAAGTTTTTCATTCACAAAATGAACACGTAACTTTTACTTACAAAATGTACCTACACACAGCTAGCGTGTGCGTGCGACGAGGTAGAATGGTACCTACGTGTGCATGAGTGTGTATTGGTAAAATAAAAAAAGTTGTACTTTTGTATGAAAATTTCAGTTACTATTTATTGACTCTTTGCACATGTCCAAGAACTCAGGTGGTCGGTCAGATTACGCCTCCTTAGGGCTTATAGGGTAATTATGCTACACCTTGTATACATTTTTTTTGTAAACACCTACGTTATTAGAGTAAAATCTCGTTTGAACTGAGTACAAGGTCCCTGGACGTGCGCAGTGAGGTAGGTGGTAAGGTAGGGTGTGTACATACCGGGTGGATGGTGATGTAGGGAAGGTCCGGGTCGAAGCGCCGCACGCACGCGCCCGCCTGCGACTGCACCTGCGCTGCGACTGCTCGTTGTACTGTTACTCTGTAACAACATCACACAAATACTAAAAAAATAAGTTCAAGAACTAAAACCCTACTAGGTACTCTCTAAAGAGTATGAAACAAGAAAGTATTCTCATCCGAAATTGCCATGAAAATCTCTTTATATCCTCTTCATCGTTGCTGGTCATCAGACCTTGGAGGTAAAGGTAACGTTGGAGTAATGCAACAATTATTTACCAATTCCAATTTGATTCTTTATTCTTTATTGTACACAGAGATACTTAACTTAAAACTTAAACTTAAAACATGTACATAAAGGCGAGCTTAACCCTAAAAAGAGTTCTCTTCCAGCAAACCTTAGGATGTGAGAGATGGGAAAATGAAAGTGGGTATGTGTACAACACATATAGATAAAAGAGTAGCAGTTTCTTGATTCCAATTTCTTGGGTTCTAGTACACAAAAGATTTATTTATTTGACAGGCGTCACGGCTCAGTCGGTAGTAGCTCTGCCTTCCGTTCTGTGGGTCGTGGGTTCAATCCCCACCGAGAACAAACATTTGTGTGTGGCAAACATAGATGTTTGTTCTGTGTCTGGGTGTTACCATGTATTATAAGTATGTATTTACAAAAAAAAATTGTATTATGTATTCTATCAGCCATGTAGTGCACATAGTAAAAGATTTGATTAGTTTGAGACTAGAAGGCGCTGTGTTAAATGTCCGTGAATATTTATTTATTTATTTAATTACAGGGAACCCGACAGCACATAACATAGATTAGATATAAAAATGGAAACAGTAGCCCAATAAAAGGTTTATGATTATTACAAATCTTTACACTGTACAGCAATCCATTTTTTGAAACTATCAGTGTAACCGTCTTATACCTCGGCACAGTAGACATACAGAGGAGTTTTTTTAGTTTTCGTGTAAAGTAAAAAAACATTCATTCTACTGTACCTACTAAATTAAAATTATATTCATTATTTTACATTACAAGCAAGCAAGCTCGTGCGAGTTAGTGGCCAACTCCGGTGACGCAGTTTTTAGGCCGCCTGAAGGCCTCCGTCATACATAATCTATTAAAATCATATTATTAAAATTGCTATTTTTAACTTTATGTAGAATTTATTTTATTGTATTTAGTTATTCATGTAGTATTATTTATATTTAAATAATGATAGTTTTTTGTATTTAAACTAGCTGTCGCACGCGGCTTTGCTCGCGTGGTAGCAGCATACGCATTATCTTTGATTCTAATTTTAGACCTTTTAAGGTGCGACTTTTTAAAATTCCTTTCTTAGCGCACCCCTACACTATATAAGGATACTACCCTCCAAGTTTCATACCTCTATGACTTATAGTTAGTTTAGGCTGTGCGTCGATTGTCAGTCAGCTTCAAAAGGGTTTTATATATTTTGAAGATAGATAATAACCTGTGTGTCGAGGTCCCGTTCGTCTTGCAGTCGCAGTGCCAGCTCGCTGAGTGAGTCTGCGTCCGAGTCTCGCTCGCAGTGCGACCCCGCCCTTACCTCGCTTTCACTCATTTCTACTATTTGTAGTCGACACCCGTCCAACTCCTATTAACAAAGTAAACATTGGTTTTCATAAACTAAAAAATCACGGTTATGAACATAATTTAATACTACGCCAAAATATCGGGAAATAATCAAACACATTTTATAGAGATCGCTATTAGTGATAAAGCCGCCTATTGTGTTATTTTATAATACATATATCTGTACGAAGGTTACGATCAATAAAGAGTTAATCTATCTGTCTTACAAATCATGGTAAATATTCTTTTTTTGTAAAATTGGGATAAATCAATTAATACATGTAAAAAATAATGATTATTTAATATCAGTTCTAAGTTTATACATTTCACACAACACCCTTTAGTCCTAAACTAAGCAATGCTTGTAAAGTGGACGTACCCTACTAAACAAAGCAAATTACGTAACAATCACATCTATCCACATAATATACTACCTACTTAGCTACTAGAGGTAGGTAATACCGTACACTACCGCCGAGAGCTACTCATCCGCGTCGTTATATCTACCTAATTTAAGCATGATCTCATAACATAAGTACCTATAAGTAGTAAGTATACTATAGTATAAATACTTGCCACCTAGCGGTAAATATTGTTGTGCCCTATCAGGGTTCATATTGGAAGCTATTATATTTTCTTTAACATCTTATGTACCTACAATATGAATGCAATAAAAAACTTGAACTTACCTGTACAGTTGTATCAGCGTGTATAAGTTTTCCGTCGCACTGCGCCGCGGGTTGCCGCAGCCGGTACCGTGCGGCAACGCGCCGCAGCACGTGGTCCAGCCGCCGCGTCGCACCGCACCGCACGGTGACGAGACGCGCGTCGTGCGGCGCGTCGTGCGGCAGCTGCAGCCGCAGCACGGCACGGACCGACACTAGCGCCTCGCGACCGCACAGCACTGTCGATGGAGACTGCACGTCGATTGATGTTGACTCGCCCTGAACAACGAACGTTAATTAATTAATTAATGTATAACATTGATAGATAAAAAATTCTTTATTGCACAACTTAAAAGTAATGTATAAAGGCGAACTTAAGGCGTATGAATAAGGCAGACAACCCTCTCGCTCGCACATTTCAACATTTTTGAAGATATAATATAACTAAATGTAATTATGTGAAATTGCAGACCTTCAGGGTCGAGAGAATAACAATGCAAAGGTTCAGTAAAATATCACATTGATCCAAACAAGTTTTCCGACCAAAAAATGTGCACTTTAATTTATCGCATTGGTACAAGTTTTTTGGTCGGAAAACTTGTTTGGATCAATGTTATATTTTTATCGAACCTTTGCGTTGTTATTCTCTCGACCCTGAAGCTCTGCAATTTCACATAATTACATTTAGTTATATTATATTATCTTCAAAAATGTAGAAATGTGAGAGCGAGAGGGTTGTCTGCCTTTCACTGCAAAAATTGCGAATATTGTATTGTACAGTAAACCAAACAAAGTCAAGAAGCATCCTTTTATCCCCTATTAATATTATATACGCGAATGTTTGTGAGGATGTATGAATGTATGGATGTATGTATGTTTGTTCCTCTTTCACGCAAAAAACTACTGACCCTATTTGGATGAAACTTGGAATATATATTGTCCGTGACCTGGATTAACACATAGGCTACTTTTTATCCCGAAAAATGAACGGGACGCGAACTCTTTAGAAACGCCTAGAAGATTTCGCATAGTTAGTTTCACTTCCAATCCTGCGTTAACGAAGTCGCGGGAACCATCATCATTAGCCTTTGCGTCTTTTGCAGACGATTTAAGTAGTGACTGTATTCGGCCGGGGTAAACATATTCTTTGCAGACGATTTAAGTAGTGACTGTATTCGGCCGGGGTAAACATTCTTCGGTGGCTATTTAAGCCAATGCGTGAGCGCTCTAGCTACTAGGGTACCAGCTACTTATTTGTATTTATTATTTTCAAAATACTGACCTCTGAAGGATCCTTCCACAAGACATCGTAAGTGGTACACGTTAAGTTCCTCCGTTGCAGCAGTTTGTCGACAAGTTGTCCAACAGTGACGTTGCAGTCGACGTTGACCACAGAGGTCGCGTTGTCCGGTAACATTACTCTGCACAGTGACGTCGGCTGGCTTGATTTTACTACCTGAAATTAATCTACGTTTAGTTCTTGCTAATCTAATCCCATTTGGAATATATTATAGTTCGTATCCTGGATTAACACATTAGATAATCGGTGAAGATTGACTAAGCAAGCCTAGCCACGAGCGCATCACGATTGTACGGTGAATATCAAGATTAAATGTTACTAACACCTATTATTAAAAAGATAATTCTATAATTAGCGTGTACTTGGTTATTTCCACTAATAAACTTAGACCCGACGCGCCTATTCCAGTCTCACGTATGTTTACAACCTTACATATTTACACTGATTAGCTTTGTAAATATGTGGTGCATTTTGCAATGTAAATTATGTCCGTACTATTGTGAAAAATAAGTTAGATAAAGTGCTCTTAATTGTAATTCCACAGTAGTCTTTTTTGGTACAGAAAAAAGTTCGAGTTAGTAGCCAACCCCGAAGTCTCTAGACCACCTTTAGGCCTACGTGATGGCTTAACGACTGCTAGAGCCGGGACAGTTTAACGTGCACTCCGAAGCACGGAAGCGCAAACTAAATAGCTGTTAAAATACTTATGTATTTATACTTCCGTGCTTCGGAGGGCACGTTAAACTGTCCCGGCTCTAGCAGTCGTTAAGCCATGACGGAGGCCTTAAGGCGGCCTAAAAACTGCGTCACCAGAGTTGGCCAGTAACTCGTACGAGGTTGGTTGCTTACTTACATCGGTAACAGTTTGTTGTCGGTCGCGAGACGGCGGGCGCAGTCGCTGCAGGAACTTGGCACCGCCGCTCTGTCGCCTCTCAGACGCATTACTCGATGACTTCTTTAACTGAAACATAATAATATACTTCAGAGAGTTAGCCCAGAGTAGGCAGGTAATTATGATAAACTAGCTTCTGCCCGCGGCTTCGTTCGCGTCCCGTAGGATCCTGATTTTCCGGGATAAAAAGTAGCCTATGTGTTAATCCGGGTCGCGGACAATATATATATCAAGTTTCATCCAAATAGGATCAGTAGTTTTTGCGTGAAAGAAGAAGAAACATACATACATTCATACATTCATACATCCTCACAAACATATTGCTTAACATCAGGCGAGATTGTGGTCAAACGGTTGCCTATATTGTATAAAAAAAATATATTCAAAGTTTCATCCAAATCGGATCGGTAGTTATTGCGTGAATGAGGTAACATACAAACATACATATATTCATACATCCATTCATACATCCTCACAAACTTTCGCGTTTATAATATTAATTATCTACATGACCCGACAGACGTTGTCCTGTCTATGTCAAACGCCATTCAAAAATATTATATTATCAAAAGCGCTAAGGCTACATTAGACAAAATGTAATATGGTGGTTAAGTATTCTTAAATTTTCTAATTTTCCGCCCGTATTTCTTAATTTTTTCTTTCATAGGAACCTTTTGTCGTAGCGGTGGGGATTTCAGGAAAAAATGTATATGGTATATATATATGTGTATATGTATATATATATTATGTCAGGTTAGTATATACTTTAGTATGGTACATATATTTATATGTAATGTTTATGTAGTTTATATTAGTTTGTAGGTTTAATCTTACATTGATAATAGGTAATCCTAATAGTTTCATAGTACACAATACTACCTCTTTATTTTAATCCTCTCCTATGCCTCAAAGGTTTGCTGGAAGAAAACTCTTATTAGGGTTAAGCCCGCCTTTGTACATATCTTTAGTTTTAACTTGTTTGTTCATATTTTTCTGTGTGCAATAAAGAATCTAAGAAAAATAACATAAATCCCCACTGGTAGGGATTTCTTGGTGAGGATTTCTGGAATATATCGAGATAAGATATAAAATGAACATACATTATTGTTAGTAGGCTTGTGAGTAGGTGGCGCTGGTGCGTAGGGCGGCGGCAAGCCTCTCAGGTCTGCGCGTGCGCATTCCGCGTGCGTGCCCGAACGCAGGAACCGAGGGTAGCTGTCAAACTTCATCACGTTGAAGATCTGCTTCTGTGCCTAGAAGGAAACATAACCAACTAAATATTTACTTTTTATCTATACTATTATAAAACTGTATAAAAAATCAAAAACTAAAATTAACGATATATGAATAAACTAAATATACAGATCTACTAAATAAACGATTCTGATTCCAAAAATCGAGTTTGTCTGTTTATCTGTTTGCCTGTTTGTTTGTTCGCGGATCACGCCTAAACTATCGGACCAATTTCAATGAAACTTATACCATTCGGAAGCCCTTTTTCCGGATTGAAACAAAGGCTATATTTTATTGAAATGCTATATAAGCTCTCAAAAGTAGTATGCAAACTGTTTTGAGTGAATACTTCAAATGTCAATGAGAGCTTTGTTAGCCTAGATACTTTTGAACATTCTGACTGTTTATATAAATATGAAAAAACAAGCTGTCCCTCGCGGCTTTGCTCGCGTGGTAGCAGCATACGCATTATTTGGTTAAAATCTTAATCTTAGACCATTTAGGGCGCAACTTTTCAAAATTCCTTTCTTAGTGCACCCCTACACTATATAAGGATACTACCCTCCAAATTTCATACCTCTAGGACTTATAGTTTAGGCTGTGCTTTGATTGTCAGTCAGCTACAAGAGTTTTATATATTTGGAAGATGAAAAAAAAAAACAATGAGTAGTAAGCCATTTTGAACATCTTGTGTGCCACCTTACAACAACATTATGACGGTTTTGAGAAACGTTCTCTTGAACAAATTGCTTTGTTCACAAAAGAACCAGGAACTATAGAGCTATCTTTAAACCAAAAACATATTGACAGGCGTCATGGCTCAGTTGGTAGTAGCTCTGCCTTCCGTGCTGTGGGTCGTGGGTTCGATCCCCACCAAGAACAAGCATTTGTGTGGCAAACATAGATGTTTGTTCTGTGTCTGGGTGTTACTATGTATTATATGTATGTATTTACAAAAAAAAAAGTATCTAAGTATTCTATCAGCAATCTAGTTCACATTGTACAAGCTTTGCTTATTTTGGGACTAGAAAGCATTGTCCATGAATATTTATTTATTTATTTATATTGACAAAATTTGGCAAAATTGATGTTTTTCAACTGGCTCTGCGTGAAATAATAGTAACTGTCACTAGTGACCGCGTTGGCGTAGAACGTGTTAAATGCACAGTACCTGTAAGAAGAGATCAGGTGGCAGTGGATGCTCGTACAGTTGTGAGGCAGCATGTCGTCTCGCGGCCGCGTCTACATTGACGGCTTCATCCGCGCCTACAGCGAGATGTCTCGCCCATATCTCTCCGGCCAGCGCCGCACGACCGGCCGCGTCAGCTGATCGATACTGCTCGCACGAGAACCAGAAACTGTGGAGATACCATCGAATTAGGAATCGCACACTCTAAAATAGTGCAAAACTAGCTTCCGCCCGCGACTTTGTTCGCGTCTCGTTGGATCCCGTCGATTTTCCGGGATAAAAATATGTGCCATGTGTTAATCCAGCGGGCGTAGGATGCGCACGCGAGTTATTTCTCATGTCGTTCTGTCAAAATGTAAGCATTTTGCACCAGTTTAGGAACTATTGCATTATCTGTGGTAATGTTATCGAAAAAACGCGCCTTTCAATCTTCAACTGTTGACATTTCTGCACGACTATTAAATGTTAAAAGTGAACAATAACAAGGCGCGTTTTGTCGACAGCATTACCACAGATAATGCAATAATTCAGAAACTGGTGCAAAATGCTTACATTTTGACAGAACGACATGAGAAATAACTCGCGTGCGCATCCTAGGCCCACTGGATAGGCTTCATAAATAAATGTATTTTCTTTCTTCTTTCTTTCTTTCATAGGCTACTTTTTATCCCGGAAAATCCAGCGGGAAGCGAACGAAGTCGCGGGCACCAACTAGTTATAAAAGAATGCTCACTTGATATTCTCAGCTGCGAACTCCTTGGTGAGGAAGTGTGCGAAGGCGGCAGCGCCGGCGGGGTCCGCCAGCAGGTGCTCCAGCCCGAGAGACCAGCGAGCCACGTTCGAACTGCCGCTCGAGCTGCACACGGGGCTGGTACCTTCGCTCATCTGCTGGAATACGGAATGCACAGGTATTGCGCGGTACTTTCACTGCTAGAATTAAGAGTTTTCTATAGATTCTCTATACTATACACATATATGTGATATATGTGATGCATATATGGGTGTCACAGCTCGGACAGCTCGGACGGTATAGCTGGGTTCGACCCCTAAAAAGATAAATATTCGTGCGATTGCATACTGACTTCTAATTGTCTGTGTGTTACTATCTTACTAATATTATAAACGCGAAAGTTTGTAAGGATGGATGTATGGATGTTTGTTACTCTTTCACACAAACACTACTGATCCGATTTATATGAAACTTGGAATATATTGTACGTGATCTGGATTAACCCATAGGCTACTTTTTATCCTGGAAAATCTACGGGATCCTACGGGACGCGAACTCTTCAGAAACGCCTAGAAAATTTCGCATAGCAAATTGCACTTCCAATCCTGCGCAGACGAAGTCGCGGGAACCAGCTAGTGTATCATGTATTTACAAAAAAAAGGTGTATAAGCATTCTATCATAGCAATCTAGTTACCAAGCTTTGCTTAGTTTGGGACTAGAGGGCAAATATCCATTATTATTTGTTATTTTTGAATAATGCCAAAATATCCTTGTAGGTATCGATGATACAGAAAATAATGTAACAGGTATGTTTATCATTACCACAAATAATATTATTACAATTCATATCGTGGGAAAACCAACAAAATATACCAAAATAGTTACTACGTAACGTATTAGGAACTTCTATATTACTTTTCGAAAATAGACCTTATTACTTCCTTCGAAGGTCTGAGACTTAGCGTGCCCTCCGAAGCACGGAAGCGCTCAGATGTAAATGCAACTAACGGTCACCCATACAAATGACCGCGCAGAACGTCGCTTAACTTAGATAATCGGTGAAGATTAACTAAGTAAACTACGCCACGAGCGCTTCTTTTGCTTGAACCTTAGTTTGAACATGGACTTATATATTTAGTCCATGGTTTGAAGAGTTACCTTGTTGTACATATTTCGATGGTCGTGGTGGCGGTAGGAGCTTCCAGAGCCGCTGCCCGTCGTCCACCGCCGGAAGGGCGACGACTGCTCGCTCTAAGGACAAACAGACATCACACCATTAACTCAACTCGCCAAGTTCCTTCTTTGTACTTTATGGTTTATGGCCTGTATGGTGTAAAATTGCTTAAATATGAATAAAACACACGCATATAGTTTTTTTGAACTATCATTACTATGTTTGTACAGAAATATAGGAAGATATACTCAGAGATCATAGTAAATATAGCGTTTTTAGTAAAAAAAAAAATAGGTTTTGAGAAGTCTCAATGAAGATTTATCAAAAAATCTACGCTGGCGTCTCAATGCAGACTTAAGTAACATTGGAGCATACGGACCTAAGTATGATACATCTAAAATAGATAAATAAAATAAAACTTATTGGCATATGTACATTTAGAACAAGATCTATACAAGAACACGAATTACAGAATTGAAACTGCTACTATTTTCAGCACGGTAGACTAAACATCAAAATAGGATGTCCTGTATGACCGACTGACTATTTGGAATATCCAACAGAGACACGGAACATCTATAACTATAATAAAAACAATTTAGAAGTATATTTAAAACCACACAAAGAAGTGACGTCTAATAGTTGTGAAACTTTAAAAAGGAGTGAAGATGAATGACAAACCTACGTGCATTAAAACACGAAACTAGACGTAAATGTGTTTTAACAATAGATGGGGAATACCCATGTCAGAAGTTTAACCTTCAGTCTATAGGGAAAAGGAACGCTGTAACCATAGGACTGAAGACGTACTATCTTAAGACTAAACTGTAAATAAAGTCTTATTCAAAGTGGGGGAATAAGATCTGCACTGAGGTCCCGCGTTGGGTGTATTGTGCATTGTCCCCTTGCTGACCTCACCCCAACCAGCACAACTCCTTAAAGTAACGGAGAAGGACTTTGGGTTGATGGCAGCAATGTTCCAGCATCCCCGATGGTGTTGTGGATGAGCGCAGTTAATTGACATTTTAAAAAATCTGTCAAAGATTTACTAGATTTTTCTATACCTACTGCATGTCTGTGATCTGATCATAGTTGCATTGGCGAAATTGTGGGCTACACTGATAGGAGTATTGTGTGTGAAATATGTATATAGCAGGAATTTTAGTATTTAGGGATGAGGTCCAACACGAAATAAGAAACTATTTCAAAGGATCTGGGCTGTGTTAAGTTTGCAATGAGCGTGTGATGATGGTTACTATCTATCTGATATTTTTATATCTTTAAAAAAACATCGAATCGGAGCAGATTTCTGAGTATTTAGAAACAAAGTAATATTAGTTACTCGTATTTATAAACACGAGGCCTTCGGTACTTCGCAGTAATTGAAAAGAGTAGGTTAAACTAAACAGCGATTAATGGAAAACACTCTTCTCGACCCAGATACCTACCGCAAAAAGTTGTGCATAAATATTTTATACTGATTCATCCTATATATTCATAAAATATTTATTTTAAGGAAAAAATTGATTGTTCTTTGAAAGAGGTTATAAAGTAAGTACAAACTTCTGAAAAGAAACGCCTAAGACATTGAAATAAAACGTTACAATGGCAGAAATATCTTTAAATTTTAATGATTTCATCTCAAAATTATGAAGCCGTGGACGATAAGAAAACCATTGTGACATAATATCACAAACACAGAGAAGAGACAAATATAGGACAGTCATGAACACATGTTATGGGACATAATAATTCGAAAATTTCCACGTTTGTCTACACAGAAACAGATAGGATTCCGGTGCTTGTTGATACATGTCGGAAACATAAAAATTTGATGGACAGCATGTTTGCACGGGAAAACCACAGCTGAAGGATATTGAATTTAACGTATTCTTGTTCCATAATACAAGCTTTGCTTAGTTTGGGACTAGAGGGTCACCAGCGGGCCTAAGATGCGCACCGCGATATATTTGTCATGTCGTTCTGTCAAAATGTAAGCATTTTGTACCAGTTTAGGTACTATTGCATTATCTGTGGTAATGTGCGACCGCGTAGAAACCGCGCCTTTGAATTTTCAACTTTTGACATTTCTGCATGACTATTATCTCGTCCTCAGAGAGGTACGACGACTAAGAAGTGTCAAAAGTGTACATTATGGCGCGTTTTGTCGACACCATTAGGTACCACAGATAATGCAACAGTTCCTAAACTGATACAAAATGCTTACATTTTGACAGAACGACATGACTAATATCTCGCGGTGCGCATCTTAGGCCCGCAGGACACCATGAAGCCATTTTAAAGTGACCATAAAAGATGAAGTAAATAATGTTATGTCATGATGTCTAAGGAAAACCAATACATATATGTCGTGATATTTCCAGCCAAGTGTGTGCTATCAGTGTAAAACAATGCAAGTGGTTTAGTGGGTGTGTCGTGTCAACGTTACTTCTGTTTTGTTGAATATACGAACCGTCTAGTTGATAAACAAGTGGCAGCAAATATTTTGTGCTCATATTTATTAGACAATAAACTCTTTAATATCGTCAGGGTTCTTGAAATTTATCAAATAGTATAACTATTACAGTGCAGCTATTTAGAGCAAGCTAGTAGTTCCAGAAAGAGTACCTAGTTTCAGAGTTTTAAGACCACTGAATCGGTAGAGCAATTCTTTTACGCCCCACTTGAAAACTATTGTAGCAATATTATTTGTTTTGAATGAATATTTGTGGCTTAGAGGAGATTAGGCCTGCACATTTGCCAATTTGTAACTAGCGCAGCAAGTGATATTAAGAGCAGAAGTTATTCACTATTATTTACCTGATCTTGATCACAGTCACTCGTATACCATACAACCATTTTCGGTAACGATCACAAGCACATGGCTAGCTGTTTCACTGAGACGCTATACTAGCCTCAAACACAATGTAACCCAGACCAAATTTTCACTTCACTGGGACCACGAGACAATTGTAAAATTTTAATAAAATTTTAATTGTAATAAAATTTTAGTAAAAAGTATGGATGTGGAAACGAATGCACGCCACATACACAAATGAGTCACAGTACCAGTTTAGCAATCAAACGAGGACAAATAGCGAGCTGTGCCTAGTTCACCGCGTTTACCGACAGGATAGCAAACAGGATAGTTCTGAGCGAAGTCTGATGAGTGACTGGACGCCCCCTGCCCGTCCATCATTACCTACCTCAGTACCGCACGCACACAATGCAAAATTACAATAACAATAATACACACCGTTTCCGGTAGGATTGTGCCGCAAGTTAAAGAAACTATCAGCAGTTGTGTAACATATTGGAAAGGAAACGTTATTAACAGTAAAAAATATCATACCTAACGTAAGGGTAGGGTCAAATTATTACCCTGTGGCACACCTTTCGTGGTAACTTCTTGTAACAGCTATGACGCTAGCTGGTGAAGCAAGATGAGCAAATGCAATTTTAATATTTTAAAAGTCCATGACACAGTCTAAAAACGCATTAAAAGTACATAACGTTCAGAAAACTCCAAAGATCAGCTTATAAGTAGATCTCTGAATTTATCTCTACATTTGACAGAAAGAAAGATACAATAATCTAAAAGTTTAAAAAACTGGATAAACCGACATCGCTTTGATACGCCTTCATCATCAAATGATGATGCTGATGATAGCAGTTCATTGGGACTGCTCTATTGATCGTCAACACCACAGAAAAGCAAAATACGCAATGTCGTGTACGTGGATGACGTTTAACTGCCAAACTACTGAAAAAATACAACCGAATTGAGAACCTCCTCGTTTTTTGAAGTCGTATAAAAATGATATAATTTATGTTAGCATACTTATCCTTTTCTGCGTATTACTCAATCCGCCATCGCTCATCTTATGGAAGGTGCAGAGGAAAATGTACCAATCAATAGTGTGAGTGAACATAACATTCACGCCATTGAGCGGCCGTAACAGGCCAGGTTTATCGCTTCTGGCGATCGTCCATGCGTTTCTTAGAGAAGCATTGTTAAGCAACAGAGACAGTCCTTGGAGTCGTAGAACCTTCAAAGTGGATACCCATTCAATGCTCCATTCACAGAAAGTTTATGGTATGTCTACGTTTCCGGACTCATACAATCCATTTGATAAATAAGAAGATATATTACGCCGTGTAAACAATATTATACATTTATTTTGTAACTAGCTGATACCCGTTTTCGTACGCGTGCGAAAATTTCCACCAGAATATCTGTCAACCAGCATACGATGAACCTCGTAGCAAATGGTATTTGGTAATTATCAGGTGTTTCCTGTTATAAATATAGAGGCTGATAATAAATGCAGGTCAGTTATAATACCTACTGCCTACCTAATTAATGAATGAGTGATTCACGGTGGTAATGCACTGAACGGTCGACCATTTGTCTACTAGTATCGATATCGTATAATTTACAATCAATTAATTATGTACTAGTAAAGATTGACATATTGTATGTACACAATTACGGGAAAACACGAGTTTTAATGATCGATTACAATGAATTATACAAAAGGCAATACAAAAAGTAAATCAAAAGCAGATGACAATAATAAGAAAGCCTAAAGAAATATGAAGAGATCAGAGGAACGCAGCGTTTTTTAGTAAAACCCCGAGTCGTTGCGGCTGTTAATAGGCTTAACACTACAGCATGTCACACCACGGTATACGGTTCATTGTATACCAACATTATAAATAAATAAATATTCATAGACTTGGACATGGACACAATGTTGTCTAGTCCCAAACTAAGCAAAGCTTGTACTATGGGAACTAGATTGCTGATTGAATACTTAAATGCTTTTTTTTGTAAATACATACTTGGAATTGTAACACTCAGACACCGGATAAAGATCTATGTTTGCCAACACACTTAATGTTTGGCTTTTCTGGGGATCGAACTCATTACCCACAGAACAGACAGAACAGAGCTAATACCGATTGACGTTCTATCACTTTTTTTCGCAATAGCATCGGCATTTATTTACCGCATACATACTATTTGGTAATCTACATCGGGGACAGGCCAGTATGGGGTCAGACCAGACTAACCCGATTGAGTTGTGACCCCTGTCACAACCCATAATTATGTAGGTACAACTAGCTGAAATGGCTGCTTTTGGTTTAGAGAGTTCAAGCTGTCTCTATAAATCCACGTGCTTGATTTCAATAAAATATAGCCTATGTTTGAATCCGGAAAAAGGGCTTCCGAATGGTATAAGTTTCGTTGAAATTGGTCCAGTAGTTAAGGCGTGATCCGCGAACAAACAAACAGACAAACAGATAAATAGACAAACTCGATTTTCGGAATCTGAATCGTTCATTTAAGTGCATATTTTGTTTATCTATATCTTTAAATTTAGTATTTGGCTTTTTTACAGTTTAATTATAGTATAGATACGACAGTGATATATATAAAGCTATACATTATAACTGTCATATCTATACTATAATTAAGGAAAAAGGGCTTCCGAATGGTATAAGTTTCGTTGAAATTGGTCCAGTAGTTAAGGCGTGATCCGCGAACAAACAAACAGACAAACAGATAAATAGACAAACTCGATTTTCGGAATCTGAATCGTTCATTTAAGTGCATATTTTGTTTATCTATATCTTTAAATTTAGTATTTGGCTTTTTTACAGTTTAATTATAGTATAGATATGACAGTGATATATATAAAGCTATACATTATAACTGGCAACTGTGCTAACAGCCGATAACCTCCTACGCAAGTATTAACCAGCCTATTGTACTCCGTATCTATGATAATCATTCGTTTATTACAAACAAGCTAATTTTGCTTTCATCTAAAGCCTCTTCGATAACAAAATTCTAGGAAAACGGTACACGCTTCGCTGAGAAACAAATTAGATTGCGGTCCTGATAAATAAAACATTAACACGGAAGAACTATAACAGGTAAATCATGGTACATTAGTAGGGCCAGTTTTGGGCAAGATCTACTATTTATAGAGACAATTCAATCTATTTATATCATCATTATCAGAGCTAATAAAACAAAAATAGAATTCCGCAAACCGTATATTGGAATTCAATATACTTAAACTAAAGCTGCAATCCATGATGATAAAGATAAAAATAGGACATAACATTCCTAGATGCCAAGCGCGGATAAACATTGCTAGAGCAATCACTCAAGTCAAACCATCGTAAAAGATCCCACATTGGATAAACACACTCGTACGAAACATCTGCAGAATGCAATATAGATAAACCGCACTATTGACGTACATATCACTACCATTATATTTTAATCTATCCAAGGATTTCTATAGAAGAAAACTCTTTTATTAGAGATAAGTTCGCTGTTGTAACTTTTGAATTAAAAAGATTGTAATCGTCAATAATAAAGAATTTAAGAGTTATACTCACAATCTTAAAGAACTTAGCGACGAATCTCTCCAAGGCGTCTGTCGGCATTTCTAAATCATCGGCAATCTTAGCCGATTAGTCACTGTCACTAAAGTTTAGCTATATTGTTTTGAGACGCGTGCGTTTGGCTCGAGAGTCGCGTAAAAACTGATGTGGAAGGGCAAGAGCACCGTACGTAATCTAGCGATATCTACAGCGTATGGAGGAGTATGCAGGTTGTTGAAAGGTGTAGGTGTTTAATTAGTTCCATTATCAGCTGTTATCAGATCGCACGCACCACAAACGTGGACAGCGTTGGTTAGGGTCATCGCTTTTTTTTTATAGCTGAGCGTTTGGCTGCCAACACACCTGATGGTAAGTGTAGTGTCGCTTATAGAGTTGCGTTGTTTTGCAGACTTTTCTAGTCAACCATAAGTGTCACGTTTATAATAGGTACCTAGTATACCTACTCGGAACTAACTATACCTGGTATAATCAATTTCAGTAGGTATTTTAGTTTATAAATATATGCGTCAGACAAGACTATCCATAATTATTAGACGATTCTGACCAAAACGTTATGACGTCATCAAAATACTGAAGATAAAAACAGCATAGAGTACAAATAAAAAGAGATTCAAAGAATCATCAGTATGCAGTATAGTACAATGAGTCTGTGCATGTTTACGACATTACTCCCACGTTTGCGAGTAACGAAAGAAAGGTGAAAAGACACGCCTAAATTATATAGAGAGTTGTGACGTACTACTGGAAAACATATTCGGAGAGCAGATCGTAGGATATTTGAACAGTTGGTCCAAAAGGTCAAGTAAAAGGTGTGGGCACAGATTCCATTGTAGATAGACGGGATGCATAGATTTACGACATTCTTGGTCACGATCTAAACAAAACCTTTAGCGATATAGTTACAAGAATTTAAATAAATCTACATAGTGGATTGAAAGCGCATAACTTATGAGAAGACTTTTCAACAAACTATTATATTGTTTGTAAAATATGTTTTACAATAGAACAATTTATTTGAAGAATACATCTAACTCTTTAGCTTTTTCAGCAGAGTTATTACTGGTTTTTCAACATAACATTTTCAACATAACATAACACCTAAACACATACAATATTATGTATATTGTCACTTTAGAAAACTACTAAATATTGTTGTTAAGTATGTACTAAACAACATTTTAAAACTAACCATCATCATCTCCTTGCCTTTTTCCCACTGTATGTGAGGTCGGCACAACAATGTTTTTCTTCCACGCTCTTCTATCAGCCGTCATCTCAGTTGTCACTCCTTTCTTACCCATGTCATTTTTCACGCAGTCCATCCATCTTTTCTTTGGCCTACCTCTACTTTTATACCCATCTACATTCATATCTAATACTCTTCTTGTTACATGACATAAATTAATTTCTGTAAAGACTAGAGACATAGCCAAGTATAGAGCAACCTTCACTGTGAATTTACCTTTATTTCCGGGAACTGTTTTCACATGTGTACCTATAACTTAATAAGATGATTATAACCCCATCAAAATAAGGAAGTCAGAGCATCCTCGTGAGCTAAATGCGCATGATTAGTAGAGTTCTAGCTCATCGACAGTGCGTTCAACTCCCGGACTGGGTCACAACACCAACTAACACAACGATAGCTTATTCGTATACAGACTAATTGAGTGCACATGTTGCTAACGCAACTTTTATTGTCTTTCTAGATCGACCTGGCTTAGGTTAGTATCATTATCTGTCATAATAAGACCACTGCGACTTATTATGACAGATAATGATAATAACCTAAGCTAGGTCGATCCAGAAAGTCAATAGGAAACTAAAAAGCTAGAAACCTTTTTTCGAAACCTGTACATCTAGAATTGGTATCCGGCTCGAAGGACCAAAGAAATGTAAGGTGACTTCCTACATTTTATGATATAAATTGATAAGTGATAAGGATGAAAGAAACGACCACCCGAGTCCGCTGTAGCGCTTGAACTGATTTATTAATTAACTGTAAAAATGTACATTGACTGTACAATAGGTGTTGATTACTTCAAACAAAAACTAATAAATACAGCCTATTTCTAAATCATCAGGTATTTTTGTAAGATATAATAGTATTTTTGGCAGATCATCCAATATTCAGTAGGTAAAATATTCAGCGTAAAAATCTAAATATATCGTAAAAACAGTGAACAGAAAATGAACCAAATGAACAAGTTCATGTCAAACCAAATGATATTTCCTATAAATAGCAGATCTGAGAGATGTAAATAGAACGCGCCATTAAGACGGAAAATGAGATAAACAACGATAAAAACACGGATTTCTATTTATATTCCTCGACTTTTTATATATTGTACGAAGAGTTTTATTTATAAAACTCGGTAATATTTGCGCTGATGAGGTTTATACATACATCTCTGTAATATTTGCTTTGTATTTAGTTAAGTAGTTTTAGGAATTATGTTGTTTTCTCAAATAGTTTAGAAGTATTTAGAATTTATTATGTAAATGATTAAGATAGGGTTAATCTCTTTGTACATGACCTATCTTTAAGTTGTCTGTTAATCTATATCAATAAACATATTGCAGTGCCATTGCAGGGTGCATGTACTTACCCTAGAGCTATATTACACCTGAGCAATAAAATGTACATGTAAGCAATTAATAAATGAAATGAAATAAAATAAAGAACTAAAAGAGAATGAATAAAGAAAAACTAAGTGCTATTGCACTTTCAAATTAGTATTCAGTGGTTCTACCTATATGTCGTACTTAATGTCTCCTGCCAACAAGTGCATTTCCAACTTCGTTAGTTTTAACTTTAGTTTATCTAATTGGGTCTAGGGCAGTACCTATACTCAGATATTGCAATTTGAAACCATTCTAAAACGCGTGAAATGTTGAACAATATTTTTTTTAATTTGAATGGTTTAGTTCTATTGTATATTGTTGCTATGTACTCGTACCGCTTTAGAAAGATTAACTTGTAAATTTTTAATGGCATATGGTTTAGAAAGGATTAGACTTTGTCATCTTTGTTCAGTTTATACTTAAAAGCCGGTATAAAGTTTATACAACTTAACAGCCGCTTTGTTTACTCGTTCTAGTTCTAGGCCATGACTTTGATATGTCAAGGTGAAATTTTTAGCAATTGCTATCTCTTATGATAACTTTAGCAAATCCCAGTTATTTGGTAATGATATAAGATTATTTACTTTACTTACAAATCTTGATAAAGATTTATTTTTATGTCAGGTTTTGCCAATAACTATACTAATTAGGAATAAACGCGACTGAAATAAAAGTTACAACATAACAAATGACGATCGATGCAATTCTTACGAAGTTGACTAAAACACCTGACTAATATACTAACAAATTCGTTCTCAATTCTCAACACAATACCAAACACAGAATTTATATAAAACCGGTGACCAAATCTGTAGATTCTTTTACCTTTTTTTTGTACTTTCACTAAACCTGTGGATCGCAGTTTACTATCATTCTGAGTTTTTTTACACAATACAGGTATCAGCTTGACCACTATCTCACCTGTTAAGCGATGATAAGATCGACGATGTAGACGATTGTCTAGAAGATACCTATTCAACCCTTAACTTCCAAATTATAGTCTTTCGGAAACAGACACCGGCAACGAGTTGCGGTTCAAAAGCCTCGGAGGCTTCGATCCGATGGTGCCGTCTCGGCGCGTACGGAGCAACTGAACGGACAACAGCCAGCCAACCTAGCGGAGTTCCCACACAATTTTGTTCGAGACAATAAGGGAATAATTAAATACAAATAGATTTAATTGTGGGTAAAGTTTTGATCTGCCGTGCGTGACTGAAGACGATGAATGCGGTTGCTGGAATAAATGCTATGGGAATGTTTGTGATTCCTGTTATCAAAGAATACGCGTAATAAGCTACACGACAGTTAATTACTGTAACTACAGTTTCTGTCCCAGAACTTACTTTGTCTGTGACCTTAAGAAATTCTCCGGAGAAAGCGAAAAAACTTCGGAAATGAAAACCCAGTTTGCAAAGATTTATGGGATCGATTTGCGCAAGCTGTTTCGCAGAACGAGATAAGAGTACAGAGAAAACGAACACTTTTAAATTTAAAGTTCAATATAAATGTCCAGGTCAAGCAAGACCAGCCTTCACTGATATTAGCTGCACATATTCTACTAGTTATGTAATATGAAGCTGGCAATAAGTAGTATTAACGTCACAAAACCGCACAAGATACGCCGAGATTACGACTAGGGTTAGGATCATCCACGTCCTACGCACACACCTACGTAAACAAACATATTTATATGCTCATCTTATTATCATAATTATTCCTCGTTATAATAGTCTAACCCTATTGGTAGTAAATCAGGCTTCGTTACATTGTTGTCTTATCCACATTCCACAGTACATTAACTGAAATTACACAGTTTAGAATCATTCGTTTAAATAGTTGATTGAAACCTTCACACCAAATTCTGGAGCAGGTCTGTATTTAAGATGGATGGATTGTGTAAAAGATGATATGCATAGGAGAGGATTGAACACTGAGATGACGGATGATAGGGGAGAATGGAAGAAAAGGACATGTTGTGCCGACCCCACCTAGTGGGATAAGGGCAGGAAGAAGAAGAAGTCTGTATTTAACTAGTTTTGATGTTCTTGTGCCTTAGCCGTAAATTAGACAAATAATAGTAGTTAGTTAAGACCAGAAAACTTGAAAGAACCATGAACCTGATGTTACAATTAACTGTTAAAATGGAATTTAAACTACCGAGCTAAATTTTTAAGTCTGTGAACAAAGACTCAAAAATTTATACACATCTCTGTGAAGATGTGGACTTAAACACAAATAACACTGTTCAGGATCAGAACATTGGAACAAATATTTACTCGTTACACGTTTCCGATGTTTTCATTGGCACCAGAATCGGAGGCCAGGAGTGAATATTTACAACAACTTCATCACAATGAACTGAGAAATAGCAGGTTCAAGGGTGGTATTTCAGGGTTGGCCATTGCATGTTTACGACGGGGTGTAGTGATCTGAGTGATGGTAACAGATGTGTGATCTAATATTTTCCACATTAACCGTTTGTTCTAGTTTTAATGCGGAAGGTAATGACTGGAACTATTTGTCTGTTTTCTGGGCTAGATAGAAATATAGGTAGCGAATGTCAGACATGGCCGACATTACCTCAGATTTCTTGGTAAGGTTGTTCCACATCAATCATACCAGTTCCAACTCAGTAAATTACAATAAAAAATAAACATCACGTCGGCGTAATTGGTTACGCTAAAACAGGTGGCATCGTTTTGTAAAAACATAAAACTATTAATTTTGAAAATGACAGGATCGGAACAGAAACTCAAAACACCAGACCAGTAAACAAACAGAACTGTTAAAACAAAAGCTGTAGCTACAGGCAAAGTATTATTGGTTCAAGTGCTGTCTATCTACCTATAGAAGCAGCCTGCGCACGCGCCGCTATTGAAATATAAAGTCGCACACTTGGCCAAATAAGACGCGCTGGTTACACCAATTAAAATGAGTAAACTGACGCGAGAGATCTAGAAAAAGATATGGTGGGCGTATTATGTCTGTTGTCAACCTGTGGAATTGTAGATCGATTACATTAAAATATATATTATGTAGGCTCACAAGACACAACGAATGGTAAACCGGTACTCGAAGATTGATTGGTAACATAAAATTATATGGAATCGTATAGAAAGCGAAATACGAACTCACAGAATTTTGTACACGACAACAAATAATTTAACTTCTAATCGAAGACGAATCAATGCAGTAAAATATAAAACTTTACGAGGGAACCACGAATATCCGATTACCGATCACGCAATAATCTATGCTGAACTGCAACTGCTGTAACTAAGTGTCTGCTTACAGCGATAAAGTAACGGTGGTTTATGAAATGAAATTCATCAGAAATATTAGATACACTATCGTATCTTAATCGGCTTAGTTGCAAGAGTGGCTTACTTTGTTTCATCATTATCATAAGCCTATATTGGATAATATAGCGTGTTTCAATTCTGCTTATATTTCTTCAATGTAGCCTTGAAATTTTAATCAATTTGATTTTTAATATTAGTTCACTACTAGGTGTCTCTTCCAACTGCCACTGAAAGCATTGCTTTGTACTTTGGCTTTGCCCGTATTCTGCTCTTCTCATTTTGATGTTTCTGAGCCACATTTCGCAGATTGTTTTATCTAACTGATCAACTAAGATAAGAATTTTCTGCATAATATGCAAATTGTTACATGTGATCGCTAGTGACATAATTATGTTGCACAGCACATGTGTGATTCCACGTTCCGATCAACGCTATAGGTCAAATATGTTGCAAGTTGCAATTCGACTTGCACTAATAGATTTTTCTGTATGTACGAAAATTATATGCGTTATACTAATACTTATGTGACCTCGAATAGTAAATCATTGCAAGAAAGACTACGTATTATATTCTGCCTCGCTCGTATCGATCATGTCTAAGGTAGGAAAGTTGACGTCAAAAGCATTGAAAACCTAGCTGTCTCTAACAGCCTCTGTTTTCCCCCGAGATGTGACGTCATCCCAATGAGATTTGAAGACCCTTGTTTATCTTGCAGCTGCTTATGTCACCTGACTCCCAACGGTAATAGCTACTGTTATGTTGTGTTCACTTCACACTATGCCGCAGTAGGCAGGGACTTGGGCAGGGAAGTGGGCACGAGCATAGTGTGAACACGATAATGTCTCTGTCCCAACTCCCGGTCCAAGTTCATGCCCTTGCTCTCTAATGAGAATAAAGGCGATGTTGTTGTGGCAATAAGTCCGCGGCAATAATGCCGGCAGCGGCATGGGCATAGTGTGCACGCGGTAGTAGATATGGCAGTGGCACCAGCGGCATTAGGTAACGGTATGCATCGGATGTGCCTGTCTGCTGTCTGATACCAAGTTACTGTATCCGTACGATATTGTGTGTCGTTTCATTTGGCAAATCTCCGTTGTTATGATAAAATGCCGTAAACTCTGAAAGCTATACGACCTCGTTCTTACCCAGAACAGTTAGATATTCAATATGTTTACTAGACAGCTCTACTAACCAGAGTTCTAGAAAAATGGGAGTTTACCATACGCACGCGATCGAAGTTTAATGGCCTGACCTCATACTGGATAATTTATCTCTGGATTCAATATTACTGATCTTGTATTTGTATTTTCGTAATTAGATTTTAAGGGAATATAATTATGAAGATGTGGAGGTGTAAGACATTACAAATATTATCTAATGCAATTATAATATGAACTCGCAATCACAAATAATGAGCACACAATCTCAATAAGTACATATTTATATTATAACTAGTTCATTGCAGTTACAATCAGAAAATCGAGGCGGGGAAATGGAAAGATCGGGACCATTGTGTATTTTATCTTAAACAAGAATATTTTGCTCAGTATAACCTAATTTATATGATCTGTGGTATAAATATTTACATAGGTAAATATAAAGCTACCAATAATATGTGAACGTATTTATTTCTTAATTGTATTTTTAGTTCTAATTATACTTTATTCCAATCTTCCATCATATATGCAACAAGAGATATATTAACAGAAAAATAAACTACAAAAGAAAAATAATAAACTTCCCATATTTCAATATTTTCTCTAAATTCTTGTGAAAAGTGTCAAATTTAGGTTTTGATCAATAATTTAAAATGCTTATTTAAATACTGCCACAATTATGAAACAACGCAAAATAACTAGGTACATATTTACATGTAAGAGTACCAAAGCATCATCATTATCTGTAGGTATATTATACATATAGAGCACCTCGGAAGCAACCTAGAAATCATATCAGACAAACAAGGTCACTCACAAACAGACATGCAGAAAACCGATAAGTAATCTTACGTACAGCTATAACTGACCATATGGCCGTGTGAACTAGATATACCGACTAGTGCCACTCTCATAACACATAATCTTATGTGTATTTTATGAAATGCTGCGATAAGAGGTTTGTCTTGAAAGTTTATTTTATATTATGTAAACTTGATCATATATTTTGTAGTACGCAGTATATACATAGCTATAATAATACCGAGAATAAGTAAATAAAATATGATAATCTTTATAAACATATGTAATATATCGTATACATAGGAGCTAAATTGCTAATATAAGCATTGACGTAGAGTAAGAGATACGAGGATTATTTGTAAAATTGTAATACACTTGTGTTTCCACTTAGTGATGTGATGTCTCAATAACAAGACTTAACAAAGCGAAACTAGTAATCTAGATTAAAACATGAAAGCCTATATAATTATATTTTATGATACTTTGAAATGAAATGTTTTTTTTAAAGATTCTGTTACATTGTGGTAGGTATTTGGTAATTCTTATAATAGGTAGGTAGTTAAGTAGTTTAATTATATTAACAAAAATAGCATGCGATGATACCTACCTACCTAATTTATAAATGTTACGTCAATATGTTACCTGTTTTAAACATAATATTTCTTACACAAAATTGTATGCATGAACCACAAACGATACCAGTTCTTATAAATTCACCCAACCTTTAAAAACAAAGCTGAGTGAGTAGGTTAGATACATTGCATTGAAGTTCCAACCGCTATTCTGTTGTACACCGCGTATATTTGTTTCGAAGAAATGTTATGTACATTGACTCATATCAATTGAAACCTTAAATTAATAGTGTTTAAATTAATAGTTATGTTTACAATTTTTAATGACACTACAGTGATAGAGGTAGAGATGGTCACCATGGTAGAGAGGTCTTTTAGAATAGAAAAAATATGAAAAGAAGTCCTATAGTAAGTTGTAAATTCGCTTTATAATAGAAACAAATATATTTTTAAGTCGCTTGAATGGTGACTGACTTCCAAAACTATTTAGATCATAGTGACGTCAATAATTTAAATCGGGTGAATAGTCTGGACGGTAATGTTGTGAGAAACAATGCAATGAATGTATGAGTCGAATATATACGATTTATATCCAAATAACAGAAGCGGAATATTGGCCTTGACCCAATAGCAGGAGTGCTCGCAGGAAACAATAAATTGAATGATAAATGTACTGCAGTAGATAAAACAAAGGTTACGGTCAAAGTTATAGTAACATACACCTAAATGTTTTAATATTAATAGATACAAAGCGGATTATAAGCAGTAGCTAAGTTTCGAAATCATTTTAGGCTAAGATAATAAGGAAATCAGATTTAAGATGCAAATAAACATTGTTTGTCAAATAAAGCAAAGCTACGGAATCTACGGAAATTCGGAAATTAATAAGGGCCGATAAGAAACAAAACACCGATAAGTACCTTAAACCCTTAACCCTGGCTGATAAAGGAAATCACAATACGTGCAAGATAATGAGACTTTTGAATCATTGGAAAAGCAAGAAAACAATTAAACAGAATACTGCATAAAAGCATGAAACCAATTTGCTACTAGTATGACGTGTGTTCTGAAATTGAATACAATCAGTTTTCAAGCTTTTGTAATAGTTCAATAATACTCAACAGAGGACAATGTTCTCAATTATAGTTATTGTTTGTCTCCGACACACGCTGTAGAAAGTAAGAAGGAATACATAAAATGGTAGTAAATTTATATTGTCTAAAAAATTTTAGGTGAGAATTAAGATTACGGCGAATGCAATACAGACTTTAATAAGATGAATGATTTTAAACAACCAGTGTATATCTGTGCAATAATAAATAATGCTAACTACCTGAATACCGCATAAACACTTGGACTTGACTATTTGTATTGAAGACTATTCAACCAATACTATCTAATATACACCGATAGATACACGTAGATAGAAGATAGATGTATTTATTTGACATACATACTCAAGGTACTTATTAGATACCCATGCAGCTACAAGACATAGTAGTCATCTTACATTTAGTTACTATCGTTATAAGTAAGTGCACCACTGAGCACTGGTTTATTTAGTTACTATCGTTATAAATAACTGCACCATTGAGCACTGGTTTAGTAGTCTTTGCATCCTAAGGTCATGGTTTGAAATAGTTTGAATTCATCATACACTTACAAACGAATTTGCAAACGGTAAAGATTAACCTTATTAGAAACTCGTTCTTCAATTGGTTTTTATGCAAGATTATGGGCATAAATTTGAGTCGGTAAATAGCCTATAGCTTACCCGTTTCAAAATCTCCTTGGTCGTCTAAGCTAAAGGGCAGTTTCAATGACAACGTATCAAGTGGACGTTCTGATCAAATTCAACTATAAAACGCAAAATATATATATATATATATATGGAGAAACTAGAAACGGTACCAAGATCTATATGTCCGATAAGACGATAAAACCAAATTACTAGATTATATCCAAAACACGAAAACACAATTTCAACTACATTTTGATAGTTTGGAGATATCATCGAGTGTGTTTATACTTTTCTCCAAATCCTCCCTTCAAGTAAACAACCATATTTATGATACATCGGAATGCAGTGATAGGCATTTGATTTGATTTTATACTTACGAGGTAAGATTGCAATAATCCATCAACAGCTTTGTACACCACAGACTGGTAAGCTAAGGAGACAATGTTGAAACAATGTCACCTGATTAACCCAGTCTTTTTTAAGCTCACACACAAACAAATTGTTCTGGCGATGAATGGATCTTGATGCATAAAATACCTAGCGTGCTGTTGCCATTGCTGAAAACCTAGTTATTTAGTTCCAATTGCCCAGCATCACTGGCTGGCTGCTAACATCCAAATACCGCGTTCACACTCAGCTCATGCCGCTGCCACCGATTCCGGACTTATTGCCACAACAACATCGTCTTCATTCTTTGCAAGGACATGAACATGCCGGGCCGGGACAAAGGCATGATCAGAGGCACGTAATTTTGCGTCGACAGAGACTTGAGCAGGGAAGTGGGCACGAGCAGTGTGAACACGATAATGCCTCTGTCCGGGCTCCTGGCCCAAATTCATGCCCTTGCTCTCTAATGAGAATAAAGGCGATGCTGCTGTGGCAATAAGTCCGCGGCAATAATGCCGGCAGCTGCATGGGCATAGTGTAAACGCGGTATTAGACTATGCTCATGCCCACTTCACTGCCGACTGCAGCTGAGTGTGACCGCAACAATAGGTAGAGACGAACCTGCTTAGCTGTGATCTGCAGCTTCTGCGGGTACAACTCCTGCAACCTCTGGCAGAAGTGCGCCGCGCTGGTCGCCAATCGGGCCATCTCTATCTTTAACGTCACAACTTTAGCCACCACGTGCTGATAACACTAATCCACTATCACACCGTCATCTCATGTTTTGACGTCCACTGGTTAATCTCTGTCACCGAATACCACAGACACTTTAAACAATAAAGTATTCTTTGTTTCAAAAAACTCTATATTTCTTTGATTATTTTGTCCTTTTACATTTTTGAAAGTTATTATTGTTCCCGAATATTTTTGATCACTATATTTTACAGATACCTATTGAGGAGTAGGAATTGTTCGCGCGTGCTGTATGCTCGCCGGCAACTGAACGACTGTCGTGTCGTGATCTTAATGCATATTGACCGAAGCGATAAGCAAGTCGTGACAACATGATTGTCGGATATTGGCACCCTTATTTTGTTAGGTTGCACTTGCATGCATGACCTGAGTACCTGTTAGTAATATTTTTTAAAAATTTTGCGAGTATAAAAAAGTTTTTTCAATTTATATTTTTCTACATACCTTATTGCAATTTAGAATTATGGACTGTGCACTGTGCTTACCTGAAAAGAAAAATTAACATTTAATAAACTATGCAAAGACGTTCATTATGCTAGAGAATGGAACACATAAATGACATAACGCAAAAACATTAATGATATTACATACTGGATTATTCATGAGAACTATCAATTATTCACAGAAGTCGAGCGAATTTGTATGTAGTGATTTACTCTTTGTGGAAAAAGGAACAGAAACCCGGGAACAAAGATTTGGTCGACGAGAAATAGAGAGATGGAGCAGGCTATAAATTAAAACTTCAAAGTACAATATAGTCAGCTCTACTCTTTGCTAAAGGATAATCATTTGTCCTTAAGCAAAGTGTAGGTAGTACGAAAGTAAAGGAAGCTTCTAACGTGGTATTCGAATATGCTCGAGAATCCAGGATTATTATAACTTGGTTCGCGTTAAACGCTTCACGGTTTAACATCATGGCTGTAAACTGTGAATTGATACAGTTATGTGCAGTTTCGTAATAGACAATCCTCCGCGGGTCATTTTCAACAGCAATTTAGTATTGAGCACGCACGTCCAATTTTATGGCATTGTTTTGAGATAGGATTATGATTACTCTGTGGTTGATACCCACAAGCGCAGAATTGTCTCGTGAAAATTATAGATGCATATACAGGAATTCTTGAATTTGTAAACGAATGATTGCTTTTTACTCGTATTCAAAATAATCTTATCCGAAAGGGGCAATATTCTGTCAAAGAGTAATCCGCCCGTGCTGGCTGTCTCGACAAAGCAAGATAAGAACTATAAAAATTGTTTCGATAATGAGACCCGCTATAAAGACACGACAAAACGAAAGACGTAGAAAAGAATTTACGTTGCATTACCATAATTGGATGGTATGTAATCACGACGAAATGGCCATAGTTGCGCAAACGGTACGCACGTATTTAGCAATAAACAACCAAGCCACGGAACCAAGCGAAGGAAAACACACTTTAGTGAATACAAAACAAAGAGCTGAAGAGTAGGTAAGTAATGAAGAACTTTACAGACATGAAAGACTCGGAACAAAATAAATAGAGCACTGGTCAGTCCGCTGTATTGGGAACACAATACACAGATTACAAGAAATGAAATGAAAACATTGTAAACTAAATCAGTCAAAGCTGAGTAGCAGCGCTCCAGGGTATGTTTATATGTGAGTGTGAGCTGGTGTTCATACCATAGTAAACTCTTAAGCTTGATAGTCCAATATATTTACTCTAATCCAAACACATATCGGTAAACAGGCAACGCAGAGCCATACCATGCAAATGCAACAATGTAAGACAAAAAGGGTATTGAACATGTAATTCAAATAAATGTCATATTGCTATACGTTTACAAGGAACGGATTATGCAAAATAGTTACAAGAATGCTGAACTATCAGAGGTTACCTTAGTTGATTGTACGTAAGCTCAATACACTTCACTATATTATTATCTAAAGGTGTTTGACCTATCTTAGATGTTACAAGATGCGCTTCACCTTTCACGATCACGATCACATTTATCACACATTTCCTTCTAGATTCCACATCTTATTGATTTGATATTGTTAAGGATGAGCCTCCAAAATCTTTTTTGCATATCTGCAGCCTTTATCGGCCACAAAAGCCTTTTCTACAATGACATACTACCTGTGATATTACGGTAATCCGGTCACTGACTTAAGGCTCTATGGTGGGTGAACACTACAGCTTTCCATTCCATGGTACCTTAAATGTTATTAGTTTCCAAAATCTCTATTACATAATTGAGTTTATTGACAGTCAAATACTTATATATTTTCATGAGTGTTGAAGCTCGCGTTTACATGTAGGTAATAAATAACTGAAGACCTTTCAGTGAGAACAAAATAAACGAACCAAATGATAAAACCAATGGCCTAAATTAGAGAAGGTCGTTTTGAGGAAGAAGGCAGCAAAATACATCAAATAGCAAAAACAAATACGGAAAATTAAAGGTAGGAAGGAACATAACAGAAGATTCCAAATATAAGTTAAATATTTTTACGATATTCCGTAAAATTTTAAACCAATTCTGACCGGACACAAAGCGCTTAATTAGGACATGCCCGCTAAACATATTACTGCCTCATTTCGGTCACGAGCGGCGAATGGCGATCAGCCATTGGCGATGCTGGTGAAAATTGACTTGTTGATTCTGGAGTATGAGGAGCAGATTCCACGACGTGATAGCCTGCGTCATCGCTCATCGCCACCATGTCAATGTTGACTTTGTTTCTAATATTCAGAATGTATCGGAAAAATATCAAATAAACAGGAATTTACGTTTATTTTCGATTTTTTTATGATAACAGCGCCGTGGTAACCTTTTAGCTTCGTAAATAAGACCTGTAATATTATTTGAAGGTTGATCATGAGACATTTCAAATGACAACAAATGCAGTTCCTATAGCTTCGGTAAATTTTAAATGTCCAGTTCGTTAGCATGT
The DNA here is from genome assembly GCA_947507515.1 of Eulithis testata. Taxonomy (NCBI): domain Eukaryota; kingdom Metazoa; phylum Arthropoda; class Insecta; order Lepidoptera; family Geometridae; genus Eulithis; species Eulithis testata. The sequence goes on along the minus strand of OX382213.1, from coordinate 1,135,970 downwards.
GACCATGGCGCCACGGCTAAATATGGAATATTATTCTTAATGGTTTCCTGTAGGTCTATTTCTGTTACAAGGAAACTCCTGAAGCTGTGGTTTACTGGAAGTCAATCACTACTATACTGCATACTCGTACGTACCTGATTACCTAAGCAGTGTTAAAAATGCTACCGAGACCAATCGAATTAATGACAGGTCTCGTCGATCGAATTCTTTTTTGAAGTGAGACTGAAGATATATTCAATAATAATAAAAATTTAATGTCTTTCCTAATATATATTTCGAGTAATTTCGACTGACTTATGTAATATAGGTGCTATATATAATTCTGTAAAAAAGATCAAGTCAAAGAGGAAAACTAATATGTATTTTTTTAATTTAAACAAGTATTTCGCAGTTAGATTTAGTTTAGGAACCTCCTAAGTTGCAAAGCACGATTGTTTGTTACGTTTCGCGGTTATACCAACTTAGAAACAAATCAAAGATGGCTTCTCGTCAGTAAAACTTCAGGGTCCATTTTTTTGTGCTATAGCTAAGCGTTTGGCTGCCAGCACACCTGATGGTAAGTGTAGCTGCAGCCTAAGGTGGAGCACGCTTAGCTATAATCCACCTATTCATTATTTAATGAAAATTCTTAGGTTACATCTTTCAGGAAATAGTGATGATGGCGGAGAGTTCCACTCCTTGGCAGTTCGCATTATGAAGGTGGAAGCAAAGCGCTTTGTGTGAAGAATTTTGGGTGATCGAAACCAGCTAGCTTTTAATTTTAGCTTCACTCAAATTACGGCCCGCTTCCACTCCAAATATTGCTATGCCCTAAGCTTAAGGGCTATTATGCACTACTATTTTAATCCTTAAGACCTCACCATGTAACATAATAATTGCAATAAATGATATGAATATGAAAAAAGACGAGGAAACGTCGGTCGACCAGCAGCGATGGGCTGACGATGTTGCGAACATCGCGGGCAAGACATGAATGAGATCAGCACAGGACCGTGAGGAGTGGCACAAAGGGAGGCCTATACCAAGCAGTGGGTGAAGTCGGGCAGTGGATGATGATGATGGTGATGAAACAAAAATAAATGAAGAACATAATGTGCTTTCTATAAGGAAAGTGATTATTTAAGAAACACTAGTACAATAAGAAAATATGGAGCAGAAAGACGAGACGATCTTTAGACAAGACAAAATTTCTAAAAGAGAAAATATCTATATGACGCACTCTAACACTCCATTTCAGATAATATAGGATAAAATGATAGTGATAGACGTAAGAGGTGTTTACAAAGTTTTATTAGTAACTGCTCAATAGATAAAAAGTTTATTTTTATGAAACTCCTAAACACAATACCCTCGTAACATTTGAGTTCAGTTTTATAATCAGAGGTTATCGTATACAGGACCGATGCGTATTGTTGTACAAACAAGTGAACCCAGATATCAAAATATTTTTAGGAGGCCATAGCAACAGTAATTACTGACAGCAAAAGTATAGACTTCAAAAACGCTTGTTTTTGTTATGTCGAAAGAAAGTTAAGATAAACAAATAATTTATTGCCTCACGAATCGTAATACCAGTAACGATTCGTGAGACAATAAATTATTTGCAAAATGTGAAGATACTAATAGAAAGCCAAAAAATATACATAACCTACCAAAAAGTCGACATTTATTTTTTAGGTAGTTTTTTATAAGGACTTACCTTTGGTGTTGCAGTGTCGAAGCTTAAAAGAGATATGGCATCAGCACAATTACAAGGGAGTTGTAGGTCGAACCAGTAACCAAGGACTGAAGTTGAACCACTAGACGAGTGAGTCGCAATGATGAATGAAGGAAACAAGGAGTAACCTCTGGAAGGTCTACGTGACCACTCAGACGTCCTGAAGACCTCCAAATCTGTCATTAACGAGGTATTGTCTCACTGACGTCAAATCCTTTGTATCTGATGATCAATAAACTGATATGTGGAGGCCAATGTGCGCTGTTCGCCAAATATGAGAAGCCCGGCCATACATAGATGACTATTGTTTACAACACTAGCGGCAAGTTTGTCATTGGGAGTTAAAAATGGACGATGACGAAGGTATTTCAGGCACAGTAAATGATTCCGAGTGTTCCTAACTCGGTGTGGATCCGGTTCTGTTCTGCAGGTCAAAATAACCAGGTGGTTATGCTACTGGAAATGCAATTAGTCACAACCACAATACCTTTTTGGAAATCAAGCAAATGCTTCGAGTATGAATAACATTACTCGTACCTGGAGTCTTCTATGGCGGGTTGACTCAACAAAGCTATTTTGCATTTTATATGACAGTTCTGAAAGTTTCGCACGTGAAAATACTTGAGTAGCTGTAATTTTATTTTTTATTTTTATTTTATTTTATTAGGGAAACAAACAGTACAATAATAATTAAAGATATAAAACTTAAAATAGCACAGAAACCAGTGAAGCTTCCACCATAACATAATACATACAAAGCATGTGAACAGACTTAATACAAAAAAGCATTACCCTAAGTTATGAAATGACCTAAAAAAGAACAATACAAAGAATTAAAAATTTAAACTAGAAAACAAACTGGCTAAGTAAACTAAACTAAACAACGACTAAATATTGGCCAAACTACCTACAATGCTCTTGCGGAACTCGGTAGCAGTCAAGTGTAATGCTGGCATTAAGAGACTAATGGTCGAATACTCAAACGCCACTCTAACCACACTCAATTTAAGTTACGCTTAAACTATTGCCATCTCTTACAAATTAGTAATGTCAAACAGAGGCAGAGCAATTTTAAGTGGTGCTCAAATTTGAATGACGTTTCAGTATTCCAGTATTCGTTTTATTTTATCTAAATGCCATTGTTATCAAACACACACCTCTTTCATATTGGTGTTTCTATGTATTATAATTATGTATTTACATTAAAAATAAAATATATGTTAGTATTCTATCAGCCATCTAGTTTCCATCGTACAAGCTTTGCTTAGTTTGGGACTAGAAGGCGTTGTGTTAAATGTCCATGAATATTTATTTATTTATTTATATTATCCTGTATTTTCCATTCAAAAAGTCTGTTCTCGTCATTGTCGGTAATATAACATTGATTTAGTGTTGATAAAACGTAATTGTATGGTTTAAGATCTTTACAAATTTTCTTACTGTTATAAATCGAGAACTAAACAATTTAAAGATAAGTTACGATACTTTGAAGTGGTTCGTAACGGGCAAAAACAAAACAATCAATGCAAAGACGTAGTTTCTACGTAAATGAAATAAAAACGTACACGCGTTAACTACAACGTCCTAGATGACTTCAGCGAGGAATTATCAATGACGTAGTAAAGGGCATAGATTCGTTATAATAGTGAATATTTCTGACATGAAGACAATATAACCTATAAATAGCCTATAAATAGCATGCCTCTCAACGACGGGCTAATGATGAATAACATTGTGATTATAGTAGACAATTTGCTTAAGATAGATGCGTAGTCGATACAAAGTGAACATGACAGCAAAGCAATTGATAAAGTAGTAAGTAATTGCTGTAATAATCTTGTTCTCATTACGCAGATTAAACTCAGAATTGGGTTGTTAATGTCATACACAATAAGGTACCTACCTACTATTGAAAATGGTAGAAAGTGTATTGCTATTTATTGCTATGATATACCTACATAAAAGGATAATGATAAAGGCTGCTATGATAACTGATCTCAGATCAAAGATCGTTCAGTTCATCGATACACATCAAATCCTCAGAATCGACAGAGGCACGCCCCCTCACGCAACCCCAGTCGCAATAGCCAGAACTGATTGTCGTGTCAACCATCTTCTAAGCCCTATAATCCAAGATTCCCACGAGGATACAACAGATCATGACAATGCCGTCACGTTGGAGAAAATTGACATAAAAACTGAGAAACCTTTAAATAGCTGCAATTAAGAGCTATTTTCGCATAGCTTTACAAAGGGTCATTTGGAAGCTATCTGTCTAAACGGTTTAATTGTGGAAAAAAGTAGACAAACTTAAATTATATCTTCATATCTGCTTCCAATGTACTTTTTATTGCTATCACGTTTACACACTGGTTCTGGTGACGGTCACATTAAAATGTAGTTGTGCCATTTGTTATTTCTTGGACAAACTGCGTTAAGCAGCCAAATTGAGAAATGAGTCCTACCACTACAAACTTGTATGATACTTCTGAGAAGGCTTGTTATTCACGGTGCGACAAAGAACTCAGTAGCTTAGGTCATGCACAATTCAAACCAGCAAAGAAATGCTAGATCGCTTAAACTAGGCAGCTCGGAATAAGAGGGCATCATTTGCAAGCATTCGTCAACCTAGACTCTGATCGAATTCGTAATCAGCTGGCATTCCTAAGGCTGGTCAACTGTTTGCCAATACCGGTCAAATAGGGCTATCAGTGGCCATCACTTAAAACAACCACTTGCAAACCAATATCAAATGTAAATAATGGAAATGAAATAGCAAAGGCATCTGAGAGTAAAAACGCAGGAAGCGACATTATGGAAAGGCGTCTTGTAGGCATGGGTAATGTAGGGAGACATGAAATAAAGTGCTGAAATGAGTGTTTGAAAGGTAAATCCAATCAGTTTCAAAAATGAAGCGTTGGAACTTACAGAAAAATATCTACCTATCTTACGATACGATTTCCCTCGCTACTTTCCAGATTCTATTACAATTTCACGCTATACGAATTCAAATTGGATTTCGATTCGATTGTTATCTTGCAATCGATTTGCCATCTCCGATAACCGATTCGCTCGTGTCTTCACATCGACGTGCGTCACGGACTGTCGGTATGGAGACGGCATGTTAATGTACATCATGCTTACTATTTTGAAGCATGGAACCGTATTATTGGTCCAAGTAAAACAAAACACATTTAGGGCAATCTAGCTTCCTTAGTATTTGGCTTTGTTTGATAAATGAAATGATGTAGAGCTCCTGTGACCATTAGATTATCTGGTAGATATAGCACATGCCTCGTTGCACAAATAATTTCAATAAAGACAAACCATTACACGATGGCACACACCCATGATGATAACAGTGTGATCGTATGCGGGCGTATACAAACAAAATCGAATGGTATAGGTGTGATGAATAATAACGATTGACACGACGAGTAGAGACGTAATGAATGCTTTCTCTCTTGCCTGCAGTTTGGTCCTACCAATCTACATAATATAGTCATAGAAAGTTTGTAAGAGCTGGTAGCAAACAGTAAGGGATTTTATCTAACATCAATTGGCTTTTCCCTTCCAAAAGGGACTTGGAATTCATATTTCTGAACTGGACACTATGGAGTGCGATCATTAAAGCAGTTAGACCCGTTAAGCACTTACAGATTCCATTTCCATCCAGGCATGCTATATCATTAGGTACGTGCCGGCATCCCGCGGTAAGCTTCGCTAGCCAGGCGGTCTGGCATGCGGAAAACTTATCCACCATCTTGACAAAAAACAGTATTTTCTATTGAAAATGTAAATACTCTAACCCAGAGAATTAACAATAAATGGACAGGATATAGGATTTGGCGGATCCAGTTTTCTGCTGGGTAGCAAATACCAAGTAGTCTATGAATGATTGTTTATGACTGTTATGTGCGGTAGATATTCCATCAATTCTCAACAAAATACATACATATCTATAAGAATGAAAGTTTAAGATCCGAGGAAGTTAATAAAGCCACAAAATCAACAGATACAGTTGGCAAATGTCCACATTTTGTATTAGGATTTGTGAATTGGTCCAGTTTACGTGGAGATATAGACCGGAAGATAAGCCTGGATTCTGATATACATAATCTATGGAAGAGCGCCAAGTATTATAAAGTTCATACTCCAGAGAACAAGACACGTGTTGAGATTTCTTGTATTATCATCTATCAATTTAGTTCCTAAACAATTTATTCAAATCTAATTAATACAAAGAAGACGTCTTACATACAACTTTCAACAGCGCATACAAATATGACGAAAAGGACTCAACAAAGAATTTCGAAGAGATTGAATTACTACATTCAGAGCTCCTCTTAAGCCTCTTCCAGTTTCATTGATCGTAAAGTTTCGTATTGAAAGCAGATGTGATTCGGTCGAGAGGTGGTTAAGTAATGATTACCGATTTTTTTAGTAAGACCGCGAATCTTTTGAATTGTTTGTTTAAACTAGAAAGGATAGCAACTACAAAGGTCTTGAAAGACAAATCAATAAAGATGTTTGAACAGCTGAATTAAAACCAAAACCATACTGTTAAAGACCAGACTAGACAACTGGGCCTCTACTCTGAATATTGACTTACGAAGATTCGGTAGCGTCGTTTCTGTTACACTGCGCAATTACGCTGTCACTTCGCAAGAGCCCGAATCTTCGTAAGTCAATATTCAGAGTAGAGGCCCTGGGCCTCAGGCCTGGGACAGGCGTCATGGCTCAGTCGGTAGTAGCTCTGCCTTCCGTGGTGTGAGTCGTGGGTTCGATCCCCACCGAGAACAAACATTTGTGTGTTGCAAACATAGATGTTTGTTCTGTGTCTGGGTCTTTATATGTATTATAAGTATGTATTTACAAAAAAAAATGTATGTATGTATTCTATCAGCCATCTAGTTTCCATCCTACAAGCTTTGCTTAGTTTGGGACTAGAAGGCGTTGTGTTAAGTGTCCGTGAATATTTATTTATTATTTAAATATATTGCAAATGGGTTGCCTAAAAAATTTCAGTCCAGAATATGATAAATTCAAAATTTCACTTTTTAAACCTCGACAACCGGAATTCAGGAGAGATTTTTCGCAGACAACCCTATACCACCGTGTTCGTAATGAAATAATCTTTATTTTAATTTAACTTTTTTTCTTTTTACTATTTGGAACACATAGAACACTTGGTTTTGGTATTGATTGTACCACGGTCACTTATGCTTTAAGTAACTTAATTTATTAGTGAACTTTGACCTTAACCTTTACAAAGTGCAACATACTCTAGCCTGGCAAGAAAAAAGTATTGAAGTTGTGAAGTACATTACTAGTATAACCTTTCTTTAGTAGAGCAGCCTTTTAAGTGATAATAATACGAAGGTTCTTAAGAGGGGTGGTCACCTGCCGTGACGTGGCAGGTGGCAGGTGGTACCACACCTGTGAGCTTTGCTGTGCTTTTAACGGAATTCACTCATTCTAATTCAGTTTTTAGTGAATTTCATCTAAATCCGATCAGTTTGTATGTTAGTACAGAAAACAGGTTACAAACGCTAAGCCGTGAACGAATAATGATGGCGTCGACAAGGAACGTCAGTAAAAACTTACCAGTTTCCATAGGAAATAAGTAAAACCGCACCAAGAACACGTTTTTGTAACTTTTACAAACCGTTGTAATGACAACCAACAATCTCACACTCCTGCCTGTCTGAGTCTACTAGAAATACATGTCGTGGTATAACTATTAGTTTCGCCTCGACTATAACCGAATATTTACGAATCATGAAAATATTTGTCACGCCGCGCACCGCACTGCAGGTAAACGCAGGTATTGAAGATCAACTATAAGTCATTGATAACGTAACAGGTCAAGCACACAGACAAACAGAAGAATAACATAGTAACGATTAGAATCAGCAAAAATTTAAAAATAATCTTGACAAACAGTACCCAGCCAGCACGTATGATAAGAAAGTTTACAATAACTATGGAAACTGCGTTGCGTACGCGCAGTGATTGATCATTATGTGTGCACACATCTTATAAAATATTCCACTGTCAACGTATGCAGATGTTTGAAGCCAGATTCGAGTGAGATTTTAATCTTATAAAGCAGATTGGAGTACCTAATGGAGTGCTCAAAATAGACCTTGTGGTTATCATCATATTATCACATGATGATAATCAGATTCGTATGCTATCGTCAAGGGAGATGATTACTTGATTTGAAACGCTAGTAACTACGGTATACGCTTCATGCCTTGATTTTAGGTAGGTTCGTAGGCTTTGATGAAAAATTGCAAGTTACTGTGGTTACTTATAGCAGAGCTTATAGGTATTTTTTCTTAATACATTTGAACGACATTTTTCCAGTAGAAAATCGCTGATTCATCGTTGTACTCTGATCCTAAGGCCCGTATGCTGATAAACAAATCAGTACTCCAGCATAGATTTGAGTAGAGATTTTCATACAAAAATCTATGGTTAAGTCCGGAACAGTTCTTGAATCAGCATACAGGCATCAAATTCTCACAATAAAATAACCCAAATAGTAAAAGGGGGGTATTGCTACCACTTCTGTTCTAATTATGTACTCTAATAGCCTAGTTTAAAGTATAAAACGCTGTACAATAAGACAGATTTGCGAGAGGAAACATACAAATTTAAATCGATGTACCAAATGAGCTGCCAAGAACATTTTCGTAGCCTAAAAATTTTAACACTAACAAGTATCTACATATTCGAAGCCTGTAAGTTTGTTAGAAAATACCCGCAATTTTTCGTAAAAAAAACAGACCTGCCACGACGCTACCCGTGCAGATTTAAGCACAAATTAGTTGTACCTCATTCTAAACTACAAATTCATAGTTCCGGCACAACAACAATGGCATCAAAAATTTACAATAAAATTCCCGAACAATTTAAAGAGATAGAAAAGGATAGAACGTTTGAAAGCAAATTGAAGGACTTATTAATTAAAAAATGCTATTATAATTTAAATGACTTTTTCAATGATGAACTGCCTGCGTTGTAACTTAATTGAAATGAACACAAACAATTAGCTTTTAATTTTAACTTCACTCAAATTACGGCCCGCTTCCACTCCAAATATTGCTATGCCCTAAGCTTAAGGGCTATTATGCACTACTATTTTAATCTTAAGACCTCACCATGTAACATAATAATTGCAATAAATGATATGAATATGAATAAATCGATGAATGTCATTCAGATATCCGGTGGATCAGAATGGATTTTATTCGTTTGAAACCTAAATAAACATCTTCCTTGTTCCAGATTATGTAGGTTGAGGATGAGGAGACTTATCGAGGGCTATTTATATTATTTGCGCAGCAGGAATATTTGATTCACGGTATTATGGTTAGGATCTCGTCACCGCGGCATCCTAAGTAAGTTTTTGTACAAAATATTTGTATATCTTTTAATTTTAAAGTTAATGCCTGACCGATGATTCTAATTTTGCAACGAATCCGGGAAATACGTACTATTTTTATCAACTATTTAACTGCCTGTAAAGTTATTTATTTCATATGAATAACAATAGGAGGAAAACTTTACGCATATATTATAATAATATGTTTTGCATTATATGTGGTAGTTTATTTTAGGAAAACTGCGAATAAACAGGTAAGTACAACAAAATAAATGAACAAATAATAAACAAATACGAAATAAACAAATAATATTTGTCAATATAAATTAGTTTATTTTTTTCTGTCAAGAGATACTAATTTTATGCACAAAGAAAATTATAACTAATACAGTATTTTCATTTCACAATATTTACAAAATACACATGAAACAGTTGAACTACAAACCGTTGCAAACAATTTATAGATTAGTGTGATTCTGTAACTTCACTTTTTTTTTAAATAATTTTTTTATATGACTTGGAATGCCCTTTGGCCACAATCAAACCTGGGCCCTTATTCACTATGACCAATACAAGCGCGTTACGCAGCACGACAAGACAGCGGCGTGAAATCGCCCTATGCCTATGCCGTATTTCCTATGCCATAAGTGTCATTCCTTACGGTGACGTCATACGGTTACGGCAAGGAATCTCCTAAGTCATACAGAATAATGCCCCTGATGGTAAGCAAGCAAGCAAGATCCTTACCTGTTGGTAAGTGACGATGAAGCAGAACAATCTAAAAGACACCCATTCACTCTAGCCTTGAAAAGACCCGGATTGTAGTTTTCAGGAAAGACAGAAGACTGCAACTGTGTCTTTTTCTGCCTTTATTTCGATAATCACAATGGGGTTTACTTAGAATCAAAGGTTAATGACCGTTTAAAATAGTGTCTTCTATAGTGACAAGAATAATCTTAAGCACACTATAGCATTCTTATGATTTAGATAAGCTTCTTGTTCTGTACCAACCGGGCACAGTACCCACTGTGCCCGGTTTATTTTGCAAATTATTATTATTGATTATTATTAAAAAAAAAAAAATTATTTATTGATGCCAAATTTTATACCAGTCAAAAATAAATTACAAGGTTCTAAAGATCTCTAGAATTAAAGGAAGCTTGAATATCTAAAATTATCCAGAAACTGATTTAATAGAATAATTATTCGTGCAATAAAGAATTTTCATTTTTAACAATTTCGTATTATTTATACTTAACTGATCTTATGATATACTTTTAGGATAATCAAAATACCTCGGCTTAGCCCAACCCACACAACACACCTTCATTTCATTTGCATATTTTTATTGAGTCATCTGCAATTGGCAAAGAATCCTTTGTAATTTGCTGGTTCAATGATACATGCTACCTTCGGTACTTTTCAATTTCACACTAGTTTTATCGTATCAGTATGCTATGTTGTTGGAAAATCATCCTTAGTAACAAAAAAACTACTAGTGACAACTAAATAACAATACAAAACCAAACCAACCGTTTTTATAGCATTAGGCCTGCGCACGCGCAGCGACATGTAAGCCCGGTCCATCGCCGCAACCGCACCACTCGTCCCGCACAACATCACAAACACTTTTGAACGAATTTCATTCAAAATACCGTCTGTTTTTGATAAAACTCTGCATGAAATGGAAGGTTTTAAGTCCTCGCGCGAGGCAGTCTTGCTACGGACTGTTGAATGCCCCTCGCACATACTATTTTCGGAGCCCTGCGGTTCCCCATTGCCACAGTTGAGCGAGCAACGGTAGAGCAACTACAGAGACACAGTTCAACCGACAGTTAGTACCCACACTCGCACACACCCCCCTGAGTCACGGTGGACTGATTGCAGGATGTCAGTGGGGTGGGTTTAATGCCAACTTTGCTTGAATTCACAGGTTAGTCATAGTATAGCTAAATGCTTCCTGAACACTGACCTCTAGTATACTATTGCTATCGATTCGCTTGTTGCATTTTTCTAAACTAACCTAATTTGACAGCTCTAAAATTATAGCCGTCCTTGTCTTTTCAGTTTAAAAGAAAGGGACGGTGCTATTTTTAGTGCTATCAAATTAGGTTAGTTTAGAAAAATGCAAGAAGCGAATCGATACCAGTGTCTGGCTATAACAGATTAGGTCAATGTGCCTGATCTAAAAGATAACTAGGCGTTGAATTTGATTACTGAAGTAATTATATGATTTTCAGGAAAGCGTAGAACGAGAGTGGAGCAAACGTTAGCTGCTCTACATTACTTTTTTTTTTTGGTTTATCAACAATTCCAATGACGACGTCATGGATAGGGCGAAGTGGAGGAAGAATGCGAGAGGCTGACCCCACCACCATATGGGACCAATAGTCGGGAAGAGAGAGAGAAAGAGAGATTAGGTTCATGAACAGTTTGGGCACAACACTTTTTGAACTGGCTTTTTTTTGGGTTAACCAACGGTTTATTAAAAGTTTAATTAGAGAAAAGACTTTGAAACTAGTAAAATATCAGAAAAATCCCCGAATGTTTTCGATTGATTTTAACCTTTATTATGAAATGAAATACAATTTTATTTATGTTACTGTGATTTTCTAGCTGTGATCGCTACAGTTTGGAACAATTACGCCATATGCGACTACTTCCTTATACGGGAGTAGGCGACATTCTATGCACTACATAATCTATTATAGACTTTATCTCATTGTATTAAAGTTTATATTGGTCTAGACTAGAATATAATATATATGGATTAACCGCTGCTTTGTCACATAATGGTGCAAACAATCGTATTATATTCACGAAAATGTCATCGTTTTTAAATCCGTCACGGGAACAGGTGGAACGATTTACATGAACATAGTAGTTCGCGTTCATCTTAAAAAGTGAATTATTCTTTGTAAAAACTAAGAAATCAATAATAGAAAAATTGAGATAAACATAAAAATCTTTACTTACTATAAATGCAGTTTTTCCCATCTGAGCTACGATCGATGGCAATAATTTTCCTGTAAAATGCTTTCGCGACATTTCTGTGTTGCCTGCAATTTTCTCCGTACCCGTCAATCAGCCAATTAGGACGAGTTAATAAACTTTAATAGACATCAATTATGGCGCTCTCTAAAGAGCTACTGTTTGTTCTCACTCGAATTTGTCAGTAGGCAATAATATACTCGAAAACGTCTTCGAAAATCATACTGAATCTTTTAATAAATCCGTTCATATTTTTCTCATTTAGCGCTTACAAACAAACGCAGCTGGAAACATTACTCTATACTTTTTTGATTGTTCACATTCAACTGAGTCGAAGAACGTAATTACCACTGACGCTAAAAATTTGGAAGAGTAAATAATTAAATTTGAATATGGATAGAAATAAAACTAGAGGCTCGATAAAGCTACTTGCTGACGTTTTGGACAAAATATTTTGGGACAAATTGTCCCAATTGTCACTCTTGGTTTTAATATTTTTGTTACTGACGTTTCGGACACCATCAAATTAAGGAAGCCGTTGAGTACAGTCAGGTAAACAATATTTAAGCAAAATATGATATAGCTATTTAAATTGCTTTGCGAGCATGTGGTGAAATTAAGGTGGTTCGATTTCGAATTTATTTTACCAATTTAGGGGAAATTAAAGCTGGATGGATTGTGTTGTAACATAAAATTAATTTATTATTGTTAATCACAAGCAGAACGTGCACTTACTCATCTTATCTCGCATTAGGTACTTCCAACTTAAGTAACCGTACTCCAGAAGTCCAAAATACAAGCTTAACGCTTAGTTTGGCCTTCGCTGGAAATCCTACGTAATAATTATTTGTACCTACTCAACTGATAACTTAATTGAATTAATGTTGATACCTATTTAATAATTTATGTGTTTCTGGTAAATAAACAATTTTATTCTTTATTCTTTATTCTTATAGTATACCTAAATAGCCAGACGTATAAGTGTTTCATTTAGACAATCGCTCAATATACTCCGTGCCAAACCGTTTATTTCATACCTGAGAGCCAATTCTCTTAATAAAAATGTCTTCTCTTATATAACACTAGCTTCCGCCTGCTACTTTGTCCGCGACCCGAATGATCCTGTTGACTTTCCGGCATAAAAAGCAGTCTATGTGTTAATCCAGGTTACGAACTATATTTATATTTTAAGTTTCATTCAAATCAGACCAGTAGTTGCAGCGTGATTAAAACTAAACATCTAACTTTTGACATTTATAATAGTGGGATCTTTTTCAATGACTCGATTTAAACTCGATTCTCAATTCTTAACCATAGTAGGGCCGTAGAAACAGAACTCGAACTGAATATCCGGTGGTTAAGGGCCTGCATGGCATTGCGTGTGTTTGTTTACCGAGCATCCTATGGATGTTTATGAAAGTGGACTTGAAGGCAACGGTAGTAAGGTTTGCTCAATGTAGGAACAAATATTTATGCATAAATTCAGATTGTTTACATGTGTAAACAATCTTGCATTGGTTGTGTACCTACTACGAGTACATTTTATTTAACTTCTTGCGTGTTAATGGCTGGGCAGTAACTGAACTAAGTTCGAATATAACTCCGCAACTTTTACTCCTTCGTCGGTATTTAACTATCAGCCACATAAGGTATCATTTAGTTCAGAAAACAAAAAACCGTGAAAAGAACCACAAAATCATAACAATTAAGAAACCTCAGTGGCGTGTCTTGGGAGACCTACGTCCAACAAAGGACTGATATAGGTTGATGATGATGATGATGATGATGATAGGAAACCAGTTAAAACACAGCTATATAAAAACAAATAGGCATTATCACACTTACCCTCGAAATCATAAACGATGTAGATAAAGACAAAGTCTGACAAAGGCGCTGGCGAAGGCTGGTTGAAACGAATTGACGAATATTTACGAATACGCGGGTAAGCTGTGTAGTTCTTAATGAGGAAACAATCACAGTCCACGCAAAAAGACAATTTGACACTGCAGAAAAAAACTCCAAATCATTATGTGACATAATTTGACCGGAAGAGGGCACTTTACGGCCCACAACACCACCAGCGACCCACGACGACCTCTAAAAGTTGATGAGAAGAATGTGTCATGTAACCTTCGATTTTTAACACTTTACATATAATCTACACGTTAGAAAAAATCATAGCAATTACCTAGTAAAACGTACCTAGTTTGAATCTCCCGCTAAAATATTTCAAATTTTCCTTTCATCGAGATAGAATCATTATCATAAGAACTCAGGCCTAGAACGGCCTGCTAGGGCGATTTGGCACCGGTGCGATACTTCGTTATTATTGGCATTATTTTTACTTCAACTATTACTAAATTTCACATAATATTTCTCATAAACAAAATAATAAAAAACATTCGTTCGATACCGATTCGGTGGTTGGTAGAGAGTTGAGTTACCGAGACGGCAACCCCGATACAAAGAAAAATAAAAAAGAAACACTCTATGATCCATGCCAAACGGAATCGAGAATAAAAAAAACCGAGCTCCTTGTCTGTGGCAGAGGAGATTTTGAAAATTGTGGAGTATCATCTCGAACCAACGAATTTTAATTTTATTTCGGTAAAAAAGCCACATTTATACTCGAAAAAGAATACCGAAGTTGTTTCTACAATACATTTACATGAGATACGAGTTTCCAATTAGTTTGGAGTGCGAATAAGCGAAACACAAGGTCGCTGAGCGCAAAACAGTCATACGTTTTGAATCACCAAACTTCAGGTAATTTTATATCGATTTCTACTGTGATCCTGGACAAATCCGATAGCGTTATGACTACTCAAAGTTGACCCATGCATTCGTATCCATTTACTTCAGGTCGTACCGGCGTAAACGCGATTTGCGAAGTCAAGATTGGACCGGAACGTCCGTAACCGTCTTCAAGCATTTCCATACAAATACAACCAGCGTATCCCACCATACCAGCCTCAAGGTAGATATCTTTAAATAACGGTAAAAACCTGCCAAAATTTCACATAAAACTACCTACTGTACCTCGATGAAGAAATTTCCCTACTCAGTAACTAATTTATTTTATTTATAATCTTCAGCGAGGCTGTCAAGTGGCGATCAGACTTCCTGAACCACACCACAAAACGCCCGCGTCGAACGAGCCTAGCAGCTGGTCGATACCATACCTAAAGATCCGAGCACGTTCACTTCGCATACCCAAAACAAAACGGCTAGTCAATAGTAGCTCAGGTTAGTTAGAATAGGAAGAAAGGCAGCTAAAACCCGTTCTTCACCACTACTCACCTACCGGATCAAGAGTTTTCCCTATCCCTAACTACTACTAACTCGAGTATCATATTGTAAAAATATCAAAGTTTCCGCCGAGTCAGACGTCAGATGTGCACCATTCAGCTATAGCATCTCTTTAGTATACTTTTAGGCAATTTCTACCTAATTTACTTAATTTTAAGTACTATAAAGCATAGCATTTACACCTAATTGTTACTATGTACTTGGAATAAATAAATTCTTGTAGTTTTGAGTTTTTAAACTTATTTTCTTCTTTGCCTGAGTTTTCCCCTACGGCAGGAAGGAAAAACTGTTACATTTTGGCGCCCGAACATTAGGACAAGGTGACACATGACGAAAAGGTAAAGAATTTTGTCTTTTTTCTGGTCAATTTATAGCTCAGCGATTACTGACCTCTGGCGCGGCGAAAAACTTAATATTCAATATATCTTCAGTTTTATTAGGTATTAACTTTAAAATCAGTGCTAGGAAGCATTGTTATACTATTTTAATACTAATCTCGTTAAAATTCCTGTAAAAATTGTCATATTTTAACATTTTTTTGAGTTATTTTACTTGGTTATTAGAAAACTAAAATTTCATTTTATTCTTAACTTTTTGTGCTTATTATCTTTAAAATTGTACCTTAGCGTTATTATAATATTATTACCCTACTACTACTACCAAAATAACGCAAAGGTTTGCATTTTTTAAGCATTTTTTTCTTATTTTTATTTGTTCTATTGGAAACTTATTTTTTATTTTTGTGAAGAAATCAGTTGTTGTTTAGATGCAAATTTGATCTGGATTGGTGCTATATCTGCTCTGCATTCGCCTCCTTACGATTCATAGCTAATTTCATAACATTTATTACATAATTGTAATTTTTCTAACCCTACCTACCTACATTCCTACCTACTTACTCCAAGATGCTGGAAGAGAGACCAATAGCGTTTAACGTCTTGGCTAAGGATGAGCTTGAATATGAGGTAAAGATTAGGGGCGCGACGCCAACATCAGATACATTGACGGCTTTGAGAACTCAGGTTCGAACCCTGAACAAGGAAATTCCCTCGGATGAAGTTGTAACATGTGACTTTGATTCCGGATCTGAACTTGAGATTGTCCAGGCTAAGCTTGATAGCCTAACTGATCTAACGACAGGCGCAGCTCTTAAACCTTGTTCTCTAAAGGTACTTAACCGTGTCCAAGCATTGGGCCACCACCTATTTCATAGATTTGGTCGTATACCAACTCCCAGTAGTGAGAGTAAGTTATTTTCCCTTCATAGTAATTTGCAAGAACGTTTAGATCGTTTATTGAGAAAGTTAGATGGTATCTTGTGTAACTTCAAGAGTAGTATCTCACCTCCCACACCTGAACCTGAACAGGAACTAGAACCTGCAGGAGTAGCTAGTACTAGTAACAAACATTCAGCAGTTCACACTCTAAATGTCAAATTCAATGGTAAAACATGTGTAAAAGCCTTCATACAAAGATTAGAGGAGTTATGTTTATCTAGGTCGATCTCTAATTCTAAACTTTTCAATTCAGCGGCTGAACTATTTATTGATGAGGCACTCTGCTGGTACCGAGGAGTCCGTTCAGAAGTCACTAACTGGGAGGAATTAAAGTCTGTACTGCTAGAAGAATATTTACCTTTTGATTATGACCATCGGTTGATGCAAGAAATTAGAACACGGACCCAGGGTCGTGATGAAAGTATTATTAACTATCTAAGCGTTATGCAGAACTATTTTACTCGTTTATCTAAACCTATATCTGATGAGGAGAAGCTGAATATTACTTTATACAATGTTAGACCTTTCTATACAAACCAAATGGCCCTGAATCCAGTTGCCACCTGGAAAGATTTGAAACAAAAGTGTAGGCTACTAGAAAATGCTAAACAAAGATCTGAATTGTTCTCTGAACCTCCTAAAAACACTGCTGCTTGTTTAGCACCAGACTTATGCTATAAAAATCCATCAGGCGCGCAAATATCTTCAAAAGTTGCGGCGATGCACTCTAGGGATAGTGAATTCTGCGTCCGTTGTAGAGTCAATGGCCATAGCCTCACCACATGCCCGGCACCATTCACATTGGTTTGCTATCGTTGCGGCGAGAAGGAAGTAACCTTCAAGACCTGTCCTAAATGCAATAATAATAAAACTTCGTTGTCTGCGGTCCCAAAAAACTCCCATTAGTGGACCAGCGACCAGTGACACCAGCTAGTTGCAATCGAGCTGGTGATGGTGAACAGAGGTCCCGGCTTCTGCCCACCAGAGATTTTCCGAATAGGAAGTCTTCCGCCCCGCTGGTTCACGAAATCAGGAGTGATGATAAACGTCCATTTCTTACTGTCTCCGTTTATGACCTAAAAGTGAGAGGTTTACTAGACTCCGGCGCTGATATATCCATCATAGGCAACGATGCTTTTAAGCACTTCCAGAACCTAGTAACCATGCATGAATCCGATGATTTACATTACATACGAACGGCCGACGACTCATTTTCTCCTGTTTCAGGTTATGTTTTTTTACCTGTAACAGTTGGTGAGAATAATAAGGCCATAGTCAAATTCTATATCGTACCTGGTGTTACCACCGATTTAATTTTTGGCATTAATTTCTGGAAACAGTTCAACATCGCACCCGACGTGCTTGCGTTACTTGATAGAAGAGAATATTTTTCGGAAACGGACAGTGTAAATACAATAGCTTCGGAAAGTAGGTTTTTACATGATTTCGACTCTTTAACCGAGTCAGAGCGGGAACAAGCTCAAGAAATCATATTACAGTACGAAGCAATTTCAGCAGAGAAGAAGGGCCTTGGAATGACCCACCTGGTATCCCACAAAATAGATACCGGCGACCATTCACCAATAAAACAGCGCTACTACCCCATGTCCCCTGAGAAGTTGACAGAAGTAAACAGGCAGGTCGACCAAATGTTGAGAGACGGCGTCATCGAACCAAGCAACAGCGCGTGGAGCAGTCCAATTACTCTTGCTCCAAAGTCGGATGGTACATACAGATTTTGTTTGGATAGCAGGAAGTTGAATGAAGTCTCTAAACACGATGCGTACTCACTCCCCTACATCAACAACATCCTGGATCAGCTGGGAAACGCAAAATATTTGTCATCCATCGATCTGAAGGCTGCCTACCACCAAATACCTCTGGATTCCATGGAATCAAGAGAGAAAACCGCGTTCACAGTGCCAGGACGAGGCTTATTTCATTACACACGCATGTGTTTTGGTCTTACGTCATCCGGCGCGACCCAGCAGCGCTTAATGGATAGGTTATTTGGCCCCGAGTTCGACAATAAAGTATTCATTTACCTAGACGATATCATTTTATTTAACTCTACTTTCGAAGAACATGTAGATTTGCTAAAACGAGTCAAGAATCGGTTAGGCGATGCTGGACTCACCATTAATATGGGCAAGTGTCAGTTTTTCAGAAAGAAATTAAAATATCTAGGTCATGTAATTGATGAATATGGTCTCCGTACCGATCCTGATAAAGTAAAAGCTATCATAGACTTTCCTACACCTGTTACTCGTAAAGACCTGAAGCGATTTTTAGGTACAGCTTCTTACTATAGACGATTTATAAAAGACTTTAGCCACAAAGCGGGACCCTTAAATAGTCTCACTTCCACCCGCAAAGGGGCCCCTCCTTTCGAATGGACGCCCGAGGCCGACAAAGCGTTCCATGAGTTAAAATTATGCCTTACTACTGCTCCCGTTTTGACTTGCCCCGATTTCTCAAAGCCTTTCGCAGTACACTGCGACGCATCAGATTTTGGAATAGGCGGTACACTAACACAGGAAATCGACGGACAAGAGCATCCAATTGCATATTGCAGTCGCTCACTAAATCCAGCAGAACGTAATTACTCAGTTACGGAGAGAGAGGCGCTAGCCGTAGTACATGTAGTCGAACATTTCCGTCCGTATATAGAAGGTAGCAAGCCGGTCCGAGTAATAACAGACCATGCAAGCCTAAAATGGTTCTTCAACCTTAAGAATCCTACCGGTCGCCTAGCGCGATGGGGTTGTAGACTTTCCCCTTATAATTTAGTTATTGAACATAGAAAAGGGACTGAAAACGTTGTACCTGACGCTTTGTCCAGATCAGTACCAGTTACTGCTATAACTACTTCTCCTCTAACGACGACCGATACTTGGTATAAAAATATCGTAAAACGTTGTATTGCTAGACCCCGCGCATGTCCAAATTACCAGGTGATAGATGACCGACTATATCGCTTCTCTAAGTCCAACAATAAACTCAACAGTGACTTCCAGTGGAAAGAGGTAGTTCCATTAGAGTTTAGGGAAAGTATAATATCAAAAAACCATGCTGAACCAATTGCCGCACACTTAGGAGTAGCTAAAACTCATAAACGCATAAAACTCAGATATTTCTGGCCTGGCATGCATAAGGATATCTTAGAATATGTCAAAGCTTGTTCCATTTGTAATGCATATAAACATAATAATCAAGCAACACCCGGCTTCATGGGTGAACCCAAAATCTGTTCTCGGCCTTTCCAGTGCATCAGCATCGATTTAGTAGGTCCACTGCCAATGTCGAGGCAACAGAATACTTATCTCTTAGTTGTAGTATGTTGTTTTTCTAAATATTGTCTTATATTCCCTCTAAGACGCGCTACCGGGAAGGTTATTGCCCAGCGTCTAGAGAATAACGTATTTTTAGTACATGGCATCCCGCAAACTGTCCTATCTGACAATGGTTCCCAGTTTGTGGGCCATGAAGTTCAGGCATTATATGCCAAATATAATATTCCCCAAGTACATTTAGGTCCAGTTTATTGTCCCCAAGTTAATACAGTAGAGCGTTATAACCGTACCGTGATGACGGCTCTCTCATCTTATGTAGAAGCTGACCATAGGACTTGGGACGTAAATGTCCACAAGGTTCAATTTGCAATTAATACTTCAGTTAATGATTCCACTTCATATAGTCCGTTCATGTTAGTACACGGCCGAGAAGCTGTCACAGACGGTAGCATTTATAAAGACTTTCAAGATATAGACGAACTCATTTTTAAGCCCCGTGATAGCTATGCTGCCAATTTAGGTACACTCAAAGACGTATACAAATCTGTACAGGACAGCCTCAAAAAAGCACACAGTAAAAATGCCAAATATTATAATAATAAACGCAGGGATATAGCTTTTGAGGTAGGCGATGTAGTATGGAAGCGTACCTACAAACAGAGCGCAGCGCATAAGTATTTTTCGGCTAAATTAGCACCTAAATATGAACGTTGTACGGTCATTCGTAAACTTTCCCCTCTAGTATATGAATTAGAAGACGATTCAGGGAAATACATCGGAAAGTGGCATATCAAAGACTTTAAAAACCTAGATTACCATATAAATAACTAGCATATGTTCCCCGCGTTGGCTCGGGGTAAGAATAGCCAACCACCGACTCCTACAGGTGAACCGTAAAACCCGGCTTAGGTATAAAATGTATTGTACAACACAACACCAACCGATACTTCCCTCGGGTGTGCAATCCAATGTCGTGCAATTTTGCGGAGCATAATTTTTTTTTTTTACATCCTATCACTCCAGCCGTAGAGATTTTAAACCTGCGTATTTGCTATGTTGCATGCAATTACTCAGCTCCCTATAATTTCGGGAAATCTTTCACATAACGGAGAAACAATCAATCCAATATTGCTAAATTTTTGGCAAGATCCGATCTGGTTGATCTGCGATCTTCTGACCTGGAATATCTAACGATATACTTTGTCGATCTGAGGATCATCAAATATCACATTGTGCAGCCGCAAAACTGCAGTTACGACATTAATCTTAGCTTTATTACATTTAGGTTATAATTTTTTTTTGCTTTTTACTTTTTCTCTCATACTTTTCATTATTAATATTATAAAAAACAGGTGTAGGTTAGGTAACTTAAATACAAATATTACGACGAGGACGTCCGGAGAATTCACTACGTGAATTCTTCACCGGGAAAGGGGGTATTGTAACCTTCGATTTTTAACACTTTACATATAATCTACACGTTAGAAAAAATCATAGCAATTACCTAGTAAAACGTACCTAGTTTGAATCTCCCGCTAAAATATTTCAAATTTTCCTTTCATCGAGATAGAATCATTATCATAAGAACTCAGGCCTAGAACGGCCTGCTAGGGCGATTTGGCACCGGTGCGATACTTCGTTATTATTGGCATTATTTTTACTTCAACTATTACTAAATTTCACATAATATTTCTCATAAACAAAATAATAAAAAACATTCGTTCGATACCGATTCGGTGGTTGGTAGAGAGTTGAGTTACCGAGACGGCAACCCCGATACAAAGAAAAATAAAAAAGAAACACTCTATGATCCATGCCAAACGGAATCGAGAATAAAAAAAACCGAGCTCCTTGTCTGTGGCAGAGGAGATTTTGAAAATTGTGGAGTATCATCTCGAACCAACGAATTTTAATTTTATTTCGGTAAAAAAACCACATTTATACTCGAAAAAGAATACCGAAGTTGTTTCTACAATACATTTACATGAGATACGAGTTTCCAATTAGTTTGGAGTGCGAATAAGCGAAACACAAGGTCGCTGAGCGCAAAACAGTCATACGTTTTGAATCACCAAACTTCAGGTAATTTTATATCGATTTCTACTGTGATCCTGGACAAATCCGATAGCGTTATGACTACTCAAAGTTGACCCATGCATTCGTATCCATTTACTTCAGGTCGTACCGGCGTAAACGCGATTTGCGAAGTCAAGATTGGACCGGAACGTCCGTAACCGTCTTCAAGCATTTCCATACAAATACAACCAGCGTATCCCACCATACCAGCCTCAAGGTAGATATCTTTAAATAACGGTAAAAACCTGCCAAAATTTCACATAAAACTACCTACTGTACCTCGATGAAGAAATTTCCCTACTCAGTAACTAATTTATTTTATTTATAATCTTCAGCGAGGCTGTCAAGTGGCGATCAGACTTCCTGAACCACACCACAAAACGCCCGCGTCGAACGAGCCTAGCAGCTGGTCGATACCATACCTAAAGATCCGAGCACGTTCACTTCGCATACCCAAAACAAAACGGCTAGTCAATAGTAGCTCAGGTTAGTTAGAATAGGAAGAAAGGCAGCTAAAACCCGTTCTTCACCACTACTCACCTACCGGATCAAGAGTTTTCCCTATCCCTAACTACTACTAACTCGAGTATCATATTGTAAAAATATCAAAGTTTCCGCCGAGTCAGACGTCAGATGTGCACCATTCAGCTATAGCATCTCTTTAGTATACTTTTAGGCAATTTCTACCTAATTTACTTAATTTTAAGTACTATAAAGCATAGCATTTACACCTAATTGTTACTATGTACTTGGAATAAATAAATTCTTGTAATTTTGAGTTTTTAAACTTATTTTCTTCTTTGCCTGAGTTTTCCCCTACGGCAGGAAGGAAAAACTGTTACAGTCACTTATTAGATCCAATAAGTTTTAGTGGGAATTAAGGGAGTGATCTTTGGAGTACCTTGTTATATTAATAAACAATTACTTGTCATATTGTATGCTAGACCTAGGCAGGGCATATAATCTTGTTTAGAATTAGTGATAATGCATATTATTATTATCATTATAAGATAATTTTTTTGTTAATATAATTAAACTACTTAACTACCTACCTATTATAAGAATTACCAAATACCTACCACAATGTAACAGACGTTTGGTTCTTAATAAATTTCATTTCATTTCAACCAAAAAATATACAAAAGGCGAAAAATTTTCAACACTATGCACGTAGAATTAGACAAAATATACTTACGACATTCCCAGCGCAATGAATATCCCTCAGATATTTTTTTTTATTAACCGCCAAAGCTTCGTAACATCTTCGACAGCATCTAATATTCCAAGCTCCTTGACGATGGCTAAGGGACATTTAGGGACACGTCCAAATGTATCCGGATAAATATGCTAACCATATTTCGAATGAAATGATAAAGCTGCAATATTTTTCCCCCGTTTGACCTTCCTTATTTAAAAAGAACTCAATAATTATGTTCACGCAGACAATACTGCCAAAGGTTTTCACGACTAACTAGCACAGAGGCCAATAAATTAACCAAGGGTCGATGAACGAACGTAACCTACTTGCAATAACCTTCTCAGAAAATAATGCAATGTAATTTTGCGAGTTAAATTCAGTTAAAAAGTGAACCAAAAGGTTATTGAGACCATCTACCAGGCTGTTAAAAAACAATTGAGTAAATGCAGTACAATCGGCCCATTTAGCTCAGGGGTCGTCAACTCTTCGGCCCGTGGGAACCAGCGCCCGCTCTGAATCAACACTTCCTAACGCGCGGGTCACGCTCAGGTCAATAGGAACCGCTTTCTCCTTGATCTGATAAAACGAACTGTTGTTTATCCTTTCAGACAAGCATAGAACAATGAAACTATTCAATGCAATTTGTTATGCCATCCATAACCCATTTTATTTGACTCTCAAAGCGTTCTTTATACATAGTTGTCGCTAGGGTGCTCTTGACCTGGCCTCTCTAAAAGCATCTCCTATCTGATTCAGATAAATGGGCCGAGGTCTGCGTTTCTCAACATTGTCTTCACATACATTTCTGTATTTGGCGGGTCTTTGTCACGCTCCTGTTTCGTCAGTCTTCTATTATCAATGTCTTGGATCTATATTAGTCTATATTTTTTTACTAAGCTGTGATTCTGAACACTTACTGGTCATCAGTATCTTTACATAGAGGCGATTAAGTGACCGCGTGTTTCTTTAAGCAATTGGCCAACGCTAACTGATGACGAGGTTTACTGATATGCACCTTATATTATTATGCTTCATCCGTTTAATCACCCGCTACGCTAGAGAAGACCTCAATAGTTCATTCTGGAAATCTATAGAGGAGGTTTCTGTCCACTTGGACTCCAACAAGCTGATATTATAATGACATAAGAGATTATTAAAATGTAATGCCCAGCACGTTAAACAGTCTACTTCAAAGTCGGGCTATCCATCAGCGCGACATAATTACAAGCACCTCTGCAATTTGGAGGCTGGCTGCATGCCATGATTGCCATGCTATAGTGCACAAAACAAGTCATTGAATTATGAATGGATGGGCAACCGTTCTCATCAGATAGATGAGATAAAAACCCAATGTAAGACCAAGTCCAGAAATTGATTTATCAATGATAAAAATTGATATCGCACTGATCTATTCTGAAGGACTAATATAGTTAGTATTCACATCTCAGGGATTTTTGATGAATTCTGAAGCAAGTGTTCCTGTCAGTTTTTCATAAAGAAATGTCACAAAATATATATTACATTATATTGCAAATATATAATGCCTTGCATTTACGCACTGATTCCGAATACGGGCTTACGCATACGAATGACCATTTGTTTGGTTTTGCTAACCCTCCGACAGCAGCACCGTTTATGTCAGCTGCGATTAACATAGCGAAACAAACGAAGCGCGTGCGCCGCATTTACAATGTCGAATTTCAAAAATCAACGGCGCCGGTGCGGTGCTACAATTATACAAAGCGTACTTTAGGAAAACATCGTGAGGACAAATGGGCACGCTCGAAAAACTGTGACTTGAATAAACTTTCTTTGTATAGAGGTCAATGGTTAATTTATACCATGTATCTTGTCAAGCAGAGTGACGACTAGATGTGACCTGGCAATTCCTGGCATGGACTGACAACTGATGTTATATGCTTGAATTTCAGGATCTGAGTGATCAAATAACGAGTGACCCGACAAGCAAGTAAAAGTAAGATCGCAAACCGTAGTATAACGTGGTGTGGTGTTTGCTCATAGTTTGTGCTAAGGCATTTGGATATGTAAATGTTTTAAAAAACTGGAGAAAAATTGAAATAAAGAGACGGTGAAAATGTTAGTAATTATGAAGAGTAATCTGCCTAATCTAGCTAGATAAAAATCAGAAATGATCAATACATTCGAAAGCTACGACCAGATTTTGAGCACTGGCATTGTATCTACGCGAGATTTTTACGAAGCGATTGTGAATTAAAGCTCATTATGAAGAAATTGTTAGTAGACGTGGAACATACTAGGCCCGGGTTTCCTAAAGATTCTGAGCATAGGAATTGCGAGACTTCTTATATTTTGAGTCTACGCCTTCAAGACTTGAAAGCGAAGGTGTAACCTAAGACCAGGGAATGAAAGATCTTCACTTGTTTACGTTTGTCTGGTTCGATTCTGATGTGGACAGAGCTGTTACAACCCACGTTAAATATAAACGTCTGTGAGTGTGTTGGCGCCACCCTCTGAGTCAGCGATGAGCCGATGACGCGTATCAGGGAGTACCTCAGGGAGTACCAATGTTTGTACACATCAATATTAATGCTAACCGTTCGATACACAATATAACCTACGCATTTCAGTCAAATCCTTTTGGAAGATCTTATAAACTGGGCAAATCCAGGCGCCAGTTCCACGCAACCAAAGCCTGATAAACACCCTTCGGCCGTCTACGAAACCGGAGCTTGAACAAGCAAGAAAATGGAATATAAGATTCTGTCGCAAAGTCCCTACCCTCTGTCAAATTATTTTGGTTTTGACGATTATTTTGCTGAAATGCAGTTGGTTTTAGCCACACTCTAGACTAGGTGACGTGTAAAGGTTTGTTTATCCCATAATCCCATCCCACTAATATTATAAATGTCAAAGTTTAGATGTTTGTATTTTAATCACGCCGAAACTACTGGTCCGTGTTTGACGAAATTTTGAATATATATATATAGATCGTACCTTTTTATCCCGGAAAATTAACAGGATCAAACTGGAAGCGGACGAAGTCGCGGGCAAATGCTAGTATGACAAACCGGACCTAAGAGAAACTTTATGCCCTGTGTGATCAATGTGTGGCAGCCACCACAGTTAGGGGCATCCATCCCGTCTCATCTATGAATTCTAGTCTATTACAAAAAGCGCGTGGGTAAAGTGTATCAAAGTATGAATTCTATTAGGCCTACAAATACAGTGACTAACTAAAGTCTCAAAACAAAGCGCAGTAGATTTGACTCATGCGCATCGACAGACCGGGGAACGTTTTGAAAACATTGGTACGGCTGTTATTGAAGCAAGATGTCAATAGTTAGATTTTACTTTGTTTAGATAACTTTTTTGCACCTTTGGCACCTTAAAAGTAATTTGTATTCTTATCACTGGAGTTTTCCAGTGTTCTGTAGCATGGGTCACAAAAAAAATGTTTCAGGCTACAGCCGATTTACACTTCTATAAATGCAGTGGCACCACTCGAGTAGGAACCAAAAGAAAGCGTCGCAGATAACTTAAAAGATAGACAGATGATATAAAGAAAACTGCAGGCCCGTTGTAGACAAAAACTGCTCGAGACCGACAACAGTGGAGAGAACAGTAGCAAGGGCCCAGAAATCAGAAGTACAGTGGTGAGCTAAGTCACATTGCGCGCCTGCGCCGTAACAACTCTACTGCGGAGAGGTATGGTAATCGTAACGTTACTGCAAGGGTAGGCTAAGAAAACAATAGACGGTTTGGGTACCACCAACAAATATTATCAAATTGCAGTTTCAACTTGAACGCTTTGGTAAGAAATCTCAAATAATTGATGCTCACTACGCAGCATTGTATAAAGTAAAGAATGCTGGCCTTAGCGCGACACAGTGCCTGCAACTCTACTCGCTAACTGTACTTGGTGTAAATCGGGTTTCAGGAAATTGATCACTGTCTTTGTGAACACTCATCATCAATACTTTCATAAATCCACCCTTCTATCTCATCCAGGAACGGGGCTACTCTCGACCACCGTTTTATTCTGATTTTGCCAGAAGTCGTGTCATTTGACAGTACAAAAGGGCGATTCTGTCAAAAATCGGATTCAATTTGGAACGGCGGTGGTCGAAAGTAGGCCTATAGCCTATGTCTCCATAGAAATCCAGCACAATATCGACCAAACCAAAATACGCGTACCTAATTGTACCAAAGGAAAACTAAAGGAGGGCAATGAAATCTTTTTTAGAACTATGAAAATGTATATTCAGTGTTACCAACATACTAAAACATCTATACAGCCGGCCTTGCATGATCCCCTCATATTTAATTCACAAGAAGATACGCTGTAATTAGGCCAAGGGAACAGTATTTGTAATGAAACCATTTTATTCTCGAGACGAGCTCGGTACTCGAATAAACGAGTACCGAGCTCGTCTCGAGAATAAAATGGTTCTTGACATACCTACCTACTGTGGTATGTCTATAGCTGTGATTATTTCTAGGTCACTTGTAAGGTCAGTGACCAGTGAAGTAGCTATATTTTCAGTACAGTCAGTTGTTACCACATAATAAATACCTAATTTACTTAAAATTAGGTATTTATTATGTGGTAACTAGTTTAGAGGTCTTGGGAAAGAGTTGCTTACTTCTTTATATTATTTTTTATTTTTAAAAGAATGGATATAGTAGGTGCCAAATAACACCGCAATACAGGTCATTCACCTACCTCCACCACGATGTCGCAAAATTCAATTTACAAATAAACAAAAGCGTCCGTTTTACACAAGCACCCAAACACCTGCACTGTACGTCCCAAATGATAGACGTAATACAATGCCACACTGAGCACGTCTTCGTGGTAAGTGCTCAGTGAGGTAAAGATGTATTATTGGGATAATTTGCTTATGCTATACGCACAAGATTTGAAACGAGGCATAACTAAACGGAACATAACTAAACAAGTACCTATCAGAATATTTGTCCCGACACGGAAATCGATCTTGCACCCGCAAAAAATAACCAACTGTAAAGAGAGAGAGTAACCGCTAAAACTGGCGAAAAAAGTTTCATATACCTCGCTCTAGTTAATTTATTGATCGTTTTAACTTTTTTTTAGCAAATTAGTACCACGAGATGTCTAGGAAATTATTCAGAAAGTGAGTTTTTATGAATTTTAACTCATGTTTTAGGTTTTTATATAGCTTTCTAGAAGATAAGTAAAAAGAAGTAAACTTAGGCCCGTATTCCGTAGCCTTACTCAAGCACTGATCAGGACTCAAGCATAGATTTTTGTATGAAAATCTCTACTCAAATCTATGCTTGAGTAACGATTTCTGTCTCGGAATACGGGCCTTAGGCTCGTATGCTGATAAATAAATCGTTACTCATGCATTGATTTGAGTAGAGATTTTCATACAAAAATCGAAGCTCGAGTCCGGATCAGTGCTTGAGCAGCCAATCGGAATACGGGCCTTAGCAACCTAGTAAGCAATTACTTATTATAAATTGTATATTACATTAGGCACATAATATTTTAAGCTATTAGATTAAGTTTCTTGTAAAACAGAGCGCGTGTCGCAGAGGCTGTACGCCACTTCACTCTAGGCACTCCTGAAAACCAGCGCTAAAGGAGCCACCGTGCACCTTTAGCATTTGCTGAGCGAGTACCCTTTTTACGCATCTTTCTTTATAATTTAATGTTTATCTCATTGTATCTTTGTATGTGTTTTTGCGTAAAATAAATAATTTCTATTTAGTACAATACTTGTGGATAATCAAAACCCATAATGTGGATACTAAATCCATCTAAATCATGTCAAAGGAGCATGGGTAAAAAGTGGCGCCGGACCTGAAGGCAATTTCTGCCTGTTCATTTCATTACCTTCAAGATATAATAGAATAGAATAGAAATTTTTTATTTTGTGTCATAAAAAGAATCATACATAAGTTCAGCAGAAGAATAAAAATAAAAATATAAATCTAATATTCTCTATCTATCTATCTAATCAGCCTATGCTCACCCACTGCTGGGTATAGGCCTCCTCTTTGTCACGCCATTCTTTCCGGTCCTGCGCCAATCTAATCCAGTGTGCTCCTGCCACTTTCACGATGTCATCCGCCCACCTGGCTGGTGGTCTGCCTCGTGACCTATGACCCTCGCGAAATCTAATATTATGACAACAAAATCGGTCGTCACTCAGAATAAGTTGTAGTCATAGATTTAAATCGTTTAAATCTATGGTTGTAGTAGCATGGGCACTACTACAACGCTGGTATTCTGTGACGCCAAGGCTTACGCCGCGCCGGCAGCAACGGCGGTACACAGCGTTATACTTATTTTAATATAGGTAATATCTTATAGGTAACATAATATGAAAAATTAACACTTTACATAAACTTAGCTACATCAGGGATTAACACAGACCACATTATTATGAAAAATTATTAGATCGCAAATGAAAGATTTTTTTTAAAATTAAATCATCAAACCTCAAACAAACCATTTCATTCATTGAACTATGAACTGAAATAGTATTCTTCCTACTATCCTATTAATATTATAAACGTGAAAGTTGTGATTTATCCATGACCTGGATTAACACATTTGGCTACTTTTTATCCCGGAAAATCAACGGGATCCAACGGGACGCGATCGAAGCCGCGGGCGGAAGCTAGTGGAAAATAAGTGCCTGTTTCGCTGTCTGTACATAAAATCTCCTATCTTGCATTGTTTTGAAAGTAATAACACCTTGCTAACACCGCGCACCGCTAGCAAAACTGTATCGCACGAGGGCAAAGCCCCTGGAACGGCGCCGGCGCATGCGTGAAATGCACCGACGATGTGTGGGCGAGAGAGGGAGGCAGATGCTGATTTACAACATTTTCCTGGATGTCATGACAATGGGGTTTTAAGAGGGAGAGATAATCTGGTATACTGCTACTTATATTTATGAAAGGTTTCCAAAGTTCTGGTATACCTATAGCACAGATCATATAATCCCATAGGTTGGCGATTGAGGTTCAGACATAGCTGAAAAAAAAACTCAGAAACATCTATACGCAATCTTATACACAGAAAAAGAAAAAAAAGAAAAATTAAATAAAAGAGACTACATTCAAACAAGACAAATAAATAATGATACATAAAGACAAAATTTAGAATGTAATGGTCTGGAATACATTCGTCGAAGCTAAAGTTGAACTATTGAAGGAGGTATTATGTCTGAAATGTAACAATACAAGTAGGATAGTAGGTACTAAACAGAAAATATTGCATAAATCAGGTCAAAACAAATGATCTCATAATACTACTGCGATGCAATGAACGTTGAGGAAGGCATTAGGATAAATTACAGCCGATTAGCAGGAACTGGACAATCTAATGAGCATTGCAAAAGTAGTTTTGTAACTAGGTCAGTAACCTTTGTACCAAGTTTATGTTTAATTGATCGAGTGAGCGAAGCGAACGAGATCTTACTGACAACTTGGACAAAAATGCTTTGTATGTTTGTTCGTCGAGATCTTTTGAACCGCTTATCCGATCTTCACAGAATTTGGTAGGTATACGAATATTACTCTTAAGTTTTACTGGTTTGAAAAATAAAGTAAATCGGTCAAGGGGTTAGAAAGTTATGAGGTTCCAAAGGGAGTAAAAAAAATAAAGTCGTATATACCAAAATATCAAGTGGGGTGTCATATGATAGGACTTTGCGTAGACATTCCAAAACCGTTTTTATTTTGATTCTAGGTCTAATAATTTTTGAGTATTTGTAAAAATTATAAAATTGGCAAACCCAGTATAACGTGAGCTACCATTTCTTGGAGTTTCAATGATTTTATAGTTCAAGTAAGACTGGTACTGAGCGAGACGGCGATTTCGAAGCGATTTGCAAAGTTTATTACAACTATTGGTCAATAAAAATTGTTTGGGTTTTATTAACCTCCGACCATCACGAGATCTCAGTTCGGGGCGAACTACTAGTTTAGTAAACAGACAAACAAACATGGGGATACTGGCAACCATACCACGATTATCTTTACCATAGGTATCATACACGTGAAGCAGAAAGCATTCATCTCATCTTCTTCTAAATATATAAAACTATTTAAAAGCTGACTGACAATCAACGCACAGCCTAAACTAGAAGTCCTAAAGGTATGAAATTTGGAAGGTAGTATCCTTATATAATATAGGGATGCACTAAGGCTTGTATAGTGGTCTCCCGTAGATGCATTTAGATAAGTCCTAGAAACTGTCCATTATACTTGAAGAGTGAATGTTTATCTTGACTAGGAAACTCAGTGAGTCTTCAAAGTCTTCAAACCAGCCAGCTAGAAACCCACGCCACGAGGCCATAACATTTGCTAACAGAGAAACCCAAGCTTGTATGCTAAATTAGGAAGGGATTCTTCGAACCATCAATAAGAATCGGTTACTCGCGCCATATCATTGGGAAACCTAGGCGTGTATCCCGAAGTTTGAATCGAGACTCAAGCTGAACTCAATCACACTTTTCAAAAACTATTGTGATTCTCGTTTAACTTGCAGTTCACGTGCTCTGTGTTGTCAGGGCTAAGTATTTGACGGTTGGGTATATATAATATTTCACAGGATGCTGTCAAAATTATGTAACAGTTTAACGTGAGGAGTATGATCAAGAGGTGAATCTAAACAAGTATGAATAAGCACTCATTGACAATACCCATTATGGAGACGTGATGGAAATGTTTAAGTGGAAACTGAGACACTCATCAATTATTTTTATGCTATTGGCCACTGCGCTGGGGAAGTACTTTTGGAGTTACGACCACATTACTACAAGACATGAGGTATAAATTAGAATTTTATGTGTACAATATACTAGCATACTATAAATACTGCAAATGTAATAGATGCGTGCGCGACCACGCCGAAACCACTGAACCGATTTCGATGAAACTTGGATTCGTAACGTAACTCATTAACCTTCCGCAAACAAGACCACCAATGACAATCCCGTAAATGAGCTGATAGAGAATAGCGTATCTATAATTAGAAGACAATGATGGAGGAAAAACTCGCGGAAACCCGTGTCAATACACCCATTGAATGACAATAATGGTACCCATGATCGCACTAGAGGTGGGATTTTTGATCCGGACAAAGCATTCTTTTAGATACTTTTGCAGTCATTGATTTTTACTTAGCTATTTCTTACGAAGTAGAATGTTACTTTTAGAAATTAGTTCCTAAATACACACACAATCTAACAATTTTACTATTGACAGCGTAGATTTGCTAAGTTATTGTTGTGAACTTGTGTTGTGACCTTTGAGATGCGTTATAGTCACATGAACGAATTTGTGTATGTGGTTATAGTAGTTTCCTATTCTCCCAAATTCCCGAAAAGACCGTATCTCTGGACTGGCAATATCGACTGCGGACGATTGCAAAGTAAAAAGTGTCACATCACTAGTTAAAACAATCGATGCTATCTCAATGCTAGTGGGATCTCACGTGGGGGTGTTAATTTTCTATAGAACGTTTGAGAAAATTCCTAAGGGTCAATTACCATTGTATGAAAGAAGATTCAAGCTTCTTTCAGTAGAATCTTTGGGAGTGTGAAAGTTTTGCAGCAAGCGGCAGTCATGTTTATTTTTTGACGCTAGAATACTAATTGAATATTTGATTCCCTTTGCTAGCTACAAAAACTTTTATTCATATTAGCCAGTAATTTTAGAGCGACTTTAAAAAAATCTCTGTATTTATTTAAGGAAACCTTTTAGCTCTCGCCACATATAATTTTACCACTAAAAGCTACACAGATATAAAGTGGAGAGATTTGGGAAATGACTGCCCAGCAGGATGAAGTAGGCCTAATTTTCTAAACCGAATCACATTAACTTTGGTTATAAAATAGTCTTCTGACCTCATTTCAAATTTCCGACTAAAAGCGAGCACGTATCAGAAATCCAAATCAATTGGCGCAGGTCAAGGAATTGACCTGTTATTTGATATCCCGATCCTAAATGTGAACGCACCAATAGTGGAGCTGTATGATATCATAGGTAGGTATACGATACGAGAGATATTTGTAGCAAAGAAATCGGCACATTAAAATATGATTTGGAAACTGTACAATTACAATAAGGGAGCTAACGAGATAGAAGACAAAATGAATTAGTCTTTTGGCGATGTAGGCTCTATCGATATAGAAGACAAAAAAATTGGTGTTTTGGCGATGTAGGTTCTATCGATATAGAAGACAAAAAAATTGGTGTTTTGGCGATTTAGGTTCGGAATAAAATAATTCAGATGCTTTAATGACAAACAAAAGATTGGAACCCGTAGCCTCATAAGGACATTTAAATTGGCGATCACCTATAGACAATTTCAGCCCGTGGTACCTTCAGTAACACAATAAGACTAAAAGACTTCTGGGAATTATGGTCGAGTTATTTCAAACGTTTAAAATGAACCACATTATCAGAATCACAAGAAAAAAAATATAAACTAGTATAAAAATAAACCGGTACAGCGTCATAGTTATTTCGGGACGTACATGAATGAAGGTGGAATAGACAGACATTACAATGTTTGTCAGAGGAAAATAAGGTTTGGGAAGCCCTAAAGCCGTCAAGCGTAAGTTTCATCCTGATTTGAATCAGTTCCTGTAAACCGTTTGCAACGGTTTGAAGATAGCTGAAGAGTGGTATATTGAAATTGAATAGTTAGGTATATAATTGCAGGATATGTGACATTGTCATATCACAACACACATGTCCTTGAAATAATATAATGTGTAGTTATAAATAGAAGGCGTGACCATAAAATGATATAAGTCATTAAGTTTTCTTAGATAATAAAATAGGTACTATTAATTAAGTACCTACAAGATTGATTGTTTTCAATATTTAGTTTTAATCAAGTAAATACTGAAACGCTACTAAGATTTAATTCTTAATCCCGTATGCTGATTTAATGCTCAATAACTGATCCGGACTCAAGCATAGATTTTTGTATGAAAATCTTCACTCAAATCTATGCTTGAGTAACGATTTCTGTATTGGCATGCGGGCCGATATATCGACTATTGCAATCTCTTACTAATGACACCGATTATATGAACTAAACTAGTACTAATGGGTAGTTGCGTTCACACTATGCCGCAGTGCGCAGGGAAGTGGGCACGAGCATAGTGTGAACACGATAATGCCTCTGTCCCGGCTCCCGGCCCAAGTTCATGCCCTTGCTCTCTAATGAGAATAAAGGCGATGTTGCTGTGGCAATAAGTCCGCGGCAATAATGCCGGCAGCGGCATGGGCATAGTGTGCACGCGGTATAAGGTAATGAGGAAGGGAACTTTAAGCGGTGTTTAAATGTTCGTTTTACTATCCAGGTGACAATATAACTCACCATAAGATTATCCACGGAGTTATATCCGCATATAACATATCCCATCACACGGTTAGCCATGGCCACTGCACCATCAATCACACGCACGTGTCAATCACACAAACATCACTTCAATCTATCACTTATTCCCTAACACATAGGGCTTCAGATCCAACGCACCAGAACACCCTTTTTAATTGCACACCATTATTCACTATTGTTTTCCGTAACAATAATAAACCTTATGCCGACGACATAAACATCAATAAATAAACATCACTTCACATCACATCAAATCTACGCTTGAAATGAACAAGTAAAATTAGACCTTATTCAGTTGACATAAGGAATTACGAAACGCGATATCAATGGGAAACGAGTCACGTTAGTCTTCGCCGGTGGTTACTGAGTGACTGATTGGTACTCTGATGGGTCCGAATGCTTCCGATGCGGGTTGGGTTGTATGTAATTGGATGAATGAGATCTGAAGTACCTATGCCTAGCTGTCCAGAACTTACACAGTAGACTAAACAGCACCCTAGTGTTTCTTAGCCATGCTTCTAGCACCCACCGCGAAACAAAATATTAATGGGAATCAATAACTTTAGCTGCCATTTTTACATTAGTGAAATCTACAATTATTTTTTTTTATATTACTAGCTGTCTGCCCGCGACTTAGTGCGCTAGAAACAAAATAAATACCTTAAGAGTATTATATAATCTGTGCCTTGGGTTACATTATTGGAAAAAATACAAATTCATTATAGTTCCTTATTAAAAGGAACTATAATGAATTTGTATTTTTTCCTCTGAAATACATGCGAAATTGTTAATTTTGGAATTGGAAAACCCCTTGTGTCAAAACGTAAATTTTCCTTCTTAGAACAAACAAGCACCAGGATCAAACATTGATGTCTGAAATCTGAAAAAACCTTCGTTTATCCTTCCTAATAGTCGAGCGGGAATAGTATTTTTGTTAGACTAATGGTGTATAGCGTCAATCCATCCTAATAGTCGAGCGGGCACAGCTCTTCCCGAATAAAATACTTAATAGTATTTATTTGTTAGAATACGAAAAACGGTTTAGTCTCTTACATACTATGTAGTTATTACATGACATAGCTGTGGTTTTTCTGTGCAAAGTAATAAGATTATAATCACAATAAAGGCATTCATTTTAACACGCTCAGAACTGATAAGAGACTTGAATCCTGCGATGTTGGCCTTTCTGAACGATAGCAACAAGATTAGGACTAAGCATAAGCTCGTATGAGTTAGTGGCCAACTCTGGTGACGGAGTTTTTAGGCCGCTTTAAGGCCTCCGTTAGCGACTGCTAGAGCCGCGACCAACAGTTTAACATGCCCTCCGAAACACGGAAACGCTCAGATGTAAATTCCACTCGGTCACCCATCCAAATAGTGACCGCACAGATCGTCGCTTAACTTAGATAATCGGTGAAGATTGACTAAGCAAGCCTAGCCACGAGATTATGACGGATTTTTAACAATTTCGTTTCATTATGGTAAGGACCTTCAATATTCTTTATTCACAATGAAAATTACAACTAATACGGTATTTACAATATTTACAAAATACACATAAAACAGATGAGCTGTCTACAAACCGTTGCAAACGATTTATAGATAGCTCAACTGGTCCAATTTATGGTATAACAAGATCTTTTGAACCAGAACCGTTTACAAGTAAATCCATATGATACGCTAAGATCAGAGCTATCTCCTGAAAGTTAAAAGAAAACAGGTCAAGAGTCACCCGACCGAATGAGGAAGTAAGCACCAGCGCGCGCGAACAATGCATTATGCACGCCCATTAACTCGGCCGGATTACAATTATCCCGTGCTGATCGTGCTCAGATAATAACTGGCATAAGCTGCAAGTAGCTTCGGAGTATATGGTCTGTTGAATCGTTTATTAAATCGGTTAAACGGTTATAAATACCTATGTAGACCCAAATCACTTTTAGGAGACTATTAGCGTTTGAAAAATGTCTCACAATAAATGTGATAATTTGTCTTAGGTACTCGTTGGTTACGTATTCCTGGAAAGTTCTTGAAGAATAGAAGGTAGGTACGTAAAGATTTGGAGTTTTTCCACTTCATCTTTAAGTGCAAATCTGCGATAATGCGCAGTAAATAGTCCTTGCATGTCACAAATTTCAATTCGGCAGGCAGTTATCAGAGACAATGCATAAAAAACCGCTTGTTTATCAACTAATCTGTATCTGTCTCGGTATTTGTTAGAAATTGGGTTAGTGGACGCACTAAGGGATTTTTTAGGGGGCATAGAATAAAACTAGAAATAAGCCCCTCTCGGCAGCAAACGTGTAACTTGAAAGTCTTTATACCATGGACACAAGAGGTCCTAAATTAGTGAGCGGGGTCTTAAAATCTTGAACGTAATTTAGGTTATTTTATGCAAAATATGTGGCAAATGGAGGGCCTCGCATTTTGTGGTTGTGCCAAGGAAAAGCAAATAAAGAGGTACGAGTAACAGTCGTAAATTTCATGATGGTCTGCTTCCGTTCATACAAACTACCCTAATAAATTGAAACTCAAAGTTATTCACTGACAACACCATATCTCGAGTCTTAATGAACGCGTGAGCATTATTTCAGAACGGGGTTAAGCCGCCCCTGTCCTAACTACGTCCAGCTCACCCCGTCCTCAATAAGATTGATTCTAGACGACGTTATCAATCAATCATTGCAGTTTTTACTCGCCCCTATTCGCTGGGCCAATTCACTCTAATTGCTTGATTGAAACTAACCGTTGCCTGATAAATTAAATCGTCTCAGGGTCAAAGAATAATGAGAGAAACGAGTTTTTTTTTTCTTTAGACTTTTGTAGCGTCTACTGTGTAGTGTGTGATGGGGAAGTATGTAAGACCAATATCATGGAAATAGCTATCAGAATTAGAAACAACTAGCTGTCGCCCGCGGCTTTGCTCGCGTGGTAGCAGAATACGCATTATTATTATTATTATTTATTATTAAAATAATAATGTCGCCCGCGGCTTTGCTCGCGTGGTAGCAGAATACGCATTAATTGGTTAAAATCTTTGATCCTAATTTTGGAACCTTTAGGGTGCGACTTTTCAAAATTCCTTTCTTAGTGCACCACTACACTATATAAGGATACTACCCTCCGAATTTCATACCTCTAGGACTTATTTTTTAGGCTGTGCGCTGTTTGTCTGTCAGCTTCAAAAGAGTATTATATACATATTTAGAAGAAGAAGATGAATAGGTCATTATATTCTACTAAGATCTCTAATGGCGGGCGACATAACGGTACCGATTCTCTTATTGCATTTTTCTAAACTAAACTAATTTGTTTTATTCTCAAGGTATTGTTCCAACGTTTCATTGAAATGAGAACAGTTGCTGCTGCGCCCTACTTGCTTTTTATATCGAATGCCTATCAGTGAACTAGTACAGTGGTACAAACTAGGTATCATACAGACATTTGAAAAAAAAACATGATTGATCGTGTGCAGTCGATAACGAGATCGCTATCTTGCGTCTAGGAATAGAAATCTAAGAATTTCAAGATGCCTACTAAGGTTAGGTAGGTCATATAGCTCATAGAACTGCCAGTCGCAGAATATAACTTAACAATAATTTATAAGTTTAAAAAACTGGAAAAACAGACTTAAATTTGGTCCCGAACTGCCATCATCATCAACATTTGATGATGATGGCAGTTCGGGACCAACCTGGAAGCATACCATTTAAAAAAAGAATTTTTCTAATCGGTTCATAAATGACGGAGTTCTGAGGCAAGAAACATGAATTAAAAAAATACATACATCAGACTGGTAGAACCGGGACTGACAGATGAACGTGTCCTCCGAAGCACGGAAGCGCTCAGATGTAAATGCTACTAACGGTCACCCATCCAAATAGTCCAAATCCCGCGCAGAAGGTATTCGGTAAAGATTGACTAAGCAAGCTACGCCACGAGAGCTTCAGCCACTTTGAACTAGACTCCTATCTGATCATCGTCGTTACAATCTTAGTTGCATAAATAAGGAGGTTCATACAATAAAATTTAGTTTACAGAGGTTACATTGCATAAAACTGCTGTAACATAAAGAAATATCTATCGCGTGATCGCACGAATTAAATAATCTAAATGCACGTTCTAGCCAAGTATTACCGGTGATTAGGTAAGTATGTAAAGTCCAACTACGACAAGTTTGCAGCGCGAATATTTAATTGAATATCTATAGTTGGAAACACTGTCTTTACCGCGAAGATGATTTGATAACCTATGCCTACGAAAGTTCCTATGTAAAGACAAATTTTATTTGTTATGTAAAAATATCTTTGGGGTTGCCCATTCATTTCATTGTAGAGTTAGCTTAGTCAGACTATGACAGTAAAGTTATTACGTCAATCAACGGGTTACACATAAATGCCAAATCATCTTTCGGGTTATTATAGATTGCACATAGTTTTATAATTGGGTTTAATTTTTTAACACGTACACTGACCACTTTAGAGGAAATTCGTCCCGCGAACACTCAGCTTGTGGAACGATCTGCCTGTCAAAGCTTTCCCTAGTGACTACAATATGGCTGGGTTCCCACTACGCCGGACCGGCAAAAATGCCGGATCTGAGATAATATGAATATGTAGGGACATGTAGGTATGAATGTGAATAATGATGTAATGTAATGATATAATAGCACCCCTACCCTACCCTATGCTGCTGTAGGGACATGTAGGTATGAATGTGAATTGTGTATGTCAGCGATTTAGAGTGCATGAGAAAGGTATGAACGAGCGGTCTTCAGTTACTGCGCACTGGTGATCGGTGCGGTTGTTGCATTTAGTAAGAGGGGAAAGTTAATAAAAAGCCTATTCATAAAAGTGTGTTTTCGAGAGTAACTCCCAATCCCCACAAATAGCTCTATATAAATTGTACAGCCACTAGCCCTTCCGGCAGTTTTACCGGCCCGGCAGATTTGCCGGTCCGGCGTAGTGGGAACCAGGCACTTCACAGCGGGTGTTTTAAAATTCTTCAAGAGTCGGCAACGCGCATGTGATACCTCTGGTGTTACAGGCGTCCATAGGATACGATAACCGTTTCCCATCAGACGGGCCGTACGCTTGTTTGCCAACTTAGTAGAATAAAAAAAAAATACTCTGAGTAGTGGTAAGACTGAATTAAAACTCAGCATATTTTTTACGAAAATCTGTTCTAAAATCCATTCTTCATTTACGACTAAGCTGAGCCTCAGCTTTTTTGTACTAATATGACCCTAAATATATCTATAACGACGAATTCAACTCGAAGGTTTCGAGAAATTACTACGATATGATCAGGCATTCTGCAGGAGTACATGGTTTATTTAAGTGTAAAATAATGTTAAACTGAAACACTCACTACGAAAGTGGCGCCTGTTATTGAAAATGTGAAGAGTGCTAGATGCTAGATTAGCACGGTATGGACACGTAATGAAAAGGGATGAAAGTCATATTACGAAAAGAGTTATGAATATGAGTGTGGCTGGGTACGCAAGTAGAGGAAGACCGAAGAAGTGGTTGGATTGTGAGAAAGATGATATGAATGTTAGGGAATGACGAATGATAGGAGTGAGTGGAAGAATAATGTTGTTCCGAGCCCACCTAGCGTGGGATAAGGGCAGGGAAATGATTATTTTCTCATGTAAGTGACACCCGGTCTTTATGAGAATAAATTTCTATAAACCTAAACACTCACTTGGTGTTGCCACATTGGTGTGAATTGAACCAGTCCAATAGTGCATCAACTTCTAAAATATTTACATTACAATGTCCGTTAGAACACAATAGCGTGTATTTAATCACCGCTGTTAATCCAAGCCGGTGTTTTTAGAACATGTGTTTAATTATAGCTGTATACATTATACATTTTACTGTTCTTATTTTCGATCTAAATGCTGTCTATCGCAGTTAGAGGTGAACATTTTTGTTCATTCCCGTACGTTCCACTGGGTCGTCTCACTGGTGGGACGAATAGGAAGATTTCAAAATAACTTTGGTCCCGCCAATATGCTCAGTGGGACCAACGGGATTAAAACAATACTTATTTTTAGCATTTTTACGAAACCAAGTGGGATGAACGGGAATGAAAGAAAAAATTTGACTTTTTTAAAAATATGATAATGGACAATATAAATTAATTAGAGAAATAATAAGATAACAATGACTGTACTATCAGAAATTAGTCTTGGTTGCCAAATGTAACGTTAATGAAAATCTAAATTTAATCAAAAGACATAATATTTTGATGTAGGAACGAACATAACATTCTTATGTAAGTTATGACAGTATTTTTTGATCGTAGTCATAGTTAAATATATATTTGTTAATATTGACCAATTTTAAATGTCCTGTATATTGCCATTGCGCTGTGAAAACATTATTAGTAAGTATACTTTTGCTTTGCTCTAACTAGTAAAGCACGACCTCATGGTATCTAGATTTGTCTTTCTATATACGTTTCTATCCTTCATAAGTAGCTTTACACTCCGATAGCCGTGCATGGGGATCACAACCGCATACACTTTTTTTTTTATTTTGGTAAATCTCAAGTGGAGTTGGGCAGGACACCTGACTAGACGGTGACTGGTGATTGCCGGTGGAGACGGAATGGTGGCCGAAATTAGGCCGAAGGAATCAAAGTCGTCCGAAAGCGCGATGGGTTGATGACATCGTAAAGTTCGCAGGAAACACCTGTTTGCGAGACGCACAAGACAGAGGAGGCTGACATAACATGAAGGAGGCATCCAGCAGTGGGTGATACCGGGCTGACATGATGATGATGGCTATATTAGTGTCACCGGCTGTCGAGTTCATTGTACCTGGTTACATGGACTTTATACTGCTTCATGGCATGCTTGAAGTCTCCTAACGGGGTATACAAAGAAAGAAAGGGTCGAAAAGACCACGAAAAATTCCGCTTCACTTTTGAGAAAAACTTACTCGTAAATTACTCCTAATAATCGGACGCCTAAGGTTCATAGGTGTTGTAAAGGTATTTATGACCAGGAAAACTGTTGCTCACACAGTTGTGTAGTAACTTTTGGCGCGTATGTGACAATGTACATTTTACATTTTTGTATCACGTTAAGTTACACGTTGCCAATAATTGTAATTGTTATCTGTGTCGTGGTTTTGTGGTTATTTTGTCGTATGGTTACTATTTTTGTTGTCAATTGACAAAGAACGGTTACGACAGAGCATTCCCGTATACAGACCTTTGCATCTATATCTAAATGATTTATACAGCGTCAGGGGTCTTTTTTTACCCATTCCTCAATCAACAGGACTATCAAGAACTTTGTACATTTTTTTTTATACAACTATTTGGATGTATATTGCTACTAGCTTCCGCCCGCGACTTCTTTCGCATCCCGTTGGATGACGTAGCCTTTGGTGTTAATCCAGGTCACGGACAGTATATATTCCAAGTTCCATCCAACTCGGATCAGTAGTTTTTGCGTGAAAGAGTAACAAACATCCATACAACATCCTTACAAACTATCGGGTTTATAATATTAGTAGGAAAGGATTCAGTGCGGTAAAGCAGTCATTGTCTTGGGCACGTTTCGATTGCTACTGATTTGGACCAGTTGATCTATCTACACATCGTTTGCAACGGTTTGTAGATAACTCAACTGTTTCATGTGTATTTTGTAAATATTGTAAATACTGTATTACCTAGCCGGATATTCTTTGCGAATAAACTTCCTTGACATCTGGATATTTATCACACCGTGTCTGAAGACTGACATCGGATTTTTTATAAGTATCCAATGAAGTTTTATATAAACACAAAAACATTTCTTTATCGTGTAACTCAGCGGCGCCCTATCTGTTATCAGTTGGTAATACGGTTACAAGGGCCTAATATAGATCTTGTGACTAATACAAAGGACGTACGTGTTTGTAATGGACTTATTAGCTATTTATAGAACTGATAACGTATGGAAATAGTGTTTATTTAATCTGATTTTAAGTTTGCATAGTTTTAGAATTTGTTTAAGTCAAAGACAACTAGGCCACTAACAACTAAGTACATCTATGAATAAATGTCATAGATGTACCTAGTTGTTAGTGGCCTCAGTTTTTTCTGAAGTGAAGAAATGTTAATTTTAAATGAGTAAAATCACAAGGATTATTTAGAATCGTCTTTAATGTTGCGTTCACACTATGCCGCAGTCAGCAGGGACTTTGGCAGGGAAGTGGGCACGAGCATAGTGTGATGTGAACACGATAATGCCTCTGTGGAGGCTCGCAGCCCAAGTTCATGCCCTTGCTCTCTAATGAGAATAAAGGCGATGTTGCTGTGGCAATAATGCCGGCAGCGGCATGGGCATAGTGTGAACGCGGTAATAAACTAGGTGGTTCTAGGTGCTAGTTCTTTACGACCCTGAAGATGGAGGGAGGTCGTTAAATGCATCTCAAAACATAAGCTTTTTCAAGTAACAACATTGTATGTCACTTAGATTTAGAATTATCTTACACTAGCAGCTAGTGTAAGATAATTCTAAATCTAAGTGACATAAAATGTTCTTAGCTAGTGACTAGCTGATACCCGCGACTTCGTAAACGTGCAAAACTTTTCACCAAAAGATTCGTCAACCAGCATGCGATGAACCTCGTAGCAAATGGCAGATTTTGGTTTAGAGAGTTCAAGCTGTATCTAAGAATCCACGTCTTTAATTTCAATAAAATTTAGCCTATGTTTCAATCCGGAAAAAGGCTTCCGAATGGTATAAGTTTCATTGAAATTGGTCCAGTAGTTAAACAACTAGATTTTCGGAATCGAATCGTTTATTTAGTAGATCTACATATTTAGTTTGTCCATATCTTTAATTTTAGTTTTTGGCTTGTTTACAGTTTTATAATAGTATAGATAGATACTGGGTGATTCTAGGTGATAGTGTCTTGTAATCACGAAGGTCGTTACATGCAATTACAAACACAAGCTTTTCAAATTATAACAAC
The DNA here is from genome assembly GCA_947507515.1 of Eulithis testata. Classification (NCBI taxonomy): domain Eukaryota; kingdom Metazoa; phylum Arthropoda; class Insecta; order Lepidoptera; family Geometridae; genus Eulithis; species Eulithis testata. The sequence goes on along the minus strand of OX382213.1, from coordinate 1,092,343 downwards.
GTTTGTCACTTACATAGTGCATTTTTTCTCGTCATATATGATGAAGTTCCGGATTAACTCGATTGGTCTCACTTTTATAGCGATTAGATCTACTTATGAACTGGTTAGAGTTAGAAAGTCGGTATAACTTTATGTGCCGCGAGTGCTGTACCGACCGGGAACTGAGACGGTCGAGTGAACTCGACTGTGATCAATTGGTCATGGTTCAGCCTGCTGATTTGTGAGGATTGGCCTTGCTAACTTGCAAAGCTGATAAAGTATTTTCAAGATATGATTATCAAAAGTAAGAAATATTTATATTAAAATCTAATTAAGAATTATTTAAAACTAGCTTCCGCTCGCGACTTCGTTCGCGTCCCGTTGGATACCGTTGATTTTGCAGATTAAAAAGTAGCCTATGTGTAAATCCAGGTCACGGACAATATATATTCCAAGTTTCATCCAAATCGGATCAGTACTTTTTGAGCCAATTCGTTACAAACAAAATCAAATCTTTCCTCTTTATAATATTAGTATAGATAACATCAGGTCTTATCTCGCTAGCACACTACAATTGTTGGGACAGATGATACTATTGTCCTATTGTAAAGCGTAGCACTAATTTTGAAGAAAAATGATTTAGAATCAACTCAACACTAATATTAGAGTTTCCGAGAGTGGCTTAATAACTGGCCGACAATGCATTTTTGTTTTTAAAAACAAACAAAAGTTTAAACAAAAAACAACGATGAAACCGAACGGTGTATAGAAGTGAAACACTAATGAGACATTCAAACTATCTCCAAAGACCAATTCGCATCACTGCAACTAGCCACCATTAGCCAATTAGAATGAATTAATCGAGTGGGCGCATCGTATCGGGAGTCTGGACATCTCACACAAACACACACACCCTTATAACCATTCCGTAATCACATACATATATACTAAACTAGCCGTCTCCCGCGGCGTTGCTCGCGTTAGGGTGTGACTTTTCAAAATTCCATTTTCCCGCTTTTCTGTTTAAATTTTTCCTGAATTTTCTTTGCTATAAACCTCACGGAGCCCGAGAACTTTCCAACGAATGCAAAACCGTGGAAATAGGTTCGTGCGTTCTGGAGTTATAGCGTCAGGAAGGAAAACCCGACTTATTTTTATATATTAGATTTTTCCTGAATTTTCTTTGCTATAAACCTCACGGAGCCCGAGACCTTTCCAACGAATGCAAAACCGTGGAAATCGGTTGGTGCGTTCTGGAGTTATAGCGTCAGGAAGGAAAACCCGACTTATTTTTATATATTAGATTTTTCCTGAATTTTCTTTGCTATAAACCTCACGGAGCCCGAGACCTTTCCAACGAATGCAAAACCGTGGAAATCGGTTCGTGCGTTCTGGAGTTATAGCGTCAGGAAGAAAAACCCGACTTATTTTTATATATTAGATTATATAGTTCTGTCTGACCCCTTATGCTTCTGCTCAAGCACTGATCCGTACTCAAGCATAGATTTTGGATGGAAATCTCGACTCAAATCTATGCTTGAGTGACGATTTCTGTATCGGCAGACGGGCCTAAGACACACTGTCGCATGTTATGGGTACCGAAGTTAATTTACACAATGAACGTACAAAAAAGAACATCTCTTGAAATTGTAAACCGTTTATTCTATAATTTTTTGCAATGTCCTTGAAATCAGTTTCAAATCAACCAACACGGGGGTAAAGTGTTAGTAAATATTTCAAAATGACATTGGCGCGTACATTGTAAGTGCAGGATTGAGTTGAATCGTTGATAAGCTGAGTAGGTAGTATGCAGTTAATGAATGAATGTCATTCATTGAAGCGACATTCTTAATGCATGCTTCAGAGTGCGATAACAACTGGCCGCAGTCTGAAGTTCTTTTCGAAATTCGACTATTTTAAGGTTTTTGTATGATATTTATTTAATAAATGATTTAATAAATTTAATTTTATTTAATTTAATAACTAGCACGGTGATAAACCAATTACACTAATTATGATTTATGATTATGAAAGATTGTTTGCACAAATGATTGTCAACTCGCCCGATATCAATCGTAAATATACAAAAACTCGAGTAAATAGTGGAATGCATTGATAATGCAGTAATAAAAAGGATTTAATTATTACATTTTCAAAAGCCCGGATTTCAGGCCCCCTTTAAATCCTAATAATTGTACTATGGTATAGTTGACCCTGTACCTATTCAAAGGTAAAACTTTCGGGATCGTTAACGCCATCTGTTGAGTATTTTCAGTAGAATATTGCGCCATCTAGCGCAACTTATCGGCATATTTATACTTGTAGATGGCCAAGTGGACTGCAATAAGCTATACTATTAACTTGTTCCGGAATTCTTTGCAATGACAGCCTTTCCGCACTTGTAATGAAATATACTATTTTAGCTGAAATAGTTAATCACTAACCTGTGTGTCTCTAAGATCTGGCTCGCTAGCAGCGGCTGGGATGCCCTCTGACGTCACAGCATCCGTGACGTCACCGGCGCTGGCGCTGACGGCGCGCCTGCGTGCCTTCTCACGATCTCGGTCCTTCCCCGTTATCATGTTCTTGGTTTTCGATAGCAGGTTCATCGGTTTTATTGATTTACGGACCTGGAAATGTGGCTTGATTAAAATCTGTACTACATCCATCCAGTGGGGCCTAGGCGCCTTCAAAAGTTTCGGGTTTGAACCAGAATTTACCACGGAGAACTCTAATAACTGGCAGGGTCAAACTCCTCCCAAACCGGAAACACGGATCTGTACTTGACAATTGAAAATATTTAGGCATGTCAAGTACGTCTAGGTAAATCAGTACTTTCATCCAATGAAGAAAAACAATGCTGGTTTCTTAGATACTGTTCACTAGAAATTTTTAGATCTTGCAGTAACTGCTCTGGGTTGAGTTGTGGTATATTTATAACCCAGGGAGCCTTGGAGCAGGTGTTAAGTTGGCCTGTCACAAGTGTCAACTTCTATAAACTCACCACAAATATACATATCACTATTCTCACAACACCACCAAACGACTGCATGGCGACAAACTAAATGAATGGGACTAATGTCCTCATTTGCAGTTTAGCTAAAATTAGGAAGTCTTAATTAAGCGAACACAGTTTGTAGGTAGACTGGATAGATAGTTTCAGGGTATTGACTCCCGAACCATGTACTTTTTTCAGCTAGCGTATTTGATCTTTTTGTGAAATAGTCATGAGTTACATAGGATTCCTTTACAGAAATAAAAGATTAGATATTTACCTTGCATTTGACAGCTGCTGGATGGACAAAGTTATCATCATCATTCTTTGGTTGATCTCTCAAGCCCAACACCAGCATATCATCCAATGACGCTTGCATGTGCCGTCTCAGCATCGGCCGGGCTTCCTCGTGACTTCTCGACGAATACATCGACACCGAATCCATACTAGCTTTACAAGTCTCTCCTGATATCACTGTCACATTCTCCACTGACTCATTCGACTGCCAATCAGGGGGATGCCTTGGTCGAGACTCTTCGTAAATTTCTACAGAGTTAAACGTTTCAGTGACCTGGTCGATCTCCAGATCCATATCGAGCTGTGACGGGATGAACTCGTAATGGTGCCCTTCGTTTTCAGTATACACTTGGTCGTACACTACTCCGTTTTGGTATCGAGAGCTCGACGGTATGTTGCCGTAGAGATTATTATAGTTGTAGTTATCATCTTCCTTACGAGGGCTGACGTGTCTGACCGTTTGTAAGTCGTTGGCGTTGAGGATGACGTCATCGAGGTTTAACGGGCGGCCTTGACCCCCGAAGCCGTCGACTACAGGAGTGGTATTGGAGAGGAATGAGCCGTCTGCATCGAAACTGCTGCATCCGACCAACCCCATCGGACGACGCGGCATGTCCGGCCTGAATCTGTTCGGAGGTGGCTGTACTCCCGCAAAGTCTACGACTAGGATCCGATCGGCGATGTTCCTCCCGTCATTGTGAAAGCCAATACCGGAATCGCTGTTACTGGATGTGGTTGTGATTTCGCTATGATTGCTCGGTTGCGGGGAGTTGGCTACAAAGTCTGGTCCGTCAGGTCTGTCTTCGCGACACGGCCGCCTATCCCGAGGCCTGAACACGGCATTGCATCGGGCGAAGTTCCCGATCGCTGGACTATCGCCCTTCATCGCCAGCTTCGATATCTGCTGCAAGTTCGGACTGGTGCACTCCTCTGCCGGCAACGAATACATCCCTCTTATCACCCCGACGACATACTCCGCTGATGGCGGGAACTCCAAGCATCTTTCTGCAACAGGATCGATCGTGCACGCGATTTGGAACTCTCTGGCTTTCGTGATATGAGCTTCGTGTTCCGCCATTCTCGGATCCACTGCAAAAACGTGGCAGCTATGCGATGCGTCCGCTTCGGCGGTTTCAGCCGACGTCACCAGACCGAAGTAACGTCGATCGGCTTCGGAGCCACAGCCCGCGTAGATAATGCGTTCTCTTTGATACTGCGCAAGTACTTGTCCGGATGGTCGTCTTAGAAGCAGGCAATTTGGGAGGACGGATAGCAGAACAGGTGTGGCTGTTCTCCGTTCCTGTCGGAGTTTCCTGACTGCGTTCCTGACGTTGCTGGGGGCGGTGTTTGTGGCGGCTTGGGGGGTGTCGATGGTGCCAAGGTAACCGACCACAGCGCGGCACTCGAGGCGCGCGGCGTGACTCGGTGTGAGCTGGGCTCGGCTCAGGTTCTGAAGGATCTCGTTAACGCCTGAGGTGCTGGGAGCTGCGTGGCAAGCTGTAACGTGGCATAGAGTATTGTTAATAAGGATAATTTTAGAATGCATTTCAACACAAGGCTACATGTTTGTTAGAATATGTATGAGTAAATATGATAGTAGACATGTTATAATGTTTTAGGCATGCAGTATTAGTTAAAACACAGTGGGCTAGTACAAAACACAGAACATAAAAGTGCAGATATCTTGTTTCCCACATACCTATTAGGTAATGTTTTTAGCCATCTGAAAGTAAATAATATAATGTTAAAACTAGTATATAATGCTCTTGTTACTTATACCCAGCACCATTAATATGTATGTAATATATTGAGACTAACAAATTATAATGAAATAAATAAATACACAGGTAGTTCTCCACCTTTTATATTTATAACATTAGTTTAGGCTGCCTTTCCACCAGGGATGAACGAGGCATACCTAAGCATTGAGCAAGAAATAATCCACCAATAGGATTGTGATTTTTTTGTGGCTATTAAACAAAAGAAGTCAATTTTTACTTACACACCTTAAGTGAAAAGTCACCTTTAGTTTCATGTAAGTCTAAAGAACTTGTGGTAATAGCTAATTCAATATCTCTTTGATCAAGTTTAGATTTATTGCTTTGAACCCCGATTTCACTACACTGTGACAATGAATTCAAAGCTTTCACTTATGCAGTGAGTTTCTAAGATAATCTGTTAGTTTAGGAGTTAGTTTATTGGTTTACCTGGATGATGCATCGCGGGCTGCGGACGGCGGCGCGGCGGTGGGTGCCTGCGCCTTGTCCGAGACCTTTCATCTGGCTCCGTGTCTTCCGTGTCAGTGGGAGGTGAGTCCCGGGGGGAAACGCTTAGAGATATGGCCCCTGGAGCTCCCGCGACCAGCCTAGCTACCGACGCGTGAGGAGCTCTCGCCACATTCGCACCGTCCACAGCTAGCAATGCGTCTCCAGCTCGCAAGCCAGCCCGCTCCGCTGGCCCGCCCGTCGCCACCGCAGACACGACACAAGGCCTCTGCCCCGCTATCGTGAACCCGAAACCACCAACCCCTCGTGCCACAACCAACCGGCGCTCGGAAACCCGAGGTATAGCCGCTCTGCGACGTCGTCTTCTCTGTTGTTGAGGCACCATAGTAAAACCCTTGCAAAACTGGTTTTTCTAACGGACACAACACATTTCACAAAGTTTGATGAATTATGTAACATTTATTGAACTATGTAGAGATAGAAACAGTCAGTTACTGAAGAATTTTCGCACAGAAAACTGGAAAAACTAGAAATAAAGAAAGTTTCGAGGTCTTTGCAACTGACGTAGGTAGAAAGTTTGATTGATGCGTTCCGTTTCGTCCGACGACGTTTGGACCGGACTGACCAGACCAATCCAACTTCATTTAAAAATCACTTGTTTTGCTTTTACTTTGATTTTACAGACCGAAAAACTTTTTAAGAACTATGTACTTAAACATCAAATTAATGAAAAGAAAACCAGTGCATTTAAAAAAACGTGGATTATGCATTCAAATGCTGGATTGATACTGGAAAGAACGGAATGTTTTTATATGATATGCGTGTTATGTCATGTCATTTTGCAATCAAGTCAAGTAGACATTTACTAGTCTTTTTTGTCAATGTCAAAGTCATTATCGGCTGATCTGTCCGTCATTCCCACGTTGTTTTGTTTGGTTTTCCAATTTCTTATTATAAGTTCGATTTCTAGTACAAATAAAGTGAAAAGGGGTTCAAATTACATTTACAAACCAACTTCCATACTAGCATTATGGCAGTAAGTATTTTCGAAAACTCTGTTATTGAAAAAACTCGAAAAATAAGAACCCAACCAAGCCGCACTGCTCACGCCGTCTTTTCTTTAATTTTACAGAAAAAAGGTAAAATGAAGATCAGTAAGGTGAAGAGGAACAACCACACAACTAATAAGATGAAGAAGGCTGGGACGTTAAGGCTTCAGAGGCACAGACACAAGATCCAGAAGCAGAAACAACCAACTCAGCCACAGGTATCATACCATGTTATTTATACACACTTTGTACTGAGTATGAGCAGATGCCGATGATGTGGTGGTATGGGGAAGACCTGGATAAAATAAGACAGAGAGAGACCTATACCCAGCAGTGGGTGAAATTGGGGTTGGAGTATAGCGAAGGGTGTGCAGTACTAGGTAAAAAAGACTCTGCCGTAATTTCGATAAAAAAAGACTGCCGAAATTTCAATAAAAAAGGACTTAGAAAAATTTTGAAGATTTTTTTTTATTATGTATAAGCCTCCTTTCCTCAGGTGGCCTAGCGTGGCCTAGGGTGGCCTAGGGTGACCTAGAAAGGCCTAGGGTGATCGAATAGCCTCAGGTGACCTAAAGAGACCTAGGGTGACCTAGGGAAACCTAGAGTGATCGAATAGCCTCAGGTGACCTAGAGTGACCTAGGGAGGCCTAGGGTGATCGAATAGCCTCAGGTGACCTAGCGTGACCTTGAGTGAGCTAGGGAGGCCTAGGGTGATCGAATAGCCTCAGGTGGCCTAGCGTGAAATTGGTATAATGGGCATATTGGGCGGTCTTCCAGAAATTTGAGATATCTTTGATCAAACAAATTAGATGATTATTTGATCAACTATGCTGTAACATACTAGCAGTTGGTTGCCATATTGATTGATAATAGTTAGCAATCTGTGGCAAAGCTATATATTTTTTACATATTAAGCTATGTTGCTATGGCCATACTTACATATTTTTTGTCTTGAGAACATATTTAAACATTTATTTAGGTATTATTTTTCATTTGTTAACTTCTGAATGAACATTCCAGGTGGAATACAGCAGTGATAGTGACTCTGCATCAGGTGAGGAGTGGGCGGACATGTTGGATGAGGAGGAGCAGAAGTACATCATGAGCCGACTTGCCAAGCAACCACAACTCCTGTCTAATGTACCAGAGGAAAACTCTAAAGAGGAGAGGAAGTGAGTTGTACAACGTCATTGTGATGTCATCCCTATTAAAGTAAAATCTCTGCTGAAGTCAGTATAAGGCCTAAATCTAATTCTAATTCATTGTGGGGGAATGAGATCTGCACTGACGTCCCACGTTAGGGTGTATTTATTTATTAGGATTGCCAAAGAATAATACACATAACTTAAAACTAAACTCAAACAGAACATATTATGGCTGGTGCTTATCCACTAAAGGCAACCACAGTTAACGCAGTTAAAACATTGCATTATCCCCCTGCTGACCTCACTCCAACCAGCACAACTCCTTAAAGTAATAGAGCACGACTTTGGGTTGATGACAGCAATGTTCCAGCATCCCCGATAGTGTTTGGATGGGGAGTATAAGGCCTGTTCTCTTGTGCTATCCCCTGACACTTGACACAAAACTTGCATAGACATCGTCTTTAGTTTAATCTTTCTCTTATTCCTTTCAAAGGTGTCAAAAATCATCTTGCCAATTAGGTACCTACTTGTTTCCACCATAACTCTACTGAATTCCAGGGCCCCAAAACGCAAGCGGAGTCGGGTCCCCAAACCACAGCCAGAAGATGGTGACAGCGGAGCAAACTCCCTGTCCGACAGTGATATTGAAGAGAAGTACGAACAGGAACAAGCAGAGAAACCAGTCAAGAAACTACGGCCATTGCTGCCTATTAAGACGAAGGCCGGTGTACTGGAGAGGACTGAGGAATGTGAAGGTTAGAGTAACATCCAGCAATCAGACCACCATCCAGAAAATACTCTAGTTTCTCCTGCAGGGTCTCCTGGATCCACAGCCCGACTTGCCACTGCCAACTGACTACCCACTGCTGGGCATATAGACCTCCCCAAGTCTGTGCCATCCACTGTGGTCCTGAGCTAGTCCCTCTAATTTACGCCCTGCGATTTTGACGATGTCGTCTGCTCATCTCGCTGCCGGTTCCCCAAGCTAGCCGTAAGTTTTTGTCTACACGAACTAAAAAAAAACGTTACCTTTCTTCACAGAATCTGAATCAGAACAAGAGGAACACGTCCCACCACCCAAAAAACCGAAGATTCCCGACACTCAGGATGACTCAGCCTCAGATTCTGGCATGGAGGCAACTCTCTTGGACCATGAGACGGAAGACCCTGAGAAAGAAGACGTCATCAGCGCTGTGCAGCTGCTGGCTGATAGGAGGAACAGGTTGGCTCATGAGAAACTCAGGATTGGGGCTCTGTGTTCTTCTCTGCTGGAAAGTCCTGAGAGAAAGGTGAGAGGCTACTAGACGATAACTCTTATTTTTTCTCTGTGCAATTCATTTTTTTTCTTCAGGGATGTATCTTATATTGGAAACACATTTCTGTACTTAAACTTGACTTCCAACTAACTAATATATTCCCACTCCCATAGCATTAGACATTAAACCAACATTTAGTCCGCAAGCTCGCTTCGTTCCACAATATTATACCGCGTTCACACTCAGCTCATGGCGTTGCCGGCATTATTGCCGCTATTAATTTCGGAATGATTACCACAGCAACATCGCCTTTATTCTTATTTATTTCGGAGCAGGGGCATGAACATGGAAACGAGCCGGGACAGAGGCATGATCGTGTTTAGTTAGACTATCTAATTTTTATTCGTCGTGGGGAAATGAGGTCTTTTTTTTTTTTTTTTTTGTTGACGGGGGGAATCTGCTCACAGACACCTCACCACACTTCAGGAATGTGGCAAGGTAGTGTGGGGATGGCGTACCGACCCACTAAACCACCCCGGCACCACATCCCGGGAATGCCACCCATTGACACCCCCGTGCTCACGGCGACACCTGCCACCAAGTGTCGCCTCCCGAGATCTGCATACTGACCGACCGGAGCCTGAACTCCGACCGGAGCCTGAACTTCGGCCGATCGCAGACCCGAAAAGGCCCCTGTATGGCAGGGGCTACCACTCGCCCCCTCTCGGGGCAGGCAGCGCTGGGCCACTGTCAACAGCAACCCTTCGCCGCCTCCATCCCGGGCGCATCAGTCCCACCGATAGCGCCCTGCGGCCTCTGGAGAGCTGCGGAGGCGGAGGTACATCCCATGCACCAACCGCCACATCGCTCTCCTGTGACACGGGGGCTGCGGAGACGGAGTTATGCATTGAGGGCTACAAAACATCCGTCCCATCGCCCCCGGTGCTCCACCGCGGGTAATTTTTTATAGAGGTTTTCTTCCTCGCAGCCCGGGCGGCTAAGCTAAGGCCCTCAGTCTCGCATGCCTGAGCACGCGGGTTTCCGAGCTCTGGGCGCTGACAAAGGAGATCCCATCTCCAGTGTCTACTCGGTGGCAGTGTGAGTGCACGCCGAGCACGCCCCACTTCATCCACTCACTGCGCCCTCTGCTCATCAGAGGCACGCGTGGAGAAGCCTCCTTCCCTGACAGGCTATTGGTTATCCGAGAGTAATCCACAAATTGACTATCTGGGTTAATAGACAATCTGCGGACTAGTCTCGGACGTAACAGGGTACACCGTCCTGTTGAACTGAAACTCGCTCGGGATAAGCCACCAAGGTTGCCCCTAAGGCACTAGAACGCCGAAGCGCCCGCCCGAGTATCCCGAGAGATCAACAGTTCAACAAGCGCTCGAGAAGGTTGCCTGCCGTCGTACCCCGGGGAAATGAGGTCTGCACTGACGTCCCGCTTTGGGGTGTATTGTGCATTGGGGTGTTAGACTATGCTCATGCCTACTTCCATGCCCAACTGCCTGCCTACTGCAACTGAGTGTAAACGCAACATTACAAACTTTCTTTTATTTCATTAATTTGTGTTTATTGTTCATACAAATTTGTCTTTCAGCTGAAGAATCTATTCCCGATCCTATACCTAATGGAAGAGCGGCTCAAGGACGGAGCACTGAACCTGCACTCGGTGCGCAAGCTCGCTTCGCTCTCCGCGTGCGAAGTGTTTCGGGATATACTGCCGGACTATATGCTCAGGCATCAGGACTACTCCGATGTTAAATGTATGTTTATTTTTATTACTATTTAGTTTACAAGTTTAAACTTTCACTAGCTGGCGCCCGCGGTTTTGCTCGCGTGGTAGCCGCGTACAAACTGTTTTGAATTTTTATGAAAATTCTGAAACACGTGTCAATTTATTTGACGAATCTATGTACCAATTTTGAAGGGTCTATCATGTACGGTATATTAAAGAAACGCATTATTTAGTTTAAATTTTTGACCCGAATTTTGGACACTTTAGGATGCGACTTTTTAAAATTTCTTTCTTAGTGCACCCTTACACTATATAAGGATACTGTATGTTACATTACGCTCGTGTGATTATTTTATATTCAGGATGCTTATGTGAACAATTGTGAACTCTGTTTGCAGTGAAAAAGGATACCCTGTCGTTGTACAAGTATGAAAAGGAACTTTTGGAGTTCTACAAGCGATACCTACAGAGACTTGAGAAGGCGAGTGGAGTTTTACGACGCAAGAAAGGAGATACAAGGTACCTTGCTATTAGCGTTTATAACATACTAAAAAAAGCAAGCTTGGATGAGTGGCCAACTCTGGTGACGGAGTTTTTAGGCCGCCTTAAGGCCTTCGTCATGGCTTAACAACTGCTAGAGCCGGGGCAGTTTAACGTAAATAAATAAAATAAATAAATAAATTTTAGATAGTCGGTGAAAATTAGCCACGGAAGTATTATTTTAGGCTAGATGTTTATTTATCATCGTTAGCCACAGATTACTATTATTTATCACTAGCTGATACCCGCAACTTCGTACACGTGCGTAACTTTCCACCAAAAAATATCTGTCAACCAGCATACGATGAACCTCGTGTCAATGGCTGCTTTTGGTTTAGAGAGGTCAAGCTGTATCTAAGAATCCACGTCTTTAATTTCAATAAAATATAGCCTATGTTTCAATCCGGAAAAAGGGCTTCTGAATGGTATAAGTTTCATTGAAATTGGTCCAGTAGTTTAGGCGTGATGCGCGAACAATCAAACAAACAGACAAACTCGATTTTTGGAAGTTTATCCTTATATTTAATTTTAGTTTTTCGATTTTTTACAGTTTTATAATAGTATAGATTCATTTTGTGATTCGTAGGAGACCAGACGAGTCAGCAATCAGTCTTGCTATAGTTTCCATCCAATGTATGGCGAGTCTCCTAGTCTCGCGGCCTAACTTCAACTATTCAACCAACATAGCGCAGAGCATCATTCCGTTCCTAGACTGCAGGGAGAGCAAGGCGCGGGCGATAGTCACAGAGGCGTGCGTCACAGTGTTCCAGGAGGATAAGAAAGGGGATATTACACTCACTGTAAGTTCACGTTAATACCGATTGAGACTTTTTTCAGATGAATTTGCGAAGATCTGGAGGGCTACTCTTGACGGGTAACTCGCATTTGTTCTATAGAACTGTTACGTCTAGAACTGTTAAAACTTTTTTTATCCCTAATATCTGGTAACTTCCATTTGGGTAGGACTATTGAAACGAAAACTAGTCCTAATGGGCTAGTTTCAATAGTCCTACCATGGAACTACAGGGATAAAAAAGTTTTAAAAACAGTCCTATAGAACAAATGGGAGTTACTCCTCTTGACCACCGCCGTTCCAAATTGGATCAGGATTTTGACAGATTTCGTGTAATTTTGTACTGAAAAATGACCGGACTTCAGTCTGTCAAAATCTATGGTTTCGGATTGGAACTGTGGTCGAGAGTAACCCACCATGTCATCGTGTTTGAGGTTTTGTGAGCGTGATGTATGAATGTGTGTTTAAATTTTGATATACATATTTGTTTTGTTGTGATGTTTGTTTTTTTTTGTGACTTTTATTTTTATTGTACCTACTACTACCCATTAACTATTACATTTATTTATACCCGCGACTTCGTACGTGTGCTAAACTTTACACCAAAATATCAACATAATATGATGAACCTCGTAGCAAATGTCTGATTTTGGTTTAAAGAGTTCAAGCTGTATGTAACAATTTCCCCCTGAAGCCATTTTTTCCACATTTTTCAATCTTTGGCCACAGTGGGCCAGTCACTTAAATGACTACTAGCTTCCGCCCGCGACTTCGTTCGCGTCCCGTTGGATCCCGTTGATTTTCCGGGATAGAAAGTATCCCATGTTACTTATAATACCTCCAAGAATATGTGTACAAAGTTTCAAGATGATCAGTTAAGTAGTTTTCGCGTAAAAGCGTAACGAACAAACTTCATTCAAATTTATAATATTAGTATCTGGCAGAATTGTGACAACTAGCCACAAAAGCCACAAACCAAGAAGTTAGTTAATATTAGTATGATGACGTGCTTGACATATTAGTACTACAGATAAAAAAAATATTCATAAATCTAATATTTTTTTTTTGATGTACCTAATCAGAACAGCCTGAGCCAATTACACTAATTAAACTAATAATATTAACTAAACATAATTAATAGTAATATAAAAATACAGTCAGAGTCAGAAGAAAGTTAAATTAATTTCTAAAATAACAATAACATTAATAATAGACATTGTGAATAAACTAGAGTAAAACTTAAATCTAGGAAAAATAAATAATTATGATAATGAAATCCTCAGATAGTTCGGCTCATAAACCAGTTAGTGAAACGTCGCGGGGAGCGGCTGGTGCCTTCAGCGCTGGACTGTCTCCTGACCCTGAGGATCCGGGATGTCGACATGGACCTGCAGGCTGACATCCAGCACAAGAAGAAGCAGGATGAGAAGCATAAGAAACGTATCGTTAACTTATCCAAGAAAGAGAAAAAGGTATGTTCATTATATCACTATGGTCATCCTGATGATGATGATGATGATGACTTCCTGGCCGGTTTCGGCTACGGCGACATTGTTGCTGATTGATGCCTATGATGGGCTCTAAGGTGATTTTAATAGCCAATTTTGGCTTTAATGGTTCTTGCATACAATGTGCATGACTAATATTATAAACGCGTAAGTTTGTAAAGATGTATGGATGCATGTTTGTTCCTCTTTCACGTAAAAACTACTGATCCGATTTGGATGAAACTTGGAATGAAACTTAGAAACTTTGCCCGTGATCTGGATTAACACGTAGGCTACTTTTTGTCCCGGAAAATCAACGGAATCCACGGGACCCGAACGAAGTCGCGGGCGGAAGCTAGTGGTCAATATTTCATGATCGATATAATTGAAATTATGTGTATTTGTCTTCACAGTCCAGTCGCTATAGCTCTGCTTTCCGTGCCGTTGGTCGTGGGTTCGATCCCCACCGAAAACAAACATTTGCGTGGCAAACATAGATGTTTTGTTCTACGTCTGGGTGTTACTATGTATTTATAAAAAGTAAATAAATATTCTATCAGCAATTTAGTTCTCACAGTACAAGCTTTGCTAGAAGACTTGTGAAATATCCATGAAAATTTATTCCCCAGCGCAATAAAAAACTAAAAGAAGTGGAACGGGAGCTGCTTGAAACAGAAGCGCAAGAGAGTGAGATGTCGCGACGGCGTCAGCTGACGGAGGTGACCCGCACCGTGTTCCACATATACTTCCGGCTGCTGAAGACTGCACCTAGGTCTAGTCTACTCGCCGCGGCTTTGAACGGACTCGCCAAGTAAGTGAAATTAATAAATATAAATATTCACGGACACTTATAAACTTTTTTATTCTGGAAGCTTTTAAAGTTAGGTGTAAACTCTGGTTTCTAGATTTTTTGTAAAGATTTTTTTTTTATTTTGAATTTCATCAGATAACGACACGAACTGGTTTTGTAAGATAAAAGGTCTATCATTCAGCTACTAGGAGAAAAAAAATTACGGTCGTAGACCTAATAGTTTGGCTACACTTGGAACATCCAGCCTAAAATCGGATTTTGGCCAAAATTTCATAAAAGTCTGAATATCGCAGAACATACATGGGGGTTTAATCAATAGTCATTGAGGTCCCCCATCGCTCTGCCACCGATGATCCACTCCTCCAGATACACCCTGTATAATATGCTCGAAAGCAAACTGCTTACAATTTCGACTTACTTTTCGTTTTAAATTCTCTTATAACTTAATTTTGTATTATCTAATCTATGTACTATACCTATCTACTGGTTATTTATTACTATTATTTATTCTTTATTTAAAGTTCGTATCTGGGACGAACACTCAAAATCAAAAAAAGGTTTTATTCAATAAAATCTCACTGATCACTTTGAATCACTCACTAAAATATTGGATAATAGTATATTATGCAACTAGTGAATAAAAGACGGATTTAAAGCGAGGGCCATAAATGAATCACGAGCAAGTAAAGGATTCTGATTAGATGGAGGTCAAATATATTAGTGTGTTCTAAATTCAAACACCAAAACAGTGAGTACAAGTGCTTTTTATTCACTGTTTTCAGTGAATAAAATAATCTTTTTAGAGTGTGAATGGTATAAATATATTGGCCACCCTTATAACTTCACCAAATGCCTTCCCAGATTCACCCACGTAATAAACCTGGAATACTACTCCGACCTCGTGTCTATCCTGGGGCACCTTCTGCCTGACGAGGGTATAGCCTCCAGGGAGAAGTTGCTGTGCGTGCGGACGGTGCTGGCCATCCTGGCAGGGTCCGGAGACTCCCTGAATGTAGACCCGGCCAAGTTCCACGCGCATCTCTACGCTAACATGTTGAATGCGCATTCAGGTATGCAACAACGATGCCGCTGGTTCTTCCTAAACTGGATGAATCCCTATAATCAAGTTTCCCCTAGGCCCGATTCAAGTTTTCCAGAACAAGCAAAAAATTTTTACATTTTCAGAGGTCTGGAAAAAATGCAAAAGTACCTTAAACAAGTTTTCTCATCCAACTTCATGAAGCAATAAGTTGGGAGAATATATTCTCTAGCAGTTCATGGAAAAAGTACATGAAAACACCAATTATTCAGATATGAGCAATAATCTAAAGAGATCAAGCATCCAGTCTCCGCTACTAATCTGGACTCGCAGATGAATTTTTTATAAAAATCTCTATTGAAACTATTGCTTCTGTATTTTTATTAGAATAAGAGCTTTAGAGCGGCCGTTTTTAAGAAGCAGCTACCGGATCTTTTAAATCCTACTAATACACTCGAGAGCAATGATTCCGGGTCACTTAAAGAATGTTAAAAATCTCGGAAACTAAAAATGATAGGTTAATGCAATAAATTGTATTTAATAGACAATGTAATACTCCTTAAATGAAAGTAAAAAAATATGAGTCACCATACATTTTATTAACACAAAATTACATAAAGAAAAAAACTGCTGATCTCTCCTTAAAACAAAAATAGGAAACATGAAATTTTTGAACTTTATTACGATTTGACTTGAATTTTAATACTTCGTATTGCCTCCTCGTGCTTCCATTACTGCGTTTACGCGGTTTGGCATGCTGTACACCAAGTTCCTTATACGATTTTGGGGAATATTCTCCCATTCCTCTGTGAGAGCAATTTTGAGCTCACGAAGCGTGATTGGGGGAGGGTTTCGTTGTTTTACGCATCTGCCTAGCTCGTCCCAAGCATGCTCGATCGGGTTGATATCCGGGCTGCGCGCTGGCCACTCCATACGAGTAATGTTCATCTCTTGAAGGTAGTCATTCACAATCCTACCTGTATGAGGTCGGGCATTGTCATGCATAAATATAGCATCCTCACCTAAATTGACCATAAATGGACCAACATGATCATTGAGGATTTCTTCCACATATCTTACGCTAGTTAAAGAGCCGTTTTCTATGATCACCAGCTCTGTGCGACTTTCAGAAGAAATTCCGGCCCACACAAGTACAGACCCACCACCGTAGGCTACTTTTTCTTCGATGCATGCTTGCTTGAATCTTTCCCCTGGTCTTCGATACACTCTGTGTCTTCCATCGTGCTTGTAGAGCATAAATTTTGATTCGTCGGAGAACATAACTTTTGACCAATCTTCAATACTCCAATTTACGTGGCTCTGGGCATATCTTAGTCTTGAAATACGATGCCCACGCTCCAGTTTAGGGCCGTTTGCAGGTCTAAGGGGTTTTAAGTTAGATTCAGCAAGCCGACGTCTTACTGTCCATGCACTTGGGTTACTTCCTCCGAGGCGTCGAAACTGATTTGTGAGTTCAGTTCCTGTGAGAAAGCGATTTCGAAGCATGGTGTTCACCAAGTATCGGTCTTCTCGTGCTGTGGTACACCTGGTTCTGCCCGTTCCTGGTCTGCGTAGGTTATAACCAGTTTCTTCGTAACGTCGGAGAACTCTTTGTACTGTTGACAGCGACACACCGACAGTCCTGGCTGTATCGCGCTGGCTCCGGCCGGTTTCCAGCATTGTAAGTATTCTGGTGCATTCTTCAGGCGTAAGCGACATAATTTCAGCTTGAATAATGAATATAGAGCACTATCAACATGGTTTATATACCCACATAAATGACAGATTACAAACAAAAGCAAAACCAAATGCTGTAATTTCGTAGTTCCATCTTCGAAAGTGGCCCTTTTTCAAATTTGATTTTTTTAAGATATAACTTTACAATAACTAAGAAGTTTTAATACCTTCATTTAAGGAGTATTACATTGTCTATTAAATACAATTTATTGCATTAACCTATCATTTTTAGTTTCCGAGATTTTTAACATTCTTTAAGTGACCCGGAATCATTGCTCTCGCGTGTATTATAAACGCGAAAGTTTGTAAGTATGGATTTTTGTTCCGATTTGGATGAAACTTGGAATATATATTGCCTGTGACCTGGATTAACACATAGGCTACTTTTTATCCCGAAAAATCAACGTGATCCAACAGGACGCGAACGCAGTCGCGGACGGCACCTAGTAAGTAATATTAGTGGTAAATTTGTAATCCAAGTACCTACATACCGTACGCACGCAACTTGTGCCACTGAAAACCAGCGCATATTTCGGATATTTTATTTTTACTTTATGTATATTCCTAGTTTGTAATAATAACAATATAAATATTTTCTATAATTACAATTGTCAGGTAGCACACACGACGACGCAAAGATAATCCTGGAAGCGATAACGCAGATCTGTGCAAGAGCACGTCGCGTCTCTGTCGCAGTGTTGCAATCCTTCGCCAAACGTCTCGCAACACTGGCAACACAACTACTGCACAACGGTGCATTGGCCTGTCTGGTGTTGCTACATCAACTAGGACAGGTAACATAAAGCCCCGTATTCACGGTAAACATTTGTTTAGCAACAAAGTTGAATCAACGTGTTGCGGAGTTGCTGTAAGCGTGTGTTAGATTTTATTTATATATATATATTATTTAATATAAAAGATTATATAAATATGTAGAGAGAGAAAGCCATATATAGGTTACTATAATTGAATATTAATCATTTTACTCTTACTAGAAATCATCTAAAACTCGTCAATAAACTATTTATTGATTAGAATAATAGCCTGTTCGTCAGGATGTAAAATGGGTATGTTTTATAAAGTAAAGATGTAGAAATCCTTTTCATACTTAGTAGTTTATTTCTCAGTCGCTAACACAATACTTCTTAGAATAAGCCACGGTTATAACTAGCACAATAGTCTACCTACTTAACACAGGTAGGTACAGAAAATAACATCATACCTTTATAACTTGTTGGCACATAGCCTCCTTAAATGATATCAAATCGGCAATAGACTTCCATGTTACCCGTACCAAATCCATCACAAGACTGTCCTCGTCGAATAATCTTAACACACTGCCGTTCACACCGTGCCGGTCGTTATGGCAAAAGTCAAGTGAAGTTGGTTACAGTTCATTGTAAGACGTAAACAAATGTCGGAAGTCAGTACACAATCTAACATTCTACATAATGCAATATAAAATATAACTTGGGGATACTCTGAACTTTGATATTTATAATAAATTAGTATATGATTTTAGCAATATCAATTACGATTATAAAGTACTGCTAGTTCTATATAATACCGATCTTATCATCGGATGTAAACAATCAAGTATACATATCTAGATACTGATATACATTGGGATATTCATGATAAATTATATAATTAATTTAGATAGTACATTAACTATTATACATCTGAATCAATAGGTTTTTATACATTTTGATGGAATATAAAATACTAATTGTATTCGAAACCAACGTGAACGTCGTACAGACCAACTTTGTGTTGCAATAATGTAAAAATACAAAGGCTTAGCTACAGTGTTGTCATAGTGGTTCGATATAAATTTAACGGTTCTTAATTTGTTATATACTTCACGATATTAACATTACATAATATATCCAAATCTAACACGTGCAACTATGCAACACTGCGTGTTGCAAAGTTGATATGGGCATGTTGACAAGTTCTCGCCCGACGAGCGTACACATCAGTTTAGCAACAAATGTGGACGTGTGTGAACGTGTTTGCAACAGTTTATCAGATACAGAGAACACAACAACACTACTTCCTCGGGCAACATTTAAACGAAGACTGGCGTGTGGACAACCTTTTGATTTAAACAAAGTTTCCAGCAACATTCTTGCCGTTCATCAACAATGTTGCTCAATTGTTGCTAAACAAATGTTTACCATGAATACGGGGCTTAACTCTTTGTTAAAGACTCACAGACAGTAGGCTACTTCTAAACGTGAATTCGTGGATTTTGTCAGAAATCTTGTTCTTCGCACTTTTTATTTGTAAATCTTCACTTATTATCTAAGATAAGCAGCGGTCTGTGTCTTGAGCCATCTTGAGCTATGACGCCTGCTAGATGTCTCTCATCATGAAATCAGAGCAATCATAGATCGCAATGGCTCCATTAGGAAAATAAAATATTCATGGACATTTCACACAACGCCCTCTAGCCCCAAACTGGGAAAGCTTGATAGGAACTAAATTGCTGATAGAATAATATAATAACAGGCCTTTACATCTATTGAAGATGAATTATACAGCGTCAGGAGGCAACCTATGCCTACACTTAACGACACACTGTAGTGCCTGGGACAATGTTTGATGGAGTAGGCTTGCCCAGCACCTATACCATCCTCACAGCCTAGTCAGCCATATCCACAGGAAAGACATCGTCAATACGTGCGGACCTGACTAAGCCAAGGGTTTCCTCACGATGTTTTCCTTGACCGTTAAGCTAGTGTTAATGCGCATATTCACGGCCGGGATTCGAACCCACGTAGAATCCGTATACCTACATATTTTTTGTTATCCACAGCAAAGTGGATCAGTAGCAATGCTGCTAGAAGACGAGGAATCGTACGGCTCCGGTGCATTTGACCCGCAGGCTGGCTCGCCCGAGCACAGTTGCGCGCACGCGACTAAACTGTACGAGATCGGCACTCTCACCAGACATTACCACCCTACTGTGCGGGACACCGCCATCGCTCTACTCAAGGGCAAGCTGCCGCAGGAGCTCGCCAAACTGTCAGTTTCATTTATATTTCATTTATTCAAGAAAGTAAAACTTACATCTACATCTAAAGCTGCTTTCAGTGCGCACTTAAAAAGGACGGGTGACCGTTTTGCTTTTCAGATTTTGTTCAGCAAAATAACCTAACTTGAATAAAAACAAGTGCAGCGAAGAAAATAAAATAAGGCCGAAGAATAACAAAGATAAAACAAGAGATGAATACAATCAAGATTTATGCACAAATAATGCAATTTTCTCTATTCGCTATTTCAATCTAACTAGAAAACATTTACAGTAACGAGCTACTAAACAAGTTACCAACATCTAACTAAATGTGTATAACAACGTGTACCTGTGTGTGTACACTTACTAAATACCGCAGCATTACTAAAATGGCAACATTACTAAAAAACCAGTGCGTGCAGTCCCTACGCGCGGAAGAAGTTATACTTCGAGTGCCACGCATTCACTCTCGCTCTGTGTTTAATGTGAAATTAATTTTGTATTTATTTTTATGTACCCAATATGCAGTACTAAATTTTCACTTCAAAATAAAAAGTAAAAAGTTGCATGAACACTGCCATCTATTATATTTTGATTGTAGCGTATTAATCTCTTTCTATTCCCCCCGCTGTCAGTGGAAGCCGTTTATCTTCAAAAACACGGGCGGTAAAATGCTGAATTGCTGAACACTGCCATCTATATTTGATTGTAGCATTTGTAGCGTATTAGCCTCTGTCTCTTTCTATTTGGGGGGAATAGTAAGAGACAGAGACTATGTCATCCCGTAACGCAACGTTGTTGGAAGTCGCATTAGAAGTATAACTTCAATAATACGTTTTAGTTACTAGTACTATTACCATCAGTATAAAGCAAAGTCGCTTCCCGCGTCTGTCCTAATGTCTGTATGTATGTCTGTATGTATGTATGCTTAGATCTTTAAAACTACACAACGGATTTTGATGCAGTTTTTTTTAATAGATAGAGTGATTCAAGAGGAAGGTGTATATGTATAATACATCATCATCATCACTGCATTGCACCCGTGCGAAGCCGGGGCGGGTCGCTAGTACTCTATATTTTTTTTATACAACACTAGCTACCCGTCCCGGCTTCGCACAGGTGTTAACAATTACAATTTACCTTACTTATTACTACATACTTTCCTAATTTGTTTTAACTTCTTTCAGATCGCCCGTCCAAGTGTTCAATCTATACGACGGTTCACAAATGTCGTTCAAGCCGGCCATTCCGCCGCCGCCGAAGCTAACAGAAATCAAAAAGAAGAAGGGAAAACCCGGACACACCTGGAGACAACAGGACCTTAAGGAGATGTGCGAAAGAGTCGAAAATAGTATCGAAATGGTTGATATGGTGTTCAGGTGATGGAGATAAACATTTAATTAAAATATTTGACTATATTTGGCAATTTTACTTAACTTTAAACCTTATCCTAATTACAGTAGGTATGTAAACTAAGTACCTGCTTATTTAAACTAGCTAATTTTCCGAAACGAAAAATCCATTGATGCACGGCCGAGATTCGAAGCCACGACCTTCGGATCGAAAGTCGAGGTGCAATCCCACTCGGCCATCAAGGCAGTCTTTATAAATAAACAGGACAAGAGTTATATTAGCAATCAGCTTTTTATCCTGTTTTGTGTTGGGTTTCTACATAGGTACCTATAGTTTATGGGTTTCTAGTGATAATATTATATTACCATGTTTTAAGTATACAATCTGTTTCGTGTTGGTTTTCCTCATGAATTAACATTCACCCATCATAATAATAATATAAATATTCATGGACATTTCACTACGCCTTCTAGTCCCAAACTAAGCAAAGCTTGTACTACGGAAACTAGATTGCTGATAGAATACTTCATACTTCCTTCTTTGTAAATACGTAACTATACATAGTAACACTCAGACATAGAACAAATATCTATGTTTGCCACACACAAAATGTTTGTTCTCGGTGATCGAACCCACTACCCACAGCATGGAAGGCAGAGCAGTAGCGGATTAGCCACGTAGCAGGTGTAGCAAATGCTACGGGCCCCGCGCATTTGGGGGCCCAGCGCACCAACGCTTTCTGACCGTAAAACGTATTAATCTATCAACTTTTTCAAATCATATTGCTCAAAAACACAAAAAAATTCGCGGCTCGCTTTGCTCGCCGATGAGTATGTACTTTTCAGTAAAGCTCAAGCTATCCAAGGGCTCCTTGATACAGGTTGCTACGGGCCCCGCGCTGACTTAATCCGGCACTGAGGCAGAGCTAATACCGACAGCTTTTTCATTGTAAACTAGCTGGCGCCTGCGGCTTTGCTCGCGTGGTAGCAGCGTATACAAACAGTTTTAATTTTTTTTGAAAATTCTGAAACACGTGTCGAGTCAATTTATTTGACGAATCTTTGTACAAATTTCTTTTTTTTTTTTTTTTTTTTACCACAATGTCTGAAGACCCGCCTGTACAACCAATGTGTTCTGCCCACCATGACTTACGGTGCCGAGACGTGGACGCTCACGCAGGAGGCTGTGTACAGGATGAGAGTTGCACAGAGAGCCATGGAGCGTGCCATGCTCGGCATCCAGCTTATAGACCGTGTTCCCAACGTTACGATTCGAAGTCGAACAAAGGTCAAACACGTTGGGAATCGCATATCGGAACTAAAATGGAGTTGGGCGGGACACTTGACAAGGCGAGGTGATGACAAGTGAAGTAAGGCGCCAACAGAATGGCGTCCAAGAACCGGTTATAGAAATGTCGGTCTTCCTGCAGCAAGATGGGCAGACGATATCGCAGTCATAGCGGGCAATAATTGGATGAGACTGGCACGGGATCGTAAGGAGTGGTACATCAAAAGAGAGGCCTATATCCAGCAGTGGGTGAAGTCAGGCTGTGGATGATGATGATGATGTACCAATTTTGAAGGGTCTATCATGTACGGTATATTAAAGAAACGCATTGTATATTTTTTTGTTATTAAACCTGTGGGTCGCCCTTGCCGTTACACAGCTCAAGTTTCCTGATGGCGATGCCGTCTTCTCCGTCAGAATCGGAAGTGGATCTGGTCCGGCTGTAGTTCCTACTGTAAGACTTGGAACCCTTGCTCATGTCGGTGCGAGTGCTCGATGTTATCTTGAAGTTACGATGCGCCCATTTCTCAATCTTGAATCTAGAAATTATAAAAACCGTAAAAGGTTGTGACATGAATCACGTCACGTGACCCAATTTTTTTAATGAGATAATTAAGCATTTGTTTGACTACCTGCACAACTGATGGTAAGTGTAGCTGCAGTCTAATGCAGGCCATACACGCTAGGTTGTGCATGATGTTTAAAACCTTGCATGCACAACCGACAGTTATAACCGAGCTTCATATTTCACATACACGTTAGGGTTTGCATGATGGTTATAACCTTGCATGCATAACCGAGAGTTTATTATTAACAGACAACAAACTGAGAAGTGTGCATGCAAGCTCACGGACGCCACACACGCTCGGTTATGCATGCGGTTAAGCATGCGCATGCATAACAGAGTGGCAAAAATACCAATTTTAGTATTTGCTTGGTTGCATGTACATGCACGCATAACTGTACAGTTTTCGGCCATACACGCTAGGGTTTGCATGTTGGTTATGCATGTAAGGTCATAACCATCATGCAAAACCTAGCGTAGGTGGCCGGCATAAGGTGGAGCACGCTTAGCTATAATCCACCTATTTACTCTTTTCTTGAAAATTCCTATGTTACATATTTTAGGCACTGATGATGGCAGAGAGTTCCCACTCCTTAATTTTACTCTTTAAATTTTTATAATTCTCTTGCAAACAGAATCACTAACCCAATTATTCATATTCAACTGTAATTTAGGCGCGGCTTTAAAAAATTCTCTATCATTGTCACTTGCATGACAACAGATTTAGCAATCATTTTAGTTAGCTCAGCTCTAGAAGACCAATATGAATATACCATTTCATTTACAAGACGATTCTAAAGTACCCTTGTGATTTTATTGAATTCCTAGATCTTCTTCATCGTGCAAGATATAAGGTAGGTTTTGGAGCATTCATTTTAAATCGTTTATCAATCATAACTATGATAATTATACCTAGGGATGATAACACTTCCTTTTTCGGTTGAAGCATGGACTAACAATTGTTAGCCCATGCATCATACCATCATTTTAGCTTCAACCATGGACTAAAAATAAATAACAATAAAAATATATATTATTGATGGTAGGTACTTAGGTACCTACTGCTGCGGTTATTATTTTCATAGTTATATATATTGCGTTTTGAAGTCAATAACTGGACTTATTGACAAACACAATATCCGAATCCGATACTTTAAGGTAAAAGCTACGTACTCACGCTGATGGAAGTATAACGAAATTAAAGTAGATACCTACAAACATCCAAACACAGAACAAATATTTGTTTGCCATGTCGTTGTGTCAATAACACAAATGTTTGTTCACTGTGGGGTTTGAACCCACAATTCGCAGCATAGACTGAGGTAGAAGATATTAAAGAGTTGTTTTGCAAAGTAAGGTCAGGGGGCTAAGACGCGCACGTGGAATATTTTGTCGACTCGTTCTGTCTGTCAAAATGAAAGCCTTCTGAACCAATTTTTGGACTATTTATTGCACTAGGCGTACCTAGGCATATTCTCGACAAAACACTCTTTCTTACTTGGAAGAATGATAAACACTTTAATATCAACTTTATACACTTCTGCGCGACTTTAATTACTCGTCGTAGCAAGGACGAGCTAATAGTCACGCAGATGTGTCAAAAACTGAAGATTCAAAGGCGCGATTTGTCGACAACATTACCACAGATAATGCAATAGTTTATAACTATATTTGGAAGTTTTCAAGAGTAGTGAATAGGTATCTTCTAGGTAAGTGTGCTACATCGTCGACCACTTCATCAGGTGAGATTGTGGGTAAGATAATGGTCTAACGGTTGCTCACGTGCGCATCCAACCCGCAGATAAAAGATGATTAGATGAGAAAGATGGTAGAAGTGACTGGATCTAGGTCACCTAATTTAAAAAAAACGTATTTTGTATAAGTAGATAAGTGAGGATGTAGGGAGTTCTCACGTCCAAAAGTTTTATACTACTAGTGAAAAACCCAAAACCCATTGCATTTTTAAAGAAATGTAACTCACGACGGTACTCCCCAGGCACGGTAGACATCCTCACTGACCTACCAGTTTGAGATTATCTGAAGATTTGGTACCTTTTGCACAGCATCAGGAATATTTTAGTTTTGAAGACGAACAAGAAGAATATGATGACTCCGATAAACATGTTGTATGCATTAACTAGAATGTACAGCCACACAGGAACACCGTCGTCGTTCAGACGCATCTAGAAATATAATAGATATACCTAGATAGATATTCTTGAACATTATCACACAACGCTCTTTGGTCCCAAACTAAGCAAAGCTTGTACTATGGGAACTAGATTGCTGATAGAATACTTAAATACATTTTTTTTGTAAATACATAGCTACTTATAATGCATAGTAACATCTAGACCCAGAACAAACATCTACGTTTGCCACACACAAATGTTCGTTCTCCGTGGGGATCGATTCCACGACCCACAGCACGGAAGGCAGAGCTACTACCGACTGGGCAGTGTCGTCTGTCAATATACCTACGTTGACAAAACAGTTATTTTATTTTGGACACATTATTTCACTAGCTTTCGTCCGCGACTTGTCCGCGTCCGGTTTGATCCTGTTTATTTTTCTGATTTGGATGAAACTTGAAATATCTAATACTTATACTAATAGGCTACTTTTATACTGAAAATCAAGAGGAAAAACGGTACGTGGACGAAGTCGCGGGCGCAAGGTTAGTTATTAACACTCTTGACTAGAACCGTGTATTTTACGGTAAAATAATGGTACTTATAGGTACCATTATTTATCCCGTAGTTACGTCAAGTTCGTTTACGTTACGTGACGACTGTCAGATTTGATACTTGCCGACGCCTTCTGGGGAGAGGTAAAGAGGACTAACCTGAACTAGTTCCAGAATCCATGACACACCCATGAGCATAGATAACTTGATGTAGAGCATGAATCTGTAACAATAACTACCATCAATTGTACCTAATAGCAGACTGCAATGTGGATACCTACAAGATACAAGATACGTTTATTTGCATAATAAAGGTTAGACCGCACTAGGGCGGAACTGCACTTCAGCGGAGCGTCGCGGCATATAGCTTCTATATTCTTTCCAAGGTAAAAGAATATAGAAGCTAACTGACGCGACGCTCCGCTGCAGTGCAGTTCCGCCCTAGTGCGGTCTAAGCTTTAGTGTTTACAAATTGGTCTTACTTTTAAAATTATTGACCGATTTCGTGTATCGCAAAATGCTTTTTATGTAGGTAGGTACCTTATGTTACTATAGGATACTAGTACCTACCTACAGGGCCGTCTTAAACTAGGCTGGGGCCCTTGGGCACACAAGAATTTGTGGCCCTTTTGGAAAGTAAAAAAAAGCGAATTATAATAACATTTTTTTACTAAGTACCTATGACCATTTATATTATAGGTAATCAAATACAGTATTATAATAGTATGTCATTAATGATATTATAAGCTGCTGGTTTTTTGGTTACCTACGATTACAATAACGGTTTCTTTCAAAAAGTGCCCGACAAAAATATTTTGAGAATAAATGTGTGAGAGAAATTGTCGGTCCTTCGGGGCCCTGGGCACGGGTCCCGTGTGCCCTTATGGTAAAGACGGTTTATACCTACACACCCATCATTAACATTGTGGTATCCTATAATTAGAGAAACATTTATACCTAAGTCCTTAGTTTAATAAATTGTATTTTCATGTGTTTTCCCTGTGGGATACCCTTATTAATTAAATGAATAAACATATAAAATAAATACA
Organism: Eulithis testata; assembly: GCA_947507515.1. NCBI lineage: Eukaryota > Metazoa > Arthropoda > Insecta > Lepidoptera > Geometridae > Eulithis > Eulithis testata. The sequence goes on along the minus strand of OX382213.1, from coordinate 1,065,290 downwards.
AACACTAGGTACCTACTATTTATCGAAAAATTCAGTATTGTGTAGAACATTTGCCATAGTTGAAGTGGCAATAGGCTTAGCTACAACTCAACGCAAAACTGACAACCGCTAAGGAATAAAAGGTCTCAAATGGGAACCGAACCCGCAAAGCAAAGCATTGATCCCCTCACCCGATGGAAGCCGGCTGATGAAAACGTCCAAAATTCTTTATTCCCGGAAACATATGGAGCTATGTGCAGCAGTGGACTTTTGCAGTCTCATAAGATCATCATCATCATCATAGGCAGCTTGTGACCCACTTCGGGCATAAGCCTCGTCTCTCAAACGCCACTCGAGTCTATTTTGGGCCTTTTGCATCCAGGTCGTCCCCTGTACGGCAATGACATCCACCCATCTGGCTGTTGGTCTTCCAAGGCCTCTCATGTGTCCCCTAGGCCACCGTATGATATAGGCCATCATAATGATGCCCATAGCATACCTGGCCATCATAATTATGATGATGATCACAGCAAAACGATCGCGATTTCGTTGCGTTAAAACACCTCATTAACAAGTTCTTTCTCGTACAATCTTTTTAAGTTCAATTCAATTTTCTTTATTGCTTTCATATTGTATAAAAGATTTTAATAAATTGATGGATAGGTACAAGAAAAAAAGGGGCTCATCGACAGTTTTCGTAAAATCTAACTAACTAAACTACCTACCTATGCCATTCGAATCGTTTCAAGCAGGCCTAAAACGGTCTTATATCTCAAACTTGACAATAAGGTGCCCATTGCATACAGATGCATACAAACTTTTATTGATACAAAACTGTAAATACACTATAATATAAGATCTATACAATTCACACTAAATAAATAAAAGCGCGGATTTTAGTTAGTATAAAAATAATAATAATAATTGCATGTTGCACATTTATAAAGCCATTATCTCTGAATACATAATGTGTTGATCAGCCCCTTCTTTCCCTGTGCCCTTCAATTACGTTTAGGGTCGGAGCCCGACTCTCGTAGTCTCAACTGACCTGTTCTGATTATTGTTATTCTTTTTGACCGCCGCTTTGTCGAAGGTCGCCATGTTCTGTCGGATCAGCCAGATGTTGTACATGGTCATCATGAACAGTAGACAGTTGCAGACGGTCAAAATCATCAGCGGTATGTACAGATATAGGAAAAACGTGTCTGAGGAAAAACGTTATAATTACACGCCGGAATTCAACGCTAGCTTATTTTATTGATTGAAAAACTAACAAACATCAAAGGGGTTTACCCAATTATCTTTTGTTTACTCATAAACGCCTTTTAACTACCTAACTACATATCAAAAGTAAATCGACTAGGGTCGCGATAGCCCCATCTACACATGCTCTCCCTAGAGCGACAACTTGGGTTCGGAGCCGGTTAATACATCTCCAGACTGGCCAAGAAAGATCAACAAAGAAACTCACCAGTCCTAAAGCATTTGTCAAACAACGGTTTAGCGATATGCTGAGGAAAGTCTTGCTGATCCATAATGACTGCGAAGATAGTCATAGCAGCGGACGCTCCGTACGCGTAACTTGCGTAAATCATCATCTTAACATTGATTCCTCGCCGGTGGATATCCCGTAGCTTCCTCGTGCCTCTGAAATAACTGTACTTGTAGACAGAGTCAACAGTTGTACGAGGATACACCCACCTAATACTTAATTTGTCCACCAACGCTGGCACCGGTATCTAATGCACTACCGGCAATAAAAAACACGTGAACGGCGCGGTGTGACGGCAGCGGGCGTTGGTGGGACAAACGGCCTAAGACTTTAAAGGTATTGCTGTGAGACGGTAACAATTCGCTGCCTCACTGAGCACGTCCACTGAGAACTTTGAAATACTGAACCGGCATCCACACTCAAACCGGAATACAGCAATCGGAGCATCACCGCTTGGCGGCAGAAATAGTACGGTGGTAGTACTTTCAAAAGAAGCTCTATTACCTACTATGGCCTGGGGCACTTCACTGTTTACTGTTTAATTATGAAGCAATCTAGTTCACATAGGACAAGCTTTGCTTAGTTTGGGACTAGAAAGAACTGTGTGATATTCCCTAAAAAAAATTTTTTTTATTTGTACTATAGTTAAGCATTTGGCTGCCAGCACACCTGATGGTAAGTGTAGCTGCAGCCTAAGGTGGAGCACGCTTAGCTATAATCCACCTTTTCACTCTTTTCTTCAAAATTATTTAATCTACAAATCGTAAAAAAATCTATGCTAGTTCATCGACGGTTCCCGACAGCGGGGCAATTTAGTCTGCTACCACTCACAGATTTACCGATTTAAACCTAAATTATGTACCTACGTACAATGTTTAGTCTAGGTCGTATGTACCTACAACAGGTTTTTGAGAGCTAGTTATTATGCGGTAAGCGTACCTGAACGTCCACCAAATGTCGAAAGACATGAGTTTTAGCCAGAAGAAGGAAGCGAGGATGAGAAAATAAATTAATTGAGCTGAAAATTGAAATTATACATTATTTCGACTCCTTATTTTTTGCTCCTAAAATAAAAGGAGACGGTTTATTAAACCATTCTTCTGAATTTGAAAGATAGGTATCTATGGAGATTATACTTTTGGAGTTGCGTTGCGTATGGTAATGAAACCAATGTAGTCACAATCTATTATTACCACACAGCAAAGTGCTTCGTGACTAATAACACCCGTTTAAACAATTTAAATCAATGAAAAGAATGTTGTTGAATCATCAATTCATCCTAATATAGTGGGCGTATACCGAATTAAATTACAGAATCTAATAAACAGGCCTTTGCATCTAATCAAGATTATTTTATTACTATACAGCATACAGATATCGTTGCCTATAACACGCTGTTACTACACTGGATACGTTAAGATGGAGTAGGTTTGCCTACCACCCGGGGTAGGCCTAGCTGGTCTTCAGTCCGACTTGACCCACTGCTGGGCATAGGCCTTCCCAAGTTTGTGCCATCCACTGCGGTAGTCGGGACAAAAAGTACGAAACTAAGCCACGGGTTTCCTCATCCTGTTTTCTTGCAAGTATGTCCTTTTCATCATTATGCTGGTCATCATAAGACCTTTGTATTATGGCGGGTCATCTCAAAACTGGCAAAAATAAGGCTGGCAGACAATGCTATCAGCATTAAATCCACCCTTATTTTGTGCAATAAAGTATTCATAAATAAATCTGAGTAGGTACTTTGAGATGGACCAATTCATGCCAGATTCCTCAAAACTGGTTATCTGTATAAACCCCAGAAATATAGAAATACCTAAGAATTATTCCAGATCAATCAGCAAAAAAACCGTATCCAAATCCGAGCTCTATTTTTAGAGGCCACTGACACACAACGCTGTACTTACTCACTAGAACACAGCCATTTTTAGAGGCCTTAGACACACAACGCTATACTTACTCACTAGAACACAGCCGTCTTTGTATAAGAGCGAAAAGGCTTTAAGGATGTACATAATCATAAGGGTGGCCACGTAAGCGCATAGTAACATCCCCTGGATGTTCCTGAGCTCGTGCAAGATGGAATACACCAGGAGGACAAGAAAGAGAAAGAATGCGGATATCAGCAAGGCTGGAAACCAAATTTAAACTTTCACATAAGGTGCCTTCTGATAAGATCGCCGTAGTAGTAAGTCCGGATAAATCACGTAAATAAGCAATTCAGCGATATTTTTAAATGATGGCAACATCGCTTTAGGCGATGTTGCCATCATTTAATGCTGTGTTTACTATATTAGAAATTACACCGAAAATTATTATATTACAAAATTATGTTCTAAGTTAAGTTAGTGTACTTATATATATTTCAAGTTGTAAACCAAATAATTTGAAAAAATTATAAAAATTAATAATGTCGCTGAATTGATTAGGGGGCGTCCATTAATTACGTGAGGCATTTTTGAGAATTTTTCGACCCCCCCTCCCCCCTTGGCAAGATATCGTTAGATTTTCCTCAACTCCCTCCCCCCTCCCACCACCCCTAATCTCACGCGAGATTCTTCAAGACTTCTATTTTGGATGTAAACATGTAGGAATATTGGAAAAAAAAGCGCACGTGTCGATACAGCTAAACAATCAAGCGCTACTTCGCTGCTCTGCGAAGTTCAGACGAATGCAACAAGTACTATTGTTTCAGATTTGGCCATATTTTATTCTAGAAATCATTTTTCATGCAATTTTACACCGTTTTCTGCGAGAAAAATAATTACGTGATACTTGCCAAGGCCCCCCTTCACCCCTAAGTGAGATTTGGAAAGATTTAGCTTGATCGCCTCTCCCCTAGAAAACCTCACGTAATTTATGGACGCCCCCTTAGTATCCGGATTACTACTTCGCCGATCTTACCAGAAGGCACTATACATAATTGGGTTTACGTACCTAATACTGCGTGCTGCACACTACGCCCATGCCGCTGCCGGCATTAATGCCGCGGACTTATTGCCACAGCAACATCGCCTATATTCTCACTAAGGAGCTAGGGCATGAACTTGGCGATGTTGCTGTGGCAATAAGTTCGGAATTAATCTCGACAATAATGCTGGTAGCGGCATGAGCATAGTGTCTAGTATAGTATTATATAATCTGTGATAGTGTGAACGCGGTATAACGGTGAAGTGTGTTGCTGGTGGAACTGGTGGAAGAGCCTTTACATCTATTGAAGGTGATTTACAGCGTCAGGAGGCAACCTATGCCTACACTTAACGACACACTGTAGTGCCTGGGACAATGTTTAGATGGAGGCTTGCCCAGCACCTATACCATCCTCTCAGCCTATTCAGCCATATCCACAGGAAAGACATCGTCAATACGTGCGGAGCTGACTGAAGCCAAGGGCTTCCTCACGATGTTTTCCTTCATGCGGATATAAATTTTCCGAAGCGAAAAATCCATTGATGTACGGCCGGGATTCGAACCCACGACCTTCCGATCGAAAGGCGACCGTCGAAAGGGTGCAATACCACTCGGCCAACCCGGCTTTTTTTTACTAAATAATACATGTTTTTATTACACATATTTTGTTTTGCAACTATTAATGAAAACAAACAAAGCTACAAAGCGAGTAGGTACTGAACGCCCGAATACTGAAACGTCACTCATTTTAAAACGTCTTGTCGCATCTTTACGAGATGGCAATCCAAGACGCGCTGCAGTTGGTACATATTCGGGCGGAAGTGTAAGTAATTAAATTACTTATTAAGTACCTATGTACTTACCAATCACAGTAAACCACTGTTTCACCTTCAAATTTTGCTGATCATTTGCGTACAGCTTATAAAAGAATGTGGACATTGATTTGTTGCCTTTCGTTCCAACTGCCATGTCCACACAGAAAAGGGGAGTATCTCGCGGCGTCCAATACTCGTAGTGATTCGGTAGGGGTATCACCAGCGTACCTTTCTAAAATTTATAACTTTAAAAAATTGAAAAATCCGATTTCAATTTGATACTGGCTGGGGCTAAACTCACTGGAGTACAGCCCTGCACGCCACTAAATATATTTCATTAGATGAACAATAAAAAAAAAATGATACAACTTCGATGATGAATGATGATGACGGTAGTTCATCGGGTTTGTTCTATTGAAAGGTCACAAGCTAAATTCGCAATGTCGCGTACGTGGATGGCGTTTTTTCCATTCGTATATAGATATCGAACTCCCTAACTGAACCGATTTTTTGAAAAAAGTTATGGGACCAATCTGGACCCTTTCGGATAACAGATTTTTTCAAATCGGTTCATAGATGACGGAGTTATGAGGTACCTAACAAACTTAAAAAAATATGTAAAAAAATTATGAGGATAGTCGGTCAGATTAGTCAATCTTCACTGATTTTATCTAAGTTAAGTGACGTTCTGCGCGATCAGAATTTGGATGGGTGACCATTAGTGGCATTTACAGGCTCTAGCAGTCGTTAAGCCATGACCTGGCCTTAAGGCGGCCTAAAAACTCCGTCAGCAGAATTGGTCAACAATATCATACGAGCTTGCTTTTACAAACAGACCCACGTCAAGCTAACACCCCTTCGTTTTTATCAGCCCATGGTTAACCATTTACCTCTAAAATTTTTACACTTTTTGTCCATATAGAGCAGTTATTATTGGCGTCATCGCCCATTCTGCCCATGTAAACATCGCTATGCAGGACTACAAAATCCTTGTACTTCTTCGTTGATATTTCACCGCCATTGACCTTGTAGATATCATTTTTAAAAATCTTTAGATCCGAGTAATCGAGGTTTATATGGGCCAAGCTATCATTAAGCTCTTTTTTGACGCCCTCTATATTTTTGCAACGGTTTACCCCCTTCTTGGAATATATCACTTCATCTTCGGCACAGCATTTTACAATACACGGTTTTTCACTAGTGCAATGACTACGAATGTCTACTTTGTGACGTTTTAGATCGGTAATATTAATATCACACGTGCTTTGAGAGCGAACATTACAGATAACGAAAAGTAAACTGAAACTCCAATAAAACATTGTACGTATTGGTGTTGCGCATCGAGAACGAATACTAGCGTTGTCCTGTTGAATATCTAATGCTGGAAGAGGTAAAACGTGTCTTATCATAGCAGACCACGCCCGCCCTACCCCGCGCATTGCCATGACTCGCTACCGCGCCCTGCCACGACTGTCGTCGTCGTATGAGTTAGTTGCAAACTCTGGTGACGGAGTTGGCTGCCTTAAGGCCTCCGCCATGGCTTAACGACTACAAGAGCCGGGACAGTTAAACGTGCCCTTCGAAGCACGGAAGCGCTCAGATGTAAATGCCACTAACGGTCACCCATCTAAATAGTGACCGCGCTGAACGTCGCTTAAAGGCAAGCGTCCACAGGCCCGCATCGGACGCATCGCACGCAACGGATTTTAGCTTGAAATAAAAGCAAATTTATAGATAGTCAATTATTTAATTTCTTAAATATAACCCGATTTATTACAGTTATTCACACTTTACTTTCTATTGCTCTTTGACATTTGCAGATCTTTTCCGTTATGTTTTTCAAGGTCCAACTAGTCGCCCACCTTTCCATACCAACGTGGATGGGTAACTAGAGTCCTTTCCATGAAAGAAGTCCCGCAGACGCGGCGCTGTAGTCGGCCTTAAGTATTATTTCTCGGGCAGCACTTTTAACAACTTTAGGCATTGAAAACAAGACTTTGATCACAGAAACCAAATAAAAACGCACTAGCATCCGAACACATTAACAGCACCTGACAACTAATTTAAAATTTAGTTCCGGAAATTTCCGCTGGACTTCTTTCATGAAAAGGACTCTACTCCACTGTTTGACTTTTTTTAAACTTTCATGAAAGTTTAGAAGCTTGTATTTTTAAATGAATACTTTTTTTACAGTTTGGAGTGTATACAGACATAGATATTGACGGATATTGACGTTACATCTGTTAAACGATATTAATATATACACTAAGGGCGCTTGTAGACGTCCGTTTTTTTCGCCGGATACCCGGACCGTGTTTTTTGCCGGATTCGCGGTGGTGTATAATTTCTGATGAATGTGTGTACACGAGCCGGACATCGGTCCGGCGAACAATATACGATAGCCGTTTTTGACGGTCCGTTATCAGGTGAAAAAAACGGACATCTACAAGCGCTCTAAGGGGTATATTCATATTATCTTCTAAACCTGAGCTAACTAAAATGATTGTCATCTCTTTTTTTTGTCATGCAAGTGACAACGATAGACCATTTTTGAAAGCCGCGCTAAAATGACAGTTGAATATGAATAAAGGGGTAAGTGTAGACATAACACAGACTGACATAATCACGGTAGCACACTTATCGATTTGTTTCATAATCTCTACTAGTGGGCTAATCATGGGAATTATTAAACCCACTCCGAAAGGCCATTACAATTTTAACATAATATATTCAAAGTACTACATTTCATTTTAAGCCCAGCTTTAGTTTATTTCGTAACTTTGTTTGATTTTTTAAAATTGAGGTCTTTTTTGTAACCCGCGGCTTAGTCAGCTCCGCACGTATTGACGTTGTCTTTCCTGTGGATATGGCTGACTAGGCTGAGAGGATGGTATAGGTGCTGGGCCTACTCCATCTAAACATTGTCCCAGGCACTACAGTGTGTCGTTGAGGTTACACTAGTCGCACACCTTTCCATACAAACGTGGAAGGGTAACTACTCCACTGTTTGACGCTGACCAACCAAAAATAAGGATTATATCAATTTATCTCGTCATAATCTATGTCTGTATACACCCCAAACCGTAAAAGCTTGTATTTTAAATGAATACTTTTTTACGGTTTGGGGTGTATACAGACATAGATTATGACAAGATAAATTGATATAATCTTTATTTTTGGTTGGTCAGCGTCAAACAGTGGAGTAGTTACCCTTCCACGTTTGTATGGAAAGGTGAGCGACTAGTTGGACCATAAGTAGTTTTCGCGTGAAAGCGTAACAAATAAACGTGCATTCACATTTATAATATTAGTAGGTAGAAAGATATTGGGATTATTTATTCCTAATAATGTTTTAGTAGGTACCTACATAAAATAACATAAAATAAGTACCTACAGCATTACATTAATTATATTATAAGGATAATAAAAACACAGCAATGAGATCATAACTGTTTGCGACAGAAAATAATCACAATTGAAGTACCTACTTTTCCCTAGGAGCTCTTTTACAAAAAGAGACATGCGGGCCTAAGATGCGCACCGCGTGATATTTGTCATGTCGTTCTGTCAAAATGTAAGCATTTTGTACCAGTTTAGGAACCACAGACGAAGTATCATAATCAAATGGACGGAGTGAAATCTTTGGTAGCGTGTCAGTTTTATGTTGGTTGAGTTTTTAAATTTACATTAGTGTGCGTGAGTAGGGAAGAGAAACTATTACGAAATATATCGATAAAAAATGGTCGCATACTCGTACTAATCTCGAAACACACTTAACTTTACTATTTGTATTCAATGACTTAAATCCTGTCTAATTGAAAGTTCTTAACCCTGGGTCATCCTTAAAACATTCAATTCTGTAAAAAGAATTATCTTAGGTTATTAAAGGTCCGAGAATTCCAGTCCCAACTATGAATTATGATATTGGAATATTAAAATCATAACACACGAAACTAAAAAAAAAACTATGTGTGAATCTAATCTGTCTAGGCATGCTACCATCTTCGACTACAGACAGCGTCACTTAACATCCGGTGAGCTGGTGGGCAAATGGCCTATGTTGTCAGTAGTAAAAAAGGAAAGTGAATGTAATAATTTAGCTACTGTTGGCTGAACGCTTGGATCCTCGTACATAGCCTTCAAGGAAATTAAGTTGCAGGAAAACAAAATAAATCAAACACGAGTTTAGGGCAAGAAAAGAAGGTCTAATTCGCGGAAACTAATAAAGTCATAAAATATTTACATACTCATTTATGTGTAGGAACATAGATGTACAGTCTAAAGTTAGGTATCTTTTGGTTTTAGGTTTGACGATAAAAAAGTTATACCTATATTATACCACTACAATGGGCAGGCATGATCTCTTACCACCAAGAGTGCCTTGATCGTTTCAGTACTTGTTATAATAATAAATTAAAACTAGTAGTTCGCCCCGAACTGAGATCTCGTGATAGTCGGAGGTTAATAAAACCCAAAAAAATTTTATTGACCAATGGTTGTAATAAACCTAAAACAAAATATTTTATTACTAACTATTAAATAGGAGATTTTATGGGGGAAACCCGTACCCTGCAGTGGGACGCATAAAACGGTTGACGCGATGCGAAATGTTAAATAATGATAAAAACTGTCATTTTAGGGTGCCCGCGTAGGTAAATAGGATTTTAATATAGGTAACACAAACAAGGGTTAAATATAAGCAAAGGATAAATCAACATGGTTGTAAATATCGATAAAATCTTAAGGACGCTACAGGCACATCACTAGCCGGGAGGCGTAAAACAATGTATTTATTTATCATGAATTAAAGCTTTAAATCCACAGTTAACTACGACTATTTGGTAATTATATGATGCCAGGGACGTATATCTTTCATGTAAAATACCTATATCACTTTAAAACTTCATTAATTAAGATATTTTTGCCAAAAAAACTTACGTGTGAAATGATAATTCTGGGTCTTTTACTCCACATTTGGTTGTTCTTGATGGACAGAACACAGCACAACACGACATATTTCTTTAGACTAATGAATATTCGTTTGTAATAACAATCTTTCTGAATTATTTTACCCTTTTTACGTACACCGGTAGCAATGTTGTGACCGACTAGTCGGTCAAAAATGGACACGAAGTACACAGACAGCGCGGAGTTGCCAAACTTCATATAGCTTTCTCTTTTACTCAACGTGATTATCATAGTAATAGATAAGGAAACAAGGCAATGCGTTGACATGACGGGCGGGCTGGCAACGTCTTTATGGCTCCGTCCATTGTGATACTTCGTCTGTGTTAGGAACTATAGCATTATCTGTGGTAATGTTGTCGAGAAAACGCGCCTTTGAATTTTCAACTTTTGACATTTCTGCATGACTATTATCTCGTCCTCAGAGAGGTACGACGACTAACAAGTGTCAAAAGTGTACATTATGGCGCGTTTTGTCGACACCATTAGGTACCACAGATAATGCAATAGTTCCTAAACTGGTACAAAATGCTTACATTTTGACAGAACGACATGACAAATATCTCGCGGTGCGCATCATGGTCAGAGGATCATTCAAAAAGCACTAGGAATTAGGCTGTAGTTTCTTGCCCGTTCTTCTAGGGTCTAGAATCTAGCCTAGAATCTATGCTCGCGTCGTGAGGAACTAACACCTAGAGTTACCTAGTTTGTAAGACTTAATTTTAGAATTTTAGACTTAATTTTAGAAGATTAATTTTAAAACGATCCTTGTGATTTTACCAAACAAAAGGATTTTTGAAGACTTTGTAAAAGTCTCTAGCAACTGTTACACGAGAAAATATACAATAATTGCTTACAAAGTGCTGCAGTATACTTGAATCTTTATAGATTCCTGTATTATGTTTAACATCCTACTGTGTACCTAGCTGTTAGTTTACCTAAAATACTTAAAATAAAAAATTATTATGTTTAGCACTGTCCTAATGTTTGAGTGAGCACGGATACAGTTTCTGTGACAAGTAACGCGCGTCGCTCGGCGGCGGCTGCGAGCAAACGGTTCGCTTCAGCGCGCTTCGACTCTATGTACTCCAACATAGAGGCCAGTTTAGCACGCCATCTGTAATATACAAACTTCCTTTAATATACTATTAGTCGGTAAAAGTATAATTAGTTTTTGAGAAATAATTACCAGAATAATATCATTCTACCCACAGCCACGCTACTAATGATCCGTTTGTATGTTATACGATTTTATAAAACTTGAAGCGCTCGTGCCTTAGCTTGCTTAGTCAATCTTCACCGATTATTTAAGTTGAGCGACGTTCTGCGCGGTCACTATTTGCATGGGTGACCGTTAGTGGCATTTACATCTGAGCGCTTCCGTGCTTCGAACGGCACGTTAAACTGTCGGTCCTCTAGCAGTCGTTAAGTCACGACGGAGGCATTAAGGCGGCCTAAAAAGTCCGTCAACAGAGTTGGCCACTAACTAAAGAGCTGCTATAAAACTATTTCTGAAATATATCAGTGCACCTTAACTCTGTAAGGCTGAGGCCAAACTAGCGTAATTTTCTGAGTTGCGAGCCGCGTAATTTCGGTAGAGTAATTTCTGCTGCATTGGTTTTCATAGAAAAGTCCTCGGCGACGCAAAATGAGTTGTCTGCCGGCTCACAACTTAGTGGACTTTTCTATGAAAACAAATGCATCAGAAATTCGCGACCGAAATTACGCGACGTCTTTGATGTAAGTATTCGGTTTTTTAACGTACATTCACCCGGGTGTTCGCACGGTAGATTTTCATTCGTGTAAAATAGGAATAGCCGCAGTTTTCACACAGCACTGCAAGCCGAATACGTTAAAGTTCATTTGATTTGCTTTACAAGTCCGTTGAGTATTCGTTTAAACGTATAAAATGGTGTAATTCTTTTTGCAGTACAAACGCCATGTGAATGGTTCCATGTACAATGTATGTGCCACTATTTATTCGTTAAAACGTATACTGCAAAAAAACGTGCAGGACAATGTCGTGTAAACCCTGTCTCACAACTCAGAAAATTACGCTCGTTTGGCCTCAGCCTAAGTACTCACGCTTGCTCCTGCTTCTCCCAGAACTCCAGGTCCTGCTGTGCAGCTGCATAGTTCCTCTGTTGGTTGGCGAGCGCCTGCATCTTGTCTCTGATGTCTTGTAGTTGGACACTCCACGCCGAAGCCTCGGAACTTTCGGTGCCGACTTCTGTTTCTAAGGACGTTTGTTCGCGATTCACGGATATTTTCATCTCGTCGATCTTTGTGCGAGTCTCCTCCTGTTAGTTTATTTTAGTAAGAAATGGAATTTGTATACAGAATACTATTGTGTATACACACTCGGATAACAAAACACCCACGAAGATGTATAGATGCTGTGGTTGAACTATATTGCCTACTAGCTGTCGCCTGCGGCTTAGCGCGTGGTAGCAGCATACGCATTATCAAGTTAAAATCTTTGATCCTAATATTAGACCCTTTAGGGTGTGACTTTTCACAATTCCTTTACAAATCCTATTTACTAAGAAAAAGCCAGACCTCACGATGTTGTTAAATAAACAAGAACTTAACATAATAATAAAATAAATAAATAAATATTCACGGACACTTAACACAACGCCTTCTAGTCCCAAACTAAGCAAAGCTTGTACGATGGGAACTAGATTGCTGATAGAATACATACATACATTTTTTTTGTAAATACATACTTATAATACATAGAAACATCCAGACACAGAACAAAAATCTATGTCTACAACACACAAATGTTTGTTCTCGGTGGGGAGACATCGTGAGGTCTGGCTTTTTCTTAGTAAATAGGATAAACCAGAGAAGTGCCAACAATTGGTGGGGGCGCCAAGATTAGGGTAGATTATTTATTTATTATTTATAGGAAAACCGACAGCACATAATATAGATTAGGTACAAAATGGAAACAGTGGACCAATTAAAGGTTTTCACGAGTAGAAAAGAAATAGATACATAAAAAATGGGAACAAAACATAAAAACAATAAGGTAGTATAAGAGCAGAAAGATAAAAAAGTAAAAACATTTTAACAAAGAGTATAGAAAGGAAACAGGTTTAGTGTTAGGTCTAGTAAGAGCCTCCTTATTGCGAAAAAAAGTCGCTACTCAGCCGCCGCCTCACGAATTCTACACTGGAGCAAAACAGATCCAGATCAATTTGCTTTGATAGTTTATTGAAATTATCGGCAACTCGGCATAGATTAGTGTATTAGTGAATAAGATGAGTGTAGTTACGAGTAGCGCGTTGCGTTTCCTGTGCAGTGCGGTCCTGTCGCGCTGCAGCCGCGTGCGGCGCGCGGCGAGCTGGCCCTATCGGCAACTCGGCATAGATTAGTGTATTAGTGAATAAGATGAGTGTAGTTACGAGTAGCGCATTGCGTTTCCTGTGCAGTGCGGTCCTGTCGCGCTGCAGCCGCGTGCAGCGCGCGGCGAGCTGGCCCTATCGGCAACTCGGCATAGATTAGTGTATTAGTGAATAAGATGAGTGTAGTTACGAGTAGCGCGTTGCGTTTCCTGTGCAGTGCGGTCCTGTCGCGCTGCAGCCGCGTGCAGCGCGCGGCGAGCTGGCCCTATCGGCAACTCGGCATAGATTAGTGTATTAGTGAATAAGATGAGTGTAGTTACGAGTAGCGCGTTGCGTTTCCTGTGCAGTGCGGTCCTGTCGCGCTGCAGCCGCGTGCAGCGCGCGGCGAACAGGCCCTATCGGCAACTCGGCATAGATTAGTGTATTAGTGAATAAGATGAGTGTAGTTACGAGTAGCGCGTTGCGTTTCCTGTGCAGTGCGGTCCTGTCGCGCTGCAGCCGCGTGCAGCGCGCGGCGAGCTGGCCCTATCGGCAACTCGGCATAGATTAGTGTATTAGTGAATAAGATGAGTGTAGTTACGAGTAGCGCGTTGCGTTTCCTGTGCAGTGCGGTCCTGTCGCGCTGCAGCCGCGTGCGGCGCGCGGCGAGCTGGCCCTATCGGCAACTCGGCATAGATTAGTGTATTAGTGAATAAGATGAGTGTAGTTACGAGTAGCGCGTTGCGTTTCCTGTGCAGTGCGGTCCTGTCGCGCTGCAGCCGCGTGCGGCGCGCGGCGAGCTGGCCCTATCGGCAACTCGGCATAGATTAGTGTATTAGTGAATAAGATGAGTGTAGTTACGAGTAGCGCGTTGCGTTTCCTGTGCAGTGCGGTCCTGTCGCGCTGCAGCCGCGTGCGGCGCGCGGCGAGCTGGCCCTATCGGCAACTCGGCATAGATTAGTGTATTAGTGAATAAGATGAGTGTAGTTACGAGTAGCGCGTTGCGTTTCCTGTGCAGTGCGGTCCTGTCGCGCTGCAGCCGCGTGCGGCGCGCGGCGAGCTGGCCCTATCGGCAACTCGGCATAGATTAGTGTATTAGTGAATAAGATGAGTGTAGTTACGAGTAGCGCGTTGCGTTTCCTGTGCAGTGCGGTCCTGTCGCGCTGCAGCCGCGTGCGGCGCGCGGCGAGCTGGCCCTATCGGCAACTCGGCATAGATTAGTGTATTAGTGAATAAGATGAGTGTAGTTACGAGTAGCGCGTTGCGTTTCCTGTGCAGTGCGGTCCTGTCGCGCTGCAGCCGCGTGCGGCGCGCGGCGAGCTGGCCCTATCGGCAACTCGGCATAGATTAGTGTATTAGTGAATAAGATGAGTGTAGTTACGAGTAGCGCGTTGCGTTTCCTGTGCAGTGCGGTCCTGTCGCGCTGCAGCCGCGTGCGGCGCGCGGCGAGCTGGCCCTATCGGCAACTCGGCATAGATTAGTGTATTAGTGAATAAGATGAGTGTAGTTACGAGTAGCGCGTTGCGTTTCCTGTGCAGTGCGGTCCTGTCGCGCTGCAGCCGCGTGCGGCGCGCGGCGAGCTGGCCCTATCGGCAACTCGGCATAGATTAGTGTATTAGTGAATAAGATGAGTGTAGTTACGAGTAGCGCGTTGCGTTTCCTGTGCAGTGCGGTCCTGTCGCGCTGCAGCCGCGTGCGGCGCGCGGCGAGCTGGCCCTATCGGCAACTCGGCATAGATTAGTGTATTAGTGAATAAGATGAGTGTAGTTACGAGTAGCGCGTTGCGTTTCCTGTGCAGTGCGGTCCTGTCGCGCTGCAGCCGCGTGCGGCGCGCGGCGAGCTGGCCCTATCGGCAACTCGGCATAGATTAGTGTATTAGTGAATAAGATGAGTGTAGTTACGAGTAGCGCGTTGCGTTTCCTGTGCAGTGCGGTCCTGTCGCGCTGCAGCCGCGTGCGGCGCGCGGCGAGCTGGCCCTATCGGCAACTCGGCATAGATTAGTGTATTAGTGAATAAGATGAGTGTAGTTACGAGTAGCGCGTTGCGTTTCCTGTGCAGTGCGGTCCTGTCGCGCTGCAGCCGCGTGCGGCGCGCGGCGAGCTGGCCCTATCGGCAACTCGGCATAGATTAGTGTATTAGTGAATAAGATGAGTGTAGTTACGAGTAGCGCGTTGCGTTTCCTGTGCAGTGCGGTCCTGTCGCGCTGCAGCCGCGTGCGGCGCGCGGCGAGCTGGCCCTATCGGCAACTCGGCATAGATTAGTGTATTAGTGAATAAGATGAGTGTAGTTACGAGTAGCGCGTTGCGTTTCCTGTGCAGTGCGGTCCTGTCGCGCTGCAGCCGCGTGCGGCGCGCGGCGAGCTGGCCCTATCGGCAACTCGGCATAGATTAGTGTATTAGTGAATAAGATGAGTGTAGTTACGAGTAGCGCGTTGCGTTTCCTGTGCAGTGCGGTCCTGTCGCGCTGCAGCCGCGTGCGGCGCGCGGCGAGCTGGCCCTATCGGCAACTCGGCATAGATTAGTGTATTAGTGAATAAGATGAGTGTAGTTACGAGTAGCGCGTTGCGTTTCCTGTGCAGTGCGGTCCTGTCGCGCTGCAGCCGCGTGCGGCGCGCGGCGAGCTGGCCCTATCGGCAACTCGGCATAGATTAGTGTATTAGTGAATAAGATGAGTGTAGTTACGAGTAGCGCGTTGCGTTTCCTGTGCAGTGCGGTCCTGTCGCGCTGCAGCCGCGTGCGGCGCGCGGCGAGCTGGCCCTATCGGCAACTCGGCATAGATTAGTGTATTAGTGAATAAGATGAGTGTAGTTACGAGTAGCGCGTTGCGTTTCCTGTGCAGTGCGGTCCTGTCGCGCTGCAGCCGCGTGCGGCGCGCGGCGAGCTGGCCCTATCGGCAACTCGGCATAGATTAGTGTATTAGTGAATAAGATGAGTGTAGTTACGAGTAGCGCGTTGCGTTTCCTGTGCAGTGCGGTCCTGTCGCGCTGCAGCCGCGTGCGGCGCGCGGCGAGCTGGCCCTATCGGCAACTCGGCATAGATTAGTGTATTAGTGAATAAGATGAGTGTAGTTACGAGTAGCGCGTTGCGTTTCCTGTGCAGTGCGGTCCTGTCGCGCTGCAGCCGCGTGCGGCGCGCGGCGAGCTGGCCCTATCGGCAACTCGGCATAGATTAGTGTATTAGTGAATAAGATGAGTGTAGTTACGAGTAGCGCGTTGCGTTTCCTGTGCAGTGCGGTCCTGTCGCGCTGCAGCCGCGTGCGGCGCGCGGCGAGCTGGCCCTATCGGCAACTCGGCATAGATTAGTGTATTAGTGAATAAGATGAGTGTAGTTACGAGTAGCGCGTTGCGTTTCCTGTGCAGTGCGGTCCTGTCGCGCTGCAGCCGCGTGCGGCGCGCGGCGAGCTGGCCCTATCGGCAACTCGGCATAGATTAGTGTATTAGTGAATAAGATGAGTGTAGTTACGAGTAGCGCGTTGCGTTTCCTGTGCAGTGCGGTCCTGTCGCGCTGCAGCCGCGTGCGGCGCGCGGCGAGCTGGCCCTATCGGCAACTCGGCATAGATTAGTGTATTAGTGAATAAGATGAGTGTAGTTACGAGTAGCGCGTTGCGTTTCCTGTGCAGTGCGGTCCTGTCGCGCTGCAGCCGCGTGCGGCGCGCGGCGAGCTGGCCCTATCGGCAACTCGGCATAGATTAGTGTATTAGTGAATAAGATGAGTGTAGTTACGAGTAGCGCGTTGCGTTTCCTGTGCAGTGCGGTCCTGTCGCGCTGCAGCCGCGTGCGGCGCGCGGCGAGCTGGCCCTATCGGCAACTCGGCATAGATTAGTGTATTAGTGAATAAGATGAGTGTAGTTACGAGTAGCGCGTTGCGTTTCCTGTGCAGTGCGGTCCTGTCGCGCTGCAGCCGCGTGCGGCGCGCGGCGAGCTGGCCCTATCGGCAACTCGGCATAGATTAGTGTATTAGTGAATAAGATGAGTGTAGTTACGAGTAGCGCGTTGCGTTTCCTGTGCAGTGCGGTCCTGTCGCGCTGCAGCCGCGTGCGGCGCGCGGCGAGCTGGCCCTATCGGCAACTCGGCATAGATTAGTGTATTAGTGAATAAGATGAGTGTAGTTACGAGTAGCGCGTTGCGTTTCCTGTGCAGTGCGGTCCTGTCGCGCTGCAGCCGCGTGCGGCGCGCGGCGAGCTGGCCCTATCGGCAACTCGGCATAGATTAGTGTATTAGTGAATAAGATGAGTGTAGTTACGAGTAGCGCGTTGCGTTTCCTGTGCAGTGCGGTCCTGTCGCGCTGCAGCCGCGTGCGGCGCGCGGCGAGCTGGCCCTATCGGCAACTCGGCATAGATTAGTGTATTAGTGAATAAGATGAGTGTAGTTACGAGTAGCGCGTTGCGTTTCCTGTGCAGTGCGGTCCTGTCGCGCTGCAGCCGCGTGCGGCGCGCGGCGAGCTGGCCCTATCGGCAACTCGGCATAGATTAGTGTATTAGTGAATAAGATGAGTGTAGTTACGAGTAGCGCGTTGCGTTTCCTGTGCAGTGCGGTTCTGTCGCGCTGCAGCCGCGTGCGGCGCGCGGCGAGCCCCCCCGCGTGCGCGCGCAGCGCGGCCACGGCGCCGCACACGCGCGCCGCGCACCCCGCCTCCATCAACTCACTGCAATATCACACGACACTGCATCTACACTCACTACTCACACATTTATTTCTTTACAAATAGGTACTATTCACTTTGAGAGCCGTCATAGCTCAATGACAGCCGTCATAGCTCAGTGAGAGGCGTCATAGCTCAGTGAGAGGCGTCATAGCTCAGTGACAGCCGTCATAGCTCAGTGAGAGGCGTCATAGCTCAATGAGAGGCGTCATAGCTCAGTGACAGCCGTCATAGCTCTGTGAGAGGCGTCATAGCTCAGTGAGAGGCGTCATAGCTCAGTGAGAGGCGTCATAGCTCAGTGAGAGGCGTCATAGCTCAGTGAGAGGCGTCATAGCTCAATGAGAGGCGTCATAGCTCAGTGAGAGGCGTCATAGCTCAGTGAGAGGCGTCATAACTCAATGAGAGGCGTCATAGCTCAGTGAGAGGCGTCATAGCTCAGTGAGAGGCGTCATAGCTCAATGAGAGGCGTCATAGCTCAGTGACAGCCGTCATAGTTCAGTTGATAGTAGCTCTGCCTTCCGTGCTGTGAGTCGTGGGTTCGGTCCCCACCATCAACAAACATTTGTGTTGCAAACATAGATGTTTGTTCTGTCTGGGTGTTACTATGTATTATAAGTATGTATTTACAAAAAAATAGTATCTAAGTATTCTATCAGCAATCTAGTTCCCATAGTACAAGCTTTGCTTAGTTTACGACTAGAAGGCGTGAATATTTATTTATTTATTACTTTATAAGAAACTAGCTTCCGCCCGCGATTTAGTCCGCTTCCCGTTGCATCCCGTTGACTTTCCGGGACAGAAAAATAGCCAAGTTATGTGTTAATCCAAGTCACAGACAATATTCTAAGTTTCATCCAAATCAGATCAGTAGTTTTTACGTTTAAGAGTAACAAACATCCATCCATCCATACCTTAAAAACTTTCGCGTTTATAATATTAGTAGGATTGGGACCGTCACAGTCCATAACAATCCTACATTGAAAATTACGAATTGTACACATTCTAGTGCAGCTAACTGTACATTAATTATTTTTTTATGAATATGTACTAATAAGTAGCTCTACCCGTGTGTCAATTTAATGTCGCCATTGTGGATACATGCTGTATATTTAGAAGATTGAAATCTGTACACCTACTGTACAGTTTACAAATACTTACTTCTCGTCAATAGCAAGCGAGGCTAGATCCGGGAACTGAGCCGACAGATGGATGAGTCCCTGTTTATATTCCACGCACGAGTCCAGGGTCTTCTTCTGCCAGAGAGCTAGTTCCGTCTCCTTGCTTAAAACCATCTGGAAACAATACGTTAAAATACTGACAGGTGCAATAGAAAGCCACTTTAGACAGGCGTCACGGCTCAGTCGGTAGTAGCTCTGCCTTCCGTGCGGTGGGGCGTGGGTTCCAAACAAGTTTTCCAACCAAAAAACTTGTACCAATGCAACCAATTTTAGTGCACTTTTTTTGGTCGGAAAACTTGTTTGGATCAATGTGATATTTTTACTGAACCTTTGCATTGTTATTCTCTCGACCCTGAAGCTCTGCAATTTTACATAATTACATTAGTAATATTATATTATATCTTCAAAAATGTTGAAATGTACGAGCGAGAAGGTTGTCTGACATTACCTATTGCCTTAAGAGTAGTTGTTCATAAAGCATGGAACTCTTTGGCTACTTACCTTAGTGATTTGTTCAGCTAACGCGCGCTTAGAATCCTGCACTCTCAATGCGTAGTCCACTTCATCAAGTAACTTGGTGCGGTCTGCTACAGACATCGTTTGCGATTCCACTTCAGACTTCAGCTGCTGGCTCTCAGCGCTGCAAACATACAAAGAATAAAATTATCCAGCAAATGGACCAATCAATAATAAAAGTTTATTTCCTAAATGATGGAAAGATTGTGAGCGATCGTGATGAAACAGGGGATATTTTTGTCATGTTTGTTTGTTCAAAATGTTAACGCGTCAAATACGTTGTCATTGTCACTTGCATGACAAGGAAAAGAGATGACAAAAGATTTATCAGCCATTTTAGGAGTCTCCCTTCTCCATCAGTCATTTTTCTTAACTTACCTACTCAGATCTCCGCCTTTTGTTAAAAGATGCGTAAACAAGTTAACGCTAATAAACACTGACAGGCAAATCCGTGGCAGCCCTAGCCACCGAGCAGCCACAAGAAAAGAAGAAGAAGACCAATATGCTTATAAGAAGGTTAGCTGGTAGAGAATGCTATTTTAGCATTAAGTTCGCCTGTATACACTACTTTTAAGTTGTGCAATAAAGAATTTTCTATCTATCATCTATCTAATATGAATATACCTTTGTGATTCCGATGTGGGAGCTTTTGAATCGACTATATCCTAATTAGCGGACTTTTTTACTTAATTAAGGTGATCATTGAAGGTTTGGTCACTTTGGTAAATGCTCATATGAAAAACGTTCACGGAAAAATGTGCCTAAGACCCGAGGGTCATTACTTACATAAAAAAAAAGATTACACACCCATCAGTAATGAACCACTACATAGTATAAAGCAGTCGCTTTCCGCGTCTGTCCTAATGTCTGTATGTATGTATGCTTAGATCTTTAAAACTACTTAACGGATTTTGATGCAGTTTTTTTTTTATAAATAGAGTGGTTCAAGAGGAAGGTTTATATGTATAATACATCATCATCACTGCATTGCACCCGCGCGAAGCCGGGGCGGGTCGCTAGTTACTTACATAAAAAAAAGGATTACGTACCCATCAGTAAGGAATACGCATACGCAAATAAATCTTTTACACATGACTTACTTAGCCCTTTCAATCTCCACATCGATACTCCTAATAGCATCCTGTAGGTCCTTCCGTCTAGTGAGCTGTGCGTCGGCCTCCGCCCTGGTAGCACGTCGGGCTGCTCTCTCGGCCCGGAGGCCTACTAGCAGGGCTTCGCGACGCTCCAGCAGACGGGCTTCCTCGGCGCATGCGGCTTGTTCTGTCTCGTCTGCTAGGCAAGTTTCGTATTCTGAAATTGTAATAAGAATTTGGAAATGTGATTCCTACTAGTCGAGTTTGTGGAGGAGCTTGCTTAGCCAATCATCAACGATTATCTAAGTTAAGCAACGTTCTGTGCGGTCACTATTTGGATGGGTGACCGTTAGTGGCATTTACATCTGAGCGGTTCCGTGCTTCGGAGGGCACGTTAAACTGTCCCGGCTGCTCTAGCAGTCGTTAAGCCACGACGGAGGCCTTAACGCTGCCTAAGAACTCCGTCACCAGAGTTTACCACTAACTCATACGAGCTTGCTTTAATCCCAATCGATCCAAATAGTTCCGCGGCAAATGCTCGAGGCAGCCTCGCGAGGCTGCTCGCCCAGTCAGTACATAGCTACAGTACTTCCAGCACTCAGATACTCCTGCAGATGTCCTTGAACGTAGTGTAAAACTGTTTTTTTTTATTAGCCTTTTCTAACCTACGGCTGGGTAAAGACCTACCCGACCCCTAGGTCGTCCATCCATCGCTTTTTTTGTCTACTTTGGCGACGATTTAAATGTGGGTAGATTTGTACATACACGGATGACAACTTAGTCTACACAGCTTTATATAATGTACTAGCTTCCGCCCGCGACTTCGTTCGCGTCCCATTGGATTCCGTTAATTTTCCGGGATAAAAAGTATCCTATGTTACTTCTAATACCTCCAAGAATATGTGTACAAAGCTTCATGATGATCGGTTGAGTAGTTTTCGCGTAAAAGCGTAACAAACACATTTACCATTTCACATTTATAATATTAGTATGATTTCTATTGTCAATCAGAACATAATAACTTACTCTTGATAAGTTGCTGCAACTCTGCGATCTTCTCCTCATCATTCCCCAGCAGTACTTCCAAACTCTGCAGGTACTGCTGCGTGAGGTCCTCGAACTGATGCCCTGGCTCCTGGAACCGGATCCAGCACTTGTCGAGGTACTCGCGGCGGAGGCAAGCCAGCTCGTCCTTATCCACGTACAGCTGGTCTGTGGGGATGGGCAGCTCCTGTTCCAACGTTTTATTTGTCAGGGTGGTGTGCATGCGCTCGTTCGTTCGATATAGATACCTACGAGAACCTAGTGTCTAGACAAACCTTACCTAGGCTTTAAGGCACTATTCAGTTTTTTTTTATGTGTTATGTTATAAATAAATAAATAAATAAATAATAAATAAATAATTTAATCTATTAGGGCCGTAAGATCAAAAGCGGTTTAAACTATGGGTTTCGTTAACTATGATTACATTTGAGCGATGGATTAATCTACTGTCATAGTTTAAGCTACCGATGGTCAATTAACTACCATTGATCTAATGAATTAATCGGAGACTGGAGGTTAAACTCTATTTCGTGGTTTAAACCACTATTGATCTTACGGCCCTTAGTCGCGGCTTAGTCAGCTCCGCACGTATTGACTACCTATGTCTTTCCTGTGGATATGGCTGACTAGGCTGAGAGGATGGTATAGGTGCTGGGCCTACTCCATCTAAACATTGTCCCAGGCACTACAGTGTGTCGTTAAGTGTAGGCATAGGTTGCCTCCTGACGGTGTATAAATCATCTTCAATCAGATATAAAGGCCCATGTTAATCTTTTAACAAAAGGCAGAGATCCTAGTAGAGTAGGTACCTAAGTTAGTGAAAAATGCCCGGTGAAGAAGGGAGACTCTAAAAAGTTATGTAAGCTCCTTAGTGAAGTGGATTGTTATAGACGGGTGGCCGTTTCACATCAGATGAGCCAAATGCTTGTTATTAATTTTTTACTCCTTTATAAAACTGTAAAAGAGCCAAAATTTAAAATTAAAGATATGGATAAACTAAATATGCAGATCTAACAAATAAATGATTTGGATTCTGAAAATCGAGTTTGTCTGTTTGTTTGTTCGCGGATTACGCCTTAACTACTGGACCAACTTCAACGAAACTTATACCATTCGGAAGCCCTTTTCCCGGATTGAAACATAGGCTATATTTTATTGA
Source organism: Eulithis testata (assembly GCA_947507515.1). Taxonomy (NCBI): domain Eukaryota; kingdom Metazoa; phylum Arthropoda; class Insecta; order Lepidoptera; family Geometridae; genus Eulithis; species Eulithis testata. The sequence goes on along the minus strand of OX382213.1, from coordinate 1,042,166 downwards.
AATCAAGGACGAGGATTCTTAGATGCAGTTTGAACTCTAAACCAGAAGCAGTCATTTGCTGCGAGGTTCATTGTATGCTGGTTGAGCAGAATTGAAAGTTTGGTACGAAGTCGCGGGTGTCAGCTAGTTTTTAAATAAATGACTTACGATGTGGTTGACGAGGTCCAGTAGATAGGCAATCAATGCCAGCGCGTGCGGGAACGCGTGCAGAGTGTTCACCGTCTTCAGCCACGACTTGGAGACCGCGCCGGGGTACAGCAGACGCTTCGATAGATGCGGCAACTGGAATACCAACATAACTATAAGCTATATCTCGCATCTCTAAAAAAAAAAAAATTTATACCATTCCCCCTTTAAAAAGCTTATTTTATTCACTGAAAACAGTGAATAATAAGCACATTTACTCACTGTTTTGGTGTTTGAATTTAGAACACACTAATATATTTGACCTCCATCTAATTATTGCGCAAGGAGGTTGTATAGCATTGGCTATACAACCTCCACTCTTTCTTTTTCTCGTAGTCATGGTATAAAGTATAGTATGAAACTTTTGAATATAACGGATTTATACCGAGGGCCATGAACCACTCACGTCGTTCAGGATTCTAACACTTGAATCGTCAATCACTCCCTACGGTCGTGATTCAGTCGTTAAAATTCTTCACTTGCTCGTGATTCATTTATGGCCCTCTCTTTAAATCCGTCTTTTATTCACTAGTTGTATAATATACTATTGTGTCTATATTTGCGGTCAATAAACTCATAATATGTGGCATAAAATCGACCACTGCAAAAAGCCAAAATCTAAAATAAAAGATATGGATGCTAAAAGCAGATCTACTAAATAAACGATTCTGATTCCGAAAATCGAGTTTGTCTGTTTGTATATTCGCGGATCACGCATTAACTACAGGACAAATTTAAATGAAAGTACCACTCAGCCCTTTGTCCTGGATTAAAACATAGGCTATATTTTATTGAAATCAGAGACGTGGATTCTTAGATACAGCTTGAACTTTCTAAGACAAAACCAACCATTTGCTATGAGGTTCATTGCTGCTGACAGATATTTAAGTGGAAAGTTTTGCACGTGTACGAAGTTGCTGGTATCAGCTAGTCCCTAATATAGCAGGTATTGTGTGAATAATACCTTGGCAACATAGTTGTCGTTGTTGAGATTAGTTTCTGGCATGATGACATTCAGCAAAGCTCCGGTGATGTCGACAAAGCGTGCGATAGTGAGCGGCCGAACTAACGCCATGTTGTTGCCGCCGCCACGCGACGCTAAGGCGTCTTGCACGCGCGCTATTTCTGTGCGCTGCCACGCCACGTTTGAAGTTGGCCTAAAGATAAGAAACCATTTTATTAGTACAAAATCTGTAATTTGTAACATACTTGTTACAAAGTAAAGTTTACAGTCACAAACCTGTAAGCAAAGTCAACTAGTGTAATACGGTGAAGAGATTTTAGTATAGTAGTAAAAATAAAAAAACAAAATATATATTCAGGGCTATTAAACACAACACCTTCTAATCCCAAACTAAGCAAAGCTTGTACTATGGGGACTAGATGGCTGATAGAATACATATAGACTTTTTTTTGTAAATACGCTTATGAGAAGGACTGGCGAAATAGCGCTCAAGAACGTGGAGACTGGCGGAAGTGGGGGGAGGCCTTTGCCCAACAATGGGACAGTATGGGCTAATAGTAATAACTTAAAGTCCAAGATTTTTACCTTGCATCCTTGATGGTGACAAAAGCTAGCGCTCTGTCTAGAGAAGTCTGCCAGTTGCGACTCTTGCGATCCTCCGAAGGCGTTCTCTAAAAAAAATATCGAATTCATATAATTTCAGTAGGTAAGCATACAGACATCGGTAGAAATTTGATGGGTCATAAGAATAAGAAGTTGAATAAGAACCCTGGTATAGGTCGCGTCAAGTAAAAAGAACGCTGGACGGAGAGGGAGGGGTAGGGGGTGTTTTGGTATGCGCAAACCCACTGTTTTCCAGCGTTCTTTTTAAATGACGCGATCTCTATATATGTTTTTTCTTGATGACCTTTGAGTACAAGGTCATCAAGAATTATAATTTATTTCTCCTCTCTATCATGGAAGGTTTGATGGTAGAGAACTCTTATTAGGGTTAAGCTCACCTTTGTACATTACCTATCTTTAAGTTCCCATAAATGTCATTACTTTTGTGTACAGTAGAGAATAAAGAAGTTTTAAAAAATACCTGTGGAGTTGTAGTAGACCTGGCGGAATACTGACTAGACCTCATCGGAGTCATTAAAGACTGGCCAAATCTGTCTCCTTGCTGTGAGCGAGATCTCTGCAAATTTTATATTCGTTTAAAATTCTACAATATGCTTTTGCCAATAGGCTTCAAATTAAGACACAACAGAGCGTGGATTCCTGTATGGAGCTACTGCCTCGACATGATGTCCACAACCACTCTGTCAAGAATGTTACGATCAAGAAGAAGAAGAGTATGGACTCCAGACACCTTATAAAATTTACTTTTATCAGTTAGAAGTTGTCTGTCATTTGATTGACCAAGTCATGCGCAGTTTTAAGGTGAAACTCACCGCATTTACAGGCAGCTTGGTAGCAGAAGCCTCCCTACTCAGTCGGCCGCCTGCGAAAGTGGTCCGTGAAGGCTCAGCGCTGCTAGAGCGATGACCAACCGCGCTCGGGCGCCGGATCTCCGACGACAGGCGGTCGGTGGATCCCGGCCGCCGCGGCTTTGGCAGCATCGATGGCTTGCCATCGCCTATCCTGCATAATTATATTTTATTGCATAAAAATGGAGTGTACATAGGGTGAGCTAATATTATGTCAATGTGCATTATCTGCCAACTAATTGTAAAAGTAAAAGATAGTGGACAGGAACTTTATGAATTATCCTAGATAGAAAGAATATTTTGATTGTTTTGAACAGTTTGAAATAAAAGGCAGTAGTTATGCTTGTATTGTGACCAACTTACCTCGATTTCCGTGCTGTGCTCGACTGTGGGGGAGCAAACCTTTGTGGTATCATTTCTAATAGAACCACAATACCTAGTGTAGTTTAAATCACAATAAACTGTTTTTTATTTCGAATAGAAATTAGCAAAGAGAATACAAATACTACGTAATACAATTTACAAATCAAACGAAACGAAACGAAACGGTCAGATTTTTTAAATTAAATTCTGACATGCCAGACCACTACCAGACAGTGTTGACTTACTCGATGACATTGACACGACAAATGATAATGCTATGTGTCAAAATAATATCCATCAATCAATCAATGTCTTTAGAGCCGCCGGTAAACGGTCAAGTCATAAAGTCATTATGCTTAAAAACAAAAAGTTGTTGAAGTCATTATAATATATACGGATGTATGTACATGCCAATCTACATTTATTTAGAAAGATGCTTGAGCGTTTTTTCTGTTTCTTTGACAATTTGAGGAAATGCAGGATCCATGAGGCAGAGGCTTATAAAATTTTTATAGTCAGACGGTAGTATGTCGCTCGTTTCATCTACAATAGAAGAAAAGAACTATTTTATTAGGTACATACTCATAGGTAATGATAATGATTAAATACAATGACCTACCTGATATCCTGACTTATAAACATACCATGAGAGTTTTTCAACTGTGTTATTGCAGTTTGCAATACTTCATCAATATTTCGATACTTCAAGCTTATACTAGTTTTAGACCCACTGTAGCTTGTTACAGGAAAATGTTCTGCTAATTTCTGAAGGCATTGTGCAACATTAGCTTGTATTTGAAATTTTATTTTTCTAATCTGGAAACATTTTTATTCAATGTGTATTTTGATTTAGCATGTATTTTTTTCAAGATAGGTTGAATATTCATTTAATATTCAGTGAATATTATTCATAATCAGTAAAATCACGATTAGGTCCATCACTATGCGGTCGAGGGTCAAAAACACCCTGTAGTGTAACAAACTAACGAGGCCAGACAAAAGGCAAAATAATCTGAGTAGCAGGTAGATATATAAAGATCAAATAGATGCAACTCACTTCTTTTCCGGATGAACTAACGAACAGTATCAAGAGGTTTTCTTTGTAGATCCCTTTAACCTTAGTATTTAGGCTGAGGGATTCTAGCACTTTCGAATCAGATGAAATAATTAATAGTTGATCGTAGTTTATACGAATAACAAAGCGTTCACACTTTGATTCATATTTCATCCATTTGTTCGTTCGCCATATCATCAGTTTTTCAATCGGTGCTGTCCACGCATCTAAAATCAGATGAATAAAAAAACATGTAAGATAGGAATAGAAACGCAGTGCGCAAGTATCTTTCTACATACAATTCATATTAATTAAAACCGTGAGCTTTGCTTTAGCAGCAGTGTGCTCTAGCAAACGAGTAGAAAAATTTGAACTCGGTCAGATACCAGATAAAAAAAGCAAACAAAGGGAAATGTTTTCCCGCCAATAAAAATAACGACCGCAGATTACTGGGTAGGTAGGTATACTACACATACACACACCGGAAATGCGAAAAGAACATGCACATTCATAGTTTGAAACACAAATACGAAAAACGGAAACGGTTTTTGCAAATTTGGCGATCTATGCTACCAGGATATAAAATTTTAGTGCGACTTCGAGTTAGACTTGGCAACACTGGAAGTGACTGAGAAACTTGACATGACAACTGCAACTGCCAAGCCAACTGACTTCACTGAAATATGAGAAAAAAACCGCGCCGCGCAGACAGAAATTGCGCTGCACGCAGCTTTTTGTTAAATTCTTATTTTCTATCGATTCTAAGCAATGGCTGCAGGAACGTATTACTTTGTCATAGTCGGGCACTCCGATAACCCAATATTCGAAATGGATTTCATCCCAGTCACAAAGGAAGTCAAGGTATGTGTAATGTCTGACCTCATTTCTGTTTCCAATGTACTCAGCCGCCCCTCGTTTCTAGCCAACCAACCGAACTCAATTCTTTAGCAGCTGCCAGCTTGCGCGACCTACTGACCTAATTATTACGACAGCCCAGCCCTTACTCCATTGTTACTTGGAATCCTACACGTCGCAAATATATAATCTAGGTGTACGCCCGAAACGGCTAACGTAAGCAATTATTGCGTACCAAGTACATTCAAAAGAATTGAATCAGCGCTATTCCTGCCTGCATTCCAAAGCATATCGATATCTAAATAGGGCTATAATTCCAGAAAGAAGACAACAGACATCTGAATCAGTTTATAGCCCATGCTGCGTTAGATTTGGTTGATGAGCACATGTGGAAGGTGACCAATACCTACCTCAAGTCAGTTGATAAGTTCAACCAATGGTTCGTGTCTGCATTTGTTACTGCCAGTCAGGTAAGACTAACCTAACCTTTATCCTGCTCGAGAGAAATCCACAAACTTTATCACACTCTTGACTCTAATCATTGAGATAGATAACTAATTTATTATCTAATTAAAGCCCACACTACTCTTTTAAATGTATATATATCCTACTAAGAAATTCCTATTAGAATCTTGTTTGCCAGACAGACGCAGGAAAATGTATAATGGTCTCATGTCAACCCTATGGTTCACAGTTCAAATATATTTTACAAAAACTATGTCCGATTTCCAGATGCGATTCATAATGGTGCATGATGCTCGAAACGAGGACGGCATCAAGAACTTCTTCACCGATGTCTATGAATCTTATATAAAACTTATGTTAAATCCATTCTATAAGGAAGACACACTCATAACTTTACCAGCTTTTGAAAAGAAGGTTCAGTTTCTTGGCAAGAAGTACTTGACATAAATTTTTAAGATTTATTTCTTGTGTAAATAGCTATTTTATAGACTTGGGCAATCTACATGTCTCGCTTGCAGTAACTTAACTGTGAAAATGACTATTTTCTTGAAGTAAAAATGAGTTTGAAAGAAAACGAGGAGAAATTAAAAAAAAATCATTACTATATTTTCATGGAATTATCAATAACTTACAAAAACTACCTAGCACTGGAAAATTTTGTTATTCTATTTAGCTCAGAATGCTTTTACATTGACATAGATTTACACTTCTTTAGTAAATAAAAATAATAGAACTTGCCAAATGTAGAAGCAATCTCAACTAAATGTTACCAGCTCAATAGTATTACAAATGCAATCTTAAAACTAATCTATAATACTAAAATCACAAAGAACTTTTCTCATTTGGATAATCAGTAGAGATCTGGTAGTCCCAAGTCATCCTCCGGTAGACTATCAAGCGAAAAGTCATCTGCAACAAAATAATTTTTTAAGTAACAGAATAGGTACTATCCAGTATGCATAACATCTTGTAATAAAAGATTCAACAGAAGAAAGAAGAGTCCAAAAAGTTTGTCAGCTGTGTTGGGAAGGGATTTGGGCTAGCTTTGTCTTATCAGTCAGTCTTTTTCTCTCTCCTAATACAGTTGGCATGTTATCATCGGTTGCTGAGCTGAACAATGAAGAACTTGGAAACTAAGAAAAACCAAATAATACCGCGTTCACACTATGTCCATGCCACTGCCGGAATGTAAGGCGGCATCAATTCCGCGGACTTATTGCCACAGCAACATCGCCTTTGTTCTCACTAAGCGGCATTCCTGCCGGCAGCGTGAACATAGTGGGCATAGTGTGAACGCGGTATTAGAGTTGTCACACGATTACACTCTGTCTGGAAGAGATCGCTTTAGGCGATAAGGTCGCCCATTGTACTCTGTTTATGTTATTTCCAGTACTAGTGTAATTTCTCTTTGTATATGAAAGTGTTATCTATCTTATCTATCTATACTATTACGTCCACAACTATTCTTTACCTTGTACCTACCAACCTAGTTACTTGTCTGTTCTTACAGGCTTTGGTTGATAGGAATTTGTTATTGGTTCAAATAAAATGGTTATAAATATGTGTGTTTGTATTAGTCCAAGCTTTGCTACTGGATAGTATCTTTTCTGCCTTCATTTAGTCTCCCAATGTTGTGGTAGCAAAGTAGATGTTATTTTGTAGTTATAGCAAACAGAAAAATGTATTTAAAACTGGACATCAAAATTTAGGGTAGTCCTGTAGATACCTACAGCAGTCTTCATCAGAATGATATAATTCTACAAACCTTTGAAGAAGTCATCCTGGTATGGAGTAAGGAGCTCCATGCTGTGTCTCCTGGTCTCTGGGGGTGGAGTGGAAGGGGGAGACATGTCATGCATCCCTAACTCGGGCTCGGGTAGCAAGAAGTCAAAGAGCTCCTTGTAGTTGTCTGCAAACAAATGAAACCTTGACTACTGTGATCTCTAGACAGGAAAGAACCTACTATACAGTATCTCATGAGTTTTAATTTCGGAATTGGAGGACTAGCTTCAGTGAACCCCTGCAGCATTATAACTTTTTTTAACTTGACTAGAAATTGGATGCAACAGTAGATTAATTGGCTGAGGATAAACAACTAATGAAATAAACGGCTTACCATATTTGTATGTAGGTTTTGTGAACTCAACTTCCTCCATTTTGAAACCCTGGTCATTATCATCACTGTAAATAAGTGAGGCTACATTAACTGCTCGAGGAGTGAAGACTTTTCTTGCAGGGGTGCTTTGCAATGCTTTGCCTGCATTGGATAGAAAAGATTTTTTCGGCTCGCCAGCTTTCTTTGTGGGCTCATTTGGTTTGATAGGTCCTGCCGAGACCATCTTGCCCATATTCTCTGCAAAGTTGCGTTATGTTACTGGCAAGTATTAGGCATTTATTTTATTGATACGTAGGTAGGAATACCTACGTATCAATAAAATAAATGAACTTCCATAGTGCAGTTTCATAATTTGTAGGTAATTTTTATGCAAATTTGTTTAGCTAGTGGCGAACTTGAATTGCATAAATGCTATTGAAGATAAGATCACTATGCTCAAAAATGTGATCTTGCTTGAAGAATAGGTACAGCTACTCACCGATATTGGACAAAGGTTGACGAGTAACATTTTTCACGACCTGTCGCGTGTGTTGGTCACCAAATATTTCAAAAAGTGACTCAGCCATAACTTTAGTTGCTGTAGCACTAAAAATAGGAAGATCTCTTTTTCTTTGTACCCAAACAATGCCAAATAGAAAGAAACGAACAAAAACGCCTTTTTCTTTTTGAAAACAACGGAAATCAAAGGGACGGAAATAATTTTTCTATAGAAATAATCAAGAGTATTTTTTTTCTGTGCAGTAAATGAATGAAGTAAGTAAATTACTAGATCCATAGATAAAAAAACTTTTTAATCCTTGTAGAAAAATCGGAGTTTTCCGAAACAAACCGTTGGTCGGAAGTTTTTGACCGACATGAAACCACAGATGATAAAAACAGATTCTACTTTTTAGGTTATGTTGTTTTGTGCAAAATCAAAACAAAAATGTATTGAAGATTAGAGAAGAAATAATTTCGCAATGTCTGATGAAAAGTCTAAACCCAATGGCACAGATCCTTCGCAACGTCTGCCTTCTTTCAAGCCGCCTCGAGACCTTTCTCTGGGGGGAGTGAAACCGAAGAAAGTTTTTACCCCCAATCTGAATGTTTCTAGGAATAAAAACAAAGGGTGAGTTAATTTAAATTTATTTGCTTAGGTATCCTTATAATTAAAATAAGTAAATAAAATGGCTCAGTTCGGTAACCTTTGTAAAAATATTTAGGGGTTTTCTTAGTTTATGTCAGAAAAATAACCTTTTATAAGGTATAGGTATAGGGTCCTAGTATATGTTTCTATTCTACAGAATATTATTACAAAATAATGATACGGTCATGGGTCACTTTTATTTGTTATTTTTATGGGAAGAAGTGATGGAACAAGTATATGGCCTACCTGTTTCTAAGTTTAACTTATCCTCTACATTAACAAAAACTTTCTTCTCTCAGCCAATCAAGCTCAAGCAGCCAGGATTCAAAAAAAGATGACCGTAACCGCGGCAGAGATCGCAATAACAGACAAAGGCACAAAAATGGACCCAATGTCATTAAGTCTGGTGGAGTCTTTTCTGAAGGTAACATATTTATCCCACTGCGCAGCACATATTTAATTATTTCTATATAATGTAGTCTTATTATAAATATTTCATACAAATACTGTCTTTTTAGTTTTTGCCTGACTATTAATTTATAAACCAATTATAAATTTATTTATTTAATATGGGTATCCATGAAAATACAATTTAATTTATTTTTAATTTAATTTCCAGGTCTGGGCAGTATGGAGAGGCAGTCTAGCCGGGGATCCTTTAGCCGAGGAAGTGGAGACTCAACTCCTCAGGTGCTGCAGAGACCTACCATCAGGGTCAAAGATTTTGTCAAGGTATGAATGAAACTGGTTAAAAATATGTATCAGTTAAGGTCTATAAAATGTAAGGCAGTTAATTAGCTTTGATTACTGCTACTTTTATGTACTGGTTCCACTAACATAGACACGGAACTGGTACTCACTTGGTATCGGTATTTATAACGGTTATTTTAATCTGGTTCGTATCGGTACTTAAATATCGATATATTCATCATTTAAACTGGTTTTTTAAAGGATAATATCGTTATTTACACGAATCGGCAGTGCACGTACCGTTCTTGTCGATCGCATAATTTGACATTTAGTTGTGGGTACGTTACCAACATAGTTGATCGGTAGACAATATTGTTAAATTTCAACGAATTGGCAATGGTGTATGTTTACTTTGTTTTGATTCTGACAAACGAAAGTGACTAACAGTGATATTGACAGTAAACTAGTAAATCATGGCAGCAGTGAACAAATTATTTGGATAAACTCTGACCTTATTTTTGAGAGTACGGATCTTTTGTCGACAAGAGATCCGTACTCCCATGGAACAATACGATTCGATACGTTTATCAACTTTAGCGATCGATAAGAACGGTACTTGCACTGCTGCGTTGCAAAATGGTTTGCAGATTGACAAGGAGCTAGAAGAACAAAAGATCAAATATGTGATGGACGAAGCCGGCAGCCAGGAACAAGAAGAGAACTATGACTTCAGGCGCGCTCGGGAACGCGACGCTCCCATCAAACTACCCATGGATGATGGTATATAAGTTTATTATTTAACTATCCATTAGATATAGGATGATATAAAAATTTATAAAATAAATAAATATTCTTGGATATTACAGACAACGCTCTCTAGTCCCAAACTAAGCAGAGCTTGTACTATGGAAACTAGATTGCTGATATAATACTTATATACTTTTTTTTTTGTAAATACATACTTTTAATACATAGTAACACCCAGACACAGAACAAACATCTATGTTTGCCACACACAAAATGTTTGTTCTCGGTGGGGATCGAACCCACGACCCACAGCACGGCAGGCAGAGCTACTACCGACTGAGCCATGACGCCTGTCAAACTCAAGACTAGCAAAATGACATTTCCGCTAGCAATTTTAATTGTGTACATAGGTAAATACAGTAATAATATATTTCAATTACAATTTACACGTTTCAGGTGGTTACCTTCGACAGAAGACACTTGCAGTGAAGCAGGAAGTGTTTGTGAAGGAGGAGCCAATGGACGAAGAATACACAAGTAATTATACTGTTTAAACTGTGTAATGTTATGTCACATAGGCCTTTACATCTAATGAAGATTATTTATACAACGTCAGGAGGCAACCTATGCCTACACTTAAGGTTACACTAGTTGCTCACCTTTCCATACAAACGTGGAAGGGTAACTACTCCACTGTTTGACGCTGACCAACCAAAACTAAGGATTATATCAATTTATCTCGTCATAATCTATGTCTGTATACACCCCAAACCGTAAAAGCTTGTATTTTTGAAATGAATACTTTTTTACGGTTTGGGGTGTACACAGACATAGATTATGACGAGATAAATTGATATAATCCTTAGTTTTGGTTGGTCAGCGTCAAACAGTGGAGTAGTTACCCTTCCACGTTTGTATGGAAAGGTGAGCGACTAGTGTAACCTTAACGACACACTGTAGTGCCTGGGACAATATTTAGATGGAGTAGGCTTGCCCAGCACCTATACCATCCTCACAGCCTAGTCAGCCATATCCACAGGAAAGACAACGTCAATACGTGCGGAGCTGACTAAGCCGCGGGTTACAAAAAAGACCTCAATTTTAAAAAATCAAACAAAGTTACGAAATAAACTAAAGCTGGGCTTAAAATGAAATGTAGTACTTTGAATATATTATGTTAAAATTGTAATGGCCTTTCGGAGTGGGTTTAATAATTCCCATGATTAGCCCACTAGTAGAGATTATGAAACAAATCGATAAGTGTGCTACCGTGATTATGTCAGTCTGTGTTATGTCTACACTTACCCCTTTATTCATATTCAACTGTCATTTTAGCGCGGCTTTCAAAAATGGTCTATCGTTGTCACTTGCATGACAAAGAAAAGAGATGACAATCATTTTAGTTAGCTCAGGTTTAGAAGATAATATGAATATACCCCTTAGAGCGCTTGTAGACGTCCGTTTTTTTCACCTGATAACGGACCGTCAAAAACGGCTATCCTATATTGTTCGCCGGACCGATGTCCGGCGCGTGTACACACATTCATCAGAAATCATACAACACCGCGAATCCGGAAAAAAACACGGTCCGGTATCCGGCGAAAAAAACGAACGTCTACAAGCGCCCTTAGTGTATATTAATATCGTTCAACAGATGTAACGTCAATATCCGGCGTCAAGCAGGAGCCTTGCGATACTCCCGACATCGTGAATTTGTTGAAAAGTGAAGAGCCTACCATTATGTTGTTGCAGGTATAGTAATAAGTTTATTTTTGAAACAGAAATAAGGCACAAGTTAGTAGAAAACAATAAGAATAAGAAGTTTAAAAAAACTGTGTCGTGAATATTAACCACCTCAAAAACAGGTAGATTTTAAAACAATTATGCCAAAATAAAGTAAAACTGTGTGTGTAAGTGGAGTCCACCTATGTGGAGATACGAGATATGGGTATGTTTAAAAAATTTAGAGAATTTTTGAAGAGTATCGTCTAACAAATTATGTGCAAAGTCATAAGATAGTCCCTGGCAAAAATTGATACTAAATAAAAATATTTACCTACCTCAAAATCAGGATAACCGGTATTTACTGGTTTTCGGTATCAGAACGGTATTTTCGAACTTGATATTATGTTTCAGTTCCCTCAATCCCTGCCGGGGCAGGCGGGAAGTAGCGACGACGAGCCTCCTCGCAAGAAGGATGCTACTCCCTCCACTTCTAATGGAGATGCTGATGATGAAGAGAAACCGGTAATTTCATCAAGATATTGCCCCCGATTCTGTTTATTTTGTTATTTATTGTTTGTAGCGCCATCTATCTCGCTACATAAGAACTAACATGAGAAATATCCTAGATCGCGCAAACGAAGTTATCACGGAGTTTGAACATAAGTAATACTACCGAATACCATCCATCGGTCCTCGGACCCCGAGCCAAAGGTCGCTCGGCGTGGAAGATCTTCCCTTTTCGTAGGAGGACATCTATCCTACCATGTTCTCCTCATGTTTATTAGCTTTCACTCGCGACTTTTTTCGCGTCCCGTTGATCCTGTTGATGTCCTGTTGTATATTTCTACCACCGTTTCTACAAACCGTTTGACCTTGTCTTGATATGGTTTCAATGACCCAATAAACATTTAATATTAACACTATAGGTTGACAAGAGTTGCTGTTTAAGTGATTTGGAGGAAGGCAAGATCGGCAAACTGCGGGTGTACCACTCCGGACGCGTCACGCTGAAGCTCGGAGACACAGAGTTTGAGGTAAACATTTCTGTGAAGAAAGAAAATAAGTGGTAGGTACCTACATCTCTTAAGAGTGGCCGCGCACGACCAAGTTTTGAATTATAGTCTCTCACATGAAGTCATCAGTTTGTATGAAGGTTCGGCGCACGTAGCGACGCCACAGCCAAAGTCAAAGAGCTTTTATTCAATAATCGTGCTAAGGTCTAGCAAAACGTGACATTGGCGAAATTGCGGGCAACACTGCAAAGGCCATAGACTAGAATTGAATCTCACTGATCACTTTAAATCGTCATTGCGTTTTGTATGATTACAATTTCTTTTTATTGGATGGGTTGGAGCTAGACAGCCGATGTAAATCGACATTGGTAGATCATAGTTCAGAGGTCCTTAGAAATTTTATCAAAGTCGGTTCAGTAGTATGGTAGTTAAATAAGAATAACCGAAAAAACACGTCATCCATGTACATTTGCTTTTGCTTTCCTGTGATTGGGACAAACGGGAATGAGACAAACATTTTTTTGTACATTCTTGTGTGAATTGTTACTGTCATCTTTCAGGTATCAATGGGCACGCAAGCTGCTTTTCATCAAGAAGTGGTGTCGGTAGCGTGCGACGACGAATCGCGTTCCGCCAGCGTTATATCGCTAGGAGCGCTCACACACAAACTCAATGTGGTGCCCGACTGGGAGAAAATGTTTAAGAAACTGAATGTTTGAGACATACGAAGATATATTTGAGACTTTGAAACTTTCAGTGACTTAATGTCCATTGTACTTCCTGATGATGACGAAATAAGTAGGTACCCAAGCTACCTGGTACAGAGATGTGGATAGGTGTTGATAAAATATAAGGCTATTTTAAAAGATTTACGTATAGGATAAGTTTTAAAATAAAAATAATGAACAGACAAATATTTTTACAAAACTATTACATTATATTCTAACGTCCACTTTTGATAGTTACCTAAACAAAAGCAGCCATTTGCTAAAGGTTCATCGTATGCTGGTGACAGTTATGTGGAAAGTTTCGCACGCGTACGAAGTCGCGGGTATGAGCTATACAAATATTTTGGTATGAAACAGTAGCACGTTTAACCAATCTAGATTCCTGACACAATATACCTACTAGTTTTTTGGGCAGATTCTTGACCACAAGTAAAAGTAAATACGAACTGTACATAATTTATTACTATAACTAAACAAAACTAAAACTCAAGCTGATAAACTTCTCTGCTCACTTTCCTTAGGTGTTACAATAGGAGTATCACGCCCAGGATATCGGTTGCCTTTGAGATCGAGAGCGTAGTTGTAGTCAATGGGGTTTGCGAGGGCCTCGTCAATGGCTGCGTCCAGGGTCTCCGGTGTTATGAAGGTTTTGCTAAGCTCCTGGAATAATAATAATAATAATAAAAGCCTTTATTTCTTTACTAAGTAAATTCATTTCTTATCTACTACGCGATCATATTCTAATTATCTATGTTTAGTTAAGTGTGCCTCTTGACATCGGCCTCCTCTAGTCCCTTTCATTTATCTCTTATTTCTCCTGGAATAACAATAAAATTAAATAGGGATGGGATAAGGATGTATGTTTGTTACTCTTTCATAAAAACTACTGATCCAATTTGGATGAAACTTGGAATATATATTGTCCGTGACCTGGATTAACACATAGGCGACTTTTTATCCCGGAAAATCAAAGGGATCCAACGGGACGCGAACAAGTGGCAGCAGAAGGTAGTAAATAAAAAAGTTTTGTATACTCTGGTTCAGTTCAATAATAACTCACTTTTTGCTGCCTAATTTCTTCTGAAGCCTTTTGAATCCTTTGCTTGTAAACCACATCTTTCATTTGCATACGATTGAGTGCATATTCATCCATAGCTGCTACTTCTAGCTTTCTTCTCTCTTCTCTTTCTAGAGCCACCTGGAGATTAATACATTTGTCAAGGGTCAGAAACTGAAGCGTTACATCTCTTTTTCTCAGAATACTATTATTAATTTATTTAGGGTCTCAGGTAACAGTAGAGCATGTCTTGCTGCATTGCACTGCCACAACCGCAGCCAGATTCAAAACGCGACTGCAGGAGCTGATCGGGTCTCACTACTTGGTATCTACAACACCATCGGGGATGCTGGAACATTGCTACCATCAACACAAAGTCCTCCTCAGTTACTTCAAGGAGTTGGGCTGGCTGGGGTGAGGTCAGCAGGGGGACAGTGTACAATACACCCTAACGCGGGACGTCAGTGCAGATCTCATTCGCCCACCACGAATAAGAATTAGTGTTTTTGATGACTGGGCTTAGTGAATTTAAGGAAATGAAAATATTGAGATGAACGCTGCTTACCTGTTTATTCCACTGCTCGTTTATTTCAATACACTTCTCCCACTCCTCAGCTTCCAGTCGCAAAGACATCTCCGAGCTAGCACTGTCTCGGGTTGATTTGTCATGGATCATTTCCTCGTGATAAAACCTCCTGATAGCCCGCATCTGTGTCTTGTAGTTATTGTTCAAGCGCAGTAGCTCTATCCGCTCTTCTTCAGGTACTTCTGGCCGCTTTGGTACACGAAATACTTTACTTTTGGCGACAGGCAGCCATCGAGGTTTTCGGTGAGCTGCAGCGGTCTGAATCAACATTGGGACAAACCGTTTCGCAAAACATTTATGGGAAATCATATTTTTTGTCTTCAATAGTATTATATCTCTAGATTTTCTATGATTTCAGAGTTTTCTGCATTAATACATAACCTGAAAAAACCACAATTCAATTCAATTCTTGACAATAAAAACAATATTGATCGATGATTGCAATTTGACATGACATAACGTTGACTAAAAATGTATGGCACAGGTAAAATAAACCTATATGTAGGCCATGCATTTGCCTATCACGGTTTCATTTTCGGCCATTTCGGAATAGTACGATTTTTTTTTCATCATCATGTACCTATGTGTATGTCAAAGTCAAACGTATCGATCATTATTTTCTGGTTGGTTTCGTTCAGTTTCGTTCATTCAAACAAAACAGTTCAAAAGGTTTTTGGGTTTGGTGATGATAGATGTTCGGTGTTGTCCGCTAGGATATAGATGTTCGGTGGGTGTTGGTGATTGTTTGTTTTGGTGCGCTTTGCCGTGCCGAGTGGAACTGGAAAAAATCAATGAGTAAAGCACGTAAAAAATGATTAAAATAGCAGCGCTAACCGATGAGCCGGAGGAGGAAAGTGTTTCAGAAGACGATGTGACCCGAGAAGCGCTAGAACAAATAGCTCTTCAGCAATACGCCAAATCACTCGATCTACAGCGAAAGGGCAACTTGAAGGATGCTACTCAACTCCTCAAAGATCTTCTGGACACGGAACTGCTCTACGATGTTAAGAAACCTGGCCCAGGTGAGAAAGTGGCTGGTCCACTATTCAATTTGAAGTACTTGAGTTACAAAAACTTAGCTGCTATGCTGAGCGAGGCGGGCGAGATTGATGCTGCAATAGAGACTTACTGTGTTGCCGCTGAATTGGACGACACTGATATTACCCTCTGGTATCGACTGGGGCAGTTGTGCATGCGTGCGAAGCGCTACGAAATGGCGCTACACGCGTTTCAGAGGGGCGCTGAACGTAATCCTCGTCATTGGCCGTGCTTAGACAAAATAGTCACGCTCCTGCTCGGTCTAGACTACAAGGAAGAATGCATCTCCATTATTCACGATACATTGCTTCTCGATCCAGGCTATTTAAGGGGTCTTGCTTTCAGAAAACACATTTACACTACATTTCCTTACATTAGAGACTTCATGGAATATTTGAATCCAATTTACAAATGGAATGAGAAGGATGATGAGGAGATAGATGAAGAGCAAGCTAAAAAACTGATAAAAGAAGCCGATGACATCCACAAGGTATTTATTGAGCAACAGAAGGCAGTTCAATTCAAGTACAAACTGCCTAATTTGAAACTAAAACAACCTATCACCGACCTCTCCTGGCTATCAGTAGGGGATTCTCTGGTCAACATGCATCACTACATGACAGAGAGCTATCTCAGTCATGCATGTTTCATTGAACTAGTGTTTCAAAAACAGGAGAAGGAGGAACTTATGGATGTTTGCGAGGAAACTAAAGAAGAGGAACAAGGTGATTCTAATAAAGAAGAAAAAGATAGCACAGATACTGAGAAAAATTCAGAAATGCCCGAATCAGAGAGTGAAACTAATAATTTATCTGATAAAGAAAAAGCTACAGAAGTTGAAAAGGTTGAGAGTGATGTAGAAATAATTCCTAATGAACCAGAAGTCATTGAAGTTCTTCCCGAACCTAAAAAGAAAACCTCAGTAAGAAGACGAGGCAGCGATCTTGTGTACCTGCAACAGTGGGGATGGTGTACTAAACGCAGATCTGGACGTAAGAAACCAGTCAACAGACAAGACCGACTTGATGAAAACATCTATGATACTCTGAGAAGAATGGTCCCTCCATGCTTATCTCCAGAAACAGTTGAAAAGAAGGAAAACCAAGATAGAGCTGTATCCCCGAACACAACACATCTTGACAAACTGTTTGACGAAAATGCACCGCCATCTGAGATCAAAGTAAATGATGAATATTTTGGCACCGAAAATGAACAAAAAGATGTAAAACAGTTCATAACTAAATACACTGAAAATAAAAGAGACATTATAGACATGTTGAAGGAGTTTTTGAGTATCCTAGCCAGCAAATGGAGAGTAAAATGGCCAGAAGGCTTACCAAAAATATTAATTGAAGCTAATAAATGCTACAATAATCACATTGATGTTCCTACATGCACAGATCAAAATAAGGAAGAACTGATACATTATGTTAATGTCAATATTCTAGTTGAAGAGTTCTCTGTCAATCAAAAATTGAACTCTGAAGATAAACCCAAGCATGAGCTTTCTACAATAGAGGCTATTGGGATAACCCTTCATCTGAAACCAAATATTTTCAGTGGTGTTGAATGCTTGGAGCTGATTTTAAGACAGCTGTGGGTTAAACTTCACATTCATATTCTGAACAAAGATGAAGAATTTGGGTTGGATTGTCTGTATCAGCTGCTATGCGAGTTTGAAGCAATGGGGGAACACCACGATACGTACAGCTTAAACGTCGTAAATTTCACATTTAATCCAGCAATAAATGAATTTAAAGTTCTCGAAAACATCAAGTTTCTAGAGAGAAATAAAAAACTTTCAACAGTCATGGATTTGTTTGAAAGGGGTAATTATAACGAGGTTTTAGCTATTGTGATAGATTCTTTTGAACATTGTAAGACAATGGCTAGAAACCAAGAAGAAGAAGTGTCGTTAGACCTGGCTGTACAAATGTCGATTATACTAGACACTTACTGGGCTTTGGATAATGTCGACAGCTGCTTCAAATGGTCTCTTATCTGTCTCAATGAGGCTCTGAAACACTACTTCAGATTTACAAGCGGTTCTCCTGATTATGATAAGTGGACATTAGCTGTCGTCAAAATCCTCTGCTCTATGGAACACATTCTGACATCAGAAGGCTTGTCTTGTTTAGATACCGTTTCACAAAAACAGCTTAGCCAGGGCCTTGAGAATCTCATCCGAATTATTGGACATCAGGTAGAAACAAATGCGACAGAAATGCCCTTGGGTTCTGTTATCCCATGGATTATCATGCATTACATCTTGCAGAGAGAAGAGGACCAGGGTAGAGGAAGAGTTGATAAGGACAAAGATCCTGAGGAAGTCCCTAATTCATTACTTGTCCTGTTCATAGCACACGAACAGCTAGGAAGCAGAGGATGGTGTAGTAAATCTGAAGCAAAACTTCTTTATTTTACTCTCGACACTGTTGTCCCTCGACTGCGAACTCCAGCTCTCTCAAAATGCCTGGAGCAGGTCAACCAGTACATGGAGCAATGTGTGTACTGTCTTTATGGACATCCAGGAAAGAAAATAAAATTGAAGTACCTCATAGATCATGGTGTTCCTAATGTTCAGACTTTGGATTGGGAGAGAGCGCAGCAAGTGTACGAAATATTCAGACCGCTAGAACTTCCTGCTTTAGAAGTGAAGCAATCTAGCATATCCCCCGATACGGAGGTTTTGTTTAAGAATATCTTGGCCCTATTACCAGCAGATCATGACCCGCACAAATACGTCGTTGAAGTCGAAAAGTATATAAAAGGAACAATAGAAAAGTTACCGAGTTTTCCACCGTTACTACCTTTAAAAATGAGAGATATTTACTTCCTGTTGGGCGATTACTATTTAAAAAGAGAGGAGCATAAAATGTCTATCAAATACAATATTTTGGACGTTATTGTAAACAACGATCGATTGGAATCCTGGGCGGAAATTTCACTTGCTAAAACTGTTCATTTGGGGAGAGTATTGAACTCTTGTAAGAATCTCAATAATGACCGAGACGTTCTGAATCCTGCTAAGGCAATAATCAAATGCTTCAAACGTGCTCTGGAGCTAGACCCTACGCATTGTAATATGTGGATAGAATATGGTATTTTCGTGTATACCGTTCATTCGTTCTGCTCGCGACTCTTGAAGCAGGCCAGCGAATCTTTGAGTATGGAAGACTTCGAATCTTTAGAAAAGCAAAAGGAAGACATGTTAGATACGACTCAAAAATGTTTCATGACAGTACTGAACGATCTCAACAACAGCCACGATGATGACAAAACAAATGAGGACTCTTGGCTTCATTACTACATGCTAGGAAAAGTAGCAGAGAAACGTAATAAATCACCGGTAGTTTACCTCGATTACTATTTGAAAGGCGTCAAAAGTTTACATGAAACTAACGCGACATATCCTCTTAAAATAAACTACAATTCTCCCACACATTTATGCATTGAAGTCTTAGAACTGCACTACAGAATACATTCGTCAATTCTCAAATATATCGAACAACATGAGAATAAGCCAATATCAACTGCAGTAGGGAAGGTTTTCACGACTTATATTGAGGAGTGGACGAATGGACCATTTGGGAAAAAGGCTTCTAAGAAAGAAGATCCGCCACAGGTAGAACATTCAGCACCAGAAACTAAAACCGAGGAACCTCTTCAGCAAGCTGCTAATATTTTGAAACGCTCTATCAGCGATGCAGGAGAAGAAGAGAGTCACGAAGCTAAGAGACTGAAATTGGAAGCTGCAGCTGCAAAAGTACGAAGATCTGCGTCTTACGATACAGAGCGAATTTCTCCTAAAGACGTACCGTCTCCGTCAACCGAAGCTTCTAAAGAAACAAGCGAAATGAATGTAACCAATCCCACAGAAGAAGTTCAGCCAGAAAAACCTGTAGAAACTCTTCCCGAAAAACAGGAGCAAGCCATAGTGACTCAAGAGACTAAGCCATCAGAAAACAGTGATAAATCGGGTGAGGCGAAAATAGAAGTTAATTCAAAAGGTCTAGCGGAAGATAATAATAGCTCAAGTAGCTCGTCTTCATCGTCATCAGATTCAAGTTCAAGCGACTCCTCTTCCGATAGCAGCTCTGATTCTAGCAAAGACAGTACAGCATCAACTAACTCAAATGACAACAAACCTTTAACCGATGAAGAGCTTATGAAAATCGTGTCAGCCTGTCTAGACTCCTTAGAAGACTGCGCTAGTAGATTTCCGCCACACTACAAAGCAATATACCGAGTGGCTCATTACCACTTTTATTACAAAAAGGGAAAAGACATTGAAAGGTGTCGAGATTTGTTGCTGTCCAACTTTACTTCGAGAGCGGGACAAAAACTAGGAGGTCTTTTCAGCGAAAGAAAACAAACTAACTTCTTTAACAACATTTGGAAGATTCCGCTAGATGAGGTCGATAGAGCTGGTGGTTTCACATTCCACATGAGTCGCTCCGTGCTCTTGACAATGGAAATTCTGAAAGAGTTTGACGATCATAAAACTTTGCTTGACTTAAGCATGCAGCTACAGAGAATACCAGAACCGGATAAGACTTATTTACGTGATTGTGATAGAGAAGAGTTAGCTCAGCAGGCATTTTCCCTCTGTGTACAATCTCTTAAAGGTCAGTTGACCAAGTTCGGACAACAAGCAGACTTAAAGAGCAACGATGTAGAGCAACAAGCGTTGAGAAGCCTAATGCTAGACATCTACAGAGCATACCAACGAGCTCAGAAACAGCCTAACTCGAAACAGTTCACCAACTTACTGATAGAAGCGTTCAAGTTAGTTACTACAGATCCTATCACCGAAAACATGAATCTTGTCGATCTCAGTATGAAGTATTGTCAACGACTGATTCAGCAGCTGAGGCACGAAGCGACACTGGCCAGTATTGACAAAACTCAGAAGCAGGAAAAGAAGCAGGCAGCTAAACAAACGGTTGCTGACGTTGCTAAAGTTGCAGCCCTTGCGTACACATCATCTAGTCAGACAAAGCTTGACCCGAAACTGGCACCGTCGACATCCGCTGCTGTGACTACTCTTCCAAAGATGTCCGCTCACGAGATAGCAGCCGCATTCCAAAACTACCTCCCGATGTTGAACGATCCAATGATGTCTCAGCAAACTGCTGCGGCAATATCTCTTTCGTCTTATCTGAACAATATTAGCGCACTGGCAGGATATTCATCGCTACAAAACAGTCTCCAATCTACGCTACAAAGTTCTCTGCAGAATTCATTCCAAGCGGAGTTTTATAGACAATTCTTGGGTCAGACAATGTCGTCTTACTTACCACCTCCAGCAAAAAAGCAGAAACGGGCGCCGAAGATGCCGAACGTTTTCCGAGCAAATCAACCGACTAAGCTTCCGAAAGCGAATTCCAAGCTAAATTCTTCATCTTTGACGAGTCTCCATAAATCTGCATCACTTCCAATGGGGATTCCGAAGTCAACGTCGGCACCGATAGCTTCTAAAAACCCGCATAAATCTCTATCGATGACTTCCAATATGGGAATCCAAAAGTCTGCATCGAGTTCCATGTCCTCATCTACGGGAAAGTCTACGTCAACTTTGGCGCCAAGTATGGGTACGGTGTTGTCAAATCTACCGGCGTCTCTGACCGCGAATCTGACTTCATACGGCGCGCCGCATTCGTCTCAGTCGCACACCACGCACACCAGCAGTGTTCCTACGCAGGCGCATATGTCTTCTGCGTCTACCGTAAATGCAGCTATTCATGCGAAGCCTCCATTACCTCACCAGCAAGTAAGTCCTGGTAAAACGCTGCAGGAGAAACTGGCCGAGCGACAGAAACACCAAGCCAAACCCACTACGCAAGAGATCAACGCTTCCATCAGTAAACTGCCTTCTTCGCTCACCGTCACTAAATCTAAACAGCATCAGCCTAAAAAGTCTGATGCTAAAAAAACATTACCATTTAGTAATCAGCCTAAACCAATTTGTCCAGATGAAGTCATAGTATTAGATGATGATTAAAACTAGGTATTTATTTTAGCTTCTAGAAAATGTAATCAATAAAAGCATTACGTATTATAAATCAGATTATGTAATTTTATTCAGTAAATAATAATTATTTATTTATTTAGCCTATTATTTACAACTAATTATTTCAGTGGGTAGTTTAGTTACAGTCTGTACACTTTCAAATTGTTCAGTATGTAAACACTTGTAACAGAGCAGTGAACTTGATGAATATATCGGAAACTATTACAAAACATTTACACATTTTAATTATTGCTTCACACAAACCTCCATTTATAAGTATCTATAGGTTTATTAAAACTCGTGACTTGCGTTTCCCACTTCCAGCAGTCATTACATTGCTCGTCAAGTGACATATTTCTACGCACTAACATAACATAATTATTGATTTCTGACACTTGGTAATGTCGGGGTACTAGAGTACCCGATACTTATAGAAATATATCATCATATTGCTCAAATTCAAGTTTCCTATCAATGTGGCAAAGTAAGCCAGCACTAGCACTGGCAATGGAAATAAGAACAGCCGAGCGTTTTGGAGCGTCGCCAAATCTGGAAAAAATAAAAAAGTGGCATTAGTATCATTATCAGCCTGTAGTCCGCTGCTGAGTATGCTTCCCATGGAGTTCAAGCGCGTTGAAGCGCTCGTGGCGTAGCTTGCTTAGCCAATCTTCACTGATTATCTAAGTTAAGCAACGTGCGGTCACTATTTGGATGGGTGACCGTTAGTGGTATTTACATCTTAAGGCTTCCGTGCTTTGAAGGGCGCGTTTAACTGGCCCGGCTCTAGTAGTCGTTAAGCCACGACGGAGGCCTTGAGGTGGCCTAAAAACTCCGTCACCAGAGTTGGCCACTAACTCATACGAGCTTGCTTTTATGGAGTTCTAGGAATAACGATATTCAGTCTTTTGTATTCACCAGCGTGAGTACTTGATAGGCGTGGACTGATTTAGAGGGAATGTTGCGTACCTATAACATACCTAAACCGTTAGTTAGGTACCTATTCCAATCATATGATTTTCGTATACCTATTGGCGAACATCAGACAGCGCCATCTATCAATTAAAATGTAATAAGCACCGGTTGTCTTAAGGTAGCCGTGCCCTTCGATCGTGGGTTTAAACCCGGCCGTGCACAACACAAAAATCGATTTTTGAATAACATTTCAACTGTAGAACTGTCCCAGCTCAATATAGACAATAGTGACCAGACCAGCCTGTAGGTACCTACCTACTTGCATTCAATGATTCTTGCTAACTTTCATATACGAATCAGAGATAAATTGCGCTGTGATGCTGTAATATTCCAGCCGACCTCTGACGCGCACTTGGTTGGATACGTAATGCGACGATTGCCAGATTTATTCGCGCAGAACCCCCCGAACAATGTAGATGATTAGTTACTTACTGCTATATCCCAGGAAGGTAATATACATGTAGTATATAAACGCAGCGAGCCAAAAACTATTCGAGATAAAACACGACAGGAATCCTTTTTCACCAAGGAGATCTGAAAACAAATAGTTTTACGATGAGCGGAAGAAGACTAGGCCAACCTATATGGCTTCTTTCTCTTATAGTAACTATCTACCTAACTAGTAGGTAGGTAGGTCTCATTTTCACCTATACCTAATGTAACTAATAAATATTCGTGGACATTTTACACAACAGCTATTATGTTTTACTGGGTGCCGCAGCCAGGCTGCCTAGTGCTCGGGGGGTCTGACTAAGCAATTTGTACTATGAGAATCAGATTCCTGATACATTTAACTTTTTAGTTAAAATAATATAATTTTTTTTTAAGTAAATCTATACATCTATACAAATATTATAAAGAGGAAAGGTTTGATTTTTTGTTTGTTTGTTTGTTTGTATGAATTGAATAGGCTCCGAAACTACTGGACCGATTAAAAAAATTCTTTTACCATTAGAATCCTACATTATCCCTGATGAACATAGGCTATATTTTATCCCGGAATTCCCACGGGAACGGGAATTACGCGGGTGAAACCGCGAGGCGCTGCTAGTAAATAAATAAATATTCACGGACACTTAACACAACGCCTTCTAGTCCCAAACTAAGCAAAGCTTGTACGATGGGAACTAGATGGCTGATAGAATACATACATACATACCTATTTTTTTTTGTAAATACATACTTATAATACATAGAAACACCCAGACACAGATCAAACATCTATGTTTACAAACACAAATGTTTGTTCTCGGTGGGGATCGAACCTACGACCCACAGCACGGAAGGCAGAGCTACTACCGACTGAGCCATGACGCCTGTCAAAAGTATTCTATTTAAATTTCTAGTAGATAAGTACAAAGTAGTAGTAATGGGGGTCACTTACGAATGAAAAGACCAGTGTGAAAACAGTGCAGCAAAGATAAAGGCGGGAAAAACGCGTTGATATGCACATCGAATGCGTAGCCCCATTCCACGTCGGGCCCTAACGGATCTCTCCGCAAGTATTTGTTCACTAAGTACCTGTAAAACAAGTTAATTTAACTTAAAATGAAAACCGCTGAAGCCTGTCATCGTTATTCTGGTTATCATGAGAACTTACCAAATAATAGTGGAGACGATGATGCCCATTCCGATGAAATCAACAAACACCACAAAGAGTGTGAACAAGACAATCTTGCCGCCTCTTAGGCTCATCGCTAGCCCAAAGCATATTGATGACACTGGAATTAAAAAAAAAACAGTAAAAATGTAGTCCGTACTAACAGATGTAGTCCCCTAGTCTGAGTTTTGTTTAGTTGATCGAAACACATATCGAGAAGCGACCGAGATATTTTGTATGAAAACCTTATAAGTCAATGCATTCAAAAACAAACTAGACATCTGGCTTCGAACAAATAAATCAGTGCTCAAAAGAATTTACCAAACATACGAGACACATCAGCGAAAGCTGCTCGTCTATAAATAAATAAATAAGTGCCTCTAGAGGGAGATATGCAAACTTCTCCATACAAATACTGCGAGTTTTTCGATTCTCGCTTGTTGCAAATAAACATAAAAAAAACTCAGACTACGGGCTCAGTACTGTATTTAGTAAGGTGATTAAGTGATTTGTTTAATTTTCAGGTATCTGAGAGGTGCCCAGGAAAGATGTTAGTCAAGGTAAATAAAATAAGCTGTTGGTTCGAGCTGTAGGTTTGATTCATGTTAGGTACTTATTTTTTGCTTATAGTTAGAATATTAGCATCTTATGTAGGTTGTCTACCTAATATGCACATTATACATATTTTCAAGGGTTGGTATGGGTAGGAACAAACAGTAAAACTTGTACGCTGACAAAATAGTGGCTCAACCATGGTTTTCACAGTTGGTGCTAAGAAAATATTTAATCAAATCTATTCTCAACATTTTTTTCTGCTAATAAGGTCCTAAGGCCTTCTACAACTTCTTCTTCTTCTAACTTAAGAGCTCAGCTCTTGTCGATGTAATTATGCAGTTCTCGACATTTGTTCCTTTCCAGTGCAGCTTCCTTGACGTCCTTATACGACATGACAGCGATCTTTTTCTTCAGCTGGCTCGTATAGCTTTTACGCGGTCTTCCCCTTCCTCTCTTTCCTTCAATGATATTTTTAATCAAACTGTCATGTCGTATGAGGTGTCCCATCATTTTTCCTCTCGGGTTTTCAATAACCCTCATAAGGGCTCTTTCTTCATTCAGCCTACTCAGTACTTCCACGTTAGTAATTTTCTCCGTCCAGCTTATCTTTTCCATTCTCAAACTGCATTAATTAATTTGTAAAATACAAAACAGTATCAAATCCTACTTACACAACATCCATAGACTGAGTAACACCAAGAAGGCAGGATCATCTCTTGCGAATTGTGATTTTGTGTCTGGAATTTATATAAAACATCACTACATAGTATAAAGCAAAGTCGCTTCCCGCGTCTGTCCTAATGTCTGTATGTATGTATATCGGCGCAAGAAACATCCGGCTGATAACGTCACAATCACAACGGCGTAAACAAGCCACACCTGCGAGGCACACCTGTGTCTGACTCAGCGCTCGCCCCACTGCGCGCTGCCTATAAAACCGGGTGACGTGCTCAACGGATTCATTCGCTCGCCGGCGCTCGGAGCGAACACATCGACTAAGAAAGAGTTTAATTATTCTGATTCGGTTAAATTCAATGACGTGTTAGTTTGGTTTGTTTCAAAGTTAAGTGATCTTGTACTCGGTTACTGTAGGTTGAACTGTTTATGAATTAGTTTCAGAGATAGATTAATTTGGTTTGCTGTGGGTTTTGACTGATTAAAGAGTTTGTCAGTATTAATTTAACATGTTTTTATTAGACCCAGTACCTCTTCTCTTACATCGGAAGTGGTTGGGCCAACGCCAACGACCATCGGCTCCTGCTTTTAGCATTGCTAAACCCGTGTCTATTTTGTTTCAGTGAACACTTTCGAGGACACCATGTACCATACCAGATGATGCATTTATCTCGTTTTTTTTAATTAAAAGGGTTTTAAACCAACATCGTGAGGCTCTTAAAAATGGTTAATTTCATCATTTGACGATTTTTTTTTCAGCTGTGAACTACGTTGTATAGTCTGGTATCATATTAAATACGTTGCAAATGTTGCTTTCATCACAATAGGCAATTATAGCTGTCTTGAACGCTGGGTTTAGGTTTCGTTTGTCAGTGTGTGCCTACTTCTTGGTTGGTGTGTCCAGTAAGATGCAGTCAAAGAGAAACGATAGTTTTCGTTCGCTTCGAAGTTCATGGTATGCGCGTGGTAATTACCTACTTTCTACATTTTGCAGTTATTCATTTAGACAAAACAGATTTGAACTTTGGTATACCGGAACGCAGATCTACAGAATAAGAACAGATTTTCTAATGTCTGGAATTCATGCGTACAGCAGATAAAGTGTGATGTTTTCGGTCAGTATGACCTGAGTTCTGATGATTAGTGTTGCTAACTGTTTATTGTTTGTTGTTGCCAATTGTTTATTAGTGTTCCTGTGGCTTAGGCTTTCCAAGATAGTTGAGCCATTGTGGTTGTTTCTACCCGTTCCGATACAGCAGTGTGCTTCTTTTATGACACTAGTACTTGAAGCTATACAGGTGAAATGTGTGATTACAGGTGAGTTCAAATGTGGCGAGGTTTATTGTGGTACTTTCATCTTTGTTTGATTAGATAAATTTTTGTCTGACATTATTCTATAAAATGTTTTGGAGTGGTTTAATAGGGTCTTTAGTGGTTTTTGCATTGCCTTAGACACTCGAAGTATTCGACGTTTGAGTAATTTCTGGCGATAGTGTAAAGCTGAAAAGGTGCTTGAGCAAAGTTTTGCGACATTCGGTTTCATTTAGTGGAGGAGTCACGAATCTTCTAGTTTTTCTATCCACTAGAGAAAAGTATTTTTGTGGTATTTGTAGCCTTTGTGTCCTGCAAATAATATAAATAGTGGCTGCATTTGGTCGAGGTAAACATTTTCTGTGAGCAGCTTCATAAGCCAATGCGTGAGTGCATTGCACGGCAACAGTTGGCGCAGTTGAATATTGCAATGAATGGATTAGTGTCGCTAGTGTGTGACTTTAGACAGAAGCAGTATTTGGTTGTGAATGTTTTGAATGTCAGGTTAGACCGAGCGAGAGTACCTAAGTTCAAAGTTTTACAGATTACCTTGACAAACATGATACAGATGCACTAGTTGGTCTTGTTGGATACTTTCGTTGATAGTACCTCAGAATGTTTAGGTACATGATTGAGTTACGTTGATAGTAAGTCTTACTTGCAGTAACGTAAAGTTTGATAGGTGACAAATACTTACGAGCCAGTGCTTGATATCTTTGATCGACGGTTACTAACGGAGTAGTAAACATAAGTTGATGTAGTTGGCTAGTTATTGCAGTCACAGGTGTGATTGATGTACGTAGCTGGATAGTTTTAAACTGTTGTGAACAGTTATGATTCAGTGTTAGTTTTATGTAGGTATGCTGCAGGATTCGCGTGAGCTGTGCTTTTGAGTGGAGGTTGAGCAGTGGGAAGTTTTAAACTGATGGTTCTCCATGCGAAGTATAGTTTGCGTGGCTTTGCAGTGAACGTCAAACGTACACACTAAGGCCCCCGGTACAAGGGCTTGTATCTTGTGATGAAACATCTGTTTCATGATGGCAGATACTGGTACAGTTAATTAGAGATTAGTTCAACTGGTGTTGCAGCTGAGAAATGTTTGCTTGATAAAGGGAGTGAATTCCTGAGTCGTGGTGTTGCGATTCTTGTGTTTTGGTGTTGCAATTTTGTAACCCACTTTGTTCTGACTCGAATCCTTTCATATTATACTAATGTGTAATTTTGTAATTGAGTTTCCAGTTAATTGCCGTGACAAGCAAACTGGGCGCCTCTGTCATTTGAACGCCGTGACAAGCAAACTGGGTGCCTCTGTCTTGTGGATGGATGTGGTGTAGATGTCATGCGTTGAACTCGAAACACTAGTTCAATTCCACTAACGAACTTGTCAGCGAAACGCAGCTGAACCGTAGCTTTTTATCTGTTTTTTTGGGCTATTTCGATTCGACTTCACGGTGACGTTTCAGCTGAGCTGAAATCGATCAAACCGTGGTTGGAACTGAATAGAACTTAACTTGTTGTGAATTGAGCTCTTGGTACTACGGTCACTTATCTCTGTGACGGTTCCATATGATCCGTAAGATTTTGATAAATAGACTCATTTTTTGATTTTGGGAAATCCCAACATATTGATGCAGTTTCATAGTCAAGTGAACGAAAGTTTCATCTTCTTACTGTAGGTGTTCTCGTAGTTAAATTACCCATATAACAGAGCGTTATAAGTACTTCCATAATGAGTAAGAACATTGTTTGCTCTATGCAGTGGGTGATTATTATAGTTTGTTTTATTTATCCATGCTTCATGTTGTGATTAACTGTTCTTATTAAAGATTGTCGTTTAATCGTGCTTTGAATAAAAATAAGCCAGTATTACCGTAATGAGATTCCTGAATGAAGTAAGTAACTTACCTCCATTTCAGAGGCTTGAGCGTAGAATGTTCGGTTACTGAACTAGTTGTTAGTAGGCACCGATTGTTAGTTACTCATGTGTTCGTGTTAAGACTCTTAAAGTAGTCAATTATTCGTGAATATTACTTTGGTTGAAGGAATGGCCGAGGATTGCCTAGAAGTTGTTTGCTTAAACGATTACGATTTAGGTCGATGTATTAATCAATAGTGATATGGCTGATATTTTCTTAGTGTATTTGGTCACCAGTTTCCAGTATACGGGGTATAACCACATCTAGCTGCAAAATTGAGAAACAAACGAAGTAGTAACTTTTTGGCTAACTTATTTACGGCGTCAGTATTTATTCGTGTTCATTTTACCAACTGTAGAATTAGAGTTATGCTGTTCTTTATGACTCGTAGGTGATGTTACATTCTTACATACTCTTGGTGTGGCAGACTAGAGCTAAGCTCTTTACGGTTTCGAGTGTTATGTTAGCAAGTTTTTAGACTGTTAGCTCTGTGTATCGAGACTATTAGATTCCTTCAAATTTATGACGATACGATAAGTTTCAGTTTTGACTGCACAGTCACATAGAAGAAAGAAACTGTGAACGCCAGGTGTTATTTGTAATTTTGATATTGGAGATTCAATGAGAAATCTTTTGATGCGTCTCTGTTTATGTTTAATTTTCGAAGCACTAACCAATGTTTCTGGTTTATTAGTTGCCCTAAACTTTGCAATACGATACGATATTGTCGTTCTCTTTAAAAATATGCGGATGAGCTACTAATGATTTTGGTGTTTTACAGTGATCAAACTAGCGGCTTTCTGTGTGAAAGACGAGTAAAGTTAAACGCTAAACTATCACGAGAACGACTGCTTGCTGAATCGGGCCGTTTAGTCTACCCGTATTTTGGTAAGGTTTACTATGATGAAATAACGATGATGCAAAATCTATATGGTTATGTTGTATGGTCCTTACTATTTTGGATTCATCATGAGACTGTAATGTAGTGATTATTCCTTTTCTCTCTTTTTCAAACGTGAACATGGGGATAACATGTAGACAACTACATTTGGGCTCCATATTGAGTAAAATTTAGTGTTGCCCTATGATATTTATTCATTGTGTATTTCTTTGAGCCAGATGCCGCATAGCTTGCCTTTGAGAAACGCATCTGAGTGTGACGTGACCGTATCGGGATGAGTAACAGTAATGAAGGTAAAAGTATTTACTGATAATTAATGAGATTCCTGTGAGGTTTGAGACCCGATTACAACGTGATGACAAATGAATTTTCACGTGTCGATTGATTATCAATGTGCAAACGGGTGTTAACGTGAAACTTAAACTGTGCTAACGTGTCTGTTGTGAAATTTAACGAGTTTATGTGGGTGACGTGAAAAACATAAACGTGTTATGAAATACGAAGTTAAATGGGCGCTGAGGCTCTGAGGCTTGACCAAAATTAGCGCTGAGGCTATGAGGTCGCATTTTGGTACGAGTGAACAAGTTTGATTAAAATTAGCGCCCGAGGCTATGAGATCAAATGCGTTCACTGTTCTCTTTGCTGTTATAATGTGTTGATGTGTTTTTATGCAGATTCATCTTGAAAAACGAGTCGCAGGGACGCGCCTGCGTCAGTATGGCCGTATCGGCGCAAGAAACATCCGGCTGATAACGTCACAATCACAACGGCGTAAACAAGCCACACCTGCGAGGCACACCTGTGTCTGACTCAGCGCTCGCCCCACTGCGCGCTGCCTATAAAACCGGGTGACGTGCTCAACGGATTCATTCGCTCGCCGGCGCTCGGAGCGAACACATCGACTAAGAAAGAGTTTAATTATTCTGATTCGGTTAAATTCAATGACGTGTTAGTTTGGTTTGTTTCAAAGTTAAGTGATCTTGTACTCGGTTACTGTAGGTTGAACTGTTTATGAATTAGTTTCAGAGATAGATTAATTTGGTTTGCTGTGGGTTTTGACTGATTAAAGAGTTTGTCAGTATTAATTTAACATGTTTTTATTAGACCCAGTACCTCTTCTCTTACATGTATGCTTAGATCTTTAAAACTACACAACGGATTTTGATGCAGTTTTTTATAGATAGAGTGATTCAAGAGGAAGCTTTATATCATCATACATCATCATCATCACTGCATTGCACCAGTGCGAAGCCGGGGCAGGTCGCTAGGACAGTAGGTGCCAAATAACACCGCAATACACGTCATTCACCCACCTTCACCACGATGTCGCAAAATTCAATTTATGAATGCCTAATTCTGTCGCTTTCCATACAAACCTGTCGTTAAGACGGTAATCGAATATGATGTATGGTAAACAAACAGTACTCGAATCTCGTAGTACTGTTTGTTTACCATACATCATAAATTGAATTTTGCGACATCGAGGTGAAGGTGGTTGAATGACTTTTATTGCGGTGTTATTTGGCACCTACTATAGTTCATAATTTCTTCTTAACCTTCATCACATTAATGAGTTCCTATATAGCAAGCAAGCTCGTATGAGTTAGTAGCCAACTCTGGTGATGGAGTTTTCAGGCCGCCTTAATGCCTTTGTCATGGCTTAACAACTGCTAGAGCCGGGACGGACAGTTTAACATGCCCTCCGAAGCACGGAAGGGCTCAGATGTAAATGCCACTTACAGTTACCCATCCAAATAGTGAGCCTTGCTTAACTTGAAAATAATATTGAAAAATACCAATAATACCTACTATTTAAAAAAACAAATCAATCTACCTACTTAATTACCTAACTAACTAGCAAGTAAATAAATTTGTAACTAAAACTAGCTACCTACCTAAGAAATTGGAATGCACTTTGCTAGATCCTACTTACAGCTACCTACCCATACCTATCTAACCTAGTTGCTATACCTACCTAATGGCTATCGACGCTAAGACTCATGTAGCATTATTCCTATAAACCTGGTGGTTTCCTTAGTGCTATAGTACCAAATAAGTTATTATGTATTTTTAAAACAATAAATGAAAAAAAAAAAAACTTAGATTGACTAAGCAAGCCTAACCACAAGCGCTGCCCTATAAGATCCTATCAGTACTAAACAGACTGATCACTGATGCAGATCCTAACTGCAGCCTGTTACTTGTTTTATATTCACCAGCTATCCTGTGCTTTATAAATATGCATTTTAAACTCACGTTTCCTATAGTTAAAGTTCCTGAAGACTTTCTGTGGTGAAACAAACAAATACACCATTTGCCACGCCGCAAATTCGAAATCCATCTGGTTGAACTTAAACAGTCTCCTAAGGTACTTGTATCTCTTCACAGCAGCACTGGCTGTGGTCGGCTGGTAGTTAGCAGGGGCAGGAAGCGGTGAGGTACTCCTTGGGAAGTTGCTAACACTCGGAGTAGGGGATGTGGAGTATTTCATCATGGTTTATTTTCACACAGAGATAAAAGCACTGACTGGCGGTCCAGTAACACAGATATTGATTTATAAATTTGCGTCGTCCCTCTCTAAAATATATTTTTATCCAATTTTCTGCAATTTTACGAAATAACACGATATTTTTTTTATTTTGTCTTTTACTCTTCTTCTTCTTTATTCAACAAACAAACAGCTGATTACTGTGTGTCGTAACATTGACATGACACTGACAATTACATGCGTCTAGGACGGTCCTATGATTTCAATGGTTCTGTGCTGAGGTCCTACATGGTGTCCTACATTACATTACACTGGCGATCCTCGTTAGAGTAGTAATGTTCTGTGCTGGCGATTCGCCAGTGTGTGTTCATGTGTTCGGTGTTCGCCGCGAACACCGAACACATACTGGCGAAACTCTCGAACTAGACTCGTGCTCTCTAAAAACTAACAATGTATGAACGTTTTATACAAAACGAGATTTTCAGTGTGTAATTTTGGTAGAATGGGAGTCCCGCTTCTGAACTACGTATTACAATATTCTTGAGTTTTTCGTGTATTGCTTGCACCAAACACATTGCGTTTCCCGTGCAGTCCCGTGTGTTAATTCGTCTGAGATTATGCGCTTACGCTACTACACCATCTATATCAGAAATAATCAGAATACGGCCAAATTAATAAACTAGTAGGCAGTTTGATTCAAACGGTTTTTATTATTACAAAGTTTTTACACATCACTTACAATAAACAGTCAGTTTCTTATCACAATATTAATATTTATTTACCTACCTATGTAAGTAAGTACATACCATAATAAATTACGATTTTAAAAGTAGCACACTGGGCACGTCCGCAGTACCTGCAGTGGAGGTGGGCCATCGGTTTGTCCCACCCACACATCATTACGTGCCTACACCTACCACTTGTTACCATGCTGAGTGTAGGTTGTTAACTACCTAGTTATGGCATATCTTAAAGTAATGTAGATAGGAAGGTACAGGTTAAGAGGTACTTATGAACCTACCTACTAATATTTTTATCTCAATGGGGTGTAACAATGTGCCTACGTACCTTACCTCCTCCTGAAACTTCTGAATCGTTTTTTACACCCTATATGTTAGTATATGCTTGCTCTGTGAGGTAATGCATTGTTATAGGCAGAAGTTACAACTTAACATCAGGTGAGCTATCAGCTTGTACCATTACTTTTATCATTAAAAAAAATAGTAGTTTGTAGGTAGGAAGGTATGTTTTAGTTAATATTTTCTAATGCAAATATTATACCTACTTATAGAAGATTATTTTGTCGTAATGGGGTAAAGAGGGACCACTTAGTTTTGTTTATTTTGTCTACTAAACTAAATTCTGGTTCAGCCAGCTATCGTATCTAGTGACGCGAGTGTAGACGCCGGGGTACCCGGGCTCACCACACTTGTTCCCAAATGACACTACTCCGATCTGCGTCCACCGACCGTTGATCTGCAGCATGAGAGGACCACCGGAGTCACCCTGGAAGTTAAATAAAAATTGGTTAACACTATAGCATAGAAAACACATTAGTGCATTCCCGTTTTAGTGATAAAAATAGTTTCATGATAAGGTGCCAAACCAATCAAGCTTCCCGCTAGATGGCATTGCACGTTGCTGGCAAGAATAATTTATTTTTATTTATTTATTGCATACATGGTTTATATATATAGCTTAGGTCTTATTTAGCTAAAAGAACAGTCATGTACCCTGTGAGGGCGCAGCAATTGTACTAAAGTAGATAGCAGTAGTCAATTAATATTATAGATTACCTGCATAATGAAATAGTGGAATGTCATGGTAAAAGTTGAATGAATGTCAATAATAATGGGAGGTACTTATACAATTATCAAGCGGATGCAAAGTCAAACATAAATTCATAACATTATCTACGTATTTACAATATAATTTAAATGTCAAAATGATTTATTGCTACTACGCGCTAGATGGCGTTGCATTAAATTCAATTAATTAAAGTGATTTTTCGATGAATCATAGAAAAATCTAGTTCGAGATAATTTAACTCATATTTTCGACAACCAGCGAAGCATTATTATCCAGAATCCATAGATACACCCTCCGACTGCTGGAACTCATTTTTCATTCCTCCACAAGCCTCATTCGGCCAAGCTGCCAAAGCTTGGACTCCAGCCACATGGAGTATCTCTGATTTCCACACTGAAGTGATAAACAACCGTGTAGCGCGTCATACATATAGTCCGTCAATGTCTAAACCGGATACTGGATGTATAGGTGGATCTTGCGACGGAAGTAGTGTTCTATTGACTCCAGCTTTTGAAACTTCGCGACGTCTAGCGCCACCTAGACCCACGCGCGGGTACTAACCTAGGCGTCCCGCGTCCCGCGCATACCTACGGGAGTTGCTTGATTGCGCGCGCGTTCCTATTAGGTACCTAATTTGTGAACTTTTCATTGTATTTCCTTTTATTGAAGTTATACTTATAATGCGACTTCCAACAAGGTTGCGTTATTCGAGCGGACATAGTCTCTGTATCTTTTCTATTCGGGGGAATAGAAAAAGACAGAGACTAATACGCTACAATCAAATATACTTAGATGGCATTGTTCAGCAATTCAGCATTTGACCGCCCGTGTTTTTGAAGGTACAGAACGACTTCCAACTGACAGCGGGGGGAATAGAAAGAGACTAATACGCTACAGTCAAATATAATAGATGGCAGTGTTCATGCAACTTTTTACTTTTTATTTTGAAGTGAAAATTTAGTAGGCACCTACTGCATATTGGATAAGTACATAAAAATGAATACTAAATTAATTTCACATTAAACACAGAGCGAGAGTGAATGCGTGGCACTCGAAGTATAACTTCTTCCGCGCGTAGGGACTGCACGCACAGGTTTTTTTTTATTGTCTCGCTTGTATCTGAATGTCTCATTATATGTTTTAAAGTGTCTGTGAACATTTATCTTTTATCCGAACCCCCTGACAACTTAGTAGCCATCCGGGCATCGTTATATCAACTTTCCAAGGTTCATTTCTCACCTGACAAGCGTCAACGCCACCTCTCGAGTACCCGGCGCACAGGAACGTGTCGGTAATCGGCTGGAAGTAAGCCTTGTCGCACTCCTCATTCCTCCAGACCGGCAGCTTGGCCTCCAGCTGCTTGGAGCTCTCGCCGCCGCCGTATCTGGTGGTGCCCCAGCCGACCACAGTCGCCAGAGACCGCTCGAACGTACGGTGGAGTTGGTCACCGGTGGGAAGGCAGATAGGTATCACGTATTTTGATTTTTGCACGTTTTCTGGAGAGTGAAAATATTGATCAGCGCATCCAATCTATTAATACTCTTATGAATGCGTGTTGCCTTTATGGTTTAGTTAAAGCCACTT
Source organism: Eulithis testata (assembly GCA_947507515.1). NCBI lineage: Eukaryota > Metazoa > Arthropoda > Insecta > Lepidoptera > Geometridae > Eulithis > Eulithis testata. Next base: position 1,006,157 of record OX382213.1, on the reverse strand, counting down.
GATCATTAACTTTACAGAGTCAGATTCATAACACTAAGGTAATGATAACCTGGGTGGATGTTGTGGTGGATAGGTTCTTTGATAAATTACCGTGTTATTCACCATATCCATTATATTAGGTTCGTCGTTTAACTATAAGACTTCTCGACTAGAAAGCCCTGTGAGATGGCGTAATACCCGCCAGATAACTAGTGGAGAATACCTACTACCTATAGATGGAGTTTGGTGAGGTGGAAATTAGTCAGACCTAGCCTCACAGTCTTCTATCGCAACTAATCGCAAGCCAAGTATTTATAGTCTTACCTTGTATTAGCTGGGTATTAAAAGAAAGTAAGTTAACATTTATGTTCATCGTCCATTAGTCTCTGGCGCAGATTACTCGAATTTGTTGTTGCCTGACACCTTGCTCGAGTACCTAACCCTGCTTGAAAGCTGGGAGCGAAGCGAGCTACTCCAAATTCAGCACCTACCTACCTACTGATGTTAGCTCCAAGTTTATAAGGTTTAGGAATCAATAGAAAGGTGTCTTGCGTAGACCTGCCTAATTATCCAAGTCACACCAACCCTTTTGCTGCTGTAGCACACAAACACTTGCCAGCTTACCTAGCTACCAATCCACTCATCAAATTTTTTTTTTCTGTGGAATTTTTGTTTCTTTGTAGTGTTGTTAGTTTAGTTCTGTAGGTGTTTTTTGTGTGTTACTTTATAAGCAAATAAATGCCTGTCTATGTATATGTCTATGTCTGTGTCTGTGTCTGTGTCTGTGTCTGTGTCTGTGTCTGTGTCTGTGTCTGTGTCTGTGTCTGTGTCTGTGTCTGTGTCTGTGTCTGTGTCTGTGTCTGTGTCTGTGTCTGTGTCTGTGTCTGTGTCTGTGTCTGTGTCTGTGTCTGTGTCTGTGTCTGTGTCTGTGTCTGTGTCTGTGTCTGTGTCTGTGTCTGTGTCTGTGTCTGTGTCTGTGTCTGTGTCTGTGTCTGTGTCTGTGTCTGTGTCTGTGTCTGTGTCTGTGTCTGTGTCTGTGTCTGTGTCTGTGTCTGTGTCTGTGTCTGTGTCTGTGTCTGTGTCTGTGTCTGTGTCTGTGTCTGTGTCTGTGTCTGTGTCTGTGTCTGTGTCTGTGTCTGTGTCTGTGTCTGTGTCTGTGTCTGTGTCTGTGTCTGTGTCTGTGTCTGTGTCTGTGTCTGTGTCTGTGTCTGTGTCTGTGTCTGTGTCTGTGTCTGTGTCTGTGTCTGTGTCTGTGTCTGTGTCTGTGTCTGTGTCTGTGTCTGTGTCTGTGTCTGTGTCTGTGTCTGTGTCTGTGTCTGTGTCTGTGTCTGTGTCTGTGCCTGTGCCTGTGCCTGTGTCTGTGTCTGTGTCTGGGTCTGTGTATATGTCTATGTCACACTAACCTGACAGTACCAGAATAGCGATGTCGTTGTAGAAGCCGACCCTGGAGAACTGCTCGTGCGCTCTGACAGCTGTCACGCGCAGAGTGACAGGACGCGACGGCTCGTCGTCACGTGACAAGTCAATGTCTCCCAGACGCACGCTGAACTGACGAGGTGGGAAACTGAAAACATTGAATTAAAGGTTCAACGCTGTAACCAAAGGTCCAAAGGCTGGGTAAAAGGATGTTGCCCCATCACTTGGTACTCTTTCAAGTTGTTGGTTCCTATATGCATGCTGTGGCACCCTTTAATTAAGGGAACACATTGTTTTAATTCCTTTTAAATTTACTTTGATTTCTTTTGTATAAACCTGTTTGGGTAACCATACCCATTCTTTAAAAAAAAAAATATTAAGAATCTTGGTCAGAAGCAAGATGAAACATTTTACACCCACTCTTGCAGGAGAAATGTAGAGGTAGATAATTGTATCAAAAAGCCACCTGGAGGTCTGTCCAAAAAGCTCTACATGTGGCGTCTACACTATCTTCCCAGTATTGGAGATGCGAAGGCAGCAATAACTTACGGCCTCTGCTTAGAGTCCCTGGTGCAATGCGCAGCGGTCAGCACAAAGCGCTTGCCGGCCAGCGTGCCGCCGCACCAGAACTCCTTCCTCTTGCTGCCGTGCAGGAAGATGGCGGCCATCCACGGCCAGTGACCTGGCTTGGACTCCGTGCCACCCACGATACGGCCGCCTTCATCTTCACGCTGACCACATTCTGGAACAGAGAATAGAGGAGTCGGAATGGAAAGATTTCTTCTCGAAAAACATGGGACAAAAAATTTTCTTTCTGAAATCTAAGAAGATATTCTTATAATCAACACCAGATGCTCAATAGCTTAATAGTAAGTACCTACTTTGTAATGGATAATGAGAACATATTTACCATCCATATCCACAATATTGGAGAAGTTGGTCATTACAGGTGGAGGCACGGTGCTGTAGTAGAACGTCGTGGTCCTGATCGGCCTGGGAGTGGTGACTGTTGTGCTGGGTATCGTCGTTGGTTTCCTGGTTGTCGTAACTGGCTTCTGCGTTGGCTTCTGGGTCAACTTCGGCTTCTTGGTCGTCAGGACCAGCACAGCTGATGGCCTCTTTGTCGTCTGAGGCTTAGGCTTCGTTGTCACTGGCACTAAGTACGTAGGCTTGCTTGTAGTGGCTACAACTGGTCTTTCGTAAGCCGGGGTAGTGACGATCGCATCTTTTGGACAGCATACGCCAGGCACAAACAGATCCTTGAAGCACAAAGACTCACGAAGGTTCACCAAGTTCAGTAAGAGTTGGGGACAATTACTCAAATCCTCGCAAACACCTTCCTCGCCTTCAGGAGTTGTGCAAGACTTTACATCATCCCTATTATGAGATGTTGCGATCTTCGTGATCGGTGCATCTGGTAGTACTTTTGGCAGAGCTTTCCTTACGTAAGGAGCAATTTTATCAGTGACATTTCTTCCAAGAACGTTTTTGCTGATCGTGTAAAAGGCCTCAGGAAGCTGCTTTAAATTTGAATCTTCGTCGTCATTTTCGTGTTCATCATTCACCATATCGACTAGATAATGCCCAACCGTGTTGATGGCACCAAGAGTTTCTGATATCTTAGTGAAAGCTGACTCTGATAGCAACCTTCCATCGTTGGGGACCGGTCCTGAAGATCTACCATCGTAGTTCTGATAGTTATCAAAGTTCTGCGTTCCTGCTGCATTCATAGCAAATCTACCTTCGTAATTTTGGAAGTTGTTAAAACTTTGACCTGTTTCTGGTACAACTATGGACCTATCATTATAGTTTTGAAATTGTTGATAGTTTTGGTTGTATTGGGCTGGTCTGGGTCCAAAAGGCCCAGTGTTGTGACTATAAGGTTGATTACTATTATAGTTAGGCTGGACGAACTCTGGCGACCTTCTTCGTGGCGCTGGGAACTCGTTCCAAGGTGGATTCCTCTGCTGAAGCTGTGGGTTATGCCAATCAGCTGATTCTTGAGTGAAGCTCACTGAAAAGAGATGGGATTATAAGAGTTTTGTGTGGGAGAGTAATAAAAAGAGATGATGATGTGATTGATGCATACCTACCCTGCTGGCCTGGATGTTGCACTGGAAATTGACATTTCGAGTGTGGTGTTAGAAGCAGTATTCCTGTAACAAAAATAAACATTAGGCCACGCAAAAAAATATCAAAGTTGTAACCTATGGCAGCCATAGTCGTTGGAAAATATGTCGGAAAATATGGATGTAGCCAAAACATCAAGTATCCAAAGAAGATTTTGTGCAGTATAGACACACCTTTATTTCTTGGAATGTCTTCAGTCAACAGTCGTTAGAAGCTAGAGTAGTACAGTCACCGAAAAAAGTAGTTTCAGTTTACATTATTAAACATATCCATCTAGAATTTTGTACTGTAAACTGAAGTTAAAATTTATTTGCTAAATATAAATAAGAAGATAAACCGGTATTATATGATGAAAATCCTTTAAATTAACTATTTCTTTGTTAGTCGAAATAATGATCAAAAATTAGACCTACCTAACCAAAGTTACCTTAAAAGTTAAAAAAAGATGAAAAAACACATTACTTTCGAATTCGATCCTAAAGTTTTTTTTCATTATGTGAACGACGATCCCAAGCCAAAAATAATCCTATTTTAGCTAGCAAGCGCCTAATCGGGTATTATCATATGATTATGGAAGTATGCGTCAACGTGAAAGTGCAGTTTGCGTAAGCACATTGTCCGGCTTCGCTTGTGTAACTAGAGTTTTGTATTGTTTAGTTTAAGATGAGTCGACTAGCTAGTTTTGACGTCAGTCGTTATAGCGACCTAAAATATTCTTCTTCTTGAGTGTCTTTCGTCTGAGTATAGTATTATGATCTGTGGTCTGGGCAATAATTTTAAACTATGTTCGAAGTATGTAGTTCGGATAGAACTTTGCCATTTGAACCCATCATAATTGTGCACGAGTATATTATGATGCACCACCTAAAATTATTCTGAAGTAGATAAAACGATTTTAATTATAAAATATGGGCTAAGAATCAACGTCTACGGCAAGCTACGGCGTAGCACGAAGGTGGTGTTTTTTTTTTTTTTTGTATTGGCGTCGATGCTGTATATTTGTAAAACATCTATTCTATTCTGTCATATCTAGCTACTATTGACAAGTAAAACTGGTAAAACTAAGTAACAAACTTGTTTGATATGCTTGAAATATAACGTCAGCTGCAATAACAGGTTACGAGGACTTAGATTAAAATAAAAAATGATTAATATTAATAATCTCACGCGAGCATAATAAATCTGCACATCGTACGATAGAAAAAACGTCTTTCCTTTAATACTATCTTAGAAGTAGCAAACTAGAGTCTAAATAACTCTTATTTGAGACAAATATAGCTAAGTAGGTGCCGGATTTGGTCAAGGTTTCGCAAGTTCTTGATGTAAAAGTTCATGCTATTTTTGTAACCGGCCTGATACATCCGCGCGGTCATGGGCGTCAAAAGAAAGTTCGCGATCTTATTACGATAGAACGTGAATGACACAAGATTACGCATGACCAAAACTGCCATTGTTTCTCAATAATACATGGAGACGGATGTATGACATCATATGGTGCTCAGAGAAAATAATATGGGTCGAAAAATGTTCTCGTCAAAAATATGAAAAGCCCCGCGGCTTAGTCAGCTCAGCCATAACGTATTACGACCTCGCATGTAAACTTATTATTTATTTATTTTTAGAGTTATTTTTTGTTGACACGGCCAAGGGCGCTGGATGAAGCTACATTATTCCCCAGGTTCTGCAGTGTCCTGCAAATATTTGAACGTTTAAACCATCAGGAATATGTTGATCGGCAAGAATATCTGTAGTGTATTTAGTTTACGGTAAATTATCCTATAGGTTTGAATAGAAATATTAAGGATACTGAATACTTTTTTAGGTAGAAGTCCGTGGATCTTTATGTAGGTGTAACTTAGTTTCTTTTAGCTGTGTTTTAGCAAAATAAAATGCGGTTGGCGGATGGCAGATGGCCAACGGCGGTATCTTTGTGCGAACGTGTCGTGGCAGTAATACTAGAACGTGAAGAAAATAAATAGGTCCACGCTATTTCCTTTAAAAACAAGCATCAATAGCAATATTTTACTGCAAGACTATTATAAATGTGTAGGTAACTAATGGGTCAGTATAAGTAAACTGCATAAGTCAGCCAGTCTACTCCCCAAGAAGTTTAAAATCGTCCTACAAACTAGGTGATTCTAGGCGCCATTCTCAGAGCCGAAAAGAACGGGCAAGAAACTACGGCCTAGTTCCTAGCGCTTTTTTGTATGATCCTTTTTACAAAGAAATATACGCTGAAGTTCCAGTGTGATATTTCAGCTTAGTAGGGCTTGAATGCAAGAGAATTATAAAAAATCATTCAGTTGCCGAGGCGCATAGTATTACGTGCTATGCGCCTCGACGGTGCGGGTGGTATGGCGTAATAATGGTTCAGAACTAGCTATTGTTTTAAAAACGGGGTCATAACTCGACCCCCTTGAAACTGAGGACTTGAGAGCTCGGCGTGGATTAAAGCAGACCCTTATTTTTAATTGTGTAGGAATTTGTGTACTAGCGCTGTTTTTCTTTATTCTCAATGCATTAAATGAGGCACAGATAGTGATTTAAAAATGTAGTGATTGCTCGACAATTTTTTTTGGAAACAGATCCATCGACATCCGATGGCAAGACTTGCTTTGATCTTGTTTTGATCTTGTTTCCACTTCAATTTGATCGTACCTTGTATCAGATGCTAGAAACAATGACAAAGGTGTTCAGTTATTCCTGGATATTACTAAAATTAATCTGACTCCATTATTGGTACTACCGGAGTAATATATCCAGAATATTGAACAGATCATATAATACTATCTGAGGTAACTATATCGCGTTGAGATTAATATCCGGAAGTTACAAAAACTCTTCGTAGAACACCAAGAAGTTCGAACTTCTCCGAACTTTTCCACAAAGATGAATAATTTAGTGATGTAACAATGTGGTGATTGAGGATTCTATAAGTTCGACCTTCGAACGTGTCCCACTAATCTACACTCTACAGCCCCGCAGATGTCTGCTTTGGCTCATTGACCGCGATAGTGAGTGAAAGTTGTGATGTCATTCGTTCACGTAACTCTATTGTGTGGTACAATGACGTTTGGCATGAATTGTCTATGGTCGCGGATTTAACCGGTTGAATAGTTTCCACATGGTTTCTACGGTTCCAGACTTCACGAAGGCAGTGGTAGGATCTCGGGGTAAGGACCAGTGTAGGGCTACCGCCGTTCCAGATTGGATCCGGATTTTGACAGATTTGGTGTCATTTTGTACTAAAAAATTACAGGACTTCTGTCAAAATCTATGGATCCGGATTGGAACTGTGGTCGAGAGAAACCCACCAATCCGATGAAATAAGAACTTCTTGAACTGTCAATGAATAGTAGCGAAGCAGCCAAGGAAGGAACAAAATTCCTTCCTTTAGCGGAATTAGGTACCATACAATTTCAAATTCAAGTCCCTTTTTCATTCAGCGGAATTACCATACAAATTCAGAGATTATTAAATAATAATTCAGAATAATTTCGCTTTGAATTAAATTGCATATCTCATAAAACAACTTTACACAGAAATAATTTGCATTTATAGTGGAACTGAAAACTCCCTTTGAGCTAAAAATAGAACTTTTGTAGCAGAAAGGTAAAATTTTGCTGCATTTTAATTGCTTTTTGTCGCTCTTACGCGTGGGGGTTGAAAATGTTCAGCAATTTTCAGAAAATCCTTTGTAGATAGTAGGTGTACGGTCCTGTGGATGCCTGCACTGAAGTGTTTTCCAATACCTGGCTTGATAATACCGGGGAAGGTAGTTTTATCAAATTTTAAACTAGGTACTTAGGTATCTATCACACCAGTTTTTCACGGTCAAGTTCAAAATGTCTCCAGTCAATCAAGTTGCAAGAATAAATCATTGTGACGTCATAAAACTAAGCTTATTTTTACGCCTAGCCCAGGAACTAAAGGAAACCTTACGTAGAAAGTGAAATAACTATTAGAAGCATATTAAACAGTTTTTGCGCTACATTTCTTAGATCGTCGCTCTACCTATTTACCATAGACCAAATTTATTTAGTCTATGCTATTACCAAGGAACGTCCAAGCTTCATTGCAGTTTTATAATAGTACATTATGATATGAGTGCGGTAAGTTGAAAATTATAGCCGAGGCGATATTGCCAGCCCGAGCCGTAGGCGAGGGCTACAAGAAAAAAAGAGAGGCTGTAATTTTCAAAGCGCACGTATGTCATACGACGTTTTATAACACATTTGCGAGGAAATAAATAAAACTCGGACTTTCTTCAAAGAACAAATCTTTATTCACTTGTTGAAGCAGTTAGAAAAATTTGAACAATTTGTAAAATAATTAAATGCTTATTTTTTATCGTAGAGCGCGCCCCCCGCCCGCGCCGGGCGTTTTAGTGGGAGCATCTTGATAAACCGTACGTTTTACATTACCATAACGCACGAGTGCGTAATGACATAATACATCACGATACTGAAATTGGTGAAATAAGAGACCCTTTACGGGCAAAAGTGTTATAAAAAAAAATCTGAAACTTTTTCACAGAAATGTTGGGTAAATGCAGGAAAACTAGCGTGTTATTTGTATTGCAACACTTGCAGTCAATTTCATAACGCGACCCCGTTCGTCCGGAAAATACGTGTCGTTAGTAATAGGCGTGCGAGTCTACCGAAGGCCGATAGAGGCTATAGTAGGTGCCAAATAACACCGCAATACAGGTCATTCACCCACCTTCACCACGATGTCGCAAAATTCACTTTATGAATTGCTAATTCTGTCGCTTTCCATACAAACCTGTCGCTAAGACGGTAATCGCTCGAATCTCGTAGTACTGTTTGTTTACCATACATAAATTGAATTTTGCGACATCGTGGTGAAGGTGGGTGAATGACCTGTATTGCGGTGTTATTTGGCACCCACTATAGACCGATCGACTTTAATAAAAATAATTCAATCTTGCCATATTAATAATTATTATTATTAACAAATCTTTAAAAAAAAACATTATAACAGTTTGGTATCTGGAATTCAAAAGTCCTCCCCAAAATTTCAACTTAGGTACCAAAAAGTTTTGATGTTGAATAAACTTTTTGGTGAGATGCAAATTATGCAAATAATATACGTGTTCCATGTTTCAAGCACCCCGATGTTTGTGTTTGTATTCTGTTCTAAAGCCCCGAAACGTAAGTTTTTGTGACATTGTACTACTTCTGCATCCGCTTGGTGCTTTGCATAATATGCATTGTGTAAGAATGCCAATGTTTTGGTCTGGTTATGTGCGCGTGCAAACTTGTGTGTCATCCGTCCGTGACTCGGGTCACTTTTCTAAATTCAATGACAATCATATTATATTATTCATATTATATTATTCATATTATTTAATCATATTATTAATCATAACTGAGTAAAGACGGTTCCCATATTTTTTTAATTTTTGTTACCTCTTAACTCCGTAATTTATGAACCGATTTGAAAAAAACTTTTTAATCTGAAAGGGCTACCGAATTAGTTCCATTCATCAAAATAAGTTTAGTAGTTTGGCAGTTAAACTAGTGGCTTTGGGAGCTGTAGACCTCGCGACGTTTTATGCTGATGCTCTCATTCAGTGAAGGAAAACATCATGAAGATAATTAACAGTTTGTATTCTTACAGCGACGAAACGCTTGCAGCCTGTCACGTATTGAAAACTAACTATAATGCAAAATGTTGTGTGTGTGTGTGTGTGATGTGATGTTTTTTCTATTTAATTTTGTAAATTTTTGAGGAATGTAATGTGCAAGTGCATTTTCCGTTTTGTGATTTTTTTGATCTTTTTGATTTTTTTTGCATCATCTTGTGTAGAATGAGGTTCTTTGTGTTTCTCTCAAATTTGATTGAAAACCATCGATTGTTTAATGAGCTATCCTGTTCATCATGCTGAAGATCCTTATCAGATCTTCGCCAAACTTTTATGAGACCAACTTATAGTTACTACCTTTCAAATAAAAAAAGAATAATCGAAATCGGATCTCATTTGGTGGAGATATCCAGTATATCAAATAGCCCCCTTTTTGCCCTTTTTTTGGGGGAAGTACCCCTCCAATCAAAAATCTAATAAGTCATATAACCTGTGTACCAAGTTTCGTCCAGATCGGTTGAAAAATGCGACCTGTAGGGGAGAACAGACAGACAGACAGACAGACAGACATCCGGACAAACGCATTTTTGGCCCACATTGGCCAAAAATGCGTTTGTGAAACTGAGACGCTTCGCTCGCTTCGCTCGCTCGGTCAATAAGAATAACTGGAAAAAAACACTTTATTTACGTATACACGACATTGCCCCAATGTTCTAATATAAACAATAGGAAAACTGCCAAAAAGGTCTTACAGTACAACACCTAGCCAGCACCAGTAACTTATTATTTAGTAGGTATCTGAAATGAGCAGCTCTGTGTCACGGCGAAAGTGTTGGAAAGTGTTTCTTCCTGCCTTAGCTGTGGCGTTCATTTGCTCTTGTTTTTGTTTGCCATTGTCTAAAGTTCCGCGCCATTACCTCGCGACAACGTCCACGTGGTACGATGTGTCTTTTCTCAGCTTTTAACGAAAATTATGAAAGCATGGAGAAAATAATGTATTGTACCAGATGACACTGACATGCAAACATTGTGTTCCAACCGAGACGAGTAAAAATGTATTCTGAGAAAGTACTAATGAGGTTACTCTTTACTAGGGAGATACATATCTAGGGAGCATGAGGTTTAATGTGGCGTAAGCTTCAGATGGATAGGTCATCATTAATTGAGGAAAAGGTAGGTAAATAAGAATGTTATAGCTTATTGCATTGAGGTCTGGTATTCAAAAAAGTCAGGTTTTAGCATGACAGGCGTCATAGCTCAGTCAGTACGTCAGTTGTAGCTCTGCCTTCCATGCTGTGGGTCGTGGGTTCGATCCCCAGCGAGAACAAACATTTGTGTGTGGCAAACATAGATGTTTGTCCTGTGTCTGGGTGTTACTATGTATTATAAGTAGCTATGTATTTACAAAAAAAATGTATATAAAATTCTATCAGCAATCTAGTTCCCACAGTACAAGCTTTGCTTAGTTTGGGACCAAAGAGCGTTGTGTGTAATGTCCAAGAATATTTATTTATTATTTATTTATTGATGTTTATTTCTGCAAGGGATATTATAACTATTATAAACTAACTACAGTAATATCAATAATAGTGCAGAATTTAAATTCTCTTGGTTCAAGTCAGCAATATGTGGACTCGAACTTAGTGAAACTTAGTGCAATTAACATAAGTAGAGTTTCTATTGTCGCGATGCTTAACATTGGTTTACTAAATACTTGCCTGTCTAATGATGGTCGTAAAATTACGTTGGAATAGTCTCAAGCCGTACGCTGATGAAGAAATCGTTACTCAAGCAAAGATTTGAGTAAGGTGCATTGGGGTAATTGCGAAAATGGGTATATTCCGAAAATCCATAAAATCTAGTAACATAATGCGATATTTTCCTGTTGGCAACATTGGTCTAGACGCCATCTTGATTGGCATCGCCGTGACAGTCCTATATATCCTCGTGCCAACAGGAAAATATCACATTAAGTTACTTGATTTTATGGATTTTCGGAATATACCCATTTTCGCAATTACCCCAATGCACCTTAGAGATTTTCGTAAAAAAACTTATGCTTGAGTCATCTGTACTTGAGCAGGAAATAAGCATACGGGTCTTATTCTTATTTATTTATTTATTTATTTATTTATTTATTTATTTATTTATTTATTTATTTATTTATTTATTTATTTATTTATTTATTTATTTATTTATTTATTTATTTATTTATTTATTTATTTATTTATTTATTTATTTATTTATTTATTTATTTATTTATTTATTTATTTATTTATTTATTTATTTATTTATTTATTTATTTATTTATTTATTTATTTATTTATTTATTTATTTATTTATTTATTTATTTATTTATTTATTTATTTATTTATTTATTTATTTATTTATTTATTTATTTATTTATTTATTTATTTATTTATTTATTTATTTATTTATTTATTTATTTATTTATTTATTTATTTATTTATTTATTTATTTATTTATTTATTTATTTATTTATTTATTTATTTATTTATTTATTTATTTATTTATTTATTTATTTATTTATTCAGACAGGTTATTTCTGGAATAAAAGTTGGGAAACGAAAAGTTTCTTATCTCAATTTTAAACTGCATCTATATAGCTTGGTCAAATCCGCCCTTTGTTAAACAAAGGTCATCAAACTGGTTATTTCAGTCGTGCCCGTGCTGTTGGTAATCGTGTCTCTGCTAAAGTAAACCATTTGGGTACAACTATATAGCTAGAAAACTAATACGATGTGAACACCATGTTGATTTTACACAAAAGTCCTAAGCTTAACTCGCCTGCGATAGACGAAACCGCGGCATTAACACCGTTTAACACCAACCATAAAGGTTCAAGTACCTACATTGTAAGTGGGTGATGGTTCCGTATAATGCATTTCAATGACTCCAACACAGTTAACTTTGGTTTGTCAAACACTAACGTGGTGGTTAGTACAGTAAAATATACCACCTGTGAATATTAATGACAGTTACTGTACATTTTTTGTAACCCTAAAACGTAGTGTTAATCTTACTCAAAATCGAGTCTCATATCGATATCGTTTTAATATTTTTTTTGCTTCCGGTCACGCCTGTTACGCACGAATTATTGCTATCAAAAAGTCTGCAGATGCTTCTCTTGATTCAGAACTTGAGCAAACTGACAGTATAAAGATAACACAAATCTACAAAATTCGCTCAAAATTTGGTACGACTGCCTCAAAGCCGCAAATAAAATAGAATACTAAATGTACAGACGCGCATATTTTCCAAATACCAAACTCAATAAACCTCCATTTATCATGACCTTTTGCATCCCTCGTGCAGCTTATTGTATTGAACTTCCACGTGCCGAACCAATTTCAGTGGAAATATCAAAGGCTGGAAATAGCTGCATAGGATGCTTTGAGAGGCTACTCGTTAGGGATGCAATAACTGAATTGCTGACTCCTACCGTCAGTTCTCGAGAGGTATTCGAGTTCTAGGATTGCGATCACAATAGGTTTTTTTTCTTTTTTTTTTTGCCATTTGACCACAATCTCACCTGATGTTAAGCAATGATGTGGTCGACGATGTAGGTTACCTAGAAGTTAGCTATTCACTCTACTCTTGAAAACTTCCAAATTATAGTCATTCGGGAACACAGACGCCGGCAACGAGTTCCACTCTTTGGCTGACTCTTTTTCTACTCGTGAAAACCTTTTATTGGCCTACTGTTTCCATTTTTGTACCTAATCTATTTTACGTGCTGTTGGTTTTTCTATAATTAAATAAAGAAATAGATATTTTGTAGTCATTCTTAGAGTCTAGTGGAAACTGATGCTCTATCTGTTGCGAGTTGTGACTTTGTAAACTTCAGAGGTGCACTAATATGTTTTTTCTCGAAAAAAATGTGACGCATGTTATTTTTCTAAGGCTGCAGCCCCTCTCTATAAAATATGGTTGTCTAGATGCAAAGAAAAAATCATGGAGGCGATGATTTAGTCCATCCAACTCTCTAGATCGTTTGCAACTGTCTGTAGCTCTACTGTGAAATTAATAAATGAATTATTTTATTTTTAGCTGCTAAATAAATCCGGAGATGACCTAGCTGGGAAACTTTGGCCTGTCACAAAACAATAGGTCACGTCTAATACGTGCTCACAAGTAGAAGGCCTCGCATCAATATTATCACCAAAAAAACTTGAGGTTTTTATAATCCAGGTTTGGTCCAAGATCTGGATAAGATTAGCAGAGCTGTATAAGGAGTTGCACAGACGAGAGAGGCCTATACTCAGCAGTGGGTGAAGATTTGACAGGCGTCATGGCTCAGTCGGTAGTAGCTCTACCTTCCGTGCTGTGGGTCGTGGGTTCGATCCCCACCGAGAACAAACATTTGTGTGTTGTAAACATAGATGTTTGTTCTGTGTCTGGGTGTTTCTATGTATTATAAGTATGTATTTACAAAAAAAATGTATGTATGTATTCTATCAGCCATCTAGTTTCCATCGTACAAGCTTTGCTTAGTTTGGGACTAAAAGTGTCCGTGAATATTTATTATTTATTTATTGTGGATGATGATGATCACATTCAAAGCAAAAAGTACGCGAAACACCTACCCCTTTATTCATATTAAACTGTCATTTTAGCGCAGCTTTAAAAAATGCTCTATCTTTGTCACTTGCATGACAACGAAAAGAGATGACAACAGATTTAGTAAATATTTTAGTTAGCTCAGCTTTAGAAGACCAATATACCCCTTAGTCTTTGGAAAAAATAGTTCACAGACCAATCAAAATTTTCAACTAGCAACTAAAACAATATCAACACTACCGTATGCTCAGCGGGCCTAAGATGCGCACCGCGAGATATTTGTCATGTCGTTTTGTCAAAATGTAAGCATTTTGTACCAGTTTAGGAACTATTGCATTATCTGTGGTAATGCTGTCGAGAAACCGCGCCTTTGAATTTTCAACTTTTGACATTTCTGCATGACTATTATCTCGTCCTCAGACACTTTTGACACTTCTTAGTTTGGTACCTCTCGGTACCACGACTAAGAAGTGTCAAAAGTGTACATTATGGCGCGTTTTGTCGACACCATTAGGTACCACAGATAATGCAATAGTTCCTAAACTGGTACAAAATGATTACATTTTGACAGAACGACATGACAAATATCTCGCGGTGCGCATCTTAGGCCCGCAGGTATCACGTGGTAAACATTCCATCTAAACTTGTGGAAATGTCAGAGGCTGCGAGATCGAATAGGAAATTGCTTTTAGTGGTGGCAGCGGCGGCGAGCGAGTAAATTCGTTAGGGGGTTGGTTAGGTCGTACCACGGGTTCTAGAATTATATTTACAGCCTAATTATTTTATGAGTCACAAAGAGGAGGCCTTTAACTAACAGTGGGTGAGCATAGGCTGATTAGATAGATAGATAGAACAGAATAATAATGTGTGAAGCTTCTATGCTTAGGGTAAAGCAACAATCGTATTTTTTTATTGCATTGATTGGACTGAATAGATATTGATTATAAAATTAAATTAATTAATTCTAATATTGATTTACACTATCTAATGCACAATACGCACATGTTCATCCTCTCCTTTGCCTCAAAAGTTTGCTGGAAGAAAATTCTTATTAGGGTTAAGTTCGCTTTTGTAGATATATTTAGTTTTAACTTGTTTGTATGTATTTTTCTGAGTGCAATAAAGAATTTAAGAATCAGTTCCCATTTTCAATACGCCCATTTGACGCAAATTTCTCTTCAGTTGACAAATAAACTCAAAAAATTTGACAGATAAACTCATGCGCACGCCGCCATTGCTACGAGCGTAGCGCATGCGCGCGTTTATGTCTTTTGTATGAAGTTTTATACCTAGTAAAAACTAGGCAAAGTAGGCTATTGAGTTTTATTATAAAATCAGTTTCTATCCAAGTACTGTTATTTTCATTTCTAAACTAAAAACGGTTTTACAAAGTCGTAAAAATAAATAGTTCAGAATAGGTACCGTTAGTAGTAACCCGCCTCCAGTTTCCTTATATAATATAAATAGGACACGTGCCAAGCAAAACTCATACCTACTAGGTAGAGTATTATTCCCTACGTTAGTGAGCTAGTTTATAGTTTCTAGGTACCAAGTTATTGTTAGTTTTCGTGGAAAATATCAGAGGTCGTAGCATTTTGGACTGGAAAATTGAGAGAGGATGAAGGTAACTATGTATACACGGTGTAACATAAATACCCTATAAGTCCGAAGGGGGGGTATTTTACAGGTCATGGCGAACAGTGTTTGTTCTACGATTTTTGAGATTTTGAAGTTTTTAATTCATGAAATGGGCTCGTAACTTTTACGTACCTACACACAGCTAGCGTGTGAGTGCGACGTAGTGGGATGGTACCTACTTAAGTGTGCATGCGTGTGTATAGGTTAACGCAAATAGTAAACAAGGTTGTCGCAAATTTCATAAAAGTTGTACTTTTGTGTGAAAATTTCAATTACGATTTATTGACCCTTTACACACGTCCAAGCACTCAGGTGGTCGGTCTGATTACGCCCCCTTCGGCCTTATAGGGTAATTATGTTACACCTTGTCTATTGAAGCCGGGTTTCCTCACTATACTTTTTCTCTATGTTAGGTGTTAGTAAGTATTGCATTTCTAGATTTTAGAACTTTTAGCTAGACAAATAAACACACAAAAATACACATTGCACATAATAGCGCTTCCGTGCTTCGGAGGACACGATACTGTCCCGGCTCTAGCAGTCGTTAAGCCACGACGGAGGCCTTAAGGCGGCCTAAAAACTCCGTCAACAGAGTTGGCCACTAACTCATACGAGCTTGCTTGCTTTATAAGAAAGTTAGTTGAATAGTCTTTAGTGTGATTTGTTATTATGATTTATTCAAGGTGTGCGTGCACTCGTGCCATTGCACTATATAGGGTGAATTTTGGAGACGGGACAGTAAGGGCAGGTATCTTATTCGTTATAGTTACAGGAAAACGCTTTTAGGAGACTATCCATAAATTTTTAGGATATTCTGAACTGCATTTACAGTTTTTTTGAAAAAATGTACAGTCAGCAAGAAAATGGTATTTTACACAAAAAAAAAATTATACCAATCGATCCTGTTTCTTATAAGGATCAAAAGTATCTACTGGACCGACTAAGGTTTGAGTACTAGAAATGACAGAAATCGCGATAAACTTTTCTCATACTGTCGCGTCTCAAAAATTCACCCTGTATACATTTTCCGTCATTTTCTTCTTCTCTTCAATAATGGCCTCTGTCCGTCATTTCGACAGACAATTTTGCCAATGTCAAGTGATATAATTGTAATAATATAAGTCATGGCCGGTTTACATTATTCCAGTCCAGCGATCCAGTCCAGTGCTGGATTGCTTACTGGAAAAATGTAAACTGAGTCCAGTAAGCATTCCAGTCCAGTAACTGGATTCGTGGTCTACTTTTGAATCCAGTGCGATCAATCCAGTGCAACTGGAATAATGTAGACGGCCAATCCAAACTGATCTCCTTTTGAAATCATTGTCACTGTAGTGTTCACATTTCAACGGCTTCTAAATTACTGGAATAATGTTGACGATAACGAATCCAGTTCTGGTTGGACTGGATTACTGGACTGGAACAATGTAAACCGGCTTTCAAGTCATGTCATTCGTCAAGTCGGCTGTCGTTTGTTTTGAAAAGAAAATGGTGGATTTTCTCATCAAAACCTAACACGAATTTTCACATTCAGAAAAACCACTTTACACACATTTATTCCAACGGCTCACACTTTATGTTACGACCTAAGTATTATTGGTTAAAATTCCACCAAAATTAAACAACAATACTCACAATAACACAAGAAAAACTATTAAAATAAAAGTGCAATGTGTCGTTTCAAAAAATGACAAAACTCGTCTTTCCGTCATTCAAAATACTAAGTAGGAGATAATATTAGCTGTCATGGTGTCAATTCTGTTATTTGCCACTAAAATGTTTAAAATATAAAAGTTCTTTATACGTCTGTACTAAAGTTCAAATTAACATAAACACTCCTAATCAAAATAACGTCGATTTTTTTATTAATTATGTCATCTCCAAAGTTGGAGTTGAATAGGAATGTTCTAACTTTAAGATCATCAGTCAGATTGTCATTGAGTGGTTTGCTAATTTGGACATTAGCTTAAATATCATAAGGCCTATATATTTTTAAATAGTTTTAGTTGGCCGTAACATCGAAATCACTACTGATACTAACCCACGCAAGATGCCACCTTAAGAAGTCCAGGAATAAATTACTTACAATCTCTGAAAATCATAACTTGATACAATAACTTTTCAAGACATTGGTAAGTATCGATTCTCTTGTTGCATTTTTCTAAGCTAACCTAAATTGACAGCTCTAAAATAATAGCTGTCCTTGTCGTTTCACTTTATGAGAAAGGGACGGCAAAATTTTTAGTGCTGTCGAATTAGGTTAGTTTAGAAAAATGCAACAAGAGAACTGATTTTTGCAACGAAGTTCCATAATGCGCGTTGCGATAGGGGGCTAGACGTAAAAAATTAAGACCAAAAGTTGTCGCGACACTTTTTTCAAACTTTGACAACGTCATTCGAATAAATTGGTGCAGGAAGGAAACAAATGAATGTAGGTATTGTTGGAAGTTTTTGTTTTTAGGGTTCGTTAAGGTTCTTATAGAAAATATTATAATCAAAACAACACCTCAAGGAACTTCGTTCCATCCGGGTGTCACACTTCTCAAGTTTTTTTTTCTTCTTTTCTCTTACCGTTTAGTAATTACGTAATATCAACTTGTCAGTACTAGCAACACTCACGATGTGAAATGCACCGCCTCTAGATACGTGAAAACGGAATCGATAAAAACATAATCGATTCGACGCATGATCGATTATCGTAACGATCGCGTAATCGTGACGTGACGTTATGTCATTGGTTTATCAAGGTTACGACTGCCATAGAGTCACTGCACTCACTGCATTTTTTTTTGAGCTTTTGAAGTACCTAAGTAACTATTACGAGATCTTTTTGAGAAAGAGCTCGTCCGAAGAAGTACTACCACCGTACCTATTTCTGCCAACAAATTCAATTTAAATTCAATTTTTTTTTTTATAATTTTACATTTATTTAGATACTATAACAAGCAGTGGTACTCCCATCGCTGTGTTACGGTTTGAAGGATAAGAAGTATGGGTTCAATTATAGGCATGTATGTGCCTGTAATTGAACCCATACTTCTTATCCTTCAGAGTGATGGGCGCAGTGAAATTGCATCAGGCGCATTCTGCGGATGTGCTCTGTGAGGAAATGCATCCTTATAGTGTTACCACTTACCACTTAACATCAGGTGGGTTACTCTCGACCACAGTTCCAATCCGGATTCACGGTATTTGACAGATCTCGTGTCATTTTGTACTGAAAAATGACAGGACTTCTGTCAAAATCTTATGGATCTGGATTGGAACTGTGTTCGAGAGTAACCCACCAGGTGGCCAATAAGGCTTGGTCTATAAATTCTTTGTATAAAAAAGGTAAGTTTTTTTGTACAACTAAAAGATGGAACGAAAGAAAGGTTTTGTATACATGTATACTTTACGTGATCCAAAACATATTGACTGAGTTCTTATTATTATTTGCCACAATGCGATGTTACGCCATAATAGGCAGGCATTCCCAATCAAATTTTAAAAATACGGGTTAGAGTTGACCCCATCTGGCTTGTCTTCGATGTTGATTATCAAATAGTATGTATGCGCTAAATAAATGATTCCTTTACCAGTTCCCGAACGAAACGCCGGTGGCCAAAATATTCCAATGGAGATATTAATCATCCCACAATCGACCACAAATCATTTCACTGTCAATGCAGTTTTACTACACAGTGGAACGATGTGGTTGCGATAATCAGCCGTTTAGAAATTCTTGAGAACGGTATTGTTAAGATTATTGCAAAAGATCGTATCTATATTAAAAGGCAATTTTCTATGTTGGGTATTTTTTTTTACTGTTTCTAAATAACTTTGTAGAGTTGTATGTAAGTATCATAATGTTTTCTTCAGGGATAGACGAATGACGACCATAAACCGAAAAACGCAGTGTAGGACCAATAGAATTTTTAAAATTGATGGTTAGTAGAAATAAAAGGCCCAAAATAGCTCTTTTTGGGATTCTAAGGTGGACGTCTGCACGCTGATAATTATGATGATGAAAATTTTTCTAGATGTTCCCACTACTGTGAGAAGTAGTTAGGTATGTAACTAATTGAGTGAAAGGAGAGGATTGGTGTAATTTTCATTGACATAACAATTAAGATGAATCACTTTGTAAAGTAAGTAACAGGAAATATTTCTGCCGTCAATTAGCTGTAAGAATACCCACTTAGTGGTCGAAATAGTCGACTTACAAAGCTACGAACGATTTCTACAGCTCATAACACGGATCGCTTTATTTTCTTAGTGTAGACAGACACCTTAATTCCAACGTAGTTTACCAATATCTTTAACAAACTCACCATAAATAGTAAGACACTTCCCGAATCGGCCAATATCCGCCATAATAACTGCTCTAATGTAACGTTACGTCACCACTTTCACCTTCGGCTTCGGTACAATAACATTCTACCACTTATAAAACTCCACGGAGGACGGCGCACTCAAGTTCAACGCACGGAAAAAAATGAAAAAAGATTTTTTTCTTTTAGGGTTTTTGAACGAAACCCGCGCGGGAAGGTTTTGGCGGGATTTTTGGGACGCGTGATGCGCGCGCACTCGGAGTTCGGATAGTGAATTTGATGCCGCGCAGCGATTGCTTTTACTTTCTGTTTGTCGCATCAGTGGGGAGTGGTCGCTCGTCCTTTGGTCGTAATGGATTTGTCTTAAAATTTACGAAATTTATGAGTTCTTTTGTTGTGCTCTTTGTGTGCAATGCGCCTTCATCGCTACCAAGTAACTTTGCATTTACATGTTATTATAAATCCAGCTGTTATTTTAATAAATGAAATAAATATTAATATCGCCAAATGTTTTTTTAATTAGAAAAATTTAGTTTCTTCCGCAAAGAACATTTCCATTGCACACTACATGGAAAATGAATGTGCTTCGCTTTCGGACTTACTGTACTTACCTACCAGAAGTGGGATTTGAATAGATATAAATAGTTAACTTTATGCTTGTTCCACACTCTACAGTTTGACAAGGCTACGTTAAATCTAATGGTCCGGATGTAGGAGTGGAGTATTTGGAGTATATTGAAGGAAAAGGGGCTAGTCTGCCAAGTTGTGCAATGCACATAGAAGACGTGTCACCTGAACCTTATTGGGCTATCTTTTTATTTTCAAATGGTTTTTTTGGTTTCAAAGAACGTTTTATGCAAATTTGTTAATACCAACTTGTTCATTATTTTTAGTCGCTAAAACTGTTTTTTTTTTGGGATCCGGTCTCTCAAAATACAGGCCCGGTGGGTTACTCTCGACCACAGTTCCAATCCGACCCCATAGATTTTGACAGAAGTCATGTCATTTTTCAGTACAAAATAACACGAAATCTGTCAAAATCCGTATCCAATTTGGAACGGCGGCGGTGGTCGAAAGTAGCCCTAGTAGCCTAGACGAGCCGACATGTTTTTTTTTACCACTGGTAAAAAAAAACTTGTTGGCCGTTGCCATAATTAAGTTTTTTTTTCTTCAATTATTCAATCGTCTGTCTACTTCAGCCATCGTGAAAGTATATCTGCGGGCCTAAGATGCGCACCGCGAGATATTTGTCATGTCGTTTTGTCAAAATGTAAGCATTTTGTACCAGTTTAGGAGCTATTGCATTATCTGTGGTAATGCTGTCGAGAAACCGCGCCTTTGAATTTTCAACTTTTGACATTTCTGCATGACTATTAACTCGTGAGAGAGGAGGAGAGGAGGACTAAGAAGTGTCAAAAGTGTACAATAAGGCGCGTTTTGTCGACACCATTAGGTACCACAGATAATGCAATAGTTCCTAAATTGGTACAAAATGCTTACATTTTGATAGAACGACATGACAAATATCTCGCGGTGCGCACCTTAGGCCCGCTGGTTACATCTCTGCGTAGTTGTTACGATGATAATTTAGCAGTTTTGTTGCTGGCTAGGTTTAAGACCATGGTCATATAGCTTAGCATTTATTATATTAAACCGTTTTATGTATAAGCGCCATCTAGAGGTGGTCTAGTGGTCATAATCTTGCTCTAAAGTTCACGGTAGATAGGTCCTACACATTGCAATTATAAATTTTTAATTTTTTCATCATTTTAACTCCTATATTCTGGAGTTACATTCTGATCTGAAAAATGTAGGTAGATTCTTGTCGGTAGAGTCAGGGTAAGTTTTGTTTTTATAATAACAAGTCCTACTTACGAAACGATGTGGAAACAAAGTTTTGAGAATTACCAACCGGGTTTTACAGTAACCACAAAAAAGCTTGGTAATATGAAGCGTTTTCCTTCACTTTTTGGAATGAGTAATAGGTACCTACCTTACTTAATCTTACTGCAAAACCAGCAAACCAATCATCTACCTTAGTTATGGAATGAGGTAAGTAGGAAGTAACATGTAGTAACCTAATATCTATACTTAGGTACGCACAGGAGTTCTCAGACAAGGAAGGCTGATTCATAGTTTTGGACGATGTCCGAGGAGACACGTCTAAGTATTGCATTTTTTGTAATAGGACATACCTGAGTAGATTTAACCTGCCTATTGATTTAAAATATTGAATAAAACTCTCACATAAAATAATATTTTCACGTTCATATCACGTTTTCAATCAAAATGATTTGAAATATATAGGCTGCAGATTCCGCACAGCGCCTACTATAAGTTATTGGCAACGCGTATACCGCTTGCTCACAATAAAACGGCAGGCGGTATTCAGGTAATATTCAAACAGGCATGAAACGCAGCTACCTACTTTATGACGTAAATCAAATACGGCCCGCTTCCACTCCAAATATTGCTATGCCCTAAGCTTAAGGGCTATTATGCACTACTATTTTAATCCTTAAGACCTCACCATGTTACATTATAATTGCAATAAATGATATGAATATGAATATGATAAAGGGTTGATAACTTCAACTTTTGGGATGTTTTAAAAATGTAATCTATCTTTGACAATTGACATCTCGAAATGTGAAGTTATTCTAGTTTCGGACTGCCGATAACTACAGTTTTATTAATATTTCTAATACGGTTTCGTCCCAAAATTCGTTTTGATACAATCAGGAGTGAAGAAATGTGACATCATTTTTTCCAATGACATTCTCAAAACGCGATAATGGTTGATTTTGTTACCGAAGTAACTTGCCTACCAAAACAGAGTAAAAAGTACGAAAAGTTGTTGATGGGCTATACAAGTACCAATGCTTGCAAACTTTTAGAGAAAAAAAAACATGTGTGTAACGGGGGTCAAAATTTGAATCACGTTTCATACAAAACGAGATTATCAGTATGTAATTTTTTTTGGTAGAATTGGAGTCCCGCTTCTTCTTACGTAGTACCTACATATTCTTTGATCACAATAGCTTTCGAGCTCCTTAGAATATGGGTTAACAAAAGCCGAATAAAAGCATCCGAGAGAAAGATTTATGATATTTTTTATATTCGATGAATAATGGATCTTATTCTGAATATTTCAGGGGCGCGTAGGCGGTGTTTTGTTCAATAGATAATCTTATATCTTTTATAGAGAGATTGAGATTTGATAAATTTCAGACGAGACTTAAAAAAAATGCGAACAGAATGATCAAGATTAAATTACTTATTCTGAGAAGTGTTTTTTTTTTAAATACACTTGAGAGCAAAGAATTCAAGACGGACACACAAGACAAAAAAATAACCGTGAAGCGTAAGATACGCGTATGACAGTGAGATACTCGTATGAGTACGTATGTGACTTTATTATTTTTTTCTAAGTGGTAGAGTTATGAACCAATTATTATGATCTCTTCGCTTAATACTATACCCAGATCCCGTGCGTTACAGTTACGTCATGCTCATGCACTACTAAGTTACGGGAGTGGTCACTTATATAAAACTTCTAACTACCTTCTTATGTACTCGTACAATGATGCGTACGTTTATATACGTTTTTAAAAGAGCTTTATCGGTACTATGTAGGTACACTACAACGTGACAGAAGAAAAAAACACTAGAGTCTAGCCATAAGTGTCTACCATGGGCTTTGATCGCGAAAAACGGGTGTTTTTGATTAAAAAAAATCGGCGATCATACATTGGGTATTTTCAGGTACCTTCGGGCGTGGGGAATTTTTTTTTTCTTTGGCGTTCGTAGTAGCTATTTTTCAAAGTTGCAAAGCTCTCTGACATCAATTATTCCCAGGCGATACGAATTGCAAATACGGTTCAGTGAACGAATTTAACAAGCAAACTTATCCATGTCAAGCAGTTGGCAACAATGAGTTCAGGCTTTATAAACTTCTGTTACGTAATCTGCCTGGTTTCATTCTAGCATATCGTTAGGTTAATGGTCAAGGTAGTGTTAGGTCCAATAATAGGTACCAACCCACTATGAAAGAATTGTTAAAGAACCGACTTCTATTTGACTACATTCGACTTCATCATCATCAGATGATGATAGCAGTTCATTGGGATTGTTCTGATGACCGTAAACACCACTGAAAGTTACAGAAAAGCAAAATATGAAATGTCGTGTGCGGATGACATACTTTTTAACCCATTTCAAAAAAGGAGGAGGTTCTCAATTCGTTTGTATTTTTTTTTATGTTTGTTACCTCAGAACTCCGTCATTTATGAACCGATTTGAAAAATTATTTTTTTATCTGAAAGGGTATGCTTCCAGGTTGGTCCCGAACTGCCATCATCATCATTATTTGATGATGAAGGCGTATCAAATTGAAGTCGGTTTTTCTAGTTTTTTAAACTTATAATTCCAATTATTGTTACTGAAATCTGGACGTGATATATCCTTTCTGATGAAAAAGAATTCAAATCGGTTTCTATATCACGGAGTTCTCAGGGTTCTGAATACTTTGAATTATGTTAAAAACTGTGCGGGATTAAAACAAATAGTTTTAGACACATAAACTTACCTATTTATGAACCATTTAACAGATCTGGCTTACGAGAATTGAACTAACAGGTTGCCCTGAAGGTCGGTATTTAGTAAACTACTAACAAAATACGATACATATTTCTGCTCTAGCGTAAATAGCTGGACGAGCTGCGCGCGCCACGTGTTAATTATCTGTGACAGACAAACACACATCTTAATTACTAGTGCGAATCCACTCGCACCTCGCCCACTGTTTTACAAATCACATATTTTTCGTACTTTGAAAAAAAAATATCTTCGCTGACGCTCTACGTCCGAGTACATCGAATTTAATGAAACTTTTAATTTCATATCTGAGTCTGTGTAGTGGATGGCCCAAATTCGTTGCTATTGAGCGTACTTAATTTAAAAAAAAAAATATTTTACCTACAATTGAATTTTATAGTCTAAAACATAATTTCAAAAAGTAGTAAGTACTTATTACAGGTAGTAGATACGATGTCTAACCAAGTACTAGGTATAGTCCGAGCGATGCATGGTACACCTAGTAGTGTACCTACATCTCCCATTTCCCCGAATGCCTCACCGCGGATGCTGCGCGATCTCGCGATCGATAGATGTACCCGCGCCGCCGCCGCCGCCGCCCAGCCTCAGTCGGCCGCCCGCCCTTGCATCGAATGCCTATAACAAGCACAGGAATCGGGAATTTTGAACACCTTGTGCTATGGTGGTTTTGAACACCCACTGTGAATCGGTGATAAAATTAAATTTAATTGGATAGTTTCGTGGTTTCAGTGGTTCTGGAGATGGGCGCTTGATTTGGTGAGCTTATTTTGTTTCGGGATATATTTTATAACTTGTAAATTGATTTTATCTGTATTAGAAATTAAAGTAACTAAACAAAACACAAAGAATAATAATTTTAAAATTCACTGAGTAGGTAGGTTGATAAAAAGTTATTAGTTAATGGGGTCAATTCTGTTGTTGAGTTTTTTAAACCTACCTAATTTGACAGTGCTATTATAGCAGTCTTTCGTCTTTTCAGTTTATGAGCAAGGGACTGCAACGGTTTTAATGCTGTCAAAGTAGGTTAATTTAGAAAAATGGAACAACAGAACCGACACTATTACTTAGTTACATATAATATCAGTATTTTTAAAATTCGTACGTAAGTTACGATTCAAAAACATACGATTTCCATTTTTTTTTAATTCAGCAAAGCAAATACTATAGAGTGTTTTTTTTGGCGTAGGTCATAAACCTATGATCTCTTCCAATAAATAAAATATCTTTCTATATTCTATGCTTTATATAAGCCTACTTTTCCAAATTCATAAATATTATCATTCCTTTTTCAAATTCTCTCAAGCATCTCATTGCAAATTTCAAAATGGCCGCTCAGTATGGTCTGCACTCTGCAGGTTATCTAGACCGATCAATCAATCCGTAGGTACCTGTGGATAGGACGTCTAGAGAACAGTGACCCGGGCTACGCGCATGCGTCGTGCACCCGCAGCCTCTGATGCTGAGGGCGAAACTCTCGAACTAGACTCGTGCTTTCGAAAAAAGAACAATGTATAAAACGGGGCTCAAAATTTGAATTACGTTTCATACAAAACGAGATTTTCAGTGTGTAAACTTTCAAAATAAAATGAGAACTCTACCATAATATTTTTTTTCATGGCAACAAAAAAATTACGTATATACTCGGGGCGGTGATTTTGTATAGATGGCAATAGATATAGTTTTTTTTACTACGGATATATTCGTATGAAGAAATTTTGGGGTCTGAAAGAAATTTTGAAAAGCGATCTACCCCTTCATTTGAAGAAAATCGTTCTTGACACCTGCATTTTACCGACTCTAAAATATGGATGTCAAACCTGGGACTACACCACAAAAATAAAATCAAAATTAGTAACATGTTAGAGAGCTATGGAAAGGAGTAGATTCACAAAATCAGAAGTGAATTAATAAGGGAAAGAATAAAAGTTACCGATGCTCTCCACCATGCTCTCAAACTCAAATGGCAATGGGCAGGACACTTGGCACGCTATAAGGACAAGAGGTGGACTATAAATGTGACACGTTGGACTGGACCCAGTGGCAAAAGAAGAGCAGGTCGGCCTAGAAAACGGTGGGCAGACGACATCACTGACATAGCTGGGAAGAAATGGATGAATGTGGCCCAGGATAAAGAACATTGGCATAAACTGGAGGGGTTCCTGACCAAAAGTAGATAATTAAGTAAATATAAACAAATAGAATTAAGAAGTTTAGTAAACAATTAAAGAAAAAAAAATGTAATAACTAGTTGGTAAGGAAATAAAAAGGCTTTATTATTTTTATATATTTTTACTATATTATATTTTTACTAAGAGAAATACCCTTCTGATGCAAAGATGTGCTAAAAAGTACAACAACGCAGCACAGCATACATAGAAGCTTACTATTGGACGCAGTCGTGGTTGAGCTTCCGTAGAGCACGGACGTGCTTATAAATAAAAATTCCCGGTGAATAGACAATAGTGCAGTGCCCGATAACTGGATTATTTTAAGATGTGCATTTGTTGCGTTCGTACATTTGGCAAGCTTTTGCTGCAATTTGTTTATTAATAAAGTTGAGACACCTCAGACACGTGCAATTTTAGCAAAGCTTTGCATACATTGCCGGTTGGATACTGCGACTGGTACGTTTTCAATGTTATTTTTTGTTAATCTATTGAATTATTTAGTTGTACCTAATGAAATGCAATACTTGGTAGAGCATGTCACGGCATGGGTGATAAACGAGAAGTGCTTCGTTTGACTTCCAGTATCAAAAAATCTAAGCGACGCATTTCATTTTCAATTTATCTGATTCATTTTAATAGATAAGTAAGTAGTTGCTTCTAAATATTTCCAGTAACAGGTCAAAATTTTAGCTGTAGGTACCGTTATCAATGGTTCATTGATTAATTACTTCATTGTAATGGTTCATTGAGAAAGGTCCGCGAAGTTCGTCCTTTCAAAGTTTCAACTGCACGCCATGTCTACTGGGAAAATTTGATTCTTTTTTCGGTGAAGTGCGGATTCTGGAAATTGCAGATTATTGAATGGCAGATTCTGGGCAATGCCGGAGATGTACAGTTCAGTAATAAGTTTAATTCCGTTCTTGACAGTTAATTTTGAATTTAATAGATAAATGAACATAACTATGACAACCTCTTTAGGATAAGTGCGTTTGGAAGAAGAAGTATGGCGGTGGGCATAGGTTAGCATCTTGGCTAGTCCGTTTGTGCCGTTTTCGGACGAAGCCAAGATGCTTTATAGGTTAGCAGAAGTAGATTGAATTAGGGATTAAGTCATGATTTATTTTGTGTATATAGATTGTGTTGATAGGTTGTATAAAATAAGGTTATATGGTCGCTAAGCGACAAAACCCTGTAAATAAATAAAAAAAAACATAACCTTACTTACCTACTTACAATTTCTTGAAATTTAAAAAATCTCGTAGGTAAGGTAGATGATAGTTAGGCTTCGGATCTATTTGTCCGTTACTTTTCTGCAAAACAATTCGGGATCGGTTTTTACTTCATGATGAGAACCTCCTCCTTTCTTGAAGTCGGTTAAAAACTGGCTGAAACCCAAGTTTATAAATGATAATAGTGTTACTATGTGTTAGTTCACTGATAAACAGATCATAAAATAAATAAACGTGTTATTTAGATAAGGGCCTAAGACGGTATTAAAGTAAAATAAATAACTACAAATTAACAGTAGGGCGCTTTCTGGCTGGAAGGCAACAGAGCAGTGAAAATGGAAAAAAATGACTAGCGGGTTCGAATTCGACGACATAGATGTAAGAAATGATACACGTTGATTTTTTAGGCAAAAAACCAACAAAAAAGGTTAACCCTTTATTAAGGCTGTAGGGTCCCTTGTACCCCTTTTTTTAAAGTATGTTTTGAGAACCCACAAAAGTCAAAACCGAAAGTTCAAGTCATAGATCTGGTGGGTTACTCTCGACCACAGTTCCAATCCGGATTCACGGAATTTGACAGATCTAGTGTCATTTTGTACTGAAAAATGACAGGATTTCTGTCAAATCTATGGATCCGGATTGGAACTGTGTTCGAGAGTAACCCACCTGGCAGCCAACTACCTATACTGCCTGGTAAAAAAAAAAACAATGTAATTAAAAAAAAATGTCTGTTACATGCATGGCCGTGAGGTATCATCTGCATGACAACAATAATCTATATGTTAGGGTTCCGTTGCAAAGAAAACCTTTATGTCGAGACTTCCTGTCTATTGTCTATAGTTTTGTTCGTCACATAATAATGTTTCACACATGACAGGCGTCATGGCTCAGTCGGTAGTGGCTCTGCCTTCCGTGCTGTGGGTCGTGGGTTCGATCCCCACCGAGAACAAACATTTGTGTGTTGCAAATATAGATGTTTGTTCTGTGTCTGGGTGTTAGTACTAAGTATAATTATTATAAGTATGTATTTACAAAAAAAAAAATATAAGTATTCTACCAGCAATCTAGTTCCCATAGTACAAGCTTTGCTTAGTTTGGAACTAGAGAGCGTTGTGTGATAAATGTCCAAGAATATTTATTTATTTATTTGCTTATTCGTTATGAGTGTGTGTGTAGTTTGCTTGTAATACTCACAACAAGTAAATTCGTATAAGTTGATCAACTCATGACAAAGGGAACCAGACTGATCTCGTTGGCCCTGATTCATTCAGAAAGCCTTTTCGGATCAATGTATCGAAATTGTTATCATTAAATCTCCTCCGAAAGTTTCCAATATCGGGCCGAAAACAATATTATTTAGGTAGGTACCTATTTATTTAAAAAAACTTTTTTTTTGATAAATTTTTAATTAGTTAATACTTTTATAGGTGATGTTATGACAAAATGTACAGCTCGCGCTTGACCGATTTTATTTTAATGTTTGGTTTCTTTGGGTTACCTTTTTGGCAAACATCCAAGTGTCAAAAATTCCAAATATTTTTTTTGTCATTCATTTAAATGCCGGCGTTTCATACGATTACGTGAATCAAGATATTTTTACACAAACTAACACTAATCATAGTCATAATCCTTGTAAAACTCAGAAATAACTACTTACTTCAAAATAATAAATCATCTTAGATTCTACAAGAACCTACCGCATTAACCTTTTTGAATTCGCCTCAACTTATTTGAAAAAAAAAAAACTATTTTAGCGATAAAGCCATGACACCAATAGTTAAGTGCCACGCCACCTGGCGGTCTGAAACTTAGCTGCGTTGCGACCTGCTTCCGGTAGCAAAAAGGTTATATTCCTCTAGATTTCCGTTTAACCTCCGTCAGCGACCAAAATAACAAAATAATGTTTACCAAAACCTCCCCACGGTAACATTCGTAATTACAGAGTACTTCCGCCTGGTAGAGCACGCGAAAATTGAATCAGAACCAACATCCGCCATAGTCGCTTTTGCCGCCATTTTCCGCCATCTTGTTATTGGTTATGGCAATATTGGTGAGCGGAAATCACATTAGGCTACCACCTCTATGTTTCTGCATGTTTTTTATTTTTGAATATCATGTTTCACGTATTTATAAGAACACAGAAGACGTCTTTTCGACTCAATAGACTGATGACATTGTAATGAAGATCGAGTAAAGTCGATAAAAAGGCTGAAAAATAGAAAGAGAAGAGAAGTTACTAGAAATCGATGGACGCTATCAGCAATAGTTTTATTCAGGCTCAGAATAATATGGCGGCCTTCATATTGGCACTCGAACCTGGCACTTCTGACTAACACCTGTGCGTGGTATGACCTTCTTTAATTTACAGAAAAGAGGGTAAAGCACACGGATGGATATGGGGTCGAAGCTAACCGTTATGTCAACAAAGTTCCATAAACTTTGAGACAGCTCCATTAGAAGTTTATTGAAAAGCGATTAATTGGATAAAATGGGTCACTGGGACCGAGGACTTGAGATTAGGGGTTAATAATTACTTCTATCAAATGGGGTCTCGTTTATTTAAAGCTAAATTGGTTTTTAATTGTTTTAATTACTTAATTAAGTAATATACTGAGCTGCTATATGTGCAGACCAACTGAGCCAAGACGCTAAAGGTGCGAGTTCTAGTTCCATATGTATGTCAAGCCAAAATTATTTTCAAATAATTTTATTAAACTAGGTATTTTCAGTTTCTTCTTCCCACGACCTTAGAATATCATACTCTGTAACCTGAGTTCCCGAGATATAAATAAAACTCATGTTAAATTCTTGTTTAGTCCAATCTATTTCGCGACCAATTTGCCAATTTATGGCTGCCGAGTGAAGATTATGGATATTATCCAATCTAGAATGATATTTCCGGGCTGCTGTATGAAGTAATGCATCAGAATATTCTTACAAACATATAGCTACTAGCTTCCGCTCGCGACTTCGTTCGGGCCCGTTGGATCCCGTTGATTTTCCGGGATAAAAAGTAGCCTGTGTGTTAATTAATTATGGTCAATATAATTATCCAAGTTTCATCCAAATCGGTTTTTGCGTGAAAAAGGAACATACATCCATACAAACTTTTGCCTTTATTTATAATTATTATATTAGTAGGAAGTAGATTATAGAAGCAATATAATTTGAAAAGACTATAATTTGGAAGTTTTCAAGAGTAGAGGGAATAGGTATCTTCTAGGTAACCGTGCTACATCGTCGACCACATCATTGCTTTACATCGTGAGATTGTAATCAAGCGGTTACCTATATTGTATAAAAGAATATATATAATAGAAGTGTCAGCAAACGATAGATGTCATTTTGGTTATCGCCATATTTATGATTAAACTAGGGTTAGCTACCCTAATCTTGGCACCCCCACCAATTGTTGGCACTTCTCTGATTTACTAAGAAAAAGCCAGACCTCACGATGTTTTTTATTATGTTAAGTTGTTGTTTATATAACATCGTGAGGTCCGGCTTTTTCTTAGTAAATAGGATAAATCAGAGAAGTGCCAACTATTGGTGGGGGTGCCAAGATTAGGGTAGTTTACCCTACTTAGGGCCTCAAATAGTCCAAAATCGGAATGCACTGGTTCTGTCTTCAGGAGTTGTCATTTTAACCCCAGTTCTCAGTTAGGTTTAGGTATACCTATATCAAATCATCCATAAATGTATTAATAATTAATCTTCTTCTACTCCATTTATTTATTTACCCAAAAATATGAATGAGTTAGGAATTTCCTTTCTGGACAATTAACTTAGAGATGTTAATGATAAGCACGCGAAGAAAAAATGGCCGGTCATTTACATAATTATACTAACGACTCCAGTAGAGTTGTTTTTCGTTTTCATTGAAATTGTTATTATTTGGGATTCTTTTCTTCTTTTCTTTTTTTTTATTTGTGGCCTCTGTTCGTCATTTTGACAGACAATTTTGCCAGTGTCAAGTGGTATTTGAAATATTATTAGTCAAGTCGGCTGTCATTTGTTTAGAAGAGAAAATGCTGGATTTTCTCTTCAAAATCTGAAAACGAATTTTCATATTGAGAGAAACAACTTACTCACATATATTCCAATGGCTCACACTTTATGTTACGACCTTTATTTATGTTACTTTATTATGGGTTATAATTCCACCAAAATTAAACAACAATACTCACAATAACACAAGAAAAACTATTAAAATAAAAGTGCTAGGTGTTCAAAACATTTCAAAACTCGAATCCTATTTGGAATTCACTCTGTAGATTCATGTTTTCCTTGCCACCAAGTCTTGCCATAATCATATTACCTTCGAGCCATTATTCAACGGTAGGTGGCGTCGCGATCATCATTAGTACATTACTGCAGCGGCCTGCAACAGAGGCAATGAGGGAAGAACGTGTTAATGTGGGCCAAGTCGAAGACGAGGCACACATACGTTAGTCCCTCATTGCCTAGTTGTGGCCAAGGCTTGTATATTACTTTTCTCAAATAATGCGCGGAAATTAAAACTAAGTACCTAGGCAAAACCTTTTAGTTGAAAATACAATTACTTTTCAAAACCAATACCGAACAACGAAGTTACAGTGTTCACTAGTTTTTTTTTTAAATAATCAGGTTTCTATTTGAAGGCCTGTTCGAAATTTGAATAAAACCTTTGATAAGTTACCTCCTTGGTTGCCATGTTATGGAGTAAAAGATCGTTCCATTTTTTAATAACACGACAGTAATGAGTTTTATACTACATGCACCTGCTTGGAAAGTACCTTTGATACTTTATCAAATTTACGGTAGAAAGTACGTCATTGCATATCGAACAAATATGCGGGGAGAAAACGCATCTGAGCGGGAGAGAAAAGTGTATGAAAATCCATTTCTTACGTGGTTTTTCTTTTCTTAAGACGGTAACCTAAATATCAAAAGCCAAAAAGTTTTTACAGTGAGTTTTTATCTCCAAGTTCGCAAAATGACACTGGCCACTAGCTGTGCGTTGGATGGTGTCGGGCTGGCAGTGCGACCCTGCGGCGGCAGGATAAACAATTTGAAAAAAGAACATTTGAAAATTGCAGACGCTATTGGCGCCATTTTCAATTTGTGTGTTGTTTGAGGATTCAGTTTTAGTTTTTTATTTTCCTCGTAGGTGTAGTATAAAGCACTATGTATCACTCGAGAGAAAGTGCGATTCCCGATCTCGGTCACTTTCTCCTCTCGGTGAACAATGTACTATTTTATGTAATTTATCTGGCCGCTAAACACGACAGTAATGGATTTTCATACATTTTTGTCTGGCCGCTGCTTGCATGTGTTTGGCCAGTACTGCATTTTCGATTTATCTCGAAGAAGGTTGTCAAAATAATGCTTTAATTTCCAAGCATGTTTGAGAAAAACATGTTTTTCTCTTCAACCCCTCATGAAAGATTAATTATTTAAATGAACTTTGTGATTTAACTGAATATTTAGCACCTATATTGACTTCAACTTTTCAAAGTGAAGTTTCTGATAAACTGCCAAAATTTGCAACTTTTCTCCGTTCACATAGTATGAAAAAGCATTGGGCGCGTATTTTTCACCGAAATGCATAGGTAGGTATAGATTTATCAGTATTTTCCTGCGGGATTTGAATTCTATGACCCGAAATATAGTGTACTAGCCGTGGCCCGCGGCGTTCTTCGCGTTCTACAGGTACCCATTGGAGTGTGACTTTTCAAAATTCTTTTTTTAGTGCACTTTATGTATAAGGATAAGACTTTCCAAATTACATACCTCTAGGATTTATAGTTTAGGCTGTGCGTTGATTGTCAGTCAGCTTCAAAAGAATTTTATATATTTAGAAGATTTCAGACTACAAAAAAGCTTGATAATTACTTACGCAAGTTCATACCAGACATTTCTTTGTTTAAGTGATATGTCTAGACATACACCCAGACTAGACTTGTTCTTATCTTTGTTTACATTATGAAGTAGTCAGATGAGATGAGCAAAGGTTAGTGTGCTCACAATTCACAAAGAAATCCCTTTCTCCCTATAGTAGGTGCCAAATAACACGGCAATACAGGTTATTCACCCACCTTCACCACGATGTCGCAAAATTCAATTTATGTATGGGTAATTCTGTCGCTTTCCATACAAACCTGTCTCTAAGACGGTATCGCTCAAATCTCGTTAGTACTGTTGG
The DNA here is from genome assembly GCA_947507515.1 of Eulithis testata. Classification (NCBI taxonomy): domain Eukaryota; kingdom Metazoa; phylum Arthropoda; class Insecta; order Lepidoptera; family Geometridae; genus Eulithis; species Eulithis testata. The sequence goes on along the minus strand of OX382213.1, from coordinate 972,297 downwards.
TTTACCATACATAAATTGAATTTTGCGACATCGTGGTGAAGGTGGGTGAATGACCTGTATTGCTGTGTTATTTGGCACCTACTATAGTATGATTTTCCATTTACGTAGGTAGGTAAGTAGAAGCCATAAAATCTCTTATTTTGGTATACGTATTCGTGATAAGAGCCTCGAAATTTTGTATAATGTCTCTTTTTGTACACGTCTTGTTTATTCAAAGATAAGAAAGTAGGTACTTATATGTATTAATAAGAAATAAGAAACATTTATTGTAGAACTATGCATACCTACTTTCTATATATACCTACAGAAAGATATATCTAGCTGTCTGTCGGTAATGTAGAAACAGGACAGCTAAGTATTAAAAAAAAAAGGCTTTTAACGGCAGCCATTTTGAATTATTCACGTCACGCCAGTCCTACAAGCAAAGTGGCTCCCCCGAAATGTCAAAATTGATAGGCGGATAGATTGATCGGAACATGGTTTATTCACGAATTTTCCTGGAAAGGACTATTTTCTACCAGCTACCTTGTAATGTTAAAAATATAATGGTGACGGAAAATGTTCCATTGAAAGATCAGAATAATTTTTTTATACAAATCTCTAAAAAGTTTTGAATCTACTGGTGCTCCTTGTGAGCAGATACAGTTACTTACTGATAAGCTGCAAAAGTTTAGGGTTCTCAAATCGCGTGCCCTGTAACTTATTGGAAGTTCTGAAAACTTGTGCCAAGGCATTTTAGAAGTGCAATTAAAAAGTTTGCTAGCTAAACCTTCTTCAAGCATTGTTCATACTCTACTTTTTTTTTGTCAGAACCTAGTTCTGCGTGGCTGGATATAAATAAATATTCTTGGACATATCACACAACGCTCTCTAGTCCCAAACTAAGCAGAGCTTGTGCTATGGGAACTAGATTGCTGATTTTTTATATACATTTTTTTTAAATACTACTTATGATACCTACATATTTTTTTTACATACATACGTAATTGTGATACATAGTAGCACGAGTTTGATGCGTATCGTAAAAACTGCTCTTCGTAATTAACCATTTTTTGCCAAAGGTGCGTTTCGTCAAAGGTTGCACCCATACATAGAACAACCATTTATGTTTGCCACACACAAATGTTTGAATGTTTTTCTATTGTTTCAGAATACTTAGGAATGGATCTGCATCGTTCGATATGTGCCCTCCTGGTGCTTATATACTACCAACTGCATACTGCTAAGTGAGTACCCTTTCATTAATTGAAGTAGGTATTGTAGTAGTTCTTACAAGTTTGTCTTATCATCTTTGAATTTTTTTTTCTTTTTTGCTTTACTTATAAAATTCAAATAAATAATCCCTAAAATCGTAATCCTAAAATTACCTATTATAGGTTCTGGGCGTGTGTTTATATGCGTGTGTTGGTCTAATTGTCTGCCTGTGCATTTCTGCATTGATTTTACAATGCCACTGTTTTCAATCACAAAATCCAACAATATTTTTTTTGTCGTTATTCTGTTCTCAGTAAATCACAGCTGATTTTATAAAAGCAATTTGGAGTTTGATGTTTAGGTATAATTAAAACAGTTTATGACTACTCTAGCATCTTTGAATTTATTGCAAAGCGGATCAAGCATCAATCCCACGGGGTTTTATCTTGGGTTCTATTTTATTCCTTTTTGCCAGAATGAACCATACTGTAGGTAGAGACTGGTATATATTGATATATTCTATAGTGTACCTACATGTGCTTAGAGTCCACGGTGTAATACCGGCTTCACCGCGTTTGATTTGAAAAACATTCCATACAAAATAAGGAATGTGGTTTCAGCAGTTGAGAATTCGTTGATAAATTAGTTATTGAAACTGTCACCACCCAACCTACCCCACGTGATAATTGCTGCACTATCCGTGACCTTTTACGTGGGCGTGTCTACTGTGTGACGGTCAACCTCAAATTCAAAAACGATGTAGAGGCTACTTTAAAGGCGGATTCAGACGTTGCGCTAAGCAAATGTTGGTTAAAACCTCTTTTTATGATTTCGGGAGTAGAATTCGCACTGAATTCAAAATCAGAATTGGCCAAGCCCTCCTAGTAGCTAACAGGTTAAATCCCACCATAACACAGGCACGGCAAAAATGGCTGCCGACCACCATTCTTGCCATATCTGTGTATAAACCCGCCCGTTCTACAACAGATGTATGAACAGCGGCAAGATCAACTTCAGGGAGAAGGAGAAGCAGATTCTGGATCAGATCCTGGGACCGGGGAGGTATGACGCGAGGATCCGGCCCTCGGGACTCAATGGCACTGGTATGTACAATTAGTAAATCTTGTTTTTTTTTACACATTACTTCTACTTATATTTTTTCTTTTTATTTTTAACCTTTTTACCAACAGAAAAAATCGTCCGATACAAATAACTTACATTGCTTCACGCTAAACAGGTTCTGTGTACAAGGTATTGAGGTTTTTATCCGTGAACTAAGATAGTCTCTAGCTAATAAATCATACGTTGACCACATCGGGCTACAATAGAATATTCGTATTTTTGGTTCTGGTTTAACACAATACACTTCATATATCTGCCCTCGTCACGCAACGAACACTTCAAGGTAACCAGAGATTTTTGGACTCTGCAAAATATGAAGGAGGTGATGAAACATAAAATTATTTTTTTATCACCAGTTCAAAAAATGTATCTTTTATGAATATAGATATTAGTACCTAATCCTACTAATATTATAAACGCGAAAGTTTGTAAGGATGGATGGATGGATGGATGTATGTTTGTTACTCTTTCACGAAAAAACTACTAATCCGATTTGGATGAAACTTGGAATATATATTGTCCGTGACCTGGATTAACACATAGGATACTTTTTATCCCGTTCCCGGGGAAAAGATGAACATCAAAAAAAAATTATCAGTAATAACACAGATTATATAATACTATGTAATAATTTATAAGTTTTAAAAACTGGAAAAACCGACTTCAATTTGATACGCCTTCAACATCTAATGATGATGATGATGGCAGTTCATTGAGACTGTTCTATTGATCGTAAACACCACAGAAAAGCAAAATACGCAATGTATCCGAGATACACTACAACGGTTGGCAGTCGAGCTGGCAGTGACGCGCAATGTAACTCGAATACGCTAACGCGGCGACTGTCAGATTAGTTCGTGGGTACTTACGTTCTATTGCTCGTAAACGTCACAGAAAAGTCACAGAAAAGCAAAATATGTGTACGCGTATGACGTGTTTTTTCCAGTTATTCTTATTTAACTGCCTAATTACTAAACCGATTTTGATAAAAAAATTATGGGACCAATCTGGAAGCATACCCTTTCATATGAAAAAAGAATTTTTCAAATCGGTTCATAAATGACGGAGTTCTGAGGTAACAAACATAAAAAAAAACAACCGAATTGAGAACCTCCTCCTTTTTTGAAGTCGGTTAAAAACATCAGTCCAGCCGTTCATTTGTTATAAATGGTAGGTATATAGCAGAACACAAGTGACATGGAACAACTGACAGCTTGAATAAAACCTTTTTATGTTGGTGGGTACACCACCTGGCCGTAAATAATCAAATTAAGAAAACAATATTTTCATTCTTAAGCTACGTGTACAAAGATGAAATTTTTACAAGCGATCCGATTTGGATGAAACTTGGAATATATACATATAGTGTCCGTGACCTGGATTAACATCTAGGCTAGGCACTTTTTATCCCGAAAAATCAACGGGATCCAACGGGACGCGAACGAAGTCGCGGGCGGAAGCTAGTAATAAATGAATATATGTCTGAAATCTATTTTTAAAATAAAAACGTGCGTGAAAACACATTTAGAACGTTATTTATTTGTCTACGAATGTGAAAAGTTTGCTAAAATTCTTTGAAGGTCGACAAGGTGATGTAATTGTTAGTTTATTTTGCCACCTCAATGAACACTGTCCCTAATATTTTAAACAAAGGTTTCCAATTAAAAAAAAATATACGTACCGAGATGGCGATAAGCCAAGAATTTATAATTGTAGTTTTTTCCTGACGAACATGACATAATAGTAACAAGACAGCCGTAAAATGATTGAAAGGTAGAAAGTGGACATTCGAAACTGGACGCTCCATCTTTATTCCTCAAAATGAAATGCTACGGATTCCTCCATTCTGTATAAGTACGTCAAGAAAACAACGCAGTTGAGAGGCATTCATTTTATCTAAGAAGATGCCTCTCTACAATAGCCTATAGGGAAGTCCCTAGCAATAAAGGTACTGCCATCCTTCCTAGGCATTTTGTAAAAGATTGTAATAAAAATCACAACAAAAATTAAAATTAAAAATTCCTGTACCCACGATTGTCTTTCACTTTTCCATCAAAAATGTTTCCCAATGTTCCGAGACTTTCTGGATGAGATCGGTATTAGTGATAAGACTGCTGATTACTATTTTATTCATTAAAATTTGTGTTTTTTATTTTATTTATTATTTTTATTTTTAAAAGAATTTATACCAATAGGTACATGATTACGCAATACAATTGTATTCGTTCTTTTGATTGTAGAAAATGGTCCTAAATAGTGGAGTAATATAACTACCATCAATTACCACGGTTTACTTTTGACAAGCTAATTCAGGGTAGGCATTTACCCCCGAAAGTTCACAACAAAGTTCATACTAAATCGTTTAATCTTATGTTTGGTGGAGTTGAATAAAAGCACCATTACAAAATATTCTGAGTAAAAAGTTGTAAGGTGTAAACAAATTTATACCACGTAGGGGCACAACAATAGAAGGGATATTTTTAATCCACAATTATTTTATTGTTATAGCAAATTTTTATCAAATAAATGATTATTTCAGTTGGTAATATAGTTTTTGAAACGAAATACACCCCAACTTTTCAGGCTCAAGGGCGCCCATTGTAGGTATTTGTACCTAATTGTTTTATGTGTGGTGTGCAATAAAGTATTTTCTATCTTGTATATATCTATGCAGGTGGTAGTATTTTTTTTTAGAGTAGGACGAAGGGAAACTGGTATCCATCGTGGTCCTACTAGTAGGACAAAATAGTAAATCCACGAGAAAACGGCGCTGAAACCCATTCATCATTTCCTTCCTATTTTTTACTTTCTTTTATAAATACATATATAGCGTAGATCTTATATTTTTTTTTGTAACTAGGTATCTATATCTTAAGCTAGTGTTATATGTATAGCTTAGATGGGATAAATGCGAATATACAATTTTATTATAAACTTTGACAGGTCCCGCAATCGTTAATATAAACTTATTCGTAAGAAATATATTGACTATCAGCGATATAAAAATGGTTAGTGATGCTGACGTTATGTTTGGGTAACGTAACAAACGGTAGAGCTTTGGATCGTTTTTTAATCATAATTTCTGCTAGAAAGCCTGCTGCAAGTTACGGCAGAGCAGAAAGTTTACTTAGAACTAGCACTAAAAATGATTATTATTACATGACAAATTTAAAATATACGCTGGCAATATATGCCATGAAATCTCTGTAAACATAATTATTTATTTATTGATATTTTTTATTTAAGTATTAATATATTTCAAAAATATATAAAATATTATTTTGCTCTGTCGTATCGCTGAAGTTTGATTGCACTGGGTTTTTTTTTCCTGTAACACAAACTTTTTTATTTGTAATATTGGTGATTTAGTTTAATATATTAGTATAATGCCTGGAAGTGCCTTCAATATGCCCATTTAAAGTTTGATAATTTTGAATAGGTTTTCAATTTAATTATTACCTGTATTGTTCATGACAGTTTAGTTATCATTGTTTTAGGTCAGAGTTGTATTGTTTTGTGTTTTTTTTCGTAGTTGTATCCGCTAGTGCGGGCGTCACGATAACAAATAACTGATAAATATTAACTAATAAATATTATAATATTTATTTTCTAAAATTTTTCGTTATTCATACTATCTACTATTTTAATTTAAATATTTTCATGTTTTAGTATTATTGTTGGCGGCTCATAAATTAAAATTAAGTATTAATAATATTATAGTATAGACTTCATTTTTAATTAAATATGTTATTCTCAAAAATTCTATTGTATTTTAATAAAAAATCAAATAAATATTTTTGGTTTATTTATTTGATAGATTATCAATTAAATAGAAAGGATTCGTGTCACCCTTCAATAAAGGTTTATCAGATGCAGAGTCGATTAAAATGTCGATAGAACTTTGTCGCACGCGATATCACTGACAATAAACACTTTGTCACGAAATATACATTTTAACACGAACTAATCAATTAAGATCCTATATAACCTTTTTAGACACGTAAAACCTACGTCAGAGGGTTAACTGGTTGTTTTTCTATTTGAGTTGAGAAATTATGAGAACTTATTCAAAAATTGTTATGATCTATTGTATCAATTCATATCAGTCCGCCGAAACTCTCGAACTAGACTCGTGCTTTCGAAAAACGAACAATGTATGAAACGGAGACCAAAATTTGAACTTGCGTTTCATACAAAACGAGATTTTCAGTATGTAATTTTGGTAGAATGGGAGTCACGCTTCTTCTTACGTAGGAACTACGTAATAAATAGTCTTTGATTGATATATGTACTGACGTATTTAGGTTATGTACTGTATTTGTATTTTTGAGGTCATAATTCGATAGTGTAGTAATTTTACATAATATTTTAAAATAGCTGAATTAAACATTAAAAAAGTAGAATTTAATTAAATAACAATATCACAGCGTCTTGGTGAGTAAAATTATACAACTTAATTTGATATCAACGTTCAAATATGTTTGTGATGGTTTGTACACTGTCATTTTAAGTTTGTATCTTTTTTAGAGTTTCTTCTAACCAATTGATACTTGGTTCTTTTCAATGTAACTTCTTTTACTCAAGAAAGTACACACTTTACTTAGTAGATGTTATCTTGTGGTAGTTTCTGAAACAAATTGTTAATATCCGCAGCAAGTCACGCACGATACATTCACCAACTCTTTGACCCGTGACTCGGCGGCATTATGTTTTATTCATCGTGAACACTATGGTAAATCTAAATGGTTTTCGTTAATGGTGGTATCGATTCCGATCAATTATACTTCATGAGGAGGGTATTCCCAGTTAATTACCTACATCAATCCATCAATCATAATACTATTATCTATGACGACTATATTTTTAACTTCAAATCTAGCGAACTGCCACAGACTTTTTTTACCTAATTATGTTACACTAACACAAATTCCCATCAACAGGCCAGTTTAAATTTATTTGCTTTTCTTTTTCGATTCCAAAGTTTATCATTAGTTATTTGACATTTATTCTTTCTTCTTTTTGACTTTGTGTGATCATTAAAACAGCATCCATCGACACATACTCAATTTTCAGGTTCTGAGGTGAGTCGCTCATAGCATAACCCGAAGTGTTATTTTCAGAATTATTATTACCGACCCCATGACGCTTCAAAATTATCACTTATTTGTTAAGTAAGGGCTTAGTTTTGATTTTACCCCATTATTTACCCGTGATTTTGATTGGTACTTAGATGGGCCAGCGGTAGTGAGCGTCAATATATTTGTCAGAAGTATATCAAAGATCGATGACGTCACAATGGTAAGTCTACTGGGGCAGGCTGGTCCGTATTCTAGTTTTTGTCACAGTATGAGTTTTACTATTAACAATAAAATTCGCGGTGTGAACAAGTCAAATGAATGGGCAACTCTCTCCCGCTTTACTGACGAGGAGCGAATTACCCAAATTATATGTGTATCATTCTTTTATTTAATTAAAATTCTAAAATTTCCGTTTGGTGTTGACGACCAAAATCGTTTTTAGATGCGCAGACTCACCCAAATACCTATGGGCGCCATTATGAATAATGTAATATGCTTTTCTGTCATAGCGTAACCCTGGTCTTCTCGTCCTCTCTAACCGATTCAGATTTTAATTGATTTTACTTTAGAATGGGAGCTGGAAGGGCATTGGCTTTATGTATTGGATTGTTACTGATTATTGGCTATATCAATTGTATTTCTTTTTAATTTTTTACATTGACACATTTCATCAACTTCGGTCAAAATGTTTAAACGAGTCGAACAGTTATGCCTAACAATTATTGCGGTTCTAAAGACATATTATTTTTTGTCATAAGGGGACGCTGAAACCGTAGTACGTGTCAACATGTTTCTGCGTTCCATCAGCGAAATCGACGATTATGATATGGTGAGTCATAATCGTCGTGGTAAGGATATTGTTATTACCAATGACACTTTTATTATAAACTAAGTTCTTTTCTAAATCAATTAAACCATTTACTGAGGCAGAATTGGTGACATCAACTTTGTTTATAATAAATTTGGCAACATCTAAATAACAAAAAAATACGTATTTGCACTTTGCTAAATTTGTCGAAGCTCAATGTCGTGGTTATTGGATAAAATACTTAATTTGTTTATTATTTTTTTATTTTAAATGCACTATATTTGTGTATTATATATTACGTTAAGATTTTTATTTCATCCTTGTGGTTCATTTGACGCTATTTCAACTTTTTGAACAAAATGTTTAAAAACTGCGGGGCAGCGGTGGCGCCGCGCTATACCTATATACTATTTAATATTATTTGATCTATTCAACTTAAATCTCCATTTATATAACTGACTTTCTTAATTTTTACAATTAACATGTAAATAAAAAATGGAATAAGCTTTAGAGTTTTATTAGCTTTGTGATTATTATCGGTCTGACTTTTTTCGTGCAGGATTCAGTGCGCTTCTTTGCTACAAGGCATTTATTTTTATAAGACAGCAAGTAATTTTTTAATTCCCATTTTGTTTGTTTGATTCTGTTTTATTTTTATTTGGTTTTAAAATGATAACAACCGAAGCGTCTTTCTGTACAGACACCAATGGATTGGCACAAATCGTAGAGAGCACCAAAAATGCGAGCAAATATAACCGCTTCGGTATCGAGCGCACACTGTATGTCTCCAAGACGATAATATACATAACAACTTACAATAAGTAATTCAAGGCAAAATTGGCTTTCGTGCGCACCAACAGAACTATCTCACGACTCAACTAATGATCTGATGAGGATCACGCTTGTATAGCCGGCTAGGAACCGCGGCCCGCACCCTTCCACATCACCACATTATTATTATTTACCTGTACAATTTATTTTCGAATCATGCTTCTTATTTTTATTTTATGCATTTTATGAGAAGATTTATAAAAACTATTTTGGTCGTAAATATGTACATGTATGTCTTGTTTATGTGAATTTGTGTTGTGTATACATTCGGGATTATCGTCGCGTCCGCACTCGCCTCCGCGCTTGGATCGGGAGCTGTCCCGACCACAGTATCTGACACCCGACCTGAAACGACAGCTAGACGTAAAGTAGCTCTAGTTAAACTGGCCGTGTGCATGAAGGTAACCAAGCATTCCATCGACGAGTGCAGCTGTCGACGGTGAGTTGTTATTAGGCTTTGCTTTGTTGCATGCCATGCTTTTACTATTCAAATCGAATGTTTGTTTTGGATTGTATAGTCTGTAACAAGCATTAGACACATCAAAGGGCCTTGCTGTATCTGGCTCGTTGCCAAAATCCACAACATTTAAATTGATATCGTTGTATCCATCAATGTCCTTTCATAGATAATATCTCGAGCGAAATTATTATCTTTATGATCAATGGGCCTCAGTTTATGTAGAATCTGACGTCACAAGTATCTTGTTGTAAATCCATGTACCCCGCGCCAGCTTCTGCAGCTTTTGGTTTTTTCTAAATGTTTTCTAGTAGTTGAACACTTTCTCCACTTGACATTTTACACATAACTAGAATAGATTTTAAAGTTGATGTGGAAATGGCAGATTCTACATAATTTTTTGAATATCACATAAAGTCCAAAATCCAAAAGCAAACATCCGACTGCATGTATGTGAATCATTAGTTAGAAGCTGCATATATGTGACTTTAATTCATTTGACTTGCTGTTGTTCGAAGGATCTTTTTGCATTTGTAATGAGTTCATTCCCAAGAGAACCTTCGACAACGCGCCTCTCCGCCGATTACCTACGTATATCTATTGGATTTGTGTCAATATGGCTTGGGAGTCGTGGCCCGAGGCCATTGATGAAAATTACCTTTAGAAACGGAGAGCTCATGATCATTTACATAAAAGTCACATACACGTTAATAAAGATTTGGGAATAAAGTAAACAGAAAATAGTTACACAAACACCAATAGTTTAGTTTGGCTTTCATAAGTAGATTAAGAAGATCACAGTATCAGCAGAGTCATGGTATTGAAAGCATCCGATGAAACAGTAAGTAAAAATAAGTTTCATCAATGGCCTGACTAGCAAGAATTGTTTGATGATGTAGTAACAATTAGTCAATCAGACGAATTGGCAAATCATGAAATCACGATCGGCACAAAATTGTACACAACTAGCAATATATTGGCACAAACGGTTAACACAGTGAAAGCTTTCATAATTATAATTTTAAATAAAAACATTGTAGTATCCAATGTAAGTATTTTGTAAATAGAAACAAATAAATAAAATATGAAAGAGCTTTACTAGTCACAAACGCTACCTACAATTTTTTTTATAGTATGAAATTTGATAGAACTTATATTTCATTAAAAACTTGACTTTTAGATAATTTATATTATATTCCTTGAGTTTTTAGTCAAGTTTTTAATGAAATCAAGTGCGAGTATTGTAATTTAGAGTCCGTCGTGTTTTCAGGAATACTCTGTCCAATTAACATTCAGAGAGCAATGGTTAGATGAGAGGCTGAAATTCAATAACTTGGGAGGTAAGCTATAAGTACATAAACTGCCTAAGATTTTTCATTCCTTACAATATCTTACAGACAGAAATAAACTTCTGCTAAATGCTCCTCATGTACACAAACTTCCAGGTCGTCTCAAATACCTGACGCTGACCGAAGCTAATAGGGTATGGATGCCAGATCTGTTCTTCTCCAACGAGAAGGAAGGTCACTTCCACAACATCATCATGCCCAACGTTTACATCCGGATCTTTCCTAACGGCAATGTGCTGTACAGCATCAGGATATCACTGACGCTCTCCTGTCCCATGAACCTGAAATTGTACCCCCTGGATAAGCAGACATGTTCTTTGAGGATGGCCAGCTGTGAGTATTACTTTTTGTACACTTTAGTAGATTTTAGTTTAAAAGATTTGCTTTTATTTCTTACCTACTGTTTATATATTTAACTTTTATCGTTTTTCTATAGATAAAAGACGCTCGTATAATTTATGATTCAAACTATTCCAATTGAATAATCATCCTAACAAATTGTTATCAACGTTACATGCCCACAGCAGAATGTTAGTGGTAAATAACAAGAATCATAATGAAACTGAAGAATGGAATCAAATGTGTTAAAATACGAACGAGTTGTTTGTACTATTTTAATTTCGATGTTTACACTGCTGGCCGTATTTGTGAAGTTTTTCATTCCTCATCGCGTCTATAAACATTAGCGGCCTTGGTTGTGGAACATTTTGTAGTGAACGTAAAGATAGTACCTGCATTAATTACACCTACAGTAATAAACGAGATACTAGCAGCGTATTCTAAAATAATACACAATAATAGCGATAATTTACGCGTTTACTACAATATTGATATTTATAGAATTGAGACGAGAATAAGAATTGAGATCAAAAAGTAATATACGATACATACGCTTCATAAAGTAATCGTTCTTAATATGGACAATACCAAAATTACTAAAATATAACAGCCGTTGCAAAATCCCTATCTCAGTAGGTACTATCATGAATATTTACCGTTACTTATCCAAACTTATATAAAGTAGCAGGAACAAAAGTTATACTTATTTAAGTTATGTAGGTACCGCTAAAAGATCAGCATGCTCTTTCTATTTTCTCTCTCCGGTTTCCTCTTACTAGATGTAATGTTCCGCAGACGGGTGGACCACCGATGATCTCGTGTTCCTCTGGAAGGAAGGCGACCCCGTACAGGTTGTCAAGAACTTACACCTACCACGCTTTACCCTCGAGAAGTTCCTTACCGATTACTGCAACAGCAAAACGAACACAGGTAAAGATCTTTTCTATATTGTGGTTCATAAGAAGGAGGCTCTGGAGAAAACTATTGTTTTAATTCGTGTGTAGTCCATGTGTAAGACCGAGCAATTTACGATATTAGTTTCGCATCGTTTTCAATTTAAAAGTTCTCGTTATCGCCTAAGCAAAGCACGCCATCCCAAATTCAACCACCTCAATTTTATCGAATCCGATGGCAGAACTGTTATCGCTGATTCTTTCCTAGAATGCCCCTAAACATTTTGACGGCAACTAACTTCTAACTTCGAGATTCGAAGACCTCTATTCGCTAAAACTAACAAACCATCTTCCCCGATTCGGCCCTATAAATTATATTGTCGTCCGCATTCCAGGCGAATACAGCTGTCTAAAGGTAGACTTGCTGTTCAAGCGCGAGTTCAGCTACTACCTAATCCAGATCTACATCCCGTGCTGTATGCTCGTCATCGTCTCCTGGGTCTCCTTCTGGCTCGACCAGGGGGCCGTTCCTGCCAGAGTCTCACTTGGTAAGAAATATTCCAGGTGAATACAGCTGCCTGAAGGTAGACCTGCTGTTCAAGCGCCAGTTCAGCTACTACCTCCTCCAGATCTACATCCCGTGCTGTATGCTCGTCATCGTCTCCTGGTTCTCCTTCTGGCTCGACCAGGCCGCTGTTCCGGCAAGGGTTTTACTGGGTATGGGTAGCTAGTTAGTTAACTCTTTTTTAGATCACACCTATTTCCGTCACGATTGCTTTTGCCGTAGTTTGGAATGCGTTACCGTTGAGGAAAGCTCCATCCAAGGAGATTTGAGGCTGGTAAAAGGTTCATCAGTTAAACTCATGATTTATTGACTAGCATTATCATAGGAACTATTAGTACCTATAAATTGTTTTAAACCTATGCTTATAATTTTATTTTATTGTTATAATTTTTGCAGTTGTTTTATTGTATTTTTTGAAATAAAGTTATTCAATAAATTGCTTTGGTTTTTGTTATACCTACCTATTATTACTATTGGTAATTACGGCATTTCTTTTACTTTTATAACTTGTTTTTATACTTTATATACTTTGCACGCCTTCTGCAGAACCTTACACAACTGGTTGACTAGTATAGAGACTGCAATTTTAGCATTTAATTTTATAACCACTGTTTCATATAACTTTCTTGGATGCTATAAAAAACGTGTGTGCATTTCATTTATGATTTTGTTCTCCTCAAGAATGACTTAAAATCATGGTTAATTTAGATTTTAGAAAAGTCCAAGTTTGCTACGAAATATAGCTTTACCTACCAGTACCTAACAACCCAGTACAAATTCATTCTGTGCCTTTGAATTTTGAGTCTTTCACTCCTTACTTGCTTGTGCAAAGCTATGTTAACGCTATCAGCTTCCTTCCTAGATGTAACAATCTAAACGGTTTCTTGTATGATTCCCAGGAGTGACCACACTCCTCACAATGGCCACTCAGTCATCTGGCATCAACGCGTCTCTGCCACCCGTGTCGTATACCAAGGCTATTGACGTCTGGACCGGAGTATGTCTCACCTTTGTCTTCGGGGCGCTGCTGGAGTTTGCCCTGGTGAATTATGCGTCTCGCTCTGACATGCACCGGGAAAATATGAAGAAAGCGAGACGCGAGATGGAGACGTCCAATTTGGACGCAGCATCAGACCTTATGGATACCGATAGCAATGCTACTTTTGCAATGGTGAGCTTGTAGTCAATCAGTTTCGGTGTGTAGATTGTGGAGCTCTATTTTATTGGGTTTAACTTTGATTTTTTTAATGGTTATAATGTGTTTGGTTCCTTTAGCTTGTCTGTAATGAATTGGACAGATATCTGTATTTGTGGTATAGATTATTATTATTGGCAGTAATCATTTCAAATTCTTTATAGCATATAGTTATTATTATTTGCATGTCTCCAACCTTATAGATAGTGTTATCTGTATCTAGAGATAATACGAATTACAGCAATAGAATAACCAAAATTTCATGACGGTAAGCTACGGAACGACACATAAAAATTCCAAATCGTATAGATCAAATGGGTGAACAATTGGCATATTAAAATTAAGTAACTACTAAAATAAGTAAGACTTTTTCTAAATTAAACGGGGTTTTGAGCTCAGGTGTAGTAACTTAGAGCCCAAAATGCACGTTGTTGTTCCACCCTGACCGCGCGTGCAACTGACAGAAACCCCTGGTCCGCGGCTCGGTGGAGCCGAAGATGCGGCAGTGCGAGGTGCACATGGAGCCCCCTCACAAGAACTGCTGCCGGCTCTGGATGTCCAAGTTCCCGACCCGCTCTAAGCGGATAGACGTTATCTCCAGGATCACCTTCCCGCTCGTATTTGCGCTCTTCAATCTCGCCTACTGGTGAGTTGACATTTTGAATGATATCTAATGTTATATACTGAACCCAAAGATGCGTCAGTGCGAGGTGGAGAGGACATCACCCTCCAAGTGCTGCCTGTGGATGTCCAAGTTCCCGACTCGTTCCAAGCGAATCGATGTCATTTCTAGGATCCTCTTCCCGTTGGTCTTCGCTTTCTTCAACGTCGCATACTGGTGAGTCTTGCATTTGAACATCAATTGTTTATGGAATTGATTCTGATGAGCGCTTTGCCCAGTTTATATCATTGCAGACGATGTCATGAAATTAAGAAGCAAAGGGCCTTTGTTGGTAAGAGTAATCTCTAGAACTCTAGCAACCACTACGAATTCATTTAAAATGGAATTATCATTATAATCAGATCACTTGGATGTGCACTAGATATAACTATAATTTTTACTAGACTCTACTGTATGTTTGGAAAAACCTAATGCTTGATTTTAGACTACTCCTTACTTACACTAGTTACTCAGAGATCTTCAGATGGAGTGCCCCAAGGTACGCGACTGAGACAAGAATTTCTTACACAAATGTACTTTGTAATATCGTTTACGTCGCCGTCTTCTCTCTCAGTTGTATACCCAGCTGCTGGCTTTAGAGAGAGACGAGCAGAGTACAATATGTGTTCCCCTCAGGTCGACGTACTTGTTCCGAGACGCTGAAGAGGAGAAGTGATTCGAGGCCTCCGCAGCGCCCGGCGACTCGACGCGCATTGTCGCAGCGATTGTATTGCCGTACGTGCTATTCTTCCTCGCGTGGTTGGTTTGTCTGCGAGGCAACCATGCTCTCCCTCTCAGACCCAGGAAACTCTCTAGGCGGAACACCAATGTAACCGCTACCGTTTAACTAGGTACACGGTGACTGTACACACAGAACACTTAGGTACACATCGGATACTGGGAAAGAAGTGAGAGTATACTTACCCCTCTGTCATTCCGGTTTCTATACAGAACTAAAACAGTATAATCTGTGAAGTTTTAACCTTGGGCAGAAGCGATTAGAGAAGATAAATATGACGTACGTGGCGTTCTATGCGGAGAAAGTGAATTTAAACTATTTATATGCACTCTGAGTGATTAACAAGTTACGAACTTATACACGCAGAGAAAGCTCAACAGGATTAAGATCATTTTTAAACTAAGTTTAATATGTTTAGATGTCATCTAGGCCTAATGGGCAGTAACTACCACCTATCACTATTCGCTTAGAACACTGCATATCTACTCTCACATTAGGTACATTTCACATAGCCCTCACGAACACCGCTGAAAAAAATGCTTGCTCCAAACCTAGACGTTATAATCATAATAATTATGCACATATTAATAATCATTTAATGAAAATGGAACGTAATTTTAAAAACAAGATTCCGTACGTAGTAGTAGATCGTATCGTATTATAACTGAATAGAAATATAAACATAGAACTTTAGTATAGATTTATTATAAGTATAGATAGATATGTTTTAATAATAACCAGTGAAGCTTTCTTGTAAAATCCACAACAGAATAGAATGAATATACATAAGTACTGTAAGTATTATACTAAATCAGATTTAAACTTCTTAGTTATCGCAACTTAAGTGTAAGAAAAGGCCTAGGATGCAAAATTTTGGAAATTGTAACTCGTCTATGAGACAAGAGAGATAAAGGCACTAAATCCCTATTTAGTAATATAGAAATGTATAAAGTTTAAGCTCTGAATTGCGAGTGGTCAATATATTTGACCAATGTTTGAAGGAAAATACACAGACATAATTATAGTAGTCAATCTGGGAGCTGTGACGTATACAGAGATTTGTAAAACTTAAAGGTAATGAAAATCTATAAACTATCACATATTTTAGATCAGAAACTAAAGCATTATATGAGACTATTTAAGACTATATATTTACGATTTGTAACAGTAACACCTTCATTAATTTACCAAAAGATAATGTTGCTATCGCTAACTGTAAATCTAACCTAGTAAGTTTCATCAAAATTGATAGGTCATTGATTGTCATTACTAGCTTCTATACATGTATGTTGCGTAAATGTACAATAAAATTATTATTATTTATATCAATAGAAATTGATGTTCATGTTTCAGTTTTATTTTTTCCAAAATTGGCAAAAGTGGTTTACTATACTGTATGTATAAAGGACCTTTGTACACTACTAATAAATAAATATCACTTTATTCATCTAATATAACTAAAACTTGTCAGGAACTATTTTATTAAATAAAACTAATATTAATGGAATATTCCGTAATATAATCAGTGCCACTGTAAATATACACTTTGATGTCGTGTTAGGAGAATAATATGCTTCTCAAAGTGATAACAGTTTGATCAGATCAATTGCTTTATCAATGAACTCCTAAAAACTGTTTCACGCTCTTAATGAATCTTTTTTTTTGTATCTATACAAACGATATATGTCCTTCTTTCTGCGATCTATCCATCTATCGAACGATCTATCTCTTCACTTTTATTCTCCATCTATCTCAAACAATCTATCTCTTCCTTTCTATGATTGGTCTATTTACCAAACAATCTATGTCTTTTTTTCTATGATCTATCTATCTTTTTATCAAACCATCTATCTCTTTACTTATATTATCTAACTATCACACGATCTATCTCTTCCTTTGATCTATCTCTATTCTTTCTACGGATATGACCAAAAGCGTTCAAAAAGTTACAATCCGTTTATTCATTAGTCTCTTTTGAGCAAGTGATTCAGCGGGAAACCCAATAATGCCAATAAGGCCAATAATGGTTATAAATCATGAGAAAAACCGTTTATAAGCTTCCGGAAGCATATTACAAGTTAAATATTTCGCTGTGAATGTTCGTACCATTATTATCACTAATGCTGTGTTCGTTGTCAAATACCTACTATAGTGAGGCTATATCTTATAATTCTTTTGTGAACTTTTTTAACACCACCTATAGTTTGTATTGTTATTCTTGCTCATTTCTCTCTCCGTCCTTTATTTCACTTTTGGGTTGTTGAAAATAATTTGTCTACTTCTAACAGTATTTTACCGTCTATTTGTCATACATATCGCTTGATAAAGCCGACCGTTTAAATACAACCTTTTTCTCTTATTTTTGTCAGTACAAAGTATTATGTAAGCTTCTGATAACGACGCTATAAAACTATCAAGCGATTATGAATATGGCAGTAAGTATAGGTATTCTTGGCTGTGAATGGCGATTGAAAAATAAATCCTATTGATTAAAATTTGAAAATATCATGTTTTGTAAGAAAATTCATTAAACCTTTTTTATAACTCGCTACATATTTCGATGTAGTCGACACATGCACCGACAGAACATCAAATTAGGTCAAATAAGTAGTCTGTACGTCTACTGACCTGTTGTTTAAGCCCACAGCTTTACTTACAGCAAAACAAAACTTTGATATAATCTGTATAGGTAACTGTCAGCTAGGATGTTCTTGAAATGAACATAGAGTCCTTTCCATGAAAGAAGTCCCGCAGACGCGTCGACCTTAAGTATTATTTCTCGGGCAGCACTTTTAACAACTTTAGGCATTGAAAACAAGACTTTGATCACAGAAACCAAATAAAAACGCACTAGCATCCGAACACATTAACAGCACCTGACAACTAATTTAAAATTTAGTTTTAAAATTTAGTCCTGGAAATTTCCGCGGGACTTCTTTCATGAAAAGGACTTTAATGTACTGTGTAGTCTGTGTATGTTATTATTTTCTAGCGATTTTGTTTGAATAATTTGTATTACAATATCTATATTTTAAGTCGACTATTGGATGTCGGTCGTTTATTTTTAAGTATATCTGAAAGAAAGGTGTTTAATAAATGTATACCCATCTAAATATTTGTTTTATTACTCAACTTGCTAGTACCTTAAATTTACCATTACCTATAGACGGTTAGAAATTAGGAAGAGTTAAAACCCCTCTGTGACTTTGTAAGATAAGTAGACGAAAGTATCTATTATAAAAACCATTATCATCATCATCATCATAATGATGGTTTTTATTATAAAACGGTAAAAGAGGAGTAAAATGAAAAGATACTTTAAGAATTGTTGATTATTTAAACTTTAATAAGTACTTATTTTACATATATAACTTACACAGAGTAGATAAAATACTATTAATTAAACAGGGACATTAAAATATAATTCATATAAATTATAATAATACTATTAAACATACTGCCAGCCTATAAATAGCTCTATAAGATTAGGATCAAGAATCAAATGTAGAAAAATTATAATTATTACGAAATATGGATAGACTACGTATTTAATTCTAATGAAAATTAAATTACCTAAATAATTATAATGTGCGCTGCCATTTTGCCGTCTCCAGCC
This sequence comes from Eulithis testata, assembly GCA_947507515.1. Lineage (NCBI taxonomy): Eukaryota > Metazoa > Arthropoda > Insecta > Lepidoptera > Geometridae > Eulithis > Eulithis testata. Next base: position 953,450 of record OX382213.1, on the reverse strand, counting down.
GAGACGAGAAAATGGTAGAGATTCTAAACAAACGATATGGTGGGGATTCTATTCTTGGTCATGTTTAAAAACGAATAAAAATAATATTATCTGTCTGTATTAATTTAGTTTCTTCCATCCGTCTGGCATGCTAGGAACTTCTCCGCTTCTCTCTGAAAAAAAAAACTTTACTTAAGTAGGTATAAACAGTCTAAAAAAGTCTGCTTTAGAGAAAGCTAAAAAACTAGAAAACCCGATTAATTTGATTACTTTACGGCTTTATCATAATGAATATATCAAATCGGTTCATACATGAAAAAGTTCTGAGGTAACTATAAAAAATACAGTCGAATTGGAGAACCTCTTTTTTTGAAGTCGGTTAAAAAGACGAACTTGAATCGGAGTTTTCACACTGCAGCCGACACGACAGTACGATATTGGTATCGATTCGGATGTTGCCTTTTTCTAAACTAACCTAATTTGACAGCTCTAAAATTATAGCCGTCCTTATCGTTTCAGTTTATGAGAAAGGGACGGCAACATTTTTAGTGCTGTCAAATTAGGTTAGTTTAGAAAAATGCAACAAGCGAATCGATACCATTGTCGATTTAGAAGCTGTCACACCGCATCTGCGCCGACAACTATATTTGAGTTATTCTAGTTTGGGACCACCGGTATCTCGTCCCACAATAACTTCGTGGCGTAGCTTGCTTAGCCAATCTTCACTGATTTATCTTAGTTAAGCAACGTTCTGTGCGGTCACTATTTGGATGGGTGACCGTTAGTGGCATTTACATCTGAGCGCTTCCGTGCTTTGGACTTCGGAGGGCACGTTAAACTGTCGGTCCCGGCTCTAGCAGTCGTTAAGCCACGACGGAGGCCTTAAGGCGGCCTAAAAACTCCGTCACCAGAGTTGGCCACTAACTCATACGATCTTGCTTGTTTTTATTTAATAATATAAATAAATAATAAATATTTAAGTTATAAACATGTCGGTCCAGTGTGCAAACACCTAATGATGATAGTTACGTACCTGTATAAGTTTGTAGATAGCATAGACGCTCTCCTCAGTGGCGCAGTCTCTTGGCTCCGACCTGATGGACCTCTTCCCGTTCCCCCAATCAGTGCTGAACGTCAGCTGGGCTTCGGTCACCATCGCATATGCTGCCATCATCAGGAATATGTAGAATACTCGATACATAATACCTTCTTTTAACTCGAACTTTACACACCAAAAATGATAACAAAACTTTTTGGTCTAGGTTTAGATCTGCAGAGGTTTCAAGGAGCACGTCTTGGGTTGAAGTATGGAGATAGAATGGTGGTCCAGATAGGAGCATAGTCCTTTTATAGTAGGTAAGAAGTAATTGAATTTTTCGTAGGTTTCTGAGCAAATCAAAAGAAGCCATTGAAGAGATAATGAAAAATTCAAACTACCGACTGCCCACAATGGAAAGTTACAGAACTTTTTATAGAAATAAAGGTCTTGTCTTATTGGCACTACCACTTTGGGTTCGGTAAGTACTTTCACGTGATTTGTAAATTAATTATATTTAAAAAATATAATTATCTATTTTATAGTTAAATCTTCTTCTCTCATTTTTTTTTTTCTTAACTTGAGTTAAATGCACAGTCCGTCTACTCCCTTGAAAAGTGCTTTACTACAGCGCGGCGCGGCACCATGATGCCACGTTATGTCAAAAGTTACATAAATAAAAAAAAACCGAGATATAACGGTATATTTAACTGTAACTATTATTAAGTATGACTAAAACTGGGTACAATTATATTAATAAAGCTAAACTTATTACAAAAGCGTCAAATTAATTTAGAGCGCTACGGCGTAGCACATGCATCGCTACGATATCTAGAAACTTGCCGGAGAATCCAGGAAAAATATAATTAGGGTGCTACGGCGGCGTAGCACCCTAAGAGCTTCGATACCACAAATTACCGAGCTGGACCATCCAGATGGACGAACGGATTCGAACCCACGACCATAACTACAGTATCACAGGCAATAACGGTATCCAAGACAATTGAAATCTTTTGGCTTCTTTAATTTGTCACACTGATTTACTCCCACACTTGTTCAGTGCTATAAAAGCACCGACACCCAGTCCATCATCACAGTACATCCTACCACTCTTCAGTTCACTTCAAAACTACTAAACTATTAAAAACTTCACATTTCTAACCTTCTTATTACAAACCTTCAAGCTACCATCAAATTTCTTAACGTTTTTGGACCATGTCTTTTAAGAGTGTGGCTTTCTTCTGCGTTCTGGCATGTCTGGTCATCATCAGCGAGGCTCAACTGACGTTCACCTCGAGCTGGGGTGGTAAACGATCTGGTGGCAGTGGTGGAAGCATGGCTGGTACCGTCAACTGCAGGAACGAGGAAGCGGTGGCAGCTATTTACATGCTTATACAGGTGAGGATATTTTTACTAGGAAAACATATTTAAAAAAAATGTTTTGTAGGCTAATTTCGGTTAAGACTCTACTTTTTTCCACTTGTATTTTTATATTACCACCTAAACTAATATCTTATCTACTTATGCTTATTTCACAAGAGTACTTATATGTATAAAGCGACCTATTATTAAAACAAATTAATTAATTCCAGGGTGAAGCTGAAAAACTCATGTTTTGTCCGAAATCCTGAAGAATCCGTCGAGAACTTCGATAACAACAAAATGGCTTCCATGATTAAAAATATGATTACCTTATATTTAAAATCTTGTTATATTAAATAAAACCTACGTGTGGTAGGCATCCTAATATAATGTTATTATGATTTATATCATAACTCGTGCAGTCGACTAAACTCAAGCAGAATCATAGTAGGTAGGTACATACCTACCTACCTCGGTTCTGAAACCTACGCAAAAGCATTTAGGTATCTGCAACACAGATTCCACTTTACAGATCACTCCTCGATTGAAGCTTAAGTACCTATATAGTTTAAAATACGGGTGTGATGTTTTAAGTTAATTTATTTATTTTGATACAATATTGTGTTCTAAAGGTTTTTAATAATATAATAATTTGTGTACGATGAAATACCTATGTGCCTATGAATAAAACTTGAATAAAACTGAAACTTACTTGCGTTTACATAGGTACCTACTACTACCTCGTTCCTACCTGCCTTTGTAGTTAATTGGTATCTACCTATATAAAGCATAGAGGTACGGGATGTAGGTACCCTACTAGTAGGTACAGTGTATATAGTCAGTACCCTAGTCAAAGGTGGCTCGTCACGGAAGATGTTTCCTTTTCAATGGAAAGCACACATTCTACCGTGTTCTTCTCATTGGTGATCTCAAATTGACCTTCCAGTAAAACAAACTATATTTCCAGGCCTATTTTGACTGAACCGAAAGTTCTGGATACGTAGGTAAATAAAAAATCCTTGCTATTCAAGTCCATATCGGTGATACCTAGTTAGAAAGTCGTACTATCGCGTCGTATTTTCTATCAATTTTGAGACTGGTGACGCCATCTATTGGTGAGTAGCCAATTCTTCCTAGACCTAAATAATATAGAGCTATCTATTGGCGAGTAGCTGTAACTACGAGCGCACAAAAAAGACGAGACAATAGTAATATGCTTATGCTTGCTTATCTCAACTAGTTGATTAGAGATGATAAATAAGGACCTAGAATCTAGTCTATAAAAGGCCCTGTACAAAACAAAAACATTCATATAAAATAAAATGTCAAAATTAATTTATTCTTTTTCATAAAGTTATAATAAAATCTCTTGTGATAAATTATGAAGCAGATGGTGAAAGCACTTGTGTGACTCCACTTGTATCCAAGGACATGCGTGCGGGCGGAGGCACATCATCTTCGTCCAAAGTCTCCCTCATTCGTCTTTTGTAAACCTCACTATCAGGGTTATGTTCCTGATTACGACATCTGTCTAATTTCTTCTCTATAAGCTTAACCCGTTCTCGTGCAGGGCTCTCGACCATTTTGACTAATGAACGGATTTTACGAACAGCCTCAATCAGTATAGCGAGTTTGTCAGGGCCAGCGTTTCGGAATAGCATGTCAGTGACATAGCTGTCAAGATTTTCCTGCTCTTTGCTAGCTGCATGAAGTACAGCAGCTAACGCAATCTGTGATGGAGCATAGACAAGGCATGCATCGGTCAGGAATACTTTCTCAAGGAACTCGTCAATCCCAGATCTCAATCGTTCCGGGTTAGCCAGCGAGCAGCGTGTCTTTATGTCGATAAGGAAGCCTTCTACAGGTCGGAATGGATTGTGAATCGTCAGATGATAGTTCAGTTGCTGCATGAGTAATAATTCATTGTTGAGTATGATATCAGAGGCTTTATCTCGGTCGCCCTTGATATTGGCAACAAACTGTCCGATAGACACGTTGAACTCTTCGACTTTGCATGCCAAGTACACACAGGTAGCGAGTATCTCTTTAGGGTGGTAGTCCATTGAAGAATTATACAGATAGAACCTTTTGAAGTAGTGGAAAGCTGTGCCGACGACTCCTTTAGGCATTGGCGGGCTGAATCGCTTGCAAAACTCTTTAAGGTGCAGCTCATACTGTTTTAGGAGTAATCTTTCCTCTTCTGCAGAAAGGAAGAAATTGTAACGTTGGAATTCGTCGATGTGCCCACCGTGTCGCAAAATGAAAGCTTCGTTGTGCTTGTCTCGGAGACGGGCGAGCTCACTATCGTCACTAAAAGTCCAAAATTTTCTCTGCGAGCTTGTCGAAAACATTTTTTTCTATAGTTTTCATACACCGTTCAGGTAAAACAAATCGACGAAAGAAAAACGGCAAACTGCACTGCAATTATTGACTGCAATGCACTATGCAATACAAAAGTAATTTCAACTCAACTTTTTTAAAAAATGACCTTCAACTTCAACTTCTTGGTTTGTGGCTTTTGTGGCTAGTTGTCAATTCTGCCAGTGTCGAGTTCGCTAATGCTAGAGTCATAAACAAGAGATGAGTGCGGATAAGACTATGGTCAGTGTACAAAGGGAGGTACAACCAAAATTTTGACAATTAGATTGATCTAAAACAAGAGACAGTAAAAAATGACCTACACTTGCTTCGCTTGACTGACAGTAAAATGGATATGACAACTGACAACACAAGTCAAGCTTCTAGCGCGTCATAGTAGTTAGAAATATGTCACTTTTGACATTTTTGATAGTGAGTCATCCATCCAATCAATCAATGTAGATCAATCCACTTCTCTCACGGATTTTGCGGATCGGTTTTGTTTTGTTGTGACTAATTAGAATATTATCTAGTTTTCGCTATTGAAATAGATAAATCAGTGCAATTAACAAAATGTCTCGAGCGGGTGATAGGCCAAACCAGGCACAGACGTATAAACTCGTCGTTGTCGGCGGAGGCGGTGTCGGAAAAAGTGCGATCACTATTCAGTTCATCCAGGTATGTAATCTTGCTAATTACACCCAAATACAGCCACATACTCTTCTATACAGACCCAGCACATAATCTCTGTACATTCTAGTTGCGGTTTAGTACTAAATTGAAGTAAAAATGAAGTGTTGTTTCATGGTGTGTTCATGCACAAAAATAGTTTCCAAGTACCAAGGCCTCGACAAGGCTGAACGCCCACAGACTCGCATCTGGTGCTGAAATGACCGTATTTCATGTTCCAGAGTTACTTTGTCACAGACTACGATCCTACGATTGAAGACAGCTATACAAAGCAGTGTGTTATTGATGACATCCCTGCAAAACTGGACAGTAAGTGACCATTATTTATTTGACCGTATATTCATGTATGGGTGTGATCAAGGCTACACTTGGAATGTGTCTGTGTACACTTGTCAAGTGGGTCAACCTGTTGACATAATATCAAGGTAGAAGGTCACTCAACTCACATATTTACCAATATACCCAAGCTACTTAAAGCTGCATTGTATGCATAACTCAAAATAGACCCTCTTCTGACCATAGGAGATATAAATTTAGCCTAGACAAATCTTTACTAGATTTTAATAAAACTAGTAGTTTGCCCCGAACTGAGATGTTCCCGATAAAACTCTGACTGAAATTCCTCAAAATTGGTGTTCAGAGCTAATGAGTATCCTCATAACTTGGAAAGGGCTTCACCAATTCTCACTAAACATGGCTTCGTTCACTTCACTCACTGAATCAACTAAAAAAATTTATGAGTAAGTAATAGAACGAGATTATTTGTTTGATAAGTAAAATGAGCCACATGGTTGAATGAGGATACCTTAAAATGAAACCTAATGTAGCTAAAGTACTGAGACATAAATGGATACTGTTAGGTCCCTGATAAGTACCTCTATCACGAACAAATCTGTCAGCCTGCGCGTTAACGTATTCGAGTTATATTGCGCGTCAATGGCAGCTCGACTGCCAACCGTTGTAGTGTCACCGCGCAGTGTATCTCGGATACGCTAGCGTTATGATATGTTTGCGATTGACATATTCGTCATCAAGGCACAGGTATTTATAGTAATTAGGTAACAGTATCCTTGTATAATCTAATATCCTTATAATAAAACAAATTACTTCAAGTTAATTAGTATAATATTATCCTTATTTTGTTACCTAAAATGAATGGTGTTTCTCAGAACTTCTTGCAGTTTTTTCGATATCATTTTGTCTAAAAACCTAGTCAGACAGAGTTGGCCACTAACTCATACAAGCCTGCTAAGATAAGGTAGGTAAGGTAGGTATCTATCTGAAGATGGTCACTGATATTGAATGTGCATTCCGATTCAATTAGTATCAATTAAAACCCATTACAACTAGTATTATTCCTTGTCCCATCACTATTTCGATAAGGCCGCCCATTGTACATTTAATACAAACTGTTTTGTTTATATCATAGGAATATGTTTCGGTGTTATTTATGTACAATAAAGCATTTTCATAAAAAACACTAGAAAGTCTCAAATTAAACTTTCAAGTTAAAAAAGGGTTGCGCCCTAGTAATCACCAATATCGTTAAAATATAGTATACTAGCTGTCGCCCGCGGCTTTGCTCGCGTGGTAGCAGCATACGCATTATTTGGTTAAAATCTCTGATCGTAATTTTAGACCCTTTAGGGTGCGACTTTTCAAAATTCCATACTTATTGCACCCCTACACTATATGTATAGGGATAGTACCCTCCAAATTTCATACCTCTAGGACATATAGTTTAGGCTGTGAGTTGATGGTCATATTCATATTCATATAATTTATTGCAATTATTATGTTACATGGTGAGGTATTAAGGTTTAAAATAGTAGTGCATAATAGCCCTTAAGCTTAGGGCATAGCAATATTTGGAGTGGAAGCGGCCGGTAATTTGAATGAAGTTAAAAATAAAAGATAGTTGTTCATTTCAATTAATTTACAACGCAGTCAGTTCGTCATTGAAAAAGTCATTTAAATTATAATAGCATTTATTAATTAATAAGTCCGTCTTAGCTTCAAAAGTTTTCTATATTTAGAATATTTAAAAGATGATTGGTCTGTAGTATCTGGCTCGGAGTGAGCCAAATGTACCTAAACAGAAAAATAGTATTAAATAGTGACAGGCGTCATGGCTCAGTTGGTTGGAGCTCTGCCTTCCGTGCTGTGGGTCGTGGGTTCGATCCCCACCAAGAACCAAGACATTCGTGTGTGGCAAACGTAGTTTGCTCTGTGTCTGGTTGTTACTATGTATCATAATTATGTATTTACAAAATAAAATTTACCTATATAATTATTCTATCAGCAATCTAGTTTCCATAGTACAAGCTTAGTTTGGGACTAGAGAGCGTTGTGTGTTATGTCCAATGATATTTATTTATTTATTATTATTAGTATAACTCAGAACAGTGGTATTGAGAGACACAAGAGTATACAATGTACCCTCCACAGTACTGGACACAGCAGGCCAAGAGGAGTTCAGTGCGATGAGAGAACAGTACATGCGTTCCGGAGAAGGCTTCCTCCTTGTGTTCTCCGTGGCAGACCACGCCAGCTTTGACGAGCTCTACAAGTTCCACAAGCAGATCCTCAGGGTTAAGGACCGCGATGAGTTCCCCATGCTCATTGTTGGCAACAAGGCAGATCTGGAGACTCAGAGAGTGGTGAGTGGTTTTATTTAAAACCGACTTAAAAAAATACAACTGAATTGAGAACCTCCTCCTTCTTTGAAGTCGGTTAAAAAGGAGGAGTGTTCTTAATTTGGTTGTATTTTTTTTGTTTGTTACCTCGGAACTCCGTCATTTATGAATCGATTTGAAAAATATTTTTTATCGGAAAGGGTATAATTCCAGACTGGTCCCATAAAAGTTTTATCAAAATAGGTTCAGTAGTTTGACATTTAAATAAGAATAACTGGAAAAAACACGTCATTGACGTACACACCATAGCATATTTTGCTGTCCTGTGACTTTTCTGTTGTGTTTACGATCAATAGAACAGTCAAAGTGAACTGCCATCATCATTATGATGATGATGAAGGCGTATCAAATTGAATTCGGCTTTCTAAAATTTTTAAACTTATAAATTATAACAATAATCTGTTGAAACATTTAATTCATCTTATGTAGGTAGTTATTCAGATTTCATGGAATCCATAGGTACTGCAAAGGTCTGATAATGACCAAGTGTTTTAAATTTTTTGTAAACTCAACTATTTACCTACATCTACAACATAATAATATAGCTTCTATTTACGTAATACTCATGTTATAATAATACGTTTACTGTAATTTTATGAATGAACTAAAATACAACTGACGTAGATGCCGACCCACCTATAACTTTAGCAAAAACACGCTGGATTACCTACTCTTTGGCAAAAACAAACAGTTTGAGTCATACAAATTTTACTATAGGTAGGTAGGTATACACAAAGTCACGTAGGATTCGTCCTAGATTGAGGATTCTCCCGATGTGTTTATGTTTCGAATGCCCCAAACGATGCAACAATAATTATTGTCATTCGTTCGCATCGTGCGCTGAGCGTGCCTACTGAAAATGTCTACCAAAATAACTGAAATATTGTTTTGTCCTCAGCGACGCAAATAGGTCGGATAGCTCCCTAGGTTCTTTAGTCAGACTAGCGAAACTCTCGAACTAGACTCGTGCTTTCGAAAAACGAACAGTGTATGAAACGGGGGTCAAAATTTGAATCACGTTTCATACAAAACGAGATTTTCAGTGTGTAATTTTGATAGAATGGGAGTCCCGCTTCTTCTTACGTAAGAACTACGTATTACATAATCTTTGCTTTAGTACCTATTTCTTTTTTTTTTTCAAACGCTTATAACCTCACGTTATCAGTACCTATTTAAAAAATAGTAAAAAAAACTCGGCAGCTTAGCTACAGTTTTCGGTAGATTCTAGGGCACATTTGAAAGATACATTCTACGGCGGAGATGGTTAGATACGACGACGCTGGCACATGATTCGATCACTCTAGTAAACGACAAGTATTATTTCAAGTAGGTAATCATTTTTTTTTCAGGTCTCCCTAGATGAAGCACAATCGCTCGCTCGTCAACTAAAAGTCCCATACATAGAATGTAGTGCTAAAGCGCGCATGAACGTAGACCAAGCCTTCCACGAGCTAGTCAGATTAGTTCGCAGGTTCCAAGAAGCAGAGCGAATCAACATCAAGCATGAGCACGGAGGCAGTAGGAAAAAGAAATGCACCATCTTGTAAAATTAGACATCTGTGGTAAACCGCTGACAAAAACGACGTTTCGCGCCAAACTATTTGACATTTTCTTTTTAATTTTAATCACCATGGAGTTCGATATTTTTGTATTCTTTTTTTTCGATATGGCATTACTAGTTTCTAGTTCTTACATTAGAAACGTTAAAAAAATCAATTCAATTGTATTTAAGGCATGTAAATGTAACCAGTTATTTATTTTTTATTTTTAGTTTATAAGAATTGTTGGTTTTGGCGATAAACTGATGATTCTGGCATTCTTATGCTCCTATTCGAAAACAGCGTGACTCGGAACTAATAAGACCACTTTCGAATACCTACGGGGATTGAACAATATTATATCTGATACATTTGTGTATTTTACTATTACCCAACTTTTGGGGAGTGATTACACTCTGTATAGAAAAATCGATTTTCGATTCCGTTTGAATTAAAAAGTCAAATACGAATAGCTAAGGTATTTCAGTTTCCGAGTATTTTTTTTTCTATAGTGCCATATATTTTCAACCAGCACAAAGTAATACGGTGCTCATTTTATACTAACTTAATTGTCAATTTGCACCAAATATTTAAACGTTTTTACAGTGGTTTTCTCTTATGGACGATACATGGATTGATACTTTATACTCTATTTGTATAATAGTCACTAAAATAATATCTAGTGTATGTATAAAAACATTTTTTTTTACTGTTAAAATACATTTTGACCCCTAGAAATGGTAAATAATGAATTACTGTTTCACATAAGATTTTTTTTTATTGGCTCTGTAAATTCAAGCTTGTTGTGTCATCTTTGAAAATAGTTTCCGCGCACTGTACAAGCAGAATAAGGGCAGCTACAAACGTTTTCAAACCAGAAAAATACCATTATAGTGAAAAAAAAAATGTGTTTTACCAAAAACTAATGTTGTAAAAACTGTTTCTTGTTCTAATAATGTAAGATTTACTGTAAGCACACAATGTATGGTATTAATATTAACAATTATTGTACTAAATAGTAAGTAACTTCACAAGTTTTTTTTTTTAAGTTGAGCTTGATACGGGATGTTACGTTACCCGCTGAACCACCAGTTGAAATCTTTGATCACCTATATACCTACTTCTGGTTGATAAATACTTTTTTATTGCAAATATAATTTCAATTTGTATTTTCTAAATACATTCTGTTGGTTCACGGAACATAACAAAATAATTATTATTGTTACTGTTTTCGATCCAATGACGATTTTATCTAATCAGAGAAATAGTCTTTGTAAATTTGTTTATAGATAAACTATTTTTGTAATGATGTTTGTTTTCAAGCGGTTTTTGCTGGTATTTGCGGGTTTTTATACAAGTTTACAATGGTTTTGTAATGATTTTAGCCTAAGACGACCAGTAGGTCCTATTGAGGTAACTGTTAGTTTTTTTTCAGATTCAGATAATATGACGCAAATTCAGTGTTTTTCAGAATCATTCCATTGACAGTATAATGTAATGTTTCCAATTTTGTACCAACGCATCACATTTGGTTTTATTTTTGTAAATGTAGGATTTTTGTAAAATTAAAGTAAGTTTATTACAATTAACTGTGAATATGTAAAGATTATTTATTTAATTCATTGAAAATTGTTTTTCAATAACTAGCAGTATTTCTTGTGTTGTGACATTTTCAGTAACTACTTTTGTTAGAAATAAATATCTACAGTTTTCGGTGGTTTTGGGCATTGCGCACTTTGCAGTAGGTACAGTGTTGAATATAATTATATATATAATTATATATATATATATATATATATATATATATATATTATATACATATTATATATACTTACTGTACCTATGCAGCTACATAATAGTAGTCAAACAGAGAGACAGACATTTGCAACGGTCAAGTTAGCTTATAGGTAGTATAAATGATGATAACCTAAATTCGTCTATGGTTTAAAAACCATATGGAAGTTGTTTTATGGGAATTATACCAATAAGTCAAAAATCATTTAAAGTTATGCTTATTGTCTAGTTTTAAGTTAAATATTGATGTTGCTTAATGAAATGCTTCAGACGTAAAAATATGACATAATATGTACCAATTTTTTAGATAGGCTGGTATTGCAAAACATATTTGTACATACTTGTACATACATAATCGTTGTGTAGTAACTCGGTAGTATTTAAATATTTTACAATATTTTTTTAAGCCAGGTAAATTAACGTAGCAACCGGTACCTATATTAGGAAAAACAAAACTAGGTCCGTATGCTGATGTACTGCTTTTTTTGGTCAATCTCTAATCAAATCTATGATTGAGTAACGGTTTCTATCGGCATATGAGCCATAGCAAGCAAGCTCTTACGAGTTAGTGGCCAACTCTGTTGACGGAGTTTTTAGGCCGCCTTACAGCCTCCGTCATGGCTTAACGACTGCTAGAGCCGGGATACAGTTTAACGTGCCCTCAAAAGCACGGAAGCGCTCAGATGTAAATACCACTAACGGTCACCCATCCAAATAATAACCGCGCAGAACGTCGCTTAACATAGACAATCGGTTAAGATTGACTAAGCAAGCCTAGCCACGAGTGGTTCTTCTCTATGGGGCATAGAGTTGGTCAGATGTATACCTACCACACTGGTGCAATATGAAAGAGCTTTATATAATGTAACACACTAAATTGAGAACTGTTGTCCAGCTACCTAGCCATAAATGTATTTGTAATAAATTAATCATAACATTACACTCTGGTTTTTCATTTTGGAACGAAGTTCCTTATTGCGCGTTGCGAAAGGGGGCTAGACGGAAAAAATTAAGACCAAAAGTTGTCGCGACACTTTTTTCAAACTTTGACAACGTCATTCGAATAAATTGGTGCAGGAAGTTTTTTTTTAATATCGTGTGCCTGTACGTTCTTAACCGAAATGGTGTAGGTAATGAATTGTTGGAAGTTTTTGTTTTTAGGGTTCGTTAAGGTTATATCTGTATTAAAAAAAAAGATAGTACACGTTTGGCTTAGTTTGGGACTAGAAGGCGCTGTGTAAATTAACTATGAATGTAGCATCAACACGAAAACTAATAGAAACAATCGAATGTAAGACGCCTCTCCATAGCTCTTCACTATTGACACACTGATGTTTCAAAATAATACGTGTTTTTACAGAAAAAAAAATACATTTTACTTTGAATGGCTAAGCTGAAGATGGCAAAAAGATGCTAGGTAACTGCTCACTATTAAAATATGCACTTAAAAAAAAACTCTTACCTACCTATATGTACATATGCATTATTATTATTAGGTATGAGTAGGTACATACTTTGAATAACTGAAATCATATTTAGATTAGACTCCGCTATTGCATCTACCTATTCTTATCGTAATATCTCAAGAAAAAACTGTTTCTGATTCCGATTTCGCTTTATTTAAATTAACTGTATATTACATTTCTACTCCATTTTTTCTTTCTAATGTTTACTTCCTGGCAGCCAACGCAGCCAGATCTGCGATGCATCGGTCTAATTGCTGCTTCTCTTGGTCGGGTGTGATAGCTTTGTTTACGTTGGATACTATCCAGTCCACCATGTGCTTCTGGGCGAGACGCCTTTCCAGGTTCGTCTTCTCGAGCTGGTAGTCCAGACGGCGTTTTACCTGGGAAAAGATAATAAGATGTTAGGTGACGAATTTTGATGAGACTGGCATGGGGTAAGGAGTGGTACAAAAGAAGAGGCCTATATCCAGCAGTGGGTGAAGCCAGGCTGTGGCTGATGATGACGAATCCAACTCGGATGAATAGACGAAGAAATGCAAGTTTTCTCAAGTACTTATCGATTTTTTTTTACTTTTCTCAGTAGCAAGCTCGTATGAGTAGTCAACTCTGTTGACGGAGTTTTTATGCCGCCTTAAGGCCTCCGTCATGGCTTAACGACTGCTAGAGCCGGGACCGACAGTTTAACGTGCCCTCCGCCGGAAGCGCTCAGATGTAAATTCCAGTAACGGTCACCCATCTAAATAGTGACCGCGCAGAACGTCGCATAACATAGAGAATCGGTTAAGATTGACTAAGCCAGCTACGCCACGAGCGCTTCTTTTCTCAGTGAAATCTTTCACAGATCTATACTTAAGTCTTGAATTCTATCTAAATCAAACGCGCATTTTCTCGTCGCAAAATTAGGTCTAACAATACGTGACATTGGCGAAATTGTGGGCAACACTGCAAAGGCCATTTTTTCTGTTTTTGAGGAACTTTGCGTCTAATAAGACGATGTTCAGGTCCATCAATTATCCACGGCTTACTAATTCACTCAAAAATGTGCCGATAGAGCATGTTAGCCACCCCAGATGTTGGTGAGGCCAAAATACACTGAAACAGGCCCATATCAGATCAGCCATCTCGTAACATTTTGTTAATATCTTCCCTCATAGCCTCAGTCCGGACTAAAAAAAAGGCCATTTCAATTCCTGACAAAAATTTAACTTTATGAGTGAAGTGTGAACTAGACTAGAATATGATCAGGGTACATAGAAAGTTTCCATCAAAAAAGTCTTTGCACCATTCCCCCTCTAAAAAGGTTATTTTATTCACTGAAAACAGTGAATAAAATATCTTTTTGGTGTCTGAATTTAGAACACACTAATATATTTGACCTCCATCTAATTATTGTGTTTGCGCAAGGATTTTGTATAGCATTGGCTAGACAACCTCCAATCTTTCTTTTTCTCGTAGTCATGGCATAAAGTATGGTATGCAACTCTTGAATAAAACGGATTTATACCGAGGGCAATGAACCATTCACGTCGTTCAGGATTCTAACACTTCAATCATCGTGAATCACTCCTGTTCGAATCCTTCACTAGCTAGTGATTCACTTATGGCCCTCGCTTTAAATCCGTCTTTTATTCACTAGTTGCATAATATACTATTGTTTAGTAGTTACCTCTGTGTAGACGTTCATAAGCCTATCCCTGTAGGCTGCCTCAAGCTGAAGAAGTACATTTTCCTTCTTGGCCTGTATCAGCAGTTCCTGGCCCTCGGCTCTCCACTGTGCCTTCTTCTCGCCGTCGATCGCTTCTTCCAGCGCCTTCACGGTGGACACTCGCCCTTCGTTGTAGCTCTTTTCTACGGCCTGGCGAGAACGTCAATTGTTATTAGTTGATGTCAGCTCGGTAGTAGCTTGGCCTTCCGTGCGGTGGATCGTGGGTTCGATCCCCACCGAGAACCAACATTTGTGTCTAGCAAACATAGATGTTCGTTCTGTGTCTGGGTTTCTGTACCATCTAGGTAGGTAACTAGAATATTTAGTCGTAAATAACAATATTTTACAGCAAACACGATTATTGTCCCATTTGTTGATGCTCTTTCCCTGATTCTGATGATGCTCTTCTAGATTTTGCTAACCATTTACACTGAATGTAAATGGTTAGCAAAATGTGGACCCCAAGTGGCGAGCATAGTAAACCGCGCTAAATTAACTTCTGTTAAAGTAGATTTCAAATTAACGATCTAAGTAAACACTCCGATAGACCTACTCTTATTTTTGTTTTTTTTTATAAACAAACAGAAAAATAATACTACTTGATAAACATGAGCCGTCTTCTGTCAGTTTAAAGAATATAACAATATCAACACTTACATCGACTTCCTTATCAAGCCAAGCAGCAATGGTAGGTCCAAACTTCTTAGTGGCATACACAACCATGATCATTAGAGACAGTCCAGTGTAGTACTCATGCTCCATAACGAAGATCTCTTTACTGCACATGTAGGTGGCTAACCCTACTCCGAAGGTGTAGGGGCCGGTTACTCCGGTCTTTGAGTGGAAGGCCTGGAACCTTCAAAGTTAAAGGGAATATTAGTTTAGAAGAAACCTATTGAGCTTTTAGGCCTAAAGTCACGCAATGGACTAGAGGGTTGGGTACTTATGCTGGTTGTATTCAGTAGCCATGGTAAAATCAGTCATAGCAATTGTACAACAATCAACTGATAAAATCCGATCCGGTTTCCGGTTTGTAGATCAAAGACTGACACTCCCTAAGGAATTAGGGATCTTGTTACATAAATTATTATGAATGAATACGTAGTTGTAGGTAGATACACCTTACAAACGAATATGCGAGACAGCTTATAAAGAAAATAAGATTCAACTCTTATGTACAATGGACTGTCTTATCGCTACGGAGCTATTTTTTCCAGACAACCTTTGGATGGAGAGGATCTATAGTGAGCTATAAGATTTGATGTATTAGGCCTCCATCTATGATAGAGAGTACTCTTACCATTCCTCAGGCAAGAATCCAAGGCGGACCTTGCCAGGCTCATTGGCTCGCACGGGACGGGGGAAGTTCACCTCGTCACGGACGCCATCGGAGGCTGAGCCGCGCGCCACCAGCGCTGTGGCGGCTGACTGTCTGGCGGCCACTGGAAGTTACATAACAACTAATTTAAGTTGTTTCTCAGCCTGTAGAGTATATAGTACACTCATCGACATAAGCAGTAGATTTCCAAAAAGATCATTTGGGCTTCCTCTATCGACTGCCTTCTGGTGATTTTTAGAATGATAACATCTAGGTATATGCACACGTATGTACCTATATCTTGGTTAGGAATCAAACCCATAACCTACAGTGCAGAAGGCAAAGTAGATTATTTAGTACCATTCCAGTGTAATGCTATTTCTACCTATTGAAACTTCTGTAAAAATGAAGGCCCTTCAATCAAGCCTGTGGCTGAAGGTTTCATATTAGTTCCTTTGGTTATTTTTTCTTATCAGCTGATTTTAGGTTAGCCAGTTTTTTTTCTAAATCTAATTAGCTAACGTTCGAAAAACACTGCACCGTTTAATTATGTACTCATCGCTTTCATTTGTCTTTATTTTATTCAACTGAAATTCCTGAAACAAGTGAAAAACCCTGCGGATACGTACGGAAACACCCGTCAAAATGATTACATAAACCTCAGGGGTAAGGGCGAAATACTGTGTTTAGGCTATGTTTTAGAACAAATACATTAATATACGATTAGACTAGACATACCTGAACGCAAAGCTACGCGTGATAGCATTTTAAATTGCGTATTTTTCAAGTTATTTCCAAAAATACGACAGCCTTTCAGAAAAATCTACTTTGCGCTAGGGTTGTTCTGCTCCCCACTTCACTCACCTCACCGTCCGTCCGATACGTCGGGTCATCCGTCCGTGTCCGGGTCGGGGTCTATCCGGCTTTTTCCATCTGCTACCATCCGGTCCGTCGTCCGTTCGTCCGTCTCGCGTTGAGATTCATTTTTATTCAAACTCCATATAAGATGCAACACTGTGGGGTAAGGTGTGTTAGTGAATGCGTTTAGCATCTCCTAGTAGTCTGTGGAGGTAAGGTTGTTCAGGTAATTTTTGAGGTGGCAATGATTATATTTCACATTTTATTGATTAATTTAAATCTCCTTACCTACGACCTTACGACATTAGCTTAGTTTTGTGAGTTATAAAATATTCATGAACTCATGAATTACTATTGAGTTCTCCACCAGTTCGAGCCAATAGACGATCATCTCAGAATAGATAAAGGCAGCTTTCATCATGGCCAATGTTTTTTCAATTTGGAATCGAATGGTTAGTTATGGAAGCTTTGTGAGTAAAATAATTTACTAGGTACGTAACTGCACCATTCAATTTATAATATTACACCCAGGTAGGTATACTAGGTACTTACCTACAACTAGGGTAGTGTAGGTAGTATCCATATTTAGGAACATAGGTAGGTACCTACATAAGGAGACTATCTAATAAGTAATAGGTATTATAGAACTGTAAAAAAACCAAAAACGATAAATGAAAGATATGCATAGACTAAATATCCAGATCTACTAAATACCTAAACCATTCTGATTCCGAAAATCTAGTTATGTATTATAAAACAACAACTCTCTACTCAAAGCCACCCCAGCCGACGACGGCCTCGTCTACCTAACTTACTAGGTAGGTATAGTGGCGTGTGTTCTGATATAGAACTCAGACTAATTTTATCCACGCCTAATTATTTGAGTACCTACGTTGAAATCCTCATAAATAATTGTCAAAATATCTATGCTTGACTTGAACCCTGATGTGATACCGTTGGTATTAGTTTCGTATCAGTATAAAATTTAGCGATATTTGCGGATGTCATGTAGTTTTATCCATAATCTACATGGCTTATTGTGTGGTGCCATCATCAACATTTAATTTTCTATAGGGGCTTTTAATTTACTTGATTACACTATTTGATTAGGCTAACTGATAGTGATGTGACGTACCGAGTTGAGTTTTTACAAGTTCGAGTTATTTCGATTGAATCAAATCAAGAAATCACGTGAATTTAAACTTAAACACGTTAGAAACAAGCATCAATTTTTCTAATCACCTAAGTTGCAGACGGACCGTGATGATTCAACTAGAATTTGAAAAAAACTCAACTCTTCACGTCTTAATAAATCGGAAGTAGTGCATCAAAAATACCGACCGGATGCCATGTAGTCCGATCCGGTTTCATACTTGACGTATATCATCTGTCTGTCAGTGTCATTAATCAATCAAGTCAACCCGTCCGTCAGAATCAATCAGCTGTGTTGTGGTGTTCTGTTGTATTGTATTTTATCTGAACTTTTATGGTTTTTGTGCGAAATACTCACCATTTTCTACAATGGGGTTATTCATGTCCTGCTGTAAGCCTTCAGCGACAGACGTTCTCACCCCTGATATCGTAAGTTTCACTATGGCTGTACACGAAACGAAACCCCACACCACCTCACTCACCTACTCTTTGTACAAGAAAAAAACCTCGTAAACAACAAAGTGTTTGTGTGTCTTCATATAATTATGTAGGTACTTATGTACGACATAGGTAGGTACTTCTTGTATTGGGCTCCTGCATTCAAACAATGTTTTATATGTTGCGTTCACATTATGTCGCAGCCGGCAGGGAAGTAGGCACGAGCATAGTGTGAACGCTCCGAGCCCAAGTTCATACCCTTACTCTCTAATGAGAATAAAGGCAATGTTGCTGTAGCAATAAGTCCGTGGCAATAGTGCCGGCAGAGGCATGGGCATAGTGTGAACGCGGTCAGCCAGAGAAGTTTCCTGGGGTCTACTAACATATCCAAAACTCGTTTACTAACGTGTTACTGTAAATAAGACGCAATACGATAAAACTGTTTTGCTCATGATTACCTACTTATGGTAAATAACATGTCCTAGGATACACGTCGTCGTCAGCAACAGGAGGCAGCTGAGCGTCGAGCGGCGCAGGCGGCGGCGCGAGGGGTCAAGGATCCCGAGAGGCTGAAGAAGATGCAGCAGCGAGATGATGAGATGGAGAGACGGGAGCGGGAGCTAGCCCAGACGGGGGGTGCTAACCTGAAGGTACCACTGTTTTTTAGGCAGCATAAAGCAGTAGTAGGCACAATAGACTGTCATAGTAGGTAGACCCACAACTAAGGGTATGTTATTGTTGCATATCTCACATGGTAAATCAAAAGAGCAGTGGACTGTGAAATTAGGTATACTGGTACAAAAAAAACAAAGAGGTGTTTATTTGTGACAGCCCTAGCCACCGAACAGCCACAAGAAAAAAAGAAGAATAGAGAGGTGCAGCATACACCTCTATTATGCGATGATTTGTCTCTGACATTATTCAGTGATCCAAAGAGGTCTATTCCAACAGATTGAATGAGAGTGTAAATTTGTGCTATTTATTTACCTACCTATTAGTACCTACAGAAAACAAAATAAAATGGAATGAAAGCTATGGATTAAAGCGAATGGATGTGATAACATAGCTAGCAAGGGCCCCAAGCAAAATGATAGCACTGCCTATTGGCAGGACTTGTATTCAAGTCCTTTTTTTTATTTCCAGTGGACGGCTAACTGAGATCAGGCCAAGGCTGGAAGCAGCAGAGAGTCTGACCAGCCTTACCAACAGTACCAGCAATCGCAATCATATCCACAGCAGTCTCAAGCAAACACACAAACACACATGCAGCAGTCGCAACCAAACACAGAAACACACATACAACAGTCACAACCTTCTTCTCCGCAGCAACCACTGTTACCGGCGAAGCAGCCGAAGGAAAAATTTAAATACATGAACTAAGGGATCATCCATAAATTACGTCACTCGTTATAAGGTGGAGGGGGGGGGGGGTCGACGAAGTGTGACATTGTGTGACAAGGGGCTGTAGGGGTCCTAAGTTTTGTGACGTCACATTTTAAAATCTCATACTATTCTAACTTTTGGATGGATATATAATTTATATGGAAATAAAACTAATTTCTGAAGTGCTGTTTTAATTTAATTATTTCTAGATGTAAAATTGCTAGATATGTGACGTCACACAAGGGTGGGGGGCCTCACAAATGTGACCAACTGTGGCAAGGACAGGGGTCCATAAATCTCGAAATTAGTGTGACGTAATTTATGGATGACCCCTAAGGTCCGTATGCATATTTACTGATCAAGCATTGATCCCCATACTCGTGCATAGATTTTTTTATAGGTACTGCATTATCTGTAAGGTATTATGATGTTGTTTTTTTTTTTTTGGTATTGGCGTCGCACTGTTTTTGTGCATTTGCCATTTTGCGTAAAAAAATTGTTTTTTATGTAATAAGTATTAGCTATATAAATGTTTGTTACCTATAAGTTGTGTTATAATATAGGTGTTGAGGTTTTGCATTATTTCAATAAGAGTGTTTAATGTGAACATTTGTGCTTTGTGTTGTGTACCTATCTTTATCTAACTTATTAAATGTTCGTGACATTTATTATAGCACATTGTTAATTTTAAGAAACGCCTATTATCATACCATGTTTATAAAATATAGTCGAGATTAGTATATTTTTATGATTGTTAAAACTATATATTTACGTCTATAATTGTGCTTGGGTGTTGTCTTGTGTACGAGGTAACCGCTTTACCAATACATTCGAAACTTGAATTATTATTATGCCATTTCCGAATAAATGCAAACTGAGTTATAAAATTGTATGTAAGTGGTCCAAATGTATCAAAAACAGTATGTATTCCAATTTGAGACCAATATTATACCTATTGAAAACTAAAATATAAATGTACACGCTCTTTATACCTAAGTACTCACTATTTCTATATAGTAGACATATTTTATAGTAATTAGATACCTATTTGTATTTGTGTTGAAAAGTATGAGTACCTATATAGCAGTTACACTTAGAAAGTTGTAGACGTACATCGTTACTACTGCGGTAGTAATTGATCGAGTGAACGAAGCGAACGAGATCTTAGTGACAACTTGGGCAAAAATACTTTGTATGTTTGTTCGTTAAGATCTTTTGAACCGCTTATGCGATCTTCACGGAATTTGGTAGGTATACGGATATTACCCTTAAGTTTTATTGGTTTAAAAAATAAAGTAAATCGGTCAAGGGATTGGAAAGTAATGAGGTTCCAAAGGGAGTAAAAAATAAATAAAACGTACCAAAATATCAAGTGGGGTGTCATATAATAGGGAATTGCGTAGACATTCCAAAACCGTTTTTATTTTGATTCTAGGTCTAATATTTTTTGAGTTGTAAAAATTATAAAATTGGCAAACCCAGTATAAATAACGTTAGCTACCATTTCTTGGAGTTTCAATGATTTTATAGTTCAAGTAAGACTGGTACTTAGCTAGACGGCGATTTCGAAGCGATTTGCAAAGTTTATTACAACCATTGGTCAATAAAAATTGTTTGGGTTTTATTAACCTGCGACCATCACGAGATCTCAGTTCGGGGCGAACTACTAGTAGTAGAATCAGCAACTATAATAGGTTATACTAAATTCAAATAGTAGGTAGGTACAAGTACAACTAGTACAAGTCAAATCAACAACTTTTGTTTATAATTTGCTATTAGTAGAGACATTACGATAGGTCTACTGTCTGTTAGTACGATAACCTCTAGGTACAATAGGTAATCAATTTTATTATGCAACTGGAGTAGGTATTGTCGTCTGCTACTATTCTACTAATACTACTGCGTCTTCTCTAATGCTACTCGAAGGTAATTAGTACCTATTAATTTTGAGGTTAGTCAGAGTTCAGTCCGAAGTACCTACCTAGTGTTATTTGACTAAAGCTTAGATACATAAACAAGTAAGAATTTAATCAAATACAATTTATTGATATATTAAATGTTTATAAGTATTATGATAATAAATGTATATAAAAAATAGAATACTTTTATTTTCTACCAGAGGCAAAAATTGTAGATAACCTACCTAATCTACAAACACTACATACCTACCTACTATTATTATTATAGTAAAGTCAATCAAAATGTGCTAAGCTGCTATCCGACAACTATGTGTGTACATTATGTTACATACATTCGGAGAAATCATGTAGGTACCAATCAGTACAGATCGCGCGGCGAGAGTTTGGCTTTGACCGTTATTGCGCAGAAATCAGAAATTGGGTATCAACGGGCAATGCGGTGCTCTGATTGGCGCTCCAATCGTTCAACCATGCGCAGTAATCCCCTCCACCCGAAGGTCAAAGCCAAACTCTCGCCGCGCGATCTGTACCAATCTACAGAATCAGGCCCACCCAGTAGCAAAGTAGTATCTGTCAAAGTCAATGTCAGTCAAATTCGCTAAAGTAAAAAAAAATACACGTTCGGCTCGATAGGAAAAAATACGCCGCGGCTGTGTTTATTTCAATATATCCAGTATTTATCACGTAAAATAACAATGTCTGACACCAGGGACGGAGATAAGAAGGTAATAAATAGTTTATCTTTGCTACAAGTGCGTTCGGGGCGTCTATAACGGTGTACTGTCAGTATAATGATGCTTTGCGTATTTATTTATTCTTGTGACCTTACTGTGTTAGAGGGCGAATAATTATCTGTAATATCATAGAAAACACTTATAGGGCAGTAGGTATAGGCTATAGCAGTCATACACATGGTTTAAGAGGCCTAGGATAGTATAGGTTGTGATTACAGACTGTAGGAACCTAAATAAAAATAATTCAATGCCTTTTTCATTAAAAATTGAGGACTTGAAGGACTAGGAAATTCTCTAGTAACTTAATACGCATAATACACTGGCTCCTCGCCAATATTATGACATACAATTGTTTTGTAGAGTCTAAATTTAGGTTCTTGCTGGAAGTCATTTTTTGTATATAAGAGGGTAGTCCTGAAAGAAGTATCTATACCTACTATGCTCATTGTGAAGTTGTATGCTTGCTCACTACAAATAATGCTACTTTGCTAATGGTACCGCTCAAAACACCACTAAAATTCAATTCACAATGCAACTCTTCCGAGTTATGATGATAAAATATGTAGGTACTTGTATTGCATTAGAACGACTTTTTATGATAATGTGATGTACCTACTTGTAGTAGTGCACTAGAAACTTTTTAATATTTTGGTCTCTAAATGATATCAATTCATTGGTGCATAATTATCATAAAAACCCGAGTTCAATTTCAAACAAAATAGTAGGTAGGTACCTACTAATTATCTAATCTTATCAGAAATAATCATAGCATTTTGCTATTTGTTTAGATAATACTATTGTTGCATCTACAATACAAGGTTTTATTGCAAAAACACCATCCCCCAAATTATGTTTCCAGATTTATCTTGGATAGTTCCCGGTCAATAAGTTGTCAGATTTATATGTTACAATAAATCTGTCAACTTATTGACAGGGAACTAAGTCCAAAACACACGCGGTTTTTGGCGGTTTTTGTTAGATCCAAGATAAATCTGATAACATGGTAAGGCCGTGTAAGTTAAAGTACAGTCCGCAACATGAATTGAATAAAAAAACTTTAACTTCTTAACCAAACTTAAAAACATGTAATCTCAAATACTCAAGGGCATATTCATATTGGTCTTCTTCTTCTTATTTTTATCTACCTATATGGCCTCTGTCTGTCATTTCGCCAGACAATTTTGCCAGTGTCAAGTGATATATATTTGAAATAATATAAGTCAAGTCTTGGTCTTCTAAAGCTGAGCTAACTAAAATAATTGCTAAATCTATTGTCATCTATTGTCATCTATTGTTGTTGTCATGCAAGATACAATGATTAGAGCATTTTTTAGCCGCACTAATATTCCAGTTCAATATAAATAAAGGATAAAGGTCAGACTAAAACAAGATTAAACCATCTGATAGGTATCAATCGGTTATGACAGAAAAAAAATTTTGGTACTCAGTTGGTAGCTTAGCTACTGACAGATTAAAAAAAATGAAACCTGTAAGCCACTAACTATGTATGATGCTATGTATGACGCTATTTAAAACACTTTCAGGCAGACAACAGCCGGCTGAAGCCTGCGGTAAGCTTCTAAACCTATCTGTCACTAATATTTTTCTTAAGGCGTATGTATAAGGCAGACAACCCTCTCGCTCGCACATTTCAACATTTTTGAAGATATATTATAACTAAATGTAATTTATGTGAAATTGCAGAGCTTTAGGGTCGAAATACTCAAAAGTAAAAATATCACATTGATCCAAACAAGTTTTCCGACCAAAAAACTTATACCAATGCAAATTTTTTGGGGACAAAACTTCTTTGGATCAATGTGATATTTTTACTAACCCTTTGCATTGTTATTCTCTCGACCCTGAAGCTCTGCAATTTCACATAATTACATTTAGTTATATTATATCTTCAAAAATGTTGAAATGTGCGAGCGAGAGGGTTGTCTGCCTTATACATACGCCTTAAGCTTGTATTCTGAAAGTACTCTTGTCAGAATTGAGACAGAATCAAGAATTTATTGACAGATTTTCATTGAAAAATGTCAAAAAATGTTTGCTTTATGGGCGAATACTCAAACGCCACTCAAACCCCACTCAATTTAAGTCCCGCTTAAATTATTGCCATCTCTTACAAATGAGTAATGTCAAACAGAGGAAGAGCAACTTTAAGTGGTGTTCAAATTTAAATGACTTTTGAGTATTTCAGCCTTAGTCTCACAGAGTTTATTTTGGGTATACAAGCTTTGGCGTATTTTTACAAAGACTTGCTTGCTTTACTAACGCTTTATGTTTTTTAGTTTTAATTTTTTTACTGAATTTTAGTTTTCAGAATTTAATAGAGAAAGTGTAATTTTAGCTCTCATGTAGGTACTATGCTGTTTTTATGTTAATCTTATAGTAAGCTTCGTACCTAATTTAGATTACTTACTGTAATTATTAGTAAAAATCTTTTTCTTCCTAAGTATTATGGCTTTACTGGTTTCTTTAGGTATACTTATCACTCAGATTATGTTTTTCTAAACTTCTAATTTCTTCAAAATTACAATGTATTTTATTGCAACAATAAGAATTTAAGGATCAAGATTGCTTGCTTTCTGATGTGTATCAACCTATTATCTATATGAATAAAATGATGATTTATGATAACTTTGGAACTTTTACACTTACCTATATCTGTTTCAGTCATAACGCATTGGTTTACGTTTTTGATGCTGACTGCTCAATTATTTTTAATATTTATCTTTGCACGCAAGAATAGCCTCAAAGCTGGCGAAGTCGCATGCAAATGGTAGTTAGCTTATCAGTTTTATTACACTGTTTATTGAGTATATTTATCCCATTGACTAGTACTCGGCCATTGCTTGAGCAAGACGTGCGCGTTCGTCCCGCCATTTTTGAATTTCGAAGTGTCAGTAAAGTGTTTTTTTTTTATTTGTACAGAAATGGACCTCCTTAGCAAGGTACTAATTTATTGGTCTGCTTGTACCGAGTTAAAAACATCGTAGTTCAATATTTCCATATAATACCAATCGATATTGTTTAAAAAAAAAACGAATAAATCTGGTGTTTTACGAATGTTGAACGTTGAAGATAATCTACCGATGAAATCATCACCCAGTAAAGGTGAAGACAAAAATATAAGTAAAAAGTGTCCATGATACAAAATTTCAAATAAAAAAATCTGATTTAAAGTTGAGTTTCGCCGCCACTCAGTTAACCCTGTAACGTACGTTTATCAGTAACTAAGTTAGTTACCACAACACACAGCCGGAACAAATATTTGCAAATCATGCAAACGCATATCTACCAACCTCTCGACCTAGTCAAGTCAGTCGACTGCAAAAACGTCAAACACAGTGGGTTTCCTGAATCATATTCCGTTCACAGTTTGAGAATACTATTTTTTTCTAAGTTCATTTGTTTTTGAAGCCACGATCAGCGGGCGAATTTTTCGTACTATCCGTATCTCGACCCTGCTTTTCGCAATTTTTTTTTCTAAAATAATCATTTTTACCCTAATGCAGATCAATTTATGGAATAAATAGTAATTTTATTCACAAAGAAAATAAAAACTAATTACAGCGTTGACAATATTTACAAAATACACATTACAGTTGAGCCATTTACAAGCCTTTGCAAACGATTTATATGTAAGAATCTATCATTAATAACTAGAATATATAAATATTAACCAGCTGGTTTACCGAGCTTTGCTCGGTATTTTTTTAGTATTTATTTTTATGTACATAACCAATATGCTGTACTTATAAACATGGGCTGAACACTGCCATCTATTAACGATTAGAAGTATAATTTCAAAAAATAGTATTATTATTCGCCAATAGAGATGTCGGGAAGAGTCACATTTTTCACATATTGGTGTTTACTTGAAAACACGAATAAAACGACATTTTCTGAAAATGACTCCTAGCTAGATCGATTTATCGCCCCCGAAATCTCCTGTATACTAAATTTCATTAAAATCGTTAGAGCCGTTTCCGAGATTCAGATTATTTAGGTATATATGTATATATACAAGAATTGCTCGTTTATAGAGATAGATAAATCATCTACGGTATCTAGCAGCCATACTCTTGATGGCGTAAGAAACGCCAATGCAAAAACACGACAAATTCAAAAACTATCTGTCGGATTCACCGTCAAAGACTGCAAGTTTTACACAAGTACCTTGAACCCAATCAAAGCTCATAAATACTTATAATAGGTAATTTTTAGGTACACACACATTAAGTTAGGTAAGCTACTGACATTATTTGAAATATTACTAGCTGACCCGACAGACGTTGTCCTGTCTTATATATTTGCAGCACGCATTCTGGTCAATGTTATGTCAAACACCATAAGGTTACATTAAAAAAGTTTCTATTGTCAAAAACGCTAAGGTTACATTAGAAAAAAAAATATAGTGGTTAAGTATTGTTATTCCTAAATTTTCAAATTTTCCGCTCAATTTTCTTATTTTTTTTTCCTATGAACCTTCTCGTGACAATACCAAACCACAAAAAAAGAATTAGCGAAATTGGTCCAGACGTTCACGCGTGATGCCGCCGCCGCGCCGTCGTCGCCGCGACCAAGGGAAATAGGGATTCATTATTGTGTTGAGCAGTGTGTAGCCTAGTTTATCTTACGTAACATCTCAATTGACCGCACATAATATGATATGTGCCTACTGTAAGTACTTAATTACTGCGCAATTCATTGACGCCGCAGACATGTCCTTGTGTCTGGACGGAAAATACAAATACAGTGGGCATCAAGATTGCGCATCGCTCGAGATACGACAGTGGGCATAAAGAGTTGATGACTTCATAGAACTAAAGCGCGTGTGCTGATTTTCTGCTCAAAAATCAGCACACGGGCTGATTTTTGACAAACATAATTCCGTCGCGGACGACGGAAATTCCGTCGCCGAACTTCCGCGGGAGTCAATCCGGTACCATACGATCGTCCACGACAAACGACCGATGTTCCGCGTAGTGTGTGTATTTGTAATTTATATGCAATAACATGTATTGACGTTCCGTCGGGAAAGGTCCGCGACGGAATTTCGGTCAAGTGTGCAGGAGCCCGTTCGCGTCCCGTTGGATCCCGTTGATTTTCCGGAATAAAAAGTAGCCTGTGTGTTAATCCATGTTACGGAAAATATATATTCCAAGTTTCATCCAAATCGGATCAGTAGTTTTTGCGTGAAGGAGTAAATCCATCCATACATCTTTACAAACTTTCGCGGTTATAATATTTGTAGGATTGAGATTACTTGAGATTCTATGACGATAATTTATTTTTAAGTCCAATTTGATGTACCTGGTTCTACAAACAATAAATATCATTTATCACGATTAATTCTACTAGGTACTCCCAAGAATTCATGGTTTCCACGATATCCAAGTTTTATAGATGACCACGAATTTTTAATCTCTACTGTAGTTTAGTAGGTACATTATTCTCATTCGCCTCGTACACTATTCTCAACACCAAAATAATAAGCGCGATTATCTAATCGAAATAAAACAAGTATTATCATTATCAAGCACTTGTTCATTACAATTTTATTCAGTATAATCGGAGTCGTGGTACTACGCACGCGCACAATCAGTTGCCTTTAAAAAATACGCAGTTTTGATTTTGGAATTAATTTGTGTCAAAATGACGGTTGGAGGAGGTGATCTAATGAGGTCTTGGGTATGTTTAAATACTCTTTTGTTTAATCATTATTTTTTTAACCTAATCAGTTATGATAAATTTTTAACTTGTTAGCCCATTCTATCGAATTAGGCATGCTTACAAACTAATTTGATAAGGAAGTATCGAAAAGCCTTGTCATAGATTAAAGATAAAAATACGCACATACACATGGTTTTACTTACAAGTGATTGTTTTTATTTTGAGCTTGAAGAGAATAAAAAAAACATCGAGAACTAAAAAAAAACAAACAAACACTAATAAACTCTATTAACAATTACTGTGTTCCCCATCTCATTCTTACAGGAGCGTAAAGAAATCTAAGAGGATAGTCCGAGAAATTATACTATGGCATGATGTGTGACCATGGCTATATTTTGCAGTTAGTTAGGTACCTAGAGTACCTGCCATGTTTTCCTACGTATCTTTGCAAGGCTGCGAGATTATTATCGAGGTTTTCCTTTACCTTTTTAAAGAATATAGATCATCATCATCATTCACAGCCTGGCTTCACCCACTGCTGGATATAAGCCTCTTTTTAACCGACTTCAAAAAAGGAAGAGGTTCTCAAATAGTTTTTTTTTTTTAATTTATGTTTGTTACCTCACAATTCAGTCATTTATGAACCGATTTGAAAAATTCTTTTTTTATCTGAAAGGGTATGCTTCCAGATTGGTCCCATAATTTTTTTACCAAAATCAGTTCAGTAGTTTGGTAGTTAAATAAGAATAACTCGAAAAAACACGTCATTCACTTGCACGACACTGCGTATTTGCTTTCCTGTGACGTTTCTGTGATGCTTACGATGAATAAAATAGTCCCAATGAACTCCCCATCATCTGATGGTGAAACCGGAAGGTAGGTCATGAGATGGATTCTCGATAAGTATAAGTTACCGACTTCAAAAAAGGAAAAAAAGGTATCAATTCGGTTGTATATTTTTCAGTAGTTTGTCAGTTGATTAAGAGTAACTGGAAAAAACACGCCATCCACGTACACGACATTGCGTATATTGCTTTTCTGTGGTGTTTACGATCAATAGAACAGTCCCAATGAACTGCTATCATCATCGTTTGATGATAAATGCGTATCAAATTGAAGTCGGTTTTTCCAGTTTTTTAAACTTATAAATTATTTGGTACCACTCCTTACGACCCTGTGCCAGTCTCATCCAATTTTTATATTTTCAAAGAATATACACACATACCTACATTTTATTTCTATGAAAAATGTGTCTATAAGTAATCTATCAGCAATTTAATTAATTAGTCTGTATTTGTTTCTGTTCTGGTGTGTATCTAGTGTCGTGTCGTAAATAAAATTATTCTTATTATTCTTATTCAATTTAGTTTCCATAGTCCAATCTTTGTTTAGTTTGGAACTAGAACTGTGAAATGTCCTTGAGTAGTTTATTTTTCGAATAACAAATTGAATGGGGCTGGTTTCAAATTCACTGCCAAATAAATAAATATCAATAGACTGGACAACGCACAGTTTTTTTAAATGGTACTTCGGAAAGAACTGTCGGAACTAACGTGTCTTATCAACTCAAAACCTTCAAAGTGATCGATGTTCAAAATCATCAAATGAGCAGTTATTGATAATAGCGAATTCATGCTTCGTTATAATTCTTATTGGATACCTATGTACCGAAGATGAAGCGTTGTTTTCCGTTTGTCATGAATGCTTCGTCACGGTAACGTCATAACCAAGGTCAACCACTACATTTGTTTAATTTCTATGGAACTGTTTGCCTATTTTATTCAACATTGACGACCTCTAAGCATGGCGAGACGAGGGCGAGAGTTTGACTCCTGCGGTGGGACAAATTCTGCCATCATCAGTATTTTTTTTAAAATGTTCTATTAGTAATCTAAAGGTGCATGATCTTTAGAACCCTTTAGACTTTACACAAATAAAGACCAGCCCTTTATTACGTTGCTGGCGATAAGTGCAAATTGGTACTCCCTGCATTGCCGACATTTGTACTAACAAAGGGGCGTTTAGCAGCGAAGACTGTTTCGTAATGGGGTAGGTCCAAGAAGTAGATTAGCTTTACATAAAATGCAAATTAGCAAATCATCACTCGATCAAAGCGGTTCTGATTCATTCGGAAAGCCTTTTTGGAACGATATTGGAAACTTTCAAAGGAGATTTTGATTTCGCTATTATTATCTAGTTTCGAAAGTTTTCGATTTCAGAGCCTCGAGTCTGAGTTTAATTTGGTCAATTCACGAAATGCGAGTCGCAATTGTTGTATGGAGAAAAATCAGTCCAAAATAGCCACAGAATACGGAATAAAGGTTTCCGAATGAAACAGAATAGTCCTGCAGTCCGAATGAAAAAGAAGTCCTATAAGTCCTTGGTTCCTTCATCATACCCTGACGGCTTCAGATCCGCAGCCACCAGCGCACGCCATCCGGGTCGCGCGACTTCAAGGAAGCGACCAAACGCGACGCCCTCCAGCGGCTGGAGGTGGAACTAGAGAAGCTGCTGTCAAACGCGCCGCAGAACAGGAAGCCCTTGCTGGAGAAGGAGTATAGGGGGTTCAAGAACCTCTTCAGCAGATTCTTGGCTGAGCGTAAGTTTCTTGCTAATTTCGTCGAACATAATGATGGGACTAGCCGATGGTCCATCTGATGGTAGGAACCACTGCCTAATAACGATGCATTGCACTGCGTCCATCACTCTGAGACATAAAGGTGTTAAGTCGCGAGCAAAGGCAGAGACCGATGCTAATTCTAACTCGTCGTGTGGGAATAAAATCTGCACTGACGTCCCGCGTTGGGGTGTATTGTGCATTGTGCTCCCCTGCTGACCTCAACTACAGATTGTTTAATACTACTAGCCGTCGCCCTCGGCGTTGCTCGCGTTCTAGACCCTTTAGAGTGTGACTTTTTAAAATTCCTTTTTTAATGCACCCCTACACTATAAGGATACTACTTTTCAAATTTCATACCTCTAGTTTAGGCTGTGCGTTGATTTTCAGTCAGCTTCAAAAGAGTTTTATATATTTAAAAAAGATACTAGCCTCAACCCAGTCAGTACGACTCCGAAGGACTTTGGATTGATAGCAGGAACTAGATAATATTAGTAATTCATTCAATTCTTAACCCGTTCCAGAGGGTCCTTCGGTGACATGGGAGAAGATCGAGAAGCTTCCAGAAGGAGCTGTCATAGATTACTCCTCCCTCCAGACCCCGACCACAGATAACATCCACCATATGCTGGATAAGCTGGTGGTTGTCAAACTCAACGGAGGTCTGGGCACTTCCATGGGATGCAAAGGACCCAAGAGTGTCATACAAGTCAGGAACGAACTTACCTTCTTGGATCTCACCGTGCAGCAAATTGAGGTTCGTGTGCACGACGGAATAAATAATAAGCTAGAAGATTACCTAGTTTGTAAGTAAGCATGTAGAATAGATATTGGTCTGGTAGGTTAAGCTAAAATGATATCGACTATTACGGCCGAATACTCAAACGCTACTTATATTAACTTCATGCTTAAATTATTGCCATCTCTTACAATTGAGTAAGGCTGCCCCTAGACCTACAATAACATTGTACAATACTTTTAATTGTACAATAAGATTGAAAGGCGCTCTGAATCCAAACGAGCAATTTTATTGCACAATAATACGAACTGCACAATGTGTTCGTGTTCAGTCCGAGAATAAATAAATAAAAATAACAAATATATTTTTTATTTTTTTCTTATCACGGTCATGATATTCTTTGCTCTTGTCATTCCACAGAGACGGCCATTCTCTGTACAATTGGATACATTCGCCGATAAACTCTCTTTCCTTAACTTTTGGATTCACTTTTTCCGCCATTTTGCACGCGCGCGTGTACTCCTCGTGACGACGAATCACAAACTGAAAAAATATTGCGCAATACTGACCCTACACGATGCAATGGAAAAATATTGTGCAATAAAAATTAAACTCGCTCAAACTTTCGGTCAATCATTGCGCAATGTTCAATATTAACCCTAAACGGTCAATAATATTGCACAATTTGCAATATTGCGCAATATAATTGACCGTTTAGAGGCCGCCTAATGCAAACAGAGGCAGAGCAATTTTAAGTGGTGTTTAAATTTGAGTGACGTTTCACAGTCAAGTCAAGTCAAAAAGTTTTTATTCAGTAAAATCTCACTGATCACTTTGAATCATCATTGTTTTGTATGATTAGGTATGATCACAATTTTTTTTTATTGGATGAGTTGGAGCTAGTTCGTCCCAAGCTTGTTTGTCTTCTAAATAATCAGATATTTTATAGTATGCTTTTAAAAGAAGTCTCTGTTTTATTACGTTTTTGAACTTGCCAATCGACAACTGAGACACATCACTTGGGATTTTGTTATAGAAGCGTACACATTGAAAGATTTACTAATTTTTGCGCAGTATTTGGCCATTAGTAACATTTTTGGATTTTTTTTTCAGCATCTGAACAAAACGTACAAATGTAACGTGCCTCTAGTGCTAATGAACTCGTTCAACACAGACGAGGATACACAGAAGGTGATCCGTAAA
The DNA here is from genome assembly GCA_947507515.1 of Eulithis testata. Taxonomy (NCBI): domain Eukaryota; kingdom Metazoa; phylum Arthropoda; class Insecta; order Lepidoptera; family Geometridae; genus Eulithis; species Eulithis testata. The sequence continues at coordinate 920,780 of OX382213.1, read as the reverse complement.
TACCAGGGTCTGAAGCTGGACATCCACACCTTCAACCAGTCCTGCCATCCTCGGATTAACAGGGAAAGTCTACTGCCAGTCGCCAAGGACCCTAATGTGCATGAGGATATTGAAGCGTAAGGACTCCCATACATCCTATTAATCCTACTAATATTATAAACGCGAAAGTTTGTATGGATGGATGGATGTTTGTTACTCTTTCACGTAAAAACTACAGATCCGATTTGGATGAAACTTGGAATATATATTGTCCGTGATCAGGATTAACACATGGGCTACTTTTTATCCCGAAAAATTAACGGGAACCAACGGGACGCGAACAAAGTCGCGGGCGGCACCTAGTAGTTCATAGTTTATATATTAATAACAGAGTAGAAAAAACGTGGTTTTCGAGGCAATGCACTGCGTCCATCACTCTTGAGACATACATTAGTATGAAGTCACTTATAAATAATAGAAGAAGTTGCCATTTTAGTATAAACCTAATTGAGGACGTGGTTTGTGTGGCAATGCACTGCGTCCATTACTCTTGAGACATACATTAGTATATGTTATTTGACAGTTGGTACCCTAGTTTAAAAAAAAGTTATTTGACAGTTGGTACCCTAGTTTAACTAAGTTATTTGCCAGTTGGTACCATATTCTAAAACTAAGTTACTTGACAGTTAGTACCTTAGTTTCAAACTAAGTTATTTTTGTCAGTTGGTACCTTACTTTAAAACAAAGTAATTTGACAGTGGTTACCTTACTTTAAAACCAAGTAATTTGACAGTTGGTACCCTAGTTTAAAACTAAGTTATTTGATAGTGGGTACATTACTTTAAAACTAAGTTATTTGACAGTTGGTACTCTAGTTTTACTAAGTTATTTGCCAGTTGGTACCCTAGTTTAACTAAGTTATTTGCCAGTTGGTACCCTAGTTTAACCAAGATATTTGCCAGTTGGTACCCTAGTTTAACTAAGTTATTTGCCAGTTAGTACCCTAGTTTAACTAAGTTATTTGCCCGTTGGTACCCTAGTTTAACTAAGTTATTTGCCAGTTAGTACCCTAGTTTAACTAAGTTATTTGCCCGTTGGTACCCTAGTTTAACTAAGTTATTTGTCAGTTGGTACCCTAGTTTAACTAAGTTATTTGTCAGTTGGTACCCTAGTTTAAACTACGTTATTTGCCAGTTGGTAGCTAGTTTTTTTTTGACAGTTGGTACCCGCCCGGTCACGGTGACTTCTACGAATCATTCTACAACTCGGGACTTCTCCAGAAGTTCATAAAGGAAGGTCGGACCTACTGCTTCATCAGTAACATTGATAACCTCGGAGCCACCGTCGACATGAACATCCTGAACCTACTTCTCAACCCTGATCATCATGTAAGTTGACTGAAGTTAAAGTCAAATCTCTTTTATCAAAAATAAATAAATATTCTTGGACATATTATTTAAAAGTATATAGGCAAGTATCGGCAATCAAGTTCCCATCAATCTTTGCTTAGTTTGGGACTAGAGGGCGTTGTGTGAAATGTCCAGCTATTTTTATTAATTTCTTATATATAAAATTCTCGTGTCACAATGTTCGTTCCCGTACTCCACCGAAACGGCTTGACCGATTCTCATTAAATTTTGTGGGCATATTGAGTAGGTCTGAGAATCGGCCAACATCTATTTTTCATACCCCTTAGTGATAAGGGTTGCACGCGAGCAAAGCCGCGGGCGACAGCTAGTATTTATGTAAAAACAGACCTTAATTTTTTTTGTGACACAACCGGCCGAATCTCAAACGCTACTTACATTAAGTTCACGCTTAAATTATTGCCATCTATTGGGTCAAAATCACCAAGGTGGCAAATTCCAAATTCTGTTTTATGATGAATTTATCTAGCAGCTATTACTTTGATGATCAGCCTAAATAATCACTAAACTTATGTTTTAACGATAGTTTCTTTGGCAGAGCACAGAATTAACTACTACTCTTATAATTTTATTTTAAAGAGAGCTATCGCTGAAAAACATCATTCTGGGAACGTTTTTGTGAGGTTTATAATAATATTAAAATATAACATAAATATTTATGTCTTACCTTCTTCAACAGCGGATTTATGTTATTTATAAATATAAATTAATAAAATGTAGTGAAATTGCCAATAAAGACGTTAAAAAGAAAAATATAGTGCAAATTCAGGTATTATGACTATTTCTGTGTCTAAATTATCTAAATATGAGAAATATCGCTGTCTTATACATAAATTAACATGTTATAGGTATAAGAAGTTCGCCTTATTTTAATATTACCAGGGCCTTTTTAAAAAAAAACTAGAATAATAGATGTGTTATCTGTAATTTTAGTGACGTTCCCGGAAATGATGAGGTGTTTCCGGAATGATGCATGTGTTTGAAATTGTTTTCTTTTGTTGTTTTATTTTACGGTATGCTTTGGCTCTATCTTTCCAAACAATTTTTCTTCCCTCTGGTCTTTTTACTAAAGGTGCTGCAGCTAATTCATCGTCAGAATGGGCCGGAGTATTGTTTACTATACTTGATAGTGCCTTTTTCTTTCGTCTGTATTTTATTGATGCATCTCTCCAAATTTTTCTCTGCTTTCGCTTTTCTCTCTTAGTCATCTCACTAATGTTTTAAACTTTTTTTTTCTGATAGTACGCTCTATCCTTAGCCCTTTTTATTTCTCTCTCTTCCTCCTAAAAATTATCATCTTATCTAAAAATTTCCTTTTCCTGGCATTGGCTTTCTCTCATTGTCGCAAGGAAGCCGAGCTATTTTTTTTAACTTGCTTTTTTGGACGTTTTTTATTATTTTCAACCACATGAGACTCCATATTTCAAAAAAAATATTAAACATGTATGTTAGCACAACATACACTAAATCAAATAACCAATAGTTGTAATAACAGGGCGCGTTTACGTACAAAAGTCATTTCGAGAACGCTCCGTCACGTCCGGGAACGATCCCGGAATGACGGTTCCCGAAATGACTTTTCAAATAAACGCGCCTTTTTTATGCGACAGCCATCTTTGATGTCATGTTCAACTTTTTTATTGTAAAATGTTTGTGGATACTGTTTGGTATAAAACACTACAAAACGTATTTTTCAATATTCCAAGCAGAGAAACGTATTCCCGGAATGATGACGTATTGATGTACGCTCTATAAAATAATGAATTGAATGATACTTACCGCTTATTTTCAATTGTTTTGGCAAAAACTCTCTCGACAACCGTTTGTTTACATCGTTTACATCACTGTACCATAGAAAACTAAAGGTTTCGTTCAAAAACGTATTTTTTACTGAGGATCAAAATTGCGTTCAATAAAATGACGCTTACATTGCCGGACATGATATTTTGACTTGATTTTCTTTAACTTCTTTTTTTTCTTTACTAATAGCAATAATTAATTGATATAAGATAAAATTGTAAGCCATTAAGTAAGAAAAATCTTCACTTTATTTTATTTTATGAGTATTTCCAAAGTTAGTTTCTAAAGATTGCTACATAGGACGCGTTCTCGAAATGATTTTTGTACTTATTTCTTCAAATAATAAAAAATGTGCTTTATTTTTGTCGTATAAAATATTAAGTACAGTTAAAATGAACAGAGTTAAGTAACATTTACAATAAAGATTTGCCCAAATAAACTAAATTTAGTCATTTATTTGCTGGCAAAGCTAATTCTCCACCTTGGTGATTTTGACCCTATTACAAATGAGTAATGTCAGAGGCAGAGCAATTTTAAGTGGTGTTTAAATTTGAGTGACGTTTCAGTATTTGACCTAACGCTCTCTAGTCCCAAACTAAGCATAGGGGACATGGGAACTAGATTGCTGATAAAATAAATAAATATTTACGGACACTTAACACAACGCCTTCTAGTCCCAAACTAAGCAAAGCTTGTACTATGGAAACTAGATTGCTGATAGAATACATACATACATTTTTTTTTGTAGATACATACTTATAATATATAGAAACACCCAGACACAGAACAAACATCTATGTTTACAACACACAAATGTTTGTTCTCGGTGGGGATCGAACCCACGACCCACAGCACGGAAGGCAGAGCTACTACCGACTGAGCCATGACGCCTGTCATAAAATACTTATATACTTAGATTTTTTCTTTTTTTTTTAGAAGATATGGTTATTTTCCAATGCAATCTATATTCCGAAGTTCTGAAGATTTACAATCTGTTTTGTCTCCAGAATGCTGCAGAATTCGTAATGGAAGTGACGGATAAAACTCGCGCTGACGTTAAGGGAGGTACTCTCATCCAGTACGAGGACAAGCTGAGGCTGTTAGAAATAGCGCAAGTGCCAAAAGAACACGTGGACGACTTCAAATCTGTGTCGCAGTTCAAATTCTTCAACACCAACAATCTGTGGGCGAAGCTTGGAGCTATACAGCGAGTTGTTGATCAAGGTACATATTAACAGGCTTCATTGCTCAGTGGGTAGTAACTCTGCCTTAAATAATAAATAAATAAATATTCACGGACACTTAACACAACGCCTTCTAGTCCCAAACTAAGCAAAGCTTGTACGATGGGAACTAGATGGCTGATAGAATACATACATACATTTTTTTTTGTAAATACATACTTATAATACATAGAAACACCCAGACACAGAACAAACATCTATGTTTGCCACACAAATGTTTGTTCTCGGTGGGGATCGAACACACGACCCACAGCACGGAAGGCAGAGCTACTACCGACTGAGCCATGACGCCTGTGTAATAATAATATTGTAAAAAATAATCAATTCACATGTAAAAAATCTCTGGCTTTAGTCATCCAGTTAGGTCCAGCTTTCTCTATAAAAATATCTTCCCACCTTTTGGCTGGACGACCTCTTCCTGTTGATTCGTTTCTTGGTATCCACTCTGTTATTCGTTTTGTCCACCTCCTGTTTTCCATTCTGCACAAATGTCCTGCCCATTTCCACTTCAGGGATCTTATCATTCTAATGACGTCTGTTAGCTTTGTTCTTTTTCTTATTGTTTTGTTTTTTATCTTATCCCTTATAGTCTTATACCCAGCATGCACTTATACCCAGCATGCACTTATACCCAGCATGTACTTATACCCAGCATACACAAAAATATCTCTTTTAAAATAAATAATTAAATTTATAATTGCAGGTTCCTTAAACATGGAGATAATAGTGAACAATAAGACTCTCTCGGACGGATTGAATGTGATTCAGTTGGAGACGGCAGTGGGCGCCGCTATGAAGTGCTTTGAAGGTGGCATCGGCGTTAATGTACCGCGCAGCCGGTTCCTGCCTGTTAAGAAAACTTCAGATCTACTGCTCGTCATGTCGAACCTATACAGGTACGAGTATATAATATAGTACAAAGTAAATAAACTAAAAGTATACACGGTGTAACATAAATACCCTATAAGTCCGAAGGGGGGGTATTCCACAGGTCATAGCGAACAGTGTTTGTTCTACGACTTTTGAGATTTCGAAGTTTTTTTTTCATTCATGAAATGAGCTTGTAACTTTTACTTAAAATGTACGTACACACAGCATGCGTGTGCGTGCAACGCGGTAGGAGGGTACCTACGCGTGCATGCGTTTGTAAGGGTTTACTCAAATAGTAAACAAACACTTGGGTTGTCGCAAATTTCTAAAATAATAAAAGTTGTACTCCGTAATTGGCCATAGGATTAGCCTATTTAGATATTATTTAATAGTATTAAGGGCTGTGGGTTTTGTTAAATAAATAAAATAAAATTAAATTTAGTGTTAAAATTTCAATTACGATTTATTGCACATGTCCAAGCACTCAGGTGGTCGGTCTGATTACGCCCCCATTCAGGCTTATAGGGTAATTATGTTACACCTTGTATATTATAAAGAACCCTGGAAGACAACGGAGGGGGTGTGTATGCGCACGAAACTACTAGGCCTTGTTTTATTTTTGAACTAGCCTTTCGCTCGCGGTTTCGTATGTTGGTTATTGGTACATTGGAAAATATATTATATAGAATTACCGTTAAATGTTTTTCTATGTATTATAAGTATGCGAGACAGAGCGCGTGTCGCAGAGGCTGTAGTACGCCACTTAAATAAATAAATAAATAAATATTCACGGACACTTAAAACAACGCCTTCTAGTCCCAAACTAAGCAAAGCTTGTACGATGGAAACTAGATGGCTGATAGAATACATACATACATTTTTTTTTGTAAATACATACTTATAATACATAGTAACACCCAGACAGAGAACAAACATGAATGTTTGCCACACAAATGTTTGTTCTCGGTGGGGATCGAACCCACGACCCACAGCACGGAAGGCAGACCTACTACCGACTGAGCCATGACGCATGTCACTTCACTCTAGGCACTCCTGAAAACCAGCGCTAAAAGAGCCACCTTTAGCATTTGCTGAGCGAGTACCCTTTTTACGCATCTTTCTTTATAATTTACACACATATTTAAATATTTTTTTTATGACAGGCGTCATGGCTCGGTCGGTAGTAGCTCTGCCTTCCATGCTGTGGGTCGTGGGTTCGATCCCCACCGAGAACAAACATTTGTGTGTTTTAAACATAGATGTTTGTTCTGTGTCTGGGTGTTTCTATGTATTATAAGTATGTATTTACAAAAAAAATGTATATAAATATTATATCAGCAATCTAGTTCCCATAGTACAAGCTCTGTTTCGTTTGGGACTAGAGAGCGTTGTGTGTAAGGTCCAAGAATATTTATTTATTTAATTTAATGTTTATTTCATTGTATATTTGTATGTGTTTTTGCGTAAAATAAATAATTTATATTTCTATTTCTATGTCGTGGTTATGACACGACAGCGGCAAGCCAAAATATCTCCAACAATATAATAATGTTATTTCAGTTTATCTCACGGGTCGCTGGTGATGTCAGAGCAACGTATGTTCCCCTCCACGCCGCTCGTCAAACTCGGAGACAACCACTTCGCCATTGTCAAGGAGTACCTCAACAGGTATGTTCAATATTAAGACTTTCAATCACGATTTATAGCATTTTTTTTTTTTATAAATAGGGACTTTTAATTTTCAATAAATTTTCAGTTTAAACCGAAATAATACCTACCGCGATCTAATAAATACCTTTTATTGTAAACTAGCGACGCGCCCCGGCTTCGCATGGGTGCAATGCAGTGATGATGTATTATACATATAAACCTTCCCCAATATCTATTAAAAAAACTGCATCAAAATCCGTTGTGTAGTTTTAAAGATCTAAGCATACATACATACAGACATTAGGACAGGCGCGGGAAGAGACTTTGCTTTGTACTATGTAGTGATAAGTGCATATGGTTGGACTAATAGGTAGGCCTCGAGAGGAGGGAGTATACATAAAACACTGTTATGTAATGTAGTGAGTCTATTTATTCAAAATATTACTAGCATAGCGGCCCGTTGCACAAAACGCAACGCTAGCGCGTTCTACAATGCGTACAAATTTAGCAGCGCCATCTAGTTCCGCACCGAGTACTAACAATAACTAAACTATCTTTAACAATAAGAAAGTATTCACTATTTTTGACCCTTTTGTCGCTCACAGTATTTCACTTAATATTTGTATTGAAATAAGTTTTGGGACCAAACAGTAATAGAAATATTAATAAAGTTGAATGGTAGTGTTTCGTCCCAGTGGGACGAGATACCGATAGTCCGAAACAACTCAGATGATAGAACAACTCATTGATCACCAGATTTGCCACAATTCCCGATATGATCGAGCTGGATCACCTCACGGTTTCTGGAGATGTCACATTCGGCCGAGGGGTTTCTGTGAAGGTTAGTCTATTTTCTACTTATTATTTATATTTACTAACCTGCCCTAAGAAGAAAAAGAGAAGACTTGAACAGGACCGCAGAGACTCACTAAAGAGGAGGCCTATACCCAGCAGTGGGTGCATACAGGCTGAATAGATAGATAGATAGATAGATCCTGCCATAAAAATATAATAATAGAAAAAAGGACTATAATCTTAAAAATATGACCGGGATAATTTTGATATGTAATTACCTAGTAAAAATTTTTTTTTAAAATTTTTTGTATCTTCAAATCAGTCAAGTAATTTACATTGAATGAATGAATGAATGAATGAAAACTTTTAATTGTATTTATAACACCAAAGCATATGAAATAAAAACAAAACAGGCGTCTAACTTATAAGCGGCCTTATCGCTCAGAAGCGATCGCTTCCAGGCAGCCTTTGGACCTTTGAACATCATTAGTTGCTCAAAACATTTATATAGATCTTCTAATTTTTCAACGTGAATATTTTGAGTGCCAAAAAGTATTTTTTAACGAAGTAATCTTTATTCCCCAGGGCACAGTGATCATAATCGCGAATCACGGCGACCGGATCGACATCCCATCGGGCGCGGTGCTAGAAAACAAAATAGTCTCAGGAAACCTGCGTATATTGGACCATTAACAACTCTATTATATAGGTAGTAAAGTTCAATATCACACAAACCAGTGATTTTTTTATGTAAAATGCAGTACACCTGTATTAAAACTTAGCAATAATCGAAAAGAAAAAGTACAGTAATGTAAGCTCTATTTATATGTAATTAGGTGTATAGTTGCATAGCAAAGTGTTACGTATGAAGTTAGGTTAAAGTCCAATGTACTCTATTTTTATGCGTAATAAGAGTCAAAGTTATTTTTTATTGAGATTTTTTGTAGATAAGTACATAATCGAAGTTTTCGGATACTGAGAGAAAATATACCAAAATTGGAATAAAATTTTTTCGTTCGAAATACCGTAATCTCACCATATTTTGTCGAATGAACTGGGTTTTTTAGGTCTTTATGCCGAATTGTGCCCCAAAAATATAAAAAAATATTCTTTTTTTAAATTAAAATTGTTTTAAGTAGATATAAATAAACAAGGTATATAGGTATGTACTATATTATTATATAATAAGTACAGTACGTACACTAAGAGTACAGTAGAACGTCGGTTATCCGAACGTCGCTCAACCGAACGACCGCTTATCCGAACGCGCGAGTCAAGGCCCTCAAACTCGCGCGTGCCTCGCTCGCGTCTCCCGCGCTGCAGTTTTTCGCGCTCTTGTCGCGACTATGTATGTCTTTAATGACCTATTTGTCATTCCGAAACGAAAAATCCATTGATGCACGGCCGGGTTTCGAACCCATGACTTTCGGATCGAAAGTCGAGGTGCAATATTATCCCACTAGGCCAACACGGCTGTACATTATAGGTAGTTCAATTATCCGAAAATATCGATTTTCCGAACACCCATGTCCCCCAATTAGTTCGGATAATCGACGCTCTACTGTAATTAAGTTTTTTCCTATTAGTTATTTATTATGTAAAGGGTTTATTCTAGTTAGATGAAGTTATGAAAGGTGCCATTTGGTCAAAGTTAATAAAAAAAATGAAATTGCTTTAGTTTGTTTATTTTTTTTATCCTTAAACTTACTTTTTACATGTTTTTACCTAACCTTTTCAAAAAACGTATGAAATAAGTATAAGTAACGCCATCTATTGGCAATGTGTTGTCCAGTTTGGATACTGTTTCATATTAGGTAGTTAGGTGACAAGGGACAAAATCAATAAGCCATTCTCCTATCAAAATTAATCAGGATATTGAAAGGCAGTGTTGTCGCAACCCTCCATCCCGTTTGTGACATCATCTAGAGTAAACACACTGGCAGAATTGTAACAAGTTACAAAAGCCATAAACCGAGAAGTTGAAGTTGAAAGGCAGTGTTTCGTCCCAGTGGGACGAGATACCGGTGGTCCGAAACAAGAATAACACGGTCATTGGCCGGATTTAGCTGTGATCTATTCTGTACTAGCTGGTGCCCGCGACTTCGTCTACGCAGGATTAGAAGTGCAATTTGCTATGCGAAATCTTCTAGGCGTTTCTGAAGAGTTCGCGTCCCGTTGAATCCCGTTGATTTTCAGGAATAAAAAGTAGCCTGTGGGTTAATCCAGGTCACGGACAATATATATTCCAAGTTTCATTCAAATAGGGTCAGTAGTTTTTGCGTGAAAGAGGATCAAACATACATCCATCCATCCATTCTTAAAAACTTTCGCGTTTATAATATTAATTAGGAAGTAGGTAGGATATATCTATTCTGTGTCCTTATGCTATAACTCAGTAGTAGGTTCTGGCGGGAGTCGCGCAGTGCTGGCGAACAAACTGACAGCGGCGGAACCCACGGCCAGCACAGAACTACAAGCGCATATAATCCATAGCGTCTCTTTGTGAAGCACGCATGCGTAGCCGTCTGGGTACGCGCAGGTTACATCTGAGGATACAAAAGCACAAAGAAGTACTTAAAAGGTCCTGGGATTGCAAAAGAAATAAAAAAAAATCCTCGTTTAAAACAATAGTGGCGGAGACTGAGCCGAGGCATCTCCAAGTTGATAATGATGATGATCAAAAAGCACTACCTACTGCTACTCGGCGCTAGATGTCGCTATAATTCAAGGTATCTTAGCTAACATTCATTTATAAGTAATGCATCTACTGCTACCTGACGCTAGATGTCGTTAAATAATAATTCAAGGGTAAGATTACAATTATTCGGATAGCTCAATAAGCAACAAAAATCAAACCAACAAAAAACGTTGCCCTACCGAAAAGTGAATTTCTTGAATAACTAATAGCTGTTTTTCAGTTATTCAAGAAATTCACTTTTCGCTAGGGTAACGTTTTTTGCTGAGAAAATTTGAAACTTCGGGCACATTTACAGGAGAGTTGGCTCTAAATATCTGTATTTTTAGAATTTTCGTAATAATACTTTTTTGTTCGATAACGCACGCCTCAGTTTCTCTCACAGAAGTTCGGAACATTGCTCATTTGCTCGATACTTACAACTGATCACCATATACAGTAAGTGACCCAACACGAAAGCTAACAAGGCGACGGCTGCGAAGGAAGATCCCACTGCAAGCGGCTTGTCCACGCGACGCACTGACCGGAGTATCACCATGCCTTGCATCAGGAATGACACTCCTGAAATACAAAAGCAAGCAAGTTCGAGTCAGTGGCCAACTCTGATGACGGAGTTTTCAAGCCGCATTAAGACCTCCGTCATGGCTTAACGACTGCTAGAGCCGAAACAGTTCAACGTGCCCTCCGAAGTGCGGAAGCGGGCCTAGTACGAGTTTTGGTGTGTAAATATGGTGTGAAACGTCTGACGCCCAGCACACCAGTGGGCGTTGATTTGTATGGAGACACTGAGCGGATTCTTTGAGAAGCTTGCTCTACACTAAGCTCGTACTCGTATGTCGAGCTAATAAGGTAGAATATAGAAGGTAGAATAAAAGAAGGTAGAATACTCACCAGCTACGGCCAGCATGACGGTGTAGATGACCTGGTAGGCCCCGAAGGCCGCGCGGCATCGCCCCAGAGAACACGCGCCTCGCACTGCACGGGCTCCAGCGCATGTGCAGTTACCGAATACTCTGCATATGATAAAATGTCTCTTTACGAACTGCTGAAGTTATTCGTACAAAAAAAAAATGTGGACTTCTGTTCTTAATAACTTTTTTTTTTTTTTGGCTATTACACACAACCACAACGCTCTCTAGTCCCAAACTAAGCAGAGCTTGTACTATGGAAACTAGATTGCTGATATAATACTTATATACTTTTTTTTGTAAATACATACTTATAATACATAGTAACATAATAATAATCATTTATTTCAGTAACCAAGTTAATTATATACATAGTGACGAGAAAGCATAGAAAACAAACAAGTGATACAGCCAATCTCATAGAGCAGATGGTGGAAGAATGAGGGAACTTAAATCTATACAATTCTTAATGTTTAAATTTACAAGAGCTGAGTAAAGTATTCTTGGTCCCCAAACTAGGATTCCCTGTGATAACACCCAGACACAGAACAAACATCTATGTTTGCCACACACAAATGTTTGTTTCTCTGTGGGGATCGAACCCACGACCCACAGCATAGAAGGCAGAGCTACTACCGACTGAGCCATGACGCCTGTCTAATAAAACTGAAGCCTCAAGTTAATTTATACAAAAAAAATCAGCACATGAAATCTAGATGTCCGTTCCAGAACCTACAAGGCTACAGAGAAACAGCTGCAGCTCTAAGTCAAAAATACGAAAGCACGAAGCATGAAGATCGAAGGGTGTGCCTGTCTATAATCTGTTACACCTGACTACTGAGAAGAAAAAGTATCATCAATCCGAATCATCAGACAACTGATAGTCATATGAGGCTGTTTTGTCACGATGATTATTTGACTAGGATTTTTTTAAACACATAATTACAAAGACTATCAGATACAAGACAGCAGTCAGCAGGACTCTACAGCAGAATTCCTTTTGAAGAGTGCCACACAGTGCTAGGCTGCTAGGCCTCCGATCCTACAGTACTAAGTATATACCTGTATACAGGAGAGTGGTGAACTGAATAACTTACAGAAACCCATTGAGGTCTTCAAACTCTCCGCAGCCAGCATTGCATGGCGAGAAGTACGTCGCTTGCGTGTCCAATCCACACACGGGACTGAAGCCATACACCGTTGAATCACATCTGGAAGGAGCATTTTGAACACCTTTCAAAAGATAAGCCAATGAGTTTACCTCTGCCTACTGTACCTCACAAAGGCCATCCATCGAGGGTGTCCTCTATTTGACATTGTACTGCGTCCAACACTCTGAGACGTGGTAAATGTGCTTGTGATTATCTCGGTTCCTCACACAGCGAGCATCATAGCTTGGCAGAAGAAAAAGCTACGGTGGCAGTATGGACGGGTTCTACAAACAGGGTCTACTGCTGATACTCTACTCACCCGCATGCCTGACTGCAGGCTGGCTGCTGGAACACCCCGTTCACTCCATCAATCCCTCCCAGGTCACAGCTGAGTCCGGCCAGCACAGCCAGTAAAATAGCCACGATGACTGCCACGACCCCACCGACCCTGGAAGCTGTATTCGCCTTCACTCCGTCTAAGCGTCGAGTGGAGAATCTGATGCGAAATATCTGGAATACCATTCCAAAGTTTATAAAATCTTTGGTTTGTAGAAGTACGAAAATAGCGCAGCGTAATGTGACCAGAGACAAGAGAACCTCACCATAATAAAGAATATGATGACCAGGGAGCGGAATATGTCGGAGAGCACCCTGGATGTCTGCGGATCCTGTCGGTAAGCCTCCACGTGAAATCTGGCCTGGTAAAGTGAAAACTATTAAACTAACCACCATAGTGCAAGGTAACCGAAGTACACCGGTGTGTTATTTAGCTAAGGAAAGAAACTCTAGCCAGTGGTGTAGCCAGCTGGTATCGAGAAGGATCTGATTGTACCTGAACGTAAGCTCGGTCATAGTGCACGAAGCCGAAAACAGCAGCGCTCAGCATGGCCAGCGCTATCGTCTGCAGCACCAGCGGCCGGTTCCGTGATAGGTGACCCAGTGACTTCCCCAACCCTGAAGCAGAATATTTAGTGATTTTTAAAACCAGATCGCTAAACAGAAAGTTTGTGTTTCAGGGTTTTTTTAGAGCCCTTACCAGCATAACCAGGTCGCTCATCATCAGAAAACACCGCCATCAGCCGCGGGAACAGCGTGAAGAGGATAGCGAACATGAGCGTTAGAGACGCAATGGAGAGCTGAGCCTTCCACCAATCAGGGCTCAGAGAACTGTCTCTGAGCCAGTTCTGGCCGCTCAGGCCTAGGGACATCCGGATTGAGATGAGGATACCTGGGAATAAAATACCAATTACAGTGGCTACCATTACCTGGTCTGAGAAAGTCTTCATAGACCTAATATTTATTGGTTTTACTTATTTTGGATGGAAAAGTTGTGCCAAATGCACAATATCTAACGTGTTATTTCTAGTGTCTTTCTTGTAGCAAAGCTTGGTCTTCAACATAGCCTGATGGCTGCCAGAGTCGGGTCCAAAAGCATAGCTTTCGCGCAAACAGAGCTACTCACTAGGTAGAGCCACTATAAGTGGCTAGCGATAACCACTTTATTCAGTCGCCTGGAGAAGCAAGCGGCTGCCCTTGCAAATTATATGAAAAGTCTTAGTGGCGAGAGGCTCTGTTACGGGAGTAATAAAAATACCCTCAGAAGCTCGAGATTGCTTTGATGAAAAGCCTCTTAGTCATTCAAAAGGGTAATTGTACAAACTATTTTTTTTGTGTAGTATACATACTTATAATAATACATAAATACCATAGAAGTAAGGTCCATTATCCGGCTGGTGATCATCAAGATACGTGAGGCCGTGCGCCCACACACTGGCCTTGGCGAGCGTGCACAGCACTGCGCATGCAACCAGCAGCGCCGCGCGAATGGCACTCGAGGATTCTGCTCTGCTGGACCGGGAGATCACGTCGCCACCACATAGTTCTGCAAATAAATGCTTTTGATAAAGCAAGCTCGTATGAGCTAGTGGCCAACTCTGGTGACGGAGTTTTTAGGCCGCCTTAAGGCCTCCGTCGTGGCTTAACGACTGCTAGAGCCAGGACAGTTTAACGTGCCCTCCAAAGCACGGAAGCGCTCAGATGTAAATGCCACTCACGGTCACCCATCCAAATAGTGACCGCACAGAACGTTGCTTAACTTAGATAATCGGTGATGATTGGAAGCAAGCTATGCCACGAGTCCTTCGATGCTTTTGATACAAAGACTAGAATACCTAGCCAGTTTCCATGCTTGTGGTCGAAAAGTCAGGCTGCTTGAAACTTGAAAACATTTAGGACATTCCTCTGATTATTAAATTTGATCAGTTCAATACAATTAGGTAGTTTTATTGGTGGATTCGCTGGTCCATGTCCAGCAACGTGCACAGCCAAAGCATCCTCAAAAAGCTGATGCTACTTAAGCTATTCTTTTAGAATCTTACCAACATAAGGATGCCTGGACTCCTCGAAGGGCACCGACAGCACCAGAAGCCCTGACGCGGAGGCCAGCGCCAGCGTGGTGGACAGCGCGAAGTTCCTCTTGTCTCGGCCCCACCACGCTACCAGGGGACCAAGAAAGAACTCCGCAGCACTCGCACCCATCATAGTCCAGTCTGAAAGTAAGCACATAAAAGGTTTTTTTTTTTATGCCATAGCTGGCAGACGAGCAGGCGGGCCACCTGATGGAAAGTAGTCACCGCCGCCCATGGACACCTGCAACACCAGAGGTGAGGCTAGTGCGCTGCCGGCCTTTTAAGAGGAGATAAACCCGCCTTTTGAAGGACCCCAACTAAAACTCCGAGGGAAAACCGCAGAGGGAAGTTCGTTCCACAACTTACACGTACGAGGCAGAAATGACCGCTTGAAACGAGAAGTTGTGGAAAACCAGCCATCCAGGTGGTTGACCTTAGGAAGAAGAGTTTGAAGTTTCCAAGTACGGCAGCTCATGATTAACCTCCAGTAGGGCTACTCTCGACCACCGCCATTCCAGATTGGATCCGGATTTTGACAGATTTAGTGTCATTTTGTACTGAAAAATGACAGAACTTCTGTCAAAATCTATGGATCCGGATTGGAACTGTGGTCGAGAGTTCCCGCAATTATACAAACAAAAACAACATTGAAAAACTTCTTGGGATCTTTAAAAAAGCAAGTCCTACCTTCGACTGCGCCAGGAGTGTATCCAGCACCATAGTGTCTCCGCAGCAGCAGTAGAACATTAGTCTCTAGCAGGATGAGGATCAGCAGCGTGCCCTGCAGGAACAGGTCGAAGCGCGCCAGCGTCAGCACGTGAGTGCGGAGGAACTTCCATCCCTTGTGAATAACTACACAAAAATATAATTAGGAGCTTTCATACTCTGGAGATTCAATTTTCACCGATTATCTATGTTAAGCACCGTTCCGCTCGGTCACTATTTGGATGGGTGACCTTTAGTGGCATTTACATCTGAGCGCTTACGTGCTACTGTCTGTCCCGGCCTCAGCAGTCGTTAAACCATGACGGAGGCCTTAAGGCGGCTTAAAAACTCCGTCACCAGAGTTGGCCACTAACTCATACGAGCTTGCTTGCATACCCTGGAGAAGAGGAGGTAGAGTTTCTAGAAACATACATAATTTTTTTTTGTGGCTTGAGCAAGTGCAATCATGACAATGACGTCTAGAAATCACGAAATTGTTCTTACAAATGTATGTAAGTAAACTGCAAAGTAGAGTAAGTGCCTACAAGCTCTATATTAAATAGAATAGAATAGAAATTATTTATTTTAGGTACGCAAAAACACTATAAGTAAAACAAACATTAAACTATAGAGAACAGATTTGCATTTTAAGACATGGCATATGAGATGAGATAATAATAACCGCGCAACTTGTGGATGACTGATAAACCTCTCTCGGGCCCTAGCCAAGCGTACATTCTACAATCGATAGACAATAGAAAAATGATTATTTTGTCTCGATTGCTACGAAGCTACGGCGTCCCGATGCTACGACGCAAGATCCACATTCCTACGAGACTACTAAGTTCTACAAGGTGAAGGTACTGAATAAAATAACATAAATTAAAAAGGCTTATAAATTGTCGTCTCCACGCACTGTAGACTAAACATCTAGTCATCCCTTGGATCTCAGCAATGGAAAGGATATAGCCCCGACTCAAGGACGCTACGCCACGTCTACGAAGTGCTACGACTTCTACGAGATCGGGAATATTAGTTTAATTATTCCTCAAAATGATTTCATTGAATGACCAAGACATTTCGGCGGAATATCTATAATGCCAGTAGCGGTCACCCATCAGATAATCGCAATTGAATTGATCGCTGAGACATTACACAAAAATCTATTTATTTACTAGGAACGATTGACAACGTCGCATAATCTTTTTACTAAGTACTTATTAGGTAATTCAGGTATGTACAAAAATATAATATTTATCTAAGCTATTATGTAATAAGATTACAATTTGTTGCTAATTTGTAGTTGTAGGTATACTTAATTGATTATAATAGTCAATCTATCGGTATTTGCTAAGGTCTTGGTTATAATCAATCTGTTATTTGCTAAGGTCTGTTATCTAAATTAATTCAGAATTCTACTAAGATAAGGTAGGTAGGTAGTATCTAGTACCCACTACTGATAAGGTGAAATTTCTCTATAAGAGTGTAACTATGCCAATTATTATAGATTTGTTTGTAAAATTCCACACTCTCGATAAGAATATTATTTTCGAAGCGGTAAAAGAAAGCATCGTGGAAACCCAGCGGAATCCCCACCCACAGTCATCGGTAGAATGCATTTGTCCGCCGGTGGACGTGCTCTGTGGGAAAATGCATTGCTGAGACATAGACACGCGAGAGTTAGCGCTCAAACTCTATTGTACAAGGTATTTCTCATTAAAAAAAATATTAAAATTTTGTAAATACCTACCTAGACATAGACATAGACAGGCATTTATTTGCTTATAAAGTAACACACAAAATACACCTACAGAACTAAACTAACAACACTACAAAGAAACAAAAATTACACAGACTACTAGGTACCTACCATAAGTTTAGAATTTGCACTTACCTGGGCTATCCTTCAGAGACATCATTCGCATTCACTTATCACTGTTTGTTCATATAACACTTCATTATAACAAACCCAAATTTATATTTATACTAAGTAATTTTGCTATTTGTTTTTAACTTCTCCATGGCATAACTACTTATGAATCATCTATCAAAACTTGAGAAATATGAGCTAAAACTTTGAGTAGTTTTAGCTCATATTTCTCAAGTTTTACTCTAAATATAAAAACGCATACTCTAAATATAAAAACGCAAATCCTTTATTGTATGTACCTATATTTAGAGCACTTAGCATTAATCAACTAAAAGTTTTCTACTTAAACGAATCTTGCCAAAAAGTTTCGATTTAGTTTGTATGAAACAAAAACACGCATAGGACTATTTACTGTGTCCAATGTGTTGGTTGGCTGTCAACAAACTAAGTGATTCACGATCAACGTAGATAGATAGAGATAATGTTATCAATGGATTTTGTATTTATAATTTATCTACGAATCTTATCATGGTAGATAAGCAACAAGGTATAGGAAATAGGAACCTAATATATTACTCATTGTTTTTGCAAAAACTTGTTAAAAATCAATGCACGTGTTTTTGATAGACAAAAAAATAAAGAAAATAAAAAAGAAACAATGTTTTAATATTAGGCACAGCTGTCATGGCATTGGTTAAAATACACATTAAAATACTACTCTATAAGTAGGTAGACCTACTCTTAATAATGGTAACAGCTTACACAAGTTTCAAACAGTAAGTTACCTATAAAAAATTAAGTAAACAGATATTTACAAACTACATACATACTTAAATAAATTAAAATTAAATAAGATAAACCAGAGTATGGCCTTTATGAGTGCCAAAAGTAAAAAAAACTGGGAAAGTGTGTCACAAAAACAAAAAAATTACAAAAATATAAAATTGCTTGGTGACTCAGTGGTGGCTTTACAACATGGCATCTGCTTTCACAAAAACATCTACCCAGATGATCTAAACAAGAGATTTGATCAAACCACTCATAAATTAAATTGCGTATACATATAAATTATAGTCTTGAGCCACTTTAATTCGTCTTTTCGATCTACTAAAGTCTATCTTATATCTTATCTCTTTTATCTGCGGGCTCCGATGATCTTCTCCTCAATCCAGGGCACGAAGTAAGTGACCCTGGAGTATACTCCTGGGAAGCCAGCCTCGGCACACTTCTTGCCGAAGGATACCACGCCGATCTGGTACATAGGAGCTTTCAACTCTTCAGGGTTCCACTGTGGAAATGATAAGTAACTTAGTACAATGTGTACAATGTGTACATCCAAAGGTTGTCTGGAAGAGATCGCTTATAGCGATAAGACCGCCCATTGTGGTTTATACTTGTTTTTCATTATTTCTTTGTATGTTTTTTCTTTTTATTTTGGTGTACAATAAAGATCTATCTATGTGTGTAAGTAATCCTTTTTAGGTTCGCTATAGGGCTACAGATTAGTCGATCTCGGTGGTAAGAAATTATTAAAAAAAAAAACTTGGTCATTTTACACAACCCCTTCTAGTCTCAAACTACAGAAAACTAGTACTAATGTAAACGCGAAAGTTTGTACCTAAGGATGTTTGTTACTCTTTCACGCCAAAGCTACTGATCCGATTTGGATGAAACTTGGAATGTAGGTATGCTCTCCGTGACTTGTGTTAACACATAGGCTACTTTTAATACCGAAAAATCTACGGGATCCAACGAGCAGAAGCTAGTTAATAATAATGAAAAGACTTTCCAAGCTCCTTGGGATCATCCGAATCAGGAGACTCTTTCCTTATTCTGTTGATCAGGAAACCGTATAATATAGGTACTCACAATAGGCTGCATGAGGGGTCCCCCACTGTCCCCCTGGCAGGCATCCTTCCCGCCGTTCTTGAAGCCGGCGCACAACACCTTCTCGTCGATCTTCTGGTTCTTGAACGCGGAGTATGCTTTCGAACAGAACTCGTTGCTCACCACTGGCAGCTGGAGGACTTGCAGGTGTGAGGCTGATGGACCACCTGGACAAATAAGATAAGATATGTTTATTTGCAAGAATATTATATTTATTATATTTAGAATTAGGTCTTAAATCTAGAAATAGCGCATTATATTATTTAAAAACTCGGTGATACTGTAATAACATCATATCATAAGTTCAGTAAGCAAGCATGCTCATATGAGTTAGTGGCCAACTCTGGTGATGGAGTTTTTAGGCCGCCTTAAGGCCACCGTCATGGCTTAACGACTGCTAGAGCCGGGACAGTTTAACGTGCCCTCCGAAGCACGAAAGCGCTCAGATGTAAATGCCACTAACGATCACCCATCCAAATAGTGACCACGCAGAACGTCACTTAACTTAGATTAAAAGTTCATTTTAAAAAGTCAATTAAAGCCTCGGGACTAAGTCCAGTTAGGTATATCGTCGAAACTGAGAGTTTGGGAAGGCTTGACCTAGGAGTTCCAGTTTGGGAGGGGGGCCTTGATGCAGTTATTTAGGGCTTTCCAGACAAATTCAAATTTACCCTTGGGTAGAGTAGAAGGTAACTTTTGAGGGTCTGGAGCCCCCCTGGATTCGCTAGTAATAGTATTTATGTTTAACTTACGGAACTCGGTGTCTCCCCAGCCGGCTATAAGCGGGTTGTAGTCCTCGAAAGAGCGCGCGCGCAGCTCGCTTGCAGTCGGGATGCAGATCGGCTTGATCAGTTCTGAACAACAAATCATCATAATATTGAGGACCCCTGACAAAATTACTAGACATTTGCCGGCCTAAAGCAACGAGTGACCGAGGATTTTCCTCTCGCTAACCTTTGCATTTTAGTTTTTATAAGTACTAAAGTTACTAATGTTCTTAGATTCTCGGGGAAACATAATAATTTGACTTAATGAAAACGCATGCATATCTTGCAATCATTCTTGGTTCTTTAGTCGACTGGGTTCATTATTTCACTAAAATTATTTTGTTTCCTGTTGTTTGTTTGACCAATATTTAATTAATGAATTACTTTAAATTTATTGTTATTTTTACATTGACTTTATATTAATCTACATTTTGACATTGTATAAATATGTATTTGCCTAATATAATATTATTTAAATCACTTGCTTGCAAGAAATCGCTCGCATCTACATACAAGCTCAGGCTTAGTTAGTGCGAGAAGTTCAAACTTTTAGCCTCTGGTCACCACGATACCTTTTTTGCCTACCTATACTAGAGTGTAGTATATTATATTACATTTTAAGTTATAATAGTAATAATATCTAGTATTAAGTATTCATATGTGGGCATACATTAAATAAAAAAATATGAAATGCATCTCAGTCGCGTGGTATCGCACCAGAGCCTACTAACTGACCTGTGAATTTGACATCCATATCCAGAAGCAGCAGTGCGATGTCATTGGTGAAGGCTTTAGGGCTGTATTGCTCATGCTTCATCTGTTGCTTGATCGGCACGTCCAGCGGCGTGGCACCCTCGTCGTCGCGAGACAGATCCAGCTCTCCCAAACGTACTAGATACCTGGAACAAAGAAACGTAAAAAGTGTTATAAGATAGCTCTTATTTTAGTTTTAGAGGTATCTAATACCGAAACGAGCAATTCTTGTATATTTAACTCTCAATCTCGGAAACGGATCCAACGATTTTCATGAAATTTAGTATACAGGGGATTTCGGGGGCGATTAATCGATTAGCTAGGACTCATTTTCAGAAAATGTCGTTTTATTCGTGTTTTCAAGTAAACACTTAACCTGAAAAATGTGACTCTTCCCGATATCTATCGGCGATTATTAATACTATTTTTTGAAGTTATAATTCTAATCGTTAATAGATGGCAGTGTTGAGCATAGAACTTTTTCTCACTAAATAAGTACTGCATACTGGTTATATACATAAAAATAAATACTAAAAAATACCAAGCTGGTTTTCTTAGTGCTAAGAAGTTTCAGCAGTTATGTAAAAGAAAAACGAAAAAAATTACTTAATTTTTAAAAGATCTATCAAGTCTTGCCACCGATGAGGTCTAGGTCTTGCTAGCCAGAAAGGTTATCGAGAGGAACCACACACTGAAAAGTGCAGCGTATATTGCTCCTCTATCTAGGTACTAGATAGAAAGACAACCCAATATTTTTTCGGAACTTGGGCGCAGAACCAGTAGGGCTATTCTGATTCATTCGGAAACCTTTTCGGACTGATATCGGAAACTATAAAAGGAGATTTATCGAATTCGAAATCTTCTTTGAAACTTCCTGATATCGATCCGAAAAGGCTGTCCGAATGAATTAGAATAACCTACCGGTCACTCTGTGGAAAATTCGACAGAAATCCGTGTGAGCGACTCCTTGGTTTCAGAAGAAGCAGATAACAATTGCAATGTTTCTAAGAATAATAAATTAACGACGAAGTTATAGTTATTTACAAAGTCATCAATGGAATATATTTACGATTCGATGTGTTGTAAAAACAATGGTTTTACTCAATGATACTAGCAAATAATTTTTCGTAAAGCTGCGTCCGACATTAGACGTGTTTAGATATTTCCTCAGTAATTTCAGTTAACAACATGCTAAGTAAGAAAACCCTTCACCCACCGTATTTTTAAGCGGGTTCGGGATGCAAACGGGACGTTTTTGTCTCTGGCTTACTTAGGCTAGGTAAACCAATTAAATAAAGTATTGCATAAATCAATTAAGGGTCGAAACAGTCATAGAAATATTAATAAAATTTAAAGGTGATTCGTCCCAGTGGGACGAGATAATGGTGGTCCGAAACTAGAATAACTCTGCTCTGTACCTATGCTTTGAATGCTCTATACGCCTTTCGTGTGGATTTTTTAAGATTTCATATGATTGACTTACCTCGATTACTTACATGTTCTTTATCTCTCCGTTAATTAAATTCAATTGTGTAAGATCTAGCAAGTTCCGCTATATTACGCTCGTAAGCAGCAACGCTTTAAAGAAAACCTTCAAGATGGCAAACCGGTTCCGAATGCACATGACATACAAACTCGTGCAGTGTCAATACCGTAGGTACTTCATTGAAACTGGTTTATTATGCAATGTCGTTTACCTTAACAACTTTACCCTTGCATGAACATCTTTTTAAGAAACAGTCGGAAAATCTACAAACGTTTTTATATCATACGTATACAAGTTAACAAAATACAAGTTATTTGTACCGTACTCGTAGCTAACACGTAGGGTCGGTAAACGGCAAAAGTGAGCTTAGCGTAGGGCACCTTCGTCAAATTAGGAAAGAACAAAAGTTTATATACAATGTCAAACTGACAAACATTTTATCCGTTTCGGACATTATCGTTTGGAAGTTTCGGATCACAAAATATTACGGTCTGATTGACACGCCGCGGGCATGCACGGGTTAAATAAACTCTATGCAGAGAAAAAGTGTCCATAAAAATACATGCTGTTTTGTACCGAAATTTATCTCGATTTGTTTAAAAAAAAAATGTAACAAGCAGACATCAATTTTTTCACATTTTAGCAGTGGTCGCCCCTGCCTTCGATCCGTTCGATTCTAGACTAGCGGGTTCAAATCCTGCAACTATGGAATTTTCTATTCGAATTTAGCTAGGTAGGTATCTAAAACGGAATAAAAAAACCCATGTTTTAGTATATTGATAGGTAGGTATAGGTATTTAGATAAAGTAATTAGCAATACCTTCTAAGAAAAAGGTCCTACCTACCTATCGCAACAGCACAGATCATTATAATACTATATACTAGCAACCGTTTAAAATGCATCTATAATGACAAAATGACAAAACCCTGAGGTAAATAATGCATAGGTTGATATTGATGATGATGGTAAGTACATCTAAATTACTCTAATGATGTAACGTGATTGATGAGACTATACAACCATACCATAATAGTGGAAGTAATAACTATAAAATGTAATTGCGATGGAAATAAATATCTAGGAAATGTACCATAAACACTTAGGTGTATTTTATTTAACCATGAGTAATAGAAAAAAATAACCAAATGGTTTTAGCAGATTTGGCCTTAGATAAAATTCAGTCAACCTTTTAGTGTCTTTTTAACTTTTCTTACATTTTTATTTACATCGTAAAGGTCGCAGGAAACACCTGCGGGCCTAAGATATTTGTCATGTCGTTCTGTCAAAATGTAAGCATTTTGTACCAGTTTTGGAAATATTGCATTATCTGTGGTAATGTTGTCGAGAAACCGCGCCTTTGAATTTTCAACTTTTGACATTTCTGCATGACTATTATCTCGTCCTCAGAGAGGTACGACGACTAACAAGTGTCAAAGTGTACATTATGGCGCGTTTTGTCGACACCATTAGGTACCACAGATAATGCAATAGTTCCTAAACTGGTACAAAATGCTTACATTTTCACAGAACGACAAGACAAATATCTCGCGGTGCGCATCTTAGGCCCGCTGGTTGCGGCACGCACAAGACCGAAGAGGCTGGCATAACATGAATGAGGCCTATATATACACAGCAGTGGGTGATACCGGGCTGAGATGATGATGATGGTAATTTTTCTTAAAAAACATCGCGATCGTTTGCAATTTTGGAACAGACTTTTAGGTATGCAGCTACATTAATAATCTTTACTTTATAACTATTTTCTTGTTTATTTAGTACGTTATTCTCTGAGTAAAAAATCTTAGGAAATTAGCATTACAAATCCACCATCGGTAATCGCATATCAAATCACTTTGGATCCGGGTTCGTGTCACGTCATGGAACATGCCGTGCGACATGACATCGTCAATTCGGTGCGAACTGGCGACCTTCCGCGTGTGAAACAGATGTGGTAACCACCACACCACGGAACCAGTTAAACTATGCGCGAAATTTTGTAAGTATCCACTGACACATTAATGTATTCGAATGACGTTGTCAAAGTTTGAAAAAAGTGTCGCGACAACCTTTTGGTCTTATTTTTTTCCGTCTAGCCCCCTTTCGCAAAGCGCGATAAGGAACTTCGTTCCAATAGTTTACTCACAGATCTTTTTCATGGTTGTGTATGCAATGCGCCGCGGTGAGCACGTGCCGCGAGGAGATGAGCGAGCCCCCGCACAGCCAGCGCGTCTCCTCGCCGCGCCGGTACCCCAGCAGCGCCATCCACGGGAACGCACCTAAACACCAAACTCATGTGTGGATAGGTTCTGCTGATGGACTACTTGTTCGGCGGACTTGTTTCCGCAACTAGGCCACAGCTGGGCCCTTTTTACGTGATTGCTGATGGACTATTCACTCTTTATAGAAGTTATACTTCTAATGCGACTTCCAACAACGTTGCATTACACGGGAGGACATAGTCTCTGTCTCTTTCTATTTTCTCCGAATAGAAAGAGACGGAGACTAATACGCTACAAATGTTATAATCAAAATATAGATGGCAGTGTTCAGCATTTTTTGAAGATATACGACTTCCAACTGACAGCGTCAAACAAAAAAAAAGAAACATAGCCGTAATTTAAATAATCAGGAGCAGAACTCTGTTGGCGGAACAGTGATACTGTTGGACTGCGGTCAGACCGACAACGGGATACGAGTTCAAATCCAAACCGACATTATAGACTTTTTGCAACTTTTTACTTTTTATTTTGAAGTGAAAATGTAGTACCTACTGCATATTGGTTAAGTACATAAAAATAAATAAATTTCACATTAAACACAGAGCGAGAGTTAATGCGTGGCACTCGAAGTATAACTGCTTCCGAGTGTAGGGACTCCACACACTGGTTTTTTTAATTTATTTATTTATTTGAGTCCCCAACATCATATACACCGAATCACTGAAATATTCAATAACAAAATAAAGGCATGCCAAGTGTTACAATAATTATAGGAGACAGACAACAAGCTATGACTAGAGCGATCTTGATTCTTAAGTAACACTACTGATAACATAATATGTACTTCTGATGGGTTATTGACTCTTAATTCTTAGGTAACACAACTGATAACATTAGCCGACTTCAAAAAAGGAGGAGATTCTCAATTTGTTACCTCATAACTCCGTCATTTATAAACCGATTTAAAAAACTCTATTTTTCACAATCTATTACATTCAAGGTTGTCTGGTAGAGATCGCTGTTTAGCGATAAGACCGCCCATTGTATGTCATACACTTCCTGTATGTTAAGGTTTAGTTGTGGTGTGCAATAAAGTATTTTCTATGTACTAATATTATAAACGCGAAAGTTTGTAAGGATGGATGGATGTTTGTTACTAATAAACATAAAAACTACTGATCCGATTTGGATGAAACTTGGAATATATATTGTCCGTGACCTGGATTAACACATAGGCTACTTTTTATCCCGGAAAATCAACGGGATCCAACGGGACGCGAACGAAGTCGCGGGCGGCAGCTAGTATATATATACTTATAGGTTGGTCCCATAAACATTTCATCAAAATCGGAACAGTAGTTTGGCTTTTAAATAAGAATACCGTAAAACGAGGCGACTTTCAAATTACGGGGCGTCTTTGATGATAACAAAACCGAATACGAATACCGATATTTCTAGGACCCGTCTTCCGTTTTGTTATCATCAAAGACGCCCCGTAATTTGAAAGTCGCCTCGTTTTACGGTAACTGAAAAAAGCATGACATTCACGTTAAAGATAATGTGTCATAGTTTGGTTTTATGTCTTATCACAACACCTAAATACTTAAGTGTAAAGAAACTTTTCGTTGTTTGAATAAAATCTAACCAAGCTTAGCAGGTATTCCACCAACCACCCTACTCAACGTGGTGTTGCTAATTCCGCAGACGGGCGGAGTGGGGAGACTGGTCAGGAAGTCCCCAGCGGCCTTCGGAGCTGCTGTGGGGGCTGCAGTGGGGGCCGCTGTAGGCGCCACTGTGGTAATCACAGGGGCAGCTTCAGTGGGGAATCCTGGAAGAGGGCAGCATACCTGAGGAGTTCACAAATACCCCTTTATTCATATTCAACTGTACTTAACGCGGCTTTAAAAAAATTCTCTATCATTGTCACTTGCATGATGACGAAAAGAGATTAGAACAGATTAGAACAGATTTAGCAAGCATTTTAGTTAGTTCAGCTTTAGAAGGTCAATATGATTATACCCCTAAGGCCGGAATACTGTAACGTCACTAAAATTTCAGCACCACTTAAAATTTATCTTCCTCTGTTTGACATTACTCATTTGTAAGAGATGGCAATAATTTAAGCGTGGAGTATTCGGCCGTAAGACCTTTAAGGTAAGCGTCCACAGGCCCGCATCGCACGTATCGGACGCATCGCACGTAACGGATTTTAGTTTGCCTTGTATAAAAACTCATAGAACAGCGTCCGCTGATCCGCACCGTACGGACGAGTTTTTATACAAGGCAAACTAAAATCCGCTACGTGCGATGCGTCCGATACGTGCGATGCGGGCCTGTGGACGCTTGCCTTTAGATTGAGTTTTTTGCTATCAGATACGGACGACTGAGGTGAGGAATGTGTCGACGAACTTATATAGCTCTGTTGTAAAAGGACAATAGAAAGTTGCTATAAAATATTCCACTCGTAGTTATAAATAAAAAGGGTACATAACTGAAATGTTAAAGTAACTCCGACGTGAATGTTCGGCCTTCATTATATTTTCTTTAGCAAAAAGAACTGAATCCAGCCAATATTAGTTTCGGCTAGATAGAACCCACTGCCCCCATATCGCAAGCTCTGGGGCCTGATTTTTGACTTCAAACTGCTTTCGCTGCCTAGCATAATGTCATAGCGTGGCTACATATACGAAAACAAGAAGCTTTTGACGGCAAAAAACGCGCTGAAACGCGCTAATGTCATTATTTAGTCACAAAATATGTGATTTAGTATGAAAAGAAAACCTGCCAGGTTTTTGAAGTCAAAAATCAGGCCCCCTAAGTGGTTTTAATGAGATAACGATTGCCCGCCTGCTCCCACACCGTCCTCTGCAGATTTTGGACTTGTCTTCATAACATCCAGCTAAATTGAACAGTATACCAAAATCTGATAAAGTCTAACCTGTATTCTGAGGAGGCTAAAGTTAATTTTAATGTCCTAATGATGATCAGCTTACCTTAGGGTTGCCGCCGTCAAAGCCGCAATGTGCTTTTCTCAGCATTTGCACTGCATTAGGGTTGGTCTGCGACTCCTTTAGCACTTTCAGGAAGGTAGGGCACGAGTACAGGCTGATGCAGCTGCCTGTTCCACCTTCTATAGTTTTGCAGGTTGCACCTGGGAATACACAAAATTTCCTAATTCTAGTTCTAATTCAAGGATCTGCACTAACGTCTCGCGTTGGAGCGTACTAATTCTAATTCTAATTCGTCGTGGGGAATGAGATCTGCACTGACGTCCCGCGTTGGGGTGTATTGTGCATTGTCCCCTTGCTGACCTCATGCACCCCAGCCAGCCCAACTTCTTAAAGTAACGGAGAAGGACTTTGGCTTGATGACAGCAATGTTCCAGCATCTCCGATGGTATTGCGGATGCCGAGGGGTGAGACCCGATCAGCTCCTGCAGTCCCGTTTTGGATCTGGCCTCGGTTGTGGCAGTACAATGTGTTAGAGCGTACTGTGTTTTGTACCCCTGATAACGCTAGCTTCATAAAGTAGCATCCTGATTGTGTTGTGGATGCAGAGGAGTCCACTGATAATGTACGAGTAGGTAACTAATTATAAGTTTTTTGGTTTTAATCGATTTGATGGTTTTTTACAAGTTTTATAGCTGCCTCGCCCTGACATTTTTATCCTAAAACACATACCTAGATAAACTGGAGATTAGACAAGCTGAGTAGAGTATTATTGTGGTTAGCGAAGTCAGAACAACTGGCTCGTAAAATGCATAAAAAATGGCTTCTATCACACCGAATCGAACATTACAATTCAAACTCTTGGGTTCAAGTAATAAGCGCGTTATGATGAGGTAAGTGGTAGAGTCCAAACTGCGACTTAATATGCTTCAGTCACTATTTTAAAGTCATGAGAATGTTTCTCTTGAATTTTTAAAGCCATAGCCTAAATGTCCCTCTTTTTTTTATTTTCTTGTGTGTATTGCAGAAGTTGCGGCACGCACAAGACAGAGAAGGCTGGCATAACATGAAGGAGGCTTATACCTAGCAGTGGGTTATACCGGGCTGAGATGATGATGATTACAGAAGCGGTCACAAAGGGAGGCAACACAGTTGACGAGTATTTTTGTTTCATGTGTTGATTTTTCCATCGAAGATTATTAGGCACGGATGAATGAAGTTTACCACCGGAAGTAAATAGAAGAGGTCAGTCTCAGGCATCTATAAAACTAATAAGTACCTAGTTTGTAACTGTGTGAATGCAGCACTGTTGGACCACAAGTTTTAACCTTGGAAAATAATCATTAAACATGGATTTTATGTACGGAAACACAGATGATATTAAAACATTTGAAATTCAAGCTTATGCAGACAGGTTGGTAAAAAAAACAAGTTTAATGATTATGTGGTATGTTTTGATCATGATGATGAGTTCAATAAATGACTCTATCATGTTATTGACGATACCATAGCAACTCGAACGAATGCAATAGTATGGAAACTGAGAAGAGGGCGGGCAAAACGCATTTTCTTAAAAATTGCTGCTCTTGCAGCCAATACCAGGCTAATATTATAAGGCGAAAGAAAAATAAGAGAAAAATTCCTAAGAAAACTGAATCAAGAAAAATGTGCGCAATATTTTAGAACCAGGCCCAAAATATACATATTAAATCAACATGTATAAAAACAGTACGAAAATAGTGCGATTGGGCCCTTTTAAAATTTGCAACCAATATTTGGTAAAATGTGAGCGACAATGTACTAAGTATTAATATCTTATACAGGATGTCCCACGGCCATGCCACATGGAGGGAAAGTATCTTAAATAATGTAGATAGAACATTTTACCAAAAGAAGACTTTATGTTGATTATAAAAAAAAATTAAACTGCATTCAAAGAATTTTGAATAATCGCTTGTCTGAACCGGAAATCGAACCCACCAAATTGTAAAAACTTATTATTGATAGTCCGGTAGACTATGCCTAGGGTCTCACTCCAGTGTTCACCAAACCTATATCATAAAAGACTAACTTACCGAACAAGGGCACAGGGTTGAAGTTGAAGTTGTTCCTAGATTCAGTGCTAGGAGTACTCCTTGTCTCAGGCGCCTGCGTGCCACCCTGGTTGAAGTCCACAGGGTCGTTGGGACCGTCGTACGATCCTATCGAATGGTAAATGATAAAAAACCACTCCCGGAAATTGGCCTAGTACGAGTTTTCAGTGTATAGTGTGGGTGTGAAACGTCTAACGCCAGTACACCAGTGGGCACTGATTGCTCGATATGCGAGTACGGGCTTGGTGTAGACCAAGTTTCTCAAAGAATCCGCTCGTGTCTCCATACAAATCAGCGCCCACTGGGGGGCAGGGCGTCAGACGTTTCACACCAGATTTACACTCCAAAACTCGTACTAGGCCTTATGGTAAGTATTTTAAAATAACACAAGTAAATAATATAAAAATTTAGTTTTAAAGTTTCAAAATGGAGATAATTTCTTTTTGATAAGTGAAATCTCTTAGTACTTATGCCTAGGCTGACTAGGTTGAGAGGATGGCATATTAGGTGCTGGGTAAGCCTACTTCATCTAAAAGGTTGCCTCCTAAGACTGTATAAATCATCTTCAATAGATGTAAAGGCCTAAGTTTTATACCTAATAGTAAAATAATAAAAGCTACCTGCACTGGAACCATCATTGCTGCCAAAATTGACATTTCCCTGGCCTTGCTGCGAGCCACCTTGATTTTGGTACTGATTGCCATCTTGGTTTTGGTATTGAGAGCCATCTTGGTTTTGGTATTGGGAGCCATCTTGGTTTTGGTATTGGGAGCCATCTGGGTTTTGGTATTGGGAGCCATCTTGGTTTTGGTTCTGATTGCCATTTTGATTCTGATACTGAGATCCGTCATTGTTTACGAAATTGAAATTCCCCTGACCTGACTGCGAGTTCTGCTCTTCAGTCTGTTCTTGGTTCTGTCCTTGGCCTTGGCCTTGATAATTCGCCTGACCCTGATTTCCCTGGTCCTGATTAGGGAAAGGAGATTGTGTGTACACCTGGTTATTTCCTGAGTTCTGGTTTTCCTGGTTGTACTCCCCTTGGCCGTAATTAGGTGCTTCTTCAGGATATGAGGTGGGGAACGAGACTGGTCGCTGACTATAGTCGTTTTGGTTCTGAGGATTGTTCGGTCGACCGTTCTGGATGGGTCGGCCATGATTTCTGATGCCGCTGAGGGCTTCCCTGATGTTGCCGATACCTTTAGCTAGGTTGAAGGGCTGTCGACGATCTTGCTGGAAGAATCCTGGGGAAGCATTGAAGCGTTTTAGTTAAGGATTGCTAACTGTAAAGAAATCTACTAGAGGTCTCAAACTTAGCAGAGCTTGTACTATGAGAACTATATTACTGATATAATACTACACATGTTTGTTGTAAATCCTACTAATATAAACGCGAAAGTTTGTAAGTATGGATGGATGGATGTTTGTTTACTCTTTCACATAAAAACTACTGATCCGATTTGGATGAAACTTGAAATATATATTGTCCGTGACCTGGATTAACACATAGGCAACTTTTTATCCCGAAGAATCAAGGGGATCCAACGGGACGCGAACGAAGTCGCGGGCGGAAGCTAGTATTATATACTTATAAAACATAGGTAGTACGAGTTAGCGGCCAACTCTGGTGACGTAGTTTTAAGGCCGCCTTAAGGCCTCCGTCATGGTTTAGCCAGACATATCCGTTCATGAACCTATTGATTTATATTCAGCGAATTGTCATGGCCAGTTGCGAGAAATTATGTAAGCTCCGGAATAAGGAAAACCATTGACCTTAGATAGCTTTCTTGGCGGAGGCTCTATTTACAGGAATAATTTGTATCTTATCTTTATTTTCTTATCTACGCCACACGTAATATAACATTGTCTATGTGTAGGTTTTATACTGCTGACCGGTTCAGATTGAATCATAATAATAATAATTAATTATTAATATGCTCTACGTATCTGTGAAGGTGTTTTGGCTGGTATAAAAATATAGCCGATCTGTTAGTAGTGTCACAGATTATATAATACTATGTAGTGTTTACGTACCTACATACTACATAAGTATTGCCCTTACCTATATCACCCTATATACAGAGAATAAAATATCTCTTACGAATACTGAAAATGAATATTTGGATCCTAACATTGAATGGTTCACGTCACCAAAATAAAAAACAAAAGATTTTTTATTTTTAAATGCAAGATTTTTTTTCAGAAAATCATGGTACTGCCGTTCCAGCCGTATCACGGCTATCACTTAGAGTCCTTTCCATGAAAGAAGTCCCCCAGACGCGTCGCTGTAGTCGACCTTAAGTATTATTTCTCGGGCAGCACTTTTAACAACTTTAGGCATTGAAAACAAGACTTTGATCACAGAAACCAAATAAAAACGCACTAGCATCCGAACACATCACCAGCACCTGACAACTAATTTAAAATTTAGTTTTAAAATTTAGTTCCGGAAATTTCCGCGGGACTTCTTTCATGAAAAGGACTGTACCGATTTTTTTTATTTTGTTTTTTAAGAGTCGTGGTACTAACAGTGAATGAAGAACTTGTTTGTTTTCTCATTCAGTCCACAACCTACCTGACCTCCGAAGTAATTAGTGTACCTACCTAAGTAAATAGGAGGTACAGTCAGGAGAACAGTCTATATTTACTTTTTCATACCTATTTTAACGTTTATTGGTATTTTATGTTTAAAAAGAAATAGCAATTTTATTTAATTAAGGTACATTTAATGGAATCTAAATGATGATTCTCCTATTATCTTTCAATCAAGTTCGTGCTTCGGACATCGACATGTAAAAATCAACAATCAACTTACCTACCTAACAATCCAATAAAATACTAAAATTACCATAATCACCACCAACCATGACCAAACACATCATTTTATACCATGTAATATCAAAAATTGTTTGGGGCCAGTTAGGTGCACTAAAATTTAATCACATAATATTCTGGGGATTTCCCTAAATCTTCAATGAAGGGCAAGTAGAATGGCTTTGCGTACAAAGAGATTTGACTTTTGCACACAAAGACAGAGCTATTAAACCGTGTCGGGACCGTAGAGTATCTACTAAAACCAAAAAAAAACTAAAACTAAACTACTGATAAATTTACTAAAATGCCTGTCTATGTCTATGTCTACAGTACTGCTGTCATCATTTAAATAAAGGGTTTCATTCTGCGGCGGGCTCGAGATGACGCGGTGACAACACAATCCATCATAGGTTGTCTGGTAGAGATCGCTATTTAGCGATAAAACCGCCCATTGTAGTCATAGACTTGAGTTGTTATGTTTCCTATATATCTAGTTTTTAGTTGTGGTGTGGTGTCTGAACAGCCTCTAGTTACGGACGTGACATTAAATTAATAGTGAATGAATCAATATGAAATAATTTTTTTCCTGTTCAGTGTCCGTTGGTCAAGGGAAAGTCCTTCGATGTATTGACTCTATGAGATTGATGTAGAGTCTGCGTCATTGTCTGCTACTGGCTTAGCCAATTTTATCGGCTCTATTTAATGTATGATTACTTAGGGTTTTATAAACATCTTACAGCCGAATACTCAAACGCAACTCAAACCCCACTCAATTTAAGTCCCGCTTAAATTATTGCCATCTCTTACAAATGAGTAATGTCAAACAGAGGCAGAGCAATCATAAGTGGTGCTCAAATTTGAATGACGTTTGAGTATTCGGCTGTTAGACCGAATATACCTACTATGATATAGTTTAACATATAAAATATGTTTCACTACGAAGTATTAAGACGTTTAAATACATATTATATTTTTTATTTTTATACCATATTAGCTACCTCCCTACCAATTTTCAGCCATATCGGTCCAGCCGTTCACGCGTGATGTCGTGACCAAGGGAAATAGGAATTCATTTTTATATATTATATAGAGATAGGCAACCGTTTGACTACAATAAGCAGTGATGTGGTCGACGATGTAGCACGGTTACCTAGAAGATACCTATTCACTCTACTCTTGAAAACTTCCAAAAATATTTGTACCAATGAACATTATTTATTGAGATTGCTGTTTGAAAAACTAGCTCACATCAGAGTATTCTGATGTGAGTCTATACGTCTGATGATGACCAGCATAATAATATTATATATGATGAATGGGCGCCTAGGTATTTTCAGGTTCATCGGTGTTAAACACCGGATATAGTAAGTTGCCACTTTCTCGCAGAAACTAGTTTTGAGTGTCCACCATTGACACGATTAATGAATGTAAGTATTCTAAAACAACGCTACGTAAAGTTGAGTACACGATATCCATCTTAGAATCGGACTAGTCGCTAAAATTATAGTCGCATTGCGCGTGCATTTTTAGTTTTCTTTGGTATTATGACAATGTGCTATTGTATGTAGGTAGGTACATTTATTCATTGTGCGAGGACATGCAATTAGTGTAAGACTTAGCTACACCTAATTACATACTATTGATAAGTAAACTTTACAAGAGTTTTTAGTGTTTTAGTTTTTACTCATGTAATTATTTGGGTAAATATTTCCCCTAAATTACCTATGTTGTAGTAATATTTTGACTTCCAAGCACGATAGGACAAGGTCTAGAACATCCAAAACGAAAAAGTTTTAATGTTACATTTTTGATTCAAGAATTAGTGTGTCGAAAACTGGTCTCTAGTCCAATACTGGTTCCACGTAGGTATTTACATAGTTTTAGTATTTGATTTACCTGTCAGCTATATTCCTTCTTTCGTTTTATTTATTCGGCTGTGTATTTAATTTTTTTGTCTCTATTTATTTTTCACTAAAACTACCATAAATAGTAGCAGTGATACACCTGAACGATTATTTTACATATATATATTATATTTTATTATCTTGTCGTTTTATATACTAGCAAGCAAGCACGTATGAGTTAGTGGCCAACTCTGGTGACGGAGTTTTTAGGCCGCCTTAAGGCCTCCGTCGTGGCTTAACGACTGCTAGAGCCGGGACCGACAGTTTAACGTGCCCTCCGAAGCACGGAAGCGCTCAGATGTAAATGCCACTAACGGTCACCCATCCAAATAGTGACCGCACAGAACGTTGCTTAACTTAGATAATCAGTGAAGATTGGCTAAGCAAGCTACGCCACGAGCGTTTTATATACTGCTTATGTACTATCAGATGTACATAAAGTATAATAATTTGGCTCCACGAAGCAGAGATAATTAAAACATTGATCAAAAAAATAATAAAAAAACTCACCAAACTGGCAACTCACAATCTGCACACAAACAAAAAAACACAGCACATATACACTTCCCGCCATTATCACAATCGTTCTGCGCCAAAAATAAGTCTCAAATGCTTTTTAACAAAACCAGTATTTTATTATGATTTTATGTAAATTGTATAACAAAACACTATTATTTTTATTTCGTATTTATACGACATGTCTCGCGACCGCACTTGGATAAAATGTCTCTGAGTCTTGACCAGTTGCGGATATTATAAACGTCGGTCAATCTCGAGGTGATCCGGCCACTCATCGACCAGGTAATCCAGCGTATAGAACTGTAACTAATCACACACGTAGGCACCACACAATATAATTGATCTAAATGTAGTAACATAACTAATATAAATAAATACTATTGTGATTTTTGTAATGTTTTAATTAATAAACGTTTTATTTCTAGAGGCAGAATCTTACTTAACTAACGTAAAAAAAAGGAGTAAGTGGATATACTTACTTAAAAATAATTTAACTGAGAACTTTGTGATGACCCAGAAGTCACCCTAAATATATTTTTTACTGCCTAAGAAATGAAAGCACACATGTTGAACTAATGTCCAAGGCGAAACTAATCTTTTGTTTAACGAATAATTTTTTGCGTTTCTGTCAAACATATTACCTAAATGAATTGGTTGCAGCTGCGTGGTTTTGAGAACAAAAAGCTAACAGATATTGGTATCAGAGATAACGAATGCGATTTTAGACCTGTTCTGAGAAGAGCTTTTGTCTCAAGACTGGCGTCAGAATTTGTTATATAAAAAAAAGGTTAAAAACTACCTACCTATTTCCTGTGTTGCTCGGTTAAAGATGTACAAATGGCATGTTGGTTGCTTGGATGTTAGTAATATAATGGATGATAGAATAATTAATTTTAAGAGCATGGTTATAGTTCGCGAATTATGACACCCATTATTTTAATATAAGGTTTATCCATAAAGATAATTAATAAAAATATAACCCATGTGCTACTGTTTATATAAATGTGTAATACTTTGATTTGAACTCTAAACAGGGTATCGTAAAATTAGATCATTTTTAGTGCCAGTTTCGAGTTGTTCCTAGAAAAGAGCTAAGTTCTAATTTTAAGTCTGTATGATTGATTTGGTAAAAGAGTAATAAAGCAATAACTATACTTCCCTTATAGTACATTGAACTCAGAAGACAGAGAGGTTTACCTAAATAAAAGATAAAAAAAAGATAAAAATGTTTATTGCATAGTCTTAAAGTTAACATTACATCTTACAGTAGAAATAAGTGGACAGTGGAAAGTACAGTAGGCACCTAACTTAGATACCTACCAACCATTTGCTACATTTTTTAAAAGTGCAATGTTAAGTCATCAAGACCTCGGGTTAGTCATAGTATTGAGTTCCTCGCTCTAACTAAGCACATGCTTGTATGTAGAGACGAGGGCTCCTGCTCTGGCTAGCTCAAGGCACGACGTGACGGTGTTCTCGGTACGTGGTTATACCGTATACCGTATCTACATGAAAGTTACAATGTATTACTGTTCATGGTAACAAAGTAAGACTTACAAAGTACAGCGTATTGTTCTGTAGCTTCTCTAACTTAAGATCTAAATATACTTAAATTGAGTTTTCTTGTTTACTAAAATTAGACAATACTTATGAAGTGTAATAATAAGAATGGATGAGATGATAAGAATGGTTGCTTAAATACTAGTAATTAATCTATAGTAGGGTAAATAATTAAGTGGGGAGGATAAGTACTGTTTAGGTAGTTAAATGTTATAGCTTAGTGGTTTCGTGTGTGTTTTGTAAATATATTATCAAAAATAGTTGCTAAAATCTTAAAATCTAAAAATAACTTTTAATTAGGTCTAGTAGGTGCAGAGTAACCAAAGGGTGAGGACTTGCCAAAATAATAATAATAAGAGTAACGGGGGTA
The DNA here is from genome assembly GCA_947507515.1 of Eulithis testata. Lineage (NCBI taxonomy): Eukaryota > Metazoa > Arthropoda > Insecta > Lepidoptera > Geometridae > Eulithis > Eulithis testata. The sequence goes on along the minus strand of OX382213.1, from coordinate 883,960 downwards.
AGCAGGATAATATCTGTATTATGAGGTAAGATATAAAATAAAGCTATTTCCTTATTTTTAATAGATCCTCTGTTTTGTCGTATGTTAGTGTTAGTAGGTATTTTGTTAGGCTTGATTTGCATTCGTTGTAAGATAGGGCATGTAATTGTATATTTCTGTTTATTGTGTTATATGTGTAAGGGGCTAAGAACGAGCTGTGTTTTTGAGCAAAACTTGTCCTACATAGCATTGTTTGATAGACTTTGTCAGATCGTCTCGCGGAAGTTTTAGCAGTTGGAGGTAAAAGATGCTGTTTTAATACTGTTTGGTGAATAAAAATCTGCTTGCAGGTGAGGATTTGGGATTCAAGGTAGAGCTGTGTGGTTGGGTACCTGTACGGGTGTGAAAAGGCCACCTTTAAAACTGCTCTCTGCGCTCTTTCAAGCGGTAGCATGTGCGACTTAGCTGCTCCACCCCAAGCCGTTACGCAGTACATCAGGAGGGAGTGACAAAGAGCATGATAGAGCAGCCTTAACTGAGCTTCATTTGCCGCATGTCGTATATTTCTAAAGACCGCGATGAGTTTACGGACTCTGGCTGTAAGTTTTTTTATGTGGCTTGCGTAATTTAACTTCGAATCTATAATTATGCCCAAGTACTTAATGGTCTCTACAGAATCGATGGAAGGACAGTGGCAATTATGGTCCTGTTGGAGTTGGCAGCTTATTGAATGAGCTCTTATGCGAAGTGTGCTATCTGGTGCTTTATTATTTCGCAATGTGAACGCTAGGCATTTGGTTTTATCTGTGTTTAATGTTAATAAATTCAAGTTGAGAAGGATAGAGATCTTATTGAATCCTTCTTGTGCACTTTTAAAAGTATCATTCCAGCTGTAACCTCGAAAGAGAAGGACGGTATCGTCTGCGAAAGCTATTAGTTTGCCTTTAGTTATTTCCATTTGACATATTTGGTTTATATAGACCAAGAATAATGTTGGTCCAATTATGCTTCCTTGAGGAATTCCGTATAGCGACACCGTGGCCTCTGAGCTTATGTAGTTGTGTATTTTGACACTTTGCCTACGGTTACTGAGATAGCTCTTGAGCAATTGGAGCTCACCTCCACGAATTCCTAAACTCTCCAGCTTATCTAGAAGCAGTGGAATTGACACTGTATCGAAAGCTTTAGCAAGGTCTAAAAATATAGCTAAGCATTTATCTCCATCATCTAAGGATGAAGAGACAAATTGGTCCAGCTCAGATACAGCATCCCCGGTCGATCTTCCTCTACGAAAACCAAATTGTTTATTAGATATTAAATTGAAGTTTTCTAGATATTTAATTAGTCTGTTGTTGATCGATTTTTCTATAATTTTTGATAACGCTGGTAAGATGGATATAGGGCGATAGTTCGAGGCTTGCATTTTGTCACCGTTTTTAAATATTGGCAAAATCAGAGATTTTTTAAATACATCCGGAAAGACGTGCGTCGCAAAGCATAAGTTGCACAAGTGAGTGAGTGGTGGCGTTAATGTAAACTTGTTTTCTTTTATGATGCGTGTGGATATACCGTCCCAACCAGTAGAGCAGACCGATTTTAAAGAATCGATGAGTTGGAGAATTTCAATTTCGTCAGTATCTAGGAGTACAAAGGAGTTGACATTTGAAGTTGTTTTGAATTGGGTGGTATCAAGTTGGTTAAAATTAACCGGTGTAATTTTTTCCGCTAGAGTTTTTCCGACGCTTACAAAGTAAGCATTTGTGGAGTCAAGCTTGGCGATTGGGTCAACTTCACCAACAAGTTCTGATGGAATAGGGTTTTTAGGTTTGTAATGTGTGATATCGTTGATGATTTGCCAAGTTTTTTTGATGTTTTTTCCAGCTTTCTCGAGCAAGGACTTTTCATAGTTTTGTTTGAGCTTCCGGAGAAGGGAATTGCAAAAATTCCTATAGCGTTTATACGTGGTTTTAAGTGTTTCGTTATCTGGTTCTTTCCTAAGTTTGGTATGGAGTTTATCGCGATGTCTCATGCAACGCATTAACCCTGGAGTAACCCAGGGCTTGAGAGGAGTTTGCCTACGAGAGCGTTTTATTAAAGTTGTGTGACTCTGTATAATTTGCATTAAAGAATAAACCAGCCTTTCCGCGGCAATATTTGCATCAGTTATAGATAAGATCTCTGCAAATCCGGAGCTAGCTATATCATTGGAGATCGAGGTATAGTCTAGTTTTTGTAGTGGGGGATCATTTTGAAATCTTAAAGCCGATGCATCCAAGGCCAGTAGCACCGTATAATGATCCGTGACAGAGTTTCTTACGACAAGTGTAGTAGCTTTATTGTCGGTTCTGAGAACCACATGGTCGAGGCAAGATAATTCCCTGGTTGGGAATGTATGAGCAGCCATAAGCCCGTGATAAGCCAGAAGGTCCAGGTAATCTGGGGCATGTGGGTGCTCAGTGTTGTCTGTTATATTTATATTTATGTCACCTGTGATTACAAGATTTTTAAATTTGGCTAACGACCGGAGCAACTCGTCCAGGGATTTTATAAATTTATCACAGTGCTTATAGGATGGCGACCGGTAGATGGAGACAACAGCTGTAGAGTTATTAATTTCAGTCACCATGCAGTTAGCTTCCAAGAAAGTGGGTTCGTACGAGTCGGCTTTTAAGTTATTTTTAGTGAACACTACAATGCCATCGTTTTGGATGGGATTTTTTTCTGTGCAAACTGATTTATAGCCATTCCAACTGGGAATATAATTATTTTGTGGTAGTCTACATTCAGTAAGGACTATAATATCAGGCTCTACTTTAGTGCGTTCTAGCATAATTAAGAAACTATCAAAGTTTTGACCTATGCTTCTAATATTTTGGTTAATCAGTATCAATTGTTTTTTCGATTTAGTTAAGTATTTTGTACAATTTTCAGTGTCGCATGTATATGCCTCTGATACTCTAGCTTCGTCAAGATCTCGATAGAGTTCAGTAACGATTCTACTCATGATTGTCGTAATTCAGGGTATGTCGCAGTATGTGAACGAGGGTGTCTGTGTGAGCGTGTGGTGTCTTTGTAAGTGTATCGAGAGAGTGCTGGGTTAGTTAGACCTATTGGATGTTCATAGACAGAATTTTTTTTTTTTTTTGGGTATTTAAGATGTTTATATATTGTGGTTTAGTTCTTTCAGGTCTCTTTCGTCGAAAACTCGCACACGTAGCGAGTCATTTGATTTCCGTAGAAATATTCGGCCAAAGGATATCCAGCAGTGCATGTAATCGTTGGCTTTGGCGAATTCGCGGGCTTGGTAGAAAAGCTTCCTATCTTTTTGGGTGAGATTTTCTGAAATATAAACCGGTTGTCTGGGTCCGTTGAACTTCAGGGTTTGAGTACAAAATTTGTCACTTTGGTGATCCTTATTAAATTTCTTGTACGAATCCAAGAAGGCGTCTCTGGCCAGCACCGTGGTGAAGTCGGCGATGATGGGGCTATTTTTAGACTTTGAGTTTGCTCGGTAGATATCTTTTATATCAGTGGCGTAGTCCAGAGGTAAGTTTAGTGATTCGGCTGTTATCAAAATCACTTTTTTTAAATCGTCCTTAGACTCTTTTGGATCTTGCGGAACGTTTCTTAGTTCTATGCTGGTGCCCTTAAGTTGACGTTCTAAAGAGTCTATTTTACCTTCTAGGAACTGAATTTTGCTCTCACTAGTCCTATTTTTCTCCAATGTGGTGAGTTTTTGTAGAACTTCCTCGTACTGCCGTGACATAAATTCCATAGAATCCTTCACCTCACTGACTGAGCTCAACACGGCTGAGAACTTCTCATCCTGGTCCTTCTTCAGTGAGGAAAAGAGATCGATGATTTCAGATCTTGAGATATCGTCATTTTTACGTTTGAGCTCCCTACTACCACGATTTCGGCTTGCAATATTTGTAAAGGATAGAGACTCGCTGAGTGGGGGAGGGGATTGCGCTATGTTGGACTCGGAAGAACAATGTTGCAGAGGCGAAGCAAAAGCTGCAGATGGTGGAGAACGCTGCATTACGTGGTTTTCTCTACTACCGATTTTCTAGCCACACAAGATCTTTGTGTTACTTGCAATGGTAATTTGAGCAGGCGTTAAGCAAAGCTATAGGATTTGTAGCAGGCACGGTTTGGCAAGGCGTTGTGTAGCAGTAGGTGTCGCTACGGCGTAGCATTCAGACCGCGCTACTGTCGGGTAATTTCGCCGCGGCTGCTCACTGACTCAATAGCTCAGTCGGCAGTAGCACCGGCCGAGAAGCAGACGCAGGCCAGTTCGATTCTCCGCAAAAGCAAAAAGTCGGCTCGCACTCACGTCAACAGCAACGGTCCCTTCCTGGAGACACGGGGCGAAGCTCCAAATTCATCCACCTTTGGGCGAAGTCTCGGGGCGCAGTCCCAGGGCTCGAGATGTGGACAGACAAGCACCGCAACACACGTCCGACTCGTAACAGTGTCGCGAGCAAAGAGGAAACGTGTTGATTGTAATTTCCTAGATAATAATATGTCGCTTGTTCCCATCTCACTCTGAGACTTCGGTTCCCAAATTTGAATTCTTAAGGCTGTCTAAGTCTTGGCCAAAAGGCCTGTAAAATTAGCTTGCCCTGGAATAACTAAGGTCTTGGTGGGTCCGAATAGGTATTCGGATCCCTTCACGGCTTTCCGAGACGATTGATGGGAAAGCGTAGTAGTCTGACTTGATTAGATTTCTGTTGAGATCAAAGCAATTCCGATTATCAGCTTATAATGCGGTGGTGTTATTCCGGAAACCCTATAGGGCTCAAAGTACAAATATAAAGCCTAGATTAAACCTAAATGTGATGGTTAAGTTTCTCTATAAGTTGTATGTTTAATTGGTAAGGGTTTGTACATGGTTTTATCTTGCATTTGGTTTCTTAATAAACTAATTATTACTGAGTTCGTTTAGAGTTTAATTCCTTCTTATTTAAATTCATTTCCTAGTTCACTCGATTAGGACAGGATTAAAATTTGTCTAAAGATTCATAATCATTGAGCTGAAGATAATTTTAGAACCATTCAAATATTCATCTTGAGAGTCTTGAGTAGATATCAGTCGATAAAGTTAATAATACTTTTCTGCTAGCGAATGCTATTAGCAGTACAATGAGCGATTGGTTATTCTTGTCTAAATCTGGTCAATTGCTCCGAGCTGAAAAAGTCTGACGGACTCACGGATCAACCACGTCTGTCATTGAGATCCGTTAACACAAACTTCGACAAAGTCCAGTCTAGACTAGGAAGATGCACGGGGATTCTAGATACCCAATTTAAGTGCCACTCTGCTCCCGAGTATAATTGAACCACCAAATAACTAAGAGAATCCATTGCCTAAATCAAAGAGTTTGTTAATCACTGATTTTAATCCATATAAGTATGTATATCAGCTCAAGACTTTAGCATTATGTTCAAGTAATTAGTTCATACAGGACAAGGCAAATATCATTATTCAGGTAGAAACACTCTACACTGGTTCGAGGCTGGCGTCATCGAAAGCAGAGCGCACAGAACCTTACCCGTAGTTCACATTCACCCATACAATATTTTAAAACAATAGAATAGATTTAATGAGCTAAACCTCTAACAGGGGGTCGGGGCCATTACATTTGTTGCCGGTGTCCAGGATTTAGTTCAAAGTATTGCAAAAACGCTTTACTACTAAAACAAAGTTTCTGGTTTAAATAAAAAATAACACAACGTAGCTTTATTATTAATGACGATCACAAATATATAAAACAGAATTTTTAGAGATAAATATTCAATTGTCTCATTTTCTATCTTTGTCTAGATATTTTTATTATTTTATTAGCCGTCTTGTTGGGTGAACTATACATAAAATCATTTCTATTTCAGTATTTAAAATTTAATTTTATCACCGAAAATAACTCAGTAATCATTATTTTATTGTGCACGTTAAAATTAAGTTAGCATAATGCTTGGTAGCACGCAGCACGTATAGATTGAAAACGAGCAACACACGACCTAGGTTCCGTAGCATCAAATACTAAGAAAGATCAAAACCATCAACACACGAACTCCACATAATTTTCAGGTTTTCAGGTGTTGGGCCGCGGGCAACCAATAGACGAACTCTACAGAATTTTCAGGTTTTCAGATCTAAGACAACCAGCAGTCAGCAGAAGAACTCCGCAGAATTTTCAGGTTTTCAGATGCTAGGTAGCAAGTAAGATAAAATTATGCGACGAATAGATACGTTAAAGCGAGAGGGATATCGATAATGTAGCGTGGCTGCGGTATAATGAGATAAACGGATTTTCAGGTTCTTCAAGCGACAAGATTAATTCAAATATACCAAGATTAGATAATTTATTAGATGCCAGATCAAAACTGACTGGAACTTTTAATTCACATTGGTGTCGCTTATTCTATAAGACGAACGATTTATACACTAGATTTATTAAGAAACTTATAGCTTTTAATTAAAAGAAGTACATTCATTCAGTAGAGAGACAAGGTAGCGAGATTGAAGTATTTTCAGAATGCCTAGCAGGAGCCACATTGAAGGTGTAAGAGTTATTTAGTCATAGGTGGGTGACTTCAACTAGTAACAATACGCAGGTGCGTGAGAGCTCAGGTACTGTTTCTTAGAATTTAGGAAACCAAAAGGTGTCGAACGTCGACCTAGTGATTCAACAGTAGGTATTTTAGGTGCTTATTACATTTAAGATATAGTTAGTCGAGGTTATTAGATTATTAGAAAACTTCTAGAGGCCGATATGATGATGATTATTTGAGATAAAGACCTCCACAGGCTGACATTATGATGATGATTATTTGAGATAAGAACTTCCACAGGCTGATATGATGATGGTGAATAATCTAGGTAAGGGCTTTTACAGTCTGATATGATGTGATTAACCGAGGTAAAGGCTTCTATAGATTGATATGATGATGACTAAATGATGATGATTATTTGATATAAGGACTGCTACATGTTGATATAACAATTATGACGATTATTCAGGATAAATTACTTTATGGCCAGGGTTGATGATTATGAAAAATGCGATTATTGTTGCATTTAACCAAATACACGAATAAAATAGATAAGTAAGATGGGATGTATGAAAGTCAAGTAAAGTGTGAACTTGGTAATAGATTTACGATTATAAATAGTACCTACCAAAGAATAATGATTTATTACAAGGAACTGGTTTGATGTTTGAGAAATACTAACTGAAGTTTTGAGTGAGCGGTCAAGTAGTACTCGTGTGATGTACGAGAGTTGTGAGCGGAAATTGTATGTTATTTTAATAATTATTATTTTATAAGTATGATGATAAGGTTATAAGTCCTTTTGTACCGGACAAGGCTAAACAAACATACAACATTCAGAAGTGAGGACGCAGGTTATGATTGGTTTGTAGTCTGAGAACAAAGGCTAAATTACTTAGAACAAACAGCGATAGACGCTTAGGATGGAGTAAGCGAGATAGCGATAGAACCATATGTCCAAACAATAGATGTTCCAGAGAAGTAACGTGATGCAGTATTGTAAGTTTTAATAAACACAAAGTGGTGTTTTCTAGAAATTCCAGACGAACAAAAGGTGTGTGCATAAAGACGAAATGGCGAGACCAAGGCAGTAACCGAATTCCCAGGCGTTTAAAAATATTAAACAATTAAGACGTTTATTTGGGTGTCATAAACTATTTTCAAAAATTCATTTGCTAGTACGGAGAAAAGACAAAAGGCATTGTGTAGAGTTGTAGATTTTTACGATAGAAGATAAAGTATGAATGGATCTTAGAAACAACGAAATACATTGAGCAGAATAGAAAGTTATTCTAGATACAGTTCAGGTTATGCTAGCACATTTCGACATTAGTGAAAGATATTATTCATAAATAGATAACAATGATGAATGGATGAATGAAAGAAAATGCGTTATAGTACGCTTACATACTTAATAAACTAGGAACAACAAGCGATTAAGAACAGTACAGTGAGTGGCCTTATCGCTGAAAGCAGTTTATTCCAGGTATACTTTGGATTGAGATGATTTCAAGTGTATGCTAGATTGGTCAAGTTGTACAAATACCTAGATGAGAATTGATGGATGAATGAAGTAAATAGTAATATAAGTGACTAGCTGCCGCCCACGACTTCATTCGCGTCCCGTTGGATCCCGTTATTTTTTTTTGTAATAAAAGGTATTCTATGTGTTAATCCAAGTCACGGATAATATTATTATATTCCAAGTTTCATTTAAGTCGGATCAGTGGTTTTTGCGTGAAAGAGTAACAAACATAGATACATACATAGATCGCTACAGACTTACGCGTTTATAATATTAGTAGGATATCGGTACTTTGAGTTGCAAGTAGATAAACCGTCAGAGGGTGGCAAGGCCTTAGAGTTTATGGTAAAGAGCTGTTAATAAACGATGATGATGTATTAGATAGTGACAGAGTAAGATTTATTCGCTATCATTCATAGTTTGACTAAGGTTAAGTTTTATTATGTAATATTAAGTTGGTAATCCAGTCAGATTATACGTTTTACCAGACTATTACGAACAAAGGAGAGTTACGATTTTGATCGATACGTATGTATGTATATGAGTATGATTGTCTGCATCTTTATAGCTTTCAAATGGTAATGGATAAGTGTGAAATGATCTAGCTGGCTCATCATTATACTATTATAGGATGGTTTCATTAAAGTATTGTGTATACAGAAGGAATGGACGAATAATTAATAAATGTGAGAATGATATAGTTGGTTCATAATAATATTAATGAATGATTTATTTATGGTATTAAGTATACACAAGGATCAGACGATTATATTGCTGATGTTTCATCAAGGTACACATCGTGAGAAGGTATATGTCCAGGTCCACGAATATTCATCCGCAGTTGAGTTTGGTTAAGGCCAAGAACTTTGAACAGGTGTCAAGCAGAAAAAAAAAATTAGCTTGTTATAGAAAAACGATGCCAAATAGTTATGAACAATAGGAGATAGTTGGAATAGCGATAGCGTTACATCGTAAGGTGAGGTAGTAAAGTTTTATGATAAGAGGTAGCACATTGTTTTACAAACATAAAGAAAGGTTATGAACGTACTAATATAAAACTTAAAAGAACTAGGTAATGAGTTACCTTGTGATGAAAATAAAGTTAAGCCGAAAACAATACCCCAGGTGGACAAAGAATCGAATCTTACTTAAACTTAAAGTTTGTATTGTTGTCTGAAAGCCGTATGCAGTAGGTGCGAAACCTTACGCAGGTGGTTATACAGCGGTAAAAGAAGGCGGTCTGATAAGAGAAATTTAATGCTATTCATTTGTTGAGATACGAAGAAACACCTGCAAATAAGTAGAATTACCATGATTGTAGTATTATCAATCATGTGAATAAAGTTATAAATAAGTTATGGTATATAAAATATTTTCTTTAATAAATAATAATATTATAGATATTACGTAATCTAAAGTTTTCAGACACAGTTTGGTCTGAGGGTGGCTGGAAGTTTAAAGCTTTTGTGTACTAGATACATAATGAGTACGAGTGGTTTTAACCATTACAATTAATTACTAATCAAGACTTTCAGAAGTTTATGAAAAGTTTTTATACTCGAAGAACGATGGTCTTCTTCATATCAAAATTTTCAGAGGGTGGAATGTGATGACCCAGAAGTCACCCTAAATATATTTTTAACTGCCTAAGAAATGAAAGCACACATGTTGAACTAATGTCCAAGGCGAAACTAATCTTTTGTTTAACGAATAATTTTTTGCGTTTCTGTCAAACATATTACCTAAATGAATTGGTTGCAGCTGCGTGGTTTTGAGAACAAAAAGCTAACAGATATTGGTATCAGAGATAACGAATGCGATTTTAGACCTGTTCTGAGAAGAGCTTTTGTCTCAAGACTGGCGTCAGAATTTGTTATATAAAAAAAAGGTTAAAAACTACCTACCTATTTCCTGTGTTGCTCGGTTAAAGATGTACAAATGGCATGTTGGTTGCTTGGATGTTAGTAATATAATGGATGATAGAATAATTAATTTTAAGAGCATGGTTATAGTTCGCGAATTATGACACCCATTATTTTAATATAAGGTTTATCCATAAAGATAATTAATAAAAATATAACCCATGTGCTACTGTTTATATAAATGTGATATTTCAGGATGATTTTACAAAACAGTTAATACTGTTAGCTATCAGCAAACGCTCACATATAAATTTCAGTTTACAGACACCTACTGGTAGCGACGCCCTGTGGTGGAATTTAACAGCTCTGCCAATGAGCGAGGAACGAGTCTCCAAGCCACGCCCAGGACGATGGGACGTGCGCACGAGCAATAAATAGAATGGTGGAGAAACCTTCGCCCCAGTCGGAGTGTTACGGTCAACCAGCGCGTAGCGTTTTTCACTTAGAGTCATTTACGCAGTCAGTTCAGTTTTGAGATTCAGTAGCGTACAGACGTGGCCTTTTGTTTTGGCGCGAATCCTTTGTTTCTGTTATTAGCTTACCGTGGTGATTTTTGCCGTGTAAAGATTTAGTAAGGAGTGTAATACTTTGATTTGAACTCTAAACAGGGTATCGTAAAATTAGATCATTTTTAGTGCCAGTTTCGAGTTGTTCCTAGAAAAGAGCTAAGTTCTAATTTTAAGTCTGTATGATTGATTTGGTAAAAGAGTAATAAAGCAATAACTATACTTCCCTTATAGTACATTGAACTCAGAAGACAGAGAGGTTTACCTAAATCAATCATACGTGTTGATTGTAATTTCCTAGATAATAATATGTCGCTTGTTCCCATCTCACTCTGAGACTTCGGTTCCCAAATTTGAATTCTTAAGGCTGTCTAAGTCTTGGCCAAAAGGCCTGTAAAATTAGCTTGCCCTGGAATAACTAAGTAGGGGGGTCTTGGTGGGTCCGAATAGGTATTCGGATCCCTTCACGGCTTTCCGAGACGATTGATGGGAAAGCGTAGTAGTCTGACTTGATTAGATTTCTGTTGAGATCAAAGCAATTCCGATTATCAGCTTATAATGCGGTGGTGTTATTCCGGAAACCCTATAGGGCTCAAAGTACAAATATAAAGCCTAGATTAAACCTAAATGTGATGGTTAAGTTTCTCTATAAGTTGTATGTTTAATTGGTAAGGGTTTGTACATGGTTTTATCTTGCATTTGGTTTCTTAATAAACTAATTATTACTGAGTTCGTTTAGAGTTTAATTCCTTCTTATTTAAATTCATTTCCTAGTTCACTCGATTAGGACAGGATTAAAATTTGTCTAAAGATTCATAATCATTGAGCTGAAGATAATTTTAGAACCATTCAAATATTCATCTTGAGAGTCTTGAGTAGATATCAGTCGATAAAGTTAATAATACTTTTCTGCTAGCGAATGCTATTAGCAGTACAATGAGCGATTGGTTATTCTTGTCTAAATCTGGTCAATTGCTCCGAGCTGAAAAAGTCTGACGGACTCACGGATCAACCACGTCTGTCATTGAGATCCGTTAACACAAACTTCGACAAAGTCCAGTCTAGACTAGGAAGATGCACGGGGATTCTAGATACCCAATTTAAGTGCCACTCTGCTCCCGAGTATAATTGAACCACCAAATAACTAAGAGAATCCATTGCCTAAATCAAAGAGTTTGTTAATCACTGATTTTAATCCATATAAGTATGTATATCAGCTCAAGACTTTAGCATTATGTTCAAGTAATTAGTTCATACAGGACAAGGCAAATATCATTATTCAGGTAGAAACACTCTACACTGGTTCGAGGCTGGCGTCATCGAAAGCAGAGCGCACAGAACCTTACCCGTAGTTCACATTCACCCATACAATATTTTAAAACAATAGAATAGATTTAATGAGCTAAACCTCTAACAGGGGGTCGGGGCCATTACAACTTCAACTGTCAATTTCAATTTAGTCAGATAAAAATAACATTACGGAAAGGTTTGAAGCATTCCACCCTGAGGGTTATTTTACTTCCTTTTTTTTTAATGAGCTATAGCTAAGCATTTGGCTGCCAAAACACCTGGGGGTAAGTGTAGCTGCAGCCTAAGGTGGAGCACGCTTAGCTATAATCCACCTATTCACTATTTTCTTGAAAATTCCAAGGTTATATCTTTCTGGAAATGAGATGGCAAAGAGTTAAGTTTAATAATGGATTCAAGTTACTTATTATGCTCCTAGTGTAATCTTTGACAGCAACACCGTGGGAGTTTCAGTTCTGTGAGCTTGATTAAACTCATGGGTTTCGTTAGACAAGGCAGTCGTGTGTATGACAAAAAAAGCCCCGATTTTGATCCATAGAATAATGAGAAGTTGCGGTGACGTGAATGTAACATTTTGATTAGTTTCATTCAGTATCGGAATGATTAACAACAAAAAAATGGCAAAAAATATCTTTCGAATATTACTGAGCATAAAAAGATCATTTATACTACACCTGCTTGAAAAGTACCTTGATACTTTATCAAATTTACGGTAGAAAGTACGTCATTGCATATCGAACAAATATGTGGGGAGAAAACGCATCTGAGCGGGAGAGAAAAGTGTATGAAAATCCATTACTTACGTGGTTTTTCCTTTTTAATTTTGGGTAAGACTATGCGCCGGTAACCTAAATATTAAAAGCCAAAAAGTTTTGACACTGGCCACTAGCTGTGTGTTGGATGGTGTCGGGCTGGGAGTGCGACCCTGCGGCGGCAGGATAAACAATTTGAAAAAAGAACATGTAAACATTGCAGACGCCATTGGCGCCATTTTCAATTTGTGTGTTGTTTGAGGATTCAGTTTTAGTTTTTTATTTTCCTCATAGGTGTAGTATAAAGCACTATGTATCACTCGAGAGAAAGTGCGATTCCCGATCTCGGGTGTTTTGAAACACCCGACGGTAATCGGTCACTTTCTCCTCTCGGTGAACAATGTACTATTACAGCAGTCCAAAAGTACCGTTTAGGTACTAGTATAGTATTATAATGATCTGTGGTTTAGGCTATCAGAAGTTTTTTTTTTCAATTCAGTTAAATGTCACTCATTACATACTTGTCATTGAATCGCTATATTTTTTGCGTGAGTACTTATGATTGAAATGAAATGAAATGAAATGAAATAGTGTATTTGTTAGAAACATGGCAAAAAGGTTTTTAATAAGTTTCATATAGGTAACTTATCTCTTGCATCAAATGCCTAATATACTGTCTAAAACTGTTTAGCCAACAGACATTTAAATTATTTAAATGAACAAATGGAAGGACAAGCTAATAAGGAAAGTACAGAATAACACAACATTATTATTTCAATAGCGTCATTCATTGCTTCAATCTTATACATCATAAATAAATTTAGGTGTAATAAATAATAGTCATTATAGTGTAGAAACTACACGTGTAGAAACTTAAAAATAAAAAATAACTTACTTTAAATAGGATAGCATAACACCTATTTTGATGTTTATATGTATATATAACTTTCAATATTTAGGTCTCATAAAAAAGGCGCGCATTTCGTTCACCTTTTTGGTGAATCCCAAAAAAACTTAAGTTTTTATTTAAATTTTACATAAGAAAATTATAATCTACCTACTTATATGAATAGGAATATCTATAATTATTATTATAGAAATAGTTAATATTTATTTTGTTATTTTTATAAATACACAAGACATTATTATAAAATCTAAACTTAAAATTAAATTAAAATAACAAATTAATATTATTTAATCTAGTACCTAACCTACCTAGAATAAAGTAGGTACGCCTTAGCGCAAATCACAGTGCACACAAATATTAATTGACATGTCACCATTCTAATTATTTACATTTTGTTTACAAATAAAATGATTTGATATAACTTATTATTTGATATTCTGCAATGAATAATATGGACTACCTAAAGCACTATGTTCTGAAATGATCGCTAATATGTTGAAAATAAAATATCTCCGGGGTGTTTTAAAAAATCTACTCTGTCTTTTTCTTTTTTACACTATATAATTTAAAACCAGACTGTTATAATATTCTGAAATGATCACTAATCTTTCACATGAGACTATGCCACGCAGTAAAAGTTAAGGCTGCGTTTCCACCAGAGATGTGCGAGGGAAATGTGTTGTACGAGGATGTGTAGCGGAGCTGTGATAATGTGTGGTGCGAGGATGCGTTTCGAAGCTGTGAAATGTGTCGCCGGGGTGCGGTATAGTGCCGTCTATGGACTGGCTGGTACAGTATGTCACAAACCACGCAACACATCCCTCGCAACACATTCCTCGCAACACATCTCCCGCACACATCCCTCGCTTGTTTTGTATGCGCAAAAATCTAGCTCCGCTGAGCCGTTTCCACCAGAGCTGTGCTGACCGAGGCGAAGTTTACAACGAAAGAGAAGCGAACTTTACAAACACATCCCTCGCTACACATCCTCGCACATCTCTGGTGGAAAAGCACCCTAAGCCTTGGTGAAGTTATTAGATTCCCTATATCGTTCCATCAGCTCGCCTTGCCGAGAATCTTCTCTTCAATCCACGGCATGTAATAGCCGACCCTGGCGTAGACGCCGGGCGAGCCGGCCAGCGCGCACCTCCGACCAAACGACACGATACCGATCGCGTAGAAATATGTCCGCGGGGTCAGACCTTCCAGTTGCTGAAAGTTGGTGATAACATTTTACAGAGACAAATGGAAACCTGGTTATATGATGTAGCAGTGATATATACCCCTATGTTATGAGTGGGACTAATAGCCTGTATGCTGTTGATACGGAAATCATTACTCGAGCATTAGATTTCATAAAAAAAATTATACACTAATTTCTAAGTTTAAAATCTTGAAAAACAAACTTCAATTTGATACGCCTTAATCATCAAATGATGATGATGGCATTATATTGGGACTGCTTCATTGATGGTAAGCACCACAGAAAAGTCACAGGAAAGCAAAATACGCAATGTCGTGTACGTGAATGGAGTGTTTTTTCCAGTTATTTTAATTTAACTGCCAAAATACTGAATTGATTTTGATAAAAACCTTATGGGGACTAATCTGAAAGTATACCCTTTTAGATAAAACAATATTTTTCAAATTGAATAATAAATGACGGAGTTATGACTCCAATAGCTTCTAACGTTTGACTATTGCAAGCGTTCATACTTTGACAAAATAATCATTGGGTAAGTTAAGTACGTGTCAGCTTTGGTCTAGCAATCGTAACGCACAACGGAGCGGTATGCAACATGCAGCGCCGGACACATAATTGTATGGAAAACATCTAGTATGGTCTTTTGTTTCGTCGCAGTCTGCGTCAGCGGCGAGGAGCAAACGCGGTACTCCGCGTTGAGCCGCACACCGCAGCGTTGTGCGTTACGATCACCGAAACGCTGTTGTTGGTAAGACACGAAACTAAAATACTTACAACAGGCAGCATAAGAGGACCTCCACTGTCTCCAGAGCACGAGTCAACCATGCCCCTCATGAAGCCAGCACACATCGCCTGCTTGGAGAACAACTCTCGGGACTTAGCGCGTATGTTCTCATCGTAAACCTTCTCGCAGGTCGACGAACTCAGCACTGGGACCTGGGCTACTTGCAGGTGTGTCGCACGAATGCCCTCTGTGAAGAAAATTAACATTAGTTGGTTCAATACCTTTGTTAGAGCAGATTGTAAACATAAGTAGGTAAACCATAATATTTTTGAATGCTTTGATAATTTTGAGAAAACTACACCAGGTTTAGTGTTGGGTTGGGGATACATGGGCAGCCTGAAGCAGCAGCAGTCAGTTTGAAGTCGCAGCAGTCGACTCCTGCTTCAGGCTGCCAGTGTATGTCCGCTTACGAAATGCAGATGAATTACAGTTACGAGGATATTTGAATTGAAATGTGTTCATGATTTTGTACAGTAATTTTGAGATAAAGAACACTGATCCCTAAGCTAGTGTCAAATAGTTTTTTTTTTCAAAGTTACTTCGTCATTTTTCAGTAGCAGATTAGTGTTTATAAATAACATTATGTTCATTATACCTACTAAGTAACCTACAATATATTTCTGCAATATTCTTTGAGCCTATTGAAGTGTCAGATTTTTTGACCATAAAAGCTTAGGGTGTCTTGGAGTCTTGTCCACTATTCATGTCATACTTACGCCATTTGATATCTCCCCAGCCTGCAACAAACGGGTTATAGTCTTCAAAAGTTTCTGATCTCGACGTCTTCTCGGTGAATAGGCAGATTGGTTTAATCAGATCTGAAACACAGAAAAAAATTAAGTTTTAGAACTTTTAGGGTCGTATGCCTATCCGTTGCTCAAGCACTGATCCGGACGATCGAGTGTGGAATTTTGTATGAAAATGTCTACTCAAATCTATGCTTGAGGTGGCTTGAGTAACGATGTATCTATGTATAAGAAGCATACCGGCCCTAAATATTAAATATCGGTGCATTGGCTTAGAAGTTACGCAGCCATAGACAAAAACATCAGAGATTTAACTCTAATAGGATGTTTCCCGTTTCATCAGAGGATGAAAAGAGTTTTCGGCCGAGACATGACGTCATCTCTATTAGACTAGATTCCCTCAAATTACTCTAACCAGAGGTCCTGAGCTTCGGTTACGGCAAGCGCTCGATTAACGACCATAAACGGTGTTTAGAACACGGTGCACACAAAATTTTACTTCAACAACTGTTTACATATTATTATTTGAACGGTTGATTAGTCATTGCACACCTTTAGTACCGCTTCCCTGCCAAAGTCACGATGAGCCCGAACTTCATGATGGTCCATCTATCGGTTCTTACCTGTGTTGGAAGCATGCACTGACAAACATTCAGCTTTTTACCAAAATAACGAAGGTCTGGGGTTCACTGGCTACTGTATAGATAACGCCGGAAATATCACCCCTTCCTTTTTCGGTGGGAATAAAATGAATTCTTACCAGTAAACTGGACATCTTTCTCCAGCACTAGAACGCCAATATCGTTGATCACAGGGTTGTTCCGTGTATATTTCTCGTGCTTGAACATGGCTTTGATCGGGAAGTCCATGGGAGTGGCGCCCTCGTCTTCTCTTTCCAGGTCCAACTCACCGAGACGTACTAGGAAACTAGGAGGGAGATGACTAATAAAACACTGATTCTAGAACTCATTGAGGTCAGCAAAGGACTTTATAATAGAAAAATGTGCATTTAATTTTAAACAGTTTCAAAGGTAGAGTCAATATTTATTCAGTAAAATCACGGAACCTTGGAGGAAGGTAAATTTAGACGCCATTACAAAAATAGGTAAAAATTACGGTTCTGGGTGCGTCCCGCTTCATCTTGATTGACTTATAATTGATTAAAAAATCACGCAGATTGGAAAGCGAATCGGAAGGATGATGCTGGTGAATATCAGCCTGATATTGTCATGACTATAAAACTTTAGTCCTAAGTACTAATATTATAAGCGCGAAAAGGATGTATGGATGTAGGTATGTTTAATCCTTTTTCACGCAAAAACTATAATATATATTATTGTCCGTGACCGTCACTTTTTATCCCAGAAAATCAACGAGCTCCAACGGGAAGCCGCTGGCGGAAGCTAGTTTAAAATAATAATAATAATAAAAAAAAAAAGTTTATTCTCTCTCACAAAAGGTTCAAATACAATAAGGGTTAGGTACAAGTTTAGATGATCTAGTTACAATGCAAACCTGTTTTGTGAGAAACTGGTGCTTGAAGTAGGTTTGTGAAACCTGTATTACAAGTCACCAGGTGCTCTCGCTCCACGGAAAATAAAACAGAAATAAAAAACTCACAGCTGGTCTTCTTTCAAGTGAATGCAGTGCGCGGCGGTCAGCACGTGACGGACGGAAACCAGCATTCCGCCGCACTTCCACATCAAATTGGAGCCCACTGACTCGTCTCTGTACCCCAGCAGCGCCATCCAGGGAAATGCACCTGTAGAACACGTCAATATTACTTAGAGCATGAATCTTATCTCATCGCTACTAAAACAATGAAGAATGGATTGAACAGATAGTTTCTACTTGAATCTGTCAAACGGAATCTAACCATCGAACTAAATGATCAAATGACGGACAGGGGCCATAATAGAAAAGAAAAAGAAGACTAAAAGATTGGACTATTACTACTTGGTGGGCTCAGAGCACCGGCCTACTGAGACTAAGAAGTATCGGGCGCTGTAAGTGTCTTTTTATAAGTATGACGGGTTTAAGAGCATATAGTACCTACCCCAGCTTGAATTCAGATTTAATCCCCGCCTCATGGCCGGACGTACACCCGCCCGCACAGTCGTAGCTATAAAGTATAAAGCCCTCAAACTTCTCTTACATTTTGTTGGCGCTACAGTTTCTAGGAATGGTCTAATGGTCTTTTCCCACCCTGTAAGAAATCTTAAGAAATCTCAGCCCTCACCAAGTTTGGCTGGAACACCGCCCGCCACTCGATCCAGTGATATATTGCTGAGCCCACAGTACGGCGGCTCTGGTAATGCTGCGAGGAAGTCCTGGCCAGACCTGGAGTCTGCAGAGGGGAGGGCTTTGCTATCTGCTGTCTGAGGAGCAGTTTCTCCGGGTAATGGGCAGCATACCTAAAAAAGGCATCAAAAGGTTTGCAGCTGTTAATAGTCGGGTCAATCTGACTAAGAGGCAGGTCTCATCAGAAAAGTTACTAATTATTGATCATACCTGCGGTATTTTCCCTTTAAAGCCACACGATGCCCTTTTGAGGACCTGTAAAGCAGCAGGATTGGTGCGCGATTGGTTCGCCAGCGCTAAGAAAGGCTCGCATAGGTATATGTCTTTGCAGCTGCCCGTCGTGTTGTACACCGTGTTGCAGGTTTCTCCTGGTAAGTGGAGAATGATAATTAAATTACGTGTTGGGTGTATATCCTACTTCCTACTAATAATATTATAAACGCGAAAGGTTGTATATATGGATGGATGGATGTTTGTTACTCTTTCACGTAAAAACTACTGATCCGATTTGGATGAAACTTGGAATATATTTTGTACGTGACCGATTAACACATAGGTTACTTTTTATCCCAAAAATCAACGGGATCCAACGGGACGCGAACGGTCCATTTGTAGTGTTTGAGGGAAAAGTATCGAAACATCTTTTCAGTGCTGTACCTACCAGCTATCTTTAGTACTGGATGGTGGCAGCAGAAAAGAACCACGATTTTTACGAATTATTTTCAGAAGTTGGCAGTGTTTGATTGATACCGGTAGAGTAGTCGTTAAGCCATGATGGAGGCCTTAAGGCGGCCTAAAAACTCCGTCACCAGAGTTGGCCACTAACTCATACGTACGGTAGAGAGTTGGTCTCTACACGGTGTTTTTCGGAGACAAAAAATAGAGCTATACTGCAGGTGTTACAGGTGGTGATAGGACAAAGCTCTACAAAATAAAATAAGGAGGTAAAAAAATTACTAACCAAGTAACGAAAGCAAATCGATATTCGCAGCGACTGGTCGAGGTCTTCGAGTAGATTTAATTGAAGGTACTGTTGACGGTGGAGGTAAAGTCGACGTTATTATAGAAGGTAAAGTAGACTCCTCTGGAGGTAAAGTTGACGTCGTCGTCGGAAGCAAAGTCGAAGTCAAAGCAGATGGAGGTAAAGTTGATGCCTCCGTCGTTTGTTTCTTGGAAGTGATTTCGGTTACATGTTCAATTAGATTGTCCGATTCATTTTTCTGATCGTCTTCTATTGGGCAGCAAACCTGAGGAATAAAGCAAACCGGTTTGTCTTAAATACCCACAAAATAGCAATAGAGCCGTGTGTGGTAGGTATAACTCATGATGATGATGATTTCTAGACTTTAGGGGCCGTATTCGCGTGACTCAAACATAAACTTGGGTGTTTGGTTATTCTGAGACTTGAGTAAGGAGATTTTCAATGAAATCTGTCAGCAAAATTATGATTGAATGTTGGACTATGTTTTGCTATATCCGTTAGAAAGGCTGAAAACGTCTCCAAATACGAGCTTCTTCTTCTTGTAAAAGTTACTTTATGGGCTCAACTTACTCAAGGCAAGGATTGAGTAGAATAATCCATACAGAACTGTGAAGAAATCTATGTTTGAGTCCGGATCAGTGCTTGAGCAGTTAATGAGAATGACTTAAAGCATTTAACGACTCGACTGAAGAATGGGTTAACCGTAAAAAGGCTCTATAGGCCGTGGTCTAGGGGCGGCAGCGTCCTATGTTCGGCAGATTTCAAAGGACGCTCACTCGATTTCAGAGAATAAAAGAAGTCAAGCAAGTTCATTGGTTTTCTCATGGTTTTTTTATACTAATACGTTAAATCCCTATCGAAACTCATTCCTATCGTAAGTTATCAATCCTAGATACCTTCTGTTATTGTATTTTATCTATATTTTAGAAAGGCACATGGGGCGGCAGAAAAAAAGAGCCCACACTCATAAAAAAAAATCCAACACTGCATCAAAGTGATACCTGCTCGAGTTGTCTCTTACCATAGGAGTGTCTCCGTCAAAGCCACAATGCGCCTGCCTCAGCATCCAAGTGGTGACGGGGTTGGAGACAGCATCCTTCATCACGTTCAGGTACGGCTGGCATGCTGACAGGCTCACGCAGATTCCAGCGCCTTCGTTCACTGCTGTGCAGGTCTTCGTATCCTGGGTTGGAGTACCTATAGCATAGGTTATGGATATGAACACAATTAGGTATGTAGACTTATCGATAGGGTATACGAGAGAGAAGAAAAATAATAAATAAAATTTTCACCTAAACAAAGGTGCATAGCATACCTTCGCTAGGTAGTTTTTATAAAGATGTAGATATAAAGATCGTAGAAAATATTCTAAATAAGTATTCGAAAGTAAGTATACAGTCAGAGTTTAAAAGGATAAAATTAGATACTGAAAAGACAAAAATTTTCTAGTTCAAAAAAAAATTTTAGGTGCTGACAGGTCGGTATTTTTTGCGTGCTGACAGGCCTTGATATCAGGTGGTTCGATATTGCTGACAGTTGGCTCTAAATTAACGGGGTGACTTTTTAATTGTATCTACCCGGATTTATAGAGATATCGAGTAAAACAAACATCAATATGTAGGCATAATAATATAAAGTGCGACCTTGAATTACATTTTTTTATCATATTGCAAATAGAAATATGATAGTAGGTAATTATAAAATTGATAGAACTACCAAAATACCACACAATCAGTGACTATTATTTTTACTTAACAAACATAATAAAACAGAGTCCGATTATATTACTGTGATACCTACAACGCTGTGATAAAAGTGAAGACCACAATATTTTTAGTGAACGAAAACATGCAATGACCTCAGAGCGATATAAAATGAACTTGATGTCAACATCATCCATAATGCGACTGAAAAATTTTTTACTTTTCTATGTAAGTAGCAATATTATTATATTAACATAATTATTAAGTTATAACGAACAACTTACTTTAAAATTTAGTACCAATAAGATCGCGGCCTATAACTCCTAATGCAATCCTACACCAGCTTAAAAACTTCCCTAAAACATCTTAGTAATGTCATCCTTAGACTATGTATCAGCCGAAGCAGAGATCCCTCGCGTCTACATACAAGTATATCTTTACTTAGTTAGAGTGAGGAGTCAACTCCTTGACTATACAAAGGTTAGGACAAAAATTAAGAAAAATTATGAATATATTAGGTAGCGCCTAGCATTAAGCATCATTTTAAACATATATTTAAGAAGTTACTGTACTTCACCGCTGTACCTCTAACCTTTTCAGTAAATAAATTTATTTTTATTTATTTATTTATTTATTATGAACACAATAAAAATAAGTCGGAAGTCACGGGCAAACCCTCTAGTATCATCTGGCGATAACAATATATGCAGTATTTGGACCAGTTGAGCTACAAACTGTTTCATGTGTGTTTTGTAAATATTGTAAATACTGTGTTAGTTGTAATTTTCTCAGTCGGAAGTAAGTATGTCCTTCCTAATAAGGGCTGTCTGGTCTATAACACACATTCAGTGCCATCTCATCCAATACAAACATGTTTCAAACTTCATATATAGAGACGATTATGTATCTGGATTCAGTAAAAATAAAATTAATATGAATTACCTGTGATTTAATTATTCATTCAATAAATTTCAGGTTAAGTGTATGAATACGAATAATAGAAAAATACGCATGTAAAATGTGTAAGTATGTATAGGTGTGCCATGATTGGCATAACCA
Source organism: Eulithis testata (assembly GCA_947507515.1). Classification (NCBI taxonomy): domain Eukaryota; kingdom Metazoa; phylum Arthropoda; class Insecta; order Lepidoptera; family Geometridae; genus Eulithis; species Eulithis testata. Next base: position 861,727 of record OX382213.1, on the reverse strand, counting down.
ATTTTTAGATAACCATCATAGTTTATGTACGATAGTAGGAAATAAACTAAATAGGTATGCTAAAATGCAGTAACTAAATACATGCTTAAATTATAAAAAAAGAATACTTACTGATAAACTGACAATGAATTAGTTGCAGGCACACACAAAAACACCCTAGCACACAAAATTTCTCCATTTTCCACGATTGACTTTTAAAATTATTAAAAAAATATTATTATTGTACGTATAAATAACATGTCTGGTTCAGATTGTCCAGCCCAATGCAATGATGCTTGACCATGTAGATATATGCGTTATATAGCTATCAAGTATATTGTTCAGATCGCCAGATGATAGGTACTAGGGTTTGCCCGTGACTGTCGCATGCCATCAAAAGTCCTGGTTTTCCTTCATTTCTGCGCAAATTATCAAAATTATCAACATTACATTGAAGGTTATGTAGATAAATTGTAGGTATCGTTTGCTCTGACCTACTTTACTAAGAGTTTACAGAGCATAATCTACCGGTGACCGATCTCTCTGTATCTTTATGTATTGTTTTTGTAAGATTATTACGATAAACATGCTCCGTTCATTTGCAAATAAAGTGAATTCAAAAGATAAATCTAAAGATGAGGCAGGTAAGGGTTACCCCTCATTTCTTTTCCAGGAAACGAAACAGAAAAAAAAACATTACTCTCAAAACTGTTTTAAATTTAATTCTCGATAGGATGTAGGTACTCCAGAAATCCCCACTAAGAAATCCCTACCACCAGTTTCTTATACAGGGTGCAAAAAACTTGGAAAGACCGGTTTGATTTTGTTCAAGGCAGGTATGCTGCATCGAGGTGTACAGGATGAGATGAAAGAAAAAAGTTAAAATGTATATTGAACACAGTTTTATTTTCATTACTTATTTATAAATACCAGACCATCTTGTTTTGAGTTTATCGCATTTGCATTGATACCTACAAATTGAGAGTAATGGTACATACCTATAAAAGCAAGCAGGCAAGCTCGTATGAGTTAGTGGCCAACTCTGGTGACGGAGTTTTTAGGCCGCCTTAAGGCCACCGTCGTGGCTTAACGACTGCTAGAGCCGGGACCGGTAGTTAAACGTGCCCTCCGAAGCACGGAAGCGCTCAGATGTAAATGCCACTAACAGTCACCCATCCAAATAGTGACCGCACAGAACGTTGCTTAACTTAGATAATCATAGTGAAGATTGGCTAAGCAAGCTATGCCACGAGCTCTTCGGACACCTATTAAAAGTTCTGATTAAGTTTAATAATATGTTTTGCGTGGTATACCCCATACCTACTACTCGAACTTATTTCGTTGACACCCGCTTACAATTAGTTTCGTCCACAAATATGTCTAAAAAAACATGTGTACCGTAAAACGAGGCGACTTTCAAATTACGGGGCGTCTTTGATGATAACAAAACCGAATACGAATACCGATATTTCTAGGACCCGTTTTCCGTTTTGTTATCATCAAAGACGCCCCGGAATTTGAAAGTCGCCTCGTTTTACGGTAATTCACACGTGGTAGAAGTGAAACCTTCAAAAAGACTTTCAAATTACAAAGATGCTAAAGAAGTTTTCACTTCAAAAAATCTTACCTGCTCGCAATTTCCCCGACTTCCTCTTCCTCTTCGTTCCAATCTTAGTCTTCTTCACCACGACTTTGTACCTATTGTTCGTCGTATACCCCACATTTGAAGCGTACCCGTGCCCGTATGTTACATTAGCATTGTAAATATTCCCTTTCTTATAACCAGGCATATAGGTACCAGGGACGGCATAGCCATGTGTACCATAGCTTGAACCATGAGCACCATAGCCTGTACCATGTGAACCATAGCTTGTACCATGTGACCCATAGCTTGTTCCATGTGAACCATAGCCGTAACCATGTCCATGTGAACCATAATGGTAGTAACAAGGTTTGGTTCCGTATTTGCTGCTGTAGTAACAAGGCTGGGTCTCGTGGTCACTGTGGCCAGGGTATCCATGCCCGTATAGGTTCTGGAACAGGGCGTCTAATGCCTGGTAGTATTCCGGAGACTGGGTAGGGGAGGGGGGTTTGTATATGAAAGGAGTTTCTAAACACGTGTTATGCTTTTGAGCTAAAATTAGCAAGACTGGAAACGTTTGGATAAGATTGCAAATTGACATTTGTTGAATAGTCATTGTATTTTACTAAAACTTTACTTTTAGCTTGTCAATTTTGATATGAGGACCGATTTGGATATGAACTGAACAAATACTGAAACTAAATGAAAGTTATTGGACCCATCCGAAATTGGGTTATCGATAAAATCTGTAATAGCGCAACGCTTATTAAATATTGGGAAACATTTTCATTGTTATTTTTCATGTAAGTACCATTAACTAATGGAATTTACGAAATATGCATATTGTGATGACTATTGACCTCTTTTTTACTAAAGCGAAACTACGCATTTATAAGGACTAGTCATATTAAAACACCTTTCAATTGTTGTGGTATTCAATTATTCTAGTTACTGTCGTAACTAGAAGATCCTATCTGCTTATAAGGTAATGAGAACACTGTGACGTAACTAGATAGCTTAGTTGTTCAATAAACATTGTTCATACTACAATTTTTTTTTCTACTCAAATACCATCCTTGATGGGCTTGGGTGCTGAATTAGACCCCAAGAAGTACTTGTGACTTTCGAAAGAAAATATAGGATACAGTCGCCAATGGCATATGGTTTAACTTGTAAAAACCCGAACTTTGGGTTTTTACTCATTTATTATTCGTGGAAGAGATTGCTATTGAGCAATAAGGCCGCCCATTGTACATTAAATGTCACCTGTTTGGTTTTATTTTACATGTTTCGCTGTTTTTTATGTACAATAAAGCGTTTTCATTCAGCTTTTTACATCGTAAAATACTCCCTAATTTAATGACTTCGTAAATTAAGGCGTAGTAAATAAACCATAATATTGATATAAAGTAACATTTATTCATAAGGACAAAATTATTATTCATCATCATCATCATCAACCTATATCAGTCCACTGCTGGACGTAGGTCTCTCCCAAGACGCGCCACTGAGCCCGGTCTTCGGCTCTTCTCATCCATTGTTTGCCAGCTACATGTCTCAGATGGTCGCCCCATCTTGCCGGAGGGCGTCCTACACTACGCTTGCCTAAACGCGGTCTCCACTCAAGTATTCGTTTGCTCCAACGATTGTCGGTTCTACGGCAGACATGGCCGGCCTACTGCCACCAAATTATTATTATTAAATATGAAATTATAATTTTTCTATTCCTCCTATTTTACCTACCCGCCCATATAGGGGAGAGATTCAGCAGTGGCCTAACATGGGTTTGATACGTAGTGTCTTCATCACGGAGTTTTTGGTGACATGCGTTTCCCTATTGACGCATTATACCTACCTACGTTTGGCCTTTTACAAATACCTATCACAATTTTCTGATGGATAGAATGTTATTGTCATAAACTGATAATTTAGAGCTACTTAAGGCCATTTTAATAAACAAGAAGGCTGTAAGATGGGATCTTAGAACCGATTATGTGAATGATGTATGTGGTTCAAGAACACCCATCGGATACGAGTGAAAGGCGATCGGGAAAACCCGCATAGTTATTTAATTCAAGTCGGGATCATTATCCTAACTACTAATCGTATTGCACCATCAAGGGCCTTTGCAGTTGGATTTGCTTATAGAGATTCCAGAATAAATTATCATTTTTGCCGTTTTATGGCAAAAATGATTTCATTCGTTCATCGGTGGACACTTAAACTAGTTTTTGCCAGAAAGTGGCAACTTGTATGGCTGATGCCGATGCCCCTGCGAGATCTGCTCGGGTGCAGGTGGTCAGAATAAAAATAATAAAATGAAGAGAAGGTTCTCAATCTAGTTGTCAATCGTGTTTTGAGTAAGTAAAATATATAAACTATGCGCTAAGATCGGTGTTAATCACCTACTAAGCGTGTTCTAAAAGATTCATACATACCTTGTCCGGTTATTGCAAATTCACGCACACATTTGCCTTGATAAAATTCCCAACATTAAAATTCATTGAGTTTACTCATCCTAAAAATCCATGAGAAATATTTGAGTACTTAATTAACTAAATCTATGTACCTAGTAGGTTGTAGCTCACCTAAGTACTTAAATTAAAGACTGTCTAAGTAATATTTTCACGTTAATGCTAAGGCGGATGTTTCAAAATTATCACGTAGGTATTCATCCAAGGCTTCGAGTCAGAGTTCCTACTAAGCCTCGAGCTAGGACGAATTCGTCCAAGGAGTTTCGACTATACAAAAATGCGACTCGGTTTGCGCGAATAATCAAGCGAACTGTGACTCGAAGCTCAGTAGGCTAAATTGAAACTCAAGACAATTTAACTTTGTTTGACTAAAGTAGTGCAATGTCCCATTTTTGATTAGACAATTACTCTGTAAGTGCATTGTGAGTGACTAACGAATTCCTGATTCAATACAATACGTAGAAACTGTCATTGAAAGATTTATTTGAGAGCTAAATCAAATACCCAAGCTTGTGTTACGAAGCAGTTACACATTCTTCAACTATTTCACTGTCGCCTTGGTTCGCGGTTGCCTCAAATGGTCATTTTCAATGAATAATAAGTACCTACAACACTTTAAATTATTATTGTCTATGTCTACGTTTGTAGTATGCAGTAGGTTATTAGGTAAAACACAACGATTATCTTTACCTAAAATTACATCTGATGTAAATCAAAAACAGTATTGACGAAAATAGCAACGCGGGGTAATTATTTCTATTTGATTCTTTTACGTTAAAACAGGAATATGTTATAAAAATGTTAAATTATAAAATATAAAATATAAAATAAAACTATTTTCTAATACTTACTGAAGAACTTTTTATACTACGAGTACCTACCGAGATGTTTAGTATTTACAAAAATGCGATGAGATTGGTCCGGCCATGAAGTCAGATCTACTTGTCAGTATAAAACCCTATGCTGACTCGATATTGGAATTTACGCTGACATGTTAAACCCGTTAATTTTGAAATCATGTCATGTTTTTTGATTTCACTCTTCGGTATATCGTTCATAGGAATAGTTTTTCAACGGGTTAGTTTTATTTTTTAAATCCAACAAATGTAGCGCAGACTACATAATATTTCAAAAATTATAACTTCATATTTTTCAAGTTGGTTACACAATGACGTAGGTTCCTTCCGTAGTTTCCATCGCAGCCTACTTCCGTTATGTTACCGTAACCGGATGTGACCACAAACTGTCGGGGAAGCCGCTCTATTATCGAGAATTCTCGACAAGGACGTCTCCGAGAAATAATACAATTAGCTAGGTAGGCATATAGAATAGGTATGCGTGCGAGATGGTACGCGTCGAGTTGTGGTAAATGTAAGTAGAGCGAGACTCTAGATTTCGTATTTAGTAAGTAAACTAGGCTATGTAACTATCTATACTATTATAAAACTGTACAAAAGCCAAAAACTAAAATAAAAGATATAAATAAACTAAATTATGCAGTTCTGCTAAATAAACGATTCTGATTCTGGAAATCGAGTTTGTCTGTTTGTTTGTTCGCGGATCACGCCTTAATTACTGGACCAATTTCAACGAAACTTATACCATTCGGAAGTCCTTTTTCCGGATTGAAACATAGGCTATATTTTATTGAAATTAAAGACGTGGATTCTTAGATACAGCTTGAACTCTCTAAACCAAAACGATAAAACCAAAAAACTTGACACTAAACACTATTCGCACGCTTACATGAACACTTGAACAACAAACCTTAAAATATTTTCTATTAACCGACCCGTACATTATATAAAATATCCTAAATAAAATGACTACCTATTATGTAATACTAATTAACGATCTACTAGCTATCTATAAACCTCGGCCTGCCTTCATATTGCTATACCCTAAGCAGGGTCCATGAGACATATCTATTTACATCCACCACCAATGTAAAATTTACCTAAACCATGTGAAAGCAATAAATATATTGAGTATTGAGTATTGAGTACCAAAATGAATGAAACTACGAGATTCATCGTAGGCTGGTCGACATATATTTTGGTTTTGGTTTATCGCACGCGTACGAAGTTGCGGGTATCAGTTAGTATTCAATAAATAAATAGAAGTACAAAATATTTGTTCAGTTACTACCTACAATGCATCATTACGATGTGTGTTCCGGTTTGAAGGGTAATTGATTGTCGGGGTAATCGCAGGCTATGCGGTTTGAAGGGTAATTGATTGTCGGGGTAATCGCAGGCTATGCGGTTTGAAGGGTAATTGATTGTCGGGGTAATCGCAGGCTATGCGGTTTGAAGGGTAATTGATTGTCGGGGTAATCGCAGGCTATCCGGTTTGAAGGGTAATTGATTGTCGGGGTAATCGCAGGCTAACTGCCTCACTGCACGTCGTGCTCAGTGAGGCATTGCATTGTTATACTCTGAGATTAAGTGTTAACCAGGCCCGATGACCCACTTAATATGGAACGGAGAACCGTTCCATCATTAAGTCTGCTATAAAAAACACAATTATGGGTGTTTATAGGTTATTTTTGATTACGTTGTTAAATAGTTATAGTCCCTTCTGTTAAAGCAATCTAATCTATGTATTATTAAATCTCGTGTGGTGTTTATTAGTCATACACTCTCATACATTTTGATGTAGTGTCCGGCTGGGCTACCCTTGTGTTCCAAGGTCTTCTTAATTCATTATTCATAAATACTAGGTAGTGGTACATAAACGTTGTTAAACCTTTCCTGGTTAGGTAGCTAAATAACTAAATATTGGTGGACATTTCACACAACGGCTTATGAGCAGTATTTGGTTCGTAAAATTAATTTGTTATTCCTATCATGAAAACCATGATTCATTCGTCACTGAGCATCTAGTAGGTACCTACTGCATGATCTAATTACCAAACAAACAAATGCAGGTAGGTGATTGTGGGTTTTTGTGTCCCATAAAGTAACATTACGGATTCTGATCTCGAATCAAGCCGGACACAATGACATCATAGTCAATATTGAATTGTCTGAGAATAAGCTGGACCAATGATGTATGGAATCATTCGAGATTTTCACGACGTGCGTGAATGTCAGGATGAGATCTTGACGTCATAATATCTCGCATATTTCGCGAGAGATGAGATTATGACGTCATATCAGAGTTAATGTTATTTTTTATTTTTATTCTTTTTTTCTCTACCCTTTTGGGTAACTGTTTAGACCTGTTGAATTTTCTTTTGTAGGCAAACCAGTTTTACATAGAACCCTATACTTATGCGGAAACATTTAATAAAATAATATAAATAAAATATCTCGTAGATTACACGACAGGTGAGAAAATGTCAAATGAGATTATGACGTCATATCTCGCAGATATACCAGAGATGAGATTTCACGCAGATTTGATGAGAAAATGTCAGATGAAATTATGACGTCATATCTCGATCGTTCAGAATCATTCGAGTAAATTTTCATAGGAAATGAGATTATGACTTCAATTTAGATCGGAGAAAAACTTGTAGTTAACTACCTATATTACCTACCTATTGATAATGAAGGATCAGTGTGGTGATAGAGATAGTAGCTGTGGGGAGTTATTCCAGTTTCGGACTACCGTTATCTCGTCCCACTGGGACGAAACAATAACTTCAATTTTATTACAGTTTCGTCCCAAAATTAGATTCAATACAAAAAGAAGTGAAATACTTCAATACAAAAAGAAGTGAATATTTGACAGGCGTCATGGCTCAGTCGGTAGTAGCTCTGCCTTCTGTGCTGTGGGTCCGAGAGACCGAGCGACACCGAGAACAAAAATTTGTGTGTTGCTAACATAGATAACCAGCCATGATATGTTCTGTTTGAGTTTAGTTTTAAGTTATGTGTATTATTCTTTGGCAATCCTAATAAATAAATAAATAAATAAACATAGATGTTTGTTCTGTGTCTGGGTGTTACTATGTATCATATATATGTATTTACAAAAAAAAAATGTATCTAAGTAATGTATCAGCAATCTAGTTCCCATAGTACAAGCTCTGCTTAGTTTGGGACTAGAAAGCGTTGTGTGTAATGTCCAAGAATATATTTTATGTACTGTCAGCGACAAAAGTACCGATTAATGACTTTATCAAAACTACCTTTCTACATATTTTGAATAAAGGTAAGCACTTAGGTTGGTGTAGGTACATAGAGATATTAAAATGAAATACTATGGTATAATTTATATAAACATTTTATTTATCCTCAGCGGGTATGCGATACGTAACCGGTAAGTACGTTGCATAATATGGCAGTCAATATTTATTTACATTTATTTACAAATTACATTAATTATATGGACATGAATTTACATTGTTATTACTATGATTAGGTACTTCGTTTAAGTCGGTAATTGTATTAAAAAAAATGAAGTGAAATCCATTTATTCAACCCATTTGGGTACAAACACAGATAAAACAGAGAGAAAGAAGTAAGCCAGACAGGTAGGAGCAAAACAGAGTAAGTGGTAGGAAAGAAGGTACAAAGGTATTAAGAAGGTATTAGTAAATACTAGGTACTATTGAAACTTATACCTATTTAGGTAGGTTACAGATATCTACAAACTATATAGGTACGTTCAAAGTAGATAGATAAAAACTCTATCTTGTTTACGTAAGGAAATTATAGTGCTTTGTGTACCTATTAGACAACTTCTTTATGGTAAATAAATAAACTTTAACTATAGAATAAACATAGATAATTCCCACGTAAAGTACAATGGGGGGTGGGGGGGGGGGTCTATAAGCGATCTCTTTCAGTCAACATTAGAAGTAGTTTTTTTTTTAGTTATGCTTCTAATGCGACTTCGGAGACCTACACAAAACGCAAAACACTTCGATAGCGCGTTCTAGGATCCGACCAAACTTAGCAGCGCCATCTAGTTCTGATTTAAGCAACCATGAGCATAGACCCTTTTCTAACTAAATAAGTACATAAAAATAAATACTATATTAGTTTTACATTAAACACAGTGAGAGTGAATGCGTAGCACTCGAAGTATACTTTCTTCCACGCGGAGGGACTCCACGTACTGGTTTTTTCTATATCTATGTAGGTGCTAAGATGTTTGTTATTTCTTGACTTTGAAAATTGTTATATCTCTTTTTTCTGGGTCTGAAGATCATTAAATTTACTTGTATGTACATAATTTACTTACATATTTACACATTTAAATTAAGTAGCTCCTTAAATATAAACAATATATAAATAGAGAGTACAGTAAGCATCAAATTTATATTTATGACGACCTAAGTATTATTATTCGATATTCTCTCTGTTACTCGCTCATTTTTTACCAAGCATTCTTCGCCTATAGTTGTGGTGGCATTTGATCTAATACCTTTTAAACTTTATCTTTTAATTGTAATGATGTACACTATGTTGGTGATCAATAAATAAATAAATAAATAAAGAAGTTTTAAATGTTTTGCTGGCAAACCTATGTAAGAACTATTTGTACCTAGTTAACTAACAGTTTATTTCATCTTGCTTCCTATAATTTATAATTATGAACCTTTGTTATGGTAAATAAACTTATATTTATTTAATTAAAATTAGCCAGTAGGTATAGTATAAGGTAGTATTTTTGGAATAACGGATCTATGAACTGTCTTTGGTTTTGAGGCGTTCAATTAACTTTTAGTTATACCAGAGGTGAATTTAGCTAAAAAATCATCAATATGTGATGCAAACTGTACCTCGGGGTACTGGTAAGAAATTGGCCTTTTTTCTAAATGTACGATATTGACTAAAAGGCATGGCTTAAAAGTTCACATTAATCTAAAAACATAAATATTACAAGTATTTTTGGTGGAATGTTCATAACGTGTAAATACAACTTCTATGTAATTACGCGTTTGTTTTTGTTGAAATAAAGTTACGGATAGATATAACTATTTCAAAGTTTTATCCAAATTAATTAGCCGTTTCACCATGATAAGTTTCATTTTGAATGGCTACTAGGCAATAGGCGCTCTCGAGGGCCTAGTAGAGGTCATGGTAAGAATCGTTCAATTTAAAATGTATTTAACTGAGGAGAAATTAACGACCAAAATCAGCACCCTATTGCGCGCGTGGAATTTTGACGTCATTTCGTGACGTCCTCATATCAATAAATAAAACTCGAGCGCTTTTAATTTAAGTATAAGACCAAAAACAAGAGTCTAGAGTTTCAACTTCGATAATCGGAGTGCGAGTGTTTCTAAAGAATTCACGATAAGCGCCCCTCGTGGTTGAATACAGAAACATTTTTTATTCAAAGTCCCGTTTGATCGAGTATTGGACATTCGGTGACCTTTGACCTCAAACGTCATTGACCTCAAATACCACAATAACAAGTACAGGCACCATTACAGTACAGTACCACCAGAAATTTGGTCATTTGAACTTTTCGTTTGACAAAAGTTGACCTTAAGTGACATTTGATTTTTTGTTCTATTTTACTGTCCTCTCGTCTAGGCTCTTGGCACCACTTGACCCCGCTTGACCTCTCTGGACCTCGCTTGACCTCAAATGACCTGAGGTCAGTTGGAATGGTTCCTAGCAGGATGGTGCGGTGCATGCGGTGGATGTGGTGGATGCAGTAGAGGGTTGGCGACGGCAATGATGCTGTCGCCTCTTGCTGCTACCACTTGAGGTCTGCTGTCTTCTGTTTCCTGAAGAGATAAAAATATTAATATTAATTAGGACTAGCTTCCACCCGCGATTTAGTCCGAGTCCCGTTTGATCCCATTGATTTTCTGGGATAAAAAGTAGCCTATGTGTTAATCCGGATTATGAACTGCATATTCCAAGTATCAGCCAAATTGGGCCAGTAGTTGCAGCGAGATTGAAACACAAAAATCCAAACATCTCAACTGTGACAAAGTGTTGACGTGGGAAGTGGTAATTAGTGCGATATAATTAGGCATAAAATATAAAATACTAGGAGTTTTCTTGCGAGTTTAAGGTTTTAACCTTAGAATGATACTTACAGGAGGTGGAGTACTGGTACTGGAGTACGAACATCTCGAGTCTGCGTCGTCACTCTCTGTCTTAACGCCCCACCATCTGAAGACAAACAACAAGTAGTGTGATCAGACGTGCCTGAAACAATCAGGGGCCTAGTACGAGTTTTAGTGTGTAAATGTGGTGTAATCTCTGACTCCTAGTACACCAGTGTGCACTGATTTGTATGGAGACACTGAGCGGATTCTTTTGAGAAGCTTGACATTTAAGTAAGAGGTGGTGCAGATCAATCTTCTCAAAGAATATTTTCTTTATTCTGAGGTGCCGCCCGCGACTTGGATCCCGTTGGATCCCGTTAATTTTTCGGTACAAGCTCACGGACAATTATATATTCCAAGTTTCATCCAAATCAGATTAGTAGTTTTTACGTTAAAGAGTAAGAAACATCCATCCATTCATCCATACTTACAAACTTTCGCGTTTATAATATTAGTAGGATTACCCGTGGTTTGAGTTGGTCCGTGTTGCATCAGGGCTGGCTCTAACACCGTTGTCTTCCGATTCCTGTTCAAAAGATCACTGTTTAAAATATAGCATGTAATTTAACTAACCAGGGCCTACTAAACTAAAATACTAAATCCGGCAGAAATTTTACTCTGATAGGTATGACGTCAAAATAACATCGAAAACTCCAGTGGGTGAAACCAGTTTTCTATGTTGTTTTGACGTCATACCTATCAAAGTGAAATCTCTGGCGAAGTAAGCCCCAGACCTAACCAAAGGAAATATTGGACAGATCAAATTTTCTAAGACAACAACATTTTTAAAAGATGGTAAGAGGTTTTTATCAAACTTTATTAAATGGATAAAAGTAACCCGGTTGGTGTTTTTATAGGCTACGGCAATCACAACGTCACCGGCTTTTAAGCCATAGATAATGTACATTTGGACGCCCTAAGTGATCTATTAAAACTACTAGATCACACCAATATAGTTCAATTTGACATACAAATAAATAAAAACTCTTTAGGTAAAATAGTTTAGAATGTTTAATTTAAATAAATAAAGTAATGTAATTGCAAATGCTAGATTAAGTGCAAAGAAGTACATGCAGCAGAAATAAAATAAAGGTCCACTTACCGAGAGAGTAGTCCGTGAGTCTAAAGCAAAACTGCAGTGCATAAATTAGAAATTGATCAGGCGTTAGACCGAGTTACACATGCTTACCTTAGAATAAGCTGGTAGAAAGTAATGTAAATAGGATTTAGTAGTGTTTTATGATGAAAATAAAATAAAACTGCGGTTTAAAAAGATAAAAATATGGTACATTCTAGAAAAAATAATAAAATTCTAAGGATGCATCTTAGCTCCTATACGATTTCCAATAGGTGCCAATTTTGAAACTAGTTGGAATTGACTCTTTAAAAGAGATGGAGTAATCTTATTAGTGAAATATTCGGTAGGTAAGAAATCTTATTGAATATATTAGTACTCCAAGATCTAGTAAGATACCCTTTAACTTTTAATCAAAATGAGTCTGCTAAAAATGTATTTGTAAATAAGATTCTAATACCTAATGGACGGAAATCTTTCCTACTGTACGCATAAAGATACCTATTTATTTTCACTCATTTACCCAACTACACGAATAAAAAAGAGGATTATAAGCTTAACAGCCTATGATGTGTAGGTTTATATGTTTTCACGCAGCGTTTAAGCGGCTCACTCAACAGATTAATAGCTCTTAGCGAAATAGGCTATGTAATGTCTTCGTGTTTTATGTCGAGTTTTAGTTTTAAAACTTACCCAACCAATTATATATTAAGGCTTTAGGGCTTGTTTTATCTCTTAGTAACTCTATCCGTCAGATTAAAATATTCCTATAGCTTTGTTTTGGACAAGTCTAAAATAGAGACAGAAATATTTATAACTGATGGTTGACGTAATCATAAGATGGTATCCACCTATATGTTAAACGTAAGATATAAGCTTAGAGATACTTCTACGACTACTTTAGTAATCGCTATTACATTTTAGTATGTTAGATACTTAGCCCCATGCTACCACTACAATTAGAACTGTTAGTGCGTCTCCAAAGGCTAGTCGGTGAGGTCTACATGGGTGGTGACCTGTCGCGGTCGCTTTGCCGGTGAATCCTCTTCGTCTCTGTTACTGTCATCTCCTGCTGACGCTGTTGGTGGTAGGCTGGAATTGATTTTTTCATTTGTGTATACTAGAATCAGATGTTCTTTGGAAATTATAACTTTTGTATTTATCTTTTCACCCTAAAAGGACAGTATTCTCCGTACTTTATGAGGTGCTCTTCAACTTGCTGATCTTCTGGGCTATGTTGTAAAAGAATCGGTTATTTGGTTTCCAGCTTTGTTTCTTTAAGACCCCCCAATAGTTTTAATCTTTATCATATTACCATTTGGCTGCATTGAACTGGCACTTAGATTAATCTAGTTCTTAAGATAATTTCAAAGCAGTTATTCTTAATATATTGCTCTCTTACCCATGTTTAGTATAGTGCAAGCCAGCTCGTCGCACTAGTTGCCTCGCTAACGGGAACAATTCGTCTCTCCGCGTCAGTAAGGCTGGTACACAGCGACAAATCTGAGCTGCTGCCTCATTCACCATCACCTGGAATAATATATTAACTTGTTAGAGAGACCTATGATTCTTCTTGGCCGTATCACTCTTGGCAGAGTGGTCAGACCTCCTTCTTTGATCGGTCTTAACCTATATACAACTATCTAGATATTGAAAGATCTTATGCGCATACTTTAGGACCTGTTCCATCTAGAAGGTTACGGGAGATCACACACCTCATGCAGTGACAGTGATTTCAACGGTTCAACATACTTTTTTGTGTTTTCTTTAAAGAATAGCTTTTCTCTGTGTTGTTTTTTACTCTTCGTTTTTTCTGTGTATTATTTTGTTATTTGTTTCATCGAAATAGACGTGTTTCTAATTTTGTCAATTTTTAAATGTTTTACTTACCTGTATTTTGTGTTCTATAGGTAGGTACAGCAAATAAATGTCTAATGTCTAATACTTTCTGTACTTACTATAATGTCTATTCCTACCTACCTACATGCTATGTAACTATCTATAATATCGTATAGTATGTACTGAATGAATAAAACTAGTCTTGAAGCAGCCATCTTGTTTACACGTTAGCATTACTTCACTTTCAGAGCTCCTCCTAATGTCTTGGGTCTATCTCCACCTATAGCAGGATCTAAAAGATTCAGGAAGGTCATAGCCTCACCTCATGTAGTGTCAGTGGTTTCTCCGGTTTCCTCTTACAGTCAAACCGGCCGTATATTGCTGCGTACTTCCGGACCTCCTCCATTCGTCTCGGATCCGTTTCCGGCATCGCCATCACCAGCTCCAGGTCTTTGCACATCTTCTTCTTCGTGTTCTGTGGCTTTGGTTCCAGTTGGGGTAGGTGCTTGCTTAATTTTTCCGCTGCTGAGGATAGCTTCTGTCGTTGAAAAGACATTTTATTATAGTTGAGTAAATTGCAGCTGGTAGAGACACACATTCAAAAGGAGGGTGGTCTGAAGACGAGAAATGTATATGACTACCTCCAATAGCTAGTGTGATGATAGGTAGTCGGTATGGAGAAGGTTTGAAACTTTTCGTTTCAGTTGGCAGTTCGTGGCAGTTGGTATCATCATCATCGTTTGCCAGTGAAAGACTACGGCAGGCCAAACACATCTGTCTCTATTCACCACGTTTCTTTATCTTTAGCTGCAATTGAACTATTTGACTACAAATTACACTGAATAAATGAAAAAAATAGTAGTTTTTTTTAATTTTTCAACAACTATTTTATCGTTATCAGTCGAAAAAGTTCACTGCTGGATAATACTTACCCTGCATATAGATTTCTAAGAACAATTACATTGTCATAGCTAACATCAAAACCAGAACCCACCTGAACATGAACATCCAGCAAAACCGGCGTGAGCTGAACGGGTGACGTCACGGACCCTGGACTGGAACCAGCAGACGCAGGCGGACACGCACTTTGTGGAGAAAACGATCTCGCTGTGGAAGTCACTGCAGCTGCCGGGGATGGGGGAAGCACTATCTTAGAAAAGGTAGTAGGTTGGTGCACAGGACTTGTGTTCGGTTGAGAACCACAGCTGTTCTCTGGAACACCTGGAGATGGACTATACATTGGCCGGCTTTCCGGAGACGCGACAGATCGGGGTAAAGGCATTGAAGGCATGTTTAACATTCTCGGGTTACACTGCATAAACGGGTTTTCCGGACATAGGTTGGGAACGATGGGGATCTGGAATAAAGCGGGGTTGTTGACCCATTCTTGGAGGGCTTTTTGAAGTCTTCGAACATGGAGAGGCTTGGAGGCCATGCCGACCAGAGCCATGATTTCTAGGAACTCTTCCTCGCCAGCGTCACAGAGCTGCTGGACGTCATCACCTCCTGGAATTGTATGTTTAAAATAATTAATCTTGGGATCAAATAATAATTAAGCTCAGAGCAACGAAGAAACTTAACAAAGCACCTTTATCTCCACTGCTACTTGCTAACAGTTGCCTAGGTAGAAACCTAAATATAAATGGTCCAGTCAATTTAAACCATGCACATTAACCCTTGAAGGCTGAGTGGGCCTTTTTAGGTTCAAATAAAATGATAAATATTTTAATAATTTATACTTAATCTATTTTTATTTAAATGCTAAAAAATGCATCTCATAGAAACTTCGAAACTTATTTCTAAGGCACTTCTGAATTCATTATAATTTATCCCTCCGTGTTCAGGATTCTCAATAAAAACTGTACATACTATCTACAATCGAGTTTAATCCACATTAATATTCACTTTCTTGCGAGGCAAGTTCATTTCGAAGCATTATTCTGACAAAAACGTGTGATAGTCTAAAAAAACCAACTCACACTTTTAATTTAGACAAATATGCAAATTATTTTACGTGACCATTTTGCGAAGGGGCCAAAGAAAAAAAAGCAATGCTTACGGCGCGGCGGCGGACTGAGCAAACCCTTCCTTAGCCAGTAATCGGCGGAATTAAAAAGTAAAAGATTAAAAAAAATAATTTGCATGTCTCGACGCTTCGCCTGCGTTTTTTACGCGCTATGGAGATTTCGTTGTTTTGATGAGAATGTATTTTTTTTATAGTTCCTGTGTGTGATGATTCTGAAGATGCTCCAAGCATACATCTAAGAGATATTATTATTAGAAAGCGAAACTGTTTCAATATAATAATATACTTTGTTTTTTTTTTCATAAGTAGGTGTATCACGAGACTAAAAATTTTAAACTTACCTACACGATATTTATTTGTATAAAATATTTTTTGATTAACTATGTACTTATCTAAGTCGCGTAAACCTTTTTTTTATAATTTTATGGAGTAGGTATTATGTGAGTCTTTCATACGCTGGTAAACGGTAAAATATCATGTAAGTACTAGGTGCCTAAATAGTTTCTTACCCATTTCTAAGAGTGTGTCGTAGTAAGCAAGTAGGCTGGCTCTCTGCATGACTCTATACAACTGTAGTTCTGCCTCGTTGGCTGGCGCTGATGTCACCACCACTGGAATATACATCATTTTACATACCTAAATTTACGAAAAGTTTGTATTTTTAAAATTCTTACGATAGCTCAATGTACCTATAACACAATATGGCTCGACAGACTCAAATAAAAGTTTTGTTTATTAATTGTGAGTAAGAAGTAACAACTAAACTAACAAGAATTTGTTCGTTAGCCTACCATTTACACCAAGCCTAGAGTAGGTGTTTTTGACATCTGTTAGTCAAAACCATATCACCTAATTTATTTCCAGTCTTGATAAAGGCTGATCATATAACCCACTTAACGTTTCTTTAACCACATAGGTCAGGCTGACCAAAAACTAAAATTAAATAGAAATTCGTTAGACAGCTGTTCTAAAAGCTAAAACCCATCCTGTAATTTCTGGAAATCCAATAAAACCCGATGATTTGCGTGCGTCCAACAATTTAGTAGCATATAAAATCGCGTGCGGAGAAGCCCGCACAAAAAACTAGCCCCTTTTAATAACAACCCCAGTTATTACCGAAAAGAATCGTTCCGACCGTTACCGGACAAAAAAATAGATGAATAAGGTTTTACATAAAGGGGTCGACCTCCTTTGTACGAATACTTCTTTTGAAATTCAAACGGGTTGATTCGCGCCAATGCGACCCGCTCGGGGGAAAAATATTGATCTGGGTTGTCATTAGAAAAAAATGTTGCCACCCCAGCGAAGTGCACTATTGGTTTTTGTACCGTAAAAAAATGTGGGGTGGTTTTAGACTCCACCCCTAGCGCAGGTAGAAAAAGTTTACATGCAACAAAATATAAACAAATGAAAAAATTGGGTCTATGTTAGTTACTGCAGGAACAATAACATTATAGGAAATAGCCATATAAATAATACGTACTTAATTCCTGTATTATAAGGTAGGTAGGTCAGGGTACCTAGATAATGGATAAGGTAGGTTTTAGCCTATGTTTTCTACACAAAAGAAAAATAGTTAGGTACCTACCTACTTAGGTATTCTTTAGTAATAATATATTAGGTAGTAACACTAGTAACTCGTTTAATTTAGGTACCAAATTACCTAAGTGTCTATGAAAAAACGTATGAATCTTCCGATTTTTGATACTGGCTCTAGACATAGTTATTAACAGAAACATTTACTTTATGAGACTATAATAATACCCAGTTATACCTACCTTCCTACTTGCTAATAACAAAGACTCCGTAAAAAAACTCCATTAAAAAAAAAGCTGTGAGAACCTATTTCCATCCCATATTTTTTACAACTTCTTAACCCTACACTGTCTCGAACTTTTTTCACATAAAGTCTCTCACTCCACGCAATGTCCAAAAAATAGATTAGCATAATCTTTGTGGCCAAAAAAAATCGCCACAGACGTATGCAAATCAAGTTTTTAATTTTTGTAGAAGGCATAAAAGGGGTCGCCGCGACCAAAAAGCGTCATCGCATTGTTTTTTTTTTTAATTTTCACTTTTTTATTTTAAAAAAGTGGTCACGTAAGGCATTTGCATACGTGTATTTGTTATAAGTTAATTTTATGCATGTCTCACGATCCTTGGAAACTTTTTTGCTGTCTAGAAAAAAAATAGGTCTTGAGAACTTGGGTTGGTTTGCGTTTACATTTCTGTTCTTCTAAAAAATATTAATATATGCAAGGTTTTAAATATAATAGGTTCCCATTGTTTTTTTTAAGAACAATAACAGTTTAAGATGTTACATTAAAGGTGTGGAAAATAACAACATAGATGCATGTGGAATCGACGTTTTTTAATAAGAAATTCATAGCCCTTTAAACAAATTAATCTAGAAACTACTTATCCAGATGCAGCAAAAAGATTATTTATCTAACCTGATACATTTGCGTTGCATGCCATGCATTGTTATTAGTTTATTTATATCATGTAGTTCTACAAGATGAACATTCCTAGGATATATGTAAGACGTTTAGGATAAATCAATCAATCAATACTAAAGTTAGCCAAAATTTTTTCTTGCATGATTAGTCAAGAAAAGACAAGATAGAGAAAAAACTGATGGAGAATGCATAGTCGATAGGACACGCCGAAGACTAAATTATGCATTTTAACACGTTGCCTGCCAACTACGAAAATATACGTAGTAGCGTATCTAGGATCCAGCGCCAGCTACGAGTTTATTGGTAGATGTTTAGTTGAGGCTACCTACAAAATTAAAAGCGTATGGCAGTGTAGAAAGGACGGGAATCGATTAGTTGGCATTGGAACTAAAACTTTCAAAATAAAATGAGAACTCTACCATAATAATATATTTTTTTCATGGCAACAAAAAATTTCGTATAATTATACTCGGTTTGATGATTTTGTATGGATGGCAATAGTTAGGTATAGATTTTTTTTACTACGAATATATTCGTATGGCAGGGAACGAGATAAGACATTTACAAAATATCAAAAGTTCAATGAGAATTATTTCAAAGACGTAAAAAACACCAATTTTGGGTAAAAAAGTTTTAGAACCTAGGTCTTTAATTTGGCAGCCCCTAACTAGTTTGATTAATAAGTTACATAATTAAACTTTTAAGGTAAACATAATTTTAAGTAACATCAGTTTTAACTGGAAGAACGTTCAAATGTATCTAATTACGAATTTCAATTGAATGACAAGATAGCATCCCTTATTACCCTAACTAACCCTCACAAAAATATATTCAACACCGTGCGAATATTGCAACTAATTCTACACTCGAATTCGATCATAATTAGCTCCTTACATCAAACTCTGTCTAAAAAAATGCCTGAGGCTACGCCTTGCGTGTCATTGTCTATGCTTTTACATTCAGAGCCATAATCTCGGTTTTCTTAGCGGATAAACAAAAACATCCCTTTGTTCGTAAGAAATTTGAATAAGATTATTGAGCAAAAAGGCGCTAATGACAGTGGTACGAAGCATCGGGGTATGTCCCTGCATCCGATTAGGTGCTTTTTCGCACTTGTGTGATTGATATGCGCAATAGACCGTTTATGAATATTAATATCGTCTATTGTGCAGGTTGCCAACGATGCACAGAAAGAACATGTTTTTGTCGTATCCGTGCGAATTCTTTACACGTCTGGCAACACTGGCAGTGACAAAAAAGTCTGCCTGAGAAAGTGTTACTATATAAGTAATCTGACTTTAAATTAACACTAAGCAATAATAGTTATCAATAAAAATAAAAAGTTTGGTATGAAACTGGAAAATATTGGGAGAAGTCTAAAAAATATTAGTAGTGATATCTTTCATAGTATAATGACAATACAAATGAAGCCCTCTTACTTGCTTAGTCAATCTTCACCGATTATTTAAGTTAAGTGACGTTCTGCGCGGTCGATATTTGGATGGGTGACCGTTAGTGGCATTTACATCTCAGTGCTTCCGTGCCTCGGCACGTGAAACTGTCGGTCCCGGCTGTAGCAGTCTTTAAGCTACGACGGAGGCCTTAAGGTTGAACAAGTCGCAGTCAGTCGCACACCTTTCCATACAAACGTGGAAGGGTAACCACTCCACTGTTTGACGTTGACCAACCAAAACTAAGGATTATACCAATTTATCTCGTCATAATCTATGTCTGTATACACCCCAAACCGTAAAAAAAGAAATAATTTAAAAAAAACAAGCTTCTAAACTTTCGTATGGAATGTATTTTTAGCTTGTATTTTTTAAATGAATACTTTTTTTGCGGTTTGGGGTATATACAGACATAGATTATGACGAGATAAATTGGTATAATCCTTAGTTTTGGTTGGTCAACGTCAAACAGTGGAGTGGTTACCCTTCCACGTTTGTATGGAAAGGTGGGCGACTTGGCGGCCTAAAAACTCCGTCACCGGCCACTAACGTATACGTTTGTAAATAAAAGCTCTTACTAAAACAAAAGCTACCGAATAAAAAACCAAGCTTCCCTTTCTTTGTCTCGGCGATAATGACAGGTCAATCAAAAAAATCTCGATCATAAAATCTAATCCACATGTCTTCCGTTCACAAAAACGTCTGAAGACAATGACGGGGCGATTTACATACGTGATTATAGCAGAAAAAAGGTTTTATACGTCGTAAGACCAAGAGCTAAGGTGTCCAACATCACATACAAGAATAAGAAATTAGAATTACGACACAGAACCGTACAGTACAAAATTAAAACTTTAATCTTAGTGACAACTTGGACAAAAATGCTTTGTAGGTATGTTTGTATGTTTGTTCGTCGAGATCTTTTAAACCGCTCATCCGATATTCACAGAATTTAGTAAATATACGGATAGTACTCTTAAGTTTTACTGGTTTGTTAAATGAAGTAAATCGGTCAAGGGGTCGTGAAGTTATGAGGGTTCAAAGGGAGTAAAAAAAAAGAGTCGTACAATAATATCAAATAGGATGTCATATGATAGGGTTTTACTTAGACATTCCAAAACCGTTTTTATTTTGACTCTAGGTCTAATAGTTTTTGAGTTGTTGTAAAAATAAAAAATTGGCAAACCCAGTATAACGTGAGCTACCATTTATTGGAGTTTCAACGATTTTGTAGTTCAAGTAAGACTGGTAGCTAGACGGTGATTTCGAAGCGATTTGCAAATTTTATTACAACCATTAGTCGATAAAAATTGTTTGGGTTTTATTAACCTCCGACCATCACGAGATCTCAGTTCGGGGCGAACTACTAGTATTATAGATATGCAAAAGCTATAAGATGTTACAAATTTCGAGTTATTCTAGTTTCGGACTACCGTTGTCTTGTCCCACTGGAACGAAACAATAACTTCAATTTTATTAATATTTCTATTACGGTTTCGTCCCAAAATTTGTTTCAATACAAATATGAAGTGTGGTTTTTACTTTACTACCAAAGTTTTTACTAAGAATATTATGGGTTTTACTTATACCATTTTACTTCAAATTGGTTATCTTTTAATGTTAGAATTTTTTTATTCACGGACACTTAACACAACGCCTTCTAGCCCCAAACTAAGCAAAGCTTGTACTATGGAAACTAGATGGCTGATAGAATACATACATACATTTTTTTTTTGTGAATACATACTTATAATACATAGTAAAGCCCAGACACAGAACAAACATCTATGTTTACAACAGACAAATGTTTGTTCTCAGTGGTGATCGAGCCCACGACCCACAGCACGACAGGCAGAGCTATTACCGACTGAGCCATGACGCCGCCTGTCAGAATGTCTCACTTGGATACATAGAAACTTAAGGTCACTGCCAGCTCTCAGACTATAAAATTAAATCTTTTTTTTCAATCGAAAGTGAGAGGCAGGTGCTTCACCCAAACACTTTTTCTATTAATTAATCAGAACTGCATCTGTTCTGTAATTACTCCGCATTTGAAGGGTTAATCAAATATAATAAAGAAATTAGTTCGCCAGCGAGTTTTTACCGATTCCTATCGTGTTTAATAATGTTGTAATTATATAGCAAATGTTATTTAAATTCAGTTTTTTAATATACTTACCAGCGGAATAATATGAGTATACTTACAAGAAATTTATAGCATGTATAAACCAGTTAGTGTCTGGAAGAAATCTTATTATGCGATAAGACTGCCGTTTACGAGACTTTACTGCATCTAGTTTCCATCGTACCAGCTTTGCTTAGTTTGGGACTAGAAGGCGTTGTGTTAAGTGTCCGTGAATATTTATTTTATTTATTTATTTAATGGCTAAGTTTTTATCATACTGTAACTTGTGCAATAAAGTTTTGAAGTTATTTATATTTATTTTAGTTATCGTCAAGTGACATTAAACAAGTCATTATTAGCCGTTTATAATGATTAATTTTCAATGTACTAATGCTTTTTCTAACCATTATTCAAGGGTTAAAATAGATTAAAATGACCACAAACACAACGCTATAAATTGAAACACCACAAGGCTTTTACCACTTTGCCCTGAAGCGCCACTTATAGCATTTACACATGTTACATGTCTAATTGCCTGAGGGTTCCGTAGTTTGCACCTAGTCTTTTAATTTTACGGAAAAAAATTGGGAAAAAATTGGGTCGATAGTTAACGCCATTTTTTCCGCCTGCTGCGGTAGGGTTAATGCACAGGGTTGCCAGCAAAGAAGCAAAATGCAAGAGTTACCTAATTACCTAATATGGTTTAAAAACTACATAATATATAGGCTTAGATTTTTATGGGAAAAAAAGATAATAATGTACCTAATAAAAAACCTTCTGGATTTCATATCGATTATTTATTACTGAAAAGCAGTGTTGATAAAACTCTGAGATAAAATAAAAGATTTTGATCAAATCTACTTTTAAATTTTATACTTAAAAAATCAACATTATAATAGTAGATTAGTAGCCAAGGGCTGTAAGGCATCAATTGCAGCCCGAGATATTTAGGCGCACGAGCGCAGCGAGGGCGCCTATAGTTCGAGGGTGCAATTGATGCTTACACCCGAGCTAACTACTCTGCTTTACATCTCGATTGTGAGGTAAGTAGAAAAAAACCGGCATTACAAGTATAAAATATTGTTAATTGCTGCTTCAGCTTCCATTTTCATTGAATCGGGAGTGCATCTTACATCTTCATCACTTGCAGAACTCATGTTTTTTTCCTAATTAGCACGTAATTATAAAAAAATCCCAAAAACAAACAATATTTAAAGTAAAAGTTTTCTATTCCCGCCTTTTTTCATGTCTAAACCACGTTGCTGTTACGTGTTGACCCTAAAGTACCGAGTGTTAACCCTAAACCGCCGTGTGGGTCGGCCGGACCCCGTGCCATCTGTCAGTCAACGGCGCTCGGAGGCCCACCATTGTTTACATTGGAGGAACAATTGGCAAACATTTTATTGATTTATCGACATCCATGGCGAAGACGTGACCAATATGTATGTGATATTACTGCGAATTCAATACCACTAGGTAATTATTGGATTCAACAGGAAAGATGCCGGTTTCAAAATATTTTGATTACTATATTTATCAGAAATTTGTTTTTATTTACATTAGAAACGTAGTATCTTTTTAATGCTTTGTTTTATCGAACTACAAACAAATACTTTTTTTTCGTTTTTTTTTTGTAGACAGTCAAAAATGTTAAAACTTAAAAAAAAATACGAACAACATTTTGATAGCATCATTCAACGCGCTATATTTAACCGCCTTTACGATCTGAATGAGATAATCCACTATCAAGGCTCATTTATTATTCAATCCACAGCAATAACTTTTTCTAAGACAAATGTCCACTCGCGCCCCCAATTTTATTTTTTGTTGGACCTCCTCTCCTCAGTTTTTCAATATGACTTTGTTTAACGTTCTCACGGATGAGGCTGAATGGACTGTCTTAAAAAACACGGAAGGGTTACCAGTATTAAAATTATTAGTTTGTTTTCGCTGGCCGTAAGGTGCG
This sequence comes from Eulithis testata, assembly GCA_947507515.1. Lineage (NCBI taxonomy): Eukaryota > Metazoa > Arthropoda > Insecta > Lepidoptera > Geometridae > Eulithis > Eulithis testata. The sequence continues at coordinate 837,727 of OX382213.1, read as the reverse complement.
CGCTGTGGGAACTAAATGACCCCACGTTTTAATATTTTTTGAATTTCCGGGAAGATGTTTTAGTAATGAGAGGATGTGATGGACAAAAAGTATTCAAATCATTGTTGCTGGACCACGGGTGTAGGGTTACTTCATTCTACTTGCAGATAAGAGTAAAAAGGACGGGTGCTGGTTCGAAAGGGTGCTATTGTTGGCTCGATACAATTAAACGGTCAAAGATGCTGCGCTTCTAGTCTAACCATGGATTTCTTTATCGGTATCATTTGGAATTAATGAATTTTAGATTTATTAATGAGTTTTTATTTATATGTATTTTGGATTAGTTACACAACTGAAGACAGATTAGATGAATTCAGTAAAGAGTTGTTTCTAAAGGCTGAATTACACGATACCATTTTCTTGTACGTACCACTGCAATAATTGAATGCAATAGTTGAAGCGCAAGAATTGACGTTCAAGAATTGTAACCAACTGTTTACACGCGGATATATTAAACAAAGTTGAATACAATTATTGACCACCACCAAGGAAAGTTTTGAAGCAAAACTTGTATACCAGATCAAAAATGTTACGAGTTGTTTAGACCATGCAATTAATTTATTGTATTCAACTATTGCACTGGCACGTGCAAGAAAATGGTATCGTGTAATTCAGCCTTAATGTGTTGGCCAAGTTTTTTTTTTGTCTTTTTTAATTGCAAAACAAAAGAAGCATATTCACTTAACTAGCATATCTAAGTTAAATGTACACAAAGCAACACACCCTGTTCTAATACTTATTCATATTATGGGTAGAGTATGATCTGTGGTAGAGTCTAGGTAGTGTATGTAGGCCTACTCGTAAATTACCAGGCAACTATGTGCAGTAAGAACGATTATTACGAATGTTAGAAAAAACAAGACGTTGAATTCCATTCCTTTCCCGGTTTGAATCAATTTGTAAAGATTTTAGCTTTTTTGCGACAATATTGACACATTTTGTGCTCTATTATAGCATTTGGTAAAGTAACATTCTTCCGATCTTAGTATTTGTATTATAACTTGAAAATGTATGAGGACTTCTGATTAAAGAACTAAAAAAAAAAAAACGTTCATTTCAGAGCGTAAGAAAAAACATATAAAGTAAAAAGTTTTTTATCTATAACGCTATAAATTTACCTCCTCTCTCATGCCTACAGGTTTGTCAGTAAAAAACAATGAAGCATAGTCTATGGATGGAGTAATGTGGGTTCCCGCGTTTTTCTGATTGTTTTTGTGAAAAAATTTGGTTAGAGACGAATACCCTCTTTGGTATTTGCATTATCAATAGTGGTCGGTTTTATATTACGTGTAAAATCATACTAAAATTGCCCTCAACTACACACTATATCTATAGTTTTTTGAGGATGCACTCCTAATTTTTTTTTTTGTTTCCTCACCCCCAAGGCAAGGGTTAAACTTTCAATTTCTCAACTAGGTAATTAATTAACGATCACAACACATGTTTAGATTAGTATTTGTCACGCTTTCCCTGCCTTGGTGAGCATTAGTGCCCACCTGTTGACACAAAAAAAAGTAAAAAGAAGAAATATCGACAGTTGCGTTTCCTGGCCACAAAGATTTGTTTTATTTCTTTTTAATTGTCAATTTGACGTCTCGGCTGGCCGTGGTTTAAGGGTTAACTGATTTCTGTACCATCGGAAATGACATGTGTCTGTGCATTCGTCATTTATTTTAATTTTATTGTAGGTTTGTGTTGTTAATGGCACTACGTTTTTATTGATTTCAAGGCGGATATCCTGTTGTTAATCAAATATTTTTTTTAAATAACAAGTAGGTAAGGTACCCAGTTTATTTTCATATTATGGCTCTATTACTCTACATTCTAGAATATTGCGACGACTGAGTTACGTGCTAACTGCGAAAGTAATTGCCATTCATAGAATGGCTGAGTTAATTGCCGGCGGTGCGTTGTATAGTCAAAACAGGAAAGCGCCAGCAATCAAACATTTCACACATCGCCACTTACAATCTTACAAATCACACGCCTTTGAAACAAACATGTAGAATAACATGGCTAGTTGTATAGACACTTTTCACTATTGTTTTATTATGAAATAAGTTTTTTTATATATGCGATAAGTATACGGTCTATGTCTTTTAGCCACAATCTTACATGCGGGCCTAAGATGCGCACCGCGAGATATTTGTCATGTCGTTCTGTCAAAATGTAAGCATTTTGTACCAGTTTAGGAACTATTGCATTATCTGTGGTACCTAATGGTGTCGACAAAACGCGCCATAATGTACACTTTTGACACTTGTTAGTCGTCGTACCTCTCTGAGGACGAGATAATAGTCACGCAGAAATGTCAAAAGTTGAAAATTCAAAGGCGCGGTTTCTCGACACCCATTACCACAGATAATGCAATAGTTCCTAAACTGGTACAAAATGCTTACATTTTGACAGAACGACATGACAAATATCTCGCGGTGCGCATCTTAGGCCCGCTGGGCCCCTAATCACTATGACCAATACAAGCGCGTTACGCAGCACGACAAGACAGCGGCGTGAAGTCGCCCTATGCCTATGCCGTATTTCCTATGCCATAAATGTCATTCCTTACGGTGACGTCCTACGGTTACGGCAAGGAATCTCCTAAGTCATACAGAATAATGCCCCTGATGCTAGATAGTGACAGATCAGTCTAGAAGACATCTACTTACTGCAATGCAACTAGGTATAGGCGACCAAGAAATTGGTTTACCACTCTAAGGCTGAATATCATTTGCACATACAAAACATCAAGGGCTATTTTCGCTTGACAGATTACCGCTACTTATAGCTGCTACGTCAGAATCTGTCATTCCTGTTTATTTAAACTCCTTAGCGAATAATTGTGTTACTGGGAGATGTCATCAAAAGTGGTAAACCAATTTCTTGGTCGCCTATACAAACCGTACCTACCTACTGCAGTTATGGTACCTAGCGATGCTGTCATTGGGGTCAGTTGACAGTTTGCTTAGGTTTCAGTTTTTTTCTGAACCAAACGCTACTTTGATTGTAGTACTTTTTGTGGCCCTCGGTCGTCATCTAACTAACTTATACAAAATATTGTTATAATTAAAAAAACCTTAGATACCTAAAAAGGCAACAAACATTGCATGCTTTTTTTTTTCCGCTCCTCGGAGCAGGCTATAGTTTAGAACCATACCGCCTAGTCTTACTTAAATATTACAAAAAATAAAAGAATGTTTTTTTTTTCTTTTTTCGCTCCTCGGAGCAGGCTATAGTTATTTTAAAACCATACCGCCTAGTCTAACGTTGTTTTTTCCCTTATGTTAGTTTGTTTTAAGCGTTTGTCTTGCGTAAATGATAAGCACAGAGTACATTTTATAAAATGATAAGTCAAGTCAAGTCTTCGTCAAGTCGGCTGTCGTTTGTTTTGAAGAGAAAATGGTGGATTTTCCCTCCAAAACCTGAATCGAATTTTCACATTCAGAAAAACCACTTTACACACATTTATTCCAATGGCTCACACTTTATGTTACGACCTAAGTATTATTGGTTCAAATTCCACCAAAATTAAACAACAATACTCACAATAACACAAGAAAAACTATTAAAATAAAAGTGCTATGTGTTGTTCCAAAAAATGACAAAATTCGAATCTAAAAGAATGTTTGTTATAAAAGTACTTAGCTGTCAACTGTCAAACCCATGACCAACGGCTGACCAAACAGGTCAACAATACCATAAAAACTTTCCCAAAACTTGATCAACACAAACCGTGTATCAATAGTCAATACCTTCAGCACCTGTCCTTCAAAGCAAACATTTAAAATCAATCCAAATCACTAGGTCACTAACCTTTCGTACCCAATTTTAACTATTACAGCTGGCATTCGAAACTATACTCTATAGCTTAGGAAATAAGTATGAGATTGACGTGCTGACGTGAAATGTCAGTCAGTAAACCATCTGCCGGGCAGATGTAGAGATCACAATCACACGTCGTACCTGCGAGGTACAAATCGGACCGGCATCGGCAGCGAAAGGGTTAAACAATAGAGATCTGTTTGATAAATTAAAAAAAAGTTGCCACTTTTTAAAAGCGAGAGTATTCGAGAATAATTACTTGGTATTTTTAAGGTATTTAGTAAAAGGTATTTTTAAGGTATTTAGTAAGGTTTTTGGTAAAAAAGATATTATAGGCGCGTAAAAAAAATATACTTAGGTAGGTCAGATAAAATACTACCTATCTGTTTCTACTTTAAACTTGTAAAAAACAAGGACAAAAACGTTTTAATCTAAAGAATACTGAACTATAGTAGGTGCCGAATAACACCGCAATACAGGTCATTCACCCACCTTTACCACGATGTCGCAAATTTCAATTTATGTATGGCTAATTCTGTCGCTTTCCAAACCTGTCGCTAAGACGGTATCGCTCGAATCTCGTTAGTACTGTTTGTTTACCATACATAAATTGAATTTTGCTACATCGTGGTGAAGGTGGGTGAATGACCTGCATTGCGGTGTTATTTGGCACCTACTATATTAATTTCTTGAACTGAATTAAAGAAATTAAAAGTTACTTAGTACTACCTAACAAAAGTTACAAACATTAACAAAGTTAGTTTTAAGATTTTGATGTATCTAATCCTTACAATAAAGTATTATCTATCTATCTATCTAACTTAAAAAAAGAGAGGTTGAGAGGTGTCAAGGGACACCCGGATGGAACGAAGTTCCTTGAGCTGTTTTTTTTTTTACAGTAAGTACACAGAAGCACCTAAATTAAAACAAAATTTTCCAACAATACCTACATTCATTTGTTTCCTTCCTGCACCAATTTATTTGACGTTGTCAAAGTTTGAAAAAAGTGTCGTTACAACTTTTTGTCTTAATTTTTTCCGTCTAGCCCCCTTTCGCAACGCGCGATAAGGAACTTCGTTCTAATACCTAGAGGTAACACATACTTAGCTCATAGCCCACCTGATTTTAAGTGGTAACTCTGCCTAATAAAAATGCAGTATCTCACAGATTATATCCAATGAGGACTGTATCCTCTGAAGCAATTTACTGGGTCCATCACTCTGAGATAGCAACTGGCGCCACCTGACGACAAGACGTCGTTGTCGTGTCCGTAGTGACATGAATATAAATATTCTTTTAAAAAAACATGCTGTCAAAAGAGGTTTTTCGTTATGATTTTCTTCATACGCTGTTTTCGTTTGTAACTTTTAAACCGTTTTGCTTTCGCTATAACTGAAATAGCTTTTAAGAAAAAGCATATGTAATGCTTTTAAAAAAAAAAATTTTGTCTCCCTGGCTACACGACGCGACGTCTTGCCTTCTGATGTAGTTTGACGGTAATAAGTGTAGTATTATATATGATCTGTGGTTCTTACAAATAGGAGTTATAGTGCCACTAACTTAGCTGTTCAGGTGGTCAAAATTGGAACTACAATCGCTTATACAAACGACGACATACATACTACAACCACTAGCGACACTGTCATCCAGACTGGCGAAACTCTCGAACTAGACTCGTGCTTTCGAAAAACGAACAATGTACGAAACGGTGGTCTAAATTTGAATCACGTTTCATACAAAACGAGATTTTCAGTGTGTAATTTTGGTAGAATGGGAGTCCCGCTTCTTCTTACGTAGGAACTACGTATTACATATTCTTTGCTGTCATCTGAACAGTTAATATGGTGGGACTGTACACGTCGCTGCTAGTATTCAAAATGGTTCAAAATAGATAATATAGATAAGTAGGTATAGGCACGTATACCGTGCACTTGCAGGCGTAAAAAACCTTCCATTTATAGGCTTAGCTCATACTTTATAAAAATTGGCACAACCTCACAAAACCAACATTAATAATGTACATTTATAAATACGCCGTTCATACATTTTATGCTGTAAGCAATATTTTTCGACAAAAACCGCAATAATGATTGGCACACACCTGGGTAATGATCATAGTAAACTCATAACCTACTTTCGCCCGCAAAAAGGTCTACAATCGAGTGTGTACGTAAAAAGTTGTATTGCGAATAACTGCTACGGCGTAGAAGCTGCGTAGCGGGCAGCGAAACCAGAAATCATTTGAAAGCTAAAATGTTTACTTAGAGTCCTTTCCATGAAGAAGTCCCGCAGACGCGGCGCTGTAGTCGACCTTAAGTATTATTTCTCGGGCAGCACTTTTAACAACTTTAGGCATTGAAAACAAGACTTTGATCACAGAAACCAAATAAAAACGCACTAGCATCCGAACACATTAACAGCACCTGACAACTACTTTAAAATTTAGTTTTAAAATTTAGTTCCGTAAATTTCCGCGGGACTTCTTTCATGAAAAGGACTATAGTTTAGAACCATACCGCCTAGTCTTACGTTATGTTTTTCTCATAAGTTAGTTTGTTTAGTTGTATGTCTTGCGTAAATATTTTTTTTTATGTAGAAATCATATCAGTTTCTGATACACATCTGAATGAAAACATACCAATAGCTGGTACACCACATCTGAATGGTTTTTTTTTTCAAGAAAATTTTTTTCTTCATCTCTTTTGACTTTTATGTACATATCTAATTATATATTATTTACATTTCCTTTTATTTACACAATAGTATCTATTATTTACAACTATGGTTACGTTACAGAGACATAATTATATATCTGTTACCGTATTACTAATAAACTTGTACAAATGAATAAAATTTGACTCATCCTTGAGCAATTCCTGAATGCAACGCGGGACTAAATCAGGTTCACGATAAGTTTGAAGCAGTTCATCCATCAATACAAGGCGCTGAATATTGAAAGATGAACACTCGAAAATTATGTGATTTACAGATTGGATTTCTTGTGATTGGCAATAATCACAATAAGGGGAATTTATCATTTTTAAACGATGGAGTGGATAATTCAAACGACAATGACCAAATCGTAAGCGGCAAATAGTTGAGTAAAACTTTCTGTTCATGAAAATTTTACTCTTACAGAACCAAGGTACAGAATCAATCTGAACATCCAAAGCAGCATGCCAGGAACCCTTATTCTCAACCTGTGTACAGTAATACGAATGTCGCCCCCATGATTGCCACATTCGCTGTCTTAAAAGACTTACAAAAAGGACTCTACATTGATTTATTTTGTTGATTTTTTCGCTCCTCGGAGCAGGCTATAGTTTTAAAACCATACCGCCTAGTCTAGCGTTAACATACTTATTTTGTGTGTCTTGCGTAAATCTCACTTTCCTCATAAAATGTTGACTTGTTTTTCTTAGTTACATTGAGTGGTGAGTCAGGGATTTATTCCAGTTCGTCCAACCAATATGCTTAGTAAGATGAACGGATTTTTTTTTTTGCAATTCGCATTAATTCCACTGATGTTGATATAGATTGTGAATTTTTTTTATTTTTTTTAATAAATTATACAGGAAATTTAACATAATAATATAAATGTTAGAGAGAGCCCCAAATTTTTTTTTACTCATTTAGGTTCTTACTCTTTTATTCACAAAGAAAATTACAAGTAAGTAAGTATTTACAATATTCACAATATTGATTATCCCAAAATTATTTTTAATCCCAATGGAACGAACGAGAATAAACGAGTGGATCTAGGCTAGACCATCGTGAAGTTATGATGCGTGAAGACAATTAGTTCGAATAAGCCTCACTACACATAAAAACGGCTAGAGACAATACAGATCAAGCCCGATCATCGAACTAAATAATCGGACCAATCGGAATACTGATAAAAACAAAAAAAAAAGCAAAGAAGTATGACTTCATTTATACCTGCTTGTTCCAAACATTAAAAAAAAGTCTCATTAATATATTTCTACTTAGCCTACCTACACCGACTTCGAAATGAAGTAGTATTGAAATGTTTTGGTATAACTGAAAAAATATAGGGTTCCCAAAAACCAATGATTTTTTTTCCAAAACTTCTCGTCATTCAAGATAACAATTAAACAAAAAACACTCGGATAGTGTTGGCTTTTAATTACGGAGAGCTGCGTTTCCTTCCATTTTGACATTTCAAACTTTTGGAGGGAAAGTGTTTTAGTTTTCGTTTTAAGAATGTTTTGTTTTTGTATGAATTTTTAATCTTGATTTACTGTGGCTTATTTGCCTTAATAATGGTTAAGTTAAATAAATTAAATGAGGCAGTATTGTTTTTTAAGCAGATGCTTGCTAATTTCTAACCATAATAAAATTATGAGCACTTATAGTTGCAAAATATTTGATGTGTATCAAATATTTTATTTTCCTTTTACATTAATTATTTAAAAAAAAATATTTTTTTGTGTCTATTCCAGATTTGTTATTAGTGTATGTTAATCAAATACTTGTCTTTGTTTTACGTGGATACTTTTTTTTGTCTTTTGCCATATTATTTCCAGATTATCTTTCAGAAAGGGTCGCGATGATAAGCGCGGGCACTCACGCCCCGCACCGACATATCGCGCCAAAAAACTTTGTTGCAAAAACTTTCGACAAATAAACAAAGTTTGCGCGATTCAGCGCTAGCCGCTTATTATAAATAATTAATGATTCCGTCCGCTCTTATGCACGATAAAATGCCATTACGGTTTTCATCGGAGAGTTGCAAAAAATGTCGAAAACCGCCGCCGTCCGAACCCGTCCCTACAAAAAAATACGCTTAAAAGAGTGCGCTGGCATCGCTGACATTCCCGTGGCGTTTCTTACCGTGCCGTCATTTGACTCCAGCCATTATCTGCGGAATTAACAACGAGAAAAAAAATCTGATTCGATAAAGGTATACTCGCCTTGTCGCCGGGCGTTTTTGCAATGGGCGTACGGCACCCAGCGCAGCGCTCAGCGGTCGGTAATGGCGTCAAACACGATAAACGCTGCCCTCATGAAAATTCAGCGAAGCATTACACTGAAAAACCCAAACCTCATTCCTCTAGAGATATTTTATCACAACTTAGATGTCTGTAAAAAATATTATCGCTGCTGCAGCTGAGTTAATGTATTTTTGTACGACAAAAAAGTAGTTATTATCCAAGTTCCGTTCTTCCAACTCGAATGTGCCAAGCGGGGCGCGTTAATATCAGAAATGACAGATGCGTCATTCCAAGTTAGGGCAAACGGTCCTACTTGGATGACGGTGGTGTCTAGACGCGAGGAAAAAACTCATGACAATTAAAACTTATTTGCATATTCACAGCAGCGGTATAAATAAGCTGAGTCAAGAATGGTATGAAAGGAGATGGAAAAAAACAGGAATTAAAAAAACTCCGTGTTTTGGAAGGTATCTTTGCGTAACGCGTTCTTTATTAGAATTGAATGGAGATATGCATTGTGCGGGTGAATGTGGCGAGAGGGCGAAATTAACAGACTGCTTACGTTTATTTAGCCAAACGTAAATAATTCCTTGACTCTGAGGAGAACACGGTATGATGTGTGTCCAACGAAAAGGGAAGATGTAATTCCATCCTTGCCAATGGATGGTATTAGGTAGTATTACATATTTTCAAACTCCGTGATAACTTCGTTTGCGCGATCTAGGATAGTTCTCTTATCTAGGATGTCTAGCTAGATGGAGCTACAACTCTGTATTAAAATTATTTAAATTTAAAATAATACCAAGCACAAAGTAATACCTGAAACTATAATTACTAGTAAACGACTATGAATCACTACATAGTTATAAAGCAAAGCTTCCCGCGTCTGTCCTAATGTCTGTATGTATGTATGCTTAGATCTTTAAAACTACACAACGAATTTTGAAGCGATTTTTTTAATAGATAGAGTGATTCAAGAGGAAGGTTTATATGTATAATACATCATCATCATCACCCGTGCGAAGCCCAAGCAGGTCGCTAGTTTATTTAATAAAAAAACACCAGTTAATCAAATCATTCTACCATCTATCAAACTATTTCTAATGATTACTATTTCGTGTAAATCCTCACGTTTTGCAAAGAGTAATACACTAGTATTATAAATACATATTTACGAACCAAATGCGGCTTTAGCACGACACACCCATATTTAATGTTACCAAGTCAAGGGAAGCGCGGTATATCAACTAGACAAGAATTTAAAAATGTTTTCTGACATAGAGCATACGAGTGGTAAAAATTGCGCTAATCTACATATTATGCAGATGTTATACATAAGGCATGCTAGTATACAATGGAATAAATATGCAACTCCAGGGTTCTGCCTGATACATAAATAGTTTCTGAAGCATATAATTAAGGCGGGGTTATTCGAAACTTTTAGGTTTTTTAACAACTGTATCTCTACTGAAGTGCTAAAGTTGCACGAAAAAAAATATTTTATTAAAATTGAACATATATCCTAGAGCTTTGTAAAGACAGAAACGTGAATAATAATAATTTTCACGATAAAAAAAAATCGTAAAGATGACACTAAATCGATATTTCAAACAGTTCATACTACGATGTTTCTTCTTGAAATCATGTCAAAGTTATATCAAAAGATAAGGCTTATTATTTACTAGGGAACTGTAATTTTTTTTTATTATAATTTAGTTATTATTCATCTCTGTGAAAGAAAACTATCAAAATTTATACGTTCAGCCCGTTCAGGCGCTCGCGCCTTGCTCGCTCGCTCGCGCCCAGTGCCCGTCTAGACGTCTTCGTCCTAAACTTCTTGGATAACCTCGCCTTAAGTAGAGATTTCATACAAAATGTTTTTTTTTTTTTAAATCAACACTTAACACGCCTTCTAGTCCCAAACTAAGCAAAGCTTGTACGATGGAAACTAGATGGCTGATACATACATACATTTTTTTTGTTAATACATACATAGAATACATAGAAACACCCAGACACAGAATAAACATCTATGTTTACAACACACAAATGTTTGTTCTCGGTGTGGATCGAACCCACGACCCACAGCACGGAAGGCAGAGCTACTACCGACTGAGCCACGACGCCTGTCGCACGACGCCTGTTTGGGTCTTGTGCCCGGATCAGTGTTTGTAAATCAGTATATAAGATTTGAATGTATCATTTAATAATATAGTAGTAGCTTTCATGGTACGTTGTCAAGTCGTTTTCGCAGATACTGACAATGCTTCCAACTATAGGTTTTTAAATTCTAACATACCTACTTATTTGGAATGTTGCAAAATTAGCGTGGTTAGACTGTAACGGATAAAGGTTTATTTATGGGCATATTAGATATTGTATGTTAGATAGAAAGATAGATAGAAAATACACACACCTTAACCTAGGGATTACAAGAAAAAATAAAAAAACAAAACTTAAATTTATTGTACAATGGGCGGCCTTATCGCTATACAGCGATCTCTTCCAGACAACCTGGGACGGAATGGAATGAGGTATAATACAAGGGGTGCTGTATAAAAATAAAGAGATTGGAAGAAAAAATATATTTTATACACACATAGTTTTACGCAAAATGATAATAATATTAATAATAATAGTATAATAATATACATACATGCTAAATACCTATATATACCTATATATACATACATATAATTTAAAATAAATACTTATAAAGACTTAAGGATCAAGCAAGTGAAGTCAGTGACAACGAGAAAAATAGTGTTCCTTGATCATTGATATAAATATTGCTAGTGACTTGGCACGTCTGATTGCTACAGGTATGTTACATGTTGTTATGAATCTACTGAGAAACACGTATAGATTTTTATATTTTCATATGCAGACTTCGAGAGTTTCTTCGGGAAGAAAACTCATATTAACGATAAGCTTGCCTTTGTACATGTTTTCTATACCTATCTTCTTGGGCCTGTCTTACGCCTGAATACTGAAATGTCACTCAAAATTTAAACACCATTTAAAATTGCATTGTAATTTTTACCTCATATTACGTAAGAGATGGCAATAAACTAACTAACCCAAGTAGAGTTTTTAGTTCAAAGTACCGTTTGTTTTTTTTTTATGAACGATGCAATAATAGTAATAATAGTGAGGAAGATTATCAGAAGATCAAACTAATTATTTTACTAAAATATAAAATCGTATTATTGCTGAAACACCTTGGACTAGCCAAAAATTTACAGAAATAAACAACTAATTACTTGCTAAACGTCCATATTTATTCAACACTATGCAAAAACATTCATTAAAAATAATTACAATCGGTCACCTGCTAAAAAGTTTGTGTAAAAAGTTACAAAATACACAACTCAAATTCCAATGCCTTTTAGGCCGCAGGCCGCACTGTAAAAAGGCCATTATGTAAAACTATTCCGTAAAAATGAAAGAGCAAAAACAAATCTCGTATTGTACCTATATTTTTAAATTATAAAGTATAACTATGCGGAGAAATGAAGGATTAAAAAACTGGTAAGTGTGCGGTGGAATAATGTATAGGGTTCTGCATTGTTTATTTTTCTGACAGGCGCTAAGCGTCACAGCACAGTCGGCAATAGCTTTCCTCGCTGTGGGTTCGATCCCCACCGAAAACAAAATTAAAGTTAGTATATTACGTACGTAATTAAAGTATATTTCATAAAGATATAACTAACCTAATATTTGTAGAAAAAAAAACTTCAATATAATATTTTATGTGGTGAGCATACGAAAAAGGATCCCGTTGAAGTCTTTTGTATGGCGTTTAACAAAAACTTAAGAATAATAAAAAAAAAGTTTATCACGTGTTTAAAACTGTAAATAAAAATAGGTAGGTAGCCTATCTCAGTTTTTTTTTGTAAATCACTGTCACTAGTTTTGGTCAACATGAACTTTCTTTTGTTTTCAGAATCCTAAACGACAAAGGTTTTCCGTATTGTTTGCGGATCTCCATTAAGGCTCGCCATATATTTATTTTTAGCTATGTTTTTACCTCGCAGACGGAGTGGAGCCGGCTCGTTTGCACAAAAATGTACGTTCTTATTTAAATACTTTGAGATGCAACAAAATGCTGTAGAAATGGTAAAAAATCACTCGCTGTCATTTACATTGTATGAGCTCAAGTTGCGATATTACACACACTATACAGAGCCCGTATTCTGAGTTTTGCTGTGTTGGTTTGCGACAAGCGAGAATTGAGAAACTCGCAGTTTTTGTATGTAGAAAAATAGCAAATCTCCCGCTAGAGGCGCTTATAGGATTTTCATACAAACTCGCAAGTCGCTTCTCGATGCGTTTCGATTAACAAAACAAACTCGGGCTGCGGGCTCTGTAGCGAGTTCAGAAGGTACTAGACTAATGGGCGAATACTCAAACGCCACTCAAACCACTCAATTTAAGTCCTGCTTAAATTATTGCCATCTCTTACAAACGAGTAATGTCAAACCGAGGAAGAGCAACTTTAAGTGGTGCTCAAATTTAAATGACTTTTGAGTATTTCAGCCTAAGGCCGTCAATAAATATATTGCAAATGGGTTGTCTAAAAAATTTAAGTCCAGAATATGATTAAATAATAATTTTACTTTTTAAGCCTCGACCACCGGAATTCAGGATTGATTATTCGCAGACAACCATAGACCACCGTGTTCGTAATGAAATAATCTTTATTTTAATGTTGTATAGCGGGATCCTGTACTACGATGAAGAAATCGCTACTCAAGCATTATTTGAGTAGAGCTTTCAGCGGACAAAATTTATTTATTTGTTTGTTTGTTTGTTTGTTTGTTTGTTTGTTGGTCTGCGGAACGTTACCGCGTCAACGTGCAGTGTAACCCTACTGCTAGTAGGTACATATTTGCCACTGTAATCATCTAATAATAAGGCCTTTGCATCTAGCCTAGATGATTTGACTAGATGCTATAGGTGCCAAATTACACCACAATACAGGTCATTCACCCACCTTCACCACGATGTCGCAAAATTCAATTTACGTATGGTAAACAAACAGTACTACGAGATTCGAGCGATTACCGTCTTAGCGACAGGTTTGTATGGAAAGCGACAGAATTAGCTATTCATAAATTGAATTTTGCGACATCGTGGTGAAGGTGGGTGAATGACCTGTATTGCGGTGTTATTTGGCACCTACTATAGTAATAGTTCATAGTTCATTTATTCATAATACGGTATTACATGTCAATTTAAGTCGATGTGGATTACACTTACATACTCATAAAGTAGGTAAGTAACAATGTCAAATAAAAATTAATTAAAACTAAAATAGGTAATACCTACTTAATTTACCTATCTACAAAGATTAACGACTGACTGATAAGCCAATTAATAAATAACAATACTGATTATGACGATGAAGATGGTTATAGAATTGAATTGAATCTTGAGCAACTATCGATCTCAACAAAGTTGTCAGCGTGAGAATAGAATAAAAATTAAATAAAAACAACGCTCCAGCCGGTAGATAAACGTTAACGTTACGTACACGTACTTATTGTAGATAACTAGTTTTTGTCGCGTACAATGTGAGCGCGCTTTTTCCACGTTTCCACGGTTTTTCCGCCCTACTACAACTACGTTGTTTTTATACTCTGTGGTATACGTAGGTAATGATCTTGATACTTTTCATCAACAACATTTATTTTTATACAGCACTAACGACCCGCCCCGGCTTCGCACGGGTGCAATGCAGTGATGATGATGTATTCTACATATAAACCTTCCTCTTGAATCACTCTATCTATTAAAAAAACTGCATCAAAATCCGTTGTGTAGTTTTAAAGATCTAAGCATATATACATACAGACATTAGGACAGACGCGGGAAGCGACTTTGCTTTAAACTATGTAGTGATAGTGATAGTGATGGTATGGACATGTAAAGCAGTGTTTCGTTGTGCGTTACGATCGAGACCAAAGCTTTATGAAGGAGGGATGAAAGCCATATTACGAAAAGAGTTATGAATATAAGTCTGGGTAGATACGCAAGTAGAGGAAGGCCGAAGAAGTGGTTAGATTGTGTGTGAGGATATGAAAGTGAGAGGAGTAGATTCAGAGCTGACGAATGATAGGAGTGGAAGAAGAAAACATGTTGTGCCGACGCCACCTAGCGTGGGATAAGGGCAGGGAAATGATGATGAGTGGACTTTGCACTGGCGTTCTGAACAGGGAACGGGACAAAATGTGCTTAGAAAATGGCTGGCCACATTTTTTAGTTATAGGTAGGTACCTAGGTACATTAATTACTACGACTATGTATTATAAGTATGTATTTACGAAAAAAAAATGTATGTATGTATTCTATCAGCCATCTAGTTTCCATAGTACAAGCTTTGCTTAGTTTGGGACTTGAAGGCGTTGTGTTAAGTACTACCTACTTAATTACCTAACTAACTAGCAAGTAAATAAATTTGTAACTAAAACTAGCTACCTAAGTAATTGGAATGCACTTTGCTAGATCCTACTTACAGCTACCTACCCATACCTATCTAACCTAGTAGCTATACCTACCTAATGTAAGGATATCGACGCTAAGACTCATGTAGCATTATTCCTATAAACCTTGTGGTTTCCTTAGTGCTATAGTACAAAATAAGTTATTGGTATCGATTCGGATGTTGCCTTTTTCTAAACTAACCTAATTTGACAGCTCTAAAATTATAGCCGTCCTTATCGTTTCAGTTTATGAGAAAGGGACGGCAACATTTTTAGTGCTGTCAAATTAGGTTAGTTTAGAAAAATGCAACAAGCGAATCGATACCATTATGTATTTTTAAAACAATAAATAAAAAAAAAACCGTGAATATATTTACATTACTGTTCGGTCGGTCGGTTGGTAAACCGATAAAAAAACTGTTCAATTTGGAAACTCGTTCTTAATTTAAAGTTGATAAAAAGCGATGTCTTCACATGCACACCACAAGGTGTAAAAATTACTCACAACGTTTTTAACTAGATGGTCACTATGATCCTGAATCATGCCCGAATAGGTTCTCTTTTTACAAAATAAAATCTCTAAGAATTTCAGCTATACAGAACGTTAAAAATGGGTGCAGAGTTACACCTTCCCCCCCCTGCACTGATGTGAGTGTGAAATAAAAGGTTTTCCATGATATTCGGCTTTTAGTAACTCCCTAGGTACATATTTTCATTCGCTTTATTCGTGAATAAAAAAAGTCTGAAACTCTCAAATAAAACTCTAAATATATCTCTCAAGCATTATTTTATGCTTAAGTATAAGATTTTTAATTTCATTCATGTCAATTTCATCCTAGTATTAATATCTGGAACTACGAAAGTTTCAGATATTTCTACTAGGATCAAGACCATCTCAGCACACTACACACATCAAGAAACTGAGCGAACGAAGGCAATAAGCAAAAACCCTATCCCAAGACAAAGCGAGCCCCGATGGATCAGAAAAACGCAAATTACTCTAGTAACGGGTTCAATTCCCATACGACTTTTCTTTTAATCTCGCTTTTTGCGAATCAGTCTCGGAATGAGAGTTAGAAAAAGTGATTATTCTCATCTCAGTTGATGGTACGACGATTGTAATAAAAACACAGCCGTGTTGTTCATGCGAATCGTATGAAAATCATAGTACCTAAAGATAGATAGATAGATAGATATATTCTTTATTGCACACCAAGAAAAGAAGAAAAACAAAAAAAAGAGAAAAAAGTTTTAAGTAAAGATATAATTTTATTTAGAACTTTTATTCTATTGTTTTGTTTTATAATTAGTTAGCATACGAAATTGGTGAGGTACATTGCAAATATTTGCAAAACGTTTATTACATCTCTAGGTACTCTACCTTATCATAATTTTTCATCTTGGTAGTAGGTACTTTTTATATAGAGTTGATATTTTCTTAGTCAAAAACTCTAGGTAGATCGTTTTTAGAACTGTATTTTTTATTTATTTTAAGTTTTTACTCATCATCATCATCACTTATAATGGTGACTATACCTACGTAGCAAATAAACTGATACCGCAATGTCTTTTAAATATTAAATAAACACAGTCTCTTAAGTATTTATAATTAACTTTGGTTTAGTATTAAACATGGTTACCTAGTTTTTTAATCAATTTAGATAAATACGTTCAAGTATTTTGTGACACCTTGTACTTTAAGAGGACAACCAAAAAAATTGCATTACTCTACCTCAAAAATACTGATAAAAGTGACTTACTGGTTCCATTCACGTTTCTTCCGATGATCTTATTGGATCCGTTCGGCTGCGGCGCGGGGGTGTTCGGCGCGGGGGGCGCTCGTCCCGCTTCCTCTCCCGGGCTCTCCATATCTGCCCTCTCACTCGCGCACATCAACACCCGCCAAAACTTCCAAACAACGTCAAAATTGTCAATAAACGTCAGAATAAAAAACCCACATCAGTCACTAAAAAAAAAAAAAGAAAATTGCGTTTTGTTATTTTTACGAAGTTGTAGAATTTTCTTTGGAAGGGTAGCCGTGACGTTAGCGTGAGACGCTCGCGGCACGACTGGCTCGAGAGCCCTACGAGCTTGCAGCTGCATACCGTGGCTCCGCCCAGCACCCCACATAGTGGGGACTTGGCCCCACGCTGCCCTGTAGGTACCCACATAAAAAAGTCTATCAACGAATTTTTGTAAATGTATACCTCGGCTGGTGTGCGTAAGAAAGGGTAGAGCACAGAATACGTTCAAGTTGTCGAGTAATTTGAGGGTCGTGTACAGAGATTTTTATTATTTTAGAATTCGTTCTTGATGTTATTGATCTTACTTTTGATGCTATAATGAAAGTTAGAACGTATTTTTAACAGTTATTTATACTCAATTCAACCTCCTCGTCTTATTCTAGAATACGTTCTGAACGGGTCCCACGTAAAAACATTTTGCCTATATCCAACTGGTTTTTTTTAATCAAAAGATTAGGAAGATACCTACTGAAATTAAACTCATTAAAACATAGTTAGTAGTACAACAGTACGTTAGGTAGGTACTTGATATGGATATAGTCTATACTGAAAATGTTCTTGCAAGAAACTTTCATCATTTCCAAGCTTAAATATCCACTTAGGCTACATAGTTTTTGCCGTACCGTTGTCGGCTGCGTTTTAACGTTTTTTCTGTTTCCCCGAAGGCCTTTGGCCCACATCGCCAGAGTCCGAATTAAGCTTTTGCAACTGATTATCATCTTTAATTTGATTTCGGCACGAAGGAGCGCGCGTTTCGTTTTTGCACGCTATTAAGGGTCATATTGGTTAAATGTGCTTCGCTATGTTTAACTTTTTTTGGTAAACTGACGCGCCCTTTTCTCAATGAGAATTTAAAAAAAAAACACGCGTGTTTCGTAAGTTTTATTAGCACATTCTCATTGAACTAAGATATAACTGAAAATATGATCTCGTAATTTAGTACCTTGTAGTTATCTATCTAATGTTTCAGGTATTACTCTGATTTAGGATTTGAATGTAGGTAGGTAAGGAAATTGCAAATAAAATAATCAAAGATTTCTTAATCGTTCATGCCATATACCTAACCATAAATTTCCCATCGACTCTAAACTCTAAATTATCGCATGGTTCCTTGAATGTTCACGAAAGGCAAAGAAAAATTTATGTAAGTAAGGACTTACCTAATTAAGGAAGGTACTTTACCTAGGTCAATTCCACTCTAGGTAACTCCAAGAGTGAAATTAACTACGGAAACCAAACCTGGTTGAAAGTTCATAGCTAAATACGCTACGCAAAAATGTGCCCATCCACTAGCGCCATATAAACCCTATGCGAACTCCACACAAAATGTTTCTCACTGAAGAAAGTAAGGCTTTCATAAGTAATATTGATAAAACTGGAATAATTAATGGGAAATGTGGTAACGTGTGCGCGGAATGGGGCAGACCGCGGCTAGAGGCGATCGTGAGAAAATAAGACGGTAGAGAGACATCGTAGTAGTGTGGGGTCAGGAAACCCCACCTTCGTCAGCTAATGGAAATAGGTACTTTTTTGGACCAAGATTCAGAAACAGTGCAGAAGTTGACTCAAGCCTTTTCAGCCAGTTTTTCACAAAGGAAATATGACAGAGTCTCGTTTCAGACCGGAGAACTGTTTCTCTGTATGCTATGGACTGTTTTCATAGAACTTGTGTATGTCACACGTATGTTTTTTTAACTTGGAATGTATCCAGTGAGATACAAAAAATGTTACTCTCCAGTAAGACTCTCCATTATAAAAAAGTTTCTCTCCATTTAAAAAAAATCCATTAAGGCACGAGGCAGTATCTAGGTAGCTATACGAAGTCAATTCCAACAGGATTGACTTTACTACGAACTCGTGCGTGAGTAGATATATGGATTTTTTACGTAGCAAAAACTCTTTTCGTGTCAGTGTTACCGACTTTTACCCTTTTTAAATAAATTAAAACCGGATGACATTTTATAGTAGATACCTACCTACTAGGTACATTAACCCGCACTGCAGAGCCGAAAATACCTAGGTACTTATGTAATTTCCACGGTTATTCACTTTGGAGGTCAACCTTACAAAATTTTAATCGCTGATTTCCTAGCCTCAGTTTTTCTGCCAATAATATCCGACCGACAGTTAAGGCAGTGTAGGTTTTTCCGCGGTGAAAGGTTGGCACTACTGGATAGCTAGAAATATGTCGATATGATAAACTAACGGCCCGACTGTGGGAACCTGTGATCTATGCTTTTTGCTACTGCAAAAACATGAGCTTTCTCGCGGAACGGTCTCGGAGAAAACTGCTACGAATGTATTTTCATTTGTGGCTCTACTTTTCCTAAAAGGAACGAGGTTTTGTTCGTATAAATTTATTTTCCTATGGGTAAGAAACCTATACCGCGAAAAAATTATGCTTTCAAAGTAAGTACCTACAAGCCATCGTTGGCTTCAGTTTAATTTAGCCATGAAAACGTATCGTAGCCGCTAATGATCAGACGAACACCCTTTCATTTAAGTAATATACTTTAGAAGTTTTTGAAAATGTTTTTCTTCCTGAGGTAGGTAGATAAGGTAATTTATTCATATAGCTTAATCGCATCGTTAGCTTACCCAAATACCGAACAAAATGTTTATTATAATAGAACAAAATAAAAACATTATACGTAAACGTCCATTCTCAAACCAGGAATTTCATCGGTTAATTTTTTACAGAACGCAATTTTCGGAACGCGACTATAATCTTGAAACACGCGGGAAAAACTACAAAATGGCCGCCTGCGAGCGATTCCTTGCCGCTAATGCAAATAGCCCACGGAAAAAGCTCGAGATGACTAAAAAGCTGGAGGAACTCATAGTATTTCATCGTCGTCGGCAGTTATTGAGCGCGGCTAGTGTTTTTGCGCAGATTCCCGCGATCGAGTCAGTTTTTGCTGCGAGTGGGAGTCTGGGAAGAGATCGGCGGCGGCGGCGGCGGCAAAAACCGAACGGTCCGCCATAACGCTAACCGACGCAAAAACGCAGCAACATACGGGTAGAATTAATGCGACGACTTTAATTTTCTTCAAGAAAGCGCGGGAGGAAATGGCGGGTAATGAGTGTTGCCAGACGCAAAAACTATCTGTATAATAATGACGTCGCTCATTTAACCAGTTTATTTTTCTGTTCTTGGGAAATAAGTAAAAAGTTATGTTGGAATCATGATGCGGTCCAGACTAAAGAAACTAAGCTAAGGCGTAGGTACACGCACTGATAGTACCTACCTACCTACCTACAGATAAGACTGAACTAACTTAGGTACTAGTAGGGGTGCAAAAACAAAAGTCAAAGTAGGTACATTATATATTTATTTACGGAATTATACATGTGTGGAGAGGTGTTATATAGTAGCATTGTGTCAATGTAAATCTACCGTACAGGGTGTGCAAAAAACCAAAAATAATTAATACAAAAATGAAAATTAACGAGAATTATAGAATGGTAAGATGAGAATTATAGAATAAAAATTATGAGTAGTAGAAATACAGTATTCAAATAAATTATAGGATGTCAAATTAATCTACTATATAAAAATAAGTCGGGTTTTCCTTCCTGACGCTATAACTCCAGAACGCACGAACCGATTTCCACGGTTTAGCATTCGTTGGAAAGGTCTCGGGCTCCGTGAGGTTTATAGCAAAGAAAATTCAGGAAAAATTTTAACAGAAGAGCGGAAAAATGGAATTTTGAAAAGTCACACCCTAACGCGAGCAACGCCGCGGGAGACGGCTAGTATTATTAAAATATGAAAAGACAAAGACACTCTTGCGCATTAATGTGGTTCTAGAGTTACGGATGCAGACTTTATGTTGGTTTCGTCTCAAAATCATTAGGTCCAAGAGTATATCCTACCCTATTGTAGTAAAGATACGCACTGCATACTTATCTTATTTAATTAAATCATTATATACTGGTAGTCAATGAAATTTTAATTACAATGGACGATTCAATCTAGAATGTTGCATGGTGACTTTTAAAGTTCTTCTGTGCTTCGGAGGGCACGTTAAGCTGTCGGTCCCGGCTCTAGCAGTCGTTAAGCCACGACGGAGGCCTTAAGGCGACCAAAAAACTCCGTCAGCACAGTTGGCCACTAACTCATACGAGTTTGCTTGCTAATCTATACAAATATTATAAAGAGGAAAGGTTTGATTTTTTGTTTGTTTGTTTGTTTGTATGAATTGAATAGGCTCCGAAACTACTGGACCGATTAAAAAAATTCTTTTACCATTAGAATCCTACATTATCCCTGATGAACATAGGCTATATTTTATCCCGGAATTCCCACGGGAACGGGAATTACGCGGGTGAAACCGCGAGGCGCTGCTAGTAGTGTCATATTTTGACTTTCAGAAATAATATTTAAATAAAAATTCTTTGTTAATAAAATGTCATTGATTTTGGTAAAGTCATGATTGTACCTAATCTAACCCTTATATATAATAATACGAAAAATTAAACAAATTACAAAAATTAAATAATAAATAAATTAAATATGTCCATCATGTGGTTACCTAACACACGTAAATTCATCATCTCCTTGCCCTTTTCCCACTTTACGTGGGGTCGGCACAACATGTGTTATTAACTATTAATTATTTTAATAATTAATAACATGTGTTATTAATTATTAAAATAAAATACACACATTGAGCCTGACCACACTGAGTCTACAGTACTTAAAAATATATTTGGTAGTGCGAATACGATTTGACAACTATATATCATAAAAAAAATACTATTTTAATAACGATTTATCTTTTTAGGGTTGCCCAATTCAACAAAGCGTTTTTTAGTTTTTTGAACTATTAATTATTATTTTTATGTCTCTGCTGAACCTATGTTCTTTTTATGGTACAAAAATAACGTTTTCTATTCTATTATATTCTAAACTAAGCAGAGCTTGTACTATGGATAATAGATTGTGGATAGATTATATACATTTTTATTTTGTAAATACATTCTTATGATACATTGTAACACCCAGACAAACAAACATCCATGTTTGCCACACAAATGCTTGTTCTCGGTGGGGATCGAAACCGCGACCCACAGCACGGAAGGCAGAGTTACTACCAACTGAGTCATGACGCCTGATAGTTTATTAAATTACTAGCTTCTGTCCATGTTTACTGAGACCTCTACAAAAGTACCCAGCTTAGGTAGGTAGTAGAGCTCTTTGTGAGAGCTCGTCCGGGGAAGTACTACCACCGTACCTATTTCTGCCGCCAAGCAGCGATGTTCATATTGCTGTGTTCCGGTTTGAAGGGTAAGGGCGCCGGTGTAATTACAGGCACATGACACTTCAAGATCTTTACGTCTCAGAGTGATGGACGCAGTGCATTGCCTTACAGGGCACGTCCTCATTGGACTTGCTCTGTGAGGTAATGCATTGTTATAGGCAGAAGTTACTACTTAACATCAGGTGAGCTATCAGCTTGTTCCATTAAGGTTCAGTGCCTTGATCACAAATAAATGTGACAATCGCTAACCGGTAGGTCCCCTTTGTTATATGGAACATGACGTAATATAACAATTTGAGAAAATATTGTCCCTATTTGTACCTACTATCAGAACAGTTTGTACTTTTTGTCTCAAATTGTTCCATAGAACAAACTAAGTACATTATATAAACTTCTTGAAGTTGATAATAAAATTTAAACTGGCCACTCGAGAATGATTTGCTTATATTATCTCTTCATGTAATAATTTGGGAAAAGCGATTCCCATTTCGTTCTATGCATTCACAGACAAATAAAAACAGGAGCAAAAGCTAGTATGTAGTTCTATAGTACAAAAAAGGACAATATTTTATCAAATTGTAATATTACGTCATGTTCCATATAACAAATGGGAGCTACCGTCGCAAATGTATCGTAACACTAGCGTATCCGAGATACACTGCGCGGTGATACTACAACGGTTGGCAGTCGAGCTGGCATTGACGCGCAATATAACTCGAATACGTTAACGCGGCGACTGTGAGATTTGTTCGTGATAGAGATACTGAATTATTCCTCACAAGTTTTATCAAAATCGATCTGGTCGGGAGTAACATTTATCTTCATATCAGTAGAGTTTTAAATATCACTATCCCCATGTTTACGATTTATATGCGCCATTAAATTACGCTTTTGACCAAAGCCTGCATCGCAATGCACACACTTAAACGGTTGTTCATTATTATGGATAACTTTCTTATGCTGTTCTAAATTCCCGAGTTTGGTGAACTTTTTACTGCAAAGCTCGCAGGAGTAAGTCTCC
The DNA here is from genome assembly GCA_947507515.1 of Eulithis testata. NCBI lineage: Eukaryota > Metazoa > Arthropoda > Insecta > Lepidoptera > Geometridae > Eulithis > Eulithis testata. The sequence continues at coordinate 814,120 of OX382213.1, read as the reverse complement.
TTCGTGTGTTTTAACTTGTGTTGTATTAAGTTGCTTGCTTGCTTAAACTTCTTGCCGCAGAGATCACAAGAGTATGGGGTTTCTCCGGTATGTATTCTTCGATGCTGCTGTAAATGGCTTAGTTGAATAAACCTCTTTTCGCATATGTCACACTCGTACGGCTTTAATTTGTGGTGACTTCTGAAATGCTGGTTGATATGAGTCCATTGACGGAATGTTTTAGGGCATTCCTCGCAAGCGTACCGTCTCTCGTGTTTCCTCATATGCTGTGCTAAGAGATGGCTTTTTGAGAAAGTTGTATTGCAAACTTCACATATGTACTCTAGATCTTTATTAGTTTTAAATTCTAGATTATCATTATTGGATTCGTTGCAATTATCTGTGTGTTTTATGTCAGAAGTCTCATTCAGTGATTTGTTACACAAATTGAATGGGAACGAACTTCTTCGACGCATCACGCCATTTTTCGCATCAGATAAATTGAATCGTAAAGTAAAAGAATTGTTTTTCCCACCATTCTCTGATAATCTACCATTACTAAGTCCATTTTTGGTATTAAATGAATTTCTTTTAGTTTTATCCTGTTCAGTTGTTTTGTTTGGACTTTCTTTAATTACATGAGACTGTGACTTTACATTTGGAGAGGTGTCATAAATAATTTTATTCTTGAGACTATCATTGGTCACATTTTCGCATTTGATTTCTGTATTCGAATGGTCTTCCTGTTTTATCTCGTCCATCTGCTCCGGAGGAGAGAAGTCTGTAACCAACCGCTGATAATGTAATTTACCATAAATGACATACACACTTAGAGGTCCCGACATAGTTTAATAGTTCTGACGTTGAAAAGGGGAAATGGGAGGGTACCTTGTGCGGGGAAACATATAGACATTCCTCTCCACTTTCGCCGAGAGTTATTAAACTGTGTCGAAGCCTAATAGGTTTGCATTTGTAACAGTCATTTTTAAGAGATGAACTTCCAAAGTAACTTTCTATTAATGTTTCTATGACGTCAAGGAATACTTAGATAATAAAACTTAATTAAGATTGTTGACATTTTACCTATATTATTATTATGATTATTATTTTTATTTTATTTATTAATGACATGTCTTTCAATTAATTACTGTGTATTAAAATTTTGCACGCCTTGACGAGGCAGAATGTAAGGAACGGCACTCATCCTAATATATTTATAACAACTATTGTACCTACATTTTTTGCAAATAAATATTATGATTATGATTATTGCATTATATCTTAATACAAAAGGAGGGACCTTTTTTTAATAAGGGTTTTTTATAAAAATATTCTTTGATAACATTTCTAAATTCTATTTCTATTTGTGGTATAAATATGAACTCCACTACCACCACTGACTGACCAGTCAGCTTTCTTAGCAGTGTGATTTACTCAATACTGAAACGTCACTCAAATATTGCCACTTAAAATTGGCTTGCCTCCGTTTTACACTGATGATGATAATGGTTTTTCGTTACCCATTGGTGTGATTAGAAGAGCCAAAGACCGGGCTCAGTGGCGCGTCTTAGGAGACCTACGTCCAGCAGTGGACTTATATAGGTTGATGATGATGATCGGTGAGATATGGCAATAAAGAGTTGGTACAGTATTTGGGTGTTAAGATCAATATATCAAGTTACCTTTTATAATATTCTCATCTGGTTCAACCTCAATTTTGACTTCGTAAAGCATTTCTTCATTTTGTTCGATTTCCTCGAGATCATCAGGAATTTTGTCAAGATCAAAGATTTGCATTGGTGACACTGATAGTCCATACAGTTTTCTTTGGTTCAATATTGGTAGGGTTTCTTCAGAAAACTGAAATAGAGGGTTGAATAAAGTTGAATTACAAGCTTATACAAACTATGAATATTTAAAGCATGTTGTCTGCACCTATAATTGTAGTGGCACTTATATCTATGACTTTATAACGAAAACTTGCGAAAGTGCAAAAGTGGAAGAAAATATTTTATAGATATATAAATATCTATCACTTTTTGTCCTTTAACTGTTTGGCTCCTGCAAAGCATCTTTCAGTTCCCATTCAAAACCAAGCTATTAGACCGTGTCAGGCACTTGTACTATTGGGATCTGTAGTTTAAAATGTCAATTAGCACAAGCTGAGTCATTCCACCACGGTTTCAAGTCTACTGTACTTACAGAAACTGTTAATTATGTATCTACACTACAATGTATGGATACATCTATAGATATGTAACACACACACACACACACACCCTCACATAGGCCTTTACATCTATTCAAGATGATTTATACGTCAGGAGGCAGCCTATGCCTGCACTTAACGACACACTGTAGTGCCTGGGACAATGTTTAGATGGAGGCTTGCCCAGCACCTATACCATCCTCTCAGCCTAGTCAGCCATATCCACAGGAAAGACATAGTCAATACGTGCGGAGCTGACTAACCCAAGGGTTTCCTCACGATGTTTTCCTTCACCGATAAGGTTGTGTTATTGAGCATATAAATTTTCCTAACGAAAAATCCATTGATGCACGTCCGGATCGAAAGTCGAGGTGCAATCCCACTCGGCCAACACGGCTTAGATATGTAAGCTTACCTCAAAACCACCAGCAAAGAATTGAGCGAAGATAACTTCAGATTTTTGTGACATATCACTGAGTTTGTAGCATTTCCTCAGCAGAGACCGACACAGGTAGCACACTTTGTCCGGTCTCTGGTCTTTATTCCACTGGAACCAGGAATAAGCTTGGTTCAGTCAGAGATTTGTAGATAGAATAAGTATAGTCAAATTACATAGATAGGTACTTCTAGGTTGGTGGTGATTTGTTATTGATTTGGATAGCCACCAGTAGGTAAATTACGCTATGGTTTTGTGTAGGTAGGTACTTATAGTGCAGATACTGACTAGGCCCGACTGCGCCTTAAATTTCGGTGTTTTCAATTATGTCTAAAGGAGTATGTAGTAAGAACATAAGAGTTTATTTTAGCTGGGTAATTGCAAATTACGTGGTTAGTGTAGGAGTGTGTACTAATGAGTTTTACCTGGTTTCTAGTTATTTTTTCGTAGATATGTATGAGCTGTGTGCTTGGTAAATACGTTGCGTTACCGGCCAAACAAATTCTACACACGTCAAAGGACATCTTTACGAGTTGCGTTGCGAGCAGATGGGTAGGAAGCATAATGTGTTCGGTGGTAGGATAGGAAGTCGCGAGACAAACCCCGCCTCCAGGGTAAGGGTAGTATTGTTGTATTCTCTTGGTCTCCAGCACAGATTACTAGGATGCCTCCAGAGGCTCCAGGTACGGTAGGTACCAAAGGCACTTTCAAGTATTTCGTGCCCTCCCAGCCAGTCCACAAAAATATCCCACAAACATTTTTACATAGCACGACAAACAAATGAAATGTATCAGAATATTCAGAACACAGAACACAGAACACTTAAATCCTTACGGAATTCAGAATGGCGAGTTTATTTATAAAATGTACTCTGTGGGCGAGTGCTATTAGAGTGAAAGTTAGACTAGGCCTTCTGTGGACTAGGCCAGGGGCCGACAGCTTTTGAACCAACCAAACCAATGCCAGCACAGGTTTTATATGCATAAAGAAGACAGTGCTCTACAAAAGAACGAGATAACACTACTACTTGCCACGAGGACTAAACTTCCATATTGGTAGATTTTGCTTGGGCAATGTAGTAACATTATTGTAATAAAAAAAAAACAATTAGTATCAAGTAAGCAATAAATCACTTAATTCAATATAAATCGCGGAATATGAAAAAGGTCCAAAAGGGTCACTGTATTATTTTGATTTATTTGATGGAAAGGTTGTCTTTGGACGAAACGAAAACAAAATGGCCGTTTCGTTGACTGGCGAAACTCTCGAACTAGACTCGTGCTTTTGAAAAACGAACAATGTATGAAACGGGGGTCAAAATTTGAATCACGTTTCATATAAAACGAGATTTTCAGTGTGTAATTTTGGTAAAATAAGAGTCCCGCTTCTTCTTACGTAGGAAGTACGTATTACATATTCTTTGGTTTCGTTTCTATTGTGATTGATTTGCCGGTTGTCGGTTTGTTTACAGAAGAAATTTGTTTGAAAAACTGCGTTTATAGACCTAAGTACCCTAGTTATACTTTTTGAGTACAATTCGAGAAAGAGACTTGTGATACTGACGCTTTTTGTGTGTGCTGTGAAATTTGTTATTTTGAGCTGATATATTTTTGCGATAGTGGACACTATATTCTGAGAAATTGACGCTTTGTGTTGTGTAGTGCTGTGTTACTTTTACTTTTGAGAAATAAACTCAAACAGGAAACATAACCTACGAGGTGCGATAGGTACACAGATTTTTTGGGACATTATAAAAATCTTTGTGATTTCCTTATGTGTTGCAAACACTATAAAAGTACCTAATAATAAAAATAATAAATGTTGTTTTTTTATTCTTATCCAAAATAAAGAACAGGGTACCAGGTAGTAGGTATCCAGGTAGTAGGTAGGTAGGTAGGTAGTAGTAGTATCGTACCTACCTATATTCAGTACCTAATTCAAATATCCCGCGCTAATTTTAGTTGCGGTCGGTTTGAACGGGAGCGTTAGTGTGCTCCCGTGTTAGCCAATCCGAAGTATGCAGTGAGCGTTCTTCTCGTTAGAGTAGTAATGTTCTGTGGACTAGGCGGTATGGTTTTAAAATAACTATAGCCTGCTCCGAGGAGCGAAAAAAGAAAAAAAATATCATTTGACAGATTGCATTTACTTGCCATACCATAAAAATAAATAAATAAAGGTTATTTTACACTAGCACATCTACGACCATAATAATAAAATAAAATCTCGAAAGTCGTATCATCCTCTCAGCCTGTAACAGAAAAGTAGCTGTAGCTTCATCCAGCCAATCAAAACCACTACAAAGATACTACCCATCCACATTACTAAGATTAGGATGCATCCACAAACCATCCACTTCCTCACTCGCTCTCGCAGCGACAACCCCCCTTTGTACTTGACTATCCTAGTGTGAAGTGGACGCTTATATTTTTTAATCTTGCAACACTGACATTGAATGGAAAGGAAGGAAAAGGAAAGCGAATTTGAATTTTGTTTGTGGGTCAACGTCTGTTCAACGAGCTTTTTCGTTTCATTCAAAATCTTGACGATAATTTTGTGATTATTTTATTAGAAACTCGACTAAAACAGTGTTTGTGATATTGGTGTGATAGTAACAAAGTGATTCGTTATGATGTCGTCCGAAAAAGGAAGTAGAAAAGACAAAAATCAGAACATTCAGGTGTTTGTTCGACTCAGGTAATTTTTCTTTTTTTTCACAAAACCCTCAAGATTACGACATAAAATGCGAATAGATACATCTAAGAAATTATAATCTTGCTTCTATTCATTGCCTCAGTCTTCGAAAGTCTCTAATTTAGAATTAGAAGATGCATGTAACTTATCGGGTCATGGCTCAATAGAGTCATCACCTTTCATTCAAAAAATCCGCTCTACTAAGAAAAGTCCCGATAAAAGGTGGTCTATTGCTTTACCTAAAGGGTTACAGAAATGAATACACCCAAAACTTACTCTACAATGTCAACACAAATGGATAAAAGTATTCTACAGTAGATAGGTACCTACAGGCAGTGGATAAACACATATTATATCTACTTCTGTTTTCAGTATGAAGCTGCCAGGATATTATTATTCTTTATTGATTGTTGTACTATCAAAAATAATTGTACAATGATTAGTTTTTAAAATTCACATTCATTGATTCTTGGAAATGGTTTTCTATGAACAGCCAAGTGAACGCAGATGAAAATATCTATTCTGGGTGGAAACTAAACCTACAATGTAGCTATTTTAACCACAGTATAGAAAAACAACAAGAGAGTCTGTTTCCTATTGTTTTAAGCTTAGACCCCACTAGGGCGGAACTGCACTGCAGTGGAGCGTCGCATCAGTTAGCTTCATATTCTTTTACCTTGGAAAGAATATAGAAGCTAACTGCCGCGACGCTCCGCTGAAGTGCAGTTTGGCCCTAGTGCGGTCTAACCTTTATGTAATGATCCTTCTAACAAGTTGTCTACCTTTATATAAATAAATAAAAATAAATAATCTTAGAAATTTCACACAACACTTTAGTCCTAAACTAAGCAAAGCTTGTACTATAAACACTAGATTGCTGATAGAATACTCACATACGTAATTATTTTTTCTAAATATGTACTTATAATATACAGTAGGTACCCTTTCAACATGTAATTGCTAAATTAACATAATATTTCAGACCTCTGAACCAACGGGAGCGAGACATCAAGTCTCTCGGGGTGATAGATGTGGTCAACAATCGTGAGGTGGTCGTACGACAATCACAGCAAAGCAATCACACTAAGAAGTTCACATTTGACCGGGCTTTCGGGCCTCAAGCTAAACAGGTATATTAATGCACTACATATCTCATTTGTAACATCACACTTGCAAAAGTTATTTAAGAAACATATTCCTAAAACTTCTTAAATCGCAGACGTAGCTTGGAAAGCAGCTAAGTTGAAGTGGGATTGGGCTGGTCATGTCTGTCGTATGCCAGGTGAGCTGTGGGCATGGAATGGCACTGAGTGGCATCCTGACCCAGCAGGAAGGCGACGTGGCAGACATAAAAGAAGATGGCGAGATGAATTTGACCATTTTTTGACCGACTGGCAAAGCGTGTGTGGAAAAAATGAAGGAGGCCTTTGCTCAGCAGTGGGACACAAAGGACTGAATATAATAATAATAATTCCTAAAATTTTATCTTATTTAAATGTGTTAGGTATGTGCAGGTTATTGGTACCTAAATACATCAATTATTTATTTATTTATTTATTTTATTTATTAGTTTATAGATGAGCTTTCGCTGTTATGTCTACGTCACACAGTGCTGAAATGTCAATCACTTTTTTAGTCACATTTTCATTATTTATTTGTTTAGCTTTTACGGTATTACAAATACAAAATTCTTTATTTCATTCTTAGTACAATACAATAAGGTTCATAATTCCAGGTGGAGATATACCAAGATGTGGTCAGTCCTCTTATTGAGGAGGTGCTCGCCGGCTACAACTGCACAGTGTTTGCGTACGGACAGACGGGCACCGGGAAGACACACACCATGGTCGGAGAGAGCACGGGGGATGAACACACTTGGCAGAATGTAAGTACACTGTATTACACTAATAGTATTACACTAATAGTATCCCACTAATATTATAAATGTTTGTGTATTTTGGATGTTTAGGTGTTTATGTTTCAATCACGATAAATCTACTGCTAGTTTTTATCCCGAAATTCAACAGGATCAAACAGGACGCGGATGAAGTCGCGGGCGGAAGCTAGTATAAGCGGAAGCTAGAGTAGTAATAAATATTAATGGATATTTTATGTACAATAAAGCGTTTTTATTTATTCATTAATTTGGTTCCAGGATCCACTAGCAGGCATCATCCCGCGTGCATTATCCCAGCTCTTTGACGAGCTGCGTCTGTCGAACACGGAGTACACGGTGCGCGTGTCTTACTTGGAACTTTACAATGAAGAGCTGTTTGATCTGCTCTCGGCCTGCGAGGACAACTCCAAGCTGAGGATCTATGAGGATGTCACGAGGAAGGGCAGTAACATCGTCAATGGACTTGAGGAGATCACTGTAAGTGATACAGAAATAAAATTACAACTAATACAGTCGTCATTTGTCATCATCATCATCATCATCATCATCATCATCATCATCATCATCATCATCATCATCATCATCATCATTGGCCATTGCGTCTTTTGCAGACGATTTAAGTAGTAATACTGTAATTGGCCGGGGTAAACATATTCTTTGGTGGTTGTATAAGCCAATGCGTGTGCGCACTGCACGGCCACATTTGGTGCAGCTGAACAATGCGGCAGTTGTGTTGCTATAGTAAGTGCCAAATAACACCGCAATACAGGTCATTTACCCACCTTCAAAACGATGTCGCAAAATTCAATTTATGTATGGTAAACAAGCAGTACTAACGAGATTCGAGCGATACGGTCTTAGCGACAGGTTTGTATGGAAAGCGACAGAATTAGCCATTCGTAAATTGAATTTTGCGACATCGTGGTGAATAACCTGTATTGCCGTTATTTGGCGCCTACTATAGCGTGTCGTTTCGCTCTTTTATTGGTTGTAAGCAGTGGTATTCATTCATATTTCGCACAACGCGCTCTAGTTCCAAACTGAGCAAAGCTTGTAAGTACTATGGGAACTGGATTGCTGATAGAATACTTATTTTTTTTGTGTGTTTATTGGTCGAATACTCAAACGCCACTCAAACCCCACTCAGTTTAAGTTACGCTTAAATTATTGCCATCTCTTACAAATGAGTAATGTCAAACCGAGGCAGAGCAACTTTAAGTGGTGCTCAAATTTAAATGACGTTTCAGTATTCCAGCCTGTGTGAACAAGTACTTATACCCTAATGTAAGTTTTCTGTTTAAATAATGCGCTTGTTTACTGTCATAGCAAATGAATATGTTTTTTTAACAGTTCACAAATGCGTTTTAATTTTTAAATAACCCAAGTGTTTGTATTTGACTGTACATTTCAGGTGTCCAATAAGAATGAAGTGTACAAAATTATGTCCCAAGGGCAGGAAAGGAAGCGCGTCGCTTCTACCCTCATGAATGCACAGTCAAGGTATGTACTCGTTCTATGAATTTTCTCAAGCTTTGAAATTGTAATAAAGACTAGCTTTCGTCGTGACTTCGTCCGCGTCCCGTTCGTCTTGTTGTTGGGAAAAAGTAACCTGTGTCAATCCAGGTTAAGAACTGTATATCTTGCAAGTTTCAGCCAAATCGGACCAAAAGTTGCAGCATGATTGAAACACAGACTTTCACAATTATTATAGTGGTATAGTTAGGGTAGATAATACATTTATTCACAAAGAAAATTACAACGAATACAGTATTTACAATAATAATAATAAATCTTTATTTCAGAAAAGGGACTTAGTACAAAACATGAAATCAAAAAGTCCTTATTATAACGAATGCTTGACAATGTACATAGATTAATATCTACAAAATACACCATGAAACAGTTGAGCTGTCTACAAACCGTTGGAAACGATTTATAGATAGCCCAACTGGTCCAAATATAATAATCAATTCATAATAATACATTAAATAATAGATAATTAATTTATTATCTTCTACACCAAATTTGTTTGTTTTAGAGGAAAACGCGATGACACAATTTAACGTATTTTTTTTTATATTGCAGAAACCAATCAAAATCTATATTCAAAAGAAATATATTTTTGTGAGTTTAACAGAACTATTTTAGTAGTATCACCATTCGTTTCACTTTTGTTAGTATGGTTTCTGCAATATACTCTGTAGTCTAGTAAATATGTTAAGTTAGTGTAGTATTTAGTATATTCATTTTCATATTATGTATAGATTTAACATCGTCTGGTCTTAGGACTATCTTTAGAGATTAGTTGTACAACACGGGCGAATTAACTTTGCACCTCGCACTGTGACGTCACCGTGGCGGTGGCGTGGTGTCACATTCCAGGGAAGTGCACAGTTAATTCGCCCGTGTTATATTGTATTATGTAAAAGCAATGTTATTGTTTATATCGCGTAGAAACGATTTGACAACATTCTTAGTAGGTGGGTAGGTACCGCAAAAGTTTATAAAAAAAACTAATCATTTTGGGCCTTCCCATTTTATTCCACGTAATTACACACATCTAAGGCGTTTCCATATATTCCATTGAAGAAAATACTATTATTTTTATGAATAAAATTCTTTTTGTTGCCAGTCGTTCGCACACAGTGTTCACGATAGTGGTTCACATGCGAGAGAACAGTCCTGAAGGCGAAGAGCTGGTGAAGATTGGGAAACTAAACCTGGTTGATCTCGCCGGATCTGAAAACATAAGCAAGGTAAGTCATTCCACATCGGCAAACATTCAGCAAGAGATACATGGAATAGGTGGACCTAATACATCACTACATAGTATAAAGCAAAGTCGCTTCCCGCGTCTGTCCTAATGTCTGCCTGTATGCTTAGATCTTTAAAACTACACAGCGGATTTTGATGCAGTTTTTTTTAATACATAGAGTGATTCAAGAGGAAGGTTTATATGTATAATACATCATCATCATCACTGCATTGCGCCCGTGCGAAGCCGGGGCGGGTCGCTAGTTGGGTTATATTACTATTAAACCGTGTCGGAACTTATAGCAATGTTTTTGTTTCAGGCGGGTTCAGATAACCCAGCTAAGAGGGAGCGAGCGAGAGAATGCGTCAACATCAACCAGTCTCTGCTGACCCTCGGCCGGGTCATCACAGCCCTGGTGGAACGACATCCTCATATACCTTACAGGTACGTGTTATATGGTTAGATATCATTATGTGCATAGATCATACATCTATCTTTAAGTACTACTAGCTACTCGCATGCAGTGATGATGATAATGTATTATACATATAAACCTTCTTCTTGAATCACTCTATCTATTAAAAAAAACTACATCAAAATCCGTTGTGTAGTTTTAAAGATACATACATACAGACATTAGGACAGACGCGGGAAGCGACTTTGCTTTATACTACTACCAAAATCTAAAATGAAAGATTATGGATAAACTAAATATGCAGATCTACTAAATAAACGATTCTGATTCTGAAAATCGAGTTGGTCTGTTTCTTGTTCGCGGATCACACCTTAACTACTGGACCAATTTCAATGAAACTTATACCATTCAGAAGCCCTTTTTTCCGGATTGAAACATAGGCTGTATTTTATTTAAATCAAAGACGCGGATTCTTAGATACAGCTTGAACTTTCTAAACCAAAAGCAGCCATTTGCTACGAAGTTCATCATATAAGCTGGCGACAGTTATTTTGATGGAATGTTTCGCACGTGTAAGAAGTCGCGGGCATCAGCTAGTATAGAATAAAAGCTTCTTGACTTTTGGTTCGACAGGCGTCATGGCTCAGTCGGTAGTAGCTCTGCCTTCCGTGCTGTGGGTCGTGGGTTCGATCCCCACCGAGAACAAACATTTGTGTAGCAGACATAGATGTTTGTTCTGTGTCTGGGTGCTACTATGTATCGTATCATAAGTATATATTTACAAAAAAAAATGTATTCTATCAGACATCTAGTTCCCATAGTACAAGCTTTGCTTAATTTGGGACTAGAAGGCGTTGTGTTAAATGTCCGTGTATATTTATTATTATTATTATAGTTTAACTTTATTCCCAGAGAGTCAAAACTCACAAGAATTCTGCAAGAGTCCCTGGGCGGTCGTACAAAGACCTCCATCATCGCGACAATCTCTCCCGGACACAAGGACCTAGAAGAAACCATGAGCACACTAGAATACGCACATCGAGCCAAGAACATCCAGAACAAGCCGGAGGTTAACCAGAAGATGACGAAGAAGGCCATACTCAAGGAGTATGCGGAAGAGATTGACCGCTTGAAGAGGGATTTGCAAGCCTCCAGGGATAAGAATGGTGAGTTCCTCTAGAAGCTACTCTAGAGGCTGTTTCAGGTGCTAGACGAATGCTGTTCAAGATTTGCTTATGAATTCGGGAGCTATAGTAGGTGCCAAATAACACGGCAATACAGGTCATTTACCCAACTTCACCACGATGTCGCAAAATTCAATTTATGTATGGTAAAAAAACGGTACTAACGAGATTCGAGCGATACGATCCTAGCGACAGGTTTGTATGGAAAGCGACAGAATTAGCCATACATAAATAGAATTTTGCGACATCGTGGTGAAGGTGGGTGAATGACCTGTATTGCCTTGTTATTTGGCACCTACTATAGTTTGATTTGTGATTATTTCCTGATATTTCGACATAGCTTTACGCGCAATAGTCGCAGATAGAACTTTATCCCACGCCCACGACGTTACTTCAAAATAAGTACTTGAAATTAAATAATAATAAATATTCTTGGACATTACACACAACGCCCTCTAGTCCCAAACTAAGCAAAGCTTGTACTATAGAAACTAGATTGCTGATATAATACTTATATACATTTTTTTGTAAATACATACTTATGATACATAGTAACACCCAGACACAGAACAAACATCTATGTTTACAACCTATTTAATGTACTTCTCAGGTGTATACCTAGCGACGGACACATACACCGAGATAATACTAAAACGCGAGGAACAACGCAAGGAGATCCAGGAGTTGCTGCTGCAGAAGCGTGCTGTCGAGGAACAGAAGGATAAAGCAGAAGCCATGTTCACTGAGGTTAACCGGAACCTGGAACAACAGGCCTCGGAGCTGAACCTCACCCGGGGACAACTTCACTCCATTAAAACTAAACTTGCCAATACTACTAATGTAAGTACAAGACAAATAGTTATTTTTGATTTATATTCAGATATTTCATGTATTAACCAGTTTGTAACCAATTTACATAACTTTGGAATGACAAATTTATACAAATTATTTACTTAATTAAATCTTAGCATAAAGTAGGGTAAACTACCCTAATCTTGGCACCCCCACCAATTGTTGGCACTTCTCTGATTTATCCTATTTACTAAGAAAAAGCATGTATTTACAAAAAATATGTATATATATATTATTTATCAGCAATCTAGTTCCCATAGCACAAGCTGTGCTTAGTTTGGGACTAGAGAGCGTTGTGTGTAATGTCCAAGGATATTTATTATATTCAGATATCAAAACCCATATTGATAAACAAAATAACACACGAATGTATATTATTGTTGTTGACAGATGCTGCAAACAACGAAGCTAGAATGCGAAGAACAGAAGCACCTAGTTGAAAAAGTGAGTGAAACCGAGCGCGCGCTCAGTGCGCAGGCGCGGGATATACTCAGTGTTGCAGATGTCGCCACCAATCATGTGCAGTGCTTACACGATACTGTCGACAAACGAAGGTAAACTTTATATTTATAAAAGAATGTAATTTCAATTTGTTTGGATTTAGCTTGCCCATTGGAGTTGAAGATCATCATTTCGGACTGGGCTAAGAGGTGTCCCTCAGGGGTCTATACTTGGACCTATTCCTTTTATGTTTTATATTTTATATTTCCCCAAAGTGTTCGGGAGTGGTCTAATTACAACCAGTATAATGCATACATTGAATAAGTTGTGTTTAGTAGTTATATGGCTCTTTGTGGAAGTATTGATCCGGAAAAGTATAACAAACATACCTAGTTCTGCGACTAAGCAGTGATACTCGCATTGTATAAACACAATTAGAATCTTGTTAAAGTTGTATTTAGTAGCAAATAAACATATTTGCATACTGGTTTTGTTTAAGATAACGATCATTTATTTGCAAAAACATGTGTGAATAAGGATGCTGTAGGTACAATATGCCTTACTGATCTACTTGTATAAATGTCAAAGTACTATGAAAAATAATATTATATAGCCATTTAGTTTCGTTAAAATAATGTAACATTAGTCCAATCTCTACTTACTTTAGGCCAAACTCTCCTGCCGGCAGTCGCCGTGGTAGCCAAGGGGATTTTTGGACAAAAGTTCCAGAAATCCCCTACGCAGGGGACTTAAGGGAAAATTGGAATGAGCCAATATAATATCTTCCAGGAACGTAGAGTCGAAGAATCTTCAAGTGACGAGATCGTATCGAGAGCAAGCGGCAATGCACAGATCCAACATGGCGGCCGGAACTAAACAATTCACTATGAAAATCGCAGAGGGTCTCACCGGACTGCACATTGCTCTGGGTAAGTAATTTTTTTCTTTTAATGTGCAGTGGCCATCAATTAAACTTATTTTTATATGTCCAAGAATATTAATGAATGAATAAAAGGCATGAAAACTTATTTATTATTTTATTGTACACCTTACAACTAATAAACGAGAATAAAAAATTACAAAAGAAATCAATATATTTTTATGGACTTCAAGAAAAGTTTATTAACAAAAAAAGAACAACAAATTCACCTAGAACTAACACTTAACCAACACTTAGTATTGAATTTAACTGAATCAAAATGCTTAAACTCTTTCTTAGTAGTTGTGTCCGCTCCGAGCGCCGGCGAGCGAATGAATCCGTTGAGCACGTCGCCCGGTTTTATAGGCAGCGCGCAGTGGGGCGAGCGCTGAGTCAGACACAGGTGGCACTCGCAGGTGTCACTTGTTTACACCGTTGTGATCGTGACGTCATCAGTCGAATGTTCTCTAACAATATATATATATAACTCTTTTGAAGCTGACTTAGAATCAACGCACAGCCTAAACTATAAGTCCTAGAGGTATGAAATTTGGAGGGTAGTATCCTTGTAGAGGTGCACTAAGAAACGAATTTTGAAAAGTCACACTCTAAAGGGTCTAGAACGCGAGCAACGCCGCGGGTGACGGCTAGTATAGTATAAAGATGTACAATGAGCGGTCTTATCGCCGGTGGTCTTATGGAATATTTGTTTATTTATAGATTGTATAATGAAGATCTACTCCAATCTATGCTTTAGTAAATATTTTTGTATCGGCATACGGGCCTAGAATGTTTTAATAAACTGTTTAGTAAATTAATTACTTTGTTTCAGTTAATTTTGCCACAAACAATGCAAATACATTGCAAGCCAACAAAGATAAAATAGAAGATATTTTGGGACAAATACAGGAAACTATGAATGAGGTATGTAACGAGCCATTGTATTTATCTTTACTAACATATTTATTGTATGATCGTTTATTTTGAACGCTTTTGGTGTAAATAAAATTAAAATTGTTTTAAATTATGTTCAAGCTGTACCTAACTAAGAAACATGTTTGTTTCGGCTTAAGCACAATTTTATAACTTTCTGAATAGCTACATAACTCCTGAGTACTATAAACTATGTTTTATTTAATTAAAAATCGAATTTCACTTCAATGTTAAATTTACTTAGTTTAAAGAACTATTACATCCCAGCAACGGGGAATGAGTGCTACAAAATTTAAGTAGTTCCATGATCATTAAGCACCTTTTCTTTTTTCGGGGTTAAAAAGTAGCGTATGTTAATCCAGCGGGGCTAAGATGCGCACCGCGAGATATTTGTCATGTCGTTCTGTCAAAATGTAAGCATTTTGTGCCAGTTGCATTATCTGTGGTACCTAATGGTGTCGACAAAACGCGCCATAATGTACACTTCTGACACTTGTTAGTCGTCGTACCTCTCTGAGGACGAGTTATTAGTCACGCTGAAATGTCAAAAGATGAAAATTCAAGGGCGCAATTTCTCGACAACATTACCACAGATAATGCAATAGTTCCTAAACTGGTACAAAATGCTTACATTTTGACAGAACGACATGACAATATCTCGCGGTGCGCATCTTAGGCCCGCTGGTCACTGACAATATACATTCTAAGTTTCATTCAAATCGGATCAGTAGCATTTGCGTGAATGAGTGACAAACATCCATACATACAAACTTTCGCGCTTATAATATTAGTAGGATATAAATATTTTGTAAATAATAAATTTCAGATCAAGAAGTTAACAGACGAGAGCCATCACAAGCTAGTGTGCGCCGCCGACTCGCAACGCACCAAGGTGCAATGTTCAGTGAAGAGCAACAGCAGCGCGATGCAGGTCGCTGTAGAACGCGTGGTGCAGCGCGCCGCGAGCGCACTGCACGCCGCGCACGCCGCCGATCTAACCTCACATGTGCGGACATTCCTGCAACAATGGGTATTACTCGTGCTCATATTTACATACATTTTTATTATCTACTAACGACCCGCCCCGGGCTCTTCATGGGTGCAATGCAGTGATGATGATCATGATGTATTATACATATAAACCTTCCTCTTGAATCACTCTATCTATTAAAAAAACTGCATCAAAATCCGTTGTGTAGTTTTAAAGATCTAAGCATACATACATACAGACAGACGCGGGACTATTATAAAACTGTAAAAAAGCCAAAAACTAAAATTAAAGATATGGATAAACTAAATATGCAGATCTACTAAATAAACAATTCTAATTCCGAAAATCGAGTTTGTCTGTTTATCTGTTTGTTTGTTCGCCGATCACGCCTAAGCTACTGGACAACTGGACCAATTTCGACGAAACTTATACACATTCGGAAGCCCTTTTTCCAGATTGAAGCAAAGGCTACATTTTATTGAAGTCAAAACGTGGATTCTGAGATACAACTTGACCTCTCTAAACTAAAAGTCGCCTTTGACACGAGGTTCATCGTATGCTGGTTGACAGATATTTTGGTGGAAAGTTTCGCACGCGTACGAAGTCGCGGGTATCAGCTAGTTGTAATAATAATGATGTTTTCAGTACGTAGGCGCAACGGCGCGAGTAACATCGCTATGCAACGTTCAGCGCACATTCATATCGCGCATGCAGGAGACCAGCAATGTACAGCTGCAAGCCACCAATGTACAGAGAAATAAAATTCTTGCACGGAAGGAACATAACGATACATTGGTGCTCGCCTTGAAAGAGGTTAGTATTAGTACCATTTATTAAACATAGATTAATTTAAAATTAATATTCGTGGACATTACAACGCCCTCTAGTTCCAAACTAAAGAAGGCTTACTATGTGAACTATATTGCTGATAGAATACTAATACATTATAGTTTTTTTTTAATACGCAAAAAAATTATAAATATTACAATCAGCAAAAAAACAAAATTGATTGCACTTATGCGGGTTCATTTAATTCCACTAGTAACTAGCTTCCGGCCCCAACTTCGTTCGCGTCCCGTTTGATCCTCTTGATTTTCCGGTATAGCTATTTCAACGTGATTGAACCACAAATATCCAAATATTCAAACTTTGAAATCCTATTTCCTACTAATATTATAAACGCGAAAGTTTGTAAGAATTTATGGATGTTTGTTACTCTTTCACGCAAAAACTACTGATCCGATTTCGATGAAACTTGGAATATATATTGTCTGTTACCTGGATTAACACATAGGCTACTTTTTATCCTTCCACGGGATCCAACGGGATGCTCGAAGTGGCGGGCGGAAGCTTGTTTATAATATTAGTGTGATTTCGACATTTTGCCCACAAGGTCGTGTTTTACAGAAAGTAGAAAGAGATAGCGCGGAGGTAGAGCGCCGCCTGTCGGAGCAAGTGAGCGAGATAGATGCAGAGCGGTCGGCCTGTCGGCTCCGTCTCACGGCGTGGATGGAGGACGAACTGAAGGCGTTCCAACTGCGACTCAAGAACCATGTCGACGCCGAAACTGACGCTTTGGAACAACGGTGCGTAACAAACTCTTTAAACTGACGCTTTGGAACAACGGTGCGTAACAAACTCTTTAAACTGACGCTTTGGAACAACGGTGCGTAACAAACTCTTTAAACTGACGCTTTGGAACAACGGTGCGTAACAAACTCTTTAAACTGACGCTTTGGAACAACGGTGCGTAACAAACTCTTTAAACTGACGCTTTGGAACAACGGTGCGTAACAAACTCTTTAAACTGACGCTTTGGAACAACGGTGCGTAACAAACTCTTTAAACTGACGCTTTGGAACAACGGTGCGTAACAAACTCTTTAAACTGACGCTTTGGAACAACGGTGCGTAACAAACTCTTTAAACTGACGCTTTGGAACAACGGTGCGTAACAAACTCTTTAAACTGACGCTTTGGAACAACGGTGCGTAACAAACTCTTTAAACTGACGCTTTGGAACAACGGTGCGTAACAAACTCTTTAAACTGACGCTTTGGAACAACGGTGCGTAACAAACTCTTTAAACTGACGCTTTGGAACAACGGTGCGTAACAAACTCTTTAAACTGACGCTTTGGAACAACGGTGCGTAACAAACTCTTTAAACTGACGCTTTGGAACAACGGTGCGTAACAAACTCTTTAAACTGACGCTTTGGAACAACGGTGCGTAACAAACTCTTTAAACTGACGCTTTGGAACAACGGTGCGTAACAAACTCTTTAAACTGACGCTTTGGAACAACGGTGCGTAACAAACTCTTTAAACTGACGCTTTGGAACAACGGTGCGTAACAAACTCTTTAAACTGACGCTTTGGAACAACGGTGCGTAACAAACTCTTTAAACTGACGCTTTGGAACAACGGTGCGTAACAAACTCTTTAAACTGACGCTTTGGAACAACGGTGCGTAACAAACTCTTTAAACTGACGCTTTGGAACAACGGTCCGTAACAAACTCTTTAAACCACCATTCTTCTATATAAGAATCTCGGTAACGGCTCCAAACATTTTTAATGAAATTTAGTATACAGGGGATTTCGGAGGCGATAAGTCAATTAGCTATAGTAGGTGCCAAATAACACCGCAATACAGGTCATTCACCCACCTTCACCACGATGTCGCAAAATTCAATTTATGTATGGTAAACAAACAGTACAACGAGATTCGAGCGATACCGTCTTAGCGACAGGTTTGTATGGAAAGCGACAGAATTAGCCATTCATAGATTGAATTTTGCGACATCGTGGTGAAGGTGGGTGAATGACCTATATTGCGGTGTTATTTGGCACCGACTATAGGACTCATTTTCAGAAAATGTCGCTTTATTCGTGTTTTCAAGTAAACACTTAAACAGAAAAATGTGACTCTTCCCGACATCTATCGGCGAATAATAATACTATTTTTTGAAGTTATACTTCTAATCGTTAACAGATGGCAGTGTTCAGCATTTCATAGATGTCACTGCTGAAATTACTTGAAATGAAATGAGCATAGAACCTTTTCTAACTAAATAAGCACTGCATATTAGTTATGTACATAAAAATAAATACTAAACAATACCGGTCAACCAGTTGGTATATATTTACCCTACGAGCATCATCATCATCATCTCAGCCCGGTATCACCCACTGCTGGGTATAGGCCTCCTTCATGTTATGCCAGCCTTCTCTGTCTTGTGCGTGCCGCAACCAGGTGTTTCCTGCGACCTTTACGATGTCATCGACCCATCGCGCTTTCGGACGGCCCAGATTCCTTCGGCCTGATTTCGGCCACCATTCCGTCAAGGCTTTACTCCACCGGCCATCACCACGTCTAGCCAGGTGTCCTGCCCAACTCCACTTGAGGTTTACCGCCCTATCACCGACGTCGTATACTTTCGTACGGCGACGGATTTCGGTGTTGCGAACTCGATCTAAGAGTGTTATGCCGAGCATGGCTCGCTCCATGGCCCTTTGTGCAACGTTGTGCACCCTACGAGCCCTTTGTGCACCCTACGAGCATACGTTAGTTATTTAACTCCGTGATTGTCTTTTTATTTTTTATTTATGGCCTCTGTCTGTCATTTCGACCCACAATTTTGCCAGTTTCAAGTAAAATATTGAAGTATTTATATCAGCCAAATCAAGTCATTCGTCAAGTCGGCTGTCGTTTGTTTTAAACCTGAAAACGAATTTTCACATTCAGAGAAACCACATTTATTCCAATGGCTCACACTTTATGGTACGACCTAAGTATTATTGGTTAAAATTCCACCAAAGTTAAACAACAATACTCACAATAACACAAGAAGAACTATTAAAATAAAAGTGCTAGGTGTTGTTTAAAAAAATGACAAAACTCGAATCAAACCCCAGCGGGCCTAAGATGCGCACCGCGAGATATTGTCATGTCGTTCTGTCAAAATGAAAGCATTTTGTACCAGTTTAGGAACTATTGCATTATCTGTGGTAATGTTGTCGAGAAACCGCGCCTTTGAATTTTCAACTCTTGACATTTCTGCATGACTATTATCTCGTCCTCAGAGAGGTACGACGACTAACAAGTGTCAAAAGTGTACATTATGGCGCGTTTTGTCGACACCATTAGGTACCACAGATAATGCAATAGTTCCTAAACTGGTGCAAAATGCTTACATTTTGACAGAACGACATGACAAATATCTCGCGGTGCGCATCTTAGGCCCGCTGGTTATTTCCTTTGATACTGTTAGAATTTGACATGTTACAATCAAAATAATAGACATAGGTACCATCCGCTCAGCCTCTCCTCTTGTATAGATTATCAAAAAAAATGGAGTACATTAACCAAGAGCGCGCGAACCTGCACTCACGGATGGCATCACACCTGGAGCTGCAGGAGCGGCTCCTGGACTCCAACAGGCAGGAGATGCAGCTCATGATGCAGGACCTGCAGGGTTCGGAGACCAGCCGGACTGAGAGTGAGACAGCTGTCAAATGTTATGATAAGGACTTTGATGAAGGTAATTTTAATTGGACTAGGACTACCAACTACTTTTTGATTAGTTCTTTATTCTTTATTGTACACAAAAGTAGTGACATAAAAGGGAACTTAAAGATAGGTAATGTACAAAGGTGATGGTAAATTTTATGATGGTGGGTGCGTGTACTCAAAGGTTATTACTTAAAAACGTATAGATATACCAGAGTAAGCTAAAAACACAGTTAAGATTACATACATTATTAAATTATATATAAATACTTCATAGTTCACTCTTGAGGGTGGCTCCCATTTGTTCTATAGAACTGTTGAAATTTTTTTTATCCCTAATATCTGGTAACTTCCGTTTGGGTAGGACTCATCATCTCCTTGCTCTTTTCCCACATTACGTGAGGTCGGCACAACATGTGTTTTTCTTCCATGCTCTTCTATCAGCCGTCATCTCAGTTGTCATTTGGGTAGGACTATTGAAACGAAAACTAGTCCTAATGGGCTAGTTTCAATAGTCCTACCATGGAACTACAGGGATAAAAAAGTTTTAAAAACAGTCCTATAGAACTAATGGGAGTTTACCCAGTAATTTTGGTAGAATGGGAGTCCCACTTCTTCTTACGTAGGAACTAGGTATTACATGTTCTTTGTACATTGCAGGCGTTAGCGCGGTCAGCACCGATATGGAAGTCTTTAGTGCTAATGTCGTGGAAGTTGTTGGACATATCTATCAGGAGCTTATCAAGGCGATGACCCTCGCTAAACAACAGACCGAGGTAATTATACTATAGTAGGTGCCAAATAACACGGCAATACAGGTCATTCACCCACCTACACCACGATGTCGCAAAATTCAATTTATGTATGGCTAATTCTGTAGCTTTCCATACAAACCTGTCGCTAAGACGGTAATCGCTCGAATCTCGTTAGTACTGTTTGTTTACCATACATAAATTGAATTTTGCGACCTCGTGGTGAAGGTGGGTGAATGACCTGTATTGCCGTGTTATTTGGCACCTACTATATCTAATATTTGACAGGCAACGTGGCTCAGTCGGTAGTAGCTCTGCCTTCCGTGCTGTAGGTCGTGGGTTCGATCCCCACCGAGAATAAACATTTGTGTGGCGAACATAGATGTTTGTTCTAGGTATGGGAGCTACTATGTATTAAAAAAATTGTATGTAAGTATTCTATCAGCAATGTCCATAGTACAAGCTCTGCTTAGTTTGGGACTAGAGGGCGTTGTGTGTAATGTCCTAGGATATTTATTTATTTATTTATCCGCCTATACGAAGCGCTCGTGCCTTAGCTTGCTTAGTCAATCTTAACCGATTATCTAAGTTAAGCAACGTTCTGCGCGGTCACTATTTGGATGGGTGACCGTTAGTGGCATTTACATCTGAGCGCTTCTGTGCTTCCGGCCACGTTAAACTGTCCCGGTTCTAGCAGTCGTTAAGCCACGACGGAGGCCTTAAGGCGGCCTAAAGACTCCATCACCAGAGTTGGCCGCTAACTCATACGAGCTTTCTTGCTATCAGCTAATGAACGAAGTCGCGTCAAAAAGCCAGTATTTTCTTTCGTCTATACTAATATTATAAAGAGGAGAGATTTGATTGTTTGTTTGTATTGAATAGGCTCTGAAAGTACTGGAACTATTTGAAAAATTCTTTCACCGTTGGGAAGTTACACTATCCCCCGGGTGACAAGGGCTATATTTTCAAAAAAATTAGGGATCCTTACTAAAACTCCAATAATGTAACCCAAGGTGTTAAAAAATTACATTAAAAATTCCTTACCTCAGAAATTCTTGTTAAATACCCGTTCGAAGCCGGGACGAGCCGCTAGTTCCTAATATTTTCCTTATATTCTCAGCAAGAAGCAGAGTCGGTGATGAGTGATGTTAAATCCTCGGGCTCGCAGTTCGTGTCCGACACCAACGCGGCACTCGACGATATACTCGCCACCAATAAGCAGGTCGTCGACGATATGATTATCAATATGCAGGTAACAAACACAACTAACTAACTATAGTAGGTGCCAAATAACACCGCAATACAGGTCATTTACCCACCTTCAAAACGATGTCGCAAAATTCAATTTATGAATGGTAAACAAACAGTACCATGAGATTCGAGCTATTACCGTCTTAGCGACAGGTTTGTTCGGAAAGCGATAGATTTAGCCATTCATAAATTGAATTTTGCGACATCGTTTTGTAAGTGGGTGAATGAGCTGTATTGCGGTGTTATTTGGCACTTACTATACATAAGGATACTGCCCTCTGAGTTTCATACCTCTAGGACTTATGGTTTAGGCTGTGCGTTGATTGTCAGTCAGCTTCAAAAGAGTTTTATATTATATTGATAGATTATTATCATCATCTTATATGTTATCTCCAGACAAAGAAGAGCAAATCAACCAGCACCCTATCGGAGATGTCGGCATCGCTGAGCACATCATTATCATCATTAGCTGCGGCGCGCAAGTCGCACGGCGACGCGGTGCACAAGATGGCGGCGCACGTCTACCAGTTCGAGAACAACATGCGGAGTGCCGTCACTCATCTCGACGAGTTCGAGGGACGCTGTCTCACTGACCAGTACAAGCTGTACTCGCCTACTGGTACGAGTAACACTTCATTCTATTTATATTTATTTGAGAAACTTACTAAAACACAATCTTCAAAATAATCAGATGGAGGAATCTCGGTACTTACAGTTTTAATCTGCAGTAGTTATAATATTCGTTTTGATTATCTATATCAAGACGAATGTTATAAATCGGTCCAGTAATTTCGGAGCCAATTCAATGTAAACAAAAAAAAACAGAATAAAGAGGAAAGTTCGTTGACATTGAATTGGCTCCGAAATTACTGGACCGATTTAAACAATTCTTTACCGTTGGGAAGCTACACTATCCCCGGGTGACATTAGTTATATTATATTTTCAAAAAAATTAGGAATCCTTACTAAAACTCTGTTGTACATTTTTTTACACCCTGGGTGCTGTAAAAAATGACCTAAAAAATTTAAATAATTAAAATAATTATTACCCGTGCGAAGCCGGGACGGGCCGGGACGGTTAATATAATAGGCCCTTACATCTATTGAAGATGATTTATACACCGTCTGGAGGCAGCCTATGCCTACACTTAACGACACACTGTAGTGCCTGGGGCAATGTTTAGATGGAGTAGGAACAGCACCTATACCATCCTCTCAGCCTAGTCAGCCATATCCACAGGAAAGACATAGTCAATACGTGCGGAGCTGACTAAGGCAAGTTGACAGGCGTCATGGCTCAGTCGGTAGTAGCTCTGCCTTCTGTGCTGTGGGTCGTGGGTTCGATCCCCACCGAGAACAAACATTTTTGTATGGCAAACAAATGTTTGTTCTGTGTTTCTATGTATTATAAGTATGTATTTACAAAAAAAATATTATGTATTCGATCAGCCATCTAGTTCCCATAGTACAAGCTTTGCTTAGTTTTGGACTAGGAGGCGTTGTGTTAAATGTCCGTGAATATTTATATATTTATTTAGTGAATAATATAATTGTATTAACAGGTAAGACTCCGTCCCGCGTGTCGTACCGCTACCCGCGCACGCTGGCCGCCAGCTCGCCGCACGACAGGATCCTGGCGCGATACCGCGCCGCACGACACGCACATAACGACGATGTAACTATTCATTCATTCATTCATTCATTCATTCATTCATTCATTCATTCATCGTTTCAATGCTCACTCAGACTAGTCTCTGCCAGAAAGTGGCAACTTGGATGGTGGATGCTAGTGCTTCTGCGAGATCAGGTGGTGGTCGGGCACCGAGGGCAGGAAAGCAAGTGCGACATGCTCTGCACTGGAGCTCCACACTCACACTGTACCTCGGATGGGTCTGTTATACCCCACTTGGCTAAATTGCTCTTGCAACGACCAACTTGGGTGCGGAGTCTGATGTAACTATTACATTATACATTACTAAATCACATTAAATTATAAAAAATAGTACGTGGAATCCCTCCGCGCGGAACAAGTCAAACTTCGAGTGCCACGCATTCACTCTCGCTCTGTTTTCTATTCCCCCTCCCCAGGAGCGTTAAACATTTAACACAACCTTGTTGGAAGTCGCATTATAAGTTTCACTTTAAAACCCAAAGCATTTTCGGCACGTTTCGACAGTCCCGATTTGCATACATTTAGTTAATTTTGATATTTATAATTTTTTTTTGTTTTATCATTATCTATTATGCAGTAGCAGTCACGAAAACGCAAAATATAATAATTATTTGGACGTAATCACATGTAAATTTGTTAAACAACATTGAAAAAGATGCATTTTTCGAAGCAAAATGACGAATAACTAATGATTCCCGCTGCTTTATAGTCATTGTTACATTGTTCAAAGATTGCATTGTTAGTGTATTGTAAAAAAGTTCCATTATTGCAAGTTTACGAAAAATGTGGGACCTGAACTCCATCCATGCCCCAAACCCTTTCACGAACCCTGAACTAATCTGAATACTACAATTAAGGTTGTCTGCCTTTTACATACGCCTTAATTAATAATATCTAATACACCCTTTCATCGTTCAGGATTGCGTAGTGGTAGACTCGGACAGTGAATCACATCCTGCAAGCGAGTACGAGTCGTCATCAGAAGATATCTCGGTATTCGTGGCGCCGTCACCTCCGGGGGCTGAACCGGCACCCACGTCGCGACACAACACGCAGCCTCACTTGCACCATAATGTAACGCACGGAATTGTGAAGAGCACTTCAGAAACTGATATTTATAATATCAAGAAGGTATGTGTACGATAGCGTCTGGTAAAATATCTTCTATCTTCTCTAAATATATAAAACTCTTTTGTAGCTGTTTGACAATCAACGCACAGCCTAAACTATAGTCCTAGTGGTATGACATTTGGAGGGTAGTATCCTTATATAGTGTGGGGGTGCACTAAGTTACCATAATATGTAATGTAGAGACCGAGGCGAGTCGCTGTTAGCCCGCCATACAGGCTCGATAGAGACCTAGTGCGGGGAACTAAACTCATCAAGGTACACTATATTATATATATATGAACTGTACTCATTTATATAAAACACTAGCTTCCGCCCGCGATTTTGTTCGCGTCCCGTTGGATCCCGTTGATTTTTCGGGATAAAAAGTCACTAAGGGGTATGAAAAATATATGTTGGCCGATTCTCAAACCTACTCAATATGCCCACAAAATTTCTTGAGAATCGGTCAAGCCGTTTCGGAGGAGTACGGGAAAGAACATTGTGACACGAGAATTTTATATATAAGATAATGCTACCAACTATTGTACCAGAACACTAGTTTATTCACCAAATAAAATTTACTTTACTTACTACGAAATGAATTTTGAAAAGTCGCACCCTAAAGGCTTTAAAATTAGGATCGAAGATTTTAACGAAATAATGCGTATGCTGCTACCACGCGAGCAAAGCCGCGGGCGACAGCTAGTTGAAGATAAATAGAATATATTGTAATCAACACGGATTACGAGCACAAGTCTCTAAACTGCAAAGCAAAATATGATGGTGAAGCACTCGTGCCTTGCTTAGTCCATCTTCACCGATTATCTAAGTTAAACGACGTTCTGCGTGGTCACTATTTGGATGGGTGACCGTTAGTGGCTACATCTGAGCAATTCCGTGCTTCAAAAGACACTTTAAACTGTCCGTCCTGGGTCTAGCAGGTAATAACTCAGCCTACCGTGCTGTGGGTCGTGGGTTCAATCCCCATAGCTGATAGAATACTTATTAAGTAAATACATATTTATAATACGAAGTAACACTCAGACGTAGAACAAACATTTGTTGTAGGCAAACATAGATGTTTGTTCTATGTTTGGTTACTAAAGTATGTATTTTTTTTTGAAATAAGTACCTATTCTATCAGCAATTTAGTTTTCATAATCCCAGCTATTGTGTGGAATGTCCAAGATTTTGTTTTGTTTGCAGAGGAACAGCGGCAAAGAAAATGAAATTCGTTCCATGAACTGCAAGAAACCTTCCAAACTGCCCGCGCCAGCTTCACACAAGAAGCCATTCGTTGAACGAAACGGCACAGACAACTGACACTTACCAACACAGTATTATAAATATCATCTCATTCGCTCGTGGCTAGGCTTACTTAGCCAATCTTAACCGATAATCTAAGTTAAGCAAAGTTCTGTGCGGTCACTATCTGGATGGGTGACCGATAGTGGCATTTACATCTGAGCGCTTCCGTGCTTTGTCCCGGCTCTAGCAGCCGTTAAGCCACGACGGAGGCCTTAAAGCGGCCTAAAAACTCTGTCACCAGAGTTGGCCACTAGCTCATACGAATTTGCTTTGCATTATCTCATACTGGAACCAATATATTGGTCAAATATTCTTGAGCGAGCCTTTGCATCTAATCTAGATGGTATTTTTCATCCATATCTCGATATAAAAGACTTAGATAAAGTAGGCATACACGACCACAACCACTCTGCCAAGAGTGGTACGACCAAGAAGAAGTCTTACATGGAACGTATATAATCCTATAAATACATATGTTTTATGTTATCCTATGTACTCGTATCTACCGTGCGGGGGATAAAACTGCCACTCTGTTTTATTTTTCTTTTATGAAAATCGCATTGGGACAATGATTATCGCATATCACTAAGAACTAATTAACACTTATAGTAGTGAATTAGAGTGAGTGGTTACATTGCGTGGCATCTACTACTCGAGTGCAGAGCGCAGCCATTTTACCGCGCAGTGTAACTATCGGCACTTATTAGGACTGTGTTTTTTAATTCGATAAATTTAAATTCGATAAATTTAAAATGAAAGTTGCAGTAGTGTGAAATCTATTTATAAGTTTAGTTGCATTTATAAGTTTCTAGTTAGATTGTATTATTGACATTAGTTGATAGCGAAAATTCAATTGTTATTTAGCATTTTTCTATATTGTTTAAGTATGATTAAAAATGTGTTCTAGCAACATTCATAGGTACTTAGGTTATTTGCACTCGAGTTTTTGGATACCACACACCTCAGCATTCTGACAGACCGTTATAGTATTCTGATAAAAAACTAAAAAAAAATATTAGTTATTTCTGTCATCTATTTCAAAACATTACAAATTATCAATTATTATTACGTAATTAAATAAGTTTGTGGTAATATTTTTATATGAAAATTTCTAAATGGAAACTTGAAATATTTATAAGAAAGTTTTAAAAATAGTTTACGCATGTTTGTATGACTATCTTGTATAAATAAATTTAATTTGAATACATCACTTTTTTTAATAAAATCCCAAGTAGTTTAGGTAGGTACTTTCCGTGGTAAATTGTAAAATCCGGAAAATATAATAACAAGACCAGTGATATAGTTTACCGTACGTTTCCACTGCAAAACATTCACAGTAAAACACGCACAACTATGTGAAGATATCCATTTGCGTTTCCACCGCCAAACCTTGTGCATGTTTGAAAATTTTGAATCTTGTGCAGATTGCTCTAAAGATTTTCTTGATTGTAAAAACAAATCGTTTGTAGAGATTTTGTTGTAAATGTTTTTAGTGGAAAGACGCAGAAGTAAGTCGAAGTAACAACATTATTGCCTGTAGCTAGATAACTCTTAGAACCGACAACCGCTAGAGAATACCGAACTGAAAAAAATGACACTAGGTAAGTTAAAAACTAATTGACCTATTGAAAAATGTTAACATTTAGTCAATTATGTGTTAGATGTGACTCTGACTACCCCTGTACATGCAAACGAAAAAGATTCTTTAGAAAAATCCACCGTGTTTCTAGTACCTATACAGCCTACCTATTTTAGTTTTGATCATCAACTTTTGTACCTAACTGTACGAAAAAGATTCAAGGAAAAGTCCACTGTGTTTCAGGTACCTTCTATTTCACTTTTGGTCATCAACTTTGGTAGCTAACTGTACATTCTGGCCGCTCCATATTTCCAAAACAAAACGGCTAATAAGCTAACGGTAAAACCCTAGGGCGATAATAAATTCATGCTTTTGAATGGAAGGTATAATGTACGCATTCGCCTCGTGAAGTTACAAATAAGTTGCGTGTCGGGTAAGATATGATATTGAGAAGATGATGTGTCAAAGAGTGCATCATTGCAGATGCGACGCTCTAGAAACAAATTGCCTGAATGAAGCCAGTGTCAGGTAGAGGCACGGATTTTTAACCAAGTTCAATAAAGGAATAGTTTTTTTTTTTTTTTATTTATCTGGATGATTCAATAATAAATCAATCTAATCGATAGTATAAAAAATCACAGCTGGCATTATTCGAAACAGAGATTCTTAAATTTTTGTTATACTTATGAAAAAATTATGAATCATATAAACTGACCCATGATCATGGCCAATCATCACATCCAGTTGGAACATTATTAATCGAGTGAGCGATTTTTTAGCGCTTTGGCACCTTTCAATACTGCACAGAATCACGACAGCCGTGAATCGTGATGACTTGAAAAAAAATCTATGGATTCTGACTCGGTCAGTAGTCAACCTAGTATCCAACAACCCTAAGTAGGTCTTCTAAACCTGTCGCCTCTATCCTAACTGTTCTATGCCAGCTATCGACCGTTATGATCGGTATGTGTGTAATCTGTGGTGTTTGTTTTGACTCGCCGCCAGTGATGTCACGGCGCAGGGGGTCTCTCTGGCCCCTGCTGACCTTAAATCTTACCGCAGGGCTCTGAGTAGCTGATTTGCATATAGGGTTAAGTCGATTTACCTACATAACATAGTAGGTTCATTTACCGTGAGTATGGGAACTGCAAAGTTATCTTGGATCTTAGCTTTTTAGACGATTTCTGATAGAATTTATTTGTCCATCTGCATAGATCTGCGTCGACTATTTTATGCTCTAAAATGGCGAAGGAAACATAATCTTGAGGAACACCCTTTGACAGTTTTGTGGAAGCCTTGTTTTGGACCCCTTAGTCCATCCAAGTTCAAGATCAGTTTATCTCATTTACCTAGTTAGATTCTGATTCTATGTTATATATCTCTTTACAAAGCAGGCTCTTACTTCCCTGTAATTCAAGGTAAAAGCTATTAAACTGTGTCGGGGCTTGTTACGACTAGGAGGGATAAAAATTACCTCAAAAGTTCATCTTCTAAGTTAAAAAATAATCTACGTAACTACCTATCAAGCACTTCGTAAAGTATGATCAATATTGACTCATGTTAAGTATGAACCCACGAGCGAAAGAGTAAAAGTTTCAATAGCCGACACGGCCACACCTAAAAACTGGCGTGATCAGCTGTGAAGTGAAAATAAGTCAAAGTCATGCCTGTAACAAATGTACCTATGCCCTACCTACTGAGGACGTGCTCTCTGAAGCATCGCACAGCGTCCTTCACTCAGCTTTGGGATGTAAAAAAGACGTTACGTCTTTTTGGTTTTTCTTGTCATCATTTATTGTACTTATCGTATAGGCGTGGAGAAAACCGGAAAATAAAGCACCTTAGGTAGGTGCGTCTTACTTTGAAGACATGTGTTGGTATCCAATGATTTGGCATAGCTTTGGTAAGTATAGATAGGTATAGGTATCTATTTAAGTGCAGAACGCACACCGAATACAATATAATTAGCCCCCTTCACTACCTTACTAGTCAACATTTAGGTGCAATGGGGTCGAAGCTACCTACTTTCAGACACACCCAACTATCTCCATGACCGACGGCGGCAATTTTACAATCTTTTTGCTATTGATTTCTATTTGAAATCGGTGCTAATAACCTTAGTTCATTCATTAGGACGTTATAATTGAAGATAGGAAATCACTGGTTCAATCATCGAATCGCCAGCGCCGCCGTATGCCGTTAAATGGTGCTGGTTTGATCATTGATGGGAGAACAGACAGAAGAGTCTGTCTCTACGACTCTACTAATTACTTGATACTGTAATAACATGTTCTGTTCTCTCTGTATCTTGGACTTTGTGGCTTTGGGGGTTTACAAGCTGACGTCTCAGTGAGGCCGTGCGAGGCCTATTTACGCTTGTACGTTGCCCTACTTCTCTACCGGTATGATATAGGTAGAATGGGTGTAGTGTAGTTGACGATGCATCAGGAAAATTCTGAGACAATTTGATGCTTATGGTCTAGCTGAAAGGACCATTTTACGCTATTCTGGTGTCGGAATGCCAACCGGAAATAATACACAGACTCACAGAGTTCTTTTACTGGTAGTGGACCAAGTTTATTAGGTACTTTCTTATCTCCAGTTGTTAGTCTTTGCCGACGGTCACACACGCATCCGATCGCCTTTCTTCTTTCACCAGTGCGAGCGAGTGCGACCTCCGAAGCGGACGCGCCATGCCATTCCCGCGCTTTTCTTGACAGTTTGACAGTGACAGTGAATAGTGCACCATGACAGTGTCAACGGGACTAGTGGTCCTTCTGGTGATCACGCCTATTCTATGCCAGGATGATTTTGCCAGTTCATTGTTTTCTAGTAAGTGACACTTTCACATGTAGATGGGTCGGCGTTTTTGGGCCGTGTGTGGTAAAGGGGTTAAGAGGTGACATACAGACATGGGCATAGGAATGTGTGAAAATCCGTTGCGTGGA
This sequence comes from Eulithis testata, assembly GCA_947507515.1. NCBI lineage: Eukaryota > Metazoa > Arthropoda > Insecta > Lepidoptera > Geometridae > Eulithis > Eulithis testata. The sequence continues at coordinate 783,286 of OX382213.1, read as the reverse complement.
CTAAATTAAATGGACGCGCGCTAAATTCTCGAAATTCCTAAGCAAAGATTTCCTGAACGTTGGTTGTGAAACCCTAGTTCTGAAACTGTAGAGTTACAAGATAGATCTTAGTCTCGGAATGATGTCAAAAGACCGTTCGTCGTGGCATTATACAGCGTAGGTTTCATCAGAAGTCATTTACCTACTATGCACAGCTGATGCTAGCGCTTGGGTATCTAGGCATTCTGACCGCTAGATTTAACTTACTATTTCCTAGTGTCATTTTCATCTAAAATCTAGATCTAGTATAATATACTTATTCTAGAAAGAACTAGGGAAGGTATTACTACGTGTTATTATTTAGCGGAAGATGGAATCGACGTCGTCGGGTTGAACGTCCGTATTACGGTTAAATTTTGCATTTTCGATACTAACGTGGCTCTTGTGCTTACAATAGGTATGTATCGCCCAGCAGTAGGTAAGACTGTTAGAGAATTGAAATTGACTTGTTAGTAATGTACCGCTGAACTTCAGTTGAAAGATTGACGTAAAAAGTAAGGGCCATATTTATAACAAACAGACAAACTCGATTTTTTTAATCATAATTGCTTATTTATCAGGTACATTTGCATTTTTAGTTTTTCTATTTCTTTAATTTTAGTTTTTGGCTTAGTCTTAATATAATATAAGCGGAATATGTAGTTAAAAAATTGATTAAAATGTTTGATACTTAAAAGACAGTAGTTATTTAAACAGTTATATAAAGTTATGCATGCAACGATTATTATAAGTAGGTAGGCAGGTAACTCGATTTAATTATTCCGATTATTGTACACGTACATACAAAAGACTTCAACGCGCTCCTCTACGAAAGGTTACATTTCCATATTACTCTCTTCTCTCGCGTATTTTGACGCCCGCGACTTTAGTCTACTAAATAGTATACATCCCCCCTGGTAAGGATTTCTTGGTGGGCATTTCTGGAATATATCACTTAATTCACCTAGGTGACGTCCTGGTGAATTAAGTCGACGGCACCGACTTTTTTGCAAAGATACAATGAGTACTACCTCGATAGTTATATTTTTGATCCTCTTTTTAGGGATAAATAAAAAACGCTAGTTGAGTATTCTTGGGATAGGCCGGTAAGGGTCAGTAATATACGACATAATACTATAAAGCCCGGTCTCCACTTTCTCCCAGACTAGGTATTACTAGTTTGACAGCAAGACCATAAATACAGTTTGTTTTATTCATGACTCTGTGAATATTTTGGTTTCACTTTGTGTAACAGTTCATAGGTACCTTCTTGCGTACATTCATAACTTTCTGGGACATGCCTGTTTTGAAGGCCTATTCACTAACCTATAATAAAAGAATATAGGTACTTATTGGAGTGTCACGCCCGAATACTGAAACGTCACAAAAAAAGCACTTAAAATAGTCTTGTCTGATATTGGCGATCATAACCCAAAAACCTCAGTTCTTTTAGAAAAAAATTCCTCATAAAGTATATGGTTAGCTATTTCTGGCTTTCTTAGTCTTTTGGTTATTTTATTAAGGCGTATGTAAAAGGCAGACAACCCTCTCGCTCGCACATTTCAACATTTTTGAAGATATAATATAACTAAATGTTATTATGTGAAATTGCAGAACTACAGGGTCGAGAAAATGACAATGCAAAGGTTCAGTAAAAATATCACATTGATCCAAACAAGTTTTCTTACCAAACAATTTATGCAAAACTTGTTTGGATTAATGTGATATTTTTACTGAACCTTTGCATTGTCATTCTCTCGACCCTGAAGCTCTGCAATTTCACATAATTACATTTAGTTACATATATCTTCAAAAATGTTGAAATGTGCGAGCGAGAGGGTTGTCTGCCTTATACATACGCCTTAAATAAAGTAGGTACCTAGGCATGCGATGAAGGATTGCTGACTTGATAATTATCACAAAGTAGTAGATGGTGACTAACGGACTTTCCGGTGAAAATATCCAATGCTGCTGCATCATGGATGACTCATTGCATTTAAAAATCATATTCATTATATTTCTCAGATGATGTCGATCCATATTTTGTTATTTCACTTACGGTACATGTCAAATGGTTTAGTATAATTATAATTATTACTACATACTTACTTAGGCCTTTACATCTATTGAAGATGATTTATACAGTGTCAGGAGGCAACCTTGGCCTACACTTAACGGGACATTGTAGTGCCTGGGACAATTAGATATAACGGGTGCAATGCAGTGATGATGATGATGTATTATACATATAAACCTTCCTCTTGAATCACTCTATTTATTAAAAAAAAACTGCATTAAAATCCGTTGTGTAGTTTTAAAGATCTAAGCATAGATACATGCAGACATTAGGACGGACGCGGGAAGCGACTTTGCTTCATACTATGTTGTGATTACTATAAGTAACACTTTTGTTATTAGTAACCATCACTGCTGTCAATGATAGCAAGTATATAACATTCCTAACACTGCGCCTGCGCAGCGAGAGTACGGTACCTGCGCGTGCGCCGTTAAATATGCGCGCGCTCACCGAGATGCATGCTCCCTGCAATATCGCTTTTTATAACAATTGCAGTACACTGGTACTTAATGCCGCCTGTGGTTTGGTGGTGTTAAGTTATTCCTATAAGCAAGCTCGTATGAGTGGCCCACTCTGGTGACGGAGTTTTAAGGCCGCCTTAAGGCCTCCGTCATGGCGTAACGACTGCTAGAGCCGGGACAGTTTAACGTGCCCTCCGAAGCACGGAAGCGCTCAGATGTAAATGCCACTAACGGTCACCCTCCAAATACTGACCGCACAGAACGTTGCTTTATTTAAATAATGGGTGAAGATTGATTAAGCAAGCGACGACGCGCTTCCCTAAGTTACAATTTTTAACCGACTTCAAAAAAGAAGGTTTCCAATTCAGTTGTATTTTTTTAAAACATCATCGCGCTCGCCCGATGTTTAACCCCGAAGTACCTAACCCTGTTTAATGATACGCAAAGTAAATCTCAATCAGTACCGTGCTAATGTTTTCACATATCGATATGGTTTGGTTCTCACGAGTGAGTACAGTACGCGGCATCTTACTTCGCTATGAATATCATCTCTTATTTCTATAGTCTATAGTGTATAGTCGTTAAGCCATGACGGAGGCCTTGAGGCGGCCTAAAAACTCCGTCAGCAGAGTTGCCCACTAACTCATACGAGCTTGCTTGCTAGTGAATGGAAAATAAGTTTATACTAGTTACATCATAAAATTCACGACGCAACACTAAAGAGTTTTTTTTTCGGACTAATGACAACTTGGCTAGCGCAAACACAGCGCAAATGTTCTTGGAAGAATGATAATCCTAATTCTATGATAGAGCTACTCTATAATTACTCACTATAGTCTCGTAACAGATCAGCTACGGGAAATATAACATTTGAGTGTAAAATCTGGACCAGTGCTCGAGATAGCGAATGGGTCGATTGGATGGGACGAAATTTTTGTAATTTTTCTTAAAGCAATTCACGCCGTAAATGACAATGCAGTTTCCATGTTACGCCATATCATCATCACCATCATCATTAACCTATATCAGTCCACTGCTGGACGTAGGTCTCTCCTAAGACGCGCCACTGAGCCCGGTCTTCAGTTCTTCTCATCCAGTATTTGCCAGCTATCAATCACCCCACCTAGCCGAAGGGCGTCCAACACTATGCTTGCATAAATGCAGTCTCCGCTCAAGTATTCGCATAAATTATGTTACGCCTTTGCATCTAAGTAATTTAGATGATTACAGCCGCGTCAGTGGCCACTTACCCACCCCGATCAACGGGACGCTGTATTACTTGTGTATTTTTACGCACATATATAACAGCCGTGTACTGTATAGTGGCCATGTGTGGTCTCAGGGCTGTCAATGGAGTCTGTCGGAGGACCGGTCCGAGTAATTAATCGGACGTACCACAGACTAGCCAGCAGTATAGGCGGCGTCGTCGCGTCTGATGACTTTCTCTTAAGGGGGGAGAACCTCCCAGTTCAATGGGTTGTGTAATATTGACAATTGATGCTTAAGAAGGGAACTGCCGTCGGTGAGATCATGGTCAAACCCTTGAAGTAATGGTGATGGTGTGAGCACGATTTCTTCCTAGCACCTATTAAATTGATTTCTACAATATTGGTTATACAAACCATAGCAAAAAATCTATAGGGAACTAAATATTAGCAAAAGGTCGCTTTTTGTGACCTTAGACCTTGAGATTTTAATAGTCGCGAACACCCTACCATATGTAGGGTTTGAGACAATCTTTAGGATGTCAAGATACAACTTTATACGAGTTTATAAATAAAAATAAAATAAATATTCACGGACACTTAACACAACGCCTTCTAGTCCCAAACTAAGCAAAGCTTGTACTATGGGATCTAGATGGCTGATAGAATACATATATACATTTTTTTTTGTAAATTCATACTAATAATACATAGTAACACCCAGACATGGAACAAACATCTGTTTTGCCACACACAAATGTTTGTTCTCGTTGGGAATCGAACCCACGACCCACGGCACGGAAATGCTAAAATGACTGGACTATACATGAAGTGGCAGTCAGTGTCCAGCCTCCCCGCAAATGAGTAATCAGAAAATAAAGGACTGGTCCAAAAACATGAAACGTTTCGTACCATCTCAAAATCTACAGTCATGACGTTATGTCATGCATGACGTCAGGTTCTCGTTAGGCAGAACCCAGGAACTTTGGAGACCCCAAAGATTTCTACGGTTGAGGAAAATTATCAATTTCGACAACCAAGCATATTTTTTTTGCAAATCACGAATGAAAGTGCTGGTTGAGGCAGCCACATTTCAATGTTTAGTTCTCGAAATTATGTACCCGCTTAGGTAGATAAATGTAATACCTAACGAAATGAAGGATTTAATTTTCTGTTATTTTGGTACTAAGTATCTCGAAAGAACGTGCTAATTTAGGTGTGGTTTTTTTAAGGATGTTGTATTAAACGTATACTGAATGAATTGTAAAAATTAAATAAATTTGGTAAAAAAAAGTAGAGTTCAGTAGTCAAAGTCAAAATGCTTTTATTCAATAAAATCTCACTGATCACTTTGAATCGTCATTATATTTGTATGTAGTGCTGCTTTATGCTAGAATCGCAAAAAAACCACTAGCATTTACCTAAAAAATACAGCTACACCAATGCAGGCTGAAACTTAGTGAAAACATTACATGCGGCACGCTCTGAAAGTGAATTACTATGTAAAACAAACGCCGACTGGGCGCTAATGAGCCGAATGCTAGCGGTCGAAAATAAAATGGACAGGTGCAAGACTCGTTAATTATTTCGAAGCCGCATATGTTGCGTTCACACTATGCCGCAGTCGGCAGGGACTTGGGCAGGCAAGTGGGCACGAGCATAGTGTGAACACGATCATGCCTCTGTCCCGGCTCCCGGCCCAAGTTCATGCCCTTGCTCCGTAGTGAGAATAAAGGCGATGTTGCTGTGGTAATAAGTTCGCGGCAATAATGCCGGCAGCGGCATGAGCATAGTGTGAACGCGGTACTAGAGTTTTCTTGATTACATTTTCTCAAAACGTCACATGCGTAATGTAGCGCGTTGAAATCTCTTGTTCTACAATGTGTAGAATCAAACTGGAGATACACAAAAAAGTTCAACTTTTTATTATTATTTTTATAAGTCTAAATAATATCTATATAATAATAAGTGAACAACTTGATGGCCCACCTGTTTGGTGGTTTATCTCTGCCTATATGCATTACCTTAACAATCTTTGAGCGTAAGTAATATGTAATGTTTTCAGGGTTCAACCGATGTTAGAACATAAAATCAAAGTTAATATGCAAACACCTTTAAAATGGATAATGATTATGCAATTATGACGTCATCACTGTCATCGTTGTATCATTGACTTTCACGCGGTTAATAACCCGCGTGAAAGCCTGACTAGAAGCTAGCGATGTGATGGACGATGACTTAAACATGCGAGTCTGTGATATCGAGATAACCCTCAAACGACGACTCAAACGCCACTTAAATTAAGTTCACACTCAAATTATTGCCATCTCTTACAAATGAGTAATGTCAAACAGAGGCAGAGGAATTTTAGGTGGTGCTTAAATTTGAGTGACGTTTCAGTATTCCGGCCTTTGTCTAACTTCATCATCATCATTTCCCTGCCCTTATCCCACACTATGTGGGGTCGGCACAACATGTTTTCTTCTTCCACTCACTCCTATCATTCGTCAATTCTGAATCCACTCCTCTCACAAACTTCGCTAGTTACAAAGGCACCTCAAACTCGCTGTATATCTTTCAGCTTTGCATTCTTCCGGCAAACAAGTAACTAGCTCTGAATATTCTCAGCACAGGCGGTATACTGCACATAATTAGATGCGAGACGCAGTAGGTACTTTCGTTTTCGGCGTGGCCGATTTCACCGGCGGCCGCATTAGGTCATCGGGTAACGGTTGTGAGCTGGTCACCTGCTGTTCTAGGGAACGGGCGGTAGCGGGCTCGGCTCACAAAAGATAGGTGACCACTGGTTCCATTTAGTAAGTTGTAATATCTAACTCCATTCAGCGGTACGGGGTACCTACTGTCGATGTGAATTAATTTTGAAATAAGCTTATAGCAAAGTTAATTTGTCTCGTAACGAACGTAGTTTTTAATTATCACGTATTTTTTCTACTGTGATGCGCTCTGACCTGTGGATGCTAGTTGACCGATTGATTTGTACATTGAATTTTTGATTGGACTGTAGTTTTTTTCTGAAAATGTCCCAGGCACTGCAGCATCCCGTACCTACATCGGGGCATGGATAAAAAGTGGCCCCTGCCGCTATATAAATCATGTAGTTTAGATGCAAACGTCTGTAGTTGTTCAATTTGACCACGCTGGCGCTTACTTCATAAAATCCCTATTTTCCTTTCATTTGCCGGCAGTTCTATGTCAGTGGTGTGAGGTCGCGTCCCTCTATATGGGAGGGGAGAGGTGCCGGTAACGGCACTCCGAGTTTTAGAACATCTCAGGAATGCGGGCTGGTGCGTGGTTAGATAATAAGGCGCAGTTTGATGGTTTTTGCGACCTTGCAAGGTATTTTCGTCGGAGGAGCTACCTAGGTAGATTAATTTCGTAAATGCTGTATCTTGTAAACACACTGTCCGTATCAGTATTTTTTTGCCAATCTCGGCAAGCGTAGAAATGTATTATAAAAAGCATACCTACCATAAAATAAGTACCTATCTGATTATTTGAGAAACAAACAAGCTGGTGTCGAACTAGCTTCAACTCATTGATCAGTGAGATTTTATCGAATAAAAGTATTTTGACTTGAGTAGATATACGTCCAGCGTGGACTGATAAATGAACGATGGTCGAAAACCAAAAGCAATCATATCTAGTTGAGGCCTCTTGCATACCAACGTGTGGAATGTGACCGTAACGGAAACTGTAGCGCCACAGGCAGCTCAAACCAGTCGCTAGGACGCGTGGTCAAGGTTAGATCCTGTCAAGAGGTCTATAAAATACTCACATCCCGTTATCTGTTACCGGCGGTAGCGAGGTAGAAGATTGTGGAACATTTTTCCAGAGTGAATGGAGCGGATTCTGTTATTTATCTACCTACGTAGGTAGATAACATAAGTGGCAGATCAGTAAAAAACATAGAGAAATGTTTTATTGAAAAATTACACCGCAACTTGTCAAAGAGTTCACTTATTATTATTTAATTTAGGCTAAGCAGGTAGGTAGGTCTGGTACCTATATAATACCTAGGCCCCGTTAATTACACCGACATTGATAGGGATTAGGGACATCTCCAACAATTAACTTTTACTTGTTCTTAAAAATAATTCTAATTCAAATTCATTTAATTCTCACATGCCTATAGATAGATTCATATTCCATTCACTCACGGTACATGTGAAATAATGATTGCTCATTGTTTTTTTAGTATTTTTAACTTAAATCTACAAGGATCGTTCTAGCATATCTATGAATCGTTTATTAAACCCATCACTTTCTGCTTCAGGTTTCATGCAGACCCTGGACTCGCAGGTGGAGTCAAAGGACTGTCCGGGCTCGTGCATGCATCCCCTGGCGGCGCTAATCTGTACCAACGTGCTTGAGGAGGTCGAGTGTCCGAACAATATGAAGTGCTGTGCTGATGATGTGCCTGGTAAGTAAAACTGCATCTGCATTTTACCACCAAGCTATCGAATAAGCATTCGGCTCATGGCCTGTTGATAAATGGTTGTGATAAGGTACTGTAGCCAGACGACTGTAATAGCAGAGCCCTTTATTTCACAAAAAAGGACGATTTACGTAAACTAGGAATAAGAGTGGACCTAATATCGATCCCTGTGACACCAGTATCAATATCAATTCATTTTCCAGTAAATTAACTGTAAGACTGATTTAAGATGATATGCTTCCGAAAATCAGTAGTAATGTCTGCATTGCTAATACATTACGCAGTTAAAAGCTTTGTAGAAATCGCAGAATACCTCGTACCTCCAATATGATCCTATTAATATAGTCCTAATTTTATTTCTTAGGTGCTTATATCTCAAACTGAATTCCAGCTAATGCAACTGAGCCTACTAGAAGGCCGTACACGACCACCCCTGCTGATGAAGAAGAAGAAGAAGAAGAGGAGGAGGAAGAAGAGGATCCCATCACGAAGCCCCCGCCCTCTAGTGATAAAAACAGTGGTAATTATTAGGTACACCATATTAAATATTAGGATTTTATTTCTAGTTTGATATTTTAAAACTAAGAATAAAACAAAATTAAAATAGACCCGGCAGAGATTTGCAATTATGCCTATACACTCGGGTGCGAAACTGGAATATGCTCAGAGGCAAGGCGCTGGTTTGATTCCTGCGGCGGGGCAAAATATTTGCATGCTCTGCAAAACCAAGGTCGCTACTGCTACGCAAGACACTAAGAAACAACTTGTTGAAACAACAAGTTAGCAAGAACAAGCAACAAGTTGCTTGGAAAAATAAGCTAGAAAAAGAAAGCAACCGACAATAAACTGAACCGTTGTTGACGCGATAGTGAGTCTTAACATCATCGCAACATTTTCTTCCAGGGAACATAGCGTGTCCGGGTGTGTGCGTAGAAGCACACCTTACCCGGTACTGCTCTGCGTACCTCACGTCAAAGTCGCTGTGTGTCGCGGGCCGACAGTGTTGTGTGTCGCGCGACTACGGTGACCGAGAGCGACCTGCTGATCTGGTCGTGCCGAGTGAAAACAAGCCGAGTAAGAAGAAGCCTACAACACCAGTAAGTGTGTTCACGAATTCTTCATAGATTGTTGTAATAACACAGTTTAGTAATGACGGAGGTCATCAAATTATTGTAAGTGATGATTATTGCTCAGGCAGCTCAAGTTACCTAGCTCGGTGGAGAAAATTTTATTAATGAAGCAATTGTAGAGCTCCACAATTACAAAAGGGTAGACCGATTGAATGCTATTATAAGAACCAATGAAGCCATTGAATGAGAATTCCTTGCTCCTTGAGGGCATCAAAGTGCAAAGCCTAAGCCGGCCACAAATGCCTTCATGAAGACCAAATAAGCCGAGCAGTTGGGATGTGGCATCTACAAGTAAAGAGCTACCATTCCACATTTAAAAACAACTTATTCCCTTTCCAGCAAACAACGACAACCTCTAAGCCGCGTCCGGGGCGTAAATGCCGCGGGGATTGCGTCGGAGGCCTGTTTTCACTCCTCTGCGACCACATAGATGAAGACGCAACATGTCCTGATGAAGGCACGTGTTGTCTGACGGAGGGCAAGGTGGAAACTACCACGCAGTACAATAAATATTACACGACGAGGCGACCACGGCCTACCACGACGCAACGGCCTACCACTACTAGGCCACCGGTGAGGACTTCGTCATTCTTTTTTGAACTAGTCAATAACTTCTTCAGGATTAACGAATAGAGTAGTGTTTTCTGATATAGTATAAATGGCCTTGTGTCTCGGCTAGATCTGTGTTTTAGGCAGATATCAGTCTAAGAAGAGCTATTAATCAAGATCTACGAAAGAAGACTCAAAAGATTTACCGATAGATACGATAACCGACATAATTATTTCCTCATTCATAGTTTCTACACCTGATTGACAAGTTAACTTGTCGTGGTAAAAGATATGAGGCTTAGTTCAAGACTTTCTGTTTCAGCCTCCGATGCCACGTTGCCGCGGTTACTGCATGCTAAGCATCATGGCCGCGTTCTGCAAACCACCAGCAGTCCTCAACTACCACACCGTCTGTAACAAGGATTCCACAATCTGCTGTGACAACTCCAAGTAAGGACCGGTCTGTAGGTTACTCTCTGTTCAGGCGACAATTTTTCAGTATACTATTCCTTAACATTGTATTCGTTTTCAGAGCATACCGCACCACTACCACGACGACGACGACGACACCAGCGCCAGTGGATCCGCGCCCCGAGTGCCCCGGCTCATGCATCATGCCTCTGCTTTCCACCTTCACATGCTTCCGTAAGAATCATCAGAATTGTTACCTGCTAATTTCGTGTTGTGTGTTTGCCAAACAAATGATTTATCTATCTAAGAATCATCTACATTAAATCCACTTTATTTTATTCACCACACTTATCGTCGACTTTGTCTAAAAAATATAGAATCACGCTTGAATTGAATGAAAGTCATTTGGCACGTTGCTTAGACCAAGTGGCATTATGATTTATTCGAAATGTACAACTGTTTGTACAAATGCGATCTGTTGCCTAACTGCCTGTTGCAAATGTCATCTGCATGTACAAATGCGATCCATTATATCAAAAGAAACGTCCATAAACGTTTCCGAAGTTCTTGTACCACACTAACCAACCAACTTATTCGAAAAATCTAGCAGTTCTAAATGTTTCCTTCACAGACAACGCGGAAATCACAGACGTGTTCAAATGCAAGAAGGCGGGCACGCAATGCTGTGCGCCCAAGTCCAAGGTGCAGGAAGTAACGGGCGTGCGCCCCGACACCCCCCCGCCACCGCCAGCCCCCCCCGCGCCGGCGCAGGACAAGCATTACAACACGCAGCTCACGCAGTACAACACGCAGTACACCACGGCACTGCTGCCTCATACTACTCCTGTTTGTAAGTCACTAGTACTTGTGTCTATTGTACTCCCTTGAAAGTAAGGATAGTGTAAGATTGAATATTCTAGACTCATAAATGGTATAAACTGGGTGGGTTGGATTGGATAGTGTAATAGAATATTCGAGACCAATCAGTGGCTGTGCTGTGCTGATACTCACTGGAACTCTGAAATACGCCCCTTGCTATCATGACAATCTTAAACAAATGAAGTTACTATTTTACAGTGCCCTACGAGCCTGACTACGGGACGTACGGAACTAACTACTCAACGAAACCCCCTGAGAAGTACAACAGATACGTTTGTGGTGTAAAAGGTAAGACATAAAACCAGCTTAAAATTTCGACTTCTAGTTTTGTCATTGTAGTTCCCGATATTGACAACGCTATAGCGTAGAATTTGGGCGATGCTTTTGGGTGATTTTGAGAGTAGCTTCTATCTGCATCTCTACCAATTGCTCTTTTAATGCAAGTGGTGGGGGAGGTCCAACCATCTGCACTGCATATGGTTTTATATGGGTTAGATTGGCAAACAAGCCCTAGATATTTGTTTCGATTTAGATCTTTAGACTGTGCGTTGCCTGTCAGAAAAATAGCAACTGATCTAATCTTTTTTCATGAATGATTTCAGGTTCTTCCGGGCGTTCAGCGCGAGTGATGGGCGGAGAAGACGGTGCTCGCGGCGAGTGGTGCTGGCAGGTCGCCCTCATCAACCAGAACAACCAGTACCTCTGCGGGGCTGCACTCATCGGCACTCAGTGGGTGCTCACTGCTGCACATTGTGTCACCAAGTGAGTGTTAGATAATAGAGAAGAATCAAGTTCAAGTCAAACGGGAAGGACTAAAATCAAGAGACCTTTCTTCTGACCTTAGACACAGAAGAACCAGGGTTACAGGGAAATAACCACGGTTAACTAAAGATAAACTAATTAACCATAAAAGCTCGTTGAATATCAGTAAATATGCAAGGCTGCGCTTATCGGCACTTAGTAAGTGGCCACTACGGCGCCTTCTGTCGCACACAAAATGTTGGAAGGTGGAAAAGTTAAACAGTTAATAAATAAATGCACTATTTGTTGGTCCCGGCAAAGCTAGCAACTAGCTCTAATAAGCTAGGTACCAAACGAGGATGTACCAATATTCTAAAATAACAATTCTTTCAGCATGGTCCGCATGCAAGAGACCACATACGTCCGCGTAGGAGACCACGACCTAACTCGCAAATATGGGTCTCCCGGCGCCCAGACCCTCAAGGTCCTCACTACATACATCCACCACAACCACAACAGCCAGACCCTGGACAACGATATCGCGTTACTGAAGCTGGGCGGGAAGGTGGAGCTGAAGGAAGGTGTTTGCTTGGTGTGTCTGCCGGCCAGGGATGTTAGCCATGCGCCGGGCAAGCGGTGCACGGTGACAGGATACGGATATATGGGGGAGAGTGAGTAATTTTTATACATCACACGTTATGAACAATACAAATGCAAATTTGATTTAGGTAACTAGGTACCTACGAGCAGAATTAACATTTGGTTTTTTACATCTATTAATCGTAGTGCTATCAGTGAAGACAAGTTTTTATGTGCTTTTATGTCAGTTTTGTCCACAATATTTCCTGTGTATTTGGCGCCGATAGGAATTACCTCGCGCTTCGGATGATTAGGAACTTAAAATAGGCTAACAACTGTTAGACGTCAGTCACGGTAGAAATCCCCTTGAGGTAAGGGGACTTGTTTTAAAGTATCAAAGGGATTAATCAGAGATTCATACGTGCCAGGCTGCGAGCCCATCAATATTTATCACCAAGCCTCGGGTATGAGAGCATTGGATATTAGGCTGTTTTGTCGAACTGAGCATAAAGACCCTGTTCTTGTAAGATTTAATCAATAATAATGATCTAATGGTATCCTTAGCCGGTCCAATTCCGTTACGAGTCCGCGAAGCAGAACTGCCCATAGTGAGCGACGCGGAATGCATTCGGAAAGTCAATGCTGTCACTGAGAAGATATTCATCTTGCCGGCTAGCTCCTTCTGTGCAGGCGGTGAGGAGGGCAATGACGCATGTCAGGTAATAAAATATCCTTGGAAATTTCACACAACGCCCTCTAGTCCCAAACTATGGGAACTAGATAAATAGAATACTTGTTTTTGTAAACACATACGTCTTATAATTATGATACGTCTTATAATTACGATCTATCTATCTATCTATCTATCTTATAATTATGATACATAGTAACACCCGGATATAGAACAAACATCTATGTTTGCCACACACAAATGTTTGTTTTTGGTGGGGACTGAACCCACGACTCGTATGGAAGATCTTGCCAGCAAGCTTCTTCGGTGAAGGCGGGCTTGGCCGTATCTGGCTAATTTTTTTCCAAAGTAATGTCGCGAATTCATTGGTCCAAGCGAAGAACAGCCACATATAACTAAGGAAAGAGAACGACGACAGTGTGATAAATCGTCCATGGTTTTTACTATGGCTTACCTGCAACTTTGACGAGTAATCATTTCCAGGGTGATGGCGGAGGTCCTCTAGTCTGCCAAGACGACGGCTTCTACGAGCTGGTGGGGCTGGTATCCTGGGGCTTCGGCTGCGGCAGGCAGGACGTGCCCGGGGTATACTCCAAGGTATCCGCCTTCATCGGATGGATCAACCAGATTATATCTGTCAATAACCTATAGCGCTTTTAGGACAACACCAGAAAACGTACAGAGTAACAGTTCTCATTTTAAGGTAAATATTGTACGGCGGCTGCGGGCGAAATTATTTTCAAATTGGTATACATTTTTGAAGATAGGTAGGTCTTACTCGAAAGTAATGCAAGTTGTCTCACGGTTGTGTCGCCCGAAGGCATCTGAGCCCCGAGCAAGAAATTTTGTATGAAAACCGGATAACCGCCTCTAGCGGGAGATTTGGGAATTGTGCAATTCCCAAACAAATGTCTCACTTTGCGACTGCTTTTGCGTGTGCTATACTCGAGTCGAAAGACAAAACAAATGCACAGACTCGGGGCTCCGAACCTGCCGCTCGACTCTTTTGTATAAATAAGCCGATCGACTCACACATTGCTGCATATGTAGAGGGTTGCCGTAGCGCGTTCAAGGATTGTTACTCTGTAGATTTTTTGCTCCGTGCCGGTACCCTACAGATGGACAGCACATAAAAAGCCGAAATCACAAAACTGGGATCACCATCTTTTGTCCTTTGCCCGCACGAAGCGGTATATCACAGAACTCGAGTATCGCACAATCATAGATGTGGCAGTCATCATTTAGGTCACAATGTATGTCTTCGCTAAATCAATTCATAGTCTATTTTCAAAAAGTGTAACTGCATCTGAGCATATTTCAATACTCTATAGTTAGTACATGACGGAGGCCTTAAGGCGGCCTAAAAACTCCGTCACCAGAGTTGGCCACTAACTCATACGAGCTTCTTTACTTGATAGTACATACTTGTACTAAAGGTCAACACAGTGTTCAGTAGATAATTGACAAACTAAACACATCAGTGTTTTAAATACATACGATAAAAATGATATGTGTTAAATTTTGTATCTTTGGGCCGAGTACTGAAACGTCACTCAAATTTAAACACACACCACTCTGCCTCTGTATGGCATTACTCATTTGCAAGAGATGGCAATAATTAAAGCGTGAACTTAATGTAAGTAGCGTTTGAGTATTGGGCCGTTTGAGACTCAATTAGATTTTTGGTCAATGTAAATACAGTAGGTACTTAAGTTAGTATTAATTTATTTTAGCTGTAATTTACAATAATGTTGGCATTTAAACGTTTCCTCCCACCATTTTGTTTCTACTTACCTTATTATTATTTATCCTGTTTTATTTAATTATTAATAAAAGATTATACAGTAATAGTTATAAGCGAGGCTCTGAATCAGGCATTTATTTATGGGGATTATTATTATTTATAATTTATTGTTTTATGTATTTTAGTTTTAGTACGAAAAACCAAACGATAACTATTATACATACATATATAGTTTTAAGTTAATATTTATATTTAGTATGAATGGCTATGGTGTTAATATACTTTCATGTATTAAATCGTTTAAATTGCAGACGTTATATCAAATGAAAAATAATTATATTGGATATGAAATAAAATATTTAAATCAAAGTGTAAATAGACACGTGGTTCAGAATAACTTTTAATTAAAACTTATTTCATTGAATATTCCTAATATCGAGATGTGTGTTATGAATATGAATTATACACACATTTTAATATTATGAATTATTGTTATGTAAATCATTAAAAACAGAGTATTAGCACCATTTAAATGGTAAAATTAGCAGCAACTTAATAATGATAAATTCTACATTATAATTAAAGGTTCGTCTGAACTACAATAGCGCAAAAATATTGTGTAAGTAGATACTTATGTCTGTTTGCTAATAAAATACTACAAATAAAATGGTTTTACTTACCAACTTTCGGCAAAAACACCTTTTTCATTACCAGACATTCTAAATATTGGGAAAAAATAAATATCTAAGAAAATAATGATTTTCGAATTATTGTTTCTTTAAAACTCATTTAGGAATTTAGAATGAAAATACAATTTTGATTTCGTTCGAGTTATTTATTATATTAAACTTAGTTGTTTACAAAAAAAAACTTCTAATTACACGTCATGTTCCATCAGCGTTTCAGTTTAGGACGTATCTCTTAATTCTAGTCAAAAAAGGGAAATAAAACTCTTAAACATAACAAAATGATTCCACGCCGTTAGATAAAAGTATATCCATATTGTCAGATACTGAAATATGATACGACTAGGCCATTTCACGCCTGAATTCAGTTATATGAAGGCAAAAAGTATTGGATTAACTTTATGTACACTTCAGTGGTTATAACTAAACCTTATTTATATAAACCTTATTGTATATTTTCCATCCTAACACTTACTTAAAATGGTTTACAAGACTATCTATTTTCTTTAGTTTTTTTTCTTTATTACTCGTACATTTACCAAGGATTTTGGATAAGAGTTACATATTTATTTCATTGTTTGTCATCCAAATGTCAAGATAGGATCTATCTATACTATTATAAAACTGTAAAAAAGCCAAAAACTATAATTAAAGATATGGATAAACTAAATATACAGATCTACTAAATAAACGATTCTGATTCCGAAAATCGAGTTTGTCTGTTTGTTTGTTTGTTCGCGCATCACGCCTAAACTACTGGATCAATTTCAATGAAACTTATACCATTCGGAAGCCCTTTTTACGGATTGAAACATAGGCTATATTTTATTGAAATGAAAGACGTGGATTCTGAGATACAGCTTGACCTCTCTGAACCAAAAGCCGCCTTTGGCACGAGGTTCATCGTATGCTGGTTGACAGATATTTTGGTGGAAAGTTTCGCACGCGTACTAAGTAAAAAAAAACTAATTTTATTTATCTCGAATGTTAATATCACACATTTTATATTAATTGTAATACAAGCGTCGTTGGTTATCGCAAACGAGTATACGTTTGCAAGGCACGGATTTGTAATAAATATAACTTTTTGACGCGAGTATCATGCAATGTTTTTGAATACAGTTGTAAGAAAATTTGTAACTTTAAAAACTAGAAAAATCGACTTTAATTTGACTACGCTCCGGTTTCAGGCGGGCAGTTCATTGGGATTGTTCTTTTGATCGTAAACACCACGTGTACGTGGATGACCTGAGTAACATACAACCGAATTGAGAACCACCTCCTTTTTAGAAGTTGGTTAGATATGAGTTCGATATATCGGAACGTAACTTATATCGGCTAAGGGTTAGATATCATAACCATATCGATATTTATACCCACATAACCGATATCATGAAAACTAGTCAAAACCTCTACTGTTACCGAAAACACAAATATTCGCTACTTTCTAAGTATGAATAGTTTTACTGGTTAAAAAGAGATGGAGCGAATGCGAATGACGTAACGTTAGCTATATTTGCATGATAATGGCGTGCGTAAAAATATATCATAAGCCGCTGGCAATATGGTTTACTTTCTAGTGTTAACTTTATTGGTCCATGTTTTTGCGGCGCGAAAACAAGAAGCGCATATCTATATCTGAAAACCGATATCGATATGCAAACTGTATATCGGCTACATAGTCGGTTAAAACAAGATTGCCACAGCGTATTGCTCGCAGGCGTACTTTGTAAGTAGGTTACACTAAACAACAGTATTGAAAAACTATTTACGTACTACCTCATTATTTTTACAGTAACTAAACTTAAAAAAAAAAACTACAACTTACATCGTAATTACAAACCAGTAGAAAAAAAAATAATGTTCACGACTGAATCCGCACGACATACTTTATCAGAATGTTACGAGGGTAATAAGATAGGGCATATCCTAGGGTCACTGGTGACCCGGGAAGAATGCACCAGCATTAGAGGGGCCTTTCTAGAAGACATTGGGTGGAATTGCTGTCACGAAAAAAGGACCCACCAGCGGCCTAGTTGCGGAAAAGTTAAGTTGCAGTTGTATTCCCAACAAGTATAAAGGGGTAATCAGAGGCACGTCTAAACGTTTATGTTTGAATTAGTATTATACGTGACAGATAACAAGCCCAACGTCGCTGCCAAAAAAGTAATCTGGTATGTCTACTAGTAAAAACCAAACAACTGTGAGTAAACTTAATACAACAGAACTCGTTTATTATCGTTTAAACAGTCTTACTGAGCTAATCTTATGCAGATTAAGTCTCGTTTGGTACATGAAGGTCAATGTGTACATTAAGTCTGAGTGTACATTGAGTATATAAACTTTGGTACAGATACACTTAGTACACACATTTAAATATTACTGGGTGACATAAGTACCGTGATGCTTTGTACAAAAAGTCACTAAGTACACAATACTATTTAGGGGTATGTAACACATAATTATTATTGAGTACACAGTAAGAGACACATTGAAGACCTACACGATCAATGTTTCTAGGTACAAAAGTCACTGAGTACATTACATACTAATGTTTTTGGATAAAGAAAAGGTCACTGAGTACATACTAAATGGTTTTGGGTACACAAAGTGTCACTGAGTATATACTAAATGTGTTTGGGTACCAGCACACAGTTACTCAGTGCACATAAATGTTTTTGGGTACCCACACAGTTACTCAGTGCTCAGTGCACAAATGTTTTTGGGTACCCACACACAGTTACTCAGTGCACATAAATGTTTTTGGGTACCCACACACAGTTACTCAGTGCACATAAATTTTTTTGGGTAGGTACCCACACACAGTTACTCAGTGCACATAAATGTATTTGGGTAGGTACCCCACACACAGTTACTCAGTGCACATAAATGTTTTTGGGTAGGTACCCACACACAGTTACTCAGTGCACATAAATGTTTCTGATAACACATAAAGTACCAGCCTGGTACAGTTTATTGTACATATTAATCAACAAGTTACGCATAAGAGTCAATTCAAATCCATTTGAAACCAATGAATCTCAGTTACTTAAAACAAACTGCAATTGTCAGTATAATAATCGAATTTTTGTATTTTTTAATGCTTCTTTATGAGCGAAAAGATATTAATTAGTGACTGTAATTATACAAAAAATCTAACCTATATGTCCTGTACTAGAGGTCAAACTCCATGCCATTCTGAGCCATGTATTCTTCGAGCTGCTTATCGAGTGTAGCCGGGGTGCTGGCCATGTATTCTTCTAACTCTTTGTCTAGTTGTTCCAGGGTCTTTAGTGGAGGCATTCCGTTCTGGGACACTCCACCTGGAAATTCAAAATAAAAAATTATTTATTAATTTATTATTATTTATTAATTATTATTATTTATTTATTATTTATTATGAGGATTGAGCCAAGCTCAATAGTTGTTTTTCATAACCCAGTTGGTAGAAACTCCTGTCTTTTGCGCTGTATACTATGGATTTTATTTGTTCCTAGAATCTACTTATTTAACACAACTATGACCACCTCCTGTATGCTTTTGGCAGTGTTTCTCCCAGACACAATCGTCCGGCAAGACAAATCCGATGATGAGCTCTACTGAGTGAAGTCTCCAGTTGACAATTTCAATAGTTACCTCTCTGAGCACCTCCACGACCTCTCCCCCGTCCTCTGCCTCTATTACTCCCTCTGGCTGGGTTCTTCCAGGCATTGCCTCCATTCTGGTGAATGTTGAGTCTGTACTGCTGACTGTTGGCTCCGTTCTGAGCTCGGCTGCGAGTGATCATGCCGTAGGGTTGGTTCCCTCGGTTTCGGTAGTTGCGGTTTCCACGTCGTTGACCTCTCGTCTGTTGCCAGTTGTTGCGATATATCCGGCCACGTTGGACACCCCTGGAGACATAAATATTATATCATCTTATACTCCACGTCCAACTCTGTCAAATACAAGAAGGCGGCATTTTGTGGACACATTTAAATTGCTAGTTTCGCTAAAGCAACTTAATTCGCTGGTTGATATAATACATAGATAACCTGCACAATGCATCCTATCTTTTCTTTGCTTTACGTGCAACGCGGCGAAAGGTTATACTTATAACATGATTTTTAGGCTCGTATGCTGATTTTCTACTCAAGCACTGATCATAGATTTGCAAATCTCTACTCAAATCTATGCACGAGTAACAATTTCT
This sequence comes from Eulithis testata, assembly GCA_947507515.1. Taxonomy (NCBI): domain Eukaryota; kingdom Metazoa; phylum Arthropoda; class Insecta; order Lepidoptera; family Geometridae; genus Eulithis; species Eulithis testata. The sequence goes on along the minus strand of OX382213.1, from coordinate 763,470 downwards.
TTATCATATGGGTCTTAAAGTGTGGAGTGTAATAGGTCTGGTGAAGTCTGAACTCAAGCAAGCAAGCTTGTATGAGTTAGTGGCCAACTCTGGTGACAGAGTTTTTAGGCCGCCTTATGGCCTCCGTCGTGGCTTAACGACTACTAGAGCCGGGACCGACAGTTTAACGTGCCCTCCGAAGCACGGAAGCGCTCAGATGTAAATGCCACTAACGGTCACCCATCCAAATAGTGACCGTACTGAACGTTGCTAAGCAAGCTACGCCACGAGCGCTTCTGAACTAAGATGTGCATATGAAAAGTTTCACACCTTAGTATGAAACTTTTCATATGCACATCTTAGTACTAGCTTCAGAGGCAAGTGGTAGATGCTTGTAAAGGAGGTATTGTTACGTACCCTTGCCCGCGTCCGCTTCCGCGTCCGCGTCCGCGTCCGCGCCATCGTCCGCGTCCGCGCCGGCCGCGCATCCACGCGTTGCGCATCTGAAGTCGCATATCTAAGTCCAGTGCAGGCTGTCTAGAAAACTTCACCGAGCGACTGCTATCACTGCAACAAAACATTTTTTTATCTATACTATTATAAAACCTGTAAAAGCCAAAAACTAAAATTAAAGATATGGATAAAGTTTAATGTTTATTCACAAAGGAAATTACAATTATATGTACAATATTCACAATATTTACAAAATACACATGAAACAGTTGAGCTATCTACAAACCGTTGCAAATGAAACAGTTGAGCTATCTACAAACCGTTTTTTTCTCGACGGTACGTCGTACGAGTAACATCGTTGCGAAGTTTGCTACAAAGTTTTAATTGAATAAACTGTGTTTTACGTTGAAGTGAGGTGATTGAGTTGTGGACGGGGACAGGGCCGACTTTGCCCGCTATGTGTGATTATGTACTTTGACAATGCAAGTGTTTAAATCGCATTTAGATACATCTAAAATCTAAACTCACAGTGTAAAATATATCACTACCCGCAAGTAATTTTTAACCGGCCGGCTACCGAGTGTGTTCGTGAGCGAAACGCGTTTGCATCGCTCCACTCGAGGGACTTTATTCGTGTGCAACTGTTTTGTTTGATATTGTGAAGAACCAGTTGAATACACTTTGTTGCTGTGCACTTTTTGCTGTTGCGATTTTTGAACAGAAGTTAATTCTGTTAAACAATGAATTGTTACGGATGCAGGTCAGGAGTGGAAAATAAAGAATTTTTGAAATGCAATAATTGTACTTCTGTTTATTGCTACTTGTGCCTCAACATAAGTGCAGAGTCTATTAAGCATTTGAACGCTGAGCAGTTGGCTTCTCTTAGCTGCCCTTTCTGCCAAAACGTTACTAGACGTAAAATAAACGACAATACTCCGGTAAAAAACAGTAATCAATCGTTGAATGAAACAATGAACGTGTCGTTTAGTCAAGTATCAATTGACTCACATTCACAAGTGGCGTCTACCAGCTTCTCCAGGCAAGAAGAGCCTGTCACCATGGAAAGCATTAGCAAGTTATTTGATTATAAGCTATCCCCAGATTCTGTTTTCATGACCAACTTGCGCTCTGCGTTAAAGAAAGATATGGAAGAAATGGTATCCGTGGAAGTGAACCGTGCTGTTGAGAAGCTTAAGGTTGATTTTACGAGCACTACGGACTTCATCTCTGCAGAACAAAAAAATCTGAAGGCTGATTTTTCGAGCACTACGGACTTCATCTCTGCGGAGCAAAAAGACATGAAGGCGGAAATTGCCAAGAAAGATGGCCGCATAAAAGAGCTTGAGTCTGAAGTCTCGCAGGCTCAAGAAGTACTCAGCAGACTACAAAATCGCATATCTATAGTAGAGAAGCTTTCGCGGGATCTAAACATAGAAATACATGAGGTGCCAGAAAGTCAAAATGAGGACCTTGTTGCATTATTTAGGAAGCTATGTGACTGTTTGCAAGTTGTAGTTTCCGAAGGTGACATCAGGGCATGTCGTCGAGTCGCAAAGATGAACTCTAATTCAAAGAGACCGCGTAATATCCTCGTGACGCTCTCTTCGCAACGTCTGCGTGATATGCTCCTCTCCGCCACCACTCGTTTCAATAAGGCTCACTCAGGCGATAAACTCTGCCTCTCCCACATCGGCATCAGTGGCGCGTCTTCCAGGATCTACGTGTCTGAACATTTGTCGCCTGTAGCAAAAGAGCTTCATAGCTTAGCTAGAAAGTTTTGTAAAGATCATAATTACAAATTTGTTTGGGTGCGTTTCGGTCAAATTTATGTACGTAAGGATGAGAAGAGTCCTGCCATTTTAATTAAAAATCAAGAAAAGATAATAAGTCTAAGCCGCGAGTAAGATACTATTTTTATCGCTACCTATTAAGTGAGTGCACCTAGTAATACGTTTGTTGTTACTCACTTGCCGCTATATAATTTTGTGTACTTCCTTACCTTCTTGTTTTTATTTTATATTATACATAATGCTTTCAATTTTTTATCAAAATGTTAATGGCATCCGAAGTAAGTTGTTAGAATTTTACTTAAATCTCTTAAATTCCAGCTTTGACATTGTATGCCTGACTGAAACAAATCTGAATAAAAGTGTTTTTGACGGAGAGATTATTGATAATCGATACAATGTATTTAGAAGGGATCGTACAGATACCTGTTCTCATAAACGTGAAGGCGGTGGCGTCTTACTGGCCGTGCTTAAAAAGTATGAAGTTGTCCGTCAGGCATCTTGGGACAGCAACATGGAGGATGTCTGGGTTACTATTATTCCTGACTCTCGTGACTCGCCTCGTTTAAACATTTGCGTTTGCTACTTACCTCCTGATTTAAGCTACGTCAAGTTAGAGGAGTTTTATGCCCACTGCCAGAAATTGATATTAAGTGATTTCCCAGACGATAACTTTCTTTTAATAGGAGACTTTAACACCCCTGACTATCTTTCAGTTTCTTTGAACGCTGCTTTGTCTACTCATCTTTCTACAGATGTTCCAACACCTAGTAGAAAATGTGACCTCCTGAATGAGCTAATGTCTCTTTGTAATTTAAAACAATATAATAATGTCACAAATGCTAATGGTCGCATATTGGATTTAGTTCTTTCTGAAGTTGACGGTATTACCGTCAGTGAGACACCTTGTCTGAGTCGCTTAGATAAACATCACCCTGCTATTGTAGTTGAAATACCCGCATTCAAGGTTTCCAAATGTCTTAAACGTCGTAGTACAAAAGTCTTAAATTTTTCTAAATGCAATATTGATAATACGAAATCTGATCTAGTCTCTATTAATTGGCATGACGTTTTATCATTGACGGATGTGGATCTTTGTACACAAACTTTTTATGATATTCTATTTGAAATAATCTACAAACACACACCATTAGTATCTCTGAAATATTCTTCATATCCTATTTGGTATAGCAAGCCTTTAATTAAATGTAACGAGGAAAAAAATAAGTTTCATAAGTTATATAAAACATTTGGAAACCCCCGTGACTATGATACCTTTTCGCTGCTTCGTAGTAGATGTAAGGATCTTGCTGAGGAATGTTATAATAGGTATCTCTCGTCAACTGAAGATGCAATAGAGAAGGATATTAAATCATTTTGGAGATTTGTAAATAACAGGAGGGGTCAAGTATCGATACCTAACACCATGACTTTCGGTAATGCTTCTTCTTCTGATGGTTATGGGGTATGTGAGCTTTTTGCGCGCTATTTCGGCTCGGTGTTCGAGGGTGACTCGGATGATGAAAGCCGCTCGGTCCCCGTCGACAATTACGTATCAAGCTCTCTATCACAGGTCCTATTATCCGAAACGGATGTTTTGTTGAAAATCAAACAGTTAGATAAAAATAAGGGACCAGGGCCGGATCTACTTCCTGCATCATTTGTTAAGTCTTGTGGTAAAGAGCTTGCAGTTCCACTTTGCATTATATTTAATAAGTCACTAAGTAGTGGCGTTTTCCCGAAGAGATGGAAAACAGCTCATATCATTCCAATTTATAAGAGTGGTGACAAGTCCCGTTGCGAAAATTATCGTCCTATTAGTATTTTGTCTTGCTTCGCCAAATTACTGGAATCTCTAGTGTACAACCATCTCTACAGCCACATCAAACCACTTCTTTCTGATAAGCAACACGGTTTCGTGAGGAATAGATCGACAGTAAGTAATTTACTTGAGTATAAAAACTATCTTTGTCAAGCTTTTGCTAAGAGTGGACAAGTCGACTCAATATATACAGATTTTTCCAAAGCTTTTGACAAAGTTAGTCACAAATTGCTTTGTGGCAAACTCGCTTTATACGGCGTCCATGGTAGCTTATATCGCTGGATATGTTCATACCTCGATAACAGAAGTCAGCTGGTGGCATTAAAAGGCTTCGTTTCGTCGCCAGTGGTGGTGACATCAGGGGTCCCACAAGGGTCTCATTTGGGGCCACTTCTCTTCGTGATATTTATAAATGACCTGATTGAACGCTTGACCTGTAATTGTCTCTTATATGCAGATGACTTAAAGATCTTCAACGTTATTTCTGGGGATGATGACTGTGAGACGCTACAGCGTGACCTTGATACAGTCTCCCTATGGTGTAAACAAAACTTCATGTATTTGAACATCGATAAGTGTTTCATTATATCATTTACAAATAAGCGCCACAAAATCGTACATGATTATTGCATAGATGGTCAGGTGCTGCACCGGTCCTACGTTGCCAAAGACTTGGGCATTTTATTTGATGATAAACTCACATTTCGTGCGCACTACCAGCATATTACATCAAAAGCTAACAAACTCCTAGGGTTTGTTTTAAGATCTACGAAAGGTTTTAAAAAGCCTCGTAGTATTACATACCTGTTTAATACCCTTGTAAGAACTGTTTTGGAGTATGGTAGCCCGATATGGTCTCCTAACTATAAGGTTCACTGTGACAGTATAGAGAGAACTCAGAGAAAATGTCTCAAAATGTTAATATATCGCATCCAGCCAGGTCGTTCCAGTCTAAGTTACGAAGAGAGATTATCTTGGTTCCATGTCCAATCATTAGAAGTACGACGTATATATTTTGATTTAATTTATCTCTATAAAATTATACACTTTGTAATCGATTCTCCCTTGTTGCTGTCGGTAATATCATTTAATATCAAATTTAGAGCGCGCAACTCTAACAAGGTTAATATATTTAGTTTGCAAACCTATAAAAATAACATTTCCTACTTCAATCCTTTAACTAGAATGGCTCGCCAGTACAATGAGCTAGCAAAAACTAATACTAAACTTGACATATTTGTCCCTAAATTGAGCCAATTCAGTAAAATCGTTAAGGACATCCTCTATTTGAATTGCTCTCCAAATACAGGTGTCTTGAACACCTGTTAGTTGTTAATTTAGTCGTTATTTAGTTTAGTGTATATGCATGCCTGCCACCCGATCATCCTACTTGTATCGTTTAGGCTGACTGGCATGTATACTTAATACTTATAAGTTTTATCAGCGTTTTTCGTTTAGTTGCATTTAATTAATTTTTAGATTCATTTTGTTATTCATAACTTCTGTTGGTTTTATTATTATATTATCTATTATGCAACAGCAGTGAGCAGCAGTCACGTAAACGAATATTAAAGTAATTATTTTGACGTAAACACCTGTAAATACGATAAAATGTCTAATAACTAATGATTTCCGCTGCTTTATAATGAAAAAACTGCATCGTAATAGTATTGTAACAAACAAAGTTCTTGCTTGCCTGCTACTCATTACGCTTTGCTCGTACATACATACCTACATACCTAACTAGTTGTACGCACATGTTGTTACGTTTCAACCAAGCTCAAAACTGTTAGTACTTTTAGTATTTAGTTTTTAATTTTTTCTAATTTTGTTTCTGGTTGTAATGTGTTTTGTGTGATTTAAAAAAAAAAAAAAAAAAAAAAAAAAAAAAAAAAAAAAAAAAATGATTTATAGATAGCTCAACTTATGGATAAAGTAAATATGCAGATTTATAAACAATCCTGATTCCGAAAATCGAGTTTGCCTGTTTGTTTGTTCCACACACTGCATCCATCTGAGAGTTAAGTATAATATATAAATAAATAAATATTCTTGGACAATTGTTTCTAAATATTTTAAATTTGATACATTATTCACAACTTATTTATTTATTTATTTATAGACGAGCAGTTTTCGCTGATGTGTCTACGTCAGACAGTGTTAATTTTTTTTTGAAATTATAGAAATTATGTTTGGTAAATTCTTTTGAGCACTGATTTATTTGTTCGAAGCCAGATGTCTAGTTTGTTTTTGAATGCATTTACGGAAGTAGCAGTAATGATGTCATCTGATAGCACGTATGCACTTATGGTCCAGGCATGCTGAGAACCATTTGTTTTAGACCTCGCAACAAATTCCATGTGAGGTTGATGAAGCTGTTTAAAGCGCACATCAAGTTTTCAAATAGAAAAGAAACATTTGATTTGAATCCACAATTAAAGCTGACGGTGGGGTTAATTTACTGATTTTACTGACTACAACTTGCGCTGTTCAGCAGGATGGAACCATCTGCCCTGTTAGACAGCAATAAGCTGAGTCGGGACTGATTTGGCTGCATACACCGTGGAACAAGACTAGCTAGTACCCACTTGTTATGTTACGTTACCTATTACCTGTTATTATTATTATTATTATTATTATTATTATTTTATACACAGGCAGCTTAAAGCTGATACGTGTATATCACTTAATATTGTCTGTGCACTTGGTTTATCTTGGTGTTACTTAACTATTTGTTTGTTTCTTGTAGGTATCTTTATGTTTGCTATATTTTCTACGTCCGTTCTGTATTTTTCTGTGTGTATCACTACATAGTACAAAGCAAAGTCGCTTCCCGCGTCTGTCCTAATGTCTGTATGTATGTATGCTTAGATCTTTAAGACTACACAACGGATTTTGATGCAGTTTTTTTTTAATAGATAGAGTGATTCAAGAGGAAGGTTTATATGTATAATACATCATCAGCATCATCACTGCATTGGGAAGGTTTATATGTATAATACATGATCATCATCACTGCATTGCACCCGTGCGAAGCCAGGGCGGGCCGCTAGTGTCAAATAAACTATCTTTCTATCTAACTTTGTAAATAGTTTACCTGAACTCCCCACTAGACCGCCTCGACTGTCCAGATCGCTGGCTGAAGTTGCTAACACTATTGGCTCGGTTGATGTTGCCCCAGCTGTTACTCCGTATCAGGCCCGGCAGGCTTGATTCACTGCCGTATCGACTCATGCTGCTGGCTCGGCTGCGAGGTTGACTGCCAGCTCGGCTGCGAGGCTGACTGCTAGCTCTCTGATAGTTTTGCTGCTGTAGATCTTGCTGGAACAGTTAGAATAGAACCCAGTTAGTAAAACACGATAAATGAATAAAATGTAATTACTCGGCTTATGTGGTATGCCTCTAGTTTTGTCGTTACTTCATTGCCGCGAATAGATATTGGGAATGTATCCTTCAATCATCTTTCAAGCTAAATCTTAGGTGATTACTGGATTTGACTCTCAAACACACATTATATTACTTACCACCCTCCAATCCAAGCCCAAGTGCTGGACAACTTCGTCGATAATATTCTGGTTCCTCGGGTTCTTGCTTTGGGTTAGCAGCGGCCCGTCGTTTGTGGAGAGTCGCCGAGCGCGCCGGGGCCCAGCCCCGCGAAACGGCGAAGTCGCCGCCAGCACGGTGAAGCGCTCATGCATACTTATCGATGTAGCGCCCACGTACACTTGCAAGTACTCCATGTCGTCTTCTATCACCATAGTGAATAGTGAAATCAAACCGTGAAATGCAACAATCAACAAAATCGTAGGTTATCCTCCACAAACAAACCTAGATCTTGCATATCCCTATGGTGACACACGAATGGAAAGGAAAAACAGTGTAGTGTAGCTTTTTAGTAGAATGTAATTTGATACAGAACAATATAAATCGGCAAACGTAGAGAAAATCTTGAATTGAAACAAATTTCTTGATACCGCGCGCGTCGTTCGTTTTTTTATGGGCCACAGATTACAATCTGTTCGTTCTTCACTTATGACTGACTGACAAAGTATGTCAATGTCAGCTGTCTGTCAGCTCTCTCCAGTCAGTGTTCTCAGCTTAGCATATTTACGCTATATTCTCTCAAAATATTACTGGCTACATTCATCTCGTTTATTAATATGCTACTAGACTAGAGTAAACAAACACTGGCAGAATTGTACCAACAATATTGCAAAAGTCACAAACCAAGAAGTTGCGTTCTGCGTATCTTTGTTACGTGGTTAGCTAGAGGACAACTTGTTTGTCACATAAACCAACATATTTTGGAGTAGCAGAGTTGGTAGCACTGCCGTAAAGTCGTGTCACTGTCACGTCAGTTGTCTGTCGTTTACATTTTTTTTCTGTACCGATCTCCGGCTTCTACTCGCTCTGAGTTCTACTCATTATTTTCATTATTCATTCATTCATTTTTTTCAAGGTTATGTTGTTGTGAAAATGTTTTAGTTATTTTCGAAGCTATTTAGTAAAATTTTAAATGAAAAACTTTATGGCGGCACCTCACTTGGCGTATCGTGTTCGTGTATTTGCATTATTTGTCCAAATACAGCAATGTGTAGACGGTCTATTTGATTGTATTTGCTTTATTTGCACGAATATGGCAAACAACGCAAATAGCAAATATGCGTATCCGTCAACTTGTCGGTTTTTGATACACATCAAAGGAATAAAATAAGGCAAATATTTGCGTCGACTGTCCACACTTGGTTCGTTCAGCAATCGTCTATTTTTAATTTTGTACTTCTGTAGATACAACAGGTGTTGGTAAGCCGCATTCAGGTAAATGTAATAAGCTGCTGCCACTGACACGTCCATCACTGTGCGTTCAAATTGTTTTGTGAATAAGCAAATATTGTGGCATATTTGAGTGATTTGCCCGTACAAGTCCATGTGTGGATGACGTATTTGACGGTATTTGAAATTTTGGATTATTTGAGGCAAACACAACAATATCGATACACGAATACGCTAAGCCAAGTGAGGTGCCGCCATTATACAAAGACTCAAAATTGATAAAAAAAACTATGACAACAATGTCAGCTTACTCGACGAGTCAAATTTTCCTTAAAATCATTTGTTTTGATCGGTATAGATTACATAAGGTGTGATATTCCGCTACCATGGTGCTGAATTCGTTTATATGGGGACACGGTGCAGGCTCGCGAGTCATTTCGACGCAGCCTACGATGTCGGAGGTCGCTAACGGCTCTCTGGTTGATGAGACTTGCCTGGACGACATGGACGCCTGCTACGAAACTTTTGATAAAGATGGGTATGTATTTTTCTGACTATATTTTGACTTCAGCATACTGTAAACCTAATAACATCCTCATTACCCTTGAAAATATGTACTAACTTTATCATAAATAATTTTTCATAAGAATTATACTTTCTCACATTGAAATTTAATTTATTTATTTAAACTTAGCCGTAGCAGCACCGTAGCACTTAGGTGCAGCAGGAAAAAAATACGACAGAGCCAAATTTCAATTACCTACAACAATTATTTATTTATAAGCTGGTGCTTCTGGTGATTAACATATATTTATTCATTTATAGACAAGCATTTTTCACTGTTATGTCTACATCACAGGGAAAGCTGGTTGTCTATAAAATATTTGCAAGAAAAACCTACATGGTTGAACATGTACCTACAAGTTCATCAACTTATTAAAACCCTCATACATGACAGCAATGTAGTGTGTTACATTACCTATTATAGAAAAATATTATTAATCTCTAAACTTATGTAACAGGGATGGAAAATTAAACCTGGATGAGTTCCGTCTTATCTGCAAGGCTCTGTTCCGCAACGACAAGGGTCACATCTACCCGCTATCGGAAGACAAGGCTCATCACATCTTCCAGGTGTTCGACAAAAATGATGACGGCTTCATAGATAAAGAGGAGTTTACATTCTGCTGGAACCACTGGATCAAAGTGGTGAGTTAACAATAATACTCTTAATGACCTGAGTTTTGCATAAAAAGTATGTACAAGCAACACAGTGAAATACTGATTCAGAGTTTAGTAAAAGTTTTTAAATGTTATGTTATTATTAATTTTATTAATAACAATAAATAATTAATTTCATTTACAATTATAACAAATTGAAATTCCTAATTTTTTATTGTACATAAAACATAAAAACAGAAGTAGATGACAAAATTAGTTAATTGAATGGGTTCAATCGGTTAGTTTCAGAATCCTCATGAAATTTCTCCATTTAGGGTGATATTTATGGGAATTTTCATCCTAGTGTTGTCGGTGTTTCTAGGCGACGGTGACTGCTTACCATCAGGTGGGCGGTATGCCTGTTTGGCTGCTACTTACATAATGTTTTTTAAATTATTTTTGATCTACTAGTTCATGTAGGTATTTATAATGTGAAGCTGTCCCCACTAATTTGTAAGTTAGTTTTGACTTCTCAATTATAGTTAGAAAAATTAAATAAAAAATTAATTTCACTAAAAATATTTGCAAATGCATTAGTTACTTTTTCTGTTAATTACACCACAACCTTGCAGAGCGTGAACTGATTCGTCACGCCTCGGGAATCGAACTTGCACCTCCCGCGTTATGCTCACACACGCCCTGCTACGTCACAGAATCAAAAGAATGCTAATACATAATATATAGTTTTCTTTTATTAATATTTATTGTGTGCCATAAAGGGCACATTCGACCCAAATGTGGTTTGTTTTTTGCAATCAAGGCTTATAAAAATAAATAATAAATAAATATTCACGGACATTTAACACAGCGCTTCCTAGTCCCAAACTAAGCAAAGCTTGTACTATGGGAACTAGATGGCTCATAGAATGAATGTTGTCTGGGTGTTACTATGTAGGTAAGTATTTACAAAAAAAATATACCTAAGTAATCAGCATTCTAGTTCCCATAATACAAGCTCTGCTTAGTTTGGGACTAGATTAGTTAGGCGTTGTGTGAAAAATAAGTATGTAGTACGTAAAAATAAATAAATAAAGTAATAGTTTTTTGAGGATAACTTGATGATTTTGTTGTGTTTTGTGTAGATAGTGCGTCCGGTGAGCGCTTTCCTGATAGTGGACGTGCAAAACGACTTCATCACCGGCACTCTCAACATCAGCAAGTGCAATGCGCAGCAGGACGGCAGCGAGGTCAGTGGACATACACCTTTATTTCAGCTGACCTAGTGAACATGGCCCTTTATTCATTTCAGCTTGCATTAATGGACGATTCCTTTATTTATTTCATCGTACATTTATTGGACCCTAGATTACGCCCGCGACTTCGTTCGCGTCCCGTTGTATCCTGTTGATTTCCCGGCATAAAATGTAGCGTATGTGTTAATCCAGATCACGGACAATATATATTCCAAGTTTCATCCAAATCGGATCAGTAGTTTTTGCGTGAATGAGTAACAAACATCCATACAAACATTCGCGTTTATAATATTAGTAGCATAGCATTGTCTTTTTAACAAGTTGATGGCCACGTGATGTTAATACCTTTGCCTATAACAATGTAAACTAGTCCTAGGATTGGTCCTAGGATACCATTATTATTTTGCACACTGTGTGTACTTCTTCTCTCACTTTTTTTTTGTTTGTCAGTAATTTAATCATAGTTCCTTTTTCTGCTCTTACTTTTTCTTTATTGTTTATGATTTTTAGATACCTAAGTACCTACCTACCTATATTGTGGATAGGTACCTGTATGTAAGTGTGGGCAATAAAAAGTTTTTCTTTCTTTTCTTTCTTTCTTTCTTCAATAATGGCCTCTGCCCGTCATTTCCACTGTGTGTACTTCGACTCCGTGAAATGTATTTTTTAATGACACGAACCTAACGATTTGTTCTGTAACGACATTTAAGTACATGGCGCCTTTTTGCTATTTTGGAAAACCTATAAAGCAAAATTAATCGGTTTAATCTTTTAGCACAAAATACGTAGGTACTGATCAGCAAACCAATTTCCGATACTAAACACACACTGAATTTGACCTCTACCCTTTACGTAGGTACCTACCTATAAACTCTACGTTATTGTATCGTAAATGCCGCATTGTCATAGTCATGAGTAATCACTACGTGACACCGCGTAACGTTTGAAAAGACTTATGTATTGTATGACGTATGTATACATAGATGTACCTACTATGTACTGGTACTCATGTACATTGTACATACATGTAATAGGTTAAATTTAAAAATATGATGCAACAATTATAAGTAAGAGGGTAGGTAAGTCTTGATTCCCGTACGTAATCAGAACATAATACTCTAACTTTTTATAAGATAGGATAAGCAAAAAAAAAATAGAAGTAGAATAATGCACCTTACAACTGCATTATTCTACTTCTATTTTTTTTTTCTGTCTTTGTATTCTAGTGACTGTCGTCGATTTTAGCTTATGTTACTGTACTTAGAATGTAAATCCGTCTTTGGCTGTCTGCTTTAAAATTAAGATTTACCATTATACTTAAGAGCTGTGGATTTTGTCACTCAATAAAATAAAAAATAAAATAAAATAAGGGTATGTAGGTATTTATTTACCTGAAATTGCCGTTCTGCAGTTATCACCAGTTCAAATCAAAATAATTTTGTTTTGAGAATTCGTTTGCATAATAAAATAATAATCATTTGTTTATTAATAAGCGTTGTTTTTTTTAATAATAATCGTACTATAAGTGAAGATTATCGCTTTTAAATCTTTTTCATTGTGGATACGTTAAAAATTCGACTAGTATTTACAGAGTTATTTAACTTTACTCGTTCGAATCAAACCTCTCAACCTCTTTACCAAGTTAGTCCCACCAGTGGAAAGGATGGGAAATGCATGATGTTTAGACTACACTGCGGAAAACGATATACATTTAGTATTTTGTCCCATTTTTTCAGAAGTGGAGAACCCCACTTCTGTGGGTGCTCATTCCAGTTGTCCCCTGCGTGGGTCCCTGCGTAGGGGATTTCTGGAACTTTTGTCCAATAATCCCCGAATTGTGATAGTCTGTTTGGTTCGGAACGGCTTGACATAATGTTCTAACCAATTTCCTACATGAATCCAAAAATAGGTCCTAAATACGTCATTCGTATCATTTTTCGAAGACAACTTGTAATGCGGTAGGTACGTTTATGCTAATACTCGCCGCTATTGGGGTAGAACACGAAGCGGTGAAGGGCAGTGTCTGACATAGCAATAAATACGTATTGAGTTGGAAAAGTGTCATAAATGTGCAATTTATTTTATTTATTTTACTTTTATTAAAATTAATTACATTAATTAAAGAATAAAGAATAATAATATAAGAATGAAGTCAAAAAAAATTACACAGAAAATAAATGAAATAAATATATTTAAAGCAATAAATGTATTGGGTTTGAAAAATGTTATAACACAAGTGTCTTATTTTTTTTATGATACTCGTAATTAAATTTTTTAACCTAACCTACCTTCGGAAAAGGAGGAGGTTAATAAAGTACTCAATTCGGTTGTATTAAAGTTTTTTTAAATGTTTTTCACCTCGGAACTCCGTCATTTATGAACCGATTTGAAAAAATACTTTTTTTCAAAAAGGATTGATCTTCCACATTGGTCACATAAATTTTTAATCAAAATCAGTTCTGTAGTTTGGCAGCTAAATAACAATGACTGGTAAAAACACGTACACGATATTGCGTATTTTGCTTTCCTGTGACTTTTCAAGTCCCAATGAACTGCTATCATCATTATCATCATTATCACCAGTTGAGCTATCTATAAATTGTTTGCAACGGTTTGTAGATGACTCAACTTTTTCATGTGTATTTTGTAAATACTGTAAACTAGCGACATGCCCAGGCTTCACACGGGTGCAATGCAGTGATGATGATGATGTATTATACATTATAAACCTTACTCTTGAATCACTCTATCTATTAAAAAAAAAACTGCATCAAAATCCGTTGTGTAGTTTTAAAGATCTAAGCATACATACATACAGACATTAGGACAGACGCGGGAAGCGACTTTGCTTTATACTATGTAGTGATATTGTAATGACTGTATTAGTTGTAATTTTTTTTGTAAATAATTATTTTTAATCATCATTCTGATGAAGGCGTATCAAATTGAAGTAGTCTTTTTTTCAGTTTTTATGACTTACTAATTATCATTTAATCAAGTCGTTGAGAAATAACTCAGTAAAGTTGGCATAGTTTTTCGTTTTACCATCAAAACAAATGATAACACCATATCAATCTGTCTACTATCGCTAAAGGGCATTCCTCGTATGTTACCGTTCACCATCGATCAAACACATGGTTCATTCGATTCAAGGATGCCCTTATTGCAAGTTAGTAAGGTTGAGAATAACAGCCAATAAACGGCGATACCTCATCGCATGGCTGTTTAGCACAAAAGGACAGACGCGTAGGTTATACAGGATGTTGATCTCATGAAATGTGAGCGACATTCAGATTTCTGACGTCACAAGTTTCAGAGTGTGCAGAACTGACAATCGTTGGAGCAAACTAATACTCGAGTGGAGACCGCGTTTAGGCGCACGTAGTGTAGGACGCCCTCCGGCTAGGTGGGGTGACGATCTGAGACATGTAGCTGGCAAACACTGGATGAGAAGAGCCGAAGACCGGGCTCAGTGGCGCGTCTTGGGAGAGACCTACGTCCAGCAGTGGACCGATATAGGTTGATGATGATGATGAAGTTTCAGATCACAATACGACATAGTTTAGATATTATAACTTATAAGTATAAAAACTTGAAAAACCGACTTCAATTTGATACGCCTTCATCAATAAATGATGATGATGATAGAAATCCATTGGGACTATTCTATTTATCGTAAACACCACAGAAAAGTCACAGGTAAGCAAAATACGCAATGTCGTGTACGTGAATGAAGCGTTTTTTTTCAGTTATTTTTATTTAACTGCCAAACTACTGAACCGGTTTTGATAACAAATTTATTGGACCAATCTGGAAATATACCATTTCAGATAAAAATAGAATTTTTCAAATCGGTTCATAAATAACGGAGTTATGAGGTAACAAAGATAAAAAAAAATACAACTGAATTGAGAGCCTCCTCCTTTATTTAAGGAGGTTAAAATCGTTTTAATCTATTGTGACATCCTCCGAAAATGAAAGTCATACGAATGAAGTCGAAGTCAATCCTAAAGGCAAGCGTCCACAGGCCCGCATCGCACGCATCGGATGCATCGCACGCAACGGATTTTAGTTTGCCTTGTATAAAAACTCATACAACTGCGTCCACTGATCCGCACCGTACGGACGAGTTTTTTGTACAAGGCCAACTAAAATCCGTTGCGTGCGATGCGTCCGATGCGTGCGATGCGGGCCTGTGGACGGTAGCCATATTAGGAACAAGTTTTTTATTATCCATTAATTGGTCTAATGGTGACTTTCTGGATTTAACAGCTTTTGTGTAGTTCTGTAAGTTAATTTAATTAAAAGCTACCAAAATGTTACAAGGATACGACATAACTAAGTAGGTAACCTGTGTTTCACAAAATACAATTTGAATTTTTAGTAAAAGTAAACATTAAACAACTGTAATGGCCGAATACTGAAACGTCACTCAAAGGCGTTGGGGCATTTCAGGTCCCGATTAGCATACATTTGGTTAATTTTTAGATTAATTTTGTTATTTATAACTTCTGTTGGTTTTATGATGCAGTAGCAGTCACGAAAACGCAAAATAAAGTAATTATTTTGACGTAAACACCTGTAAATACGATAAACAACATTGAAAAAGACGCATTTTTCGAAGTAAAATGTCTAATAACTAATGATTCCCGTTATAATGACATTGTTACATTTTTTAAACTGCATTGTAAGTGTATTGTAACAAACAAAGTACAATCATTGCAAGTTCAAAAAAAAAAATGTGGGACCTGGGCTGCATGGCAATAATTTAAGTATAACAGGCGTCATGGCTCAGTCGGTAGTAGCTCTGCCTTCCGTGCTATGGGTCGTGGGTTCGATCCCCACCGAGAACAAACATTTGTGTGGCAAACATAGATGTTTGTTCTGTGTCTGGCTGTTTCTATTTATTATAAGTATGTATTTACAAAAAAAATATGTACGTATGTATTCTATCAGCCATCTAGTTTCCATCGTACAAGCTTTGCTAAGTTTGGGACTAGAAGGCGTTGTGTTAAGTGTCCGTGAATATTCATTTATTTATAAGTAGCGTTTGAGTATTCGGCCGTATGACGCAGATGTTACAGTGATTGTGAAATATGAGATACGTTATGACATTACTCAAAGTCAAAGTCAAAGTCAAAAATCTTTTATTCAATAAAATCTCACTGATCACTTTGAATCGTCATTACGTTTTGTATGATTAGGTATGATTACATTTTTTTTTTATTGGATGAGTTGGAGCTTGTTCGTCCCAAGCTTGTTTGTCTTCTAAATAATCAGTGAGCAAACAATTCTAGGAAAACTATACAATACAATTCTATAGCAATGTAAGTACCACGTTTGAATGGGTTTGCATCAGTGTGTGACGTAGGTACTATCCCTGTTTCGACCAGTATTTGTTTTGTTCAATACTGTCACTCCCATGCGAACTCATCTTCCAACTGGCAACACACAATAACTTGCAAACCTTCGAGCGTAAAGGCGTTAACCCATTACGAGCCATGCGAAGCAACAAACGCAAAGTAGAGATGGGCGTTTTCGTTTTTTCTCGCAAACGGCTACGTAGCCGCTATACAGTTTGCATATCGATTTCAATAACGGTTTTCAAATATCGATATGCGCTTCGTGCTTCCGCGCTGCAAAACCATGTACCAAAAAAAGTTACAATATAAAACCATATTGTTAGCTTCTTAAGACATATTTTTACGCACGCCACTAACATGCAAATATATAGCTAACTTTACGTCACTCAAATTCGCCCCCCCTCTTTCTAACCAGTAAAACTATTCATACTTAGAAAGAGAGGTAGCGAATTTATCGTATCGGTGTTTCACATCGTTTTGGTTGGTTTGTGAAGTTTTCGTTTTGGTTGTCTGCTAACTTGAGGCCAGTCTGCGCTGCGCGCTCCCCTAAATAGTAGGTAGCTACTTGGAAAGTCGGGATCGTTCGTGGGTGTTCGTACGTGTACCTACTCACGAGTAAAAATCGTACGAAAGCGTAGGTATCCGCTCCGCGGCCTAACAGTAGGTAGTTTTCGTGAAATCGGTTATGTGGATGTAGGGTATCGATATGGTATGATAATCGACCCATAACCGTTTTTAGTTACGTTTCGATATATCGAACTCCTCTCTACCGCAAAGACCGCCTAATTGTACCTACGCCTATGCTTGCAAAGTCTGAGAGGTCCGTTTTTATTATAGGGCCTTCTGTCTACAATAGACTGCCCGATAATGTAGGTGGTGCACCTTCCACCGGATCTTTTAAAACTCGTTTAAAGAAGTGGCTATTAGAGCAAACTTTTTATGACTTAAGGCGGGGTTATTCGAAACTTTTAGGTTTCTTAACAACTGTATCTCTACTGAAGTACAAAAGTTGCACGAAAAAAATATATTTTATTTAAATTGAACATATATCCTAGAGCTTTGTAAAGATAGAAACGTGAATGATAATAATTTTCTCGATAAAATAAAATCGTAAAGATGACACTAAATCGATATTTCAAACGGTTTATGCTACGATGTTTCTTCTTGAAATCATGTCAAAGTTATATCAAAAGATAGGGCTTATTATTTACTAGGGGACTGTAAAAAAATTGTATTATAATTTAGTTATTAATCATCTCTGTGAAAGAAAACTATTAAAATCTATACGTTCAGCCCGTTCAGGCGCTCGCGCCTTGCTCGCTCGCTCGCGCCCAGTGCCTGTCTAGACGTCTTCGTCCTAAACTTCTTGGATAACCTCGCCTTAAAGGACCTATTGGAACTACCAGAATATTAAATAAATTAATAAATTATTTGTAGAATTATATTTTTTTAACTTTAACAATGTAAATATTATTAGGTATACCTGCCTACTTATAAATCCTATACCTGACATGTAACTACGATGTTATCAATAAATGATTTGTATTTGTATTTGTTCAAGTTTTTATATTCCCTTCAAATCGGAACACAGTAATCCGAGTACTTGACGACAGAAATAGGTAGTAATTCCGCGGACGAATTCTTTTACAAAGTACTCTCACGCAGTCCCTAACGGTAGGCAAGCAAGCTCGTATGAGTGGGCAACTCTGGTGACGGAGTTTTTAGGCCGCCTTAAGGCCTCCGTCATGGCTTAACGACTGCTATAGCCGGGACCGACAGTTTAACGTGCCCTCCGGAGCACGGAAGCGCTCAGATGTTAATGCCACTAACGGTCACCCATCCAAATAGTGACCGCACAGAACGTTACTTAACTTAGATAATCGGTGAAGATTGATTAAGCAAGCTACGCCACGAGCGCTTCAACGGTACGTATAAGTTCTATGTTATTAGACGAATCGGGTTAGTCTAGCCTGACCCCATACTGGCTTGTCCCCGATGTTGATTACCGAATAGTTACTACGTCGTCAATGGACGGTACAGCAGCAGACAAATGTATTAACAGACTAGGTAATATTTGATCGTGCGAATGTTAGCATGGTGATTAGGGGGACAATGCACAATACACCCCAACGCGGGACGTCAGTGCAGATCTTATTCCCCCACGACGAATTAGAATTAGAATTAGAAGTACTTACGTACAAAGTTTCACTTTTATACATGTTATTATGGTAGTAGATAAACCAGTTATAGCAAGAACTGGGGATTCCACTAAAGAACTAGTTAGTTGAAACGCAGCTGATCTGTAGTTTCGATCTGTTTTTGGCTATTTCGTATAAACTTTGACAGTTGAAACGCAGCTGAACCGTACTTCATGATCTGTGTTAGACCATTTTAATTCCAGCTGTATAGTGATGTTTTAGTCCTAATGACGTGACGCTGGCAGAAATGTCCAACACCGGACGATTGCCATAAAAAAAATGGTTCTTCTATGCTGCAGATCGGTCGAACCATTGTTGTTACTAAATTGAACGTCAACCGTATCGGTCGAACCATTATTAGTACTAAATTGAACGTTAACCGTATCGGTCGAACCATTGTTGGTACTAAATTGAACGTCAACCGTATCGGTCGAACCACTGTTAGTACTAAATTGATTGTAAATTAGGACCTTGACTACTGTATATTCTGTGCTTGCATGCTATGCCTGCAGAAAAGTTGGAAACCATTGATTGTAGCCAAAACAGCAATAATTCCATTTTCATCGTTGAAGTTTATGTAAGTTTTGGCCTTTCACGCGAATTTGTCTGCACCATGCGGTTTCATGAACTGTGGATTATAGAAACTGATAGCAACTTTGAAAGTTCAGCTAAAGTTTAACAATTAATCACACTTGAATTGCCTCAAAAACTTCAAAGTTGCTGGCTAAACGGATTGTAAGGTATAAGTTAGCATGTGCCGAATAATGTTTGGAGAAAATACTTAGAAAGTAGCGTGTTTTGAACTGGTTTAGGTGATGAGCCTTTTCAAAGTGTTCTTTATGATTTAATCGGCGTCAATAAAAGACAAATTAGATCTGTCATTTAAGAGATTTCGTACGAGTTTCGATAGAGTCCCAATAAATAGAAAAGAGCGAATAGGTGGATTATGGCTAAGCATGCTCCACCTTAGGTTGCAGCTACACTTACCATGGGGGGTGTGCTGGCAGCCAAATGATTATCTATACTTCATTTAAATCCGCTACCCTGTTTGCTAACACTTCGAAAGGTCCACCACTGCTACTGAGCTGGCAAGTTAACCGATAAAGAACAAGGTCCAAATAAACACCCAGAATTACAACATAAGTTCAACTGCCAAAACGAGCTTCAATAGCACGGTTTTGCTAGCACATTGCATGATGCTAATTTTGCATCAAGATTCGAGATTGATGGTGGAAGTCACCTCGAAACCCCTGCATTCGGTTCCGACTTGGAGCTCTGCCAAGTTTCTATCGATTTAAAAAATTCTAAGCCGAATTAAGCGAAATTACAAAAACTAGGCTAAACTAGACTGATGGTGGATCATGATAAGACCCTGGTGAGAGATGTGATCTTAACACCACAGAACATGAACCATTTTAACGTCAGGTGAGATGTTACCTATATTGCATAAAAAAACATGGGGGGCCCCACTATGATAGTCAAGACAATCATGTAGATGTTTGTTATTTGAAAGCCAAATAGTTTTCAAAAGATTCCTGGATTTACAATAAATTCTATTCCTACTCATCTAATTGCTTTACTCCTACGCTGCTGGCGTGACCTTTTGCAAGAGATTTTATTTATTTAACACCCTATTAGCTCGAAAATAAATGTGTACAAAAGTTTAAAGAGCAGACCAATTTATGAAACGTTCTCTGATGCAACCATTTGGATGCATGACCGCAAGTGTTATTTTATCTCTTAGCACTTTTTTCGGAAGCTAATTAGACACAAGACATAAGCAGACTTGTACTGTTCTGTGCCATGACGGAGAAGAACTGTCTAATCTAAACTCTATTCACTTCATCACCTGCTTAAAACATCTTAACGTTCTTACCGTACGTTTCCAATGCAAAACATTCACAATAAAACATGCACAACTCTGTGAAGATATCGATTTGCGTTTCCACCGCCAAAACTTGTGTATGTTTGATATTTTGAATCTTGTGTAGATGGTTTTAAGTTTTTTTTTTTATTGTTAAAACAAATCGTTTGTAAGGATAGTGTTGTGAAGGTTTTATTGTGAATGTTTTAGTCAAAAAACGCAGTTAACCAAGCCGCAGTTCGATGTACGTAACTAAAATCAGTTCATTCGATTAAAACTCCTAACAAAAGTTCCAAAATACTCATCAAATTGTAAAACCGCACGGAACGGCTTGGCGCGATTGAAACGGCTGTCAAAATCAACAGTTCAGCGCTGTCGGTATTTCCCTGGTAGTCACAGCTTTATTGTAACAGCTGGTTCAATAAACCATTTCATTTTTGCTAGTTTACTGCGTTGAAAAGAACGACACAGTAACCTAAAGACACGATGATGCGTCGACCATACTTGACTGTCTTCAAATCAAATCAAATCATTTATTTGTGAACACGGGTATAGGGAAATTGGCGACGTGTAAATTGTGTGCACTGTGTTTTGCGCTAAGGCGTACAATTTGTCTTACGTATGTGCTACATACTACATACTATTTGGTTTTGTGAAACCCATGACCGATGCCCGTAACATTCCTGGATCTGTTATTCCCTGCGTAAAGCTACGATTTTGCGATATATTTCAGAAATCCCCACTAAGAAATCTCTACCAGTGGGAATTTCAGTTTTTTTTTTCGGAAATCCCCGTGCTACGTATTTAGCGTGTCTACAACGTAGCAGTGGGGTTTTTTGGCGCGTCATACAAAAGCCCTACGCGCTAAAGTATCGGAAGATGATAAAGGTCGCTCGTCACATGCGATAAAAATGCATGTCAGAGCGCTGGATTTCAAAAGTTCTTAGGGATAAGAACGGTTGAAAATTCCAGCTGTATTATATCAGTAAAGTGCACCAGTTAATCAAACTGGGGCTGTTGTAAAGTTGAGTTTTGCCGCGGTTTCACACCTATCGCAATTAGGGCGAGGCGCCGGCACCAGGTACGGTTCTAGCGATTCGGCTCTAAAATTACTTTCTTTCTATCTCAGCCGGCTTCAGCGTGACATGGCAATGCTTACACCGCTGTTAAGGTTATTGTCGGTTTCTAGGTCAGGGTATACAATGAATTGCTTATGTATTTACCTAGTTTAGTGGTTTCACTACTAAACATTGGGCAAAAGCTTAAGGCAGACGTATTTTGATTTTGGCATAATTAGGCCGTTTTTCGAACTCGATTTTGACAAGTTCAAGGTTTTACGATCGCAAAAATAAATTAAAATAAAAGTTTGATTCTTCGTTAGTTGTGTGTAGGAAGTTTTTTTAAAAATAAGGTATCATACACCTAGAATTTTTTTCATTTGTAACACGCGTTTCGTAAAATAAGCAAAATAAGTGAAGACCTAAATGGAGACTTATGATATTAGGTATCATGCATTCTGAGATTGATATAACAGGGAACATTTTATTTAGATGTACCAACGTGGGTATTATCATCAACCATGCCTGTCTAGAACCGATTTGTTGAGATTTGGCCGACTTTGGGCAGACTTCCCGTAGCACTGTCGGTCGGTCTTTGCTTGATGTAGGGTAGACTGGGTA
Source organism: Eulithis testata (assembly GCA_947507515.1). NCBI lineage: Eukaryota > Metazoa > Arthropoda > Insecta > Lepidoptera > Geometridae > Eulithis > Eulithis testata. The sequence goes on along the minus strand of OX382213.1, from coordinate 741,138 downwards.
CGGTTGTGCCAATTTTCAATTGATCGCCCATAATTTCGTAAGTATTCTAGTTAGCTGGAAGCAAGGTGTGTTTTATAGTGAAATGAACATTTGTCTACGAATAAATACTTAAATTTTGTCTATAAGTACGAAGGTTAAGTTATAGGAGCAATTTGAAAAAAAAAGAAAAAATGTCACAATCATCCCCACCCCAAGGACAGTTGTGACAGTGCCTGGGGTCGAAAGTGACAGGTACATAAATACACATAAATGGTTTTTAATCAACTTTAATGCGCGTAATAAATGTCATACAGTCATTTTGTGGTGGTGATCATGGAAATACGTCGGTAACAAAAGAACATTTGGATCACTTATAACTACTAAGGCTTTATAGCATCTTTAATTATTATCTTTAACAGTCTTCATATTAATCAGCCTTTAGGTTACTAAACTTAATGACATCTTAAGATTAAAATACACATAAAAGGTTTAAAATCACTTACAAGACACGTAATAAATGTTTTGTGGTAAAACATAGGAAACAAAGTAACATTTGTATCACTTATAACTAATAAGACTCTATAGCACCTTTAATTATTAACAGTCTTCATATTAATCAACCAATAGTAAACAAAAATTCTAATCAGCTGTATAACAGCTTAAATAAAAAATTGTGTGAGTGAACATGCTACAACAAAAACAAAATCAATAAAATCTAAGAAAGTTCTTACTTCTAAAAAAGTAACTTACTGAGATCTAGTCAGACTCTTCACAGTTATGACAAATGTAATGGCGACTACCATCTGTGCACTCAAAGTGGGACCAAAGCTTACATTTTCCTTGGCATTTAATCCATTTTTCGCCAGCTCTACTTTCAGAATAAGCCCCTACACATACCAGACAAAAATACTCTTCTTCATCGGATGTCGGTGGCGATGTCTTCCTTTGTTTCGTTTTGTTCTTTCCTTTCCCTTTTCCTTTATCTTTGTCTTTTCCTTTCATTTCAGTAAGATTTTTCTTTACCTGCTTAGCCTTCAATAGTTTTATTTTGTCTTCATATTCTTGCCTTATTCCCTCTTTTTCAGGCGTGTCTGTATAAATGGCCGACTTTTTAGTTCTGGAACATCTTTTTTTTCTTTGTCCAGCCTTTGGAAAAGGCCGAACAATTTCTGGCGAAAAAACAGATGGCATTGCTGAAGTTGACGCAGTTGATTGAAAATTGCTTGAATTTGTGATTGCAGATTCGCCCAATAAGGAAGGTGAAAGTGGCGGTGTTTCATCATTAGGTCCAAGATAGTTTTTTCCAGTGTCAAAGTTTAGTCCGTCTGTAAGAACACATAATTCTTCAGGATCAGTCACTCCAAGGGTGGTTCTGTCCAATATTTGGACAGGATTGATCTCTCCGCGGGTAGTTCTGTCCAATGTTTTAGCAGGATTAGTCACTTCTTGGGAAGTTTTGTCAGATGGTCCTGCTGGATAAGTCATTCCAGTGTCAACAGTTATTCTTTCAGATTGTTCTGCAGGATTATTCTCTCTAGTGTCAGGGTTTGATCTATCCATTACAAATGACGATGCTGCAGGATTCTCCTTTTCAGTTTCAGGATTTGGTCTGTCCGTTACAAAAGACGGGGCAAAGTCAATTTCTTGGAACAGATTACGATTAAACGGATAAACACCTGTTTTGGAAAAACCAGCCAAAATGTTCGATTGTGTGAAAGCCAGAGGCATAGCAGTTTTGACGATCCCTGGTATATCGTAGATTGACATAGTTTTTCCAGGGTGATTCCGCATCCATCCATCACAAGCAGTGTTTACAGCTTTTTTGAAGGGCCCGAAGACAGATCGATCCAAGGGCTGAAGTTTGTGCGAACAGTGTGGGGGAAATGACAGCAAAGTGATTCCATTTTTTTTACAATAATCCAATGCATTAATATGGATATGAGATGAATGGTTATCCATAACAAGCAAAACTTTGTGCGTTTGTGAAGCGTTAGAGAATTTCTTGAAATGTTCGAGAAATGTTAGAAATGACGCATCTTGCATCCAACCTGATGGATTTGCAGTCCCAACCGATCCTACTGGCCCGTCCCTCACAAAATGCTCGTGATATCGAACCCGTGGAAATATAAACAAGGGAGGAATAGTATTTCCCAAGGCATTAACTGCAAACGCGACCGTGACTAGAGTGCCACGTTCTGCAGAAGTAAGAGCTCCCACTTGCCGTATGCCACGTCTTGCTACAACTTTATCGGGCTTTTGGACTGTAGTCACCCCTGTTTCATCAACATTATACACATCTTGTGGCTCATAGGCGTGTCTGTCCATAACTTTTTGCAAGTTGTCATAAAATGCTTCTACGTTGGTCTGATTAAAACTTGTTGCTCTTGAAAGGCTAGTAGCCTGAGCTACACGAACAGACAGTGCGGGATTTCTAGTCATAAATGATCGAAACCATTCCTCGCCAGCCATCTCATTTTCAATCCAGGTAGCAGGTCGCTTTAGGTCGTATTTAGTCGTAAGCTCAAAAGCTAACTTTCGTATCTCTTTTGGAGAAAGACCAAAATATATTTCCGCGCAACGTTGGATATACTTTGATAACTGCTGTTCTTGCTCCTCGTTAAATACTCTATTATGGCTGACATACCCCATTCTGACGCTGACTTCATTCTGGCTTTCGCCGTCGTCGGCTGCATCACGTTTATGAATGTATCGAAACAAAGACATCCGATTAACTTTGTGTATTTCCGCAGCTGACCGTATAGACGTCCCGCTTTTCACAGCTTGATAAGCGTCTTGATATTGTTGCAGGTGACACTGACCTCTTTCCGTCTTCCTTACACGTTGTCGGGGCATCTAAAAGCAAAAAAAAGTTATTTACTTATGTCACAACTGTACCCAGAAAATATGGCACAACCGTACCCATTGCATTCATTCGCAAAAAAACAATTGCCATGACTTTACCGGATAACCTACGTTCAAAGTAATCACTGATATTTAACCACTAATATTTAAGTTTTTACGAGAAATAACACATAACACTCTATCTGTATACATAAAACAACAATCACACAAAGAAATTGAACAAAAAACTTACTTTTCATCGAAAAATGGTAATGTAGTACTCTGCAAGCCGCTATGTCGCGCGCCGGCTGACGCAATACTGTGAAACACGTGCGGACAGGCACGCCGCTCCTCTCTTCCCTCGCCTCCCCCCCCGTATCCCTTATAGTTTCACCAATAAGACGACTGTCACGACCGTACCCTGGCACAATCGTACCCAGTCTACCCTAAGCTGGGATTGCACCGTGTTTGGTTTTTCGATCGAATTGGAATCTGCTGCGTGGCAAAAGACAAAACACGGTGTAGCTATTCCATCCAAGCTTACGTCGTCGAGTTTAATATGTTGTTGGTGTAGTTTTATCTAACCCGGGTAAAACCCAGCCTGGGTCAAATACATTGTTATTTCCTGTAACTTGAAAAACGTTATTTTTAAATTATTACCATTCACAAAGAAAATTACAAGTAATACAGTATTTACAATATATACAAAATACACATGAAACAGTTGAGCTATCTGTAACATTTTTAAACCTCTGATAAAAAAACAGAGCTCAATATTTTACGACAAACGCTTGAGTGTCTATAAACTTTAACCTTTTGGATTGATTTCTAATGTTATACCGATACTAAATCCATGTCTGGGATCCATATCTGGAACCTAACTACATACTACAAATAAAAGTACATGTCTCTACTTGACTGTACTCAGTCTATTATGAAAATAATAGTTGTTGTAGGCCACCGCTCGTACCCTGTCAAAATACTCAAGTCTAATCGAGAAACTAGCTGGTCCAGGAGGGCTAAAAAATCTCCCGGGTCTGCCCAAGAGTGAACAATTTGTCAGATAAAACACTTCTTACTTTTTTTGCTTCTAAATCGAAATCCTGGGTCCAACCTCTCCCTGGGCCAAATCCTGGATCTGTCACAGAATCGAGATTGTATGCACCAGCATTAAATCCACCCTCTGTGTTAAATTTTGTTCTATGCATTTAAGTGTTATAATGAAATAATGAAGCATAGGGGTTTTCCATACATATCTCTACTCAAATCTATGCTTGAGTAACGCTTGAGAGTTTTTGCGCTACAACCCCAACCATCTCAGCCACTAGCCCCTCACTAAACAAACAGGTTTTAAAATGGTGTTTTAACACAGTTTCTAGGCTCAAGACTAACCTATTTTGTATATGGGAAAATAAACATTTGTTTATTATTTATTGATTCTAATAATATTGTAAAACCAAGCACATTAAAATCATCAGTTTATTTCGTTTCATCCATAACATTGGCCATTGTGTGTTACATTTAACGGACCTACCATTATTGGCTATTGTAGGTAGATTAAGGAAGGTTAGGTACCTACTGTACGTAATCGATGACTGTAACATTATTTCCGCAACACTAGTTCTTGATTGATTTATTTACTTAGGAACTTTACCTGCATAAATAGCTATTCACGCTAAATCGCTAAACTAGGTATTCAATTTCAATTTTATTTATTTATCTCGTGCTATTAAAAGTGGCAACCTTATATCTTATTGTAATCTGAAATATGGGAATCTGAAATCCTCTGAAATCTGCCGCCCCTAGGACACTGCCGCCCCTAGGCAGCGGCTTAAACGGCCTATCCAATCCAAGACAAATCCAGGACTGTTTGAGAGCACTGGCATGGAGCATACATTTTTTGGGGCACGATCGGATTTGTATCCACGACCATAAGATTGGAAGAGGAGGTCGCTACGGGTGCTCTTGCAAGTAAAACCTCATTGAAATATAACCTCTTGCAGGTGGTGGAGCCAATAAATAGACTGCTGGAGACGATATCGTTTGATTGCGTGTTCTACTCGCTCGACTGGCACCCTCCCGACCACGTCTCTTTCATCGATAACGTACATATGAGGGAATTGCATCCTTCCAGCCCGGTGAGTCTTTTACAGCAGTATAAATAAACAATAGTTTAGGCTGTGCGTTGATTCTAAGTCAGCTACAAGAGTTTTATATTATATTGATGATAAAATATTCTTGCACATGTTACACTCAACGCCCTCTAGACCCAAACTAAGCAAAGCTCGTGCAATGGATTGATTTTCCGGGATAACAAGTAGCCTATGTGTTAATCCAGTTTACGAACTATATATATTCCAAGTTTCATTCAAATTGGTTCAGTAGCTTTGGCGTGATTGAAACACAAACATCCGTATCCAAAAATTCATTCGTTCATTCATTTATTCATTGGTTACAATGTCCTTACAAAAAAAGTTCTAAAGTAGCATAAGGCTGTGTCCACAGTAGGCAAACTGTTAGCGGCTTACTGAGTTTGCGGCGTATCGGTTTAGTGCGTTCTTCCATATATTTGAAACGGAGTGTCCACAGTTTGCTAGTTTTGTGCTCACTTTACGCAGTTTGCAGCGTTACGTGCGCCGACTGTCTCAGTAAGCGGCTAACTCATAACAGTTTGCTTGCGACGCACGAAAATTGATCTGAGTTTGCAGCTAACTCAAATTTCAGTTCGCCCCAATTTTGCGGCTCACTCAGTCGGCCGCTCACAGTTTGCCTACTGTGGACACAGCCTAAATGTCAGGTACCTATCTAAAAGTCACATCACATCTAATCTAAAAGTATATAAAAAATCCTACAGGCTTCCGGGGACCACTATAATAGGTACTACTTTCAATGTTGGACATGATGTCGACGGAACAAATGTTACCTAAAATCATTACCATGGTTTTTTTATTAACAAATAAAAATAGAACTAATACAGTATTTATAATATTCACGCAATATTTACAAAATACACATGAAACAGTTGAGTTATCAACAAACCGTTGCAAACAATGTATAGATAATGATGAAATCTAATTATCGTATTATCTCGTAAATAAATAAATACATGATTATTATTATTAATATTTTAAAGATAGTCTGGTCTTGACCTCTTTTGGTTTACTTGAGTGCTGACGCACGCTACGCACTCGTAAAACATCGCTTGCAACTTATTATATGCCCTGTTTGATGGTTCTAGTTACTTGTAACAATACAAGTTAAATTTACAAAAAAAAAATATCCTGTTTGCAATAACATTATGCGCTTGCAGTAATAAAGTTAGGTAGGTAATTTAATAAGAGAGTCCGCGAAGAGTCGCTGTGACCCCGCTTTATTTATTTTTATTTTATTTTATTAGCGAAACAAACAGTACAATAATAATTAAAGATATAAAACTTAAAATAGCACAGAAACCAGTGAAGCTTCCACCATAACATCATACATACAAAGCATGTGAACAGACTTTATAACTACAAAAAAAAAGCATTACCCTAGGTTATGAAATGAGCTAAAAAAGAAAAAATACGAAGAATTAAAAATGTAAACTAGAAAACAAACTGGCTAAGTAAACTAAACTAAACAACGACTAAATATTGGCCAAACTACCTACAATGCTCTTGCGGAACTCAGTAGCAGTCAAGTGGAAGATATCAATATCTGTGAATCTGGAATTGTATGTCTCGCAAACTCTATTAATAAACATATTTTTATTATAATTCGTTTTAGAAGAAGGCGTCCAAAAGGTTTTCTTTTTTCTTTTTGATAGTCGTGGGCATGACACGTAAATACTTACGCTTTACAGGGTTTTTGTCCTAGTGTGGGGAACAGAGTCACTAAACGGTACTACTTACTTGTTACCATTAAAACTAAACCTTAATGTGCTTATAATTGTACCAGCAACAGTTTTTCGCAAATAAAGAAATTTTTACTTTTTTTTTACTTTACTGATATTTGCTGGTCATCATCAGACCAACATGTTTCAAACTGCAATTATGTCTGAGATTCCTTAAAACTGTTACAGTTCCATAACTTGGAAACGGATGCACCAATTTTCACCAAACATAGCTAAAATCCATCCCAGATAAATCATCTTCCTTACGAAAAAACCGTGTTCAAATCGGAGCCCTACTTTCAGAGTTACGAGGGCACAGACAAATAGTAAGATACAATGCTGTCAATCCTGTAACAACCCTTCCGTTTTTCAGTCGGAGGTTAAAAACTAGCAACGAACTTAATTATTTGGTTTTAGGATGGTTTTAGAGGTATCTTAGTACGATATATCTTAAAATTAATACTAGTAGTATACAAAAACAAAGTATTTTAAAGCAATCACACCAAATCTGAAACCCGTCTTGACCAAATCTGAAACCCGTCTTGACCAAATCTGAAACCCGTCTTCGAAAACTATGAAGTCTGATTTGTTACTTGAGTCTCGATCTAGCGTCAAGTAATACTAGAATACGGGTTTTAGTGAAGTCATTCGTGAATTTCGTGATTCAATTTCAATATTACTATAACACGGCACTTACGCAGTAACTAGGGAAGTGTAAACGAGCCATATCTTAGTATTCGAGTACCTATCGAATATCGAGTGGTCGCGTGTTGCTCAAGACAAGACGAATGTTTATCGTGATTCCTTCGCTGACGATTCATGTCTTATGCTTTATTACCCGACTACGGCGATGCAAAAAGAAGCTTATATCATGTTCACCGGTATGTATGTATGTATGTTTGTATGTTGAAAAAAAAACAAGGTGTAAAAAAATTACCTAATTTTTTTTTTACCCGTGCGAAGACGGGACGGATCGCTAGTCTATTCATACTATTATAAAACTGTAAAAAAGCCAATAATTAAAATTAAAGATATGGATAAAGTAAATAATATGCAGATGTACTTAATAAACGATTCTGATTCCGAAATCGAGTTTGCCTGTTTGTTTGTTCGCGGATGACGCCTAAACTACTGGACCAATTTCAATGTAACTTATACCATTCTCTTTAGCCCTTTTTCCGGATTGAAACATGGGCTATCTATCTATCTATCTAATCAGCCTATGCTCACCCACTGCTGGGTATAGGCCTCCTCTTTGTCACGCCATTCTTTCCGGTCCTGCGCCAATCTAATTCAGTGTGCTCCTGCCACTTTCACGATGTCATCCGCCCACCTGGCTGGTGGTCTGCCTCGTGACCTATGACCCTCGCGAGGCCACCACTTGGTCACTGCCCTTGTCCATCTTCCGTCGTTCCGCCTAGCCAAGTGACCTGCCCATCTCCACTTTAACTGGTTTATCCTCCTATATACCCACATCCACGACTTTAGTTCTTCGTCGAATTTCGACGTTGGGTATTCGGTCAGTCAGTGCGCTCCATGTTCCGTTGAGCAACTTTAATTTTGTGCATGTTCTTGTTGTAAGCGGCCATGTTTCGGTACCACAAGTATAGGTAGGATACATTGGTTGTAAACCTTGGCCTTAAGGCACTGCGGAATTTTGGATCTAAAAACGGTTTCTAGATTTCCAAAGGCAGCCCATCCTAGCTGGACACGTCTAGCTATTTCTTTTATCTGAGAGCCCGGACCGAAGGACAAGCAATGCCCAAGATAGACGCACCCCTTACATGCTCCAGTTGTTGGTTACCTACGATTATGTTAGGTACATTTCTAGAGAGGTTCGTCATGATCTTAGTCTTGGTCATGTTCATACGCAGACCGAATCTCAGAGATGCATCGTGTAATTCTTCAAGCATAGCTTGAAGGTCGGTTGCATTTTCAGCCAGCAGGATGAGGTCGTCAGCAAATCGCAAGTGCGACATTCGTTGACAATCTATGTTGATACCATTCTCGCTCCAATCTATTTATTATTTTATTTAATACTTTATTGCACAAAATTACAAATTTGTTACAAAGGGTGGACTTAATGCTGAACTACACCACCACGTTTGGGTTGCAGCCAACCCAAACGTGGTGGTGTAGTGAGGAGGTTGGCGTGCGACATTACATTGAATAATATTTATCTTACAAACTAAGAGCTATACCTACTATATAATTTAATATATAACTATATATATATATATATATATATATATATATATATATAACAAATCAAATAGAACATTACGTAACAGAAACAGAGGTAGGTATGGTAAAACAAGGTGGAAATCTACCTTTATCAAAAAATAAAATAATCTAGTAGTTTCATAAGATCTTCTAGCAGGTTAGTAAATAGCTTGGGCGAACAGCATGGGCTATATTTTATTAAAATCAAAGACGTGAATTTTTAGATATAACTTGAACTCTCTAAACCAAAAGCAGCCATTTGCTACGAGGTTCATCGTAAGCTGCTTGACAGATATTTTGGTGGAAAGTTTTGCTCGCGTATGAAGTCGTGGGTATCAGCCAGTTTATTTATAATGTTTGTATGCAGGTTTCAGCTGACAAAGCCCAGGCGTACGATACGGTGATATTCGCGGGACCTCCGCCCATGAAGCAGAGGCTCTGGCCGCGGCACTGCGTGCAGGACACCTGGGGCGCTGAATTACATGCACAGCTGAAGGTAACTTACGAGACTGAACCACTTTATAGTCAACTAGCTGACCGTCCCGGCTTCGCACGGGTTCAAAAATTTCAAAATCAAAAATTTAAATTTTTTAGGGCATTTTTTTTCACCTCGGGTTACATTATTGGAGTATTAGTAAGGATACCTAATTTTTTTGAAAATATACTATAGCCTTTGTCACCCGGGGATAGTGTAGCTTCCCAACGGTGAAAGAATTTTTCAAATCGGTCCAGTAGTTTTGGAGCCTATTCAATGCAAACAAACAATCAAATCATTCCTCTTTATAATATTAGTATAGACTAGCTGTCGCCCGCGGCTTTGTTCGCGTGGTAGCAGCATACGCGTTATTTGGATAAAATCTTTGATTCTAATATTAGACCCTTTAGAGTATGACTTTTCAAAATTCCTTTCTTAGTGCACCCCTACACTATATAAGGATACTACCCTCCAAATTTCATACCTCTAGGACTTATAGTTTAGGCTGTGCGTTGATTGTCAGTCATTCGTTGGCCTCTGGGTTTTTCAACATATATCAGGGGAAAACCCGCGGGCCTGGGATATTGTTCTTAGTGGGGATCGAACCCACGACCCACAGCACGGAAGGCAGAGCTACTACCGACTGTGAGGCTTACCACATTACGATGCCATTCATTTATTTATTCTCAGATAGTTGAAGGCGCTATAAAAGTTTACAAAGGCACAAACCCTGAAGTGGACTCTTACTCTGTGTTCTGGGACAATAAGAAGCTCACCGACACTAGTCTCAGCACCCAGCTACGTCTGCGTCATGCCACTGATATCTACATCTGTGGACTTGCTTACGACGTTTGTGTGGGTAAGGAACTTTTACAGACAAAGATATGGATGTTAAATTTGACACCGTGGAACCTATTTCAATGCTGTCTTTTAGTAAGAAAGCTGGTTGATCTGATCTGCAATGGTTCTTAGTTAGGTTTGGAAGAAATTGGTGCAACTGTTTCCCAGTTCTGAGAATACAGCTTCCGCACGCGACTTTGTCCGCGTCCCGTTCGATCCTGTGGATTTTCTAGGATAAGAAGTAGCCTATGGGTTAATTCAGGTTACGAACTACACATTCCAAGTTTCATTCTAATCGGACCTGCAGTTACAGCGGGATTGAAACACAACCATCTAAACTTTGACGTTTTTAATATTAGTGGGATTGATCAACTAGAAACCCTAATTTTGACGAGGTCTGAGGCCTAATAATTGCAATTATTAGGTAGTATAGATGTAAAAACCCTGACATCCCCTATCCACCCATATTCGCAATAATGAATTGAGATTTTCATCATCGGCAGCATTTTTTATTCTTTATCTAGGTGCAACAATAGCAGACGCATTAGCAATAGGCTACCGAGCCATCCTCATAGAGGACGCGTCACGTGGTGTTGACTTAGCGGACATTGAGGCAACCAAGCGGACTATTATCAACAACAGCGGCGTCATCATCAACTCAGACCAGGTAATATAGCGCTCTTTGTAAATATTCAGGCTGGTACTGCTATAATAATGCCATATAGCTTGCTGATGTGGCAAGAGACATGTCGTATGGCTTGCTTACATCGCAAAGGAGAAGCCATTATGGCTTGGTAACGTGGCAAAATACAGACCATATGGCTTGCTAACGTGGCTATAGGCAGGCCATATGGCTTCCTAACGTGATAAAGACAGGTCATATGGCTTGCTAACGTGGCAAGAGACAGGCCATATGGCTTGCTAACGTAGCAAAAGACAGGCCACATAACTAGCAGTATTAACAATCGCTGGGAATGTAACTAAGGATATTTTTGTGTATTTCTCAGGTAGCAGCTATGGTAGAAGGTCGAGACAGACGTCCGGAACTCGGCTACAAGCTAGCCATGGAGCTTAAAAACGCTATGGACGATAACTAGACATTACACGCTGACACTAACAGATCCAGAAGACTAGTGGGTTCAAGTCCTCCCAAAAGCACCGGTTCTACCCAAGGGTGAACCAGGATTTGATTTAAACCCTTAAATAATTGGATCAAGCCCGAAACCCTAATCCGCCACTGCACAATAAGTAGTTTACATTCCTGCTATACTAATAGAATATGTGCCTGCTAAATAGAATAGTTAATAAATTCCTGCTGCTACTAGTGGATTAGCTAAAATTCCTTCTAAATAGGTACTAGGTACCAAAATATCTAATTACATACGAACTGTGATTGTAGTGGATTAGCTAAAATTCCTTCTAAATATTACTAATTATCTGATGAAATATGTACCGTGATTGTGAACTCCAGTTGTGGGCCTTCTAGCTTATACACAGAATAGATATATTATTTTTAGATTTATTAGAGGTTAAGTTACTTCTGCTAAGAACTAATATACAAGATGTATCGATATAAAGGTCTAACTAACATATTAGTTTAAATTCCTACAGAACTAATAATTAGTGTAGATTCCTACTAAAATACATAGAAGAGCGTTAGATATCATGCTAAAAAAATTTGATTAATTTAGTTGAAACTTCAAATGTTGTTAAATCGTTTAGATTTTTGCGTAAGTAGCTATTTATTACTAGAGTGATTTGACTCCTGCTTAAGTTTAGTTTATGTTAGATGTGTGCTAAACTTATTAAACAAATAGTTAACTAATATTAAGTATTATTCTATCAGCTGACATATTACAGGGGCCGTTCAAATATTACGTAAGCCGATTTATTACAATTATTTACCCCCACATCCCCCTTGTCAGCAAAAGTAAGCAAAGCTCTTACCCCCTCCCCCCATGCTTACGTAAACATTTTTCAATTATAAATGTATTTTTTTTAATATTATAAATAAAATGTTATAATTATAATTTAAAAAATAAGAAAATAGATTTAGGATAGAGAATAGCGCGCGGTAATTCCCCTAATCAATTCTAAAGCGAGTGCGTAAACGTATGCATTATTTGCGGGAATCCCCGAAAATGCGTTTCGTTTTCAAGCAAACACAATGTGAGGGTTGCCATTCGTATTAAAAAGTAAATAACTACCTATGACGTAATCATCTAGACTCCCCTACCCCCCATGTCATCCAAAATAAGCAAAACAAAGAAATGTGCTTACGTAATACTTGAACGGCCCCATATTAGTGTTTTGAACTAATAATTCCTTATGACAAAATTAAATTAGTATTATCTGCATTTAGAATTATTGTTTAAGTATAGAATGTAGGATAGGTACTAGCGTGTATTTTATCCTCACATTTAGGATTCTGTCCCATTTTAAAAGGGTACTTAATATGTAGGAACAAGATAGTTTTTAGCTTGACATGCAACTAAGTTATATTTATTTCCTACACAAAGTAATGTATGATAAACAAAATTGATCATTTTGGTCGAATACTTTTGTGGATTGATTTATTTATTATTATTTTATTCTAGATGTTTAGATATTCTTATTAACTACTTAGATAAATATGATTAATTATATAATTTTGGTCTCAGTAGACTTTTGGTGTACTAAAGTACAGAAAAAGTGAATCATATCTTGTTAATAAGTAAGCTTATTTATACAGTGGGTCTGAAAATAATGTTATGACAATTTTTTTCTTAATTAGTTGATAAAAGTAAGTTCGTAGTTAGTGGCAAACTCTGGTGGCGTAGTTTTTAGACCGCCTTAAGGCCTCCGTCATGGCTTACCGACTGCTAGAGCCGGGACAGACAGTTTAACGTGCCTTCCGAAGCACGGAAGTGCACCTTTAATACTGGTGAAATATATTAAAACCAGCCGCTAGTCACTATCTCTAATTTCAGTTTTAAATGGTTGGATAATGCTAAGTTTGTCAAAGTTATGTCCTGAGTTTTCAAACTACATTTACTATTTCGCTTGGCGATAAGGCTGCAGATGTAAACGCCTGTTTAATTTATTCCTAATAAATATATTAGGAATAAATAATATATTTATCACTGTCACTGAATAATTATGTGTTATAATATGTAGTTAATATATAAGAAAAGTATAAAAATATTACACAAAGTGAAACACTAATCAGTGCCTATATGCCAGTTATATAATACTTACTGTAAGTAAAGTTGTACGAGTACTTACATATAATTAATGTGAACATTAGATGCACAAGTTTAAGCACTAGATTTAGACATTCCTATTAACTTTTAAGTATTTATTTCAGTACTTTTACTATAAGATGTCTTGACGATGATCATATTTACCTATATGATCATATTAGAAGTCGCGTCGGGGCAGTAGTTCTCACTAGTAGTTGTGATCCAAGATAACACTAGTATCATAGAATACGCTTTAAATCCGTCTTTTATTCACTAGTTACATCATAAGTATATTATGTAACTAGTGAATAAAAGACCGATTTAAAGCGAGGGCCATAAATGAGACACGAGCAAGTGAAGGATTCTAACAGGGAGTGATTCATGATGACTGAATCAAGTGTTAGAATCCTGAACGACGTGAGTGGTTCATGGCCCTTGGTATAAATCCGTTTTATTCAAGAGTTGCATACTATACTTTATACCATGACTACGAGAAAAAGAAAGAGTGGAGGTCGTATAGCCAATGCTATACAACCTCCTTGCGCAAAAACAATAATTAGATAGAGGTCAAATATATATTAGTGTGTTCTAAATTCTAACACCAAAATAGTGCTTTTTATTCACTGTTTTCAGTGAATAAAATAACCTTTTTAGAGGGGAAATGGTTTAAAATAACTAATATCTAGAATCCCTGTCATAATACCGGGTACGTGATATAATATCGCGATCTTATAGATTCGTTCGTATGCTTTGTGTAACAATTCTTGCCAACATAGGACCGGGGAAGTCCTCTGTTTCCGAATACATTTTGCATGTTTTCAAGAATGTAAATAGGTTTCTTCTAGGCAAATGTGCCGTTAACCGCATCGCTTAACATCACGTGAGATTGTGGTCTGCCCGTGTATTTTGTATCTACCTAGGTACTTGTGTAAAAAATATACCAACAAATTCATTTCTTAACAGAACGTCCCGACCGAAAAAGCACTTATGATCTGAGATTGACATATTATGTATTTAGATTAGAATAAGTAATGTAACATGACGTTAATGAATAACACAGATTTAATTAACTCAAATGATTATTTACGTGGATTTTAGATGTGATAACTTTTGGTTCCTCTATTTATGTATCGCACTTATTTATTCATTATTAAATAGGTTTACTAACTTAAATTTCGTTTTCTTTAATCAAATTTAGTTATCCCTAATTAGGTAGATAGAAGTAATTAAAACTAATAAATTATTGAATACTTTTATTTACAGACTAGCAGCGCCTCGCGGTTTCACCCGCGTAATTCCCGTTCCCGTGGGAATTCCGGGATAAAATATAGCCTATGTTCATCAGGGATAATGTAGGATTCTAATGGTAAAAGAATTTTTTTAATCGGTCCAGTAGTTTCGGAGCCTATTCAATTCATACAAACAAACAAACAAACAAAAAATCAAACCTTTCCTCTTTATAATATTTGTATAGAAAACTAAAGACAAAAAATATATTTATAGTGGATGAGGATTGAGCAAATTTTTTATAATAAAAACAGAAAAATAATAAATTTTTGGTGTCATAAGACACAATCAATTAATTTTATCAATTATATTTTGGACGGATTCTTTCGCATCCTGAAACTTACAAATCTAAGATCTGTCCTTTGCAAAACTTGTCATAGCTTTAGCTGCTTGAGTGCAGATTTTATATATATTTATATTATGCATAAAATCTAACTTATATCACACACCACTATGCTACTTTACATTAGGCAAAGCGCAGTCAATTTTTTTTATGCACAGTGCTACCCTCAAACAATGCTTTAGGCTCTAAAAAATAATACAATTTATTACAACTCTAATGTCAGTCATTAGAGATTTACTTGAGACTTTTTACGAATTTATAAACTCACTAAAGACACTCAAAGATTCTCAGATTCAAACAGAGACATCATACCACATCGAACACACCCCTCAACTTGAACAAACAATTAACACAATCATGTCTAGCCTTAAAATAAACAACGCTATAATAGAAGAACTGGAGACGCTAGCAAGTCAGGAAATTGACATGGATGATTTGGAGGGCATCTCCCCTATATTGACCGGACAGGACATAAACCCCGCCTTGGAGGGTATGTCGTCAGTTCAGGTGCTAGAGGGTCTGAAGAAGCAACAACCTTCCACCTCCCAAAGCACACTTCAGGTCTACACGAACAGCAAATATAAACCTGCCCACGAATCTCCATCTCCTCCTCCATCTGCGCCTATTTCCGGAACATGCAAACCTCTTTCATGTCATGACTCCGCTCAGGGCTCTCCCCCTTTTAAAGATCATCCAAACTGAGCTGGATCCTTTATCAGAGGAAATATTGAGGGAAGTAGACTTCTTCAGCTCTCTTGACAGAAAAAATCCAAGATGCCTATCCCAAAACTACAAGTTGCTAGTCAGAATAGCAGCCAATGACTGGCAATTCATAAAGGATAAATTGTCAGAGGCTGCACAGTCCAACTATCTCGCTCTCCTACACACAATCACCGGAATGATTTCCGTCTATAACCTTCAACATGCAAAAGCCTTGAACAATAATGTCACTCAGCTGGGACAGGTTGTAGACCAACTGAAGATAACTACAAGAACCACACTTCGACAGGCGGAAATGGACAAGGAATTTAAGGAGGATTTGACCCGCCAACTAAATAGCTTCACTCGTGGGATAGCTGAGTTTTCCGAGAAAATAGACCTAAAAACCTTGGAACTCTCACAACCAAACTCCACCGCTGTCAAGAACTCCATCACTCCTCCAACTGCGGATTCTCAGAGTTCACATCAACTACCCGTGAGAGGAAAACTGGAAGCAATTCCCAATTCGTTCTTTAAATCTGAGATGCTCATCATTAATTTTAGCGCCAATTGTGACATCTCACTGATCCCAACCATAGCAAAGCATCGAAATCTCGCCGAACTCGGATCTTTGGAAATCTCACAGACAACTCTCCTCCGTCTACTAAATCAAGATCTATCAGGATTATCAAATGCTCTTAGATTGAATCCTTCGCTTATCACTCAATTCAATTCAGCCAAGGACAAAGAAACTAAGATCAAACTACTAAAAACAGCCTTTGGATCCATACCCGACAAATCTGACCAGTGGATCTGTACTGCGACTACAACCGTGTAACTGACCTTATAAATCAATTAAATCTAGACTTCCTCTGAAACATTCAGACTTAATATATATTATGACGCTAGATAAGAATATCATTTCCGCCTATTACATAAGAATCCTAATCTAATTGTAAGAATCAAGACTTATATAAACAATTAATCTCTTAATCTCTTAATTATTATCTGTGCATTCTAATTTTATGTGCATGCAGCTAAAGAGGTTCTTAACCTTCTTTTATTGAAGACTTGATACACGCCAACATACATTTTAAGTTTATTAAGGCACACCCAATAGGGTGCTATCATATTTGTATCAAATATTGATTCTAATTAAAAAATTTGCGAAAACGCTACTAAGGCCGCGTTGACACGATCAGTCTGCTCTACAAGTGCCACTACTATTATGCTAAGACCACCATAATCAAGTAGTAACATCAAGCAGCAGTTATGCTAGATATAACTTGTCTCCCAAGCTTCTCCGCAATGAAATCCAGGATAGTCAGTACAAGTTCTCGTCGGCTGGACGCACAGGCCATTAGCATATCGAAAGCTCTGATATAATCTGTGGCGTCTAGTCTGCGTAGGTAGTTGAAGACAATGAATAGGAGTTCTTTGAG
This sequence comes from Eulithis testata, assembly GCA_947507515.1. Classification (NCBI taxonomy): domain Eukaryota; kingdom Metazoa; phylum Arthropoda; class Insecta; order Lepidoptera; family Geometridae; genus Eulithis; species Eulithis testata. Next base: position 723,917 of record OX382213.1, on the reverse strand, counting down.
TTTTTCTTTGACGGAGGCCCATATCTCACGGAGGGAGACCACAGCTGGAAATGAAGAAGTTAAACTTGTTAAGAAAATTGACAATTTGATCATTGCTAGCTGTCGCCCGCGGCTTTGCTCGCGTAACAGCATACGCATTATTTGGTTAAAATCATTGATATAAAATCCTAATTTTAAACCCTTTAAGGTTGCGACTTTTTAAAATTCCTTTCTTAGTGCACCCCTATACTATATAAGGATACTACCCTCCAAATTTCATACCTCTAGGGATGAAATACTCAAGTCATTTAAATTTGAGCACCACTTAAAGTTGCTCTTCCTCTGTTTGACATTACTCATTTGTAAGAGATGGCAATAATTGAGCGGGACTTAAATTGAGTGGGGTTTGAGTGGCGTTTGAGTATTCGCCTATAGGACTTATAGTTTAGGCTGTGCGTTGATTGTAAGTCATATCAGCTTCAAAAGAGTTTTATATATTTAGAGAATAGCATTGTTATGTCAAATAGGGTTGGACTCAAGATCAGTGAACTGTATTTTTTTTTTATTAAACCTAAATCAGTCCACTGACAAAAGCCTCCCATATAGAGTAACAAAGTGCTTTATCTCGTGTTTCCTCCCACCATCCTGTTTCAAAGGCGTCAAGTTTGTCTCGCGAACGCTTTCTCGGCCGACCCCAAGCCGCCGACGGTCAGTCCCAAGGTGTGAAGATAGTCGCCCACCTATCAGGAGGCATCCGGCTAACGTGCCACGTAATATGGTTGTCATCAAAATATTTATATACTAATGTATGTATGTAAGTAGGTAGGTATTGTGTTTAGCCATTTGTTTATTCTATTGTTTCTAGATAGTAAGGTATGCCCTGCATGCATGACTTCATATTATGAATAACTTTGTGCACCATATGTGTGCCAAAAAAAACTTCACTATTAAGGCGTATGTAAAAGGCAGACAACTCGCACATTTCAAATTTTTTTACTATATAATATAACCAAATGTAGCTTCAGGGTCGAGAGAAAAACAATGCAAAGGTTCAGTAAAAATATCACATTGATCCAAACAAGTTTTCTAACCAAAAAATGTGCACTTTAGTTTATCGCATTGGTACAGTCAGAAAACTTGTTTGGATCAATGTGATATTTTTACAGAACCTTTGCATTGTTGTTCTCTCGACCCTGAAGCTCTGCAATTTCACATATATTTCATGTTGAAATGTGTGAGCCAGAGGGTTGTCTGCCTTATACATATGCCTTAAAAAAATACATTCTCCTCATCCAATGATCTGGAAGTTCACTTCGGTGGTATCGAACTTACTGGAAACGCCCAGGCCAGTGGCAGTGCCGATCCCAACCCCGATGGCAGCACCCATGCGGCCTCCGATCGACCCTCCAAGTATACCTCCGGCTACAGTCATCACCCCGGTCAGCACTGCCGTGTCGCGATCCCATACTATTTGTATTCTAAACAGGTCCGCTGCAAACAAAATCACTCATCTAGTGTCTAGTAGAACTGTGCTCATTACATAAACTAAAACTGACTTATGTTGTGATTAGGTAAAGACCAATTTATAAGACTGATCACATCTCTCAGAGTTGGCTACAGTGCAATGCCAACAGGGCACTTCCTCGGTAGGCATGCTTTGTGAGATAATGGGCTGGACACCTGCTTTTATAATAAAATCAAGATTAGAAGTATATGCGCAGTGAGGGAACTTTATGAAGGGTTTTTTATATTTAGTAATAATAATAATAAAGCTTTATTTAATTCCATGCATATTACACGATATCGTTTCTAATTTAATAACCTAAAATGATCAATTTCGTTCAATACAAAGATAAATTTGATTTCTGCACTTAAATAAAAAAAAAATGTTATATTGTATTAAAAATTTGTTATTAAAATTTTATTAAAATTTGTTACTAAAATTTTATTAAAATTTGTTATTAAAATTCTATTAAAATTTGTTAATATAAAATAAAAATTTGTTAATATTCTGTACTTAAAATAAAAATTTATTAAAATTTGTAAAAAAATTGGTTAATAAATTTGATAATTCTAAATTCTATTTTGTGATTAGTTTAAATATTATTTGCTTATCAACTACCTAATTATTAATGCATGGACCCCGTTCGGGTAAAAGCCGAACGGGGTCCATGCATTTACCTGCTTTAATTTACCTTTTTTATATTTACCTGCTTTAAATAGGTAGGTAGGTACCTACATACAGTTTTTATGAATAACGTTGGGGCAAAGCTCACCTATTTCAAGCAGAACCCGTTCCATCCAGTTGGGATCGAACCTGACTTGGTTCGCTGCGTAGGGCTGGAGTTGCACTTGATTCGACATCACTTTATTTTAATTTTTTTGAGATCAAGCAAGATATAGTAGGTATGACTTTCTTACTGCAATGTTGGCAAATGGCAAATAAATTACGATGTATCTATATTTACAAAACAGCACATAAGCACAGCTGATGGCAGTGTTGCCGTTTAAGAAAAAAAAAAGTCCCTAGACCTCGATGCAATAGTCCCTATATTTTGAAAAAAAAAACGAATAAAAAATCCGCTAGAAGTCGCTAAATATTTCAAAATATTCCATGGTAACAAAATATGGTGTAAATAAAACCAAATTTATATAATCAAGTATTTAATCAGAATAATCAAATCTCTATAGGTTTAAACAAGCAAAAATTTCGTTATCCATTGCGTCATGTTCGACTTCGACAACTTCTAATGGCGCTGAAGCAGCAGAAGTTGATGGTTCCACTGTAGAAGTACTTTTACAGTACAGTTTTTGTGATTTTGGTCAGGACATCATCTGGCAAGACATAGGTATGGCAATTGCGTTTTAAAATCTTTAACTGGTTCCTTATAAGCAGTATGGAGTTTAAAGTGGTTGAAGCCAGCCTGTTCCTCAGTTTGTTTTTTATAATATTAATTTGACTGAACATTCGTTCACTATCTACACCTTGACAAAATAGGTTTGTTCTGCGAAAACGTAACATAGAAACTGGTTATTCCGTCCTTTCTCTGAACGGCGGTGATGAATGAATGAAATGAAAAAGAAAGAAACAGTGATAAATGATGCATCGTTTGATAGAGTGAGAGGCACCAAAACTTCAAGATCGAACGACATTCTGGTAGGGGATTTCCCGAAAAACCAATAGCAATATTCGTAGTGTTACTAGTAACTACATTTAAATTTGAACTAAAATATGTCTGTGTTTTCAATATCGAAAAAATCGCTTCTTCTAATTTCACTACACTACTGGGGGTTGGTAATCAGCTTTGCAAACAAAAAGTCGCTATAAGTTGCTAAATTTATTTTTGTCGCTAGATCGAAATAAAAAGTCGCTAAACACATCCAAAATCCGCTAGATCTAGCGACAAAGTCGCTAAAACGGCAACACTGGCTGATGGATGCCTTTTTCTCACCGAACACCTATATTACCGAACACTACGGCCCGTATTCCGTAGCCTTACACATAACTTGTTATGTATATCCATCCTACCTAGCTTTTTCTTTTTTCTTCTTGTTACGAGTAATAAATAATCTGTGGTTACGGCCTCTGGATGAGCTTTTTCTTCTTCTTCTATACCTTTATGGCCTCTGTCCGTCATTTCGACAGACAATTTTGCCAGTGTCAAGTGATGAATTCACAGACGATGAATTTGAAATAATAAAAGTCAAGTCTTTTAACAAGTCGGCTGTCGTTTGTTTTGAAGAGAAAAAGGTGGATTTTCTTTCCAAAACCTGAAACGGATTTTCACATTCCGAGAAACCACTTTACACACATTTATTTCAATGGCTCTCACTTTATGTTACGACCTAAGTATTAATGGTTAAATTCCACCAAAATTAAGCAACAATACACAAGAAAAACTATAAAAATAAAATATGTTGTTTCTAAAAATATCAAAACTCGAATCTGCTATGGCTTAGTTGAATGAACCAACATTGTTCATTCGAATGAGTGGTGTAGCGAGAAAATAAAATGGCCAAGAGCCAAGGGTGTGTTAGAAGTAGCATGCACGGGTTCCTTCATTGAATAACAAAAGTTGACCGTGATCGACGACGATCCATTGGAGTTCCAAGCAGTCTGGTAGGTACGTACCTTTAGGTATAATAAAATACACTAAGCACAAAATCTTTATTTTATTTTATATTTAAGTGTAAAAAATAGCATTACCTACAATAAAAATACATTTATTTATTTAATACTTTATTGCACAAAACTATAAATTTATTAAATTATATCAAGTCAATAATTAATTTACAAACAAATACCTACCTTCCGATGTCGTTTTTTGTTAATAATTTGATATCAATTCAGTTAATTGCTTAAAAATAATACTTAGTAACCTACTTACGTACCTACCTACTACCTACCTAATACAATTGATTATTTACCTACACATCTAACAGTATTGAATAATTCATTAAGTCGGTATCAAAAATATCATTTGACTGTACATTTCAATTATTAGATCCAAATACCTATTAAATTAACCTTTAGAATAACCTATTATTATTAACCTCTTGAATTGAAACCTAGTCCCATTGTAAGGCTTCTAGGAGATAACGAATGGTAGAGTAGAGACTATACTAAATTAGGTACCTGCCTTATCTAGTGTTAGTCTATTATGCTGTACCTATGTATAACCTACAAAATAGTGAAGCACATGCCCTCGCAGAGCTTGCCCAATGGTAACGTCGCGTCGTCGTTATAAGCGTTGTGCCCTAAACTGTGATGCACTGTATTGCGATGCGTACGTGCACCGTTCTATGCTGCAGTGAGGCTCGATAGTATTTTCTTCCCAAGTACATTAGAAGCGGTCTCCATGATGATCATTGCTAAATGCATAGAGTCTCCCTTGTGGTTTGTCAGGAACATCGCTGCCTTTCGATAGTCATCCAAGCCAAGCCCGGCTAGGTAGTCATACACGATGTCGAATAGCTCGGAAAGCTTTGCTTTTATGTCCTCCCAGATCGATCGCATGGATACAACTGCAAAATAAATAACAAACATTAGGTAGGTGCTAAAATAACAACAGATTAAGGTAAAAAATAAGACTTTCTAACCAGATAAGACCCAGTTTGACCGATTTATTTATTTTGAGGGTAGTTTGGTTTTTAGGTTTTCTTGAGACATGGAAAGGAACCCTAAACCAAAATGAGATTAAAAATAGAATAGGCATAAAAATGGCTTACCAACTATTCCCAGCCCACAAACACCACCAATAGCGCCTCCGACAGCTGCGCCGATCTTCCCGCCATAGTGTCGTCCGATCAAACCACCCGCTATAGTCAGCCCCGAAGTCACCATCAACGCTCCTTTTGCTCGATCGTCATTTAGTATCACGCGGAAGTCGAAATTGTCACATAGTGTCAAGATAATGTTCTCCAACGAAGTAGGATCAAAAGGCAGTGCGCAGGAGTTGGATCTCATTGGACACACCTCGTACTCGTCCGAGTCAGAATCTGAGTAGCTCATATTTGCACAGTTACGCGAGACGAACAGTAGAAGATATTTATTGATTTTCAAACTGGGTTGGATTATGGACTGATAAAACCCGCGATAAAAATAATGATTTCTTTGTGGCACGTCACGTATCGCCGTTGTCGGAATGAAATGAAAATGCACGCACGCACTGTGAATATGAAGTGAACCGGCTTGCGATAAAGCCGTGTCTATGGTCGCTAAATTCATTCATTCTGGCACAGTCTGGGGGATTTCCGGATTTTTTCTATACCTATGCATTCATTCATTCAGTAGATACCTTACCGAGGCCGTGGTAGACACCTAGGTACTCGTAGCTCCTCTCTACCTTGTTTTAGTTATGTAAATTCATTGGGTAGATTATCCAGACCGACGTGATCAATATAACAAGGCCACCAATAAAACAAGAGATGTACCTAAGACAAAATTGAGTTGCGGACCACAACAATTTTGTCTTAGGTACCTACCTACCTATCTGTTAAGTCCTAACCGTATTTTTGTTCTGTGCCATATGTTAACTTAGCATAGGTACCTACTAGTCTCCCATAGGTTACTCTCTGGGTAGGTAGGTACTACCTACATAACTTAGGTTTTACTAGGCTTCGGCTGCGACGAACTAAATATCCTATTAATCTCCCATAGAACAAAATAAAACCAAGCCAATAAAATAACAAAGAATTTAATAAAGTTCGCCTTACACTAAGATTTACATGGAAACATGTATTGTTATGTACAGTTCATACAACAGAAAAAAAAAAACAATCCGAACCTATCACTGAAATGAGTTAAAAGTAAAACCAAATACTATTATGTATTCTACATACAATAATCCATATACGACTTACAATATTCTTATCTGAGGTCTATAGGGGAAGTCGGAGGCAATTCGAAACATCAAAATTGTAATCCTAAACATATATACAAGGACATTGCTATAACTATTTCCAATATGTACCTTTATTTTAAAAAACTGTTTAGTTTTACAAATAATTCAGGCACTGCAATTCGATTTACACAGACTCTAGTGTTTGAAACAATGTACTACGCATCACAGTTACAAAATACAAGGAGTATCATTACCATCAAATCCAAATTGTATAAAATCTTCGAGCTCAAAAAGTGAATCGCACTTTTGGTTAGGAGAATAATTTCGATCTACACTCTAAAAACTGTGAATCAAATCACATAAAATTCTTAGTTTCTGTCAGTAATTCACTGCGTTGTACTAACTAGAGAGGCTTCATTTATTCCATGGTAGCCTGCCTGGGGATAATATTCCCATGAAACAGATTAATTTTTGCACCTTGTTTACAGAAAATTACAGAAAAGACAAGGTTATTTCACGCAGAGCTATGAACATTCAGTTAATTTCAGTTTTGCTTACTTTTAGAGACTTGGAAGCTCGTAAGAAGACCTCAATTTATGTCAAGAAATAATACAGCGTAAACATACATACATTTTTAGTACAAGTATTTCCAAACTCAGTCTTTCATTGACAATGTCATCCATCCATGCAAATAATTAGATGACGATCTATTTTGTTTTGTACAGGCTAGCAACCTTATAAACGCTTGATAACCACGTTTTAGTTATCAGACGTTTATTTATTTCTCATTCTACATAGGTGATATTGAATTTAACTAATTATCACAAATATGACATATCAAGTGATGTGTGTAGTCCAAAAAAACTAAAAATGCACGCTCACACTTGCAATCTTCGAGCTGTGAATGTGTGCGCACTACGAGCGCACGTGTGAACGTACTGCCAACATTAAAAGTTGATATGTTATAATCGATCCGAAATTGATACGTCGTAGCAGTGGGGATTTCTGGAAAAAAACTTAAATCCCTACTGGTGGGGATTTCTGGAATATATCAAAATAATTGTCGCAGATTTTCTATAGTAGGTTCAATAATTGGGTCATGGACTGCCATCAACTTTTGATGCTGACTTGATAAACTAAAGACAATAATTTCGAATATTGCATAAACTTTAAGTAACATTTTGATTGAAAATAAATGTCTTGTTTCTCCTAATAGTAGATAACATTAGGAAGGGTAGTCAAAGGCAAGTCCTATCGTTTCCATAGTTAGTATTATCAGAGATTATAAAATTGAGAAGCCTTTTAAATCTACCTGCCTCCATAATTTGTACAAAGTATGAATATTATAAATATTTCCAATATAATGAGTAGTTTTAAAATTACGCTTCAGTGCTTCTGAAAAATGATTTAAAACAAACACTATTGAAGCTAAATAATACTATAAAGTAATTAAAAATATTTTTAATGTACCTACTTAGGTAACTTTAACAACTATTTAGAAAATTGTAAATTGAATTGCATGCACATGTGGTCCCATTGTTAGGTACCGATTTATCTATTTTAATAAATAATTCGTTTTTGAATACACCACCATATTATAATTACCAAAAAAAATAATTAAGGACAGTTGCAGCAGAGGATAGTAATGCTATTGGCACTGCCAAGATTTTTTAATATTTAACCAAGTTTAATTTAGATAGTATTGCGCGAAATGTGAAAGCGGCGCGTTCGGATCGAGACAGAAAATTATGAATGGCACTTGGGTCAGTAGACTCAGTAGTAGGTACGTACGGATAACAAGTAACTAATTATTATCCTTTTTTGGAATATTTTTTGAATTAATAACCTGAGTTTTTGCTATCTAAATGCGATCAGTAACAGACACTGAGAATACTTTTTTTTTGGTACAAATTACAAAATAGTGGTGTACATATATCTAAATCAGATGTCAGAAGCACTGAATATTACATTATTTTACGTAAACAACACTTCACTATCCATCAACACTATCAAGTCAAACTTGTTTTGTCCAAAATCACTCACTTATTACCCGATGACACATGGGGGTATGCAATTTCAATAATTTAGCTTAAATTTTGCTATTCATTTATCGTAAAAGTAGCAAAGAATACAGCTGGTTCAGAATATACCTCTGAATATTAGATTTTTGCAGTACTAAATGTTTTTGTGAGAATATAAAGAGCACTGTAGTTTTGATACTTTTTGAGAAAAGTAACAGAACTAAATTTTTAACCGGATATCGAGCGAGTACCTTTGCATTATCTAAAAGAGCACGTCCAACGCGCGTGTACAAAATAAACAAAAGATCCTTCTAACACCGATCGATATCAAAATGTTTTGTATTGACTATTTCTCATTTTATGTAAATATCTAAACATTTATCATTGCCTATTGTATATCTGTAACTTTTGAAGAAGTAAATTCCTTCCAAAATAACGCATTCTTCACAAACCAAGTGTATTATTACCTTATTAGCTCTAGATAGCAAGCAAGCTCGTATGAGTTAGTGGCCAATTCTGGTGACGGAGTTTTTAGGCCGCCTTAAGGCCTCCGTCATGGCTTAACGACTGCTAGAGCCGGGACAGTTTAACGTGCCCTCCGACGGAAGCGCTCAGATTTAAATGCCACTAACAGTCTAACTCAGATATTCGGTGAAGGTTGACTAAGAAAGCCAGCGCTAAAGCACTAGATATAAAGCTAATATGATTTTACAGGTTACTTACAACACTTTTAATTTCAAACCGCGCGTATTATCACTTCTACATAAACCACTTGCAATTTTTCTTGTAAATAACGTATCATTTCGAACCAGCCGTATTCTTCGCTAAAATATAAACGCTTCACTTGTTACGTGAAATCACTTCCTTCAAAACTTCCAAAGCCACGTCCACACAGCTTGTAGGTTATAAAGCCAGTGCCACACTGCAGGTGCTGTAGGTTATCTAACAGCATCACGAGGATGTGTAGAACAGAATATATGCCGCTGAAGATTTCACTTCGCTGGGAGAGATCTCTGATACCACATGGTCATCGTATTTATACCATCTGGAAATAGATTAATATATTTGACAGGCGTCACGGCTCAGTCGGTAGTAGCTCTGCCTTCCGTGCTGTGGGTCGTGGGTTCAATCCCCACCGAGAACAAACATTTGTGTGGCAGACTTAGATGTTTGTTCTGTGTCTGGGTGTTACTATTCTACTAATATTATACATGAAGGAGGCCTAATACCCAGCAGTGGGTGGTACCGGGCTGAGATGATGATGATGAATATTATAACGCGAAAATTTGTAAAAGGGTGTAGGTAATGTATGGATGGATGTATGTTTGTTCCTCTTTCACGCAAACTGAAACTTGAAATATACGTACTTCATAACCTGGATTAACACAGGCTTTTTATTCAGGAAAATCAACAGGATCAAATCGGACTCAGATGAAGTCACGGGTGAAAGCTAATTAATAGCATCAGTAGAATATACTCACTTTCCATAGACGCTGCTTTTGCAATAAGCAGTGTAATGTCCGCCTTCCATACTCCCGTAGTGATTGGACACGGCGTACAGATTATAGAGATTATTCCCCGGACAGTGTAATGAAAACTGCCTCATATCGAGCTCTTCCAGCGGGAAATCTATGTACGTTTGTCGTTTGCGGTAGGAATTGCACATGTACTCCTTGGGGTCCACGTAGAACCGCTTGAAGTGGATAACCAGAACCGGGGGCAGCCGAGAAATGTCGAGTTTCTTTAGGGCGTCGCGTTTCTCTTTGCAGTTCGGGCAGTTCCAGCCCGGGATTGTCTCTCCGTTTAGGTACAGTTTCAGGCAATCCTGGAACAGATATGGATAGGTTTAAGGCCCAATTACACGATACCATTTTCTTGTACGTGCCAGTGCAATAATTGTATGCAATAGTTGAAGCGCAAGAATTGACTTTCAAGAATTGTAAGCAACTGTTTACACGCGGATATATTTAAAAAAGTTGCATGCAATTATTGAATACAATTCTTGACTGTCAATAATTGCATATGGCTTTTGTTTACACCAATACAATTATGTCATGGAGATTATTGCTTACAAGTTTTGACTTGTCAAAACACAGGCGTGTACCATTTTTTGGCGAGTTGCTTCAAGAATTGCACGTATTTGCGCTGGCAGAAATTCATGCAATTGTTGCACGTTTTTCAAGGGGCTAGTTATTAAAAAATATGAGTCAAAAAGTATTCAAATTCGGTTCTGCTGATTTAATAAAATTCATTTATTTAATAATGAGTGCATATGGGATACGGAAAAACTACAAGAATCCACATGAGATACCACAAAACACAATGGGAAAAAACAACGAGACTAGGCGGAATGATTTCAAAACTATAGCCTTCTCCGAGGAGCGAAAAAAAAATTGGTTTCAGACAAAATTAAATTACGCGGGAATGCGTATACAATAATTTCCTAAGCAATTCTTGCATTCAACTGGTTACACCAAGGAAAGTTTTGAAGCAAAACTTGTATACCAGATCAAAAATGTTACGAGTTGTTTAGACCATGCAATTAATTTATTGTATTCAACTATTGCACTGGCACGTGCAAGAAAATGGTATCGTGTAATTCAGCCTTTAGAAATGTAATGGCTTAGTGAGAAAAATAAATAGTGACGTGATGGCTCTGTGCTGGCTAGGTATGACCAAGCTTGAGGGTACCCGAAAACATTTCAAAAATCCATCATCCGTCATGGCTTAACAAATGCTGGCAGGCCATAAGTTTTAGTTCAACGACAGGTTAGAGAATGAGTAGACCACTTCAAGGTCATCTGTCAAGGTGGCTTATTACATGCTGTTAAGCTGTGACGATACTTCATCATAGTTCATCAGATGCTGTTAAGCTATGACAGTATTTAACACTTTTAAGAGATTACCGTCATGGCTGCTAAACGGCAATTCGAAAGCATCCGTCATGGCTTATCAAATTCATTCAAGCTATGGCAGTCTTTCCCACTCTTTAAAGACCCTTCGTCATGGCTTAGCGGTTGTTTAAAAGCAATTCAAAGGATATCGTTACGGCTTATCATATCCTTCCAAGCTATGACAGTCTTTACCACTCTTTAAAGACTCTTCGTCATGGCTTAACGTCTGTTTTAAGCCAATCTAACAGCTCCTACTATAACTGAACTAGTTATACTTACGCTGAGTGTACAGCGAGTGGCATTGGAGGGTAGTTCCAGCGATAGGTTTGAGAAGGAGTCGTAGGTGAGGCTCTGCTTGCCGCACACAGTGCATTGCACCGTCGACTTTATCTGTCCGTGAAACAGTCGCAGGATCAGGCTCTCCTTAGACTTGGTGTACTCATGCCATGCCTTCTCCGACGGCGGGAGTGTGTCCTGGGAAATTATATTGTTATCAACTCTGTTTGTTTAGTATTATATTTTTCTATATGTAGTAAAGGCGAACAAGTTTCCTAACCAAAAAATGTGCACTTTAATTTATCGCATTGGTACAAGTTTTTTGCTTGGAAAACTTGTTTGGATCAATGTGATATTTTTACTGAACCTTTGCATTGTTATTCTCTTAACCTTGAAGGTCTGCAATTTCACATAATTAATTAAATTTATGTTATAGGTTTTAATGTGTACTTATTTACATTACTTTAGACAGTGTTAGCCGCTGTTTTTATTTTTTATGTATTTTTTAGTAAACTTTTATACATCTTTATAGTTTCTAAGTTTACGTCCGCACACCAAATTTGGATCTAGCTGAAGACCAGCGTGGGTTGTTACCAACCCGCAATATGCTGAGCTAGGGACCGTTTTGCAGCACCACTGCACAGTTATTTTATAAGCTGTATTTATGTAAACCCTTGCTTGTAATTTTATGTATGTTGCAAATAAATGATTTACTTACTTACTTACATTTAGTTATATTATATCTTCAAAAATTTTGAAATGTGCGAGCGAGAAGGTTGTCTGATTTTACCCTTCGCCTTAAATGTTGTTTGTTGCTTACTTTATTGTTGGGTTGCGGTATAGTGAACTGCAGGTCGAGATGCAGCCAGTCCATGAGTATGGTGAGGAACTCGTGCGAGTCCTGTATAGTTATATGTTGTTGTGCTTACTTTATTGTTGGGTTGCGGTATAGTGAACTGCAGGTCGAGATGCAGCCAGTCCATGAGTATGGTGAGGAACTCGTGCGAGTCCTGTATAGTTATATGTTGTTGTGCTTACTTTATTGTTGGGTTGCGGTATAGTGAACTGCAGGTCGAGATGCAGCCAGTCCATGAGTATGGTGAGGAACTCGTGCGAGTCCTGTATAGTTATATGTTGTTGTGCTTACTTTATTGTTGGGTTGCGGTATAGTGAACTGCAGGTCGAGATGCAGCCAGTCCATGAGTATGGTGAGGAACTCGTGCGAGTCCTGTATAGTTATATGTTGTTGTGCTTACTTTATTGTTGGGTTGCGGTATAGTGAACTGCAGGTCGAGATGCAGCCAGTCCATGAGTATGGTGAGGAACTCGTGCGAGTCCTGTATAGTTATATGTTGTTGTGCTTACTTTATTGTTGGGTTGCGGTATAGTGAACTGCAGGTCGAGATGCAGCCAGTCCATGAGTATGGTGAGGAACTCGTGCGAGTCCTGTATAGTTATATGTTGTTGTGCTTACTTTATTGTTGGGTTGCGGTATAGTGAACTGCAGGTCGAGATGCAGCCAGTCCATGAGTATGGTGAGGAACTCGTGCGAGTCCTGTATAGTTATATGTTGTTGTGCTTACTTTATTGTTGGGTTGCGGTATAGTGAACTGCAGGTCGAGATGCAGCCAGTCCATGAGTATGGTGAGGAACTCGTGCGAGTCCTGTATAGTTATATGTTGTTGTGCTTACTTTATTGTTGGGTTGCGGTATAGTGAACTGCAGGTCGAGATGCAGCCAGTCCATGAGTATGGTGAGGAACTCGTGCGAGTCCTGTATAGTTATATGTTGTTGTGCTTACTTTATTGTTGGGTTGCGGTATAGTGAACTGCAGGTCGAGATGCAGCCAGTCCATGAGTATGGTGAGGAACTCGTGCGAGTCCTGTATAGTTATATGTTGTTGTGCTTACTTTATTGTTGGGTTGCGGTATAGTGAACTGCAGGTCGAGATGCAGCCAGTCCATGAGTATGGTGAGGAACTCGTGCGAGTCCTGTATAGTTATATGTTGTTGTGCTTACTTTATTGTTGGGTTGCGGTATAGTGAACTGCAGGTCGAGATGCAGCCAGTCCATGAGTATGGTGAGGAACTCGTGCGAGTCCTGTATAGTTATATGTTGTTGTGCTTACTTTATTGTTGGGTTGCGGTATAGTGAACTGCAGGTCGAGATGCAGCCAGTCCATGAGTATGGTGAGGAACTCGTGCGAGTCCTGTATAGTTATATGTTGTTGTGCTTACTTTATTGTTGGGTTGCGGTATAGTGAACTGCAGGTCGAGATGCAGCCAGTCCATGAGTATGGTGAGGAACTCGTGCGAGTCCTGTATAGTTATATGTTGTTGTGCTTACTTTATTGTTGGGTTGCGGTATAGTGAACTGCAGGTCGAGATGCAGCCAGTCCATGAGTATGGTGAGGAACTCGTGCGAGTCCTGTATAGTTATATGTTGTTGTGCTTACTTTATTGTTGGGTTGCGGTATAGTGAACTGCAGGTCGAGATGCAGCCAGTCCATGAGTATGGTGAGGAACTCGTGCGAGTCCTGCTGCTCGCAGCCGCGGAATGCGCGCTGGTGCTTGCCAACCTCGTTCTAATGTACACATATAAAGATTATTATATTTTCCTCTCTTTTGGACCCTTATAAACTTCACAACCTTCCGTAATCCTACCAATAAATTAAGGTGGTAAATTTTGAATTACATAACAATTCAGGATCGGTTTCTACTTCATTCTACAACACTGATTTGCTTATGTTGACACAAAGATTTATTTTATTTTTTAATTCATTTGTAATTAAAAGTAATACATGTTGTAGAAAAGGCTGACAGTTCTTAAAGTTTTCAAAAAAGAATAGTAAAAGTAGTGTTTCTAAAACTATGGGGGTTATTTATTTATTTGGTTTTAGGAAGACTATCGGTACTAATTTTACAATTTAACACTTAAATAAATTTACTAAGATACCATTTATAAGTCTCCACAACTAGGCTTATAAACGCTGCATAGTTAAAAAATTGATTGAAATACAGCTCCGTCACTGTTTGACATATCCTATCTTATAAAAAGTTAAGAGTTGAAGTCTCGTTTGCCATAATGTACGTAATCAGGATATAATGTCTAGTCTAACTTTTTATAAGATAAGAGGTAAGTCTTAAAGTAATAGTTTAAACAGCTGATTAAAGTTATGCATCGATTATAAGTAAGCAGGTAGATGTAAAACACATTAGAGTTGGTTACCCTGAGGTCCCGGGTGGCTATGAACCGGCACTGTCCGGACCACAACGCGCGCACCACGGCTGCCAGCTCCTCCGCCACTGCGCCACGTGTGCTGTGCGATCTACAACAATACATTCAGATTCATTTATTTATTACTGTAATTAAATTTATTCACAAAGAAAATTACAACTAAAACAGTATTTACAATATTCACAATATTTACAAAATACACAAATGAATCAGTTGAGCTATCTACCATGAAACAGTTGAACAGTTGCAAACGATTTATAGATAGCTCAACTGGTCCAAATCAGTACCAATCGGAAGCGTGTCCAAGACACTGGCTGCATTGCCTCTTTATTTATTAAACCTTGGTACATGACAAATAAGCAACTACATCATGACCTGGACATCCCAACAGTGCAACAGGAGATTACCAACAAACTTCAATCATACGCAAAGCGTTTGGATCTAAACCCCAACGAATTAGCCAATTAGCTCATGCAAACACCGACTACATTCAAATGAATAAGGCGGAGAGTCCCCCAGGACCTCATATAGCTTATGCTAGGAGAAAATCCTACTTTAATATTATAAACGCGAAAGTTTGTAAGTATGGATGGATGGATGTTTGTTACTCTTTCACGTAAAAACTACTGATCCGATTTAGATGAAACTTGGAATATATATTGTCCGTGACCTGGATTAACACATAGGCTACTTTTTATCCCGAAAAATCAACTGGATCAAACGGGTCGCGAACGAAGTCGCGGGCGGTTGTTTCAATTCAGCACACCCGCGGCCTAACTTGTTTGGATGATAGAATTTCAAAGAAATTGCAAAGTGTTATCAAATTCTAGTTTACCTGTTGACATGCTGCTGGTACTGTCCATTGCAGAAGTACGTGACGAGAATGGCCGTGTTGTTCAGGCATTGGATGATGGAGTTCATGTAGCAGGTGTTGCCTAGATTCTTCAGACCTGTCAGACCGCGACCCTGGGCGGAAACAACTCATTCATAACTAACAAGATTCAACTTTGGTTGAAGAAATATATAATCAAGTAATCAATAAGCGAGTCCTTACCTTATAAATAATTAAAAACAGGATTATTATAGGTTTTAGTATTTTATTTTAAACGTAATGGGGACTTTTTAGTTCACTAATCCCCGTTGGCGCCGATGCGAAATCGTAACGGGACGCCATTGACGAGGATTGTCAACGGGGATTAGTGGAATAAGCCTTATCTAGATGTCCCTGCTAGGCGCGGGTATTTAACAAAAACTTCTTAGGTAAGGAATTTTTTAGATCATTTTTACACCTTATGTTACATTATTGGAGTTTTAGTAAGTATCCCTAATTATTTTGAAAATATAACATAGCCTATGTCATCCGGGGATAGTGTAGCTTCCCAAGGGTGAAAGATTTTTTCAAATCGGTCCAGTAGTTTCGCATATTCAATGCAAACAAACAATCAATCAAATCTTTCCTCTTTATAATATTAGTATTAGTACAGATATATAGTGTCAGGGGCCACTTTTTACCCATGCCCCGATGAACAGAACACTGCAGTGCCTGGGACATTATTTAGATGGAGTAGTCTTGCAGCACTTATGACCTATACCATCCTCTCAAGACAAGGTACGTACGGAGCTGACTAATAGGCCTTTACATCTATTGAAGATGATTTATACACCGTCAGGAGGCAGCCTATGCCTACACTTAACGACACACTGTAGTGCCTGGGGCAATGTTTAGATGGAGTAGGCCCACGATGTGTGATGTGTGGGCTTGAACCCACGACCTTACACAGGTGCTCGGATATATTTAGGTGTTGTTAAAATCGATATTTCAGTATATTATAAGTAATAAAGTCTAGTGTTGGTAATGGCCATGAACTAGGCACAATTCATGCCACGAAACGTTTGACATTTAGTATGATGTATGGGCCAAAATAGCCTAGGGGTTATTTTATTTTAGAAATAGAAAATATTTATTTTGTTATTTTTAAAATTGACAATTTCATAAAATTGAAACTTAAAATTAAATTAAAATAACAAAAATGGCCACCACTCAACTCAGCTCAGTGTTTGGAATACACCAATAGGGAACGTATGTTTTCATAAGCGATTCGAGCTAAAAAGAGTCTGGGGCAAATTGGATGGAGCCCAGGTCCCACATTTTGTTTTAAACTTGCAATGATGGAACTTTGTTTGTTTGTTTGTTACTTACAATGCTGTTTTAAACGAGTAACAATGTCATTATAAACCAGCGGGAATCATTAGTTATTAGACATTTAACTTCGAAAAATGCGTCTTTTTTGATGTTGTTCATCCTATTTACAGGTGTTTATGTCAAAATAATTAAATTATTTTGCATTTTCTCGACTGCTACTGCATAATAGATTATGATAAAAGTAATAAAAGTTATAAATAACACAATTAATCTAAAAACTATCTAAATGTATGCAAATCGGGACCTGAAATGCCCCAACTCCTTTACTTAGGGCCGGTTTTTTGATCCCTAGTTAACTCAACTAATAGTCAAATTTGGACCAAATTTGACTATTCGTTGATCCAAATTTTACAATTAGTTGAGTTAAATAGGGATCAAAAAACCGGCCCTAAGACATGTCTTGTTATTGAGTCAACTTGTGCGTTATTAAATTTAGTTTAACAATGATCAGGAGTAGACAGAGGCAAGTCCGTACAGTGTGTATGATTCTTACCCGTCGGAACAGCCATACGATGTGGTTTTGCGAGTACTTGAACCTAACTTTAACTTTGAGAACCATGTTAGCTGCGTCCAGCGGGATGCATCGCTGCTCGTAGCGTAGTATTTTGAACGTTAGCTGTGTAGCATTAAGATCTTTTTTGCTTTGGCTGGTTGCTTCCGCGATCTTTTTCTTAGTTGCGTCTTTGTTGTTAACAATATTTTGTCCTTTATTTCTTTTAACTTTGGGTTTATAATTGCCTGGCAAGTTTTAGTAGTACTTTGAATCCTCGGTACATTGATTTATGTTATATCCTTTGCTTGACCTTACATTAGCGACATTCTACAACTTGCATCCAGTGTTTTAGTTCTTAAACATTCAGTTTTAAGGATTATTTTCGTTTAGCAAGTATTTGTTGTGATTTTCAGCGTAACCTTGACCTCAGATGCGTTTATACATGCATATTCTCTGTAGACGATTTTGCACCAACACAGTCTTGAATTAAAGTCTCATTTAGCTTGGTAGTCAATTAGAAATCGTAGTTCCTAGGCGTAGTGTGCTTAGATATAGGAAACACTACCACGAGAAGGAATATCAGATACAATAAGAAAATTGTTGATAGCACACTGAAAAACATTTTCTTTCTCTCTAGTCTAGGAAAATCCGGCTAAAAATTTGGGTACTTTACTAATACACTTATTTTTTTGTACAAACACTTTTAGACGTAATTTGTTACTAAAACTTCAAGTTTTTGTGGTAGACTTTTGTTTATTTATTTATTTAGAAAATGTTTTCGTAGACGCGAGTTCGCGAATAGTTCTAGGTATAAACTGTTAGTTGACGTGTCTTGGGGCTGTGTGGTAGAGAGGTGAGGGTGTGTGCCACCCCACAGTAGGGTGACCACAGTTCAAGCTTAGGATATATGTTAGTGTTGAGGATGTTGACAAATAATATTATCTGTTCTGTCACAAACTGATATCGTATGTTTATAAATGACAAATCGCTCCTATTAGAAACCTATCCTATTTCGCTGTAAGGAAATAAACCTGGTAAGCTGTTGTGGAAAAAAAAGTAACTAGAGCTACGAAAGTAATTTTTTAATACAGTTGCTCAAAAAGTGGCGTATTGTAGGGACGTATAGCGTTCGGGATGTGGGCTATTACATACTCGTGCGTTTTTTTTACCTTTCCCGCACTCGTGCGTTCTCTTTCCCAACTGTCAAAATAATGTCTATTAAAAAGAAAAACCAACCATGAAGTTTTTACTCAAAAAATTCATAGAAGTTTTTATGATTCATGCAAATACGTATATGTATTTCTAAAAAGAAGCTACTAATTTGTTTCAATATCAGATTTAATGATTTGATTGAATGAGTTAGATTAGGTTTCATTTCATTTCATCTCATTAAATTTCATTTTCATTTCATATCAATAAAAAAAATCTACTGAAGACTTGGCTGTATGGGCATAGTTCCCTTTGCCTACCAGAATGGGTGAAGAAAAAAGAAACTCTGCTTATATTCTACGGTTGGCGCCATTTTTCAGAAATTTTCTTAGAAAGTTTAGTTGTTTGTTGCACAAAATATTTTATTAAATTGCTTCATTTTTTCGCAACTGTATTAAAAATAGTCGTTCAGTACACGTGCGGAACCGTCATTGCAACTTTTTCCGACTGTCAATCCTCGCCTTCGGCTGCGCCTCGGCTCGGGTAGACATTTGTCAGAACTCTTTGCAATGACAGCCTTTCCGCACTTGTAATGAAATATACTATTTTTTTTCCACAAAATCTTACAAAGTTATTTCCCTTACAGCTAAGTGACTAGAGATTTTTTACACAGACAAAAATCTTTAATGAGAATCATAAACTAGCCATTTTGAAGTCTATTGAAAGCGCTTATAAGCAAATAAATGCCTGTCTATGTCTATGTCTTATTTCTATTTCTTCATTTTGTGGTTCAGAAAACATTTCAGACTTTCAAGACTTTTTTTTAATTGAAGTTATAATCTAATGCGACTTCCAATAACGTTGCGTTACGCGGTTGACATAGTCTAATACGCTAATACGCTACAAATGCTACAATCAAATATAGATGGCAGTGTTCAGCAATTCAGCATTTGACCGCCCGTGTTGTTGAAGTTATACGAGTTCAACTGCGCTATAATCAAAATATAATAGATGGCAGTGTTCATGCAACTTTTTACTTTTTATTTTGAAGGGAATAAGTACTGCATATTGGTTAAGTACATAAAAATAAATACTAAATTAATTTCACATTAAACACAGAGCGAGAGTGAATGCGTGGCACTCGAAGTATAAGTTCTCCCGCGCGTAGGGACTGCACGCACAGGTTTTTTTCTTTTTTTGTCTCCATTTTTTTATATTAGAAAAAGTGTTGGAATGGTCACCCTACAGAACGTCACAACTGCTACGTGTTTGCCTACCCCTTATACTAATGTATTTACATTTCTAACTATATACCCACCTACTGCAGTTTTAGCAGTTGGAGCGCTAAGTACATAAAGCTCCTTCGCACTGACTAGTCACCCGCTACGCCAAAGAGGTCTCTAACTATGCTAATGGCAGTACGTAGGTATGAGTAAGTAGCCAACTCTGGTGACGGAGTATTAAGGCCGCCTTAAGGCCTCTGTCATGGCTTAACGACTGGTAGAACCGGGACCATCGAAATAGTGACCGCGAAGAACGTCGCTTAATGGCAGTAATAGGGGTCATGTGTCATTTACGGGATAGGTTTGCTTAATGGGTTGGTTTGCATAGGTCTTAACTGTGCAGACAGGCGTCATGGCTCAGTCGGTAGTAGCTCTGCCTTCCGTGCTGTGGGTCGTGGGTTCGATCCCCACCGAGAACAAACATTTGTGTGTTGTAAACATAGATGTTTGTTCTGTGTCTGGGTGTTACTATGTATTATAAGTATGTATTTACAAAAAAAAATGTATGTATGTATTCTATCAGCAATCTAGTTTCCATAGTATAAGCTTTGCTTAGTTTGGGACTAGAAGGCGTTGTGTTAAATGTCCGTGAATATTTATTTATTTAACTGTCGAGATGGACAAGGTCGCAGGCTCAATTCTCAACTACCTACTATAGGAATATAAATTACATTACATTGGATAAATACAAATACTTTATAGTTTATATTGAGAACCTTCTCCTTTTTTGAAGTCGGTTAAAAATAATAATAAGAAATGGTAAGAAATATTTGAAGGGCAGGCCTTTGTCACACGTTTTCAAACAAGATTCGAAGCCACGACCAAATACCGCTAGACCTACAGAGCTTCAGTACTACATAGTCGCGACTATTCAATTATTTCCAACGAGTCCCGGTTCTAAACCGAACTATATTAAAAGGGTAGGTACTAGGTAGTCTTACGAACTGAATAGGTACTAGTCTGGGGGTGAATGTGCCGACGGAGCTGGAATTTATAACTAGTAAAAGCTCCTGAGTTTGTTTGCTCAATTTTTTTTAAACTGCTTGCTATGGATATAAACAATATTTGTGTGTGGCAATGACGGATGCTTCTTACTATGTTATTTGTTACGTCTGGGTGTTACTATGTAAAATTTCATGGACTTCCTTTTACTTAAGATGGTATGTTATTTAGAAAAAAATAATCCTTACGATTGAGCCTTTTAATTGGTATCATAAAATAACGGGTGTTTTGTTTTTACAATTTGGTGGGTTCGATTCCCGGTTCAGACAGGGGATTATTCAAAATTCTTTGAATGGAGTTTTAAAAATCAAAATAAGGTCTCCTCTCAGTAAAATGTTCTATCTACATTATATAATATCCCTCTATGTGGCATGGCCGTGGGACACCCTGTATATACATAGTTGACATTATCTAAGATATTATGTAAAAAAAATATTTAAGTAAATATAGTTGATATTATCTAAGATATTATGTAGCCCGAAGTCTTGACTCTCAATACTCAGGAACTTAGGTAATAATTTTCTTGTAAATAAATACTTATAGGTACCTACATAGTAACACCCAGACAGAACAAACATCTCTGTTTCCATATACAACTGTTTGTTCTCGGTTTCGGATCAATCGAGCGAACTATACCGACTGAGCTGTGACGCCTTGAAGGTACGTATTAGTTTGTACGTCAGTCAGTAAGTAAACAAACATTTTTATATGTTTAGAAGATTCCTAGTCTTTGTTCAGAATCTTATTCGGTATAATGTCGCAAGGGAAGACTGAGTAATATTTAAACTTATTAGACATTTCTTTTAGTACTAGACTCACAGACTACACAATAGTTACATAGAGATATTTATTAAATTTATTTCTTTTGAAGCCCAAATAGTTTTGTTTTGCGGGATAAATACACTCGATCTACTGAATAAACGATTCTGATTCCGAAAACCGAGTCTTTCTGTTTGTTTGTTCGCAGATCACGCCTTAACTACTGGACCAATTTCAATGAAACTTATACCATTCGGAAGCACTTTTTCCGGATTGAAACATAGGCGTATTTTATTGAAATGAAAGACGCGGATTCTTAGATACAGCTTGAAATCTCTAAACCAAAAGCAGCAATTTGCTACGAGGTTCATCGTATACTGGTTGACAGAATAACTCGATATTTTGGTGTAAAGTTTCGCAAGTCGCGGGTATCAGCTAGTTTGCAATATATTTATTGACATATTTAATTGATAATAAAATAGTTTTATAGTTTTCATCCATTAATTAGCTCGGTCCAAATCTTTGTATAGCGGGACCCTGTCCTACTAGTGTCTTTGTTAATGAGGGATTTGGATCCCTTGATAGTAAAACCCTTCAGATGTCTCCATTTATCCCTGTTATGGGCACAAAGAGCCCTACTAGCTATAATAATAACAGCCTATTATATAGAATCTACTAAATTGAGGTAAAAACACTAAAAAAGGTGAAAGGTCAAGTCTAGACGTCCATAAACCCTTATCAAGAATTTCCCGTCCACCGCGACCTTGACTGAATGTCAAGGTGACGCCAAATAACACATTTCCGTCCGGGGGGTGAATAATTGCTAATATAAACACCAGGTTTGTATTTCTTGGTGTATTTTTGCCGCATCGTTTAGAAGAACAGTTCAAGTTATATTTTTATACACGTAAGTGTTTTTCTTGATGGATTTGGAGATTGCTTTTAACGATAAGGCCGCCCATTGTACTTTCTATTTTTATGTTATTTCATGTACCCATATTTTTATGAAAATAATTAATGAAACATGTAAATTGGCCACGTGGTTTAAGCAAATATTTATGCTTACAATATTCACGAAATTTTGTAAATATTGTGAACTAGCTGTCACCCGCGGCTTTGCTCGCGTGGTAGCAGCATACGCATTATTTGGTTAAAATTTTTGATCATAATTTTAGACCCTTTAGGGTGCGACTTTTCAAAATTCCTTTCTTAGTGCACCCCTACACTATATAGGGATACTACCCTCCAAATTTCATACCTCGAGGACTTATAGTTTAGGCTGTGCGCTGATTGTCAGTCAGCTTCAAAAGAGGTTTATATATTTAGAAGATATTGGAAATAAGTACTGTATTAGTTGTATTTTTTTTTTAATACTAATAATATTATCATTAATTTGTGTGCACGTTAGTTGATTGCAAGGGATTAGCGCACACGGCGGGATTCTGAGCCTTGACATCGGACATGCGTCATTAGAACACGCAAGTGTACTGCGATATTATGAAATGCAATTTTGTTAGACTTGCGTATAACTACATCGTAATATCAAATGCAAAATTTTTTCCAAATAATTTTAAGAACTCAATCCAGACTACGAAAAAATTATGGTCTAAAAATTATGAAACAAGAAAAAATTCTCATCGGAAATGCTATGTACTATAGTGATGTTTAGAATATAGCCATCCTAACAAAGCAATACATTCTAACAGTAGTATCATCATCATCATCATCAGTAGGTATTAGGTATGCTTTAGTTAGAACAATGTGGCATAGGACCACGGCTATCCTCTCAACATCACTTATTTATTTATTTATTCGTATGGCGTTCAAGTTCAGTTCACAATATTATATATTGTTGCTGAACGATTGTGGTGCTGTGAGGTTCTAGGAACAGGTGCAGCAGCCAAGTGTTGTTGCTCGTTTAGCGCCACCCCGGGGGTACGTGTAGGGTTATGGTGGCAATTCCTACGGACGTGAGCAACGATCATCCCCTTCTCAGCCTAGTCAGCCATATCCACAGGAAAGACAAGGTCAATACGAGCGGAGCTGACTAAGCCAAGGGTTTCCTCACGATGTTTTCCTTCACCGTTAAGCTCGTGTTAATGCGCATATAAATTTTCCGAAACGAAAAATCCATTGATGCACGGATCGAAAGTCGAGGTACAATCCCACTCGGCCAACACGGCTTTTTAACATCACTATGTATGTACGTAACAATTTCAGATGAAAATATCTTCTTGTTCCATACTTTTTCGAGCGTATGATTCTTCAGTAGTCGGGTTATAGTTTTTGAATGATTTTTTTTTAGTTTTTGAACTAAGTTTCTTGTAGTAAGAGCTTGATTTTTCAGTAGTCGGGGTTTTAGTTTTTCCACTAATTAAATCGTGATTTTCAGTAGTCGGGTATTCCTTTTCAAACTTAATTTTTACGCCACAGACACGTGTCCGAATTAGCAGTATTGTCGTACGTTCTAAGGATTATAATTAACGCATCCGTGGGCGCACGTTTTAGTTAAGCTTGCAAAGTATTGTATATACTAGCTTTCGCTCGCGAGTTTGTCCGCGTCTCGTTTGATCCTGTTCATTTTCCGGGATAAAAAGTCTATGTGTTAATGCAGGTTACGAACTATATGCATTCCAAAGTTGCATCCAAATCGGACCAGCAGTTTCAGTGTGATTGTAACACAAATATATAAACATTGACATTTATATAATTAAGTGGGATTGTAGTATGTATATCGGTTTGTTTTCTGTGAAATTAGGTATACTATAATTAGCTTACATAAGAAGTCGCGTAGAATCGTAGACGGTTCAAGATGGACGACTTTGTGTGTCTGTCTGTTTGTTTATATTTATTTACTAGCTGATACCCGCGACTTCGTACGAGTGCGAAACTTTCCGCCAAAATATCTGTCAGCCAGCATACGATGAACCTCGTAGCAAATGTCAGCTTTTGGTTTAGAGAGTTCAAGCTGTATCTAAGAAATCCACATCTTTGATTTAAATAAAATATTGCCTATGTTTCAATCTGGAAAGAGGGCTTCCGAATGGTATAAGTTTCATTGAAATTGGTCCAGTAGTTTAGGCGTGATCCGCGAACAAACAAACAGATAAACAGACAACTCGGTTTTCGGAATCAGAATCGTTTATTTAGTAGATCTGCATATTTAGTTTATCCATATCTTTAATTTTAGTTTTTGGCTTTTTTACAGTTTTATAATCGTATTTTAAGTATGTAAGTAGTCTGATTGCGTGTAGTTTGAAAGAATAGTATTTAAGAAGCCGTAGTATTGTGTATCACGTGTACTAACGTGTGAACTGAAATGAGCTTAGCTTCCTCGGTCTATGACCTGCCTATTCGTCAGTGAGGGATGTGGACCCCTTGATGGTAAAAGCCTCCACATATCTCCATTTTTCCCTGTTCCATTTGCCTCCAGATATCCCCATACGAAATCGCGGGTATCAGGCAGTGTTAGTATATTAATAAATAAATATTCACGGACACTTAACACAACGCCTCCTAGTCCCAACCTAAGCAAAGCTTATACTATGGGAACTAGATGTCTGATAGAATACATATATACATATTTTTTTTGTAAATACATACCTATAATACGTAATACATAGAAACACCCAGACACAGAACCACCATCTATGTTTACCACACAAATGTCTGTTCTCGGTGGGGATCGAACCCACGACCCGCAGCACGGAAGGCAGAGCTACTACCGACTGAGCCATGACGCCTGTCTTAGTGAGGGATGTGATGGTAAAAGCCTCCACATACCTCCACTTTTCCCTGTTCCATTTGCCTCCAGATATCCCCATACCAAGTCGCGGGTGTCAGTATATTTATCTTAGTGAGAGATGTGAAAAGCCTCCAAATGTTTCAGTTCCATTTGCCTCCAGATGTCTGCATGCGTAGTCGCGGTATATCAGCTAGTTACTTATAACATGGTACACTATGTACGAGTAGACTTACCACTTCTCCCCAGACGGGCTGGAAGTCACGTTGGTGGTCGCTGAAGGGCGCCTTGCTCGGCTTAGTGCTGCGGTCGAACACTGGAGTCGGAAGCTCCTCTTCATCTGATGATATTTGCTGAGGAAATACCATCATACTTATATTGCGGGTACTTACGAAGACTAATATCAGCTGATTATACAGGGTGAATTTGTGAGACGGGACTGTAAGGGCAGGTACCTTATTCGTCATAGTTACAGGAAAACTCTTTTAGGAGACTATCCATACATTTTTAAGATATTCTGAACTGCATTTACAGATTTTGGAAAAAAATTACAGTCAGCAAGAAAATGGTCATTTTACACAAAAACTTGTTTTGATGCCAATCGATCTTGTTTCTTATAAGGATCAAAAGTCTCTACCGGACCTACTGAGGTTTGAGTACTGGAAAATTTGCCTGGAAAAGCGTAGATAGAGGTAAGGCCCCTTTATACTATTATAAAACTGTAAAAAACCCAAAAACTAAAATTAAAGATATGGATAAACGAAATATCCAGATCTACTAAATAAACGATTCTGATTACGAAAATCAAGTATGTCTGTTTGTCTGTAAGTTAAGTTTTTAACCCGCAAAATCAACGGGATCCAACGGGACGCGAACGAAGTCGCGGGCGGAAGCTAGTATATTATACATATATCTGTGTGGTAATGTTTACCTTGGCGATGTTAGGCGAGGAGTGTGACCGGCTGATGTTGGTGTCTCCGGGACTGTCTGTGGGAGACACCATGTAACTGTCGTCTCCATCGTCATCCTGGATACAAATATATTACATCACAAACTTTACTATAAACATTAGAATATGATGAGAAAATATAAGGCCTATTTACATGATACAAGTTTCTTGCCTGTTGTATACGCGGTGTAACATAATCTATACTAATATTATAAAGAGGAAAGATTTGATTGTTTGCATTGAATAGGCTCCGAAACTACTGGACCGATTTGAATAATTCTTTCACCGTTGGGAAGCTACACTATCCCCGGGTGACATAGGCTACATTATATTTTCAAAAAAATTAGGGATCCATACTAAAACTCCAACAATGTAACCTAAGGTGTTAAAAATTACCTAAACAAAACCCGTGCGAAGCCGGGACGGTCCACTAGTTCACCTATAAGTCCGAAAGGGAAATATTCTACAGGTCATGGCAATAGTGTTTGTTCTACGACTTTTGAGGTTACGAAGTTTTTCATTCATGGAATGCCCAAAATGTACCTACACGCAACGTGAAGCTATTTATAGAGCCCTATTTTGTTCTATTAACATAACAACTGTCTGCTGTAGGTCAACAAACAACTGTTATTGACCAAAATAGGTACCTAGACAAAACCTGATGTACACGAAATAGGGCTACTTCAGGTTGTGTCTAGGTACTGTAGCGCCATCTATCTCGCTACATAAGAACTAACATGAGAAATATCCTAGATCGCGCAATCGAGGTTATCACGGAGTCATTACAGTTAGTTAGTTTCAGAGTTATGACTCATGGCTCAGTCGGTAGTAGCTCTGCCTTCCGTGCTGTGGGTCGTGGGTTCGATCCCCACCGAGAACAAACATTTGTGTTGTAAACATAGATGTTTGTTCTGTGTCTGGGTGTTTCTATGTATTATAAGTATGTATTTACAAAACAAATGTATGTATGTATTCTATCAGCCATCTAGTTCCCATCGTACAAGCTTTGCTTAGTTTGGGACTAGAAGGCGTTGTGTTAAGTGTCCGTGAATATTTATTATTTTATTTAAGTTACGAGCGCATCTTCAAAAACACGTCTAAGCCAGTGTTCAGTCTGATTATGCCCTCTTTGGGCTTATAGGGTAATTATGTTACACTGTGTATATTATTAATATATATAAAACTCTTTTGAAGCTGACTTAGAATCAACGCACAGCCTAAACTATAAGTCCTAGAGGTATGAATTGGAGGGTAGTATCCTTATATAGTGTAGAGGTGCACTAAGAATTTTGAAAAGTCACACTCTAAATGGTCTATTTAGAACGCGAGCAACGCCGCGGGCGATAGATAAGTCATCTAACGTTAGGTTACCTATAGCTGTTACTTAACTATTATTTTGTTTGTTTCTTTGTAGGTATCTTTATGTTTGCTATATTTTCTACGTCCGTTCTGTATTTTTCTGTGTGTATGTCAAATAAACTATCTATCTATCTAACCAATATAAGATGCATATCATCTCCTCGCCTTTTTCCCACATTACGTGGGGTCGGCACAACATATGTTTTTCTTCCATGCTCTTCTATCAGCCGTCATCTCAGTTGTCACTCCTTTCTTACCCATGTCATTCTTCACGCAGTCCATCCACTACCTCTACTCTTATACCCATCTACATTCATATCTAATACTCTTCTTGTTATATGACATTCATCTCTCCGCATAACATGACCATACCATGCTAACCTGTTGCTTATCATCTTTTCATTCAGTGGTGCCACTTTCAAACTTCCTCTGATATACTCATTCCTGATCTTATCCATTCCAGTCACTCCACACATCCATCTCAACATTCGCATCTCTGCCGCATGTACTCTTCTTTCATCCGTCCCTTTCGTTGCCCAACACTCAGACCCATACAAAACGACAGGTCTTATGACAGTTTTGTAGATTTTCCCCTTTAACTTTAGGGGTATTCTAGGATCACAAATAGTTCCTGTGACCTGTCTCCATTTCATCCATCCCGCATTTATTCTATTCTTTACATCCCTGTCAATTTCACCATCACTGTACTACTGAACGAAGGTACCGAAAATCGGAGCAGACTGGTAGGGATACACCATCTAAGACAATATTAGAGAAAATGGATGGACCACCGAAGTCACAAAACAGGTGGGTATCTTTATAACTTGTAGGTATCTTTGTATCTTTATGTTTGCTATATTTTCTACGTCCGTTCTATATTTTTCTGTGCGTATGTCAAATAAACTATCTATGTAATCTATATACCTTTACCTTTTATTGGACAAAACACTGTACAGCATTAAAGAATATTTAAAAAATGATTATACCTACTTAAATAAAGAACTGTCTAAGTCTGTTTCCTCTACCAGTTGTTAAAATCAAATTACCTAACTATAATGACGATCGCCCCTATACAGCGAAAATATGAGATTTAGTGTTTTTTTACGCATTTTGTTAGTATTTATTAAGTACCTTTTGGATTACTTAGTTAGAATTTGACGAGTCGTAGCTTGTTAACACGTAACTTAAATTCTCTAATTTACTTATGTGTTTTTCACCTATGCCAATAAACGATATTTCTATTTGTATTCTAATGTATATAAGATGGTAGAGGTGTATATACGTTATCAGTTGGTTTCCGTTTGGCCCTGGCTTGGTCTAGCCGCTTGGTACGTTCGCGTTCGAGTTGTTCCCTCGTGCGCAGCAGCAGCCGGCGCTGCGCCTCCGCGAGCGCGATGCGACGCGCCGACACCGCCGCGCGACGTGCTGACTCCTCTATGCAACACCGACCACACAACACAACACATTACCAACAACAAATATACATTACCAACAACACAACGCATTAAACCCGGTTTACATTATTACATTATTTGTCGACAGACAAGCTGTCCTACACAAACATCCAGTTGCCGATAGTTCAAATAACAGAATAGATTAAATCAAAAAGTGTTTAGTAAGTAGGCATGTACATACTAATTGTAAGGAAAAGCAGCAATAAAGGCTATTTTATTTTATTTTTACATTATTCCAGTTCAGTGATCCAGTCCAGTGCTGAACTGGATTCGTTATCGTCTACATTATTCCAGTAATTTAGAAGCCGTTGAAACGTGAACACTACAGTCACAATGATTTCAAAAGGAGATCAGTTTGGATCGGCTGTCTACATTATTCCAGTTGCACTAGATAGATCGCACTGGATTCAAAAGTAAACCACGAATCCCGTTACTGGACTGGAATGCTTACTGGATTCAGTTAATTCCAGTGCCGGTTTACATTTTTCCAGTAAGCAATCCAGCACTGGACTGGATCGCTGGACTGGAATAATGTAAACCGGCCATACCGACAACACAACAAATTACTATCTACATTGACAGGCGTCATGGCTCAGTCGGTAGTAGCTCTGCCTTCCGTGCTGTGGGTCGTGGGTTCGATCCCCACCGAGAACAAACATTTGTGTGTTGTAAACATAGATGTTTGTTCTGTGTCTGGGTGTTTCTATGTAAGTATGTATTTACAAAAAAAATGTATGTATGTATTGTATCAGCCATCTAGTTTCCATCGTACAAGCTTTGCTTAGTTTGGGACTAAAAGGCGTTGTGTTAAGTGTCCGTGAATATTTATTTATTTATTTTATTAAACTAGTAGTTCGCCCCGAACTGAGATCTCGTGATGGTCGGAGGTTAATAAAACCCAAACAATTTTTATTGACTTGTAATAAACTTTGCAAATCGCTTCGAAATCGCCGTCTAGCTAAGTACCAGTCTTACTTAAATTAAACTATAAAATCATTGAAACTCCAAGAAATGATAGCTCACGTTATACTGGGTTTGCCAATTTCATAATTTTTACAACAACTCAAAAACTATTAGACCTAGAACCAAAATAAAAACGGTTTTGGAATGTCTACGCAAAACCCTATCATATGACACCCCACTTGATATAATGGTACGACTTTTTTTTTTTACTCCCTTTAAAACCGCATAACTTTCCAACCCCTTGACCAATTTACTTTATTTTTCAAACCAGTAAAACTTAAGAGTAATATCCGTATACCTACCAAATTCTGAGAAGATCGGATAAGCGGTTCAAAAGATCTCGACGAACAAACATACAAAGCATGTAAGCCTAAGTTGTCACAAAGATCTCGTTCGCTTCGCTCACTCGATCAATAAATAAATAATAGTACATTACTGCAGCGGCCTGCAACAGAGGCATTGAGGGAAGAACATGTAAATGTGGGCCGAGTCGAAGACGAGGCACACATCCGTGAGTCCCTCATTGCCTAGTTGTGGCCAAGGCTTGTATATTATCATTCTCAAATAATTCCAAGGAAATTAAAACTAAGTACCTAGGCAAAACTTTTTAGTTGAAAATACAATTACTTTTCAAAAGCAATAACGAACAACGACAGAGTTCATTTGTTTTTTTTTTTTTCAATAATCAGCTTTCTCTTTGAAAGCCTGTTCGAAATTTGAATAAAACCTTTGATAAGTTAACTCCTTGGTTGCCATGTTATGGAGTAAAAGATCGTGCCATTTTTAAATTACACGATAGATATGAGTTTTGTATGTAATTTATCTGGCCGCTAAACACGCCGGCAATGGATTTTCATACATTTATTGCCGGCCGCTGCTCGCATGTGTTTGGCCAGTACTGCATTTACGATTTATCTCGAAGAAAGTTGTCAAAATAATGCTTTAATTTCCAAGCATGTTTGAGAAAATATCTATGTTCATAACAAAACCATAATAGAAGGCCGTCAGTACCTTGTGCCTCGGCAGTGGGTCCGTCTGCACTGGCGATGGTTTCAGCCAGTTTCTCTGCTTCATCTCTCTCCTTACGTTGGTACTCCTCCAACTTCTCACGGAGACTCGCATTCTCTTGCTCCTACAATAAAATATAAATATAAATAAATATTCACGGATACTTAACACAACGCCTTCTAGTCCCAAACTAAGCAAAGCTTGTACTATGGAAACTAGATGGCTGATAGAGTACATGCATACATTTTTTTTGTAAATACATACTTATAATACATAGAAACACCCAGACACAGAACAAACATCTATGTTTACAACACACAAATGTTTGTTCTTGGTGGGGATCGAACCCACGAGCCACAGCACGGAAGGCAGAGCTACTACCGACTGAGCCATGACGCCTGTCAATATTATACATTAACCCCCTTACTTAAAGCCGGTTTACATTATTCCAGTCCAGTGAGCCAGTCTAGTGCTGAACTGGATTCGTTATCGTCTACATTATTCCAGTAATTTAGAAGCCGTTGAAACGTGAACACTACAGTGACAATGATTTCAAAAAGAGATCAGTTTCTCAATGGCACTGGATAGGCTGTCTACATTATTCCAGTTGCACTGGATTGATCGCACTGGATTCAAAAGTAGACCACGAATCCAGTTACTGGACTGGAATGCTTACTGGATTCAGTTCATTCCAGTACCGGTTTACATTTTTCCAGTAAGCAATCCAGCACTGGACTGGATCGCTGGAATAATGTAAACCGGCCACTGCAACCACTGCATAACTTTATTCAGCTGTTTAAATTATTGCTGTCACCTTCTAATAGGTAATGCCAAACAGTGACAGAGCTAGACTTTGATTCAACTGTTTAACTATACGTCTATCATAAGTAAGGCCCTCAATATTTAGTACTGGCTTCTGCCCGCGATTTTATCCGCGTCCCGTTTGATAATGATGATGATGATGCTTTTTATAACAATCCCACTAATACTATGTAGGTCCAAGTTTAGATATTTGGTTATTTGTGTTAAATTTTTTCTTCAATTTGGATGAAACTTGGAATACGTAACACGTTCGTAATCTGAATTAACACATAGGCTACTTTTTATCCTGATAAATCAACGGGATCATACGAGACGCGCACAAAGTCGCAGGCAGAAGCTAGTACCAAATAATAAAACAGGAAGTGTTTCAGAGTTTTTAAATGTTTGATAGATTTAGATAGGTCAAGTACCTACCTACGTTTCTCAGCCAGTTTATAACTGCCACGCGAGGAAAGCCACATGCTAAACTAGTAAGCTGTAAACATGTGATACTATAGTCGGTGCCAAATAACACCGCAATACAGGTCATTCACCCACCTTCACCAAGATGACGCAAAATTTAATTTATGAATGGCTAATTCTGTCGCTTCCCATACAAACCTGTCGCTTAGACGGTAATCGCTCGAATCTCGTAGTACTGTTTGTTTACCATACATAAATTGAATTTTGCGACATCGTGGTGAAGGTGGGTGAATGACCTGTATTGCGGTATTATTTGGCACCTACTAAAGTAGTTGTATGTGCGTACTCACTATGTCACTAAGTGACAGGCGTCATGGCTCAGTCGGTAGTAGCTCTGCCTTCCGTGCTGTGGGTCGTGGGTTCGATCCCCACCGAGAACAAACATTTGTGTGGCAAACATACATGTTTGTTCTGTGTCTGGGTGTTTCTATGTATTATAAGTATGTATTTACAAAAAAAATGTACTATTATGTATTCTATCAGCCATCTAGTTCCCATCGTACAAGCTTTGCTTAATTTGGGACTAGAAGGCGTTGTGTTAAATGTCCGTGTATATTTATTTATTTATGTATACGTACCATGTCGTATTGTTTGTTTTCAAGCTGCATCAGTTGGCTGATGATCTCCTGTTCTCGCAGCTTGTACATGGAGCGCATCTCGTCTTGCGGCTCGATCTCACGCTGCTTGTGGACCTTCTCCCAATCCTAAACACAATATATATACTAGTTACATTATCTTCTCCTAAATATTTAAAACTCTTTTAAAGCTAACTGACAAACAGTCATAATAGTAGTATTATATAGTGTAGGGGTGGACTAAGAAAGGAATTTTGAAAAGTCGCACCTTAAGGCCCTTGGAAATTGGTACAAAGATTCCCCAAGTAAATTGACTCGAAACGGGTTTAAGAATTTTTAATTTTTTTTAAACTGTTTGCATGCTGCTACTACGCGAGCAAAGCGGCGACAGCTAGTCATCAATATCATCAATATATATAACTCTTTTGAAGCTGACTGACAATCAACCTAAACCATAAGTCCTAGAGGAATGAAATTTGGAGGGCAGTATCCTTATATAGTGTAGGGGTGCACTAAAAAACTAAATTTGAAAAGTCACACTAGAACGCGAGCAACGCCGCGGGAGACGGCTAGTCAATATATATAACTCTTTTGAAGCTGACTTAGAATCAACGCACAGTCTAAACTATAAGTCCTAGAGGTATAAAATTTGGCGGTTAGTATCCTTATATAGTGTAGGGGTGCACTAAGAAAGGAATTTTGAAAAGTCTCACTCTAAAGGGTCTATTTAGAACGCGAGCAACGCCGCGGGCGACGGCTAGTATTTTATACCAATAAAGTAAGCAACAAGCTCGTATATAGTGGCCAACTCTGGTGACGGAGTTTTTAGGCCGCCTTGGTGTACGGTTTTACCGAACGCCGCTGATTCGATGGAATCTGGACTGGAGAATATTGTATTCTTGTGAATTTGTGTTCGCTTCTGATTTGTATTTGATAGTTTTTATGCTTATTCGAGTACAATCAATAAGATTTTAATGCTTCGTGGTCCTTTTTGAGTAATATTTGATCAAATTTTCAAAAATATTCATAACCTGTTCTGCTTCGATCCGTTGTTGTTCCAGACTGAGGGATGTGTCGGCGATATGTTCTTGTTGTTCCAGAATGTGCTGCATTTTACGAGCTCGCTCCTCGTATACTTGTAATGCTGCTACCTGAACAATATAAACCATTCTCATTCATATACACATCCCACTAACATTATAATCTTATTTTCTATTTCAGCTACTTTCATAGCATTATGTCGTACGGCATTTTGTTGTGGGGGAGTGCTGCAGACATAAACACCATATTTCTGTTGCAGAAGAGGGCTATTCGTGCAATTTATAACATGGGTCCCAGAGAATCACTAAGAAATAAGTTTAAGGAAATAAATATAATGACAGTACCTTGCCAGTACATCTATGAAAACTTATTGTATGTTCAAAAAAATATCAATCTATTCAACAAAAAAAGTGATAATCATAATGTTAACACTAGAAATAAAGACAAACTCGCTGTTCCCACCACTAGGCTCACAAAAATTAGTAAATCTTTCAAAGGGCAATGTGTACGCTTCTTTAACAAAATCCCAAGTGATGTGTCTCAGTTGTCGATTGGCAAGTTCAAAAACGTAATAAAACAGAGACTTCTTTTAAAAGCAGACTATTAAATATCTGATTATTTAGAAGACAAACAAGCTTGGGACGAACTAGCTCCAACTCATCCAATAAAAAAAAATGTAATCATACCTAATCATACAAAACGTAATGACAATTCAAAGTGATCAGTGAGATTTTATTGAATAAAAGATTTTTGACTTTGACTATGACTCTGTATAAGTTGTGTCGCTAGTTTGTAACATGTACCTACGTAAAATAAAGTATTTTCATTCATTCATAAATGAAAAAGTTTACATGTTTTGGATATTTCTATGTTTGTGTTTCAATCACGTTGCAACTGCCGGTCCGATTTGGATGACACTTGGAATATATAGTTGAAAGTGCTTCTAAGTAGCCCAGGTTATGTAACCCTTTGAAAAAGGCTAGGCTCATAGATCGACGATTAAGTTTCGGTCGAACGTTCAAAGAACATGTACGTAGTTCCTACGTAAGAAGAAGCGGGACTCCCATTCTACCAAAATTACTCACTGAAAATCTCGTTTTGTATGAAACGTGATTGAAATTTTGACTTCCGTTTCATACATTGTTAGTTTTTCGAATGCACAAGTCTAATTCGATAGTTTCGCCAGTCTGGAACGTTCGTTCGATGCACATATCTTTATTGGTCGGTTACAATCATCGGTTACGGAGTTAGTTGACTGTTGTTTTGTTGGTTAAAATGTAAACTATGTGGTTGTCAAATGCAGGAGGAAGAAGATCCTTGGCCATGAAACAAAAGCGTTTATTAAAATAATTTAGTAGGTAGGCACAGGATCTTCTTCCTCCTGCATTTGACATGGCGACCCCGACGTGATATATTCTGCAGGGTTGTCACTAGAGGCAACCCAATGCCAATTTTGAGTATTACTTAATGATTTTATTTCATTAACTCGGTAGAAAGAGCAATTTAGCCAAGTGGGGTATAACAGACCCATCCGAGGTACAGTGCGAGTGTGGAGCTCCAGTGCAGAGCATGTCGCACTTGCTTTCCTGCCCTCGGTGCCCGACCACCACCTGATCTCGCAGAAGCACTAGCATCCGCCATCCAAGTTGCCACTTTCTGGCAGAAACTAGTCTGAGTGACCATTGACACGATGAATGAATGAATTAACATCAGAAAATAAATTAAAACAGTTAGACAGTGGTTATTTATGTAAACTGATGATTTCTTGTAACTTTTCGTACCTTATCCAGATTTCTATGAGGGTTTTTACGATAAATTAAAGTTGTTGTTTTTCAGCTGTTAAAGTTATGTTTTTTTTTTGTCAAACGCGATTTTTGGTTTTTTTTATTTGGGTCCGCTTCCGATTTCGAAAAAAAATATGTATATAGTTGATATTACCTTGCTGGTCCGGTCGACAGTAGGTTCTCGTCTCGTCCCCAGTCCGTGAACGGGGACAGTTGGCACTGTAGTCGGAGATGTAACCGGAGTGTCGTTCCATTCCGGATAGTCTATGTCACCTGCAAATATATTCCCAAAGTATAGATGTTTGTATTTCAATAATGCTGCAACTGTTGGTCCGATTTAGATGAATCTTGGAATATATTATGTAGTTCGTAACCTGGATTATTATAGGCTACTTGTAATCCCGGGATCAACAAGATAAGTTGAAGAAGGTATTTAAAACTAGCAGTATTGACAAAAATACACGAGATTTATTCAATAGATAATCAAATAGTAATAATGGCCGTAGCAACTAATATGTACCACTCTTCACGCAAATAAATCATTCATTCATTCATTCATTCATTCATTCATTCAACAATTTGGCAGGAGTCACAGCTGAGTCGGTAATAGCTCTGTCTTCCGTGCTGTGGGTCGTGGGTTCGATCCCCACCAAGTACACAAAAATAACTGGAAATAACACGTCATCCATGTAACATTGCTTATTTTGCTTTCCTGTGATTTTTCACTGGTTTCGATCAATATAACTGCCATCACCATCATCTGATGATGAAGCTGTAAGGTAATCAAATTGAAGTCAGTTTTTCTAATTTTTAAACTTATATATTACAGTTACACTTTGCAGTAACAATGTAGGTATATTGTCATAATTAATGTGAGGGGTATGTTAGAACTTAATAATACGAAAGTTTGTGAGGATGTTTGTTACTTTTTCAAGCAAAAACTACTGATCCGATTTGGATGAAACTTGGAATATATATTGTCCGTGACCTGGATTAACACATGACCTGGCTACTTTTCATCCCGAAAAATCCACGGGATCCAACGGGACGCGAACGAAGTCGCGAGCGGCAGCTAGTTATCTTATAGTTACATACCGAGCATGTCGTCCATGGCATCGTGGTGTCGTGGCGGTGCGGCGTGCGGGTTGTTGGTCAGCGCCGGGTACTTCAGCACCCAGTCCTCGTAGCCACCCTTCAGCGCCAAGGGAGGACGCGAGTACTGCACTTTTACATCCCACTGGAATATTATTTCATTTTTATTTATGTGAAGTAAATATCAATATCTTCAATATATATATAAAACTCTTTTGAAGCTGACATAGAATCAACGCTAGAGGTATGAGAGGATGAGGTAACCTAGAGGTAGAGGGTAGTATCCTTATATAGTGTAGGGGTGCACTAAGAAAGGAATTTTGTAAAGTCACACTCTAACGCGAGCAACGCCGCGGGAGACGGCTAGTAAATAATATGATCAGTGAGATTTTTATTGAAGGCTTTGCTTTTTCAGGGTTAAATGTTTAAATTAAAATGACTTTTTACACAATAATTATTTGATTATTTTGAAGATAAATAAGCTTAGGAGGAAGTAGATCCAAATCCTAACTAATATTATAAATGCGAAAGTAACTCTTGTCTGTCTGTCGCGCTTTCACGCCAAAACTAATGAACCGATTTATATGAAATTTGGTACACAGATATTCTAGAGCCTGAGAAAGGACATAGGCTACTTTTTAATGCGAAAAAAGGGTTGTAAGAGGTTGAAAGGGGGGGGGGGGATGAAAAGTTCTATGGAAGTAATTAAAAATGCTACCCAAAGACACTATTCCACGCGGACGAAGCCGCCGGCACAGCTAGTCATTCAATAATTTTCTTAAAAAATAATCATACTTATACTATACAATAAGCGTTTTCTATCTAAAACCACTAAGTAAAAAAAAGATCAAGAAGGTTATAACAACTTCAAAATGTTTTAATTATTACGAATTGAGTTTCATAACTAGAACATCAGTCAGGATAAATAATTAGCAATACAATTTAAATTCATTTGGGAATAGTGACAGCCTATTTTAACAATATTCGAGAGGTGTGAACTCCTTGAAGTCAGAAATGCAATAGAGGACGAGTCAAGCACGCGCTCCGTTTATAGGATTTTTAGTCATGCGACCATCCGCTTATTATACATATAACCTTATGATGTTTTAAAGCGATCAGTGAGATTTTATTGAAAAAAGCATTTTAACTTTGACTCTGATGCTATGAAAATGTTTTTACGCTAGTAACAAAAAAGCGAAATTTACGATTACAACAATATTTACAAAACACACACGCAACAGAGCTATCTGCAAACCTTTACAAACAATTTATAGATAGCTCAACTGATCTAAATCAGTACCAAGCTACATTGCCAGTTCATACCCTCAGTAGTATAGTTTTGAGTAGAAACAATGTCTTCCCCGGTATAACAGTGTCGCTGCTCCAGTCCAGCAGTACTATCAGGTCCATGGAGGCACGCTGGGCCCACGTGGGACGAGACTCTGCGGGGAGATTCTGCTCTAAGACATTCGCTGATTGCCTGCAAAATTAAAACAGAGATAACACACATAATATAAAACTCTTTTGAAGCTGACTTAGAATCAACGCACAGCCTAAACTATAAGTCCTAGAGGTATGAAATTTGGAGGGTAGTATCCTTATATAGTGTAGGGGTGCACTAAGAAACGAATTTTGAAAAGTCACACTCTATCGCGAGCAACGCCGCGGGAGACGGCTAGTCCTACTAATATAAGCGAGAAAGTTTGTAAGGATGTAAAGACACCCTTACATTTATGTATGTTCTAGCTTCCGCCCGCGACTTCGTTCGCGTCCCATTGGATCTCGTTAATTTTCCGGGATAAAAAGTATCCTATGTTAAATAAATATTCACGGACACTTAACACAACGCCCTCTAGTCCCAAACTAAGCAAAGCTTGTACGATGGGAACTAGATAGGTGATAGTATACATACATTTTTTTTTTTTTGTAAATACATACTTATAATACATAGAAACACCCAGACATAGAACAAACATCTTTATTTGCCACACAAATGTTTGTTCTCGGTGGGGATCGAACCCACGACCCACAGCACGGAAGGCAGAGCTACTACCGACTGAGCCATGACGCCATGACGCATGTTACTTCTAATACCTCCAAGAATATGTGTACAAAGTGTCATGATGTTCGGTTAAGTAGTTTTCGCGTAAAAGCGTAACAAACAAACTTACATTAACATTTATAATATTAGTAGGAAGCAGGATGTTTGTTTTTTCCTCTTTCACGCGAAAACTACTGATCCGATTTGGATGAAACTTGGAATATATATTGTCCGTGACCTGGATTAACAATTAGCGTATTTTTTATGTGGGAAAATCAACTTTGGCGTTTATAATGTTTGTAGGACAGGATAGGATTTTGAACTAGCTTTCGCCCGCGATTTCGTCCGCGCCTCCTTAGTGTGTGTAAAGGTCGGTCATTAACATGTTCCCAGTCCCCAGTCCCCATAAAAAATGATTTGACAACTTCATACGTCCAAAAACTGACAAACCATTGTGGGGCCATTGAAGTTGTGAACACAGTGGAAGCACGGACCCCTGAAAAAAAGCTTCATGGCCCCACATTGGGGGCACCAGCAGGCCTAGCATGCGCGCGCGAGATATTTGTCATGTCGTTCTGTCAAAATGTAAGCATTTTGCACCAGTTTTTGAACTATTGCATTATCTGTGGTAATGTTGTCGACAAAACGCGCCTTTGAATCTTCAGCTTTTGACATTTCTGCATGACTATTATCTCGTCCTCAGAGAGGTACCACGAGTAAGAAGTGTCAAAAGTGTGCATTATGGCGCGTTTTGTCGACACCATTAGGTACCACAGATAATGCAATAGTTTAGAACCTGGTGCAAAATGCTTACATTTAGACAGAACGACATGACAAATATCGCGCGCGCGCATCCTAGGCCCACTGGACAGAGAACGTGTTAAACCATCTAGCTCTCACAAACATACCCAGGTGAGATGCACTCCTCGGGTACACTGATGCAGGCGGGATGGTTGATATGAGAGTCGATGAAGTCCTTCCCCGGCCGAGCATCCAAGATCATAACCTTCAGCTTACCGCTCTTCAGGACCTGGTACAGCTGCTCACTGCTGATTATCACTTCATCTAGATCTGGAATTTATTTATAGATGATATTTATTATTACTATTTTATATACAGGCAGCTTAATGCTGATATTTAATTTGGTATATCACTTAATATTGTGTGTGCACTTGGTTTATCTAGTCTGTTTTTAAATGTGTTAACTGTTGGAGCAAAGAAAGAAAAAAGGAAAACCATTTATTCAAACCACCACTTAAATAACATGAAAAAATAAAAAAGGAAGATCCTTAACTATTACATAAGCATAAATGAGCATACAAAATATTTACAATGCAAAAATGTATGCCTGTAGTGGTGGTGAAAGGGCACTAATTATTGCCTCTGGCAGCCTATTCCAGGCTTCGACCACACGATAGTTAGTCATTTCATCAAAATTCTAGACCTGAGGCCCTAGTACGAGTTTTGGTGTGTAAATCTGGTGTGAAACGTCTGACGCCCAGCACACCAGTGGGCGCTTATTTGTATGGAGACACTGAGCGGATTCTTTGAGAAGCTTGGTCTACACCAAGCCCGTACTCGCATTTCGAGCTTCTCAAAGAATCCGCTCAGTGTCTCCATACAAATCAGCGCTCACTAGTGTGCTGGGCGCACTAGTGAGGGCGACACTGAAAACTCGTACTAGGCCCTCTGAGATCTTAGTCCAGCAGTGGACCGATATAGGTTGTTGATGATGATGATGAATCAAATCAATAAGTGAGTTTATGGAAAACACCTGGATAAGTTTCGAATATATGTAGTGTGTAGTGTAGTGTTACCAAGCGTAAAGTCACTATTTGGTTGGGTGACCACATTTACATCTGAGGGCTTTTGTGCTTCGGAGGACACGATAAACTGTCCCGGCTCTAGCAGTTGTTAAGCCATGACGGAGGCCTTAAAGCAGCCTAACAACTCCATCACCAGAGTTGGCTACTAATTCATACAAGCTTACTTGCTAGTGTACCGAGTAAGTTCATTTCAGAACATCGCTAGGTGCACCAAGAAGCGAATACCCTATGTAGACCCTTACCAGGTAATCCCAAAGGTGGAGTTGGCTCGTTCAGAGCCACCACCTCCATGGCCTTCTTTCTATTCTCCTCTATCTTCTGCTTTATCAATTCATTTTCTTTTATGTCATTCAATCGCTTCACTTTCTGCTCCCGAGAATATCTAGAAGAAACCTCTAAGTTAAAAAGGAATGATTTATATCAGGCAACGAATTAGTGTAGGTACATTGTACACCATAGAGATATAGGCCCATAGATTCAAGACTAATATACATACAAATTATACTTAATTATTTCAAACTTATAACTACTAGTACAATCGGTATAGCTCCGCCTAGTGCACTGTTAGTTAGATCTCCACATTTGCGTGATGGCAGACATTGATGTTTGCTGAATTCTTGTAGCTGTCTGATAGGTATTTACAAATAACATGGTACTCAATGCCTTTAAAAGCAATTTTACACATAAACAAGCATTCCGCTACATTCAAATTTACATAATGTCTTATTCTATTTACAGTTAATGTATTGATTAATTTGGCATATAGCCCAAACAGCCAAAACACATTTGTTTGTTTATGTAGATACTCCTAATAATATAGTTATATTGGAATCAGAACACACTAAACTATACATAATCAAAGAATTGTAATGGCTTGTTAGAATTATTAGTACATTTTAGCATCACTTATGAAAATCAGCCGAGCAACATCAAATTTGTTGATTACTTATCTCACCTGTCAATCAAGCTAATCTTGAGCTTTTCAGCAGCGTCTAGCGCCTTTGTGGGATTCTTTACACCGAGCATATTTGTAAAGTATGATTTGTCTTTCAGATACTCCTTGTCTTTGCTGATGAATGCGACTACCCGCAGGTATTTCATGTAGTACACGTAGGAGTACTCTTCGTCGCCCTTCGCACGAGCATCCTCGGCGCTCTCGTACAGTTTTTGAGCAGTTTTGCATAACCTGCAACAAACATTGTGTTTTTTTAGACTACACGCAAACTTTAGTGTAATTTGGGTTTGAAATCGTGTTCTATACATACAGTGTCGCTCTCTTGGTCTTCAAATCAGGAACATTGTGCATTTTGTCTAAATCCTCTATGCATTTTCCAAGGTGAAGCTGAATCCTTCGCACTTCTGTCATTTTGTTTGTTTGACCAAGTTTGGTCAAGATTTCGAGTAGGGCTCGAATGTAATAGAAACGAAATCCACTGTTAACTACATTTGTTCCAAAAATAGCTAAAATTCAATGCAAACAATAAAATTACGATTCTATCTGAAAATTCTGAAAAATGTCATGTTTTTTACTTGGCTGGCAGATTTTGGCATTTTGCACAGATAACAAAATCGCAGGTCTTTATAATTATAAACGTAGATAAAAAATAATGATAATAGGTGAAATGAAATTTCTTTATCTAGGACACAGATCATATAAACTAGTAGAGTAGATTTAAAAACAGTGTAAAACGGTAGAACATTAAAAACGGTGTAGTTTACCAAAATGAAATTAATACTTTTAGCCCAAAATAAGTTTGAGCTATGTATTATTTTTCATCCGTAATATACAGATATCCGGTAGTTAACTGTGGAATTAGTTGTCAGTTGTCACTGTCATTGGTGAGTCAGTGTCACTTACTTTGACAGTATTTGTACAGTTAGCAGCTAAAAAGTTAAAGTTTCCCGAACCTGCCAGACCAATTTTTAAAACTTTCTATCTTATGTTTACGTCTATAGAGTGGTAATTCAGTTGTACAAGATCAACCTACATTACATTGAGTGTTGAGTTTGAGAGACTGTACTCAAGTAAATAGCGCAGCGCAAGTTTTCATGCGCAGTGGAGTCTTCCTGAATTTTCCTGGTCGATCGCGGTTCCATTAGTTTTCAGCTGATCACGCGTTCCACGGGTGCACATCAGTCCTTCCGCGTCACGGGTCATGAGCGATTCTTTCGCTGCTTATTGAAATCGCTGTGTGATTGTGTTGTGTAGTTCCGATTTAGCAAGTGCTAGTGAAGATGTTTTCAGGGCTCACAAATCAGGTCAGTTCTTGGATGGGGGCGGCGAAGGGCGAGCCCCAAGATGAGGAGGTGCCTACCCCCACGAAGGAAGTCACGGGCGAGCCCTCCGCGGCTGTCGAGGGAGAGAAGCAGAGGTGAGATGGTTTCTTTGTTTACATTTTCCAGATTCGTTTCGCTTTATTGCTTTTCCTTTACTCATTACAGTTTTGCTGAAAAAATATTGCTTGATTTAATTATATTCAGAAAGTATTACCTTATTCTGTCCAAGCAACTGTATGTCTTTGAATTCTATGATATTGTTCAACCCAGTATTCTGAATCATTTTCAAAAGCTAACTAGGTCAAAGTGGTATTGATCTGTTGCGATCCAGATCACCTAAGTTCCTACTGTAAGAACTAGATCTTTCCTGTTCTCTGTGCTGCAATATTTCAACATGTATAAATGTTTATTGCATGTACCTACTATTTGAGGCATAGTTTATCTGATAAG
Source organism: Eulithis testata (assembly GCA_947507515.1). Classification (NCBI taxonomy): domain Eukaryota; kingdom Metazoa; phylum Arthropoda; class Insecta; order Lepidoptera; family Geometridae; genus Eulithis; species Eulithis testata. Next base: position 680,432 of record OX382213.1, on the reverse strand, counting down.
AGCCCTTACAATTCCACTTGATTGCTGCAGAATCCAATTTGAAACTAAAAACGTAACTAAATGGAGTACCTAAAACACCTTTAGTTAGATTGCAGGTACCTAGTTCTTATAAAAAATATTTCAAAGAAATAATATTTTTTTCTCAGTAGTCCTACAAAAGGGGGCAGCAAGCTCGAACTGATCACAAACGTCAAGTCTCAGATGACAGGATGGCTCAGCTCAGTCCCCGTTCCTGGTCTCCGGAAAAACGAAGCCCCACCGGCCGAGCCAGAAGTCGCCCCTGCCGAACCAGAAATTGCCGAGACTAAACTAGAGGGGAAGGAGGATGATGATAATTCTAGGTATAATAGGTACGAGGGGTTTGGCGGATTATTGAGTCACTGCTGGTGTTTGGTTCGTTCTTTAGATGGTTGGTCTTGTGAACTTTGACACGATAATTAGTTCATAATGTCCATGAATATTTATTTATTGTGATGTGCTTTTAAAATGCAGTATGCAGCTGCAATTTAGATGTTAAAAATAAATTAAAACTTGCTATTTTAATGATGAGATGAGAAAAACAGATTTCCTAACCAACAAATGATAAAATGTTTTATCAATAGTTTTATTACGCAATAAAATATACAAGCTGTAGCAAGGCCAACCATCCAAATATTTAATTCATTTACTCAATTTATCAGGATTCCAGCTTATCGGGCAATATCATAGCTTTTTGCAAGGATTCACTTGAATGTTTTTAACACAGCTTTGGTGCACTATTCCCATAGAAATCACAATACTGATAGCTTTTTTAATGCACACGCAAAGCTTCATATACCTTCTCTGTAAAAACAAGTTATGGATAAAGTCAATCGTAATGCAGGTAACGACATATCTACTGAGCGTTTCTTGACGTTGCGTTGGTCTTACAAGCTTATTCTACAGGGCTAAGCCCCAGTGCGTTGCGTTGCGTAAAGCAGCGATTCGGCGATCGTGACGCACAACGCTGCGGTGTGCGGCTCAACGCAGAGTACCGCGTTTGCTCCTCGCCGCTAACGCAGACTGCGACATAACAAAAGACCATACTAGACGTTTTCCATACAACTATGTGTCCGGCGCCGCATGTCGCATACCGCAGCGTTGTGCGTTACGATCGCGACACCAAAGCTTTACGCCTCGTCGTCGCATTGGATCAACGCATTGTATGCGTTGCGTTTATCCAGTAATCCATAGACTAGACGCAATGCAACGCAACGCACTAACAGGGCCTCGCCCTTATACATCCAAGCGAAGGCAAGCAAGAAAGACGACGTCCAGTGATTCATCTATCCCTCGAATTCATAAACGGAGGCTGAATAGTCCGCTAGTTTCAACGAACATTCGCTTAGCGCAGCGTCTAAATCCTAGACGATCATCTACCGGCTGAAGACTCGTTTCACCGTGGCGTGACGTCATTCGACGTCATCCTGAATCATCGAAATGAGCATAAAGCGCTTAGGCGCTCAAGTTTGACGACAGAATTTAGACTCTGTCGTCAAACTTGAGCACCAGAGTAAAAGATCAAATATGACGATTTTGGATTCTTAGATAGGTAAAGCTTGAACTCTCTAAACCAAAAGCAGCCATTTGCTACGAGGTTCATCGTATGCTGGTGGCAGATATTTTGGTGGAAAGTTTCGCACGCGTACGAAGTCGCGGGTATCAGCTAGTTATCAAATAAAAGCATTTTGACTTTGAAATGAATGCAAGAAAAGTCATGCACGTTTCACAGTTTCACTTGATAGCCTCTTTCTCGCATTTGATCACACAGAAGTATGTGCAAATGAAGGGGGACAGCTCTCGCTGGTGTTTTGCCTGATCTATCCTTTTAATTCTAAGTAAGATATATTCTATGGGTAGGTAGGTATCGCCGGCAGAACACATTGCATGTTTTAAATAAAACTTTACTTATAAATAACACAAATTTAACTACTTACTGGCACTTTCTTTCCGCAAACTCATATTCTGCTCAAACCCCATTTTATTTATTTCTCATTTTTGTGCATTCAACGTTTTATAATCCTAGTTGGTAAGATTTTAATTCTAAGTTAGTTCAGAGTACTTAGAATGGTATTAACATTAACAAGTTTTTATATCTGCATAGATCACCTGGGATGGACTTAGAAAGAACTAGAACTTAGAATATTTTTAATCTTTTTCTTATTAGAGACCTCGTTTATCGGCTTAGCCGTAAATAACGCAACTTGAATTTCAATATATTAAAATTATTTTATGTCCAATTTAAATTGATAACGATTGAAATACTAGGCTTTTATGTTTAAAAAAAACCGCAAATGCTTAACGCCTTGGAGTGATCTTGTAATTTTATTTTATTATGAATTAATTGAATTTGAAATGCTGTTAGTTGTTGCTTTAGCTTGTCTTAAAAAAAAAAGTCTAGAGACGCCATGACGTAAGATCTAGATTATTCTAGATCTAGACAGTAGTAATATCCATTTTCTCGTCCGTTCAAGCCTGCGGAAAAGAAACTTGCTTTGGCAATTGCTAATTCAGTGTTATCCAAGTCATTCTAATTAAATTTTTTCGTTCTGCAGTCCTCGAGATAACCTCTGGACTATCTGTTTCCAAATAATATCATCTTAGTAATCGTAGGCATCTAGAAAAGTGCTCTATTGACGGAAATTGAAAGTTCAACGTACGAATACGAGGCAGAACGTTCTAACTAGCGGTGTCACCGCCAAGTGTAATGGTAAACTAGATAAAATGTTTACAAGCAAGCAAGCTCGTATGAGTTAGTGGCCAACTCTAGTGACGGAGTTTTTAGGCCGTTTAAGGCCTCCGTCGTGGCTTAACGGCTGCTAGAGCCGGGATTGACAGTTTAACGTGCCTTCCGAAGCACGGAAACGCTCAGATGTAAATGCCACAATAGTGAAATTTTCTAGATAAATTCAATCTAACCGCTGATAACTATCATCTACAACAGTTTTAAATAATTTAAGTAACGCTTAAGTTAAACAATTTATTGAACGACATTACCATTACACTTGGCGGTAAGACCGCTGCTCTATACTCGTAAAATGTTGCATAATATTTATTTTACATATGTATAGCTGTATGTTTCCCCCCTAGTGCGACAGGGGGCGCTGACAGCCGGCCTGCATCCGCTGGGGGTACCCCCACAGAAGAGCAGCCTGCAGGGGTAGGCAACGGTAAGTCCAGTCTATACGAGATTTGATTCGTTTTGTACGCTAAGGCTGGTAGTTAAACAGCACATTTTTGTCAATTTTTCTTTTTGTAGAAACGAGCCAAATTTATGTTTTTGTACATATTGATTTTAGTAAAAACCTGCTAATTACGCCGTTTTCTCGTGGCCCTACTATTTTGTCCTACTAGTAGGACCACGAGGAAGACCAGTTTCTGTTCGTCCTACTTATGTTTGACTCTACTTAGATAACAGTTTAGCTATATGATACGCACTCAACTAGTGATGTTTAATATAGGTACCCAGTGTTATTCTGAGTACTTATCCCGATATTTTTCTTCTCTCTGCGTTTGAAACCAAACAAAATTATTCTCGATCCATTATCCAAATCCATCGAGATTTCTTTTTTTAGATAAATATATTTGAAACAACTTTTATGTTTACTAGATCAGAAAAACACTTCTCAAATTCTTTAAGTTATATATTTTTATTTATTATTTTCTTTATACCCTAGTTAATGCTATTTTATGTTTGCTATTATTATTTTTTACAGTTTTTTTTTTACAAAATTATTTTCAGATGCGCACAGTCAAAAGTTTTTCTCAGTTGACGCTATCGAAGTTCCCGATATGCAAGAGTGTTAGTATTTATTTTATTTTGCTTTTATGCTTTTTATTTGATCATTTGCAAGGATAAACTTGTAAACTGGGTGAATCTCGTTTCCCAGTTCACCTAGGTGAATTGTCGAGAAACTTACGGCGCGAGTTTGACGCCATTTCATGCTCTGTTGAAGTTAGCATTTATTGAATCGTATAAAAATCCTAGATCAAGATGGAAGGTTCTTACCAGATCTCGGTTAAGTCATGTGGATTTGTCGCGTACATTTACCTAGTTTATAAAAAAATCCAAAGTAATATTGAATTATATTCTTAATTTTGACTTGAAATACATTTACACCCCGAATCCCCGGTTTTCTCTAATATTTATTCTAAAACTAGCGGACCGTCCCGGCTTCGCACGGGTATTTAACAAAAATTTCAATTTTTTAGGTCATTTTTTACACCTTGGGTTGCATTATTGTAGTTTTAGTATGGATCCTTATTTTTTTCAAATATAATATAGCCTATGTCACTCGGGGATAGTGTAGCTTCCCAACGGTGAAAGCATTTTCCAAATCGGTTCAGTAGTTTCGGAGCCTATTCAATGCAAACAAACAAACAATCGAATCTTTCCTCTTTATAATATTAGTATAGACAACATCTCAATCACCCAGCAGCAGGATTTAAAAGAGTCCTTTATCAGCCATCAATCTTTCACCAGTGACCACCAAAGCGGTTGCTGGCGCGAAGTCCTTGGGCAGTTTCCTGTACTCCGCGGTGAACAAGGCTGGCGCGAAGGTCAGCGAGGCCAGCGCCAAGATCAAGAAGACTGTCGAGGAAAACGTACGTATTTCTTCCTGTCTAAAGTTTTGATGGAGTTTTATCCTGAAATTCATTGTCATTTTTCCACCTGCAGGTTTAGCATAAAATATTTTTATCTTTATCTTTTTATCTTATATATACCCCTATATATAGGTTTAGCATGACTGCCCTAAAACCGACTCAATCTATCTGTTTCCTTTCTTTTGAGGAAGAGAAAGGTGGAGGGGATGGTTAAGAATTACATACTAATAAATTCAAGAGTACCGGTGATACCCAATCACCTCAAATTGCTTGTCTCCTTTTCTTTTGAGAAAGAGAAAGGTGGAGGGATGGTCAAGAAATACTAATAAATTCAACCGGGTTGATCAAGGCCCTCACCTATTCCTTATCGTTCCATAATTGTAGCTTTTAAAGCCCTCAGCGATCACAATGAATAGAATGACCAAACATTTCAATAGAGTGGATAAGTGTCTTCTAGACTGTCTTGCACCATCGTTGGCTTCATCCTCGCTTACCATCAGGTGAGATTGAAGACAAAAAATGGTCTATTTAATACAAAAAGAATCCCTCGACATTGATACCTTAAACTAACTTCAGCTGGCATTTAAGCTGTTGATTAAGAGGTAACGATTACACTAGAAGTCACGGACAACAGCTAGTAGAGCACTTAGCACCGCGAGTGGACAATAAAGGCAGGTTCACTATAAAAATTAATGAGTATTGTCCTGAGTGGGCCGTTACCGAAAGTGCGGTGAGCTGGATTATACTTTGGCTATTCGCTACTATTTGCTTTTAGAGTATCACATTTTTCTGGATTTTCAGACTGCCTTCTAATAATTTGGGACGAAACAGTTGTAGTAGTAGTAGTATTCATAAAATTAAAAGTTATTGTTCCGTCCCAGTGGGACGAGATACCGTTAGTCCGAAACTAGAATAACTCAAAGATTCTGATTCTGATATGTCAAGAACAAGAAGAGCAAACAGTTCAAAATTAAGTAATTCTTGGACTGAGGCCTATATACTGATCCGGACTCAGTACTCATTACATTATTGGTCAGATTATCTGAGTACAGATTCAGCGTAAATCGAGACTCAAGTCACGTTTTTATTCCGAAAACACAAAAAAACTCTACCCAAGCATTTCTTTAGAAAAAATACCGATAATCTATACTCAGATTTCGATGCTTGAGTATCGTTTCAAACTTGGCTGAACTCTACTTAAACATTAGACACTCAAGTAACGTTTCGGAATCAAAGCTCGACTTAAATCAATGCTCAAGCATTGATCAAGACTTAAGCAATTATTAAGCATACTGCCTAAGCGTAATGCCTAATTATTACCTAGAATATCGATAACTTGATCTCATTGATCTAGGTTTTCTTTAACTGTGTATTTTGTGTTTATTGTACACTTCGGTATTGAAATCTTCTTGGAATGTTTACAACAACTTTTCAATTTAATTAAATAAAGTCATCTGTATCGATTCTTTTGTACAACATAATCAAACGACACGTGACCGAGTCCTCTGTTAAATTTATTTAGAATTTAAATTACATTTACAACGTTAGAGTTATCAAAATACTTCAAAACTCATTGCAGTTCACAAACACTAACCTTTTCTCGAACATACCTCAATTAAGGCTCTCGGAGCGGAGAATATTCGGACCATGGCGATAGCGATAAAACTTTTGATTGGATTACTTCATGCGACGGGCGATAGGTACGGTGATGTCTGTTGGATTATATAGTGACTTTTTGTGTTTCTCAAACAGTTCGGAAAGCTTAAAGGACTTGGGAATACTTTGATTGGCAGACGTGAGCTTTGCACACGGTTTCGTCTCTGTTATGTTTTCCTCTCGCCCGATTTGATATGTTATTTTTGGAAATAAAGTTTGTTGAGAACTTTGGATAGATACGTCACATCGAAACACAAGAAACCTTGGGCTTAAGGGTTTTTCGATGTATTTATTTATTGTTTAAGCAGGAAAAATAGATGAATTCCTGTTTGTAAATAAGTATTTCACGTTTAAAATCTACAAGAAACAAAATAGTTCTCTTTCGAAGCGCTACGAAGGCTTTCAAGGAATGCATTTCGTGATCGAGTTACTCAGTAAATAAAACACTGTTAGCGTGAAAACATTCTCAAACACTCCGGAAATATACTTCGAAAACCGCATCCAGAAATCTTCTACCAGTTAATCGAAAAATCTCACAGAATCTATTAAATATCTGTCATATTTGAAATCTAAAACTAATTAAGTTTGAAGAAGAAAAAGTTGAGCAGAATTTTCACCCTCTCAGTCACCGTCAAATGCTTATAATTTTCTCCAAAGCCTTCACAAGACCACGTTTGGCTTGCGGCCAGTTCAAAAGAATTGGGGCCAGTCATAATGCGGCATGACGCAACCTTTGAGACTGGCTTATGTGACTGATGGGATGGGAATCGCGTGGGAAGATGGACAAATGTGATTAGGACATTGCCCAGCCTTTACAAAAAACAGGCAGGGGCACCCTGCATCGAATTTTAAACAGAATATTGCAGGAAACTTCTTGGCCATATTTATCCCGGCATCTACTCGTACTACTTTTAAATTGTTATACCCCATAGGAGTATTATTGTCCATTACTTATATCTGTTGTTACTCTTTGCTACTTCGACCAGCACTTAGGTGGCTAAACCCTCGGCATTGTCCGGGTAGGTCATGAGACCATACAATGCATTAGATGGGGCATGATAAACACGCGATCGCAACGCATATAAAATGGGTTTCATCTGGTATATGCATAACTATGACACATGTCGCCATAAATATAATCACTATTATCACTACGTTACGGTATATATTACTCTACACACAATTCACAAAGGTTTAGCCCTGACATTGAGCGGTAAAGAAATTGTGCATTGGCTAAGCACAGCCTTGTAAAAGCTAGATCATGAGGCGCCCCAGAATTAATCTATTACCTACTCACCTCGCACCCGGGTAAGCTCGTAAGCCGTTTAGCCTCGACATTGAATTATAAGGATATTGTAGGTATGATATATTGGCGCCCCAACGTGGATTGCATTCGAGATATCAAATCGAATTAGGTTTTTGCGTACCTGAGTTTTGTTGAACTAATTTTTTTCTAAAGAAGTCAATAGCTTTACGTTTGTTCAGTTTTTGAACATACGATAGTGAGCCCCTTTTTTTGTCAATCTTTCACTTGAATTGCCATTTCTACGAATCAATATAGAAGTGGTACTTTGCGTTGATTCCGCGATCCTTATCTGTAAGTTCTAGACGAAATGGCGCCGAACTTTCGGCAGCCCTGAGCAAAAGCTTGTGACCTTTTTATAAATGCTTCTGGGCGTAGGAAGTTCGTAAAATTGAGATTCAAAGGTGTTATCGTTTGAAGGGTAGGGTTTGGAACGACTTAATCAATACAGGAATGGTAAAATTGTGGATTAAGTAATATAGTCTTTTCATCCAGTATCCAGCAACCCACATAAGAAATGCTTGTAGCGATGACGCTTTTAAAAATGCCTAAAAACATAACCTATCGAAATATCCCCCATATTTATTTTGCTTACAGATGATAGGATTTAGTTAAAAGTTATAAACCTCCCAACCAAAAACCATCCCTCGTAGAGGTCAGCAGTGACGTATCCAAGATTGGTAGAGCCAGTGGGGGATCAGCTTGACCCAAGATTTCTGTTTCGAAGATGCTTGAACTATTATGGGTTTCCCTGACTAATCCTGATCAATTCTAGGGTAGACCTAGAGATTTTGGAGGCTTCAGCCCCTAGCATCCCCCTATATCCGTTAGTAGAGGTCAGTGTAGGCCATAGAAATCAGGTCAGTTTAAATAGGTCATGATGGGTCACAGCGAACAAGATGAAATGCGGATTTTTAATTGAATTTTTGCTTTGACCAGTTAAAATAGATTTTGCTGGCCATACGTGTAATTAACTTTTAGAATACGCTTTTATTGTGCGTTAGGTCGTAAACTGATTTTAATCAATTTATTTCTGTTGAAAATAGGTCTACATTTTACGACACAATACGAAGCAATTTTTTCTATGAATGCTTGTTTATATTGTAAAGTGCTTTGCCATACCACAGATCATATAATACTATACTACTGCTTACTATAATATCAATAATATCATAATATATTTCCTTTTTTTTAGCGCTATTGTGAAATTTACTGCATTAGATTTCAATTATTTTATCTCCACCCTAGTTTATCGTAACTTTTTCAACCATTGTATATCTTTGTTTCCAAAATACTTTTTACTTTCCATAATGTTTTACCTGCGTTAGCTGTAGTTGCCTTTAGTGGATAAGCACCAGCCATTATATGTTCTGTTTGAGTTTAGTTTTAAGTTATGTGTATTATTCTTTGGCAATCCTAATAAATAAATAAATAAATAAGCCTATTTTTATCGAATATAGAATGTTACTCTTATTAAGCTTGAACGTTTTATAGTTCATCATAATATTTTTTATCGACATTATGTACTGCTGGCCTATGCCGAATTCGTTATTTCTGGATACCAGCAGTGGACTTCTATATGAAAATGATGAAGAGGCAGTACATATGCTTTGAGCGTCTTTTTGGCTCTCCCATCCAATTCTTTGTTATTATTTTCATCTGTACCTAAGTACAAAACTTTCCATTATACTTTAAACCTTAGAAAACCTTAACCAGCACTTCCATCTACAACATTCTCGCAAATACAAATTAGGACATCCAAGAAAAATATCGCTATTTCCAAGCAAGATGAAGCCCGTGCTCAATAGAAGCAGCGTGTAACGAAGCCGTAATAGAGTTTGTGCACACTTCCTTACACGATGCACTCTGGAACCCGATAACATGGTTAGTGTGAACTCAGTGATGTTGCAAAAGCTTATCTAAATTTGTTACTTTACCGTACTACCTCCTGATTTTAATTAAACGCGACTGGAAAACGCTAGGATCCAAGTTGTAAGTATCTTACTTTTCTTTTTGGGATAGGTTGCTCAAAATTACTTTGTTTTTAAAACGTTTAGAAGTTGTTTACTGTTGTTTACTTACTAAAGAAAATTTACAAGTGTACAGTTTACTAAACAACTTCTATTGATATTTATCACCTACTCAAAATCCTTGAGAATGTCTAATAAGGCTAGTCAGCAGCATATCCGAACCTTACTACGTACATAACAGACACTCAGCCCTATCGCTCGATACATCAAAAAACTCGACCAAATAAATGTACCTAAAAATACAGATTTACAGTAACGAAATTCCGCCCCACGTTGGGCGCCAATACCTGTCCCTATATTTCGATGTCACGGCTAAACGGCTTACGACCTCCCGCTGAGTTACGGACGATAATATATTGAATTACCTAGACTAAAATGTTTTTGGGATGGTAACAGAAGACTCAGGTGCCTGGGTTTCCTGGCTGGTTTCCTATTCAACGTTTTTCGGGTTTCGTTTTTATGTGACAAAGCGCTTTAGGCGCTTTACTTACAGTTTTTCTTCTACTTTATCGATTTCAAAGCTTTTGTGGTTTGGTTTTTTATGTGACGACACACTTCAAAGAAAGGTTTTTCGACTTCATCCTTCAGATTGATTGATTGGGTTACTGATTTTTTTATTGGCCACCCTGCGTTGATCATAGTTTTGGTCGAGTTTGGTACGAGATATAATAAGTTACGAAAAGTACAAGGTGTAGTAGTTACTACTTAACATCAGGCTTGTTTCAATATTTAGCTGTATCAAAAAAAAAAGTTTATCTCCTTCACCAGTAAGTAATTCTTCAATCTCACTTCTCGTGATTTAATACATCATTCCGCGTAACAGAGGGAAGCATTTTAGCACCTCAAGGCTGCGCAAATTGGAAGCTAGAGGGATTTCGTTATCATAAGAAAATATCTTTCCATCTTCTCTGACACCTATAAATTGAGGTTTCCGATTTAATACCGTTCTGTATTACTTTCGGATCTCCGTGAAGACTGAGGGATTTTCTTTTCAAAATTTCTAATTATTTTTACTTCGATCGGTCTTGAACAAAAACGGGTTTCCTTGGGGTTTCTGCGTTTTTTCTAAGAAGCTCGCATTTGCAAAATTAAGCTTATTGATTTTTATATAATTATTATCCTTATTACTTTTCTTCCTGCCTTTGTAGTGAGTTCGGCGTAATATGTTTTTTTCTTCCATTTCGCTCTATCATCCGTCATCTGAGTATTAATACCTTTATTTTTAGGTTGTAATTTCCATGACGAGAATATAGTAGGTAATCATGATATTCGTCAAAATTCTTCATCCATCATGAGCAAACGTCGCCCTACTTTATAAATAAAAAAACTTTGTCGAGATCTCTTCATTGGCCCTGTCATCTAGAATCTCAACACTTGTAAATAAGGTCGTCTCCAAGTAAAATTGGCTGGCTCTAGTTCGAATGAAGTTACCCAATTATCTTAGAAGGAGTCGTCGACAGAAATAAATGTGCTGCCCGGAGTCTCCGACTGCAAAACTCGATAAGTTAGCACCAGTCGCTTGGACTTTGATACTGAAACAAGCATAGCGTGTAGCGTAAGCGATAAAGAAGTCGACAAGGGATAAGAATAACACAGGATGAAAGCGCACTGCAAGCCTATTCGTGGTAGTATTTACGTAGGTAAATTTTATAACCATTGATCTATTAGTAAAGATTAAAACAGTTAAAGTACCATCAGGTGAATAGAGGAATTCTGTCCAGACTGTTGCCTATAACAAAGTAACTATCTTAGTTTGTCTGTCGCTTGTCGTTCAGCTTATATAAAACCTTAGAATATCTCCTTGACACCAAAGTCCAACGTTCAGCTTTCTCTATGATTAAGACGAATAATGTACCTCCCTGCAGCTATCTCGTCTAAGTGTTTGCTTAAAACGCTTGTTTTTGCTTGCTCAGGGCTTTTGGGATTTTCCTGAACGTATTTATGGTTCAGAGTTTTTGGAAAGAATGTTTCGTGTTTCTGGCATTAGGGTAATGGGCCGGAGAATGTAAATATGCAGAGTAGGCTGTTCACTCACCAGGGGTTCGGGAAGTCTTCAAGGGTCTGTTTGCATTATGAACAAGGATTTCTCTGGCGATTCGAAGTAATTACTGTTGAATCTCGAGCATACTATATCTATTCTGTGTCAGCGTCTATTTCTGTTATATTAGGCTTGACGTTGGCTTAGTCTGCAGAAAACTGTGGAGTACGTATAATTTTTGCTTGTTCTGTGACAGTTTCTTCTCAGGCTTCGCTTTTGTTTGTCGAATCTGCTTCTTAGTAACCTTCCTAAACTAAGCAAGACAAAAACCGGTTATTATATCGACAACACTACATTTTTTTCGTTAACCTTGAGTTTTCATAAATCTCCCTTAAATTCCTAGGCGGGTCAAATGTGGTTCAGTCTGATTACAATAAATTCTTCTCAAATTTCTGGACCTCGAGCTGTGAGTGTGAACCCTTCGCGCCAAAATGTCAACAATACTAATATATCTTGGTAACAGCAGACCTTTTGTCCCCGCGGAAGGATGCTACATTTTGTTAGAGAGAGGCAAAATTCCTTTGATTTGTTGAACTCGCGAATTCGTGTTTTGAACCCTCATTTGTCAGTTATATCTTTCTTATTTGAAGATATTATGCTGTCAGTTTACTGAGAATTCCCTTTAGGGTGTATCAGATGGAAGACATTTCATTTATTATTTCTGATTTCTCTTTGTTACAATCCAAACAAATCATAATTTGATTTTCTTACCAACTGAAGTTTTTGGAAATTTGCGTTAGTATGAAAATCTTCTTTGTTTCCAATACTGCTTATCGAATTTGTAAATGATATCAGTAACTTTGAAAGATATTCTTACGAGTTCAGAGATAGTACATGCTTATCCTTTTTCATTCCTAAAAGCATCCGAATGTATTCTTACCTAAAAGCATTTTCTTATCGTATAAAAGTTTAGAATTGGCTAGTGAGAAGTTGGAAGTTCTATACCCATATTACCCATATCTCTTCGAAGTTTAGTAGAGCAGCGTCATGTACTTTTCATATGAGTATTTGGATACTGCGGCCTTGTTTTCTAGTTTTAAATGCACTAGAAATTGCCAGCAGTAATAGTATTCTATGTTCTTAGACTAGACTTGCTGGATTTACAACTTATGAGTTTTAGTTATAATAGAGTAAGTTGAGTTATATTCATTAATGTTTATTTTCAATGAAGCTTCTAGACATTAATTCATCTTCATTATGGTTCATGAATTCATATCAAATATCTGGAATTTCGCTTTGATAAACTGCTCGTTTTGAACGAAGCTCAGTCGAAAATGAAATCCTTCTGAGAATTGTAATTTTTGATTGAAATATTAATGAGATATTTAATTATTTGTGATGAAGATATATTTTCTCTTTAATATATATTATCTTGCTTTATTTTATATGCTTTTAAGAGCGTAGAGCTCATTAATAACTTAAGTCTGGATCAATGCATTGTTTTGAGTTGAGCTTTGATTCGGAAACGTTGCTTGATTGTCGAATATTTAAGTAGTCAACGCAAGTTTGAAACGATACTCGAGCATCGTAGTGTGAGCATAGATTTCATCCGTCATTTTTCTAAGAAAAACGCTTGAATAGACATTTTATTGTATTTTCGGAAGAACATGTCTTGAGTTGATTTATTTTAATCTGTACTCAGCTGATCTAATTTCGGATCAGTGCAACAATTATTCAATATACAGGCCTTCAATTATAGATCTACTTTATTTTCCGTAGAACTATATGAAAGAAATACTCTTTCATATAGTTCTACCAAGTCTCTCGGGTTTACGGTCTGTGTTACCGTTCTAAGCCACAAAGTGTAAAAATAAACCTAGCAAAGGTTTTCATTTACATTGTGGTCTAGATTAAGCTCTTTTTCCTCTCTTTTACTGTTCTGTTCAGTTTATTGACCACAATTTGTTGGTATAGCACAATGTATTGTTACGATGTATGTGCAAATTTAGCACCGTACTATTCCAAAAGTTTCGTCGGAGACCAGCTTAGTTGTTTTAGGTATTATAGCAGAGTTTTTCTGGGGATTCTTTTCTCATAGTTTTCTAGTGAAATCAAATGGTTTGTTTGCAACTTAATTAGGTAAGTATAAACACAAAAAAAAGTAGAAATAAAATTAAAACGAACACAGGCTTAAATAGGTAAATGTAGTTGCAAAATGGACCCAACTCAGCATGCGCAGGTTTTGCATCCTGCGCTGATATTCCGTATGTGGTTTTCATACCATTCCCTTTTTGCAAATAGCTATGTTGTGTTGTGACTCATTCTTTCTGAACCACCAAGCGCAACAAATTTATTCATATCATCTTAATATAAGTACATAAGTATTTAATTTCGATAATTTGCATGTTTCTACAGCGATTTATTGTACCTACATAATTACATACCATACCGAATACTTTTTCTTAAAACTTCAGACTTCCTGGCATGGTCACTAAAACAACGTCTCAATCTAAAATGAGTTTTATGCCAACGACTTAACTTCTGTTTTATACTCCCACGGCTAGCCGTAAGGATCCTCTGCGATCTCAGATGAATTATGAGCCGTGTCTCGCTGGTATTAAGTGGTATTATTGCGTGCAGTTTCAGTGTCGTCTTCTGTGCGTTGAGACTTTGGCTCGCTGCCAAGTTGAGAGCCTGAGTGCAGTGCTCTCGTATCGATTCTGTTGCGTAACCTTTCGGATCCTTAAGATTCCTCTAGGGAACTGTGACGTGTTGGCGGATGACGTGTGATAATACGAGATATAGGTTTTTTTAAGGGCGGATTGTGAACGTTGATTTACGAGTGTGAACAGATGTTACTCAAGTCAAAGTCAAAAATCTTTTTCTTAGTATAATTACGCGGATCATTTAGAATCTTCCAAATATATAAAACTCACAACCAACGCACAGCCTAAACTATAAGTCCTAGAGATTTGAAATTTGGAGGGTAGTATTCTTATAAAGTGTAGGGGTGCACTAAGAAAGGAAATTTGAAATGTAGCACTCTAATGGGTCTAAAATTAGGATCAAAGATTTTAACCAAATAATGCGTAGACTGCTACCACGCGAGCAAAGCCGCGGGCGACAGCTAGTCGTCTTATAAACTAGTTGATTCTAAATGCTTCTGGCGACCAGAGCCTAGAAGAATAAGCAAGAAACTACGGCCTGGTTCCTAACACTTTTTTTTTAAGTATCTACATTAGAGTTCAGAACTGTCTGGCTACAGGTTAAGAAATGGCAAAATAACCACGTGACGGTACCCAATCAATTCTTTATTGTGCTACGACGTGCTACGACGTAGCTGTAAGTTTTAGAATCGCGTAGCACTTAGCTACGTCGTAGCTCGTAGCTCCGCAGGCAAAATGAATTTCGTCGGAAGGTGGATGAGAATCAGTGAGTCGAATATTATTAATGATGTTTTTTGTACAGATTGAAGTTTGTAAGAATCAGTGATGGAACAAATGACCTGCTATGTATTATAATATTTATAATATAAGTATATGTTTACAAAAAAAGACAGTCTTCTTCTTTTTTTCTTTCATATTAAACGATTTCTATTGGTGGATGTCAAACACATCCTTAGCAATGTAGCTTAGATTTGGTGGAAAAGCAGCCTGAGTGTTCCGTTATTCCAAAACTGGACCGGAACACTAAAAACGAACCAATCTAATCTTCTTTTTTTTTTCTATACTAATAATATAATATATAATAATAATATTATAAAGAGGAAAGGTTTGATTTTTTGTTTGTTTGTTTGTTTGTATGAATTGAATAGGCTCCGAAACTACTGGACCGATTAAAAAAATTATTTTACCATTAGAATCCTACATTATCCCTGATGAACATAGGCTATATTTTATCCCGGAATTCCCACGGGAACGGGAATTACGCGGGTGAAACCGCGAGGCGCTGCTAGTAATATATAAAACTCTTTTGAAGCTGACTGACAATCAACGCACAGCTTAAACTATAAGTCCTATTAGAGGTATGAAATTTGCAGGATAGTATCCTTATAGGTATAGTGTAGGGGTGCACTAAGAAAGGAATTTTGAAAAGTCGCACCCTAAAGGGTCTTAAATTTGTATCAAAGATTTTAACCAAATAATCCGTATGCTACCACGCAAACAAAGCCGCGGGCAACAGCTAGTAACACAGAAGAAATAATACACACGCGTCATTCGTATATGGATATGTTTAAAGCTCTTGGTGGGTTTTTGAACACGCCCGACCTTAATCCGGGTATCGGATTCGCAAACAACCGTATAGCGTTTGTGAGCGCTACAGATTAACATACTGTATATACATCTTGTTTGTATAGCGAGACATTAGAAGATTATACATAAGCCCACCTATTTATACATTTTGTGCAATAAAGAGTTAAATAAATACATTACTAGCTGACATCCGCGACTTCGTACGCGTGCGAAACTCTCCACAAAAATTTCTGAGATCTTTAGAGAGTTCAAGCTGTATCTTGTATATATGTTAGTACATTCTGTGATAGCTGTGTAAATAGTTATTACCCAGCACAGAATAGAAACCTGGAATTGATAACGTGCAAACGTTCCAAGCTCTCAAATACAGAAAATACTGAAATGTTTTTTTCATTTAAAAAATATTTCCTCTTTCCCGAATATGTTTTGAGTTTTCAACACTGGCAATGCTTTATTGCAACGGGAATATTCACGTACGGAAATTCTATTATCTCTGTTGACATTTCAGCACTGTTTCGGAATAAAACGAACGATGCATTCTAGAATAGTATATTGATAAATTGTGCTGGCTTGTGATATCATCTTTTTATACATTTTCTTCGAGAGACATGATCTGGTATGATACTAGGTTCACGTGTAAAATCACAAGGGTCTCAGAAATGGTGTCACATTGTCTTGTGACATCGTGCCTGAGACCCTTTAGTTTGAAAATGCCATGTTCAGTTTGAAAGTCATCAACTGCATAAAGAAATTCACTTATGGACCTAGACCTGATATCTGTATATACTTTTAAGTCTTCCTGGCACTTCTACATCTATCCTCAAGCCTTAGAGGCAAACAGAATTTCAACCTGATGATATAGCTTCTTGGTACCCAAATGCCCCATCTGTATTTTTATTATTTATTTATTATTTTAACTCTTTATTGCACAAAAAGAACAAATGTACAAGTAGGTTAGCTTAATGATATAAGCATTTTCTAACTGCCAACCTTATAGGTCAGGAGAATGGTTGGCGTGCAAACTTAAGATAAACAGTACCTACATGTTCAAAACAATCAAAATAAATAAACAGAAAAGAGAACAAATTGCATTAATAGTATGGGTTATGTTAGAGTACCTACATGAGCTACAATTCCGAACATAGAAAATAAAGAAACCTACCTATGTATTTCGCTTTGATGCGTCCTGTTTCAAGAGGTGTTCATAAACCAGTCTCTTTACGTGTTCTGTCCATCGAATGTGCTAGCTTTAATAAAAGTGCAGTGTAAAGATCCAGCCCTTCATGTAGGCTTTCATGGGCATAGTAGTTTGACCAAGACCTACATACCCGATCGGCGTACACTAATCCGTATCGATCCAGCTGACCGTGCAGCGGTTTCAGTATCAAGGGTTGCCAATATCGAAGCTCATGTTTCATTCGAGGATGTAAAAAACAAGTCGCTAGTGTCCCACTATTATTTCCCTTCCCACTTTTCCATCTCATCCCACCTCCCACTAATATTATAAATGTCAAAGTTTAGATGTGTGGATGTTTGTGTTCTCACCACGTTGCAACTACTGGTCCCATTTGGAATATATTATAGTTCGTAACCTGAATTAACTCATAGGCTACTTTTTATTCCGAAAAATTTACATTATGGGACGCTGACGAAGTCGCGGGTGGAAGCTAGTTTATTCATATAAACCATCGCTTATTCTTGTCTGCTTCACCCACAAATTTCCTTTCCATTCCTTTATCCTTTGCCCCCCCCCCCCCCCCCCCCCTGTTGCTCAACCAGTGGTTTCATATAATCTCTATCGTTCAAGTGTCTCCCAATGTCTCCGTTTTCGGAGAACTTAAGCGTCATATTAAATATCGTTCAAGTCTCGTCCCACAAGCTGTCTGTGTCAGTTTTGAGAGTTCCAATAATGCTTTCCCAAGCATTTTTACCGGTGTATGAAAAGCTGAAGAGGGTGAAAAGTGACCCAGCAGAAGTGAGAGTGGAGTGAAGTGGCTTAGAATGTAGAGAAGATTTAAGAATATTTTGATTTGAAAATATCAAAAACAATATAACGAATGGTCTATTTATTTACTCGTATATAAAGTTTGATAGGAAAAGGGTTTTAGGAAGTCACCGCGGAATAGAAGACGTTTGAAATCTACGAAATGAGCATAATGTTCTGTTTATTGCATTTCCAAATTACGAAATGGGTTCTACTTCGAACTGGAATGCGGTTGACAATCTGCCAACTTGAATCTCATTACCATAATTCAGATTCCTGGAATTTGTTGTGAGAAATATGGATTTAGCTGTAACGTTTCAAATATTATAAATAAGTTTTCTATAAAAACAGAATCCTGTAATTCTGCACGTTTAGTTTACATTTTGTCTTCGCGTCTTGACGCGGAACGAGCTGACAAATCAGAAGCATAGCCGTACTTAACGGCTATCAAATTAAAATTAAAGCCGGCGCTGTGATTGGTCCTCGCCAGCGGGGGAGGTGGCGCGCGGGAGGAGAGCAACGATCAATACGAGACTTGTTATGTAACGCGCTGCAGATGCCACGCTATTATCGCCTCTCTTTCCCACAACCCTTAACACACAGGGGTTATGTTCCCTTGCAGACGCGATAGTTGCCTATATGACGCCACGGGTACTTCCGATACCAACTTTTAGGGAGTTTCGTCTGATAGATCAGCTAACTTACAGTGTAGGATCTGTTCTACAAAGTTAACGGACTCCGCATAAATTCAATTTTATTTAGCTGAACTATTAGTTCGTTTTCAGTTTGTCATTTCCGAAACTGTTCAAGTTGGAATCGAATTTCGTTTTGTCGAAATAGTTTATTGAAACAATATTGCTTTTATTTTCAACTTGATTTACTTTTCTTTCTACGTCAATGATCGATGAAGCGTTTCTACAGTTGATATAAACTAGACCAATAGCAATGCCTATTACGCTGTAAATATATCTTTTTTCAGAATTGCTTTCGAACCCTTGGCAAATAAAACATTGGTAACGAGAGCCGATGTTGAATTCGATTCGTTTCTTCCTAATAACACCCAAGTATTCGCGACGCTCTGGAATTGACCTTTCGTTACGGTCTCGTTGGCGTTTTTTTTTTAACCCTTACTCATCATTTTCCGACTCAAAGGCTTTGGGGGCGGTATTCAAATCCCTAATGTACACTCGATCTATAACTCTGTGTGGTTCCGCTTACGCCGCACTTGTCTATCCATTTGTAATGCAAAGCTTTTCTATAATAGTTTACTTTCCTGATAAAGCAGATATGTTACAAATGTTGGCTTCAACCCTACTAACCCTTTGTCTTATCCTAAAGTTTCTAAGCCCCATGGAGGGCACATGTAAGCTCTTTTAAGTAGTTCTTGTGCTTAACTGAATATGCTAATTGCTTCGTGTAAGGCCCTGGTCCTGCCGACCGAGTGTTATTAATGAGCATTAACTGGCCAACAGAAACCGAACGAAGCTTGTCGAAATAGAAAACACCATGTTTATTGAAATCATCATTTACTTTTGATGTTGCCTGTACTTGTGATACGCATGATGCGACTATTATTAACTGTTTGAGGGTTGGAAGGGAAGGTTCGTTTGCTCGACTCTTCTATTTTTAGATTATAATATTTATTACATTTGCTCGTAATTCATTCTGTGTGTGCTTCCTTTTGACTAACCGAGGTCGTCCTTTATTTTCATTATCTAAAGCCGGGTTTCAACCAATGGTGAACCCTCGTTTCGTTCATTCTAAAGCTCGTGTCGTTTAAGTTGAATGTCGCTAATTCTAGTATCATGTCAAGAGGACTTTTTTGTATTGCCCTTTACTATATTAAATTACCTGCTTCTCATCCAATTTAACGTTTTTATAATTGTAAGTTTCTTATGAATATTTCGGTCGTTCTTTATTTAGAACTTTAGTATCACGCACGATAGTTCATTAAGCGTTAGCGTTAGCTGTGGTTGCCTTTAGTGGATAAGCACCAGCCATGATATGTTCTGTTTGAGTTTAGTTTTAAGTTATGTGTATTATTCTTTGGCAATCCTAATAAATAAATAAATAAATTAAGATTATATATTGTCAAAATATTTATGGCTTCCTTAAATTTATCTTCATGATCTAGTTATATTATATTGACCTTGTCCAATCGTGCTGTTTCCATCTGAATAGTTGCCAAATGTTGACCTGCTCTTATTCTTTTATCCGAATAATTCAATCTCAGTTCGATAGATTCGACAGAATCCTATCGTAGAGAATAATCCGTAACAAAGGTTTACAGATTGTCTAAAATTTATCACAGGCGTACCGCCGACGACAGAACGATGATTAATAGCCCTCTGAATGGTCCGGGACAGTCATTTATTACTGTTAGCTAAGATATTACGTTTAGGAGTTTGAGTTTTAGATGTGACTTTCGAAAGTTCTTTAAAATTTGTTTTATACGTCCAGTCTAGTATTATTCAGCAATATTGTGTCAAATTTTATTGAAAAAAACATAGCAGTTGATGTAAAACGCTTTTTTTCACCATTCTGGTTCATTCAACAGTCACAAATGTCACAATACGTATCAGAGCCTTCCAACAGGACTGAGATAAAACAAAATTGTGACAAGAAATTTTTGAAATAAATACCAAATTCAATGTAATTATACAAAGAAACGGTAAAGGTACTATTGTTATTCTCCGTCTGCCTCAAGTTATATCTCCTATTCATAAAATAACAAACAAAGTCTTTGACTCATGAGCAAACAAAGATATGGCAACAGTAAAAGATTTACTATTATCCTTACCCGAAATGAATTTACCCGGGACCAGGCATTGTGTAAATAAACCCACGCCTTATGAAACTTAATAAGAGATAATGTTGGTCTAGGATTGCGGCAAAATATTGCTACTTCTAGCGGAGTTTATTATAAGGACTTTAGATATTATTTATTTGACTTTTTGTCTAAATCTTTGTCAAGTTATCTAAGGTAATTGAAAAATACTTTTTGTTTTGAAATGAGTTGCGTTGATTTATATATATCATTCAATATGTCGGTAGTTGTCATCGTCATGACAGTCATATTGATCATAAATATATATATCATTCAAAATGTCGGTAGTTGTCATCGTCATGACAGTCATATTAATCATAAAAAGTTCACTGCTAAGCAAGCAAGCTCGTATGAGTTAGTGGCCAACTCTGGTAACGGAGTTTTTAGGCCGCCTTAAGGCCTCAGTCATGGCTTAACGACTACTACAGCCGGGACCGACAGTTTAGCGTGCCCTCCGAAGCACGGAAACGCTCAGATGTAAATGCCACTAACAGTCACCCATCCAAATAGTGATCGGGCAGAACGTCGCTTAACTTAGATAATCGGTGAAGATTGACTAGCCACAAGCGCTCCAGTTCACTGCTAAACATAAGCCTTCACACAGTTTTCCAGGAATAAAAGAACGCTACTGGGCCTTTTCCATCCACCGAATTCTCGCGATCTTTACAATATTATCCGTCAGGTGGGAAACTACCCATAACGCACCCATAGCCTACGTTACAAAAGTTGCTTCATCATAAATTGACGGCATCGGTACCTCAGCCTCCATTGTCATGTCAATCAATACTCATTCCACATTCATAGCTGAATTTCAATGCTACTCTCGACCTACTTCGCTCAGGTCAACTTTCCACTCGTTATTTGATATATGAGATTATTGCAATAGATTCTGAGAACCACCAACTTATACTATTCTCTGTTCTGCGTGAGTCCTTGTAGCTGTCTTGGATCTCTAGTATCTTCAAGTTCTTCAAACTCCTATTAATTGTACAAAACACCTATAATACCCTATTATACCCTGTTATTTCATTTGTGATATTCATGTTTCTTTTTCATCTTTAATCTATAACATAATTTCAGCCATCTCAAATATTTTCGTACCTCACTTCAGTATACTTACTTCTTATCAATAGGACCTCTATAGCTTCCTGTGGTAAGAAATGCTATGTCTCGAATATGTTTAATGCTATGTCTCGAATATGTCTCGATTTGGTTTCTTTCATCGTATAATATCTTTTTCTCTTCTTTAAATATATAAAACTATTTTGAAGCTGACTGACAATCAACGCACAGCCTAAACTATAAGTCCTAGAGGTATGAAATTTGGAGTGTAGTATCCTTATATAGTGTAGGGGTGCACTTAGAAAGGAATTTCGAAAGGTTGCACCTTAGGGTCTAAAATTAGGATCAAAGATTTTAATCAAATAATGCGTATGCTACCACGCGAGCAAAGCCACGGGCGACAGCTAGTTCATTTATATTACTACCTCTTTTTACCCACTATATAAATGCCTTGGGTTATTTTTGTTCGTGTACTAAGCTTTCCTCGTTTATTTATGGAGGGTAATGAATGGCGTTGATTTTCTTTTATATTGCTTTACAAGGCCGTTGAAGTTGTGGGTGATGTCATAACTTTAATAATCGTTACTTTTGTAACATATTTTGTAAGTAACGTTTTCAGTAAGAATGACGGCATTTTCTAGTTTAAATCTTATGACAGTATAATGTCAGGTTTCTGAAATGTAAAGTTCTTCTTAAATTTTTGCATAAATTTGAATTCTAACCAAATCATTTTCTTGTTACAGGTAAGTACCTACCCGAGTACAAAATCAGAATCATGGTAAAAATGTTATGTAGGGTTCATAGAAGCTGTAACAATAAATCAAACAATGACAACACCAGTGAAAGAAGTCGCCCGAATAAGTAAGTACTGAGAGGCAAATATTTTACTATAGGTACCCTTAACATTTGATGAAATTGTAAAAGTCGTAAAGACTTATTCAGCACATTACTCGCAAGAAAATAACGTTACTGAACTCTGCAAAAATAAGGATGTCGTCGATGTAATATGGCAATTTCCATTCCTTATCGAAAATATAACGCTGTTATAGCTCAAGGTTTCGCGCTTCGTATATCGGATGGTAACTCGCGTATCGACAACTCAATCATATAATGTCTAGCGATCGTTATACGAATGATTTACACCTAATATAGTGTCAGTGAAATGTCTACGAGTTTGATCGAATACTCTCGTGATATATGGTTGTGAAATTGCCAGAAAAATTATGTATATCTAAATAATTCCGCAAAAAAATACAAAATGGAGAAAGAGTTTTTAACAAACTCGCCTGTCAAACTGACGAATAAAATTACAAATTAAATATTACCCCTATCGCCCCATCTCAAAAGCACTCCCATTTTATTTATATTTTCCCCGCTTATGCGGTATTTAACAGGGTACTTATGTTGGCCATGAGCCCGTCTGTATGGCCAATTAGCGCTGTCATTTCAAGAGTGCTCCAGTACGCTGGAGGTGACGTTTAGCCCGAGGGGGTGTGGCTTTGTCGCAGTTCTGTATCTCGGAATCTCTGGCTGTTTTTTTGTTCTTAACACTTTTATGAATATTTATGGGGAATAAGACAGGGTTTCCAGAGCGAGAAAGCCTTTGTTGTCGTCAAGTTTTCCCAAGTGACCTTTTGGTATAGCGGGCAATTCACAAGTTGGTTGTTGGAAGAAAACTCAGAAATGTACATTGGACGTTTTTTATTGTGTGTACTGTCCTTGTATAAGGACATTTGCTTACATACTGGACGTAGCGTTAAAGTTTAGTGTCTCAAATGTAAACTCTGTACGGCTAACAGCGACGATGAAACTAAAAGTTCATTGTTTTGTAGTCCAACAGCTATCAAATACTGCCGCATAATGACCGCATATTAACTCTTAATTCAACATTTTTTAGGACAAATAACACAGTCGTCATAATAACTCCATTCCTTTATAAATGTCACAGGCCACAGCAAACCCGATGCAAATCCATAAAATAGAATCTAGAGCATGAATAAGGAATGGTTTGCTCACCACTCCCAGCGCGAACTGAGTTGGGCGGCAAACACTTTGGGCACTGAATTATTCAACATCGACCACGGATTTAGAGTCCCAGTCACAATGGCCAGTTGACTACGAAAGAACTATTTTACACGTGAAAGAATTTAGAAGAAATCGTAAGGAAACACAAAGTGAAACTGTTAAAACTGAAGGAGAAACTCGGAATACTCAAGAAGACATAAAACATTACCAAATATGGTACCTCGTAAAACGTTATTTGTCTCAACAAAGACATTCTAACGAGTTCCATGGCTATATCGCGTCGGCAGGGAGTCAATAAAACGTGTGATGCCTGATACAAACCAAGTGAAAAGCAACCAAAGGCGTTTATTTGAACTAAATACAAGGGAGGTAAAGCCTTATTTCGCATGGTCTACATCCAGCATTACGTAATACACTTCAAAACAACCCAACGCGTATAAAGTCCATGCCAAGTTGTATATTGGGGCGGATCCAATTCAAGAGTACTCAGACGTTACATGTACGTTATACAATCGTCGTATAACCGTCTGGTCCGACTGGAGCTTATTTTTGGCTCCTCTTGCATATTTAATGTAATGTTTCAGTTTTTCACATTATTTTATGTAACACGCGGATGGCTGCTAAGTTGAGAATTTATTTTACTGCCCTTGTTTTAATGTGTCCAATTTGTCTTTATTACGATTCAATTTCAGGAGTGAGAAAATATTTAAGTTACTACGAATACTAAAAAGTTGTTAAGCTGCAAAACAGACTGAATTAGTGCATAGACTATTGCCTTCTTTTAGCAATGAGTACTGTCAGACAGAGCAAGACTAAGCGATGTTTCAAGGGCTTCTAGTAGTTATTCGGGCGTTTAAGTTTCGTCAGTCTTAAAACACGTATTATTGACTTTCAAGTTAATTTCACTGACAGTCTAAATGTAGATTTGTTTGAAAAGTTATTTCGAGATCAATATAACAATTTGGTAACTTTCTCCCTCTCTATTTGCTAATGAAGTTTTGGGAAGTCTCCGAACTTTTGTTTCTGTAATATCTTGCTTGTTCTGTGTCTTGACTATACCAGTGCACACTGATGAGTCAAACAAATTGGGAAAGTTTAAAGCATTTATGTTATCTTGCTTAAATTCGTCTTTTGTATGTTTCGTACTCTTATTGAAATCAATTTGTTTCAAATTATCATGTTTGAAGTCATTGAGACAGATTCGCTGGTTGAATTTGAGATAAATAAATAATAGTATTGCGATAGTTTTGATTTTGAGCCTACCAATATCGCCGACTGTTATGTTACGGATTGTTAGTTAGCGCTACTAGTGAACAGACTCGTAAAATTCATAGAATTTAACACCTTAATACCTCGACATAATATAACGATTTGCTTCGACGTTCTATTTCTCTCAGGAAGTAAATCAACCCACCATTCGCCATTCCCAGAGTTTCCACGCATTTCACACTCACATACATAACTTATCGGATATATGTAGCCACTGGAATACTCTGTGTGTGAACTAGTTTGCTTTGAAAGAGGAATGTAATTTCCTTGGCTGCGTGTGTATTTCTCTCTGTCATGCTAGAACCAGTGTTAATCAAATTAGCTGTAGGTAGAATAAAAAATGTATCTGCTGTTCTCAACACGAATGTTTATGAAAAATAATTTAATTATTGGTGTGACTTACTCAATAAGCTTTACGTTTATTTCAAATTCAAAAGAACCCAGCTGATTCTAGATGAGAGTTCTCCTACGGGAAATAATAAACGAATGAAATTTACGAGAACAGCCTCTTAAAGCAATCTCCTTATCAGGTATTTTGCTCGTGGGACCAAAAAGTTATCTCCAATATTTATTGCAACAGGCCCGGAGGCTAGACAAATATAATTTACTCGAAGATTCTTTTTAAATATATATGC
The DNA here is from genome assembly GCA_947507515.1 of Eulithis testata. Classification (NCBI taxonomy): domain Eukaryota; kingdom Metazoa; phylum Arthropoda; class Insecta; order Lepidoptera; family Geometridae; genus Eulithis; species Eulithis testata. The sequence goes on along the minus strand of OX382213.1, from coordinate 654,787 downwards.
CTGTAATCACCTCCCTAAAAAATTTGGATGAAATACGAGCTTTGAAACAAGATACTTAGAGAGAACCTAAAGAAATCTCAAGGATAGTTGGATAACGTAAAAATCTACATACAGTAGAACTCCAATTATCCGAACTCCAACTATCCGAATCGCCGATTATCCGAACCGGTTGAAGACCGCAAAACAGCTTACATTGACGGAGATGTTTAAAAAACAATGATTTTTATTTCTAAACTTGTACATAAGTACATTTTATTTATATTTAAAACATGTGAAAATTTCATGTTTCTTTCATTTAATTCAATAAAAAAATAGTGCAATATCAAAACGTAGCTTTTATTCTCTCCAATGGCAATTTTTTTTTTAAAAATCCGATTATCCGAATATTTGATTATGCGAATGAGTCCCGGTCCCCATTAATTCGGATAATTGGAGTTCTACTGTAGTATTAAAGGTTACAGAAAACCCCCAGATAATCCAAAAGAATATTATCAGTGTATTTCTAGCGTTCTACAATTCTGTCTGGTTTTTGTAGCAAAAGCTTATGAGCGCTCGGTTTTCTGCTTTTATTTTCACGTTTTAATGGTTTTGTTTCACCAGTTTTTTAAATGGACAAGAAGTTTTTGTAACTGTGAGATAACGTTACATTGTTTTATATATTTTGTTTCACTGTTAGCTACCACTTTGATGTGGTGAGACGTCTTCTCTAAGGCCACAAGTTTTTGTAGGTCTGATACAGGTTTTCTATTTCAAGAGGACGGTTTGTCTAAATTTGTTCTACACATACTCCAATCGTACGCCTTCTTTCTTCTATTTCGATATGCTCTAGAAATCTAGATCTTACGCACACAAACATTATCAAAGCACCTTCATGAAATAAAATAAACTGTATAATTTATCAGTTTACCAAAATACAAACTCGGTTGTCCCTTATCCGTAATTTCCACGTCATCAGCTAATAATTTCCGGCCAATTTCTTTCAAACTACGAAACAAGAATTTGCCGTTAAAGTTCTTTTCAGTATTTCAAGTCGCGTTTTGTTCCACAACTTAGATTCCGACCAGTCTGCTAAAAATGCTTTATGATTTTAAACTTTCCGCTGAGTAGCTAGAGCATAAAACTGTTTGTTACATGTTACGGTTGTTCAGCTAGGTTTAATTTTGTGATATAGGATAATAACTTTTGTTACAATGCTTTAAAGATTAAAATTGATGAGTTCTACGGAACCAGTCCTCGTTATCACTGCTAAGCAATTGAAGACCTTTTGTAATTGCGCGCTAGCGTATAAAATAGCAAATTCCAGCTAGCAGTGCGTGCTGAATCATCCCCTGCCGCTTCTGAATGAGGCTGGTACTCTAATTTATTACCTGCATGTGGTATTGTATTCAACTGGGTTTTTGCCATTTTGTTTTTCATTGTTGTGGAGATACCTCCACTGAAAAGAGTTTTTCATGATGGTGGTATTTTCATCACCATCATTTATATTTATATATTTTTTATTTTCTTTCTTGGGAACATCGCAAGTTCGGGGCGAACTACTAGTTTAAGCGTTTTAGTCTACCTACTTTCCATGCTCAAATCTCTATCTCTATCTTCCATGCTGCTATCATTCATAATGCAGAATTCTTCAGTTGCAAATGACACTTGCCACCAGCCTCAATAACCACTGCACTAAGCCCCGAGTCTGTGCATTTGTTTTGACTTTTGACTCGAGTATAACACACGCAAATGCATTCAAATTTTGTATGAAAACCGGATAAGCACCTCTACCGTGAGATTTGAGAATTGTGCAATTCCCAACAAAATGTCTCGCTTTGCGAATGCGTTTGCGTGTGCTATACTCGAGTCGAAAGTCAAAACAAATGCACAGAATCGGGGCTCTGAACGTTGTTTAACCTAGTTCACTTATGACCGATATTACCTACGTCACAAGCGCTTTGTACCGCCATTTGTTAGTGGCATTTCATATGAATTTCAAGTATAATTTCACTCACAACATTCGCTTTGTTCAGTTCCATGTATTGTTCGTTCTGACTAGTTCCATAATTGAACAGTACCACTTCAACAGTTTCTACTTCTAGCAGTGCTTGACGCTAGTATTCGTTTTTCAGAAACGTAATTATACAATTGTAATTGTAGTTTTACACTGCTGTTCCACGGAATGGACTTTCTTTGTTTCGTTTGATTCTTTTAGTAGTGGATTTATAAGGTTTTTAAATGTACGTGTGTTTCTTTCTTGTGATTAAGTCTCCTATCTGTTTATTTTAGTTTTTTTTTCGTTATATTTATGGTTAAAAGTTCCTTTGTTTTCGTTTTCTCTTAAAAAATATTCTTAATCTATTTGACTGCCGTTACTTTATTTGGGGCGATTCGATAAAGTGTTTACGATGTTTGGTCGTAAACAAATTATTATTCACTGGAAGATTTCCTAAACTTATAATGGAAAATGTCATCGTTTTACCAAATAGAACGGTATCAATTTTATTTAATAATGATTTTCTATTGAAAGCTGTTGTTTACATTATGTACTTTAATAGAATACGTCTTTTCTATAAATAATTTACTTTCCAACTTCATCTTTTTATTCAAACAAAACTCTTTTATTTCAAAGTTAGATTAAGTCGAAGCAATCTAACTTTGTGAATGTGAAAACAGATTGTGTTTTATTAGTACCTACCTCTCTGTCTTATCGTTTACGATTGGAACAGCTATTTCGAAAGTCATTAGTAGATGTCTAGACTATTTCTTCATTTGTTTGTCAAAATATAGCCTCACCATGAGAATTTTCATTTTACAAGTTAAATTAATTTCTCATCGATTAGTGTGTCTACAACTTTTAGATTGATTTAAAATTGTTTTAAAATCATAGCTTTGTTTTTCTCCATTATTCCAGTCACATCAAAAACCAATATCCGCTGTCCGTATGTTGCCGCCCCTTGCCACGCAAAATTTACATTCGACTACGCAATGACCATATTAATCCACTTGGGGTTCGGGTATGTTGATCCCTGAATAATATCAGGTTTAACGAGAACGTATATTAACGTATTAATATAACGTATGTGACGTAGGTTGATTTTGGTGGGTTATGATGCGCCGAAAGCCTTTACCATGGTTTGATCTAACGACCCCATTGGTGCAAGCAAGCAAGTAAAATACACGTCATTCTGCTACAGTATCTGATTCGCCGTATTGATAGGCATCATGGCTTAGTCGGTAGTAGCTATGCCTTCCGTGCTGTGGATCGTGGGTTCGATCCCCACCAAGAACATTTGTGTGTGGCAAACATAGATGTTTGTTCTGTGTCTTGGTGTTACTATGTATTTAAAAAAAAAGTATTCTATTAGCAATCTAGTTCCCATAGTACAAGCTTTGCTTGGTTTGGGACTATAGAGCATTGTGTGATATGTCTAAGAATATTTATTAATTATTTTATTTATATTAATTTCTGTAATCAAACCTTTTATAACTTATCTTACCATTCACAAGAAGTATTAACTCACCGCCTACATATTGTATTCATTGCTACCCACGCTCATAATATACTAATTTTCATTTGGTTTCATCCTCTAATCTCCATATTCCCTTTTCGTACCAGTGAAATTCGCACTGTATGTGTTTATCATTCGGCCTAATTATGACTTCATTACTATTCCCCCGTTTAATCTGCTCTGGATACTGTGGTATTTGTACTCTATTGCTGAATTAGAATCACGTATCGTTACACATATCTAAATTAAACTACGTTCAGAGTGGTAACTAGAATGCCTTAATTATAATTACGTTAGACGCACGTTTTGATAATTAACATATTTTAACTAATATCGTCATACAGCTTATACACAGGGCCTCTACTCTGAATAATGACTTCGGTAGCGTCGTTTCTGATGAAGATTCGGTAGCGTCGTTTCTGTTACACTGCGCAATGACGCTGTCACTGAAGCAAGAGCCCACGTCATCGTTCGAGATGACCGCGCAGTGTAACACAAACGTCACTACCGAATCTTCGTAAGTCATTATTCAAAGTAGAGGCTCTGTATTGATCAGTTAGCCTTGGTAATCTGCAAAAGTATCATTGAATTATATCAAAGTCAAAAAGCTTTTATTCAATAAAATCTCACTGATCACTTTAAATCCTCATTACGTTTTGTATGATTAGGTATGATAACAATTTTTTTTATTGGATGAGTTGGAGCTAGTTAGTCCCAAGCTTGTTTGTCTTCTATGTCATTCGTCACTCTCGTAGGTTTATTGCCCACTGAAGCTTTGTCATTTATGATTATTGAAGCAAATACTTTACAGTTTGACTCTACTAAATAATTTGAAAGTTATTTTAATCAATTCGTTTCCACCCCTTTCTATTGTCTCCTTCCAAACGATGAAATCATTCTCCATCAACTTCTCATGTCCCTATAATGTATTTGCTATAAAAGCGGCCATAACATTCAGATAAGCGAAATCGGTATCGGAACAGTACTACAAGCTTTATCTTAACGGCTTAAACAATGAGACGGTTATAGTTTTTACAGAAACTGTATGTAGGTTTATTTGTGAGTTTTACTGAACAGACTTCAATGTGGTTTTCAGTCTCACTGTCATAAAGAGCAATTAATTTTTCTTTTTTTATTCCAATTTATATGCGATCGGCTACTTACCCATAATCAGATTGGTTTATGTTATTTGAGTGTTCCGGTGAGACTCCATTTAGTATTAAGAACAGTCTACGTTCTCATGTCTAAGTCAAGTATTTGCCATCTCTTGAGGCGTTTGACAATCTCTTGTGTGTTAAGTACGTTTCTAGCCAATTCATTTGAGTGATGTTCGAGTCTTTCTTGGTATTTTATGTTGTATCTGGTAAGTTCCTCCTTGACAGTTGGCACTTCCAGGTATTTATATATTTCTGTGTTTCTTACGAATGAGCAATTAAGTAACTGTAATATTTCTGACAGCTATGTTCTGGTCCAACAGTGAAATAAACAATATCACTCCTCTTATCAAGTTCAAGCTGTTTTGTATAAGTTGTCAGTAGTAAGCTCATTTGCAGAATCAACAACAACTACTGCAATATGTAAATTCAGTAAATGACTAGCATCTACTGTTGCTGGTAAATTAGCATTGCAAAGCGCTCGATAGTTTCCAGTAAGCGCCTTTGTTCGCTTCAGCTAGTTCGCGGAATTATGTACAGTTTGTTGGTCGAAACGGAAGTTTAATAGTATAACTTTTGAGGGCTTTGTCGACTGACATTAGCTGTCTATTTTAGGGTTTCCCTAATACTGATTTTGTTTCGTCGAATTACGTAAGTGCCTCGTGTCCTAAATGTTTGAGTACTCATTCTCTAAATCTAAATGTCTTCAAATTCTTTAAACTATTTATAATAGGCACTCAATGTTGCTTGCTTGCCTCTTAAAAGTAACTTAGTCTTTGTTATATAATTTCCTTGCCTGTGTCTTTGCTTAGTCCTATTATATTTTAGAGTTTCATTATCTTCCTTATCTTTTCTTTATATTAATTCATCCATATAGATATTGTCTCTTCTCCCTTCGTCTTTGCCATATCGATTCGAATTCGAGCCAGCAACCCGTCAGTTCAGGGGTTCGTAAACCCTAGCGTCCCAGAACTCCGGTTTACGACAGTTGCCAGTTGTATCGGGCACAGTTTCTTGTTTCATGGCTCTTTATATGGCACATTTGATGGGCCATTGAGGCTTTTATAACATGCGAGAAACATGTTTGAGTGATGGACGGTCCGAGCGGAAAATCGTAAGCGGTTCAAAAGTTTTTACTGTTTTCCTTGTATTATGATGTATAATTGCATCTGCTGGAAAATCTTTTTTTAAGATTGCGAATGTTTTTGGCTGTAAAAACGATTTCTAGAAATAATGGTTTTAGAAATAAAACTTCATTTATGATAGATAAAGATTTTAAAAGACTGTAGTCGAGAGTTTAAAACAGATTTGCCTCATTCTAGCCTGTTAGGTATTCCGGTTTGATTATTAAACTCCTAATTTACAAGTTAGACATCCATACAGTTCTGAACTAACTTAATACTAATATGTGCTATCTTTATTAAGTTAATTGAGTTTTCTAAACAAATAGCGTTATCTACGACGTAACTTGAATAATCATTCGAGAAGATTCATTTGCATGAATATAGGATTACGGCACAGTTTAACAAGACTAGCTCGTATAGTTATTATTCATAAATTCTTAGTAATGCGTGTTCTAAATCAAATATAAAGGATCGGAGAAAAAAGTTAGCCCTGACCTGATGCGGTATAAATCAGCTTGCAAATAAATAATTGTTAAATGCAAAAATAGTCCAGTTGACGTAACAGCCATTACTGACTTGATATCCGTAAGTAAATCAAATTAGGAACAATTGGATTTTACTACAAACGAAAATAAAGATAGTATCTGAGAGCGTAAGCCAACGTTGTTAGTTGATAAGTTTGGTCTCTAGATCAGCTTAGTAATCATATTTAATTATGTAATGATACTGAACGACACGACATATCGTCAAATCTTAAAAAGGTACCTGTGCTTATTTTGTAGGAAGTGAACGAGCTACGTAATGTAAAACTGTGACCAGTAGCAATTCATATTATTTACTCAACAAATTCCGCGTAACGATGTTAATTTTATGAAATCTTGGAAGACTTGATGGTGTCACGCCATCTTGTAGGTTCGTTTCATCTTGAAATTAAAGATAAAAGCAAGTACCTTCACGCCCAAGTACGTTGGTCTGATCAAAGTCATTGAGCCTACTTCAGAAACGTAGGATGTTCGATTGAGTTTCAATTACGTATTTATGCGGCTTTCTGAATTTGTCCCAATTTTCGCATCTTATCTGTTATTTTAGGTATAAATGCTATTGTTGTATTTTCTAATTTCTTTTTATTGTAATTTATAAATCATTTATTTCTAACTTCAATGGGTATCACGTTTTTTGGAATTTCACGTGTATTTATTCAATAAAACTGCAACTCAATTCGTATACTATTTCACTCAGTAGGTAGTTACGTATTTTGCCTTCAACGCAATATCTAGGAATTGTAAATTTACTACCCCTACATGTGCTTCGAGTTCCACGAAATAGGTTACTGTATACTCGCTTGAATTTACTGGACTGGAAATGGAACTAAAATTTCCAATGCTTTTTACAAATCCAACGCGAACTGCGAATTCTAAAACCACTTTCCGGTAGCGCCCTATTTTTCCTGTGACTTCGTTAGTAGATTCTTACACTTCGATCCATGCTACTTATTTATGATCATCAAGAATGCATTAGTTCACTGATTTACATAAACCTTTTTTAATGATCGTTACAGAGTTCTGTGATTTGTTAATATCTACTTTAGTAAGTCTTTTTTTTTTTTTTTTATACATTATAGGCAACCGTTTGACCACAATCTCACCTGATGTTAAGCAATGATGTGGTCTACGATGTAGCACGGTTACCTAGAAGATACCTATTCACTCTACTCTTGAAAACTTCCAAATTATAGTCATTCAAGTCGTTGTGGTTTCTCTTCATTTGTAGTTGCTTCACTGTTGATGATTGTCTCTTCTGGTGCATCCTATTCAGTATTATTTTGTCTCCATTAATTTCTATCTAATACTTCATCGGCGAAATATGTTTCCTCGCGCAAAACTTATTAATCTACTAAAATCATTGCACTATCCTAACTGTCAGAAAGGTTTGAATCACAAGAATTAGTTTTTGCATATGAATGAATGCATACGTTTTCAGACATTCTTTCGTCGACTGAATAGATATACCGATTACCGGTAGCGAATAAAATCGATAAGCGTCTCTATAGTGTTGACTTTGCAGCGAGGTAGTTCCGACTCAATATTCGTCGAAAGATTAGGTATAGGAAACGGTGTAAGGTAGGTTTGGTGGTATACCATTTTAGTTAACTCTATTTTGAAAGCGTGCTTTCTTATTTGCCTTATATTGATAGCTCTCTGTCTTTAGATGATCATAAGAGCTTGTTCAGTAGGTTCTTATGCTACTATAAAAACTCCTGTATACCTAAGCTCCTATGATAGCCTGATAGTGCGATTTGGTGTTTGCTTTTGTGATTACAGTTTTATTATTAATATCGAAGCGCTAGTGGCGTACTGCTTAGTCAATCTTCACCGATTATTGAAGTTAAACGACGTCCTCGCGGTCGCTATTTGAATGGGTCACCGTTAGTGGCATTGACATCTGAGCGCTTCCGTGCTTCGGATGGCACGTTAAACTGTCCCGGCTCTAGCAGTCGTTAAGCCATAACGGAGGCCCTAAGGCGGCCTAAAAACTCCGTCACCAGAGTTAACTCATACGAACCGATATTATTAGTATGTTATATTTCTACAAAATTAATGATAGTTTGTGCTGAACCGGCAATTTATTCCCTGAACTCCTTACCGTCTCGTAACGTGATCTTGCTTGTCACATTATTCAGTAACGGAGATTCCAGCAGTTTATCATCTGAATTGCGAAGGGAAAATGTTTTATGTTTCCACAAAGCTCTCTCTGCTGTATAAAAAGAGTAGCAAAATGGCGACGCGAAAAGCTGGGAGTGGTGGAGAAAAAATGGTGTGTGACAATGTTGCTTTTGTTATTTTATCTAGGTAAAACTAGTTTTGTAATGTGCTGAAAAAATATATTATTCTGGCTTGTTTGTTCACTAGGTTCTAGGCTTTCGAAAAGCAAATTGGTGGACTGTGGAAATATGAATTTGTATTTGATCTAAATACCACAATATCAGTTGATACATTTGCATTTCCTAAATTTTCTTTTCCCTAAATTTTGCAAGTATATTTTTGAACAGCAACTGTACCAATGTTTTGAAAAGTAATGGAGAGTTGCAGAAAACAGCTACAGCCTTATTAATTCTATTTTCCTCTAAATAAATTCGTTCCAAGCTTGTTACCGAAGGCGGACTTCTCGAGATTAAATTATTGATTTGCTTCGAAAGCTTTTTATATCTTTTAGAAACTTTGCGGCTTTTGTTCTTTCTTCAACTTTGTTGTTTCTCTCAAATACTGTTTGAAACAATACATTGTATTTTGTGTTTTAGCTTGTTAGGATCTTTAGGTCCTTTATATTCAATGTACCTATATAGGTCAGCTTTGTTAAATTTGTCCGATTCATCTGAAATGGTTTTATATAAAGCTCTTTGTTTCAGTTACTTTATATACCTCGTCAGATTTTTCTAGCAACCTTACCTATAAATGTTACAGGAAATACTACTATTACATTACATCAATCATTTGCTTTTAATTTCACCCAATTTACATAGATGAAAAAGTTTTTGATTACCGGAACGATGTACTTTTTAAAGCCTCGAGCTGTGACGTCAGAGTCGACGCTAACTAACACAATTACTGTGAGTTTTCCAATCCCAGCTCGAATTTAATAAATTTCTAAATTACACGCGAGCCTCCAGCCCCCAGGGCGGAGCGCTGTGCCCAATGCAAAGATGGATTGGATTCACAATTTGTTATAACTATCATGATATTTTTCACTGGAAAATTCTGAAATCTCAATAAACATGAGGCTTTGGATGTATGGATGGACATGATTCTGGCAGGAGTTATCAAATATTAGTTTGATACCACCAAAATACAATAGGAAACCTAAGAAATATCAGTGAGCTTCAGGATTTGTATAGACATGATGCTGGCAGAAGCTATCAAATGTGGCTTTACCAAATAGATCTCCCGGGGCTCTTTCTTACCAGTAACTAAGTTAAAGTGTCTGCAGACACTTCCGCAATCAAATTACGAAGGGTCCAGTAAAGACGGATGGGATCAGGACAGGAAGGGCGTAGGCGTTTCCGGCGAGGTGAGAACTTGGGTCTAAGTAATATAGATGTGGGTTGACTTAGGTACCATAGTCATATTATAAAAAGAGTTATGAATATGAGTGCTGCTGGGTACGCAAGTAGAGGAAGGCCGAAGAAAGAAGTGGTTAGATTGTGTGTGAAAGAGGATAGGAATGTGAGAGGAGTGGATTCAGAGTTGACGAATGATAGGAGTGAGTGGAAGAAAAAAACACAAACCGACCTTCCTGACGTGGAATAAGGACAGGGAAATGATATACTACCATATAGTGATGTCGGCTATTAATGTACCAGTTGATTGTAACTTGATTTTTTGCGTGAAAAAGGTCTTCTGATAGAAATGCTCGACGTAGTTCACAGGAATAGCAAGATAAAATTGTAATAAGCTGTAGATCCGTCCGACGACGACGAACCAAAGTCCAAGACATAGGAGATAGAATTATGGGACTCAAATGGAGTTGGTCAGGACATATTGCAAGGCGTGCTGATAACAGAACAGATGAAGTAAGGCGACCACTGAATGGTGGCCAAGTTGCGGCTACAGAAACGTAGGACGTCCGGCAGCGAGATGGAAAGACGACATCGTCAAAACCGTAGGCCGTAAATTTGAGAGACCAGCACACGACCGCAGTGGATGGCACAAACTTGGGGAGGCCTATGCCCAGCAGTGGGTAAAGTCGCACTGTGGATGATGATGATGATGATGATGATGATGAGGTAGAACCGTCCATCTTTAGAGCAAACGAATACATAAGTGGAGGGAGACTGCGTTGAAAGTAAACGTAGTGTACTATGCTCTTCTGCAAGATGAAGTCTGCGAAATGTTACATTGAAGATTCCTGAGTGACGCGTTTTTGGAGATACCTACCGCAGTAGTCTGCTATAAGTTGACAGTGATTAAGTACTGACAACGTATATGTTTTCCATTTGCAAAACCAATCTGAATTCGTATCGACGTTGGTCGAACACGCTTCATTAATTCCTTTGAGTGCAGACACACACATACACGTTACAGCCTAGTTTGTGTGACGATATCACAGATGGGTGGTCCCTTTGTGTGGAGCTCATCAATGTTGTCTATATAGCTGTATACGTACATATATAACTAGTAAGTAGGTGTACATGACATTGGACAAATTGCAGAAGAGCCAGTCTATAATTGTGATAAGTCGATTGGAAGTAATTGATCAAATGGGATAGAATTTACATTTGTAGAGTTATTTTTTTAGGTAAAACTAAAATATCAGGGTCGGCCAAAAAAGCGTTGAAAATATAATTTTCGACGAACTAAATGCCTCCGAAAGAGGATGGTGGGAGGAAGCTCGGGACAGAGAACATTTGAAGTCTTTGGAGGAGACCTTTGCCCAGTTGGACGATTTAGGTTAAATAAAAAAAAACAACTAAAACCGAAGTCATCTTCGTCATTACATTGATTGGAGATTATTTATACAGTGTCAGGAGGCAATCTATGCCTACACTTAACGGGACACTGTAGTGCCTGGGACAATGTTTTTAGATGGAGTAGGCTTGCCCAGCACCTATCCCATCCTCTCAGCCTAGTCAGCCATATCCACAGGAAATATATAGTCAATACGTGCGGAGCTGACTAAGCCAAAGGTTTCCTCACGATGTTTTCCTTCACCGTTAAGCTCGTGTTAATGCGCATATAAATTTTCCGAAACGAGTGGGATTGCACCTCGACTTTCAATCCGAAGGCATTGGGGTTCGAATCCCGGCCGTCCATCAACACAAATTACAGATTAGTTTATCCTTTTTTTTTTTTTGTTCTGGCACTGGAGGCTTGTCCTTTTGCCAAGTCTTTTTTGTTTTCACTTTTTGTTGTCACTTTTTTGATCACTACATTTCACTTTTTCACTTTTTTCTGTCTGAGGTGAGAAGCACTATTTTAGATCTTTTATCCAAACTACAAGAAGGTTGCTAGCTATCTGTATTCAAAACAATGTGAATTGAGGTTTTTATGCCACGGTCTATATGGTCAGGCTTAATCGGTTTAGTCAGATTCAGGCACCGTCGTCATGAAATTGCAGCTTTATTAGAGTTTTGTCGAGCACGTCAATATTATTCATTCCTCTTCCTAATCCAACATACTTTACATAACTTTTTAATACAGTTGCTCAAAAAAAGGCGTATTGCAGGGACGTATAGCGTTCGGGATGTGGGCTATTACACACTCGTGCTTTTTTTTTACCTTTCCCGAACTAGTGCGTTCTCTTTCCCAACTGTCAAAATAATGTCTACTAAAAAGAAAAACCAACCATAAAGTTTTTACTAAAAAAATTCATAGAACTTTTTATGATTCATAATGTATACGTATATTTCTAAAAAGAAGCTACTAATTTATTTCAATATCAGATTTAATGATTTGATTGAATGAGTTAGGTTAGGTTTCATTTCATTTCATCTCATCTCATTAAATTTCATTTTCATTTCATATCAATAAAAAAATTCTACTGAAGACTTGCCTGTATGGGCATAGTTCCCTTTGCCTACCAGAATGGGTGAAGAAAAAAAAAATCTCTGCTTATAATCTACGGTTGGCGCCATTTTTCAGAAATTTTCTTTTTATTAAATTGCTTCATTTTTTCGCAACTGTATTAAAAATAGTCGTTCAGTACACGTGCGGTACCGTCATTGCAACTTGTTCCGACTGTCAACCCTCGCCTTCGGCTGCGCCTCGGCTCGGGTAGACATTTGTCGGAACTCTTTGCAATGACAGCCGTTCCGCACTTGTAATGAAATATACTATTGCATCACTAGTGCGACAAAGGAAATACTTATCGATATTATATTCCGATTCAAAGGAAATCCTGCGGAAAATTACTGGTGGTTCCTACTTTGCACGCTATTAGTGACGTTAGTTTGCCTTAGGGCCGAATACTGAAACGTCACTCAAATTTAAACACCACTTAAAATTTCTCTGTCTCTGTTTGACATTACTCATTGGTAAGAGATGGCAATAATTTAAGCATGAACTTAATTTAAGTAGCGTTTGAGTTGGGTCGTTAGTTTGCATTTTCGAATCTGTCTTGTCTTTTACCTATGCTAACCAAGCTGTACCTACTTTCTTTTCCGTTATTCTAGGCTTTGGTACCTAGAATCACCTAGTTTATAAAACTATTCTTAATGATCCTTGTGTTATTTCTGGGTAAAGAGATTTTGGACTTTCACTTTGGCCTCCTCTCATCTCATCTTTCACATAATCCATCTATTCATCGTTTCTTCGACGTACCTTAATACCGACAATAATTAAAATAAGAGAAAGAATAATTACATTGTCTATTATAATGAAACTTATAAAGTGAAAAATTTCAAGCAAGAACCTTTAAAGCCAAAATTGGCTATTCAAGTCACCTTAGAGCCCATCATAGGCATCAAGCAGCAACAATGTCGCCGTAGCCGAAACCGGCCAGGAAGACATCATCATCATCATTATATTACAATTTGTTCCATTTCACGAAGGCTTCTTCTTCCTGTCCTTATCCCACTAGGTGTGTGTGGTGTGGTCTATTTCACGGAAGTGGTATCGTTATGTTTGTAGTTGTGCATGCACGCACACACACCAATCATACGCTCTCTCTTTCTATCTCCGCATGGTTAAGTGCTCTAGAGTTTACGCACACAAATATAGCCCGAACGCCTTCGTGAAATAGAACAATTCTAGCAATATTTCTGCAGCGGACAGCATAGGTAATTAGGTATATCTCAAACTCTTTTCCATTTTAACTTTTATAGGCCTTCTACAATCTTCTTTATGATCTTAAAATCAAATTGCTCCCAAGAGCAAAACTAAAATAAAAATACCAAAAATAGAATCATCAAGTTTATTATATTACTTTCTCAGAAATATTCGTTTTTCTCTTCTAATTAAATTTTATGCTCTAACTTTCTGAAGTTGGCGTGACACTAAGAGCTAATTAGGTAGTTACGGGATTCTGTTTGCAAAGCACTCCAGAAAATGTCCTGAGCATTCTTAAAGAAACTGGACACGAAACGGTGGTGTAAATTAACTGCTGGAATTTGTAACTAGCTGCTTTTTCTAAAGAATTTCATAATGAAAAATCTTTACTTGCTTGTGCTGTGCATGAATCTGTGGGCGTTTTGTGAAGACTGAAATATTGGATCTTTCGTGATTCATGTTTTCATACCAGATTGTCAGTCAATTACATTTTTGTACAATGTTTTTTTCTGCTGTGATTCAACAAAAAGGAAAAAAAATATCGATGATTTAGAAACCTAAAAACGTTGTAAGAAGTCTACCTAAATCCGATTTTCTAAAATTATAACATTTATTACTCTACCGCATTTTATGGAATCTTGCACCCCTTTCGCGAACTAATTATAAAGCTTTTAGGCTCCCGCTGAATGGAACCACTACATTTGGCTGTGACCCAGTTTTGGAGGTTTTAAATAACGGAGGTGCTGTCTAGGAACAACACTTGCTGGGAGAAACTTAAAGCTGATAAATTGTATGATCGTTTGATTCAACCCAATTTATTTCTAGAACTCAAAATGTCGTTAGAATACTTGGAACTCAGTCTTACGTGATTTGATTTTGCTAAAGATAAATAACAAATCATACGTAACTGTATGTTCATCAAATCATCAACATTGTCGTAGCTGACTCTATAGACGGCCCTCCCAACCCGGTCATCAACTTGTAGTTCGTACAAACATATTGACCAGCAGTGGAAAACTGGACCAACTTTTTCAAGAATCACACTACAAACAAGAGTTTTTGTCGAATATGGTATTAGTCCTCCAAAACGTCAGCCATCTTCACACCCCGAGTCTCAGGCAAGCAGTAGCAGGCTGTAGCAGCTACCAACGGCACCACAGCGAAGATAGCAGGTGGCACCCAGGCTGCGGTAGATCCCAGGCCAGCAACAAATGGAGCCAGCATGGAGCCAATTCTTGAGGACATGGATGAAGCGCCCATAGCCATGTTGCGGACTACAGTTGGGAACAGTTCTGTTGTGAACATGTACCTGGAATAGATGCTTTATAAATGAGATTTTTAAAAAGTTTCATAGACTCGAAAATGATCCTTGTAATTTTACTGAGTAAATATTTTTGCCTGCCTTGATCTATGCTGAAAATGCCATTAGTTAACTACTGACTGTAGCTCTGTCAAAAATAATCAAGCAGATTAAACCACAATGACTTCTCTGGGTATGGGCTAGATGGGGTGGGATTATGCATGCACTCACATAGCAGCAAAAGCCCCCGAAGCAGCACTGACGCCCACCGAACCGACGACAAGCTTCACGGAGAACCAATCGTCGGGGAAGGCCAGCATTCCATTACTGACGCCGCAGACTGTCAGACAGCATATAAGGGTGGTGCGACGGCCGAAGCGTCTACAGAAGAACAGGGAGAGGAAGATTCCTGGTATCTGTAAAGAGAAGAATGATGAGTTACGTCACAAGAATTGGATATCAGATTAACTATGGAAATTGAAATACGCTCAGTGAAGTGCCGTCTAGATACATCAGAGTTATTGATTGAGTGGAATTACTCAACGAAGGCGTAGTTGGTTAACGCATCACAGGATCAAGAACAGTCTTGAGTTCAACACTTTTTGCCTCAAGAGTTTACGTCAGACAGAGTCAGGATATTATAAAGATATTTGGACGGAAGAGTTGGTATCTAAAGTTTGGAAGAGGCAAAAATTTGCCATTCTGTAAAACCGTTACAGAAAACCGATAATCAGTGACACTAAGCTAAAATAGCTACCACTGCTCTACGTGGATAAGCATTGGTGCTTAAGAAAATGTTCATTACCATGCCAGTTATGCATGTTATGGACACGTTTATCCTACCTGCAGTTGCAAATCTCAGTAGTTTCAAACAAGATAGTGCTGTCTTAAGTGGGATTATATTTCAAGTGGAATTGCGTCTGTTTAGTTTGCTATTATGAGTCATGGCTTTCTCTTGTAGATTATATTTGCACGTGTATTGTTCTTTATCGTGACTACCAACAGCGTTTGTTTGCTTTATTTTACCAAACCTGCTTACTTGTAAACCGCCTGCCAATACAATGGCCACGAATACATTTGAGCTGGTCTGTCCAATGTACTGGTTGCTTCCGTAGTAACTGAGGCCAAGAATAAACCAGGACACGCAAGAGTAGATATTCTTCATTCTGATACTTGGCCTAGTGAACAGGTCGAGGTATGTCGCTTTGACCTTTGAATGGTTGGAGTTTGTCTCGTTAGCGATTCTCTTTGCTAAGTCCCCCATCTTGAGGGAAGGGAGGCAATTTCTGAAATGTCAAGTTATTTTTCGTGAATCTGTTACACTTTGGCACGTTTCATTTATTAAATCTATCATTCAAACGTGTTGTAAGCATCGGGTAATAAAAAATGGTATTGTATATGAGCTGCTCTCAATTTCCGCAAGTTTTTAGGTTTAACTACTTCGTAAAAAACTTGTAAAAATTTTTTTATTACCTTTTAGCCACGTTTGCCATAATAACACTCGCCTTATCCAACTGCCCCGTGGATATCAACCACTTCGGAGACTCCGGCACCACGAAAAAGTACACCAAGAACACCAGATTCGGTAACGCTATCCCCAAACTAAACGTGTTCCAGGATCGCAGGTAATACGCGAACAAGGGCATGATCATCTCTCCGATTGGCAAAGGAACGCTTATGAGGCTCGTGACCATCTCCCGTTTCCCTGGCCCCGTTAGCTCCATGATGAGGATGAAAGCAACTATCATGATGCCGGCGGTGGATGTACCGATGAAAAACCTGATGGCTGTGAAGATCCAGAAGTTGGGGGAGAATATTGCGGCGAAGCTTGATATGAGTTGGAGCATGCATGATGATAGCAATGCTTTTCTTCTGCCGTATCTGTGGATTATTTTAATATCATTGACTCTTACTTATATAAGCTGTCTATCGGTTCGAGCGTCGCGAGGAAAAATGGTGATATTTGATTGATAAATGTATTAGTTCTTGAAACCTCGGTAGAGAATCAGAATATTGAAACTTCTAAATAAATTGCAATAGTTGCTTACCTGTCAGCGATAAATCCGAACACAATACTTCCAGCCAAAATACCGAACATACACACTGTCTGAGTGAAATTAGTTAACCATTTCCTTTCACATATCAAATCCCACTCCGAAATTATCGTGTTGTCAAACTCTGAAACATATTCGTACTTTACACAGTCACTGTAACACGTTTCATTTTCTATCACTGTGTTTTGTGTTACATTAGTTCGTTCCACGCAGTAGAATGTGGTTTTTGGTGCCAAAAATATGATCGCCATCTGGGCCCACATTGCTGACATCTTCGTCGGAACAATGAGGACGGCCAGTAACATAATGTGCCATCTTCCAAACCGTCCTATTGCGTTCGTTAATGTGTCTTCAAATTTTGAATCACTTTCAATCTTTTTCCTGTCTTCCATTCTCGGCAACAGCTACTCATCTTGTGGGATTAGTTTTATTAGTGCTAGTTGTTTAAGTGGGATGTCTGTTTCAGTTTTCTTATCTCTGAGATTTGTACTTGTTTGCGGTTACTATAACGATGTCGCGGTAATGATGATTACATTTAATTAACGATCAAGATTTGGCGGCAGTCTAATTAAAACGTTGTTAAAAGTTGTCTCAACAAAGGTTATTAAAAGAAAATACATTTTCGTTTTTTAAAGTCTTCTGTAAAGCAATGGCTTCAGAGATATCATCATCATCATTCCCCTGCCCTTATCCCACGCTAGGTGGGGTCGGCACAACATGTTTTATTCTTCCACTTACTCCTATCATTCGTCAACTCTTAATCTACTCCTCTCACATTCATATCCTCTTTCACACAATCTAACTACTGCTTTTTCGGCCTTCCTCTACTTGCATACCCAGCTACATTCATATTCATAACTCATAGATTTTAGAGGTAATACTACAAAATTTGAAAATTACATTGCCCACAAAACTAATCAATCCATCCCCTAGTTGAATTTGGGTACAACGTTACGGTACGCAGTATAAATACATAGTAATTAAATACATTTGATGAAAAGCCCTTCGGAGAGGAAAAGTTAAATTAGAATGAGCTTTCGGCGAGAAATATTAATTAACTGAATTGGACCAGTGGGATGGATTTTGGCCCGTTTATGCCTAAGTATTCATTTGTAGAGATACCAACCAACGTACTTGGAATTAATAAAATAAATGATATACAAAATAAATAAATTTATCCATAAAAATAGATTAAATATTAATTTATAGTGCTTAATTTTTTTATAGAATTTTAGATCATCGCAGGGTTTATGATATGGCACGCCGTAGCAACAAAATATTATAATTACCTACAGTATGATAATAAATATAGAACAAGGTCCTAGTTTTGACATAAATTTTAATAATTAACAGTCCATATCCGCTTCCGGAAAGATCTCAGCAGAGATTCGTATATATTTGAAACGAGGAAGATAATAAAAACTAAATAAGTTCATGTCTGTTATCTCCAGGAAAACATCCCCAGGATACATGATCAGCTCTTTGTGTATAAATTCTGCCACCAAGACCAACGCCTGGTGGGCGCATTGCTTCCTAGGTGTAGGTACCTGGTGAAGTAGATACCTACTGCAATGGATATATGCAGCTGTTCAATATATAAGTCATCGGTTTGTGTCACATTTATCATAAAAAAATCTCGTTTGATAGTCTGCCTTACATTCTAACCGAAGGTCTTTTGTTTTTCCACAGAGCATTCTGGGAGAGTTCAATCGCGAGCAAGATGCCTTCATCAAGGGTCAGGCGGGCGGCGCTGGAGCTGCGGTAGCGCCCTGGGTCGGAGCTCCCAACGAAGCTGGTCTTAAGGAGGAGTGCCTCTCACTCTCTACTGTAAGTCATATGTTATAAACGCTAATGTGTGGTGGGTGACTGTGATGAACACAGCTAAGATGTGGAGAATGCTAAAATACTGTTTGAAATTTCGATTATTTTTTTGTCTCTTGCATATTGGTTGCACACACTGACACAAAATCAATGATCTTCTATTGCTTTTTGTTTAAAACTCTCTTACTTTTTCTTTCTTTGAATCTTCCATCAACTGTATCCAAAGGTTCCTTAAATGGTTCCCTCTTTTTCGATGCTGCGATCTTCATATATAGTTGTGACCTTTGTTCTTTGTCGTTTGATGCTGCGATCTTCATACTCGAGGCTATAGTTGTGGACTTTTGTTTCCAGGATCGAAGAAACTTCGTGCGTGCCCCACCGGCGGGGGTGGAGTTTGACTTCGACTACGACAAGATGTACAGCGTGGCGCTCGCCATCATGGAGGAGGATCCCAACCTCGAGAAGATGCGCTTCGATCTCGTGCCAAAAATGTAAGCCCAGTCTTTATTATGCTCCAGTTTCTGTCTGCGGCGCAACTCGCAAATAGAAGACTATATTCTACACGGTGTAACATAATAACCCTATAAGCCCGAAAGGGGGATATTGTACAGGTCATGGCGCACAATGTTTTTTCTACGACTTTTGAGATTTCCAAGTTTTCCGTTAATTAAATGCGCTCGTAACTTTTACTTAAAATGTACCTACACAACACACAGCATGCGTGTGCGTGCGACGTGGTACGAGGGACCTACGTGTGCAATGTGCATGTGTGTGTACGGGTCTACGCACATAGTAAACAAACACTTAGGGGTGTCGCAAAATTTCTAATATAATAAAAGTTGTACTTTTGTATGGGAATTTCAATTACGATGTATTGACCCAAGCATCGAAATTGGTCGGTCTAATTAAGCCCCTTTTGGTTTATTAAGCAATTATGTTATACCGTGTATACCAGACTACGTATTTAAATCTATTTGAAGAGTTATTTGAATCAACTTAACGGCTTTGTCATATCCAGCATCACCGAGGAACAGTTCTGGAGGAACTACTTCTATCGTATGTCGCTGATCGTGCAGGCCAACGAGGCTGATCACGCACCGCAGCGTCAACCCAGCGCTGATGACTCTCAAGGTAACAGAGAAATCATCAGTCACTGACTTAAGGCGTATGTAAAAGGCAGACAACCGTCTCGCTCGCACATTTCAACATTTTTGTAGATATAATATAACTAAATGTAATTATGTGAAATTGCAGAGCTTCAGGGTCGAGAGAATAACAATGCAAAGGTTCAGTAAAAATATTACTTTGATCCAAACAAGTTTTCCGACCAAAAAACTTATAAGTACCAATGCGATAAATTAAAGTGCACATTTTTTGGTTAGAAAACTTGTTTGGATCAATGTGATATTTTTACTGAACCTTTGCATTGTTATTATCTCGACCCTGAAGCTCTGCAATTTCACATAATTACATTTAGTTATATTATATCTACAAAAATGTTGAAATGTGCGAGCGAGAGGGTTGTCTGCCTTTTACAAACGCCTTAACCAAAATATCACTTACAATTACGTAAATTCTGGGGGTCAAAGTATCTACCCATCAATATATATATATTTTCTATAGAATCAAATCATATATCATACATAGTCATATAGTAATAAGAATTTCGGGGGGTAGAGAAGTACCAATTAATATAAAAAAAAAACTATAGTATCAAATAATATACCATAATCATTATAGTAATAAAACTTTTGAGAATTTCTGGGGTTAAAATATATATCAATATTAAATCATATAATTATCATGTTGCTTTCTTATTATTTCTCAATCTTCATTTTCATCGTTTATTGGTTTTGTTTTAGTTTGTTTTCTTTTGTTTTACGTAGAGACCAAAGTGAATGAGAAATCATCGCAAGAGTCAATAGATGACGCTAAGGAACGAATCAAATCATTGAGAGTTGATAAAGATGATGATGGTAAGACATATATTCCAACAAAATTACTCACTTAAAACATATTTAAAAGATATAAGTGATTTAACTTCAAACGTATTTTTGATAAACTAACAAATTGCGTTGTTCTGTGTTTTTATAAAGATTGTTTATTTTATGTTTTCATCCCACACGTAGCCAAATTATTTATTTATATAAGATCTATACGATTATATATGATTATTTTAATACTTGTTTCGTTGAGTATATGGGTTATACGAGTACGTTGACATTGGTTCACAAGTTCAAATACACCAACTTTGAGAAATATATTCAAAATTTTTATATGCATGCCTATGTACTTGTGAGTTTTGCCATACATACACCGCTATAATAAAACTACCATTATTTATATGATTTGTTTTAAAATTCGTTATTTCAGTAAATACATGATTCGCCGTAACTTCCTTGTTTTTGTCGATTTGTCGGATTGTCGCTAAACGCATTTTCTTTCCCTGGAATGCAGCTTAAGCAAAAGCAAGGCGCACGGACACCTAAGGGGCATCCGCTATCACATAACACCAGCGATATACGGTTCTATATATTTACTTCATGTATACAGGCACACTATATACTCGTACATATTTAAGTTGCGTGCAGGGATCTCTGTAAACCCAGTTTGAGCCTGTTCTTAGTTCGCAACGTAATTTACCATATTATATGAGGTGGATAACATATAGAGCTGTTCAATGTTCATATAACCTTTCGTATAGCGGTATATAACGCTAATTATTATAACTTTGAAGAAATATATTTTGAATCTTGATATAATAATGCCATAGACTATAGACGCACATGCAGCGTTAGATGATCTTATTGACAAAAATTGTTACATTCTATATTCAGTTCTATATTGAGTTTTTTTCTAGAAATTGCCTCGTTCGAAATGTCCCTTCATTTTAATGTCACTGTCGTCTTTACGATAATTTTTAAGGCTCTTGTCCGAAGTATTGAAGTCATGGCATTATTATATCAAGTAACTGTGTCACTGTTAATCCTTCACTTCACCCTTAATATAATTTTAGCGTTGAATATGTATAGAATTTATCGCTGTTTACTATCTATTGTTTATTTATATATTAAAGTTTATTAATCTATATCACTGTGTCATATCTTCATCCTTGTTATATCGTGTTTCTTATATATAAACTAAATCAATGTTATATGACAATATAGCTTCTTCTATCCCGTTCATTGTGAACTATATAAATTGTATATATTGACGTTTGATTGATACGATCTTATATAATGTACTGCTGATAGCGAGTTGGTCTGTATCTCAATAGCCTGAGATCTGATCGACATTTCAACGCTATACGTTCCACAACATTCAGATCATAATTAAACATTAGCTATTGACGTAGAGACCACTATAGTTGAAATTGTATTCTTGTCAACTTTCTCGATGGAACTTATTTTAATGTCTACTGAATGTTATATATGTCTAAGTATTTAATAAGGTTATAGTTGTAACACCACACAGTTCATTATGGTTCGGCTCAGTAGTGTTAGCTGTAAGTATTAGTTCCAGTTTTGACATTGCTACTTCAAATTTACTTTATTTAGCTTTCGAATGTGCTGCTTCTCCTTGCGCCTGTTCTTTATCTTTTTATATCTCTATTTCTGTATTTCTCAAAGTTGGTTTGTCATTCTTTTCAATTTCGCTGATATATTTTGCAATGTGTAGCAATGTTGAAACCTTTTGTATATATTTATGTGTTGTCAGATCTTTATAACACCTACTCCATAGATTTTCATCCACAAGACACTATTTCGTAAAGTTTTCGAGTAAGGTATTCAAATTAAATATGAAATTCGTATTGTCGGTAGTTGTTTTCGATCTCGTAACAGTTTTAAACAAATACATTAGTCATGGTATGACATATCACTACGGTGACGGTCAATTATATCCATTTGGGCTAACTGTCGAATTTCAAACATCACTTTCGATCCCTTTTAGCTGGCAACACTCGGCCTTACCACAAAACGTTCATCATCATCATGTCTTAAAACGGCGGTTATACCAGTAACGTGAAATTTCAGACAAAGTTTTGCAGTAAGGCGTATCTCCTCACATTTTCCTTTGTAATTATTTACAATTAGATATAGGTCAATATTAATCTGTGGAATAATCAAGTTATTGAAGTTGTGTAGAGTTCTAGATTGTAAACTCATGTATTAATAGTTATTCGAGAATGTTCTAAGGGGTGATATACTGGCCTAGAATGCTGCCGGCACTTATCAACGGTAAAACACCTAATGATGGTTTTATTTTAGATGGATTTAATATTTAATGTTTCTCGGTGTCCATGATTAACCAATGTTTATTCTGTAGGTACCCCCTTACTCATCCAAATATGTCAGAAGTTTATATTCAAAATGGCGTCTTTGACATTTTACTAGTAAATCTTACGTAAAGCATTTTCAGTTAGACTTTTAAAAGCGTTGTAGTGTAAGGGGGTTTAAATTTAAAATTAAATAATTTGGCTATTGTGTAACTCTCTGCTATGTTCAGTTTTTAGATACTCGACAGTAGTTTTGTTAGCGACAGTATATAATTTAACCGTCACAATAATTTAGTGAACATTATATAGTTACAAAATGATAAATTGGCATTTATAGTTAGTTATTATGAATTGAAATAATTATATTATTCTAAAATAAATAGTGGCGTTGTTATTTCATGTCCTTAAAAACAAAAAATGATAATATATTTACTTTAATCAATAATGCAGCATATTGAATATTATATTATACTAAAGTTTATTATATTAGTAGTAGTTTAACAAAATAAAAACATAAAATAAAGAAAATATAATATATAAAATCAAATACACTGTAACTAAAAAAAATATATACAAAAACACGAGTTTGATATTTCAGAGCAATGGGAGAAGGAGTTGGAAGCGGAACTGAAGGAGTACGAAGTGGTAGCAGACAAGGTCGGTGATGATAAACACTGGGAGAAGGAATGCGACGACCTGCTCGGTGATGATGTTGACCTCAAGTAGATAATGATGATTGTAGACGCATTTATGTTGATTCCAAATTTGTATAAGTGATTTTGATGAATGGCGCTCTCATTATGAAACCAAGTCCTTCTAATTATCTTTTTGGATTATTTTCATGGTTACTTATGTTTTAATTTAGGGTTCTTTAGATGAGGAGTTTTTGAACCTTAAAGCACTAGTCTTAGAGTCCAAAATAGTACTCACTAGATCCTAGGCCTCTATTCCCAATGATGGTTAACGACGATTCGATAGTGACACTGCGCGTTTGCGTTACACTGCGCGGCCGCATTGTGCGATGACGTGGCCTTTTGCGAAGTTACAGTGTCACCACGCAGTGTAACGCAAACATCACAAATAGTCACAATAAATGTATTTAAATTTAAATTTAAATTTTTTGAAATTTATTTCAAAGCTTAATTAAGAGGCCCTGGTTCTGTCTGTCGAAAAAGATGTACAGAGAAAATAAAAGAAGAAGAAGGGGTAATGGCACTCAATGAAAGAACAGTCAATAATGTTAAAACTAAAATGTTTACTAGTGTTAATCTGAATGTGTTTGTGTACGAGTGTTAGAAGTATTGTCTCTTTAATATAAATGTTAATTGCTTGTAGCTACTTTAAGGATCTGAGTATCTTCACATCTGTGGTGTACCATAGGGGTTACAGATAGAACCCATGTTTTTTTTTTTTTTTTTTTTTTATGCCATAGCTGGCAGACGAGCAGGCGGGCCACCTGATGGAAAGTGTTATAAATCTGGCTCATAAAAATATTAAAATAAGCTTGCAGCTACTTCTTTTATGATCTGAGTATGATTTCACAGATCTGAAGCTATGAAATCACCTAGATGCGAAGGCCTTCTCAAAAATAATGGGGTTCCATTCACAAAGAAAATTACGACTAATGTAGTATTTACAATATTCAAATTTACAACAGTTGAGCTATCAACCTATTATAAACCTCAAAAATATTTTGGTTGCATCATACTATATTTTTGCAAGAATTTGCCAGTTTCTTAGTTAAGCAGGCCCTGTCACGGTTAAATAGATTTCGGCGAAAGTGGAAGGGAATATCTCTATCTTATTTTTCTTTTGCTGAGCAAAATACCCTCCCACTTCCCCTCCATTCAAGCTATCAAGGTCAGAGCTATTAAATCGTGTCGGTATGTGTAGTGATGTTTAATTTAAAACTACGGGTAACAAGTTGCCCTTGACACTTTAGAATCTAGAGTACATGTAAAATCTTTTCTTTTCTTGTAAATTTTAAACTTCTTTTATTTTTAACCTTTTGTAAATCTGTTTGTAAAAATCTTATGTAAATTTACTTAAAATATAATTATGTTACTAAATTCTTATGACTACTATGCATTTAGAGTGTGACCACTCACGTCTGCACCAATGAAAGCATGGCAGCATTTGAAAAACTAAAGTTGAAAATGTTGTCTGAACTTTGACAATTATTTGACAACAATAGGTAATAATAACATCTTGTAAGTTACCATGTACCTTTTTGGGGGTTATTATTATATATAGATTTATTATATACTAGGTGTGCCCGCGACTTCGTCCGCGTGGAAAAGTGTCTTTTGGGTAGCATTTTTAATTACTTCCATACAACTTTTCATCCCCCCTTTTCAACCCCTTACAACCCTTTTTTCGCATTAAAAAGTAGCCTATGTCCTTTCTCAGGCTCTAGACTATCTGTGTACCCAATTTTATTAAAATCGGTTCAGTAGTTTTGGCTTGAAAGCGAAACAGACAGAGTTACTTTCGCATTTATAATATTAGTAAGGAGCTAAAACCCGATGGTACTTAACTGTCAAAAATGCAAATAAAATTCTATGGCAGTCGCCATATTGGCCACTCGGATGCCAATTTTCTATGAACGCATCCCTGTCAGTCAGTGTCAGTGATGGATGACACAGTGATCTCTCTTTGGGAAAAGTTTAGTAGTCAATATGAAGTTTGGTAATGATATCGATTCGCTTGTTGCATTTTTCTAAACTAACCTATTTTGACAGCACTAAAAATGTTGCCGTCCTTTTCTCATAAACTGAAACGACAATGATGGCTATAATTTTAGAGCTGTCAAATTAGATTAGTTAAGAAAAATACAACAAGCGAATCGATACCAGTAACTTGCATACAACTTTTCATCCCCCCTTTTCAACCCCTTACAACCCTTTTTTCGCATTAAAAAGTAGCCTATGTCCTTTCTCAGGCTCTAGACTATCTGTGTACCAAATTTTATTAAAATCGGTTCAGTAGTTTTGGCGTGAAAGCGAGACAGACATTACTTTCGCATTTATAATATTAGTAAGGATTATTATTGGGGTTACATTGCAGATTTCGATACAGAAATTACTCAAGCATAGATTTGAGTAGAGATTTTCATACAAAAATCAACAAACAAAACCTCTGATAAGGCTTCGGTCTGCTACGTTCTCATATAGGTATTAGTTGTTATGTACTTTGATATTGAGTTAATTTTTTTGTTGAGTTTGTTATGTATGTAAAACAAATAAGCAGACACTTCAAGGGCAGGCCAATTTTATCTTTTCCATGTTTTTATTCAATTACGTGGTTACTTATCATCGCGCTTATTGGTGGAATTTTTTTGTAGTTAGTCCTACAGTTGTGGATCCAGGATTTTGGTGGGGGCCCCCCTAACTGGATAACCTGGGGGGCTTGACCCCACTATACCTTTAGTGTTGGCGCACACCTGACGACAAGACGTCGTTGTCGTGTCTGTAGTGACATGAACATAAATATTCTTATAAAAAGCATGCTGTCAACAGAGGTTTTTTGTTATTTTTTTCTTCATATGCTGTTTTCGTTTGTAAATTTTATACCGTTTTGCTTTCGTTATAACTGAAATAGCTTTTAAGAAAAAGCATAATGTAACGAAAAAGCTCTTAAAATAAGTTGCATTTCAAAAAAAATATTATTTTCTCTACACGACGCTACGTCTTGTTTTTGATGTAGTTAGACGCTTAGAGTTTTCCGTGACAAATCCTGGTTGATTTTTGGGTAGTCGGAATTTTTGGTCCCCCTCACCAAAAATTCTGACTCTAGGGGGGTAAAGGGGCTCGAGCCCTTTTACCCCCCTAAATCTCGGTGTAGGTATACCTACTAATTGACCACGTTAACTACGTCACCAAATTATAAAACTGTTATTTTTCATTAGTATATTTTTTTTCTGAATTTTGTGTGAATGAAATTAATTAATGTAAATATTTTAAATAATAATTCGCATACTTAGATGTATATAATTTGTTTGATATTTTTAAGGCTTTAGATTATTTTGTATTCCCATTCCTTAAATAAACGTGTGTTTAGTAAGTTTTTTTTTATTTGGAAAATATTCCTGTTAGCAATTCTCATGAAGATAGTATTTTACTAAGTATAGCCTATATTTTTTTTTTACAAATTTAAGCAAATTCATAAAATGTAATGAGCCTCATTTTATATTTTCAAAACTTTCGGCCCGCAATTTGAGCTACTTATGGCGACTTTTATATACTTATTGAGCATGATGAAAAGATCTTATTTAAGTTACTTAGGCCGGAATACTGAAACGTCATTCAAATTTAAGCACCACTTAAAATTGCTCTGCCTCTGTTTGACATTACTCATTTGTAAGAAATGGCAATAATTTAAGCGTGAACTTAATTTAAGCGACGTTTGATTATTCGGTCATTAGTTAGTAAATGGTAAGTACCTTAATGCATATGTTGCAAATCAATGAATCTCAATAATCGTGTTACATACAGATGATTACAGAGTTACCTACCTCATTATTTTACTGGATTGCCAAATGTAAGTACAAGGTGTACTTGCCACTTCCCCAACTCAGCAAATGTGGCTATAATAATTCAAGGTGTTTTAATATTGCAGAATCTTAAAGGTAACCTAATTTCAAAGGACCAATTGCCGACCTCGACAGAAATTCGAGAGTTGGTCTCGCCATTTTAGGACCCGATGTCAAGTCCAGTTGAAACAATACAATACAATAATTTATTCATAAAAGCAAATTTACGAGTCAATATTTTAACCTTTGAAAGAAATCTCACCGTTAGTAACTCCTTCAGTTTCTACCAGCCTCAGGGTTTAGTGGAGAACTAAACCTTATCTAGTTAAGGAGTAACATCTCTAAACTTCTTTGTACGGGAAAATCAAGGCTGAAAGTTTACTTATTTTGGTCAATTTTAAGAAAAGGCGAGTAAAAAAAATTTTTTTTTTTCAATACAATTTTTTTTTCTCGATTATGCGATGGCTTATTTAATTGTTTTTTATTACGTTGTACTTACTAACGATCAAACTTTTATTTGCATATATGTATTTTTTTTAACTTAGTAAAACTCGAGTTCGAAAATTGGCTAAAATGGGCCATTATAAAAGAAAGAAAACTAATCTTTCTAACTTATAAAAAGCGAACAAACACAAATAGCTGCCACGTTATTCAAGTTTTCATAGATGACTCGGAAATATCTATAGAGTGGAACTCGTTGCCGGCGTCTGTGTTCCCGAATGGCTATAATTTGGAAGTTTTCAAGAGTAGAGTGAATAGGTATCTTCTAGGTAACCGTGCTACATCGTCGACCACATCATTGCTTAACATCAGGTGAGATTGTGGTCAAACGGTTGCCTATATCGTATAAAAAAAAAAAAAATTACTCTACCTATAATTACCCAATCAGAGTGGATGCATGGCCCTTCTACTTAATACCTTCAGAAGGCACCTATTTTTGTCCGTGTCTAGGTGGTAGGTAGGTATGTAGTTATAGGTTAGTAGGTAGTTAAATATAGGTTTAGTACAGCAAAAACTGAAGTCCTTGTACATCGATCCGAGATCAAAGATTGTATGCGCAAGAAATAACTAATTTACAACTTAACTAGTTAGGGTTGTCACACACTGTGGTCACACTGAAAAACAACATTACCTATACACGCCTGTCAGTTTGCTTGTGTGCTAGTCCGTCTGTCTCTGTACCTACGTGTTCATCGCTAACTTTATAATTTCGCTGAAGCCATAAACCAAGTTGAATTTAATAATTTTCCATGTATTTATCTACCTACCTTTGCACATATTTTTAGCATATAAAAATACTGTTCGTCCAACTGCGTTTTGTCCCACTGGTGGGACGTATGGGAATGCAAAAAATATGTATTATTTTATTTCCGTTCGTTCCACTGAGCGTGTTGATGGGACAAGATATAGGTGTTCGGTGGATGGGGGAAGTTATATATACACACAAATACCGTGATATTGTTCCGGAAGTTGGATAATTCTGTTATAATGAAAACACTTCAGGATAAATAATATGTGACAGAATGTTTTACCCGCACCTACCTAGACCGATGACGGTAGAACTGATTCAACAATAAAAACTCTGAAGTAATTTGTGCCAGCCCTATTTAGGATGATACTATATCCTGACCGCTATTAGAGGTTAATGCTAATATGAATCTAATTTAAATATGATTGTGATAGCGTCGCGTTTAGGTCTGATGAGCGCAATGCGCAGCGAGTGGCACTTAAATTAGGTAGTAAGGTAGGTAAAGACACTATTCCGTGGTCATCATCATTTCCCTGCCCTTATCCCACGCTAGGTGGGGTCGGCACATGTTTTCTTCATCCACTCCTATCATTCGCCAACTCTGAATCTACTCCTCTCATATTCACATCCTCTTTAACACAATCTAACCACTTCGTCCATCCTCTACTTGCATACCCAGCCACACTCATACCCATAACTCTTTTCGTAATATGACTTTCATGCCTCCGCATTACTCTATTCCGTGGTATTTTCACTAAAACTCGAAAGGATGTCAAATTTAACCATTTACTGTACCTTTCTGAAGGTTTGGTCTTTGTTATCAGAAGGTCTAATGCGTGCTACGCTGGGAAATGTCTCGTTTTTAGATTTTAATATTCAAAACTAATTTTCTAACGCCCGTTGACTTTTGCAACAAAAATAACTGAATCAATAGTAAATAAGATTTTTCTGAATACCACGGAATAGGGTGTCTTTACCCTATATCATGTTGGTTAAATTCAGCCTTATATCTACTGTATTAAAAGCCAATTTATACTCCCATAAGTACAGATACAGAGAGTTAGCGTGCTTACAAAAATATGATTAGAGCCAACTATTTTTCATAAGTTTTGATTACTATCAAATTCTGATACTAACTGTCCAATCTATTCTCATTTCAGCAGAGATGTGGGTGTTACCTACTATGTGTTATAAGTAGGTATTTACAAAAAAATTATATATCAGCAAATAAGCATTCTATCAGCAATCTAGTTCCCATAGTAGGTACAAGCTTTGCTTAGGGCGTTGTGTGAAAATGTCTACGAATTTTTCTTTTTTTTACTCTAATACAGATGACGTCATAACTCGGCCGAAAACTCCCTACTAGAGTAAACTCTGCTGTAGTGAACATAAGGCACCTGTGTTGGTAAGTTACAAGTTACGTCATGAAATAACAACTGAGTGGTTGTTTTTATACAAAGTAACTGATGTTTAGACTGTGGCTCTAGGTCTCGGAGGCTGTGCATGCAACCCTTCAGTCATCTCGACACTACCGCCTTACCTGTACCTACTCAGTACCTGTACTTACATTACCTACCTTATTACACTTAAAAAAAATATATAAAAAAAGATAAATTTTTTTAAAAAAAATTATGCACAACCTAAAGAAATGATTTTCACTAAAAGATGTGAAACGTTTTTTTTTCCACGCGCTTTCATGTTAATAATATTTAAACTTATCAATATTTATATTAATAACTGAAATTATAATTGAAATTAATATCACCATTTATGTGAGAAAAATAAATTAGTATAATTACCACAATAACAATCTCTGTGTGGGATAAAAAGTGCGATATTTGTAATCGATAAAAATGTCATTTTCAAAAATAAGTGATGTGATATCAAACGGGCTGGTGCTATTAATTATTGGCTCTGGTGAGTGGAATTATTTTTTTATAAAAATAAATAATTAATGGGATCCCGTACTTCCATAGGTTTTCTCATTGAGGTAGGTCTAAGTACCCTAACTCAACGAGAAACCAAGGAACTACGAATTCTCTCCAATGCTTACTGTGGATAAAATGTTTATGTTCGTCTGTCTATCACGGTATTTTTTGTTTCTTCTGTATTTTATTTTAACCCTAAAATGGGATGGGTGATTTTTTTACAATAAAGTTGAAATGTTGAAAGTTGAAATGAGCTAAAAGATTTTATATTAGGTTCAGTTTCCGTTTTTAGCCCTTGTTCCAGCAAACTACGCCATCCCATTTCACACGCTAATCTCTTGTACGGTACCTAGTCTTGGATTGTGATGTTCCCTCCCAGTCATTTTAGCCCTACTATAGAGTAGGATCTACATCTAAACAGTACCTACCAATTTGAATATTAGTTACCTTCAAATACAATCAAAAAGCAAGGAAAAAGAGTTTAAAATAAAGAGGCACGTGGTCTCCGCATGTTGTCATTGCCAGAAAGCAGTTATTATTGGAATTATACCGCGCAATCGAAGTACCTACCAGGGTCGAAAAATTTCAACACTCTTTAAAATCGAAAGCGTCAAACAGATCGAAACCCTTTTTACTTTTTACTTACAAAAATAAACAAAGGACGAACGCTATCGATTTAATCAAGAACAAATGAAGCTTAGGCGAACGCTTTATAGATCTTATATACCTACTGCAATGTTTGGTATAGACATGGACCAATAACATAGATTAGTACCTAAGGCACCTACCTACACTACCACATGACGTACGATAATTGATTTAAATGTGACCTACCGGTAGTGAGCAATTTTGTAATTAATTTGAAAATGATGTAAATTCGACCTTGTTTTTTCTCCGAGATGGCCATTGTGTGTTATGAAATTGGCTGTGATTGTTGTAATACTGGTTGTAATGTTATTCAAAAGACACAGTGAAATTGCATAAACTTTAAGTAAGTACGTATTAAGAATAGCCGTGCGTTTCGGCGAAAAAATTTCGCTTCATTTTCTGGTCACTTCGACCCAATTCCATTAGGTACTGCTAACTAAACGAACCCGCCCCGGTTACGCACGGGTTAACACTAAAATCTGCCTATTGGAAAAAAATACACTACCTATGACCTAAAATACTCTGCGGCTCAGCATTAATAATAAAATTGTGTAGGTATCTACCGAAACATTTGCATTTTTTATCATTTCGCTAGTAGGTAATTTCATTTCTTGGACCTCGGACGAATAATTTTATTCATCAAAGCACTTGAGTTATTCTAGCTTCGGACTACTAGTATCTCATGCCACTGGGACGAAACAATAAATTCAATTTTATTAATATTTCTATTACTGTTTCGTCCCAAAATTTGCTTCAATACGAAAATGAAATAAAATAGTACAAAAAAGCTACAAAAATTACATGCCAACTTCACCCCTTGCGGCGACGTCCTTCGTTCATTCTTCATTCATTAAACATCTCACAGTGAATATGTTTCAGTATTGTTGCCATGCTGGTGCCAGAGAGAGCCATCTTTTCTTATTAGATTGGATAGCTTCGACCAGTTCCTACGCTCCACGAAACCAGGTTGGTTATGTTGTAGTTTTTCTAAAATACTAACAAGTTTACAAGTAAGTACCGCATGGGTGAAGCAAATGGCTGCTTTTGATTTAGAGAGTTCAAGCTGTATCTAAGAATCCACTTCTCTAATTTCAATAAAGTACCTATTGCCTATGCTTCAATCCGGAAAAAAGGCTTCCGAATGGTATAAGTTTCGTTGAAATTGGTCCAGTAGCTAAGGCCTGATCCGCGAACAAACAAACAGACAAAATTAGAAACAGAAATTAGTAGTAGCTAGGTTTAGATTGCTATTCTAACAAGTAAATTACTTTTCAGTTCCTGCTGGGAGAACGTCTAACATCAGAGACGTTTTCATCAGGTTTTATGGGTAAGTTCCTTGTCAAACTAATCTACCTTCAGAGAAAACTACGGCCAAAAATGTAGGTAACCTCGGTTTAATGAATGGGCTTAAGGTACTGTTACACATGCTAGTTAGCATGCTTTGTGCTCATTTAGCATGTGTATCAAAACCTTGCTAATAATTAGCATGCTAATTATTACATTGAGATTATAGGGAGCATGCTAATTAGCATGCTTTTTAGCATGCTGTTTTAAAGCATGTGTAACAGTAGCCTTACATTACATACACTTACCTACTAGTAATTTCGTGTAGACATGTTAAAAAAAAACCGTCAGCCTTATGTATTTGTAAGCGTTGGCGCACACCTGACGACAAGACGCCGTTGTCGTGTCCGTAGTGACATGAATAATAATATACTTTTAAAAAGCATTCTGTCAAAAGAGGGGATTCGTTACGTTTTTTTTCATACGCTGTTTTCGTTTGTAACTTTTATACTGGTTTGCTTTCGTTATAACTGAAATAGCTTTTAAAAAAAGCATATTGTAACGAAAAAGCTCTTAAAACAACTTGCTTTTCAAACAAATATTAATTTTCTCTCCCTAGCTACACGACGCGACGTCTTGCCTTCTGATGTAGTTTGACGCTAATTTCGTATAAGACCGGTTAAAAAAATCCTTTCTTTTTTCAGAAAAAATGTGACGAGGCCTTCCACCTTCCGGCTAAATGACATCAGTCGACTGGTAAACACTCC
Source organism: Eulithis testata (assembly GCA_947507515.1). Classification (NCBI taxonomy): domain Eukaryota; kingdom Metazoa; phylum Arthropoda; class Insecta; order Lepidoptera; family Geometridae; genus Eulithis; species Eulithis testata. The sequence goes on along the minus strand of OX382213.1, from coordinate 621,400 downwards.
TCAGTTCAACATCAGGAAACCAACCATACTCTATGCACATGGGTAATTCAAAGTACAAAAAAATTATTCCTTGAATCAGAATCATTTTGAATCCTGTCCTATTAATAACTATAAACTCGAAAGTTTCTGAGGATGTATGGATGTTTAGATGTATGGTTTTTTTTTTTTTTTTTTTTTTTTTTTTTTTTTTTTTTTTATACAATATAGGCATCCGTTTGACCACAATCTCACCTGATGTTAAGCAATGATGTGGTCTACGATGTAGCACGGTTACCTAGAAGATACCTATTCACTCTACTCTTGAAAACTTCCAAGTTATAGTCATTCGGGAACACAGACGCCGGCAACGAGTTCCACTCTTTGGCTGTCCGCATAATAAATGTAGACGCAAAGCGTTTAGTGCGGATTGGTGGCATATCAACCATGAACGGGTGTCTCGTTTCCGTACGCCTAGTGGTCCGGTGATGGAATGGGGAAGGGGGAACAAGCTCAAAGAGTTCCATTGCACACTCCCCAAAATGTATCTTGTAAAATACCGACAGGCTAGCTACTTTCCGACGATGCTCGAGGCTCAGGAGTTTAGCCTCGACCAACGCATCGTTACCAATGAGCTTTTTAGCTCGTCTGTCTATGGTTTCCAAGGCCTCAAGCTGGTATTTAGCAGAGCCATCCCAAAGGTGAGAGCAGTACTCCATACACGATCGGACTTGCGCTTGGTAAAGAGTCAGAAGCTGTCCCGGTGTGAAGTACTTTCTCACCTTTGACAATATGCCTAGCTTTTTCGCAGCTGTTTTAGCCTTGGACTCAATGAACGAGCCAAAGTTGAGCTTGGGGGTGAGCGTGAATCCTAAAAGCTCGAGGTGGTCGGAAATCGGTACAGACACATTCTGGAAAGTAGGAGTCAGCTGAAATGGACTCCTTTTAGCAGAGAATAGACACGCCTGGGTTTTCGAAGCATTGAACTTGACGAGATTGGCATCTCCCCAATCAGCAACTGCTTTGAGGGTCAAGTTCATTCGATCAACCATGGCCTCTCTGTGACACTGGATTTGCGATCCACTGGATCGTGCTTCAGGTATGTATCTCTCTACAACTGTGCTGTCATCTGCATACCCAATAATACCGGGCCTGAGCAGGTCATTAATGTGCAGCAGGAAAAGTGTTGCAGAAAGAACTGATCCCTGAGGAACCCCGGCATTGATTGCCATGTGATCAGACGAGCAGCCGTCAACGACTACCCGAAGTGACCGGTCCCTCAGGAAGTCTGATACCCAAGCACAGAAATCAGTAGATAAGCCATATGATGGAAGCTTGCTTATCAGGCTGTCATGCCAAACCCTGTCGAAAGCCTTCGAGATGTCGAGAGAGACTGCAAGAGCTTCTCCGTTCCTCTCGATGGCCTCACTCCATATGTGTGTGGCATACGCAAGAAGGTCCCCGGTAGACCGGTTACGCCGGAACCCGTATTGCCGGTCACTGAGGAGGTCGTTACCTTCGAGGTATGCCAGGAGCCTGTTGTTAAGTATACGTTCCATACTCTTACAGAGTATGGAAGTTACAGAGATAGGTCTGTAATTAGCAGGGTCGGCACGACTACCTTTTTTGGGTACAGGCTGTACATTGGCAAACTTCCATGATTTTGGCACTAGACCAGTCTCTAGAGAGAGGCGGAATAGGCGTGTCAGTACAGGAGACAATTCAGGTGCACATGCCTTCAAGAGAATAGCTGGAATACCGTCTGGGCCACTGGCTTTGTTCACGTCTAGATTACGTAGTGTTTTGCGAACTTCCACCTGTCGGATACGGATGGCTGACATAGTCGTCCCGCTTTCCCTAATAAGGGGGGAAGGAGTTGCACTACCAGGATCTAGACGCGAAGATTCCGCAAAAAGAGAAGCAAACAGGTTGGCTTTTTCTTCAGCGGTGTGGGCCAGTGACCCGTCAGATTTCAGCATTGGATGAATGTATGGATGTATGTATGTTTGTTCCTCTTTCACACCAAAACTATTGATCCGATTTGGATTATATATTGTCCGTGACCTGGATTAACACATAGGCTACTTTTTATCCCGGAAAATCAATGAGATCCAACGGGACGCGAACGAAGTCGCGGGAGGAAGCTAGTCGTCTTATAAACTAGGTGATTCTAAGTGCTAGTTTCTTGCGACCAGAGTCTAGGAGAATAGACAAGAAACTACGTCCTTTCTTAGCGCTTTATTGTATGATCCTTAGTAAACAAGTACTTATCTACGTATACCTACCTACAGGGTTTGCTTTTTAGTAAAATAAAGATACCTATAAGTTTCTATCCTCTCCAGATACGTGGAGCTGGTCACAGATGAGAGTGTGCAGACAGTAATCAGATCCTATCTCCGCCATGGTGGATACAATATCCTGGTGGTAGACTGGTCAAATATCGCCATCGGGAATTATCCTCAAGTTGCTGTGGCCGTGGCCACGGTAAGCTGTTTTTTTGTGCGGTTTACGAATCTAAATAAAAATAAATAAATATTCTTTGACATGTCACACAACGCCCTCTAGTCCCAACCCAAACTAAGCAGAGCTTGTACTACGGGAACTAGATTGCTAATAGAATACTTGTTTATATAGGTAGGTACCTATTTTTTTGTAAATACATACACATTATATATAGGTAGCCATGTGGAAGGGACGGGATTTCGGCAGGAGCACGATAAAAACCATTATCGTCGCCTGTAGGAGTCCACTGGCTAAGCCCCCCATAGATCCGAAAGAAATAACTATTTCGTTACTTCTCCATCCACCTGGTTTCCGGAAGAGGATACCACAACGTCAGGGGGAAACCAGGTGGACATTATTGCGTTCATCACTATAAGACGTAAAGATGTTAAGTTTCATGTATCTACCTACCTTCTACTTGTACTCATACCCTTCAAACTGGAATATAGCACTGCGAGCCGATGCTACCTATTTTTGCCGGCTGAGCGTCAATAATTTATAACTTTAAAAAACTGGAAGCACCGACTTCAATTTGATACGAACTCATCATCAAATGATGATGATGATGATAGCAGTTCATTGGGACTGTTCTATTGATCGTAAGCACCACAGAAACGTCACAGGAGAGCAAATACGCAGTGTCGTGTACGCGAGTGACGGGTTTTTTCGAGTTACTGAACTGATTTTGATAAAAAAATTATGGGACCAATCTGGAAGCATACCCATTCAGATAAAAAAAAGAATTTTTCAAATCGGTTCATAATTGACGGAGTTCCGAGGTAATAAACATAAAAAAAAATACAACCGAATTGAGAACCTCCTCCTTTTTTGCTGTTGGTTAAAAATAGGGTGATACGGTAGTATCTAGTACTTCCCCGAACGAGCTTTTAGCTAGGAACAAGCCTTAGAATATTGATACGCAGTTTTGATAACTCAAGGATAACAGTTGTATATGTGTGATTGAAGAGTCTGTCAGACTAATTAACCAATATCTCCTGGTGTATTCAGGTTGGCAAAGAGACAGGTCGCGCCTTGTTTCGTCTGCTGAAGCAAGGTCTGCCTTTGGCTGGTTTGCACCTCGTGGGACATTCTCTCGGGTCTCACGTCGTGGCTTATGCTGCCAGGTCACTGTCTGCTAGAGGACTGCAGATTCCAAGGTAACATCCATCGTCTTCGCCTGATCTTAGTGATCTAGTCTTCAGATCTCTTCTGGTAAATGATTTTCTCTAGCTTAAATGTGGCAGCGGGAATCCGTGCGATCATATTCGCGTTTCGAAGTCCTAGAATTTTTTTGAAAGTGTTATAATATCTAGGGTAAAACATATCCAGTTTATCTTGCTAAAGAGAGATCAATGTAATTTTCGTGATTTCAAAACTTTTTATGCCTGTCTTATAGCCTTAGGTACTCTGGTCTCGAGTGACATTTTTGTCTGTTTCCCGCGTGAGACTAGTACCAAGGTTTTATTTATCTGCATCTATCTTTGAATCTTTTGGATCCTATTAGATTATGTATACCTACCTAACCTAGTCACACAGGTTCATTTGGTTTTACAAATTTGAGATTTCAACCTTAGGAACTTACATTACATAGGTAAGGTAGTCAAGTTTTGATGAAGTTTTGATCAATGATCTGATAAAGGTTCCCGAAAGCAATCCACCCACGACACTACACAGTCATGTGAAACATTCCAGAATTACCGGACTTGACCCAGCCTACCCCGGTTTCTACCCCCCAATCCTCGGGCAGCCGATCTCCAAAGCTGATGCCACCTTCGTAGATATAATCCACACAGACGGCGGCGGGTACGGCACTCCTAGCAAGACTGGTCATGCTGACTTCTGGCCGAACGGAGGACAGGCGAAGCAGCCTGGATGTCTGTCTGCGACTCTGCTTCTTACAGATGATGGTATTTTCAAGAATAAAAACTGTATATGTAGGTGCCAAATAACAAGGCAATACATGTCATTCACCCACCCTCACCACGATGTTGCAAAATTTAATTAATGCATCGCTAATTCTGTCGCTTTCCATACAAACCAGTCGCTAAGAATCTCGTTATAGTTAGGATGTCCTATGGATTTAAAACTGAGCTTGCTAGAGCAAGACTATTCCTGCTAACTTCAGGTCAGATGCAGGACAGGCTAAGGAATCTGGGTTACTTCATGCCACACTTCTGTCCACTGATGAAGGTATGACAGGCGTCATGGCTCAGTCGGTAGTAGCTCTGCCTTCCGTTCTGTGGGTCGTGGGTTCGATCCCCACCGAGAACAAACATTTGTGTGTTTTAAACATAGATGTTTGTTCTGTGTCTGGGTATTTCTATGTATCATAAGTATGTATTTACAAAAAAAATGTATGTATGTATTTTATCAGCCATCTAGTTCCCATAGTACAAGCTTTGCTTAGTTTGGGACTAGAAGGAATAATTATTTATTCTCATTTGGACAAAAACAAGAAATGATTAACTGGTAGATTTCTACCAGTGTTCCTATTTAGGTATTTCAGTGTATTATCTTTATTTGTTATTATTGAATGTTAAAAAACCTTACAATATTAAAAAACCTTACCATAATAAAAACCTTACAATGTAAAAAGTTAGGAATAGGCTTTTTTTATAATTTTTATTTGTATTATACCACTTGTTTCCAGATTTCTGCAGCCACTGGCGCTCCTGGAGATTTTGGGCGGAGTCAGTGGTCGGTGGAGAGTTTATTTCAAGGCGCTGTGACTCCTACGACTCGTTCTTACGCGGGAAATGTCGGGCGGCGAAGCTAGTGCTAATGGGACTCCAGGCTGATCCTAGGTAAAGTAATGGAACTAGCTGATGGGATGGACCACTTAATGTTGAGCGGCCTGATGTTATGTTACTATGTCTTCAATGTATTTACATTGAAGACGTGGTCTGTGAGGCAATGCACTGTGGTTATTCTGAGAAGTAAAGAAGTAAGATATACCTCTCGTCTCCCATACATTTTCAGAATACTTACGACATCGTTGTTACGGTCCGTTTGCGGAAGCCTTTAGGGTTATCGTTAAAGGAGCGTTCTGACGTTACCTACATTTATTTTTACTAAAAACAGAAAGAGTATTTAACATAATTATGTATCCAGTTTTTACAGAAATTATGTTACCTGATAGTTTAAAAAAAAATTAGAAATAATTTTCTCATAATTTCTCTTTCAGATTAAAAGGAAACTTTTACCTGAGGACTGCAGCTAAGAGCCCCTTCACACTTGGTATCGCGGGAGCTAGCTGACGCAAGTGTAAAGGCGTTTTTATCTTCCAAAAATTGCTCAATCAATAGTGAAGAAAACGTGGTGAAGTAGGTATGGTAGGCTAAAAAAATCATAGAATAGTGGTAGGTACTATCGGAATTTTGAGTTGTTCTCGCTTGACCTATGAAAAGAATAAATGAACTTATCTACCTACTCACTTAGATAAGTTCATTTGTCCTAAGTGGACTACCTAGGTAGGTAATAAAATACTTAAATAAAACAAAATATAAGAATTCACTTGAATTACTTTAGATTATTTCAGATGACAAATTCTGGAATACTGAAACGTCATTCAAATTTGAGCACCACTTTAAATTGCTCTGCCTCTGTTTGACATTACTCATTTGTAAGAGATGGCAATAATTTAAGCGGGACTTAAATTGAGTGGGGTTTGAGTATTCGACTATTAGGTATTTAGTTAAATTAAGTAGGTATTACCTAGTTCTATGTAATCTTAATACATATACAGTAGGTACCTCTAGTTAGTACCTAGGCTATTATTATGACCTATATTACAATAAAACTAAGTAAATAATAATAAAATGAATGAATTACGATAAAATACTAACCTAGGTTTTTAGTTTTTTAAATCACAGATAATGTTTACAACCATTCGCTTATCTCGGTTTACCTATTTGCACGTCAAAACCTAAGTAAGACTATTACTCAGTATTGGACTAATATAGGTAGGTATGTCTTGGACGGAGTTTTCAAAACATAAAAACCATACATACATTTTATGTACGTAGGCATCAGTTTTACTTTTTAATATCTTCCATACTATCAGCCAACGCCTTCCCTTTAGTCTCTGGCAACCACAGACAAACAATTCCCGCGAAAATTGGCGCCAAACCGAAAATGACAGTTGGCAGCCACGGAACTGTCACTGTCAGATTTGACACAAACGGCGCGACCATCGAACCTACCCTCATGCACATCGAACAAGCGCCCATTGCCATATTTCTTACCACAGTTGGGTACAACTCCGACGTGTAAATATAAACAGTAGTAGCCACAATGGATGCACAACTGACTCCAAGTGACCCTAAAGTTAGGGTCAACCAGAAGATGTTAGGGATGAATCCAAGGGACAGGACGCAGAGGCCTCCAAGTGTGAAGAAACTGGCTGTAGTGGTCTTTCGGCCGAGTTGACCGATCAGCCACATTGCGAGGAAGTTTGACGGTATCTGAAAAATCGGTAAAGTTTTTAGATACTTATATAGGTACTTCTACTGACCTACCATAAAGAACTGATGATTAGCAGGCCGATGTTCTACGGCGGAACGGTCAAAATTAGGTGATGGCTCGAAATGCAGGTGATGGGTCAAAATGCAGGTGATGGGTCAAAAATCTGGTGATGGTCAAAATGCAGGTGGTGGGTCGAAATTCAGGCGATGGGTCAAAAATCAGGTGTTGGGTCAAAATGCAGGTGGTGGGTCAAAATGCAGGTGATGGGTCAAATTGCAGGTGATGGGTCAAAAATCAGGTGATGGATCAAAATGCAGGGGATGAGTCAAAAATCAGGTGATGTGTCAAATTGCAGATGATGGGTCAAAATGCACAGGTGATGAGTCAAAATGCAGATGATGGGTCAAAATGCACAGGTGATGGGTCAAAAATCAGGGGATGGGTCAAAATGCAGGTGATGGGTCAAAATGCAGGTGATGGGTCAAAGTTAATCTCAATTATTTTGACCCATTAGGTCAAAATAATTGAGATTAACTTTGTGAATGGAACTCTTCACAAAGTAAGAAACTGGTCTAGTTACTACTGGGTTTATAGTATGATCTGTGTTACTGGAAAGTATGCAATTACTAACTTCCACCCGCGACTTCGTCCATATTGATATTTATTTATTTAACCATTTCGTTATAATATACATACCTAACATTGGCATGTCAATTTGATACAATTTGGCAAGTAGGTAAATCTTATTCTAACGCAAAAATTATGTGTGCAACTATGAAACATTCTTACATCCATCCACACATACATCCTCACAATCTTCCGCGTTTATATAATTAATAGGATGATAAGTAGTACCTGGATAGCTCCTGCAGCCGCGACGCTCACAAAAGGATCTGGACTGGTCTGACTGATGTACTGGTTCAGGCCGTAGAACGATACTCCAGTGACCAGCCACAGTGCTCCAGTGCACACTGTCTTCATCCATAGAGACGCACTGAACAGGTCCAGGTAGTTCAGCTGATTCCCTGATGATGAAGAGGATATGTCCGTCGAGAGCTTCTGCAACGTCTCTTGGATGTTGGAAGTTGGTAGTTTATTTCTGAAATGTTAATTATACATTTTTAGCGTTCATCAGATTTAGGGCCGAATACTAAACGTCACTCAAATTTTTGCCCTGCCTCTGTCTGACATTACTCATTGGCAAGAGATGGCAATAATTTAAGCATGAACTTAATATAAGTGTCGTTTGAGTATTCGGCCGTTAGATAGGTAGTTCAATTATCAAGGACTAGCGGACCGTCCTGGCTTCGCACGGGTATTTAACAAAAACTTCTTAGGTAAGCAATTTTTTAGGTCATTTTTTTACACCATGGATTAGGTACATTAATAGAATTTTAGTAGGGAACCCTAATTTTTTTGAAAATATAGCCTATGTCACCCGGGGATAGGTTAGCTTCCCAACGGTGAAAGAATTTTTCAAATCGGTCCAGTAGTTTCGGAGCTTATTCAATGCAAACAAACAATGAAATCTTTTCTCTTTATAATATTAGTATGGATAAGTTTTTACAAAGGCAAGACGCTGGAGTGTTCGAGGGTGGATTTTTGGGCTCATTCCAGTTTTCCCCTGGGTGAGTCCCCTGCGTAGGGGATTTCTGGAACTTTTCAGCGACTTTTCAGCGACTGCCGGCAGGGGAAAATTGGATCAAAATTCCAGAAATCCTTTTAGGTCCCCATTTACACCGTTTCTTTTAAAAGTTGATGTGAAAAAAGAAGTCACTAGATAAAGAATCACCAGCGACCGAAACTAAGTATATTAACCTATAGCGCCATAGGATCCTATCATAGCAGCGTCAAGGTCAATACGTGAGCTGACTGAGCCACAAGTTTCCTTATCGCTGCCTGCTAGAACACATTGTAATACCACCGTGATTTTATTATCAGTTGTGTTATACATGTTACTCTTTAATGGTTTAATCGGTCACCTCTTCGTTACTTTTCAGACGAGTAATGTGGCGAGACCGGTGTTGCTTATATTTACATTTTTACAATATATTCAAATTCAAATATATTTATTTCTCTCATGCTAATAATAACTAGGGTAATACAAGTTTAACCTTATATCTAAAAATAGACTTAGGTGGTTAAATAAGAGCTGGCGCCCAAAAGGTTTAATGATAAAACCTGTGTAGTGGGATACATATAAGTATCGAGTTCAGCTTAATTTATGTGCAGAATGTTTTGTAAAACCTAAATACTTCATGGCCGACGGGTACAGCTTTGCGGGAATGGTTTCGAAGAGAAGCTGGACGCGCGCCAGAACACCGTCGACCCCGCGCTTCCAGCCAAAACCCAAGCAAGGGTGACAAATGGTAACCATCAAACCAAAAAGTTTAAACTTCACACTGTCTACCAAAATTTAAATGGATTAAATACTAAACTCATACACTTTAAGCAAAATTTAATATTATTACAAGCTGTTTTAGTATAGTACCTATATATTTTAAAAAAGATTTTGTTTTTGATATAGTATATTTTCTATGTACCTAAGTTTTCTTCTAGTAATATGTAGTAAAAGAGTTATCGTTTTGGGCCCACTGTTATGGTAACATCTATGTGAATAAATAATTTGAATTTAATTTGAATTTGAAATTTGAATTTGAAATACTATTTTTAAATAAGTATAACTAACTTACATGGCCGCCGCTTTCTTCACAATCACAGCAGCTTCATCCACCCGTCCCTTGCTGACCAGCCAGCGCGGAGACTCCGTCAGCAGGAAGAAGTAGCCCAGGTAGATCAGCGGGGGCACTGCCAGCGCTAAACTGTACTCATCCCAGTTTCGGAAGTAGTATGCGAAAAGAGGCACTGTCATATGACCTGGAATATTTTTGTATATTGTTAAACTTGCTAAAATAGTTTCTTGGGCAAATAAAACTATTAAGATAAATAAATACGTAAGGGCTCCGAAATACCTTGCTGAATGATCTAAGTATTATCTTATCTAATCTAACGTTCCTATCCATAGAAAGGTTGTCTGGAAAAGATCGCCTATAAGACCACCCATTGTGCTTCATATTGTTTTCAGTATTTCCTTGTATCTTTCTTTCTGTTAGTTTGGTGTACAATAAAGATATAATCTATCTATCTAAGGTAGGTTTGATATCATCAATATGCAAAACTAAGATGGTGTAGCGTGCTTTATGGACTCAGGGAAAAACAACGTCGTCAACGCTATGGAAATCAATGAGGACAATCTTGCTATATCCTCTAAAGTAACTTCTTGTTATTTGTCCCTGAAATAAAACAAAACCATTGATTCATAAAAAACACTTACTAAAAATGAACGGTAGCTGAAACACACAGCCGACCACGCCGCGGTACTGAGAGCCGACGGTCTCCATCACGATGACGAAGGATACCACCATAGTGCCAGCCGTCGCCATACCGAGGAGGAAACGGACGGTGGTGAAGACGGCATAGTTGGGGGAGTACGGGATTGCAAACCCGAAGGCAATCACAGTTGTAATGGAGACAAGAAACGTATTCTTACGACCATATCTGAAAATATATGAAAATCCAATTTTACTAGTGTGGTAGTGGAAATGATAAGAAAGAAAGAAAATAAATTTATTTGCAAACACTTACAATAAAGTATAATATAGCAGGTACAATAAAGCCTAATGTTGCAAACCGGACCATGACTCAAGAAAGACTTAAGAAAGAAGTGGATGCTAAAATGACAGCTGATAGAGGGTGGAGGAAGTAGGTACCTAATATCCAATTTATTAAAAAATCTTGTAAACATAATTACAAATTCAAAGACTGAGAACTGGTGCACCTGGTGCGCATCAGTCAGAAGCAATTAGGAAGCTAACGATACAAAAGTCATTATTAAACGTTTGACTTATTTCCGTATAATAATAAAACACCGACAAATAACACAGGTAATCATACCAGCCAGCGAATCTCCTTATATATCAACACCCACTTTTATAACGAAACTTTTTATTGTGACCAATACTCGTTTTTCCATAATTATTTAGTTAGTGCCACCAACTTTCCAGAACTTTCACAGTATTAAGTCTGCTTACGGACTTTATGTCCTTGTATCCACAAGAGCACACATCAAATCCCAAATCTTCTTGATGAATATTTGTAACGTGATCGTTTCATTGAATTTATTTTATATTTTAAAAGAGTTCTTCACAAGAAATCAGTATGGCTACCTTGTATTTTCATTAACTACAGTTTATGATTTTATATACGTTTATTAGACTAGTAGATTACAATGTAGAGCACTGTTTTTTGTAGGTATCTTATTTAATTTAGTTTTTACTATTTTTCTCACTCATACATTATATAGGTATGTATCCTAAGTAAAGTATGTGTTATGAGGTAATAACCAACTCTGATGAAGGAGTTTTTAGGCTGATTTAAGACCTCCGCCGTGGCTTAACAACTCCTAGAGGCACATTTCTTTCTTCATAAAGAGACTTTTGAGAATAAAGTTTTTTCCCATCGAGCACACTGGTGGGCCAGATGGGAATAACCCACAATTTACACTAGTTTTCGTAAAACACTCTTTAATAGTATTGTTTATTTACCTTCGCAACGCAGGGAACACCTTGATTTTGTTTATCAACACTATACTTTAACGGCTGTACCTACACATATTTACTTCAGCAGCTGTACAAAGATCGTGTCACGGTTAACTATTGTCACTATTGTGTAAAATATAGCTTACCTATCAGAAAGGAACCCAAACAGAATACTGCCTATTAGAATTCCCAACTGCAGCATCATTTGCGTGAAGCTAGCGAGCCACCTCCTGTCGCAGATCAGATCCCACTCAGAGATTATCGTGTTCCCCATCGGTGACCCATCATATTCATACTTCTCACATCCTGGTACACACGTGTTGTTGCCTCCAACAGTTCCACTTGTGATATTTTGCGAGATTTGATCACTAATATTCGGGGAGATTTCAGCAGTTAAGTTTGAGCACCAAAATGTCACGTTCGGGGTTAGGAATAGGATGGCCATTTGCACCCATCCTGAGGATAGTTTGACCAAGGATATGGTAACAACAACTACCAGCTGCCATGTTCCGAAGTGACCGAGGAGTCGGTCGAACGGGTCGTCTGTCGGTTTGGTTGCTTGAGGGAAGATCTTTCGCACCATTTTTGTTTCTTTTCTTTTGTTTTCTTCTGTGATCTATCTCTTATTTATCTTGATAAGTATTAATGATGCTGTGTCCCGTTGGCTCCATTGTTCGACTGATATCTGTGGATGAATAGGAGATAGGATTAGGTTATCTTCCGATTTTAGGTCCCTTCTATTTATTATAAGATATCACGATAGACACACCGAGTTTATTTGGTTTCTTATCTGTTATTATATACATTTAGGTCTAGTGTTCGTCCGTACGTTAATTCATTGACTTCGTGATCTCATTTTCTTATCCGTAAGTACGTTAGTTTGATAAGATCACTGTGCTGTTTTTATTTGATCATCTAGTGTCCTAGATCCTGTGGTCTTATTGTCTTTAATACGTTAGCCTTAGGATCGTATGCTGATAAAAAAATCGTTAGGTACCTATTACTCAAGCATATATTTTGAGTAGAGATTTTCGTACAAAAATCTATGCTTGAGTCAGGATCTGGGCTTGAGCAGTATATCAGCATACGGGCCTTAGAATAATAAATTCAAATTGGATACCTACCTAATGGGACTAGTTATCTATTTCAGATGATTGCCTTGCCCTCGCGCAGGTGCCTTTGTAAGGTACCACCACAAATACCTTAGTTCTAACTGCGCTTATAATATCGACTACATAAACTGATAATAGGTGGTCTATAAATATGCTACAATATAGATGCTGGAGTAAACACAGTTTTTTAGTAATTACGTAATAAAAAGCACAAAAGAAATTCTAGTTATTCCATACAACATCATCAAATATGCCACTGATTCTTGATTATAATACTCAAACACCGCCTATTAGTTTTGATCTTGAATTTGCAAATCAGAACTGGTTCTTCCAATGCCAATAAAATTTTTACATAACTAATTGATGTAAATTGTAAAGATACTAGCAACCCTCCCCGGCTTCGCACGGGTGCAATGCAGTGATGATGATTATGTATTATACATATAAACTTTCCTCTTAAATCACTCTATCTATTAAAAAAAACTGCATCACAATCCGTTGTGGTGTTTTTAAGATCTACATACAGACATTAGGACAGACGCGGGAAGCGACTTTGCTTTATACTATGTAGTGATATCGATTCAATATTACTCTACGTATAGTATTACATGATCTACTATATACATTGGATTTTATTTTATTCTCTTTACCTACACCCAGTTCGATATAGAGTTGAAACTATTTTGCGAAGTATTGAGCTTGCCTAACTATTGATATCTACTTAGGTATAGGTCCGATTTTAATTATGTTTTATGGAGAGTCCAAAAAAGTGCAAAAGGTCAAAAGCCTTCGGTGGGAATCAAACCAACGACCTCCGTTCCGCCTTATAAATAATGTTATGGTCGACGTATCTTTCGTAATCTTAGATTATTGAATTATTAACTGCTGGGTACTTTACTTAGGTACCTACACTACCTACTGTATAATTGCAAAGTTGGGACTGAGGTGGGACTAGAACCCACGACTTTTTTGCTACGGGGCTATAAAATCCATATTTTTACTGTCTAACATAAATAAAAAATGTAAAAAAAAACATACCGTTTTAAAGCTGTCACAGACTTACACAAACTTAAAGAAAATAATTTACATTGAAACGAAATAACATGCAACTGAGCAATAAGACAGCTAAACAAATACTGAGGAAAACGCCGCGATGCGCAGGCGCAACCTCAGAATTAGACACTTGGCGAAAAAACCAGTCTGCGAAGCCGGTTGGCTCGCGACTTGCCTTTATACCTACGTCGTCGGGAAAATGGCATCCGTGTCGAAAAGTATACCTCTAAATATAAAAAAATATTAATTGATTGACTCTATACATAATTTGTATGTAACTTTATCTATATGTAATACTAGCGGACCGTTCCGGCTTCGCACGGGTATTTAGCAAAGATTTCAAATTTTATTAGGTCAGTTTTTTACACCTTGCGCTACATTATTGGAGTTTTAGTAGCGATCCCTAATTTTTTTGAAAATATAATATAGCCTATATCACTCAAAGATAGTAAAGCTTTCCAACGGTGAAATAATTTTTCAAATCGGTCCAGTAGTTTCGGAGCATATTCAATACAAACAAACAAACAATTAAATCTTTCCTCTTTATAATATTAGTACTTATAGAAGATGTATGTATACAATACCATGCAGGCATTTGTATCTTTACAGTGTCAGGAGCGATTTTTTTATTAATTTCCTCCTATTGCAGGCTGTACCTACTTAGGTGCGCTGGAACCTTACTTCCAGTTACAACATAACCTGGAAGTCGTGAAGATGTACAAGGTCAACTTAAGCCTTTACATCTATTGAAGATGATTTATACAGTGTCAGGAGGCAGCCTATGCCTACACTTAACAACAAGGTCTGTATAAGGTCAATCGCTCTGAAAACCTATGGGAGTGACATGTCCAACTGTCCAGCAGTGGACGTTGATGATAACCAAAGTCACGGGCACTGACATGTTTATAAAAGTTCAAATTTGTAGTCTGTGATCCGAGAATTTTTATGTTCTCATCAGATCTATCGCTAAATAATAATTGCAATACATTAAATTTTATTATGTGCAAAATACATTGATATTCACGATGTGTTTTTTGCTTTAGTAAATCAATTAGGTACTACTAGGCATAGGTCAAATAATCAGGAAGACACAATGTAGGTAAAATAAATCTTCATAGATAGGTACCAATGTACTCGGGTTAACTCCTAAGACTGGCTATGAATGTGTATGGATATAGAAGAAGATAGATCTAACAAAAGATGGATTGGATTGTGTAAAAGATGATATGTATCGGAAAATGAGTGAACACTGAGATGACGGATGATAAGGGAAAATAGATGAAAAAGCAATGTGCTAAATTCATCTAGTGGGATAAGGACAGGAACAAGAAGAAGACATGGTCAAAATGATCCTTCAAGGATAGGAAAGGATGTTAACCATACCCGGAGATAACAGTCCTCGTGAGCCTATTTCCAAAGTAAAATATTTTTTATTCAGTAAAATCACTTGGATAGTTTAGAATCGTGTTATAACTACTAGCGGCACGTCCTGGCTTCGCACTTTCTTAGTTATGGAATTTTTCAGGTAACTTTTATACACCTTGGGTTACATTATTCGAGTTTTAGTAAGGATACCTAAATTTTTTGAAAATATAAAAAGCCTAGGTCACCCGGGGATAGTGTAGCTTTCGAACGATGAAAGAATTTTGAATCGGTCTAGTAGTTTCGGAGCCTATTTAATGCAACCAAACAATCAAATCTTTCCTCTTTTAATATTAGTATAGATGTGATTCTAGGTGCAAGTTCCTCGCGAATGAACAGGCAAGCGATATGGCCTGGTTACTAGCCCTTTTTTGTATGATTCTTCGTACAAAGAAATACATAAGAAAAATTATGGCGGAATGCCTAAAATACTGCGAGGCAATAATATTATAATTATTTTTGTATTTGACATTCTATTGACTCTTTGACATTTTATTTTTTTATAATTAATTGAATGAATTTTAGATTGTATTACTATTGCTTATGACTTATGTGTACCTAATTTGACTTGTTTTAATAATTATACCTTGTAAATTTGTATGTATATAGTTCTATAATTTAATGTGTAATTTAATGTTATGATAATTAGTGTAATTGGTATATCACCGTGCTAGTTATTAAATTAAATAAATAAAATAAATAAATAAGTAAAAGCAGTTGCTCGTCACTCAGCTAAAGTTCGGGTCATGGTCAAGCTATCACTTATAGGTTCCTGAGGTCGAAGTAGTATTTCGCAACCTATAATCTGATAACTTAAATCCGCTTCAAGTCACGAACGTAAACAAAGCATGTTTATGATCTACAATTATCATCATCAGCCTGAGACTTCCATAGTAATGTTCCCCTAACAATCAATGGTCAAAAATTACACCAGGGCGTTATTAGGAAAGAACCCCCTCGTATTTTTAAGGTTTGTATAAAACTCATGTTATTCTACTATATAAAAATAAGTCGGGTTTTCCTTCCTGACGCTATAACTCCAGAACGCACGAACCGATTTCCACGGTTTTGCATTCGTTGGAAAGGTCTCGGGCTCCGTGAGGTTTATAGCAAAGAAAATTCAGGAAAAATTTCAACAGAAAAGCGGGAAAATGGAATTTTGAAAAGTCACACCCTAACGCGAGCAACGCCGCAGGAGACGGCTAGTTTTCTCATATAAATGACGCCCTATCTTTACTAGAATAAATTTCTATAAAACCAAACCTCTGTGCAAATTGGAAAAGACGAAACATTGACACAGTCACGTAATATTGTAAAATGCTTGTCTTTTTTCCCATAATTATTTTCAAACACACCGAGTTATTATTTAAAAGATCTACATAATAAATCATTTAAAACCAACGACAATCTGCTTTGGATTATTAATCTAGGTGCCGAGTACCCGTCCACTCGCACTGTCAAACTGTCAAACCATCAATAGAGTTGGGCAATTGACAATAATCGGTTATCGGTAATCGTAATGGCGAAATACCGGTTTGAAGGTCAATGTGAAGCTTTGTTCCAGCAGTAGGTGCTAGTGCTTTGTTTGCGAAATCAATTAAAACGAACTTTTATGTAGTAATTGATCGACTGGGCCCAGTCGCTAAATTACTCGTTCATTTGTATTTAATGCTACCGTCTCACGTACCTACAATCGCCTCTCAAATGTTTCTCGTCGAGAGACGAGGCAAATGATTAGTAAAATTCTCATCCATAAAAGCTACTAAATACTTATTAAAACTCAAAGAAGAAAACTTTAATTAAATAACATTTCCCCTCTGTTCTCAAGAGACGTGCATGCTGTGCCTACTCCCAGAAGGTCGTACACCTTATATGTTTCTTATTGTTTTTTTATTACAATTTTTTTTAAAGTAGGAAGGAATATGGAGGAGGCCTATACTCAGCAGTGGGTGCAAACGGGCTGAAATGATGATTTCTTTTTTGCGTAACGTCCAGTTTAGTGTGCGTTTTCTTTTACGTACTAAATGACATATAAATAATTGTAGAAAGCTACGAATAACAATCATTATCTAACGCTACCATTTACGTGTTAGCTTTAATGTACCAGGATACACCTTATTGAAGTAAAATATCGCAACAATGTCCTTTTTGGAACCATGATGTCACCACACTTTCCTCCGCCAACGCAAGGAGAAATTCAATTTGAGACATTTCGTTGTGAGAACTTGGTGGGTGAAGTGTGTTATGTGGAATAGAAGAGTATATAGAGGTAAATCTATATTTATTTACGATATTTTGTAGAAAAAATACTTGTGACATGGGAATGGTAAAAACTAAAAACCACATTTCGGGTTTGGCAATTTTTCGTGCGTATTGCGTTGGTAAAAATATCAGGCACATCTCTATGTAGAGTCGAACTCTATATATTTTTTAAACAGTAAGTAGTATGCTACAACAGTACAACAACTATGCTACAACAGTACAACAACAACTACAATAGTAGTTCTTATTTATTTTGTTTTTCTACAAAAGTAACTGTCATATTTGACAGTGGTGTTTTTTTTAGACTTTAATGTTTTTTTAAAATCTTTATTGTAGGTATAAAGAAATATTTATGTTCAGCGCAAATTCTAAGTAGGTATGTTGGTTTATGTTATAATAATGATTATGTTGTAACGTGGTTGCCTACTTTGTTCTCCTTTAGTTTTGATCATTGCAATTGTTTTTGTTTCTCAAATATCCCTGTTTTATTTTTCAGAGGTAGTTTAAAAATGCTTTTAGTAGAAGCTGTCTGCACGCTCATCCTAGTGCATATTATAGCAGCATCGAATGAGCTCTCTAAAGTCGCCAAAACTATTGGAAAGACCACCTATGACCCGGGTGAACTTTTGGCGTGAGTAACATATAAAAAACTAGCAGCGCCTCGCGGTTTCACCCGCGTAATTCCCGTTCCCGTGGGAATTCCGGGATAAAATATAGCCTATGTTCATCAGGGATAATGTAGGATTCTAATGGTAAAAGAATTTTTTTAATCGGTCCAGTAGTTTCGGAGCCTATTCAATTCATACAAACAAACAAACAAACAAAAAATCAAACCTTTCCTCTTTATAATATTTGTATAGATGTATAGATGTATAGATTATGTTTAATTCGTAAAATCTCATTCAAATCAAGTTTCATTCGTTTTAGATTTGATTAGGTAGGTAGTACTTATTCAAAGCATAAGTGGTGGGTCGTATAATTCCAGAAAGATCTTCAACCCAAACACAACAGTGTCCTCCCGCCAACGAGGATATGGGCTAGTATTTGAAGACCAAACATCACCACAAGCCTATTCTGATGAAAATCAGCATGGTCAATACGGTCTTATCGCCTTTGAAGATAACAAAAAGCTGAAATTTGAAGATGATCATAATGAGAACAGCAATGTACCGCTAAAGTTTGAAGATGATGGCATTCAGAGTGGAAATTATAGACCTTTGCAACACCAGGAAGGCCAGGTAACCTTCCAAGATGATAATACCATTAATCAGAGTAATAAAAAGCATAGAAGACGCAGGAGGAAGCCTAAAAATGGATTGAATCACCAAGGCGCTCAGGGGTATCAAGGAAGTTTAAATCCAGGTGTTCCTGGTAGACCTGGGTATGGACTACACCTTGAGTCTGGACCTAACGACGGTAATCCTGGGTTTGGACCAAATCCTAACGCAAACTATGGTTTTTCAGGTTCTGCACCTTTCAGTAAGTACCTAGTATACCTAGCTATTTTCAGAATATTATTTTAACTTGAAAAAAACAAATTGCACCAAAAGATCCTTCGATAACAACTTGAGCAAACTAGAACGGGGTTTTGGAAATAAACTCATAGCTAAGCGCCTGCTGGAGTTAGACCTCGCAAAAATTGAAAACTATATGAAAATACCACACAAGCACAGATTATATAATACTATACTAGACACAAGTGATCAGGTCAACAGGAATAACGAGCTCTGCGATCATTCTGCAATGTTATTTTCTAGGTGAATATTCTGGTAAGCGAGTTAATTTGTTCGTAACTTCGCAGAACGCCGCCGTCGCCGTCCCAGGCCTTCCTTGGCCTCAGACGCATTGACAGCTGTCACCGGAGCCCTGACCTCCATCGCTCTGTATGATGACTACCAGTGTGTGCCGCGGCTGCTCTGTGAGGCTGCTGGTGGTGGCTCCTTGGGGTCTAATGGCGTGTTGGACTCTATTGCTGGCATCCAGCCGTTGCTGACGTAAGTAAAATAAATCCTGGGGCTACCAATCAGCCCCCGTATTGCAAGCTCTAAACTGCTTTCGCTGCCCAGCATAATGTTAAGTGACGTTGCTACAGATATACGAAAACAAGAAGCTTTTGATGGCAAAAAACGCGCTGAAACGCGCTAATGTCACTATTTAGTCTCAGAATACCTATGATTTAGTATGAAAACCGTTCAGAAAACCTGCCAGGCTTAAACCTGGCAGGTTTTTATGAGGCAACGATAGGTACTCCCACAGGAATAAGTTTACGATTGGTAGTCCCAGGCACAGTTTCTGACAAATATACTTGGGTACATTATTGTCAGGATTTACGTCACACACAAATAAATGATGTGAATGCTATCTACATACGTTTAGTAGTTAGTAGATTCCGGATTTTTATCTTATCAATAATTACCATTAGATTTAACTAATTAGAAATACATGTTTGTCATTAAAATAATTGAAAAAAGATGAGCCAAGATAACTAAAACCGATAGTAAGGAGAAAGCAGCACAGGGCACGTTCTCATGGATGTGCTCAGCGAGGCAATGCATAGTTATAGGCAGTAGTTATCACTAACATCCGATGGGCCATGGGCTTGTTTCATTTACACTTGTTTCATTTCGTTTACAAAAAAAAAGTACGTCAGTGCAGCATTCATTTCTGGTTTCCAGCCTCCTCTCAGCCTACAACGGCATCAGCTCCTCCCCACTCTTCGTCTTCGGGCGAGCAGTGTTCCTCGGGATGACGTCACGAGGCAACACCGGTACCTGCCGCTACGCCTACCCCCAGTGCCCAACAGACCCTGAACAGCTGATACATTACTTAAACAATCACAATGGAGGGTTTTTCCGATTCTTCAATGCTCCTCTCCCCAACCAGAACATAGAGCAGTTCTATAATCATTTAGGGCAAAATGGGCAGTTTTATGGTCAAGACTTAGGTCAATATGGGCAGGCTTTTGGACAAAATGGTCAATTTAACCCTGGGGAAGGTTTTGACCAGCAATATTTACAACAGGACCCAACCTACGGTCTTTACCAAAACCAACAATCAGGGCAAGACTATGGATTCCAAAATAACCATATAGGGAATCAGAGACCAGGATTATATGGTCCAAACTATGGTTCTAACTATGATTACAATACGTATGGATCTAATGTTAGATTCAAAGATTCTAACGCTGAGATAGAGAAACGTATTCAAAATAAACCATTTAATAATGATGATAGATATTTAGAAGACGATAATGATCTTGATACTAAATGGCAATTCCCTGATGAAGCTAATCCAAATACTCTCAATACAGGTCAAACGCATACGAAATACTTTCACGACAGTGATACAGAAGCAAATTCACTTAGATTTCCTGATGAATCACAAAAATACGATGATAAAAGAGACTCAAAAAGAAAGGGAAAGAGTATACTGTTCCCTGAAAACCAATACAATCATAATGCTTATTCTAACAAGAATTATATGAATATAGCTGATCAAAATAGCTTCAATAGAGGCCAAGCTGTACCACACTATCACAATAACTATAGACCAACAACAGATAGACCATATCAATATTATAACAATGTTAATAAATATCAAACTACAACAGCTTCATCATTCAACGAAAATGATTACTATTACGACCATAAACATAACTTCTACGTTAAAAAAACATCAAACCAACAAAACTATAGTAACAATAAATATCAGAATCAAAATAATATTTACAATAAGTACCAAGGGAGTTATGATAAATATAATGAGTATTACGATAATTCTAGGTTTACAGATGATGGGACTCAGACTGTTTATGTTGTAAGAGGTAATGGGGATCCTAGTAGGCCTGAGATTGTTAAGGTAAAGCCCGGACAGGCTGTACTGAAATAAATTTTATAATTACCCTATAAGTCCTATATTAATAGCCTTGTACCTATATTAATAGCCTTGTACAATTTTTACTTTACCTATTAGTAAAAGTATGGCAATAATTTCAGTATTCAAGCATATTACCAATAAATGATTGATTTTTTTGTAAATGCGACAAGATTGAGTTTCAACATAAAATACTGTCAGTAAATATTTATTTAGTTTAGTATATTAATTCATAAAATAAATTGAGATTTCACCTTTGTCAATTTATTTTAACATGAAATAAAATAAACTAGATTTAGCCCTGTTAAATAATAATTAAAATGAAATACAAAAAAATACTTACTATAGTTCTGTTGCATGGTTGACAGCACCTCTCTCAAATAAACGTACAATAAGTACAAATAAATATACACTATTCAAAATCCGCGTACGCGAATCCGAAGCTGAAGTGGGCAGGACACTTGGCAAGAAGGGAAAATGGACGAAGGCGGTCACAAAATGGTGGCCAAGGGATGCCCGTAGACCAAGAGGCAGACCACCCGCCCGATGGTGAAATGACATCGTAGAACTGGCTGGGAATCACTGGACAAGAATCGCAAGGGACCGGAAAGAATGGCGTAATAGAGAGGAGGCCTATACTCAGCAGTGGGTGCAAACGGGCTGAAATGATGATGATGATGATGATTCAAAATTCATTTTATGTTTTTTTACATTCTGGTCTGATAACTGGAATTCAGCACAATTTATCCAAAATAAATATCCACAAAGTGCCTAGTAAGTAATAATGGTAATATTTGTCCTTATCTTTATTTTTACACTATTGGATCGTTCACCTTTCGTTTGTCGTGAGCCTTTTTACTTTTACGACACGATTTTGAAAGTTTGGTCAAGGAGCTGCCGTAGGTCAGTAGATACTATTATAGACAAAGATAATTTGAATCACTAATTAATATAATTTAAAATCTATTTTTTTTATATCCAAGTAATTATTTTCATTTTATTTATTTTTGTTCCAAAATAACTTACTGCATGATTTTTTTTATGTTGAAAAACTGCTATAAAATTATACCTACCACCAATGATATTATTGCCCAGAACAGTAAGGAAATAATTCATTATTATTATTAATAAAAATTACCCTATAAGCCCGAAGAGGGCGTAATCAGACCGACCACCTGAGTGCTTGGACATTGTGTAAAGGGTGAATAAATTCTAATTGAAATTTTCATACAAAAGTACAACTTTTATTATTTTAGAAATTTGCGACAACCCTAAGTGTTTGTTTACTATTTGCGTAAATCCGTACACACGCATGCACACGCAGGTACCCTCCTACCGTGTCTCACGCACACGCTAGCTGTGTGTAGGTACATTTTAAGCAAAAGTTACGAGCTCATTTCATGAATGAAAAACATCGCTATCTCAAAAGTCGTAGAACAAACACTGTTCGCCATGACCTATAAAATACCCCCTCTTTGGACTTATAGGGTAATTATGTTACACCGTGTATAACTTTATAAAAAATCTGTATGTCGTGTTTTTTTCTTAATTAATCCAATTATAACGTATATCAACTACAATTAAAAGTAAATATGTATAAGTATACCTATAATAATAAAAAATAATAAATATTCACGGACATTTAACACAACGCCTTCTAGTCCCAAACTAAGCAAAGCTTGTACGATGGAAACTACATGGCTGATAGAATACATACATACATTTTTTTTTTTAAATACATACACTTATAATACATAGAAACACCCAGACACAGAACAAATATCTATGTTTACAACACACAAATGTTTGTTCTCGGTGGGGATCGAACCCACGACCAATATCACGGAAGGCAGAGCTACTACCGACTGAGTAGGCAGAGCTACTACCATGACGCCTGCCTAAACGTAACCTATCATCTGTATACCTAAATAAAATTATATATTAAGAATTGCATTCCATGAACACAATAAGTGATTCACCAAAATAAGCCCTTTTTGTATGATAAATGAGTCAACGTCGCTATTAAGAGCGATCACGCACAATATAAACGCCCTTATCGGTTTGCTCTTGACATTATTCCATTTTTGGGAAATGCGAGAATTTTCTTGCAATAAACTTGCCTTGAACTTAATTTTAATTTTTTTTCTTCCGCGTCAAAGGCGACTGTCCAAATCACGTACTTTGACTGTTCCAATGGTTTTTTGATTGGCCATTTTACTTAGCTATACTTACAAAGTTCTAGAACTGACAAATTGTAGAGGATAAGAGTTCTGAATGGTGACCACGAACCGGGGGAATCTAAGACAAAGGGTTGAATTGAAGAAGTAAACTAATTGTGATGTTAATTTCAATGTTGCAGTAAAGTAGATTATTTGTATGGAAGTCATGCAAGGCTGTAGGCAGGTAGCGAAGTCTTTTACTGAAGTATTTTTTCTTTACATTGCATTATATACTTAGACAGAGATTAATACACAATCATCATTGCCTGGAAGAGATCGCTATTGAGCGATAAGGCCGCCCATTGTACATTTAATGCAACCTGTTTTGTTTATATCATAGGAATATGTTTCGGTGTTATTTATGTACAATAAAGCGTTTTCATTCATTCATTCATTCATTCATTTCATTCATTCATTCATTCATGTTATTGGAACGAAGTTCCTTATCGCGCGTTGCGAAAGGGGGCTAGACGGAAAAAAATAAGACCAAAAGTTGTAACGACACTTTTTTCAAACTTTGACAACGTCAAATAAATTGGTGCAGGAAGGAACAAATGGATGTAGGTATTGTTGGAAAATTTTTGTTTTAATTTAGGTGCTTCTGTGTACTTACTGTAAAAAAAAACAGCTCAAGGAACTTCGTTCCATCCGGGTGTCCCTTGACACCTCTCAAGTTTTTATATTAACAATTGAGTTTATACTTTGGAATGATTAAAATTTGAAGCAGATTCAAATTCTATCGATAGAAACAAAAGACGGTGTAACTATTCCAAGTTGAGTTTTTAATGACATTCTAATTATTAAGACTAAGTACTAAACTGCCACAGGAGTCGAACGCGCACCTCTGATAGTTTGCAAATATAGTTTCACAGAGGCCGCTACTAGGTACTTCTTATTATTTTATTTTATCTGACACATCGTAATAAAAGAGATATAAAAATTAAAATTTAAGATTTCAAAATTTAAAAAGATATTTGGACGTGACCCAACCTTACGTGCCATATGGTCTCCTTTATGAACCAAACGCTGGATGCCTATATACAGCCCAAGGTAAACCCATTCATCTTGATAGCAATCTAATAGGAAACTTCTAAGTGGAATAAACAAGTGTAGAGCAAACACAAGATAATTGATGATCTAGCTTTTAAATTGTTACAAAGAAAATGCTATATATAGAGCTGTCAAAATAACAATTACCTAATAGAGAACAAAGTGTAAAAATATTAAGAAAATAACCATGATTTTAAAATCTAAAATTCACAGATACAAAGACAGGAATTTGGGAGTAAAAAAACTTGCGCAGGATCCAAAAGCTGTTGTGGCTGAAGCTTCAAATGATACGGCCAGAATGAAAACCCCAGGAGCTCAGGACAAAGCTATATGTACAGATGACATTCCCAGCCCGCCGGTTTATAACGATATTATCATTTCAGTGAAAGTCGAAGGACACAAGTCAGTTCGCTACCGACCGCGGCACAGGACGCACGCGCGTCTCGCGAGTAACACTTTCCGATACTAGAAACTTGAATGGAACACAACTGATCTAAGTATGTCAGCTTATTGTTTTTAAATTACGTAAGTTACGGAAGTGTTGTGTGATTTTAATGTGCTAATATAAACCATAGCGAATTCCTTTAGATATGCTTGCAAGCATAATATTAGACGCAACTACGCAAGTAATTGTTTTGAAGACCTTAGAATTATTGAGGAAAACTCCTTTTCGTGAATTTTAATTATACTAAGTTTATCTTTGAAGAATTTATTGAAGGTTAATGCAAAACCTAAGTGATTCCGATAGCAACGTGTGTGGATTTCTTAGAATAATTAATGGATTTTATATCATTATAATACCTGTTACGGTCGGTGACAACGTTGGTAAGAAGTTTATATAAGTCGTTATATTTTTAAGGACTTATAAGGATCCTATCGATGTCTTGGTTTGACTCACGTCGTGTGCAAAAGTGTCATTTTCTGCTTACAAGTTGTTTTGATTATATTTTTTAATTTTCTATGGTTTTCTTTCCATATTTCATCGCCTACTGTAGTACGCAAATATATACAGCTCAAAGTTTATCAATCTATAATCAAATGATAAAAGTAATTGAAACATTATCATTATCTTCAGTCAGATCCTTATCTTATTTAGAAATAAAGTAATCATTCGCTTTTATTACTTTTTAGTCTATTAATTTAGATTATTGTTTAGGTTTATCATGTTCGACTTCTTTGTTATTTGAATCTTTAGGTCCTGTATTCTCTTGTAAAAAACGAGTATCTTTTGAACAAATTAGATATTCAAACACAACGGTCAAGTGGAAACGGATATTTATAATTGGTGTAGCGTGCTCCGTAGTAATTTGCGTCAGCTTTTAGTCAAACTAGCTTATGACTGACTGTACTTACATAAAGACTAAGCTCTGTATGTTATTTGTAGACTAAAGCATTATTTTTAAAAGTAGACCACTTTTCGTTATTATTTTTTTTATCATGTAGGTATAATTAAGAATTTGATTAAAAATTTTAAATTTAAAAATTTTGAAACTTCATATTCAGGATCACCAATGTAATGTCCACTACGGAATAATCAAAAGCACAAACAAACGATACATTTGACACAATGCCCACATCGATTTAAAATTGGGATCAAAATTCAATGAATGAGCATCTAAATTCTCAATGGGCTTTCTCGAGCTATCAATGACCAACTGTCAAATTAGAATCGTCTTAACCCAATGGCCCTAATGCTGCATCCTACAAAAAGAACCTCATGCATTATAGATCGAGTTGACCTTCAATCGAGTTGCAAGGGCCAGTCGATGCTAAAGCATATCGATACTTTGTAAAATTAAATGAAGGAAAAATATTCCGATAAAAACACGACAATAATAATTTTTTTGTGTTATTGGCAGTTAAACTTATTTGAATCTTAATTTCTATTTAGATGTCCGATCCGGGTGTGAAATAAATGAAAATATGTCAGGGGTTTAGTGGACAGCTGCCTTCAGAAACCCACAGCCTGACAGTTGAAAACATAGCATCTTCCATTTTGAACGCTCGAAGCCACATTCGAATCAGGAAAACGGGTTCGGTAACCGTATTCTTTGAAGATATTGGTTCGATATAGGATTTACTGTATTTGGAAAACTGACCCTGTTTTGATATTAATGGTTTTACGACTGAAGTAAGCACACGGGATCTACTGAGTATAACTTGACTGTATTACCAAGTTTGGCATTTTTTTTATGTTATTTTGCTTACATTTAAGTGGTCTACATTATAGAATATTCTATCTATCTATCTATAATTAAGTCAAGAAAATTATGACGACTTTTATCGACACATCCAAACATAATCCAAAAATATTTTCAAAAAACACTGATTATTCAAATATCCCGCTGAATCATTTGATGAATTTAATTTTACAAGTTCCAACAAAGCTTTTCCTAGCTGATACCGGTTACTTAGTACAGACAAAAGGGAAGTTAGTTTTGGTTAGATTGGTAGGTACTCGCTTTAATGCATACTTCAGTGGCTCAGTGGCACTTTTAGGAGCACAGTTTGTTAGCAAAATACAGTCGTAATGTGTAACTTTATCTATTTGCAAAGGTAAGAGTTACTTATGCATTTTAATGGTTTGTTTGCCTACTTGACGAATGACTCGACTTGACAGTTATTATTTCGTATATTTCACTTGACACTGGCAAAATTGGCTGTCGAAATGACGGACCGAGGCCATAATATAGAAGAGAAGAAAAAGAACGTACCAGTTTTAGAACATACAAAGTACTCTACAAAATATCGTTGTTTTTTTTTAAATTTTGTGTGATTTTTCGGGTTTAAATAATTGACAGCTGATTAAAGCTGATATCCCACTTCTGTCTAAACAAGGGAATTGTTAAAATTCCCGCGCCACTAGCGCCGGAAACTACGCCATCGGAAGATGTCTCGTTTCGCGACCAAAAATGTATAAATAGGCCAAGAGTGTTCGTCTTCCTCGTTCGTTAAAAACATCAAAGAAATTTTAAACCATAATTATGAATAGTAAAAGGGTTTTAGTATATTTTATAGGCAGTTGCGTGTTGTTGCGTAATTTTGGCGCCGGAATTTCGTGTTTTGCGGTTTGATTGGTTTAACGATGTGGTTATAAGTTGTTTTTTTAGATTTGAACTGTCAGAATCAGATGTCAGAATATAAGGTATTAGTTTGTATGAAGTTCCGTAGAAAGTAAGTGGTAAACTACTTGGTAGGTGTTTAGAAGTATGCTGATAGAGAGTGGTGAAAAACATGCGCTGAACCCTAATAATCAAGAATTAGTCGTAGTAGTCGTTGAGTTACTTAATATTATGAAATAAAATTAGTAAATTTATGTAGCATATTTTATACTAGTAACACATTTTTTACAAAATTAAAACTTAAAACTTAATTAAAATTAAATTCACATTGCAGAGAAAACTACAACTAAATACAAGATTAACAAAAAAACATAAAATTATTTGCAAAATCCCGAGTTTATGTTTTTTTTTAATAATATTTTCAGGAGTCAAAAGTTAATATAATTTTTAAATGGAATCCGGACATTATTTTTTTAATCATTTAATATTTTGTTGTACTTACTTACTCATGAAATAGTTGAATTAAAATAATACTTACATACCTATTGATTTTATTTATAAAATTGTGTAAAACTTTAATTTAAAATTAGATTCAGTTTGAACTAAACTGAATAATAACTTGGCTTATTATTACTACGCATTAATTGCTCGACTCTAGTCTAAAGTAACCTTTAACAGACGTCTTTTTGAAGACCAATTTCAAGACTTGTACAAGACACATGTTTTTACTTTATATCGACTGACATTGGCATTTCCGGCAGATCTGAGGTCACGGCAATGAATTCGGGAATTCAACTACATTTTGTAATTGTTTTGTAATTACGCGACAACGACTCATGATGAGTTTTGAAACTCAAACTACTGTTTTGACTTTTGGTAGAGTGGTAGGTTGCTTGGTCAGGCCGCCATATTTTGTGAGTAGGTACGGGAAAAAGTGCATTGTCAACTTGATTATTACATAGGTAATAATAATTTTGAATACTAAATTTTTATAAATAATTATTTAAGTTTGCGACGGTTTGTAGTTAACTCAACACTGTTTCATTGTGTATTTTGTAAATATTGTAAATATTGTATTAGTTGTAATTTTTTTTGTGAATGAATTTTTCTTTATAAGTATTTTTTGGAATTTGATATTTTGATGATAGTCAAATTGACGTCTGGAATGTTAACATAACATAATTATAGGTACCCTCTTTTTTACTTCGCCGTAGTCGGGTAATAATTAGGTACTATTAAAACAATTATGTATACCTAGTATATCAATTAAATAATTAAACAGTACACCTTACCTACCTTATCTCTTTTATATTATGAACTCCTGACCCCTGGAAGACAACTTTTCTCATAGTTTTTAAAATATACTTTGACAATGTCAGTCACCGTGACAAATTTTTAAATATTTTATTTATTTTTGGAGGAATGTCAATAAAAAAATGCAGTGACCGTTGACTCGTCCCAAAGCCCACTTCACCTAATTTCGCGCTATAACTGTTTCTATTTTCGAATTTCGAACTGTCACACGTTTCCTGGATCCAACATGGCGACACCTATGTCAAATAACTGTCACTCGAATTCAAGCCTTAACCCGTTACATTAAAACTCACGATCGATATCTTCACAATGCAATGAACTTTGATTATTAATATTTCCTTTCCTAATTCTTAAGGATTAAGGTTCAAATTTGAAGTGTTTTTTATTAGTTATAGTCTGTCAGTGATAGGTGTACGTGATATGAATTAATTATTTGGGTGATAATGCGTCGATGGATTTGGTACAATGGTATCTGGGACCGCCTTAACGTGACATAATTTGAGGCTAGTGACACAATTAATGTCACATTCGATATGTCAGGGCATTGTGACATTGACAGACGTTATTTAGAGAATTTGAGACAGTCTATCATTTGTCTCACTTTATAATTTTAGTTTATGACAAAGGGATGGTATTGTTGTCAAATTAAATTAGTTTAGGGAAAAAACAATACAATCGGGGGCATCATAGAACTCACATTTTTGAGAACCTTGAAGTCTTGTGTCGTGTAACGTTACGTATTTGGGAACTGTGTTGCGTGCTGCCTTAATTTGCGTGTTTTTAGTATTTTTAATGGAAGTTTTGTCACGACACGCGACAAATTGTATGTGCCAACGATTCCCATGGAATAACCGAGGCTTAATATTTTATTTAGCTTTACTATTTCAAAATTGTACGGAAAGGGAATGTCTCAGAGTGATAAACGCAGTGTATCACAGGAGACATCCTCAGTGGACGTGCTCAGTGAGGTACTGCATCGAGGTTGCAGTAGTTACCACTTAAAATCAGGTGAACTTATCGTACTTAACTTATCTTACTTAGTTGTACAAAACTGTAAATTGTGTAAACAATTTTAGGAAGAAGTTAAAAACAAAAGAAAAAAATGGTTGTAGTTTACGTCGGTCTGTACTACCTACTTAATTACATAAAGCAAGATTCAACACAGAAGTAGGATTTTTTTTGTTATTATTAAATCAGAATTTAATAATTTTAAAGTTACTTAATAATATAATTACTAGTGGAATATGATTGGTTAGGTTCTTTGATGATTTTCTTGTGAACACTGAACCATCCATTGTGATATGCTAAACAGTTTCACAATTTGATAAATGTGCTCTACTGTTCTCCAACAAGGAAATGTCACCAAAAATGAAAAACTGCTCTGTGAAATGATACGGCTATAGGTACCTAACTTTCCCTTTATTCATTTGTTTCTCAAAAAGTGAAAACCTTCAGACCGGTTTTGATAATTTGAATGTTAATTTTAACTTAACATAGAATATTTACGACTGCTGTTAGATTTAACAAGATTTTTCTAAACGTCTTTATTAGTGGGCTTGATTAATTGTTTCTTTGATTGGGAGAGTTAATTATGTAACTGAATTAGATCATTAACTTTATCAAATTAATAATTTGATGACAGCTTAGATAATAGCCATAATATAATAATGTTTACCGAATTTGTTTAACTTTCTATAAATTTCTATCAGCAATCTAGTTCCCATAGTACAAGCTTTGCTTAGTTTGGGACTAAAGGGCGTTGCGTAATATGTCCAAGAATATTTATTTATTAGATAATATTTAATTTACATTTTATTTTTAAAAATTCTAAAAAAAGTGGCGGTACTGTGATTTATTTTTGTTTTGTGTTTGTGTAATAATAAGTAACGAAGGAGGCCTTTGGTCAGGAGGGAATAGTACCTACCGGCATCCATACTCACAACAATGCAGGCATCACTGCTTGGCGGCA
Organism: Eulithis testata; assembly: GCA_947507515.1. Lineage (NCBI taxonomy): Eukaryota > Metazoa > Arthropoda > Insecta > Lepidoptera > Geometridae > Eulithis > Eulithis testata. Next base: position 590,524 of record OX382213.1, on the reverse strand, counting down.
GAAATAATGGTAGTAGGTAATTCCACGGACGAACTCTACCAAAAAGAGTTTTACAATTTACAACTGTTCTTGTAAATAATAGGTTTCTATTAAATTCTCATGATAATTATGATATTTAACTTTTCCCAAGTAAAGGCTAGCAAGGTAACTTTCATTATACACTATGCACCTTCAATAAACAGTTACTTAATACCTACTACCTAGCAATGTTGTAACGTACTAACTCGTACACCAGCTGTGGCAGATGCCTAGTTTATAATCTGTGGGTCGGAACTGCTCAGTCCCAAGGCCACGCGTGGGCAAACAAGTAACTTAAAATGTGGTAGAATATACGTTTTGTAAGGTATTTGACTAAGGTGCTTAGATCTAGTCAATGATCTTTTAAGCCATGACGGAGGCCTTAAGGCGGCCTAAAAACTCCGTCACCAGAGTTGGCCACTGTCTCATACGAGCTTGCTTTTTTTATCTTTCAAAGATTTCGAAGTTGAGGCTTTTAGGCTGGAGGACATGAAAAGAAGCGCTTACGGCTAGACTTGCGTAGTCAATCTTCACCGATTATCTAAGTTAAGCGACGTTCTGCGCGGTGTCTGTTTGGATGAGTGACTGCTAGTGGCATTTACATCTGAACGCTTCCGTGCTTCGGAGGGCACGTTAAACTGTAGATCCCAGCTCTAGTAGACGTTAAGCCACGAGGTCTTAGGGCGGCCTAAAAACTACGTCACCAGAGTTGAACACTAACTCATACAAACTTGCTTGCTTTGAGGCCATGAAAAAATACCTACTTTTGTCTAGAACCATAATAATCTCGCTGGTTCCATATGTAAAAGATGAGATAGTAGAACAGCTTTAGTTTAACTCGCGTTGAAATATCTCTCTTTGTAACGCCGACGCTAGAAATAGACACCGATAAGAAATGCTTAGCTGCACTTACGAGGAATAATTATCTATTATGTTATGGGAATTCAGATTTAAAGTTTTGGTAAAATTTCAGTAATAAAAATAGTGCGTGCCACGCATTCACTCTCGCTCTGTGTTTAATGTGAAATTAATTTAGTATTTATTTTTATGTACTTAACCAATATGCAGTACTTATTTAGTTAGAAAAGTTTCTATGCTCATGTTGCCTAAATTAGAACTAGATGGCGCTACTAGGTTTGGTCGGATCCTAGAACGCGCTGTCGAAGTGTTTTGCATTTTGTGGGGGTCTCCGTATGTGATCACTCTCGCTCTGTCTCTTTCTATTCCCCTTCCCTAGGAGCGTTAAACGCTTGGAAGTCGCATTAGAAGTATAACTTCAGTAAGCAACATTTTGATTTCAACTTTTTTATTTTCGAAGATATTTCTGACTGTGGTCAAACGGTTGCCTATATTGTATAAAAAAATATAGATATAGTCACATTAGTTATTTCTACCTTTTCCTGCTTGGTAGAGGCCTAGGTAGAGGCCTTGGTGGGCCTTGGTGGGCCTTGCTTGTGCCATCGTTTTATCGTCTTGAATACTGTAAAAGATGCCCGTCACAAAAGTGCGTGTGAGAGAGATGTATAATGTAGATTATGTAGTCTAAAAAGCAAGAGAGATTTCAATTATATTTAATTAAGATATTTAAATAATAATCATGGACATAATAATACAGCGCCCTCTAGTCCCAAACTAAGAAAAAGTTATAGGTACTTTAAGATAGAGTCCCGATAGAATATATAAGATACACAGCTATGTACATACATATTTGTAAATACAAAACATGCTTACAATACATAGCAACACTCAGACAAAACAACATCTATGATTGATATACATAAGAGTAGTGCAAAAAGTATTACCCAACATAAGTAAAATTTGTTTTACTGAAATCTTTGCATATTTAACAAAATGACCGAGTATAATTAATTAAATGTTTCAACCAATAAGTAAAGCTGTTTATTATGTTAATATATTTTGTTTTTAAATTGTAGTTTAAATATAAAATATGATTTTATAAACGGAACAAGGTCGTTGCCCTACAGGTTTATAATGATAATAATTATGACATAATATTTCTAAATAAGTATGTATGTAACTTATTTATTTAGCGTAGTACGTAAGGCAGGTCATTTTAATTCATGTTCAACTTGTATTTTGTAAATTATGTACTGAAATACTGCACCTAATGTGTACCTAGTCGTGATTTTCTTTGTGAATAAAATATTGGCAATGCAGCCAGTTGGGCACGCGTATGATTTGTATCTACTGATTTCGACCACTTGAGCTATCTATAAATTGTTTGCAACGGTTTGTAGATAGCTCAACTGTTTTATTTGTGTGTTGTAAATATTGTGAGCACGTGAATACTGTATTGGTTGTAATTTTCTTTGTGAATAAGGTATCAAAATACTGATGAAAACTAATTTCAAATTATTTTGTTTCAGGTTTCAAAAACGTTCAAAATCAGCACACAAAAGATAAAAGATGTGATTATTTGCACTTACGTAGTGATACGAATTACTAAACAAAACTTGTAATATTTGAGTGAGTGACAGTGAAAGTGATTAGTAACTAGTAATCATTTGGAGCCACGAGATAATTGGTAAGTGTTTTTTATGTTCCGGCTGCGGTTTCACTTATGTGAAATCTAAATCTCAAATAGTTTCATATAACTTGAGTTATATGAAAAAAAAGTAAAAAAAAATCTCGTACGAATGTCAGAAAACAACTCTAGGAAACTAATTTATTTATTTATTTATTTATTTGAGTCCCCAACATCATATACACCGAATCACAGAAATATTACAATAACAAAATAAAGGCATGCCAAGTGTTACAATAATTATAGGAGACAGATAACAAGCTATTAAGACTAGAGCAATGTTAATGCAATTAATTTGTCAATGTAGACTTCGACATTGTCATTGTCTTGTTCCTTGACAGATGTCTTAAGTCAAAAACATCCTATTTTCGAAAGAAAGAAAATTTTTGCACTTTCTAATCCATTGGTAAAAGATAGTTGTAGAACAATAAAATAAAGATAATCTGCCTTAGTCTAAGTATGTCAATGGTGAACATAAAGCCCATGGGTGACCTCAAACCAATGAACCACAGACATGACATACATGTAATATTTCTATTTTAAATAGTTGTATGACTGTGGGCGATCACATATCTATTGTAGAAAGGGAAAAGAAAAAGCTTTTTATCATAATTATGTGACCTTTTGTGACGAACCTTATTTTTGACGTTACGTAGGTGTAGGGAGACCCAAGAATAGTAAAAGTCTAGGAGAAAGGTAGATTATATAATATTTCCTATATTTGTATGAAATCTATTCCTGTTTTTTCATCATTTAGTTAAAAAAATCAGATATAGTAGATGCCAAATAACACCGCAATACAGGTCATTCACCCACCTTCACCACAATGTCGCAAAATTCAATTTATGTATGGTAAACAAACAGTACTACGAGATTCGAGCGATTACCGTCTTAGCGACAAAGCAAACAATCTCGTATGAGCTAGTGGCCAACTCTGGTGACGGAGTTTTTAGGCCGCCTTAAGGCCTCCTTAAGGTGTCTTAGCGACAGGTTTATATGGAAAGTGACAGAATTAGCCATTCATAAATTGAATTTTGCGACATCATGGCGAAGGTGGGTGAATGACTTGTATTGCGGTGTTATTTGCACCTAGGTACGATAGTAAAAGAAGTATTTGACATTTACCTTGTTAAAAATTTGCTAAAGCTACTACTTAAAGTACCTAAAGTACCTATGTACTTATTTCAGTAAATATTGAAGTAAATTTTGTTTTACTCGTTCGGTCGGCTCATTCCAGTTTTGCCCTGCGTGACTCCCCTGCGTAGGGGATTTCTGGAACTTTTGTCCAATAATCCCCTTAGTGACACCTTTGACTGCCGGCAGGGGAAAATTGGAATAAGTAAGTATCTCTAAATCAATTAAAAACCTACACAGCTGTACAAGCTACACAGTAAACGGCATCTTTCATCGCATCTCATAATAATAAAATTTAAAATGCATAAAACAATTTCATTTAATTGTACATAAGCTTCCGCGGTGCAATTCGAACAGAACATATCAATCGTATTCGCATTAAACGTTGTCAACCACTTTTTCAATCAATTAACTGCCGGTGCCGCCGAAGAATTACACAATTGACTGACTGGTAGGTTGATCAATCTGTCAAACTCAAGTCATGAGATGTTGTCGTGAACATACAATGACCGCATGGTTTCTCATATTTATACGTCTTCTTCTTCTTTTTCTTATGGCTGTTTGGTGGCTAAGGCTGCCACGAATTTTCAGTGTTTATATTACTGTTGTTTTTAACTGACAATAGACTGATTTGACACATCTGACAACTGATTTAAAAGTTGACATTTATAATCGAAACTGAATTATGAATTGACCAAAAGGGGTATTCTGATTCGTTATGATATAATATCGTAATGAATCAGAATACGATAGTTATTTCAGTCTTTCAAACGAAATAAAAAAAAACTCATATTTGGTAAAACGAACGTGTCAATTTTATTTAAAAGCCCAAAAACTCGTCTCATGGTTGAAGTTTATCACTTGTACCACAGCCCTCTTTCAACAAAAAAAACTCTTATAATTTGAGACCCGAGACCGGTTGGATGACATTGACTCCTGAATGATGGAGTGTCTTCGGCTTGACACCTGACTGATCGGAAAGACCTTGAAAATATCTAGATCATGCGCTTAGATTTAAATTAAAAAGTGACACGTACCGGTTTTGAGATCAGTTTTACGGTTACCGGATGTTGCTATGGCACATCGTGAAAAGAATTTTAGTTAGAGAACGATAGAGTATCTTTATTTTATTGACTAAAGCACAGATTATATAATACTATACTAAAGTAACTGATGTACCATATAACTTTTTTTTACTATGTTTTATATCTCAAAATTCCCCTTTACCTAACTAAGAACTAATTTTAAAATTAAGCAACTTGAAAATTCAATTTTTTGATGACAATATTGGAACTTTATTTTTATTATCTTTTTAGGAGAATTGAGTGCATGAAAGCTTACGTAAAATATTGACTTAACCTATTGACCATTAATCTAAGCAAAAGACAAGAGTTTTAGGCATCTAAAGAATGTTAATCGAATAGTTTTGATTCTATGCTATTTCCTAAACTAGCCCGCGGCGATGGCACAGTGGGAGCCGACCCTGTCTCGTAACCAAAGGTCATAGGTTCGATTCGCTCGCGTGCACTATCAGTGACTTATTGTATTGATCATTGTAGGCCCAGCAGTGGGAATTGTGAAGGCCGTTAAAGCCTGAATACCTACGGCTTTATTCATAATCACCTCTCAACTTAAGCACTGTACAAACTACAAACACTGCTTCAAATTCTTCTTGGACAGTGACACTGTTTCTTTGTAATTCACTTTTGACAAAATTAAAAAGAATAAGTAAGCTTCCTAAAGTGTGAGTCTGCAAGTCATCATCATCATCAACCTAAAAAATAACTGCTTGCTCTCCATGGTTCATTACAGTTTTCCCCTGCGTGAGTGCTCTGCGCAATGGATTTCAGGAACTTTTGTCTAATAATCCCCTTAGCGACCACTGCGGCTGCCGGCAGGGGAAAATTGGATTAAAATTCCAGAAATTCCCTTAGGTGTTCATTTACACCGTTTTCTTTTAAAAGTCAAATAACACAAAAACGCAGCTTAGCCCACTCTGTACGTACCCATTGATTACGGTAGATTTACGGTAGATTATCTACGTAGAACTTTTTCAAAAACATTTTTTATCTGCTTTCGGCGATCTTCTGTCTTCTACTAGTTAATGAATTAAAAACAAATAATTATAATCAAAATCACACATTGGAGTGGTGGTCTTAAGGCCGCGTTCCGCTAGCAATGACCCGTTTCGCCTTATAGAGCGGTTGCAAAACCACCTTAACAACAGATGTTCTGAGGCCGCGGCCGAGGCAAGGCCGCCTGCCTCCGTCGAAAGGGACCGGAAGTTCTGCTCCATAATATGAAAGTTTCCAGATGCTAGTAGCAGCCACAGGTTCGAATCTCATAGGCATCACATATTTCAGTAACTACATAATATTTGGATGGGTGATCATTTGGGATTTTGTGCTTCGGAGGGCATGTTAAACTGTTGGTCCTGGCTCTAGCAGTCGTTAAGCTACGACAGAGACCTTAAGGCGGCCTAAGAACTACAAACTCTAAGGTGATGAGAATGATTTCAGACTATTCTTGTTATTATCAGCTTCTAAACACGTTTTTTTTAATTCTCGCAATTTTCTATTTTCACAATTCTCTTAACTCTGGAATAATACTGTAGTACCTACGTAAGGTTAGGTATACAGGATTAGTTCGTCATAATAATTCAAGTCGTCATAATTGCAGGAATAATGTCGTAGTACCAAGAAATCACCTCATAACGGGACGTGACGTGATAGACAACCGAACTGACACTTAAAGAAAGCTTAGATAAAAAACATGTGTGTAATTCACACGTAATTCACCTTCAAAAAGACTTTCAAATCACAACGATGCTAAAGAAGTTTTCACTTCAAAAAAGTTGCAAAAAGAGAACGAGTTTGCTCGAGACTTGAACCCACGCACTAAGAGATAGTCTCGATTCGATCCAATCCGTTAGACCGCTTGGCCAGCAGTCTTCTTAGAATGTGTATAAAAATTTGGGATCTCTCTCTTCTCGTTTCCTCGCTTTTCCGTTTCATTGACTTTCAAATCACAACGGTGCTAAAGAAGTTATCACTTCAAAAATTCCAAACTCGCATACAAGTATACAACCAAGTAGGTACTTCTTAAGCAGTTGTTTTTACTTAGAATGAATAAGTAGAAAATATGACCAAGAAACCACACTTGCCATAAGAAATTGGGTGCAAAATTATCTATGTACCTACCTAATCCTGAAGTTCATGCGTCATTTCAGTTTGTCAAATGAGACATTGCTTTAGGAGTGGTTAATGTCAGTTTGGCTCATTTCAGTTTTCCCCTCCGTCAGTCCCCTGCGTGGGGGATTTCTGGAACTTTAGTCCAATAACTCCCTTAGCTACCTCAGCGACTGCCAGCAGGAAAAAACGGCAATAAAATTCCAGAAATCCCCTTAGGGGTCCATTTACACCGTTTCTTTTAAAAGTCAAATTAAACAAAAACGCAGCTCAGCCAGCTCCGCTCGTACCTATTGACCTTGGTTTTCCTGTGAATAAGACCGATTAAGCTAAGAGGATGGTATAGGTACCTACTACGAAAGCATATACCATTTAAATTATACAACTTTTTAGATAATTACAGTCAGGAAGGGCCAAAACTGTAGGAAGCTTCCTTTAGATAAGAACCTCCGTCATATTCGTAGAAACGTAAAAATAACGTTTTAACTCATAACGGCGTAGGATGACTGACTCACTGAACTCCTTGAGAGCCTTCAAATAACTGTGCCATATGGTAGGGAGTACAAGTTAGACCGATGACACATGAACCAGTGGCCAACCTCGGTAGGCCTAGTAGTTTAATAAAGGCGGTGCGGAAAATTTTTGATTTCGTTAATTATCCGACTTCAAAAAAGGAAGAACTTCTCAATTCTTAGAACACACCGCAGAACTGCATTTATGAAACAAATAAAATAAACATTAATCTGTATGGGTCCAGATATTTTCCAGATTGGTCCCATAAATTTTTAATCAAAATTGGTTCAGTAGTTTGGCAGTTAAATAAGAATAACTGAAAAAGAAGTCGTCCACGTATTACACGACATTGCGTATTTTGCTTTCCTGTGACTTTTCTGTGGGTTTTACGACCAATAGAACAGTCCCAATTGGACTGCCATCATCATTTGATGATGAAAGCGAAAAATCAAATTGAATTCGGTTTTTCCAGAAGGCCTAGTACGAGTTTTGGTGTGTAAATCTGGTGTAAAACGTCTGACGCCCAGCACACCAGTGAGCGCTGATTTGTATGGAGACAATGAGCGGATTCTTCGAGAAGCTTGGTCTACACCAAGCTCGTACTCGCATGCCGAACTTCTCAAAGAATCCGCTCAGTGTCTCCATACAAATCAGCGCCCTCTGGTGTGCTGGGCGTCAGACGTTTCACACCCACACTATACACTGAAAACTCGTACTACGCCCTCAGGTTTTTAAACTTATAAAATTATTTTCGATATACTGATAACTGCGGCAAGGGAATATAGATCATTTAACCCCCCGATGTTTTGGAGCAATTTTTTTTTTTATATTGTTTATTCAATAGCTTATCAGTTATCACAGCAATTAATTACATAAAATAATTTCAAAATGAATAATTTATCCTTCTCACTCAAGTAGGTACACAGACAAACGTCATAGCATCAGGTCAAGGGCGAGTTCGGGAAATAATTTGTTGTTATTTAAAGAGAGCGATGACAAACGTAAATAAACAATGCTTTTGAGAACTGTGTTGGATTAAAAAGAATAAACTTCATCATGCTGCGTAAAATAGTAATGTCTCGCGGCTCCGCACGTATTGATCTTGTTTTTATGTATCTACCGATGTGTGTTATACTTAAATAGTTTTCTTCTTATCTTATCTTATCTTTCCTGTGGATGGAGCCAACAGCCTGAGAGGATGGTATTGGTGCTGGGCAAGTCTACTCCATGTAAACTTCCCCAAGCACTGGAGATTTTCAGAATTTTATCAAGTTTTATACATGTTTCTGGTTTTTAACCTAACTTACTTATATTAAACTAGCTTCCGCCCGCGTCTTCGTTCGCGTCCCGTTGGATCCCGTTCATTTTTCAGTGTCAAACATTAAACGGCTATATCTCAGAAACTACTCACTCTAGAGTTCTCTCTAGCCGTCTCCCGCGGCGTTGCTCGCGTTAGGGTGTGACTTTTCAAAATTCCATTTTCCTGCTTTTCTGTTGAATTTTTTCCTGAATTTTCTTTGCTATAAACCTCACGGAGCCCGAGACCTTTCCAACGAATGCAAAACCGTGGAAATAGGTTCGTGCGTTCTGGAGTTATAGCGTCAGGAAGGAAAACCCGACTTATTTTTATATAGTAGATATCTGATATTAAATTCCTACCTAGAACGTTATTTCTATCTACTTGTTAGTAGGTATTGTGCATTTCATCCTTGTATTCCGGACCTATCCCAACGTGTGCTACCTATAAGGAGGATTATAAGACTTAATTCTATTTGAAGATCAGGGAGAGTGAGATAGATGATAAAAAATAAGGAGAAAGAAAGGGATGGTGGAAGGATTTGGATGGAATGTTTCGTAATAATTTAGGATTATTTTGGACTTTTATCAATAAATAAAGCTTTTATTCAGTAATATGTCAAAATAAACTTTTGAGCATTATTCGATGCTGAGAGATACACTATCTTATGAAAAGTAGAGTAGAGACTATGTCCTGATTACACTATGGTAAACAAGACGTTGACTACTGTAACTTTTCATAAAATAGACCAACATTTAAAATATAATTATAAAGCGATTCAAATAATCCACGAAATAAATAAAAACATATGTTTATTTTAAATATTATGTTGAAAAAAAAAACTAAAAATGACACTGTTTAAATAAATACCGGTTATTTTTCCGGTTTTTTAATTTAATTGGGGGGGTTAATATACTCATCGATCAAGAACAAACTTTTTTTATCACACCATGTTAGTGTAAAAAATCTTTGCCCGTTATTATTATGGTGTTTATCAATTCGAGTGTCGTCTAGTACAGTCAGAGTACCCTTCGCATTTATAAATAAACTAATTGAAGCAAAACAACCGTAATTAAGCGACCGCTATTTATTTTTATGTTGTGGTGACACTTGCATCTTTCAATTGAGTCACTACACTCGAGTGGCGCCACAGAAACACGATTTCAATACAATTTCTTGCAATTGTGGTGTCTGTTTATTTTATTACTTAATTTGCATTAATGTGTTGGTTTTTAAAATCGAATGACTTAGTACATAAATAAAGTTGTCCCCCGCGGCGTTGCTCGCGTTAGAGTGTGACTTTTCAAAATTCCTTTCTTAGTCTTCATCTTTCAATGGGCAATGTGTACGCTTCTTTAACAAAATCCCAAGTGATGTGTCTCAGTTGTCGATTGGCAAGTTCAAAAAGTAATAAAACAGAGACTTCTTTTAAAAGCATACTATAAAATATCTGATTATTTAGAAGACAAACAAGCTTGGGACGAACTAGCTCCAACTCATCCAATAAAAAAAAATGTAATCATACCTAATCATACAAAACGTAATGACGATTCAAAGTGATCAGTGAGATTTTATTGAATAAAAGATTTTTGACTTTGACTTTGACTTTGACTTTGACTTTGAGTGCACCTCTACACTATATAATGATACTACCCTCCAATTCATACCTCTAGGACTTATAGATTAGGCTGTGCGTTGATTCTATGTCAGCTTCAAAAGATTTTTATATATATTGTATTGATATTGATATTGATTTATTAGGCACTCGATTTTTTCAAATAAGATTGGAAAAATCGATTGTTATTGGATATTTTTTTTTTAACTTCTCTGGATATTTTTAAAATATATTTTTTACAATAATATGCCTATATGGTTTATTTCTAGGGTTAAGCAACCGAAAATACGTTTAATATTTTTTTATCTATAAAACTTTTATCTATAAAAAATTTTCGGTATTACCCAAAAAATAGGGAAACTACGTGCAATTCGTTTGCTCAAAATCCCCTTGATTTCGAAATTTCATAAGCGGACAGCTCAAAGGATTTTAAGAGACTAACCCTATTCTTCGGGTTTTAAAACCAATGCACCTATTTATACGTCATCAAGATGTCCTGAACCGGAAACGGATATATTATAACCCATTTGTTTGATACTTAACACTTGAAAAGGGGACCCTAGTCACAAGTAAATAATGCACAGTGTATTTACGCTATCGATTTCCGAACACGCACCTCATTTCCGCTATTCTGATTCATTAGTGGCACTCGCGAAGCTTTCCAAATGAGGAGGAACAATGCCTACCGCCCTTTAGGGCTGCCAACTGATACGCTGCTCAAAATACTAGTAGTTCGCCCCGAACTGAGATCTCGTGATGGTCGGAGGTTAATAAAACCCAAACAATTTTAATTGACCAATGGTTGTGATAAACTTCGCAAATAGTTTCGAAATCGAGTAAAACTTAAGAGTAATATAATATCCGTATACCTACCAAATTCTGTGAAGATCGGATATGCGGTTCAAAAGATCTTGACGAACAAACATACAAACATACAAAGCATTTTTGGCCAAGTTGTCACTAAGATCTCGTTCGCTTCGCTCACTCGATCAATTAATTAGGTTCCAGCACGGGTTAATAGGTCTGACTTTGAATGGAGGGGAAGTAGGAGGGTGCTTTGCGAAGCGAAAGAGGTATAGATATTCTTTTCTACGTTCGTTGGGCGCTATTTAACCGTGTCGGGACATATTATACCTACTTGAGTAGAAGAAAAAATGTGATAAATTATATATTGTTAGGCATTTACCTATAGCAGTTTATTCCGACATTAAAAAGAAAACCATAATTTTAATCGACTATACCGCAGAATTTTCAAAACGGTGAAAGTGGCTCATTTTCTTTTACATTTTTACTTTTACCTAAAAAAGTAGTTTTAGATTAAATCTCTTACTTGTAAAGAAAAATTATGCAATCATCAGTACTTATTTGAACTTTATTAGTTGCGGTACGATTTGTATCATCCTTTTCAACAGTGACAATAAACGCGTTCAAAATTAAAACCTATTTCATTTTACGACAATTTTATAACTCTGTTTATGTGTAAGCCGACAGCCCTATCACGAGTGCCTGACCGCTACAAAAATAAGCGTTTGACACTTCTCGGAATGGGAGGTGTCAAGTGGCATGTACCAACTAGCCTACCAACTGGTACGTAATCTACGTCTCCTTGCATACAAACTGGCATGTAATCTATAACAGTCTTAATAGTAACTGTTGTGTTATCTGTGGCGAGTTATGCGTCCTGTTGATCAGGGAGCAGACTGCTTCATAGCTACTAATTGCTGGGCCATAAATAGGTGGAAGGTGGGTGCGAGAATGCCGGAGAAATTGCTTGCGACTTTTTTTAGGGCGGAATGTCAGAGCGCCACACGCAGACTGCATTCTTACAAGGTTTAGTTCAAGACTGGTATCGGTCTAAGTATCGAAAAATGCAACACTATCGATACTTAGTATCGATAGTGTTGCATTTTTCTAATATAAATTATCAGCACTAAAAACATTGCCGTCCTTTTCTCATAAACTGAAATGATCAAGACGGCTGTAATTTCATCGCTGTCAAAGGGTCTGGGACAAATTAGATGGAGCCCTGCGGGCCTAAGATGCGCACCGCGAGATATTTGTCATGTCGTTCTGTCAAAATGTAAGCATGTTGTACCAGTTTAGGAACTATTGCATTATCTGTGGTAATGTTGTCGAGAAACCGCGCCTTTGAATTTTCAACTTTTGACATTTCTGCATGACTATTATCTCGTCCTCAGAGAGGTACGACGACTAACAAGTGTCAAAAGTGTCCATTATGGCGCGTTTTGTCGACACCATTAGGTACCACAGATAATGCAATAGTTCATAAACCTGGTGCAAAATGCTTACATTTTGACAGAACGACATGACAAATATCTCGCGGTGCGCATCTTAGGCCCGCAGATCTCACATTTTTTTTAAACTTGCAATGATGGAACTTTGTTTGTTACAAAATATGTACACTTACAATGCAGTTTTAAAAATATAACAATGTTGTAATAAAGCAGTGGGAATCATTAGTTATTAGACATTTAACTTAAAAAAATGCGTCTTTTTCAATGTTGTTTATCGTTTTTACAGTGTTTATGTAATAATTACTTTATTTTGCGTTTTCGTGATTGCATTCGTAAACAACAAAATAAATCTAAAAATTAACAAAATGTATGCTATTCGGGATCTAAAATTTCCCAACGCATTTGGTTAGTTTCAAAAAATGCAACAAGAGCATCGATACTTTGTCTACTCTATCTTTTTATAAGATACTGGGTAAAGTTCCACGCTAAGTTAGACCAAGTTCATCATCATTCCACGAATCACATTTATCGTTTATCCCTCGTAATAAAACTTGCCACAACTATAGTAGGTGCCAAATAACACCACAATACAGGTCATTCACCCACCACGATGTCGCAAAATTAAATTTATGTATGGCTAATTCTGTCGCTTTCCATACAAACCTGTCGCGACTGTATCGCTCGAATCTCGTTAGTACTGTTTGTTTACCATACATAAATTGATTTTTGCAAGATCGTGGTGAAGGTGGGTGAATGACCTGTACTGCGGTGTTATTTGGCACCTACTATAGTTATATCACATCGCCTAGGAATCTATCAAGGACGACCAGTATCGAAGCTATCGTATAAGAATACAATCGTCTGAATAAGTTGTTCACTTCATGCGGGCTTTGAATTACAATTACGAATTTGTTGGGATAACAGAGCAAAAAGTCAAAGGCAAAAGTTTCTTATTAATTCAATACAAGGATCATTTAGAATCGTTCAAAGTACTTACCTATATACTAGGTGATTCTAGGTGTAAGGAGCCTTATTCTCACTTTGGCAGAGATTTAACAGGGCCGTAAGATCAATAGTGGTTTAAACCACGAAATAGAGTTTAACCTCCATTCTTCGATTATTTCATAATGGTAGTTGATCGACCATGGGTAGCTTAAACTGACAGAGATGACAGTAGATTAATCAATCGATTAAATGTAATCGTAGTTAATGAAACCCATAGTTTAAACTGCTTTTGATCTTATACGGTCCTAGAGACTTAAGTCAGAAGACGTCATATGTACGAGTATGTATATCTCTGCCGAAAACTCGTTTCTTTCACTGATGAATGACTTTTCGTTTTGATGTTACTTTGACGACAAGGCTCTTTAATATTTTCTTTTTATCATCCCTCTACATAGTTTATTTTCGTACATTTTTTTAAAATTTTAATAAAAAATGTCATGGCTTATCAAAGTTGTCTGTTTTATTCACTCGTATACTCGTGTTCGTGCTCCTGGAGTGTGACAGTGTGGCGCCTCAACGAGCACACTACCTCGGTACACCGGGGACCCCTTGGGAAGCCTGCACCAGCATTAGCGAGCTGCTGGCCTTCCTGGAGGATATCGGGTGGCTGGAGTGACTGCCGCCACTTATCACGCAAAAAGGGCCCACCTGTGGCCTAGTTGCGGAAACAAGTCCGCCGAACAAGTTCACTCGTATTTTTTTGTAATGAGACATCAATCGATAGTTACTCACCTTTGATCGTAATATGATGTTAGCAGACCTATTATTTAACTATAATAGTCTGTCAGCATAGGTTAGCGAGGGTTGCACGTTTTCTGAAAAAACTATGACCGTCATTTTATGATGGTATATATAACCTGGGAGCAATCGTTGTCATAAAAACCTGCCAGCGGGCCTAAGATGCGCACCGCGAGATATTTGTCATGTCGTTCTGTCAAAATGTACCAGTTTCTAAACTATTGCATTATCTGTGGTAATGTTGTCGAGAAACATTTCTGCATGACTATTATCTCGTCCTCGGAGAGGTACGACGACTAACAAGTGTCAAAAGTGTACATTATGGCGCGTTTTGTCGACACCATTAGGTACCACAGATGATACTATAGTTCCTAAACTGGTACAAAATGCTTAAATTTTGACAGAACGACATGACAAATATCTCGCGGTGCGCATCTTAGGCCCGCAGGTTTAAGCCAGCCAGGTTTTCTGAACTGTTTTTATACTAAACCAATAGGTATTCTGTGACTAAATAGTGACATTAGCGCGTTTCAGGGCGTTTTTTGCCGTCAAAAGCTTCCTGTTTTCGTATATCTGTGGCCACATCGCTTGACATTATGCTGGGCAGCGAAAGCAGTTCAGAGCTTGCGATATGGAGGTTGAGGCTCGAGTCTGAGTTTTGCTTTCTCAATAATAACGAAGATTAAACAGCGACTTGCGAGATATTTTGTATGCGAACCGGACAAGCGCCTCTAGCGGTGTAACGGTGGTCGCTTCTTAAGAATAACCATATTAATGTGTGAATCATGTAATTGCGAGGTGAAGGTGAACTGGTTGATACCACTGGTACCTACCTACCTACCTCTACCTACTTAGATTTATAAAATAAATCAATGAATATAATAAAGTACAAGTACAGAGGCCTGATTTTTGACTTCAAAAATCTGCCAGGTTTTTAACGTATGATATTCTACCGTGCGTCTTCATATTAATATCTTTTTCATAAAAGTTTAAATTGTAATAAAATATACAGAAAACAGCTATGTATAAGTATCGTATAACGTATCTATTTTTCGTAATAATTATAGTTTTATTTGGCAAGTTTTGTCACTGGCAAATTCCTAAATCACTTGGGGTCGACGACACAGAACGGTACATCTATTTAGGTAAACCTGGTATTCTAAGGCTTGTATTCTGATAAACAACTAAGCGTTAGATTTGTGTAGAGATTCTTTCATACAAAACTGTCTAGATATCTCAGCTTGAATCCGGTCCGGTTTAGTAATTGAACAAAAATGCAAAAACTATCTTAGTCGTTATTGGATTATTTAAGATATAACTTAGGTAATTTTGAAGCGTAACTGACCAACTATAGATTGAGTGACCTCGATTTCTCACTTATGCCTGAGAATACCAGGATTCACTCAAGCGTAAATATTACCAGCTGTCAACATAATATGGTTTACGCGGTTTACGTAATCCCGTAATTCATAAACTCTTATGATTAATTTCTGTTTATTTGTATGAAAATTAGACTATGACAGATTATTATTGTACACATCTCAACTGTTTCATGTGTATTTTGTAAATATTGCAAATTCTGTATTAGTTATAATTTTGTTTGTGAATAAATCTAGTTAACAATGTTCAAAAACTAAATAAGTAGCGCTCAAAAACTAAATCCACGCGTATTATTTATTGTAATTTAACATATATATCTATAACTTGGAAGTAGGTACCAAAGAGGTATTAGCATGAACTATATTTAGTCCATGGTATTAGGTACTCAATCTCTTAACATGACTTTATGGACTTGGTACAGAAGTATAGGATGTAAAAAAACTATTAAAACTTTGTATCGGGACTAACTAGGTATTTGCGAGTACTGAATTCGATGGAAAAGTCAGAGTCAATTTTTAGTAGTAATTTAGTATTGGTCTTGCCCCATTTAATTGCAACTGATTTCTTCTTAAACATGCATCTGATGTCGTATGTTTATGATTAGGCAGATACCAAGGTGATAATATTTATTCAGCTGTAGGTAAGTAGGTGTTATTTTACCCAACTACTACAAATTTTATTTTTAGTTTTGTCTTCTACACGTACATAGTAAGTACAGAAAAAAAATCTTATTATGTAAGATAAAAACTTTTTTATTAAGTAATTTTAATATTTTATTAATAGTATTTTGGAAAATTGTTTTTACCTACTCGTAAATACTGCCAATAATATTCAAATACGAATAACTAGGATTACACATCCAAAATAAATAAAAAGATAAAAACTACAGTGCAAGTGTCACGTCTGAATAGGTGGCGTTTAGTTTGCCATAAAAAAAAACAAAAAAACTTTGTTCGGATATAGCCCGTGGCCGCGGCTGCATGCCACGCGCGCCACACCTCCGAACGAACCCGCACCTGTCAGAGACGAGACAGCTTTTTTGCGGTTTATCTAGATTGACATTCAATACTATACACCAAGACATCAAAATTTTTTTGAGCTAGAGAATAATAGAAGCCCGTGAAAAAAAAGAAAGTTAAATAAGAAGAATTTCAAAAGAAAACATGAAACTTTCATATTAAGTTATTAAGTATAGGTACATAACTTGAATAATTTTTATTTAGTGTAAGGTTTCAACCACCCTAGAGCCACCACACAAGCAACAACTTCAAATTTTACGTCCAAGCGCCAAATGCCCACCATGATCGACCAACAACGAGCCATTGAAGTTGGAAAGACCACAAAAACTAAAGGGCTAGTCTCATAATCCTCTTTAAACTGTCCCCTGTAAGGGAATTTTGAAACTTTTTGTCTCAAATTCCTCTTGATTTCGAAAATTTAAAATTTAGGGGATTTTGAGACATCCGTCTCAAAATCTCCTTTAGGCAGAAATTACACCGTAATAGCTCAAGACAAATCCTAAGATCATAAATAATAGAAAAAAAAAAATTTAGGAGTCCACTCGACTCAGGAATGAGGTATCAACAGAGAGAGGTCTCTATCAAATTGCAAAACAATTGGAATGGGCACTGGACACCAATACCCAACGAGGGATTATTATCCACTTGCAGCGATTACATAAATCTCAATAGAGCTGATGCCCTAAGCTGCCCTAAAGGATGCGCATGCCCTTTCCCATACAATGAACTCCTAGTAATGTAGCTATTTATTAGTATATATCTATAGTACAGGGTGTGAGAAAACTAAGTTGAAAAATATAGTGTGGTCCATCAGACCACTCACAGTCAATAAAATTGCGATAAAAGTCAAAATTTAGAAATAAAAGCTTTGATTTCGAAAAAAAAACTTGAATTTTCACTTAATTAAAAATTATTTAGATGTTAAAAGTAGCTCTGGTTAACGTTTTTCTTTTTCATAAACGAATTTTGGGTTTTTGAATTATTTAACTTAAAAATATGAAGCAATAAAAACATTGACATTATTGTCCTAAAGGTGTTACAATTTTCTTCGGCTGTCGCAATTGAACGTTTTGGAATACTTAGCAGGTACATATAGTTGTGTTTTTGAATACCTACTTATGCACTAGTGATGGGACCTTGACTCACTTGCAAATTCACATATTAGCGCAACACTTACACGAGTTTACAAAGTTTATTTGTACGACATTGACATCTTTTAAGAAAAGATTAACTTAAAAGATTAACTAACGTAGGCTCGTGACACGCGTTTTAATTGTTCTATTTAAAAAAATAGGTTTTTTTCATCGTCATCATTAAAAATGTCCTCGGGATCAAATGTAATTTGACGAATACTTTATTGAAAAACTTGGGTTGCGTGCGTTTTATAATTAGCTTCTTAAGATTATCAAAAAGTTACTGAAGTTACTGATTTTTTAGGGGACTTTTTTGTTAAAAATATTTGTGTTTTGTGTATTAGATCCTGTCCATCCAAAGGTTGCCTGGAAGAGATTGCTTTAAGCAATAAGGCCGCCCATTGTACCTACCTCCTAAAACTTTGATCGTATTACCAATTATGGTATTTTTTTGTTATTTTGTTTACATATAAATGGTGTACAATAAAGAATATCCTATCTATTCTACCTATCTATATTGTACAAATACATATTAACGGACAAGTCACAAAATACATTTTACAAGTTTAAAATGTTCCATCACTTTTTTTTACACCCAATATTTATAAATACTCTTCACAAACATTACCATACTATTCGTGGCGCCTTTCGCAAAAAATGATCTGCAATATCCAGGTCAACGAACCCAGGTCACTGGTCACTAACCATACTAACTACACACTACTCTATTGCTTTACCATACAAACTATTCATTCATGTGTGGCGCATAATCTGTTAGATAGTCTGTGGTTTTGCTGTAAGTCCTTAGATCAACGACCAGACAAGTGGAATATCCTGTGGAAGTAGATAGGTACCTAGTTGTAGAAGTGGGTATGTAGGTCAGTATTCTCAAATCCATAACTGAATAATATTAACCGGTCAATAAACAGCTGCTGCCAAAAAAAAGTTTGGTTAAAAAATCGGGATTTTTTTAACCAAACATTTTTTTTATTTTATCTTCATGATTTAGGATCATTCACATGATTCAGGATATGTTTTTGTACACCCTGTACGTACGATGCCAAATAAGTTAATTTAAAATGAGGTTTTAGAAAATATGCACGTGAAGGAAATACCGTTGCGTGTGGGAGTGTTGCCATATTCGCGTTATTTATGTTCTATATGTACCAAACTTTACGCTTATTTAGTAGTACTTTGTTATAGAGAGCATACAAATTTAATTTTATTATAATAATGTTGCATTATTAATAATAAAGCACTTTGAAATGAATAGTATTTTACACACCAACAAACATCTATGTTTACCAATTATTGTCAACTATTGTTTTTAATTTAACCCATAAGTTGCCTAGGTTAAAAAGTTATTCAAATACTATTTGAAGTACATAATATGTAGGTAAGATACCTAATGCTGTGTGTTGATGAATACCACATGGTATAATTTTAGTCTGCGATAAGTTAAAGCTATTAAGATACATAATTATATATTAAAATTTTTGAAATGATTGCATTACTTATTAAAATTAATAATATGAGCCAACTTTCTTAATAATTTGATACAAATCGATTAATCTTATAAACATTCATTAGCATAACTATTACTACAAGTACATGTATGTATGTACTTACAAGCAGACATTTTGTTTAACGATCGACGGTTCAAGGTCGTTCCGACAAAATGGTTAAATTAAAAGTAATGGGTTCCTGATAATTTGATATTTTTATTTGCGTTTTGCTGGAATATCTGAAATTTAATGTAACTTTCATCTGTGTATTTGGCCATTTACTTATTCTTATTGAGCCAGAATATTTTTCGAACTCTATCAAAATATTCTTAATATATCCTAAAATTTAGGATCAAAATCACACTAACATCAGTCTAGTGTGTGTAAAAATTTTTTTTGGTAGTGTTTATGCAAAAACCCTTTTTTTGTTCAAGAAAAAGAAATAGCGGTTTATTTGTAAAATTTATCGACAAAGAACTCTAAAACCGATTACAAAACCCTCAAAATACCAAACCACAAGTCGCACAATAAATCATTCGTAATTATTGAGTGGGTACTTACACATAAAGATTGTATCGAGATCCAAACTGTAGATAACATCACATTTATTATCTTAGCGTAATATTATCATTGAGTAGTGACTGTGTGTTTGTAGTGTGTTTATTTACACATATTAAAAGAGGAATAATACTTCATTACAGCAATGCGACAGTCAGTCTAGTGATAATAAGTTTGAATTTAGTAACTAGCTACTTATGTACTAAAATAATAATTGTGAAAAATATTTAACATTCGACTGTTTTTTACTAAGTTAACAAAAAAAGTTAATTATGTGACAAGTTTAAACCTGTTATTGAACTAATATTTTTAATATAGTATGATAATAAGGGTATTAATAAATTATTCCCTAACGTCGTTAATAAATTAAGTAACGTCCAGACGGTATACAATAATTGATTTAAACAATCATGCACAATGAGATTGTCTCGCCAAAACATCAAGAATTAAGGCCACTTCAGACGTAATCAATTGGTGCCGCGTTTCGCTGCAGCACCGGCCCTAAATATAGTTATATGAAGAGTGGCTACCTTACATA
Organism: Eulithis testata; assembly: GCA_947507515.1. NCBI lineage: Eukaryota > Metazoa > Arthropoda > Insecta > Lepidoptera > Geometridae > Eulithis > Eulithis testata. The sequence goes on along the minus strand of OX382213.1, from coordinate 570,083 downwards.
CATAGATGTGGAAGGTGTAGAATCGATTCGAAGTAAAAAGGAGCAGTATAGTCAAATGTTTGAAAACGTAAATTCCGTTTTTATGAAATTCCCAAAAAGGATGTAGGGCACAAATGCATAGAGTTTGGTTTTTTTTTTTTTTAAATTGTGATTATGGGTCTTTTTAGTGAAGTGTCGTACAAAAGTAGATTTTAATAATGTTACTAAAAATCATCGGCAAACTTCAGTTATTTGACATTAATGTTGCGAGTGTTGCACCTTTTTTTCCTCCGGGAAAATTATCTATATCTAATCTAGGCTGAAATACTCAAAAGTCATTTTAAATTTGAGCACCACTTAAAGTTGCTCTTCCTCTGTATGACATTACTCATTTGTAAGAGATGGCAATAATTTAAGCGGGACTTAAATTGAGTGGGGTTTGAATGGCGTTTGAGTATTCGCCCACTAATCTAGTAAACTTTCCAGAAAATTTGAAAATACAACATGTTTTTAACCATCAGCCAACAGGCCAAAAGGATAACTAGGATTGAAAATTTTATAGGCCAGTGAACTTAGTGACCCTTCTGTGCGCTTAAGATTTTAGTCTAGGTCTAATTTTAGTTAAGTTCAACATTGTAAGAGTAATAGAGATCGTAATGAATGACGAATTGTGTTGAATTAAACCTATTGAGTTAAGTGAACGTGAAGTTACTAATATTGGAAAATTGGAGGAGGCAGTTAAAGAGGAAATCTAAAACAAAATTACGTAGATACGATAGTGACATCTATAAATATGAATGAGTTATGAATATTTAGAAAGGAAAGTACTGAAATGGTAGACGATAGGAAAGAACGAAAAGAAAAACGTTCATATTGAGTACGCCTAGCTTGTTGGTTGTGGCAACATTATAGTTACAACATAGAAAATTGTAGATACAATAGCAGACAAACCTGGAACAGTTATTTTTAGAGTAAGTAGGTACAGGTAGGTATGCTATTTATTCCACTTTGGAGACCAAACTCCTTCTTGTGAGTCGCCAATCCCACAGAACAATCAAACCGATAGACTTATTCTTCATAAATATATGTAAATGTCTGCTCTATATTTCGTAGTTGGACGCGGTGCGTTGACCCGTAGGATTAAGACGCGCATGATTTGACCAAATATATTTGGATCAACTGGGCCGTAACCATTTCATTACAAGTGCGGAGTGCTGCTCAGTATCGAGAAGCAGCTAAACGAACTAACAATATCTTTGTAAGAAGTTTACAAGAGATCAATGATGCAGTTTTTGGCAAAAACGGCGGTAGTGTGGTGGAACTTAATAAATATACAATAGGTAACTGAGCTGGTTATGTAGGTGATTGTAATATATACAAAGATTTACTTTAGATTGCGAGAATACGTATGATTGCAAGACAGTTCGATCACGTGTAACACAAAGTACTTGCAATACAATTAGCACACAACCACACACCATTACCTTCAATTGAGGTTGACATGGTGAATAAATCGATAACAGATGTCCAAACGCTGTATTAAGAAATGTGTTTAGAGTCGGTGGAGTGCCGCAGGGCTTTATCTTAGGTCCTTAATTGTTTAAGTGCTGCCAATTATATTAAACAGATGGAATTATTTTCTGCACGTGTTATTCTAGTTCTGGAGTGTTTTGTTGCAATACGTTTTATGTTTATATTGAGTAGTTATTCTTGTAGTTTATCGGTTTATTTTTGGTTTATTTTTTACACAAATAATTTACACCATTACAATATTTTATATTATTAAAAACTTTATTAACAGGCTTACAAGGATTATAATTGCAGCTAATTAAGCTTAAATAATGCCAGGTTATAGTTTTATTTTAATGAGTCAATATTCTTTTCGTCTGCCACGATTCTAGTTCCACTAAAAGTTCACACCTTTTCTTAATGGGGCTAAACCTTCTAGATGCTAATGTTACCACTGACGTTGCGTTGGGCAACGCTCTGATAACAACTGATAACAGACGACCTTCCAACGCATTCTTTGTTGATTCAGCGATTACTAACGTGTTTTCTTTCATGACATTAAAAAGTTGTAACCTTATACTTAGTTTGTTTTCCATGGAACCTATTGCTTATTATATAATTTTACGGGCATTTTTTTGAACAGGACAGGACATTTTTTTCTAATTTAAAGGCGTCAAGGAATCCAAACATCATGCTATCAAACTCATAGTGGACAGGACATAATTTTAGGTATTTTCTGTTATTGTGCGTATTCTATTAGATTGAAATAGTAAAAATATGCGTGCTATCTTATTATGGGATTAAAGATAAATAGTATAAACACGCATTATTTCGGGGTAATTTTTTGATATCTTATCCTTTTATCCCCTGGAATGTGGAATGTGCGATATTTATTATTTAATGACATTCAATTTTTTTAAATACGCAACTCTTTCTCTTATCCATTCTGTTTTCTATTATGGTTAAAGATTCCTCCCTATAAATATCCCATTAGGGATAAGGATATACAGAGCCTATACTCCTAAAAATATCAATGAGCACAATTACGGACTTTTTCTATGCATAATATTTATGCCAATATTTAGTAGCATCTATCTTACGTAAGTGTTATTGAAATCAAAATGACCTATTTTTGCGTACGTGAGTCTTTGTTAATGCAATGAATAATCAATGATTCAGATTGTTATTGGTTTGATAAGATTATCAATAGGTGCAATGAGTAATGTTATTTTGTTTTCTACTTTTTCTGACACAATATTTATATTCCAGGAACTACCTAGTATAAGTCCTCAATATCACAAGATTGATCACCTACTAATAGTGCTTCTAAAACATTTGGATTCAGTATCAATAATTACGACTTTGATAATAATTGTCACATAGAAAAGAAACACATTTTCCGAAAACCAAGCTTTACTAGTGAAAACTGGAATAAAACCGTTTCAGTGCTTGCACTAACCGACAAATAGACAAACACAGCGAAGGATTTGAAAAAACAAACGCATACAGTGAAAGAGTTGACTGTAAACGATATAGTGATGATGACAAAACCATTTGATGATGAAGTTCTTTAGATCAAGAACACAGTAAGTAGAACAAATAGAGGAAACACAACATGCCTGCACGTAGAAAGTCTCATTTTGAATGCAAATACAAATAGGTAATTAACAATGGAATACTTGGCCAATAGTCCTTTTCCTTGTCTATGAATATTCTAGTGTAATTGTAAAACAAACATAGGTATCAGGGAAATCTACGTTTGTTCAAAACACGTTCTTACAACAAGTAATACTAAAAACCAAAGTTTAAATTTATTATGCTCGAAAAAGTGAAAAAGAAAAAAATTCTTCCATATGTCAGACAGTTGATAGAAATTAGATTTTGAGCATGTCAAATTATGTAGGTGTGTTACATATTATATTTATTTTTTTCATCACGTTTATCAACCTTACAATATTTTCAACATTACAATGGCTGTTTTTCAGCTTCAGATGCATTTATTACAAAGATTTTGTATATTACTCATATCTTTCTTTTCAAAATTGCCATCATCGTTAACAAATTCAATTACCGTCTTTCTTTAACCATCGAAGTGTGTCTGCGTATTTGTCTTGCGAGACAAAATATCTTTGTCAGTATTGTTGGCCTTTTCATTATTCTGTTCTCTATTGTCACCATCGTTTCTTAAAAACAAGGCATTATTATGTAGGTACTTTACTTACCTTGTCTTTTCTAGTAACCATAACAGGTTGTGTACTAGAATCCATAACCGTTTTTGCTTTATCTGTTGAATTCGAGCTAGCGTATACCTCCTAGAATGCCAGGAAGCACATCGTATTTAAGATCGTGACGATTTTACTAAACGCATTACATAATACAAAACCCAACCAATGTGCTCTGATCCTCATACCCAAACAATCTCCTTCTACGTTCTTCTAATGCAAGTGTCTTGGATTACTGGTGAGATGGACCAAGATAAAAGAGCTCTGGGTAGGATTGTGGTTGAGTAAGCGTGAATGAAATGTACGGGTCTATTGGAAATGGTCTTTTAAGTATAAAATATGCGCATATTTTGAGTAGCAATGTTTGGGGTGTCATCTGTAAAGTAGGTATGTGACATAAAGACACGTTAAGTTAAAGTTGTTTATAGAACTACACAAGAAACTAGCTGTTATTATTTACCTCTTTACTCTTATTTACTTAAATGAGCTATCATCACCAGATGTGATGTTAGTCCGTGGTCTTGGATTCCAGAGATATTAATACCGGTCTGTCTAAACAAGTCCCTGCCTAGCTTCAATCTAAGAGTTTTTCTTTTCCTTTACTCTGTGATATCGTTTTTCTTTTCCTTTACTCTGTGTACTTTTTCTTCATACGTTTTAAATAATTCTGAGCTAGAAATTCCAGTTGAGAAAATAATCCAAAATAGACGGTCGGACGTAGAAACCGACAGTAAATAAAAGCATTTATTAGTATCACAGATCTGTTCCACAAGTCCAGCGTCTATTCGTATAATTACAAGAATTACTTTCGAATCCGCATAAGGAGCAGTATTGTAGCCATCACTTTAAGTCGTTCAAATGGTAGCATTGGGTACTATCGGAGAAAAAATATAAATAAGTTAGTAAACCTTTGTTCAACAAAAGAACAGTAGAGTTATTCTGGATCCATAGATTTTGACAGAAGCTGTGACATTTTTCAGTAAAAAATCACACGATGTCTGTCTAAATCCGGATCCAATTAGAAACTTAAAATTAGATGATCAAGAGTTCCCGGTGTAAATGGGTCCCTAAGGGTTTTCTGGAACTTTTATCCAATTTTCCCCTGCCGCCAGTCGCCGTGGTAGCTAAGGGGATTTTCGGACAAAAGTGTCAGAAATCCCCTACGCAGGGGATTTAGTAAGGGGATTTCTGGAATGAGCCCTTTTTTCCTAGTTTTTGATTCGTGCAGTTATTTCTGACGATTTAGTTACCTAGATTCTGTGGCTATCTGAACTGATAAAGAATATATATAAAGCACTTTGACAGACGCATGCAAATGTGTTACTATCATGTTTTTACCCATTTCCCCATACTGTGTAAGGTTTGCATGAGTGAACTAAATTTCATTTAACCAGGTGTTGTCTTCACTCTCTCCATTCTCACCCACGTTCGTCTAAATAATGAATTCTATGTTTATTTTATAATTTCCATATGTGTGTACCTACAATAAAGTGTTTTCTATCAATCTATCGTCTTTTACAGATTCCATCCATCTTTTCTCATTTACTATATAAAAATAAGTCGGGTTTTCCTTCCTGATTCCTGACGCTATAACTCCAGAACGCACTAACCGATTTCCACGGTTTTGCATTCGTTGGAAAGGTCTCGGGCTCCGTGAGGTTTATAGCAAAGAAAATTCAGGAAAAATCTTAACAGAAAAGCGGAAAAATGGAATTTTGAAAAGTCACACCCTAACGCGAGCAACGCCGCGGGAGACGGCTAGTTATTTATATTTGACTGTTTCATTATTCTAATAACAGTATTTAGTTTTTCATCGACTGTACCAAGAATGTCATGCCTCCTTTAAAGGACATGGGTAATTTCTATGGGGTATTGTGCAATGCAAGTGCTAGTGAAGGCCATGGCTAATAGCGAACCTGCTATCATGCCTTATAGAGTGCATCCAAAAAATATGATTGATGTCTGTTTCCTATGTGGCAACACTGAAATATTTCAATATTTATTATCTTGTACAACGCTAGTGTGACCAAATGATTATTTTTAAATTATTTTAAAGTTAATATTAATATTATATTTGTTTGTTACAGATGTTTATAAAACTGACGAAGATCCAGGTGAGTTTTTTTGAGAACATTAAAAACATTATTTTAAATAAATAACTAGATAGATTTTTTACTCTACGACCAGTTTTGTGTAATAAATTAATCAATATAAATAAAACAGTTAAAAAATTATTTAAAAAATATCTGTAAGTAGGTGTACATCTCTACTTAAAAACAAAATTCTCCTAAAAAATATAGCCAGTCAAATTCGGTAATTACTTTTGGGTTAGTCTCATAATCTTCTTAAAGCCGTCCCCTTCAAGGGGATATGTAGCTTAGAAATATACAATGGAATATAGGTAAGCAGACCTGAATAAAAATGTCTAAAACATTGCCTAATAAATATGTGATGAGTAAGTAAAATCTTTATTTTTTTCTCACGATACAAAACCAAGTGGGTGTTAAGAGCACATTTCATACTTTGTTTGTTCAAAGTGTTAAGTGATTTTTGCTAAAGTGCACTAACTGTCTATTTATGCTATTCTAGGGTTAAGTGTGTTACCGAAGTTGACACCGTTGAAAGTGAAAGTGTATAGATAATGTGCTTGCAAGTTAAAATTGCATAAATTTTGCATAATAATGGTCCGTTATGTCACAAAAAAGGGTCAAAAGAAGCTCTTGTGTTGTATACCACTTATGGAAATACTGTTTAGAGTTATTTATCATCTAAAAGTGCTTGGACCATTTTGTCACGCATCTTTGCATTTCTTCATAAAAGTGTTGAAGGTTCCAATCAAACAAAATATATTTCTATCACTTAAGTACCTTGGTAACTAATAAATATTATCCACGTTTCATTCATAAAATGTGTATTAAAACGTGTATACATAATGTTTTATTTAGTACCTATAATATAAAATCCCAGGCTCGGTACTCGGTATTCCCTCTGTTGCTGGAAGTTCTGATCTGAAACAGTGTAATGTTATTTACTTACCAGCAGTTTGCAATTTTCACGGACCTAAAGGATGATGGCGCACCTAAGCCTTCTAACAATATTGACTTTTATTTGACCTTGAACAAACAGTTTCCCCACAAAAACTCGCAAAACAAACATAGGAGAGGTCATCGGGTCTCAATGTCAAAACAAACAAACAGATACACTCACTTTCACATGGTTTAGTGATAAATAGTTGATTGTAGGATGAAATGAAAAGTTTTTTGAATAATCTTCACTGCAGTTATTGTCATCGTGGGACGAGATTCATCTGGGCGTTTCGAAGTGATCTTTGAGACATTTCAAAACCATTTAACTTTTTTTATCACCGAGGATTACTTAAGTTTACCTAGGTAGACTAGACCTAACTTGGCTAGAGCCTCAGAGTCTTTCAAGACATGGACCAACTTATCACATGTCCTCTATAACAGCTGTATCCAGGAGGATCTAATGAAAGCCACTGACAGTGGAATCGAAGTGGCCTTCTACTGGGCAAGTTAGAAAATAAAATAATTATTGAAACTGAAGAAGAAGGAGAGTCACAAAGCAAAAACAAAGCAAACGTTTTTCCCTTGTCAGTTATCACACGTTTTCAAAGTATCAGTTTGCTGTCAAATATTTTAGTCATCGTTAATACCAAATGTGGTCCACTACCTTTACTTCTATTAGGGCCAAGGGTGGCCTAAAACCGACACATACACATACACAACTTACATACACATGCACAGTGCGTACATAAAGGAGTAGGGTCTGATGACGTGTTTTATAATCACAACCGCACCTTCTCTGTAGTCTATTGTCCTGCTTTCTATGACAGTCGCCTTGAATATTATGGTAATGATAATGACTACTTGTGTCATTATTACGAAAAGATGACGTAACAATTGTTGAAATCTTTTAGCGCTGGGCTTGAAATTGGCTTGATTTTGATGACTGGATAAATCAAGGCACGTACCTATAGTTTGACACAGATTTGACACAGACACAGACCTGGATCAAGCTATATGTGCACCGCTAATTTACAGCCCTCAAGATGGTCGGCTGTGCAAATAATAATGCAAAATTAAATTATACATTCAACATTGAATGAGTGACAAAATCAATGTAGGGAGCTCATTGTGTGGTAATTCAATTTGTTTAATGTTAACAAGGTTTCAACACAGCGAGGTTATCTCATTTTAATAATTAGAGTAGGAAATAAGTCACGTGTGAGACGATTTTTTATAATATTGTGGCATAATTTTATTTTTTCAACACAAATTATAAATACTAGAGCAGTTTACTTAGAAGAGACATCGGGTTAGATAAGAGTATTATTAACTACTAGGTACTACTATTATAATGACGCAGGTGGGAGTGATCTACGTACTAAATCCTAACCACAGTGTATACAACATACCCACTACTACTGCCTAAAACATACCTATTGTCAACTTTTTAAAGAAAATAAGTACAATGCTTATGAAAATTTAGTATTTTATCACCAGTCTATTTAACATAGTACGTACACACGCACGGCGACATGACGGGTTCGGAACTATATAGGTAAAGAGCGTTGTGTGAAATGTCCATGATTTTTTATTTAATTTATTTATTGATTTAATAACTTTAAAAACTATGAAAAACAGCTAAGTGTTGTCTGTGAGTAAAACCAGCTTCTGTGTTTCGTCACAGTTCATCGACCACTTTTATAGTTTTACGATATCAACCAGATAACAGGTTTTATGATAACGTGCGAACACAAGGAGTCATTCATTATAATTTGAGATGAATGCGAACGTGTCACAAATCTTTACAAATGATTTATAGTGTCAGAGGCCACATTTTACACAATCTTATTGACGTTATGTTTTGGGCATGATTTTAGACAGCCTCTAAAATCCACAGTAATGGAATATTTTTGTCGAGTACGTACCTAACTATTGCATTTTGTATGAAACAGCTGATTTCTTTAGGGGTCGCACTGTTGTTTTTTTTCTTTTCTTTTTCTTTTATCAAACGAAATCCACTCTTAGAAATAATGCATACAAAACTTATAAACTAAAGCCAATTCAGGATTTATATATTATGAGTAGGTAGGTACATCTTTTATAAATGACAGTTACTAAATAGTAGAATAAAAATTTAAGAAAAATATAAAAAACTTACATAATATTCAGAGGTTTTTTTTTATAAATAAAAATTATCAGTTCACATTGTCATAAGCTAAACTAGATTGCATAAAATTTGCAACTTACCTATTTACATAGTGTATGCTTCCTATAAACACGAGTCTAAGTAAATATGTAAGTATTGTAAGGTTTACTGAATTTCTCATACAAAAGATTATTACTTTATTATAAACAAACTATCCCGATGGCTGTGAGGCGCTGGCGGTGGAACAGGGGAGGGCTGGCAGTCGGAATCCGACAAGGAATCGGGACACTCGTCCCTAGATTTGAATAGCATTTGAAAGATTGGTTTATTTTAGATATAAAGTTCAAGCTAATGTACCTAGTTGATTTGTTGTTAAACAATATAAGTTTTGAGTATAATACTGGTTGTTATTTCTGAGATGGTTCTACATCTCAGAAGTGGGATACACCGAAAATTACGTAAGTACACGTCCATATATTTGGTTAAAGAAAAGAAAATAAAAACAAAATTACTTGTAAAATGGCCATTACTCAGTTGGTTTTAGCTCTGTTTTCTGTACTATGGGTTGGGAGTTTGATTCTACAGTAAACACATTTTTAGTTTGATGGTTATTAATATAGATGTTTGCCCTGTGTCTGGCTGTTTTTATGTAAGTATAGAAGTACCTACAAAACAAAAGGTGTTTTGTGTATGTATTATTAATTTTACGCAGTTTGGCACTGATAGCGTTTTATTTTGTGCATTCATGAATGATTAATATTTGTTTATTTCTTTCATACGACAATGGTTTTATTATTTTCAAGATTTTTTATTTTTATTTTATTAAGATGACGCAATATTAAAGTAGGTACCACGAACACTTAGAATAAACATTCCAGCAACACATTATAGTTTTGCTTGCGTCGCTTCGCTGTACTCGTACTTCACAAAGCGCTCATTGTGTTACGATGTTTATAATACAATCTTAAGTTACAGAGTCGCTAGCCGCCTTAGCTAGTACCTATGCGACATTTCGTGGAATTCTAAAAATAGATTGTTCTGAACATATAAAAGAAAAGCTATTCTTTTAATAAAAGAATAATGTAGGTAGACGAAGTTATGCATAAAAGATGGTAAAAAAAAAAAAAAAAAAAATAGGAGAATATAGACTTATTCTAGTTTTGGTGAGTTTCAGAACAATGAACAACAGAGATGGGGAACCCCAGGGCTCGTTTGAGAGACAGCACTGCAACAGCCGCAGCTGTAGCAGGCGTCCTGGTGCTAGGAAGCGCCATGACAGTCGCAGGAGGCGGTCTAGTGCTGGGCAGCATCGCCACCGCGACAACCGGAGCCCTAGCAGGCGGCGTGGTGCTAAGAAGCGCCACCACAGCCGCAGCCGCAGCCGCAGCTGCAGCCGGCGGCCTGGTGCTGGGCAGCACCGCAGCAGCCGCAGCAACAGTGGGCGGCAACCGGGTGCTAAAACACAACGCGACAACCGCAGTCGCAGCCGCAGCAGGAGATCTGATGTCGGAATAGGGCCCGACAGACAACATCATAATAAAAGGTCATGTAGTCCTGCTTTTACATCTAAGGATGTTTATGAAATAATACGTTGTTTCAAACACATCTTACCATCCCAACCAACAAACCAGAGCACGATGCCACTTAGTAAAAGCCTGAATAATAAAAACCTGATACCAGAGTTTAATCCATCTGAAAAGAATCAACGTATTGATATTTGGCTTAAAAAAGTAAACGAGTGTGCAAAGGTGTATGGCTGGGATGAGAACACAGTCATACATTTCTCCATGCAGAAACTAACAGGACTCGCTAAGACGTGGTATGAGAGCCTAAATTCTATTTTGTTTACATGGGAAGAGTGGCAAACGAAGTTAATTAATGCTTTTCCATTTGAGCAAAATTACGGTCAAACTTTAGAAGACATGTTGAAACGTAAGAGCAGGTATAATGAACTAATTGAAGTTTATTATTACGAAAAATTAGCTCTAGTAAATCAGTGTGAAATAACGGGAAGGCGGGCTGTCGACTGCATCATTCACGGAATCACTGATAGGACTACGAGATCAAGTGCTTTAGCTTTACGTTGCGAGGAACCTGACCAACTTTTAAAATTTCTAATAAGCAACTATAAAGAACCCTACACGCAACAGCAACAGAATAGAGATAGGAACATTGGCACTGTAGATTATAAACAAAATATGAAGAGTTCAAGGGTTAATCAGGATTTATTTTGTTATAATTGCAGAGAGAAAGGACATCCTTTCTCTAGATGTTCCAAACCTTTGATTAAGTGTAGTTCTTGCAACAAGGTAGGACATAAATCAGAGGTTTGTAGATTCAAACAAAATACTGGGCCACTAAAAACAGAACCTCCTACTGGGCCACTAAAAACAGAACCTCCAAAACAAACCATGCGCATTTCAAGCACCAACTTGTGTGACAAATTCATAAAAAAAAGTACTTATTAATGATCTTACTTATGAAGCATTCGTTGATCTAGGCAGTGAGGTGACACTTATAAGACAGACTGATTTTGCAACTCTTGGACTCAACCATGATCATACTCCGACTATGATGAAGGGGTTTGGCAACAATCTTGTGTGTTCAATAGGCACTGCTGTGCTGACGTTAGAAATAGATGGTGTTACTGCAACGCTTCCCTGTAGAGTCGTAGATGATCATTTGCTAGAAAAACCAATGCTAGTAGGACAAACATTCTCTGAGCAGCCACATATTGTTGTTTACAAAGATGCAAACAAACTTCTATTTTTACACATTGAGGCTGAACTACCTATCTTACATGAGGAAGACGATCGTTTAGAAAGAGTTAGGGTAATGTCACAAATAACACTTTATGGACCTGCAAGTATTAAGGCTGCAACAGGAACACTATTTACTGGTAATGTGATATTAGACACAAAAATTGTAGGTAAACCAAATCAACAATACGTAGTTTGTGGGGGCGTTTACGAGGTTAATCGTGGAACAATTTTTGTAACAGTGACCCCATGCTTAATACCATGCCAATTACACGAGAATTTTATATTTTCTCGAGCTGAGAGGTTGCAAGCTGTATATCGGCTTACAGACTCTAATGCTACACTAGAATCAGACGTGAATTCTAACTACAACAACATATCTACAAAGTTAGATGAAAGTCAAATACACTTAGGTGATACAGTATCGGATGGCGACAAGAAAAAACTTACAGAAATTCTACAACAGTACAAGGACTGCTTTGCATATGACTTATCTGGTTTAGGCTGTACGAATGTCGCAGAAATGAAAATTGAATTGAATAGTCAACGCCCGGTAGTATATAGACCATACCGATTATCATATCATGAACGTGAAAAAGTTCGCACTATGGTAGATGAAATGCTTCAGACAGATATTATCAGGGAATCTAAATCCAACTACGCTAGTCCAATTATTCTTGTGCGAAAGAAAGATGGCGGTATTCGATTGTGCGTGGACTACCGGCTATTAAATTCAATTACTGTCAAAGAAAGATACCCAATACCAGTAATAGAGGATGAGATAGCTAGACTCTCTGGGCAAGCATGGTTCATCACATTAGACTTAATGTCTGGATATTATCAAGTACCAATATCGGAAGAAAGCAAACATTTAACTGCGTTTGTTACGCCAGATGGCCAGTACGAATACAATCGTATGCCGTTCGGTTTGGCAAACGCACCCGCAGTATTTCAGCGGATGATGAATCATGTCCTGGGTTCAGCACGGTTTGACAAAGCCACTGTATATATCGATGACTTGCTTATCTTTGGCAGGGATCCGATTGAATGTATGGATCGTTTGGAGGAAATTCTTGTTCTCCTACGCAAGGCTAACCTTAAGTTAAATTTGTCAAAATGTAGTTTTCTACAAAATAAAATAAACTATTTGGGCTACGAAATAAGTTCAGAAGGTATAAGACCAGGGGAAGCAAAAATTCAGAGCGTGGTGGATTTTCCTCGTCCGGAAAACATACACGCTGTTCGCCAATTTCTAGGCCTTGTAAGTTATTTTAGGAAGTTCATCCACGGTTTTGCACAATTAGCTCATCCCATAACCATTTTACTCAAGAAGAATGCCGTGTGGGAATGGACGAATGATCAAGAAGAGTCGTTTAAGACACTAAAGGCTAAGCTAGTAGATAGGCCTGTACTTGCCATATACAATCCTAAGGCAGAAACTGAACTTCATACGGACGCTAGTAGAATAGGTGTGGGTGGAATACTGTTGCAGCGTGGGAGTGACAGTTCTCTTCATCCAGTTGCTTACTATAGTCGCCAGACGTCGCCTGAAGAGAAAAACTTTCACTCGTACGAATTGGAAACGCTGGCCGTGATTTGCAGTTTAAAGAAAATGAGAGTATATCTTTTAGGGAAGTCATTCAAAATAATCACCGATTGTAGTGCATTACGGTCCACTTTTGAAAAGCGCGATCTTATACCTAGAATTGCACGATGGTGGCTAGCTATTCAAGAATATGATTGCTCTGTGGAGTATAGAGCTGGTTCAAAAATGGGGCATGTCGATGCACTTTCGAGAAATCCAATTGTTGATTTAGAAACGCAAAATCCTGAACAGTATCCTTCAGTAATGATAATAAATAGCGATGATTGGTTGTTGACACTTCAGTTAGGAGACCCAGAACTAAATAAAATACGCAACATCATAAATAACAAAATTGACTCTAAAGGGGTAGAATACATTAACGATAATTATGTTGTAAAAAATAACAAATTGTTTAGATGTGTAGGAGGTGATAAGAATTGCGTGAAATGGGTAGTACCAAAGGGGGCTAGGTGGCAAGTATGTAAAATGAACCACGATGATATAGGTCATGTGGGGTTTGAGAAAACGCTAGAACGTATCAAAAGAAGTTATTGGTTTGCAAAAATGACACGATTTGTAAAAAAATATGTCGGGGCATGCATCGACTGCGCATATGCTAAGCAAATTTCAAATACACGCGAAGGACTATTACATCCTATTGAAAAGATCGGAAAGCCTTTTCACACTTTGCACATTGATCACCTTGGACCCTTTGTAAGGTCCAAGAGAGGAAATACTTACTTATTGTCGGTCGTAGATTCATTTACCAAGTTTTTATTTATCAAACCAGTAAAGAACACCAACACACAAAATGTTATTAAAGCCTTGCAGGATATTTTTGAAACATTTAGAGTTCCGGATCGGTTGGTCAGTGATAGAGGTTCTTGTTTTACTTCTCACTCATTTAAAAAGTTTTGTCTTGACCGAGGAATAAAACACGTATTGAATGCGGTAGCAAGTCCTAGATCCAATGGTCAAGTAGAACGATATAACAGAACTATCCTTAACTCGTTGACAGCACAAAATCTCAGAGAAGATGAGAAGGACTGGGATAATCAGTTAGGGAAAATCCAATGGGGACTAAATAATACTATACAAAAGACGATTGGTAGATCACCTGCGGAAGTCATGTTTGGGGCAGAAATGAATAGTGAATTTAATCCTGCATTCAATGAGATAGGCGATGGAAAATGTAATACCACCTCGCTGTCATCTATTCGTAGTGAGGTAAAACAAAGAATCGACAAAGTACAAGAGGCACAAAAACGTTACTATGACCAGGGTAGGCGACCTGCTCGTAGTTACAGCAATGGTGAATTAATTAAAATCACTAAGGTTAATTTTCAAAATGATGGTAAAAGTAAGAAATTGTTGCCTTCATATGAAGGTCCATTTAAAGTTGTGAGGGTCCTAGGCAACGATCGATACAAAGTAGCTCCGATTCCAGGATTTGAAGGGATGAAAAACAAACGGAAAACAACTGTTGCCGCAGATCGCATGCAACCATGGATTCATGTAGCCTCATTAGAAATAGATGACGATATTGACACTGATACTGATAATGAAATGTATGAAGAGAACAATACAATGTCAGATTGATGATAAATTAGTATTATCTAATTTAACTCAGATTTCTTAGTACTGACACTATTTTTGTTTCTTTGCATTCTTTGGTTAGTTTGATAATTATGATAAGAATTATTGTTGGTATTTCCTACAAAATGACTACATAATTGTTTTGTGTTATTTCAGGTCAAGCACGAGATAGAAATGGAGATCCGTGATTTGACCTGAAGGATAAAAATGGTTAAATGGTTAAAAAGTTAAATGGTTAAATAGTTAAATGGTTAAATAGTTAAATGGTTAAAAAGTTAAATGGTTAAATAGTTAAATGGTTAAATAGTTTATGGTTAAGTTGTTGAATTGTCCAATATTTAAATATAAAATTTTCTTATAGTTATAATGGTTTAAAATTTAAAATTGTTACTAATAGTTATTGACTTTGTATTTTTATAAGTTATTATTATTACTTAAAAATTTAAGAAATCAGAAAATTTATTTGCTTGATCTAGGTTAAATTAATGAAGGAACAATTGAAATATTTTTGGTCTTAGATGATTATGTTACAAATTAATGTCTCTGTTGTCCTACTATCAAAAAGTGTGTTTAATGATTTATCAAACAGTCAAGTAGTTTGGTATTAATTTAGAAAATGCTGATTATAACATGTCTTGATAATTTAATATTTAATTTTTGTAATAAGTGCATCCATAACGTACCTACTAAAGTCATTTTAAGTTCGATTCGAAATGTATATTATTGACTCACATCACAATTCATCACATGTCATGTCATAAGGTATCACTTTTATTTTATTGTAATTTTAGTTAGTTTAACATTAGAAATAAATTCCTAACTATGTGCCTTTCTTATTGTATTCTGATGCTAAATTCGGCCGAATGTAAGGTTCCACCGGGTACGTGTATGAGGGCATTACACGTCATCAGGATGGTCGAATGTAAGGTTTACTGAATTTCTCATACAAAAGATTATTACTTTATTATAAACAAACTATCCCGATGGCTGTGAGGCGCTGGCGGTGGAACAGGGGAGGGCTGGCAGTCGGAATCCGACAAGGAATCGGGACACTCGTCCCTAGATTTGAATAGCATTTGAAAGATTGGTTTATTTTAGATATAAAGTTCAAGTTAATGTACCTAGTTGATTTGTTGTTAAACAATATAAGTTTTGAGTATAATACTGGTTGTTATTTCTGAGATGGTTCTACAGTATGTATTATTTAACGATCATGTGAATCCTTGTCACTGTTTACAAGACCACAAGTGGCATTTATTTAATCATGGAGATTATGTGGCCATGGTTTCCGTGTTTGACCCACTTGTGCGTGTGTTTTTCATATTATTTGATGATAATGTTGTATAATTTATATAAAAAAAAACAACAAAGTAGGTAGGTGCTAGGTACCGAAAAAAAAACTGCATTTCACTATGATAAAAATTTGATAATTCCATTATTTACTACTAAAACACAAATTTGTTAAAATAAGTAGAAATAAAATAATGTAGATTTTAAGTGCTTTTTTCTGGGTATAATCTTTCCATGGATTTTAATGAATATTTGCTCTCAAATCATAATATAGTTTTAGTAAAATTTATTCACAAAGAAAATTAAAACTAATACAGTATTTACAATATTCACAATATTTACAAAATTCACATAAAACAGTTGAGCTATCTACAAACCGTTGCAAACGATTTATAGATAGCTCAACTGGTCCAAATCAGTACCAGTCGGAAGCGTGTACAAGACACTGGCTGCATTGCTGCGCTGAATATTTTGCTATGATATTATTACAGGTTTTAAACATTAGGTATTATTATAAGATGCAACCTTGCAAAAAATATGCAAATGCGATCGTGTGTAGCCTTAACTCACGGAATTCCAAAATGTATTGTAATTTTAACAAAGTGAAAGATATAATTATACTAAAACATCACCTTACCCGGAAATAGAACTTCCTTATAGTAGGTGCCAAATAACACCGCAATACAGGTCAATCACCCACCTTCACCACGATGTCGCAAAATTCAATTTATGTATGGTAAACAAACAGTACTAACGAGATTCGAGCGATACCGCCTCAGCGACAGGTTTGTATGGAAAGCGACAGAATTAGCCATACATAAATTGAATTTTGCGACATCGTGGTGAAGGTGGGTGAATGACCTGTATTGCGGTGTTATTTGGCACCTACTATAGCGATGTTTGTCAAGCAGTCGCCAAGGCTCGATACTTTGCATATCGTGCCTGAGTAATATCTGTTCATTGCCAACCTTATTTAGGTAAATCCACACTAAGTGATATTAAACTAAACTAATATTTACAGTTTTATATAGAACTAGCTGTCGCCCGCGGCTTTGCTCGCGTGGTAGCAGCATACGTATTATTATTTGGTTAAAATCTTGGATCCTAATTTTAGACACTTTAGGGTGCGAATTTTCAAAAATCCTTTCTTAGTTCACCCTTACACTTAGAAGGATACCTACTACCTTCCAAATTTCATATCTCTAGAACATAAGTTCTCTTTTGAAGCTGACTGACAATAAACGCACAGCCTAAACTATAAAGTTTAGGCTGTGCGTTTATTGTCAGTCAGCTTCAAAAGAGTTTTATATATTTAAAAGAGAAGATAGCCATCGGAACTTCCGAAATATTTCTAAAAATTATTTTACCGATAGCACTACCCGATAGGTAGATAGACATCATCCAAGCGCTCGTGGCTAGGCTTGCGTAGTCTATCTTTACCGATTTATCTAAGTTCACGTTCTGCGCGGTCACTATTTGGATGGGTGACCGTCAGTAGTATTTACATCTGAGTGCTAGCAGTCGTTAACACATGAGAGGCCTTAAAGCGGCCTAAAAACTCCGTCACCAGAATTGGCCACTAACTCATACCATGTTTAGTCCATGCTCATACGAACTTACTTTAACATAGGTAACCTTTGAGTACCATAGGCTAATTGGTTTTCAGTAGTACGCAACTTCAGTTGTTTTTTATGCTACTAAGTAGGCAAACAAGCGTACGGCTCGCCTGATGGGTAGCGGTTTCCGAAGTCTTGAAGAATTTTAAAACACCCGTTTTCAATCTCAGACGAAGTTGCATCAGGCCAGCTAGACATTTTACCAAGTATCTATCTATTATTTGTTAGTAAGGTGCATTGGGGTAATTGCGAAAATGGGTATATTCCGAAAATCCATAAAATCTAGTAACATAATGCGATATTTTCCTGTTGGCACGAGGATATATAGGACTGTCATGGCGATGCCAATCAAGATGGCGTCTAGACCAATGTTGCCAACAGGAAAATATCGCATTATGTTACTAGATTTTATGGATTTTCGGAATATACCCATTTTCGCAATTACCCCAATGCACCTTACTACCATGTACTACTTACTAGCTACTAATATTACGTCTGTGTACTTACTGCATATTGTAGTAATGGTTGATTCGTGAAAACATAATTTGCGGTTTTTATTTCCTGTTTAAAATTAAGGTTTTAAAAATTTACATTCGTGCCAAAATTGATTGCAATTTTATTTGTGGTAGACCGCGTTGGTAAAACTTAAACTGTAACTTAATTATCTATTTAGTACCTAGTACTTAGGTATCTATTATTATTGAATTTGTTTAACCAATTCAATAAATTCTTTGTGTATACCTACTCAACTAAAATCTGAAAATCTTCCTGTTAGAATCTTTTAGATATATAAAACACATTTGAAGCTGAATGAAAATCAACGCACAGCCTAAACTGTAAGTCCTAGAGGTATGAAGAGGGTAGTATCCTTATATATAGTGTAGAGGTGCACTAAGAAAGGAATTTTGAAAAGTCACACTCTGATGGAACTATAGAACGCGAGCAACGCCGCGGGCGACGATTAGTTACCCCAAAAATGTTTGTACCGACTGGAATTTGAACCAAGGACCTCGACTCCGTTTGGTAGTGATGTTTGAGATACATTGCGGAGTGACGCTGTCACTTTGCAAGAGCCTGCGTCGTCGGTCTAAGCGGCCGCGCAGTGTAACGTAAACGAGCAACTTCATCAATAATCTTTGATAGTATTATCTACCTACGCTTATTTGTGTTATAGTTTTTGTTGAAACTGATAACATTTATAACTTAGACCTAGATCTCTGATATAACAGTATATTTTTACAAGTTTGGTTTAGGGCAATAGGTTTATTTAAATACGTATCCAAAAAGCAAATGAATTTGAACCTTATGTTTAAGTGATAAGAATTAAAACAGTTTGAGTTTTGAGTTAAGAGTGGGTGTCGTATAGAAGTCAAACTAGTTTTAAGTAGTTGAATTGTAATTGGTTGTTGTTTGTAGAAGGTAATGACCTCGGATAATTAAAGGTAAAAAACTCTAAATTAATGTCCAATTGAAGACAGATTCGGTAACAATTAGACAAGGTATATATGTAGGTACAGTATAAATATATATAAAAAAAAAAAAAAAAATGTTTTTAAAAGTATTTTTTCCAAAAATGTAGATAGCTATTATACGGTGTAAATTGGCCTCAAAGAGGATTTTGAGACTCTGAAGTCTCATAATCCCCTTGATTTTTTAATTTTTAAATCAAGGGGATTATAGGACAAAAAGTATCATAATCCCCTTGAAGGGGACGACTCAAAGGGGATTACGAGACTAACCCGATTTGTATTCAAAACTTATCGTATTGGTCGAACAAAAATAACTCTGTAAAGTGAAATTACAATTTCTTGCTAATTTTTACCTATGATAGGTACTATAACATCCCAAAAGTCCCTAGAGTTTGTGATGGTATGCGCGTGCGCATTTTGCCGGATTCCCACATTTCCCACCCGAGCCCGTTAAGGCGCCGCCTTGCGACTTCTGCATAAATACGTGACACGATGTAAACTGCGATGTGAAGGGAAAAGTTACTTTCACATGTACACGTCTGCCGTGACCACGCCCACACGGTTGGACAGTTTCTGAAAAACTGAAGTTGCGTGCTCAGCTCAGTTAAGTGTCATGAAGGTTTCAAAATTCGATCTCAGTCTTTGTCTACACCTCCTATCTGTTACTGTAAGCATCAAAAACTGAATAAAACTGCGTAGAATGGGTATTTTTTTAAATTTAAGTTGCCACTTTTTTCTCTGTAAACGTGTAGTTTTAATCAATCGAAACGGAACGTACTGAACGGACGGAAAAAATCTTGATACTTGATCCCTTCATTATATAAAATAAAAAATACATGACATGTGAAAAGGCTTAAAATATATTACTTAGTGAGTTAATAAATATCATTACGTAGTGGTATATTATGTACACAGGTTATGCATTGCGACTAGAAGTTTAAATTGAATATTTTTTGTTACAGATATCCTAATGTTGTGCTTCGGTAAATAAATGTGAGTATGCAATGCATTCACTTGGTTATTTACTTTTATCAAATATATCATGTGCCTTGATAATGAATAAATATTATGACAATCTCAAACGTATCGTAAAGGTAGCGTATACAAGATACACTGCGTGGTGATGCTGCAACACTCGCCAGTCGAGTGGACGTTGACGCGCAATGTGATTTGAATACGTAACTATCAGTGTCTTGATCACCAATAAATGTGACAATCGTAAACGTATCATAACGCTAGCGTATGCGCAGAGTGCGCAGTGACTCTGGAACAGCGTAAATAAAATTTGAGTAAGTACTAGGTACGTTTGGTTTACGTAACGCGGCGACTGTCAAATTTGTTCGTGATCACTCCTCTGACTGACTGACAGACAACACACAGCCTCTTACTTACTTACTTACTACTTACTTAGCAGAACTTACGCGCACACTAAGGAATAGTACATTATGATATGAGTGCGGTAAGTTGAAAATTACAGCCGAGGCGATATTGCCAGCCCGAGCCGTAGGCGAGGGCTACAAGAAAGCAGAGGCTGTAATTTTCAAAGCGCACGTATGTCATACGATGTTTTATAACAAAAATAAATCTTTATTCACTTGTTGAAGCAGTTAGAAAAATTTGAACAATTTGTAAAAGAATTAAATGCTTATTTTTTATCGTAGAGCGCGGCGCCCCCCCCCCGCGCAAATGTGTTATAAAGAATTTGAAAAAATCGCATCCTAATGGTTTAGAAATCGAGGTCAAAGTTAATGTGAAGTGGGGTGGTTCACCCTCTAGAAAATCCAATGTAGGTACCTACTAATAAGTGGTCATTTTACGTCTCAGATCTCTTGATCAAGTTACCCAAGGTTAAACAAAGCAGAATGTTTAAATGCCACCATATAAGCCCATGTGCTTATAAGGGCATGTTTCCTGGTTGGTGTCTTAATGACTAGACCATTAAGAATATCTACTTATTTGTTATTTGACCATATGTTCAGGGTAATACGAGCTGCATTCATGGGATTTTATATTTCTTGTGTTAAAAATAGCTCTAAATGAAATAAATAAATATTCACGGACACTTAACACAACGCCTTCTAGTCCCAAATTAAGCAAAGCTTGTACGATGGAAACTAGATGGCTGATAGAATACATACATACATTTTTTTTTTGTAAATACATACTTATAATACATAGAAACACCCAGACACAGAACAAACATCTATGTTTGCCACACAAATGTTTGTTCTCGGTGGGGATCGAACCCACGACCCACAGCACGGAAGGCAGAGCTACTACCGACTGAGCCATGACGCCTGTCAAATAATACTTACTTGTGTTTATAATCCCTAGGGTATTTGTAAAGTATCTAGATGTTTTTTTCCCATTTTATTATTATTTTACCCTAAAAGTGGGGTGATTTTACGTCTAGTTTCTTGGTAGGTAAGTAACCATGACCCAAAGGGCCGATTACGAGCCACTTCACAAATCACAATGCAGTTCGATAGACTGATGCGCAGGCGCAAGTGACGACTTCCTGTGTTGTAGGGCTGCCACTTATTCAAAAGGTATACTTTTAAATTCTTTATTGTGAAAAACATAATACAGACTGTCTATTCTAAGTAATTTGTAACAAAGAAAATTACAGCTAATACAGTATCTTACAATATTGACATAAACATGAAACAGTTGAGCTATCTCATTCACGCCTGCACTGCGGTGCAAGTTGTCTCTTAAAAACCAGGTTTAAGCCTGGTCGGTTTTCTGAACTGTATTCATACCAAATCACAGGTATTCTGTGACTAAATAGTGACATTAGCGCATTTCAGCGCGTTTTTTGACGTCAAAAGCTTCTTGTTTTTGTATATCTGCTGGGCAGCGAAAGCAGTTCAGAGCTTGCGATACGGGGCCTGGCCAGCAAAAGCAGTTCAAAGCTCACGATAGGGGAGCTTGTTTAGGACAGCCCTAATAACTCACATAAAGACAATAGATCGTTGTTTTGTCGTTATGGTACGAGGAGGGTATGACTGTCATGTCAGTGATGGTGACCGACCAAAAGGGGGCATCCGTGCGTCAATGTGATTGCAATCGTAATCGTAAAATTGATTATTGAATTTATAATCATTAGTTGATGTACCTATTTACTCTGTAGCCAAGCAACTGGACTTTGGGGTTTCTCAAAATTGTTTATTTTTTTCCATTGAATGTAGAGGCTATAGCTTTTAAGAACGGGCGACCACTTGAAAATCCATTAGAATGATTTTATGACCAAGAACCGGAAGACAAAGCGTAGGACGGGCGCGCGATGGAATTTTATGACGGTGGAAATGGCGGTATTGTTGAAATCGGTGGATAGGTACTCAAAATTGTGGTTCTCCGAAACTTGAAATGATAGAAAGTTGGAAATTTCTGCAAGTTGATAGTGATGATTATATACTCCTGCTTTAGATAAAAACAAATCGTAAATTGTATGTAAATCATGAATGACAGAGTTGTGAGGTAACAAACCTTAAAGAAAATACAGCGGAATTGAGAACGTCCGCCTGTTTTGAAGTCGGTTAAAAAACTATGAATCTATGTATACTTACTGCTCACAGTAAGCTTCTGCACACAATATAAAGCGTGTTGTTTTAGCGGAGGCTGCGCACGCGCATCGGCAGAGACCTTGAAAAGACCGGTATGTTATGCAACCTATCTATATTTATAATCGGATTGACAGGCTGGGGTCACCACTGCTATACGAAGCACACTGATATACTTAGGTATGTCTATGTTTTGCTGTCGTGGGAGGAAGCCAGAGGTGTGGATTTGATTTCTTCGATGTCAGATACAGCTGTTTTACAAAAAAACTGCATAAGTATAGGCACCTAATTTTTAAGCTGATTTTAGCCATGTTTTATGGGAAGTTTTTAAAAGCTTTTTTATGCTAAATTTTTGGTGGAAGGTGATTGTTTGTATATATCATCCTAGCATCATCGCGATACCAATTACCTTGGTTGGCAATTAACTAACAAAGTTAGTTAACCTGTCAACCAAAAGTGACTTAATTAAGTCTTAAGGATTCTCTAGCTCCGAACAGTGGTGGATTTACCATTAGGCTGAGAAGGCTGGAACCTAGGGCGGCAAATTTTAAGGGGCGGCAAATTTAGTTCGTATATTTTTTATTTCGATTTACAAATTAGGTAAAAAAAATATTATTATATATGTACACACAATAATAAATATTTATCAACGTTCGCCAAATCTATATTTTTTATGTAAGCTTTATTCATATTATGTAAGTATTGTATAGTTTTAAGACAAACCTTACCTTACTTTAAAAGTGGTACGTGATTGAGATATTTTTTGCTTAAAATAATGTTTTTTGCTGTAAAAATAATCAAGGATCTAACACCGTAATAGTTCTCAATAATACTAACCATAAAGAAAAAGTCGATGTAACGAGGATGATGGAACACAAATCAGAAAGTTGGAATTTTATTGATAGAAAATTTTTATCATTGTGGACTAAGATATCAAAATTTATAGGCGGCAAAAATTAAATAGCCTACGGGCGCCAAATCCGTAAATCCGCCACTGCCTCCGAAAGAAGAACTCTTGCAGAAAAAAGCTTCATCAAAAGCTTAGTTAGTTCATCCAACCCTACTCGAGATTTTTGTCTCAACAAGACATTTCCTAAGTGCGTTGACCGTGACACACGATATGTCTGTAAGTGGCATCTTGTGGGTTGAAATTGATACAGATTGAGTTACTTATCTGATAGAAAAAGCGCACATGGTACCTGAGCCCCGAGTCTGTACATTTGTTTTGACTTTTGACTCGAGTGTAGCACACGCAAACGCATTCGCAAAGCGAGAAATTTTGTTGGGAATTGCACAGTTCTCAAATCTTCCGCTAGAGGCGCTTATCTGGTTTTCATACAAAATTTCTCGCATTGCGAATGCGTTTGCGTGTGCTAAAATCGAGTCGAAAGTCGAAACAAATGCACAGACTCGGGGCTCTGCTAAACTATATCATGCTACGTGCGGAGCTGGCTAAACTAGTTTTCTGTTTAGTTTGACTTTTAAAAGAAAACTGTGTAAATTAACCCCTATGGGCCTTTCTGGAATTTTTGTCTAGTTTTCCCCTGCCGGCAGTCGCAGTTGTCGCTAAGGGGATTATTGGACAAATGTTCCAGAAATCCCCTACGTAGGGGAAACTGGAATGAGCCCCTAACTGGCATTTGAAGCTAATCAGAAAGAATACAGCGTTAGGGGCCACTTTTTACCCATGAACTAGATGCTAATTTAATGTTAGGGACATGGTTTAGTTAGAGCTACCGTGGGTTTAGCTTAAATTGGGTGAGAACTTAATTAGAGTTAGAGGCGTAAGTATGCAGGTCTCGATAGGGCCTACACATTTGTGCCTCTCGGGGTCGAGACTCTAGGTCCGTGGGGTACCGAGGCCTTCCGGGTTTTCAAAATTCTTTCAGGGCAGACGCCAGACTAGATTATCTAGGCCAGCTTATCAGCATTGCTATTCAGTGCAGCAATGCAGCCAGTGTCTTGGGTACGCTTACGACTGGTACTGATTTGGACCAGTTGAGCTATCTATAAATCGTTTGCAACGGTTTGTAGATGGCTCAACTGTTCCAATGTGTATTTTGTAAATATTGTAAATACTGTATTAGTTGTAATTTTCTTTGTGAATAAATTTCAGTTTATTGTTGGAGCCTTAAATTGGATAGGTCTGCAGAATTGTGTTTCAACTTCTAACTACTTCTTGGAATACTTGGGGATATTATTTCATAGGCTCGTCATCACTTATGTTGTTGACATCTTAAGGCCTCCTTGTTGACAGTAGTTACTAGTCAGAAACAGCGCTAATGCATTTGGATTGGGCGACACACTTCACGTAATTAGTATTTCAAACGTGAGAGGTGGCAAGCCCATTACCGCCACTAGAACTAGAAGTAAAATCTTGACGTTGTTTGGTGGATATATATTTATTTTCTCATTAATTCTATGTCCGTTTACAGACTTGCAAAATAGCTAAGGAATTTCTGAAATTTCCTCCGCGCAACCTCTAGTCCCGTGTCCTTATAACTCAGCTGCATTAGCATAAAGCCTAGCCAGCCACGCTGGTTTGACAGCCTCCAAGTTACAAGCGACTACAGGTCCTTAGGCTAGGCCAACTCTGATGGCAGGATTTTTAAAAGCATCTATCCTATACATCGATCTATGCATATTAGATGTTTGTTCTGTCTGCCTCCGTATCGTAAGCTCTTAAGCGTATCGTGAACTGCTTTCGCTGCCCAGCATAGTGTCAAGCGACGTGGCTATAGATATACGAAAACAAGAAGCTTTTGACGGCAAAAAACGCGCTAAAACGCGCTAATGTCACTATTTAGACACAGAACCTATGATTTAGTATGAAAAAAGTTCAGAAAACCTGCCAGGCTTAAACCTGGCAGATTTTTATGAGACATCGATTGCTCCCCAGTGTTTTTTTTCCACAAGCTGTACTGCAAAAACCAAGTCCTTTAAATTTGAAAGTGTCATCACCAAAAAATGGATAGAATTAAGATCATTTTCGTTTTATTTACAACTTACGGCAAACTACAACCTGCCTCAGCATGCCGGCAGCCCACGCGCTCTACCTGAACCGGCCCAAAACTCTGTCGGTTATTTACAACAACTAGATATGCCTGTCTGTCTGTACATTGTATCCAAGTATTTCGAGACGCGTTCTCTCAGGGCAGGACGTTTACATACTATCCGACACCGATACGACCAATATGTCAGTGGCTTAGAAGTGTGAAAGCATTTAGTAATGGCCCGTATTCCGATTTGCTCCTTAAGCATTGAAGCGCTCATGGCGTAGCTTGCTTAGTCAATCTTCACTGATTATTTGGACGGGTGACTGTTTGTGGCATTTACATCTGAGCGTTTCCGTGCTTCGGAGGGCACGTTAAAATGTTGGTCCCGGTTCTAGCAGTCGTTAAGCCATGACGGAGGCCTTAAGGCGGCTTAAAAACTCCGTCACCAGAGTTGGCTACTAACTCATACGAGCTCGCTTATTAGCACTGATCCGGATTCAAGCATAGATTTTTGTATAAGAATCTCTACTCAAATCTATGCTTGAGTAATGATTTCTTATGTTACGAGTACGATAATTTGCTTACGATATCGTGTTGTGTCGTGTCGTATCGTGTAGAAACAGCAATTGACAGTTGATTTATTGTTGCTAATTACTGGAGTTATTTGCTGTAGTTACTCGTAATTACTGAAGTAGAGTTTGTTATAAGTCAATTCAGTATATCATAGGCCGTCGTCAGCTTGTTGCCAACGTTCTAGCCAAGTTAACATTCTACTAGCGGATCTAGGAGGAGGGGCTAAAGGGGGGTAAGGGGGGCTGGGGTGGCTAGAGGTATTTGGTTTAAGATCGGTGTTAGGTATATTTCTAAGAGCATTAAGGAATTTTCTGCCTATCTTTAGAGACTAGACAATTCTCATAAAACCAGCTATACGTAAGTACTTTATGATAATCAATATTGTTTATGCAATCTCTAATCTTGAGTCCTTCTCGGAAAGCTATCAGTTCAGATGAATCGCATCAGTTTGCGGCCTGCATGTCAATCCACACCTGCATGATTACCATTATACTGTTTGTTTCTTGCTACTTGGAATGTAATTTTTATAAACAGTAGGTAGATCAGCATCGTGGCCTCGCTGGGATATTTAAACCTTTTGACAACCCGTACTGGTGACCCACTGGTTTTTATCAATATACAAGCCGTGTTGGCCGAGTGGGATTGCACCTCGACATTCGATCCGAAGGTCGTGGGTTCGAATCCCGGCCGTGCATCAATGGATTTTTCGTTTCGGAAAATTTATATGCGCATTAACACGAGCTTAACGGTGAAGGAAAACATCGTGAGGAAACCCTTGGCTTAGTCAGCTCCGCTCGTATTGACCTTGTCTTTCCTGTGGGTATGGCTGACTAGACTGAGAAGGGGATGATCGTTGCTCACATCCGTAGGAATTGCCACCATAACCCTACACGTGTCCCCGGGGTGGCGCTAAACGAGCAACAACACCTGGCTGCTGCACCTGTTCCTAGAACCTCACAGCACCACAATCGTTCAGCAACAATATATAATATTGTGAACGATTGTTTGAACGCCATACGAATAAATAAATAAACTGGTTTTTATGAAAGTGCATCGATGTTCGCATTAATTTCCTTCACAATTTGTCTTTTGTGCTCACTAACTGTCGGCCCCGGCTGTAGCAGCCACGACGGAGGCCTTAAAGCGACCAAAGACATCTCATAGCTTTTTTAATTAGTTTACATTGGTCAACACAAATCACAAGAAACTTTAGTGCTCCGTGATGAAAAAGAATACTACAAAAATGTATTTACCCAACTACGTAGAGCAAAAGGAGAGTTATAAGATGTCAAGTTTATTTATTTTGTGCAGAACAGCC
Source organism: Eulithis testata (assembly GCA_947507515.1). Taxonomy (NCBI): domain Eukaryota; kingdom Metazoa; phylum Arthropoda; class Insecta; order Lepidoptera; family Geometridae; genus Eulithis; species Eulithis testata. The sequence goes on along the minus strand of OX382213.1, from coordinate 542,436 downwards.
GTAGTCTTACCCGACCTTCCGACGAGGTCTGCCCGATTTGGTCAGGTCATCAGGACCACTGGTGCCCTTACGCATGACATTGACAGCTCGTGGAATTCTTTGACCAACCGCGGAAATTGTATGGTAGTAATGCGGTTATTGCGACGGCAGCGAATTAAGAAAATTGCAGCCTGATTGCCCGTTTATTTTGAGCTAAAAGTAAAAAATTCGATGAAGCCTGAAACTCGAATCAAGCGTAGATTTTTTCACATTTAATGCAAATTCAATTAAATTGATAATGATGTGTCAGAAAACCTGTGCTTAGTGGAAAAAGTGGTCGGTCGAATGAAATGCTGAGGCCATAAATAAAAGAAGAAGAAGAGGGCAGCTTGAGTCTCGAATTCTCGATTCACCATTCATAAGGTACCTTGAAAATTGTATGAGTTAAAAAAACACTGCATAAAGGCAGTAAAGCTTAGACGAAGTTTGTCAAGGCCATAACGCTCGCCAGACTTAATATTTTTAATAATTCACTTCAAACTGCCCGCTAGACGATTGACTACGATGTCAAACATTTTGAAGGGAAAAAAATATCTTTGAACGGCGCGACTTGGCCGCCAAAATTTCAACAAATCAAAGTTCTCTCAGCCACTCTTTGTTACATAACAAGTTCTGACATGTACAGTTTCTTAGCCCTGATGCTCCAGGCACTATCAGCAAGATAACTCCATAGAACTAACTTCACAAAAGGAAACCACATTAGACCTTTTCCGAATCAAGCAGTTCAAAGGGCACTTTCTCTCGCTGCTACGTCGCTGTGAACAGTTTGTAGTGCAAAATGAGCTTTATTACCCTAGGTTTAGTTTTATTTTAGCGCTATATTTCGCGAATATTTTAAGGCTTTTTTTTCATGGAAAACAATACAATACAATACAATACAAAATAGTTTATTCATACAAAAGTGTACATGACAGCAGTAGGCAATCATAAAAAAATTAAGTTAAGTTAGTAGGTACATGCATATTTATATATAACAAAACTTAAAACAAGTAATTCTAAAGTTACCAGAAGGTAAGTATAACGTACCTACGCAAGGGGAATGGAACGCTGCCATGTACAAGCCTGTACAAAAAGCTCTGCGCTCAGCATGTGCTGAGAACAAGTTCTCAGCGCTGATTTTCAGCACAAGGCTTCGGTGACGCACGAACTCTTTAAAAAAAAACTTGTATAACAATAGAAATGTAGGTAGGAAGTTCTAGATTTAATAATAAATATAAATGATAACGAACGGCACAAAAGTTGCTATAAAAAATTTCTGTATAAATAATTCAGAAATAAAAAAATCAAAATAAAAAATAACACAGAAAAAAATATATATAAATAACTAGTAACAAGCTATAATAAATAATAATAATAAACCCTACAGGGAGCATAGATCTGTGAGGGTGTGTGCGTGTGTGTATGCTTGAGTGATGAGCAGGGGATCAATGGGTGTGCGTTTGAAAATAATAATGAATGAAAACTAAGCTGATGGTTAACCTGGAGTGCTTCTATGCATACGTTCAATGGAGTTTGTTTTGTTTCAGAGTCGGCATGGAAAGCCGAGTGGGGCTGGACTACATAGTAGAGCATGCCGAGTACGCGGGTAAGCTCGCGGCGGCACTTACGTCGCCCGCCAAGCCGGTCAAGAAACAGGTAACTAATGAAGACATTCTGATAAAACGTAATAAAACGAAGACTTCTTTTAAAAGCATAGGTACTATAAAATATCTGATTATTTAGAAGACAAACAAGCTTGGGACGAACTAGCTCCAACTCATCCAATACAAAAAAAAATGTAATCATACCTAATCATACAAAACGTAATGACGATTCAAAGTGATCCATGAGATTTTATAGAATAAAAACTTTTTGACTTTTGATCTAAAACATTCTACAGCGAAACACAATTAAGACCCTTAGGGCCGTAAGATCACGAAACCACGAAATAGAGTTTAACCTCCAGTCTCCGATTATTTCATAAGATCAATGGTAGTTAATCGACCCTAGTAGCTTAACCTGACAGAGATGACAGTAGATTAATCCATCGATCAAATGTAATCGTAGTTTACGAAACCCATAGTTTTAACTGCTTTTGATAAAAGTTGATAATCTAGAGCCATACATAAAAGCTGAATAGTTGAACAATTAATTAAAATCCAGCTCTGCCACTGTTTATTACATGTTGGTAAAACGTAGAGCTAAGAAAACGTAAATTGTATAGAAATGGTCACGTAACTTTCGGGACATGTACCAAATGTACACCCTTAGAAAACCATTATTCTACACCTCAAAGCCACCCCAATTAAAATCAACCCCTCGTGTTAAAAGCTTATATAAACTGGTGCGTAATTTGTGACCTAGAAGATTAACAATTGACCGGGTCAAGCAAGTGGGTCATGAATAACCCATGACATTATGAAACGGTCATTTTGTACCAAAATTACTACGAACCTGCTTAATTAAAGAAACAGAGATATCTCGAGCAAAATTGCAAAATAATGACTGTAATTAATGGTATGTTGCAAATAGATTATGCGATATCATTTCGCGCTAGTTTTTACGAGTATACTTTTCCAGAAAAAAGCCTTCTAAGTGGAAATACAATCTCGCAATAGCACTACGAACTACACCGTTTCTTGTCCATTCTAATAGGCGCAAGGAACTGTGGGAGTATCGTATGAAAACCTGCCAGGTGGTTTTCTGAAGTGTTTTCATACTAAATCATTGGTATTCTATTAGCGCGTTTCAGCGCGTTTTTTGCCGTCAAAAGCTTCCTGTCTCCGTATAACTGTGGCCACATCGCTTTACATCATGCTGGGCAGCGAACGCAGTTCAGAGCGTGCGATACGGGGGCTGGCACTTAGAATTACCTAGTTTATGAGACGATTCAAAACAATCCTTGTAATTTTACGGAATAAAATAATTTGACTTTGATTATAACGTTCTATTTTGCAGGTGTTCGAGTTACTGTCAGCGCTGTGCGTCTACAACGCTGATGGATACGCGAGGGCCGTTGACACTCTCGACCGCTATAAGGTATGTTACTATCTTCAGTCATCATTATCAGCCTGGATGTGTCTCCCATAGATTTCGTCCAAGAAAGATTCCAGAGCCTTTTACATCTACTTACTTCCCACGCTTTTGGATGCCATCTCATCATTTTCCAGGAGTAAAGATTTGTGAAGTAATTTTATTGTAAAGATTTGGCTTTCTCCATCCACCAAATGTCAGCTTTTCTTCGTAAGGATCATTTCTTCCAACTTATCGCGATTTTTGATGACTTCTCATTGATTTCCAGGAGACAGGTGTAAACATTTTAAGATTTAACCATCCATTAAATGTCTATTCGACTTTTCGTGATCTTCTCAACACTATCGTCGGGTCTTTCTTCGTAAGGATCATACAAAAAAGCGCATACAAAAAAGCGAATAATTCTTCTAGAGGCAACATAGGTACTTCTTCAAGCGAATGTTCTTGATTGTTAAATGAGATGTTTATAGTCTTGTTTGCTCCTTTTAAACAAGTTTTCTGAACTCCAAACGCAATAACCAGCATATTTATATGCCCGTTGACTTACCGTGACCGCCAAACTGGTTTTAGAAATGATTTTGTTTAAATTCGTATATTGAAAGGATCGTTTTACTCGTCGGGTGTGTTCATTTGATTTTCCATCATTATTATAATCAGGCGGTTGATTGAGAGAATTGGAAGGATATACCTACTCAGGGAAGATCTTAGCCCAATAATAAGGAAGTATTATATCAGCTGGAAGCTAAGGCGTAAGTTTTTTTTTCAAAATCGATCTTTACATGGAAATCTGTGAGGAAGGCCGTTATACACTTAAGAGGATGAAATATAGGCTGATGATGATGATTTTTTTATGATGAAAAAGGGTTTGAGCCTCGTATTCCTAGTTATTGTATTTACTGTTTGGTTATTAAAGTTTTGGGGATCGTAAATCTTTTTCTCTGAAATAAACATTTATTACTTTTTTCGTGTTGGGCGGTTACCTCTGCCTATAATAGTTATTGCGATACCTCAGATAACACGTCCTGGCGTTGCACTGCGTTTTGAGAAGACAGCGTATCGAGTTTCATGTTCCTGTAATTGCGTCTGCGCATCCAATCAGTATAAGAGCAATCAAATCAAATGAAATACGTTTATATTTCTTTAAGTATGGTAACAAGAGTTGACAAAGTACGATAGTCTCAAACACTTCGTCGAAGATTCATGCAAAAAACAATGGAGTCAAATTATATAGTGTGGTCTGTCACATTTTCATTTAAGCTCCTCTGTACTGAGGATACGTTAAGCTATTCAGCACAGATAATAACCAGGAGCGCTCGTGGCATAGCTTGCTTAGTCAATCTTCACCGATCTAAGTTGAGCGACGTTCTGCCCGATCACTATTTGGATGGGTGACCGTTAGTGGCATTTACATCTGAGCGTTTCCGTGTTTCGGAGGGCACTTGAAACTCTAGCAGTCGTTAAGCCACAATGGAGCCTTAAGGCGGCCTAAAAACTCCGTCACCAGAGTTGGCCACTTATTAGTGCTCGTATGAGTTATTACTTATACGAGCTTGCTTGCTTAATACCAATGGTTGTATCATGGTGCAGGCAATGGTGTAACGCTTCACAGAGTACGTTTTTAGAGGACGTGCTCAGTGAATTATGCGTTGATAAAGGCAGAAGTTACCGGTTAACATCAGGCACTTACTAAGAAGATACTGATATGTTCGCAGAGTCTGAAAAACGAGCGGTACCGCCTAAACGTGGTAGTTGAAGAGCTGAAGAATGCAGCCACCACGGACTACAAGACAGCACTGTTGGCCTTCGTCAACTGTCTCATCATCTCCGCGCCCCGGCTGCCGGACAGGATCCGCGTCCGGAACGAGTTCATTGGTAGGTTCGTTTGTCAGCTCGCAGTAAGGGCCCGACACGGTTTAATTTCTCTCGGTGAAAGTGGAGGAATATCTATATCTCTTTCGGATTAGGTTACTACTCCAAACCCTCCTTAACTTCCCCTCTCTGGAAATTTTGGAAATTGGAAACTGGAAATAGGAAATTTGAGGGTCCTTTGCGATATCCTATATCGCAAAGGACCCTCCAATTTCCCTTCCATTAAAGGTCAGACCTATTAAATCTTGTCGGGACCTATAGTAGCTCGCTGTCTTCTGCGCTACACCTAATATACTATAGCTTTCATTCCCACGACGATTGGGCATTTTTACGTCGAACCCACGACCTATAACTCAGAGCCCCGAGTCTGTGCATTTGTTTTGACTTTCGACTCGAGTGTAGCACACGCAAACGCATTCGCAAAGCGAGATATTTTGTATGAAAACCGGATAAGCGCCTCTAGCGGGAGAGAGATTTGGGAATTGTGCAATTCCTAACAAAATGCGAATGCGTTTGCGTGTGCTACACTCGAGTCGAAAGTCAAAACAAATGCACAGACTCGGGGCTCTGAAGACAGAACTATTTATTACCAACTGACAGCTGACAAACGATACTGACATATTTGTTTGAGCCGATGATTGTCATCTCATTGAAGATGTTTTCAAAAAATCCATGTGATTTAATTATCTCTTTTTACAGGACTTGGTCTGCTGCCTACCCTCAACAACCTAAGGTGAGATAAAGCTTTGTCATTAACAAATGATTCATCAAGTAAGGACATAAGCAATTAGTTTCGCATTTAATTAGTTTTTTACCTCCTCTTGATTCAAATACTCTGTGGGCGTAAATTTAGTGATACTTTTTAAGAGCTTGGTTTTTTGTTTATTACGGACTATTAAAATGCTGTACACAATAGTACGTTTAGTAGAACCACTTTTTTATATGCCATTATGTTTAAAAGTGATTGGACTTGCCACTAACTACCTCTTACAAAATATTCCCAAATAGTCATGTCAATTTCTGTCATAATTTTAACATTTAAGACATTATTTTGTAGCATTCGTAGCACTGCTACGAGTTTCGTAGAGAAAGCTCTACGGTGGTTCTACGTAGGTAGGTACCTACATTGTTTTTACTGTAATAGATTCTACTGGGTATTCTGTGCTATATATTTTATTTCGCTAAAATAAACTAAGTACCTTATTTAAATATAATTAACAGGTATGTAAGTAGGTATTTTCATACTAACATGATATAAAAAACAGGTTCGCATCAATTCATCGAAGTTATAAATTGTATTTTTACCAAACACGGAGTCACTTTGAATTTTTATTGTGAAGTTTTTATAAAACTTATATAGGGCTGTCAAAGCTGAACTATAACTGAAGTATAACTCATATCACTTTACACCCGCGGGTTTCAATTCAATTCAATTCATTTATTTGCATAAAAATATGGTAATATAAGTACAAAGATGTACAAGTATAAATAAGTGCCGCATATTTTTACCAAAGTGATTGGCGTGCAAAACGTCATCAATTAACTACTAGGTTCGATAAAACAACACACTATAAGTCACTGTAACAACAAAAGTACCAACCTATTAATAGTTGTAGAAGCGACACGAACCCTTTTTCAAAAAGTCAGAAACTGAATAAAAGCTCTCCAATATCAACCATTTTTCCAACTCAGTACAAAACTTTTTATAAGGAAGATCAACAATATTTTTTGGTAGGGAGTTGTAAATTAGGGGGGCCATATAAACACAGTTTTTTCTGTAAGTTTCCAGCTTAGGCACTGGCATCTTCAGACGAATAATAGTTGCTAGTCTTTTATTTAAGTTACGATTTTTCTCAAAAAGAGAGTCATTGTTTTTTATAAATTTGGCGACCTCATAAATGTAAAGAGCGGGCACAGTCAAAAGTTTTTGGCTTTTAAAAATAGGTTTACAGGACTCAGTCCATCTCATACCAAATACTGCGCGAATGCATTTCTTTTGTGCTATAAAGACTCTTTTTGGTTGCGGGCTGAGCGCGGCTCGGGCTTACAAACTTTATTGCATTGTTAATATAGTAGGTGCCAAATAACACCGCAATACAGGTCATTCACCCACCTTCACCACGATGTCGCAAAATTAAATTTATGTATGGCTAATTCTGTCGCTTTTCGCCTGTCGCTAAGACGGTATCTCTCGAATCTCGTAGTACTGTTTGTTTACCATACATAAATTGAATTTTGCGATATCGCGGTATCTTGCGCAGCCCAAGATAAGATATAAAGCGGTGACAGCCCTAGCTACCAATAGTTTTCATAACGTGTCGTCAAGTTTTTGCGGCCGGCTCTCGAGGTCTGTCATGGTAATCTAATAACGACAAGTTCAGCAAAAAAAATACCTACTGAATCATGTTAGACTATATTCACGGCTTTTAGTAAATAAATAATATACTCTTGGACATACACAACGCTCTCTAGTCCCAAACTAAGCAAAGCTTGTACTATGGAAACTAGATTGCTGATAGAAATGTAAAATTTCATGGAAGAGTAAAATTAAGATGTTATGTTATTTGGGAAAAAAAAAATCCTTACGATTGCGCCTTTCGATCGGTATTATATAATAACGTTTGTGTTTTGTTTTACAAATTGCTGGGTTCGATTCCCGGTTCAGACAGGCGATTATTCAAAATTGTTTGAATTGTTTTTAAAATCAAAATAAAGTCTTCGGCATGGCCGTGGGCCGCCCTGTATAGTATTATTTTCATTAATCAATTTATTTCAAGGTAGAACTATAAAACTAATCCCTGGATTAAGCTAAAAGCCAGTTTTCGTTAAAAACCTATTCAAGTTTTAGCTAAAACTTGTTTATGTACCTGTTTTAAAGCTGATGACAAACTTGTATTATAGTGTATTTATTTTATTGTGCCTTTAATACTTCTTACTAACGTGAAAATTAGAGTTCCATTGCGTATCCACACCAGCTCGACTGCTGAACGTTGCAGGGTGAACACGGAGTGTATCTTCATACGCTACCGTTACTATACGTTCACGATAGTTTTACGATAGTACTTTTTATTCATGCTGTTCTAGTATTATGAATATTACGTTAGGTTACCAGCCTAAGATCAGTCACAGGGTCTCCACACCTTATTTGGTCGGGTTGGATGCGCCTACGCACGCCTCTATGCCTACCGACGGTTTGTGGTTAGTTGTGAGGTTTTATGATAAGTATGCGTTTAGGAAGAATTAATCATGAACTAACTGAGTTGGCTGGATTTTCACATCTTATGTATTAAGTAAGCTGTTTTAGTATTTCTATAGTTTGGTAAAGGACGTAAAACGTATACGAGAGAAATTTCTACCAAACAGGTACAACACGAATAATTAATTAAATGATTTTTACGATGGTCAAACAAGTTATGAAGATTTTTTCAAGTTTACTCGGTCACATTTAAATCGTGATTAAAATAACGTCGGTTGAGAAATTTAAGTCTAAGGCTGCAGGCGCACTTGTGGTCATGGTCGCGATGATTGACCGGCCTTTACTAAAATATTTGCTGAACTGTCAAAATAAATAAAACATGGCGAATATCTCAAACGAAAAATGAAAGCGAAAAATGCCGCTGCAGTGCAGATAGTCCCATAAAAATCAATACAAAGTCAAAATTCTGACACATCTCGCGCAGAGATTCACCTGCAATGGACGCAAACCGTATGGATCAGCTAGTTTAAAGGGTTTTGACTGATCAACATTTTACGACATTTGACATTTGACATTTGACGTGAATCCTTTCAGGCATGAAGCTGCAAATAACCCTGACTTGGGAGTACAGCTGGATGTCTTCGAGGAGCAGAGAGAGAGCGACGAGGCACAAGGTCCGGGAGGCATCAACTTGAACTTACACCTGGACGTCTTCTATGCTATACTCAAACAGGTAAGGCTTTTGCATCAAATTTAGATGATATATACAGCGTCAGAGGCCACTTTTTACCTATGCCTCGATGCACGGGATTCAGATACCATTCTCTGAGCCTAGATAGATAGATAGAAAATTCTTTATTGTAGGTAGATACACCACTTTTACAGAAATTATAAAATAAACACAGAGTTAATTATTCTTATGTGAAGTTCAATGGACGGCCTTATCGCTATGAGCGATCTCTTTCAGGCAACCTTTAGCCTTTTTTTTGAGGAAAGTCAGTAAGAAGATAATCGAAACTGTGCGACGCTGGTAACACTGATCGGCAGTGGTGGTGGTGGAAGAAAGCCGCGTAGCACAACACATTCGTGTAACATTTACATACCATTCGTGTTATATTGAACTAGCCGTTGCCCGCGGCGTTGCTCGCGTTCTAAATAGACCCTTTAGAGTGTTACTTTTCAAAATTCCTTTCTTAGTGCACCCCTACACTACATATAAGGATACTACCCTCCAAATTTCATACCTATAGGACTTATGGTTTAGGCTGTGCGTTGATTATCAGTCAGCTTCAAAAGAGTTTTAATATTGATGATTGATGATACCTCAAAGAGATTATCTACTCGTAACTTTCACTTCAGGTGTCAGACACTCCTCAAGAGATCCCGTTCCTCAGCATCCTGCAGCATTTACTCAGGATAGACCCCAAGGAACCGGTCAGTGACATTGTCTGGGATACTGCTGAGACGCTGGTTCATCGAGCCACTCTGCTGGAGTCCAGAGAAGATGCTGCTAAACTCCTCAGAGCTCCGAGCGTGCAGGTAAAGCCTTATTTATCTTTCGACAAAGAAATCCGCCCAGCATCAGATCAAACATCTAAGGATCGAACATGCCCATGCTTCATCCGTTAATTTTTTACTTAAAAGTCCAGGTCGTAGGAAACTAGGAGAGATAGATACGCCTATATCCTGGTCGGTTTTTTATTTAACCTTTTAAATGTTCAGATCTTTCAAGAGTTCACCTGGCCTGCTGAAGTAGGTAGATAGCCTAGCTAGTCTAAGTCATCTTCTTGTTTATATTGAACGGATGTGTATTGATTTTGATATTCCAGGCGAAGATGGGCTGCACCTGCCAGCACAGAGACATGTCGGGGGGTCGTAAGCAGAGTCTACAGCGAGCACTATCACCTCCACCTCCTCCACCAGCACCGGCGCCTCCTCCATGTGAGTCCACCTACTAACAGCTTCCTCGAAGGTTCTTGACACGAGACCAAAGTAATCGTTTTGTCATACTTCTTCATATTCTTTTTTGGTGACCCTTGCGTGATACACTAGAGTACCTTTTTTTATAGATGCTGCATATTGCTCGAACTAAACTGTAGTCAAAAATCTTTCTACTTCTTTTCGTTTGCTGGATCCTAAATAAAAAAAAATACGATTACAATAATAAAATTGCCACTCGTAAAACTATTCTCTTCTTCCAGGTATTCCTCCACCGCCTCCCCCATGCCTACCTCCTCCTCCTCCCCTCTGTGGTCCCCCTCCCCCTCCCGGACCCCCTCCCCCTCCTGTGTTCCTCTCAACCTCCACTCCAACCCCTCCGCCGGTGCCGGTCGTTGAACTGAAGCTGCCGCAGCAGGAGACCCCGATACCGAAGACAAAGATGAAGACGATCAATTGGAATAAAATTCCTAATAATAAAGTAGTCGGTCAGAAGAACATTTGGTCACTGGTAGCATCAAGTCACAAACACTCGCCGAAGACGGAGCTGGACTGGACGGAGATCGAAGGGCTGTTCTGTCAGCAGGTAACCATCACACATTTTGTAGAAATTAATATAGCTACGCTGGTATCGGTGTGATGTGTGACACTTATTTTCCCTCAGTAAAACTATACCTTCATACATAAGTTATTATCATTTGGTTCTGCATTTTCAGATCCAACCAACTGGCTCAGCGGGATCTTCGCCTCGACTGGGCCGCAGCCCCATCTGCGACAGCTCAGGGGAGCGGAAGCCGAGGAAAGAGTCTTCGGAGATCACACTCTTGGATGGAAAGAGGAGTTTGAACGTCAATATTTTCTTGAAGCAGTTTCGAAGGTGAAAATATATAAAAATTACCTCGGTCAGGTCCAAAATACAGAAACATGTCTCTATGTACCATAGAGCTGACGGATTAATAAGCAGCTCAATGGCATCACCATGCTCAAATATGTATCACCACATAGATACTATTGAGGCCGATTATTCTGCTTAATTATCTATCAGCCAGGGCAGATATATAGCAGGCAGCAGACATCTTCTTTTTTCACTCTTATAGATATTTGGCTTTAATAGGCCATGTCAATTGAAACCGTCTTGCTGTGCTCATGGCTCTATCTCGACTCTACTTTCTTTACTTGAGGGATGCCATTTTTTTCCAGGTCTACCCTGAGCCTCACCAGTGACCATGCTGACCATGCACCTGTTGTATATATACATATTATAATATTTCAGTTCAAACGACGACATAATCCAGATGATCCACGAGGGCTCCCACGACGACATCGGCACGGAGAAGCTGCGTGGCTTGCTGAAGATTCTGCCGGAAGTGGACGAGTGCGAGATGTTGAAGGCATTCTCCGGAGATGTTAATAAACTTGGAAATGCGGAGAAGTTTCTGCTGCAGCTTATTCAGCTGCCTAAGTAAGTAACACAGCTGTGTGTCTGATTAAAATACCTAGGTATTTTATGTACTGCAAGTGTACTGTCCCATAAAGTGCATGGATGCTAAAGCATTCCAGAAAAGCTCTATCTAGCTGTAGGTTATCCAGGTGCCAAAATGAGACGAACATTGATGGTAGAGTTGCATATAGTTTTGACAGTAACAAGAATCATATTCAATCTTTGATGAGACCACTTTTTTCTCGGTTCAAATATACGACCATCAGTCTGAAGATCCTTGGCATTTACAGAGAAAAAAATCATCGTACTTGTAACCTTGTTATTCTACTTCCAGCTACAAACTGCGTATTGAACTGATGCTTCTGAAAGAGGAGTGGCCTTCGACAGCCGGCTACTTAGAGAGTGCCATCAACTCCATTCTGGTAGCTGGTGATGATCTGATGTCTTCCAGAGCTTTGCAGGTACGAATATAATTGACTAGAGACAAAATATTAAAAGTATCCATAAATGTCTAGCAGAAGGGTTCTAATGAACTTAATAATTTCCAGGAGGTGCTGTATATAGCTTTAATCGCCGGTAACTTCCTCAACGCTGGAGGCTACGCAGGTGGAGCCGCGGGCGTGAAGCTGTCTTCTCTACAAAAGCTGCCCGACATCCGGGCGAACAAACCCGGGATGAATCTCATGCATTATGTCGCTATGGTAAGAACCTTAGTTATTTAAATGATCAGCAAAGAAGATAGTTCACATTTATCAGAGTCAAATGTTGTAAAAACACACCAGATGATATTGTTCCGCTGTGGAATCAGACGTGGATAATTATAATGTAGAATCCAGTCCCCCCCTCTTTCTCGCCTAGTAATCATCAACCTTTCTCAACCTTCGGGCCTTCTTATTATTCCCCCAGCAAGCAGAACGAAAGAACAAAGAACTGACCCACTTCGCGGATGACACACGAGTGCTGGAGGAAGCAGCCAAGGCTTCCGTGGAACAGCTCACTAACGAGATCAAGACTCTGGAGCTGAGGATACGAGGACTGAAGCGGGAGACGCAGCTACCCAATACTCCAGCAGATATCAAGGAGCAGATGGGAGACTTCCTTCAGGTATATGTCTTGCAAGTGAAGTAACATGAAATGGAAAAATTAAAGCTGATAAAAAACAAATACTTTCATCTTCTTGCATAGAAAATACTTACCTGCCTACTGTTTATTTATTTTAAACAATATTGAAAAAGTTGGTGAAAAGCAAACTGGTCTATTCACTGGTGCAGCCAATAAAGTTGGATATTTTCTGATCTTTAAAAATAACAGCTAATCTGTTTTACTGTCAAACAGGTAGCAGAGCAGGAGGTATCAGCTCTGAACAAGGACATGGAGGAGGTGGAGAGCATCCGTAAACATCTCGCGGAGTTCTTCTGCGAAGACCCTGTGTCCTTCAAGCTGGAAGAGTGCTTCAAGGTACAAGACGGTACCTGATGGTATAGGAATGATACGAGGAGAAGCAGTGGTTAATAAAACCATGATCAATTTAATAGTCATTTATAGGTATAAGTAGTTAATGACAAGGATTACTTTAGAAGATAAAAAGACAGCGTTTAGCAAAACGTTATTCTTCAAAAATTCAACAAGCCATTTGCCTATACCTATCTGACTCGGTGAATTCAGAAAATTTACAGCTAAAACAACTAGCTACAGTGAGTCTCACATTCCTTTGCAGACGTTTGTCCTGTTTTGCGCGAAGTTCCGTTCGGCAGTGAGCGACAACGAGCGACGTCGCGCGAATGAGGAGCAAGCAGCTGCCAGGAGACGGGCAAGAGATCTTGCCACTTGTAAGATCAAAACTGGTGGTACGTACCTATAACCCAAACCTTCTCTTAAATATACTTAAGTATACCCTTATATTCTTAAACAAACTAGAGGCGAGTTCACATGCTGCTGCGTTGAAACGGCTTGGCGCACTTTGCAATCTCTGTTTATGAATTCAGGAGTAAAAACTTTAGGTAATGCTTAAAATTACTTAAGGTTATTGGTTAAAGAAGACCAGTGATACGAAAAACCTTGTATTCCAGGTGGCAGTAGTATGTGCAGTACGCCAGTGTCAGAATGCGAATCTCTGATGGAATCTCTTCTGCTGGATATCAGGAACGGTCTGGGTCGGAGGTCGTTGCGACGTCCTCATGACCCCTCTCCGTCTCCAGGTAAGTTTAATTCATATTCGCACCAAAATCATCAATACATACCTAAGATAGCTCGCATCATCCCATCATTTCAAACCATTTGAACACTTAGCAGAATTTGTTAGAGTAAGGTAGTTTACTGGCTTTTGATAAAAAAATTGCCTTCTTGGTTTTTAAAACCTCCAAATGCCCTTTAACTAACTAACCCAGCTTAAGTTTTTTTTCCAGCAGCTATGTTGCTTTATATACAAATGCTCACTCTGTTGGTTGTTATGTTACAGATGTGACTCCAACGGGCAGCCTCCGGCGCCGCAGCCGCGCGAGTCCTGGTGAAGGTGATGAGGAGGGGTTGCTAGAGTTCCTGAGACATTCCTCACCGGCTGCTAATGATCTGAGGGAAAGGAGTGCTTGGGGAAGTCTGGGTAAGAAACATAGTGAGGTTGAGAAGAGGAGAGTATCTGGAAGGCTTCCCATCAGTAGTTACATAGAAAAGCCGTATCTTATGCCTATTTATCAAAGTCATTTATTAGGACTTAGTTTACATCTATTATCAGAATCCGCCGAATTTGTCAATTCCTCATTTCCACGAAGGTAGCATTTGTAAGACCAAAAGTCATGTTTGTGAATTCAAACAGCGCATTTTGTAAGACAAGAAGGGTTTTCAAATAGAAGAACATTGGAATCCTGCTTTGATATTTTCATATTTGATAATAAATTAATTTTAGTTTTAATGATACCACATACGTAAAGTATGTAAGTGATACTATTATATCTGGAGTTTTATTCAATATCATTTATTTTCGCAGCACCTGTTACAAGGTTCCATTTAGGTACAAGACACTTAGACTGTACAACTTAGATTCCATCACAAAATCTTTACGCTTATGCACCAAATTATTTCAGATCGGTCATGGTCTCGTCGCGGTTCATCTCGCGCTCGGCTGGAGATCCCGGATCGGGAGCGTGCTGCCTCCCCCCGCGCGCCGCCCTCCCCCGCGCCCTGCCCCGCGGCGGCACCGCTACTGACGGCGCCGGCCACACCGCCAACGGACTCACTGGACCCAGCTGCTAAACCTAAGTATGTCTTCGTATAAGACAAAACTTCGTCTACAGTATTTGGAGCATACTAGAAGTTAAAATCGAGCATAGATTAATAAAATGAAATGGACTCATTTACCACTATTTTTTGCCAGGGAATGGCGGCAGAAAATCGAATCATGGCTACGAGCGAACAGCCAAGAAGAGAAGCGAGACGCAGAGTTGCGGGAGAAAGCGAGACGGCTGCAGGCTAACCGGCGATCCTTGGAAAACGACTCCGGTAAGTTATGTCATCGAGCTTGAATACATGACTTTATTTTAAACTGAAGTTTTTATCTTTATAGATTTTTTTTCTTAGTGTACAATAACAGGGATACTACGAGTAGGTATAATCACCATCCCCACGATATTTTGCTTTCTGATTTAATCACTTGAGATAAGGGTGATGACAGATTTTTGCAATGGAACCACTAACGGAACGTACCTTCATTGATCTATGACGACATTTCTAAAAAAAAATTAATGATTTTAAGGAATTTTGCTAATAATATTTGCAGAGAGTGAACGAAGCACGACCCTGGAGCCCCTGGCAGAAGGCCGGCCTGAGTGGAGGCCTGCCGTGCTGCCTGATAGTACTGTTGTCAGGACCATCGAGGCAGTTGAAGGTAGACTATAAATTGATAAACTACAAATTGAATTTAAGCCAAGAATCTAAACTTAAACATATTATTTTGAATTTGCAGATGTCCAACCGAAAAAAGATACTAGGGTTCCATGGAGAAAGACGGAAGAAAATGAAGAGATGAGACTCCGACTCCGAAGACAGCGATCGCGACAACAGATCGAAACCCCAGCCCCCCTCGTCGCAATAACTGAGGAAGACAAACGAAAGCTACCTGATATCCACATCACCCCTGAAAAAGATGTTAAGCCTGAAAGACCTGATAGAGCTGAGATCGACTCTGATAACATTGAAACACCACCGGCGCAGAGAAAGCTTTTCAATCCTCCACCTGACAAAGAACCTTGCCGACGACTTCAACCTTCATTCCCCGGCAGAAGCAACGAAAAAGCCACAGCAGAAATGAAAGACTTATGCCAAGAAATATTAGGTGATGGACAATTTGATCGATTCTCGGCAGCCAGAAGAACAAGAAGATATAAGAGAAACACGGATTCAAGTTCACCAGAGGAAGAGAAAAAACCAGAACTGGTTGCAATCGTTGCCGAAACTCAAGTCATTAGACCGTCCAAACTAGAAGTCCAAGCGTCATATCCCGTGGAAGTCCCAGTTGAACAACCAAAACCAGCAGTGATCAAGGATGAAAAGGAAACTAGGCTGAAGACCTGGCAGGCTAGACTCAAGAACCAAAGTACAGATAAGACCACCAAAGAGCCTAGACCTTATTTGAGAATGAGGCGGCAGACTTCAATCAACCAAGAAGACGTGCAAAAAGCTATCAGAGAATTGAAATCACCTACAGAAAACCCTACAGGTGTCTGGTCTAGGAGTGCTTATAGAAAATCCACTGGAGCTGGGCAGAAGGCTGAAAGGCTTCCAGAGAGAACAACATCTCCAAGAATTCCAAAAGTAAAAAGCGAGCACGAATTGAACGACGAAGGATTTGAAGAAACGCAGAGCCTCAACTCCGAAAGCGCGTCACAAGGTGCATCTTCCGGCTGCAATGTCGAATGCGACTCACCAATTCCCAAGTCAGTCAAGTCCCCAATAGTCCCAAAGAGAGTATCTACCAAAGAAACGCGACCGCCACCGCGGACGCCTCTAGATCCAAAACGCTCCGTCGTTCCCAAGCGGGCCAACTCTTTACGTGTTGAAAGGTCCACTTCCAGAGCTTCTCTGCGTAGCTCCAGGAGCTCATTGAACAGTTCTGCGTCGGTAGCTACAGTTCGAAAAGCCCCTGCCCCACAGAAACCAGCTCCAAAACCTATTCCAAAGCCAGTCATCAGAATGCCAGCGTCCAGATCTTCGTCAAGTGGGAGCTCAGTAGGTGCTGCTAGGCCTCCACTGAAGGCAGGAGTGCCCCAAAAAGGAACCTCAGGGTTTATGAGACCTACTCAAGCTTCGAAGGGTAGGGGAGGGCCCACCACGACGACGCAGCAAGTATTGAGAGCCAGTATAAAATAAATAAAGAAAAAAATATTCAAAATCGAAAAACTGTTTTGTCACTTGCAAAACAGAGATGTCCAATTTGTCGATGAAAATTTTATCGACTGTGTATTTAATTTCATGAAGTTAAAAGGCAATCATAAAAAATGGAAAATGTAGATCAGTTTTTGATCATAATCCCAGTGCCCTTATCGTGGCCTTATAATATTTATAAATAACAATTAAATTGTATAAAAACATTATTGGAAACTTCAGATTGCTTAGGCGCTAGAATCTCAACAAAAATCTGAAGCTTTCAATGACTGATTATTTAATTAACTTTATGTAGATCTGTTTATTGTAATAAAAATAGTTATATAAACCCGTACGTAATTTTATAATTATTGTTTTGTTATAATTTTAATACCTTACGTATTATTTTGATGATTGTGCCACGACTCAGTACGGGTATTTATAGGTATGTAAATTACCAAGTTTTTATAGAACTTTAGGGACATATTCGGGATTCTAATTCTAGACTTTTTTATTATTTAGAGGTGCTTAATTTTATATTTATTAATAAAATATATCCACTAACAAAAAACAAATTAAAAACAATAGTACCCTGCATTTCTTACGATCTCTATTCGATAGGAATAGACACAAAAGAAATAGCATTTTGGGGTATACGAAGAATTACGACTGTCGTTATTGATTAGAACCATAAAAAGGGTTTATTATTATCGGCATTATAACAACGAACTACTTTTGACTTTTGACCTACATTAAATATAATATTATACGCACCTATGTAGGTAGGTTATACATAGGTGTGTATAATATTATATACTCGAAAACGATTTTTTTATTTATTTATTACTTATTATTTATTTATATCTTTTTTATTTTTATGTATTGCAAAATTCTTGAATCTAGAATCACGTATCCCCAATTATAATGAAGTCATTTTATTGAAATATAAACAATTATAATTTAAGTTAATTAGAATTAATAGACATTATGCAGTAAGTAGGTGTAGTATTTTTATTTTATTTCAAAGAAATAGATTATGATCTGATTTTTAAACATGCGTAGGACATAATTAAATTACCTAAGTATACAAAAATTATCTGGTTAAGTAAATAGTGTCACAAAATAAATAAAACGCTCTTAGATAACTTTTATTATGATTTAACAACAATGTCTTATTGTCCATGTTTATTTACTAAAAATACAATAAATATACAAAACCTGGAACCTCGTTTTTTTCGTTGCTTTAGAAATAATAAGCAAAGATGCCATCAAAGATGATTTACTTATACATCGATACATTAGAATAAAATTAAATAGTCGATCACAACGTCAAGGAAACCAATAAGTTAGATTAAAGAAAATCGATTAAATCATCGATGATTTCTTGAGATGTCCCATCTCTAGTATATTTTTTAAAATAATTATTATGACGTAATAATTATTATTACCGCCGTCCCGTTTACGTCTTTGGTTTCGTGACACATACTGTGATAGCTAGGTTTGCCCAGGATTCCTCGGGGCAAACCTTGAGAGATAGACCAGCCTCTCCCAAACCCCAAACCCTGGATCCGATACTGATTACAGGCCAATAATAATCCGTTTTGAAAATCTATGAAGCTCTACACAAATGCCTAAATGATAGTGATGTTAGCTCTATAAAAGACCTGCGTCTACTAACTCCTGCACCAGATCAGTCATCTTCTTCCTGCAGGCTGCGTTGGTGGTCCACACTGGCTGCACAGTCACATGTTCCACTATGTTGGTCTCATGTTCCTGAAAGCAAGTCACTTGACTGACTGAATGTATGAATTACGTACCCACTTACTATAGTAGGAGAGCTGCATTTCTACAAGAGACGTGCGAGGCAGATGAGCGATGTGCCAGGTAAATCCACCAATAGTGGCACAAATGAAGTGATATTATTGGTTGAAATCTGGATTCAGGAATGGAATAACAGATATTGTGAGATGAGGGAATACAGATAATTGCAGAAGATGAGGGACGTAAGGCCGTCAGTGGCGGTTGGAAGACGGGTAACACTCTCCTCACCTCAGGTTGATACAGATTCGGTGCTTCGGTGCTGTCACAAGTCATGATGGGGTACATGTCCAGAGATATGCCGAGTCCAAAGTGGGAACAGCACTTGAACTCTTCCAACACCCTGGGAATAGAACGAGGAACTTCCATGGTATAGAGTGCTAAAAAGTCGGTAAAGGATAATTTGATGAAGAAAATACAAACCAGCCTATTTACGAGATGTAGACTACGAACTGAAGTGCTGAGAAAAAGGTTCTTGAAGTAGTTTAGATCCAGGAAACTTCCTGTACCTACCTATGTCCAATGTCTAGTATAGACAAGCTGATAATGATGGAGAGAACATTGCAACTGTCGTCTAGCTGTGGTCTTCAGTGACGAGGTCTAGCAAACGTTGTGGACTGACGTTGAAAACTCACAGTTGGCGTAACTCATCCTTCCCTAAGCTGCCGTAGAACACAGAACCTGGCTCGCTCATCTGCAGCAGGCTGCTGTGTAGCTCGTCCACGTACAAGTCCAGCAGTGAGTCCTGGTGTTCTGTCCTCTGCGCCCGGTCCAGGCATAGGTACATTATGTACACCAGGTCCAGGGCAGGTGACGCGTATCGGACAAGCTGGTAGTCTACTATACACATCTGGAAACCACCATAAAAACAAATAAACAGAACACCCAGGTGACGAAATATACAAAGACAAATGATCCACCGTCCAGATGTAATAATATCTTATTGTGAACTTGGATACCCTGGGATTTAGATGATGAGGTGACTGACCTCAGCAATGTCGCCATTTTTGTACCGGAACAGGAAATTGTTAGTCCAGCAGTCACCATGGCAGATCAGCGCCAGCGGCTCTCGCGGCTTTACCACATCCACCATGGTCTTGAAGAAAGTCTCTTCGGAACAGAAGTTCTTGAACTACGAAAAGAAGAGTCCTTGTAAAGCATTCAAAGTAAACATTTAAGCTCGGTTAATCATGTTACCTTTTCCAAATAGAGATCCTTGGAAGGAGAATCTCGGAGTTCTTCTTCGACCATAGCTATTGCGTTCTGGATGGCTTCATTGTAGTAGCTGCGGTAGTAGTCCACGTTATCTTCTACGAAGAACACTGAAAATAAAAATTGTGGGAAATTTTGGCTTATACACAAAGGGGGTATTATACACAAAGGGGCATTATACAAAGGCTGACCGGTAGTACCAACCTTCCGTGATGCCATTCTCCTCATTCAACAAGTTGAAGAACCCTTCAGGGTCGTGGCACTTCATGGCGAGAGACAGGGCGTGGAAGCGAGACAGCTGCGTCATTACCGTGTAACACTCTTCTATCGTCAGGCCCTGCCTCCGATCTGGCATCACAAACCCGTACTGCTTCAAATCCTTCAGGACCACGCAATCATTTCTTGCTAAGTAGCATTTCGGTATCGATTTGAAAGGGTGTTTGACATTCCATTTTGACTGGAAATTTGACAATGCCGGCCAGATTTTGGTGTAAAAAGCTACTTCGTTACGGAATAACTCATCGCTTTTGAAGGCTTCTCGTCTGACGATGCTTTCTGGCAGGCGTTTGTAGATGATGGAGCCCTGCCATCGCTCTACTCTGGCCTCTAGTTCGCTGGAGCTGGTTCCTTCTATCGAAACTAAAAGCTCTTCTTTAATCTCAGATTTTTCTTTGGTACTTTCGGAGCTCTCTTGAGGTGTCTCTAATTTTTGAATTCCCTTTAGGGTCACCCGGTAGACCATTGACGTGTAGTTGTCACCACGTTTAGATCCGGGAGCACCCTGAAATTCGTATAAAAAATGTTTTTTTTTAATACTACAAAGTACCTAGACCAACCAGCTTATGGCCGTTGACGGGAAGCGACGCCTGCAACACCAGACGTGCCACACGCGAGTTGCCGACGTTGATCGATGTTTTTGGGTACCTACCCATTTTTTTAGCACAAAGCCTCCAAAACACCAGGTGGCCTACCTCAAAATCCTGTATGGTAACATCAGGATAGTCGTCCTTCAGCAGTTGCTGCAGCAGCTCCAGCGTGATCTCAGTCATAATGCACAGGCTCTCGGCAGCGGACTGAATCAGTCATTCAGTCCGCGATTAGCGGGGCGATTAGCGGATGTGCGATATTGAAGCTTAGGGTCGCCATAATGCAGAAGCTGCAATGTGACAAATTAATAGGTAATTGTTTCTACAATGGTAGGAAGATACCTACGTAGTTGCTGACCACACCCTAACTAAGCTATATTATAACTAGTTCTTTGTACCTACCTACGACGACAGTGACAGAGCAATCCCAGAGAGGACTGAGGGTTTATTTTGGTCAATTAATTTTGTCCCTATTACTTAAGTAGGTACCTACGGTGCGGTAGAAGAGGTTTGAAAAAGTTAAATAGGTAGAGAGAGTAGGTACGCACTATGTTACCTACCTGGGAAAGTAGATACCTACCTAGGTAAGTACCCCATCTACCTAACTCTATATAAAGAATTAGTAAGGTAGCTTCCTTATTTTTTCTAACATTTTCTAAAACTATCCTCAATCTCGGTACATCATGGCCACTGCATGCAATATAGAAAACACCTAGGGGAACATGATTGAATTGCTGGGTCCTACCTAGGTACCTACCTAATGCTAGGGGAGCTGAATCCCGAATTGGGTGGATTAGTAGTACGTTACTTACATTTCGTACGTAGATAGGTTGGCACTTACCTACCTACTTACCCATAATGTTGCTACTGCTAAATAGCTGCACCTACTTAAGCCGGCAGATAGTCCACCTGATGTTAAGCGGTAACCGGCGCTAAGTGCGGGGTGGCGGCGGCGGCGGTGCTGCGCTGCGAAGCGGCCGCAGTCTGGCGAAACTCTGGAACTAGATTCGTGCCGTGTATAAAACGGAAGTCAAAATTTCAATCTCGTTTCATACAAAACGAAATTTGCAGTGAGTAATTTTGGTAGAATGGGAGTCCCGCTTCTTCTTACGTAGGAACTACGTATTACATTGTTCTTTGCCGGTGCCCAATACCTAAACCCTGCGGATTTTTTTATCAAAGCTAAGCGGAGACGTCATATTATTATGCGAATTAAATATTTTGGAACAAAAATATTGCTTAGAATGAAACGTTAAGTTCAACTTCAACGTAGAAATTTACTGTCACTGTCACCATTTTGTCAGTTACACAATAACGTCAAAGTCAATCAAATCAAACAGCGGTATCTACATTATTTCTATTTTCTTTCATTCGTTTCATTTTTTGGCTGGGCTGGCTGGATTATTTATTTGATTATTTTGATTAGTATAATTTGTTCAATAACTACAAGAGTTGATCAAACCCTGTGATCTGTATTAATTTCTAAATACGTCGTGTTACTAGTGTTTTGTGTAAAATGCCTGTGGACCAAATTCAATACTCTGAAAGATACACCGATGACGTCTACGAGTATCGGTAAGTATTTCTGATTTTATTACATTTTCCATATCTTTTCACATAATAAAACTAGTTGGAGTGATTAGAAAAAACCCCCGTTGAAAGTATCTACACCAAGTCGGCAGTCCGCAGGCTTCAGGTAATCTGAAATAAAATATTTTTGTGGTGCAATATGGTAGCTAGAATCTAGGAAATTTTATCATGAAATTCTTCATGCAAATTATCAAGATTATATGTATTAGAAATTTTATAGGATTGTTACCTAATCAGCACACTTACAGCGAAATTCAATTAATGGAGTTCAAAAACTTAAGTAATATTTTGACCCTATTAGGTATTTATTACCCACCTAGGTGGTACATACGTACCTTTTAGCAAATTTGTTTAAACTGAAATAGCTTTCTTTTCTTTCTTTTAAAAATAGGGGGATAAATAGAGGCAACTGGTTTTAACTTTAACACAATATATTATGTATATTATGAATATTGTAAAATTGATTGTAACATTGACTTTCTGTTTCATGATCCAGGCATGTTATCCTACCACAAGACATTGCCCGCCTCGTACCGAAGTCACATCTCATGACAGAGACTGAATGGAGGAACCTGGGCGTCCAGCAGAGCCCCGGCTGGCTCCACTTCATGGTCCACAACCCTGAGCCTCACGTCTTGCTGTTTCGGAGACCGAGGACTGACAACCAACCACCAATAAACGGCTTAGATGCGAATACTAATGCCACGGTGAAAGTATGACATCGTAAGGTACTACTGTTTGGTTTTTAGTTACTTAGAACTATTTTAAGTTTAGCCGATGTGCTTTTCAATTACTAAACAACTTATAAATTGCTTAAAGAGCTTTAAAATAAATTTTGGTTACGAACATTCTATAACAGAGTTCCTATAATAACAAAAAAGTTACAACGATATATTCTGTAGCTTTTATAATAAACAATTATTGCTGTTACCATCAAAGAAACAAGTTTGTTACGAAAGTGAAATTGTAAATAATGAAGAAAAATGAGCAATACTTGACTGAATAATTAAATTATAAAATAATAATTTATATAAAACGTAATAGTGCCTTAAACTGAAATTAATCAGCTATCTGTCTTGCATTTAATGTGCATGCAGTACACTGAAAATTTTCTGAATACTAGACCTTGACTGTATTGTATGTGCCGGCAGCAGTCAAATAGTAGCAGCGGAATGCACAGGGCTGAACTAAGTGAAGAGTAATGTCTAAATTTTTTTTGGATTAAAGCTCGACCATAAAATGTGATCATTTACTATGTTTCTATTTGGCTGCTAGTTTCAGCTTCATATCATCTCTTAAAAATTTAGAATCAAATAGCAATAAAATGTGATTTTTGAGAAATAGAAATGTGTTATTCCAAATGCAAAATTTTTGGTGACGCAGATTTTAATAAAGCCTCTAAATTATATTTGCACTAAAAGATATAAATAAATGTATTTGTTTGTGCAGATTTGAATCCTAGCTTGGTGCAAGTTTTAGTTTTGACTATGAAATGATATAAGTATGTAGTCTTAGCTTATTAAGTTTTATTTAGTTTAATATGTTAACTGAATAAAGTTATTAATGAACTAAATTTTTTTAATGAACTAACGGTGAAATCAAACAAAATAGTACTATGTTGAATGTTTATTTGGATTTAACTTCTAAAACATTGTAAAACACAGTAAAATATACAAATAAATGCTGAAGTTATACAGACGTAAGTATATAAAGTTGCCAATGTTAAAATATAATCAAATTTAGAAACAGGAAACTATGTACTAATGCAATAAACAAAAAATAATATTATTAACAATATATTAGTGTTGTTTTATAATAAAGTAAATTGTGCTTTTCACTTAACTTCTATATTAGACAAATTAAAAAGAAAAAGTAACAAGTATTGCCAGTACCTAACCAAAATGACAGATACTTTCTACTTCAAAGTGTAAAGAAAACTAACCCAGAAGGTTAAGTCATAAGTTCTTAATGTAAGTTAATAACAGGTTTACTTAACGATCGTATAAAAGTCATCTTTTTTAATAAAATCTTATCTAAAAAGGTAGGCATCTTACACATAACATTCGAAATATCGGAGTGACAAAAACCGTCACTACCTACAATAGTACAAACGTGTGTTGCCATGTAATAGTGAAAAAGTTGGATACATTTTTATAGTCGCTAAGAAGAGTTCTCGGAAAAGAGACACTAACTGCGTAGAAGCTTCGATTATTCTCATCTAACGATACTTTGTCGATAACACGAATTAAACGCGATTAAAATAAGAATATTACTTTCCAGCTGCCATTGTATTAGCTCCCTTATTTTTATATAAAGTTAGACAGAGAAGGCAACACAAAATGGCGACTAAACAGCCATATTCTCATTATAAATACGCGCTAAGTACATTACGTACGTATATAACATGCTTTGATTATCAATTTTCGTCTACGAACTACACACTACGCAAAACTGTTTAACAAATCCATTTAGACTACAGCCAATTTTGGCATAATATTGTGTGGATATGTCTATCTAATAACAATAAGTTTTCCACTATACGTAGGCCATCCCAGTGTGTCGTCGGTTTACAAAACTGTCACCATAGGTTTAAAGCTAATTGTGTTTTAAAGCTGCCAACTGTATTCTGGGACCATCATTTAAAAACTACCATTTTTAAAGCTGCTCTAATAATGGCAACATTATGTTACTCTGTCAAATAAAATGGTAGATTCAGAAACAATGGCCACAAAAAAGCTGTCACATAAAAAAATTGTATCAATTGCAACGATCAGCGATTCGCATCGCCCCAACGTAGATTCTTCGTGATATTTTATACACGTGCCAGTTAATTATACAGCAAAATGATATGGAATTATACAAGAAGTGATATGATAGAATGAAGATTGTACTAATTAGATATGTACTTAAATGATTATACTTTTATATCGAATTTGGTACGATTTATAATACATAAATGCTCGTTAAAACGTGTCTTTTTCGTTGGAATATTCGCTCTGGCAACACTGGCTGAAAGGGGGAGAAAATAGTAGAAACTTTGACATGGTGTTACCATTGAAAAAAGGAAACTAAAATGGTAGAAAATCGACTCGATCACGATGCGTACTGCAACAATGGCATGCCCTTATTAATACAATAAGCGTTGCATACGTCTATCGCTTCATTATAACAGCTACATTGAACTAAAACTACGCTGTAATTCTAATAGTTCTAGTAGCTGGTTCCTTTCAGGCTTCTATTGAATAGGTATCTCTCACAAGCAGTAACGCTACTACGATAATAGCGATTCAATAATAGTGGACCCAAGGATTCCCCTGTGACACCTTTTTTGGTAGTCACCGTAGTAGTACACTGCTAGTTTCATTTCTATTCTGCGCTACTGTCTTTCCCCCCAAACCGAAGCCGTGTTAGATAGAGGATGCTATGGAATGTTAGCTTTTGTATATCAAGGCAGAAACATGCAGGATTAGTAGTGATGAGTCGAAAATTAGCTTAAAGTATGTATAGTCTAGTCAGAGAAGCGAGGTTTGACTGTGTCTGATATTATTACTGATATGTTATCGCTTCTCCATCAAAAGTTCCGAAGCATACCATTGCAGCATTAACTCTGGTAGAACAGTGTTGCCAAATCGAAAATCTGTATAGGATAGCACCATGCGCGTTGTATGAAGGCTAGAGGCGACTATTCGTTGTTGGCTGGCTTCCCGTTGGTGTACTGTGGTGGGGAGGTAGCCTGGCTCGCTGGCTCTTCCGTCATCACTGATACCAACTCTTCTACTGCACGGCCTAAGTCATCTGCAAAAGAAGAGAAACTTGAAATTCAAAACATCAAATAAATTGTTTCTTTGGTAAATAAAAATATTTTTGGTCCACACGGAATACAATGCGATGTAATGCAACAATTTTTAAATGACCCTGAAATCCGACAGAATAATGATACGACGTATGACATGAATGATGAGCTCCCGTGACACGGTGACATGAATGCTGATGGAATATACAAAATTATGATGCTCAGATTATTACCTCAAGGTATACGTCCTGTTATGTATGCAGAAAAAGAAAAACAAATATCAGTTAAAATTCAATTGACACATCAAACAACCATGCAATATTACGAACACTACAAATCTTCGAAACCAAAACTGTACAGCTAGAAGTAGCCAAAACAACACCTGAAAAAAATGAGCTACTCAATGTTACTGAAGCATAAATCATCGGTGCACGGCTAAAACTGCAACACAAAGTGATATCTAAAGTATTGGGAATAAAGCTGATTGTCACACCGCTGACCTGCGCAGTGCATTAAGTTGTGGACGCTGTGTGGAGGCGGTGGAGGCCGTTCTGCGTCACGCTCCGCTCCTGGACCCCAACGACCGCCGCCATCTTTATTTTTATAATTTTTGTTAAATATTTCTACTTTACTTTACCTACCACCATCTAAGGCTTTTCTTGGTTCAGAATTGGTACCCTTTGACATAGGTTTCGAGGATCATCGTTACAGTGTAAAGAAATGTTTACCTAACCTGAGGATAATCAGTCGTGAGCCTATTTCATTGTTTGATCCTATTGCTGCTTGTACTATACTAGAGCTGTGAAATAAGACAGCACTTAGAGATGGTCCTTGAGGAATACCACTCACACGTCATGTTATCAAATCTGTTTGAAATGAGTTTAGTCACGTAACTAGTTGGTGGACTAGTTGGTGGTTTTATTGCTAACTCTTGGTACTCATTAGGTAAGAAGGTACTGTGTGTGTCCATCTAACTAGATATTGAAACAATCCAAAGCTTTAGCAAAGTCCAATTAGTCCGTTCTGCCCCACTACTGGGCAAAGCCCTCTCCTCTTCTCTCCACTCGTTAAAAATCTTTGATAATGTATGTTTATTTGTATGGTCTTTTTTGGACGCAAATCTAGGTTTAACACATGAAACTCACTGGTTTGTGCTTCATGATAAAGTCCGTTGTGCATCTTAGCGGGCGAGTCAGTGGCGAGTTGCGACGCCGTCACGGAGCGTGTCTGTAGCGTACCCGTGCGACCGGGCGGAGAGCCGGCTGCTGGCTGGAATAGTGAACAATATTATTAGGACTTTAATAGGTTATTCCTGAAGTAATGTAAAAGAGATCGCTTTCAATAAAGGACGGGGTTACTCTTGGACGAGGCAAGTAAAAAGAGAGCTAATGTAAGTAATATTGTAATGTCAGATTTGCTTGTTTCCGCTCAGAGGACATTGCTGTTTGATGTTTACGATACGCTCCGAGATGAATTGAATAGTCTAATGAAATGAAAAGGTACAAGGAAAAAAGAAGAGAAAGATCACGGACAAGGTTAATAAATAAAACTAAAGTTCCATGTCGTTTAATGATATTAAAAAGCTAGGAGGCTGCTATGAAGACAGCAATGTGTCAATTACACCGACATCTTGAAGAAAAAGAGAAGACAGTTTAACGGTTGCCACGGTAAATCTACAAAAAGTTTCAGAAAACATACCTCATCAAGCAGTCTACGCAGACGCTGCAGCTGTGCCTCCAGCTGTCGGTTGTGTTCCTCTAGGATCTGCATGCGTGCCTCCAGCCGTCCCTTGTGCTGCCGGAGCAGACGAGCCTCCGCCATCATGTCCTGGGATCATAACATATCGGTCAGCACAGCACAAAGGAAAGAATATAAGTTTGCATTTGTGTTAGGCACACGAAACACATTAACAGGGCAGTGTATTGGTTAGTTTGTGTGCTTCGTGGTTAAACGGGTCTTGCTCGACATGACTCAGCTGTTCAGCTGAAACGACAGTGTCATAACAAAAGATTGGATCCGGTTGCCACTATATCACCAGAAGTGGCCCTATACATAGAGAAGATCAGTGTTATCCATTCATCAGATACCTAGTTAGATGGTAGTTCCCAGCCACAATAGTCATTCCTTTAAAACTTCCCCAAAACTTTAGATTGCATAAAGTCATGCCTATTTGTTCGTATACCTGATCGACGGGTGCGTTCCGGTTATCGTTTCCATGTTGGTCCTCGGGCGTGGATCCCGGCGTCGACTTGGCCTTCAGCCGCTCGTACTCTGCTTGGAGACTTGCGTTCTCTTCCTCCAGCTCTCTGGAATAGTATGACCATTATAGGATGAAGCAAATGCGTGTGTAGGACCGCCCTTCTCTAAGTAGAAAAAGAACCTGCTAAGTGCACCCACAAGACTTTTGTTCTGGAAATCTTTGGGTGACTTTTACTCAGTTCAACTACGCGCACTGTGGCGCTAGTCTTCATTATTATCTGTACTGTATCCTCCTAGTGGAGGTCTCTGCCATACGTTTCTAAGTTTTTTCATCCGAGGATTTGTCAATTTCTTGATTCGGTTAAAATATTGTACATATATCCATAAAAATCTACATAATATATCCATAAAAATCCACAGCCAGAAGCTTGTATCTCACCTGATCATAGCTTCCAATTCATGTCTCTGCTCCCGATGGATGATCGACACCACCTGGACTGGAGACCGCGGTGGCTCCTCCCCTCCATTGCCATTCAAGGACTGGCAGTACGCAGCTATGAGCTGATGCTCCTCATCGCTGTCAGGAGTGTCTCCGGAAGCCGCTCCAAGCTCCACCTGCGCGAGACGCGAGGCGTAGAGCTCGAGGCGGGAGTGCATGTCCTCGCCGGCTCCTAGGGCTCCGCCCCCGTGCTGCGGGGATGGGGCTGGGGATTCCAAAGCATCTCCTGTAATAAAAGACCAGATCAGGCATAATCAAAATTGTATGCTGCAGTTTCATTAGTAATTGTGCGTCGTGTAAACATTTTGGATAATATTTCAAAAGCTATTTCTATACCTTCAAGAACCGTTTGAACAGGCAAGTAGCCGACCCGAGGGTGCTTCTTGAAGTATCTCGCAGATTTAAACTTGTTTCGCAGAGCGCGAGTGAAGTCACGCACATCTTCACCTGAAGTCGTCTGAAAATGAAAGAAATAATTTTGTCAGTAACAAACCAAGTAGTATTTTCTAAAATATCACGCTGAGGTAAGACTCATGTGGTCGGATACCTACAGCAGTGCAATACTCTTGCATCGGATGCGTCAACTTGTGGTTCTTGGCTTTGCGACCGCTAAAGAAACACTTCTGGCACATGTCGAAATTGAAGCACTTCAAGCAACGGTATCTGGAAGTACAAAATTATTGTCAAAATTTGAGATAAGCTGCGTGTGTAGACTGTGTAGTGAGCTGAGTTGGGTAGAGTTTAGGCACATAAGACTCCTAGACATAATAATAATTGTGTGCGTTCAAAGCCACGAAAAGTCCTAGACCAGAACAATCACAGTTATCTTAGTTTACAACAATCCTAGCTGTATTTACAAGCAATCTTTACTTCGATGTCATTTTTCAAAGTTCTTCAAAAACGGATCTGTACCTGAACCCGATGATAGGATACTCCTTGCAGATATTGCACTTCGCCTGATGCTTGGCAGTCTCAGCAGCTGCCAGCCTATGCAGTACCGGAAGCCACACCATCGACTGAGGCTCCTTCTGAAGCCATTGGAGGAAGTGGAACGCCTCGATGTATTGAAGCTGGCCATCTGCGTCGCGTTCTAGCGTCTTCTCTTTGGCTTCTTCTTTTTCTTTGTTGTCTTTATCTGAAAAGTTTTTGGCCAGTTAAAAACATCTGCAAATACTTCTGAAGTTTTTGCATTTGCAAACACGGAATGGAGCATGGCCATGTTGAAAGCCATGTCCAAAATGTAGTGCATTCAATACCAAATACCTACTCTACTCCAAAGTCAAAGGTTAATCTGTCTTAGCACTGGTTATTAAACTAATGGTAAAAGAACTTACCGATAGACTTTCTATCAAGAGTGCCACCTTTGTTGCCTTCCTTGGTAGCGGCCGAAGCTTGCTCGAAGCAGCTCCTCACAGAAGGCTCTATATTTGAACCTCCAAATGCTGCCACCTCTCCTAGCTGTCTTGGAACCTAAAAAGGAAGACAGGAAATTTAAGCTAGAGTTCTTAATCCTTAGAACGTGATAATTGGTTTGAAAAAAACCAGACTTCAATGATGCAGAGTGGTGCTAACCTGAATGCAGTCGTGAAGTAACAATCCTAGTTTTCTTTGGTCTGCTCTGCACGATGGATCCGCTATCAGCCTAAATAGATACCTGCATTGACAAACAAAAGAAATTATGTAAAGATCCTTTGGATCATCTTAAATAAAAAGAAGATCAACCTTCAAAAGGAGGAACCTTGTATAAACAGAAAGAGGACGAAAAAAAAGCTGGAACATAGCATAGAAACTCATGATTTTGATCTTTTTTCTAAAGGATTCCTTACCTATACTTCTCCTCCAGATGTCCCTTGCACAGTAGAACCAAGCCAACCTTGAAGCTCAATACACGAATCTGCCCCGTGCGCTGACTGTCGTACACGTTGAGCAACCAGTTTATTGATAAATCCAGGCACAGTGGCACGTTCACTAGACTAGGGTTTTCTGCTGCTATCACCTGGAAGGGAATTAAAATGCTTAAGGTGCTCAACAGGTTCGGCACTCTCCAGGATTTCGAAGATTTCCACCATACCAGCCACATGGCTTTTAATATGACTTACCTCATACAGCGAAGTTAGAACAGTGATCATGTCAGGGATGTCGATGAGACGGTCGTTTTGCGCGCGCAGACCGTGAGAGTCAAAGGCTTCTAGCGCGGCAGGTAGCTGCAGCATGTGCACTGGAAATAGATGAAATAGAAGAATCATTATTATGCGAATAAATCATTACCATCGTTTTACATGAAGTAGTCGACTGACTGCTGAAGTAGGAGATTATAATGCAAATATGCCTAAAAGTAGCATTGTGATATTGTCAAGGAATAATGGCCTATAGAAATCTGGTGGATGTGTAAGGAGCTAAAGTCTAAATACCTAAGCAACTATGGGTTTCTTTTTTATAGGTACAAAAATAACAAACTTACTGCATAACGCTTTCTGGACTGTCCGTAACTTGAGTGCAGTTCTGTACGCTGAGAACCGCACCTCGTTCAGGTCTGCCAGGGAGTTCATCAGCTCAATCATCTTCGGATGGTCCCAATGGGTCGTTTCGAGTTCATGGCTGGAAATAAGGACAAATTGTCAATTTTAATTATCAAATTCACTAGTGCCTGGAAACATAGGTGCCTGTTTCGAGTTACTGCAAATTTAGTAGTCCAAGATTGTCTTAGACTAAATAGAGTCCTAACTCTATTATGGTTATCTATTTAGGGTCCATTTCAAGGGTCAAGATACGATCTGGAAACTATAGTGGACTTAGAAGTACAAACTCACTTGATGTAGTATGGAACATTGTTGGGCGTCACAGCTCGTTCCCACGGTTGCTCCACTGAACCAGCAAGGAAGCCCTGAGCTGCGCCCGCGCCTCCATCTCTCGCCACGCCAGCTAGCTGTCTAGCTCGCTCTTCTCCACCCGCGCATAGTGCTCCGACCCTGTAATTTTCAATCAATTTTTATTTGCACATATCGAGCGGTTTGGCTAGTTTTACCTACCTACATTTTTGCCAGTTACGTAACAGAAGCAGCTGTTTTGGTGCTTTAGAGACCTCATTCTCTTATCACGTGCGGTCTTTAACAGCTGGTTCGCAAGGGTTCTCAGTAGAGAAACTGGATAAGAGCAAAAAAATTTACCAAGGAAATCTACTCACCTCGTATTCAAATCGTCCAACCGAGCTAGTAGATGATCAGGCAGCTGGATCTTATCCCTCGCCAACGCCTGCGCCTGGCTGTGCAGTTCGTCTGCCAGTCTCCTCAGCGGAGGCAGCTGTGCCCGAGCCCTGGAGACCGCGTCGAGCTGAGCCCGCGCGTCCCTGGCGTCTCCGGGACCTCGCCATGACGAGCGCGCGGCCTCTGCGCCTTGCACGCGGCCAGCGAGCTCGTCGAGGGAGGTGGTGAAGGAACGGACTCTCTGGAAAGAAATGCTGAGGGTTCGATTTTTGGCTTTCAGCTGGTGTTTCAGCTGGCGGAACTCCCGCCAGCTGATACACCACCTGAAAGCCAAAAAGCCATTCTGCTTGTCTGGTCAGGTCACAGTGAAGGGATTGTGGTGGTGTGCATGTGTCGTATAAGTTTAACCACCATTGTAATTGAGTCAGTTAATATACGTTCGTCTTAGCATAAACACGCTGTCTATTCATTAAATATGGGGGTATTTAGCACTCTGCACATCACCGGATTTTATTTTATCCTTCTTTGACCGTTTCTTTCGAACAGATAGATAACCATTCTACCCCTCAAAATTGCGGTGTCTCGACTACCTAAGTCGTTTCTTCTAATTTGATTGGCTATTCTGATTCATTCGGAAAGTCTTTTCGGATTGATATCGAAAATTTTCGAAGGAGGCTTAGAATTTGCTATTTGAAATCTTCGAATCGAAACAGACCACCTTATGAATTAGTAGGTACCTATTAGTTTAGGTAGGTCGCTCAGCATATAGTTTTTAAAATAAAATTGTTATTATTCACTGTCAGTGGATTGAGCGGTGAATTTTCCGCTTTGTGGACGCTGGTCAGCCTCATCCAGTTAGGCAGGTAGGTAGGTACCTACCTACTTAAATGGTGGTACTTTTATAGGTAGGTAGACGAATGCTCATTCAGACCGTATCGTCCGCGACAGTGACCTTGCTAAGACGCCGACATTGCGACGACCCAACCTTGTCGTGACGACTCGGGTTACCTGACCACTGCCGCAGGTTACTTAACGCGACCGCTGCTGGAGATCAGGTGGTGTTTACAAAAAGATACCTTTATTGGTAGGTAATACTAGTGGTACCTGCAAGATCTACTTTCCTGAAAACTTTTAGATAAGTACCTAGACCACTAAATTATTTTATTTAGATTTCCTAGTGCCTAAGGTACCTACTTATTTTAGCATCATGCTTCGGTTTACAGCTTTTTAGGAATTTTTCATCGCCCTAAAACCTGACCTAGATATTTTATCATTGTGTTGATTATGTAGGTAGGTATTTAGGTAAAGGCAGATACAAAAAGGAAACCTAATTTGAAAAGAGACAGGGGTACACCTACCTGTCTTCTTTTACAAGACAGCTGCGAAAACACCGCGCGCAAGTACCTCCTATCCTAAGTCCTGTTATGCACAAATCCACGTAACAAAACAAAATAACTCCCCTACCTACTTACTACCCATTTCCCTAAAACGTCTCCGCGGCTTATCGCCTCAATCCATCGAATCCCGGGAAAATCCGATTTTTTCCGGAGAAAATATAATATTTCCCTATTTCGGGAGCATTGCTATCAGATCAGCATTACGGAGAAACGGCAAACGTTGAGTATTTATGCGACGTGAGATAGGTGCCTAATGCGTGAGCGAGCTCGCATTTACCTACCACGAAATCACAGCGAAAAATTTTTGAGTTACGACGTTATTGACTCATTGTGATTGGTGCGTAAAAGTGTCTAATTTTGAGAAAACCTCAGGTTTTTTTACACTATTTATGTTATTTAGGTACCTAGGTACTATTTAGATGTAATCAAACACTGAAAGATAAAAGGCAAAATTAAAGTTATGCTATGACATTTTTTGTTGTTTATATACGATTTTTTTAAAGACAAATTCTATTTAAATTCACAAAACATTACATAAGACACCTATGTACCTAAGTGATTCTATAATTTTCGAGCGACTTTAAAATGAAACTTATTTGAGTCACGATTCGTTCATATTTGGGTTCCGCAGCTCGTGAGATAACCTGCAGATAGGGACATTGTTGTTTGGTCACGTTACTGAGCTATTAAGGTAACAGGGCAATAACTTCTGATTTCTGGTTAATTAATTTGAGGGTAGACCAGAAAATGGAAAGCTTTCAAGATTTTATCATCGTATCCTTACCTTTTTCGTAATTTCATGTGTTTATCTATGTAAACGACAGATTCCACTGAAACGATTACTTTGTTTACTTTATCGATCGCACTTTCGGAAAAAGAACAAACACATAATATGTAAAGAAAACTATGATCCTATTGTAGGTAGATACTGCTCAGTTACCTAAAAGCTTTCATTTGACTTCTGGTAGATACTGACCTACATCGCAATTTTGGGTTGCAATTGCCGTAAGAAATCTGATGAACCTCATGTTCCTTTTACTTTCTCATGTCCAGCTTGCCTTGTTTTCTTCTAATGAAAGAACTTGTGACTTTAGGTATTATAACTACTTTACTCCGCCCTTCCAATTATTGTCTCAATTGTTTGTTTGCGATAATTGCTCAATCGTTCAGGATGGGCCCAATGGTTTGAACGTTTGTTTATTAGTTAAGTGGTTTATTGGCTTAATAATATCTTAAATACACAATTTATATAAATAACAAACACGACAGTGGCCTTTACCTAACTTAATCACGCATAGTAGTAGGTATAGTCGAAATGGAGTACAGTCAGATATACATTAAAATGAAATGTAAAATACTAGAATAATTCAAATAAATATTCCTAAATTTGAACATTTAACCATAAAGCTTGGGTTTACGTTATTTTGTGAATTTTGTCTATCTAATCTAATAATAGTTACCTAGGGAGTGTAGTTATGGGTAGGCCAATGTATAACGCACCCTTGTAACGGGTTTGTTTTAGATCGGACTAAAGATATCCGGTCTGATAACCAGATCATTTTACCCAGATATTATAATGACAATTTTACTCAATCTTTTGTTAAAAACGGAAACTAAAACAAATAGTTCCTTCAAATAAACCGAAACACTGTATTTCACAGCAAAAATAATAATCCGAATAAAAAATAGCGCTGTGTAAATGTCAAACGCACTGTATAGATTTTATCCGGATAACGGGAATTTCGGGGAGTTCGGGGTTTGCACACCCGGGTCAGATTCTAGATCAGTCCGATAACACCCGCATTTAGTGGCAAACGAAATAAAGGAATAGATACAATGTAGAGAATATTTAAAAATCATTGTAAATTAAAAAATGTGATAAGTAAATGCTAGGTAGCCTGCTCTTTGTTGATAATTTTATTTTGGTTACAGTTTCATTTATTGGGCTCGTATCAAATTGTGTAACATGTTAAATAAATAAGAAAAATAAGATATTTCGGTAAGTATACAGATGCCGCTTCCCAGTAAAGACTTCTGTGTACATGTTCATGTAGTAATGTAGTTTCTGTGTACATGTTCATGTAGTAATGTAGTAAGTGTTTCATGTAGATACAACAAACACATAATCTTATTTTTATACTTAGTTATATCCAAGCACCGCATATCCGGGTCATATCCGTGAACTCAGTGTAGTACCTCCCTCTATCCGACCGTGATATTAAGATCCATTTTTAGAGAAACATTTCCTCGTCAAGGGACTCGTGTTTCATTTCTCCGTCTTGAGGGATCCAGGCTTCGGTTAGATGAAAGATAACTTTTATGATTTGTTGTGTTAGTTTCGGAGATTTGGACAATGGGTCTATAAACGCGTTTTTACGGCTTTAATAAAAATGATTTGCTCTGAACAAAGTTATTGTACTTATAAAGGAAAACATAATTTTTTTCGTTAGTGTTTCAGTAAAATTGCCGAAGATTTCTGAGTATACTACCATACCTACTTATAGGTAGATATATTATGAGTAGGTACCTACTTATAGGATTCTCATTGAAAAAAATATTTGGTTCTTATTTTAAGTTAGAACTGTATTGATTACTCGCACGTTCATAAACTTACCGTTTTGACAGCATGCCTACATGACAATGCACAACAATCATGTTCTTAGTCACTTAATTCAGCTGTGTGGTTGAACGCATTTACGCAAAATGCCAACGCTTATCTGCCTAAGGCAGGTACGTATTAATATTTATGTATACCATTTAAAAAGTAGCGAATCTATTTTCTTATAGCCATTTCCTTCAAAAGTGTATCTTTTAAGCTATGTACCTATCTATATACCTGACGTAGGTAACTCTAGGTAGGTATAATAAAACATAAGCACATTATATTATATTTCTTCCAAAATATATTCGGAACAGATTTTGTATCGGTACGGTAAGCACTGACGCGAGACCGCGGCGACCTGCTTCATTTCTAATTGTGTCGTTATCGGCGCCAGGCAAATCATGCAATACTGCAATATGCCACGTGCGCCAAACGTTTCATAACGATTAGCGTTCAGATTGATATTCAAAGCGTATTCAAATGCAATTGTTGAATCGAAGCACTGATAGTTTAAATTGTTGTGGTTCATAACCGCACTTTAAAACTAGGTACCTCTAACTACGAGTATATTATTTTATAACACATTTGCTCGTAAAGGGTCTCTTATTTCAGCAATTTCAGTATCGTGATGTATGTCATTACGCACTCGTGCGTTATGGTAATGTAAAACGCACGGTTTATCAAGATGCTCCGCGCGGGCGGAGGGCGCGCCGCGCTCTACGATAAAAAATAAGCATTTAGTTCTTTTACAAATTGTTCAAATTTTTCTAACTGCTTCAACAAGTGAATAAAGATTTATTCTTTGAAGAAAGTCCGAGTTTTATTTATTTCCTCGCAAATGTGTTATAAAACGTCGTATGACATACGTGCGCTTTGAAAATTACAGCCTCTGCTTTCTTGTAGCCCTCGCCTACGGCTCGGGCTGGCAATATCGCCTCGGCTGTAATTTTCAACTCACCGCACTCGTATCATAATGTACTATTACCTACCTGTCAACTGTTACAGTTACATTTATGATTGTCTCAAAATTATTCGTTTGTCTTCGGAATTCAGAGGTAAATTCAATTGTAGAATCACAACACAACTGTATAATCTTTAAATTTCAATAAGTAGAAATAATTCGTTACCGGCACCTACTGCAGATCGTTAAGAATACCTAGAAAAGAAGTCACCAAAACATTTTCTACTTACTACACCTACTTTACTACTGTACGTAATAATTGTGTGGTCCCTTTCATAAAGTTTTATTGCCATTTTAATTTTAACAGAGCATAAAGATGAACTGAAATATAAACTTTTATTCTGGTAACTTCATAAACTGAATAGGTACGTAATTCTAACAAACAATAAACAGGAAGCAAACGCTCTAAGCATAAGCAGTTTATTACAAACTCTAACAATAAGTTCAAGGTCGACGCACACCGAGTGCATAAATCGAGTCCTGTGTACGCCAGCTCTAAGGTTATTGACACCATCATCGGTCTAAGCGAACAATGTATTTACCATTGAAGTGGGTGGAAACAGCTGATGAGAGTACTGTGGGCTATTTTCATTTTTATTGGCCGAGTTAACTGGAAAAAGTAGTCTATTTTGAAAACTACTTGAATTTGTTTTTGCTACCTGACCGAAACAATTATTATACTCATTGTAAAAAAAAAGTAATATTTTAGCAACCTTTCAGCAGTTTACTTATTGTAAACTGCAATTTTGACTTATCTAATATCTTAAAAATTGAGATTTTGGCTTATGACTGTTTTACTTTCTCATAAAACTAGATACATAATAGCCACCGAGTTATATACGGGTACGAATACGACTATGTCTACATAAATAGCTTATTTTTATCTCCTTACAAGTTTAACAAGTTGGAACCGTTCTACAACTGTGACCGTTATTCAATGGTGGATTTTTTCACCACTCGAGGTGGTGAGTGGCTGCAATAGTAAAATAACGGGACAGAACAGGTTACAAGTGGATTTATTTCAAGTGCTATACTTCCGTATTCCTATTGGAATAATCCTGAATTTAGATTCAATTTACTTTCTGCGGTTTAGAACGGGTTTGTCTACCACAATATTTATTGGTATTTGTTCAAATTAAGTTACCTAATAAAGTTTTGCAAGCTTAAATTTTTTAGGTTCTATTTCAGTTTTTTTTTTAATTTAGTTTTATTTTGTTTATTTCTAGCCAGTCAATGTGCATGTAAACATCTCGTAACGTGAGTAAAAAAAAGCTAATGAGTTTTTAAAATCTGGCGAGGTCATTAGGGCATTTTTGATAACACCAACGACTATACAAAATATTTTGTTGCCTTGCCTTCCTAGGTGAAAAATGATTTTATTTCAAAACCAATATTGCACGAAAATACCTTGTTCCATCCGTGCAAATCCGGTAGGAGCCAGTTATATCCGGATTGCCGGGGTAGCGCTCATGTAACCCAGGAGACAGCAATGAGTTTATCACGTCATTTCTACATCGTTTCAAGAAGGTGGACCTAACAGATGTATATAGATTTGTTTGTTTGTAATGAACAGTACTCAAACCTGTACTGTTCATTAT
This sequence comes from Eulithis testata, assembly GCA_947507515.1. Classification (NCBI taxonomy): domain Eukaryota; kingdom Metazoa; phylum Arthropoda; class Insecta; order Lepidoptera; family Geometridae; genus Eulithis; species Eulithis testata. Next base: position 503,848 of record OX382213.1, on the reverse strand, counting down.
GGTGAAAACCAGCGCCGCTTTGCTTCTGCAGAGCTGCATTAAGCTGAGGCAGCACCTTTTTGGCTCATATCAGCGCTGGTCAGCACCCACTACCATATAACTAGTTAATATTTCGTATTCTGTGCTATTCTGTTCTATTTTTATTTTTTATTTTCTAACTAGCAGCGCCTCGCGGTTTCACCCGCGTAATTCCCGTTCCCGTGGGAATTCCGGGATAAAATATAGCCTATGTTCATCAGGGATAATGTAGGATTCTAATGGTAAAAGAATTTTTTTAATCGGTCCAGTAGTTTCGGAGCCTATTCAATTCATACAAACAAACAAACAAACAAAAAATCAAACCTTTCCTCTTTATAATATTTGTATAGATGTATAGATGTATAGATTAATTATGTATTGTTTTCTTACTGTGTTGTACCTGTGTTGTGTTGTGTGCCAAATAAATATTTCTCTCTTTCTCTATTTTTCTAAACCTAGTTAAAATAATGAGGATAAGAAGGTACTGGTATAATAACAGCAAGCCGCGTTTATTTTTAAAAAGTTAGTTTGAAAACTTACAAAATTAACGTGCCTCACCACTCAATGATGCGATTGCCCACTTTTAACTCTGTCCATAGATACTATAGAAAAAAAAAACCACAGTACATAATGCCCACTATAGTATGCGTGATTGACTGACAGGTATATTAATTGCAGCAGCAAGGTACAATTAACGTTATGCCGTAGCTAACACAACGTATGACGTAAGAAATCGCCAATTGCCTCTTAGTCTAGTTGTCCGGGTCGGCCATGTCCGTTTATGACGCGCCTGGCGGATTCGCGTATTAGAGAACAATTTACTGTTATTTTATTGGTCTTGTCAGATACAGTGTTATTGGAGAAAGTAGGATAAATTGGCAGTGCCTTGTCGAAGGCAAGTTTGTATTGTTTCATTGGTGATTGGTTGCAAGACTTGCAAGTTGGAATGGAAGATAAGTTAAACACGAGCTTTACCAATTTCAGTCTAAGCGTGGGCTTCAATCTGTGAGCAATAGTTATACTTACGACGTAATAGCTTACTTATTTTCATGCATTTCTGTTGGTCCCACTAAATCCGGTCGTCCCACTAATGGGTCCAATATGAGGGTGTTTTTTCGTGTATATGACCAAATTCGTGTATACCATATAACTAAGCAATGGCGATGTGGTGTAGTGAGCGTAATAAATACTTGAAAACTAAACTAACAGAAACTTTTATGAAAAAATTAAATAAAAGTTAGAGGCATTTCTTTCAGCCTACAGTGCCTATAATCTAAAGTAAAAATGAGTTTTTTATAAGAAAATAATAATAATAATAATATTAGTAACGGACAAACATAGTATTAGTACTGGTTTTGTGTTTTTCCAGCCGTAGATTTGTTTATTATTGCATTATTACTGATTCAGAAGGTTTATTGATAAAATTGTTCTATGTTTTCTTTCTCGCTGCTCATTGTTCTTTTGTACACGTGCCAAATGTGCCAATATAAGAATAAAAATATTGCACAGTGTAATATTATGCAACTTACATCGTGATTGCACGAACAAGAAAAACAATAGCTTAGTAACTAGGAATAAAAACATTAAAATATTTTACGAAACTAAAATATCAAGTCAATCTCTTGAGTATAATATCTGTGTAAGCAAGTCTATTGGCTAATGATGATGATTGAATACAAACAGCTGAAATGTAATGTTCCTAAGTAAATTCGATGCCTGCGCAGGCGCTATCGTCAATGGACTTGGTTATTCGAAGCTAAATAATGCCGTCGTTACAGATAGAGCCTAGACTTCTAGAGTTATGTTATTTTACTTTTACAGTGCGAGAAACGATACAGTATAAAAAAAAAATAAAAAAAAATATTCACGGACACTTAACACAACGCCTTCTAGTCCCAAACTAAGCAAAGCTTGTACTATGGGAACTAGATGGCTGATAGAATACATACATACATTTTTTTTGTAAATATATACTTATAATACATAGAAACACCCATATTGAGTATTGAGTTGATTTGGTGAATTTGTGTTTTTTTATAGGTAGGTAATAATAAAATAATCTAAATTTAAAAGTTTTAAATAGGTACGTGATTTATTCTTATAAACAACAGTTGTTTTACGTTTTAATTTAAATTTTTCCTAGTGTCTAAATTGGCAGACTAATATTTTATTTAACGTTAGATAAATACCCAATACAGAGTAAGATAAAGTTTATATTTCAAGCAATCGTCCCTTTTCACCATTCGATGACCTGTCAATTAAAACTATTTAAAACCTCAAAAATAAGCTGTACTATTTGTCAGTGTCAGTCCCAGCGCAGGATATTAAGTCAGAATTTCGAACCAGCAGCTGTGAACAATGAATGAGCACGTCGCGTCTATTGCGTCGTGACTCACGTCATTGTTTAGCGCTTTAAAATTGAAATGTTGACACGTTTTGACATTCCCGTAGGTTCATTATCTAATAGAATAGATTTGTTTTGGTAATCCGTCATTTGAATTTTGAGTTGTGCCCGAGAATGTTGCGTTACTTTGTTCAATCATTAAGCATTCAACTCACAACTAATTAAGTGGGCATTTTAAATGAAAAAGTACCTGAGCTTTATTTATAAGTTCCAAGTGTGATTGACATCTCCAATTCCATAGATACTTAAGAGTCAAGAGTTTTTTGGGTAGTAGATAGTAAAATTGGAGTTGGCGCGTCCAAATATTACATACAATTGAAGCATCCATAGTTAAGCAAGTTACAACATTTTTATACTATACTTGGAAGCATAAAAAAGAAGACTTAAATCTCAACTGCATTAACAATTTGTGCACTGCAAAAAGGGTCCAACCAGCTGTGAACTCATAAATGGGTTAATGAATTATAATTAAGGGCAGTTTTGGTCTGTATGCGCAAAACAAGTTATGATTTAACGGTTAATTTTGTTTGCATTAGTATTATTCTGCTTGATTTCATTACTATATATAAATAAGAATAATTAACATATATTTTATTTATCGTTTTTTTATTTCCAGAAATGGATGGCCAGATGAGATAGGTTAAAGAAAAAAGTATTCTCTCAAAAGTCAGGTGAATCACGAAGAAAACATAGTGGAAGTTTGTAAATGACTGTTGACTAAATTACCGAGCCATAATACTTACTATCCTGCCTGGTAGACACTTCTAGATATTATTGGTATTACCACTAATAACCAAGTACCTAAGTAATTGGTATTCCAAATTCGTTGAAGTATGCAAAATCTGGTGTCGACGACCGTGCATGGTTATTAGCGGTTTTCGCGAACCTGTTATGCCATCAAGCTTTAAATGTCGTTAAAATGCCAAATGGAATTGATGACAAACACCGAAATAATAATAAAGTTGACCACGGTTACAATAATATTCATAACCAATACGCATTTATTCAGCAAAATTACAAAAAACACTTAAAAACGTATGTGTAACATGCGAATCTAGATCTTTGAAATCACTATTTTAGGTTTCAGCCCAGCCAGAGGGCTCGGCTGGGCTGAATCAGAGGATTTTGATTTTTTGATATCAGCAGAATCTGACAAATTGTCAGATTACTGATCGCTGAAACGGTCATTTTGACATCATTTCTATTATTATTTGTCAGATTTTGATGGTATCGAAAGATAGACAAACGAGAGACCAAACCACACGTAATGTGGCCATTCACCTTTACTTTTAAGTATTTCTAGTTTTAGCTTTAAAATAAATCTCTACAGAGATTTCTTACAGGTGTGGTTTACTTGTAAACAAACAAAACATCTGTTTTATTTAAATATTTAATTAAACTGGCTGAAATTAGGTCAAATTTCGGTACATTTATGTTTACTTATGTGTAAATAAAACAGGCAAATGGTTAAAGGTATTTGTTACGACTTTGCAAGTAGATTGCTTCTTCAACAAGATTTACGATTTTTACTTCTAAGATATTCATATTCATATCATTTATTGCAATTATTATGTTACATGGTGAGGTCTTAAGATTAAAATAGTAGTGCATAATAGCCCTTAAGCTTAGGGCATAGCAATATTAGGAGTGGAAGCGGCCCGTAATTTGAGTGAAGTTAAAATTAAAAGCTAATTGTTTGTGTTCATTTCAATTAAGTTACAACGCAGGCAGTTCATCATTGAAAAAGTCATTTAAATTATAATAGCATTTTTTAATTAATAAGTCCTTCAATTTGCTTTCAAACGTTCTATCCTTTTCTATCTCTTTAAATTGTTCGGGAATTTTATTGTAAATTTTTGATGCCATTGATATTCGTTGGTAGGAAAAAAACCCAAACAATAGTAATGTCAAGACAGTAGTTCTTCTAGAGTATTTTTATCGAATGAACTACTAATACAAAATTCCAGCAGGTTGCAGAGCTTATGATACCTATACTGGGAACAAATAGAATTTTTTTATCCTTTTTGTTTAATTTTTAAGATCTTACCGTCTCCTCTTCCTCCATCGCGCTCATCAGCTCATAGTACAACATCTCAGCTTCCTCCGAAACCTGGATTTTCTGACAGTCTTGAACTTGGACTTTTGGGATGTCCTGAAACTCCCGGCCATTCTGGCAGTCCTGACCCTTCCTCTCCATGTCGTAAGTGATCTCACACGAGAAATCGGGTTTTAGATGCATTTTTATGTTTTCACTTTACACTTTACTTACATTTACACTTCTTTGGTATTATTTTTACACTAACGTTGTTGCTATATTGAATTCACTGTTAGGTTGCGGTTTTACAGTTGTTACAATTTGACTGTTATCTTGTACGGCATAGAGTTCTTTTTTGTGACCAGTATCTACTTAAAATTATAACCTTAGAAATCACTACCTAGTGAATGGTACTTTTTTTTAACCGACTTCTAAAAAGGAGGAGGTTCTCAATTCAGTTGTATTTTTTTTTTATGTTTGTTACCTCAGAAATCCGTCATTTATGAACCGATTTGAAAAATTCTTTTTTTATCTGAAAGGGTATGCTTCCAGGTTGGTCCCGAACTGCCATCATCATCATCATTTGATGACGAAGGCGTATCAAATTGAAGTCGGTTTTTTCCAGTTTTTGTAAACTTATAAATTATTTTTACCGTCACATTACCTAATTGCTCAAATTATGTTTTAACGACGACCTACTATTAAAACTGTTTTAAACCTCGTTATTATGGTGCAATGTAAATAAAAAAATCTATTAAGTATTTCGTTTTTGCTTTCTAGCTTCTAGATAAAATGCATAACTCAAAATATTTTGTATCCACTTTAATAGTAGATTTTAAATAAAATGCAATAAGGTAGTAACTCAAAATATTTTGTATTCATTTTGTATCAGTCCATTCATGAATCACTTAACATCCATTAGGAAATGACTGAGGATACAGTGCATTGGTAAACAAACAGTTTTGAGTGCATGTAGATGATACACATAATAGTCGAAACAGTTTGGTAAAATGCGGTATTCAGTTAAGTCCAAAATACACAAAGACATAAGATGTGCTCTTGATACCGAACTGTTATTTTGAAGCTAAACATGTAAAATCATCTACACATACGCAAACACTGGAATTAAATTCAGTAGGTAGGTACAGTCAGCATCAAACGTTGAGTATATTTTGGACTAGGTGCCGCCCGCGACTTCGTGCGCGTTCCGTTGGATCCCGTTAATTTTTCGGGGTAAAAAGTAGCCTATGTGTTAAACCAGGTCACGGACAATATATATTCCAAGTTTCATCCAAATCGGATCAGTAGTTTTTACGTGAAAGAGTAACAAACATCCATCCATCCATCCATACTTACAAAGTTTCGCGTTTATAATATTATAGTAAGTGCCAAATAACACCGCAATACAGGTCGTTCACCCACCTTTACCACGATGTCGCAAAATTCAATTTATGAATGGCTAATTCTGTCGCTTTCCATACAAACCTGTCGCTAAGACGGTAATCGCTCGAATCTCGTAGTACTGTTTGTTTACCATACATAAATTGAATTTTGCGACATCGAGGTGAAGGTGGGTGAATGACCTGTATTGCGGTGTTATTTGGCACCTACTATAGTAGGATTTTATTTATTTTTGTAACTTACTGCAGATTCTAAACCAACACTTATTTAATGCTTAGGTAGGTACTTAGGTTCAAGATACGACGAGGTGTTTATTTAGGTATATTAATAAATTAATTTAAAAAAAAATTTACCTGTTGCTAAATTTTCACAAACCAGTATCTGTTCGAAAAGTTACGTCATCATTAACTTTTGATGCTGCCTGTACTGCCTGCAGTCTAAACACAGTAGGAGAGTAAGACTCATCTCATACATCATGTCGTCGTAAGCATGACGAATCGCGCGTATTTGCGGACTCGTTAGTTCAGTCAGTGCGGGTTCAAAGCTCTTGCGAATATCCAGACAGAAAAAAAACTCAATTTGAGAGTGCAATAACTGGCATAATTAGGAAAAGAAAACGAAGAAAAAAGCTTAATTTCATTGACAACGCCTTGCCAAGGTCAATTCAAACTTTAAATTGTGTTCTAAATTTTTTTCGAGTTGATTCAGTTTTGCGTTTTTGTTACTCAAAATTTATAGGTTACCTATTGTGTATACTTAGGTGAACAACAATTAGGGTTACGGTCCAAACAAAATGGATAGGAAAACACAACAAACGCACGAGTGGAGAGAAGAGGGGAGGCCTTTGCCTAGAAGTGGGAAGGGCAGACCACCTTTCATTTGGTTTTGGAACGAGAACTCTAGGGTGAGTAGTTTCCGAGATATGGGCGTTTGAAGTTTGACAGCTGTCATCAAACATTTAGATCTTGATCACACCTTTCATTTGGTTTTGGAACGAGAACTCTAGGGTGAGTAGTTTCCGAGATATGGGCGTTTGAAGTTTGACAGCTGTCATCAAAAAAATAGATCTTGATTTTAAGTTCTATGATTCAAGAAATAAATAAAAATTGCTTGTTAGGTATAATAATATAATTTCCCCCAAATTGGTAAAATAAATTAATATGGAAATCGAACCACCTTAATAGCTATATCACATTTTGCTTAAAAATTGTTTACCTGACTGTACAATGCAGCTATTTTTAAAGTTGTCCGAATCGTCACAACAAAAATTATTAAAATCAAAAGTGACGATTGGGAGAATTTCTCCCAATTTTTTTCTCCGAATCGTTCACTAAGTCCTAAGTTAAAAAAAAGGTAAACAAATTGAATTGGTTAGAAAAAGCATCTATAGGTACGTTATCTCCAAATACGACAATAGTGAAACCGCAAACGGAAGCTAGTAAAGCCATAAAAATGCAAAATTTTGGAACAAACGAGTATTGGAATTCCCAAAATTCAACACCCATTGCGCAATAAACCAGCCTTCACAGCTTTACCTACTAACAAATCAGGGAATGGACTTTAAACAGTCGAAATGACTCAATGGAACCGTTGCTGCTAGCTACAGCACGCGGATATTCTTATGGCACGTAAAAAAAACAGATATTTTTAGCGTGCAACATAAAAAAACTAGAAAACCACACTAAAAAACTAATGCTACGGAATCACGATACTGATTACTCGGCGAATTATGATTTCGTGTTTTTGCTCATTAGTTTTAGCTGTACTTAATGAAATAGTTTTAACTGACGAATGAACTTGTTTGGGGCTTTTAACCTTTAATGATCTATCTTAAAAACGTGCTTTGATATCGAAGAAATACAAACGTTTATTTATTTATTTATTCAATAGGCAACGCCAACAGCGCACACAGTTTACATTACAATAATCACTTATGAAAACCTTATTCTATAAAATGTGTGCCAATTACAGGCATGCACAGCATTTGCAATAATATTATAGAGGCTACTTTACGAAAATTGTTTTTCCTCTTGTGAGACCTCTGTCTTACAAAGAGTTTAGACACGCCGAGTACTGTACATGGCTTCAGAATAGTGTTACCTATATCTAGATTGTGCACTTGGCAGAGTGTTGCATCCGTTACCGGTAAGTCTAAATTTAGTGCATGCGGAAATCTAGGTTTTAGTACATTACTAACATTACGGTTGGAAATTACGAGTTAATGGTCAATAGTTTCGATTTTGGTAAACATGTGCACGTGAATAGCGCGGTAAATACATAAAACTAACCAAAATGGCAAGTTGGTTCATTAAATCTAAAACTATTTTTTTTTATATAATATTATTTTACTTTTGTTGTTAAGTAAAATCGAATGAGCTTCGACAAAATGTTTTGGCTTCTATTATAACGAAGTTCACAAAACCTGTGCAAAAATATATAACACCACTGACATAAGTATTTTATATATTATGCACTACTATTTTAATCTTAAGACCTCACCATGTAACATAATAATTGCAATAAATGATATGAATATGAATATGAATATATTTATTTGGCATAGTTCATAGAGATAGGCTCTACTTCGCATAGAATACTCAATACATAGGTACATGTAGTTTATGTATTATATTTCCTACCAAGATGAGAAGGTAACTTTATCGGCATGAGAAGGTAAACGAGTTCACATTTTTTTGCCATAATCTTGAAAGGAGATATTTCAAAACCAGACATGCTTCGGAAAAAAAAAGTAGTATACTATGGAGGCAATGAACTGCATAAACATAAATAAAAGTAAGTTGGCCAACATAAAAACATTTAAAAATCAAATCTGTAGTAATAAAAAATAAGTCTTATACACACTTCAAACGGATGATTGAGATGTCAGCGATTCATTCGCCAAAACGACCTAAATTAAAACAACAACAAATCGTGATAAAAAACTCGTGTTGATCAGGAATTGATTACAACGCTAAGGTTATGGGTGCGGCAAATTTTCGCTGTGATGTGGCGCCACGTAAATGTTAACATTCGTATAGGTGTGTAGCATTCCTTTAGATCTAAATCAGGCGCGTCTCGACAGGAGAAGAATGCAAAACGATACAAAAGCAAATCATGTGAAGGGATCGGTTCGAATTACCACCTGAGTTTTAGCGAAAACTGTAACAACTCAAAATGAGAGAATTTTGAGTAGATAAGCGGTTTTTTTATTCAAAACTTAAGCCTGGCCAAGCTAGACCATTCACTAATACCTACTTGGTTATTGTAAATTACTACTAATGATAAATATTGAATTCGTTTCAGTAAGTAGATTATGCGGGTAACAAAACCAGATGAGTCCATAAAAATCGAACACGTGTAACCAAATATCAGTAACAAATTGTGCAATCATCGCACAGGCATCTCCATTAGTCCGAAACGCAGAAAAATGGGTCATATTTCCGGGAGCTAAAGAAAGTGAATTTCACTTGAAAACGTGTGAAAATAAATGGTTTGTTTGAGACGATCGTGACGAGAATCCGTGGCAGACGGATTTGTATGCGAAGATACGGCAAGGATGTGCGCGAATTCCAACAAGTGAGACGAATTCAAAAATGTGGCTCAGCTTTGAATAAAACTAGCACAACTCAATAAAACTATTAATTTTGCAACCGAGGAGCAACAAAAGTCACTTTATGAACTGCTTCTTTATGCAGAAATACATTCTTTAATGTAGATTTTATAAACGTCGGTAATGGGTACACTTAGATTCGTAGATGTAGGACGTGTATTAATTTATTTTCTATATTCTAAAAGCCATATTTTTATTGCCGAAATCCTAAGTATATTCTAACAAAGAAAGTCAGAATACATGTCACCATTATTGTAGGCTCTTCCATTGTTTAAATCTATATTTAGAGATGCGTAACATCCTGTGAGCTTTTACTAAATTGTATTGTTACGTTCTGCTATGACATGACAGGCTGTATATTTTTTTACAATTCTGCGACTAACCATACAAAGATAGATATTTTTTGATAAATTGCGCACAATAAGTACAAAATATCAAAATATCGAAGCTTAGTCAATCTTCACCGATTATCTAAGTTAAGCGACGTTCTGCGCGGTCACTATTTGCATGGGTGACCGTTAGTGACATTTACATCTGAGCGCTTCCGTGCTTCGGGGGCACGTTAAAATCGGTCCCGGCTATTGCAGCCGTTAAGCCACGACGGAGGCCTTAAGGCAGCCTAAAAACTCCGTCACCAGAGTTGGCTACTCATACGAGCTTGCTTGCTAGTACAAAATATCAGTGTTAAACACAATATCGTGTTGTTGACTATGTCCTCAAACGAACTTAACCCAGATTTAAAATCTGTACTTGAAAAGTTGACAGTTTGAAAGGGTTCGCCGGCGAGCCATCTGTTTGTCAATAACACTGATAAAAAGCACGCATGAATACGCTTTAGAGTGCAGAACCCTATGGTTCTATGGCGTGTGGAGACCGGAAGTATGGCGGCTAGGCTTCTGTGACGCATGGTCTGTTTCCTTCAGTCAAAGGTCGATTTTATCGCAATTTGCTTACCGGGTACCTTACGCTGAGTTTTTAATGACTGGGCCAAGTGTTGTAATCTTGTTTTGTGCGTAACTTGGTCTTTTGACAGGTTTGCATAATTATTAGCTGTTTGCAAAAATAATAATAATAATAATAAATAAATATTCTTTGACATTACACACAACGCCCTCTAGTCCCAAACTAAGCAGAGCTTGTACTATGGGAACTAGATTGCTGATATAATACTTATATACTTTTTTTTTGTAAATACGAGTACATACTTATAATACATAGTAACACCCAGACATAATTATGTTTAAAGAACGAAAAACATTGCAACATTGCATGTATTCAATTATTTGCAATGTCTCCAGTTTTATGGTTATCTTTTAATCAATATTACACATGTTCATAACATGCAAGATACATTTGTCAATTTGGAGTTGGCGAGTTATGCAATTGAATAAAAAGGGATATTTTATTGAATTTTGCAATTTCTGCCTCCCACTCAGCGCTTAACTCGATCTGCGTTGAATGGAACATGATTTCAATATCGCTTACGAGTAGTTTGGTGTTGAATTAAGGATTTTAAATAAAATATTATTATTAATTTTTAGTTTTTATGACCTATCATTTTGGACTGTTACTATTGTATGTAGAAACCTAACAATTTTATTTTCATACTATTGCGATATTCATTTTTAGATTTTCACTTTAGTGTTATACCTACACATAGAATAACCAAACGCACCAAAATCAGATCAAACTCAGATCGGACGTACCTTTCCAGACCTAGAGTTTTCAAAAAGTATCATTCTCTACTATTGCAACTCAGTGACTCAGATTTTATGGCTCTACTTGCCGAATACTCAAACGCCACTTAAATTAAGTTCATGCTTAAATTATTGCCATCTCTTACAAATGAGTAGGTACGTAATGTCAAACAGAGGCAGAGAAATTTTAAATTTTAAGTGGGGCTTAAATTTGAGTAACGTTTCAGTATTCCGGCCTACGCCTTTCATGTACCTCTGCTGACAGAGGTACACACTGATTAATTAACACTGATGTAAATTCATAAAGATCGTTTTGCTTATCTACAACCTGCATTTTTACTGTTCCGAATACCTAACTGAACACGCAAAAAGGTGAGTTTTAGTTTTTTTTTTTATAATTCGCAAATGCGCTCTATACTTTAATGGTACTTGAAACATGTTTATTTTCACTAATTTTCTTTTAAAATAACTGTTTAAGATAAGTATGTTATTAAAATATAGAGTAGCTCTTAAAACCAGTCATAAATAAATAAAGTTTACTAAAATAAATAAGGTTTACTTAAATAAATAAAGTTTACTAAAATAAATAAAGTTTACTTAAATAAATAAAGTTTTAGCGCACACCAGAACTTGCAGACCCTTGTGCGGTCTTAACAGTCCATCAAAGCCCAAGTTATTATGACACACGATACAAGATAACAGCAAACCGTAACACGATAAGCTCATTAGAAATCGGACAGACAAACAAACACTATTAATACATAAACAAATCCGTGCATTCACTTCACACTTTTCTTCACTATCGTATGACACTTTACACAAAAACACACATTTTTTTTCATTAATTCATTTTGAGTTACGTCTTTATTGCACTGATTATTTCAAATTAGATTTTTTTTTCAAGATGGCGGCACGGGCGCGTTCGCCCGACAGGCGGTCGCCATGACACTGGCTGGAGGGCTGCGCCGGCGCACACTCACCATATTTACATATTATAATGCCAAGTCCTTCAGGCTCACTCCTAAGCGGTCGTGAATCTGTTTCTTAGTGATGTGATACTACTAATTCATGGACCTTTAGTAAGTGGATACTGGTGAAACTTAAAAATAACTGTTTACTTGCAATTTTAATTAAACTACTATTATAGTATTTTCTCTTTGTTTTATACACATCTATTTAGTTATTGTGGCGTACTTAAAAGCAATACACCTTATTTTCCTAGCATATTTTCAAAATGATACAAAAACAGCAAAAATAGGAGCTGCAGTGGGACCGCTTGGGACTACAATCTGCGTGATCTTGGCGGAAAGCGTGCAAGCCAGGATTCCTTCAAACGAGTTTAGATAAGAAAGTAACTGGCCAAGGGCGTGAGCGGCTTTTGCACATTCAAGATGGGTGATTGATAGTGTGAATTTATCTAACGTAATCATAGGGAAATGCATCATTACCGTTTACTCTTGCATGCAGAACAAAATGTTATACCTATTACAACGAGAGTCACTGATGTAATATAAGTACGTTAGGTAGAGTACTTAGCTATATGGAACCTTAATGCCAAAGGCACTGTCGATATTGTATCATCATGGTCCTAATATAAAGTAGATAACTATAGATAGTCACAAAACTCATTTTTCTGTTAGTTAACAGAATTCATTTATTTTTGTAATCTAACTAGATTACAAAAATAAATGAAGCATTGAAAGCATATTCCCAAAACATAACACTAAAAAGTTGTTAGTCCAAGCAAATGTGACTAAACTATCCCATTGTCAAAATAAATGAAATACTTAAAATAAGTACCTACGGCCCAATCATTGTCAACATTCCGCGACACATCCACACAATCTCTTTTGAAATCACAATGACATTCCCCTGGCCAGGCGGCCTTATTTAAATAATTACAAATATTCCAGTGAGATTACATCCGAAACTATTTGGGTCGATCATTAGAGCCTGAAATTTCATTAAAACAAAGCCTCTTCCTTTGCGAGAATATTTTTAAGCCGACCATTCACAAAGAGATATGCTAGCAAGCAGTTTGTTTGAATCATTATTTCTGAGAAAAAATATTTAAGTATAGACTTTTGAATAAGTAATCGATTATCCGAATAAACATATTAGAAAACAATTTTAAATTTTGAGTTATGCCCCTTCCAACTTTTTACCTTTTTTTGAATTTTGAGATATGCTACTTTTCACCTATTTTGCACTTATGCAAGTTTTGTCTACAGTTAAACTGCAATTCAAAGATAGTTTAAAACCAAAAGCTACATCAAAGTTTAGTCGGTACGTGAATGCCGTAACAATGCACGGCGAGATTACTCTCAGTGCCAAATGTTCCCCGCCCCTGGACATTGATTAAAATACATAACTTCCAGTTTCATGTCTCCTTTGTAGACGGCGCGGCTTCTGGGGCTCTGAGTAGGAATTATTGTCACAAATATTGAATCTTCTGATGCTGTGTGTATCCATGGAAAGGAACGTAAAAAATAAGCTTTTCGTTTACCGATTTATACAGCGTCAGGAGGCAGCCTATGCCTACACTGAACGACACACTGTAGTGCCTGGGACAATGTTTAGATGGAGTAGGCCCAGCACCTATCCCATCCTCTCAGCCTAAGTAGACATATCCACAGGAAAGACATCGTCAATACGTGACTAAGCCAAGGGTTTCCTCACGATGTTTTCCTTCACCGTTAACCTACAGTAAACTGCAGTATTATCTAAATGAAATACGAAGTACCGGACTTTTAAAAACGATGCGGTGATTGTAATTAAATCACTTTTAAAGATATAATTAGTTGGTTATAGCCGGTTCATCGAAAGAAAACATACTAAATTTTAATAACATGTTACAAAAAATTAGATTTAAAAATGAATTCCCATCAAAAGCAGACTGATTAAAACTGAAATCCCGAAATATGGATAATTTATTTAGCCCGCAGTAAGTGCCACTCAAAACAGTGTCTTAATTAACCAGAACTGAGAAATGCTGCAATAGTGAAGGAGGGGATACATTCACGAGAGGCAGTGGGAGCGGGATTAGACTCCACAGTGAAGTACTAACCCGTAAGACGAATTTTGTAAACAATAAAGAGAATAGCAATGCTAGGCAGAAATAGGTAGTAAGTAGGTACTTATAGGTACCTACTACTTCACTCGATCACTATAAAAACCTACTATTTTTCCTAATTACTAAAATAGCCATACTTATGAACGTTGCTCAAAAAACACTTGCCTTGCAGAACTTCATGTAGGTAAGGTATCAACTAGTGGGTCTTAAAAAAGTGATAAAGCTTTTACTACCTTTTTTAAACCAGATGAATCTTCAGTTATTATTCAATGTTCATAGGTCTTCAAGATTTATAATTCTACAAGTTTATTGCTTGCTATCTATCTTCCCGCCCGCTCCGCTCATTCTTCATCGCTTCCGCCCCTCCACAGCTGCCCCCTAAGTTTGCATTTCCCCCACCGCTCATAAATTCATAATTAAATAGCGGACTACCCGGCTTCACTCGTTATGAAGCTCCAATTTTATTTAATTTTTCTCTTCCCGCTAGATCCTATTTCTGGGTGAATATAAAGTGGTTAAGTAAAGCTAGTGGTTACTTCTGGTACCGGAGATTTAAGGCCTTCCATTCATTGAGTTGTGACTTTGTGCCTTTACACATAACAAGCAAGAACATACACTTTTCCGAAAAACACCACGACCCGTTATATTGGAAATGACTGCACAGATTTACATAAAATATGACATGTCTTTACGATAAAATAAAAAAATATAATTATGCTTTCAATTGTAATCTCTAGGCACGGTTAACATCCGCTCAAACCCCTTGGTACTTTTATGAATACCTGTTCCATCCATCATCAGTTTTCTTTAAAAAAAACTGAGATTCAGAGATACGCAGCCACAAACAAAAGTCGGGGCATTTAAATCAAATCAAAGACTTTATTTGCAACTAGGTAATTAACATCATACAATTATTACCTACTTAGAGTAAGCATATATTGGCAAAATAGAAAAATTTAGACGACATACAACGCATGAGAATCTCACTGGAATTTTGCTAATAACCGTACCTACTTAGATGCATCGACTTATTTGATTGCACCGGGAAACGCACCATAATATAGCATCTTACTTGATAGAAAAACAGCATAAAGGTTACAACCACAAGAGCTTCAAAAGCTCGGATATACTCCTGCATTTTAATAGGAGGCCTAATATGCAGCAATGGACATCCCACGGCTGATTATAAAGATGAGTTTTGGTTATCCAGCCTACTACCCACATTATATTTAACATCTTTGTAGTTCTTCCCGTAATTTGTAAATATAGGTATTTACAAATTCTTAGAGACATTTACGGGAAGAATTACAAAGATGTTAAATACAATGTGGGTAGTTTAAAACTCAATTTCCTTGCTGAAATCCAGAATGATGTCGTAACATTACAGTTTAGTACTGCGGCCATTTTGATTCAGTTTTGACTGTTTCTGTTGTAAGGTAAATGAATTCCTGTGATTCTGTATAATGGTGATATTGCTCAGAGTTAAAAATCTAATCTAAGTATTGATTTTGTTTATTATTGCTGGTCTATTTGACTGGGAACGTCTCTGGAACACGTGTTCTGTGGATAATACAATATCTTCTTGGAGGGCCATTCTCGTGTGCCACTCTACTACTTTTTCTCATACAAATAAATAGGTAGGACAGGGCCTCATGACACTATTTTCCTCCGTCACGTTATTTAAATACTAGTGCCTTGTTTATATGCCCCAAACATCTGCTACTCTAAGGTAAATAATTTTTGCAAAAGATTTGCGTCGCGTCATTTTTTCTCATAATAATTTATCTAATATACAACCGAATTGAGATCCTCCTCCTTTTATGAAGTCAGTGTAAAAATACTGCACGCGTTAAAAATATACTGCACCCATGCGGGAAAGGACCTCATAGAACTTTCCGTCACGGATATTTAAATACCTACTAGTGCCTCATTATAGTGACCCAAACTTCACGTGTCATTGCACACACATCTTTATTGCAACAATTATATTGCAACGCTTGTGTCGCGCCGGGCGTCGACCCGCGACAGGATGTTGCAACAATGCCCCCCTGGGGTAATGGGTTCGATTCCGGGTTAGGTAACGTGACGTTAATCATAGCTAACTCAGTGTCTTAAGCTTAGTCGAGCATTATTATATAATTGCCTTCTATAATAATTTATTATAAGGCCCTGTGTCCCACCTTAGTAAGGTTGGGTAGTCGTCACGTAAAAATATCTACTATTTTTCAGCACTTTCCAAAAACGTCTGTTTCTCCCAATAATCCGCATGTCTAATAACTAAACTATTCCATATTATTAAATAAATAAATAAATATTCACGGACACTTAACACATGTCCTAGAAATTAACAACTTGACAAAACTTGTTGTGTGCTGGATTTTTTAAAAAACTTCAGTTTTTATTCAGGCAGCAAGTTTTGGCCAACAGTGCACGTAGTATTTTTCGCTATTCTTTCAAATTCATAATTCAAATAGATATTTCCAGGCGAACCTACCTCTTAGGCCCATAATTATGCCGAATATTCTAATACAGAAATTGTTACTCAATCATATAATTGAGCAGAAATTTTCATACAAAAATCTATGCTTGATTAATCAGTGCTTGAGTAGATCAGCATGCGAGCCTTAGAATCAGAGCTTGCAACCACTAAACTCGCGCATTTCGCATATTATCACCGTAAGTTAACACTTGGCTGCTGGCTATTGTCCAAAATGGTAATGAAGCCTTTTTTCTCGATGACAACGCCGTTCGATCGGTTAAGCTTAGTTTAGCGCGTTTATCTGTTGAATGCGAATTTAAATAAGGTGGGGTTTCGCTTAGATAAGCACGTCTGAAGCGGCTTTTAAAAGGAAAAATGTGGATAGTTTATTTTTGGGGGTTTCTAGACTAACGGACCATCCTCAACTGAGCACGGGTTAAACACCAAAACCTATATAATAATATATATTCTGAAGTATTATAACTATGCACATCTCCAGAATGCATGCTCTCTCTTTACCACGATCAGCTCAACTTTATAGCTGTGAATTGACAGACATTTTCACATTAGTTTGTGTGGCTTGGCTTTAGTTTTTACGCTTCCTGGCCACTCTAACCTGGCCTACTATTTTACGTGACACGTAGGTTTCATACACAGTAGGTTGTCTCATGATGCCACTTTTTGTCCACGTCTTTTTCTGTCCAGCGACAATATCACCCACACTTCTGTACGTACGTTCGTGATAGAGTCACGAACAAATCTGACAGTCGCCGTGTTAATCTATTCGAGTTATATTGCGCATCAATGCCAGCTCGACTGCCAACCGTTGTAGTGTCACCGCGCAGTGTATCTCGGATACGCTAGCTTTACGATACGTTTGCGATTGTCACATTTATTCGTGATCACGGCACTGTACATATTATGTCAAGACTTCAGGGCCTCTATGTGAATAATGATTAGGTACCGAAGATTCGGTAGTGACGTTTGTGCTACACTGCGCAGTAACGCTGTGACTTCGAAAGAGCCTAGACTATCGCTCGAAGCGACTGCGCAGTGTAACACAAACGTCACTACCAAATCTTCGGAAATCAATATTCACAGTAGAGGCCCTGGTATTAAATACCATCAGACACATCCCATTGGCTTTGGCCACTAGCCTGTATTATGATTATTTATTTTCATGTCCAAATTATAATCTTTGCAGGGGTCACCAGTGATCTCATGTTTAGGGCTTGTCCAAAGGGCCGACCGTTGCTATGGCAACGATATATTATTAAACCTCATAAATGCAGCCCTAAGGGGTGGACTATTTCCGAGGATTAAATCTGTTCTCTTGATAATATTTGCGGACCTTTATAAGAAGCTTCTTGAAGTATAACCGTAGAGGGAGCCATAGGTACGGTTTAGTTTGGTTACAAAGTTGTGATATTTCAACTTTACCTGTGTGTAGGTTTTTCTGTGATAGGTACTTGTTTATACATTTCCCTTGGGTAATGCCTGTAACTAAATAGGTATACCACAAAAGCATTAGGTATTCAAAATATTGAGTGTCATGGTACCTAAATACGTTAGGGGACATTTTCAAGGAGAAAAAAGAAGACTTCAAGACCAAGCATATAGAGGTGTTAACCCCACTTATTAACAATATTTTTTTATTCCAATATCGGTAGCTTTTATAATCAAAAAACTACCCCAATAATTATCATAACAAACGACTGCCGCTAACCACAGACACGAAGTTAATTAATAAACGGTATTGTTCAATTAATTAGTATTTAAAACATATTTATTTAGCTGATTACGGTGAGGCCTATTTCGGGAATCCATGTTTTGATTTTGCCTGTTTTCCTATACATAATAATCAGGCCTTCGCATCTAGTATAGTTTCAAGTAGGTACTGAATGTATCCACATGGTGTATGTACGTGACTATAACATTATCTACTGTAAGTCTACCTAGATATCACATAGTTAGGTGAGTCGTCTAGGCTAGTTTAACACACGTGTCAAACCTAGTAAAATCGTGATGAGATTGCAAAATAAGCAGATTATAATCGCTTCTCTATTTAACTTAGATAAACCATGTCTGTGAAGGTAGTAGCACGAAGTAGAGTCATGGTCAAAATGCTCTAGTGATATTAGTTACAGTGATCCGATGAAAAAACAGAAAACGGTCGCTATATCGGGTCAGTTTTTTGAAAAAAGTAAATGTCCAACATGATTTGGAAAAGAAAACATTTTATTACTTACCCTACCATCTACTATGGTACGTTTCAGATTTCAAAATCCCTAATTACCTGAAATAGCGAAACCGCTGGTAGTAAAAGTAGCCTAAGTACTTATTTACATTTTTTTTATGTGAGGGTTCAAAAATTAGATTGTTTGTTTTAACAAAACCAAAGTCAAAATGCTTTTATTCAATAAAATTTCACTAATCACGATAGAAAAAAAAAACTCATTATTCCTTGGTTCTAGTGAAACCTTGGAATCGGAAGTCGAAGAGTCACCATTACCTACTATAGCCCCATGCAGTGACCGCAAGGAATGCACTGGCGCCCATATCTCTCAATGTAACATGCACTTAAATTGACCGGCTCAATGATAGCCATTAGACTTATTGCTGAAATTATGAGCTTGTAGGTACCTACCTACAGTCTAAGATGACTGTTGAAGAAGTAGTTGTTGATTACAAAACATTGAGTCACTCAAATCACTCAGATTAGATTAAAACTCTGATAAAGTCTCTACTTTTGGAATTACCAAAGATTTCTAAAAAATATTTCACTAATAGATACTTTATTCCTGATGGTTATGTCTAACTGTGATATCAAGTAGGTAATACAGTTTTTACAATAAAAAAAAAAAATCTTGGACATATTACACAACGCCCTCTAGTCCCAAACTAAGCTAAGCTTGTACTATCGGAACTAGATTGCTGATAGAATACTTATATACATTTCTTTTTTGTAAATACATACTTATAATACAGTACATAGTAACACCCAGACACAGAACAAACATCTATGTTTGCCACACACAAATGTTTGTTCTCGGTGGGGATCGAACTCACGACCCACAGCACGGACGGCAGAACTACTACCGACTGAGCCATGACGCCTGTCAAATAATCACAATATTTACGAATACACATGAATCAGTTAAGCTATCTACAAACCGTTGCAAACGATTTATAGATCTCAACTGGTTCAAATCAGATAGCGAAATAACTTTACAATTTAAACTACCTACAGCCCGAGTATAGAAATATTTTAAAAGTGAAACTAGAAAGAAAGAAAGACAGAAAGAAAGAAAGAAAATACATTTATTTTGGACACATACATAACAGCACAACAAAAAGAAAACAACATAGGAAGAAACTTAAGAAATACATATAATAGAACAAATATAGGTAGGTATATATATTATATACCTACCTGTCTAGGCGCAAACCTGACGTGCTGCCACAAAACAAAACAAAACTAGGTGCCAGGTCTTCGCGAGCAAAACCTAGAAAATACAGAATAATCTCTTGAAATCGAAATTTATTATGATCCTAGAAAGACAGTACCGTCTATAACATTGTCGATACATAGTAGGGCACCTAGACTAGGTACTCTACCTAACAGACAAACACCCGTTACTACTATTTATTACTTGTAATTTAGCAAACTACCACCGTCTAGCAAACATAAACTAATTCATCACATAGAACTGTAATTCGTAAAGATTGTTACGAGTTGAATGTACTTACCTACCTAGTTCAAAATTGTAGACATCGTTGCTTTTGTAACGGTAGCTATCATCTATTTTTAGGTTATTTAGTATTCTACTATTGAAGTTTGACAGCTGAAACGCAGCTGAACCGTGGCTTTTCACAGTGACGTTTTAGCTTAAAATTGACCGAACCATAGGTAATTTGAACGGAATAGTCATGTTATAAGCATTTATTGGTACTTTTAGTTACAGGTCACATAAAAAATAAGTATTAATAATAAGTATTGTAAATGAGTAGAATTTTAGTTGTTCTTTTGCAGGAGGAGTAAAGGAGTTTCACATCTAGCTAACGTAAACTTATCTCTGCGCCAACACAATAAGGATTGATTTACAGCGCAGGTAACTGTTTAGTTCCTGATCGTAAATAAGTGTTTAATGGAAGGAAAATATTTTGTATTTTAACTGTTTTAATTCTATAGCACCTATATAGGCATGTTCCTACCTCGTAGAATCGACAAGCAACCGCGACTATGGACCGGAGGATTAGGAGAATACCCAATAAACCAAATACCTCGGTAAATCTACAGTATTTGGCTAGGCTTAGTCAATCTTCTCCGATTATAAGCGACGTTCTGCGCGGTCATTATTTCGATGGGTGACCGTTAGTGGCATTTACATCTGAGCGCTTCCGTGCTTCAGAGGGCACGTTAAACTGTCTCGACTCTAGCAGTCGTTAAGCCATGACGGAGGCTTTAAGGCAGCCTAAAAACTCCGTCACCAGAGTTGGTCCACTAACTCATACGAGTTTGCTTTTACAGTACCTAGAGATAACCTAAGAAGTCGAACTCTAGCAAATGATGATGATGATGATAAGTAGACAGTACCTAGGAAAGCGTGATGTACAGAGTATAGAGTGCTGATGCACGCTAAATGCAAACAGCACTCTAGATAATGTATGCGCCGTCACGGCCCGTCACAAGCCGTCACGTGCTTGTGTACCATTTTTGTGGATATAGCCATAGCGTGTGTCGGTTTATCAGTTTCTTGATATCTCTAACAGAAGTCTGAACCCCGAGTCTGTGCATTTGTTTTGACTTTCGACTCGAGTATAGCACACGCAAACGCATTTGCAAAGCGAGAGAGTATGTATTAAAACCGGATAAGCGCCTCTAGCGGGAGATTTGGGAATTGTGCAATTCCCAACGAAATTTCTCGCTTTGCGAATGCGTTTGCGTGTGCTATACTCGAGTCGAAAGTCAAAACAAATGTACAAACTTGGGGCTCTGAAGAAAACATCGTAAGAAACCCCGTATTGACGTTTTTTTACTTGAACATCCAAAAATCCCACACTACTTATCAATACAATAGTGCAAAACTGCCTGCACTATTCACTCGGTAGCTATTTTCACAGCGTCTAGAATAAACAAAAATACCACTAAAAGCTACACAAAAATAACACTACACCAAGCAAATCAAAACATGGCCGCTTTGTGAAATGTCATCATAAAAAATACCGGTATCAACGACATGGTTTGTACAGCACTTAAAAAATTGTCAAAGCATTCCGGATTGCTCTAGGTCGAATATAACTGCATAAATAAAATCGCATGGAAGAAAAATCGCAAGCGTACCAATGGCTAACGAGAATCCTAGCCACAGTGTCATATTAAAGTGATGGGCGTATATAGCTTAGATGGTCATCGATATCGATTAGAATTTAGTACAAGCACACTATTTGTAGTGTTGAAATTAGAAGTGCCAGTTTTTAGTAAAAAAATGCGTGAAAATATTTTTCCTTTTCCTTTTAGTTTAAGTTTCCTTTTACTTAGGTAGTTGTATTAGGATTTGGAAATTCTTTTGTCATAACGTTGTCAAACTTTTTTTTTATAATTACAATTTTACATTTTGTGTTGTGATTTTACATGTGATTTTCCATCTTGATTCCTTCCATTTATTAACCTAAGTTTGTGATTAACTATCATTTTAGTGGACTCAAAACTTAGTTTATATATAAACTAACGCAATACAACTCGCAAACACCATTCAGAGAAACTAAGTCATGTTTAAACTTGCAATAATCGTGCAGTGAAAGTGGTTTGTCCAGGTGGAACCATCCAAGAATAATTATAATGATTTTCTTGTATTTTCTCTCGTGTTTTTATATTTTTTAGTTCAAACTGGAAACTGGTTGCGTTAAGTATTGTAATAAGTAACTACCGGTTAGAATTTATAAAAATAATTAAATGTTATGTTGTAAATTACTAAAGTAGGAACTATAATTTATTTGTAAACTGACCTAATAAAAACTAATAAGTACTAAAAACGAATACTGTATGCCCTGGACAGAATATTCTGCAGGTCGTTAAAAACTTGTAGAAAGCTCTAAGAATCTGGATTAAGTTTTATCTATCAGTCTAGAATAAACAACAACCAGTAAAGAAAATACAGACACAACTTTTTGTAAGCTATACGGTTCTTCTACACTTCGATTAGGTGCGAAAATAACTTCTAAATTCGCTATGTTATTCTTTAGGTACCTAGGTAATTCAGTGTATCGATTGCAAGTACAACACTAGCCGCCCTCATCGCAAGTGGTCGCATAACGAGCAGATAACGATGCCGTTGTTATCGACATGCAAACCATCGACACGATAGACTAGTGCTGTGCTGGTTTTGCTGGATTATGTATTTCAGCACGAAGTATTTTGTCAATGTAATTGTGGACTTTGTAATGATTGAACTTCCCAGTGATCGTTTCAAACAAAGATAGAAGAATTATATTTATTTCATAAAGTTTAAACTAAAGCAGAAAACAGTGGTCTATGTAAAGAATTTGTATATATTTTTTTATTATTTAGAGATCTCAGTTGATAGGTACTTGTTCGATACCTACCGAATATTAAACTTTAGGCGGCCTCGCTCAGTAGCGATGGAAATTGTGCAAAGAAATATTATGATAGTAATATTTCTTTGCACAATTTCCAGTGCCGGATAAAGTCAGCGCGGGGCCCGTAGCAACTTCTATCAAGGGGCCCTTGGATTGCTTAAGCTTTACCGAAAATTGTGATTTTACAGTACATTTTTGTTTGAAAGCAAAAAGAGAAACACGTACACACCGGCGAGCGAAGCAAGCCGCGATTTTTTTTGTGTTTTTGAGCAATATGATTTGAAAATGTTGATAGCTTTTACGTTTTACGGTAAGAAAGCGTTGGTGCGCGGGACCCCCAATGCGCGGGGCCCGTAGCATTTGCTACGTGGCTAGTCCGCCACTGCGAATTTCATAACTTTGGTTAACCCATTCACGGCCGGCCGCACCATATAAAGCAGCATATAGTGCTTTGCCGGCGATGAATGGGTTAAGATGCATTATTTACTTAATTATTATGATCTATCATCATTACCTACAGTAATCGTTCCAGGACTTCTAACAGATGAGTAACTCAGTAGATTGGTCCTACATAATATACCTTCCTATATTATATAGAGTACCTACCTATCATTTGAACACTCCCTTCGTTAGTTCAAACCTATAAAGCGCTAGTGACCGACTCCTAGTTATTTAGGTCGAAAGGCGTGATCTGCGCGTGCGCATTAATGCTCCATCACGCACGTTTCCTGCCAGTTCATGTCTCAAATAACACAAAGAGAATTCATCTTTGTTACTTTTCCATTTTGTGACGGATATCCGGATTGCTTCTATTTATTTGAATATCAATGTATGTATAAAGCTTTCCTAAGCTTTTGGCCATATAAGTCTGGCAACGCCATCTGTGAGTTGTAGTTAGAAATGTTTCATCTTTATCGATGAGTTGGTTTGTAGCTGCAGTGACTAGATGGCGTTGTTTCCAATAAAGATTTAAGCCTTGTTTGGGAACGACCAAGAACGTAGTAACTAGAACCTATTACACAAAAAATATGACTCTCAAATAAGACACCTAAATTTGATGTCTTTTTTACAAAATAACTTTATCAATGTTTTGTACTAGTAATTTCCTCTAAGACCTACCTGCACAGCATCATCCAGGCACCGTCCCCAGGCGTCGCTGCGGTCGACGAGTGAGTTCCACTTGTCAGCGAGTTTGGCGACCTCGCGCCGGATGGAGCGCGCCAGCTCCCGTGCCTGCTCCTCTGCAGAACGGTAACCACGCGAGTCGCCTTCACTGTCGCGGCTTGCTGTAACAAAAAAAATCTATAAAAAAAAACCATACGAAATTTTCTCCAAATTTTCGTTCTACTACATCATTGCGAGACACAAGACAGAGAAGGCTGGTTTGGTATAACATGAAGGAGGCCTATACCTAGTAGTGAGTGGGTGATACCGGGCTAAGATGATGACGATGATCTATTGCTAATATAAATCCGAAAGGTATGGAAACCTGTTAACATATAGTAAGTGAAATGACATGAAATGTATTTATTTGCGTTAATAATAACAGTTACTTTCAATTTAAGTTCTCAATATGCACCAAGATATTTGAGAGGATGTCTACCGTGACTGGAAGTACAGTAAAATGATAGACCTACCTACATGTTCCTCCCTACGAATACATAGGTACATGCAGGTATATAAATATCAGTATACCTACAAAATGATAACCCGAAAGTTCAGCCCAAAAATACTTCAAATGTGTACAGAACACAACTTTTTCATTACAAGCGACCGAGTCACAAACGTTTCATCCCGGAAAATCCGCCACAGTATAAATACTAGCGCCCAGTAATTTAATTTCATTACATTTCCTAAACCACCGGAGCCGGGGGCTAAAAAACAGCTCATCAAATAAGTCACCGCGCCGCCGACCACTTAATATCTGGAGCCGAGTGCAGGGGCGTAGCTAGTGTCGTAATTTTGAATATATTTGTGGCAACACTACTTTTTTTTTTTATGGTCGCATTGGTGGCGGGTGATTGGTGAGAAACTATGCCAGGCGGTATGAAATTCGCTCGTTCGTTTTGTTCCAGGGGATTTCAATTCGTTTTTGGTAGCAGAAGTGTTGACAAGTGATAAAATAAGTAAGTGTATTGCAGGTCCTGAATAAAACGAGAGATATTCAAGATTATCCTGGCGTTTCATTATACTAGGTTGAGGGTAAAAAGTGGTTCAAACACAGTTTCCTCTTCATCATAATTGCTCTGCCCTTATCCTCCACTAGGTGGGGTCGGCACAACCGCTCCGTATCAGAAGGTCTATCAAGGAAAATGACGTAGTTTGCTGAACGTCGGCAAATTAAAACGTCTATATGGTGGCAATGTCTTGAGTGGCAAAACGACTTACTAGTAAAACGTCCAAAATGTAAAATTGACACGATTAAGAAGTACAGGTATCAACATAATATAATAACATGTTTTCTTCTTCTCACTCCTATCGTTCGTCAACTCTGAATCTACTCCTCTTTCACACAACCTAACCACTTCTTCGGCCTTCCTCTACTTGCGTACCCAGCCACACTCATATTAACTCTTCTCGTAATATAACTTTCATCCCTGCAGTTTCCGTTTAGAAGCTTATACTGAAGCGGAAAGTGAAACATATGCATATGCGAATCAGTCACTAAAATAAAAGCTATCTTTAATAATGAGTGGAATCCTCCAAATAGCTTGTTTTTGCTAGGAGGTAACCTGACTAATTAGGTAATTTTTTTTTATACAATTTATTTAATCGTTTGACCACTATCACGCCTAATGTTAAGCGTTGATGTTGCCTACAACGTAGCACGTAACTAGAAGATACCTATTCACTCTAAGCTTGAAAACTTCCAAATGAATATAATTGTTAATAATAATTATCTAATGACTATAATATAAACAGAACGAGTTCTCTTTTAAATCTCAGAATAAAAAGCTAAACTACTGCAGTTCTAAATAGTGTAGTAGTGGTTGAATTCTTTCGGGACTAAAGAATTCAACCACTACTGTGTCACTACTTAGTTGTGGGCCTGCCTCCAACCACTTACAATTTGGAGCGTGATACTCGGGTGGGGCAATTTAATAATTACGTTGTTACTTCCACCCGAGGCCTGCAGGATGCATTTCGTTTTTGAAAAATAACGAAGAAAATGTACAATTTCCTTGCGAAAATGCTCAGCAGTTTAGTATTACCTACTACTTAGTTCTTTATTCAACTTAAAGAAGGCTTCGTTCAAAAGAGTTGCAACCTTCATATAATTTTGGAGTCAGTAAGTATTTATTTATATCTTTATTTTAAACTGGCTTTAAATCTTTGATCCTCATCTTATTTCACCTGTTATTAACTTTACTTTAAAAATCAAGTTTTAGAAGCGAAATGAATGTCGATTTCTAGACGATATCTAACTCTTATTGGAAAATATTCTCGTAGGTCAATAAGGGCAGTCACTAACATGCAAATTGACTTCATTTAGGTACTTGAATGAATTGGTTGAATTCCTAAAACACTAATATCTTTAAGATCTCTTTTTTACACATTTTTACAATAAATGATTCTTATTCTATTAATCCACTATTAGCATTAATCTACCGAGAAAACTTCACTGCAAAATAACTCAAACAATATCTCTAAAAGTAATTAAAAGCTGTACCTACATGAACGGAGTAGCAGCAGAAAAGCTGAAAATACGCGAGAATTTCCGTATTTTAATTAAAGATGGTATTTGAAAGGACGTATTTTTTGGCCACCCTTGCATGAATACCTTTTGTGAACCAGCACCGAGTGTGTGAATCGGGAATGAAATGAATGAACGAATGATAATTAATTTCGCTGAATGAGGCTTGTTTGATCTGTGGAATTAAAGGAAAATACTGAATACTGAGAAGAGGCTGAAATACTTGAATAGCGAGGTATCATCACAGGCTTATTTTTCTTTTTAAACATACAAACTTTATTTCATGGTAACTGGACCTCAAGTTTTTTAACACTATCAATAACTTTTGAAAATTTAGTTACAACTCAAGACAGGTGCAACGCCAAGCCGTCACAACACTAAGTTTCTAGACTCTTGGAGGTATAATCTAAAAACTACTCAACCATTTTCATATTGCAAGATATTTTTATTTGTCATAGCACATTTATTTCAAAACGCATCCGACCGGCTCAATCTTTTACGAGCTCTGCTATTTCTCAGAAAATATAAACAGTTTGCAACAACAGTGAAAAACGTCCACTGTCCACAGACACAGAACCATTCACTCATCGATACTTCACAGACTATAAATAACTGAAATACACAAATTCGATTCGCAAGAGTTATGTCCGTCATAATACTGGTTCTGATAAAAATGCTACTCCATAAAATGGCTATGAAGGGTTGCTGGACCGGGGTTGCTAGGGGTGGGTTTTGAATAAGAACAAAACAGTTGCAATTTATATGTTTTGGTGAGTAACACTTAGCTGTTTTGTGTTTTTAGGTTAGAAAAGCTATATTTCTTATAAAAATACTACACTAAGTAGGTACTTATGCTTGGTAATATTTCGTTGGAAATATCTAGGAAGCTAATTTCAAAAGGTTTTAGTTGGCGTAACCAGCTATATTTTTACATAGGTAAACAATTAAGCATACATAGGTAAGTAAGTATATTTCAAGTTATACTTCAAATGCGATTTCCAAAAAGGTTGCGTTAAATGAGAGTGATCACATACAGAGACCCCCACAAAACGCAAAACACTTCGATAGCGCGTTCTAGGATCCGACCAAACTTAGCAGCGCCATCTAGTTCTGATTTAGGCAACATGAGCATAGAACCTTTTCTAACTAATTAAGTACCTACTGCATATTGGTTAAGTACATAAAAATAAATACTAAATTAATTTCACATTAAGCACAGAGCGAGAGTGAATGCGTGGCACTCGAAGTATAACTTCTTCCGCGCGGAGGGTCTCCAAGCACTATTATTTTTTTAGAAGAAATTTATCGAAAGTTCTAAAATAAACTCTGCCAAGTAGACACAATTTTTTGTAGAGGTACACACCATTTTCCCAACCCTAGAAAAGGTCTGAACCCATTTTCAAATTTACGAGCTGCTCAATGCGCGTTTCGATTTACGCATTCGACTCTTTATACGTCTTTAACTGACCCAGATAGGGGTTTTTTACTGATTTCAAATAAGACCCATTAAATGGTGATTCTGCCTTTTGTTGACAGTTGGTTAGTATCGGTTTAGTGTTGTTTAAAAGTGGGTTTGAAGAACTAGGCAAGTCACATCTCTCAACAATAGGAGTTACTCCACTCAGCTAAACGAAGCTAGAAAACATGAAATAACAAAACTATATAGTACTATATACGTATCCAAACGTCAATAGTAAAAAAAAAGCAATTTCCTGTTTTAATGTGAAATACAGTTCGTCAGCTGGCGACTATCAGAGTCTGTCAGATGATAGCCCACTGAATATGCGCATACTTAAACAACCCAATAACCAGACGTAGTGTGGTCACGTTATGCTGAAGTAATAGCAACAAACACCAGTCTCAAACTGTAAAAAAAAAACACCAAGAAGATCAGTTTTATAGGCCATGGGTTTAAACAGTAACGATCCTTCGCGACCACACTACAGACTTCTAATTATATGCTTGCAAAAGGTAACTGGCAATCTTATTTTTGAACGTGCCTTTGTCTATGGAATTTAGAAGACAGCTCAAAAAATTATAGGGGATGTTTGTCTAGTTTATCTAGCAACACAGTCACGAGCATTTTTTACTTTACAAAAAAGACTTGGCAAAAGGACAAGCCTCCAGTGCAAAAACAAAAAAAAAAAAAAAAAACTTTATTTTTAAGGTTATGTACGGTAATTTTTTGTTACTTTTTTTTAGATTATGTTCGATAAATAAAAACAGACACTGCAGAAACTTTATAAACCAACTTGCTAATGTTTACAATAATGTAATTGTAATGCATAGATTGAAAGCAATGGTAGCTAAAACCGATGAAGTTCTAATCTCTGGAGAGCTATCAAACCGCAAAAACATAATCGTAGACCAATCAATCGGTGCTCGGATGATTGGAAGGCGCCTTCACATTTACAGCCAGGTATGGACTGAGGGGAAGAGAAATGGGGGCTTGTCCCTTAGTATGTAGGTCTTAAAAGGCAAAAGACATGAGACTTATTAACTAGTAGCTATTTAAAACGATTCCCAGAACGAACATCTTTGGCTAGTAATACCAAGACCATGTGAAAACAGAGCCAAAAAAAATTGCGCTTGTAAACTAAAAACTCTTTCAGTTGTTTTAGTAGCTGAAAATGTTTTTTTTCTAAAAGCCGGCGATAACATCTTATCATAAACATCCATCATATTATTTTCATGATGATCCTAGACACACCATTGAGCCATTGGTCACGCCATTGGCCTTCAGTTTTCTGTCTTTCTCATCGAATTACCATTGCCCCTAAATTATTTACCCTTAGTCTGGCACTGAGCTCAGATTGATTGAACACTCGCCGTCCATCGCCGCACGGAATTTGCAATTAGCGCACTCGGCTCGCTTCTAATTGCGTTCACTCGTTCACTAGATCATTCATTCATTCACTATGTCTTTGTTTTAGCGGGGTATTGACTTTTTTGAAACAGTGGTTTAGCTCTATTATAAAATTAAAGATGGATGAAATAATTTCGAGCTGTAGATATTCAGATTAAATTGTATTATTATTATAGGGAAGGTAGGCGTTGTAGGTACCTACCTAATTAATTTGAAGTTGCATGCGTTGAGCAAGGTGCTAATTTTGATTATACTTAATGGTAGCGAATTCTAAAGCCTATATAGGAAGCCCAAATTTTTCCTAATCTAGTAACTTCTAGGGAACGGAGTAGGAAAATATTTGAGAATGAGAATGATCACGAAGAACTAAAAGAACCCTTGTAAACACAGTAATGCTAGCAGCACTGCTTAGCGGCACTAATAAGGACTACAGACTCGTGGTCACACCAGATTGACACACTGGTGTGACTTAATGTGCCATCTTACTTATTAGTGCCGCTAAGCAGTGCTGCTACCATCTTACCTAATACCATCTTAAAGATGGTAGTAGGTATTTCCCTGGAATAGCTCTTCACTAAAAGCATTTTTACTACACACTAAACCTACTTTGTTTAAGCCTATATAGGTTCGCTTTAGTGCAACATGTGAGGACCCTAGGTAGTAAGGCAGTTTGGCATTCAGTCTTTATTGGTAATTGGCAGCGCAGATGACAGCAGCGCCAGCTGTGATTGGTTTAGCCGACGCCTCAGACGGGTAGTAAGTTACTGATTGGTTTAGTTTCATGATCTGTCTCTATACCTCAGTAGTGTTATGTTTCTATGTTTGTAGAAGGAAATATTTGGGAATACTGAACCGAAACCAATACAAAAACATTTATTTCAATAAAAAGTAGACAACGAACATAAAAAATATTGTTTAAATTTTCTAATTAGGTAGTTAGAGGGTATGTAGGTATGTAACTAAACCGTTGAAGAGTTCATGCATTGATTCCTCGGTCTAACGAAGTATACGTATAGACGCAATATTTGTTTAGGTATGTAGCTAAATTACTTGCTTGCTAGTAGCTAAATGAGTTTGAGTGTTATAAATTTTAGTGACGTGCAAATTATGGTGTTTAACTATTTCACTTACGTTCAGTATCGCTGGTGTCCGATAGAGGTGGCTCGCTCGCGATGTACTGTCGACCGCTGAGTAGGTTGCTCTCTACCAGCGCTCGCTTGTCTTCCAGCTGTCTTCTGAAGGCACGGTGGTCATCCTGAAAACAGAGATACGGTTCAGAACATAAATAAATAGTCACTGGAATTGTACAGTTTGTAAAGAGTGAAAGATTGAGGGCGCCACTGTGTTTGCAATGAATCAATTCGTTCATTCTTTTGTTGAAAATGAATAAATAATGATTTTTAGTTACCTAGGTACTTAGTTAATTAAATGTTTTTTGTCGAAGCTGACTAAAGATTTTATTAAAGACTACTTGTAGGTAAAAGTAAATTAGAACTTCATTTACAGTTCAGAAATTACAAAGATTCCTTCCATCAGCACACTAATACGATTACCAGGTAGATCCTATAAATCCGTCCACCATTTTGTGGTGAGGGCGATAACCAAAATGGCGACGCGTTTTGGCGGCAAACCTGATTTAGGTACGCGCGGATTAGCGTGCGGTCAAATTATTTATCGTCTGTTACATTTGGTAATATTATACGTGTCAGTGATTTAAACCGATTATTAGTATGCTAAACCTAATTAACAGTAAGTAGTTTAAGCCTGTTAGATATTACCACTATCTATTTGACGGTTCTTAGTAACGATTCTTATTGTGGTTTCATAAGATTTTTACCGGTACTAAACAAAAACCACTTTTTAAATACCGTTATTTTGAATTTTCAATCCCTTCAATTATTCCTGAAACTATCAAGATAGCATTATGAAACTACTCAATTTCACTTATATATACTTTACGATGTTTTTTTATGAGAATAAAATAATGTAACACAGATTATTAACACGTGTAAACCTTTGCATATTAATGTTTTCCCTCACAAAATGATGAGAGGCATAGCACTGAGTCCAAGCAGTCTACCATAGTTCAAACAGGACCCTGCCTTACCTGCTGTTTGAGGAGTGCGTTGAGGTCTCCTCTAGGGGGCGCTAGTGCATTCAGTTCAGTCTCTTTTCGGATCACCCACTCGGTGAGCTCTCTAAGCGAGAGGAGCAAAGCAGACCAGTGTTCTGCGTTGCTTTCCAGACGATTTCTGTAAATAAAATACGGTGGTTAGTTTCAAGGTGCGATTGTGTTAGGTTATTTGCTTTGTATGATTAGGTATGATCACATTTTTTTTTTGCAAAATTACATCCATCCGTTTTATTTTTATTTTAAAACTATGTAGACGGAATTTTAGTCTTTACCTACTATAGTTTTTGATACGCAAAATAGACGAATCATAATAGAACCAAGATTTCTGTCAGGTTTACGTACTAACAAAAATAAAATTTAGGTACCCACCTACCTCTCGTCGTACTAAAATATAATGATAGACTGATAAATCAATAAGCATTATTCAGTACCCTAGGGCGTATATAGTTTAAGCTTTGAAATAACACACAGATAATCTAAATTTGAATTTAACCTGAATGAAAAATGCAAGGGTGGCTTGAGAAGTGTAATACAGATGACCCTATGGTTGGGTTAATGTATAGCGACGATAGCTATAGTGACATCAAAAGACCCAGTAGGTACAACAAAGGCCCACCTGAGCGCAGACCGCAACAGGACAGACCGCAGGACTGCCAATTTATATCTATATAAGTCTAGAGAACTTTGAAAAGGGTTATGAGGCTTGGCGTAATACGCAGCGATTGTTATACAAAGTGTAACATAATTACCCTATAAACCCGTAGGTGGCGTAATCAGACCGACCACCTGAGTGCTTGGACACGTGCAAAGGGTCAATAAATCGTAATTGAATTTTTCACACAAAAGTACAACTTTTATTATTTTAGAAATTTGCGACAACCCTAAGTGTTTGTTTACTATTTGCGTAAACCTATACAAACGCATGCACACGTAAGTACTATCCTACCGCGTCGCACGCACACGCTAACTGTGTATAGGTACGTTTTAAGTAAAAGTTACGAGCTCATTTCATGAATGGAAAACTTCGAAATCTCAAAAGTCGTAGAACAAACACTTTTCGCCATGACCTGTAGAATACCCCTCCTTCGGACTTATAGAGTATTTATGTTACACCGTGTATAAAACAATCCTACTCTTGACGATAAAGCAAGCAAGCTCGTATGAGTTAGTGGCCAACTCTGGTGACAGAGTTTTTAGCCCGCGTTAAGGCCTCCGTCATGGCTCAACCAGAGCCAGACAGTTTAACGTGCCCTCCGAAGCGTGGAAGCGCTCAGGTGAATTCTGAGCGCTTCCACGCTTTGGAGAGCAATCAACGTACTCTATTTGGATAAGTAACTGTTAGTGAAATTTGCCACTAACAGTTACCCATCCAAATAGAGTGTGGCTTTTCAAAATTCCTTTCTTAGTGCACCCCTAGGTATACTATAAAGGATACTACCCTACAAATTTCATACCTCTAGGACTTATAGTTTAGGCTGTGCGTTGATTGTCAGTCAGCTTCAAAAGAGTTTTATATATTTTGAGAAGAAGATAAAACAAAGAACAAGTTAAGCTCGCTTCGCTCCCTGTAAAGGTTGAGGTGGCCGTTACTCTGAGTAGATATTTCATCAGTCTATAAAACCCGGTTTACGACCGAAGCCAAAATCACTGAGCACTTTAAAATTAACATCTGAATGCAAATAGGAGACTTACACACTTTATCTGACACTAAAAATAAGCAATTATTTCAAGTGTCCCGCAGACGTATACCTAAGTTTATTCGTTTCCGGGACGTAAAAGCGGACAATAAAGTGATTTGAAAACCGCCATCTTGTTTTATGTGGCAATGAATCGGTAAACAGGGTGTGGGACTCAACGAACCCACACAATAAACATTTTTCTCAAGATGGAAGGAGTCATTTTACGCGTAATAAGTTGAACCCATGCATTTTCCAGTCACAATTAGGTAAAAATATTCACAGCTTTCGACATCGGTTGGGTTTAATCTTATTGAATGTTTTAACTTTATTCAGGGGCATTCTTCTGTATGACTTAGGAGATTCCTTGCCGTAACCGTATGACGTCACCGTAAGGAATGACATTTATGGCATAGGAAATACGGCACAAGCATAGGGCGACTTCACGCCGCTGTCTTGTCGTGCTGCGTAACGCGCTTGTATTGGTCATAGCGGGTGTGGTCAGACTGATAGCGATAACCAGCGCAAAAAAATTACCTGTTTCATTATTTTCAAAATCTTTTACTAATTACGTGAGTCGAGTTATTTCCATTTTGGGATAAATAATTCCCATTAAGACTACTCATTTAGGTACATAGAGGGTTCATAAACCATTCCTTGCGAAAAAATAATGACCTCTAAGTTTAATTATCCACCACAATGTCCCACTCTCTATTAATAAAACTAACAGAATCTTCGGACTCTATGCGTGTCCACGTTTTCCTAAGATTAGTTGAAGCAAAGACAAAAGCATTTTCGGCATACACGCTCCAGCTTTGGTCGGGAATTTTCGGCTTGTTTTGGCAAAGTTCAGCATCCGAGCTATGCATGCAATGGCCGCCATATTGCACGCTTCAATCTAGAGCAGGGAAAGCTTTAAATATTTCGGAAATTCAATGGGTGGGAGAAATTCAAATATGATTTGCGAATATTTGCTACAGATCTTGATGATGTGGTCGCTTTTGTGGTAGGACGGTTACCGATAGTAGATGAGCGTTATTTTGGTTTTTAGACTCTTTGGATCAAATCAATGTGGATTATTGAACCGAAGTTTCGATTTTTACACATTTTCTTTGTCACAACGGTTCATATAATTTTATAGTCTCGTGATAATTCGTCCAAGTTCTACATACACTGTGTTCAGAGTTTTTAATTTTTAAACAATTAAATAAACCTCAGAAATTACAGAGATGTGTTTAATATTTATTTATTTCTTTTTCGAGATCTACTTTTAAGGTTAATAAAAATACTAACAAAAATCATTTCCTTTATCTTCTGGGAGGTATTTTTCTACCTAATCTAACTAGTCATGTAACTTAAGTATAGATAGACAATAGATTTGTATGCATACTTAATAATTCAAACAGAATAGATTAGATCACTTGATGACATCGTAATTAGTAATATCAGTTCATTACATAGTCAATGGACAATTCTATATATATTAATTAGGCCACTAGGTTTAGGTATTCATTACCTATAGCTTAAATAGATGCATAAATTAAGGGTTTACGTAGGTTCTATTATCAAAATGTTTTAGCGGTAGACCGTTTGATATCAGAGATAATTCGTTCAAGGTTATCAGATATCTTTCAAAATATAATATAAACTATAAGTCTATACTATAAGGTATGAAATTTGGAGGGTAGTATCCTTATATAGTGTAGGGGTGCACTAAGAAAGGAATTTTGAAAAGTCACACTCTAACTAAAGGATCTAGGACGCGAGCAACGTTGCGGGCGACTGCTAGTTGTCTATATGACGGCCAAACTGGCGGCCAGAAAAAACCTTTTAAACGTTATAAGTACCGCAAACTGTTAAAATTGTCTATCTGGCAAAACGGTCAAACAGACAAATGTAATAAATCACATTTTTAGACCAAAAAGTAATTATATATACGTATCAGATTTCAATTTTTCTTTTTCATATTTATGAGGCGTAGGTACCTGCGATAGTGGACTATTATTAATTACTATGCGTCTACTTATCGCAGACTAGACGTTAAACTGTATAGTATTAAGTACGTTAGTTGGTTCATGGTATGGGTTCACAATATCCTATAACATCTACTAGGTGGCTATCGCTAAACACTATCGCCAAACAAAGCTCTTCAGATATAGCAGATGCGGCTATTGTTACTCGGACTTACATTACAATGTGTGTCAATAAACTGTCTTGATAACCGGAGACGTGGAAATTACATGTCAAATTGATTTTGACGTTAGTATAGGCACAGAATAATGTGTAGGCATAAATTGGTAGTTTGACGTATATTGTAAGTGCTTACGGATATTCATAGCAGAAAAAACATTGAAAAACTGATGTAAAACAAAGTGATCTTGTAAGGTTTCAGTTTTTTCCTGTAAATGTGAGAAGTCCTTTAAAGTAAAATAAAAAAGTTTCATTGAACTTTTTCAACAGTTTTGAATTTGGACTTTGGAACCTTGGAATTCAAACAAAAACGTATGTTTATTTTTTATTTTTAGGTACCTACACGGGTTTTACGTTACAATAGTATTGCCAAACGCGAGTAGGTCTTGTTTTTTCTTTATTTTTATAAGTTGAAAGTGGCTTTGATTTTCTCCTCAATAATTTCAAATCATAACGTAGCTACGATAATGTTGCGTCGTGACGTGAGATGCGTGACTATTGTTATGTATTTTTGAAGTGAAAACTTCTTTAGCACCGTTGTGATTTGAAAGTCGATGAAACGGAAATTACGAAGATGAAACAAAAAAGCGAGGAAACGAGAAGAGAGATCCCTAATTTTCGTACGCATTTTAAGGTGACTATGCTGGCCAAGCGGTCTAACGGATTGGATCGAATCGAGACTAGCTCGTAGTGCGTGCAACTTTTTTGAAGTGAAAACTTCTTTAGCGTCGTTGTGTTTTGAAAGTCTTTTTGAAGGTTTCTTCTACCAAGTGTGAATTACACACATGCTTTTTTTTAATAAATGACATAACCACAGAGTGGCACCCGCAAGAACCAAGACGTCGCGGCAGACCAAGAACAAGGTGGCGAGATGAACTAGATAAATACCAGCCCGAATAGATCATCACAGCGTTGGATAGCACCGCGTGGAAGGAAGAGGGGGAGGCCTTTGCCCAGCAGTGGGACATCGAAAGCTCATAATAATAATAATAATAAATGACATAAAAATTATGTCCATATTTTATGTTCATTTATTGCGGTAGAGTCGCCAAGCTGTCAGTTCCGAGCATTAGGTAATAGCTATTAGAGGCGGGGACGCGTGCCAATGTAACCCAGTTAGCAGTCGACGAGGTAGCCTTAGGCTTGGTTATCGAATTACCAGCCCTTGACTGCGACTGACAATAATTGACAATTAGTATCCTGAAAGGTAGCTTCATTTTAAAGTCATATTTTTCTGAGAAAAAAGTAAAAAACCCAAGCAGTAGCTAGGCCGAACTGCTAAACGTGGACCCACTCTGTTTTTTGGTCAATTTTGTAATGAATTTGGTAAAAAAATATTGTTAATTATTATAGCCAAAAGGTACATTGAATCATTTTAATGTACTAACGATTAAAGCACAGAAATAACTTTAAAGAAATAAAATATAAGCGAAACAAATAATATCAGTTTTACACAAACATCCCGAGGCGCGTGTAACAATCATTACCCATTTGAAACAGTGGGAGGCGCCATTTTTACGCGTCACTCGAATGACAGATCGGAAAATGGAGGTGGAAAACTCTGTATTTTTTTATCCGACTAAATAAATGTTTACGTGATTTAAAGTGCAGGTATTTTGTGTTTTATTGGTGGAAGTGATTCATCTGTTTAATAGAAAAAACAAGAGCTGTGTATATACATAAAGATGTTTGTGCTAAAATTATGTTATGACTTAGCACATAGATAAATTCGTTTAATAGGGCTTGAATTACCAGTACTTTTACATACGGGCTCGGCTGACGTGGAAGCGGGATTCTTTGGTATCGCTATAAATTGTAGGGATACCTATATTTTGAAACGGGTTCTTAGGACGGAACCTCTTAAATTCATTCACTAATACCGGTACTAAAATATCGATAAATTCATAATTTTAAATGATGCTGCAAACGTGCAAAAACCGAAATTAAATTCCGGTACGTGG
Organism: Eulithis testata; assembly: GCA_947507515.1. Lineage (NCBI taxonomy): Eukaryota > Metazoa > Arthropoda > Insecta > Lepidoptera > Geometridae > Eulithis > Eulithis testata. The sequence goes on along the minus strand of OX382213.1, from coordinate 466,010 downwards.
AGCTTGAATACCGATGCGCAGAAAGTAGCGATACTCACCGCTACGAATTGTTATAATTTGGTACCGGTGGCAAACCCTGCGTTCCACAGATTCATGCTCGTTTGACGTTGAATTGAAATTGATTTATTTATAACTGACACGGATTAAAATCAATAGTACAAACTATAGTTATTCGTGCATAGTGGACTACATTGGTACCTACATTAAGAAAAACCCTGTATTATGGCATACCAATGCCTTCTATGATCTAGGACTTCATGAGAGTCACATACCTGATAGCCATGCTCTTGGACTTGAGATGATGCCACCGCTGGTTCATCTCGTCCAGCCGCCTCTGCAGCATCACGGCATCTTCCTGAGAGGAGAGGCTGCCAAGCAGCCTCCGTCCCGTGCCGGTGAGGGAGGCGTACACATCGCGATGGGTTTCGATCTCCGACTGCAGATCCTGGGGACAATGGAGGCAGCTGTTAGAAAATGTACTACCAGTCTTTATACCAGTATTTCACGGCGTAGCTTGTGGAGTATGTACTGATAAGGACGTAACGCTACACATTCAGGGGAACCATTAGTTGTCACGTTATTTTATACTGAATTTTATCAGTAAATAAAAATAGCTTTTGTTAAACCACGAGGATACAATGCCTACCGTTCATACCGCAAATCCCTGAATTAATTCAATAACGCGTACATTGCTGGCAACAAACCGCACAATGTATTATTCATTCGTTTCATAAAAACCTGTGCTTTGGAGCAAAAATAGTTTTATACCAGTCTTGTTTGGGCGACGTAAGTGGCCGATTTGTAAAGCCCTGCTCGCGAATAGTTGGAGCAGGGGCGGAATAAGGGATGTTAAGGGGTGGCCATAAACTTTACTGTAGTAAACTCAAAATTGCCATTAAGAATTGCTATAATTTGCAAGTTTTTAAGAGTAGAGTGAATACTGAATAGGTATCTTCTAGGTAACCGTGCTATATCGTCGGCCACATCATTGCTTAACATCGGGTGAGATTTTGGTGAAACAGTAGCCTTATTGTATAAAAAAAAAGTTTTAGTAGTGATATCATTTTTGACCTACCTAGAGCGTTTACCAAACTTTTAATCGATTATTCTTAACCGCATTTTAACCATGGTAACATCGCTTACAGCCTTTGTTTCATAGTTTCTTCTATCTACCACTTCAAGGTCTTTCTTCTATAACTTATAGGGAAAAAAAAACAGTGAAAGTGAAAAACACGAAAAACTGAAATAATCAGGTTCTTGCAATTATTTCGGTGTTCATCTTGAGTAATACCCGACCTTAATACCACCCTGTCGCTAAGATCAAGTAACAAATGCTGTCCTCATTCGAGACGAGAACGCAGACGATGTTTTGCGACCTGCCATACTAACTACAGTTTCTTCTGCGGCTAGGATTTGTGACGGTAGTGACACACGACTTCTAGCAACAGGAGGTACCATTTGTTAGACGGAATGGGGTTTAGAGTTGAATTGTTTGAGTGTTGGCAATGTTGATTGTGAGAAAAACGGTTGATTTCAGCTGGCAGCACTTGGCGCGCTTATTAAAGTCGATGTCAGATGTTTTTTTTGTACGGAAAAAAGAAAAAAACTACTTGAAGTCGTAGCATAAAGTGTGGAGTGGTTTTCTCAAAGAATGGAATTCGTTTTCATGTTTTGAAGGGAGAATCCACCATTTTGCCTTCAAAACAAACGACCGCCGACTTGTCGAATGCTTATTTTAAATTCACTTGACAATGGCTATAATATATTGTCTGACAAAATAACGGACAGAGGCCATATAAAAAAAGAAGAAGGGAAAAACTATCTACTGACGTTTGACAACAACAAACCGCTAAATTATACTTATCTGTCGCAGAATACGAAATAAGAAAAGTTTTGAGTGACCTGGATTAACACATAGGCTACTTTTTATCAACTGGATCAAACGGGACGCGAACGAAGTCGCGGGCGAAAGTTAGTCGTTTATAAACTTGAGAGTAATATCAATCTATAGTAGTAGTGTAGCGATTTCAACCACTTATTAGTTAAAGTAGTTTACGCTACTAATCCGTGGAACTTTAATCCGCTTACCGACCCCTCGGTTGAAATGATAACCTACCCCCTTGTTTACAGTTTAAACTAATTTGTATACCCTCATTTGTTTTAGGAGTCAGTGTAAAACACGGTTTTCCTTAAAGTAACTAATCTAGAACTTTTTTATGGTCAAAAATATTTAGGTACATAATAGTTAGATTGATAATAGTTATTTAGTAAAAAAACTGATAAAACCGTAAAAAAAACTCACAGTAGTTTTAGGATACTACAGCACTTTTTTTTTAAAAGATCAATATTAGGTACATTGTTTATCGGTCTTCCTTAAAACAGGTAAGAAACAATTTACAAACAACCACCAAATCCACACAAACCGTAAAAACCAGTATTCGATATTTAAACCTGTAAAATACCCGGATGTCTCGTTACTGTAAACAAAAATTGAATTTCGGTTCGCGTTCGAATTTTAAGTTTCAAAATGCTGGCTGCTTTTAGGGTTATGCATGATGCATGGAGGAGCCTTTTGTACCGCGTGGTCCGATCCGTCTAGAGTTTATTCATTTGTTTGTCTGTCCAGCTGTCACAGCTTTCTACATCTTGTGCAGAAACTGAATACTAAAACTTGGGATTTCCTTTTCCTAAGCCTTGGTATGTTACTGTTTACAGAAGTAAAGCTTGAATTTTTCATTCAGATCCTGGTATTTAAAGGGTTTTTCTGTTGACAGTTTTATTTCATAGTTTACTTTTCAGTAAATTAGGACAAAAAATCATAAAACTAAACATCTACAGTGGACATCTACAAGCTGACATTATGATGATGACGATGATCTAACCAGGTGTGGTTATAAAAAAAACAGTGACAATGATGAACGAAGTGAACAATGGTGAACGGATTTATGTAAATTCATTGGTTTATTTTTAACGGAATTTAATAGTCTATGTTATAAAAAGTTAGAGTAGACATTATGTCTTGTTTAACATACGTAATCGTAATGTAATATCCAGGTTAGATTAGTCTTTTGTATACAAAATTCTAAACTATTTTGAAAGACTCGCACTTGACGTTAGTGTAAAATTACCGGACTGAGGGCGGTCAAACATGGAATACGTAAACGGTTTTTTAATTAATGTCCAATTGAATTTTACGGTTCTGTTTCAGTGATTGAACGCTTTTTGCAACCATTTTGTGTCAGCTTACTTCAATATTTGGCTATACTGTAGCACAAAATATCATATAATACTATAGTAGTAACTGTAGGTAGTTATTGCAATTTATTTCTCCACTACCCTTTCCTTTCCGGCCCCATATTTAGTATTTTGGGGATGACAACAAATGCAGCTTATATCATTCTATAAATAACAAGTTTTTTTTTTTAAATTTGAAATAAGTTTTTTTTAAAACCTAATCAACGCAACCCGCGTCGTTGCTATAAAATTTAATCAAAATCTCAGAAGCCGCACTTATTTCCACACATTGAAGACGTCTCTACCATCAAATTATTGACATAAAACTCACATTCTCAAAACTGAAATATTTCGGAAATCTTTTCACGCTAGAACTCTCAGCGCTAGATAAAGGCTGGTATAATAATAATAAGAATCATTCAGCCAATATTGGGGGTTCTTTATTATAATAAACTCCTTATATTATGAAGGTTTTTGCGCGTGTGGCGGTGATAGGGAAAGTATACAACATCAATATTGCCTTGTGGTCGCGCTGTCGTATGCGATAGGGATGGGATGAAATTACAATAACGTTATCGATAAACAGACTATAGTGTCTCTGCCGTATGTTGTGTAGCAAACCCTATTTTATCTTTGTTTCTTTTGTACTATCTAAGTTCGATTTGAAATATTTTTTTTTATTACACAGATAATGTAGAGATTTTTGAGACTAAATGAATCTCTTGCGATAATGTTTGTGCGCATTATTTAACTAATAAAGCTAGAAAGATCGGTCGTACAAATGGTCTAAGACACCTACGTAGTTCACTAAGTGAACTTAAGTAGTCACTAAGTAGGTGCCTTAGTCTTGTATTTTTTTTTTACCTACCTAATGTAACTGACTCTGAGTAAGCACAGTCGAATGTACCAACTGTAACGACCTATAATCTGCCGTCACATTCTTACGTTCTGCTTGGTAAATTAAACTTCAGGTTCCATTGATGAACAATCTATTCGGAATAAAATCAAATACATTTTTATACAACTCGTCACCACAAAAACTCGCTAATGTTCTTATTTTTTGGTTATCCTTCAAAGTTACTACTGTCAGGTGACTTTTATGACAACGTCATGTACACATGCATCTCACACAACTGAAGTCGTTTCGTGTGACTTTTACAAATACCATGGCCTCTTTGTAAACGGGTCATCCGGGAAAGTATAACATTTCTGTCACCATAGAGACTTTGGCATTGATATGTTCCTATATGAAAAAGAAATATATACTTCTGGAGTTGACATTCTTTATTTGAATAACGCTTTGGTTTTTAGCGATTCTATCGATGATTTCTATTTATATCGATATCAATTACAGCTCTAGTAGTTGTCCCGACAGCAAGGTGTGTCGGCGGTATTACATCGTTGTGTACACGGCCTCTTACCCGCGTTCATTATTATTGTTTATGACGAGCAGATTTTGGTCAAGTGTGAGTGGGGCCTACTGCCTATACTAACTAACCAGGGTTTCTATAATTGACCGAGCGAGCGAAGCGAGCGAAGCGTCTCAGTTTCCACATTGGCCAAAAATGCGTTTGTCCGGATGTCTGTCTGTCTGTTCTCCTCTACAGGTCGCATTTTGCAACCGATCTGGACGAAACTTGGTACACAGGTTATATGACTTATTAGAATTTTTTGTCGTCGGGGATTTTTGATTGGAGGGGTACTTCCCCCAAAAAAAAGGCAAAAAGGGGGCTATTTGATATACTGGATATCTCCACCAAATAAGATCCGATTTCGATTATTCTTTTTTTATTTGAAAGGTAGTAACTATAAGTTGGTCTCATAAAAGTTTGGCGAAGATCTGATAAGGATCTTCAGCATGATGAACAGGATAGCTCATCAAACAATCGATGGTTTTCAATCAAATTTGAGAGAAACACAAAGGACCTCATTCTACACAAGCTGATGCAAAAAAAATCAAAAAGATCAAAATAATCACAAAACCGAAAATGCACTTGCACATTACATTCCTCAAAAATTTACAAAATTAAATAGAAAAAACATCACATCACACACACACGCACAACATTTTACATTATAGTTAGTTTTCAATACGTGACAGGCTGCAAGCGTTTTGTCGCTGTTAGAATACTAACTGATAATTATCTTCATGATGTTTGCCTTCACTGAATGAGAGCATCAGCATAATAATAAGCCTTAAATTAGAAATTAATAAAAGTGCACTTAAAGACTTTCAGAAAACACCTTACACGACATTGATGATGTTGATTGATGATGTTGAATATTGGAATATTTAGTATGCTCGCGAGGTCTACAGCTCCCAGAGCCACTAGTTTATAATGGATATGAATGTGAGAGGATTATACTCAGAGCTGACGAATAATAGGAGTAAGTGAAAGAAGAAAACATGTTCTGCCGACCCCACCTAGCGTGGGATAAGGGCAGGGAAATGATGATATTGTTGCTTCATTATCATCATCATCATCATCATCAACCTATATCGGTCCACTGCTGGACGTAGGTCTCTCCCAAGACGCGCCACTGAGCCCGGTCTTCGGCTCTTCTCATCCAGTGTTTGGCAGCTACATGTCTCAGATCGTCGCCCCATCTTGCCGGAGGGCGTCCTACACTACGCTTGCCTAAACGCGGTCTCCACTCGAGTATTAGTTTGCTCCAACGATTGTCAGTTCTGCGGCAAACATGGCCGGCCCACTGCCACTTCAGCTTACTAATCCTCTGAGCTATGTCGACTACCTTGTTCTTATTGTTGCTTACTCTAATCTAAAGTCTAAAGGCACTCCAATATCTCAAAATTGAGACAACGTGACGTCCTATTTTGGATGCTCGCTTGACTCCTTGCCTGGTGATGATGATAACCACTAGCGTCTATTCCAACAGAGGCGTTGTTTGCGTTCGTCATCAATCAAACGCGACGTCCCAGATATCCTTAATTAACGAGTGTACTTTTGAATTTGAGATGAGCTGCTAATGCGAGGAGCTTGAGATAGATCAATATTCAGAACCGGCTATGTTTGAATAAGATAAGGATTTGGCGCCTATTCATCATTTTTTGGATACGGCTTTGTGTATTCGTTGGGAGCCGATGGATTGAGGTAGTTCAAATCTTTCTGGTTGAAAATCTATGTTATCTCATCGATGGATATTTAATGGATTTGAACTAAATCAAAACGTCTATGTCCAAGGCTTCTTTAAAAGATTATGTGCTAAAAAGTATTATTTTTTTCATTTTGTATAAGTAAGTTGTGCTTTAATAGTTAATGACCTAAAAACTTTTGCACGATAATGACTTTAGTAAAAATATGTGGCACTTATTTGTACTTTTATATCTTTGTATTTGGTACGCATCCGACTGGTACTGATTTGGACCAGTTGAGCTATCTATAAATCGTTTGCAACGGTTTGTAGATAGCTCAACTGTTTCATGTGTATTTTGTAAATATTGTGAATATCGTAAATACTGTATTAGTTGTAATTTTCTTTGTGAATAAATTTCTTTGTACCTATATTACCATATTTATGCAAATAAATGACTTGATTGATTGATTTAAAGGAATAGTTTTTATTCAGATATCAAGATCCATATATACATTCACATAATAGTATTTTAATTCTAGGTAGGTACACCTTGAGCATAGGTAAATATATAGGTAGGAACTTAGTTTATGTAAGCCCTCCTGGATAACTTAGTCCAATGTTTAATGACTCCATTTACACCGGACAATATAACAACGTCGTTAAAACAATATTTCTTTAGACAGGGCGATCCGTCTACAATGAGGCTCTCCACTTCTTCAGATTTATTACGCAGCAGATTTACTTGAGTACTTTTTCAGGTCGTTTCCGACATTGAATAAGAAACAGGTAAGACAAGTCATAATTTTTTATTCTAGGAAAAACTTGCCTACAGGAAAAATTAAGATAAAGGCTTTCCTATACAAACGTATTTAAGTATTAATAAGTAACAGCTAAGACAATTTATATTTTTTTGTTATAGGACTAAAACATGCCTACAGAATATATAAAGATGGTTTATATGAACAATAAAAATCATAATCATAATCATAATTCATTTATTGCCAATATGGGTGGATAGGGGATGACAGGGTTTTACATTGGTTACTACCATATTCTACTAAATAGCATGCAATATTTTTAAAGTCCTACCTAACTAATAAATCCAATAATGTCAAAGCTAAAGTTCAAATCAAAAAGGATACATTAATAAAATAATAAGTCAATAAAAAGTAGGAGTATGTCAAAGAAAATAAAGTAACTAATCATTCTAAATTGTCATTGAGGTACTCATTCACGCTATAATATGCTTTCTCATGCAATAGTTTTGTAACATTTCTCTTAAATATGGTATTAGAGGGCGAGACTAATGTTGCCAGAGGTAAATTATTATATATCCTTGTAGCCATGCAAAAAATACTACTGTTAAATTTTGCAGTCGTATTTTTAGGGCAGCATAGTTTGTGCTTGTGTCGTGTACTTTTAAATGAGTCAAAGATGCGAATATTATTTCTTACAAACAATACAGCTTCTAAAATATATATACACGGTAGGGTTAAGATTTTAAGTGTACTGAAGTATTTTTTACAACTCTCTGTCTGCTGCAGTTTACATATGGCTCGCACGCACCTCTTCTGTGCTTTAAAGAGTACATCTTTATTAGTAGAATTACCCCAGAACAGAACACCGTACCTAAGAAGGGACGCCACATATCCATGATAGGCCGTTAACAAAGTTGACTCACTAGCAGTTCTTGACAGCACATAAAGAACATAAGAAAATCGAGATACCCTAGAGAAAGTACCTAAGTACTATTAAAAAACCTTTTTTTAAAGATAACTACCTAATAACGTTGTAGGTAGGTAAGTATGTGCATATCTATAGCTAAATTAAAATGTACCTTGCCAAATCATATAAAAACATAAATGCTTATTTTATTTGGCAAACCTACCTACATTATTGCCTCATACATTGATTGAATTAATTCAGTGGAAAACGGTTCGAAAGTGAATTACCCCAATGATTTCATTGATATGTGAAACCACAGCGCCATTGTCGCAATAATTCACGCAGCGCATCACGACGTGAATTTTCCAAGTAATTTGTTACTATCAGTAGAATTGTACGAATAATTTGAAGCCCACAAAAAGGGCATTAATTGAATAATATTGCAATCCTACAAAAAAAATGGAGCTATGGATACGAGAATTTCATATTTATGCTAAGATTACATTCTATTATAGGCTCTACTTTTGCCAGAGGCTGTTGAAAATAAATGAAAAAATAAGAGATATACTAACTATCCCATCTGTTCTCACAGCTTATCGATGACCGGGTCACAGGTGCTCAGACCGCCGTCGGTAGGCAAATTTGTTAAATTGTGTTAGTAAACTCGTTCCATCTGTACGCACAGCTTATCTATGACCCGGTCGCAGGTGCTCAGCCCGCCACCGGTAGGTAAGATCGTTAAATAGATACTCTTCTTAGATACTCAGCAACTCGAGACCACTCCTAAACAGTGTGTTTACTGCAGTTGCATTTCTTGGAAGTTGGAGTTTAGCTTGGTTTCGGTAAAAGTAAGCAACTTTAATATTACAGTACGAAAGTTTGGCAAAGATTTTGTTACATATCGGTATGACCTTTAAAATTCAGTAGAAAGATGACAATAGCATTACTACGTAGATACAAAACACGATTTATCAAATTTTATAGACAAAATATACAAAAATCGATTTTGTAATATTTTTTTAATCTATTTAATTTTGCTAATTTTAAGACTCATCTTGATATTTTTAGAACAGGGGTCTAAGGCTGCTTTTCCACCAGAGATGTGCGAGGATACGTAGCGAGGGATGTGTTTGATATCCACCAATAGGGATCGATTGTTCTCATATTAAACGATCCCTATTGGTGGATATCAAACACATCCCTCGCTATGCATCCTCGCACATCTCTGGTGGAAAAGCAGCCTTATGCTCCGTTTGCTAAAGATATAACCCTAAAAGAGATGACGTCATATCTCGGCAGAAAACTCATTTCCCCATCACTGCGAACTAGATGAAGGTGTAAAATAATTAGGGCTGTCAGAGCCCATGGTCGCATCTGTCACATTCAAAGTTAATTTAATAAACCCATGAATTGTCTCACACATCACGTACTGGCCAATTTTTAACCCTTAATCCTCTATTCTGAACACGTCCCAACAATCTGAGACACGTCAAAGTCCCACTCTGTCCCAGTATGCAAATGCAACCCTAAGGGTTAAATTGGATCGTAGCAAAAGCATACTTCAGCAGAGAGCTAACTTGTTTTCATTCCTCAGTCTCTGAAACTATGATCAAATAACTCAAACTGACATGAAGACTCAAGTGAGCTTATAAGTGAGCTCAGTTTGTGTGACAAAATAAATCTTGGGTTTACAAATAAATACAAATCAATATTAAATGGCAACACAAACCAAAAAAAGCACAAAATTAGGACACGATATAATGTTGCAAAAAGGCCTCATCTCAGCAAGTGGTTTTTACAGCCTGTGCTCAACTCGAATTCGTTTCAAATTGATTACTTTTTCAGGAACTTTTAGATTACCAAAAGAACAAAGCATTGACATTTAACCCGTGCAAAACAGTTTTACTATAGATAGACTAGACTAGAGAGATATTATATTACGATGATGGATGCTTATAATAAAGTTTAACCCTTGATACGTCAAGGAGACCCGAGAATTAACCGGATATCCGGTTACGGTTGATCCCGGTAGAATAGCTGTAGGATTAGCTGACATGCCGGATAAAATGGCGTGCGATTTTGCATAATTTTACAGGTGCTATAACCGTTTGTCATTTTGTGAATACAATTTTACGACTAATTTTAGCTTAGGTTTACCTCCTTGAGGTTTATTTTCATTTAATATTTATAATGTAACACGACTGGGTGGTATCTACCTTGTAACCTACATTTAATTGTAGAGTAAGCTATAGATTCCAGTTTTGTGAAATTCGTGACAAAAAATACATAAATATTGACCTTGCTATTAAATGATTCAATATAATTACTTACGACGCCTACCTAAGTGTTGGCAGTTGGCACTAACTTGGCACCGCGGGATTCCGAACTTGTACTTGCATCTTGAGTCCAAACCCATTAAGATCGCTAGTAATCGTAAAATAAATAAGTTTTTAGGATAAAAACTACTTGGTCACTTTTATAGACACGATATACATACGTTTCTTTTCCTAAAGTGTTCCTAACAATTTGATCTTTTTGGTTTTATAGTAAGATGCACTTTAAAACTCATTTACCCTTTTCGGGTATTGCAAAAATGTTGTTTTTGAATAGCAACCAAAGAACCAGGACTAAAAAATATATCCACTACAATACTAAAAGTCAACAAACATATTCTGAGCTTTTAAAAACTGAAACAGGTAAGAAAAACGTTGTAAAACAATTTTATTGAAACATTTGATAAACTCGAAGTTGGCAGCCTGCCGCTTGGCAAGCACGATCCTGGATAAAGGATTCACAAGTTGCTGTTCCTAAAGAGATCTAAGTCCTGAAATAATTCTCATTGGGTTTATGTAAGGTCTTTGTCTTAGTTGCATTCATTATCTGCATCTTGTGTTTCAGCTCATAGGACATACAGTTCCGGTACGTTCACAGACAACTTATAATGATTTAGTATCGAATGTGTTATTGAGAGTATGAAAAGTGCCGATATCATTGTGAGGGTCGAAAGTATTGAAACTACATAAAAACTTAGGTATCGACTATTTGTGGATTTTGGTTCTCCGCCAACTCATTTAGAACCACGCAATTTTGTAATATCGTCATATCTTTAAGAATATCGAAAGTATCGGATCTGAATAAAAAGTATCGGTACCTTTAGAAGACTTTAGAAACCTAATTCAGACCATAAGAACCTACCTCCCATTTCATGACTTCTCAGAGACGTCGGGAACGACCCAATCACATTCGGTAGATATATCTATCTACTCGTATGAAACTCGTCACCTTTGTGAGATAATTATGCAAATTGATTTGCTATCTAAGGACCCGGATGATATTTCATCCGGTTATGCGTGAATCAATTTTCATAACCACCAAAAACTACTGCAAAATGCGAGTTTGCAAATAAATTAAGTTTGCAAACCGGATCGCGCGGGTAATCCTGGTAGCTGGTTGTAACCGGATTGCACCGGATACCCGGCCGCCTGAGATAACTAGCTCATGGTATGTTCGTTACTCGAAGCTTTGTAGATTTTACGAGCTTCAGGCTATTAATTTTGTAGTATTGAATAGGGCAGCAAGATTTCGTTTTGTCTTTGTAAAAACTCTCCTACTCTGTGGGAAAAAATAATGTAAAGAAGATTAGCTTTTTGTGTAGTTGAAAACTTGTGAGTCAATTCGAGTTCTGAATTGTGTATAGATTTTTATTTTTCTGACGTTATGTAGGGTTGGCACAATATGGGCACATATTTAGTGTAGGTTCTGAAAAAAAAATACTTCCATTTTAGTTAGCATGCTACAATTTTTCATTGGGGATTTTTTGAATATACCAACATACTACACAAGAGTAGTCAAATCAGTGTTATAAAAAGTAAAAAAAATGGTGTACAAGTTTTAGATAATATTTTGTCCGTGGCTCTCATGACTGTGGTTTTCAAATGCATTTGAAATCTCAATACGTATCTACTAAAAACAGATTTTAAGAAGCTAAAAACACTCCATCACCTTAAATTCTCCCTCAGCATGAAATACAGCAAGAAAATTAATATCCAACGATATCCTTTTAATATTCAAAAGACGGAGTTGCAGAAAGCGTGCGTAAAGCGTCGCACGTGACGTCATCTTTATCCGGGTGCAACCAGGCGGCATTTGCAACCAGGCGGCATTTGCAACCAGGCGGCATTGCCGGGCGGTATTTGCAACCGGGCGCTTTTTGCAGATGGGAGATGTTGCAAGAAGCAGCTAGTTTTTTTACGCATTGTACGATTTGCTTTACAAGTCTGCACCTGTCTTGAAATCTGTTGAGTGTTTGTGTGTCGTCACTTTCGAATTAAAACGTTCAAGCGATCCAAACTTAAGACACTTAGGGCCGTAAGATCAATAGTAGTTTAAACCACGAAATAGAGTTTAACCCCCAGTCTCCGATTATTTCATAAAATTAATAGCTTAAACTATCGATTAGTTTATTCTGACAGTATCTTATGACAGTAGATTAATCCATCGATCAAATGTAATCGTAGTTAAGCAAACCCATAGTTTAAACTGCTTTTGATCTTACGACCTTTAGGTAGATGCTTAAATTATTATATTAGGTATTTATTAATATTTTCTTTAAGAATCATTTCATAAAATTTTATATTATCTTTTAAAAAACAACAGAATGCTTTTAAGCCTTATTTAATTGAAACTCTTTGTTAGTTAAATTTAACTTTCCATCGCTATTAACATTAAGTTAATGATTAAATATTATAGCGCGTCGAAACAAAGGACTGGCACTTTACATAAAGTACTAATTAAATATTAACTTTGTAGCAGTTAACCAGCTGCAAGCACATGCGAAGCCGAATTTCGGCCTCACTAGTAGTTTAAGCCGAAACCAAAAGGAACTACCATAACTTTTTGTAAAAAATGGAATGAAAAATAAGTACTTAAGTAAAAAATTCGATGCACAAGAAGTTCTAAAAGCGTTAAGATATTAAAAGCAAAGTGAATTGAAAAAATATGTGTTAATTAAACATAAACACCTCAAAATCTCCTTTAAATTTTCAAAAGTTTCCCTTACAACGCATCAAAATATGTATTTGAATTTTAATTAAAAAAAAAACATGACTGCAAATCATTCGGTTTCGGTCACATTCTAGCCGAAAAATTCCATAGCACTACTAAACCCGAGTTAACGACAGTTGAAAATGATCTTTAGCCCTTTATAATAAGGCACAGTTTATTACGAGTGGTTTTAATTTGTGTAGCAGGTGGATGAGGGATGAATACTAGTTATGTGTTAATTATTGTTTAATATCCATCGGGTAATTATATAAAAGAAACAAAAGAGTTTTGAGACAACCCTGTAATTTGATGGAAAAAGTAATGCAATATGATTCCAACATTATTAAAATTTTGCACGCCTTGACGAGGCAGAATGTAAGGAACGGCACTCATCCTAATATATTTATAACAACTATTGTACCTAAATTTTTTGCAAATAAATATTATGATTATGATTATGAAAAATCAAAAGCATTGTTAAGAAAATTTAATCCAAATTAAATTTATATTCAAATCATTTAATTAACAAAACATGGGTTCAATAAGGATGTGATGTGTTGTTTAAGGCTCGGCCATGATCAGCTTTGCAGCATGTTATAGTAACTATTAAGTTATTTTAAGTTAGGTAGCTAGAGTACATTACTGCAGCGGCCCGCAACAGAGGCAACGAGAGACGAACGTGCAAATGTGGGCCGAGTTGAAGACGAGGCACACAAACGTAAGTCCATCATTGCCTAGTTGTGGCCAAGACTTGTATAGTACTTTTCTCAAATAATGCGCGGTTAAAACTAAGTACCTAGGCAAAACTTTTTAGTTGAAAATACAATTACTTTTCAAAATCAATAACGAACAACGAAGTTACAGTGTTCTTTTGTTTTTTTTTTAATAATCAGCTTTCTAGTTGAAAGCCTGTTCAAAATTTGAATAAAACCTTTGATAAGTTACCTCTTTAGTTGCCATGTTATGGAGTAAAAGATCGTTCCATTTTTAAATTATACGACAGATATGAGTTTGTATGTAATTTATTTGGCCGCTTAACACGACAGAAATGGATTTTCATACATTTTTATCAGGCCGCTGTTCGCATGTATTTGGCCAGTACTTCATTTTCGATTTATCTCGAAGAAGGTTGTCAAAATAATGCTCTAATTTCCAAGCATGTTTGTTGAAAAGTTATCTTTATGACCTTTAAATTAACTTAATTAAATTTAATGACTTTAATTTTAATTAATTTTTGATTAACCTTTATTTGCAGTATTAACCCTGTAATTATTAATTATTTAACCCTAAGCTGTAATTTATTATCACCCCAAAAGTAAATTGTACTCGCGAACCCTTCACAACGTAACGCATTTATCATAAACGGCACAGTATTAGGGTTCCGTATTAATATTCATGCAGCGTCCGTGCGTCAAGACGTCTAAATTAATCTCATTCGGGTTCTGTGGCGAACAGTCACACATGACTTTAGTATTATTGAAATTCAATCTGGTCTATACTATTACAAAACTGTAAAGAAGCCAAAAACTAAAATTAAAGATATGGATAAACTAAATAAACGATGCAGATCTACTAAATAAACGATTTTGATTCCGAAAATAGAGTTTATCTGTTTATTTGTTTGTCTGTTGGTTTGTTCGCGCATCACGCCTAAACTACTGGACCAATTTCAATGAAACTTATACCATTCAGAAGGCCTTTTTCCGGATTGAAACATAGGCTATATTTTATTGAAATTAATCGCTAAATATCACGTAAGTATTCTATCAGCAATCTAGTTCCCATAGTACAAGATTTGCTTAGTTTGGGACCAGAGAGCGTTGTGTGATATGTCCAAGAATATATATTTTTTTATTTATTGCGCATTTGCTTTTTCTGCGACTTAGCATGAACATGTTTTTAAGAAAAGCATGAACATGTCGCGTCAAATTTAGAAAAAAAACTCACCTTCTCGAAACCCCGCACCTCCGCCAACAGCACCATATTGATATGTATGAACCTTGCGTCCTCACACGAGCGCGCCTTCACTCTATACCCCGGCCGGTTGAAATAGTACTTATAACCCGTATACTCCGAACTATCCAAGTCCACTTTGAGCCCCCCGGAAAAGGCCCAATCACCCCCACATCCACAGCAGATTCCTTTGGTCATGAAGCGCTCCAGGGTATCTCTGGTGTGGCAGCCGGCCGCCCCCGATCGAGGGCGGCCCGGCCATGTCCCCGGGTTCTGAAGACCCTGGAACCCCTTGGACTTCCTCCGCAGCTTCCAATCCTCGGGGTGATCAGCTGGCGGCCTCCATCGCCACTTGGATATCACTCGTGGTTTTTATAAGGGATGTTTCAGACGGTTCTGTACATTGGTTTTGTTTTTGGTTGGGTTTTTATTACACTTGCACTCATAGCACTGGAATTTTTTGGATGTCAATGGATTTACTTTTCGGTGTAAGATCGTTTGTTTGTCATTGTTTTCTACCTAGATCAATAAATTGAATTTAAGTAAATAAATACATTACTTATGGCCTATTTTGGTACCAAAAACCCCAGATAATTTTTATTTTATTGGGTTTTTTTCGTATTTGTTTTCAAACCTTTTACTGTATTTAAAAGAACGTCTACTTCTTACTTCCCTAGTTCATCTACCAAACTCAAAATAACAAAAACTCCTTCTGTTTTTCTTAAAACCAGAACGACAAAGGCTGAAAGTCCAATCTCCTCTTACCCACTAATTAAACTGCAAACCGACACTGTAGCGACAGAAATCACTGAATCATCCCCCCTCACCCCTCCAGTCATTAATCAAATAATTCTCTGGTGATTAATTAGAAAATCGGCAATTAGTGGTATAGCTGAATTTAAGAGGGACAAGGGTCTATGAATGTATTCTTTTAGGAATGGAGAAGGTGTTATTAATGTATTAGTCAATCTTCACCGATTATCTCTGTGCGGTCAGTATTTGGATTGGTGGAGTGACATTTACATTTAAGCGCTTCCGTGCTTAGGAGAGCACGTTAAACTGTCGGTGCCGATTCTAGCAGTCGTTAAGCTCTGACGGAGGCCTTAAGGCGGTCTAAATACTCCGTCGCCAGAGTTGGCCACGATTATAATTAATAACAATAAACAAATGGATACAATGTAACAAACTGGTTAAAGATAGATAGATATAACACTTTATTCTACACAATGTTTTAGAGACTAACTTATATAATACGATGAAGTACAATGGGCGGCCTTATCGCTGATGGCGATTTCTTCCAGGCAACCTTAGCATGGATAAAAGCGAACAGTAATAAATGGAGGCCGGTTATGATAGAACTGTGTCTAAGTTTTGTGTGATGTCGTGTTAATGGTTCAAGCAGAATGGAAAAAGTTGAGGTAGAGTAGAGAACTTATTAACGACATACAAACAGACAACTCAATTTTTGAAATCAGAATCGTTTATTTAGTTGATGTGCATATTTCGTTTTTCAAACAAAAAAAAACATTCATTCATTTGTTCATTCCATATCTTCCATTTTAGTTTTAAGCTTTTTACAGTTTTTTATAGTATAGATAGAAAAAAAACATTTGTGTAATTCACGGGGTAGAAGTGAAAACTTAAAAAAACTTTCAAATCGCAACGATGCTAAAGAAGTTTCCACTTCCTAAAAGTTGCAAAAAGTGAACGAGTTTGCTCGAGACTTGAACCCGCGCACTACGAGCTAGTCTCGATTCGATCCAATCCGTTAGACCGCTTGGCCAGCAGTTTCCTTGTACGAAAATTAAGGATCTCTCTTCTCGTTTCCTCGCTCTTTCCTTTCATCGACTTTCAAATAACAACGGTGATCAAGAAGTTTTCACTTCAAAATCTAGCACGATAAAAAGTATTTGGTACATCAAACATTTTTAAACTAATAAGCCGTATCCATTTGAGGATAAATCTCATTCTAGGCTTACAGTCCCGAACTTTCTAAGAAAATATATTTGATGGCGTAATCCAGAGCGGGATTAATATCGTATTATGCGGCTCCGCGGGTCCAATGCGTATCGCGTTTTGTTTTAGTACCATAGCTAAGGCTAAATACGCACTAGGCGATAAACGACCAGCGACTATAAGTCGGTTTTATTTTTTTTGTTAAAAGTTTCGTCGTCATCTTGCAATCTCTATAATTTTATTATGTTTTTCTCTACTTATTACAGGAGCTATTAAGGCTTTAGTTACCAGTGGAGTGTTAAGATGATGATGATGATGTGGTACACGCACTACTAAATAAAACTTGTTCATACTTTCAACTTAAACTCTTATAGGACGATAGATCATCTTGCATAACCATAACTTAAAAAAAATATTTTGCATTAGGTGTATTATTTGAACGATATTTATAAAAAAACTCAAAGTTACCAGTGTATCGTTAAACGTTATACTAGTAGTTCTTGTAAGGGAAAAAATTAGTTACATATTTCAAGTAATAAGTCAACGCAACAACGACACGAGTCCTTTGGGAAAAAATATCCCAGTAAATTTCCCTGGACGATTTGATTTTTGGTAAATGTTTGAGTTATTTTCTATATTGGCTGAAATAATAGTCTCGGCCTCTATTTTTGTGGTAGTATTTTATTGGGCAAACGAATGGAATGTTTATACACTGCTTTTCATTTTTGACTGGATACAATTTTATACGCATTTCAATATGGGATATTGTATTCGACACTCAGTTAACTTTATCAATAGTGAAAGTATTTTAAAATTAAGAAATTTGTTTTGTGTTTACCACATTTTTATACTTAACTACTGTAAATATTTGATTTAACTACCTATCGTAGTATTTCTTTATCCAAAAACCATAATTAATTAAAGTTTAATAATCATCTTAGGTGAGATGATTTAGACAGCGTCAGGAGGCAACCTATACCTACACTTAACGACACACTGTAGTGCCTGGGACAATGTTTAGATGGAGTAGGCCCAGCACCTATACCATCCTCTCAGCCCAGTTTAATAATAAAAGTAATTGCTTCAGCTGTAATATAATTACCCAACAGTTTAATATGGTCCTAGGAAATAAACTGAGCACTAATTACCCTAGCTACTACTAATTAGTACATAATGTACTAGGACATTCGTGTTCTAGGAGTAGGACAGAAAGACTAGGTTTACTAAACGACCGTCAGTGTACGGAAGATACTAACATCTACAGATTGACGGTCGCTATATAACCAACGTCAAAAGTTAAAAAAAGTAAAAATTCTTAATTTGCGAGAAACTGTTGCTGGTACAGTTAAAAGCACATTAAGGTTTAGATATAATGGTAACAAGTGAGTAGTACCGCTTAGTGACTCTGTTCCCCACACTAGGATAAAAATCCTGGAAAGCGGTAAAGCGGTCAATGTGTCAACATTGACCGCTTTTAAAAACAAGATAGTCATATCTTGTTTTTTTTAAACTTAATTTTGCGTATGATAAGTTATTGAAAGAATTCACCAGATGCCGAGATGGATAAGGCATGGGGCATAGCGCATAAAGCCATCCTTTAAGAAAATGTCTATGAAAACGTCATAAATGCGTAACTGTCAGTTGTAGGCTGACGGCCGGAGTTTGACGGCTATAGCTTGACGGTCGTAAATTGACGGCCGTTCACTTAGGAATACAGAGACTGCTAGACGACGGAAAATGTTTGGAGTGACGCCAACACGAGTTTTGGGTTTATTAGTAGCTTTTGTTGACTAATTTTAATCAAATACTTTAATTAGCAAAGTAATTTAGATTTTGAAAGCGCAGGACAAATTCTTTTGGTAATAAAAGGACTAATTTTTTTCTGAAACAGTTTCATTCGGAGGGCACGTTAAACTTTCGGTCCCGGCTCTAGCAGTCGTTAAAGCTACGACGGAGGCCTTAAGGCGGCCTAAAAACTCCGTCACCAGAGTTTGCTACTAACTCATACGAACTTAGTACCTAGTAAGGGATGATAAATAATTGCGTTGCTCCAATCACTCAAAATTTTAGCTTTTTCATGAAACGAAGCCTATTTGCACAAAAATAGCACGCCGATAATACCCCAAGGCATTTATGGTAAGATTGAACCACAGCTCATAATTGTTTTAGCTAGTACACTCTCATTTAGTTTCGGACTAGAGAGCGTTGTGTGATATTCCCAAAAATATTTATTTATTTCGATTTTACAATAGAAAGCAAGCCAAAAATTTATTGTACGCATGCTTAGTGTGTTCGTTTTAAGTATTAGAAAGTTGACGTAAACAATAATTTTGTATAGAGATTGAGCAGCGCCCCTAGCGGTTAGTTTACAAAACTGATGATTCTCCTGATATAAAAATTATAGTTTACGTGACTTAGTAAACACTCGGCATGCTGTTCGTCTAGGACTTGATAGATTCGTAATGTTACAACATAAATCATAAGTTATCGAAATAAATAAATATAAATATTCATTGGACATTTAACGCAACGCTTTGTAATCCCGTGAAGCGCTCGTGGTGTAGCTTACTTAGCCAATCTTAACCGATAATCTAAGTTAAGCAACGTTCTGTGCGGTCACTATTTGGATGGGTGACCGTTAGTGGCATTTAAATCTGAGCGCTTCCGTGCTTCGGAGGGCACGTTAAACTGTCGGTCCCGGCTCTAGCAGTCGTTAAGTCACGACGGAGGCCTTAAGGCGGCCTAAAAACTCCGTCACCAGAGTTGGCCACTAGCTCATACGAGCTTGCTTGCTTTTGTAATCCCAAACTAAGCATAGCTTGTACTATGGGAACTAGTTTGCTGATATAATACTTAGATATTTTTTTTTGCAAATACATACTTATAATACATAGTAACACCCAGAGTCAGAACAAACATCTGTTTGCCCCATACGCAAATGTTGGTTCTTGGTGGGGATCGAACCCACGAGCCACAGCACGGAAGGCAGAGCTACTACCGACTGAGCTATGACGCCTGTCAAAATTTAACTTTGATCCTACTATTTCCAATGAGCTGTGCCACCGTGGGACAAAATTCCATTAATGTCCCTCCCCGCCGGATCTGTTCATTTCCTACGCGTCGTGGTAATACCCGTCTTATTTGTAAGGGTAGTTTGCAGCGGATTTCCACAAAATGGTTGCCTATTACAGACCCTTAGGACTTGATTTTTGGGGGCTTAAATCATCTTCCATTTTGTGAAAGAGTTTGTTTGGTGAAGTAGGTTCCTACTACCTAATATAAAGTTGAAAATTCTTATAAGTACCACATTTTTTTACTATGACGTAGTGTTTCATCTATATGACATGTGTAAAAACTCATTTTGATGGTGATGATTTTTTGATTTGAAATTTTTTTTTTGAGAATTTTATGATGGACCAATCAAATGGCCCACCAGATGGCCTCTACATATCTCAGTTGCTAAGCGGTGATTCCCCGAGGCATAATTTATCTTTAGCGAGTGATAGACCAAACAGATGACCTGACTGATGTTAAGCAGTTACCTATGTTGATAATATGAGTTACCTCATAGTGCATATTTATTAAGGACGGGCCCTGTGAGGCAAATTTAGTTCTCAACCATTAGTCTAAAGAACTTCTAGATTTTTACCAAATTTAAACTATTTAAGAAGCGCTTCTAGAGTCGTGTACAGTCAGACTAATAAATTAAGTGTTTGTGCACATCCGTCCGGTCAGAAAGTTTCCGATTTATTAGCCAGACACGGCTTAATAGCACGCAGATAAGATCCACTAGATGTGGCATTGGTTTTTGTGAACATCAAACCTTAATCTTAGGTTGCAGCTACACTTACCATATTTTACGTGTGCTGTCAGCAAAGCGCTTAGTATAGGTACATCATAAAAAAAACATTATAGGTTTTACTTCGATTTAACACATTGTTGCATTGGGACGTGCATCAATTGAGTTTTCTATTTGGAAAAAAGTGTACAAGCTCAATGCTCTGGAACAGTGAAGAAAAATAGCGTAAGGAACCCGGTTCTTAGCAGGCTACACTTTCCTGTATACAAGGCTGACTTGGTTGGAAGGCTGCTAAGAAAGCCATCTAGAAAATAGGACCCAAAAATATACCCCAAAAAATACACGTCGATTATCTACTTATTTTGTTACTTGGTTAAAATTCTTACATTATAGAAGCTCAAGTTACATCGGTCATCGTTCAAGTTGCATACGTTAGAAGTTGATTTGAATCGAATTTTCAGTCTTACACCACAATAGTTCCTTCACTCTGAACCTGCTTAAATGCGTAACTTGCGCTTTGCCTAATTTACTTTAAGATAAGATAAGATAACGTTTACTTTGAATAATCCTTACAAAGATATACCACATCTAGTATCTTTACCTCTTGGTTATCCTTACTTAGGTAACTTAAGTTTCGGTTAAGTGTGGCTGATGGGTTGCAAATGGCACTAAGACAATCTTGAGATGCGTTCAAGTTCAACTTGAACTTAAAGTTTAAACTTAATCTTCGGTCCATTGGATCCTAGATGTCAGACCACAGTTACTTTAACTTGACTCTTACTTAAAGCTAACATAGGTTACTTCTGACTGCTTTAGTGGTTTAGTCAAGTTGCAAGTACTTACTATGCTAAGAAGCTAGTTTTAATTGCGTTGAAGCCTAAAGGCTGAATTACACTGGGGCAACACGGTGCGACATTGCGGCAAGCCACAAGGCCGCATGCTACAAAAAAATAAATGTCGCACATTGTGGCAAGAACCGTGCGACATGGCAACACCTTGCGTCATGTGGCAGACTGTGATAGTTAACGGTGTTGCCTCGGCGTAAAACAGGCTGCCGCATGCCACTAATGCCGCAAATGCTTTCTATTTGTAGCATGTCACAAGCTGACACATGTCACAATATGTAGCATGCGGCACTGTCGCACGTTGTTGCCCCGGTGTAATTCAGCCTCTAATTCTAATTCTAATTCGTCGTGGGGGAATAAGATCTGCACTGACGTCCCGCGTTGGGGTGTATTGTGCATTGTCCCCCTGCTGACCTCACCCCAACCAGCCCAACTCCTTGAAGTAACGGAGAAGGACTTTGGGTTGATGACAGCAATGTTCCAGCATCCCCGGTGGTGTTGTGGATGCCAAGGAGTGAGACCCGATCAGCTCCTGCAGTCCCGTTTAGGATCTGGCTTCAGCTGTGGCAGAGCAATGTAGCAAGAGATGCTCTACTGTTTCTTTTGCCTGAAGACAGCCACGACAGAGGTCGCTGTCTGTCGCTCCGATCTTGAGGAGATGGTAGTTCAGATCACAGTGGCCCGTGATAATTCAGCCTTAAAGAGTTCGTGCGTCACCGAAGCCTTGTGCTGAAAATCAGCGCAGAGAACTCGTTCTCAGCACATGCTGAGCGCAGAGCTCTCTATACAGGCTTGTACATGGCAGCGTTCCATTCCTCTTGCGTAGGTACGATATTCTTACCTTCTGGTAACATTAGCATTACTTGTTTTTTTTGTTTTGTAATATAAATGTGCATGTACCTACTTACTTAATTATGATTACCTTCTCCTGTTATGTACACTTTTGTATAAATAAACGATTTTGTATTGTCTTGTAAGACAAAGTTTTATTAGATATGCCTGAAAGTTTTTTTGCTTAGGCCCTAACTATTATTAATGTTACATTGTTATTGATGGTGAAATGACATCGTAGAACTGGCTGGGAATCACTGGACAAGAATCGCAAGGGACCGGAAAGAATGGCGTAATAGAGAGGAGGCCTATACTCAGCAGTGGGTGCAAACGGGCTGAAATGATGATGATGATGATTGTTATTCTGTCATCTAAACTTGTACCCAACCCTTATTTTATTGAATCTTTTGTGAGAGAATAAAGGTTTTATTATTATTATTATTTTTTTAAGGTTTTTTTTCTCGAAATATAAATATTTCGGTAATAATGAAGCTCACGGGCCTAAGCCAAGTGCGAATCATAATTTGTTTGAGCATTTGTGTCTTCCTGCAGAAATTTTCTGACAATCCGACATGTATTCAGTATAGCATTATTATTATTATTATATTATCAATAATAATAATAATGCTATATGTATTATTAACGTATATTGGGGATAATATACGTTAATAATACATGTTTGGCTTAAGGCGGCCTAAAAACTCTGTCACCAGAGTTGGCCACTAACTCATGCACTCCTAAAGTTCCGAAGGAATATTCACCGTGAAAAGGATAATAATTTAATTAAGTAAACTTGCCTTCCGTTTCCAAACATTTTTAAAAAGAATTTATAGAAATCCTCTACATTTAAATGAACAAACAAACTCCCAGCGTTCAATACTGACAATAACATAAAGATAGCAACTTGCTATCGATAAACTAAAGTTTGATCGCAGATGGTTCAGCAGTTAAGTTACTCCACTATACCGAAGTGTTATCGGTCTGTCTGTCCGACCGTTAAGTTACCGTTAAGTTCATGTAAGTTTGTATTATGTTTAAGTTTACAGTTTGAAAAGGGTTCCGATGATTTTAGAAGCTTAGAGAGATATTTATGGGTTTGTTTAGAAATTTCTCAAAAACACCTGAATAATGTTTTTTCTTTAGCCTATTTCGTCCCACTGCTGGGCAAAGGTATTTTTTTATTTAAATAAATAAATATAAATAAATATTCTTGGACATTTATCACACAACGCTGTCTAGTCTTAAACTAAGCAAAGCTTGTACTATGGGAACTAGATTGCTGATCGAATACTTGTAGACTTTTTTTTGTATAAACATACATATGATACATAGACACAGACACAGAACAAACATCTATGTTTGCCACACACAAAATATGTTTGTTCTCGGTGGGGATCAAACCCACGACCCACAGCACGTAAGGCAGAGCTACTACCGACTGAGCCATGACGCCTGTCATTTGTTTTTTGTTTAAAGATATATCTTTAAACAAAAAACAGTAAACCTACATAATATATATATTATGTAGGTTTACTGTTTAGTAGTAATTAGTAGAGTTTCTTCCAAAGAGCTCGTCCAGGGAAGTACTCCCACTGGACCTGCCTCGCATTGGTGCTGGTGTTATTACAGGCAGAACGCAGTGCGATGCCACACAGGGTACGTCCCCAGGGGTAGTGCTCAGTTAGGTAATTTTATATGCAAATGGCACGTGGGCCTGCTTATTCTATCACAATTTACATAAAAAATATTGATAATCCTCGGTTTGTTTATTTGTTTTTTTATTTGTATTTTATACTTTTTACCCTACCAATGGCATTGCATAAAGTTACTAACGGATGCTCGTAGCTCGTCGTATTAACAGTACCACAGATCATATATAATACTATTATATACACAGTACTAATAGAAAACGGACATAACTCTTGGTTTTCTTACCCGCCGTCACATTTCCTAAACATTTCATGAAATAATATGAAAGTACTGAATTATTCATGCTAGTTCCACAAACTCAAAATTACGACGAACCTACTTACTGCTAAGTAAGTCGATAAAACTTCATATGTGCCAGCTAAAAGGGGCGCAATGTACCATGTGCTATTTATGGCACTAAACGAGGCCCCAACCTGGGGGTACCTTTACGAATATTGCGTGATTTTTGCAAAATAACACGAAAATGGGACAAAGCTTTTCTGTTTCTAGATATTTATGTAATTTTGTCTTTCCTGTGGATATGTCTGACTAAGCTGTGAGGATGGTATAGGTGCTGGGCCTACTCCATCTAAACATTGTCCCAGGCACTACAGTGTGTCGTTAAGTGTAGGCATAGGTTGCCTCCTGATGACGCTGTATAAATCATATTCAATAGATGTAGCAGTTTTAACAAAGTTCCTACCATGTTGGCCGTTGCAGCAAATGGGTCCTAGCTCAGCAAACTGCCTACTATTTAAAGCAGCGTTTCCGCGATCGTAACGCACAACGCTGCGGTGTGCGGTTCAACGCAGAGTACCGCGTTTGCTCTTCGCCGCTGACGCAGACTGCGACGTAACAAGAGGCCATACTAGACGTCCATACAATTGTGTCCGGTACCGCATACCGCAGCGTTGTGCGTTACGATCGCAAGACCAAAGCTTTAGCAGTAGGCGCTGTTATTCTGCTAAGACCATGACTGTCATAAGACCTTATGAGAATAGGCGAAGTGGTGAAAATATTGAATCCTTCTGACGTAAATAACTAATTCGTAAGATTTAAACCATACCCATTTGTATTCGATGTTTTGTAATTCAGCGAGTTTATTTTTATACCTGAAACAATCAAAAGGAATAAAATTAGATTACATTGTAAAATCTTGAACACCGACACGTCAGTTGCTAAAACAAAAATGTGATATTTTGTTTTTATACTTTTTATTCTTCTAAATAAATATGACTGATAATCAACGCACAGCCTAAAGTAGAAGTCGTAAAAGTATGAAATTTTGAGGGTAGTATCCTTATTTAGTGTAGAGGTGCACGAAGAAAGGAATTTTATATGGACTGATATTTTGGGGAAATTCAACTAACGCTAAAATAGTATTTAAATACCAAAAAAGATGTATACGAATTTAATAACGATAAACATTTTATCAAACAGTGAACCTACCCAGTTATTGTTTTCATTCAATTCCCATTTTTCTTATATTTTTCTTTATTATTTTCATATCCTATTTTTATTTTTATAAATTTTTCCTATTTTTTCAATGACATTTTTAATATATTTTTTTGTATAATTTCAAAATTGCACGCCTAGTTGTAAGCAAAATACATTGATACTGTCTATTTAATTAACCGACATCTTATTAACATGTATTTATGCAATAAATTTACTTTGACTTTGACTTTGAAAATTCGCACATGTACGAGTTGGCAGCGGACGACATGAGGCGGCGGCGGCGCACGACGTGTCGCAGCGACACCACTGGTTTCTATGGTTTCGAATCTCGTAGTACTGTTTGTTTACCATACATAAATGAAATTTTGAGACATCGTGGTGAAGGTGGGTGAATGACCTGTACTGCCGTGTTATTTGGCACCTACTATAAAACGCGAGTAACGCCACGGGCGACGGCTAGCTATTCAAATAATTCTAGAAAATAACATAAATCAGTCAACGTCCTAAATTGAGAAGTAATCTCCTTAAAATCAGTGCGTCTCTTAATTTGGACCTCTCAGAGGGCGAAAATGTCTCCGAGGAAATCATTTAAGCCTTCAATTTTGGTTTGAACATGAATTTAATAGAAATGGTTACAAATTGTATTATTTTGCCGATTAGTTTTTTTTCAATATCGTGATTATTTTAGTCACAAAATGGCCCTTGATTTCTAAACTGATTTGTGTTGTACCAGATACCCAACAGGTAAGATAAAAATGTAAATTATTTTATGGATTATATATAATGGAAGTGGAGGCCTGTATAGACCGGTATTTTGCGCGTACACTGCTGTGCAAGGGGGTGTTGCCAACAGACAGCGTTTAAGAGGCATATTATACACTGCGATCGTGATTATACCCATCTCTGGCGTTCTTATTCAGAGAAACTGTAACTCTTCGACAGTTTTAACTTGTTGAATGATGGAGAACAGTTTTTAGTATAGTCGGCTTCGCTTTTCCTGAGTTTTTCGTATGTATTTATTTATAACCAATATTCCGAAGCAAGTTTTTGATAAAATTCGCGAGAGCACTTTTTCAAGATTTCAGATTGGATTACTGTACGAAACTAATTAAACTTCCATGCCGGGTAGAAATAGCATATTATACTCAAGATTCAAGGTTTACCGAGCTATTAAGTATTCGCTAAACCAAAAATATCTCAAAATATAAAAATTGACTTAAAAATACCGTATCTTAGATTTACGAGATACCGCAACCGCACCCCACTGCCATCAAGTTTCTTGAATTATTTATATCGCTCGTTACAGAACCACTGTAAAAACTTTAGAGAAGCACCGTATCAGTGATTTTACGAGGGTGCTTCGATTTTAGCGAAGTGTGTTTTTTACACTGCGGTTTTGGTGTTTAACACGTGTTTCTCGTTTTATCGCTTTCCGTTTACGTTAGTCACTGTGCACTTTTTAATGGAGCAAACATTTTACGTTGTCGTCAGTCCAAAGTGGGGATACGTGGACAACTAATTTTCACCTATCCCCACTAGTGGAGAAAAATGGAAAAAATAGACATAATTTATAATAAAACACTCATAAATCAATAAAAATTGAATAATACAAGTTTCACACCAAAATACAATTTGCTACGCGCGTCGTAGAGCTTCGTCGCAGATTATATAATACTATACGCTTCGTAGAGGTTTCGTAGAAGGTCTACAGAGAGTAATGAATACCTGCCTTTTTTCATGGCATGGTAAAACCACGCTACGGAACCTTCACACATGGTAAATAATCACTGATTCTATTAATATGAGTTAGTTATTTTATAAAAGACTAGCTAATACCCGCGACTTCGTACGCGTGCGAATCTTTCCACCAAAATATTGGTCAACCAGCATACGATGAACCTCGTGCCAAAGGCGGCTTTTGGTTTAGAGAGGTCAAGCTGTATCTAAGAATCCACGTCTTTTATTTCAATAAAATATAGCCTATGTTTCAATCCGGTAAAAGGGCTTCTGAATGCTATAAGTTTCATTGAAATTGGTCCAGTAGTTTAGGCGTGATCCGCGAACAAACAAACAGATAAGCAGACAAACTCGATTTTCGGAATCAGAATCGTTTATTTATTAGATTTTCACTACAAAATTAAATTGGCTCTATTTGATAAAAATACAGTGGAAAAGAGTAAAAATGTGTTGTCAGTGCTCCACGTACAGCTGAATAAAACAAATCTGTCTTCGTGGCGTTTAGCTCTTATTTCCATCCGCTACTCAGCTATTTCCTACTTAGATCGCGGCATAAGTCATGAGATCTAGCGGAGAAATAAAAAACTTAGGAATATAACTGAAGAAAAAAAAATATAAGTACCTACGAGAGAGGATTATTTATTTATTTAGAAATATAATTTTTATTAAGTACCTACTTTTCTATTTTCGACTTGGTTAGGTCCCTATTAGCAGCAAAGAAATTTAAACAAATTATTTAAAGCATAGGATACCTATAAATTCAGGATTAAAAAAAAATTACAATTAACAATTCTTTTTCCAGTTTACCTTTTTTGATAGTAGGAATTTGAGAAGCATCGGTAGATTCATAATGTAATTCGCATATTGCATGTTTTGGTAAGCTTACAACTAGATGGCGCTATTTGCAATATCCACAAATATTCACAGGTGACTCCAGCCGGCCTAAGATGCGCACCGCGAGATATTTATCATGTCGTTCTGTCAAAATGTAAGCATTTTGCACCAGGTTAGGAACTATTACATTATCAGTGGTAATGTTGTCGAGTAACTTGAATTTTCAACTTTTGACATTATCTCGTCCTCAGAGAGGTACGACGACTAAGAAGTGTCAAAAGTTTATTTATTTATTTATTTGAGTCCCCAACATCATACACCGAATCACAGAAATATTACAATTACAAAATAAAGGCATGCCAAGTGTTACAATAATTATAGGAAACAGACAACAAGCTATTAAGACTAGAGCGAGAGCGAGCAGATATTAGATTAAGTGTACATTATGGCGCGTTTTGTCGACACCATTAGGTACCACAGATAATGCAATAGTTCCTAAACTGGTACAAAATGCTTACATTTTGAGAGAACGACATGACAAATATCTCGCGGTCCCGCAGTAATCTCATGTCTCACGGCACACTCCTACCATTTCCCCCTCGTCGTTCAAGATACGCCAGCCCCGACAACTATTCCTCGCGCTTGTGACGTCACGTGGTATGTATCCCGCAAGACTTGCTTTTATAAAGCGCTACATAATGCAAAATAAAGAGAAATGCGAATAAATAAAGAAGAAAAATCTTCTAAGTAAGCTTATAAACGTAAGACCCACCGATGATAAATAACATAACTATAGTAGGTGCCAAATAACACCGCAATACAGGTCATTCACCCACCTTCACCACAATGTCGCAAAATTCAATTTATGAATGGCTAATTCTGTCGCTTTCCATACAAACCTGTCGCTAAGACGGTAATCGCTCGAATCCCGTAGTACTGTTTGTTTACCATACATAAATTGAATTTTGCGACATCGAGGTAAAGGTGGGTGAATGACCTGTATTGCTGTGTTATTTGGCACCTACTATAGTTGTAGTGTACTTTAAACAGTCAGCAGTCAAGCAGTCAGACAGCCGGTAAGGTAATCAGCATAACCAGCGGGCCTAAGATGCGCACCGCGAGATATTTGTCATGTCGTTCTGTCAAAATGTAAGCATTTTGTACCAGTCTAGGAACTATTGCATTATCTGTGGTAATATTGTCGAGAAACCGCGCCTTTGAATTTTCAACTTTTGACATTTCTGCATGACTATTATCTCGTCCTCAGAGAGGTACGACGACTAACAAGTGTCAAAAGCGTACATTATGGCGCGTTTTGTCGACACCATTAGGTACCACAGATAATGCAATAGTTCCAAAACTGGTACAAAATGCTTACATTTTGACAGAACGACATGACAAATATCTCGCGTTGCGCATCTTAGGCCCGCTGGGCCTCTACTGTGAAAAATGACTTACGAAGATTCGGTAGTGACTTTTCTGTTACACTGCGCGGTCATCTCGAACGATGACGTGGGCTCTTGCGAAGTGACAGCGTCATTGCGCAGTGTAACAGAAACGACGCTACCGAATCTTCGTAAGGCATTTTTCACAGTAGAGTCCCTGTATCGAGGTTCAGTTTAAACCAGTCAGTAAAAGCTCCTTCTATCTGTAACTGGGAGTCCGTTAAGCAAATCGCTCACCCCTACTTATTCGTTTCCGATCTATTTCACACGCTTTCCTAGCCTCGCTCGTGGGTTGTGGTGACACTGATCCACACGGACTTGCAGAATGCTGAGTAGTCTAAGTAGTACAGTAGTAGTAGCAGCTTGGATCAAGATTCGCCGACAACGTTACTCCACTCATTTTTTGCCTGAGTGACGAAGGAAGCAAAATAGTCTGCAATGCCACATAAGGACATTCTTGTTGGGCATGCTCTGCCATGTTCAAAATTCTTGGACATGTTCAAAAGGACTCCATTACAAGTGTCACTTCACGATAAGAGATATTTGTTCTGTGTCTGGGTGTTACTATATGTATGATAAGTATATATTTACAAAAAAAAAGTAGGTATATGTGTATTCTATTAGCCTTCTAGTTCCCATAGTACAAGCTCTGCTTAGTTTGAGACTAGAAGGCGTTGTGTTAAAATGTCCGTGAATATTTATATTTATTTATATTTATAAGGGCGCAGAACACAGCCATATTATTAATACGAGCATCACTGCTTAGCTTAGGAGCAGTCTACCGTTGGCTGATTCCCGAGTAACTCTTTACAAAGAGCTCTACTACTACTACCGCGTGCTACTCGCTGAGCTTGCCAAACTACCAGCCAGTGTGTCCGCCGCAATAACGCGAATCTGAGAAAACATTCGGTTTGGGACGCGATGAAGTGTGCAATACATTCATTTGAAACGCAACGCGGTTACCTACAGTTCCTGCTAACTGTAAACTGATACTGAATGCCTGCCTTTGTATATTCTTATAAGAAAGGGACTGTCGTGGGTTCAAATCTCACACCAACAGAAAATATAAAATTAAACTTATTTAAGTAAATGCATTACTCGTAATTCTTCCATCGACTATGTTGCTTTTCAAACACTAAACTTTGACAGAAATACCGCAAACACAGTTCCAGAGAATTCAGATATTCAGTGCATTGAACGCTTTGCCGCAATAACGTACCCAACTGCGCCATTTATATGCTGGAGACCACAGAGTAAGGACCAATAGCACCGAGCAGTGATGCTTGCATTGCTGTGTTCCGGTTCGGAGAGTGCCGGTACATGCCAGTGCTATTAGGTACATGCACATGAGATCTAACACCTTTACGTCTCAGAGCCCCGAGTCTGTGCATTTGTTGTGACTTTTGACTCGAGTGTAGCACACGCAAACGCATTCGCAAAGCGAGACATTTTGTATGAAAACCAGATAAGCGCCTCTAGCGGGAGATTTGGGAATTGAGCAATTCCCAACAAAATGTCTCGCTTTGCGAATGCTTTTGCGTGTGCTATACTCGAGCCGAAAGTCACAACAAATGCACAGACTCGGGGCTCAGAAGACGAACGCATGTCATCTTAGGAACATTTCATACATGGTCGTATTGGTCCTACATGGGTATGCTAAAAGTATTCTGAGATACACGAGCCTTTTTATTTGAGTCAGTGTCACCTGCAAATTCGATAAACAATGTCCTCATAACACCTAATTTCATTACTTTGAAAAGTGTTTTTAGTTTTAAATGCGATAAAAAATTCAGTACCTATCTTTATTAGTCATTCATCACTGTTTTCCAATTTTCTCTGATGGTCGCCATTTTCCAAAATGGCGACAGGTTGTTAAAATGTTTGATGAAATTCATTAGTTTAAATTGCACCAGTTTTTGAGTTATTTTTAGTCATTTGTCTTCAGAGAGCTGCTTAAAGAAAAGTAGGGTCATAACGTTGAAGTTTTCCAAACAGTAGTTCACACACTTTTCAAAAAACACCCATTATTTTACAGCTCTTAAAGGTAACCAATGTTATCCATTCTAAATTCTTTTCTATAAATAAGTATTTGAAAGCCACACCACACCACGTTTTCACAGATCACATTTCACGTATTTCCGTCGCAAAAAAGCTAAACCTTATACGCGTCTGTTTTTTCGCTTCAGTGGTGACCCCGTTGTCATCCATCCCTCTCAGTCCACACAATTACTAGCAGTAGAATCCCAGTAACCATCAAACAAACACACATACTGACAAATCACCTCCCGCTCCGTAGGGAGGTGATTGATGTGGACCCCTGTCTTCAGGTCTTCGGAGCATGAAACAAATCTCAGTCTGGGTAGTTTTTGTTTTTCGTGCCGATTTGAACGCCTGTTTGAATCACAATAGCAAGGCTGTGTTGTTGCTATTAGAAAATTGTAGGCACTATGCTTTTTACATACGTAAACTATCTACTTAAATATACGTGTAGTGTGCTTTTGATAAGTACTTGATTAGGATTTGAAAATCACAATGTATAATGCTGATAAAGAATTTGCTAATAAAATTCCGAAGGAAATGACGGTTTTAAAAAAAAAAAAATTGCAAAATTCGAAGCTTAGGAAGTAGTCACGGGCACGTCCAAACATTGCAATTAGAACATTTCCTCTTTAAGTGTCCGCGAAACCATTCCAAAAGTGACAAAAAAAGGCCCTGCGGTGTTTTTTTTTTCGAAGAAATATTTCAGGCTAAAAAAATCAAAGTTTTCTGGGCCCATAACCTGTTTAATCTGTCAGTAGAAACAAAACAAAAAACATTGTTAATTGACAGTGACCACGACATTAGCTGTCACTCTGAGGGTAGTTAAAGAGGTAGGGGAGGGGGTGGTAACGGCGAAACGATTTGGCAAACGACCGTTAACGTTTTCAAAGCAGAAAAACAAATCTTTTCGGGTTTTGTCTGGGCCTTTTTTATTTTTCTAAAGATATTTCTTCCACGATTACTGAATTTTGCTTCCCTTGGCCAGTTTATATGACATTTTTATAAAAATTATATCAAATTATATAAAAAGCTTCAGTGAAATCATGAATCAGAGGATTTTTTTATACATTTACACCCAAATGGTGTCTGGTAGAGATTATTGATTAGCAATATTAGCAGGCCATTATTAGCAGTTATAAGAGCTTTCAAAGCTTTTATGATTTGCGAAAATATACTTATTTTGTCTAACACGTCATCATCATTATCAGTCTGGAAAGTTTAATGCTGGACGTGAGACGAGTTCAAAAAACTCTTCGCCAAAATGTCATCGGTCCATTAAGTGGGTGATCAATTTTGAAATAGCTCATAAATACAATTAAAATTATTGAATCCCAGAATCAGTAATAACCATCAGGGTCGGGAAATCGATGCGGAATCGGACAGTGTCCATTGCCGGCCGCTAACTTATGTCCCCAATATCGCTAGTACTAAATCAGCGATGGACCGCGCCCAATGAAATACGACCGGAGGTCCTATTACTATCTGAGTTATTACAGTAGAGTGAATTAGATTCGTTGTAAGTTAAGTTCTATCTTCAGTTAGCGCATTAATAACTACAAGACACAAGATACAAGATGTTTATTTGCATAAATAAGTGTTACAATTTAGTCTTAATTGTAGGAGGCACTTTAGAACTTATTCACCTTTTCTAGGTATCGCAAATGTACTAAGATCAAATAAGATAAGATAATATTATTTCGTAAGGCTTAGTAAGTACTCGAATCCTGAAATAGTAACTACGAATTGAAAAATGAAGCGTGAGACGTTGATTAATGATTGGTGACGTGTGCAAAGTTATATTTCCGGAAATTGCTGAAAAATATAATTGTCCGCTAGTAGGTATGGAACCAGAGGAAATTAGTATGGAAATTGCAATATTATTTTGATCAAATTTTCAAATTAATATAGTTTAATAAGTTTTCTGTTCCTAACACCATAGACCAAGTTAATTTGAGTAACGAAACTAAATTATATGCTTTATTCAAAAAGATTTTTAAACAAAATAAGTAAAAAAGAATGTCATTGATTATAATAATGTTCGATCACAAAACATACCTAATATAATATATAAAACTCTTTTGAAGCTGACTTAGAATCAACGCACAGCCTAAACTATAAGTCCTAGAGGTATGACATTTGGAGGGTAGTATCCTTATATAGTGTAGGGGTGCACTAAGAAAGGAATTTTGAAAAGTCACACTCTAACGCAAGCAACGCCGCAGGAGACGGCTAGTACCTAATATAAGAGCTAGTTATAAAACTTTGTTACAAGAACAGAAAACAGATAACAAACATTACTTTAAAAAAATGATACAAAATAACCGGCTGTATGTGCAAAGACAATAACGCATGTTTTAGTTAAATGATGTATATTGTGGCCGTAACAAAGACATCAGACACTGGAACAGACCACCATTTCGCACGATGGCGCCACAACACTAAGCTGGTAACTAAGATCTTAATGCTATCTACACAATAGAGAGGGGAACATGGGAACTATCGATATCGATGACAGTGACAGATACTATGACTAATAACTCGGTTCAGTGACACGGCAGTTAGTCAGCTTTTCAAAAAAGAATCAGATGACGCACCGGCAGTAAAATGTACACAAACAATTTTAATTGGACGATTACGAAGTTTACGGAGCACGTTCGGCTGATTTTGTTTGACAAAACTGAGAAAGGTTTTGACAAGTCGACTGAATCGTCATCAAAAACCACTTGATACATAACAATTGACGCAATACACTTCTGAGCCCGTAGTCTGAGTAATGTTAAGTTGGTTTGCGACAAGCGAGAATCGAGAAACTCGCAGTTTTTGTATGGAGAAAAATTGTTTGCAAATCTCCCGCTAGAGGCGCTTATAGGATTTTCATGCAAAATATTTTGCAAGTCGCTTTTCGATATGCGTTTCGATCAACAAAACAAAACTCAGACTACGGGCTCTGATCCCGTACGATTCTCTGTATTCTCACAAATTTCTTCATCTCTTATCAATGCCTTCATTCATCGACACAACCCCATCCCTACAGCACAGGTGCATCGACAGTTGCGATCAATTACTCGATAGGCGAGGCACACATGCATTTGCAGATCCCAGCAGGCAGACTTGCGGAGAAACTGTTTAGCATCACAACACGCAGCTGATCGTTATAAACTACACCAGATTTGACAGTTTTTATTGTAGAAAAAAAGAAAAAAAGAAAGAAATACTTTTTTTATTGCCCAACATCTGTTAGTAGGCAAGTATTACATTTAGGTACTTATAGCTACCATATACTTATAGCTTACTTCGCAGAGCACGTCCACCCAGAGTGATTTTTGAGTCCATTCAAACTTAAAATGATGTCTGTTATGACTTACTAGCTTCCGCCTGCGACTTCCTTCGCGTCGCGGTGGATCCCGTTGATTTTCCGGGATAAAAAGTAGCCTATGTATTCATCCAGGTATATATTCTAAGTTTCATCCAAATCGGATCAGTAGTTTTTGCGTGAAAGAGGAACAAACATACATTCATACAAACTTTCGCGTTTATTGATCGAGTGAGCGAAGCGAACGAAGATCTTAGTGACAACTTGGACAAAAATGCTTTCTATGTTTGTATATTAGTTCTTCAAGATCTTTTGAACCGCTTATCCCATCTTCATAGAATTTGGTAAGTATACGGATAGTACTCTTAAGTTTTACTGGTTCGTTAAATGAAGTAAATTGGTCAAGGGGTCATGAAGTTATGAGGGTTCAAAGGGAGTTAAAAAAAAAGTCATACTAAAATATCAAGTGGGATGTCATATGATAGGGTTTAGTTTAGACATTCCAAAACCGTTTTTATTTTGATTCTAGGTCTAATAGTTTTTGAGTTGTTGTAAAAATTAAAAAATTGAAAAACCCAGTATAACGTGAGCTACCATTTCTTGTAGTTTCAATGATTTTGTAGTTCAAGTAAGACTGGTACTTAGCTAGACGGCGATTTCGATGCGATTTGCAAAGTTTATTACAACCATTGGTCAATAAAAATTGTTTGGGTTTTATTAACCTCCGACCATCACGAGATCTCAGTTCGGGGCGAACTACTAGTAATATTAAAGTAGGATAATTATAGTATTGTAAATCATAGTCATAAGCTTAACTCGTGTAAAAAAAAAATGGCTGACGTTTCATATTGAGTGGAAAAATATGAAAATATGGAGTGATATCCAAGTAACAGCTGTTTGTATGTAATCCCCGTAAGAGCGTAAAGAGCTCAGCGACGGACGCCGACTTAACGTAAGGATTAGCGAGGATACGTCTTTTAATGCTAGGGCTGACACAAGACACAACGCATTTTTGAAAGCATAGTACTTAACTGCTATACTAGGATGGGAATTGTTTCTGATACGACAAAAAGAACCAACTATTTGCCATAATTAAAATAAATAAATAAATAAATATTCTTGGACATTACACACAACGCCCTCTAGTCCCAAACTAAGCAGAGCTTGTACTATGGAAACTAGATTGCTGATATAATGCTTATATCCTTTTTTTTTGTGAATACATACTTTATAATACATAGTAACACCCAGACATAGAACAAACATCTATGTTTGCCACACATAAATGTTTGTTCTCGGTGGGGATCGAACCCACGACCCACAGCACAGAAGGCAGAGCTACTACCGACTGAGCCATGACGCCTGTCAATTACTCATTTTAGGCTTTTACATCCAAGATGATGTATACACCGTCAGGAGGCCTATGCCTACACTTAACGACACACTGTAGTGCCTGGGACAATGTTTAGATGGAGTAGGCCCAGCATCTATCCCATCCTCTCAGCCTAGTCAGCCATATCCACAGGAAAGACATAGTCAACACGTGCGGAGCTGACTTAGCCAAGGGTTTCCTCACTTTCCGAAACGAAAAATATATTGATGCACGGGACTTGAACCGAAGGTCAGGGCATTGCATAATTACTAAATACACACATAAATACAAAGTCTCCCGGGATTACAACTTTTTTATCTCAGTCGGTAAGCGACATAAATTAAATTGTTAGGTGCGTGGCAGCCCTACGCTTTCAGGGTCTTATTTCCGTCGCAGACTTACTTCAAAGTAACGAAACGAACAAAATAAAAATAAGCATTTCGGAATAATATTCTGTTAACTGTGAGTTTGCGAACTACAGTCGGTATTATCGGTTAAGAAGCTAGTTTGCTAGTTTGGTTTAGAATTTCTTATACCATATGTAACGACCTACATTTTGGCCGTCAGATTCTTACGTTCTGCTTGGTAAATTAAACTTCAGGTTGCATTTATGAACAATCTATTCGGAATAATCAAATACATTTTGGTACAACTCGTCAACACAAAACTCGCTAATGTTATTATATTCTTGGTTATCCTTCAAAGTTGCTACTGTCAGGTGACATTTATGACAGCGTCATGTCCACAGGCATCTCACAGTCGGCCATCCTACTTAGAACGAGTCTCTTCGTTCGATTCAATCGAGAGCACCGTCCATAAACACATAACAATACAAGTATTTCTACAAATACAAATTAATTTGTTCACAATTCACAATAAATCTAATTTGTACAAATACATATCACCTAACTAATATATCCACAATAAGTACATCATTCATAAAACCAATTTTTAAACATACATTTTCTGTTATCATTTCTAATCCAGCAATTATGCTAAGTTTTCTTATTTATTCATAATATCACTTTATGAAAAGATAATTTATTCACCAAGAAAATTACAACCAATACAGCATTTACTATAGTATTCACAATATTTACAAAATACACATGAAACAGCGGAGCCATCCACAAACCGTTGCAAACGATTTATAGATAGCTCATTTATGAAATCTTTAGTTAGTGTTAAAGTTTATTTTAGTCTAACATGCGGTTTTCTTATATCTATCAAAATTAGCGTCATTAATCAAGATTAAACTGCGAGTATCTATCTCAAGTTTGGCGGCAAGGTCGTATGCCGGTCATGCCTTCACTTAATCGTAGAATGGGCGGCAAGGTCGTATGCCAGTCTTGCCCTCCCTCAATCATCAATTGGGCGGCAAGGTCGTATGCCAGTCATGCCCTCACTTGTCGTCAAATTGGGCGGCAAGATCATATGCCAGTCATGCCCTCACTTAATTGTCAATTGGGCGGCAAGGTCGTATGCCAGTAATGCCCTCACTTATCGTCAAATTGGGCGGCAAGGTCGTATGCCAGTCATGCCCTCACTTAATTATCAATTGGGCGGCAAGTTCGTATGCCAGTCATGCCCTCACTTAATAATCAGGGTGGCAAGTTCGTATGCCAGTCATGTCGTTAATCAAACATAGATTGGATGGCAAGTTCGTATGCCAGTCAAGTCGTCAGTTAATCATAGATTGGGTGGCAAGTTCGTATGCCAGTCAAGTCGTAAGTTAATCATAGATTCGGTGGCAAGTTCGTATGCCAGTCAAGTCGTCAGTTAATCATAATTGAGCGGCAAGTTCGTATGCCAGTCATGCTCTCACTTCAAAACTGTTTTGACGACTGTGACTTCTGCTGTGCCGTGCGTGACACAGCTCGGTAACTCACTGCTCACTGCAACGACTCCTGCTACGGTTGCTTCGTCGCTCTTTCAATTTCTGCTGGTGCGGCTGCATTAGCTACAGCGGTGGCTGTGGCTACCACTGCATCGTGTCTTCAGTCTGTAGCCGTTGCCACGGCTGCTGCTACACGGCTTAGTCACGCTTTCTGTCAATCTCTGCTGGTGCGGCTGCATCAGCTACAGTACCGGCTGTGACTGCGGTGACTGTGGCTATCACTGAATTGGTCTTCGCTCTGTAACCACTGTAACGGCTACAGCTCCGACTGTGCCGATCACTGACTTTTCACTTTGTCACTTATCCTGGAACTCAAAACATGACGTTAAGTTCGTAATTTCTAAGACCAGTTCACTTGATAACTTTACTTTTCTCTATTAGGGATCATAAGTTCCAGTGCGTCTTGGACAAGGTATTCAAGTACCTGCTTAACATTAGCAGGTCAAGTAGCTATTCAAATGAGTAGGCAAAATCAATTATTGAGTTTAATATAATATACTTTTCTCCTCCTACTCTACGAGCTAAGTAAGATGCTAGTCAATATTATTTTGTATTGAAATACTGTTTTCGTTAGTAGTGCAATATTATCTATCGTATAGCACAACTAGTAGGTACAACGTGTACATGTAGTGCAAATAATCATATCATGTATAGTCATATTTTCTATTTTTCTTCCTGGATATTTTTGTCTTATTTTCCAAATCTTTCGTTGTCTTATCATCGTTATAATAATATTATAGTCTTTTATTTTCTAAATCCCTCTCTGTCTCATCACCGCATTAATAACTATAATAATATATAGATCTAAAAAATGAAATAACCAGGATGTGGAGATTTGAAAGGTCTCCATCATTCCGATAGTCCTTTCCGCAAGCGGTGGTATCCTTAAGCAACTATTTCTATCACTCGCCCTTGAAATCAATCACTTGATTTGCCGAAGGATACCTTTTCATTTCACTTCTACAAAAAGCAGTAATATTGCATTTAATTTCTAAATCTCCTTTTCACTCATCATCATCATCATTATTATTATATTTTACATTCCCTATCCGTGCCCCATCGTCGGGTATCGTGAATCTGTGCAAGGAAATTTCAATTTGTGGTTTCTAGCTGTTCGGACACTTGATCAGACCAGTGTTTTGGGCTCCTCCCTCTTCTTTAGTAACCTCTACTAAAGTGCTCGAAGAAGGCAGACGCTTAGTGCGTTCCAACATAAGTTCTTTCAGCATGGAGACGTTGATTGTTTTGGCTGTCCATGACATCCTCAGGAGCAGTCTCTGACAGCATCACATCCAGAACGCATCGATGCGCTTGCCTTAAGTGGTTTTCATGGTCCATGTTTCATAAAGAGAAATGGAGAAAACCAGCGTGCACACTATGTGTTTCGTGAACTCGTTCATCGTGTCATTATGTAACAATAGTAATATTGCCTTATATTGCCTAATATCTCTCTTAAGCGTATTAGTTCCTACATATTCAAATCACTACTAATCACTACATAGTATAAAACAAAGTCGCTGACGCTTAAATCTTTAAAGTGTATGCTTAAATCTTTAAAACTACGCAACGGATTTAGAAGCGGTTGATTCAAGAGGAAGGTTCATATGTATAATACATCATCAGCATCATCACTGCATTGCATCCGTGCGAAGCCTGGCGGGTCGCTAGTGATTTATAAACTAAATAGTCCAGTCCAGTCCAGTAATAGATCCAGTCTTTCTCAACAATTGGAATTGAATAATATAAGTAATCAACCAACCGGCTGCATGGTCTTCACACGTTTATTTACCCTAATGGTTCTTTCTATTGAGTAGTATGAGTGGTCTATCTGCCTTCGTTACTTCGTGAAATATGCCTCGCACATTTCCACTTTAGCTTGAAAGCTTAGTTTTCTGTTTCATTAAATCGCTTCGCACTTCGTTAATTTTTTTCCCAATCAATCATTTATTCACAGATTCATTTTATGTCATTGAATTACATGATCTTATGCAATTATAAACGGCTCAACACATTCTGTTATTTTTTTTTATGCTCCTGTTCATTGCTCGTATGGAACTTTGTTTTGTCGTTCATTTTGTAGGTAAGCATATTTCAAGCTTTCTCTGCAAACGTTACACTTTACGCTCTCTTTTTTTTTTATACAAACACTATAATATGATGATTACTTCACTGTTTGGAATCGTTAGGCCATCTACCCTGGCTCAGAGCCATATTTTAACAAAATATAATTTGACAGTTACGAGCTTCCAAAACAAATCGCTTAACGCTTTTCTGCGGCAATCAGCACAGGAGTATTTGTACTCTACACTACTCATTTCTGAGTCTAGCCCACTCTCGCATAAATAGTAAGTATACAAATTGCCTGAAAAGTGTACCCTTAAGTGCACGAATCATTTCCTCGAATTCTTCAAGTTTTCTAATAGTAACATGGTAACATAATGCTATTGCATGCTTTACTACAAGGCTATTATCATAAGGAGCCTGTTGAATTCCCTGTATTTGCTGTATACTTCTTCTAAAGCTTGTGTATCATCAGTTTTATATTTATATGAATATTACGTCTGAAGTAGGTACATCATTTCTCAGGTACGGACTCTGTGTGTTTATTTTCATCTTAAATAGGTAGGTAATATGATTGAATAGTTTGACAGCTTTATTATTGACTCCATCAGATTCAAGACTTTTTCCAGGTTTTAGGTTTTTAATTTCATTGAGTACCTTGTAGTTCGCTTATTGGTTCAATTGTGCTGCAGTTCGATGTTGTCTTTACTACTTTTCCTGTATAGCTCTTGGTAGGAAGGTGCTGCATGTATAATCTCAATGAAATCTATCTATCTATCTCTCTCTCTCTCACATCAATAAATGAAGTTGTATGTAGGTTTCATTTTTTTTTAATTGGTCGTTTGGTAGTTCTTGATTTTATAAAGTTTTCGTTTGTTCATCTGGTTATCACATTTTATCCTTAATTGCTTAGCTCCATTCTAGTTGAATTGTCAATTTTATTTTGTTTTATACTCATTAGCTCTGTCTTTCTTTTTATTGGTTTTCTGTACTTTCACTTACTTTATTTTTGCTTTAATGCAATTGTCGTAGTATTCTTTTATACTCGTATACTCAGGTGGTTCGCATTATCAGTATTATTCAAATTGAAATTAAAGTGTGATTTCTCCTCTAAAAAGTTTATTTTATGCACTGAAAACAGTCGATAAATAGAACTTGTAATCACTTTTTGTTTTTGAATTTAAAACACATCAATATATTCGACCTCCATCTCAATGCTATACACACCCTCCTTGCGCAAAATACTCGTTACAAACTCCTTGAGATTTGATTGATCGACATTTTCGACAAGCATTCAATGTATATTTTCTCTTAATCTTTTTTTTTTAGGTCGTAGTCATGGTATAAAGTAGAGTATACAAGTGCCTAAAATGGATTCATATCAAGGGCCATGAATCGCTCGCGTCTCTCTTTAAATCACATGCTTCGCTCGTAATTCAATTATTATGAATCACTACAAAGGTTGTCTGGAAGAAATCGCTTCCTAAAAATAAGACCGTCCATTGTACGTAATAGTGCAATCTTATTATTTCTATTTTATTTTTATAAGCTGTCATAAGGGGTTACATTACAATAAAGTATTTCATTCATTCAGTTATTCACTTTCTGCGGTCGTGATTCAGTCGTTAGGATCCTTCACTTGCTCGTGATTCATCTGTAGACATCGCCTTAAACCCGTCCTTTATTCACTAATAGTATAATATACTAGTTTTCACTTTTTATTTTGTGTCTTTAATTTAAATTCACTTTTTAAAGTTAAATACCTACTCTCTAATCAATTTTCAATGTATTTACTTTTAAATTTCGATAAATGTCACTTACTTTTTCATCCCTTCATTTTATTTTATTTTATTTATTTAACAAAATCCACAGCTCTTAGGGTGTACAGAGTAGGTATCTTATAAATTCATCTTATAGCCAATAACGAATTTTCATTTTTCATTCTATTAAGTAAAAATAACGACCGTCACTAAACGACTACCAAAGTACTTCCAAAGATAAAAGTGTTGTGAGGATGTGTGAGAAGGTGTAAATGCCTGAGTGTATAGAGGGTTCTTCTGGTACGCCAGTCTCTTCATACTTAGAATATCTCTTTTTTTTTCACTCGCTCAATTCTGTGTTTGCATGTAGTCTATCATCTTTCATCTTTTTTTTTTTTAATAAAAATGTGCCTTTATACTTGTTATCATATCAGTGTATAATACGTTGGTGACACTTAAACAAATCACTTCCGACCATTTCTATGTTTCCCAAGGTTAAGCTTATAGCATTTATGTCAAATATTTTGTCACTTTATATCGCCTATAGTGCTTTTTTTTATGATTGCCACTGCACAGCAGCTTTAGATACAAACATTTGTACTTTAAAATTATGAAAATGGTCAATCGCAATTATTGATTTTATGTAAATCGGAAATAAAAAACTGAGTTGTCACTCTAGCACTCTGATATCAAATCTCTCAACTATGTCACATAACATACTTATTTCATTTTAATTTGTATCCTGCCACATAACACTTGTGCTCGATATCAAAGCTCTTGAGTTATGTTGCAAAATACACTCATGGAAGCTCTAACATTCTCATATTATTATTGAAAAATATACCTTTATTAATGGTTATCAATACCATGGGGATTCACTTTCTTGTAGTATGTACATCTCAATTCCTGGCAGCCGGTCGCTCTGGCTGCGATAAGACAATTCACATAGTCATCTCTGAGTCTGAGTTTGAGGATGACTCTCGCTCCTCTCATCATCTAGAACTTCATCCAGCAATACTGATGGCTTGTCTGCAACTCAACAACAATATTTTCTATGTAATTGTTCAGTAGTCAATGTGTGGTGTACATAGTAGGTACGTACATAATCATATTCTCAAATTCAGTAGGTAAATACCTACTCATTTCAAGCTCATAGAAAATAAGTCTCTAAGCTTTTATTCAATAAAA
This sequence comes from Eulithis testata, assembly GCA_947507515.1. NCBI lineage: Eukaryota > Metazoa > Arthropoda > Insecta > Lepidoptera > Geometridae > Eulithis > Eulithis testata. Next base: position 422,794 of record OX382213.1, on the reverse strand, counting down.
TAACTCTCATAAGTCAAAGAGCTTTTATTCAATAAAATCTCACTGATTACTTTGAATCGTCATTAGGTTATGTATGATTACTGTAATAGGTAAGTACCTATAATTAATTGTGCATCGACTATCACTACAATTCATAACTCAGAACAAAGTTTGGTCATCTGAGATGAAATTAACATGAGGTTCTCACTAAAACTTTACCTTCGGGCTTCGATGTCGACATGGGCATTGGGAAAAAAACTTTGAATTTTTCCCATCTTTCCACTTCTGAGCTGTAACGACCTACATTTTGGCCGTCAGATTCTTACGTTCTGCTTGGTAAATTAAACTTCAGGTTGCATTTATGAACAATCTATTCGGAATAATCAAATACATTTTGGTACAACTCGTCAACACAAAACTCGCTAATGTTATTATATTCTTGGTTATCCTTCAAAGTTGCTACTGTCAGGTGACATTTATGACAGCGTCATGTCCACAGGCATCTCACACATAATAGATTTTTAGAACTCAAGGTATAGTTGAAAAATGGAATAAAACAAGGTAAATTTGCCCGGTAATAAGGTAAAAAAGGAGGTTCTCAATTCGGTTGTATTTATTTTTTATTTTTTTTTATGTTTGTTACCTCAGAACTCCGTAATTTATGTACCGATTTGAAAAATTCTTTTTTTATCTGAAAGAGTATGCTTCCAGGTTGGTCTCGAACTGCCATCATCATCATCATTTGATGTCAAATTGAAGTCGGTTTTTCCAGTTTTTTAAACTTATAAATTATCTTGTGCAATAAAAACCTGTGCGTGCAGTCCTTACGCGCGGAAGAAGTTATAATTCGAGTGCCACGCATTCACTCTCGCTCTGTGTTTAATGTGAAATTAATTTAGTATTTATTTCTATGTACTTAACCAATATGCAGTACTAAATTTTCACTTCACAATAAAAATTAAAAAGTGGCATGAACACTGCCATCTATTATATTTTGATTGTAGCGTATTATAGTCTCTTTCTATTCCCCCCGCTGTCAGTTGGAAGTAATCTTCAAAAACACGGGCGGTCAAATGCTGAATTGCTGAACACTGCCATCTATATTTGATTGTAGCATTTGTAGCGTATTAGCCTCTCTCTTTCTATTCGGGGGGAATAGAAAGAGACAGAGACTATGTCATCCCGTAACGCAACGTTGTTGGACGTCGCATTAGAAGTATAACAAAAAAAATTTGTTTACACATTTTAAGTAAACATTTAACCACAATATCATTTGATGAATTTCTATCTAATTGATAATCGCAAATCTATAGATCATTATTATTATAATACTAAACAATTCCAAGTTAAGTTTGGTAGTTTGGTAGATCCCGACACGGTTTAATAGCTCTGATCTTGAATGGAGGAGGGTGTTTTGCGCAGCGAAAGAAAAAATAGGTTAGAATAAGATAGAAAAAGGTATTAATATTCCTTTTCACTTTCACCGAGAGCTATTAAACCGTGTCGGGGCCTCAAGTGCATAAATTAATCTTTCTAACTGATAACTTTTGCCACTTAGACTTTTGTTATCATGCAGATGGCCCACCTGATGTTAAGCAGTTAACTCTCCCAACAACAATAAATACCCAGAACAATGAGTTGTTAGACTAGTCCGCACATAGATTGCCTAACTGAACCTATCCACAGTTCACATAGTAATCGCTAACCATAGGGTTACGACAGAATCCGTTCACGACATGACAGAGGCGGTCCTCGGCCCATTAACGTACCTCAAGAATTTACTGCTCTATGTACAAGAACGATACTCTGCGGCAAGCTCTATGTTAGACTTCATTTGAATAGTATTGCGTAGACGTGAAACTCCCTTCTCTAAAATTTAAGTCTCCATCCAAAAGTTGAATAAAAATGATCGCTATTGAGCAATAAGGCCGAATATTGTACTTTATCGTATTTTAAAAGTTAGTCTCTATAGGCGCCAAATAACACCGCAATACAGGTTATTCACCCACCTTCACCACGATGTCGCAAAATTCAATTTATGTATGCTTAACAAACAGTACTAACGAGATTCGAGCGATACCGTCTTAGCGACAGGTTTGTATGGAAAGCGACAGAATTAGTTATACATAAATTGAATTTTGCGACATCGTGGTGAAGGTAGGCGAATGACCTGTATTGCGGTGTTATTTGGTACTTACTATAGCATTGTTTTCGTGTACAATAAAGTGTTATCTATTTAAATCTTGTTTACAAATGAATTTGACGACAATTCAATTTATGACATCAGAAAGTCTACACTGTTGACATTTGAGTTAGAATGCGTGGTAACGCAACGACTCTCTGCACCCATGCTAATGCACCGAGCAATGTAACTCTAACTGCCGTCAAACATTCCTAGCAGCTAATAAACCTGTTTCAACCTGTATAATGACAAATATTTAGTGACTGTGGTAACATATATATGTTTAGTGACAACCCGCATTATTATTTAGCCATCTAGCGGTTAATATCGTTTGTGCCCTGTAAAGGTTCATATTAGAAGCTATCAGCTCCTTTATTTAAAATTCATTCATTCATTTCTACAATATGAAAGCTATAAAGAGGATAGATAGATAGATCGTTTAGTTGACATACACACTGAAAAATACAGAAGAGGAGCGGAGGAGCGGAACTCTCTGCCATCATCACTATTTCCTGAAAGATATAACCTACAAATTTTCAAGAAAATTGTGAAACGGTGGATTATAGCTAAGCGTGCTCCACCTTAGGCTGCAGCTACACTTACCATCAAGTGCGCTGGCAGCCAAATGCACAATAAAAAAAAACTAGAACTATTTGAACGAGTTTCGCTGCTATTCACTAGTGTTACTACTTTATGCCCACCACAGGAGGACCTAGACTAAGCCTTGATACTTCAGCGCAGATAAGCTTAGTTTCCTCCTAGGCTGTGATAACTGGGACACTTAAGACTTATACTACGAGATAACGTTTTCAGAGTTATCGGCTAGTTTATTAGAATTTAAGTTAGATCCATACTAATACTGTCCTGACACGGTTTAGTAGCTATGACTTCGAATAGAGGGGAAGTGGGAAGGTGCGAATCAAGGTCAGAGCTATTAATTCGTGTCGGGGCTTATACTATGCATGATTCTAAATTTTTTTCTCTTCTTAACCTACTTCAAAAAAGAAGGAGGTGCCCAATTCGGTTTTTTTTATGTTTGTTACCTCAGAACTCCGTCATTTATAAACCAATTTTGTAGGAATGTTTTTTTATGAATTGGTGCTCAAACGACAACCTTGTCAAATAAGCTCCATCTATTATATAAATTTGGAACTATTTTTATGCTTTTTGGTAATATTGTTAAATAAGCTCCATCTATTATATAAATTTGGAACTATTCTTATGCTTTTTGGTAAAATTGTTAAATAAGCTCCATCTATTATATAAATTTAGAACTATTTTTATACTTTTTGGTAATATTGTTAAATAAGCTCCATCTATTATATAAATTTAGAACTATTTTTATGTTTTTTGGTAATATTGTTAAATAAGCTCCATCTATTATATAAATTTGGAACTATTTTTATGCTTTTTGGTAATATTGTTAAATAAGCTCCATCTATTATATAAATTTGGAACTATTTTTATGCTTTTTGGTAATATTGTTAAATAAGCTCCATCTATTATATAAATTTAGAACTATTTTTATGCTTTTTGGTAATATTGTTAAATAAGCTCCATCTATTATATAAATTTAGAACTATTTTTATGCTTTTTGGTAAAATTGTTAAAAAAGCTCCATCTGTTATATAAATTTGGAACTATTTTTATGCTTTTTGGTAATATTGTTAAATAAGCTCCATCTATTATATAAATTTAGAACTATTTTTATGCTTTTTGGTAATATTGTTAAATAAGCTCCATCTATTATATAAATTTGGAATTATGTTTTGCTCTTTGGCAAAATTGTTAAATAAGCTCCATCTATTTTATACATTTGGAACTATTTTTCTTGGTGAGATCAAAAGCCTCCATTACTTTCCTCAGATAATCCGGCGTTCAACTAAAAATCCGGCCGTGACTGATGAGAAAGTTGGTGCTGTATTGAACCGCGGATAACGTTTGGTACAAGTTATAAGAGTATTACAAACTGAAGCGTGGATTTTTGCATCGCCCTTAGGCAGCAAATTTTTTTAGATTTATTGTTTTTTATGCATTTTGTAAGTATTAAGTATTGGATTATACTTAGAACTTGACGAGTCGTAGCCAGTTATTTCACTTATTTTTTTAATTTACTTCTGCGTCACCTATGCCAATAAATGATATTTCTATTTCTACTTCATCTAAACAAGTTGATTTACACAGAACCATACAGGACGCTGCAGTGCCTAGGACATGATTTTTCATAGAATAGGCTTGCCTAGTTCCAAAATCATCTTCTCCACAGGAAAGACAGTAGCAAGTGTGCGGAGGCACGTCTTTAACGCAGATTTTATCCTACAAATAAACTTATTTTACCAAAATCGCTTCAGTTTACATCTTGCAACATGTTTGGGTAAAAGATTAAGAAGTCACCAGACGAACACGCTTCCTTACTTTGTTACCCCTTGCGTCGCGCTAGGGTTGCCACTCAAAATTTTACCTCTATAAATTAGGTAAGGATTATATTTATAGTAAGTAATTTTGTACATTTTCTGATTTTTTATACGCTTTTGACGAATAATAAAGCAGCAAGTATATTATATTTTTTTCTTTTCTTCAATTTCAATTCAGATGTAAGAATAATACAGAAAAAAATCCAGGTTGATCTTAGTACTACGTTTTTTAAAGGTTTATTTTATGTGGGTAGAGTTTTATTAGTTTACATAGTAACATAAAAGGAAAAATAACTTTTACTGCGCATAAAACAAAGCTTTTTGTCGAATGTACAATTTTGCTACCTATTTTGCATTTTAACAAACCCTGAACAATTCCGATAAAGTTCGTTAGCATTTTTCACGTAGCAAACTGTGTCAACCCTGCTGCACTCACACAAGCAAACCGCAGTTACCGATCAATCACGCAGTCGTTCCGCACGCACACACCTATCTGTATATTACATTATACACTAACATTATTGCAGCTTAATTAGGACAGCTGGAGAACTTTGTTTTACAGGGAGATATTTTTTGTGTGTAGTGTGTTTGGAATGAGTGAGCTTTTGATTCTTGCCTGTGAAGTACACACATAGAAACATCGTAATGTAACATTAGTGTTCGCAATAAAGGAGGCGGATTCTGGCTCTAATATATGGAAGGGGCTTTTCTTGTAGATTTAGGGGTTTTTCTTGGTCCAATTATGAGTGGCATGATTTTATTATGGGATTAGCGAAGTAATTGCTTTGAGATTAGTTATTAGATGATTGCTGATTGTAGGTACATCAGGAGTTTGGAAGATGTGGGTAATGTTTTAGGTGAGCCGGTTTCTGTCATATGCGTATATGCTCATCGATAAAACAGTATAGATCGTGTCGTGTCGGTAGCAGTATGATGTTTTCACACTGCTACCGACACGACACCTACATTAATATCGTGGGAAGCTAATCTCATACATTTTATTAATTGATAGACTGTTTACTGTAAGTATCGTCAATGACAACAATTTTAACCGAATTCAAAAAAGAGCGAGGTTCTCCATTAGGATGTATTTTTTTAGGTACCTCTGAACTCCGTAATTTGAAAACCAATTACATTTTTTTTAGATAGGTTCCATAAAAATTTAATTAAAACCGTACCGTACTAAAACTACCGTTCAGTAGTTTGGCTTTTAAATAAGAATAATTGAAAAAAAAACGTGTATGTTTTTGATTCCTTTCCAATTGACGTTACAATTAAAGATTTTTTATTACTTCATTACCAAAGCAAGGGACTATCAACCAGGTCATCAAGAAAGTGATGAAGAACAAACTAGTGGCCTGGCTAACGAGCTCCATAATAATTGAAACCTAAGCTGTGTCTCTCGGTCACGCGCTGAATTATAGCGCTCTCAACTCCTGAGATGACATTATTCCTCCCGGGATCAGACACAGTGATATGACAACCGCTACATCACTTTTCAAACTAAACCCGTAAAAGGCGTAAAATCAAGACAGAAAAGTTGTTAAAAAATGGCCATAGAAAGTAATAGTAATGGAAAAAGCTGAAAAACTATATTGGGAGATAATAAAATGACATGTTTTTTCCAGTTATTATTATTTAACTGCCAAACTAGTGAACCGATTTTGATAAAAAAATTATAGGGCCAACCTGAAAATATATCCTTTCAGACAGAAAAAAGAATTTTTCAAATCGGTCCATAAATGATGGAGTTATGAAGACGTATTAATCACAAAGATATACGACCAATTTTAGAATATTCTTCTTTTATTGAAGTCGATTAAAAATGAAGCTATGTACCAACTATCCTCTCTGAGCTGTGAGTAGGATCCTGTGGCCTACGTCTCAATTGAAAGGCATGAACGTGACCCGATTTAAAATGGGTTTGACTATAAAAGAAAGGAGAGTTCCATGTTCCCATCAAAATCTTTCAGTGGATTGCCAAATCGGTTATTTTTGGGCCCCTTTTTCGCCCTTTATGGTAATTTAATGAGGTGTATGGCATATTTTTGTTTTATATTGTGAGTGGTAGATGGCAGCACTTTGCAGGTCTGGGTGTATTAAGCCTAACATTTACACGCTAAGTTTTTTTTAATACTTTTTATACTTAAAAAAAATAAGACCGCCCATTGTACCTCATACTTAAAACTTATTTCTCTTTTTTTGTTTTTCTTCTTTTCTTGGTGTGCAATAAAGAATATATCTATCTATCTATCTATCTACTTTCCATCGTACAAGCTTTGCTTAGTTTGGGACTAGAAGTGTCCGTGAATATTTATATTTATTTATTTATCTATCTATCTTAAATTTTCTGTAAATTTTTTCAACATATCGACTTGAATTTGATCAACACATTTTTTTTTTATAAAATACGTACCTACCTATGTATCATTGCATACAGGTAAAGTGAAACGACGACAAACTAATTATGACGATGTAAATAATGCAATCTCTAAGGTTGTAAACTGGTTTAATGTAAACAATTTATTACTAAACGAAAAGAAAACTAAATGTATTCGGTTTATTCTACCAAACGTCAAACAAATAAATGCCAATGTAAAAATCAAAGAAGATAATATAGATCTCGTGGACACCACAGTATTTTTAGGCATAACTCTAGATAATAAACTTCAATGGGGCCCACACATAGATAAATTGTCGAAGAGACTTAGTTCTGCAGCATATGCAGTCAAGAAGATCCGCTTCCTTACAGATGTGGAAACCGCAAGACTAGTCTATTTCAGCTACTTTCATAGCATTATGTCGTACGGCATTTTGTTGTGGGGGAGTGCTGCAGACATAAACACCATATTTGTGTTGCAGAAGAGGGCTATTCGTGCAATTTATAACATGGGTCCCAGAGAATCACTAAGAAATAAGTTTAAGGAAATAAATATAATGACAGTACCTTGCCAGTACATCTATGAAAACTTATTGTATGTTCAAAAAAATATCAATCTATTCAACAAAAAAAGTGATAATCATAATGTTAACACTAGAAATAAAGACAAACTCGCTGTTCCCACCACTAGGCTCACAAAAATTAGTAAATCTTTCAAAGGGCAATGTGTACGCTTCTTTAACAAAATCCCAAGTGATGTGTCTCAGTTGTCGATTGGCAAGTTCAAAAACGTAATAAAACAGAGACTTCTTTTAAAAGCATACTATAAAATATCTGATTATTTAGAAGACAAACAAGCTTGGGACGAACTAGCTCCAACTCATCCAATAAAAAAAATATGTAATCATACCTAATCATACAAAACGTAATGACGATTCAAAGTGATCAGTGAGATTTTATTGAATAAAAGATTTTTGACTTTGACTTTGACTTTGACATTGGTAAGAAAAAAGTGTATCGTCACCTAGCTTCGGTGTTTTTTAATTGAACACCAAAAGTAATTCATTACCCTAATACAAGGGTAATGAATTACTTTTGACAGGTGTTCTACCTTTCTTGAAATTATCTACAGGTAATATAAATCACCTGCAGTTTCCTTCGGCAGAGGTAGTGATCCTAGGAGATTTCAACGCTCACAATTCTGAGTGGCTAGGATCGCGAATTACCGATCACGCTGGAAGAGCTGTTTACGACTTTGCCCTGGCGTATGGCCTCACTCAGTTAGTATCTTCACCAACCAGGATACCCGATGTTGATGGCCATACTGCTTCACTATTGGATCTTCTGCTAACTTCTAACCCGAACGGTTATCGGATATCCGTTGATGCCCCATTAGGGTCGTCGGACCATTGTCTGATACGTTCGGAAGTGCCAATCGCAAGCCCTGTTCGTCCACGCCCCCTAGGGAAACGTCGGGTCTGGCACTATAAGTCGGCTGATTGGGATGGACTGCGTGAGTTTTATGCGTCCTACCCATGGAGGCAGCTTTGTTTCTCTTCGGATGACTCCTGTATCTGTGCTGAGTCTGTAGCCGATGTTGTTCTTCAGGGCATGGAATGCTTCATCCCAAGCTCTGTGGTACGTCTCGGTGGTAGGACTCAGCCCTGGTACGGTGTGGATTGCTCTAAGGTCTCTGATCTCAAGCGATGCGCTTACCGTGCGTGGGTTGCAGCACATGAAAACAGTGAGTGCGACACTTCCGAATTGAAGAAACAGTATAACGCTGCCTCTAGATCCTTCAAGAAAAGTATCGCTAGAGCAAAGTTTGTGCACATCGGCAGCATTGGCGAGAAACTGGCCAGCTTCCCTTCGGGGAGCCGTGCCTTTTGGTCTCTTGCCAAAGCTGTGGAGGGTAATTTCTGTAAGTCGTCTTTACCACCCTTGCGTAATTCGGATGATTCGCTGGCCCACACCGCCAAAGAGAAAGCCGACCTTTTAGGCACACTCTTTGCTTCCAACTCGACGTTAGATGATGGAGGAAACACACCACCTACTATCCCTCTGTGTGAAAGTTCGATGCCCGAAATCCGCTTTACACAAAGCGCAGTGCGTCGAGCTCTTTTCTCCCTCGACACTCGTAAATCGAGTGGGCCAGACGAAATCCCTGCACTTGTGCTCAAAGTTTGTGCTCCTGAGTTGGCACCGGTACTGACGCGCCTCTTCAGGCACTCCTACACCACGGAAACAGTTCCGTCTTCGTGGAAGACAGCGTTGGTTCATCCGATACCTAAGAAGGGTGACCGCTCAGACCCATCCAATTATAGGCCTATAGCAATAACCTCCTTATTTTCCAAGGTGATGGAGCGAATCATCAATGACCAACTTCTCGGGTACCTAGAGGAGCACCAGCTGATTAGCGACAGGCAATATGGCTTTCGCCATCGTCGCTCAGCTGGTGATCTTCTTGTGTACCTAACTCATCGGTGGGCTGAAGCCGTGGAAAAAAAAGGAGAGGCCCTGGCAGTTAGCCTGGATATTGCTAAGGCTTTTGATCGGGTCTGGCACAAGGCACTTCTATCAAAGTTACCGGCGTATGGGCTACCCGAGAAACTATGCAACTGGATAGCCAGTTTTCTATCAGAGCGAAGCATTAAGGTCGTAGTAGACGGGTCTTCCTCTGATATAAAACCGATAAATGCTGGCGTCCCACAAGGCTCTGTACTGTCACCTACGCTGTTCATTCTGCACATTAATGATATGCTACACGTCAGTAACATACATTGTTATGCAGATGACAGCACTGGTGACGCCCAGTATACAGGCCGCGCTAACGTTTCTCGGGGAGACGTGGAGGAGTGCCGGAGCAAACTTGTGTCTGAAGTTGAGACCTCACTAGAGCAGGTATCAGATTGGGGTCAACAAAATCTTGTCCGTTTCAACCCCACGAAGACACAAGTTTGCGCGTTTTCCGCTAAAAAAACCCATTTCTTATAGCTCCGAAGTTCGAGAACACCCCCCTTAACATCTCCAAGAGCATTGGAATCCTCGGCGTCGATATTTCGAGTGACGTTCAATTTCGCGGTCACTTGGAAGGAAAGGCAAAACTGGCCTCCAAAAAACTCGGCGTCCTCAATAGAGCAAGCCGGTACTTCACGTCGGACCAAAAACTTTTGCTTTACAAAGCTCAAGTCCGACCCCACGTGAAGTACTGCTCTCATCTCTGGGCTGGCGCGCCTCAATACCAACTCCTTCCATTTGACCGAATACAACGTCGGGCAGCTCGCATTATTGACGATTCTAGGCTCACTGACGACCTGGACTCCCTTAGTCTGCGGAGAGACGTTGGATCTCTGTGCGTCTTCTACCGTCTCTATAATGGGGAGTGTTCTGACGAGCTGTTCAGTTTGGTGCCTGCGGCCGATTTCCACAACCGCACCACACGCCGTAAAACCAGATTTCATCCACACCACTTGGATGGCTGGTTTTCCACAACTTCTCGTTTCACGCGGTCTTTTCTGCCTCGTACGTGTAAGTTGTGGAATGAACTTCCCTCTGCGGTTTTCCCTCGGAGTTTTGAGATGGGGTCCTTCAAAAGGCGGGTTTATCTCCTCTTAAAAGGCCGGCAGCGCACTAGCCTCACCTCTGGTGTTGCAGGTGTCCATGGGCGGCGGTGACCACTTTCCATCAGGTGGCCCGCCTGCTCGTCTGCCAGCTATGGCATAAAAAAAAAAAAAAAAAAAAAAAAAAAACCTGCCAAAGTGTTATCGCCTGAACAGTACCTACTGAAGTTTAGTTTTTTTTTTCAGCTTTAGTTTTTTTGTATCTTTAGTATCTTTTATTCTTGGCAAAGAAACGTAAAGTCAGTTGATGTACTTATTTTGAAACCTACTTCAATTAAAATATCTATCTATACTATTATAAAACTGTAAAAAAGCCAAAAACTAAAATTAAAGATTTGGATAAACTAAATATGCAGATCTACTAAATAAACTATTCTGATTCCGAAAATCGAGTTTGTCTGTTTATCTGTTTGTTTGTTCGCGGATCACCCCTAAACTACTGGACCAATTTCGATGAAACTTATACCAAACAGAAGCCCTTCTCCTGATTGAAACATAGGTTATATTTTATTGAAATGAAAGACGTGGATTCTTAGATACCACTTGACCTCTCTAAACCAAAAGCCGCCTTTGGCACGAGGTTCATCGTATGCTGGTTGACAGATATTTTGGTGGAAAGTTTCGCACGCTTACGAAGTCGCGGGTATCAGAATAGAACAGGTCAAATTGATTACTTATAAATACCAAAGGTCATAAAAGATTATTGAAAACAATCTTAAACTAGTATATTTAAAGAGACCTCTAGATAGTATTATATAATCTGTGCCTGTGGGTAGATTTTGACCAGCCACGGGAAATAATCTCGTACCTATTGTCTCGGAACAAAACTACTCCAAAAGTCGTCAAATAATATTCTAGGCACGAACCAATTTTGATGTTAATAATACTTTTAACCCTTCATTCCCGTCCACAAATCCGGTCAACACGCCATAGTTTTTCCCGTCCAGCTTAACCTGTCGCGTCCCGGATTACCCGTCGTCCAACAAGCGTCCCGTTTATTAGTTCACATGGCCGGTTTGAGCCCCAGTTTCTAATTACCTGTAACCCTTTTTGTTCTGTTGCATTTTTGTTAAAAAGTAAAAATAGTAGATTATTATACAAGGGGATAAAGCAGTGTCTTCTGTCGCGGGTGACGATTTAAATCGCAAGGACTTGAAGTTTACTCCCGAGCGTAGCGAGGGTGTCAAAAACTTAAATCACGAGCGAAGCGAGGGATTTAAGACGAGTCCTGAGAGTAGCGAGGGATTTAAGTTCACCCAAGACTAAGACAGCTTTATCACCGAGGAAAATACTCTACTTTTCGTACCATTTGCGAAAAAATTAACACAATAATAATATGAGATAGCATTTTAGAACATTAACTTATTTATAAAAAGCAAAGGCATCAAGCTCATACGGCCTGCATAATAAATGCGTATTCCTTTTTCAAAAAGATGTATAATGCTTTGTAAACAAACTCAATGGTGTAAACACAGATGTAGTTCAGTATAAATTGTATTCCAAATTTAAATCACTTTCTCCCCCTAGAGGATGAAAGAAATCCAGTACAATTTTCTCTCCCTGTTTTTAACAGATTAAAAATGACCATTGTTATGTTCGCTTTTTGTGGCATAGAATGTCACTTTTTTGAGCAAGTGGTACGAAAAATATATTTTATACTTTTCTTGTGTATTGTGCTTTAGTATATTGTGCTTACCTTGGGAGTATATATTACCCGGTTTTCTGGCCTCTTTTATTGGAGAGATTTTACAAAATACATTTTTTATTCAGTGTGTCGTGTTTTAAATAATTTGGAAACTCTGTAAATCCAAGCCTCAGTTCTACAAAATCGCTTTCAGTTTAATTTACTAATCCTGAAGTATAATATAAATCCTTGTATCCACAAAGCAACAGTAATTACAAGGCCTCAGCACACAGACCCCAGCATCAGGTCTTCAGAGATAAGGCACGTGCCCGAATCCTCTTAAAACATGACATGTGTAAACGTCATGGATACACCACAACGCTCTTATGTTTACACGCGTTTATTTTAATTAATTTGGATTTACTCAGTCCGGATAATAACCGGCCTACCAAAGGTTCATTTATGAGCGAATGGACAAGAAAACATAATTTGTCTGTAAAATTGGGATGAATTATAGACATTTTTGATGTTTTCTATTCTCTTGACTGAATCGACATTAATACACTCGAGAGCAATGATTCCGGGTCACTTAAAGAATGTTAAAAATCTCGGAAACTAAAAATGATAGGTTAATGCAATAAATTGTATTTAATAGACAATGTAATACTCCTTAAATGAAAGTAAAAAAATATGAGTCACCATACATTTTATTAACACAAAATTACATAAAGAAAAAAACTGCTGATCTCTCCTTAAAACAAAAATAGGAAACATGAAATTTTTGAACTTTATTACGATTTGACTTGAATTTTAATACTTCGTATTGCCTCCTCGTGCTTCCATTACTGCGTTTACGCGGTTTGGCATGCTGTACACCAAGTTCCTTATACGATTTTGGGGAATATTTTCCCATTCCTCTGTGAGAGCAATTTTGAGCTCACGAAGCGTGATTGGGGGAGGGTTTCGTTGTTTTACGCATCTGCCTAGCTCGTCCCAAGCATGCTCGATCGGGTTGATATCCGGGCTGCGCGCTGGCCACTCCATACGAGTAATGTTCATCTCTTGAAGGTAGTCATTCACAATCCTACCTGTATGAGGTCGGGCATTGTCATGCATAAATATAGCATCCTCACCTAAATTGACCATAAATGGACCAACATGATCATTGAGGATTTCTTCCACATATCTTACGCTAGTTAAAGAGCCGTTTTCTATGATCACCAGCTCTGTGCGACTTTCAGAAGAAATTCCGGCCCACACAAGTACAGACCCACCACCGTAGGCTACTTTTTCTTCGATGCATGCTTGCTTGAATCTTTCCCCTGGTCTTCGATACACTCTGTGTCTTCCATCGTGCTTGTAGAGCATAAATTTTGATTCGTCGGAGAACATAACTTTTGACCAATCTTCAATACTCCAATTTACGTGGCTCTGGGCATATCTTAGTCTTGAAATACGATGCCCACGCTCCAGTTTAGGGCCGTTTGCAGGTCTAAGGGGTTTTAAGTTAGATTCAGCAAGCCGACGTCTTACTGTCCATGCACTTGGGTTACTTCCTCCGAGGCGTCGAAACTGATTTGTGAGTTCAGTTCCTGTGAGAAAGCGATTTCGAAGCATGGTGTTCACCAAGTATCGGTCTTCTCGTGCTGTGGTACACCTGGTTCTGCCCGTTCCTGGTCTGCGTAGGTTAGAACCAGTTTCTTCGTAACGTCGGAGAACTCTTTGTACTGTTGACAGCGACACACCGACAGTCCTGGCTGTATCGCGCTGACTCCGGCCGGTTTCCAGCATTGTAAGTATTCTGGTGCATTCTTCAGGCGTAAGCGACATAATTTCAGCTTGAATAATGAATATAGAGCACTATCAACATGGTTTATATACCCACATAAATGACAGATTACAAACAAAAGCAAAACCAAATGCTGTAATTTCGTAGTTCCATCTTCGAAAGTGGCCCTTTTTCAAATTTGATTTTTTTAAGATATAACTTTACAATAACTAAGAAGTTTTAATACCTTCATTTAAGGAGTATTACATTGTCTATTAAATACAATTTATTGCATTAACCTATCATTTTTAGTTTCCGAGATTTTTAACATTCTTTAAGTGACCCGGAATCATTGCTCTCGCGTGTAATATGTTGACTTTTGTCATGTCATTCCTACGCATTTTGATTAATTTTCTATTCTTTGAAAATAATATTTGTTTTACCAAGAGAGCATTTCTTCTCGTTTGATTGTGCGGAGCTTATGTTCTTTATAAAAGCGAGTAAAGTTCAATTTTACTGAAACTATAAAATACCCGGGTATTAAAACAAATCCGGGTAATTTCAACCCGGTTAAACTGAGGGTTAAACGACACTGAAACTGTTAACAGCTCGTTAGCGCGATTGATTCTAATTGTTGGGTTTAACGGTTGGTCTGTGAAGAACGGTTACCGTCATGCCGACCGTAAGAAAGCAGAAATGGTTTTAGTTAGCAATGGGTTATTTGAATACTAAAATAAACTTTATAACACTCAAGATGAATCACAAACATCAATAAATAAAATGACAATTTTCACATTGATACAGATTCAATTTTAAACTGATTAATTGGTCCAGGTTTTATGTTGCTCCTAAGGCTTCGAATCCGTGAAAGTTGAAAATGTTAGGAGATTTTTGTCCATACAGGGTTTCAATTTTATGTTGCACCCAGTATTAGCTTCAATCATAGCATTCTACAAATTGCAAATTCACATAAATTCGTTCAGCTTAAACTGCACAACTGTACATGTACAATCGCACACAACTGCACAAGTTGTCTGTCAAAAGTACAGTGCGCAACAAAAGCTCGTTAAGCGGCGGTACTGTCGCGGACAGAACTTGCAAAGTGCTCACGTAGCGAATATGAGATTTGGTATGTGAACGTTGGCATATGAAACTTTGTATTATGAATTTACGAGAACTTCTAGATTCGAAATTCAAAAATTTTTAGTGATGATGTCTGTTTGTAATATTGCATTTTAGCAATACAGTGGAAGAGATTTAAGTAAATGTTAATTTAGTGGATTGCTCGTATGTTATTTTAATTTTATTTTACTTTAAGACAATTTGGTAAAAAAATTGAAAAACAGTATTCTACTTTCCGGTTTGTGCATTTCTATGTATAACTTTATAAGTTTTGCTTTGCCCAGACTTTTAAAATAATAATATATGATAACTAGCTGGCACCCGCGGCTTTGCTCGACTTTTCAAAACTCCTTTCTTAGTGCATCCTTACACTATATAAGGATATACTTACCCTCCGAATTTCATACCTCTAGGACTTATGGTTTAGGCTGTGCGTTGATTATCAGTCAGCTTCAAAAGAGTTTTATATATTATATTGATGATGATTGATGATGATGATGATAAAATACTATAAAAGTACAATGTCACACAAAATTATCATTTCCCCCGATTCCGAGTTATCGCACTGACAGTCGGCTTCACCGAAACAATTGCCCGCATGATGGCTGCTCAATACGCCGCTTAATTCGAGCGACGTCGCTTTTACAATGTTTTTAAACGGGTTTTGCAATGTATTCTATCGGCTTTTTAATTATTTTGTCGTTGATTGTACTAATGGGTACTGCGTGAACTGAAATAAGAGATTACAGTGTTTTGTTTTTATAAAACTTGATAAACGTTTTGAGATCGATTATACCAAGTATACTCACACAATAAAATTTTTACGAAGTATTTTAAAAGAAATCACAATAAATAAGAACTACAGTACACTCAAACAGTTAAGTTTTCGTACATCGTAAATAGATAGTTACACAGTATATACAAACAGTAGGTAAAGTTAGTACAAAGCCTTATAACTCGGTAAACAAGGTGTTTGCAGTTCTAATGAATGGGGGTTTAGTTGATAAGGGTTTGGGCGCTCTGAGAAAGCGCCAGCGGGTTCAAGGTGTGAACCCGAACACCCTGTTACTAAAACTCTTGATAACATAAACAGAAGTACCTTCGTACTATTTTGTAATGGCTGACCGTTTCCGTCAAATGAAGTGTTTTTTATTCGGAAGTTTAAAATTGGCGAATGCGAAATAACGTATCAATACAGATATAAGTACCCAGTTAATTATTATTAAAGCCAACCATTACATCATCATCATCATCATCATCTCAGCCCGGTATCACCCACTGCTGGGTATAGGCCTCCTTCATGTTATGCCAGCCTCCTCTGTCCTGTGCGTGCCGCAACCAGCGGGCCTAAGATGCGCACCGCGAGATATTTGTCATGTCGTTCTGTCAAAATGTAAGCATTTTCTACCAGTTTAGGAACTATTGCATTATCTGTGGTAATGTTGTCGAGAAACCGCGCCTTTGAATTTTCAACTTTTGACATTTCTGCATGACTATTATCTCGTCCTCAGAGAGGTACGACGACTAACAAGTGTCAGAAGCGTACATTATGGCGCGTTTTGTCGACACCATTAGGTACCACAGATAATGCAATAGTTCCTAAACTGGTACAAAATGCTTACATTTTGACAGAACGACATGACAAATATCTCGCGTTGCGCATCTTACGCCCGCAGGTGTTTCCTGCGACCTTTACGATGTCATTGAGCCATCGCGCTTTCGGACGGCCCAGATTCCTTCGGCCCATTACATATTTTCATTAAAAACGTACTGAAAGCTGTGAAATATCACTCAGCTCACGGCTCAAGCCACAGCTCAGCAACAATCGCTTTTGTGATTAATTTGATTAAATCCAGTGGCCATACTGACTTTATTTACTGTGGCACAGAACAAAATGATTAGTTAACTTCCGTTTGATTATCAACTCTAGTGTTATTTTTAAAGTCTGTTAACATAGACCGAGTTATGAAAAATTTAAAAGCCTCCTCGTTTCATCAGTGTTCTGTGCGGTCACTATTTGGATGGGTGACCGTTAGTGGCATTTACACCTGAGCGCTTCCGTGCTTCGGAGGGCACGTTAAACTGTCGGTCCCGGCTCTAGCAGTCGTTAAGCCACGACGGAGGCCTTAAGGCGGCCTAAAAACTCCGTAACCAGAGTTGGCCACTCATACGAGCTTGCTTGCTTGCTACGGGCCCATTGGTGGGCTCGATGGGAATAAACCAAAAAAAAAAAATTGTTTTACACTTTGGTGTCTTTACATGACAGGCGTCATGGCTCAGTCGGTAGTAGCTCTGCCTTCCGTGCTGTGGGTCGTGGGTTCGATCCCCACCGAGAACATACCTAGATGTTTGTTCTGTGTTTGGGTGTTACTATGTATTTTGTATGTATTTACAAAAAGAAAATTATCTATGTATTCTATCAGCCATCTAGTTTCCATCGTACAAGCTTTGCTTAGTTTGGAACTAGAAGGCGTTGTGTTAAGTGTCCGTGAATATTTATTTTACTGATTACTTAAGAAAATGTAGACTTCTGTCTTTCCTGAAATCTGGGTATTATCGAGGCAAGAGTGAATGTGTCTTCTAGAATCTTCTGTTCCATCATCGGCTTCACGTGGTAAGATTGTAGTCAAAGAACATTTTAGTTTTTCGGAACTTGAAAAAAAAAACAATTATTGATATTTTTTTACCACCTTTCTTAACCTTTTCCAATATGTTTGTGGTCTTACCTGAAACAACAAAAATTATTATTAGTCAGTTGCCAAATTCAGTAGATACTTAAGAGTTGGATTAATAATTCATAGTAAGTTTATAGAAATTACTATACAAATTATAAATATCTACCAAAACTAATGCAAAAGTAACAAAATGGATCCGATTCTGTTGTTACAAGTGCATTTTTTTGTTCATCAAATTATTTTGCTGACTGTACGTTAGGTTATCTCCTTTCAAAGCTTCAAAGTATTATTATATACTAAACTAGGATACCTATAGCCTATGTTTATCTAGGTGTGCCTGTCTGTCTGTCACGTGTCGCATTACGGCAACAGCGGAAGTAAAGGAGTTATTTTGAGCGGAAATGCGATGTCGGAAAGACGCGGAAAAGGTTAACTAAGATATTATGGTGTGTACTATATTACTACGAAGCTTAAAAATAAGCAGCAAAAAATAATAATATAATTATTACAAGTTGTACAAAAATACTTATTTATAATAAATATCTGTCAAAAAAATAGTAAGTACAAATTTGTAACCTATTTCGTCCCGAAATTTTAGTTCTTCATAAATTATTCACAGTCATTTTAGCGTGGCTTGAAGTATGCTCTATCACTTTCGCTTTCATGGCATCGAAAAGAGATGACAATAGATTTGGCAGTTACTTTCGCTAGCGCAGTTTTAGAAGACCAATGAATATGACCATTGACCTAAAAAAAAATGTGCAAGAAAGTACTAATAATACATAGTAACACCATGACATACAATAAACATCAATGTGTGACATCGCACACACAAATTTTAATGTTTGTTTTCATTGGGGATCGAACCCACAACCCACAGAAGGATACTTAGATTAAGACAGTTTAAGGCCCGTATATGCTGATTCACCGCTGAAGCATAGATTTTTGTATACAAATCTCTACTTCTTATTCTACAGTGACTATTCTGTATCGTCATACGGACCTTAAAAATCGAACCACCCTAGTTTTTTATACCCTGTATGGTATACTATAATAATAAATTATACAGGGTGTGTATTAATTATTATTAAATTTAACCCCCGTCACGGCCGGCGGCTAAAAGTTATAATAGTTCAAAGTTTTCCATTTTAATTAAACATTGCACAACGTGGTATTGTGTGGTTTTGATTTTCAATCCCGAAGCTCACAATTTATTTTGGACATAAAGTAAGTGTCTATTAGTTTGTAGTCACCTCTAATGAGGGAATTTTTAGGCCGCTTTAAGGCCTCCGTCATGGCTTAACGACTGCTAGAGCCGAGGACAGTTTAACGTGCCCTCCGAAGCACGGAAGCGCTCAGAAGTAAATACCACTTTTTTAATGTTGTCCGAATCGTCACAACAAAAGTTATTAAAATCAAATGTGACAATTGGGACAATTGGGACAATCCGAATCGTCACAAACTCCAAATAACGCGCAGAACGTTAGATAATCGACAATAAGTACAATTTTGGTACAGCAAGTTGACAGTGAAGTTATCAATTTTGATTTTCTATAATTTTTGAGTCATGATTTCAACCTCCCTGTATCAAAATACATTTTCCACTCGTCTATACCTGTCAAAGATGTAAAGCATTCACAGCTTTACGTCTAAAGCTTTTGGGCTGAAATTTGAATAACTCTGAATAGGGAAGGATAGGGGTTACCTATTGCTCAGAACTTAAGGTTGATATTGGCATTGAAATGTTACGTTGAATATCCTTGCTCTATTTATCATTTCTATGACACAGCGTGTAAACAGTTAACTGGTTCAGTGTTTAGTTTAAACTGTAATTTGTGAAATAAACTTAATTTGATACTTTCAAAATACAAACCGCTATATTTTTAATTGTACTTAAATCGGATAATCCTCGCCTCGACTCTACCTCAAAATCTAAATGGTTTCAAAACCATTTTAAGCAACGATTTCGAGGTTGAGTCGAGGCAAAAATTAGTCGAGGCTTTAACTATGAATAGCGTATATTTGGCTTACAAAGTGACCAGAGGCGTAATGTTGTGTTTACACTCAGCTGCAGCCGGCAGGGAAGTGGGCATGAGCCTAATGTAAATACAATCATGCTTCTATCCCGGCTCGTGCCCATGTTCATGCCCTAGCTTTCTAATAAGAATAAAGGCGATGTTGCTGTGGCAATAATTCCGGAATGAATGCCGGCAGCGGCATGAGATGAGCTAGTCTGAGTTTCGTTTCGTTGTTTGAAACGCATATCGAGAAGCGACTTGCGTGATATTTGTATGAAAATCAGATAAGCGCCTCTAGCGGGAGAATTGCGAACTGTTTTTCTCTATTTAAAAACTGCGAGTTTCTCGATTCTCGCCTGTCGCAAACCAAAACAGCAAAACTCAGACTACGAGCTCTGACCTGACGTCCCTTGTAGGTGGCAAATAACACCGCAATACAGGTCATTCACCCACCTTCACCACGATGTCTCAAAATTCAATTTATGAATGGCTAATTCTGTCGCTTTCCATACAAACCTGTCGCTAAGACGGCAATCGCTCGAATCTCGTAGTACTGTTTGTTTACCATACATAAATTGAATTTTGCGACATCGTGGTGAAGGTGGATGAATGACCTGTATTGCGGTGTTATTTGGCACCTACTATAGCTGTTTAAGTTTTAGCTGCGGCGTGTCTGCGATGAATGATTAGTGTGACAAGCGCGCTAGGAATCCGCTTATGAATATAGTTAGTTTATTGGTTGGTTGATTAATGTTCAGGATTTGCGGAATTTCGGGCCCTTTAGTACGGGAAATGCTTATTTACTACGGCTTTTATTGTACGGGAACATCGCAAAACGCAAGCCTAGTCAGCGCCTCGAGTGATTTATTTCATGTGGGTGAAGCCAGCGCAATCCATTATAGGTAAACATGTACCTACATACAATAGCATGGAAAAAAAATGACATGACCGCTGTAAATATCACAGATATCAAAAGTTGACAAAAATATAAAAAATTTGATGATTTTAAAAAGATTAGTTCCACAAATAATTACTTTGATTTTCCGGAGAAGTTTTAGTAATGCGCCATTTAACACATAAAATGCCTAACTATCATTTAATTCGTTCGTTCTCGTTCGTCCCATTGGGTCGTCCCACTGGTGGGACGAATGGGAATATTTCCAAATGACTTCCTGCTCTTTCTATGCTAACAACATTTACGTTTCAATTTTCCAAAAAAAAATACAAATTTATTTATGGATACAGAAAATTGGTAAATTCATCAGTTTTACGATACCAGAAACTAAAATTTTCTTCGGTTATTTTCTACTAAACAAAATAACTATTCGATCCACAAAGTAACATGATTCACCAACAAACAGATTCATTACCGGTTCAAGTTGGGGAAACCTGAGGCGGAAGCGATGGTTTAGGAGAGTTTTGCCAATTAGCGAATGAAGTACAGCCTATCTTATATCAGAAGACAATGGTTTTGAGTTCATTTTAATCAAGTTGGTGTTTTTCAACGAATGGCCATTCTTTGAGTTTTAATCACAGAATCAAATTAAAAACGTTCAAATTATGTTTTGTAAGGTTTGTTTTTCTATTATACGTTAAGATTTTAACCAACTTAAAAAAAGGTTATCGAATTGGCTTTATTTTTAAGTAGTTTTATTCTAGTAACAGCTAAGTATTTCTTGTCTATTTCGATAAAAATAAACCTAAATAAACCCACATCAGAAACCCGAACAGTCTCCCGAGGGTAACCTGCCATCTAATCTGTGCTGGTACAAACCGGACTCATTTGCGAGATTGCTGGAAGTGTTAATTTCTGTAATTGTCCTGAGGGACGCGCAATTTCGTGCACGATTAATTTGAAGCCATACAAATTGTAGAACGTACCTTTTCTTGTAGTTTTTTGATAGACAAGCTGAAGATTTATATGAATCAATGCACTTTGGAATCCCATTTGCATACTAGCCTATACGTACCGATACCTACCACGATATCAAGCGCGAGCAAAAAATATTGGTGTCATATCGACGGCGACACGGTGTGAAAGAATTTAGTCGGTACTAAAGCTTGCAAATGAACGATATCTATTTTATCATAGTATTTAGCTAACTAACTCACCGCTGATATACATAGTGTCGGTTGAAACCTACAGATTTTCAGTTTTAAAAACTACCACATTTTTTTGACCAAAGTTTTAATAATGTCTAGAATTTTATTGATTTAGAAAGGATTTCAATACTGCCAAATCCTCCCTTAGAGCTGCTAGATAATAGTGTTTCAGTCTATTCAGTATCCCACTAGAGGTTCCAGAATATTATAAATGTATGTAGTGAGTATAAAATATCCAACATAAAATCTGCAAATGTGGTACTACGACTATTGAAAATTCACCTTATTTACATGTAAAAACACTTTGCATTACCGAATGAACCCGAAATCTTCACAAAATGGTTTATCCGTGAATCCTTTTACCGAATTCACCAGGCACTAAAGTCTAAACAAAATCTCATCCCCAAACATTGAAAAGCGCCAGTTTACTCCGACACTGGCAAAATAAACAGTCGAATTTGAACTCTGTAACTATGGGATAGAGTAGGTTTTTGTAGGTGAAGCGATGGTATTCAATGAAATTTTATGCAGATTTCATATTCAATCTCCGATAGCAGGATTTATCGAGCCCCAGTCATGGAATAAAATAATACTTTTTGTCGATAGGCATCTTTTCTGAGTGGTCTTAGTGAGTGTTTGATAAGAAGTATCGTTTACACTATTATACACGATCACAGTTCCCTAGAGACATTGATAAGGAGGGTGTTTCACGTCATCTTTACTCGATAAAAACTCTAAAATTATTCATATGATTTTATTTCACTGAACCACTATTGATATACTTTGTCTTAATTTTGGGGTTAAATATGGGCTTAAGCAATTTTTATTGCAATAGGTCTCTTTTAATGAAGTTTGCACCAAATGTGTTAAGTCACGTGATCCTTTTTAAGATATTAATTTTTGCTAACATCGAATCTAAAATCAATGAGTTAAAGCCTATTTTTCATTGTAAATCGTTGTAAGTGACACTGATACACTCCAGACAATCGTACATTTTTGATTTGTTATTATTTCGAATTACGTCCCAAAACCTTCGCTAAATGCTTTCAGCATTTTCTTGGCGTCGGAACTTAAAAAAGCAATTTTCGTGGAATTCTTTTGTTGTTTTGTTTTTGTGACTTTTTTATTGGTTTAGATTGCGTTTCGCTAAGCGTTTGATAGAAACTCAAAGTTTTTGTCGATTTAAACGAGTTTTGGCTTTGCTTTTAATCTTTCCATCACATTTGTTCTTGTCAGGGACTGCCATGGACTAATATTATGGTAATGATAATAACTTAAAAAAAATACAACCAAATTGAGAACATCCTCATTTTTCTAAGTAAGTTAAAGAATAAAATGTAACCTGTATATATTTTTTTAATTTAAAGCAAGTTTCGCCAAAACTGATGGTTTTTCTTTTAGCTGTTTCTACGATTTCAATGATTACCAGTAGGTACACATGGGCCACTATGGGGATTTCTGGAACTTTTATCCAATTTTCCCCTTCCAGCAGTCGCCGTGGTAGCTAAGGGGATTTTTGGACAAAAGTTCCAGAAATCCCCCACGCAGGGGATTTAGTCAGGGGAAAATTGGAATGAGCCACTAAAAACTACTGCCTTGCCACTCATTAGCGAGCAGGTACGTTGTGTCATAGGTATTTCCACTTCCGAGGTTTAACCTTGAAGTATGGTAATGACTTGGACAAATTTAATTCATTTTCCAGGAAAAATCCTAAATCAGACAAAGATACAAGTTTCTTGCCATATAATTAAATTTGACCAATAAACCACTTGCGTGGTCTAAGCAACACGTAAAATTTTTGATCTTTTATACAAGTAAGTATATTGCTACGAAACTTTTCTTGGTGTAAACAGCACAGGCAAGCAATTATATCCTCTATAATAATATTTTCTCCTGTAAATTCTACATTATTGCGCTTCATTTATTGCATTTATTTATTGTTCTTAAGAAAATGACATAATGTGAAAATTAAGGTTAAAAGGCCTTTTTTTATCTTGAGGAATATCCGTCTTGGATACCTTACACCCTCGGGTAGGTGGAAGGAAGGTTAAAGGGCCTTGCCTTAATAATTATAACTCTGGTTTGAGTGGCTTTCCGCTCATGTCGTGTTGACGCGATTTTGGCTCCCTCAAATGGTAATCCTGGATGCGCCACTCTTACGTCCCTAGGTCGGTAACAGTACTCTTAAAAATTGAAGAATTTTTTTTTGTTCTGATGAGTAGGTACGCAAAGTACTTATAATCCTATACCTATGATTTCCAGCATTCGTTTCAATTAACAAAATTGTATCTATTAACTAATCGATACAAGGTTGTACTAATTGTACTAGTAGGTAGTACACTCAGTTCAACGCTAATCTTAGTATTTATCAGCAATAAAGTACAGTTAGAACGGTATTTCTCTTATCATGAAAGTCACAAAAGGATTTTCTAAGACATCTCATTAAAATCCCAAAGATATTTTTGCTAGGATTTACTAAAGTCTGCCATTACCTTACTTTTCTCTTGCCATAGATCGCGAGCAAAATGATCCGTATGCGATAACCAAGTTTATCTATTAACCGACATAACTGCAGGTTATGTTGAGATGGATGTGTGGGGTGACTAGAATGGATAAGATCAGGAATGAGTATTGAGTATATCAGAGGAAGTTTGAAAGTGGCACCAGTGAATGAAAAGATGATGAGCAGCAGGATAGCATGGTATGGCCATGTTATGCGGAAAGATGAATGTCATGTAACAAGAAGAGTATTAGATATGAATGTAGATGGGTATAAAAGTAGAGGTAGGCCAAAGAAAAGATGGATGGACTGCGTGAAAAATGATATAGGTAAGAAAGGAGTGACAACTGAGATGACGGCTGATAGAAGAGCATGGAAGAAAAACACATGTGCCAACCCCACATAAAGTGGGAAAAGAGCAAGGAGATGATGATGCGATAATGGTGAATTGCAGGTTACGTTAACCACCGATTAAGCTGTTGGTGAACTGTGGTGTGTAACTTTTAATAGGCATTAGCTTGGCCGGCGCCCAGCGCGGCGTGCAGCTTGTGTTTTATAGCTCGGCTAATGCTTTTTGAACTTCAGCTGCTAAGCTATTAGTCGAACATGTCGACATTAGTTCGCTGTTTCCAAAGATCCCTGAGGATGATTACTGGTAAGTATAACTGACCATCTGGACCAGTTGACGTGATCTAAAGCGTTGAATGATTTGTTTACAGAGTCTCTTTGCTAATGTTTACGTTTGAAGTACCTATGCGCACGCGCACTAATTGGGTTACTACACAATGACGTCGTAAATACTATGACGATAGTACTATACAGGGTGTAACAAAATATACATAGGATTTACATATAAAACAACTCCCAAAAAGTCGGGGAGGTTTCGTCCTACTGGTGGGACTAACGAGAATGCAAAAAATAAGTAATATCATGCGCAGTGGGACGAACGGGAATAAAATATCCCGTTCGTTCCTCTGTGTATGTTGGTGGGACGAACGAGAAATTATTTTAAAAACTTCCCATTCGTCCCACGAGACTATTACTGTACCTATGTATAGTTTTTATCATCCAAGTACCTACCTATCCCCCCTCCGCCCCCATTGTAGTCACGGTTGCGTGCTTCGTAAACTTATGGGACATTTATGACCCTTTCAACCGTTTCGGTACTTAACGTGTGTTTGTTTCTTTGAGATTTCGGAACATGAACTATTTAGTTTAGTATAAACCTTTTTATGGCACGTTTAACCAGTTTTTATAGGGTTGCAAGCGCATTTGTGACCAGCGGGCGTAAGATGCGCACCGCGAGATATTTGTCATGTCGTTCTGTCAAAATGTAAGCATTTTGTACCAGTCTAGGAACTATTGCATTATCTGTGGTAATGTTGTCGAGAAACCGCGCCTTTGAATTTTCAACTTTTGACATTTCTGCATGACTATTATCTCGTCCTCGGAGAGGTACGACGACTAACAAGTGTCAAAAGTGTACATTATGGCGCGTTTTGTCGACACCATTATGTACCACAGATAATGCAATAGTTCCTAAACTGGTACAAAATGCTTACATTTTGACAGAACGACATGACAAATATCTCGCGGTGCGCATCTTACGCCCGCTGGCGTTCGGCTTGTGCAACTAATTAGCTGTTATAATTTATTCATTTAGGTAGGTAAGTACTTAATGTAATACACGTCAGACAGAGAAAAATTACAAACATAACAAACGGTGTCGATTCTGTTGCTGTCTCTTTAAAACTAACTTATTTTGACAGCGCTTTACACAGCCCAATTATATCTGAAATTCGACTTCTACACATTCAAGGTCAACGCTATTAAACCGTGCCGATATCTTTAAGTGAGATTGAGGGGATCTTAGTGTGGGATCAGTATGCACCACAGCATGCAAAGTCAAAGTTAAAATGATTTTATTCAATCAAACGGACAGAGGCCATAAATAAAAGAAGAAGAAGTAATGTCACTGTGTATGATTTCAATTTATTATTGAAAATGAGTTTGAGCTAAGCCATCTGATTGCATAAAACCATCACACAGGCGCCATAGCACCATAAAATAGTAAAGTATTTAGAAAGTTTACCATAAAGCGGTTCCCATCAAATGAACTCCATATTCAGCCTTCGGACAAAGGGGCCATATTTGGACCACACGTGCGTCCTAATTTACCTTTAGTTACTTCGGATTAGATTACCCGAAAAGTTTTGCCATAGTTGATGGTAAATTAAGCTATGCAACTGGTCATTTTCTGAGCACCCTGTGCCCAAACCTGGTGGCATAGAGGAGTGAATAAGTTCATTTCTTTTGTCTTACAATAATCTCACTTATTTTTATCGCATGATAACGTAAAAGGCCCCAATGACGTAATGAAAGGGCGACCATAGTTTTGTGTTGTGTAGGATATTGTGACGTTTCAGTTTATCCATTAATTGGTGTTACTATGTAAAATAAGTCTATATTTACAAAAAAATATGTATATAAGTATTATATCGCAATCCAGTTTCGATAGTACAAGCTCTGCTTAGTTTGGGACTAGAGGGCGTTGTGTGAAATGTCCAAAGATATTTATATTTATATATTTATAATTGAAGTGACTAGAAGAAAAGACGGTAGAAAAAGTTGCAAAATGAAACGTATCTAGTTGTGATAAGAGCGATGATTTTTTTACACGAACAATGAATAAATAATAAATACTAAGGTAATTCATACAATAAAAAGATTGAATCGTAACACTATTGTAATAGGGTTTAATTTAATTTACCAAATTAGTTTTTTTGTTTTCCATAAAGTTGACAAATTAGTAAGGCCTTTTTGTAGATTGATGTGCGTTCAAATAAAGTCTTTATTTCTTAGAGAGAAATATGTTTTTTATTGAGCAATATAAAGTGGTAAGTGTTGAGCATTGTTAGTTATCCGCGGACGTGTTCTATTCTCGACCGTATACCCAGGTGTTAAGGACTATAATATTTGTGCCTATTATTTATTTATTGGCCTACAAGATTGGATAGTTTTCGCGGCAGTAAAATTAGTTTTTATCGGCAATTTGTTACGGAAATACTTTTGGGAATTTGATTGACGGGGGTTTATGTCCGGTTTATGGACTGTGAAGGTTTATTATTTAATTTTCATGGTTTTTAACGAGTTATCTCGTGTGCGAAATATTTTAAATGTGAGTTTTCACTGGCCCATATTTATCTATTACTTTTTTAAAGTTTAATTAATTTTTGTATTCTATGGTTTTTACGTAAATAAAAAGAGCGTGAAATTTTTTACCAAAAAAGTTATAAAAATTATAACTAAAATTATATTACCAGCATAATAATGAAAGCCAAAATTATACAAAGCGAATTAGATAAAAATACTAATATTCAAATAGGCAGTACAATTTCAAAATGGCTGGTTCACTGTTCTGGGCTATGGCACAAATCTAATTTAGAATCGGAGGAACACTTTCATTTGCATATAATGCTTTCTTAATGGACGGTGATGCAGGTGAGGGAACACAGCTGGGTCACTGACTTGACCTTAAGATAAATTCAAAAGATTTTATGTATGTATAAAAAATTCTACAAAAGCAAGAGTACTAATTTTAGGTACTACAATAAACGTCACTTCAGATCTCTTGGTTGGTAGCTAACATACTAAAGATTCATAGACGTTTTAGAAGGAGGTCGATAAGCATTCAAATAAGACGCTTTGATCTATTTTTTATTACCATAAACTATATTTTAGATATATTTTAACGGAAAGGTCTGCAGATTTAACAAAGTACTCCATTAAAGATTAAATTTTCTTGAGTGCTTAACTTAAATTAACTTTGATTATAGTTAACATCTACAAAATGAGTTATTCTAGTATCGGACTACCATTATTTCGTCCCACTGGGACGAAACAATAACTTCAATTTAGCTTTGGGGAATTAAGTAAACTTATTACCGTTTGATTTGAAAGGTATAAGGTATCTCTGGTATAAGTAATATAGTAAAAAATAAATTGTAAACGTTACAATTTCTTTACAAAAGTCTTTACGATCAATTGATGTATCTGTATTCCTTGGACTGTGACGGAGTATTTGACCGGTTAAATATTCTGTAAGCTCCAATAAATTAGATTTTCTATTGTCTTAGGACGCTATCTTAGAAGACAAGTTCCACAATAATAATTTAGGCCTTTAAAGCCATCTAATAGTTTTATCTAGCACAAAATACTAATGTTCTTAATCACTTACAAAAAAATACGCATTGAACTAAAAACATGATTGAAATTTTTGTAAATATTACTTTGTCAGAAGAAGGTGCAAACTGAAAGAAAAATTTTTCTGCAGTAGGTACTTGCCAGAAGAGTTATTCCTGTTTCGGACTACCGGTATCTCGTCCCGCTGGGGCGGAACAATAACTTCAACTTTATTAATATTTTTATTACTGTTTCGTCCCAAAATTTGTTTCAACACAAACCGGAAGAAAGCTGCAGAAGCAATTTTAAAAATAAGGACTTGGTTTTAAAACTTTTAGCTAGAAAATCCTAAGTTTGTAAGTATGGATGGATGGATGTTTGTTATTCTTTCACGTAAAAACTACTGATCCGATTTGGATGAAACTTGGAATATATATTGTGAATTAACACATAGGCTACTTTTTATCCCAAAAAATCAACGGGATCCAACGGGACGCGAACGAAGTCGCCGGCGGCACCTAGTAAGTTATAAATAACCTCGGAAGTTACATCATAACTTATCCTCAAAAGATCGAACTGATGGTTCACGCCACATGTGACACGATACGCAAGTTTAGTTAAGACCCCACTTTGACGTGACAGCACCCTTCAGCATTGTCACCCTACGCAAACAATACTGTCCGCTAGATGCGAGCGATAATGGACAACCTATTTTACTCATTTTTCTTTTCTTTATTTTTTTTTATTTACTGGAGTTCTTGTTCGTAATAAATAAATAAATAATATTCATAATAAATAAATAATATAATATTCTGCACCTAAGCATTTACATTTTTTATAGTTCTTTGAATACTTGAGGTAATTAATTATTATTATTATTTTATTCTTATTTCATTTGTAACTAAAAATTACCAATAAATGCTTATGACTTATGACTTAAATAAATATTCACGGACACAACGCCTTCTAGTCCCAAACTAAGCAAAGCTTGTACGATGGAAACTAGATGGCTGATAATACATACATACATTTTTTTTTGTAAATACATACTTATAATACATAGAAACACCCAGACACAGAACAAACATCTATCTACATCATAATCATATTAGACCATTTTTTTGAAGCGCTCGTGGCTTGCTTAGTCAATCTTCACAGATTACCTAAGTTAAGCGACGTTCTGCGCGGTCACAATTTGGATGGGTGACCGTTAGTAGCATTTACATCCGAGCGCTTCCGTGCTTCGGAGGGCACGTTAAACTGTCGGTCCCGGCTCTAGCAGTCGTTAAGCCATGACGGAGGCCTTAAGGCGGCCTAAAAACTCCGTCACCAGAGTTGGCGACTAACTCACACTGTATATCACACTTATAAAAATAGGTCCCTTTTCTCGGAAGATTTAAACATTACCTTATATTATTAACATAAAATATGATTAAAGTTACAACAAAGCAACTTTAATATGATACGATAAAGAATAGTTGTCTGGAAGAAATTGCTTTCAGCGATAAGGCCGCCCATTGATACGTAAGTAATAAAATTTGACTGAATGATAAATTTATTTTGATTTAAAAGGTTCTTATCATAGTACGTACCTGTATTAGTATTTTTGTACGTACTACCTATATTCTATAAATACACTCAAGAATGGTCTATCTATCTAAACAAATATTATTTCTATAGAAGGTGCCAAATAACACCGCAATACAGGTCATTCACCCACCTTCACTTCGATGTCGCAAAATTCAATTTATGTATGGTAAACAAACAGTACTACGAGATTCGAGCGATACCGTCTTAGCGACAGGTTTGTATGGAAAGCGACAGAATTAGCCATTCATAAATTGAATTTTGCGACATCGTGGTGAAGGTGGGTGAATGACCTGTATTGCGGTGTTATTTGGCACTTACTATACACTTATTATTTATGTTGCGCTATGACTAAAGATTTCACTCGACATCGCCCGTCCTATTTACGACCCGGAAGTCCGCGATTGCGGTGCGGGTTCAGTTCCCGCAACGAGATACCCTAGATTGGGTTACGCTATTTATAGAAAGGTCTAGAACTGGCTATTACCGGTCTCGGTTGTGATTTACAGTTTTGAGGTTATTTTATTTATGCCTACTATTTTTTTTATCTAGTTTCTTGATGACCAAAACCCTCCCCACGTATTATTTATAAAAAAAAAATACAACTAACGTAGTGATGGAACAAGACGATAGCCCACCTGATGCTAATAAGTAACCACTGCCTATAACGTTGCCTCACTGAGCACATCCACTGAGAACGTGTCCAGTGATGCATTGCACTGCGTCCATCACTCTGAGACATAAAGGTGCCGTAATTGCACCGGCAATCGTTCTCAAACTTTAATAAGAAAAAGTGATAGGACGAACAAATAGGCCTACCGATATCAAGCAGCAGATTGCACAATCCAAAATATAAATTAAAAATGGCACAAAATCAAGCCTTCTATATGGCAATAAAGCTATACAATCACTTACCAAATGATTTGAAAATTGTATCAGGAAATCTGTTTTACTTAAAATTGAAACAGTATTTGATCTCAAAATGTTATTATTCTATAGAGCAATATTTAAAATACAGAGACAATGACCTATGAAATACTTACGTGACACCTAATTTGTAATGATTTTTATTATTAGTTATATGATTATTATTGTAAAATTAATTCATCTTATAAATAGGTACCTACTTTTATTTAAAATCCAATTCTATGTATCTGCATGCCCATTAGGTAGAATATAATGCACTATTTATACACTTAAGACCTAATCTGTAACATATATTCTTGAAAATAAACATATCTTATCTTATCTTAAGCGGTTATCTGAGAGGTAGTCAAATTTATTTTACTTTAGAAAATAGATAATTCATATTTTTTTATAGTTTTCCTTATTTATTATAGAACTATTTAGGCCAAGACCACCCGTAAATTACTCAAAAGTAAATTGTTTATGATATTTTATTGTTTTCATTGGAAATGTAGCCGTTCTGTTGCGAGAGGAAACGTGCACAGTTCAAACAGTGAAGGAAAACATCGTAAGGTAACCTAATAAATATAAACGAATGTTTGTCGAGTTAAATAGATATAAAGGTATTATCGCCGAAAGCGATTTCTTCCAGGCAACCGTAAGTTCTTCGTTGTGTTCCTAGTCATTTGTTAGTTACTCTGAGAGTAAGGGCCCTAGATCAGAATACTGAAACGTCACTCAAATTTACGCACCACTTAAAATTGCTCTGCCTCTGTTTGACATTACTCATTTGTAAGAGATGGCAATAATTTAAGCGTGAACTTAATTTAAGTGGCGTTTGAGAATTCGGATGCTTTTCAACCAGAGTTAGGTTAAGTTAAACTAAGTTTTTATAGATGTGTTTGACATCCACCAAGGGATCGTTTATTTTCATATTAAACAATTCTTATTGGTGGATGTCAAACACCCCTTTAGCAACGTATCTTAGTTTAGCTCTGGTGGAAAAGCACCCTTATGCTTACTTCTGCAGAGATTACGTCAAAATGACGTCGAAAACTCCCGAGATACGACGTCATCGTCACCGTCGTCGATATTTCATTTCATTTATTTATTCACAAACAATCATCAGAATTGTATTTGAAATAGGTATTTAACATTTTAAGGACGGCAGAATACAGACAAAAATTAAAATAATAACACATAGCATAATAATAATTACAATACAAAGGTACATATTAGAATCATAAAAATAAATCAACTCGAATTATCACGATGGTCAGAAGTCATAAATTTCTCAACAGAGCAGAAACATCCCCTCAACATTAATTTTGTAAGTTTAGATTTAAATATGGATTTAATTTAGATTTAATACCAACGTCACCCTTCAGGTCGGTAGCAAAGAATATGTAATACGTAGTTCCTACGTAAGAAGAAGCGGGACTCCCATTCTACCATAATTACACACTGAAAATCTCGTTTTGAATGAAACGTGATTCAAATTTTGACCCCCGTTTCATACATTGTTCGTTTTTCAAAAGCTCGAGTCTAGTTCGAGAGTTTCGCCAGTCTGGTCGGTAGGGAGTGAGTTAAAAAGTTTCACAGATTGATAGCGAGAGCCATGCTTTGCAACATTCATTGATAGCTCACAAACATCAAAAAGTACAACCGAATTGAGAACCTCCTCTATTTTGAAGTCGGTTAATAACACCCGCCATCTTGATCCTCAATAAAGTTACGAGTCTAACAGCCGAATACTCAAACGTCATTCAAACTTGAGCACCACTTAAGATTGCTCTGCCTCTGTTTGACATTACTCATTCGTAAGAGATGGCAATAATTTAAGCGGAACTTAAATTGAGTGGGGTTTGAGTTGCGTTTGAGTATTCGGCTGTAAGATGTCTGTTGATTAGGAAGATTGATAAAACATTCCTCAAAGATAACAGATCCAAACATTCTCGAAGAAAACTATCAGAATTTCCTACCCTAACATCTAACCCCAATCTCAGACAGGGGTCATTTCAACCCCCAAGTACCACTTAACAACAATGTAGCAATGTTACTTTAGTGGTCAATTTACGGTTGGTACAATGTGAGATGGATAAAGCCGGGGCATTAATCTAGTGCTATACAAAGTGGAGATCAGAGAGTATGGAGAATGGAGTTCATCGGCTTCAAGAGAAATGCAATTTCATTAGTGATCTTAGTGGTTTTATTGAATAAAATATATATTTTAGGTGAGGATAGTAACGGTTACGTTCATGAGAAAGAAAAAAATAGTAAAATTACATGAGTATAGGTACCCTAAGTATTATTTTAAAGTTGTTCTTGGGAGTACTTAGTGTAATTATTTATTTATTCATTTATATTTTGGAGAACTAACAGCTTTTACATATTTGGAAATAGCACTGGTTTAACTAGAGAGCCTTATTATGAAGAATGAGTCAGAGCAGAGCCAATACTAAAAAAAACTAAAAAAGTAACTAATTTCTCATGCTGACTGTACCTACGATTATGATTAAGAGCCAATAAAAAAAAACCAAACAAGCAATCAGCTTCTCATGCTGACTGTACCTAACGATTATGATTAGAGCGAATAATAAAATAAAATAAAAAGTGATCAATTTCTCATGCTGTCTGTACCTACCAGTATCAGGTACATTAACTATTTGTTTAGATAATTAAACAAATATTTAAAATATTCTTAAAATTAACCCTTCAAGTGTTTCAATAAAATTGTGTTTGAACTTACCTCTTGGCCCAAATCATACCATCTACTCACAGTACCAATTGAGATACAGGATGTATCAAATATTATACCGGATGTTGATATAATGTTGACAGACAGACGGATCACAACGATTTGGTATTAATAATTTGATTAATGTGGGAGTTAGATGACATTTATTAAGTGATTGATAGTAAAACTGGTTTTATAAATTATTACGAAACGATATTTAAGTTTTCTTTTATTTTTTTATACATTAAACTACTTATAAGTAATTAGAAACTTAACCTTTCGTTAATTTTTATTTATTTCATTTTATCATAGTTCTGATTATACAATGAAAGAAATACATAATAAGTAGCATGTATTTATGGAACAGTCAACGCCAAACGTTCTTGATTATTTTTAATCTTCGACAAATCTTCCACATACACACTGAGAACATCAAATTTTGATGTTTTTAAATTATGAAATATATACTGACTAAGGATACTCAATATTAAATGTTGTTTTTTTTATTTGAACTTTTAATAGCTTTGGACAAACTGGTATACAGCGGATGTTATTTAATTAATTAATTCAATAAAAATCACAAAAGAATCATTTTGATGAACGTGGGTCTGATTTTTATCCGGTCTACACTTATAGTTATTTTTTTATTATTTTTATCCAATTAACAGTATCTTTTTTTTTATATCAAAGATTAAACTTAATCAATGTATTAATGGACCCTATCAATTAGGCTAACCAATTAATTTAGTATCAAAACCAGGCAATATTAGCAATCTCTGTAAACGAATTGATCCAGATCAAATATTAACTTATCTAACAGTAATAACAGGCTTTGGTTATGGGCCCAGTGGGCTACTGGGTTGCACCTGGTACTACATTGCACCATGTTTAGTAATAATACCTTATTTAACTTCAGTAATATGCAAATTTTAAAATTGTTATACTAAAAATTAGAGTAGGAATTTTATAAACCGGTTTTTTTACAAAATTGAACTGATAAATTAAAAAAAATAATTTTGATTTGTATAATTCTATGTATACAGTTTTTAGAATAAGATCTACTAATAAAAATTGAATAAAACATACCTATATTATAAATAAATTGCATTGATTTTGGACACTATTTTAACTATTGAATGAAAATAACGTGCAATGTTTGTAGGTAGGTGTTCCAGTAATGAAAGGGGTAAGTATATAAAAGCGTTCCCAGACTTCATTTCAGCCAAAACCTATACAACTCAAATTCAAAACATAAATCCGTATTCATAGAGGAACAAAAACCGGATATTTCCGGATATAACCGTTAAACAGGCTCAAAGCGCCGCACGGAACTAATGATCACGTGAACCTTCAAACTATGACAGCCTTTACAAATCGACCGCCAAAAACTACCCAATTTGAACCTTATTCCAATCGCAATATGAAAAATTGAAAGAAAAATGCTGAATTCATACACCGTGTGCCTTTGACAGTTACTGTTCTATATTGAAAATGAACTGAATAAGTTCGACTGAAATTTATCTTTACACGGATACATTAGAGTTGAATTTGCAATAGAAAGATAGATGCAATGCCTTGTCCAAGATCGCACTGCGCAAATAAGATAATAGAATTTAGGATATGTGGTGCAATTTATGAATTCATTTTTGATTAATTTAGCTTAGCAGTAATTTAAATCTTTATCGACTTAGTTTAAAGTTCAATTTGTAATTTAAATTTAGGTAGGTTTAGGTACTATAATTTAGTACTAAATTTTTAGCAATGTGTCAGTTTTAGAGGTGAAGTTTTCTATTATTAGGATGAATTAGTAAAACTAATTTTCAAGGATACTTATCAATAAATAGACCTATTATGAACCAGGATATTAAAACAGCCGCTTATAATAATTATGTTCTTTTGTTTTCATAATAGTACAAAAAAACAAACGGCCTCAATTCCAACGCATTGCAATAACGAAACGGTTTTCGCGCATTTTGAAATATTGATTGGCAAATTATCATTACAAAGTTAATTGAGTAGAATTAGCTGCCGGAACGTTTCCTTGCGATTTCGATAGACTCATCCTCGATTGCAATAACATTGCATATTAAGTACTAGCTGTGCCCGCAACTTCGTCCGCGTGGATTAGTGTCTTTAGGTAGCATAGGGTAAAACTTTTACAAACTTTGAATTTATTTATTTAAAAATTTCACACAAACACGTAGTGCTAGGAGGACTTAATGCTAAGAGCATTGTCTACCAGTCTTCCTAGGCATGAATGTCATATTTATTTATATATCGCATCAACAGCTTAAAAAATAAGTTTCAAGCTTCTAGCTCCAATAATGACTATACTTCCATAAAAATTTTCATCCCCCTTTCAACCCTTTACGACCCTTTTTTCGTAACAAAAAGTAGCCCGTGTTCTTTCTCGAACTCTAAACTCTCTGTGTACCAAATTACATTTAAATCGGTTCAGTAGTTATGGCGTGAAAGCGCGACAGACAGAAAGACAGACAGAGTTACTTTCGCATTTATAATATTAAGTTAGGATTAGGATAACATAAATATTGTGTTAGAACCTACCTACTGGAAGAAGCGCTTGTAGCAAGGCTTAGTCAATATTAACCGATTGACGTTCTGCGCGGTCACTATTTGGATGGGTGGGTTAGTGGCATTTACATCTGAGCGCGTCCCGGCTCTAGCAGTTTTTAAGCCATGACGGAGGCCTTCAGGCGGCCTAAATACTCTTACTAACTCATAAGAGCTTGCTTGCTTTACTGCGGGACAAATGATTGATAATCCCAATCTAAAATCACTAATCTCTGACTGATATTTTCGACATTAGACTGAACACATCAAGGGTGAAGATACTTGAGGTAAAAAAGAATAAAAATTGGATTGTCATTTTGCAACTGTAAACACGCAACATACGATTGTTCAGTCAAAGTTGACATTACAAAGACGGTTTTTTTAACTGTATAATTTCACAGTGATTAAAGTCGAATTTGTCGTCTGTCGGTAAGTTGGTCGCGGGTCGTTGACCCCGATTGTTATAAGTTTTTGCAGCAAAACGAGACAACCACCCGCGGGAAGACCAATAGGGTTGTCACACGCTATTTAGTTTATTTTAGGAACCCGTTAGTACCGTTAGTATACCTAGTATAAATTTATCTATATTATTTGAAATGAAATGAAAAAATGAAATGAAATTAAATACATTTATTCAACCCATTGGGTACAAACACACAGATACAACAGAGAGAAAAAAGTAAGTCAGAGAGGAAGGAGCAAAACAGAGTAAGTAGTAGGAAAGTAGTACAAAAGTATAGCAAATATTTAGTGTCAGAAAACAAAAAAAAATATGAAGATGCTAGTTAGTTACTAATATTTATCTTTTCTTATCTTTATCTTTATAAAAATGATGCGTGGTTGACTGAATACACCGCAGCATGTTTTAAAATTGTAAATATGAAATCGCAAACATTCCATTAGAAAGTCATATATCGTAGTTATTTTATTTACACAAGAATACCGAAGAAGTTTCGTAAAATTGTACTTAAACACGTGTTTCGAAACGCAAATGTATGTTTTTATAACAATCCTGTAGTAAATACATCTCCCCAAGCGAAATAGTATGTAAATGTATTGCTTTTCTACGTGACCAACATTCATGCAACTTTATCTTACTCATGAGCTGTTTGCAAAACGAGACGCATATTTTTAACAAACTATAGGTAGAGGTAGTCAAATTTTTTTAAAATCAAATTATATATTCACCACGTACCTAGATCGGTACTTGTTTGGTTTCAAAGTATGTACTAGTTCAGAATACACTAAAGTTACTATCTTTTTTTGGGGAATTTTATAAGAATCATCTGACATAACACAGTGATGAATGCGTCGATAAATCATTACCTAGATTTTGTAAAATAAACACAAAAAATTTGAAGGGGGATAAACTTACACGCTATAGTGTAAACCAACATCTTTAGTTTGATAAAGAAGTGTGTTTCGTAATAAATTACAATTTAAATAGTCCATGTCAACACGTCATAAAAAAGGTTTGACATGACACGCCCCTCAATTAAACTCCCGACAAAAAACTAATGTGTATCTTTGATCGTGGGTAAAATACGATAGCTTTCGTAACATGAATGAGTTTCTTAGACTTGCAGCAGTTTTGGTATTATCATTATGAACTCTGTGAAAAGGCGTAACAAGATATCAATTTGGGTAAATGACAATTTGGAAAATTGACATAATACGAACGCGGATTTTGGGAAGTATGTACTTGAGAGGAATTTGGGAATATTTATGTATCGATGTTGTGTGTAACCATACTTGCGGTTAGCTTCTGCTTCGGTTTATTTGAAGCAATTTTTTATTGGTTTAGAAATAGATAAGATCATCTTACACCATCGTTTATTATCTTTATAATCATAATCAGCAATCACTGAACAATTATAAAAAAAAATACAAATTAAATTCTCGTTATTTTTGACTAACCTTACAAAATACAGTGTAATATGACAGTTGCCCAAAACAGAGAAGACAGGCGAGAAGGAAGGGAGGCCTTTGCCCTGCAGTGGGACACTACGGGCTCATAATATTAGTGCGCGGAAGGATTCTACGCACAATTTTTTTTTTAGTTTTAAAATGTTCTATGCTCTTGTTGCCTAAATCAGATTTATTTTGTGATCATAATTAGTCATGACGTAACTTTTGTACATTAATGTGTCAGTGGATACAAAATTTCGCGCATAGCTTAACTGGTTCCGTGGTGTGGTGGTTATCACATCTGCTTTACACGCAGAAGGCCGCCAGTTCGATCCTGGCCAAAATCACAACTTTTTGAATTTAAAATTTTCTTGTAAAGAGCGTTAAACGGTTGCACAAATTTGTTGGAAGTCGCATTAGAAGTATAACTTCAATAATAAAATTGTACCACTAGTGCAAGCCCTAGCTGTGGCGGGTGAGATACGTACAGAGCGCTGCCGCGTTCCTCGCCTTTCATCGGACACTTGAACTTGAGAATTTTAATCACGAACACGAAGCAAACCGCCTCATATTGGAAATGTTTTAATGAGAAAGCATTTCATAACTACATCATAATAAGACTGGTCAGTAATTATAGTGATAGGTCAATTCTAGCTACGTTCAGGAAAAAATATACTTCAGGCTTTATTTTTTAGTAAAAGCTACTACTTTGTTTTAGGAAATTAGCGTTGGATACTTAAAAAACTAAAAATATAAGCGATTTAACATCGGCTGGGGTGCGATATACCCGCACAAGCAATTATGGGTTAAAAAAAGTTTTGTAATAAAAAAGTGTAACTTTAAATAAGATTTTTTTCATATAAATATAAATAAATAAATAAATATTCACGGACACTTAACACAACGCCTTCTAGTCCCAAACTAAGCAAAGCTTGTACGATGGGAACTAGACGGCCGATAGAATACATACATTCATTTATTTTTTTGTAAATACATACCTATAATACATAGAAACACCCAGACACAGAACAAACATATATGTTTGCCACACAAATGTTTGTTCTCGGTGGGGATCGAACCCACAACAATATATAATACAACTTATTTTACTTTGATAATATTTTTGACAGATAAAGAAAAAAAAACTAAAATAGCATGTTCCTATGAGCTGGTGGAACTCTGTACTCTGAATAATGACTTACGAAGATTCGGTAGTGACGTTTCTGTTACACTGCGCGGTCATCTGGAACGATGACGTGGGCTCTTGCGAAGTGACAGCGTCATTGCGCAGTGTAACAGAAACGAAGATACCGAATCTTCGTAAGTCATTATTCAGAGTAGAGGCCCTGCTGACGAAGATAAGACCGCCGTCGCTAACCACTGCTAGAACTGGAACCAACAGTGTAACGTGCCCGAAGCACGGAACACTCAGATGTAAATGGTACTAACGGTCACCCATCCAATTAGTGACCGCGCATACCACCCGGTGAAGATTGACTAAGCAAACTACGACCTTCTAAAAACTGAAATAAAAACTAGTTCTAAATTCTTAGTACATCTACTTGTACTACAAAACAGACATAACAAAGATGACATAATATATAAGGTAGATACGCGATAAAAATCACACAGCCTTGTTGTCTCCGCAAGGCCTACATACCACAGGGCAGTAGGGTAAGTCCGTGCACATTGATAATATCTTTCGCGTATATGGCTAAGATGACGTCCGCATACCAGGTACAGAGGATAAAGAAACTGCATTATTTATTGTGATATACTCAAGAAATCCTTCACAGTGGGGATTTTCGTTTTTTTTTTCAGAAATCCCCACTACTACGTCGTAGCTATCGTACGACGTACCGTGGAGAAAGAAACTGCATTATTTACGTATACTCCAGAAATCCCCACCATGGGGATTTCAGTTTTTTTTTCAGTAACCCCCACTGCTTTGTCGTATCCTACGACGTAGCGTGGAGAAAGAAACTGCATAATTTATGTATACTCCAGAAATCCCCACCATGGGGATTTCAGTTTTGTTTTTTCAGTTATCCCCGCTGCTTCGTCGTATCCTATGACGTAGCGTGAAGAAAGAAACTGCAAAATTTAGGGGGGTTCCCAACGAGTAACACCAGATCCGGTCACAGTGTGACTCTTGTGATATTCTCCAGAAATCCCCACTGGTAGGGATTTCTTAGTGGGGATTTGTGGAATATATCTTTATTGTCATTTGTTAGAGTCTTGTTGCTAGGCCGTTTTAGCGACTTATCTTTCTTTTGGTTTAATGGTAACTAAAAATTTGGTTATTTGAGAAATTAATTTTGGTGTTGTATCAACCCTAAAACGCACACATTGGTGACGTTAACCCCGCGACATGCAAAATTAATTGACTAATTAATTGATTAATTGACTATAATATTAATTGACTACTGCTATCTACTTTAGTACAATTGCTGCGCCCTCACAGGGTACATGACTGTTCTTTTAGCTAAATAAGACCTAAGCTATATATATAAACCATGTATGCAATAAATAAATAAATAAATAAATAAATTGAAACCCCTTTCAACGTCACTTCGATGTTTTATTAATGCGAATCACAATAATTCTGACAGCTTTGAACCACAGAATACAGATTAAGGTTAACAAACTTTAAACTGAATTATAATGAACCTACTTCGTCTATGATGACGTCGTTTTGATTTATTAATTTATTAGTGTAGTGGTTTATTTAAATTGATTTTTGAGATTCAAAGGACTACTGGTTTATTATAATATTTAATAATTACTTTGAATAGTATAAATTTTAAAACCAGTCACTGGTTTAATAATAGTATATCGTGCCTGTGAATAGTTTATTGTTAAATTATTACCTAAAGCCTATAAATAAACCCAAAGATTTCAGATAAAGTTTTATGACCCTTTTTTCTCATCAACTTTTTCTAATCAATTTTAAACAAAAGCTTAAATTAGAAGATTAGTTACACCGTAAATAGTCATTGTATAAACAAACTATTGTTCTCAGGTTCCAGTTTGAAGTAGGTACTGTTACACAAAACAAATAAAAGTAATTATAGAAAAATCACATGTTTTACTAAAATTACGCTCAATTTTATCATAATCAAAATATGCAAGTGTTTAAGGGTTAAATTTAGTTCAATACAAAATAAACTGAAATTCTATTGTTGTGTATGCTTTCTTAGACGTTTCTAATAAACTAAGCTTAGGTTTCATTCGTTAAAATTCTCAGAATTTTTTTAATTATATCAAAAAACAAGTGTAGAACCACCTTCTTTTGAAGTCAGTTGGTTAGAAATATCTGGTGCCCTAGTTATTTCTTAATTAAAAAATCATAGTTCAAAACAGATGGGTTAATTTTGTAACTTAATTGCGATAAACACTAAACATAAACAACCCGACTAATTAACTTACCCACATGGTGACCATAATAACCGTATAATGGCGTATGGTCATTTAGACCCTGCGTGTTTGGGCACAATTGACCCGGGCCTGGCAGGGGGTTAATTTTTTGGGTTGTATTGTTTTGAGTGGACTGTTGCGCAGAAAAGTTGTAATTATTTTTTGATCTATGTCAGGATTGAGGGATTCTATGCACAGATCAAGTTCAAAATTTGGCAGGTAAATGTTAA
Source organism: Eulithis testata (assembly GCA_947507515.1). Taxonomy (NCBI): domain Eukaryota; kingdom Metazoa; phylum Arthropoda; class Insecta; order Lepidoptera; family Geometridae; genus Eulithis; species Eulithis testata. The sequence goes on along the minus strand of OX382213.1, from coordinate 380,871 downwards.
AAAGTTGTTAGAATTCATAGCACTAATTTTGCTGTCAAACATGTTGGTAAAAATACTTAGTTTGTTAAGTTTGTATCATCTAGCTACATTTTCAAACTTTTATAGTATTGTAGTGTTAGTTCAATATGTTAACACTGTTAGCATAACAAAATAATATGGTTCTGACTCATATTGAGTAAAATGATATTATAATCTCGTAAATCGTGTGATATTGTTTGAATTTGACATAAAAACATTATTCTTGAGCGTGACAGGAATGAGAATAGACATAATGTCATAACCACGTTTTTGTGACGTTTTGGCTGATAGCAAAAACTACGTCATTTTTGTCTTTTAAATAAGAACAAAAAACTGACTTGTAGAAGATACAAAATATTACTGTCAGTATCTTTTGTGAATAAAAAAATATAATAGAATTTACTTAATAAACTTTTTTATTTAGATTATGTATTATAGGCATTATGGACACAAAAAACTTATAAGTACCTATCCTAAAAACTTAGCGCTATATACAAAAAGAAAACTAAATTGTTTTTGATTCAGTCTTATAAACAGTCACTACTCATCTTGTGACAGTGTAGTTTATGTACTCAAAAAATAATTGCGTAAACAAGTTATTTTTAATAAAAAATAAGCATACCAAAGACACCACCTTATTTCATTTCCCAAGGAAAATGGAATGACATCGCTTGACAGCGCCCTGTCGTATCCGTCACCGGAACGTCATCTATCATATTTTTGACAGCTGCATAATAAATGCTGGTAGTTTAATGTTTAACACCAGTTATTTTGTTGTTGCAGTAATGGTAAAATAATGTAAATGAGTTTACGAATGTAAATTGTAAGACTTTTGTCGTTAGATATTACGCATAATGTGGTTATATTATTCGGGATTTGTATTATTAATAGTCTTCTGACCAAATTTGACATCTCTTACGATGTAGGTTCGATTTTATTTACCTTGGACTATGGTTGTTAATGTTGCTATGGTTCTATTAGGTAAATATGTATGTGGCAATTGATACCTACCCACGCAAGATTCTGATAAAGAGAATTAGCTATTTCTCTTCTCGTTTGATTAACTACCCCCAAATATATATTTACTGCTGCTAGCTGTAATTGACAGAATGATAATAATCAGTTATTTTGACATCGGCATTTTGACTAATCCTTCCTGATAAAAATCTAAAAACTATGACCTCCGCCATCACGTCACGGTTTCCAAATAAGGAGTCGGAGGCCACCCATGTGAAACGAAAGAACGTACCAACAAGAAATAGCAGAAAAAACAAACAAGTATCTTCGCAAGCAATCGAATCAAAAATGACATAATTAAACCAATAAAAAAAGTAGTTTCTGCTTCCTTAGAAGGCGATAATCCAATCAGCTGATTCGTCATGCCGGTATAACTTACCTAACAAAACGCACGGATGAATGAAGCACATGCTATGCGCTTACGCCGAACGTAGTAAATCCATTGACATTTTTATGAATGAACCTCTTTGTGCAACGAACCTAGGTATATTCACACACAACACTGCACTCCACAAAAAAACACAATGACTGTCAAACTCAATGAACGCGGGAAATTGGTTTTGACAAGTACACTCGCGCACAGACTTTTTTTTTATTTTTTTGTGTTTTGAGGCACACGCTGCTCGCTCATGCGGCCGCATTGACTGACTAACGGCATGGCTGTCCGTCCGCTTGCCTTGCGTAATGTAACGGGGCACAGAGTAAGTGATTGTGTACAGAACGGTTGTCATTCGATGAATAGGAAACAAATAGATTTTTTTATTTGTTCGATGTAAACGAGCGTGTGTGATTTGGCAGCAAATATCAATAGAAACGTTTTTTTACAGCTTAGAGTAATATTTCTTTAAAAAAAACTTACGACGCAATTTTTTGGCAGGCAGTTTAGTTTTTGGGGATGTTTTTTCGACTCAATAGTCAGACAAAGGTAATACTACTACTAGCTACTAGCTAGGTACCACCTTTTGATCCAAAACAACACTATTTTAGAATCGTTTCAAACAGTATCTGTGCTTGCAAACAATATCCAATTTACCCAATAAGGTTCTTACTAGTATTTCCAAGTGATCTGTGTCTGTGATTGCGCCCACACTAAACGTTTGACATGTCACATTCTACAATAGTCCTCTAAATCACTTGGTTTACCGTTTACAAACGATTCACGACAAAAATTTACTGACCTATTCATGGTTATAAAAATTTAAAAGTGAATCATAACAACCAAAATAAATTTAGCTAAAAGTAAAGTATAAAATTACATTTTACTGGTTTATAGATAAGATTTAATTAGTAAATTTGTAAGTAGTAAATTTTTTGAGCTATGTATTAAATTTTGAGGCAAAAAGCAAAAATTCTGTAGTAATTTCAATGAGGCCTTACAGGGTTCTACTTAGCCGTTTATTTCTTTATAAATAATGGTAGCTAAATCTATTTAGTTACCGTATTGGGTAAGCTAAGAGCTGACACATCTTGATTTAAGCTTTGCCACAATATATAAAAACTTGAATTAAACCACGTGCAAAGAAGGCCTTATACGGCCCTGGCTGCTCTTAAAGATGCGCATTTATAAGTGAATAATTACGGCACTTTCATTAAATCAATTACGTGCAGCCACTTTTTAACTTTACGTTCAAGTTTGAGTTCAAGAAAAAGTTGTTGCTACCACGGAAGTATATTGTGCAAGTTGATTTTTGGCAGTCATTTTATTTTAAAGCTTTGACAACCCTAAGTCCTCTTAAATTCTTGCATTGATACTAAGCAAACTCTACAATTAACCTTGATAATAAACATTTAAACAAAACATTAAAAGCAATTGTATAAGAGCTCAAAGACTCAAGCCCAAGCGTGCTTCGAACATAGATTCGAGTAAAGATTTTTATGGAAATCGATCAAAAAACTGCTTTAATCTCGATTTAGGCTTTATTATTTTGACAGAATACGAGCTAAAACATTAACTCAATGAAGGAAGCTAATCGATAAATCTCTGAAAATAAATAAAAAAATAAAGCTAAGTATCAATTCTAAAAATAAATAAAACTTCAAAATAAAAGGGTGACCCTATAAAATTGACATTACAAGGTTTGTTCTCGCATTCCTAGTTACTAGTTTGTCAAACTCAGCGAAGGTCTCTGACCTTGATATAAAAGGTCACGCGTATTTCGCTAATGAAGGCAGTTGGATTGATGTGGTGTGACCTTAACTAGGCCTTATCTTACAAAAACTGGTACCTAGATAACAACCGCTAATGCGCATACCTGTTTTTAAAATATTTGTTAAAGTACGTAGGTACTCACTATGATTGATCGGAGGTAACTCTCAATGGTGTTAATTAGTAACGCATTTTTTCTTAAAAAAAAATTATACACGGATTTTTTTTACACAAAAGTTTATATTATGTTTATTAACTTAAGGTAATATACTCTTATTATACAAAGGCGAGCTTAACCCTAAACAGATTTTGTTTACTAAATCTCTAAAAATACCTACTTAAAGTTATTTTCGTGTTACGAGTAGAAGGATTATTATTTCCCATAGTTTGAGCACCCATTTTGTAAAAAATTTATAACAAATTTTCGAAAGGCTGAAATTTCAGAAGAGATACTCGTAAAGTATTATTTTAAGCTCGTCTGAATGTCCATCATGTTTCGACGTCCATGTTTTTAGTGAAAACACTCGTAAAATTCGATGTTTTGACTTACCGTATTGGTTTTACGTGATCGAAGCTTTTAAACGTAAAACATACCTGTAACAAATAAATAACCTGTTAAAATCAAATTTTTAACAATTTGATAAAGTAATGAAAATACAAACAGTCCAAGAACGTGGAATATAATAATAAATTCTTTATTTCAGAAAAGGGTAGCTGGTAGCAAAACAGGGGTTTTATGATAAATAAATCTAAGTTTTCGCCTTAGTCAAGGCTCAAAAAGCCAAAACTTCTATGTTTTGTATAAAAAAGTAAAAAATAAAGTAATTGTCAATGCCGAGCACCTTCAGAAGTGTTCTATCCCTAACCATAAACACAAATGTTTATTATAGAAGCCTCCGGAAGGGAAGAAATAGCACAAACAGTTGCCGATCGATCCCCTTGACACTATTGCTGAAAGCATCGACAGGCACAGACTATGCAATAGTAATATTAAGCCTTATATCCATCAAAGCAAAACATACGAACCATCTAGATAATCAGCTGCAAATTCAAATTCAACACAAGAAAATCAAAGTAATGCGTAAAAGAAGAAATTATGTAAATTAACGTCGGAAGATATTTTTTTCTACTCGTATTTACCTACCTCGTTGAAATATTATGCCTATATAGGTAAGTATAAATTTTGAAAGATAAAATATCTATTTCATTTGAAGTAGGTACGAAACCCTCTGTATAAGTATTTGTTCAGTTCAGTGATAAGATTTTCTTGAACCCAATAATATTCAAGAAACATTGAATCCAAATCCTTTGGTAAGTACGCCTTCAGTAGTCAGGTAAAAAAAATTCAGTATTTTAGAGACCGTTCTCTAATTTAAAAGGTTTCAAACCCTACGCTATAGTGGACATCTTCCTACGAGCACATAAACAACAGCTGCTAAGCCATAGCTCCGTTTCCAAGGCAGTTTCGTTGATATTGGCCAGTACGCTACGGTGGATATCGGCTTAAAGACACAGTATAATCAGTAGCTACTATGCCAGACATGGGAAGGCTTTCTGCAGGTGGCTTTGTAGTTTTAGGGACGCGGTTTGTCTGTTTGATTTTGTTATTTAGACGATGGTGTTTTGTCTCGTTTATGGCTTTGATTTGCTAGTATTATGGCTGTTTACATGATACTATGATGCGTTTCAAAAAAATCGCTTACGTTAATTATTTCTAAGCACGTTTGTATGCAACTGTACCGCAGTGACAGACGAAATGTCAAAAATTTGATGTCCATGAGAATTGAGAGCTAATTGAGATGGATCTATCCTAAGATTAAAATTAGGCTCAAAAGTAGAATTGATTTGTATTTAGTGTTCTGGTTCAATTTTGGACTAGTTTGGATTAGAGCTAAAGAAAACAAAATATCAATAATATTAGTTTTTTTCTAATCTCCACTAACTCAGAACTGGCAAGGAGGAAAAATTTTGACCACAACCTAATCTTTGTCTACTTCCAAAGGCCATTACATGATTGAGCTAACTGATTTATCTCTCTCTTACCGTTATTGCAACAAAATAACACCATAAATCACGAATTGACCGTGACAAAGGCGCCGCTGAGAAAGTGTATCCAATCACCTTTTGGACGAAACTTTGTTTTCTGTAAAATTGTTTCCGTCATATTTACGGCCCTAATACACAATGAAATATTCTGAAACTCCGAAAAACTGTTGTTTTCTAGAAAGCATTTGTTTTCTAGAAAGCAGTAATCGTCGCATTTACGGCTGTGATAGTAACCGTCCAACAAGTTGGACAGCCGTGGTTGGTCGGTTGGTAATAAAAGTGATAGATAGATAGAGATAGAAAATTCTTTATTGACACCACTTTTACAGAAAATATAAAATAAACACTAGAGTTTATTATTCCTATATGAAGTACAATTGAGTGGCCTTATCGCTATGAGTGATATACAGGGTTTAAAATATAAATCATCGTAAAGTTAGCCGTTTTGCACAATTTGATTGAAAAAGCTCCGTTGCGCTTGCGCATAGCATTTACTTCACAGTTGCCAAGATCCATCGACCGTACTTTACCGATACATTATCTAAAAATCTACAATTGCATTCTACTCATCGCAAGTACCCAAGTCCACCAGTGGCCGTGGGCAGCCATTGAGCAAGCAACTAACGGCAAGGGTTCGCCCACGGTGTTTTCATCACAACCAGTTCCGGAGACCACCTCTCATCTTCAATATCTTTAGACCTTATTACCTTGGAATAAGGAACTTGATGTGTTAATAGTGTATTGGAAATTGAACCTTGTTCAATCGTGATAAAGCTTGGGGTTTGGAGCTGTGAATGGAGATTCTTAGTAATGACGTGAAGACAATAGCTAAGATATTTATAAAAATACTGGCTGTTGCCCGCGGCTTGCGTGGTAGCAATATACAGTTTTGTTTTTTTTTTTTAATCCTGAATCACGTATCGATTCAATTTATTTTCAAGGGTCTTCTATGTACGGTAGGTACCTATATAAAAGTAACGCATTATTTGGTTAAAATCTTTGATCCTAATTTCAGACCCTTTAAGGTGCGACTGCACTCCTACACTATCCCATAGTATTATATAATCTGTGACTATGCCTATAAGGATACTATCCTGCAAATTTCATACCTCTAATAGGACTTATAGTTTAGGCTGTGCGTTGATTGTCAGTCACCTTAAAAGAGTTTTATATACATATTTAAAAAAGAAGATAAAATATCTTAAAAGTCAATACTATTAACATACGCCCTCTGTTGGTTGCAGGTGGTCCTATTTATTAGCATTTATAAAAAAAACGCTTACATAGAGTAGTCGTTTTTTGGAACCACGGGCGATGGTCCGAGGTCTCATCCAGAACAAAGAATTTATATAGTTCTAATCACTCAAGTCCTTAAGTCACTCGCATCTCTATAGTGGTATGGTTTCGTCCCACTCTACCCCCGGGGGTATAGCCAGGGGGTATGGTGGGTCCGAAATGGAAATAAGATTTTGGATAAAGAAGATTAAGAAATTAAGAAGATTATTAAGATTTTCTGTAAGAAGTAGAACTGCAGGTGTTTTACAAAGAAAGAAGGCCGGTAAAATAAATGTTCGCATAAAAATAGGGCCAAGGGCTTTCCAAAGCCCACGTACAAAATTCAACACCAATTTTATTCGATTTCTAAAATAATTTTAAAGAAACTGTAACGGTTTTATTAGCACCCACGTGCTTCACCGATTTATAATATGAAATACTCAATTCCCCTACTATTGTATTCAACTTATCGACCATGATTCAACTATTAAGTTCAACTTTGGAATATATAATTGGGATTGACTACTTATTATTGTGGCTGGAATTTTTAACGAAATCTCTGATCTAATTTGAATCTGCTTGTCAATGCAATAAACAAAACACTGTAACTAGTTCAAGCATGCATCGAGTTAATTAATAACATAACCCAACGGAACTAACAGAAATGAATGCATAAATCGAGTTTAATCTTGCAGTCGAGAAAAACACTATTAGTAGTATCTTATCAAAACTACCGGTCATCTGAACACACGTCGTAATAATTAGCATATTGAACACGTCGTGGGAGTAAATAGGTTTGTGTTACTTCTTAGTTATTGGATCATACATCATGCACCTACTCAACTAACTAATCAGACAGGCGCAGGTTCCATCTTAAAGCACTCCTCGATCTAAAGAAGAAAAAAATATATTAGACAGGCTGGGGGTTAAGCAATAGGGTTCTGTTCGTTTTAAACCCCCGACCGAAAAACGAAAGAGATGTTATAAGATTGTGTTAGTGTGATTGTGTCTGTGCCCTCGTAGCTCTAAAATTAGGGCTCTGATTTCAATGCGGGTTTTTTTTAAGAAAGCTGAATTATTTGACGTGGTTCTAACACGTTTTAGGTAACCTAATTTATATTTCTATTCTATTTCTACATTGTATATTGTATAAAGTGTATAAAGTGCTCATTTTCCACTGGCTGCAGAACTATAGGACTTAGTACTAATATTTTTACCAATCCCGGGATCCCGGGGAGCAATTTACTTTGGAAGTGCTTATTTTCCACTGGCTGCAGATCTACAGTAGGTACTATATTTTGACAATCCCGGGATTCCGGGATGGCAATCTCAAAAAGAACTAGTGAGATGAAAGGACACCATCCTGTTCTCACCGATAGAAACTGTTGCATCACGATGCGTATAGATCTGTGGAGTTTTATTAGGAGGATGTGGCCCTGTGGAGAGCTCTTCATGTCCCGGCTTCACAGCGAGGGTAACCATGAGAGCTGATGAACGTGGGAAATGTGGAATTATCCAACGATATTTCAGCTAAAACCGATACTTAGTTGTGATGCCAGCTATGTAGCAACCGAGCAACCAGTTTTCATCTTGAAATAAAGCCTAGTACAAACATCACAGGCATGATATTCTGTTTTTAACTCTTACAGTTGCACTTAAAGACGTACGTAGCGTAGTACGTCTAGACGTAGTATGTAATAAGATAAATAAAAATATTCATGGACATTTCATACGACGCTCTCTAGTTCCAAATTAAGAAAAATTTGTGCTATAGGAACTATAGATTGCTGATAGAATACTTATAATACATAGTAACACCCAAACATAGAACAAACATCTAGTTTGGCACTCATGTTCTTGATGGGGAACAAACCCACAACCCACAGCATGGAAGGCAGAGCTATGACGCCTGTCACACATGGATATACTTTTCATTTGTACATACATAGTAACACTCACGCTATAAAACAAACATCTATGTTTCCCAATTGTCTCTCCGTTCCCAAACTCATGGTGAACGCATAGTAACCTCATGCCACCATTATGTGGGAGATTCGACACTTGAGGTATCGACGCGCTAGTGCCGCGCCCCGGTTTCTCACGCCTTTTGTGCAGCACTCACGTGAGAAAATATTTGCACGTGCAAAATCAATGGCTTTCTTGTCCCAATGACAAAGAGTAACGTGTAGTGTACCATCATTGTATAAAACTGCAGAGTCAGGGTTTGCTTGGAGTTTTGAGATAGATATTGCTATTTAGACCAGAGGGGCAATCGTTGTCTCATAGAAACCTGCCAGGTTTTCAGGTTTGCAGGTTTTCTGAACTGTTTTTATACTAAATCATAAGTATTCTGTGACTAAATAGTGACATTAGCGCGTTTCAGTGCGATTTTTGCCGTCAAAAGCTTCTTGTTTTCGTATATCTGTAGCCACGTTGCTTGACATTATGCTGGGCAGCGAAAGTTCAAAGCTTACGATATAGGGGCAGCTCTCTTGTAGTTTGAAGAGTACGATCTTTGCTATAGCAGACAGCTAATGTAAATTATACCAGTCCCAAGCCCTAAATACTTCAGGGTTACAGCATTTTAACCCTCAAAGTTTTCGGGGTTTGGTATTGATATTATGAACAACTTTGCTTATGGAACCTCCGATATTAGCGCGACTTAAAATTTGGGTAAATGCTGGCCTTCCAGGACATGGGCCTGCCGCCACCAATCACGCAAAAAGGGCCAATCGTCGGCCTAGTAGCAGAAACAAGTCCGCCAAACATGTTACAAAACCTGGGTTTGTTCGAAGTTCGTTTTGTACAAAAGTTTTAAATTAAGAGTTCTTTAGTCCCCTGGAGTTTTTAGGACTGGTCTTACTCCTGACGACGTTGATAACATCCCTTCCCATCCCACTTCTCATTCATCCCACTAATTCCACTAATTTCACTAGTTCCACTAACTCCCACTAATATTATAAAATCATAGTTTATATGTTTGGATTTCAATCACGTTGCAACTGGTGGTCCGATTTGGATGAAACTTGGAATGTATATAGTTAATTACCTGGTTAATTTTTATCCCGGAAAATCAACAGGATCAAACGGGACACGAAGTCGAAACAAAGACTTTTAATTACAACGCAAATGGAAGCGGCCTATCATCGTCTCGGTAGCTTTCCCCTAAAGTACCCATGGATAAAGGGGTTGAAACGCGAATACTAACGGGTATCTGTCACGCACCGCTGACTCCTCATAGGATCTGAGATGACGCAGACAGCACTCACAGTAGACAATAGATAAGATATACCTATATAAAGATACTAATAGTACGTATCTAAGTACCAGACGTGCCCGATAAAACTGTTACAGTGCATTCGTTATTAAAAGTAAATACACCTATTAAAAATGTTTATTTGAAAAAAAGCTATGAAAAACTCCTTAGATTCTCGCCATCATTCAATTTCAATTATAAAATATATTTTAAAATTAAAATTGAATGATGAAGCAATGATGAAATATCTTCATCATTGCTAGTTACTATCAGTATCAATTCTTGTAATATGAACTTAAGTTCAATAGGTACTTTAAAATGAAATAAATCTTTCAAGCTGTATGCCTAAAATTCCTCAAAACTGATTTTCAGCGCTAATGACGCTTGGAAGCTTCACCAATTTTCACCAAACATGGCTAAGAACCCATTCAAATTAGAGCCTTACTTACTAAGCTACGAGGGCACAGACAAACAAACACACAATGCTGTCAATCGTATAACACCCCTCCCATTTTTCAATGAGGGGTTAAAAAAATCATGCGAAATCAAAAACGTTCTAAACCAGTCATTTACTGACTACCTACTTGGTAAGTAAGTCTATCTGGATATTATCAAAATACACCTTCAAAATACGGATTTCCGAGTTTGAGAAGTTGCTCGTATACGACACCTGCGCTGACACCGCCAGGTGGCAGCACTGTTTCAAACATTACCGAGAATATCAACTGTTTACTGATGAGTTCATTTTGTAGTTTGGTAATGTATGATAACGACTATAGGGAAAATGTACCTACCTACCCTAAACTGCAGATGCGAGCTTATACAGAGTGTTCGTGAAATCTAACTGTTCTGGGCGATGGTTGTGTTTTCCGCAAAATGTCTGTTCTTTACGGATTTCCATGGTTTTTTTTTCTAATTTTGATGAAAATGATGATTAATGACACAAGTTTTGATGGGAACGTTGTCAACGAAATCTAAAGTCCAGCTGAAATTAAAAACGTTACAGTACATGAAAACTATCTAAAAATAATATATTAAGTAGGTTCTTAAAGATTATTAACCATCTAAGTCCGGATTTCTCCAGAGTCTGAAAAAGTCTGGGTTTATTTAACTTTACCAAAGAAAATCCAGAAATTAAAAATAGCAAAAGGCAACTTCGGAAACCATGAACTGAAATATCTCAGGAAGGATGCAAGGAAACTTCCCGAAACCTACAGGAACCTACTAGGGTTGTGCCACTTACCGGAATTCGACTTTTGGCCGGAAAAAAATTAATTACGAAAAATAAAGAAATGGTGTGAAAGAAAACACAGGTTTTCGCAAGCTACAGGAACCTGTCTGAAAAAAATGCTTGGAGATTAGGTGCAACAGTGAACCAATTTCATTTATTTCGTAAAAAAGACTCAAGATAATATCCACTTTTGCAATTTAGGTGATTTGTCGTGTAGCAAATTGGTCAGTGACCTAGTTAGCAGGAGGAGTAGCCTTGAAGATATCCTTGTTATTGTAGATGAAAAGGTCAGTTTTGTTTGTGGGGTCGAGATTATGCGAGTAGAATGGTTTAAAAACGTCTTAAAATGTTTTTATGATCATTTAAACATATAATTTTGTCGCACATGACTTTAGTAATTTAGATAGGTAGTACCTTACATTCTGTTAGTGACAAAGCTAGTTGCTCGGTGTACTTCAGAAGTCATAATAGAAAATTTTTAGATTAAACGTTCTGTTCCAAACATTTGTACGGATTACCGAATCCGGAGTCCGGCATTTTTCCGGTATTACAAAACTCGCATCCTTAAACATCTTATTAAAAGTTGGCGAACTCCCAGTAATTGTTACGAAATCGCTGGTTTATTAAACTGCCAGCAATTAATAGTTTTCTTAGTTCCCGATAGAAAAGGAAACGAAAGAAAAGGGAGTTTTTGACGCAGTATGTTTTTCCGAATTATATTGCAACCTCGAATTCTTAAACGATGTTTAGAGGTGGATTCAGGCGAATGGATCGGTTTGCATTATTTAATACCATAAAAAATACATTTTTGTGATGAACAGCATTAATGAACTACTATCATTTCGGATCAGGAGTTTTGGGAGCTAAATGTTTTAAGTGCACATCGATTAGATTGTAATTTAAAATGCTCTGACAGTACAACTCCTAGTTTTTAGAGCACAAAGTCCTCTACTACTTTAAAGTGTGATGTCGATGTGTTGTTATGAATATTTTGAGTCAAATACAGTTGACACGTCGTCGTAACACCTTTTTTTTCCGACAGAGTATTTTTTTGGCACTTATCTTTAGCACATTTCAATAGGCCAGGGTGACCACGATTCCGACGCCATCAAATAATGGCTTTTACCGAAAAAATATTATTTTCGCAAACAAAGGCAAACATTGCGGAGAGGACAAGAGTCTGAATGCCTTCAGATATCATATCTCTATTGTGTGCTTATTGAATAGAAAAACTCTGTTTTATTACCAAAACTGTGAAACATTTTGTAAATATATGAACTAGATTTCGCCTGTTACTTCGTTTGCGTCTCGTTTGATCCTGTTTATTTTCCGGGATAAAAAGTAACCTATATGAGTATTAATCCAGGTTGCGAGCTTCATATATTTCAAATTTCAACCAAATTGGACCAGTCAATGCAACGAGATTGACCATTTTATTGGTGTTTTATCAACACGGGTAATTGGGTATGGTAATATAGTATATAGTTATAGAAAAAACGTTAAAAGTTATCTGCAAATATCAAAAAACATATTAAACCGGTTAAATGTACCTACTTAAAATGTTCTCAACCGGTAGTTTAAGCTTTTATAAATTTAGTTAAAAGTGCACTCAAACTATTCACTCAAACTCTGGACTATTTTAAGTGCGTCCAAGTGTTCTTTACTGAATAATTGTATAGGAAGCTGGTACTACAAAAAAACGATTTTTTTACTAAAAAGGAAAAACCTTAAACTACACAAATAAATAATTTGAACTTGTGGCGTAGTGGCGTACCTACATCTTGCTATGCTACGTAGTCAGTGATAATTTATTGAACAAATTGCATGAGTAGTAGGTACTTATTTTAAATTCAAAGCTAAAATTAAAATTATTTGTCAAACTTTACCATCGCTTCTAAAAATAATAAAACTGGACCGTGAAGTTCGCCTCATAAAAGCCATTCAATAGAACTATTCAGATTCAAACTCTAGCACTATTCAGATAGCGTACACAGTAACTTCAACACTAAATTCCGAAACAAAGCAAACTTCAAAATTGGACTATAAATCTACGGTTGTAAAGTTGATAGTGCTCTGCAGTTTTCATAATTTTTATCATTTTTGGAACATTTTACGTACCATTTCATACTTGTCGTTCAGTGCAGATGCATCTTTGCTGAATTTTCTTTTGCCTGAACTTAATTTTTGCTGAAACTATTTACTTTTCTTATTTCTGTAGACTTAAGGTTCTTTTTCAACAGTTTTTAATTCATTTTGTTATCGTTCTAATCGAGGATTTAATACGATCTAAATTGTTATTAATTTTCTCTAAAAGATAGAACTACTAAATCTTGACAAGATAGTGAAATTAGTTTTTAAAAATGTTGGCATATAATAAAAGCCTATAGTTATAAAACTATGATGAAGACCTACAAATATATACGTAAGTACCTACTCTAAGTTTCAATCAAACATTTCAGTCTAAAAAATAAAAAAAACTTCTACAAAACTTTACCCAAAAAATACTTTTTGTGAAATTCCTTCACATACAAACGGGCCTCCTCGCCTTTTAAATATCTTTGGAACTCTCATTCAATAGATGGACGATCAGCGGGCAGATGCCCTCGTTAAGGTAACATCCTGTGACAGTATCACTGACAAATAAATCTAAATGTAAAACGAACTGTAATACTACAGATTAGGAGTGAATATGCCATGAAAATGAGCAATTCCTATTTTGAAATCTCTCAGAGCAAGCAAGGTGATACAGTTGTTTATTTCACAAAGGCGGTTTACCTTTGCTTGTAGTAGTGCATGCATATACACCATTTGTACGCCCTGTCTCTTTTTATTTCAATACGTCTGAGTGCTGAGAACTTACGCACACAAACATAGATAAACAGCCTTCGTGAAATACAACTACTGTAGCAATGGGCATGCCGAGCGCATAGAGTTCTTCTGGAGTTTCAAGGTTTCAAAGGTGACAGTGGAATGAAATTTTTAAAAATTGCACAAATTGCAAAAATAAAAAATAAAACGTATTTTTTCTATTATTTAATAAAAAAAATATAATATCAAAATTGCATGCATAATTAATAGCAAAATACATTGATACTATATAATTAACTGACGTCCTATGCAATAAATTTACTTTGACTTTGACTTTGCAGATAATATAATAATTATTAAACTGAACAAAACGTATTAGACTTTGACGAGCAGCAAACTTGATTATGCCTTGATCACGAATAAATGTGACAATCGCAAACGTATCGTAAATTCGTAACGCTAGCGTACCCGAGATACACTACGCGGTGACACTACAACGGTTGGCAGTCGAGCTGGCATTGACGCGCAATATAACTCAAATACGCTAACGCGGCGACTGTCAGATTTGTTCTTGATAGAGGTTAGGTTCCTGGCGATTTTGTTAAGAATATTTTAAGCAAATCTCAGAATATTATTAGTAGAAGAAAACTTTAAAATAAAAATGTACGGTGAGTAAAATACTCACTGATCACGTTGTTGTATGAATTAGCTATGATAATTTTTTTATTGAATGAGTTGGAACTATAGTTCGTCCCTCGTTTGTTTGTCTTCTAAATAATCAGATATTTTGTTACAGTATGCTTGTAAAAGAAGTTTCCAGATGTCCACAGACTATTATCCTAATCTAGAGCAGGGTTCTTCTTGATCGTATTAATTTGGGAAACGGATGGGTCCCGGGATCCACGGGTCCCATCCGTTTGGAGTTTTAAATGAAGGTCTAATGTGATGTTGGAGTTTGCAGTTACTTGGGTTTTTTGAATGTTTATTTGACCCGTTTTTGTGTGTTATCGGAAGAATTTGGAGATTTTTATACAACTGGCAAGTTTAAGCTTAATTACACCTGCCACATCATTCGCTCCAGGAACATGATTATCAGCACACTGAGAAAAATGTCATTTTGGCATAATCTTAAAATATCGTGACGTTGGTTTAAAATAGATGCGTTGTCCTAAAATATGTTGATAATAAGTAAATATTACGCTAGAACTGAAATGTGTTAAGATGGAATCGAATTGTTTGGGTAACTAATGCAATATTATGATACTTGTCATCGTAAAAATTTGTAAATATGAAATAACATTGTCTTCTTCAAATAATAACACAATGTAATAGAAAATGGTCCACTGTCCCATAAATTAGTATGATAATTATAAATAAGATTCTAATTAAAAAACACAATGACAGTCACCGTATTATAATATAGATTTCATAGTTTAATATGAAGAAGTATCTCTAAAAATACGATGACCTCCCCCTAATGTACCATATTAAATTAAAATGCTTTAAACTTATATTTTTAAAGTAAGCATCATTTTTTAATATTACAGTCATATTATTTTATGTGAATCCTATGATAATACGATTAAATAATCCCATATTTTTAGAGTAAGCATCAAAGTTCAATAATATAGTCATATTATTTTATGTGTATCCTACTAAATTATTATTACAGAAACCCATTTATGAGTAGCATCAAATTTTGAATGATGTCCTACAAATTTAAGGTGACGGAATTTTATAATGGCAACCCTCTCTCACTTCATTCCGCCGCCATTTTTATTTCACCGCTGCTGCTAGCCGGTAACGACTCTCGACTCGTGTTATTATTCTTTAATAATTCTATCAGTTGCATGCCAGTGAACGTGTTTGATCAGTGCAAAAATGGATATGGCTACGCGTGATCTTTTGAAGAAGTGGAATTTGGAACGCTACATCGATCGTTTTGAAAGTAAGTTGACAAACCTAGTTTTTAATTACATTTTTACACTCAACACTTTTTTGGCCGCCGTACACTCCAACCAAGAATAGTCTTGTCGTATGGTACCTACCCACCTACCTAGATATACGTTCATATTCATAATTAAACACTAGGTTCGATGTGCAACTGCAACCCAAAAAAAAAAACAAAATTTATGTACCAACCTACATTTTTTATAGTCGATGCGACGTAGTGCATTTCACAGCTGCAATCAGGGCGCTGTTAAATTTACCTTTTTTTCAGCTGAAAGAATTGATATCGCAACAATGCAGATGCTTAGTAAACAAGACATACATATTATGTTCCCTCAAATAGGGGACCGACTCCGGTTTGAAGCAGCTCTGGCCATGTTAAAAAGCGACCAACCAAAAGATATGGTTTGTTTTCATGTTAGATTTTATGTAAATTTTGTTTCATCTTTTTGCTTACACATGCCCTGCGTCGCTTAAATGCACATTCCCCTACTTGCATATTGGTAGGTACCTACTTATTAACTTTTATTTAAAGTCTGTAAGTTAAATTAAGATATCTAACAATTTAACCCGTGCAGTATTTATTTAAAAAGTGGAATAAAATCCTAACTTTTCATCAGTCTTGTTAGTTTACCAACTGAGTACATTATTATTAACCTTTTTAAATTTCTTGTTAAATTTTAGGATAACTCCTACAATTCATCACTCTTTGAAGAGGTCCTGAGGAATGACTTGTTAACTAGTCTACCTTGTAACTTAGAGCCTCTGCCACCGTGTGAAAGACTGCAAAGCTCAATCCTCAACCAAGACTGCGAAGCAGGACTTATACAGGAAAATTTGGTAAGTTATGCAAAATTGTAGAAAAGTACTCGTACTTACTGTTTTTTGGTTCAAGAGCAATATGTATTAATTTGTACTTACATCCATACTAATATTATAAATGAAAAAGTAAGTCTGTCTGTCTATCTGTCGGCTGGGGCAGGACCTTTTCACATTTTCATACCTAAGACACTGAACCGATGCAAAATTTGGTATAGACATTCTTTGAGACCAGGATCAGTCCTGATCTTGATCGATTAGTTTTTATCAGGGCCGGATCAAGGAACGAGGGCAGGACCGTTCACACCTGCAATGCTGAACCGATTACTAGTAAAAAAATATAGCACTTCCCTTGAGTTAACCCCGGCTAGGGCTAGCTATAGCCTGTTAGTTAACGGTCGCACTCAGACACATTTAGTGATTATTTCAACGATTATTCAGGTTAACTGACCGTACATACTCATATTATCACACCTTTTTGTTACATGTACTATTATAACATTGTCTCAAATTAAATATTATTTTAGGATGGTGACATACTGGTGATACCACTGGCCTCGTCGTCGTCAGTGGGTGAAACAGTTACACAAGAGTCCACCGGGCGCAATTTAGTAAGTTATTGCCTATTACTCTGTACTTTTGATAAGGAATTTAAATTGACAGCTATAACTAACGACTAAATTCATGATGCCTAGACTGGCACCGACTCCAACTGATCATTATACTGAATAGAAGGTTTCTTCTATTCAGTATTATAGTACTTATTGAACCTGTATTTTCAACATTTTAGTGACATTTTTTTTTTTACTTTTACCTTGCATATTTAGTTTGTAATGCTATACTTATACTATTTGTGTTTCAGGCGAATGTCATACTGAATTCATCAGTCGAGGGAAAACAAATAATAGCAATTGGGCAGAAAACGGGCGCCTTACCCTCAAACGTGCGTGGGCGTTTATGCAAGCTGCTTATGGAAAAGCTCATTACGGCCGAAAACCCGGTACTTCTGAAAGATTCGCAGCTGCTTGCCTTATCCTACGACATTGGCAGAATATTTAAAGAGGAGTCACCACCCCTATACTACGCGCCGTACCTGCCGGCTGATGCTTATCAGGCTAAGCGCAATATCTCTGGCTGGTTAGTCACCGCCAGAAGGGCTCGACAGCAGCATTTAGTTTCGTTGGGCCTTATTGAAAAGCCCAAGTCACGTTCTCGCTCCAAGTCCAGTCCTAGGCTAGACAGCGCTTCACTCGCTGGAATCGACCTAACCGGACTTAAAGAAGGTAACTCCTTTTCCACAAATTTTATGTTTTCAGATTGAATTAAATTATCAAGAACAAAATTATTGAGAAAAATATCTGAATTAGTATAAATTTTCGTTACAAATTACAAAATATCTGAATCTAAGAACCGTTATTGTTATTGTACTAATTATTAATCGTTTTAATTTTTGTGTGCAGGTGAAGTGGAGGACGTAGCGTCAGCATTAGAGCAGCTGTCAAGTCCTTCAGCTGGTCCGTGGCAGGAGGTCAGTGCCCTGTGGCGAGAGACGGTGCGAGCTCGCCTCCGGTACTTGTACTACGAGGAAGGGACATTACAGGAGTACTTCAATAAGTATCCTATCCTGAAGTCAAGTGATGGATGGCGACTCCTGACGTATGACTACGAAGCACTGTTCCCTGATAAATCCGGGGGCCTCGACGCCTTGGATGCTTTAGTAGTGATCACGTGGTCTCTCTTTTGTTCAGTGCACTGGTTCGTAGCAAATTGGAAGCCAGTGCGTGCGTATGGAATCCGCATGAGAGCACTTATGCATTATTGCTTGAAAAGGTTCAGAAAGCATTCTTGCGGTTCCTGTACAAACGGCGCTACGGGTACTACCCATACCTCTATCCTACTAAATTTCTTTTAGGTTGCTTAGGGTACAATTCTCTAGAGGTCCGGCGAGCCAACGACCAATTATAATGGCCTGCAAGGTGTTTCGAGGCAAAATCGAAGCTTCGGATTTGAGCGACGAGCTGTGTCGTTTTTATGTTCCGAACAATTACTGCCGGGGTCGGACGCATAAACTGTTTGCCGAACCGTGGTCACGCACTGCGGCTCGGGCTTTTTCACCCATTCCGCGTATCCTTGCCGCACTCAACTCTCTCCTGCATGCTAGCCCGGAATGTGATTTGTTTGAGGATGGTTGGACGAAAATTTTGTCGGAGTGCTTGAGATTCTGTGAGCGTGATGTATAACTGTGTGTGTATGGTTGTGCTTTATTGACATTTTACTTGAGTTTTAATATGACATTTTTATTACGTATTTAATTTTTGACTGTTTATTTTGTCTGATTGTTTATTATTATTCTAATCTTAATCTTTAATAATTGTAATTGGTGCAAGCCGTTTTTATTAAAGTAAATAAATAAATACAAATACAAATACAAATCGGAAAACATACTAAAAGCTGCTCAGCAGAAGCTTAACACCACAAAGGACAAGTTTCTTCATCGAAAAATAGCTGATACATTGGCAATTTGTGACGGTAAGGAAATGATTCTGTTATATAGTTCTAGGTGCTCGCCCTCCCTGGGTCGCACGGGTGGTGAACCAGTTATAAAATATATAGACAAAAAATAATTTAAAAATTATCTAATATGGTGCAGTTGTTCAGAAGTAACGGGCGGGCGGACACACATTTCGGCAATTCATTTTTACTTATATAGATCGATTTTATTTTGTTTTGATACTTTTCCCTATTTGCTCAGTTAATGATGATGTGTTGTGTCAAATATACTATTATTATTTTCTTTCCAGATGAACAACCGGAGACAAAATTAATAGCAGCGATTTTGCTACTCGGCTGTCTCTTTAATATTCCTCCTGCCCGTCGATCTAGAAAAGACTGGCAAGCTTCACGAGCGGAGATATTGGATGGATTTGTGACCATCGTGGATGATGACGCAGACGTGCAAGTGGTAATTGAGGAGCGTCGCCAAAAGCTTCAAAACCTAGGTATTAACCTCCAACCATTTATAATTTGGTGCCGCCAGTCAGGTGTCTCCTTCACAGTATGTGACAATACGTTTTACAAGTTCACAACACTAACTGAGGCTGTTGATGTGACTTTTAAAATATTTCATGCTACTGCGGCTAAATATCCTACTGAAAGCTATAGCATTTGGCTTATTATCCAAATTGGTTTTTACAAAGTCAAAACATTGTACGATCGTATGTCACAATCTGTGAAGGAGACATTAGTTACTCTCGGAGTCACAATTTAAATTAAGATGAAGTGTCACAGTTGTAAAAGGACTTTTCCCACGTTTTCTTCACTTATTACCCACATAAGGAAAGAATGTGAAAAAATTGATATTACTGGAATTTATAAATGTGGTGAAGACGCATGCTACCGGTATTTCACGGACGTTAGACAATTTAGAAAACATGTTAACTTAAAACATTTGAATAAAGTAAACACTCGTTATTTGCCATCCACCTCAAACGAGGCTTGCGTAGTTCCTATGTGTGAAACAGAGACTACCGAAGTAGCAACTGAGCACATATACATTGAAGCTGATAGTGAACCTGAAGTCCTTGATAATGCTGATAGTATTATTCATAAAGAAGTTTTGAAATTTATTTCAACGCTTTATGTAAATCCCTCTGTATCTCGATCGTCTGTACAAGCTATGGTTAGTCATTTGCAAACCCTTCTTGACAATATTGCACCGTCTTTAATGTCCGTATTCGGCCCTGTGCTAGCTGATGAGGAAAGCATGTCTGGAAGCGAAATTAATAAACGACTTCATAAGTTCAACACAGCTTTGAAGGGCATCTTTTTTCCGTTTCGTTCAGAATATTTGAGATTCCGAGAATTTAATTTATTAGGTTCTTTTATACCACCACATGAAGTAATCGTTGGTTATTGTCCTGACATTTCACAAAGGAGTAACACTTTAACATTACACACCAAGCCACGTACAATGCAAGTAATTCAACTTCGCCAGGTTTTGAAGAATTTTTTTTCCATTGACACTATTTGGAAAGATGTAACGGATTATTTGAACCACCTAAGGGGTAATTTAGTAATCCGTGAAGAAAATCCGATGAGGCCAATGTGTTTTGAAAATGTAATGCAGGGATCTGTATGGCTGGCAATGTGTACATCGCAGGCGTCGGACATTATTCTTCCTTTAGTAGTATACTATGATGATTTTGAAATTGGAAATCCTTTGGGGAGCCACGCTGGGGTGCATAAGCTTGGTGGTGTATACGTTTCCTTGCCAGCACTCCCACCACATTTATTTTCATTGTTGAATAACATTTTGCTGTTAGCTATTTGCCATTCTGCTGACAAAACTAAATATGGAAACAAAGCTATTTTTGACCCTGTTATTGAGGAATTGAATTACTTGCAAAACAAAGGATTTTTTATAGAAAATAAGTTTTTTAAAGGAACCGTAAAATTGAAGGTTGTTGCTATAACTGGCGATAATTTAGGCCTGAATTCAATTCTCGGGTTTACTGAAAGTTTTTCAGCTAACAAGTGTTGCAGAATCTGTAACATTGACAAGAAAGGTTTGCAAACTGCTCTATATGAAAACAGTAACTTGCTTAGAAATATGACTTCATACCACGCTCAATTGCAAGAAAACGATACACCTAACACGGGCATTAAAGAATCATGCTGTTGGCTTAAGGTGACAGGATTTGATTTATTTCAAAATGTAGCAGTAGACCCAATGCATGATATATTAGAAGGTGTAGCTCGTTATGTAATGACCTTTGTCATAAACCACTTCCTTGCCGAAGGTCTTTTAAAGATCTCAGTATTGCAACAAAGAATAATTTCATTTGATTATGGACCAGATAGGAATTCAAAACCAAGTAATTGTTTAGTTGTCCAAGGTTCGAAAGTAAAATTGAAAACTTCAGCATCAGAAATGCTTACCCTTATTAGATACTTCAGCCTAATAGCCGGGTTTTACATTCCTTTAGAAAATAAAGTATGGCAATTATACATTATGTTGCGGCAAATCACCGACAGGTTATTAAGTCATAGGGTCTTCAGTGACACCAATATTCAACTCCGGGTTATAATAGCAGAATTGACGTGACAGATACTGAAGAGGTTTTTTTCCGTTGCTGTATGTTTGAAACTATTGAATTTAATTCTCATTACAATGCTTATGAAGTTAAACGTGGTAATGATTATCTGTGCTTTCCTTGCCAAAATGCCGTTTCTCCGTGTCCTAACACGCTCACTCTAATGCGAGGTAACACGTCATATATTACAAGTAGATGGTACCTGGAGTAAAAATTTCAAAATTCTGTAGGTATTCTAACGGCTTACGGTCGCTGCTAAAATACCTTAAAAATGCGCAAACGAGTTATCTCGTTTGCACATTTTTTAGGTATTTTTATTTTGAATCCAGTAATATCAATTTTTTTTGGAAACGTTTACATAATTATTAATTAGGTACTTATACCGTACGCGGCGTTGCTAGTTTGAGGCACTGCAGAGTCCAAAGGGCAGTTAATTTTTTATAGCAGGGTGCGCTCAACTAGTATTCTACCCTTAGTTACGGTATTTATCGGATATCCCTTTAGGATATCCTATAAAGACGGCCCGATAACGGTGTCCGCATAAAGTGATGGTATGAGCCAGCACCAATAGCTGGTTTAAGGTGAACGCACACTTATCAGAGCCGAAGGAGGCGAAGGAATCAAATTTTAGAATTACTTGAATGAAGTCCAATGTAACTTCGCACACTTATCCGCACCGAATCGGACGACCTTATTCGTCCGATTCGGTAAGTGTGCGAGGTTTCATAGGATTTCATACAAGTAATTCTAAAATTCGATTCTTTCGCCTCCTTCGGCTCTGAAAAGTGTGCGTTCACCTTTAGTAATAGATTTTAAAGTAAAGTATTTGTATGAGGGATAGATTAGTCTCATCGGAGTGTTTATAGTAGCACTTTACTTGAAAATAGATATTTACTATAATAATATAACCAATTTATTGTATGCAGCTTTAAGGTGAAAGCGTCAGGGTAGCCCGCGAAATTCAAATTTTCTTACGTTTTTTGCAATTTGCAGGCCAGTGCTAGGTTGTATGTTGTTATGTATGTTAGTATTTAATGCAACATTTAATCAACATACAACCTAGCACTGGCCTGCAAATTGCAAAAAACGTAAACAAAATGGCTACCCTGAAGCAATCACCTTAAGGGCAAAAATGTTTTAGTTATAGGTACATTAATGTAAAGTTAGTTATTTTTTGTAAATTAAAATAAAAGTTTTAAATTTCTACTTGTCTCAACCTTAGTTATAGGTACATTAATGTAAAGTTAGTTATTTTTTGTAAATTAAAATAAAAGTTTTAAATTTCTACTTGTCTCAACCTTTATTTTAATTTATAAAAACTAGAATTATTGAACATAATGTATATAATGTTTTTATTTAATGATTCTTTATAATGACCGACAAATAGATACTGTAATCATTAAGGCGAGGCACTCCATGTGTATCTTCCGCACAGTAGCGCCACTATAAATTTAACATTAAAATAAATGTTTAGAGTTTATAATATTCATTCATACTATGGAAATAAAAATACCATTGATTCAAATTTCTGTTTAATTTATACATACATCCCTTCTTACCATTTTTGCCTAGGTACTTTTACTTGCTCCCCATTTTTTTAAGGTTCAAGTTTAGGGTTCTTCAGTTTTTTCAATATTGAGCTCACACCTAATAATATTTAAAAGGAAAGAACCAATATTGGATACTTAAAAATAAGGGGATCATGTAAGTCCAGTGGCGCCCTCAATTATAGGAGGATTGTGATTTCTAATAATCCAAACGATTTCTGTGTAATCCACCAGTGATTAGTTGTAGTCCTACAGATGGAGAATGAGTAGAACTACAACTAATCACTGGTGTATTATAGAGATATTAATTGGTTTATTAAAAAACACAATCCTCCTATTGAGGGCGACCTCCGTAAGATAATAGGCTATAACCAGAGATATGAGGAAATAGTAGGAAAAGTAAGAGGACCTAACCTAAAATACGAGGAGGTTACCGAAAAATAGTAGGAAAAATAATAGAATATAACTGCATATATCATTAAGTCATAGAAATATTGTATGACATAACTAAATATGAAAGGAAGTCACCGAAAAATAGTAGGAAAACTAATAGGATATAACTGGATATATGAGGAAGGCACCGAAAAATAGTAGGAAAAATTGTATGACATAACTGAATATGTGAGGAAGTCACCGAAAAATAGTAGGAAAACTAATAGGATATAACTGGATATATGAGGAAGTCATCGTAAAATAGTAGGAAAAATAGTAGGACGTAACTGGATATATGATAACGTCACTGAAAAATTGTGGGAAATATTATAATATAATGTATGCTCGTCCTACTAAATCCATGGTGACACATCATCTTAAATACTGTTATCATCAACATCAGTATTATCATCGTTCTTTTTGGTGAATCACTATGCTCCGTCCTTGGAGTGAATTCATCATACTTTAAGCTGAATTCACCTCTTTTATGATTGCCAGTTTTCTCAGTGCAGCTATTTTCTTTTAGGTGTTGGTCGCGAGGAACTGGATTTTTTCTAGAATCACCTCTATTTATAACCATTTTTTTATAAATATTGACAAACGGATCTAATTAAACTTACCAATGGTTTGGATACCTTTCTGTATTAAAAATACCTACGTACCCAAGTACTTATATTATGTAAACAAGTACATACACACTTGATAACCTTACATCGGCCGTTCTAGGGTGCTTCTGACTCTAGCTTGTAAGAAAATGAACAAAAAGCATCAAAAGTGATCAAAACTCTTGAAACTCAGGAATCGAATTCAAACTAAAGTGGTTGAGACCATTCTTTGAGTTGAACCTCACCTGATGATGAGCGAATGAAGCCGACGATGGAGCAAGCTATAAAATATAGGCACTTACCTGATTGATTCCTGACAAATTGACTATAGTAGGTGCCAAATAACACCGCAATACAGGTCATTCACCCACCTTCAAAACGTTGCGCAAAATTCAATTTATGAATGGCTAATTCTGTCGCTTTCCATACAAACCTGTCGCTAAGACGGTAATCGCTCGAATCTCGTAGTACTGTTTGTTTACCATTCATAAATTGAATTTTGCGACATCGTTTTGAAGGTGGGTGAATGACCTGTATTGCGGTGTTATTTGGCACCTACTATAGTAAGTTACCCGGATTGGGCTATTTATCGTTGCTAGGTTTTCGGGCTTAAAAAATGAGTTCCGTTTTATTTTTATTGTGGCTTTATCCGGTGCAACAGATAGTTTAGAATCTAAATAGTGTTTTTACACAATTAATTTGTACGTTGATAACATTGTGTTTAAAACATAAGATAGTCGGAAATGCTTTCGGTACATAAATGCTCTACATTTTGAGTGAACGCGATAAGACTGCCTTTGGTATTTTTTTAGGGTTATCAAGAAAATCGAACTACCTACATCCATAGAGTAAATTAATCTACATCATCATAGGCTTTATGGTCTGGAAGAAAGTCTTACTTTTATAATTTTTTACCTACCTAAATACTCTGTTTAGTATCAAACTTTATAAATAAATGAATAAAGATCAGATTTACATTATTGTTATTTTTTGAACTTTGACAAATCGATAGCTTATTTCATCATTTTGATAATGAAATGAAAATAGTAGGTAACTTCTTTTTATTTATTTTATTTTTTATGAAAATCGACATAGTGTAGGGACCACAATGTAAACAGTAGGCCAATTAAAGGTTTTCACAAGTAAATTTTCCTCGAATTCTGTTATTATTTCATCATAGTTTCACAAAACCTACAATCCACACTCAATTACAAACGTTTTATATAATCCCCCCTCGCCCCGCATTGGGGTGGGGGCCGGAAGCGCGGCTACCTGGCGGAACCGGAAGTGCGACCCACTAATGACGTAGCGCCATCTACGTGTGGGAATGTTTTTATTTTTCGCGGTGTGTCACGTGAAAGCTTTTGTGATGGAGCGTGAATGGGACACTTTTTTAGTTTAATAAATTATGTGAACGGTTTCATAAATAGGTTAAGATTTTGGGATGAAAAAACACTGCCTACAAAAAAAATTCTTTAGCTAAAAAATTTGATTTATTTCACTCACTTTCATCATTTACTTTCGCACTGTTTTTTTACCCGACTTCAACTTTTATTTTTGCGCTTTTACGTTGCACTAAAATATTCTTTTTCTTCGGTTAATCTTCAGCTATTGTTTTATCAAAGTTGACGGTCTAAAATAAGGAAATTGGTAAAACTTTGGAACTTTTGTTGTGCCGAAAGTTCCTTTCCGTCCCCGTAGACCAAGAAAGGATTGGCGTGTAAGAACTTAACTAACCCTGTCTGACACGCCTTAGTTAATTAACTAACGAATTACTTGTTGGTCCTCAGAGGACGGATTGTAATCTCTTCCGGTATCGCTCGGGGAAATCTAAGACGGTTGATTTGTACCTTTAGGGTATGTTGAGGTTAAGTGACCGGTTAAACACCACAAACTTCGAGCAAAGCAGGGTTAATTATTTATATTGGCACGCTTGCCACCTTGCTGGTAAACAAAAAGTTTATTTTTCGGGTTCGAAAGACCAACGAAAGGAAATAAGAGTATTTTTTTCTAGCGCGTTATTTTACGGCTGAATATTTTTCAGCGAACATGAAAAATAAATAAACCATTAAATCCTCCATAATAAGTGGGGTAAATTATTCTCATCAATCTTTTATACCTACATGTTGACAGGCCATCCGTATTCTATAATTT
Organism: Eulithis testata; assembly: GCA_947507515.1. Lineage (NCBI taxonomy): Eukaryota > Metazoa > Arthropoda > Insecta > Lepidoptera > Geometridae > Eulithis > Eulithis testata. The sequence continues at coordinate 354,474 of OX382213.1, read as the reverse complement.
CCGGTAAAGTCGAAAATAAGCTTCACTTTATCGACTAAACGAATTTCTACTTTGGCGGGTTACTGATTGATTAAAACGAATCTAAGATGGCGCCGTTTCGCGCGCTTTTGTTATCGACAGATGTCAACATTTTTGTGCTTCATATTCCACGTTTCAAGTTTGTTGTGGTTTGGGAGTCAGATTCCATTGCTGTTTAGCGTTGATTTAGAGTTTCTCACTTGAAAAAATCTAGCACACGTTGGTCAACATCTTCTCAAATCTTATCTAAATCTAATTAAATGGAAATAATAAAATGGACAAAAGCGACTGCTAAATAAAAAAAAAACAAAAGCTGGAAGTCATTGAATATCACGCAAGATCACTTTAGAATGTAGAGTGATCTATTAGAGAGCTCTATGTCCAGCAGTAATACTCAGAAAATGTCTAAAAAATAATGATTGAAATGTTCTATCGTTTTGAGCATCAGAAATTGTCTTATCAAAATCAGTCTTTGGTTATCAAAATGTCTGTTTATAAATGGTCGAAAAAACCCAACTTCATCCATCCTTGTATAATTGGGGTCAAGTAATCATAATACGTCACTATAACAAATGACGAATGAAATCATACGAAATATCAGCTTTATAAGATACCCCTTTGACACCCCTTGCAAGACACCTGACAACCCCTTATCTTTAAAACAAGGTCTGCGTGCGACAGATAATGCTCTGCCCCCGTGGCGCATGGAGCAGGGTTACCTCGAGTTATGATATACCTTCCTGACGGTATTAGTGTTAAACGGACACCGTATATTAGGCTTCGCTTGGAGAAGCGATAATTTACGTTAGTAATGCGCCTATTCATAGTTTAGCTCTTTAGGGTATTTTAGTGCGTGAATACCAAACTATTATCTCCATTTAGATACAAAATACGTTTATTTGCATAAAGTAAGTGTAACAATTTGGTCGCACTTCGAAACTTATTCACCTTTTTCAGGTATCGCAAAATAAATGTTTAAATAATCGAAAAATAAATTAATAAATGATGCCTAATTTGGCCAAAATTTGAAAATTAGCGGAGAATGATATTTTTTTTAATGGAAAAAATATCTTCTATTAATTTATTTTTATAGTACCCCACCCCACCTACATTTCTAATGAATTTCCCAAAATAACTATGTTAAATTTTTCCAATGCACGCCTTACAATATACTAAAATCCACACGGTTGGTTGCTTGCCTTTCTAGAGCAGGCGTCATTGTAAACATTTTTAGCTAGAAATAAAAGCTAACAAAGATGCCCTGACAAAAATATGTAGTTTTTTTAATTTTTACAATAACTTCTAATTAAACATGGTATGTGTTTTAGTTACTAAGTGTTCCCGTTCACGTAAGTTTAAGTATCACGAATCCGGCATAACAGTATCAAGCAAAAAAAAAAAGATAATTAAAAAAAAATAGTTATACTTAGTAGGTACCAAAGAGTCCGGTGTAGCAGAATCAGACAAAAAAAAAGAAAATTAAAGAAAAATATAGGTATACCTAGTAGATAGGAAGGAGGTAGATAATAATGTGTGTTCCCGAATGACTATAATTTGGAAGTTTTCAAGAGTAGAGTGAATAGGTATCTTCTAGGTAACCGTGCTACATCGTCGACCACACCATCTTTTAACATCAGGTGAGATTGTGGTCAAAAGGTGGCCTATATTATATTTAAAAAAAAATTATTTACTTAACGTAGTACTAATAAACCTAAAGTCCTTGATTGTTAGCTGGCTAAAGTTAAATTGCACTTGATGTACTCAGACACCTGCATATCCCTAGGGACGAGTGGACTTGGGTAATTTGTTTAGCTGTGACGTCACCACCATGACGTCGGACAATGGTATCTGGTGCCGTTCGAGTATATTGGGTACAGTCAAAAGAAGATCATTCTGAGAAAGTTTAATGATTTGATATCACACGAGAATGTAAATAAGATCAACATGATAGCAATATAGACAGAAAAGAAAACGAAATAAAAAACAAAACAATTCAAATTAATTCAGAGGGTTTTTCGGGGTTAATATTGATTGACCCCATACTAGCCTGTCCCCGATGTAGATTACCAAAAAGTTTCGTGCAGCAGTAAACAAAATCAAACATTAAAGAAATGGAAAAAAAATATATCTAACGATAAATTCAAACTTCTCTATAGGTATTTGGTATTGGTATACAGCGTGTATCTACAATGGCGACATTAAATTGACACACGGGTAGAGCTACTTATTAGTATTCATAAAAAAATAATTAAAGTACAGTCAGCTGCACTAAAATGTGTACGATTCGTAACTTTCAAACTAGTGTCACCGTATTGAAGGATAAAAACTAAACAATTATGAACACAGTTGATAATTTTACTTATTTTTGAAGTATTGGGACCGTCACAGTCCATAACAATGCTGCGGTCCTACATTGAAAATTACGAATCGTACACATTCTAGTGCAGCTGACTGTACTTTAATTATTTTTTTATGAATACTAATAAGTAGCTCTACCCGTGTGTCAATTTAATGTCGCCATTGTAGATACATGCTGTATACACCACATCTTCATTTAATTGAGAGCTGGATTTTTCAAAATAATCTTTCATAGCTAATTATGTTTCTTTGTTATGGGTAGGTAACATTTCACTTGATATTACTAAAGCAAGGACATTTTAAGATCTCCCACTTTTCTCTTCTTGAAAAAAGGTTTGGAAGCTTCCCTATTCCTCCTACAAATACTAGGTACAACATTTTCAAAATAAATGATCCAACTCACCCGAAAAATGTACCTAATTATAGGTTTAACGCCGCATGAAAATTAATATAAACTGTGTCTAATATAAATATTTAATCAATAACTCTCCACGCTCACTTTAAAATGTATAAAAAATATTTAATTTTTAAATTGATTGAGCACACCTATCAACGCGTTACTTAGATCTGAATATAAAAGGGCTGCAAACTGCACATTCTGCCATCTTCGTCGATAACTCACAAGGTTCGCTATGGGGAAGATCAGGGACCTCTGGGTGCTACTGTTGGTAGTAGGTGCCTTTGCCAAACCTCAAAGTAAGTATTTTTTGGTATCACTCCGAAAATCGATTGTATTTTCTCACTTTGACAAGTTTCTGCTAGAACCGGGTCTTATGCTCAGTTTGGAAGAGATTTTAATGACGATCTCTGTCGAAGTGGGCATAAAGCCTCAGGAGTTATGATCCAATACTAACATTTAAAAAATCTAAGATGTTAGTGTTGGGACATGAGTATTTTAGTATGTGACTATTAGCAATATTTTAATTGAATATATCTTTTATATTTTTTATGTGTATGATCGCAAGAAAATCCATAACCCACGACACAGAATCCCAGTGGGGAGCAGAATTATTATGTTACAGCGTGTTTTTATTATTTATTTAGTCACTGTAGAATTTGTATACAACTTATATTGTTTGGTTTATGTGTTTATTTTATGTATAGAACCCACAACATATATCCACGACACAGGGAATATGAAAACGAAGGCAGGAATATGTAACTAAGGCCGGAATACTGAAACGTCACTCAAATTTGAGCACCACTTAAAATTGATCTGCCTCTGTTTGACATTACTCATTTGTAAGAGATGGCAATAATTTAAGCGTGAACTTAATTTAAGTGGCGTTTGAGTATTCGGCTGTTAGGGTGTTGTTATTAATTTTTGTGACAGTTATCTCAGAAGAAGATGATTCCTTACCAGCATCTGACGAGGGGTCTGATGAGCTGGAACACAGTCGCATGTTCAATCCGAGTGACCTCATTAACATCAATGGCGCTGGTGAGTGGTTTTCTTACATAGACAGGCATTTATTTGCTTATAACAAAATACATCTACAGAACTAAACTAACAACACTACAAAGAATCAAAAATTAGAGAGAAAGAAAAATGAGATGAGTGGATTGAGTAGGTAGCTAGGTAAGCCGGCAAGTGTTTGTGTGCAAAAGGGTTTCGACTCAGCGTATGCCTCACCACCCAAACGTAGTTAGGCGCTGTTATTATGTCGAAACCATCACCCAATAGACCGTGTGAGATGATTTTTACTTAAGTATTTTTGTGTAGCCCTCAAAACTTATTCTTCAAAAATTGTGCAGTCATGATCCGGAAAATATAAATGCCTGTGTACTTGAGACATGTCAACACCTTTATACAGAGAGATGGACGCAGTGCAATGCCGCACAAGATGAATCCTCTGAGAGGTTTGCATTGTAGGTGAAGGTAACAAATGAACATCGAATGGGTCCTATGTACGTTCCGTCACTAATGAAAAAAAAAACTATCTTCTCAGGTATATATTTTCTTTGAAAATGTATATATTGTCTCCAGGTGATGCTAGATGCGGCGCAGTAGGTGACATGTTCTACGCGCGGTTTGTGCGGGACTGCTACATATGCGCGTGCTTCCAAACCCCGTACGGCGGTCTTACCTCCAAATGCGCTTCCTGCTCACAGTGCAGAGGTGAGGTTTGGACTGGTGCGGCAGCGCAAGCCCAGGCAAATGTCGCCTTGAATCTTATTACAGGTTATTTGCACCTCTAAATACTGATTCAAGATGTTTATTTGCTAAATAATGACAGCTCATAGCTTTTATAACCGATGTCGGCTGTTGATTTGAATTTAAGACGAATTTTTATATTACAGAACCATTGCCGTTACCGATACCAGAACCAATACCGGAATGGCCAGCACTGCCCATCATACCTGAATGGCAACCTATGCCGCAACCTATCCCTGAACCTGAACCATACCCGATACCTGAACCTTACCCGATAATACCCGAACCGATACCGTTTATACCGGAACCGATGCCGATTCCCCAGCCACTGCCTCAGCCAGAAATTGATTGTATGTATTTTTCATTTTATATTAGCTTTTGTCAAGATTTTCAAACGCTAAATTGAATTTAATGGCTTAGTATGATACAATGATAAAAAATTACCCGTTAATTACAGGTCCACCACCGATAATCATCCCTGGTCCACCCCGCCCATACCCAGTTCCCATCCCCGTACCCGGAAAGAATATCTTCGTACCAGTACCGATCCCTGTACCATCTCCACCTCAGAAGATCTACATCCGTGGACCTTCTGTCCCGGTTCCGGTGGAACAAAGAGTACCGTACCCTGTACCTGTAGACCGTCCATACCCGGTTCCATCACGACCACAGGTGGTGGAAATTCCAGTTAAGGTGCCGGAGCTGACACCCGGTCCTCAAGTTCGTATACCGGTACCCATGAACCGGTACATCACCATCCGAGGAAAGGATAGGCTGATCCCTGTACCCGTACCAGTACCAGTTCCAGGTGGTATATCATTTTTTTGTTGGATCAGTATTGATTTTATTGACGTTGATTCCAAACTAATCTGTATTTTTGTTTAGTTCCAGGACCGAATCTACCCGTACGCATTATCCAGTACTTGTGTAAGTACCTATGAATATTACCTATTATTTGTTGGAATTATCGTTACTTGCTAAGAAGGTCGCAGTTTTATTTAAACAGTTAGTTAAAGAATACATGACTTTGCAGAAGTCCATTGAATAATTACATCGAAAAAAAAAACCAAACGGTGATAGCTAATAAGCTCTTAATTTTTCAGCACCTGTCTGCAGGATCCAACCGCCCTTAGTGCCATTCCGTTTGCCAGGAGAAATCTGCAAGATAAATGTGTGCAAAGTCAGGTTTAACTTCGTGTTCATCGAAACTAAGCCAGACCCTAGTTGCAACCGTGAGTTTAACAGACCGATCGTTTAAACCATTGTGTACCTACTTGTCTGTAGAAAGCTTAGATGACTTCAAATATAAACACCTAGTACGCGTCGCATACATATTTCTCAACCTCTCTAGGGTTCCCTGTGTCGTGGGTAGCAGGGACTACGAGCATCTAGGATGTTGTGACACCACGGTAGCAGAAACGATGTATTTGTATATCGTGCAAACATTTTGTCTGACCGTGAGAGTACCAACATCTCATTTTGAATATATTTTGGTTAAATATATTTTTGTTATTCCAGTTTACGATAGCGGAAGCTACTTCTCAAACGCCCAAGCGATTGCTAACGCAAATGCAAACAGTAACGGTGGAGGCTACCCAGGCGGTGACGGCTATGGAGGTCTTGGAGGTTACGGAGGCGGTAGTTCCGTGGCCAATGCTATTGCTAACGCCAATGCTAACAGTAACGGAGGAGGCTACCTAGACGGTAACGGCTATGGAGGAGGTTACGGAGGTGGTAGTTCCTTGGCCAATGCGCAAGCCAGTGCTAACGCTCAAGTCAATAGTGGAGCACTTTTAGGTGGTAATGGAGGACTCTTTGGTGGAGACAGCTATGGAGGGCTCGGTGGACTCAGTGGTAGTTCTCTGGCTAATGCGCAAGCTGACGCCTTATCTAACTCTTATGGTGGAGGTTCGTCTAATGCTATTGCCAACGCACTCGCTAACGCAAACGGAAACTCTAATGGAGGAGCAGGAGGCTGGCCAAATGGACTTTGGTCAAACGATCAGCTTAATAGCTTAACAAACGGAGGAGGTCTTGGAAGGCTTTATGGATCTTCCAACGCACAAGCGAACGCTGCAGCGAATGCTCTAGCAAGTTTGGGAAGTTATGGAAGACAGGAGTCGGATGACGATGATGATGACAGTGCAAATTGGGCTAAGTCAGGCGCCAACGCAAAAAACAATGACAGAGATGATAATTCACCTGCCAATGCTCAAAGTGATACCCACGTAGATGCACTAGCAGACGCCAACGATATTTATTCGGCACTATTTGGAAAAAATGCTTGGGCTAGTGCTCAAGCAAATGCGCTTGCCAACATCAACGGTAACGGAGGATCGTTCGGACCCTACCCAAATGGAGGTTTTAACCCCCCAGATGGCTATCAGCCCACTCAAGGCTACGGTCCAGGTTACGGGCAAGGTTACGGTCAAACTAACACCAATGCCAATGCTAATGCCAACGCTAACACCAACACCAACACTAACCTCTTCAGAGGCTTTGGCAGAAATAATGAAAACGATGCCAGTGATGAAGTAGCCAAACCAGAAAGCGATTCAAGTAACTCTGATGACTCTTCCGCATCAACACGTGATGCTAACAGTGAGGAAGCAGAGAGCCGTTCAGCAGCCTACGCTCAAGCCCAGGCTAATGCTAACATTGCAAACTCAGGATACTATAACATGCGACCGGGTGGTTTACTTCAAAATCAAGGAGCTTATGGACTTCCTGGAGTTTATAGGCCACCTGGATTAATTGGTGGTTACGGTGGCTTAGGAGGATATGGTGGCCTCGGATCAAATGCACAAGCGCTAGCACAGGCCCAAGGGCAAGTATATGGCTACGGTAGGTCTGCTAATAATGATGATGAAAATGATGATGATGACGATGATAACAATGATGCTGATGACGCCAATGATGCCGATGATGATAATAATAGCCAAACGAGTGCGAACAATGATGATGATGATGATACACCACAATTGAACGAGACAGGAGCCAGAAAGAAGAGAGGGTCCTATCTGAAGTCCATGTACAACATGCGTCTTAGAGTTTGATTACTAACAGTCAACAAAAACCAAGTAAGTAGACTAATATACAGAAAAAACTTTTTCAGTCTTTAACTTTGAATTTAACATAGATACTTTTTGTTACAGATATTTTAACAACAGTGGCAGGAACAATGGAATCGATTTAGATAATATTATTGAGCATCAGAAAATAACAGAACGCACTTACACTTTTATATTAATTAACAATAAACATTTAGTGGGATCAATGCACTATTTTATTTATCCTTCCTAAGATGTCACAAGGATTATGAAACGAACAAACTAGAGATACAATAAATAGATCTATCTATTTAGGTTTACCAAATATTATTGACGTCAACTTACATAAGTTGAATCAAACGCAGTTGCTAAACTTTTTCTCATCATCGTCAAACAAGTAAAATAAGAGGAAGCAATTTCAAAACAGTACGGGATAAAACCTAACCAGACCCTCATAATTATCTCAGCAATTTTTGGTTCTTTTCGGCTAGAATCTAGATAAGCTATGACATGTGACAACTGTAACAAATAGGCAAATACTGTAACGAATTACATTCATCACGTTAGGTTTCTAATACATCTTGTAACGCTATGTCCGTCAAACGGACTTCAATAACCAATTATGATCTTTCTATAAAACCTGAGAGCTTATTGATCAATTCACTAGAGTGAGTGAGATCTATCGACATCATGAAGGGTGTCGGCTGGAGTCTTTTCTTTCTTATAGCCGTTTTCTTAACTGTGGGCTTGGCTGACGAGGGTCCGAGTATTCTTAAAAATGGTAAGTTACATGTCTTTATTTCATATTTTAAGTAGATTCCTAACTATAATAATTTAATTAATTCATATGTCTTAAGACCTTATTTTGCTTTAAACAATCCTGTAGATAATAATAAGAAAAAAGGAGGAAGATCTGGTGCAGCTTCCGAAGATGCAGGTAAGTTTTAAAATAGATATCTAATGACAAAAATTGCGATGCATTTCAATAACAATATCAAAATATTGCAGATTCCGCTGAAGCTATTCTTTCGAGTCTGACACAAGAAGCAAAAGAGCAATCAAAAGCTTCCGAAGGTTCTAAGGTACTATCAGAAACAAAAAGATTCTTTGGAGGAGATGATATGAAAAATTCCTCAAGTTCGTTGCTTCACAGGGGCAGGCCGTAAACCAGCAAACACCTTCACAAAGCGGAAGGTACCAAAGTCAAAATGAGTATGGCCAAAAGCCTAGCCCAAACCTACAAAGCGCCAATCCTCGTCCAACACATGGCAGTAATAAATTAGCTTCGGCTGCCAGCAAAGTATCAATGACTGGACCTGAAAATCCAGGTCAAACAAGCTCAAGGGATGGTGAAGTTTTACTCCGTAAGTTACAACACCAATCAATCCAGGGTTTAAAAAAATATGCTCTCTAAAATTACATGCACTGCTCCACATAATATTACTCTATGATCTCAAGTTCAAGTTTATGTTTTTACTGCCACATTTTAGGTGCTTTAGGATCAATATTAATTATCATTATTTAATTTTGTTTTCAGAACATGCAATTTCCAGGCTGATTCCTCACAATCAGCACGTGTTCCCACACTATTCACCTGGTACGTTGAACCCACCTCTTGCATTCACCAGATCTTCAAAATTTTACATTCATAACATGACCTTTCAGGAGGTAACAACGCAGTGTTGTGTACAAGAGAAGGCGAGCTCCACAACGTCTGGTCTTCGAACTATCAGTGCCTGGTTTGCGCTTGTATTAGCTACTCGGGACTGCTAAGACCTGTTTGCGCCAGCTGTGCTGGATGTATGGCTCCAGGCCCAGATCCATACGTAACCGAAACGCCTTATACACCTGTACAACCTGTGACCTTTCCACCACCACCAGAAGAAGGTATGTTTACCATTTTATTTTCACTAACCAAAGTAACCACTTTGGATAGTAAAATAGGCTATAATAACGAGCTGGTCTTCTTGATTTTATGATAGCTGACCTATTACTTTTATTACAAGTGTCTTGCAAGCCACTACCAATAGACCAGCCCTTCGAGAATCCGCTGCATCCATGCCAGGTTTGCGTCTGCACGGAGTCCATCAGCGCATATGGAAAACCCGATGTACGGATCAGATGCCAAGAGAATCCTCAATGCGGTAAGATATCTTTATCGTGATCTCAGACCTCTTCACCTTCAGCCAGTTGACTCTTTCTGTAATATTCCATAGTTTATAGATTTTTAACGTGTTTTTCTTGATGATAATTTAAACTGTTATTTTATTATGAATATTAACTTTATTGATTATTTTAATCCGATTTTTATTTTTCAGTCCTACCTCCTCATAGCGAAATAATACGTAAGTGTTTTTATAATTATTATTGTACGTATTTTTAGTTATCTACGACGAAATCGCAAATCTAATGTGATTTACTTTTCCTCAGACATTGTCCCAGACCAGCCTTGTGAGTACCTACCAAATTAAGTTTTAGGTAATATCCGTCTAATAGTGAGCTATAGGAAAGATATTAATATTAATGTATCTAGTTCATAACTGTTTGAGAAGATTAGTCTCATACTACCAGGTCTCGTGCCTATTTCTAACATAATATATTATGATTCCATCATCTCCACAGCTACCTTATGCGATGAGTTCCCTCTGAGCGTGAAGTTCCCTCACCCATCTGACGTGTGCCAATCATGCAGCTGTTCCGTGCAGCTGTCGCCGTATGGACAACCAGAGAAAGTGATCACTTGCTCGGAGAACCCTGATTGTAGTAAGACTTTGACTTATTCCTCTAGTTAAGGTAAGGCCTTAACTAACTACTAAGACTACTCTAGAGTACTAGAAGGTGTTATGCCAGTTAATTGGATTTTTGTTATCAGTCGCAGCATTTTAGATCAAATCTTCTTTATAATTTAGGCAAAGTCTTTGATCAGCCTCTTATTTTATTTTGTTTTATTTATTTCTGAGTATATAACCAGTATCAGGTGGAAACCTTGTTTCTATAGCGTCTATTAAGATGTCTGAGACATTATTTAGATTGAGTAATCCAGCATCTATGCTATCCTGGTCAGCATTCATATAGAAGTTAAGGTTAACACGCGGACCTGGATGAACCCTGGAGTTCCGATGCTTTCAGACCTTTGACCAGTCAGTAGAAACAGCACCATGATTTATTTGATTTGTAAAGATAATAAATACTGTTTTTTACAGAACCAGACTACCCAATCACAACTATTACTCCATGTGAGTTTTTCGAGTATTTTTTCTTTACTTAGTTACCTTTTACATAATATTTATTTCTCATGATTGCTTATGGACTTACCTGAAAAGATGAAAAAGAAGTATTCATTATGGGCTCCCGGTGTATACTTTTTTTAGAGTCTTACTTATTTATTCAGTAAAATCCGTTGTAATCTAAATTGCAACGAAGTGCTGCTATTTGTAATTTCAATAACCAAGGTCACAGGGACAAGTTCCGATCCCGAGTAAACAGCAATTATATACATATTATTGTCATTTTGCTTCAGTCTGGCCACCTACCACCGACCGCCCTGGACCACTCCCAGGACCGTCACCACGTAAGTTTAACTGTTAATTCACCGATAGAATATTATATAAACGAACCAGGTAAATAAAAGAGAGGTTAATCCAACTATTTCTAATCCTATTATTAGGCTGTTAATTTTGATTGTATGAACTATCAACTTGGGCGCAGGCTGCACGGGATTGGTCACTTTGGCAATATTTAGCTACCTATATCTAAGAGTAGACGTCGGCTGAAATGAGCTAGAATAATGGAGCTTTTTAGATCTTGATCAGTGACTTAGCGACCCTGCCCAAATGATGACGACGCTGATTGACATAATTATAATATGTACTTGATCTGACAAATGCTACACTGCTATAAGCATAATCAACTGTCTATGATGCAGCTGTTAGATCATAAGACGAATTATAAAGTGACTCTCCACTTGATAAGGATAAGGTTGAAGATCGTTTGTCTTGAGGGGCAGAACTGATGGATGCTTCTACTTTCAGATGCCTCATGTCGTCCCTACGTGCCGAACCAGCCGTTCGAGCATCCATGGGACGAGTGCCAAACGTGCGTGTGTACAGAGGCTATGGCGGATAACTTAGTCACTGTAGAAATTAGTTGCTTCACTAAGAAATCCTGCTGTAAGTACCACAACAAAAATTGGAACGTGTTATAATATCTGGCTCAGTACTAATCAGAACTAATGCGATATTACGACTGTAACAATTTAATATTTTTTTTCTTTTTTCAGGTATTGAACCCCCTGAAAACTTGTTCCCTCCCGGTAATTATGGTTTATCAAAAACTTTGTAAGTGTACTTTGTAGCAAAATATCTAAAAACCTATTCATATTCCAGTAACAGCATTACCTCCGTACCGTAAGTCATAACAAATAGAACCATTATATTTTATTATTGCTCTCAAATGCAGGTAGTATTGCAATTAATTGCTTATTTCGTTTCAGAGCCACCTCAGAGCCAAGGTGTGTACAAAGAATTACAAATATCTAGATCTAAGAAATCAAATGTTAAAAATTTTAAACAATTCCTTGAAATTTCGTCTAAGTCTAAACAACAAGAATGTTCTTCATGTAGGATTTTTTAAATATTTCAGACCAGATATGCCAGTATAGGCCATACGGAGTCGAATTCTCTCATCCAAGCGATCAGTGTCTTGTGTGCACATGCGAAGTCCAAGGACAAAGAATTCTCCCTCTCTGCAGAGTAAAAAATACGCCCGATTGTGAGTAATAACAAACACCGCATGCGAAAAACATTAAAAATTTACGGCAAATGCAAAAAAGTACCCCCAGGTGGAGCAAATCCAATCTTTAAAGCAATAAAGGATGCCAATCAATAGGGTATGAGCCATCGAGCCAGTGAACTAATGGCGAATGATTGAAGCGTTTTAGTGTATTGGCTACTCAATACCCCTTTTATCGAATACCTCTAGCCCAACACCCAGTATTAGTAGGTACCGACAGTTTCGCGACGAATTTGGTCCCGAATTTTATTTGGTGTCATGAAATTTTCTTGTCGACTGTAGGTTAGGTACTAACGTTTTATGTACCAGTGGTGAGTTTTATGTTAGTCTGGTTGTTTTATTAGTTTAATTTAATTTAGGAGCATGTCTCTCTGATGGTCGCTTAAACTTTTATATCGTTTAGATTTGCAGAGCATGATCTAATTCTGTGACCATGTTAATGTCACCACTGCAATGAAGGAAAATAAAATACACGAATTTGGTACCTAGTTTCCTATAAAGACTTCTGAAATTAAGTTATGTGTTAAAACTTTAAACAATTTGCATCCGATTAAACTCAAGATAATATTTTATTTTAGGTGCCTACCCTGGAAACTCAATAGGAAAATCCGTCCAAGAAAATACCAACCCAGTTCCTGGCTCTATCATCTATAATGGTGGACCATCGACACCAGCGCAGAACAACGCCAATAGCAACTCCCTACCATACCCTGGCTCTTACGGACCTGGAGGACTGGTTATAGGAACCAGCCAGTCTTCGACAGGTAACGAACCAATAGGAGGAACTAGTACATGTTATTTTTGCGTATTCATACTTGTGTCCAGCAGTGGACTTCAAGAGGCTGATAAGATGGTGATTATACCCACTCGATGGACTAACATGCATTGCAAAGATCGCGGGGAACTGGTGGATGGAAAAGGACTTAAAATCTCTTTGTCTGATGATGTAAGCAAGAGCCCTATGTCTAGCAGCTAGACTTATACATACTGATATGATGATAATGATTAAATATTATTATTACTTAAATTCCAGGATCAAACACACAAAGTTCAAAACAACAGAAAAAGCCCGGAAACTCACAGTCGGGCTATGGAGTTGATGGTCAATACGGGAAAAACCATTTAATAGGAGGATATCCTAACTATAATCCAATGCAATATATAGTCCCAGGTCAAGGAGGATACCCTCAAAACTATAATCCTGGTTCTGGGTAAGTTATAATAAGTTCCATTCATCAACTTTGCAGCCCTATCTGTCTCGTATCTGATTTGTCATTACTGCTATTTGTAATGTGAACGAGCAGCAAGTGCTGGGCAAACCTACTCAATCTAATGTCTCAGGCACTGCAGCGTCCCGTTCATCATCATCATCAACGTATAACAGTCCACTGCTGAACGTAGGTCTATCGCAAAACGCGCCACTGAGCCCGGTCTTCGGCTCTTCATCCAGTGTTAGCTACATTTCACAAAGGGCGTCCTACACTACGCTTGCTTAAACCGTCTCGTTCCTAGTATAGTATTATATGATCTGTGATATGGACATGGATAAAACGTGGTAATGATGCCATATTAAACATCTAGGTTAGATGTAAAGGCCTGAGAACCAGCAGGTAACCCAGCGGATATTTAGCGGTTACATCTACCTATAAGCATTTTTAGTCTCCTGGAAGTCTTCTTGAAATCAAAGTAAAACAGATGGAATATGTAAAAGATGACATGAATAAGAAAGGAGTGAATACAGAGATGACGGCAGATAGAAAAAAATTTAAGTAGATAACATAATTATTCTACCACCGTAATAAAGACAAGAAGATGATGGTTTAATTTCCTAAGAGTATCTTCTGTTTATATAAAGCATCTTAGCTTACGCATTAAAGAGATCCGTAGATTAATTCGTTTTTATTTTCAGTATCGATTCCCTCCAAAGGTTCCGACCACCAGGACCCATTCGGAATACACCTTCCGAAGTAATACTCTCCCAATCACACGCTCAGGCTACTGCATCTGCGTCAACTTCGGCTACTCATCAGAACGCTTATGGGTATGCCCCTGGATACCAGGCTGGTGGGCTGGCATATCCTGGGCTGAATAATATCAGGAACCAGCAGCTTGCTCAGAGCGTTGCTTGTAAGTAATTTTCCAGTTTAAATTTAATTTTAACTTAGTCAATACCCTGGAATTTGTAGTAAATGTAGTCTCTTCTAAAGGCGGATTCAGGCTCTGTGCTGGGTGAATGTTGGTCGAATTGGTTTGGCTGACTGTTCAGTCTCTGTTAATTTAGAGTTCGCGTTATTCAAATTATTATTCACATTATATTTAACAATTTCAGCTGCTCAAGCATCAGCGAAATCTTTAAAAGCGCCTAAAGGCAGATCTGGTAAGTTAATCAAATCTTTTGTATCAAAACCACATTACCGATCAATACCTTACCTATCTATCCTATCTATCGGCCATCGAGGGTTATTGTCGTAAATTCTTTGATAGCAAAAACATTTCAGAGAACATATAAAAAATGACTGAAAATAATTAAAACTTTTGCAAAACTGATGAGTGATGGTACAGAGAAAACTTCAAAACAAACTCAAATCGTTCAAGTAAATTCCTAAACAGCTTGCTTTAAAATTTAAACAAGCTTATTCTGAAATCTCAACTTTCAGGACATAAATTAAAAATAAATTACAGAAACATCTGGGCCCGAGCGATGCAAATCCGTTTAATCAAAGTTGCCCGAATAGGCCGAATTTCTTTTATTGAATTTTCTTAAAAAACACGTTCCGAGTAAAAAACATGGAATAGTGTAGTTTGCTTTTCTCGAATATCTATAAGCCTCGACATTCAGAAAAACACCAAGAGGAAAAGTAGGAAAATTAATTTAAGAAACTGTTTTGACGGAGAGCTGTCAAAACAATTTAATTTATAATTAAAACGAGTTTTAGAATAATGAGGTTATTTTTCAGGAAACCCGGATAATGAAGCAACGAGCAAAGAAAATTAAATGTAAGCATTTTATAACAAGATGCAATATAGAATAGAAAAAGGAATGTATTTTGGGGATTTCAATAAACTTTTGCTCCTGACAACATATCTAGCTTTGTACCAAAATTGTCTTGAATTGAAAAATAGTTATTGTACGTACATAACATACTACTTAATTAGATAGGTTAGTATCAGTGTGTAGGTATTTATCGACCTTCATAAATTCTCATTTTATAGCTCAAAGACTATAATGTCTGTTTACTAATTCATTTGTTTTATTCCAGATTGGAAAGATCAAAACAGCACGGCATGATAATGGACAGCCAGAGATAAATAAATAATGTAGGTATGCAAGAGGTGCTTCAAACGAATTGAATAAATAACGAAGGACCGTAAACAGTTGTTTTATTTTAACCTTTTCATAAATGACACATTTTAACGACGTAGAGGTTATGTTTGTCCGCCATTTTGAAATGTGTAGCTTTCGAAATGGCTGCGTTTTTAAATTGAACTAATTGTGTCTGTGTGTATCTCGGAATCACCTAGTTATGGCCGTAGGTAGTTAGAACAAAGCTTAGTTTGTTGCGGGTCCAAAGAAATAATGACAGAACAGTAACTAGGTCGATAGGAGAGATTAAAATAAGCACATACATGCTAATACGATCATTCACGTCAATAATCATGATAAAGTTAGTACTATTGTGATACGACAGTGACATAGAGATAAAATACAAAATAAAACTAAAATTAGAAGACCATGTAAATATTTAGTCCCGTCAAAATCGACCCTGCACTTTTTACTCCAGCTGTCTCGCTACCGGGTCGTCGACGATTGTGAAATCATAACCTTTTTCCTCGCAGTCGGTCGTAAGAGCTATCAAACTCGTATAAACTTCTTTATTGCAGTTCGCGATAAAATGTGCGAAGGCGATAATATTTTACAACTCTGAAAATATGGACTTGAAAACTAAATTATGATCATTTTGTGGATTTTTGTGTTTATACACGGTGAGTACTGAAGTAAAAGTATAAAATCAAGCTATATGTAATTTTTAACCTTTGATTTCCCACCGGCTCTCCCAGGAGCCTGAAACAATAGAAAAACTATGTCTGGAATCCTGATAATCAAAGGGTTAAAACCAAGTAAAGAGCCCTAATTGAACAGTTTAACATAATTGGAGGATTTATTTTGCAAAAGCATTACGTACAAGATAATAAATTGACTAAGGAGTTAGTTGATGCTAAGTTTTAGTCGATTTCAATAGTTAAGCTTTAAGGAAATAACACACTAAAACTAGATACAATTGAAACAGGACCGATGACCGATATAGACATCTATCTATACTATAATACACCGAGTATAGAGTGTAATAATATGTTACTAGGTGTGGAAGTTTTAGCAGCTGATATGAAATTGTACAATTGTACATTCTAAAGTTTTGAATGAATATCATCTGCATAGAATAGGATGTTGAAACAAAACTGTCTTCCTTCCATACCTGTAATTGTATGCGCATAATATAATGGGATGAGTCTGTTGAATTTTAAGGAGAACTAATATGGAATACTAAAGATTTATTCAGTTGCATTATTCAAAAAATAGGAAACAATAGCAAAATCTAACTAGCTAGTCTATTAGATATTTTATTTATAAAGTAGTGAACGTCTTTGGACATCATGATAGTGATTAGATTCAATTAAAGATTAAATTACATAAAAATCTCAAAATTTGCTTTCTCTATCACTCGTTAAACCAGACCTTATAGACACAATAGATTCTATAATACAGGAAATATTATCATTATGAGGATCGTAACTTCTAAAATTTGCATAATCTAAAAATTTGCTTTGATAAGTACCTACTGTTCGTACCCACTTGCTCACACTGAATCATCTACTCTGTGTTTTAATTACAATTATGTGCATATTTAATAATATGTTACCCATGTAATTGCTTTTGTATGATATTATGTATTCTATCATCATTATTTTGTTTCTAATGTCGAGGTATTTTGATTAAAATTACTTATTTACGAACCGTGTAGTTTGACCCAAGTTTAAGCTAGGTAAATATTTTTTGAACCACGCTAAACAAGTACCTACACAAAATTTAACTACCTTTAGCAAAAAATGAGACTCCAATACTTACAGTTTTTTCAGAAAACTTCCATAAAACTATTGCTCTAAACTATTCGAAGTTTAAAAAGTTTTAGAAAAGCACCACAAACCTCCAAAAAGTAACCTCTAAGTGATTTCCATAGGAGCCCACAATCAAGGGGCGACACCCAACGGAGATCTTTTGCAGCTGGACCACCTGCCAAACGTGGGAGTGTTCCAAGATGCAGAGCATCGCGGCCCGCGGTGGTACGACCACGATGACTCCTCAGATTCTGGAGGATCTGACAGTGATTTAAACAGCGAGAATACTCAATCTAGCAGGTATATTAAGAAACAGTGACCAAATAAGAAGAAACCAAACCCTATTTTAAAGACTCATAGAGCTGTGCTTTGCATATGCATGCCTTAAAATTTTATGAGGAGTCAGAAAAAAGTAACGAAATCATCTGCCAGGACTTTCCAATTTTATTTAAACTTTAGCTATGATTACCCCTCAGATCCTTCAATTCATCTTCAAATAATCTATAATAAAATTTAAAATACCTAAGTATAATTTCGCCTTTTATTTTCAGCTCTACTGAAGAATCAGACACGTTATCATCAAGCAAGTCTTCAGATGCGTCTTCGTTTGAGACCAAGGAATTAAGGCTGGCGTAAGTAATAAACTGATGCCCATTATCATCATCGACATCATCATTTTTGATCATAAGGCATCCACAGCTGAGCATATGGTTTTCTTCTAGATTTCCAGGGCAATTGATTTTACGCCCAACGACTCTTCGCTATGGGCCATTTTTTTATCAAGTGTTTTTAAAGTTTTATGTCTGTTTGGTATCTGTATTTGCCTAAGAAACTCAAGAACTGACTAGTCTTTACACTTCAAAATGATTCTAGTGATTTTATTGAATAAACTAATGTATATTTTAACTTGAGTCGTGAGACTGGAACGGAGTTAGGTATCTATTTACTTCTAACCTGCACAAACCATGATTTTAATTTTTTAACTTCAGCAAACAAGTTCACCGCACGTGCACTCCATGTCCTCATGAGATGCTGAAAAAGCACAGAAATATCGGCATCAAGTGGATCTGCGGAGGCTACCAGCGCGCACGACGGAGCTTCAAGAGTCCCTGCATGATGCGGTACAGGAACTGCGAGGACGGGACTTGTAAGTATTTGCTGTGATGATCAATAAGAGAAATATGTGGGTCCAATTATTGAGGCTGATAAATATTTAGGCGATGAGATGATGAGTCCAGGGGTTGTAATATAAACAAATCTTATTCGCTGTATTGAACATCATAAAGCAAGCTCAAATAAGTTAGTGGCCAACTCTGGTGACGGAGTTTTTAGGCCTTTGTCGTGGCTTAACAACAGTATTGAACCCCATAGATACCCAAAACAGAAAAGAAAAGAACATAATCAACGGTAGTAATAGGTATCTAATCTACGTCTTTGAATATACTCTTAATAGGTAAGCGAAATAAATCTTAAGGGTTATTCAAAACGACGAGCGTCAAAGGAAATCATATAGCACATTGAATTACGGACAAGCATATACTAAAGTATATAAAACAATGCAAGTGAAACATCTGGCACAAGTGAAAGCTCGCATCTTCGTCTTGATGGATTCCCCACAAACTGTAGCAAGATATTGTTCAGAAACTATTAAAGTTATAAACAGAAAAACAAAGCGATCCGCGTGAGAGTAATGAGATATAACAAGTTGGGGTGGAAGTTTCTCGCAGTTTGAGGGGTGGAACTTCTGATGGGAATTATGTATGGAGAGGCTTTTTGATCGGTATTGTCTGATAAAGTTTTTGCAACTGGGTATATTCTCGCTTCTGCGTATTTTCTTGGTCGTCATCTTAGTCGTAGTTATACGGATATGCAGTACAAATTATATTGATTGAAAACTTCTGGGAATTTTCCGGATTTCATCTTTTACGAATAATATTATTTTTTTCAGTATTTGTAAAACTCTACAATCATCGATGCAAAAACGACACGTACCACGGAAAGCACTTCTTCTACATCTACAGAGTTTAAATATAAATACAAATCTTTTGATTTGAAATATTGTTTTAATAAAACCCAACCTAAAAGGACTGAGAAGTGTTCTTTTTGATAAATCACTGAGAGTGAATTTTATGATAACCTAAAAGTGGCTAACATAAAATTCACAAAAAATGGTTTTCATGTACACTACTACTACAGTGTTAATATGACATTATGAGTAAGTAAGACATTTCTGGAACAAGACCATCTAAAATAACATTGTTATAATTAAAGTACAATATTAAAACAGTGCTCCATGTTTTACAGTTTTCTAAATTACCAGGAAACCTAAAACAATCAGCTAAATGAACCAAGTCTTATTTCCAATGTAAGTACTAGCTCTTACTACGAGCCTTAAAGGTTTTGCAAACAATGTGATAAAACTCGAGTGATAAAAGTGAGATTTAATCGAGTGAGAGTTGACTTATAAGTTTCTTGTAGCCAAAAAATAGATGAAATTAAAAAAGAAAAAAAAGAGGATTATTATTTAAACATGCAACGTCTGACCATTGATAAATATAAACCGAATCTCTCCATACATTTTCAGGGTGATAAAACTTGTGCACCTAGCAAATGTATAGAAAAGGTAGGTAAGGACACACACATACATAAAAAAAAAAAAGATAAAGTAGGCTGCATATAACAAATAAGAAATGAGAGAATTATGTGAATTGAAGATAATTAATTGTATCTTAAGAGACTAATAGTAGGGGCTCTACTAAAAGCAATCGAATCGCGCGTTGCTAATCGGCGTTCATAAATTACCGGACGCCGAGGAATACTGATCTAGAACATTATAGAACGTTATAGAAGAACTTTAGCTAATGGTACAGAAACTTACACTTCAAGAGGAAGTTTTAAAGCTATTACGAAATTGAAAAAGAGAACTTAAATTCATATGGTTAAAGTTTTAGATTGTTCGCAACGTGTGCTGTGCTAACCAAGAGAAGAGAGGAATCTTTTTAAAATTAAAATTAAGTATGTGTAATGTGTAAGTGATCGGGACTGGTGATAGAAAAAGTTCAGAGAATTGAAATACGGCTTGTTGGTCAATTTCAAATAATGTAAAACAAAACAGGTGTATCAGGAAAACAACAAAAGCCGTAACAGTGATGTCGTAAAACGTGTCAGGCTATAAATCCTCCATTCGGAGCGGATTTATGATTACTGAGATTTCAAATGAAAATAAAATGTATCGGTATCAGATATGGTGCGGCTGCGAGAATGTATCGCTTTGTTCGTTATTGGTAAGTACATCACGATGAATCTGAATTACTTATATCAGCTGACATTTTGATTAAAAAGTGCTAAAAACTTCAAGAAATTCATGCATTAGAATTTTATAAAGTGTACGTTTAGATGAGATAAAGATTCAAGCAAAAAAGTTATGGCGTAGCTTTAAATAGTGTATGGTTTTTGCACATTCCGCTTATTACAGCAGACATAACATCAGCATTGATCAACAATACGCAGATCGAAGAAAAAAACTGTTTGCTAGGTCAGGAAACTCGAAGAAAACACCATTCAACTTCGTCGTCTAGCAATGCAGGTAAGTTACATAGATACAGCTCGTTAGAATGGATTTGTATGTTTGTAAAGCAATTTCAAAATTCAAAATGCTTGAGTGCTGTCCATCATTAAGTGGAACAACGACAAGATGATAATGATGAGGGTAGCACTAAGTTTATTATGACTAGCTTAATAGGACTAGTTCAAGCAGGCTAACTTAAAAGAACAAAGTCAAAAGATTGTGTTTATTTTTACAGTTAGTAGTAATGAGAGTGGTGACGAGGAATCCATCGATATATCAGACACGGTTTCATCATCAATGGACAAAAAGTATAAAAAAAACGAACCAAAGTCTAGTGCTGAAAGGAGAGGCTGGTAAGAGACAAAAGAATGGGCTAAACTAAGAGCAGCAATTGAGTAAGAAAGAACGTCTAATACTACAATTATTAATTTAAGCCTCGTAGATATCCCCAAGAACCTTCACTAAGTAAAAACAGATCTGAGAAGATGTCTACTGTCCATGGAGCTACTGTCTTGAATTGATAAAAAAAAATTCTGATGACTTAAAAAATGTCTGATGACTTATTAGCCAGATTATATTCAAATCTAAGTCCATTTGCTAAATATGATGATAATTTTAGATGGTGAATGTTTCCAGAAGACAAAAATTTACTATTTTTCTAGGAGAAAGTGGCATCGGAAATGCACTCCATGTAACGAAGATATGAAGAAGAAGTGGAGGGATCCAACCATCAAGTGGATATGCGGAGCCTACCAGCGAGCCAGGAGGAGTTTCAAAAGCCTCTGCATGATGCATTACAGGAACTGTCAAGATGGAACCAGTAAGCAGTTTTTAAACGTCACACGTGGTTCAGGGCCATCTTTATCTCATAAAAACCTGCCAGGTTTATGCCTGGCAGGTTTCCTGAACTGCTTTCATACTAATTCATAGCCATTCTGTGACTAAATAGTGACATTAGCGCATTTCAGCGCGTTTTTTGCCGTCAAAAGCTTCTTGTTTTTGTATGTCTTCTGTAGCCACATCCCATGACATTATGCTGGGCAGCGAAAGCAGTTTTTAGCAGAGTTTACGATACGGGGGCAGTGGCTGGTTGAAAATCGAGTGGGTTTAGTTCTTGCGTCCACATCATCGAGACAAAAATGTCCGTAGCTTGTCTTGTCGTAATTTTTTGTATGATTACTGTAAAACTTAGAGGACATTCATTCCCAAAACCAGAAGTTGGAGGCGTGGGCCACAATGACATGTCCCAGTACCTAAGAGCTTTTTGACGCACAAAACAAAGGAGGCTGGGGTTATACCGAGCTGTGGGTTATACCGAGCTGAGATGATGATGATGTCGAGTTTTTTGATAATTACAAAAAAAATATTTTTAGTTCCTAAGCTGTCGAGCGTGATGATCAAAAGTGTCAAAAACTAACATCTGCTGCTCTCTCTTCATCCCTCACCACCACACCAGTCACGATGGAGCCCTTACGGCAGCCTAAAAAAAAATTACGGCCCGCTTCCACTCTAAATATTGCTATGCCCTAAACTTAAGGGCTATTATGCACTACTATTTTAATCCTTAAGACCTCACCATGTAACATAATAATTGCAATAAATTATATGATTAAGAATATAAAAACTCCGTCACCAGAGTTGGTCACTAAATCATACGAACTTACACTCCACTAAATTTATCCAGTTTTTTTTTATTCCAGTGTTCACTAAGATCCATGAACACCGCTGTGCCAACAGCTCCGACATTAAAGCTCATGGTGACCACTTCTTCTACGAGTACCGAGTGGAGCTGTCTGCTGATGAGACCAACTCTAAGACAGAGTCGGAAACAAGTGTAGAGGAAACTGATAGTTCATATTAGTAAAGTTGGAAAACTGTTGTTTCATTATTCATAAAATCTGTTTTTATTTAACTACGAGTATGTTACGGTTTCCGTCAAGGATATCCAGGACATTTTACACAAAAATATACTTAATATTTTTAATAGGGATACTAGTATTGGTGGGTTTTCATTAGTTTGTAAATATTTCGTTGATTTTGGGCACAGTTTTTCACAGACACGCACAGTTTTGCCAGTGTCAAGTGAAATATTTGAAATAAGTCAAGACAAGTCATTCGTCAAGTCGGCTATCGTGAATACAAGTAAAATTAAATGTCAATATAGAATGCACGGATTGAATAGTACAATGTAACAAGCCATCTGCTTCAATCTTGCTTATTTTTTTTCTAATAAAAAGGTCGTTGACCTGTCAGTAATCAAGATAATCCCAACATAGAACATGATAACTAATAACCTCACACGCCATGCTCACAAGATCACAATAAATCTACTCTATCTCAGATAATATCATAAATCCATGACGTCACAGAACCATTAATCGCTCTGCTACGTAATTTGTCAAACAGACAGACAGACAAGAGATGAAAACCTGAGTGCGCGTCTGGAGCTGTCAACAAACTATTTTATGCTCTATTACGTGGGTACTAACGTCTATTTTTCAGCTTAGACGACGTGTGATGTCTTTATGATAGAGTGTATGGGGTAATCTTCACTTGCAGTGGTCCACACCCTTATGTTGTAGGGTATACGGTTGATTTTGGCTTGTTTTCAACGTTTGGAAGGTAGAAAAATGCATTTGAAATGTCATAGGAGTGTTAAAAGGGATGTAAGTGTCGGGATGTGACAAGTGAGCGTCATTCGACTTATCGCTGTTTATTTCTTGAACACCCTGTTTATGGACGAGCCATCATCAAAGTGATTGCTAAAAGAAAAATTATAGAATATTGAACTCTAAACGTAGATAATTTACGTTCCTTTTCAACTGGATGCAAATTGTTTTTGGGGCTTACTAAACAATATACAAATTCTGCAAGCGTTTACTGCATTAAAATAATGCAAATAACTTATTTAGCTAGTTAAAGTAATTTTAACACATTTTCGTCATGGGTTGACGCTACCAAAAATTCAATCAAGGTCTGGTAGACCCTAAACATCTTTTGAGCAGGAAAAAAACAACAATTTTTTAAGAAAATTGTTGTTTTTTTCCTGCTGCCAGCACACGATGGTAAGTGTCGCTAGGTAGAAGTTTGAGAATATTTGAAAAAGCTTAAAAAGAATCTAATCCAGCAGTCGAAATAACAACAGATTTAAAAAAATATAAAGTATGTTATACTTAGTCTGCTTTGAACACTATACGGAGCCCTTTCAAAACAAATGAATTCGACGTATAATCAACGTGTCGGCCAGTCAGCCAATCAGCTGCGTCCCTTGTGGGTACATAACCAGTCTCCTCAACCCTGCGTCACTGACTGCTTGTCAGTTTTAATTAAAACTAGCTGAAGTGAACCTGATTTGTACGAGTTTAGTTTAGGAGTCTTCGATCGTGGTACACGTAGTCTACCATACGGGCTCGTATTGCCCATAGTACACCTGTGTCTATGTGAATCATGAGTCTGTTTTTCTACCTGAAGCTCACCTGTAGTATTATATGGCAGGAAATTATAAAAATTAAATGAATTATGTTAAAAAAATCTGGAAAATTATCTAGTACAAGGTTTTAAAGTAACAAAAAAATTTAACTCCCAATACAGTACACTATTATAAATTCTCATCCTCATCGTTACCTCTACTCAAGAATCAGCTCATAACTTATTTCGCTCCTAGCTTACAATCTTCAGTGTCTCACAGACTCCCGAGGCTGTCAATAGTAATTTTATTTTGATTTATTATTGGCAATAATAACTTAAAGGATTCCAAAGATTTGATTTCTCTTTAGCAATTTATCAACAAGCAAAAAATATAACTAGAGTCTCCTAGACTCCCCATACTATCATTCAGTATCAGTACGTCACGTAGGCTCAGTATTTCGGCAGTGTCCAATATCAGTTTAATTACGTAGACATGTCAATCGTGTTACGTTGATGGTAACATCGACACCATAGACGTGTTGGGGTTGTTCACTTTATGGGGACACTGGAGTCTATTGGACATTTGACAAAATTTTAATCGAAGAGTTTACTTACTTAGGTACTAGTGAACTTTTATTCATCTAGATTGTCAGTTTTATTTTAATAACGAATTACGTACACTTATGTACCTAAATATTTATTTGGAGGTAGCCTACTACTAAGTCTACCTACTGAATGGTGTGTTTCATAGACAATTTTCCCCTGCCGCTAGTCACCGTGGTAGCTAAGGGGATTTTCGGACAAAAGTTCCAGAAATCCCCTACGCAGGGGATTTAGTCAGGGGATTTCCGGAACGAGCTGAAATATCGATGAGTAACCAAGCTTAAGAAAACTTACCAAGAATTTTTTAACAATGCAGGGTCATATTTTGATCCTGTATTTATCTCTGGACTTACCTGTAAAAGAAAAAAAATAGTTAGCATCCATTGAAGCAGCAAAAGCATTAATAGATTGAAAAGATAATTTTTAACAAAAAAACATCCAACAAAAAAAATATTTTCCCCCAAGTACCAGTTTTATATATATTTGTCCTGTACGGGCCGTTTGCTAAAACTGTTATTTTTTATCGCACGTGCGCAGGCCATAACCACAGCCCTGGCCCATCAGGACATAAAATATGACGGCCAGATGCGGTGTCGTGTCACACAGAGTTTTAACCAACACAACGACACGACATTTGTACACGACATCGGCGGAGAATTCTCAAACTTAGGCCCGTATACTGATTTAGTGCTCAAGCTCTGATCCGCACTCAGAAAATTGTATGAAAATCTCGACGATTTCTTTATCGGCATACGGGCCTTATTTATTTATTTATTTAATACTTTATTGCACAAAATTATAAATTTGTTACAAAGGGTGGACTTAATACAGCTTAGACTTACCTTTAGTACAGCTTGCACACCGTGTTAGTGCCGATATTGATATTTGGGCGTGTATATACACACTACGACACCTTAGCGATATGGTTTCTTACAAATCGCATAAAAAGAAGCACAAAAGTCAACAATACTTATTATTCTTGACATTTATTATTGACAGGCGTCATGGCTCAGTCGGTAGTGTTCTGCCTTCCGTGCTGTGGGTCGTGGGTTGGATCCCCACCGAGAACAAACATTTGTGTGGCAAACATAGATGTTTGTTCTTTGTCTGGGTGTTTCTATGTATTATAAGTACGTATTTACAAAAAAAAAATGTATGTATGTATTCTATCAGCCATCTAGTTCCCATAGTACAAGCTTTGCTTAGTTTGGGACTAGAAAGCGTTGTGTTAAGTGTCCGTGAATATTTATTATTATTATTATATTCCTTTTTGTGTTTTATCTGAACTAAAAAAAGCTCTAGTGTCTAATACTAGGTACTACTACGTGAAACATTCAGAAAAGATTAACAAAGAAGTAATTTGTAAGAGCAAATACAAAGGAACTATTTTTATTTCTTTTCCCAATCACGCGATAGTTCTGAAAAGGTTCTTTCAATAATAAATAATCTAGTTTCATGTATAGGCTTCCTTTTATTCACATAAAGTAATTTTATCGGAACCCCACATCACACTGAACCCTATTCCCATTACCTAGCTGTCATCCTAACTTAAGGCCTAGATTAGATTTTGATTTACCGACAAAAAAGATAATATACCTAAACCGAGTTACGTGAAAGAAATCAATTAATGTTTTCTTCTTTTTTTAAACTAAATGATGGAACAAACCTACGTCACACCTCATGTTAATGCCTAGGCCTATATAACGATGCAATGCATCACACAGCACGTCCTTAGTGGATGTGCTCAGTGAGACATTGCATCGCAACTTGGACGAACTATTAATTTGTCCAAATTGCTCTACCATGGTACTATTCAAATGTTACTGATTCTTAAAGGTATATGAACCCCCTATAAAGTAATGGTTGAGGCTTAACGTATTAACATGTACAAGATCCAATTTCATTGTCGAACCCATGTAGAACCTGGTTCACACAACTTTGTGAATACAACTTGACAGCAAAACAATAATTCCGAGTAATAAATTACAGGCGTGACTTGAGAAACTCACTGGAGTGAAGCGGTGAAGGGCGGAAGAATGGTTACAGATGTGTGCCACGATTAGTAAAAGGCATTGATGTGTAAATTAAAGATAATTTACCATTTTTATGTGTCTAAGTTTGTAAATACTTCAAATCGCCAAAAAACATTTGAATAATCTCACAAGATAATTTGAATATTTTCAAGAAGAGAGTAAATAAGTTTCTTTTAGACAAAATGTGCCACACTGGCGACCGCATCATTGCTTAACACCAGCGGGCTTAGGATGCGCACCGCGAGATATTTGTCATGTCGTTCTGTCAAAATGTAAGCATTTTGTACCAGTTTAGGAACTATTGCATTATCTGTGGTAATGTTGTCAAGAAACCGCGCTTTTGAATTTTCAACTTTTGACATTTCTGCATGACTA
The DNA here is from genome assembly GCA_947507515.1 of Eulithis testata. Classification (NCBI taxonomy): domain Eukaryota; kingdom Metazoa; phylum Arthropoda; class Insecta; order Lepidoptera; family Geometridae; genus Eulithis; species Eulithis testata. Next base: position 327,000 of record OX382213.1, on the reverse strand, counting down.
TTATCCATGAACCTAGGAATCTATGGACCAGGCATTATATATCTCTATGAACAGTTCTCCCTGCGGCCGGTCGCCATGTTTTAGCACAGCCAACATCAAGTACATCAGTTGTCATAGCGACTTGTTTTTTTCAGTGTTCTCAAGAAAATTTAGTGTTCTACGCGAAAATTGTGCTTGTTAGTAGTGCTAGAACTTGCAGAATACTGCATTTATTATGGGTAGGTGCAGTGTGTTAGGTTGCCGCATGAAACACCATAAAAAACATCCCATTATAACGTTGCACAGGCAAGTTACCGAATTCATTCAAAATATCTTGTTTTTCCTATTATTTTGAAAGATTTTGCTATTAGTGGGAATGTTTAAAATGATATTCTTGCTTTTCTGTAATCATTTACTGTTTTACCATTAATATTATGTGATTTTATAAGAAAATAATTCTCCCTTGTAAATAGAGTTTCGGTAGTACGGCATTTTCATTTTTATCGATATCGATAACTTAGCGACAGGTGAATATAATTAAACTCGGATTTCTTTTTTATTATTTTAGATTGCCGACATATAAAAAAAAAAGAACAGTGGCTGGATGTAATTGTGTTGGAAAACTTAAATAGATCAACGAAACATATTTTCATTTGTTCCCTGCATTTTGAAGAGACATGTTTTAACCGAACTTTAAATATTTTTCGAACTTGATTATGACTGGGATCGACGGTTCGATGAACCCTTATATTTGATTATTGTGAACATAATTATTTTACTTGTAAAAGGCATTTTTAGAACTTGATTATAACCGGAACGGCTTTTACAGTTTTTATTAAACCTGTTTGAAATGATAATTTTCGTTTTATTAGGAATGATCGTGCCAAGTAGTTCATAAATAATTATACCTGAGTAATTTCCCTTTACACTTAAGTATTATAATATTAGTAACAAGTTGACACGGGCGCACTACGTACCACCATAGTTTTTTTTAAATGCAAAAACCATCTACGAACTTTTAGAAAACATAAAAAAAAAGAATTATCCAAATTGGTCCAGCCATTCTCGAGCTATTGAGTGACAACGAAATAGGATTCATTTTGATATATTATATAATAATCGGAAATTGGTCGCATGACTAAAAACCTATATAAAGCGAGTGCGCGTTGACCCGCCCCCTCTATTGCATTTCTGACTTCAAGGAGTTCACACCTCTCGAATATTGTTGAAATAGGCTGTGACTATGCCCAAATGAATTTAAATTGTATTGCTAATTATTTATCCTGACTGATGTTCTAGTTATGAAATTCAATTCGTAATAATTAAAACATTTTGAAGTTGTTATAACTTTCTTGATCTTTTTTTTAGTGGTTTTAGATAGAAACCGCTTATTTCAGAAGTGGGATGGGACTCAATTCAATAGTCCTATCCTAGCTCTGGCCTAAAGCGTGAATTAACTTTTGAAGTCTACCGTCAAAAGTTTTCTTGTAGAATCATGGTTAGTGGTGAAACTAAGCCTGATAGAAATAGGTAGGAGTACTAATGATCTTTCTAAGTGTTCAGAAAAGTGTGTACCCTCAACGAGTGCTGCGTCATCGGTGCCGATGGCAACGGATGCACCTATGTGCCATGGTGACTGCCAGCTTGATCATCATGTCTACAGGCTGCAGTCACACCCGCGAGTTGACCACTGCTCCCAGCAGTGCCAGTGCTGGTTGTAGAGTCCACGACCCCAGTATCAGTGCCGGCTTGGGATGCTAGCACAACGTGTGAGCCTCTTGAGAGTGCTGTGTCGTCGTTGGACATCACTGAACGTCTCATTGCAACATTGAGAGCGTTAAACAAAGTTAGATCCAACCATTATTGTGTTTCGATCTTTGATAAGGTTGCGTGGTATCGATTCTTTGTGCAAAAAGGTTAAACGAGCGTGTAAAATTGAAGGAAGGACAGCGAGTGCTTATCCCGGATAGCTAATTGCCTGAAGGGCTTGTAGTTAGTTTATTTTGAACTTGAGTTTAAACCACTGCTGTGTTCACGCAGAATCGATATTGCAAACTTTTTATGAGGTTATGTGTGCCGACAGTTACTGTTATGCCACATAAGGTAGATGATGCGAAGCTATTATTTTGCGCAGTATCATTGTCAAAAGAGCAGAGCAAAGAATGATGGTTGTTACTATTATGCGTAGAATAACTGTTGCATAGTTACGTGCTTATACCTGAAACCTAAACTCAAGTCTGAAACTACGACAGTTTGTTCTGTGCACAGATTATATTTCTGTGTAAATTTCCTGATCGAAAACGATCCGTTACTAATGAAGAGTCTGGCTTGTTTTTCTGAAATGTCTATTATGTGGTGGCGTTGGTCATCTCCAGCGCTTGTGCAATACACAGATAAGATTCTTTCTAGTGTTAGTACCTAAAGATATATGTGTACTGTGACCTAAATCTAGTCCCTATGTGTGAAGGTAGATCGAAATACATCGAAAGGTGGCTATGTTTGTTCTGTTAAAGACCAGGTCATGACGTTACTGTCTTTTCGGCGAAATAACGATCTACAAAACAAGTTTTATTTCTTATCAAGAATTGTAGGATGCCTCAACAGATAGTGGCATCGGGACTATGGTCAGTACCCTTTTAGGGTCTACCTACATACCTACAGACATGTTGATGAACAGTGGACGTGTCTAGCTTTTAATTCTGAATCGGTGCTAAGCAAGCATTTTAGACATTTTCAAGTACCCACACATCATGTTTTGCGAGGTAATTGGTAACCAAAACATTTGTGTGTATGCCTGGGTTACCCTTGACCCCTTGACATTGAGTTAGCGATATTTTCCTGGAGGTCGACATGCTCATCGTCCCTCAAAAAAGTAACATGAGTGTGTAGATGATTACAGGTACAGCCAGATGATCTCTCATCGTGAAGGAGTGCATTTGTTCGTGTGAACAGTGAGCAATGTATGTGTGAACCTCTAGTTCAAGGTATGATCAATAAAATTACGTGTAGTGCTTGTCAACTCATGTGAACCACTTTAGAAATGACTCCTCTTGATGGTGAGGACTGTGCAAAGTTTTTGACTGTAGTTCATTATTTGTACCGTCGCTACAACGGTAACAATTTGATAAATGCACTTTGAGTTGATGAGTAGAACACTTGTTTGTTACAGCCTGTACAGACTTTCATATAAGTCAAAGGTGTGATGAATCGTTCGAGATTTGCCAGACAAAGGTGTCATATGCAAATTGCAGTCGTCATACTTATTTTATTTTTGGTTAAACTCGAGCGAGTTCTGGTAATAAAATAAAAAATAAGAATAATGTGGAAATGTGTTGTGTCAATTTTATTATTTGTACCCACCCGCAGGATTGACTTTTGTTTCCGCTAAGTAAGTTCAAGACCGATGGTTCAGATGCAAATGTCACTAGCAGTCACCCATTCAAATAGTGACTGGGAAGAAAGTTGCTTAACTTTGGTAATCGGTGAAGGTTGGCTTGGCAAGCTACGCCACGAGCATTTCTTCTCCCTTGGTAAAAGTGAGAGTTCTTATGTTTTTAACAGTGTATTTTACAGCTAAATTGAAACTAGCTTACGGACCGCCTGATGGTAAGCGGTTACCTTGGCATTTGGATGCCTGCATCACCAAAGGTGCCACACGTGCGCTGCTGACCCTTGAAAAATTTGGAACCACCTGGTTTGGAGTTACCTTGTTGTAGTCACTATAGGGAATACCTCGGCATGTTTATTGTTCCACAACCTGAGTGAGTGTTTGTGGGAGGGAAATTCTCTGAGACTGGACGGTGCGTGACCACCTTGGCTCTAGAGTGTGTGGATGAATTCCCTGAGATTGGCGAGTAGCAGACTACTTTCCAGAACGACAGATCGACAGATTGTCGTATTGTAACAATGTGTGACATTTCAGAGTTTGAAGAAGCCATGGTCACTGGTAATGTGTTGATGTTAGCTTTGTTTTTAGCTAAGAACGTGTGTGAAGTCTTATTCAGGTTTACTGATGGTTGATGCTGAACTGGTGGTTCATGATCGAGGAATCTTGTCAACTGTTTTTGTTCAAGCTGAACGGTTTTAGTTGAGTGTTCTTTTTGGTGTTTATGTTCCTGCCGGTAAACAGTGACAAAGCTATTTGTGATGTAAGTTTAAGGGCTTTGTTGTGTTGCTTTGATCGAGTGTGTCCTTATTCTGGTTTTGTCCGTTTAGCAAGCGGAAGATGGTCGAAAGATGACAATGTGTTCTCTATGAGCGAGTGAGATGCAATCGGTAGTTCTATTTTCTACCACATCAGTTTTGTTGGTGGAGCTGTTGCTCAGAATATTGTTTGGTTTGTCATTTATCTACTGGTGGTAGGTAGATAGAAAACAAAACTCTGTTTGTTTTTAGCAGGTTTTTCACGTCAGTTTTGTTGGTGGAGTTGTCGCTCATAATATTGTTTGTCATTTATCTACTGGTAGTAGGTAGATAGAAAACAACTCTGTTTGTTTTTGGCAAGTTTTGGTTATGTCAAAATAGACCGTGGATATTGTCCTGCCGAATAGTGTACGAGTATAGTTAGCGCAGATGTAATGATTTTGGTTGTGTATTTGTTTTGACCATTGAACTATCACGAAAGATTAATTTCAGTGTAAACAATACAAAAGATTGGTTCTTTTGATGAGTTAATACCGTGGTGTTTATTCGTGGTTACCTGTAGCAAGTTGAGTGAGATATCTTGCATTGCCTTTGACACTAGCTTTTTGAAGTGTTCGACGATCAAGCAGTTCTAGCGGTAGTATATAGCTGAAAAGGTACTGAGCAAAGTTCTGCTGTTCTGTTTTGTAATTTAAATGAAAAGTCGACATTCGGTTTCGTTTAGTGGAGAAGTCATGAATGTCCTAGTTTTTCTATCAATGGTTTTCTATCAGAGAAAAGTATCTTTGTTGTCTATGTAGCCTATGTCTCCTGCAAATAATGTAAATAGTGCCTGTATTTAGTCGAGGTAAACATTTTCTGTAGTGAGCAGCTTTATAAGTCAATGCGTGAATGCATTGCACGGCCACAGTTGGCGCAGTTTAATAATGCAATGGATGGATTAGTAACGCTAGTGTGTGCTTAGACAGAAGCAGTATTTGGTTGTAAAAGTTTTGAATGTCAGGTTAGACCGAGCGAGAATAAGTTCAAAGTTTTTACAGACTACCCTGGTAAACATGAAACAGATGCAATAATTGGTCTTGTTGGATACTTTCGTTGATAGTTACCTCAGAATGTTTAGGTACATGATTGAGTTACCTTGATAGTAGTTGTTACTTGCAGTAATGTAAAGTTTGATGGGTGTCAAATACTTACGAGCCAGTGCTTGTTATCTTTGACCGACTGTTACTAACGGAGTAGTAAACATAAGTTTATGTAGTTGGCTAGTTATTGCAGTCACAGGTGTGATTGATGTACGTATAGCTGGATAGTTTTAAACTGTGTTGTGGACAGTTATGATTCAATGTTAGTTTTATGTAGCTATGCTGCAGGGTTTGCGTGAGCTGTGCTTTTGAGTGGAAGTTGTGCAGTTCGAAGTTTTAAACTAATGGTTCTCCATGCGAAGTTATAGTTTGCGTTGCGGTGAACGTCAAACGTACGCACTAAGGCCCCCGGTACAAGGGCTTGTCTCTTGTGATGAAATGAAACATCTGTTTTATGATGGCAGATACTGGTACAGTTGATTAGCGATTGGTTCAACTGGTGTTGTAGCTGAGCAATGATTGCTCGATAAAGGCAGATACTGGTACAGTTGATTTGCGATTAGTTCAACTGGTGTTGCAGCTGAGAAATAGTTGCTTGATAAAGGGAGTGAATCCCTGAGTCGCGGTGTCGCGATTCTTGTTTATAAGTCTGGTTTAGTGTTTTTGTGTTGCAATTTTGTAACCTACTTTGTTTTGACTCGAATCCTTTCATGCTGATGTGTAACTTTGTAATTGAATTTCCAGTTAATTGCCGTGACAAGCAAACTTGGCGCCTCTGTCATTTGAACGCCTTGACATGCTAACTGGGTGCCTCTGTCTTGTGGATTCTGTAGACAAGCTAACTTGGCGCCTCTGTCGTTCGAACGCGGTAGACACGCAAACTGGGCGCCTCTGTCTTGTGGATGGATGTAGATGTCGCACGTTGAACGCGAAACACTGTAGTTCAATTCCACTAACAAACTTGTCAGCTAAACGCGGCTGAGCCGTGGCTTTTCATTTGTTTTGGGCTATTTCGATTCAACTTCACGGTAACGTTTCAGCTGAGCTGAAAATCGATCAAGCCGTGGTTGGAACTGAATAGAACTCAACTTGTTGTGAATTGGTGGAACTGAGCTCTTGGTACTACGGTCACTTATCTCTGTGACGATTCAATGTGATCCGTTAGATTTTCCTAAATAGACTCATTTTGATTTTGACATTACAAGTTCAATTGAAAATTGCTTATTTGAGTTATACTCTGGCATGGATTTTTCGACACTTTTCTTGATGAAAATTTGAAGAGAAGTCTATGAGTAGTAGGGATTGATTCATTCTGGCTCACCCAAAAAAAGTTGCGATTGGGGTGGTCTTGCCAGGGCGCCAGCTAAAAAAAAAAAAAAAAAAAAAAAAAGTTTAGACTCTTTTTGTATGTTTTGGCACACGCCTGATCGATTGCGCTAACCCATTTTAACGCACCCCGGCCCATTCAAAAGTTACGAAGCCACTTGTATACTCAATGAACAAACAATAGCGTTTTATTGAGGGTCGAGCCATTGTGTCCGGCTTGCGGGGCAGGTACTACAGATAAGCAGTCTCCATCCGTTGACGAAAACAATTTGTGTGAATTAAAAATAGGTAATTATCTATAATATCATATTATTATATTATGATAATATGATAATCAATATTTACTATTTGTTTATTAGCAATACACCAATATATTTTTATTTTATATGTATATTATTTAATATTGTACGGCCCCCCACGATACATATAATATGAAATTATTATTTAAGTATTAATTATTTAACCATTATTAATTATTTTTATTATTTAAATAAACTAACCTAACACCTTCACTGTGACGCACTGTCCGTCGCCTGATTAACCAGCAGTGGGCATTAATTATAAGCTGTGGATGATGTAATTGCAAATAAAATTTTCATGAAGTTCATCTTTTTGCGTCATGTTATATCGCGATACAATCAATGCAAATATAAAAAACAGCCGACAGGTAGTGGCCACCCAAAAAGGCATTTTGCTTGTCGGGACATGACGTGAGTTTATTGCTACGTGAAAAGGGCGTCAGATAACATCTTCGATAAATCAATGTGAGTTATGCGACGCTGCAAAAAACTAATAGGCACCCATCACAAACCAAGAAAGTTTACCTGTTGAAACATGTCATGAGTTTTTTGCGATATTTCTCTGCTATAAAGGTCTAAAACCCTCGAGTTACTATCACAGTCTTACGCCATTCGTGCAGTGAACTACAGATAAATATTGTTATAACGTCTAATAACATCTGCGTGTATTCTAAAATTATTCGTTACTCAACACACAGTATTTGCCACAATAAATAGTGTTTCCGTGTTCTACCGTATAAAATGGAGGTAAGTTGTTATATTACGTATTTACTTTGAACCGATTTCACCTTTGCACTTAAACGCTATCAATATAAGCTAAACCGAGTTCAAGATACCCTTGATGACAAACTTTTGTAGCAAAACTTTGACTTTATTTGATCTATGATTTTACATTTATGTTGTATGTCTACTTGTATCTATGTATTTTTAAAAGTAACATGTTGTTACAGGACACGCCAAGTTACTCCCCCGTGGAGGAGGTTGAAGAACATAACACTTTCAAGCAATTCTATTATAATATATCTGATGAAGAGGACACCAACAATTGCGTACCATACTACCTTACAAAGAAATCTATATTGAAGCGCCCCCGCAGTAGTCTCAGCAACATAGATGAGTTCTTTCCGGAAGTGCCACCAAAAAAGAAGAAAGCAAAAAACTCATCAAACGTTGGACGAATGAACAAAGAGGGTGGTACATCATACATATCAACAAACACAGACGACAGTGTTAATGCAGCACATCTTATAAAAATTGATGTGTTTGATATGAAAAAGCTGAGCAAGATTCCTCCTACCCAGCATTGGAAACACGCTGACGTTCGCGTCAAATATTACTGCAAGGAATTGAATAACAAAAATTATGAAAATTTGAAAAAAATTGTTTATCAAATCACCAAGGAGATATCGGAATCCGAAGACAGCAAAATATATTCTTTCAAAAATCAATAACTAGCTAGGTGTAATAACTAAATATGTAAATAATGATTTTTAGAATAGGTAATAACATTGTCAATATTTTCTTGTATATCAGGTATTTTCTTTTTATACTTAAATAAAAAACTTTTTAATTTCATTAAACTTTGTTTTATTTGTCTAATGATCCACTTTTAACCACATTTATCGATTAGTTAACTTAGTTAATTTAGTTAACTTTAACTATTTCTATCTAGTAATTTTTATTTTTAAAGCATTCATTAAACAACTTGTGTAAAAATAGATCGTTATTGATAGTATTGTTACTAAATAATTCAATAAAATCGGTCATAGTATTACCGTAAAACTTGAAATACAGATATGTCAAACAATATTCTCCACACACTGTAGTTAAGTCGTGCTGCAATCTATATCTATTAAAATCCCACTGTCTTGAGTTCCTGCGCAAGAAGTTTTTGTGGTAGTCTTTAGGTGCGCGTCCATATGAATCAAAATACTGACCAACTCCATTTTTATCTATGTGCATGGCAATCCAATGTGACCCTGGCTTGTTGTCCGGATCCAAATTGCTTATTAGATACACCGGTTTTTTTACATGCAGTGGTAGCCTGTTTGCAGCATACACATTTTTGTGTAAAGCTGGGTGAATGTAGTGTAAATATTTTTGAATATCAATTGTATCCATTATTCTTAATAAGGTAAGCTGTGTCAAGTTCAATCTTCAAACCAAGAATGTGACAAGGAAATATGTAAATTACTTTTTATAGAGAAAAAGTAAAGAAGAGGTTTCAGGAAATAAAACTATATGTAGGTATGCATACATCAATGTTTTATTTATTTATTATATAACTAAATACAATTTTATTCAATCTTGACAATTGATAGTCTACGGTTACATTTCAATAACATTATCGAACTTTGCATGAATAATTCAATTTATAGTCTCAGTACATTCAAAACAATACAATTTAATAGTCCGTGAATTTGAATACAATTTTATTACATCCTAACTACTATAGTCTACAGTTACATTACGATTCTTATCAATTTCAATAACATTATCGAACTCTGCATAAATAATACAATTTATCGTCTGAGTCAGAGCAGATTCAAAACGAACCTCCAGTCTAACGCTACCATGTTTTATAAGATTCCAATGAGTGTTTGAATTTGAGCTGAGGTCAGCCGTTAGATCAAACGCCAACACACAATATCCTTTTGCATATTGCTCCCTAGATATACCATTACCTTCATTCAGAAAATGTATACCTGTCCCTGAAAATAGTGTGTGATAGGCTGCTGTGTAAATATTATTATCGAATGATGGTTGCAAAGCTTTCGAAGGTATTTGTTGACCATCAATGTATAAACAAAATGTATTTATATTGTAGTTTTCAAAATTGAATGGATTTTTTGTTAGACCCCCATTAAACGCTGCATTGTTCACAAAACCGATTATACACCTTTTGGGAACTTGCCCCAAAAAAATATTATCTAGAGTCTTACCCTGAATCCCCGAAGGAATAGTTAAAACTTTGACTTCAGCTCGAGTGATAGGATATTTAGCTGTAGTAGAGGCTAAAACTTTTTGATGTGCAAGTAATACAGTAGGATTGATTCGTGCTCTACGTATAATAAGTGTTGCATCTGTAATGCATACTTTAAATTTCAAGTCGGATGTAGAAGCCATTAGGTTAAATGTTTCTCTCGAACGAACTAATTTAACACTCATTTCAACACCATTTATTAAAAACTTTTCTTGATTAAATATATCTCCATGAAGATGACCAATCATTTCTATCTCCTTACTTTCACATGCTAATTCTCGTCTTTTAACAAATCCATCATTTTTTTCATCAGTTGAATCCATTTTCCCAGCCGTATCTTGATACCAAAGACCACAAGTCAGATGAGATTCCTTAGCTGCAGGAGCATAATTTAATAAAGTTTCCATGTAAGCTCTATAGGCATATGTATTGTTTGGCGGTGATACTAGCTTTTGATTCAGATAAATATCTAGTTGGGTGAAAAGAGAATGGAGCCAATTGTTTACTGGAGCCACAACAGTTGACTCAGTTAATTTCGTACCATCCTGGTTTAGTATCTTGGCTTTTATGTGCAGCAATGTATGCGATAAATCCATGTAGTCATCACCTGTTCCAGGTACTTGAAATTCTATGGGTCCATCATCAGCTAGAGATGAGATGGGTTTGTAGTGTATCCATAACCCGTTTTCTATACTAGTTTGCGTGGATGGTAGAGCAAATAAATCTAACTCTGATTTTATACATTCACAGGAATGGCTATGTAAGAATGACATTTTAAAAATTATTTATGAGAATATATCTTTTTGATTATTAACTCGTAATTTTTTTAGAGCTTTCACTTTGGTAGTCGACGGTGGAATGACTGAACTAAGACGCTTCCTTTTGGTTATATATCCAGAACCAGACATATTCAATCCATCAATTTTATCATGAGCTTTTCTTTTCAAGTTTGAAGTAGCTACTTTTAACCGACTTTTAATTGATTCTTCCATGGGGCGGGCACTAGCCATATCTGATAGAAGACCGACACCAGCATTTAGAGCCTCCTTGCCTATAACGCGAGCGCCACTAGAAAGTAAGGGTAAAACTGATCTAAACAGCCCTCCTAAAAAGCTACCGATCCCATGACCACGTTGATAAGGCGCCCCTTTATAAATCACTCCAATACCAGAGCCAGCTTGATGAGAATAATAATGTTCATATGGACAAGTTATGCTGTCACGGGGATACATTATAATTTTTTGAAATGAAGTTTAACACACACTGTCCCAAACTGGAATGGTATTTTTTGACCTGTGCTGGATCTTATATCTATTTCAATGGTGTCAAACTCTCTACGCATTACTGGTAAATAGTGAGGAGGTGAGAAAACATGCATTTTATTTGCGCCATATATATACTTTGCTGGATCTAAAGGAATGATTCTCAGGAGAGGAGACATAACATCTCCTACTATCTGAGGATCGATTATGTCACAATAGACAAATAATTGTGATGGTAACCCTAAATGCAAATTTGCGGGGCATTTTCCAAGACCATTATCTACAAGATTCCTATTAGGTTCAAAACCGAGTTGAACACCCAATTTGGGTTTTAGCATCACTGATTTTACTGAATCATCCATCACTGAAACTGACACAAACTTTGATATTTCATCATAGCGAAATCTTACTTTTTCCTTCACATTATTCAACGCTGTTAAAATATGATTAATGTTATCGTAATTTGTAGCTGGAATGTGTTTTTTATAATAAACCAATGAAGGTTTTTTCTCATTTGGCATCACCATCGATTTAGTTATGTAAATAATATTTTCATGTTCTTGAACAGTAAACATGGTACATGGATATTGAAATTCAACAACTCCGACGGTCCATTGCCCTTCCAATTTTATGGGTTTTGGTAATTTAGTTGAAAATCTTGTAGTAACATTGTCTGGAAAATATTCCATAGAACTGTTACTAGGTAATGTTAAATAAAAACTTTCTTTATTCATATTTGTTTTAAATCGGAAACTAGAACCCAACTATTAAATTTATCTGGATAACCTTTCCACTTCACTAACACTTGCTTTCTGTTGCCAGAATAGCGGGAACTAATTATTTTATCTAGTTTATAATTTAGAGAGGGGTCATACGTCACTTTTTGCAATTCCTTTTCATAAAAGGTTCCAACAATGTTTTCTTGCTGTAAATCTCTTAATGTGTACACAATCCATGGAGCCCGATCTATCACTGAAGATATTACAAATATTTCATCACTCCAATTAGATTCATATCCTTTTTGAAATATATGTTTATATTTTGTTATTCTTACATAGTCTCCAATATGAAATTTTGGCAGTGTTGGAGATGTATTGGTGTTATTTTGAACATGTTTACGTGTATACAAATTGTTCCACACTGTCATTATATTTTTTGAGTTTACATCACAAGGACACATCTTGATGCTGGAATGGTAACTGTGGTTATATGAATATATTAAGTCCTGTAAAATATCAATGTACTTATATGTATTTTTGTGAGTAAAGTAACGCCACATCCTCATTTTGAGTGTCCTTTGAAATCTTTCAACTACACTAGCCTTAATATCGGGGTTGTTTGTAGTATAGTAATTGACATTCTTCGTTTTAAAGTATTTTTGAACATCTTTCGAAACAAATTCGGTTCCTTTGTCGGATTGTATATGGGTTGGTGTTATATCGGCTTCACGAAATATACTTTCAAAACATGTTTTAATCGATTCAGAATTTTTATTTTTCATTGTTCGAGCATAGGCAAATTTGGTAAAAACATCAATAACACAAAGTATATAATTAACACCATCATTATATTTTGAATAAGTTCTCATGTCACTTAAGTCAGCCTGCCAAAGTTCATTAAGATTAGATAAGACATATTTGTTTCGAGGAAATTTTTTGTGAACCGGTTTATGTAGTGTGTATGTTTCTTGTGATTGTAACCATCTTTTAACATCTTCTCTGTTCATTTTACCTTTCATAGCACTAGCCAGTTTATCAATACTAGCATATCCCGCTGGGTGTGAAGGGTTATAGTAGATATTGTTTATTTCTAATAAGGACTCCATTTTTCCCAATCTATCTTCTGTCTGGTTTTGCTAGTAACTGGTGTTGAAAACTCTTCCTCCTCTTTATATGGTGTGATCGGAAGCTGCTGCATATAGTCGACTCTTTGTGGATTTCCAATATAAATCATTGGTATTTTAATATCTTTCAGTGCTTTTGCAAATTTCTCCCATCCTATTGGAGCACTTCTTTTTAGCGGTCTCAAAAAATCATTTACTAAGTCAACAATATTACTCCCAGGGATTTTTTCTTTGTCTACAGTAATTATACCATCAGCATCCCAATAAATTTTATTTTTGTTCGATACCAACAAAAACAATAATCTCTCACCCTTCCTTATATATGTTTTAGGTACCAAGCTGAGTATGTGTTTTGGGGTGTAAGGAGTTGGTTTTTCATGAGAAACAGTAATATTTACCTGTTCCTCACCTTCGTCTGGAGACTGAACAGTAACTGAATCTTTAACACTGATTTCATTGTTTTTATTATCAACTGTGTCATATCCACTATTATCCCTATCAGATACTTCAATATTTGATACGATGGGTAATTGAATTGGTCGACGTCCTTCTTCAGCAAAATGTAAATATCGCTGCAAAACTTGCATGTATAGAGTGCACTTTTTTCTTTCTTCCATATCACTTTTTAAAATGTCTTGCATTTCCATATCTAATCGTGATAGGGGGTTATCAGTCGTATTATGCTGATTAAGTTTTTCTATTACACTTGGATCAACAAGCAACATTTTCTTGGCATGTTCCATTTTTCAAACAAAAGAGGCAACTAATGCACTTAAAATTGAACCCAGTATCATTGGTAAAAAGGCACCCCCTTTTTGAATGATTATGTTTTTGCGAATTTTGTTTGTACTTTTACGTACTAGTTTGCGAAGTATGTCTTTATACTTTTTCAATTTTTTTCTAGCTTTTTCTTCTAAGGGCACTTTTCCTTTTAAAACGTTATGAATGCATTCACAAATACAATTTATTTCTTCTTCATCGCACGATTTTAAAAGAGCTTTTATGTATTTTGGTTTAAGTGTATGCAGGGCTCTAAGTAAATCCGTATGCGTCTTTAGTCTTCGATGCATTATTTATGACTGATATGAATTTGTTGATTCTTAGCATATTTAAACACTTTTGTTGGGATGTACACAGTACAATATCCGTCTGAAGGGAATATTTTTGTCTTAAAACGGCACACGTCATTAGTATCCTGTTTTAAATCAATCATTAGGTATCCATGAGCTTCATTAGTCGCATCTTTGTAAGAATCTTCCATAAACTTAATATTTTCTGGCGAAACTTGTCGTGCTAGGTATCGAATTTGAGTCTTATCACGAGGATTTTTGAAATAGATGATATAACTAGAGTTTAGTGATATGTCTCTTTGGCCTTTACCTTGATGAAATAAGTTTTGTGTTATGTAGAAAACACTCAAATTTCTGTGATGACTACCTTTTGTAAAAATATCAACAATGCGCCCATCGGATTCCCTCATGAGATCATCGATAATTATAAGTTGAGGATCCTTTCCATCGAACATACTAAGATCTGGTATTCCTTGAAAATAATTTACGTTTCTCAAATTATACAACGGTTGCATTTCATCATAACACCATGTAGTTTGAACAAAATTCACACTACAAACTTCTTTTACATGTTTAATAAAGTTTGTAACAAAATTGGATTTTCCACACCCACTTGGACCAGCCACTATTGCAGTAAATGGATGATTGAAATGAAACATTTTTGACTACCAACACGTGTTTCTGGTATGAGGTAAATGAAAATAATGAAACAATGTATTGAAAGATACAAATATATATATATTTATGTAAACTTAAAATAGGATTAAAAATTATGTCTTACATTATGTCTTAACTCTATAAATATATTATTACATTAACAGCTAGGTACTTTACAAAGGTGCGGTGAGGTAGGTACCTAACTAGATACTTAAATTCTAATATTACTTAAACTTAGTTTCTTAAACTATAATGCCCCCATGCTAAAGTATTTACAGAATTCGATAAAATAAAACGTTTAGTATCATTATGTGAAAGACATGTTTTGTTAATTTTTTGAGTGAAAATTACATGCTTTATTGACTTAAATCTATACATGTGAGAAAATTGAATATTTTTATCAAAGAGACACGTCTTATAGTTATCCATTGTAAGTTTTTTAGTTACACATTTATTTACTCCTTTAGCCTTTGTAATGATTCTATTTTCAACCAGCATTGCATACATTTTCGATCGTAAGCCCACAAACTCTGTAAAGATTTTACCGTTATTTTCATCTTTAAATAACCCTACTCTTTTCTTGTTGACAAGTGGAAAATTAAATACATTGTCTGTTGGATAATCAGATGTATCGAAGTATGTTTGAATGTCGTCTTTAATATCTCTGTAAAAATCCTTTGTAAATATTTGGTAAACCAAACTGTCTGTATCTGTGTATAACAGATTGATATTGGTTTGAAATTTATTTTTCATGTAATTATAATGGAAATCATACATCAAAGTTTTGGATATATCTAAAACACACAATCCTAAATAGATGGGTTTGTTGTAAACCAATTTTGTTTTGCGAAGTTGTATTGCAACTAATTCTTCTGAAAATATGGAAAGACTATGAAATTCAGGTCTTGCTATTAAACTTTGAGCCCCTTGAATCTTCCCTCGATTTTCCCAGTGAGTGAGCAATTTAACATTTACCCGTTTCTCAATGTTTTCCATTGTTTTTCCAAAGATTGCATTGTTCATAAGCTTATAGAAATCTTTTTCAAAATCGGATTTGGCTTTGGTTCTTTGATTTGTATTTAATTCTATATACTTGCTTAACCATGGACTTTGATCAAATTTTAAAATTCTATGAATTTTTTTTATTTTTAACCCCATATTTAAGCATTGTATTAAATTTCTGTAGTGTATTACGTAGCTACTTTTATTATTTAGGTTTGGAACCAGTTTAAAGTCTTTTGTATTCCCTATACAAACATTTTCTGGGCAGAGTGGAAAATCAGAATGTAAATCATGTAAGTTATCAGGATATTCTAAATCTACTTCTAAAATATAGCCGATTTCAGAATCGATTGCAACTTTGAAATTTGTCTCAATATCAACCCACTGGAAACCTCCAACGGGGAGATACTGTGACATCGCCCAACCATATAAATTATTAGCATCAAGATATATTAAAAATGATGTTGCCTGATTTCTATCGTAATTATTCATGTAGTGGTTGTTTGCTTTGGCATATCGATGACTGCACTGTGATACTCCACCTCGAATACCAGATTTAATAAAGGCAATTTTATCAAAATCTGTTAGCAACTCTAACTCTATTTTTGTGTATTTTAACATCGCATCCCAACTTAAACCTGGTGCTGTATAGTAATGCGCAGGATCCAAACCATATGTGCTCATACAAACAGTTCTAAAGTTTTCAAAAATGTCACTTAGCAATAAAACATCTGTCTTTAAGTACAAATCCGAATAATCACTCATAGAACGACATTCAAAATGCTGCCAAACATCTTTAGCATGTTCATAGTCTTCATTTGAAACTTTTGTACCCGTTATTGAGCTAAAGAATTGGTTTTGTGTAGGAAGAGATTTTTGTTTAAGACTTTCTAGCCCGGTCATAAATTCATAAGGATATACACCTTTTCTTTTTAATCGGTTAAAATCCTGCTCATTCGGAAAATGTTTCCTCAATTCATCGAATTGATTGATGTTTAGATTATTTGCTAGTGTTTCCAAACTACATGACAAAAATTTCAGAGAATCTATAAACCGTAAACTTACTCGATGGTTATTAACTTTTAATAATTTTGAAAAAGATATATAACGCTCTTTGTTTTGGGGAATTATTTCCACTGCACCTTCAGCAAAATTTAAGGCATGAACAATAAAATGAGCATCATAATTACTTAGATTATGCAAGATAACCGGAACGAAACATTGACTTCTAAATTTACTGCTACATATTTCATGAGCAACACCTCGAAAAACGCCTGTATACCAATCGTGGTCTATTATTTGTTGGCATTTTAAATCTCTCCCACAAATGTAGCATGTAGTAGCTACAGCTATTTTAACTTTGTCCATATCTGATAAAGGTAATGGACATTTTTGAAAATTATTTATTTTGGTAATTATTTCAATGTCTTTCTGTAAGCTTTCCATAAACTTTTTTGCACAGTCATCACCCACGTAAGTTCTGTATTTGGAAAGACTGTCGTCATAAGCACATTTAATGTAATACCCAAAACTATATACATCATGTCTTTGAACATTTTCAGTATGAGGTAAATCAGGATCATTTGAACAGGATGTGATTGGTCTCAGAAATGATTCAAAATCCGCATATATAACAAACGGAACCTTGAGTTGTTTTTGATATTTATCGAATGAAACCTTATTATTGGAAACATTTTCACCGAACCAATTCTTTAAGCATGGTTTTTCGGAAGGTAAGTCAGTACGAATTTGATTACAATCTCGCTTTTGATGTTGCAATAACTGCTCGTGGTTTGAAAAATACAATAAACAGCCATCACATAAATGTATTGCGGCGTGTCGCGAGGTGAGTTGGCTTCTTATTAAACGTGACATATTTTTAATATAGCAATAATGACCATTTGAACCATTTGTTATGTATAATAAGTTAATGTGACAACTTTTTCGACACTTTGTGAAATATAAGGGACCAACAACAGAATTTTGTTTTTTAACATCATCATATTCTAATCCGAAAACATTCACACTCATGTTGTTTAATTTTTCAACTTTTGAGATGTCACATAGTTTAACGGGGAAAGAAACCCCATCAAGTTTTAATTTATTTTCATTTCTTACATATGATGTAACTCTATCAGCATTTTTTGCAACTGGATACAATGCCGATAGTAATGCCCATTGGAAACATTTAACGTCTGCGTTTTTAACATTGACTACTGCTTTTTTTGTTTGTATATCATGTGGTAATTCAATGTATGATGTACCACGTAGGGGGTTAAATTTATTGATATTCATATCAATGCTCACAATTTTAGATAAACTCCAGCCACTATCCTTTTTTTCAAATTCGCTTATTTTGCTAGACAAAGTGTCCTTTAATGATTTTAAAAATATATCTAAATCATCACCTTGCATGATTATAAAGTTACTAGTTTGAAAATCAAATGAGTTTTTTATTTCCTTTGTTTGTTGTACAAAATCAGCGTACAATATAAAGTTAACTTTAAAAATTGTTAGTTCTTCGATAGCTTCATTGATTAAAACTGAAATTGTTTCATTGATTGATTCTACAAATAATTCAGGAGTTTCAAAATCTATTTTCGTTTTATCTATTTTAGATGTTATTTTGTATGTATAAACACGGTTTCCAAAAGCTGATTGTATAAGATCAACATTCGATAAAGAATGTTGAATTTTAACAGAGTTATATTTATGTTGTTTACTATTGAAATGGCTGTTTAAATACCTCTTTTTTATTGGCAAATTGCAGGTAGTGCAATCCACAGTTCCAGTTTCAGCTTCCATACAAAGATTGAGTAATTCATTATCGAAAATTGAGTCAAATGCTTCCCGCGATGTTGATGGTGTTTCCAAATGGTTTTGTTCCTCTGACCGTCTTCTCTTCATTAGATATATATGTCCTCTTTATCAGATATAGCATTATAATAGAATTGCTTGAAAGTGTTATGTTCTTCAACCTCCTCCACGGGAGAGTAACTTGGCGTGTCCTGTAACGACATGTTACTTTTAAAAATACATAAATGCAAAATCATAGATCAAATAAAGTCAAAGTTTTGCTACAAAAGTTTGTCATCAAGGGTATCTTGAACTCGGTTTAGCTTATATTGATAGCGTTTAAGTGCAAAGGTGAAATCGGTTCAAAGTAAATACGTAATATAACAACTTACCTCCATTTTATACGGTAGAACACGGAAACACTATTTATTGTGGCAAATACTGTGTGTTGAGTAACGAATAATTTTAGAATACACGCAGATGTTATTAGACGTTATAACAATATTTATCTGTAGTTCACTGCACGAATGGCGTAAGACTGTGGTAGTAACTCGAGGGTTTTAGACCTTTATAGCAGAGAAATATCGCAAAAAACTCATGACATGTTTCAACAGGTAAACTTTCTTGGTTTGTGATGGGTGCCTAATAGTTTTTTGCAGCGTCGCATAACTCACATTGATTTATCGAATATGTTATCTGACGCCCTTTTCACGTAGCAATAAACTCGCGTCATGTCCCGACAAGCAAAATGCCTTTTTGGGTGGCCACTACCTGTCGGCTGGTTTTTATATTTGCATTGATTGTATCGCGTTATAACATGATGCTAAAAGATGAACTTCATGAAAATTTTATTTGCAATTACATCATCCACAGCTTATAATTAATGCCCACTGCTGGTTAATCAGGCGACGGACAGTGCGTCACAGTGAAGGTGTTAGGTTAGTTTATTTAAATAATAAAAATAATTAATAATGGTTAAATAATTAATACTTAAATAATAATTTCATATTATATGTATCGTGGGGGGCCGTACAATATTAAATAATATACATATAAAATAAAAATATATTTGTGTATTGCTAATAAATAAATAATAAATATTGATTATCATATTATCATAATATAATAATATGATATTATAGATAATTACCTATTGTAACGCGGGCTTAATATTAGGGGTTGTGCTCGGAACGCAGCCTTTATGCGCGCGCATCCACCCTCCGCCAGGGAAGTTTTCGGCTTGAGAGATGTCACATAAAAAAAAGTTCAGTTGGAGGTTAATTTTTGACCTACATAGTTCTCGATTTAATACCTAATGATGTGAACAAGCATTACACTAATTTAATTCACACAAATTCTTTTCGTCAACGGATGGGGACTGCTTATCTATAGTACCTGCCCCGCAAGCCGGACACAATGGCTCGACCCTCAATAAAACGCTATTGTTTGTTCATTGAGTATACAAGTGGCTTCGTAACTTTTGAATGGGCCGGGGTGCGTTAAAATGGGTTAGCGCAATCGATCAGGCGTGTGACAAAACATACAAAAAGAGTCTAAACTTTTTTTTTTTTTTTTTTTTTTTTTTTTTAGCTGGCGCCCTGGCAAGACCACCCCAATCGCAACTTTTTTTGGGTGAGCCAGAATGAATCAATCCCTACTACTTCTATGCTCGAGTTTCGATTCAAACTTTAGCAACTTTGAAGCATACAAACCTAAGACATGCTAACACGGTGCCTCTGTCTGTTGTTGAAAGATATACAGGTTCTCTGTATATCCTAGTTAGGATAACAGAATGATCTTAACTGTGTGTTTTCTATTTTCAGTTCAAGAAAACACACCCTGCTTGGTTCATCCCAGCTTGTTCTAGGCAACTCTGATGACAGGCGCCTGAATCCATGGCGCCATTACTGCAGTTCGTGCCTCCAGCCTCGCTGACCTGAGCCTGCCTGCGGAGCATCATCATGACCGCACCATCATCTAAAGGAATCTCCTGGAGCTGTACTAGATGATTGTGGTCGAGGTCGACCAGCTGTCAGAATGGCCGAATAATCGGAAATTGGTCGCATGACTAAAAACCTATATAAAGCGAGTGCGCGTTGACCCGCCCCCTCTATTGCATTTCTGACTTCAAGGAGTTCACACCTCTCGAATATTGTTGAAATAGGCTGTGACTATGCCCAAATGAATTTAAATTGTATTGCTAATTATTTATCCTGACTGATGTTCTAGTTATGAAATTCAATTCGTAATAATTAAAACATTTTGAAGTTGTTATAACTTTCTTGATCTTTTTTTTAGTGGTTTTAGATAGAAACCGCTTATTATATAGAAAAATAATAGAAGATAGATTAATAAAGAATAAGTAGGTATAGTCCGACAAACCAGAAAAAATCTGTAGTAGCAGTTATTTATTTATTATTTCCATTGGTAATTATGAATGCGTGGTATGCTGATCAGTAATAGTGATACTCTACTAAGGCTCCTACACATATGCCCCGGCACAAGCCGCAAAAACTGGCAGTCCGCATGAAACTCAATCAATAAGCTAAGTAACCTTGAGCCGCACGCGGCAACCTAAGCCGGCGGCACTGTGTGTGTGTACTACTCGTAGAAGCCTTTATGAAGAAATCTAAAAGAAACTCATATGCGAATTTTTTAAATTCTGTAAACACCGTGCAATTCAACTATCGATATCGATAATAGTGCGCGCAGCTCTACGGCAAGCCTCCATCTTTGTGCCAGACTCAGATTAGGTATGCACGTTTTTTTCGTAGGTATGTCATCTCTATTCTTTTTTCCCTTACTCTATGCTATTATCTCGTCCTCAGAGAGGTACGACGACTAACAAGTGTCAAAAGTGTACATTATGGCGCGTTTTGTCGACACCATTAGGTACCACAGATAATGCAACAGTTCCTAAACTGGTACAAAATGCTTACATTTTGACAGAACGACATGACAAATATCTCGCGGTGCGCATCTTAGGCCCGCTGGTGACATTGTGCTCAAACGTTTGTCACATATATATATATGTAAAAAAAAGCTCCAAACACTTTCACAGCGTCTTGTAAAACAAAGAATAATTGTATAGATCAATCAGTATAAAACGGTAACTAGAAACAGCCAAGAATAGAAAAAACTAAGCTAAGTAACATCAAACAAGATGTTCTTGGAAAGAAAATAAATATTACGTATAGTGCCACGGTTTCAAAATCACACCGCTCTGTTATGGGGTCCAAAAAACTCTCCTAGGGTGACAATACAAACCCCAAGTTTATTACAATGAGACTAGTCACGGGTTATTCCCATCGAGCCCATCGGCTGGCCCACTGTTGGGGCAGATGGAAAAAAAATGTCTGTACGCTATTGCATTTTAATTAAAAGCACCTAGTTCAAGTATTCTTGTATGAAACGAGACGATTCGTACTAGAATGAAGATCACTGACACAGCTCTCAGATCTAAATTGAAGTGGCAACAGGCAGGTCATATACGTAGAGCTGACTACTAAAGGGTGAAAAAGGTTCTCATAATTAGGGCAACCACGAACTGAAAAGCGTAGCGTAGGATAGCCCCCCACCTGTTGGACTGACGGAAACTTATGGACGGAAAAGCCTCAAATCTTTCTTTCTGGAAACCTTTGGTAGAGGTTGGAGGCTCAAAAGTTTTTTTTTTTTTTATAGATTGATGATGATGAAAGTATTTTTTTTCTTGTAATTGTGTTGTTACATTACGGTGTGACAAACGGCCACGGAACCATTATACTAATGGTTTGTCCCTTCTCCTTCATTCGCTGACCTCTGCTTTGTTAATTTTTTGCCAACCTTACCCTCATTCTGTATAAATTGCGAAAAAAACTCTTAAACACAATGTAAACAGTGCTCGAGTTTTATTGGAGACGTAATTTTATTATGAGATAATATAATATAATAATGCTACACTAAATTGTTATGTGGTTTTCGCTAAAATGTAACTGTAGTTTAACTAGCTGTTTCCCGCGACTTTGCACGAGTGGTAGTCAGTTTATTATTAAGTGAATTAGAACAATAACGTACTGCCAGCATTAAAAGTAGATCACTTTTATAGAATTTCAAACTTTTTGGTTCTAATCATATTTTTTTCATAAATACCTACAACTTTTAGGATAGAATTTTTACTTTATAATTAATCATAGTTAGAAAAAGGAATTGGAAAGTTACTAGTTTTAATAATAATCAATAATAAATCATTTTTTGAAAGTCTCATCATTTCAAGTTAAATTAACAAACAGTTCTCATCTTACTTTTTTGGTCTCTACCTACAAGTTTCTGACAGTTTCTGTACATTCAAACTTCACCATAACCAGGACCCAGAGACTCCAAAGAAATTATAGTTGAGTTCACAAACAATAGTTCGTCCCAGGACGTCCCGCCAGCGACGGAAGGATCGGGAGACGGGACCGGAAGGAAGTCAGCTCAACTCGGGGACGTACAGCTAGGTTAATTTACTGCTGGTCCTATTGGAAAACATAATTTTTTTAATATTGCAGTAGAAGTTTTCTAAATATTTTTTAATCATTTTGAAGCTGACTGACAATCAACGCACACTGACGCACAGCCTAAACTATAAGTCCTAGAGGTATGAAATTTGGAGGGTAGTATCCTTATATAGTGTAGGGGTGCACTAAGAAAGAAATTTTGAAAAGTCGCACCCTAAGTGGTCTAAAATTAGGATCAAACATTTTAACCAAATAATGATGCTGCTACCGCGCGCTATTGATTAATATGGAGTGTTATCCAGTATGGGCATGTTACTTCAAAATGTAGGAAACATTTCTAATTTCTAAGTACACTACAATTTAACTACCAGTTATTTATTGTATCTTGGAAGCCCACCTCTCATCTAGGCTTGTATTAAGTTGATCATGCATAAGAAATACTACGAGATTTCATTTTGTATGTTTTTTTCGCTATCTGGGCCATATATAAATAATTTATACGTCAAGAGATGTTCACAAGTGAAGCCGGGTTTCCCCTTTAATGGATCTGTCAGAAGTGACAGATCGACACCTGCCAATAAATTTTGACGTAGCTTTTGTATTGATTGATTTGGCTCGTTCTCATACAACCTATACATACCAAATTGAAAATTTTATAGGCCTTGTATAGGTTAGAAAATATTCGACCATTGAACTGATAAAAAAATGTAATTTCTTCTAATAAACATTTGTAATTAGTAATATCATAAAACTCACAAAATGGAAACCATAATTATGACTTTTTTTAGAAAGTCACAGGGTAGGTACCTAAACTAAAAAGGTAAATAAGTACCTACGACGTACAAAATAGACTAGAAAGCTTACTACTGTTAATAATTCCGGTATTTCAAGGTAAGTTTATTTTGAAAACATAAACGGGGAATTGATAGAAACATCAAAATACGAAATGGTGAAGGTAAACATCCAGTAAACATTACTGCCTACCCTCAATAAACAATTTATGTTCAAATCCAGTGTATCCGAGTGTCGTAAATATTGTTATGATCCACTAGCGCTTTTAATAGTATTCTGATAAAAGATAACGTGTGTAAAACAGTGGTTTGATGATCAAATAACTAATACATGGTACAAAGTAGGAACTTACTTTTTGACACATGATACAAAAACAAATGTTCCGTTTTTCCAAAACCGGGCACTAAAAATACCGATCGAGTTTGAATTGATTCGTTCACTCTGTATAGTATTATATAATCTGTGACTCTGTGAAACTGTTTTTACCCGACTACGGCGAAGCAAAGAAGAAGGTTATGATTTTGACCAGTATGTATGTACTATGTTCATCTGTTTCATCATAACTCCTAAACGAATGAGGTTGCATTGGGGTAATTGCGAAAATGGGTATATTCCGAAAATCCATAAAATCTAGTAACATAATGCGATATTTTCCTGTTGGCAACATTGGTCTAGACGCCATCTTTATTGGCATCGCCGTGACAGTCCTATATATCCTCGTGCCAACAGGAAAATATCGCTTTAAGTTACTTGATTTTATGGATTTTCGGAATATACCCATTTTCGCAATTACCCCAATGCACCTTGTTTGACTTATTTAAAAAGTATGCTTGGTTGTTATTAGGTATAAAGAGTTTCTCCCAAGTATAGCATAGTGAATATAATGTTTTAAATCAAGTTCAGAATCAAACATTTTTATTGTAAACTTCTGTATATGGGTGGAAGTGGCCGTGTTGTTGAAACTTGACACTTATTTATTTATCTGTCCCCGAAGATTTGGAATAACTTTACTTGGCGTTTGTTCTACGTGTATTTCACAATTTGTTCAGTTTCTGTCAAAAAGAGAATAATAAAACAAAGAAATTTATTCACGGAGTATTTTCACCATGCTTCTGATAAACACCATCAAAGTCATTCGATTTAAAGAAAAGGCTATATTTTGACTCGAGAGTATCAAAATCCCATGGATTCTTAAAAAAATTCGAAATCAGCGGAAAGAAGACAAAAAGTTTCAAAAACTTAACGGGGATTTATTTAATAAAATCTCACTGATCACTTTGTCACACAATCGTCATCACGTTTTGTATGATTAGGTATGATTACAATTTGTTTTTATTAGATGACTAGCCGTCTCCCGCGGCGTTGCTCGCGTTAGGGTGTGACTTTTCAAAATACCATTTTCCCGCTTTTCTGTTGAAATTTTTCCTGAATTTTCTTTGCTATAAACCTCACGGAGCCTGAGACTTTTCCAACGAATGCAAAACCGTGGAAACCGGTTCGTGCGTTTTGGAGTTATAGCGTCAGGAAGGAAAACCCGACTTATTTTTATATAGTAGATATGTAGCTAATTCGTCCCAAGCTTGTTTGTCTTCTAAATAATCAGCCCCATAAGTACTACTAATCCCATAGTATTGCTTAGAAAGCTTCCAAAGCTATTTACATTATGGTATAATTCGAGTGCCACGCATTCACTCTCGCTCTGTGTTTAATGTGAAATTCATTTAGTATTTATTTTTATGTACTTAACCAATATGCAGTACTAAATTTTCACTTCAAAATAAAAAGTTAAAAGTGCATGAACACTGCCATCTATTATATTTTGATTGGAGCGTATTAGTCTCTTTCTATTCCCCCCGCTGACAGTTGGAAGTCGTTTATCTTCAAAAACATGGGCGGTCAAATGCTGAATTGCTGAACACTGCCATCTATATTTGATTGTAGCATTTGTAGCGTATTAGCTTTGGTCTCTTTCTATTCGCCCCGAATAGAAAGAGACAGAGGCTAATAAGCTGACAGACAGAGACTATGTCCTCCCGTAACGCAACGTTGTTGGAAGTCGCATTAGAAGTATAATTTCAAAAAATCTAACTCGAAAAAAAAAACTAACTTATTGAACAGATTTCATAATTGCCCTGTTAGTATTTTGAGCTGCAAAAACTTCCAGGACCTGACCCACAGTTAAGATGCAAAGTATTCTGCAGGCAGCAGACGCGAGGCGCTAGGCTCAGGAGTCCATTAATATTTAACACCCCCGACCGCCCCAGTTCCTTCCCATAAATAGGTTACACAGACAACCCTTACGCTATGATTTAGTTCTAGATTTGTGGGTTACCTATAGCAAGTACCTAAAGGTTAGTAACTAAAAAACCTACGTCATATTTCTCTCTGTTTTTTTAAGCAATCGTGGCGTACTTGCAATGAGAAAATAATATCACCCGTGTTTAAGAATTGTAGTCATGTTTTTATTATTTTCAGCTGCGAAAATAATCAGCTTATAAATAATTAGATTAGTTTTTTTCCCATACACAAAAAGATTGGTGTCTTGAGTCGAGAAACTGTGTTTTAAAACCATTATCAACCCTGTTTAGTTAAGTACTGGTGCTAATGATAGGTTTTAAAAAAAATGTATTACAGGAAAGATAAAATTAAATATTATGTTAGATCTTTTTTAATAACAGCTGTTATACACTGTTTTATTCACAGACTTTTTTCAGAGAATATTCTGAAACAAGCTGACCAAGTTTATTCTTCAGCAGTGAGTTTTCATGACTTGAACAGCGCTATAAAAATGAACATTTAAAAAAATACAAAAACAAACTTCACTTTTGCGCCCTAAAAGCATACTACAACATGAAAAATCCTATTTATTTTTACAGCGACGCTCTAACACTGTCGCGGCGGATTAGATTCGCACTACAGTTATTCACCGCTAGGGGGCGCAGATGAGCTATCGATGGAAAAATCCAATTGACACCGGATAAAACCGGATTTTCTAGTCAATTTGATACATTTTACCTGTGTCTGCTATTACAAAGTTTTGTCGCGTTTCACGGGAAAAATTGTTTTACAGTATTTTGGTAAAGAAATCATTTTGAAGTGTCTTTTTTGTGCATAAATCTTAGTATTTGAGTACACACTGGTACTTTATGATGATCAAAACGTTGACCTAGTCAGTCAAATAGTCAGTGCCTAGATATTTAAGACAGGTTACCTTAATCGTATAAGTAGGTAATATTCCTATCCAGAGCTTTGCATACCTATCTCAATGTCTCTCAACGTCTGTCATGCCAGAACGACTTCAGTGGTGTAGTTCGTAGGTAGGACACAAGTGGGTTCAAGTATCTCTTTAGGACTAAATGTTTGCATGAGCAAAATATTCTTCTGTAAAACGAGTTTTACGACGAGTTTTATTAATTTTTCCACACTTCCACAGAAGGATAAACCTGGTGAGGAGAGTGGGAACGATCCACTGGAACTTATAGATTTGTCCACTCGCTACAAGATTGTAGGAACGCGATAAAAAAATATTATATTAAGGTTATATATTTCTATCATTAGATAATTATCATTGTGTGTATTGTGACACAAAAGTGGATTCCATCGCTGATCACGTTCTCTGTGGACGTCCTCAGTGAGGCAGTGCATAGTTACAGGTTGCTCTTAACTTAACATTACGTAAAGCCATCTTGTTCCATCATTTAGTTAGTAGTGGACTGGAAGATAGGATGAAATGTGCCAAACTAAAACAGTTTTGATAGAACCCGTAGCGGATGGAAAAAAAACATCCAGAAATGCCCACTGCTACGTCGTAGCATGGTTACGACGTAGCAGTGGGGATATCTGGAAAAAAAAACATAAATGCCCACATATCTGGAAAAAAAACATAAATGCCCACTGGTAGGGGATTTCTTGGTGGGCGTTTCTGGAATATATCGAAAAATGCGTCATGTTCCACGTCAATTTCAATAAAGTTGGGATATTCGTAAAAATTGAAGTATTTTAATATATATCCATCAAAGCTCAAATCTCTTTGACGGCATGTTAACGCATAGCCTGCGCTTCTGGCCCAAGGTGGAAGAGATGAGCTCTGGTTAAAACCACCAAAAAAATCCAAAAAGCAAGAATCGATATCGATGTAGAAGGGCTTGCTTTTTTCTCAAAATCAGATTTATTTTTTCTATAAAAATTAATTATAAGGTAAAGTTTAAGATTGTGTACTGTTTCCTCTTATAAATTTTTATCTAAAAAGCCTCCTGCCGGCAGTCGTAGGGGCCGCTAAAGGGTTTCTTTTGACAAAAACACCGAAATCCATCTCCGTAGGGGGAACTCGCAGGGGATTTCTGAAATGAGCTCTTTGAGGGAAAATTAAATTTTTGAAAAAAAAATTGAATGTTCTTCTTTTTCAGTCACAGAATAATATTTTAATTTTTGAAACTTTGTCATCGTTTATTAATGATGAAAGGGTAGTATGATATACGGTATTTCTATATTCATAATTCCCCACACGTCATGACCGATTCGTATCTTAGTATGGGGAAAAATAAACTTGTGATAAAAAAAAACCCACATTAGCCTGTAACTTGACCCCTGAATTGTTTCCACCTAAACGCTTTTAGACCCCTGTTATTTTTTAATATATTCCAGTACCCACGAAAGCTAATAATTGTTGATATTAAAAAACCTTCGCTTCACGAAATAGGGAATTACGGAACCTTTGTTTTACAATTTTTCAGGTAATTTTAGAAGAATTTCTAATGTTGGGGATTTTGGGGAAAATAAAGTGTTGCACAATATTATGCTAATGTAGGCGTTGTTTGTTGGTTGCGTTACTATTATTTTCTTGGTCACTCTATAGTATAAGGTCAATAAAACAAGAGAATTATGTTTAACAATGTTATATTGTGCTATTATGCTGATTAAAAAATCCATCGTAGGTACTTATCTATATTTTTCATTCTTCTAAAAGAGTACTTATAATACATTTTACGATTTGGAACTTCTTACAAACTTTTAAATAAATAACGCCATTACATTCTCGAACTTTGCTTCGTAAGCCATAAAAAATACCTACTCACATAAAAAGCAACAAGCCTACGAAAGACTTGCGCAAATTCTAGAACTCTTCCCGTTGTACTTTATTCAAAATTCTATTACACCCCCCGTAAACCCCTGCCTACCCCTCTACACCCGTATTATCAGCCGGGCGCACTCACTATTTGACGCTAGACAAAAGTTATTGAAAATAAATTGGCTTGAGCATACTCACAGCTCTTAATCAGCTAGTACACTTCAAATATTTCAAAGATGCCTGTGAGCCAGTTCGTGGGCTCAACGGGAATAACCCACATTCATACTTACCAACTAATGTAAGGCTAGTATAAAGAATCTTTTATGAATTTTTAAAACGTTAATAAAATTAAAAAAAAAACGTAAGTCCTTTATTTGCTAAATAGATGATCACCTCTATACAGAGTGCTAGGTGTGCCCGCGACTTCGTCCGAGTGGAAAAGTGTCTTTTGGGTAGCATTTTTAATAACTACCATGCAACATTTCATCCCCCCTTTTCAACCTCTTACAAACCTTTTTTCGTATTAAAAGTAGCCTATGTCCTTTCTCAGGTTCTAGACTATCTGTGTACCAAATTTCATTCAAATCGGTTCAGTAGTTTTGGCGTAAAAGTGAGACAGACAGACAGAGTTACTTTCGCATTTATAATATTAGTAAGGATTGTAGAGTCTGACAATTTAAAATTTTAATTATTATCTTTTGTATTATATAGTGTAGCATAAATACGTTTTCTAAAGTTGTATTTAAGTAATACTTAAGTAACTTTTACTTAGGTCTATATTCGTATAATAATTATGTATTTCTTTATTTTTCTTCTTCACGGTCAACAGTCAAAATAAATTTATTTGGCCAGGTAAAGGCACTGAACTAGCTGTTCCCTCCACATAACTAAAGAGTGTCACCATGATATTGAGAACGAGATTGCCGCCCGATCGGTAATCCCGGTGTTGCCGCGTATTCCTGGGAATTCTATAAAATTCCCGGGAATCCCCGGATAGCCTGCAGGTGTGAACATTCCATTATACCTGCTGATGTGATAAATGATCGATCGTACTCGAGACGCTTTGGATATTGTTTTCGATGATATTGTTTTAAAGTGTTCTTGCAAAATTCAAAAATAATACCAAACTATTAATAAAAAAATTGATAAACTAAACTTTTAATATTCTAAGGCCCGTATGTTGATTTATTACTCAAGCACTGATCCGCACTCCAGCATAGATTTTTGTATGAAAATCTCTACTGAAATCTATGCTTGAGTAATGATTTCTGATATCGGCATACGGGCCTGCGACTATGTTTGAGATTTGTCCTCAGTGACGTCACGTATCAGGTATCTACTGAAAACATGTCTCCCGATAAGTAAAATATCACCCGATTCAAACATCAAAAATGTACGTAAAACTAACCTACTTTCGGGAATCAATAACATCCAATCCCGCACGTTATTCATACATGCAAATGCGGAGTCCCGCGGGAGGGACGGTACTAAATGTCCCGATGTCCCGATGCTGGCTTATTGTACGTGGATATTTTTCAAATGTTTTTTCGACTGGTTTGTTTGTACCAGAATTTTTTCAATCCTTTAGTAAAAGCATGTAACTCGTTTGTGAGACTAATTAAATTATGCAAAGTACAAAGCACTCTAATGAATGACTATAAAAGTGCCTTAATCAGAGAAAATCGAATTGTTCTGTCATATATTTTTAATGATGTGTTTTGTCTAAGAATATTAATAAATGGAAAACAGTCCGCAAAGTTCCCTTCCCGTTTATTTTTTCTTTTCAAAATAAGGTACCTTACCCTTACAAACACATTCGTCAACCATTTCCCAAACGTCGTTTTACAATCGCAAAACAGGACTCAATGAGTTGGAATGACGTCAGAGATAGGCGACACAGTCTCGCGACAAAGGGATTGTCTTGTCGTCGCGACGTCTTTGTCCCGATCGCTTTGCCTGTGCAAAGCCGGGGCCACTTGGCAGCCGCTTCGTTTTACAAGAATCTTGTATCTCTACATCTTGTATCTTGTATCTTTATAGCGGACGTGGAAGTACAGGTTAACTAATCTTGGAATAAAAGTTTTATTGTAAAATAGTCTGTTTTTTAGGCCAGAGGAAACTGAATACTTCCTAAGATATTTTAGTAAAAGTACACTGTTCTAAAACACTTATCTCGTGGTTCCACTTAAAGAGATGTATTTTGATTTTCAATTATTTTGTCCACCAAAGGCTTCCACAATAGTATAGCTATTTTATGGCCAAATTGAAAAACTTTCGAGTTGAACTTGAAAAAGCTTTTTCGTACTTACAGTGTAACTACAGCTTTAGTGGCAGGTGATTTTTAAATCGGATTTGAAACTTTGTAACCCGCGCTTAGAACTTTCTAAAATTATTTTACCTTTTGACTTTCAGTTGTAAAAACTTTCGGGAAACATAAAATAAAATACGCCTAGATTGAGTAAAGGCGTATTTTTATGATGATACAAACTTGGCTCTAAAGCTATTAAGAAGCGCTTTCAGCTCTAAAATACAGGGGTTTTACTGAAATTTCCAAGCAGGAACCGGAAAAATAAGTTCCCATAGAAGTTTTTTTATGGTTAAATACCTGTCCGTTTGTCGGCCATCACGCCTGATGGAAAAATGTTGAGCAAACGAGTCACGGGTAACAAGCATGAAGTTGGAGACGATTTGCACAATTTTTCTGCGAAAAAGCCCATTGCAGTATGTTACGTTCACGAGTACCTTTTGTCGAAATCATTCTTCGCCGGTCGGGCTCTTCAAGCATGAACGGTTCACCGAAATCACAGCCCAAAGGTCACTTTTACTTTGAATAATGATTCTTTATTGAAGATTTGAAAATGTTTGGGTTACACTGCGCGGCCGACTTGTGCGTTGACGCGAGCTCTTACAAAGTGACATCGTCACTGCGTAGTGTATCACAAACATCACTAGCAAACCTAGGTTAGGTTATTCGGAGGTAGATGCCCTGATATATTATTATGAATTTGAAAGTAAGCAAAAGAAATCTTTTGTTTACCTGCTGACCTCGAGGTCAAGGGCACTCGTTTTAGAACGAAGAATTGAAGTGGTTTTCACCACAACGCTTTCTAAAAGTTCCCACTGCCAATCGTGACTCTTATGTCTGAGGTGTAAGGTTCATTATGATACTTTATAATTTTGAAGGTTGGAGACTTTTTACTTGGATAAAAGTGTTTGAAAGTAAGTGTGTTCTTGAGAGTTTTTATGCTTCAGTACGGGGAAACAAGTATTTCTGACGATAATGTAACCTTCACTATAAATGGTGAATGGCCTAAACAGTTTTTTTCCCTATTTTTGAACTATAGTAGGTAGGTACCTTGTTTCGTGGTAAAATGTTTTGGAACAAGCAGAGGTAAGTGTTACGGCTTAACATCAGGTCCGCCATCTGTTTATTTTATCACTAATTCTCATAGAAAAGTTAGTGCGTAGTTACTTATAAACTTAAAATAATGGCTAAAGAAATTGATCTCTTTGATATAAGAACAGTCGGTTTACGAACTAAATAAATAACTTTCGAAAAAAATGCGTGCATCTCAATATTATTCAACTTTTAGCAAAATATACGAACTGATATAAACGAGGGTCAAATAGTAGAAAAGGGTTCAATTTGGGGCACAAAGGGGTGGATTACGCGTGTTCCTTCAAAATGGTAGGTACTGTCGGATTATGCCCAAATAAACACGAAGTTTCCATCAGCTTACGTAATAATTTGTCTCTTTTATGAATTTTCAGTTGAAAGTTATGAGCGCCTACTTTTTTGGAAAGAGCAACAGAAATTAGGAAGGTTCTTGAACGCCTGCCAAAAATGTTGCAGCAACAAGTTCAACTAGATAAAGTGGTGTTAAGCTGGTTGGCTTGACAGTGATTTACTTGAGTTAATAACTCGCTATTATGAAGTGATGTAACTCCCACATCCCGTCATTCATGGTCAGAGGTATTAAACCGTGTCGGTACCTGTACGTATTATGTCATTCATTTGTCTCAGTACCCAGCGATCATAGCAACCGGAGACTTCTACAAAGAACGATAATACGATTTATGCGTTTCTTTGATACCGTCAAAGCCAGAATTAAGCTGCAGACGAAAGTACTTTGAGAAGTTTGAGAGTAAAAAATACGAGTTTTATTGACTAAGACTGTTGAATAATCACACTACTATCACCGACACGATTTTTACAAGATATCGTCAGAAAGCTAGGTAATTTAATACCGCGTTCACACTCAGCTCATGACGCCGCCGCCGGCATTATTGCCGCGATTAATTCCGGACTTATTGCCACAGCAACATCGCCTTTATTCTTATCAGGGAGCAGTAGCATGAACATGAAGACAACAGAGGCATGGTTGTGATAAGGGTTATGCTATTTCCTGCCCAGTTTCCTGCCGACTGCGGCTGAGTGTAAACGCAACATAATACCAGCCGCTCTCGCACTGTGTAGGTGACAACGATATTTTTCTTCGAGGTACTGAAATCGGTATTGTGTTGGTGTCGAGCAGTATGCAAGCCCCATTACGAGTAGAATCTTAACAGACTTAATAATTATCTACCTTGTTCCTTTGAGTAACTTTCAAGATAGACTCAGTTTATAAAGTGCATTAAGATCAGCTTACTGACCAGTTGGTAGTCTTTTTTCTCTCTTGATTTCATAATTTTATAGTATTTTTGTTTTTGCTGTGTGGTAAGTATCCTTTCTACAATTTTTGTATCAACCAATTATTAGAAATAAACCCCAATCCCCAAGGAAACTCTTGGAATAAATTGATTTGCAGTAAAAAATACAACCAAACCCCAGAGGATTTAGAATGTTTATGTCAGAATTATAATATTCAAAAATAATATTTAGTACCTAAATTAAATTAAAAGTAAATTCTGTAAAAAGTACTTGTGTATTCTGTAAACTTAGATAAAACAATTCCCTATCCCCAGAACTTACACACGCTGTAAGTTGCACACTACAGTACGGAATTCTGAAATGTACGGAACCACAATACGCGGTAATGCCAACTGTGTGTAGGCATTTTAATGAACGTCGATAGCGATACCCTAGTGTTGTGATAGTTTTCCGTAACTCTCTTTCCAAATACGGAAGTTACGGAAAAATTTGGTGCACAATATGCAAATAGGTTATCGAAATGGACAGTAATGGCGCCAAGTTAGACATAGACATAGACATTCATTTAATTACTACTTGGCACACAACATACAAAGTTATGACTGAAATATCATTCCCATAAAAAAAAACATTCCCATGAATGAATATGCATCTAATGTACATGACTTATACAGCATCAGGGGCTTTTTCCACGCTTCGATATTTACCATAGACATTAAATAATATATTTTTTAATACAATCCTCTAACACAGATCCCTCAAACTTATACGAAAATGTTGCTACAACGTGCTGCGAACTGCTACGCCACGTGCTACAGTTATTTAATTCCTTAAATTTGAATCAGAATGTGGTAAATAATGATCTGAAAAATAAAGCTGAACTGGCTTTCCGGATTCAAGCATCGCTGTAGCGTTTTTTTTTATTTGGACAAAAAAAACTTAAGCTGAATATCAATTTTACTCGAGGGACAGGTTGCTCTAAAAGCACGGTTTATCACTGACATCCTGTTAACTACCGCATTACCGTAAACCCGGGTTTACCACATCACTATTGTAGAACATAAAGGTGGGAATGTAATGACTATGGAAGAATTTGCGGGTAGAACGGTCTTTGTGATTCAACAAAACGCCGGTTTGCGGCTCCAGGGGGTGAAGGGGAGATAGATGAGGAGGGGGTATGTGAGGATAGGGTAGGTTTTGATTTGATAATAGACTGTGAAATTGGAAAACAAGTGTGCAAACATCCTATTTTAATTATTATTTTATTACAGTAAAATGGCTTATATTTTGTGGATCAAAATAATTGATTTTAACATTTATAGAGAAAAAGCCTTTTCTGAGGAGATTTTTATTACGATCAATAATCTATTACGAACTTTATAAAACTCCTGAAACAGTCGCCAAATAGAACTCTACCAAATTAGTATTCAAAATTTTGTTCGCTTCACTCACTCGATCAAATATAGATAAGTTGGAGTTGGAACTACACAGTAAAAGCATTATTATTAATTAAACAATCTAGAAGGCTTAATTCTGTCGTTTTCGAACAACTATGCACAAACTAAAATAAACAAACATTGAATGTGTCAGCGTTACCAATTTTATTCACTAAACCTACACACCATATTTGCATCCTTAAATCTTAAAGCTTAGAGTTTAAAATACAACAGCAATTAGCGTTTAACTAGATAACTCGGAAACTTGTCGAACTAATACTCTCTTCTTACCTCAGAATGGGTAAACTTCTAAAATATTTCCATTGGGACTATGTTATTTAAGGAAGCCATGGAACTATAAGTTCTATAGTTATTAATATAAAGTGCAACGTTGCATATCAGTGGTTGTGGTTGTTATTACATAGTTAAATTTGAGGTGTTTTTGAAGGTCTGAACGAACAATTATTATTGAAGATATTTTAAAGCAAATACTTTGTTATTGTACGGGTAAATGATGTTTCAGTATTTTTTAAACTAATAGGATAAAGTCCTTATAGGAACTCTATAGGGACTATTTTGGGTAAGCTAATGGAATGAAAAATATCGTGAAGAAGCCTCTTCACTACAAGGCATTATGTAGTTTTCCAAAAATGCGTTACCGCTTTATAACCAACGTATTTTAACGATTAGAAACCAATCCTTAAAGTCTCCCTTAAGCTTGCGAGCAGTGACTCAGCAACTTCGCATATTAAGTTGTCCAAAACATTTTCTTACAAGAAAAATATTTGTACTAAAAATTCTGGTTGAAAAACTGATGAGGGCGCTTACACAGCACTTTTGGGGCGATTAAGTCCTGTCAGGTGTCCGGGGGTGCTGGGTAAACAAGTGCCCGGGCCAGTTAGGGGATGATGCGGGGAAACTGCCAAATTAGCAAACCTTCTTGTGGACCTTTGGGGTCAGGATGTAAAAATTTTTTGTGTTGTTTCAGAAGTGAGATTACCTCGTTTTGATATTGATTTTGTAAGAATTGAAAGCTGACGTCATTTTAGGTAATCCTACTCTACGAGTATTATCGTGTGACGCTTGTGGGTCGTGGGTTTGATCCCTACTGAAAACCAACAATTTTGTGTATGTCAAACAGATGTTTTTTCTATGGCTGGGTGTTATTAAGTATGTATTTACAAAGAAAGGGTATGTAAGTATTCTATCAGCAATCTAGTTCCCATAGTACAAGCTGTGCTTAGTTTGGGACTAGAGGGCGTTGTGTGAAATTTCCAAGAACATCATACCAACCAATGTTTAGATTTGTGCAACTTAATTACGTTGTTACAATTAACACTGATTTGAACGAACTCAGTTTAAATTCAATATTCTGAGACTTATAACATTAAAATTCTCTATCTAATAATAAATATAAATTCATTCATATGCCTATTACGTTTTCCAGTTACGTAGTGGTCAAAAAAATAATTTCTACGTTTAAATGGCGCTTAGCCACTTTAACTAACTATAAGAAGAAAGATAATGACATAATGTCGAAGTAAACAAAGTAGTTTTAATACCAAGCTCTAGCAAGCATAGTAGTACCCAAGAAGTGTTGAATTTTAACAAGAGTACACTTAAAACGTGAGATACTTAGCTACAAGGCAGCGCCAATTATGGAACGCGAAATATTCATAAGTTTACTGCAGGTAAACTCAGGTAAAGCCAGGAGCAACATTTTATGATCTAGTCAAGATTTGACAGGAGTCACAGCTCAGCTGGTCTATGCTCTGCCTTCCGGTGGGTCGTGGGTTTGATCCCCAGTAAGACAGTGTGTGGCAAACATAGATGTTTGTTTTATTTACGGCTAAGTGTTACTATATATTTGAAAAAATTATATGTATGTATTCTATCAGCAATCTAGTTCCCATAGTACAAGCTCTGCTTAGTTTGGGACTAGAGGGCGTTGTGTAAAATGTTCTAGGATATTTTTTTTTGCTTTACGGCTGTCTAATCTGTCACAGACAGAGGTCATTAACACTTGAGGGCGCGTCTTCGAGAAAAAGTCTATATAAAAAAACAAGATATTTTTATAGTAAATTTCGGAAACAAACTAAAAATCTCATTATTTTCCAGCTTCGTACCACAATGTCTTGTAGAAAACACTTTGGATTCATGAGGCTACGTGTCATTACTTGAAATTGTTCCTTTTATTGAACATAACAGTTGCCGCAACAGGTAACGTGTGCCTGTAAAAACTTGTACCCCTTTTACCCCCAAAGGGGTGGAAACAAAGGAAAACAGACCTTGTTAGAAGTGAATAGGGTCGAGGGCTATCGGAGATGGGAGAGGAAATTAAATCTGTTGTTTGTAATTTTGTTGGCCATTCAAAAGGCTGCCGTACAAGCTATCTTAAGAGGTTCTGTAACTTAGTTTAATTATTTTCAAAAGGTTTCACAGATTTTCATTTTGATATTTTAGGTTATTGTGTACAAATCATTACTGAGGGCTAAACGCCTTCAAACTCTAGTAACACCGTGTTTTGTCTTTTGATTCGATGAGCGAACTCAAATTCAAACAAAAGATACCAAACACGGTGTAACGTGTAACTCACGTTCACGTGTATTATATGCTAGTATAGTATTATATGATCTGTGGTGTAACTATTCTCAGAATTTAGTTTTTTGACGGTATGATTGAATAAACAATGGATTTTAATAATTTTTCATGTAGTTTCAATACATAATTACTATAAATATGTGAAAAAAAGATTTGTCTTAAGGTGAGAGGAATAGTAAACATTTTCTTCTTCGCATTTTTTACGAGCTACTTATTACCCTGACCCGACGATGGCATTTTTCACAAACTTTTCCAGGCGTAAGTAATATGCCACTCGGCCTAACTGAAGCAGCTGGAGGTGGGAGCAGGTCAAACAGCCATACACGGCTAAACTTGACTCCTGTGACACAGTTTTTTTGGCATAGCCTAATGAGAACAGCTTGTGCAAACCTATGTTTTGAAAAAACAATGTTTTTACGGTCGGTCACAATAATTCCGGAATTAATCGCGGCAATAATGCCGGCAGCGGCATGAGGTGAATGTAAACGGGGTATTCGATATGAATTATTGCTTATTGTAACTAACTATCATATCATAGTTTATTTATAACTGACCACTTGTTTTATTATGTGAGTTTTATTTTACATCTAATGTTGTTTTTTTTCACACCCTACCATTTGCAAAACATCCGCTTCCAACTTTTTTTTGCAATATTCCGTTTTACATTTCCAAATGAAAAATAAGCAACAGCTATCATCCTGATCGGTTCAGCCGTTACAGAGCCATTGAAATTAAGAAGTAGGATCTTAGGATTATCTCCGCGATTGTAACTAGCTCTCCTTCCCCGACTGTCAGCATCCCGTCCGTAATTACAACATGGCGTCGACTCTCCATTACCGAGCCGAGGCCCACTCCTGTATAATCTTTTAAAAAATTCACACGCGCCTCGGTTCGCTCGCTACACGCGAAGGTTTCGCACCCCTGACTTTCACCAGCAACCTAACTTGCACTTTACGCGCTTGGAACAAGGTTAGGTTTGCTGTGTGTTATTTTTTTTAATTTTAAATTAAATGTTGTGCGAACCGCAATGAAAGTGGTATTGCTAATTAAAAATGTTTGCAAATTTAATTTAATTTGCGGTGCAGGTGATCTGGATTATGAGTGACGAAAACAGGGTCACGTGTTTCAGGTCACGGGTTTAGGTTGATACTTCTGTTTTGCCGATGTTATGTCGAAAACATATTTGCAGATGTTGACAACATTTTACCTATTTGAAAGAAACCCCGGACTATTTTTTTACCCGGATAAGACTTCCACTTGTCTGGTAATTGAAATAGTCCGGGCCTCTTTACTTTGAGTATTAGCTTCAATTCGTATTGTATCTCGTTAGGTGAAGTGCAGTCTTGGACCGCATTTCTATATTTATACTTTAAATTAGATTTAAAAGTTTTGCCAATTATTATAATGTTCGAGAAAGTAACTTATAATTTAGTTATGACAAAAAAAGGTATGTTTACTACGATTGGTGAGTTTGATAGTGAAAAATACTCGTATGTTTTTAGTCTCGATAGCTTTTTTTCAGTCTATTTTCTACACAAACTCAATAACAAGAGGATATTTAAATAAAGATCCTTACTCAAGCAGTTTAAGAATAAATAAAACTGAAGAGGTTTTTAGGAAGATTATCTAAAAGGCTTACCATTATTTTTCATGGTTATCGTGGCCCTGATGAGTTTTTAACTTACCTGAAATAAAAAGATACAGATTATTCTAATCTTTGATTTAATTGTGTTTTTAACCTAATCTACTACATAGAAATAATATATCACTATGTAAAATATCCGATAATATTATCTATTATGTATTTCTACACATAATGCACACTTTATTTGAAAATAGCCCACATGCAGTGGTTCTTTATGTACCCGTAGTACACTCTTAAGGAGATTGGCGGTATTATCCGGGTTTCCCACGACGTTCATTACCATGGTACGGTACGGTTTACCCGGTTTAACAAACCTTTATCCGGTTAGTCATCAACCGGTTTGTAATTTAGCCGCAAGCGTTGAGATGGTGAGACAGATCTCATTTTTGGGGTAATTTAATGGTTCAATTTAGACCGAGTTCTCGGAAATAGCTTTAAGTTTTAGATACGCAATTTATTATTAATTTAAAGACGATGTAACCTAATGCAAATGAAAAAAAAATCAGTAAATCTAAAACAGATCTTATATTAACAGAAAAATACATAACTAACAGAAAGTTGATGTCATCAACTCTTTGAAGAACTCCTATGGATAGTCGTCTTACTTGTGGACATATTAGTCGAAAAACGTTATGTAAACGTTAACGTGGAGGTTCTCATAAAAGCCAATGACAAAATGCCGAAACTCGAAAGCAGATAGAAAGTGTTAATAAGAATGGACCGAGCGCAGACCGATCGATACTGCACTAAAATTATAACGCGCCAGCCGCAGCACAGTGTGCCGTACGCAGTAGCGCATCTACAGACACATAGTTGCAGATCTTATCTCAACTATGCCATCTCTAGAATCTCTACATAGTATGTTTTGACCAGTATTATATAATCTGTGGTTTTGACATTTTTTCCCCACATCGTTCATCACGAGAGCAATAACTCTGTGACCTTAAAAATCTCAATTATGTCGTCTTTATAAATTTTATTGACCTTTTTTTTTGGCGAAATTTCTCACTGCATAATTAGTTCGTAAACACATGGTTTTGTAGTTTTTCTTGGAACCTATCAATAAACGCGAGATATTAGTTTAGAAAACTAGTTTGCGTTTCCAAAAGCAAGGTAAAATTATTTTTTCTTTAATCACAAATATTACTTTGAACTGATAAATATATGTTTATCACGTGACTAAGCTTAGAAGAATAAAAAAACTTCTTACCTACATACTTTATTAGTTTTCTTTTTGTATAATTTTTACTTAATCAAAAAACAGATTTAGGAAAATTATCCAAGTTATAGTAGTTG
Source organism: Eulithis testata (assembly GCA_947507515.1). Taxonomy (NCBI): domain Eukaryota; kingdom Metazoa; phylum Arthropoda; class Insecta; order Lepidoptera; family Geometridae; genus Eulithis; species Eulithis testata. The sequence goes on along the minus strand of OX382213.1, from coordinate 286,594 downwards.
TGATACTGTGTATCATTGTATTGTGTCACTGTGGTCACAGAGCACTGTCCTTTCGAAGATAGATACATACACATACCTAATATACTGTAGGACTGTTGGTACTGAAGATATTTCGTCGGTGTGTTCTACGAGACGACCAATATCGTTAGGAATAATATTACAAAAAAAATCATTGACAGGCAGTACGGTTTAGTTGGTATAAGACATCAGTTGATGTTTCTTGTATGTTTAGTTTTGAGCTGTGCTGTGCAATAAATTATTTTTTATCTATCTATCTATTAGTAGCTGTCTATTCCGCGCTGTGGATTTGAAGCCTTTGCCCAGCAGTGGGACAAAAATGGCTAAAAAATATTAAATTACGTCCATGGTCGTAGGAATTCAAATGATCTTTAATATCAAAGTCAAAGTCAAAGTCAAAAATCTTTTATTCAATAAAATCTCACTGATCACTTTGAATCGTCATTACGTTTTGTATGATTAGGTATGATTACATATTTTTTTTATTGGATGAGTTGGAGCTAGTTCGTCCCAAGCTTGTTTGTCTTCTAAATAATCAGATATTTTATAGTATGCTTTTAAAAGAAGTCTCTGTTTTATTACGTTTTTGAACTTGCCAATCGACAACTGAGACACATCACTTGGGATTTTGTTAAAGAAGCGTACACATTGCCCTTTGAAAGATTTACTAATTTTTGTGAGCCTAGTGGTGGGAACAGCGAGTTTGTCTTTATTTCTAGTGTTAACATTATGATTATCACTTTTTTTGTTGAATAGATTGATATTTTTTTGAACATACAATAAGTTTTCATAGATGTACTGGCAAGGTACTGTCATTATATTTATTTCCTTAAACTTATTTCTTAGTGATTCTCTGGGACCCATGTTATAAATTGCACGAATAGCCCTCTTCTGCAACACAAATATGGTGTTTATGTCTGCAGCACTCCCCCACAACAAAATGCCGTACGACATAATGCTATGAAAGTAGCTGAAATAGACTAGTCTTGCGGTTTCCACATCTGTAAGGAAGCGGATCTTCTTGACTGCATATGCTGCAGAACTAAGTCTCTTCGACAATTTATCTATGTGTGGGCCCCATTGAAGTTTATTATCTAGAGTTATGCCTAAAAATACTGTGGTGTCCACGAGATCTATATTATCTTCTTTGATTTTTACATTGGCATTTATTTGTTTGACGTTTGGTAGAATAAACCGAATACATTTAGTTTTCTTTTCGTTTAGTAATAAATTGTTTACATTAAACCAGTTTACAACCTTATATTGTTTCCAAAATAGCTAATTACTAAATATTTCTAAGTCTTATACTCCAAATTCAGCCGTTATCTTGGAAAAACACTCAAGCAATAAGCTCGTCTTTATAAATATGGTGACCGTCATACTGACGACTGTGACTGATGTAGTAAATGAATCGAAATGTTGCGTCACGAAACGAAAGAACTCGGGCGATATTATCATTGAATAATAGACTCTATGGCGTTCATATAGCACGTAATATCGTTTACTAGACATTATTAGTTCTTTTGTTGACCACCAGGTCCGATAAGTTTGCATTTGACGGACGTAAATAGTGACGTTCGACGCTTTTCAGAAAACTTAGACCTAAAACATTTAGAGAAATGTGCAAGAAGGAACTAACAGATTAGCAAATGGGGTCTATTATCGTAACGATTAACCCTTTTCGACTTGTGGATTCGTGAAATAAATGTAGGGTTAGGTTAGGAAGGGTATTTTATATACCTAAGCTAAACAAGGGTTTGTAGGTAAACATATCTTTTGGGCGGCGCCGGCGGGCTTAGACAAATCGATACTTGAATATTTTAGTTAAATTACCGAATTTTGTTTTGAAGTTCTGGTAGGAGCAGTGTAGGTGCTTTGGTACCTACCAGTAGGTACCATGAAAATTCCATGATGAAACACTCTGGGCTTTGATTATCTACTCTTAGCAGTTAGCACACATTCATGACGTTATCTATACGTATAATAAATCTGTAGAGAGGTCAATTTTGTACATGAAATATATTACCAAAATAACTATCAGGGGGTGATTAGGGATCGATACTGATGCCAAAAAATGCAATCAGTAAAATTTTTGTCTGTCTGTCTGTATAACCGTTATAGAAACAAAACTACTCGACGGATTTTAACGAAACTAGGTACAATTATTTTTCATATTCCTGAGCTAGTTATAGTATACTTTTCATCACGCTACAATCAATAGGAGCAGAGCAGTGAAGGGAAATGTTGGGAAAACGGGAGAAGTTACTCCATTTTTTAAGCTTCCGTCGCGTGTGCAACCTTAATGGTTAAAGCTACACAGAAGTCATGTATGACGGAAATGTTCTCCTTAAAATTATATAAAAAATATGCTACGACAGCATATGTCTATCTTTTATGGTTGACTCACAATAACACGTGTAACTCCCGATAGCTCAGCAGTTCGGAGCTCTCTGATTATATTGGTCTACTCTTACGTTTATAACACTCTTAGTCATCCCTAATTAAAAAAGTTAACATTATTAACTATTCCATAAAAAGAATCATATAAATCCGTATAGAAACACCAAAGTTATACATGAAATACGCTAATAATAAGCCATCGCGCATGAATACTGAATTATGCTATAGGGATTATTTTTGTAGTTCGCGACCGGCTTAGCAGCTAGGGAAAACCTTTTTGACTAAATTAATATTAGCTTATGTTCGAAATCAGCGTAAAATTGCTCTTGCCGTAGCTTCATCAGATATAGCTGCAACATTGCTACCAGGAGGTAAAACTGCTCACACTATCTTTAAAATACCAATTGATTTAGATCGCACGGAAAGTACAACCTGTAGTATTTCAAGAAATAGCGACAAAGCAAAGGTATTCAACGCAATTCCCAGTATCGGTGTGTTATGCAATGACAATTAATAAGGCTCACGAGAAGTCTGCGCCTTCTCGTGTTGCTGGAGTAGATCTCGGTGTCAGTTGTTTCTCGCATGGTCAGTTGTACGTCGCTCATTCCCGGGTTAGCAGTTCTAGAAATCTTTATGTTCACGTGCCGGACGGGTCAACTTTCAACATAGTTTACCCGGAAGCTTTGCGCTGAAGTATTTTCGTTCTATAGGTACTTAAGCCTCATGTGAACGTGATCTAAACAATATTACCAATACATTAACTTAATAACACACAAGCTATTAACAATATATGGCTCAGTCGGTAGTAGCTCTGCCTTCCGTGCTGTGGGTCGTGGGTTCGATCCCCACCGAGAACAAAAATTTGTGTGTTGTAAACATAGATGTTTGTTCTGTGTCTGGGTGTTTCTATGTATTATAAGTATGTATTTACAAAAAAAATGTATGTATGTATTCTATCAGCCATCTAGTTTCCATCGTACAAGCTTTGCTTAGTTTGGGACTAGAAGGCGTTGTGTTAAGTGTCCGTGAATATTTATTTATTTATTTATTTAATAATATTGTGCGGTTCCGTATTGTGATATTTTTCAACAGTATTGTAGATTGACATATTATATTTCCCTACTAAAATACGAAAGTTAATCTGTCTGTTACATCAAAAGCACTGAACCGTGAGGAAGAACATAGGCTACTTTTTTTTTACGAAAAATGACGGAAACGCGGACGAAGTCGCGGGCAACAGCTAGTTAAAAAATATTATTAGAAGATATCATATACATGTTACATCATTTTATTAGGTTTCGTTTTGTACTAGAAGAAGCGCAAAATCAGTGTGATAACAGGCGAAAAAGTTGTCAATAAAAATCCAAATGCCATAACCCTCCAACCGCCCGGGGTCTATCAGGCCCGTGTAATTAACCGCCAATTGCTCCATTACAGCGCAACCCTTTTAGGGCGGGTTATTATGTGTAGCCTGTCGATTACCATTGTCGTGATAATGTCGGTCTCTCCTACCCCCGTTTATTGGATTTGTAGGGGTAGGCATGGGTAAACAGCGTCGCTAATGTGGTGAGGTGCAGCTGTGGAGGCTTAACATATGAATTTATTTTTATTTCATGTTTTTCGTACACTGATATGGGTTGTTACCCATTTCTTAAATGGGTTGTGACAGGTTTTTATGACTAAACTTAAACCGATCAAGAAATATAGATTATAGCATGAATTTCTTTTTATCTGTAAATTCGTCATAAGTTAGAGGGTTAGCGAGAACCTTGGTTACCCATATCACAGGGAATCCTAGTTTGGGGACCAAGAAAACTTTACTCAGCTCTTGTAAATTTAAACATTAAGAATTGTATAGATTTAAGTTCCCTCATTCTTCCACAATCTACTCCATAAGATTGGCTGTATCACTTGTTAAGCTTTCTCGTCACTATGTATGTAATTAACTATTTTTTAAGCTTTCTCGTCACTATGTATGTAATTAACTTGGTTACTGAAATAAATGATTATTATTAATGTTTAATTTAACCCTTGCGTAGCCAGTGGATCTACTGTAACTTCAATAACAAGCAATAGATATTGTATATTTGCGATTCTATTAACATCTATATTACATTCTTATCTGTAGTCTGTGATATTCTCCGTCAATAAACCTCGCAGCGTTATTTATTCACGAGAAGATGTCTCGGTAAAGTGCTCAAATCATCCTTTCACTTTTGTATTCAAAACCAAGTCAAATTTGGCATTCTGGCACGCGGGGTGAATAGAACCCCACATGGAAGGCTCAGAGTTAAGTCCACTCCAACTTTTTTCATCAAAGGCAAAGTTACGCAGCATTCCGCACGAAATTAGAGAATTTCAAAACCGCGATGCTACGTCGGATTAAAGGAAGCTGTCATAATTTAATTCTAATCGTGGTTTTCAATCTATATAGAATTTTAAAAATACTAAATAAAGTGAATGCGTTTGTTTGTTTCGTGTTCGTGTTCATGGCTAAAGTTCTAAACAAACAACAAAATAACACATAAAATAAGCTTAAATAACCAAACTGTAAAGTCGTTTTGTTGAGTTTTAATCCAATACTCTGGGTTTTTGTAGGATGTAGAATTCAGATTATCGCAAGCTTATAATCCCTCACTAATTCAACAATTCCAGCGATGATCATTCAAGTTAAATAATTTAAATATTCACTGCGGATAATTAAATGAATTTGAATGCATACTGTGTCCGCAGACTAAATAAAGAATAGCTGCTCCATGTTTTTCATAACTATCTGTGCTATTTGAGTAAAAACTTATAGCCTACTAATATTACAATACAAATGTGGATAGTTAGTGAGTGGATTATCACTAATAACATACTCAAGCTATAAGAGAAGGTCACTGTCATGTCTAGCAGAGAAGTGAAAAAAGTAGTAAGAGGAAAACTGAGAAATTGCATCGACACAGGCAAAGGTTTACAAGCTCTTTTTATGCGGATAAAACTAACTGAGCTGTTTCAGTTGTGCTGCGTTCTAAATGAGGATGAATGAAATTGGATTGTGGGTATAATGCACCCCCGCTTTGTATGAGAATCACATATTTTTGTGGAACTTCATGTATTTTTTATTCCAGTTTACAATAAACTGTAGGTTTCAAAACTGTATATCTTTTCACTTATATGTCCCACAAAACTTTTACAACTAAGGACTGCGACCTCAATAACCCTAAACAGACTACAAAGTATTTACATCTATATTAATTTAGAAGTACGTCCGTCTGTTGCTTACCTTTCACCCATTTTTATTTATGTTTGTCCAATTTTTTCCATAAAATATTAGTCACTTTGATAGTGCTCTAAAAAATGAAGGCACACGGCCATGAACAAAGGTTTAGTAATGTGTAACAGTCACGGGTTTTCTGCCTACACTGACTCTGACTACTCTGACTTTCTACTAAATATCATCAAAGAACTTTAAGTATTAAGGGGGTACAAGGGGATTATCGGCAGTCCACTGTTTGTCACAGGACAAAACAAAATCCATGCAAACCGAATCACGGTCAAAACCTAGCTTACCTGAAGCATAAAAACCTGAGTGAATCGCGCGGCTGAATAATTAGCCCCTTTGTTTGCGGTTAATTAGTGCGACGGAGGGCGCTGCCCGGCATTCGGGGATGCACTGGGTTTTAGAGAAGCACTACGACTTGAAATTTGCACAATACTATCTCGTTTCAGATAGTATTACTTACAGTTTATGTAAGGATCTTGTTGGTTTAATGTGCAATGATATAAATACTGAAGTTTTATTTTTGTGATCTTTTTTATGATTTACTAAGTAATTTTGAGATTACTGTGACCATTTTTGTATGGGTTCTAAGCTATCCAGAATTGACCCAAAAAATAAATAGAGCTCCTATTGCACACGTGTGCGTACACTTATAAACCTACTCATATTTAACAATCTACTTTAGCTCCACCACTGGAAATACGTAAAACCCCAAAACACGTATATTAATTTACAACTGCAATACTAGTTACACGAAAGCCGGGTCTGATAGACCCGTCGAGTTGTGCGGTCACGCGCGGGTTAGCGGGATTAGTGCACTGCGCCCGGACGTCAACACTGCGGCCGCATGCCTCATGGACCAATTTTGTACGCTTCTGCTTTTAAGGGTTAAGCTTGGACCACTTTTATACTTACGCAAACTATTTTTAAACGGGAAAAGTGAATCTGTCTTTATTTATTTTTTACGGCTATGCTAAACCATAGAATGATACTTACTACGAATACTTCTGAGTAGGTATAGTTTTGAAAGGCATTTTTTTTGCCTACTCTTATTTAATTTACTTACTTATACTTTTGCACAATATTGTTTATTGAAAAACGAGAGTCGAGTTATTAAGGGCTTTTATTTCTTAATATTACGATACCTATCCATCCATTACTTCCTTATATTTTAATCAAGACAAGAAAATATCCAAAAGAATTCAAATAAAATAAAATATTCCTCGAAATTCCTAAAAACTGCTCCAGAAAACTCGGAAAGGCATCAAAGAGGTCAAAATGAGTCGGTAATTACCATGCCAGAACTCGCTTTTAGAAACAAAATGAGAAAAAAACCTACAACAGGAAACAGACTGGCGACTTGTCGCGCGACAAGTTTCTTCATCAAAGTGAAATGAGATGTCTTTTGTGACTGAAGTTTAGTTGAGATCAAATAGTGGAACGCGATAAAATGATCTATCAAAGTGGTCATAAAACTTACTTGATTATCAAACATCAATCAGACACTTTTATGGGGACAAACATCGTGCACTTGTACCTTGCATCTTTGAAGTCTTTGACATAAACAAAAAAAGATACAATTGGTTTTAATATCAGTTTAAAACAAAAGAGAACCGTTCAATTTTCACATTTGCTACAGTTAGACTAAAAAGTTTCTATGAAATGTATGTCTTAGACTAAACCATTTCACGTGCGTGTACTAGATCTCAAAGTTAGTAGTAGTATTTGAACCGATAAAACGAACCAAAACAAACTGCACGGATACGACAAACTTTTAAACCCAGCATCGCCGAACTTTGAAACTAAATTCAAATAATAACGCGACCCGGTCGCTAGTTTGCGCGATCTCCACCAAGGAAACGCGACTTTTGGTTTGTGTCCAAAACAGTTCTCCAGCTTTTAAATAGAAAAGTCGGAACTACAATTTCTATATCGGAAACTTACATTCAATATCGTTTCGTGTTTCTTTTACAAGTTTTAAAATGTTTTTCGTTAGTTTTCAGTTTCCGGCCGGTTTTATTCAATGTCGTTTTTAGAGTACCTACTATCATCAACGTAAAGTGTAGTTGTAAATAAATAGTTTTGTAATTAGGTACAGAGATTGCCACTTTACTAGGTTGACAAAATAACTAGTGACTCATTAAATTTGTTGTAGGTGTTTATAAATTGGGTAAACTGTTCACATTTAACCCCTACAACACTAAACTTATTTTTAGAAAGCCCGCCACAACACTCCTAAAGTACAGTATGTATTCAAATTCCAATCATAGCATTTTCTCGAATAAAATCACACATACTAAATTACTGAATGAACCTAAAACTTTATAGTATAAAGTTTAAAATAGAGTACAAATCCGTGATACACACAGCCACCGCGAATAAAGCCGCAAGTGGGTGACAATCTCGTCGACGAGCTCGCCAAATGCGGCGGTTAAACGCACCGAGTGCCGCCGAGTAATAACGTTACCGAGTTATCAGTCTTCTAGACGGGACTAGACGTTGAGGGGTTAAGCACTGGATTGCTGTAAGCCAGTGTAGAAGTGAAACAACTGCTTTACATTAGGTGGGCTATCTGCTGACTGGATAGAAGTATTTGCTGTTTCATAAACGCATTGTTTATTTGATAGCTAAAAGTAAATAATATGAAAATTATGTCGGGGTCCTAATATAAAACCGGTATATCTGAAACTTCACAACTTACCAGAGCGAGTCGCCACCATTGTTCCTCTTATTTATTGCAGTTGCTTGCTTTAAGTCGTGGCTTGTTAAAAAGCGGCAACGGGTTAAAACGACCGCTTTATAGCGGCAAAACGAAACAGAACACTAAAAAGAAAGTTTTAAAAAGGAATAATCAAAATGAGCCAAGATGTTCAATTGTCTATAACAACAAAATTATATTATTTAATGTGGAAATATTTGGACGTGCCTCTGAGTAATTTACTTGGTACCTTGAGTAGGGATTTAAGCAAAACTTATTGGAGTTTCATTTGACTACATTGAAACTCTCAGGTTCATTACAACTGAATCTCAAAACGACTAAAACCACTAAGACTAAATTTCATAATGACTTTATCCCGTAATGCCTGAAATTCTAAATACAGTGATTTGTTTACAGAAGTTTACAAAAACGGTGACCACTTTACAAAGTTACGGAAACTGAAAATTCGTGCCAAATTATTTAGTAGTTTACGTACTCGTGTGATAAAAACTAAAAATAAACACGAATTACGTCGACCGTTAAAGAAATATTTGTAACAGATAAAAATACTTTTAACCAGTAGTTTTTGTAATATTTTCGTGATTGATTTTAGATCATTAACCAATAAATAACATATAATACGATAGGATAAAGAAGCAATGTTTTTTAATAGTAATGGAAATAAGAAATTCTTGGAAAATCCAGAATTCCAGATATTGATTTATTGTTGGGTATCGAGGTTGGTGAGAGAAAGGAGAAGACTTCTTGAGGTGTAAGTAAGTATAATGAGGCTTAGGTTTTACAAATATGTCAAATTGATATTGTATCGAATAATAGGTAATTGACGTGCGTTGTAATCGCCGTCGCAAGGCTGAATGGGTCCGTTCTTCCAGTCGTGAGCGAATGATCGAACGGGAGCGAGTTGCGCGTGAACATTTATATTGCTTTGATCTAAAAGTGAAGTTTAACTCAATTACTTCAGTTACGAGTGTTACGACCTACATATAGTTACAATTTCGCGTCAATAACTATCAAATAAAGTGCCTAAAGAATACGAGCCCAATCTATTATCCCGTCAACAATAACCAAAGGTTATTCCCCCATACACGAGTAAATAATTGCAGGGTTCCGTAGCCCATTGACGTGTCAACAAGACGAATGTGCGGACCCCTAAGGATCTAATAGAGACTTGCGAGATTGTATAGAATTTTCTTCACGGTATTTCTTTATTGAAACTATTCAGTATTGAAAGGAATTTTTGTGCAGTCAAAAGTAGCTGCACATTTTACAACTAAGTGTTAATTTACTTTTGTCCAGCAGTAAGTAAAGTCGGGCTGTAGATGATGATTTATGCCTTTTCCTGTTTACCATAGTTTATCTTTTGAACATTTTAAAAAGTTACTGACATTTTCTTAGCGTTAGTTGTTTATAAACTATGTTAACAGATTTTTGTATTAACGGGTGTTAAGCTATTTCTGCTCGTTAGGTATTCAATTTTCTAAGATGAAATTTTCTTTGCGCAACTATGTAAGTACTTTATTTTTAATAGAGATGTTTCAAAAGATAAATCGGATTTTTTAGTGAATCCTTGCCGGAAATTGTATAACAAGACGCTTAAAGGAAGATTTTAAGGTTATTTTTAGAGCAGCTAGTGATTCTATTTTAGATTTTTCGTGAAATTCGTAAAAGATCTTGAAGTAGAGTTATGTAGTTCCTACAAAAAGGAAACGATATTTTCATTTTTGGTATTAAAGGATCGCTTAGATATTAAAATTAAAACAATATTATGTTTGCAGTATCTTTAGCCACCCCTCGAGTTTGTTTACATCGAGACATGTCTCAACCACCACCCATCATAACTAGACCCTGCATTTCTCATCCAATCCCCCGCTTATGCCTACGAAGGTTGGAAAAATCGGGGGTGGGAAGGTCAGAACAAAGTGGACGGAGAGGATGAGTAAGCAAAATTGCTTCAACGCGTCATTACATAGGCTGCACGTTTTCTACCAAATTATTCGGAAAATTTACTTGACGCGATGCTATTTTTCTGTTGATTTCAGGATGATTTATGGGTTTAGACCTATTTTTTACTAGCGGCCACTCCCGGCTTCGCACGGGTATTTAAGTTTTTTTTTGTTTAGCAAGGATCCCAAATTTTGGGGATGGTGTAGCTTTTATCAGTGAAAGAATTTTTCAAATCGGTCCAGCAGTTCAAATTTGTCACAGTAATTTACTGAGATACGAAAGATGTAGGTTTGATTCCTACGACAGGACATAAGTTTACATGATCTACCAACTAATCCAGTTTTTAGTGTAAGCTAAAAGAATGTACATATGTAGTTGTTAAGTGTTTATCCTTTATTTGTCTTAAAACCATTGTACACTAGTAGTTCGCCCCGAACTGAGATCTCGTGATGGTCGGAGGTTAATAAAACCCAAATAATTTTTATTGACCAATGGTTGTAATAAACTTTGCAAATAGCTTCGAAATCGCCGTCTAGCTATTTACCAGTCTTACTTGAACTATAAAATCATTGAAACTCTAAGAAATGGTAGCTCACGTTATACTGGGTTTGGCAATTTTATAATTTTTACAACAACTCAAAACGATTAGACCTAGGATCAAAATAAAAATGGTTTTGGAATGTCTACGCAAAGCCCTATCATATGACTTCCCACTTGATATTTTGGTACAACTTTTTTTTTTTTTACTCCTCATAACTTTCCAACCCCTTGACCGATTTACTTCATTTAACAAACCAGTAAAACTTAAGAGTACTATCCGTATACCTACCGAATTCTCTGAAGATCGGATAAGCGGTTCAAAATATCTCGACGAACAAACATACAAAGCATTTTTGTCCAAGTTGTCACTAAGATCTCGTTCGCTTCGCTCACTCGATCAAAAAAAACCCGATAGCCTACTTTATCAAAACACAGTTCCACGTAGCTAAATCGCGTCACAGAATAAATAATCGTACGGCAAGTCAGTATTTACACAAAAGATCACGAAGCAATAACGAGTCCGACACAAAGCGCTTGTGTTTAATTTCCTGAGCTCGATGGATTTGCACATCTGTTTATTTCTGCGCTATGTAGGTCAGGCGTCTACTACGCAAAACATTCAATAGTAAGCTTCGAGATACACTGCGCGGCCGCTTTGAGCGGCGTTTTGTGAAGTTGCCTAGTCGGCACGCAGTGTAACGATAAAACGAGCAGTAGTTTATCGTTTTGCGTACTAGATTAGACACAATAGGTAATCAGCGTTAGTTCATGAGAAGTTCTTGGAAAAACTGTGAGTTTATTGACTTTTTCAAAATATTCAAACAATCAATTTTAAAGTGAAATAAAATAAATAAATTAAGGGAACATGTCAATAAAACCTTACTACATATAACCTGTAATAACTCGTTTGCTCTATTATAACGCTTATTTACACTACACGTTATTAACGTTTCGTAAGGATCCTTATTAAGGATAGAGTAAATATATTCAGGTTAGTTTTCTAATTAGGAAGGTCGGGGGTCCCCATAGTATCCTGAAAAGGATATAATTTAAGGTATGAGTCTTTAAATTATGGCGTTTTTAACCTTTTTTACTAACCTTTTGTAAATTACTATATTTTCCTTCTATGTGTCCTCCTAGAAACCTATATCCAGCTGCCTTCTACATGCTAATAACGATACCTTCCCTTCAGGCCAAGTCCACTAAGGAAGTATTCTGACATTGCAATAGACTCTACTGTCAAAAAACTCCACAGATATAGAAGTTTGACCACCCTGTTTAAAACGGTCTCGTACACGCGCTCTGGACATATGTAATCGTGCCGTGGGCACGGGCCTAAGCAAATTAACCTAGCTATGAATAAATGAGGGGTTTGTCAGCGGCCCGTATTCGACAGATACCCTTTGTTGTACATCTCATGGTATGTGTGAGTACGTAGGTATGTGTGGAAAGGTACAATGAGGTTGGATGAAGGCTGAATACTAAAAGTTTGAAAGTTGTTTATTTTTTTAAACTTTGCATGTTAATATTCTTTGTATAATTACTAGTTTAATTGGATTCAAAATTTATATTTCTTGAAGAATAATTAAATCAATATGGTGTGCAAATCGGAACGCAGAAATCCAAGCATGCGAGCAGTAGGTATATCTCCGAAAAACCTTATTATTATGCAGAGCCACGCACAAAAAGCTTAGAAACAGGGACAAATTAGTGTGTTAATTCGTCCAAACTTAGAAATCCAGTACTAAATAAACCACGCAGTATGCAAGACTTTTCAAATTAATCAAAATTATTATATAAACCTCTCTATTACAGCTAAGAATGTCTACGCAACCAAACTTAGAAAACTATCTAGTCATCTACCACGCAAGATTTTTTAAATAAATTCAAATGATATATCATTTGAATTTATTTAAAAAATCTTGCGTAAAAAAAAAATTAAAAAAAAAAAAAATTACGGAATTTTGTCGGGTTTTATAAAACCCGACAAAATTCCGTTACCATCCAACGAGTTCCCAAGTGAACCCGAACAGCACAACTTGTAAAACTTCACATTGTCGCGCCTCGTTCACAATCAAGTCACCAAATCGTTTCGCCGTTCAAACGTGACAGTGAAAAATCACCTTTATTTTGTACCGTTATTTTGCTCCTAGTATTCTGTACTTATTATGTGTTTATTCCTTTTTGCACCTGGTTCAGTGACAACGGTGATTGAACTAACATAAAGTGATGAAGTGGACGGGAGAGGTGCGCTTTTGATTCTCAGATAAGACATTGTACCATGGAACGCAGCTATGTGATGTAGAGTTTACTTTATTTTCATATAAAATTAGATAAAATCAATGCAAAGAAAAACATCTAGTATAATTTTCAGGTTTTTGTGTTTATATTATGAACAAATGCGTTCAGATACAATCAGATATATTTTGCAATAACAAAAAAAATATATTTATGGCCTCTGTTACTGAACACATTTATATTAAACAATCAACAGTCTATGTTATTGTCCCTAGAAACAAGATCAGAGTGTCGACTCTGTCATTATTTGCAAAACTTTTGTCGAAGCTCCAATTCAGGCACAAAGACGTGGGGCGAAAAAGGAACAAAGTTTTCTTCCTAATCCTTAATCAAAAAGATCTTTATAACAGGGAATAATAGTCCCCATATTCGCTAAGGTTGATCGGGGATACCAAAGTAAAGACAGCGAGTCAAACTCGAACTGAAAAATTCATCAAAACTGTTATAACTCCGATCCAACGCGATAGATTTTATAGCATTTCTAGTGCAACTTCTTGGAGAATAAGGGCTATCTTATTATAATTTATTAGTTTACTCTGAAGCAATGAAGTCACAAAAATAATGTAAGCCGCCGATATTTAAAGATATTAATTTTTTTTCGAAAGTTTTGATAAATATTTTCATCAAACATTTACTTTGCTTCATCGACTAGAGGGTGCTCGAAGACTAGAGGCGCAGTTTAGCAGACGTTTGATTTCTGCCTAAATGTCGTTAAGGGCTATTATATTCACCCTGGCAATTACACGACACCACGATATTAGCGGACCGATTATAAATAGGATAATATCTCATACCTTCTTGAGGCCTAATTCGCCAGTACCTCTCATAGGCGTCCAGCGGGCCTAAGATGCGCACCGCGAGATATTTGTCATGTCGTTCTGTCAAAATCTAAGCATTCATACTAATAGTACTAGATCGTTTCACACTCTGTCGGCAACGACATATTTTTGTTAGCGTCACTGACGATTATCGGTATCGTGTAGTACAATATCGGTCAGTGTAACGCCCAATAGAGGTTCATTTCCAGAGGCTTTTATATTCAGTGTCAAAGAACAAGATGAAACGCTTAGGGAAAATAATTGGAAGTATCATTTGGGGAGCTGTTTGACAAGATACATTTACATCGAGGAACTGAATGATAAGGTCAGAGTTCACGATTTCAATTTGAATGAATATTTTATTAAAATCATTATATATTTCTTCTGGTCTTGGTTATAACTGGAAAAGTATGGTTAATAGGTCTCGTTGTTACGACTGTGGACTTTTACGTTAGAGGAACTCTTTTGATAATTTATTTCCAGAAATTCTATGATAAAGTTATTCACTATTTCATTTTTTTAAACACAAGAGAGCAATAAATTCGGATCATTTCTAAAGCAAGCTTACCCAACCACGGATAGTCATGTGGTTTAGCGTTGTCACTTGACGACAAGACGTCGCGTCGTGTAGTTAGGGAGAGAAAATAAAAATTTCTTTGAAAATACGCCTTTTTTTAGAGCCGGATTTAGAATGGCTAAACAAAGCCGTCCAATTTTATATTTCAGCCAGATTACGTCACAATATGCTTCATATTGTGACGTAATCCGGCTGTAAAAAAAGTCGGATTTAAAAAAAAAATAATATTTTCTCTCCTTAGCTACACGACGCGACGTCTTGCCTTCTAGTGTAGTTTGATGCTTATTGTGCCTGACACCATGATACATTCAGAAAACTTTCTACATATTAATATCCGGACTGTAGAATCTGTCTGTCTAGCGTTGTTGTCAATATTGTTGAATTGTTGATTTTGGCAAGTCGCCGCGAGCGAGCCCCAACCTACACCAGACAGGCAGACAGAGACTAGTCCACAGTTGGGTACAGATTACCTATGTATGTAGCAAATGTATCAATACTTTGTAAAAAAATTCTTTTTATTTTTTATCTTTTTATTTTTACCCACTTGTTTTATCAAAATTAAATTAATGATATTTTAAAGCATTAATTCATGTATTAAAACAATGTAATATATTACAATAAAACAAAAATAGAATTATAAAATTTTATCTTAGGAAATTTACTTATTACTGTGTGTATTTAACTTCTTAATTTAAGTTTAAAATACTACCATCTAATTTAAAATCAAATTTGTTTGGCGGAGGGCATTGATACGACATAACACAGGTTAATCCTAGTTTGGGTATCAATGTTGTCCAACCAGGAAACACAACGCTGTTAACCGATTTATAATGTTGAAAATGTAATATTAATGTCTGTGGTTATTTCAATAAATTTCATTTCAAAAACACATGTATTCTATCTGTATTCTAGTTTCCATAGTACAAGCATTGCTTAGTTTGGGACTAGAAGGCGTTGTGTGAAAATGTCCATAAATATTTAATTATTTATTTTAAAAGTTCCGTATAAATGTTTATAAAAATTAAAATCCCGCGAATGAAATCGCATACATAACATTCCATCAGCCTCAAAAATTGAAAACCATAATCTCCAATACAGCCAAAATGAAAATACGACGCGAAATATTTATCCGCACGAATATCGGCTAATGTGAAATTATTGCAAATGGCGTCGTAAGTGGCCGGAGGAAGTATTCCTTTTTCAAATCGTTTGTCATAATTATCTGTTGTACCTACTTCAGGGAGGTCCTTTGCGCCGGACTTTTGTACTTTTTGGTTATTATGATGCTGTTTTGTTTTTAAAATAGAAGGTACAGTCAACTTTAACTAAAAGCATACAAGCTTGTACATTTAGTATCATTAAGCCGTCTGTGGTGTTGGATATTTTTGAAGTCATACTGTTTTAGACGACTGTTGTTAAATCGGAAATTGGACAGAACTTGTTATTGTGTAATATTACAAAGTTGAGAATATTTCTTGTTATGTGAAAATCACTTATAAACAATACAAATTATCATGCATGACATGTCATGGCTTAATACATAACATGTCATAGTTTAGTTACATCGAGGCCGGAAAAAATGATGAAAAGACACGGCCTCTACGCGGCACAAGAAAATTCTCATTTTTCCTTATTTCAATAATAAAATTTTCCAACATTATTGTTTAACAATAAAGGAAATTGCAATAAACTGCTATCTAATATCCCCCAAGCGTGAAATAAAAGTCATAAAAATATACAACTTTGCGACGTGTCACGGCCTATTTCGGTCTCTTACCTTACTTTATTCCTGCGACATACGTTTTCTAAATGGGTAAAGATTTTGCTGCTGTGATTTCAACCTTATTACGCTGGGGTAAGGTGGTGATGAAGTTACGTGATTTCGCATTGTTTTCATGATAAAAGTAAAGAGCTCTTGAAATTATTCCCTCTTCAATTTTTTATACAGACGGACTTGACATTACAACATTAAATTTTTTAGATAATAAGTTGAATATATTGTTGCCTTTTGCTAAGGAAAAATGCAATAACATCTGCAGCAATAAATTGTGCTCTTGTGCTCATTTCTCGGGCTCTGTGTGAGCGATGCCTAATTAGGGTTAATATGTGAAACTCGAGCGTAAAGTGAGGAACGTTAGGGATGTGAAACTCGATGTAAAGGGACATTAGGGATGTGAAACTTATGTGTTTCAGACGGTAATGACTCACCGTGTACTAGGATATGTTTTTAAGTATTGTAACATTGTTTGCTTCAAGCGCTTGCAGCGAAGTTATCTAAAGCAACTATAAACAACGTCTGGCGTATGTTCTTGATTATAACCAAGGGATATAATGGATCTTCATTATATCCCTTGGTTAAAAAATGAAATTCAAAGTAGACTTTGTTTATCGTTTTGTGATTTTGAGATATTTGTTTATACATTTTCCTTTCTCCAAACATTTTAGTTTCAACGCAAGATACAACACAATCTAAAAGTAGTTTCAAACAAGAATAGTTCTTCTCAGTCACAGAATAAGGTTTGAATTGCCCTGGGATTATATCCACAAACATCGAAACCACTAACAGACAGACATCTCTAATTCCTTTTTTAAACTGGGTGCGAGTTAAAACTACTGTTTGCTTTTAGCGGATCGCTTTTACAAACACAGCTCAATTTGTATCAGCTGGAACAATACAAGAAAATATTTCTAAATAATAACAAGTCAGGTGTTTCAGGTAAGCCACATTAGGCTATACCGCAAAATATTAGTACAAGTAGCTATACTTATAAACGATGAAAATGAAAACTAAATTCTACTAGCTAGACCAATCAAATACTAACTGAATTATATTTTCTTTGCTTGATTTCGTTTTTGAATGATTTTATTTACTGTATTCTGTGTAATTTGGTTAAAAACCTCTCAAATCTGTCGATAAAGTTAATTCTCATTAAAGGCTACTCATATCGATACTGATATACTTTCTAGTCGAACCCTCTATAATATTGGTCGCTCATGGGTTGGGACTAGTAATGAGCGGTAAGTCTATTGCCATCTCTTTTTGTTGTCATGCAAGTGACCATGACAGAGCATTGTACCTAGCTGCTATAAAATTATAAATAAACATTTAAATTATGAATAAGCGATTAAAGACTTTTTCCCAGCAGTGGGACGTGATAACGAGCTAGGTTAAAAAAGAAGAAAAAATTACTAATGGGCTGTTTGACTGACTGAGCTAACTTAATTTATCTGTGTTTAAGTAAAGCTTCCGATAATAACGATTGGATTTAATATTATATTGAGTTTGCACAAAATAACGATACAAATAACGAAAAAAATTAGCAATATTGCAGTTTTAAAGCTAGTAACCAAACGATTAAAGTAAAAGTAAATATTGACAGTTTGATGCTAAACCCCCGAACTTATAAACGGTGTAAAAACTCTTCTAGAGGCAAACTTGGCGAATACTGGTGGAAACAGTTTGACAGACTATTAATTTGGGGGTAAAAATGTACTAAGTTCGTATGAGTTAGCGGCCAACTAGTGACGGAGTTTTCAGGCCGCCTTAAGGCCTCCGTCGTGGATTAACGACTGCTCGAACCGGGATCATTCTGTTTATCCGACTACGCGGAGAACAAAGAAGGTACCGAGTTTAACAACCTATGTTATACTAGTTGTTCCATCTCTGACAGAACCTTTTAGTTGGAACAATAGCCAGTTTCTCCCGACTTTGGCTAAAAGCCGTAACTGCACGCTAGAACTAACGCTTGCACGTTAATTGCAGTGGACCCTAGCAGGTAAGTGAATCTAGTTGACAGTGGGGTTTAGGTAAGGTACTGTATACACGGTGTAACATAATTACCCTATAAGTCCGAAAAGAGGGTATTTTATAGGTCATGGCGAACAGTGTTTGTTCTACGACTTTTGAGATTTTAAAGTTTTTCATTCATGAAATGAGCTCGTAACTTTTACTTAAAATGTATATACACACAGCTAGCGTTTGCGTGCGACGCGGTAGGAGGGTACTTACGTGTGCATGCGTGTGTACGAGTTTACGCAAATAGTAAACAAATACTTAGGGTTGTCGCAAATTTCCAAAATAATAAAAGTCATACTTTTGTATGAAAATTTCAATAACGATTTATTGACCCTTTGCACACGTCCAAACACTCCGGTGGTCGGTCTGATTACGGCGTCTTCGGGCTTATAGGGTAATTATGTTACATCTTGTATATTTATACAGTCAAGAAATAAATAAATAATCATAAGTTTATTCTTCCTTCACGTAAAAACTACTAATCCGATTTGGATGAAACTTAGAATATATATTGTCCGTGAGCTGGATTAACACATAGGCTACTTTTGATTCCGGAAAATCAACGGGGCCTAACGTGACGCGAACGAATACGCGGGCGGAAGTTAATATTAAATATTCTTGAACATTTTACACAGTGCCCTCTAGTTTAAAACTAAGCAGAGCTTGTACTATGAGAACTATATTACTGATAGAGTAATTAAATACTTTTTTTAAAATAAATACGTACTTCTAATACATAGTAACACCCAAAGATACAACTCAAATGTTTGTTCTCGGTGGAGATCGAACCCAAGACCTACAGCACGGAAGGCAGGGCGATTACCAACTAAGCTGTGACGCCTATCAATAATTTTATGGTTAAACCAAATCCGATTTGAATAGTAAGTATAGATTTAACTTAAAATTGATTACTTTAGTTTATAGAGTCGTAATAAATCAAACTCAGTTAACTGTAACGCCTAAAACCCGCAGAGGAAATGCACTCAGCACGTCAAGTGAGGGCAATGACCCCGAGGTTATTTATACCACAGAATATTATAATAGTTAGTGCGGTGTATTTATAGTTGAATTAATTTGTTTACGACTTAGAAAAGCAAGTGAAACGCAGGTTCTGGTTTGATTACCGTAGCAAGACTATGATTGTGTTATCCGGAAATAGTACTTTTTTGTATTTATTCGGATAAACTTAAGTATCTACTTATAAAATATTAATTTAGTAAGTAGTACACAGTATAAACTTATTTGACATGCATAACTCATTTTCAACTTTTTGTTATGCATCAATTCAAAATTACAATTTACTTAGAAAATACAATTCTACTAGAAGAGGTTACTGTCACGGGGCTAGTTAATACTCATTTGGGTAGTTCGTAGCGGCGTAGCATCGACGCGTAGCACATGCTACGAATCGCTACGAAAGGCTACGCTGCCGCGTCAATGTATTTCGGCGTAGACAGTCCCGAATTCAGTTTATTCACTGAATTTATAGTGTTTATGATTGGAGTACTGAAGCTAAATTCAAAATTCCAGACATAAAAATTTCTAGGATATGTGAGATTGCAGACATAGCTAGGTCTTATAATTAAAAAAAAACTTGGGCATTTCACACAACGCCCTCTAGTTCCAAATAAAGCAAAGCTGCACTATAGGAACTAGATTGCTGATGGAATACTTATATGATTTTTTTGGTAAAAACACACTTATAAATAGTAACACCCAGACATTATAACATCTACGTTTGCCGCACACAAATGTTTGTTCTCAGTCCTCAAACCCACGACCCACAGCACGGAAGGCAAAGGCTCTACCACATTACAGGCTCGAGTCCACTTATTTGCATAGTAGGCTCGTTGGGACTTTTTTTCCCATCGGCCCCACCAGTGGGCCAGCTGGTGGGTTCGATGGGAATAACCCGCTATAATGCCTGTAATGTGGTAGAGTTCTGTAGGGTCTTTTTAGGGTTACACAACATAAAATAACCCTAACTTTATTTTTATCATTTTAAAGCCACTAAACCCTCTATTTGTCTTACTGTCTGCCAAGAAGACCCTTTTTAGTAAAATATGATTTGTATAAAAACTTTGACACGAATGCTAATTGACATTGCCAAGCCTTTCTTCAAACATCTTAGGCAAAATATATACTTAAATAAATATTTCAACATCAAAGTGGCAGATGTATCTTTATATCTTTAGGGCTCAGGCACACTTGACGGAAATTCCGTCGCGGACGACGGATGATCCGTCGCGGAAATTCCGTCGCGGAACGCAATACATGTTATTGCATATAAATTACAAATAGCGGCCACACTACGCGGAAGATCGGTCGCGGAAGTATGGTACCGGATTGACACCCGCGGAATTTCCGCGACGGATCATCCGTCGTCCGCGACGGAATTTCCGTCAAGTGTGCCTTAGAACTTAAAGTATTGTGTTATTGTTACTTTATCAAGATATTTCAACGTCAAAGTTAGTGAAAGATATTTGTGTAGTCAAAGTGACAGATGTATCTTTATATCATTTTGGTATCTTTTAAATCTTATTTTTTTTTAAACATCTTTAGTAATAAGTAATGCAACCAAGTATTTCAACGTCGTATGGTATCTTTATATCTTTCTAGGTATCTTTGTATCTTTACACTAGATATCTTAAGCATTCTCAGTTTCAGTAATTTTTCATCGAAACAAAAGCCTTCTTCAGAAGGGGGTCAAGAGGGCGCCGTGAATTTAACCCGCCAGGGGGTGGGGGGTCTTTCATCCCCTTCACCGTACAGTTTCAGAATCATACTTTTTAATTGAATTCTGTATTCGTGTCAGAGGGATGTTATTTGAGGCTGTATTTGAATACACATAATTTATATTCATTTTATATAATTGGTCAATTCGTTACGAACGTTTAATTGCTTTTATGAACGATTTCATTAATTAATGTTGAATTAATTAATGTGTTTAATTTTAGCGTTTTCAAAATATGCCTTTGAATGGCTTAGTATGAATCTAATTTTTATTAATTGTTTCAAAGAATAAAGGCACTTATATTTTTTTCTTATTTTTATCCTCTTCGTCTTTTAATTGAGGGCTCTTATTGTTGTAAAAATGCAGCTCTCACCATGCGTTCTTTTCCGGGGTCTTCCTTGACGTCCTTACAACATGGCAGCGATCTTTGCTTTCAATTGGCTCAATAAATCACTTGATAATGCCAAAATTATCTGTCAAAATGATGGACAGAGGCCATAAATTAAAAAAAACGTAGAAATAGTTGGCCTTCCCCTTCCTTTCTTTCCGTCTACCTTTCCTTCAAAGATATCATTATCCATACTATAACATTTCAGGTTTTCTTCGTCTGAAACATGTCGCTGCAGCGTGCTTCATATTATGGGACTGGTTCAAAAGTGACTCCTAACATTTTAGGGATTCCTAAATTATCTTGGTTCAATGCAAAAGCCTATGCACATTTATATTCACACGTTAAGTAATTTAATCATTAAAATTCATTTTAACCTAGCAAAAAGAGACCATAATAAGTATAAAACGACACAATAACACCGAAGCACTTAAACACTGAGTATAATTTTAAGTTTAGTTAAGTTAGCGAGCGCACATGTAACTTGTTAGTGTTGTTGACAGCGGCGCCACCTAGCGGGAATTTTATAAGTAATGGCAAATATTCCAATGTTTTTTTAAAATGATTGTTTTGAATAACACTGGTGTTTTGACAAAAAACTAGTTTATTTAATGAAAAAATTTAGAAAAAATTCTGTCAAGATGACGAACAGAGGGTATTAAAAAAGAAGATTTCAAGCTAGTTTTTTTTTTCCTCGTAATTCAAAAAGACACACATAACATAACTACGAAGTTACTATTAGTGTAACCTGCGGCATAACTTTACAAAAGTGGATTATTGTAAAACGCTTACAACATTACAAATTGTAAATAGAAAAACTTTAGACAGGAGCTAAGTACACCATCCTTTGTAACAACAAAGTCGATCGACCAAAATGATTGTTATTTGTTGCGACGTAACTTTGATGTAATAACAAAGAACGATGATAAAATGCCTCATTAAGTTTTGAGTAACATTTTTAACGAAATAGCCAAGATTTACTACCAAGTTTAAAAACGGGTTTTCAAATTTTAACTTATATTCGTCAGAAAAAACATTAAGGTGTTTTTTTTACGCATAAAATGTTCTTCTAAAATTTATTAATATCTGTACTGATTGCTCGACTGTTTCATATGAATTTTGTAAATATTGTAAATGCTCTATTACTCTTCATTTTCTTTGTAAATAAACTTTTAAGTTACAATTGTTTATATTTAGTTATAAACAACTCAAACAGCTTCAAGCTAAAGAGCTTGTTGTTTAGGAAATTGGAATTTCATTTATTATAATCACCCCAAAGTTGTGGAATTTTATTTGAATTAAATTACTTTGAGAACACAAATCCTCCGTCTGCTCTCATCCAAGTTTGTTTCGCACTTTATGCAACGCTCTGTACGTTTCGTTACGCGTTTTGTTATCTTTCGGGATAATATTACAAAACGTATAAATTATCGTGATGGCTAAGTGACGAATAATCTGTTTATTATTATAAGTCTGTGGAGAAAGACAGGCTTTACTCACAGAAGAAAAGAAGACTCTCAGAGAGAAGCTTCAGGCTATATTTTTATTATTTTCCATAAGTGGCTTATCACACCATTCATTGAATGTTTTGATTTTGTCTAAAATTCAAAAGATTAATATTTCCAAGACGTAAAGTTGTTGAACTGCTTAAAGTTTATTCTTAGAAAGCAACACAGAGCTAAGCATCTGGTACTACGTGTGGACTGTGGAATGCTACGGCACCTTTTATTGGTGCTCTGACTACCCTCTTGTAGGAATTCACACCACGTGGGGCTGCTTCACCAAAATACTTTTCAGAAGCCCTGATTTAGCTATCCTGCCATATTCAGTTAAATGTTTACAACTTTTCATTGTGCAGTTTAATACCGCGGCCGACGACTAGCACTGCAGTGTAATAACTTCATAGAATTTTTCTAATTTCCCTAAAAGTTCTGCGGAGTCAAAACCGCAGCTTGTTTGCATTTTCTATTGTATTCCGTCAACAAACCTGTGAGAATCGTTCCTGAGCATCCAATATCTCGATGAAGAGCGACAGCTTGTGGTCCATGATAGGGAAGCCATTCCTCGGCTGCATGAGCAGGTGTCTGACGGCTTCTCTAACGGCTGCCGGCGTGCTGGGGGTCCCGGGGGTCCCCAGCAGTGGTGGGGCCCCCACCAGCGCCGACAGACCATGGAAGGTTGCAGAAGTCTTTGGCGGGTTGTTAACACCCCCCGGCAGCGACAGTCTCCTCGACGTCGACGGAGGCACAGCACCGTAACCGTTTGTCATAATCGCGGGTCTTTGCAACTGATAATCACTCCGCGAGGAGGGCAAGCCGAACCGGGGGAGGGACATGGTGTTGGGGACGGGACGCGGCCGCCGCGGCACCGGCTGCAGCAGCGGCACCGCCGGCCACTCATCGTCCACGGAGCCGATGGAGTGCGGCCGACGAGCTAGCTGGTGGTTCGGTCGTGGAGCGACAACACTGTGAGGCCTACGTCTCTCGTTATAAACACTGAACGCATCAAAGTCGTCTCTTAAGTTGGGAGGTTTTGGTTTGGCCTCCGGAGCAGGGGGCGGAGGATCCTCCCAGCGCGGGGTGAGGGTGAGGCTGTCCGGCTTGCGCGGCGGCGGAGGCCGGGGCCTGGCCGCCGCCTCGGTCATGGCGGGAGCACGGCGTCACATGACACGTCTATCCCGCGCGGCTGCCGGCGGGCGACTGACGGAGCCAGCCGACACGAGACGTGCAGCGACGCATCGACGCATGCCTCCAAAGTGTTTTGGTTTTGTAAGTGGAGATAACGTTTGGGGATGTAAATAGGGTAGTTTATTTTTATACTAGGAATGGTACCTGCGTAAGCTTGCGGTTAAATTGAACGTTGAATGCTCCATTTTCCTTAAAGCTTTTATTAGGCAAGCTTTTGAACGTGGACCTCAACAGGATGAGAGTTTCTGTAAGTTTCATAAATTTCTTAATTAACTAAACTCGGATCAACAAAAGTATAGGATAGTATACTTCAAGATGCGAAAGGCCACCGAAGTGTCTTATTCGAAAACATGACAAGAACCTGCGGAGCAGAGGGGCCTACTCTAAAACATCCCTAGTTACCGTATCGAGCGATCGTAAATCAGAGATTTACGGCGACCGGCCGCGTCCGCGCCAAAAATACGCGAAAATCTACAAAAGCACATGAAAAACACAACATGCTGCCGAGATTCCCGAACATGTGCTACACACGGGACAGGGAAAAGGTTGGCTTTAGTTTTTATGTAGAACACAATAAAAATAAAGGTGTTATTGTATATTTACGGTCGTAGTTGTCTCAAATAGAAAAATATGCAACAAACATGAGTTCATAACATATTTAGTTGCTGTCTACTAGACTAGAGCAAAGTTCACTATTCTCAGCTCGGTTAATCAAATTAAAAAAAAAAACATTTACTTCTACCATTCGTTATTGCACTAGTTTAAAGTAGCCTACGCATATCTTCCGGCTCGTGGTCCCCTCTATTCCGAACTGTGTACCACGCACTAAAGCCTGCCAGTTATGAAATAATAAGTAGATCCGTATCTTCAAGTAAACAGCTAAAATGGTACCGATAAATCAATAAGTCTTGACCAGCAACTTTAATTATTAATAGTTGCAATGGGAGCATACGGATGGGCTGGAACTGCGAAAATAAAAAAATAAAAGCTTTTAAGAGAATATATTATAGGAATAAGAAGGCGGTACTTGTAAGAAGTAGGTATTCCATCGTAGCTTCCTGTTTCAGTCGACTGCAGTCGAAGGAAAGTAAAATATTTCATGCAAGAGTGAATCGACTTTACAGAATTTACTTGGATTTTATAGTTCAGTTGATGTCTTCAATTTAAATCGTACTTGTATATTCTGTGATTTATTTGATTAATTTTTGGATTTTATGATTTTTTGTTCAGTATTGCGAATAATAGACAATGCATCGCCATCTATAATGAGTGAAGTTGCTATAGTGTCCGTTCAACATCAGTTGAGCCATTTGCTTATTCTGTGGCTTTTTTTATGAAACAGTTTTGCTATAAGCACCTCGGTAACCTGAGACCATAGATTAGAATATTGAACCCCTAAGGCACAGAATAGATAATAGAATACTAGTATTATAATTCCCTTACTCAAATCTAGTAGAAATATTATTGAGATTTTGTTGAGATGTCATAAAAGTCACAAAACCGAGGCCTTTGTATTTTTACGGCATCCTAACAAAATCGCTATGATATTTTTACTAATTTTTTTTTTCTTTTGTAACTTTTTAATACCTAGGTAGGTGCTACAATAAATTACGCTGCGTTACTAATGTAATTACGTGTTATTTCTAATAAAAAAAATTGTAATATTTAAGACGATTGATGACTACACAGATCGATTGAGTTCCGAAAATACTAATTTGGTCAGTATCGTTGCGAGTGGATGCAATGACCCTTACCGTAATGCATTTCAAGTGTAATGCTATTCATGTACTGCACTTTCTTCTGGTTTACAATCGTCAGATCCGGAGCCGGGCCGGAGGATCTAAAGAAATGCACGATCTTCAAAATGTTTGAAAACGAGAGCAAAGCCTTCGTCTAGCGCATATCAAGATATATAAAACAAAATGACTATCATAGCTAGTATAGAGCTTGTAATAAGGATTATAAATTCTTACCTAGTAGGAAACAAGTCTTAGTTTTATTGTCAATTGTATCCCCTGGTCATGTAGAACAGTCTTTATTTTACCTAGTTCTAAGACAATCAACAGTGATCTTTGTGACTACAAAAATTAAGACTATGTTTCTTTTTGAAGGTTGTTGGTTAGAAAAGAGCCAGATAATAGATTATTAAGTTTCCAATCATTCAACAAATAATTATGTTTCCAATTATTACTCTCGTAACTGATACGTCTCTGAAACAATTACTGAAGTGTTTCAAAAGTAACTATTGAAAGGGTAACGATAACACAAAGAAGCTGAATGCTATTTCGGTAAATAAATATATCTTTTTGAAGTATTATTTTGACTGACGGAAACCGGAAATGCTTAAAATAAAGTTTAAATTGGGTAAGCAGATCAAACGAGTATTCATTCCTATTCCTTTTAGATACTTGTATAAAGGTTTGGGCCTTATTTGGGCTTTTTTTTATTAAACACACAAAATATGCGCCGGCCCTCGGACCGCCAACATAAGGAATATCACAAAAGCATCCTTTTTAATCCGACCATAAACAAAATTAAAGAAGGGATGTATGTTCGACCACAGAATAGATTATAGTACATGCTAGGGCATGGGCATAGTGACCGCTCAGAGGCGGAAGCGGGTGCGTACGCGGTAATACACTTGTAAGATATTTATACATAGGGAATATTCTAGATGGAGATGCTGTGATATTGGTATTGGCCTACTCACTCCCAAGAAGAACAAACACATTTCATTTTACGGATTTTCTCGCGACCGAGTTTATAACTAGTAAGAAACTAAGAATACTTAACCTTAGTTCCGACAGTCGGCTAAAAAGGATCAAAGGGGGAACGGTTGGCTGTGTTTAACTTGCCTGGCTTTAGCGCCAAAATATTTTTTTATGAAACTATAAATCTTACTAGAGGTCTCTTTTTTTTAGGGATGAGAAAGAAGTATCGATAAATTGAAAATATCGATAGATTTATTATTTGCTCGTTTCATCATCAGAAGATTACAACAAAGATTAGGTAGTTTTCAAAGGTTATTCCCAACCAATGCCATGATAAAAAAGTACAGTCAGTCCACAACAAGATGGTTACTAGTAGAAATATTGGCTATAGTAGTTTAATTACAGGAACTTTTCTCAAAATTTTGAAAACAATTCCTTCCAGTAAATGTCTGTTAAATTCACATCCCTAAAGGTCTTTCCACACTAGCGCACTTGCTATTGGCCCCGAACTGGTAACGTGTGGAATGCCTTTATCAATTGTTTGTTTGGCAATTGGAGGAAATTCGAATTGTTTCGATAACTTAGCGCTTATGTAATAACATGGCAAGTTTATGCTTGTTAAATGGGTTAGGATAGTAACCCCAGTTCAAGTTTGCTCCCTCCCACCCCCAAGGGTAGGGATACATAACATTTTATTTACCTAATAATCAAGGTAATTTTACTACCTTGATTATTAGGTAAATAAAACTAAACTAACTAAAATAACTAACTAAAATAAAGATTTAATTAAAAGAAGTGTATAAAATGTAGGTATAAAAGAATTTATAAAAGAAGTGTATAAAATAAGAAAAACAATCTTTGGTTTTTTTTTAATAAATATTAGTCTATGATAAAAAAAACCCCCTGTATTATTCCATCACTCTATCATAAAAAAAACCCCTTATAACTAAAACACTGGATTTTTTTTAATGTAATTAATTTTAAAATATCTCATTTAAATAAATACCGATTCTTTATTCTATAGTGAGTGTCACTAAATGTAATTTCCACAATTAGATAAATCACATCCTGAATAATGGCACTGCATTTGCAGCTTTCAAACACCGAATTAATTGTAAATACAGCTAAAAGCACTGTCACCGGCGATCAGCCTGCAAACTGTCACATTTGGGATACTCTCCTTTCCGACATTTGGTGTTAAAAGTAATTGTTTGGACGTGTCCCTGACTAAACTTTAAAATACTTCAGTATAACAAAAGCTGCAATGATTTTTACTCGTATGTTAATATTTCCTATTTATACGCTCCTCTCCATCTGAAGTTTGTCTGGAAGAAATCGCTCAGTAGCGATAACACCGCCCATTGTACAAATTAGCTTAATCTTTTAAGCTATTGCATAGCTTCTATCGCGGGCCTTGAGCGCGGAGACCGAATCCAGAAATTCTGTAACGAAAATAACCTAACACCCCCCACTCCGACCGGCAGCCTTATTGTGTAAGTTCAGTGGTAATCGACATCGGCTTCGTTTTTGACATTTGAAACCTAGACTGGACTTCGACTGTCACTTTCGTATTGTCTAACGAATAAATTCTGACAGAGTCGACCGGTGGTAATGGGCTTGAATTTCACTGGTAATGGATTTCAAGTTACACTATAAGGGTGCGGCACAGCGGTGATACGACAATAAATGCTATGCAATAGCTTTACCGCCGCAGTCTCCGAGTGCCACACGTTTTTTTTCTGTATAAGCTGTCTCACATATTAGTTTGTAAGGTGAACGTACCTACGTACAATAAAGTATTTTCATTCATTCATTCATTCATTCGGTAATTAAATGATTATTTTTCATGTTTCAACAAAAATTTTTTACAGCCACAATAATCAAGATAAGGTTTGCAGCAAAATTAAAAAGTAATTAGGATGCAAACGCACTATTGTGGTCGTCCCATTGTTAGAGCACTAAGTACTCTCTACCACAGACTATAAAATATTTGCATACTAGTGATGTACCTATCGATGTGGGAACAGGATAAAACTCGAAGTTTATTTTTGAGAAAATTGAGAAGCAGCTAGTTTATTGAATAATTCTAATCCTCTTCGAAGATTATATTTAATATTTATTTTGCTCTCTAAAGTAATTAAATTGTCAGCTCATCTGTTTTTCCGTAAAATAACTATGAAACATAGTTAGGACATAAGTTTAGAGATATTAAAAGACTTTTAGTTTTTTTGCGAACCTACTCTATCTAGGTTAGTTAGATGGGTGCCTCGAACGCATTTTTCATCGATAGATTTTTTCCCTAATCGTATTTTGCCTCGATAGTGTTCATCGACTGCGTATCGTATAATACGGAAGGGAAGGCCATCACTACGTCCGAGACAGAGGTCCTTTGTGCGCTGTCTCTTTGTTTACTTATTAGTGTTAATGGGCCAAACTGGTACACTAATGACAGTCCGTGGCTGCACCTGTATCTAACCACCATGGTGTTATGCCTCATCAGTCTTGGCCCCTGACACGGTTTAATAGCTCTGACCTTTTTTGTATCATGGCCACTTAAGCCATTTAGAGATTTTTTTCTTCAAAAATCTACAGTAAAAACTCAGTCGACGAAAAACAAGGTTTTTTTTTATACAACTAAGTACATAAACAAGCGTACGGCCCGCCTGATGGGAAGCGGTTACCGTAGCCTATGAACCGCAATACCAGAGGTGCCAAACGCGCGATGCCGACCCTTGAAGAATTTTTTGAAGAACACTCTTTTTGAAGTGCTATAGTCACTAAGGAAAACCTCAGCAGGAAGAGCATTCCACATTTCCACAGCCTGAGTGACATAGGGAGATAGATCAGATTTTTTTTATGGTGGAATGAGAACACCACTTTTCCACAAAACCATGTAACGAAAGTTTAATGACCTAATTTAACTTCTAGGAGCAGGTGGGGTGATTAGGTGCGCCTGTGGTTTACTGCTGAATACGTACATAAAACTCTCTTTAAGCTAAACTTGTAGATATCAAGGAGTGAATCTGCTACGTAAAATTGCTAGTTTAAGGCGTATGTAAAAGGCAGGCAACCCTCTCGCTCGCACATTTCAACCTTTTTGAAGATATAATATAACTAAATATAATTATGTGAAATTGCAGAGCTTCAGGGTCGAGAAAATAACAATGCAAAGGTTCAGTAAAAATCTCACATTGATCCAAACAAGTTTTACGACAAAAACTTATACCAATGCGATAAATGAAAATGCACATTTCTTGGTTAGAAAACTTGTTTGGATTTTTTTTTTCGTTTCGCTTTTTGTCTTACAAAAGAAACAAGACAAGATACTGAACTATTTTGTATCGAAAACCCGCAGATCTGAATACCGAAGTGGGAATATCCTGAATCGCTGTTACTCTATTAGCCAGGATCGGGATAATGCGATTAATAGATAGATAGGATTATGAAGTGGTTGTTGGCTTCGACGACTATTTGCAAACATGCCGTGGAGATTTTCAAACTAATTTTAGTAGACCTTCGATGCTTGGTATAACACAGCAGTTTAGATTACTTTCTACGTATTTTCCATTAAATTACAATCTGGTTTGAACGTTTTTGGTTTCGATTTGGGTTAAAGCACTTTAGATTTTCTGGCTCCACTGGGAAAACTGGTAAAATATTGGTAAAACTATCTATTTTTTTTTTTTGATAACGGTATAGAGTTTTTACCTACCTACACCTTATGGAAACTAACGACGGTGATAAGTAGGTATGAATTTTAATTAATTTGTTCATATTGTCGTTCAAAATAACGAAGTAAAGAAAACATGGATTAGTTGTAATTTTCAAGTTTTCAGGAGGAAATGTTACACACCCTGTACACTGCTGCTCAGATTACAAAGTGACAGGAGCGGATATCAAAATGTCACTTCAAAAATTCATAAAACTCTCTCCAAAATATAAAGGCTGTTACAGACAATGGGCATCGCCAATTGTGACGTCATCGTCGATTCGCCGATAACAAGGGGTCTTGCGGACAAGCTTTCTTCCAGAGCACTCGACTGGAAACTTTATAATTCATTTTTAGAGGACATTTTGACACAATTTCCGAGAGAAAAATAATTTGGGTTCGCGTGAATTTTCAGAAAGTTGAGTAAATTGGTCTCGTTTCTGACATGGGTAGGAGACGCCCAAATTATGGTTACCCCGGGGCGTGATTCGCACCCGCTTAGTAATAATTCTGAAAGTATCAGGTAGAACACTGATAGAGGGATACTGAAGAAGTTTTATATATAAAAATATTTAATTATTGGTTTAGAGTACTGATTTCATGTACCATTTATAGTCGCCGGGGCTTGGTCATCCTACGAGTTAAAATGATGATGAAAGAACCCAGCAAGCTTAAAAACTGTATCCACAGTTTTTAAAATCTTTATAAATATCCTAATTCATCGTATAATTTTCGTACAGTATTCCAAACACAAATGTAAATCACAGGGACTAATTTTAATGTTTTGTATTCCATATTTAGACGACCCTTCGACACCGCACCCAATAACACAGAGGGCGCAGGTGCGGCCGTATTACCATCCGTCAGGACGCGACGTGCGTACATTATGTATGAACGGACTTGATGTGCGATGTGCCGGTGTGTGCGGTGCTTTATGTTAACCTAGTTTTTTAGAGCACTAGTAAAGTGAAAAAAACTCCACTAGATCTATCCATATCGCCCTCGTCTTAAGTATTCCGACTGTTCTTATCTCAGGCAACTTAGAATGAACTAAACTATAGTAAACTCTTTACCTTCTACCATTAATATAGATGCTACTTTAAAACTTACCAGAATATATTGTACTTAGATCTGTATACACTGGATCGTTTACGTACCTGTAAAATAAAAAAAATACTGTAAGTAACTTTAGCCATATCGACAGGCTGGATAGGTAGTTTAGTGGGTTTAAAACACATTCGTTATTTAAACAGTAGCAAAAGGAATACCATAGTAGGAGTAGGAATAAAAATAATCAGGCATTAGCGTAATCTAGCCAGATTATTTATACATCGTCAGGGGCCACACTTTTTACCCATGCCACGATGAACAGGATTCTGTAATACCTAGGATATAGTTTCAAATGGCTTATATCTCGCACCTACCTACTCTCAGCCTAATCGACATACACAAGAAAGACAACGTCATTATGTGCGTCAACAAGCCGCGAGTTTGACACTGTCACTTCCACAAGAAATGAAAAGGTTCTTACATCAACTAAAATATGGCTCAGGTCTCTATCATTATATTTTAGTCCGTTTTCTTCAGGTCTAAAATCACCCTACAGGTTTCCGCGATGAATCATGACTCCGCTGTATCTAAGCCCTCCCTCCATTGGGTTCAGTCTTCTCGCTTCATGTTCGCCTTTCGAAACCCTTATATTCTCCAGTGCTGAGTTTCAAGAGCTGTCTGGCTACTGCCACTTCAAGTTGGTTTTAGTGGTTATTTTATTTTAATAAGTGTACGAAGCATTAAAACTTTCGCACGAACAAACAGTTTCTTTCAGACCGCCGATCCACTTTGCCCGGGTAATTTCAACTTTGTTACTATTTTAATAAGAATCAAAGTAGCTGACTGATATGCACTGATTGGTTGATAGGCAATGCGAAATCTAAGCTAGATCTTAGAAGATAGAAATCGATATAAAAATGAAATGCGTTGAAAACTTACTAACAAAACCAAATTTCGTAGAAGTGAAAACTTAAAACTTAACTTCACTTAATATGTTGCTCTATGATGAGAGTTACCAAGCCCCGAGTCATAAAAAAAGCAGCGAAGTTTTTAAAACTAGCAATAAAGCATACGAACAAAGTCACGGGCGCTAACTTAGTAACTAATTATGTTAGGTCAAAGTTTGATTACATAAAAGCTAATGAAAGTACCTACATTGTTTCTTATTAATAAAGAGATTTCTCTGTGGTGTTATTCAAGTTCTTAATTTTGTTATGAACATGAATTTTAAGCGATTTTTAAACATTCTTATGATATTACCTACTATCTATTGAAATTTAAAAGTAATAAGCCAAATGTGGCCACATTTTCCGTTTAAAAAACAGGCAAAAGTAGGTACCTAGTTCAATTACTATTACATACCTATGCCAAAGGAGCAGTAACTCTACGATGAATTCGTGTTACTAAACAAATACTTACAGAGGCCGCCACTGAACGACGAATACCCCATACCTACCTATACTAATACCACAGATTATATACCTAATAGCTAAATGCTAATAAAATGTTTGTCAAAGTGTATCTGGTACAAAAATATTCTATGCATGTATTCTTGTATTTTGCCCCTGTGCTCAAAATGAATGTAATCTTGAAGCGGTATATTTCCCCGGACACTGAAGATCCCACAACCTTGTGAAACTTGTTTGATCTTGCGGTTCTGAAAACGACCTTGCTAAACCTTGATAAAATCTTCTACACGTTTAACAACCTACCTACTTACTTACAACGTTAGTGGCACGTACCTATCATAAAAGATAGGAACACGCTAGCGACATCTATATTATAAGTACTTAAAACTATTACTAACGCCATCTAGTTGTTGAACGTTTCCATTATTTCACTTCAAGAACTGTTTTAAAAATGTTCTAGTTTCAGGGCGCTGAATAACCTTGTAGTTCACGCACCCTACTGCAGATGGCACTATTAAGGTTTTCTACCTTTCTAACAAATCAGTTCTGCAACCCTTAGACCGAGGGCGCTCTTCTCAAACATAAACCAGGGTGGTTTTTAGTCGTGAACTTAAAGTAGAACCTAGGTCATGCTTTTTACATAGATGGCGCTTTGAAAACGGTTTGGCACGTTGAGTTTTATTTACTTTAGTTTTTACCAAATATTAGGTACTTTCCCGATGTCTTTCAGGATTGACCTTTGATTACGTCCTTCATGTGTCTATTAGATTTAAATGTACTTCAGTAGGTTTCTCCTATACCTGATCATTTTAATGGTATACCGACAAGGTATTCAATGCAATTTTTGTTTTCCTTAGATCCAATTTCACATCTTTGATGGCTCTAGTGGATCCAGAAGAAGTGGCTATGCTAGGGGGTTCAAGCTCCTCCAACACCAAAATCGTAGATCCATCACAGCTTGATGGTGACTTACCTTGAGCAGATGAGGATCCCTTTCCGCAGCGTCGAGCAGCGACTCCGCTTCGCTGAGCCAGGCCACGAACTTCTCCAGCGAGCGGTCGAAGTTCTGCAGCGATGATACTGCTGAGTGGAGCGCCTTGCCGCGAGCCACGATGCTGAGAAACAATGAGAGGAAATTAGAAATCTAAAATCAGTTAAAATATTATTATAGTAGGTTATTAGGTAGGTATTTATCACTCAAAAGATTTGTAAAAGTCGGTTGGTTTTTGGTACAAGTGACTAAAACTTAAAATGGCTTTGAAAAAACCAATGGCTATAGAAAAAACTCAAATAGTAGGTATGGATTTACAGAAAGGTCTCTACCGACCTACTTCCGAATCCTCCCAGATCGTGAGTTTGTCTTGCACTAAGTTTTTGAAGATGTACTTAAACAGGCTAAGGTAATTATCAAGACTACACTGATCTCTAGTAGGTAACCTATTTTCATAACTTCGAAACAAAAAATATCTACCAAAATTAATAAAATTCATAGGTAATGAAGGGCTCGAAAGTACTTTTTCCTCCTCCATTAAGTATTCATTTGGAGTATTATTTACGAGGGTATTCCCTTATCTATTCTACGTGAAATTGTTTTAATTGCTAGCGCCTGGGGCGACATAAAATAATAATGTCTACAGGTGAGATGAGGAAAATAAAATTATGATCTGTCTGTTTTAGTTCAACAAATGAGTAATTATGCTAATAACTGTAAACAGAACCTTCTAACCTACTTGTAGATAGGTAGGTACATCATTTTTGTAAGTAGGCACTGCAAAGAACTTCCTTAGTAAATATAAGTAAGATAAGATAAGATAAGATAACGTTTATTCAGCCACCACAATAAAAAAAGTGAACAGTAAAAACAAGAAATAAAGGAAAAAACTAAAATAACAAACTATAAATATATCTTATATCTAGACAAAACCATATAGAATAAATAATTCTATATGAACTCATAGTGGTGGTGAAGAGGTAGGTCTATAGCTCAGCATGTGCTTCTGTATGTTTCCAGTAGGTGTGCTCCGCGTGATTGGATAACGAGTAGATAACATTGATAATAATCTCAAAAGCAAATTATTCTTCTTAGTGCAAGCTCAATCAGTGGAGTCGGTAAGATGTAACAAGACATTAGAAATAGAAAAAAAAACAACTCGTCTAAATATTTGTTTACACTTGTAAGTATTCAGTTCTGCTAGGTAAACTTACAAGTTATTCAAGAACCAAATTATTGTGCCCCCTACAACCCGAACCCGCCTGGATACTGTATGAAAATCGTTTCATATCTAAGCAAGAGATGGCGCTTTTTCAAAGCTTACTTCACCCTACCACAGATGGCGACACGAGGGCCAAATAAGGATTCGGGCATATAAATAAAGCACAGAACATTGAGATTTTTTTAAAGGAGTCATTCGCAGCAGCTACTCGTGGTCAATGTCAATATGTTTTCGTACATTTTCTAGTGGCGACAACACTTGCTAAAGGGCAGTAGTAACCACAAGTGACAGATGTTTACAAACCTGTTGTTTAGTTCATTGTATCTGTGGTTGATGGCCTCCGTGGCGCGTTTGATGCGAGAGGTGTCATCGTTGCGATATACCGCGATCAGACGCTGCGTCAGCTGACCGAACAGCTCCACCTGGTGCTTGTACTGGTGAACTTCGGCGTGGAATGACTGGGAAGAAGAGATGGAGACTAAGAATAAAAAAGTTCTCTGAGGGCCTAGTATCAGTTTTGTGAGAATCCGCTGTCTCCATACAAATAAGCGCACACTGGTGTGCTGGGCGTCAGACGTTTTACACCAGATTTACACACCAAAACTCGTACTAGGCTTGCTGATCCCAGGCAAATGGTAACTCGTTTTACATCTATTGGTTCACTGCTAGATGTATTTCCCAAGACGCACCAACTGAGGGTTTATAGTAATAGGCCAAGCTTTTAAAAAAATCCACTAGAGGCTCCGCTGGTGTCTCTATACAAAATCAGTGCAGTCTGATACGCTAGGCGCGAGGGACTTTACCTACATTGGTTTTTCACACCAAAAGACAAAGTAACAATAAGGTAGGCTCTCAGCTGATCTATTCCAGTATTGCATTATTAATTTAAATAAAGTATGCTAGAGTTTGAGTTTTATTTCCAACTTTAGATTACTCCAATTATTTAACAAAACGGAACACCGCCCTTTGCTGCGTCGGAATTTTCACTTTGAAATAACAAGCACTAAAACGGTATTTTACCAAAAACTTAGCATAAAGTCGAGCCGAGGCCGGCCGACCGCCAATTAACTTAGATTTATGGCAAGTACACGACTTAACTTTAACTTACCAAGTTACCTACAGCTTACCGACATGTACCTACCGGTTATCATTTTAAAAGCTCTGGATTAGACAATAAGGAGTATGGGATGATACAAAATACGGTTAAAGTCTTTTTTACTTCTTTACTGAAGGGTACTTTGTATGCTTCAGACGAAAATTTCGTATTGTTTAGGTAATTTGCTTAGGTTTCTTGAAACCTTACCCTTTCAAAACTGATTTGAAACTTTGCTTGGTTTGAGACGAGATCAAACAAGAAGCGTTTCTCAAACGAAGCCATATACAACCAAGAATCTTGAAAAGCTATAAAAATTAATTATCTTAAACGGTCGACGAATTCGGTAATTTGGAGTTAGTTATGTAATTTGGAAGAACTATTCTGAAATATGGCGAAACTACGGCTATTACGCACCTAAATGAACAAACTTCCCATGGTAACTATTACCCCATAAAGAGGGTGAAGTTGTGTGAAGAAAGAGCTAAAGAAAACTCAGTGAGATCTGCCCCGGAATGTTATTTTCTTGTCTGCTTTGAAGTTTAACTTTTAGAACCTTGTGCTTTTACGAAATTTTCAAATTAATTACATAACTGTTGCTATTTTTCCGTGTCACTTTCTCAATAACCTTATATCAGTCGCTCATTATTCTGAGATCTGTCCATGCTCGCAAAATAGGGACATCTCAACTATCCACAGACAGCAAGCTAATCTGTAGATTAGTTACTGGTGCTAGTAGAAACGTTACTAGACGATACACTTGGCCTTTACAGCCTAGTAGAGCTTTTACATAGCTAGGTGTGAACAGGCACTGGTAACTCTACTTGTTACTAAACTACTTGCAACACCAGTGTAAACTAACGCAGAAAACAGTGGTATTATTTACATTATTGTAATAAAGAATATGTATTTGTTCTTATGAAGCTCTAAAAGTAAAAAATATTGTGATCATTTCGCACTTTTCAGCTAGGTATAAGAACAAGAACCAGTTTTACGTCTGAATACGTGTTGGAACCCTGTGGCAGTAGCCGTCTAATAAGGTTCCATGCTCCAGTGCGTTTGAAAAGGCATCTGTGAATTGCGCAAGGGTGCTATCGGAAGCGAAGCCGAGGGTGCGAAGATACTATTACATTATAATATTGGATTTGTTTGAAAAACAATTTGCCTTCTCTACAAAGGCGTTATAAGATGTTGGAACGCAATAAAGTTCCTTTCTGTATTTTTTCTTATATTTTACTTTGATATGGACCAGTAGGTAGCTATTTTGTTAGACTCATACTTTTGGTTCCTAGACTTTTGGCGCTATGCCAGCCAGACGAAACTCTACCCATGCCAGCCAAGTCTACCTCACGTCTTATCAAATCTTTTTCATTTTTACCTTCTGGCCCCTGACTTATACCTTCGGGTCGTCAGCAGGATATCCCAGAGGAGTCATGCCAGGTAGCCGAGTTTCCCACCCTTGCCAGCTAGATGTCTGGCACTACCTCCCTTCTAAGCTGCTGCTGTCTCACCTTTTGGTCTCTGACTTGTGCCTCCAGAACGTCAGCCGTATGCCCTGGCGGGGCCATGCTAGCCAGTCGGGTCTCCATCCTCGCCAGCCAGGCGTCTGCCTCTCGTCTCCTTGCCTCGTACCGCTGCGAGTCCCCGAGCATGGCGTCCAGCTGTGCTTTGCGCTGGAGGACGCGGGCGTTGGCCTCGTCCCAATGCTCGCGGAGGGCAGTCACTGGAATTATAAAAGGGGCTGGTTAGTTTGTTGGAAATAAACAAAAAGTGCAATAAGATTTTAAGACTTATTCGTGTTCATCAGTCTTACGAAATGTTACAAATACTTGGTCGAACAATGAAAAATAAGTCAATTAGCCGGCTTTAATACACTTGAAATATCACAGTAGGTGCCTAAATTATTGATTTGGCTGACTAAAAATAATTATTTTTATTTTGAGAACACCCAATGCCAAATCTGGGTCCAGCAAAAAATTATAATAAAAATAAATATTAATTGATATCCCTTGTCGCAATGCATTCATTTCGATTGTTTGAAACCGAAAAATAAACAATAAATTAATGAATACCACTTATTTCCTCAAATTTCCACGCATAGGTAAATAATTCAAAATGTTCATCAAAACAGTAACCAGATGAG
Organism: Eulithis testata; assembly: GCA_947507515.1. NCBI lineage: Eukaryota > Metazoa > Arthropoda > Insecta > Lepidoptera > Geometridae > Eulithis > Eulithis testata. Next base: position 248,082 of record OX382213.1, on the reverse strand, counting down.
CACAGATTATATAATACTATAGATGAGTAAGTACGCGTTTCCAGTGAACAAGCAGGTAGTGTCAGTAGGTATGATACAGGGTGTTCTAATACCACCTGTCCATTCGATAGATCGACGACATTGATACTGTGGAAGTAATATTCTTATTCCGTCATCTGTAGATGAAGTTGTTATATTTTGTAATCTAAAGAGGCCTCATCAATCAGCTTAGTGGGATGATGATTAATATAGCTCTCAAACGTTAAGGAAAACGCTGTGAGAAAACCTATTTGATTTTCCTCTGAATAAGACAATTCTAAGGAGCTTGCTTTTTGTAAATATTTTTAAATCACATAGCGCTATCGATTCCCTTATTGCATATTTCTAAACTAACCTAATTTGACAGATCTAAAACTATAGCCGTCTTTGTCGTTTCAGTTTATGAGAAAGAGACGGCAACATTTTTGTGCATTAGGTTAGTTTAAAAAAATGCAACAAGAAAATCGATACCAGTGTACAATTAACAAGGCAGTGTGATAACGGTATAATAGATCTACTAGATAGTTTTAATAGCTCATTTAAAATGCTCAAGCGACACAAAACGAGATCGACGACAGTGTCCTAGAACTTTCACGACTGCTTTTGCTCTAGCTTTTGCTAAAACATCCTGTATATCACTAAAGTGTACAGTATATAGCCACCGGTCGCCGGAATATTAATTAGCCTCTCATTTTAGAGGCTCCATTAAATTGATTGCAATTGGAATTGCTTTAATGGCGAGTGTGTAAACAAAGCACTTGATGTTGAACGTGGAATAAATTAATGTCTAAATACTATATTCCACCTGCGGCTTCACTTGTATAGCACGTGGGTAAGTAATGTAGAATGCCAAATTGGCTACGGCCCTAGTTTTGAGACGGTTTTTCAATATTCTGGTCACGGGAAGCCTGGAGAAGGCTCTGAAAGATTAAGATGCGTATTCAAATGAAGATAAACAATGTAGAGCTATTCCAGTCACCCCCGGGGATGATGTAAGGGTGTGTGTGTGTGTTTCTAAGGGATGTCTTTTAAATTGTTCTATATCTCCGGAGGGAAGGAAATGTAGATGACATTGTAATTGCCCGTCAAAATTATTAAAGAAGTTGTATTACGGTTGGTAAATGGAAAAAATAATGCTCTACTCATTGGTTTCCATATGCTACGAGCATCCGTTTATTTATTTATTTATTTATTAGGATTGCCAAAGAATAATACATACAACTTAAAATTAAATTCGAACATATTATTATTATCATGGCTGGTGCTTATCCACTAAAGGCAACCACAGCTAACGCAGTTATAACATTATAGAATATGTTAGTATCCTTGGTAGAGTAATCTTTGATAATACTAGATAGTTTTACAATAACCAATAACATACAGGAAAAATTACTCTATTTATTCACGGCGTTCCATATAAACACTGCGCATAAATAAATCATAGTGCAATTTCTAGTACGGATAGTGTACAGGATAGGGAAATAACAGAACTGTAACATTATCTCTCGCGTTGTGCAGTTAGTAGTACACTTGCGTGCACTGGAAACTGTCTGATATCGAGTAGAGGCTGACCGCAGAGCTGTGAATATAGAGCAGTCATAATAGAATAGTGTTGTCATAAAACTTAGAGGTAAGTTCGTCCGAGCTAGCCACTAGTTTAGTGCGAAGTTTTACAGCCACCAAGACTTCAAAAGTCGTACAAGTTTCAGTTCACTGAGAGATAGAGCCATGCTATTAATATTCTCTAGAATAAGGTTTGTTTTGTAATTTTTCTAGCTATCTTACACAAACATTTCAAAAAACACCGTCTTCTAATGGAAAAACTCGATATTTTCAAGCAACCACAAACATGAATAAAAAAGCACAATGAATGAATGAAAGAATGAATGATTTGGTACAATGTGACATAACTACATAAGTCTTAACATCAAAACCCAATAAAAAAACCACGAACTAAACCATAAACCTATCGTCTATATTAAATCCTTCATGAGTAAGGATTCCTTCAGGAATACACGTTAGCGTTTAATTTGCTATTGTTTCGTGTACAAACTATGTTGTACGTATGCAAATGAACGTAATGGTGTTCCCGTGTCGAACAAACGACGCACGGACGCGTAGTCAATGGGGCGGAACGTTGATAGTTGAGGAATTTGATGATCTATAGGGATCGAATTAGATGGAATGAGAATGTACTTACTTATAGTTAATAATATGACTTACATAAAAAATTAAACATAAGCTTTTAGTTTAAGTAAAACTACAAATAAATTTTTTTTTTTGACTTCGGAACGGACGGGATTAATACGATATGAACCCATCCGGGGATTTCTCGATTTTTTATCGAAAAATTGCCTGCCGGCAGTCGCAGGGGACGCAAAGGGGATTTTAGGACAAAAACTCTAGAAGTCTCCTTCACAGAGGGAACTCACAGGGGCAATGAGTTACCAAAACTACTTTGTTTTGAATATGTATGATACAAAGTTTGATATAATCTACGAGTGTAGGTACTCGTCTTTATAATAATTAGGATAATGATGACGGTTAGAGTTTGTATGTATTCTTAGAAAAGCAAATAAACAGCTTACTTAGTTATTTTTATTAAAACCGTGTGTTCAACTGAAAAACTAAAACTGTGGTTAGTTCTGTTATTTAATTCATTTTGAGTCGAACCTTTTAAAAGTGATCGCAAGTGTAATAGTGGCGCGCTGGTCTTTGAGACCGGGAACCCGGTTATTTCAGCTGAAATTGAAAAATAACAGAAAAATCATAAAGAAAACTCCAATAAGGATATTACAAGCGCAAGTAAGATTATTGAAAAACGTTTCTCTCTCTTCAATAACCAAATAACTGAAAAAAAATCGCTAAAAAACCACTTTTCAACTTATCGCCAAATATACAAGTTAAGAAAGATGCACGAAGGTTAAAATAAATTATCTAAAAGCTTTTAGCTTCAAGGTTCAGTATTACCACCTAACTATTATCCTACCTAAACCTAAGTATAATGTACAATAGCACTGGGTGCGTAAGTCTACTTAACACACTAAATTTCACTTGAATCTTCGGGGTCTAATCGACCCGCGTTAGGCCGGCACTCTGACGGGTTAACCCTAAAGACCGGGTATTGATCAGTTGTAATGAGGGTAGTTTCACCTTCCAGAAAAAGAATTTCTTCCAACGAAGATTTTTAACCTCATTGCTCTTTTTTTTTATTACTGAATGACTTATTTGGTTTATTAAACAATTTTTTTTTATATTTAAGTTTATAATTTTTTCAGTTTCTATTGTATTTATATAAGGCAGCTAAATTGAACAAATTTACGACTACGATTAACTCACAATGTCAGTTTATATTCACTAATAATAATAAAACCCTACACGGGTCATATTTACCCCTCGCCGGGTCGAAGAGACTATTGCGACCGCTATAACAGCTTTTCCCAAACAAGGGTTACTAATTGTTGACAAGTAAGTAACTACTGCTGTAGTAGATTAAAATAAAGATATTAGTTCTGTGTATTATATAATCTGTGGTTCTGTAAACCTATTTCAGGCAGCAGAAATGGCGGTAGTTCTGTGACAAATTCTTTTTTTCTACAATCATTATGCTGATGAATCGGTCTTGGTTGTACAAAATTTCTAAAATAATTCAATTTGTGATTTTACCAAAATCTATTGTAGCGTGTATTTCCCTAGGCGAAGCAAAGGTAGATACCTAGGCCTAAATCAATATAATATAACCAACCGCTCATTTCCAAAATAAACAACGTCTCATTACGGGTTAAGCCTTCACCGTTTCATGATTACGTCATCATTCAAGGGGTTGAAAGGGGGGAAAGATTTGTCTTATTACCTCCGATGTTGATTTTCCGAGCATTGTTAAAATTACTGGAAAATATATAGTTTAGAATTATTAAACTGGTGTTTTCGGAGAAAGTGGTGACTTTTCTTATATAAATCTCTACTAAACCATACTGTATATTATATTCTGTGTCTAAACCAAGAAATGGGAGAGACGCAACGAAAGAGCGATATCTAATATTCATGTCAAAGCTTTTTAGAATATTGCAAAACTTTCGAGATTACGTAACTTTTTACATTACCTACAATCTACATACACGTTACATGCTTACTCCTAATACATTATGTGGGATACTTTGTGTTATTATAACGATGGGTATCAACCTACACGATAGAAGCTGAATGCTGAACGCCTCTCCATCGCATTTTTGTCACGTTAACATTTAACCGAATGTTTTAAAATGCGCCCCTTGTGTGTATAGAAATAATGTAACGTTTCACTTTGTATGACTAAGGGCGGATTCGTCCAAAAGTCATGATATTCCTGAATAAGTATCCCTTGTATAACTTTACTCTTTGATTTTATTCTTAGATAAATTAGTTTTTGTTTTTCCATTGCAATCTTGAGAGTAACCAATCCTAGGTATTGTTATTCTGTATATACATAAAAACCAACTTAATTCAAAATACAATTGCTTAGAGAGCGCAACACAATAATACATGTGCACACAAATTATCCGGGTGTCAAGTTGTCAATATCTATAAAAACAAACAGCTGTTTTGTCAAATGTAGCAGCCACCATTAAAATATTCGACAGATAACTCGTATATACCATAGATTTTGGCAGTATAACGATTTATTCTCGGATAGACAAGTTATTCGTGGAATAAGACTTGGTAGAACAAAAAGTTTCATATCACTAGAGTAATTATTGATTTTATTCGCAGTATAAGACTTATACTACGTATAAATAGTTTGGTCGAATCCGCCCTTATGCAATCAAATTGTTATAAATAAAAGAAAAAAAAACCGTGTTGAACAATAGTCACGTGACCATTCTCATACATTTTTGACGTTGACTCGGTAATTATTTACAAATCAAGCAAACATATTTCCGGAAATCAATTCAGAACCTTGCGACGATTATTTTCCCGCTTTACCAAACAAGTCGTTACAATAACTTTGAGAACAAATCGACGAAAGTCAAAAGTTATATCCTCTAGAGGAATAATCATTCCGACTAAAATGAAACCACGAAACACGCCAAATAACTATAGCACTGGAAATTTCTCGGACGATAAAAGGACCAATTTTGCTTTTTGTGCAAAATAAAACGGCTCGGAGGGACGTCAAAGAGGGCTTCGGTAGGCCCCGAGCCAACGGTCTGAGGTAATTTTGTTAATTATACAGAAATATTAAGGTCTTTATCTGTGACAGTAAGCTGTTTGTTCCCGGGTAAATAATACCCAAGGATTTTTGAAATGCGTTTTTTATTTTCACTTACATTAGAAATTAAAACTCTCAGGATAACATTGTGGTCACGGACGTCAGGGGACGGAATCAGAGGTATTTCATTAGGATGTAGGAAAAGTTGAGAAATAATTCACACATAAGCCAACTTGAACGAGTTCATTTTATTCTGCAGTTGGAGAAAAATAATATTATTACTTGTAAATATTATTATGCCGTTGAAATTGTGTACAAAATACTAGCAACCTTTGTAGCCACGCTTTCATTCTATGATTGCCAGAGAAAAATTGACAAAAACGTAAAGAACGTAGAGAAACGTATATTATCTATGTTCTTTAGCAGAATGTTAACTATTACACTTAAAGGTTTTGCTCTTCTAGAACCGACGCACTCGTTTCTGGTAAAAATACTATCCTAATATTTTTTTACATAAATGTTAAAATTCAATTTTGTCCGAAAACATTAAACTTCCGGACATTTCAATCTCACGTTAAAATAAACCATGAATAACGCTAAGGTATGACAAATAAATTAACTACCGGCTCGGAAAGTTCCACTACACTGCAGTGCAAAATAATTTATATGCATCGAGCGGGGGCGGCTTAAATCTGAAGAGCAGCTTACAGTGGAATAGCTGGTTCAGTTATTTTGGTGCATTTGTATGTACTACACAATTTAACTGACGCGAGTACGTCAAAAATATTTGTTTTCAGTTATGTATGACGGCAAAAATAATAAAATTAATCAAAATCACGATTCTAATTTTAACGGGTCGTAATTTGGCGTGGTCTGTTTGATCATGTAATACTGACAACAGATATAAAAGAGAGCTAGTATATTTTTGACAATAATTTCAATATTTAGTGTGTTGTGACACTACTGCTTCGCACTGCCAGTTATACTATTAGATAATTTTTTTTGACACGTGGACAGTTCTATCACTGGAAAAATCCCACACTTAACAAAAATAAACCAATTAACCTATATTGAAATAGTAAAGTAACCTATAACGATTATTTTAATATTTCACAGTCCTTATCTGTCATTCAAGAAGGTTTTGTGACTCGAGTTTAATAATAAGTTTTCGTCATAAAATTATTCTGTCACTTTGTGAAAAGTTGTAGTGCTGGGTATATAATGAGCTGTTACACTTTCCGAATTATCGAGGGAGGCGGGAACTCGTTATTTCGTCCGTGCTTATCGGTCGGAGCCGAGCACGTGATCGACGCTCGGCTGACTGTACTAACCATTTTCAAAGCAGTGTGCGGCTCTTTAGATCTTTTGTCGCACATCAAATTAACAGAGAGCGGAATTTAGCAGAGTTTTAGCCTTTTTTTTATAGTGTAAGGTACAGCCCTGTGATCAAGACAACCGGTTTATAATGTCACACAGAGCACGTCCTGTATAAGGTAATGCAATAAATAATCACTCAACACCAGGTACTTACCCGAAACAAGCTAATCAAGTTACATCAAACAAGCTAATGACTTCATTAGCTTGTTTGATGGCTTTTTCCCATTAAAAAGTAGCATTACAGACATCAGTATAGTATATTTGATCGAGTGAGCGAAGCAAACGAAGATCTTAGTGACAACTTGGACAAAAATGCTTTGTGTGTTTGTTCGTCGAGATCTTTTGAACCGCTTATCCGATTTTCACAGAATTTGGTAGGATAGTACTCTTAAGTTTTACTGGTTTGTTAAATGAAGTAAATTGGTCAAAGGGTCGTGAAGTTATGAGGGTCCAAAGGAAGTAAAAAACAAAAGTCGTACAATAATATCAAGTGGGGTGTCATATGATAGGGTTTTGTTTAGACATTCCAAAACCGTTTTTACTTTGACTCTAGGTCTAATAGTTTTCGAGTTGTTGTAAAAGTTATAAAATTAACAAACCCAGTATAACGTGAGCTACCATATCTTGGAGTTTCAATGATTTTGTAGTTCAAGTAAGACTGGTACATAGCTAGACGGCAATTTCGAAGCCATTTGCAAAGTTTACTATAACCATGGTCAATAAAAATTGTTTGGGTTTTATTGACCTCCGACCATCACGAGATCTCAGTTCGGGGCGAACTACTAGTTACTATTCAATTTGTGTTATTGGCTATAATTATTATGGTGGGCATACACGCTACGAGAAATCGTTACGATCAGACTGTACAGTTCGAACGGTACCGATAAATCGCTACATGTTTAATCTAAAAACTGTACAGTTTTATAACATACATGTAGCGATTTATCGGTACCGTTCGAACTGTACAGTCTGATAGTAACGATTTCTCGTAGCGTGTATGCCCACCATTACAGTTTATCCCAAGTAACCACTGATCGGTTCATTTTCAAACCAAAGCAATTCTGTCAATTCGTAACCGTAGATTCGACATGGATTTAATTGTTTTGCAATAGATTTCAGTATTGTGATATGCTGAAATCCATTGCAAAACTGCAAAATTGCAAACAACTTGTATATTGTGCAAGCTACTTTATGTCAAGGATCTGATGAAGTAAACATCGATCTTTTAGGTACACCTGAAATCTAAAAAGAAGCCTATAGTACCTGGGACATGCCTAGTCTTGTTAGTGGTGGGCATAGCCTTAGAATCGGATGGGGTTAACGGTGTAAATGTACCCATCAGGCGATTTTTGGAGTTTTTAACCAAAAGTTTCCTGCCGGTAGTCGCCAGGGGACGCTAAGGGGATTTTTGAACAAATATTCCAGACATCTTTTCAGGGGGAACTCGCAGGTAATTTCTGGAATGAGGCATTTTGTAGTAACAGTTTTTTTGTTGTGTGAATTCTTTATTCATATTTAATTAAAAAATCGCGGAGCTACTCACGATTTAACAACAATTAACCCCATTATTCTGGTTGGTTCATAAAGGCGGGAACACGGCATCGTGATAATCGAAAATAATATATTTTCCGTTTCACAAACAGTACGGCACCGCGTGGCGTCATCATTACACAGCTTGAGCTAAACAGCTGGTCCAATCAAGTAACATCAATTCTAGTAGGTATCAGTGCTCGTAACATTTTTGTGTGTGTGAAATCCATTTCCAACGTTCTTCTTGGAAAACATAAAAATGTCGAGCAAATAACTACTGTTGGTCGCATGTCGACCGACATACGCCGAGTCTGAGTCCGTTTAGTGACACACATTTTAGCAATGTCTTAGTTTTAAAGTGATGGTTTATATTTAATTTTACACTGAAGTTTTTGTGTTGTGTCGCAAATAAATAGTTTTTATTTAATTCAAATAATCAAATTTTTGTCGATGCATTGTTTAAGCTGAATTTATAAATAGTGATCTAACTATTCTGCTACACTCTGTGCACCTGAGCCCCCTATTCTTTATTCATAGGCGTCCTTTTGGATTACATTTTGTGTACACTTTTTTGTCCCGAGTTGTACTTTGTATTTTCACGGTTTCCACCGTCGCTTTTCGAAGCTTATTACCTGAAACAAAAGAGAAAGGAAATGACCAAAAGTTTTAAGCCTTTTAAGAATCTGGTCATTATTTTTGTTAAGAACCACTTTAAATAATAGAATAAGCTTAGTGACTGTGCACATGGACCGGGCTGCCGGCTTCACGGCTCGGTCTGTGGTTTGCCTGCAACGTGGTAACGTTTAGGTACAGTACAACGTATCTAAGCATAAGTTAGTGCTCAATTTTAAAATTGATAGCTTATCAGACTGTGGACGAAGTCGTGAGAAATACGTGAATGAGCAATACTAAACATTAAAATCGCGAAAAATAATATTCCTTATGTTTTGGGCATTCGAACGATTTTCAAGGAATACTATACCATGGAGAGGTGAATACATGCTTTCTAGTAGCTAGCCAATATACTGACGGAGTAGCTGAACCTATAAGTATCAGATTGAACCGTAAAGCCTGGTCACCCGAGCGAATCCAATTTGTCGTGTCTGTCTCAGCCGATGTCAGGCGGCTTTACTTAACGAAGACTGACATAAAGTTACTGAAGACTCCGTCCTGTCGGTGTACAACACCTTAATATATTAGTCTATACGAATTAATGTACTGAGGCCGTCCAGTGTCGCAACAGAAATAAATATTTATGGACATTCCATCACAAATTCATAGTAGGTACTGTCGAAACATCATGCAATCAGTTAATTATCTATTAATTTAATCTCAACGGTTTGTATGTATATGTATATCTTTATGTTTTATGAAAGACGCTCTCCCAAATTAAGGAGCTCTTGTCCCAGATCCCGTACACCCTGTCAGTGACGTCATGAAGTGCTGACGTCACGGCAAGCCCCTACAGATTGGATTAGGAACTTGGAGCCGTGCCGCGTGATTATTCTGCTTTTTAAACAAATCTCCATCTTTATCCTGTTTCTGGACAAAGAACTTACAGAAAATTAGCTTACAATCAGAAATACTAGCAAGTGATCTTTTGTCAGTAAGTAGGTACACAATCACTGTTGGTGACAACAATTATTCCAATAAGATAAAAGGGTTATTCCCATCGAGCCCACCGGCCGGCCCAATGATGGTGAGATAAAAATCACATTATTTAATATTTGTCCAAATGTTAGGTTATTTTCTTTTTTTAGGTGACTTCTACATTACACTGTACACTAGCTAATTCTCCCATAACAGACATTTATTATTGAATAAATTGAAATTGAATTGAATTATTGTGTTTGTTCTTGATCAGGAGTACTTGTTACAAAGAAACTGTTTCACACCACTGAAGCATTCATTTTGCTTTATTTTGATACGCTACAAACTTTCAGCCGGAAACGGAAACGCCATAACAAGTAGATATAGCAGTACTCCTCCGCTAATTAGCCGGTTACAACCGCTACTAACCGGTTCAACGTCGTTACATGCAGTTTTATCGTAGAGCGAGAGTAATAGCGCACGCCTGTGTATGATCTACTGGTATGAACCGTAAGCACACATATTAACTCTACCGAGTCTTTACCGTGAACAAGGAATTAACTTCGAGCCTAGCCTCGTGATAACAAGCAGGCAGCTGGCACAAAATAAGGCTTAATACGAACAAAATAGCACAAAGATAAAATTAAAATCTTACAAAAATACGTAGAAACCTAATCAAAATGGGATCATTATTTCCAAGCGATGGGTCACGTGACTACTATAAGTACTATTCCTATAAGTACAGTTTGTTTGAATTTTCTATGTTATCTAACAGAATGACAACTTTTGCCAAAGCGAGAAGCACGACATTTTAAGTCAGAGCTTTACACTTTGCGCTTTTCAACCGACTTCAAAAAACTAGGAAGTTCTCAATTTGGTTGTATTTCTATGTTTTATTACGTTTTATTTATGATAAAGTTGTTAGATAGATAGATTGCACAACTTAAAAGTGGTAACGGTAAGGTAACCTTTGGGTAGTGGGGATAACAATTTATTAGGGTTGTTGGTAGGTAGGTTGTTCAAACTGAAAGTTATTTAAAAAAGGTCCAATTACGTTTTTACCGTGAAAGTTTTGCGCTGTAGTATATTATCTCTCGTTGCGTTATCCATCCCGCTCGTGTTGTGCAAACAGTTGCAAACCTCGTTACTGCAGTTTGAATAAGCTTTGTGTAAAAACTATCCGGAATTGCACATTTTAATTGTGTTACACTTTTTTATACAAACTAGCGGTGTAGGTACTTGCGACTTTATTCGTGTGAGTAGATAAAAAGTCCGACTAAAAGACAAATTTGTACGCCTTAGCGCAAAACACAGCGCACAGTAACAATTTATATGTCACCATTCTTTCTAAATACCCGTGTTTACAAATAAACGATTTTGATTTGATTCGATTTGATTTCGATTTTTTTTTATACAAATATTTGAGGGAACAAGTCCATGGTCCACACAGTGTCTATCTACGTTATATATATACTACAAAAATCACGTAAACTATATTTTAAACTCCATACCTAAATACTTTTACGTGAACTTACTAAGATTTTTTTAAAATTCATTTGTTTTACTAAAACACATAGTGTATTTTGTACTATAGCTCTAAAGAAACCACAAAGTTTATAGAGATAATGCTACATGAGGCTTAGGGTCGATAGTCTTACATTAGGTAGGTAACTACTAGATTATATAGGTAGGTAGGAAGCTATAAGTAGGATCTAGCAAAGTGCATTCCGTTTACTTAGCTCGTTTTAGTTATTTTTTTATTAAAAATTTATTCACAAAGAAAATTAAAAGTAAATTAGATAAGTTTAAGTTATAAATTGCTTACTTGCTAGTTAGGGCAGATGTTAATTGTAACCCACCTGACCACTACCGCACAGTAATATGTTAAAAGTTATTTCAATATAACTCTATATTCTATCAAAAAGTCAATAGATCCTGGAAAACATTGTTTGCGGCAAAGAAGCATATGGGTAGCTGCGACACCCTTTATTGATATTGATGGATCACCCTGTACATGAGGTAGGGCCGTGGGACGTGTCCCTCGTGCAGCCATCTGATAGGTCACTGATGGTTTCTTTATCAAGAAGAACTACCTACCTTTAGCAACCACTAGAGAAGAAATAACTAAAAGAAAGAAAAAAATGGTGGAAAATCACATTTTCAAAGCGAAATTGTTGACGTTTTCAATTAAAATTATTGTATAAAATAAAATAATATAATCTTTATCCAGCGGGCCTAAGATGCGCACCGCGAGATATTTGTCATGTCGTTCTGTCAAAATGTAAGCATTTTGTACCAGTTTAGGAACTATCGCATTATCTGTGGTAATGTTGTCGAGAAACCGCGCCTTTGAATTTTCAACTTTTGACATTTCTGCATGACTATTATCTCGTCCTCAGAGAGGTACCACGACTAACAAGTGTCAAAAGTGTACATTATGGCGCGTTTTGTCGACACCATTAGGTACCACAGATAATGCAATAGTTCCTAAACTGGTACAAAATGCTTACATTTTGACAGAACGACATGACAAATATCTCGCGGTGCGCATCTTACGCCCGCTGGACAGTTATTCTTATACTAATTAAAAATAATACAAGTCCTAAAATAGGCAGATTATCGCAGAAACGCAATTTCTACCAGACAGACATGTTTAGCGACTGTATCCAGTCTTATGATTACAGCATTACTACACAACCTCTCATTATTAATCCGCACAGTCGGGTAAAAATTAGAAGAGAATCGCTCACTATCAAAGTACTTGTCAATGTCAACATTGCCTCGCCATTTTGGCAAGGTTTGTGAATTGCTTTTACAATCTCGAGTTAAAATAAAATTCAGCAGATATTAGTTGGCAGGAAGGTCAGTTTAAGTTCTGGTCTTCTGAAAAACAAGACCGTTAAGTTTGGTAGTAATCAGTGGTGGGTCCAGGGTTTGGATTTAAGGGCTTGAATGTTTAATACTTGCAACTACAAAACGTTATTAAATATTTTAATACGATTTAAATACGAATTTCTCCAAAAACATTTATAAAGTCTTGTTTAAAACTGAAAACCACATTTCGAGCTTACTTCTACTCGAGTAATTCCTTTTCGTGACGATTCAGACGCACACACTTACCTAAAACTAGAGTTAAACTTACTACCTGAACCCTTTCAAACCAATTTAAGCCTTACCGCAAAACACACACGAGTGCTTTTCAACTAAACAATTTTAATCTCTATGTACGTCTTCAAACGAACTTCAACCTTCCTTCAAAAATACAGTTTGATTTTCTATTTTACTGTTATGTCATTGGAAGATAAGTTTTATTGCTGTCGTATAAGGTTGATTTTCGATTGCGTGTCGTAGCTAGGGTGACCATGGCGAGCCGGTGACCGGGACAGGCGGTTGTTGTGGTTGAGTGTGACGTCATCCTCTCAATGTAAAGGTAATGGAGTAGAAGCATTCTTCGGGGAAGTTCTATTGAAGCTTTTGTTCGGAAATGATTGTATGTTTTTATTTGGAAGTGCTGGGGAGTGTGGCTTTGTGATTCTTAGTTCGTACCTTTGTATTTTATGGATTGTATTTTTTTATAAAACCCGGTAATTTCTAAAAGTATTGTTACTACGGTAAGTACTATGCAAGTTGACAAGTTCTTTTTCTTTTTTTAAAACAGTTGAAAGCAAGTGTACATACAACTAAGTAGAATACTCATCAAATAGTTATTTTTCGCTGAGAAAAGCTCGTAACTTTATCTATAAGACGTTTTAAGTTACTTTTCGTTTGAACTTGGACGATGTTTCTCTCTTACTGCGGAACTTTTAACTTGTATGGGTTTTCTTTTGAATTTATAGTTTTGTTAATGGCTGTAAGAACAATATACGGACTTATTGCGGGTGAGGTAAAAGGTAACGATGCAAAATGGATTCTTATTAACAAAAAAAAAATAGACGAATCATTATTGCAGTAGCTAAGTGTATTAGTATTAATTTGAATGAATTTGATTAGATATGAGTATTCGTACCTACTGAAAGTTTTAATGGAAAAAAAAGTTGTTGCATTATTATTTTTTACAGCTGGGTGCTATAAGAGAACTAAAGACAAAATATTATTTAACAACAATATTAGTATAAAAATGCTCTAATTTTTGGCCACCCTACACTAGGACCCGGCGACAGTAGGTTGACCACACACTGCCCCACTCAAAGGAACGGGGACAATATTGATTCAATGTGGAGTCTGCAAACTCCAAAGGAATTGTTCAGAAAACATTGAAAATAAAGTTTCTAAACTGAACGAATTGTAGAATTTGAAAAAATAGTTCATGCTATATAAGTTTTTAGTTCAAATTGAGCATTTTGCATTGTAAGCTATTTTTTTTTGCGATATTTCAAACTTTTTTTCTTCTTTGAACAGGACCTAATTAAGGTGACCATGTTAGCCCTGCAATACAAGACATGAATGTAGGGAAACCACAATGTAAGCAATTTTTTTTAAAAGATTTTTATGTACCTTCCCGGAATATTTTATTATAAACTAAATCAACCCATAATCTTGTTATCTCTGTCAGTAATTTTCCTATCCTTATTCTTGTAAAAAATTCCAAGATTTGCATAAGAAATGAATAATGAATGAGGTCTAATAGGGTAACCATCCACTGTCCAGGGTCTTGGAACAATTCACATTACCATAATACGTGTAACAAGCAGCTCTTTGTGAATAATGCGGAAAAATCCAGTTTGCATACTCAAGTGTTTTTTTTTATAATTCCAGGATTTGTATCTGCTATCTATTTGCCTGTACCTTTATAGCATTTTATTTTAATCCCTAGGAATAAAGTATTTTCCTATCTTTTATCTATCTACAAGCTTTGCTTAGTTTGTAACTAGAGGGCGCTATCTAAAATGACCATGAATACTGTACTCGGTGAGGCAATGCATTGTAAGGCAGTGGTTACCACTTAACATCAGATGGGTCATTGACTTTTTCCATCAATTACTTATATAAAAAAAAAATATTAAAGAATCTGGTTAAGATTAGTTGAGATAATAAAAAAACTGTCGGTGACTGTCTGAAGTTCTGAACGGACCCTATATATAGCGGGTCAAACGTAATATTACGGCCACCGTTTCTTAGAGAACAAGCTTTTGTTTACCGTCATAAACGTAGCAATTAAAAACTCCATTTCAATTTCAAAGATTGTCTTTTAATAAAGAGTGTCATTAATTTTAAAAGTTTTAATTACTTTGTATGGAGTAAAAAGTTGAAGTGTTGTCTCCTTTGTTGAACCTTGTCTCTTTTTATACAAATACAAATACAAATACAAATTCATTTATTTACCAAAGGAGTAGTTGCTAAAAGTACATGAAATTACCTATGAAATTATTAATTATTATTTATAGAAATTATAATTTAATTCAAATGGATTTCTTTTTACCAAATCAAATGAGATTAAGATAATGATCCTAATTAGTTTTATTTTATTGCTATTTATTACTTAAATTGTACCTTCTTGGTAAAAAAATAAAATTTCCAACGGTATGGGAAAGTGGATGTTTATTTCCTGGAATACTGGGTAATCACCTCTTTGCACTTAATTGCTATTTTTAAGTATTACAAAGTAACTTCAAAGTAAAATCGGCTTACAAAGTGGAGTTACCTAAACCCGGGTGTAACCACTAGTTCATATAATTGAACTAGTTTGCGAGTTTGAATGTATTTAGTTTTAGGCCAAACGTGATCTAGATTTTAGTAAAGTTTAGTTACAATTGAGTTATCTAAAATAACAAGTACCGGGAAGTTCTGGTTTTGTTTGACGGCCGCGAAATAGCGGAGAATAAATCCTAGATATTTACTTTTACCAACTTATTAGAAACGCGATGGTCTATTAGCAATTTACATCTACATTTTGACCCCAAAATCATTGATAAACTATGGGTTACTTTGTTCAAAAAACTTATTTGTTATTCAAACAGTGAAGATATATTTCTGTGATGAAAAAGTAACGAAAAAATAGATAATAGTTAGGAAATAAATGTTTACTCCCGATTAACCCTCATTCCCAGACACAGGGGAAAGTATCATATCGCGTGGATGCGATGGAACATGAGACAAACAAGAATCGTCGGAAAAATTCAGATAAAAAAAAAATTATTCAATTAAGTTATGTTTATCTCACAAAATGTTCTTGGTGGGGATCGAACTGGCAACCTACAGCGCAAAAGGCAGGACAACAAAATTTCGAGCCTACGCGTAGACGCTCTACGAAGCTACGGGAGCTCCGCTGATGCTACGTCGTAGAAGTGCTACAGCTTTTGACTGTAAACAAAAAAATTCCCAACCAGTGGATAACCCTTGTGAAGATATATTTGTAAACATTATATTTACATTTCATTTTTGATTACATAGGAGCATAAAAAAGTAATTATTTTATAAAAATATAGAATGACTTTTGGTTTTGACTGTACGTACATAGTCACATTGCCTCGGGCTGAGCCTCTCTCAGGAATACACTATCATTTGCTTCTTTCATAAATGAAATATCGTTTTGTTTCATGAAGAAACTCATTGCTTTGTTTTGAAAAATAAGAAGGTAAGTTTAAATTATTGGGTAAGTTAGGTGGGAGTGACTTTTGCCCTTTGATCTGACTTAGTTGTGACCTTTAGTTGAGTGACTTAGGATAATTAAGTTAAAATAAAAAAAAAGACCGCAAAAAAAACTGTTATCCTGGACAACTTCATGCCACTGGTGGACAAAAGTCTCCTTATTGTACTATCACTTCTGTTCAAAAATTATCAATGTTGTACATTATTTTTACACATAGTTTTGTTTTGTATTTAGCTTTCCCATAGTATAAAGTCAGATAACACCACATTTTTTATATAAGTAGCTATTTAGAGGATTATTTCCCAAGACCCCCAACAGTACAATTCGCAAAAAGCGAGTGGTATCGTCGAATTAGCCGCCATCTTGGAGTCAGGTCACGTACGGCTCGAGATTCTACATGAAACCTCATTTTCTTTGCAAAACCTACTTTTTCGAAGAAAAATAATGCAAACACAAATTTCTAGAGTACATAAAGTTTCCTAGAAGGTTCTAAATACCTAATCCTTTAGCAAAAAGTCCTTTTTCAATGCGACCCTTTCGCGAATTGTCTCTTTCGCAAAACGACAATTGAATCATGCATTTTTGATAGCCGTTATAGATCTACAAAAAAAAATATTTCAGGATCTAACAAGTACAAAATTGTGGACTCCTAAACTAGTTTTTTTTTTAAGTTATACTTCTAATGCGACTTCCAACAAGGTTGCGTTATGCGTTTAACGCTACCCCATACGGGGACCCACACAAAACGCAAAACACTTCGATAGCGCGTTCTGGGATCCGACCAAACTTAGCAGCGCCATCTAGTTCTGATTTAGGCAACATGAGCATAGAACCTTTTCTAACTAAATAAGTACTGCATAATGGTTAGGTACATAAAAAAAATACTAAATTAATTTCACATTCACAGAGCGAGAGTGAATGCGTGGCACTCCGAAGTATAACTTCTTCCGCGCGGAGGAACTCCACGCACTGGTTTTTAGTAATGCCGCGGTATTTAGTAAGTGTACACACACAGGTGCATTTTGTTATACACATTTAGTTAGATGTTGGTAACTTGTTTAGGAGCTCGTTACTGTAAATGTTTTCTAGTTAGATTGAAATAGCGAATAGAGAAAATTGCATTATTTATGCATAAATCTTGATTGTATTCATCTCTTGTTTTATCTTTGTTATTCTTCGGCCTTATTTTATTTTCTTCGCTGCACTTGTTTTTATTCAAGTTAGGTTATTTTGCTGAACAAAATCTGAAAAGCAAAACGGTCACCCGTCCTTTTTAAGTGCGCGCTGAAAGCAGCTTTTAGTAACTAAGAAGTATCTTTTTTTGTAGATATTCCCAATTTATATTGGTTTTACCTGTGTAAAAATGCCTAAAATAGCTAAATATAGGTAATTCATCAGTGACACCCAGCGAGTTCTCGTAAAAAATATCAGATTGTCGACAGCACCTCATCATTAATCATCCCGTCCCATGGCGATTCACAAAACGCCCCCAATCGCCCCAAATCGCCCACTTTCAGGTTTCATTATCTATGATTAATATTCACCGAACATTGGATTCATATTCGTGAAACTTGTAAAGTTTTTGTGCCTTTTCAAATTCACGCGTCCATATATTTCTTACTTAAGCGTTGGCGCACACCTGACGACAAGACGTCGTTGTCGTGTCCGTAGTGACATGAAAATAAATATTATTTTAAAAAGCATGCTGTCAAAAGAGGTTTTGCGTTATTTTTTTCTTCATAAGCTGTTTTCGTTTGTAACTTTTATACCGTTTTGCTTTAGTTATAACTGAAATAGCTTTTAAGAAAAAGCATATTGTAACAAAAAAGCTCTTAAAAAAACTTGCTTTAAAAAATGATGCTAGTTAGTCCTGTCCTGTCCCATTCTGTAGGTACCCTTGTGCGGTTGAAAGGGTTGTTCTCAGCATATGCTGCCCCACATGCATGGACCATGACATGGAGCAGCGCTGGTTTAAATTATTAGTCTGAGCATTTTTTTATAGAGTAACATGCCGTTAAGACGATGCCATGGATATGTGAAAAGGTCATAAGACTCAGTAGAAAGAATTTGAACGAGAAAGTTTGCAATTTCGATGTGAGTTTTATTCAAAAGCGAATAATAAGCTTTCTTTGTAGAATTTTCTGAACTTTGTATTTTTATGATTTTTATACGGAACTAATGAAGAGAAATTGTTATTGCTACTCTGTGTTTAGCTTTTTTGTTTTTTTAATAATTTTGTTGTTATAATATCTAGCTTCAGAAAATATAAAATTATTTATGAAAAATCGCAAACAACAGTATTGTGTGCAATAACTATGCACAAAGTTCAACATATCATTTTGATCTGTTACGCTGATGATGATAATGATGAATAGTACTTTCATCACAAATCGGAAATTTGTAATTTCAGATTAAAATTTGTCACCGGAAACCATTACCTGTCCGAAATTGGATCGAAATAAATTAAGGAGAAGTGTTCGGATGTTATCGATATCCGATGCGGTACAATGACAGTTATATGAAGTACACTGCTTGTCCGCTTGGTTCATTGAGCGTGGCCCTGTAGAGTTTTTCGGTGAAGCCGTGCAGTGTATTAAAAAGTCAGAATGATTTCACCCTTTGCAAAATAATTGTCTAGGTATCGATACTCCTACGGATTGTACGTAGTGCTGGGATTTGATATCGATATTACGATAGTTTATTCATTATAGTGCCGGCCTGTAATTGAGTTTTAAAGTATCGCACAAAATGCTTGGAATATTTTTATATAAATGAAGCTATTGCAGTAACAGTTAAAACGGTTATTGTGTTTCTATTTACGTTAATTGTTAGAATTTTAATATAGGAAAGGTCATTGCTTTGGCGTTATGTTGAGTCGTACAATTTGGTTTGACTTTCAAAAATCGTAGATAAGATTCTTATAATATAAGGTCATTACATCGAGCTGATATAGTCGCTAAGCGACACAAAGTCCTTAAAAAAATCCAAGAATAAAAAAATGCTAGCGGGCGAGTTGTTAACCAAATTCACTTTATACCCCAAACAAAGTCTAGGGAGAGTAGCATACCTTTATCTATTACTATAGTATCAAATAGTAGGTATTTTATTAACGAGTTTGCTTTTGCTTTTCCTTCATCGTTTGAGAGCATTGTAAAGTATGAATCCCGGAACTGCTTGATTAAAACGCGCAGTGGGCGGCGAAGTGCCCAATGAATATAAATAACCGCTAAGAGCGTGTAACGAGATGTTACTAGGATTCTGTAGCAATTCAATAAAAATAATGTCTGGTAGGTACTGTTCAATCTAACCGGGGAGGAAGGCATTACGTAGACTGAGTCTCGATTGCGAGTGGAACTGAGCCAATAAGTATAGAACTATAGAGCTTTGTATTTTATGTATTTAAAAGCTTTTATTCACAAAGATAATTACAACGAATACAGTATTTACAATATTTACAAAATACACATGAAACAGTTGAGCTATCTACAAACCGTTGCAAACGAAACAAATTGTACCTATTTAATTTTTTATAAATGTTATAACAGCTATTTAATTACCATAGTACGAGAAGGCCTTTGACTCTGTTGAAACCTGGGCTGTTCTACAGTCCTTGCAACGATGCCAGGTGGATTGGCGATACATCGAAGTGCTGAGATGCTTATACAATGATGCCACTATGTCTGTCCAAGTCCAGAACCAGCACTCTAAACCTATCCAGCTGCGCCGCGGCGTGAGACAAGGAGATGTCATATCTCCCAAATTGTTCACAAGCGCGCTGGAAGATATGTTTAAGACGCTGAGTTGGAATGGAATGGGCATTAACATCAACGGCAAATACATCTCACACTTACGATTTGCTGATGATATCGTCATATTGGCGGAATCGATGCAAGACTTACAACAGATGCTGAACAATCTAGCTGATGCTTCACGAGAGATTGGCCTGGGTATGAACTTGGATAAAACGAAAATTATGATAAACGATCGTATTACCCCAGAGCCGATCTCTGTCGCAGGAATGCCTCTTGAAGTTGTGCAGGAGTATGTCTACCTCGGGCAGACCCTGCGTTTGGGTAGGCACAACTTTGAGAAAGAGCTAAACCGGCGAATCCAGCTAGGCTGGGCAGCGTTTGGGAAACTCCGACAGGTCTTCTCGTCACCCATACCTCAATGTCTGAAGACGAAAGTCTTCAACCAATGCGTCCTACCTGTCATGACCTATGCTGCCGAAACGTGGACACTGACAGTAGGTTTGGTCCACAAGCTGAAAGTCGCTCAGCGAGCTATGGAGAGGGCTATGCTCGGAATTTCTCTGAAGGATAGAATCCGGAACGAGGTTATCCGACAGAGAACCAAGGTAGTCGACATAGCTCAGAGGATAAGTAAGCTGAAGTGGCAGTGGGCCGGCCATGTTTGCCGCAGAACTGACAATCGTTGGAGCAAACTAATACTCGAGTGGAGACCGCGTTTAGGCAAGCGTAGTGTAGGACGCCCTCCGGCTAGGTGGGGTGACGATCTGAGACATGTAGCTGGCAAACACTGGATGAGACGAGCCGAAGACCGGGCTCAGTGGCGCGTCTTGGGAGAGATCTACGTCCAGCAGTGGACCGATATAGGTTGATGATGAGCTTTGCTTAGTTTAGGACTAGATGGCGTTGTATAATGTTCATGAATATTATTTTTTTAACACATTATTCATACTCTTTGCTCAGCCAGTTTACTTTTCATGAAGTTATCATGATTCGTACCTATGTATACAAAAATCTTGTATAGCTATGTATATTTTTACAATATTTCATCATCATCATCGACCTATATTGATTTTCTACTGGACGTACCTATATCTCTAGACGCGATATTAAGTACTTGCCAGCTTTAATAATATCCCTACTAATATTATAAATGTGAATGTAAGTTTGTTTGTTACGCTTTCACGCGAAAACTACTAAACCGATCATCATGAAACTTTGTACACATATTCTTGGAGGTATTAGGAGTAACATAGGATACTTTTTATACTAGAAAATCAACGGGATCCAACGGGACGCGAACGAAGTCGCGGGCGGAAGCTAGTACTTCATAATCCCATATCTTGAAATATAATAATAAACTCATATTTTATCAGACACTCAAAGTTTATTTCTCTCTTATTAAACACGGAACCCTGCTCGTCTGGTCCACTGGCTGCGAACTCGCAATTACCCGTAGTGCGATACTTTGCACCCCCATGCAGCACATGCTCTGTGCACATAGCACTAGTTATAGCCACCGACATGGGTTAAAAGTTCGGCGGAAATGGTGGCTCTATAATATCTATATCTCGTACTATTTTACATCTCTTTCGCTGCACAGAGCACACTCCCACTTCCCTTCAATTAAAGGTCAGAGCTATTAAACCGTGCCGGGGCCTGTACCTTAAATTGTGGGCGAGAATGTCACACGCTATAGTAGGTGCCAAATAACACGGCAATACAGGTCATTCACCCACCTTCACCACGATGTAGCAAAAATCAATTTATAAAAAAACAGTACTAACGAGATTCGAGCGATACCGTCTTAGCGACAGGTTTGTATGGAAAGCGACAGAATTAGCCATTCATGCAAACTTGTGATTTCAAACAGAGAATAAAGTCCTCTAGTCTAGTTTGCGTGGTCTCCCAGGGCACATCCTCAGTGGATGCGCGGTGAGGCTTTGCATTGTGTGGGTAGTGGTTACCGCTTGACATCAAGTGGGTCTTGTTCCATCACTTACTCGAAAGAGTAACGTAACCAAATCAATGGTAGGTACCTATAGATACCATGGACATTGATATTTCCATTATTATTAAAAAAGCAAGTAACGGACGCAGTACAAGACCACAGCTTTTCTAATGGACGTGCTCTATTAAATATGCGATTGAGAGACAGAGACAACTAATAGTCAACTATATTAGCTTATTCCATTGTTTCAAGTTTGCGTAATAAATTTTTATCAAATATTCAGCAGTTTCGCTACAAACCAGTGCCATGGTGAACAATAACTTGGACTCCATTATGCGTATTAGCCACTGCTAAGGGGAAAACACCTTGTTTTTATGACATACGTAATGGTTTGTTGTTGGAATAAAGAGAAAACTTGTTAGAAGTCACTGTTGCAAATAAAACGTTTTGAAAAAAAACTAGCTACAAAATGTTATCTGTGTTAAAAAGTAAACTAGTGGGTTAGAATAAATACATTTCATTTCATTTTAGATAAAAGATTAAGTTGAATTAGCTAAATACTTTGTTCTGCTCAAAAACGTACATAAAGAAAGACACCATGTACGAGATAGTACTGCAAGTGTTAAATATATTATACATTGTTATGTAACATAGCCAATGACCTTTTCGTACCACTTGCTCAAAAAAGTGACATTCTATGCCACAAAAAGCGAACATAACAATAGTCATTTTTAATCTGTTAAAAACAGGGAGAAAAAATTGTACTGGATTTCTTTCATCCTCTAGGGGGAGAAAGTGATTTAAATTTGGAATACAATTTATATTGAACTACATCTGGGTTTACACCATTGAGTTTGTGTATAAAGCATTATACATCTTTTTGAAAAAGGAATACGCATTTATTATGCAGGCCGTATGAGCTTGATGCCTTTGCTTTTCCGACAAAAAAATATTAGTCTAGGAAAATGCCGCGTTTTTGTTTTCTTCAAATACATAAACGTTAAGTTTATTTTAATTTATTTTTATAAATAAGTTAATATTCTAAAATGCTATCTCATATTATTATTGTGTTAATTTTTTCGCAAATGGTACGAAAAGTAGAGTATTTTCCTCGGTGATAAAGCTGTCTTAGTCTTGGGTGAACTTAAATCCCTTGCTACTCTCAGGACTCGTCTTAAATCCCTCGCTTCGCTCGTGATTTAAGTTTTTAACACACTCGCTACGCTCGGGAGTAAACTTCGAGTCCTTCGGTACGCTCGCGATTTAAATCGTCACCCGCGACAGAAGACACTGCTTTATCCCCTTGTATAATAATCTACTATTTTAAAAGTTCATTGAACATGACATAGCATAACTTGTAAATTATACTTTCAAGTTCTCAAAAAAAGGTTTTCTGAAACTTCTCTCTCAATAAAAATATGTCATCTGAATTGAAGGATCCTACGCTCAGATCAAGCTAAAAACTACGCAGTTATTTTCCTGTCTGATTTTGAGCTACAAACATTAGAAATTCACTTCACAAGAGAATACTATTATATTTTCATAGCTCCATTCTTCATATATAGGAAGTATATCAATTTTACTAAGTAGTCACTTATCCTACAAGGTAGCTTCGCACGCTTTTAGATCGATGAAATCGATATGCAACACTAAATCGATTCAACAATCGATACAAACAAACCAACGGTGTCACGTCACTACAGCTCGTCTAGAATCTCCTCATTCTTTTTTCGTGCGAGGTAGTGTACGCACGCGTCTACAAGCTCATCCAAGTTCGGTATTTTACAAGTGAAAAAGTGTTAGAAGATGCCGAAACGGAAGAACGAAGACCAATTAATCCAGCTGTATCAAGCCAAAATCAAAAGGCTCGAAAAACAACAGACTGGTCGACGTCGTCGAATAATTATTTCTTCGGATTCTGAATCTGATTCGCAAAATGAAGGTAAGCATAGGCGCATTGCCTAAAAAGATAAGAAATATCTTACATTCTAACTAAATAAACTCATCGAAACCATCTATAAGTCTGCCGGGCGGTTAACTGCGGGTTATTCACGAAGGCTAGACATGATGCGAAAAAACCCTGGATGTTGACCCGAGTGTCATACACGAAGGATAATTAAAAAGTACATAATTAAATTATGGTACAAAATCATCTATTTACAATGGTCAATGCATAAAAAGTTGTATCGTAAAAATATTTTACAACTACCCTCATTTTATATTTTAATGGGTTTTATTTCCATTTTTAGAAATCGAAACCCCGCTAGATGACGAGTTGATGGATACAAATGCTTCTGAGGATGGTCTACCAGCCACTGAAAACGCAGCATTTTTGGATGAAACGCAGGCGGATCCTTTGCTGACGGAAAATCAAACTTCCCTCGAGGCAGCCACTGAAGGGCTGACAGATACTGTCGTAGAATTAGACCCTGAAATACGTCTTGCGTTAGGAGACCCTGTTGAAGAAATCCCAACTTATGGCGAAAATATCCATGCCGATATAGCTAAACGCTGGCTTCCTATTTTACGCAAAGGACTGACCAAAGATATCAAGGAGAAGCTACTTAAAGAACATAGTGCTCCTGACAACTGTAGGCTGTTGAAAGCCCCAACCTTAAATCCAGAAATTTCTGCAGCTGTTGCTGAAGTTGTTCGGTCTAGAGATAAAAAATTAGAAACAAAACAAGGCCAGTTGGGCCTAGGAATCACTGCCATATCTAAAGCTATGTCTAAATTACTGGACAATGGACCGAAAGTAGAAGTTATTAAACTTCTATCGGAGGGCTGTAGAATTTTGTCAGACCTCCACTACACGGAGACTCAAACACGATCTAAGTTAATAACACCGTGTTTGGATAAGGCATTTTTGACTATCATCTAAGATGAAAACAGAGACGATACCTTATTTGGTAAAAAACTCTCAGAAAAAATTAAATCTGCAAAAGTCATTGAAAAACAAGGACTACAGATAAAACGAAATGCGCCTTCGACTGCAGCTGCTAAATCCACACTTCCGCAGCAAACACCAGCAAGGCGGCAAGCGGGAAACTGGCAAGCCCCCACTCGGTACCCTACGTCGGCGAACAGGGGGGGGCGCGGAGGTTATACAGCGAGCCGGCCTGCACCGAGTACGACCTACAGGAAGTACTCAGCTCAAGCGCAGCTTCCAACTTCTGCGTCAGCGTCAACTGCGCAGACCAGACAGACCGCCAGCCGACAACGTGCACCGACACGACAGTAGCGGCTACCCAGGTACATGCGGGAAGATTACAGCATTATTATAATTGCTGGCTAGCGATTACAAAAAATAAGTTTGTCTTAAACTGCGTATTGCACGGTTATCGTATCCCTATAACTAGTACTGTAATTCAACTATATAAACCTACTAACCAGAATTCTCAAATAGATAAAAATTTAATGCAACTAGCTATAAATAACTTACTTGATCTTGGTGCAATATCTGTCTGCAAAAATGAGGAACCGCAGTTTTTATCACCAATTTTTTTAACGCCTAAACCGAACGGTACGCAACGGTTTATTTTGAACTTAAAATCTTTTAATAAGTTTGTTCAAAACGACCATTTCAAGATGGAAGATTATAGAACTGCATGTAGTCTATTACCCGAAAACGGTTATGCAGCTACTATTGACCTTAAAGAGTCATACTTGTTAATACCTATCCATTCAGACAGTAAAAAATACCTAAGATTTCAATTTGAGGATATTTCTGGCCGAAGTAAAATTTACCAATTTAATGGAATGTGCTATGGACTTTCCACAGCCCCTAGAACTTTCACTAAAATAATGAAAGAGGTTTTTAGTTATTTGAGAAATCGTGGTTTCAGCTCTGTGTCTTATCTAGATGACACTCTTTGCCTAGGAAAAAGCTATGAAGAATGTCTTTATAACGTCAAAGAAACTGTAAAACTTCTCGAATGCTTAGGATTCGTAATTAACTATGAAAAAAGTGTACTAGAACCTAAGCAGAAATGCAAGTTTCTAGGTTTTGTGTTTGATACTGTAGATATGTCCATATCTTTACCTGAAAACAAGCGTAACAACATTTTTCAGCTTACACAAAAATACATTAAATTACCGCGTTGCACCATTCGAGAATTTTCCCAGTTTATAGGCATATTGACAGCGGCTTGTCCAGCTATAAAATACGGCTGGTTATATACTAAAGTATTTGAGAGAGAAAAGTTTTTGGCTCTCAAAAGCCACTCTAATTATGACGCTAAAATAAACCTGTCAACAGCATTATTGCCCGATTTATATTGGTGGAAAGAAAATATCCTTGTTGCTAAAAAATCAATAATTCCTAAAACCTACGCTTTAGAAATTTTCACGGATGCTTCCAGGACAGGTTGGGGAGCCGCTTGTGATAGCATGCGTGCAAACGGTCGCTGGAAGGAATGTGAACTTCAATTCCATATTAACTATCTGGAACTCCAAGCGGCTTTTCTAGGCCTTAAGTTCTTTGCTCAAAACAAACTTGACTGTGATATACTGATGCGGATCGATAACACCACAGCCATTAGTTATATTAACAGGATGGGTGGGATTCAATTTCCCCATTTGAATGACCTAGCGAGATCCATTTGGCAATGGTGCGAGCAGCGAGGTATATGGTTGCATGCTTCATATATTAACACGAAAGACAACAAAGAGGCTGATGAAGAATCAAGAAAAAATAATCCTGATACAGAAATAGAACTTTGCTCTAATGCTTTCCAGGTTATTGTTAAAAAATTTGGTCAGCCTGATATAGACCTCTTTGCATCTCGTACCAATGCCAAGTGTGATACATACGTTTCATGGAAGCCGGATCCTGATTCAATCAACGTTGATGCTTTTACGATTTCTTGGAATAATTACTATTTTTACTGTTTTCCTCCTTTATCAATGATCCTTAAATGCCTTAACAAAATCGTTAGCGAACAATCAACTGGAATTATAGTATTTCCTCATTGGCCTTCACAGGCATGGTTTCCCCTTCTGAACCAGTTGTTGGTGTCAGAAATTATATATTTTAACGATGCTTTACGGTCTCGTTCCAGGGTACACCTACCTCAGGAGATTACCCTGGCAGCCGCGATTGTCTCAGGCAAGCGTTCACGCGACGGGCTGTTCCTCAAGAATCGTTAGATTTAATGTTGGCTTCTCTAACGGCGAGTACTTTGAAGCAATATAACACGACCTATAAGCTATGGTGGAGTTACTGCCTAGATAAAAATATTAATTATTTGGAAGCTCCGACTACTGTAGTTATCGTGTTCTTAACAGAACAGTACAAAAAAGGAGCCTCTTATAGTTCCCTAAATAGTCACCGATCAGCTCTGTCGTTGTTATTAGGTAATAAAGTTGGTTCTGATGAACAAGTCTCGCGCCTACTAAAAGGGGCTTATAAACAGAGGCCTAGTTTGCCTAAATATAATTTTATTTGGGACCCTCAAACGGTGCTGAATTTCATTTCTGGCTGGTATCCTAATGATGTTTTACCACTAGATCAGATAACTAAAAAATTGGCGATGCTACTTGCGTTATGTACCGGTCACCGTGTACAAACAATTTCGGTTATAAAATTAACTGATTTTGTATTTTCCCCAAATCAAATTACCATTACTATATCAAATCTTATAAAAACATCAACCGCAGGTCGTGATCAACCGACCCTAATATTACCTTTTTTCAGTGACAAACCTAATATTTGTCCCGCAAAATGTTTAATTGATTATTTGTCTGTGACAAAAGATATTCGTAATGAAATAAATTACCTATTTATAACTCATAAACGGCCACATAAACGAGCCACGACACAATCCATAAGTCGATGGATTAAAGATGTGTTAGCGGCGAGCGGCATCGACGTGGCAACGTTCAGCGCGCACAGCACGCGGCACGCTGCCACGTCGAGCGCGCGCGCAGCCGGCCTCTCTGTGGACGCTATCCGCAAGGCGGCCGGGTGGACTACCAACTCGCAGGTATTTGCAAAATTCTATAACAGACCGATTGTCATAGAAAACTTTGCAAGAGCAATCATAGAATAAGATTTACAATTATAAATAAAATCTAGTGATTTTTACGTTTTAGGTTTTAGTTGTTACTATACCTAGAATGCTATGGTACTCACCTACTGACTTATATTAAGCCTAAATAAAAATATGATTTATTAGTAACTAAACAAAAGTTTTATTTATTTTCAACCCTTGGTCTTAAGAAATGTACTTACCAAAAACTTTGTAGGTACACGGATAAGTAGTTCTCTAAACATCTACTTAGTAAAATTGATATACTTCCTATATATGAAGAATGGAGCTATGAAAATATAATATATGATTAAACGAACTTCACAAGTGAAATTCAATCATTATTATATGAATAGCTCCATTCGAATATATAGGAACCCATCCCTCCACAACCCAAATTAAAGTTTTTGGGGTAAAACTCTAAAAGAATGAGGAGATTCTAGACGAGCTGTAGTGACGTGACACCGTTGGTTTGTTTGTATCGATTGTTGAATCGATTTAGTGTTGCATATCGATTTCATCGATCTAAAAGCGTGCGAAGCTACCTTGTAGGATAAGTGACTACTTAGTAAAATTGATATACTTCCTATATATTCGAATGGAGCTATTCATATAATAATGATTGAATTTCACTTGTGAAGTTCGTTTAATCATATATTAGTCACGTTTACGCTCGCGTCGCGCGTCGCTTAAAAGTGAACCCCTATCCATTACAAAACCGGCAAAAATTACAAACGCATTACACCACTTTCACGGAAAATTCCTCAGCGATGATACACAGACAGATAAATAACCCCCCCTTGAGCCCCCTTCCACCCCCTACAGGTCGCGTGACCAGCCTCATTCGAACATTAGCATATCTTTGCGCTATTAGGGGCTGTTTCAACCCTTTGGTGTTGAATGGGTGAGGAGTTATTATTAGAGGTGATAGGGCTTTTTGTTAGAATTGTATTGTTTTGGAATAGTGGGGAATAACCATTTAGGAGTAGCTATCTAGTGAAATAAATCAAGATACGTACGAAAAATGGAGCAACTGAGAACTCACTGAAGGTTTTGTAACTGGAAGGAAGTTAAAAAAAGAAATGGTCGTTATCAGTGTTCCCGTGAGGATATCTATATAAATGAAGGTATACGTGTAAAGTGTAGGCGTGTTTCCGGTTTATGCTTGTTTTGATTTGCGGTTCCGGTTCTACGATCTTAAATAAAAATCCAGGTTTTAACGCCTTATGTAATCTGGTCGTGGTTAGACGTGCCTCTGACTATTCTTTAAGCCTCATACAAAATATTAAATACTAGTAGGTATTTATTAGTGCATTTGTAACTACCCCTTAAACTCCTTACAGACTATTAAGTACTCGTATTTTTAGAGCATTTTTTTAATACAAATAATAAATTTATTCTCAAAAAAAATTACAACTAATACAGTATTTAGAATATTCACAATATTTACAAAATACACATGAAACAGTTGAGCTATCTACAAACCGTTGCAAACGATTTATAGATAGCTCAACTGGTCCAAATCAGTACTAATCGGAAGCGTTTGTATTCATTTTAGCAAAGTTTACTCCAGCTATCTCCCTCATATCCTATATCCCGGGCCGTGTTCCAATCAATGCTGGCTGTAATCCCAGCTGATAAATAGCTGCGTCACGAATGTCTCCGTGTATGGGCACCCTATGGGGGCAAAGATTAAGTGGCGGAGAAGAGACAGATGGAGTTCGTGTGATGATAAACTTGAGTTACGGGTTTGTGATATCGAATGTCGATTTTGCAGTGGACAATGTGGGATGAGGCCGAATGGAAGGAAAATATGTCACTCTGATTAAGTACTTCCTTCTATCATTTTTTATCATGCACCCAGTATCTTGAAAAAGTAGAGATTTATGGAAGTTATCGGTTAAATGTTTATCGTTCTGTGAACATTTATATATAAGAGCTTATGTTCAGCAGTGTACTTATGTTTAGCAGTAGACGTCTTACTGATGATGATAATTATGATGATGAGTTACAAAACTATGAGGTATTCATCCTTCAGTCGATTTTTTTTTAATCTTTAAAAAGCGAGCACTGCAGTCAATTTTCTAGAACAAAACCAGCACAGCCTCGACAAGATTTTCAATTTGTATGAGTTGTAGGCATTATCCAGGTGTTTCTCTGCGCCTACCTCATTAACAGATTGAATGCTCTGTGCCGCGTCTAGACTGTTCCAATTACTTGGGGCGTGGATTCCGATAATTAGAGACAAAACAATGATCATCCCACCTCTTATTTGGCTAGGGTTGCCAGCACGAACTAGAAAGTCAGACGAAATAGATAAGTATTTCAGCAGTATGTGAATTTTACCAGCTACCAGCAAACAAGCTGGTTTTCTGGCTGATGAATAGGGAATAATTACATAGTAATCTAAGTCTTCATTGGCCCTTATTTATTATTTTACTATGTAATTTTGTCTGGACCATTATGCTACATTGTTATGTTACCTAATTTCTTAATGTCCGGTTTCAAGCCTGCGTCTGGTGTGAGAGAACCCTATTCCACAATTGGATTCCCTCTATTGCGCGAGTAATCAATGATGTCTCGTAATGGGAACAGCCTCGCTCACCGCAGACAACAGGGCTGTGCCTACCAAAAATAGGGTTACCAGGGTACCAATAGTCTAAAGATTATTTTTATGCTTTGTAAATTGCTTCTAGCATCTCAATGGTCAGTGTGACCAGTTCTAAGAACGGCAAAAATAATTTTTTTTGAGTAAAATTAAGATCACCGGTTGTTACTTAGTTTTAAATGTCAGTCATTCGATTGCGGTTGAACTTTGCCTATGAGCATAAAATAAGCAATTTTGAATTCAACCGAACGGTAAGCGTACGAACCTGTTACCTAAGCGTTTTGATTTTTAGAGGTGTGTAATCAAGCAAAGATTTTTCAAGGCATTTATTCGTTTATTTGCGGCTTGAGGTTAGTGACTTTAGGGTTGTCGTGTATATATACCAGTATTTCCTAGACATATCACATAGGTACAACTACTTTATAAAACTTTACAGGTCCTCCTTTGTGTCCTAACACAAGACCTCTGTGACTATATTTGTGTTTTTGACATCTAAATAGCATGTATACAAAAGTGACCCTATGTGCCCCCTTTTCCCCCAATCTGCCAGAAATAGTCTGCATGAGTGGCAAACTTCGCTTCCTGGAGCTGTAATACGTATTGTGATGGTAATGGCAGGATATGGCTATCGATTCGACAAAGCAATGGAAGAGTCTTATCGTGACGTTAAAGGGAGTAAGTGCTGAAAAGTTAAAATAAAACCAATCTAAACAGCTATACTTGGGAGTACGAAGTATTTGTATCGACCTAACCAGATTTGTTGTAATGTTTATTTCCGCCGTGGCCAAAAATATAGTTCTTCTTCTTTTATTGATGGCCTCTGTCCGTCATTTCGACAGTCAATTTTGCCAGTGTCAAGTGAATCATTTGAGTTATTATCAGTCAAGTCGTCGTGACTAAAAAAAGATAGTGTTTAAAGCGGTTCAAATTCTGATGGATTCCATTCACAGAGGCCATAAACAAAAGATGAAGAAATTACCAATTAACTTTCAGTTTTGACTAATACTGCTACTAGTGTTTGAGCCATTTGAACCCTCAGATAACGTAATAGGAATCAAAGTCGATTACACGCAATAAAGCAGAAGCAATGACAGGTGGCGCAATGGGTTAAAATGGGCCATTCCGGTCGGATTGCGGCTCGGATTTATGCCCGAGTACGTATAATGGGCTGTGATGGACGCGGGTGTTTTAAACACGCTGTATATAGCCCGGCCTCTTTACACACGCTGTATACACAGTGAAAAAAAATCACTTACGAAAACAAATAAATGGCCAAGTTCAAAATGAGTTATGCTGTCCCAAATATCTAAAACATACAAAAATTCGCAGTGTTATGTGTTTCAAAAAAAATGCTAAGATAAACACAAACAAAAGTGAAAAATATGCCTTACTTTAGAAGACGGGATTGTATAAATACTACGTCATTTAGTTGGTTATTCAAAAGTATGATCATTTCTTTCAGTGATAATCAACATGATCTGAAAAGTTCGAGTTTTCATGTTACACCCTGTATATCCGGGCCTTTTGATCCTGCTTATAGAGGGGTATTTTCGTCGGACATTGCCGCACATTGCTAATCTGTGATACAATTTTGGGTTCGTCAGTGGAAACACCGAATCAGTAAATGGAGATTGTTGCCATGACATAGGCACGTTTATTTCTTGTATTATTAGAATTATTCTGTGTTAAATTAGTTTCATCTTTTTTGTAAATATTGTGTTGAGCGCTTTAGATGTACCAGTTATCTGTTAAATAACTTTTTTAATAAATATTAAATAAAAAAATTGTGCACTGAAGAAAATCACAAGCTTCGTATCGTAGGTTTTCAATTGACATTGGAATCACACAAGTTCCCGGTCATAGACCTCGATAACATCTTGTAGAATGCATAGCCTTATTTACAAAACACGTTTATAACCCCACATCCATGTAGCACTATATTTTGGGCAATTCTTATTTCTCTAAATCACAAAACATGAAAATATTTTGTTTAGGTATACAATTAAATGTTTGAACAAGTCGATGGCTCACGATAATTCTATTCTTATCTATTATTATTTATTATAAAAACGGGAAAGTTTGTGCGAATGTATGGATGGATGTTTGTTACTCTTTCACGTAAAAACTACTAATCCGATTTGGATGAAACTTGGAATATATATTTTCCGTGACCTGGATTAACACATAGGCTTCTTTTTATCCCGAAAACTCAACGGGACGCGAATGAAGTCGCTGTACCTAGTAAGTAATAATTATGTAAGTTAAGCTCTGTTAAGTTCTCTACAATCGCTAGGGAACCCTTCATACAATCCATACATTTTTGTTTTCAACTCTGTTAGTGGTTATTAATTCGGCTGCTAATTAAGGGCTGATAAGAATAAGGTCCATTATCTCACAGGTGTATTTTAATTAGTTCACTTATACAAATGCATTGTATTTGCCTGGATGCTGTCACCACAATTCTCATTGTTAAAATGTTTCAGCATAATGAAAGCAGCACAGCGTTTACAAACAAGAACTACAAGAAATGCATTTCTCTAAGGAGCGAAAACTAAATTATTTAAAGCCGAGCTCATCTGGCCCTGGACTGAAGTGACCATGAGTTACTTTATTTTTGCGACTGTCTTCACCTCCGGTTTGTCTGAGTTTGGAATTTTTTGTAATTCAAATAAAACTTATTTTAATGCATAATTCTTCTCAGCAGTATCATCATTTTACAGGATTTAAAGAGGCAAGAATATAACTAAAATTTCAATTGCAGTTCTTCCGAACTTATCCTCGCTTTCCAACAAAACATGGCTTCTCCAATCCAGACGTTGTCCCGGATTGAATTAAGGCCGGGACTCGCCCGACATCCCGGGAAATGCGAGATCCCGGGAATGTTTCGCTGAGTGCGAGATAAAAAGGAATTGTTAGGTTACTTGTACTTGAACTCGTAGTGGTAAGCAGATGTCACAGAAACTATGTGTCCCCCGGCACCGCTGTGATGAGTTTTCACTCTATATGTAAAAGAAAAGAGCGTGATTTTCTGTTCGTTATTCGTGAAAAGTATTTTTGTTATAATCTTATTATTCATGTGTCGATTAAAATAAGGAATTTGTCGACAAAATACCGAAATTTTGGTGAAGTATTTTTGAGTGATTATGCTCAGTGGAATCAAAGAGCGAGTGTTTATACGATCCGTTATCGGTGGATATAAGCCTATTTCAAAAACGCAATTTGCAACAGTCTTGTTTTAATTTTAACGGTCTTTCACTTGCGACTAGCCTGGGTTGGTCAAGTTTATTTGAACGTGTGGACAGTATGGGTACTAGTATAATTAAAAAAAAAAAAAAAACCGTATATTTCCTTATTTCTAAAAACATGGTTTATAAAGTAGAAGTAAGCAGAATAAAAAATAAATTTAGTGGTATTACATTTTTGAACTTTTGTATTATCTGCGCTTTTGTTCAATTAAGGACCCCTCCTTGGGTGAAGGCCTCCTCCAGGGTACTAGTATAGTATTATATAATCTGTGGTATGGGTGTCATGCAAACTTGAAGCCATACTTGTCGGAATTTGAAGGTGTGTACTGTGTGTAGCCACCACAACATACGTCGCTTTGAAGAGGACGTTGCTCGCTGTTACTAAGTAACCTTGTGTTTTCGATAGCCACAAGATTTTTTAACCTTCTATACGCAGGCTTCTGTTTAATATCACTTACTCGAATTACGTACTTACAATATTTATGGAGGTAGAATGGCGCGAAGTGATATTAAACGGGATCTTACCTGAAATAAGAAATTAGAATTATCAGAAATGCTAAATTCACAAAGAAAATTACAACTAATACAGTATTTACAAAATACACATGAAACAGTTGCAAACGCTTTATAGATAGGTCTGAATACAATAAAAATCAATTAGGTAAAGGAAGGTTCTACATTTTTGGTGCTCTATTGTTGAAATAGTAGGTATAGCAGCACTAAATGACTAAAATACCCCTCGCAGACTGCTTGATAAGATTGAGAATCATCAGTTGTGTAAACTTCACGCTAGAGGCGCTGCTCAAGTCTCCATACAAAACATAGTTTACGCGAACTTTGTAGTAAGTATGTGTAAAAAAATCCACACTATACACACAGATATCCAAAAAAGAATCAAAAAGCGCTTCAAACCGTCTTATTTGTTTTAATTTGACAGTAAATCCCATAACATTTTATTCCGCTTGTTAAACTTCGAGAACATGAAATTCCCGATAGGAATGGGAACGACTATTTTAATGGTTTTCTTCGGATCGATAGCTATTTCTATTGAATCAAACCGCGTCTTCGTTTCTCAGGCCTTCTGTCTTTATCCTAAGAAACTGCCACTGTCAATTGACGCTCGTAACTAAAACATTTTTGACTTAATATCAAAGAAACTTCGCAGAATTAACAACCATTGGGAAACCAAGCTCACTTGGACGAATCGGATGGTGAAGCGCAGGACAGTCCTGACGGACCGACGCGAAGGTATTGTTTGAACCGCGGGATGTTGATGGATAGCGAAGTTCCAAAACCATACTTTTTGAAAAACTGTATGAATAAAATGTAAATATTTAACTTTGTAGAAGACCAATGCTCATATTATAACTCTTGATACAACAAATGAATAAATGAACAAATTGATCGTGGCACCATTTTGATTCTATAATTTAATTACTACCATCATATATGTAACAGCAAACGTGTTAGGAAGTAACCGAGAGCAAATCATAATAACAAACAGAAAAAACTGCAGACGCCGCCGCAGACAAATAAACTGTTTGAAGACTCTCATTTATTTGGACATTTGTAATTTATTTGTAAGAGCTTTGAATGTTTGCTCATTTCTAAAAACATGTGTAAGAATTTAAAGACAAGAAATGATTATGAGTAGAGCAAAGTTGGAAGTCATCTACTTACAGCCAATACTAATCTCTCAGCTTACGCGGAATATCGTCTTCGGAGCCCCATTAGGACCCCCATTTAGGCTCTAGCAGTCGTTAAGCCATGACGGAGGCCTTGGGGCGGCCTAAAAACTCCGTCAACAGAGTTGGCCACTAACTCATCCGAGCTAGCTTACTTGGAGCCCTATTTACGCTGGAACTCTTTATGAGAATAAGTGATGGAAAAGCAGATAACCTACCTGATGGTGAGTAGGTACCTCTGCATATAACTGACTCCACTGAGGACGTGATGTATTGCACTGCGTCCATCACTCTGAGACTTGATCATCTTTGATCATCTTTGATTCCAACAACGAATGAACCATTGTTAGCAACCACTGTATCATTTATGCCAGTCACTTATTTGTATTTGCCGATACATTTCCCCTGCTCATTTCCCAATACATCGACTCGAGCCATGTTCCGCTATAAATCTAATAATGACTCGATGTCGACATGTTGCTATAGAGCGATATGTCGAGTATATGACGATATGTCGAATATAGGATGGAATCGCGCCAATACTGCACAAGCACCTCATATTGTCATATCGTGTTATATTGAAAGAATTGCTGAAAATAGAGGCTTGACGTTCGCAGTTTCCTATTTATTTACCATCAATGTGGTTTACTTCTAAACGCAGGTGGATTGATGGCATTAAAAAAGACCTAAAAGCACTCAAAGACCTCAACTTTGCTGGCTGCTGGCGAGGAAAAGCCTCAAGGTAGACCAGGTTTGAGAAACTTAATATGATGATGATTAAAGTTATTTGCTATACACATTTTCAATGCTGTAATGACCATTTCCGATACAAAAAATAATATTTTTTTTATTTTCATAATTTAACTCAAGAGTAAAAATACTCTTTTTAAATGTCAAAACTCCAAATATAACAACCATATTAGTTCTGTTTTGGGTAAAATATTGAACGAATATGTTATTGGGTTGAAAGAGGGTGATTTGGGGAGACTTTCATAGCCTTGTTATGAGCAAACAGCTTCTTTATTCGAAATAAATATTACGAGCTCTGTAGTTACGTACTACTGTTGTTCGATAAAAAGCCAGACTATACAAAACGCCATTATTTTCTAAGAATGTTTACGCAATTGTTAGAAATACTCGAAGCTTGTCGATGATACTACGATGTTGGAAATTGAGAAACTATCTTCTAGGTACGATCTTGAAAATAAAGTGTTGGACCTCCGGATGACCTGCGAAAACAGCCGAAGTCTGGGCTCCGTGATGGTGAAGTGTTTAGTATATACGAACCAGAGTTAATAATTAGACATCTACGACTCTCACACTAATTTTTGCGGGAGATAATGTTATATATCGTGTCGGTGCCGACAATGATACTTTTGTTTGAGTCAGTGACATCGGTATCGTGGTAGGCATCGATTTCGTCCAATTAAATGCGCCAATAATAATCCCTTCATAAATTCTACTACTTGTTGGTGAGTCTTATAAAAAAGTTGTCCACAAATGAAAAAGGGCTTCAAAATACTTCAAAGTACTTGCCTTCAGCGCTGTTTGGATAATTCCGGATGAAACGCCCAAATCTGCCTTTTTAACTGCCTAAATTGTTCCTCTTCCGACCATTAATTATTTACGTTTTCCCTAAACCCAGTACTTCTTTGTCCCGATCCGGATTCCCTTTGACGTACCAATGGAACGGTCTGCGGAATTGGGCTATAAACATAATTGTGATCAAAAAATGGGCCGCTAAGGTAATTGGGAAAGTTTTGATTGTCATGAGTGCTCACTGTGTTCAGGGTCATTCAATACCTTGACAAGGACATTACGGGTATATTTTTATGATGTTATCAAACTTGATGTTATCAAATTTTATCTTAACAAAGACTTTGTCTTTAATACAAAAATTGCGTTTCAAAATACTCATGCATCAAAGTTGATTAATTTTAAACCCAAAAGTTTTTTTTTATATTTTTTGAACAAAATACCCCTTAGAACAGGCTGCTTAATTTTGTTTTCTTTAACCTATACTTTCCCGCTATCTGCATCACAGTACTTACAAAAAATCTACGTTGCCTTTTCACAGAACAGCATACAGTATATCAGAATTAGTTTCAGTTTAGCTCACGTATTATATTCAATAAATAAATAACTAGGTCTATTTTGCACTCTACATAACAAGTTTGTTTAAAATAAGTACCTACATCCTACATAAGTACGTAATAATAATTTCGTTATCGCGAAAAGTCTTTTCTTATTATAGCAACACGGTATATAATCGTTCGCCGACCCCCGGGGACGGCGACAAAGGACTTTGTCAACCCAAAAAGGTATTACCATATGGCGTATGGGAAAGTACATTTTTAAACTTATAACTACAATGTAACTTTGGAGTAATATTATGAAGTGTTTTGGATCACTTTTGCAATTAGAACAGCCCCCGTATCGTAAGCTCTCAACTGCTTTCGCTGCCCGGCATAATGTCATACGACGTGGCTACAGATACCGAAAACAAGAAGTTTTTGAGGAAAAAAAACGAGCTGAAATGCGCTAATTTCATTATTTTAGTCACAGAATACCTATGATTAATTTTGAGATTGTCTGTCATTATTGTCACTTAGGTTGTATGCTAATTTGAACCTAAGATAACACATAATAAGATATATTTTTACGTAATTTTAGTTTGTTGTAACAACAGAATGGCCACCACAGTAAATCTAATTCGGTATGCAGTAAAAGCAAAAATGCCATAAACCTAGAACATGACGTAAGTTGTATGGTACACAGCTGTTGCACTCATACACACATATCTGAGCATGAATGAATGAACATCAATAACAATAATGTTCATTGTTTTAAGAGGCATTTATTTGTTTTTTTTTAAATCGGGGTTTTATGTTTATAGTTATCACAGCTGTCCGTTACATGCAATGTTTAAAATTAATCAATTTTTTTTGGAATATTAATTCTTAGCTTAAAACTACACTAGAAGGCAAGACGCCGCGTCGCGTCGGGTAGCTAGGGAGGGAAAATAAATATTTTTTTGAAAATCCGGCTTTTTTTAGAGCCAGATTACGTCACAATATAAAGCATATTGTGACGTAATCCAGCTAAAATATGAAATATAAAATTGGACGGCATAAATAGGGCTTTGTTTATCCATTCTTAAGCCGTTTTTATTTTTATTCTAGCTTAAATAGTTTTTGAGTTGTAGTAATAATTATAAAACTTTTCGAATCGTATATATCTCGTAATATCTCAGAAACGGTGGCTCGTAAGAAAAAAAGCATTGAAACCTTTTTTATAGATAATTTTTTGATCTACAATCAAAAACTATTTACGCTGGAATAAAAATAAAAACGGTTTTAGAATGGCTAAACAAAGCCCTATTTGAGCTGTCTAATTTTATATTTTAGCCGGATTACGTCACAATATGCTTTATATTGTGACGTAACCTGGCTCTAAAAAAAGCCGGATTTTCAAAAAAATATTTCTTTTCTCTCCCTAACTACACGACGCGACGTCTTGTCGTCAAGTGTGCGCCAACGCTTAGGCATGGTAGTCTTCATATTTTGTCTGTGAAACTTAAAATAAAACTTAGCACAAACTAACAACTTTGTTTTTTTTTTAATACCTATTAGACTAAATAGCTAAAACTTTTACTAATAACAGTTTTTATTGTTTTTTTTTATCTGTGCAAACATTAATCAGACAAGCATGATGATGATGATAATGAAGACATGTATACACACTATGTAAAACCTAGTATCACACTTTACACCACAACAATATTAATCCAAAGGTGTGTAGAAGCCCTAATTCGTAGCAACCTTAATATAGTACAGTTGTGAAGTCAAGACGTTGGTTAATTTTCGAGTTGAGTATTTTCGCTGATTGCTTACATTATTACAAGAGGGGGCGAGTGGGGGGTGAAGAGGGGGGTAAATGAAGACAACAAGATCTTGTTAACTGCAAGGCTCATCATCCACGTTAAGCTCACCATCATCATCATCAGCATATGTCTTTCAAATAAATCTATGATCAAAATGTATGTAGATGAAACTACTACACTACTATCTACTAAATAGAGTTAAAAGAATTATACTACTACTAATAAGCGAAGTTATAATTGCTATAACATTTTTTAGTAGTCTTTAATGAAATATTTGGCAGCTTTTATGTGCGATATTTTGATAATTTTACAAATCTCTCTCTGGCTGAAAGAAAATAAAAATGAGGTTACATTTTCCGTGATTTTCTCTTCAAGAACTACTTAGCTAATGGATTTGAAGTAAGTACAATCTAAATGGTTTTCATTATTACTAAGATAATGTAAGTAGCTAGATTTTTGACCAACAGACATAGGGCCCACCTAATGGTGAGCGGTGACCATCACCGCATCGACGAAGCCTAGAAACACCGATGATAGCACTGGGAACATCTGTACTGCATATATTCTGTGACTGAAGTAATACATAACATAATCATAGGTACCTAATTGGTAGGGAAGTAGGACTATTTGATTTTTTCTTTACCTAAGTAATTTATTACGGAAAATAAGAGAAGTTAATTTGACTTTTTCTCATGACTGTCATCTGTCACAAACTCGTATCGTCGCGCACAAAACTCTTTGCTTGTTTCATTCGTGGGCAATTTCGAGCACAAGTGTCGCATGGCGGTGGGCGCGTGAAATTGTACAGCGCGCGTTACATTGCGCAGCATTAATGTCTTATGTTTCATTAACTGCTGAGAGAGTGAGTAATGCTTGTTGGCGTTTCATTTTCTCCGTAATGTTGGGAGTAATTAAATAGACTACGGGATGTCTTCCTTATTAATATGCGGCATGTTTGTAAATTATGTAATGGATTGTACCTACTGTCTTATTTAATTGAATATAACTAAGTAAATTATATATCAGCTTTGATACATTTTTCATCCCACCATCTCGGAAAGAGTATTTTTGCTCTTCAATATCTGAGTGCAAAAGCCGTTTTTATTCTCTAGAGGATAAAGTAAATTGAATTTAGAACATCGTGTGCACTAAGTTTGTGAATTAAAAATAACTGTAGCAACGTTACTTTCAAATTTTCTTAATTATACCTTAGTATTATTTTGTTATAATTTAAAGATTATTCTGTAATACTTACCTGTCATAATGTAGTAAGTTAATACCTAAACTGAAATAAAAGTACCTATCTTGTGATTGTAAACGTTTTTTTTTTTGCATTTAGTCATTTCCTCGCTGAGGTGGAATGAAAAGTTACGTGTTGCACTCGAGTGCAAGGATTTTTTTCACCTCGTGCTCTTTTGATTCCCTCGCTAACGCTCAGGATTCTAATTTTAGAATCCTTCGCTTGCTCGGTCATCAAAATTGAACACGCGGTTAAAAAGCAACTTTGCACTCTTGTATAACAAATAACTATTTATGTAGAAAATCATGTTTTAAAAACTCTTTTCGTTTTGCTACTAAGCCTGTTAGATAAAACACGGCTTATAGAATTTGGGACCAACTCGGAACATTGAACAAAAACGTAAAGCGATTGTGAAAACATTCATAAAATACGTAATTGTATGTGCATTCATTTATACAGCCTTTTAACGCGCACTTGACTATTACTGAACATTTATTCATTTAGTTCTGCTATCCGCATTCATTTTAATCAAGATTCAAAAGTAGAACCATTAAATCTTGAACTGTTTCAAAACTTTTACTGCGGAGATTACAGACACGATAATATTTTTATTATGTCTGATAATAACTGCATGCTATCTCCGTACAAGATTTTATATTGATCGGTTCAGTAGTTTATTTACACACAAAGTGACTTAAACAGCAGTAGGTACATTGCGTGGTAGCAAGGTAACACTCTAAAGTCGAGTCATAGTTATCGCGCAGTGTAACACTACCGCAACTTCCAGGTAGCGCCGGCAGTCGTGTACATGTGTAAAGGCACAATAGATACGTATTTTTCGGTAGAGTCGAGGCGTTTGTCTCGATGGAGAAGTATTTAAATAATCTCCATATTCAACGGCCTCCACATTATATGGAGATGAATGTAGATTACTGTTCAGTATTCGAATTGTAATGTTGTGCTTTGTTCGTAAACAAATATTTGTTTTGTTTTTAGCATTCATTCTCCGTAGTCCCACTGGGTTTCGTCCCACTGTTGGGACGAATGGGAATGCAAAAATAAGTATTATTTTAATCGCGTTCGTTCCACTCAGCATGTAAGTTTATTTTGTCGAGAGCCAAAATTTCAGGTTATCTATACAAACTTGAATATAGTTATATATGAATGCAAAAAAATCTAAAACTCAGGTATTCAGTTAATAATCACACAAAC
This sequence comes from Eulithis testata, assembly GCA_947507515.1. Lineage (NCBI taxonomy): Eukaryota > Metazoa > Arthropoda > Insecta > Lepidoptera > Geometridae > Eulithis > Eulithis testata. Next base: position 206,188 of record OX382213.1, on the reverse strand, counting down.
TACCTACCAAAGGTTTTAACCTTTGGTAGGTAGTTTGTTAGAAGTAGCAATCGAGTTAACTAATAAACTGCGAGTAAGTTGTCCTTCTGTAAGGTTTCCTACTCTGTGGAGCTTCATTAGGACGTAATTACTGCGAGTACATTCAGCTGAGGAGACATGTGCCACAGCGCTGTAACTGCAGTAAGACAACAGGCGTCATGGCTCAGTCGGTAGTAGCTCTGCCTTCCGTGCTGTGGCTCGTGGGTTCGATCCCCACCGAGAACAAACATTTGTGTGTTGTAAACATAGATGTTTGTTTTGTGTCTGGGTGTTTCTATGTATTATAAGTATGTATTTACAAAAAAAAATATGTATGTATTCTATCAGCCATCTAGTTTCCATCTAGCAGTAAAAAGTAGGTAAAATTATTCGCAATCGTTGACTACAGTGCCTCTGGAGGGTGTTAGTAAAAAACTACCTAAATAATATCAAAGAATAGTATTATTGTAATTAATTAGCACTTTTTAAAATGTAAATTTCCTCTTCAACTTCTATACTTCTTTAGATGATAGGATAAAAAAGTTATTTTATATAGGTATAAGTTTTGTGATTAGATCTACTGATTGTTATGCACTGTGACGTCTCCGAGTCACCGGTAGAACTAAATTTGTACCGTTAAGTTTGGCTGCATCACAATTAGGTACTTCGTTTATTATGTAAAACTTAGTTACGTAATGATAAAAGTAGTGCGGTGGAAGAATTACATTGCACCAAGTTTACTAAACTACGAAAAAAAAAACCAAAAGGGTACATTCTCTTATATACAAGGTGTAACATAATTACCCTATAAGCCCAAAGGGAGCGTAATCAGACCGACCACCAGTGCTTGGACGTGTGCAAAGGGACAATAAATCGTAATTGAAATTTTCACACAAAAGTACAACTTTAATTATTTTAGAAATTTCAACTTCAACTTCTTGGTTTGTGGCTTTTGTGGCTAGTTGTCACAATTCTGCCAGTGTCGAGTTCGCTGATGCTAGAGTCATAAACATTTTAGAAATTTGCGACAACCCTAAGTGTTTGTTTACTATTAGCGTAAACCCGTACACACGCACGCACACGTAGGTACTCTCCTACCGCGTCGCACGCACACGCTAGCTGTGTGTTGATACATTTTAAGTAAAAATTACGAGCTCATTCCATGAATGAAAAAATTCGAAATCTCAAAAGTCGTAGAACAAACACTGTTCGCCATGACCTGTAGAATACCCCCCCTTCGGACTTATAGGGTATTATGTTACACCGGGTATAGTAAAAACTAATTATATGGTGGTGATTTTGTTGAAATGGCTTTAGAGTTACTAAATGGCAGCCATCCTAAAAAAATCCCAATAATATTTTGACTTTTCGTAAAAATATTATTCGGATTTTAGAACTAATCCTACTCACCAATGGGATGTCATAAGCCTCACTAATCACTGCCATTCTAACAAAATTTTATTAATATTTTGACTAAATTTAGTAAAAATATTAATGGTATTTTAGAAATAGTCCTACTCATAAAGTTTTTTGATAAAGTCTGAGTGGGGTAGTGCCGATCATCCAGGTGTTAGTGCTCCATTCCAGGTGCCACGCCCAATGCCCATACTGCGTAAGCTACTTAACCTTTATCTGGTTACCTGACGATGTGTTCCTTCACCGTTTACGAGAATAAAGTTTACGTGACAGAGAGAACTGTAACTCGAACGACTCAAGAGCATGGACTATAAGGCTCAGTGAAATAAAACTTGGAAGTTACGGCGAACGACAACAGCGACACCATAAGTTATGTCTGCGAAGGATATTTTTTTTTTTTAATATTTTTTATATCAGAAGCAATGTTTTTTTCTGTATTACTTCGAGCTAGGCCCGTTACCTACTTTTACGGAATAGGTGTACTAATAGTACCAATCTAAGAAAGTAACGTGTTCTTGTGACCGAGACACTTTGTACAAGACACTTTGTAAAAGAAAAATCAGTATTGTCAGTAGTTAGAAAGCGTGGTCACCCCACAAGTAGGAAGATGCATGGCGTCGATTATAAGCCGCATCGGAGCAGGATCGAAGTTGGATCGCGTCTGCTTCGACTTTGGATTGCCTGGGACTTTACAACTTTTCAAAATGTTGAGAATGGACAATGTTAGAGATTTCATTTTGTTACTGTCAGTTGACGTAAGTTTGGTTTATTTATCAATACCACCGACCTGCGGGCCTAAGATGCGCACCGCGAGATATTTGTCATGTCGTTCTGTCAAAATGTTCTGTCATTTTCTACTAGTTTAGGAACTATTGCATTATCTGTGGTAATGTTGTCGAGAAACCGCGCCTTTGAATTTTCAACTTTTGACATTTCTGCATGACTATTATCTCGTCCTCAGAGAGGTACGACGACTAACAAGTGTCAAAAGTGTACATTTAGGTACCACCATTAGGTACCACAGATAATGCAATAGTTCCTAAACTGGTACAAAATGCTTACATTTTGACAGAACGACATGACAAATATCTCGCGGTGCGCATCTTAGGCCCGCTGGCCACCGGTAGACCAGTTCGTTGTCTCATAAAAACCTGCCTGGCAGGTTTTCTGAACTGTTTTCATACTCAATCATAGGTATTCTGTGACTAAATAGTGACATCAGCGCGTTTCAGCCGTCAAAAGCTTCTTGTTTTCGTTATATCTGTGGCCACGTCGCTTGACATTATGCTGGGCAGCGAAAGCAGTTCAGAGCTTGCGATACGGGGGCAGTACAAAGCATAATAAATGTATAATTAGGTATATTTAACCCTAGTTTACTATGTAGGTTCTTAACCCGGCACTTTATTAAGGTGTACATAAATTAACCCCAAATGTTGTTGGCGGATGATTAACAAAACTGCTAGGTGTATTTACCGGCTCCTAGAATCGACTATTACTGTAATAACCTGTGAATTTTTTAAATAATTGTGTTCTATAGAACTCTTAAACCACACTAAAAGCTCTAAAAAGCAGGTGGGATCTTAGAAATCTCTAAAACTTTAAAACTAGGATCAACTTTATGCAAATAAGATGAAAGGTACCGTAAGTACTTAATTTTGGTCCAATCACACTTCTTTGTAATGCAAATTATACAAGTTAACTCGTTATATAATTCAATCCGTGTCCAACGTCCGAAATTGTAAAATTAATTGTGTTATTGATAAAGTTTGATGGAATATCGTGCATTCTGCGGGGATAGATCTGTATGATAATTTTATTTGAATTGAATTAAGCGATTTTAATATAACTTTGTTTTACACAAAAAAGTCCTACTAATATTATAAACGCGAAAGTTTGTAACGATGAATGTATGTATGTATGGATGTTTGTTACTCTTTCACGCAAAAACTACTGATCCGATTTGGATGAAACTTGGAATATATATTATCCGTGACCTGGATTAACACATAGACTAGGTACTTTTTATCCTGAAAAATCTACGGGATCCAACGGGACGCGAACGAAGTCGCGGGCGGCCTCTAGTACGAAATATATAGGAATCATTCAATTACGACTCTAGAGGTGCGGGTTCAAATCTCATAACGTGCAAAATATTTATAGATCATCATTTACCTGCCCTTATCCCACACTATGTGGGGTCGGGACAACATGTTTTCTTCTTCCACTCACTCCTATCATTCGTCAACTCTGAATCTACTACTCTCACATTCATATCCTCTTTCACACAATTCAACCACTTCTTCTTCGGTCTTCCTCTACTTGCATACCCAACCACACTCTCATATTCATAACTCTCTTCGTTATATGTTTTTCATCCCTTCTCATTACGTGCAAAATATTTAAAGATTTTTTTTTGTCTAATGATTAGTATGTTCCAGTATTTCGTGAAAATTAAATAAGTAATTGTTTTTTTTCTCGGTTCCTAAGTATTGAACAACTTACGGTACAGAAGGTAGTGTAGAGTGCTACTTACTACTAAGCCAACTGAGCTGGGGTGCCAGTTTCTCAACATGGAAGCCTGCTATGGACTTTGAACTATATGACTGTTGGGAATAATTCCAAACTTACAGCATGTTATACAAACATTATAATCTACGTTAACATTGACCCAAAGACAGTAGAGTCTAAAGTAGCGTGGTGCCGGGGGTCATCGACCCCTGTGCAGTGGAGGGACTCCCCCGATCGATCCCATTCATGCGTGAGACGACCACGTGGACGGCTCAAGGTGTATTCGGATTTATTTTTTGTAAAGTCTGGGTAGGTACTTAGTTTTATCGAGGGGATTTTGGTATTTTAAAGAAAAATAATTTTTAATTTTTTAGTATGTATCAGGTTTATCCTTAGCTATGTATTGTTATTTTAGTAAATTGTTTTTGATTGAGTGGTTTTGTATCAACATATTTTTGCGTTTGGTTTCTTGAAAAAAATACCTTTGTTCACCAATACTGGTAATCGAGATAGTTATCGCAATAAGTTCGGCCTCAAACATCAAACTTGAATTCTCAACAGAATGACAAATGTAGAACATTTTGTTCGCTGTGGTATTGTACTAAATAATGTGTTTTTTCTCTGGACTTCTCTTTATTTCTATAATCGTAGCTTATTAACTTTATTACTGTACCGAAAGGATTAACTTCGGATAATCTCAGCCATGATAAGAAAAAGTTATTTCACTTACGACTATATCGCGTGCGTTCCTCGATAAAACACTATTTACTAGTAGCACGCGATTCTCGTCTGTTTCCTAGACGCTCAGCTCTTTTGACATTTGCATGTCAAAGAGGCTTATGTCACACACAATAGTTCTGTCATAGTGACGTTTTAACGCGGAGTTTGAGGTGATTTGAATAGACGTTGGGTTAAATTGATATTGCTTGGGGCGAATTCGGCAACTTTGGGGTTAGTGGGGCGTAAAGGTATAAAGTGGTGAAAATGTTAAAAGTTACTTTGTAATATAAATTTTATTATTAGCGCCTGATTCGAAGGTAGATTTCAATTTTACGTGACTAATAAATGTGGAAGGCAGAGAGAGTCGTTGAAAAATATTCGGTCTGTTTTTAGTATAAAAAAAAGTGAAATCCAGATTTATTTTCAAACGTTGCGTTCTTCGCGGTACCAAATACGATTGGGGCGCCAATTTATTTTATTTATCCCGTTAATAAAGAGTTTAACTTAGAACGCCGTATATCAAACAATAACAAAAGGGTCTGAACCAATTCCGGATATTGTTCATTCTGAAAAGGGATCCACACATTTTTTTTTTATTTTACTAAAATATTTTTCTACCAATTATTGCACGTTCATTCCCGTTCGTCCCACTGTGTCGTTGGACTGGTAGGACAAATGGGAAGATTTCAAAATAACTTCCCGTTCGTCTCATTAATATAATATTCAGTGGGACGAACGAGAATCAAACTAGCATTTATTTTGCACTTCCCGCTTATCCCACTGATGTTGTTGCGTAACATTTAAGTTGTGACGTTAAACTAAGTTATGAAACATACTTAAACTAAACACCGTTGATATCCGAAGTGAGATCAGTTTTGAGCACTAGATACTATATCACTTGAGATCTCTCAGTGGATTCCGGTAGTCAAAGTGTAGCTAACTACTCGTAGGTGTTATCCATAATAATAACATTGTTGAGTCAGATGTCTAGATAGTAAAGCTTTTGTAAAAAGATCCACAGAGACGACGAAGTTTTACATTTCTAGACATGAAATTCAAAGTTGTGGCGCTGAAGTAATTTTTATCTTCTACTCGTAAAGTTTAACTAAATTTTCTTGAAATACTAAGTATTTCCTAGAGTGCTAGTTTTATTATCTTGAATATAACATGTTTAAATTGAACGAACCAAAATATTATAGCCAAATACCCAACAAAAGATACCCAACTGCATGTTGTTTTAACTCTTTATGACATACCTTCATTTCCCTCCATAGAGTGAAGGTCCTGCTGTGATCGTCTCCTCTGGCGATACTCCGCTCGATAGTCCTGCCACCTGCCGTACTGCGCCGGGTTGTTCAGGTACTCCTGGGAGGAGAATCTGGACGCTCGTGGGGGACTGCACCCCATCTGACTGTAGTAATCATGCCTGAACACCACGTCCGGGTGGTTCATCCCACCAGGCACGATCTGGCTACCAAAGTGGTGCCGTTGTCCCAGATACTCTGGCTTCATAGGCGCCGGTCCATCGGTTAGTTCGTGACCGTGGATGGAAGTCGATCGCTGTGGACCGTAGTCTCGTAGTCTGTTGGAGAAGTCCATGCGATGGGGGGAATAGTCTAAGCCTCGAGGGCCCATCTCGAAGTGTCCGTGGGGGCGGCTGCTGCTGCTGCGGTTGTAGAAGTGAGGGGAGAACGGGTTCTTGCTCTCTTGCCGGTTGAAAGCATCCTTAGGCTTGTCGTCTTTGGGTTTCTGTTGAAGTTTCTCCAAAGTAACAGCTTTTTCTTGAGCTTCTTTTTTGGAGGTTTCGTTGCGTTTCGAAGGCGACTCGGAGACATCCTGGGACGCTCTCCGGTTGAACTCCTGGACCTTCTCGGGCACAAATCCTTGTGCCGGAACTTGCGCCATATTATTAAAAACACATCTAAAAGACTAGTAATACTTATATCAAAGTTGTACAGTGCGGTAAATGTATACGTATAAATTCACAATGGCTGCAGCTACGATTATAATCACAACCGAATAAGCTAGAAACTGAATAGATAAGTTTTCACTTCGAAACACTTTGAAACTTTTGTCTCTTGGTGAATCCGTAGCACAGTGAGTGGTTATCAAATTGTATTTGTTGTGTATGCTTACAAATGCTTACCTAGTTCAACTGGTAATCATAGAATACATTTTAAATTTTGTTTCTACCTACACGGTTCTACCAATTCAGACCACTCGTTGCTCACGACGCGGCCTGAAGGGGTACCTCTCAGATGTATCTAGATAAAGTTGCGAGTTAATTTCGAGTTTAACGAGGTGTGAAAGGCTTTTATTACACTGGTATCTTAACCGAAATCCAGTCTACTTAGTCTTACTTTGTGAGAGGTCCTTTTTCACCCCAAAGGAAAGGGACGGCATTATAACCGATGCCTGATTATAATCTCTGTGTCGCGTCTATTAATCTCGTGTACTTGTTGCTGTAAAGGCTTCGCCAAACTTTTAAACAATCTACCCGCACTAATTACGGTCCTAACATTTCCTATTTGCTTCAAATGAACATTAACAGGCATTACCTTTGATGTATCCAGCAGTCTTCCGTTTTCAAAAGTGTCCAAAGTTTCAACGTTTTGTTGATGACACACGGTTAACTGTTGTAAAGTATTTGAGGTAATTAAAAGTGTATTACTAACGTTGTCATAAAACTAATTAAAGCTCAGTCAGTTTTGGTAGTGTTTATAAATAAGAGCGATGTGTTGCCACACGCCACTCTCCCGGAATTTGTTCAACAACATTATTGTCGCAACGAATTTTGCTTCAATTCGAGCGACAAAATGGCATCAATAAAACACGACAATGTTTTTCTTATAAAAGGCTAATATATTTGTAATGTTATGGTAAACGGATAGTTTCGCGATCTCGGGTAACAAAAGTTTTGGGTTCAAAGCTCCTTTGAGAATAGTCGATAGCGTGTCACACCTGCGCTACCGTACACTCGATACAAAAAAATAAATATACTTAGCTTCTTTTTATTTTTATCGTTATCTTTAAAAAGATCCTGCGTCAAAATCTGATGACATAATCATTACTACAAAAACAAGAAGAAGCGTTAGCGTAATGTCAGTAAACTGTCATTGTATTATTTGCTGACAGCACCATATTAGCAAAAGTATAGCAACTCTATGCTATAAGTATTGTTAGCATAGAGTTGCTATAAGTGTTGTCAATCGATTCGTGCTTGCAAACCTTTTGAAGATAACATAATAGCCCTGCTGTTCCTGCTACTATAAAGACAGGTGAAAAAATGTATCTCTTTGTATTTAGCTTATTGCAAACTCATCGCGAATCATTCTTGCCGGCCCTAATAATAGAAGCAGGTAAAAACTGATGATGTAATGATTTGTTTACTTTTGCGGTACCTTAGGAAGTGACCTACTCCAATGAGTAGTATCGACAACATTATTAGGTATCTGCACTGGCCTGCAGCCAAATGCACTGCCATTGTGTAACTGCGGGTGTCCATCACGGAGTCAGCTGAGATTTGTACTACCTACTCAGATTGCGTGTATTTTTGGCGGTTACCTAATTTTGATAGCGGTGTGATGGTTCAAGTTCTTGCGGGATTTTGTAAATATTTGTACTGTTTGTGAGTTTATTTTAGTAAAAAAATGTCTATTATTTCTAAATAGGTACTCAAAGGACATAATGAAAGTATTAGTATCGTTTTAGAGATAATCAAATGGTAGACCTACTTATCAGCCAACGATATATATTGCGTACAACTAAAATAAAAAGGTCGAAGCCACAGATTATATAATACTATACAGCTAAAGGAGTTTTGGTAAGACAGCAAACAAGTCTCACATCTACTTCCCTAAGGCTGTGTCAAACATCACCGTTAAACAATTTATTATTATTACAAAGCTAAAATCCGGAAACTTACGACCGCAATGAAATAAACAATAAAACTTCAGCCCGTTCCAGAATATTCTGGAATATTCTCCAATATTCCCGGGATGAACGTCACTAAACCAGAATATATAACCGCTTACAAAGTTTAGTTATTCCTAAAAATATTGAGGCGAGATATAACTGTGCGGTGATGTAGGCTTTATTGCGAGGTGCTAAGGTTCAGTTTGTTGCAAATCTAGTGGACTGTGAAAGTTTTCAGAGTGATAGAAAATGCACATTACAGGGACACAGATGCGCGCTATAGGCGTAACGACAACAAAACAGATTTTATAAATTGTTTTTTTATTACTGGGAAAATCAAAAACCGATTTCGTGCACTCACAATATGTAACGTTGGCAAATAAAATCTAAACCCAATCTTACTTAAATAAATATAAAGTGTACCTACCTCGTCGGCTCCTCTACAATAGATTGTATTTATATAAATCTATCAAATTATGATATTTCTTTTCCTACAAGCATTTGACAAAAATAAAAATTCCCATCATTTTTGCTGCTAGTACCAGGTATCGGGTCGTTTGTATGCCATCCCGGCATTGATGCGGAACATCAGACGCCGTCGCGGAACAACCTACATAATGTACCTCACGATACACAGGAATAAACAATACGATGAGAGTGTAGTCCCTTCGAGCCACCAATATCCTTAAAGCCTTGGATTTTTAAAACAACTCAGCAAGATCCTTAGAAATTGACGGTTTTTTTAGACCGTTAATGTGATGAAAACTAGTATGAGATATTTTGGCGATAACTTGGCTCGTGTACTAAGTATGTAGAGTTCTATTTCATACTCCCAAATGAAGGTGTTTCATGAGGTTCAATTTATTTACAAGGAACGACTGATGAGCAAAAATATTTTAAGCACCACGCACTAGCACGCGCAGCGTAGGACGCTTCCAGTCGATAGAATGAATACCTTGTAGGTAGGTGCACGTGGAGCCGCTGAGTCCTGGGCATACCAGATCCGTCACTCTTGGAAGGTGCTTGTGTAGCAATGGAAGGATGCCTATTGGTGAAAGAATGACTGCGAATGAGAAAAAGACACGAACTTTCCTGTCAATAGGTAGGTACTTGAAGTTTTCTATCAGAGCCCGAAGAGAAACTTTTGTTTGTTGATCGAAACGAATATTCAATAGCCACTTGCGAGATATTTTGCATAAAAATCCCGATAAGCGCCTCTAGAAGAAGATTTGCTAACCAATTTTTTTCCATACAAAAACTGCGAGCTTCTCTAACGTCACTTTTCGAACGAAATAAAACTCAGACTCTACGGGGATCCTTCTGGTAACAACTAGATACGGTACCCAGGGTCCAGTTTGGATCAGCCTTCAGCACAATGGTACAACAGATTAGTTACTCGACGCAACTCAATGAGAGTATGTTATGTCGCGTGCCAACAAGACAGACACGCCTACGCACTTTATATGATGGAATGTCTATTGTTAATATCAAATTTATTTGCTTTGAAAAAAAAAAAAATTTATTCAATCAAATAAAAAAAAAAAAAAAAACAAATTTATTTTCTATGTCTATGTCTATGTCTAAGTGTCTGATAGGTGCAGAAATAGTGTAAGGTCGGGGTATACATACTACTTAGGCCTTTACATCTTTTGAAGATGATTCATACAGCATCAGGAGGTAACCTATGCCTACACTTAACGCGACACTGTAGTGTCTGGGACAATGTTTTAGATGGAGTAGATTTGCCCAGCACCTATACCATCCTCTTAGCCTATACATACATGTGAAAATAAACTATAGAAAACTGAAAGTGCTTGTACACACGGTGACACATCGACCGAGACTAGACTTTGAACAATCGGAAGTAGAACGTTGCGCATCGTGCGAAATGGACGACATTTTTGTGTGGGACGGGCTGCGTGCACGCCGCTCGGTTATACCTATTACGCTCCCTTTCCAACGATTCTTTGCACTTCATCTTCATCTTCTTCTCTAAATATATAAAACTCTTTTGAAACTGACTGACAAACTATGCACAGCCTAAACTATAAGTCCTAGAGGTATGACATTTGGAGGGTAGTATCCTTATATAGTGCGGGGGTGCACTAAGAAAGGAATTTTGAAAAGTCGCACCCTAAAATAAGCATCAAAGATTTTAACTAAATAATGCGTATGCTGCTACCACGCGAGCAAAGCCGCGGGCGACTGCTAGTATAGTATAGTTATGATTAGGTTGAATATCTAACCTGACGTAAGGCCGTGTGTACACACAGAAAAGTGAACAACTTTCTCTCAGAGAATTTATCCAGCTCACTACTCAGTGATTTGTTACTTGGTTTTAGTGTGTAATAGCCAAAGGAATAGATAGAGTAAGGTCAGGGATGTACTGGGTGTGAAAAGCACGAAAACTACCACAGTACATTGTACTATTTGTACATTTTGTACATAGTACAATACGAAATGGCTTTATCCCAGAGGATATATTACGGTTAATGACGCTTTCCATTAGGCCGTACGAAATACCGTAGGTACCTAGGTTGCTACGTAGCAATAAAGTTGGTACAGATGTGAGCTCATGAAAAGGTGGTGATAACCTTAAATAACATCGAATTTGACGAAAAACAAGAAATGGTATTCTTTTTAAATTTACATTGGATTTATAGGTCTTTATTTATCCTATTACACCATCTTAAAATTATAGATATCCGAATACATGAATTTGATATAAAACCCATCAAATGGCCATACAAAACTCCATACAAATTGTATAAACGTGTAGTAAGACCTGTCGGAACCTAACATTACCTCTTATAAAACACGGCGTGTCCGACTCATACATATTTATTGACCCGACCCCGCCTGGACCACATCCAAGATAGACTAGTGACGTAGAAAAGTCGATATATTGTATCGATTACGATGTCGATAAAGTTTTACTGCAAACTGAAATAGAAATAACGTGCCAAATAGATCCTAGTGTTTGTTGCGACAGTTTAAATCGTAAAACTATTTGTGATTTCAAGACCAATGACACAACTAGAAGTTTAGTGTTTACACATTTAGTGCAGTTTGAAAACACGCTAAGACAATTTTGCCTTGAAATTATGTCAAACTGGATTTTATTTTAATGACAGCCAAATGTGCCAGGTCATTTAGTGTGCAAATAGTTCATCGATATCGATTTAAACTTGACCCCATCACTACGGAATATCGATAGAATATAATATCGATAGAGTTCTTGATCTGTCTGTGAAAAGACTGTATAAACTCTGATTTCAGAGTATTGAATTTTTTATGACCCCATTTTTTGTGCTACGATAGAGCATGAACACACTTTTGACCATCACGGACGTGCCCCTTAAAGTAACTAATCGAATTCTTTATCTGTCATAAATGTCCCAGACTTCTTACTACGACTTGATCACTGGCCTGCGCATTTAGCGTAATGAATAACTGAATTTTTTATTGTACACAACAACTAATAAAAAGAAAAATATGTAAAACGGGTGGTTTTATCGCGAAAAGAGTGATTTCTTCCAGACATTCCGAATTTCAAGCCATTAAGTTAGCGATGCTAACGTATCCGGGTATCCGGGTTAAATCTGGATACGATACAAAACCGCGATTAAAAGCTTGTAATAATTGATACAACCGAATAATTTGGATACAATAAGGGTAATTTACGCAGATCTGGCGTGACGTCATGCGGCGACCACACACTCGCAGCCAGCCGGTAATTACTGATGGATGGGGGCGTCCACACGGGAGACAGCCAACACGTTCAGAGCACACGAGGGACGGGTTTCTAGATTTGAATACGACATCTATAGCACGGATAACTTACCAGAAGCTACAGTGTGGTTTTTATTAGTTGGCGTGATGTGACGAATCATTACATATGATTAATAAGGTTTTAGTAAATATTTTACTGGCAAGATAGTTATAGAGATAAGTAATGTGTGTGTTAGCAAATCTAGCTCGTAATACTATAGAAAATAAGCACTTTCTTATTTGTATCAGTTTTTTGTAAGTTTTGATTGTGTAGTTGATAAAGTCAGGGTTAAAAGCCCTAGTTTCTGTGGATGACGGTTTTAATTGAACGGTCGTAAAAGCAGTGTTTTTTTTTTTAATTTCACGTTGGATTATTCTTACTAACTAGAATGTATTTTTGCAATCTCATTCACCAACAGATTTCAGAATTGTATATAGTGTTAATTTAATATAACGTCCGTTATTCTAGAAACCCTGGTGGAAGCGATTCTAAACGATTACAACCTATGAATTATGTTTTCCTTTATTTTTGATCGTAAATCATAGCTTCAGTTGCTTCAGTGTAATTTACATAAAATGTACGTTTTGTTCAATGTAGGTAACTTACATATCTGTAAATCTATGAAATTTGGTTTATTAGGCCACACGTACACTTGACTATCAAACAGATCTAGCCAATGTAGGTCAAATTCATCAAATTGTATAACTTTTATGCTATTGTAGACTATTATGTAGCTAACCATTGCTTCTTTATAATGTATAGAGGTAGCCAGGCCGGTCGCTGCAATCTTCTCCACAAGTGAGCTGGTAGCCTAAACTCTTATAAAACTCGGCTAGTTAAGCCCATGGACGTATCTATAATGGTTTTATAATACATAGAGCAGTACATACTCAGTACATGTGGTACAGATAATTCACAATGAATTGGGTCGGATGGAGTTATTTTGTGGCATTTTCTGGAATTGCAGCATAATTTCACGGAACTTAAATGACAATGGAATTTTTAACATTGTTAAGTAATCAAACTCGAAGTACGAGTCAAATACTCACTAAATTAAAATAGAAAATATGTGTGAAAATTCGAAAGTCAAACAGGTGTAAAATAAAATATATCTGTTTGAAAAATGGCACATTTACCTATAATTCCTTCAGCAAATTTAGGATTATTAAATTATAAAGGATTATTTTAATAAATAGTAAGATTACTGAGGCCAACACGTGGTGTGTGTAGTCATAGTGTAAATCTAATTTATAATTCGAACATAAAATACGATGTGTTTGCAAGCAACAAGTTTCTTTCGTGTTTGTAAAAAAAAAGCAATTAAAAACTGCTGTTTATACGAGTGATACTGTCGAAATAATGTGTAAAGCAGTTGACTAGTAAATGATAAACGTGTTATCCACGAGGGAAATCTTAGATGGCAGTCGAGAACGTGGGTCAACAAACACAGTGCGTAACGGAATCGCTAAATACGCAGATTTCCTAATCAAAATAGTGAAAAGCTATGTTTTCACCGAAGAGTAAACATTTGCAAGCGAAAACACATTTGTTTCACTCAAAAATATTGCGAGTAAATTTTTAGTTTGTTGATTATAGTAGGTATATCCACTCACTGTAGCACGGTCACTATGAACACACCTTACACTACACTAGATAATGATATGTTTGGATTAGGCTCCGTCCGGGCGTGCGCTCGGCTCCGGGGCGGGCGGCGACTGGCTAGGGCGGGCGCCGGGCGGCTGGCTAGGGCGGGCGGGAGATATGGGTTAACGATCACGCTTCCTTCTACCGATAACCAACGGTTGAAGGTTAAGGAGGCTGTTTCAATCGCACGTTATCCCGGGATCATTATTTTTTTATTCAATTTCCGATGTTTAATATCATTTTACGATTGGAGGTCCCATTTTACTTTGAAGACATATTTGTCGATAACAATTTGTTTTTTTTTAGGTCACGGTAAATATTTTCATGAAAAATCATGAAAGGTAAAGCACCAAAACGTAGAAAAAGACTTGTATTCTACGAATAACACAAATAGCTATAAATGATGATAACTTTAGGTACTATTGGAGTCAATAGTACTTTTACAGAAGCTGTATTCACTGTGCATTTTACGTAGCTACCTTGTAAATATCACTTTTTATTTCATCTCAAATGCAAACACAAATAAACTCCCAAAATAAAAGCATTGTTTATTTCTACGTTTCTGCGAGTGTTGCGTGCCAAGGAGGACCATAAATCAAACTGTCAAGACCTCTCTTATCTAAAGATAACGTTTTTAATGTGTCCTCCGCTACTCACCTCTTAGCTCAGTACCAGCGCTTTAACAGAATTCATTTTAATTAAGCCACAATGTCACATTGTACTTTATAACACATTTGCTCGTAAAGGGTCTCTTATTTCACCAATTTCAGTATCGTAATGTATGTCATTACGCACTCGTGCGTTATGGTAATGTAAAACGTACGGTTTATCAAGATGCTCCCACTAAAACGAACGGAACCTTTTTTAAATCTTAGCAATGAGTTTTTATGTCAGTAAAGTGGTCAACATTTTATGAATAAAATTGACTTTGGGAGATACAAAATAAGCATTTAATTCTTTTACAAATTGTTAAATTTTTTCTAACTACTTTAACAAGTGATTTATTCGTATTAGAAAGTAAGGTAAAACGTACGGTTTATCAAGATACTCCGTCTAAAACGAACGAACCTTTTTTAAATCTTAGCAAAGAGTTTTTATAGCGCTGATGCGCGCGCATCGCTAATTTGTGATCAAGTAAATTTTATTCCCGCGCTTTTTACTTTTATAAAATTAATAAGTTAATTTTACTTTTAAACAACTTTTATAACGAGTTTTATTTATTTCCTCGCAAATGTGTTATAAAACGTCGCATGACATACGTGCGCTTTGAAAATTACAGCCTCTGCTTTCTTGTAGCCCTCGCCTACGGCTCGGGCTGGCAATATCGCCTCGGCTGTAATTTTCAACTTACCGCACTCATATCATAATGTACTATGATAAGTCAAGGCTGGTTTTAGCAAAGGATTCACATAATCGTGTCTGAAGTACTAGTTTGTCTATGATTATTGTAATGATTACCGACTACTAGAAAAAAAATCAAATAAAATTGTTTGATTGTCTTGTAGGCTTTATCAGCGACTGAGCAATTCAACAGTTTTTTTGATCACTGATAACAAGGTTTTGCCTGCGTTTTAGTTACCTATTCGGCCATGACTGTCTAAGAAATACAGATATCTATGTTTTTTGCAAGAATCTTTAGAATTCTAGCTTGCTACACCAGATTGGTTTAATGAATTTACACTCCGGTTTATTTTATTTATGAGTAAAGTGAGTTTTTTTAATTATCTTCGTCGCAACGACCTCGAACAGCTGGATACCCATAAAGTCCCCTACTCACCAAGATATTTAATATAATT
The DNA here is from genome assembly GCA_947507515.1 of Eulithis testata. Lineage (NCBI taxonomy): Eukaryota > Metazoa > Arthropoda > Insecta > Lepidoptera > Geometridae > Eulithis > Eulithis testata. The sequence continues at coordinate 190,399 of OX382213.1, read as the reverse complement.
TGCACCTGCGTCTAAGTACCTACAGCAGCAGCTGCAGAATATAATAAACCACTGGCACAGCATTATTAAATTCTTCCACAGAGACAGCAAGTGCTGCTTCTTACATTACCTTTACATTGTCATTTTACGTGAGAAGCTCGAAAAAGCGTTCGTAGCTAGACTTGCTTAATCAGTCTTCACAGATTATTTAAGTTAAGCGACGTTCTGCGCGGTCACTATTTGGATGGGTGATCGTTAGTGGAGCGCTTCACTAAAAATACTCTTCTTCTTATTTGGTATTTCATCTATGCAGCAGTAACATTACTAAATTCTAACTTAAAACAGTCATTACTAAACAAACGTCTTGAAAAAAGGTATTTGTGACGACGACCACTGTTTGTGTTTGCACGGCGCGCCCCGTCCGTAGGGATGTGCGTACATCGATACATACTAATCTATGATTATCGATGAAATTATTCAAAGTGATACTTATGATTGTTAGCATTCTGACATTTTACTTTTATTTTAATGAATGTTTTATTTTAACCATTTTGATAAAATAAATTAATATAAAAAACATCAAATAAAGATGCAGTTCAACCCTATACTGGTATTAGTTTGACGCATTTTTATAAATAGAATTGGATTGGAATGTAATACATTTGTTGTTGATGAATATAACATGACGATTGGCGGGTGAATGCTTTCCCCCCATCATTTCCACAACGCGGCAGGTATCGTTCCATGCATTTCAGAGTTCAATATTTAATTGGATACGCAGCACTTTTTTCCCTTTTTGGTAGCGAGTGTTTATTAGTTGGTTATTTCAATCGTTTGCAGGCTGTATGTACGAAATAAAAGAAAAAAAATACTTTCGATCCCGACCAATTCAATTTTTATGACATGAGAAAGCGTGAAGCTTGAAAAAGACAAAGCTGTCTTTGATTCAAATTAATACATATTTCTAGTTATTTTTCTAAAATAAAGGACTTAATCAAACATCGACAAACACCCCAACACTACAAGACAGCTTGTAGACGTCTACGCCACCCTCCGTAGCCCCTCTACGCAGCTACGCTGCTACGCGCCCTCTACGAAGAAGTTTTTTTGTGTTCTAAACTATGTAGGAGCAACTTGCTTATCTTGCATCGTGTGGACTGAGCGTTATATATATATTATATATTACACACACACACACATGGTAAATATTCTAAAAATATTATGTATAAGGTTTGTACAATGTTTTAAAGTACGTTTATAAGTATGGATGTAAAGATTTTGCAAACATCACCGTTCACTGAACCATGCCGATAATGCGTAAATCAAATTAATTCCAGGTAAATGATTTTTCACAGATATTAGCTCAAAATACATACCCGTTTTAGTCAAATATTTAATTTTTTACTAAATACAAATCTAGATAGATCTGAAACCTTTTATTTATTTAATTATAACTAACTTAGAGACTAACTTAGAGATCCTTGAAGGTTTTAAAGGGGTAGTCAGAAACACGTCCTCTACTATCTCATCTGCCATATTGATACAAGAGCCAGTGAGATTCACATCGTTATAAACATCTTATAACTGTGTATTCGCAGCCGTTAGTCTTAAATTGAATATTGCCAATGTTGCCATCACCATAAATACTTCCGGTGCTACCAACATCAAGAATGCATCTTTGAGTAACTATCAACAACCAACCATATCAAGTGCCTTGTAAGGTTTAGATTCGCTTGAAAAATATCTCAACGCAATCTTGAGATTTTGTTCCCCAATTATAAACTGTATGTATATAACAATAAGGTGGATATTGGTGTGTGAGCGTTTTAATAGAAGTTACTTAACGGGCCCCAGTACCTTCTAAAGGGGGTATGAATCAATTTAACGCGAGAAGCAGAATTATGAATGTAGGGGATGTTCTGTTACTTCAGAATCTCTTGATTATATTGCACAGGTAGAGGGGTGGGTTCTGGAGGGGGTGGTAATTCAGATCTTTGGGTTTCATCTAGCAAACTTGCAGACTAGGATTTGTCTACAGTACACTAAAATAATTCTTATTTCTTAAAAGAAAAGGAACGAAGAATTATCTATCTTTTCTTCAGAGAAAAACATTGAAACGGATAAAGTAAAAATAGGTACAGTAAAAAATACGCTAGGATTCTTGCCTCAACCACTTTCCTAACGTTTTTGGTTCTAAGAGCGGTCAGAATTGGATTGTGGTGTTTCAAAGGTTAATTTTATAATGACACACAAACCTACAATCAAATTCTAGAGTGGTAGTTTTGGTTCGTTAGTGGCTTTCAGCATGCATGTCTTTGTAGTACACTACTGTCTTACTTACTGGTTGCGTAAAACGGTCCACGTGTTTACAGTAATGTACATCAAAACCTAAAAAAACATTCTAAAAAATAATTGAACATGAGGAAACTAAAAAATTTTTTTTTGAGGTAAAAGTAAATAAAGCACCAACTAAGAGATTATAAAGCTTATTTTATTAAAATAGGGCGTAGTGAGTGAATAACAGTTGTAAAAGAGCATCGCGGAAGCTTCGTGTGAAGTGTCGAGTCTTGAAGTGCTTGGGGTCCCTCAGGGGGCTCGAGGGGACCGTAATGAGGTAAAGGGGGGGTTCGGGTTCGTGTAGCGCGCTACAATGTTTGTTCGGTTTCGCAAAGACAATAACTGATTGTATTTCTCACTGTAACTAAGTTGTGGTCGCGTACCGCCCTCATATGAGATTGTTGTACGAGTTCATACATTTACTTTAACTGTTACTTTACAGGTTTATTCTGAACCTCGTTTATCATAAAATATTTTAAAAAAGAAATAGATATCGTACTTAGTAAAGCTCTTTAAAAGTTCGTCTTAATTAGTACTACCACTGGTTCCTATACGTCTTGCTGACGATTCGGACAAAATATTTTGGGACACAATGTCTCAATAATTGACACTTTTGATTTTAATACTTTTGTTACTGACGATTCGGACACCATCAAATTAAGGAAGCTGTTGAGTACAGTCAGGTGAAATTTTTTAAGCAAAAGCCAGTAATGCTCGCATTGCTGTTCCAGAGTGAAGGATATGGGTGCCTGTGCAGTTATAGATTAAATTAAGTGAAATCGATGCTCTACCAGGCACGTTCTTAGTGGATGTGCCCTGCAAGGTACACATTGTTACAAGCAGAGATAACCATCTAACATTATGCATCTGGGTATCTGCCATCTGTCCCACCACTTATTGTGACAGCAAAACTAAACGCTGACGAAAAGTTAGGAAAATATCTACTCTTGTGGTTAAACAGTACCTTAAATTCAGTTTCCTGATTAATTTATTAAAATAATCGCCGGCCGAGGCAGCTCCTTAACAATTCCACATGAAGGATGGAAGTTAAAGTTTCAGCCGGAGGGACCCTACTTATAAATCCCAAGTAGTCTTGTCTTTTCTCCTTAATATTTTGCAGTTTACTAGTTTTTTCTTGGAGACCCGATCACTTATAAAATATCTCACCAGAAGGTATGAAAAAGTAATCAAATTAGAAATTCTAACTTTGGTCCAAAGAGAGATGCTAGTACGCTCAATCTGACGTTTGGACGTGCCTCCAACTACCCTCTTAGATATACTTACCTAAATAGTTATTTGCAAAGGTATGGAGGCGACTGATAACTCAAGGTTAACAAGACAGAAAATAAAAAATAACAAAGGGCTTAGACAAGAGCTTAGACTAAGCTTGAAGATGTAGATGCCTACTTTAAATAATTCATTGGCTGATCCTTAGTTATTCGTATTGTTTCGTCGTAATAAGACCTCTTTTGTGCGTTTGCACACGATACGATACCATTTTAGAGGCTCAAAATATCGGCACGGTGTGAAACCGTCTAGATTATAACTGCGATTAGATTTACGTCAAGATCATGTAGGGTATGCCGTAAAATTGATCTCATGTAACATAAGAGTTACTTAAAGTATGTGACGAAGACAAGCTACCTTCTCGTCAAAACAGTGTCGTGTCGTCGTCGGTGGTATTGTAGAAGCAGGTATCGTAAGCTCCCTGCCGCTCCGTGCTCACACACACTCAGAATAATGTTTGCACAGAAACAAGTAAATGAGGTTTTATTTTACTTACGACGGAGTAGAACCGACGAACGCCTAATAAGCATTAGTCAGTGCTGTTATACGTAAAACAATATTTTTCCTGAAGATATTATGCAAATGTGTGTATTAAAAGTACGTATGATCTAGTTTTACCCTGCGTGAGTACCTTGCGTAGGGGATTTCTGGAACTTTTGTCCAATAATCCCCTTAGCGATCCCAGCAACTGCCGGCAGGGGAAAATTGGAAAAAAAATCCCGAATTCCTCTTAGGGGTTCATTTACACTGTTTTCTTTTAAAAGTCAAATGAAGTGTATGAAAATCAAGATGATGATCTAAGTTCATCAAAAGCCGTCACAATAAAATTGATGCTTGATTTATTTATTTATAACCAGTGATTTTGTTCGACACAAAATGTATATACATTTTTGTAAAAAAATCCACAAAATCCTTTTTCAATAGTTATAACATGTCATGAAGTGTAAGAGACTGACCTTTTCCATGCAGCTGCTGGCGGTTCTCCGTCCCCTTGAGGCTCTCAGCTGTGTGCAGCAGCTCGTCCAGCTGAGGTTTCTTCTGCTCCAGCTCACGCAGCACTCCCTGAAGGAGGACATACAGTGGTTAGTGAATACAATGTAATGTGAGGGTAAGGGTAACGTGTGTCACGCAAAAGTGCACAAAAAAACATAAACAGAAGTGTACATAAACAAAATATAGTTCTTGGTTGTTAGAATCACAAGGATCATAATTAGAAGTGTTTTCAAAATCCATATATTAAATCCTGAGCTTCAATTTATTCGTAAGAATAATTTCAATCTTAATGCTATTCTTTGTTATTACAACAAATTGTATGCATGAGATTACAATCGTGATTCTATACAATTTTTAAACTTAGATATTATGTACTAAAACGTGTTCAAATTATCTGAAACAGGTACTCATAGAATTAATAAAAATAAGTATTTATAAGGGCCATAGGTCGTTAGTATTAGATAAAATATGTCCGCGTCGGACAGACAAACGTCCGACACATGTATACATAATGGCAGGTCATTACTATTCAATGTTCATGAAGGTCAAATATGTCCTCTTCGCCTCCGTCACGCCCAGTCTGTAATGTCGCAAGATTGCCTCTATCAATATTCCAGTTATTACAGTGCCTTGATCACGAATAAATGTGACAATCGTAAACGTATCGTAACGCTAGCGTATCCGAGATACACTGCGCGGTGACGCTACAATTTTTGGCAGTCGCGCTGCAGTTGACGCGCAATATGATTCAAATATGTTGTGTTCACGTAACGTGGCGTAACTGTCAATTTTTTCATGATCACCTCTGAATATTTCCGTGTGTTACATTTTCATATTGTTTGTTAGGCACTAGTTATTTCTATGTTATAGCGTATTTTGGCCATAGCATGATTCTATTGATTCATTTATGATCCGTCCAATGGCTAACGTCTTTGGGTAATTGTAGTGTGGATGGGAAGTGACGTAATGTCAAGTTAATAGCCATTTTGAGGTTATGAAAGAAACAATTGAAAATGCAGATCGAAACTTTATTTGAATACTTTTTATTACTAGAACTGGGTTTCTGAAGCTGAAGCCTAGCAAAGGTTGTTAACAAGTCCTGTTAGTTCTAGAATATTCCAGATTGTAGTGAAATATAGCGTAATCCTCGATGGAGGGTCAATTATTAGACACAAAGGAACCTTGCCGCGGGCCAGCGCCGTGTAAATACCGACTATATGTAATTAACTAAGTTTTCTGGAACAAATCCAGCCCTAGGGCATATTCGGATACAATGAACTATGGGTCTGATACTTTAGTAGTTTAGGGTTTTGCTGTTTGACTGCGTAACTCTAAATTAACTTTACTTTTTTCACATTTCGGTACATATTTTTTGTTCAATTCTCGAGGTAAAGTGAAACCTGCAGCTGGTCTACCTGGATGATGGATGATGAGTAACCACTCATCATCCCACTAAAACTAGTACTAAATCATAGTTACTTTAGCAGGTTTAGTATAGTGGAGTACTTATAATGAATCGAACGTGCACTTTTTGTGTCTCGGTATCACCACTGTGCGAAGGAGGCTGTATTTAACCCTATTCGTATTTATTTTTCTTAAAATCTCTCAGAAGATCTTTTGAATATTTTTGATCTCAATCCTGATACAGAAAACCATTGTTCAAGAAAATCTCAAAAGAAAATGTTGAAAAAAATCATGAAAGTCATAATCTTTTAGTCAATAATGAGACCTTGGGCTCGTCGTGTAGGCGTCGCTTACGGACCTACCTACCCCTACCTACGTGTGTGTAGTATACGAAATAAACGTAGTTATATTCCACCATTATCATCATCATCACTTGAATTTAAGCGGATGACGGCGACGTGTATATTAAATTTAAAAGTGTTTTTTACCAAAAGACTTTCAACTAAATGTAAAAGGAGAGGCCTATACTCAGCAGCGAGTGAAGTCGGCCTGTGAATGATGATGATGATTGGTTTTTGGATATTTTGTACCGTACCACAAATATTTAGTAGACACAAAATCTAATAAAAATACTCAATACTAAAATAAGGCTTGTTCCATTATTTAGTTGTATAAATACAAAATACCAAGAATACTCAATAATAAACCTACTTGGCTAATCAAAGTATCTAATAAAGCTAAATATTCTGACATAAATATTCGGAGCGTGTTCGATATCAAGTACATTCCAATAAATCGGCACAAGTTTTGAACATTATCGAATGAAATATAAACATCAACCACCAACCAAGTTGATACATTACAATGTGGGGATCGAACCCACGACCCACAACACGAAAGGCGTTATTACCGAGCTGTGATGCTTGACAAAAATAGTCACGAACTCATTATTTTGTGAAAGTTACTTTTTGACTTTGTTAGTGACGTAGTCAATGGTTTAATAACTTGTGCTAAGGGTACATGACCCCAAATAAAATACCTCTCATAGAAACAATAAACCTCCCTAGATTCTGCGAACAAAGCAAAAACTCCGATATTATAATAAAACATAGAGAAATATCTAATCTTCATGATCAAACTGTTGCGTGTGACTGACTGACTCAACAAGCAACACTCTGCAAGAGTAGAGTTCATTTACTGCCACACTCAGAGACATAAGTTGAAAGATAATCAACGCTTAGTTTCCCGACATCTCTTCAAAAAGAAACACCGATAATTTTAAGTAATATATACGTCGCTGATTCGCTAAACATTTTTGACATTATTGTAATTGTAATTTGTCAGAATTTGATAGTATCAAAAAATGACAATTAGAAAACCGACAAAGTCCGATGACTTTGTTATATAAGTACTCGTAGATTTATTATTATCTGATAATATTTTCCGTAACAAGAGACGAAGGTATTAATCTAATTACATTATTTTCATAGCAAATACTTGAGATAAATAACGAACAAATCTTGAAGGAGCTTGATAAATCTAATAACAAGATGAATGAAGGTCATTAAAGACTATCGCATAATTCATTTTAGTTCCAGAACTAGAGCGTTAAACCAGAAAAAAGTGAACAGGGTGAGTGAAAATGAACAGCTAAATGGGTAAAATTTCCAAAAATTCTAGTTGTACTAGTTCTGTGATGTCCTGTAGAAACAGTTATAATGTATGTTTACAAAAAAAACTAGCTGATACCCGCGACTTTGTACGCGTGCAAAACTTTCCACCAAAATATCTGCCACCAGCATACGATGAACCTCGTAGCAAATGACTGCTTTTAGTTTAGAGAGTTCAAGCTGCATCTAAGGAATCCACGTCCTTGATTTCAATAAAATATAGCCTACTAGTTAACCCTACAGACGTTGTCCTGTCATTCATGTTAAATAAACAATTTGAATTTAAATTCTTGTCAAACAACTGACAGTGTGATTTCAAATGTGACATTAAAAAAGTTTTTATGGAAAAGGTTAAGGAACTTTCACCCCCCATTTCAACCTCTTACAACCCTTTTTTCGCATTAAAAAGTAGCCTATGTCCCTTCTCAGGCTCTAGACTATAGGTGTACCTAATTTCATTCAAATCAGTTCAGTAGTTTTGGCGTCAAAGCGAGACAGACAGACAGAGTTACTTTCACATTTATAATATGTAATTAGTATGGATGTTTCAATCCGGAAAAAGGGCTTCAGAATGGTATAAGTTTCATTGAAATTGATCCAGCAGTTTAGGCGTGATCCACGACAAACAGACAAACTCGACTTAGTTTATATACATACCTTTAATTCTATTTATTGACTTTTTTACAGTGTTATAATAGTACGTATAGATAGCTTCACTTTAACCGACTCAAGTCGATCTCGACTCTACCTACCTACTTGTACTTACTACTACATACTACTACTTGTATATTGACGTTGCAATTAACGTAGTGATGGATTTATGGCACTGAATAAGCACTAATGATGTCACAGATTACATACGTATATTATCTTGATGTACTTTATGTTAGAGGGTGATGTGTATAGAAACTAACTTCAGTTTTCAGAAGAGTTCTTTTGATATCGCGTTGAGATGAAAACTTGTCAGTTCTTTAATTAATTATTTTTTTAATTACAACTTGTAATTACACTATCTCAGATTTATGGAGCAGTGCAATGTCTCATAGAGCACGTTCCCAGTGGACGTGTTCTATGTGTGCGTTGTTATTCTCAGAGTAATTCTAGTAATAAATAGTCAATATAATGAAATTATACGTATGTTACTCCAAGTTCGAGGTCTTTTTATATATTTTTTAGTTTGGACAATGTACTCTGAATTTTCACGATTGTTTTAAGAATATGGAGTATATTTTAGTAAAACTAACTTAAACCTCTTTATAAAATCTAGTAAAAATATCATAAAAGTCGCAAAACGGCATTCAATTGCAATAACCACAAAAACCCAATTATATTAATTAGAGAACTACCTCTTGTTACATCCTTAATTAGGGAATTACCCTCGTGTTACATCCTAAATTGTCAAGTCCTGGCGCTGCACGTGCCAGATAAGAGGTGGACTGATTAAGGAAGTGTGCAAGTTTGTATCGTAATGAATGCGTCGCTAATGACTCCTTAGCGCTAATGGCGCCGCGCCCGACTCCGTCTGATGCGTCCTGGGAACTTTGTAATGGTACCTACTACCTATAGGTTTGTGCTGTGCTAATACTTATTTATAAGAAACGAAAAAAAAACAGCACAGAGGAGGTACATTGTAATGGATATGAAAACCTTTATAGGTGTTGCCAATATAAGAAATCTGTGTATAACCATGATTTATGGCCATAATTTGACAATGTCCATCCATAATATGGCAAATGGTGGTAAAGTTTATTCAATCCCCTGTCGGAAGTCGCAGGGGACGCTAAGGGGATTTTTGGACAAAAACTCCAGAGCCCCGAGTCTGTGCATTTGTTGTGACTTTCGACTCGAGTATAGCACACGCAAACGCGTTCGCAAAGCGAGACCTTTTGTTGGGAATTGCACAATTCCCAAATCTCCCGGTAGAGGCGCTTATCCAGTTTTCATACAAAATATCTCGCTTTGCGAATGCGTTTGCGTGTGCTACACTCGAGTCGAAAGTCACAACAAATGCACAGACTCGGGGCTCAGAAATCCTTTTCGCAAGGGGAATTCGTAGATGATTTCTGGAATAAGCTGCTGACAAAACAAGGCACGTTGGTAATACGAGTTACTTGTGACAAGAGCGCGGTCTACAACATCAGTTAGCGTTTGTAATAACAATGTTACAACCGACATGTGGACGCTAAGCTTTGTAAGTGTGTGATCAGCGCTATCTCCACTGTGGACTAACGGTTGAACAACTCACAACTCCGGGCTGACATCCATCCGGAGCGAGTTTACAACGTCAATGTTCATCTTTGGTTACGGAGGTGGAACTTTCGAGAAGCTTTGTTCACGTTTCAGAGGTAAGGCTCACAGTGAACTGACTAGTCGATGGTCCAGTGTGTTTGGAAGTTGTTGGCAAGTTTGATATAAGTATCTATAGTAGGTGCCAAATAACACCGCAATACAGGTCATTCACCCACCTTCACCACGATGTCAAGGAGTGGAACTCTCTGCCATCATCAGTATTTCCTGAAAGATATAACCTTGGAATTTTCAAGAAAAGAGTGAATAGGTGGATTATAGCTAAGCGTGCTCCACCTTAGGCTGCAGCTACACCTACCACCAGGTGTGCTGGCAGACAAATGCTTAGCTATTGCTCATAAAAAAAAAATGTCGCAAAATTTATGAATGGTTAATTCTGTCGCTTTCCATACAAACCTGTCGCTAAGACGGTAATCGCTCGAACCTCGTTAGTACTGTTTGTTTACCATACATAAATTGAATTTTGCGACATCGTGGTGAAGGTGGGTGAATGACCTGTATTGCGGTGTTATTTGGCACCTACTATAGTCCACGAATAACTTGATTACGTTGTATTTATGTATGAAGACAAGATTGTTTCTCTGTATTTGTAAAAAAATCTTTTGATAGAGACACAAAAAAAAGCTGTATAAATTCAAAAAAAATCAGTCTGTCTGATGTTAAAAAAACTTTGGGAATTTTTCTTTCAATGATGTGTTGTTATTACCAAAGTAAATATTTAACCAATTACGAGTGTTTATTGAGAGATACAACATTAACTTGGAGTAAACAACTGAGCCTGAGTGTTGGTTTCAAACGCAAATTAGCCATATTTTATTCCCAAAGGTTATAATTATGCAATTAAACGGCGCAACAATTAGAATAACAAAACAGAGAGACGTCCGCCTCCCTCGGCAGTCGGCGCGCGAGTGCCGTCGCCAGCCGAAACACCCTTCCCACCCCTTTACAGGGTTGCAAGCTCCATTTTGTGCAACTGCGCTACTAAATATAGAAAATTTAATTATTTGAAACTATTCACCCTAGATTTTATAAAACTTTAACTTTAATATGAAATTAAAGTCATTTATCTAAAAAACGTAGTAGTATTTAAAGTTAAATTAGAAGTGACAAAAAGAGCCTTTTACGTTGCGTTATCAAATCAATCACCGTACTACTTACGGATTTTTTTATTTTAATTCCCTATATCTTAGTGTATATTTAAGGCACTTTATTTATTTTATGAACCCAGCTGTTACTACTACTACCGGCAAAACTAAAGGAACTAAAACCTACCTAACAAATTAGTAAATAAAAAAGCGCTACATTTATCGAACACCTTCAAAGCTGGCAACTCCACCCCTACCGTCTCTTATCGATTCCCCTCGCACGCAGTAACCACTATAATGAGATCTCCTCCGCCCCCCCGGCACGCACTTGCCGGGTCATTCAGGATAATGACGTTAGAGGCCGGCGGGTCACGCTATACTGGACGACTAAACAGGTAGCAAGGAGTATTCTGATTTTATTCTATAGTCTACAGTCATTTTGCTTGTTGGACATTTTGGACATACTGCAAATGTGTCGTTTTGCTAGTATTGTTGCTAGTGCATGACTAAAAGGTTTTCTTGCGACAATTTTTTCAATTTATGTAAATGCAATCGTTTTCCAGACATTGTACTTACCTACTTTGCTTTTAGAATGACAAGAAGGTGCCTACCTAAAAATGTTCGCCTCTATCCGAGTACTAACTGTAAGTTCTATACTCTGAGAACATTAAGAAGCGTTGTCTTTAAAACTTCTTGCTGGATATTATAGCAGAAATGCTATACTCGTGTTATGTGAAGGAGGAAATTGGTGTTCCGTTTTCTGAAACGATAATAAGTAAAGGTAATCCTACATAATGTGGTGATAAAATATTTAAGGTGGGTTTAAGGCCTCATCTAAGGTTTAATGTGAGTGAGATAAAGCCCCCGTTAAACAGACAAGGTAATTCTGATTTGTTTTATGCTAGTTTTTGCGCCCGACTTCGTAATTCCATTTCCAGGATTTGTTGAGCTGAATGATTTTATTTACTGTATATTACTCTACAGTTTAGTCATGAAAATGTAACAAACAGATACGCAGAAATAATATTACAGTAAATGTATTAATGAACACACCATTATGTAGTTATTTATCTAATAGGTACCCTTTTTTCCCAAGAATATTAAAGTGTAAGTCATGTGGGGGATGTGGGACGTTCTTTGTGAGGAAGTGCATTGTTATAGGAAGAGGTAGCCTATTCACAAGTTGGCCATCTTGTTCTCATAAAAAAAAATCAACTCCTTAGATTATTTCCGTGGAATCTGTGTACTGTGTCGCTTACTTTATGTTTTAAGAGTCTTGTCCTATTCTTTTTCACACTCTATTTGATAACAGTTTAAGGGTCGTAATTTTATACTTAAAAAAAAATCAGAAGCAAGTTGACAAATTGTTATTTCTGTAAATCTTTCGAAGAAACCTTTTATCCATCATGGACGTGTACAAGCTGAATGCACTGACATTACGTAAAGACGACTGCCTCCTCCAGAGGTTGTCGGCAGATTGAGGTGTCGGTCGAGTGGCGTGCCGGCTCCGTCGCCTAGCAACCCCACCCCCTGTGGAGGCAGGGGCAGCTGTTAGGATGGGGTAGTTATCGATGGTTTTTACTATCGATGATTTTTTTATTTATATAATATTTTTTTAACTCTTTATTTATATCAATAAATACCCATTCATTTAAAAAACCTACTTTACAAGAAAGATTATTTTTATAAAATTCTTTTAATTTAATATATGGAAAATAATCATTTACGTTTTATTGACTTACTTAGTACCTAAATACCATTGTCGTCAGTTTTTAAGAGCTCATCAGGTTTCGTAGAGGGTCTACGTCGTAGCACCGCTACGCTCATAATCTTCTTTACTTTTATAATATAAACGCACATTTAGACTAAATGGAATCAATGTAGCTCTCACTTAAAATCATTTCATCTTCATTTAATTATTTATCATAACAAAAGGTCAGCTTTTCTACTTTTTTTACAAATCATACTCATCATTTATACGCCACAACTGCTGTTTCTTCTACATATTTTATATTTTTATAAATATTAGAGAGGGCAGAGATAATACAAAGAAAAATAAAGTATTTCCGTCAAAACTTTTATTAAGATAAACTAAAAAAAATTTTTTTTTAAATGTTTTTCATCGACATTGTCCCCTCACTACATACATTGCGCATGCGCCCCCCCTCCCACCCCCCGGCTATAAAAGCCGCTGCACAGCCGGAACGCGTCACATTTCAGAACCAGAGCTGCCCGTCTGAACGGAGTCGTTAAGCCACGACGGAGGCCTTAAGGCGGCCTAAAAACTCCGTCATCAGAGTCGGCCACAAACTCATACGAGCTTGCTTGCTTTTAGTATCAACATACTAAATAAATTTATTAGATGTTATTACATCAAATAATCTGAATAAAGGAATTTTCTAGATTTTTACTCTTGCTTAAAAAACTTAAATAATGACCAAAAAAGAAAGTCAAAGAGCCAAATGTCATAATATCTGAGTTTCTAGACAAATTGGGAATACTTTAATACCTAATCCACTGGTTTTGAGAATGACAGATGCCCACAAAAAGATTAATTTGTCATAATATACCGAAAATAAGTGAGCAAAACTGAGCCATAGTGCTCACTGGAGCGCAGACCACGCTATCAAAGGTTACCAAATGGTTACCAACAATAGTACCACAGATTATATAATACACAGTACCAACTGATCAAAATATAAAAGGAAAAAAGGCGCAAATAAGTGAAGTGTTCAGAAAGGGCACAGAGGTAAAGGTCAAGGTTCTTTTTAATAGAATGTGGCCGCCACGAGTGGCTGGAGATATGTTGTACAACTACTTTATTATTTTTCACGCAGTATAAAACTTTTCAAGAAATGAAGCAATGTCGATGTGTCAAATCTACGTCTCTTTGACATTCTTGAGATCTGAGAGAATGTCTACCGTGCGGCCAATGGCCCCATATACACCTTTTTATTTTCTATATATTTGTTACTTTTTCTTACTGGCTACGACTGGACTGGTGTAGAACTACGTAGAGTACGTACTACGTAAAAATAGTTTTTCGAATTCACTTTCGAAGTGTTAGTAATCTTAATAATTAAATGGTAGATATATGTAACTTTTCACTCAATATGGTATTAACACCATTAATATCTATTATAACCTTATTTGGGTGTTCGTTGGGCTCCACGTTACTTGACTAGCGTATTAATTGAAGGGCGTAAGGCACCTTTACACGAGGAGCATACTAATTCCACGCTCACATAAACCGCACGCAAAAACCAACTTTATGTCAAAGTAACAAAGCTCAAAGCAAGCGCTACAACAATATGCCAAGTAAACTTCAACCTTGTGACAAACGTAATAAGGTCTAATTTAGTTTGTACTGAATTGTAGTAAAGGAGATAGACGCGAAAACAGTCGTAAATAAGATGTGTCGAAATGGTTATAAAATGTGAGGTTAATTTTGTATTTTGAGTGATAGTCTCATTTGCACGTAATAACAAGGGCGTATTTATAGATATTACAAAATTGTACAAGCCAGTTTTATTGTGATTAAAAACACGTTTTTACCATTCAAGCCTTGAAGTACCTATTACAATAAACGCCTGAATGTTCTTCGCAAGCGTGATACTGACTTATAATCCTAGTTACGTATAATGAAAATAAAACAAAAAAAATCTTAGATTCTAATGAAAATAGTGATATCGTAAGAAAAAATAAGCTCTTTTCATTCAAAAAATAGTATATTTCATTACAAGTGCGGAAAGGCTGTCATTGCAAAGAGTTCTGACAAATGTGTACCCGAGCCGAGGCGCAGCCGAAGGCGAGGGTTGACAGTCGGAACAAGTTGCAATGACGGTTCCGCACGTGTACTGAACTACTATTTTTAATACAGTTGCGAAAAAATGAAGCAATTTAATAAAAAGAAAATTTCTGAAAAATGGCTTTAACCGTAGAATATAGGCAGAGTTTTTTTTTTCTTCACCCATTCTGGTAGGCAAAGGGAACTATGCCCATACAGCCAAGTCTTCAGTAGAATTTTTTATTGATATGAAATGAAAATGAAATTTAATGAGATGAAAAGAGCCCGCCACTTTTTGAGCAACTGTATTAAAAAGGTTGTTTCCATCTTATAGTTTTTTTTGGTTTTAAGACAATTGCATTTGGATTATCTTTGCGAGGACTTTGAGTAAAATTTGTAAGTAGCAAATACATAGTGATGGTCTCGAATAAGTCGTTGACTCCTGCTCCACAAACTATTGTTTACAAACGGAAGCGAATTCAAACGCAAGATGCGTTCTCTTTATCCCCTAACTTAATAAACTCATTAAAGAACTTATTGGTTCACAAAAGAACCACACACGATAACTAACGCAAAGTAAAATTAACTTTGAAATCTTCGCGATAAAGTCGAGTTTCGTAGATTACTTAAAAGTTCATCAATAGTTTGCTACAACAATCAAATAGTTATGTAATTAAATTGAACTCTAATCCACCTCAATAAGGTTGATTGTGGTGTTAATGAATCCATTTATAAACGTGTTTGTTAGTTAAATAAAGTGCGAGGGTGTGAACGGTTGAGAGTATTGTATGAGATTATCATACTAATATTATAAATGGGAATGTAAGTTTGTTTGTTACGCTTTCACGCGAAAACTACTTAACCGATCATCATGAAACTTTGTACACATGCTTGGAGGTATTAGATGTAACATAGGATACTTTTTATCCCGGAAAAAACGAGATCCAACGGGACGCGAACGAAGTCGCGGGCGGAAGCTAGTTTATAATTGATGGCTTTACAGATAACATACCGTTATAAAATAAATCGAGTTGGTTTACAATAATTAACTAACGATTAAGCATGAGGAATCGTATAGATTTTGTTTCGATACTCAATCGATAGAAATGTACTGTAAAAAAACTGGCGCAGCCTGAAAGTTATTTGGCGCAGCCTTTTAACCCTGCAAAACGTGGTATCAGGGTCTCTACTCCAAAAATTGACTATTGAATATTCGGTAGTGACGTTTGTGTTACACTGCGCGGTCGCCTCGAGCGATGGTCTAGGCTCTTTCAAAGTCACAGCGTTACTGCGCAGTGTAGCACAAACGTCACTACCGAATCTTCGGTAATCATTATTCGGAGTAGAAGCCCTGTGCCTACTCATCAGCTGGACAGAGGACTCCTAGAACACGTACCTTCTGTTTGTCGATCTGGTGGAGGATGTCGTCGACGTCGCCGACTGCGACCGACTGCGCGCGCAGCATGTCCACCTCAACGCCTATCCAGTCGCGGATCTGTAAGCAAGATTGTGGTTTAGTCAACCGATTCACATCAGGTGGGAAACTAGTTTGCTTCATTACTTTTGGTAATAAAAAGTCTAGGTGAATGAAGTTGGTATTTTACAGGTGCTTCTTAGACAAATTGAAACTCCCAAAATTTTAAAAATAAAATAAACTTAAACTTTCTTAGAAGCTTTCCAAATCACTACATAGTATAAAGCAAAGTCGCTTTCCGCGTCTGTCCTAATGTCTGTATGTATGCTTACATCTACACAACGGATTTTGATGCAGTTTTTTTTAAATAGATAGAGTGATTCAAGAGGAAGGTTTATATGTATAATACATCATCATCATCACTGCATTGCACCCGTGCGAAGCCGGGGCGGGTCGCTAGTATTACATAAAACAATAGGTACAAGCACCAAAACTTATGGTTTGATGAAAATTTGGATTTGTACATAGATTTATTTTGTTTTTCTCTTCTCATTCAACTTATGAATCTACTTACTCCTTTATGCTGTTCTTGCACGTGAAAACCTGCCATCAACTTTTTGGGTTACTGCTGGCCTGACCCCATACTGGCCTGACCCCATACTGGCCTGACCCCATACTAGCCTGTCCCCGATGTTGATTACCGGATAGTATGTACGCGCTAAATCAATGCCGATACTGTTGCGAAAAAAGGTGAAATCAACTTTATTTATTGCAAGGTTCTTTTATTTTAGCATAGTACTTTTAATCAAAACAAACTAATGTAGGTACTTACATTTTAAATAAATCTATAAAGTAAAAAGTATACCTACCTAGTACTGCGCTAGTTAGGTTAAATAAAACGTGGCAAAGTCCAAGACTGGAACCAATCAAATACAGATCCTTTTAATTCAGATTTTATCTCCAAGAGGTCGCTGTACCAATAAAAACAAGCAGGCATTGGAAACCGATCATCACAAAAAAATCCCGCAATCGTTTCCCGATTTCTGCCGAGTCCCGAGCACGTCCCGGGTTTTCTTTCAATAGAAAAGCTCTCGGGACTCGGGGGGTCATCTGTGACCGCAATCCCGGCGAGCCCTGACCCACGAATACTGATTTAGGGCCCCTGGAATGTACGGGGATATAAAATGCGGCCAATCTTGAAATCTTTTTAATATAAGCATTTACCTGCTGTACTTCTGGGGAATAATAATGCAGCGCAAAAAATAATAACAAGTACTGATAGAAATGAAGTGAACGGAGAGAGAGAGAGAGAGTGTTCGTATTCTTTCAAGGAAAGAGTGTAACGAGAGAAGCGAGTTTACAGCCAACTCTAGGAGAGTCCAAGATAGCTGTTTGCACACCCAAGTCAGTTACTAGGAGCAAGACTTCAAAGACAGATGAACTCATCCCTTTTTTTCTTTATATTAAAATTGAATTAAGCCTAAGTGATAACTCTATAAGACCCCTCGTTTCTTTACAAAACTACTCAAACTTTTTAAGTACGAATTTCCAGCCACGGAGCAAATGATCCGTTCAAGAAATGAAATTACAATTGTGTACAATAAGACGAGTTGAGAAGGAAATGGCGGGAAAACGAATCGGACGAAGGAATTAGTTTCACTTACTCCGCCACGGACTGGGTAAGAGTTTGTATAGGTACTGAATAAATATAATTGAAGCTGTACAAACGTAACTCGAAAAATATAATTATGTAAAGTTGATTAAATCTGTACGGTATACGGGGGAGTTCTCAATTCGATTGTATTTTTTTTACGGTGAGGCACAGTCGATGTTTCCATGTTAGCCTTTTATGATGTTAATGAATGTGTACGTACCTAAACGTAGTATTTCATTTTAATGTAGGTATTTACATAATTCTGTGGTGGGGCATCCACCTGTTGTATGCTGTTTGAGTTGTATCTCACAAGCATTATAAATAAATAGAAGCCAATTTTAGATATTCGATAAAATTCACTTCCAATACCAGTTTCACGTCTATAGCACTCATCTTATACTTATGCGTGTCCTGAGTCACAGAGTACCAAAGAGTCAGGGGCAAAGCTTTGCTCGATTGAATGATATTAGTCCATTTCAGAAACAAATAGTGGTTTTGCATTTTAAAAGGTCTTATTTTTCAAATGTAAATTATTTGGAACAAAATGTAGGAAATCATTTGAAGCAATTGTGTTGGTAAAGATCGTGTATCTCCTGCGGTTTCCTCGCGTTGACGTAAAACTAGATGTTTAAAAATGAATCTTTTACATATAGGAATAAGAAACATTACAATTTGAATGAAATGTTTGATTTAAAAAAAATTTAAGGCATTCAATCAATATTAGACTGCGCTGCATAATTTGGTTTCACAATAAACGGTAGAGTCAGAGGTAAGTCGCAGAAAATAGCTAGTTTATATATTACTTGACATTTTGTATAAGTAATAAAATCTTAGAACATCTCTAAGACTCGAGGCGTCGAAGTTGAGAATTGATTGGTCCATTAAGTGCTTGTTCATCGTAATTTGTGGTACCGGGACAGGGCACAATCAATTTGTGCTCAGACATCAGACACAGGGCACAATCTATTATTTAGTTTCTAAAACACTTTATAATTAAAACGCCAAGTATTAACAGATATTATAAACTGTACTTGGTTTATGAAGCTCTTTAAAAAAAATATCGCACAGCTGTTTTACATAGACGTCTGCACAAGGGAAGAACATAAGAAAAAACCTTAAAAATTATGAAATTATGATAAAAATCAGTATCATTTTAACTAAATTCGTTGTAAAAATAACACGACCACAGTCCATCGTAAAGCGTAGAGCCCGGACAGAGGCCCATAACAGACTTTTATTGCTCAAACAAAAATGAAAAAATATAAAAAATTCCATCGGCGAAGTGCGCGTAAACCGAATATAACTCCTAATAAAATTGCACGTTTTCAAAAGGACAGAGCAAATTGCTCGGAAGAGATAAATGCCGGCATTTCCATGGAACGTGGGATTGTGGCAACACAGTGGCCATTCTACTATCTATCCCCTAACTACCTCTGTACGAAGCTTTGAGACGAAAAGGTGTGAGTTTGATTTTCGCGGCAGTTTCGCGTCTGGTTCCTGTAGTAACCACGCGTATCCACTACTAGAATCTTGTGCAAGTTACTTTGGCAGCCATGTCTTTTTATATCATCGTAGATGGCGTTCTTTGGAGAATAACTTACATAAAAGCTCGCCTTTGAGCTTACTTTATCCCGTATTTTCATATAGTAGGTAAGTACCTTGCACCCTCCACAAAGAAAATACAAAGACAACTCGACTCGTAGTTGTTTTCACTAAGGTTTTTACTGAGCGGAAAAACTGGTTCATTTATTCTCATGTATTTCTTTCTTTTTGTACAACTCTTGGAACTTTTTGAGGCGCGGTGTTGTTACTAACTACGTTTAAAAGTCACTCGCAATTTTAAACGTAGAGGCATCAATAAATACATACAAATACAAAAATTATACAAAACGAGGGAACACAAATAAGATTAACCAAGCTTCCCATTAATTTTTCACCTCTAATTAATTGCACAGATTGAAGCAATTAAATTGCCCGTATTAAAGCACCTTTAAGCTGCGGTCCCATTAGATAAACGCCGGAAACCTGTACGCAATTTGCCTGTTGAATGAATGCTCATTTAAAATTTAATGGCGACGATGTAGAAGAAAAATGTCAGCCGCAAACTATGTGCCAAACGGAACCGCAGCCGTTTCATCCAACTAGTTAACAATAGTATCTGACTGCGATCCCGCGTCTCTGGGGAATCCCCTCTGACTGGATTGCGAGTTTAACTGAAGTGCCAGACCAATCTACGCGTATTATAACTTCAATTATGTACGCGCTTGTACTTCAGTTATGAAAATAAAGTACTTCGATAAGTACTTATTTAAATGAAAGAACAACGTAACGAAAGAAACTGGTTAATGTTTTCTTATTTTAATACAATAGGCTCCTCATTCGTTCACTGTGAGTATTTGGTATGTGTGTTAAATTCAATTTTGTTTGTCGTAATACACGGCCTTTGAAGCGTAGTGCCATGTTTGCATCATAAATATCTATACAAATATTATAAAGAGGAAAGGTTTGATTTTTTGTTTGTTTGTTTGTATGAATTGAATAGGCTCCGAAACTACTGGACCGATTAAAAAAATTCTTTTACCATTAGAATCCTACATTATCCCTGATGAACATAGGCTATATTTTATCCCGGAATTCCCACGGGAACGGGAATTACGCGGGTGAAACCGCGAGGCGCTGCTAGTATTTTATAAATACCCTTAGACATTACACACAACATCTAGATATTTGCATGATCTGCAAATATCTGGGAGATGCTGGGTGTGCGAGGCAGCGCATAAATCTTCCCTTAGTCTGCATCCAAACAGGCAATAATTGACGTGTAATGTGGTACAAGTGCCTGCAGCGAATGCTTATCAAAAACTGCGTATTTTGGGTAATATGTGCGTCTACTCTTGCCTAGACATGTCTTTAGAGACCCACTGCGCAACAAACAGGTGTACAGGTGTTGTGATGATGTTAATGTTACCTGCAGCACGGAGGTGTCGAAGTGCGCCAGCAGTTCGGCCGGCGACTGCTGCTCGGAGCGCCGCCGACCTGACCCGCGCACTCGCCACTCTGAAACAAACAAAACAACATCAAAAACTGTTCAGCCGTGGTATGAATCACAAAGATGGATTTGTATCATGTATTTCCTCATAACACAAAAAAAAACTATTGCTAATAAAATCCACATCTAAGTAGTCTCAAGTAAGTACCTACGTACTCGTTAGTTTTAATTTCAGTCTAACTCCTTTGAATTACTTAGGCCGGAAAACTGAAACGTCACTCAAATTTAAGCACGCACCACTTAAAATTGCTCGGCCTCTGTTTGACATTACTCAGTTGTAAGAGATGGCAATAATTTAAGCGTGAACTTATTTTAAGTGGCGTTTGTGTATTCCGGCCTTAGTCACTAAAATGCGTTACAAAAATCCCAATCTCCAGTGGAAGGGTAAAACGACGCACGTAAAAATGCCAAATATTGTCAGTATCTTGTCGGATGCGCGACAGGAAGCGAACCTGCGAACGGACATCGAACATGGCGGCGGGGGAAAATGCATTTTGCGAGTTTCGAGACTTTTTGCAGAGATTGGCAGCTCCGCTGTTATTTCCTAGTAGTTTATACTTGTACGTCTGTCTGTCAATATAAACATGGGTACTCTAGCCCTCAAAATGTGTATAGAAAGATATTTCGAAAGGAAAGACAAAAATATGGAATTAAAGAGATGTACTTGAAGTATAACTGCAAAAAATAACTAGTTTCAAAGCTTTATTATAAAAACAAGCAAAACAAAATAAAAAGTTATAAATGATTGTGTTTCGATATCGACTCCCACTTGACCGCTTTCAAAATTGCCGCTAAACTTTTTCGTTTGCGAACTTTTTTACAATTTTCAAACAAACTCTACCAGCCTGTGCTCTTCGACAGAAAACAACTAATCTACACGATAGACTTTCGTTTTAGTACAACTGTTAGAGAGAGTACTGTATCTACCTTAGAGATTACACATCTTTGGCACCCCTTTAGATAGAAACAGTACATAATCACTTTACACACTTATTAATACTCTAAGTACCGTAGGTAAGAACTGCAAAAACAATATTGGATTTGACACAGACCTGATAATTTGCATGACACCTGTCAAGTGTACAGAGTATATAAACAGTTTAAGAAAAGAGAAAAAGAAGAAGAAGTGTGATTGAAGTCAAATGCTAATACTTTAATGTTATTTATTTATGTAATAAATGTTATTTTTTTATTGCCAAAATCGGTAAGACATGTTGTGTCACCAAGTTATGTACCTACAACTTATTTACACAGGTTTTTGCAAATAAATTATCTTTATCTTTAATACTTTATTGCACAAAACTATAAGTTTGTTACAAAGGATGGACTTAATGCTAAAAGCATTGTCTGCCAGCCAACACAAACGTGGTGGTGTAGTGAGGAGGTTGTTAAACATTGATTCATTTAATTAAAACTAATCTAGAACAGATTAGCATGAATAGAGACTAAATGAGATTTACAAGATTTAATCTCACTGAAGTATTTTTGAAAACATTGGAGTCCGCTATTTTTTGAATGGCTTATGCTATCTCTTGCACGAATACACTTCTAAAAAAGTACTATTACAAGTAATATCTCATTTTATTATAAGTTTAATCGGTCGTGTGAGCTCTCCCAAGTTAATTTCCCAGACACATTATTTTGGAACTAATAGAAGCGTTATCTGAATGTATTGGCGTCGGAGGGCAACTTGTAATCCAATCTCCAAGTTATTATAAAAACATAATGTCGGACACCGACTGAAATATGTCGGGGCTTTCTCGTGGCGGCTCTACACTCTCGCCGATAGGTACACCAAAGAATGTGTAAATTAGGTATGCTAGTAAAGTACGATTTACCATCGATTTACTTTCTACTCGTCATTAAATAACAAAGCGTAATTGGGCAGTTGTGTTCTATAATAGCAAACAATAATAATTAAAATGTAGATTCATCGTAAATAAAAAAAATCCAAAGTAAGATAATCTATGGTTAAGTATATTCAATACAAAGTTTTACATCAACTAGTAACACAAATATATATTTGTGAGCGTCGCCCAGAATGCGCAGGCAACATAAAATGTGTCGGAAAATCCTCGTCTTTGAGTTTAATTAAATTCCTGGAAGGTTCACGACAAAAACACTGGAAGCTGGATGCTGGAGACAAATTCTGAAACAGATTCCATCGAGCCGTACCGACAACCTTGTACCATGTTCATGCATATTTTGTGATAACTCTTGTTTACTTACTCACCTACTTCCAGTAAGAAGCTCTCCTACTCTTAGGTTTTCGTTAGGAATGATATTTCTTGCACGATGTTTTCCAACGTTATTTACCTATATAAAAGCGGCTACCATATTCCGTCTACCGCTTTTCAGAAAACTAAGGTTCTTAAAACTTTACAAGCAAAATGCGTACCAAATTATTTAAAAACCAACGTGTTTAGAATGCCTCCAGCTAAGCTGTGATTTTTAACGAAGCAGAAATGCAAATTTCAACACCTAACTGAATTCGTTATTTTCTAAGTGCAAAGTTGGGCAAGTCGTTGAAGTTTCAGGGTCAAACATTAACATTTATAAGGTACGTGCCTTCAGCATCGCTCCCATCTTGAAGTGTTATTTAAATTAATACCACTCTGCGTTCAAAAATACATTTATGTAATATAGTGTAGGGTATCGAGCAGTACATAATTTCAATAAAATATATATAGATATAAAGTTAGTTTATGAGTACCTACTCAGGATGTTATCTTATTTAATTTTAGCCCAGGACTCATTGTCAAAAATTAAACTTTATATCTAATTTTGTTTATTCTAGTTATTTACTTGGTATCCTAAACGACAGATCTCTTACAATCAGTCCCCACGTTTTCTTTAATTTCTATCTAGAGCATTTCAAATGTGTTATCTGATGATAAAACTAGGTATATAGTATCATGTACCTACACTTTACAGTTACTTTTTACTTACTCTAGCGATCGAGTTTATAGCATAATATGCTATAAACTCGATTATTTACTTAGGAAAAACCGCTTGGTACGGAGAAAACCTTCTTAAGGCAGTATATGAGCCTGTTTCTACGCAATAAAATACCGAAGCCATATCAACTAGAGTTGTCTATCTTATTACAGGTCAAAGCCCTCTCTAGAGCTCTTCTAATTGGATTAAGAGATTCAACTCACCTCATCAAGCAACTTCTACTCGTTATTGGATTATCTCAAACGACTTTAATCGGTTGGTCTTATTAACTACCACAGCCGTCTTTTATGGACAATTTAATATTTTCCAAGGCACCTTATTGAACCCTGAACTATCAACATAAAAAAAAATGCACCATAAACCTAAAAAAAACCTCGGATAGACATTAGACAATTCAAAATTTTGGAAAATGGGCAATATCGATTATCCTGGCATCATTTTCAGGCTGCTTATGATGATGACCTAACACTTTTTAGGTAACTGATGTTTAGACATTAGAGTAGAAAGAAAACTGCTGCATGGATGCCTGAGTCTCGACTCAAGACTTGAGCACTGCTTCAGAATACGAGCCTTCAACAACCAATTTGAGAGCCGTGTGGTAAATAACAAGATAAGTCCTCCTCAAATGGACTTTATAACCACATTAACCAAACCAAATCTGAGCCAGCCACCCGGGGGATAGCACACTAGCACTGGTTTGTCGTATATTCAAGATTCATTTTAAACTGGCCAGATTTTTGGATTTCCTAATATTTTTATCTTTGAAAATAAACATTATTAAATAGACGAACCAAAGGTTCATAAAAAACTGCTAAAGTTTTTTTTAATTCACTTAGTAGTACGATTATTAATCTTACTACAATGTTTTTTTCATAAAAAAACCTGAAATATGGAAAATGGTCTAGCAGATGTCAAGTGGTGTTTAATAAGTAGCACGTCCACTACAACCTCTAGAAACCGGAATCCAATAAAAGAGACGGTGCTAAGGGTCCTAGAACTCAATATTCGCTCATTGAATACGAGAACAGTCTAACGGACAGTTTGCCAGGATCCCGGGCTCGTGTCCCGGAATAGTGATCCGGTATTGAACAAGATTAGTCTGTTATGACCACTGATGGACAAATAGTTACTGTTCCTAGTAGAATGATATGAACTCAGTCATTTGATCCCGTTTCTGAAGGGTATTATTAATTCAATAAAATTATCAAGGATTACTTTATAACGTCTACGTAGAGTAGGTAGTGTCATCTACCTAGAAAGCTTAAAATCATTGGTTCGCTGGAAATGTACGGAGAATGCCCCTTTGTCGAATATCCGTGTGTTCAACCGTGGACTTCTTCAGACTGTACGATGATGATTGCTTTGCATTAAAACTAACGAAAAGTACACATATTGCCGAGAAAATACAAAATATCTTCTGTATCGTTTCGATGTGAATCGTGCGGAGCTGATTAAAGTACAAAGTAGACAGAAGTCGATAAGTTGAGGAGCGGAACGCTAATCCGCTAGGCAGCGGACAATGCCGTTTAGGGTAATAGCCGGGTTTCAACTGTCCCGGGATGAGATGAGATCCCACGAATTAAACTGCCGGAGTTCACACTGAGTCTATCGAGATTACAGACTTGTTCTAATTTGTTTAAAATGAGCGACTGAAGACTGATCACAATCAGATCCTTTCAAAACAAGAATGGATAATATCTTCTAGACTCTTTAGTTTCACCTTCGGCTTTAGTTGTAGGTAAGTGAAATTACTGTGTATTAGGATG
Organism: Eulithis testata; assembly: GCA_947507515.1. Classification (NCBI taxonomy): domain Eukaryota; kingdom Metazoa; phylum Arthropoda; class Insecta; order Lepidoptera; family Geometridae; genus Eulithis; species Eulithis testata. Next base: position 164,709 of record OX382213.1, on the reverse strand, counting down.
ATTTCGTTAAATGTTGTGGACACTAGTTGCGAGCAATAAATGGAAAACTTTACAACATAGACAACTCTCTCTCTTTCTCTCCGTGGCATTTCCTGTGCCGTGTAGTGTATGGTTTCCAGCTATTTCTATATGTGGCCATTCTACGTACGTTCTAAAACTTGCCCTTACCATCCTTTAGCTGGTCAATTCATCAGTGGTACAACAATAGAGTAATTTTGATTACTCCCGAAAAGGGGATCTGTTTGGATGTAAGCCTCTGGAGCTTGTCCCTCATCGTACCACCTCGGCTCAGTGATATTGTGCCCTTCTCCGCTAATGTTTATAGACCCCCCCCCCCACGTTGGTTATCTAGTCATCGCTACAAACAAAATCAAAATAATAATAACCTTTTGTATTTTAATTGGAACCAGTAAATTATGGAGGTGTACTATATATAAAGCATAGCCGTGCACTGTCGCGCCTCGCTGCCTGCTTTAATACGTGTCACCGGTTTGTGCCCCACAGATAATATCTCGCGTAAATGCTTACGCAGATTCATTACCCCAAATAGAATAAAGGTATTTTTAAGTGCTTTAAATTTTACGCAATTGGTTTAAGCACGTTTAGAACGTTATTAAATAAAGGCTAAGCTACTAACCAGCTGGACTTTACCATCAACATGCATGGTTTTACGAGTAAACTTCCATATTTCATGAAACTGATACTGTACGCAGAACACATCAAAAGCATCGCTTTGGAATTCCGGTCGCGTACACTCTTTGAGATGGGGGAAGCGTTTTAATCAAACAAAATGAAACCTTTTGCTTCTTAATATTGAAGTCATTTTGTATTGATAAGGCGGTTTCAAAAAATAAGGACAGTAAAAGCTAAATCTGGGGATAGAAAAACGAGACAGGTCTATTTGTCGCCCGCGGGGGAGACGGGGAGAATCGGCATAATTTTAATATGAATCGCACTAAAACCTTTCACCCCGAGTCACCCTCAGGTGCTATTACCGACGCTCCTTTTAGTGCTGATGAAATTACGATTCTAAATCCCGGATTAAAAATAACAAAACATTTTTGGTGTGAGTGAGGAATATTGAAATATTTCGACGGGTTCCATATTCATTTTTGTGCCTGAGAGTTTGTCCGTCTTCATATTTCCGGCATTATTTTACCTGCGATTTTTTGTGGCGAATTATGCAAATCTAGGGATTTTCGTAAATCCCGGACAAGAACAACATTGCCTACTTTTCCTTTTCACCTCAATATAATGAGAGCCGGTATTACTACGACCGTCCGTATGTTTTTTTAAACAAACCAAGTTCTTAGGGTAAGTTCACTTAAGCTAAACTAAAATTAAGTATTCCTCTCTAATTAGAACGACTAGGCCACTACAACTACAACGACGGGAATTATGTGTTCAATTATCCCTTCTTATCTTCTAACTTAAATGTATCAACATTTTGGATTCTAACATCTTTGTACACAACAGCGAACATCAACCGTGTGTTTATAAGTTTAAGGTGTACAATCCCTTGGACATGAAAGATGCGTATTTCCACATTTTCCTTTATCACCTAGGGCTGTCGCATTAGTGCGGCTCATAAGGATTAGTGACGTCACAGCACCCCAACTTCATTAGACGGTGGCCACAATCGTGGACCACCCCTAAATAGTGGATATTAAAGTAATGTATTCATGCGGTTAGGTAAATGTTTACAACATTATTATTCATTTTTCGATAACGAGACCTGCCAGAAGTTTAATCAAACGAAATATTTTCTTAAAATTATGATTCAAGCACGACGCTTACGAATTAAAAAAAATGTTTTAATGTTTCAAAATTGTAATGGCCGATTTTTATACCTATATATGCCAACCTCTAAATTTATTTGCAACTATGTATCGAGTTACTATCGACTAATCTCTACACCTAACACCCTATTTGCTCCCTAAGCCAAACATTAGTGTTACACCCCAAGGGAAACAAAAGCGTTCAAATATCAAACTTCGGCATTTCCGCTCCTAATCTCGACACTATTAGAACTATTGTTCGCGCCAAAACACCCCGCCATATTGTCCGCCATTAATGTGACGTCACCTGCCAATGAACGAGTTTTGCATTGTAAACGCTAGAGCTGATCCAAGCGATTCGGCCACATACCTACACATACTTTTAAGAAACTTACCTTTTACGACGGGTTAGGTTGGTCTGGACTGTAAAACGTCTGGGCGAGCAAAAACGACACAGATCTATGTAATTTTGCTTCTTTGTTCTAAGGTAATATCATCAAAAAGCTGACAATATTCCTTGCATTTTAAACGTCGCGTCGCGGCGCGTGGTAGAGCGCGCATTGTTTTAAATTTTAATTCAACGATATTTCGTACGTAGGTAATTGTACACGTCGAGATGCTAATCTAGCTCCCATTCATACTTTGCAAAGAGTTTTCTAACGTTTTAATTGAAGCGATAACGCTTGGATAGGTTATTGTCTACCGGGTCTGACAGCGCGGGACAACTTTGTTGATTTCCGCATTGTTTGGAAGTTATTCAAGTAAAATGCGGCTATGATTTCGGACGGAACTTTGTTGACTCGCGTAAATTATTTTTGAAGAAAAAATAAACATAAGAGGGTGTCGACGGAGTTCTTACAAATCCTTGAAACTTCATTTGAAAGTAAAATTGTTGGAGATAAATAAAATGTTAAAATGTCTCTTGCAGCTTACTTAGAATGTCGCGTGTATACAAATTGTAGACATCATTCCCAAAAACGGTATTACCACGTGGCTTTGACTACACCACCTCTAATAATTCATAAGAATCCTATTCATGAATGAAAGTATAATATTATTACAGGAACATTCATCGTGTTCGTAAATTTTTATGCATTTGTACTCTGAACACGAGGGACGAATCCTTCTCTGTTAGCAGTATAATGGCAAAGCATTTATTTAATGTAATTTCTGTGGAATTATTTAAACAGCATCCACTCGACATAATCATTCAAGGCGCGTCCCGGAGGAAGCATTACAATTATTTTTGCGTCAAATTTTAAATGTCGTTCCTTCCTGCTTCCTCTTATCATTCACTCTTCATTTATTTTACAAATAAAACATTGAAATTATCTAAAAGCTTTACTAGTTTATATAATATATATAAGTATATCGTTAAGTATGTTATTGCCACCCAGGCCAGGTAGTCGAATAAAGGGCCTCGTGTGTGCAATAACAAATAAAGAACCCTCCGCGCTAATCCGGGATAAGTCGCCGATATTAGGAGCCGGTTTGAATACGAGTTACTATATCAGTGCTTAGTGGCTTCTAAGCCGTACTTTAAGCTCTTGTGATGATCTCGTAGCGGTCGCAAGCACTCATCGCACACATATAATATACGAGTACTTAGTTCTGAGGACCGACCACATGGAGTGAAGCAATGCATTGTTATAAGTAGAGGTAACATCATTAACATCAGATCCACCATCAGATTTTTCCATGTCATTATCGTGCGTAGTTTCAAAATCTCCTTAGAATTTTTCCATAGAGGATTTTTTTTGTAATTTCAGTCTGTAGAAGTCTACTACCTATACGCCTTGTACGGTACATATCAACGAGTAAAAACGGGTAGAGCAACAATAAACGTGTGAAAAAAAAATAGGTAATAGGTACGCATGGTTGTTGATCCTCTGCTTTAGGTCAGTGCCCTCGTTATGTTAGTATTCCCTCTGACTAGCGCCTCTAATCCCCGTCCGGAGTCGGACACCCGGACAATCGCACTAATGTGGAAATCCAGCAAATAAACCATTTTCTCTTATCAAAGGAACCACTTGCGCGGTGAAAGGATCAAACTTGTACAAAAACATCCTATTTATTAGTGGGCGAGAAGTTGATTGCATTTTGTGTATCATATATTGATTTTGCTGTTACCGTCAGGCTCATAAATAATCAGTTAAAAAAACATTCATCATAGTTATGAACTTGTGAAAGTCCACAGCTGGACATAGGTAGAACATGGTTGTAAGTCATCCCTTCAGCAACAGTTTCTGAAGCCATCAGAAACGGTTGGAACATTGGAATCGTTTATCACGCCTAAGCCGGCAGACGAGCCGGCGCGCTCACTTCCAATTTAATCTTCCAGTTCTGGGCGCAGGTGTCCATCGAACACACGTTTACACTCTAATAACTGGGTCACTTCTTATTAATGACTGCGATTTCCTCTCCATAATTTAAATTGTCCTAAACAAATTGTCTAGTCGGACTTAGATGAGCTGTGAGTTTGTCAATGTAACCCATTTTAGGCTTTTAAGGCTTTTCTCTGCGAGGTTTCTTCAAAAGGCAAGCTTTCATAGTGTATATATTTTTATCGAAATCAGTTCACTGGTTTTTATGTGAAAATGTTACAGACAGAGACAGAAATTTCATTTGCATTTCACATGCTTGCTTTCCACATAACAGTGTAGATATTTTTACCAAATGAAAGGAGATAACCAGTTGTCCTACTAGCACTGTGACCAGGTTTTCATATCACGTAGGTATCGAGAAAATATTGGGAGAAGTTTCAATTCCACTCGACTTAGCGCAAAGTACACTTAAGCTTCGTTCTAACCGAAGCGGCCTCCGTCATTCCTTCGTTGCTAGAAACCATCTGTATTGCAGGGTTTATAATCATCATTTCTACAAAATTTCTATCTAATGCCTGATGAAGAGCCGCATAAATTGTTATCTTCAAAATACTCAGTTATCAGCATGGTCAGTCCATCGTTATTCGTGGCCTCGAATAGCCTCAATTTAAATTCATAATTACTTCATTTATTAAAAAGAAAGAGGTTTGTGTTCAAATGAGGTTGCAGTTTGAGGAAAGCTCAGCATAAAAGTTGCAAGCTCTAGTATTGCTCAGGTAGCACCGCGATGCCACTTGAGATTCTCTCCACACGTCTGCATTCAAGGGCGTCGGGATGCCGGGAAGCTTCCTATGCGTTTTGAAGATCTACCAACTACCTACCAACTGCTAAAATTATACACCAGACGCTTGTTTTTAAAAGAAGAAATGAGATAACTCTTAGCTAGAGTGTAGTATGGTCTCTCGAATCTAGGTAAGTAAGTAGCCATTGACTAGATTGATAAATGTCCTATTCACCACGACACAAAACTAAAAGATCCAAGCAAAGTAGGCACTGAAACCTATTCCAAAATCTATTCAAAGTTCATCAACCGTATAACAGTAGCAGGTACCTATGTCCCGCACCGGGAACGGAACCCCACCTGCCGCAACCCCTGCCGTGTTTATGTTTATTGTTTGCTCAGAAAGCAGTTCCATTGAGTTGTGACGGAGGGGGCCCTCGATGGGGTTTGTGTCGGTAGCTACTAGCCACGGAGACGAACGCATAGCATCGTCACTCTTGATGAAATCGATAGTGGTACGCTAAGATGTTTTTGAAGATAGTTTTAGGCATTGAGAAACTAAATAAAGTAAGTAAACTAATGGTAATCAATGTAAATATCCAACCTAGCTAATTTATAACGAAGGTATACTTAGGTGTAAAGACGTAGGTACCTATGCGAAATAGTAGATAAAACCAAAGAGAAACACAAGACATCTTCACTATTCACTTTATTTTGCGACAATTTCCATGGGTTTCAGAATAGCTTTTTCTATTTTATAGAATTACCGATTCAACATGTACCAGGTAGAGTTTGAACCGGAAGTTATGAGACTTCCCCTATTGGAGAGTGCGAGCCGCGTCCCCGGGGCCTCGTCATCGGCTACATCCAGGCAGTCTGCGGGGCGGGGCGGGGCGGGGGGGTGAAGGAAGGGGGTCTCAGGAGCCTTTGGCGACATGTCACGCTGTGCTTTCTAATTAGTTAGTCAAAGTCAATGTACATTTATTGTGTAAAAACACAAGGATCGCTTTTTAAACGTCTTTCTAATCGTCTGTCTGTCAGGGTCTTCAAACTAGTCTAGATAGACGCGTAGAATTCTATGTATTATATAAATAGTTGTTAAATATGAATTTAAAAACTAACACTCGGTTATAAAGAGGACGTCAACGAAAAGGGCATATGACCTTGCCCTGATAAGCAATGAACTCCACATTTCAGGAAACCGCCCTCTTCAGAATATTCATCAGTTTAGAAGTTTGTATTCAAATTCAATTTATTAGGAATTTCTCGCCAATTTTAGGAGTTTTCTGAAGGAATGCACAAACTTTTAGTAGGTACTTTTATATTTGTTGAAATCATAAAATATTTCATAAACCATTCAAATTTTATTTAGGTATATACGCGGGCGATAAAGCTGTGTGAGGACCAAAGCAGAGTCCTAATAACCAGGACAAAACTCTCCGCCTCAAACACTTACCGTGGTTCTATTGGTTTATGTGTTTATTTCTCCGCTCCAGTGGACAGGCAGCTTTTTGTCGGAACTTCGCAAAGATCGGAACGCGGCGGTTTTATTTAAATTGCTGTTTGCGGACTGAAGCGGATTTAAAACGGTTTTAAAGTTTACAAAAGTTACAGCAGTCTGAAAAAGTCCATCGACAAGGAATTTATGCCTTCTTATTCCATTGACTTTCCACATACAAGTGGGGGGCTACTTATACGAGTGCTTCACCTAAAAACGAGAACCTATATTCCCCAGTGACTGTCAGGTTATACGAGTTACATTGCCACTTCGACTAGCTAATATGAGATATCGGTGACCTTGGTTCCACGCATCGCCGCGTCTGAAAGGAACCTTATCCGTATTATTCTCGTATCCCGGAATACACCATCGTTTATATTACGTGCATGTGTGTTCCAGGAATTTGTCGAAATCCTGCGTATTGCTGGCGGGACAAGATTACATTTTTATGGTTTGGCGGTTATATTGGAGCCCCGCATTGTGTTTGCATGCTTTGTTTCCTTATTACCGCTGAAGGGTTCACCTTCGCACATATACGCGGCTGACCTACATTTTGCATGACCAGTAACATTTACACTGGAGTCGCATCGCATACAGAGCATTGATAACCTGATATAGACCAAACACTATAGGATTGTAGTACCTATTTGCGAGAGGTTTAATATAATGTTAAATACTATATAAATACCACATAATCTATTTTGGTTTGACTGAGTGGATGCTGGATGTTTATGTTTACCCACATTTAGAAGACAAAACAGACGATGCATGTGAAAAGGGCAAGAACTATGCAGCAGGTTTCCATTCTGAATACGAATGGGTCCACTAGACCCTCGGGTTTGGGTACCCGTGGACCCACTTCACGAAGGATGTCTAACCTACACATGAATTAGTGCCAGCTACTCATCGAATGAGAAGTAGCCTCTGAACCAACTGAACCACAAACACCTCGCTCTAAACGAACTGCAAATCATTACCTAAAGATCCTTTCGTGACATGGACAATGATAACACATGTCATAGTAATAACCGACGTAAATAATCACCTTCACCACAATCATCGCGTTTTACCGTTTTCTTTTTATAGCCTTTTAACAGACAATTAGTCGTATTTGTGCCGTTCCGGAAATACCGGTAGGTATTCTTTATAGGTCCGGTGACGTAACGCATCAATTTACTTTACGGGTTCCGTGTCGCATACTTAAAAACCTGCATAGAACTGAAACTTCCATCGGTTTGTAATGCTCACTCCTAGGCCAATTTGCAAGTAAAAAGTGGGGTTTACTTCTAGTTTATAAAATGTGTTGACTAACATTCGTATAGGTAAAGGTTTTGGGAGCAAAGTGTGTTAGCAGCTCTTTATTTTATTATGTTTTGATTTGTTACACAAACACAAATGTTTCGAAGTTAAAATAGAGTAACCAGACGTACAGATATTGAGATCCAAGTAGATTGTAACAATAGAAGAAGGTGGTTAGCGTTTGTTATTTTTGCTATGTAGAATTCAAGTACTATATCTATTCTGTGGTAGAGCATCAAGTAATGATGAGTTTCGGTTCTATAGCGTCGCAGTACTCTGCTACAGCTAGTGAAGATAAAATAACGGTTTCCTGGTGACTTAGCCGGCAGGTAACGCCGCCATTTGTCCAGCTCCGCAGTCGCTAGTGAAGAGTTATGTCGCTGATGTGCCCGACCTACTTCCCTAACACTACTCAATCGATACACTTTTTGGATACATTTAGTCGAAAATGGACAACTTTTGAAGACTACAGCTTTTAAATAAGGCCACACGCGCACTTGGCGATCCAGGGTTTATTATTAAGTTTATTTTCTGTTTAAAAAAATCAATTAATTTTAATACAACAGCAGTAACAACAACATGAAAGAAAGAAATAAGAAATATCTCGAGAAACGCTTATTTCAATTAAGTTCAGAGGCACAAAGCGAAGTGCGTTGGCTTTATAAGTTCAAAAATGGTTTCAAAAACATAAATATGAACAGAAAGGTATGTTAGGTAAGTACAGCCTAAAAACCCTAATGAAAGTGGACAATTATGTAGAGGTACGTTCCGCGGCTGCAGCGCAAATATTGACGGCATCTGAAAACGGCGCCATTCACTTGTTAAACAGCGACACGCAAACTCGTTAGCGAAGCCAGCGCCGCAGCACAGACACACCAGCCACCTCACTACATTCCATAGCAAAAGAAACGGATTAACTCCTAGAAAACACATTAAAATACACGCCGTGGTAAAAGACTGGGGGTTTATGGAATTTAATGTTTGTGTACAAGATGCGTGGATGCGTGACCCATCCGAAAAGTTACAATATAATATGAAATTTGGATAGAGTGCTCATATCGGAGACAAAGATACACTATTAGGTCACTGAGCCAGCTTTCTAAATGTTTGCCAAACTGTATGATGACATAGCTGTCCCCATGATGAGCTGGGAGTTATAAGGCACCGACATTAATGGAGATATACCAGGCCCAAGCCCCGCAAGCAGATAAACAAACACAAATAGATGTTAGTGGCATAATGTTCCCGGTCGCAACGATTGTACCGCCGCGCGCCGAGCGACGGGTACTGTACGCACCGCGGGCACATTACGCATCAGGAACTAGTGATAGTACATTTCAACATCACTTATTTGTCCGGCTTTACTTGATCCATGTAGAGATGAGAAAATTACGAATCCTGGTTACGTTTTTCTTTTGTTTCAACTTCCACGAGGACATTCAAAAGCGTGGAGCATCAATTTTGTATTGCAAACTTTTTAATGGTGATTTTTTGCTGTGCACGGCCGAACGAACTATAACTAAATATCGTGTTTACGGAATTTACTTAGGTACCTACTACCTAGCTTGATCTGAGTAATGAGTATGGATCTCTCCGTTCATCTACTAAACAACAAGTTGACTGGGCATTTTACTCAAGAATGAAATTATATTTTGCATCGCCGCGCCGTATGAGCTCTTGTTCTATCAATTTAATATAGCAATTAACCGGCTTCAGGAGCCCAGCTAGTCCCTCTCTACAGCGGGGTTCATAATTAAACACACGCCGACGAGGGACGAGCTCTTTGTGACCTTGACTCGCTACTCGATGGATGGCACAGAATATGGCGGCTGATGGAGACACCAAGAAACAGGAATGTCACTGAAGACTACTAAAATATTGAGTTGAGTAATCTATTAATCTATAGGTAAGGTACCAAGCACAGTTCACGTCCGCCATTACTAATTCATAGCTTTAAGCTGAACACAGTCATAGTCATAGAAAGCAGCATGTGTCTTTGTACTTAGAGGAAAAAGGTGCAAATTTAACAAAGGTTAAAACTGTTCGCTTCAAAACCATAATGAATCTAAATTAAACGCATTAAAAAACTTTTTTTACATTAAAAATAAATGAGAAGTGATAGAGGCCTGTCTCTACCTTCGTCGTTTATTAGACTACCCGCTTTTTATAACCTTTAACGCTGTTTTATTAGGTTTTTGTGAGGATTCTGTCGGTTTCGAGGAACTGAGCTTAGCCAGGATGATGTACTCAATCCGAGGACTAGGAAGAAAGATTCTTATTTTGGTCCTAAATTTTGAAAACTATCTTAGAACCGAACTGCAACTATGAATTTTACAATTTAATTTATTCAATTTTAAATGTAAGCCCAAGCATCCAAGTCTACATGTAGGCTTGAGATTAGAGCATTGTTTCCGAATGCATCAGATCCGTTAGTAACAGTTACAATAGTAGCTACCGCAACAGTGTTGAGCGACCGCAGATCAATTTTAACATTATTTAAGTTTAGCCGGAGCAAAACCGCTTACACAGATATAAACAACATTAATTATTCAAACTGAATGTGCCAAATACAAAAAACACAGCTAACGTTGTAGTCAACATACTCCATTTTCCCCAAAAACGTTACATTAGTACGTAGTGACAGCTGACAAGTGTATCTTTCGAGCCCATTTCGGAACCCACACTAACGGACAGCCAGTATGTCCGTCTGTCAATAATCCAGCATTGAAAGGTTTTAGGGGTTTGTATATAAAATTATTTTTTGCAGGAATTTGTAGAGAAAAACTGACGTTGCACCGTGTTTTTTTTCTTTTAGTTATTTTGAAGAAAACTCAAAGGAAGGAAATCATCACTTGTGAACTGGTTAGATCAGCAGTGGACTGCTACTACAGGCTGATGATGATGACATTAACCATCAGTTTTTAATAGGCTTTATAAGACAAGTATAATTTTCTTGTTCTCTCGTACGTTTTAAACCCTTGTCACCGTCACGAAGGTTTTCAGATAAACCAGTTAATTCATCACACGTCTCACCCTGCTCATATAAATATGTAACAGTAGATGTATGTATACTTACATAGATGTGATCCGCGCTTCGATGAGATTCCCTTGACCTTGGTTCAACAATAGCAGAGATAGGTATACATCCCTAGAGTCCAATAGATACGGCTTTAGTAAAATTAACAATCTCTATTTCATCAGAGATGGCGGGTAAGTTGCAAGAAATAGGTAGCATTGGCTCTGAGACACCAAAATAAATGAACAGGCTTTGAAATCTCGCTTTAGACACTGCTGGACAAGAGCTTTCACCCCCAAACGGATGTTCCTGGCGATTACTACTTTTGAAACGTACCTCCCTTCACCAGCTCGAATTGATGTATTGGTTCGGTAAGTCGAGCTGGCTCCAATCGGGGGCAGACAGGATATCAAAATACAGAAATTTGATTGGATATTGTATCGAAATGTATTGAATAGTAACGAGAACGATATTCTACATAGAATATTTGTATTGAACGATACTCTACCTACATGGATATTGTAGCTATGATATTCATTATAGAGATGACATTTAGGGCTTCTATACTTAGGAGATTATTGATTGTACCTATCTAAAAATTATTTAGAGCGTGTGCTGCCAATATTTTTAAAATAAAACACTAACTTTAGTTTAGGAAATAATTCATACTTTGATATTTTACGCGACTACGGCGAAGCAAAGAAATGTTATGATTTTTTATACATGAAATTCATGTTTTGGCCAAATTATTGATAAACTAATTTGCCGTCGTTTCAAATTGAAGAATGTCTTCAAATACTCAGGCAACATTATTATGAATAAAACTCATCGTTAAATTCCAATAACGTAAACAGAATTTTCCAAAACAATACACAACGAGCCCTTGGGAATGTAATTCCACCTTCAAAAGAAATAAGCCCAATTTGATAACCTTATAATAAGCTTCCGTTAGTTATTTGCTCCGTAACAAATCCAATCTGAGAGGGTGAGACGAGTACAATAAATAATAAGATAATAGACAGGGGTGGGTGAGGGCGATGCGTCTGAGGACGGGATCCGCTGGTGGTGGTGGTGTGTTGGACAACTTCGTGAGGCGCAGCAGAGGGAGATGTCCACCTTGATCATTATCTTTACAATACCACACATCTTACAATAACTCACAATACGAATATTTTTGTTGACGCTTGTTAGAGCTGTTTAGTGTTTATGCCACTTCAGATTAGTGCGCTATTTTTAAATTAAAACATTATATAAGGTTATCTTTAGTTAAACGTGGAAGAACTACTGTAGAGGCGTATTTTTATTCGGATAATGGCACGGACAGAGAAAGTTAAGAAACTTTATGAAAAAGATCAAGAAAACCCTGATATTGTGTAAGTTTACATCGAATGCAAAATAACGACAAACTGCAGTAACGGCCAAATGCATAATGAGGTGTCACAGGTTTGATAAATAGCGCTCACAAGTTCAGGGTTGAACTACATATCGTCGCGTGCTTCAGCACCGGATGGCATGTCGATGCTCTGCTCGTCCAATACGCGCTCACATGCGCCTTTTTTAAGAGCCTGTTTTGCAATTGCAAGCGCATACCTACCTGTCGTACGAGATGTCGCGTGCGTGTCGTGATGGTGCATAATATCTGACGTACTCAACTGGCCATAATACCAGAGAAGACAAATTGACACGATAATTCAATTTATGTGACAAAAGTTTCATCTCAAAAGCGAGTGGTTTTAAAATTGTTTTTCTGTGAAATGAGTTATTGGATAACCATCCAAATAATGCATTTATTACCCTCCAGCGATTGAAACTCGATGCTAATCCGTATTATATTTACATAAACAAAACATAACCTCCAAACCGGAGGCGCTCGAGCCTCCGACATCAACCCTTAAATGTTATAACTGGAAAGCTATCGGCATGTTGCAGTAGCATACCTTTGTAGTTTATAAAAAAAATGTTACAGAATATCACAGACACATGTCATCACAACACAGCACTCAATATAACACGGGTTCTAAACACGTGATATCAATAGCAGGCCCCGTCACCCGCGTGCGGTCCCCGCGGCCGCCCAACTCGCACTGTCTGCCGCCCGCCCTAGCGCCTTAGCCGCCCAAACGAGAGCGAAAACATCCCCTACGACTTTCCGTCCTTGTTCAGCGTGTTTGTTTATGTATTTCCGTCTCTGGGTGACTTTTCCTAGTGAATGTGTTGGTTTCATTGACGCTTTCCCTAATAAAGGAAGTGAGCGGATGCTTCGCTTCGCGGCTGCAGCCGGTCACGTGACCTTACCTACAGGGTGATGCCAACGATTAGTCTCATGCTGTATCTTGTTTTGACAAGGCAAGTATAGAGTTTGCCTCATTGGCTATGATTTAAAATGAGGCTTTCAAAGATTCCAATCAAAAGAATTCAAATCCAAAATGAATGATAAATCGTATCATGTCAAACGAAATATTAGGATGTGCTGTGTTTATCAATAGTAGAACGGTTTGAACTAATCTTTTTGATATATTATCTTATATACAATACCACGGGATAAGCAGAAGTCTTGGCCGTTATAACGACGTTTTCACGCCAAAAATTCACGCCCGTTCCAACCAAGGTTTTTTGTTAAGGGTTGAAGTTGAGATACTGTTATGTGTGAAGGGTGTGGAGGTGTAAGGGAGCAGGGGGTGTAAAGGATCGGAAGTATCGCAGATACGAACCTGGGAAATTAAGTTTGGAAAGTCGCGGACACGTGAGACTTTCCCTTTTAATGGAGGCCGGTTATCTTTGTGGACCTTTCCAACTGGATTATACTTAATATATCACTGAATTTAATAAAACTGAAAGATCATATAGTATTGTAACAAGAAGTGTTATTTTTTCCTCAATTCGGGTAGGCATGGGCAATCCTCTTGTATTCATTTCAAAAAAGTCCTAGTGGCCAATACTGATAAAAACTGCCGGAAAATGTATGGCTTTCATTTATACTACCTCTCACGTTGACTGCGTCTAACAACTTTTTAACTTTTTACTTATAATTGGACACTTTGTCTACATCAAACGTGTTATATGGTGGTGTGTCACGTGACACCCGCCTCTTTCCTTCTTACAAACTCCCCGACATCATCAAAGCTAATATTTCAACCTTAAGAACCATATCTGTTACCGCAGCCGCATATCTCGGCGAGCAGCTCGCGATGCCATTCATCATCAGCGTTATAAAATAAACCTGTCTCAGGGGAGCTCGTAAATCATTGCTTTGCATTCCACCGCATTCTATTATATCTGTGACATTATTGTAAAAACGTCCCGTCGCCGCGCCGCGCCCGTCCCGCGGCCGCGCCGCACCAACTAACACTCCGCGGTGCGCGTGTCCACTGCCGCTAGAAGTCGGATGACGGATGCACAAAATGTCGTTCAGCTGCCGTGAATACGAGAAACATAACACTGATATTTCAATCCGAGTATCAATGAAGAGCATTGTGAATAACTCGGCAGCCCTCTTAACTTTGTGATCAACTTCATGTTACTCTACCGAAATATATTATCGTGTTATGTTATTCAGTGTAACATCCTAGCCTTGTCCTTGTCATGTCGTATGGAGGCAGTGGACACGCGCGTGACGTCACAATGCTCCATAAATCTCGTCACCTGCTCGTAATGCGCATAAACGTCGCCCTGGAAACGCACCGCGCGGAGCTCTGATACTATCCCCTTTTTGCACCATCAACGTATATAAAGTTAACAATTGATTTGCCTTTTGTTTAACGGAGATCGCAATTTAATATTCTACAACACAATGACAATATAATGTAAAAAAAAGTCGTTGTAACAACTAAAATATAATATGGCTCTTGTACAATTTCATTTAAAAGGTTAAAGTGAGAAATGATACCGACACAATAAAAGAAACGTGTCCTTGCAGTGTCGATGCCGCTTTCTGCTATATCGGACTTCTCTTAATATAATTGCACTTCAAGTCCTATATTGGTGTGCTTTTATATGTGTGGAAAAACAAATAACAGAAACTAGGATTTAATAATTTAAGATTTAGCCAGGATAATACCTGTTTCACTTGTCCCGGTTGCCCCAGCACTAGAGCACCTGCGTTATTCCACGAAACAATTTATAAGGTTGCTGCTTTTCGTAAAAAGTTATAGAGAGCGCCAGGAAAAATGTAAATCGAAATAATTGAAAAATTACTACTTTAGTAAATATTGCTTAATATCATAAAGTAACCGATAGTTAAAAGTCGCGTGTGACACCAGGATCTGCGGCTCGAGGGTCGTCTGCCGTGGAGGATGCTCGTCGCTGCAGAGGACGCCATTTGTTAAGGTAATGTGTGCACGAGGCACGATGCCGCCGGGACTATAGTTTTTGCTGGAGTCTTGAAAAAGACTATTAGTAAGTGTGAACGACGTCGTAAATATACTTTTGTTTTTAGCGGAATGCTACAATTTTCATTTACATATTTAAAATAAGTTTTTTGTTCTTGTTTTCACGTTGCGAGTAGGTACCTAATTTTAAAATTATCTATGAATGTTTAAAAATGTGCTACCTACTACTAACAGGAGGCGTATAACATACATGATGGTGTAGTGTAGGTACATACACTTCCCGTTTAATAACGTGTCATCAATTTGTGGACGGCAGCACGCGAGAGCGAGCCATCCACTATTATTCGTAGTAATTGGCTTATTTTTTGGTTAATTTGGTCCGTTATTACGGAACGCCGCCGCCCGGGTAATTGTGTGCATGTCGGAAACTAATTACGGGGAAACAAGTTCATTTATTTGTGCAAATAAGCTTGAAAACGCAATCCTCGCTTCCCGCGCAGGTACCTAGGTACCTACTTATGGAATGGAAATTGAGTTTCCAATGTTTATTTACGAGTAGGTGCTTGATTCAATTATTTTGGAATATATTTGCCAACAAACTTACATGAATTTTGGGTATCAGAAAATATTTATTTATATTTACCGCAATTTGGTGTTCAATGATGCTTTTGATACCTTTAGCAGAATACAATAAAATAGAGTCCACAATAGCTGCTTGGTAGCAAAGTGCATAAATTATTTTCTTGACTCACTTTCTCAACAAGTTGTCCAAGTATGCGGCAGTAAGAAGGTACTACCATCGAGAAGATTAACAATAAAGCTGTTTACAGACTGGCGCTAGTGCGCGCGTGTGGTGTGCAGTCGCCGTTAATTGATGCTACTGCCGCAAAAGGGCTTTAATTACTCTGAAGGTACTTTAGGTGAATTATAGACTTGATAAGAGATGTTTGAGTTCAACAACTTAATAAGATAAAACAATGGATTTTTGAAATGTTGCATAGAGTGGGGGACTTGGAAAAGGTAAAGTATTTTTTTATACAGCTAAGCTGGCAAGCAAGCGTACGCACCACCCGATGAAAAGCGGTTACCGTATAGCTTATGGACGCCTGCAATACCAAAAATGCAGTAAACCCGTAGATTTAGTTGCGGAGACGAAAGTTGCACGTGCGGGGCGCAGTCTGGGCCCAAGGTACCAGAATATGAAGCACTTGCTCTAATATAATTTTACCTTGAAAGTTTATAATACAAAGTCACGGCGTAACATTCTTCACGTCACAAACATGACACTCAACGTACAGTATTTATTCAGTTTAAGAGTCAGGGAAGTACCTCCTCTCCGTTAAAAGAAAGTTGAGTTCTGAAATAAGTTGAAAGTCTTCAAAGTTTTAAACAAAGTTGTTCCGCTGTGAGTCTGTGAGCGGTGAGCTGACGGAGAGCTACCAAACTCAATAGATTTGCTAAAAAGCCTTACCCCTATACACACACACCGTATTGATACGTACCTGGAAAGAAAATATTAAAATAAGAAAACCAAATAAAAGAAACAAGTAAATAAAAAAAAATGTTTTCGGTATGTTATTTTAGTATAATATTAACATGTGAGCAGAGGTTAATAACTCATTCCATAATTAACAAACCATGCGTTGATAATACCCACCAGTGCGCACCATTCGTAGAAGCTCTACGACTGGCGTAGCTCTACGACGTAGAGCCTCTACGAGGATTCGTTACTACGAAGAATCTTGCCATTTTTTTTTGTCTTTCATAGCCACAATTCCGCCACCGCCATCACCACCACCATAGAATCATCATACAACAACAAAAAAAAAAAAAACATAAGCGTACGCCAAAACATTGCATTTTAATAAAATTGCAATCACTACACGTAACATTCGAGTTTACAATAGAAAAGGTATTTAAATGCACAAACAAATTCGATAGTATCAAAACACGACTAAATAATATCTGTACGCCAATTAGGCTGGATCTGCTGGAACAGAATGTGCTTGTTAACTGGTGATTGGTTGCAAACTATTCAACAATATTTGGACAACATTGCAACGTTTCGGTAAACTGTTGCATCAACATTAAGTTATTTGAGGCCGCAGCAAGAGTGTCCTGAATATTATAACCTACCTTAGTACTTGTATGATGAAAGACGCGTTAAAAATGCGATTAAAGAATAGAGGTTCATTCTTATTCTAATAAGTATTGTCCCGCTGCTAAGAAACAGCATCACTTTTTTTTTATGCAAATTATACTTAAGTTGTTGTAGGCCCACAGCTGGGCAAAAGTCTGTCATAAAAGTTTTCTAATTTGTATTGTGCTTCGTAGTCATTCAAATTGAGTTATCGTAGATTTAGAATCCTGTTTGGACTAAAGTTTTAACAAATAAAGTCGCGGACCATATCTAACTTTGCGTTACACAAAAGCTTTTGTCTCGATAATTAGAGTAGTCTCGGAGAGCGCAACGACGACGGTTTTACTGTTAATTCATTTAGAAATATTATTTAATTGTTTTACTTTGCTCTGTACAATTTTCAGAATAGAAAATGAATAAACTCACGACCTTAATCTACAGGCAAGTTAGAATAGCTTCCTCATACGAGCTTTAATATAATGAAGAAAACTTTACAGATACTCGTACGTTCATAAATTCAATCTTTACTGAAATTCAATGCAAAGCTGAGCGAATAGTTTCAAGACGTCGCAAGTAGTAACAGTCGTAAAACAAAACTTTGCAAGCGCAGTATGAAACACCTACAAATTCGTAGAATTATTACAAATGACAGTTTGATATTGAGCCTTATTCCCTGCTGCATAGGGGGGACATTGCAGAAAGTTGTCAGCCGGTGTGAGTTATTGTTGCGATTCAGAACTAAAAAAAATGGATGTGGTAAACGGGGTGCTGGGACCACTGACTATACATTTACTTACACAAATTATTGATACGCGACCGATGAGAACAAAATAGTATAGTGATCACTTGTTTCATTGTTTCTCTAACTACGCATCAAGAGAACAATGTTCAAAACTATTCACTTGACCTATTCAGCTGTGGTATAGCAAGTTTGAGAAGGAAACTTCACTGCACGTTTTTTGACCAGTTTAAGTAGTACTTGGGCGGTTCCTCCAAGCTAAGCTGTTTTTTCCTATGTTATGATACTAGTTAACTAGAGCAAGTATAAATTAACTGAAAAGTCTACTTTATTCTATAATTATGTAATCACAATTTTACAAATTTATTGATAGTATTAGGTTTAACTAAAAATCTAATTTATTCACAAAGAAAATTACAACTAATACAGTATTTACAATATTTACAAAATACACATGAAACAGTTGAGCCATCTACAAACCGTTGCAAACGATTAATTCTTTTTCAAAGGTCTAACTTCATTTCAAATGTTTACTCGAACTTCGGGATTGTACTCACAAGTGATCTTGTAAACCAGCCTTAGCAAGTATTGTCATCGTGTATGTGTGTGATATCATTTAGTATTAATTTTGTCAAGAACTTATCCTGTATACCATAATTACCTATGTATTGTTAGTATGTAACTAGTTGTGAAGACTTATAAATGGTATCTTAGTAAATTTATTTAAGTGTGAAATTGTAAAATTAGTACCGATAGTCTTCCTAAAACAAAATAAATAAAAATCAGGTAAAAGCATGCTTAAAGATGGTTGTAAAAGACTCTTGTAATTGCAGAGACTTTGGCCGTAATTACCGAGTCGTTATTCTAACGAGATTCGCTGTAAAGTCAGTAAACGAAGCAACCCTTCCAGCCAGCAGCGGACAGGCCATCAGGGCGGTTCCAATCAGCAGCTGGCGGACGGCAATTAGCACCGACGCCGCCGGATGCACACTCACTATCCATCTGCATTTTAAAAGCTTAAAGTACCTGTAGGAAGAGTCGATTAAGCAAATCACGCAGCTTAAAGCTGCGTGATTTGCTTAATCGACTCTTCCTACGAGTAGCTTCTGAAGGGTGGAGTACATAAAGATCGAAGACAAATAGGTAACCGCGGCCTGAATCCTACGTTGTCATTACCCTTTCAACCGGATAGGAATAAAAAAAAAGAATGCTTTTTTTCCGCCAAAATAGCAATGTGTCGTATTTGTAGCAGTGCATCCCCATCGGTATGGAAACGTTAATTTGTGAATTGCACTGATTTCGTTAATTCCGTTAAGTCCATCCGTTTGTGATGGTAATCCGGATAGGGGCGCAATTGCTCTCATTATCTGCCGACTGTACTGTACCTCTACATATATTATACATATCACATTAGTGGTGCCGTCGCGTCGCGTCGGTTCACCGCTGCGTATAATATGCACGTACCTACCTACCTAAATGAATAGGAATACGATAAAGGAAAATTATAAGTAAAAAACGTAATCAATGATGGGCTTGTTTCTCAGTCACATGATTCTCTTTTGTTTCATTAGATTATTTATGAGGTATATAAAACTCAATGTAAGAATAATTTAATTAAAAACTCAGTTATAAGTTCTGCGCTAAAATCATAAACGTTTAGCACTGCGCGCCAAGTACTTACTGAATGGAAAACAAATTAGTTTTAATAAAACTCTAAATGCCGCAGTTGAAACTGAAACACAGCTGTAATAAATAGTTGGCATCGCGCGGCACGGGGTGTGCCCGCCGCGCGGGGAGGCACATGCTCCCGAATGGACAAAAAGCTTTTATAAATATTCCTACAAAAATGTTGCCACCCTGTATAATGCCTCGGGCGTAAAAATGGCGAAGCAAAAACAAGCTTTCAAACCTACATACTTAGTACCTACTCAGGGGCATTATTCTGTATGACTTAATGCACTATTTATACACTTAAGACCTAATCTGTAACATATATTCTTGCAAATAAACATATCTTATCTTATCTTATCTTATCTTAGGAGATTCCTTGCCGTAACCGTATGACGTCACCGTAAGGAATGACATTTAGGGCATAGGAAATACGGCATAGGCATAGGGCGATTTCACGCCGCTGCCTTGACGTGCTGCGTAACGCGCTTGTATTGGTCATAGTGAATAAGGCCCCAGCTAAGCAAACATATTCTTTGATTTCACGGCATGTCACAATATTTTCTTTTGTCTATTATTTTCTTAGCGGCATGTCCTCGAGGGAACATTAACATTTCGAGAGTGGTCAATAGGGATGCGACCGGCGGCGGCGGCGTGTCCTGCATTTTTAACGCTTCAGACGTAAAGCGGTCGGTTGTTCCCACAACAATTTGGCAAATTGTCCTTTAGTCGATCTCCCCTCCAGCCGCAGTTACGTCTGACGCCTGTATGTGCTTCCATACAGCAGCATAGGGTAGGGTAGGGGTGCTATTATATCATTACATTACAATCGCTTTTGTATCGTAAAACAATTAAACAGTTGAGAAGGCAAATAAATCTTTCCGGATAAGAAAAACTAAACCGTTACGAGCTCTGATCTGCATTTTAAAAACTCCATGGCAGTGATAACAAAACAATAGAGTAGAACAAAGAGTAAGTATTCGTATTGCCAAGACGTCTCTACGTCTCGGCGCGAGCGGAGCGCCATGATTACTAGTGCTCGTCCCGCGACTTCGTGCCCCAGATCCCTCTTTGTGTGGTCACGACCGCGGCTCACAGGCATAATGCCGCCGCACTATTGTTTGTTATCCCACGTTTAGAGATCTCTATCGGATTGGATACGAATAATACACCAACATACCGAAAACTAATGCAATCGAACTTTAGTGAGCACGTCACAAAGCAACCTCATCGTCTTCATTGTAATACCCGCAAGAAGCGTCAAAACAGATCTTGTACCTACATGATCTCTTAGTAGGTACAAACATAGCAATTTTTTCAGTCATCTTTCTTATTGTTTAATTTAGACGCGTCGGGTGGGTAATATTTTCCCGTGTCGCATTATACGGAACTCTCACAGAGCAAGGTCGGCTCGGCCTTGACTCGTCACTGGCACTTCGTGTTGGCGCTGGCACTGAGGAGCGAGCTCGTCTGACAACTGGGTCGCGCAGCTCGCGCCGACGAACTTCAATGCGAGCTCGAATATCTTGAATGAAACCTCGGAAATTCCACCCGAAAATATCCCGTTTAAAGAGCTCTCGAATGCCAAAGCGAAGCCAAATTCCAGAAACTGAATGTTACTGCAAACTCACAAATAATAGGGAAAACAAGCTTTGTGTAGACGCGGCGCGCGGCGGTGCAAGTGGAGAGTTACCGCGGCGGAAGGCGGTTCACAGGAGTCTTCAACTCCAACATACTGCCACGTGACCTGCCACTTTCTAAAGCATTCTAAGCTCCAGCCCCACTTTGTCTGTTTTTCTTGGATGTAAAGGGTAGTTGAAGTTTCACTTGGTTACCGAATCAACCCTACTCACAGGGCTGTTTTGTTTGTACATAATTATATTTTATGTAAATTTTGCTGGCGTTAAGTTACTTGGGTCCAAATAATTATGAGTTTGTGATACAATCAATGCAAATGTTTCGCTACTTTTTATGCACCCTTTTGCTGCTGAGTCACCACTCGACAGGAATAAAACACGATGATAACGATCGGACAGCATTCGCAAGTTCCTTATTGTACAACTCACTTAACCTCTAATGAAGTACACCTACATCGTTTGAAGCAGAGAGTGACACACGTGTGCTGCATTGTTCATGGGTAAAATTAATCAAGTATACAAAATAGACCAGTCATATTCGTAGTGAAATAGCACCTCTATGACCAACGCATGTTTCGATAGAACGCTGCGCTGGCGTGCCTTGACCACATCCCCAACGTGGAGGGCGGAGGCTACGGCAGATGGCTTTCTATTATTCTGCCACAGCACAGTTCAGCTGCTATTAGTTTCAAGTTATAATGCCCAGTGATCGTATTGTCGTACACACTATGAAACAATGTAGGTACCAGTTTGGACACACGAACCTGCACGAACCGTTAGGCACGTTCTATTACGTAGCGGCTCCGTCCGCAGAGCCTGTCATTACTTCAAACGAAAGATGCGGCAATGCAAAATGGAAAGAAAATTTGTTTGAGTTTGCGTTGGCGCACACTTGACGACAAGACGTCGCGTCGTGTAGTTAGGGAGAGAAAAGAAATATTTTTGAAAATCCGGCTTTTTTTAGAGCCGAATTGTGACATATTGTGACGTAATCCGGCTAAAATATAAAATTGGGCGGCATAAATAGGGCTTTGTTTAGCCATTCTAAAAGCGTTTTTATTTTTATTCCAGCATAAATAGTTTTTGATTGTAGATCATAAAATTATCTATAAAAAATGTATCAATACTTTTTTTCTTACGAGCCACCGTTTTGAGATATATATAAAAATTTTATAACTATTACTACAACTCAAAAACTATTCAAGCTAGAATAAAATAAAAACGGTTTTAGAATGGCCAAACAAAGCCCTATTTATGCCGTTCAATTTAATATTTTAGCCGGATTACGTCACAATATGCTTTATATTGTGACGTAATTCGGCTCTAAAAAAAGCCGGATTTTCAAAAAAATATTTCTTTTCTCTCCCTTACTACACGACGCGACGTCTTGCCTTCTAGTGTAGTTTGACGCTTTCTAGTGAGTGCACGTCACGTTCCATGCCCTCTGTCATATTTACTGCGAAAACAGAAAGGCAAGTCGCATTGCAGATTTAAATATAATTTGTTCGTCACGTCCACTCCGTGCGACGCCGCCGCCGCCGCCTGTCCCGTGCCGATGCCGGCAACGAGTGTGACTGACAACGAAGAGTGATTTGTGGGTAGTTCCCTTTTTATAGTCGTCACCGGTGCATTTTATTGACATCGTATAAATTATGATAAATGTTACGACATTACAGTTGCAAAGTATGTTTTTAACGAGTTGAATCGAACTCATGAATTGGAAATTTACGAGTAAACCGACTATCAAATACATTTCGGATCCCAATCATGCTATAACAGAGGTTATATGAGTAATTTCTCTGCTAATCCAAAACTGACATCCTCACAATGATAGGTTGCAGTTTAACTAGCTTTTTGGTTACCGAGTAGGTAGACACTCGTGATAAGCTCTGTCTCCCGACTGTAGGTAGGCTCCGTCAAGGATTGAGATTAAACCCTTTGCCTTCTGTTACTGTTAGTTACTGCACATAGAGAATATCTAATTTAGCGTTGAGCACATGAGGGCACAGGATACCGATAACCACTAGTGCACTTTATTCTTTATCAACTGTTTTGGAAGTACAGTTGTAGATGTACGTGTGTCACCGGAATTATCAAATGCTACAAGCAGTAGGTATTCTGTGCGTGTAGGTACTCTACCGTAGCAATAATCTACAACCGTAGCACTCTACGAGATAGGCTCTACGATAATCCTCGCAGTCTACAATGTAGAGCTTGTGAACTACATAATTATAATATTAGTATGTACGAGCTGATGCCGAGTACTCAACGCTATATGAACTATCCAGAGTGCACCAGCTGTGCTGAGTGAGCACAAAGAGTACTGCACAGTGACATAGCACACAAGACAGAGCCTCCTGTGCCTGCATCGGTGCAGCTTAATGTAATCGTATGCTAAGTGTGCGCCTGCCTTAGCATTCGGGGTGATTGTCTCGCTTGTTTATTCATGGTCTTTCACTACAGCAAATACTTTTAAATTTAGCTAAATGTTTGGGCTAATTTGAATAAGTTAAATGTCTTTTAATCAGTATAATTATGTGTTCGATCTTACATCAACTTTACAGAGATTAATTAAAATTATTATTTGGAAAATAACGTAGGACTGTAATTACAAAATTAAGATCCATTTAAAACTGTCAATTAAATTAGCTGTAGGCATTGTTTTACTACGACTGAGAGCTACGGCTAGGCACTCGAGACGAGACTCAACTTCAATTAAGTACATTATGTACCTACAAAGGTACTAGACGTAGGCGGTGGCTGCAGACGCAGTGTATTTCATTTAGTTCATAATGGTGTCGTGTCGTCGACTGTGTGACGCCGATTCGCACCAATTTGCTTATGAAAGGGCTCCACGTTACTATTATACATATAATCTGTGACGTTACCCACTCTGTACTGTCGCGTTCACAACTTCAATACGTATTCAATACATTATTTATCGACCACAAGGCTGGCGCTTACCTCGTATTGTAAGTTGGTAAGTTATACGAAGAGGTAAATGACACCAACATTTTGGACACACTGCGGTCAATGATCAGAAGAACTCCATAGAAATCAAAGTTAATTTAACTTGGTTCATTTTCATAGTAGCAGAGTTCATACCTTAGTAAAATATCAAAATAGCGAACAATATACTATGGTTAGTGTAGTGTTTATCCGTGCATTAGCTAGTGGTTAGTAGTTAACTAACTAATTAGCTACTTATCGAGCTCAAACAGTTGCGGTTATCGTATTAATATGACTAGGTATCAGCAAACCACAAGCGCACCACTTATAGTTATACTTTCATTATGTACAAAATAAATTCAATTTTGTCAACATTAATATCCGTCGAAAGTATGAAGTCCACTGCCGGAACATGGCCCTTATATTTATTGCTTTCAATTCACAAAGAATGCATATTTCATCCAGACACAATATGGGAAGGATTTAGAGGCATTTCTTATCTAAATGTAAATGTTACTTGTGAATGAAACAAGCTGTTAGTATCCCAAACGTTTATTGCACAAACTACTTAGGTGTTAGTTAGTTAGTGTACGTACAGGCACACAAGTAAGCCACACCCACACACACACACAGAGCCGACGTTTGATGCCTCAGAACAGAACACGAATATTGAATTCACAAACGTGTCCGAATATTATGGAATTTACTAACGTGTACCGGCTCGGCCTGCGTTTTTACATATTGTTAGATTTGGAGCAAACGTCATGATAAACTGAATTCACAGATTATTTTTAACAAAAAGATTTTTTTTATTACATTGGACTTGATTCAGATTTTGAACAAAAGAGGAGATCAATAGATCAATACTGATGAGATTATCGCAACATTAACTCCGACATACCACCACCGTTACATTCAAGTGACCCCCCTCTCCCCCCGGAGGCCGGCATAGTCTCCGTGCCACTCACCGCTGTGCTGGCTGTCCGTGGAACTCTTGCGAGACCCTTCCGACGACTGGGCTAGAACCGACACTTCGCGAACCGCACTGTCCCGAACCGAACTATCGCGAACCGAACTATCCCGATCCGTGCTGTTACGAACCGAACTATCGCGCACCGAATCGTCCCGCTCGGAGCTATCGCGACCCGAGGTGTCGCGATCGGAACTATCACGAGCCGGAACGTCACGAGCCGGGGTGTCGCGATCGGAACTATCACGAGCCGAGGTGTCACGAGGCGGGGTGTCGCGACCGGCAGTAGCGCGTGTCGCGGTTGCGGTGACGTCACGCAGGCGCGCCCAGTCCTCCCGCAGGCGCAGCAGCTTGTCGCGCAGCGCGCCGCTCACGCTCTGTCGTGCTGCGAGGCACTCGCGCTCCATGTTGTTGTA
This sequence comes from Eulithis testata, assembly GCA_947507515.1. Taxonomy (NCBI): domain Eukaryota; kingdom Metazoa; phylum Arthropoda; class Insecta; order Lepidoptera; family Geometridae; genus Eulithis; species Eulithis testata. The sequence goes on along the minus strand of OX382213.1, from coordinate 139,166 downwards.
GTTCTCCAACACCTCGCGCACTGAACTCTCCTTGTCCTTCACGGACTCCTGCACGTGCAACATTATACATATTATATCAGTCAATAACATAACGAGTTCCTAGTGAGTGGGCCGCTTGTTGTACATTGTTGTGTATAGTATACATACCGCGAGCAGGGCGAGTGCTTGTTCCCGCTGGTGGTGCGGCAGTGCTCGTGCTCGCGTGACGTCACTGCGCGCGCGTGCCGCCCACGCGCTCGCGGCGTCCAGGCGCGCCGTGTACTTGCCGAGCGCGCACAGCTTGCCCGAGACCAGCTCGCGGTGCGACGCCAGCTCCGCCTGCGCCTGCACACAACACACACACACACACAACATTCATACAGATTTATATATCACTGGAATGGTTTAGTTACAGTATTAGATCTATGGTTAGACTAAACAATTCTGATGAAAATTGCTGGCGAAATTTCACGCCATCGCCGTGGCACATGTTACAAAAAAAACTAATCATTTTGCGATTGCTAAGGCGACGACGGAGCGAAATAACACTTGTTGAAATCTACCCCGTTTTATTTTTGGCCGGATTTGTCTCTAGCCTTATAACTAGTTTATAAGGCTAGAGACAAATCCGACCAATTTTTATGATAGTTTCCAATCATGTTTTTCGTAAGAATCTTATACAGTACTATGTTACTGTATAAGGTTCACACAACATTAGCTACAAGAACACAGATGTTTCTGCGTTTGTTTTCAACGACATTGAAGTGAGGACATTAAGCTGTGCGCTACCAGCACATAGTTCCTAATGAGTTGGAGGCAGACTTGCAGCTGGCACTAACCGCCTGATACCGACCCACCCGGTACCAACTACTGCTTAGCTGTGCCAGATATAAACTTTACGAGCTGACTGAATAGCCGCCACAGAATAAACTACACATACTACAGCGCCCTTTGAAGAATACTGAACGTAGTTCCTTTACAGCGAACGATAAAATGTCATAACGATATAACAGGACTTTACCAACTTCCTATTTCGGAGAAGGGACATAGTTTTATGATCATAAACTCGATTCAATGAAGATGGGTTTTACGATGGATGTGGGAAAGTGCCAATACGTATCAGAAATGAGTATCCAATAACATATAGATAGGTACGAGCCGGGACACGCTGAAACTATTCGTGGAACATTCACTCAACGAAATACTGTTGTGTTCATCGTCTAGTGTACATTTACAAATTCAACAACTCTACGAACATGATATTTGCGAGTCGAGTACCACCACCCCTTTGATTCCATACGTTACTGGACTCCACTAATATTCATTGTTTATGGCCATAGGATCCCGCTTAGCTACCTGGCGCCACCTGCCGGAGCTCGCATAACTGACTTATGAGAACATTACGGATATCTGGTTGTGGAATCCGCAGTTACATTTGAGTTAGGTACTTTCTTTGAACCCTGTAAGTTTTACAAAAAAACTTATAGATTTTTTTGCTGAAATATTAGTGTTGGATTCGCATCTAATATGTTTTCGTACGAGGGTGGAGAAGTTACAGTTCTCGGTTGATGATAAGGCGCATTTCTACAAAACTAAATAAAGCATTATCATATATAATTATTGCTTTTGTTCTGTAGAGGTGGTGTATGAGCTTTTTTCGCGTCACTGTGGCTCTTTACCGGTCATTGTACTGAGTTATAGCGGTCCAAAAAGGGATCTAATGCAGATGATGATGGGTAAATTGGGAAAAATTTGAATACAGTTCTCCAGTTATCGCAACATCCAAAATGCGAGCTCGAAAGCCGAGCACTATAATACGTTTCCAAGTAAATCGAATCATTACTTAGAACATCCGCGTGTCATGAGGGAATCGAATAAAAGGCACGCATTAGGACCGGCAGCCATTACCAGCAGGCTGTCCCGACACCCGCGCCATTAGCGAACTAGGCCGACGAGCTGTGACGTCACCCATACCTGCCTCCAACCTACACCAGCCACCCCATAGCGAACTTCCATCGGCAGTTGAAACTTTTTAAGAAAAATGCAGTAAGAAACAACGGAACTAGTCCATTATGTAGGTAGGTAGGTACATAATTGTTAATTACCCTTTGTATCGGTGTTGGTTTCCCAATAAATAAATAAATAAACTTTAAAATGTTTCAACAGTACCTTACATAATACTTTTAACATTGAAAACCTTGTAAGCCGAGTTCCAAACAAGTTGACTGCTCCAAAACTCCATATTGACGTAATTTTCAATAGCTACTGATGAAGTTACGAGTCTAATGTAATATTACGATCAGAGTACTCTGCGGTTCTATCATTCACCTGCCAGAGGTATAATGTATCTATGAGCGACAAATTTCACAGCGCATCGAGTGGCTAATAGTCGGTGAACTATGCCTTGTGTATGTGTAGGTCTGTGGTGACCACGCACTACCTTTGTATTACATAATATTTATGTTTATATCGAGGCTGGTTTAGTCAAATGCTGCTTGAAACGTTTTAGTTGACTGCTCAGCTGTTTATGAATTTGCGGTTTATAGAAAAGGTATGCATCTTGGTACCACCTACTTGTACTTATATTCTTTGCTACAACTCAAAATTCATAATAATTAAAACTCTTTATATAAAACGAGGTATCATTCAAGCCTGTTTGTGTGTAGTATTCGTACAGGGTGTGTATGCGTGTGTGTGTGTGGTGTTGTGGCTAGACTGCACGTCCTCTAGTGGAGTGGTCTCGGCGGCGTTGCGTTTACCTATCGCAAGTACATGAGGGTAGCTGATGCTGTGTGCTCTCTCCACATTTGCTGCGTGAATAGCGGCCGAGTTCATTAATAGGAAATCGATCGGTAACACATACCGGACCAACATTTATTGAATAATGGTTGATAGAGACTCCCACATGTTAGGGATTGTGTCTTTTTATTCTTAGATACTTTGTGTATCTTGTTTTTGTCTGTTTGTTTTATAAATTAATGTGTTTTCATTCTTTCAATCTCATATTTTAATCTCTGGTGAATAATAAGAACATTCATACATAAATAGTCTACGAAAAAGAAAATTTAATAATCTCAATGGCTGTTACGTGTAATTGAGTTACGCCAACACGTAGATCGCAGCAGGTGGTGACGTCACACTGCGCGACCATGCACTGTCGGGTCTCGGGTCGCGGTCGCACTATAACTACCGGACAAGCGAACTAGATACTTACTAGACAAGCGGCGTCCTTCAAATACTACAATACTGTAGAATATAGAAGTAATACAATGACAAGGAAACAATACGTGCGAAGTTGACTAAGCCGCGGGCTTTCTTTCTCACAATGTTTTCTTTCACCATTTTTGAGGTCTGACACTGCGCACAAAGCCTCAGAAACGTGATGAAAATCACAATACAATGACTCTACTTTTACTCAGTAACAACAAAAATAAAAAAGACAGATTACCCGACTACGCGGACCAAAAAGAGGGTTATAAAGTAATAGTATCGTATTCCCGCGACCGCGACGACGACGTCCCGAGGGCTTGCCATTACCTTCGTAGATAACACACACCTTTGCCGAGCTCGCAGTAAAGGGAATGCGCAAAACCGAACCTAAGTGATTGGAAGGTAAGAAATGATGTCGTATTCTTTGCCCCTCAGATTTCAGATCATTTTATACAAGATGTATGAAATATTGTTGCCGTCTTGCCTGACAGCAATAACAATGAAATCTTATCAGAATTAGAATATTACCGATCACTGGAAGTAATTTAATTTGAAATCTATACTATATAGGGTGAAAAGGACGAAAGGAATTACTTAATTCTAACAAGTTACTGGGACTACTGTTTAGGTAGAAATACAAATAATAAAGCCACTCAATACGTAAGTAATCTCACCTTGTCCAGCTGTGCGTGTATGAGCGCGACCTGGTCGCCGGGAGGCAGCTGATTGTCGCCGCGCAGCACTTCCATCTCGCGGAGTCGCGCGACCACCTCGTCTGAACGAGCCTGCACACACAACATTTATATATATACCAACTAGTTATGTATTATAGTGTGAGTACAGTGTGAGCACTCGTCAAGTAAACACGCTAGCAGAATTCCGGTTCGCTTCCATAGATCGTCAACCTTTCAGTATGAAGTGCGCGTCGTGTGGTTCTAACTTCACTGATGGAGTGCAGTGTGCTAGTTGCAGGAAGCACCTTGACTACGGGTGCGCCCAGATAACTGAAACTGGTTGGAGGAAGCTAGGTGCTGATAGGAGGGCGGCCTGGAAGTGCTCCTCTTGCAGGAGTCTATCCCCGATACCGCCGCCGCCAGTGTCACCTGAACCTACGTCGCTTGAACAAATCCTTAAAGAGATTAAGGATATTAAACGCCAAATATCCGGTATGCCGTCGCTTCTTGAAGATGTGAAGTCTATAAAGGAGGAGTTGGTGGACCTTAAATCTAGCTGCGACTTCATGGGATCACGCCTGGAAGACTTCTCAAACAGAATCGCCGAAGTGGAAAGCCGAGTGGCTAAAGTAGACAGAATGCAGGAGACGATCATCTGTCTCGAGAATAATGTAGCTGACCTAAAGCAGCAGCTCTCTGTAGCAGACCAAAGATCTCGGCTTAATAACGTGGAGATTAAGGGAGTTCCCTTAAAGAAGGACGAAAATCTTTTCTCGGTAGTTGAGGCTATCAGCAAGGAATTGAATTTCAACCTTCCTAGGGCCCACATTGATTATCTCTATCGAGTACCACTTCATGGCTCCAAGGAGAAAGCTATTATCGTCAGCTTTACAAACCGCTATGTAAAGGAGGATTTTGTAGCGGCAGCCAGGGCTCGCAAGAGTCTTTCAGCGCCCGACATTGGCTTCCGTGACTCAGTTCGACGAATCTTCATCAACGATCATCTCAATGCCGACTTCAAGGGCCTACTCAACAAAACGAAGGCCTTGGCAAAGGAGAAAGGCTACAGCTACGTATGGGTGAAATACGGGAAGATCCACGTCCGCAAGAATGACACATCGCCTGTTGTCATTATGAACAAGGAGACGGATTTAAACAAAATATCTTAGTCTGCTTTTATTTTTTAGGCTTGCCGTTTTTTATTTGTAATTTAATACATTACTTGTATGCTAAAAATGCCTCAACCAGAAAAATGTTTGCAATCTCTGAGCCGCCCGCTGACCGGTTACCTCGCCTTTGTTCTAATGCACTCGGTAACTGCGCTTACGCGCCTACGCTAATTTACTCTTTCGCACATGCTCCATTTGCTATGCCACTCATTTGCTTGCCCTCTCGCACTCGTAGAAACACTTGCTTTGCGATTCTAGCTAGAAATATTGCACGTTGTAACTACCTGCATGTAAAGTTATTCGAATTGTTCTTATCTATTTATCTAATCGACTATTATTCATTCAATGTTTTAGTTTATTTAAATCTAGGGAAAGCTGCCTATAAAATAGTGCTATGTTGTGGGACTGCTTATGGATAGTACACCTATACCCATTATTAATAACCTAAACTTTTATTACCAGAACGTTAGGGGCTTGCGAACGAAAACGGAAATATTCAAACGCAATCTTTGTTTGAGCTCGTATGATGTCATAATTCTGACGGAAACTTGGCTTTTAGATAGTATAGTTGATTCTGAGCTTTTTGGGGACGGGTATGTTGTTTGGCGCCGTGACCGTAATTATAGCTTGACCGGCCAATCTAGGGGAGGGGGGGTTCTCATCGCAGTACGGAAGGACATACCTACCATACCTAAACCTAGTTATGAATCCTCGGCCGAGGATTTGTGGGTAACTATTTCGCTGAAGCAAATAAATAAATCTTTACTTAACATTCACCTGTGCTGCTTGTACTTATGTGACCAGAATTTAGGCTTTAGTTTTTCGGAGCAACTTCATAACTACCTATCGAAGCTTAACGACTTAGTGAACCTACATCCATCTGATAAATTTATTTTAGTAGGCGATTTTAATCTTGGAGGTATAGATTGGTTGCCTAGTGCAAATTCTTCTTATTTAGTGCCATCACCCGGCTTAACTCTCTTGGAAAATTTGTTTATTGACGAAATAAATACACATGACTTTCATCAGTTCAATAGCATTCGAAACGCTTCTAGGGGGAGAATATTGGATCTAGTCCTATCAAATGAGGATGTTGTTGTCACGGAATGCTGTGACCCCCTAGTGCCCCTTGATCCCCACCATAAAGCCCTACTTTAAATGCTTCCTTCTTGAATCTGCCTTGTATAAAATCGCAGTCGTATATTAAATACCTTTTTAACCGAGGAGACTATGAGTCTATTAATAATAAAATTGCAGATATCGATTGGGACTCCGAACTTTCTTCACGGTCACTCGAGGAGGCAGTTGAGTATTTCTACTCTGTTATGGATCAGCTTAAAACTCAATTTATTCCTTCCCGCCTTGCGAGTAGTTCATCTTATCCCGCGTGGTTTAATTCTGCACTAATCAAACTCATTAAGGAAAAATTTAAGTTTCTTAAAAAGCACAAAATCTACGGTAGAACTTCCGACTGGGAAACCTTCAAGCTGCTACGTGACAGAGTAAAAGTATTAGAGGAGAAGTGCTATGAAGACTATATATCATCTATTGAGAATGGCATTAAACACGATCCCAAAAAGTTTTGGTCTTACATAAAAAGTCGGTTAAACTCAAACGGTATACCCACTTGTCTTAACTATCTGGACTCAACGGTTAATACGGTTGAGTCCATTTGTGATTCATTTTCAAAATATTTTCATTCCACTTTCCTCACACCATCAGGCTCACACTCATCTGATCTTGCAGACTTAACGAACGTGTCTTCAATCAATGAGCTTGACATTTCATACATTGAAATAGAGACCGACGATGTTCTTCAACTAATTCTAAAGCTTGATCTGTCTAAATCCGCTGGTCCTGACCATGTAAGTCCCGTGTTCTTAAAATCATGTGCTAGGACTATATGCTTTCCTATCTCTTTATTGTTCAAAAAATCTATCTCTCTCTGTATTGTACCCAACATCTGGAAGTCTGCATTTGTATCGCCAATCCATAAAAAGGGATCCAAATCAGAAGTAAGTAATTATAGACCTATCTCTAAGCTCTGTATAATAGCAAAAATATTTGAACGGATTATCTACAACCAGGTCTACGCAGCACTAAATCAATCCCTTTCACCCTTTCAACATGGCTTCTTTAAAGGGCGATCGACTGTTACTAATCTTACCATCTTCAATGACTTCTTGACCGAGGCAATGGACAGTGGGCACCAAGTTGATGTTATATATACGGACTATAGTAAAGCTTTCGATAGGATTGACCATAAGCTGCTATTATCCAAGCTTCTTAAGGTGGGAATCCGAGGAGACCTGCTTAGGTGGTTCTCATCCTACATCAACAACAGGTCTCAAGCTGTTGTCGTAAGTAATTATATGTCCAGCTGGGTTTCCATTCCCAGTGGTGTTCCTCAAGGGTCATTACTTGGACCCCTGCTCTTTTTAATATTTATTAATGATATTTCTAGCTGCTTCCTCAACAGCCACTTGCTCTGCTTCGCTGACGATATGAAGATATATAAAATCATTGACTCCCCTGAAGATGTGTTTAACCTTCAAGAAGACCTGGCGCGACTTGACACATACTGCGCTGACAACAAGCTTGATCTTAACCCATCTAAATGTTCAGTTGTGACGTTTTCACGCAAAAGAAACATAATTAAATCTTTATATCTATTAAAACAACAAACTCTTCAGGAGTGTAAGGTCATTAGAGATCTTGGAGTGCTCCATGATTCGAAGCTTCTCTTTGATTCTCACATCGACTCCATTGTCAGCAAAGCCTCTAAAGCTTTAGGGTTTATAATGCGAAGCTCTGCAAGCTTCCACCGAGCCAAAACCTTTAAAATATTATATTGTACTTTTGTTCGTAGCATCTTAGAATATGCATCTCAAGTGTGGAACCCGCGATATCTCACCTATGTTAATAGAATTGAGCGCATTCAAACTAAATTCATTAAATATCTCTGCTTTCGTTTAAAAATTCCATATGATTCTATCAACTACCTAGACTTATGTAGAAAATTCCACTTTCTCCCTCTCAGCAAGCGACGTGAAATAGCCGACCTAACCCTCTTATTCAAAATTACTAATAATAAAATTAATAGCCCCGATCTTCTCAGTAAAGTCAGTCTTGCTGTGCCACGTAAACGAGTTAGATTTAACCCTCCCATCTATATATCAATAGTTGGAACCAACTATCGTCAAAATTCGTTTCTATGGCGAGTTGGCGATAATTTCAATAAACTATCAAAGCAAATTGATCTGGATCTGTTTTGCTCCAGTGTGGAATCCGTGAGGCGGCGGCTGAGTAGCGACTTTTTTTCGCAAAAATGAGGCTCTTACTAGACCTAACACTAAACCTTTTTCCTTTCTATACTCTTTGTTAAAATGTTTTTACTTTTTTATCTTTCTGCTCTTATACTACCTTATTGTTTTTATGTTTTGTTCACATTTTTATGTATCTATTTCTTTTCTACTCGTGAAAACCTTTAATTGGCCCACTGTTTCCATTTTTGTACCTAATCTATGTTATGTGCTGTTGGTTTTCCTATAAATAAATAAATAAATAAATAAAAATAAATAAATTATGTAAACACGATAATATAGGGAAGGAGGAATAAATCAAGGAGATAACTTTTCATTGTTTTGATGATTTACTAAAGTTTATAAGCCAGCCATGTACCGACAAAGCAAAGTGCCTTCATAAGAACTCTTCGATTTAATGTGACGTTGGCAAACTTTTGCAACGTTACAGAGTAAGTTGCATAAGAATTTAAGAAGCGTATTCACAAGTCGCGATTCCCAAATAGAGTTTCTATCCCGAAACGGCCGGAAGTGTCGTTGCTTCCGGACAAATCATAGCGTTATTTTACTCGTATCTCGCCACTGCACTTGCAGTTTGCAAAGCTATTACAGAACTGCTTCCAAATAGAACACCGCAAATAAACATAAATCGTACCACATAACTACACAATAACATACCACACTTTCCATAGAATAAGATGGAAGAACATTTCGTGGGACTATTCTCGGTTTGTTTCTTATAAAATCAATCACTTACAAAAATATTGTTCAAAGTGATACCTGTAATAAAGACTTTTGAACTTAAGAACTTTTCCAAAGGAAACGAATTGTAAAAGGTTTACGGAATTCCTTTAAAAGCGAAGCTGCATCTAATGGGAGGAGGCGCGCGGAGCCATCCTCCCGACTACAATATTTCAGACGATACGGTCTGCATCGGATGCACTCACAATATCGTACACTACGGGCGAGGCGATCTACAACATATTTTGTAGTCTAGTCATTTTGTACAGTGTACTCGTATAACGCAGAAGGAGTACTCTAATAATTAAAACTAGTTATGTATTTTTTGCAATAATACTAGAAACGAGGCCTCGCTTATAATAGAAGACCAGCCAAAAATATTATCAAATTGTCCAGAATCTCGTGTTATCCGCAGGTTATCATATTATGCAGAATAACTGCGTAGTCCAACCGCGTCTAAATCGATTACCATTACAAGACGACTATTTCAGTTATATTTCTACGTGTCATTTCAACTGAGTTTACCAGTCGAAGTTGTCTGAGGAACTTAGTAAAAATGCTATACAGATAAGTGCAGAGAGTTGTCTGCATAGCGCGGCTCTGTGCCGTGTCCGGCAGACGACATACATTCCCGTCGGCAGCGCAAGCGCGCAACTATCTATATAATATCGGCTGCTTCTCTTCTTTATGAAACTGGATCCCAGACACACTATATTACCGTGTACAGACTAGTTTAGACACCAACTCTCGCGTTATACTTCGAAGTCCTGTAGGTACTATGATGATGGTTTTCTTATGTATGTTTGCGCTGAGTGTATATATGCCTACTAGGATGCACTCAGAAAACGTGTCTTCGCTTCGAGTTGTCTAAGTTTTACAGCAGAATGGTTGCACAGTACCCACAGGTACATTATTATCGATAAAGCCCGCATCGCTCCTTACTAATTGTTCCATTGATTCTTTCCTTATTCTCATGTAATTCATATTAAATGTATTAAATGGATTTAGCCATAAATGTTGGCAGATAATTCATTTGTAGTGTAGAGGAAATTGAACTTCCGACCCTCTTCTTCGGAGGAACTAGTCACCCGTGCACGTTACTGGTGGTTACAGCGCACGAAACGAGCTGAAGTTTTGAAACAACTTCGAGAAGGTTTGGGCCGAAAGATTGAAAACTTTCCGTCTAAAATATTTGAGTAGGTAGTTCATAAATAATGCCTTTGAGTGGACGAAACAAGATATTGTGAAGCGTAAATATGCGCATCGTAAACAACTTGCGCATTAAAATATCAAAATTTTCCATAAAATTAACCAAAATAACTCACGCGTCCTCAAGATGCACTCGTTACTGCACTATAAATCAATGCAATATTGAATCGAGTAAACGACACAACCCACTATTAAATGATTGAGAAGTAATATCGAGTATCACTGTACTGTACTGTACATGAACAGCTTGCAGACGCAGCAGAAGCGCAGCCGGCACGCGACGGAAACGCACCCTAACACTCGTGGAAATGACCGGCGGGAAACTAAACGAAAACGCAACGCCACAAACTTCATCGCTACTTTAATCCTACAACTAATCCATCCGTCCTAATCTCAACCGTAATCCTATTATTATAAGTTTTTGAATGGAAGTGCTTCGGGTTATATTTAAAGACGTTTCACGAGTGATGAAAACAAGAGATGGGACAGAAATATGTTCATTTCATAGATTCAGAAATAGATGGCGTGTCGCGGAGTGCGGGACACTCGCCTACTGCTGCTCTCTCATGATGTGTCACTATTGTATGCCCTTATACGGAACCCGAACACCTCCAAACAAAATAAGGATTATCCAGCATTCTTACGTTTTATTACGTTTTTACTTTCATAATAAATTAAATCTAATTTACTTCAGCAACATCAATTAACGTTTTAAATCTTTAAGATTACTTCAGCTGTTTTTATTAGCTGTTAGTATCAACTATTTGCACAAGAATTTCCGCTTTTGAGAGCTGCTATGATTTACTGGGTCTGTAAGCCAATTTACATAGAAATCTTATCCACCAAACCGGAACGCGGTTTCATTAATTTCACTTGTAAGTTTAATGCAAGCGACAGACGACACTGGAAGGTGCGGTAACCGGCTTCCGGTGTAAATAGAGTCTGCACATTCTCCTTAGTTTACGCTGTTTATTCGGCGGTTTAGCTGAATTCCAGCAAAGCAGTTTCATGTTCCAATTAATACACATTCTCTAAATACCTATTTGTCAAGAAACGACATTAATATTAAGATGTCTAACTAAAGCGCTACGTTTTCTCGTTTAAAATTGTATACAAATTGGGATGTAATAAAAGTATTTCAGCACGAGGAATATAATCATCCAAGATTTGTATAATTTAAATGCATAACTTACAGTCCTTTACATCTCAGTAGTATGACACAAGAAGAATGATAAGATAACTAGTAGTTTGTGGTGTTGTAGGTTATGTTCGCGCACATGTTTAAGTTCAATGCCGGCGGCGGCGGCGGCGGGTAGCGAGTGACAGCTACGAGGGGGTCGGTAAATAGAATTCAGTTAGCGCATTACATACGTACCTACGATTGACTGAGATATTTACAAACCGGCCCTAATGGTGTTTACAAACCGCCGCAAGCCGCGACAGAACCCGAGTAAACAACTAGTATAGCTGTCATTCAACACGTTATATTGCCTCACTGACAACACCAATAACACTACACCCGTGATATATCCTCTCTCTCATTCTCCCCAATGTCATTATCCCTATAGCTATGGTTATACGCGTCCCGCTCTAATGGAGTGATGAAAGGTCTAAGTGCATGTCGAAGGTGAAAATGTAAGTTATTATATTAATAAACATCTTGTTTTACAGAACACGAAGTATTTATAAACTGACGAGAGGGAATTTAGCAGTTCCCTTATATTCGTCAAGTGTAATTCTAACGTTACATTTAGGCTTAGTTGCGTACTGTTTGTGACATTTTGTGATGTTATTAAATACAGTTTGTATTTTGATATGATTAGATTTAGCAAATCACGATTTTTTTTTAACAAAAATAATGATAAAAGGCATGTGTAAAAATTCATTCAATGATCTGAGAAAGCATTATTTGTTTACATTAGTATTTACTATGCAACCTCGCCTCGACAATAAACAACTCGAATACAAATCAACTTTTGTTTCCAGTTTATGAGATAATTTAGAATGTTTTAAATAATATGTGAAAACAACGTAAGCCGTTGCATAATGTGTGCGCTGCGCTGTGATAATCAAAATGTTTACATTCTTCAGTATAGCAGATGAAGAAGCGAGCTATTTTTACAAGATCCCGAAATACATTTGCCGTGCGCTATTGCCGTGAGGACATCGCACCGGGATGTGACGTCACACACAATACGCAACATTACTCATTCATTTATTAACAAATACTCCTTTTATACAACTTAATTCCTAAAGTGAGAAACATAATTAGGATGCACGGAAGCTGTGCCATTGCAACCGTGTGCATACCAAGATAAATATTACTAGATACAGAAAACTAAACCATAACGAATTGTACGTGTCACACACACACTCATTGTATTGCTTGTATTATTTGTAGGTACTCATCTGTAGAGATTTGATCAGTAGTTCCGGGAGCACGTTTGAAGTAAGCCCGGAAGAATCAGAAGCGCGAACTAATCACGCGATGACTGTTCTAAACTGGATGCGAACGGTACTGAGGACCCTCTCATCTTACACCCTCATTATTGGGAAGTTACGTTTATGGACAACACTGTCAACATGACGAACCAATCACATTATGTATTGGTAAAAAATTTCACTCGCGAAATTCTGAATAGACTTTCTTTAAATCTTTTATAAACCTTCGTTTGTTACGAGAGTAAGTGATGGAACTAGCAGATGGCACTCTGAGCCTATAACAATATATTGCGTCACAACTAGTAATAGAAATGTATAATGTGTTTCGTAGTGTCCAGTGTCGAACACGCCTTGTACCAAGCTAAGCATTGAGTAGCATGATGTCGTCACCCCACTATCGGAGGCGTGTAATTACAGGCAGCCCCGCGTCTGCCGTGTAACTGTGCACGTAAGTGTGCTCCGTGACGTCACAACACAATACAACGGTGCGGGTTTATCTGCAATGTACATAAACGATAGTTTTGCTAGTTCAGCCTGTTACGCGATTATTTAACCAATATTGCCCTAACGTCGTAATATTGTTAAAGATAGAGGTGTGTTTAATTTCTTGACGTGACTTCTATACATATATGACGTCAGAATGGTTATTTTTCATCACTAACATCAGACATGGTTAGACTAGACTGCTTTTCTCAGTGGGCGTAATGCGGGTAGGAGTCGGTACAAATGAAAACGCATCAAAACAAATCAAATTAAATGGCTACGAGCTAAGCAAACAGAAATAGCACTTTTAATATTCTAAGACTGTATAACTAGGTAGGTATTCGCAACTACGGAACGCGGACAGTTCCGAGACGTCTTCACTTAGCGGCGATCGGGCTGAGACTGAGCAGTCCGTTCGTTGAGCGATGACACCTCGACTCTGTCAAAGCGCACGGCAGAGGGCGCTTGCGTTTCGTTTGAGCGACTATTCATGACCGGATGCGACATATACATATACAAATATTATAAAGAGGAAAGGTTTGATTTTTTGTTTGTTTGTTTGTTTGTATGAATTGAATAGGCTCCGAAACTACTGGACCGATTAAAAAAATTCTTTTACCATTAGAATCCTACATTATCCCTGATGAACATAGGCTATATTTTATCCCGGAATTCCCACGGGAACGGGAATTACGCGGGTGAAACCGCGAGGCGCTGCTAGTACATAATACGTATAGGCATACTCATTTCCATTTTCGAATCGATTTTACATAAACCGGAGCCAAAATGTGTTGCATTCATTGTTCAGTTTGTTGTAACTCAATTAGTTTAACCTCCACGTGTAGTACACGTATCTGTGACGTACCTAGCGCGCACACAGCACAGTGCTGCGGCCGATTTCCCGTTCTCGTTTGCCCATCAGGGGTCGCCACAGGCGCAGGCAACCGAACCCGCACGCAATACCAACATTATCGCACTACCTTGAAGTGCTTTAAGTATAGCTTCTACTTTAATTTATAAACCATGAACAGAAATAAGGAGAACTTATACATTTAATTTTTAGGTGAATGACCTAAGGTGCATTGGGGTAATTGCGAAAATGGGTATATTCCGAAAATCCATAAAATCAAGTAACTTCTGTTGGCACGAGGATTTATAGGACTGTCACGGCGATGCCAATCAAGATGGCGTCTAGACCAATGTTGCCAACAGGAAAATATCGCATTATGTTACTAGATTTTATGGATTTTCGGAATATACCCAATGCACCTTACTTTCTTTTGGAAAAATCAAAACTATAGTACAGATCACTTTGAAAAGTCTTATGTAAATCCAGGCACCAGTTCCTCGCGACCAGAACAAGGCATTAACAGCTGTTAAACTCGGGAGAGGGACGTTTCAGTTTCTAGCAGTATATCATCATAACAGCAGCGTGTCTTACAAAATGTTTCCGATTGTTTTCAAAAACTCGAGTCAGTGAAAAAGCAACCGCTACCATTATTTATTTTACTTTAATTGTATTGTGTGCAGTTCCAGCGAGTGAGCGACATGACACATGAGACGACAGCACGAGCAACACGAGCGCGACACGTACGCCGCCGCTGCGTGTTTTATTGTAAAGCCGAATGTTGTAGCCGTTCCACGTTCTACTTATTGTTTTTTGGAGGTTTGGGAGACAATCTTTTGCAAAGTCACAATATAAATAAAAAAAATAAACGAAATAAGTATCCTAACCTAAATCCTACATTAATACAACCGATTTAAAACTTTCAAAACAAACAAGATAGGATTTTTGTAAGAATATGCTTAAAATTAGCTTCAAACAATACATACAGCCGTCAGTCCTAGCCAAAGTCTTGACAATTCCATTGTCTTATAGATAAGTCATCCAGCATGTCCAACTATAGTATAAATCAAAGTTTTGTTCCAACTAATAGGAAAGTTACAAGCCTACGCCAAATAAACAAACGCAAACTAGCGGTGTACGCTCCCAACACTCCTTAACGCAATACGAATAGAGTTGAAACTGGCGCAACGCGTTGTCGGTCGGTAAAGAAAAACGCACTGCAGTAAGTTAAACGATGATTAAATGAAGGCTTTGTCTCTAAAGATTAAGGTTGGTTTTGGATTGCATCCGGGTGAATTTAGAGGATTTGACTCAAGCGGTCTAAAGTGTACCGTGTTGCGTGCGATGGAGGGTTGGTTTCTGGTTGTAGGGGTGAGTGCTGGCGGCGCGCCAGCGAGGGATGACAACGGCTAGTGAGAGGAGAGCACTTGTTCTACAGATCGCGATGAGAAATGTACCGCGACGGCTGGGACTGGTGCCCACACGTGGACATTACTTCACACTTTCTATTACATTATTGTAATTAAAGCAAATGTAAGAGGCGGGACTTTTGATGCTAACCAAATTGCAATATACAAAGTGCGTTGCATAATAAACCGGCATGTGCCGTGGTGTACTCTGAAACGACACAGTGCCCTTAGGGAGATTACAAATTATCATGTAAATAAGGGTATATTTACATTACATTAGTAAGGTCATTGATGAAACAGTTAGGTGGTTGTAAGTATCAGTTCTTGGCGACACGATTGTGTTGTCGCAAATGAATATATACCGAATCTGTAAAATAACTAAACTTAAAGCCAATGTTGAACGGCCTTCTTTTTAGTTGGAGAAACGGAACATTTACTTTGAAATCGCTGATATTATCCAGTTACAATAGTTAGTATAATGCTCACCTTGACGAGACTGGTGCGGATGTTGAGGCTGGTGTGGTCCGATGGGTTGGGTGAGGTGTTGTGTAGCAGGTCCCTTACGGCCGCCAGTTGAGTGTTACAGGACGCCAGCCAGCGCGCGCCCGACCCGCTCTCCATCTCGCGGACCCTACACCATACACCATACACGACATGCACTTCACCTCTCACATTTATATACTAAAGGGTACTCATCTTCTACACAGAAACACTATAACACCTAAAAATATATTGTTTTGACGCACGCATCAATAGGAACGCTGCAGAGTTAGAAGAAACATTTATTTGAAATCAGTCAGTAATGTATGTGGCAGGTATACGTATAGTATAGTATAGTATAGTATAGTATAGTATAGTATAGTTGTGTTGTGGTACCTCTGGTTGTGTTGGTGTAGGGTTGCGTTGAGCCGGTGGCAGCGCGCGGCGAGCGCGTCCGTCTGCTCCTGCACGTCGCGCGCCAGCGCCGCGCCGCACGCGCTCACCACCGCGCGCGTGCGTGCGCGTGCACCCGCCGCCTGCGCCTGCAGCGCCGACATCTGCACGTGCACACGCACACGCTACAGTGCATACACTAACTAATCTAACCTATCACTCGACACACATTAACAAGAGACTGTCGACCGACCTACAATTACCCCAAAAGGCCTCCCTTACAATTTGTAAATATAATATGAACCGGTCTGAAACTGAGGTTTCTGCGGCTGGATATGTGATAGCGATGGTAGCACAAGTACCTGGTTCTCGATGTCTCGCAGCTTGTGCTTGAGGTCGTTGACCGGCAGGCCTGGTTCCGCCGCAGCGTGCAGCACGCGCTCGGCCGCGTCCAGCCACTCGCCGCACGTCTCCAGCTCCGAGTACAGGCTCGCCCACACCCCCTGACACTGCACCCATCTACCGCACAACCAATGACAAGTCACAACTATCATGCCTCCCGGAGTTACGTAAAATACAATCGAATTGAAAACCTTTTCCTTGTTGAGGATAAAACTGTGGTCCAGTGAATAATGTAGTTGGTTACCTCTGGTATCGCTGCGCGTACTGGTGAGTAAGTGCGTCGTGCTCGCGCTGCAGCTTGTCCCTGAGGCGAGTGCTCTGCGGCGAGTGCTGGTACTTGTTGCCGAGACACTGGTACTCCTTCTCCACCTGCTCCATGCCAGGCTGCAGCTCTGCGATCGACGTTTTCACGCGCTAAACCGACCATCCAGTTAGTGAAGCAATAACAACATCACGTTAGAGTATCCTAGCGTGTGTGTTGAAGGTGTGAGTGTTGTGAGTACCTGCAAGGCGTCCTCCTGCAGCGGGAAGTGTTCGTAGTCCCGGCCGGCGAGCGGGTGCGCGCGCAGCGCGGCGTGCGCGCGTGCGACGGCAGCACGCACGCCGCGAGCGCGCTCCGCCCACGCGTTACGCGCCTCCGCCTCCTGCACAACACAACATCACATCACACATCACATACATAGCGCACGCCGCGAGCGCGCTCCGCCCACGCGTTACGCGCCTCCGCCTCCTGCACAACACAACATCACATCACACATCACATACATAGCGCACGCCGCGAGCGCGCTCCGCCCACGCGTTACGCGCCTCCGCCTCCTGCACAACACAACATCACATCACACATCACATACATAGCGCACGCCGCGAGCGCGCTCCGCCCACGCGTTACGCGCCTCCGCCTCCTGCACAACACAACATCACATCACACATCACATACATAGCGCACGCCGCGAGCGCGCTCCGCCCACGCGTTACGCGCCTCCGCCTCCTGCACAACACAACATCACATCACACATCACATACATAGCGCACGCCGCGAGCGCGCTCCGCCCACGCGTTACGCGCCTCCGCCTCCTGCACAACACAACATCACATCACACATCACATACATAGCGCACGCCGCGAGCGCGCTCCGCCCACGCGTTACGCGCCTCCGCCTCCTGCACAACACAACATCACATCACACATCACATACATAGCGCACGCCGCGAGCGCGCTCCGCCCACGCGTTACGCGCCTCCGCCTCCTGCACAACACAACATCACATCACACATCACATACATAGCGCACGCCGCGAGCGCGCTCCGCCCACGCGTTACGCGCCTCCGCCTCCTGCACAACACAACATCACATCACACATCACATACATAGCGCACGCCGCGAGCGCGCTCCGCCCACGCGTTACGCGCCTCCGCCTCCTGCACAACACAACATCACATCACACATCACATACATAGCGCACGCCGCGAGCGCGCTCCGCCCACGCGTTACGCGCCTCCGCCTCCTGCACAACACAACATCACATCACACATCACATACATAGCGCACGCCGCGAGCGCGCTCCGCCCACGCGTTACGCGCCTCCGCCTCCTGCACAACACAACATCACATCACACATCACATACATAGCGCACGCCGCGAGCGCGCTCCGCCCACGCGTTACGCGCCTCCGCCTCCTGCACAACACAACATCACATCACACATCACATACATATTATATAACTAACAAATACCCGCGACCTCGTACGCGTGCGAAACTTTCCACCTAAAAATATCTGTCAACCAGGATCCAATGAACTTTGTCAAAGTCTGCTATTGGTTTAGGGAAATCAAGCTGGATCTAAGAATCCACGTCTCTGGTTTCAATGAAATATAGCCTATGTTTCAATCCAGCAAAGGGCTTCCAAATGGTATAAGTTTCGTCCAACTTGGTCCAGTAGTTAAGGAATGATCCGCGAACAACCAAACAGATAAACAGACAAACCTTATTTTCGAAATCAGAATCGTTTATTTAGTAGATCTGCATATTTCGTTAATCCATATCTTTAATTTAACTTTTTGCCAGTTTATCATGTTTATGTTTAGTTTTTGACTTTTCTACCGTCTATCTATATTATTAAAAGACTGTATCTTATAATAATATAGATAGACGGTAGAAAAGCCAAAAACTAAACATAAACATAATAAACTAAGTATGCAACTCTACTAAATAAACTGTTCTGAGACGAAGACTCAGTAACGCAACTTGCGTCCAGCATTGGACTGATATAGGTTGATGTTGAAGATGATGATGATGTTAGACCAGGTGTGTTGTTCGTACGTGCTTGCCCTTGCCGGATGCGGCATGTTGTTGTTGTTGTTGTTGTTGTGCTGCGGCGGCGGCGGCGGCTTGCAGCACGACAGCGACACGCCGGTCGGGATACGCGACATGTTGCGCCTTCAGTGCGCGACACAGCTCCTGCACGCGCTCCACTACACTCTCCTGCTCCAACGCATCATCAGCGTTCACACCCTCCACCTGACACAACAACACTATTCATTAACAACTAAATACTCCTTCATTTAAAAAAATACAAATTAAAAATAAATTGAAATTAAGCGCTCGTGATGTAACTTACTTAGTCAAACTTCATCTATTTATCTATGTTAAGCGGCGTTCTGCGCTAGATGGGTGACCGCTAGGGGCATTTACATCTAAGAGCTTTCGTGCTCCGAAAGGCACCTTAATCTGTCCCGGGTCTAGCAGTCGTTAAGCTATGACGGAAGCCTCAGGACGGCCTAAAACTCACCGTTGGCCACACATACGAGCTTGCTTGCTTTATATTACTAAGCTAGCAGTAATGATTCACAATTTTTTTTTATAAATAAGCCAGAATATTTGTTGTTGTAGTACAATGTGTATTAGTTAGTAGGCACTGTAGGCAGGTACCTGTGTGACGTTGCCTTGTTGTTGTTGTTGTTGTTGTTGCGAGAGTTGTTGCAGCAGGTCCTGCAGGGTGGCGAGCTGCTCCTCCGCCTGCAGCGCCAGCGCACGACGACATTCCACCTCCGACATCACCAGCGACCACTTGTTGCGCAACTTGTCCTGCAACAAAACAATTCATTCAACAAATTGCAAGATACTCAGCTTACGTCGCCTACGTCTTCAATAACGTAGTAAAAGTTTCCATTAACCTATAAACGGTTTTTTTTTCTGGAGAGCTTCTTAGTAAAAGTGCGTAATATATTGTCCATAACAGACCTATCCCTTATCCACCTAAACAAAGCTAATAACCGACGACATACTTGAGTTTAGCGTATTTTCCAGAATCTTTTGTTAATAGTATAAAAAGTCCACCTTTGGAATATGTAAACATTAGCTGATACCCTTAACTTCGTACGCGTGCGTAACTTTCCACCAAAAAATATCTGTCCACCAGCATACGATGAACCTCGTGTCAAAGGTTGCTTTTGGTTTAGAGAGGTCAAGCTGGGTCTAAGAATCCACGTTTGTAATTTAAATAATATATAGCCTATGTTTCAATCCAGAAAAAGGGCTTCTGAATGGTATAAGTTTCATTGAAATTGGTCCAGTAGTATAAACGTGATCCGCGAACAAACAAACAGACAAACTCGATTTTCGGAATCAGAATCGTTTATTTATTAGATGTGTACCTATAGTTTATCCATTTCTTTAATTTTAGTTTTGGTCTTTTTTACAGTTTTATAATAGTATATATATATATGTAGATATGTATACCTGGTAGTGTGTGAGCAGGTAGTCTGCGAGTAGCGGCGAGTGCGCGTGCGCGGAGTACACGAGCGAGTCGCCGCGCGACATGAGTTCTGCTGCGTCCGGCGCCACGCCGCCCACCTGATTCTTCACTATCTATAACATACATTATTACAGTACATGTACGGTATACCCGCCCGCCGCCGCAGCTAGTGCACAGTGCATGCCGTGGTGCAGTTACCTCGAGTCGTTTGGCGGGATCCCGTTCTCGCGACACTCCCTGCAGAGTGAGCAGGACGACATCGAGCCGGCGCAGCATGCCGTCCGCCTCGCACTCCCAGCGCTGCACCTCGCCCGCCTCCGCCGCACTCAGCACCTCGCGCACCCACGCACTCTACAACCACAACGCACCCGCGTACCCACACATATATATACTTCACGCGTACTTCAAACCTGGCTAAATTCATTAGTCGCCAATTCTTCCACCCTATTCTATCCCAAATCCCCTGTCTCGCTCCTTCTCCATTATCCCCGCCTTTCTCTTCTTCTACCTTTTTATTTAAAGGAGGGGTGGGGGAGCAGAATAAGAAGATGTTCTTCTTCTGCCCCCTACCTCTCCTTTCATTCCTACTCGTCTTGTTTTTCCTTCGATCGATGGAAACGATCCAGAACCTAAGCACCTAGCACCTAAAAGCGAGTTCGATCGTAACGTTAACCGACCTTGGCGTCGTCCTCTGGCTTGAGACATCGTTCGAGGCTCCTCTGCCGCTCCTTACTGATGGGGATGTGCGACCGGCCCGGCAGGGGGCTCCTCGGCTCGTCGGCTGCAGGGCTGGGGGGCTCCTCCTCCGACTTGGTGAGCTTGGGCGACACGCCCACCACCTGCGCCCTAGCGCTCTCCTGCTTGATGGGCGTGGACGTCGACAGGGGCTGCGGGTCGCCAGCCGACAGCCGGATCTGCGGATGGGAGCAGGTTACGCTGGAGCTACCACCTAGCGCCAGGTCCGCGATCCGGCCCGACTCGACCTACTCAGGATCGTGCATCTCCTGCGCCAGACCTAAGCCTACGGACCTAAAACTTTAGCTCCCGGTGCATCTGTGACCGACGCATTACCTGCGGCACGTCCTCGACCTCCGAGTAGATGACCTCCTCCTCGGGCGTGCTGGCCGCCTGCTCGCGGATCCCGTCGGACGTGCAGTCGACCCCCCGGTGTGCTTGCTCCGGCTGGTCGGCCAGCTCCTCGGTGACGGAGGGCTCCGGCAGCGAGGCCTGGTCGCGCGGCACCGAGTCCAGGATCAGGTACTCGTTGACCTCGTCCCGACGCAGGCAGCGCTGCGCGTCGTGCTGCCTCGCCGCGAGGTCCACCAGCAGCGGGCATGCGGCCTGCGCCGGCTCCGCGGGGGTCGGGGGCGGGGTGCGGGGGGTGCGGGGGGTGCCCCCCGCGGGGATGAGGTCGGGTCGCGGCGGGTCGTCCTCCTCGCTGCGCCGCTTGAGGATCCCGAGCGTCGGCCGCATCCGAGCCTCCAGCGTCTTCACCTCGATCACGAACGTCCTCGGCTCGGATCCCAGGTCGACCGAAGGTCGCGCCTCCTCGGCTTCGGTCGCGGGCTCGGTCGGATCCGGATCGGTGTCGTCGAGGACGCGGACCGGCTCCGCGCACTGCGGGATGAACTCGACGACCGCGTCGATCGTCTCGATCGTCTCGACCGGCTCGATCGGCGAAACGGTCGACTTGACGATCTCGCGCTCCTTGATCTCGACCACGCGGCACGCATCCGGCGTCGTCGGTCGGTCCGCCGTCGGCCGACGCTCCGCGTGGAGGTTGTTCTTGGATATCTGGGTGAAGAGGTCGCTGTCCTGCAGCAGGTTGAAGGTGCTGCTCTCCTTGCTGGCCGCGGCGGGAGTGGAGTCTCGGCCGGGTTCGATGGAGTCGGCGGACATGGCGCTGGAGATGCTGTCGGAGGCGGGACTAAGCGAGGCGTGCTGACTGCGGATCCCGCCCTCCTTGATCTCCCGCTTGATCGGCACGGGACTCTTCAGGGCGAGGGGAATCTTAGACTTTTTAATTTCTGGTTTTTCAGTTTCGGGCGTGTTGACGGGGCTCTCGAGCCGTCGCTTGATAGTGTCCGTGACGTTTTCGTACTCGACGGGAGGCGAGGCGGCGCGCGAGGCCCCCTGCAACACAAACCGCGCTGTACTGGCGGCCCGTCTCCTCTAGTGTCGTGTCGTGTCGTGTTGTGTTACTGTGTCGTTATGTACAGTGTTAGTCTCTCCCGCGCCGGTGACCTTCCAACATGGCCGCTGGATGATAAGCATGATCCCGGTGAGTCCAAGCTCGATGGATGGATGTCGTGAATCAAAGCACTCGCACACACCCCCCGACACCAAATGTACATG
This sequence comes from Eulithis testata, assembly GCA_947507515.1. NCBI lineage: Eukaryota > Metazoa > Arthropoda > Insecta > Lepidoptera > Geometridae > Eulithis > Eulithis testata. The sequence goes on along the minus strand of OX382213.1, from coordinate 116,316 downwards.
TTGTATTTACATTGTTCCGGTGCATGAGGGTCGGGTTTTCTTCGGATTTACAAGGCGGGGGCACCAGACAGACGTTGGTGAGTACTTTTAGTTTGTTATTGCACTTCCGAGGTGGGGAAAATCCACAGGGATGCGATGCGATGCGATGCGATGTTGCGAGATGACGACTTACCGTATCGAAGCGTGATAGTTTATAAACAGTGACACCAAAGCAAAACAAACAACCAGGCTCAGTATTGAAATATTTTTGTGCAAAATTCCCAATGTGTGATTCTTGGCCGGATGAAACTTTTATTTTACAAATCGTTATGGCCCGTTTTAATTTTGTAAACCTGTCTAGTTCGACTTTAAAAATTACACATCCATCTAGTCAAGTTTAGTAAATTGAAACTACCCAGGGGTTAGTCTCAAAAACCATTTTAATTTTTAAGAGGATTTTGAGACTTTATTTCGCCAAATTACCTTGAATCAAAGGAATTTTGAGACTACCCCCTACCCGCGACATCAAAAACTCAAAACTCACAAAAATACCAAAAAAAAAAACACTTACCGTGACCTTCTCTAGAATGTTCTCCCACAGCTTGGTGAGCGCCTTGTTATCGGCCGCGGTGACGTCACCCGACTTGGCGCGCAGCTCGCTCGCTAGCACCTTCAGCTTGGCGGCGGAGAGGGTTTCCGGACAGTCGAGTTCCGCTTCGATATCGGACAGGTACTTGTGCAGGGAGTCTCCGTCCTCGGACTTAGTGGAGGCTGGCTTCTTAAGTCGGTCCCATCGCGCGTTGATGTCATCCACCTGCCGCTTGAGGGTATCTAGATGTGCGGGCTCGCACGTGTTCGCGTACTCGAGATAGTTAGCGTTGAGCTTGTCCTTGATGGCCTCCATCCGCGACATCTCCAGCTCGAGCGTCTGCTTGCCGACGTTGGCGAGGCCGTCCAGCCACGCCGTCAGCGAGTGCACGTCGTTCTGCATCTCCCTGGCGATGAGCAATGCGTTCTCCAGCTTAGTCTTGGAGTCGGTGACGTGTGCGCCGAGTCGGTTGTACATTTCCTTGAGGTGGTCGATCCTCGCGGAGAAGTCGGCCGGCTCCGGCACCGCCTGCTCCTCCACCATCTTGCGTCCCGTCTTGATGATGCTCTCCACCTCGGACTTTAACTCGCTCAAAGTGCGGTACAATTTCTGGAACACAAAACCGCTGAATTTTACGATGAATTTACGTACATTCCTAAGAGTTGAAAATTTCCTCGAGGGAGGTCATCGCTTGCCGGAAATTCCAGAAATCCATTCTTAAATATCAAGAAGGTGGACCTTCTGACGTTAACTGTGACAGAGATTTGCAGCACTCAAGGTGATTTTTATGACGATTTCCACTTTTGTAAATAGGAAACAAAAACAGTTATTGTACAAAACATAACAAACTTACGATCCATTTATAAAAGGTTAGAGTCGCAACCGCGAGAAAATAGAGCTCGTCCCAATTCATCGTATTGCAGTAAGCACAAGTGGCTAGTTGGGTGAGGCTAGTTCAATAGCGAGTACAATGCGCGCCGCGGTCGCGAGGCAACACCCGTGCCTAGCGTGCAGCCATCAATGGCAACCGACGCGCCTCTACTGACAAACTAATCGTACGTACGCATATTAACCAAATGTGGAATACGAAACTAGGTTTACCTAGTTGTACGTTATTTCATTGACATTGATTACAACGAGGCGCTATCGTTCAATCCCCGAAGCTGATGCGGTATATTAATGTATCAATGGCAGATGAGACAAAATGAGCTTACATATTTTCTAACAACATTTTAACCTAAATCTTGCCAAATATTGTGGCTTTGGAAATTATCTTCGGTATTTAGTTTGAATCTAGCACAATTTGATCTAAATGCCTCCTCCATTCGTTGCGCATTCGTAGAGCGTGTAATTAATTGGAATCACATGGAATCCTTACAACGGCGCAGCGCGATCACAGCGGTCAGCAAGCGACACGCGATCACAATAACTACTTCAAAACACGATACTAACACTTACTATAATAGTTTTACTGCATTTTAAATATATATACCAAAATCTTTTAAAATTAGTAACAAAATGGCGGTGTCTGTCAACTCCAAATATATGAGATAAGTTTACGTTACATACCTATAATTAGTTTGTAAGTTCAATGTTTATCCACAATCACAGTGGGACAATAAAACAGCTGTAAACAATTAGCTCCGAGCGGATACAGCGCGACAATCGGCAGATGATCGCGTCGATTACCGGCAACACTTCCGCTATATTTATACACATTATACACAGCAGGTAATGTGCGAGGCGACACTACGTGAAGCACTGCAGTCTGCACTGCTCCACTGCACAATGTGTCGCGTTCCTCTCGACACACGCGTGACGCAATCTTCTCTCAACTTAGGCAGGGCACATACTGGATTGCATTTTATAACATGTCGAACCAAATGTCATTTTTTTCGTAATAGATCTCTTATATTTGCTGTGTTTTTAGAACACTTGTGAGGTCATGTCCAGTACGAGCATTTAGTCTAAAATTTCGTTCAGTTAGTTACGTTTTAAATTTATTATCAAATTTAGTTATTAGATTTTTCGTGAGCTTTGAACAAAGTTACTTGGAGATGGCAAATTGTATCGAGTAGTAATGTGAGTGTGTACAGTGGCTTAATATGTGGTGCGACGGAGCACATCGGGCCGGGACGTGGAAGGGGCCCGCCGGGAATGTCGACAGGTATTTCATCTACATTATTTTATGCACTAGTTGCGGTTGCTTTGGTGTTCCATTACATTCACAGATATGTTAGAGAGTGGTTTACGAATGTTATGCTGCACCGCTACTAACAATGGATCAGAGTGGGGCTCGGACATTTTAGTTGAGTTGAGGCCATTTTCAAGCGCGCAAAAACAGGCTAAAACAGCACATGGCGAGTCGCCCGCTCCCTCGTATGTTACTAACGAATAAGGCTGAAAATGATCACTTCCACCGCGACTAGTTCGCAGTGTCCGTCAGTAAGACACACAGTCATTCATTCTAGGCACTCCTGAAAACCAGCGCTAAGGAGCCACCGGACACTTTTAGCATTTGCTGAGCGAGTACCCTTTTTTACGCATCTTTCTTTATAAGTGAATGTTTATTTCATTGTATCTATATTGTATTAGTACTAGTAGTAGTAGTATAATGTACTGACGAGGCATGCGCGTAGTTGTGCCCTGACGGCGTCAGGCTTGGCGTGCGGCGGCTGCGTGCAGAGCGGCACGGCGCGCTGCACGGCCGCCAGCGCCGCCAGCGCGCCCGCCGCACGCGACACTATGTCGCCGCCCACTGCCGCCGACAACATCTCCTCCGCGCTATCCACCTTACTCTGCAACACATGCACATGCACATACATACATTTACTATTCACACAACTTACCGACCGAACACTGCATACTAATACTATGTTATGCAACTAGTGATTCAAAGATGGATTTAAAGCGAGGGCCATAAATGAACCATTCACGTCGTTCAAGATTCTAACACTTGAATCACTTGCTACGCTCGTGATTCAATCATCATGAATCATTCACTTGCTCATGTTTCATTTATGGCCCTCGCTTTAAATCCGGCTTTTATTCACTAGTTGCATAATATACTATTATACCATGACTACAAGAAAAAGAAAGATTGGAAGTTGTATAGCTAATGTTATACAACCTCCTTGAGCAAAAACAATAATTAGATGAAGGTCAAATATATTAGTGTGTTCTAAATTCAAACACCAAAACAGTACTTTTTATTTACTGTTTTCAGTGAATAAAATAACTCTTTTAGAGGGGGAATGTTATAAAATTTATTATAACATTGTGGTAGCAGCGAGTATAGTTATGCACTGACCTGCAGCAGTTGCAGCTGCTCCTTGAGCCTGGCGTGCGCCTCGTGCTTGCCGGCGCGGCGGTACGCCTCCGCCTGCTGCTGCACGCCCTCCAGCATCTCGCGCTTACTCTTCAACTGCTCCGCCAGCCGCTACCCACAACAACATTACTATCACCCGTTCTCATCCATCAACACCGAGGTGCATCGATCGACGATCTACTTCAACTACGTCAACAGCAAAAGTAACGAGATGTGAGTCAAGCGAGGTGGAGTTGTAGTTGTAGAGAGTAGTCAGTAGTCACCTGCAGACGGTCGATGGGTGCGCGGCTGTCGATGGCGGCGTGCACGTCCTGCAGCCAGTGGTGCAGCGCGTCGAGGCACAGCTCGGAGTCGGCTGCCTCGCGCGCGAGCCGCTCCAGCGCCGCCTGCCTCGCGGCTGCCTCGCCGCGCAGCGTGTTCCACCGCTCCGTGACGGCGTGGATCTCGGCGCGGATCCATGCGGGCATGATGTGCGCGTCCGCCAGCTGCCGCCCGATCTCCTGGATGCAGGAGAGCCGCGAGTCGCTGTGGTTGCCGATGTAGTTCTCCAGGTCCTGCAACACCAGGCCAGTCAGTCGGTTAGAGTTAGAGTTAGAGTTAGAGTTAGAGTTAGAGTTAGAGTTAGAGTTAGAGGTCGGTTGGGTCGGGTGACTCACCGAGAGGTCGTGTGCGATCTCCTCCGCGTCGGCCGGCGTGTCGGGGTCCCGCCGCAGCCGGCGCTGCAGGCCGTCGAGCCAGGCCGCCTCCTGCGCCAGCCACGCGCGCAGCTCGCCCGACTCGTGCCACGCCTCCGCCAGCACCCTGCACCCACACAACCACACCCACCACCGCCACACTATACTATACTATACTATACTATACTATACTATACTATACTATACTATACTATACTATAAATTACATTTCAATGCAATACAACCTACAAAATCCAGTAAAGTACCGAGATATTTTAGTTTTAACAAAAATGTACAGAGAAGTATAACCTAAGACGACCGATGGCACTTCCTGGGAAAATAAAACCAAGAAATGAAGTCATAATAGTACGTATGCATGTGGAATATGTAGATGTAGTGTTGCTTAACCGACTAGTAAACAATCTATCCATCCAATAGAAGAGGGACCTGACTTACCTATCACGCTCCAGGACATGCAGATCGCTAAAGCTAGAGAGCTGAAATTTATAATTTACTTTTCTTACATGCCAAGACGGGATTTTGAGAAATTAAACACTTAAGTGGATCAAACTGGGCCTAAACTTTTGGATGCAAAATCGTATTCCTTGAAGTTATAAAAACCAAAATTGGCCTGTATATTCATCAAACGAAATAAATAAGAACTGCATTTAAAAAAACTAACTTAACACTAATTCGCTGTGCGATTAGTTGTCAAAGTTTGTATGGAACAATCGGTTTGTTTCAAGCTTAGCATGTCCTTAAAATACAAAAAAAAAATACGAAAGTTGTAGGCAGGTACGGAGATAGCGTAGGTAGAAAATACGAGCCTCTGAAGCCACATTTACAGAAGTAGGTAGGTAGTAGGTACCTACTTAAGATCTCGCTATAAAGTCAACGGAAAGCATAGTTTGTATTTGCTTTGTTACTGAGTACCTACCACGCGGACAAAACCGCGGGCGCTACAGCTAGTGTAAACATAAAAAGTAAATAAGTATGAATGTACTTGTATCTCTCGTATACGCCGTGCATGACGGATGTCCACCGTGCATTGAGCTGTGTGACTCGCCGCGCCAGCACGGTCGGCTGCCGAGCCTCCGCCGCCAGCAGGATGTCGTTACCTACACAACAATACTAAACAACAACAACAACAACAACAACACATTCCACTTCGACCAGTTTAAATACCAAGTCATTTGTAACTCTGACCCAACCCGCACATGAACAAGGTTCAATCTTTTTTAATGGATCCTATGAAATAAGTTTAATAAAATACATATGTATGTTCAACCGCATAAATGTCACAATCATAATGTTCGCTGTGACAAAAGTTGACAAAAAAATGGAACTTACTATTGAAATGCGAACCAGGCAAGCTGCGCTTAACGTAATAAGGCTTAGTTACGCGACTCGTGAGAGATCTCAGTGTGTGTATCTATGTATTAGTACTAACTGGCTTCGTTGAGGTTCCTGAACTCTTGCGTCTTGTCGTCACACTTGTCCTTGAGCGCCTGGAACTTGAGCTTGGTTTGGTACAACTCGCCCGAGTCGGAGATGTTGCACTCCGACTCCTTCGGGATCTGACCCTCAATCTCCTCCAGCCATGCTGATATCTACACAATAAGTTAACTCGCTTTTAATATACATAATATATACTTGTGAGATATGATAGTTTTGTAGCAAATCTGTAGAAATAGGTAGCATTCAGTTTGTTAATAGTTTAAGTTGTCAAAATAAATATTAGAATTTTCGTCGTTTCATTAGTAGGTAAAATAGGATAATAACATAACATAGGTAGGGCAATTAGGTAGGTTAGTTATAAGTTAGTAAATATACATTACACGGCTAGGTAGGTTAGAAACATGGACGTATTATCATACGTCCATGGTTAGAAATAATATAGAAATAAACTAGATTTAATAAATAAAGATTGTAAGGAACGTGCCGTCAGCCAATCAGAAGGCTAGAAAATAGCGACGCCGTTCTCCGTAGGGTATTGCCTGCTGCAACGGACATTGTCACGTGACATCTTAGATTTAAAAAAAAGTATGACATTTTTCCAATCAAATTCAGTTACAAATTCTCAGTCATCTTTTAATCATCTCTCGTACTAGAAGCTGCAGCACCTCAAAATTATAATAGTGTGACATTTACCTCGTGTATCTTAGTGAAGACGGCCTCCGTCTTCTCTAGAGCACGTCGCAGTTGTTCGTTGAGTTGCAGCGCGCGTGCGGCGACAGCACCGTGCCGCGCGTGCAGGCGCCGCGTGCCGGCGTGCAGCGCCGACCTCAGAGCCGACTCGCACTCTTCCGCTAGTGCGTCTCTGGCACTCTCGATCACGCATACTTTCAACTTGTACGTTTCCTTCTCTTCCTCTATTTTCTGGGGAAATTATTATCCTATAGTAGGTGCCAACTAACACGGCAGTACAGGTCATTCACCCACCTTCACCACGATGTCGCAAAATTCAATTTATGTATGGCTAACTCTATCGCTTTCCATACAAACATGTCGCTAAGACGGCAATCGCTCGAATCTCATAGCACTGTTTGTTTACCATACATCATTTGGCACCTACTACAGTAATTAGCAGCCTATTCTAATGCATGCATATGCAATGCGTCACTGTTTAACGTCCAGCCGTCTCCTTCGAGAGGTTAGGACGTGCGTATAATATTGTACAATAATAATAAAATAAGGCTCACATTACTAGCTTCCAGAGATTTATCCAACTGCTCCACCTCACCGACGGGAATGTACTTGTTGTCTTCTAGGAATGATTCCACCTTTTCCAGCCATTGAGTGACATCACTAGTCTCACTCTCTAGCTGTTCCAGTAACTTGACACCTAACGAACATAATAATACATCAAAACGCTCCTATCAACAATCAGAAACTAGAACCGATAATTAGTTAAGTAGATACTACAATGAAATGTAAATGTAATTACCATTGTTAAGTTTAGTGACCTTCTGGTCGAGGATGGCCTTGGCGCCTTGCAGCCTGGTGGCGAGGCTGTCGAGGCTGGTGGTGCAGTGCAGCTGCAGCGTGCTGCCCTCAGGGCTGCGGTCTCCGTGCTGCTCTACTACCGCCTCGTACGCACCCTGCAGCGCCTTCAACTCCAACGATAACTTGCTCAACTTCTCCAGTTTCGCTACAACTTGCTCCTTGCTGGAGATGATATCGTGTTCTGCGATTATCTGAGCTTCCACCGCGTGGATCCTGTTCTGCAGGTTATTGAAGTCGTCTTCGTTCGGTTTCGGTTTGTTGGCGAGTGCGAGTTTCATGTGCGTCTCTCGCGTCGTGAGATTCGTCAACAGTTCCTCGTACTGGTCGTTGGTTCGCTTCGTGTCCGCCTCCGTCTCCTCCTTGTGCCGCTTCGACAACGGCTTCGTTAGTAAGATTATCGATTGGGCGTTCAGCTCCTGTACATAACGATCTTAGTTAGATAACTACTAAATCATCATCAGGCTGCAGCTGTATAACTTTATCCATCCATCCGGATGGTTAAAGTTATAAGGTATGGATGGATATTGATACTTACAAACTTTGGCGTTTATATATAATATTAGTAGGATAAGGGTGTACATTTCCTATGGATTATGGCGCTCCAATGGTTTGTAGCCAGCATCGGGCTGGATGTGTAGCTGAGTGACGTAACAAGTAGCACTAGAACACATTTGAAACCAACACTAACCGGCCATTATGATTCTCGAATATAAAAGTATAACATTTGAGTCTGTTGATTGACCTTGAGTTTGATATCGAGTTGCTTGAGAGCTCTGATCTTGTTCCTCAGATGGATGAGCTGGTTGTTGGAGGGCTTGTCGACCAGCATCTTGTCCATCCAGTGTCGGACGTGAGTGAGGTCGTCGCGGAAGGCCTGCAACGCGCCGGTGAACAGTTCCTTGTCGTGCCGTACTGTGAGCCTGCTCCTCATGTCGGCCAGCATGCGCTGGATGCGCCGCCAGCGCTCCTGCAGGGACTGGATGCTGGCGGCGTGCTGCTGCGCCTCCTCTGTACATCACAACTCTCAACTAAACAAACATGCTGCATCCCATCCTACTGCTTATAATGCTTACATATCAATTATGATTACAATAATTTACGCTTTAGATATCAATCAACTATTATAGGGTTCATTCTATTCAGAGGCACCCAACATGAACAAGTGTACTTCTTTACTAGCATTCCCCCCCCGGTCTCTCCTAGCTCGCAACCGGCGCCTTCCGGGAGGAGGACTAGGGAATCCAACTCGAGTACCAGGTGGAGCAGGATTTATCAGGGAATTTCTGGTTCGGTAGGAAGTGATGGATTACCGTGGAGGGCAGCATCCTTAGCCAACCGGCGCTGGATCTCCTCGACGTTGGCGAAGTCAGCGCGCTGCGCGACCAGCTGCGCGTCCAGCCGCGCCAGCACCGCCAGCACGCTGGCCGCATCGGCGGCGGAAGGTTCCTCCTCCACTCGACTAGCGCACTAACAAAATAAACGTCGCAACTTCAATAAGTGCTTGCGAAAAGTGAGATGGTAACGGAGGAGTCTAATGGGGATACCTCATCCAAGGTTGTCTCAGCATTATGCGCCCAGTCCTCGAACACCTTATACCCCAGCTGGAAGTCGGCACCGGAGTCGTCGAGCCGGGGCTTCTTGGCGTGGCTGACGGCGTGGCTGACGGCGTGGCTGACGGCGCCGGTCGGAGCGACGGGCTCCACCTCCATCGACGACTCGCGACCCTCCATCTCGAACTCGAAGCCGAGCTCCTTCATCTGAAAGGTTACTGTTACAAGACGGCTCCTAGTACACAATAGGGCTTCGGCAAGGATCTCGGGGGATGGGATGGCACTGACCCGATCCGCCTGCACTTGCAGGATCATGCGCATGGCGTCGAGTCGGTCCTGCAACGCCTCGGCTTGGTCCCGCACGGCATCGTGCTGCAGCAGCACGCTGGCGGCGCGCGCAGCATCCCGCACGTGCTGCTGCGCGCGCTGCAGCTCCGACACGCGCTGCAGCACCAGGCCCACCTCCGTCACCGGCTCCGCCTCCATCTGCAACCATCACCCTCCTCTCACATCCCCTGCCGATCCAATGGACTCGCTCTACTATCTAAAACAAGTTGCGGAAACACTTTTAGCGGTTAGATGGTAGTTGGACGTACTCGCTTGAGAGCATCCTGCGTGCGATCGCATTGCTGGGTGAGGTCCCGCAGCTGGTCCCGCAGCTGGTGGTCGTCGTCCTGGTGTCGGTCGGCTTGGTGCAGCGCGTGCGCCGTCCACTGGCACGCGTGCGCCCAGCGCTCGCTGAGCGCGCGCAGCTGGTCCTCAATCTCCGTTACACCTGTAATCGCAACCGTTCAACTAATGTTGCTCCGAGTAGCGACGGTCGGATGTCGTGACGCGAGACTCACTGGTGTCGTGGTCGTCCACCACGATGACGCAGTCGGCGAGTGCGTCCACGAGTGGCTGGTGGTTGCGCAGGTCGGCGTGCAGCGCGCGCACGGCGTCCAGGCCGGCGTGCGCGCCCAGCCGGGACATGCGGTCCTCGGTCTCCGTCAGCCATTGTCTGGGGAGACGACCTTGCAATGTAACCTGAACATTATTTTGTATCCAACGAGGTAGAAAACTTAGCGTCCGGCCGGAGGTGCCCCCCTTGAAGTGTCCCATCCGGTCCATCCTAGGAGGAACCTCAGCAGGAGGATCGTTCCCCAAGCCGAGCGTTCGCGGGAGGAGGATCGACCGAGGTTCTAGACGCGGGCGCAATATTCAACTCCCGAGGGAGTCTCACTTTTTCTTATGCTGGAGCTAGCTGACAACAAGCTACCCGTCCCAGCGTCCTAGCGCGAGTCTTCACCGAGCTCTCGTCGGAGCGGGAGCTACGCAAGGTTGCACTTTACCGGAAGAGGTCCAGCTGATGCAGCTGCTGGTGCATGAGCTGGTCGTGGATGGCGGCCTGCGTGTCCATGGAGCGACGCCGCAGAGCCTCCCAGCGCTGGTTGAGGAGTCGCACCTGCAAGGATTGCGGCCTCCGCATTACAAGACGGTTATCCGCGGGGCAGGTTGACTCTTGAAGTGGTAAATGAGCACCGTCTCCTGCGGCAAGTCATACCTGCAGTCGTACTTCGGCAGCCTCCTCCCTGGAGAGGCCGGCCTCCAGGATAAGCCTGGTGCCCTGCTCCAGCACTGTGCCGACGCGACCCTGGTGCTCGGATAGCTCCAGCAGGAACTTCTGAAATGTTACCCCGCAACACATTGCAGATGATCCCACTTAACTGATTTTATAAAACGGAGGTTGCTTTAAAAACCAACACCGATCTAAAACTTCAACGATATCATTAAGTTATAAACCAAGAAGGTTTATGGCTTTTTAACCGACTTAAAAAAGGGAGGAGGATTTCAATTACCTAAGTTGTATTTTTTTTATATATTATTTTTAGGTTTTATCTCAGAACTCTGTCATTTATGAACCGATTACAAAAATTCTTTTTTATCTGAAAGCTTCCACATTGATGCCATAATTTTTTTGTCAAAATCAGTTCAGCAGGTTGAGGTTGGCAGTTAAATAAGTGTAACCGGAAAAAACTCGTCATTCACGTACTCAACATTGCGTATTTTTCTGTTCTGTAGTGTTTACGATCAATAGAACAGTCTCAATGAACCGCTATCATCATCGTCGTCATTATCATTTGATGATGAAGGCGTATCAAATTGAAGTCGGTTTTTCCAGGTTTTTAAACTTATATATTACTAGCTTCCGCCCGCGACTTCGTTCGCGTCCCGTTGGATCCCGTTGATTTTCCGGGATAAAAACTAGCCTATGTGTTAATCCAGGTCACAGACAATATATATTCCAAGTTTCATCCAAATCGGATCAGTAGTTTTTACGTTTAAGAGTAACAAACATCCATCCATCCTTACAAACTTTCGCGTTTATAATATTAGTAGGATGTAACTTGTCACCAAAGGAAATCATGGCAGACAACAAGGTAGAGGGGCGCAGTGGTAGTGTTAGTGAAGTGACCTCGTGCTGATGGAAGCGGTCCTTGAGGGCGGCGAGGTCGGTGGGCGGCGGCTGGGCGGCCAGCGCTAGTCGTTCCTCTGCCTCCAGCAGCCAGGCCAGCACCTCCTCGAATGCGCCGTAGTACCCGCCCAGCTCGCCAGATCCCGTCGTCGCGCTAGACACCGGCCGCGAGCCCATCTGACACGACTGCAATGCACACCCCACACCCCACACCTTATCACAAATATAACACATTTGGAACGCAGCGCACGTGGAACGTTCCCTTTGACAATACTAAAGCATTACCCTGAATGGTCGACCATGTTCGGATGCAAGTTAATTTAACAAAAGTTTAACCCCCGAAAATCTCATTACATCCTCCAAATCATCGCCGGTCATCATCGGACCTTGAAGTATGATCTCCAGTTCCAGAAAAAACTACGTTGAAATTGGTCGGAGCCCTAAATCTCAGAGATCCGTGTGCACCGCCCTCGATATTATAACACCCCCGCTTCTCGGTCGGGGGTTAACAAAAGGAACCACGTCGACTAATCGTTTGATGCAAGCCATCTGACGACCTACGCCTTCCGAACGCTTTCAATTCACTTTGTGTTCGAGTTCGAAATATATCAGAAAAGTTGATTCGTTGTTCAGAGTACCTCAGGGCATCATTGTGAGTCCTCTCGTTAAGAGGATGCGTTACCTCGGCGGGCGCGTCCGCCAGCGGAGTGGTGGGCTCGGAGGGCAGGCTCTCCAGCTCCGCAACGTCCTCCGAGGAGTGCGGGAGGGATTGGAACAGGCACATCAGATACATCATTATCGACTTCTTATCAGGATTCGGAGTATTCACATCTAGAATGTAATGTTCTCAATATGTTTGAACGCATGTAAAGTTACCAAGTTTATATTTTGATATCCAAGTATAGACAAACTTACCTTCCGGGTCGAGCAGGCGCGGTATGCCGAGATGCGTGTGTGCGAGTGCGAAGGCGTGCTCGAGTCGAGCTGCCGGCGAGCGCGCCACTACGCCCGCGTAGTCGAACAGCGCGGGTCGCCAGCGATGCAGCAGCGCGTTCAGTGCCAGCCCCGAACTCCATGACGAGGTGAAGTTCGTCACGTTCACGCCCATGTAGTTCTGACAAAGAACGCATTCACCTTATCACAACCCCTGGACCCTGCTAAATATAACGGAAACCGCAAGCATCTTTTCTAATGTAGAAAAACCCGGTTAAAAAATTAACGGACCCTGCAGTGAAATAAAAATGAGGATGATTATACGTTAGACCTAAAACGTAATAACTATCAGAGGCATGATTTCTTAAATAGAAGCAAAGTGAGAGCACGGGGAGCTGTGAGGTGAGCGTACCTGAGTGTGCGTGCGACACCACGCTAGCAATGTCTTCTCGAGGTTGGTCTGATGCAGCTCCGTCATCAGCTCCTTCAAGTGGTAGTGCACCTGCCAGTGCAGAATGATGCTCCACACCAGTCCTGGACGAACACTTAACAATCAGTTACAGACTAGATTTAGGTTTTCAACTGAATTGATACTAACTACTACTACTAACTGATTATAATGTGAACTGAAATTAACATTATAATCAGTTAGTGTAATCGTCGTCAACTTGATCGCTGGTGACTTGTATATTACAAAAGCAATTGAATTAACTCAGATATGATAAAGTGAGCGCTAGAATGTGTCTGGAGTGGGCAGTAAGACGTTACGTTACCGAGGATGAGTTTGGGGTTGCCGTCGACGATGTCGTTGCTGCTGATGTTGACGAGTTTGACGCCGCTCGCGTCCAGCACGTGCAGCGCCGTGTTCACGTTGTTTATGTGATGCACACGCATGCGGCCGCGCTCGCGCTTCTGCAACAACCACCACACCACCACAACATTGTCACACCTATCCTATATGTCAATAATATTATTATAGATCATCTGTCTCTAAGGATGCTTACGTATTGCTGTGCGGTGAGTATCTCAAGCAGAGAGAGCAAGATCTCCCCATCTCGAAGGTCGAGGAACAAGTCTTCCACGAGTGGCTTGTCATTCTGCAAATCACACAAGCATGCAGCGAATAGTAAAACAATTATGTTATTGGTACGTAAGTACTTGTTTACAAATACTAAAAGAATCATGGTAATATCTCGTATCTAATCGTGCCTTCATACATTAAGTAATGGTCTAGTATTTAATTGAAGACAAGTCCGTCGACCGTTGCCCTCAATTGGTCCGCGATCGCTCATAATCTGCTTCTAAATAGACCATGTAAATTGTTCCATTTAGTTAGAGAGTGAGTGTGGCCTGGCTAGCAGCTCCGCAACAACTATGATTCAGTCAGCGTATAATAGCTTGTTTGATTGCGAACAATATCTAGGTACTGCAAAAATGTAAATGGAAAAAGACAATTAGAAATTGTAAGTACCTGTTACAATAAATGAAGGAAAAAATAAATAGGTACCAAGAACAAAATATTGCATTGCACCTACCTTTACAAGTTGGGAGTTTATCCATTTGGCAAAGGTTTTTTTCTGGACATCTTCCCGCTCATCTGAAACATTTCAAATTATAAATGATCCTTGTGATTTCATTGAATAAAAGATTGTTGACTTTGATAAACGAACAGCTGAAATAATATTGTACATTGAAGACTCCTTTTTCCCGATCGTAGAACAGAATCTTGGGGAAGACCTACATCCAGCTGTTCACATGACTGTTAAAGGTAGTACCTACGTACCTAATAACCTAAATTTGTGCTAGTCCTGGTTTAATATATGCCGAGAACTGTTCTATTACCAGCTCGGGATGAGCGAGCAACCGTCAGATTCGCAACACTAACCATTTATGTTTGTCGATTTTGCATTGCTTAACGTCACGACAGCCGTGGGCACGACGCCCTTCACATTCACATCGCATGCGTAACGTGACTCTTCAATTTCTGTCAAAAATACAACCTTAACGCACAAGGTAAGGTATCCAGGCCAAGCCCTTAGCGTGGTGGTATGCTACAGGCAACTGTTTCGGAACATGCATAATATTTCAAAATAGAAAGAGATCAATCGAATAGGAGAGCGTATGTACTAGCATGCACGCACGCACATACTCATTGCTAATTAGAACGATAGAACCATTCAGATGCTTTATTGTCAGTTAATCGTAAGTACGATGAAAACAAACAGCTTACAATACGAATGCAATCTTATTAGGTCAACAGAAAACCACATCTTATTCGCAGAGAAATGCGACTAGCTACTGTACCTACCTACTTAATAAGTGATGGCACCGAGAATTAATTATCCTATGATGCAATTATGTATAATATTTACAAGTGAACCCATTTTTAAGTCAAAATTTGCGACGGATTATGTACCTAAAGAAAGAGGCGTAGTTTGTATCGCGCGGAGGCTGTCTCCGCACCGCAAGGTCAAGTTTTTGCCGAGCGCGCCTCAACTCTACCTATTCCACGGCAATTTGCGGTTCAGCGGAATTTTTTGATGCTTTGTTTTGTGGCTTTTAATTCCGTTTCGACTTGAAAATTGTCTCACTTAATATTTTAATTGGTATATTTGATGGAGTGAGCGAACGAAGAACAAATCGGCATTGTACCTAGTATGTTTGTTCGAACATAACTTTCGAACCGCTTATCCAATCTTCACCAAATTTGGTAGGTCTCTGGGTGGTAGTCTGGTTTGTAATATAAAGTAATTCAGTCAAGGGGTTGTAAAGTTATAAAGGTCCAAAGGGAGTAAACAAAAAATAAAGTCGTGCAAAAATATCAAGTGGGGTGTCATGTAATAAGGCTTTATTAGGACATTCCAAACCCATTTTTATTCTTGTTGTAAGTTAAAAATATTTTGTTTGAGCTATCGAAAAAATTATGAGAAAACCAGTGAGCTACAATTTTTTTTAACAGTTTTAATGACTTTGTTGTTGAGGTAAGTAAGACTGGGAGTTACTTAGCTACATCGCGGTATCGATGCGAATTGCAATGTTAATCTCTACTGTTGTTAAAAACTAAATATTTTGGTTTTATTAACATCCGACCAACAGAGTTATATTGTATACCCCCGCCCCCGGTAACTCTTTATTAAACGTGTAACGTTTACAACGAAGTACTTATTGTTGACTAGCAGCGCCTCGCGGTTTCACCCGCGTAATTCCCGTTCCCGTGGGAATTCCGGGATAAAATATAGCCTATGTTCATCAGGGATAATGTAGGATTCTAATGGTAAAAGAATTTTTTTAATCGGTCCAGTAGTTTCGGAGCCTATTCAATTCATACAAACAAACAAACAAACAAAAAATCAAACCTTTCCTCTTTATAATATTTGTATAGATGTATAGATGTATAGACTAGACACTGCTTCTGGCCACGACAAAATGAAAAAACTCATGTGGAATATACCTACAGATCAGTGTATGCTAGGCGCATTGTGCGGCGTGTTGTTTATTTTTGTGTTGCTCCCCTTCCTAGCATGTGTCCTCGGATAAATGGTTTTAGTTCGAGTAAAGTAAACTTCTATAAAGTTCCGGCCAGAGGTGCAAGCAGCACCAGCTGTCATAGTATCGTATCCAACAAGTGTGGGCGGTCGCTCGACACTACGCTACGCTACGCTCGGATGGGTGCGTTGCGTTATGCAACACTCATAGAAAGTTACACTTTACCTACGACTTTAGAGCCCCTTAATATCTGACAAGTGTTTTGTGCTAAGTAACACACACACACGCACACACACAGTCCGTGGGAGGACGGTATGTGTAACTTTTTTTAAAAATCCTTTGTCTACAGTCTACACTATTTGCTTGCATACATTACATTGTACTAAGCTACTAAAAAGATGCAGTTTATACCTACCTATTAAGTACGCATCAGATAGGTCAATTCTTTTGCTGTTGATGCGAGACGAATGTTTAATCTGAGCCCTTAATCTAAGTTTTGTTTAGTTGATTTGCTAAAAGTATTTTGCAATTTTCTGATTTTGTATTGGAGTCAGTTAAGAGATATTGATCACATGGTGGATCACATATTTATTGTGCTGGTATTCAAACGTTGTTGGTTTGTGTATTGGTAGGTAGGTATCACATCAGCGCACTGCACTGGCTCTAATAGAATTGTGCGTGTGCGTCCGTTGCGTTGCGTACCTACACGCCGCGCCGAAGCATTCCAGCACACTATCGCATGCGCCACTAATTTCTCAACGCCTGCGTCCGCGCGACCATGGCGGCTGCACCTGCTATACCTACCACGAATAAAGAAAGTATATACCTAATCTGCCAATGTGACGAATAAAGAGATTCCGTCCAAAGCCACAAACAATTAGGTACCTACCTACGTAGGTACTCTTACCTAGCTTTCGAAGAGATTTGGCTACAGGGTGCACTGGTATAAATTTGGGTCAAACCATACCATAAGATAAGATAAGCTAACCAACGGCCATATTGTGTCGAATATTTTTATGCGTTCCGTTGTGTCGTGTCGTGGTTTGCGTTTCATTGCAGGAGTGTCAATGATCCACGCCGGAATATGCATTCGCATCATCTCAATTCACTATCATGAGAAACACTAGACCAGACTGACTAAACAGAGTATACCTACTTAGATAATTGTATGATGATGTCAATCGTAAACACCCGTGTTACGCGCACATTTAGTAGATAAAGAACAACGAATCCTGAGCTGATGCCGAGACAACGCATAAATTAACCTACCTAGTTCCGGTGGGTGGTACTTTAATTACGAAAGCCACTCATTATGTCTCACTTGTTACCTCCGCCACATTACAATACAGTCATCCTGCTAATATTATAAACGCGAAAGTTTGTGAGGATGTTTGTTACTCTTTCACGCTAAAACTACTGATCCGATTTGGATGAAACTTGGAATATATATTGTCCGTGACCTGGATTAACACATAGGCTACTTTTTATCCTGGAAAATCAACGGGATCCAACGGGACGCGAGCTTAATAATACGAAAGTTTGTGAGGATGTTTGTTACTCTTTCAAGCAAAAACTACTGATCCGATTTGGATGAAACTTGGAATATATATTGTCCGTGACCTGGATTAACACATAGACTACTTTTTATCCCAGAAAATCAACGGGATCCAACGGGACGCGAACGAAGTCACGGGCGAAATCTAGTGATATTATAATCCCTATTACATAAAAATTACAAAAACAAAAAGGTGACACATAAATTTAAACATGATAGAAAAATGACAGGTTCTTAAGTGAAACTCGCTGCATGGATGCCCATGCCCAGTATGGAAACTAGATCCACCAGTGTCTGCCAGTGTGCTGTGCTGTCACCGATTGAACGGACACACCCACAACCAACTTGTTATTGGAACGTTCAATCCTTCTTATTAATAAATAAAAACGCGGAAGTTTGTAAGGATGTAATGTATGTATGTTTGTTCCTCTTTCACGCAAAAACTACTGACCAGCGGGCCTAAGATGCGCACCGGGAGATATTTGTCATGTCGTTCTGTCAAAATTTAAGCATTTTGTACCAGTTTAGGAACTATTGCATTATCTGTGGTAATGTTGTCGAGAAACCGCGCCTTTGAATTTTCAATTTTTGACATTTCTGCATGACTATTATCTCGTCCTCAGAGAGGTACGACGACTAAGAAGTGTCAAAAGTGTACATTATGGCGCGTTTTGTCGACACCATTAGGTACCACAGATAATGCAATAGTTCCTAAACTGGTGCAAAATGCTTACATTTTGACAGAACGACATGACAAATATCTCGCGGTGCGCATCTTAGGCCCGCTGGATTAACACGTGGGCTATTTTTTTTCCCGAAAAATCAACGGAATCCAACGGGACGCGAATCAAGTCGCGGACGGAAGCTAGTTACGTATAACGAGGGATGTTATCAATAAATCAGGACTTTTGGTGTAGTATTGGTTTTCCGTTATGTCATCCATCATACTCGGAGGTAACCTAGGCACGAAGCTTTGGAAAGTAGGTATGTCCGAGAGATTTTACGGGATGACGTTACCAAAATTAGACCAAAATTTCTGCGCATAAGGCCCCAGTGCTCGTTATGAAGAGTTGAGGTATTCCAAGAGCAATAGCAACTATCCATAAAGTTGTTGAACTCCCGGACGCGACGACGACGACGCGACAGTTAGGAGCGACGACGTAGTGCCACTTTGCGCATAGTAATTGGATACTTGTGAGCCATTGTCTCTACCAGTAGTGACACCAGTTATGGTAACTAATAACTCTATTTAGTTTTCGTGTAACACAAACATAGTGTTAATATCGACCTTTGGCGATGAGAAAATAAATGAACTATATTATTATTATTATTCCTCAACTCTCTAGCTTCTATGGTTCATTCAGTTCAGCTATGGTGGAGGTGACACACAAACACCGGAGTGAAACCATAAATGTTCCGTTTTTCCAAAACTGAAGGTGAACACTGAAAAAAATGCTACGATCTTTGTATTTGTGTGTAGGTACCTACGTAACTTGGGTGGGATGGGAATAGAAGCACCCAGAATTGTCAACATTTTCACACGCCTGTTACTGCTCGTATGCAGTCTGAGACACTGTTTAGGAGCACCCAGTTAGTCATCAATTAACTCATAGATGACATCATCAGTTCACAGCTTCCACCGAGCGAATAGATCGCGAAAACAGGGTTAAAGGTGGTGTAGCTCATTAAAGTTTCGCTAAATAAATAAATGAGAATGCAAACTGATATGACTTTCATACGAAATATGTACAACACAATTGCGAGATTAGGCCTTTGATTAGAAGGTTTATCTGGCTGCCGGGATGGATGAGTTATGCACGGTGAATGGTGATGGTCGTTTCGCAGGACACAAACCTACTGCGATGACCGAAAAGGTGCTAATTTGGCAGCAGTGACGCACTCCACTCAATTATATAGAACACGCTATACTTATAACGACGAGAATAAAACAATGTCGTTGCTAAAACTAAATTGTACATAATATGTCCGCTGCTCTTCAACTAACAACTTCATAAAGCAATTATAAAACGAATTTTTATCTTTGCATCACAAATGTTCGTTCAATCTGAACACTACCACTTGCATATGTCCAATTTATTTAATACTAAGTGACGCCCGCGACTTCGTTCGCGTCCCGTTGGATCCCGTTGATTTTTCGGGATAAAAAGTAGCCTATGTGTTAATCCAGGTCACGTACAATATTATATTCCAAGTTTCATCCAAATCGGATTAGTAGTTTTTAAGTGAAAGAGTAACAAACATCCATCCATCCATCCATCCATCCATACTTACAAACTTTAGCGTTTATAATATTAGTAGGATAGGAAGTAGGATAACAATATTATGCAGAGACAGACAACAGACAAGTGGTGAAACCGGTTCCATAAGGATGATCATATGATCTGCAGGAAGGAGAGCTCTAATATTTCATAGCTTTCTTCAGCACAATAATTGGTGCATGACAAATGCCTGCCAGAGTAGTACAGTGGCAAGTGTTCATTATCTGCACATTGTATCATTTATGAATTAGTTAGGCAATCAGCTTGTAAGACAATTTATCTCAACTTATTAATAAATAGTAAGAAGTGCCCCCAACAACTAAGATCTCAAAATACTTGAAACATTTTATTTTACTCTGCCTGTGTGCTATAAACTTTGAATGCAAATAGCGATGTTCATCCTGTTATCTATCTAGTTTTAGCCAGATTCACATCAACTACAAAATCACTGAAACTAAGAAATTGAAGCTCATGTTACATCACTTTACCTCAAAATCTATTTAACTTAGTAAAAAAATAAAAGAAAATATTTTGAAATAGTTTAGGCATAGCCCTTTCATAAGACATTCCACATAATTTTCTTTTGATGACTTCATTTTTTTTATATCTCTGTTATTTATACTCCTGATAACTTATTTAAATGAAATTTATATCTGTGAAGTATGGTACATTTTTCTAAAGAGCACACATTTCACTTGCTCCAACTCATAAGTGGGGCATACTATTTCTCCGAAAGTGGGCTAGACTCGGTAACTACTTCAGGTTTAGATTTTGACATTGAATACTCCTTGTGTTATTTATAGGTAGTTCTAAGATTGCTCACAGGCATTACAGCTAAGTCGGTAATAGGTCTGCCTTGCGTGATGTGGGTCGTGGGACTCGTGGGATTAACCCTCACAAGAACAAACATTCCGGAAAAAAAAGAGCAAACATTTGTATGTGGAAAACTTAGCTCTATGTCTGGGTGTTACTACATTTATTATTATTATATTCCGTTCTTTGTGTCCTACTGCTGAGCAAAGGCCCCCCCATTCTTTCCACACACACTCCAATTTTGGGCTATGCTTTGCTAGTCCATCAAAAAATGTTTAAGTTAGTCCTGCCATCTTCTTCTTGCTGGGTCAGTTTGTATTGCGGACACCTAGGATACTGTGCTCCATCGCATGTTGGCAAACCTTGATTTTGGACTTCTGAAGTCGCATCAATGACCAAGTTTGCGCACCATAGGTTAAGACGGGAAGAATGCATGTATCCATTAGTTTGCGTTTTAAGGATAGTAAAAAAATCAGAAAAATCTTTCATGAAATCTCTCAAGGCCCAATAGCTCCTCCGGGCATTCTTGGTTTAGAGAGTAATTTCTTTATCTTGCCTGGAATCGAAGGAGACTATTTAGGCAAGGTAGATATAATCTAGTTCCCACAGTACAAGCTCTGCTTAGTTTGGGACTAGAGGGTGTTGTGTAAAATTCATTAAATGTGTAATATGTGTATATAAATTTTATTTAATATCTTAATTGTCATTATGTAGTCATATTGATGAGTCATGGAAGTTTTATGGCTTGGCAGCAACCACCTATACTGGCAGCAACCACCTATACTGGTACCACCTATACTGTACCTACCTATATGATTTAGATGGAGTAAGTTAGCAGCACCTATACCATCCTATGGAAAGACAAGGTCAATAAGTGCAGAGCTGACAAAGCCATGGCTTTCCTTGAGATGTTTTCTTTTATGAAAACCACTCAGCAGTTGCAGATATTACTGATAGAAAAACTAAGATAGCTAGTCAAGGTAGTGAAAAATATGTTAAGAGCCCCAATGACGTATGTGAAGATTCTTATCAGGCTACCTATGGACAATCATGGATGATATAAAAGTTCAAAATTTATTAGCGTTGTGTACAGAGTGCGCCGTCAGAAGAGCACTAGATAAGATTAGTGCGCGGCGGCAGGCAGGTGCCGCCTGGCGTTGCATCACCGCTACACAATAATGCACCTTTTAAAAGCAACGCTATGTTGAGCGAGAGTGTCAAGGTCTCGCTCCACCAACTTACTCAATCATACCATATCTTGCTTACACGTCGTCGGCTGATAACTTACCTACGAAACTCTGCTCCATTTTAAACAAACTCTCCTTCTTTCCGCTATGTTCACTTCTCAGCAGAATAAAGGTGATAATAAAAAGTTTCGTGAAGACATCACTTCACAAACACACAGTCACTCGCGAATAGTAAACTTGCTTCAAAATATTCCAAACAAGCCTGAGATGAGACGCAAAGACTTATAACATCTTCCGACACTTTAGGGAGATAGGTAGGTGTAACTTTAGGGAGATAACCACTTTATGTCGGTGTGAGCCGCCGCTCCGGGCGCGAAGGCAGCCAGCAGCACCGAACACCTATATCCGCCAGCAGCGGGTGCGGCCTTCCAAGATAATCACAATCACGACAATCACTCACAACCACTCTCTCTCAACGACCAAATCAACAACAAATAAAGTAGTGTACGTTAAACATCGATAGACTATCGATAGTATCGATAGTAAATGGCTATCGATACTATCGATAGTTTTTAAAACAATCGATCGATTGTTTACTCAAGTATTACTTATACATCCCTAGAGTCTAGGTATGCGTGTATGTAGGTTATTCCCCGGCTATAGTGACAAAGGCGCAGACATTAAGATTGTTCTCTATGGTAGGGGAATTACTATGCTAGCCATTTATCTAAAGAACGCTTGGCTGAAGAAACGCAACAACCAATACCATCCACGTCTTTATAGGAACACCTGATGACCTGTTGGGGTTCCTGGACGTTCCGGACGTATCGACCCCGTTAAGTAACTCATTGGTAGATGTCAGGCAATATCTGGAGAAGCCAGTAATTGACAGGAAAGAGTGTCCTATAACATACTGGAGATACAATAACAATAAATTAAATGAATTAGCGATGCTCTATCTGTGTATTCCAGCATCTTCTGTGCCTTCGGAACGGATTTTTTCGAAGGCCGGACAAATCTTAACCGAACGGAGAAACAGATTAAAAGAAAAAAGGTTAAACGAATTGTTGTTGTTAACAAAATAGTAAATATTTTAATGTTTGATTTGTTTCTTTAATAATGATGAATGCTGATTTTTTATTGTTATTTCAAATTTAATTGAAAATAAAACTCTTCGTTTCGTATAACATTTGTTATTTTATTGATGTCCTACAATTTTTTAAACTATCGATAGACTATCGATACTATCGATAGCTTTTAGTAAAACTATCGATACTATCGGATTACCAAACTATCGATGTTTAACGTACACTAAAATAAAGCACTGTTGAAGCACTGGACCAACACTGGACAGAACAAACTGATACTTCGTCTGTGTCTTTATGGCTCCGTCCATGTGATACTTCGTCTGTGATACCATACCACAGAAAAAAAATGTTATGTTATTTCTACATACAAAATGGCGGACATAAGAATAGGCGTTCATGGTCGTTCTATGATGTGTGCACCAGCCACGCACCAGCGAAGTACTTCGTCTGTGTGTGTGCATGTCAAATTCAACTTCAACTTCTTGGCTTTTGCAACTTGTTGTTACAATTCTGCCAGTGTCTGTTTACTCTAGTGTCACAAAGGGGATGGAGGATAAGGAAAAAAATAAGATTATGGTCGGTAAAATTTTAATGAGAATCAATGAAATATGTGTGACACAAACTTATTGAAGTTATAGGTATCTACTTCTAATGCGACTTCCAACCAGGTTGCGTTATACGGGAGGACATAGTCTCTGTCTCTTTCTATTCGGGGGAATAGAAAGAGACAGAGACTAGCTGCTAACTATCGTTAATAGATGTCAGCATCGTGCTATCGTGTTCAGCATTTGACCGCCCATGTTTTTGAAGTTATACGACTTCCAACTGACAGCGTCAAACAAAAGAAAAAGAAACATAGCCGTAAATTTCAACCATCAGGAGCGAGCTCTGTTGGCGGAGTATTTATTTTTATGTACTTATCCAATATGCATTACCTACTGAATTTTCACTTCAAAATAAAAAGTTGCCATATGTCTACATTGTTGGTTTGGATTTGAACTCGTATCCCGTTGTCGGACTATGTCCTCCCGTATAACGCAACCTGGTTGGAAGTCGCATTAGAAGTATAACTTCAATAATATGTTGTCATTACTTCAGGTATTGAAGAGAAAATAAATATAATAACGTCAGCCATTGAATTACTACTACTACGTAAATAGTAGCTCAATGACGACAGCCAACTTGACGAATGACATGACTTGACATAAATTATATCAATGATTCCTAGGTTCATGCAATTATTAGATCACTTGACACAGGCAAAATAGTCTGTCGAAATGACAGATAGAGGCCATTAAAAAAAAGAAGCAAGAGGGACACGCTAGGATATAGATGTTCGGTGGGGACACGGGTTTTGTCATTTTTTGAAACGACACATAGCACTTTTATTTTCATAGTTTTTCTTGTGTTATTGTGAGTATTGTCGTTTAATTTTGGTGGAATTTATAAAGAATAATACTTAGGTTGTAACATAAAGTGTGAGCCATTGGAATAAATGTGTATAAAGTGGTTTTTCTGAATGTGAAAATTCGTGTTAGGTTTTGAAGAGAAAATCTACCATTTTTTTTTTTCAAAACAAACGACAGCCGACTTGACGAATGACTTGACTTGATTTAAATTATTACAATTAGGTATATCACTTGACGTTGGCAAAATTGTCTGTCGAAATGACAGACAGAGGCTAATAGTGAAGAGAAGAAGAAGAAGCAAGAGCCTGAGAGCAATGTCTCGTCAGGTGCACAACGCCACCTACCAAAGTTGATTGCCACCGTAGCCAAACGGCGCG
The DNA here is from genome assembly GCA_947507515.1 of Eulithis testata. Classification (NCBI taxonomy): domain Eukaryota; kingdom Metazoa; phylum Arthropoda; class Insecta; order Lepidoptera; family Geometridae; genus Eulithis; species Eulithis testata. The sequence goes on along the minus strand of OX382213.1, from coordinate 91,608 downwards.
GCAGCCGTCACTGAAAGGCTAAACAGTCACTCAAGGCTGCTCCTTGGGCGTGTCCTGGGCTCACCCAGACCTCCGTATTCCGAGACAGAAATCGTTACTCAAGCATAGATTTGAGTAGAGATTTTCATACAAAAATCTATGCTTGAGTACGGATCAGTGCTTGAGTAAGGCTACGGAATACGGGCCAAAGACTCGGAAGCAGAGCCTTCGAAGTTGAAGCCAGAGGAAAGAGTGTTAAATTCGGCTCTTACCCGCACCTCTTAAGAAAACCAAATATAGAGTTTGGTAGAGGTGTTGACGACGTTTGGAAGAGCCCATACACAAGTCGCCTAACTACTAAATTTATAAATGGGAGATTTTTAATAATCTTTGATCAAGTTTAGTGCACCCATCGCCGTAATATTTTACAAAAAAAATCTGCTATATAACAACCAGTTTTCCATAGATATTCATAGAATCCCTAATTTATCAGTAGGTAGGTACCTACCTCAAACCAACGATCAAAATATTTACAAAATAAAATGTTGATTCGGCAAAAGTAACAACACGGCGCGACGGCACTGCTCTCAAGTTTAACGATACCTTATTAGGGCCCATATACACGATACTATTTTCTTGTACATATTTACCCCTATGCCTACTATGGATCAAGTCTGCCATAGGATAGGATCAACACTCCCCAGTCTCTTTTTAGTCCATGGTGGTACACCTAACCTACCTACCTACTATGCCACAGAACCACACAGAACAGGATAAAGGTACCTACCTACTTCTGGTAGGTGGCCCGATAGCTGCGGCTAGGCTGGGGCCGCCGCGTGCGTGTGTCGGCGCGGTCGGTGCCAGGCGCCGCCGCCGCTCGCGCGGCTTCTGCGCGCTGCAGTCTCCACTACCGACCGCCTGTCCCTATCCTTACCGCTCTCGGCACGGCAACAATAGACAACACCCCCCATTCAACAATTAGGTACCTACCACCTACCTAACAATAAAATAACTAACGTGCTTCTGTTTGTATTGTACCTACCTACCTACCTACCATTCGCTCTGGTGGTGTTCCACTGACACAGTTTCCCCATAGCCCAGGACTTTTTCGGCCACCTAGTGAAACATTATAGCAATTGCATCAATCAACCAACTATTTAGTAGGTAGGTACCTACCAACCTACCTAACGCTGTTTTTGCCGTGTTGAGTTGTTAGGCGTTGCATTTAACAATAACAAGGTTGCGCGTCGCGTCGTCGTCGTTGGGAACCGCGCCCACTGCTTGGACCTTAGCAGCATTATTGTTAGGTACCTAGCGATATGTTTACAAAGTTAAGTGAATATTCTGTGATGGTGTGTTATTATCAGTGTGGTGTGGTGTGGACACTGTGGTGTAGGTAGTGGTCGGTGTCGTGCGTGCGAGGAAGCTCGCAGCGCCGCGCGCGGATGTTCGTGTTCGTGCTCGTGCACTGGCTATGTGAACTCGCGAGGAGGTTGTTGTGTGAAGATGAATGGCAGTAAATCCGATGCGTCCACTTCTACCGATGATGTGAAGGTAGGTATTATAATAATAGCTAACGTGATGTGGTGATCATCCTGTGCTAAGACTGCTAAGCACCGCTAAGGGTTTGGTTTAGCCGGATAATCACAACACATACGAAACGTAACATTGTTGTCCTTTCATTTGATACCCTACACCAGGGGTTCCCATCTTTTACAGCTCGCGGGGCGCATTCACAAATTTAGAATTTTGCCACGGCGGCGGCGGGCGGCGCCCTACCCTGGTTAGCTAGGTATTTGAAAAAGATTCAGTAGATAGAAATAGGCGCCTATAATGATAGATTGCGAGTTAGGTTGTGAGGAACAAATTAAAATATCTGCTTACGATATGATTTTGTTTATTTTTATTATAAAATAATTGAAACAGACAATAATAAGAAAGACGCGCATACCTACCTAAGGCGCGGTACAGCAATTTCGGTCAAACTATAGGTAGGTATCTATGTTATTTACTGATGCGAGCGCTAAAACTAAAGTACCTACCTACCCGTGAATATTTGTGGTTTTGAATAGTGATTGATTAGTGACAGATGTCTTTAGGGCGCCCCTCTATACTTTCTACGGCGCACACCTTGGGAACCCCTGCCCTACACGGCATTATTATTATTTTTTTATTAAGTATGTACACTACACTGGTACGTAAATAGGTACCTAGGTAGGTAGGTAAATAGTTCATGACTTGTGTCCTCTGGGCGCCGAACATATCCTTTAAACAGCGGACCACGATATGCGATATTAGGTATAGGTATACCTTCCTAGGTGTACCTACGTCATTAAATTTTATCAAATTCTGATAAGTAGGTAGGTAGGTACCTCAGGGAGCAGATGAACATACGTAGCGTAGGTAAAAAGCGAAATAGCAACATCACAAGCCTCCGACCGAAGCCACATTTTTTTTTCCCACAGCTGGGCAAAAGTCTCCCCCAAACACTTCCATTGTGCTCTGTCCCGAGGAAACCACATTTGAATGTCGTAAAAATTTGTCATTTCATTCCATTTCAGGATCGGCCGCTGTGTCTGTTTTACTTTACGCATCCGTTCGGCGTACTATCACCTGAGCCGCCCACCATCACGTGTGCGCCTGCCAGCGTCACGCGTGCCTTTCTCAACATGGAGCCCATCTCGCCCTTCTATTGGCCGGGCTCCGGTGCCGCCGCCGCCGCCTCTACGCCCGATAACTCGTACCGTAGTACCAGTCCCAGCACCATGCACTATGACCTTGGAGACGCTACTGTGCACCACAACCCAGTGAGCGTGCTCAGCGTGCCGAGGACCCGTCGTTGCACCGTGGAGTTGCCTCGGCGCGATTCAACGCTCTCCTCCTCGCTGTTCGCAGGCGACCTTTGGTTTCCTTCCAGTGGTAGCTCGCGGGTAGACTTTCAACGTCGGGCTCCTTGTAGCAGAATCTTACCGCCGCTTCAGCTACCCAGCCCCAAGGACCTGACTGATGATTGCAGCTCGGAAGACATCTGGCCTAAAAAATATCTCAGCAAATTTTCACTTCCCCCGATCGAGTTACCTCCTGCAAGAGTGACGCTAGTAAGGACTAAGAGGCGAGAGCAACCGTCCAGTGTAGAGAGTGTTGGAACTGTGAAGGAAGCAAAGTGTCGCAGGATGCTCGGAGTGAATAAGACGAGGCGGCGGCGGCGGCAGCGGTGCGCTCAGGGCCGAGTAGGTGATGTGCGCCGGCTCATCAGCTGCCTCATGCGACGCTCACTCCGGGGTAAGATATACCTACTTCTATACGTAACGTACCTACCTACCTTACTAGTAGCTAGCCCCGAACTGAGATCTCGTGATGCTCCTGATAAAATTATGCCTGAAATTCCTCAAAATTGGTTTTCAGAGCTGATGAATATTCTCATAATTTGGAAACGGCTTCACCAATTCTCACCAAACATAGCTAAATAAAACCCATCCAAGACATGATCCAAGATAAATCATCTTTCTTACAAAAGCCGTCAAACTTATAACACCCGTTCCGTTTTTCAGTCTTCCGTTGCATTGCAAATGGCATCGATACCGCCATCTAGCTAAGTACCTACCAGTTTTAGCTGAAATACAAAATCATTGAAACTAACAAATGGTAGCTCACGTACCTACCTCATACTGATTTTGCCAATTTTATAATTTTTACTACAACTTCGAAAAGTATTAAAAATAAGACCTTGGGTATTTTTTGTGATCTATCCAAGGCGTTTGATTGTGTGCACCATGAAACCTTAGCCAGGAAACTACACTATGATGTGTACCCTATAGGTACATCATAGTTGCAAGAGTATTATTTTTCTATGCTTTAGACTAGACTAGAAATGTACGTAACTTCTCACTTCTTACCACATAATTCAAAGAGTGAAAACGTTCTCTGTGGTCAGTGGTAAAAATGGGTGTACTACAAGGATCAATTATAATAGGACCGTTTTTAGAGTTCATTTGCGGAGGGCTCGATTTGACCACATTAGTCGAATAGGGAGCAAACTAGCCTCGTACACTGCGGGTAGTAAAGCTTTTTGGTCCCTGGCTAAATCGCTTGAATCGAACTTCTGCAGTTCCTCACTACCTCCAATGCTGAAACCTGATGGGTCACTGGCCGACACCGCTGAAGAAAAAGCTAACCTGTTTGCTTCTCTTTTTGCGGAATCTTCGCGTCTAGATATTGTTAGTGCAACTCCTTCACCCCCTACCAGTAGAAGCGGGACGACCATGTCAGACATCCGTATCCGACAGGTGGAAGTTCGCAAAACACTGCGTAATCTAGACGTGAACAAAGCCAGTGGCCCAGACGGTATTCCAGCTATTCTCTTGAAGGCATGTGCGTGCACCCGAATTGTCTCCTGTACTGACACGCCTATTCCGCCTCTCTTTAGAGACTGGTCTAGTGCCAAAATCATGGAAGTTTGCCAATGTACAGCCTATACCCAAAAAAGGTAGTCGTGCCAACCCTGCTTATTACAGACCCATCTCTGTAACTTCCATACTCGGTAAGAGTATGGAGCGTATACTTAATAATAGGCTCCTCAGTGACCGGCAATATGGGTTCCGACGTAACCGGTCTACCGGGGACCTTCGTGCGTATGCCACACGCATATGGAGTGAGGCCATCGAGAAGAACAGAGAAGCTCTTGCAGTCTCTCTCGACATCTCGAAGGCTTTCGACAGGGTTTGGCATGACAGCCTGATAAGCAAGCTTCCATCATATGGCTTATCCACTGATTTCTGTGCTTGGGTATCAGACTTCCTAAGGAACCGATCTCTTCGGGTAGTCGTTGACGGCTGCTCGTCTGATCACATGGCAATCAATGCCCGGGTTCCTCAGGGGTCAGTTCTTTCTGCAACACTTTTCCTGCTGCACATTAATGACCTGCTCAGGCCCGGTATTATTGGGTATGCAGATGACAGCACAGTTGTAGAGAGACACATACCCGAAGCAAGATCCAGTGGATCTCAAATCCAGTGTCACAGAGAGGCCATGGTTGATCGAATGAACTTGTCCCTCAAAGCAGTTGCTGATTGGGGAGATGCCAATCTCGTCAAGTTCAACACTTCGAAAACCCAGGCGTGTCTATTCTCTGCAAAAAGGAGTCCATTCCAGCTGACTCCTACTTTACAGAATGTGTCTGTACCGATTTCCGACCACCTCGAGCTTTTAGGATTCACGCTCAACTTTGGCTCGTTTATTGAGTCCAAGGCTAAAACAGCTGCGAAAAAGCTAGGCATATTGTGAAAGGTGAGAAAGTACTTCACACCGGGACAGCTTCTGATTCTTTACCAAGCGCAAGTCCGATCGTGTATATAGTACTGCTCTCACCTTTGGGATGGCTCTGCTAAATACCAGCTTGAGGCCTTGGAGACCATAGACAGACGAGCCAAAAGGCTCATTGGTAACGATGCGTTGGTCGAGGCTAAGCTCCTGAGCTTCAAGCATCGTCGGAAAGTAGCTAGCCTGTCGGTATTGTGTAACATGTCCATGAATATTTATATTTATTTATTTATAGTTCCCGCTTCCCCATTCCATCACCGGACCACTAGGCGTACGGAAACGAGACACCCGTTAATGGTTGATATGCCATGACACCTATCCGCACTAAACGCTTTGCGTCTACATTTATTATGCGGACAGCCAAAGAGTGGAACTCGTTGCCGGCGTCTGTGTTCCCGAATGACTATAATGTGGAAGTTTTCAAGAGTAGAGTGAATAACTATCTTCTAGGTAACCGTGCTGTAGCAATGATTGTGAGATTGTGGTCAAACGGTTGCCTATATTGTACAAAGAGAATGCAAATATTGTATAAAAAAATATAAGTACGGCTCTGTCATCACGCGCAAAGATCACGCGGGGTGACAGAGGTCCGCTAGGATATAGGTGTTCAGTGCAGACCCGGTTCTGTACAAGTTAAGTTGTTACTTTATGCTCTGTGTCCTCAGAAGAATCTGTACAATTACCGCACCACAGAAAAAACTCTTCACTGTAAAGCACAGCATCTAAAAAGTATTTATTTTCTATGGTAGGTACATACGAGTATTATTCCTCTATGGTACGGTACTGAAGTAGGTACATGAGTATTTTTTCAACCTCAATTTGCGAAACGTTTTTATGTACATAGGTACCTACTATTATTTTATCATAGAGTAACTCATATTATTATCTACAGTAGGTATTTAATTTATACGTGGAAATGTGTATGTAGATTGAGTCATGTTCCGATTTTGATGATATAAAGTTTATTACCTACAAAAGAAAATTACGTTTTCTAAAGAGCCCAAAAATTTAATCGGATCCGATTTTCAATTCCTGAAAAAGGTTTACCTGTTTCTCGAAATCAGAGGAAGCTGTTAGAATTTAAAAGTGAGGATGGGATACGCGTTGGACAACTGTCCGACGCTGCATCGATGCTGCATGAGCTTGCCGCTGCGAGTGGGAGTGCTGGTGATCGCTCTGCTCGGCCTGCTGTGGGCGGCCGCGTATCTGTTCATGTTCAGTAGCCTCGGCGTGGACGCGCTCGCTCAGCTGGGCGTGCCGTCGGAGGTGGGCGACGTGATGCGCTACGTGCACGGCGTGTTCGGCGTGCTGCTGTGCGCGGTGCACTTGTTACTGCTAATGGCGGCTGTGTACGAGAGCGACTCTCTGTGCGAGGTGTACGTGTGGTTCATGGTGCTGTTCTGGCTGCTGCTGGTGGTGTCGGCCGCCGTACTGGCCGTGTCCGCCGTCGTCGCCGACTGCATTTTGTTCGCGTGCGCGCTGCTCTTCTTCATGTTTGTCACTATTTTGGTCAGCTTCTACTTTACGATAGTGGTGGCGAACTATCGGATGACGCTGCCATGAGCCATAGTGGTTCCTATATTACAGCTACTCGGAGTAGGTAGGTAGGTAGTACTAGTAGGTGACGTGCCGCTGCGCTCGCTGTAGCATCTGTGTGCTCTGTCTGCAGGTCAGACCTGTAATGCCGGCCACCCACGCTGGGTTTTGCATGATGGTTATGACCTTACATGCATAACCAACATGCAAAACCTAGCGTGTATGGCCGAAAACTGTACAGTCATGCGTGCATGTACATGCAACAAAGCAATACCAAAATTAGTATATTTGCCGCTCGGTTATGCATGCGCATGCATAACCGCATGCATAACCGAGCGTGTGTGGCGTCCGTAGCTCCAACTCTCGATTAATAGTAAACTATCGGTTATGCATGCCAGGTTATAACCATCATGCAAACCCTAACGTGTATGTGTATTATGAAGCTCGGTTATAACTCTCAGTGGTGCATGCAAGGTATTAACCATCATGCACAACATAGCGTGGGTGGCCGGCATTACGGTGTGGTGGCGGCGGCGGCCATCGTTCGGTTGGCTAAGTGGGTACCTACCTACCTTACCTACCACGTACTAGTGTACCTACCTAGACTTACCTACTCGAGCTAGTGGGTAGGTAAGGTACAACGTACCTATGTACCTAACTCTAAGTAGGTTAGGTACCTACCTACTATCTACGCAGGTTTGAGCACTTGACTGTGCAGCAAGAGTACCAACGAGCCGGTTCGACCACTCTGGTGTTCATCGTCGGGCTGCTCTAGTTACCTACTAGGTACCTACCTGCTTGCATTTAGACGCAGGAACCATGACCGCAGCCTGTTCATCTCTCGAGTGGGTAGGTATCTCAGATTATAAACTACCTACCTATAATACTTTTTTTCAAATAGGTAGTATAGAACTTAAGCATTTCACTCAGAACCTATGACTATTATTTATCATTCATGATTTAGGTAGGTTACCTAACCTACTTACCTACCTATTCTTTTTCCAATTAAACACGTTTTTGCAAAAATGAGATTTGGTTCTACCTACCTAGGTACCTATATGCAGTTTCCGGTCCAGTTTTGGAAAAACGGAACACTTATTGGTCTCACACCGATGTCTGTCTGTCCGACTGTCTGTCACCTCCACTAGAGCTGAACTGTAGAAGCTAGAGAGCTGTAGGTAATAGCTCATAACCTGAAAATTCAAAAATTTCTGAGAATTATCAGCTCCGAAAACCAATTTTCAGAAATTTGAGGCATATACCTAATCATTGCAGTTTGAAGCATTTAATTCACCTCAACAACGTTTTCAAATTAGTTGAACTGGAGTCCATAGTCTAAGGTTTGATGATGACCAGCAATTATGAAAATGATTTAGGTAAGGAGATTTCAGTGGCGGATTAGCCACGTAGCAGGTGTAGCAAATGCTACGGGCCCGCGCATTTGGGGGCCCCGCGCACCAACGCTTTCTGACCGTAAAACTTAATATCTATCTATTTTTTCAAATCATGTACAATACAATAAAAACACACTAAAAAATCGTGGCTCGCTTCGCTCGCCGATGAGGAGTACATGGTTTCCTTTGTATTTACAGACGACAATGTACTGTAAGATCACAATTTTCGGTAAAACTCAAGAACACGAAAAACTTCGCGGCTCGCTACGCTCGCCGATGAGTACGTTATCGTAGTCTAAAAGATCTACTAAGTACAACTTTAGAAGCAGATGAAGATTTATTTTAGTGATTTTTGATCTAAAAAACAACTGAATTGAGAACCTCCTCTTCTTGAAGTGGTTAATTAAAAAAATTAAAAAAAAAGTTAAAGTTTGTTTCTACCAGATTTGTACCATAAACTCTATAACCTAAAGCAATCCAAGGGCCCCTTGATAGAAGTTGCTACGGGCCCCGCACTGACTTAATCCGCCACTGGGAGACCATTTTTGGTTGTGTATTATGGAACGTCACGACACGAGATCTCAGTACAGGGTGAACTACTAGTTTATTCTGTGGTGGAGGTTGGAGGTCGGTCAGTCCGTTCGCGGCCAGCACACTCGCACCGCACACAAAGCACAGGCACACCACACCGCAGCGCGCAGGCTGGGCATGGGCACTGCTGTCAGTGTCACTCGGCTCGGCCGCGCTGTCGGCCGCACGCAACACCAACGCAACGCATGCCAGTTAGAGCCCCTACTCGGGCTGAACTGTGACGAGCGTTCTATCACCGACCGACCGACACCTAACCATCATCACCGTCAACCACAACTCGGGAGTACCGCGCTCTGCTTAAACCCTGAAGGGTGTCGACGCGATCCTACCTCAACTAAATAAACTACTTACCTACAACTTGTTAATTAACTACTCCGGAAGTGACTTTGAAAGCTTCTGAACTACCTACCTACCTAGGTAGTTACGAACAAGGCGAACGCAGAACGAGTAAGTTTATGTTTATTGATTTTAATTTTACCTGTGTTGTGTTCATTAGGCAGGGTAGTACTTAGTGTACCTACCTACCTACTGACTGACATACCATACCACCTAGACCAGGGTCACAGATTATATAATACTATACTAGACCAGGGTGTACAAACGTATCTCCGAATAAAGAAATGATCAATCATCATAGCCTTCATTATTTAATTTTTTTTAATTGCCGTTAATCGCGCTCGTACCACAGAAAATGAATAAGTAGGAATACTGCATAGCGTAGGGGAGACTGGGGACACTTTAATCCCCTTTTTGGAATTTTTTTTTGCTCATTTCTCCTAAAATAATTGATGTATGTTTTCATGTACTTTTTCCATGAACTGCTAGAGAATATACCCCCAAATTATTGATTCATGACGTTAGATGAGAAAACTTGTTTTAGGTACTTTTTTGCATTTTTTCCAGACCTCTGAACGTGTAACAAGTGTCCCTTGTTCTGGGAGACTTGATCCGGGCCTTGGAGAGACTTGATTATAGGATCCAATTTAGGAAAAATTGCTTTATAATTATAAAAATCGCTGTAATAGAGCACATAGTTTTTTATAAAAAGTTAGAAACTAGTTTTATGTTTATGAGTAGCAGTAGGTAGGTACCTACGAGAAAATAGGATGAGTCTTAATTTTTACAAGATTTAAAACAAGATAAAGCAAAAATTCCAAAAAACCCTGATCATTAAAATTTCCTTAAATCCTCGTTATCATTGTTGGTCATCATCATCATCATCATCATCAGACCTTAGAGTAAAAAAACCGCATTCAATTTAAAGGCCTACTTTCAGAGCTACGAGGGCACAGACAGACAGACACACAACGCCGTCAATCTCATAACACCCTTTCCGTTTTTCGATCGGAGGTTAAAAATACCATATCTCCAGTCGCTTATATCACACAATATAATAGAAAATCCAGTGTGCCCATCGCTGCCATGATCAAGTGTACCTGGATATTTAACAAAATTCGTATTTCCAAATTCAACATTTATCAATTAAATTAAAAAAGAAACCTGTTAACATACTATATAAATAATAATAATTCATATAATTGAAAATATATTTGATATTTTTAATGGTTCTCTAGCCTCCACAAAGGTAAGCATTTCAAAGCATATTCATTATAAATTAAGTAAACTTATATACCTTTAAATTTTTATTAGTATTAATTTTTGCATGTCCTTTATTTTTTCCAAAAATATTTTGTAACTCTGCACGTTTCGTAAAGCACGCTCTGTTCACTGTTTTTAGAAACTACGCCCTGAATGATTTTCCTACACCATGATGTTATTTAAAGTTTATGCGTATGTCAATTTGTGAACCTATTAATAAAAAAAACCTAATTTATTTTTCAATAATAATACCTCAAACAAACGATCAAAATATTCACAAAATAAGATGTCGACTCGGCAAAAGTGACAACACGGCACTACTCTCAGGCAGGTTCGCGACACTTTACTATCAAAATGATATTGAGTGGTAGAATTTGCTTAAAAGAATAAGTATTACTAAAAGCGATTTTTTTAAAAGGTGTAGTTTTTGAATTAATGCCTATGGACCAAGTCTCCCATAGGATCAAGTGTCCCCAGTCTCCCCTAGGTAGGTATCTTGCTTTTCTCAATCTTGCTTTTCAGTGATGTTTACAATCACTAGAGCAAACCAAAATGAACTATCATCATTATCATCATCATCATCATCATCATCTGATGATGAAGCCGTATCAAATTGATGTTGGTTGTTCTAGTTTTTAAACTCATCAATGTAGTTTAGTAGGTACCTACCTAGTTATATATATGTAGGTAGGGTACGTAGGTAGCATGAGCTGTCTGTGTTCTATATTTGAAGTAAGTACCTACACATCCGAGAGCACTTGGGGAATGCACAAGCGATGTCACTTACCTAAATATAGGTCTCAGCCAGTGCATCGACCTAGGGCGTGCTCTTGTTTGTTTGTTGTTCATATTCTGTTACCAAGGCGCTGGCGTTGGCGCTGGCCTTCCATTGCGCCGCCTCGCGAGCCGCACACTGTGCTCCCAACACACATAGGTAGACGTACCTACTTACAGATAGGTATCTAGCACGACACCATTACATTTTGCCATTTTTGGACTCTATCCTATGTACACATACGTGCTTGAGCAGTGCATCAGCATTGTACCTACCTACATATTTTAACTAGCTAAACTAAATCGCGTTATCGATCCGATTCATCGCCTAACCTCTGACCGAAAAAACGGAAAAAGGGTTATTTATAAGTTCGACCACTCTGCGTGTCTGCCTGTCTGTGACCTCTTTACTAGGTCTGAAAGTAGGGCTCCGATTTGAATGCTTTTTTTTGTAAGAAAGGGTAGATTTAGTTGGGACTAGGTAGGTAACTCTGTTTATCTGTTTGTTTGTTCGCGGATCACGCCTTAATTACTGGACCAATTTCAACGAAACTTATACCATTCGAAAGCCCTTTTTGCGAATTGAAATATAGGGTACCTACCTATATTTTATTAAAATCAAAGACGTGGATTCTTAGATAGGTACAGCTTGACTTCTCTAAACCAAAAGCAGTCTTTGGCACGAGGTTGTTCATCTTATGTTGGTGACAGATATTTTAGCTGAAAGTTTCGCACGCGTACCTACGAAGTCGCGGGTATCAGCTAGTTTTTAACATTAATGTGATGTGATATGAAGGAAAGGATATTATTATGGTAGGATATGATGGTTCAGCTATGTTTGATAAAAAATTGTGGAGCTGTCTCCAGATTATTACGATATTCATCAGCAAATATTATTCAGCATCAGATGAATACCAGTTTTGAGGAATCTCAGGCATAAATTATTTTTGCAGGTTGAAACATTTAGTTCATGAATCTCAAAGTAGTAGGGTACCTACCTAATTATTGGGATTTGATAAATTTGGAGTCCAGAAGTATGTAGGTAGGTAGGTACTCCAATGTCTGCAGTGATTTGTCAGTTCGCGGCGAACTACCTAGTAGGTCGTTAAGTAATTGTAATAGGTCGGTGTTCCATGAGGAATAAACAGATGTTGTGTTGTGTTGCAGGAAGCGAAGGAGGCAGGAGGCAGGAGTACGGCGCGGCGCTGCATAACGCGCTCAGCACCATCCGCGAGGCGTGGGCCGAGCCCGCCTCCCTCCGGGACCGCTGGTCAGTACCTACCTACCATACCAACACCAACCAACCAGTAGGTACCTACAGCTACACTCGCGTGATAGGTATTGTCTCGAGGTGCGGTTAGTCGAACCGAGTCGAGTGACGAGTGCGACCCTGCCTATTCTCTGAGTACCTACCTATCTGTAACCCTATGCGCTATCAGATAATATATAAGTAAACCTACCATATAAAAAAACTGCGTAAACGGATATATATATATGAGAAATATTAAACTGAACGATGACGCGAGGAGACAGAATGTACCTACCTAGGTGTACAGTGAAGCACTCGTGTGAATCGCGTGATCGCGTCATTGCCTCGGGTTAGTCTCATTCGCGAGGGTTTTAGGTACTGTTACACATGCTAGAAAATAGCATGCTAATTAGCGTGCTAATTAGCATGCTCAATTTTAGCATGCTAGTGAGGAGTTTACATTTGCTAGCAATAAGCAAGCTAGTTTTAAGCATGCTTCTGAATAAGCATGCTAAAAGCAAACACTCCAATACACATGCTATTTTATAGCGTGCTCTCACGCTCTCTGTGCACGCGCACCTGTCGTTTGCGTCGATCGATCACTGATCGTCGATCGATCAGTGATCGATCGATACTAGCATGCTCAATAAGCAAACCTGTTCACACGCGCTAAAAGCACGCCCCCCTTCACCCGCGCTGCAGGTAGCATGCTCAAAAATCGACGGTCGTGCGATTTTCTAGCATGCTAATAATTAGCTGCTAATTATCATCCGTCTTCTTCGTTGCCCAACACTCTGATCCATACATCGCGACAGGTCTGATAACTGTCTTGTAAATTTTCCCCTTAAGTTTAAGGGGCATTCGCGGGTCACATATCGTCCCTGAGACCTGTCGCCACTTCATCCATCCCGCATTCATCCTATTCTTAACGCCGAGACGTCAATGTTTCCGTCGTTTTGGAGAAGCGAGCCAAGGTACTTGAAGTCGGAGCAGACTGGTAGGGTTACACCATCTAAGGCAATTGGTGCGAAATTGGAGGAGCCACCAAAGTCACAGAACAGGTGTTCTGTTTTAGTGCGGCTGATCTTCAGGCCCACTCGCTGCAATTTCTCTTGCCATTTTCCCAGTCTGCTCTGTACTTCGGCTGCTCCTTCTCCGAGGAGAACAATGTCGTCGGCAAACAACATACATCAGGGTGCCTCCTCCTGTATGACCGATGTCAAAGCATCCATTACCAGGAGGAACAAATAAGGGCTTAGAGCCGATCCCTGGTGCAAACCTACTGCCACATGGAACTCGCCAGTGACGTCGGCTTCGGACCGAACGTTTGTTCGTGCTCCTGCATACATCGCATTCACAAGCCTTACATACTTACCTGGCATTCCCTTTTCTTTCAACGCCCACCACAGAACTTTCCGGGGGACTCGGTCGTACGCCTTCTCCAAGTCAATGAAGACCAAGTGCAAGTTTTTATGTGCACGGCGATACTTTTCGCAGAGTTGGCGTAATGCAAATATTGCATCCGTTGTCCCCCGTCCTGGCATAAAACCAAACTGGTTCTGGGTAATCGTGCACTCCTCTCTCATTCTTCTATCTATTACTTTCTCCCAAACTTTCATGCAGTGTGACATGAGCTTTATTCCTCGATAGTTATGTTATAACAGTCCTGTACATCACCCTTGTTTTTGAAAATGGGCACCAGTGAACTGCTGCACCATTCGTCTGGGATCGCCTCCTCATGTGACAACTTGTTGAACATCCGCTTTTAAAAACTTCCATACTTCAACTGGTATACCGTCTGGACCAATCGCTTTGCAATTTTTTATACTCTGCATAGCCATTTTAACTTCATTCACACTTATCTCTTCTACCAAACCCAAATTTACTGATACGTCCTCTAGTTCTCCACTCCAAACATTTTCTTCATTCATTAACCTCTCAAAATATCCCTTCCATCTGTCTTTTATTTCCTCATTTTTCATTAAAATCCTTCCATTACCATCTTTTATGCATTTAATAATGTAATATGTCCCTAGCATTCATCTCTCTCGTTTTAGTTAAACGGTAGAGGTTCTTTTCTCCTTGGGAACTTTCGAGATTTTTATAGAGCTTATCTTGGACCTTACCTCTTGCGATAGCTACCTCTTTCTTAGTTTTCTTCTTACATGCATCATACACCTGTCTTCTTTGTTCTTTCAACCTAGAGTCACTACCATTCACACCTTTCCAGTCCTTAAAAGCATTAATTTTTTTCTTTCAAAACCTTTTGCACATCCTCGTTCCACCACCATGTTTCCTTATCAATCTTACCCTTGCCTTTCGTCTCACCAAAAACGTTCTTCGCCACACTCCTTATACACGAAGCCATCTCATTCCAACATTCATTTACCGACATTCCTTCATTTTTTTCATCCATCTCAATCATCCACCCTTTGTAACAAATTTATAATTTTGTGCAATAAAGTATTAAATAATAGTACATTATGATACGAGTGCGGTGAGTTGAAAATTACAGCCGAGGCGATATTGCCAGCCCGAGCCGTAGGCGAGGGCTACAAGAAAGCAGAGGCTGTAATTTTCAAAGCGCACGTATGTCATGCGACGTTTTATAACACGTTTGCGAGGAAATAAATAAAACTCGGACTTTCTTCAAAGAATAAATCTTTATTCACTTGTTGAAGCAGTTAGAAAAATTTGAACAATTTGTAAAAGAATTAAATGCTTATTTTTTATCGTAGAGCGCGGCGCGCGCCCCCCGCCCGCGCGGAGCATCTTGATAAACCGTGCGTTTTACATTACCATAACGCACGAGTGCGTAATGACATACATTACGATACTGAAATTGGTGAAATAAGAGACCCTTTACGAGCAAATGTGTTATAAATAAATAAATCATTTTATCAACAACTCTCTTTCGAAATTCTTCCGTACAATTTTCTTTCTCTAACATATACCACCTAATTTTGGGTGGGGGCTTAGGTTTAAATTTGGCTATTTGTAGTTTCATCTTCACTTCTAGTAAAAGCAGTCGGTGTTGAAACGCTAGTGGTTCTCCCGGTATGACTTTACAGTCCTTTACTGCGCAAATATTACTTTTCCTAAGTAGAAAGTAGTCGATTTGGGTGTTGTGATTGCCACTTTTGTACGTTACTAGATGTTCGTCCCGTTTTTTAAAGTATGTATTAGCGATCGCTAGATCAAAAGCGGTGGCAGCCTGCAGTAGTGTTTTGCCTTCCGGGTTCCGATTCCCAAAGCACCATCCCCCATGCACACTCTCATACCCTCCTTTCGTTCTTTCTACATGCCCGTTAAAATCTCCTCCAATATAGATACCCTCACTCTGCGTCCAAGTCCTCCCAAAACTTCTCTTTCATATCATCCTCCTTACATCCAGACTGCGGCGCATACACACTCATTATATTAACAATTAAATTATCTAACATTACTTTGACTACTATAATTCGATCATTCACTCTCCTGACATCCGTCACACACTTTTTTAGATCTTTATCTAAAACCACTCCCACTCCATTCTACTTACCATCACCTCCGCAGTAGAAGAACTTATAGCCCACTCCAATTTCCCTAGCTCTCGTACCCTTCCATCTCGTCTCTTGCAAACATGCCACATTTATCCGTCTTCTTTCTGAAACATCCGCTAACTCTTTTCCTCTTCCAGTCATCGTTCCTATATTCCAACTTGCCATCCTCATTCTTACTTCCCGGAGCACCGGGTGCTGCACCTGCGCGTCGCCTCGGGGATACGCCCTAACATTATTGCGCATTCCATATCCGTTCATATTCATATTGTACTAGTTTTGGCTAGTAGTTTTACGACCGGCCGCCTGTCTGACGTCAACCCTCCTTGGGCATACTTGTTAAAGTGGTAGTAATGACGATTCAAAGTGATCAGTGAGATTTTATTGAATAAAAGATTTTTGACTTTGACTTTAAGTCGAAAATCGCTAAAAGACCCTGTCGTCGACTTGCTTCGCCACCCTGGGTGGTTTGCCAAAAGACCGAGGTTCATTGCACTAGACGGAGGTCAGCCGTCATGGCTTTAGTGCCAAGGCAGTAAAGTCCCCCCTCACCAGGTTTAGCCCACAAGCCGATGTGGTTACCAGGGTGTAGCCGCTGCATGCAGGACAGCTGCTAGGAGCCACTGGTGAAAGTTTGTGGGTTATCAACGAATTTCTATTTCCTGTGATACAGGCCGGCTGGCAGAGTAGGTCGCTAACATCCCACGACACCCATACACTATGTTAAATAATCATAGTGTATGGTAAGTTATGTTGGGTAAATACTAGGCATAGGTAGGTAGGTACCTACCTGCATAATATAGTTATGCTGAAATTGATTAAACTTAGCCAGTCTCCCTGTGCAGTCTCCCAAGTGGATAAACTCGAGAAGTCGTATCTATGAAAATAGCGCAGTCTCCTCCCACAGTCAATAGAATGAAACGCGAAGCGTGTGCGGTTTCCAACTTTATTCCTAAGATCTTATGACCCAGTTTGAAAACGCACGCGCTGAGATGCTTATTTTATTTTCATAATACAACACGGTTAGAGACGTTCATTACCAATCGTAGGTAGGTACCTAACCTACCTATAAAATTGTCAAACTCTAAAAAACTAACAAACAAACACTATTATTTTGCTTTTTTATATTACCTACCTAATCTTCTCTTTTTAGGGTTCCGACCTACCTACCTACCTACCTCTATGATAAGTGAGCTAGATCAAGTAGGTAGGTAACCGCTTTGTTCGCTATTTTTTATGTAAAAATTCAATAAAAAAAATTCCTATTAGAAATCGTCATAGGTAGGTAGATACCTACCGCGTTCACACTATGCCCATGCCGCTGCCGACATTATTGCCGCGGACTTATTGCCACGCAACATCGCCTTTATTCTCTAGGGCACGAACTTTGGCCGGGAGCCGGGACAGAGGCATGATCGTGTTCTCACTATCCTCGTGCCCACTTCCCTGCGCAAGTCCCTGCCACAGATTATATAATACTATACTGACTACGGCATAGTGTGAACGCAACATAATACCTAGTTTAGTATACTACCTACCTTACCTACCTTAATAAAATTTGAGATATATAGAGATGAAAGTCCATTTGGAAGTCGCCGCTAATATTTTATAAATACTTAGGTACCTACCTTAGTTATCTATCTACTAACAAAGTGTGTCTGTCTTCCATCCTAACCTCACGCTGTAGGTAAGTGTGTAGTGGTAGGTAGCCAAGCCACGCATTCTGTACATTGTGGGAGGTAGGTATACCTACTTACGGCGTTTTACTTACAGTAGGTACCTACATACTACGTATACAATATGTATACATACATAATAAAGAACTTGGCCATTTTTTCTTTCTGAAACATTATTTCCATATTCATGATTCCATAATAATTTTTATAGCGGTTCGGTGCGGAGTGCGGCCGCATGCCTGCCCCTCTCGCCCCTTGCGTCGCGTCACCCCCCCGCATCGCTCATGGAATAATTATGTACCTACTTAGCCCGCCACGGTTTCTGAATGTACCTATGTTCTGTTCTAGTGTACTAAATAAAACATTCCATGTTTTTATTAGTTTTCTACGATCCGCTCCGTTTAGCTACGGATACAGATTCCGCATCGTATTCGCATCGCGTCTCCGCGTCACTCGTTCCATCGCTCGACCGTTTCGAAACTTCCTTCATCGGGTTGAGATTTTCAACAGTACATTGCTTGTCAGGTCTTCTTATATAATTAATTACTGGCGGTCTGCAAATCCCTAAAACGCCCACAAACCCCTAAAAATCCCTACAAACCCATAACGTCCCTAACAAAACTCCTAAAACTCCTAGCCTCATCCGTTTTCTAAAAACCATTCATCCCACTAGTGGACCAGAGGATATTAACAACAACAAATAGACCTTTAGAGGGACACTGTAAGTAGAGCAGGGGTCACAAAATGGCGGACCGCGGTTCGCATCCGGACCGCCGCGCCGCCGCCGCGCCGAACCATTTTGTGCAGACCTGCAGACCGCGGGAGTGATAAAGCTAGGTACTACTCTACAGAAGAAAATGATCGATTTCCAAAAAAACACAGTTTTAAAAAACAAACATGCGGAAGTTTCCAGTGAAGAGTTCTGGAAAAAATTGTGTGTGGTAATAAATATCCAGAACTACAAAAATTAGCTTTCAAACTTCTAACTTTGTTTGGGTACGAATATTTTGTACTAATTTTATTCCAAACAAAAATATTTGTTATTTCCGTAATTACCTACATTTGCTTCATAATTTTTTTTTTACTACTGTAATAAATTGTTTGTTCCAGTCGTGTTCTGAGTCGAATGTACTCAAGAGGCAGCGCGATAGAGCGCGAGCAACCTGTAGAACGAGACAGTGAGCGAGAGTCGGATGCGACCGTCACCGCCACTATGACGCGCACACAACTCGGCGAGCTACAACCGCGGCCAGACGCGTCGCCGGGCCTCATGCGCCGCCGTTACTCCGTTCCTGAGACTATCATGAGAAAGTAAGGACGTTGAGGAAAAGCGTGTGACGCTGGATCACCCGAAACCGAAGGTAGGGCCGTTTATCATACGGATGGGGTAACATCGAACGATCACTCATTTCAGATATCGACTAGCCCAACAGAACTCCGACACGGAGGAAACTCCCGAATGCTGCGGCAGGATGGGGCTCCCTACCCCCTCGCGCGTACTCTTCGATACTCCTCGTTCCGCAGGCGAGTCTCCGCGCCACCTGCGCCGCGACCGCGAGCTCATGCGCAAGTCTGCGCTGCTGCGCCGCTTGTGGGCGCGTCCGCCCGCCGCAGCCGCTGGTGGCCCGGCCGCCTGCCCGGCGTGCTGCTGCGAGACGCGCTCGCTGACCGGGTCGCGCGACCAGCTGCACCCTGCGGCCCCCACAGACTCCACGGCGCCCGTGACTCCCGACACGGACGCACCGCGAGCGCGCCTCTTTTCCTACGACGAGTCCGACGCGTTCTCAAGCTCGCTGACGACCGCGAAGGAGACGCCCGCCTCGGCGGAGCTCGCGCCGTTGCTCGAGCGACACTTTGAAAGCCGCTTGCCCGACGAGGATGCGGAGGCGCCCCTCTCCCCGCGACCTCTCCCCTGCACGTACGAGGTGCTCGAGGTGGTAGTGTCCGAGTCCGCCAGCTCGTCTCCGCCCGAGGCGAGTCTCCCCGTGCAGCCCGCGTCGCACCGCGCTCCCGCTGACCTGGACCTGGACGAGTACGTGTCGCGCGTGCTGGTCGAGAGCCTCAACTCGCTGACAGACCGGCTCGAGTGCATGAACGCTACCGTTGGCGCCGACCGCAAGCTCAGCGTCGTCGAAAAGGAGATCAAGGTGCGCCTCCAGAATGCTGCCGTCAACACCATCGTCCACCTCAGCCCTACTTCTAACAACCAGATTATCTTCGGCAACGAGGAGCTCGGCAACGAGGAGCGACGCGATCGCTGCAACAACCTCCGCGCGCCCTCCCCGCCGGCTGCGAGGTCGCGCGACGACGACAACAACAACGGCTCACCCTCCCCGTCACCGACGCCGCGCACCGCCAGCTTCGACATCCAGCACGATAACGTGAACCGCGCTGTGCTGCAGCAGATTCAGAAGCTCTTTCGCGATGAGCTTCGTCGCGAGGAGTACGAGGGCGGCGGTGCCGTCTCGGACGTCAAGATATCTAACGTGACCGCATTCCTGTCGGGCGACGCCGCCGGCGATCCTGGGTCCGACGGAGAGTGGTGCGGCGGCGTCGGCGCCGGCAACTACTTCCGGTCGCTGGCGCGCGCCGCACTCGTCCCGCGTCGCTGCGCCGCGCCGCGCACCGCCTCCATGGAGGTGCACGCCTCCTCCTCCTCCGGCGCCGAGGCTGACGCGCTCGCCGAGGACGCCGCCAGCCTCGTCGACAGCCTGGATGACCCCGCCTCACCGCGCGAGCCGCCGCTGCCGCGCGAACCCGGTACCGCCTTCTTCGTGAGGATCCGCGACTCGGCCGCTCCGGAGCGCGCGCGGGTCGCTGAGTGCATGCCGGACCGAATCCGGCAAAAGCTGCACCGCCGGCATCGAACGCGCGAGCTGCGCGCCGAGTGCGCGCGCCAGAGCAAGGTTCGCCAGCTGCGGGAAGAGCTGCAGCGCCGTCGACTTGCCGAGTCCTCCTCTCCCGCCGTGCGGGAGCGGCGGCCCGCGCGGCGAGAGAGGCACGCGCCCGCGCCGCCGCGCCGGGAGCCGCGCGACGCGCCCAGCCGGCCTTCGGGAGGCGAGCGCGGCCCGCGTCGCATATATCACAAGTCCGAGATCCGCGAGGGCGACAAGTGCATCGAGATCCTCGAGATCCTCGAGTACTCGCACGCATCACGCTCCTCGGAGAGCACGCCCACCGACGAGAGCGGTGAGCGAGCACGCGGGCGGCGCTCGCGCATCCCGGTGCCGGTGCCGGTGCCGGTGCCGGTGCCGGTGCCGGGAGCTGAGCACATGCGGCTGACGGGCGGGCACGCCCCTCCCGCGGAGCTGTGGCTGCGGGCGCTGGCGCCCTCAGCTCGCCCCCCTCAGGCCGAGCCGAGGGAGCGCTCCAACTCGCTGCGCTTTAAACGCGTGTTCGACATGATCCCGGAGGAGCGCGCCGGCCTCGGCTGCGAGTCTCCCGCGCACGCCGAGCACGCGGACGGGCTGCGCCGAGCGTCCGCGCCGACCATCGAGCCGGCGGCGGCGACCGCCTCTCCTGCGCCTGAGCCTAACAAGCAGTCGCCGCGCCGCGTGTCGACGCGCAGCGCCGGCACGTCTCCGCCGGCCGAGGCGCGGCGCGTGCGCAGTCAGACCACGATGACGTCTCCGAGCAACAGATCGGTGGCAACGAGCCCCTGGCGCGCGCCGCCTCCTGCGCCGCGGGAAGGTATCGTGTGCGCACTCCGCCCGACGCTGCACCGCACCGCTTCCCTCGCCGTAGAGTAGTCGCCGCAACGCCCACGCCGACGGGCCGCACTCGCCATTTTATCTCGAACCCGTCCAATCGGGGCCCCAGTAGACCGATTCAGTCGAAATCGAGCACCCATCGCACGCAACGTAGACCGACGACGGTTCCGCTTCGAAGCTCCGTCGGAGGTTCCGAGTACTCGTAGCGAACGGTTCGAAATAAATATTTTTTAAGTATGACGGTCGTTTCATTCCGCCCTTAAGGTTCGAGATCGAGCGATCCCGTGAGACCGGAAGATGAGCGTCGGACTGCGACCTGCGCCGAGAGCGACGACGGCGGGAGCGGCGAGCGAGCGCACGACCCCCACTCGCGAGGCGAGTCCGGCAGCTCCAGCTCCGGCGACCACTCGGACGGGTCGTTGCTGTGCTCGCTGGCGCCGCGCTGGCTGTCGACGGCGCGTCGGCGGGCGCGACGCGTGGCTCCGCCTGCAGCAGGCGGCGCCGGCAGCTGGTCGGTGACGGTCGCAGGTTCGTGCCGCACGGCGTTGCCCGCCGACGTGGAGATGCGGCTCCGCTTCCCGGCCGCCGCCTCGCCTCCTGCGCGGCATCAGGTGCGTTAATGGTCTCCTCGCGCTGTCCTTACGCGCTTGGATATGAGATGAGAGCATGCAGTTTGCTTGTGTTGCAGGAGTGCGCACGTGCGACGTGCTCGGGTCCCCCCGCCCCCGCCCCCGCGGCTGCCCTACCCCCCGCGCGCTCCCTCTCGCGACAGGATCGTCTGACGCTCACCATGAAAAAGGAGGCTCAGGGTGAGTGAGAGATAAGAGTAGACAATTGGCTTTTTGGCTTGCCGATGATTCCTACCTGTGACAGAAAAAAAAAAAACTGAAGTACCTATAGGTACTTATCTATAGATATTATGTACTTATTGAAAATTAAAGTTAATAGAACAATATACGCGAATTTTATTTTATTACTAGCTGTCTGCCCGTGACTTCGTGCTCACATATATTAGTGTACATAGAAATACAAGGGGCCAAAGAAAGCAATAGGTAGGTAAGTACGTAAATCTCGTAGTTGTAGCAAAATCTTTACTCAAATCTATGCTTGAGTAGAGAACGATTTCTACCTATTACATTAACAGTCAGCATGTCACTTTTTCCAGACTCTTCAATAGTAGCAACGCAAAGTACGAGAAAGAGCTGTGAGCCACTCCCGGACCTGGAGGCGTACCGCGCCTCGCGCACCAAACTCAAGAGCTCCGTGAAGGTACGTCACTCCCAATACTTACCCGCTAGGTCTGCTAGGTACCTACTTACCTACCGATCCATTGCTTTACACGAACAGACATTAACAGAGCATGAATGAGCAATTGCAATAGTACATTATGATATGAGTGCGGTAAGTTGAAAATTACAGCCGAGGCGATATTGCCAGCCCGAGCCGTAGGCGAGGGCTACAAGAATGCAGAGGCTGTAATTTTCAAAGCGCACGTATGTCATACGACGTTTTATAACACATTTGCGAGGAAATAAGTAAAACTCGGACTTTCTTCAAAGAATAAATCTTTACTTGATCACAAATTAGCGATGCGCGCGCATCAGCGCTATAAAAACTCTTTGCTAAGATTTAAAAAAGGTTCGTTCGTTTTAGACGGAGTATCTTGATAAACCGTACGTTTTAGCTTACTTTCTAATACGAATAAATCACTTGTTAAAGTAGTTAGAAAAATTTTAACAATTTGTAAAAGAATTAAATGCTTATTTTTTAAGCGCGGCGCGCGCCCTCCGCCCGCCCCCACCACCGCCCCCCCCCCCCCCCCGTTCGTTTTAGTGGGAGCATCTTGATAAACCGTGCGTTTTACATTACCATAACGCACGAGTGCGTAATGACATATATCACGATACTGATATTGGAGAAATAAGAGACCCTTTACGAGCAAATGTGTTATAAACATTATTTGATGTTTGTTCTTACTTCTTTGTCTGGGTTTTAGAGTTTTGTGTAGGTTGGTAGGTATACACAGGTATTATTTTAATATAGTAGTATTTTTTAGTATGTACCTACCTAGGTACCTACATAGGTATTTATTTACAAGCTATTATAGGCAGGTGCGAAATGTTTCATTGATTTTCAAATATACCTACTACTTTTCAGTTTAGTAGGCCGTACTTTCTACTTGCTCTAGTTAGCGAGGTTATAGCATAGCATCGCTACCTTCAGAGAAACCGCCGGGGTTTTCGGGAGCTGAGGGGGCTTGTAAGGTTTTTAGAATTTCGTAGGAGTTTTAAGGCTCCTATACGGATTTTTAGAATTTTTAGGGAATTGAAGGGGTTACAAGTGTTTTAAGGGGTTTTAGGAAATTTTAGGGGTTGTAGAGTTTTGTAGGGGTCTGGTAGTAGGCGTTTTTATGGGTTTGTGGGAGTTTTAGAGATTTGTATATAGTTTGCAAGGTTTGTTGGACGTGCTGATCTAATCTAAGTACCTATGTACCTAGATAAAATCATACCTACCTATTTATATGCATGGAGGTCTGTGCGAATTCGCGGGCAGTTGATAATGGAGTGTCGCATGGCGGGCGTGTTGCGTTGTGTCTATGTGTGGTGTATTTACATCCAGAAGGCGGTTGTTTCAGACGCGGCGCGGGTACTCCCTGCACTGCTGGCTGCCCGACGACGAGCGCGAGCCCATCAGGTAGGTATACCTACCCTATCTACCCATCAATGCACTATTTGTAATTTACCTCTCATATAAGGTAGGTACCACACCTAACTAACCTAACTAGGTACGTAGGTACTTCATTTGGTACCTACCTTACCGGTAGGTAGGTACCTATCTACTGGTAAGGTACCTACCTACTAGGTATTTATTTTTTGGAACGCCAGTCACTCATAAAATAAACACAAATGTACCTAGGTAGCTAAGGAGGTACAATACGAAATATTGGAAACGGTTACCTAGCTAGGTAGCTAGGTAGACCTAGGTAGGTCTGGATATGTGTGCCTTAAGATTTGTTAACTATTTCAGGGCAAATAACGGACTGTCAGTCCTGGGATGCGCCATCATTCCGGAGTTGAAACCGAGGGTCCCCACCATGAGCGAACGAGACTTGACTCGCGTCTACACGCCGCGTCACTACCTGCGCTCATGACGTCACTAACCGTGCCCTTGGTATCATTAACGGCGCTCCTGCCTGACGTCACACTAACTGCGCCCTTGGCGTCAAAACTGTGCTCCTCGTGTTACCTACTACCTGCGTCTTTGGCGTCACTCACTCTATGTTTCTCGGCGGCGTCACTAAAAACCAGCGCAGCAACGGAGAGGAGACGTACCTACTCAACACAACACACAAATTCATCAATCATTTTGTAATGTTCATAAATGACTAGGTAGGTACATTATTGGTGAAGCAGGGTGTTCTGTTCATGTTCGGTTCGAATGTCAATACCACAACATGTTTTTATGAATCGTTAAGTTTGAATAATACCTATTTGTTATAGAATTTGTTATACTTACCTACCCATAAATACGTAACCATGCAATAGTAGCTAGGTACTGTACGTAGGTACTAGGTACATACATAGGTCCCTACTACTAATTTGTAAAAATATAATTTTGAAAATAAAATTGTTTTTCCTGTCTCTATAAAACTAGTAGTTCGCCCCGAACTGAGATCTCGTGATGGTCGGAGGTTAATAAAACCTAAACAATTTTTATTGACCAATGGTTGTAATAAACTTTGCAAATCGCTTCGAAATTGCCGTCTAGCTAAGTACCAGTCTACTTGAACTACAAAATCATTGAAACTCCAAGAAATGGTAGCTCGCGTTATAGCAGCCTTCCTTTATAGAGTAAAGAAAGGTCACACCCAGCAAGTAATAGGAGACCGAGAGATTGAGGTACCAGTGCCATACGCAGCCATGCCGCACCCAGCACTACAGACGGAACTACGATTCGCCTGCGTGGAGGATGGAGCAGCATTGAACCAGAACCTCGATACCCACCTAAACATCTTCACGGACGGAAGTAAAATTGAAGGGAAAGTTGGCGCCGCACTATCCATCAGAATCGGCGCCAACGAAATCAGTTCCCGTAAACTGAGGCTGGATGAATGCTGCACCGTCTACCAAGCAGAGCTGCTTGCACTATCGGCAGCCACGAAAGAAGCACTTAAGAAGCAGCAACCAAGTTGCAGCATCTTCAGCGATTCACGCTCCGCCCTCGAAACGGTGACTAATCTGACTTCCCCCCATCCCCTCGCAGCCCAGATTAGAGAAGACATAACCCGACTCAATAATCTGAACAAAATAGTAAAATTATTTTGGATTAAGGCTCACGTAGGGATGGAGGGAAATGAGAGAGCCGACGAGTTGGCGAAGAGTGCAGCGCTGCACTTGAAGGTTAAAGCGAAATACGACAACTGTCCTGTCTCATTCGCAAAACGAGAAATCAGACGAGAATCGCTCTGCGAATGGAACAAACGCTACACACAAGCAACACAAGGCGTAGTTACAAAAAGCTTCTTCCCAAACGCGATACAGGCACACCGTCTCTTAAAACAGATAAACTTAAGCCCCACTATAGTCCAGCTTTTCACAGGACACGGCGGGTTCTCCTCATACTTGCACCGATTCAAGTGTAAGGAGAGTCCGTCGTGCCCATGCGACCCCGAGGTAGAGGAGAGTGTCCACCATGTTATAACTAGCTGCCCCAGATTTGGAAGAGAAAGGTTCAATTTAGAAATGGAAATAGATAAATGTATAAATGTAGAAAATTTGGCAATAATAATAGAGGATAAACATGTAAGAGATAAATTTCTAGAGTATTGTATAAAAATAGTTAAGACAGTAGCAAATAAAAATAAGTAGCAATAAGGAAGCACAATTATGTAATTAATATAGTTATATAATATTGTGTTCATTGAAAATAGTTAGTAGATAAGAAAGAAATGTATTTTATATGTGTAAAACTTAGAAAATAAATAAATGTAAACGAAGTTACTTACAACTAAATTTACTACATTTTTAAAATTGCTACTAATTACTTAAATAATAATAGGTGCTAACTTAGAATCTACTTAGATATAATACTTACATATTATAATAGCGTTTTGGTCCGGAAAGAAGCCTCCGATCGTAATCGGGAGAGGGCCGATACCGCTCGGAGAAGGCGGCGGCGGGGTGCTGGCAACGGCCGCCCCGCACTGCCTGCCCCGTGAGGGGGCTGAGTGGTTCTCCCTGCCAAACAAGGGATCTTTCGGGTCTGTGGGCGGACGGAGTGAGGGCTCCGGCTGGTCAATAGCGGACTCCGGGAAGGCGGCTGGCACATTGTGGCGTGTGCAGCCGTAGCACCGTTGGTGCGGGGATCGCGACTGTGGGTGTCGTTCTCCCGGGACGGGCTTTTTATTAGCGTTATGCGGTGAGGGCTCTGGCGTGGTCGTTTCGAGGTCCCAGAGTCCCTTGTCAAGCATCGAGGCCGGCCACCGGGGTGGCTTTAGTGGGTCGGTGAGTGTCACCATCCCCACACTACCTTGCCGCATCCCTAAAATACGGTATTGGTGTCTGTGTGCCTATTTCCCCCCGATAACAAAAAAAAAAAAAGGTTAGGTTAGGTTAGGTGTTTTTTTTATATTATCCATACTAACATCTATCCATAGAGAAGACATTATCAGAATTGACAGGGGTTTAGATCGGCCCCCCGCCACGACCGACTTCCCGTGTAGCTTAGGACTACCCGGTTAGGTTAGGTTAGGTGAGGCCGGGGTGCTAGGTCGGGTAACCTCCAAGAGGTCTGCGCTGTTACTTGTCCCCTGGGATTCGTCCTGGGGGAACGGTAGCAGTCGCGGATTGGTGCACCCTGGTAAACACCGCTAATAACTTCTCACTCGTGGGATCTTGTTAGCGGTGGCCAATAACTCGACACGGTGGGCCTCTCCGCGTGTCCCTCTGAGTAGCAGAGGGCACAGTGTGATGAGGCAGGGTAGACTTCGGTCTACCCAGGTGGGTCCGGGCCCCCTTGTTTGGTGGCCCGGACGACCTTCTGGGACCTGGTCCCAGAAGGGGGCGGCGAAGCGCGCGCGGGGGGACGCGGAACTCTCCTGCGCCGCTTCGTGGGGGACGAGCGGTCCCATAGAAGGCGGCGAAGCGCGCGCGGGAGGACGCGGAACACTCCTGCGCCGCTTCGTGGGGGGGCCTTGGGCCCCCGAGCGGGGAAGAGGGCGCGGGACGACGCGGAACTGTCCCGCGCCGCTCTGACGCATGGTGGCGAATGGCGGGGCCGACATGGAGCCCCGGCCCCGCATTGCACACATTCGCCACCTTTGCGGGCGGACGGGAACGGCCGAGTCGCTTGCCGTTCCCAGGCCCCACCCTGCAGGGGAGGGGCGTGCGGGCCCCGCTGTAATGGCGGGCTTCGTCGGGGAGGGACTGGATGTAAAGGCTCTGCCGGTTTCCCAGTCCCCCCCACTAAGACGACGCAGGAGCGCCGCTGGGTTTTTAGTGGGTATACCGGCCTTGGGGAGGCCGGGGAGTCCCACATACCCCCCTTGTCACTCTCCAGTGGAGGGGGGATGCGTCATTTGCATTTTCCCAGCGCAAAAAAAAAAAAAAAAAAAAAAAGGTTACATTAGGTTGGGGTGCTAGGTCGGGTAACCTCCAAGAGGTCTGCGCTGTTACTTGTCCCCTGGGATTCGTCCTGGGGGAACGGTAGCAGTCGCGGATTGGTGCACCCTGGTAAACACCGCTAATAACTTCTCACTCGTGGG
This sequence comes from Eulithis testata, assembly GCA_947507515.1. NCBI lineage: Eukaryota > Metazoa > Arthropoda > Insecta > Lepidoptera > Geometridae > Eulithis > Eulithis testata. The sequence continues at coordinate 63,479 of OX382213.1, read as the reverse complement.
ATCTTGTTAGCGGTGGCCAATAACTCGACACGGTGGGCCTCTCCGCGTGTCCCTCTGAGTAGCAGAGGGCACAGTGTGATGAGGCAGGGTAGACTTCGGTCTACCCAGGTGGGTCCGGGCCCCCTTGTTTGGTGGCCCGGACGACCTTCTGGGACCTGGTCCCAGAAGGGGGCGGCGAAGCGCGCGCGGGGGGACGCAGAACTCTCCTGCGCCGCTTCGTGGGGGACGAGCGGTCCCATAGAAGGCGGCGAAGCGCGCGCGGGAGGACGCGGAACACTCCTGCGCCGCTTCGTGGGGGGGCCTTGGGCCCCCGAGCGGGGAAGAGCGCGCGGGACGACGCGGAACTGTCCCGCGCCGCTCTGACGCATGGTGGCGAATGGCGGGGCCGACATGGAGCCCCGGCCCCGCATTGCACACATTCGCCACCTTTGCGGGCGGACGGGAACGGCCGAGTCGCTTGCCGTTCCCAGGCCCCACCCTGCAAGGGGAGGGGCGTGCGGGCCCCGCTGTAATGGCGGGCTTCGTCGGGGAGGGACTGGATGTAAAGGCTCTGCCGGTTTCCCAGTCCCCCCCACTAAGACGACGCAGGAGCGCCGCTGGGTTTTTAGTGGGTATACCGGCCTTGGGGCCGAGGCCGGGGAGTCCCACATACCCCCCTCGTCACTCTCCAGTGGAGGGGGGATGCGTCATTTGCATTTTCCCAGCGCAAAAAAAAAAAAAAAAAAAAAAAGGTTAGATTAGGTTAGGTTTTTTTTTTTTTTTTTTTTTTTTTTTCTTTTTTCTTCTGGCGAGTAAGTGTCAGAGTCGGTTTTTGCTTTTATTCTAGTTTTAACAGTTCAGCGACTCAATGCAGTTCAGAGAGGATTTGCTCAGAAGTTATGCAGAGCCTATCGTACTGTCTCACTGAGCTCCGCACTAGTGCTGGCTGGAATACTTCCTCTGGATCTTCGTATACAAGAAGCAGCCGCCCTGTACGAAGCAAGGAAAGTGCCAAGGCCGGTACTGGGAGACAAGGAGGTGGAAAGGATGGTACCTTTTGCAGATACACCGCACCCCGCCGAGCATATGGACCTTAAATTCGTTTGTCTGGTAGACCAAGATCAAGTGGATGGACACAGTAACCAAGCAGTGCGGATATTTACGGACGGCAGCAAAACTGAGGATAAGGTTGGAGCGGCACTGTCCATATGGAATGGTGACACCGAAATCAAAACCCTCAAGTTGAAGCTGTCGTCCCACTGTACGGTTTACCAGGCTGAATTGTTGGCCATATGCCAGGCGACAAAGGAAATCCTCAAGAGCCCTGAATCTAGTTTCGGCATCTACAGTGACTCTAGGTCGTCGCTTGAGACGATTTCTAATCAGGGCTCTGTCCATCCTCTTGCAGTGGACATACGCAAGAACATAAAGGACTGCAAGCAACGGGGCAAAGAGGTATCCCTCTTCTGGATAAAAGCACATGCTGGGTTGGAAGGGAATGAGCGTGCAGACCAACTTGCAAAAGATGCAGCCCTGAAGATCAAGACAAAGCCAGTGTACGATCAATGCCCGATATCATTCGTCAAACGACAAATCCGAGCGCAGTCGCTTGACGAATGGAATCGAAGGTACATGTTAGGAGAGACTGCATCAGTAACAAAAATGTTTCTCCCAGATGCCATACAAGCCTTCAGCATAGTTAGGAAAATACAGCCTTCTGGAGTCCTGACTCAGGTGATGACGGGGCACGGCGGGTTTTCTGAATATTTGACTCGCTTCAAATGTAAAGAAAACCCATCGTGCATCTGTGAACCGGGAATGAGCGAAACTGTGCAACATATTTTGTTTGAGTGCCCTGCCTTTGGTTATGAGAGATACGAGTTTGAACAAAAACATAGTTTAACTCTTGAAGCTAATACGGCAAATGAGCTGATAGGTAATAAAGAGACTAGAGATAAGTTTATAGCATATTGTGTGAACGTAGCAAGTAAAGTAATAGCAAAGAATAAGCAAGATAGATAAGTTTTGTTGTATATATATATTGAAATATATATATAGAACCAGCAATAAATAAAACCTAGATAAGAAAACGTAGTATGTAAAAATAAAGATAAGATCGTAGATTGAAATAAGATGTGAAATGTATTTAGCTTTAAAAATAAAAATATAGATATAATTAGAATAAGCTCCTTGTAAACCCCCAGAGGGCAAGTAAACATGTATCCCCCCCGTAGCTAGAAATAAAGAGAAAAAAGTCTTTGATTACGTCAGAGGTACGAGTCTATGGATAGAAAAAAAAAAAAAAAAAAAAAAAAAAAAAAAAAAAAAAAACTAACCTAACCTAACCTAACCAAATTAGGAACAATAAAGCATTAGGTTAGTTTTTGTTAGAATAAGTTAGGAATTAATAAATATAATTATCATATACATTTTACTTAATTTTATATAAATCTTAATTAATCTATATTTACAATTTTTACAAATTCTTTAATCTAATTTTACAACTTTTACAAATTTATTTAATATATTTACAACTTTTACAAATTTACCTTAGATATAAAGTGTGTCCCTCAAACTTCCACCCAAAATGTTTGGTTTCCGCACCCCTGCTAAGAGCAGCAAGACGTCGACCGAGTTCTCCAGGAGAACCTCAACTACACCACCAGCAGTGCACGAAAACGACGGGCCTTCAACTTCAAGCGTCCGCAGAAGTATCGGGGAGTGGGAAGCTGGTAAAGCAGACCCACTTACCCCAACCACCCCAAAGAAAGTTGCGCTGGTGCACCCCCCGAAGACAAAAAAGGTGCTTTCACAGGGCAGTAGAGTGGGGGTGAAAGCGCCGATTGAGGCTTTGGGGAGCCCACCAGCGCAGCCTAAATACACCAGCCGGCTTGCAGAAGCGAAGGCCTGTCTTACCAAAGCCAAGGTTAACCTGGGGAACTCGAAAAATATGAAGACGGAAATAAAGACGGAGGTACTCCGAGCAATCGAAAGATTGTATCAGTTAGTTAAGGAATTGGAAAGTGAGAATGAACAAGGAGAAAGGAAAGTGAAGGAACCGGAGAAGGAAAAAGAGCCAGAGAAGGAAGAAAGGCAAGAAAAGGAGATGAGAAAGGAGGAAAGGGAGCTTGTTAAGAAACTGGAAGAGCATGCGAGGTTGATAAGCGAGAATAGTGCAAGGATGGAGAAGTTACAGGAAAGGATGGAACAACAGCAGGAAAGGATAGAAAAGCAGACGTACGCGAGTGTAGTAGCGGCGCAGCCCGGGAGGCAGTTCCCTGAGCGCGCCGCGCTATACTCGGTAGTCGTAACCTCTAAGGACGATCAGGACACGGGAGATGAGGTCATGAAGAAGATACGAGACACGGTGAAGGCAAAGGAAGGAGGAATAGAAATAGAAAAGATCAGGAAAGCAAAGGACAGGAAGGTTATCGTAGGATGCAAAACAGAGGAGGAAAGACGACTAGTTCAGGAAAGATTGAAGGGTGCGGAAGAATACCTGACTGTTGAGGAGGTCAAAAACAAGGACCCCCTTGTTATCCTCAAAAACGTCTTCAGTTTCAATACCGATGAAGATATAGTGAATGCCATCTGGAAACAGAACGAGAAAACCTTAAAAGATTTAGACCAAATAGCAAATAAAATTGAAATACTGTATAAGAAAAAGACGAGAAATAACCACACACAGCACGTGGTCATGAGGGTGTCCCCCGCAGTGTGGCAGAGGTTGGTCCATGCTGGAACCATCGTCATAGACCTCCAGCGAGTAAAAGTGGCGGACCAGTCCCCACTTGTTCAATGCTCGCTGTGTCTCGGCTATGGCCATGGACGACGGTTCTGCGTGGAGACCACCATAAAATGCAGCCACTGTGGGGGACCCCACATGAGGACAGAGTGTGCGGGCTGGCTCGCTGGTGCGACCCCTTCCTGCTGCAATTGCGTGCACGCAAAGGCTGAAAAAGCAGATCATAGCGCCTTCAGTCCTGAGTGTGCAATCAGGAGGAAGTGGGACGCACTGGCTAGAGCCACTATAGCCTACCACTGCTGAGGTGGTCCCTGGCATAGTTATAGCTGCAAAGAAGCGCTACCACCGAAGAGCCACAAAAGTAGCTATCCAAGTAAACGGTTTGGGTCATGTTAATCATGACCCACCGTTTACCCCTGAAAGGCGGAAAATATGCACTCGGTGGGGAATTTTTAAGGGAACACTAAGCGGAACCTTGGCCTCTAACTTAGACAATAGTGAAAACATTAAAACAAGTAAACAATTAAAAAAAAAAAAAAAAATTTAAGGTATATAAGCCTTGTTGCGTCTATATATTGATATATATAGGATACAACCAGCAATAACTTCATAAATAGTATATAATAGATAATAGAAGCAGTTAAATAGAAAAAGTAAAATTACACACAAACCAAAATAATAAACCGTTAAAAACAAGTAAAATAGTTAGAAAAATTAAATTTCAATAGATTACAGTAAATTTAAAATCATATTAGTTACACTCACAGAACCGAAACAGAATAAGAAAGTTAAAAAGAAGTAAAACAGTTGTAGGATTCCAGGTGGAAAATATTATTATTACATTAAGCATTAAGAGAGCATTGAAGCAAAATGTAGGAACGAAAATAATATTTATGTTGAACGCATAGACGAAAAAGGGTAAACCAGAAACGAAAACGGAACTATTAAATTTCTGAGCACAAATCATTTGCACTAATCGGCCAAAAAATAAAAATTTGAAAATGATATAAATTACATAGCTCTTTTTTTTTTCACACAATATAAAAAGAACATTCTCGGGCGGTGGGGTGTTTTTTTCGGTCGTTTTTGTTTGTGTTTTTTGGTGTAAAAAGTAATTGTGAGTGTCAATCCCCAGTTCCTGGATGTTGACCTAATCCTGTGCCTCTTGGATCACGTCATGGTATGTGACCCCTTTCTCCACGGCTTCAGGCTTCAGCGCCAGCACGACAGCTGCGGACTTTGGGGGCCTCATCGTCGCCGACTTGGCTGCCGATTTGCGCTTAGGTTCCGGCTTAGCGCTGGAAGCACGAGCTCCAGTGGGGGGTGCAGGAGCTGCAGGAGACTTTCCTTTACCCTTTCCCTTGTCCTTCTTTTTGCCTTTCCCCACCACTGTAGTCCATTCGGCATCCGACCGAGGGACAGCGGAGGGGGTAGCCTCGTTGGTGTTTTGGGTCCCTGTGGGGGGGCCCGCGGCTGGTGCCACTGGAGTTGCAGTGGTAGTCTTTGCGGCCTGCTTGTTAGCCTGCTTGCCTGCTTTAGGGGCGGCGGGCTTAGAAGCCATCTCTGGCTCCGGCTTGCGTGGAGCGGCAGTTTCTGCCGCCCTCTTGACGTCCGCTCTGAGAGGCGGACGGACCGTCTGGGCAGGTAGGAGCCGGTCTTCAATCCCCGCAAAACGAGCATCCATCATTTGGCCAAGCGTACTGGTTAAGGAGCGCTTCAGCTCCTCTACCAAATCGACCGCTCCCAGCACGGTGGGAAAGGTCTGCGTCTCAGTGGCAGCAGCAGTGGCAGCCGTTGTGGCGGCAGCTGCTTGCGTCTTGGCCTCGGCGAAACCACGACGCAGTGCCTTCATTTCTGCCTTACAGGCCTCAACTTCCAGAAGCAGGCGGCTGTTTTCTGCTCTGAGCCGCCTCGTCTCTTCCGCCTCGCTCCTGTTTGCCAAGAGCTCAACCATTTCTCTTAGAGTCGAGGCAGAGTTCTTTAGCCTGCCGACAAATTCTCCCTTAAGGTTGCCAGACCTCTTGGCAACCTCTAAGATGCAGTTGAGCTTCTCGCCCGCCTGCACCTTTAACTCCTGAGCGTTAAGCCTACTGAGGTCATCTGTATCGTTGGAGACACTGAACCCAGTTTCAATTTCGGCATGGCTGGCGGCAGCAGCAGCCGGCCCCTTCTTATACTGCCTGCTTTCCAGGACATCCTCCAACAGAACCACGGCTGGCTTCAAGTAGTCCTGTCTAGAAGGGCCAGCCTTCACGGTCCCTCCCTTGTTTTTCCTGACCCGGATAGCAGCCACCTTAGCAGCCGCAAACCTCGTAGAACCTTTTTTTTTTTTTTTTTTTTTTTTTAGGGGGGAAAATGCCCTCGCATTTCCCTTCCGCCACGGGGGTGACGGAAGGGGGTATGTGGGACTCGAACCCACTAAAAACCCCCCCGTGTGCCGTCCTCCGCTGAGGCAGGGCGAGACAGGGTCTAGTTATAATTCACTGTCTCGTCCTAGCGGTAGGCCCGGATTTGCCTTGACCGGGCCACTTCGTCTATGAAAAAGTCCCCCGACCTTTCATCATGACTCCACTACAAAGGGGAGAGCAGGCGGGCGAACCGCCTCCTTCTTTCCCCTGTTCTTCTACGTCGGAGCACATCAGCTTGGGCATCATCCTCCCTGATTCGCTCCGCAGCCTCTTTCCGGGACATTACATCTTCACAGAAAGAGACGACCGCCTGCCATGACCTCTCATCATCGAGCATGGCATTTACCACCCTCAGTAGAGAGAGGTCTCGGCCTATTACGCTTGTGAGATTGTGTCGCTGCGGGCTCCAAGCGGGACATATCTCCAGCGTATGGAGCGCCGTGTCCTCCGACGCCCCACATTCATGGCAGGCTGGGGTTGCCTCACGTCTAGCGATTTGGTGCAGATACTTTCCGAAACATCCGTGTCCAGAAAGTACCTGCACCAATCGGAATGTCAGTGACCCAAACGGTCGACTGACCCACTCCTTGAGGACCGGGCGGATGGCGTCCACTGTCCACTGCCCAGGGACCGGAAGAGCTAAGTCCTCCGTCCATCGCCGCATCAGAGCAGCCCGAGCCTGTAGCCGTAGACTGGCTACCTCATCCCACGCTGGGGGGTCTCCTTCGGATCTCCTTGCCGCTACGAAATGGTAGACTTCAGCGAGGATCTCCGCTTGGAGCTCCCAAGGGGGATCACCGGCCAAAACACATCCTGCTGTCCAGGACACCGTTCGGTAACCTCGTATTGCTCTCGTCGTAATGACCCTCTGCGGACGTCGTAGCAGGGTCTTATTACCACGATTGAGGGCATCCACCCAGACCGGGGCGCCGTAGAGAGCCATGCTACGGATTACTCCGGAGTATAGTCGGCGACAGTTGGAACTCGGACCACCGATATTAGGCAGCAACCTCCCCAAAGCGGCCGCGGCTCCCACAACTCTTGGGGTTAACTTTTCAAAGTGGGCCCCAAAAGCCCATCTCCCATCTAGGATGAGACCCAGGTATTTCATCTGGGTTCCAACCGGGATCACAACCCCGTCCAGCACCAGCCGCGTTCCTGGAGGTGGTCCTCCTCGAGGACCATGGAACAACAGAGCCTCGGTTTTGGAGATGGCCACCTCCAGTCCCAGGGCGCGCACTCTGTCCACAACGAGGGTTGTACCCACCGTTGCCAACCGTACCACCTCTTCAAGGTTTCCTCCTCTGGCTACGACAAGAGTGTCATCCGCGTAGCACGCAACACGTATACTTGTCGGGAGCGTGCAACGGAGCACCCAGTCGTAGCCTATGTTCCACAGGAGTGGTCCTAAGACGGAACCCTGCGGAACCCCACAGGAGACACGATGGTGCCTCAGACCGTCACGACCCTCAACAAGGACCTCGCGGTCCTGGAGGTAGTCAGCCAACAGTCTCCGCAGATACAATGGGACCCCGTGATAGCGGAGTGCCTCTCGTATCGTTCCATGTGGGAGGCTGTTGAAGGCGTTAGCAATATCGAGCTAGACTGCTAACGCCTTTTGGCCCTCACTAACCGCATCCTGCGTCCACCTTTTCAGCCAAAGCAGGGCGTCTATTGTGGACCTCGTAGCTCTGAAACCATACTGAGCTTCCGAGAGCCCAGGTCCAGGCTCCTCCAAGTGCCAGATGATACGGGTGGCTACTATTCTCTCTAGCAGTTTACCCGTATCATCCAACAAGACTATGGGCCTGTATCCAGAAGGCGAGTCGGCAGCTCGGCCCTCCTTTCGTAAGAGGCATAATCGACCGTCCTTCCACAGTTTTGGAAACCGCCCCGACGTGAGACAGGTGTCAAACAGTTCCCGAAGCCGGTCACTCATCTTCTTCAGAGCTATCCTTAGGACACGCCCCGGGATCCCATCCGGACCCGGTGCAGTCTTTTTGCCTCGCAGGCGGTCAACTGCAACTTCCATTTCCACCTCTGAGATAGGCGGGATGGGGGCCGAGTCCAACTCCTCGAGAGAGGACGGTGCCATCGTCGGAGGAGTGAAGTGAGGGCTACTGTCAGGGAATAGCCCCTCCAACACTCTGTCGAGAAGCTCTGGCTCTAGAGACTCCCCGACCGGGGGCGTCTGCCCACGAAACTTTTTCCGTGCGGCCTTGTATGGACGCCCCCAGGGATCCCTGTCAAGGCTCTCTAGAGCCTCGCCCCAAGCTTGGGACTTAGCCCGGCTGATGGCCATTTGCAGCTCCCGTTTTGCTTCGCGGTACTCGCTGTGCAGCTGGCTTTCGGCTGCCAACTCGTCAGTCGACAGCTCATCATCTGTTCGACCGTTACGCCGCCTCCTGCAGCGGGTGTAAGACCGCCGCAAACCTCGTAGAACCTAACCTAACCTTTTTTTTTTTTTTTTTTTTTTTTTTTTTGCGCTGGGAAAATGCAAATGACGCATCCCCCCTCCACTGGAGAGTGACAAGGGGGGTATGTGGGACTCCCCGGCCTCCCCAAGGCCGGTATACCCACTAAAAACCCAGCGGCGCTCCTGCGTCGTCTTAGTGGGGGGGACTGGGAAACCGGCAGAGCCTTTACATCCAGTCCCTCCCCGACGAAGCCCGCCATTACAGCGGGGCCCGCACGCCCCTCCCCTGCAGGGTGGGGCCTGGGAACGGCAAGCGACTCGGCCGTTCCCGTCCGCCCGCAAAGGTGGCGAATGTGTGCAATGCGGGGCCGGGGCTCCATGTCGGCCCCGCCATTCGCCACCATGCGTCAGAGCGGCGCGGGACAGTTCCGCGTCGTCCCGCGCGCTCTTCCCCGCTCGGGGGCCCAAGGCACCCCCACGAAGCGGCGCAGGAGTGTTCCGCGTCCTCCCGCGCGCGCTTCGCCGCCTTCTATGGGACCGCTCGTCCCCCACGAAGCGGCGCAGGAGAGTTCCGCGTCCCCCCGCGCGCGCTTCGCCGCCCCCTTCTGGGACCAGGTCCCAGAAGGTCGTCCGGGCCACCAAACAAGGGGGCCCGGACCCACCTGGGTAGACCGAAGTCTACCCTGCCTCATCACACTGTGCCCTCTGCTACTCAGAGGGACACGCGGAGAGGCCCACCGTGTCGAGTTATTGGCCACCGCTAACAAGATCCCACGAGTGAGAAGTTATTAGCGGTGTTTACCAGGGTGCACCAATCCGCGACTGCTACCGTTCCCCCAGGACGAATCCCAGGGGACAAGTAACAGCGCAGACCTCTTGGAGGTTACCCGACCTAGCACCCCAACCTAACCTAACCTAACCTAACCTAACCTAACCATTGTTAACGACAAAGTAGAAGATTGAACTGTTAAAACTAGAATAAAAGCAAAAACCGACTCTGACACTTACTCGCCAGAGGAAAAAAAAAAAAAAAAAAAACCTAACCTAACCTAACCATTGTTAACGACAAAGTAGAAGATTGAACTGTTAAAACTAGAATAAAAGCAAAAACCGACTCTGACACTTACTCGCCAGAAGAAAAAAGAAAAAAAAAAAAAAAAAAAAAAGGTTAGATTAGGTTAGGTTTTTTTTTTTTTTTTTTTTTTTTTTTTTCTTTTTTCTTCTGGCGAGTAAGTGTCAGAGTCGGTTTTTGCTTTTATTCTAGTTTTAACAGTTCAATCTTCTACTTTGTCGTTAACAATGGTTAGGTTAGGTTAGGTTTTTTTTTTTTTTTTTTTTCCTCTGGCGAGTAAGTGTCAGAGTCGGTTTTTGCTTTTATTCTAGTTTTAACAGTTCAATCTTCTACTTTGTCGTTAACAATGGTTAGGTTAGGTTAGGTTAGGTTAGGTTAGTGTCTCGTACTCAATGAAAGACACTTTCCTCTTTATAATATTTGTATAGATTAATAGTATTGTAATACAGATACAGATAGGTAGGTAGACCCGCGCGTAGGTATAGTAGTATACGTGTTGTCGCGGCGGTGTTTGTGAAGAACTGCTGGCCGCGGGCGGCGTGTGCGCCGGGCGGGGGGGGAGCGCCCCTTGCGTCTCACCCCGCTGCTGCGGCTAGGTGCAAAGATCGGCCGCAACAGTTAGGTTCTACGAGGTTTGCGGCGGTCTTACACCCGCTGCAGGAGGCGGCGTAACGGTCGAACAGATGATGAGCTGTCGACTGACGAGTTGGCAGCCGAAAGCCAGCTGCACAGCGAGTACCGCGAAGCAAAACGGGAGCTGCAACTGGCCATCAGCCGGGCTAAGTCCCAAGCTTGGGGCGAGGCTCTAGAGAGCCTTGACAGGGATCCCTGGGGGCGTCCATACAAGGCCGCACGGAAAAAGTTTCGTGGGCAGACGCCCCCGGTCGGGGAGTCTCTAGAGCCAGAGCTTCTCGACAGAGTGTTGGAGGGGCTATTCCCTGACAGTAGCCCTCACTTCACTCCTCCGACGATGGCACCGTCCTCTCTCGAGGAGTTGGACTCGGCCCCCATCCCGCCTATCTCAGAGGTGGAAATGGAAGTTGCAGTTGACCGCCTGCGAGGCAAAAAGACTGCACCGGGTCCGGATGGGATCCCGGGGCGTGTCCTAAGGATAGCTCTGAAGAAGATGAGTGACCGGCTTCGGGAACTGTTTGACACCTGTCTCACGTCGGGGCGGTTTCCAAAACTGTGGAAGGACGGTCGATTATGCCTCTTACGAAAGGAGGGCCGAGCTGCCGACTCGCCTTCTGGATACAGGCCCATAGTCTTGTTGGATGATACGGGTAAACTGCTAGAGAGAATAGTAGCCACCCGTATCATCTGGCACTTGGAGGAGCCTGGACCTGGGCTCTCGGAAGCTCAGTATGGTTTCAGAGCTACGAGGTCCACAATAGACGCCCTGCTTTGGCTGAAAAGGTGGACGCAGGATGCGGTTAGTGAGGGCCAAAAGGCGTTAGCAGTCTAGCTCGATATTGCTAACGCCTTCAACAGCCTCCCACATGGAACGATACGAGAGGCACTCCGCTATCACGGGGTCCCATTGTATCTGCGGAGACTGTTGGCTGACTACCTCCAGGACCGCGAGGTCCTTGTTGAGGGTCGTGACGGTCTGAGGCACCATCGTGTCTCCTGTGGGGTTCCGCAGGGTTCCGTCTTAGGACCACTCCTGTGGAACATAGGCTACGACTGGGTGCTCCGTTGCACGCTCCCGACAAGTATACGTGTTGCGTGCTACGCGGATGACACTCTTGTCGTAGCCAGAGGAGGAAACCTTGAAGAGGTGGTACGGTTGGCAACGGTGGGTACAACCCTCGTTGTGGACAGAGTGCGCGCCCTGGGACTGGAGGTGGCCATCTCCAAAACCGAGGCTCTGTTGTTCCATGGTCCTCGAGGAGGACCACCTCCAGGAACGCGGCTGGTGCTGGACGGGGTTGTGATCCCGGTTGGAACCCAGATGAAATACCTGGGTCTCATCCTAGATGGGAGATGGGCTTTTGGGGCCCACTTTGAAAAGTTAACCCCAAGAGTTGTGGGAGCCGCGGCCGCTTTGGGGAGGTTGCTGCCTAATATCGGTGGTCCGAGTTCCAACTGTCGCCGACTATACTCCGGAGTAATCCGTAGCATGGCTCTCTACGGCGCCCCGGTCTGGGTGGATGCCCTCAATCGTGGTAATAAGACCCTGCTACGACGTCCGCAGAGGGTCATTACGACGAGAGCAATACGAGGTTACCGAACGGTGTCCTGGACAGCAGGATGTGTTTTGGCCGGTGATCCCCCTTGGGAGCTCCAAGCGGAGATCCTCGCTGAAGTCTACCATTTCGTAGCGGCAAGGAGATCCGAAGGAGACCCCCCAGCGTGGGATGAGGTAGCCAGTCTACGGCTACAGGCTCGGGCTGCTCTGATGCGGCGATGGACGGAGGACTTAGCTCTTCCGGTCCCTGGGCAGTGGACAGTGGACGCCATCCGCCCGGTCCTCAAGGAGTGGGTCAGTCGACCGTTTGGGTCACTGACATTCCGATTGGTGCAGGTACTTTCTGGACACGGATGTTTCGGAAAGTATCTGCACCAAATCGCTAGACGTGAGGCAACCCCAGCCTGCCATGAATGTGGGGCGTCGGAGGACACGGCGCTCCATACGCTGGAGATATGTCCCGCTTGGAGCCCGCAGCGACACAATCTCACAAGCGTAATAGGCCGAGACCTCTCTCTACTGAGGGTGGTAAATGCCATGCTCGATGATGAGAGGTCATGGCAGGCGGTCGTCTCTTTCTGTGAAGATGTAATGTCCCGGAAAGAGGCTGCGGAGCGAATCAGGGAGGATGATGCCCAAGCTGATGTGCTCCGACGTAGAAGAACAGGGGAAAGAAGGAGGCGGTTCGCCCGCCTGCTCTCCCCTTTGTAGTGGAGTCATGATGAAAGGTCGGGGGACTTTTTCATAGACGAAGTGGCCCGGTCAAGGCAAATCCGGGCCTACCGCTAGGACGAGACAGTGAATTATAACTAGACCCTGTCTCGCCCTGCCTCAGCGGAGGACGGCACACGGGGGGGTTTTTAGTGGGTTCGAGTCCCACATACCCCCTTCCGTCACCCCCGTGGCGGAAGGGAAATGCGAGGGCATTTTCCCCCCTAAAAAAAAAAAAAAAAAAAAAAAAAAAAGGTTCTACGAGGTTTGCGGCTGCTAAGGTGGCTGCTATCCGGGTCAGGAAAAACAAGGGAGGGACCGTGAAGGCTGGCCCTTCTAGACAGGACTACTTGAAGCCAGCCGTGGTTCTGTTGGAGGATGTCCTGGAAAGCAGGCAGTATAAGAAGGGGCCGGCTGCTGCTGCCGCCAGCCATGCCGAAATTGAAACTGGGTTCAGTGTCTCCAACGATACAGATGACCTCAGTAGGCTTAACGCTCAGGAGTTAAAGGTGCAGGCGGGCGAGAAGCTCAACTGCATCTTAGAGGTTGCCAAGAGGTCTGGCAACCTTAAGGGAGAATTTGTCGGCAGGCTAAAGAACTCTGCCTCGACTCTAAGAGAAATGGTTGAGCTCTTGGCAAACAGGAGCGAGGCGGAAGAGACGAGGCGGCTCAGAGCAGAAAACAGCCGCCTGCTTCTGGAAGTTGAGGCCTGTAAGGCAGAAATGAAGGCACTGCGTCGTGGTTTCGCCGAGGCCAAGACGCAAGCAGCTGCCGCCACAACGGCTGCCACTGCTGCTGCCACTGAGACGCAGACCTTTCCCACCGTGCTGGGAGCGGTCGATTTGGTAGAGGAGCTGAAGCGCTCCTTAACCAGTACGCTTGGCCAAATGATGGATGCTCGTTTTGCGGGGATTGAAGACCGGCTCCTACCTGCCCAGACGGTCCGTCCGCCTCTCAGAGCGGACGTCAAGAGGGCGGCAGAAACTGCCGCTCCACGCAAGCCGGAGCCAGAGATGGCTTCTAAGCCCGCCGCCCCTAAAGCAGGCAAGCAGGCTAACAAGCAGGCCGCAAAGACTACCACTGCAACTCCAGTGGCACCAGCCGCGGGCCCCCCCACAGGGACCCAAAACACCAACGAGGCTACCCCCTCCGCTGTCCCTCGGTCGGATGCCGAATGGACTACAGTGGTGGGGAAAGGCAAAAAGAAGGACAAGGGAAAGGGTAAAGGAAAGTCTCCTGCAGCTCCTGCACCCCCCACTGGAGCTCGTGCTTCCAGCGCTAAGCCGGAACCTAAGCGCAAATCGGCAGCCAAGTCGGCGACGATGAGGCCCCCAAAGTCCGCAGCTGTCGTGCTGGCGCTGAAGCCTGAAGCCGTGGAGAAAGGGGTCACATACCATGACGTGATCCAAGAGGCACAGGATTAGGTCAACATCCAGGAACTGGGGATTGACCAGCTCCGATTCCGCCAAACGGCCACAGGAGCTAGGCTGTTTGAGATCCCAGGGTCTCAAAATGGTGAGAAGGCGGATAGACTCGCGGAGAGGCTCCACGGGGTTCTGTCGGAGGTAGCCACTATCGCCAGGCCTATTAAATCGGTTGATTTAAGAATCATAGGCTTGGACGATGCGGCCACTAAGGAGAAAGTGGTGGTGGCAGTCGCCAAAGCGGGTGGCTGCGACGTGGCGCACATAAAGACTGGGGAGATCCGCCGTCAATCGGGCGGTGCCGGCTCCGTCCTTGTCTCCTGCCCAGTTTCGGCAGCCAAAGCTGTGCTGGCCAAAGGCAGGCTCTTGGTAGGGTGGAGCTCGGTAAGAGTGGTAGCCCTGGACGCGCTTCCTATGCGTTGTTACAGGTGCATGGGGCTAGGGCACACGCGCCCCCAGTGTCCCGAGTCGTCGGCTGATAGAGGAGATTTGTGTTTCCGCTGTGGAGGCACTGGCCACCGGGCGGCCAACTGCGAGAAGGTCGACCTCCGATGCGCAATCTGCGCGGAGCTGGGTAGGCCTTCTGGGCCCGTAATGGGGGGTCGAAAATGTACCCCTCCAAAGAAGAAGGGAAAGGCCGCAAGGACCCAGGCCACCCCTACAGCGTCACAGCAGGCTGCCCCCGGAGGTGAACGCCAAACGGCGAGTGAGGAGGTTGTAATGTCGGATTGATGGATCAAGTCCGACATCACAACTTCCTCCAGACGAATTTAAACCACTGTGCTGGGGCTCAAGACCTGCTTATCCTTTGATTCGCGGACCGCGACTCGCGAATAATCCGCGAATCTGTCATATGACCTTCGCGGCTGATTCGCGGTTCGCGAATCCGCGCATTCCGCGTGGTAAATGATTGATGATTGCCTTTAATTTTACTACTATAAGTATGTATACCTCTTTGAAATCTGCTTGAAATATTCTAACTAACTGAATAATAATTATTACTTGGTTATTAATTTTCACTTCGCTACCCCAAGTCAAAGATGAAAAAAAATGGATGGATTCCCGTTTTATGTGCAAAAACCCCTAAATTTTATTTATTTAAATAAATGGCTTATTAACATCGATAAAGCCCCATGTTAAGTTAAATTCAACAAAAACCAAACTCCCATACAATTTTTACAAAAAAAAACCATCACAAAAAAAAAGGGTCCGATAACGGCGCACAGCTGTGACGAGTATCAACTTCTAAGATTGTTTACAAACTTGACGAAGGTCGAGTGGCCTATTTAATGGTTTGAGTCACAAGAGTAGTTCATAAAAACTGTTGTAAACAAAGTTTCTCGCATCCCAAGCATAATATTTACGATGTGTGAAATAAATACCAGACCTCTTGAAAATCACCTCCCAATACACACTTTGAATGTAGGTATGTAATGTAGTACTAAGTAGGTTCAGTGAGTTATACAAAAACATTAGTATATAATATATTTACAATATATTCGTGATAAAATAATCACCTATTACCATACAATAACATTTAGAAATTAATTATTTTTCGCTGGCCGTGCGCATCGGCCAGCTCCTGGCCGATGCGCAGATGCTAGTATTTATTTCACTATTTTAAAGAAATCTAATTACATTCTAACAATTTAACACTTAGAAAATATCAAAATATGTTTTGTTGATCTATTCCACTGGTTTTTTAGTGTGAATAGTTAGATTTTAGGTCAAAACAAAGGGATTTTGTTAGAGTACTTCGCAAAAAAAAACTAGGTGTCTGATGAAATTAGCAAAATTTTGAATGAAAACTTTATCCAAACCGCAACCAAGAAATGTAAAAACATTAAAAACTTACGTGTTCATCGTTATTACAGCACCAATAACACTCACAATTACTTTTTACACCAAAAAACACAAACAAAAACGACCGAAAAAAACACCCCACCGCCCGAGAATGTTCTTTTTATATTGTGTGAAAAAAAAAAGAGCTATGTAATTTATATCATTTTCAAATTTTTATTTTTTGGCCGATTAGTGCAAATGATTTGTGCTCAGAAATTTAATAGTTCCGTTTTCGTTTCTGGTTTACCCTTTTTCGTCTATGCGTTCAACATAAATATTATTTTCGTTCCTACATTTTGCTTCAATGCTCTCTTAATGCTTAATGTAATAATAATATTTTCCACCTGGAATCCTACAACTGTTTTACTTCTTTTTAACTTTCTTATTCTGTTTCGGTTCTGTGAGTGTAACTAATATGATTTTAAATTTACTGTAATCTATTGAAATTTAATTTTTCTAACTATTTTACTTGTTTTTAACGGTTTATTATTTTGGTTTGTGTGTAATTTTACTTTTTCTATTTAACTGCTTCTATTATCTATTATATACTATTTATGAAGTTATTGCTGGTTGTATCCTATATATATCAATATATAGACGCAACAAGGCTTATATACCTTAAATTTTTTTTTTTTTTTAATTGTTTACTTGTTTTAATGTTTTCACTATTGTCTAAGTTAGAGGCCAAGGTTCCGCTTAGTGTTCCCTTAAAAATTCCCCACCGAGTGCATATTTTCCGCCTTTCAGGGGTAAACGGTGGGTCATGATTAACATGACCCAAACCGTTTACTTGGATAGCTACTTTTGTGGCTCTTCGGTGGTAGCGCTTCTTTGCAGCTATAACTATGCCAGGGACCACCTCAGCAGTGGTAGGCTATAGTGGCTCTAGCCAGTGCGTCCCACTTCCTCCTGATTGCACACTCAGGACTGAAGGCGCTATGATCTGCTTTTTCAGCCTTTGCGTGCACGCAATTGCAGCAGGAAGGGGTCGCACCAGCGAGCCAGCCCGCACACTCTGTCCTCATGTGGGGTCCCCCACAGTGGCTGCATTTTATGGTGGTCTCCACGCAGAACCGTCGTCCATGGCCATAGCCGAGACACAGCGAGCATTGAACAAGTGGGGACTGGTCCGCCACTTTTACTCGCTGGAGGTCTATGACGATGGTTCCAGCATGGACCAACCTCTGCCACACTGCGGGGGACACCCTCATGACCACGTGCTGTGTGTGGTTATTTCTCGTCTTTTTCTTATACAGTATTTCAATTTTATTTGCTATTTGGTCTAAATCTTTTAAGGTTTTCTCGTTCTGTTTCCAGATGGCATTCACTATATCTTCATCGGTATTGAAACTGAAGACGTTTTTGAGGATAACAAGGGGGTCCTTGTTTTTGACCTCCTCAACAGTCAGGTATTCTTCCGCACCCTTCAATCTTTCCTGAACTAGTCGTCTTTCCTCCTCTGTTTTGCATCCTACGATAACCTTCCTGTCCTTTGCTTTCCTGATCTTTTCTATTTCTATTCCTCCTTCCTTTGCCTTCACCGTGTCTCGTATCTTCTTCATGACCTCATCTCCCGTGTCCTGATCGTCCTTAGAGGTTACGACTACCGAGTATAGCGCGGCGCGCTCAGGGAACTGCCTCCCGGGCTGCGCCGCTACTACACTCGCGTACGTCTGCTTTTCTATCCTTTCCTGCTGTTGTTCCATCCTTTCCTGTAACTTCTCCATCCTTGCACTATTCTCGCTTATCAACCTCGCATGCTCTTCCAGTTTCTTAACAAGCTCCCTTTCCTCCTTTCTCATCTCCTTTTCTTGCCTTTCTTCCTTCTCTGGCTCTTTTTCCTTCTCCGGTTCCTTCACTTTCCTTTCTCCTTGTTCATTCTCACTTTCCAATTCCTTAACTAACTGATACAATCTTTCGATTGCTCGGAGTACCTCCGTCTTTATTTCCGTCTTCATATTTTTCGAGTTCCCCAGGTTAACCTTGGCTTTGGTAAGACAGGCCTTCGCTTCTGCAAGCCGGCTGGTGTATTTAGGCTGCGCTGGTGGGCTCCCCAAAGCCTCAATCGGCGCTTTCACCCCCACTCTACTGCCCTGTGAAAGCACCTTTTTTGTCTTCGGGGGGTGCACCAGCGCAACTTTCTTTGGGGTGGTTGGGGTAAGTGGGTCTGCTTTACCAGCTTCCCACTCCCCGATACTTCTGCGGACGCTTGAAGTTGAAGGCCCGTCGTTTTCGTGCACTGCTGGTGGTGTAGTTGAGGTTCTCCTGGAGAACTCGGTCGACGTCTTGCTGCTCTTAGCAGGGGTGCGGAAACCAAACATTTTGGGTGGAAGTTTGAGGGACACACTTTATATCTAAGGTAAATTTGTAAAAGTTGTAAATATATTAAATAAATTTGTAAAAGTTGTAAAATTAGATTAAAGAATTTGTAAAAATTGTAAATATAGATTAATTAAGATTTATATAAAATTAAGTAAAATGTATATGATAATTATATTTATTAATTCCTAACTTATTCTAACAAAAACTAACCTAATGCTTTATTGTTCCTAATTTGGTTAGGTTAGGTTAGGTTAGGTTTTTTTTTTTTTTTTTTTTTTTTTTTTTTTTTTTTTTTCTATCCATAGACTCGTACCTCTGACGTAATCAAAGACTTTTTTCTCTTTATTTCTAGCTACGGGGGGGATACATGTTTACTTGCCCTCTGGGGGTTTACAAGGAGCTTATTCTAATTATATCTATATTTTTATTTTTAAAGCTAAATACATTTCACATCTTATTTCAATCTACGATCTTATCTTTATTTTTACATACTACGTTTTCTTATCTAGGTTTTATTTATTGCTGGTTCTATATATATATTTCAATATATATATACAACAAAACTTATCTATCTTGCTTATTCTTTGCTATTACTTTACTTGCTACGTTCACACAATATGCTATAAACTTATCTCTAGTCTCTTTATTACCTATCAGCTCATTTGCCGTATTAGCTTCAAGAGTTAAACTATGTTTTTGTTCAAACTCGTATCTCTCATAACCAAAGGCAGGGCACTCAAACAAAATATGTTGCACAGTTTCGCTCATTCCCGGTTCACAGATGCACGATGGGTTTTCTTTACATTTGAAGCGAGTCAAATATTCAGAAAACCCGCCGTGCCCCGTCATCACCTGAGTCAGGACTCCAGAAGGCTGTATTTTCCTAACTATGCTGAAGGCTTGTATGGCATCTGGGAGAAACATTTTTGTTACTGATGCAGTCTCTCCTAACATGTACCTTCGATTCCATTCGTCAAGCGACTGCGCTCGGATTTGTCGTTTGACGAATGATATCGGGCATTGATCGTACACTGGCTTTGTCTTGATCTTCAGGGCTGCATCTTTTGCAAGTTGGTCTGCACGCTCATTCCCTTCCAACCCAGCATGTGCTTTTATCCAGAAGAGGGATACCTCTTTGCCCCGTTGCTTGCAGTCCTTTATGTTCTTGCGTATGTCCACTGCAAGAGGATGGACAGAGCCCTGATTAGAAATCGTCTCAAGCGACGACCTAGAGTCACTGTAGATGCCGAAACTAGATTCAGGGCTCTTGAGGATTTCCTTTGTCGCCTGGCATATGGCCAACAATTCAGCCTGGTAAACCGTACAGTGGGACGACAGCTTCAACTTGAGGGTTTTGATTTCGGTGTCACCATTCCATATGGACAGTGCCGCTCCAACCTTATCCTCAGTTTTGCTGCCGTCCGTAAATATCCGCACTGCTTGGTTACTGTGTCCATCCACTTGATCTTGGTCTACCAGACAAACGAATTTAAGGTCCATATGCTCGGCGGGGTGCGGTGTATCTGCAAAAGGTACCATCCTTTCCACCTCCTTGTCTCCCAGTACCGGCCTTGGCACTTTCCTTGCTTCGTACAGGGCGGCTGCTTCTTGTATACGAAGATCCAGAGGAAGTATTCCAGCCAGCACTAGTGCGGAGCTCAGTGAGACAGTACGATAGGCTCTGCATAACTTCTGAGCAAATCCTCTCTGAACTGCATTGAGTCGCTTTTGTATGCAGATCTTTTTAGTTGCCGGAGCCCAGACGCTGGCGGCATACAGGATAATGGGCTCAACCACCGACACGTACATCGTTCTTATGATCTCCGGATGAAGGCCCCAACTAATTTTAGCAGCTCTTGAAAGACGTTTGTAGATGTTGAGCGCTTTTACACAAACGTTGGCCGCATGGGTGTTAAATGTCATTTTCTCGTCGAGAAGGTTAGGTTAGGTTAGGTTAGGTTAGGTTAGGTTGGGGGGGGGGGGGGGTGGGGTGCTAGGTCGGGTAACCTCCAAGAGGTCTGCGCTGTTACTTGTCCCCTGGGATTCGTCCTGGGGGAACGGTAGCAGTCGCGGATTGGTGCACCCTGGTAAACACCGCTAATAACTTCTCACTCGTGGGATCTTGTTAGCGGTGGCCAATAACTCGACACGGTGGGCCTCTCCGCGTGTCCCTCTGAGTAGCAGAGGGCACAGTGTGATGAGGCAGGGTAGACTTCGGTCTACCCAGGTGGGTCCGGGCCCCCTTGTTTGGTGGCCCGGACGACCTTCTGGGACCTGGTCCCAGAAGGGGGCGGCGAAGCGCGCGCGGGGGGACGCGGAACTCTCCTGCGCCGCTTCGTGGGGGACGAGCGGTCCCATAGAAGGCGGCGAAGCGCGCGCGGGAGGACGCGGAACACTCCTGCGCCGCTTCGTGGGGGGGCCTTGGGCCCCCGAGCGGGGAAGAGGGCGCGGGACGACGCGGAACTGTCCCGCGCCGCTCTGACGCATGGTGGCGAATGGCGGGGCCGACATGGAGCCCCGGCCCCGCATTGCACACATTCGCCACCTTTGCGGGCGGACGGGAACGGCCGAGTCGCTTGCCGTTCCCAGGCCCCACCCTGCAGGGGAGGGGCGTGCGGGCCCCGCTGTAATGGCGGGCTTCGTCGGGGAGGGACTGGATGTAAAGGCTCTGCCGGTTTCCCAGTCCCCCCCACTAAGACGACGCAGGAGCGCCGCTGGGTTTTTAGTGGGTATACCGGCCTTGGGAAGGCCGGGGAGTCCCACATACCCCCCTTGTCACTCTCCAGTGGAGGGGGGATGCGTCATTTGCATTTTCCCAGCGCAAAAAAAAAAAAAAAAAAAAAAAAAAAAAAAAAAAAAAAGGTTAGGTTGGGGTGGGGTGGGGGACCCCCCACAGTGCTTACGTCCTCGTCGTGTCCCCTGGAAACGACCCTTTCTGACCACCGTAACGGAGTGGCAGATTGGGCTCGGCCAAAGAGCACTGTGCGTTGTAGACTTTCTTGCGGTTTTCTACAACCTTGCGGAATGCCTAAAAAGCATGCGCGGGACGCCTCCGGGCGTTTCATAAAAGGCCCTTCTCAGGGCCAACCCGAGGAAGGTGCGGCGGTATGCCTCGCAACTTCTGCGGTCGGCCTTCACGGCAATGCGGACGAGTCTTCGGACTCGGATTCAGACAGCGGAACCGTTACGCGGTCGGGCGCAGGCCCGAAGGCGATCACCGAAAAAGGTGAATCGCGCAAGAGGGCTTTTCTGAAGGACGGCTCTGGGTCGAGTTCCTCGGAACAGACGAAGAGCGCGCCCAAGAAGAAGGCGGTGAGGGCCAAGAAGGCCACCGTGGCCAATACCCACGATGTGGGCTTGGCTGAAGCGCGGCGTCAGCTGAGTCTGACCCAGCGGGCGCACCTCCAGCAGGACCTGGAGGAGCAGGTCGCTGCTAAGGAGCAGGAGGCGCGCACTGCGCGGGCCAAGTCCGGGTACGGGGCGTCTCACGTCTTGTACTCGGACCACTCCTTGGCCGAGCTGGAGCGCATGGCGCTGGAGGACGAGAAGGAGATTGCGGAGGTTGCGTCCAAGTCCTCCAACTTGAAGGGGACTTTCCAAAAGGCCCTGAAATGTCGGGCCGCGAGCATGCGCGGCATCGTGTGTGAGCTGGTGAAGCGCACCGCGACGGAGGAGACGCAGCAACTGCAGGCGACGGTCGATCGCCTGCAGTCCGAGGTCAGCCAGCTTCACAAGAAGCTGGCCGAAGTCACGGCCCGGCCCGCTCAGGCCCAGGCCGATCCTCGACCGACAGCGGAAGCTCCCTCCTCCTCCTCCTCCGCCAACCTTGAGGACATCATCCGCAAGGTTGTCATGGAGGAGAGGGCCTTCACGAGAGCCTGTTTCGATGGGATCGAGGACAGGCTCCTACCGGGGAAAAACCTCCGCCCGCCATTGGCGGCGGACAAGAGGCCCAACAAGCCGGCGCCACCCTCCCAAAGGGAGGACGCCCAACTACCCTCCACCACTCCGTCCAACCAGCCTTGGACGGAAGTGGTGAGGGGAAAGGGCAAGGCCAAAAAGGCGAATGCGGCCGCCGCCCCCCCCACCGCCCCTCCCTGCCCGTCCCAGGCGACCGGCAAGGGAAAGGGAAAGGGGAAGGGAAAAAAGTCGGCCCCCAAGCCCGCCGCCGCTGCCCCCGCAGCCAAAAGGGCTCCCGCCGGTGGGAGGAAGCCTTTGATTCCTCCCAAAACTGCGGCCGTCGTGGTGACTCTCACCGCGGAGGCCGCGGAACGGGGGGAAACGTACGGGTCCGTTCTCAAGCGGGCCCGTGCCAACGCCGATCCCACCAAACTTGGGATCGGTGCAGTTGTGTGCCGCCAGACCCAGACCGGAGCTCGAATCTTCGAGTTTGCGGGGGCCCAGGGCGGCGCCAACGCGGACCTCTTTGCAACCAAGTTGCGAGAGGTCATCGCGGACGCGGCCAAAGTGGTGAGGCCTGTTAGGTCTGTGGCCTTGGAGGTGACCGATCTCGATGATACGGTCACCAAAGAGGAGGTGGTGGCGGCAATCGCAGCAATGGGGGGCTGCGACGTCGCAGCGGTGCAGTGCCGAGACATCAGGCCTGGCCGCGGACGCATGGGCACTGTCCGTCTCGAGTGCCCGGTCGCTGCGGCCAAAGCCGTCCTCGACAAGGGGCGGCTTCCTGTAGGGTTCGGCACCTGCAGAGTCCGAGCACTTGAAGACCAGCCTCTGCGCTGCTTCAAGTGCTTCGGAATCGGGCACACGCGGGCCCTCTGTCCGTCCACGGTGGACAGGTCGGACACCTGCTACCGCTGCGGGGAGGCGGGACACAAGTCCGCCTCCTGCAAAGTCCCCACGCCACGCTGCGCAGTGTGCGCAGCCAGTGGCCGACCTGCAGGCCACGTCATGAAGGGGAGGGACTGCATCCCTCCCCCAAAGAAGGGCAAAGCGCAGGCGACGACCCCGCCTGCTGCTGCGACCGCCGCCCCTGAAGCAGGGACCTCGGCGGCCGATGAGGGAGGTGCGATGTCCGACTAATGGATAGGGTCGAACATCGCATCCTTCAGGCGAACATCAACCACTGCAAAGCCGCCCAGGACCTGCTCATGCAGGCCCTGGCGGAGTGGTTGGTGGACGTGGCGGTAGTCGCCGAGCCGTACTCGGTCCCTGGCCATTGGCTGGGTGACCGGGACGGCTTGGTGGCAT
Organism: Eulithis testata; assembly: GCA_947507515.1. Taxonomy (NCBI): domain Eukaryota; kingdom Metazoa; phylum Arthropoda; class Insecta; order Lepidoptera; family Geometridae; genus Eulithis; species Eulithis testata. The sequence continues at coordinate 40,161 of OX382213.1, read as the reverse complement.
TGGTTGCGCGGTCTTCCACAGACTCCCCTCCCCTCTCGCTCTTAGAGAGGGGACCGGGATACGTGGCCGCCGCGTGGGGAGAAATAGCCCTGGTGGGCGTGTATTTCTCCCCAAACCGCCCACTGCAGGATTTCGAAGATTTCCTCGAAATCCTCAGCGCGGTCACCGGAAGAGCGGCCCCGCGCCAGGTTGCCGTTTTGGGCGACCTGAACGCCAAATCGGCGACCTGGGGCAACCCGGCCGCCTCATGTAACGCCCGGGGACGCGTCGTCGAGCTCTGGGCGGCCTCGTCCGGTCTGTCCCTCCTCAACAGAGGGACGGTTCAGACGTGTGTGCGGCAACGGGGAGGGTCAGTGGTGGACGTCTCGTTCGCTACCCCCGTTCTTGCCGCCCGCGTCGTGAACTGGCGGGTGGAGATGGTGGAGACACTGTCGGACCACCGTTACGTGCGGTTCGACGTCTCCACCCAGAGCCCCCGGAGGACGGCCCCTCCAGGTCCTTCTTCGTTTCCGCGGTGGGCTCTCACCCGCCTCGACCGTGAGGCGGCTGAGGAGGCGGCGTTCGTCCAGGACTGGCTCACGCCCCCTGTCCAAGTCCTGGACGTGGACTCCGCGGCGGCCCAACTCAGGAAGTCCTTGACCGAGGTGTGCAACTCCAGCATGCCTCGGTCTCGCCGTCCACCACCACGCCGCGCCGTCTACTGGTGGTCGGAGGAACTGGCGGGGCTCCGGGCCGCCTGCACGGCGGCAAGGCGGGCCTACACGCGGAGTCGACGGCGCAGCCGGCGAGACCCCGAAGGCGAGGACCTTCTGTACGCCTCTTACGTAGAGGCAAAGAGGGTCCTCAAAACGGCAATGAGGGCCGCCGATGATGCGGCCCGAGCCGAGATGCTGGAGGGGCTCAACGGGGATCCGTACGGGAGACCATACAAGGCGGCGCGGAATAAACTGCGCCCCGTTGGTCCCCCGCTAACGGAGTCCATGGAGCCGGCATTGCTGGATGGGGTGGTTCGGTCCCTGTTCCCGTCCGGGAGCAACTTCACCCCACCAGCGATGGACCCCCCGCGGGGAGAGGCTCCGCAGGAGGAGGAGGAGGAGGTACCTGCGGTCACGGTGGAGGAGCTTGGCGAGGTGACTCTCCGTCTCCGCGCCAAGAAGACGGCCCCAGGGCCGGACGGCGTCCCTGCGCGGGTGGTGGCGATTGCCATCACCCAGATGGAAAAACGGTTTCGGGATCTCTTCAGCGCGTGTTTCACCGCTGGGAGATTCCCGAAACCGTGGAAGGAGGGGCAGTTGTGCCTCCTCCGAAAGGAGGGACGTCCGGCGGACTCCCCCTCGGCATACCGGCCCATCGTTCTGCTCGATGAGGTCGGTAAGCTGTTTGAGGGGGTTGTCGCCGGCCGGCTTAATGGTCTCCTGCTGGAGGTGGGGCCGAACCTGTCGGACGCCCAATTCGGATTCCGAAGGGGGCGTTCGACAGTGGACGCGCTGGCCCGGCTCAAGGGCCAGGTGAGGGAGGCGGTGGAGGCCGGGGATGGGGTTTTGGCTGTGTCGTTCGACATAGCCAATGCCTTCAACTCCGTCCCCCACCCGACAATACTAGAGGCGCTCCGCTATCATGGAGTGCCTCAGTACCTGCGGAGCCTCCTGGCCAGCTACCTGGAGGACCGAGAGGTCCTCCTCGTGGACAAAGCTGGCCAGCTAAGGCGGTACAGTGTGGAGTCTGGTGTTCCGCAGGGGTCCGTTCTAGGACCCCTGCTGTGGAACATCGGCTTCGACTGGCTCCTGCGGGGAGCTCTCCTCCGAGGCACGAGTGTCATCTGCTATGCGGATGACACTCTCCTTACTGCCCGGGGGAGAGACTTCAGGCAAGCGGCGAGCCTGGCCTCGGCTGGCGGATCCTTGGTTGCGGGAAGGATCCGCCGGCTTGGCTTGAAGGTGGCGCTGCACAAAACCGAGGCCGTGTTTTTTCACGGGCCTCGGCAGCGCACCCCCACCGACGGCCACATCGTGGTAGAGGGCGTTAGAGTCGAGGTGAAGGCCCAGATGAAATATCTGGGCCTGATCCTCGACAGCCGGTGGCGCTTCGGCCCGCATTTTAGCGGGCTCTCAGCGCGCCTGCTGAAAGTCGCAGGCGCGCTGTCGTGGCTCCTCCCAAATCTGGGGGGGCCCAAAGCGCGATGCCGGCAATTATATGCCGGCATCCTGAAGAGCATGGCTCTCTACGGGGCCCCCATCTGGGCGGACTCCCTCCAAAGGAGGGAGAACACCGCGGCGCTGCGCAGGCCCCAGAGGGCCATTGCGCAGCGGGTGGCGCGGGCCTACCGTTCGGTAGGCTTCGCGGCGGCTTGTGCTCTGGCGGGCACCCCTCCTTGGGAGCTCGAGGCGTGGGTGCTCGCCAGAGTTTATGAGTGGACGGCAGGGCGCAGGGCTCTCGGCGAGCATCCCGCCCTGGAAGTGCGGGAGGCCGTCCGGCGAGAGGCGAGGGAAGCGGTCGTCCATCACTGGACGGAGGATCTCGCCTCTGCCGTGTTTGGCCGCCGAACCCTGGACGCGCTCGGGCCAGTCTTGCAAGACTGGCTCGAGCGGCGCCACGGGTTCCTCTCTTTCCGTCTGGTGCAGGTGCTGTCCGGGCACGGTTGCTTCGGCACGTGCCTGCACCGGATCGGGAGAGAGGAGAGTCCGTCGTGCCACGAATGTGGTGCGGCGGAGGACACGGCGCAGCACACCCTCGAGGTGTGCGCGTCGTGGTCAGAGCCGCGTCGCGGCCTGATAGCGGCAGTCGGGCCGGACCTCTCGCTTCCTAGCGTGGTCAACTCCATGCTGGGAAGTGAAGAGGCCTGGGCAGCGGTCGCCTCCTTTTGTGAGGACGTGATGTCCCACAAGGAGGCGGCGGAACGTGCGCGGGAGGAAGACCCTCTCGCGCCGCCGCATAGGCGGAAAAGGGCGCGGAGAGGGCGAAGACATTAGTCGCCCTCCCTCCCTCCATGGTGGTGGATAGCGGGTGACAGGCGCGGGGGCGCCAGCTCCTGCATTGCACTCCACCACCTGCGGTCGTTCCACGGCCCTTCCTGTATGGAGGGGTGTGAAGGGCCTGCTGCAAGCAGGCGGTCGTCGGCGGGGGACTGGACGTAAAGGCTCTGCCGGTTTCCCAGTCCCCCTCCACGTAGACGACGCCGGAATAACTGGTGGTTTTAGTGGGTAGACCGGTCCGGGAGTCCCACATAACCCTCCCCATCCCCCATGGGGGGGGTATGCGTAACGCATTTCCCCAGTATAAAAAAAAAAAAAAAAAAAAAAAAAAAAAAAAAAAAAAAAAAAAAAAAAGGTTGGGGTGGGGTGCTAGGTCGGGTAACCTCCTGGGATTCGTCCTGGGGGAACGGTAGCAGTCGCGGATTGGTGCACCCTGGTAAACACCGCTAATAACTTCTCACTCGTGGGATCTTGTTAGCGGTGGCCAATAACTCGACACGGTGGGCCTCTCCGCGTGTCCCTCTGAGTAGCAGAGGGCACAGTGTGATGAGGCAGGGTAGACTTCGGTCTACCCAGGTGGGTCCGGGCCCCCTTGTTTGGTGGCCCGGACGACCTTCTGGGACCTGGTCCCAGAAGGGGGCGGCGAAGCGCGCGCGGGGGACGCGGAACTCTCCTGCGCCGCTTCGTGGGGGACGAGCGGTCCCATAGAAGGCGGCGAAGCGCGCGCGGGAGGACGCGGAACACTCCTGCGCCGCTTCGTGGGGGGGCCTTGGGCCCCCGAGCGGGGAAGAGGGCGCGGGACGACGCGGAACTGTCCCGCGCCGCTCTGACGCATGGTGGCGAATGGCGGGGCCGACATGGAGCCCCGGCCCCGCATTGCACACATTCGCCACCTTTGCGGGCGGACGGGAACGGCCGAGTCGCTTGCCGTTCCCAGGCCCCACCCTGCAGGGGAGGGGCGTGCGGGCCCCGCTGTAATGGCGGGCTTCGTCGGGGAGGGACTGGATGTAAAGGCTCTGCCGGTTTCCCAGTCCCCCCCACTAAGACGACGCAGGAGCGCCGCTGGGTTTTTAGTGGGTATACCGGCCTTGGGGAGGCCGGGGAGTCCCACATACCCCCCTTGTCACTCTCCAGTGGAGGGGGGATGCGTCATTTGCATTTTCCCAGCGCAAAAAAAAAAAAAAAAAAAAAAAAAAAAGGTTAGGTTGGGGTGCTAGGTCATGCCGTCGTTTGAAACTACCCTACTTAGAACAGACTTTTCCAGCGCGGTGTTGAGCTGAAATTCCAGTTCCATTCGGGCTGCCGCAAAACGAGGGCACTCTAGTATTATGTGCCAGGTTGACTCACTGGTGTCGGGGTCGCACTCGCACTCGGGACTAATTTTAAGCCTGAACCGGTGCAAGTACTCCGCCATGCCGCCGTGTCCTGTGAAGGCTTGCACATGTCGGGGTGTCAGTTTTGTTTTCCTCACTGTGCGGTACGCTTCGGCCGCATCTGGGAAGAAAATTTTCGTGACTGACCCTGTGCTGGAGGAAGTGTAACGGTCTTGCCATACACGTACCGTTTCCTCTCTGATCTTTTTCTTCGCATAGGACACTGGGACTTCACCGTAGTCTGGGCTACACGCTGACTCTAAGGCCGCTTTTTTTGCAAGTTCATCTGCTCTCTCATTTCCGGTAGTTCCCACATGCGCTCTGAGCCAGAACAGCCGTGCTTCTCTTCCCTCCGATCTGATTTTCTTGATGCTTTCCTTGATCGCACTGGTTAGTGGATGGGTGGTCTTAGGGTTCGCCAGTAGCTCGAGCGATGATCGTGAGTCGCTGAGAATATTGACTAACTTTTTGTTGCTGTCCTTTACCAGGTCAACCGCCCTATGGAGTGCATACAGTTCGGATTGAAACACAGTACACGCTGAATGAAGACTGAATGTTGAGTAGTTGAGCTCCTGTCCTTCTTCCCACCACGTGAGGGCTGCTCCGACTTTGCCCTCTATTTTACTACCATCCGTGTAGATTTGTGGTCCGGTTATTTTGTGGGATTCTAGAGTTTCGGGGCTCATGTTTTCCAGGAGTTCATACTCTGTTGTTATGAGTTGGGAAGGGTGTGGCTGGCTTGCAGCACTCAACTTTTGCTCCAGTCGTCTGCCCGGTGGAATGTAGTCTGTGGAGATGCCTTTCTTGAGAGAGTATAGACTGGCTGCTTCTTTTATTCTTAGATCTAATGGCAGAAGGCCTGAAAGGATTAGCGCTGACGTGAGGGAGACCGTGCGGTACGCCTTGCAGATCTTTTGTGCAAAGCCTCGTTGCAGTGAGTCCAGCTGATCTCGGATCATTTGGAACTCTGTCGCATGGGACCACGCACTAGCGGCGTACATGATGATCGGCTCGATGACCGCGACGTATATGGTGCGGGTTATCTCGCTGTTCAGACCCCACGTCACCTTGGCCGCACAGGCTAGTTGTTTGTAAATGTCCGCCGCTTTTTTGCAGTTTGCGATTACATGCGTTTTGAAGGTGAGATTTCGATCAATGATCAGACCTAGAAGTTTCATCTCTGTTACGAGATTGAGCCTACTTCCCGACATGGTGAGCTGTGGTGAATCGTACTTAAGCTTTTTGGTTAACACCATTGCACTGGTTTTATGTGCTGCAAAGTTTAGCTTGTTTTGTACGCCCCATTCTACCACTGTGTCGAGTGTCGAGTTGGCTGTCTCTTCTATCCAGCTAATCGTATGACCGGTGAACACCAGCACCACATCATCTGCAAACGCTTGACAGTATGCTCCTTCATCCTCCAGTTTGTGTAGCAGTGGGTCTAGGATGGTATTCCAGAAGGTCGGTCCTCCGATTGAACCTTGAACACAGCCCTTCGTGGTTTCCCTTTGACTTGTTGCTCTGGCATAGTTGACTATGATCTTGCGGTCTTGAAGGTATGAGCATACCATTGCGTAGAGGTTTTTGGGACATTTTCTCTCAACCAGTTGTTGTTTGAGCGCCGGCCACCATGCGTTGTCGAAAGCGCCCTCTATATCTAACGAGATCATCAACACTATCTTTTTGTCTTCTAGGTTGGATTTCACGTATTTTATGAGGTCATAGAGAGCGTCCTCGGTGCTACGCTGCGGCGTGAAGCCGTATTGTCTTTTGCTGAGAGTGGGTTGGATGTGCCATTGAAGTCTGCACACTTTGAGTTTCTCGACGATTTTTCCAAGAATAGACAATAATCCTATCGGTCTGTAGGATTTGGGTTGAGTGTAGTCTTCTTTACCCGGTTTCCTGAGAATAATAACGTGGGCTACCTTCCACGGTTTAGGGAAGTATGACAGGTGCAAACATTTGTTCGCAAGCTTCATAAAGACCCCTAGCTCGCTTCGGATAGCCACTGTGCATATGTCGGCTGTAAGTCCGTCTGGTCCCGGTGCCTTTTTTGGGTTTAGTGCTTTTAGCACCATTTCCAGTTCGGCTTCCGTGAATGGCGGATCGTCTTCCGATAGCTCTTGTATTTCCTCAGTGTTTTTGTCTATTTGGTTTCGAAGGTAGGTATGATAGGTGTTGTCGGTCGCTATAGTGTCGTCGGGATAGAAGGTGCTGGCCAGAAGTTCAGATGAGTTCTCTGGGCTCAGGGTTTCCCCTTGCGAGTTCCGGAGAAGCATATCTTCCTGCCTTCTTGCAGTTTTCCTTATGACCCTGTATATTCCGTCCCACATACTTTCCCTTTCCTGCGTCGAGCAGAACTCTTTCCAGCTCTCAGTTTGGGCTTCGCTCGCTTTGGCTGCGTATTTTTCTTTTGCTGCAACGTAGTCCTCGATTACTGCCGGTCTCCTGTGTGGGGCCGCGTTTCGTACTCTTCGTTTTTTGCGTAAAACTTCCTTCTTGAGCTGGTCGAGAGCTTGTGACCACCAGGGTGGTTTAGCATCCACTTTGCGATTTCCAATTTTCGGGATGGCTTTGTCGCTCGCATCCTGCATGGCGCTTGTGTATGCCTCCACCATGGCGTCCAGTTCATTGGGGGTGCTTATTGCATCGATAGTCTCCGGTGTGATGTCCCTTTCAACGAGAAAGTTTCTGAAATGTGAAGCGAAGTCTGGCCAGTTTGCCTTCTTTGTGTTGTACCTTCGAGTCGTAGTGGGTTTTAGCGACTCTAGTTTACCATCGAGTCGTAAGGCAAAAGTGATGGCATTGTGGTCTGATGTTATGAGACTTCGGTCCACCTTCCAGTTCTCCACTTTCCCTAGCAGAGATTGACTACACGCAGTGACGTCGACTATGCTCGTGCACAGCCTCTCACCCCTGTGGATTTCGAATGTGGGGGTATCCCCGACATTGAGAACGTGTAAATCCATTTGGTTAAGAAAGGCGTTGTACGCTGCACCCCTCTGGTCTTCAGAGCTGCTGCCCCACCAGTGACTCCACGCATTTACATCTCCCCCTACCAAGATGTTGTTTGTTGATATTTTGTTGCACGCTGCTTGCGTTCTGCCGAGATATGGCTCAATGTCTTGGTCTCCCTCAAAGTATACCGAGAGCACTCCGATTTTTAGGGTCCCCGCTACCAATACCACTGCAGCTTCTGTTTCGGTCACCATCTGCGGGTCGTGAATTACCTGCAGTTGGTCCCCGAATATGATGATTGCCGCTTTAACTGGTTTTACACGGCTTAGGGTGCACTGGATGATTTGCGTGCCAGGATAGTGACTCATACTGCCGCTTCGACCCACGTAGGGTTCCTGTACGAGTGCAATAGAGATACCTTTTCCCTTAGCGACTTGGATCAGTTCTTCCGTCGCCAGTTTGGAGCGCTGCAGGTTTGCTTGGATGATCTGCAACCTGTTTCCGGGACTGGTACTTTGAGGGGATGAGCTTGAAGAGATTGGGTCGCCCTTAGCAGTAGCTTATTCGGGACCGCGCTATAGCGTCCCACTTTTGCCTCTCTGGACAATCTGTACTGTAGGCAGGATGTGCCTGGGATGTGGAGGTGTTTTGGGCCCTAATGCAGTTTTTGCAGCTGGGGGCGGTGCCCTCTTGCCTGCGATGGCATTTCTCCCAGGAGTGTGCTCCTCCACAGTAGCTGCAGAGGTCCGCATCCTCCCGACAGACCGCTTTTGTATGCCCATATCCCAGGCATCTGGCGCATTGTACCAAGGGGGATTGGTCTTCAACCGGCCTCCTTTGGATCCCAATATAGACCATCCTTGCCTCTATGAATCTCTTGTACAGAACTGGAGACAACTCTAGCACGGGGTGACACTCCAACGCATTTCTCGCTCTTTTCCGGTACCGCACTCGGATCAGATCATCTTTTTTCTCTATGCCCTCAAAGATTTCTTTGTTTTTGGCTTTGAGATGTTCGATGATCTGCTCGTCTTTGTGGTAGGCAAGAACGTCTTTTATCTTGATAAGGGGGTTCGTTGTTCTGGCTACTTCAACTTTTAGTCCTTTGTTGGCACCTACTTGATGTTTCACTAGGGCCAGATCCTCTTTTGTACCACAGCTCAGTACGACTTTTTGGTTCCTTGCCTTCCGGACCCTATCCACTCTAGCTCCGGTTTGTTTGTTGTCCAGAGCCTGCCTGATCGTCTCAATAATGTGTTCCCCGGTCTTATTGGGATCCGCTGAGGAGACAATCAGGGTGTGGTTAGGTCGAGGGGTTGGGATTGCTGCAGCAATCTGGGCGTATGTTTGAGACTTTGGCTTCCGCGCCTTAACTTCATCCACCTGGGTAAGCTCTGCTTCGAGACTGCGCACTGGTGGTGGTGTACGCTGCCTTTGCTCGCGCATCGTCCTTAGTTCCGACGATACCGCTTCTAGCCTTTCGGTGATGGGTTGGAGGTGCTCGGCCAATTCCGTAGTCTGTGCTACATTGGAGGTATTGATGGAGGTTGTGTCATTTAATTTGTTGTGGATCTCATCTCTGAGGTCCGTGACAATTTTCTTCAGTTCCGCCACCTCTTGCTCCAGGCGGTGTGTGTGGCCCTCGGTGCTGGTCGAGGCGGCTGGACGAGACTCTAGGAGCTCCACTACTCTTGCGCTGGTCGTCTGCGCTTGCGATGAGTTTTCAGACAACTGAGTCGTATCCCTTCTAAGAGCGTCTAGCTGTCGCGAGATGTTTTCCATGCAACATGTCAGCCTTTTTTGTTCCGCGAGGAGAACACTTCCGGCTTCGTTGGGTCTGTCGCTTGTGACTAAACTTGCGCTCTCGGTCAACTCTTTTGTCGTCTTTTCTAGCCTGGCCATTGCCTGGCTCATCTCTGCTATCTGGGAGTGGGGTTTCCTTGTCTCGTAACTTAGCCAGTCCCTGATGGATTTGGACTCTTTCATAGTGCTTTCGATGTCTAAACTGGCTGCATGTACTTTTGCGGTCAGGTCCTTCTTCATTTCCGCGAGTTGCTTGTTGTGGGCACGCTCTACTCTGACGAGTTCTTGAGCGTGCCTTGTTCTCTCTTTCTCCAGGTTAAATTTGTGCCTAGACCTGGAGTCGGAAATCGCCAGCACCGTTTCATACATCGTCTGCAGACTTTCCAGAGCAATAGTTTTGCACTCCTTCTTCATATTCCCAGCTTGCTCGAGAGCCTCTTTCCCGTTCTGAAGCATTTCGTTTGCTAACTTGTTCGCCATATCCATCTCGACGCCTGCCCTACGCTTTGAAGACATGAGTATAAAGCTCTGTCTGCCTCTCACTGATGGCGTCTCCGGGGCTACCAACTCAGGGAACGAAGACGCAGATTCGTCATCAGAGTCAATGGGCCTAGGGGGAATCTCAGCTTGTGCCCAAGCTGCCACCCTTTCCTCTACAGACCCCGATGCCTCCAGTTTCTGCGGCGTCACCTCCTGCGATGTATCGGCAAGACGCGCTGTGTCTGAAGCAGCTCCCTTGGACGAGTTCTCAGATAGGTCGGCATCCGAGTCGGTGGGTTTCACCAAGGCCGTCTCAGCTTTCTGTGGTGCTTCCGATTTTGGTTCCTCGGTTGCCTTGGGTTAGGTTAGGTTAGGTTAGGTTAGGTTAGGTTGGGGTGCTAGGTCGGGTAACCTCCAAGAGGTCTGCGCTGTTACTTGTCCCCTGGGATTCGTCCTGGGGGAACGGTAGCAGTCGCGGATTGGTGCACCCTGGTAAACACCGCTAATAACTTCTCACTCGTGGGATCTTGTTAGCGGTGGCCAATAACTCGACACGGTGGGCCTCTCCGCGTGTCCCTCTGAGTAGCAGAGGGCACAGTGTGATGAGGCAGGGTAGACTTCGGTCTACCCAGGTGGGTCCGGGCCCCCTTGTTTGGTGGCCCGGACGACCTTCTGGGACCTGGTCCCAGAAGGGGGCGGCGAAGCGCGCGCGGGGGGACGCGGAACTCTCCTGCGCCGCTTCGTGGGGGACGAGCGGTCCCATAGAAGGCGGCGAAGCGCGCGCGGGAGGACGCGGAACACTCCTGCGCCGCTTCGTGGGGGGGCCTTGGGCCCCCGAGCGGGGAAGAGGGCGCGGGACGACGCGGAACTGTCCCGCGCCGCTCTGACGCATGGTGGCGAATGGCGGGGCCGACATGGAGCCCCGGCCCCGCATTGCACACATTCGCCACCTTTGCGGGCGGACGGGAACGGCCGAGTCGCTTGCCGTTCCCAGGCCCCACCCTGCAAGGGGAGGGGCGTGCGGGCCCCGCTGTAATGGCGGGCTTCGTCGGGGAGGGACTGGATGTAAAGGCTCTGCCGGTTTCCCAGTCCCCCCCACTAAGACGACGCAGGAGCGCCGCTGGGTTTTTAGTGGGTATACCGGCCTTGGGGCCGAGGCCGGGGAGTCCCACATACCCCCCTTGTCACTCTCCAGTGGAGGGGGGATGCGTCATTTGCATTTTCCCAGCGCAAAAAAAAAAAAAAAAAAAAAAAAGGTTAGGTTGGGGTGCTAGGTCGGGTAACCTCCAAGAGGTCTGCGCTGTTACTTGTCCCCTGGGATTCGTCCTGGGGGAACGGTAGCAGTCGCGGATTGGTGCACCCTGGTAAACACCGCTAATAACTTCTCACTCGTGGGATCTTGTTAGCGGTGGCCAATAACTCGACACGGTGGGCCTCTCCGCGTGTCCCTCTGAGTAGCAGAGGGCACAGTGTGATGAGGCAGGGTAGACTTCGGTCTACCCAGGTGGGTCCGGGCCCCCTTGTTTGGTGGCCCGGACGACCTTCTGGGACCTGGTCCCAGAAGGGGGCGGCGAAGCGCGCGCGGGGGGACGCGGAACTCTCCTGCGCCGCTTCGTGGGGGACGAGCGGTCCCATAGAAGGCGGCGAAGCGCGCGCGGGAGGACGCGGAACACTCCTGCGCCGCTTCGTGGGGGGGCCTTGGGCCCCCGAGCGGGGAAGAGGGCGCGGGACGACGCGGAACTGTCCCGCGCCGCTCTGACGCATGGTGGCGAATGGCGGGGCCGACATGGAGCCCCGGCCCCGCATTGCACACATTCGCCACCTTTGCGGGCGGACGGGAACGGCCGAGTCGCTTGCCGTTCCCAGGCCCCACCCTGCAGGGGAGGGGCGTGCGGGCCCCGCTGTAATGGCGGGCTTCGTCGGGGAGGGACTGGATGTAAAGGCTCTGCCGGTTTCCCAGTCCCCCCCACTAAGACGACGCAGGAGCGCCGCTGGGTTTTTAGTGGGTATACCGGCCTTGGGGAGGCCGGGGAGTCCCACATACCCCCCTTGTCACTCTCCAGTGGAGGGGGGATGCGTCATTTGCATTTTCCCAGCGCAAAAAAAAAAAAAAAAAAAAAAAAAAAAAAAAAAAAAAAAAGGTTAGGTTAGGTTGGGGTGCTAGGTCGGGTAACCTCCAAGAGGTCTGCGCTGTTACTTGTCCCCTGGGATTCGTCCTGGGGGAACGGTAGCAGTCGCGGATTGGTGCACCCTGGTAAACACCGCTAATAACTTCTCACTCGTGGGATCTTGTTAGCGGTGGCCAATAACTCGACACGGTGGGCCTCTCCGCGTGTCCCTCTGAGTAGCAGAGGGCACAGTGTGATGAGGCAGGGTAGACTTCGGTCTACCCAGGTGGGTCCGGGCCCCCTTGTTTGGTGGCCCGGACGACCTTCTGGGACCTGGTCCCAGAAGGGGGCGGCGAAGCGCGCGCGGGGGGACGCGGAACTCTCCTGCGCCGCTTCGTGGGGGACGAGCGGTCCCATAGAAGGCGGCGAAGCGCGCGCGGGAGGACGCGGAACACTCCTGCGCCGCTTCGTGGGGGGGCCTTGGGCCCCCGAGCGGGGAAGAGGGCGCGGGACGACGCGGAACTGTCCCGCGCCGCTCTGACGCATGGTGGCGAATGGCGGGGCCGACATGGAGCCCCGGCCCCGCATTGCACACATTCGCCACCTTTGCGGGCGGACGGGAACGGCCGAGTCGCTTGCCGTTCCCAGGCCCCACCCTGCAGGGGAGGGGCGTGCGGGCCCCGCTGTAATGGCGGGCTTCGTCGGGGAGGGACTGGATGTAAAGGCTCTGCCGGTTTCCCAGTCCCCCCCACTAAGACGACGCAGGAGCGCCGCTGGGTTTTTAGTGGGTATACCGGCCTTGGGGAGGCCGGGGAGTCCCACATACCCCCCTTGTCACTCTCCAGTGGAGGGGGGATGCGTCATTTGCATTTTCCCAGCGCAAAAAAAAAAAAAAAAAAAAAAAAAAAAAAAGGTTAGGTTAGGTTAGGTTAGGTTAGGTTAGGTTAGGTTAGGTTAGGTTAGGTTAGGTTAGGTTAGGTTAGGTTAGGTTAGGTTTTTTTTTTTTTTTTTTTTTTTTTTTTTTTTAATTCCTATTTTCCCCTGGCGTTACCAGGCAAATTTTCCAACACAACTCTTTCGTACCAGTTCTCGCTTTTATGCCTCTCGCACTTTCGTTCTTCATACTGTATCTTTCTTTCATCCATCCGCTTGCTTTCTTAATTTACATTTACTTTACTTATATTTCTTATCTTTATTTATTTATTTTGGGATGAAATACAAGGGTTTACATTTATTTATTTTCTAAGTTTTACATATATAAAATACATTTCTTTCTTATCTACTAACTATTTTCAATGGACACAATATTATATAACTATATTAATTACATAATTGTGCTTCCTTATTGCTACTTATTTTTATTTGCTACTGTCTTAACTATTTTTATACAATACTCTAGAAATTTATCTCTTACATGTTTATCTTCTATTATTATTGCCAAATTTTCTACATTTATACATTTATCTATTTCCATTTCTAAGTTAAACCTTTCTCTTCCAAATCTGGGGCAGCTAGTTATAACATGGTGGACACTCTCTTCTACCTCGGGGTCGCATGGGCACGACGGACTCTCCTTACACTTGAATCGGTGCAAGTATGAGGAGAACCCGCCGTGTCCTGTGAAAAGCTGGACTATAGTGGGGCTTAAGTTTATCAATTTTAAGAGACGGTGTGCCTGTATCGCATTTGGGAAGAAGCTTTTTGTGACTACGCCTTGTGATGCTTGTGTGTAGCGTCTGTTCCATTCGCAGAGCGAGTCTCGTCTGATTTCTCGCTTTGCGAATGAGACAGGACAGTTGTCGTATTTCGCTTTAACCTTCAAGTGCAGCGCTGCACTCTTCGCCAACTCGTCGGCTCTCTCATTTCCCTCCATCCCTACGTGAGCCTTAATCCAAAATAATTTTACTATTTTGTTCAGATTATTGAGTCGGGTTATGTCTTCTCTAATCTGGGCTGCGAGGGGATGGGGGGAAGTCAGATTAGTCACCGTTTCGAGGGCGGAGCGTGAATCGCTGAAGATGCTGCAACTTGGTTGCTGCCTCTTAAGCGCTTCTTTCGTGGCTGCCGATAGTGCAAGCAGCTCTGCTTGGTAGACGGTGCAGCATTCATCCAGCCTCAGTTTACGGGAACTGATTTCGTTGGCGCCGATTCTGATGGATAGTGCGGCGCCAACTTTCCCTTCAATTTTACTTCCGTCCGTGAAGATGTTTAGGTGGGTGTCGAGGTTCTGGTTCAATGCTGCTCCGTCCTCCACGCAGGCGAATCGTAGTTCCGTCTGCAGTGCTGGGTGCGGCATGGCTGCGTATGGCACTGGTACCTCAATCTCTCGGTCTCCTATTACTTGCTGGGTGTGACCTTTCTTTACTCTATAAAGCAAGGCTGCTTCCCGGATTCTAATGTCCAGCGGAAGTAGCCCAGCAAGTAATAGCGCCGAGTTGAGTGAGACTGTTTTGTGGGCCTTAACGATCTTCTGCGCAAAACCACGCTGCACCGTGTCGAACTCCTTCCTTATGCATAGCTTTGCTGTGGCGGGTGCCCATGCGCTGGCCGCATACATTATCGTGGGCTCCACCACGGCGGTGTAAATCGACCTAATTATTTCTGGCTGTAGGCCCCAGCTCACTTTGGCCGCTCGAGACAACTGGTTGTAAAACCTTAGCGCCTTGCGGCAGACGTTCGCGGCATGCGAGTTAAAGGTAAGTTTGTCGTCGATGGTGAGACCGAGCAGTTTGATCTCTTTTGACAAGCCAATGTCGATCCCGTTCATGCTAAGGCGCGGGGAGTCATACTTAAGTTTGCGCGTGATCACCATAGCCATGGTCTTGTGAGGCGCAAACTTCAGTTTGTTACGGACTCCCCACGCCCGAACATGCTCGAGTGCGGCATTGGCCTGTCTTTCAATCTCAAGCGCCGTCTGACCATCGAAGACAAGCACCACGTCGTCCGCGAACGCCTGCACGTAGTCTCCTCTGAGCTCTAAGTCCTTCAGGAGAGGGTCCAGGAGTAAATTCCACAGGATGGGGCCACCTATTGATCCTTGCACGCATCCTTTTTCCGTGTGCTTAGCGTACTCCTCTCCAGCGTATCGGACCTTAACTCTTCGGTTACGGAGATAGCTGTCGATCAACCGTCTCAAGTTGATCGGACACTTCTCCTCCGCCAGTCGGACTCTGATGGCTGGCCACCATGCGCTATCGAAGGCCCCCTCTATATCCAGCGACACTAGCGTCAACATCTTCTTCTCATCGAGCTTCGTGTTGATGTGTCGTATTAGGTTATAGAGGGCGTCTTCGGTGCTCTTCTGGGGCATGAATCCGTACTGGCGTAGGCTTATCCTTGGAACTAAATGAAACTTGATTCGGTTGATCAACATCTTCTCGAAGATTTTCCCTAGCACTGGGAGGAGTCCGATAGGCCTGTACGACTTTGGGGTGGTGTAGGTTTCTTTTCCGGGTTTACGTAGTACTATTACTGTGGCCTCCTTCCAGGGATCTGGGAAATGCGCGTGCTCCAAGCATTTGTTGGTGAGTGCCAGGAACATTGCTGGGTCATTTGCAATAGCCTCTGCGCATATATCGACGGTGAAGCCGTCTGCTCCGGAGGCTTTCTTCGGGTTGAAGGCATTTATCGCAGCTTTAAGTTCAGTCGCTGTGAACAGTGGGTCGCAGGGCTCAGCTTGTTGTCCACTGTTTACGATCTCTGCTTCGGCTCTTATTCTGCGATGTTCGGTGTTGTCGCTTTCTGTAAGGTCCTCTGGATAGAATGCATCCGCAAGTGCCTTCACAGAGCCTTTTGCGTCCAACACCCTGCCCTCAATCCGGAGTGGCTCATCCTCTACTCTTTTCCTAGTCCTACCTATCACTCTGTACACACCTTCCCACACTCCTTCCCTATCCTGCCTGCTACAAAAGTCCCTCCAGCTCTGTACCCTTGCCTTTTCCGCCTCCAACTCATATTCTTCTTTCTTTTTCAGGTATTCTTCGACTACTCTTGCTCTTCGGACTGGTGCGGTGCCCTTGATTCTTCTCTTCCTGGTGGCGACTTCCCGTTTCAACTGCGCGAGCTCTTCGGACCACCACGGGATGGTAAGTATTTGTGTGTGTTTTTTGGCTGGTATGGTGTGTGTGCATGCGTGTGTGATTGCTTGTGTGTATGTGTGTATGAATGTTTCTATTTGTTGTGTGTTGTGTGTGTGCTCTACTTCTGTGAGTGTGAGTTGGTGGTCTGCTTTGAATTGGTCCAATTTCTCATGAAATTGGGCCCAATTTGCTTTCTTTGTGTTGTAGAGTCGGGTTGTGCGTGTGATTTGTGTCCCGTGTGCTTTGTGTAGCTGTATGTTATATGTGATGCAATTGTGGTCCGAGCTCGTCATGCCCTCGATGACGGTCCATCCTTCCACCAGGGTGAGCATGTCCTCCGAGCAAACTGTGACATCTACGTGGCTGGTGTATCTCCGGTCACCTCTCACTGTGTCAAAGGTTGGTGTTGAGCCATCATTGAGCACCTGTAGCCCATGCTCATCGAAGAACTTCATCAGGTCCTCCCCTCTGGAGTTGGTCCTGACGCTTCCCCACCAGATGTTCCAGGAGTTTGCGTCGCCTCCAATGATCAGCCTGACTGGTCCTAGCTCGTTGACTACCTTGGTTAGGTGGTCCAAATATGGTTCCAGGGGCTGATCACCTTCCAGGTATACAGAGACCAGATTGACCTTCCAGGCAGTTGTTTGGATCCCCAGTACGGCGATGTTTTTGGTGGTGAGCAGCGGGTATTGTACGACGTCTAATGTGGAGTCTAAGACAGCTATCGCCGCCTTCACCATCTCGCCCTGTTCTAAGTTCTGGTACTGGTAGATCCTGGTACCTGAGTATCCCTTCATTTGCCTTTGCGACCCCACATATGGTTCCTGTAGGAGGAGGACTGCTGCCTTGGATCTTGTGGCTTCGATAAAGATCTCGTCTGTCGCCAACCGCTGCTTTCTTAGGTTTGCTTGTATGATCTTGTAAAAGACGCCCTCAGCAATACGCCACGGTGGATCTCGCAAGTGCCTCCCACTTGCGCCTCACCGGGCATTCATTGCTAAAGGCGCCATGATCAATTTTTACAGCCTTGTTCTTTACGCAGTTGACGCAGCTGGGGGTGGCTTCGCTCAACCAGTCGGGGCACTCCGGCTTAAGGTGCGCTCCACCGCAGTGACTGCACACATCGACTGCCTCGGTGCAGAACCGCCGCCCATGTCCGTACCCTAGACAGCGCGAACATTGTACTAGGGGGGACTGGTCGGCGACTCTGATCCTCTGCACGTCGATGTATACAGTCCCCGCGTTTGTGAGGCACTGCCACAGTCGGGGCGAAACCTTGATGACAACGTGGGAGATGAGCGGGTTCCTCGCTTTGCGGCGGAAGCGTACTTCCATGCGGTCGTCTTCGCCGCTCACTCCCTTCAACAGATGTCCATTCTGTGTGCGGATGGCTTTGATGATGTCCTCATCCGTGTGGCACTGTAGGACTCCATAGAGGATAACAAGCGGGTCTTTGTTCTTGATATCCTCTATGTTGAGCTGTCCTTCCCCTTCCGCTATCCTTTTCTTGACCTTCCTCAGTTCTTCCTCGTTTTGGCAACCTACTATTATCTTCCTATCTTTAGCTTTCCTGATTTTATCAATCTTTGTCCCTTCTTCCGCTGCATTCACTACCTTCCTTATCCTTTCATACACCTGGTCCCCTGTCTCGTGGTCATCCTTTGAGGATATTATGATGGAGTGCATGGCGATGTTTTTTGGAGGCTGTTTCGGAGAGCCCGCGGTTACGCTCGCGTAGGTCAACCGCTCTTGGACCTCCTGATGCCTCTCGATAGCTTCCTTGAGCTTCTCCATCCTCTCATTGCTCTCTTCTATAAGCTGGGCATGCTTCGCCATCTTCTCCAGTAGCATGGACTCTTCCCTTCCTCTGTTTTCCTTCCCCTTTTCTTTTTCCTTTTCCTTTTCCTCCTCCGGCTCCTTGGTCACTTCCTTGCTTCCTTTTCCTTTCACGCTCTCACCCTCTTTTACAAGCTGATAGAGCCTGTCAATTGCAATGGTCACCTCGGTCTTTATTTCCGTCTTTAGGTTTCTGGCGCTTCCGAGGTTGACCTTGGCTTTTGTGAGGCACGCTTTTGCTTCTGCAAGCCTATCAGCGTACTTCACTTTCCCCATCGGTGACCTCTCGGCAGCTTCAGCTGAGCTTTTCTGTGCCATCGCTTTGCTGTCAAAAGCGAGCCCAGTCTTTGGCTTCGGCTTGCTGGTCGCCGGTGCCGGAGCTTTCTTGGGGGAGTTTGCTAGCTTTGGCTTTGCTTCGGGAGAGCGGGATGTTGACGCAGTTGCAGCTTTTCCGGTCTCCCACTCGCCTATGCTGCGCCTAACCTTGGAGGTGGTCGCCGTCTCGGATGTTCCTGCCATCGAGGGACTAGCTTTTTGCGTCTGGGCCGGGGATTTACGGTCGATATCGACTGTGACGTTAAGGGCTTTACTGGGAGGGGGGGTACGAATTCCGAACATTCCGAACCGAGTTTTTACGCCAGGGGCACGTCAATAAAACAGTGTATATATAGCTAATTAAATTAAAATGTAAATTTGTAAAAGTTGTATAAGTGTAAATATGTATATTAGTTTAAAGTAAATTTGTCTTGTTCTAATATTTTCTTTTGTTTCAGATCCTGTTCCCTATCGACTCCACGCGCGCGCGGCACTGATGGGCTGTATCTACGATGTTCAGGTGAGTACAGGTCGTTTTTTAATTTTTGTTTTTTAGGTGCTCTATGTAGAGTAGGACTCTACATAGGTGTTTTAGGTTTTAACTGTAAGGGGGATCTGGTCTTATATGGAACGCACGTACGCAGGTCAAAATTGTTTGTACAATTCTAGCTTTGACTAGAGCTTTGACTACCTAGAGTCTGTCTTTATTCTTAATCTAGTACAATTTTGCACTGTTTTAACTTTTAGTTAGGTACTCTATATAGAGTTCCTGACTCTACATAAAAGTTTTGCTTAGCGTTAGGGGCCGGCTTCAAAGTAAAATCGGTCATAAACCCGGAAAAGAAGATTTATGTCAAAAAAATTTTTTGACTCTACCTAGAGTCTGTCCCTATGCGATAGCCAATAGGCCCAGCTATAAACAGCTATACTCGCTCCACGGATAGAGCGTGTCGAGCCGCTTCTAATGATGTAGCGCACGGCTATGGTCACTCAAAGTTGGAGTCGAGAAAAATATTTTCGGCTTTCACCTTAGACAAAATTGCGTTCTTGAGCGTAAAAACGCTAAGTTAATAGCTTTTCGCTATCAAAAACGAAACTTTGCCACTGTGGGCGCAACCAGTGCGTCGAACTACGATTTATAAGCTACTAAAATAATTTATTTACTTGTAAAATTAAAATTTAGAAAATAAAATTGTTGAAATTTTGCTAAGTCCCTATAAAATTATGCGAAAAATGTCAAAAATTCACGTTTTTTGTATAGAACGTGGGTCCTATTATAATTTATTCGCACAATGGGTGCCGAGACGCTTAATTTGATGTATCGCACGCGATCGTAAGTCACCAAAAAATTTTCAGTTTTTGTATGAAGTATGAAGAATTCGTCTCACTTAGGTGGATTTTGAATAATCTCGATTTTGATGGGTCGGGCGTTTTTCTTGATTTTTGTCGATAATCGTGTTTTTTCTTTTGCAGGTACGTGCGGGGACGTCGGGCAGAGGTGAACCAGCCACGGGATGTGCAGAAACACGCAAGATGGACGCGACAAAATTCAAAAACGCTCAAAAAAGACCCAAATGTACCAAAATTTACGGAAAATCGTAGTTTTTCGAATATTTTTCTATGACAAGTGCCCAAATGGACTCGCTCCACGGATAGAGCGTGTCGAGCCGCTTCTAATGATGTAGCGCACGGCTATGGTCACTCAAAGTTGGAGTCGAGAAAAATATTTTCGGCTTTCACCTTAGACAAAATTGCGTTCTTGAGCGTAAAAACGCTAAGTTAATAGCTTTTCGCTATCAAAAACGCGGAACTCTCCTGCGCCGCTTCGTGGGGGACGAGCGGTCCCATAGAAGGCGGCGAAGCGCGCGCGGGAGGACGCGGAACACTCCTGCGCCGCTTCGTGGGGGGGCCTTGGGCCCCCGAGCGGGGAAGAGGGCGCGGGACGACGCGGAACTGTCCCGCGCCGCTCTGACGCATGGTGGCGAATGGCGGGGCCGACATGGAGCCCCGGCCCCGCATTGCACACATTCGCCACCTTTGCGGGCGGACGGGAACGGCCGAGTCGCTTGCCGTTCCCAGGCCCCACCCTGCAGGGGAGGGGCGTGCGGGCCCCGCTGTAATGGCGGGCTTCGTCGGGGAGGGACTGGATGTAAAGGCTCTGCCGGTTTCCCAGTCCCCCCCACTAAGACGACGCAGGAGCGCCGCTGGGTTTTTAGTGGGTATACCGGCCTTGGGGAGGCCGGGGAGTCCCACATACCCCCCTTGTCACTCTCCAGTGGAGGGGGGATGCGTCATTTGCATTTTCCCAGCGCAAAAAAAAAAAAAAAAAAAAAAAAAAAAAAAGGTTAGGTTAGGTTAGGTTAGGTTAGGTTAGGTTAGGTTAGGTTAGGTTAGGTTAGGTTAGGTTAGGTTAGGTTAGGTTAGGTTAGGTTAGGTTAGGTTAGGTTAGGTTAGGTTAGGTTAGGTTAGGTTAGGTTAGGTTAGGTTAGGTTAGGTTAGGTTAGGTTAGGTTAGGTTAGGTTAGGTTAGGTTAGGTTAGGTTAGGTTAGGTTAGGTTAGGTTAGGTTAGGTTAGGTTAGGTTAGGTTAGGTTAGGTTAGGTTAGGTTAGGTTAGGTTAGGTTAGGTTAGGTTAGGTTAGGTTAGGTTAGGTTAGGTTAGGTTAGGTTAGGTTAGGTTAGGTTAGGTTAGGTTAGGTTAGGTTAGGTTAGTTTTTTTTTTTTTTTTTTTTTTTTTTTTTCTCGTCCCTCTAAGAGTTTTAGAGTTTGTTTTTGTCGTTTTTTATTTTTCTTTACGTTTTTTCTTAATTTTTAATCTAGGCTTACATAATTTAAGGGGGGTTTTTAAACAAGGTACTTAACTAACTAATTCTTATTTTATAACTTTTCTTGATAACATTACTGGTCTTATCTAACTTATTGTACTTATTGCTGGTTTAATATATATACTCATTATATATATTCAACAAGGCTTATCTATCGTGTCTTATTTCTACTTATTACTTTATTTGCTAAACTAACACAGTATGATATGAACTTATTTCTAGTATGTTTATTTTCTATCATTTGTTTCGCTATTTCAGGTTTTAGTGTGACAGTCATTTCCTGCTCAAACTCGTATCTCTCGACACCAAACACGGGGCATTCAAACAAGAAGTGCTCTACGGTTTCAGGTATTTCTGGGTCACAGATGCACGATGGATTTTCCTTACACTTGAATCTATTCAAGTATTCGGAAAACCCACCGTGCCCCGTCATGATTTGTGTCAACACTCCAGTAGGCCCAATCTTTCTTACCGTCCTAAAGGCTTTTACGGCGTCTGGGAAGAAAAGCCTCGTCACCGATGCAGTCTCGCCGGTTACATATCTTCGATTCCATTCGTCAATCGACTCCGTGCGGATATGTCGCTTGACGAATGAAACCGGGCACTTGTCGTAGCTTGGCTTCGTTTTCATTTTTAGGGCCGCGTCTTTCGCAAGTTGGTCAGCGCGCTCATTCCCTTCCAACCCCGCGTGAGCCTTTATCCAGAACAAAGAGACATCTTTGCCCCGGTGTTTACTAGCTCTTAAATTGCTGCGAATTTCAACGGCTAAGGGATGGATTGAGCCCTGATTGGTTATGGTCTCAAGCGACGACCTAGAGTCGCTGTAGATACCAAAGCTGGTTTCAGGGCTCTTTAGGATCTCCTTGGTGGCCTGGCATATGGCCAACAATTCAGCCTGGTAGACTGTGCAGTAGGACGGCAGTTTCAATTTGAAGGATTTGGTTTCGGCATTATTGGTCCATAAGGACAATGCTGCTCCAACCTTGCCTTCAATTTTGCTACCGTCCGTAAATATTCGTACTGCTTGGTTACTGTGACTGCTAACTTGCTCGTGGTCTACCAGGCAAAAGAATTCAAGACCCATATGTTCGGCCGGATGCGGTGTGGTCGCAAACGGGACCATTTGTTCCACCTCTCTGTCCCCTAGTGCCGGCTGGGACACCCCCTTCTTAGCCTCGTACAGAGCGGCTGCCTCCTGTATTCGGAGGTCGAGAGGGAGTATTCCAGCCAGCAGTAGGGCCGAGTTCAGTGAAACCGTGCGATACGCTTTGCATAGTTTCTGGGCAAACCCTCTTTGGACTACGTTAAGTTGCTTTTGAACGCATAATTTTTTAGATGCAGATGCCCAAACACTGGCTGCGTACAAGATAACGGGCTCAACCACGGCAACATAGATGGTACGTATGACTTCAGGGTGGAGGCCCCAGCTGATCCTAGCGGCTCTTGATAAGCGTTTGTAGAGGTTCAGTGCCTTTACGCAAACGCTCGCTGCATGGGCGTTAAAAGTCAGCTTCTCATCGATAATGAGCCCCAGGATCTTGATTTCCTTTGACATTCCAATGTCGGTCCCGCCCATGTGCAAGAGTGGGGTATCATGTTTGAGTTTCCGCGTTATTATCATCGCCTTCGTTTTGTGCGGTGCAAACTTTAGTTTATTCATGATTCCCCACTCCTGAACATACGCAAGAGCGGCATTGGCGCGCCTTTGGATCTCCATCGCCGTGTCACCATCGAATACCAAGACAACGTCATCCGCGAATGCTTGGCAGTAGTCACCGCGACTTTCAAGTCCTTTTAGCAAGGGGTCGAGAAGCAAATTCCAGAGAATAGGCCCCCCGATAGAACCCTGGACGCAACCCTTCGATGTTTCTTTGGTGACCTCTTCGCCTGCATATCTAACCTTGACTTTTCTATTTTCCAGGTAGCTGTCGACTACTTTCCTGATGTTGATCGGACATTTTTCCTCAGCCAGACGGACTCTTATGGTGGGCCACCAGGCGCTGTCGAAGGCTCCCTCTATGTCTAGTGAAACGATGGTTATTAGTTTTTTCTGTTCCAGCTTTTCGCGTATGTGATGTACTAAGACATAGAGGGAGTCCTCTGTACTCTTTTGGGGCATGAATCCGTACTGACGAGTACTAAGTCTTGGAAACAAGTGCCACTTGACTCTGCCTATAACCATTTTTTCCAAGATCTTACCCATCACTGGCAGGAGTCCGATCGGCCTATAGGATTTAGGGCTGGTGTAATCTTCTTTTCCTGGCTTCCGCAATATGACCACTGTCGCCTCCTTCCATATGTTCGGGAAGTATCCCAGTTCCAAACACTTGTTTGCCAGTGATAGGTATAGCTCAGGCTCTTGGTTTATAACGTGTTTGCAGATGTCCGCAGTGAATCCGTCAGAACCCGGAGCTTTCTTGAGGTTGAAGCTATTTACCGCGGATTTCAGCTCCTCTAGAGTAAACGGCGGATCATGCTTTTCATTATGATCCGATTCGTTTACTTTTTCAGCTGTTTCTCGAATCCTTTGGTGATATGGGTTGTCCTCTTCTCTCCTATCCACTGGATAGAACGTGTCGGCTAACAGTTTGGCGGACTCCATCTGATCCAAGACCTTTCCCTCCCTGACCAGGGGCAGGTCTTCCTGCCTCTTCGTTGTTTTCCCTATAACCCGATATATCCCCTCCCACAGTCCTTCTTTCTCTTGTTTCCCGCAGAACCCCTTCCAACTCTCTATTTGTGCTAATTTTGCTTTCCCTTCATAATTTTCTTTTGCTTTCAGGTACTCGCTTACAACTCCGGCTCTACGGATCGGCGCTGCGCATCGGATTCTACGTCGCTTCGTGTTGACATCTCTCTTCATCTCTTCAAGTTCCTGGGACCACCATGGCAGGGTAAGTTTACTGTTTGTTTTCTTTAATGGCATGCTACTTTCAGTTGTTTTCTTTATTATTTCTATGTATGACTCTATTTTCTTTTCTAGTTCTAATTTTTCCCTAACTTCTAAAATGTTTTCTGTGCTAAAATTTTCTTCTACTAACAATTGGGCCAGTTTCTCATGAAACTGGTCCCAATTTGCTTTTTTGCTATTGTATATTCGAGTGGTGCGCTGTATATTTATACCCTTTGCTTTTGCAAGCCTTATTTCAAAAGATATGGCGTTATGGTCGGAACTCGTCAAGCCTACTTCTACTTTCCATCCTTCAATGAGATTCAGCAAATCCGTCGTGCAGGCAGTTATGTCTATAAAGCTCGAGTATGTTTTGTTGCCCCGTATTGTGTCGAAGGTAGGAATTTCCCCTTCATTAAGAACATGAAGTTCCATTTCCTCAAGGGTTCCTACCATTTCTTCTCCCCTATCATCATTTTTCAGGCTTCCCCACCATGAGTTTTTGGCATTGCCGTCGCCGCCAACTAGAAGCTTTACTGCTCCAAACCGCTGTTTGATTTTACTCAGTTGTTTTAAGTAAGGCTCTATTTGCTCGGATGGCTCAAAATAGAACGAGACCACCACGATCTCCCAGGCACTCGTTCGGAGTTTCACCGCAGCGATGTTGTTTGTGGTGAACTCCGAACAAAGAATAGCGTCTATTTCGGTGTCGAAGACTGCAACAGCTGCTTTGACAACTCCATCTCCTTGATTTATGCTCTGGAAGATCCTGGCGGTCCCATAGTTCTTAACCCGACCCGTGTTTCCGACATACGGCTCTTGGAGGAGTGCAAAGGCCATCCTCTGTTTATTTGCTTCGAGCATTAGTTCGTAAGTTGCTAGCTGTTTTCTTTGAAGGTTTGCTTGTGCGACGAGGAAGACCTTTGCACCTGTTTGGGAGTCGATGGAGCCTGGGACCACTTTAGCAATACGCCACTGTGGCTCGAGCCAGTGCCTCCCACTTACGACGGGTCGGGCATTCAACGCTGAAGGCGTTATGGTCCACCCGGTCCAGCTTGGCGTGCTTGCAGTTACAGCACGCTGGTGGTACGTCTGCGAGCCAGTCCGCACATTCTGTCTTCATGTGGGGTCCCCCACAGTGGCTGCATTTTTCCACCGTGTCCTTGCAGAACCGTCGACCGTGCCCGTATCCGAGGCAAAGCGAACACTGCACCAATGGAGACTGGTCCGCTACTCTCACGCGCTGCAGGTCAATCTTGACGGTTTCTGCTTGGACTAAACACTGCCAGATTCTAGGGGACACCCTCATGACTATATGGTGGGTGTGCTGGTTCCGGGTGCGCTTTTTGAAGGCAATCTCCATCTTGTCTTTTACATCTATTTGCTCAAATATACTAGGGTTTTGCTTCCTTAGAGCCTTAAGGACCTCATCGTCACTGTTGTACGCGAGTACGTCCTTAAGAACTACCAGAGGGTCCTTGTTTTTTATTTCTTCTACGCTAAGGTACTTTTCATCTTGTTTGAGCCTTTCCTTGATCTTTTCTCTTTCTTCTTCTGTTCTACACCCTAATATAACTTTTCTATCCTTTGCCTTCCTTATTTTTTCCACCACGATTCCGCCTTCTTTCGCATTAACTGCCTTTCTAATTCTATTAAGAACATCTTCCCCGGTCGCTTGGTCATCCTTAGCTGTGACGACTACGGAGTGCAGCGCTGTCTGCTCGGGGACTGGTTTTCTGGTATGCACCGCAGTCACACTCGCGTAGCTTTGCCTTTCATGCCTGTCCATTGTTTCTTGTAGTTTTTCCATCCTTTCAGAATTTTCTTTAATCAGCTTTGCATGATCATCCATCCTTTTTATTAGCTCTCTTTCTTCCTTCCCTAGTTCCTTCTCTTTTTCCGGCTCTTTTTCCTTTTCCGGTTGCTTCTTTGCTTGCCCTTTTACGCTTTCTGACTCCTTGACCAGTTGGTAAAGCCTATCTATAGCCTGTGTTACCTCTATCTTTATCTCAGTTTTGATGTTTTTTGAGTTCGATAGATTCACTTTGGCCTTGGTAACACAGGCTCTGGCCTCTGCCAACCGGTCAGCGTACTTCGCTTTGAGTTGCACTGGAGGGCTTCCTGCAGTCTCCGTCAGCACACCCGCCACCGCTTTGTTCCCTTGCGGAAGGGTCTTCTTGGGCTTCGGTGGCTCCACTGATGCCGCTTTCTTCGGGGGGGTACGGAGCTTGGAGCTAGGATCTGGCTTACCTGACTCCCAGTCACCAATGCTTCGCCGCACGGAAGATGTTTTGCCAGGCGAGCCGGCGGCCACTGGCGTAAACCCTGATGTAGTTGGTTTTTGACCATCTTCGCATGCGCCTTTTGCTCCCTTGGCCGGAGTACGGAACCCAAACATACTGGAGAGAATATTTAGAGGGACACGTCAAGGTAAAAACAAAAATTTGTAAAAGTTGTAAATATTTAGTCAATAAGTTGTAAATATATATTTATTATATCTTAATTCTAACAAAAACCTACCCGTGTTTAGGTTCTCAAGAGGAACCGTATTCTAAAGTTATATTACCGTCTCGGTAGTCAGGGTATTACCTTTCATTAGGTAATAGAAAATACTAATGGTGAAAACCAGAAATAAAAAAAGTCAAATTACAATGGGGTGTACTTAGGAAGTTTTTTAAGTGCTAGTTCGGAAGCCTATCCGTAGATAAAGCAATCGTTCAAAACCGGGTCAATGTACTCTGTTTAATACCGAAGTTACTAAGGTTCGAAGGTGGTCTCCCCTGTGGGAATCGACTTTTCTTACCTTAGTAACTGCAATCTGGGTGGGTGGGCGGGCGATTTTTTCTTGATTTTTGCCGATAATCGTGTTTTTTCTTTTGCAGGTACGTGCGGGGACGTCGGGCGAAGGTGAACCAGCCACGGGATTTGCAGAAACACGCCAGATGGACGAGACAAAAATCAAAAACGCGCAAAACTGACCAAAAACGACCAAAATTTACGAAAAAACGCAGTTCTTCGAAGATTTTTCTACGACAGGTGCCCAAATGCACTCGCTCTACGGATAGAGCTCGGCGAGCCGCTTCTTATGATGTAGCACACGGCTATGGTCACTCAAAGTTGGAGTCGAGAAAAATGTTTTCAGTTTTTGCCTTAGACAAAATTAAGTTTTCGAACACAAAAACGCTAAATAAATAGTTTTTCGCTATCGAAAACGAAACTTCGCTACCGGGGGCGCAACCAGTGCGTCGAACTACGATTTTTAAGCTATTAAACGAATACACTAACAGTGCAAAAATATAATTTTAAAAATAAAATTGTCAAAATTTTCCTAAGTCCCTATAAAATTATGCGAAAAACGTCAAAAAATCACGTTTTTTGTATAGAACGTGGGTCCTATTAAAATTTATTCGCACAATGGGTGCCGAGACGCTTAATTTGATGTATCGCACGCGATCGTAAGTCACCAAAAAATTTTCAGTTTTTGTATGAAGTATGAAGAATTCGTCTCACTTAGGTGGATTTAGAACAATGTCGATTTTGAGGTATCGGGCGTTTTTCTTGATTTTTGCCGATAATCGTGTTTTTTCTTTTGCAGGTACGTGCGGGGACGTCGGGCGAAGGTGAACCAGCCACGGGATTTGCAGAAACACGCCAGATGGACGAGACAAAAATCAAAAACGCGCAAAACTGACCAAAAACGACCAAAATTTACGAAAAAACGCAGTTCTTCGAAGATTTTTCTACGACAGGTGCCCAAATGCACTCGCTCTACGGATAGAGCTCGGCGAGCCGCTTCTTATGATGTAGCACACGGCTATGGTCACTCAAAGTTGGAGTCGAGAAAAATGTTTTCAGTTTTTGCCTTAGACAAAATTAAGTTTTCGAACACAAAAACGCTAAATAAATAGTTTTTCGCTATCGAAAACGAAACTTCGCTACCGGGGGCGCAACCAGTGCGTCGAACTACGATTTTTAAGCTATTAAACGAATACACTAACAGTGCAAAAATATAATTTTAAAAATAAAATTGTCAAAATTTTCCTAAGTCCCTATAAAATTATGCGAAAAACGTCAAAAAATCACGTTTTTTGTATAGAACGTGGGTCCTATTAAAATTTATTCGCACAATGGGTGCCGAGACGCTTAATTTGATGTATCGCACGCGATCGTAAGTCACCAAAAAATTTTCAGTTTTTGTATGAAGTATGAAGAATTCGTCTCACTTAGGTGGATTTAGAACAATGTCGATTTTGAGGTATCGGGCGTTTTTCTTGATTTTTGCCGATAATCGTGTTTTTTCTTTTGCAGGTACGTGCGGGGACGTCGGGCGAAGGTGAACCAGCCACGGGATTTGCAGAAACACGCCAGATGGACGAGACAAAAATCAAAAACGCGCAAAACTGACCAAAAACGACCAAAATTTACGAAAAAACGCAGTTCTTCGAAGATTTTTCTACGACAGGTGCCCAAATGCACTCGCTCTACGGATAGAGCTCGGCGAGCCGCTTCTTATGATGTAGCACACGGCTATGGTCACTCAAAGTTGGAGTCGAGAAAAATGTTTTCAGTTTTTGCCTTAGACAAAATTAAGTTTTCGAACACAAAAACGCTAAATAAATAGTTTTTCGCTATCGAAAACGAAACTTCGCTACCGGGGGCGCAACCAGTGCGTCGAACTACGATTTTTAAGCTATTAAACGAATACACTAACAGTGCAAAAATATAATTTTAAAAATAAAATTGTCAAAATTTTCCTAAGTCCCTATAAAATTATGCGAAAAACGTCAAAAAATCACGTTTTTTGTATAGAACGTGGGTCCTATTAAAATTTATTCGCACAATGGGTGCCGAGACGCTTAATTTGATGTATCGCACGCGATCGTAAGTCACCAAAAAATTTTCAGTTTTTGTATGAAGTATGAAGAATTCGTCTCACTTAGGTGGATTTAGAACAATGTCGATTTTGAGGTATCGGGCGTTTTTCTTGATTTTTGCCGATAATCGTGTTTTTTCTTTTGCAGGTACGTGCGGGGACGTCGGGCGAAGGTGAACCAGCCACGGGATTTGCAGAAACACGCCAGATGGACGAGACAAAAATCAAAAACGCGCAAAACTGACCAAAAACGACCAAAATTTACGAAAAAACGCAGTTCTTCGAAGATTTTTCTACGACAGGTGCCCAAATGCACTCGCTCTACGGATAGAGCTCGGCGAGCCGCTTCTTATGATGTAGCACACGGCTATGGTCACTCAAAGTTGGAGTCGAGAAAAATGTTTTCAGTTTTTGCCTTAGACAAAATTAAGTTTTCGAACACAAAAACGCTAAATAAATAGTTTTTCGCTATCGAAAACGAAACTTCGCTACCGGGGGCGCAACCAGTGCGTCGAACTACGATTTTTAAGCTATTAAACGAATACACTAACAGTGCAAAAATATAATTTTAAAAATAAAATTGTCAAAATTTTCCTAAGTCCCTATAAAATTATGCGAAAAACGTCAAAAAATCACGTTTTTTGTATAGAACGTGGGTCCTATTAAAATTTATTCGCACAATGGGTGCCGAGACGCTTAATTTGATGTATCGCACGCGATCGTAAGTCACCAAAAAATTTTCAGTTTTTGTATGAAGTATGAAGAATTCGTCTCACTTAGGTGGATTTAGAACAATGTCGATTTTGAGGTATCGGGCGTTTTTCTTGATTTTTGCCGATAATCGTGTTTTTTCTTTTGCAGGTACGTGCGGGGACGTCGGGCGAAGGTGAACCAGCCACGGGATTTGCAGAAACACGCCAGATGGACGAGACAAAAATCAAAAACGCGCAAAACTGACCAAAAACGACCAAAATTTACGAAAAAACGCAGTTCTTCGAAGATTTTTCTACGACAGGTGCCCAAATGCACTCGCTCTACGGATAGAGCTCGGCGAGCCGCTTCTTATGATGTAGCACACGGCTATGGTCACTCAAAGTTGGAGTCGAGAAAAATGTTTTCAGTTTTTGCCTTAGACAAAATTAAGTTTTCGAACACAAAAACGCTAAATAAATAGTTTTTCGCTATCGAAAACGAAACTTCGCTACCGGGGGCGCAACCAGTGCGTCGAACTACGATTTTTAAGCTATTAAACGAATACACTAACAGTGCAAAAATATAATTTTAAAAATAAAATTGTCAAAATTTTCCTAAGTCCCTATAAAATTATGCGAAAAACGTCAAAAAATCACGTTTTTTGTATAGAACGTGGGTCCTATTAAAATTTATTCGCACAATGGGTGCCGAGACGCTTAATTTGATGTATCGCACGCGATCGTAAGTCACCAAAAAATTTTCAGTTTTTGTATGAAGTATGAAGAATTCGTCTCACTTAGGTGGATTTAGAACAATGTCGATTTTGAGGTATCGGGCGTTTTTCTTGATTTTTGCCGATAATCGTGTTTTTTCTTTTGCAGGTACGTGCGGGGACGTCGGGCGAAGGTGAACCAGCCACGGGATTTGCAGAAACACGCCAGATGGACGAGACAAAAATCAAAAACGCGCAAAACTGACCAAAAACGACCAAAATTTACGAAAAAACGCAGTTCTTCGAAGATTTTTCTACGACAGGTGCCCAAATGCACTCGCTCTACGGATAGAGCTCGGCGAGCCGCTTCTTATGATGTAGCACACGGCTATGGTCACTCAAAGTTGGAGTCGAGAAAAATGTTTTCAGTTTTTGCCTTAGACAAAATTAAGTTTTCGAACACAAAAACGCTAAATAAATAGTTTTTCGCTATCGAAAACGAAACTTCGCTACCGGGGGCGCAACCAGTGCGTCGAACTACGATTTTTAAGCTATTAAACGAATACACTAACAGTGCAAAAATATAATTTTAAAAATAAAATTGTCAAAATTTTCCTAAGTCCCTATAAAATTATGCGAAAAACGTCAAAAAATCACGTTTTTTGTATAGAACGTGGGTCCTATTAAAATTTATTCGCACAATGGGTGCCGAGACGCTTAATTTGATGTATCGCACGCGATCGTAAGTCACCAAAAAATTTTCAGTTTTTGTATGAAGTATGAAGAATTCGTCTCACTTAGGTGGATTTAGAACAATGTCGATTTTGAGGTATCGGGCGTTTTTCTTGATTTTTGCCGATAATCGTGTTTTTTCTTTTGCAGGTACGTGCGGGGACGTCGGGCGAAGGTGAACCAGCCACGGGATTTGCAGAAACACGCCAGATGGACGAGACAAAAATCAAAAACGCGCAAAACTGACCAAAAACGACCAAAATTTACGAAAAAACGCAGTTCTTCGAAGATTTTTCTACGACAGGTGCCCAAATGCACTCGCTCTACGGATAGAGCTCGGCGAGCCGCTTCTTATGATGTAGCACACGGCTATGGTCACTCAAAGTTGGAGTCGAGAAAAATGTTTTCAGTTTTTGCCTTAGACAAAATTAAGTTTTCGAACACAAAAACGCTAAATAAATAGTTTTTCGCTATCGAAAACGAAACTTCGCTACCGGGGGCGCAACCAGTGCGTCGAACTACGATTTTTAAGCTATTAAACGAATACACTAACAGTGCAAAAATATAATTTTAAAAATAAAATTGTCAAAATTTTCCTAAGTCCCTATAAAATTATGCGAAAAACGTCAAAAAATCACGTTTTTTGTATAGAACGTGGGTCCTATTAAAATTTATTCGCACAATGGGTGCCGAGACGCTTAATTTGATGTATCGCACGCGATCGTAAGTCACCAAAAAATTTTCAGTTTTTGTATGAAGTATGAAGAATTCGTCTCACTTAGGTGGATTTAGAACAATGTCGATTTTGAGGTATCGGGCGTTTTTCTTGATTTTTGCCGATAATCGTGTTTTTTCTTTTGCAGGTACGTGCGGGGACGTCGGGCGAAGGTGAACCAGCCACGGGATTTGCAGAAACACGCCAGATGGACGAGACAAAAATCAAAAACGCGCAAAACTGACCAAAAACGACCAAAATTTACGAAAAAACGCAGTTCTTCGAAGATTTTTCTACGACAGGTGCCCAAATGCACTCGCTCTACGGATAGAGCTCGGCGAGCCGCTTCTTATGATGTAGCACACGGCTATGGTCACTCAAAGTTGGAGTCGAGAAAAATGTTTTCAGTTTTTGCCTTAGACAAAATTAAGTTTTCGAACACAAAAACGCTAAATAAATAGTTTTTCGCTATCGAAAACGAAACTTCGCTACCGGGGGCGCAACCAGTGCGTCGAACTACGATTTTTAAGCTATTAAACGAATACACTAACAGTGCAAAAATATAATTTTAAAAATAAAATTGTCAAAATTTTCCTAAGTCCCTATAAAATTATGCGAAAAACGTCAAAAAATCACGTTTTTTGTATAGAACGTGGGTCCTATTAAAATTTATTCGCACAATGGGTGCCGAGACGCTTAATTTGATGTATCGCACGCGATCGTAAGTCACCAAAAAATTTTCAGTTTTTGTATGAAGTATGAAGAATTCGTCTCACTTAGGTGGATTTAGAACAATGTCGATTTTGAGGTATCGGGCGTTTTTCTTGATTTTTGCCGATAATCGTGTTTTTTCTTTTGCAGGTACGTGCGGGGACGTCGGGCGAAGGTGAACCAGCCACGGGATTTGCAGAAACACGCCAGATGGACGAGACAAAAATCAAAAACGCGCAAAACTGACCAAAAACGACCAAAATTTACGAAAAAACGCAGTTCTTCGAAGATTTTTCTACGACAGGTGCCCAAATGCACTCGCTCTACGGATAGAGCTCGGCGAGCCGCTTCTTATGATGTAGCACACGGCTATGGTCACTCAAAGTTGGAGTCGAGAAAAATGTTTTCAGTTTTTGCCTTAGACAAAATTAAGTTTTCGAACACAAAAACGCTAAATAAATAGTTTTTCGCTATCGAAAACGAAACTTCGCTACCGGGGGCGCAACCAGTGCGTCGAACTACGATTTTTAAGCTATTAAACGAATACACTAACAGTGCAAAAATATAATTTTAAAAATAAAATTGTCAAAATTTTCCTAAGTCCCTATAAAATTATGCGAAAAACGTCAAAAAATCACGTTTTTTGTATAGAACGTGGGTCCTATTAAAATTTATTCGCACAATGGGTGCCGAGACGCTTAATTTGATGTATCGCACGCGATCGTAAGTCACCAAAAAATTTTCAGTTTTTGTATGAAGTATGAAGAATTCGTCTCACTTAGGTGGATTTAGAACAATGTCGATTTTGAGGTATCGGGCGTTTTTCTTGATTTTTGCCGATAATCGTGTTTTTTCTTTTGCAGGTACGTGCGGGGACGTCGGGCGAAGGTGAACCAGCCACGGGATTTGCAGAAACACGCCAGATGGACGAGACAAAAATCAAAAACGCGCAAAACTGACCAAAAACGACCAAAATTTACGAAAAAACGCAGTTCTTCGAAGATTTTTCTACGACAGGTGCCCAAATGCACTCGCTCTACGGATAGAGCTCGGCGAGCCGCTTCTTATGATGTAGCACACGGCTATGGTCACTCAAAGTTGGAGTCGAGAAAAATGTTTTCAGTTTTTGCCTTAGACAAAATTAAGTTTTCGAACACAAAAACGCTAAATAAATAGTTTTTCGCTATCGAAAACGAAACTTCGCTACCGGGGGCGCAACCAGTGCGTCGAACTACGATTTTTAAGCTATTAAACGAATACACTAACAGTGCAAAAATATAATTTTAAAAATAAAATTGTCAAAATTTTCCTAAGTCCCTATAAAATTATGCGAAAAACGTCAAAAAATCACGTTTTTTGTATAGAACGTGGGTCCTATTAAAATTTATTCGCACAATGGGTGCCGAGACGCTTAATTTGATGTATCGCACGCGATCGTAAGTCACCAAAAAATTTTCAGTTTTTGTATGAAGTATGAAGAATTCGTCTCACTTAGGTGGATTTAGAACAATGTCGATTTTGAGGTATCGGGCGTTTTTCTTGATTTTTGCCGATAATCGTGTTTTTTCTTTTGCAGGTACGTGCGGGGACGTCGGGCGAAGGTGAACCAGCCACGGGATTTGCAGAAACACGCCAGATGGACGAGACAAAAATCAAAAACGCGCAAAACTGACCAAAAACGACCAAAATTTACGAAAAAACGCAGTTCTTCGAAGATTTTTCTACGACAGGTGCCCAAATGCACTCGCTCTACGGATAGAGCTCGGCGAGCCGCTTCTTATGATGTAGCACACGGCTATGGTCACTCAAAGTTGGAGTCGAGAAAAATGTTTTCAGTTTTTGCCTTAGACAAAATTAAGTTTTCGAACACAAAAACGCTAAATAAATAGTTTTTCGCTATCGAAAACGAAACTTCGCTACCGGGGGCGCAACCAGTGCGTCGAACTACGATTTTTAAGCTATTAAACGAATACACTAACAGTGCAAAAATATAATTTTAAAAATAAAATTGTCAAAATTTTCCTAAGTCCCTATAAAATTATGCGAAAAACGTCAAAAAATCACGTTTTTTGTATAGAACGTGGGTCCTATTAAAATTTATTCGCACAATGGGTGCCGAGACGCTTAATTTGATGTATCGCACGCGATCGTAAGTCACCAAAAAATTTTCAGTTTTTGTATGAAGTATGAAGAATTCGTCTCACTTAGGTGGATTTAGAACAATGTCGATTTTGAGGTATCGGGCGTTTTTCTTGATTTTTGCCGATAATCGTGTTTTTTCTTTTGCAGGTACGTGCGGGGACGTCGGGCGAAGGTGAACCAGCCACGGGATTTGCAGAAACACGCCAGATGGACGAGACAAAAATCAAAAACGCGCAAAACTGACCAAAAACGACCAAAATTTACGAAAAAACGCAGTTCTTCGAAGATTTTTCTACGACAGGTGCCCAAATGCACTCGCTCTACGGATAGAGCTCGGCGAGCCGCTTCTTATGATGTAGCACACGGCTATGGTCACTCAAAGTTGGAGTCGAGAAAAATGTTTTCAGTTTTTGCCTTAGACAAAATTAAGTTTTCGAACACAAAAACGCTAAATAAATAGTTTTTCGCTATCGAAAACGAAACTTCGCTACCGGGGGCGCAACCAGTGCGTCGAACTACGATTTTTAAGCTATTAAACGAATACACTAACAGTGCAAAAATATAATTTTAAAAATAAAATTGTCAAAATTTTCCTAAGTCCCTATAAAATTATGCGAAAAACGTCAAAAAATCACGTTTTTTGTATAGAACGTGGGTCCTATTAAAATTTATTCGCACAATGGGTGCCGAGACGCTTAATTTGATGTATCGCACGCGATCGTAAGTCACCAAAAAATTTTCAGTTTTTGTATGAAGTATGAAGAATTCGTCTCACTTAGGTGGATTTAGAACAATGTCGATTTTGAGGTATCGGGCGTTTTTCTTGATTTTTGCCGATAATCGTGTTTTTTCTTTTGCAGGTACGTGCGGGGACGTCGGGCGAAGGTGAACCAGCCACGGGATTTGCAGAAACACGCCAGATGGACGAGACAAAAATCAAAAACGCGCAAAACTGACCAAAAACGACCAAAATTTACGAAAAAACGCAGTTCTTCGAAGATTTTTCTACGACAGGTGCCCAAATGCACTCGCTCTACGGATAGAGCTCGGCGAGCCGCTTCTTATGATGTAGCACACGGCTATGGTCACTCAAAGTTGGAGTCGAGAAAAATGTTTTCAGTTTTTGCCTTAGACAAAATTAAGTTTTCGAACACAAAAACGCTAAATAAATAGTTTTTCGCTATCGAAAACGAAACTTCGCTACCGGGGGCGCAACCAGTGCGTCGAACTACGATTTTTAAGCTATTAAACGAATACACTAACAGTGCAAAAATATAATTTTAAAAATAAAATTGTCAAAATTTTCCTAAGTCCCTATAAAATTATGCGAAAAACGTCAAAAAATCACGTTTTTTGTATAGAACGTGGGTCCTATTAAAATTTATTCGCACAATGGGTGCCGAGACGCTTAATTTGATGTATCGCACGCGATCGTAAGTCACCAAAAAATTTTCAGTTTTTGTATGAAGTATGAAGAATTCGTCTCACTTAGGTGGATTTAGAACAATGTCGATTTTGAGGTATCGGGCGTTTTTCTTGATTTTTGCCGATAATCGTGTTTTTTCTTTTGCAGGTACGTGCGGGGACGTCGGGCGAAGGTGAACCAGCCACGGGATTTGCAGAAACACGCCAGATGGACGAGACAAAAATCAAAAACGCGCAAAACTGACCAAAAACGACCAAAATTTACGAAAAAACGCAGTTCTTCGAAGATTTTTCTACGACAGGTGCCCAAATGCACTCGCTCTACGGATAGAGCTCGGCGAGCCGCTTCTTATGATGTAGCACACGGCTATGGTCACTCAAAGTTGGAGTCGAGAAAAATGTTTTCAGTTTTTGCCTTAGACAAAATTAAGTTTTCGAACACAAAAACGCTAAATAAATAGTTTTTCGCTATCGAAAACGAAACTTCGCTACCGGGGGCGCAACCAGTGCGTCGAACTACGATTTTTAAGCTATTAAACGAATACACTAACAGTGCAAAAATATAATTTTAAAAATAAAATTGTCAAAATTTTCCTAAGTCCCTATAAAATTATGCGAAAAACGTCAAAAAATCACGTTTTTTGTATAGAACGTGGGTCCTATTAAAATTTATTCGCACAATGGGTGCCGAGACGCTTAATTTGATGTATCGCACGCGATCGTAAGTCACCAAAAAATTTTCAGTTTTTGTATGAAGTATGAAGAATTCGTCTCACTTAGGTGGATTTAGAACAATGTCGATTTTGAGGTATCGGGCGTTTTTCTTGATTTTTGCCGATAATCGTGTTTTTTCTTTTGCAGGTACGTGCGGGGACGTCGGGCGAAGGTGAACCAGCCACGGGATTTGCAGAAACACGCCAGATGGACGAGACAAAAATCAAAAACGCGCAAAACTGACCAAAAACGACCAAAATTTACGAAAAAACGCAGTTCTTCGAAGATTTTTCTACGACAGGTGCCCAAATGCACTCGCTCTACGGATAGAGCTCGGCGAGCCGCTTCTTATGATGTAGCACACGGCTATGGTCACTCAAAGTTGGAGTCGAGAAAAATGTTTTCAGTTTTTGCCTTAGACAAAATTAAGTTTTCGAACACAAAAACGCTAAATAAATAGTTTTTCGCTATCGAAAACGAAACTTCGCTACCGGGGGCGCAACCAGTGCGTCGAACTACGATTTTTAAGCTATTAAACGAATACACTAACAGTGCAAAAATATAATTTTAAAAATAAAATTGTCAAAATTTTCCTAAGTCCCTATAAAATTATGCGAAAAACGTCAAAAAATCACGTTTTTTGTATAGAACGTGGGTCCTATTAAAATTTATTCGCACAATGGGTGCCGAGACGCTTAATTTGATGTATCGCACGCGATCGTAAGTCACCAAAAAATTTTCAGTTTTTGTATGAAGTATGAAGAATTCGTCTCACTTAGGTGGATTTAGAACAATGTCGATTTTGAGGTATCGGGCGTTTTTCTTGATTTTTGCCGATAATCGTGTTTTTTCTTTTGCAGGTACGTGCGGGGACGTCGGGCGAAGGTGAACCAGCCACGGGATTTGCAGAAACACGCCAGATGGACGAGACAAAAATCAAAAACGCGCAAAACTGACCAAAAACGACCAAAATTTACGAAAAAACGCAGTTCTTCGAAGATTTTTCTACGACAGGTGCCCAAATGCACTCGCTCTACGGATAGAGCTCGGCGAGCCGCTTCTTATGATGTAGCACACGGCTATGGTCACTCAAAGTTGGAGTCGAGAAAAATGTTTTCAGTTTTTGCCTTAGACAAAATTAAGTTTTCGAACACAAAAACGCTAAATAAATAGTTTTTCGCTATCGAAAACGAAACTTCGCTACCGGGGGCGCAACCAGTGCGTCGAACTACGATTTTTAAGCTATTAAACGAATACACTAACAGTGCAAAAATATAATTTTAAAAATAAAATTGTCAAAATTTTCCTAAGTCCCTATAAAATTATGCGAAAAACGTCAAAAAATCACGTTTTTTGTATAGAACGTGGGTCCTATTAAAATTTATTCGCACAATGGGTGCCGAGACGCTTAATTTGATGTATCGCACGCGATCGTAAGTCACCAAAAAATTTTCAGTTTTTGTATGAAGTATGAAGAATTCGTCTCACTTAGGTGGATTTAGAACAATGTCGATTTTGAGGTATCGGGCGTTTTTCTTGATTTTTGCCGATAATCGTGTTTTTTCTTTTGCAGGTACGTGCGGGGACGTCGGGCGAAGGTGAACCAGCCACGGGATTTGCAGAAACACGCCAGATGGACGAGACAAAAATCAAAAACGCGCAAAACTGACCAAAAACGACCAAAATTTACGAAAAAACGCAGTTCTTCGAAGATTTTTCTACGACAGGTGCCCAAATGCACTCGCTCTACGGATAGAGCTCGGCGAGCCGCTTCTTATGATGTAGCACACGGCTATGGTCACTCAAAGTTGGAGTCGAGAAAAATGTTTTCAGTTTTTGCCTTAGACAAAATTAAGTTTTCGAACACAAAAACGCTAAATAAATAGTTTTTCGCTATCGAAAACGAAACTTCGCTACCGGGGGCGCAACCAGTGCGTCGAACTACGATTTTTAAGCTATTAAACGAATACACTAACAGTGCAAAAATATAATTTTAAAAATAAAATTGTCAAAATTTTCCTAAGTCCCTATAAAATTATGCGAAAAACGTCAAAAAATCACGTTTTTTGTATAGAACGTGGGTCCTATTAAAATTTATTCGCACAATGGGTGCCGAGACGCTTAATTTGATGTATCGCACGCGATCGTAAGTCACCAAAAAATTTTCAGTTTTTGTATGAAGTATGAAGAATTCGTCTCACTTAGGTGGATTTAGAACAATGTCGATTTTGAGGTATCGGGCGTTTTTCTTGATTTTTGCCGATAATCGTGTTTTTTCTTTTGCAGGTACGTGCGGGGACGTCGGGCGAAGGTGAACCAGCCACGGGATTTGCAGAAACACGCCAGATGGACGAGACAAAAATCAAAAACGCGCAAAACTGACCAAAAACGACCAAAATTTACGAAAAAACGCAGTTCTTCGAAGATTTTTCTACGACAGGTGCCCAAATGCACTCGCTCTACGGATAGAGCTCGGCGAGCCGCTTCTTATGATGTAGCACACGGCTATGGTCACTCAAAGTTGGAGTCGAGAAAAATGTTTTCAGTTTTTGC
This sequence comes from Eulithis testata, assembly GCA_947507515.1. NCBI lineage: Eukaryota > Metazoa > Arthropoda > Insecta > Lepidoptera > Geometridae > Eulithis > Eulithis testata. The sequence continues at coordinate 1,255 of OX382213.1, read as the reverse complement.
CTTAGACAAAATTAAGTTTTCGAACACAAAAACGCTAAATAAATAGTTTTTCGCTATCGAAAACGAAACTTCGCTACCGGGGGCGCAACCAGTGCGTCGAACTACGATTTTTAAGCTATTAAACGAATACACTAACAGTGCAAAAATATAATTTTAAAAATAAAATTGTCAAAATTTTCCTAAGTCCCTATAAAATTATGCGAAAAACGTCAAAAAATCACGTTTTTTGTATAGAACGTGGGTCCTATTAAAATTTATTCGCACAATGGGTGCCGAGACGCTTAATTTGATGTATCGCACGCGATCGTAAGTCACCAAAAAATTTTCAGTTTTTGTATGAAGTATGAAGAATTCGTCTCACTTAGGTGGATTTAGAACAATGTCGATTTTGAGGTATCGGGCGTTTTTCTTGATTTTTGCCGATAATCGTGTTTTTTCTTTTGCAGGTACGTGCGGGGACGTCGGGCGAAGGTGAACCAGCCACGGGATTTGCAGAAACACGCCAGATGGACGAGACAAAAATCAAAAACGCGCAAAACTGACCAAAAACGACCAAAATTTACGAAAAAACGCAGTTCTTCGAAGATTTTTCTACGACAGGTGCCCAAATGCACTCGCTCTACGGATAGAGCTCGGCGAGCCGCTTCTTATGATGTAGCACACGGCTATGGTCACTCAAAGTTGGAGTCGAGAAAAATGTTTTCAGTTTTTGCCTTAGACAAAATTAAGTTTTCGAACACAAAAACGCTAAATAAATAGTTTTTCGCTATCGAAAACGAAACTTCGCTACCGGGGGCGCAACCAGTGCGTCGAACTACGATTTTTAAGCTATTAAACGAATACACTAACAGTGCAAAAATATAATTTTAAAAATAAAATTGTCAAAATTTTCCTAAGTCCCTATAAAATTATGCGAAAAACGTCAAAAAATCACGTTTTTTGTATAGAACGTGGGTCCTATTAAAATTTATTCGCACAATGGGTGCCGAGACGCTTAATTTGATGTATCGCACGCGATCGTAAGTCACCAAAAAATTTTCAGTTTTTGTATGAAGTATGAAGAATTCGTCTCACTTAGGTGGATTTAGAACAATGTCGATTTTGAGGTATCGGGCGTTTTTCTTGATTTTTGCCGATAATCGTGTTTTTTCTTTTGCAGGTACGTGCGGGGACGTCGGGCGAAGGTGAACCAGCCACGGGATTTGCAGAAACACGCCAGATGGACGAGACAAAAATCAAAAACGCGCAAAACTGA